>WOAB01000863.1:0-10000000 GCA_027886185.1 Rheum nobile
TTATATAGTAGTTTATTTTATTTTCAAAATATATCTAAATCTCCCCTTATATTAAAACCTAAGTCCTAACCTTTACCTTATAGGCTTACCCTACCCTTTGACACAATTATCAATTTTAATATGTTATTTTGAGAATATGATTTTGAGAACCTAATTAGACTATTTTAAAATGATCCTTTATATTAAACCCTAAGCCCTAACCTTTACCTTATAAGCTTACCCTAAGCCCTAATCAATGTTAGTATAGTATCCGTACCTTCAAATTTTCTATACTAACATTGATATGAACATGAAAAATAGATATTAAATGTTGCACATAGTATAGTGTATGAATTATTACCTTGTAACTGAGTTTCTGGATATCCTGAATAAAACTGAAACAAAGAAAAAAAAAACAATATCAGTTCGGTTTGAAATGTTAAATCTTAATCCCTACAAACATTGAATTTCTGTTTGCAATGATATAAGAATTCCTTGAAATGACTGAGTTCTGGTTTAGTTAAGCATTACCTCTTGAATGTCTCTATTCTGCTGTGGTTTAGGGTTTTACAATAACTGAGAAGGTATAGATTTATAGTAGACTATGTGCAAGAGATGTAGCATTGTATTTTTGGAATGCATAGATCTTATAATCAATTTTGCTTTTTATGGATGTTTTATGATATGCCGAATTTCTGTTATTGGGAAAAATACAGTACATTATTTTTGTCTCAGATTATAAGATATGCTGAATTTTTGTTATTTATATATGTGATTTAAAAGCTGTGAAATATATGATGTAATAGCTGGGTAGGTTTTCTGCATTTTTTGCCTTATATTTTGCCATATATATAAAAATAAAATTCAGAGAATGAAAATAAAAGCACAGTTGCCTTCTCAGTAATCATTTTAATTTTGTACATAAACTATTTTATAAGGCTCTTAATGATTCTGTATTATACTGTGCTTTTTTGGGTCAGATATTGTATTCAATTGCGAAATTTATGGATGTTTTATGATATGCAGATTTTCTGCCATTGGGAAACAGACAAAGCACAATATTGTCTCAAAATGTATGCAATTGTCTAATTTTTATACAGGTTTTAAAAGTTGTGCAATATATGTTGTAATGTATGTGCGGATTTTTATTTGTATATGTGGTTTTGTAATATCTGGTATGGTTGGCTTTGTGTTTAGGCTTTTGCTGCATTTCTGTAATGCTTCATATTTAGGTTCTTGTGTGTATGATGGTTTGTAATATGTGGGCATGTTTTGTGCATTATTTTATCGTATTTGTGGTTGGTCTTGTGATTATATTATCTCCAGGAATTGTCTTAATTTTGTTATAATATTTTGGTGTTTTAATGCAAATATTTTCATATAACAAGTTTTATACATCTACAACATTTTTTTTTTCCAAAAACGTACTCAAATTTTGGATTTTATGGGTGAAAACGTAGCTATTTTTAATTGTTTATTTTCTTTGGAAACATAAATATCAAAAAAATAGTACAAAACAAATCTCTTGACAATTATGAAAGAAAAGTAGGTTAGAATATCACAGAATTTAGTTTTTTACAAAAATAACAACATTAAACGAACATGTGACACGTGTGCAAAATTCTCCGAATGTGACACGTGACAACGGAAAATGCGGGTACAATATGAGGGCGCGTGCTGCTCAGCCGCCCTTTTGCTTTAGTTATTATATAGTAGATTCATCACTCCAAACGCCCTATGATTGTCTCGCCGGACTTCCCTTCGTACGTGGTGCTGCCAAGGACAGCTATGTATATAAAACAGATGCTGTGTTCGAGGAAGAGTGTGATCTGTTCCAGTTTCGCCGAGTGCAAGCTTGCTTTCTCTGATTAATCATCTATTTTCCATCTAGCTAGAACTATTACTAGTATTTCTTATTTTTGCTATAATTTGGTATTAAGAAAACATAACCGCATTACTTGATTCTGGTATGAGCAAGGCTAAAGCCGCCGAAATATAAAACAGGTAGCAGCTCCCTCTATTCAGCGGCATCTGGTATGAGCACAACAGATCCAGACGTTTTCCTGCTCTCAAGATCTGCGTGGGCCTGCGCCACCTGAGAAAGAGGGTACTTGTGGTTCACCCGAACTCGAAGAACACCAGATGCTATATTCGCGAACAGTTCTCCGGATGCTTCCAGAAGCTCGTCTCTTGTAGCGTTGTACTGCAGGAGGGAAGGCCTTGTCAAGTACACAGACTTTTTTGCCAGTGCAGGTATAGGAACGGGATCCGGTGACCCGGATGACATTCCGAAGAGAACCATGTATCCACGGAGCTTTAAGCACTCCAACGACCCCTGAAAGTTTAAATCTTCATGTTAGGCTTTGGATTAATGAATTTCTAGTTTTGGGAAGCAGTGGATAAACAAATAAAATTAGCATGAATTCTAGTACCTCAAAGGTGTCTTTTCCAACAGAATCATACACGACATCGACTCCTTGCCCTGATGTCATTTCACTAACCCGGGTGACAAAATCCTCCTGCTTATAGAGTATGACATGATGGCATCCGTCACTTTTAGCCTGCACAGCCTTCTCTTCACTTGAGACGGTCCCAATCACAGTGGCCCCGAGGGCATTTGCCCATTGGCATAATAAAGACCCAGTACTGCCAGCAGCAGCATGAATAAGGACTGTATGACTAGGCTGAACCTGCAGTTTTATAAACTTAAACTTCAATTCCTATGCACTCGCTTCATATATGAATGAACCTCACAATCAAACTTGTTATTTTCTTAGGCAATGTTTCGTTTTTACGTAGCATAGTTCAGTACCAATATGGGATGAATGATCCTTTACAAGAATAAAACTGAGAAACAAAAGTATTCTCTTAAGAAATTCCTAATCATATAGCTTGCTACTAAGATAAATTAGACAAACCAACATTACACAACCAAGCATAGATCTACATGTGGATAAGATAATCATGATTTCATGAGCTTACCTTGAAGCATCGACGGAGCAAATATTGCGCTGTCATGCCTTTAAGCATAACAGATGCAGCAATAACAGGATCAATAGATGATGGAACAGGAACAACTGCAGAAGCTGGAAGAATCTGTTCTTCAGCATATGCACCCATTGGGTTACCACCATAAGCAACGATATCTCCCACCTTCCGCCCAGTCAGTCCTGGACCTACAGCTATCACCTCCCCAACTGCCTCCATTCCTGCACAAGGTAGTTGTAGCTAAAACTGAGAACAGTAGCAGTTAGCCAACTATGTCTCTATACATTGAACTTTTGCAATTCATACTGAGCAAACTACTAGTTATTTTGAAGAAAAGGAGATTTGGCCGTTACTGACAGTTACAAGATTGGAGGACCCTTCACAGAAGAAAGTGATAGCCATTGGTGAAGAGATTGGAGCTCTGTTACTACCCTGATATTGACTCATGTGGAGGATCGTATGTGGATCAGAAGACTATTCTAGTTGTTGCAACACCTTCACAAGCTCTAACTAAGATATTTCAAACATAATTCCATGCATACTATTCCAACTTTGTAGAGCATCTACTGAAGTAGTAAGCACTAGATGTAAATACATGTGATGACTGATGATTAAGATAGACTTATTGATTCAACACAGCAGAAGCTAAATTAAAAGCCAACCAACCTGGGGTAAAGGGCATTGCTGCAGCCGTGTATACTCCTTTGCGGAAATAAGTATCGATGAAGTTCAACCCAACTGCCTTGTTCTTCACTCGGATCTCACCTTCTTGTGGATCACCTATCTCCACGTCCTCCCATTTGAGCACCTATCCTTGTAAGAACCAGTTAGTGATAATTCATAAGCAAGGTACGCTATAAAAAAAAGGAAGCTTTACCAATGAATCAGTATGTATCATAATTAGATAACAGAACACAAACAAGGCTTTTCCTCTTGTCGCTCCTAATTAATAAAATCATACAAGAAACTTAAAATTCGCTCTAAAGATTAATCCTATTACACGAAACAGGCTATATCTTTCTAGACCGCCTACTCAAGCAAATCCTATAAACTGCAAATTATTTAACATTTCAATGAAGAAATTACTTGATCAGAGTATAAGTATTGTATAAAGGATAGCATAGAGACTAAAATCACACTCGCCCAGAACAAAAAGGAAGGAGCAGCGAATTCCCCTGCTAGATTATCATGTGGGCATTCTACCAAACACATGGAGTGCATACCAACAAGACCCACAATTTCCACAAGACACGCAAAGCAACGAATCAGAAAAGGGGAGAGACAGAGACGAGACCTCAGGGCCACCGTGCTCATATACCCTAATAGCTTTGACCATTTCTGCTGGTGAGGACGCTTGAGCTCTCGCTGCAACTACAAGCCTGCGTGCGGCAACTACTAGCAAGGATGTCGGTGGTGGTGGGCCGATTTGACGAAATTGGTGATGGCAACCAAGCGGTGTTCTTCCTCCTACTAATCTAATGAAGGATGAACCCATCACAGTTTGGACTTCAGATGAGTGATTATCCCCCTCTTGCGCTGAGGGTATTTTTGGGTTTAAGTGGTGTTGACAGCTGATGTGATGTAAGGGATGACTAAATGCTCAGCTAATAAACAAGTATGCACGTCCGCTACCTCATAGCTTTCATGATCATAAAAAGACAAATGGTAGTGTCTTCAGTCTAGGGTGAGCAAACATATATATCCAATCCGATATATCAGATATCCGGTAAAAAAATATTACAAAATTCTTATTTGTACGAATTGGATATTCGGTAAATATTATCCGAATTAGATTGAATATTCGACTCGAATATCCAAATTATCCGATTACTAAAAAATCTATTAAAAATTAAATAAAATGTTACTTTTTTTTAATTCAATCAAAACAAACAATCTATAAACTGCAAGCTAAATGTCAAACATTAACACCATTTACAAGTCCCTGTAATTTTCAAACAATTAAACTTGTCAACCTTTTCAAATTGAGAGCCATAAACGTATATATTATATAATAAGAGTATTTTGACAAGTATATATAAAATTGTAACTTTAACTTATATAATCAAAATTCAATTCAATGATGAACACTCAGTCTTGACAAAAAAACATATTTGTTCTGTTTAGTGAGGTGACAATTAGTACATGAATTATTGATTTAGGATTTTAATTTTATAAGAATAAAAATCAAGGTTGTATTTTTTATTAAAATGAATAAAATAAGAAATATTGTATTGGGAAATTGAAGTGAGTTTAATTACTTAAAAATGTACAAACACTATTTTGAGATCATCTAAATTAATTAAACATTGTATACTAGTTATAAAAATATATATATTATATATTAATAGTACCAGATTTTCGATAAGCTAAATATCCCGATCGGTATTCAGTCTAAATATCCAAAAAAATTATCCGAATCAGATCAGATTCGGATAAAAATTAAACAAATATTCTCCAATACAGACTTTTAGGATTCGGATTGGCGAATTATGGGATGGGGTTGGTCGTATCAATATTTTTGCTCACCCCTAATCCTCACCCCTGCCACAGTCCCGCTGGTGGGGTCATCCATACGCTACTACTGAGCTGCAAAACCACTCGCCATACTGTTGATCTCCCGCTGTGTCCACGCTTAAGCTAGGGTACACCCCAATTTGGGGTTTTCGTCTCCATTACTAGCTATCGATTCTCAAACTTGCAGTCTCCCGAGGTAGAATTACAAACCCTAATTTCGTTTCCCAACTCACCTTTGTTTTTATTTGTGTGAGATACTGGAGTTTTGTGCTCGTTCGCGTCAAGGCTCTATCAAATTGGTTGCGCAAATCTGCATTTTCGTGTATTTTAGATTGTGAAGCATATATGCAAGTCCCTTGTGAATATCTTTGCAGCATATCACTTGTTAGGGTGAAAATACTTGTTTCAGGTCTCTTGCATTTTCCCATGAGTCGTAAAAATTGAATTTCTGATGCAGAGAATTGTAGAATGAGTCATAAACGACCACCTCCGGATCCTATTTCTGTTTTGAGGGGACATCGTGCATCTGTCATGGACGTTTGCTTCCATTGGTCCAAACCATTGTTGTTCTCCGGGTACATGTTTGTCAATTGCTATATACTGCTTTAGCTCCAAGCATGCTGCTGTTCACCAATTGGTGTTGCTGCATTTCAGTTCCTCAGATGGCGAGCTTAGGATTTGGGACACAGTCCAACACAGGACTTTGTCTTCTGCCTGGTATCCACTTGACTTCCTCTTCTATTACGGAATATATGTATTATGTCTTAATTGAAAGTTTGGTTGAATAACAAAGGTCATGTTATCTGAAACTCTCTTCTTCATATTTTTTTGCTACAGGGTGCACAGTGCTTCAAATGGAATTTTATCCATTGCCTCCAGTCCTTCATTAGGTCATAACAAAATAGTCAGGTGTGTTTTTTTTTTTCAATATTTTGATGATCATGCATTTTGATGCTTCTGTAATCTTTCTATAATCTAAACTATACTCCATAGCCAGGGTAGAGATGGAACTGTGAAGTGTTGGGATATTGAAGATGGAGGCTTATCCAGGTGTGGTATTAACCTTTTGTGCTTATTATAAGTTGGCAGATCTCATATTTCCTTCTTAAAGAAGCAATTTAATGTGGCTAAATGTAAAATTTTGGACATTTGTCTCTGTTCTTTGGGTGACACATCTCCGCCTTTTCATCTTAGATTATTTTTATTGCTACTTTTGGCAAATGAAATTGTTATCATCTTAATATGCTGGGCGTCCCTACTCGATTTAATTTTGATTGTATCATCTGTTTATAAATCTATCTGCATTGGCCATTCGGCTTAAATGATGAGCTAATGAACTCAATACAGGTTTTGCTGAAAAAGCACTTTTGCATTCGTGTTTTTGCTATACAAGTGTCAAGAGTTTTTAATTTGAATAATCTGGCAGGAGTCCGTCCGTTACAATTAAAACAAATTCTTACAACTTCTGCAAAATTTCCTTGGTAACGAAACCTGGCTTGCTGAATGAAGCTCTAGCATCCACATCCAAGCAGAGTGAACTTCCAACCGCAGAAGTGTTGGAAAATAGTTCAAGAGATCCAGAAAGTCAATTGGAAAGTTCTGATAGATTAGCAGGTTGGTCGAGTATATAGCTCATTTTAACAAGACCTTCTACCTAGGTTTTAACCTTGATGAATCTATATCTTCTGCATGTTCTTTTCTGTGACGGTTCCTTTATGCATTTTGCATGGGGACTTTTGTACGTGGATTTGCAGCCTATACTTAGTGAAAGGAGATCTAATTCTCTAATTTCCCTTACATGAATATACTTATTTAGACTCTTTTAATGCAAGGATTTCATTCCCTAATTATTCCATCTACACTCACTATATGTTATGCGAGTGAGAGCACATTTCATTCATGTGGCTATATGGATGTATATGGAGTGGGTAGCAGAACCAGAGCCTTCAATTGCTATGGATATAGCTTTCCCACTCTGATTGTGGTTTTTGTAAATTCAACATATAATCACCTTCTCAGCCTTGTAATTCTCATGCAGTTTGATTTAAGCATCATGTCCTACTTTTTAAGTTGGCAAGTACGGATTTGTGGCACGAGACATGGACATGAATGTTTTCTGTAAATGAGATTCTGCAACTTGACGTTCATATCATGTATCTCACTAGTGTGCAAAAACTATAGTTCCTTTTGTATCTCAAGTCTTTACCCCTGTAGAAAGCTTAATTATGCACATCTGTTTTATTTAGATATTAGTGCAATAAAGATTGCTTTATATTACAACGGTTTCCTGTGTAAGCCAGTATTGTAATTAATCTATACTAAGTAAAACATCTTCATGCAGATGATAATTATTATGAAGGACTAAATTACATAGCCATGGCAGGAGGGCAGTCAATGGAGGTTGGTTCCTGATTCCTGAATAAATATTTGTTTATTTCCTTCTTATATTTGTTACTGCAAAACCTTGTTCTTAATGTGAAAGGTTGAGATGTGGGATCTGAATACTGCAGAGAGGTGCATACGACTATCTCAAAATTCTCTTGCTGATTCAACACAAAAAAGAGGTATGATTTAAATATTAGTTCCTCCCTGCCCTAATATTTGATTTGAGTTATCTTCATGGTCACAGTTCATTGATATCTGTCTCCCCCTTCAACTGGACTACACTTTTATCACATGCAGGAATGTGCATGACTGTTCAAGCATTTATGCCTTCTGAATCCCAAGGACATCTAAATATATTGGCTGGGTATGTTCTTTCACATCATTCTATTGGCACTATACCTATTGAAAAATCTAATAATCTATTTATATGTTATTGACATCCTACCATAGAGGATACACATTACAGATGCTAGCTTTTATGATAATGTGCAAGAAGATTAGTAGATTTTGAGTTTCTACAGTCATCTTCATTTGTCACTGATCCATGTGAAGCTTCAAACAAACCCCCCTCCAATTTGCAAAGTTTCTTCACCAATTTGCATATGATTCCATCTCTGTAGTGTCTTGGCATGTTGATTCTTCTTCATGATCAATGTTAGACTGATACAACTGGCCCCAACATTTGTCTGTACTCATATATCCATTGTTGTACCTGTCCTTGAAATTGGCAGTTATGAGGATGGAACTATGTTGTGGTGGGACCTCAGGAATCCAGGGACTCCATTAATGTGTATGAAGTACCATTCAGAACCAGGTTGGTGTAAAATGCTGCAAGTTTTGTGGTAGTGAATTGAATGACGATAACACTCACACATATTTCTTTACAGTTCTTAGCCTATCAGTTGATGAGTCATGCAAAGGAGGCATCTCTGGAGCTGCAGATGACAAGATTGTGCTATTCAGTTTAGACCATGCAATGGTATGCAATTATGCATACTTGTTATGTCAAGATTATCTGCCTGCATGTCTTGCTGAGTTCATTAGAAGCTTTGAATATGAAAATATAATTGTTTTCAAACTATAGTTGCAGCCATATTTTTTAAACTTAATTGAGTTGTATCTCCCTCCCAAACCCAATTCAAGTACTTGCCTAACGGAAAGTTTGTACTCGAAACTGTCTAATACTTGCTGAGCATTCTATTCAAACAAACAATCATCCCCCTTAGAGTTCACGACACGGGAATGGATTTCCTGCATTCATATCAATCTCTGTTTCTTATCAGATGTAGTATGGGTTCTTTTGATTGATGTTCTGTAGGCTAATTGCTTGGTGAAGAAAGAAATTAGCTTGGAGCGACCAGGAATAGCAGGTACTTCAATAAGGGTAGATGGAAAAGTTGCTGCTACTGCTGGCTGGGACCATAGGTCAGTTCTGCTAACGCTCTATATGTTGAGTCAGTGTATCTAAAATGCTTCTAGACTTTTGTCAACTTCTGAATCCTGATTATGTATCTGTTTTATCTTTGGTATGTAACTGTGTATGTCACTCTAGCAATTAAGTATCCACTTTTCTTTAGATGCATGATTGTTATCATTTGGGCCATCTTAAGGGGTAAAAGTGGCAAAATGCGTATGAGAAACTTGTAAGGGGTAAAGTAATGAAGTACTGAGGGGTTAAAAAGTGTCTTTCCTCTTGTTGGGTTTGCGAGAAAATTATTCCTTGGCTGATGTTGTATGCCTGACTGTTTAGTTTATTCTCCGAATTGCTTACACTATGTCATCCGTGTGTGTAGATTTCGAGTTTGTTTAATTAGATGCTTGTACTCTCGCCCTGGTAATTTTTGCTTTTTGGTCTGATGACAGGATAAGAATATATAATTACCGGAAAGGAAGTCCCCTTGCTATACTCAAGTATCACGCTAAAACGGTAATACAATGTTGTTTCTGTCAAGATTTCTTTCAGTGTTTACTGAAAAAGTAACTGTTTCTTAGTTTTCCACATTCTTTGCAGTGTAATGCGGTTTCGTTTTCAACTGATTGCAAGAATCTGGCTTCGTCATCTGAAGATGGCACAGTCGCACTATGGGAAATATATCCGCCCCAAGGCTTAACTTAAGATATCAGAACTATTCTGGTACCAGGTTAGTTAACACCATGGTTTGCCTTGCTTTCTGCTAATGTTATATCAATTTTGTAGGTGAGAATTTTATAACGTCTGATTTTGTAGTCCTCTTCCATAGGTCGTTATACCTGGTTCTCTTGGTTGAGAACCTCTACTAGCAGTACATTTGATTGAATGAACCAGTTCTAACTGTGACATGCACACAAATAATGTTGTCATTCTCCAGAGAGTGAAGCTTTGGTCATCTTTGCATCAAATTTTATATTTCTCCAAATCTTTGTTCTAGTAATCATTTATTAATTGCTTCTAATTTGACATTTGATATGGAGGATCATAAGCGCTTATTATAGTGATTATATATGATATTTAGTTAGCTAGTGTTGCAGTTTTGGCCAAGAAATTTTGACGCACGTCAAACATTATAACGCTAGTTCCACTCCGGGTTTATGCGGTTTGTTCAAAGTTGAACATCGAACATGCATAACGGGCAATAGATCACAATGCCACCAATATTACATAGAAAATTTTCAATCTTAAAGTGCAGCGACCAAGCTCTGATGTTTACTACAACAATGGCAGTACACAAATTTGAACTGGAGCTACTGTCATATTTTATAGTTTATGTGCAATACACAAATTTACCAGCACAAGACGACGCATGTTTAAATTGGAGGACTAGATTTCATTAAGAAAATTACAACAGGGGATAATGTACTCTGGTAAAAAGCCAAGGAAAGAGTTGGGTTGTCCTGATTTCGCAGTTTCATCCTAATTCCAAATTCAAATATTAGTGAGCTTTACAGAAGTGTTGGTAATATTAGGTAGGGTGTAATGGTGTATACCTCTGTCCTAATTTATTTAATATATAGGCTCTTTATGTTAGTTTAAAGTTGCGTATTACTCATTATTCTCATGGTAGACTCCAAACAACAACTAACAATTTCTTTTGAAGAACTTAAAGACTAAGCGAACTTCTATTAGAAATGGTCAACCTAAATCACCTGACAAATGATCTTTAAGAATTCCTTCAATGGATGAAAGTTCTGGTTACAGTTGTAATATTCCAACAACTAACAAAATTGACTCGAGAGTGACATCATATAAAGAGAAAATTCTTGTGCCCGCCCTTATAAACATAACTACTCATCTTTAAACATAAACCCTCGTTAGTTTAACAAGTGAGGTATCATGGTTCTGCTTTTTTCATATTCTGGAGTATTGCCTACTGTTTTAAAATATGGGTGATATCAGAAATGGGCATTTGGTGTAGCTAGAGCCTAGAAGTGACCCGGATTTGTGTTCCAAAATGCAAAGTGACATAAAAATAGACTTTATAACCCGAACCTATGAAGATCCGGGTTATAAAGTCCCTTCGAGGTCGATTGGTCGCCTGCTTCCAGCCGGTGCGGATGCGACGGATTGGACCTGTGCTTTGAGAAGTTCATTTTCATTAGTCAAACGATTAATTGCAGTAACGGAAGTAACACGGATTGACTCGTTAGTCCGACGTTGGTCGGCTAACTCTTCCTGGAGGGACGACAGGGTTTGCGCCATTTGACGGATCTGCTCTTGAGTAGAAACCTCCACTGTACTGACGACGGCATCGTTAGCGGTTGCTCCCAAGGTCGGCCTTTCTCCAATGGTGCTGGGAGGAACGTCGTTCACCATCTTTGGATGATTTTTGATGAAGTTTCTGAATGCGAATCGGCTAACGGCCCCACGGTGGGCGCCAAATTGTTTTGGGCAAAAATATATCAAACCTAAATTGCCTTCGATGTGGTGCTATTAGTCGAACGAATCAAATTATAACTTCAAATAAATCAGAGAATCAAAATGATGAGACGAAATAGTAATAATAAAGCTTAGCTACAAAGGATTGCAGTGGGTCGAATGAGAATGAGTCGAATGAGAATGAGTCGAATGACTAATGTCGAACGGATGCTCAGAACAATCGGACTTTGCCTTGCTTAGAAAGATCGTGCTTCGAATTACAATGAGAGCTCCGAATATCAGTAAAATGGAGTCATGAGAGATCCCCTACAATGTGCTTATTGGGGATGTATTTATAATAATGAATTTAATGCTAAGATCTTGGTATGGTCGTTGGAAGATCTGATCGTGTCCTTGATTTTCTCTAGGGAGTTAATGCTCCCTTGATTTCCTCCATTGGTTTAATGTTCCACGATTCTCTTTGTGGCTGAGATCTTTGCTCAATAACTCCTCATATCGGTTGAGACCGAAATCAATGGACGTCGCTTCCCGTATACCGACTAGACCGAGATCCCATGAGGTTGTTTCTGACTGGACTAGGATTTCTGGAGGCTGAACAGACCGGACCTCGTCGGAAGGTAGCTTTGGTTCAGGCCATTGGACCGATCTAATGGGCCGAAAAATTGAGGCCCAACAATTGCCCCAAAATTAAACTGGGTCAGAGCGTCGAGTGATGAGACGGTTTGATTTTATAACTTCTCTTTCTTCTGGCGTGATCTTGATTGTGTTACAGGCGTTCTGGCGACAGGGCCGACATGTGTATTGCTCAAACTGAGAGTCAGCTTAATACATCCAATAATCGTGTGAAGACGACTGAGGGCGTTTCTTGTGACGACGAAGGGTCAGGAGACTGCTCCTTGTTTGTCGTTTGTTTTGTTTTGTTTTGTTTTGTTTTGCAGGTGGACTCGTCAGTCGCTTACTGGTCAAGTCGTGTGACGTTGGTCATGTAGACCTGTAGTTGAGTGTGACATGTCGTGTAGTTCCAGGGAAGAGCATTGTAGTGTTTGTATAAGGCGTGTACCTTAATGGGAACGTGTCTGAACCGAACATTGGGGGTTGTGCCCCAATGTTCGGTTCAGTCAGCTCTCTCAGAGTTTCGGCCATTGCAGCAGGAGGAATGTCAACTGTCTCAACTGTTTCAACTGTTTCAACCTCTGCTTCTTCTTCTCCTTGATCGCGTAGGTTCGCACGGAATGATCTGTCGATTTTTGGATCAAAAGCAGCTAGAGGAGAGTCAGTACTACGGGTGTCGACCATAAGATAGGTCTCCACCAAAATCAATCACAAAAACACACAACAAAACAGAAAACTTCCCCGGCAACGGCGCCAAATTTGACGTGGCCGAAATATGCAATGCAAATATCGTTGAATGGCCTAGTCAAAGTAAAAGTCCTAACAACTTACTAAACAGATGTATAGCAAGCAAGTAAGGGTCGAACCCACAGGGAAGATCTGATAAAGTATGCAGTTATGATTAACATGTAACAAGGAAAGGGGGTTTTGGTTATCAAGCAGAGCAAAGTAAACAAGTTTAGTTGACTTGAGAATATGATTGGGGGAAGTAGTTCCACTAGAACGAGATCCACAATACATAGATGTAATTTGATCACAGGAATCTATTAAATCCAAGTTCTTTAACTATTCTTATGGTTGTTCCCACCCTGATCTTGATTAACTACCAATTCAGACAGTTGTTGATAGTACTTACTACAATATCAATGGAAGAAAACCTTACCACTAATAAAGCAATAACAATGCCCACAAGGATATATGATACATGCAAATAGAAGAAAACCTTACTACTTAACATGCAAATGATGATCACTCACAATTGCGCACTCGTATTCCACTATATACAACAATCGTGTATGCTACTAGACATGCACTCGTATTTCACTATATGCAAACCCTAGCAATTGATAAATATTACTCAACCTAGTTGATCAGGCTATGAAGAATAACAATGAATCAATATTTAATATAACCAAGAGAATCAAACCAACACATATAAGAATAGGAACAAGGAATAGAAATCTCACAAACACATCAACTGTATTGCTTCAAACGTCTAGTAGAACAAAGGGAATTTATGCTCCATTCAGATGCAAATGAAACCCTAATGAGAAAGAAAACAACGATGCCAATAAAAGTCTGGTGTAAAGTCTCTCGTGTAAAAATTGTATGCCTCTTAACCTAGAAAGAGGTCTTAAATAGGCTTAGGAAATAAGTTTAACCTAACGAAAATAGCAAAGGAAATAAAATAATAGAAATAAGAAAGTCCGAAAATGCAGAAAAGGAAATAATGTCTTCTGGCCGCGAGGCGTAACGTGTGCCCACCGCGGGGCGTCAGCTTCCACCGCGGGGCGGTGGCTTCTTTTGGCGCGGCCAGCATCCTTCTCTGAGACCCATCGCCGGGTCGCGGTGTCTCTGGCGCGGGGCGGTAGAAGTTCGCCCACTCCTTTCTTTAGCTCTTCTTCTTCTCTTCTGCTCTTCTATACTACCAAGTGTTGGTAGCCTTCTCCAATTAGTCTTCAAGCGGATCTTCATCCATCTTCATCATCTCCATCTAAGCTGTAAATCCCTGGATATCTTCAATTCTCTCCACATCTTCTGGATTACAGACTTAGCCTCAAATCTAGTCATAAACTCCTTCAAATAATGCTAATAATTGTTAGTAAAGATGCATGAAATGACACCTATCATATGGCCACCAATATCCCTAGGCCATAGCCCTCATCGCCAGGCTTCTTCCAGCGGCATGAATCTCGCACACACCTTCATGAATCTCATAGAGAAAGTTTTGTACCTTAGACGGTGGAACACACTTCAAATAAAGTCCCAAAAAATACTTCTTGTACAGTGCCCCTGCGGGTGACAACCAGTAGTTCACCGCCTTCAGCCTGATCGACTTTGCCTCCTTTCTGTCACTTGGTAACTCTCCATTTTTTAGATAGTATAAAATGGGGTCCATCCAGCTTTCTTCCTCGTCCACAAAGATAACATCCTCACCCTGAATACTCGGCTCCTCTAGCTCCTCAATACAAACGGACTCTCCGGGTTTTGCCAAGCTAGATGACGCAAGGGTAGCCAAGGCATTGGCCACCTCATTCTGCTCTCTCGGAATCTGGTGCATCTGAAACTCATGAAACTCTGCTAGCAAGCTCCTTACCCTCTCTACGTAAGCAAGCATTCTAGTTGATTTTGCCCCATAATATCCTATCACCTGATTCACTATCAGCTGGGAATCTGAGTAAATGACTAACTCTGCTGCTCCTTGGTTTCTGGCCGCCCTTAGGCCCAAAATCAAAGCCTTATACTTAGCCTCGTTATTCGTTGTTGGGAACTTCAATTTTACCGATGTGTGGATGACTTCCCCGGATGGAGACTTCAGAACTAAACCTGCGCCTGACCCTCCGTTGTTCTTTGCTCCGTCAACCTGGAGCTCCCAAATTTGCTGCAGATTAACCTGGAGGCTCCAAGATTTCTCTTGTGTGTCGGGGACCTCTCCTACGAATTCTGCTACGAAGTCCACTAATACTTGACCCTTGATTGAGGTTCGTGGGATAAATCACAGCTCATACTGCCCGAGCTCCACGCCCCACGTAGCCACCCTGCCTAACAAATCTGAGTTGGCCAACACAGCCCTAAGAGGATAGGCCGTCACCACTGCGATTGCATGGGCTTGGAAATAATGGTTCAGTTTCCAGGAAGCAATAACCAATGCCAACAACAATTTCTCCATGGGTGTGTACCTCGTTTCTACATCGAGCAAAGTTTTGCTGACATAATACACTGGCCGCTGTATCTTCTTATCTTCTCTGAGCAGCACCGCACTCACAGCCCTCTCTGACACAAACAAGTACATGACTAGCTCTTCGCCAAGCTCCAGAACATACAATATATGAGGTTCTTGCAAGTACTTCTTTAGCTCAAATAAAGACTGCTCGCACTCTTCGTTCCACTGAAAAATTATGTCCCCTTTCAAAGCCTTGAAAAACGCCCCCACACCTGTCAGATGACTTGCTAATAAAGCGATTCAAAGAGGTTGCCATTCTAGTTAACCTATGAACTTCCTTAGCATTAGTAGGGCTTCAGATAGCCTGAATTGCCTTGATTTGATCCGGACTAGCCTCAATGCCTCGCCTTGTCACCAAATGCCCCAAAAACTTTCCCGAGTTTACCCTAAACGCGCACTTCGAGGCATTGAGCCGCAGCTTGGCCCGCTTCATTATATCGAAAACTCGCTGCAAGTCTTCCAGATGATCAGAACGCTCCTCGCTCTTTACCACTATATCATCGATGTAGACCTCTATTGTCTTCCCAATTAAATCGGAGAACAGACTAACCACCATCCTCTGGAATGTTTCCCCTGTATTCTTAAGTCCGAAGGGCATCACCTTGTAGCAGAAGATTCCTCTGGGAGTCATAAACGCAGTCTTCTCCTAGTCTCCTTCGAACAAAGGAATTTGATAATATCCTCTGTAAGCATCCAGGAAACTCTTTCTTGCATGGCCAGCCGTAGAATCGACAAGTTGGTCGATCTTTTGGAAGAGGGACCATATCTTTCGGACATGCCTTATTCAAATCCGTGAAGTCCACACAGACTCTTCATTCCCCGTTCTTCTTCTTTACTACCACTGTGCTCGCGACCCAGGTGGGATATTGAACCTCTCTGATTGCCCCTGCTTCGAGCAACTTGCCCAGCTCAAGTAGGACTGCTTCAGAGTGTTGAACTGAAGATCGCCCGGACCTCTGAATTACCGGTTTAGCACTATCCCGGATGTGAAGCTTGTGACATGCAATTTTCAAGCTGAGCCCAAACATCTCATACGGGCTCCAGGCAAACATTTCCCTGTTTCATCTCAGCAATCCAGCTAATGACTCGAGCTCATCACCTTAAACGTTAGAACCAATCAAAAATTATTTCTCTGGTTCAGATTCACTTATCGAGATCTTCTGGAGCTCTTCCACTGACTTGTCAGCATGGAGGGTGCCGACTTCATCTAGAACCTGAGGCGTAACTTGCGCCATCAATACGCTTCCTCTAAATCCTTCAACCCCAAGCACTGGTACACAACCCGTTGGTCGCCCCGGACACGCAGCACCTTGTCTTGGAAGGGGAACACGATTGCCTGATGCATGGTTGAATGTACCGCCTCCATTGCATGAAGCCATGGCCGCCCCAGAATCGCATTGTAGGATGAGGGCACATTAACCACCAGGAACTCTGCCTCCACATACTTGCCTCCCACTACGACCTCCGCCCTCAGCATACCCAGCGGCCACACAGGGAACGAACCGAGACCCATCAATTGCGTAGAGACGGGGATTAGATCTTCTTTATTTTTTCCAAGCTTCTTAAACATTTCAAAGTACATAATATCAACAGAACTGCCATAATCAATCAATACTCGACGTACCACGAAGCTGCCCAGCCTCACTGTGAGGACTAGGGGATCATTGTGAGGCAACTGCACTCCCTCCAAGTCAGCCTGTGAAAAGGTCAAGTCCTACTTGCCATCAACCCGAGGCTTCTTTCTTGCAACTGCCTCAACTTTCAACACCTCGAGAGCGTGACACCCCTTCCTGAAATTGTGCCTGCTGACGCCACTCTGCTTTACAAACGCCTCTATCATGTGAATGACCTGCCTAGGAGGATCATGTGCTCTCTTCGTCGGCGCAACTAGGGCTTTTTCCCCTGCTTGGTCATTCCCTGGTGTCGCCTTATGCACTATGAACTCTCACAGATGCCCCTTTTTGACCATTTGCTCCAAGAATTGCCTAAAAGCTTTGCAAACTATAGTAGCGTGACCCTTGTCCTTATGGTAAAAGCAGAATTTTGACAAATCACGATCACTCGGATCCGACCTCATAGGAGCAGGCCACCTGAAGTATAACTTATCTTTAATCCGAGTCAGGATCTGGTACGGGTTAGAGTTGAAGGCGGTATGGATTGTCTGTATGGCAGGGACTGGCGGTAACCCCCGGCTTCGCCCTTGTGGCAGACAACTACAGTCCGATGGTGCATCTGGGAACGGTGGCCTGCGGGTAGAGGTCGGGATCTCCTTTCTTGAGACAGTTTTGAATCATCTTCCAACTTCACATACTGCCGCAATCGCTCTTGCAATTCTGTCATATTTTTTGGTTGTCTCAGTGTCAAACTCTCCCTCAGTTTACTCCCGGGAGACAAAGCCAGTCTGAATGCAGCAACAGCAGACTTCTCATCACAATCATCAATGTTAGAATAGCACTCCAAAAACCTCACAGCAAACTGCCTCAACCCCTCTTCCCTACGCATCCGCAGGGCAAACAAGGAATCTACAGACGCATGCTCCCTGCTATTTGCAATGAAATGAGAAACAAATCTTTTCGCCAACTGATCCCAAGAGCGGATTGAATCAGCCTTCAATGAGTGAAACCACCCTGTAGCAGATTTTCCTAAACTTACAGGAAACATTTTACACATCAGCGCATCATTCGAAATCCACAGCGCCATCCTGTGCGAATACATAACAATATGCCCCACAGGGTCCGACTTTGCATCATATAACTCAAAAGAAGGGGACGAAAACTTAGCTGGTGGGGGTTGGTCCTGGATGCTCCTTATGAATGGAGTGGAGGTCATCCGAGCGAGTTTCTGCTCTGCCTGTTCCTGCGCATTAACTAGGGACTCTCCCTGATTGTCCAGTAGGCGCATCAGACGCCTCTCAGCATTTCTGACAACCCCCTCTCTGTGCTCCTCGTCTCTGCCTGATCTCACGCTCTCCGCCCTCGCCCGAAAACCTCGTTCGCGCGACCTGGAACGGTCACGCCCCTCACGATTGGTTCGACCAGAATCAGCGCAATTCAGCCACTTCCTCCCTGGCCACGCGAAGCTGCGCATCCCTCTCGGCCAGACACGCTTCAAAAGCGGCGCGGTCTCGCTCCCTCTCCGCCAGTGCTTGCTCCAGTTCGGCCCTTTGGCCATCAACAGCCGCAACCAAGCTCGTGGTAGTTCTCCTGGTAACCATTCTCGACTTCGCTTCCCATAGACGGCGCCAATTGTGGCAGAAAAAAATCTCACCACAATAAATTTCAGGTAGAGAAACGATCACCAGGCAACTCTGACGAACTCCAACCGCAATTACCTGGAAAATCTGAGGGTGGTTGCCCCCTCGGAAGACTCTCCGATGCTCAAATCAGTAATGAATTCCTTTGGTCAAGAGAGCTATGGAGGCTGGAAATTAACAACGTACCAAGGAAAAGAAGAGGATAAAGACTTTTTGCCTCCTAAGTCATTATTTATCTTGCTAGGATAAGATGAGTGATCTTTTTACCTTAATGGACTTCTTAAATTAGGCCCATTAATGAAAATAAAACAAATTAATTAAAAAATATGAATAAAGTATTATTTACATTAATTTATCTCATCAGTTTTCTTCTTTGTTAATAAAGACTTGATTTTCACTTGTCTTGTTTGGTTCAACAATTTCAATGCTTGGTGTTGGCTTTTAGGGGACAGATTCAAGTCGAAGAATGAGTAATTTGTCCTTTTTTTGGAGCTAGTAGCTGGTCCTACCACTGAATTAGTCCAAAAGGATTAACAAATCTGCTGATTAACAAATCTGCTGATTGCAATTTTTGTATAGAAGTTAGGGTTTTTCGATTTACCGCTATTTGATAGTCAGTTCTTGAATTACAAACGATGATCTCCTCATATCTAAATATTGGACTTCTCGAAACTGGGGTTTGTTCATGCAATAGTTGAGGTTATTTTTTGCTTGCCTTGAATACATTACTGGAAGAATTGCAGTTCTTTTCTGTATTAATTTGTTCTTTTATAGTCGCCCTTTAATTGTGGATAAGCAGGAATGTAGAGTGATTCTGGTGTTTAATTGAAATGAAGATATATTGAAAATTTGAGAAGGTTGTCTTAAACAATGCAGAAAATGGGTTTCTCTGGAAGAATGGAAAACATTCCGGGAAGTAGCCAGAACAGATCTGGGCATGATTTTGGTGTATCAGCATCTGATCTCAGGAGGACTGATTACCAAGAGGAGGATGTAATTGAGCCGCTTTTGAACTGCCCGTTTTTCAATGTCATCCTTACGAAATCCTGCGTCAAAAACCTATATCACTTGGTGATTCATCTTCTTTTTTGCCTAAGATGATTTGATTTTTAGCAGTTAAATATTGCAAATGAGAAATACCATGCTTGCTTATTGCTTATTGCTTTGCTATGTGTTTGTGAGTTGCCAAGTTTTCTTGCCTTTTCATATTCTGGCAGCATCTACAAATGAGTAACTCAAGTGCTGATTTCTACTCTCAAGTTTGTTTTCATTCTTTTCTTACCATTGCTATAGATTTTTCTAGTTGCATCAATGATGATCTTCCTACACAAACTTTGGTCAATAGTGTTATGGGCTCTGATAATATTTCTCATTTTCTATTATCAGGTTGTGCCCGCGAAATTCCATGGAAACCTTCCTCGCCATGTAACCCGTGTGGTCCTAACTTATCATGGGAAAACCTGGGAGATGGCTTGTGGTGCGAACGAGCCATATTGTAGAAGATTCACCTCTGGCTGGAAAAAATTCATCCTTGCAACAATTTCAAAGTGGGAGATGCGTGCGTATTTGAACTCATACATCGCGACTATGACACGGCCAGGTTCAAAGTCCAGATTCTCCGAGGTGACTTCCCCAACGAGTTGCTGGATAAGATAGATAGTACCGGGGACTCCTCTGATAATCCTGTAGTCATATAAGGATGGATGGTAAGAAATTCCTGGTTAATTTCAGACAATCCTATGAAACAAAAATATGTTGTCTTAACTTTGATAGTTCTGTAGTCCTGCTTGGGTGTTTTTTATTAGCTGAAGATGAGATGAGACGCGCTTAATCTTCCCCGTTTTCTGTAGTAGAATGAGTACTGATGTTAGAATTCACCCCCAGCCCTACTATTAGCATGCTAATGTTCTAGTCATGGAACTGGGCTTCAGTATGTGATGTTTTAGTTGTCCTGTTGACTATGCTAATGTAATGTTGCATTGCATCTGTTTTTCCCCCTGTCTTAGTACAGCTGTTGTGTTAAGTTGTTTATGATTGAAGTTCATCCCCTCTGAGTTAGTAGTAGAAAGTGTCATTGTCACTCCAAGATGCAGGCTAATTGCTGTAGCTTCCACCTTTATGAGAGCTGCATCATAAGGTTTATAGAGTACTAGAATTGGTTTTAGAAAAGTTCCAATTTACATTGAAGTTGATTGATGATGAAAAAGATTAGTGTTGAAAAGTTTTTTGAGGCTTGTTTGCTACTTGCTATTAAGTGTGTGCTATGTTTGATAAAGAATTTATAAAGTATTTATTTTTACTTATATAAATTCTCATAACACCCAATTTAAAAATTTAAATCATCTTTTTTTTAATAAAAAAATACTTTATAAATTAGACGAAAGACAAATAGCATCTTTTGTTTTCTACTCTCAAGAAACCCATGTCGTCTCCCATCTATTAAATTAGTGCCAACATCGCTGCCATCTCATTTCCTCCGGCGATACTAGTATACTAATGCATAACTCTTCCCACTTTAAGTTCATTTGGTTAGCATGTAAATTCTCATGAATTTAAATATGGTAGGAACTGATATAAATGTATGTATTTGGTTGGCTTTTTATTTTTGAAAAATTCAGATATTCTAATTTATGTGATTTTTAATATCTATAAAACACATGAATTCCAAGACGAATACATCTTTTGTTTTCTACTCTCAAGAAACCCATGTCGTCTCCCATCTATTAAATTAGTGCCAACATCGCTGCCATCTCATTTCCTCCGGCGATACTAGTATACTAATGCATAACTCTTCCCACTTTAAGTTCATTTGGTTAGCATGTAAATTCTCATGAATTTAAATATGGTAGGAACTGATATAAATGTATGTATTTGGTTGGCTTTTTATTTTTGAAAAATTCAGATATTCTAATTTATGTGATTTTTAATATCTATAAAACACATGAATTCCAATCACATAAGAAGGGTATGTAAGATTTTATTCCCCATATTTCCCATAATTTAGATTTTAACCAAAAATAATTTACCAATTTTCATGAATTCAAATGCTCATGATATAATTTCACATAAAATAATTTCTTAGGAATTACACTTTCTGTATTCAAATAAACGAACAGAATTACACTTTCTGTATTCAAATAAACGAACACTAAGTCTAATGAATAGACTAAAGGCTCCCTTCTTTAACAAGCTTGTGGTAGCTTATATTCATGAAATACGACTATAACTATTCGATAAAAGTAGCTTCCTAAAAGATAAGTTTAGCCCCAAACATATGCTAGCTTATATTTTTTTCTACCCATATTGCCCTTCACAAGTTAGTATTCCCAATATATTTATTTACCTTTTTTTTGTAGTTTCACGTTCCTACTTTACAAAATCAGTTTCATTTTACAGAACACATTATTAGCTTATTAAATTCGTATGAACTATTGAATTTAACTCATTAAATCAGTTTCAATTACTCGACCAGCTTCAGCTACTATAAACTTCAGCTTCAGCTTGTATAAGCCTGATTTTATTGAACTGAGCCTAAGTGGGGAATTGTTGATGGACGTAGTCTATCTATTAGACTAGAATGAAGTCCCACATCGGTGGGATGAAGTAAGAATTTGCTATATTTATATAGTTTGCCCTTATATTAAGTTAATTGGAAAAATCAAGTGTGGTCCTACATTATATTATATATACTATATAGTAAACACTTCTGGTGAAAATACCTCCTCCCGCGAGAATAATCATTAACTTGAGAAATATCTATATGTGCATTTGAATTGTACTATATGTGCATTTTAAGATAACGTGTGTTTGTCTTCAAAATTCAAAATGTCCATCCGAGATTAATTTTGTGTCCCGGATAACTTGTATTTGTCTTAAAATTCAATAGTACATACGATACAATCCTAACACACATATACTTCAACCTAGATGTACTATATGTGTATTTTGACTTTATAAGGCAAACAAAAATGACCTTTAAAAAGTTATATTAGATATACATCATTTTTTTTGTAGAAAGATGTGTAGTTGAAATGTAATATATATTTGCATTTGGAGTATATAAGGAAACAAAATGATAGCCTTAAACAATACAACTTTCGTTGTGTTTTGGAAATGTACATCGCCCCCTCTTCAAATGCACATATAAGTCTTTCTCAAGTTAATTTTTATTATCGTTTGTGAGAGTATTCTTATCCGAACCCTCCCCTATATATATATATATCTAAATGACTTGAGACTTTAAACATTTCTACCCAACACTTTGTTAATTAAGAAGTTTTTTCCTGTCAACTGTAATTAACCGCCAAAACCGATTTGGTTGGTAGTTATTTTCGTTTCTATTAATATCCAACAAATTCTTCACTTTTCTTGTAGAGAACTCTCAGATTTGATGACTTATCCTTCTAGTGCTTTGTTTTATCTTTAAAAGTGAAATTGTTGATACTCTACCGCAACTCTATCGAGTGGGGACAAATATCACTTAAACGATAGTGATCTTTACGCCTCAAAGCAATTTTTACAACCCACTGTTTTAACAATTTCTCTATTAGTTTACTTTGGTGTTTTCTTTAGGAAATAGTGTGACAATAATAATTATTTAGATGACATGTCTTTCTAACCTATGTCTTAGGGCATCTTTATTGGTGAGACCATCATGAGTCTCATGGGGGTCTTTTAACAATTTTTCAATTCCTAAGAGCCCCACGTTTTTTGTGGCCTTTTATTGGTGAGACCCAAGAGGGTCTCATAGCTTTATATTAAATTACAATTATACTCTTTATATTAAATTATCAATATACTCTTTATTATATTAAATTACTAATATAGCATTTATTATATATTAGATTATAAAATATAATCATTTTATTAAAAAAATCATACATAAAATTGATTAGAGATATTTTAATTCAATTATTTTGTTATATTACTAATTTAAAATTAAGAACGAATATATTAAATCAAAGGAAATTAACGATAAACACACATATATATATATATTAGAAACAACAAACGAGCAATGCATAAATTTAAAAAAATATAAAACATTATGTGAAACAACATAAAAAAGTAAATGACCGAATTTAACGACAAACATAAGACGATACATGACTTAATTATTAAAAACAACACATAACACCGAAGTAATCTAATTATCACAAAATCGTCGCCAAATGTGTTCCTTCAAATCTTTCTTAAGCTGGTTATGTATAGTTCTATCCTGAAGTCGAGCCCTCCTCGTGATAAAATTGTTCATAATTGTTGGTCTATCGTTGGAGTAATGTCTAATCCGGGTTATCCACCAATGTAGTCTCTACACTTACTCATTCACCGAATTGTGGGATTTCGTATCCATGATGGGTGTAAGAAGCTCGTTCATCTTCTATGATCATATTATGTAGAATGATGAAAACCCACATTATCTTTCCAAGCTTCAGAAAATCCCAAGAGAGTGTTGGGTTATGAACTATTGCGAATCAAGATTGCAACACTCTAAACACCCTCTCCACATCTTTACGAACAAACTCTTGGTGTTGGGCAAACAACTTGGCTTTATCGCCTTAAGGGAGCCACATTGATTGGACAAATGTCACCCAAGACGGGTAGATACCATCAACGAGATAATATCCCATGTTGTATTCATTTCCATTAACCGTGAAATTCACGTTTGGAGCTCTACCATGCAGAACTTCATAAAAAATATGAGATCAATCAAGAACATTAATATCATTAGACGTACCTGATACCCCCAAAAATGCATGCCAAACCACAGGTCATATGATGTAACAACCTCCACAATGATTGTCAGATGACCATGATCTCCACGTGCATATTGACATTTCCATGCAGTTGGATAATTTTTTCACCCTCAATGCATACAATTGATGCTACTTAACATCCCAGGAAATCCACGAGACTCACCCACGCTTAGTAGGCGTTGTATGTCTGCCGCGGTGGGACGCCTGCGCGAGATACTCATCACCAAATAAGGTAATTATTTAATTAACAAAATGCTCCAAGCAATGCCTTGTGGTTCTTTCAGAAAGATGAAGATACTCATCACAAGCATCAACAACAGTTCCATAAGCCAACATATGTAACACCCCCGACTTATGTCGGTAGTGTCACACGCCAGTGACCTCAGACGTTAATGTCCAAAGTCACCCCATGCTTTAATCGAAACAATTAAGCTTAAATAAATACATAAATATTAAATAACAAAAGAATAATCAACGGAAGACATTTTAAATGAAATAAGACTCAACCTTTTTATTAAGATTCCTCTCGTGAAATGAGAAGGACGGTTTTACAACAACGTATAGTGACAGCGGAAGACTCTTTTAAAGTAGTCCTAATTACATGACTATGTATTACATTTATTTCAAATTAAACACACACGCCTTGGAAATATTACTTCTTAAAATGAAAACTTCAACTACAAGCCTTCTCTTCGACTGGTTACTTCAATCGTCGGGGACAAACCTCTGATGTGCCGTATAGGACGGATGACACCAGCCAACCATGCAAGGAATAAAATCCGGTTGGTTAGTCTAATGAAAGACTATGCAAGGGTACAAACAGAATGGTTCTAGTGATCGTAACCGTTTACTATCATTGTCCCTCGAATAATAACCGAAGGAACGATACATGTAATACCCCATAATTTTTAGTAAGGATATTTGGGTAATTTTCCCAACCTTCGTTCAGTTAATTATTTCGCTTTCAGTGGAGTTCGGATTTTCCGTAACATTCATGATCTCCGAAATAATTCCTTGAGTGGTATAAAATACATTCTATGTATTTTCGGGACTTAAAATATTTGTTTGGATACAAACATATAATTTCCGGGGTTTAAAACCCATACCAAATCTTATCCTCCACGTTCAATTCTTATCTCTGCATCTTCCCACTTGGTTTTCCACTTGTGCTTGGCCAGTTCCCTGCAGAGGGAGTTGTCGAAGCTTTGTCCCCTCCCTCTCTTATGCTATATATGGAGCCGATGGAGACAAGCTCGGCACACCTCCAGCTGCTCCATCCTTGGCGTCGAGAAACCGGCAAAGCCCCGTCGCCATCACCTCCCCTGTTCACGGCGAGACCCCTGTTGCTCCTTTGTTTCAAGCTTCTCCCGCCGGTGAGCCTGGCGTGGTGCTCCATCATTGAGCTGCGGCTAGCCGATTGGTGGTGCTCCTCCCCGGCGCGGCTCCATCTCCGACGTCGAAGCCCCAGCGAAGCCGAGATTCCCCAACGAGCTGATCGCCACCGTTCGCTGTTGTTGTTGTTGGCGCCAACTTGCTTCCCGGCGTTGTACTGCCGTTGCTGCTGCGCCCTGCTGCTGGTTGCTGCCGCCTCTTCTCCCGGCGATGAGAGCAGCCCCTTCCCGGCGTCGTCTGCCATGGTTGCCGAGCACCGATGTCTCCATTGTTGAAGTTTTGTTGCTCCTGTTGTTACGTGAAATGGGTTGAAGAAGATGGAGATGATCAATGACGAGGAAGTGGGTCCCCCTCCTTGTTGTGTTGTTGTTGGGCCGATTAGCCCATTAAGCCTTTAGTCCAGATTTAACCCGAAATTATTCGAGCGTTAGAAAGTGATCTATTGGATCGCGTGTGGACTCGTAATCAGTTGGAGTTATCTGAAGCTTAAGCCATATCCTCGAAAAGGATATCATTAGTTGTCGTCTCGTCTAGATTCATCGCCGAATCTACTCCAGGCAAGTGGCGGCTCGCTCTTGCTCATCATTCCATACTTTCATTAATTATCAATTGTTTTGTTGTTAATTAATTTGGGATGATTCTTAATTATGTTGGGAACAGTTTTGATAACTTTATGTGATTAAAAGATGATATTATAATAGGTTGTATATTCTGCTAGAACCGACGCTAGTATAGAGATATATTGTGCAGGTGTAGGCCGTGATGGCTTTGATGTGATTTTATTGTGTGTTTATCTGTGTGTATAGATTGTTAAATCTATGGTGATTGCCAGGTGGGCATAGATATAGATAGTTTGTGCAGGTTGGGCCGTGATGGCTCTGTGTGATTTGGTTGTGTGTTTAACTGTGTAGTTAGCACGAGTATTCGTAGGGACGATGGATGGAGGTCCAGTCGTTTCTTTATAATAATTGGTGAGTCATGACTAACTTCTATACTCGAGTGGAGTGTAGAAGTGGTGCACTCTGCAGGTGTCACAAACCCCGGTTCGATATGTGTCCCGCGAGTGGCGAGACATATATGTTAAAAGCTTATAACGTGATGTGTGTGTGTGTGTGTGGTAATTTAATAAGATAAGTGCCGGTGAGTATGCACATAATTAATATGCCTTGGCGAGTAGTGCAGCTAAGCGCTAGTGCAGTTAGGAAAAACTCGTCTTAGTTGTAAATCGCTCGTATGCGATGCTGTGATGCTGTGTTTGTGTGTTTGTTTAAGTTTCCCAACATTTGTCATGTTTCCTTTAAGGCTCATTTTATTTGGAGTCTTCTTTTGGGATTGATTGTTGTGAGACTCGATCTCCAGAATCTTCTCTTGTGCATACCTTTTGTTATTCTAGTAGGAGTATGGTGGTTGACTATCGCCATCGGTTTTGATTCGAAAAGCGATGAGTCTAACCTAATACGACTGCTTCGAACCACTCTACTTTGTACCCTTATGTAGTCTTTCATTAGACTAACCAACCGTAATTATTCCCTTGCATGGTTGGCTGGTGTCATCCGTTCGATTCGGCACATCAGGTATGTTGCTGCTCCGTGAAAGCTAGAATGACTATGAAGATGAACGGTGTTTCGACAAGTTGTTTTGTCATTGTATTTAAAAGACTTCCGCTGTGTTATTTTGTATTTTGTTAAAGACTTCCGCTGTATTTATTTCTGATTATGTATTTTTGATGTTTTTGGTCGTATTTGGAATTGTGTTGACATTCCGCGACCGTGGTTTAATAAAAGTTATGATATTTGGTATTGTAACTGGGTTTTGATAGTTATATCGTTTGGAAAAGCCTGGGGTGACTTCGGGGTTTTCGTCCGGAGTCATCGGCAATAATACTTTCAAATGGGGTGAAATTTGGGGGTGTTACAATACATAACCCGGAACTTTCACGTAATGATAGAAGAAGATATGCAATGAAAAAAAGACTCCAACGGAATTGAGTCTTATAGGAAACATATGAAGATTGTTTGGGAACGTTAAGTTTTTCACACAAGTTTATAAACACGACCTTGATTATTTGGGCCCACGACCAACCTCACCATGCAATGCGAATCCAGATTGGAAAGAGGACTTACTCTAACAAGAGTCTGGGCGGGTTCCACGTTATACTTCTCGCCCGAGGGTATATTAATTATGTACGCAAAAGCACTTATCTTGGTTACTTTCAAAAACGTACATTCACGTTAAGACTTTTAATTCACATCATCTCGATACGAGAGATATCTTTGGGATGAATCCCAAATGTTGGCACTAGCTAAGTGCACCACCGCCTATATTCGGATAGGGGTAGGTCATGACCAAAAGCGTTATGGCATTTAACCTCCTAACACAAAGTTATAAAGAAACGACTAGACCTCGCAAGGTACATAGTGTTCCTACGAATACTCGTGCTAAACTAGCATTTATATGTCCACACCAATGCACAACAAGTCCATACCAATTATAACTAGCATCCTATAATAAGAATATATATAAGGGTCGTAGCTAGCATATTATACAACCTAATAATAAGGTTCAGTTAATCACATTATTTAAGACATACAAGTTCCCAAACGACAATTAAGAAGATTATGATCCCAACTTAATTAAGATAATAGATTAATTGTCAATTAAGAAAAATATGGAATAACATAGCAAGAGCTAACCGCCAATTGCCTTTTGAAGATCATACGTATACACCATGCATGCATCGACCACCATGGATCCCTTCTAAGCACACGACGCTCACATCAAAATCAACCACCCTAGTGATGACGGTTGGCCATCATGCGCGCTAGACCAAGACAAAGCTTGGTTTGTTAAGCGCCGAGGCAATGCCAGCGCTTCACCAATCCTCACGAAACGAATTAAGGTTTTGTGGTATAAGACCAACATTACCCTAAATTAAACTATGCTTTAAGAATTGAAATAACTGAAAGAACTAAACTGAAAAGTAATAAACTCATAAACTTACGTGACTATGAAGAGGACACCAAGCTCCATCTCCCATCCTAGAAGAGATAACACTGAGATTGATGAGGAAATGTAAGAGGAGTCCCAAAAACTAAACTATTTCGTAGTTGTGGGCCCGTCAAAAAGATTGGGTCTGCCATAGCGAATACTTTTCAAATTTGAAGAGTTTCGCTTTTGTGGACCCGCCAAAAGACGGGGTCCGCCGATAGCGAAACATCTTACAAATTATTAACTTTGGATGAATGGTAGAGAGTGTCTAGACTTGTATATATAGTTGTTTCCCCAACCCTCCTTCTTCTCTCTTTCAAATGTGGGATGAGAGTTTTATCAATCTTTCTAAGATGAGCAATGTGGGATAAAATGGTTTATCGACCCGTATTGGTTGATAATTTCGAACCACTTACTACTGGAATTACGTCTCCATGCAAAGTAGAGAATTGTAGATATCCGAGTCTAGTTTCGAATGCATCTTGAATCATTGAAATCCGAGATTTTTGGAAAAAGACATGCCCGTTCTACAAAGTTGCCTTGAACACAAATATTCCTGCGGGATTGCCTACGAAAATTTTAAACTTAAATCAAATTGGTCCATCATTAATCAAAACACCTAGTTTTTATCCGTCACTTTGATTTATTTCATTCCAATACTAACTAGGGCTTGTTTGGATAAATGTTAAGGATATCCATAAATGTTTTTAGCTCGTTCACATCAAACACAAAGAGTCTAAGTTATCAAATTATATTTTTGGACTCAAAATTATATTACCCGATTACAGATTATGCCTAACACGTCTTGCTTATAAAACGAGAGTTGAAAATTACACAAATACTCCTACTAAAATTGAGGGTTATTACATTACTACCCCCTTAAAAATAGTTTCGACCCCGAAACTAACACTTTGACCCCGAAACTAACACTACCAAGTTAGAGGGATCGATTTCCTCATTAACCTCTCTACCTGAGTTTAGTATGCTCAATTATTTCGTACTCAAAATTAATCCTAGGAAAGTTGATATGTTTCCTCAACCATGACATCCATCATATGTCTCGCTTCCATATATTATCTCATTTGCCAACTCTTAATATACTCACGAGATCATGATTACCTTAAAATCATAGTCTCCAAAATCATCACACGATCTTAATACACCTTTAAACTTGAGAACACACCCTTTTCTTTCAACTTTTCTCCTTATAAGCGACTCTCAAAGTTCCGACCTTATCTTCCTTAAGTTGATATCCTTAAATAATTTTGCCTTCGTAACCTATATCACCAAAGTCGAACTATTTCTTCGATCATGATTCCACCTACTACATACTGCCTTCGTTCATTACCCTCGTTAGTCAATATAATCATCCACAAGATTATGATTACCTTAATCAGACTATTCATTATAGTCTCTAATATAATCTCGCTATTATGCCCTACTCATCATAAAGATTTTGATATCCTCAAGCAGAAGAATACAATATTTCCCTACCAACTTTCTTTCGATGATTAGACCCTCAAAGTACATACATAAAACTCACTTATATCCCCAAACTTAGTACCCCTAGTTGTCATATCGGCTTACTCTTTACATATGCACATCATCTATCTCATTATTTACCTTAATTAGATTTGGCCCTTATGTCATCTTCTTAATCCAAAATCTTTCCATTAATTAGGCTCTTAACATAAGATCTTTTAGAATTCCTCAATTTTTCACAATTAATCGCACCACATCCCATTCATGTTTTTCCTCAAACATGATGTCACTAATCCGTTTAACACGAATATAATCAATCACCTTGTTCATCCAACACGTGTCCTAAGATTACCTTAATAGACATAGATCACTTTTTCATCAAGTCCATTTGATAAAATCCATACACTTACGTTATCCCATACTATTAATCCACCCAAGTTACAACAAACTTTTATCGTTTGAGTTTGTTATTCACCCCTAAATCCTTAAACACTTAATCGTCCTCATATAATTTATTATCCCAAATCAAGCAACCTTTTGATTTTTTGAAATTTAATATTTACCCAAGACATAATCGTCTTAATACTCCTTATATCATTATATTGTTTCCTTAAGAAAGCCTCATAACGAAACCTCAAATAGGTCTTCCAAAATAATACTTATGATTCCATACACCTAGCTTTTCCAAAAGCTTTAACCACTGGTCCTACAATGGGCACACTCACTTATAAACCCTTTAACCATAACTCTTGGGTTTTCAAATTTTTTATTCAAGATCGTATTAGAGTACGATCATTTTAGAGAAAACGAACTCCTTATGAAATATCTATCTTATACATTTATCCACTTAAATATGTAATTTATACAACTCACCCCATCTAATGCTCATAGTATGCACATGAGGAATAACCTCAAACTCCATAGAGCATTACTACACACACCAAATCCTTATAGCAAAAAATCCTTACAACCTTAACCTCTCGCGACAATGCTCATGAATTCGAGCAAAAGGAATAAATAATGTCAATGCCTAACTTGACATTATCTCAAGAAAATAGAGGGGTTCTTACGAATAGTTTCGACCTCGAAACTAGCGCTAACAAGGTAGGGAACAATCACACATGTCCCAACCCACACTAACTTTATGAGTCCAGACAGTCTTTATCAACGCGTGACATGTACTACTTTTGGCACTCAAGGATTCCCGTATGAACGAACAACTTGCAATAGTAACAAATTTAGCAATTTTCGGAACCAGGAAACACTTCTTTATTATTCGAAACATTACATTAAAACAATTGACAAAATGTCGAACAGACAGATTACTAAACTATGGAGGCTATAGACACAAGTCATCGCTCCTTATTCTTAAAAAGCTTTACAAAATACCACTACTCGTTCAGGGTTTCATTCTCATTGGATTGACGTATCATGAAGAGTCGTTGCCCCTGACCCGAAGACTCAATAGGCGCCTTGCCTTTATTACGAGCAACCGATTGCTCAGAAGCGGACACTTCCGGCTTTGGGTTCTGCCTACTGCCAACATTTGAGGCTTGGTATGATTGCGTTGGCCCTTGACCGTTCTGCCTACAATATGTTTTCATGTGGCCTTCCTTTCCACAATTATAACATACCCGCTTATTTTTTGGCAAACAAAACTTTTATGCTCAGCTTTACCACATTTGTGGCATTGAATCACACCGCTACTCCAACCTGAACCTTTGGCGGAGTCAAACTGAGTCGTCTCGGTTTTAGCACGACTAGACTTCTCAAACTTGGTGGGCGATGTCGGTCGCTTGAAGGTATTAGCCTTCCGATCTTGTTGCCCACCCTTCGCCTTATTCTGTTCCTCCCGCTTTTGGGAGGATTCCTTCAGTGTGACCTCTATTCTGTAGGCCGCATCAACATATTGCTCCAAAGTAGAGCAACTGTGACGCACCATCAGATGTTTGATTTCTAAATCATCTATCCATGGAAGTACCAGATCTTTTGTTCTTCAGTATGCACTTCAGAACCAACGTAATGCAGTAAGTGATTAAACTTTGCCGCCAGCTCAGACACTTCAGTCCTTCAATCTATGGGTAGAGGAACTCCTTCAACTTCTCTTCCCTCATAGCACGAGAGAAGAAGCGATCAGTGAGCTTGGCCTTGAACATTGCCCATCTCAGATTTGGGTGGTCGTCCAAACCAGTTCCTTCCCACCACTCACTTGCTCCTTCTTTTAGATGTAACGAAGCAATGTGCACCTGTTCAGCCTCGGTGCAGACCACATTCCGAAAGAGTCGCTCCATATGGGAAAACCAATAGGCAACCATGACTGGTTCCCCGGTCCCATCGTAGCTATCCGGGCGCATCGAATTGATCGTCTTCAATGCCCAGTTGTAATTCCCGTCATTTCTCTCAGGAGTGTAACATCCCAAGCCAAGCTACCCCAGCCACCAAGCCGCCCAGCCACCCAACGGTGTCGGCGCCGGTACTGGTGCCGCCTGGTTGTCCAAGGGCATGCAGCCCACACACCCAACCCTTCCCCCATTTAAATGGGTAGGTTGTTGGGGGAGAGGTTTTGAGCCATCCCAGCACCAAACCTCTCCCAAATCTTCCTCTCGCCGGAGTTGTGCCCTTCGCCGGAATTTCTGAAGCCCTCGTCGGTGACGTTTGGTGGTGTTTCCAGCAGCCCTTTAGAAGCCTTTTGGTTGCCTTTGGAGGTCAGAAACCAAGCAAGGCGGAAATGGGTCGAAACGCGCCTCGTTTTGGTGAGGTTTCTCTCGTTTCAGTCGTCCGTGTTCTTCACGGCGACCGCCGTGTTCTTCACGGCGCCCGCCGTGATGAATGCGGCGACCGCCTCCAAGAACGACGACCGCCGCCAGTGCCCAGAATGCCTTCGTGGCTTTGGCTTGGTTGGTTGTCGTCGTGGCGTCTTTCCTTTCGCGTTCTTTCACCGTGTTTAGATTTGTACTGTTTATGTCGGATCTAACTTAGGGTTCCTTTTATGGGTCGACTCGAAGGTTGTTGTGCTGTCGGAGCTATACCCGTGTCGAGCCCGGAATCCAATTGTCGTCATTAGACTATTCTGCGGATTAAGGCAAGTGGCGGTTCGCTCTTGCTCATTCGTTCCATATTTACATTAATTATCAGTAGTTTATCTGAGTAATTAATTTGGAATGAATACTCTGTTTGTCTGGAAACGGTTTTGGTAAACTGTTTTGAAAATCATATAATAGGTTGTATATCTGTTAGAACAACGCTATTATCTGTGATCGCCTTTCGGGCCTTTATGTGGATTTATCTTGTAACTGTGATTGTGCTGTAACTGTTTAGTTAGCACTATAGTTAGGAACGTTACTCGGACTCTGTCCAGTCGTTTCTTTATAATCGGGTAGAGGGGTGGCTCGTCCCCATCCAATACCATTCTAAGATCATGATCGGTCTCTTTCACAAGTGTGTAGAGACAGGACACTTAGCTGGTGTCATAAACCTTTCGGTGTACGTCACTCTTGATGAAACGTATACTAAGATGTGTCGTCCCAATGTTGGGGTACACATGTAAAAGTCTATAACGTGATGTGTGTTTTCGAAACATAATCAGATAAGTGCTACCTTGACGCACATAATTAATGAACGCTCAGCGAGTAGGGCAGCTAGGTAATAGTGCCGCTAGGAAGACTCGTGTTGACTTGAATGTAGTACGTCTTCTTTCCGATCTGGATTCGCTGAAAGGCGGTGAGGTTGGTCGTTGACTGAAGCATCTCAGTCAGTTTTAAATCATTGTTGTATGATTCTGTAACATTCCAGATTTGTCATACTTCCTTAAAGACTCAATCTCTTGGAGTCTCTTTTCGAGTCGATCTCTGTGAAGATTCAGTCTTCCAGAGTCTTCTCTTGTGCATACCTCTTGTTTATTCCAGTAGGAGTATGGTGGTTGACAAGCGTACTCGATTATTATTCGAGGGACGAGGAGTCTAATCTAATACGACTGCTTCGAACCATTCTGCTTTGTACCCTTGCTAGTCTATTCATTTAGACTAACCAATCGATATTTTCCCTTGCATGGTTGGCTGGTGTCATCCGTTCGATTCGGCACATCAGATCGAAAGTAACTCAGAAGATTAGAAGGACTATGGAGTCGACGGTGATTTTTGAATGTTTTAATTATTTCTTTAATCAGGTTGAGATCTTTTGGACAATGACTTTGATTGTAATGTGTTTTTCAAGACTTCCGCTGTATTTGGTTTAAACTCTGTGTTGACCTATTCGGGATTGGATTGTAATCCCGTAACTCTTGTTTCCTTAACAATGTTATGTTTTGGATTGAATGCTTTGATCGTTGTGCATCAATTGTATTTCATGTTTGTATTTAACCGGTAAAGCCTTGGGTGATCTCGGTAAGGAACACTGGAATCACTGGCGGTAATACCTTTCCAAAAGGGTTAAGTTTTGGGAGTGTTACAAGGAGCCACTGGATGTACATGACCTTCACGTCCCTCTACATTAGTTGCAACTTGAGGATTGGGAGCCGCTTGAGCTTGCGGTACCCCTTGGGCCGTTAGTGCCTCGACCACCTGCCTTACTATTTGCCCAATGACCGTCGCATCCAACACGATCGGGGCATGAGGTGGTACTTCCCTCGCAGCTTGAGGGTCCACTTGTCCCTGATGAACATCTTGCCGCAGGGTCGGGTCGTTATTATACGAGTCAGATCTCGCGTCATCCCCTTGCTGAGTAGCACTCCTCAGCTGAATTCGGGAACCGTTGTTAGGACCGTCATTAGCTGCTTGGTAGGTGGATCGGGTGTTCACCATCTTTTGATGAACCATAACATCAATTTAGAACTTTTCCAACTTGTACATGATACTTAATCAATTACGTTATGATACGGATTATAAAGGTCCAAACCAATAACTTTATATCAGTCTGACTGACCCTCCACCATTAACCGCAAAATGATCTTCTTCCCTTTACTTGAGAATGGATACATTAGGAGAAATGTCAACCTTTAAATGACATTAAACCTAAGGAGAGACACTACCCCTAAGAATAGATCTAAGGAATAAGTAACAACTCGAAGCTTGCAGAAGTTTAAAAAACCACTTATTATTAAACCTTATACTTTATACATACAAATCCTTTATACTTAACTTGGCAAAATCATTATTTATATAGTTATTACCTTGAAATAAAGACATTATTATTTGTTTGTAAACTCTTACCAAAATCCAAACCATACTTTTTAAAGTTATAACACAACTTAATTTTTAAACGTTTATAACATTATTTTATAAAAGTACTTATGAAAATTAATGCTTAACACAAGAGAGTTTAAACATTACTTTTAACACAATTTCGAATACCATTTTATTCATTTAATATTAGGACACTATTACTTTTAAATTTCATAAACCTTAAACAATTTGAAATCTTAAATTTAGTACTAACATTTAAACTCTCAAAATTCCTTTTTAAAAGAAAATAAGTTGAAAATAGTTTCAAAATTCATAATTTCAAAAATTCTCAAACCTAACAATAGGCCAAGAACTTTAAAATCATTGCTCTGATACCATAATTGTAACACCCCCGACTTATGTCGGTAGTGCCACACGCCAGTGACCTCAGACGTTAATGTCCAAAGTCACCCCAGGCTTTAATCGGAACAATTAAGCTTAAATAAATACATAAATATTAAATAACGAAAGAATAACCAACGGAAGACATTTTAAATGAAATAAGACTCAACCTTTTTATTAAGATTCCTCTCGTGAAATGAGAAGGACGGTTTTACAACAACGTATAGTGACAGCGGAAGACTTTGAAATTATAACGGAAGACTCTTTTAAAGTAGTCCAAATTACATGACTATGTATTACATTTATTTCAAATTAAACACACACGCCTTGAAAATATTACTTCTTAAAATGCAAACTTCAACTACAAGCCTTCTCTTCGACTGGTTACTTCAATCGTCAGGGACAAACCTCTGATGTGCCGTATAGGACGGATGACACCAGCCAACCATACAAGGAATAAAATCTGGTTGGTTAGTCTAATGAAAGACTATGCAAGGGTACAAACAGAATGGTTCTAGTGATCGTAACTGTTTACTATCATTGTCCCTCGAATAATAACTGAAGGAACGATACATAACCCGAAACTTTCACGTAATGATAGAAGAAGATATGCAATGAAAAAAAGACTCCAACGGAATTGAGTCTTATAGGAAACATATGAAGATTGTTTGGGAACGTTAAGTTTTTCACACAAGTTTATAAACACGACCTTGATTATTTGGGCCCACGACCAACCTCACCACGCAATGCGAATCCAGATTGGAAAGAGGACTTACTCTAACAAGAGTTCGGGCGGGTTCCACGTTGTACTTCTCGCCCGAGGGTATATTAATTATGTGCGCAAAAGCACTTATCTTGGTTACTTTCAAAAACGTACATTCACGTTAAGACTTTTAATTCACATCATATCGAAACGAGAGATATCTTTGGGATGAATCCCAAATGTTGGCACTAGCTAAGTGCACCACCACCTATATTCGGATAGGGGTAGGTCATGACCAAAAGCGTTAGGGCATTTAACCTCCTAACACAAAGTTATAAAGAAACGACTAGACCTCGCAAGGTACATAGCGTTCCTACGAATACTTGTGCTAAACTAGCATTTATATGTCCACACCAATGCACAACAAGTGCACACCAATTATAACTAGCATCCTATAATAAGAATATATATAAGGGTCGTAGCTAGCATATTATACAACCTAATAATAAGGTTCAGTTAATCACATTATTTAACACACACAAGTTCCCAAACGATAATTAAGAAGATTATTATCCCAACTTAATTAAGACAATAGATTAATTGTCAATTAAGAAAAATATGGAATAACATAGCAAGAGCTAACCGCCTCTTGCCTTTTGAAGATCATACGTATACACCATGCATGCGTCGACCACCATGGATCCCTTCTAAGCACACGACGCTCACATCATAATCAACCACCCTAGTGATGACGGTTGGCCATCATGCGCGCTAGACCAAGATAAAGCTTGGTTTGTTGAGCGCCGAGGCAATGCCAGCGCTCCACCAATCCTCACGAAACGAATTAAGGTTTTGCAGTATAAGACCAACATTACCCGAAATTAAACTATGCTTTAAGAATTGAAATAACTGAAAGAACTAAGCTGAAAAGTAATAAACTCATAAACTTACGTGACTATGAAGAGGACACCAAGCTCCATCTCCCACCCTAGAAGAGATAACGCTGAGATTGATGAGGAAATGTAAGAGGAGTCCTAAAAACTAAACTATTTCACAGTTGTGGGCCCGTCAAAAAGATTGGGTCTGCCATAGCGAATACTTTTCAAATTTGAAGAGTTTCGCTTTTGTGGACCCGCCAAAAGACGGGGTCCGTCGATAGCGAAACATCTTACAAATTATTAACTTTGGATGAATGGTAGAGAGTGTCTAGACTTGTATATATAGTTGTTTCCCCAACCCTCCTTCTTCTCTCTTTCAGATGTGGGATGAGAGTTTTATCAATCTTTCTAAGATGAGCAATGTGGGATAAAATGGTTTATCGACCCATATTGGTTGATAATTTCGAACCACTTACTACTGGAATTATGTATCCATGCAAAGTAGAGAATTGTAGATATCCGAGTCTAGTTTTGAATGCATCTTGAATCATTGAAATCCGAGATTTGTGGAAAAAGATATGCCCGTTCTACAAAGTTGCCTTGAACACAAATATTCCTGCGGGATTGCCTACGAAAATTCTAAACTTAAATCAAATTGGTCCATCATTAATCAAAACACCTAGTTTTTATCCGTCACTTTGATTTATTTCATTCCAATACTAACTAGGGCTTGTTTGGATAAATGTTAAGGATATCCACAAATGTTTTTAGCTCGTTCACATCAAACACAAATAGTCTAAGTTATCAAATTATATTTTTGGACTCAAAATTATCTTACCCGATTACAGATTATGCCTAACACGTCTTGTTTACAAAACGAGAGTTGAAAATTACACAAATACCCCTACTAAAATTGAGGGTTATTACAACATATGTATTGCACTACTATATTTTTGTAATGCAGATATATCAAGCCTACCTAATGCATCAGCCCATTGTTGCAAGTACTCCATTCCATTCTCCGGTCTTTCCACAATGCGCTTGAAAACTTTCTTGCGCATTCTGAACCTACATCAGAAGACATCATCTGGATAAGTGGGTTTATTAGAGAAATACTCTCTGTAAATCAGCTCATAGCCTTGTTCCCTCCTCTTTCAATATGAGTCTGACGATGTCACCTTCGTGAACTTTCTGGTTGTGCATTGTTTTTGCGATGTTGAGCACGTTCTTGAACTGCATTACACACAGTAATAACTTCTTAGCCTTTCAAATTCTTTAGTACTCACCATCTTCAGAGCTATCGTTAAAAAAGAGAGGGTTTGAGTTTGAGGAGTTTGAAGATGAACTAAACATTTTTATAGATTAAAGATTTTAAGAAATTTGAGGAGTGACTAAACCATTATTTATCCTCACTTATATATATATCTTTAAAAATCTAGCAAATGTCAGCCCATTAAAGTTATCACAAGCTAAGTCCAAAAAATAAAAAACACATGGTATCACATGCTATATTTGCAGATGCAATAAATTATTTTCTCTTCATGATTTTAGATCACATAAATTGCTATCGCATGTCAACCCATTAAGCATCTTTATGCTTAGTCCAAAAAACAAAACAACATGGTATCACATGATATGCTTGCAGATGTAATAAATTGCTTTCTCTGCATGTTTATAGACCACATGAATTGTTATCACATGTCAATCCATTAAAGCATCTTTATGCTTAGTCCAAGTGGCGGAGCCAAATTTTTTTTAAAGAGGGGGCACACAAGTTTGTAGTTGTAGATATTGACGGATGGTGGGAATAAGGCGACCAAGTGGATATTATTATTATTAACTATAGAATTTGAATGATATAATTATTCTCATTTGTAATAATTTTACATGTAAAATTTTCATTATTTTTATACATAGATAGTCTTACATGTAGTTTTGATTATAGCTAGTACATTTAAACTATTTTATATATACCTATACAATATTTATTTATTTTATTTTTTGGAAAGGAGTTAGGATAATTAATTAATACATATCTATGTGATACTTCTCCAATTTTCATATGTCATATAATTGATTTAAAAATCCTAATTTTAAATTCTATTATTACAGTTATCCCCTAATAAAAGAATAATTTTCTATACATAATATAAAATAGCTAAAAATGAGAATATATGTTACAGTGGTTAAAATCAAGTGATGGTGGAAAAAATAAGTGATGCTAAAGTAGGTAACGAGTAATATAATATAGCTAATAAATTAAATATATGGAGTAATTAACATTGGCTTTTATAGTGGGGAGGAAAAAAATCAATTGGCTTTGGCATGTTCAAACTCTGGTACATGTGTAGAAATGGTGGGAAGTGGACCAGTTGGACTAAATTTTGTGTTTGTTTACAATGTGAGTTACACAATATATATCTCCAGCTAGAGTGAAAGGGGGCACCGAACCCTGCCGCCCCCTCAATTTCGTCTCTGCTTAGTCTAAAAAACATGATATCACATGTTATATTGGACTAAAACATGGTATCACATGCTATATTTGCAGATATAATAAATTGCTTTATCTACATGATTTTAGACCATATTAATTGCTATCACATGCGAACTCGTTAAAACATATTTATGCATAGTCCAAAAAACAAAACAAAAACATGGTATCACATGTTATGTTTGCAGATGCAATAAATTGCTTTCTCTACATGATTTCATACCACGTGAATTACTTGTTATTTTTGTAGATGAAATGACTTTGCGGAAGCTATCACATGCAATACTCCAAAGAGACATCACGTCATTACATTAAGTAAAGTGCATTACAAGATAGAAAGATGCATTACAAGATTGAAAGATACATAACAAGATTGAAATATGCATTACAACGTGAAACATGCATTCAGAAATAAAAATATGCAAGGCAGAAAAAACACTACAAAGACATCTTTCTCATGAGTACATGGATAATACTTAACCATAAAATTCTTGCATCAATGTTATCTTGAGAGCTCTCCATGTGGTGGAAGATTAGTTTGTCCCATCAGATATTGTAGCATGTCCCTCTTCACATTCCTATCCTCGGCCTCGATCTTCTTTTGTTCCAACTCAAAGTTCTTGACTAGAACAAACTGCGCTTTCTTCTCTCTCTTCTGTGCCTCATATTCCATCGCTAATTCATGCACTCTATCATACATGGGTAGTATTTTTTTTCTCATGAGCTCCTTAAGTTGCTCATCATCTTCAACACAACTTATGGATGCCACTTTTTTCCCTTTCTCTTAGCCGCATTTATACCCTCTGGACGTTGAAAACCCCTAGTGGGAACACTTGTTGGAGTATCTTGATTAGAAGTATCACCTTCCATATCAGACCTTCATCTTTTCGAGCTTGCGGCACTTTCCGAGCATGGGTTCATCTCGTTGGCCTTGTTCAAATAAGAATGACTCCATTTTGGCTCGTTCCGAAGAGCCTCCCATGCATGCATACAAAAAGAAACTCTTCCCCCATCATTGAAATAGTTCTCGCCTTCTAGATAACATTATCCTTTGACTCTCCACTTTTTTATCTCTACATGCATCCCCATACGCAACATTAAACTTAGAAACAATATGACTACACAAATGCCATTTGCCTTGTAACACCCCCAAAACTTAACCCTTTTGGAAAGGTATTACCGCCAGTGACCCCAGTGTTCCTTACCGAGATCACCCAAGGCTTTACCGTTTAAATACAAATCATGAAATACAATGATACAAAATGATAACCTTATTCATATAAAACACGAGTCCCGGGATTACATCCCAATCCCGAATAGGACAAACACAGAGTTTAAATAAATTACAACGGAAATCTTAAATAAGGTACAACGGAAGACTTTTAAAAGATATTACAAAAAGGGTTGTGATCGTAATGATCACATGCCCAAGGATCTCAACCTGATTAAAAGAGATTATTAAAAACGTCGGAAAACCACCGTCGACTCCATAGTCCTTCTAGTCTTCTCATCTATACTCTATCTGATGTGCCGAATCGAACGGATGACACCAGCCCACATGCGGAGAACAAAGTTCGTGGGTTAGTCTACTTAAATAGACTAGCAAGGGTAAAAAGCAGAGTGGTTCGAGTGATCGAAACCGTTTACTATCATTGTCCCTCGAATAATAACCGAAGGGACGATACATAACCCGGCACTTTCACGGAATAACAACAAGAGGTATGCACAAGAGAAGATTCTGGAAGACTTAATCTTCACAGAAATCGACTCGAAAGAAGACTCCAACGGAAATGAGTCTTTAAGGAAAATATGACAAATCTGAAATGTTTACAAAATCATACAACAATGATTTTAAAAGTTGACTGAGATGCTTCAGTTCACGACCAACCTCATCGCATACAGCGAATCCAGATCGGAAAGAGAACGTACTATGATCAAAGTCGAGACGAGCTTTCCTAGCTGCACTATTACTTAGCTGCACTACTCGCCATGGGTTTATTAATCATGTGCACTCGGGCACATATCTTATTTAATTACAAAACCCACATTACTGAAACACGTTAATGTTATTAAGAGCGACAACAAGGCTTAAATCACAGGGTGACAATCATGTCAACCCAAATTAAAACACACACAACCCACACGCGGGACTTAACATCATTATGCCGAGCAACAACGGCGTTATTATTACACCGGGTGACCTTACGTTCACCTTGATTGCACTATTACAGTGCTTACACTTTAATTATGTGCTTAACTGCACTTATCTTATTACAACACACACACACACTGTTGAGGCTTTTAATATTATTCCGAGAACACGTAAGTTATTAAGACACCGGGTGACCTTACGTTCACCCTGATTGCACTGCCACAGCGCTTACAGTTTAATTTACAGGGTGACAGTTACGTCCACCCCAATGCACTAGCTAAGTGCTTAATACACAGGACTGCAATTAAGCTCATTCACTGGCGCTTGCAAGGCGCTTAAAACACTTCAAATCCTTACATGTGGATAAGAAGCATAGGTCATGACCCTTAAATTATTCGGAATAATCCGAGGAATATTATGATTTAAAGAAACGACAAATCCTTACATATGGATAAGCGTTTCCACGAATAATAAATTATAAAGAAACGACTAATCCTTACTTGGATTAGCGTTCCTATGCACATTAAGTTATAAAGAAACGACTAATACTTACTTGGATTAGCGTTCCTACAAACACTCGTGTTAACTAAACAGTCTAACACAACAATTATTCACATTAAAGCCATCCAGGCAATTAACTTAAACATAGAGATAATAGAAACAGCTAATCCTTACTTGGATTAGTTTTCCTATTAATCCACATAAATGCCCGGAAGGCGATCACAGATAATAGCGTCGTTCTAGCAGATATACAACCTATTATATGATTTTCCAAAACAGTTTATAAAACCATTTCCAGATAAACACAGTAATCATTCCAAATTAATTACTCAGATAAACAGCTGATAATTAATGTAAATATGGAACGATGAGCAAGAACGAACCGCCACTTGCCTTAGTCCGCAGATCTGGAACAAAGCAGAGACAACGGGATTCCGGGCTCGACACGCGTATAGCTCCACTAGCATAAACACCTTTGAGTCGACCCAAAAAGGAACCCTAGGTTAGATTCGACAAACAAAAGTACGAATACACGAAAGGACGAAAGGAATCGAAGGATTCGAGACCCGATCGAAGGTCTCGGAAGCCAACGCAACAACTCTCGGGCAACAACCCTTCACGGCCGGCCACCAAACAATTGCGGCGGGCGCCGCCACCATCACGGCGGGCACCGCCTCAAGCACGACGGTCGCCGCTCATCGGCTTCCTCCACGGCGGCTGGCCACACACCACGGCGGCACCAAGATCTTCATGGCGGTCGCCGCCCCCAACACGGCGGTCGCCGTTCTCATCACGGCGGGCGCCGGGATCTTCACGGCGGTCGCCGTTCCTGGCGGTGGGCGCCGTCCCCCAACACGGCGGTCGCCGTTCTCATCACGGCGGGCGCCGTTCCTGGCGGCGGTCGCCGTTCCTGGCGGCGGTCGCCGTTCCTGGCGGCGGTCGCCGTCGCTGAACAGAAACTTAAAAACGGGCGAGAAATCTTACCCGCGACGCTCGCTTTGGTTCGCCTTTCGCCTTGCTTGGCTTCTAGGCTTCTAAGGGCCTTCCAAGTCTCCTTTGGCCACCGAGAACGACACCAAACGAGCCTCCAACGATCCACGAGAGCTTTCCGAGAGAGAGAGCGTTTTTGAGAGACGAGAAATGGACAGCGTAATGGCGTTTTTCACACCCTTTCTAGCTTCACCCATGCCCTCTATTTATAGGCAAAGATTTGGGTTGTTGGGAGCCAAAAAGCTTTCCAATTGTGCCATTGGATATTAACCCATGGTTAGTCCATTTGCACCTCTTGGGCAATAACCAAGTGGGTAGAGATTTGGTATTAATCTTAACTCGCGATAACAAAAGTCGTACACGAACGAGTATAGACTTCCAATAGGCCTTAACTGTATAATTCTTCACTGAGAAAAATATTACAGATACAGAGCACATTACAGAATGTCTCCGACTTTCTGAATTAAATCCGACGTACTAAACGGGTACCCGGGAAAATTCCCAAAATAATCCTTACAGAATTACGGGGTATCACATCACCTCCCCCTTAAAATAAGTTTTGACCCCGAAACTTGCATTAAGCCAATGAGGATACTACCTCAACACCAATCTTACCACCTGGATCCAACATCCTTAATCACTTCATCCTTGAAATGGATCACACGAGATATTATTCTTAATTCCTTAGGATATCATTCTGAAAATGATTCATCCGCCTTAATGCTCATGGCACAAACTCACGCATGAGAGATAGCTCCTGATCTCTCCGAACAAAACTCTACAAGTTCATTCCCTTTCCTTAAGAAATCTCGGAAGAACTCAGCGTATGAGATAACGCTTACCACAATACTCCTTAGATGCGTAGACAATTCTCCTTACCGAATCTTTAATACATCGGGATCATCAACATATCCCATCCTTAACTGCAACCTTTCCTCTCAACATGACCGTTTCACAACTTAATCTTCCTCAAAGAGTTGCACCTAGCCTTGTAGATGACATACTCTATGTATGAAGAAGAATCTTAGGAGTGGATTTAGATTTAAACAGCAGAGTCGACCTTGGGATTAACCACAAGGGACGAACATCTAAGTTGTCCATAAAACTCCACCACCATAAGTCCGACAGTCTTTATCCTTACTTGGCATAAGCTGTTCTCGACACTTACGAGGTTTCGTATGAACAATTACTTCGCAATGATAACACATTCTGAAATTTTCCAAAACACGGAAACACTTCATTATCATCCAAACATTACATTAATTGACAAAAGTCGATCAGGCAGATCTTAATACCACGGAGATTACCGACACACGTCATTACTCCTTAATCTTAAAGAAAGTCTTAACACAAATACAACTTAATGGATCAGGGTTCTTCTCCGTTGGCTTGACTCATTATGAAGAGTCGTTGCCCTTGGCCTGAAGACCCCATAGGCGCTTTGCCTTTATTACGAGCCATAGACTGCTCAGGAGTGGATACCACTGGCCTTGGGTTCTGTCCACCTCCAACATTTGACGCCTGATAAGACTGCATTGGTCCTTGACCCTTCAGTCTGCAGTACGTTTTTATGTGGCCTTCCCTTCCACAATTATGACACATCCTTTTGTCCTTTTGGCAAACAAAGTTTTTATGCCCCACTTCACCACAATTGTGGCACTGAATTGCTCCGCCGCTCCAACCTGAGCCTCTGGCAGAGTTTGACTGAGTTGTCTCGGTCTTAGCACGACCAGACCTTTCAAACTTGGTAGGCGATGTCGGTCGTTTGAATGAACCAACCTGGCGATCCTGTTGCCCACCCTTTCCCTTAACTTGCTTCTCCCTCTTAAGGGCAGACTCCTCCAATGTGACTTCCATCTTGTAGGCTGTATCCACATATTGTTCTAATGTATAACAACCATGACGCAACATTAGAGGCTTGATCTCTGGATTCATCCGCACATGGAAGTACCAGATCTTCTGCTCCTCGGTTGACACCTCAGGTCCAGCGTACTGCATCAAGTGATTGAACTTAGCTGCGAGCTCAGTTACCTTTAACCCATCAGTCTGCGGGTACAGAAATTCCTTATGATTCTCCTCCCTCATAGCTCGGGAAAAGAAACGATCAGTCATCTTGGTTTTGAACATGCTCCAATTCAGCTTAGGATGTTCAGCCAGACCGGTGATTTCCCACCATTCGCTAGCCACATCCTTGAGTTGAAGAGAGGCGATGTGCACTTTCCCAGCCTCAGTGCAATTAATGTTCCGGAGCAACCGCTCCATATGCGAGAACCAATATGTCACCCTGACTGGTTCTCCAATACCGTCATAGCTGTCAGGCCTCATTGAACTCACGGCTTTTAATGCCTGCCCGTAAGTTCCTCTGTCCCTAACAACATTGACCCGAGGTACTTGCTCCACTGACTCCTCGACTTCAGGAATAGCCTGAGGAACTGGACCACCTTGTACTTGTGGTACAACTGGTCGCATAACATCTGTGATTGCCTGCATGACAATTCCTCGAATTGCCTCCACTGCTGCAGCATCAAACATCATCGGAGCGTTGGCCTGAGCTTGGCCATTGCCTCCCTGGTTATTGTTAGAAGCAGCCTCACGCTCTCCTGTTGGGTCTGCAACATTCCTCGCATTTGGTCTAGGGTCATTACTCGACCCAGCACCAGCACGGATAACGTTCCTTGTGTTCACCATCTGTTTACCAATCAAATTCCAAGGATTTTATCACATTAGTATCTTCTGATATACTTATTGTAATAAAATCAACTTAGAATAGATCAACTTGGTAATTTCTATTGATGAACTCAAACCGAGTTACTAGGTTCTACAACCTTAACTCAAAATGAGAGAACTGGGAATTCAAGCCTTATTGGGTATAGCGAAACCACCTTGGCTTCTCCCGGTTCCTCTGAAGAGAATAGAATGCACCCATATCATACGGGGTAACGGGGAAGGAATTAGTCTTTCTAGATATAGAAGCAAACTTACTATATCAGACCATATAGAAGACAGGACTATGAACGGTGTTTTCAAACTCTTTTCACTTTGAAAAATTTCAGAGCCCTTCTTAAAGCATTTTCAAAAACGGATAAATGATTTATAAAAATCCAAACCCGTTTTAAAACAACCTTTGGCTCTGATACCACAACTGTAACACCCCCAAAACTTAACCCTTTTGGAAAGGTATTACCGTCAGTGACCCCAGTGTTCCTTACCGAGATCACCCAAGGCTTTACCGTTTAAATACAAATCATGAAATACAATGATACAAAATGATAACCTTATTCTTATAAAATACGAGTCCCGGGATTACATCCCAATCCCGAATAGGACAAACACAGAGTTTAAATAAATTACAACGGAAATCTTAAACAAGGTACAGTGGAAGACTTTTAAAAGAAATTACAAAAAGGGTTGTGATCGTAATGATCACCTGCCCAAGGATCTCAACCTGATTAAAAGAGATTATTAAAAACGTCGGAAAACCACTGTCGACTCCATAGTCCTTCTAGTCTTCTCATCTATACTCTATCTGATGTGCCGAATCGAACGGATGACACCAACCCACATGCGGAGAACAAAGTTCATGGGTTAGTCTACTTAAATAGACTAGCAAGGGTAAAAAGCAGAGTGGTTCGAGTGATCGAAACCGTTTACTATCATTGTCCCTCGAATAATAACCGAAGGGACGATACATAACCCGGCACTTTCACGGAATAACAACAAGAGGTATGCACAAGAGAAGATTCTGGAAGACTTAATCTTCATAGAAATCGACTCGAAAGAAGACTCCAACGGAAATGAGTCTTTAAGGAAAATATGACAAATCTGGAATGTTTACAGAATCATACAACAATGATTTTAAAAGTTGACTAAGATGCTTCAGTTCACGACCAACCTCATCGCATACAGCATATCCAGATCGGAAAGAGAACGTACTATGATCAAAGTCGAGACGAGCTTTCCTAGCTGCACTATTACTTAGCTGCACTACTCGCCATGGGTTTATTAATCATGTGCACTCGGGCACATATCTTATTTAATTACAAAACCCACATTACTGAAACACGTTAATGTTATTAAGAGCGACAACAAGGCTTAAATCACAGGGTGACAATCATGTCAACCCAAATTAAAACACATACAACCCACACGCGGGACTTAACATCATTATGCCGAGCAACAACGACGTTATTATTACACCGGGTGACCTTACGTTCACCCTGATTGCACTATTACAGTGCTTATACTTTAATTATGTGCTTAACTGTACTTATCTTATTACAACATACACACACACACTGTTGAGGCTTTTAATATTATTCCGAGAACACGGAAGTTATTAAGACACCGGGTGACCTTACGTTCACCCTGATTGCACTTCCACAGCGCTTACAGTTTAATTTACAGGGTGACAGTTACGTCCACCCCAATGCACTAGCTAAGTGCTTAATACACAGGACTGCAATTAAGCTCATCCACTAGCGCTTGCAAGGCGCTTAAAACACTTCAGATCCTTACATGTGAATAAGAAGCATAGGTCATGACCCTTAAATTATTCGAAATAATCCGAGGAATATTATGATTTAAAGAAACGACAAATCCTTACATATGGATAAGCGTTCCCACGAATATTAAATTATAAAGAAACGACTAATCCTTACTTGGATTAGCGTTCCTACGCACATTAAGTTATAAAGAAACGACTAATCCTTACTTGGATTAGCGTTCCTACAAACACTCGTGTTAACTAAACAGTCTAACACAACAATTATTCACATTAAAGCCATCCAGGCAATTAACTTAAACATAGAGATAATAGAAATAACTAATCCTTACTTGGATTAGTTTTCCTATTAATCCACATAAATGCCCGGAAGGCGATCACAGATAATAGCGTCGTTCTAGCAGATATACAACCTATTATATGATTTTCCAAAACAGTTTATAAAACCATTTCCAGATAAACACAGTAATCATTCCAAATTAATTACTCAGATAAACAGCTAATAATTAATGTAAATATGGAACGATGAGCAAGAGCGAACCGCCACTTGCCTTAGTCCGCAGATCTGGAACAAAGCAGAGACAACGGGATTCCGGGCTCGACACGCGTATAGCTCCACTAGCATAAACACCTTCGAGTCGACCCAAAAAGGAACCCTAGGTTAGATTCGACAAACAAAAGTACGAATACACGAAAGGACGAAAGGAATCGAAGGATACGAGACCCGATCGAAGGTCTCGGAAGCCAACGCAACAACTCTCGGGCAACAACCCTTCACGGCCGGCCACCAAACAATTGCGGCGGGCGCCGCCACCATCACGGCGGGCGCCGCCTCAAGCACGGCGGTCGTCGCTCATCGACTTCCTCCACGGCGGCTGGCCACACACCACGGCGGCACCAAGATCTTCACGGCGGTCGCCGCCCCCAACACGGCGGTCGCCGTTCTCATCACGGCGGGCGCCGGGATCTTCACGGCGGTCGTCGTTCCTGGCGGCGGTCGCCGTTCCTGGCGGCGGTCGCCGTCGCTGAACAGAAACTTAAAAACGGGTGAGAAATCTTACCCGCGACGCTCGCTTTGGTTCGCCTTTCGCCTTGCTTGGCTTCTAGGCTTCTAAGGGCCTTCCAAGTCTCCTTTGGCCACCGAGAACGACACCAAACGAGCCTCCAACGATCCACGAGAGCTTTCCGAGAGAGAGCGCGTTTTTGAGAGACGAGAAATGGACAGCGTAATGGCGTTTTTCACACCCTTTCTAGCTTCACCCATGCCCTCTATTTATAGGCAAAGATTTGGGTTGTTGGGAGCCAAAAAGCTTTCCAATTGTGCCCTTGGGTATTAACCCATGGTTAGTCCATTTGCACCTCTTGGGCAATAACCAAGTGGGTAGAGATTTGGTATTAATCTTAACTCGCGATAATAAAAGTCGTACACGAATGAGTATAGACTTCCAACAGGCCTTAACTGTATAATTCTTCACTGAGAAAATATTATAGATACAGAGCATATTACAGAATGTCTCCGACTTTCTGAATTAAATCCGACGTACTAAACGGGTACTCGGGAAAATTCCAAAAATTCTCAAAATAATCCTTACAGAATTACAGGTTATCACATGCCTAACACTTCTCTGAGTTCGCTTGCCTTGCTCTGGTTGTTTCCAAGTGTTCTAGTAGGCTTGAACTCACTTCGGGAATGAATCAAAATTTTGATTAGTATTTAGTACGGGGTCAATATTGGTGTTTAAGTACCCACTGATGAGGATCAAATCTTCAGCCGGACTCCAGGGGCATTTTTGTGGATTTAGGGGTGTCATCGGCATCACCACCACGAGCAACACGACCACGTCCACGACCATGACCACGACCATTGCGCTGAGTTTGTTTGGGTGACTCAACAACATCTTGAGGTTGAGTGCTGAAGCTTGGGATCTCCATTGATTGAGATGCACCTCCTGTTGTGTTTTGAGTTTGTGAATTTTGAGAGAGGATTTGCGTATAATACCGCATATTTTACGAATCTAATGACAAATATTGAAAGTTATTTGGGAAGTCACCTTGGTTTTGATTCACAATGAGAGATTAGAAGAGAGGAATGATAGATTAGAAGAGATATATAAGAGATTGAGAATAGAGGAATGAGTGAGGAATGTGTGAGTTTTGCAATGATCACTACATCTTATTTATAGGCAAATAAAAATTCATTTACATTTTGTTTTTCAATTTTTTTAAATCAATTGTCATTATACATATCATGAATGGATGCAAAAGCTTAAAACTTTAATATCAATTGTCATAATCAATCCTACCATGACTCTCCCACCATAGTTTAATATCAATAAATTTAGTTAGTACATATTTATAATTTTAAACTATCCTAAATAATAATAATAATAATAATAGGTTTATTTGGACTTAATTAAATTAAAATTTATGAAAATTAAAATTTATAAAATTTATTTACAATGTCATTTTCATATAAAAAAATTAATTTGATATTTATTTTATTTAAAACCACCAAAACCAATAATAAAATAATTTATTTTCACTTATTAATACCCAAAATACATTAAAAAATAAACCTACCAAATATATCTAAAATGGATGTCTAATTGTCTATAAATAGAGAAAAATGTAACTAAAATTATGGTATTTTTTAACATATATTATTCAAAAATGTATTTTTTTTTTAAATATATCGGACGGACAATAATAAATCATGACCGCTCGATCGAGCGCATCGCGCGCGCTAATCACCGCGCGACGCATGGTGCTCTCTTCTGCCAAAAGCTCAGAGGCCACGTTTGGTCCAAGGCCCAAAACGACGTCATTTTGCCTTCGTTCCACGCAAATTTTTTAAGTCGCCAAACATACCCTTATTCTAACTCCCATGGGACGGTCTCATCATTTATACTTTATTTGGGACGAGGGGCGAGACTTTTACCCAGCTTATGATTATTATACACGATTACTTTTCGGCGCATAGGCATTTTGCCGTTTGGCGCATAGGCTCGCACGTAACGTGAGGGTACAACCCACACGTTACGTGTGACAGTGCTCCACACGTTACGTGTGGGACAATTTCACACGTTACGTGTGGTTTGTACCCTCACGCTACGTGTGGGTTAGTCAATATGGTTTAGAATGTTTATTTGTAGTATTTATTTGTTTATCTAAAACCCTACAAAAAACACCCCAAAATAATCAATATAGAAGATAGAATAGAATTGTTCATTACGTTGGATGAATACAATCACATACAAGAAATAATACAAGTTCTTCATAAACTTAGAAAACCTAGCACAAAATAAATGACATCGTCTAGTTGCGTTTGAAAAAATTAGGATAGTCTCTTGTAAAACTTCGCGACATATCATGTCTCTGCTTTGATAAAATTGCTTGCTCCCTACAAAGGTTGATAGTACGTAAACAACATTACACAAAAGATATGACATCAAGGCATTATATGATGTATATCATTATATAGATTGAGGTTATACCTACGCATCTTATCCATATCTTGTAAAAGTTCTTGCTTAACAACATCTTGATTCACCTTAATAAGATATTGTTTTTCCCGCCATTGTTGTCGAATAACCGCGTGTGCCCTCTCCTCGTACACAGGATCAATCCAATTCCTGTATAAACACCCTAGTATTGGGCATCCCCAATACCTCCTTCCGTAGTTCCACTGCAAATCCCAAGTACGGACAATGGTTTTCAAATTACACTCGCATTGTGGAGCACTTATTTGTTGATGGTGCCTATTTAGGTTTGATGATGATTCGGATGAAGATGTCATTATTTGATGTAGTGCTTGGTTTCCTACAAATCCATTAATATGAAAAGGCCAATTAGGGTTACTAAATCGAAAGAAACTGGAAGAAGAAGCTTACCCACAAATGAATCTTCAATCTCGCTTGTGTTGGAAGTGTTGTAGTGAACAAACAACCCTAATGCCTCTTATATAGTGAAATGATATATACAGCTGTAGTAATTAAAGACCACAACCACACGAATTAAAGACCTCAACAACTAGCATTAAAAACCTCAACCACTAGCATTAAGGACATCAACCACTCTTACCCTAATAACCCTAAACCCTAAACGTCAACCACTCTCATAAACAATGTAACTCGCATACCCAAATTCACCCTTAATAATTAAAGATAAACTCTAAACTCAAACCTTAATCATAACACTAACCCTAAGACCTAAACCCTAACCCTAACCCTAAACCCTAAACTTAAAACTCATTATTTTAAACTCTACCGAAATGCCATAACCCTATACCACAAAAAACCTAAACCCTACCCCTATCCATCCTATCCTACCCTACCCGACATACGCCTAAACCCTAAAAAACCCTAGTAATCACACGTTACGTGTTAATGTGTTTCACACGTAACGTTCTAATATACTTCGCGCGTAACGTGTGGAACGGTTTGACACGTAACGTGTGGTTCAGTCTGTTGCAAAACGCATTGAATTAACCGTCTTGTCCCCACCTAACTGTAATAATGACCCATCTTCTTTGTCCGCTAACAACCCATTTCGAATCCATTTCGAACCTAAACCCTCATCCTAAACACTCCCAAAATCTTGATTTTCACTCACATTTTTTGTACAAAAAATGAACAATCCGAACAATAACGAGTATTGGAGCAACAATGGGGAAGATATTCCACTTTGGAACGAGGTAATTTCTATAAGTAACCCTAAAGTTGTCTTTTTTATTTCTTGATTTGAAAATGTTTAAAGTTCTTAGCTTCATGGTTAGGGTTTAGAGAAGTTATTTTTGATGGCCCATTATATTTGTTGTTTAGGATTTAGGAAAGCTATTTTTGATACTTATTGTTTAATATTAAAGATCTCATTTTATTGTTTAGGGTATTAGAAACAAAGATTGAGCGTTGTTTAGGGTTTAGGGCTACGAATTTGCTGTTATATTGAAGAACAGTTTCACACGTTACGTGTGAAGAATGTTCACACATAACGTGTGAAGATGTTCAACACGTTACGTGTGGGTGTGTTCACACATAACGTGTGAAGATGAGATAGTGGGTGATGGAAACTGCGGGTACAGAGCCATTGCGCATGGTCTGGGCTTAGGGCAAGATAAGTGGGAATTTGTTCGACGTACCATGATCGCTACGTTGAGAAAAGAGTATGAACTACTCGCGCCACTTTGGGTGTCTACGATGACACTTGAGGCAATGGAGGCGAAGCTTGATTGGTTTCCTTCGCCGAACAGGCCGGCCCCACCGGAGACGTGGTTGGAGCTCATAACATTCAAACTTCAACAAAACATTCAAACTGAAGTCATAACATTCAAACTTCAACAAAACATTCAAACTCAAGTCATAACATTCAAACTTCAACAAACACATTCAAACTCAAGTCATAACATTCAAATTTCAACACAACATTCAAACTAATGCTCAAATGACGAAGCAGCCAAGTTCAATGGTTCGAAAGGAAGGGATACATTTGCTCCAATGATTGCCGTAACGCCTCGGCTACGTCTTCACATCGGTCATCTCCATGGTGATGATCGCGATATGGATCCATACGTGAATAGCAACTATCAAGGCACTGCACAAAAGATAAGTGGATACGATTAATAAACATACACGAAGTCAAAAATAAACAGGATATAATTACATGATTACTTACCTGCTGCTGAGTGTAACGATCCTCTTGAGGGATGATGAATGGATGTGTATGTTGGAGATACCACTGCATGTAATCATCGGTACACTGGTGGTGTTGACGAACTGGAGGACCCATGGCTTGCAGGCTAATGGAATGTTCATTGCGGGCATTCCATGCATGTAAGGATCTATCGTACTCCACCGTGTAACTGCTAATCTTCACGCCCCTCCATGCCTTAATGGGAACAATCGGTGGTCTTGGACATTGTTGTACACGCCCAAACTGCCGAGCTACTCGATCCGGCATGTAAGGCTCGGTGACCCACAGACAGGATATGACTCCATGAAATCGCGATGAAGCAAACATCTCATTATTGAAGTCAATGGAGCCGTATGGCATCCACTCAACCTAAACACAATTGAATTTCAAACAACTTATAATGCATATATATTTTAACATAATAGATAAGGACCGTATATGCACTTACACTATCAGCATGCATCCCATCCAGCTCCTCCCTATAATTCCTGGTCCGGTTGGGTTCATGTGACATGTCCCATTTTCTGGCGTATGGGATCGGCTGTTGTGGGTCCCAGTAAACACTCTGTGCAGGTCTAAACATGGGAAAGTACTGATATATCCATGACTACAAAATAATTACACATATGTCAATTCCCTACATAACAAACATATAATATATCTATAACAAAAATTTAGATATTTTTATTCAAGCCATTTAATACCTGGATCAGAGTGAAACATGTGGACATGACCCGTGCCTCTTTTCTTGTGCACTCGCCCAAGCTGCGGTACACGTGTGCAAGAACACCGGTACCCCATGCATAGTTCGTGACTTTTGTGAGATCAGTCACGAACGGAGTGTAATAAACGGGCAAGCGATGCTGAGACTTGTCAGGAAAGAGGGCAGACCCCACCAAGTACAGCAAGAACCCAGCCGCCAGCTTCTTCGACGCCAACTCCTCGCAATGAGTCTTAAAATCTCCCGCGTGCAAGTTACCGGCGACGATAGCACCATCCTCCAGCTCAAAAAACTCATGCGTCTGCTCCATCAACGCCTTCTTCAAATCATTGCGGCTTAGCTGCTCGTGCCATTTCTTTGGGGGACCCATGTCTTGCCCTTGTATGTTAAGCCCAAGGATCATCCACACATCATGGAGAGTTATAGTCATCTCTCCCCATGGCATGTGGAATGAGTTGGTTTCCGGTTGCCAACGCTCGACGAAGGCACCAATCAGCGTCTCATCCACATGCTCATGCATGATGTCCGATAGATGACATAGCCCGGACGCCAACGCCATGCTACCCCACGCGTCTTCCGTTGTGAGACGCCATGAGCGTAACTGCTTGCCTCGCTGCTGGAACCTCAAGGATTGCACCGACTGTATATGAACATAATTAAGCAATCATACAGACTTATTTAAAACAAGATTAATAATTACAAAAATTGTGTTACGTGCAACTTACAACGCTCTGGTAAAGGAGGTACGCCACGTGGTTTACAAAACTCTTTAGGAGTTCAGGTCTCTCCGGACCTCCAGGAACGCTCACCACCAGTTCAGGGTCGTATCTGACATTCTTCTTTGACCGGGGTGGTTTTCCCCGCGAAGAAGAGGCTTCCTGAGGCTCCTCGCCCGGCTCCTCGCCCGCCGTGTTTGGGGCGTCTTCTCTTGGAATCCAGGCATTGCTGGACTGGGCCTGAGTCCCCTGGTCCTGAGTCCCCCATGTACATGCATGATCCTACATTTATTAAATAGATCAGATGCAATAATGAATTGTAAACAAATGCATGTTATACTAAATGTACTTACCATAGGCTGATGATAGGCAGCGTTCGGGTACACCGTCGGGTTCTCCCACGGGTTGTCCTGCTCCTCATCTCCCTGATAATAATCTCTCGGGCTATGATGAGGGCTCACATGCGGCGGTAGTACCGGCAGACTAAAATTCCGCCCGTAATAGTTATTCTGATCTATTGTATCAGAATAACAATGCAGCGGACTTCCTTCATAGTCTGGATCCCTCGGAGGCTCAGAGCCTGCTCTACCCCCAATAAACGACGGCACTGCCATTAGGCTATGCACTCCTATCATGCCAGTATCGCCAGCAGCCCCAGTACTGCTACCTGCTCCAATCTGGTATGCGCCGGTCTCATCATCCCGGTAGCACACATCCCTCCGTTGCCTCCTTTCCGACCTTTTGACCTCTTCGCCAGTCACATACGACTGTTGGCGTACAAGGTTGCGACGTATCCTGCGTTCAGTTCTTTCCCCAGGTTCCATCTGTGTTTACATATCAACACATTTTAATCAACAAAAATCAACAAACAGAAAATCAACGTTCCAGATATCAAAAAAAATGCAAATTCACACGTTACGTGTGACTTGTTCTCACACGTAATGCGTAGTGCACATTCACACGTTACGTGTGAATGTGCTTATTCCAATTTCACCGGCAGGCCGCCGGCGACTTTCCGGCGATATTCCGGTCGTCTTCTCCGGCGAGACAGTCCGAATTTTAATCAACAAAAATCAACAAAAATCAAAAAATAGAAAATCAGCGTTACAGATATCAAAAAAAAAGGAAATTCACGCGTTACGTGTGACTTGCTCTCACACGTAACGCGTGGTGCACATTCACACGTTACGTGTGAATGTGCTTATTCCAATTTCACCGGCAAGTCGCCGGCGACTTGCCGGCGATATTCCGGTTGTCTTCTCCGGCGAGACAGTCCGAATTTTAATCAACAAAAATCAAAAAACAGAAAATCAACGTTCCAGAAATCTAAAAAAAAAAGGAAATTCACACGTTACGTGTGACTTGCTCTCACACGTAACGCGTGGTGCACATTCACACGTTACGTGTGAATGTGCACATTCCAATTTCACCGGGAAGCCGCCGGCGACATTCCGGCGATATTCCGGTCGTCTTCTCCGGCGAGACAGTCCGAATATTTTTTTTTTTTTCAAATATACCCAAAATTCAACAACAAATCCACAATTTTTACCAATCTAACAATATCATCACTTCCACTTTCATTTTTCCACACAAAATGTCTACAAACCTAGATCTACCTAACCAAAACCCTAAACATCACAAAAACTTCTACAAAACCTAGATCTACCATCCAAATCATCTCCAAATCGTAGATCTATCATCCAAACCTAGATCTACCTAACCAAATACTATGTGTGGATTTAAATTTATTAAAAACAAAATCAAATAATTATTTCTAGGAACTAACCTTACGCGGGAGGGGTGAGGAGGCGTTACGCGGGAGGGGCAAGGAGACGTTACGCGGGAGGGGCAAGGAGGCGCAGCGGGAGGGGCAAGGAGGCTGAGTGCTGATGCTGAATGAAGAGGAGGAGCCGAATCTGGCTTTTATAGCCAGATTCCCACACGTTACGTGTGATACAATGTCACACGTAACGTGTGAACCGATCCCACACGTAACGTGTGGAGCCAATTCACGCGTTACGTGTGGGTCTTGAATGGGTCAGTATCGACGCGTAACGTGGGAAGTCTATTCTCACGTTACGCGCGGCCCTATGCGCCAAAAGGCAAAAATGCCTATGCGCCGAATAGTTGAGCCCTTATTATATTAAAAAATTTCTAAAAGCCCCCGGTTAAAAGATGATCTTATGACATAAGTTATAAATTCATTTTAAACACTCGTTGTCTTAACAAAAAAAATACTTAAACTCATCAAAAAAATTAAAATATCTATGTATATATTATCTATCGCAATCTTTTTAAAACAAAGTTCTTAACCAATTAGAAAAACCGTTAAACAATCATTTGACCATTGTAGACCATCATATGCAACCTTAGAGATTTACTTGCTTATCATTACATGATACCATTGTGGTGAACCTGAATCCTAGCCTTTCATTCATCAATTAACCCAAATCCTCTTTTTATCATTTTAGTTAGCTCCAGAGTTTGTGTTTTTTGTTAGTTTTATTAAATTAAAACCAAGAACTTCACATCTCTTGTTTGATCTAGATTATTAATTTGTGTAAAATTGGTGATCAATGAGTGCTTGGATTTGATATTTTTTATACTACTTGATAGTACAATGTACTTGCGGGCCTATCACAAACTTTACATGCAATTGTCCAAATATCCTCTTTGGAGTTGGGCTCATGAGTCAGTTTATGAAGGTGCAGACTACGACACACATTAAAGCAACAAAGCGTATTCTTCTGTATGTGAGGTCTGAGCAAATGGGGTCGGATGTCCGACCCCACAACACGCATAAACGTGCGAATATGGCCACTACATGTGCGTGCATGGGGTGCTAAAGTCGCGCCTTGGAGGGAAGTCGTGTTGACAACTGGAGCGGTATTACGCTCGGCGCAGGGTGTGCGCGCATGGGGTGTTGAAGTTGCGCTCACGGCCGATGGTGTGCGCACAGGCGCTGGTGAGCTTAGGGGCGGTCGCGGCGAGTGGAGCGCGCGTAGGCGCTGACGAGGTTGCGCTCGCTGTTGCGCACGCACTGGCGCCAGGCGTCGCAGTCTGGCAATCTTTGTGGGCGTCTCGCGTTGAGGGTCACGACTCGTTGCGCCTTGAGACATGGTCGGCCTTCTTGGCGGCCTCCTTGGCCTTCTCTCGACTTCGCTCCACCTAATCGTGGAGGATCTCTTGAGGCGTCATGGGAAGGAGTGTGACTCGCCGTCTACCATGCATAAACATGTAAGTGTTCAAGAAGTCGTCATTGTGATACCCCGTAATTCTGTAAGGATTATTCTGGGAATTTTTGGAATTTTTCTGAACACCCGTTTAGTACGTCGGATTTAATTCAGAAAGTCGGAGACATTCTGTAATGTGCTCTGTATCTGTAATATTTTTCTCAGTGAAGAATTATACAGTTAAGACCTGTTGGAAGTCTATACTCGTTCGTGTACGACTTTTGTTATCGCAAGTTAAGATTAATACCAAATCTCTACCCAATTGGTTATTGCCCAAGAGGTGCAAATGGATTAACCATGGGTTAATACCCAAGGGCACAATTGGAAGGCTTTTTGGCTCCCAACAAGCCTCATCTTTTCCTATAAATAGAGGGCATGGGTGAAGCTTGAAAGGGTGTGAAAAACGCCATTACGCTGTCCATTTCTCGTCTCTCAAAAACGCTCCCAAAGAAAAACGCTCTCTCTCTCGGAAAGCTCTCGTGGATCGTTGGAGGCTCGTTTGGTGTCGTTCTCGGTGGCCAAAGGAGACTTGGAAGGCCCTTAGAAGCCTAGAAGCCAAGCAAGGCGAAAGGCGAACCAAATCGAGCGTCGCGGGTAAGATTTCTCGTCCGTTTTTAAGTTTCTGTTCAGCGACAGCGACCGCCGCTAGGGAGACGGCGACCGCCGCCAGGGAGACGGCGACCGCTGCCAGGAACGGCGACCGCCGTGTTGTGGACGGCGACCGCCGTGTTGGGGACGGCGACCGCCGTGTTGTGGTCGGCGACCGCCGTGAAGTTCTTGGTGCCGCCGTAGAGGAAGCCGATGAGCGGCGCCCGCCGTGCTTGAGACGGCGACCGCCGTGATGGTGGCGGCGCCCGCCGCAATTGTTGGTGGCCGGCCGTGAAGGGTAGTTGCCCGGGAGTTGTGTGTTGGCTTCCGAGACCTTCGATCGGGTCTCGTATCCTTCGATTTCTTTCGTCCTTTCGTATATTCGTACTATTCTTTGTCGAATCTAACCTAGGGTTCCTTTTTGGGTCGACTCGAAGGTGTTTATGCTAGTGGAGCTATACGCGTGTCGAGCCCGGAATCCCGTTGTCTCTGCTTTGTTCCAGATCTGTGGACTAAGGCAAGTGGCGGTTCGCTCTTGCTCATCGTTCCATATTTACATTAATTATCAGCTGTTTATCTAAGTAATTAATTTGGAATGATTATCTGTGTTTGTCTGGAAAAGGTTTTATAAACTGTTTTGGAAAATCATATAATAGGTTGTATATCTGCTAGAACGACGCTATTATCTGTGATCGCCTTCCGGGCATTTATGTGGATTAATAGGAAAACTAATCCAAGTAAGGATTAGTTGTTTCTATTATCTCTATGTTTAAGTTATTTGTCTGGATGGCTTTAATGTGATAATTGTTGTGTTAGACTGTTTAGTTAACACGAGTGTTCGTAGGAACGCTAATCCAAGTAAGGATTAGTCGTTTCTTTATAACTTAATGTGCGTAGGAACGCTAATCCAAGTAAGGATTAGTCGTTTCTTTATAATTTAATATTCGTGGGAACGCTAATCCAAGTAAGGATTTGTCGTTTCTTTAAATCATAATATTCATCGGGGTTATTGCCGAATAATTTAAGGGTCATGACCTATGCTTCTTATCCACATGTAAGGATCTGAAGTGTTTTAAGCGCCTTGCTAGTGCCAGTGGATGAGCTTAATTGCAGTCCTGTGTTTTAAGCACTTAGCTAGTGCATTGGGGTGGACGTAACTGTCACCCTGTAAAATAAACTGTAAGCGCTGTGGCAGTGCAAATCAGGGTGAACGTAAGATCACCCGGTGTCTTAATAACTTCCGTGTTCTCGGAATATTCTTAAAAGCCTCAACACTGTGTGTGTGTGTGTTGTAATTTAATAAGATAAGTGCAGTTAAGCACATAATTAAACTGTAAGCGCTTTATAGTGCAATCAGGGTGAACGTAAGGTCACCCGGTGTAATAATAATCGCCGTTGTTTCTCGGCATAATAAAGTTAAGTCCCGTGTGTGGGTTGTGTGTGTTTTAATTTGGGTTGACATGATTGTCACCCTGAGATTTAAGCTGTGTGCCGCTCTTAATAACATTAATGTATTTCAGTAATGTGTGTTTTGTAATTAAATAAGATATGTGCCCGAGTGCACATGATTAATAAACCTTTGGCGAGTAGTGCAGCTAAGTCATAGTGCAGCTAGGAAAGCTCGTCTCGACTTGAATGTAGTACGTTCTCTTTCCGATCTGGATTCGCTGTATGCGATGAGGATGGTCGTGAACCGAAGCATCTCAGTCAACTTTTAAATCATTGTTGTTTGATTCTGTTAAACATTCCAGATTTGTCATATTTCCTTAAAGACTCAATCTCTTGGAGCCTCTTTTCGAGTCGATTTCTGTGAAGATGAAGTCTTCCAGAATCTTCTCTCATGCATACCTTTGTTGTTATTCCGTGAAAGTGCCGGGTTATGTATCGTCCCTTTGGTTATTATTCGAGGGACAATGATAGTAAACGGTTTCGATCACTCGAACCACTCTGCTTTTTACCCTTGCTAGTCTATTTAAGTAGACTAACCCACGAACTTTGTTCTCCGCATGTGGGCTGGTGTCATCTGTTCGATTCGGCACATCAGATAGAGTGTAGATGAGAAGACTAGAAGGACTATGGAGTCGACGGTGGTTTTCCGACGTTTTTAATAATTTCTTTTAATCAGGTTGAGATCCTTGGGCAGGTGATCATTACGATCACAACCCTTTTTGTAATATCTTTTAAAAGTTTTCCGCTGTGCCTTGTTTAAGATTTCCGTTGTAATTTATTTAAACTGTGTGTTTGTCCTATTCGGGATTGGGATGTAATCCCGGGACTCGTGTTTTATGTAAATAAGGTTATCATTTTGTATCATTGTATTTCATGATTTGTATTTAAACGGTAAAGCCCTGGGTGATCTCGGTAAGGAACACTGGGGTCACTGGCGGTAATACATTTCCAAAAGGGTTAAGTTTTGGGGGTGTTACAGTTGTGGTATCAGAGCCAAAGGTTGTTTTAAAACGGGTTTGGGATTTTTATAAATCATTTATTCGTTTTTGAAAATGCTTTAAGAATGGCTCTGAATTTTCAAAGTGAAAAGAGTTTGAAAACACCGTTCATAGTCTTGTCTTCTATATGGTCTGATATAGTAAGTTTGCTTCTATATCTAGAAAGACTAATTCTTTCCCCGTTACCCCGTATGATATGGGTGCATTCTATTCTCTACAGAGAAACCGGGAGAAGCCAAGGTGGTTTTGCTATACCCAATAAGGCTTGAATTCCCAGTTCTCTCATTTTGAGTTAAGGTTGTAGAACCTAGTAACTCGGTTTGAGTTCATCAATAGAAATTACCAAGTTGATCTATTCTAAGTTGATTTTATTACAATAAGTATATCAGAAGATACTAACGTGATAAAATCCTTGGAATTTGATCGGTAAACAGATGGTGAACACAAGGAACGTTATCCGTGCTGGTGCTGGGCCGAGTAATGACCCTAGACCAAATGCAAGGAATGTTGCAGACCCAACAGGAGAGCGTGAGTCTGTCTTTAACAATAACCAGGGAGGCAATGGCCAAGCTCAGGCCAACGCTCCGATGATGTTTGATGCTGCAGCAGTGGAGGCAATTCGAGGAATTGTCATGCAGGCAATCACAGATGTTATGCGACCAGTTGCACCACAAGCTCAAGGTGGTCTAGTTCCTCAAACTACTCCTGAAGTTGAGGAGTCAGTGGAGCAAGTACCTCAGATCAATGTTGTCAGAAACAGAGGAACTTACGGGCAAGCGTTAAAAGCCGTGAGTTCAATGAGGCCTGACAGCTATGACGATACTGGAGAACCGGTCAGGGTGACCTATTGGTTCTCACATATGGAGCGGTTGCTCCAGAACATTAATTGCACTGAGGTTGGGAAAGTGCATATCGCCTCTCTTCAACTCAAGGATGTGGCTAGCGAATGGTGGGAGAGCACCGGTCTGGCTGACCATCCCGAGCTGAATTGGAGCATGTTCAAAACCAAGATGACCGATCGTTTCTTTTCCCGAGCTATGAGGGAGGAGAAGCATAAGGAATTTATGTACCCGCAGACTGATGGGTTAAAGGTGACTGAGCTCGCAGCTAAGTTCAATCACTTGATGCAGTACGCTAGACCTGAGGTGTCAACCGAGGAGCAGAAGATCTGGTACTTCCATGGATGGATGAATCCAGAGATCAAGCCTCTAATGTTGCGTCATGGTTGTACTATGTTAGAGCAATATGTTGATGCAGCCTACAAGACGGAAGTCACATTGGAGGAGTCTGCCTTTAAGAGGGAGAAGCAAGTTAAAGGAAAGGGTGGGCAACAGGATCGCCAGGTTGGTTCATTCAAACGACCGGCATCGCCTACCAAGTTTGAAAGGTCTGGTCGTGCTAAGACCGAGACAACTCAGTCAGACTCTGCCAGAGGCTCAGGTTGGAGCGGCGGAGCAATTCAGTACCACAATTGTGGTGAAGTGGGGCATAAAAGTTTTGTTTGCCAAAAGGACAAGAGGATGTGTCATAATTGTGGAAGGGAAGGCCACATAAAAACATACTGCAGACTGAAGGGTTAGGGACCAATGCAGTCTTATCAGGCGTCAAATGTTGGAGGTGGACAGAATCCAAGGCCAGTGGTATCCACTCCTGAGCAGTCTATGGCTCGTAATAAAGGCAAAGCGCCTATGGGGTCTTCAGGCCAAGGGCAACGACTCTTCATAACGAGTCAAGCCAACGGAGAAGAACCCTGATCCATTAAGTTGTATTTGTGTTAAGACTTTCTTTAAGATTAAGGAGTAACGACGTGTGTCGGTAATCTCCGTGGTGTTAAGATTTGCCTGATCGACTTTTGTCAATTAATGTAATGTTTGGATGTTAATGAAGTGTTTCCGTGTTTTGGAAAATTTCAGAATGTGTTATCATCGCAAATTAGTTGTTCATACGAAACCTCGTAAGTGTCGAGAATAACTTATGCCAAGTAAGGATAAGGACTGTCGGACTTATGGTGGTGAATTTGTGGACAACTTAGATGTTCGTTCCCTTGTGGTTAATCCCAAGGTCGACTCTGTTGTTTAAATCTAAATCCACTCCTAAGATTCTTCTTCATACATAGAGTATGTCATCTACAAGGCTAGGTGCAAATCTTTGAGGAAGATTAAGTTGTGGAGCGGTCATGTTAAGAGGAAAGGTTGCAGTTAAGGATATGTTGATGATCTCGATGTATTAAATATTCAGTAAGGAGAATTGTCTATATACATCTAAGGAGTACTGTGGTAAGCGTTATCTCATACGCTGAGTTCTTCCGAGATTTCTTAAGGAAAGGGAATGAACTTGTAGAGTTTTGTTCGGAGAGATCAGGAGCTATCTCTCATGCGTGAGTTTGTGCCATGAGAATTAAGGCGGATGAATCATTTTCAGAATGATATCCTAAGGAATTAAGAATGATATCTCGTGTGATCCATTTCAAGGATGAAGTGATTAAGGATGTTGGATCCAGGTGGTAAGATTGGTGTTGAGGTAGTATCCTCATTGGCTTAATGCAAGTTTCGGGGTCGAAACTTATTTTAAGGGGGAGGTGATGTGATACCCCGTAATTCTGTAAGGATTATTCTGGGAATTTTTGGAATTTTCCCGAACACCCGTTTAGTACGTCGGATTTAATTCAGAAAGTCGGAGACATTCTGTAATGTGCTCTGTATCTGTAATATTTTTCTCAGTGAAGAATTATACAGTTAAGACCTGTTGGAAGTCTATACTCGTTCGTGTACGACTTTTGTTATCGCAAGTTAAGATTAATATCAAATCTCTACCCAATTGGTTATTGCCCAAGAGGTGCAAATGGATTAACCATGGGTTAATGCCCAAGGGCACAATTGGAAGGCTTTTTGGCTCCCAACAAGCCTCAGCTTTGCCTATAAATAGAGGGCATGGGTGAAGCTTGAAAGGGTGTGAAAAACGCCATTACGCTGTCCATTTCTCGTCTCTCAAAAACGCTCCCAAAGAAAAACGCTCTCTCTCTCGGAAAGCTCTCGTGGATCGTTGGAGGCTCGTTTGGTGTCGTTCTCGGTGGCCTAAGGAGACTTGGAAGGCCCTTAGAAGCCTAGAAGCCAAGCAAGGCGAAAGGCGAACCAAATCGAGCGTCGCGGGTAAGATTTCTCGTCCGTTTTTAAGTTTCTAATCAGCGACGGCGACCGCCGCCAGGGAGACGACGACCGCCCCCAGGAACGGCGACCGCCGTGTTGTGGACGGCGACCGCCGTGTGGGGGACGGCGACCGCCGTGTTGTGGCCGGCAACCGCCGTGAAGTTCTTGGTGCCGCCGTGGAGGAAGCCGATGAGCGGCGCCCGCCGTGCTTGAGACGGCGACCGCCGTGATGGTGGCGGCGACCGCCGTGATGGTGGTGGCGCCCGCCGCAATTGTTGGTGGCCGGCCGTGAAGGGTAGTTGCCCGGGAGTTGTGCGTTGGCTTCCGAGACCTTCGAGCGGGTCTCGTATCCTTCGATTTGTTTCGTCCTTTCGTATATTCGTACTATTCTTTGTCGAATCTAACCTAGGGTTCCTTTTTGGGTCGACTCAAAGGTGTTTATGCTAGTGGAGCTATACGCGTGTCGAGCCCGGAATCCCGTTGTCTCTGCTTTGTTCCAGATCTGCGGACTAAGGCAAGTGGCGGTTTGCTCTTGCTCATCGTTCCATATTTACATTAATTATCAGCTGTTTATCTGAGTAATTAATTTGGAATGATTATCTGTGTTTGTCTGGAAAAGGTTTTATAAACTGTTTTGGAAAATCATATAATAGGTTGTATATCTGCTAGAACGACGCTATTATCTGTGATCGCCTTCCGGACATTTATGTGGATTAATAGGAAAACTAATCCAAGTAAGGATTAGCTGTTTATATTATCTCTATGTTTAAGTTATTTGCCTGGATGGCTTTAATATGATAATTGCTGTGTTAGACTGTTTAGTTAACACGAGTGTTCGTAGGAACGCTAATCCAAGTACGGATTAGTCGTTTCTTTATAACTTAATGTGCGTAGGAACGCTAATCCAAGTAAGGATTAGTCGTTTCTTTATAATTTAATATTCGTGGGAACGCTAATCCAAGTAAGGATTTGTCGTTTCTTTAAATCATAATATTCCTCGGGGTTTTTGCCGAATAATTTAAGGGTCGTGACCTATGCTTCTTATCCACATGTAAGGATCTGAAGTGTTTTAAGCGCCTTGTTAGCGCCAGTGGATGAGCTTAATTGCAGTCCTGTGTTTTAAGCACTTAGCTAGTGCATTGGGGTGGACGTAACTGTCACCCTGTAAAATAAACTGTAAGCGCTGTGGCAGTGTAAATCAGGGTGAACGTAAGATCACCCGGTGTCTTAATAACTTCCGTGTTCTTGGAATATTCTTAAAAGCCTCAACACTGTGTGTGTGTGTGTGTTGTAATTTAATAAGATAAGTGCAGTTAAGCACATAATTAAACTGTAAGCGTTGTATAGTGCAATCAGGGTGAACGTAAGGTCACCCGGTGTAATAATAATCATCGTTGTTTCTCGGCATAATAAAGTTAAGTCCCGCGTGTGGGTTGTGTGTGTTTTAATTTGGGTTGACATGATTGTCACCCTGAGATTTAAGCTGTGTGCCGCTCTTAATAATATTAATGTGTTTCAGTAATGTGTGTTTTGTAATTAAATAAGATATGTGCCCGAGTGCACATGATTAATAAACCTTTGGCGAGTAGTGCAGCTAAGTCATAGTACAGCTAGGAAAGCTCGTCTCGACTTGAATGTAGTACGTTCTCTTTCCGATCTAGATTCGCTGTATGCGATGAGGTTGGTCGTGAACCGAAGCATCTCAGTCAACTTTTAAATCATTGTTGTTTGATTCTGTTAAACATTCCAGATTTGTCATATTTCCTTAAAGACTCAATCTCTTGGAGTCTCTTTTCGAGTCGATTTCTGTGAAGATGAAGTCTTCCTGAATCTTCTCTCATGCATACCTTTGTTGTTATTCCGTGAAAGTATCGGGTTATGTATCGTCCCTTCGGTTATTATTCGAGGGACAATGATAGTAAACGGTTTCGATCACTCGAACCACTCTGCTTTTTACCCTTGCTAGTATATTTAAGTAGACTAACCCACGAACTTTGTTCTCCGCATGTGGGCTGGTGTCATCCGTTCGATTCGGCACATCAGATAGAGTGTAGATGAGAAGACTAGAAGGACTATGGAGTCGACGGTGGTTTTCCGACGTTTTTAATAATTTCTTTTAATCAGGTTGAGATCCTTGGGGAGGTGATCATTACGATCACAACCTGTTTTGTAATATCTTTTAAAAGTTTTCCGATGTGCCTTGTTTAAGATTTCCGTTGTAATTTATTTAAACTCTGTGTTTGTCATATTCGGGATTGGGATGTAATCCCGGGACTCGTGTTTTATGTAAATAAGGTTATCATTTTGTATCATTGTATTTCATGATTTGTATTTAAACGGTAAAGCCATGGGTGATCTCGGTAAGGAACACTGGGGTCACTGGCGGTAATACATTTCCAAAAGGGTTAAGTTTTGGGGGTGTTACAGTCATGGATGGCCTTCTTGTCAAACTGCCAAGGCCTACCCAGGAGAAGGCGAGTCGCGTCCATTGTCACATAAAATTGTATCTTGATATTGACCAATATGAAATGTGATGTGGCATTGCTAAGAGTCTAGGAGCGGCGAGCCCGCCAGTATGAGCACAAGTCAAACAAGGGCCGACGCCATATTACTTTTGCGCCGAGTGACCTTGTCTGGGTCCACATGCGCAAGGAGTGATTCCCCGTTAAGCGCCGCAACAAGCTCGATCCTCGCGGTGATGGTCCTTTCCGGGTCATTCAGGCATTCGGCCCCAATGCTTATCAGCTGGAATTGCCTGATGACTATGGAGTTCATGCCACTTTCAGTGTGGAAGACGTGTCCCTATATGTGCCTGTGATACCCCGTATTTTTATAAGGTTATTTTGGGAATTTTGGAATTTTCCCGAGTACCCGTTGTGTACGTCGGATTTAATACAGAGAGTTTGAGACATTCTATAATGTGCTCTGTATCTGTAATATTTTTCTCAGTGAAATAATATACAGACAAGGTGCCTTAGATTTTAATTGTCGTTCGCATACGATAATTTTTATCCCGGTTTAACGTCAGGTTCGTTCAAAGCTGAATGGGCGGGAAAAGGGAGAAACGGCGACCACCGTTCAGAAACGGCGACCGTCGTGGTTGGGCCCGAGGAGTCAGCGTGTCAGCTTCTAGCTGGCCGCGACAGGCCTAGCGACGGCGACCGCCGCGTGCCCGCCGCAGGCTAAAAACGGCGCCCGCCGTGTTTTGTCCAGTGGGCATTGCCCGTTGGTCGCCGGCGGTAATCGAGGCGCGCCGATCTTGCTTTCGGCCGCGTCTTAGGGTTTGGTTGAGGCTCCCAGGTGTTTGGCTATAAATAGGGGTGTTTGGGAGAGGGTTTTGAAGCCCTTCCAACCCCGAATCGCTGCCGGATTTCCTTCTCGTCGGAGTTGGTTTTCGCCGGAGTTTGAAGGTCTCGCCGGTGTTGCTTTGGTGTGTTTCCTTAGTGCCTTTGTGAAGCTTTTGGTTAGCCTTGGAGGTTAGAAGCCAAAGCAAGTCGAAGGAGGCCGAACCGCTCGTGTTTTGGGGTGAGATTTCTCTCGTCTCTATCGACCGTGTTCTTCACGGCGACCGCCGTGTTCTTCACTGCGACCGCCGTGATGAATGCAGCGACCGCCGCCAAGAACGGCGACCGTCGCCAGTGCCCAGAATGCCTTCGTGGCTTTGGCTTGGTTGGTTGTCGTCGTGGCGTCTTTCCTTCCGTGTTCTTTCGCCGTGTTTAGATTCGTACTGTTTATGTCGGATCTAACTTAGGGTTCCTTTTATGGGTCGACTCGAAGGTTGTTGTGCTGTCGGATCTATACCCGTGTCGAGCCGGAATCCAGTTGTCGTCTTTAGACTATTCTGCGGATTAAGGCAAGTGGCGATTCGCTCTTGCTCATCGTTCCATATTTACATTAATTATCAGTTATTTATCTGAGTAATTAATTTGGAATGATTATTGTGTTCATCTGGAAACGGTTTTGTTAACTGTTTTGGAAACTAAAATATGATGTTATAATAGGTTGTATATCTGTTAGAACAACGCTATTATATATATATGTGATTAATACAGATATTATTATAGGTTGTATATTGTTAGAACAACGTTATTTTATCTGTTTCTGGCCGCGATGGCTTTGTTGTGATTGATTACTGTGTTGAACTGTTTAGTTAGCACGAGTATTCGTAGGAACGCTACTGTGTATCTCATTGCGAGTGATATTCGTTTCTTGATAACCTGGTGGTTAGGATTTAGTTCCTACCATCCTTCTCTAATGCCGTTTGTAGGGATTTAGTTCCCGACTCCGTCTTGAGGGATTTAGTTCCCGTGGGATTTAGTTCCCGATTCGACTCTTGGGATTTAGTTCCCGAGTCAACTCTGTCTTAGGGATTTAGTTCCCGGGGGATTTAGTTCCCGAACCGACTTTAGGGATTTAGTTCCCAAGTGAACTCCGTCCATGGATTTAGTTCTCGACGGTATCTCTTTATCCCGATGGATGAGATGATTTAAAAGCATATAACGTGATGTGGGTTTTTGGAATTAAATAAGATAAAGTGCCTGAGTGCACATAAGTAATATACCTTTGGCGAGTAGTGCAGCTAAGTAAATAGTGCAGCTAGGAAAGCTCGTCTCGACTGTTGATCAGAGTACGTTCTCTTTCCAATCTGGATTCGCTGTAAGCGATGAGGTTGGTCGTGAACCGAAACATCTTAGTCAGTTTTTAAATCGTTATGTGGTTCTGTAAAGATCCAGACTTGAATGTAGTACGTTCTCCTTCCGATCTGGATTCGCTGTAAGCGGTGAGGTTGGTTGTGAGCCGAAGCATCTCAGTCAGCTTTTAATCGCTGTTGTTTGATTCTGTAAACATTCCAGATTTGTCATATTTCCTTAAAGACTCATTTCCGTTGGAGTCTTCTTTCGGGTCGATTTCTGTGAAGATTCAGTCCTCCAGAATCTTCTCTTGTACATATCTCTTGTTTATTCAAGTAGAGTATGGTGGTTGACAAGCGTACTCAATTATTATTCGAGGGACGAGGAGTCTAACCTAATACGACTGCTTAGAATCATTCTGCTTTTTACCCTTGCTAGTCTATTCAAGTAGACTAACCCACGAACATTGTTCTCCGTATGTGGGCTGGTGTCATCCGTTCGATTCGGCACATCAGATAGAGCGAAGATATGAGGAGACTAGATTGACTATGAAGACGACGGTTGTTTTTGGATGTTTTAATAATTGCTTTTAATCAGGTTGAGATCCTTGGGCAGGTGATCATTGCGATCACAACCCTTTTTGTAATATCTTTTATAAGTCTTCCGCTGTACTTTATTTAAACTCTGTGTTTGGCCTATTCGGGATTGGGATGTAATCCCGTAACCCATGTTTCATTTGATTGATGTTTTGATTTGGATACTTTGATCATTATGTATCATTGTATGCCTTAAATTGTATTTAAACCGGTAAAGCCTTGGGTGATCTTGGTAAGGAACACTGGGGTCACTGGCGGTAATACCTTTCCAAATGGGTTAAGATTTGGGGGTGTTACTGCAGCGCAATTGGTAACAAGTGGGCGTAAGGCCGCTTGTTAAAGCGTGAGGTCTCGTGTTTGAGACTCACGAACAACCTCCCAGCCATGGGGATTTGGTTGGGGTACATGGGTTGCGGCCCATGGATAGAGAAATGGTTGGCCCAATAAGGCCGGAGCCCCTCTCATTCAAAGTGTACTTTTTTGTAACATCCCAGGCCAAGCTACCCCAGCCACCAAGCCGCCCAGCCACCCAACGGTCTCGGCGCCGGTACTGGTACTGCCTGGTTGTCCAAGGGCATGCAGCCCACACACCCAACCCTTCCCCCATTTAAATGGGTAGGTTGTTGCCCACGGGGATCGAACCCGGGACCTTTAGATACAAGGGCAATGCCTTACCACTTGTATCACCAATTTTGCTGCAGCGCAATTGGTGATACAAGTGGTAAGGCATTGCCCTTGTATCTAAAGGTCCCGGGTTCGATCCCCGTGGGCAACAACCTACCCATTTAAATGGGGGAAGGGTTGGGTGTGTGGGTTGCATGCCCTTGGACAACCAGGCGGCACCAGTACCGGCGTCGGCACCGTTGGGTGGCTGGGCGGCTTGGTGGCTGGGGTAGCTTGGCCTGGGATGTTACAGTGCCCCTAGACATTGACATTGACCAATCGGGGACAATTCGAGGCCAAGAAGGGAAGAGTGATGCAACCCCAGTCGTGACATTGACGGAGGCCCAGGAAGAAGACATGTTCAATGTCAAGTCAGAGGGCCCAATCACTAGGGCGCGCGCCAGATTCATTGCCCAAGCTACCCAGAGCCTCACGACCAAAGGCTTCGCGCGCAACAACCGCACCTCACCGACTGCGCCGTAACTTGCTCCATCATTCCCGGTACTGCGGCCCCCACTTTGGTTGCGGCATCTCTCCTAGTTCAAACCTATTTTTTGGATTTAGAGCTTTATTGACATTCATTTGGTTGTTTTGGAAACTTTCTAAGTTTAGCAATTTCTACTTTGAGCAATTTTTATTTTTAGTATGTTTCTAATTTGGGTGTGTGCTCCTCTTGTGCCTAAGAGGGCCGGCCCATCATCTATGTTTTGGCCCATAGCCGAGAGTCTCACTTGGCTACCATAAGTGTCGAGTTACTTGTACATTTTTTAGCACGTTGAATATTAATCGAAGCTTGTCGTTGAGTCATTACTCCGCCCCTTTGATCTCGACGTCACCACCTCGGCCGGTCTTCGTTATTGATCAACCAAATTCAAACCCCTCGATCGCTAGCCCTTCGAGAACCTCCCGCCCCTCCCCGGTCACCTCCGAGCACAAGAGAGCCAGCTGCCCTCACCAACGTGAAGGTCGTCACCTATCCGATTCGACGAAGAGAAGTAGCCCTCGGTCCGCCTTCTGCCTAAATCCACCCTAGCAACACGTAGACGAGCCAGTTTACGTATCATTAACTCATCATAATTCCATTTCTCTTTCATATATACAAAGTCTTGTACATAAGTTCATCCTAAAATTATTGGAATTCAATTTGATATCATGTTAAAGTTCGGTGGGCCGATAAACGAAAAGATGTGTTAGTTCGAGTGCAAGCCGCTCACAAAGCCAGTACATAAGGGTTTACAATAAGAGGAGTAATCCATCAACCTTATATAGTAAGGTTTTTGCTGGCACATAAGAACTTCATTTTTAACAATAATTTTTTTAGCCATTTTTTTAATAAGGGTTTACCCATTATCTTTTAAAAAATAATTTTTTATTTTAATTTGTTAACATGTGTCCATAGACAAATCATATTTAATACTCAACTTCGAATGTGAGATACATATCTCTAAATCTCTAATTATAACAAGTACATGTACAAAGAGATAACAAAATACAATATATCTGCAGAGTATTCATATTAGGAGTCCGTTTCACGTGCGAAATATGCTTACCGTGCGAAATACGAAGCGGTCGCGTTCATTCGAGTTCATAAATAGACACCACATGTTCATTTTCTGAGCGGTAATGTTCATTATCTGGGGGTAATATTCAATGGCACTGTACTGTTAAAAAAAGGGGGGGATAGTGAATAGTGACGCGGTGGCATAACCGTAAATATGACGATTTTTTTTTTCGGTCAACAAATTTTATTTTATTTTTATTTATTGTCTTTGATCGTTCTGGAATAGACAATTATTAACGTTCACATATAAGTACTATATGTTCATTGTATGTGCCGTATAAGTTCACATATAACATGATCATGTTCCAACACATGTCTTTGAACATTCAGTGCTTATTTGTGAACATGAATGTACAAATAAATGAACATCTAGTGCTTATTCGTGAACCTTATATATAGGCTTTTCCAGAATGATCACGGGACGAAAATGAAAAAAAAATGTTGTTGACCAAAAAAAAAAAAAAAACGTACGGCCGAGATTGTTTCGCATTTCGCACGGGAATCCAAATCTTCATATTAGATTGAATTCTTTTAGCACTAATTAAGCCAATTTACTAACAACCTGTGAGAACTTAACCTTGTCTGGCTAACATGTTTTACGTACTCTTCACATACATACATATAATTTTTTGTAATAACGTGCACTTGTACATGTCAAAATACCGTACGCTAAATTCATCGTACATTGTTAGAGCAATTTCACGACTTCCTATTTTAATTTCTATCACTGGAAAAGAAGAAGGAATTACACATGAAATCTTTAAGGAAACCGATAGCATTATAAGAGAGAGGATCAAATGAGCATCGGACTTAAAGTAAACCGTGCGCACTCAATCCGGCCTTACACGTGTCACCATCTGACGATTGGTAGTGATCCTTCATTTAACACACGGAGGGGTAATTTGGTCATTTTCCACGCATTCACTGTAGCCGTCTCTCCTTGCCTCTGTCTCGATTCGCTCTGTTTCTCCCAATCGCCATTGGAGGTAAACCTAGTTTTTGCTGATTTCAGTTCATGTTTTTCATGGATTTTCGTCTCTTTCGATGTGTTAACGCCATTGTATGTCTGTAGCCGTCGTTCTTCGCGTCTCTGATCTCGATCGACTTGCCTTCTGTTTCCGTATTCGTTGTCGTCGGAATCGCCATTGGAGGAGTTGTTGCTTCTCGCTCGTTGCAGTGCACGTTCTTCATCGATTTCGTCTCCTTTAATCTACCATTGCTATTGGATTGACTGGCATAGACGTTTCTATGGATTATGGTAAGTCAATTTGCTTCGTTATGTTTTAGGGTTCCAGAATTTCTTGCTGTGTGTACTTATGTTCTTCGATTGCTAGTAATCTAAGTATGATTGTTTTCAAATTGGTTGTTATCTGGCGTTTCTATTATGGATGTTGTTTGGCAGATTCGCATTAACCTTTTCATGATTAGATTTTTCATCTTTTCAATGGGCGATTGTTTTGAACCTATGCCTTATAGAAATGAACCTGCAAGTCAGCACTAATGAACCTGGTTTATTTTTGAATGTGTAACCTATTGTATGTCTAATGAACCTGTTACTTATTCTCATTGATCCTGTTAGTTTCAAAACCAATGAACCTGCCTTTGAAAAGTAATGAACCTGCAAGTCAGCACTAATGAACCTGGTTGATTTTTGAATTTGTATAACCTATTGTATGTCTAATGAACCTGTTATTTCATTCTCAATGAACCTCTTAGTTTCAAAACCAATGAACCTAGTAGTTATAACTCATGAACCTGCATGAACAAAATAATGAACCTGTAAGACAACAACAATGAACCTGGTTGATTTTTCAAGTGCTCAAGTATTTGTATGTTTGTTGAACCTGTTACATATACTCAATGAACCTGCATGAGAAAATTAATGAACCTACAAGGCAATACGAATGAACCTGCAATGATCACTCGATGAACTTGTTAATATATTGAAGTGTTCATCCTAATTTAGTCAATTACACAGGTGATTAGTGCCTACCTGCTAGTATCATTGTAGCCAACAATGAACCTGGATGTTATATATGTTTGCAGTGACTGGTAGTGGTTTTGCTGGTGCTAGTGGTAGTGTATCCATGGATCAGAGTTCTCCTAGTTCATATCCAAGTGATTCGGACATTGAGATGTCGTCGGATTTATCCGTTACGCGATTATCTCAAGGTGGATCAGTGTACCACATTCCAATCTGTGTTGATTCTCTGAAACCAGTTGTTGGTATGCTGTTTGGGTCATTGGGGGAAGCGATTGATTTTTACAAGGCATATGTACTGGAATGTGGCTTTGTTGTGAGGCTCGGCGGATCACGCATGGCAGGCGATGTGGTTGCACTGAAGTACTTGCATTGCACCAGACATGGTTTTAAAACTGGCCAGAACAACACAAAGCGCATGCGCCGACGTCCTTCAAACAGAGTTGGTTGTAAGGCGAAACTCACCCTCACTTTTGCGGGCAACCAGGGCTACAAAGTAACAGCGTTTGAAGATCGGCACACTCATGAAATGGTTGTTGGTAAGGATAAACAGTTTATGAAGTCTATGAGGAAGCTGGACTTTGGTCATAAAAAGTTTGTGATGGATTGTGAGAAAGCCCACATCGGTCCAGTGAAGTCTCATAGGATATTCAAGGAACTCGTGGGCGGCTACTCCAAAGTTGGTGCATCAGCTGTTGACTTCAAGAACTACTGGCGAGATATGTTGGCTTACATAGGTGGTTCCGATGCTCAGATGACGATCAACCGTCTGTTCAACAAAAAAGAACTCTGCCCTGCGTTCTTCTTTGAGTATGACGTGGATTCTTGTGATCGTTTGACACGTTTATTTTGGGCTGATCCTGTGTCTCTCAAGAACTTCTCTCTCTTCGGCGACGTTGTATCGTTTGATGCTACGTACCGTACCAACAAGTTATTTTCTATCCTTCTTCATTGCATTGTTCCTGTTCTATTTTACAGTGCAACCATCCTTCAATTTAATGTTTTTCGTTCTTTTAATGTTAAGTTCATTGGATGAACCTCTTAGTTATATTGAATGAACCTGTCTGTTGAAACTGATGAACCTCGTATACAAACTGATGAACCTAGTGCGAAATCCAATCCTATTGTTATCTACATATTCCAGTCTGTTTGCTGAGGTCCCAAATGAACCTGCAAGACAGCACCAATGAACCTGGTCCATTTTTGAAGTGTCTAACCTATTCTATTTTTGATGAACCTGTTACTTATACTCATTGAACCTGTTAGTTGTAAATGATGAACCTCTTAGTTATATTGAATGAACCTGTCTGTTGAAACTGATGAACCTCGTATACAAACTGATGAACCTAGTGTGGAATCCAATCCTATTGTTATCTACATATTCCAGTCTGTTTGTTGAGGTCCCAAATGAACCTGCAAGACAGCACCAATGAACCTGGTCCATTTTTGAAGTGTCTAACCTATTCTATTTGTGATGAACCTGTCACTTATACTCAATGAACCTGTTAATTGTAAATGATAAACCTCTTAGTTATATTGAATGAACCTCTCTGTTGAAACTGATGAACCTCGTATGCAAACTGATGAACCTAGTGTGAAATCCAACCCCATTGCTATTTACATATTCCAGTCTGTTCGCTGAGGTCCCAAATGAACCTGTAAGACAGCACCAATGAACCTGGTCCATTTTTGAAGTGTCTAACCTATTCTATTTCTGATGAACCTGTCACTTATACTCAATGAACCTGTAAGTTGTAAATGATGAACCTCTCTGTTGAAACTGATGAACCTCGTATGCAAACTGATGAACCTAGTGTGCAGTCCAACCCCATTGATATCTACATATTACAGTCTGTTCGCTGAGGTCCCAAATGAACCTGCAAGACAGCACCAATGAACCTGGTCCATTTTTGAAATGTCTAACCTATTCTATTTCTGATGAACCTGTTACTTATACTCAATGAACCTGTAAGTTGTAAATGATGAACCTCTTAGTTATATTGCATGAACCTCATTGTGTATTCATTCTAATCAACCTCATTGTGTACTTATGTATCCTGATTTGATTGCTCTTTTTATTAGACACTTATTTGAGTGTTTTTATCCCTTTTTCTTATTCATAGTTGGCTTTGTGTACATCTGTTTCATATAGGTACAATCTGATTTTCATACCATTCACCGGGCTAGACCATCACAAGTCGAGTGTCACTTTTGCGGCTGGTTTAATTTTCAAGGAAGATGCGGGATCATACGTTTGGTTGCTGGAGAAATTCAAGGCAGCAATGGTGCACGAGCCAAAGGTTATAGTTACAGATCAAGACATGTCCATGAAGTCGGTTATTGAACAAATTTTCCCGCGTTCGCGCCACAGGCTTTGTATGTGGCACATCATGAAGAAAGTGCCCGCAAAGACCAAGTACGACACTGCTGCTGATTCAGAATTTAGGGCTAGGCTGGACAACATTGTGTGGACCCATGACCTTTCACCTTCAGAGTTTGAGACACAGTGGGCTGCGTTGCTTGATGAATTCCCACTGGTGAAGCGGAGGTGGTTTGATGACATGTTTGCAATCCGACAATTTTGGATCCCAGCCTACTTCAGGGATGTGATGTTTGGCGGTCTGCTTAGAACTACTTCTGTTTCGGAATCTGCAAACAGTTACTTTGGTCACTTTAGTGACAGATACTACCGCCTAGTTGAGTTGGTGATGCACTTTGACATAGCCATGGACACGCAGAGACACAAGCAGGCGAAGCTGAACTTTGAGTCTTCTACTATGCGTCCAGATTTGAAGACGCCTTTAGGATTGGAGAAGCACGCATCTGAGGTGTACACGCTCTCGATTTTCAAACTTGTTCAGGATCAGATTATGGAATGTTGTCTATCATGCTTTATGGTGAGCATGTCTGATGTCAACGATACAAAATTCTACGGTATCAAGGATTGCTTATCCAAGAGTTTCACAGTGGAGCAGTCAGCTGAAGGTGTGGATTTTTTTTGTAGCTGTCGCATGTTTCAAAGGATTGGTATGCCTTGTTGTCATCTCATTTTTGTGTTCAGGAACCTCGGGTTTGATAGGATTTCGGATAGGTATGTCCTTGCGCGCTGGACCATGGATGCCACTATTACACCGGTGTTCACTATCGACAACACCGTTGTGACTCAGTGTGCGGCCCTTGAAGAGCGTGAGGCGGTCATGAATGAGGTGATTTCTGACTTTTATAGCTGTGTGGGGCTATTGGAGGACAAGCCGGACCTCATGAAACAGTTTTCGGTTCTGCTTAAGGAGAAAAAGGCGTCTCTGTTGTGTGGAAGTGGTGCTTCATCTAGTTCTGGCGCGTCGAACCTGGAGCAGCTTCAGTCTTATGCCGGAGTTGAAGTACCTTCAGTCATTAATGTGCTGCCACCAGAGCAAGCCAAAAACAAAGGAAGCGGGTCGCGTATCCGGAGTGGAAGAGAAATTTCTATTGCTTCGAACCGTGCAGGGCAAAGGCGTTGCGGTAGATGCAACAAGTTAGCCACTCACAATAGTCGCACTTGCACTGAAGTGCTGGACTCTTAGTGTTCTTCAGTATTTTTCGATTCCATTTTTTTTTTTGCTTACTTTTGCTGAACTTTTAAGAATTTTGATGAACATGCTACTTATACTCAATGAACCTGTTAGTTATACATGATGAACCTGTTTCTTATACTCAATGAACCTGCATGCATAAATTAATGAACCTGCAAGGCAATACCAATGAACCTGTTAGTTCCAATCAATGAACCTTGTTGATTTTTGAAGTGTATAACCTATTGTATGTCTTATGAACCTGTTACTTATTCTAAATGAACCTGTTAGTTTTAAATGATAAACCAAGTAGTTAAATGATAAACCAACACCTAATGAACCCCCAACACCTAAAATGAACCTCAGGAAAACCTAATGAACCTCCAACACCTAAAATGAACCCCCAACTCCTAAAATGAACCTCAGAAAAACCTAATGTACCCTGTAAAAGCAAATGAACCCCCAACACCTAAAATGAACCCTGTAAAAGCAAATGAACCCCCAACACCTAAAATGAACCTCAGAAAAACCTAATGCACCCTGTAAAAGCAAATGAACCCCCAACACCTAAAATGAATCGCAGGAAAACCTAATGAACCCTGTAAAAGCAAATGAACCCCCAACACATAAAATGAACCTCAGAAAAACCTAATGAACCTTGTAATAGCAAATGAACCCCCAATCCCTAAAATGAACCTGCAAGTCAAAACCAATAAACCTGCCTTTGAAACGTAATGAACCTGCAAGTCAGCACTAATGAACCTGGTTGATTTGTTGATTTTTGAATTGTATAACCTATTGTATGTCTGATGAACCTGTTACTTATTCTGAATGAACCTGTTAGTTTTAAATGATGAACCAAGTAGTTATAAGTCATGAACCTGTATGAGAAAATTAATGAACCTGCATGTCAACACCAATGAACCTGCATGAGAAAATTAATGAACCTACAAGACAATAGCAATGAACCTGCTAATATATTGAAGTCTTGATCCTAATTTAGGCAATTAGACAGGTGATTAGTGCTATCTGTTAGTATCATTGTACCCAATTCAGCAGTCATATATTTACCCAATCTATACAATCAACCTATTATCATTCTTACGAAAAGTCAATCATCTAATGTTCATGTATACGGCCCTTCAGGGTTGTCTTTTATGATCTGCAGTGCCTTTTCTCGTATTTCATTAGCTTCGGAGGTGATGATGGCATGCACGTATTTGATTCTCAGCTCTTCAATGCCCTTTTTTTTTGTTCTTGTTGTTCATCTGATCCTCCAATTTCTCATTTGGCACGCCCATGTACTTCTCCATGTATCTCATGATAAACACCCCAGAGTCTTGTTCTTCTGCTCCGTCAGACTGGACCGGTAGAGGAATCAATTGTGGCTTATGCTGTGCAGATTCAATCTCGCTTGCTCTCCTGGCCAAGTGATTCTGGCGGAAGTATATTTCAGTCATGTGTACCTGCACACAAGCATAAAGAGAACAAATGAATTTTAACCCAAACAGTCAAAAAAATGTTATCAACAACACAATTTAACTGTTGGTTTCATGTCAAACCAATGAACCTGCATGAGAAAATTAATTAACCTACAAGACAACACCAATGAACCTGGAGGATTTTTTAAGTGTATAACGTATTCAATGTCTGATGAACCTGTTACTTATACTCAATGAACCTGGTAGTTGTAAATGATGAACCTAGTAGTTATAAGTCATGAACCTAATGCTTGGGCAGAGTTCACTCATTAGTAACAAGACAATTTAATCAATTATTGTACACTTACAATCTTGTGAATCGCTTCCTGATAGAGCTGCGTATCACCACTGTTCGGCACACTGTCTAGCACATGAAGGGTTTTACTCTTAATGTTCATGGCAATTAGAAAGTAACGGTCATTGTGGATTATGACCGGTACAAAAACCTGTAATAATCCGTTTAGTTAGTGACGTTTGAAATTAACTCACAAAAAATTATGAACAGAATAAATACAAAAAACAGACAAGCTTAGAATAGCAATAAATTTACCATGTCTATGTCCTTTAATTTTCGTCCATGCACCTCAGCCACTGCGTTGTTGAAGTTCCTCGTGAACTCGCCCAGTTGATCTTTCAAGGTTATATTATGTTTCAACATTTCACGATTTTTTTGTTAGTATACGGGAATTATATATTCAAGCCACAACGTGGACAGATAAATTGTTGAACTTATAGGACTTCACTTTTCATATGATGAACCTCGTATGCAAACTGATGAACCTAGTGTGAAATCCAATCCTATTGATATCTACATATTCCAGTCTGTTTGCTGAGGTCCCAAATGAACATGCAAGACAGCACCAATGAAAATGGTGCATTTTTGAAGTGTCTAACCTATTCTATTTCTGATGAACCTGTTACTTATACTCAATGAACCTGTTAGTTGTAAATGATGAACCTCTTAGTTATATTGAATGAACCTCTCTGTTGAAACTGATGAACCTCGTATGCAAACTGATGCACCTAGTGTGAAATCCAATCCTATTGCTATCTAAATAAAATGATGAACCTCATTTTATTTACTGTTGAACCGCATAGTATATATGCATGCAGCTTATTCTTTTAACTTTTAACCATTTTTACTTACCATTTGGTATACATACAGGAATGCTCTGCTGGGCTTGTTGTTGCTTTTTACCTCCTCATTAGTGTTCAGAATGGTTGACCAAGCATCAATTGCTTTGTAGTGGATGTCCACATCCATTGCCAACTCCATTCCGGAGACTTTCAGCGACTTGTATTTGAAGAGCGCCTCACTATTCAATTGCATAGGAACAAAAGTGTTATGCAGTAGTAAACCTTTATCTCTAATATTTTGCATAATAATAAAATAAAATATGTCAGAATGTATGTATATCTTACCCTCCTATGCTGCAGTGGTTACAGTAGTTGTGCATCACGATTGCCTCCTTTGGTCTACTGGCAAAGATGTCGACAGTGCGGCTTTTGTAGGGGCTTCTGAGCTTTTCCCCAAGTTTCTTGTGCCTTGGCCCGTGAACTACATCAGCATCAGCCACCACTTGTTTCCCCTTGCCCTTTTCTTTTGCCTTTTCTGCTTCAGCGAGCTCCTTGTCCTTATGTGCAGCAGCCAGTGCTTGTTCTTCATCCATCGCTTCCGCAACACCAATTTCTTGTACCTCCTCTGACCCTATGAGCACTGAAGGTTCTTCATCATCGTTTTTCTCAGTCTCAACGTCATCCGACTCCTCTGAACTTATAAGCTTGAAAGATGGAATTTTCAAACGCGGAGACTTTCTGGCCTTCTTCGTTGTTGCTGGTGCGCGGGGTGTTGGTGCGCGGGGTGTTGGTGCGGGGGGTGTTGGTGCTGGGGGTGTTGGTTCCTTGTCCTTAGTACCAACAACAGTCTCATGCGCAGTGCCTTGCGTCCTCTCTTTCTCTAGCTGTTGAACTTCATCTCTTTCCTCCTCTCTGTCACTGAGCACGTCAATGTACTCATTCATAACTATGTTTACATCCTCCCAATTTTGTGTGGTATCAATGCCCTGTGTTGCCTTAGAAGTGGAAGGTTCAGCATTTGAGATCTTGATCTTTTCTTTTGAAGCATCAGCCTTCTCCACCTGTCTCAAGCATTCTATGAGCTGTGGATCGCTCCAGAAAGGGTGGTCGGCATCATTCCATATCTTCTCAAATTCGCTTCTTTCCTCTTCCTCGGCCTTTTTGTCGCCAATCAGCGTTTGGGTTGTTTTGATCATGCTCTGGACCTTAGGCTCTGCATTGAATTCCTTTGGCAAATTTTCCATCATAGCAGTGAGTTTCAACATTTCGTTGGCCACTACAATCTGTTGTTTGGTGAAGTTATTAAGCCAGTCCTGCATACAAGACAACAAGTTTATGTGAACCTTAACTATAAATGAACCTCAATCTGTAAGTTAATGAACCTTGCTGTGTAAACTGATGAACCCACTATACTATTTTTTGGACATGAAGCTTGATGTTTACCTGTAGCTTGTTGTTCATGTATGGCTGTTCTCTTCCCTCTTTTGATGGTCTTTGGTCTTGAAGAGTTCCTAACCCAAATCCTCCACTCTTTATCTCCCTCTTCTCCCTTTCTTCCAAACTCTCATCTGTCCATCCTAGGAAAACTGGTGTATTATTCGGGTTTGTATTTCCGAAGACAGATACCCTGTCTAAATACAACAACTGCATAGAAGTTCATACATACATTAGTACACACATGACATGGAAAGTAATACACAGTAGTAGATGTTACTTATACTCAATGAACCCGTTACTTATTCTCAATGAACCTGGTAGTTGTAAATGATGAACCTAGTAGTTATAACTAATGAACCCAATGCTTGGTCAGAGTTCACTCACTACTAACTGTTGCTACAAGTCAAAACAAATGAACCTGCATTAGAAAATTAATGAACCTACAAGACAGCACCAATGAACCTGGTCGATTCTTGAAGTGTATAAGCTATTGTATGTGTGATGAACATTTTCCTTATACTCAATGAACCTGTTAGTTGTAATTGATGAACCTAGTAGTTATAACTAATGAACCCAATGCTTGGACAGAGTACCCTCACTACTAATTGTTGCTACAAGTCAAACAAATGAACCTGCATGAGAAAAGTAATGAACCTGCCCCAATGAACCTGGTCGATTTTTCAAGTGTATAACTTATTCTATGTGTGATGAACCTCTTCCTTATACTCAATAAACCTGTTAGTTATAAATGATGAACCTACTAGTTATAACTAATGAACCCAATGCTTGGACACAATACTCTCACTACTAATTGTGGCTACAAGTTAAACAAATGAACCTGCATGAGAAAAGTAATGAACCTGCAAGACAGCACCAATGAACCTTGTCGATTTTTATAGTGTATAACCTATTCTTTGTCTGATGAACCTTGTCATTATACTCAATGAACCTATTAGTTGTAAATGATGAACCTAGTAGTTATTACCAATGAACCCAATGCTTGGACAGAATACACTCACTACTAACTGTTTTTTACAAAAAAATAATAAACAAGAGTTTTTTACCACGAGGAAGACGATTGGGCCTCTGAAGAACCTCTCTTTCTTGGTCTTCCATTCAGTTGTTGTTTGAGGGAAGACACTCATGACAAACCTACACCAGTTGTATCCCTTTACGTCCTCAACGTCGCTGATCATCATGTGTTGAGGAATAGTTCCTTTTTGGTTGCTCTCGACTAGCACAGACATGAACATGACAAGGAACATCCTTTTGAACCAGAGTTTGTCGGTGCAGGTTTTGAGTTTGGCTGCCACATGACTTGGCCTGATTTGCTTGATGTTGTCGAAATATTCTTTTCATTCCTTTATAATGGCGTCATCAGCAGCCTCTTTGCCTCTCCTTTCCACTGTCCTCTAGCCTCTAGGGATCATGAGCACCCTCTGCACTTCCTCCTCTGTCACATTAATGATGCTGCCATCATTCAGCTTTATCTCACATTTGACCTCGTCATAGTGTTCGAGTATCCAGAAAGCAAGACAATGAGGCACTCCTTTAATCTTTAAATCGAGCATGCTCTCAAATCCGATCTCCCTAATCCAGACCTTAGTCTGTGCCTTCCTGTTTTCAGGGATGGATTCCAGCGCATTGACAAACACCTTTGGGATATTCCTAGTTGCCAACCAGATGTACTGTGTGCCATCATCTTCTGTCTTTATCTTGAGGTTGGCAGGGATTATCTCCAACTGCTTGCTTTCCTTTGGTTCTCTCTGCTTCTCCTTTTTTTTCTTGGTAATTAACAGCTTCATCTCTCCTGTTCCCTTATCTACAGCGCATTTTTCTTCGTTGTTCTTCTTTGCAGTTTCTTCCTCATCAATGTCAATTTTCTTCTTCCCCTTGTCCTTCATTTCTTCAATCTGTGTAGTCTTTTGTTTGTTCCTGAAGTTGTCCTCAATCTCCTCCTCACTGGAACTCTCTAACTGAACTGCTTCATCTGTTTGAATTGCAGTCATTGTCCTTGTGGTTGGTGTTGTTTTCCCAGAACTCTGAGATGAATTGCTCTTCTTCTCTTCCTGTGAACTGAGGCTTTCTATATCTTCAACCTCCTTTCCTTTCCCCTTGGCTTCTACTTCTAAATGCAATTCATCTGCTTATATGTTTGGTGTATCTGCAGTTGTGTTGCCTGGTGTAGAATACTGAGAAAGCTTCTCATCTTCAGAGTCTGCTGTTTCAGTACACTGCTTTTTTTCTGGAGGTTGTTCTGATTTTGAAGCTTGTCCCTTCAAATCCTTGTTGCCTGGCTGTCTCTCTCTCTTAGTACTCCTCCTCTTTTGTCTCGGCATTGTTGTGGCTTTTTTAGCTGGTGTTGTGCTCTTTTGTTGTTGTATTCTCTTTACAACAGATTTCTTCGCAGAGATTTTCCTTATAAGTGGAATGTCATCGCTACTGGTACTCTCTGTACTCTCATACGGCACCTCAATGTCTTTGTGTGTAAGCCTTTTTTGTTATCGCGATTGTCTAGTTGAGCCTGCTAAGAGAAACAGGACAATTGTAAGACCAACTTCAGACTATGAAGTAAACTGTAACAATACACTGTTTAAATACAACAACTACATAGAAGTTCATACACTGTAAAAGAAAATGAAGCCCAACACCTGAAATGAACCTCAGAAAAACCTAATGAATCCCCAACACCTAAAATGAACCTCCAACACCTAAATTGAACCCCCAACTCCTAAAATGAACCTCAGAAAAACCAAATGAACCCTGTAAAAGCAAATGAACCCCCAACACCTAAAATGAACCTCAGAAAAACCTAATGAACCCCCAACACCTAAATTGAACCCTCAACTCCTAAAATGAACCTCAGAAAAACCTAATGAACCCTGTAAAAGCAAATGAACCCCCAACACCTAAAATGAACCTCAAAAAAATCTAATGAACCCCCAACACCTAAAATGAACCCCCAACACTTAAAATGAACCTCAGAAAAACCTAATGAACCCCCAACACCTAAATTGAACCCCCAACTCCTAAAATGAACCTCAGAAAAACCAAATGAACCTTGTAAAAGCAAATGAACCCCCAACACCTAAAATGAACCTCAGAAAAACCTAATGAACCCCCAACACCTAAATTGAACCCCCAACTCCTAAAATGAGCCTCAGAAAAACCTAATGAACCCTGTAAAAGCAAATGAACCCCCAACACCTAAAATGAACCTCAAAAAAACCTAATGAACCCCCAACAACTAAAATGAACCCCCAACACTTAAAATGAACCTCAGAAAAACCAAATGAACCCTGTAAAAGCAAATGAACCCCCAACACCTAAAATGAACCTCAGAAAAACCCAATGAACCCCCAACACCTAAATTGAACCCCCAACTCCTAAAATGAACCTCAGAAAAACCAAATGAACCCTGTAAAAGCAAATGAACTCTAATGAACCCACAACACATGCATGAACTCTGGTAAGAGCAAATGAACCTCAGGTAAAACTATTTTTTTATCACAAAGGCATGAAATCTGTAAGTCATAAATGAACCTCTAAGTCATAAATGAACCTCATGGATTCAATGCAACTCAGGGAAACACATGCATGAACTCTGGTAAAAGCAAATGAACCACCAACTCATAAAATCAACCTCAGGAAAACCTAATTTTTTATCTCAAAGGCATGCAATCTGGAAGAAGAAAATGAACCTCTAACTCGATAATGAACCTCACTGAAAAATGCATCTCAGGTAAACACATGCATGAACTAATGTAAAAGCAAATGAACCCCGAACACCTAAAATGAACCTCACGTAAACCTAGTTTTTCATCACAAAGGGATGAACTCTTTAAGAAGATAATGATCCTCCAAGTCCCAATTGAACCTCAGGAAACGACACGAACACAGAATTCAGATCAGGAGAACAATGTCCCAACGAAAAAAAAATACTGAAGCAACGCTAACAATCGTAACATTGAGCTATGTGTTTGTAATGGTGCAACAACATTTAACGAAGTTTCGAAACTTGATTTCTGAGTAATCTATGTGAAATTGAAACCCTAAATGTGTTATTCGCACCTCCCAAGTCGTCTTGACTGTAATCTGTGTCGCTCATGTTGTTTTTTGTTTGTATTTGCTTGTACTTGTGCAATTGAGAGCGTCTGAGTGCGTGGATTCGTCTTCTTCTCTTCAACTATGATCGTCTTTCTCAAATCGAGTTCTGTGTTTCGCTCGATTTGTATTCGCGTCTTCAGCTGGTGAGGGTTTTTGCTTTCAGAGAGTCGAGGGTTTGAGGCATCTGAAACGTTTTTGGGCCTTTTGGCGCCGGTTAGGGGTAAGGGTAATGTTGTAATACAACGTTCAAATTACTTTAAATTACAATGCTGCCACCGCGTCTCCAACTCGGTATTTATCCCGTGTTGCTTCTCCTTCAATCGTGGTCGTTCATCTTCTTCATCCTAAGGCTGTCGTTTATGTGTAGTGTTTATCTTAAGGGAGTTGTTTATCAGAACGGGACTCAGTATTATAAAGGACTGTTTGGTTAAGAGTTTATAATTTTTTTATAAATAAAATTTATTTAAGATATTATTTATAAGTATCTGTTTGACTAAGAATTTATAAACTTTTTATAAATAAAATTTACTTTTTTCTCTCTTTACATTTTCATAAGAAACCCAAAATTTAAAATTTAAATACTACTTTTTAAAAAAAAAACTTTATAAACAAAAATTTCTTCATAAACATCCCTACCAAACAAATCCTACCTCTCTTGTATTCTTTTGGAGTAATTTTAATTTCTAAAGAATAGAAAAGGTAAGGAATGTCGACTGATTGTAGTGGTAAAATATATTGGCTACGTGCAAATATATCAGAAAAAGATCACGTGAGGATGATTTTTTTATTAGCAAAACTGCAAAAGGTATTGTTGGACGAAGCTCGCGACTTGTGACAAATTATTTTACACTTTGAGGACGTCGGCAACCAACTATTGTCCAACGACATTAGTTTTTTTATTATGGTATATAGTTCTATTACAATATTCTTTGTATATCTATTGAAAATAGAGTTGTTAAAAAAGATAATTTTTCATCAATGATTATTCTGAAGTGGACATATCAATTTTATTTATTTTTTGAGGTGTAATTAGTGATTACCATTTCAACTTATCATCATAGGGTGAGTTTCCCATATATTTGATCATTATGGTACAACATGTGAAATATTATGGGTCATTGGATCAAGGAGATAGAGAGCTGAGATTAAAATGGGTGAAAAAGAGTAAATAGTGACGCGGTGGCATAATCGTAAATACGGCGAATTTTTTTTTCTTTTGCTGCCAACAACTTTTTTTTTATTTTTTTTTTTGTCTCTGATCGGTTTGGAATAGACAATTATTGACGTTCACATATAAGTACTACATGTTAATTTTTCTATACCGTAAGGTTCACATATAACATGTTCATGTTCAAACACATGTCTTTGCACATTTAGTGCTTATTTGTGAACTTCAGTACACAAATAAGTGAATATTAAGAACTTATTTGTGAACCTTCTATATAGGTTATTCCAAAATGATCAGGAAACGTTAAGAGTTTTTTTTTTTCCGTCTCTGATCGTTCTGGAATAGACAATTATTGACGTTCACATATAAGTACTAAATGTTCATTATTCTATGCCGTCAAGTTCATATATAACATGTTCGTGTCCAAACACATGTATTTGCACATTTAGAGCTTATGTGTGAACTTCAGTACGCAAATAAATGAACGGTAAGAGCTTATTGGTGAATATTCTATATAGGTTATTCCAGAATGATTAGGGGACCAAAAAAAGAGCATGACAGAATTGTAAATATAGCCTAAAATTATGGAGAAGAAATGTACTATTTATTTGGGTATCTTTGGTTTTAGAATAATAAGGATATAATAATTAAGGATATATTATTATGATATTTTTTAGGCCGCTGGATGAGGTGTCATAGTTTAGAGGCCGATACATAGAAAAATTGAACTTGGTGACGACTCATATGCATGCGCTTGAAACGTAAAAAAAAATTACATAAACGAATTAAACATGGTAAAAACACATACGATTATAATTCCAGTGTGTAGCATAATTAACGGAAATTAATTTGACAAAAATTAAAGAGTACGACCGTACGATAAGGATAGGGTAATGGGATTATAATCAATGGCTCAACAAAGTCGATCGTGGCCTAGAAGGAATGCTTGGACAAGCCTGAGCCATCTCATGATTGCATCTACTCGGGAAGGGGACCACAGTGTGTCTCAAAAGTTGTTTCATGTATCATTAATATATGACAAATAGTTTTAACTACGAGTGTGGAAATAGTGAAAAAGAAATATAGAGTAGGGAAGAGTTTACTAGTGGCATGTAGCAATCCCGATCATCAACCAACTGCGAATTGTCATCAGACTTGATTCCCAAGAGAAGCTCGCACACGAGTTTTTTCCGTGCTTCAATCTTTCTGATAGAGCCTTCAAGCGACATCAGATACTAGAAAGAGATATACATTACAGTAAATGTATTATGTATTTATCACCAATTTTAAATATTATTATGTACATAAAGGAAAAACAATAATGAATTAGATCAGTCATAAGTACCTCATCCCAGTAATAAACAAGAGTAGCATCACGTTGGGTATACATTGGTAATGGTAAGGCTTCGTCCTCGTTAACTGCAAGGAAAAAATATCCTATTTATAGATAAACCTTGAATTTCGATAGTATATTTTATATATAAAGGGTCCCCTATATACACACATTTTTTCGTCTAAATGCACACTATTTTGTGCGTTAAGACTAAACGTACATGTTCGTGTGTTATGGCTAAACGCAGAAGGGACAAAACTGATAGAAATAGTGGAAATTTTCCAGATCTGGTGCGTTATGGCTAAACGTATAAACTGTTCTTGTGCGTTAAACCTTACAGCACAAGTTAAAAAAATTGTACATTAAGCCTTAACGCACACAAAAAAATCACTTTTTTTCCATAATCATGTAGAGAATTTCAATACGAGTTCGTACATATAAAATTCGTCCAAAACGGACATCGTTTGCCCCACCAAAAGCCCAAAAAATGAAGCCTTTCTATCCATTTTTTTTTACAATTTGGTGCCCCACATATAGCGCATTATAGTGATTTTTTTTGCATTTTTCTACTATAATTTTGTTAACTATTTTAATACGGGTCCGTACATATAAAATTCATCCAAAACGGATATCGTTTTTCTCTCCAAAAAGCCAAAAATCGAGAATAAAAACTTTATATACGGTAGTATATACTATAATATTTTATTATATTTTATATATTTATACTTATATATTAGAGCACCCCTTATGAGCGGCTTAAAGAGGGCTTAAATGAAAGCCTTTTGAGTTTAAGCCTCCATTTAAACCCCAACTCAAAAAAAGGGTTTAATGGAGGGATTTTTGGATTTAATGAAATATTATATATATAAGTGTAACTATAGTAAATTTAATGAAATAATATGGTATATAAGTCTAAGTATACTAGATTTAATAAAATACTATAATATATAAGCGTAACTATATGAAATATAATGAAATACTATAGTACATAAGTCTAAGTATACTAGATTTTATGAAATACTATAGTACATAAGTATAACTATATGAAATTTAATGAAATACTATAGTACATAAGTGTAACTAAATGAAAATTAATGAAATGCTATAGTATATAAGTCTAAGTATATACTAGATTTAATGAAATACTATAGTATATAAGTGTAACTATATAAAATTTAATGAAAAACTATGGTGTATAAGTCTAAGTATACTAGATTTAATGAAACACTATACTATATAATAGCATAACTATATGAAATATAATAAAATACTATAATACATAAGTGTAACTATATAAAAATTTAATGAAATACTATAGTATATAAGTCTAAGTATACTAGATGTAATGAAATACTATAGTATATAAGTGTAACTATACTAGATGTAATGAAATACTATAGTATATAAGTATAACTATAGAAAATTTAATGAAATACTATAGTACATAAGTGTAACTATATGAAATTTAATGAAATACTATAGTATATAAGTCTAAGTATACTAGATTTAATGAAATACTATAGTATATAAGTGTAATTATAAGAAATTTAATGAAATACTATGGTATATAAGTCTAAGTATATTAGATTTAATGAAACACTATAGTACACAAGTGTAACTATATGAAATTTAATGAAATACTATGGTGTATAAGTCTAAGTATACTAGATTTAATGAAACATATAGTATATAAGCGTAACTATATGAAATATAATTAAATACTATAATACATAAGTATAACTATATGAAAATTAATTAAATACTATAGTATATAAGTCTAAGTATACTAGATTTAATGAAATACTATAGTATATAAGTGTAACTATAGTAAATTTAATAAAATACTATAGTATATAAGTGTAACTAAATGAAATTTAAAAAAATACTATAGTATATAAGTCTAGGTATTCTAGATTTAATGAAATACTATAGTATATAAGTGTAACTATATGAAATTTAATGAAATACTATGGTATATAAATCTAAGTATATACTAGATTTAATGAAAACACTATAGTATATAATCGTAACTATATGAAATATAATGAAATACTATAATACATAAGTGTAACTATATAAAATTTAATGATATACTATAATATACAAGTCTAAGTATACTAGATTTTATAAAATACTGTAGTATATAAGTATAACTATAGAAAAATTAATAAAATATTATAGTACATAAGTTTAAGTATACTAGATTTAATGAAACACTATAGTATACTTAGACTTATATACTATACTATTTTACTAAATTTCATATAGTTACACTTATATACTATAGTATTTTACTATATTTTATATAGTTATACTTATATATTATACTATTTTATTAAATTTCATATAGTTACACTTATATATTATAGTATTTTATTATATTTCATATAATTACACTTATATACTATAATATTTCATTACATTTCATATAGTTACACTTATATACTATAGTATTTCATTAAATCTAGAATACTTAGACTTATATACTATAGTATTTTATTAAATTTCATATAGTTACACTTATATACTATAGTATTTCATTAAATGTCATATAATTACACTTATGTACTATAGTATTTCATTAAATCTAGTATACTTAGACTTATATACTATAGTATTTCATTAAATTTCATATAGTTACACTTTACTATAATATTTCATTATATCTAGTATAATACTTAGACTTATATACTATAGTATTTTATTAAATTTCCTATAGTTATACTTACATACTATAGTATTTCATTAAATCTAATATACTTAGACTTATATACTATAGTATTTCATTAAATTTCATATAGTTACACTTATATACTATAGATTTTATTATATTTCATATAGTTACGCTTATATACTATAGTGTTTCATTAAATCTAGTATACTTAGACTTATACACCATAGTATTTCATTAAATTTCATATAGTTACACTTATGTATTATAGTATTTCATTAAATCTAGTATACTTAGACTTATATACTATAGTATTTCATTAAATTTCATATAGTTACACTTATGTACTATAGTATTTCATTATATTTCATATAATTACGCTTATATACTATAGTGTTTTATTAAATTTCCTATAGTTACACTTATATACTATAGTATTTTATTAAATCTAGTATACTTAGACTTATATACTATAGTATTTCATTATATTTCATATAGTTATGCTTATATATTATAATATTTCATTAAATCTATTATACTTAGACTTATACACCATTTAAGACCCTCTTTAAGCCTCCCATAAGGGGTGCTCTAATATATAAGTATAAATATATAAAATATAATAAAATATTATAGTATATATTATGGTATATAATGTTTTTATTCTCGATTTTTGGCTTTTTGGAGTGGAAAACGATATCCGTTTTGGATGAATTTTATATGTACGGACTCGTATTAAACTTTTATACAAAATTATAGTAGAAAAATGCAAAAAAATTCACTACAATATATGTCGGGCATCAAATTGTAAAAAACTGGGTAAAAAGGCTTCATTTTTTGGGATTTTAGAGGTACAAACGATGTCCGTTTTGGACAAATTTTATATGTACGGACTCGTATTGAAATTCTCTACATGATTATGGAAAAAAAAGTGCATTTTTTTTGTGTGCGTTAAGGCTTAACGTACCATTTTTTTTTTTAACTCGTGGGGTAAGGTTTAACGCACAGGAACAGTTCATACATTTAGCCATAACGCACCAGATCTGGACAATTTTCACTATTTCTACTAGTTTTGTCCCTTCTGCGTTTAACCATAACGCACTAACATATACATTTAGTCTTAACGTACAAAATAGTGTGCGTTTAGACGAAAAAACGTGTGTATATAACTTTTTCCCTATATAAATGTCAAAATTCAAAACAAAAACAGGGAATAGAAATTTATCTAAGAGAATTCAAGCAAAATGGGAGTAAAAAAAATTATGAAATACGTGTGTTTGCTTCTTAATGAAAATAGATTTTATGGAACGAAAAAAATGAAATAAAATCCATCACGGCCACTACTGAAGCACCACCGTCGGCCGCCGAGCACTCCGATCACATATCACAACCCATCTCTCTTCAACTTGATCACAACCCATCTCTCTTCAACTTGTTCAATATTGACTTTTTTCCTCTCTCTCATCTGCGCGGATTTTTTAGCACTTTTTTTTTGTAGGATTCGGACATATGTCTTCTAAAACTTGTATTTTTATCTTCATTTCGTGCTATTGATGCTTTGATTGGTGAATTTTGTGCTAAATTTTTGATATCTATGGTGCGATTTCTCGAACTAGGGTTAAGGTTGTTTGTTGGGGTTGAAACTAAAGCCCCAAATTCGACAAATTGACTTGTGCAACCAAATCGATTTATGCATGGAACTAACAAATGTACCGAATTTGACCAAAAATCTATCAAATACTTGAACTAGTTTGATACTCTGTGTTGATTTATTGTGGGATTTTTAAGTAAAGGATGTGATTGAACAATATTTGAACAGAGAAATTAAACTGACCAGGTTGACAGAGAACGACGACCGACGTGAGGATTACAAGAATGACCAATGATGTAGCAGCAACGACGTAGCGTCTCATGATCCTGTATGTCCCTTAAGTCAGGGGCGGACGCAGGATTTTTACCCAGTGGGGGCACAACTGAGCACAAATCCTGCGTAATTAAAAAATAATTTTTTTAATTATCATCTTTAAAAAAATGGATTAATGTGACATGAATAATCAATCATTTTCTAAAAAAATCAAAAGGAGGAGCCAATCATATATTTGAATGGATTAATGTGAAGAAATAACCTACAGGACTACAGGAGACTATCCATACACTTAGCCTAATTAAATATTGAATGGATTAAATATGACACTTGGTGTTGTTGACAAATTAGCCTAATATATATATATATACAACATATTCGAACAGCCTACAAGAGACTATCCATACAAAATACTTCAGCACAAATTCGTAGGTGGAACATGAATACATGATGCATAAGTTCAATTAGCATATAATTGTAGCTATTAACTATCCATACAAAATACTTAAGCACAAATTGGAACAGCATATCTGAATTCTGAACCAACCATGCCACATATCAGTCAAATTCGAACCGCATTCAGCACTCAAAAACTCCAATTTGTGCTTAGGCACTCAAAAACTCCAATCTAAAACTCCTTAATCCTTATCAAATTCGAACAACACTCAGCACTCAAAAACTCGTTGTAGGCTGTTCGAAGAATAGAAAAGATTCAGCAGAAGAATTGGTTGAAGAAGAATAGAAAAGATTCGGCACGGTTAAAAAAGCAACAGAAAAAGCAACAAATGGCATCCGAGAATTTGACAACAACAGTGGACGAATTGAAGCCAACTATCAACAAATCCAACAATGCACAAATTCACTTCTAAATTTCCAACAAATTCAGTTCTAAATTTCCAGGCCAAAAATTCTGAAATTCACAATCACAAATCCAACAATGCACGAATTTGCCCCTGTCTATCTCTATCTCCTCTAACCTCTGGAATTCTGGAATTCCAACAAATTCAATCTAAAATTCTGAAATTCACAGATTCACACTTCACAAATTCTGAAATTCACAATCACTCTAGTGAAAAAAAAGGTCTAAACAAGTAAACAAACACCCTAGTTTCTGATTTTTGAATGTGAGAGGAAGTAGGAACTACGGTTCCGTCGTGCCGAGTGCCGAACTACGGTCTGGGGAAGAAGAGGCAGAATCCATACCTTTCTTGCAATCTCGCCGACGGCCGATCGAAGAGGCGAACGAAGACGGAGATGAAGTGGCGGACTGAAGACTGAAGAGGCGAAGTCGGAGATGAACCGCCGAAGAGGCGAAGACGGAGTCGCCGAGTCGGGTCACAAAGATGAAGCGCGGAGCGCCGAAGTGCTGTGCCGAAGACGGAGTCGGGTCGCCGACGGTCGTCCCGCAGCAGCGAGCGTGAGGAGACTACAGTGGAGACGGGCAGACGGCGGGGTAAGGGGTTAGAGGAGATAGACAGGGGCGAGTCGGGGCGTGATGAGAAATGAAGAATGGTTGGAGACTGCGGCGTGATGCTGTAACAAGGAATAGGGTTTCATTTTTAAAAAAAAAAAATTCAGTGGGGCCCCCACTGCTCTCTATCTCAGATTGCTAATGGTCTCAGAAGACATAGCAAACAACGAAGACGACAAATCAGCGCATCAAGCCATTAGTAATTGGAGATCGTCGCATTGACCTCGTCTCAGTCGATTGCTCGCTCAGTCGCTCTGGTGCGAGTCGTCTGACCCTCATCGGCTCGTCTCAGTCGGTTGCACGGCTGCTTCCTTCAGTGCGAGTCGCTTGACCTTCGTGATCTAGAAGTAACATGAAGTCGGTGGAGAATGGAGATCGTTGCTCCGATGTCTAGCCTGAGTCTCCTGACCTTTGTGAATGACTGAATTGAGATATCGTCGGTGCTCGGTGTCCAACGAAGCAAGGGACAAGGGAGAGATAGAAGGGAGGGCTCGGCAGCGACTGAGTGGAATTGTAAAAGGGATTTTAGGGTTCCAAATACTATTAAAAAATATTTTTTAAGTGCAACCGTAATAGCTATTGTAATTCAACTGGGCCCAAGGCCCAAAATGCTAATTACAAAGTCAAGCCTGCTTAAGCTTTAAGTTTAAGTGTTTGGAAGAGGGCATTAAATTTGCAAAAAAGCCAACTTTTAAATATATATTGATGATGATTAGGGTAGATGGAAAATGGAGAGTAAGTGACAGGGTATAGACGTGGAAAGAGGAGGGAGTGATGGGTGAAGGCTGTGGAGCATGACAGAGCATGACATAATTGTAAATATAGCCTAAAATTAAGGGGAAGAAATATACTATTCATTTAGGTATCTTTGATTTTTAGAATAATAAGGATATAATAATTAATGATATATTATTATGATATTTTTTGAGCCGTTGGATGAGGTGTCATAGATTAGAGACCGATACATAGAAGAATTGAACTTGGTGACGACTCATATACATGCGCTTGAAACGTAAAAAAAAATTACATAAACGAATTAAACATGGTAAACACACATACGATTGTAATTTCAGTGTGTAACATAATTAACGAAAATTAATTTGACAAAAATTAAAGGGTACGACCGTACGATAAGGATAGGGTAATGGGGTTATAATCAATGGCTCAACAAAGTCGATCGTGGCCTAGAAGGAATGCTTGGACAAGGCTGAGGTGATGCCTCGCAGCCTGAGCCATCTCATGATTGGTGAATGTTTGTTATATACTCGGGAAGGGGATCACAGTGGGTGTCAAAAGTTGTTTCCTGTATCATTAATACTAGTTGAAGACACGTGCCCTGCACGGGGGCCGTTATTCAAAATACGTTATTGTCATATAAATTATATATTTGTTTACCGATTTTGTAATAATATAATAATATCAATTGACAATATCTAGATTTTTTCTTAATTAAATTTTTAATTAAGTGGGGCCAAGTAAAAAAATTCTAAGGATACTAAAACTGAAAAGAGAGTAGTAAAAAGAGATTGCTTATTTGTTTAACTGCTATGAGATTTATTCGGCCTACTTCTATAAAACTAAAGATAATGTTAGGTGAAAAGAGAGTGTTTATTTTTGTAACTGCTATAAGATTTTGTAAATATATTGTTTACCGATTTTGATATATATGGTGGACAAAGAGTGTTAATTATAATATAATTGATTAAATTTTCCTCTAAGATACACGTGAGAATCTTTTGAAAACAAACAAACATATAACATTAGTTAATAGTATCTAAATTATCAGATTTTTACATATAACAATATTAATTGACAATAGCTTGCTAGATTATTTTTAAGTTTTAGTTATTCGACAAAATTTTATATTAAAAAATAATTTTGATAACAATCAGGTAGTTTAAACACATATATACGTATAACACATGTACAAAACTCTAAATAATCAGGCCATATATATGTGATTAGTTGCAATCAATTATCAAATATAATAAGAAAAGGAAAACAAAATTGATCACCTTTACTTATTAAGAGAGTGTTATTTATTAGATATTAATCAAAATTATCTCATCTTATATATATACACACCCGAGATTTTTTGAAAAGCAAACAACTAACATTATTTTACAGTATCTAGATTATCAACTGACAGTATCTAGATATTTTCTACTTTATCCAAAAACAAAATAATTATTAATTAATTGAATTTTTAAATAAGTGGGATGAAGTAAAATTTCAACCAATCAATTATTTTAATATGGAATGATGTGGCGCTATTCAACGGACGACACATGACAAAAATTATTACTGCTTTAGTATTTAGTAATTGATATGACATAGTTTTAACTACGAGTGTGGAAATAGTGAAAAAGAAATATAGAGTAGGGAAGAGTTTACTAGTGGCATGTAGCAATCCCGATCGTCAACCAGCTGCGAATTGTCATCAAACTTGATTCCCAAGAGAAGCTCGCACACGAGTTTTTTCCGTGCTTCAATCTTTCTGATAGAGCCTTCAGGCGACATCAGATACTAGAAAGAGATATACATTAAAGTAAATGTATTATGTATGTATCACCAATTTTAAATATTATTATGTACATAAAGGAAAAACAATAATGAATTCGATCAGTAATAAGTACCCCATCCCAGTAATAAACAAGAGTAGCATCATGCTGGGTATACATTGGTAATGGTAAGGCTTCGTCCTCGTTAACTACAAGGAAAGAATATCCTATTTATAGATAAACCATGAATTTCGATAGTATATTTTATATATAAAGGGTCCCCTATATATACACGTTTTTTCGTCTAAACGCACACTATTTTGTGCGTTAAGACTAAACGTACATGTTGGTGCGTTATGGATAAACGCAGAAGGAACAAAACTGATAGAAATAGTATAAATTGTCCAGATCTGGTGCGTTATGGCTAAACGTATGAACTGTTCCTGTGCGTTAAACCTTACCGCACAAGTTAAAAAAAATGGTACGTTAAGCCTTAACGCACGAAAAAAAAATTGCACTTTTTTTCCATAATCATGTAGAGAATTTCAATACGAGTTCGTATATATAAAATTCGTCCAAAACGGATATCGTTTGTCCCTCCAAAAGCCCAAAAAACGAAGCCTTTCTACTCATTTTTTTTACAATTTGGTGCCCCACATATAGCGCATTGTAGTGATTTTTTTTGCATTTTTCTACTATAATTTTGTTAAAAAATTTAATATGGGTCCGTACATACAAAATTCATCCAAAACGGATATCGTTTTACCCTCCAAAAATCGAGAATAAAAACTTTATATACTATAGTATATACTATAATATTTTATTATATTTTATATATTTATACTTATATATTAGAGCACCCCTTATGGAGGGCTTAAAGAAGGGCTTAAATGGGGGCCTTTTGAGTTTAAGCCTTCATTTAAACCCCAACTCAAAAGAGGGGTTTAATAGAGGGTTTTTTGGATTTAATGAAATACTATAGTATATAAGTATAACTATAGTAAATTTAATGAAATACTATGGTGTATAAGTCTAAGTATACTAAATTTAATGAAATATTATAATATAAGCGTAACTATATGAAATATAATGAAATACTATAGTACATAAGTGTAACTATATGAAATTTAATGAAATAATATAGTATATAAGTCCAAGTATACTAGATTTAATGAAATACTATAGTATATAAGTGTAACTATAGAAAATTTAATGAAACACTATAGTATATATAAGCGCAACTATATAAAATATAATGAAATACTATAGTACATAAGTGTAACTATATGAAATTTAATGAAATACTATAATATATAAGTCTAAGTATACTAGATTTAATGAAACACTATAGTATATAAGTGTAACTATATGAAATATAATAAAATACTATAGTATATAAGTAACTATATGAAATTTAATGAAATACAATAGTATATAAGTCTAAGTATACTAGATTTAATAAAATACTATAGTATATAAGTGTAACTATAAGAAATTTAATAAAATACTATAGTATATAAGTCTAAATATACTAGATATAATGAAATATTATAATACATAAGCGTAACTATATGAAATTTAATGAAATGCTATAATATATAAGTCTAAGTATACTAGATTTAATGAAACACTATAGTATATAAGCGTAACTATATGAAATATAATGAAATACTATAGTATATAAGTGTAACTATATAAAATTTAATGAAATACAATAGTATATATAAGTCTAAGTATACTAGATTTAATGAAATACTATAGTATATAAGTATAACTATAGGAAATTTAATAAAATATTATGGTGTATAAGTCTAAGTATACTAGATTTAATGAAATACTATAGTACATAAGTGTAACTATATGAAATTTAATAAAATACTATAATACATAAGTGTAACTAAATGAAAATTAATGAAATATTATAGTATATAAGTCTAAGTATACTAGATTTAATGAAATACTATAGTATATAAGTGTAACTATAAGAAGTTTAATGAAATACTATGATATATAAGTCTAAGTATACTAGATTTAATGAAACACTATAGTACATAAGTGTAACTATATGAAATTTAATGAAATACTATGGTGTATAAGTCTAAGTATACTAGATTTAATGAAACATTTAGTATATAAGCGTTACTATATGAAATATAATGAAATAATATAGTACATAAGTGTAACTATATGAAATTTAATGAAATACTATAGTATATAAGTCTAAGTATATTGGATTTAATGAAATACTATAGTATACGTGTGTTTGCTTCTTAATGAAAATAGATTTTATGGAACAAAAAAAATGAAATAAAATCCATCACCGCCACTACTGAAACACCACCGCCGGCCGCCGAGCACTCCCATCACATATCACAACCCATCTCTCTTCAACTTGTTCAATATTGACTTCTTTCCTCTCTCTCGTCTGCGCAGATTTTTTAGCACTTTTTTTTGTAGGATTCGGACACATGTCTTCTAAAACTTGTATTTTTATCTTCGTTTCGTGCTATTGATGCTTTGATTGGTGAATTTTGTGCTAAATTTTTGATATCTATGGTGCGATTTCTCGAACTAGGGTTAAGGTTGTTCGTTGGGGTTGAAACTAAAGCCCCAAATTCGACAAATTGACTTGTGCAAGCAAATCGATTTATGCGTGGAACTAACAAATGTACCGAATTTGACCAAAAATCTATCAAATACTTGAACTAGTTTGATACTCCGTGTTGATTTATTTTGGGATTTTTAGGTAAAGGATGTGATTGAACAATATTTGAACGGGGAAATTAAACTGACCAGGTTGACGGAGAACGACGACCGACGTGAGGATTACAAGAAGGACCAATGATGTAGTAGCAACGACGACGTAGCGTCTCATGATCCTGTATGTCCCTTAAGACTTGTTAATATATATTCATAAAAACTTCATCTTTGATTATGTTGTACTAAAAAATATGAGATATTGTGTATAAAACTGCATGTTTGTGTATAAAACTGCAATAGGAGATTTTACTAGATCGTTGCAAGTGAAAAACTTCGTTGGGTAATTATTTTTTAACACAAATTTGTCCGTCACGTATGGATTCATTCCATACGTCACGGACGGAGACATCCACCCGTGACGTATGGAATGAATACATATGTGACGGACGAGTTTGTTTTTTTACAAAAACTTGTTTTTATGCTAACTTGTTTTTTTTGCTTCAATAAGAGGTGAACAACGGTATTAATAATTTGTCCGTGAATGAATGGGACATGTCACCACTGTCCTTTTCACTCGGGTTGTTCGGCGAAAGTTGTGCGCCTGAACAACCCCATATACCGTTGATGGTTAGTTTAGCTCTTAGTGGAATTTCGTCCATAAGGTGGCATGCTCCATCTCAGTTTGGGTTCCCGACATTACACACACAGTCGCAGTTCAAATTTCCTACTAGAGAAGAAGTAATTGTTTCCAAAGACTATTCATAGAGGTTTACCACGGGTGAAGTGTTCAGCTCCAGAGAAGATGCAATTAAATGGGCTAGACAAATTGCGTTTGATAATCACTTATGTCTCACTATTGGTCGGGATAGAAACCTTGGTGGAGGAAGCCTTCGGAAGACATAGATGGCTTGTGAAAAAGCGAGAACTTACATTCCTAAAGATGAAAACAAATTAAGGGAAAGAACAATGAGCAAAAAATATGGGTGCCCATTCAGATTATTGTGTCAAGAACAACCGAGAGATTCATGGAAGATCAAGGTCATTTTTGGAACTCACAACCATGTCATTGTTGATGACTTGTACGAGCATGCATTCGCTGGTAGGATGACACCTGAGCAGAAGAAGTTGTGTAAGTCCATGACAGAAAATCATAATAAACCATCCAATATTGCAACAACACTGAACCAAACCCAAACAACTGCACTAAAATGAAGCAAGTGTACAATGAAGTGTACAAGGTCCGACATAGTGGGATGGAAGGAAGAATCGTGGTCTAGGAGTTCTTCCATAAGTTTAAGGAGAACAACTACTTCATGTAGTATAGGTCGGATCCAACGACTAATAAGATCGCCGACATTTTCTTTGCCAGTCCAGACTCCATGAAACTCCTAAAAGCATTTCCGTACGTCCTTTTGTTAGACTCCACATACAGCACAAACAAGTTAGTATAACACATCTATATGTTCTATCTATTTTTTGATATGTTTATTCATTATGCAATGACACATCTACTTGTGCAGGTACAACTTGCCTTTTCTTGAAATTATAGGAGTCACATCTACATGGAAGAACTACAATGTGGCGTGGGCGTTTCTATAGCGTGAGCAAGAAGACAACTGTGTGTGGGCTGCACATCAACTTTTTGAAATGTGTAAAAAATGTCAAGTAACACCTACATGCCTAGTGACAGATCGTGAAAAGGTCTTGATGAATGCGTTAGATAGCCTCTTTCAAAGTGCAAAGTCTATCCTCTGTAGGCGTCGTGTGAAGAAGAACATAGAAGACCATATATGCTAAGAAGGAGATGAAGGATAAAAGCTTGGGTACAAGGTTTGCAAATGCATACTATAATTTATTTAAGCAAACAATTGTACCCGAGTACGAGATGGAGTTGCGCAAAATTGAGTCGGAATGGAGGGTTTGGCCACGTCTGACTCAATATGTAAGAAACAATTGGTTGATCCCGTACAGGGAAAGACTCGTGTCAGCTTGGACAGATAATGCTTTCACGCTTAGAACTTCAACGACAAGAAAGAGACGAGGTTGCAAGCCGACTTAAATGTTATTGTACTCTCACATTGTAATCCTATTATGATCCATGTTTTATGTCCCGTCTTTGGATGCTACTGTACTCGCCAAGAGATCTGTGTTTTATGTCCCGTCTTTGGAGAAGTATAACTTTTTCTACGTAACGCCGAATTGAGTGATTCCAACGCCAGATTAAAGTAAAAGATGTCAACTATAACCCCTCCATATTTCAGGGCGTTTGGACAAGGATTTAGCTTCTGTAAAGTGGGTCACAAACCGTGACGCCAACCGTGCCACTTTACAGAATCTATCCGCTCAAGTGTAAACCCCCATGACTCATCCGTGACGGGCGGAAGTGACTCATCCGTCACGGACCAAATCTTTCCATACATCACGGACCAAACGTTTTTGTCTGTCACAGACAAAGAACTTTGGTACGTCATGGACCAAGCCTCTAGAAAGGTTTGTCATTATATAGCGTTTGGAATTCTGCACGATTGGTTTGCAGAATTACAAAAGTCTCTTTTTGCCACTCTTTATAGCTTTAGAGGATTTATTTTAGGATGGTATAGGATTTAACTTCTGTAATTCTCTTCTGCCTCTTGTTGCCACTCTCTCTAGCTTTTATTTTAGGACGGGATAAATTTCATTTCGACCACTACGTGTTTTTGGAGTTCCATTAGAGATTTATGAAGACATGAAAATATCAAACAAGTTTCTGAATACAAATGTTTCATTCAAACTCTCAACAAACTTAAAAGCATCCACAATTACCACATCCGGGTTACAAATGAAAACATCAAACAAGCAAAGACGTCCAAACTAATTGAGGCAACCTATGCATCTTCCTCCTCGTCCTCCTCCTCATCATTGCGGTGTGCAAAAGGTCTAAAGTCTTGAATGCAATGTCGGACAACCTTGCGCATGTTGTAGAATTGCTCTTTCTCCGCATCATAGAATGGATTGAGATGATGCAAAGCTTGTCCAATTCACTACAGAAATACAGAAAAAATAACTAAGGTAAAGCTTGAATTGTATATGTAAATTAAAAACAAACATACAACACATATTTTTACCTGGACAGGATCTCTGATGCCTGCATCCTGAGGCCTGACACATGGGTGTGTACGAGGTATGTACCAATCCATGTAGTTTGCACTGCACTCAAATCCATTTAAAGTAGGAGAGCCCATATGTTCGATCCAAATGGAGTGCTCACTTCTTGTATCCCAACTCCAGTTTGAAGTAGGGTCATACTGTACTATATAACTCATGATACTGGGATGTCTGACAGCTTTGATGGGCTCTATAACCGATCGGGGAATCCGTTGTTCACGTCCAAACTGCCTCGTTACGCGATCAAGCATTTACGGATCTATGATTCTCAGAAATGAGATGACCCCATGAAAGAAGGCAGGAGCCAACTCCGGTATATTATAATTAACATAGCCATAGGGTTGTCAGTCAACCTATACAAAATTGGATACAGTTAACATAACCGTAAGTACCTTCACACAATTGTAATACTTTAATATAAGACATAAACCACATCATATGATACTTACATGCCAAGGTTGCATTAAATCTAGGTCCTCCCTGTAGTTTCTTCTTTGCCTACTATGAGTCTGCACAGGGTTCTATCGCCTTGCATATGGCACATTGTCTTGGAAGCATGGATTTTGTGCAGGAAGAAAGCTAGGGAAATACATATAGATCCAAGCCTGTACATAAATATGTTTTACAAACATATCAACCTATACCTTAATTTAATTAAATAATATAAAAACAATATGCAACACAATTCTTACTAGTAACAATGTGTAACAGATCGACATCTGACGACATTCATGGCGTGAACACTCGCCTAATGAACGATACATGAATGCCAACGTGACGGAACCCCAAGAAAGGTTGCGAGTAGCATGAATGTCACTCATGTAGGTCAGATTAGGCATGTGCAACATGTGTTGGGACTTGTCGGGAAAGAGGGTCGAGCCCATTAGGTACATTAGATAACCCGACGCGATCCTCTCATCATCCATCTTTGTGTTCAAGCAATGATTTTTCAGGTTGTCTGCAGTGAGCCCACATGCAGCCATTTTGGGTGTCAAGGAAAAGAATTCCATTGCCCTCAGCACTTGTTCATTGAACAATTCATTTTTGCCCTTGCTGCGATCTCCAATTTTTGCCCATGCTGCGATCCTGGAGAGGAAGTCCCATTCCATCCCTATCAATCTTGAGGCCCAAAATCATGTAAACATCCAGCAGAGTGATCGTTATCTCTCCAAATGGCATATGAATTGAATTGGTCTCCGGCTGCCATCGCTCTACAAATGCAGAAATCAAAGGTTGATCTACATAAGTGTAGATCAGGTCCTGCAAATGTGTGATGCCGCTGTTTTGGGCAAGATTGCACCATGGAGAGTGATCGTCTAGCCTTCATCTCCTTAGTTGCTCATGCATGTACTGAAACGTGAGATTTTCTCACTCCTATAAAAGAATGTTAGATACAACAATAAATAGGGAAATAATTTAATAACAACATCAGGTTTTGATAACTTACGATGCCCTGATAAATGAAGTATGTTGTGTGGGCTGTGAAGCTAAACAACATGTCTGGGTTCTCTGGACCTCCCGCTACAGGTCCTACCAACTTCGGATCGATGGCATCCTGACCTCCAGCATGTCTACATTGTCTACCCTACTGCCTAGGCTGTCTACCCTGCCTAGGTTGTCTAGAAGCAGTTGGTTCCCCTGCCGGTTCCTCAAAGCTAGGCTGTTGAGCGGGCCAAACACCTTGCCCACTCATATCTCCTGACCATATGGGCCAACCATTAAGCTATTCTAGTACAGGAGGTACATACCATGTCGGATCCTATAAAACAAATTATTAGAAATAATATTAAATAATATTATAGTTTAATTAACTAAGCATGTATATAGTTACTTATCACATCCGGGTTAACATTTTGGTATATGGGTGGATCGTTAAACGGCATGGTGTTCAATGACGGTTCTGAATATACCGATTCATTTACCGGTTCATGTACCGTACTCGATCCCGCTCTGTCGCCTTTTTTAGATTTTTTCTTCGAAGGTTGCCTTCTTCGGTATACGATGTCCTCTTGTTCTTGTTCTTGTCCCTCACGGACAACGTTCCACCTTCGATGACGGGCAAATCTTGTCTGGTTATCCATCTGTAACTGGAAAAAACAACACATTAAAAGAAACATTAGTTCCATCAATTAGCAGGATAATCATATATTATTAAAAACTCGACACAATAATCAGCACATTCAATCCAACAAAATTACCAGCTCAATATCCATCAATTTCAGCTCAAAAAGATGAATTGAAATTTTCATCAACTCGGATAACAAACCCTAAACTCAATGTTTTACAACACGAGAAGGAACATTGTAGATCCGTCTGTGATAGATCAAGCAGATTTGTCCGTCACGGACGGGGCTGGGCTTCTTCCCCAACCAAAAATGCCGAGATCGAACAACCCAAAACCTAATCTAACCCATCTGCAAATCTAGATTCAAAACCGACATTTCTCCATTTCAAACAACATTCAAACATGTTCAAATCCAACATTAAACACTTAATCATGCAAACCCTAAAACCTAACTCATCAAAAATTTGCAAACAAACTCAATAATTTCAACACACCATTAAACTAAGCCAACAACAAGTAAAGACTTAACTAACCTCACGGATCGTAATGGACGAATTCGGTTGATACGTGACAGATCAACTAGGCCTCGGCGTTGGAAGAGAGCGCGGACAGAATAGAGCTGATGTCGAAATGTTGTGTTTTGAAGAATGAGAGCAAAGCCGAAGTTGCTGTTTTAATACCCAACAAATCCGTCCGTGACGGATGAAAGACATTCGTCTGTCACGGACGACACTCATTCATTCGTCACAGATAGATGTGTTTCGTCCGTGACGAATGAGCCAGGGCGTTAAACAACAAAACGTCTGGGGCGTTAAATAGCAACGGCCTATATATAAACAGAGAAATACTGAATTTATTATAATGTGATAACTATTTTAAAGTATAGTATAATGTATTTTTTATTGTAAACCAAACGGGCCTTTGAGTCATCTGACCTAGTCAGAAGCACATCAAATACGTATTTTTTTAATCACATTACCACTAACTAGTGTAGTACCCGTGTCGTGCACGGGATCTGTTTATTCTTTCTTATATTTAAAAAAATAATATATAACAATTACATATTTAATTGATATAAAAATACATAGGTAATGACTATTATAAAAGTAGATGAAAACTAATGTAAAAAAAGACTAATTGAATACAAAATAGTGAAGAAATTAACAAAATACATTATCAAAAGAGAGGCGAAACTCTCCATAACTTTATTAATAGTAAAATTAGTTAAGTAGTTTTGAAACGTGGATAGTCATATCCCTAACATCTATACTACTAAAACGATAAAGCATAATCAAAATATTTATCTAATACATGAAAATGAAACCCTAAACATAAAATCTCATACGATATTCAAAATTGCTACAAATTATGAAAAACTTCGTTGTATACTACATTGGTAGTATTAGATCTTTTTTTGTTTTTGTCCCATATCAAAATCTTCAAACCTTTCTTGCTAGTAACTCTTGATGATGCAACATAAAACTGTCCATGAGTGATGCAACATAAAACTGACCATGAGCAAAAACAGGACGTGAAAGATACAAACCGACATTTGTAAGAGATTGGCCCTGGCTATTGTTTATCGTCATAGCAAAACAGACACTCAAGAGAAATTGTCTTCGTTGAAACTTGAACGGGTATGAAGTGTTTGACGGTGACATGAGCATGCAAGGATTCAAAACTATATGTCTAATATTGTAGTTAAAATAGTTCTTCCTTGTATGACATGACTGCCGAGCTGCGTGATTATCAATCTTGTCCCATTGCGCAAACTTGAAGAATGGTCAATACATGATTTGGGACACCAAAACATCTAATACTTTTCAAATAGTCAGAAGTATAAACACTTGCATCATTGTCTGCAATAAAACCTGTCTTGCAAAGGCTATCCGAACTGAGATAGACTTTTTCATTATCTGGTAACAAAGATAATATATAGTTATTAACTCTATCTACCTCTTCATGTGGTGGTGCAAGAATTGCTCGTTCTTCAAAGTATTTTGGAGACAATTGATTGTCCAAAGAGAGGGATAAACAAACTTAATAATTGCTGGAATCAGATCTAAGTCATAATCCTTCACCAATAGTTCATCAGGAATTTGTATTTGTGCTTCTCTATCTTGTCATTGCCTACAGTACCATCTTGGATATCATAATCAGATGTACCTTGTTGAATCTTCACGTTTCTTGTCAAATTAAGAATTTTGCAATATTCTCACAAATAAGAGGAATTAATGGTGGCAAAAATAATATCTTGTGTGCTTCCTTTTGTGATATTGGGTAGGATTTGCCTAAAGTCTCCACCAAATACTACGACTTTTCCTCCAAAAGGTTGTACTGAACTAAGGGGATTTGTAGCCCATAGAATATCTTTTAAAATCATGTCTAATGCTTCAAAATAGAATCTATTCGTCATTGGAGCTCATCCCAGATAATAAGTTGGCATCACAAATCAATTCAGATAGTTTTGTACATGAACTTAAGTTGTAAAGTTAACAAAACCATAACTTGTGAAGATGATCAAACTATATTAACTACGACCAATAAGTACTTTAAATAATAATAATAATAATAATGATAAATTATATTTAACAAATACGTTGTGAAGATTAGACCCATATGAAATTTGGTTTACAATTATGTTAAAGTGGGTTATCTATTTTATAGAGTTGTCGTTTGAAGATAAAAATACATTAGGAAAGAGCATATATATATCATAATATAATATAATACATATATAAACAATGCACTTGATAAATACAACATACTATATGCTCTTTAGTTCGTATAAATTGGATTTAAATGACTTTCAATAGACTCTACGAAATACATTAGTTATGGAAATTGGTAAGTAAACTACTACAACATAAACACTGGATTTATCTTAATTGACTTCGAGAGAATCTTTTCAATAATATTTTATATATTCTTGATAGAAATCTACGATTTTAAGCAATTTGTGAACTTGATCGTAAAAATATTGTATAGCTTCAATATGTAGAAAAATTATAGAGAAGATTTGTAAAAACCATAAGTGTTTTAAAATGATATAGCAAGATTAGTTGATATATATTTACTTACATCATCAAATAAGATATGTGAAAAATAGACTTTTCTATCTATTCAAGATTACTTAGGAAAATAAAGGGTTAAAAACTCCTTACGCATATAAATTGAGATTCTCTAATAAAAACCTATCTTATTGGTTGTGATTACTTACTATAATCAAAACTTATCTTATTCTATACATGGAAAATAATTTTTAGTTTTTTCGTATCTTTTCAGAATATTTTGTAGCTCTTTTAGTTGATAATCTTTTTTATTTTTTTTCCTAATAGTTGGATGATGTAGTGGATGATGGTTAGATGAGTGATGACATGTAGGCAAATCAAACGTGGTGGCGATACATAAGGTTTTGGATTAGTAGATTACACTTCGTGCTTTGAACGACTTTAAAAAAAGATTATGCATACCAATAATATGTTATATAAAATAATTGACATGAACATAAACCATTATACTTATAGCACGTTTTCACCTTTGTTTTGTATAAAGTTTACTTTTAGCGACTCTAACTTCCGGATCCTAGTCTTATCTTTTTGTGGTCCATTTTGGAAAGGATTAATGTAAAAAATATTGCAGATTTATTTTCGCATAGTGCATACATAAATATTACAGAATATTCTATGGTCAATATTGGAAAAAGACAATCAAATATTACAAATAATTTTTTTGTACATTTTGGAAAGATTTTATTGCAAATAATATTCGTATGGCAAGTGTATGATTCTATTATCGTAGATTTTTTATTTTAAAAATAAATCTTAAAAAACCACAAGCTGCCACATGTCCAATTCAATATTGTGACGCTACGTGACAACTTAAAATTCGGGATCATTCTGGGAGCGCCACGTGGCTCAGTCGATATTTGCGTTTAGTAGTTTTATAGTAGATTAGTAGGCTAGTCTGATCAAAATGTTAAGTCTTTCCAGTTTATCTGACAATAATGACTTCAAAAGCACGGACGTACACATGCATTTTAATTTCAAAAACATAATAAAATATGTATTAGTAAGTGTGAGTATATGTATAAATATTTGCTCAATAACGAACCACACTAACTGATAAATAAATTTGGAATGCCGTTGTTTATCTTCAACCACTAACTCACCATCTCATAAGTAAATTGAGTAGATAACCTAAAAGTCAAATGACGTCATCACTATAGGAAATTTACCGCGCAACAACTAAAAAAATAAATTTTTTCTGTGGATCTCTATTGGTAATGATGTGACCTTGCTATGAAGAAGGTCTCAAGTCCCGGATGAGATCGTGATGAATCTGTAGTGGGGCGAAGCAACTCCTTGAATAGACGTCTGCGTTGATAGAGATTGCAAGACGACGGCGAGGCGGAAGCGATTGCGGAAGCGATAGGAATTTGAGGGGGGTGGCCGTAGGGATAAAGGGATGTGCACGGCCAGTATAGGGCTGGAAAAGATGGAGATTTGGAAGCGGGATAGATGAAGGGAGCACGCTCGACCTAGATCTAAAGGATTTGATGTGAGAATGACGAAGGAGCAAGCTCGACTAGGTGATTCAAGGTGACGTTGAAGGAACTTCAATGGAGGTTTTCTCTCAACATAAAAGTATGAATATCAACGTAAAAGAGAAAGGGGGCTACAAAGCTAGATTAAGTAAAAGGAAGACTCTTCCTTTTCCTTAACCAAAAAGATTAAAAATAAAACAAATAAAAATCTAAAAATAACTCTAAGGGGGCTGGTCATTCTAAGTATAGAAATGACCTCCTAAACTCCCTTAAAAATGCTGAAAATAATAATAAATAATATCCGGACTAAAAACTAAAAATGTCATAAATCAGAAATATTGATAACTAGGCGAATAGCGATCAATATCTCTAATCTGTGAGATCCGGGATCTCTGCAGACTGTGTAGACGTCCCAACTGTCACTAAACTCAGAATGGATCCCTCATCTGTAGTTGGACGTCCATGACCTGCTACGAGTCTGATCACTAGTGATTGAGTCGCAGCTTGAATAGCTTTGGCTCGTGCTCTAGTTATGGGACCTGAGGACCTAAGACTCATAGCCTCCTCCTCGTCTGCAGCTGTCATGGTAGGCGAGGTCACATCATCCTCCCCCACTTGAGTGTGAAGCGTCCCCGCTTCACCCTCATCATACTCTGGCTCCACGTACGGTGATAGATCAGCAACATTGAAGGTCGGGTGAACACCATACTTGTCTGGGAGCTCTAGCTGGTAGGCGTTGTCATTGATGGCCTTGACAACACGGAATGGTCCATCACCCCTTTGGTCGAGCTTAGACTTGCGGTTGGAAGGAAAACGCTCCTTCCGCAAGTGAAGCCAAACCAAGTCGCCAGGAGCAAAGACAATATTGCGTCGTCCTTTGTTCTTTTGGGCCGCATACTGTGTTGCTCTGCGTTCCAGCTGGATGCGCGTCCGAGTGTGCAGTTCCTTGATGTGATCGGCCAATCTGTCAGTTGTGGTGTTGTCTGTATCCTTCCTAGGATAGGGAGTCAAGTCCATCGGCGTCAGCGGGTTCCGTCCATAGACAACTTCGAACGGGGTCAGTTTAGTCGCGCTGTGCATGCACCTGTTATAAGAAAACTCCATAGTAGACAGTAAGTCCTCCCACCTGCGTGGGTTACTCTTCAGAACCGTCCGAAGGAGGGCTCCAAGAGTGCGGTTGGTCACCTCTGTCTGACCATCCGTTTGTGGGTGGTAGCTCGTAGAAAATAGGAGTTTAGTACCGAGCTTACCCCACAAGGTTCTCCAGAAATGGCCGACGAACTTGGTGTCCCGATCACTAACAATAGTGCACGGAATACCGTGCAGTCTCACGACATTGTCGAAGAACAGAGTAGCAACGTCAGTGGCGTTACTAGTGTTCTTACAAGCAATGAAGTGTGCCATCTTAGAGAACATGTCTACGACCACAAATATAGAATCTCTACCACCCCGAGACATTGGTAACCCAGTGATAAAATCCATGGAAAGATCTTCCCACGGGCCATCTGGAATCGGCAGAGGCGTGTAGAGACCATGCGGACTAGACCTGGCCTTAGCCTTATGGCATGTCACACAACTCTGACAATACTTTGTAACACTGTTGGCCATCTTAGGGCAGAAGAAGTGCTCGCGAAGTGATGCCAGCGTCTTAGACACGCCAAAGTGACCACGACTATGTGCTTCCTCAATCAGCAAATTTCTGACAGAGGATGAAGGAATGCAAAGCTTCCCACCTTTGTACAGAAAGCCGTCATCAAGGAAATACGTAGCATGTTCACGACCAGTGGATTTACATTGCTCAAAGAATGTAGAAAAGAAAGGATCAACAGCATAAAGATCCTTGAGCAATGCAAACCCAAATAACTGAGACTGTAGCTGAGTAATGAGGACGTACCTGCGAGAAAGGGCGTCGGCTACCACATTCTCCTTACCTTTCTTGTGAACAATGAGATAGGGAAACATCTCCATGAACTCAACCCAGTGAGCGTGGCGTCTGCTAAGAGTTGTCTGGCTGCACAGATAACTAAGAGCTGCATGATCTGAGTGAATCACGAACTCTGCAGGCCACAGATAGTGTTGCCACATCTTCAGAACCCGAATCAGCGCGTACAACTCCTTGTCATACGTCGGGTAGTTCAGCTGTGCACCTGACAACTTCTCTGAAAAGTAGGCAATCGGCCTCTTCTCCTACAGCAAGACACCTCCGATGCCGAAATCAGAAGTGTCGCATTCCACCTGGAACCGACGGGTGAAGTCAGGAAGCTGCAGCAACGGCGCGCGGCACAAGGCATCCTTCAGGGTGGCAAAATCAGCATCATGCCGTGGAAGCCAAGTGATAGACGCGGCCTTCTTGGTCAGCTCGTGTAATGGGGCGGCTATAGTGCTGAAATCACGAACAAACCGTCGATAAAAACCAGCCAAACCCAAAAACGAACGTACCTGAGTAGGAGTAGCTGGCGTCGGCCACTCCTGGATAGCGCGGATCTTTTCTGCATCCACCTGCAGGCCGTCCTTGCTGACGACGAAACCTAGGAAGTTTGTAGAAGGAAAACAAAATACACACTTGCCAAGATTGGCGTATAAGCTCTCTACTCTCAAACACTCTAAAACAAGTCGAAGATGCTCAGCATGGTCATCTAAAGTCCTGGAGTAAATAAGAATATCATCAAAATAGACAACTACAAACTTACCCAGAAAAGCTCTCAAGACATGGTTCATCAGTCTCATGAACGTAGAAGGAGCATTGGTCAGTCCAAATGGCATGACTAGCCACTCATACAGACCATACTTCGTCTTGAAAGCAGTCTTCCACTCATCCCCCTCCTTCATGCGAATCTGATGATAGCCGCTCTTCAGATCAATCTTGCTGAAGAACTTCGCTCCATGTAGCTCGTCAAGCATGTCGTCGAGGCGGGGAATGGGATGTTTGTATTTGACGGTGATCTGGTTGATGGCACGGCAATCCACGCACATCCTCCAAGAACCGTCCTTCTTAGGCACCAATATGATGGGAACAGCGCACGGGCTAAGAGACTCGCGCACATACCCCTTCTCTAACAGTTCCTGCACCTGCTTTTGCAACTCCTTTGTTTCCTCTGGAGAAGTTCTGTAGGCAGCTCGGTTGGGAAGAGTAGCTCCCGGGACAAAATTGATCTGGTGCTCAATGCCACAAAGTGGTGGAAGACAATCTGGCAACTCGTCTGGCAGCACATCTTGAAACTCCTGCAAAACAGACAAAATACAAGAGGGGAGTGCGGACTCTGAAACAGGTAGGGCAGTAGGAAGAACAATGAGTAGGAAACAGGGAGACTTGCCTTGGATGGCGTTGGAAACCTTCCTGCGTCGCACCAAGAGAAGTCGCTGCTCACAAGTGCCTCTCAGCGCAGAACTACCTTTGCCACCCTTTTGATGATCAGAACCCTTTACAGCGCCCTGTCCTGAAGTGCCCTGGGTACCCGAAGAAGATGTTGTAGGAAGTTGTAGGGAACTCTGCTGGAAAGTTGTAGGGGACTCTGGAGGGGGTTTTCCGTTGTCCTTTGCAGCCTGTATAGCCTTGTTCCTCTGTCTAATAGCATGGTCCTGTAAAATCTCATTCGGAGTCATAGGCAAGAGCGTCACGCGCTTTCCATGGTGAGTGAACATGTAACTGTTCAAAAACCCATCATGGAAGACGCGACGGTCAAATAGCCAAGGACGCCCTAACAGAATATGGGTGGCATCCATGGCGGTAACATCGCACAAAACAGTGTCTGTAAATGGTCCTATGGAAAAAGTAACGGGACACTGTAAAGAGACATTGTTACCGGGTTGGTCTGAAATCCACTGCAGACCGTAGGGCTGAGGATGTGGTTGCGTCTGAAGATTGAAGTCGCGGATGACTCTCTCATTTATAATGTTGCAGCACGACCCTCCATCAATTATCAGACTCAGCGATGCATTCTTCATACGACACCGGGAATGAAACAGATTCTCCCTTTGGTCAAGTGGACCTCCTTCCTTGACGCTGAGGACGCGTCTGGTGACCAAGGCATAATGCATGACGTCTGTATCATGGTCGTCCGGCCTGATCACCTCATCAGTCAGCTCTGCAGACTCCTCTGGGACGTTCTCCTCTTCATCCGAAAGGCTCTCGTAGTCTGCAGTATGGGCGGAGTAGAGGACACGCTTCTGATTAGGGCAGTCCTTCCGATAGTGTCCTCGTCCACCACATTTGTAACACTCTATATCGCTAGAACGATCTGTACGGCCTGTCTCAGCAGAGGCCGATGGCTGTCGGCGCACAGAAGAAGGGGGCGCCGGCCGCGGCGTCGTAGAAGACGCAATACCTGTGCGATCCTGTCTAGGCACAGAACTAGAAGAAGAGTTAGTGCGAAGAATTGACAGGATTCGAGGTATACCTTGGTGCGGGAGAAGACGAAGACTGCCAAGGCTGCTGTCGACGTCTCTACGCTTGAAGATAGAGCTTCTGCGTAGTATGTACTACATTGTTGAGGTCTCGGATTGGCAGAACGTCAACCTGATCCCTGTACGGCTGTGACAAACCCGTTACAAAACGTGTACGTAGAGTAGAGGGAGTAACACTTACCCCGGCCTTGAAGTACATGTCTTCTAAGCGAGCAAAGAACTCATGTGGCGTATCACGACCCTGAGTAGCAAGTACAATGGCTGTCTTTATATCCTCTCGGTATGTCATCGGCACGTACTTGCGCGTCATGAGCGCCACTAGCTGTTGCCACTCTGTCACAGGTGGCCACCCCATGCGTGCCTGCTGTTGGACCAGTCGGTTCCACCAGGTGCGCGCTGCTCCTTGGAAATGCAAGGTGACGATCTCCACCTTCGCATGCTCCTCATATTGATAGTGTTGAAGAACATAACAGGTACTCTGCAACCAATCTATGAAAGTAGAAGGATCATAAGTACCAAGGAAGGGTTCGATTTTCACCTTAATTTCTTGGCGATACGTAGCCGGAGGTGGGTATCGCTGTTGGCCTGCAGCGGGAGCATAGAAATTCTGCTGTGGAAGCCCCTGCCGCTGCTGTCCAACTGGTAGTTATCGCCGTCGCTGTGCTCGTGGAGGACCGGCAACACGATGCTGCTGATATTGCTGTGGATGACCTTGTGCAGCGTAATAAGCAGCCTGATTCTGTGGCTACTGTGGAGGAGGAACCCAACTTGTACGATGAAACTGCTGCTCTGGTGGGTCCTGTAGGGGTGGGTGATAACCTGCAGAAAACCCATAGGCCCCTTCTTCCTCATCCTCAAGGTCAAATTCCTTGAACCCTTCATCTGAATCTGACTCAACAAGAGAAACAGTACTCTGATGGTCAGCAAAAGAATGGACATTGAAGGTTTCAGAAATTACTTGGTGTCGACTTGGACGAGCTGTGGAGGGTTGCCCTTGCTTGATGGTGGAAGCATGTGGGTCTGTGCGTCTGCTCTGGCGTCTGACGGCACTGTCATCGACATGTTCATCCTCCTCTGAAGATGACTCATCATTGTCCTGCTCGTCCTCGTCCTGAGAGTTGTGTTCAGGAATTGTCAACTGGGCTGATTTGGAGTGCACCTTCTTCTTCGACGCGCTGCTTTCTTTCTGTGATCCTTTCCGCGGAGGCTGCGTAGGAGGATCGGATATCAGAACGCCCTTGCCCTTTTTCTGCTTCTGGGCTAGGGTACTCTGGTCGTCACGCTGGTTTGGTGACGGAGACGGCATTACTCTACTGAGCATGTCACGCAGGGCTGCAAAATTGGCTTCGGAACGTTCATCGGAACGTGCGATGGCAGCAGCGTTGCTCTGAATGGCGGCGTCGGAACGTTGCTGATTGGCCACCAAAAGCTCAATGGCATGAGCCAGTTGATCGACCCGACCCGTATCCTGTCCGTCATTGGAGTTCACCATTATCCTGAAAAGACAACAGAAACTCCAACAGAGCAAAGGAAAAACAAAAACAAAGCAACAGAAACGAAAGAGAAGTCGAACGACCAAGATATCACAACTGAAAGCAAGGCTGATATGGCCGTGAGGGCGGGATGGCTAAGGATAATCATACAACAATCACAAAATACAGCGATAACTCATCAAACAAATTGTAGATATAAATTGCAGCAATATAAGCCTAGATATGCCAACAAGACTATAACAGCCAAGACAGTGAGAGAGAGAGGAAATGGTAAATGAATCAATAACGATAGGGCAACGATTACCTTATTTTGGCTTTGCGCACCCTATATCTCTTCACTGATGCCACCTAAGTTCGGCTTTTCTCACAAAAGCTCCTGCACTCTAATACCCCTACAGAAACCTCAACTGATGTCGCCAGGATATAACGGTAGGCACAGAACTTAATCCGGCGTGAACCTAGGCGTCCAGGCTAAGCAGCTGCAAACTAACAAAAGCGGATAACTCACGCCAAAGTCAGAAGGATAACTATAAAAAGCGAATGCAGAAACCGACACAAAAAGGAAAAATAAAAATAAAAGGACTCAGATCCCTGCAATCTAATACCCCTACAGTAACCTCAACTGCTGTCGCTAGGATATAACGGTAGGCACAGAAATTATTCCGGCATAAATCTAGGCGTCCCGGCTAAGCAGCTGTAAACTAACAAAAGCGGATAACTCACACCAAAGTCAGAAGGATAACTGTAAAAAGCGAATGCAGAAATCGACACAAAAATAAAAAAAATAAAATTAAAATACCAAAGGCCTTCCGTAGGAAACGAATTTCGGAACCCGCGAAAGAACCCGGATCTGGGGATCTCCGTGCTCGTTGCATTGGGCGGGGGCTTTTAACCCGGTTCGTCAGCACCTGGGATAGAAAGGCTGGACGGCTGGGCGCGCGCGGACGCGGCTTGCTGGGTGCCGACGCTGCGAGTGTCGTGGCTTCGGTTCTTGTTGGCGCCGACGGCAAGCCCTAAGAACTTGCCCTAATTACAATTGTTTGATTGCCTTGAAATTTTTTTGATTGATATTTTTTTTGGCAATTCTTCAGATCTGGCTTTTTCTACAAGGAAAGATCTCAGCCTTTTTTTTTTTTTTGAATTAGAGAAATTGCAACAAGAACTCAAGAACCCTAATCTTCAAGAATTTCAGCCTCCTTGCGCAGATCGGTATTCAAAAAATTTTTAAAAAAATATTCTAGACACCAACACACTCAATTGATTCAAGTTGGAAAGAAGGAGATCAAAGAAGACGCAGATTAATGGCAAAAAGGTCAAGTACAGCAATTCAACCTATATACATGCAAATCTAGATCTATAATTCAATCACCAAATTACCAACACAAAGAGCAATTGTTGTGTGTAGGGGACAAGGTAAGAACACTAAAATTGAAGTAAATATATTTTTGAAGCAGATTTACACCAAAAACGAGTTTTCAATGCAAATCTACAATGTTTTTTTAGATGAAAATAATTCGGCCTTCAAGAGAAATTTTTTTTGTGTGAAATTTTCGACTTTAATAATATAGATCTGAATAATATTAATCGGAATTATCACGAAAAAATACAGGGAAAAAAAATTGGAATTTTTTTGACACGAAAATAAGGTTGTGATAAGCAAGGAATCGATTCGACTTACAGATTTGAAGGCTCTGATGCCAGTTGATGTGACCTTGCTATGAAGAAGGTCTCAAGTCCCGAATGAGATCGTGATGAATCCGTAGTGGGGCGAAGCAACTCCTTGAATAGACGTCTGTGTTGATGGCGAGGCGGAAGCGATTGCGGAAGCGATAGGAATTTGAGGGGGGTGGCCGTAGGGATGAAGGGATGTGCACGGCCAGTATAGGGCTGGAAAAGATGGAGATTTGGAAGCGGGATAGATGAAGGGAGCACGCTCGACCTAGATCTAAAGGATTTGATGTGAGAATGACGAAGGAGCAAGCTCGACTAGGTGATTCAAGGTGACGTTGAAGGAACTTCAATGGAGGTTTTCTCTCAACATAAAAGTATGAATATCAACGTAAAAGAGAAAGGGGGCTACAAAGCTAGATTAAGTAAAAGGAAGACTCTTCCTTTTCCTTAACCAAAAAGATTAAAAATAAAACAAATAAAAATCTAAAAATAACTCTAAGGGGGCTGGTCATTCTAAGTATAGAAATGACCTCCTAAACTCCCTTAAAAATGCTGAAAATAATAATAAATAATATCCGGACTAAAAACTAAAAATGTAATAAATCAGAAATATTGATAACTAGGCGAATAGCGATCAATATCTCTAATCTGTGAGATCTGGGATCTCTGCAGACTGTGTAGACGTCCCAACTGTCACTAAACTCAGAATGGATCCCTCATCTGTAGTTGGACGTCCATGACCTGCTACGAGTCTGGTCACCAGTGATTGAGTCGCAGCTTGAATAGCTTTGGCTCGTGCTCTAGTTATGGGACCTGAGGACCTAAGACTCATAGCCTCCTCCTCGTCTGCAGCTGTCATGGTAGGCGAGGTCACATCAGGTAAGCTAGCTAGAACGCACGTACATATTCAAAATTCACTAGATGAATATCCCGACCGCAATCAATTCTCAATTCTGTTGTTTTAGGTAGGATATTTAAATATTTAATGACATATTAGAATAAAAAGGATCATATATCATATATATGATATTAATAGAGTAAGAGTAAAGATATTAAATTATCTCAGATATGGTAAGAGAATGTACTTAATCAATATTATGCTGGATAGGCAATATTGACAGATAAGAAGGGAAAAAAGACCGTGATCTTAATATATAAGGTAATAGTATATTTTATAATACAAATTATACAGAATATTTTGTTGTACATTTTGAAAAGATTTTATTGTAAATAATATTAGTATGGCAAGTGTAGGATTTTATTACTATAATTTTTTAATTTTTAAAATAAATAAATCTAAAAAAACCACAGGCTGCCACGTGTCCAATTTAATATTGTGATGCCACGTGACAACGTAAAATTTAGGCTCGTTCTGGGAACGTCACGTGGCTCAGTTGGTATTTGCGTTTAGTAGTTATATAGTAGATTGGTTATTACGGATCCCATATGGAAGACTATGTCAAAAAATTGCACGGGATCTTTACGCGTTTAATGCTCTGGTGACATAAATTAATGATATATTCTTTCCTTAATGTTATCACATATCCTAGAGAATTTCAGAAAGGCAAAATTCTCAAAAATTCATATACTTCACTTGATTCACAATAGTTATTTTTCACGTGAGAATAAACGTTTAGGTGAGAAAGTGTAAATTTTGGTGTTCACAAGTTTGTGACTGTATGTACATTAATTTTTGTCTGTATGTGCATGACTTTGATAAATATAAATTAATGCACTTTTAGAACGTGCATAAGTTTGTGTCTATATGTGCATAAGTTTTTTTTTATAATAAGTGAATGACTATATGAGTGGAAACTCACACACATACAGACACAAACTTATGTATTTTTAAAATTTGCTTAAATTTGAATGTATATTCATGAATCCTTACTTGTATGTGTTCATTGACACATTCGTACTTAAGTGTCCATTCTCATCTCATATTTCTTCTCATTTAAAATATGAATAAATGGATATAAGGAAAAATACTATAAAAAGAATATAATATATGGTAATTAGCGTGTAAACCTTCGTATAGTTGCCAAACGTGAATTCCATACAGAAATGGAAATGATAAGTCATAATTCTCCGTGGTTAAAATAAACACTTGTTAAAATAATCGTAATACGAAACGAAATCTGGCCAAATAGGAAAGGAAATAGTTGAGAAAGATTTGATTTTATTGGGAGAATCATCCAAATACACAATCAAATGTGAATGATCACAATAAAGATTGTCCCCGAATTAAAAACCAAAGTGCATGCACCAAATTAACTTCAGAATTTAGCAATAGCTATCAGGAGAGCTAACTCCGGACAAGCTAAGCATTATTTGATTCATGCTCAAGTTGAAAAGGCAAGGCATTATCGGTGAATCATTACATAATATTTTGTTGTATATTGTAAAAAGATTTTATTGTAAATAATATTAGTATGACAAGTGTAGGATTTTATTACTATAATTTTTTAATTTTTAAAATAAATAAATCTAACAAAATCACAGGCCGTCACGTGTCTAAATTAATACCGTGACGCCACGTGGCAGCGTAAAATTCAGGCTCATTCTGGGAGTGCCACGTGGCTCAGTTGGTATTTGCGTTTAGTAGTTATACTAGTTGAAGACTCGTGCCTTGCACGGGAGCCGTTATTCAAAATATGTTATTATCATATATATATTGAAATATAATTAGATTTACTATTTATATTTATACATAATTCAAATGTGCATAGTATTCGAGATTATTTAGCAAAATACGGTTGAGATGTGTTTAATTAATTAACCGGGAGTTGCCGAGATTGTTTAATCGAGATTTGTTTAACCGAGATTCTTTGCAAATAAAAAAACTAATATTATTCTACTTTATCTAAAAATAAAATAATTATTAATTAATTACATGTTTAAAATAGGCGGGGTCAAGTAAAATTTCAACCAATCAAATATATTTTAATATGGGGTGATGTGGTGCTATTCAATATCTCCTTATCGGAATTGATAACACACCACATTTTCCACACCATAAATTAAGTCATTTCTCCAATTCCAATCATATGGCCTATGACATCTGCACAAATTAAAAAAATTAATTTTGTGCTTTAGTTATACGAACTTTTTAAAATATAGTTCACTATTAAAAGATATAAGATTAACTTACCAACCAAATAAATATCATCAATTGATTTACTTATGATAAGATCAAATTCCACAAAATCAAATGAATTATGAGGGATTGGAAGTTCCTCAATTTCAGCCACTTTGGTGTTCATGAAAAACATCAATTTCTGAGGAAGGCGACAATAGCGATAGATCCCACCATAATTGATCAAACCAAAATTTGATATGGAGTATATACGATCTTCAACCATTGTATCAAAATTCTTTATCCATGACTTCTTGATCCAAGCAAGCATTTTATTTCCCTGAAATAACACAACATAAATGCTTATATGATGATTAAGGTCACGTAAACATAAATACATATTAGATTAAGTCAAAATCAATTATGTAGTTTATGTAAGATATAGAGTTTAATACGATGGAAAAATGTAGAAATAACGTACCTTCTCATCTATCAAAATCATTTCTTTCCCCGATATCTCCTTATCGGAATTGATAACACACCACATTTTTAGAAGGCGACAAAAAATAGTATACTTAACATTTTTCTCGAGGTTAAGAAGTTCATGAAAACGATGAATGTTCCTCTCCATAGTCTGCAATAATAAATAAAAATTAGCAAATACAACGTAAAATATATATAAATTTCATGTTTACTATAACCGAGATTGTTAACAAAAAATAGTATAAACAAAACTTACGTTGAATTATATCACTCCAAATGGCTGATCAAATTGAGGAAAAGTATGGGTACGGTCTATAGTGCTGCACATAAGCTACTTATAGATTAATGGGAGGTTGATTGAGGAAGAATCAAATTTTAACTAAATATTAAAAAAAAAATATGTGGAATACCGACCCATGGGAAAATCTCGGAGGTTGTTTCAATATTGTTACAATTTGATAGAATATTTACTGTGCCTATTTGTTTAATTAAATACCGACCCATGGGCCATGTGCTATAGAACCAACCGAGATTTTTTTAACCGAGATTTGTTTAACCGAGATTCTTTAATTAACTGAGAGATTTGTTTATTTAATCAACCGAGAGTTGCCGAGATTGTTTAGCCGAGATTTGTTTAACCGTTGAGTAAGTATTTCTTTATTCTACTTTATCTAAAAATAAAATAATTATTAGCCATTTCACCGATCTTCAACCAAAGTATGGGTACGGTTTCAGCCACAAAGGAATTCGAGTGTTTCAGTTAGGATAATAATTGATTTTTTTATTTTTATTTTGATATTTCTGTCATTGTTTTTAAGGGGTAGAATTTGTTTGATTTATTTCACACAATTTAAGAATAAAGAAATACTTACTCAACGGTTGAGATAAAAAAAATCGGCATAATATATATAAAAAAAGGCAATGGCTAAATGCACGCGGTTTCGCGTCTAAATGGACGCGAAACCGTGCGCGTAGCTTAGCAGCACGGTTTCGTGCTGCTAAGCTACGCGCACAGGGGTAAAACGGGCATAAACCTGTGCGCGTAGCTTACTCGCACAGGGGGGGAAATGTCATTTATCCATGCGCGTAAGCTACGCGCGCACAAAAAAAAATTCAATTTTTTCTTCTTCCCATAATCATGTAGAGAATTTCAATACGAGTCCGTGCATATAAAATGCGTCCAAAACGGACATCGTTTGCCCCTCCAAAAGCCCAAAAAACAAAGTCTTCCTACCCATTTTTTTTACAATTTGGCACGGCATATAGCGCATTGTAGTGAAATTTTTTGGTATTTTTTGCATTTTTCTACTATAATTTTGTATAAAACTTTAATATGAGTCCGTACATAGACCTGTCAAAAACCGACCCAACCCGAAAGGACCCGAACCCGACCCGAACATCACTGGGTCAAGAAGGACCCGAACCCGAAGGACCCGAACGCAAATTCGAGCTCACAGGTCCCCTTTAATTTATATATTTTATTTCATTTATATTAAATATTTTAATATACTTTATTAAATAATAATATAATATTAATTATATTTTTATAATTATTTTATTAAAGTTAAAAATCATAATAATAATCATAAGAAAATGACATGTTCGACCCGCCGGGTGAACCCGAACCCGCCCGACCCGAAAATTTTACCAACCCGATATGACCCGAACCCGACCAACCCGACTCAGTTGACAGGTCTATCCGTACATATAAAATTCATATAGTTATACTTATGTACTATAGTATTTTATTAAATTTCGTATAGTTACACTTATATACTATAGTATTTCATTATATTTCATATAGTTACACTTATGTACTATAGTATTTCATTAAATTTCGTATAGTTACACTTATATACTATAGTATTTAACTATATTTCATATAGTTACACTTATGTACTATTGTAATTCATTAAATTTCATATAGTTACACTTATATATAGTATTTCATTAAATCTAGTATACTTAGACTTATATACTATAGTATTTCATTATATTTCATACAGTTACACTTGTATATTATAGTATTTCATTAAATTTCATATAGTTACACTTATGTACTATAGTATTTTATTAAGTCTAGTATAATTAGACTTATATACTATAGTATTTCATTATATTTCATATAGTTACACTTATGTACTATTGTAATTCATTAAATTTCATATAATTATACTTATGTACTATAGTATTTCATTAAATTTCGTATAGTTACACTTATATACTATAGTATTTCATTATGTTTCATATAGTTACACTTATGTAGTATAGTATTTCATTAAATCTAGTATACTTAGACTTATATACTATAGTATTTCATTATATTTTTCATACAGTTACACTTGTATATTATAGTATTTCATTAAATTTCATATAGTTACACTTATGTACTAGAGTATTTCATTAAGTCTAGTATACTTATACTTATATACTATAGTATTTCATTATATTTCATATAGTTACACTTATATACTATAGTATTTCATTATATTTCATATAGTTACACTTATAAAATACTATAGTACATAAGTGTAACTATATGAAATATAATAAAATACTATAGTATATAAGTCTAAGTATACTAGACTTAATGAAATACTATAATACATAAGTGTAACTATATGAAATATAATGAAATACTATAGTATATAAGTCTAAGTATACTAGACTTAATGAAATACTATAGTACATAAGTGTAACTATATGAAATACTATAGTATATAAGTCTAAGTATACTAGACTTAATGAAATACTATAGTACATAAGTGTAACTATATGAAATATAATGAAATACTATAGTACATAAGTATAACTATATGAAATTTAATGAAATACTATAGTATATAAGTGTAATTATATGAAATATAATGAAATACTATAGTATATAAGTCTAAGTATACTAGACTTAATGAAATACTATAGTACATAAGTGTAACTATATGAAATACTATAGTACATAAGTGTAACTATATGAAACATAATGAAATACTATAGTATATAAGTGTAACTATACGAAATTTAATGAAATACTATAGTACATAAGTATAATTATATGAAATTTAATGAATTACAATAGTACATAAGTGTAACTATATGAAATATAATGAAATACTATAGTATATAAGTCTAAGTATACTAGACTTAATGAAATACTATAGTACATAAGTGTAACTATATGAAATACTATAGTATATAAGTCTAAGTATACTAGATTTAATAAAATACTATAGTACATAAGTGTAACTATATGAAATTTAATGAAATACCATAATATATAAGTCTAAGTATACTAGACTTAATGAAATACTATAGTACATAAGTGTAACTATATGAAATATAATGAAATACTATAGTATATAAGTATAACTTTATGAAATATAGTGAAACTCTATAGTACATAAGTGTAACTATATGAATTATAATGAAACACTATAGTATATAAGTGTAACTATACGAAATTTAATGAAATACTATAGTACATAAATATAACTATATGAAATATAATGAAATACTATTGTATATACTATATTATATAAAGTTTTTATTCTCGATTTTTGGCTTTTTGGAGGGGAAAACGATATCTATTTTGGATGAATTTTATATGTACGGATAGACCTGTCAACTGGGTCGGGTTGGTCGGGTTCGGGTCAAATCGGGTTCGGGTCATATCGGGTTGGTAAAATTTTCGGGTCGGGCAGGTTCGGGTTGACCCGGCAGGTCGAACATGTCATTTTCTTATGATTTTTAACTTTAATAAAATAATTATAATAATATAATTAATATTATATTATTATTTAATAAAGTATATTAAAATATTTAATATAAATGAAATAAAATATATAAATTAAAGGAGACCCGCGAGCTCGAATTTGCGTTCGGGTCCTTCGGGTTCGGGTCCTTCTTGACCCAGTGACGTTCGGGTCGGGTTCGGGTCCTTTCGGGTTGGGTCGGTTTTTGACAGGTCTATGTACGGACTCATATTAAAGTTTTATACAAAATTATAGTAGAAAAATGCAAAAAATACCAAAAAATTTAACTACAATAATGCGCTATATGCCGGGCACCAAATTGTAAAAAAAATGGGTAGGAAGACTTCGTTTTTTGGGCTTTTGGAGGGGCAAACGATGTCCATTTTGGACACATTTTATATGTACGGACTCGTATTGAAATTCTCTACATGATTATGAGAAGAAGAAAAAAAATTCGTTTTTTTTTTGTGCGCGTAGCTTACACGCATGGATAAATGACATTTTCCCCTGTGCGCGTAACTTACGCGCACAGGTTTATGCCCGTTTTACCCCTGTGCGCGTAGCTTAGCAGCACGAAACCGTACTGCTAAGCTACGCGCACGGTTTCGCGTCCATTTAGACGCGAAACCGCGTGCATTTAGCCTTTCTGTAAAAAAATCTCAGTTTTATCACAACTTAGCAAAATACAAATGTGCATAGTATTCGAGATTATTTAGCAAAATACGGTTGAGATGTGTTTAATTAATTAACCGGGAGTTGCCGAGATTGTTTAACCGAGATTTGTTTAACCGAGATTCTTTGTAAATAAAAAAACTAATATTATTCTACTTTATCTAAAAATAAAATAATTATTAATTAATTACATGTTTAAAATAAGCAGGGTCAAGTAAAATTTTAATCAATCAAATATATTTTAATATGGGATGATGTGACGCTATTCAACGGACGACACGTGACAGAAATTACTAGTGCTTTAGTATATAGTAATTGATAATTGATTACTAGTGCTTTAGTATATAGTAATTGATAATTGATAATTGATTGATAGGAGATTAGTTGAATTATAAATTACAATTAAATAAATTACAGTACTAGTTACGAAAAAATTAGATACTAAACAGGTCGGCAAAAAAATCCATACGCTTTTGACAAAAAAAAAAGTAAAAAAAAATCCATACGCTTTTTTGCTACGCAATATAAAAAGCTGCTGTACACCAATTCCTCCTCCTCCTCCTCGCGCTCTCTCCAATCGCTTTCCTTGTGCCCTTGGCGGAAACATATCTCTCATTTTTTTACGGCAAGAAATTTCTATAACGTTCGTCTCCAGCGATCGATTCTCCAAATTTTCTGATTGCTTCTCGGTGCCAGGGAGGTTTCGGTTTCGCCTTGGAACTTCTCTCTTCGAAATTCTGATCACCGTGCTTTTGCTTTGAGTTTGCGAAGAATCTTTATCCTTTCAGCTTTGATTTACCTTAATTTTCGCCTCTAACCGATAGATTAATTGCGCTGTTATTATACATTTTTTCTTTTCATTCTGATTTTCAACAAGATCTACACTTTAATCTTTTGCTATGAACTGGTTCTTGTAGTGGATGCATGCTCTAGCTCGCGGGATGAGACTCGCGAACCTCGATTCCGGTTTTTTTTTCTGACCTAATTTCGCATGCATTTAGCTCTTCGAGTTGTCTTGTGTTTGAATTGATCCATCGGGATTTGTATGCTGAGAAACATCATCTGATTTGACATTTCTGTTAAACTTTGTTGTTCGCTGTGTTCGTAGTAATACTCCACATTCTAGCAATTAATTTGTTTTACACAAGTGACATTTTACGTTTCTGAGTTGACTGCGGCTGTTACTTGATTTTCCACGTATCTGCAGAAGCTTAACTATTATCATTGGATGCTACACAAGGTCGTTGCCAGAATCTTCCTAGCATTAGTTGTGGTATGTTTTGATGTTGTTATTAAAGTACACACATAGCTCATATTGTATCTTAGTTTAGTCTGTTTCCTCTTGAATTTGTAGTCTCTTAGTCCTTTAGTGAGTGTATTCTTTGTGCAGGCGATCAAAGCTTGAAGTGAATCTGCACAATACTACAAAAGATTGGTTTGGATGGGTTGCAACTCTTTTAACAGGTAAAGAGAATTAACAATAACTTTTTATTGTACTTTCCATACAAGTTTACTTTTGATTGTGTTTGGTGATGTTTTCTGGGTTGCTATTGACTTAAGTTTATGCAAGATTTTTAATTTAGTTATTTAAACTCGGTAGGAGGTAAATCGTTTAGCCTAATTGTATGAACAAGGTACATGTATAGTCATATGTGAGAATGAATCAAAAGAGGACGTCAAAGCTGCATTTTTTTTTATTTCACTTGATAGCTTGGGAAAAGCTGCAGACAATATAAAATTGAGAGAATTGTCTGATGCTTAATGGATTGTTTATAGATGATGGTTTGTACTTCGATTATTTTGGAAGACTGATTTATTTTATCAAATATTTGAACTACTTTCCTCTTCAATACTAGATTCTCTTTCCGTTTGTTATTAGATTGGTTGCATAAGCTGTTTCGCTTTGATATTTTTTAGTTACATATTGTTGGGATATGAACCTTGTTTTTGTTAGGAAATATTTTGTCATTGAGAAGTTGGATTTCTAATTAGCTTATTAAAGGATACTAACGCAATCGTGATAAAAAGTATTTCAAGGGCAAAGGCCCAAAGTAACCTACATTGTAGCCCTTCAATCTGTGAAAGTTGTAGTGGGATTGAAAATGTAAGAGCAATCAATAAAGTGCATAAATTCCTTCATTACTAGAAATCAACCATCCATATAATGTCAAGCTAGCATTATAGATTTTATTTTTGCAGTAGGAAAAAAGAAGAGAGTCAAAATAGGAGTTTGATCCAAATATATTTCCTTAAAAAGAACTCCAGACCCTCATTGAAGGCAAATATCGATTCCAAAGGAAGTGAGACTAGTGAAGCTATTAGTAAAACATCAATGAGACTTGAGCCAAATAAGCACTAAATACTGCCTTGCACCCTTTTTTGAAGTTTATTTTGACTTACATTCACAATATAATCAATTTCTCATGCATGGGACAAATAAATGAGGAAATTAAACTGTGTTTTGAACGATGTGCTTTTTCATAATTGAACATACAGATAAAACAACATAGTTTGTAGAGTAGGGGTTTCTTAAGACTAGATTCTAACTTTCAGTTGTGACTTTTAAACAGAATAGGATCACAAAATTTCTCCTTACTTCTTTTTGCCTCATGCACCACATTACGCTTTTGATTTCTGGGGATACCTTTTTCTATGTATATGTACGAGAGTTTTTTTTTTTTTTTTTTTTTTGTGACCATCATATTGTTGACAAATGGAACAAGGTATTAAGTATAAAATGAAATGACGGCTGGTAAAATTATCGATATTGAAGTTCCTTTTATTGTATATAAAGAGTTAGGTTCTAGCTAAGCATGATACAATATGAACTTAAGTTAGTATATATATGATCTAGGAAAAGGGTGATCCATGATATTGGTGAAGAGAGGCTTCAGTAAAGTGTGTAGTTGTCAAGCAATGAGTGTGATGTCTATACATGATAATGGGCATCACCATGAAACAAATAAAATGTGCTTTCTTAATTTGATAAGGGTGATGTATGACACAAAATCCTAACGGGTGAGAAAGGGTTTTTAGGCTTCATGTTCCCAGGTTTAGAGCTAATTAGGCATAATATTGCACTTGTAGAATTATAGCCATGTTCATGGTTACTTCTTCATACATGCATCTAGGTGGGTCTAATAGTTCACATGATTGGTAAGGGCCAAGAAAGGAAAACAGATAGCAATTTGTTAGTCTTAAAGGTTCAATGACATCCCATGCTCTTCCTTATCTAACTGAAACTAGATTAGGGGGAAAATGACAACCTTTTAACATTCTTTTCAGCAAAAAGTCTTAGGGCAAAGTGGTTTTAATTCTGCTGAAAAGGGTTGCAAACCAAGAGGTGATTGTAATCCTTATGGTTGATGGTAGGGAGAACGACACCCTAAAATAGTCTATCTATATTAACCCAACAGTAACCCTCATCAAATCGATTTAGGATACCAAGTCTCATACTTTTCAGTCATACCATTAACCCTCAGGACGTAATATATACTATAAAATATTGCAGTTTCTATGCCTAAATGATTAATTGGATATAAAAATTGTTGTGGTTCAGATGGTTGAGGGTTGGACTTTAAGCTAGTTGTGCGCTAAATGTTACTGACTAAAATAGAAGATGTGTGGTGTAGGGTGTTATTGGAAGGGAAGTGGTAATAAAATAAGTATTTGGTGTATCACTTAATTGACTGTGTGCTTATCTTATCAAGGAGCTAGATATTTGGATAATCATTCAAGTTAGGAAGTGAATAAAATAGGGAGAGAAAATATTGGGTTTGAAAGTTAGAAAAATAGGTGAAATTTAATTTATCAATTCTATAAAAGGATAAAGGAAAACATATTCGATGGTACAAGAACTATGTTGTAATCTTGGACCTTAGGGCTTAGGCTAGTAAATGATATATTACCAGGTTGAGTAATTCATAGTTTTGTTGAAATATAATGTTGCTCTTAGTGGACACTGGTTTACTTGATCTTTTTAAAAGTGATTTACCTTTGCACATGCTCACTAAGGGTGAAGATGCCATGCATGCCCCTTGTGGAAATCATCTAGTTTTCATCCAAAGCCTCTTCTCAATGTAACGACCTTTCCTTCACTTTTCATGCAAAAAAGGCCGAGGTTTCACTTTTTGCTTCATGTTACCTGAAACACAAAGATAAAAAAACGACTTAGTTCATTTCTGCTTTGGAATTTTGCAGGAAATACGACACTTTCATATATCAGTTGTATATGAAAAAGATGAAAGTATTTTGATTGGCCATGAACTGATCCCCAACTTAGCTTGGGCTAAACTTATATCAAGTGTGTTACTGGTTAGACATGCTAATAATGTAAGTGGTGTTGCTTAGTATGTGAAGGGTAAAGTGATAAGGAAGCGTTATTATGTAAAAGCTCTTTTACCAAACAGACCTTAAGTTTGACTTTGAGTTCCCTTTGAGCTGCATAATGATGTTTGAGTTCATCTTGTTTGTTATTAAGTGAGCTTCAGTTTGAATTTTGAGTTTATTCAAGGAAATAATTTTTGTACAGAAATAAGAATATCCGAGCTCTACAAACGTAGAATTGAATGTAATGGACAATAATCAAATCTTTCCAACTTAAAAAAATGTTTCTTTAATTGTTGCATCTCTACGGTTTGTCTAATTGTCTATATTCACATTTCCTATATGTCTGTATAATTTGACAAGGTTTGCAAATCTATGTGCCAAGTACTTTTTACTTTGAGTTTGACACTTTGACTTATTGTATATCCCACTTCCAAGTTTTAGTGTGGTTTATTTATAAAAAATCAATTCATCCTTGAGGTAAGGTTTTAATTGTCTAAACCTTCAGCCAGCATCTTGGTTTGTGGCTAGCTCAAGATCTGCTTGTTAAAACCACTTTTCACAAAATAAGAAGATAAATCAAGTTGTAGTTGATATCAATAAAATTTGTACCTTAACAAGATATATCCTTCAGAAAAGAGAAAAAATGCATCCTTTTCGGTTTGTTTTCATTCAAATGCAGACACACAGTCTTTTCCATCTTATTCTATGAAGTTTTAATCTTACATCAAATGCCTTCAGTCCAAGTCTGTCCAAATGTCAGAACTGTTTCATGCCTAAGCCAAACAAGTTTCTGCTCATGATGTGGTTAATGCACCAATAAGAACTTCTTAACCTTGCAGTAGTGGCAGCACTCAGCAGTAGTGTTATGCCTGTTGGTTGCCTCTGTTAGTGGAGCTGTAGCCTGCATATATCAGGAAAAGGGAATAAGTAATGCTGGAATCCACTATCTTTCGTTGGAATATTAATTTGGTTTGAACATTACCCTAAGTTGGAGGCCTTCTCTGGTGTTTTGTAGTTTTGATACTGTGGCTGACAAAGTTGAAGATGGACAGGCACATTGGATACCTCTTTCCCTTGAAGTCCATTGTTGATAAGGGGATCTATGTTTGCTCCATTAGTGTTGCTTTCATATATCTGAGGATAACCTAATTGCCTTTAGCAATGGAAGTTAGTAAAATTTGTTGAAGGTGTCTGTCTATCTTTAAGAAGTGTCAAATTGGGATAATAGGCTCTTGCACTATTGCCCAACAGAACAGACTACAGGCACCTTCCTGCAAAGCTATAAGTTCTAGATGTGTTCAATTTACCTTCTTGTACATTGCAATATTTTCTTGATGAATGAGATTTCCCTGTGAAATGCTGATAAAATTGAGTCTACTGATTACAGTGACTATTATCAAAAAATCTGATGAACAAGCAAGAAAAGACTCGTTGATGAAGAGTTCAGTTGACCTTTTGGTTTAGTTCCTGGATCTCATCAATGAGAAGTTGCTCCTAGATCATTGAAACTTCACATTAGTCAACTTCATGTAGCTTTATTTGTTAGCATAATGCTAAATGAAATACTGAAAACTGTTCCTTGTACCTTCTTCATACGCACTCCTTTTAAACTGGTTTCCAGTTGATTATCTAAATTCTGCAAGTCTGTCACATTCAGGCCCGAAAGCTCTTCACCCATCATTTTCCTATGATAATAACATAATATATGACAATGCATTATGTATTTATGTTATTTTTCCTGATCTTTCTCCCTCCCTTCCCCTGACATTGTATGAAAATTCCTTCAAAAGAGATTTTTCCTCATACTTTCTCCCTCTTTCCAGCATTAGGAGAAAATTTAGAAGGGAGATAGTGATAGGAATGATGAGTTATCTTTTGTGTATAAGAGAAGATATCTGATAGATATAGATGAAGATTCTGAGTGCTGAATAATTCGAACAAGTCTTTTTTCTCTGGAGAGCATATACATTAGTGACAGAAGTGCACAAGATTGACCTGAAACTAGATTCAAGCATGTACTGACATGTTAGTGCTGATGCGGATAAGCATGTATGTAGATAAAAAAGAAACCAAATATGCCAATCTTTCATCTATAAGATGAGTATATGTAGATATGACCAAAAGAGTAATGTTTTATTGGCTATAGCCTAGTTAGACCACGTGTTCGCAATTATTGAGTCATAATTTTAGCAAAGCTTAAGCTAGAGCAGACTTCTAACTGAAGAAATTTTACCGGTGTTTTTGCTGCAAGCTTTGCAGCTGTTGTTGTAGCATTGCTGCTTCCATTTGCCAAAACTAGCAAGTAAAAACACAACCACAATAACGGAAGTCATGTGTAGATTTGAGGAATATGTTTATACCTGGAAGTCGGAATTTAAATTCTCAGTTAAGCCTTTTCAATAAGTTGTTACTAAATCTTCAATTTTCTTTAATGATGATAGGGTTGGATCAAGTAAGGAATTGGAATGTTCAGTTCTTGCAGTATGAAAAATGAATTTGTGATCCTCCTCTCTTTTTGCATTAACCATTCAATTTCCACTTGCTTTTCTTTCAAGATTAATTGTAAACTTTACCTGTTTTATTTTCTCTACATCTTTCACTCTGTGAGATTAACTGTTTCTTAAACTGTTATAGCTACACTTACGAGTTATAACTGCTCCTTTTGTCCAACAACATGCTCACGGAAATCCAAAATTTTTGTCACATCTATCTAGATACTGTCTTTTTGTTACTTTCTTATTTTGACTCTTCTGGCTCCTGTTCAAATTCACAGATTCAGTCATGACTGTGTTAAGATCAGTTCCAATATGTTCAGATTGTTGTCCGCAATTATCTTTCTCCATCTATTTCTTTTTATACATTTTGCAGTCTCCTAACCCCATCACACTTCCAGTAGCTTGGAAAACCTAAGGCTTAGACTTCTTATATTGCTGTTTTGTGTAGCTTATGATTATAAGATGCAATGAGACATCTTTTGCTGAAATAATGACCTGAAATTAAAATGCATATGCTGCAGGATATTAGTTGTATTTTTAAGTAATTTCTGTAGTCTGTATCCCTGAACTTGATGAATTTTGACTTTGTTCATTGGATGTATGTTTAATTTCGTGTAGTGAACTTTCAAGAATGTTCCTTTGTGGTGACTGAAGCATACCTTAATCTCAGAAATTGCATTGTTTTGCTCAGGATCTGTTTCTTTCGCTCTGCTGTAGCGATCAATTATGGACTTCATGCTGGTGAAAAAAAGAAGTGTCAGCCATGCATATTATGAACAAGTGTAGTAAGACAGCTTGGGTTGCTCGATTAAAAGCCTGCAAGACAAAATTTTAGAATCTTATTTTATAGGACACTATTTTTTTTTTTTGTCTTTTTATTCTTTTACCATCTAATGCTAAGTCTATCAGGGCCTCTCTCTCTCTGGAACCACCATACTGCCTCCAAAACCAAATTATAGAGAAATCTTGAACATAATATCTGTGGAAGGCTAAAAAAAGCAGAGATATAGTATAAGTTATGAAAATGACATAATGCATACATACAGTTAAAGTATGAAGTGGTTATGCTATATGGTATTCGGGGAACTGGCTTGATAATGAAGTGACACAGCAGTCTCTAGTTTATTCGGTCATCTTTACTGATCAGGTATATCATACATGGCAACAATAATAGTTCTGATAGAGTGTCTTGATAAAGAAGAGAAGGCAACTTCGTGTAACCTGCTGCTTCACAGCATGCTTTAATATGACTTCATAGAAACAACTTGAAATTCAGCTGCTAGTTATATTACCATTAGTTATAACGAGGATCTCATTTATATACAACATCTTCTCCAGGGTTGGGCATGTTTTGATGTCAAACTTAAATATGCAACCATCACTTGTTATTTATCTGTTTTGACTCTAGTAATAGTCCAAACGGACCAAATCAATAACACCACTCAGGACTTCAGCTATACAAACTCACTGGTAAGTTCCAGAATTTCTTCTTTATTAGGTGGACACAGGTAGATAAGGATGGAAAGTGATTTGCTACTACAGATATTCCTTTCCACGACTGAGGTGCTTCTCTCCTGCTCTTCTCCTATCACTGTAACATTCTATCTTCAAGTTATGCATGATAGCTAGATGGTACTATTTAATAAAGTTCTTCATGGGCAACCTCTCCTTGGGTTTGCAGGCACATCTCCTGGAGCTGGGTTAACTATTATCCAAACTTTTCGGGATTTCACCTATATAAAGTCAGCATGGTAGGTGGACACATGTAGATTAGGATGGAAATAGTTTTGCAACTATAACATTTTTTTATTTGATGTATGGTAGCTAGATGGTACTATTTAATAGAGAATTCTTCCTGGGGAATCTCTCCCCTGGTTTGCAGGTACATCTCCTGGCGCTGGTTTATACCTAACCAAGCATCTAGGTAGATGGAACCTTCAGAAGGACAATGTCGCATGGGCCTATATCAGTGATCAGTCCTGGTGGTCCTTCAATGGTCAGGTAAACTCTGCAAACACTTTTTATCTCTTATTTGGTTTTGTTCCTAGAGGTGTGTTTTTGATGTTAGCAAACTAGGCCATAGAAGAGGTTGGTGTGTATGTTCATTTATTACATTTTTGTGACTGTTGGTTTTTTGTAGATGCGAAGTTAGATTTTATAGACAAGATCCTTTGGGATTTACTTTCTTTTTTAAGTTTTCTTGTGCTTTTTTGGGTATGTGTGTGGGTGGGGGGGTGGGGGGGGGAGGGGGGGAGAATTGGTATCTTATTTGGGAGAACTTTTAGATTTATCATAAACTGGAATTTGGGTAATTTGAGCACAAAGGCTTGATTTTTCTTTCTACTCTCTAGAACACCAGGTGAATTTTTGCTTTCGGCAGCAGCAAACTGTAGTTGATGTCTTTCTCAGAAAAAGAAAATTGAGTTTGGTGCTCGTGCTATCTATCAGATTTTCATATCTGGCCTGGAAAAAGCAACGAGTTCTAGAAGCTAGGAGTCTAGGACTGTTCACCTTTGGACACAAACACTATTCCCTTAAGGTGGTTGACATAGGACTCGAGGACTGGGGAAATAATTTTTACTGTCTGAAGGTCTATCGGGTTGAGAGGCTGCTCTTAGACAATGAGTATTTTACTAGACAACATGATATTGTGTCTTCAACTGGGATTTTTTCTAGACAATGGGTAGCATATCAGCACACTTCTGTTTGATGTGTTGTGACGAACTTCCGTTAGGAATTTTTAGAAAGGAGTAGAGAACCAAGGAGTGACAATCCTATGCCACCCTTCCCAATGGCTGACACCTGACGAAGTGACTATCCACTAAACAAGTTCAAAGGAAGTTCAGCAACATGCTAAGATGATCAGTGACAACACTGTAGTCTGTATCATTCCTACTTTGCCACTGGAAGATATTTTCTTATGTAGTTCCTTTTGACGATTACTGACTAATACACACATCCTATGCCTTGTCCAGCAACAGAAATCTGCAAGCTTGAGCTTGGAAAAATAATTTGTCCCGTGATTTTACTCTTATGAAGCCGTCCTTCCGTGAATCACATATCTTTGGCAAGACATCAAAATGTTCTTTTACTGATCAAGTAAACATCACTTTTGATACTCCAAAATTATTAAGTTTCCTCTGGTCTAAGTACCTTATTATACTGAGGGATAACATGCGTTTAGGACAAAAGATCTCAAGTATCATCCCCACACTCCAGCCAAAAACCAATTCTCATAGCATTAACCCAAGACACCTAATTGGAGAATCACCCTTGCCACTTCTCAGAAGGATGTATATGTGCGCTGGTTTACATGATAGAGTTGTGAGCATCAAACAAGGTATGTACATGTCTTCATCAAACATCTCCTACTAGTGATCGTGCTTTCAATGGCATGCATATAAGGTGCTGTCCCTGCAAATTCATAGAGGCTAGTCTTAGACAATGGGTATTTTACTAGACTTCAACTGGGAATTTTTCTGGACAATGGGTAGCGTACTAGCACACTTCTGCTTAATGTGCTGTGACGAACTTACTTTAGGGATCTTTAGAAAGGGAGTGGAGAACCAACGAGTGACAAACCTATGCCGCCCTTCCCAATGGTTGGCACCTGACGTCCCAGTAAAAGAGTTCAAAGGAAGTCCAGCAACATACTAGACGATCAGAGGCAACATTGTATCATTCCTACTTTGTTACTGGAAGATTTACATCTACTGTATCATGATTATGCACATTTTCTGCCTTGTCCAGCAACAGAAATCTGCAAGAATGAGCTTGAAAAAGTATATTGTCCTGTGAATCACCTTCATGAAGTCATGAACCCATCCTTCTGTGAATCACAAATCTTGTGGCAAGACACTGAAATGTGCTTTTTACTGATCAAGTGAACATCACTTTTGATACTCCAAATTATCTCCACTGATATATGTGACTAAGAAAGAACGTGGCTCTAGGACAAAAGAGTCATTATCAGCAAGAAACCAATTCTCATAGCATAATTCTAAGACCTCTAATAAATTGGAGAATTACCCTGCCACTTCTCATTTTACTCTGAAGGATGTATATAAGAACAAACTCGTGATCTCTTCAGACTGAATCCCTGATACCCTCATTATAAGTGCTGGTTTTTTAGCATGATAGAGTGGGATGCATATTCAAAAGATGTTCTCCCTGGTAGTATATATCTGATGTAGGTCCAGTTACCAATAGATTTGAGATTTGGACTCTTCCTAGATGACTTGTCCTCCGTTAAGCACGGACACAGGACATGGAAACGGCAGGACACGAGGAAGCGGCAAACTCAAAAAATAGAAAAAACGGACACGGCGGGACACGGGAATATAAATTAAATTATATATCATTTTAAAGCTATTGTAAAGAGGAATATATTGACATTAATAAGAGATACGTATATAATATCTAATGGCATAAAACTGGTTAGTATTCTTAACAATAAAGGTGGGCGTAGGTTGGACGGCGGTGGCACCGGTGAGGAGAGACGATTGGTGGTGGTGAGGAGTGACAACTGGTGGGTGGTGAGGAACGAAGGGAGTAAAGATTGAGGAAAAGAGTGGCTGATTGTTATTAGCAAGGGTTAAAATTAAAAGATGAATTTTTATTTCACTTATCAAAACACTGCGTTTTGATGTCCTAGTGTGTCTTGACCGTGTCCAAGACGTGTCCGAAATGTTGACCGTGTCTCGACGTGTCCTGGCGCTTCCGAGCCGTGTCCTGGCGCTTCCCGGTGTTCGACACAAGAACGAGCTCTGTGTAGCCGTGTCTGTGCGTCACAGCTTGTCCTTGTAGATCACATCATCAAACTATTTTTATATATGATGTGAAAGTGAATTCAAAGTATTGAGGTCTTGCGCCTCAAACTATCTAAAAATCCAGTGCTAAGAGTATTCACTAAAGCCTAATTTATCATATATTATCCCTCTATTAGGCTATTAGCTCAATTAGACCTTATTATTTGGTCAAGGTTTGATTGAGTAGAGCCAAGAGTATTTACGAAAGGATTGTTTCGAAGTAAAGAAAGGTGGTGATTATGAATAAAGTATATAAATTAGCCTTATAATCTCATATCATCAGATTTGCATTAACTTAATCAATTTTTATCTCCTTAAATCCATCTCCTACATGCATGTGAAATGAATCCTTGTTTTGGACTCAAATTCTCAACAACTCTGTTGCAATTAGGGAAATTGGGTGGTTTATAGTGGTTGGTTCTAAAGTGAAAAACTAAGTTGTCACTCAAAAGGAACAAGATTTATTAGGTTGAAAAGGTTACTCCTCCCCTTCAGTAATACGTGTCATTTTTGTCTTTGATTTTTGTTAAAAAATATTTTATCATTTTTAGAGTTTAGTTAATGAGTTATTGGTGAGTTATTAAGTATGTTATTGGAAATTGTATCATATTGACATTATTTATGCAAATGATCTTTATTCAATGTTAAAAATGATGGGAACAGTTATTAAATTGTAAATTTTGAGAAAATTTTATAGTGTTTTAGATTAATGATTGTTTCTCTTAATAATCGTGTCAAATGCTAATTGGTATTTCTAAACGGATGGAGTATAATTAATAGCTTGCATAAATGTTACTATGGTGAAGAAAGTAATTCTAAGTTCATAACTTGTATTTCGATAAATTGCTCTATGAATTTCAAATACAATTTATTGTACTTGTATTGTCACTGATTAAAAGCCCTTTTAACAAGTAAAACTTATCGAAATCCCCCTTGAGTCTTCTATGTCATTGGATTGGGGCAATATCTCATCAACCTAATTTTTCCCAAAAAAACAAGTAAAATTTATCCCTTTTTTGGGGAAAAAACACTCACTACTTAAATGTTGCTATAATTATACCACTACGACTACTTTAGTAAACTATCAAGGTTTCTCATCTGAAGTTTGCTCAGATTCAGTACCTAGATGATAGTCCAAGGTTCTCAAACAAAAAAGAGGATAGTCAAACGAACACACGAATTTCTATAAATGGAAAGCTTGTTCGCCACTATCCCCAAAAAGAGGGAAAAAATTGATGTTAGATTCTTAAAACTACACATTGAACTCGATTCTCTCAATTGGCACATATTTTACCTCAGCTGCCATACAATTTGCATTAAACGAGAGAAGTTTGCACCAAAAGAATAGACAAAATCAATTAACAAGCAATTAGCAGAGGTCATAGATTATGGGCAATTAACCTGGAACCTGCAAATTCATAGAGCCTGCCGGTGCTTGAGAAGACGATCACCCCGACTTCTGCGTCACAAAGGATCGACAGCTCCTTCGCTTTCTTTAGCAATCCGTTTCTACGCTTGGAGAAGGTCACTTGCCTGTTTGTGGTATTGTCAATCCTCCTTATCACGATCTTTCCCCTTCCCATTTTCGCATAAACAAAGCCCAATCAACCCTTGCAAGAAAAATCCATACAAACATTAATCGAATTAGAGACAATAAGATTGATCTAGCAAGACATTCAGACTTATATTGCAGTTGAATTAGTTCTTTGTAAATCAAATTTGCAAAAAAGAAAATTACAAAGGAGTGAGAGAGACCGCTAGAGAAGTTGAAGTGTGGAGAGGCGAGAAATAGACGGCTACCACTTACAGAGATTGCTTGCAACAGAGCGTTTTTCTCGTTTTGGTTTTTGACTTCGTTTTCTGGTCGCCTGGATTTGCATCAATGGCTATACGAGGAAAAGAGCCCCATTTATTATTTATATATATTTCGCGTTTTATTGGTTGTTTCTCCAGGGTTTTATATTTAATCTTTTTCAAGGGCAGGCATCTTGGCTTGAAGAAGTGGGGGTTTGTAAATGTGGCCGGTGCTACCTAGGACTAGGATGCTTTCAGTACTTACCTTGTTTCGGTTACCCTGGGGGTCGCCAACTACACTTAGTTTTTATAATTTTTAATTTAGAATTTGAAAGGGTGAAAAAGAGACTATTATCTTCCGGTCCCACCAGTGTAAGTCACTTGTAATATCAATTGCTTTTAATACTCCATTCGTTTTGAAAATGTTGTCATTTTAACCCATAATTTTTATATAGAAAAGATTTTCATTTTAGATAATAATTTATTAGTGAGTTATGATATTTGACATCGAAAATTGTATTTTTTTGCTCTTTTTATATAAATTTTCTATGTTTATTGGTTACAATTGAGACGAGTTATTAAATATTTGTAAATTTTAAGAAAAATTTATGAGAATATAGGATAATCATTGTATTTCTTAATAAGTGTGTCAAACTCTAGAATGACAATCTTTTTCATACGGAGGAAGTATTCATTTACCTTTATCTGTTTATGCTAATTAATGCTAATGTATACTCCATAATTGTTACGGAGTATGAGTTTTCTTGGGGTATGAGTTTTCTTAAGTGTTGAATAACAGTGATATATAGACACTAAGACACATACGTAAATTTGTATAATTTGCATGATTAATGTTAATAAAATTCTTAATTGTAATATTAAATACTTATAATCTCATCTTAGTACTAGCATACTCCGTATTATATATCGACACATATATAATTGTATAATTGACATACTTACGTATATATCGTACTTGTATAATTTGCATAGTGAGATTCTCATAACATATGCCAAAGAATTAATATTATATACTCTGTAAATTATTAATTAGTTTCAATATATTTTCTAGCTGTATTTAGTATTTGTTACTACATACCTTCAAAGTTGTAGTACCAATTAAAGGAAAAAATAATTTTTATTACATTAATTGTTATTCTTGAGAAACATGAAATTTGTTTTGGATAGTGAATGAAAATAATTGAATGATGGGGTAACTTCAAGAAATAATAAAAATATTAAGTGAACATAGAACAAAATTTCGAACTTTATGTGATTAAATACAGTAAAAATAAAAATACCCAACTCAGACCACTTCTTTAAAATGTTTTTTTTACTCGTCTAGAATAATAGTATATAAATTTTTATTACATATCACATATCGAGTAAAAAATAAATTTAAATTTCAAACACACTGCAAAAGATCCAGAAATTGGTTGATTTGGAATCGGTTGGATCAGAAGGATTCAGAGCCACAAGGATCTTCAACAGGTCTGAAACTTTTTTGTTTCAGGCGGTTGGCCAAATTTTATGGAATTAGATATAAATCAAGCTTGTCGACTATCAAAAATCTAATTGTATGTAATTTAGCAATGTTTTGGGACAAAAATATCAAACCGACCTAATTTGTCTTAAATAGGGTAATTAGACAACAAAGGATCGAGATGTCGAAATAATCCAAATCAACGAATAATGAAATGAATGAATTTAACAAAATGACGAGAACAAGCTTATCTCCTTTGAACAAAAAAATCACTTGGTCGAATACTTTTGCCCTTAATCGTCTAGATCTTAGACGAAGAGTTTAATGAAAAGTTCATACTTTGGTGACTACAAGAGAGTATTTTCGTATTCCCTTTGGAAGAGTATGATCAGTGTGTTCGTTACATATATAGGAGATCTCATGCTATTTATATTAACCGCTAATTAATCAGATAAAAATCTACTAATATTATACGTGGGAGACGTTGTACAGTTTGTTAGACGTCCGAGATTTCCCTACCGGCCCAGCGTCTGGTGTCTTCTTCGTCTTCTCCGTCGTGATCTATAATGTCTCTTGCCTCTTTTGGACTCCTAGGCCGATTCACTGAACTTCATGAAAATCCTTGGCCCAACAAGCAATAAAATAAATGATTGAATATTATAAAAAAATTATTATGTATGATTATATAACTGATAGTGATATTGAAAAACCTAAAAGAAAACAGTTTAAGATCGTGAGTTTTTTGTTGAAAGGAAGAGAGTGAATTAAATTTAACTAGTTTAAACCCTCGTGCCATGCACGAGACGACTTATATTTATGAAAGAAAATTTTAGTATACGAATAAACGTCACATGAATACAAATTAATGACTACGTGATTATAAAAGACAAGATATACATGAAATGAGAATATACTGACATATAATTATATTAGATTTTTTTCAAACATTTACATACTAATAGAAAGAAAGTGATTGGATATATATATATATATATATATATATATATATATATATATAACATTATAGGAAAAAATCCACTCGAAATATATGTAAAAATTATGATTGTACATGTTACTTAACCAATTCTTAAGAATATTTTTTTGTATATTTAGAGTGAAATAGTATCCGAGATTGAATTTATGAATCGAAATATACTATTTTTTCTTCAATTCAATAGGTTAGTACAATATTATTTGTCAATCTTTCAACAATATGTTACTGATGATATGTTTAGATCTATATTATTTTTAAAACTTCTTAAGTTTGTTGATAGAATATTACTTTTGTTAGCTTTTTTTATACCTTTTGTAATATTCAATTCAAGTTTTAGACATTGATGATATTATTGAAAATAAAATCATATTAATTTACTCATTGTTTTATTATTATATATATGTTGGGCATTTATATTATCGTAATTATTAATAAACTAAATTAACTCAATTGGAGAATCAAATAAAACTCAATTGAATTATATTTCAAATAGTATATTGATATTTCCATACATATTTTGTATTCATCGTCAATTATTTCAAGTTCATAAATAATAATTAAATTTTGAAAATGTGAAATCTATCAAGTGGATTTTATTTTTATCAAATTTACGTGGGTTTATTTAAAATTCAAAATGTGAATGCATTGTAAATAAAAAAATCATTAAAAATATATGCTATCTAAAGGTTGTTACTAATTAACTTAAGTGGGTTCACTAATCTTGTTACTATGTCAATATACTAATTAACTTACATGAGTTCATTTAATTTGCTAATAGTTTGTCACTAATTCGTTATATTTACCAAAAAAATCATTAAAATATATGGTATCTAAAGTTAAGTATATAACCTAACCTTATACAATATTTAATATTTAAATTAATTAATTAAATATTTTTTTGATGATGTTAAATGTCAATTAATATTATTGTTGTATTAACAAAAATATATGTATCACATTTTCATCAAATAGAAAATTACGTTAACATTTATTGCAAAAATAAGTTAGTTTGATGAGATTTTGGTCAAGATTTGATAAGATTTTAAATTTTAGAGATAATTTGATACGGGCAAACCCATAGGGCCCTAGTCCCGGACTATCGGGGTCGCTTGTGAACCCTCCCGTATTTAATCAGGGCTGCAGACCCACGCACTCCAACCCGGCTCATCTCAGGCCCAGGCCAAGGCCCGATCAAGCCAAGGCCCATCTCCCAGGTTGGCCCAAAGCCAACCCAGACAGGTTGTTGCCAGGGGGGGCAAAACCCCTTACCTTTGGCATATCTCCCAACACCCTGGGGGATATGTCACCAATTGAGTGGGCCTTGGCCTGGGATGGGCCGGGTTGGAGTGCGTGAGTCTGCAGCCCTGATTAAATACGGGAGGGTTCACAGGCGACCTCGATGGTCCGGGACCAGGGCCCTGTGGGTTTGCCCGTATCATAATTAATTTGAAAATCTTGTTAAGGTCTTTTTGTTAATTTATATTTTGCTGATTATTTAATATAATAATAATAAAAGGAAAAAAAATTAAACCCTAACACCTTGAGCCTAAAAACACTCTGATGACTTAAAAAGAGTCAGCTTTAATATAGATATATATATATATATAAATAAATAAATCTTAACAAAATATGAATCAACAAATCTTCAAAATTTAATGATTTATGTGCGATCTAATCTATTAGTGTTAACAATTATTTATTATAAATCATTAAAATTTTGAAGATTTATACAATGATTATGTTAGTGATAGATTTATACACGTTAATTCAATGACAAAGATTGTATTGCTACTCTATTTTTTATATTGAATAATATGATTAGAAGGTATAATTTTAAACGCATCATATATTTGAATTTGTTCTTTATTTTAAAATTACATATTTAGTCAAAAGCTTCATTTATCAAATCAAAAAATTATTAAAAGATTAATATTAATGCTAAAATCTCCAAGTTTGTTAGATAAGATTTTATTTAAATCTTTTTGGATTAAAATAAATTAATCTTAAATTTTTTAAAAGAGAATTACCCATAAATTGACACATAAGCATGGTGGGTCCAGAATCGTTCTAAGAGTTTAAAAAGTAAGAGCTTTAATATATAGTATAATAATAGATAAGGTACTGTACAAAATAACAAAATCTAAATAAATGAATTATTACCTTGTAAAAATAAACGTGATAGTGAGAGGCTGGGAACCTAGCCTAATAATATTAAAAGTTGTATTGGAAAAAGAAGAGCTTATACATTAAAAATATTTTTTTAAAAGCTTGATACAGTAATATGCTAATGGTAGGACTGCGGGACCTTCAGGGTCGGCGACCCTGAGGGTAAGCCAATCATCCCCTGCCGTTAACTAGTTATTTCCTCTTTGTTGTCCAAAAAAAGAAAAACCTTCCTCTGTTTCTTAAAATAGAATTTGTCGTATGTATAGGACCATAGGTATTTATCCTTTTTTAGTTGTATATATGTTTTCTTAGAAAAAGTTCTAAATTTTTTGTTGACGGAATATTTTGTTTATATTAGCAACTCAAATTGAATGGAATACAAAAGGAATCATTTGGTAAATAACATTCGGCCACCCTTAAAGAGGGATTCGTAAAAAAAAATACTTTAACCTTAAAAAAAATGTATACAAATTTGTCCAACTTTTTAAAAAAGATTTATATAGGAGTGTCGGACTCATTTTGTGGAATTCACTAATCTCTATGTCGGCTTTCATGTGTGTTCGCACAAGACCCCTCTAGAGGGCCGATCCTATTTGCACCGGGGTGCAGGCGCCTGTAGGCGTGCACGGCAGTCGGCGCCGCGCGGAAGTGGCTGTCGTGCGGTGGCTTCCGGCGGTGGAAGGTGGTGGCCGGAGGTGGGGTGTCCGCGGTGAATCGGAGGTGGCCGACGGTGGATCCACCGAATATTTTACTCTAAACCCTAAAAATATTAAACTAGTGGCTAAAAAGATTAAACTAGTGGCTAAAAAAATTAAACTAGTGGCTAAAATGATTAAACTAATGGCTAAAAAAATTAAACTGGTGGCTAAAAAAATTAAACTAGTGGGTACCCTACAAAATATTCCCTAATAGAGAATGGACAAACCCTTAAAAAAAGATTAAACTAGTGGCTAAAAAGATCGAATTAGGTTCGGGTTGAGTCGGGGACACCGGAGACACCCACCGAAGAGGTTCGGATCGAGTCGAGGACACCAGAGACACCCACCAAAGGCACCAGAGACACACCGGCGGCCACCAGAGACACACCGGCGGCCGGCACCGGCTGCCGGCCGGAAGTGACTGCCGTGCGGCAGTCACTTCCGCGCGGCACTGACACGGTGCAAAAAGCACCGTGTCAGGGGGTAAATAGCTTACCCGCTCTAGAGGACTAGCGTTCATGTTATCGAGAGACCCCTGAAGTTAAATAAACAGTGGCCGCCATGGTGAGGGTTCGAACTTACGATCTCAAAGAGCTTTGCTCAGTGGTCATCTGTGTGAATCATCACATGATGGTTAATTTTCCCATTATTGAGTGTGTATACTGACAAGCTTTTTTAAGTGTAAAATTGGTTGAAAATAACACTAAATTATTTTGATAAGAGCACATGTATAGTAAGTTTAGGGTGTAAAGTGAGAAGCATTTGTTATCACTAGATCTAAAAGGTGGAGAGCTAAGATTAGAAAATATGGAGTGACGAAATTATAAATATCTTATGTTTTATTTTTACGGTTTAAAAAAATCAAAAAATAATTCTTTTTCAGATTATGTTTTTTGTGATTTTTTTTTGATAATTTTCATTGTTTTATACGTTACAACAACCTATAAAATTATATTTCAAATGCATATATATAAGTAACAAAAGTGCATCTATAAAAAGTCAAAGTGCATATATAAACACATTTTCAATGCTCACATAAAGTATAAAAAATGCACATTTAATATATTAAAGTTCATGGTTAACATGTATATCAAATGTGCACATTTTAGCTAGTATATGTTTATTATGTTGAAGTGCATATGTTAATACACTAAAGTACATGTTTAGTATGCTAAAAGTGCATGTGTAAGTATGTTAAAGTGCAGGTTTAGTATGCTAAAATTAAGTGCATGTGTAAGCACTAGAAGAATCGAGATTTTCCTAAGAGGACTGAGTATTAGATAAATTTTTGGGTTGGATTTCACATTTTGTTGAAGGGATTAGAAGTAGGTTGTGGAGTCGTTGGTGCCAGACAACGATATCTTAGCCTTCCGATAAAAAAATATTCTATCAATTTTTGAAAATTACACTTATTTCTTAACATAAATTTGATATATAAAACTTGTATACTAGTATAAAATCTAGCTTATATTTAAGAAGCATATTGGTCAATATTATCATTATAAAGATATAGAAAAATTTCTTTTAACATATGTTATATGGTAAACTGGTAATCTTCAGATCTAACGACTTAATAAGCAAAATGATATATAGATTTTTAAAATTTTAAGGTTTTTTCTAATGTGTGTCCATGGGCACACTCTAAGAATTTCATTTTTAGCAATAATTTGTTTAACCACTAGTTTAATCTTTTTTGCTAAGAGTTTACCCATTCTCTTTAAGGGAATATTTTGAAGATAATATCATATTTTAACTTGTTAGCATGTGTTCATGGGCACACACTAGAAAAACTGAATTTTTAATTTTGTGTAAGTCCCTTATTCTATCTAATATTATAAAATACACAAAATCACCCCTTATTTTGGGGTATTTACAACAAACCACCTTCTATTTTGGTTTTTGTAGAAAACCACCCCTTATAATAATTAGTTTGCATGAAACCATCCCTTATTTTGTTTTTTGCAAAAAACCACCCATAGCCTTTCCCATTAGGCTTTTATTAACTCGTCTAATTTCTTGTTCCTTGGATATATGGTTTATCGCTCATTACTAAGAGTACACCATTGAAGGTTGAAGCTTTGGACTCTTACTTACATAATTAAATCCCAAAGAACAAGTATGGGGACTTAAGATAGAGAAAAAAATCATGGACAACTACCCTATAAATGGGTGGCTCATTGCAAGGTTATCAAGATCGAGATTCTAGGATCGGATCGGAATCTTCGGAGTCGGATCGTAAGATCGGATCGTGAATCGTAAGATTCTACATTATAACTAAAAGTGTTGGATCGTTAGAGTTACGTCTGAGGGAACAAAAGCTTTGTTCCCACAGAAGGCACATCGGATTAAAATAACAAGAAAGATAACAGAACGAACTCACGATATATAGTGGAAACCCTGATTAGCAAAACTAGCTTCTCAAGGAAAAACCACTACCTTCAAGCTTCCGCTTGAGAGGATTTTGAAGTGTGTACTTGTCTTATTGATTTCTTGTTCGATTACACTTGTAGCATGGACTCCAAAACACTAGACTTCCCACCTAGATTCGAAGATCACTCCTACAACGATGAATCCGAACTCAACCCTCAAAGACTCACAAACACTTCACTCTCTTTTTCTTCTCAACTGAACGCTCTTCGTTCTACTTTTTCCTCTGCGTCGTTACTTAGAAAAGAATCCATACTTCTCTTAAATATAACTCGGCTAAAACCCTAATTGACACAAAATTAGGAAATACTAGAATCGGATTACAAAGATATGATTTTGTTTGGAAGAAAAGATATCACAACCGGTTATATTAATTAAGGAAGGAGTTCCTTAATTAATCCAACTGATTGGATAACGTTCTTCTCTCTCCAATCGCCTTATCTTAGGGAAGATTCCTAGGATCAACACGATCGGGTTTTCTCTCTCCATATCTTCGCGCAATCCGGCTTGATCCTTGGAGCCGAAGTCTTCATCCTCTACCGCGTGGCTTCTTGATTTGTTTCCTTAATTTTGCACGCTGAATGACTTCTTTCCTTTTACAGCCTCGATCTTGGTCTGTCACTTCAGTTCCTGGAGAGGTAACAAAGCACTTGCTAAGTCTTTGTTCCCTCTGAGATCCTCTGCTGCAACGCTCCCTGGGAAAAATCTTCTTGTCCCTGAAACACTTGGTACACATATTAGTTGAGTGTTTGTAACTGTCAAAACCTAAGGAATTCAACAAATTCCCCCTTTTTGATGGTGACAAACACCCTTAACAATGAAGCATATACCAACTAGAACAAGACAGAACTAACAAGAAAGTTTCCCACTGATACACTGTTAGTTCCCCCTAAGTCCAGCAATACGTTTTACCTGTTCTGTTCCCCCTTAGACAATGCTACTTGTCATTTTCCCCCTTTTGGCATCATCAAAAACACAGTAAAGAGTTAGAGAAGAAAGATCAATGCCAGATAAACAAAAACACCCCTTGTCATTAATTTAAAAAAACTTAAACAACATGCAAAGACAGCCAAAACATGCAAAACATCTAAACACAGTCATTAAGCCACACAGGACACACAAGTCAGAGAGAAATAAAAACAACTAAGGAGGATAGATGAGCAAGGGAACAAAGGAGTGGGTGGATGGCAGGTAAACGGTTAGGCATCACTATGACCAGCCGATGGAGCTGATGCGTGATGGGAGAGAAGCGCGCGTACGTCTGCCAAGAGAAGCGTCTGCTGAGCAGCCAAATCCTGCACTGCCTGGCAAAGACTTCTCAGATCCTTCCCCAAAGATGATTTCTCATTCAGTTCCCCCTCGGAACTGTCCGCTTCAGAATCTTCCATAGTCTCAGAAACAGCCGGAACACTATCCAGTTTCACCCAGCCTTCGTCACCTTGAAGAACAAACTTCATCTTGTGTAGATTACTGACATCGAAGGGGCGGGAGAAGACACTCGATTCCGCCGAGGAGTTGTAGACTTTATGGTACTCAAGAATCTTTTTGACAACTCGAGGGAACGGAAGAGCGTGCTGGTCTGTGTTCCTAGCATGGGACATGTGTTGCATCATAATCCCGGGGATGCAAATGGGTTCCTTCTTCAATAGCGTAGATAGGAGGACAATATCCAAAATCAGCAGTCGGTTCCTTTTCTGTCCCCTGGGCGTGATGTTGCTGATCAAGAAGTGGTATAATACTTTGTTGACGACAGACATCTCAGATATGTCAAGATCACCACTTCCCAAAGCATTCTCAATGCCAGCCACTGCCCACACTGCTTCAGAATATGGAAAATCCTTAGGCCATCTTCCTTTTGGGTACTCGACATACCCCTCATGTGGGACTCCCAAGGCTACTCCCAACTCAATGCTCGAAAACAGATGTACCTTCCCTCCAAGCTTGTAGCTCCCCAGAACGGCGTGGGGTCTGACTTCCATCACATAAGACGAATAGAACTCCCTTATCAAGTCCTCATCCACTCCTTCTTCTTCCACGAACAGCCGACTCCACTTCTGAGTATCTAGTACTGCATACACCTCCTCCAGATAATTCTCCTTAAGGAACTCCGGGCCCACCAGCAATTCTTTTACCACGGACTTATGGCTCATGCTTTTGACTTCATCAGCCGCCACCTTTCCTTTGGCCTTGACGGGCTGACGACGTTGACTTTTGCGGAGAGGACCAACAGAGACCTTGGCTTTCTTCGCTTTGTTCCCAGTGAGGGGTTCTGACTCCTCGTCAGAACTCACTGTGATAGCCTTCTCGGACTTCTTCTGAGAGCGGGTCTTCCTCTTGGAGGAGTATGCAGTCTTTATCCTTCCAGATGACTTTAGAGAAATAAGAGGTTTCTCCTCATCTTCTTCCTCAACCAATTCCTTGGCGAGACACCTTACAACTCCCTGAATCTTCTCCTTCACAGCCGCGTGCTCCTCAGTGGTGACAGGAGTGGTCTCTCTAGGTAACTCCTTTATCTCCTCTTCAATGGGGTCAGGATGGGTTGGAGAGAAATAAACCTCCTCTCTTTCAGTAGAGGATATGGCAGTGGAAACGGCCGGAGAGATTTTAGGGTTAGGGTTTTGTGGAGTGGGTTCTGTGTTTGGGGCGATTGGGGCTATGTAGGGGACCATGGCGAGTTGGTCCTGGGTTGGTGATGGTGGAGGGGTAACTTTGGTGGTCGCTGGGGTGGTGGAGGAGGAAGGTAGGGACTGGGTAACGGCGGCGAGGAGAGCGGGGTCTGTCCCCATGGAGGACAGTTTGGCGATGAGGTTTTGGAGGTCTTGGGCAAGGTTAGTGTTTGAGGCCATTTTTGTGAGAGAGAGAGAGAGCTGGGAAGACGAGAGGCAGAGAGGAAGAGGAAGATAACTTGAGGAAGATAAGGGAATAGTGAAGAGGAGACTTACCTGGAGACCCGAATTATATAGCCATCACAAGATCTTCCAGAAATTCCAAAGATAAAATCTGATCCTTTCAGTTTCCAAAAGATAAAAATTGCAATCTTCCACTTTCCCAAAAACTTGTCAGAATCTCGTCCAAATCCAATTGAACCAGCCGAAAGATCTCTTTCTAACTTCTTTCCATCAAATCAACCCTTAATGCATGACGCGTCCCAACACAAGGTTTCCATTATTACATTCTGCCATACACACGTCATCTCAGACCTACAAGCCACAGAGGCCGAACCGTTTTCCCGCCAAAACAAAAAGTAGTAGGGTGTGATGCTGGGGGTTAGTTACCAGAGAGGGTACAAAAGACCATCACACCAAAATATATGATATTTGCGATTGATTTTTACATCATGCCTGAGGGGTCTCCAGTTGTGGATGATTAGATGGGCTCATAGGAGACATCAAGCATGGCGGTTACGGGTGAGCTGTAGAATCAACTATCATTTGGGCTTATGATGAGGGAACAAAACATCAAGTTGATTCTTTTGGGCCGAAATAGAGCTGATTCATGTGACATATGATAACATAGATGACCATGCAAGACATTCAGTACATAAAGGAAGTAAAAGCACATAGTCAAGCTTTTCGAAAATTAATACCCAAGGAAGCTAATGCATAATAAGGCATGAAGATTCGACTTTCACAGTTTACCACGTAATCTAGCCAATCATCGAGGGAACACAACACATAGACATGTAGTTAGGGGAACAAACCAGACTTCGTATGGAACTGAATGTAGAGTTCCCCAACAGATGTCCTAATGAGAAAAGTGGCGTTTGATTCTTTGTTCCACGAGATCCCTTATTTGGCAATCTTTCTCAACACAGTTATGTCTTTTCTAGATGTACATGGTACATGAAATTTTCACACAAGGAACAAATTAGTCATTGAGTCCATATCCACGTCTTCTTTACCTTTGACACCAGGCCTTTGAGTCCCAAACATTCCATGCAGAAGTGAGGTGAGACTCGCTTTGTTCCCTGTCAGGTAACTGACCCATGTATGAGTGACACACTGGAAACATTCCTCACTTTATCCTGCACAGAAAGAGTTAGTTCTTGCGAACCCAGACAAGCTTATACTTTCTGGGTTTGGGAGCAACATATCTAATCTTAGGAGGTTCAACTTCTATATGCTCCCTAGTAGTGCGAGCAATCTCCTCATTATGTTGCTTCAGCAGACACTCTTGCTTGTAATGACCAGAATGCCCGCAATACCAACAGACCCTTTGACACTTCAGATCTACATACTTGCTCTGTCCTGGCCAAATTGTTTTGTTAGCAATCCTTGACTGAAAATCAATATTATTGGACTTACTGCTTTGGGATTGCTTCAGCCAAATTGCATGAGCCTTCTGTCCATGATACCAAGCCTTGCCTTTCTCAGTCGAATTAGAACAGTCTTTGCCTTTGTTCCCTCCGGAGGAACATTCTCCCCTTTCTTTTACAGACTGTTTTCCTTCGACTTTGGAGCCTTTTTTCTTAGTGTCATCAACAGGAAGCTTAGGTTGATAGCCAATTCCAAAGCGAGGTACTTCCTTCTTTTCAGGTTTCTTTTCATTCTTGGCTGCAATAAAGACAATACCTTTTGGCTCGTCCTTCTGTTCCTCACTGAGTTTGGTTAGATCACTAGAAAGTTTTGCATTTCCTAGTTTTAACATTAAAGACTCAGCCTCGAGTGAGGAAACAGTGGACTCTAGAGACTTAATCTTTTCAGTGAGTTCTGGACACTCAGAGCATGTGTTTGAAGAGGAAGATGAACCTTTCTCAAGCGTGAGCACTTTTTCAGCCCAAACCTGATTTTCTTCGATCAGACCTGAGATCGATTCATCTTTCTCTTCGAGTTGCTCACTGAAAAGACTACTCTCGCGAACAAGATTCTTAATGAGAGAGATCAAGCTTTCTTTAGATTTGCATCTTAAGCTTGATATAAGATCAGATTCAGTTACCTCGTCGTTGATTACCTCTCTCTTTGTCTCGTTTGGAGCTTCAACGGCCATTAAGCATACATCCCTGGAATGTGACGAATCTTCGTCATCTGAGTCTGATTCTCCCCAGGTGGCAACCATTGCTTGCTTCCCTTCATTTGCTGAAGGCATTCCTGCCTTCTTCTTGAAGCAGTTTCTGGCCATGTGTCCCTTGTTCTGACAGTGGTAACAAACCACATCTTTCATGTCTCTGTTCCCTTCAGAGGAACTGGGCGAGTCCTTGTTCCGAGACCATATCTTTCTCATTGCCCTTGTGATAAGAGCAACATCTTCATCGCCATCCTCATCTTCATCGCCCATTTGAGACAGATCAAATGCCCTTTCCACCTTCAGGGCAATGCTCTTCGCCTTCTCCTCTCCTTTCTTGTTTATCTTATGGTTATAGACAGAGGCGTTGCTTTCCAGCTTCGCAACCACCTCTTCCATTGTAAGAGTCTTGACGTCTGTTTGAGAGTAGAGGGCAAGAGCAATGGCATCCCACTGAGTGTTGAGACCTTGCATGAAGTGATGAGTCAACTTCCAGTCTGGCATTGTTTCACCAAGGTATTGAAGCTGACCGACTAGCCCATGGAACCTGGAATAGTATTTTTGAATGTGTTCATCTTTCCATTGAGAAACTTGGTCATACTCCTTGATTAGAGAAAGGATCTTGTTCTTCTTCGTGTCTTCATTTCCTTGATGAAGGCGCTTCAAAGCATCCCAGATCTCCTTAGCAGTTTTGTAGCTCATGATTTTCTTGAGATCTGAGGGAGAAAGAGCCATGTGGAGGATCTTCTTGGCCCTGTTGTTTTTCTCCAATTTCTTCCAGTCTTCATCGGTGTAGTCGATCTTTGGTTTTGACTTAGTCTCATCTTCGTCATTCTTGATAACCAAAGGACCGACTTCTATGACTCTCCAGATCTGTCCGTCGAGGGAACAGATGTGGGATTCGATTTGTTCCACCCACCAATCATACTCACCGGCCTTCAGCATTGGCGGCTTCCAAAATGAATCACCGATTTCATTGCTTGACGACGACATCTTTCCTGCGAATTCTGTAACGAAAACAATCTAGAGCACCAGGCTCTGATACCAATTGTTGGATTGTTAGAGTTACGTCTGAGGGAACAAAAGCTTTGTTCCCACAGAAGGCACAACGGATTAAAATAGCAAGAACGATAACATAACGAACTCACGATATATAGTGGAAACCCTGATTAGCAAAACTAGCTTCTCAAGGAAAAACCACTACCTTCAAGCTTCCGCTTGAGAGGATTTTGAAGTGTGTACTTGTCTTATTGATTTCTTGTTCGATTACACTTGTAGCATGGACTCCAAAACACTAGACTTCCCACCTAGATTCGAAGATCACTCCTACAACGATGAATCCGAACTCAACCCTCAAAGACTCACAAACACTTCACTCTCTTTTTCTTCTCAACTGAACGCTCTTCGTTCTACTTTTTCCTCTGCGTCGTTACTTAGAAAAGAATCCATACTTCTCTTAAATATAACTCGGCTAAAACCCTAATTGACACAAAATTAGGAAATACTAGAATTGGATTACAAAGATATGATTTTGTTTGGAAGAAAAGATATCACAACCGGTTATATTAATTAAGGAAGGAGTTCCTTAATTAATCCAACCGATTGGATAACGTTCTTCTCTCTCAAATCGCCTTATCTTAGGAAAGATTCCTAGGATCAACACGATCGGGTTTTCTCTCTCCATATCTTCGCGCAATCCGGCTTGATCCTTGGAGCCGAAGTCTTCATCCTCTACCGCGTGGCTTCTTGATTTGTTTCCTTAATTTTGCACGCTGAATGACTTCTTTCCTTTTGCAGCCTCGATCTTGGTCTGTCACTTCAGTTCCTGGAGAGGTAACAAAGCACTTGCTAAGTCTTTGTTCCCTCTGAGATCCTCTGCTGCAACGCTCCCTGGGAAAACTCTTCTTGTCCCTGAAACACTTGGTACACATATTAGTTGAGTGTTTGTAACCGCCAAAACCTAAGGAATTCAACAAAAAGTATGTAGTAACAATGTAATATGATATATGATTTTTATATAATAAGCTGAAAAACATTATAAATATTTGATATTGGGTAAGTAGTAATGTTATCAAGATAATTAGAATAATAATTAACTATTTTCATATATAAATCTTAATCGTATATATAAATGATATAATATAGTGTCATTCTTAAGTGTGTATAGCTTATATCAATTTGATACTTGAATAGTATAATATTATAGTCATATGTGAAGACTCGATTGTAGGATCGTTAGAATCGTATCTAGTATCGGAATCGTACACAAGATTCTATCCATTTTGTTTTATAAATTAAGATTCTACCTCTAATAAGATCACAACTAGGATAAGTGATCGTTTTGTCTAACCTGGATCGTAGGATCTTTAGAATCGTAGATCCGGATCGGAATTCTGATAACCTTGGCTCGTTGAAACATTGACTATTTAAGGGGTGGTTTTAGGGCTGAGCACGGGCCAGAACCCGACCCGAACCCGAAAAGCCCGAAACCCGAAAACCCAAAAAAATGGGACCGAAGACCGAACCGAAGTCATGCGGTTAGGGTTCGGGTCGGGTTCGGGCTAAACAACACTCGTAAATAAAAAATCAGACTGAACTGGGCTAAAACCCGAACCGAAACCCGAAACACTGATAATATCAGACCGAAACCCAAACCGAAGTCATGTGGGTTCGGGTTCGGTTTGGGTTTGTCAGGTCGGGTCGGTTCAGGTTTTCGGTTTTCTCAGCCCTTGCTCAGCCCTAGGTGGTTTAGTCACTTTAGTGCAAAAATCAAGATAAGGGGTGGTTTGATGCAAACTAATTGTAATAAAGGGTGATTTTCTATAAATAACAAAATAAGGGGTGATTTGCTGCAAACATCCCAAAATAAAGGGTAATTTTGTGTAATTCATCATTGGAAAAAAAGAAACACATTGAATTTTGATTCAGCTACTTTTAGTTTTCGTTCTTTTTTTACTTGACAACTAGTCCATAACTCGTGCCATGCACGGGGTATTTCTATTAAAGTGTTGTTTTAGTATAACTTTAATATCATTTTTACGTATATATCTAATAAAATTATATTTTATTAATATAAATCATACAATATTTATATATTTTTTATTAAAAAATATTAATCATATACTCATAATATTAGTAAAAATGAAGAAAATTTGAACAATATTATTCACTTGTATCATAATAAATTTGTAGAAACTAAAAGAGAAATGATATGCTGAAGTGATATATTATCACACCAGCATATAATATTAGAAAATATATAATTGAACATACAAAAAAAAAATTAGTGAAAAATATGGGTAAGATTTTTTTGGTAAGAATCATCTTTTTGATTAAAACCGTGTTTTATCAATTCAATATAAACAATTATAAAATTTTATATAATAATTAATAATAAAGATTTTAATAAATGTAAATAATTTTAAAAATTATCAAATTCATCAATTTATTTCAATGTACATTTATATTAGCTTTGAGTGATCTTTGCTGAGCAATAAGCTTCTAAATGTTAACGTTGGTTAAATTTGCTCAAGCTTAAAAAGAATTGTTGTTTAGGGAAATGTAAGCAACTTAAGAACACGAACAAAACAATTGATATCATGAACAATAAACACATTTCTCACATCAAGTAAATGATATTTAAATTTAAAATTTTCGTTTGATATTTATAATAAAACAAATACCCGAAACACTATAAAAATCTTATTAAGATTAATATGTTGAAAATTTGCTAAAAGAAGTGACTAACGTATAAAGAATGAAGAAAAAACTACAATTTTACATGTTAAAAAAGTTTATTATGATTAAGATGAATTGAGAAATGAATAATTTGATTGTGTTATGAAAATGAAGTACAATATTAATCATAAGTTATATATAGCTAAATTTGTGAGTGTATTTATATATACGGGATTTTGGATGCATGGTTTCCGACCCAACTCATTTGATTCACTTTCTCTTTCATCGTATGGAATTGATGAGATCATGAAAACAAAGATACATAATCAATTATAAATAGAAAAAAAGGTATTTGATGTGTTACATTATCAGTATAAGTTATTTGATAGTTAGCTTGGTTTAAATTTACTTAAACGTACAAAATTTAATTTCCATAACGTTAGTTGAAGCTCGACGTATGACTTGATAAAGTTGGTCCAAAAGCATTTTGGTGATTCAAAAGATGATTAATTTAATATGTATATAGATTATATTGATTTTGATGAGCCTCCTCATAGATTTCAAAGTATTCTAATATCCTTTTGGGATTTTTTTCTTAGTTCTTTAGTATTTACTTGAGTTTTTTATCCTCTTTTTGAAATTTTTTTAAAAAATAAATCACAACTTTTTAAATTTGAATTAACATATATTTTTATCAACAATATTGAAATTGAGAGATGTGATATAGTTGTAAATTATACTACAAATATTAAGATCTCTTAAACAAATATATGCAATTTCTAAATTTGATTCCAAATATTTCCATCAATTATTGCTAATTAAGATCTTTGCTAACAAATATTGATATATTAAGTATATGTAAAATGATTGCCTCAATATATACCTGTTTTTATTTGCTTAAAGATATGAAATATATGATTGCTTACGATATAGTAAAAGATTAAGGTGATATTTATTGCTTTAATTTTTGTAAAGGTTGAATGATGTGACAATTTTAGAGTCCGACGTGTAGACAAATTCAATATGAGTCCGAAAGGTCAGCGAGAGGTCTCTCCTTTAGGAGCTCTAAAATGAGTATTAATAAAAGTTCAAAAATAGATACAAAAGAAAAGAAATAATAGACCGTAAATTTCGAATTGAAAGTGCATAGAAAAAAAATTAGAGAAATTTTCAAATTACAAAATTTTAGTTTTTTTATTTCTAAATGCTAGTATCATAAAATTTGAAAGGAGATATGAACTAATATATAAGAGTATAAGTTTTATTTTCAAAATAACTTTTAAAATACATAAATGAAGTACATTGTAAGTAAATACAAAATAATTTTGATATGATTTTACTGTATAATTCTTTTCTTAAGTACCTCAATTTATATTCTATTGTATGACTAAAAATATAGATTGTTATTATAAATATGTTTTTAACTTTGCATTACAAAACTTAATGAATTTATTAATTTGTTTATATTATTCCATAAATTGGGCTCAGTTTCAAAATAATATTAGAGTTGTTTCACTTCCTTTTCTTATATCTTTAAAATTGACTTATTGGTGTATTAATTATTATGTTTGCTTCAAAATAAATTAATTATGTTTTTGAATAGTATTTTACTTCATGTCTATTATAGCTCATATTTTCTTATTAATTCAAAATATATATTTATGATTATAAATATCAGTTAATTCAATCCACGAAATAATATTATTTATTTTTGAATTTTAAGTTGAGTTGAACTTTTGAAGATATTAAATTAATTTCAAATTTTGATAGATAAGTTAACAATTAAAAATTAATTGAGATATCTTAAATTTAATTGTCTGTGATAACAACTCCATAGATTTGTTAGCACAAGAATTCTAGAGAAGTAAAATTATAAGATGATGTTAGGAAGATCTCGTAGGATTTGATGAGGTCATTAAATTAAGATTTTGAAACTTATTAGTTTAAACTAACACATCGACATTTATGAAGAATTTTGTATCAATAATGGTAAAATAAGTAAAAAAAAGTAAAGTTTGCTAAGCTTATCAAAATAATTCATATTAATAATTTGTGGTTAAGAAATAACATAATCATAATAATTTATTAAAATTATCTTAGGTGTCACCGTTCTTGTAAAAAAACGTCTATTTTTATATTGACTATAAATACTATGTATGACCATGATATCAAGTTAAAATAATTATATATTATTATCTTCATGGTAGAAAATGAATGTGAAATTTAATATACAAACAAATATAAGGTTTAGATTAGTTCATACGTGTTTTTAAAAGAAATAAGCTAATTTATTTTTAAGAATAAAGTCAATTTGATGAGATTTGGTTAAGATTTTATAGAATTTTAGAGTTTAAATTTGATTAATTTTAAAAACAAAATAAAATTAATAATGAGGATAATAATAAATGGAAAAATAAAAAAATCAAACTTCAACAACCTAAGCCTAAAAACGCTTTAGTAACTCAAAAAGAGTAAGGTTTAATATATAGTTATAGATGCTATGGTTCTTGAGATGCAACATATTATTGAAAGAATTTTACATACATTCTTTCACTAAACACAAAAGATATTATTGATTAGTTGAAAACAAACCTAATAAATAAAAATTGAAAAATAAATAAAAAAGACAAAATTAGATAACTAATCTTGTATATTTTCAATTTTGACTTTTTTTTAACAATTTCATGTAACCCATAAAACTTATCTAGATAATTTTCATATGCTCATACTTGAAACTATATTAATTATCATATGATCATGAACAATCATTGAATGATAAAATTATAATTTGAAAATCTATTATTTTGGCTCAATGTTAATATTAGAGATTTGTTACGAATATTATTGATCAGTTCCACAAAAATGTATATGATTATTTGGTTCGATTTGTTAGCGTTTTTAATATATATTAGAGTGTGATTTTAAAACATGATCAAACTTAATATTTTGTTACTCTCATAACTAAAAGTTAATCTTTTTTAAAAAATAAATCAAATCAAATATTGAAGAACTAAAATTTTAATTAATTTCTTTTTATAAAGAACATAATAATTTATATTAAAAGAGTGGTGTTTTAACTGATTTGTAGCAATATTAATTTTTTAACAAATTAGATATTTAAAATATGTAATATGTTTACATGATTATAAATAAATAAATATATTAGTTATAATATATTTTTTTAATAAAAATGATAAATTTACAAGTTCGAACTATAAAGTTAAATAAGTCTTAACAATAATTTTGAAAACAAAATTTGGGAAAGTGTTAACAATAAGACAAAATTTGGGGGGGGGGGGGGGGGGGGGGGGGGGGGGATGTACATATATATGTAGTATGCAACATTTGCATCCAAAAAAAAAAAAATTTATATGCTAATTAATAATTACGTTAATTTGGAAATTTTGTTTTATTGAGATTTATTTTGTTAAGATTTGATATGGTTGTTTTAATATTAATATAAATAAATTGAAATATATTATTAATAATTAAATTGGATTAATCACAAATTGACACCTAGAATTTGTAGGGCCATAATGAATATGGTGGCTCTAAATTCTTTTGCTTTAATATATATACTAGTGTAGTATCCATGCCTTGCACGGGATTTGTTTATTTTTATTTATATTAAAAAAAATAGTATATCAAAATTATATATTTAATCTATATAGAACTGTTATAGAAGTAGATGAATGATATATAAAAAAGAACTAATTAAATAAAAAATATTAAAGAGATTGACAAAATATTATCGAAAGAGAGGTCGTTATCATTTATCGTGTATTTTCAATAAACTATATTGTATTAACATATAATATAAAATTTTGGTCAATATTTTAATATTAAAAACTATAAGTGATAATATTAGTTAAACATAAATATATGTACTTATATCAAAATTCTAGCTTTAAAAGTGATTTGTTGAAATGCTATATTAAAAATATGTTAGTTTAATATTAATTATTCAAAAATATCAATCATATTAGCTCAAAAATGAAAATAAGAAAAATAGAAATAATTTAATGACTAATTGTAAATCATAATCTAAAAAACATCAAAAAAATTGAAATAAATAAGTTTGAGATAGTTAGAATATACCAAAGGTTATTCATGTTTGTTATGATTAGTTTATTTAAATGTGTATATGTATTTAAAGAGAGAAAAATAAGTTTTTAATTTTGAATTTTTTGGAATAATTGAAATATACGTTAAATAATTAGTGCTAATAATTATTATATCGTTTTTTCTAACCTATGCCCTAAAGCCATATGTTAAGAATTCTCGTTTTGAAAACCATTCCCTAAAAAGTAATGCTTAAACCCTTTTACAGAATATTAAAATTCCTGATATAATCACATCTAACAAAATCCTTCTAAAATTAAGTGCTTAACTTATGCCATAATCATAGTTTAGAACAAAAAATTATATCTAACATGTTCTTAGTTATTTTATGGTGTAAAAATTGTCATTGGAGTAGTAACGTAGTTAATACGACGATTTATATCGAAAAGAATAGTGAAATTATGATAAGATTTGCCATGTTATTAGAATTAAGATAAAACTGCCATGTTCTTAAAAATAAGATTTGCTAAAAAATAGTGGGATTATGGTTTATTTTATTCTAATAACAAATAAATATTAGATTAAAATGGAATTGTTACCTTTAATAAAAATAAAAACATCACATTAAATTGAAAATTTTGGATGGTTAAAATTAAATTTGATAATCAGGTAAATAAAACATAAATAATGTAAGATATATTATTTAAAATTTAAATACTTGGTTGGTTAACATTAAACTTTGTTAATTTTTATAACGGTTTTTTCGCGTGATACCCCTGATGTAAGACGAAATTCGTGAGGTATCCCAAATTTTTTTTTTCGGCCAAATGCCCATTTATTATTTTTTTAATTAAAAAAACCAAAAAAAATCATCTCCCTCTCTTCCGTCTGCCGCCACTAGCACCGCCTCGTCGACTCCTCCTCCTTCCTCCTCACCCGTCGTCGCCGCCACCTCCTCCGCCCCACTCTATTCGCTCTCTCCTTCTCCGGCCACGGCCTCCTCTCATCCTCCCTTCACCTCCTCCTTCCCTCCGTCACCTGGCAAACCTCATCCAGCTCCTCACCCTTCTCCGTTAAATCTGATTTCAGCCCCTTGGGACTCCTCTCCCTTTCTCCCTTGGGGCCTCAAATCAAACTTGCTCTTCTCCCTAAATTAAATAATTAATGGCGCTCCAAAGGGACCTCGCGACGCGGCTCATCCACCTCTCTGCCGCTGCACTTGCGATTCTCCCTCCCTGCGCCGCCGAATCTTCCTCCCGCCGAAGCTACATGGCGTCGCCGGACACCGCCAGCCACGGATTCTTCCGTCGGATCCTCCAGCGGAGGGCGATAAAGCAGTCCTCCTTGACGTCATCAGTGTCGTTTCCGGAGTTTATGACCTTTCCGGTCGGAGATAAGGTCCGGGAGAAGCTACTGGAGATGAGCATTGGCGGAAACGGGATCAGCTTTTTTGGATATTTTTTTTCTCATTTTCTAGTTTTTTTTTTGATTTTTTAATTGAAAAATAAATAGATGAACATTTGGCGAAAAAAAAAAAAACTCGAGGGTACCGCATGAAATAGGTTAAACTTTGGGATATCTCGCGAATTTCGCCTTACCTCAGGGGTATCAGGCGAAAAAACCGTTTTTATAATTTGACATATGAGTAATGTGGATCTAGAATCTTTTTGGTGCTTCAAAAATAAATCGTTTTGATATAGATATTTTTTTGATTACTTAATATAATAATAAATTAAATAATAACACATTAACAACTTTTTCTAAAAACGCTCCCGTAACTCTAAATGTGAAAGCTTTAATATATAGTTATAAATAGATAGATAAAATCCATGATATAATTACATCTAACAAAATTCTTCTAAAATCAAGTGCTTAACCAATGCCATAATCATAGGTTAGAAAAAAAAATTGTATTTAACATGTTTTTAATTATTTTATGGTGTAAAAATTGCCATTGGAGCAGTAACGTAGTTAATATTACGATTTATATCGGAAAGAAGAGTGAAATTATGATAAGATTTGTCATATTCTTATAAATAAGATAAAATTGTCATGTTCTTAAAAATAAGATTTGCTAAAAATAGTGGGATTATGATTTATATTATTTTAATAACAAATAAATATTAGATTAAATGAGAATTGTTACATTTAACAATAAAAAACATCACTAATACCGTACATTAAATTGAAAAGTATGATTGGTTAAAATCAAATTTGATAATCAGGTAAATAAAACATAAATAACGTACGATATATTATTTAAAATTTAGATACTTGGTAGGTTAACATCAAACTTTGTTAATTTTTATAATTTATATGTGTATTAATATAATATAGTGGGCTTGATTATAAAAGCACATATACTATGAGTTGGAAATTGTATATATTGTATGATTTTGGCCCATAAATTTATATAGGTTAAATTATATATGCAAACTCATGACAATAATGTTACTAATTACATAAATGAATATAAGATATATTTTATTTATAAATTTAGTAGGAAATTTATCATATATTATTTTGACATATATTATAAGCTTATTGTATGTGTAATTTGTAGAAATCAAATTTAATAAAAAAGTTGTATATAACTTTTTTATATTTGAAGTTAGTTGTGATTAAAATTTTTTTAATATTTGAAGTTAGTTATGATTAGATATTGTGATTTAAATTGAATAGAATTGTTAATAAAAAATGAATTAGTCATACATTGACACATAGAAATTATGGGGTCAGAATGAATATGATGACTCTAAATTCATTTGCTTAGATATATATATATATATATCAATTTATATATTCAATTTGTAAATATGTACTGACCAATTTACCGATTCACACCGGTTATCAACTCATCATAAAAAATCTATTGATCAACTCTACAGAAAAAATATTTCATGAAATGTACGGACCAAATTGTATATTCAATTTGTAAATATGTATTCGATAATACCTTGTATTAATTCAAAAAAAATGTTTGAAATATATTTAGAAAAAGCTGAATCTTGAAAAAGATATTAATTTTGTAAAATTGTAATTGGTGATATCTTGTTTAAATATAAGATTGGTAAAATTTATATATAAATAACCTCAAAGATTGTTATCAAAACGGTACAGATTTTAATTCTTTTATTAATTGAATAAATGGATTTAATTAGATGGATATATCTATTGAGGTTTTTGTTAATAGTAGATTCATGAACGTATTTTTGCTGAACATCATGTTGAATCCGAAAATAAATATTTTCTTCTTATTTATTATATTTATATTTTATATTTATGTTTTTAATTAAATTATTAAATTAAACAAAGTTTATTTGAAATTAAATAGCTTTAATATATATATATATACAGATAAGGCATAAAATTTATTTGGGTCATCTTACTCTAAATGAACCATAAAATTTGCATGTGTAATAATATAATATAATGGGCTTGATTATAAAAACACATGCACTATGAGTTGGAAATTGTATATATTATATGATTTTGGCCCATAAATTATATAGACCAAATTATATATGCAAACTCATGAAAATAATATTACTAATTACATAAATGAATATAAGATGTATTATATATATATAAGTTTAGTAGGAAATCTATCATATATTATTTGGACATATATTATAAGCTTATTGTATGTGTAATTTGTAGAAATCAAATTTTATAAAAAAACTGTATATAATTTTTATATATTTGAAATTAGTTGTGATTAGATATTGTGATTTTTTTTAATATTTGAAGTTGATAATAATTAGATATTGTGATTTAAAATTATTAATAAAAAATTAAATTAATCACAAATTAACACATAAAAATTGTGCGACCAAAATCAATATGATGACTTTAAATTCTTTTAGTTTAATATATATATAGAGATAGATACTCCTGCATTAGCATAATCAGTTAAAGCAGGCCCAACCCTGAGAATGTTTGGCCCAATTATGATTGATTGCCTGTTCTGCCCAATTAGGGTTTTGGGTTAGGAATTTGGTAATTAGAAGTTTTTTTTCTTCACATTCTGAAGATGATATGGTATTTGCGCATGGCCACAAAAAAACTTTCCTCAATCCTCATGGTAAATACTAAAATTAATTATGACTTGAAATCAAAGGGTTGATACAGTCGTATAAGGTTTCACTTTGCGAGCAGGAAAGATCATGTCATTGGACAAAATAAACAAATTATGACTTGATTTATGGTTTATTATCTATATTATTTCAATTTTACTAGTTACCTATTGTAGGATCTGTGCGTTAGTTTCAAGGAAACTGAGACACAAATGTGTTCAGTTCCTATGGACAGCGGAATAACTAGTAAACAAGTTATCAAGAACAATTACTTAAGGTGGAAACCTTTGATAACCAACTAGTTATCTAGGATAAAAACCACCCCTCTTTCGAGGATTTTAAATAGTCTACTTGTATATTAATATGCGATTACAACTTCCGAACTATCAAGTTTCAGTCTAACTCACTAAGACTAAACCTAGTTCCCTAGAAATAACAGATTAACACACAATAGACTTACTTCGACACTATCAACTCGAACACTTCTTCTTTCTGTTTCTTCTTTCTAATGCACTCTAAAGCTCGTGAAAATGCATGACTTTAACCTACTAACAGCGTCATGTATTTATACAATATGTTTGTCAAGGAAAGATTTCAGAGGAGATATTCTTTGAACAAGCATATTCCATAAATCCATGATTCGGTATTTCATCTCTTACCTAAGATAAGATAAGAAATATTTCCTTAACCGAATTACAATATACACAATCATATAAAGATAATCTATGTGTATCTTAACGCCTAAGGTCTTCTGCTGGGCGCGTTAAATCCGGAAACAAATCTTCACAAAGATTCTGTAGAAAATGTTGGTAGTTACACAGATGCGGTTCCCATCCAGTTCCCTTGATCTTGATCTTAGCTCACTTTGGACTTGGTTCCCTTATCTTTTCAGCTGTAGATTAAACACTAGAATAGCCAGTTAAGTTCAAGTGTTTGTCATCGTCAAAACAAGAGAAACAGAGGAAGGGAACTCCATGGAAACTGACGTTCCAAAGAGTTTCATTCCAACAATTTCCCCATTTTTGATGATGACAAACAAATACCAATCTTAAGCATATAACCAATAGGCAAAGATAAGTGACATTTTATGGAAACAAAGATACTAAAATAAACGCTTTATAGTTCCCCCTTAATTTTTGAACACAGTACTTAGTTCCCCCTTAGAAAGACACCAGTCCTATTGATTCCAAGATTCCAGAGTCTATTCCCCCTTTTGACATCATCGAAAAGATAGATTAGTTTCAATTGATAACTCAGAGAGGAACAAGTTCAAAGCAAATTGCAAGTCACAACTAAGCAAACAAATATTCATTAATTATACCAAAAGATGAACAAAACAACGAGCGGACACACAACAAGCCAACAAACAAGACTACGAAGAGATAGTAACCAACAAAGCAGAGCAGTTAGTGTGCAGGGGAGATCCTAGGAAAACTAAGCCAGAGACAAGCATGGGGAATTCAGGAGGAACTGGGAGGCAGCCTGGCGGTCAAAGCAGTCGCAAATGAGGTGAAGGCAGAAGACAGTTCCCTCACAGCCGCGGTGAGTTCCTTTAGCTCGACAGAGATTTCAACAAAGACATTGGGAAGGTCAGACTCCTCAGGCGCAGGTGGGGCAGTGGCAGCACGAGTTTTCTTTGGCTTAACTTCCGGTTCCTCATCAACCCTGAGACTGTTGATGTATGCCATGTCCATGAGGTGCTGGTACATAGACTCAGAGGGGGATGTCGGGTACCCATCTAGAGATGTCAGTAGGGCTTTGATGATGGTGGGATAGGGCAGAGAGTGTGATGGATGAGAATGACAAGCCTGCATATGCAGCATAATTATCTTGGGGAGGTCCAGTCGTTCACCTGATAGCATCTTATCCATGAACACAACCTCCGCAATCTGAGTGGTATTCCACTTTTCCTGTCGCGGGATGACATTGTGGATGAGGAAGGAATGAAGTAGCTTCATTGGGAGGGAAAAATACTTGGTGTAGAGGTCCTTCAGCTTTCTGTCACCAAAAAGGAACTTGACATACTCCTCTTTCTTTGTGGGCCAGTTCTTCTTGGTGATCTGGAAGAACCCTTAAATACTTCTGAGCACAAAGGAGGAGAGCAAACCCAAAATCCGAGGCGGCGGCAGAGAGAGCACACAGGCAGCTACCTTTTCAGTTCCCCCTTAGTTCCTTATAAGTTCCTGGCTAGGGAAGGCTTTGGATGCATATATGTAGAGGGTATATAAATCATGAAGAGTACACATCCAAAATCATATAAATAGTAGGAAGACAATTTTGACGCTAAACTAGTAAGTTCCCAGTTGTGGACTTAATCAAGAAAAGGTTCATAGGGAACTACTAGGGAAGCCATGCTAGGGACAACTTATAATCAACCATCCTTTCGGCTTATGATGTGGGTTCAGAGATCAGATTGATTATATATTGTTAAAAGAAATGCAAGCAAGATGTTCACTTAATGCATGAAGGCGAGAAGAATGCACAACTGACGGCATAACAACAAACATATGAATACAGAGTAGGACAAGAAAAGCAGTAAACACAGTTCCCAACGAGTTACCAATGAAACAAATAAGTCACATAACTAGTCAGTAGCAGGGGAATAGGCAAGGGAACTCAGAACCGCTAAGCTATGGAAATCATTCCAAGAAGGAGTCTAAAGTACTCATATGGTTCTCGATTAAGGGCTTTTGTGAATATATCAGCAATTTGTTCCTCAGTACGACAATGTTTCATAATAATGATCCCTTTTTCCACGTTATCTCTCAAAAAGTGGTGCCTTATGTCAATATGTTTAGACTTGGAGTGAAAGACAGGATTCTTAGAGATGCTAATGGCACTAGTATTATCACATAGAATTTTGAGAGGGCCATATGATTTACCAAAGTCCGCGAGTTGTTATTTGAGCCAGAGGAGTTGAGCACAGCAAGAAACAACAACAATGTATTCAGACTCAGTGGTGGAGAGAGATATGGAGGTTTGCTTCTTGGAGCCTCATGTGACCAGGCAGGGGCCAAGGAACTGAGCCATTCCAGAAGTGCTTTTTCTGTTCTGGAGGAATCCAGCATAATCATCATCCGTGTAGGAGAGGAGCTCGAAGTCACAGTGTTTGGGGTACCAAAGACAGAGATTGTCAGTTCCCTTCAGATAGCAGAGAATTCGTTTCACAGCGGCCATGTGCTTTGAGCGAGGGTCAACCTGAAAGCGAGCACAAAGACACACAGAATACATAATATCTGGTCTACTAGCAGTTAGGTAGAGAAGGGAACCTATCATTTGCATGTATAAGGATTGATCAGCCTTGGGATCCGAATCTTCCAGCGTGAGCTTGGTTGTTGGGGAAATGGGAGTTGCAAAGGGTTTGCAAGTGTCCATCTTGAATTTTCTAAGAAGTTCCTTCACATACTTCTGTTGATGGATCTGAGTTCCCTCTGAGAGCTGATTCACTTGAAGACCTAGGAAGAAGGTCAGTTCCCCAATCATGCTCATCTCGAATTCACTGCTCATTAAGTTCTTGAACTTTTCTACAAGAGAGAGGTTAGTGGAACCAAAGATAATGTCGTCGACATATACTTGAACAACCAAGATATCATCCTTAACTTTCAGTAAGAAAAGAGTTTTATCAATCAAACCTCTTCTGTATCCATTGGATAACAGGAACTGAGCAAGACGGTCATACCATGCACGGGGAGCCTGCTTTAGCCCATAGAGAGCTTTGTCTAGGAAGTAGACGTAGTCAGGATGCTCTCTGTCCTCAAATCCAGGGGGTTGCTTGACATACACTTCCTCTTGAAGAATTCCATTTAGGAAGTGTAGGACCGTGATTGTTAGATAAAAACTTAAGGAACTCAGAATATCAATTCTCAGTTCCTTTCGCAGCGGAAATAAACAATCAAACAAATGACCAGTTCCTTATAGTGGAAACCTTTGATTGCCAATTAGCAATCCAGGATAAAAACCACTACCTTTCTTTCGAAAGGATTTCAAAGTCTACTTCTTGATTTCTTATCTCTTTTGGTTATAGCTTATCCTAGGAACGAACACACAGTTCCTTTGCCTTACACACAGTTAGACAATCCTAGATAACTTAACACAATCAATAATCAATCCAAGAAACAGACTTTCACACCTAGGAACTATCACTTACAGTCACAGGAACTTAGCACTAAACTCTTCTTCCTTGACTGGTTCCTCTTGATCTCGGTTTGCTTTGATGATCTTGTTTGGAGGTTCATACTAGATATTTGCTAATGAGTGTGAGTCGTGTTTTTGTGCTTGAAGATAACCCTTGGGTTAGTCTTCCTTTTATAGAGGATTCTTCGCAGCTCGATCCACTTTGGGTTCCCACAGATTGAGCTTGCCCTAAAATGAGTGGCTTCCCTTGATCCACGTTGTTCTTGGCAAGTGCAAACAACCTAGGCAGCTCAGAATCTCTCTTGGTTGGTCAACTACCTCAGACGAGCCTTGCTATGTCATTGTCCAAATACTTTCGTCCGAGGTTGAACAAGCTGGCCGCTTGGGAACTGTCTTCTGGACAGCGACGTCTCTATGTCCTGTCGCTTTCACCTTCTCTGTCTGAGGTTCAGCGTCTCTAGGTTTCTTGTTGTTTTGCTCTTGGACAATGGCAGGCTTTTGGAAGCTTCAGACAAGTCGTTTTCAATAACTTTTGTCCGAGGTTGTGTGTCCCCAGACTTCTCGGGAATCACAATGTCGCATGCTGCGTTCTGGGCACACCTGGGTTCCTCTGGTTTCCTTCATCTGTCTTGTTCCTTTGGTTCCCTTGTCCTGTTTGGCTTTCTTGCCTTCGGTATATTCCTGTGGTTCCTTAAAACACATCTTTGAGATAAAACATTAGTATCATAATATTTATCATCGTCAAAAGTAGAGAAACTGAGGAAATGAACTCTCAGGGGAACCTAAATTTCAGAGTTCCGTTTCCTAACAGGAAGGCAGTTTTGACATCCATTTGGAAGAGCTGGAATCCCTTGTGGGCAGCAAAGGCAATCATTAGGCGAATGGCCTCCATTCATGCAACAGGAGCAAACGTCTCATCGTAGTCAATTCCCTCTTGTTGATTGTACCCTTGAGCTACCAGACGATCTTTGTTCTTTGTGACGACACCAGAGTCATCAAGCTTGTTGCGAAAGATCCACTTAGTTCCTATGATGGTTCTGTTGGGAGGACAGGGAGCTAAGCGCCAGACTTTGTTACGATCAAATTGATGTAATTCCCTTGCATTGCATGAATCCAGTCCGGGTCAGTGAGTGCTTCTTTGTAGTTCTTGGGCTCTACAAGAGATAAGAAGGCATTGAAAGCACAAAAGTTATTTAGAGAGGATCTAGTGGACGGACCTGGTTTGTGATATGGAGTTATGATTAGATCCACGGGATGAGATCCTTTGTACTTGTAGTTGGGAACATGAATTGAGTCATTGGTCACAACAGGATGTGTGACATCAGGGTTCCCTACATAATGATCATCAGAGTTCCCAGTGGCATGATCATCAAAATTCCCTTCAGCATGGGAACTGGAAGCAGGAGCATCGGAGGAGACGGGTTCCCTAGGATTAGGAGCTTGAACAGGTGTTCCGATGTCTTGAGGACTCTCAGTGGATGGAGTATCATTTTGCTGATCAGGATTCAGAGAAGCAAGAGAGGATTGCTCTTCAGAATCGGGGGAGTTCCCAACAGAGTCGCCAGACAGGTTGAGAGAGAACTCAGGAGTAGATGAGGGGAAGGATTCATCGGGGTCAGCATCAGCAGGAGGAGAACTAGAGGGTACATGTGGCATGTTAGAGAAAGCAGATTCATTGAATACAACATGAACACTTTCCTCAATCTTTTGTGTACGAAGGTTGTACACTTTGTAAGCCTTGCTGTTGCTGACATAGCCAAGGAATATCCCTTCATCGCTTCTGGGATCAAATTTCCCAATTGGATCTTTCCTATTATTGTGCACAAAGCATTTGCACCCGAAGACCCGAAGATGAGAAATGTTGGGAACTCTGCCTTTCAGGAGCTCATAGGATGTCTTCTCAGTCATAGGGCGAAGCATGGCACGATTCAGAATGTAGCACGCGGTGTTGACTGCCTCTGCCCAAAACCTATGAGGAAGACCAGCAGATAGGAGCATAGTACGAGACATGTCCTCCAATGTCCTATTCTTCATTTCAACAACTCCATTCTGTTGAGGAGTGCGAGGAGCTGAGAAATTATGAGAGATTCCCTTGTCCATGCAAAAGGTTAGAAACTTGGCATTTTTGAACTCAGTTCCATGATCGGAACGTATGGCACGAAGATTGTGCCCAAGGGAGTTCTCAAGAGTAGGAACAATAGCTGAGAACCTGTCAAAAACTTCATCTTTTGATTTTATGAAAATGGTCCAGGTGAAGCGAGAGAAATCATCAACAAGTACAAGAATATACCTGTTCCCTCCAAAGCTTTGAGTACGCATGGGACCACATAAATCCATATGAACAAGTTCAAGAGGATGAGAGGAACTGATCTCAGATTTTGACTTGAAGGAACTACGTACCTGTTTCCTCCTTACACAGTCTGAGCAAATGTTGTCCTTTTCAATTTGAACAGAGGGAAGTCCTCTCACCAGTTCCTTCTTGTGTAGCTTATGAATAAGCTGAGGGCTAGCATGGCCAAGTCTTTGATGCCATGTTGTCGTTCTATCAGCTATATAAGACAAGCAAAGATTTTCCTCAGGAATGAAGCTTGTGTCTACGATATAGACATTGTTGTAGCGTTTCCGTTTCAATAGAGTTTTGTGTGTCTCTGGATTCAGCACGAATCATTCTTTGGGAGTGAATAAGACATGGTTCTCCCCTTGGTCGCAAAGCTGAGACACACTCATTAGATCAAAACCCAAATTGTCAACAAGATGAACATCACTTACTTGTACTTTGTCAGTTAGGTCCACGCATCCAACGCCACAAATGACTCCTTTTCTCTTGTCTCCAAAGGAAATCTTTCCTCCGTTGTATTTCTAAAGTGAGTGCAGTTTCTTCATGTTTCCAGTCATATGGCATGAAGCTCCACTGTCTATGTACCATTTTTCTTCTTTACTCACTTCAGCCTGCACAATTAAACATCATTTCTTACGAACCCAGGTCGGCTGACCGTTCCCGGGTTTGTTAAGAGGAGAGTTCCTAGGTGGATTAACATGATCAGTTTCCTGAGAAGGAGAATAATAATAATAGGGATCATTCAAGTCAGAAATTTCAGTTCTTTTCCTATTATCTTTCCTCATATAGTTTCTCTTCATAGAGGCCTTTTCCTCATCCCTTTCCTTCTTGTTGCATTCGTCAATGTTGTGACCTTGGTTCCCACAGTACCAGCAAACCCGATTGTTGGGAATTCAGAGGTACTTACCCTTTTTACGAAAGGGAACTGAGTTGGCTTTCTTTCTTTCCCTTAGGTCAACCTTTTTCCTGGGAGTATTTCGCCCAATTTCCTTATACATCTCATGTATCTTAGAATCATTTGGAGCGCATGGAAGTTTTTCATTAGATTCATTTTCAAGGACCTTGATTCTTTCTTGCAAGTATTCATTTTTACAGTTTGAGGTTTGAAGAGCTAAATCAAGTCTTTCATTTCCAGCCTGAATATCACTAGACACTTTATCAAGGTCACTATGAGCATGACAAGGGGGGTCAGATGAATCATTTGGAAGATAACCTATTCCAACCCTAGGTCTCACAAAAACAGTTTGAGTAACAGTATTTTCATGAATGCAATCAGAGAGAGAGTCAAGTTTATCAATGATAAACATCAGCAATTCATGGTCAGGAGAGGAACTAGCAAGGGAACTGTTACCAAGATTCAGTTTATCATGCAAATCACACGTAGGACAAATGACATACGAGGTGTTACTAGACTTAGAAGCATCCTCAAATTTCTTACACCAAACAACATTCTCATAAGTTAAGCAAGAAATTTCTTCTTCATTTTCAATTATCTTTTCTTCCAGAGAGTTGTTTTCATCGCTAAGTTTGATAATCAGTTTAATCAAGTGCTTTTTATCATACTTAGAGAGAGTTTCAGTGAGTTCAGCAGATGATACCTCGGGTTTAGTAGGGTCTGAGTCAGCACTTGGGTCTGTATTTGCCATGAGACAGACGTCAAGGGAACTGGTATCGAGTTCCCTTGAAGATGACGTTTCAACAATCAGACACTGTCCAGCGGATAAGTCGTCTAGTTCCCCTTCAGATTCTTCATCATTGTCACCCCATGTGGATGTACCAACCAATGCCTTTTTCTGTTGTGGTTCAGCATCCTCCTTCTTGTTTGGGCAATTTTTAGCAAGATGCCCAACCTGGTTGCATTGGTAGCATCTGAATTCCTTGTGTTCCCTCTTGAAGTCTTTCCTCGGGAACTTGCCTTTCTGAAAGTTCCTTACAGTGCGAGTCAGAAGAGCAATGATCTCATCATCATTTTCTTCATCAGAGTTTTCATTAGTCTTCAGCCTTTCCATAACTTTGGTCAGCATCAGGGCAATGCTCTGATCAGTTTTCACTTGCTCAGTTCCCTTAGCCTTGTCTTCTTGTTGCTGGAGTTGACCAATGAGTTCCTGAACAAGGAGAACTCTGATGGAAGGAGTTTGTAGCATAATGCTCTGTGTCATTTTGAACTTGGAGTTGAGACCGTTGATAATCACCATGGATTTGGACCACTCTTCAGGTTCTACACCACAAGCTGTGAGTTCATTGCATAGGATTTTAAAACGAGAGTGATAAGATGAGACATTTTCAGTTTCAAGCATTTTGAATCTGTGGTATTCTCCTTGTAGATCAAATTTCCTGCTATTCTGAAGGTCTTCACTTCCCAGGTTGAACTCCCTCAGAGCTTTCAACATCTCCTTAGCATTGTTGATGCTAATGACTTTGTCTTGATCGGTTTTTGTCAATGCATTCAGGATGTATTGACGAGCCTTGGCATTCTTTTCTTATTGATTGAATTGCTCTTGAGTCCATTCAGAGATAGGAAGAAGCTTGGTGGGATCCTTTGTATCAGTTGGCTTAGGATAGTTCCCATTCTCCAAGACATACCAACATTGCATGTCGTTGGTTTGCATGAAGCCAATGAGTTGTTGTGTCCACCAGTTGATTTGCCCATTCTTAAGAATGTATGGCTTGTTGATGGAGACACCGAGTTCAGGTTCGTTGTTGCGAGACATCTTGACAGCCTGCTTAGTAAACACACAATCTAGAGCGCTAGATCTGATACCAATTGTAGGATCTGTGAGTTAGTTTCAAGGGAACTGTGACACAAATGTGTTCAGTTCCTATGGGCAGCGGAATAACTAGTAAACACGTTATCAAGAACAATTACTTAAGGTGGAAACCTTTGATAACCAACTAGTTATCTAGGATAAAAAACACCCCTCTTTCGAGGATTTCAAACAGTCTACTTGTATATTAATATGCGATTACAACTTCCGAACTATCTCGTTTCAGTCTAACTCACTAAGACTAAACCTAGTTCCCTAGAAATCACAGATTAACACACAATAGACTTACTTCGACACTATCAACTCGAACACTTCTTCTTTCTGTTTCTTCTTTCTGATGCACTCTAAAGCTCGTGAAAATGCATGACTTTAACCTACTAACAGCGTCATGTATTTATACAATATGTTTGTCAAGGAAAGATCTCAGAGGAGATATTCTTTGAACAAGCATATTCCATAAATCCATGATTCGGTATTTCATCTCTTACCTAAGATAAGATAAGAAATATTTCCTTAACCGAATTACAATATACACAATCATATAAAGATAATCTATGTGTATCTTGACGCCTAAGGTCTTCTGCTGGGCGCGTTAAATCCGAAAACAAATCTTCACAAAGATTCTGTAGATAACGTTGGTAGTTACACAGATGCGGTTCCCATCCAATTCCCTTGATCTTGATCTTAGCTCACTTTGGACTTGGTTCCCTTATCTTTTCAGTTGTAGATTAAACACTAGAATAGCCAGTTAAGTTCAAGTGTTTGTCATCGTCAAAACAAGAGAAACAAAGGAAGGGAACTCCATGGGAACTGAAGTTCCAAAGAGTTCCATTCCAACACATATCTTCATGATGAAAATGATTACATATTAAAATTTATGTAATTTAAACCTGTCAAGATGGGTTAGGTTTGAGTAAAAGAACGGGTTCGGGTTGTCGGGTCGATAAAAGTAGAGGTCAATCGGGTCTAGTTAATAGTTATACGTGTTTGGTGTGCGTTCGGACTGATCCAACGAGTAAAAAATGCCTAATTAAATAAATATATTATTACTATTATTGTTGTTATATGTTTTTTTAATAAAAAATATGTTATAATATTGAATATAAATGAGATAATATATTCATCGAATCGTCCAATCCCAAAAATCACACATGTAACACCCCCAAATAGTAACCCATTTGGAAATATATTACCGCCAGTGACCTCGGTTTCCACACCGAAACCACCCCAGGTTTTACCATTTAAACACAAATCATAAACAACAATTATGATTTAAACACCAAAACCTTTGGTTAAAACATATTGTTAGGAAACGGAACTCTGAAATTTAGGTTCCCTTGAGAGTTCCTTTCCTCAGTTTCTCTACTTTTGACGATGACAAATATTATGATACTAATGTTTTATCTCAAAGATGTGTTTTAAGGAACCACAGGAATATACCGAAGGCAAGGAAGCCAAACAGGACAAGGGAACCAAAGGAACAAGACAGATGAAGGAAACCAGAGGAACCCAGGTGTGCCCAGAATGCAGCATGCGACATTGTGATTCCCGAGAAATCTGGGGACACACAACCTCGGACAAAAGTTGTTGAAAACGACTTGTCCGAAGCTTCCAAAAGCCTGCCATTGTCCAAGAGCAAAACAACAAGAAACCTAGAGACACTGAACCTCGGACAGAGAAGGTGAAAGCGACAGGACATAGAGACGTCGCTGTCCAGAAGACAGTTCCCAAGCGGCCAGCTTGTTCAACCTCGGACGAAAGTATTTGGACAATGACATAGCAAGGCTCGTCTGAGGTAGTTGACCAACCAAGAGAGATTCTGAGCTGCCTAGGTTGTTTGCACTTGTCAAGAACAACGTGGATCAAGGGAAACCACTCATTCTAGGGCAAACTCAATCTGTGGGAACCCAGAGTGGATCGAGCTGCGAAGAATCCTCTATAAAAGGAAGACTAACCCAAGGGTTATCTTCAAGCACAAAAACACGACTCACACTCATTAGCAAATATCTAGTGTGAACCTCCAAACAAGATCATCAAAGCAAACCGAGATCAAGAGGAACCAGTCAAGGAAGAAGAGCTGAGTGCTAAGTTCCTGTGACTGTAAGTGATAGTTCCTAGGTGCGAAAGTCTGTTTCTTGGATTGATTATTGATTGTATTAAGTTATCTAGGATTGTCTAACTGTGTGTAAGGCAAAGGAACTGTGTGTTCGTTCCTAGGATAAGTTGTAACCAAAAGAGATAAGAAATCAAAAAGTAGACTTTGAAATCCTTTCGAAAGAAAGGTAGTGGTTTTTATCCTGGATTGCTAGTTGGCAATCAAAGGTTTCCACTATAAAGAACTGGTCATTTGTTTGATTGTTTATTTCCGCTGCGAAAGGAACTGAGAATTGATATTCTGAGTTCCTTAAGTTTTTATCTAACAATCACGATCCTATAATTGGTATCAGAGCAGGAAAAGCTCTAGATCTTTGTTAAGTTTGCAGATCATGTCTCAACCAAGCAAGTTTGAGCTCAGAATCTCCACCAACAAGCCACATCTCCGAAAGAAAGGAGAAGAAACATGGTGGGAAAAGTGCATGGAAAGCCACATCAAGACCAACGACTACCAATGCTGGAGGATAGTCGAAAATGGAGATGGCTATGTCGACCTCACCATGAAGGAAGAAGATTGGAAACCAGAACACTATGTTATCATGGAGAAGAATGCCAAGGCCAGGCAGTTCATCCTCAATGGATTGGACAGAGAGGACATGGACAAGGTCGTAGGAATCAAGACGGCCAAAGAGATGTGGAAAGCTCTCAAGGAGATGCATGAAGGAAGTGAGGAACTGAAGCAAAGCAGAAAGTTTGCTTTGGAAGGAGAATACCACACCTTCAAAATGATAGAAACTAAGACCATCTCAGAGTACTACTCCCGCTTCAACAGATTGATTGGAAAGCTAACAGCGGTGAGAGTTGATCTTGATGAAGTTTCTAAGTCCCTAGTGGTCATCAATGGACTCAACTCCAAGTTTACCCTTCTGAAGAGAATCATGAAGAACACTCCAGGCATCCAATCACTTCCCTTGACCCAAGTCATAGGAAAATTGGAGGTTGAAGAAGGAGAGCACATCAAATCCAATGCCGACAAGAAACTGGAAAAAGGAATTGCCCTCAAGATCTCCAAAGCCTTCTCTAGGCTCGAGATGGAGGAAGAGAACTCAGACCTTGAAGAAGAGGAGGACGAACTAACAACCCTCTTCACAAAGAACATCAAAAAATTCTTTGTGAAGGGAATGTTCCAAAAGGGCAGTTCCTCTCACAATGGACCAAGAAGAGATCTCAAGGAAGTCTCATGTTACGAGTGCAAGGAGAAGGGACACTATGCTAAGAACTGTCCCAACAAAGAAGAGTCCAAGGAAGAGGAAAGACCTTAAAGAAAAAAGGCTCTCGTAGCATCATGGGGAGAAGACTCAGATGAGGAACTGGATCTGAGTGGCTTCTCTAGAGGGAGATGTCTCATGGCAAAAGGAGACTCAAGCGACTCAGAAGACCTTGAGGTAACTTCTGACGATCTCTTAAAATCCCTAGTTGATTGTGATAAGAAACAACTTCTTAAGATCATAAAGAAACTAGGAAAGGAAACCAGTTCTCTTCAATAGAAACTAGATGATTGTGAAGATGAAATTGCTTGCTTGACTGTCGAGAATTCTGTTTGGAGTAAGAAACTTGATGAAACTGAGAAAGACCTAGCTGGAACTCACTCCAACTAATTGATATTAGAAATGTGCATGCTAGTCACCTTAAAATTTGCAAATCTTGTGATGAAACTAGCATAGACTCTGTCAAAGTTCCTTTGCATGCTAACCCACCTAGAAATGACATGCTTCAATCCATAATTGATAGGTTAGACATTCTCACTGATTCCATTAATGAAAAAACGATAAATCAAACTGTTTTTGTGAGACAACGCCATGGAATAGGATATGTCAATAATAAAGGGAACAATGATGCTGAAAAAGAAAAGGCTAGGCGAGAACTTTTTGAGATGAATGGGAATCTCAGTATTGCTCTTGCCACTTCTCGTGATAGGAATCAATTCCTATTAGAGAAGATCATGGTCCTTGAGAACAAGGCTGAGGTTGCCAAACGTCTCAATGAAGGCTCTCAAAGTCCTAAGAAGGAACCAAAGGGAAAAGAATAGATGGTTCCTGAAAACCAATGGTTCACCAATTCCTTTGCTCACAAAAGATATATTGACATGGCCCATAGCAAGGTTATAAACAATGTTGATTTTAACAAAAGGAAAACTGAAAAACCTTTTAGGCCAGGAAAAGGAAAATATGGACATGTTGTTTACAATCGTTTGTGTACCTACTGTGGTAAGAATGGTCATTACAACACTGATTGTGCTAAGAAAAGGAACTTTGAAAAGGAGAAAAGTACTCATTACCATGAAAGGAACCAGTTCCATGGTTATTCACAGACTCGCAATGCTAATCCCTCCAGTAAAGCCAAGCTTCGCTGGGTTCAGAAATCTTAGTTCCCTTATGTGCAGAAAGAAGAGAGGCAACCTCCACTATGGTACATCGACAGTGGTTGCTCATGCCATATGACTGGAAGAAGAAATCAAATGACCTCTCTTCAACCTCTCCAAGGAGAGAACATATCCTTTGGAGACAAAAGCAAAGGGAAAATCTGTGGAATAAGAACTGTGAAACTCAACGATCACATTCAGGTAAACAAAGTTCACCTTGTTGATAATCTTGGTTTTGACCTAATAAGTGTGTCACAGCTGTGTGATCAAGGAGACAATGAAGTTAGATTCAGATCAAACGAATGTTCAGTCCTTGACTCCTCGGGACAAATCATCCTAAAAGGGAAAAGATTCAACAATGTCTACAAGGAGAAACTTTGTCTCTCAACTGTTAATGACCAAGCTGATTTGTGGCATCAACGCCTCGGTCATGCTAGCACCAAGCTGATTCAAAAGCTACACTCAAAGGAGCTAGTCAGAGGGCTGCCAAAGCTAAGTGGCACATCTAAGGAACTGTGCTCCGACTGTGTAAAAGGGAAACAGGCTCGTAGTTCCTTCAAGTCCAAAAACATGGTAAGCACCTCAAGGCCTCTTGAACTCATCCACATGGATCTTTGTGGACCCATGAGAGTTCAGAGCCTAGGAGGGAACAAGTATATCTTTGTTATTATCGATGACTTCTCTCGTTTTACTTGGACTATTTTCATTAAATCTAAAAGTGAAGTTATTGACCGCTTTAAAGATCTGGTTCCCTTGTTAGAAAAATCTCTTGATTGTTCACTAAATGCTATTCGGTCTGACCATGGTACCGAATTCAAAAATGGAGAATTTCTAACCTTTTGCAGTGAACATGGCATCGATCACAACTTCTCTGCACCATACACTCCTCAACAGAATGGAGTAGTAGAAAGGAAGAACAGGACCTTGGAGGACATGGCTCAAACTATGCTGATCTCAAGTGGACTCTCCCCATCATTTTGGGCTGAGGCGATCAACACAGCGTGCTACATCATCAATAGAGTCATGCTTCGACCAATCACATAGAAGACACCCTATGAACTCCTAAGAGGAAGAGTTCCCAACATTTCACATCTGAGGGTGTTCGGATGCAAATGCTTTGTGCACAACAATGGGAAGGACAATCTTGGCAAGTTCGACCCAAGAAGTGATGAAGGAATCTTCATTGGTTATGCCTCAGGTAGTAAGGCATACAAGGTCTTCAACAAAAGGACTAAAAAGGTAGAAGAAAGTATTCATGTTATTTTTAATGAAAAATCACTTGGAAAGATTATGCAGAACACCACCAGTTCCTTTGAAGATCCATTTCCCAAGTTATCTCAAGAAGATCCAGATGAAAATGTCACTCCTCCCAGTTCCTGTCCTGCTGATCGGAACCCTCCAATGGCTCCCCCACCAGTTCCCATGGATAATGAACAACAATCCATTTCTGGGAACCATGAGCATGACGACAACATTTGTGGAGACTTCAATGATTTATCTTCCCACATGATCTTCAATGGAGAAGGTGATCCTAACAAGGAAGCTGAATGCTCAACTCAGAATGTCTCCACATCAAATGCTCTGACTCCCAACAGAGAAAGAAGAGTCGTCAAGCCTCCAGTCAAGTATGAACATCTAACCTTCTTTGCTTTTAATGCCTTTCTGTCTATTGTGGAACCAAAGAACATAGGTGAGGCACTGAAGGATGCGGACTGGATCCAAGCTATGCAAGAAGAGCTTCATCAGTTTAAAAGGAACAAAGTATGGCATCTAGTTCCCCGTCCCAAGGATAAACACATCATAGGAACTAGATGGGTCTTTAGAAACAAGCTGGATGATACAGGAGTTGTGATAAGGAACAAAGCAAGACTTGTTGCTCAAGGATACAATCAACAAGAAGGCATCGCCTATGATGAAACCTATGCTCCAGTGACAAGGATTGAGGCAATAAGATTGTTGATTGCCTTCGCTTCACACAAAGGATTCAAGCTGTTCCAAATGGATGTAAAGACAGCCTTCCTCAATGGAATTCTTCAAGAAGAAGTCTATGTCAAACAACCTCCTGGTTTTGAAGATGACGATCATCCAGATCATGTCTACTTTCTAGACAAGGCACTCTATGGCCTCAAGCAAGCTCCCAGAGCGTGGTATGATCGTCTTGCCCAGTTCCTACTCTCAAATGGCTACAGGCGTGGAGTCATTGATAAAACTCTCTTCATCCTAGAAGAAGAAGGTAACATCTTAGTGGTTCAAATCTATGTTGATGATATTATTTTTGGTTCCACTAACCTGTCCCTTGTAGACAAGTTCAAAGACTTGATGAGCAGTGAATTTGAAATGAGTTTAATTGGGGAACTCACATTCTTCCTCGGATTACAAATCACTCAAAAGGAAGATGGTATTCAAATCCATCAACAAAAGTATGTCAGGGAACTACTGAAGAAGTTCAAAATGGATTCATGCAAGCCTCTCTCCACTCCCATATCCACCATGCCCATCTGGATAAGGACAATTCGAGTCCTCTAGTGGAAGAGAAGCTCTATAGAGGTATGATAGGTTCACTCATGTACCTAACCGCTAGTCGACCAGACATTGTCTTTGCTGTTGGCTTGTGTGCTAGGTTCCAATCTTGTCCAAGAGAAACCCACTTGGCTGCTGTGAAGAGAATACTTTGATATCTCAAGGAAACTGACGATCTCTGCATTTGGTACCCCAAAGAATGTCCCTTTGAGCTGATGGGTTTCACTGATGCTGATTATGCTGGATACTTGGTGGATAGGAAGAGCACTTCTGGAATGGAACAGTTCCTAGGCCCTTGCCTTGTGTCATGGGGATCAAAGAAACAAGTTTCAGTCTCCCTCTCCACCACAGAATCCGAGTACATTGCGGCTACCTCCTGCTGTTCCCAACTTCTCTGGCTAAAGCAACAACTCGCGGATTTTGGTATGTCTTATGGCCCTCTCACTATTCTTTGTGATAACACTAGTGCCATAAACATCTCTAAGAATCCTGTGTATCATACTAGGACCAAGCATATTGACATAAGACATCATTTTCTTAGAGATCATGTTGAGAAGGGAAACATCATTATGAAATTTTGTAGAACTGAAGATCAGGTTGCAGATATATTCACCAAGGCATTGAATAGAGTTCCTTTCGAGAACCTTAGATTGGAACTAGGAATGATTCCTATTACTCAGTAGTGACCTTAGTTCAAAGAATTCTTTCCAGTTCCCCTGATTGACTAGTTTAAGATATTTAACTTGTTGAGTCTTGATGTCCTTGTGTTATATCTTTTGCTACAAACCATTTTTGTCATAATGGTTTCTTAAAAAGGCTTAGATAATTTTTTCTGGTTCGTTTCCTTTTGGTCCTCATTTTTCTTTCAACTCCTCATTGTTCAAGTTTCTTTGATGGCCCAAAAGTCACAATCTGATCATATTTCTATCCCAACAATACAAGTCGAAATGATGATTGTGTACTAAGACCTACCCTTGCCTCATTACTCAATATTCTCTATGATCCATCTCTAAATCCTCTCTGAGAATTATTGTGCAATGCGATAAATAGCCTACCCTGATTCCTTGTATGGGAACGTATGTTTGGTTCCATTGTTTTCACCCACATCAAAGGTTCCCATACATCCCTCTAGCACGCTGAATATATCGCCAGAAAGGAACCAGGATTTAGTATGTCTCCAACGGCTAGATTGGCACTTCCCAGAAGCTATTTATGGCAAAACTCAGAAGCCCAGTCACGTCTTATCAGTTGGCAGACTCCCTCTTCTCTGAATGGGCAAGTTTTGAAAATGGGTTAGCCATTCCGAAAAGCTGCAAGAGTATTCAATGCCCCAGATTTACCTTGATCTTCTCAACGGCTGGATTTGATTCTACGGTCATCTCAGCCTTCACCGTCTTTAAAGTATTGCACATTTGCTCCAAGCTGATCCCACAACTCACCATCTCTCTGATCCTCTGCCTCTCATTTCTCTCAAAACACAGAAATCCTTAAGCTCCTCAAAAATGGCCGATCCAAACCCTAACCTTGTTCAAGACGAAGAGGAGGCTGCCCTTCTCAAAGCCTTTAGAGAAAAGAAGGCAGCTTCATCCTCTAAACCCGTTTCTGTCATCTCTTCTCATAAATCCTAACCGGAAGAGAAACCTGTGGAGAAAATAGTGGAGGAGCCTGAAGAGAAAGCCGAAGAGGAACCCAAGGAGCCAACAAAGCCCAAGGGTGAGGAGAAAGCCATGGCCATCTCTCTGGCTTCGGAATCGGCTACCAAAACCGTCTCCGAAGGGGGCTCTCATGACTCCTCGCCTGACAAGTCTCTCCAAGAGCTCCTCAGCCCTGAGCCCTCACCAGTAAGCCTCAAATCCAAAACCACTTCTAACCCTGGTCCCTCTGTCGCCACTAGAATGAAACAGAGAAAGATGAGTTCCCAAACCATAGTTCCCTATGAAACCAAATCCACAAAAAGAGCCAAAATCACCACCCTCTCTGCCTCCTCCTCCCTGGGTCAGGTCTCCTCTTTCTTCTCTAAGAGGAAGATCCTTAAGCCTCTCATAATCGGCAAGGAGTTCTGGACCCAAGAACTGGAAGAAGAAGAAGATGAGGAAATGTTTGGAAAAGCCCTGGCTGAGTTCCATTCTCTGCTGCAGTTTCAAGGATGGGACGAGATGCTGTTTGAACCCTTCTCTGCTTCTGATGAGGTTGTCCGCTTGTTTTACCAGTCTATGGAATTTGTGCCTGCGAAGGAGAACTCTCCCTGTAACGACGCCATTCTTATATGGAAGGGAACCGGCTATCCTCTGTCCGCCAACCTAATTGCGTCTGCTCTAGGGATCGAGTCAAGGTCTGGGTTTGGCATTCTGCCTCAAAAGAAGGGATGGCCCAAAGGAAAGGGCTACAAATCCAAGGGAGCAGTGGTCAAGAAAATCTATGATGGCACCTCCCCCTCATCTTTGGAGACAAAGGATCTCTCCATCGCAAACAAGTTGTTATACTTCTGGATCACCCGTAATCTGGTTCCCAGACAGGAGCACCAGAACAATGTTCTCATCACATATGTCATCTACATGGACAAGGTGCTCTCTGGTGTTCAATTGGATCTCCCTCGCATTGTCTTAGCCCACATGCAGTTTTGCTCATCCCATGACTCCCATGCTTTACCCTTCCCTCATATCATCAAAAACATTCTCTCCAACCTTCACCAGTACCCAGTTGATCTGCCTGAGACAGTCTACAACAAGTATCTTACCATGGCCACAGTTCGAAAGTTGAAGACAAAGGAACAACAAGACCCCCCTTCTGAAGCTCAAGCTCAACTGCCTAAGGAAAAGGCCAGTTCCAAGGCCCCTTCTAGTTCCCAGCCACATCTCAACCCCTCTCAAGACTCCTCTGCGATCCTTACTGCTCTGGATCGTATTGAAAAGGCTATCATGGTGGGCTCGACTGCTATCCCGGTCGCCCTCCATGATCAAGTAAGAGAGTTGGGGCGTATAAGTTCTGCTATTGTGGCTCTGGTAGATGTTCTTCAGAAGGATTGGCAATGTGCAATCAGTGCTCATCAGGCCACGGGCCAAAATGAAGGAACTGTCGACAAAGATGCTGAAGAGGAGGCCGCTGCTCTAACATAGGAACGCTTGTTCTGGTTCCCAGTGCTGTAACACCACATCGTGCTAGTAGTTTCCCCTAGGATCCTACTCCCCTCTTCTATCCATTTGTCGTCTTTCCTAATGATTGCTTTTGTTGTTGTCTTTGCGTTTTGTTGTTTTTGTTGTTGGCTTATGTTGGTTGTGTTGTGTCTTACCCGTCCTTGAACAATGATCAGTTTAAGCTTTAATGATTATTTTTTTGGCTTCGTCTCTATGATTAATTTGTCTTTGCCTTAAGTTTCCATTATGCTTCTGTTATGGGTTTAATGTAGTTGTATATTCTCTTGGATATCATGTTCTTAACTGGTACTTAATCTTTTCGATGATGTCAAAAGGGGGAAGAAAAGGATAGGAACCTTGAACTTTGGAGACTACTGAACTAATAGGAACTCTGAACTAGTTTTACTTCTAAGGGGGAATTTGAAATAAACTCGTTCACTTGCTTAGGGGGAATTTGCAACCATTGAATGCTCTATCATTAATTTGTAATGTTGTAACTCCCTTAATCTCAACTGGTCTCATGAAATTCAAAGTCCTATTATGTTGCCAGGTTCCTTGTATTTGTCATCATCAAAAAGGGGGAAATTGTTAGGAAACGGAACTCTGGAATTTAGGTTCCCCTGAGAGTTCATTTCCTCAGTTTCTCTACTTTTGACGATGACAAATATTATGATACTAATGTTTTATCTCAAAGATGTGTTTTAAGGAACCACATGAATATATCGAAGGCAAGAAAGCCAAACAGGACAAGGGAACCAAAGGAACAAGATAGATGAAGGAAACCAGAGGAACCCAGGTGTGCCCAGAACGCAGCATGCGACATTGTGATTCCCGAGAAATCTGGGGTCACACAACCTCGGACAAAAGTTGTTGAAAACGACTTGTCCGAAGCTTCCAAAAGCCTGCCATTGTCCAAGAGCAAAACAATAAGAAACCTAGAGACATTGAACCTCGGACAGAGAAGGTGAAAGCAACAGGACATAGAGACGTCGCTGTCCAGAAGACAGTTCCCAAGCGGCCAGCTTGTTCAACCTCGGACGAAAGTATTTGGACAATGACATAGCAAGGCTCGTCTGAGGTAGTTGACCAACCAAGAGAGATTCTGAGCTGCCTAGATTGTTTGCACTTGCCAAGAACAACGTGGATCAAGGGAAACCACTCATTCTAGGGCAAGCTTAATCTGTGGGAACCCAGAGTGGATCGAGCTGCGAAGAATCCTCTATAAAAGGAAGACTAACCCAAGGGTTATCTTCAAGCACAAAAACACGACTCACACTCATTAGCAAATATCTAGTGTGAACCTCCAAACAAGATCATCAAAGCAAACCGAGATCAAGAGGAACCAGTCAAGGAAGAAGAGCCGAGTGCTAAGTTCCTGTGATTGTAAGTGATAGTTCCTAGGTGCGAAAGTCTGTTTCTTGGATTGATTATTGATTGTGTTAAGTTATCTAGGATTGTCTAACTGTGTGTAAGGCAAATGAACTGTGTGTTCGTTCCTAGGATAAGCTGTAACCAAAAGAGATAAGAAATCAAGAAGTAGACTTTGAAATCCTTTCGAAAGAAAGGTAGTGGTTTTTATCTTGGATTGCTAGTTGGCAATCAAAGGTTTCCACTATAAGGAACTGGTCATTTGTTTGATTGTTTATTTCCGCTGCGAAAGGAACTGAGAATTGATATTCTGAGTTCCTTAAGTTTTTATCTAACAATCACGATCCTACACATATGTCTGGGGATTACATCCCAATCCCCATAGGACAAAACAGAGTAATCAACGGAAGTCTTTGTAAAACATAAATACAAGGGTCTTGATCTTAATGATCACCCGCCAAGGATCGCAACGTGGTAAATCCATTAAAACACCGTTTGCCTTTATAGTCGTTCTAGCCCTCATTTCTCGGATGTTTATCTGATGTGCCGAATCAAACGGATGACACCAGCCAACCATGCAGAGAACAATTTAGGTTGGTTAGTCTAATAAAAGACTATGCAAGGGTACAAAGCAGATGGTTCGAGTAGTCGTATTAGGTTAGACTCATCGCTCCTCGAATAATAACCGACGACGATAGTCAACCTTCATACTTCTACTGGAATAGAACAAACTGAATGATCAAGAGAAGATTCTGGAAGACCAAGTCTTACAGCAATCAACCCAAAAGAAGACTCCAATGAATTGAGTCTTATCGAAAATATGACAAATGTTGGGAAACTTAAATAAATCACACAAGCGTTCAAAAACGACTTGATGTTTCGGTTCACAACCAACCTCACCGCTTAACGCGAATCCAGATTGGAAAGAGAACGGTACTCTGATCAAAGTCAAGACGAGTTTTCCTAGCTGTACTATTCCCTAGCTGCACTACTCGTCTGATGTATATTTAATCATGTGCTATGACGACACTTATCTTATTTAATTCCAAAATGCGCATCACGTTATAGGCTTTTAAATATATGTATCGCCATGAGGGACATATATTGAATATATGTTTCGCCATGAGGGACATATAGGACATATGTTTCGCCATGAGGGACATACTCCTGAAGGGAATGAATTCCAAGGTTTATAGCACCAGCTAAGTGCCACCATCGCTATACTTAGCGTATCGAGATCGGTCATGACCCACAGAATGATGTTAGGGGTTTTGCCGCCCTACACACCATTTAGTATTATAAAGAAACGACTGGACGTCGAATAGTCCAACGTTCCTGACTACTCGTGCTAACTAAATAGTTCAACACAGTAATAATCATATCACAGTCCTCTAGACTATCATCATAATAATATAGATATTTATAATAGCGTTGTTCTAACAGATATACAACCTATTATAATATCATATTCTTTTCATATTGTTGCCCTCCCGACAATCCTCATAATATATATATATCTATAATAGCGTTGTTCTAACAGATATACAACCTATTATAATATCATATTTTAATCCATATCATTTATCAAAATTGATCCCAACAAAACAGTAAATCATTCCAAATTAATTAACAATCAAACTATTGATAATTAATGGAAATATGGAATGATAAGCAAGAGCGAACCGCCACTTGCCTTAGATTAGACGAAGCTTTAACAAGCTTAGAGATAACGGTTTCCGAGTCCGAAACTGAGACAGATCCTGGACAATAATTCCCTATGGAACGACCCATAACGAGACCCTAAGTTAGATTCAATATCTACATATATGAATCTAAAAGAATAGGAAAAGGACCAAAGGAGTCAAGCCTCGCCCAAAGCCAAACACACACGAACACACACCTCGGACAAGGCTCACCGCGGGTGCGGTGCCGGTGGGGCCCTTGCCGCGGGGTGCGGTCGGTTAACAGTGGCGAGACTTCAACGATGGCAACGGGGGAAACACTCACCAAATCGATTCGTTCGACTTCGATCCGATTGAGTTTTGATCTCCCAATACCTTAGACCTTTGAATAACACTCAAGAGCACCTTTATAAACGCTCAAAGGAGTTCGATCACCTTCTCTAACAATGCTAAAAGCTTGGCAACAATGGAGGAATTTCAGAGGAGAGAAGGAAGATGACAACTCTGTTTCATGCCACTTTTCCCCTCCGATTTGCTCCATTTAAAGGCCAACCAAGTAGCTTACCTTCAGCTGACAAGCAAGGAGGAGGTGTCCCGACAGTCAGAAGTAGGCTAGGGGAGTCACCAAGGCTACGTTCTGCAGCCATCAAGTTGCAATGCAACTTGTCGAATGACAGCGGCTCACCGCGGGGTGCGGTGGTCTCCTCTGACTCCCTCACCTGTTTGGCCTTCACCGCGGGTGCGACAACTCGACCGCGGGGTGCGGTCAAGGCAAATTTTCACCCTTTTTGTCCGTTTTAATCTTGGGTTAATTATCTTAACCCCGGGTTAAATATATTCGTATACGAACGACTATTTAACCCCGAAAATACATCAACTGTATTTTATATTACTCAGAAAAAATATTACAGAGATCAAACATTTTATAAAATGTCTGAACTTCTCTGAATTTAATCTGACTTGTAATACGAGAGTTGGAAAATTTCCAAAATACCCTTACTAAAATTAAGAGATATTACAACACAGTCCATCGTGTTTGGGTTAATCCTGATCCATTGACTTTCAAGTCTGGACACAACCCAAAAAACTAAACGGGTCGAGTTTTGCTGTCGGGTGAAATCATAGTTTTGACATGACTAATCTACTTAGGGCTCGTTTGGTATCACAATAGGAATCGGGTTGGAATGAGGAATCAGATTGGGTATGAAGAATGGGATTGAGTGATTTCTAAGGGTTTGTGTTTGGTATAATTTTGAAGAGATGGAATGAAGAGTAAAATTAGATTTGGGCCATACCTCTAGTTTTATATGGGTATGAGATGTAGTGTTATGTATGAGTCATACCTTGGAATCAATTTCATACACATACCTATCTCTACCAAACACAAAACTGGGTTGACCTATTCCCAACCCCATTCCCTATACCTATGGTATAGAAACAAACGCCCCCTTAGTTTGATTTAATTTGTGTCAGGGGCGGAGCCAATGTAGGCCTAGTGGGGTATAGCCCCGACTGAAATAAAAATAAAAAGATTAGTATTATTCTAAAAAAACCTTCTAGTGGTTGATTTAACTTTTTTACTTTAATGATATGTAAGTGAACACATGTTCAAATCTTGAGAGTCCCTTCCCCCATTTATTTTTCTTTTGCACTATTTTAATCAACCTCTTCCTTATTCTTTTTTCTTTCTTTCTTTTTATATTATATTCATTTCTTTTTTTTATATGCTATATAATATTATAGTATATATCCTCCATTTTTATTAAATATTTTTTATTATCTTTATTCTATAGTTGAAATAGATAGATTAAATTAATTAAATTCTTTATAGTTAAATAACATCATAATTATTGTGTCATATCAATAAATGTATTTAAATTATTAAGTATATAGATGGATAAATATTTTACAAGTAGGTTTACAAAATTCAAAACACCAACTCTTAGACCAAGTTTTAATCCTAACCTAGTGAATCTATTAAGTGTTCTAAATTTGTCAAATTGTGAAGCTGAGGATGATCTTAATGAGTTGTATGTTGATTAAGTGTTAAAAAATTAATATACTTTTAATATTTTATATATTATATTAAAATTAATTTCATCAATGCAAGATTTTAGCTCCTGCTGGGCTTAAATCTTGCCTCCACCCCTGATCTATGTTATATACAACATTATTTTTAGCTATAACCACAAAATATCTAAACGTAATAACTGGCATGATTTGGTCCACGTGGACTCCAAAACCATACCTCATATAATAAATCTTAGGGAAATTCTTATTGGTGTCCCTGAGTTTAGGGTTATTCCTATTGGTGTCCCACAATTAAGTTTTTCCCGATTGGTGCCCCTAAGGTTTGGGTTTGTTTGCTTCATAACCAAACTTTTTCATGTTTGTACCATTCTAGTTCAAATTGATTAAATCCAAGTCCACCATTGTGTTATTCGCCATCAAATTAGTAAGATTTGACTCCTAAAATACCCAAATCCATGTCCAAACCATGTCGATTTGAATTCCGAAGCAACAACTCGTTTCCGACCTTAAGAATTCAAATCGGAATAGTTCAAGTATGGATTTGATTGTTTTAGGAGTCGAATCCTACTAAGTTGAGGTCAATAAACATATTGATGAACTTCGATTTGATCAATTCGAACCGAAATGATACGAATATAGAAAATTTCGGTTACAAAGCGAACAAACCCAAACCATAGGGACACCAACCGAAAAAAAACTTAATCGTGGGACACCCACAGGAATAACCCTAAACTCAGGGACACCAAAATGAATTTTCCTAAATCTTATAGACTAGCATCACGTACGCGTTCACTGAAATTTCGATCAAGTTTTCTTATTAACATAGTATATTGTAAGCAAACCACTCCTTTCATACCGACCTTTAGTTTAAAATAAGCAAGTTTTTAAAATAAGCAAGTTGAGCCTGGTAATTGTGTATTTGTATTAATTGATGATTTCCCGATCCGTTATTAGTTGATGAATGATTAATATGGAGTTCATGTTAGTCATCCTCGATATCATCTCGAAGCGCAAGTTGGCAATTAAAGTGCATGTATGTTGTTGGAACCATGACGTTTCCTCTGGTTTTGATGATGATAAACACCATTGAGTTTTATGGTTTACATTGTTTCTATGAGTTTCAGGGATTGTGAACGATTTAGGGAACAATAGAAAGCATGTGAAAGAAGAGAAAGCAGAGGATTGCTAAGGAACGTGGTGAAAACATGGAACAGTTACGCGGAAGCAAAATTGAAGAATGAAGCACGCGTATAGTTCATACAAGGAAACTTTTATACTTGGAAACTGTAGGATCGTGATTGTTAGATAAATAACTAAGGAACTAAGAATATCAATTCTCAGTTCCCTTCGCAGCGGAAATAAACAATCAAATACAAATGAACGAGTTCCTTATAGTGAAAACCTTTGATAGCCAACTAGCAATCCAGGATAAAAACCACTACCTTTCTTTCGAAAGGATTTCAAGGTCTACTTCTTGATTTCTTATCTCTTTGGTTACAGATTATCCTAGGAACAAACACACATTTTCTTTGCCTTACACACAGTTAGACAATCCTAGATAACTTAACACAAATTATAATCAATCCAAGAAGCAATCCTTATCACCAAGGAACTAACTCACTTACAATCACAGGAACTAGCACTCAGCTCTCAGGTTCCTTGACTGGTTCCTTCTGATCTCAGTTTGCGTTGATGATCTTGTTTGAGAGTTCACACTTTGATGTTTTCTATGGAGTGTGATTCTTTCCTTTTTTATTGCTTGAAGATAATAGCAGAGCTTATCTTCCTTATATAGTGGATTCTCGAGGTTGGATCTTCTCTTGGTTCCCACAGATCAAGCTTGCCCTAGGATGTGTGGTAATCCTTGATTCACGCTGTCTTTGACATATACCAACAACCTAGGCAGCTCATAATCCACTTTGGTTGGTCAACTGCTTCAGCCAAGTCTGCCAAGTCGTTGTCCAACTCCTTTCGTCTGAGGTTCAACAATCTGAACACTTGGGAACTGTCCTCTGGATGGTGACATCTTTATGATAGGTCACTTTCAACAACCTTTGTCTGAGGTTCGGCTTTCTAGGCATCTTGGAGTTTTGCTCTGGATGGTGACAGACTTTTGGAAGCTTTGCTCAAGTCGCTTTCACCATCTTTTGTCCGAGGTTCGGTGTTCCCAGATTTCTCGGGAAAAGCAAAGTCGCGTGTTGCATTTCTGGGCACACCTGGGTTCCTTTGGCTTGCTTGTTTGGTTTCTTTATCTTGTTTGGCTTCCATGGTTCAAACAACTGTCATGTGGTTCCTCTAAACACATCTTTGAGATAAAACATTTGTATCAAAATATTTGTCATCGTCAAAAGTAGAGAAACTGAGGAAATGAACTCTCAGGGGAACCGAAGTTCCAGAGTTCCGTTTCCTAACAGAAACAGCGTATCAGGAACAATGAAGAACTCAGAAGTTGCCAGCTGTTACCAATGAAGAACGCCACTTATGGAAACCCTATTTTGAAGATCTACTAGGAGAGAGAAGAGCTAGATAGCATGTCTTAGGAAAGTTTACTTATGGAAACCATGTGTTTATGAGCCAAGTTGTTTAGAAGGAAAAGAAATCTTGGATTGTTACCATGTATAGAAATCGATAGATGTTTGGTAACAAGGTCTTGACTACCACTATAAATAGTTGAGGATATCTTAGGATAAGGTATCTCGGTCATCACTAAGGAAGCATACTGAAGAGCTATTGCGATTGAGATCAAAGGTTCAAGGCAAGGTAGAAACTAGTGTTATGAGTACTTGCTTAGAGTCTTTATTGTGTTCTTGTGTTGTTACTGGTTGATTGCACTCAAAGTCTAGAAACCTAGGAACTGTGTGTGATTAGGTGGAGATAAGACTTGTGAGATTGTACAACTTGATTAATAATACAAGTACACGTGTTTGAAATCCTCCTAGGGTAACACCTAGAGGTAGAGGTTTTCTCTTTTCAACTAGTTGGTTGATAGAGTTTCCTCTCTAAGGAACTGTCTTGTTGTTACTACTGAATCTCTGTTATTTCCGCTGTCCAGGGAACAGTTTCACCGTTCCCTGTCTAACACACTATGATTCAACAATTGGTATCAGAGCAGGTACGCTCTAGATTGTGTGTTCTTTTCAGATTCACAAGTAACAATGTCTTCAACTCATGAAGTCGGTATTGGGAACAACAAACCACCGTTCCTGCCCATCGGTGGAAAGTTTCAACACTGAAAGGATCTTTTCACTGACTGGATGAAGAGTAACGACTACCAATGCTGGAGAGTCATTGAGGTTGGTGATGAGAAAGTTGCTGAAGCAGTGATCAAAGGAATAACACCTTGGAGTCAAGATGATTTCAGAATCATGGAGAAAAACTCTAAGGCTCGCATGTTCATCAACAACGTCCTTAGTGTTGAAGATGCTTCAAAGCTACAATCTTATGCAACCGCCAAAGACATGTGGGCTGCCTTGGAACAGATGTACATGGGAAGTTCCGGCCTTAGAGAGATTGATCGTTTTCAAGCTAAGAAAGATTTCTATAATTTCTCTATGGTTGATGGTGAGTCTGTTTCCTCCTACCAATCTAGATTTGAGGAAATTATGGCTAGACTTGTTTCTCATGATGTCAAGGATGAAGAAATTCTTCCCAAGGAGAAAGCTCTCATCATTATTGATGGACTTCCTCCAAGGCACAAGATGACCAAAGCTATTCTCAAGGAAAACCCCAAAACTCTTGAACTCACTCTTCATGAAGTGTTTGGAAAAATAAAAAAAATATGATGAAGAAGACAAGTATGTTAAACCTAAAGGCATTGCCTTGATGGTTGAAAAAGCTGTCAAGATGATCGAAGACAACAAAGATGAAAACTTGGATGGTATAGATCCAGAAACTGCCCTTCTCACCAAGGCCATGCGATCTCTCTATCGCAAAGGTAGATCATTCAGGAATGATGAGAACAATGGTAAGAAACGAGATCTCAAAGACTTTACATGCTATAACTGCAAGGACAAGGGTCACTATGCTAACAAGTGTCCCAAAGGGAACAACTCAGACAACACCAACGGTGACAATACTGGGAACGACAAGAAGAAAGCTTTGATGATGACGAGCCAACTCTGATGATGACGAGCCAGAGGCATGGGGGAACAACAGAATGTGTGCAATGACTCTAAAGTCATCAAGTGAAGAACAAGAGGTAGATCCTGAAACTTTCTTTGAATCTCTTGTCAATTTTGATAAAAAGTCCTTGATTTCTCTTATCAAAAGCATGTATAATGAGAACCTTAAAACACAAAATGACTTGAGTAATGCTGAGGATAAATGCATCGAATTGAATGAATCTATATATAGAATTGCTAGTTCCTCTGCTGTTCCTTGTGTTAAAAGTGATGTTACTCACAGTGAACCTAGTTCCTTTAGCACTATTAGGGAACTGTCTCAGATGAAAGCTCAGATTGATAAAATTCACTCTATTCTAGTTGAGCAGAAGCTTAAGGAAGTATAAATTACCTTTGTTGAGTCCAAGTATGGTGTGGGGTACAAAGGTGAAAAACAAGAGTGTGAGGAACATGAGTTAACAATACCCGAGCTTAGAGAGTTAAAAGATAGGGAACTTCAGAGTACTAAGGATAGGAACTCTTATAGAGAAGAGCGTGTGAAGACTCTGGAGAGTGGGCTAAGTGAAAGCCAATCTTGGTACAAAGGTCAACCTGCCCATAAGATGTATCTCATCCAATCCCAGAGAAATTTGCCTAGTAAACCTGACCCAATTAGAGCCAAGCAACATAGCATGCCCGTCCCAAACCGTAAGTACACCTTGGGGGACTATTATAAGATTTGCTGGCACTGTGGGAACAACGGCCATGTTGTGAGAAACTGTGCTAAGAAACAAAAGTTCACTAAAGAGCACACTCAACGCAGGAACAATCAAAGTAACAATGTTGATTTGAATGATCATGATGCATCTTTAGACACGTGCAATGCTAAGCCTAGAGAATATTATTTTGTCTCTAAACGACCAGGTAAAGCTAAGCTTGCTTGGGTCGCTAAACACTAACTCTCTTAATGCAGGATGAAGTGAGGGGGAACAACAGGTGGTTCATTGATAGTGCATGCTCATGTCATATGACAGGAAATAGAGATCACCTTACCTCACTTCAACAACACTCTAAGGGAACCATTTCCCTTGGAGATAAACGATGCAGAGAGATAGTGGGAACAGGAGAAGCTACTTTGAACTCAAACATCAAGATACAAGAGGTTAGTCTGGTTCATCAACTTGGTTTTAATTTATTAAGTGTAGCTCAACTATGTGATCAAGGAGACAACAAGATGGTGTTAACAACCAAAGATTGCTACGTAAGGAATAGAAAAACCAAGGAGATCGTGTTAAAGGGTGTCCGATTCAATGATGTGTACAATGTTGACACAACATTCAAGCCTTCAAGGGAACTGTGCTTTGCGTCTCTAGCTGAAGAGACTAAACTGTGGCACAGAAGGCTTGGACATGCCAATCTTCAACTCATTCACAAACTCCATAAGAAGGAACTGGTTCGAGGTCTTCCAAATGTCAAACTTGAGATCCATGGAGTCTACGAAGCCTGTGTAAGAGGGAAGCAAACACGTTCCTCTTTCAAGAGCAAACCTGATGTTACCACTTCTCTCCCTCTGGAACTGATCCATATGGATCTCTGTGGTCCCATGAGGATAAGAAGTCATGCAGGGAATAGGTATGTGTTTGTTATTGTTGATGATTACTCTAGATTTACATGGACAATTTTTGTCTCTTCCAAGGAACAGGTATTCAAGACATTTGAGTCTTTCATCAAGGGTGTGGAAACTAATCCGGGACACAAGCTAAGCGCCATGCGATCCGACCATGGAACGGAGTTTGAGAATGCTATGTTCCTTGATTACTGCAGGAAACATGGTATCTCTCATAACTTCTCGGCTCCTAGGACACCACAGCAAAATGGAGTGGTCGAGAGGAAGAACATAACATTGGAGGACATGGCTAGACCAATGCTCATAGCAAGCAATCTTCCTCGAATATTCTGGGCTGAGGCAATCAATACCTCATGCTATATCCTTAACCGTGCCATGCTTAGACCCTTGCTAAATAAAACTGCCTATGAACTAATCAGGGAATGCAAGCCCAATGTTTCCCACTTGCGTGCCTTTGGTTGCAGGTGCTTCATTCACAACAATGGAAAAGACAACTTGGGGAAATTTGATCCAAGGAGTGATGAAGGAATCTTTCTGGGATATGCTAATTCAAGCAAAGCTTATAGAGTCTACAATAAGAGAACCCGAAAGATTGAAGAGAGCATTCATGTTGTCTTTGATGAACACTCAAAAGCTATGAGTGATGATTCCAACACACCGTTCCCTGATGATCACTTTCCACGAATGCAACGAGAAGACTCAAATGATGAAGGTGATGATGGGAATCACCAGGGTAATCCACGTACAAGGAACCGTGCCCCCAATGCTGGTGGGAGAACTACATGTTCTCTCGAAGTTACCACAAACAGTGGCGATGCTAATACCACTACTACACCAGTGCCTGATGTTCCCACAACATCCACTCCAATCATTGATGTTGATGTCACTACTGTTCCCAGTGGAACTTCTGGTGGTGATATTTCGGATGCATAACTCGTGCAAGATGGCCAAGAGAGTGTTGATGTGGTAACAGTTACTAAGGAATAACCTATGGATGTTGTTGAAGGAATTGTCCCTGATGTAGCTACCACGACTGCTGCTGACGTTCCTCCTTCCTCATCCTCAACTTCAACAACTAATGATGATCTTCCTCCTATCCCTCCGCTTCTTGTATCAAAAAATGTCAGAGTTCAAAAGAATCATCCAGTTGATGCTTTTCTCACAACGTACGAACAAAGAGGTTCACGTTCTCAACTATACGACTTTTGTGCTTTCTTTGCCTTTATCTCATTTGTAGAGCCAAAAACCATCAAAGAAGCATTGAGAGAGCCAGATTGGATAATTGCTATGCAAGAAGAGCTACACCAATTTGAGAGGAACAAAGTATGGAGACTTATTCCCCTTCCCAAGAACAAGCATGCTATTGGTACTCGTTGGGTATTCAGGAACAAGCTCGATGACTCTGGAACTGTGACAAGGAACAAAGCAAGACTGGTTGCTCAAGGCTACAACCAACAAGAAGGGATCGACTATGATGAGACATATGCTCCAGTAGCTCACATCGAAGCTATTAGGAAATGGAACTCTGGAACTTCAGTTACCCTGAGAGTTCCTTTCCTCAGTTTCTCTACTTTTGAAAATGACAAATATTATGATACTAATGTTTTATCTCAAAGATGTGCTTTAAGGAACCACAGGAATATACCGAAGGCAAGAAAGCCAAACAGGACAAGAGAACCAAAGGAACAAGACAAAGGAAGGAACCCAGAGGAACCCGGGTGTGCCCAGAAACGTAGCATGCGAGGTTGCGATTCCCGAGAAATCTATGAACACCAACCTCGGACAAAAGGAAGTCGAAAGCGACTTGAGAGAAGCTTCCAAAAGCCTGCCACCATCCAAGAGCAAGACTCCAAGACACCTAGAACACTGAACCTCGGACAAAGAAAGGTGAAAGCGACAAGACATAGAACCTGTCGCTGTCCAGAAGTCAGTTCCCAAGCGCCCAGAGTGTCGAACCTCGGACAAAGGAAGCTGGAGAATGACTTGGCTGAAGAGGTTGACTAACCTAGAAGGATTCTGAGCTGCCTAGGTTGTTTGCACATGCCAAGAACAACGTGGACCAAGGAGAACCACTTATCCTAGGGCAAGCTCAATCTGCGGGAACCCAGAGAAGATTAAGCTGCGAAGAATCCTCTATAAAAGGAAGACTAACTCAAGGGTTATCTTCAAGCACTGAAATACGACTCACACACATTAGCAAATATCCAGTGTGAACCTTCAAACAAGATCATCAAAGCAAACCGAGATCAAGAGGAACCAGTCAAGGAATAGAAGAGCTGAGTGCTAAGTTCCTGTGACTATAAGTGATAGTTCCTAGGTGCGAAGGTTTGTTTCTTGGATTGATTATTGATTGTGTTAAGTTATCTAGGATTGCCTAACTGTGTGTAAGGCAAAGAAACTGTGTGATTGTTCCTAGGATAAGCTATAACCAAAAGAGATAAGAAATCAAGAAGTAGACCTTGAAATCCTTTCGAAAGAAAGGTAGTGGTTTTTATCCTGGATTGCTAGTTGGCAATCAAAGATTTCCACTATAAGGAACTTGTCATTTGTTTGATTGTTTATTTCCGCTGTGAAGGGAACTTAGAATCGATATTCTGAGTTCCTTAAGTTATTATCTAACAATCATGATCCTACAATTGGTATCAGAGCAGGAAAAGCTCTAGATCTTTGATAAGTTTGCAGATCATGTCTCAACCAAGCAAGTTTGAGCTCGGAATCTCCACCAACAAGCCACATCTCTGAAAGAAAGGAGAAGAAACATGGTGGGAAAAGTGCATGGAAAGCCACATCAAGACCAACGACTACCAATGCTGGAGGATAGTCGAAAATAGAGATGGCTATGTCGACCTCACCATGAAGGAAGAAGATTGGAAACCAGAACACTATGTTATGATGGAGAAGAATGCCAAGGCCAGGCAGTTCATCCTCAATGGATTGGACAGAGAGGACATGGACAAGGTCATAGGCATCAAGACGGCCAAGGAAATGTGGAAAGCTCTCAAGGAGATGCATGAAGGAAGTGAGGAACTAAAGCAAAGTAGAAAGTTTGCTTTAGAAGGAGAATACCACACCTTCAAAATGATGAAAACTGAGACCATCTCAGAGTACTACTCCCACTTCAACATATTGATTAGAAAGTTAACAGCGGCGGGAGTCAATCTTGATGAAGTTTCCAAATCCCTAGTGGTCATCAATGGACTCAACTCCAAGTTCACCCTTCTCAAGGGAATCATGAAGAATACTCCAGGCATCCAATCCCTTCCCTTGACCCAAGTCATAGGGAAACTGGAGGTTGAAGAAGGAGAGCACACACCAAAGCCAATGCCGACAAGAAACTGGAGAAAGGCATTGCTCTCAAGATCTCCAAAGCATTCTCTAGGCTCGAAATGGAGGAAGAGAACCCAGACTTAGAAGAAGAGGAGGACGAACTAACAACCCTCTTCACAAAGAACATCAAAAAATTCTTTGTGAAGGGAAGGTTCCAGAAGGGCAGTTCCTCCCACAATGGACCCAAAAGAGATCTCAAGGAAGTCTCTTGTTACGAGTGCAAGAAAAATGGACACTACGCTAAGAACTGTCCCAACAAGGAAGACTCCAAGGAAGAAGAAAGACCTCAGAGAAAAAAGGCTCTCGTAGCCTCATGGGGAGAAGACTCAGATGAGGAACTGGATCTGAGTGGCTTCTCTGGAGGAAGATGCCTCATGGCAAAAGGAGACTCAAGCGACTCAGAAGACCCTGAGAAAGATGAGAGGCAACCTCAACTATGGTATATCGACAGTGGTTGCTCATGCCATATGACTGGAAGAAGAAATCAAATGACCTCTCTTCAACCTCTCCAAGGAGGAAACGTATCCTTTGGAGACAAAAGCAAAGGGAAAATCTATGGAATAGGAACTGTGAAACTCAACGATCACATTCAGGTAAACAAAGTTCACCTTGTTGATAATCTTGGTTTTGACCTAATAAGTGTGTCACAGCTATGTGATCAAGGAGACAATGAAGTTAGATTCAGATTAAACGAATGTTCAGTCCTTGACTCCTCGGGACAAATCATCCTAAAAGGGAAAAGATTCAACAATGTCTATATAATTGATCCATCATTTGTTCCCAAGGAGAAACTTTGTCTCTCAACTGTGAATGACCAAGCTGATTTGTGGCATCAACGCCTCGGTCATGCTAGCACCAAGCTAATTCAAAAGCTACACTCAAATGAGCTAGTCAGAGGGCTGCCAAAGCTAAGTGGCACATCTAAGAAACTGTGCTCTGACTGTGTAAAAGGGAAACAAGCTCGTAGTTCCTTCAAGTCCAAAAACATGGTAAGCACCTCAAGGCCTCTTGAACTCATCCACATGGATCTGTGTGGACCCATGAGAGTTCAGAGCCTAGGAGGGAACATGTATATCTTTGTCCTTGTCGATGATTTCTCTCGCTTCACTTGGACTATCTTTATTAAATCTAAGAGTGAAGTTATTGACCACTTTAAATATCTGGTTCCCTTGTTAGAAAAATCTCTTGACTGTTCACTCAATGCTATTCGGTCTGACCATGGTACCGAATTCAAAAATGGAGAATTTCTAACCTTTTGCAGTGAGCATGGAATTGATCACAACTTCTCTGCACCATACACTCCTCAACAAAATGGAGTAGTGGAAAGGAAGAACAGAACTTTGGAAGACATGGCTCGGACTATGCTAATCTCAAGTGGACTCTCTCAATCATTTTGGGCTGAGGCAATCAACACAGCTTGCTACATCATCAATCGAGCCATGCTTCGCCCAATCACAGAAAAGACACCCTATGAGCTCCTAAGAAGAAGAATTCCCAACATCTCACATCTGAGGGTATTCGGATGCAAGTGCTTTATGCACAACAATGGGAAGGACAATCTTGGCAAATTTGACCCAAGAAGTGATGAAGGAATCTTCATTGGATACGCCTCGGGTAGCAAGGCGTACAAAGTCTTCAACAAAAGGACTAAAAAGGTAGAAGAAAGTGTTCATGTTATTTTTAATGAAAAATCACTTGGAAAGATTGTGCAGAACACCACCAATTCCTTTAAAGACCCGTTTCCCAAGTCATATCAAGAAGATCCAGATGAAGATGTCACTCCACCCAGTTCATGTCCTGCTGCTCGGAACCCTCCAATGGCTCCTCCACCAGTTCCCATGAATAATGAACAACAATCCATTTCTGGGAACCATGAGCATGACGACAACATCTGTGGAGACTTCAATGACTCATCTTCCCACATGATCTTCAATGGAGAAGGTGATTCCAACTAGGAAGCTGAATGTTCAACTCAGAATGTCTCCGCATCAAATGCTCTAGCTCCTAACAGAGAAAGAAGAGTCATCAAGCCTCTAGTCAGGTTCGATCATCTAACCTTCTTTGCCTTCCTGTCTATTGCGGAACCAAAGAACATAGGTGAGGCACTGAAGGATACAGACTGGATCTAAGCTATGCAAGAAGAGCTCCATCAGTTTGAAAGGAATAAAGTATGGCATCTAGTTCCCCACCCCAAGGATAAGCACATCATAGGAACTAGATGGGTTTTCAGAAACAAGCTAGATGATACAAGAGCGGTGATAAGGAACAAAGCAAGACTTGTTGCTCAAGGATACAATCAACAAGAAGACATTGACTATGATGAAACCTATGCTCCAGTGGCGAGGATTGAAGCAATAAGGTTATTGATTGCTTTCGCATCACACAAAGGGTTCAAGTTGTTCCAAATGGATGTAAAGACGGCCTTCCTAAATGGAATTCTTCAAGAAGAAGTCTATGTCAAGCAACCACCTGGTTTTGAAGACGATGATCATCCAGACCATGTCTACTTCTTAGACAAGGCACTGTACGGTCTCAAGCAAGCTCCCAGAGCTTGGTATGATCGACTTGCCCAGTTCCTACTCTCAAATGGCTACAAGCGTGGAGTTATTGACAAAACTCTCTTCATCCTATAAGAAAAAGGTAACATTTTAGTGGTTCAAATTTATGTAGATGATATTATTTTTGGTTCCACTGACCTGTCCCTTGTAGACAAGTTCAAAGACTTGATGAGCAGTGAATTCGAAATGAGCTTAATTGGGGAACTCACCTTCTTCCTCGGATTACAAATCACTCAAAAGGAAGATGGTATTCAAATTCACCAATAGAAGTATGTTAGAGAACTACTAAAGAAGTTCAAAATGGATTCAAGCAAGCCTCTCTCCACTCTCATCTCCACCATTGCTCATTTGGACAAGGACCACTCAAGTCCTCTAGTGGAAGAGAAACTCTATAGAGGTATGATAGGCTCACTCATGTACCTAACCGCTAGTCGTCCAGACATTGTTTTTGCTGTTGGCTTGTGTGCCAGGTTCCAATCTTGTCCAAGAGAGACCCACTTGGCTGCTGTGAAGAGAATACTCCGATATCTCAGGGGAACTGATTCACTCTGTATTTGGTACCCCAAAGAATGTCCCTTTGAGCTGATGGGTTTCACTGATGCTGATTATGCTGGATACCTGGTGGATAGGAAGAGCACCTCTGGAATGGCACAGTTCCTAGGCCCTTGCCTTGTGTCATGGGGTTCAAAGAAACAAGTCTCAGTCTCCCTCTCCACCACAGAATCCGAGTACATCGCGACTGCCTCCTGTTGTTCCCAACTTCTCTGGCTAAAGCAACAACTCGCGGATTTTGGTATGTCTTATGGTCCTCTCACTATTCTTTGTGATAACACCAGTGCTATAAACATTTCAAAGAATCATGTGCATCACACTAGGACCAAGCATATAGATATAAGACATCATTTTCTTAGAGATCATGTTGAGAAAAGAAACATCATTATGAAATTTTATAGAACTAAAGATCAGGTTGCAGATATATTCACCAAAGCCTTGAATAGAGTTCCCTTCGAGAACCTTAGATTGGAACTGGGAATGATTCCTATAACCTAGTAGTGACCTTAGTTTAAAGGCTCCCTTCCAGTTCCCCTGATTAACTAGTTTAAGATTTTTTACTTGTTGAGTCTTGATATCTATGTGTAATATATTTTGCTACAAACCCTCTTTTCATAATGATTTCTTAAAAAGGCTTAGATAAATTTTTCTGATTCGTCTCCTTTTGGTCCTCATTATTCTTTCAACTCCCTCATTGTTCAAAGTTTCTTTGATGGCCCAAAAATCACAATCTGATCATATTTCTAACCCAATAATACAAGCCGAAATGATGATTGTGTACTAAGACCTTCCCCTGCCTCATTGCTCAATTTAATTCTCTATGATCCATCTCTAAACCCTCTCTGAGAATTATTGTGCAATGCGATAAATGGCCTACCCTGATTCCTTGTATGGGAACGTATTTTCTTAGGTTCCATTGTTTAAACCCACATCAAAGGTTTCCATATGTCCCTCTAGCACGCTGAATATATCGCCAGAAAGGAACCAGGATGAAACGTTCTCCTAACGGCTAGTCTAGCGATTGAATTTCCCAAGACTACATTTATGGCAACTTCTCAATGCTCAGACGCGTCTCGTCAGTTGTAGGGGTGTTCATAATTATCTGATCCGGTCGATCCGATCCACCGATCCGATCCTAAAATATCCGAGTCTAGTGGAATACGATCCGAATCCGATCCGATCCGGGGAAATTTTCCGGATCACCGGATCGGATACGGATCGGGGCTAAATATCCGGCGGATATCCGGGGGTATGCCACTATTATAATATTTATATAAAAAATTATATATATTACTTGAAAATTAAATATGCCAATGGTTTTCCCATTTTTATAAATGTGTAAAATTAATATTTTCATTGTGAATGAAAGTATTGAAGTTTAGACATTTAAATATTATGTTTTGAACTCGAATTAGTGGACTTTGAAAGTATTTTTGTTGTTTTTCGGTGGTTTGTTTGAAATTGTATATTGATTAAACTACTAAGTATTTTGTTTGAATTTATATATTTGAACTTGTAGCTAATATAGTTGATGAATTATAAATTTGTGATAATATTTTTAGAAATAATATAATTTTTATATTAATTTATATATAGATTGGATATTTAGGATATCCGATATGGATATCCGATCCGATCCGAGGTTTTCGGATCGGATATCCGGGATTTCCGGATATGGATATGGATAGCGATTTCGGGATTTTTTATTTGAGGATATCCAATCCGATAAGCCGGATCGGATCGGATATCCGGTAATGAACACCCCTAGTCAGTTGGCAGAACCCCCTCTTCTCTGTATGAGTTAATTTTGAATATATGTTGGTCGTTCCAAAAAGCTGCAAGAGACTTCAATGCTCAAGATTTTCCCTGATCTTCTCAACGGCCAGATTTCTCCCATCGTCCCCTCAATCCTCATCCGCCTTTAAAAAGTATCCTGTTGATCCAAGCTTCCCCACAACTTGCCATTCGCATCTCTCTGATCCTCTATTTCTCTCTCTCTCAAACACAGAAAATTTCTAGCTCCTCAAAAATGGCTGACCAAAACCCTAACCTGATCCAAGACGAGGAGGAAGCTGCCCTTCTCCGAGCCTTCCGAGAAAAGAAGGCAGCATCGTCTTCCAAGCCCATTTCTGCCACCACCTCCCAAAACCCCCAACCTGAGAAGAAAGTTGAAGAGCAACCTGAGGAGAAAACAGAGGCGAAGGCTAAGGAGAAAGCGATAGAAATCACTCCGGCTTCGGCATCGGCTACAAAATCAGTCTCAGAGGGAGGTTCTCATGACTCCTCCCCTGATAAGACTACCCAAGAGATCCTTAGCCCAGTGCCCTCTCCTGCTAGCCTCAAATCTAAACCCGTCTCCAACCCTGGCCCCTCTGTCGCCACAAGGCTGAAACAAAGAAAGAGAAGCTCCCAAGCTTTAGTTCCCTATGAGCCCAAATCCACAAAAAGGGCTAAATCCACCACTCTCTCTTCTTCCTCCCTGGGTCAGGTCTCCTCTCTCTTCTCTAAGAGAAAGATCCTCAAACCGCTCATCATCGGCAAGGAGTTCTGGACCCAAGCCCTAGAAGAAGAAGATGAAGAACTGTTCAGTGATGCCCTAAGCGAGTTTCTCTCTCTGCTGCAGTATCAAGGTTGGGATGAACTTTTGGTTGAGCCTTTCTCCACCTCTGATGAAGTTGTCTGTCTGTTCTACCAGTCTCTCACATTTGTACCCGCCAAGGATAACTCTCCCTGCAACGACGCCATATTCCAGTGGAAGGGAACCATGTACCCTTTGTCCCCCAATCTCATAGCGTCTGCTCTTGGGATCGAGTCCAGATCTGGCTTTGACATTCTGCATCAAAAAAAGGCGTGGCCCAAAGGAAAAGGTTACAAGTCCAAGGGAGAAGTGGTGAAGAAACTCTATGACGGCGACTACCCCTCAACCTTGGAAACAAAGGACCTCTCCATCGGCAATAAGCTTCTACACTTCTGGATCATCCGAAACCTAGTTCCCAGGCAGGAGCATCGAGCCTCAGTTCTCATCACAGATGCCATTCTAATGGAAAAGGTACTATCTGGAGTACAAGTTGATCTCCCCCACATTGTGTTAGCTCATATGCAGTTTTGCAAGTCCCACTCATCCCATGCCCTACCCTTTCCCCATCTTATCAAAAATCTCCTCTCCCTGCTACACCAGTACCCTGATGATTTGCCCGAGACTGTCTATAGCAAGGTTCTCACCATAGCCACTGTTCGAAAATTGAAGACAAAGGATCACCAGGCCACCTCCTCTGAAGTTCAAGTTAACTCGCCTAAGGAAAAGGCCAGTTCCCAAGGCCCTTCAAGTTCCCTACCACCGCTCAACCCCACTCAAGACTCCTCTGCGATCCTTTCTTCTCTGGGTCGTATTGAAAAGGCTATCACGAACGGCTCGACTGTCATCACAGTCGCTCTTCGTGATCAAGTAAATGAGCTGGGGAAAATGAGCTATGCCGTCTTAAGTTTGGTGGAAGTTCTTCAAAAAACTTGGGAAGATGTAACCGGTACTAACAAGGTTGTTGAAGAGGAGGCCGCTGCATTACCATAGAAACGCTTCTTCTGGTTCCCAGTGCTGTAACCTCACAGTGTGCTAGTAGTTCCTCTAGGATCCTACTACCCTCTTCTATCCCTTGTTGTCTTTCTTAAAGGTTGCCTATGTTGTTGTCTCTGTAGGTTGTTGATGTGTTGGTTTTATGTTGTTTTGTGACTTGTCTCACCCCGCCTTGAACAATGTTAAGTTTTTGTTAAGTTAATGACTACTTTTGGCTTCGTTTCTATGATTACTTTATCTTTGCCTTAAGTTTCCATTATGTTTCTGTTATGGGTTTGCTACAATTGTGTATTTACTTGAATATCTCGTTCTTAACTTGTCACTGATCTTTTCGATGATGTCAAAAGGGGGAAGAAGGATAGGAACCTTGAACTTTGGAAACTACTGGACTATTAGGAACTCTGAACCCGTTCTACTTCTAAGGGGGAACTTGAATAACTTAGTTCATCTACTTAGGGGGAATTTGCAACCATTGAATGTTCTCTCATTATTTTATAACGTTGTAAATCCCTTAAATTCAACTGGTCTCATGAAATTCAAAGTCATATTATGTTGTCAGGTTCCTTGTATTTGTCATTTTCAAAAAGGGAGAAATTGTTAGGAAACGGAACTCTGGAACTTCAGTTCCCATGAGAGTTCCTTTCCTCAGTTTCTCTATTTTTGAAAATGACAAATATTATGATACTAATGTTTTATCTCAAAGATGTGCTTTAAGGAACCACAAGAATATACCGAAGGCAAGAAAGCCAAACAGGACAAGAGAACCAAAGGAACAAGACAAAGGAAGGAACCCAAAGGAACCCGGGTGTGCCCAGAAATGTAGCATGCGAGGTTGCGATTCCCTAGAAATCTGGGAACACCAACCTCGGACAAAAGGAAGTCGAAATCGACTTGAGAGAAGCTTCCAAAAGCCTGCCACCATCCAAGAGCAAGACTCCAAGACACCTAGAACGCCGAACCTCGGACAGAGAAAGGTGAAAGCGACAGGACATGGAACCTGTCGCTGTCCAGAAGTCAGTTCCCAAGCGCCCAGAGTGTCGAACCTCGGACAAAGGAAGCTGGAGAATGACTTGGCTGAAGAGGTTGACTAACCTAGAAGGATTTTGAGCTGCCTAGGTTGTTTGCACATGCCAAGAACAACGTGGACCAATGAGAACCACTTATCCTAGGGCAAGCTCAATCTGTGGAAACCCAGAGAAGATTAAGCTGCGAAGAATCCTCTATAAAAGGAAGACTAACTCAAGGGTTATCTTCAAGCACTGAAATACGACTCACACACATTAGCAAATATCCAGTGTGAACCTTTAAACAAGATCATCAAAGCAAACCGAGATCAAGAGGAACCAGTCAAGGAATAGAAGAGCTGAGTGCTAAGTTCCTGTGACTGTAAGTGATAGTTCCTAGGTGCGAAGGTCTGTTTCTTGGATTGATTATTGATTGTGTTAAGTTATCTAGGATTGTCTAACTATGTGTAAGGCAAAGAAACCGTGTGTTTGTTCCTAGGATAAGTTGTAACCAAAAGAGATAAGAAATCAAGAAGTAGACCTTGAAATCCTTTCGAAAGAAAGGTAGTGGTTTTTATCCTGGATTGCTAGTTGGCAATCAAAGGTTTCCACTATAAAGAACTTGTCATTTGTTTGATTGTTTATTTCCGCTGCGAAGGGAACTTAGAATCGATATTCTGAGTTCCTTAAGTTATTATCTAACAATCACGATCCTACATAAGCCATTCAACTTCTCATCGCGTATGCTGCCTTCAAAGGATTCACATTGTATCAAATGGATGTCAAAACAGCCTTCCTCAATGGCTATCTTCAAGAGGAAGTATATGTGAAACAACCCCTATGCTTTGAAGATGTGGATCGTCCTGACCATGTGTATGCACTGGACAAGGCACTGTATGGGCTTAAGCAAGCTCCCAGAGCTTGGTATGACCGGCTGACACAGTTCCTTCTCTCCAATGGATATAGACGTGGTGCGATCGACAAGACGATGTTCCTCTTGGAACACAAAGGTGAGATTCTCGTAGTTCAAGTATATGTTGATGATATTATTTTTGGTTCCACTAACCCTGCCCTTGTAGAAAAGTTCAAAAATCTCATGAGTAGTGAATTTGAGATGAGTATGATTGGGGAACTTTCCTTTTTCCTCGGATTACAAGTCTCTCAAACTTTTGAGGGAACAAGAGTGCATCAACAAAAATACATCAAGGAACTGTTGAAGAAGTATGGTATGGATAAAGCTAAACCTATTGATACTCCTATTTCTCCTAACACTCGTCTTGATGCAGATTTGAATGGCAAAGATGTAGATGCTACAATGTATAGAGGGATGATTGGTTCATTACTCTATCTAACGGCAAGTAGGCCAGATATTATGTTTAGTGTGTGTCTTTGTGCTAGATTTCAAGCAAATCCTAAGGAATCACACCTAACTGAGGTCAAATGGATCTTGCGGTACTTGAAAGGGAACGACAATCTCTGCCTTTGGTATCCAAGGAACAATGGATTTGAACTTGTGGGTTTCACTAATGCTGATTTTGCTGACCACCTAGCGGATCGCAAAAGCATATCAGGGACGGCACAATTCCTTGGCCCATGTCTTATCTCTTGGGCATCAAAGAAACAAAATTTTGTTGTTCTTTCCACCGCCGAAGCTGAGTACGTAGCTGCTGCATCTTGTTGTGCCCAGGTATTGTGGCTCAAACAACAATTGGAGGATTTTGGTATGTCTCTTGGCACCGTTCCCATTATGTGTGATAATACTAGTGCTATCAACATTTCCAAAAATCATGTTCATCACTCACGTACTAAGCATATTGATATTCGTCACCATTTTCTTCGTGATAATGTTGAGAAAAATTTCATTAGAATGGATCATTGCAGGACAGAGGATCAAGTTGCAGATATCTTCACCAAAGCACTGGATAGAAAACCCTTTGAGTATTTGCGAATGCTCCTTGGGACGATCTCTCTAAACTGAGGAACTCACTATCCACTATTCCCTCCATGATTGGCTAAATTGATCAAACCTATTCAAGGAACATCTTATATGTCGCTTATTAGTTGTAAAATTTAGTTCATCGTGTCTTGCTGTGTGCTATGTGTTACATGATATCATAATTACATGCTACTTCTTTACTTGATCATCTGTGCTTCAGGGTTACTTGATAACATCTTCGTTCATGCCTAAAACAACCAATTTGATTATCTGAACCCTCATTACAAGCCAAAATGATTATTGGTTGCACTGCCGTCCCAAGCCTGGATCCAGGTAAACGTTCCCTATGCGTCTTTCTTTGTTTACCAAATTTTACTGGGAATCATTATCTGGATCGTCGTTGTTCCCTACCTCTATTTTTGTTTGGATATATCTTTGCAATTTTGTGTGAACCCATTAAAATATCCAAACTAGCCTTTCTATCCACTCAAGCAACTCAGAGTCATCTTGATGGAGCTTTGCCTAAGGGGGAACTGCAAAAGGAACAATGACCGGGAATAACTTGTTGAACGTTGAGATTTACAGGTGAACGTTGCTCTCTGCGACGCTTGAATTTAATGGTGATTTGATAGCTCTGCAGTGAGTAACAGTCTGTTTGCGAGAAACGAGAAGAAAAGTATTGTTACCTGTAGAGAGAGAAAAGATTTGATTGCCTATTTGGATGATGTCAATGGCGAGATTTTTGGTAAGCCAATCCTAATTTTTCCTTAATTATTTTCTTCCCAAATCTCGTCCCTTCTATAAATTTACATCCTTACCTCAATCCGATTTACCCTACTCTCTCACCTCATACACTCTCTATTACACTGCAAACTCTCTCTTTTCTCTTTGCCGTTCTCAACCCTAATCTTCTTCAATCCCTCCTTTCTCAAACACAACCAAATCATCATGTCTACCCCCAACATCTTCTTCTACCCCCGCTATTAACGTCTCCGGCTTCACTGAGGAGCAACTGGCTGCTCTCAAGCAATCCATTGAGGCACACCAGGCTGCTAGAACTCTAACCTCCAAGGACACCACCTCCATTGCTGTAATGGTGGAAATAGCCAAAGAGGCCACCTCCTCAATCGCTGAACTTCATGAGGAACAACCTCAGGGGGAACAACCACATGAGGAACAGCTCTAGGAAACAGATGCTTCTAGAGATCTGGTGGTTGTCACTGAGCAAGAAGAAGTCAACTCTCCTCCCAAATTGAAAGAAGCTGAAGAGGAAGAGGCCATGGCTGAAGTGGAAGGCGATCTAGGTCTTCATCCTCTTGAATCTGTTGAGCCCAGTCGCAAACAAAAGCACATTATCGGCTCTGAGGATGATGATGACCCTGATGTTGAGATTATAGGGCAACAACGAGTGTCCACCGGCTTCTCAACTCCGACAAAGTCTGCCGCCGGTGAGACCACTCCAGGCCCATTGAAGGAACGTCTGCGATCGGCGAAGAAGATCGAGGCCAAGAAAGCCGAGGTGAAGAAGGTTGAGTCCAGAAAGAAAGCAAAGGTGGAGGAACCGTCTGTCGAAGGGAAGAAGATCCTTCCCCACCTCCTAATTCCTGAAGGGTTCCTTGTCGATAACGACTTCGACGACGTCTTGGAGCGCCTCCAATTTCAAGGTTGGGAACACCTCTTCTCTAACCGCGTCATGGTCAATCCTGACCAAGTCCGCGAGTTCTACCGTTCCTTCCAACTCAACACTGCGTCTACTATGGTGGGAACGACATCTGTCAATGAGGAAGATTTGTCGTTCACTGTGTCGAAGGTTGCTCGACTTCTGGGTGTCTCTACTGAAGGATTTTGTGAAGTTCCTGGCGAGAAGATCACTGATGCTCAGAAGAAGGCCAAGGAGGCTAGTGCTCAGAGGCTCTTTAAGTCCACATCTGGAGCCACTCACGTGTCTGCTCTCACTCTGCCTCAATGAATAGCGCATCATATCATTATGAAAGTTGTCGTTCCTAGGCAAGAGAAGAGGAACGCGATCACTGCCACCGATCTGCTGCTGCTGGACAGGTTTTGGCACATGGAGAAAATTGACCTTCCTAGGGTCATTCTACAACACATGGCAAAGTGCAGTGCCAAGACTCACTCCCTAGTCTACCCAAATGTCATCAAGCTTATTCTACAAGCAGATGGGCCTTACAGAGCAGAAGGTAAAGTTCTCATGGTCACCGAGTTGGATATGGTGAATGTGAATAAGATGAGATATCAGGGAGATGACAAGGGAACTCTGCCTGTGTCAGAGATTATGAAGCGAGAAGCTGGAAATGGAACATCAAAGGGTGGCTCTGTGCAAAGCCAGATGTTGACTGAACTGCGTGAGATCAATAACATCCTTTCGCTGCTTCTTGAGTATTTTCTCAACAAGGACAAAGACCAGAAGGAGGATTATGAGTCTTGAGTGGACACATTTCCCTATCCTAGCCCGTCTTTCCCTATTTCTCTTGGTTTTATTATGTTATTTTGTGATTTTGCTTGCTCTTTTGATTTTGTTTAGTTGTTTGCTATGTTTTCTATGATCTTTTGTAATCATTCCCTGCTCGATATATGAACTTTATTTTGCTCCTAATTTGCCACAATAGTCCTATTGTTCCCTTGTTTTTCTTTTGATCTTTTGATGATGTCAAACGGGGGAAGTGTGAAAAATTGTGATGAACTTAGTAAAGTGAGGTAACAACTTTATTGTTCCTAAATCTTTATGAATTTTTGAACGATGCTAGTGTTAAGGGGGAACGATGATGCAACTTGAAGGTATGACTTGCTTTTATTCATTTGATATAAAATTTTGCTTAAACATTTGATCTTAGAAACATTATGGCTAATATCTTTATGCTTTTTACCCTATGTTATGATTGAACAATTTTGAATGGGTTTGTCATCACCAAAAAGGGGGAAATTATTGGAACCATGACGTTCCCTCTGGTTTTGATGATGATAAACACCATTGGGTTTTATGGTTTACATTGTTTCTATGAGTTGCAGGGATTGTGAACGATTTAGGGAATAATAGAAAGCATGTGAAAGAAGAGAAAGCAAAGGATTGCTAAGGAACGTGGTGAAAACATGGAACAGTTACACATAAGCAAAATTGAAGAATGAAGCACGCGTATAGTTCATACAAGGAAACTTTTATACTTGGAAACAGCATATCAGGAACAATGAAGAACTCAGAAGTTGCCAGCTGTTACCAATGAAGAACGCCACTTATGGAAACCCTGTTTTGAAGATCTACTCGGAGAGAGAAGAATTAGATAGCGTGTCTTAGGAAAGTTTACTTATGGAAACCGTGTGTTTATGAACCAAGTTGTTTAGAAGGAAAAGAAATCTCAGACTGTTACCATGTATAGAAATCGATAGATGTTTGGTAACAAGGTCTTGGCTACCACTATAAATAGTTGAGGATATCTTAGGATAAGGTATCTCGGTCATCACTAAGGAAGCATACTGAAGAGCTATTGCGATTGAGATCAAAGGTTCAAGGCAAGGTACGAACTAGTGTTGTGAGTACTTGCTTAGAGTCTTTATTGTGTTCTTGTGTTGTTACTAGTTGATTGCACTCAAAGTCTAGAAACCTAGAAACTGTGTGTGATTAGGTGGAGATAAGACTTGTGAGATTGTATAACTTGATTAATAATACAAGTACACATGTTTGAAATCCTCATAGGATAACACCTAGAGGTAGAGGTTTTCTCTTTTCAACTAGTTGGTTAATAGAGTTTTCTATCTAAGGAATTGTCTTATTGTTACTACTGAATCTCTGTTATTTTCGATGTCAGAGAACAGTTTCACCGTTCCATGTCTAATACACTACGATTCAACACATTCTACTGAAAAAAAAAAAACAGAAAGATTAATAATGATACATTACTGGTCGCTCTACTGTTTAGAACTGGAAATAATGTGTTACGGAACTTACAAGATGTACAATTATATATTAATCTATTATACACGAGTCACATGACCCTGGGAACATATGTGAGGCCGAGGGGAATAACTTTCAATATACGTGTTTCCCAATAAAATCAACGTTTAATCATATGCCTTTTTATCCTCATACTTGCCAAGTTGTGATTAAATTACTATTTTTTTATGGAGAAGCTACATGTTTATTTTTTTGGGGTGAGAATTACATGCTAATTGCTAAGTGTGTGTTTATGGTAAAATGCACTTTTAAACCAAGTGATAACCGAGAGTGGTTTTGGTCCTTTTGGAGGTCGGCAACGCAAGGCATGACATTTTCTTTTGGCGGAATTGCAAAAATTAGTAACTTTTACAAATCTATTTGTAAAAGTACCGCCATTTGTAAAATATTGCAAATATACCAAAAAGTTGTAAAACAAAAAAAGGTAAAATTAAAATCTAAATAAAACTTTTTCAAAAAATAAAAAACTGGTTAATGGAGGTTACTAATTACAGTTAAAAAAAACCGTTTAAAATAACTCCTAATCATCTTACCTGCTCAACCGGTTGACATTAACTTTCCCATTGTAGCCCTTTTCCCTTTCTTCCCCAAATCTTTTCGATTTGTCAAGAATACCAGAGTACAAAAAGTTCAAAACAAAGCTCTGTTTTGTAAAATCCTAAATCGAGCGACAACACCCTAAACCTAAATCTCCAAATCGACAATGGTGAAGACAAGAGGGCTGAAGTCGACGAAGGCCAGAGAAGAGAAGGTGAAGTTGGCGAGATTTGCAAAGAGAAAGAGGGTTGAAGACCCAGAAGAACAACCACGTCCAAAACCCTCAAAAGTGAAGAGTGCAAGAATGAAGAGAGCCTACAACTCTTTAGAGGAAGAAGATTCACCCAGTCCAGTCGTTTCGATACGGAAGAAGAAAATACAACGGTCGGAGGCTGAAGAACCCACAACAAAGAGGTCGATGAGGAAGCCATCGAAATCAGTTGGCGAGGTTAGTTCTCTTGAATAAGTCTTTAGTTTCCTGAAAAATGTCTAAGTTTGCCTGAAATTGTTGAACTGTTGATGCATGCTAGATTTATGTCTAGATAAACTACATGCTAGGTTTATGCCTGAGATCTATGCTAGTAATGAAAAACAAAGCATGAATTACTCTGTAAAAAAACAGAGCTTGTAGAGTGTTGTTGTGTGATATAACGTGAAGAACTTTGTACTTGCTTGAAAAACTTTGTACTCTGTAAAAAACTTTGCAACTACTGACAAATTATGTATGAAAAATCTCATAATATCCTGACAAACTTTGTACTTGCCTGAAATTGGGGTAGGGTATAAAAACTTGATAAAGTTCATAGTAGCTTTAAATCATTTATGAGGAAATTGTCAAGACCCGACCCGAAAGTTAGGGGTGGGCGTGGGCGGTTAACCGAACATCGGTTAACCGAAATTTCGTTTAGTGAATTATATATGCTAACCATATTCGTACCGTTATTTTCGGTTAACATGCTCCGGTTAACCAAATCTTTCGGTACGGTAAATCTGTTATAATCGGTTAACCAACTTTCATAAAACTAAATAATATTGTTTTTTTAAATAAAATTTTCATTAAGGAACTTGTATGTTGTCTAACCTATTAATTTGTCCTATATGTAGAGTATAGACTCCTATAATTCAACACTATTAATATGTAATACATTATAAAAATAATATGTAATACATTATAAAATAACCTGTAAATATGTAATCACAAACAATTAAACAAAAAGAAAGAACATGAACTTCCTGGCTCCTGCAAGTCTACAACGCAGAATCCTAATCCATATTGCATAAAGCCATAAAGCAAAACATGTTCCCAATTTTTTTTTTTTTTTTTTGATTAGGCTAGAAACGGGACTCCTCTTAAACGGAGAGGCAGTTCCCAAATATTCCCAAATTTTAAAGCTTACAGACCGTAGTCAGTAAATGCATATAATCATGTTCCCAAATTTAGAAGAAAGATTCTAAACCAAAACATACAAATACATAATTAAACTTTAGGCTTACAAGTTAAACATAATAAAGCCTAGAATAGTACGCAAAGGGAAGCAAAATCCCATCAAAAAGAAACTAGCCCAATACTCCAGTAGGCAGTAGCCCATGCATCTTCAATCAACCAATGAAATAGTCTCATCAATTTCCATCACGGGCTGCTCCAAAATCAAATCTTTCATACATGTAGTATACAAAATACACTAAATGTAATGGAGTATAATATTTCAAATAAGAACTATACACAAAGCATATGCAACTAATAAACTAACCTTCTTCCATAGCCTCTAATTCAAGTAGACTCTCTTCTTTCGGAAAATGAATACGAGAAGTGTGCATCCAATCTTTTCCACATACTAAGGCTTCCACCATTTGAGGGGTCAATGAAGTACGGAAATAATCAAGCACACGGCCTCCCGTACTAAAAGATTATTCTGAAGCAACAGTTGAAGATGGTATTGCAAGCACATCCCGACAAATCAGACAGAGAGTAGGGTATATCTTTTGATGATCTTTCCACCATTGCAAAATATCAAAGTCATTATCCATCGGTTCAGATTGTTCAACCAAATATTTGTCCAACTCATTTCTCCTTTCATGAGTATCTGTTTCTCCTATTATCCTTTCAAATCTCATTTTCAAACGATGTGAACAACCCAACGGTTGACTATTCTGACCCTTGTCCCCTTGAGCTAAAGTAGGACCAACAAGTTGGCTAGGAATTTTGGGAGGACCCATAGAAACATTATAAATATGAAACAAAGATCGCATTATAGCATTAACTTTTGACTTCATCACTCCAGCATTCTCATCATCATAAATTTCATCAATAACAAGTTCAAGATAATGCAGCTTGTATCTCAGATCCAGAACAAAGGCAACAAATGGCAAGATGTTCACATTCTCAACATTTCCCCAATATTTGTCCATTTTCAGCTTCATTCTAGATGTCATTCTTTTCATACCTAAATCCGGACTCTCAACATGAGCAGAAATCAAATCACCAACTTCAAATCGTTGAGGCACAAAATAATTCCCAGTGACATAACTACTTCCTGACAACCTTAGAGTAGCATCATAAAAAATCTGCAAAAATGGCAAGAAAGAATTGACTATGCTCCAATCTTCCATACTAGGTGGACCATCAATCTTTTCAAACTCCTTAACATTTTGACCACCTTTTGAATGCAAATTATCAAATGCCAATCTAAACTTCACAGCACAATCAAGCATTAGGTAAGTAGAATTCCACCTAGTTTCAACATTCAAACAAACAAGGCCATTGCATTCTATTTTCTTCTCTTCTACACAAGATTGAAACTTCTGAAGCCTAGAAGGGGAAGATCTCACATATCTTACAACCAAATGAATTTTCTGAATTGAGATGTTAAGATCTTTTAAACCATCTTTTACAATCAAATTTAAGATATGTGATGCACACCTCATATGTAAATATTTGCCATCAAGCACACTACCACTCGTATGGTTGAGTCTTCTTCTTGTAACACCCCCAAATTTAACCCCATTTGAAAGCGTTACTGCCGATGACCCCGAGCGTAAATCCCGAAGTCACCCCAGGCTTTTCCGACGTCATAACTAACTTAAAACACAGTTACAATACTAAAATCGTAACTTTTATTAAACCACATGGTTGCGGAATTACACGATTCCTAAAACGACCCAATTTCATCATCAATACAAAATAGCAATTTGCAACGGAAGACTTATAAACAAAATACAAAATAGCAATTTGCAACGGAAGACTTATAAACAAAATACAAAATAGCACAGCGGAAATCGTTTTAAACACAAAGCGACAAGACAAGTTGTCGAAAACAAAACACCGTTCATCTTCATAGTCGCTTCTAGCCTTCACTGAACAGCAACATATCTGCATGTGCCGAAACGGACGGACGACACCCCCATGACGTTACCAATAAATAGAATACAAGCGTTAGTCTAATAAATAGACTAAGCAAGGACGGAAAACATACTCCAGTGATTCACACAAACACATCACAAGCAGTTCCACATATCACAAATCACATCAAATCCTCAAGCGTCAACTTAACAGTTAAACATATCAACATATCATATCAGACATTGCATACGAGCGATCTACAACTAAGACGAGCTTTTCCTAGCTGTACTACTCGCCCAAGGTATTTTTAATTATGTGCGACAACGGCACTTATCTTATTTAAATGACCACACACACACATCACGTTATAAGCCTTTAACATCTCTCTATAAGAGATAACACGGGGAATAAGTCTCGGGGAATAAATCCCAACCGGTTGTACTTTAACAAAATAACGGGGAATAAATCCCAGGGAATAAATCCCAACAAGTTGCATTTCTGCGTGCACGTATCCTTTATTAGGATAGGGTCATGATGACCTAACAAAACTAACGGGGAATAAATCCCAGGGAATAAATCCCAACAATTTGCATTTCTGCGTGTACGTATCCTTTATTAGGATAGGGTCATGATGACCTAACAAAACTAACGGGGAATAAATCCCAGGGAAAAAATTCCAACAATTTGCATTTCTGCGTGTACGTATCCTTTATTAGGATAGGGTCATGATGACCTAACAAAACTAACGGGGAATAAATCCCAGGGAATAAATCCCAACAATTTGCATTTCTGCGTGTACGTATCCTTTATTAGGATAGGGTCATGATGACCTAACAAAACTAATGGGGAATAAATCCCAGGGAATAAATCCCAACAATTTGCATTTCTGCGTGTACGTATCCTTTATTAGGATAGGGTCATGATGACCTAACAAAACTAACGGGGAATAGATCCCAGGGAATAAATCCCAACAATTTGCATTTCTACTCACGGACTGTACTAGCAGTCAAACACACAATCACAACACAGAGAATCATCACGGCCCACTCTGAACAACTAACACCCTAGATTTAATAATCTAAACACACACGATAAATCACATCAAAGACCCTTACGGCCTTCACCTGCACAAATCTAGAATAGACTAGCGTTGGTTCTAGCAAAATATACAACCTAGTATAATATCTTCTTTTAAACACATAACGTTATCAAAACAATTCCCAACATAATTAACAACAAAACAATTGATAATTAATGAAACATGATTAAGCAAGAGCGAACCGCCACTTGCCTTAAATCCGACAAGCTCGAACCAAGCAGAGCAACGTCTAGTTTCTGGATCTGAAACTGGAGCAAATCTTGGATAATAAATCCCTAAGAAATGGCCCATAACAAGACCCTAAGTTAGATTCAATATACTTAAATATGAATCTAAAAGAATACAAGAAGAAATCAAAGGAAACGAGCAAAGCCCAAAACCAAACCACAAAACACACAACTCGGACACAATACCGCGATCGCAGCAGGTCGCGGTCGGTCGCGGTTTTGTGCTGTGACAGTGGCCAGCTCGCGAGACGACAATGGAGAATTTCTTACCCAAACCGATTTGTTTGCCTTCGATTTGTCTATGGTTCGATCTCCAAACACCACAAAGCTTCACACAACACTCAAGAGCACCTTCTCAACTCAAGAGACACTCGAAATCTCCCACACACGAAGCTCAAAACTGCTCAACAATGGTGGACAGAAAAACAGAGGAAGAAAGAAGAGGATGAAGAAGAAGGAAGAAGAAGAGCTTCTTAGCTCCGGGTTTCACCTCCTTTTATAGCCCAATCCGACCACCTCCAAGGGAACAAGGGGACAAAGGCGAAGGGCCAGTTGGCCTGCCCAAAAATATCCCAACTGAGCCAAAACAGAGGACAAAGCTACAGTAACCGCTACGCGAGGAAGACGACACTGCTCAGCAAAAGGCATTACCGCGATCGCGGCCGATCGCGTCAGGTCGCGGTTCATTGCGGTCAATCGCGGTTGATCGCGGTTTCTGGCCGACTTCACTTATTCTTATCCGAACTTGGTTCGGATTAAATTTCTTAACTCCGGGTTAAATATATTCGTACACTAACGATACATTAACCCCGTAAACACCTCAACTGTATTATATAATGCTCGGAAAATTCTACAGAGCTTAGACCCCTCTTGAGAAGGTCCGAGACTCACTGAATTAAATCCGTCTAGCAAAACGGGCATAAGAAAAATTTAAAATAATTCAAAATACCCTTAAAAATTACGGGGTGTTACATTACTACCCCCTTATTTTAAGTTTCGACCCCGAAACTTGCATCAATCAAGGCCGACAACAAGTAGGGAAAGTATCTAAGTATACCCGTCTCAGTCTCCCAAGTAACCTCTTCGGTTTCTAACTTGGAGCACATAACTCGTACCAAAGGTACCACCTTGCTACTCAGCTGTCTCAAACTTCACCCTGAATGGTAATCGAGACATCTGACAAACTCTTGGTTTAAACCAAATATTTATATTAGCAAGAATATTTACAACAAAAGTTTTACAACCTTGCTGCGTACTTAAACTTACTAACACAATTGTCCATAACAAAAGACTGGGTAACACCCAAATCTACAACCTACAACAAAAGTAGAAAGCTTTAAGCAAATGGAAAATCAGATCCATCTGCCTCACGCATCACGTAAAGACGTTGACCTTGACTTCCAGAAGCTATTGGAGCCTTCCCTTTATTCTGTGCAGTCGTCTGCATCGTAGGACTAGGAGCCTCCACCGGTTTAAACTCCGGCCGGTTGCTCTGAATAGCAGACCCTTGCTGAAACTCAAATCTTCTTTGCTTTCTCTGCAGGCAAAACCTCTGCATGTGACCTGCTCTTCCACAGTCATAACATGTCCTTATCTCTCTTTGACACGCAAAGCTTTTGTGTCCAATGGCACCACAATTAAAACACTGGATCGGACCCTGGTCTTGACCCGATCGTTGTGTCGACCCTTCTTGAGTCATCTCGGTCTTTGCCTTGCTTGACTTAGCAAGTTTAGACGGTGGAGCAGGACGTTTAAATCCGCTCGTCTGAGACTGATCTTGCATCAACTTCTGCTGATCATGCTTCTTCGCTGACTCCTCTAGAGTCACTTCTACCTGATAAGCTGCATCCACGTACTGCTCCAAAGTAGAGCATCCGTGACGCACCATCCATGGTTTAATGTCTGGGCCCATCCACTCATGGAAGTGCCAGATCTTCTGTTCCTCGCTGGTTACATCTGACCCAGCGTATTGCAACAAATGATTGAACTTAGTGGCAAGCTCTGTCACCTTCAATCCTTCTGTCTTCGGATACATGAACTCCTTGTGCTTCTCATCCCTCATAGCTCGGGAAAAGAAACGGTCGGTCATCTTGGCTTTGAACATTCCCCAGTTCAGCCCTGGATGATCTGCCAACCTGGTGCCTTCCCACCATTCACTGGCTTCCTCTTTCAGATGGAGAGAAGCAATATGCACCTTCTCAGCTTCAGTGTACTCAATATTGTGGAATAACCGCTCCAGGTGTGAGAACCAATAGGCCACTCTGACCGGTTCTCCCTTTCCGTCATAGCTGTCAGGCCTCATAGAATTTATAGCCTTCAGTGTACGGATATAATTACCTCCATTCCTGATCACTTCTTCCTGATGTACCAGGACATTTGGTTCCACAACTCTAGGAACCACTTGAGAAATTGGCACCTCTTGTGCCTGAGGCGCAACTGGTCGCAGTATCTCAGCCACTGCTTGCACAATCATTCCTCGAAATACTTCCATTGCAGCAGCATCTAAATTCATCGGAGCGTTAGCCTGGACTTGGACACCGCCTCCGGAATTATTGTGAGCAACAGACTCGTGCTCCTCCACAGGGTTTGGAACAACCCTTACATCCGGTCTCGGGTCATTGCTCGGCCCAGTACCAGCATGAATAATATCTCTTGGGTCCACCATCTGATTACCGATCAAAGTCCAAGTACTTTACACATTAATATCTATTCATAATGTAATAAAAAGTCAACTTGGATTTAGATCAACTTGGTAAACTTTCCTAGATGAACACCAAACCGGAATACTTAGGTTCTACAACCTCAAATTCTGACAAGAGAACTAAACTCGAGTCTAACTGGAGATGGTGAAACCATCTCGACTTCTTCCGAGTCCTTCAGAAAAGAACAGAATGCACCCTCAACTATGGGTGACAAACAGAAAGTCTTAGTCTTTCTAGATACAGAAGCAACTTCCGTATCAGACTCAAGAAGGCACGACTATGAACGGCTTTTGAAAAAAATTCAGAGCTCTTGGAAAACATTTTAGCTCTGATACCATTTCTGTAACACCCCCAAATTTAACCCCATTTGAAAGCGTTACTGCCGATGACCCCGAGCGTAAACCCCGAAGTCACCCCAGGCTTTTCCGACGTCATAACTGACTTAAAACACAGTTACAATACTAAAATCGTAACTTTTATTAAACCACATGGTCGCGAAATTACACGATTCCTAAAACGACCCAATTTCATCATCAATACAAAATAGCAATTTGCAACGGAAGACTTATAAACAAAATACAAAATAGCAATTTGCAACGGAAGACTTATAAACAAAATACAAAATAGCACAGCGGAAATCGTTTTAAACACAAAGCGACAAGACAAGTTGTCGAAAACAAAACACCGTTCATCTTCATAGTCGCTTCTAGCCTTCACTGAACAGCAACATATCTGCATGTGCCGAAACGGACGGACGACACCCCCATGACGTTACCAATAAATAGAATACAAGCGTTAGTCTAATAAATAGACTAAGCAAGGACGGAAAACATACTCCAGTGATTCACACAAACACATCACAAGCAGTTGCACATATCACAAATCACATCAAATCCTCAAGCGTCAACTTAACAGTTAAACATATCAACATATCATATCAGACATTGCATACGAGCGATCTACAACTAAGACGAGCTTTTCCTAGCTGCACTACTCGCCCAAGGTATTTTTAATTATGTGCGACAACGGCACTTATCTTATTTAAATGACCACACACACACATCACGTTATAAGCCTTTAACATCTCTCTATAAGAGATAACACGGGGAATAAGTCCCAGGGAATAAATCCCAACCGGTTGTACTTTAACAAAATAACGGGGAATAAATCCCAACAAGTTGCATTTCTGCGTGCACGTATCCTTTATTAGGATAGGGTCATGATGACCTAACAAAACTAACGGGGAATAAATCCCAACAATTTGCATTTCTGCGTGTACGTATCCTTTATTAGGATAGGGTCATGATGACCTAACAAAACTAACGGGGAATAAATCCCAGGGAATAAATCCCAACAATTTGCATTTCTGCGTGTACGTATCCTTTATTAGGATAGGGTCATGATGACCTAACAAAACTAACGGGGAATAAATCCCAGGGAATAAATCCCAACAATTTGCATTTCTGCGTGTACGTATCCTTTATTAGGATAGGGTCATGATGACCTAACAAAACTAACGGGGAATAAATCCCAGGGAATAAATCCCAACAATTTGCATTTTTGCGTGTACGTATCCTTTATTAGGATAGGGTCATGATGACCTAACAAAACTAACGGGGAATAAATCCCAACAATTTGCACTTCTGCGTGTACGTATCCTTTATTAGGATAGGGTCATGATGACCTAACAAAACTAACGGGGAATAGATCCCAGGGAATAAATCCCAACAATTTGCATTTCTACTCACGGACTGTACTAGCAGTCAAACACACAATCACAACACAGAGAATCATCACGGCCCACTCTGAACAACTAACACCCTAGATTTAATAATCTAAACACACACGATAAATCACATCAAAGACCCTTACGGCCTTCACCTGCACAAATCTAGAATAGACTAGCGTCGGTTCTAGCAAAATATACAACCTAGTATAATATCTTCTTTTAAACACATAACGTTATCAAAACAATTCCCAACATAATTAACAACAAAACAATTGATAATTAATGAAACATGATTAAGCAAGAGCGAACCGCCACTTGCCTTAAATCCGACAAGCTCGAACCAAGCAGAGTAACGTCTAGTTTCTGGATCTGAAACTGGAGCAAATCTTGGATAATAAATCCCTAAAAAATGGCCCATAACAAGACCCTAAGTTAGATTCAATATACTTATATATGAATCTAAAAGAATACAAGAAGAAATCAAAGGAAACGAGCAAAGCCCAAAGCCAAACCACAAAACACACAACTCGGACACAATACCGCGATCGCGGCAGGTCGCGGTCGGTCGCGGTTTTGTGCTGTGACAGTGGCCAGCTCGCGAGACGACAATGGAGAATTTCTTACCCAAACCGATTTGTTTGCCTTCGATTTGTCTATGGTTCGATCTCCAAACACCACAAAGCTTCACACAACACTCAAGAGCACCTTCTCAACTCAAGAGACACTCGAAATCTCCCACACACGAAGCTCAAAACTGCTCAACAATGGTGGACAGAAAAACAGAGGAAGAAAGAAGAGGATGAAGAAGAAGGAAGAAGAAGAGCTTCTTAGCTCCAGGTTTCACCTCCTTTTATAGCCCAATCCGACCACCTCCAAGGGAACAAGGGGACAAAGGCGAAGGGCCAGTTGGCCTGCCCAAAAATATCCCAACTGAGCCAAAACAGAGGACAAAGCTACAGTAACCGCCACGCGAGGAAGACGACACTGCTCAGCAAAAGGCATTACCGCGATCGCGTCAGGTCGCGGTTCATCACGGTCAATCGCGGTTGATCGCGGTTTCTGGCCGACTTCACTTATTCTTATCCGAACTTGGTTCGGATTAAATTTCTTAACTCCGGGTTAAATATATTCGTACACTAACGATACATTAACCCCGTAAACACCTCAACTGTATTATATATTGCTCGGAAAATTCTACAGAGCTTAGACCCCTCTTGAGAAGGTCCGAGACTCACTGAATTAAATCCGTCTAGCAAAACGGGCATAAGAAAAATTTAAAATAATTCAAAATACCCTTAAAAATTACGGGGTGTTACACTTCTCAAGTATTTAATAGCCAAATCATTAGAGCTAGCATTATCAACCGTGACAGTCATAACCTTTTTAATCCCCCAATCAATCAAGCATTTCTCAACAGCCTTTCCAATAAGCTCACCAGAATGACCTACAATATGACATAAATTCAGTATCTTCCTATCCAATGTCCACTCATCATCAATATAATGCGCAGTTAGACACATATAACTCAAATTCTGGCCAGAAGTCCAAGTATATATAGTAAGAGAAACCCTATGCGAGAAATTACTAAAGAATCTCTTCAATTTAACCCTTTCATGAATAAAAAGGCCATAGCAATCCCTAGTAATAGTCCTACGTGAAGGGGCACTAAAAGGAGGGTTCAACCGCTTGAAAAATTCACGAAATCCTTCATGCTCCACAAAACTAAATGGTAACTCATCCATTATAATCATTAGAGCAAGCCCCCTTTCTTGCTTCTTCTTGACTAAATTCCCACAACTTAGGAACATTAACAACTTGGACAGTTCCATTTGTATCAACAATAGATTTTGTTTCAAACTCAATCAACTTTTGCTTCTTATCTACATTAGCAGGATACTTCTTACATCTTTCAATGTGATTTGTCATGCCACTTGTACCATTTTTAATCACTGCACGAATCGGTCTAGAACAATATTTGCATTTGTAATTTCCATCATCTTCATCACTCACTTTGTCAAAATGATCCCAGTAAAGTGATCTCTTCCTCTTATCAGATGTTCCAAAAACACTTACAGAATTAGAAGCGACTATCGATGCCTCAGATGATTTCTTTTCTTGGTTGTTCTTTTTAGCAACACCAAGTCCAACATCTATGCTTTCATCACTAATCCCAGTCACATCATTCTTTGACATCTGTTTCATTAAAAAATGCAAACGAAGTCTAAGCAATAGTTCAATAACAAAACAAATGTTCAACCGATTAAAACTGACACACAAACTGTTTTATATGGAGTATTGATGTTAGAAACCCGACATGTCATGAAAGTAAATACATAAACTATAGAAACCCTAACATCAGTAGGTTATTGGCAATAAATTATTGGCAAGGCTGTTTAGAAATACTCCATATTGGCAACCGTGACAATTTGTGTGTCGAAATTGTCATAAATTGTAGAAACCCTAAACCCGACACACAAACTGTCATAAACTATAGAAACCCTAAATTATATGGAGTATTGCCAATAACCTGTTTTATATGGAGTATCTTCTTATGCAATGTCCACTCAGGTTATAAATTCTCAACAGCCTTGCCAATAACCTACTGATGTTAGAAACCCGACACACAAACTGTTTTATATGTAGTATTGATTTTACAGTGAATATATATATAGTAAATACATAAACTATAGAAGATTTAAGACATACTAATCTAAATGGGCGAATTTTACACTCGATAATTCCTCCAGTGCAAATCTAAATGGATGAAACTCACCATAAAATTGATATGTTCTATCCTACACAATGGACGTTGTGGTAGAAGACTAGAAGGTGCTGACAGGTGGAGCCGTGGGCTGGTTCAATGGACGTCGTCGGGTGGAGGGCTGGAGGCGCCGTCGATGGAAGCTTGCAGGAGAGGGCCGCCGAGACTGAGGCAGAGGCATTGTCTAACTTTCTAGGGTTTATTTGGATTTTAGAAAGTGGAATGAAAATTGAAAGATCGATATTCGGTAAAGACTAAAGAAAGAATGAAGAATAACAGAAAAATATTTGTTAAAAAATCAAACAGATGATTCATTGGGGCCCGGGGGGTTTCGAACTTGGGTGGCTTGCTTAGTGCTCCCTTTTACTAAAAATTAAGCCTTCTACCACTAGACCATCTAAGTTACATTGTATTCTTTCTAAAAACACGTATTATATACTCTCGGTTATTTGGTTAACCGAAAAAAATTCTCTGAACCATAACCGAACCAAATGATCGCTCGTATTATTGATTGGTTAATTGAAACCGAAAATATTGTTTTTTCGATACGGTTAACCTAAAAAATGGGCGGTTTCTCGATTTTGGTTTTTTTTGCCCATCCCTACCGAAAGTCACTGGGTCAAGAAGGACCCGAACCCAAATCCGAAGGACCCGACCCGACCCGAATAATGAATCTGAGCACAAGGGACCCCGTTATTTCATATATTTTATTTCATTTATATTAAATATTTTAAAATACTTTATTAAATAATTATATAATATTAAATTTTTATTAAATTTAAAAATCATAGTATTAATCATAAAAAAAATGGGCATCTTCGACCCGCTGGGTCAACCCGAACCCGACTCGAATATTTTAACGGACCCGATCAACCCGAACCCAATTTGACCTGAACCCGACTTGACCCGACCCGCCCGACCCAATTGATAGGTTTGTTGTTGTATGATATAACCTGGAAAGCGTATAAATTGTCTGACAAAGTGTTGCGGAGAATGTGATGTTATGACCTCAGAGAGTGTGGCTACATATAAACTACATTACCTTAAATAAGTCTATGTCACATGACAAACACAAAAGTAGTCTGAAAAACATTTATATTCAGTAGCCTGATAAATCCAAATGTAGGGGTTATGGTGAAATTATAGGGGTTACAGTGATACATGTTGATACAAAATTATAGGGGTTATGGTGAACTTTGAAGATTGTGACAGTGTAGATATCATAGTAGCCTGAGTGACCTGATAAAGTGTTGTTATGTATAAATATTACCTGAAGAACTTCCATTTAATCTGAAAAATCCAAATGTAGTCTGAAAAAGTTTTATTTTCTTTATGTGATTAGATTGTCATGTATTTGTGAATGCATCCATCTTCAAGAGGTAATTGAACGTTTTATGGTGCATTTATGCAGATTGTGACAATGTAGATAGCATAAGTCTTACCTGAAACTATGTTATGTAGTCTGACAAAGTTTTATAAGCCAAATGTAGTTTGATTATGGTGTATAAGTATTACCTGAAAAACTCCCATTTAACATGACAAAGTCAAATGTAGTCTGACAAAAATCTATAAGTCTTACCTAGAACTATGTTGTGGTAAATTTATAAAGATTGTGACATTGTATTTGTGAATGACCTGAGAAAAAGTGTAGTCTGAATAAGTTATATGACTTGAAAAACCTATATCTCACCTAACATATATACAAATGTAGTCTGAATAAGGTTTATTTTTTATGTGAATATGAATGTCATGTATTTGTGAATATCATTCATTACACATGAAGTACAAGTGGGATAAAGATGAGTTGTTTTTCGGTCGGATCAATCGGAATCCAAGGTTTCATTATCTTCAATGTATTGAGAACACATTAACTGGCAAATAGTTCTATAGGGGCCCTTCGGCCCAATTGTAAAAATAATGAAGAACTTGAAGTTATATGTACATTTGATTCACCATGTTTTTTTATGCAACTAGAGACAAACAAGAAGTGGGAGACATGGTATGATTTGGGTGGAAAACCATGTAGGTTTTCAATGGAGGAGTTTAGACTTATAACAGGACTGAGTTGTGGCATGCCGGATGAGGAGGACACATTGGAAGATAAAAAAAGTAGTGTTTGATTTTTTTGGTATGAAGAGTATTACAATCTCTAACCTTTTAACCAAGTATGAATCTTGTCGGGAGGACAATGTATTCAAGCTGAAGATGACTTTGTTGCTAATTCTGGAGGGTTTTGTACTGGGGGTGATAAGAAGAGGAAGATCAAACTCTTACATGTGAAATTGATCCAAGACTTGGATCATTTCAATGATTACCCATGGGGTAGGAGTGCTTATACTGACCTCCATCAAAGTCTGGCTACTGCTTTGGACTCAAGACTAGAGTTAGTGTAGGATGCACTTGTAGTTTCTTTCAAAGTCAGAGCAGGTTACACCATAAGGGGTTTTCCAATGGTGTTTCAGGTAATGTGTTAGTAGTTAAATATGTAAAATTTGAGGTTAATTTGTTGGTCATAATTATGGTTTAATTTCAATTATATTTGTTTAGGATTTGGTTATATGAGGCAGTGCCCCACATTGGCAGCACGTTTGCACAAAAACTTAATAAACATGTTCAGCCCCGAGGTGTGAATTGGCTGAAAATAAGTAGACCAACCTTGGATTCAGTTAGGGATGTTCTAGAGGGGATGTATCCTGCTAAACAGATCCTTGTTGAGGAGGAATGAGAGGAGTTGAGAGAAAGTTGTTACTTCCCAGAGGAGGAAGGAGATAAATTCTTTGATGACATTGTGAAGTAGTTGAAGCCAAAAAGAAAAAGGGCTGGTAAAAAAGATAATGGAGGTGGTAAAGGACAAGCTGCAAACATTGAGGGTTTGTACCATAGGCAAGTTATGTGTTGTTTGAATGAATTGGTTGAAAGGATGCAAAAAATGAATGAAAAGTACGATCTATTAAGGGAGGATGTCCTTGGGTTAAAGAAAACCATCAGAGGAAAAGTTCATACAAAAGTGGCCTCTTCATCCAGTGATGAAGAGGACAATAAAAAGGTATTTAATAAATGAATGGCTTAATTTGTTCACATTTGTATACTTGCACAATGAATGTTTAATGTGTATATATATGCCTACAGGAGTCAGCGGCTGAGAAGGATCAAAGTGATGATGAATCAAACATTAGAGAACACTAGAAGAGCATGATGAAGAAGGTAAAGTCGAAAGATGAGAGTGATTAGTCAGAGTCTGAAGATGGCGAAGAGGATGAGTATGAAGAGGGAGATTCTGAAGAGGTATGTCCTTCGTTTTCAGTCCATATATACATATTTCAGTCCATATATGCATATTTTAGTCCATATATGCATATTTTAGTCCATATATGCACATTTCAGTCCATATATGCACCGTTCAGACCATATTTGCAAATTTCAAACCATATGTCATCGTTTTCAGGACACTAATGAAAAAGAGCAAGAAGATGGGGCAATTGTGTCTAATGGTGGAAAATGGTTGATGAAGAAGGTTACATCACAATTGAGAGGAACAATGGACAATGAGGATGGTCAAGATGATGTAGGTTGTCAAGAGAAGGCGAATGAAGATGTTGTTGCAATGGTCACTTCTGAAAAAAATATTGTGGTTTCAGATGAGCAACAAGTTGAAGGGGATGCAACAGAGCAAGATAATGCACTGTCAATTCTTATTGAGACGGCTATAATACTACAAGAGGTAAGACCTGAGGTGGTGAAAAAAGCAAATGAGGAGGGTGTGAATGAGGTAACACGTGAGTTGGTGACACAACTTGAGGTGGTGAATAAAGTAACACCTGTGGTGGTGACACAAGCTGAGGTGGTGACAAAAGCAGTGTCTGAGAAGGGTGTGGATAAGGTACAACCTGAGTTGGTGACACAACCACATGGTGTAAGTGAGGTATAAGTTGAGGAGGTAACATAGGGAGATGGTGTGGAGGGAGGAAGCAAGGTTGATCAGTGAGGTGTGGAGGATGGGACTAAGGTACAAGTTGAGGAGGTAAGACAGAGAGATGGTGTGGAGGGAGGAAACAAGGTTGATTAGGGAGGTGTGTAGGATGAGACTGAGGTACAAGTTGAGGAGGTAAGACATGAAAATAGTATGGAGAGAGGAAGCAAGGTTGATCAGGGAGGTGTGGAGGATGGGACTGAGTTACAAGTTGAGAAGATATCACATGCAGAGTCTGCGGCGGTAGGTGAGGAGGAAGGGGAGACAAATAAAGGGAATGGGCCGATGAAGGGAGGAAAGGTCAAGGGTACTCAAGTGCAGAAGAGGAAATATCCAACTCGCACTCGCGAGCTAGCTGCGGCGGCAAAATCACTCTTCCGCAATTTGGATGAGCAAAACTTGACGAAAATGATTACCAAAAATAGCAAGGTGGAAGGGATGACAGACATGGTGAAGTGGTTGTAAAGTGAGAGGTTAGTAAGACAAACCAATCTACTTAACTTAATATGTGCTATGTAGTCATTAATAATGACCTGAAAATGCTTCTTCCTGGATTGAAAAACTGATGTATGACCTGAGTAACAATATAATGACCTAAAAATAATGTAGTCCTTGTATATGTATCATGTTGGCCTGAAATGTTTATGTGTGTCCTGAAAAAGTCTAAAATTTATAACCTTACATGTTTGCCTTGTTTTTTTATTCAAATGAATGTATGTTTGAATATGACGCAGTGCTGAACCCCGAATTGGACCGACTGAGCATGAAGTGGATAAGGAATTCTTTGGAAAATTGTTTGTCCCCAAGAATTGGTTGCAGGGTGAGGTAATATTCCAATGCATCCTTTGAATTTTTTTTGCAATTGTAACATCGTTTTCATTGGATACATTAACATTGTTGCACCATATCAACATCTAGAGCAAATGATGTTCCTTTATCGTTAAAGGATTTCAAAGGATCTAGCATGATTCTCGAAGGTGGTAGTGCTTGACACCTTCTGGACAGCCTTGGTCACCGCTGAGTTCAGGCGTTTCGAGAACGGTTATCCACGTGTAGGTGAGGATGCACTGATGAAGTACATTAAAGGTCAATGTCCGGCAGATTTTGGCAAGAGATGGGATGATGCCGAACGCATATATATGCCCTTTAACATCCCAGACTACCATTGGTTTGCCTTAGAGATTGAACTATCTGACTGCAATGTAGATTTGTACTTAGATAAGGAGATTTTTGAGATGATTCAGCCCATGACTGAGATTGTTCCAAGGTATATCAAGCTATATGAGCCACTAGCCAAGAGATGTGAATCATTTTTGGACACCAATGTCTGTGACTCGTCGGGATAACCTTAAACAAAACAAGCGCGGGTAAGTATATGTGTATAAATGTAATGATAAATCCTCATCAAACTACATTTGATATACATTCTAACTTCTTTTGTTCATCTTATAGAGGAGATTGTGGGGTGTACACACTCAAGCATATTGAGTTGTTGATACTTGGGATGACAAACCTCGATCTTGCGTCTGACAAATTCATAGATGGACACAGAAACCAAATGGCTCATAGTATTTTTAGATGTTCTTGGGATGGTTTTTAAAGACTGTAGTTTGATTTATTTAATGTAGCTTGTTTAACTAGTTTAAGTGTTTATTATACCATTGGGCAAGGAAGACATGTGCTTATTGTATTTTAATGTAGAATCTCATGTTTTATGATGTTTACAAACTCAGTGTGTTTAAGTCAGGTCATATTGTAGTTTTACATGCCTAAATTTCCGACCACAAATCTCATGATATGTTTTGATGAGTGTTTAACACTCATCAAACTTATTTGAAAAAAAACTAAAATATTCCTGATGTTTGGAAGACATCTTAGGTTTTTTGTAACAAACAAAAATATTACTCTGTTTTTAAGGAAGATGTCTTAGGGTCTTTGTCAGGTCAACTTCATTAAAGATATGAAAGATTTTCATGCATAGATCTTTTCCCATTGCATCCGATTTGACCCCTCTGTTTTTTCATAAAATTTTAAATGACCATTACCACTTACTTTTCCAACTACCAACCATTAAGACTCTCCACTAAGAGATTTTGTGTATAAATATTGGCCTTGCTGGTTGCAAATCACTCACAAATCTCTCTCTCTATCTCTCTCTCTCTCTCTCTCTCTCTCTCTCTCTCTCTCTCTCTCTCTCTCTCACACACACACACACACACACACATATATATGGCGAATTTATACGTCAAAATCTATCTTCAGGTGTACACGGATGGGGACTTAAGCCCAAGCTCCGAACAAATGGAGTTATTGACAACGCACGTGTACACGGGGGGAGCACGAAGCTCTGGAAGGTTCCCAAAAACAGGATGGAAATATGGTACTTGACTAGCAAGCTTATGAACATGTCCAAGTATATGGGAGTAAATCCTTTTTTTTAACAGGTCCTAGAGTCACGGCAACGTTACCTTCAGCCGTTGCAGACCGACGACAATGTGGTCGATCTCGTTTGCCTCGGTGAGAAGGTCGTCGGCGTGAAAGTGTACGTCGTTCGTGGTGCTCATGATGCCCTGATGTCGTGATGTTGTTGTCGTTCTCTTCTATGTACTAATTTTTATTTTGCTCCTTTTTTTTTTGCTCTGTATGAAGATGGGGTAAGTTCCCGTGGAAAATCAATGAATATTAATTCCAGCGTTATTCTTGTTTTTTCAAACCACATTTAACGTTTATCAGGACATATATACATTTTTCAGGACAAAATCTCAACCACCTTGAAAACATTGACTTTGCACACATTTATTATTTTTCAGGCTATATATGATTTTTTTTTTAAATAAGTGCGTTGTTATTCAGGTCAACACTTTGTTATATTTTTGAGCATTAGGAAATCATCAGGCCAAATTCGTACTTGGTTGGTTCCCTGATGTAATCAACTTAAATGCTCTGAACCACCATGAAAACATCGACTTTGCACACTTTGGTTGTTTATCATGTCATATATAACTTTGTCAGACCACATTTATCGTTTTACATGACATATTTTCGGAGCAGTATTCCCTTTGACGAGAGAAGTGATCCTTATACCAAGCAAACCATTCTAGTATAGCTTTGGTTGTTTACGGAAGATAATGCATCAGTTAGACTATGGATACTAATTCTCATAACCCAGCCAAAAGAGGGAACCCCAACAAAAAGAGGTATGGAGACTATAGATACTTAAACCATACATCTTTTCAAGCACCCAAAAACAACACGACGATGTTTACCAACATAAACCACCAAAAAACACCAACAAGGTGATAGTGTTCAACAAAAATGAACCTAACCCAGCGAATGGCACACATCAGTCCTTCTCCTCCTATAGTTCTTCTTGTTGTGTTCTTGGATGCCGTAATAATAACACCGTCTCTTCCTAGAATAATTCATCTCCCACGTCGCCCTGAATTGGTTAATACGTGGTCTTTCAGGAGGACGCTTTACCAGTGGTGCAGAGCATGTGATGGATGACGTAGCTTCAGGAACTGACCATCGGTTTTTTGGAGGAACAAGATACACAGTTTCCTTGTACACTTCTCTCACCAACTCATTCTTGAACATGGGATGGACGAGAGCAGTGAGTGGCACTCCTCTATCACTTGCAACCACTATGGCATGAGCACATAGAACTTTATCAATTTGGAACATGTTACAATCACATGTACCAACATGTAGGTTCACAGAGTATCTGATAGTTCCTTAAATAACCTCTCCTTCAAAATCACTAAGCCTTCGCACATTCATATTAGTTGACTTTCTGTAGTTCACTTCTACCAGTGTGTACATAGAGGGTGGCAATACTTGGTCCCATTTTTTTGGCATTTTCCCTTCTTTCACAAAACCATTTAGAAATGGTCTCCATAATGGCATCAAACAGGACAAGAATAGGCCACTGACGTTGGGTTTTCCACAGGCCATTAAGACACTCAGCGTTGTTGATCGTCATGATGTTAAATCTGTTCCCATAAAAATGCGCCCTTGCCCAGTTGTTAACTCCAACTTATTTGAGATATTGACCAATCCTTGGATAGGTAGATGTGAGTTGAGCAAACTGATGATTGAACTCAGCCACAGTGTAAGCCTTCACAACTTTTTTGAAGACGCCAAAGAGGTCTGGCCTGCCATACTTCCTCTTGAAGTTTTGGTAGATGTGATAAATGCAAAACCCATGCTTGGCGAAAAAATAGCTATTTCTCAGAGCCTTCCCAATGCTAACATGACGGTCAAACACGAAATACACCTCGGGATGATCTGGAACAACAACCTTCAATTCACTAAAGAAAAATGACCACGCATCATCGTTCTCACTGTTAACAACGGCAACAACAAGTGGATATATTTGGCCGTTTCCATCTTGAGCCATAGCTAGGAGAAGTATGCCCTTGAACAAGGCAGTCAAGTGAGTGTCGTCAACTGAGGTTACCTACATATGCGAAACTATGTTGTTAATGATTTGTCATGAAATGTTGCTCATACGACCTGACGAAATCCTATGTGGTCTGAAATATTTGTTTGCTCTATTTTTCACATATGCAGTCATATAGGTATTTGACCCGACATTTGCAAAATAAATCCTGAAATTGAAACATATAGGCTGACCTTTTTCAGATTTGGCGCTGCCCTTATCCATGGACCTAAAGCCCAGAAAACATACTTGAAGTGATGATGAGCATCTCTTACTATTCTTGTGTATGTTCCAGGATTTGATTTCTCTAACATGTGCATGTAAGAGTACATACTGGTATAGCTTTCCTCAGCTGTACCATGTGTCATATCCTGGGCTTTGAGCCGCGCTCGATTGGCTTTGTAGTAGTTTGTCCTTATTCCCACCTCTAACATGAAATCCTGAATCTCTGAAGCACGGAGGCCTTTACGGCCGTTTAAAAACCTGACATAACACGAAGTCAATGTATTACCAAATGATATTGGCTTTTGATAAGAACAAGTGATCAAAGGCAAGAAATATTACTTGTGAAGTATTTTATCTGCAATCAGCCGAGAAGTTGCTCCTCTATGATGATTGTGCGTTACTCTCATGCCACATCTATGATCCGGCACAAATTCTCGCACCGCAAACAATGAAGTTCTACGATAGATTGAGCCACGACAAATGAAGGTGCAATTGTCATCAACACATGTAACATCATATGTCGACTTATTAGACCTCTTCACACGCATCTCAAAGCAGTGTTCCATTGCCATCATAGAAAGTGCAGTTTTGAACCCCTCCTTAGATTTGAAGTACTGTCCAACCTTTACTACTTTGTTATTAATGTTATCAGCTATATTTGTATCCTCATCTTCAACCAACATTGCTTGCATGTCCCTTTCTGATGGATAGTACCTCTATTCAATTTCTCTAAGCATGTCTTCATCAACATCAAAGTCTTCTTGGTCCTCCTCTATTTGCTCCTCGTTGTATGTTCCCTGATTTCCATATATTTTATCCCGAACATCATCAAGACCATAATTACATATGTCATCACTTGAAGCATTACCTGAAGCATAGTCTCCACCATCACCAGGACCATTATTACATACATCATCACCTAAAGCATAGACGCCCCGGTAATCAAGACCATTTGTTATTTCATCCTCCAAGAAATCTCCATAATATCTATAATCTTTATCACAATTGGCATCATCAGTCATTTGCTCATTTCCTTTGTTTCTTGATGAAGTAGCTTCAATGTCTTCATCATCGCTGCTCACTGATATAATGTCTTCCACTAAAATGGGACACTTTCTTTTGTTTTTTGCCCTCACTTCATCCATATTTAATCTTCTTAATGATGCTTCGTTGTCAGCTTCAATGATTTCATCTACTAACCTGACATCGGTGTTATATGCTCTGACATTCTGAAAAAATGACCTGATAAACTCATTATTGTCTTGGCTCTGAGTCATTGGTGGAGTTGTTGGAAAAAGAAGAGTATGATGTACAACGATTTCAGTTGGAATCTCGTCCTTCATTACGAGGTTGGTATACAGCTCAATCTTCCACTCTGCTACATTTTCTCCACTCATGTTCAAGAACTTGAACGCCTCTAGATCATCGTCATCATTTAAAGCGATCGAAGGAAGGTCAGGTTTGTTTGGATAAAGGTATTGTATATGCACTAAGTACTTCTCTTCATCAAATGAGTTCTTCTGAATCCATTTCCTCTGTAGTGTAGCTAGTGGCGGATCTAGAACATCTCATAAGGGGGGGCTCAAAATCTTATAAAAAACTTAAACATAATTAGTTGAGGTTTACAAAAATAGCAACATAAGAAATTCATTATAAAAAATTGTCGCTTACGACTCTTCAAATTACAAAGAGGGTAAAAAAATTCAACCAATGGTCCAATGTTTAACATTTCAATCAATTCCCAACAAAAATAACTATAAATAAACATTTCAAACTAGTAACCAAAATTATTATAGATTCTTTAACTAATTAACTTATTAATGTAAACTATGTAATATTTAAGCAAGAATAGATATAATCCATACAATTTTTCACTTTTACTTAAACCCTAAATTAAAACAAGTAAAACTCACAAAATTTGGACTAAATGAGAGGCAGTGGGCGGCAGACTGGTTGACGGTGGCTGGTGGCGTCAGGCGGCGGCCGGAAAGCCGAAATTTTGTCGGAGAGTCGGAGCCGAGGTCGGTGCGGCGTGCTGGAGTGATGCGTGTTGGACCACTGCTGCTTCTTCTTTTTGTTTGAAAAAGACGAAGTGAAGTGTTGTAGCTTGTAAATTTTGGAAGCTTTGCAATAATGAGCAAAAGTCAAACCTTTTCTCTTTTTGTTTTAATAAAATAGGAAGGGGTAGCTGTTTAATTTTTTTTAACAAAACAACGTCGTTTTGACAATTAAAAAAATAAATTAAATCAACCCAAAACGGGTCTTCTTCTTCGCGGGCGCTTGGTTTTTCCAGATCTATGCTGCTCTTCAATGGCGTCGGTCGCCGGGGGGCTCAGCGCATCTGACCTGCTGCTCTTCAATGTCGCCGACCGTCGGGGGGCTCAGCGCCGGTCCTGTAGTCTTCTCGCTGGATGAGGTAAGCGGGGGCGGCCTCCCCCTAGCCCCCCCCCCCCCCCGGCGTGCTGGAGTGATGCGGCGTGCTGGAGTGATGCGTGCTGGACCACTGCTGCTTCTTCTTTTTGTTTGAAAAAGACGAAGTGAAGTGTTGTAGCTTGTAAATTTTGGAAGCTTTGCAATAATGAACAAAAGTTAAACCTTTTCTCTTTTTGTTTTAATAAAATAGGAAGGGGTAGCTGTTTAATTTTTTTTAACAAAACGACGTCGTTTTGACAATTAAAAAAATAAATTAAATCAACCCAAAACGGGTCTTCTTCTTCGCGGGCGCTTGGTTTTTCCAGATCTATGCTGCTCTTTAATGGCGTCGGCCGCTAGAGGGGCTCAGCGCATCTGACCTGCTGCTCTTCAATGTCGCCGACCGTCGGGGGGCTCAGCGCCGGTCCTGTAGTCTTCTCACTGGATGAGGTAAGCAGGGGCGGCCTCCCCCTAGCCCCCCCTCCCTAAGATCCGCCTCTAAGTGTAGCCAAGTCCATGTCCTTTGAAATCAACATGGCTCTTACTGTTCTATCACCATCATACAACCAGCTTTTCCCATTAACTTTTCATTGTCCACCGCTTATGAACTTTACATAGACTAACTTCGTACCTACAAATAAACAAAGATATGAACTTTACGTAGACTAACTTCGTACCTACAAATAAACAAAGATATGAACTTTACGTAGACTAACTTCTCGCTATTCTAAGTCAAAAACAGAGGGATAAACTAAGTAAAAAACAGAGGGGAAAAAACGAAGCTTTGTAAGAAGGAATTACTTACACATTGAAGCATTAATGGCGATTATAAGGTGCGAACTTAAAAGCTTGTACATGAGGTGGTGCAAACGTTGTCAGGTCGAGTTACTGCTTCTTCAGGAATGTGGTGCAAACTTTGTCAGACAGAGTTACAGAGAAGGACATGGTGGAAAGTGTGATTAAGGGAAGGAAGGAGATTACTTTGCTTGTACAAGAGGTCAAACCTTTAGAGGAAAAAACAAGCTCCTTGCCCGTCAATTTCTTTTTCGTACAGTAGTAGGAAGCTTCGGAGGATAGCAGGTGATAGGATGAGTGATTAAGAGAAGGAAAAAGATTACTGTAGAGATTAAGATTTTATTTTATCTTTTTCAAGTAAAGATTTGTCACATTTTAAAGATTTTTTTATTTAAAAGAAAAGATAAAATCAAACCCTATTTATAGCAAAAATACCCAAAAAAGTACAAAAAGTTGATAATTTTGCCATTTTTTTTCGAGCCTACTATATACACGATGAAATCTTCCTATACGCACGACACTTGTACGCCATACTTTGGCGTACAGGTGAAAACAAGCCAAACTTGTGGCGTACAAGTGTAAATTACTATACGCCAAGATTTGACATACAGGAGTGTCGTGCATATAGTATGAACCTTTTTTTAAACAGTGACTTTTTTGCCAGCCATTTTTTTATGGTAGTATGCAATTGCGTCTTTTCTTTTTGACGGGCTTACGTGTTTAATTTATATCGGCTATTAGTGGGAAATCCTAAGAGCATCTCCATTAGTTATTAATATCATACATAAATTGAAAAAATAAAACATAAAAAAAGTCGGATTTTTTTAGTGATTCAAGAAAGAAGTATCATGCAGTTGATAATCCCTTCTAATTTTTGTTTTGATTCTTATTTCTATTTATGACATTTTTTTATTTTAAAATTTGGCTCATGATACTTCAATTATCATGACTAAAAATGGTTTAAACAAGAAAGGTGTAAATTGTAAAGTGATATAGAATGGCTCGGCTCGATTTAGTCTGTGAACTAAAAGGAAAGCAATTACTTTTACTTTTCATGTTTCTAATTTGATTAGTTTATAACTAGTGTAGTATCCGTGCAAGGCACGGGATTTGTTTATTTTTTAACATTTTCAAAAAATAGTATATAAAAACTATATAGTTAATTGATATAGAAATATGTAGGTAGTGACTGTTAATTATAAAAGTAGATGAATGTTAATATAAAAAATGACTAATTGAATCAAGAGTATAAACAGTAGAAAAATCAGTAGAGAAACATTCCATTAAAACAACAATAACTGAAAAAAATAAAAATAAAAACAGTAGAGAAATATTCTGTTAAGAAAACAATATAGGAAAAAAAAACAGTAGAGAAAACAATAGAGAAAAAAAACTACTTGATCAACTAAAATTCAGAATTTGGATTGGTGTAGTTCATGACATATCCTTTCATGCTTGTAAATTCAGAATTTGGATTGGGATGATTAAGGATGAAATGATAATTGAACCTCCATTGTGGGAGTTTATGTAATTACAAATTTTGTTTAGTTTGTGGAATTATAAACTATCAATCAACCGAAACTAACAATGAAAGAGAAAAAAATAATTTTGGTATAGTATACAGATGTTTAATTTGGAAGCAAAATGTTGCATTTATCATTGCAGATCTTGCAATTGCAAAGATGGGTGATTGCAGATTTTGGGAGCAAATAAACTTTTCAGTATAGTACGGATGTATTGTTGACTTGTTGATATTTTGGAAGCAAAATCTATTTTACTGCTATTTTCTAAGCAAAATTCAATACGGATGTATTTTGTGTTAAATTTTGGAAAGAATGGTGATTGTAGATTTTTTAAAGTTGTCTTTATTATTTTCTGTTTAATTTTGGTATAGTGTGTGAATGTTTAATTTGGAAACAAAATGTTGCATTTATCTTTGCATATCTTGACCTTTAGTTTTGGTAATAGAATAATCTTGTATATAAGAATAAAGATTTCTACAGATCTTGTATTACTCGAAATATTAATTATATTGATTTTAAAAAAGTCATGGTTAGTTACCGCCTAATATACGTGATACGCGTGGGCGCAAGGAAAGACCCCACTCTAACTCTCTTCATTGCTCTAGAAATCGAAAATGAATAAAATGCCATGTGGTAGAAACAATGACAAGATGCCATATGGCATAAGAAGGGGTGAGTTTAATAGGAGGATGTCATATGGTTTAGAGGGGTTGTGGCTTAGTAGATATATAGTAGATTAAATTTTGGAAAGAAGAGTGATTGTACATTTTTGAAAGTTTTTTTTTCTATTTATTTTTGGTATAGTGTACATATGTTTAATTTGGAAGGAAAATGGTGCCTTATCATTGCAGATCTTGACCCTTTAATTTTGATAATAGAATAATTATAAATATAAGAATAAAGATTTTTGTAGATCTTCATTACTCGAAATATTGATTTACAAAAAAACGAAAATGGATAAATCGTCATGTGGCATAAGAGGGTATGCGTTAAATAGGAGGATGTCATGTGGCTTAGATGTATTGTGGTTTAGTAGATTAAATTTTGGAAAGAATGGTAATTGTAGATTTTTGAAAGTTGTCTTTATTATTTTCTGTTTAATTTTGTATAGTGTACATACGTTTAATTTGGAAGGAAAATGTTGTCTTTATCATTGCAGATCTTGACCCTTTAGTTTTGGTAATAGAATAATCCTATATATAAGAATAAAGATTTATGCACATCTTATACTACCCGCAATATTGATTAAAAAAAACGAAAATGCATAAAATGCCATGTGAACAAAACAATGACACGATGCCATATGGCCTAAGAAAGGGTGAGTTTAATAAGAGGATGCCATGTGACTTAGAGGGATTGTGGTTTAGTATATATATAGTAGATTAAATTTTGGAAAGAAGGGTGATTGTAGATTTTTCAAAGTTGTCTTTATTATTTTCTGTTTAATTTTGGTATAGTGTACGAAAGTTTAATTTGGAAGTAAAATGTTGCCTTTATCATTTCAGATCTTGACCCTTTAGTTTTGGTAATAGAATAATCATATATATAAGAATAAAGATTTATGCACATCTTGTACTATCCGGAATATTGATTTTTAAAATAAAGAAAGTGAAAATGCATAAAATGCCATGTGACAAAAACAATGACAGGATGTTATGTGGCCTAAGAAAGGGTGAGTTTAATAGAAGAATGTCACGTGACTTAGGGATTGTGGTTTAATAGATATATAGTAGATTAAATTTTGGAAAGAAGGATGATTGTAAATTTTTGAAAACTGTCTTATTGTTTTATGTTTAATTTTGGTATAGTGTACGGATACCTAATTTGGAATCAAAATATTGTCTTTATCATTGCAGATCTTGACCCTTTAGTTTTGGCAATAGAATGACCCTATATATAAGAATAAAGATTTATGTAGATCTTGTATTACCCAAAATATTGATTATATTGATTTTTTTAAAAAACTAAAATGGATAAAATGTCATGTGGTAGAAACAATGACATGATGTCATGTTGCATAAGAAGGGATGAGCTTAGTAAGAGGATGTCATATGGCTTAGAGTGGTTGTGGTTTGGTAGATATGTAGTAGATTAAATTTTGGAAAAAAGTGTGGTTGTAGATTTTTGAAAGCTGTCTTTATTATTTTTTGTTTAATTTTGGTATAGTATACAGATGTTTAATTTGGAAGCAAAATGTTGCCTTTATCATAGCAGATCTTGACTTTTTAGTTTTGATAATAGAATAATCTTATATATATGAATAAAGATTTTTACAGATCTTGTATTACCCAAAATATTTATTATATTTATTTAAAAAAACAAAAATAGATAAAATGCCATGTGGCAGAAACAATTACAGGATGTCATGTGACATAAGAAGGGATGAGTTTAATAGGAGGATGTCATGTGACTGAGAAGGGTTGTGGTTTAATAGATATATAGTAGATTAAATTTTGGAAAGAAGGGTGATTACTGATTTTTGAAATTAAGTTGCCTTTATTATTTTCTGTTTAATTTTGGTATAGTGTATGAATGTTTTATTTGGAAGCAAAATGATGTCTTTATCATTGCATATCTTAACCCATTAGTTTCGGTAATAGAATAATCCTATATATAAGATTAAAGATTTTTGGAGATCTTGTATTATTCGAAATATTGACTATATTAAATTTTTTTTAAAAACAAAAATAGATAAAATGCCATGTTACAGAAACAATGACAAGATGCCATGTGGCATAAGAATGGGTAAGTTAAATAGGAGGATGTCACATGGCTTAGAAGGATTGTGATTTAGTAGATATATAGTAGATTACTTGTAAATCTATACATATCATAAATGTATATAGTTGCCTAAAGTTTAAATTTGATAATGGCATACTCTGAATATGTCATGTAAAAATATAATGTAAGATTTATGATAATTTTGTTATATTAATCTCTTTTTTTTAAAAAAAATATGTCAACACATATATAAACTTTTCCGAACAATAATATTATCAATATTAATATATAACTAAAATATAAAATAATATGTGAGGTGGTACTGATGTGGCATGATATCATTATCTGAAAGTTTAGGCGAAAGTTTTAAATGTCGAAGTGATATGTGGCATTTTAAGGAATTGTTTTACTATTATACATTGATACTTTTGGTATGGTATTATATATGGAGTATATTAGTAAATCGATATATATCACAACTTATATAATTGCCTATAATTTCAATATGAAAGTGAATGATACTCAACATTTTTCAAATAAAATATTTTGTAGAAAATTTGGTAATTTTTTTATATCAACCTTAGTTTTTAGTAAGTATGTTGACGTACGTATAAACTTTTTGTATTTGAATTATAATGATAAAACATATAAAATAATAATAAGGTGGTACATTTTGAAAAGAATTAATTATAGAAAATAGTTGTAAATCGATAGAAAATATAAAATAATAATAAGGTGGTACATTTTTAGAAACAAATCACTTAGTTTCCAAAGCACATGTTATTGTATTTTTAATATTCTATGGTCAATATTGGAAAGAAGATAATAAAATATTACAGATTTGTTTTAGTGCTTAAGAAAGATATGATACGGAATATTTTGTTGTACATTTTGAAAAGATTTGATTGTAAATAATATTAGTATGGTAAGTATATGATGTTATTAGTGCAATTTTTTATTTTTAAATTAAATCTAAAAAAACGATAGACTGACACGTGTTCAATTCAATACCGTAACGCCACGTGGCAACGTAAATTTCGTACTCATTCTGAGGGTGTCACGTGGCACAGAGGGTATTATGCTTTAGTATATATATATAGTAGATTTCAATGTTTTGTTAAATTTCACAATTAATTTTTTCTCGGTCTCTCAATTTATTAGATAACAATATGTTTGGTATTTGAAATTCTACATTGTAAGAGAAAAAAAAAGGATCTTAGATATTTTATTTTACAAGCAAATATTATACTAAACTTTTAGATATAAGGTCAAACTAAATTATTATATATTTTTATCGATCTTTACAAAACTTCTACAACAAAGATCAATATTATAACTCCTATTGTAAAAATATGCCATCAATATATGTAGTCAATCTGAATGTTGGGGAAATGATAATCTTTCACGAATCTTTTTCAGCACTTCTCGGTTAATATCATTAGTGGTCAAAAATTCTGTTATCATATTCTTTTCATGAAACAATAAAAAACTAAGAATAAGCCAAAGCCCAGATTTTTTATTTGTAAAAAAAAATCCAAAGCTGGACAAATTGTGTAAGGTTTGTATTAGACTGTACAAGTCCGGGCTAGTCCGACCGGTCCGGCCGGTTAAAAAACCGGGTCTGGACAACAATATTGGCCCGGTCGGGCCGGGCCAGCCCGTTATAGTAACGGGCCGGGCACAGATGGTCCTCTAGGCCCGACCGAGCCTAGAAACCCGACCCGATACCCGTTACTGTTTATATAATTAATATTTGTTTATAATTATATTTATATTTATAATTTTATATATATATTTAAAATTATATATATATTTATAATTTTATATATATATATTTAAAATTATATATATATTTATAATTTTATCCGACCGGACCAACCCGTTGAATAACCCAACCCGGTTGACCGGACGGGCCTGGACAAAAACCCAGCCCGGTTGACCGGGCCGGACTTAGCCCGGACCGGTCAACCGGGCAAAAAAATACAAAAAACCCGGCCCGGACCCGGCCCGAATCCGGATTTGTACAGGTGTAGTTTGTATCTTTCTTTTTGGTCTTGTATTGTTTCGTTACGGAGTGATTTGAAAGAAATTTCTTTTTTCTTTTTTTGGTGAGACGAAGGAATTCTGCTTTTGGTGAATTGCTTAGTGTAATACAGCCATACAGGCCATATGGCCTATGAAAAAAAACTAGGAGATCATCTTAAAGTGTTTGCAAAAACAAAATCATCCGTTAATTAAATAGAAAAAACATTTTATACTTTTGCATAACTTATATGAAGAACTTCTGCCATTTATTTTAATGAATGACATTCCATTCATTAGTATGAAATATAAAACAGTTACACGAAACTTCGACAAACATATGTATTACAAGATTCCTTCATTCCTAGACAAAGAAAATAATATCGATTGAATTAGTTTCATCTAACTCGTACGTAGGGTATGTTCGGTAAGTAGTAGCTGAAGTGAGTTGAAGAAAGCTGAAGTTGAAGTAGTAGTTGAAACTGAAGTAGTAGCTGAAGCTGAAGTAGTAATTGAAGCTGAAGTTAGGTAGCTGAAATAAAATTTGGAGTGTTCGATAAACAAAATTTATGGGAGTTGAAGTTGTTAAATTGGGGTGTAAAATTACTAAAAGGGTATGAAATTTTAGGGTTGTGAGATCACATGTCAATCACATGACCCACACATGTGCCCCTCACGTGTTGAGTTTTATCCCAAATTCAACAGTCTTCCTTAATTATTTGCCATTGCTAGGGATGCCGCTGTGGACGGGACGAGCTTCTCCATCATCCTATTAAACTTGTTTTTTGGACAGATTGATGCCAACCCTTGCATTTACTTGTGATTTGCTCGAGTGAAAAAATTGCATCAGTTTTGGATGTTATTTGATCTCTAATTAGTTCTAGAAACGCAGTTCCTTCTATAAAAAAAGCTTTTGTGGATGTTCTTTGATCTCAAAATATGAGTTGTTTATTGTTGCTCTTCAGCTTGTCTGCATTCTGTTTCATACTCTTGTCATCTTTCTAGCAGAACAATACTTGGAATTGTCTGCATTATGAAGGCCTTGTTCTGGTTTAATGTCCAAGTGTCAGCAATAAGATGCAGAAAATGTTTAAGGATCCATGATTCATCGATGTAGCTGGCTGTGGTATGCTTGGGTTGCTAAAGTTTGTGGGCCATTAATCATCTCATTTAATGCGTAGGGATGTTACTGCAGGTGATGCAGTCCAAATGGGGTTCAATTGTGAGAGGTATTTTTGCCTTGATATCATTTTCAGTTGTTGTTTAGCTCTTATTTCGGAAATAATTCTCCTCATGTTCTCGTAGTTGCTCTTTATAAATGTTTCCATCATGTTCTCCTCTCCTATTAGTGGCCATTTGATTGATAGGATAAAGAAAGAGAATGAGCGGACATAAAGAAAAAAATCTTCAAGGATGCGGGATGCAGGATGCAGGAGGAAATTAGGCTTATCTCACTTCATTTGCACTCTTGGCTCGTGCATCTACCATCTTGACTTTTGTTACCCCCTTTGATCCATTCTATCAAAATTAGTTAACAAATTATTCTTATCCTCGTCTCATGGATTATCCCTAAGAAATACATTGTTGCCTCCCTCTTTCCAGCCTCCAGTTTTGTTGAGAATTTGATGCTGGGTGGGATGCTAGTATGCAAAAATTGAGGCATAACGGTATTGCCATGGAAGTGCGTTGTGGTTATGCTCAATATTGGTGTTGGAAGAATGGAGTGTATTCACTAGCTGATTGATATGTTTATTCATGGGGATGGTAATAAACTTGTTATAGGTTTTGAGTGGCTGAATAGATGGGAGGATGTGCAGGCAACACCGTAACAGTGGATGCCAACAACCTAGCTCTTAAGAACACTACCCGTGGTGGCATTTCCCTTGTCCCTTTTTTTCTTCATATTGTATCTTATGATCTCAAACATAGAGTTTTGCCTTACGATATTATTTTGTTGTAGCTTTTTCTTTTTCACATTCGAGCAACTTAGGCAAGCACTGATGTTGATGCTATTTATTATAAGTGTTAATTGTTTGTATGGATGTAATTGTTTTTCGGTAAACCCGGATTCAACAAACCTAGAAGCTAATGACTATTTAACTATGATGATGCTTCTTCCCTTAGCTCTAATAGTCTTCACTTAACATTGAGTAAGGTTTCACAGAAGAGCAATAATGGAGGAACATATATGGAGAACGCCAACAGAGGGGCACTCTGATGAGGGGCAATTTCAGTAATCTCTCAAGCTTCAACCACTCCTTAATGCTTCTCATCACCCCTCAGCATTACCCAAATCTCTCAATTTCATCTACCTTACTGCTTCAACTAGCTTATTTGATTTTTCTGATGATTCATGCCGAACACCCCCTTGGAGAGATGAAGTTAGAGCTTCATCTAGCTTCAACCGGCCATTCATCCTTGCCGAACGGGCCCGTATTGTCCTAGATACATAATTAATTGAATCATTATACATTCCTTCTACCGAAAGAAAAATTGAATCATTACACATTCCTAAAAAATCTATCTATAACTATATATTAAAGTTTTCACATTTAAAGCTTTGAGTGTATTTTTAAGAAAAAGATTGTTGAGATATTATTATTTGATTTTTTAATTTATTATTATATTTAATAATCAACAAAATCTATATATCTATATTAAGCGATTTATTTTCGAATCACCAAAACGAGTTTGGACTCACATTATTCATGTGTCAAATTATGGATATTAACAAAGTTTGATATTCACCAATCGAGCATCTCAATTTTAAATCAATATATCTTACATTATTTATGTTTTATTTACCTGACTATCAAACTTGATTTTAACCAATCAAACTTATCAATTTAATGTACGGTATTAGTGAAGTTTTTTTATTGTTAAATGTAACAATTCTCAACCAATCTAATATTTATTTGTTATTAAAATAACATAAATCATAGGCTCACTATTTTTTTTAGCAAAACTTATTTATAAGAACATGACAATTTAATCTTATTTCTAAGAACATGGCTAATCTTATCTTGGTATTAGCTACGTTACTACTCCAAAGGAAATTTTTACATCATAAAATAATTAAGAACATGTTAAATACAAACACGATTTTTCTAACCTATGCCTACGACATAGATTAAGCACTTAATTTTAGAAGAATTTTGTTAGATATAATTATATCAAGATTTTAATATTTTGTAAAAGAGTTTAAGCATTCCTTTTTATGGAACAATTTCTAAAACAAGAATTCTTAACATGTGCATTAGGACATAGGTTAGAAAATAGATATAAAAATTATTAGCATTGATTGTTTGATGTATATTTTAATTATCCCAAACATTTTCAATTTTAAATTTTTTTTCTTTAAATATAATTACATATCTAAATAAACTCATCATAACAAACATGAATAACATTTGGTATATTCTAACTATCTCAAACTTTTTTACTTCAAATTTTTTTATGTTTTTTAGACTAATGATTTACAATTAGTCATTAAATTGTTTATATTTTCTTAAATTCATTTTTGAGTTAATATGATTGATATTTTCATATTTTTGAATAATATATATTAAAATAATATATTTTTAATATAACATTATTTTTCATCTCTGATCGTTTTGGAATAGACAATTATTGACGTTCACATCTAAGTACTAAATGTTTATTTTTCTATGCCGTAAGGTTCACATATAACATGTTCATGTGCAAACACATGTCTTTGCACATTGAGTACTTATTTGCGAACTTCAGTGCACAAATAAATGAACGTTAATAGCTTATTTGTGAACCTTCTATATAGTTAAATCTAGAATAATCAGGGGACGAAAATAAAAATAAAAATTGTTGAACAAAAAAAAAATAAAAATTAATGGCCAAGATCGCTTCACACGTTGTACGATAAGAGCCTGTTGTACAAGATCCTCAATCTATCTATATATATATATATTAAAGCAAAAGAATTTTGATCCACCATATTGATTCTGACCCCACAAATCCTATGTGTCAATTTATGGTTAATCCACTTTTTTTTATTAACAATTCTATTCAATTTAAATCACAATATCTAATCACAACTAACTTCAAATATTTAAAATTTTAAATCACAATATTTAATCACAACTAACTTCAAATATATAAAAACTATATACAACTTTTTTTATAAAATTTGATTTCTACAAATTACACATACAATAAGCTTATAATATATGTCAAAATAATATATGACAGATTTTCTACTAAACTTATATATAAAATACATCTTATATTCATTTATGTAATAAATAATATTGTTTTTATGTGTTTGCGTATATAATTTGACCTATATAAAATCATACAATATATACAATTTCCAACTCATAGTACATGCACTTTTGTAATTAAGCCCACTATATTATATTATTACACATACAAATTTTATGGCCCATTTAGAGTAAAATGACCCGAATAAATTTTATGGCCCATCAATATATATACTAAAGTTATTGAATTTTGAGTCACCATAATGCTTCTGGCCCTACAAATCATACGTGTCATTTTGTTATTAATTCACTTTTTTTAACATTATATTTCAATTTAAATCACAATATCTAATCACACCTAACTTCAAACATATAAAAACTATATACAACTTTGTTGAATGCTTATATACGTTCTTATAAATTTTGATTTCTACAAATTGTAAAATATAAGCTTATATATGTCAAACTAATATATGATAGATTTCCTACTAAACTTATTTATAAAATACATCTTATATTCATTTATCTAATTAGTAATATTATTTTAATGACTTTGCAGATATAATTTATGGGCCAAATCATACAATATATACAATTTTCAACTCACAGTATATGTGCTTTTATAATTCAACCCACTATATTATATTATTACACATACATATTTTATTAACAATTTAGTGAAATTTTAAACGAATGTATCTTAGCAAAATTAATTTATATAGTCTTGAGATTTTCTTCTAAATCTTTCAATTTTAACAACTCATCTTGACAACAATTATATCATATCAGATTTTTAACAAATTTGGTATATTGTACGTTCCCATTTAACAATTTTTATTTGATTATAATTTTCTATAAAAAATACATGGTCTCCATTTTCCGATTTTACAATGTTTCGTTGGGCTTATTACTTATCATTTTGCTAAATATAATTTTCACTTTTAAAAAATTAAATTGAGTTTGTTAATCATCAAGAAAATATTCACTAACAAACCGTAAAATATCAATTATAAATTACCAAGAAAATTTTGTTAACTCAAACAGAAAGTTTAACTAAAAAATCCAGGTAAATCTTTGTCGTAACAAACTTTCAATTTCATATGATTATACATATTATCAAAAGTAAATTAAAATGTAGTACGTATACCAATTTTAAAAGTATTTGAATTTGAGATAACTTTACACCTACATAAATCAACCACTACTAATTAATTAATTATTCAAATAACTTTTTAATTATCATTTTTTAGTATATTAGTATTTTCTGAAATATTAAGAAATGATTGTTTTATATTGTGATTTTTACAAGTATCGTTGATGGTGTAACAAAATTTCTGGATCCCCATTGTTTACCTATATATATTATCTTGAAAAATATAAATCTTATTTTAATATAATTTGTTTTTTAAAGATTTACATTGACATTCTTCATTAATTATACATATATAATTTTAATTTTAATAATTTTAAAATCTTCACCTCACTTTATTTTCACCTGACTTTTGTCCATGTTTAACCAAAAACTTGATTTGAAGGTATAATATAGTAGTTAAGATTTGAAATTTTGATTATGAAATGTTCAAATATCAAACTAAAAAACATAAAAAATAAAGATTTTGTTATAATACTTAATATTCATCCTAAAGAGAATCATATTCACAATTTTGTCAATTTTTTTTTCTTTAAAAAAATTTCTACTATAATCCAAACATGTGTTATACATATTATGAATACTTTTGGCTTTCTTATTCAAAAGATATAATTACTAATCTAATAGTTTTTGTCTGAATCACGCATTAATTATTTGTTTGAAATATGTTTAAATTATTTTAAAGACCATCTATTATATATCCCACGTCTAAAAAATTTGTAAATCGGGAATAACTTTAACAAGATTTTTAGATTAATAATCATTATAATATTTCTATATTAACTATTCTCTAAATGAGTCTACATAAATTTATATACATCATAGCATATTATTTTCAATGATTCAGCGAAAATTATATTTTTCTAAAAAAAACTTCGATATAACATTAATTTAATTCAATCATATTTTTTTTAATTTTCTCAAATTACATTTATCCGTATAAGATATGGATTCTACACTAATATACGATAAAACTTTAAATGTATAGGCGTGAATTTGTGTACATATATACATGAGTTTTTAAACATTCTTAAATTTTTAGTGTGTAAATTTTCACCGTACATCATTTGAATTTTACGTGATAAAGCAAACCACAATTTTCGACTAAAAAAATCCCGAAATGTCAGCCGGTTTGTGGTAGGGCTTACAAGTTTCCAATACGCAAGCTTTTGCGATCGAAACCCGAAATCTTGTTCTCGATCCCAGTGAGTTCCACTTTCCACCGTCTTCCTCCCTCACACTTTCTTCTAGGTTGTTCTTCCGATTTCCTCCATCTTCTTCATCTTCAATCATCTCGTTTCTCCCCCAAACTCACGTTCGAAGAATCAAGGATTTTGATTCCTCTAATCGCGCAATTATGATTCGGCGAGACGCTTCAGACGACAGATAAGGATTAGTCGCCTCATAATCCTAACTCGCCAGCTAATATCGTAAGCGATGAATGATTATCCTTTTTTATTTCCATGTTTTTGCAATTTTAGATCCCACTAGACTATTCTCGTTGTTCGTCTGCAATGTTTTTTAGCTGCTTGTCTAAACTTGCGTCGTAAGTTTTGCTTCGTAAATGCTCTTGAGTTGAGTTTCGTTGTTGTTACGTTCGTTATCGATTTTATTGGTTAACATCGTAGTGCCATTTTGACGATTGCGATATTGAACAATGTATGTTCTTAACGGTTTCGCTTTGTTTTGAAATAGATCTGAAGATAGACATAGATGTGTTTTAGAGCCTAGCTTCCTTAAATCCCGGTTAAAAGCTAGAGCACTTTTATTTTTTCAGGTTATTTTCTTTTTATTCCGATTGATTTTCCATTTCACAACTCACTGATAAATGTTGTAGCTCGTGTTGAATGCGCCATAATTCCCTAATCATTTCAACTTTTCTTGTCTCTTCTATATATATATACTTCGTATGTTTTAATGTAATGTCCCAAATTCCAATTCTACTAGCTGCCACGTTGATTTGTGAAGGTAGATTTGGAGCCCTTCATTATCTATTTTCCTTATTTGAGTGTGTTTATTTACTAGATTGCTTATGCTTACTGCTTAGCATGCGAAGTTCCTCATCTTTCTAGGTCTTTTTCTTGAAACTCTAGAGCTTGCTAGAATCGCAACTTGCTGTTAACTATAAAGTATGTTTGCAACTTGTGTATAATTAGCCGTTTGCTAGAATTGCAACTTGATGTTAATAATATAGTAAGTATAAATTTGCTACTTGCTCCTAAGTCCAAAAAAAAGGAGCTTGCTAGAATTGCAACTTGCTGTTGATGATGAAGTACATATCTGCAACTTGCTCCTATAAAAAAAGGAGCTTGCTAGAATTGTGTATAATGAAGAGCTCGCAAGAATTGCAACTTGCTGTTATATAAAGTATATTCTTGCAACTTGTGTACTATTAAAGTGATATGTATATGCTCCTCTCGTAACTATGAATTAATAGGATGCTGATCTTTTAGGTTTTTATTTCCTCAATTCCTCTAAATTCATTTAGAGGTAGATTAGTCATGAAAATGTGAAAACTTGCACATAAAATATCGGGATATTCATCTCCATTTAAGCTAGAATTGTCAAATTTTGTTGCAATTTGCTACTTAGTGTGATATTTCAACTTTGTTAAAGCATTGTATGTCAGGTTTGTAACATTTAACTGTATCTAAAATTTGGATTGATCTTCTTCAATGCTGTGTGAACCGAAGTGATACTAGATTTAGCTACATGTCTGTTTGGTAGTTCGATACTAGCTTGGTGAATTATTTAACTCCTGCTTTCGATTTTGATTTGTCTCTTATTGAAAGTATAGCACTAGGTGAAAGATATATGATCTAGTTGTCCCTTGGATTAGTTTTTTTGCCTAGCTAGCTAGGCGATGAAGGCATTTCATATGGATGGAGCCTTTCTCCTCATGACAGAGAAATTGCTAAGTTTTACGAAAACTAAATCCTTTTGTCTAAAGCGTTAGACTGCCCCAGACAATGATGTTTATGGAAAATTTAACTTGCATTTTTAAAGTCTACTTATTCATTACATGGATAGTGGGAAAAGGAGGAGAATTTGTGAATTCATATGTAGAAGCATGAACTCCTTTGAAATCATGTAAATCTACTGCCTTATTAAAACCTAAGAGTGAAAATTTGAAATTTAAAATTAAATTGAAAAATATGAACGAATATATGATTGTTATGTGAACAAGGAGTTTGGATTATTAGACTTAGACACTTTATTGAGGATCCTCCAAACTACTATTGGATGGGAAGGTATACCAATAAAATGCTCTAATTTTAGTTTTCTTTCTTTCTTTCAATTTTTGGTGAATTACAAGTTTGAAGTTTCTCAGAAGTTTTTGATGACTAATTCTGTTTTAGACAATTTTTGAAATATAGAAGCTGTTTGCATTTAAGGAGAGCAGTATCTACTAGATTATGTCTGTTACTTAATTAAACTCACTTCTTTCTGTATATTCTCCTTCATCTATATATCCACTTTAAAAGAATTAGAAAAAAACTTTCAGTTTTATGTTTGAAAATTAAAAATTCGATTAACAGATAGCACGGAAATTGAACCTGAGAAACCCAACCTTGGGTATGTGAAACACATTACCTGAATTCTATGAATTGTCGATAATTCACGAGGAACCAATCCACTTAACATTGCACCTACGACAAGCCACGAATGTGCTTGAACAATGCTTTGGCCTTTGAGACACCATTCTAGCGTTGTTAGAATGACACATTGAGGACCATATTTAAGTAAGAATCACGAGAATCACTCACACAGTCACACACAAGGCTTAAAAATGCTAACTTTTATTCTTCATAATAGAGGTGTCTGCAAATCGTCCTTATTTATTACTAGAAAAATCATAAAAAGCCTTATAACTCATGGTCTGACTTCCATCTGTGCTCGTTTTTCTGGCCACTTACAAAGAAAAGCATTGATAATCACCTATATATGTGATTTAAATGCAATGTAATAAAACAGAAAAAAAGGAGGTGGCAGCTTGTTTAAGTAAATTTTGGGATTTGGGTGGTATGTTATATTGTAATGGCTTTATCATTTATAAAGGTATTTCTTCAAAATAAATATTTATATAGCATTGGAGTTTGTGAAATAATCTCTTCACAATTTACTATCAAAATGTATTTATAACTCTTTTTTACTAAACACCAATTTATCAAAAAAATCTTTATCTACAAAAAAGCAATTATAAGTTGGCATAACAAACAAACCCTTGATTTCCAACTTCAGGTAACATAGGCTGACTTCCATATGTGCTCGTTTTTCTGGCCACTTATAAATTAGCGAATTTCGTCTTGAAATCTTAAGCTCCAAACTTGGTTGAAAGCCACCTCTGGATCAACACATCATAAAGTATGTTGTAAATTAGGAAAGCCATGAGGAGAGTTGTCGACACTAGTCAGTTTCTTGTACAGTCTATTTTCGCTCTCTTATGTAGCTACTCTGGTCGAAACTTGAAAGCCACCTTCTTTGTGTAGGAAGATTCACTGGGTGTTGCCGTCTTGGAAAATTTCTTTAAAGTTTTCATACATGAAATTTTATATTGGTCTTCAGTTCATTTTCTGTCTTTACTACAGCATTCACTTATACATTGGAAATTTCATTGGTCTTTCATTTATTTTTGCCTTTGCTACAGCATTCAGTTACCTGAAAAAATCTCTTCAATTGCCATACATGGAAATTGACATTGGTCTTCAGTTCATTTTTTGTTTTTGCTACAGCATTCAGTTACCTGAAAAAATGTTTTTAATTTCATACATGGACATTTTCAGTGGGCTTCTATTCATTTTTGTCTTTGCTACAGCATTCAGTTACCTGAAAAAATCTCTTCAATTTCCGTACATGGAGATTTTGATTGGCCTTTAGTTCATTTTGTCTTTGCTACAGCATTCAGTTATCTGAAAGTGATAGCTTTTGTTAGTGTTTTGTTACTTTATTTTCTGAAATTCAAGCTGACAACTAACTGGAGTTCCTCTCTCTCCAGAGCATTCTTTGATCCATGTTTAGCATGTGCCTATAAGGAGCACCAAACAGCTCTATCTGCTCTCTTTGGCGTTTTAATGTAATGAGGTTAAATTTTTTCTGACAGAAGCTTGCTTCTTTGAAAAAATTGGTCATTGATACTCGTAAAAGTGGTAACCATTTTACTATTTTCAGTGTAACCTAGTTCTAGCGAATTCCTGGCAATAGCCCAATTTAGGAGATTGGTTATATTTTGAAGAGTGTTGATTCTCGAGCAACCTAGAAGATGAATTTTAAAAGCTGAATTGTCAGTTGAAGTTAGTCAGAACGATGTAAAAATGCAGTTCCTTTGTGGTATCAACATAAAGATGGGGATTTAGGTCCTGCCTTGTCATTGATCAAGGGTAATAGATTTTTTCACCTCCTATATTTACCAAGAAACAGTGTGTAAGTTTGTTTACCTATGTATATCTTATGATGGAATGATCTTGGAAATACTTCTGCAATTCCTGATTTTATACTCTTTGGTGTAATATGCTTTATGTTGTTTGTTAAATCACATAATGGGTGCTTCTATTTGGAATTCTGTTTCATTTTTCTAACTATATTTTGGAAAGCTAAGAGATATAGCATACATTGTTGTCTCTTCATGAATCAGAGAAGGAAACTGAATTACACCAAGGTATGCTTAGAAGTTAAAAACAGGACATTTCCTAAATCCAAATATTTGCCGTGAGTAATCTTTGGCTTATTATTCTCCTCAGAAAACTTATCAGAAGAGAACTTTGTGACCTTGGTAAGATTACACTGACAAGAATATAGAATTTTGCAGTTGAATCCCCTTCTTCTCTAGAGCTTCTTCTCTAGAGCAGTTGGAGTCTGCTGAGTAAAAAGAAAAATGACGAAAATGGGATAATAGAAAACAAATTCAAAGAAGTTTTTGTTGTCAATCTATTTTGAATTTAATATCTTTTGGTTAGATTCTTACCTTAGCTTTGTTGAGCCTTCTGAAGCATCATAGTTTTCTTGCTGCGGTGGGCAAAGCTGAAGGGACATTCCACCCTCTTGAATATCTAGATTGCTCGCACGGAAAGACTCTCCAATGATTCCACTAACTTCCTTTGTTCCGTTTACCTAAGATTAAGAATACTCTCATTCTTGCACTGAATACCTTATTTTCAGGCTCAATGCTGGCTGTAGATACTTAACCTTACCTTAATTTGAAGTGCTACATTTTCCTGACTGATAATGTTTACCTTCTTGTACAGCTCAACATTTTCTGTGTGAATGAGATTTGCCTACAGAAATGGCAAGTGAGAGTTAGTCACCTGAAAATGAAATTGTTCACACAAGGACCATATTTTAGTGATTGCTCAAGGCGACCTTTTGATTTAGTTTTTGTATATCATCTAGTAGAAGCTGGTCCTGCAATATAAGTAGATTAGATTAAAGTAACACTTGATAGAAGATGTAACCATATCTATATTTTGGAGAGAACATCCAAACCTTTGTCACCCTGACTCCTTTTAGACTCATTTCCAATCTGTTCTCTATATTCTGCAACTCTTTGATACTCAACCCTGAAAGCTCTTCACCCATCATTTGCCTGCACAACTCACCAAAGGTAAATCTTCTGCCTCTTTCTTTATCCCTTCAATAAGTTTGCCTTTAGTATTTATGCTCAACACTTGCACTACCATCTTTTCGGTATTTATGTTATATTTGGTTTTGACCATGTAGGTATCTAGAATAAGTGATAGTATCAGCAGGATGTAGGGAATTAAATGATTAAGACAACAAATAGTAAAAAGAAGCAAGTCTTAGATTCTCAAAGAGTTTGCACTTTTAGCATTCAAACAATGAATTAATTCAAAACTTGTGTAATGTCATATTGCTGTGGAACTTACATTTTGCACAAAGACCTTTACAAGTTCAAATTTCTCAGCTTTTTTAGAAGGTAATAAGGTTTATCTTTCTCTAGTTTCAATGCCCATCGCTCAATTGAAGAGCATATGTTATCATTTGATAAAGCTAGAGCTGGTGCTAGTTAGCTAAAGTGTCTTTAGCCTTCACATTGCAATACGTTTTTATGTCAGATAATGTTTTTAAATAAGCTCCCTATTTAAGTACGGTTTTTCTATCCTATGCCCTTAGGGCATAGGTTAATCCTTTTTATTTTGGAAACTATTCCCTAAAAGAGAATGCTTAAAACCATCTAATTTTTTTTTAACTTTTTAAAATGATAATACCTAACCACAACTTTCTAAAATAAGGTTCTTAACCTATGCATTAGGTGCATAGGTTAGAAAAACCCATTTAAGTATTTTCTGGAAGTTAAAAACTAATAGTAGCCCTTTTTGGTAGAAAACTAAAAAGTACCACATTCCCATTCCTTTTTGGTCCTCCTTGTTGCTTATACAGCTTCTCTGGAGTGTTGAGTCTGTTGACTAAGAAGGTTTTGCTTCTAATCAAACTATTTTCAATTTCTTAGCCTTTCCCTGTTATTTTTTTACCCTTGATATGTAATAAGGATTTCACCAAAAAGTAGGCAAAAAATAATTGCAGTTATAGAAGTAGATTACAAAAAAATTGAACCATATTTTCATACCTGATTCGTACCCACATTAATATAGCTAATGCAAAACAGAGGGCAGTAATGAAGGTTGGTACCTATGGTTTTCCTGCAAGCTTTGAAGTTGCTGGCGCACTACTGCTGCTTCTCTTTGCCAGAACTACAAATATGAATGGAGAAAGGAAAATTGGATTCTGCAACTGACCAATTTAATGACTGAGATTTTAATCTTTAATACCGGAATTACAGAGTATCTATTAAGTATGTTTCATGTGCCAATTTACATATCTTTGCATCATCTCTACAAAGATTGTTTGTGTGATTTTTGCATTGTGCATGGATGTTTATATGCTTCAGCAGCTAAAAGTCGTGTGAAAATTTCAGTTTGATATGAATCTTGTATTTTTCCATGACCCATGTCCTTTTCCATAAAGTTGGTTCCAATTCGAGGTAAACATTAACTACCTCAGCATTTCCTCAATCTACTAAGTGTGTTGCATTTCCTTGAAGAACATTTTGAGTTTTAGTGGCTAACATCTAGAATGCTAAAGCTTACCTTAAGCTCAGAAGTGGAGTTCGCAGGCTGAAGTTCCTCTTTTGCCTTGTTGTAGCGCTCTATTACTGACTTCATGCTGGGAAAGAACAGAAATAAAAAGATTTCAGGATTCTGTTGAAGAACAATAGACAACAGTCTTTTAGGTGAGTGTCATCTGCTGAAACCATTAAAAATTGAAATTTCACAACTAGCCTCAGTACTTGCACATGTTTTAGAATATCTTTTAGTATTATAAAGATTAACCTTTCTGGTGTTAGGGACCTTTACTCCAGAAAGTTCCACCCTATAGGCAAATATATAAATCATCTTATGTATCATTATGAATTCAACATGACACAGGAACCCTTTTAGTGTAGAAAAATTTCTACTTTTTTTTTGTTGTTAAAATTTTAGGTTTGTAGAAGTAGAGGGAATGAATTCACATCAGTCTAGCCACCACAAAATGCACAGAATGCCATCACTAGGATATAGTTTAAGCAGCCAGTAGAAAACTAAAGTACAACAGCACAAAAGCTTGAAAAGGATGCTATTTGTTTAATTAAATGGAATCTACTGTTGCATTTGCACAACTCTTTTTGCCCTAATCGGCTGACCGAGTTTCTGATGTTAATATTAGCCTCCATTCCAGGACTTCAAAGCCAACAGAACAATCAACTCAAATTACATGTAATGTTTGGATGAAATTTCACTCTTGAACACGGAGTTGCTAACAATCCATGATAGGTGGTTGTTAAGTTTTACCTGTGGTGGTGGCCGGAGGGTTGCTACATATGCAACTAATTTTCGTACTTAGGATTTGTTTGACAAATGTCTTTCTAAAGACATTTTTTACACTTTTTATTCAGTATTGAAAATTTGAAATTCGGATGGTATGAGACAATGTGTAAGGAGAGATGGTTGCTTTTTAGAATAAGTTACCAAACAAACCCTTAATATAGTGATGGATGTTTTTTGTTGATTGTTGCCTAAAGTTTTAATGTTTATAGTAAATAGCAGATAAGGAGCACTATCCAAAAACATACATCCTTGATACAACAATTCCTGTTAGGTCCTTTCTTCCATGTTGCAACTTGCAAGTGCTAGAAAGATTTTTCTGGCTTCATGACCAAAGTACATTCCTAATTCTCACTCAGGACACATGTCTTGAAACAATGTACTGTTATCTGTCCATTATCTACAGTGTTCAACAATCAAGGGAAAACAAGTTCCTAGGTAGGCTGAGAGCGAAGCATGGCCGTGGTGCTGCTTCTGGCAGCGCACCACAAGATCTAATTGTTTACATTGTTGATCACAGCTACATATTCACTGATCTCATTTTGTTCTTCTTTCCTCAAACTAAGGTCTTTTAGAACACATTTCCAATCCAAGCTCCTTTAGAACACATTTCCAATGACTAATTGAATTTGGCCAAGTTTGCAATGTGGCCGGAAAGAATGATTGTAGTGATAGAAAATGATTGGTTACTAGACAATTTATTTGACAAAAGTTTGTCTTAAATTGCACACTACGTAATAGTCATTGTAGAACGATAAGGGTAAAGGCTAAAATGTGGGTAGGTGAATAAGACCTATATTCCCACAACAATTCTGAGTTTAGAGGACTTAAGTTAAAATATGGGGAGGTGAATAAGACCTATATTCCCATAATAATTCAGAGTTTAGAGGACTTAAGTTAAAATGTGGAGAGGTGAATGAGACCTATATTCCCATAATAATTCAGAGTTTAGAGGACTTCAAGTAATCCTTTGGAGAACTTCTGTGGTCATGATATATTTGAAAAAAGTAAGGCCTAATTAGATGCAAAAGGGCACCCGGTTCCAAAATGTTTGATCCTATAGTTGTTGGTTGTGGTCGTGTGATGGGAGAAACTGTGTTTGGCATAGAATTTAGAGAATCGTAAATGGGAGTTTGCTTAATTCTGATGGATGGAAACTTTGGAGGGGTTTGTTAGTGTTTTGTTGTTAGTCTACTCATGTCTTTCTCTTCCAACAAAGCAGCCAAGTCCTTTAGCTATTTGATCATATCATCCCCCCTTGCAACCTCTAGGTTTCTCTAACCTCAATCCTAGTCCTATACCAAACATGTTCAAGATCTCTTTAAACTTAGTCTCCACTTATTACTCCTATTGCCTTCTTTGTATAGTCGTTTGCATCTTGCCTAGTTTTCTTTTGTCAGAGGCCATAATCCAACTAAAAAACGCAATATGATTACCGAATTGTATTGAATATCCATTACCAATTAAAAGATACATGATCCCAAGAAAATACTTGGAAATGTCCTCCGTTGTCCCGGATCCCTAGCCCGTAAATGGACCTTTATGAGCCTCTACAAAAAAAAATGTAAGCCCCGACCAATACCAATATTCTTAGGCATGACCGCTAGACCACAAAAGGTAAGAAATTTTGCATATTTTGAGCAATCAAGGGTGATAAAACAATGTTGCTTCCTCAACAAAATTGTGATGAAGTTGAACCAGAAGATCTCGATAAACAATATAATCATCAAGAAGTGGTATCTATTTAGGATCGCCTCTAATATTTAGAAAATGGTTTGGTATCTATTTAGGATTGCCTCCAATATTTAGAATCTGGTTTGGTATCTATTTAGGATCGCCTCCAATATTTAGAAACTGGTTATAGCCCGAGAAAGACACTTAAGTCCTAGTAGAGTCGCTAAATGGTGATTAAACATTGAATCCATATTTTGAAACCAGAAAAGTTTTGGTGTGCTGATCATGGAACCAAACTATCGGAAAACATCAATTTATGTTGCAATGATCAATGCACCAACTGCGGTTCAATAGAATCAAATTCACTAAACCCTCTATTCAATCTTAGGTATCAAAACACAAGTTCCACTTATATGAATTGATTTAGGAATGGGAAAAAGTTTTAACCAGAAAAGTGGTATTGGTTTAAAAAAATTCCAAACCGTTGTGACTTACATCAATGTACTAAACGATCCCCGGTAAGAACATGAATATGACATGAGTTAATTGTAGCTGAGAAGTAAGAAGGCTAAAAAAATAGGAAGTGTGGAGAAATTCACTGCGCTAGCATATGGAGTTGATGGTTTTTAGAAACTTTTTCTTATATGTTCTCCATATATTTTTAATGCATTTGGGGCGATCTCATTTCAAGTACATCAATGAAATTGGTTTGTAGAAAGCATAATGTAAATTTCTTATTTAATGGGCAGTTTGATGAAGATTCACATTGGTTTGTAATAAAGCAAGAGGCAGAAAACTGATAAAAACAAAATGGTTAAATGAGAAATTTATATCTTCATTTGCAGATGCCAATATGAACTGGGTTGGAAATGGGTATATGAGCCTGCCTGTTAATATCCTACTATTGTTATTCAAAGATTTTGGGCCCATTGGCCCTTTAAGAGTTTTCAATTAATAAAATGGACCCTTATTAGTTTTTATGTATTTTTTCTACTCCTATTAGCTTATTTTATTATTTTTTTTCCTCCCTCTTCTTTGTTTTCTCTCTCTCTCTCTAAAATATTGTTTTTTGGGATTTAGGATTTAGGGTTTAAGGGGTAGGATTTAGGGAGTAGGGTTTAGGGAGAGGGAGAGGGGTCCATTTTTGCTAAGGGTCCATTAGTTTAAAAAAAAGTTTGTCAAATGATTATTTATTTAACTCACCGTGTTATTCAAGTAAACAATCTATCTCCTAAAAGGAAATACTGTCAGTTCTTTCTGTAACAATACACCTAAAACAAGTTTAATTAATCAAGCAACTTTCGAGCCTTTTGTAGAACAAGTTTGAAGCATTCTTTGACGAATGCCATGGAGATCGAGGAGTGACCCACGCGATGCTCTAGTAAGGATGACAATGCTTGAGGACATCTTCAACTAGAAGCCTAGAAATATGTATGTTGGCATGTTACACTGAAGGGAATTTTCATTTGAAGAGTCTTTGTTAGAAAGGGAAGGATGTCAGTAACAATTCACAATTAACTCAAGGGAAAAAGCGCAAGAATCACCCACCAGTTGGGCAATTTGTTTACAAAATTACTTTATAGGCTCTGTTTGATAAAGTGTTTATAAACACTTTATAAACAAAAATGTGTTTTTTTCAACCTTATACAAATTTCAAAAACTATTTTTCAAAAAAAAAACATTATAAATAATAAACATCTTTTATCAAACCGTAATTGAATTACACATCAAAACAATGCATTTTGGGGTGTAATCCAAAACAGTTGGCATATATATTTGCCTGGTCATTTGTTTTATAAAGCATGTGATTGAGGCTGTGACGTATATGAATAATGTGGTGAAAACTTGTTTAATTATGTCTTTTAATTTGTTAACTCTTGCATGCTTATTTAGTAAAGGACACGGCATCGCGTATGGACAACAAATGTTATGAAATACACTTGGGATTTTCCGTAGTATTTATTTGGTATATATGTAGTGTGTGTGCGAAAAGATTATTTTTTTCCTAACATAAGCACTCTTCTCTCATTATGCATGCAAAGTGTACGTTATAAACGCACGTTAGGACTTTGTCAAGAGTACTTACAGGATCAGAAAAATATGTAGTATGTTATTAATTTGACAATTCAGGATGTGTTTGTTATGAGTTGCATGACATATTAATTAGGTAGTTTCAATATGCCCCCACCTTTGAACTGGCACAAAAATGACTTATTCGTTGCTGATTTAAAGGTGCTTCAAGATTGGCATATGAACGAGTTAGGTTGATTTTATTTGTAGGTGAAGAGTGCTCCACTCAAGCTAGGCATAATAGTTTTTTTTATAGATTTATTTATCGTAGCCCGATTCGATCATAGAGAGTTGCTCTAAGTCCGGACTTGGTATTGTATGACCCATTTAAATGATAGACCCTCCCACTCTCAAATGACTTCATGTCGCTAGGAGGATTACTTATGGGTCTAGATTTCGGTCAATTTTAGATTTATTCCAAGTTGAATTTTCAAGAATTGTTATGTATGAGTAGGGTAGTTTCAACCTTTTCAATCACATGTAGAAAATTGGTTGGCTATGACCTTTTTAATCTTGAATTGGAATCACAGTATTTTCTGACTAGTCTAACATGCATTCTTGGATATGGTTAAACTAACGTCATATGATCAGACTCTTTCATGATTCTCTAATTTAGAAGATCAAATTAAGAGGCATATCATCGTACTTTTTAAGATAAAGGCAGACTCTATAAAGGTTTGCGTCCATCTAGATCATCCGTAGACCGTAGTCCGTAGATATCAAATAAAACAGTCGATATAAACTTTATACAGAATAAATAAGTCAATATCATGCAACATTAGCAAAAAGTTACTACAACCAAGTATGTCGAGCTCTTATTACCAAAGGCAACAGGTGTACAATAATATATATGCAATGCAAAGATTTTAAGTGTTGGGTCAATGGGCCCAAATTGGTCCAGTCCAAGTGTGGTCTTATTAGGATTTTACCAGACACACAAAAAGAAAATGAGAGGTAGTTTTATACCTCTACCACCACTAAGAGATTGAGAAACCATTGAGAGTCTTCAAGCCAAAGGAGAAAAAAAGAGAGAAAAGAGAGAGCTTGAAAGAGAGAGATTAAGGTTGAAGAGAGAGATTAAGGTTGAAGAAGAAGCGGTTTGCACATCCTTAGCCTTGGAGATCGTCTTTCGGATCCGGATAGCTCGTTATCAAAGATGAATTTAGTAAGTTAGTCTCTATTGGAATCCATAATCTCATGAGCAAGTGATTTAGTTAGTTGGAGAAAAATCTTTTCTAGATCGGATTGTATTTAACGGGGTGTTTGAGATCTCCATGTTTGTCTCTAGTGTATGAGACTTGTATTGCTAAAAACTTGTACTGATTTGTTGATTAGTGGATTGATTGGTTTGATTGGTCGGTCGTGGGTTTTTCCTCCTCTCGTGATTGAGGATTTTCCCACGTTAAATTCTTGTGTTGGTTATTGTGATTATTTTGTTACTTGAGTTTGTCTGTGATTTGGTTATCCTGAGATTCTGTGTGTGTCGCTGTTTCTGGGTGTCATTTGATTGTCAGCAAAATTATCGTTACTCCTAATTGGCCTCGAATTTGCGCTTCTGGGCCCAACAAGTGGTATCAGAGCTTTTGGCCGTGTTGAAATTGTGGGTATTATGAGTAGAGATGACAATGAAAGTTGAAGACTTTGCGGGTACAATGATAAAGTGACTGTTTCAAATTACTCGATTTCAAAGTCGCGGATGTAAGATTTGTTGTATTGTAGGGACTTGTATGATCCGATTGAGTTGGGATCAAGAAAGCCGACAAAGACATCTGAGAGTGATTGGAAGAAGCTGCACAGAAAGGCTATTGGAACCATCAGACAATGGATGGATAACTGTGTTTATCACCATATTAGCAATGAGACGGATGCACAAGTGTTGTGGAAAAAAATGGAAGATATGTATGAGAGGAAGTCATCCCAAAGTAAAGCTTTTATGATTAGAAAGGTGGTGAATCTCAAGTACAGAGACAGAAAGCCTATTGCATAGCATCTTAGTGAGTTTCATGAATTAGTGAATCAGTTGAACACGATGAAGTTGGTCCTTGATGATGAGTTACAAGCCCTATTGCTCTTGAGTTCTTTGCCTGACAGTTGGGAGACTCTGGTAGTATCGATCAACAATTATGCTCCTACTGGTGTTGTGTCTTTATCTGCAGTGAAGGATAGTCTCTATAATGAGGAGACTAGGAGGAAGGATATGGGCACATATATGTCACATGCTTTGGTGACATATTCGAGGAGTTAATCGAGAGGTAGATCGCATACCAGGGGAAGCTATGCTTGTTATTTCTGTGGCAATGAAGGACATATCAAGAGGAACTGTAAACATTGGAAGGAGAAAAATCAAAAGAAAAATGATGAAAACACCACTGCATCTGTGCATGGTGATGAAGATGCGTTGGTTGTTCTCTCTTGTGTTGAGGCTCAGAGTTGTGAGTCGGATACTTGTGTAGAGTGGGTTGTTGACTCTGGTTCGTCTTACCACTGTACATCAAGAAAGGAAGCTTTCACCACGTACAGAGCAGGAGTCTTTGGCACGGTGAAGATGGGGAACGCCAATCATACAGAGATGGTTGGTATGGGTGATGTTTGTGTGAAGACAGACATAGGTTGCAAGGTGTCATTGAAGAATGTGCGCCACATACCGGATCTGCAGATGAATTTGATTTCTGTAAATGTTTTGGATCAGGAGGGCTACAAGAACTTCTTTGGTGATAAGAGGTGGAAACTCGTCAAAGGTTCCATGGTGATTACAAGGGGTAGCTTGAAAGACACCTTGTATCAGACTCAGATGTGGGATATCAAGGAAGGCTTGAGTGGAGCTCGAGATGATACTTCACTTGATTGGATGCATAGGCAGTCGACATGCTTGAGTGAGATGAGGTTGCAGGTCCAAGCAAAGAAGTTTCTCAATTCTTTTGTCGGTGTGACCTTGAGCACTTGTGATGATAGGTTGTCTGTGAAGTAGACAAGATTCAACGGATCTTCTGAGACGTCAGAAGAGGATGACACAAGTGTGGAGTTTACTTCAGAGGATGGTGTGTTGATGTGATACCCGTGTCAAAGGAGTGTTCATCAGGTGTTGAAGCTAATGAAGGATCTGAGCAGAGGGAGCCAACACAGACTGAAGAAATTGCTAGGAGGTCAGAGAGAGAAGAGTATGAGTCCACCAGATATCCTACCTCAGTATACGAGAGAGTTACAGAGGAGGGGGAGCTAGACAGTGGTAGTGATGATGATATTTGGCGAACATCGATTCCGCGCCACGATGGCGGGACGGGACTCGGATGCATGTGAGGCCATGATGAGGACGTCTTCCCCTTGGCCTGGAGTGTTGGGACAATAGGCCCAGCCCAAGTGTGGTCTTTTTAGGGTTTTGCAAGACACACAAAAGAAGGTGGGTGGTAGTTTTGTGCCTCCACCACCACCAAGAGATTGAGAAACTATTGAGAGTTTCTTGAGAGTCTTCAAGCCAAAAGAAGAAAAAAGAGGGAGCTTGGAAGAGAGAAATTAAGGTTGAAGAAGAACGGGTTTGCTCATCCTTAGCCTTGTAGATCGTCTCTCGGATCCGGATAGCTTGTTACCAAAGGTGGATTTGGTAAGTTGGTCTCTCTTGGAATCCCTAATCTCATGAGCGAGTGATTTAGTTAGTGAGAGATGAATCCTTTCTAGATCGGGTTGTATTAGAGGGGTGTTTGAGATCTCCATATTTGTCTCCAGTGTGTGAGACTTATATTGCTAAACACTTATATTGATTTATTGATTAGTGGATTGATTGGCTTGGTTGACCGGTCGTGGGTTTTTCCCCTCTCGTGATTGAAGGTTTTCCCACGTTAAATTCCTATATTGGTTATTGTGATTATTCTGTTGCTTGAGTTTGTTTATGATTTGGTTATCCTGAGATTTTGTGTGTGTCGCTGTTTTCGAGTGTCATTTAATTGTCAGCGGAATTATCATTATTCCTAATTGGCCTCGAATTTACGCTTCCGGACTCAACATTAAGTAACATAAAAAAGGTCCTATAACAGTACGTACACTATGCTGGTGTCAACTTTGAAGAAAAAAGAGCATATATACAATTATGTATTGACCCTAACGGGAGAAGTGAAATAACTAGAAGCTAGCGTATGAAGACTTCCAAATATATGCATGTACTGATCGACTTACATATCGGCCCTTCCCTAGTAGCTAATTTCTTCTCATATTACGTCAGCTAAATTGCTTAATTTATTTGCACAAATTAACAATTTATTCCTTAATTATGCAAACTATCAGCTTCATATTACAAGCATGACCATGATGCTCAATATCGAAACACCAGTTATCTTGGACTCTAAAAATAAACTCTTAGAATTAATCATCTTTTTAGTTTCACAATGCTAGTCGTATATTAGGATTGGATTATGCCAGTTGCTAATTGTCTCTAGTAGATAATGAATAAGCTGAAAATTGTATAGTTCTCCTTTTCAAGCAATATCACTCATTACCTGATGTCAAACAAATTCAGTTATCATTATTCGCGCGTATACTATACGTGTATATATCTAGCTAGCTGAGCCGGTTGTTTTTTCTACAATCTTTCACAGTTATTCAGCAAAGTCTCTAGTTGAAGAATAATTTCCAAGTGTTGAGCTACTATGCGTATAATTTCATGCTGGAAAAGGAAATATCCGCCAAATCTGATGTATACGTAAGTATATATACGACTAATTAAGGTGCAATAAACCTTCTACTGACTTAATTATCCCCAGTAGTCTTCAATTTCGTAACTAGCTAATACCGTCATATACATACACATGGATGAATAAATAAAATTATCGAAAATTAAACTGTCTGTACTTGTGCTTTTTCAGCAACAATCGCAACATAGATTCAGCAATTTACGATTCATAAGAATATCAAAAAAAATGTGAGAAAATGTAAAGAGAGGAGTGAAAGTAGAGGTGACCTGGAGCTAGAGTAGTCGTAGAGCTTTCCAGTGCTGGAGAACACCATAACTCCGACCTCCGCGTCGCATAAAATCGCTAGCTCTCTCGCCTTCTTCAACAAGCCGCTCCTCCGCTTCGAGAACGTCACTTGCCTGCTCGTCGAATTGTCGATCCTCCTTATCACGATCTTCCCTCTCCCCATACTCCTCCGATCTTATGCAAAACCGAAATCCTCTTTCCGAAAAAATAGGAAATCGCAATCGAATAAATTCAACGCCGAAGAAACTTCGATTCTCAGCGATAACAGTGGAGAAATAGCTGAGATCGGATTCAAGCGGGACAATAGAAGCGATCGGAAGGGGAGAATATTGCTTCTGGAGCAAATCGAGAGAAAATATAGGCGAAAGAGATCGCAAATCTCTCGATCCGAAGATTTTCAACCAGAAATGAAATCTGATGTTCTGGAATCGAAGGGGAGTCAACTGAGAGGACTGCTGAAAAAAGGAGTTGAAGAGAGAAAACTGCAAGGCAATCCGGAAATATGCTTTTCCGGTCGAGTAGATTCACATCACTGGCTAATTATGGAAACTTCTTTAGTATTTTTGTTTCTCTGAACAAAGAAAATGAAAAACTCAACGAAATGCCAAAAATTAAAGCAAAAGAAAGGAAAGAAAACGCAAAACTGCTAAGCTCTAAAATGGCTGTTTTCTTGAAAACCACTTCCCGTTTTCGGAGAGCTTTTTGTGTCATTGGGCGTCGTTTATCGAAAAAAGCCTAGAAAACCGTGCCCCTAATAGATCACTGACACGTATACTCCAACTAAATGTTCACTATTTCTGGATTTTTTATCTATTTTTGGAATTACATAGCAGTTGCAGAATTATATCTATTTGCAACTTGCATAATGGATTAGTGCTTCATGTTTTTCAATCGAAGTGCTTTCTTGAAAGGAATCATTTATGTCTTTCTTTGTAGAAAGTTATCCAATTTAACATAGTATCTTAACTTTAATTTGCTCTTATAGAATTGGACATATATAATTTTTTTTTTGATAAAAGGACATATATATATTAAGATAGTTATAAAGTATTCTAAACTATTTTCAATTTAAATATTTAACTTTTTGCATTAGAATAAACATAGTTTTAAATTTAGTTCATTTCATTATAGATATACCAGATAATATTAGAAAATTTGGCCAAAATATATAAAATATAATTAGGAAAAAGATAAGGTGAGGATGAAGACTTAGGAGAGGAGTGAGGACACTTTAAGACAGTCGAATCGAAAAAAATACCCTCCAGATAAGCCAAGGAAAAAATTCGAATATAATTCGGCATGGTCGGATTTTTTGCGGAAAAAAAAACGCGTTCTGCGTGCACACGCATTTTAGTCTGTATGCACACATACGTTATTTTGCATGCACACACATGTTGTTTTCATGTGCACACATGTCATTTCCGTATGCACACGTAAGTTATTTTCGTTGGTTTTCATACATATGCACACATGTTATTTCGCATGTGCTTTGAGTCATTTTCGTATGCACACATATGTTATTTTCATGTGCACACATGCACACCTACGTTATTTCATATGCACACATAACACGTAGTACATTTCGTATGAACAAACATGAGTATACTTCGCATGCAAACGGTAGTATACTTCGCATGCACATAGTTGTGTTTTCATATGCACATGTATTGTTCATTCTATATGAATACACGCGTTTTATGCGTGTACACAAAAATGAATTTCACGTGCACACCGTAGTGTATTTGGCATGCACACAAATCTGCACTTCGTGTGCACGCAAATCCATCTTTTTCGCGAATAATTCGGCCGTGTCGATTTTTTGTCGAGTTTTTGAAAAGCGGTCTGAACACTCTGTTTGCTTCTCATCCGACGGCTCTCATGCATCCTTATTCCTCTCATCTCTTTTCATCCTCACCAGATCTCAACCCATATAATTATTTGTAAACAATATTAAAAAGGTTAAAAAAATCAATATAAATCAATAGAGGCGCTATATGTTCTAATTTGGTGAAATTGATTATATACCCATCAAAATATATTTAATTGGGTATATATTAATCAAAATTTGAGAAATTGGATATATGCTCGTCTAACTATAATAATTTTAGTTTGCTCTCTTTAACATACTTACATTTAAAAATATAGAATTTAATCATTATAATTAATGGTAAGTTACACAAAATTACTCAAAATTTGGTACAAAAATCACCCATAAGAATATAATATCTACACAACCGCGCATCATAGGGATTTTATTTTAAAATAAAATTTAAACAAAAACAATTAAGACTACAATTTAAACAAAAACAATTAAAACATACATTTTCCTTTTCAGCCTTCCATTGTGTTTTTTTTTTTTTTTTTTAAACTCTGATTCCTTATGTGGTGTTTAGTAAACAAAAGCCTTAAAAATTATGATTTTTTAAAAAATTTATTTTTATGCATCAGTGGTTTTATAAAAATGTTTCCCGCCTTGTAGGCGATTTTATGTATCTTTTATTTTTATGGATTACATGAAAATTATTCATTTTACAAGTGAAATTATTTAATTTATCCTATTTTTAAATTATATTATTTATTGTTTTAATAAAATAACATAGTTTGTATAATGATCCAATAATTTTAATTTATTAATGAATATATGACCATTTTTTTAGTTCTAATGGATATATATATATATCTATATATATATATCTAATTAGGCAAGTTTTCATGGACATAAAACCAATTCTTTCTTTTAATTTTTGAAATTTTGCTTAGTTCCCAAAGGTTTAGAAAAGTTTGTGTGTCATCCATCCCTAAACTTTTATTTGAGTTTACATGGTATTCTAATGTAAGACTTTTGGGGAATATTGTTTCCATTAAGTGAATATAATTTGTAGTTATCATTGATATTTTAATTAGGTTAGATAAACTCATTGAAGTACCAAAATGACACTAAACAATATTTTTATATCTTATTCAACAATGTGATCTCTATTGTTAGTTTTTTCACATAAAAAACATATATTATTTTAGGATTCAAGATTAAGTACAATTGAGTCTTATTGTGTGAAATGCGAAGCAGTTGGCACCGTTAGATTTCGTTCATCAACGACTGTCTTTTCACGCATGTTTTTTATGCATTTTGCTGCTCTAGGGGCATTTTTGTCATATCCGTTCTTAGATCTCTTTTCTCATCCAACCTTACAAGTGCTCTCTACGAATTTCCATGGCTGCACTCTCGTGATTCTCGTTTTATTTGTGTTGATTCCTCAATGTTTTCACGCGAATATTCAAATTCAAACTCAGATTATTTCAATAGACATTGTTTATTTGTTCATCTACGTTACAAATTACATCTATTGTTGTTGAGTTATTCGTTCACAAATTCCATGGATGTTGGTATTGATATCCTTACAAACACTTTGATTTTTAAACATATATTTGTTTAGATTTGATTTCTCATTGCTTACATGTTGCAATGTCATGTTTTTTTAACTAGACTCTCAATTTTGCTGATGTTTTACATCAAAAAATCAGATTTTGATGTTCTGGATTATAACATGAGTTTATATTGTCTTTTGATCTAGTGTCTTGTCTTTTGATTCCACCTTGTTGGATGAGTTTTAATTGTTGTTAGTGGAGATGAACCATTACCAGCTTTGAGAACATTTTGGTTTGGTTAGAATAGATTGATGCACACGAGGTGTTTGATGAAATACCTGAGAGAGATATTGTGAGTGCATGATACCTCTGTTTGTCTTGAAATATGCACAAATTATGAACCTCATGTGTTTAATTATGAACATTTCGATTATATTTATGAACCTGACATGCTTTTGGGCAGAAGTTGTGATTGATTGAATGATTGTCTTGGTTGTGCTAATTATCTTCATTGATTGATCTAAATTTGGCTTCATTGTGTTGATCGAATGAATCGCTTTGATATTATTTATTTTAGTTTTTCTTAGTTTTTCTTTCTTTCCCTTTGTGTCTTGAAAGAAGCCCACAAGGTGTTTGATGAAATGCCCGAGAGAGATGGTGTGAGTTGGACATGGATGAATGGTTGACAATCAGTTTGTTTTCACATTTATTTAGACATTTGATGTGAAGAACCTGCGAGAATGATGATAAAGGCACATAAGGAAATGAACTACAATGAGATTAATATGAAAATCGACATCATTAAATATGAATATTATATGGCTATATATGAACCTTGAAAAATAAAATATAAACCTTTAGTTTATTTATCTGGTGCTCGGAGTATGAAAAAAGATGAAGTTTTCAAAAGTATAAATATGAACTTTAGATGCTTATATATGAACACTGACATTTTAGATATGAACCATTACGTTTCTATTATTCCTAAAGCATGAAAATAATTATGAACCATAAGAGACTATATATGAACATGATACACGTGAATCCAACTTGAACTTAGACTTTTCAGAACTATAATATGTAGCCTATGAGGGATTCGAACTCTCATCCATGTGTACCAACACATTGCTCTATCATTTGAGCTAATAGGCTATGATAAATCAATCATTTGAACAATTTTTAAATGATTAGATATGAATCTTAGAGGATTATATATGAACTTATAACCTTAAGACATGAATGCAATCATCTACACAATCTATTATCCTTCATATGAACCCTAAAACGTTTTCAATATAGAAAATCATAAAGTTTGTATAACAAATTAGATTCAATGTACCTATAAACCATAAAAACACTACATTAGATGCAATTTTCACAATTTATGTTACCACAATAGTTTATTACAAGTTTTTTATTTTCAACTTGACTATGAACCCTAAAGTGTATTTATTCACCGAAATTCAAGTCGTTTCAAGCAAATAGCAAAATTGAAAAATAAAAGTATAAATGAAGTTGTAGAGCATGGATTTTTACCTTTGTGTGTATTTCGTTGTTTGTTGAGCTATCTTCTCTTGTCTCCGTACTGAATGTTTTCATTAAAACTAATAAATGAGACTAACAAAAGTAAGTAGACAAGGACAACGAATTTTGTTGTTTGGATATAATGCGTGAAGCTTTGATGGAGTTTTGATGGTGATTTTAATGGAGATTGGAGAGGGGGAAGGGCTTTGTAAAAAAAATTGGGGTTCTTATTTGTACTATTTTTTTTTTCACACCATGTGGCGTTTTAAAAAAAAAGAAAAATTAAACGCTACGACATGGCGTTTAACATGAACCGGTTTAGAAAGTTGAACTGGTTCAATTTAAACGCCATGTTGTAGCGTTTAAGCTTTTATAAAAAAAAGTAAATCAGTTCATTAAAAAAAAAAGACGCAATGTTGCGGCGTTTAAAAAAAAGTAAAAATGAATTTTGCGATCTTAATAAAAAAAAATGAATTTAAAATTTGCAATTTTAAACGCTACGTTGTGGGGTTTAAAAACGCCATAACAGAACATTTTTAAACACCACAGCATGGCGTTTAAACCTTAAACCCTAACACTAGTATATAACTATACGATATAAACATAGTATATAACTATACAATATAACAATAATATATAACTACGATATAACAATAGTATATAACTATACGATAGAACCATAATATATAATTAGAGTATATAACTATACGATATAACAATGGTATATAACTATACGATATAACAATAGTATATAACTATACGATATAACCATAGTATATAACTATATGAAAGAACCATAATATATAATTATAGTATATAACAATAAGATATAACTATAGTATATAACAATACGATATAACTATAGTATATAACTATACGATATAACCATAATATATAACTATAGTATATAGCAATAGTATATAACTATACGATATAACGATAGTATATAACTATACGATATAACCATAGTATATAACTATACGATATAACAATAATATATAACTATACGATAGAACCATAATATATAATTATAGTATATAACAATACAATATAACAATAGTATATAACAATACGATATAACTATAGTATATAACTATACGATATAACAATAGTATATAACAATACAATATAACCATAATATATATAACTATACGATACAACCATAATATATAATTATAGTATATAATTATACGATATAATCATAATATATAGCTATAGTATATAACTAAACGATATAACAATAGTATATAACTATACGATATAATAGTATTATATAACTATACCATATGATGTGACCTCGCCTACCATGACAGCTGCAGACGAGGAGGAGGCTATGAGTCTTAGGTCCTCAGGTCCAATTACTAGAGCACGAGCCAAAGCTATTCAAGCTGGGACTCAATCACTGGTGACCAGACTCGTAGCAGGTCATGGACGTCCAACTACAGATGAGGGATCCATTCTGAGTTTAGTGACAGTTGGGACGTCTACACAGTCTGCAGAGATCCCGGATCTCACAGATTAGAGATATTGATCGCTATTCGCCTAGTTATCAATATTTCTGATTTATGACATTTTTAGTTTTTAGTCCGGATATTATTTATTATTATTTTCAGCATTTTTAAGGGAGTTTAGGAGGTCATTTCTATACTTAGAATGACCAGCCCCCTTAGAGTTATTTTTAGAGTTTTATTTGTTTTATTTTTAATCTTTTTGGTTAAGGAAAAGGAAGAGTCTTCCTTTTACTTAACCTAGCTTTGTAGCCCCCTTTCTCTTTCACGTTGATATTCATACTTTTATGTTGAGAGAAAACCTCCATTGAAGTTCCTTCAACGTCACCTTGAATCACCTAGTCGAGCTTGCTCCTTCGTCATTCTCACATCAAATCCTTTAGATCTAGGTCGAGCGTGCTCCCTTCATCTATCCCGCTTCCAAATCTCCATCTTTTCCAGCCCTATACTGGCCGTGCACATCCCTTCATCCCTACGGCCATCCCCCTCAAATTCCTATCGCTTCCGCAATCGCTTCCGCCTCGCCGTCGTCTTGCAATCTCCATCAACGCAGACGCCTATTCAAGGAGTTGCTTCGCCCCACTATGGATTCATCACGATCTCATCCGGGACTTGAGACCTTCTTCATAGCAAGGTCACATCAACTGGCATCAGAGCCTTCGAATCTGTAAGTCGAATCGATTCCTTGCTTATCACAACCTTATTTTCGTGTCAAAAAAATTCCAAAATTTTTTTTCCTGCATTTTTCGTGATAATTCCGATTAATATTATTCAGATATATATTATTAAAGTCGAAAATTTCAAAAAAAAATAAAAATTCTCTTGAAGGCCGAATTATTTTCATCTAAAAAAACATTGTAGATTTGCATTGAAAACTCGTTTTTGGTGTAAATCTGCTTCAAAAATATATTTGATTCAATTTTAGTGTTCTTACCTTGTCCCCTACACACAACAATTGCTCTTTGTGTTGGTAATTTGGTGATTGAATTATAGATCTAGATTTGCATGCATATAGGTTGAATTGTTGTACTTGACCTTTTTGCCATTAATCTGCGTCTTCTTTGATCTCCTTCTTTCCAACTTGAATCAATAGAGTATGTAGTAGTCTAGAATATTTTTTTTAAGAATTTTTGAGTCCGATCTGCGCAAAGGAGGCAGCCTTGAAGCTCGGTGGTTCGCCCTTGAAGATTAGGATTCTTGAGTTCTTGTTGCAAGTTCTCTAAAAAAAAAAAAAAGGCTGAGATCTTTCCTTGTAGAAAAAGCCAGATTTGAAGAATTGCCAAAAAAAATATCAATCAAAAAAAAATTCAAGGCAATCAAACAATTGTAATTAGGGCAAGTTCTTAGGGCTTGCCGTCGGCGCCAACAAGAACCGAAGCCACGACACTTGCAGAGTCGGCGCCCAGCAAGGGCGCGCGCGCCCAGCCGCCCAGCCCTTCTATCCCGGGTGCTGACGAACCGGGTTAAAAGCCCCCGCCCAGCGCAACGAGCACGGAGATCCCCAGATCCGGGTTCTTTCGTGGGTTCCGAAATTCGTTTCCTACGGAAGGCCTTTGGTATTTTAATTTTAATTTTTTTTTATTTTTGTGTCGATTTCTGCATTCGCTTTTTACAGTTATCCTTCTGACTTTGGTGTGAGTTATCCGCTTTTGTTAGTTTACATCTGCTTAGCCGGGACGCCTAGGTTCACGCCGGATTAATTTCTTTGCCTACCGTTATATCCGGGCGACAGCAGTTGAGGTTACTGTAGGGGTATTAGATTGCAGGGATCTGAGCCCTTTTATTTTTATTTTTCCTTTTTGTGTCGGTTTCTGCATTCGCTTTTTACAGTTATCCTTCTGACTTTGGCGTGAGTTATCCACTTTTGTTAGTTTGCAGCTGCTTAGCCGGGACGCCTAGGTTCACGCCGGATTAAGTTCTGTGCCTACCGTTATTTCCTGGCGACAACAGTTGAGGTTTCTATAGGGGTATTAGAGTGCATGAACTTTTTGTGAGAAAAGCCAAACTTAGGTGGCAACGGTGAAGAGATATAGGGTGCGCAAAGCCAAAATAAGGTAATCGTTGCCCTATCGTTATTGATTCATTTACCATTTCCTCTCTCTCTCACTGTCTTGGCTGTTATAGTCTTGTTGGCAAATCTAGGCTTATATTTCTGCAATTTATATCTATAATTTGTTTGCTGAGTTATCGCTGCATTTTGTGATTGTTGTGTGATTATCCTTAGCCTTCCCGCCCTCACGGCCATATCAGCCTTGCTTTCAGTTGTGATATCTTGGTAGTTCGACTTCTCTTTCGTTTCTGTTGCTTTGTTTTTGTTTTTCCTTTGCTCTGTTGGGGTTTCTGTTGTCTTTTCAGGATAATGGTGAACTCCAATGACGGACAGGATACGGGTCGGGTCGATCAACTGGCTAATGCCATTGAGCTTTTGGTGGCCAATCAGCAACGTTCCGACGCCGCCATTCAGAGCAACGCGGCTGCCATCGCACGTTCCGAAGCCAATTTTGCAGCCCTGTGTGACATGCTCAGTAGAGTGATGCCGTCTCCGTCACCGAACCAGCGTGACGACCAGAGTACCCTAGCCCAGAAGCAGAAAAAAGGCAAGGGCGTTCTGATATCCGATCCTCCTACGCAACCTCTACGAAAAGGATCACAGAAAGAAAGCAGTGCATCGAAGAAGAAGGTGCACTCCAAATCAGCCCAGTTGACAATTCCTGAACACAACTCTCAGGACGAGGACGAGCAGGACGATGATGAGTCATCTTCAGAGGAGGATGAACATGTCGATGACAGTGCCGTCAAACGCCAGAATAGACGCACACACCCACATGCTTCCACCAGCAAGCAAGGGAAACCCTCCACAGCTCGTCCAAGTCGACACCAGGTAAATTCTGAAACCTTCAATGTCCATTCTTTTGCTGACCATCAGAGTACTGTTTCTCCTGTTGAGTCAGATTCAGATGAAGGGTTCAAGGAATTTGACCTTGAGGATGAGGAAGAAGGGGCCTATGGGTTTTCTACAGGTTATCACCCACCCCTACAGGATCCACCAGAGCAGCAGTTTCATCGTACAGGTTGGGTTCCTCCTCCACAGCAGCCACAGAATCAGGCTGCTTATTACGCTACACATGGTCATCCACAGCAATATCAGCAGCAGCGTGTTGCCGGTCCTCCACGAGCACAGCGACGGCGATAACTACCAGTTGGACAGCAGTGGCAGAGGCTTCCACCGCAGAATTTCTATGCTCCAGCTGCAGGGCAACAGCGATACCCACCCCCAGCTACGTATCGCCAAGAAATTAAGGTGAAAATCGAACCCTTCCTTGGTACTTATGATCCTTCTACTTTCATAGATTGGTTGCAGAGTACCTGCCATGTTCTTCAACACTATCAATATGAGGAGCATGCGAAGGTGGAGATCGTCACCTTGTATTTCCAAGGAGCAACGCGCACCTGATGGAACCGACTGGTCCAACAACAGGCACGGATGGGGTGGCCACCTGTGACAGAGTGGCAACAACTAGTGGCGCTCATGACGCGCAAGTACGTGCCAACGACATACCGAGAGGATATGAAGACAACCATTGCACTTGCTACTCAGGGTCGTGATATGCCACAGGAGTTCTTTGCTCGCTTAGAAGACATGTACTTCAAGGCCGGGGTAAGTGTTACTCCCTCTACTCTACGTACACGTTTTGTAACGGGTTTGTCACAGCCGTACAGGGATCAGGTTGACGTTCTACCAATCCGAGACCTCAACAACGTAGTACATACTGCGCAGAAGCTCTATCTTCAAGCGCAGAGACGTCGACATCAGCCTTGGCAGTCTTCGTCTTCTCCCGCTCCAAGGTATACCTCGAATCCTGTCAATTCTTATCGCACTAACTCTTCTTCTAGTTCTGTGCCTCGATATGATCGTACAGGTATTGCGTCTTCTACGATGCCGCGGCCGACGCCCCCTACTTTTGCGCGCCGACAACCATCGACCTCTGCTGAGACAAGCCGTACAGATCGTTCTAGCGATCGAGAGTGTTACAGATGTGGTGGACGAGGACACTATCAGAAGGATTGCCCTAATCAGAAGCGTGTCCTCTACTCCGCCCAAACTAAAGACTACGAGAGCCTCTCGGATGAAGAGGAGAACGACCCAGAGCAGTCTGCAGAGCTGACTGATGAGGTGATCAGGCCGAGCGACCATGATACAGACGTCATGCATTATGCCTTGGTCACCAGACGTGTCCTCATCGTCAAGGAAGGAGGTCCGCTTGACCAAAGGGAGAATCTATTTCATTCCTAGTGTCGTATGAAGAATGCGTCACTGAGTCTGATAATAGATGTAGGGTCGTGCTGCAACATTATAAACGAGAGAGTCGTCTGCGACTTCAATCTTCAGACGCAACCACGTCCTCAGCCCTACGGTCTGCAGTGGATTTCAGACCAACCAGGTAACAATGTTTCTTTACAGTGTCCCGTTACTTTTTCCATAGGACCATATACAGACACTGTTTTGTGCGATGTTACCGCCATGGATGCCACCCATATTCTGTTAGGGCGTCCTTGGCTATTTGACCGTCGCGTCTTCCATGATGGGTTTTTGAACAGTTATATGTTCATTCACCATGGCAAGCGCGTGCCGCTCTTACCTATGACTCCGAATGAGATTTTACAGGACCATGCTATTAGACAGAGGAACAAGGCTATACAGGCTGCAAAGGACGCAGGAAAACCCCCTCCAGAGTCCCCTACAGCCTTCCAGCCGAGTTCCCTACAACTTCCTGCAGCATCTTCTTCGGGTACCTAGGGCAACTCAGGACAGGTAAGTGACCAGCCCATTAGTCTTAAATTTCCTCACTGTAGTGGTAATGGTCAACAGGTACCTTCTGGAGTCCATCATCAGAAGGGTGGAAAAGGTAGTTCTGCGCTGAAAGGCACTTGTGAGCAACGACTTCTCTTGGCGCGACGCCGAAAGGTTTCCAACGTCATCCAAGGCAAGTCTCCCTGTTTCCTACTCATTGCTCTTCCTACTGCCCTACCTGTTTCAGAGTCCGCACTCCCCTCTTGTATTTTGTCAATTTTGCAGGAGTTTCAGGATGTGATGCCGTACGAGTTGCCAGATGGTCTTCCACCACTTCGTGGCATTGAGCACCAGATCGATTTTGTACCAGGAGCTACTCTTCCCAACCGAGCTGCCTACCGAACTTCTCCAGAGGAAACAAAGGAGTTGCAAAAGCAGGTGCAGGAACTGTTGGAGAAGGGGTATGTGCGCGAGTCTCTTAGCCCGTGCGCTGTTCCCGTCATATTGGTGCCTAAGAAGGACGGTTCTTGGAGGATGTGCGTGGATTGCCGTGCCATCAACCAGATCACCGTCAAATACAGACATCCCATTCCTCGCCTCGACGACATGCTTGACGAGCTACATGGAGCGCATTTCTTTAGCAAGATTGATCTGAAGAGCGGCTATCATCAGATTCGCATGAAGGAGGGGGACGAGTGGAAGACTGCTTTCAAGACGAAGTATGGTCTGTATGAGTGGCTAGTCATGCCATTTGGACTGACCAATGCTCCTTCTACGTTCATGAGACTGATGAACCATGTCTTGAGAGCTTTTCTGGGTAAGTTTGTAGTTGTCTATTTTGATGATATTTTTATTTACTCTAGGACTTTAGATGACCATGTTGAGCATCTTCGCCTTGTTTTAGAGTGTTTGAGAGTAGAGAGCTTATACGCCAATCTTGGCAAGTGTGTATTTTGTTCTCCTTCTACAAACTTCCTAGGTTTCGTCGTCAGCAAGGACGGCCTGCAGGTGGATGCAGAAAAGATCCGCGCTATCCAGGAGTGGCCGACGCCAACTACTCCTACTCAGGTACGTTCGTTTTTGGGTTTGGCTGGTTTTTATCGACGGTTTGTTCGTGATTTCAGCACTATAGCCGCCCCATTACACGAGCTGACCAAGAAGGCCGTGTCTATCACTTGGCTTCCCCGGCATGATGCTGCTTTTGCCGCCCTGAAGGATGCCTTGTGCCGCGCGCCACTGCTGCAGCTTCCTGACTTCACCCGTCGGTTCGAGGTGGAATGCGACGCTTCTGATTTTGGCATCGGAGGTGTCTTGCTGCAGGAGAAGAGGCCGATTGCCTATTTTTCAGAGAAGTTGTCAGGTGCATAGCTGAACTACCCGACGTATGACAAGGAGTTGTACGCGCTCATTCGGGTTCTGAAGACGTGGCAACACTATCTGTGGCCTGCAGAGTTCGTGATTCACTCAGATCATGCAGCTCTTAGTTATCTGCGCAGCCAGACGACTCTTAACAGACGCCACGCTCGCTGGGTTGAGTTCATGGAGACGTTCCCATATCTCATTGTGCACAAGAAAGGTAAGGAGAATGTGGTAGCCGACGCCCTTTCTCGCAGGTACGTCCTCATCACTCAGCTTCAGTCTCAGTTATTTGGGTTTGCATTGCTCAAGGATATTTATGCTGTTGATCCTATCTTTTCTACATTCTTTGAGCAATGTAAATCCATTGGCCGTGAACATGCTACGTATTTCCTTGATGACGGATTTCTGTACAAAGGTGGGAAGCTTTGCATCCCTTCATCCTCTGTCAGAAATTTGTTGATTGAGGAAGCACATAGTCGTGGTCACTTTGGCGTGTCTAAGACGCTGGCATCACTTCGCGAGCACTTCTTCTGGCCTAAGATGGCCAACAATGTTATGAAGTATTGTCAGAGTTGTGTGACATGCCATAAAGCTAAGGCCAGGTCTAGTCCGCATGGTCTCTACACGCCTCTGCCGATTCCCGTTGGCCCGTGGGAAGATCTTTCCATGGATTTTATCACTGGGTTGCCTATGTCTCGGCGTGGTAGAGATTCTATATTTGTGGTCGTAGACAGGTTCTCTAAGATGGCACACTTCATTGCCTGTAAGAACACTAGTAACGCCACAGACGTTGCTACTCTGTTCTTCGACAATGTCGTGAGACTGCACGGTATTCCGCACACTATTGTTAGTGATCGGGACACCAAGTTCGTCGGCCATTTCTGGAGAACCTTGTGGGGTAAGCTCGGTACTAAACTCCTATTTTCTACGAGCTACCACCCATAGACGGATGGTCAGACAGAGGTGACCAACCGCACTCTTGGAGCCCTCCTTTGGACGGTTCTGAAGAGTAACCCACACAGGTGGGAGGATTTACTGTCTACTGTGGAGTTTTCTTATAACAGGTCCAGGCACAGCGCGACTAAACTGACCCCGTTCGAAGTTGTCTATGGACGGAACCCGCTGACGCCGCTGGACTTGACTCCCTATCCTCGGAAGGATACAAACAACACCACAGCTGACAGATTGGCCGATCACATCAAGGAACTGCACACTCAGACGCGCAACTAGCTGGAGCGCAGAGCAGCACAGTATGCGGCCCAGAAGAACAAAGGACGACGCATGATTGTCTTTGCTCCTGGCGACTTGGTTTGGCTTCACTTGCGAAAGGAGCGTTTTCCTTCCAACCGCAAGTCTAAGCTTGACCAAAGGGGTGATGGACCATTTCGTGTTGTCAAGGCCATCAATGACAACGCCTACCAGCTAGAGCTCCCAGACAAGTATGGTGTTCACCCGACCTTCAATGTTGCTGATCTATCACCGTACGTGGAGCCAGAGTATGATGAGGGTGAAGCGGGGACGCTTCACACTCAAGTGGGGGAGGATGATGTGACCTCGCCTACCATGACAGATGCAGACGAGGAGGAGGCTATGAGTCTTAGGTCCTCAGGTCCCATTACTAGAGCACGAGCCAAAGCTATTCAAGCTGCGACTCAATCACTGGTGACCAGACTCGTAGCAGGTCATGGACGTCCAACTACAAATGAGGGATCCATTATGAGTTTAGTGACAGTTGGGACGTCTACACAGTCTGCAGAGATCCCGGATCTCACAGATTAGAGATATTGATCGTTATTCGCCTAGTTATCAATATTTCTGATTTATGACATTTTTAATTTTTAGTCCGGATATTATTTATTATTATTTTCAGCATTTTTAAGGGAGTTTAGGAGGTCATTTCTATACTTAGAATGACCAGCCCCCTTAGAGTTATTTTTAGAGTTTTATTTGTTTTATTTTTAATCTTTTTGGTTAAGGAAAAGGAAGAGTCTTCCTTTTACTTAACCTAGCTTTCTAGCCCCCTTTCTCTTTCACGTTGATATTCATACTTTTATGTTGAGAGAAAACCTCCATTGAAGTTCCTTCAACGTCACCTTGAATCACCTAGTCGAGCTTGCTCCTTCGTCATTCTCACATCAAATCCTTTAGATCTAGGTCGAGCGTGCTCCCTTCATCTATCCCGCTTCCAAATCTCCATCTTTTCCAGCCCTATACTGGCCGTGCACATCCCTTCATCCCTACGGCCATCCCCCTCAAATTCCTATCGCTTCCGCAATCGCTTCCGCCTCGCCGTCGTCTTGCAATCTCCATCAACGCAGACGCCTATTCAAGGAGTTGCTTCGCCCCACTACGGATTCATCACGATCTCATCCGGGACTTGAGACCTTCTTCATAGCAAGGTCACATCACCATATAACCATAGTATATAACTATATGATATAATAATAGTATATAACTATACGATATAACAATAGTATATAACTATACGATAGAACCATAATATATAATTATAGTATATAACTATAATATATAATAATAGTATATAACTATACGATATAAAAGTAGTATATAACTATATGATATAACAATAGTATAAATATACGATATAACCATAGTATATAGCTATACGATATAACAATATTATATAACTATACGACAAAACCATAATATATAATTATAGTATATAACTATACAATATAACAATAGTATATAACTATACGATAGAACCATAATATATAATTATAGTATATAACTATACGATATAACAATAGTATATAACTATACGATATAACCATATTATATAACTATACGATATACCCATATTATATAACTATACGATATAACTATAGTATATAACTATACGATATAACAATAGTATAAAACTATATGATAGAACCATATCATATAATTATAGTATATAACTATACAATATAACAATAGTATATAACAATACGATATAACTATAGTATATAACTATACGATATAACCATAGTATATAACTATAGTATATAACTAAGCGATATAACAATAGTATATAGCAATAGTATATAATTATACGATAACAATAGTATATAACTATACGATATAACAATAGTATATAATTATACGATATAACCATATTATATAACTATACGATATAACAATAGTATATAACTATACGATATAACAATAGTATATAACTATACGATATAACAATAGTATATAACTATACGATATAACAATAGTATATAACTATATGATAGAACCATAATATATAATTATAGTATATAACTATACGATATAACAATAGTATAAAACAATATGATATAACTATACGATATAACAATAGTATATAACTATATGATAGAACCATAATATATAGTATATAACTATACGATATAACAATAGTATATAACAATATGATATAACTATACGATATAATAATATTATATAACTATACGATATAATCATAGTATATAACAATACGATATGCATTACTAAGGTTATAATTATAGTATATAACTATACAAGATCTCCTTTTTCAAGCGTTTCATCCAAAATAACCCTGAACAATTATAATTATACAAATATTACATTTATTATAATCTTTAACGAACAATTATGCATTACTAAGGTTACAAGCTAACTACGTACGAAATTTATACATATAAGTACGACAACAAGTTTCTTTTAATTTGGTATACATATATAATACTCAAATACAAGCATACAAAAACCTCTCAATCGATTGATCGATATATAACGTCACAACCTTGTATTACGCGTTACATGATGGAACAACAATGTAAATCACCTATTGCTATATATATTCAAACAAAATCTTTCCAATTCTAGCAAATTATATAATTTATCACAATTGTACACTAACATAATGTTCAAAACTAAAACATGTGTTTCTAACGGTCGGAAATCCACTTTTAAAAAAAACACTACGTCGTAGCGTTTAAAAAAAATGTGTTAGCGTTTAAAAAAGTGTTTTTTTAAACGCTACGTCGTAGCGTTTAAGATTCAATCGGCTCGATAAAATCGGGTTGATTTTAAACGCTATGTCGTAGCGTTTAAATCCAATCCGGTTTCATTTTTTTTAAATATCAATAAATCCAAAAAAACTCTCACTCCACCATATGGCGTTTAAAAAAAAGAAGAAAAAAAGTTAAACGCTATCTCGTAGCGTTTACTGTGTGGAGGAAAAAAAAGCGATGCGAAACCGAACGGCCAAAAAAATTGGGGTAGGAGGGAATAAAGAAGGAACAAAAATCGAGATTTTACTTTTGGAAAAGTAAGAGGTGTGTTTTGGGGAGAGGGGTTTGATTTTTGCAAAATTTACAAATATGTCATCTTAAATGACGCGTGTCATTTGCTTTTGTTTTATTCATCTTTTAATCTCATTCATCCTTTGTACGATCTAACAGTTGAAGTTCCTTTACATTCTGTAGTACCTATTTGTACCTGAACCTCCCTCATTATTTTAGTTCATATTGTATGTGGTTCATTCTCCGTAATCAAGACAACTAATGCTCGTCTAATTGATAGATTTAATAGATTTGATCATTTATCCCATTTTTGACTTTATTTTCGTGACTATATTTCCAATATCCTACATATCGATAAAATATACATATAAAAAGAGATTCATGGCACGACTATTCTTTAAACAAAGGCTAGTTATTCAAAGTTATTCGTCAAGCTATTCGGTTAAATAGAAAACACATTATTATCAAATGTAATAGTTGTTATAAACAGTATTAGAAGAATTTGGAAAGGCTTTGTTTCATAAAGTCTTGTTTATCACGACTTTTATTATTATTGAGAAGTACTTTTTTGTCTTTAAGAAAAAGTCCTTCTTCCTAAAAAAATAATTTATAAATACTATACAAAACAAAAACATTATTGACATTATTTTCACACTCGAATATTCTCATCGGAAAAACAAATGTCAAAAATAGGTTGTTGTTTAGAAATTCAAATCGGGATGATTTAGGTATGGAATTGGGCTTTTAGGAGTCAAATCTATATATAATGTAAAATAGAGTCTTGAGCAATCAATGCTCATCTCATTAATTATAGAATTAGAATAACTTTGTTATAAAACTCTATTATATATTTGCTTTGATTTTTTTAAATCTATCATACATGCAAATCAATCACTAATTGTATGATATATTATAAAAAAATATAAAAATATTTTATTGTATAATATATTAAAAACTGATGCATAATATATATGTTATATCTATATATATTTATAAATCTATCTATATCTATATATAATATAAAATAGAGTTCTTGACAATTAATGTCCCTCCTCTTAAATGATACAAAATTTTAATTTATTTTTAATTTAATCTTAAATTAATCTATATTATCTCTATTATGATCTTAAAAAATAAGTTTTTATGACAATCAATGCATACAAGCTTAGAATTAGAAAAAAAAATCTATATCTATATTATAATTATTATTGTATTACCTTTATAAACATTTATCATCTGTAAACATTTATAAGCATCTTATTTATATTATATAATATAATATAAAGTCTTTTGAAAATAAAATATAGATGATTATAGCATCGTATCTTTTATATATTTCTTATATCATGTAGTACTCTATATTTTGACAATCACATTCACTAGATTGTAAAGTTAAAATGGTAAAAATTTAAATTAACATTATTATTATATCACGGTAGGATTGATCAAACTTTCTCTAAAATAATTGCACCAACAAGCCTCTGTATAAGAAAAGTTGTAAATGAAAAGACAACTATTTGACCTAAAACGTAATTTGCAATTAATTCGAAAGAACTCCAACCAATAGAAGTTTATCATGACATCAAATAAATGTGAATGGTTCAAAAGCATCAGTTACAACGCTTAATATCTTCTACATAAATGCATATATGTTACAACCTAGAAAATAAATCCATCATTAAGTTAAATATTTTTTTGCTTGAGAATATTATTGCAATAAAGTATATACATCGGTTACATCCATGTATGGTCTATTTTTTGAGAAAATCGATTACAACTCACACATAGAAAATTTTCTTATTTACAATTCAAGCTTCATATCGTTTTATAAATCCTCTTGATTGAAAAGAGAAAAGAGTGTAAATAATGCCTTCCCATTACAGTATCTATGCTCTACCCATAATTCTAATATGTAATTCTTTCTTCTATATTTGTAGACAAATAATCACTATTTTATACATTCCTTTTACGTTCTCTCTTTATCATGAATATGAAGATGGGTTCATTGTTTGGATCATTTGAGAGATCTGCATTCTACTGGAACACTGAAGGTATATAAACAGAAAAGAAAATGCTATATAGATTCTCAAACAAAAATCATCTCACCCATCTTTTATTATTATAGATTTTTTCTAAAAATACTATGATTACTTGGCATAATCTGTGTTTCTTGCAATCTTTGTATCTTTATATTTTTGAATTTGTGAGATATTATGCTATTTTTTGTTGTTGTGCAATTTGATGTCATGTTAATGATTTTCTAAATGGGGTGGTTTAAAAGATGTAATGAGAAGATCATTTGTCATGCGAATATTAGGTTTTGTTTCAATCTTTGTATGTTATTATATTGAAGTTCGACATTTTTCATCGGTTCATTTTACGTAGTGAATATGAATGTAATTGATATAATCTTAGCTTTTTAATTTTGTGGTTTTATATATGTAATGAGAATATCATTCTTTGATAAGGGTTTAATAGTTAGGAGCATGTGTTTTGAGTCCTAAGTTAAGCAATAGTAAAATACATCTACTTAGAAAATCCTATTCAATAGCAGAATGATCACACATTAAGTTAATATGGAGTTGTTCATTCATTCATATCCAAGAACGGAATGATCACAAATTCTAAAATTTGAATAGTTATAAAGGATTTTTCTAATGTGTCATATTTAGTAACAATTCCTTTTAGTCAATAATTTAATTTTTTTCCTCAGGGGTTCACCCCTTCTACTTTAGGGAATATTTTGGAATTTTTTCAAAATTTAGGCTCTTAACATGTGCCCATGGGCACACATTAGACAAATCGTATTATAAATAGTAATGCACCTATATACTTATATATTCTGAACAAAAAAACCTAAACATACTTATATTTACAAGAATGCATGGATTGAAATTTGAAACTATTTTTAGCCTTTAATGCTTGAGCTGTTTTCTTTTAAAATATAGATATGGACCATACGTACGTATGGACATTCATCAATTTATGATATATCATTTGTTAAGTTGGCAATTGGGGTTTATTTCTCTAGGATTTAATTTCTTTGTTAAGATGACAATTGTTCTTATAAGCATGATAGCTAATTGCGTCTTGCAATGCAAAAGTATGCTACATATTCAGTTGATTGCCTAATAAAGTTTCAGTCTAATTTTCAAGTAAAACCTTGGATTTTCCTGTAATTTTTATTATATTTGAATAAAATATGACATAGTACCACAACATTGAGCTTAATGGGTAATTGATCAAAAGATGACAAGATAACAAATTAGTATTGAAAAATAATAAAGTGTAATTATCGTAGAATATATAGTGATATATTAACAATTGTAGAGTTTGGATCATATGCGGAGCACTCTTCCCGTGCGGACGTGCGGAGCATGCACTTTTGGGTCTTATTTGTGCACTTTTTCAAAAAAAAAAAAAAAAAATCTTTTTCAAAATTTTTTCCAAGCATTTTTCAATTTTTTTACAAAAGTGCACAAATAAGGCCCAAAAGTGCACAAATAAGGCCCTATATTCAAATATTTTGCAATTGATTACTTGATTGTTTAAAAGAACAAAAAACAAATTTAATAAAAAATGAAAAGAGGTAAATCAATTGATTTAAGATTAGCTAGAAACCTACAAAATCGCAAAAATGGTGAATACTAAATAAAATAAAATATAAATATTTTAGTTCAAAATTGATAAAACTGTTTTATAATAAAATTCTTTTTAATTATTGATATCAAAACAAATATAAGATAAGAAAAGTGTATTGTATTATGGAAAGTCATAACAATGTTTAACTATAGTATTAAAATCGACCAGTTTTATTCAACTTTTAACAAAGTTTTTAAAAAAAAATAATGGTGGTTGGGATAACCATATCACATTCATAACATGTACACAACAAATAATAAAAGTTATTTATTTAGTTAAATATAAACGTCAGAAAAAATTTAAAAAAAGCATGTGCGTAGCACGGACATATATTCTAGTCCTACTAATTTGAGAGTGAAGAACACAATGTTGGACTTGAATTTGATTAATTCGAATCAGAAGGGTACAAATATGGAGAAGTTTGGATATGAAACAAACAAATCCGAAATCTTAGGGACACTAGTGGAGAAAAAAATTATATTGACAAACCAACATGAATAACCTTAAACTCAAGGACACCAACCAGAATTTTGCATCTTTTTTTTTCTCTTTCGCCCGGTTCAATCACCAGAGCCACTCTATATTTGGACCAGATACTATAAATGCCCTTTGATGGGGGTGACCCTCCCAATTTAGTCTTTCTTTGATGACTTCTTAAATCATTTGTTTTGTTGACTTATTAGACTAACCTTATAATTAGCAAAAAGCTTTTTATTTACTTTATATAAGAAAAAGACTAATGCTCGGCTAGATGTGAAACTATTTCGTCATTGAACAAAAAACTAGTGTTGTGAGTCCCGTGATATTCAAAGGATTATTTTAATAATGTAATATTGAGATATTTATGTATAATATTTAGAACTTACATAAATAAATATGTCAAAAATTATATTAGTCAAAAATATAATTATAGAGAATAATAAAAATATAAAAATTTATTTTACTAACTCACATTTTCATTCCTAATAGAAATCAAATTAAAAAAACATGTAGTGAGACATAATAGTAAAATATGCGTTCAATAAAGATGAAGCCATGATCCTTTTAAGACTTTGTTCTTCTTCTAGTGTAATATTTTGTCATGTCCCTAACTAGACCATGACCATTGGAAGAGAATTAAGGGAGAAAGAAAGGAAAAGGGAAGAGATGCACAGAGAAGAGCTGGGAAGGAGAACGCATGGAAGAGGAGAGATTAGGAGGGAGAGAGGAAAATTAGGAAAAGATAGAGAATTGATTATTATTTTCATGATAAGATCTCATTACATCATTGATGGGTATTTATACCAACACCCTAAACCCTATACATGACATTACCCACTCTCTAATCATTTATTTTGTTGACTTATTAGACTAACCTTTCGTTAAATATGTTAACAGAAACGTTAATTTTAAAAATTAAAAAAAAAGGAAAAAACCCACACAAAAAAAAACAAAAACCAAATCTATCTCCCCGTCTTCTTCAGGTTTCTCCTGGCGTCTCTCTCTTGGCTCCACCGCCGACTCGAGCCCGGCCTCCACCACTCCGCGTTGCTCGCTCGCCTCTCGTCCGCCTTGAGCCCGTCCGCCCGCCACCGCTCGCCTCCCGTCCGCTTTCGAGATCATTGCCCTCCGACAACTCCCTCCGCCTTTGACGACTCCTCCTCCTTCGAGCTCGCCTGGCCAGGTAAGGTTGAAAGCCCAGAAATTTAACTCCTCTGTTGGTGCTTTATTCTGTCGGGGTTAATGGCTTCCTCTCCCTGAGCCATTGTTTCTCCTTCATTTGCAACTTTCACTCCATTTGACCTAACTACAATGTTAGGGTTAACATTTGCTGAACTGAATTGCTGAACATTTGTGTTAACTACAATGTTAGATTTGCTTAACTGAATTGTGTTTATGGTTAGAGAGTGCTTGTTTTCTTAGTTAGGGTTAGCTGAGGCTTCCTCTCCTTGAGCCATTGTACAAAATCCATTAACTGTGATATTTGTTGAGATGCTCATTTCTGTCATTTTGTACTCATTGATGAATGATGATTGTTTGTATTTCCTTGATTCTTCTCAGAGTGATGTAAAATTATGACGTAGATTATGACAATTTTAAACTATTATTGCAGTTTCGCTTTGTGGTGATGGGAAACATGTTCTGTACTGAGCTGAGGATCCACATAAGATTTGATTTGAAAGGTTTTTAACTTGGTCGCTCCGCAAATAAAGTAGAAATTGATGAAAACACAATCCTTAAAGACTTGGATCTTAATTACTGCTTCTACTTGGAACCTTCTTGGCAAGAGGCTTTGTTGGAGTAAGCAACTCCATAATCTTTTCATTGATTTCTTACTTTGATCAGGATTTACTCTGCTTGATTACTGAAGTGCTGCCACTCTGAATGCTGAGACTACTCTTAGCATAGAAATTTCAGATAGAATAGCTTCATCTCTGCTTAAAAAAATAGGAAATGCACTAATTTCAAGTTTTTGAAGGAATTCCTCGGTATTTTCTAAAGCATGTTTATCAGTTTATGTGATTCATTTCTGGGATGAATTTTATAAAGTTTGATACGTTTATCATTTCATTATTCTTGTAATAACCCAAGGCACCAGGAAATGCTGAAGGATCTGAGCAGGTTGGAACTTCTTTTGCAGACAGATCAAGATTGACAACAAATTTTTAGAGGATCAAAATATAATGGACTACAGTCTTCTGCTAGGTGTTCATTATCATGCGCCTCAGCACCTTCAATCTTTCATGTTCCACAACAACGGTGTTCTGACAGACGATTTGGGAGTTCTTGGCTTCTTGCAGAAGAAGGTATGTGCAACTACTATGTCTTGTTGAAACTAGGAACATCTAGAATTTCATTTCAATTGCATATACGTATCTTTCAAGTTGGCATGACAACTGACTTGTGTGAGCTATTTGGCTATCAGTTAAAATTACAGATAACTCTATTGTACTGAATTAAAGATGAGACTTCTGGTACAACAAGGTGATGAGACTTCTGATTCTGGTCTGATCATAAAATCATAATCCCATGATTCCCTTCACGTGTGTGAATAATCTTTCACGTGTTTGTATATAGGCTTCAGATTCAGCTCGGAGTTAACATGCCAGCAAGAGCAGAGCACACCCCGGAAAGTGTAGAAACCGGATCCCAAGAGGTGTACAACGTCGTCTTATACCTGGGCATCATTGACATACTGTAGGCGTACAACATGACCAAGAAGATAGAGCACGCGTACAAGTCGATTCAGTCCGACTCGTTGTCGATATCGTCCGTGGACCCTACATTTTACTCCCAATGGTTATTACAGTTCATAAGGAAGATGTTCCCACAGAATGGAGCTGCCAGTTGAAAAAAGGGTAAATTTAGGTGTAAGAAAGCAAGCCAAATCTTGTAGTGCCAGTCCTGGCTCGTTTTCGGCAGCTCTGATACAAGTGAAATATGTATGGTATGGCCTATGGAGAATGTAAATTAAACATTTCCATGCAACGAGGCGCGCATTTGCCCTACTGAGATTGTTGTTGTTTATTTGAGATGAATACTAAATATGTTATCATTTATATAATAAAAAACGAGTATTAGTTTTGAAAATATCATATAATACCACCAATAACTTTGAATTCTCGTCTGCTAAAATGCTTTAAAATAGTCTTCTAATCATTTTTAGGAACTATTCTAATTTTCTCATTTAAATAAAATAAAATAATATCATAATAGGTATTTGGATATAATGAAGGTTGTTTCTTCATAAAAAATCCAATGTGCGGGTGTTTGTTGAGTAAAGCTTCCCATCTACATCAATTGTGTAATCATGACAGTAATAAAACCTCATAACATGAAATTTCTTGACTTGAAACCACAGACCTACCTTCCCACGGCCTTCAATCAACACAACACCTGCATAGATCTAAGCCTCGTGTATACATGGGTTGCATGAAATGCTATTTGCTTAGCACAAAAGTGAGAAGAGCAATCACGTGCTAGTTTTTTCATCTGTAGCAAACATGCCATTTTTATTTACAATGGATTTTGTGCTTACTCTGTGCAGGGGGGTTAAGTACCATAAACTAGTGGCTTTGTTATCACAAACTAGTATAGGGATGCTTGCTACAGAAAGCAAACCACAAGGTAGCTGTCAATTCAAATTTGTTCCTGCAGGACCCGGGCAAAATTAATATGCATCCCTCGCATCAACTGAAAAGTTATGTTCTACACTCATGCTGATAAAGCATCTCATCCACTATATAGTGATAACAAAGCCACTATATAGTGATAACTGTTCTACACTTATTAATCCAATGGTTCAAACACAAAACATAAATAGATAAGTCATGCTGATAAAGCACTAATATATTACTAAAACTCAAATATTGTAGTAGACAGTCAATGATATCCAATGGTTCACATGATACCAGAATCGAGAAACATGGGTAGAACATAAATAAAAAAGAGTCAGTTGCCTCCATTTTAATGCTTTAGAAGACAACATCCAGAAAGCAAAAACAAAAGTTCAGCAAACAACCGTCAGCCTTCTTCTTTGACCAGAGACGATCAACCGCACTGTCCGCATCTCCCTGCAACAAATACCAACAAGCAAAAACAAAATCAATTCTATGTTCAGTAAACAACTTAATAAGTGTAGAAGCATGATTCAAGTCTGTGCATGCAGAAAGAGAAGCATGCATAAATTGTAGTCCTGTTCCAACCATTTTTAAATTTTAACTCAGAAGTCTAAGTCCTCTTCCTAGAGATGCTATGAACAGCTCAAAAAAGCATTCAAGGCTGTTCATGTCATCTCACAAATTCGAATTATTTGATATAGTGGGTTTTGTATCTTGTAAGGTTGTACATTAGCACTAACCCTTCCTTATACAGACTACTTTATGAACTTTTAGGACAACTGTGGAGCACTTTGAAGAAAGGACAAAGGAAAACAAGCACTCACTCTCTAACTAAGAAAACGCGTCCAGTAGACAAACCAAAGGAACAATGGCTCAGGGAGAGGAAGCCTCAGCTAACCCTAACTAAGAAAACAAGCACTCTCTAACCATAAACACAATTCAGTTAAGCAAATCTAACATTGTAGTTAACAGAAACGTTCAGCAATTCAGTTCAGCAAGTGTTAACCCTAACATTGTAGTTAGGTCAAATGGAGTGAAAGTTGCAAATGAAGGAGAAACAATGGCTCAGGGAGAGGAAGACATTAACCCCAACAGAATAAAGCACCAACATAGGAGTTAAATTTATGGGCTTTCAACCTTACTTGGCCAGTTGAGCTCGAAGGAGGAGGGAGTCGTCGAAGGCGGAGGGAGTCGTCGGAGGGCAACGGTCTCGAAAGCGGACGGGAGGCGAGCGGTGGCGGGCGGGCGGGCTCGAAGGCGGACGAGAGGCGAGTGAGCAACGCAGAGTGGTGGAGGCCGGGCTCGAGCCGCCGGTGGAGCCAAGAGAGAGACGCCAGGAGAAACCTGAAGAAGACGGTGAGAGAGATTTGGTTTTTGTTTTTTTTTTATGTGTGGGTTTTTTCCTTTTTTTTTAATTAACGTTTCTGTTAATATATTTAACGGAAGAGTATTTGGCGAAAAAAAAACGAAACTCGGGGATACCATGCGAAATGGGTCAAACTTTGGGATATCTCGCGAAATTCGCCGTACCTCAGGATACCAGGCGAAAAAACCGTAAAAAAATTCATATAAGGTACGGAAACTAAGCTCGTTTATGTTTAAACTTCTTAAAGTTGGCTGTGGATGCAATTTCAACCATTACTTTTTATATTGTATGACCACTGCGCGCTTTGATCAGCAGGAGTTATACACCCCAACCTTTTCCCTTTACCATTACGTGTGGGGCCTGGATCCTTGTCTGGGTGTGTAACGTGGGCGTTCAAACCAAATTATATCTACAAATGACAATCTCAACTTCACTATGCTTTTCATCACCATAAAAAAAAACTTCACTATGCTTTACAGTTAGGGGGTGAGCAAACGGATATATCCGATTCGATCCGGTCCGATATACCGGATATCCGATTTAAAAAATTTACAAAATCCCGATCCGTATCCGGTCCGTTTTGAAACGGATATCCGGTAAAAAGGACCCGGATCGGATCAGATATCTGAGCTGGATATCCGAATTATCCGGTTACTACAAATCTATTAAAAATAAATCAATATATTCATTGTTTAAATTCAAAAGTAATAAATTGTCAATTAAGAAATAAAATTTGTAGGTTGTTTCTTAATTTATTCGTACAATTTAAATTATATACACACTTATTATTCATATGAAAACATATTTACACTATTTTACTTGGACAACAATATAAATAGGCCATTTTGCAAGGATATACCACATTGTGAATGAAATTTGCAAAGTTGTACTTATATTTTTGGATATAACTGTAATAACATAAAGTGACTTTATTTGATTTTATTTTGCTTTTATATTTTGGGTAGAAAATGCATTATCAGAATTTATAAATCGAAATTTAAAAGGAAAAGAAAAGAAGTTGAAAAGTTGAAAAGATGGCAACAGGCTTGATTGTACTGTGTGTCAGAATTTAAAATTATATATGGAGAGAAGCTGTGATTAAGCCGGATGGAGATTAAGCTTAAGCTTAATGTTAAACCAAATGAATTTCATCCAAAAAAAACGCTGATGTGTAGCTGTCAAATCACTGCATATTTCCCGCCAAAACTAAGCTAGCTTAGTTAATCGTCTCTTTCCCACCAAAAATTACGTTAGGCTTCTTCATCTTACCAGGTTATTGCCATTGTTAAACCAAGCTTCCTTTATTTATGTCCTCTGCTTCATACCTGCCATCCGAGTTATTGCCACTGTTAAACCAAGCTTCCTTTATTGCCATTGTTAATATTCTCATTTTCTATGGGTAAGTTTTCATATTAGATTCACACGTGCTCTGTTTTATTTGTGTTTATTTGTGTTTGTTTCTTTAATTAACTTTTCTTATTTTTTGCTTCTTCAGGAAGATCAACTCCAACGTATATGGTTTCTCTAATCAGTGGAGGAAAGTGGAGGTGCGAGAATGAGATTTGGATTTATGAAGGAACAAAAAAGGCGAAGGGGATGATGGTTAGTGAGAAAATCGATTATGAATCACTGAAGATCAAGATTGCAGAAAAACTGGAAATTGATCTTACCAGGTTCGACTTGAAGATGAGTTACATGTCTTTACAAAATCCGCACTTTCCTCCCTTTGATATTTGCGATAAGGATGATGTAGAAGCATACATCTTTTTGAACATGACAAATTGTAAAGACAGAGTTTGGCCAATTGCTTTGCATTCCATTGTGCAACCAAAATCTGGAGTTTCAAAAGAAAAACCTAAATTAGTTCCAAAAGAAGAAGAAGAGATGATCGATGTTCCATTAAGTGCACCTCAACCTGTATCCCAGCCTGGAAATGATGGTGCATCTTTTACTCCTATACTAAGCCAAAAAAGAAAGTCGGACCAGATGTTGAGCGACATATTAGATGCTGATCTTTTAGAAGATGAAATAGGAGTGGAGGGGATGCATGTCCGGATGTCTGTGAAGGGTGGAGAGAAACAGAATGTTGACACTGTTACAAAGTGGTTTTGTAAGAAAGCCAAGACAGTTGAGGTTGTGTCACTAAGCAGTGACGATGAAGAGGAGGATGTTGTTATTTCTGCAACCAAGCATAAAGGTTGTGACCTTGTCAACCTTTCCGAGGAAGAAGAGGAATACATTGAAAATGTTGACAACGTTGAGGAGGTTGATATTGGGAAGCCTGAATATCTGGATGCTATTGATGAAGCCGAAGAGAGATATTACCGTTCTGAAGTCCCTACTGACTTTCAAAATTTGGTGGATGTAGAAGAAGTGGAGGACAAGTCGAAGTCCAAGACAATCAAGTGTGGAGATATGTTTCAAACCAAGAAGGAGCTTCAGCATGCGTTAGCCGCATATGCTATGGACAATTGTGTAGAAATGCTTGTGAAGAGGTCTGATAAGATTTGTTATGTGGTGGAGTGCAAAAACAAAGGATGTTCATTTGGTTTTCATGCTTCAGTGAAGATAGGTACTAGTGCGTTTATTGTCCGGAGGTTTGCTATAAACCATACATGTGGGATGCTGTTCAGGCAGGATCACAACAGGCATGCCACTGCCTCCGTAATTTCACAGAGTATTCTTGATAGGTATATATTGTTTTTGTTGAAGATTTTAACTTCAATTCAGACAGTTTTATGCAAAATGTCTAAAGACTATCTATTGGTGTTGGTGTAACAGGTTTAGAGGTCGCAAGGATGCACCAAGGGCAAGAGAGATACAAGCTGTCATGAAAGGCCTGGGAGTCGATGCCAGTTATCACAAAGCCAATAGAGCAAGAGTGCTAGCAGAGGACATTATTCGAGGGACTGCCGAGGAAGGTTACAATCAACTTCACTCATGGCAACATATGTTGAAAGAGGTCAATCCTGGCACGCATACAGCTATAATAACAGATTCTGAAAAACGTTTTAAGTACTGCTTCTGGGCCTTGGGTGCTTGCATCAGGGATGTTCCCCGTTTGAGAAAGGTAACTTTATGTTTCTCCAACTTTATTGTTTGTCTTGATTATATAATATGACCTGGAGGGTAAACTTCAATAGGGTGACCGGTTTTGTATGAAAATCAAGTGATTTGTGTTGATGGAGCACACTTAGGAGGGAGATTCAACGGACAACTTCTTCTAGCTACTGCCCAAGATGGAAACAGACAAATCTACCCCCTGGCCTTTACTGTAGTAGACAGTGAGAATAAGGATTCTTGGTCCTTCTTCTTTAAGGAGTTGAAGAAAGATGTTGTACCCGATAGCGTGGATGTGGTTTTTGTCTCTGATCGTCATTTGAGTATAAAAGCTGCTCTGAAAACACAATACACTCTTGCTAGCCATGGATATTGCATTTATCATATGCTACAAAACTTCAAGCTGAAGTGCCGTTGGGGAGGCTTGCAAGACCAGTGGTTCAAGGTTGCAAAGACGTACACGATAGAAGAATATAGGACCGAGCTTGAGATCCTAAGAAACAGGGCTCCGACTGTGGTAAAAGATGCTCTAAAAGTGCCCCTTAATCAGTGGTCAAGGGCATATTTCTCAACTGACAGGTTCAACATCATGACTACAAACAATGCAGAATGTCTGAACAATGTGTTTAAAGAGGAGCGTATGTGGCCTATTGTACCATTGTTTGATGTTATCTTGCATACCTTTGCCACCTGGTTCTGTGAAAGGAGGGAGTCGGCTGCTACGTGGGCTGAGGTAAGTACCAGGTCTGTGACCAAAACCATGGATCAAAGGTATGCGGCTTCTGTGACAATGAGTGTCCATAGGCTAAGTGATATTGAAGCAGAGGTGACAGATGGAAGGAATAAGTACGAAGTGAATATTCGCCGACTAACTTGCCAATGCAATGTCTTTCAGAAAGATCGAATTCTATGCACACATGCTATGGCAGTAGCAAAGGATAGGGGTGTTGATATTACTACTCTGGTTACTCATTTCTATTGCAACAACAGTTTGAAAGATGTTTACAAGGAAACCATCCATCTGGTCCCCCCACACAAGCAATGGGATGTTCCATTGTCCGTATCGCAAATCGCATGTTTGCCACCACCATGGAAAAGGGGCGCTGGTAGACCAAGGCTGAATAGATACAAGGCTAGGTGGGAGAGACCCTACAAACGTGTGTCCAATAGATGTGCAAGATGTGGGCTGACTGGTCATACTTACCAGAGGTGCTATCGGGCTGCAAGAGGAGGATCAAGGGTAAGACCATAGTGTGCTATCTTTCATAGTGTGCTATCTTTTATATTCCAGTTATGAACAATGCTATTTTTTTTGGTATGGTTTTGGTAAGCTTAATATGACCAATAAGAGATCTCAAACTCTTAAATGATCTCTTATAAGTCATATTACTTTACTTTTGTGTCTGTTACTTATTCCAGTGATGAACCATGGGATGCTTTATGCTTCTTAGTTAATGTAATACTATCTCGCCACCTTTGAATGTAAAACCTGTCACTTATCTACCTTTGCAAAAATGTTATGAATGTGTGGTGTATTATGCTTCTTAGTTAAGTTCAGATTTATGGTGAAAAGAGTTCACACAAATCATCCATCTTGGGTAAGAAAAATAACATTAAAAGCCGGTGTCATTCTGATTTCAGCATGAATACTTCCTTAAAGCTTAAAGCATGAAACATATATAATTGAAATCCTTCAAGCTTACACTTTCCCATAAAATCCTACAGCTTAAATAGTTCTAGACATAGATAGCTTACAAGACTCTTAACAACCGAGAGCTTACAACATGCTAAGTGAAATAGACTTTAATTACACAAGCCATTACCACAAAAAAACAAGTAACCTTCAGCACACGTTCAACATAGTTTGACGCCTTAACTCGACACTCTTCTTCATGACCGATAACACTCTTTGCACCACCTTTAAGCCTTATCACTTCCTGCTGTAGCATTCCAAGCTCTGCCTCATATGCTGAAATTATACTCTCTTTCACATCCAATGCATCTTTCACCTGGATTATCTCATCTCTTAACATAGGAATAAGTTCTGTTGCAATAGGACAAAGTGGAGGGTCATACCATTCCCAAAATCCACAACCTCCAACCTGCATTCAATCCAAAATACATGAAAACTGGATTCGTATCATAAAGTATTCAAAACACTTTTAAAACAAAATATTATGAATATTAGCAAACAAGCTAGATACGCACCCGGTTTACACATCTTATAAATCTCCTTCCCGGATTCTCGTTTGTCATAGAAGTGAAATATCGGCAGGCAACACCACATGCACATCTTATCAATTTGGACTCCATTGCTGCTGTATTCCATCTCCTCATGAATAAACATGAGTTTAGGCTACGTCTTGTCTTCATCAGTAGTAATCAAAACATCTTTGTCATAAGAGTTTCAAGCTACTTTGCCAAACCACATATTAGAGTTCACAAAATTTCAAGCAGAAACAAAACAATAGCAAATACGGAATTCTGTAGCAAATCCACAATTCAATTCGTATTTTAGAACATACATTGAAACAAAACAGTAGCAAATACTTCCCCAAATTGAAACCCTAAATCATACCAAACTTACCTTTACATTCCCACCACTGCTGGATCCTTCCGAGTATGCCATGGGTTACGCCCTCGAGCTCTCTCAATCTCCACTCCCTGCGAAATACACCCTTCAATCGATTCTCGGAGTTGTATAGAGTTTTTGAAATGCCTCAATGAGCCATGGGAGAAAGATGAAGAAAATACGATAGCTGTAGGATGAGGGTAAGAATTTGGGTGAGTTTAAAATTCATCTAAACCGGGTTTTGGAAATTGTTTTGACTAATCGGTTAATTTTAATCAATCAAAACCGGGTTTTGGAAATATTGCTCTCCACCATTGAATTTAAAACCTGTCACTTAAGGTATAAACTTTCACTTATATTGTTTTCCACTGCTTGTCGAAACACAACACATTGTTCATGCATCAAAGTTGAAACACAACACATTGGATGAGATAGATGACTTATACAACAACAGAATCAGAAGAGTTGAAACACAATACATTGTTCGTACATAAAATTTGCCCCAAAAACACAACGCAAACAAAACATTTTTCATGCATCAAAGTTGCAATCCAAACAAAACATTGTTCACACAATCTAGTGTTATGATGACACACTATTGTCCATAGTTCAACATTGTCTTCCACTGCTTGTCGAACACAGTATTAGCAATGTCGAATCTGTGATAGTCGATCGTATCATCTGAAATGCGGGAGAGATCATCACTTCCAAAACTCAACCACTCAATGTACTTCAAGGTGTATACTCCACAGTCACCACTGCAACCAAAAATAAGAAAGGTCAATTCTATGTTAATATTTTAGGTGGCGGGTAAAAAACAAACTGGAAGCAAGATATCTTACGCTCTTATGTTCTGTTCCAGATTGCCAACTCTTCCATTGTAAGTAAGAACTGAGACACCCCGGTGTGCATATTTCTTGGACAAAGGTTCGTGCTTGCTCACAAACTTAGGAAGATACTTGATAATAGGGGCGACTGCTTCTTCTATGACATGATCACGCTTCAGATTCGCATTGCAATCAAACACACTTAAGCTCCAATTAACCAGGTCAATTTGAATGGCAACCCAGTGGTTTGTGCCCACAAAAATCGGTGCATAGATGAAGTCCACCTCTTCCCAATTCTTCCCATGAAAAATTGGAAGTTCACCTCTAAAGTATCGAGCGACGCGATCTGGAAATTCTGGTACTGCAACACCACCCATTTCACACTTGTGTTGGTCTTTGTAGTCTTCACACCATGTAGTGTCCATAATAGCCGCCTTATGATTCTCACTTGGGTTCTTCAGGAGCGCATCGCGAAGTAAAATTAGGACCTCATCTAAGTGCTGGCAACAAAAATTTACAAAATCAATATATTGATAGAGTATGTGGACAAAATTTACAATTTTTTTAAAAACCGGTCACCCTTACCAAATTACCCCACCACTTAGTTGGTTCAATTAAGCTCTCCATGAAATCATTGTCAATGTATATTTTGCTAACTCCACGGAATTCTATAGGTCTGCAACATAAAGGACAATATAAGTACATAAACTTCATTGGATGAGAGAGATATAAGTTGGATATACATACCTTTCATCCTTGTACCACTCTATTACAGGAGTCATTTCCTTCACAACTGGATTTTTTGTGATCCTTTTCCAAAAACTCTTACCCCTCACTTCCTTCTTCTTGTCCTTGTCCTTCTCATTGTCCTTGGCCTTTTGGTTGTTTTGTTTCTTAGATCTATAAGGGGAGAGGACTGAAGCAGATGGCTTCACACTACGCTTGGGGAGGTACCTTGACTTCTTTGGGGACTTCTTTGGAGATAGACCCACAGCCTTCTTCCTATTGCCGAAAACAACTTGGCCTTTGGCAAACTCTTGTTTCACATTCACAACCCCCTCAATACCCTCCTTCTCAACCTCTTCCTTACCAGCCTCTTCCTTCTCATCCTTGTCAATGTCAACCTTACCAACCTCTTCCTTCTCATCTCCTTCCTTCCCAACCTCTTCTTTCCCAACCTCTTCCTTCTTTCCCGACCTCCTTCTCTCTAACTTCCTTCTCAATAAATGAACGGCTACTGCCCTAGAAACCTGGACTTCTGCTTCCTGGCTTTCCTGCTCTTCCCTTGGGGCATCTTCTACATCATCTGTGATAGTACTATCAACATTCGGTATCAACTCATCTTGCTCCCTAGGGGCATCAACATCATCATCAGGCATTCCATCCTTATCAGTTAGCTTCTCACTAATGTCAGCTACAACATCCATTACTATATCTCCAGTTCTTCTACCAACACCAACTAATACATAATTTTCCTCCAATTCCTGAAGTTACATTTACCACAAAAATATATATTACTTCAAAATAATGTGCATATTCCAATTTTTAAAACCTACAACACATTTCTCAAAATTTATAACCTGTCATGCTTCATTAATACACTCGACATGTACTTATGGCATACCTTATATACTTGTATGACCAAACCAGAATTGTCTTGTATGGCCACATTTTCATCACTGTCTCTAGGGTTGTCATCTAGGTTCACATCATTATCCTTTGAATTTTGTTCAAATGCCTCACTAACAAATTCTTGATTATTCTCAATAATGGGCTCACTGCTTCCTTCTTCTGTTTCATTTCCCTGCAATGATAGATAATTTTTAGTGTTATCTATCTAATTTAAGTTTCTTCAACTCCATATCCTGCCATACTTGTTTAAAATATCTATGAAAGTAGAAATCTTAAAATAATTGGAATGTCATACCTTAGTATCAACATCCATCAAATTATGATCTCCACTAACAGCCTTGTCACTACCAGCCTTTTCATCATCCTCATCCACACTAACAGCCTTGTCACTACCAGCCTTTTCATCCTCACTAACAGCCTTTTCATCATTCTCATCCTCACTAACAACCTTTTCACTACCAGCCTTTTCATCCTCACTAACAGCCTTTTCATCATCCTCACTTTTTTCATTGTCACTACCTTCACTATCACTTGCTTCAGTCTCAGAACCTTCTGAATCATCTATATAATCATCAACTCCATCAAACTCTTCACTATCACTATCACTTGCTTGAGCCTCAGACTTCTTAACCATTCTTTTCTTCCTCTTAGGAACCTTTTCAAAAACTTGGACATTGTTCCTCTCCAACCTGTCAATCCTCTCACATAGACCGTGTTCCATCTTAGCAATCTTGTTACACAACTGATTAATGATATCCATCATCTGCCTTGCATTTGCATCACCACTAACTTCTCCTTTGAAAGCCTCTTTCCCCTTGTTATGCTCTTTTAGTTTGGCATTTGCCTTTCCCATAGCCATAGCCTCAGATACTATTTTGTCAAAGAAAGGGTCCTTGACTTCATCATGGAATCTGCATGCACTTAACAAACTCTTCTCAGATTCATCAGGTATGAGAATAGGCAGGACCTTCAGCTTTGGATCAGCAAAACACAACTGAAGCAGTCCATGTTCAGGACATTGCTCTGAGTACCAACGAAGACCTCGGGGTATAGCTGTCTCATTTATCTTGGAAGCATACTGGACTCCAAAGCTTTGGACACATTCCCATATCCAAACCTACATAGACACAACTTTTTCATTATTCAAACTTGTATGAACTTTAACATTTCAAATCCAGACACCCTTCACTAGGTAACTAGTCAAGCATATTAAAACTTGTATGAACTTTAACAATTCAAACAAATGTTTGCATGATTTCAGGACAAATTCCATATAACAATTCAATTCTTTGATTTAAAAGTGATCCAACAGTTTCTCAAACTTCAAATATTTACTTTATAGGTATCACTTCAAGTTTAAACACTTAAATCCCACCACCCAACACTATCAAACTTGTCAGGGATATATAGGCAAATGCAATTACTAATTTAATATACCTGAAATACAACTGGCATTCCTTGAATGGTATAGGGAATCCTTGCATCTTCAGAGAGTAGCAAAGCTTTTTCAACAGTAAGCATTCTTCTGGCCAGAGATTTTGTCAAAGACCTGTGAAACTCTTTATACGCAACTCTTCCCCAAGGATAATCCCAAAACTTGTCCATGTTATCCAGAAGCTTCACATGTTCAGCTTTAACTAGTCTCTTCTTATCTCCTCCAAGAAAAATACCTTCAACTATCAAAAGCAATGCCATCTTCAACTTGTAATTATCTAGCAGTCTATAATCCCTGAACCTCTCATACAAGTCTTGCACTGAGGTTTTAGGACCAGCAGGACCACCAAAGAACTTCTCCATCACTTGTACATCTTTCTTTTTCTTCTTCCCAACTGATTCTGGTGGCATTTGGCCACAATTTAAACCAGTTATCAATGCAAACTCCTTCATTGAAAACCTTAACACTTTACCACCTATCTCGTACCAGGTCTCCCACTTCTTTTTTGATTTTAGTTGCTTAAAAAGAACAGTATGTACAGTTTGGGAAGAAAATGTAACCTGACGCAGCATTTTCATTACATTTCCAAAAGGGCTTGCAATTATCCTTCTCCAATCTGCACCAGTCAATTTGTTTTCAATATCACGCACGTATGAAATCCTACAGTTGATATTGATTCTTCCATATAAAGGGTCTCCTTTGTAGAATGCGTACTTAATCTACAATTGAATAACAGAACTTTCATAAGTTACATATACAACGGTGTCGGGATATCAATAAACCCTAGATGCACAAATTGAAAAGTTAAAACATTTGCCTCATTAGTTTTTTTTTTTACTTACATCTTCCTTGAAAGTTAAAGGCTTCATGCTTTTCCACCTTTTCAGAAGAGCGACAACTTCGTTTTTCTTCACAGAATAACCGCTCTCTGATTTAGGCTTCTTCGCAGCAGATTTTGTAGCTTTGGGTTTTGCAGATGGAGGGGTTTTCTTCGCAACAAATTTTGCCTTCCTCTTAGCACCTTGTTCTTCTTCATCCACCCCTCTTTTTCTTTTCTTCTGCGGTGTCGCATCATTGGAAGCTCTGGTAACAACCATTCTCTGTTTTCTCTGTTTCTTTCTTTGTTTGGGCTTCAATGGTTCCAGCGAAAGCAGAGGAGGATAAGTTCGGAACGGTTCAGGAAGGTTAGCAGAGGTTGAGGGCGGTTACAGAGGTCGCCGGAATTCAATTTCGGTGTCCGGTGAAGAAGAGTAATTTTGGGGGGTTGAAAATGGGTTGATGTTATGATGTTAAAATGGGTTAAATGGGTTCAAATTAATGAGGCAAATTAATGGGTTGAAAATGGGTTTAAATTTGACAAATTAATTCGTTTAGCTTAGCACTAAATAGGCAAATTAATTTGGTTCAGATTTGGCAATTACCTGTTAGAATAATTATTCTGATGTTCTCATTTTTCTTTACTTCAATTTTCAAGTTTACATTTCCAATGGTAAGTCACATCATGGCAAATCAATTGAAATTTTCTTTTTTTTTCTTCTATTTCGAAATATATTATAATAAACATTACAATTGGACAATAAAAGGTAAATGTAATACCGATTTTATCTTTTCAAAATTATCACCAAATTATGTGTTTTGCCAAATTTGCCCTTATTTGGGTACAAATGTGGGTATTCTTGTCATAACCTATAAAAGAAGTACAACTTTGTAATTATTGTCACAAAAGTGGTATATTTGCTGCCAATTTTTCATATAAATATGTGATTAAGGATGTAAAATTTATTAATATATTACTCAATATATTAGTTATAATAAATAAATTTATGATTATAAATATTATATGAATAGTATCGGATATTTTCGGATATCCGGTAAGCTAAATATCTCGATCCGTATCCGGTTCAAGTATCCGGCAAAATCACCCGGATCGGATCGGATACGGATAAAAACTTAAAGGATATTTTCGGATACGGATTTTTAGGATACGGATCGGCGGATTTTCGGATCGGATCAGCCGGATAGGATATATTTGCTCACCCCTACTTTACAGCACTAAAACCAATTGTAACTCCTCATCCGCAATAACTAAAGAATTGTACCCCTTCTAATTGGTTTCTTATGAAGATATGTCTTTGAAATTATCTAACTATAGGGCAGAATAACTTCTGGACCGATGTTAAAACTTTTTTTTAAATTGAATGAATCCAAGTCAGGACTATTGTTGAAACTAAGTATAATAAGCTACCATGTGAATATAAGATAAACAAAGCTAGATTTGATAAATTTATGGCTTCTCTAGCTACTGGTTGCTCCGGTGGTATTATTAATTTTTTTTGAATATTATAACAAACTCTAAAAAATTTAGACATATAATTTTAAACTCATAGAGTATTTCTTTAATCCGATCTATTAGTTGTCTCCGCCATTCATAAATTTGACTCATTTTTTTCTGTACTGCACACACTCTGCGAAAGATGTTTAATAATGGGGATTAATCTTTGCACCGCTCTTTTTAATTCCCCGCAACGCATATTAATTTTTTATTTTTTTTTTACCTTGGGCGCAATCTAGTGGCGCCTAAGAAAAAAAAAATATCCTTGGGTAGGTTGCGCCTAAGGTTCGGGTGAAATTATTTTTATTTTGAAAAATGATTTTTAAAGATTATTGAACCAGTTTTTCATCTGAACCGGTTCTTCATCTGGACGCAACTACGTAGCGCCTAGAAAAAAAAATCATATGTAAAATAAATTTACTACATACTCATCGCATTAGATATAACCAAAATAGCAAGATAGATACAATGCGATGAGTATGTAGTAAATTTATTTTAAATATAATTTTTTCCTTTTTTCTGGCTGCTACACTTTTTTTTAGAATATAACCATAAGATATAACCAAATTAGATATAACTATAAGATATAACCATAGTATATAACTATAGAATATAATATAGGATATAACTATAGAATATAATATAGGATATAATCATAGTATAAAACTATAGAGTTTTTGGGTTTTTGAGCCTTTGTCATTACAGTATAATGTATGATATTTATGGGTTTAGGTTTAGGGTACATAATTTTAGATGAATAAAAGTATATTAAAACCTCATGAACGCATATATAGCCATGTAACTCTGGTTACTTGAAAACGTCTATTACTATAGTCAAATGCACACGTGTACAAATCTACTAGGTATTTGAATTTCCAAATCATATAAAAATAAAATAGTAAGATAGATACAATGCGATGAGTATGTAGTAAATTTATTTTAAATATAATTTTTTTCTTTTTTTTTTTCTGGCTGCTACACTTTTTTCTAATTTTTTCTGAACGCTACACTTTTTTTTTTCCTGGGTGCCACTATTTAGCGCCCAATTTTATTTTATTTTATATAAACCGCTTTGAAGCCAATTTAGGGTCTGGGCACTACGCAACCCCAAGTTTCTTTTTGGACGCCACTAGCTAGGTTACACCCAAAAATTTTTTTTTTAGGCGCAACCAAGTGGCGCTCATAATATGGTACGGAGAATAAAAAAAGCCGTGTGAAGATGGTCCCCGTCAATAATGGACACTTTGTTTTATTAGTGTGCCTTATTATGATACATAACAACTTGTGACAAACATTTACAAGTCGATCACTTTAGTTTACGATTTTTTTTTATTACATTCGTCTTCCCACCTCCAATAATTATACTATTTCCCTTTTTCTTAATTGTTCTTATAAAGTGTTATATAAACCATACCTACCAAACACCAATACCATAATGATTTTAGTGATTCACCAATAAAATAAAATAATGATTTTAGTGAAAGAGTTTCTCTGAGAAAAATGTGCTAGTCATGCATTAATAATTTAAGATATATTACAGTAATACGGATGATTGCTAGCCGATATATAGTTTTAAAATAGTTCTCATGTTCATACATCATCTTCATTCCTTTTTCACTTCGACACCCAATTTTTTTTTTTTTTTTTTTTTTTTTACCGATGCAGGGCGATTAAGTGCATCTAGAGTCTAGACGAAAAAGGCAAATACCCAGAAACTACTACAAGTTCGAATGCGCAAGCTATTTAAGCCACTCTTTTGGTGCAAATTCAAAGCACCCCTTTTACTCTTTCCATTTGGTAATAAATATTACTCCGTATTTCAGTTTTCTAATTTTTTTTTAAATATTTTCTATTATAAAGTTTTATATCATGATTTATTGATGCGAGATACTCCCTCCGATTTTTATTAAGTGTCGTTAGAGAAAATAGCACACAAATTAAGAAAAAAATAATTAACATCGTAAACCCACCCATTACCCCGTAAAAGTATCAGTCATTAATTTTGTTTTAAATTCATTTTGAAAGAAATTATCATAAGTGCATGTAAGGTTGTTTTCTCATTGGAAGAAATAACAAAGATGAGAGATAAAACACCACTTTTTTTTTTTTTTGAAACAAGATAAAACACCACTTAATTTGTAACTTTATCAGTAACAATTAATGAAAAGGCCTTGGTAACGAAGCGTTGTAATTATGAGAGGCTGGAACGTCAATTAATTTTGATCAAATAAACAAGGTTAAAACGTCACTTAAATTGGATCAGATGGAGTATGTTATTAGGAATTGGACATTTTGACACCATGCAAAATTCTTTTTATTTATTGGTTAAAAATGAGGTGAGTTGTTATTGTAGAAAAAAATTATAATATTTTAGCTTAATTTTTATATTTTTTAATAATTGTTTCGAAGGTTAAAAAGACAAATATTATTAAATAGAGAAAGTAGAAATAAAATAGAATTAACCAGGTATCAGTTTGACCATGAAAAAGTTAAATCGACCATACTGAGTATTGACAAATATTTACAAAAGTGTAAAAGGATAGTTGGTCGGTTACATTCACAAGCAATTATGGAGTACATGATTACACCTAGTGTAGAACCAGTGCCATCCTTTTTAGTATTATTCTAACCAAATAAGCATAGCGATTAAATAAATATAATCATAATTGACAATAGAATGAATCAAAAGTAAGAAAATATCTTTATTATACGCGTTTTTTTGAAAAAAATCATTTTGCATCTCACTATGAACATATTTTTGATGTTCATCACTTTTGTTCTTAAATGTTTACCACTTTCATGTCAGATGTTTACCACTTTTGTACATAGATGTACATTCATCAGATTTTTTATATATGCATATTCATCGCTTTTCTCTTATACGTTCATCACTTTTCGCCATGAACATGTTTTCGATGTTCATCACTTTTGTCTGTAGATGTTTATCACTTCTTTATGCATATGCATGTTCATCACTTTTCTCCTATACATTTATCATTATTTGTGTGAACATGTTTTTGATGTTTATCACTTTTGTTCTTCGATGTTCATCATTTTCATGCCTAAATGTTCAACACTTTGGTACTAGATATTCATCACTTTTTTAAGCATGCATGCTCATCACTTTTCTCATTTCCGTTCATCACTTTTCGTTGTGAACATGTCTTAGATGTTCATCACTTTTGTGCATAGATATTCACCACTTTTATGCTCAGATATTCATCACCTTATGCCTAGATGTTCATCACGTTTTTATGTATGCATATTTATCATTTTTTTTCATATATGTTCATCACTCTTTATGCCTATATGTTCATTTCTTTCATTTCGATATGTGCATCACTTGTTTAGGCATACATGTGAACCACTATGCCAACATATGTATCACAAAACACATACAAGAAAAATCTACCTTTTACTTACTTTAAACTTGATTTCATATTAAAGATTACCAATATTGCGTCATATAAACATGTAATGAACATTGAATGATCTTTTTTATAAGATTTAGGAGTTTAGAAAGAAAAAAAACACAAGGATAGAATTACTAGCAAATTTTATATCTTTAGTTTTAAAATAGTGAACATCGCTTATATACTGTGATGAACATCTACGAACAAAGCAGTGAACATCCGTGCTCACTGAAAACAAACACGCGCGCGAGCGCGAAAATGCCTCTGGTACGTTCTTAAGTAGTGACACTTAAAATGTGCCATTATTTCGTATCAAAGTATATACATATATTTTTATTTTCCTTTTTTTCAGATTCACTTATTCTCAAACGATTTCTAAGAGATACTCTCCGATCGGAAATATAAGTCGTTTTAAGGGGTAAATTTTGATATAAAATATAAGTCATTTTAAGTTTTTAAGGTAATTAATTAACTTCGAATTGCGATAACTTCCATTGAAATTTGAGTTTGTTGATTATTTTTCATCACATTGTTCATTCATTGGTTGGAATGACGGTGCAAATCCTCTGTCCCGCTTCGTTGTCCCATTTCGGTGTCTCATTTTTTTTTATTGGTCCATAGTCATTTTTTGATTTTTTATCAAACAAGTAAATGCATTGTTTATTGTTTGTCCACCAATCAAAGTGAATGTGACACCATTGAGACACTAAAATGGGACAGAGGATTTGGACCGAAAGAAAATAGTGATATATAATTAATATGTGTTGAGATTGAGGAAAACTTTACAAAATGTTTATTAGATTAATATTTTTCTTAAAACTAACATCAAAAGCTAAAAGGCCTTATATTTTACTCCCTCCGTTTCTTAATTATGTTTTCGTTTCGTTTTTGTACACTATTTATAGTTGAAGAGAATCTTTGAGATTTCTTCCAATATATAAGAAAAAACATAGTCATGTGGAGTCTTGTTTGATTCGTCTTAACGAGTACTTTGATAATATCAAAAAATTATAATTTTTATTAATATATAATTAGAGATATTAACGATACAAAACTCGCATCAACAAATATGCACAGTTAAAATGGGAAGAAAAAAAAGGGACGAAGGGAGTAGATCGATAATATAAAATTCTACTAGAACAAAACCCGTGTTAGTTAATTAACCATGTGCTAGAGTGCCATAGAGTAGACATGCCCATGGAGACGCGCATTCGCCAATTGAGAAGTGTTTTTTAATGATCTATCGTTCGTAGCGACGCTTTCAAATTGAATTATTTAAACACATTTTTTATTAAGACTTTGTTTGGCAAAACCTATTTATTATTTATAAACACTTTATTTTAAAATTTTACTTTTATATATTTTGATAAACGTGTAATAATTTGTTTTTCTACTATTCACATTTTTCTAATAAACTAAACACATTCTCATAAAAATCATCTTTTATCAAACTTATTTTTTTTATACAACCCTATTTATCAACTACTTATAAACAAAAAAATATTTATAAACTTCTTCCTTTAACAAACCATAAATCTAGTACATTTGGCCATAACTAAACATGATATACTTCCATTTTTTTTTTCTAATTTCGAGAACGAGCAAGCCATTTCATTCGCCTAGCGCTATCTTGCCTCTATCTTAAGCTTGAAACCTAAGCTAGCTATAGTTCACTTGAGAAGCTTACACCTCCATTTCATAAAACTATGCTATTCTTAGCTTAATAATAGCGATAGAAAGATCGATGATCAATGTATTACATGTTACAAATATACTATTCAATTGCAAAAGAAATTCATTTCATTCGAATACTCAAACGTTAAGACAACCCCCGTCCACATGTACATATGTTGAAAATATACTATTCAATGTCGTATTCTAAAATAATTCACTACCAAATACCGAGTCTATTATAATAGCTAAAAACAATTACTATAGAGTCAAAATCCATTACAGTAGATCTATTGTAATGGTTTATACATGGTTACCATAGAGGCCATTGTCCTAGATCTAGAGTAACGGTTGATTAATCTATTATAACGGTTATATAAATTCGACTACAACCATTACATTAGATATAAATCCATTACACTATACATCCATTACATTAGATATACAACCATTACATTTGGTGCAAGCATTACACTAGCTACTAAAGCATTACCTTAGTTATAACCATTACCGTTTCATACACCCATTACCTCAGTTATCTACTGTTGTAACACCCCCTAAAACTTAACCCTTTTGGAAAGGTATTACCGCCAGTGACCCCAGTGTTCCTTACCGAGATCACCCAAGGCTTTACCAAATAAATACAATTTATGAAATGCAATTGATACATAAAGATCAAGCATTAAATTCCAAAACATAACATTGTCAAGGAAATAAGAGTTACGGGATTACAACCCAATCCCGAATAGGTCAAAACATAGTTTAAACCAAACACAGCGGAAGACTAAGAAAGTACATTACAATCGGAGTTATTGTCCAAAGGATCATAACCTGATTAAAGAAATAATTAAAACATTCAAAAACCACCGCCGACTCCATAGTCCTTCTAATCTTCTGAGCTACTTCTTAACTGATGTGCCGAATCAAACGGATGACACCAGCCAACCATGCAAGGGAAAAAATATTGGTTGGTTAGTCTAAATGAATAGACTAGCAAGGGTAAAAAGCAGACTGGTTCGAAGCAGTCATATTAGGTTAGACTCACCGTTTCTCGGATAACAACCGATAACGGTAGTCAACCATTATATTCCTACTGGAATAAACAAGAGATATGCACAAGAGAAGATTCTGGAAGACTGAATCTTCACAGAAATCGACTCGAAAGAAGACTCCAACGGAAATGAGTCTTTAAGGAAGTAATGACAAATCTGGAAAGTTACAGAATCATTCAACAATGATTTAAAACTGACTGAGATGCTTCGGTTCACGACCAACCTCATCGCCTACAGCGAATCCAGATTGGAAAGAGAACGTACTACATTCAAGTCAAGACGAGTTTTCCTAGCTGCACTGAACTTAGCTGCACTACTCGCCCAAGGTGTATTAATTATGTGCGTCAATGTAGCACTTATCTGATTTATGTTTCAAAAACACACATCACGTTATAGACTTTTACATGTGTATCCCACCAATGGGACGACACATCTTAGTATACGTTTCGTCGAGAGTGACGTATACCGAAAGGTTTGTGATACCAGCTAAGTGTCCTGTCTCTACACACATGTGTAAGAGACCGATCATGATCATAGAATAGTACCAGATGGGGACGAGCCATCCCGATACCAGATTATAAAGAAACGACTGGACAGAGTCCGAGTAACGTTCCTATCTAACAGTGCTAACTAAACAGTTACAACACCACAACATTTACAGGATAAATCCACATAAAGGCCCGAAAGGCGATCACAGATAATAGCGTTGTTCTAACAGATATACAACCTATTATATGATTTTCAAAACAGTTTATCAAAACCGTTTCCAGACAAATAGAATATTCATTCCAAATTAATTACTCAGATAAACTACTGATAATTAATGTAAATATGGAATGAAAGAGCAAGAGCGAACCGCCACTTGCCTTACTCCGCAGAATAGTCTAAAGACGTCACTGGATTCCGGGCTCGACACGGTATAGTTCCGACAGCACAACAACCTTCGAGTCGACCCATAAAAGGAACCCTAAGTTAGATCCGACATAAACAGTACGAATCTAAACACGGCGAAAGAACACGAAAGGAAAGACGCCACGACGACAACCGACCAAGCCAAAGCCACGAAGGCGTTCTGGGCACTGGCGGCGGTCGCTGTTCTTGGCGACGGTCGCCATATTCATCATGGCGGTCGCCGTGAAGAACACGGCGGTCGCCGTATTCATCACGGCGGTCGCCGTGAAGAACTCAGACGACACAGAACGAGAGAAAACTCACCCCAAAACACGAGTGGTTTGGCCTCCTTCGACTTGCTTTGGCTTCTAACCTCCAAGGCTAACCAAAAGCTTCACAAAGGCACTCTGGAAACACCACTACAACACCGACGAAAGCTCCGAAAATTCCGGCGAAGGCATAACTCCGGCGCGAGGCGAATTTGGCAGAGGTTTGGTGCTTGGATGGCTCAAAACCTCTCCCCAGCACCTCCTTTTATAGCCAAAGTGTCTGAAGCGTTCAACCAAACCCTGAGACGCGGCCGAAAGCAAGATCGGCGCCCTCGATTTCCGCCGGCGACCAACGAACAATGCCTACTGGACAATCACGGCGGTCGCCGTTTTTGCCTGCGGCGGGCACGCGGCGGTTGCCGTAAATGCGGCGGTCGCCGTCGTTAGGCCTGTCGCGGCCAGCTAGAAGCTGACACACTGACATCTCGGGCCCAACCACGGCGGTCGCCGTTTCTGAACGGCGGTCGCCGTTTCCCCCTTTTCCCGCCCATTCGGCTTTGAACGAGCTTGACGATAAACCGGGATAAAAATTATCGTACGCGAATGACAATTAAACTCCAAGGCACCTTGTCTGTATATTATTTCACTGAGAAAAATATTACAGATACAGAGCACATTACAGAATGTCTCAAGCTACCTGAATTAAATCCGACGTACACAACGGGTACCCGGGAAAATTCCATAATTCCCAAAATAACCTTACAAAAATACGGGGTATCACATCTCCTCCCCCTTACAAGAAGTTTCGACCCCAAAACTTAGGTCGAGAATAACTCGGGAAAACGCCTGAGCATATCTGACTCGGTTTCCCACGTCTCCCAAGTAACTTCTTCGGTCCCTGACTTGGACCACAACACTCGTACCAAAGGTACGATCTTGTTGCGCAAATGCTTCTCCCGACGCTCCAAAATACGCACGGGCAACTCTTCATAAGTACCATTAGCTTGAATCTCGATGTCCTCGTAGCTAAGTACATGAGACTCATCTGGTACATACTTTCTGAGTAAAGATACGTGGAACACGTTATGCACCGGGTGTGCCGATGGCGGCAACGCCAAACGGTACGCTAGAGATCCCACTCTATCCAGAATCTCGAATGGTCCCACGTAGCGAGGGTTAAGCTTCCCACGCTTACCAAATCTGAAAACTCCTTTGGATGGCGATACCTTGACAAAAACCTTGTTACCGACCTCGAACTCGACAGTCCTGCGCTTCCGATCTGCGTAGGACTTCTGTCGACTCTGAGCGGTCAATATTCTTTGTCTGATCAAAGCAATGTCTGAAGCCGTCCTTCCGACCAACTCTGGTCCAAGCAGAATTTTGTCGGCATTATCGTCCTAACAAATCGGAGATCTGCATCTGTGACCATACAAAGCTTCAAATGGAGCCATCTTGATTGTAGCATGCCAGCTATTGTTGTACGTGAACTCAATCAGACTCAAGCTGTCCTCCCAGCTAGTCGGACGATCGAGCACACAAGCTCTAAGCATATCCTTCAGAGTCTGGATGGTCCTTTCAGACTGGCCATCTGTCTGAGGATGAAACGCTGTACTGAACCTCAACTCGGTTCCCATAGCCTTATGAAGTTCCTTCCAGAATCTTGACATGAAACGGCCATCTCGGTCCGATACAATGGTCTTAGGAATGCCATGTAAGCGGACAATCTCCTTCTGGTAAACTTCGGCTAGCTTCTGGGTTTCCCATGTGGTCTTGATGGCTATGAAATGAGCACTCTTCGTAAGCCTATCCACAATTATCCAGATATCATCTCTCTGACTTCGAGTCTTGGGTAGCACAGTGACGAAGTCCATGGAAATGTCCTCCCATTTCCATTCTGGCACGGGGAGAGGTAGCATCTCACCACCTGGCCTGCGGTGTTCGATCTTGACCTTCTGACAAGTTAAGCACTTTGCCACAAAGTCTACTACGTCCCACTTCATGTTTGGCCACCAAAACTTCTTCTTGAGATCCTTGTACATCTTGCTAGAGCCAGGATGCACAGAATAAGCAGATGAATGAGCTTCTCTCATCACCAACTGACGAAGACGTTCTGTGTCAGGTACACAGATCTGATCCTGAAACCAAAGTGATCCATCATCCTGAACCACAAAACTGGGAGCTTTCCCATCCATCACTTCACTGCTTAACTTTACCAAGATGATGTCATCGACTTACTTTTCTTTGATTTGATCCAGCAGTGTAGCTTGAATCTCCATCATACTCAGGTACCCTCTACGCTGGTCATACAAGACTTCAATGTCGCATGACTCTTGGTTTAGCTTGGTCTGAGCAGTAAGTAGAGCAACTACAGTCTCGTGTGTTGTCTTCCGGCTTAGTGCATCAGCTACTACATTAGCCTTGCCCGGATGATACAACAACTCCATGTCGTAGTCCTTGAGCAACTCTAGCCAGCGGCGTTGTCTCATATTTAACTCCTTCTGAGTAAATATATACTTGAGACTTTTGTGGTCAGTGAAGCTGACACGCGGCCAGCTAGAAGCTGGCCGCGTGTCGCGGCTAGCTTGAGACTTTTGTGGTCAGTGAGCAACTCTAGCCTGTCGCGGCCAGCTAGAAGCTGACACGCTGACATCTCGGGCCCAACCACGGCGGTCGCCGTTTCTGAACGGCGGTCGCCGTTTCCCCCTTTTCCCGCCCATTCGGCTTTGAACGAGCTTGACGATAAACCGGGATAAAAATTATCGTACGCGAACGACAATTAAACTCCAAGGCACCTTGTCTGTATATTATTTCACTGAGAAAAATATTACAGATACAGAGCACATTACAGAATGTCTCAAGCTACCTGAATTAAATCCGACGTACACAACGGGTACCCGGGAAAATTCCATAATTCCAAAATAACCTTACAAAAATACGGGGTATCACAACTGTAACAGATCTTACAAAAGAAAGAGTTGTTACATTAGAAAATATATCTATTACATTAGAATATATGTGAATTATATATAACTCAAATATTAATATACATGCACATGTTGTAATTATATTCAAGAGATCAATATCTAGATGGACATATCAACAAACTTATAATAAAGTTTCACATTAATACTTAAAGTGATGATAGTGCCAAATGCATCTAAATGTTGAACATGTTTTCTTGCGCTGAATATGATCAAAATACATCCATAACCCATATACACCATATATCCAAAAAGTACTTTAGAGTTTAGCTAACTCTATGATCCTAGCTAAGTATACAACATATATATATAAAAACTTCCATAACCCATTACATTATATCCAAAAAGTAGTCACTTCAAATCAAGGATGTCATTAATCAGTTAACATCATCTTCCACTTCTTCATCGTGCAATTAAAAAAAACTGAAGATTAGATCTAAGTTTGCTAATGTTAAAAAGAAGTTTATAAAAGTAATTCTTAAATGTCTGATGCTCCTTTAAAATCACAACAAAACATTCATAAAATGCTCTTTAAATGAATTTTTAGGAGGGGAGAATTGGAGAAGGCACCACAGTCATCCTAAATAGGAGGTTTGCTAGAAATATTTTTTCAAATAAAACACAAAATTTCTCATGATAATATACACATACCTTTTATTTGTGACTTCTCTCACTAGCTCCGGACATCCCTGTTCCTTCTAATAAATCTCACTAATATTGTTGCTTGAAATATCTGTTTCCTTTTCTACAAAATAAAAGTAAAAACTTTTAGCTATTTGAGATATGATAGGACTATTCCAATATCAAGATCAGATTGTTTGGGTCAAACACTTTTGGATTTGGGTCATTTCAGATGCTGTTGAATTTAGATCTTGATGCTGGTTTGAGTAATTTCAGATTAACATTATGCTCTATCATAGCAAAGATTGCAGGATATATATTCTCAATGGGTTTACTTATTTTTGGCTTGGGGTCTAAATGTCATCTCAATTATTAAACTGAAGTAGTGCATACGGAAAGAAATTCATAATCATAATGCCCAAAACCACACAGACCTTGCAAGGTTGTGACATATATATCAATAAAATATGGGTATAGAACACACATAAACTAAAAACATACCACGCCTTTATCAAGGGTTTCAAGATTGATATTTGGATGGACCCAGCCAGTTTGTATTGCCTGGTATATGAAAATTGAAAAGTATACAAAGTGTTAACTCACATTAAGAAAAGCAAAGTGCAAGTGTCCTCTCTAGAATCTTACAGTAATATCAGAAACGAAGAATGAACTTTTAATACAAATGTTATAAATAATTGTGGTTTATAGACCTTTGTTCAATTTAGACAAAAAAAAAAAAGAATGTCAGTCAGTATCACTTCCTAGACAGATATGAATATGACACAACAGAAACAAACATTCCAATTCTTGAAATGTTCATCTAGGATGCAGAAAGATAAACAAAACTAATTTATTTAAATGTGTAACACTACAATTAGTAATTATTTCTATTAATTGCACTCCAAGAGCATTTCTTAAATACTGGAAGAACAAACCATATGATATCAAAATTTCAAATTTTATGAGAAGTTTAAAATATTACATGACAATTCAGAGAATAGATGTCTGGACAGTGGACACATTATACATATATATTAAAACTATAGATTTCAATTTAAGACTATAGCCTTTCAAGATGACACATCATAAAGTGATTAAGGAAACAATCGCCTAAAATGGTGGAAACCATAAGAATATATTAGTGTATTTAGCAGTAATTAATAACCTTAATGCAAATATCATATATTATAGAAAACAAGTATGCGATACTCAAATTCTAGACTAATGTAGTTTCTTACACAATATCAAACAATTTCAAGTTTATGCCCTACACAACTTACCAGTTCGATCTGTTCGATTACTTAGAGCCAAAGAACAAATTTTTACATCAATAAAATGAACCCAACTACAATATTTCACATATGACCAGAACTCATAACCATATGTGGTGGAAATCAAAGTTTGGAAATTGAGTATGTTCATTACCTCGTAAATAATAATGGGGAAATGGAAACACATACTAAATCACAAACTTAAAGTAAAAGCCAAAGAACTGATATCTAACTACACGTAAAAAATGACTTTAATCAGAAGTATATTAGATATACACAAACAAACTAATATCTAACTACACCTAATTTTGGGTTCAATTGGATCACACTCCCAATTAAACATAAGTTGTAAATCTGTGCAATGTCAGTACAAACCAATTTGAAAGTAACTTAGGTTTTTAAAATCTTCCACCGAAATTCGAATTACTCACCTTGTTAGACTTCAATAAGTTTGAGCAGTTCACCACAATTTATCAATCGGAACAATCCAGGCTGCTCTGGTGGCATCAACATCCATGGTGGACGAATTTCAGAACAATCCAGGCTTCTCTGGTGGCATCAACATCCAGACTGCTCTGATGGTGGTGCTGCACTAGGCAAGATGAATTACTCTACGACATTGCCCCACTGTTGGTGCCCTAGTAAATAAGCAAAGGAGTAAAGAGAGAGTATCTAGAAAGAGAGAACTAAGCTGCTAGGGTTGACCCGGAGAGACCAAGTGGAAAACCCAAATGTCTTCAGACACAGTGTATACGAACAATTTACTACAAAGAACTTCAGAAACCAGAAGAGCTTATCCGTAATGATGGACGCACCTGATGACATGAAAGTTTCTTGGAGAGATCCGTGCAATCACCAAGAGCAAGCTCATACAGTGGAAGATCTTGAGGACAACCATCCGGCTTTTTCCACGTAAACTCTTCCCTCATTGATCTCCTAAGATGATGAAAATGGTCTTCATTTCTCACCAGGAATTACTGTAACGCCCCAAAATAACCCTAATGGGGAGTCACAACGCCAGGAATTTCCCGAAGAAATCCCTCAGGCAATTTAAGAAAAGAGACTAAACCTATGACAATTCAAAACTTGAACAAGGATGGGCCTAATTCTTAAAACCTATTCAAAAGATGATTTCCATAAAAAACTCGATATGTACTTGGGTCGGCGTACACAGACGCAACCACGACCCATCAGAAAGAATTTAACACAGCCTAACGTTGTTATATATGCATACGCAGATGTAGGTAAGATTACAGGAACCATGGCATATCCAACTTGAATGAACATAATATCATGTATCAGGCAAAATACCCATCAAGATGCAGATAACCACAGCCACAGGAAAGCCATATCAGGTCACATATTCCAATCAACATCCACTAAACCATAGATTTCCAGAATTAATTCCATCATTCAAAACATATACCCGTGTATACTTTTCTTTTAACGAAAACTCAATGTAAAATAAACATTTACGAAAACGTTCGAAAATCATTTAGGAAATCGTTCGAAAACATGCCCAAGCCTGTCTTGGACACGAAGGTACCTTCTAAATCATACATTTACCCGCGGGTCGGGAACGATATCGTTAGCTAGGCGATCCGGCCTTCCCAATACAGGTAAATCACCTCCCTTGACATACTCAACCCGGACTCCGGGGGTAACAAGGGATGTATTCCAAAAAAAATCATTTTTATTACCAAGCGGGGCTCGGAATAATCCTTACCCACAAAGGTGTAAAATCATAATCACAGTATTACATACATCAATCATCATGATTCACCACAATCTATCAGATAATTTGCCACATGCATTATTGTCAACAGCTTATATTCGCAATATGAACAACCTTAGTTACCAAGTCATAATACCACTGATCTCGTCAACGCATTATTTCAAGATCAATCTTGATATTTCATACTAATTCCACATCATCACATTAATTTGTAAACAATCACGATCACAACATGTATTCATTCATGAAATAGCTTTCAACACATATCAATATATCAAGGCACACTTAATATGGAATTCTTCTCTAACATACAAACTCACATACCAACACAACGTTCATATATATATATATATATATAGAGAGAGAGAGAGGGGCGCTCAGGTAAAACGAGTCTTGTGGTAAAACGAGTGGATAATTTTGGAGCGTTGGATTGAGGGTGATAAATGACTAAATTAGGAGAGAGAAAATAGGGTATAGTGAGGGTGTGAATCATGGAATAAATATCACAAAAGCTTTTTTGAATTTTATTAAATAACCACCTTCAAAATATGAAGTTTAATGTAGATTTGGAGAGAGAAAGATATTGTATATCTCCATCAGCGTTATTCCTCAAGCCTCCACCAAGATCCGCGTTATTCACTGTGTTTTTAGTTAATATGCATATTCAGTGGAAGTTCGTGCATATCAATACATTTAATTAGTTGAAAATTAACATTATGTATATCGACACGAAAATTGTGAATATCATTACATGTTCTTTGCATATCTGTTTATTTTGTTCATGTTCAATCGTATTCATGCTGATATTCACTGTCTTATATCTGATATTCAAGTATTGTGAGTACTTATTCATTATGTATATAATGCATCCACTGGATTGAAAAAAAATTATGCATATCTGTGCATATCAAAACACATTATTTGAATATCGTTCAAGTATTTCTGAATATCTGTTATTCGGTATCATGCATATCCCATCCACACAAATGAATATCATATTCACGGCCAAGGAAATAATCCACAATTACAAGTTGCATATCATACAAGTATATTCTGCATATCACTGTACAAAAAATGCATATCCCATCCACATAATTGCATGGCCGCGATCGCTGCCCTTGAACCGCGCCCGCGGCTTGTTCTTTCCTGGCACTCAACGAGATCTTCCTTGGCCGCACCCGCGGCTTATTCTGCATATCAATGTATAGAAAATGCATATCCCATCCACACAAATGAATATCACATTCACGGCCAATGAAGTAATCTATCATAAAAAAATGCATATCATACAAGTATATTCTACATATCAATGTATGAAAAATGCATATCACATCCACACAAATGAATATCACAATCACGGCCAGTGAAATAATCTATAATAACAAATTGCATATCATACAAGTATTATCTGCATATCAATGCATGGAAAATGCATATCCCTTCCATACAACTGAATATCACATTCACGGCCAGATACATAATCCATAATCACAGAATGCATATCATACAAGTATGTCTGAATATCATACATAGACCCTAAATTAGAACTCCAAATCAACAACATAGACTACATTTCTTCTACGAGACATACATTAGCTTCCTTCAAAAGAAGATCATGAAAAAAGATTGTGAACGATCGGGACAACGAATAATTTGACAAATAAAATTTTAACAACCACCTACCAGTTCTCCTACCTAAAGCATACTCCATGGAGACTGTTGCCACGTGCCAATATCTGGCTTTAATAGAGAAGACACGGTGCCTTCAAACCAAGTCATCTGTGAGGAATCCTTAGTCTCCACCGCCATCTTAACCCTCACGTCAGCCATCCAATTGAGGGCCATAGCCTCATCCACCTTCTCGACAACCACCAGAAAATCCCGCGACCCTACCTTGGGGTAATAAACCGCCTCAAACGGCATGTTATTCGCCGCCAGCTCCAGCGCCTGAGCCACCGATTCCGGTGGGACCTTCTCCTTCTTCTTTTTGGGCAACCTGCCTTGTCCATCTCCTTCACCCGCCGCTGCCGTCGTTCCTCCATCCTTCCTTGAGCCGGCCATGGACATAGAGTACATCACAACCCACCTCTTCAACTCCGTAGAGGAGATAGACTTCTTAGCCCTCCTAACCCCAAGAAACAGCTTCCCCGTGACCTTGTTCTTCATGAAGACAACAGAATCCCCCGTAATTAGCTTCGTGATGTTGACATACTTGCTCCACCCGATGGTCAAGAGGTGCCTCCTCCGCGTTCCCCGGTAGATGTGCCGGAAATTCCAGGTGTTTCCTCGGAGGTCGGTGATAGACAACGTTTGAACTGGCGGATCCGCCGCGTAATCAAGCGGCGGGAAGATGGAGTTCGCGCAGAACCATGGCACTGAGAATCCTCCGCCGTTGTTGGCATCCGACGACATCAGAACCTTGGCGAAGGAGACGATTACGCCGTCCTCCTCGCTGCTGCCTTCCACCGCCGGGGACGGCGGTCGCTGATCAAGAAAGTGCCCCTCGCCGAGAGGCTCTAGCCGGATCTTGGTAAAGACCTCATCGGAGTCGGGATCAAAAATTACCCTGTCAGCTCTTGAAGGGGCTTGGATCTTTTCCATTCCAAAGGCTTCGCAGAAGTTTTCCATCTCTCTTCTGGATCTACCCTTTTCCCCCCGTATTTTGCCTGAATTTGAAGTTCAGTGCAAAAACACTAGACCTTCACATTGCAAGGATGACACTTCTCAGAAAGCAAAACGCAGCAAATAGAAGGATTGCTTCTCAGGTAAAGATCTTGTACCTCCCTTTCTAACCATATTATTTGCATTTTCATGAATGGCGGGGAGAGGCAACCCCCCAAAACAAACACCCTAGGACTATGCCTCTTCTAAAGCTCCAACAAAAAGCATTGTCCCAGTAAAAAACCAGTTCCAAGCTTTATCTCAATTCCCTCCTCTCTCAAATAGCCAACCTCCTTTATCCCCAAAGACTCCTCTTAAAAAAGACTCATAAAAATCAAAAGTCTTTCACAAGTATGTACTCAAACAACCCTCACAGCAAGAGATCTGCCTTACCAAGGAATTCAATACTCATGACCCTAAAGAGTTTGATCCCTTTACCAAAGGCCTTTTCTCCAAAGACTTCCAATGGTTCCCCTCTGAAACCACCAAAACACAAACTTTTTATGAATTTATCTTGGTAGACTCTGAATCTGCTGAGATATCGCATACCAAAGATGAGAAAGACCCCAGTCTCACTCTCTACTCAATATGCAAGATTCTTAAGGTTATTCCCAGGGACGAATGGGGTGACCCAAGTACTCAGAAACAATTTTCTATTCCTTTTTTCCCTAAAGGATATTCTTATTTCGACTATAGAGATGCTTGGTCCAAAGCGTTTCTTATCAGACCCTTTAACCATTCTTGGTTTTTCTTCTTTTCAAAGACTTGCAACAACAATCTTCCTATCTGGTTTTATGCCTGGTGGAACACTTTTGGACCAGTACCAGAAATCTACCCAAAAGAAGCAAAGCATTCTTTTGACTTCTTTTGTAAGCATTGTCCTGTCCAAAACTACATTAAGCCAATTCAATTCCATAAATGTACCGGAGTTGCATGGATCCTTTGTTGGATTTACGAACTCCAGCAAGTTCTCCCTAGTCCACTTCCCCTGTCACTGTGCCGAAAGTTCAAGGTAAGATGGTGGGAAAAGATTGATCCTGTCTCCTTCTCTAATGAGAATATTCATATCATTTTCAAATCCAAAGAAAGCCCAATAAACCCACAAAAGACAGAGAATATTCACCCTACAGGTATTCCTGTAGCATCCTTTTCTTCTCCACCATCGGTGACTGACTAGCATAAAGAATGGCTGGAATATCAAGAATTTAAGAAATATAAAGAATTCATGACCAGCCAAGCAAGCCAGGAGCAGACCAAGCTCGTCATTAAGGAACAATCTAAACCAATAAGCAAGAAATCTTGGGCCGATAAAGTCCAAGAAGAAGAAGAACAAGCTAGCTCATCCAATCAAACCCAGCAGATGGATTATGACCCTTTTGAGCAATTTGCTCAAGATCCGTATGCTCATTAAAGCCCAAAGTCATCTTCAAGCCCAGCAAGAAGACTTAGACCCAACTCAGGCCCAACTCAGCAAAAGATGTCGGCATAAGCAATAAGTGAAGCCTTGTCACTACCAGCAATAGTCTCTCCAACTCAGCAAAAGGTGTTGGCAGAAGCAATAAGTGAAGCCTTGTCACTACCAGCAATAGTCTCTCCAACTTAGCAAAAGATGTCGGCAGAAGCAATAAGTGAAGCCTTGTCACTACCAGCAATAGTCTCTCCAACTCAGCAAAAGCAAAACCACAAAAGTCAAAAGTTTCAGACGCACTACTTTTTAACTGTATACATGAATAATTGTACGGCTCTGTATTAGTGCGTTCCTACAACAATTTTGCAAATCCCTATATATAGAGCTTGCTCTCAGTTGTTAGAGGCACGCTTCTTTAGAATCATTTTTGCTTTGTTTTCCTTTTGTAAATCAAGAACCTCTGTATTTTGCATCCTTGGATCCAGATCGGAGAACAAGACCAGGATCCATAGCAATAAAAGTAAGCAAGTTTTAAGCAAAGTTCTCTCATTTTGTTATAGTCCCAGGTGTCATATTTATCTCATAAGTTTTCAAACCTATGCATTTCCTGGGTTAGAGTAAGTAAGCAAGTTTCAAACCTTTGCGGTTATCTATAGACTCCATTTCAATTTAATGAGTTCTTTGACAGACCCAAAGTGTACAATTTCTCCTCTACCACAAGGAGAAACCATCTTGCTTCAGCTTGAAGCAGAAAAGTCTTGTACCTTTACCCCAAAGACCATTAAATGGAAGGACATAACCATTCCTGAAACCTTGAAAGTCGAAAATGACAACCCTCCTAGGAATATGGAACAACAAGAGTTTTCTCAGATTATAGAAGAAACTGATGGCAGGATTCTCATCAGATTTAATTCTACTAGAGAAACTTCTACTGATAGACCAACCTTTATTCCCGGGAGAAACTCTATTCATGACCCCTTCTATTCCATTAGAAGCGAGTTTTCAAGAGCCCTAAGAAATAATCAAGTCAATTTTGAAGCTCCTTTACCTAGAGTCATCCCTCCTAATGATGTTGAGTCAACCGGTGGTCACTCACCAACCTCCAATGATATGCATAGCTATTCTACTATCAATGTATTATCTAAAGAAGATTTTACTATTGATAAAGAATATTTGAGAAAAGACTTTTACAGTCCCAAGAACGATAAGAAGAAAAGATGGTTCATGAACATAGACAGAGTCTGTAGAGACCAAATCCAAAAGGAATATTATGAAGAGATGAATAAACTTCAAACCAATATTCTTTTTTTTAAATGGTTCTCTATATACTTGTCTAGAAAAAACATAGAAGACCCTTTCCATCTTTCTTATCTGGAAGTTCAGAATAGAATCACTAGAACCTGGAAGCACCATCCAACAGGTACTAGTACGTCTGTTCATCCACCTCTCAAAGGCATAATTCTCAGTGATGAGATAAAGGCCAGACCTTTCAAAAGGGGAAGATCTGATATTGACAATAGTCAGGTAAATCTTGGAGACATAAAAAAGATTTACAATCAAAACAATTACTCTAACCAGATTCTCCACACTATTGCCGAACAGATAGACCAAGTTCACTTGGGAATCGACAATGGATTTAATCCACCTAAATTTCCTAGGGATATTGCCAGACCACACTTTCAATCCGAAAGCATTCCTATCAATCTATTGAGAAATATAAACCTCAATCCTCCCACAGTCTTGGAAAAAATCTCTCAAAGGATAGACGCATTCGAAGCCTCTACCTCTCAAAGACTCGATGCAATTCAAGCATCAAACTCTAGGATAACCCCTTTTACTCATTCCAATCCTGCAAATATAAACTGCTTAAAGGCAAAATGCAAAAGCAGTTGCAATGATGAGTCCAGCCTTGATCAAAGCAGTCCCAGTACTAAAGATACTAGTACTGAAAATGAATCTGTTGAAGATACCAATCACATAGAATCTGTCTTACCAGAGATCAATAAACTCAGAAGAAGAGGTAACAGATCTCAACACCATACCAAAAGGTTTGGTAATTCAGACACCAGAAATTACTACAATAGACCCACTCCTCCTGATCTTCAGTATGAAGAAAGAGCAAAGTTTAGATCCACAGATTACAATGGCACATCCATCTACGAATGGAACATAGATGGTAAGTCAGAAGGAGAAATCATAAATACTCTCCAAGAAATGGGCATGGCCAAAGTTGCCTATGGAACCCAAAGTCAGTCTGACAAAACTACAGCATGCCTTATAATCCAAGGATTCACAGGGCAATTAAAATACTGGTGGGATAACGCTACTAATATTCAGCAAAAAATGGAGATCTTGGATGCAACCATCTCTACTGAAGATGAGACAGGTAGAATTACCACTGAGCAAAACGCCTCAGGTCAGCTTATCTATGCAATCATCATGTATTTCGTGGGCAATCCCTAAGAAGAATTACAAGCTAATAAGATCACCTTGACCAACCTAAATTGCCCAACCTTAAGTGATTACAGGTGGTACAAAGATGTATTTTTAACCTATGTCCTTAAGAGACCAGACTGCAATGAATCTTTTTGGAAGGAAAGATTCGTCGCCGGCTTACCTTCCCTTTTTGCCAAACGTATCTCAACCAAGCTCAAAGAAACAATTGGAACAGAAGAAATTCCATGGAAAGATATTACTTATGGTCAGCTTGGAGCCTTTATTAAAAAGGAAGGTCTAGCATTATGCACTGAACTTCAAGTTCAGGCAAAATACGGGGGGGGGGGGGGGGGGGGAGGGTAGACCCAGAAGAGAGATGGGAAACTTCTGCAAAACCTTTGGAATGGAAAAGATCCAAACCCCTTCAAGAGCTGACAGGGAAAAATCTCATAAAAAGAGAAATTTCTCTAGAACCTGGAAAAGCTCTAGAAAACATAGACCTAGCCAAACCAAGTTTGACAGATCAAATAGACCTAGTCTTAGTAAAAAGATCATCTGCTATAAGTGTCGCAAGCCAGGGCATAAAGCAGATAGTTGCCCTTTAAAGCAAAAGGTCAACGAGTTATTCAAGGATAACCCAGATCTTAGAGAAGGTCTAAAAAGGATTCTTAATTTGTCTGATCATTCTGATGACGATGGAATCTACGAGGTAGACTACAACTCCTCTGATTCAGAAAATAATCAACCACAACAATGCTGTAATGTCATCACTAAAGCCGATAGAGATGAAGCTCTTTTCGAGCTTGTTAACCAAATTCCAGATCCACAAGTTAAACATGAATATTTCATGAAACTTAAGGACCTCATATTCAAAGAACAAAGAACCGCTTTCAACGAGCCTTTTAGCATTTCTAAACTCTTTGAGAACAGACCCTCTTCTAGCCTCTTTGGCTCACCAGTTACAACCAAAGACCTTCAGTCAGAGGTCAATAAACTCAAAAAGGAAATTAGAGATCTTCAATAGTATGTGATATACACGATTATGTTGTGTGTATTGACAGAGTTTTAGCATGATTTAGTGGTGTTTTAGGATGTTTTGGAGGAGATTTGGAGTGTTGGCGAGGAGGCGTGGAAGACACATTTTGGAGGCTTTAGGAGCTGAAGAGACAAAAGCTGAAGATACGGAGTCACGACGACCGCCGCAGAAGAGGCGGCGACCACCGCCAAATCCATTCCAGAAGCCTTAGCTACGACAAAGCCACGGCGATTGCCGTGGAAAGACGGCGCTCGCCGCAATTACGGCGCCCGCCGTGAAGGTTGTAGAGGCCGCCGTGAACGTCTGAAGTCCGCCGAGCCGATTTTCCTTTTATGTTTTATTTTTTTGGATTATTTTATTACGTTTTTATTATTTCGTTTTAGGTTAACTTAGACTTGATTTCCTTTAGTATTTAAGGGTAGAGAGAGACTTGTTTCCATTATCTCGGAACCCTAATTCTACTTCTCCTTTCTACGTTCTACGTTATGAAGAACTAAGCCTCCCTTGGCTTAGTCAGATGCTGAAGCTTTCGTTTTGATTAAGTTGTGAGATTCTCGTTCCTTATCTATTGCATGGATTTTATCTATTCTCTTGCTTGATTGCTTATGATTAATATTGATAATCTCTAGCCTGTGCAACTAGGGTTTGTTTCTATTGATTGATTGCTAGATCTAGATTGTTACTGGTTGAGCATATCTATTTCAGAGTAGCAACTATCGTACTAGTAACTGGTTGTGCTAGTCTTATGCAGAAGAGAACTGATTTACATTCTAGGATAAAAGCTGGTTGTTTTATGCTAGAATTGTATCCAACTATATTCCTATCCGTAAGGCTGCTGTTAAACTGAATCTTGATAGTTTCAGGGTTGTTTAATTAGTTAGTGCTAATAGTATCTGGTTGTGCTATTAGTTATATCTGAAAAGGAATTGGAATTTCCATTGCATGAGATTTTGAATGATTATCTATGATCAACTTGTCATACGAATAGTGGATGTTGTTTGACTAAGTGCTTTTCCCATCACTGATTTCACAACTCTTTCGCTTGTTTACTTTTGCATGCTTAGATTACTTAAACTCACAAAACCCCCCTTTGGTTACTTTGGATTGACATATAAATTGCATACTAAGATAGAATCCGCCTCCCTGTGGATTCGACCTTTACTTACCTAGGACTACGGTTTAGGGTTTGTTTGGATATTTTGCATAGCAGTTTTTACACGACGAAAACCTGTTATCAGTATGTCAGGCTTAAAGATCCTCTAGATCTAGAGATCGAAACTAGACTCGCTATACTTGAATCCAAGATAGACCCAAGTAGCAGTTCTAGCAGAAAATCTACTCATAGATCTCGAAGTAGTTCCAAACATTCCAAAACTACTTCCAAAAGCATTCAAGAAGACCCCTTTCCTACCAATGACGATCTATTTCTTACAGTCCTAAACAAAATGAGCTTTCAGAAATGGAATTGCCCTGTTAAGATTAAAATTGCCAATGAAGTTATCAACACTATCGCTCTCATAGACAGTGGAGCTGACCTCAACTGCATCAGAGAAGGATTGGTTCCTTCCATCCATTTTGAAAAGACTAAGGAAAGATTACACAATGCCAGTGGCGTCCGTATGCAATTAAACTTTAAAATTCCCGAAGCATCTGTCTGCAATAATGGATGGTGCCTCCTGAATTCTTTTGTTTTAGTCAAAGATCTATCCCAAGATGTTATTTTGGGATCTCCTTTCCTCACCCAAATCTATCCCTTCACCGTTGACCGTAACGGCATTCATGCAGACATCCTTGGTAAAAAATTAGATTTCAATTTTCTTGATCCCATCAAAAGCAGAGATCTTGATATCCTCCAATCCGTCTCAATCAAAAGGCAATTAAATCTCATTGATCACAAAAAGACTTTTGTTAAAGATCTGACCGATGAAATTGCTTTCTTAAAGATTGAAGAAAAACTTCAAAGTCCTTATCTGCAAACCAAAATCCTTGATCTTGAAAAGCTTTTCAAAAGCCAGGTCTGTTCTGACATCCCTAATGCTTTTTGGGATCGAAAGAAACATCAAGTCTCTCTTCCCTATGAAAAGACCTTTAGCGAAAGAGACATTCCTACCAAAGCCAGACCCATTCAAATGAATAAAGAACTATTAGAAGTCTGTAAAAAGGAAATAGACTCTTTATTAACCAAGCAGTTAATAAGGAAGTCCCAGTCTCCTTGGAGCTGTGCAACCTTCTATGTTATGAATGCAGTAGAGAAAGAAAGAGGGGTTCCCAGGTTGGTCATCAACTATAAACCCCTCAATAACGTCTTACAATGGATCAGGTATCCAATCCCTAACAAAAGAGATCTACTTAACATGCTCTTCGAAGAAAAAGTATTCTCTAAATTTGACATGAAAAGCGGCTATTGGCAGATCCAGATAGCCGAAGAAGACAAATACAAAACCGCATTCACCGTTCCTTTTGGCCACTACGAATGTAATGTTATGCCTTTCGGCCTTAAGAACGCCCCTTCAAAGTATCAGAGAATTATGAATGATATTCTCAATCCTTACTCTGACTTTCTCATTGTCTACATTAATGACGTGCTTATCTTTTCAAAAACCTTAGATGAGCATTTCAAACATTTAAAAATTTTTCTACATACCATTAGAAAAAATGGTTTAGTTTTATCAGCCACCAAGATGAAACTATTCCAAATCAAAGTCAGGTTTCTTGGTCATGATATTTATCAGCAGACTATTAAACCTATTCACAGGAGCATTGAATTTGCTGACAAATTCCCGGATGAGATTAAAGACAAAACCCAGCTTCAAAGGTTTCTTGGATGTCTTAACTACATCTCTGATTTCTTTCCTGGTCTCAGACAACTCTGCATACCTTTGTTTCTTAGACTTAAGAAGAATCCTCCTCCTTGGGGTATTAAGCAAACCGAAGCCGTCCGTATCATTAAGAAAGAGGTTAAAACCCTCCCTTGCATTGGTATCCCTCAACCCAAGGCATTTATGATTGTGGAAACAGATGCCTCTGATATAGGTTTCAGTCGTATTCTAAAACAAAGATTAGAGACTAGCAGTCCTGAGCAACTGGTTAGATTTTACTCTGGTTGATGCTTGAATTGCATCGAGTCTTTGAGAGGTAGAGGCTTGGAATGCGTCTATCCTTTGAGAGATTTTTTCCAAGACTGTGGGAGGATTGAGGTTTATATTTCTCAACAGATTGCTAGGAATGCTTTCGGATTGAAAGTGTGGTCTGGCAATATCCCTAGGAAATTTAGGTGGATTAAATCCATTGTCGATTCCCAAGTGAACTTGGTCTATCTGTTCGGCAATGGTGTGGAGAATCTGGTTAGAGTAATTGTTCTGATTGTAAATCTTTTTTATGTCTCCAAGATTTACCTGACTATTGTCAATATCAGATCTTCCCCTTTTGAAAGGTTCGTGTTGAATTCCTTAGGTTTTGATAGTGACAAACATTCAACTAATCTGGGTACTAAGTGTTTCATGAACAAAGACAGTTGTCTCAGGGAACCATTGCAGCGAAGGATCGAAGAGGGAACAAAGCTCCGTTCATGTGCTTCGTTACCTCTGAAGGACCAACAACGTCGAACAAGATCGAAGCTGCGAATGGAAAGAAGAATCCAGCGTGCCATTTATGGAAACAAATCAAACGCAGAATCATGCACGCGGTCAAGGATGAATGACTTCGGCTCCAAGGATCAAGCCGATTTGAGAAGATATGGAGAGAGAAGCCCGATTGTGTTATCTTAGGAAAACCTTCCTAAGATAAGATAATTGGAGAGAGAGTACTCTATCTTATCCAAATATAATAATTTACGGAATCCTTCCTTCAAATTAATATAGACGGCTGGGATATTATCCCTCTACAAAATCATATCTTCTTGTTGCCTTATTTGGATAAATCTTATCTTGTTACATTTATGGTTTGCCGAGTTGTATTTAATAGAGGTGTGGATTCATTTCTATGAAACGACGACGACGGAAAATAGAGAGAACGAAAAGAAGAAAGAAAAGAAGTGAGGTGTGTGTAAGTCTTTGAGGGTTGAGTTTGATTCATCGTTGTAGAAGAGGTTTCGAGTCTAGCTGGTTGTTTAGATGTCGAAGTCCAGGATACAAGTGTAATCAAGCAAGAAATCAATAAGACAAGTACACGCTTCAAAATCCTCTCAAGCGAAAGCTTGAAGATAGTGGTTTTTTCTTGAGAAGCTAGTTTTGCTAATCAGGATTTCCACTATATATCGTGAGTTCGTTCGTTATCTTTCCTGCTATATTTATCCGCTGCAACTTCTGTGGGAACAAAGCTTTTGTTCCCTCAGACGTAACTCTAACGATCCAACAATTGGTATTAGAGCCTGGTGCTTTAGATTGTTTGTTTTAGTTACAGATTATGCAGGAAAGATGTCATCAGGAAATGGCTTGGATAGAGACTCTCAAGAAGGTGATGTAGATGTGGCTCTCATCACTCAAGCCATGAAGAAGATATGGTCTCGAAGCAAAGGCACTAAAGGTTCGGTCATGGTTCACAATGACATGAAGAAGGTTGTCTGCTCTCACTGCTATGACAACGGACACTTCGCAAAAAGGTACCTCAACAAAGCGGCAGGTTCTTCTCAGGTCTTCAACGAGGAACAAACGAGGATTGCGAAGTGGGGTGATCGCAGCTCAGATGATGAAGCATCTCCTCTCTCAAAGGATATCTGCTTGATGAGCTCAAAAGGTCACAACGTATCAGAAGGTGGTTCTCATAAATCCGAGGAGAAAGCAAGGAAAGGCTCTTGGGACCTTGACAGTGCATGTTCAAGTCACATGACAGGGAACAGTGAATGGTTCACTTCTCTTCAGCCAGCCTCAGGGGCATCGATAACTTTTGGAAACAAGAGTAAGGGTGAGGTTTGTGGTATCGGTATGGTAAGACTCTCTAAACACATCACTGTGAATAATGTGAATCTAGTGAATAATCTCAAGTTTGATCTGTTTAGTGTGGCTCAACTATGTCAAAACAGAAAAAATAGGATAGTCTTTACCACTGATGATTGTCATGTTGAGTGTATAAGTACAGGGAAAATCTTATTCAAAGGGATCTGCGACAACAATGTCTATAAGGTCGACCCTACCTTCATCCCTGACAAGGACCTATGTCTGTCGTCTATTGCTGAGACGACAGACTTGTGGCACAAACGCTTTGGACATGCTAGCCTTCAACTCCTATCCAAACTTCATAGACAAGAGTTGGTGAATGGCCTTCCCAAGGTTAAAGCAATGAGAAGTGACCTGTGTGACGCATGCATTAAAGGAAAACAAGTGAGGTCTTCCTTCAAGTCAAAAAGGGATGTAAGTACAACACGTCCTCTGGAATTAGTCCACATGGATCTTTGTGAGCCTATGCGCACGAAGAGCCGTGGGGGAAATGCATATGTCTTTGTTATTGTTGATGACTATTCCAGGTACACATGGACTCTATTTATCTCCACAAAGGATGAAGTGTTCGCGGAGTTTGAGTCCTGGCTTAAGGCAGCCGAAAGGAGCACTGGACATTCCTTGGGGTCTATTCGCACTGATCATGGAACTGAATTCGAGAACTCTCAGTTCCTATCCCTCTGTAGGAACAGAGGTATCAACCACAACTTCTCTGCTCCCAGGACCCCACAGCAAAACGGTGTTGTTGAAAGAAAGAACAAAACTCTAGAAGACATGACGCGTACTCTTCTCATCTCAAGTGGTCTTCCAAGGAGTTTCTGGGCCGAAGCCTTGAATGCTGCGTGCTACGTTCTGAACAGAGCAACCATCCGTCCTCTTCTGAACAAAACTGCCTATGAGATTCTGAAGGGAAGTAAACCTAATGTGTCTCATTTGCGCACATTTGGTTGTAAGTGCTTCGTCCACAACAACGAGAAAGATTCTCTTGGGAAGTTTGATCCCAGAAGTGATGAAGGAACTTTTATAGGATATTCACAGCAAAGCAAGGCCTATAAAGTTTTCAACAAGAGAACCAGAAAGGTAGAGGAAAGCGTTCATGTTGTATTTGATGAAACTGTTATGGCTGGTAACAATGTGCAGGAACTATCTGGCAACATCAAGCTTTCTGAAGATGATTTCTTTCAGCTTGTAGATAGCAATGTCAGCGGTGGGACCTCTGAAGATCAAGAAACTCAAAATGATCCCTCTACACCAAGAACTCTCAATTCCGCCCACTCAGGGGGCAATGAAGAAAATGCTTACCTCCCTGATGTATCTCAAGCACCTCAGGGGGAACAAAGCCCAAGTCACGGCACATCAGAGCCCTCTGAGGACTGCCCTTCTGCTGAAGGAACGAGGGATGCCAATCCTAATGCTAATGGCACAATAGGTGAAGGCTCAAGTGTTGGGAACGCTGATTCAGAGGAATTCGACATCAACAATCTCTAAGTTCCCAACTACCAGCAAAAGTGGGCTCATCCAGTCAAGCTAATCGTCACTGACTATAGAAAGGGAGCACCTCAGAGCACTCGTTCCTCCCTACAAAATTTCTGTGCTTTCAATGCTTTTCTCTCTTTGCAAGAACCCAAAACTGTAGGAGAAGCATTGAAGGATCCTGACTGGATAAACTCCATGCAAGAGGAACTTCACCAGTTCGAAAGAAACAAGGTTTGGCGGTTAGTTCCTCATCCAAGGAACAGAACAGTGATCGGAACCAAGTGGGTGTTCAGAAACAAGTTGGATGATCAAGGTCAGGTCACAAGGAACAAAGCTAGGCTGGTGGTCAAAGGTTACAACCAGCAGGAAGGCATCGACTATGATGAGACCTTTGCTCCTATTGCCAGGTTAGAAGCAATAAGACTCCTAATTGCGTATTCTTCTTTCCATAGGTTCAAGCTGCAACAGATGGATGTCAATACTGCCTTCTTGAATGGAGTTCTTAAGGAGGAAGTCTACGTGGAGCAAACACCCGGCTTTGAGGACACCACTCAACCTGACCATGTCTACATTCTAGACAAAGCTCTGTATGGTCTCAAGCAAGCCCCGAGGGCCTGGTATGAAAGGCTCTCACAGTTCCTTCTGACACACGGATACGTTCGAGGAAAGGTCGATAAGACTCTGTTCCTTCTGAAGGAAGGGAAGCATATTCTGGTGGTCCAAGTGTATGTGGATGATATCATCTTTGGATCCACTGATGATAAACTGGTTCAGAAATTCTCTAAGCTGATGGCCAGTGAATTCGAGATGAGCATGGTTGGAGAACTAAAGTTCTTCCTAGGTCTGCAAGTGTCTCAGGGAGATGAGGGAACCAAAGTACACCAACAGAAGTATCTCAGGGAGTGCGTCAAAAAGTTTGGTATGAATGATGCGAAACCCTTCACCACTCCCATATCTCCAAACAATCCAATGGGAAAAGACGAACATGAGCAAGGAATTGATCCATCTCTCTACCGAGGAATAATAGGTTCGCTTCTATATCTCACTGCCAGTAGGCCTGATATTATGTATAGTGTATGTCTTTGTGCTCGTTTTCAGGCCGATCCCAAAGAGACACATCTCAAAGCAGTGAAGAGGATCCTGAGATATTTGAAGGGAACATATGATCTTTGTCTGTGGTATCCAAGGGGAGGAAGCCTTGATCTTGTCGGATACACAGATGCTGACTTCACAGGGAACAAAGTGGACAGAAAATCTACCTCTGGAATGGCTCAGTTCCTTGGGCCGTGTCTGGTTTCCTGGGGGTCAAAGAAGCAGAACTCCGTGGCTCTCTCCACTGCGGAAGCTGAATACATAGCCGCTGCTGCTTGTTGCACTCAACTCCTATGGCTCAAACAACAACTCAGCGACTACGGTATTCTTCTAAACTCCATTCCCATTCTCTGTGACAATACAAGTGCCATAAATATCTCTAAGAATCCGGTGCAACACTCACGTACCAAGCACATCGAGATAAGACATCACTTCTTACGTGACTGTGTGGAGAAAGGGTTGGTGACAATGGACTTCTGTGGAACTAAGGATCAAATCGCCGACATCTTCACCAAGGCACTAAATAGGGAACCATTCGAACAGTTTCGTATGGAACTAGATATGATCTCTCTAAACTGACTGTCTACATGTTGTGTTCCCTCGATGATTGGCTAATATTACATGGTATAGTGTGAAGGGTGAAACATCATGTCCCGGTCTGCATTTATTCTCTTGATCACTAGTTGAATGACCTGCCTAGACTCATGTTAATATTTCACTTATGTGCAACATTTCATGCATGCTCTCTATGCTATCTTGCTAATACATGAATCAGATTTCCTTCGGCCCAAAAGAGTCAACTTGATGCATTGATCCCTCATTATAAGCCCAAATGATTGTTGACTCTACAGCTTACCTTAGCCATCATGTTTGATGCTTCCTATGAGCCCCTCTAATCATTCACATCTGGGAGCCTCTCATTCATGATTACACATTATTAAAAAAATTCATATATGGTTTGTGTGATGCTCTTTGCACCCTCTCTGGTAACATTACCCCCGCATCACATTCTTCTACCTTTTCGGAAAGTCGAGATTACGAATTATCGCCACTGTGGTCTGTGGATAGGGTTCGACAGGTATGTATGTGATGCTGGCTTACAACTACCTAAGGAAGGTTTATGCTCGAAAGCTAATGTTACGCGTGAGAGGTAGTGGGCTCTGAATGAATCCCTGGTGAAAGAAGGCAAGCTGAAGTTTGTGATGTTCAAAAAAAAAAAATGAACATCACAAGACACACAAAGAAGGGAAAAGACGACACTACAGATTCACTCCTCTACAAGTTGAGACTATGGTGGTTGCTGACGCCAATGTGGAAGCAACAGCTCTGAGTGGGAACAAAAGATGAATTCCATTGCTAATCATACTTCTGCTCTAGCTGTTGGCCCCAGTGGTTCTTAATTCGTACTTCTCTGGCTAACCCACACCTCTTTTGTTCCCTAGCACATCTACTCCTCTCTTTTCATACTTCCTTGTCTCTGATTCTCGTGTTTGCACTGACTGGCATGTTGATCATGAATGTTATCCTTGCATATCGTGTTGTCGTCTTAACATGCTGTCTGCGTTCGTGTGTTTCAATCTACTGCGATTGAGAATGATGTTCATCTGGCTGTTATCTTTCATCTCTAACTCTTCACTGTGTTTTTGATGACGCCAAAAGGGGGAAAATGACAGGTAGCTTTGGTTGAGGGGGAACAACACATGATTTCATATGTTGCTGTATTGAGGGGGAACTATTATGGTCTTGTGTGGAGAACCTTTCCCCATACAACTGTCTTTATCTCGTATGTATATGCTTTATTGTCAAGGATGTTTGTCACCATCAAAAAGGGGGAATTTGTTGAATTCCTTAGGTTTTGATAGTGACAAACATTCAACTAATCTGGGTACTAAGTGTTTCAGGAACAAAGACAGTTGTCTCAGGGAACCATTGCAGCGAAGGATCGAAGAGGGAACAAAGCTCTGTTCATGTGCTTCGTTACCTCTGAAGGACCAACAGCGTCGAACAAGATCGAAGCTGCGAATGGAAAGAAGAATCCAGCATGCCATTTATGGAAACAAATCAAACGCAGAATCATGCACGCGGTCAAGGATGAATGACTTCGGCTCCAAGGATCAAGCCGATTTGAGAAGATATGGAGAGAGAAGCCCGATTGTGTTATCTTAGGAAAACCTTCCTAAGATAAGATAATTGGAGAGAGAGTACTCTATCTTATCCAAATATATTAATTTACGGAATCCTTCCTTCAAATTAATATAGACGGCTGGGATATTATTCCCTCTACAAAATCATATCTTCTTGTTGCCTTATTTGGATAAATCTTATCTTGTTACATTTATGGTTTGCCGAGTTGTATTTAATAGAGGTGTGGATTCATTTCTATGAAACGACGACGACGGAAAATAGAGAGAACGAAAAGAAGAAAGAAAAGAAGAAAGAAAAGAAGTGAGGTGTGTGTAAGTCTTTGAGGGTTGAGTTTGATTCATCGTTGTAGAAGAGGTTTCGAGTCTAGCTGGTTGTTTAGATGTCGAAGTCCAGGATACAAGTGTAATCAAGCAAGAAATCAATAAGACAAGTACACGCTTCAAAATCCTCTCAAGCGAAAGCTTGAAGGTAGTGGTTTTTTCTTGAGAAGCTAGTTTTGCTAATCAGGGTTTCCACTATATATCGTGAGTTCGTTCGTTATCTTTCCTGCTATATTTATCCGCTGCAACTTCTGTGGGAACAAAGCTTTTGTTCCCTCAGACGTAACTCTAACGATCCAACAATTGGTATTAGAGCCTGGTGCTTTAGATTGTTTGTTTTAGTTACAGATTATGCAGGAAAGATGTCGTCAGAAAATGGCTTGGATAGAGACTCTCAAGAAGGTGATGTAGATGTGGCTCTCATCACTCAAGCCATGAAGAAGATATGGTCTCGAAGCAAAGGCACTAAAGGTTCGGTCATGGTTCACAATGACATGAAGAAGGTTGTCTGCTCTCACTGCTATGACAACGGACACTTCGCAAAAAGGTACCTCAACAAAGCGGCAGGTTCTTCTCAGGTCTTCAACGAGGAACAAACGAGGATTGCAAAGTGGGGTGACTGCAGCTCAGATGATGAAGCATCTCCTCTCTCAAAGGATATCTACTTGATGAGCTCAAAAGGTCACAACGTATCAAAAGGTGGTTCTCATAAATCCGAGGAGAAAGCAAGGAAAGGCTCTTGGCACCTTGACAGTGCATGTTCAAGTCACATGACAGGGAACAGTGAATGGTTCACTTCTCTTCAGCCAGCCTCAGGGGCATCGATAACTTTTGGAAACAAGAGTAAGGGTGAGGTTTGTGGTATCGGTATGGTAAGACTCTCTAAACACATCACTGTGAATAATGTGAATCTAGTGAATAATCTCAAGTTTGATCTGTTTAGTGTGGCTCAACTATGTCAAAACAGAAAAAAATAGGGTAGTCTTTACCACTGATGATTGTCATGTTGAGTGTATAAGTACAGGGAAAATCTTATTCAAAGGGATCTGCAACAACAATGTCTATAAGGTCGACCCTACCTTCATCCCTGACAAGGACCTATGTCTGTCGTCTATTGCTGAGACGACAGACTTGTGGCACAAACGCTTTGGACATGCTAGCCTTCAACTCCTATCCAAACTTCATAGACAAGAGTTGGTGAATGGCCTTCCCAAGGTTAAAGCAATGAGAAGTGACGTGTGTGACGCATGCATTAAAGGAAAACAAGTGAGGTCTTCCTTCAAGTCAAAAAGGGATGTAAGTACAACACGTCCTCTGGAATTAGTCCACATGGATATTTGTGAGCCTATGCGCACGAAGAGCTGTGGGGGAAATGCATATGTCTTTGTTATTGTTGATGACTATTCCAGGTACACATGGACTCTATTTATCTCCACAAAGGATGAAGTGTTCGCGGAGTTTGAGTCCTGCCTTAAGGCAGCCGAAAGGAGCACTGGACATTCCTTGGGGTCTATTCGCACTGATCATGGAACTGAATTCGAGAACTCTCAGTTCCTATCCCTCTGTAGGAACAGAGGTATCAACCACAACTTCTCTGCTCCCAGGACCCCACAGCAAAACGGTGTTGTTGAAAGAAAGAACAAAACTCTAGAAGACATGACGCGTACTCTTCTCATCTCAAGTGGTCTTCCAAGGAGTTTCTGGGCCGAAGCCTTGAATGCTGCGTGCTACGTTCTGAACAGAGCAACCATCCGTCCTCTTCTGAACAAAACTGCCTATGAGCTTCTGAAGGGAAGTAAACCTAATGTGTCTCATTTGCGCACATTTGGTTGTAAGTGCTTCGTCCACAACAACGAGAAAGATTCTCTTGGGAAGTTTGATCCCAGAAGTGATGAAGGAACTTTTGTAGGATATTCACAGCAAAGCAAGGCCTACAAAGTTTTCAACAAGAGAACCAGAAAGGTAGAGGAAAGCGTTCATGTTGTATTTGATGAAACTGTTATGGCTGGTAACAATGTGCAGGAACTATCTGGCAACATCGAGCTTTCTGAAGATGATTTCGTTCAGCTTGTAGATAGCAATGTTAGCGGTGGGACCTCTGAAGATCAAGAAACTCAAAATGATCCCTCTACACCAAGAACTCCCAATTCCGCCCACTCAGGGGGCAATGAAGAAAATGCTTACCTCCCTGATGTATCTCAAGCACCTCAGGGGGAACAAAGCCCAAGTCACGGCACATCGGAGCCCTCTGAGGACTGCCCTTCTGCTGAAGGAACGAGGGATGTCAATCCTAATGCTAATGGCACATGAGGTGAAGGCTCAAGTGTTGGGAACGCTGATTCAGAGGAATTCGACATCAACAATCTCTAAGTTCCCAACTACCAGCAAAAGTGGGCTCATCCAGTCAAGCTAATCGTCACTGACTATAGAAAGGGAGCACCTCAGAGCACTCGTTCCTCCCTACAAAATTTCTGTGCTTTCAATGCTTTTCTCTCTTTGCAAGAACCCACAACTGTAGGAGAAGCATTGAAGGATCCTGACTGGATAAACTCCATGCAAGAGGAACTTCACCAGTTCGAAAGAAACAAGGTTTGGCGGTTAGTTCCTCATCCAAGGAACAGAACAGTGATCGGAACCAAGTGGGTGTTCAGAAACAAGTTGGATGATCAAGGTCAGGTCACAAGGAACAAAGCTAGGCTGGTGGTGAAAGGTTACAACCAGCAGGAAGACATCGACTATGATGAGACCTTTGCTCCTGTTGCCAGGTTAGAAGCAATAAGACTCCTAATTGCGTATTCTTCTTTCCATGGGTTCAAGCTGCAACAGATGGATGTCAAGACTGCCTTCTTGAATGGAGTTCTTAAGGAGGAAGTCTACGTGGAGCAAACACCCGGCTTTGAGGACACCACTCAACCTGACCATGTCTACATTCTAGACAAAGCTCTGTATGGTCTCAAGCAAGCCCCGAGGGCCTGGTATGAAAGGCTCTCACAGTTCCTTCTGACACACGGATACGTTCGAGGAAAGGTCGATAAGACTCTGTTCCTTCTGAAGGAAGGGAAGCATATTCTGGTGGTCCAAGTGTATGTGGATGATATCATCTTTGGATCCACTGATGATAAACTGGTTCAGAAATTCTCTAAGCTGATGGCCAGTGAATTCGAGATAAGCATGGTTGGAGAACTAAAGTTCTTCCTAGGTCTGCAAGTGTCTCAGGGAGATGAGGGAACCAAAGTGCACCAACAGAAGTATCTCAGGGAGTGCGTCAAAAAGTTTGGTATGAATGATGCGAAACCCTTCACCACTCCCATATCTCCAAACAATCCAATGGGAAAAGACGAACATGAGCAAGGAATTGATCCATCTCTCTACCGAGGAATAATAGGTTCGCTTCTAAATCTCACTGCCAGTAGGCCTGATATTATGTATAGTGTATGTCTTTGTGCTCGTTTTCAGGCCGATCCCAAAGAGACACATCTCAAAGCAGTGAAGAGGATCCTGAGATATTTGAAGGGAACAGATGATCTTTGTCTGTGGTATCCAAGGGGAGGAAGCCTTGATCTTGTCGGATACACAGATGCTGACTTCACAGGGAACAAAGTGGACAGAAAATCTACCTCTGGAATGGCTCAGTTCCTTGGGCCGTGTCTGGTTTCCTGGGGGTCAAAGAAGCAGAACTCCGTGGCTCTCTCCACTGCGGAAGCTGAATACATAGCCGCTGCTTGTTGCACTCAACTCCTATGGCTCAAACAACAACTCAGCGACTACGGTATTCTTCTAAACTCCATTCCCATTCTCTGTGACAATACAAGTGCCATAAATATCTCCAAGAATCCGGTGCAACACTCACGTACCAAGCACATCGAGATAAGACATCACTTCTTACGTGACTGTGTGGAGAAAGGGTTGGTGACAATGGACTTCTGTGGAACTAAGGATCAAATCGCCGACATCTTCACCAAGGCACTAAATAGGGAACCATTCGAACAGTTTCGTATGGAACTAGGTATGATCTCTCTAAACTGACTGTCTACATGTTGTGTTCCCTCGATGATTGGCTAATATTACATGGTATAGTGTGAAGGGTGAAACATCATGTCCCGGTCTGCATTTATTCTCTTGATCACTAGTTGAATGACCTGCCTAGACTCATGTTAATATTTCACTTATGTGCAACATTTCATGCATGCTCTCTATGCTATCTTGCTAATACATGAATCAGATTTCCTTCGGCCCAAAAGAGTCAACTTGATGCATTGATCCCTCATTATAAGCCCAAATGATTGTTGACTCTACAGCTTACCTTAGCCATCATGTTTGATGCTTCCTATGAGCCCCTCTAATCATTCACATCTGGGAGCCTCTCATTCATGATTACACATTATTAAAAAATTTCATATATGGTTTGTGTGATGCTCTTTGCACCCTCTCTGGTAACATTACCCCCGCATCACATTCTTCTACCTTTTCGGAAAGTCGAGATTACGAATTATCGCCACTGTGGTCTGTGGATAGGGTTCGACAGGTATGTATGTGATGCTGGCTTACAACTACCTAAGGAAGGTTCATGCTCGAAAGCTAATGTTACGCGTGAGAGGTAGTGGGCTCTGAATGAATCCCTGGTGAAAGAAGGCAAGCTGAAGTTTGTGATGTTCAAAAAAAAAAAATGAACATCACAAGACACACAAAGAAGGGAAAAGATGACACTACAGATTCACTCCTCTACAAGTTGAGACTATGGTGGTTGCTGACGCCAATGTGGAAGCAACAGCTCTGAGTGGGAACAAAAGATGAATTCCATTGCTAATCATACTTCTGCTCTAGCTGCTGGCCCCAGTGGTTCTTAATTCGTACTTCTCTGGCTAACCCATACCTCTTTTGTTCCCTAGCACATCTACTCCTCTCTTTTCGTACTTCCTTGTCTCTGATTCTCGTGTTTGCACTGACTAGCATGTTGATCATGAATGTTATCCTTGCATATCGTGTTGTCGTCTTAACATGCTGTCTGCGTTCGTGTGTTTCAATCTACTGCGATTGAGAATGATGTTCATCTGGCTGTTATCTTTCATCTCTAACTCTTCACTGTGTTTTTGATGACGCCAAAAGGGGGAAAATGACAGGTAGCTTTGGTTGAGGGGGAACAACACATGATTTCATATGTTGCTGTATTGAGGGGGAACTATTATGGTCTTGTGTGGAGAACCTTTCTCCATACAACTGTCTTTATCTCGTATGTATATGCTTTATTGTCAAGGATGTTTATCACCATCAAAAAGGGGGAATTTGTTGAATTCCTTAGGTTTTGATAGTGACAAACATTCAACTAATCTGGGTACTAAGTGTTTCAGGAACAAAGACAGTTGTCTCAGGGAACCATTGCAGCGAAGGATCGAAGAGGGAACAAAGCTCTGTTCATGTGCTTCGTTACCTCTGAAGGACCAACAGCGTCGAACAAGATCGAAGCTGCGAATGGAAAGAAGAATCCAGCATGCCATTTATGGAAACAAATCAAACGCAGAATCATGCACGCGGTCAAGGATGAATGACTTCGGCTCCAAGGATCAAGCCGATTTGAGAAGATATGGAGAGAGAAGCCCGATTGTGTTATCTTAGGAAAACCTTCCTAAGATAAGATAATTGGAGAGAGAGTACTCTATCCTATCCAAATATATTAATTTACGGAATCCTTCCTTCAAATTAATATAGACGGCTGGGGTATTATTCCCTCTACAAAATCATATCTTCTTGTTGCCTTATTTGGATAAATCTTTAGGCTTCTTCTCAAGAACCTTTACCTTCTCTTCCAGGAACTGATTTTTATCACGAGAAGTTTGAAGAGCGAAATTGAGAGTTTCATTTTTCTCAACCAGTTTCCTTCTTAGCTTCTCATTTTCAGCAGAGCATGAATCCTCAGAATCTTCCTTTCTCGGATAACCAATACCATATCTTTCCTTAACAAACACAGTTTGATTGACATTTTTTTTCAAGAGCAGTACAATTATCACATGAAGCATGGGAAACGTTAGACATGCTTGTAGAATCTTTAAGTTGTGCTAGTTCATTTTCAAGAGCAGTACAATTATCACATGAAACATGGGAAACGCTAGACATGCTTGCAAAATCTTTAAGATGTGCTAGTTCATTTTCAAGAGCAGTACATGAATCACACTTTTTAGAGGAACTAGCTAGTAATTTTTCAGTTTCATCAAGTTTCTTGCTCCAAACAGAATTTTCAGTAGATAAGCATGAAAATTCTTCTTCACATTCATCTAGTCTTTCCTGAAGGGAACTGTTCTCTTTTCCAAGTTTCCTAATAATTTTAATCAATTGCTTCTTATCACATTCAATAAGAGATTTAGTAAAGTCAGAAGAGAATACCTCGGAGTCATCTGATTTCGTTGAGTCCTCCTTAACCATTAAACACCTTTCTCCTTTCTTCCGAATGTGAAGTTTGTTGATGGAAAATCTCAGCTCAAACTTGCTTGGTTGAGACATGATCTGCAAACTTTAAACAAAGATCTAGAGCTTTTCCTGCTATGATATCAATTGTAGGATCGAGATTGTTAGACAAATAACTAAGGAACTAAGAATAGCAATTCTCAGTTCCCTTCGCAACGGAATTTAAACAATCAAGCACAAATGAACAAGTTTCTTATAGTGGAAACCTTTGATTGCCAACTAGCAATCCAGGATAAAAACCACTACCTTTCTTTTGAAAGGATTTCAAGGTCTACTTCTTGATTTCTTATCTCTTTTGGTTACAGCTTATCCTAGGAACAAACATACAGTTTCTTTACCTTACACACAGTTAGGCAATCCTAGATAACTTAACACAATCAATAATCAATCCAAGAAACAAACCTTAGCACCTAGGAACTATCTCACTTACAGTCACAGGAACTTAGCACTCAGCTCTTCGATTCCTTGACTGGTTCCTCTTGATCTCGGTTTGCTTTGATGATCTTGTTTGAAGGTTCACACTTTGATGTTTTCTATTGAGTGTGATTCGTGTTTTTGTGCTTGAAGATAACCTTTGAGTTAGTCTTCCTTTTATAGTGGATTCTTCGCAGCTTGATCTTCTCTTGGTTCCCACAGATCAAGCTTGCCCTAGGATGTGTGGTGATCCGTGATCCACGCTGTCTTTGACATGTACCAATAACCTAGGCAGCTCAGAATCCTTCTTTAGTTGGTCAACTGCTTCATCCAAGTCGTTCTCCAACTTCCTTTCTTCCGAGGTTCGACAAGCTGGGCACTTTGGAACTGTCTTCTGGACAGCGACAGGTTCCATGACAAGTCGCTTTCACCTTTCTCTGTCTGAGGTTATGTGTTCTAGGCATCTTGTTGTTTTGCTTTGGATAATGGCAGACTTTGGAAGCTTCGCACAAGTCGTTTTCAACTTTCTCTTGTCCGAGGTTGGTGTTCCCAGATTTCTCGGGAAAAGCAAAGTCACGTGTTGCATTTCTGGGCACACCTGGGTTCCTTTGGCTTGGTTGTTTGGTTTCTTTATCTTGTTTGGCTTCCATGGTTCCAACAACTGTCCTGCGGTTCCTCTAAACACATCTTTGAGATAAAACATTAGTATCAAAATATTTGTCATCTTCAAAAGTAGAGAAACTGAGGAAAGGAACTCTCAAGGGAACCGAAGTTCCAGAGTTCCGTTTCCTAACACCTTTCAGGATGACACATCATAAAGTGATTAAGGAAAAAATCGCCTAAAATGGTGGAAACCATAAGAATATATTAGTGTATTTAGCAGTAATTAATAGCCTTAATGCAAATATCATATATTATAGAAAACAAGTATGTGATACTCAAATTCTAGACTAATGTAGTTTCTTACACAATGTCAAACAATTTCAAGTTTATGCCCTACGCAACTTACCAGTTCTGTTCGATTACTTAGAGCCAAAGAACAAATTTTTACATCAATAAAATGAACCCAACTATAGTATTTCACATATGACCAGAACTCATAACCATATCTGGTGGAAATCAAAGTTTGGAAATTGAGTATGTTCATTACCTCGTAAATAATAATGGGGAAATGGAAACACATACTAAATCACAAACTTAAAGTAAAAGCCAAATAACTGATATCTAACTACACGTAAAAAATGACTTTAATCAGAAGTATATTAGATATACACAAACAAACTAATATCTAACTACACCTAATTTTGGGTTCAATTGGATCACACTCCCAATTAAACATAAGTTGTAAATATGTGCAATGTCAGTACAAACCAATTTGAAAGTAACTTAGGTTTTTAAAATCTTCCACCGAAATTCGAATTACTCACCTTGTTAGACTTCAATAAGTTTGAGCAGTTCACCACAATTTATCAATCGGAACAATCCAGGCTGCTCTGGTGGCATCAACATCCATGGTGGACGAATTTCAGAACAATCCAGGCTTCTCTGGTGGCATCAACATCCAGACTGCTCTGATGGTGGTGTTGCACTAGGCAAGATGAATTACTCTACGACATTGCCCCACTGTTGGTGCCCTAGTAAATAAGCAAAGGAGTAAAGAGATAGTATCTAGAAAGAGAGAACTAAGCTGCTAAGGTTGACCCGGAGAGACCAAGTGGAAAACCCAAATGTCTTCAGACACAGTGTATAAGAACAATTTACTACAAAGAACTTCAGAAACCAGAAGAGCTTATCCGTAATGATGGACGCACCTGATGACATGAAAGTTTCTTGGAGAGATCCGTGCAATCACAAAGAGCAAGCTCATACAGTGGAAGATCTTGAGGACAACCATCCGGCCTTTTCCACGTAAACTCTTCCCTCATTGATCTCCTAAGATGATGAAAATGGTCTTCATTTCTCACCAGGAATTACTGTAACGCCCCAAAATAACCCTAATGGGGAGTCACAACGCCAGGAATTTCCCGAAGAAATTCCCTCAGGCAATTTAAGAAAAGAGACTCAACCTATGAAAATTCAAAACCTGAACAAGGATGGGCCCAATTCTTAAAACCTATTCAAAAGATGATTTCCATAAAAAAACTCGATATGTACTTGGGTCGGCGTATAAAGACGCAACCACGACCCATTAGAAAGAATTTAACACAGCCTAACGTTGTTATATATGCATACGCAGATGTAGGTAAGATTACAGGAACCATGACATATCCAACTTGAATGAACATAATATCATGTATCAGGCAAAATCACGATCACAACATGTATTCATTCATGAAATAGCTTTCAACACATATCAATATATCAAGGCACACTTAATATGGAATTCTTCTCTAACATACAAACTCACATACCAACACAACGTTCATATATATATATAGAGAGAGAGGGGCGCTCAGGTAAAACGAGTCTTGTGGTGAAACGAGTGGATAATTTTGGAGCGTTGGATTGAGGGTGATAAATGGCTAGATTAGGAGAGAGAAAATAGGGTATAGTGAGGGTGTGAATCATGGAATAAATATCACAAAAGCTTTTTTGAATTTTATTAAAATAACCACCTTCAAAATATGAAGTTTAATGTAGATTTGGAGAGAGAAAGATATTATATATCTCCATCAGCGTTATTCCTCAAGCCTCCACCAAGATCCGTGTTATTCACTGTGTTTTTAGTTAATACGCATATTCAGTGGAGGTTCGTGCATATCAATACATTTAATTAGTTGAAAATTAACATTATGCATATCGACACAAAAATTGTGAATATCGTTACATGTTCTTTGCATATCTGTTTATTTTGTTCATGTTCAATCGTATTCATGCTGATATTCACTGTCTTATATCTGATATTCAAGTATTGTGAGTACTTATTCATTATGTATATAATGCATCCACTGAATTGAAAAAAAATTATGCATATATGTGCATATCAAAACACATTATTTGAATATCGTTCAAGTATTTCTGAATATCTATTATTCGGTATCATGCATATCCCATCCACACAAATGAATATCATATTCACGGCCAAGGAAATAATCCATAATTACAAGTTGCATATCATACAAGTATATTATGCATATCACTGTACAAAAAACGCATATCCCATCCACATAATTGCATGGCCGCGATCGCTGCCCTTGAACCGCGCCCGCAGCTTGTTCTTTCCTGGCACTCAACAAGATCTTCCTTGGCCGCACCCGCGGCTTATTCTGCATATCAATGTATAGAAAATGCATATCCCATCCACACAAATGAATATCACATTCACGGCCAATGAAGTAATCTATCATAAAAAAATGCATATCATACAAGTATATTCTACATATCAATGTATGAAAAATGCATATCACATCCACACAAATGAATATCACAATCACGGCCAGTGAAATAATCTATAATAACAAATTGCATGTCATACAAGTATTATCTGCATATCAATGCATGGAAAATGCATATCCCTTCCATACAACTGAATATCACATTCACGGCCAGATACATAATCCATAATCACAGAATGCATATCATACAAGTATGTCTGAATATCATACATAGACCCTAAATTAGAACTCCAAATCAACAACATAGACTACATTTCTTCTACGAGACATATATTAGCTTCCTTCAAAAGAAGATCATGAAAAAAGATTATGAACGATCGGGACAACGAATAATTTGACAAATAAAATTTTAACAGCCACCTACCAGTTCTCCTACCTGAAGCATACTCCATGGAGACTGTTGCCATGTGCCAATATCTGGCTTTAACAGAGAAGACAGCCTTCAAACCAAGTCATCCGTGAGGAATACTCAGTCTCCACCGCCATCTTAACCCTCACGTCAGCTATCCAATTGAGGGCCATAGCCTCATCCACCTTCTCGGGAGCCACCACAAAATCCCGCGACCCTGCCTTGGGGTAATAAACCGCCTCAAACGGCATGTTATTCGCCGCCAGCTCCAGCGCCTGAGCCACCGATTCCGGTGGGACCTTCTCCTTCTTCTTTTTGGGCAACCTGCCTTGTCCATCTCCTTCACCCGCCGCTGCCGTCGTTCCTCCATCCTTCCCTGAGCCGGCCATGGACATAGAGTACATCGCAGCCCACCTCTTCAACTCCGCAGAGGAGATAGACTTCTTAGCCCTCCTAACCCCAAGAAACAGCTTCCCCGTGACCTTGTTCTTCATGAAGACAACAGAATCCCCCGTAATTAGCTTCTTGATGTTGACGTACTTGCTCCACCCGGTGGTCAAGAGGTGCCTCCTCCGCGTTCCCCGGTAGATGTGCCAGAAATTCCAGGTGTTTCCTCGGAGGTCGGTGATAGACAATGTTTGAACTGGCGGATCCGCCGCATAATCAAGCGGCGGGAAGATGGAGTCCGTGCAGAACCGCGGCACCGAGAATCCTCCGCCGTTGTTGGCATTCGACGGCATCAGAACCTTGGCGAAGGAGACGATTATGCTGTCCTCCTCGCTGCTGCCTTCCACCGCCGGGGACGGCGGTCGCTGATCAAGAAAGTGCCCCTCGCCGAGAGGCTCTAGCCGAATCTTGGTAAAGACCTCGTCGGAGTCGGGATCGACAAGGTGGAGCACCTGGAGAACTCGGCAGAGAACAAACGGCCTCGGAGGGAGACGAGAGATGAATGAGAGGACAGATTGAGGATCAGATGAGTGCTCTATATGACCCTGTGGGAAGTAGTAAACCCTAGAACCTACTGTCGGGATAACAAGCAATGGAGGTGGACGAATTTTTGAGAGAGAGAGCAATGAGGGAGACGATGAACGGTTTTTGGAAGGAGAAAGGAAGAGACGATTTAATGGGAAAGTGAATCGGTGGATTAGAGAGAGAAGGAGTAAATTGGGGAAAACAAATCCCATAAAATTAGGTAATCTAGTGTGTGTCTTCTATTTAAATTATTTTGTACCTTCCTCCATTAAATCTTGTCCGTCAATCTCATTAACATCCAACGCACTAGAATCATTCACTCGTTTCACTATAAGAGCATGTTTTACTAAAGCATAGATCTATATATATATATATATATATCATATTTCAAGCTAAACTTACTTATCTCAATGTAGTCAAGCAATAAACATCCTTCATCCATATACAGTGAGTACCCGACGTCATTCATCTTCAACTAATCAAGATCTTATAATGGTAAGACATCTCTTAATGCAAGTGTTTATATGTCCATGATCAAGGAATAATCATAACAACAACAACAACCACAACAACAACAACGGCCACAACCCCGACAAGGTATAACACATCAATTCGATATAATTGAACTCTTATGCAGAATTAACGATTTGATGATATGCATAGTCTGTTATTCTAAACTGTAAACTACGACACGCAAACGCTCATAATTAACTTGCCTCAAATGACGTTCAACGCAATCAATCCGTTTGTTGTAATCCGAGGTCCGTTAAACGTCGCCGCGAATACCCGCATCTACATTACAACACAGATTTGGGCATAACTTTTGATATACATATCCAAATCAAGATCCGCTAAATTCCACACGCTCGTAGGAAAATTTCTCACCTTATGAAGTCAGCCCCAACTTTCCAGTAATTACGAAAATTACCCAGAATTTCCAGAAGTGCACGGTTTTGCCCAATTCCAAACTTTCACTTCCAAAACTCCAAATTCAATTCACCTACACCTTCCAGCACACCAATTAATCTCTTTCTAACCATTACTTATGACCTAAATACCTCTTTGAGCAAAGGTATCCAAATTATGAAGTTTTTGGCTTAGAAACTTAATGGAAGCATACCTTACAAATTTCCCTATCAAGGTAGGTTGCTATTGGCTTGAAGAGGAACTTGTGGCTTCTATGGTGAGGTTGGTGTTTGGATTTTAGATGCGTAAAGCAGAATTTCAGGAAATGTTTTCCTAACATCTAACCAAGGATCTCATGCATAAACCAAATAGATCATAGATAGGAAGAATCAAATATCTTTTGATGCGTGTTTCAACCTGCTGGAATGGAGAGAATAGAGTGTCACGTGTGACTCCTTTATTTGGTCCACCCGAGCTCGGATCTGGATCGCCTGGGACTCGGTTGCTAGAACGAGGAACGAAGGAGAACGAAGGGAGAGATTGTAACACCCCCAAATCGCAAGATTTTGACAATTGAAAGTATTACCGTCGATGACCCCGGATTCAACATCACGAAGTCACCCCAGGCTTTTACAGTTGATATAAAATCAAATCACGGCTTATATTGCCATATATTACAACTTTTACAAAGTCAATGTACTGGGAATACAACCATTCCCACGTACAACAAAATGCATAACAGCAAAGTTTACAGCGGAAATCTTAACAAAATACAATAATACACAGCGGAAATCTTAAACAAACAGTTTATCAAACATCGTTCATTCTTCTAGTCGCTTCTAGCCTTCTCAAATCCTTAATTCATCTGATGTGCCGAAACGGATGGATGACACCAGCCAACCATGCAAGGAATATAAAGGTTGGTCAGTCTAATGAAAGACTACGCAAGGGTACAAAGCAGAGTGGTTCGAAGCAGTCGTATTAGGTTAGACTCATCGTCCCTCGAATAATAACCGAGTACGCTAGTCAACCATCATACTCCTACTAGAATATATAAAACAGCATGAACAAGAGAAGATTCTGGAGACCGAGTCTCACATCAATTAATCCCAAAAGAAGACTCCAAATGAAATGAGCCTTATAGGAAAATATGTCAAATGTTGGGGAACTTTAAACAAACATACTAACACATCATTACAGCATCGCATACGAGCGATTTACAACTAAGACGAGTTTTTCCTAACTGCACTAGCGCTTAGCTGCACTACTCGCCCAAGGTACATTAATTATGTGCAACAACGGCACTTATCTTATTAAATTCCAAAGCACGCATCACGTTATAAGCTTTTAGATATATGTGTCGTCATGAGGGACATACATCGAAGGAATGGACCTCGCAGAGTCCAAACCTCAATCCACAACACGGTTGGTCATGACCAGAAGTTTGGCATAGGGACTTGAATGCCCTGTTATTTGCCAGTTATAAAGAAACGAATGGACCTCGCAGAGTCCAAGCGCTCCTACGAATACTCGTGCTAACTAACAGTTCAGCACAATAATAATCCACATCAAAGCCAACATGGCCAACATCATAGATCTAACAATCTATATATATATATATATATATATATATATATATATATATTAAAATAGCGTTGCCACTAACAGTATATGAGCAAGAGCGAACCGCCACTTGCCTTAGAATAGACGATTGCTAAGACAACTTCTTAAGAACGGGTCCTGAATCTTGAATCTGGAACGAAACCTGGATAAAAAATCCCATTGGAACGATCCAAAACGAGATCCTAAGTTAGATTCCATACACTTACATATGAATCTAAAAGAATATGAAAAGAAATCAAAGGAATCGAGCCAAGCCCAAAGCCAAACCACAAGACACACGACTCGGACGCCCTTACCGCGATCGCGGCAAGTCACGGCCAGTCGCGGTTCATCAACAGTGGCAAAGCTTCGACAGCTTCCATGGCGGGGAGGGGAATTTACCCGATTCGTGGAGGCCTCGTTTTGCATTCAAATCGATCACAAAACACTTGTAAGCCTTCCCTAATACTTGGGCAAGCTTCACCAATCCTTGGGATCACTCGAATCGAGCTCAAAAGGCACGAAAATGGTGAATTTCAGTGGGCAAAAACCAGAGAAAAGAGAGAGCTCAAGGAGGAAGACGAAGGCAAATCTCGGATTGGTTCCACCCCCTTTTATATTGAAAATCTGAGCCTCACCAAGGGAAACACGCAGGAAACAAGGGAACACAAGCCAAGCCAGCTGGAGAGCCACCTGTCCTTCCAGAAAAATCAAAGGAACAGAGCTATAGTAACCACCTTTGAGGAAGACGACACTGCTCAGCAAAAGGCGTTACCGCGAGCGCGGCCGGTCGCGGTGTATCGCGGTTGATCGCGGTCAATCACGGTGAGTCGCGGTTTTAAGGCCGACTTCGTTAATCCTTATCCGGACTCGGCTTGGTTTAAATTTCTTAACTCCGGGTTAAATATATTCGTACATAAACGTCAAATTAACCCCGAATACACTTCAACTGTGTTTTATAATACTCGGAAAAATTTACAGAGTTCAAACCTCTTACAGAAAGTCCCAAACTCTTCAGAAATTAATCCGTCTAGTAATTCAGGAGTTAGAAAAATTCCAAAATATTCTTATAAATTGAGGGGTGTTACATTACCTCCCCCTTAAAATAAGTTTCGACCCTGAAACTTGACTATTCTAGGCCGAAAACAAATCGGGAAAGCGTCTAAGCATATCCACCTCAGTCTCCCAAGTCTCCCAGGTAACCTCTTCGGCACCTGACTTGGACCACAAAATCCGTACCAAAGGTACAACCTTGTTGCGCAACTGCTTCTCTCGGCGCTCAAGAATACGCACCGGTAACTCTTCGTACGTACCATTCGCCTGGATCTCAATGTCTTCATAACTCAGCACATGAGACTTGTCTGGCACATACTTCCTTAGCAAGGATACGTGGAACACATTATGCACTGGATATGCCGATGGCGGTAATGCCAAACGGTACGCTAGAGATCCCACTCTATCCAGAATCTCAAAAGGTCCCACGTAGCGAGGGTTAAGCTTCCCACGCTTACCAAATCTGAACACGCCCTTGGTCGGCGATACTTTGACAAACACTTTGTCGCCAACCTCAAATTCCACTTTTCTACGCTTCGGATCAGCATAAGACTTCTGTCGACTCTGAGCGGTCAACAACCTTTGTCTGATCAGCACAATGTCTGAGGCAGTCCTTTCGACTAGCTCTGGTCCGATCAGAATCTTGTCGACATTCTCATCCCAACAAATCGGAGATCTGCACTTGCGACCATATAAAGCTTCGAATGGAGCCATCTTGATAGTAGCATGCCAGCTATTGTTGTACGTGAACTCAATCAGACTTAAGCTGTCTTCCCAGCTAGTCGGACGATCAAGCACGCATGCTCTCAGCATATCCTTCAGGGTCTGGATGGTCCTTTCAGACTGTCCATCAGTTTGAGGATGAAATGCAGTACTGAACCTTAGCTCGGTTCCCATTGCCTTATACAACTCCTTCCAGAATCTGGACATAAATCTGCCATCGCGATCTGACACAATGGTTTTTGGAGTACCATGCAGACGGATAACTTCGTGTAAAAACACTTCCGATAGCTTATGGATTCCCCATGTTATCTTGATAGCCACGAAATGAGCACTCTTTGTGAGCCTATCAACGATAATCCATATAGCGTCTTTCTGACTTCGCATCTTGGGTAACCCCGTGACGAAATCCATAGCAATATCCTCCCACTTCCACTCAGGAATTGGTAGAGGTAACAATTCTCCACCGGGTCTTCGGTGTTCTATCTTGACCTTCTGACAAGTCAAGCATCTGGCCACGAACTCTGCCACATCTCTCTTCATATTGGGCCACCAAAACTTCATTCTGAGGTCCTTATACATCTTGCTAGAGCCTGGATGTACAGAATAGGCTGACGAATGGGCCTCTCTCATCACCAACTGGTGAATACCATCTACGTCAGGCACGCAAATCCGGTCTTGAAACCAAAGCGATCCATCATCTTGAATCACGAAGCCGGGAGCTTTCCCATTCATCACTTTGCTGCATAGCTTTACCAAGATCACATCGTCGACCTGCTTCTCCCTAATCTGATCAAGAAGCGTAGCTTGTATCTCAAGCATACTCAGGCATCCACGACGTTGATCGTACAAGACTTCAATCTCGCACAATTCTTGGTTCAGCTTGGTCTGAGCAACAAGCAAAGCTACTACGGTCTCGTGCGGCGTCTTCCAGCTCAATGCATCTGCTACAACATTAGCCTTGCCTGGATGATACAACAACTCGATATCGTAGTCTTTGAGTAGCTCTAACCAACGACGTTGTCTCATATTCAGCTCCTTTTGAGTAAATATGTACTTGAGACTCTTGTGATCCGTGAAGACTTGACATCTCATGCCATAAAGATAGTGCCTCCAAATCTTCAACGCGAACACAACTGCTGCTAATTCCAGATCATGCGTCGGATAATTTTCTTCATAGGTCTTCAGCTGTCTCGATGCATAAGCAATCACCTTGCCTCTTTGCATCAACACACATCCTAACCCATTTTTCGAAGCATCACTGTAAACTGCATAATCTTCATTTCCTTCTGGCAGCGTCAACACTGGTGCCGAGGTCAGACATTGCTTCAGCTTCTGAAAACTGGCCTCGCACTTGTCACTCCAGACAAACTTCGTGTGGACCTTGCGGAGCAAACCGGTCATCGGTAGAGCGATCTTCGAAAATCCCTCCACAAACCGTCTGTAGTATCCAGCAAGTCCTAGGAAACTATGCACCTCTTTCACATTCTGAGGCTGTTTCCAATTAGCTACAGCTTCAACCTTCTGGGGATCGACCATCACCTCATTCTCGTTGATAATGTGGCCTAAAAAAGCCACTTCCTTGATCCAAAAGTCGCACTTAGACAACTTGGCGTAAAGTTGATTCTGCCTAAGGACTGACAAAATGATCTGCAAGTGATCCTCATGAGCTTCCATGCTCGGAGAGTAAATCAAAATGTCATCGATGAAGACACCACGAACTTGTCCAAGTACTGGTGAACACATCGGTTCATCAGGTCCATGAAAACAGCTGGAGCATTCGTAAGCCCAAATGGCATGACCACGAACTCGTAGTGACCATATCTCGTCCGGAATGCAGTCCTCGGAATATCTTCCTCACGAATCCTGAGCTGATGATAGCCAGATCTCAGATCGATTTTGGAAAAGACTTTTGCTCCTTGCAGCTGATCCAATAAATCATCTACCCTTGGCAAATGGTATTTGTTTTTTATCATAACTCTATTCAACTCACGATAGTCGATGCAAAGTCGAAACGATCCGTCTTTCTTTTTGACGAACAATACCGGAGCACCCCAAGGCGATGCACTCGGCCTTATGTATCCCTTGTCAAGAAGATCTTCAAGTTGCTTCTTCAATTCTTGCATCTCAGCAGGAGCCATCCGATACGGAGCTTTTGAAATCGGCGCAGTACCAGGCTCGAGATCAATAGAAAATTCAACGTCACGACTCGGGGGTAGACCAGGAATTTCTTCTGGAAAAACATCAGAAAATTCCCTGACCACAGGAATCTCAAGAACTGTAGCTCCATCTTTCTCGGGCGAATCCAGGTAGCAAAGGTACCCGACACATCCTTGCTGAAGCAGCTTAAACGTAGCCATCGCATTGATAAGCTTACCGTTATCAGCGTCATTCTGACCCTTGAACTTGCACAACTACTGGCCCCCAGATGACACCGTTACCATCCTCGAGCTAAAATCAATCACAACCCCATGACGTGTCAACCAATCCATACCGAGAATAATATCGTATGGAGCCATAGTAATACAGATTAAATCTGCTTCAAACTCCTTACCCTGAATGGTAACTGGAAACTCTGACAAACTCTTGGTGCCCACTAAACGGTCACCATTAGGAAGATTAACAACGAAGGGTTCACAAACCTTGTTGCACACTAATCCTAACTTACTAACGCAATTTTCCAAAATAAATGAATGGGTAGCACCCGAATCAAATAGAATGCTCACAGAAGTAGAATGGAGGTATAGAATACCTTGAGCAACTGGAGCGTTAGGTCCATCAGCCTCACGTATCTCGTATAAGCGGTGACCTTGACCTCCTGAAGCTGCTAGGGTTTTGCCCTTGTTCTGCGTGGCAGTCTGAATTGAAGGACTTGGAGTCTCTGCCGGTTTGAACCTAGGTCGAGTATTCTGATTAACTAACCCTTGATGTGACTCTGTCCCTGTCTACTTTTCCGGACGACAGAACTTCTGCACATGCCCTCTTCTTCCACAGCTATAACATAGCTTCTTTTCCCTCGTACATTCAGTGTTCTTGTGCCCATAGGCACCACAGTTGAAACATTGGATCCGGCCTTTGCCCTGACCCGACTGTTGTGTTGACCCACCTTGAGTCATTTCTGTCCTCGCTTTACCAGACTTATCAAAGTTGGATGGCGGCGTAGGACGCTTAAAACCACTGGCCTGAGATTGACCCTGCATCGATCTCTGGCGATTCCGTCGTTTGGTCGACTCTTCCCAAGTCACCTCTAATTTGTATGCTGCATCAACGTATTGCTCCAAAGTAGAGCATCCGTGATGCAACATCATCGGTTTGATGTCCGGGCTCATCCACTCGTGGAAGTGCCAAATCTTCTGATCTTCACTGGACACTATCGACCCAACGTACTGTAGTAAATGATTGAACTTAGCTGCCAGCTCAGTCACTTTTAGTCCGTCATTCTTGGGGTATAAGAATTCCTTCAGCTTCTCATCCCTCATAGCTTGGGAAAAGAAACGGTCATTCATTTCCGTCTTAAACATCCCCCAAGTTAGATCAGCCCTATCAGCTAGCCCCGTGTTCTCCCACCATTCACTAGCATCTCCTTTCAGCTGCAGAGAAGCTATGTGCACCTTCTCAACCTCAGTGCACTCGATGTTACGGAACAATCGTTCCATATGGGAAAACCAATGAGCTACCCTGACCGGCTCTCCTTTACCGTCATAACTATCCGACCTCATGGAGTTAATGGTCTTCAAAGCTCGACCATAATTATCCCTGTTTCTGACCGGTTCAACATGGTGTACCTGAACATTAGGTTCTTCAACCCTTTGTACAACTGGCGGAACTGGCACTTCAGGTGCCTGTGGTGCGACAGGTCGCATCACATCAGCAAATGCCTGCATGAAGATTCCCCGAATAGCAGCAACAGCCGCAGCATCAAAAACTACTGGAGCTTGGACCTCAGCTTGGTCATTGCCCCTAGGATTGTTCTGTGACATCGACTCATGTTCTTCTACACGGTCCAGGTCGTCCCTTATGATTGGCCTCGGATTGCTCGGCCCAGCACCAGCGCGTATGGTATTCCTTGTATTCACCATCTGTTTACCGATCAAATCCCGCGTATTAATATCTTTTCCATAATACTTATCATGATAAAGTCACTTGGAATAGATCAACTGGGTAATTTTATATATATGGTGAACTTCTAACAGAACTACCTATCATAAAAGAAAGATCTCCCGAGCTTCTAACAAAATTGCCCGAAGATTTCGGCACTGTGCCGTATATACAACAAAACAAACACACAAAAAGAAAGAACTACTACTGTCTAAGTCGACCCTCTACTTGGTGTCCTGAAAACGCTTCCTGTAGGACAGACTCCCTAGACAATGTCTCTTCGAGCGGGGTTTGTCCTCGAAATCCGGAGACGGACTCCTAACCCTACTCGGTCCTGGAACACACGGTTCGTCCCTCTGCTCTGGAGTGCTAGGCCTCGCCCTGTTCCGAACCTGATCCATCTCGCTCATCAACCGATGCTCTTCAACAGAGACTTCTCGGTCCTGACGAAAGATCTCGGAGACCTCTTGGCTTGACCTCCTCCTGTCCTGGACAATACCTGATTGAGGGTCGCCTCTCTCTCTGCTGCGAAACTCAACAAAGATTGCATTCCACTCAGCATCTGTCATGGATGGGCCTGTAGGTCTTGGTGGCAAACGCGGGTAGATATACTGCATCCTCGAGTCGTCACTCTGAACCAACAAATACCTCAACCTATCAGGTTCCTGAACCTGAACCTGTACCTCGACTTATACAGGATCTTCTTCTGGATCCTCCTCTGGGTCTTCTTCAGGGTCCTCCTCGGGATCTTCATCAGAATCTAACCCCGGTACTGACTCAACCTCTAGGGTATAGTCGATGTAGTGATCAGGTGATCCTTCCTCATCACCACCTTCCTCGTCCTCTGGGATCACTCCCATGGAATAGTCGTTGTCGTAGTGGCCTAGCGCGTACCTCGACGGCTCTACTGGCTCTGCAACTGGTGCTACCTCAACATGGGTTCTCAACACCACTGACTCAGGCAACACATGCTTCACCTCCTCGGGTGGACTACTGGACTCACCAATCTCAAAACACCTCGGAGGAGTCGGAAAACTCGGCCTCTCAGGAGACGGCAAAGCCATCTCGGCCTCATCCAGCTCTCTAATCAAAGACAAGCAAGCTCCCATCCTTCGGGACAACAAGAAAGAATTAGTCTTTCTAGATACAGAAGCAACTTCCATATCAGACTTCTAGAAAAGGCACGAATATGAACGACTTTTTATTTGAAAACTCAGAGCTCTTGGAAAACATTTTAGCTCTGATACAAAATCTGTAACACCCCCAAATCGCAAGATTTTGACAATTGAAAGTATTACCGCCGATGACCCCGGATTCAACATCACGAAGTCACCCCAGGCTTTTACAGTTGATATAAAATCAAATCACGGCTTATATTGCCATATATTACAACTTTTACAAAGTCAATGTACTGGGAATACAACCATTCCCACGTACAACAAAATGCATAACAACAAAGTTTACAGCGGAAATCTTAACAAAATACAATAATACACAGCGGAAATCTTAAACAAACAGTTTATCAAACATCGTTCATTCTTCTAGTCGCTTCTAGCCTTCTCAAATCCTTAATTTATCTGATGTGCCGAAACGGACGGATGACACCAGCCAACCATGCAAGGAATATAAAGGTTGGTCAGTCTAATGAAAGACTACGCAAGGGTACAAAGCAGAGTGGTTCGAAGCAGTCGTATTAGTTTAGACTCATCGTCCCTCGAATAATAACCGAGTACGCTAGTCAACCATCATACTCCTACTAGAATATATAAAACAGCATGAACAAGAGAAGATTCTGGAGACCGAGTCTCACAGCAATTAATCCCAAAAGAAGACTCCAAATGAAATGAGCCTTATAGGAAAATATGTCAAATGTTGGGGAACTTTAAACAAACATACTAACACATCATTACAGCATCGCATACGAGCGATTTACAACTAAGATGAGTTTTTCCTAACTACACTAGCGCTTAGCTGCACTACTCGCCCAAGGTACATTAATTATGTGCAACAACGGCACTTATCTTATTAAATTCCAAAGCACACATCACGTTATAAGCTTTTAGATATATGTGTCGTCATGAGGGACATACATCGAAGGAATGGACCTCGCAGAGTCCAAACCTCAATCCACAACACGGTTGGTCATGACCAGAAGTTTGGCATAGGGACTTGAATGCCCTGTTATTTGCCAGTTATAAAAAAACGAATGGACCTCGCAGAGTCCAAGCGCTCCTACGAATACTCGTGCTAACTAACAGTTCAGCACAATAATAATCCACATCAAAGCCAACATGGCCAACATCATAGATCTAACAATCTATATATATATATATATATATATATATATTAAAATAGCGTTGCCACTAACAGTATATGCAACCTATTATAATCTTTTTATATGAATTTCACCTTTAAAATCCACAACAAAACCATTATGAACATAATAGCGCTGTATCTAGCAATATACAACCTATTATAACAGCACTTCTTTTATCAAATAATTGATCAAAACTGTTCCCAACATAAACAAGAAATCATCCCAAATTAATTAACAACAAACAATTGATAATTAATTGAAGTATGGAATGATGAGCAAGAGCGAACCGCCACTTGCCTTAGAATAGACGATTGCTAAGACAACTTCTTAAGAACGGGTCCTGAATCTTGAATCTGGAACGAAACCTGGATAAAAATCCCATTGGAACGATCCAAAACGAGACCCTAAGTTAGATTCCATACACTTACATATGAATCTAAAAGAATAGGAAAAGAAATCAAAGGAATCGAGCCAAGCCCAAAGCCAAACCACAAGACACACGACTCGGACGCCCTTACCGTGATCGCGGCAAGTCGCGGCCAGTCGCGGTTCATCAACAGTGGCAAAGCTTCGACAGCTTCCATGGCGGGGAGGGGAATTTACCCGATTCGTGGAGGCCTCGTTTTGCATTCAAATCGATCACAAAACACTTGTAAGCCTTCCCTAATACTTGGGCAAGCTTCACCAATCCTTGGGATCACTCGAATCGAGCTCGAAAGGCACGAAAATGGCGAATTTCAGTGGGCAAAAACCAGAGAAAAGAGAGAGCTCAAGGAGGAAGACGAAGGCAACTCTCGGATTGGTTCCACCCCCTTTTATACTGAAAATCTGAGCCTCACCAAGGGAAACACGCAGGAAACAAGGGAACACAAGCCAAGCTAGCTGGAGAGCCACCTGTCCTTCCAGAAAAATCAAAGGAACAGAGCTACAGTAACCGCCTTTGAGGAAGACGACACTGCTCAGCAAAAGGCGTTACCGCGAGCGCGGCCGGTCGCGGTGTATCGCGGTTGATCGCGGTCAATCGCGGTGAGTCGCGGTTTTAAGGCCGACTTCGTTAATCCTTATCCGGACTCGGCTTGGTTTAAATTTCTTAACTCCAGGTTAAATATATTCGTACATAAACGTCAAATTAACCCCGAATACACTTCAATTGTGTTTTATAATACTCGGAAAAATTTACAGAGTTCAAACCTCTTACAGAAAGTCCAAAACTCTTCAGAAATTAATCCGTCTAGTAATTCAGGAGTTAGAAAAATTCCAAAATATTCTTATAAATTGAGGGGTGTTATAGAGATAGGGGAGATGTACGGCAGCCTTGGTCAAATTGTAGGATTATGGTTTTCTCTTAGAAAGCCCTCCTTTTATAATACCAGGTGTAGATATCTTATTTCCTAAATAAGTATTTCTTTTATTATTAATAATAACACTTTATTATTAACAATCCTTATCTCCCAAGTTATATCCTATATAACTTTATATCATATACTTTATATAATATGTCTCCCAATAAACTGATCCAGTCCAAACTCTAAGGGTGTGACCTCGTAGGACCCGATAATAATAGCAATAGACTTTATGACATACTTTATAACATATAGTCTATAAATCATAGTTGGCTTCTAGCAAAGCACTATGACTACCTAAAATCACCGGATTAAATATCTCCATAAACGGTCCCACTTCATAATCAGTAATTGCACCTTTGATTAAAGGACACAATTCCTTCAATCTCCCACTTGTCCTTAAAACAAGTGTGCAATGTTAAAATTCCTTTGTCACTTAGTGTCTTATCTGACTATATGATGAAACTCATCTTTACCGCCAAATACGTTTCTTGAACTCTTGAGATCAAACTGTCGGTACGGATGATTACTAATAATCCATCCGAGCATGGCCATGCGTTTTCACAGTTCTCACTCTTCAAGTGGCCGAGACACCAATCCTTTCCAAATGTATCGTGGTATACACGGAATAGGAGGACATATTCAATCTTGTAAGACTACAGCTCCCACTCAACTTTTGGCAATCCCAATCACCGCCTTTATAACTGCATGTTACGGTCAGCGTTTGACAGCGTCAAAGACATACCAGCAGTCAAATGATAACCATATCATACTCATGTCTAAGGAACTCACTAATCATGAATAATCCTAGAACTCCACAGTAAAGTTCCAAAGAATCCTAAGATCGGTCTGTCCGATGCGTATCGATATACACATCTATGTAATCGATTAGACATCTCCATGTCCCTATAACACATGAAACCCGGTGTTATCAATCAATCTCACATATGGTCTTTTGATTAAGTCATTTGTATCCAAGTTAACAACTTAGACCATGGACTTCTAACAATTTTATAATTTCAGTTTACTTAATGGGGTTTCATTCACCAAAACAGTTTTGATGAGCCCATTTGATAACTATTAAACTGTTTGGATACTTTATCTAATCCCATACAATGATTAAATAATAATATGAAACTCATATATAAGTCAAGCATAAATGTCTGTGATAACAATAAACAAGGTTTATCATAAAACAAACAATGTCTCAAAAGAACTCTCTAAGGTGCTTGAGTCCTTTGGCCCGAGTGTGACTGTCATGCTTAGGCCTATACATGGGCTTGGTCAAAAGGATCTGTAATGTTGTCGTCTGTGTGCACTTTGCACATCTCCACTATCAACATAGTGTCCGATCATGTGGTACTTCCGTAGAACATGTCTGGATTTGGAACTCTTTCAGCTGACGGCTCCTCCATTCAGAATGAAGACATATCCAGACTGGGATTCAAAATCATCTATGTCTGTCTGAAACTTGCCTCAGTATAGCCCTTGACGACCAACTCGTCATCACCTCCAAATATCAAGAGATCATCTCTAGTCCTTCGTAAGTACTTCAGGATGTTCTTGGCTGCACACCAATGTGCATCACCCGGGTTTGATTGGTACCTGCTACACATACTCAAAGCATATGCAACATTTGGGCGAGTACAAGTCATTGCATACATGATGGATCCTATGGCTGAGGCATAGGGAATCCTGCTCATCCTTTCAATCTCACCAGGTGTCTTAGAACACTGGCTTTTGATGAGATATAAGCCATGCTGCATAGGCAGGAACCCTTTCTTAGAGTTCATCATATTGAATCTATCAAGGACCTTATCTACATAAGTTCCCTTACTTAGACCAATGTCTCTTAGATCTATCTCTATAGATCTTAATGCCTAGTATGTACTCAGCCTCTCCCAAGTTCTTCATTGAGAAATACTTCTTAAGCCATTCCTTAACTGTCTCCAACATATGAATGTCATTCCCAATGAGTAATATGTCATCCACATATAGAACTAGGAAGGCCACTTTGCTCCCACTAAACTTCTTGTAGACACAGGGCTCTTCTTCGCATCTGACGAAATCAAACTTTTTGACCACTTCATCAAAACAAAGATTCCAACTCTTGGATGCTTGCTTAAGTCCATAGATGGACTTCTTAAGCTTGTCTATTCTCCTAGGATTTTCCAAATCTCATAATCATAATAAGCGGTAATCGCAAGGAGTATCCTAATGGACCTGAATCATAACGACCGATGCGAACGTTTCATCATAGTCAATACCATGACGACCAATCTCATCAATTGTCCTTTAAAGTTCTTCAACCTTACTAATCCAATAAAAAAAATCTCGGATTGTAAATCTCTATTAATTGTCATATTCCATGTTCGGTAATTGCACCTTTGATTAAAGGACACAATTCCTTCAATCTCCCACTTGTCCTTAAAACAAGAGTGTAATGTTAAATCCCTTTGTCTCTTAGTGTCTTATTTGATGATATGTTGACATTCATATCTCTCATCAAATGTGTTTCTTGAACTCCTGAGTTTGAACTGTCAAATAACGGATGATTACATATAATCCATCCGAGCATGGCCATGCATTTTTCAGTTCTCGCTCTTCAAGTGGCCGAGACACCATTCATGTCCAATGTATCACAGTATACATGAAGCAGAAGGACTTCTCTAGTCTTGCATGACTATAGCTCCCACTCAACTTTTGGCAATCCCAATCACTGCCTTTATAACTGCCTGTTACGGTCAGTGTTTAACAGCGTCAAAGACATACCAATCATCAAGATAAACCATATCACACTCATGTATGAGGAATCTACCAATCATGGTTTGACTTAAAACTCTTCAATCCCTTTTGGAGAGTCTTAAGGTGGGTCTGTCCTATACGTATCATCCATACATATCTATGTAATAAACTAGACATCTCTATGTCCCCATAGCCCATGAAACCTGGCGCTATCAGTCAACTTACAATATAGTCTTTAATGAAGTCATTTATGTCCTAGTTAATGACTCAGACCATGGACTTTGAATAATTCATAACTTTAGTTCACTTAATGGGGTTTCATTAACCAAAACACTTATGATGAGCCCATTTGCGAATTACAAATTATTTGGACATTTTATTTAATTCCAAGCAATGATTAAATAAGAATGATAATTGTATCATATAATCAAGCATAAAACGTGTCTGACATTCATAAAACAAGGTTCATAATGTAAGACAATGCAATCTCAAAGCCATTCTCCAATGTGCTTGAGGCCCTTGGCCCTAGCGTGACTCTCATGCTTAGGCCTAGGCATAGGCTTGGTCAGTGGATCTGCAATGTTGTCATATGTGTGCACTTTGCACATTCTGACATCTCCTCTATCAAAGATATCCTCGAACGACTAACTCGTCATCACCCCCAAATACCAAGAAATCATCCTTGGTCCTTCTCAAGTACTTCAGGATGTTCTTGGCTGCACACCAGTGTGCATCTCCTGCATTTTGAACCTGTCAAGAACCTTATCTATATAAGTTCCTTGACTTAGTCCAAACAGTCTCTTAGATCTATCTCTATAGATCTTGATACCCACTATGTACTCTGCTTTTCCTAGGTCCTTTATTGAAAAACATTTCTTTAGCCATCCCTTAACGGACTCTAGCATCGGAATGTCATTTCCAATGAGCAGTATGTCATCCACATACAAGACTAGGAATACCACTTTGCTCCCACTAAACTTCTTGTAAACACAATGTTCTTCTTCGCATTTGATGAAGTCAAACTCTTTGACAGCTTCATCAAATCGAATGTTCCAACTCCTAGATGCTTGCTTAAGTCCATAAATGGACCTCTTAAGCTTGCATACTCTCCTAGGGTCTGTTGGATCTTCAACACCCTCTGGTTGTGTCATGTACACATCCTCTTCCAAATATCCATTTAGAAAAGCGGTATTGACATCCATTTGCCAAATCTCATAATCATAATAAGCGGCAATAGCTAGGAGTATCCTAATGGACCTGATCATTACGACAGGTGAAAATGTCTCATCATAGTCAGTACCATGAATCTGTTTAAAACCCTTGGCAACTAGCCTTGCCTTGTAAACAAATACATTTCCATCTTTGTCTGTCTTGAGTTTAAAAACCCATTTGCATCCAATGGGTTTTACCCCATCTGGCAAATCTATCAAGTCCCAGACTTGATTTTCAGACATAGAATCCATTTAAGATCTCATGGCTCTAAGCCATTTCTCGGAGTCTGGACTCGTCGATGCTTGCTTATAGGTGGCAGGTTCTCCGCTTTCTAAAAGCAGAACATCAAGGCTTGCAGTCAAGATGAAATCATCATATCGTCTTGGTTGTACCCTTGGCCTGTTTGATCTACGTGTGGGTTCAACAACTGGAGCAGTTTCCACAACTGTTTATGGGACCTCATTTGACTCTGGTTCTTGAGGTATTAGTTCTGATATCTGGACGACTTCCCTTTGAGAATTTATGCCTCCAGGTACTACCATCTCCTCGTCGACATCGTCCATGTCAACTTGTTGTTGGGTTTGTTGCACATCTTGAACTTCTTTAAGATGAACATATCTCCCACTTGGCTTCTTGGAAATAAACTCCTTTTCCAAAAAGACACTATCCCTTACAACAAACACTTTGTGCTCAGTGGGATTGTAGAAGTAGTATCTCTTAGTTTCCTTAGAATACCCTACAAAGAAGCATTTATCTGATTTGGGTGCAAGCTTATCCGATAGTAAACGCTTTACATAAACTTCACATCCCTAGATCTTCAGGAAAGACAGACTTGGAACTCTTCCAGTCCATATCTCATATGGTGTCTTATCTATAGTCCTAGACGGAGTCCTGTTTAGTGTGAACCCATCCGTTGTTAGTGCATATCCCCAGAAAGATACTAGAAGGTTAGCAAAACTCATCATTGAGCGAACCATGTCTAACAAGGTTCTGTTTCTCCTCTCAGATACACCATTCAACTGTGGTGTACCTGGTAGGGTTAGTTGTGTTATAACCCCACAACTTCTCAGATGATGACCGAACTCCTGGCTCAGATATTCACCACCACGATCTGATCAAAGTGCATTTATCTTCTTGCTAGTTTGAGTCTCTACTTCATTTTGAAACTCTTTGAACTTTTCAAAAGATTCAGATTTATGCGACATTAAATAGATATACCCATATCTACTCATGTCGTCAGTAAATGTGATGAAATATCGATAGCCTCCTCTAGCTTTTGTGCTCGTTGGACCACAAACATCCGTATGTATTAGGGCCAATAGCTCAATAGCTCTTTCACTTGACCTAGTGAAAGGTGACCTTGTCATCTTGCCCATTAGGTATGACTCGCATGTCTCAAAAAATTCACAATCTATTGATTTGAGAATTCCATCTTTATGGAGTCTCTTCATGCGGTTCAAGCTAATGTGACCCAAGCGACAGTGCCATAGATAGGCTTCACTCAAATCATTCGATTTTTGCTTTTTAGTATTGATGTTATCTAATTCTGTCTTGAGGTCCAACACAAAGAGTCCATTACTCTCAGGAGCATTGGCATAGAAAATATCATTCTTAAAAATAGACAGACCTCTATCTTTAATGATAAATTCAAACCCCTCACGAAACAAAACTGAAATCGAAACAAGGTTCTTAGTAATTGAAGGAACGAAATAACAATTATTCAGTTCCAGAACTAAACCTGAAGGTAAAGATAGATTATAATTTCCCACAGCTAATGCAACAACTCTTACTCTATTTCCAACGCGTAGGTCTATCTCTCCCTTTTCCAACTGTCTCCTACTTCTTAGTCCTTGCACATTCGAAATAATGTGAGCACCACATCCGATATCTAATACCCAAGTAGTAGCTTTGGTTGTTAAGACTTCAATAACATGAATACCTGAAGTGGAACTCACAGTTCCATTTTTTTTCTTTCTTGTATTCTTTCCTTTTGATCTTAAGAACTTCTTTCTTATTGTCAACTTGGATATTATGCTCAACCGTTTTGAGCATGTCAGGGAGTTCATTCAAAGTTTTGTGCTGCTCAACATTTGAGTGCATGGTGAATTTCAAGTTATCTTTACTAGACATGATATCTACAAAGGAAGTAACATGCAGATAAGTTTATGCTTGACATGCAAAAGCTCAAAATTAAACATGCTTTAAAATTTAAGCAAATGCATATTTTATTCAAATTAAGTTTGTCCCTGGTGAATAAAATGATTCCAAGACCCTATCTCAGATAAGACCTAAGCATACTTTGGCACTTCCCCAAGTCTCATGTGATCAAGGTAAGTAACATTTACTAATTATAACTCCTTATAATTCTTGGTTGATGGCCCGCATCCCATGTTAGACTCATCTCTATGCCTCAAGATCCAAAACTTTGCCTTTTGGTCTCTTGTTGAGTATAACCATATCAAGGTTTATGAATCCCTTATATAGATCCACCCGCACTATCCCAAGGTCAAAGAAGAACACCTTGCTTTGGCGAAACCTATCCATCGAATTCCAAAGGCCTCATGGGTTATGATATGGAAAGGCAATACCTCAATATTCTTTTAGGGACTTAAGCATGTAATGGTTGTCTATTTACTAGTGAACAAAATAGCATAAACAGACAAGCAAGCATGCAAAGCTTAAAGAAATAATAAAGCATTCAAAATGCATTAATTAAATGTGATCCTAGTATGACCTCTAAAAACCAAAATTAGAGATCTAATTTTCATGGGTTTTGTTACTCATGGATCTCCATCCTTAGTACCCTCTATGGATCTCCATCCTTTGGTCTTCTTAAGATCTTCTTCTTGTTGTCTTACATATAATTGAAATAAACTCTCTTGCAGAAATTTAAATTACAAAAATATATAACGATACGCAGATCGTGTACAAGAAAACCATAACGATACGCAGATCGTATTTATCTATCCTAATGTGGGCCATACTAGTCACCTCATGCAAGCAATAATATCATAATATAATAACACATGCATGCAATAATAATATCAAATATTATAAATAATATTAATCTAATTAATAGTAATAACCAATTTAACAAATTTAAATAAAACTATATTAAATGAAATAAATCATCTCATGACAAAAATAATTTAATATCAAATTCTTGATTCAAATTAAAAATAATATATAGAATTAATCATTAAAATGCATTATTGGATAAGATATGCATAAACAAGATAAGATATCAAATATCCTTATCTAAATCTAGTGGGATTCTATCCTAACAACTTTTAGGAGATTATATAATTTAGATAATATCAAATATTATCCAATTAAGTAAATAAGATTTTATCTTATAGTTTAGGAAATTATCCTAAAACGCCAATCTACCCATCCGGACCGAGTCACACCCGAGTCAAACCCGGACCGACCCATGCCCACCGTACCACGCACCCTCTGCGGACCGACCCGGGCCCAGCCCAAGCCAGTCACCTGCGTGCCCGAGCTGCCCAACGGCGCAAACCGTTTCGCGGTCTGGCGCGGCCCATGCATGAGCCGGACGAACCAAGACGTGGTATATCACGCACTTATGCGCAGCTTTCTCCTTCCTTGCAATATTCAAGAATTTCAAGCCAACACGTGGTCCATTAATACAATTCCATGATCGACAACATATATAAGAACATGTTTCTTAATCGAGATTAATCAATCAAGGAATCGAATTACGGTGCGGTTGCCTGAACCGGATCCGATCCGGTTCATTTTTTGTGTGTGTATGGAACAATTCCATAAATTTCAGAAATTTCAGAATTAACAAAAACAAAATTTTGGGTAATTGATCCATCTTATGAAAATCAAAATCTTCATCTAATGATTTAAACATGCCAAAAAATCATATCTCTTGCATAATTAAATCACATGAATCAAGTATGAGTAGATCAATTTTACATGTATATTTGTTCATAAAGTTCTTCAACCTTACTAATCCAATCAATTAAAAAACAAAATTTTAATCATGCAAATTAACCTACATATCATGTTTCCATTTAATTTGAATCAAGACATGCATCAAAATTAAAACTCAAACTTTGATCTAATCAATTTATGCAAGAGGCTCTGATACCACTGTAGGGTTTAGATGCGTATAAGCGGAATTGCAGGAAACTATTTCCTTACATCTAACAAGGATCTCATGCATGAATCAATATGGATCAATTAGAAGTAAGAGTGACATACCGTTTGATGCGAGCCTGAAACGTTCCTACAGGATTTCAGCGGAGATCTAAAACCCCAAGTGTGACTTCTCTAATTGGTCCACACGAGTCTGGAATCTGGATCACCTTTGATCTCGTCTGCTAGAACGACGAACGAAGGAAAGCGAACGAAGCTTCTTGTTGGGAGTTCGGTCGTGCGTTGAATTGGAGGCAGAAGAGAGAGATCTCTCTCTCTCGTTCTGTATGTACTCCTTGGGAGAATGATTCTTAATCCCTCCCTGAGATCATATCTAATATCATATATATTATATTTATTTATGGATACAATATCTTTATATTGTTTCCATATATCTTCTAACAAGATACCTCCTTATCAAGTAATTATCAATGGTAACTTTTACCCATTAATAATAAAAGCCTATCTCCCAATTAAAGCCAATGGGCCGAAATCCATGTCCCACATGGGCTTCCGGTTCGATTTGACCCAGCCCGATAACTCTATGTGTGTGACCTCATAGGACCCGGTTATTATAGCCATGGGCCTAATCCGATTAAGCTCATTGATCGTAGTTGACTTCTAGCAAAGCACTACGACCCCTAAAATTCCTGGATTGTAAATCTCCATTAATTGTCCTACCTAAAATCGCTAGGAGTATCCTAATGGACCTGATCATAACGACCGATGCGAACGTTTCATCATAGTCAATACCATGAACCTGTCTAAATCCTTTGGCAACTAGTCTTGCCTTATAGACAGAAACGTTTCCATCCTTGTCTGTCTTGATCTCAAAGACCCATTTGCATCCAATAGGTTTTACCCCATCAGGCAAATCTATTAAGTCCCAGACTTGATTCTCAGACATGGATTCCATTTCGGATTTCATGGCTACCAACCATTTCTCGGAGTCGGGGTCCGCCATCACTTGCTTATAGGTCGCATGCTCGATGTTCTCTAAAAGTAGAACGTCAATGCTAGCAGTCAAGACGTAATCCTTATAACGTCTAGGCTGTTGCCTTAGCCTGTCTGATCTCCAAAGTGGTCCAACAATAGGAGAGACTTCAGCTGCTGGGTTGACCACATCTGTATGCGGGACCTCAGGTGCTTCATCAACTTGAGGAATTGCATCTTGAATCTGGGCGGTTTCCCTTTAAGAAGGTATGCCTCCAAAGTCAAGTTCCTCAGTGACATCATCTATGTCCTCGTGTTGTTGAGTTTGTTGCTCAGCTTGAATCTCATCAAGCTGAATATTTCTCCCACTTGGCTTCTTGGAAAAGAAATCATTTTTCAAAAAGACACTATTCCGAGCAACAAACACTTTATTCTCAACGGGATTGTAGAGATAATATCCCCTTGTTTCCTTGGGATAACCTATAAAGAAGCATTTGTCTGATTTGGGTGCTAGCTTATCAGATAGTAAACGCTTTACATAAGCCTCACATCCCCAGACCTTCATAAATGACAAGCTAGGAACTTTTCCATATCATATCTCATGTGGTGTCTTGTCAACTGATCGTGACAGAGTCCTATTTAGTGTGAACACAACAGTGGTGAGGGCATATCCCCAAAAAGATGTAGGAAGATCTGCAAAACTCATCATTGAGTGGACCATGTCTAACAATGTCCTGTTTCTCCTCTCAGATACGCCATTCAACTGTGGCGTGCCTGGTGGAGTCAATTGTGTCAAAATGCCACAACTTGTCAAGTGATGGTCAAATTCTTGGCTCAGATATTCGCCCCCTCGATCTGATCGGAGTGCCTTTATCTTCTTGCAAGTCTGTGTCTCAACTTCATTCTAGAATTCTTTGAACTTTTCAAAGGACTCAGATTTATGTTTCATTAAGTAGATATACCCATATCGACTAAAATCATTAGTAAATGTAATGAAGTATCGATAGCCTCTCCTAGCTTTTGTGCTCATAGGTCCACATACATCGGTATGTGTGAGAGTTAAGAGCTCAGTAGTCCTCTCACTCGTACCAGTGAAAGGTGACCTTGTCATCTTGCCCATCAGACATGACTCACATGTTTCAAATGATGCTAAATCAAATGACTTTAGGCTACCAATTGTTTGGAGTTCCTTCATGCGTTTGATGCTAATGTGACCCAAGCGACAATGCCATAGATTGGCTTCACTTATATTCGACTTTTGCCTCTTTGTATCAACGTTATAAATTTCAGATTTGAGATCCAACATGTATAGTCCACTACTACTCACATGGGCTCGAACATAGAAAATATCATTCTTATAAATGGAAAAACAATCCTTAATGACAAATTCATAACCCTCAAGGTTCAAAACTGAAATTGAAATCAAATTCTTAGTAATAGAAGGAACAAAATAACAATTATAAAGTTCTAAAACTAAGCCAGAAGGTAGAGGTAGACTATAATCTCCAATGGCAAGTGCAGCAACCCTTGCTCCATTTCCAACGCGGATATCTATGTCACCCTTCTGCAACCGTCTCCTATTTCTTAGTCCTTGCACATTCGAAATAATGTGAGAACCACATCCTGAATCTAATATCCAAGAATGAGACTTGGTTGATAAGATTTCAGTAACGTAAATGCCTGAAGTGGAGACTGTTCCCCTCTTCTTTTCTTCCAAGTATTTATGACTTGCCTTATCCTCATCAGATGAGGTGGCAGTCAACTCTGGGATGGGGATTTCAAGGACATTCTCTTGTCCTTCAGACCTGAGACTGGTTCTCATATGTCTTTCCCAATCAAGAAATTTGTGTCGTTCAACTTGTTTTTCTCAACAATTGAGCGAATAGTGAATTTGAGGTGTTCAGAAGACATAGTAACTACAAAAACGGAATAAAACATGTAGATAAATTATGCTTGACATGCAAGAACTTAAAATTTAGACAAGCTATAAACAGTAAGTTATTGTACATTCTACTCAATTAAATTGTCCATTTTGAGTAAAATGATTCCAAGATCCTATCTTAGATGAAACTCGAGCGTACTAAGGCACTTCCCCAAGTAATTAAATGTGATCCTAGTATGGCCCCTAAAAACCAAAATTAAAGATCTAATCTTCATGGGTCTTGTTACTCTTGGATCTTCATCCTTAGTACCCTCCATGGATCTTCATCCTTTGGTCTTCTTAGGATCTTCTTCTTCTTGTCTTACATATAATTGGAATAAACTCTCTTGCAGAAATTTAAATTACAAAAATACATAACGATACGCAGATCGTGTACAAGAAAAATATAACGATACACAGATCGTATTTATCTATCCTAGTGTGGGCCATACTAGTCACCTCATGCAAGCAATAATATCATAATATAATAACACATGTATGAAATAATAATATCAAATATTATCAATAATATAAATCTAATTAATAGTGATAACCAATTTAACTAACTTAAATAAAACCATATTAAATGAAATAAATCATCTCATGACATAAATAATTTAATATCAAATACTTAATTCAAATTAAAATCAATATATAGCATTAATCACAATTAATCATTAAAATGCATTATTGGATAAGATATGCATAAACAAGAAAAGATATCAAATATCCTTATCTAAATCTAGTGGGAATCTATCCTAACAACTTTTAGAAAATTATATAATTTAGATGATATCAAATATTATCCAATTAAATAAATAAGATCTTATCTTATAGTTTAGGAAATTATCCTAAAACGCCAAATCTACCCAACCGGACCGAGTCGCGCCCGAGTCAAATCCGGACCAACCCGCTCCCACCGAACCACGCAGCCCCTGCGGGCCGACCCGGGTCCGGCCCAAACCAGCCACCGCAGGACCGTGAGCCGAACAATTCCACCCGAGTAATTAAATCAAGTTGATCCATCCGAACAATTAAAGCAGATATGCTTGTTCGGAACAACACTGCGGTAATTAAGTCAAGGAGATATGATATCCGAACTTAACAATTAAAGCAGTATATCATATTCTAAAGCATAATATCATATTCTAAGATATGATTGTTCGGAATTAAACTAGAACAACACTGCGTTAACAAATTAATGCAGAATTTCATATTGTAAAATTGATATGATTGTTCCATCCGCGGGATCGCATAATTAGAATTTGGGTAGTTGATTCATCCTATGAAAATCAAATCTTCATCTAATGATTTAAAATATGTCAAAAAATCATATCTCTTGCATAATAAAATCACATAAATCAAGTATGTGTAGTTACATGCATATTTGTTCATAAAATTCTTCAACTTTACTAATCCAATCAATTAAAATCATAATTTTAATCATGCAAATTAACCTATATATCAATTTTCCACTTAATTTGAATCAAGACAATCATGAACATGCATCAAAATTTAAAACTTTGAACTTGATCTAATCAATTTATGCAAGAGGCAACTGATACCACTGTTGGGATTTTAGATGCGTAAAGCGGAATTTCAGGAAATGTTTTCCTAACATCTAACCAAGGATCTCATGCATAAACCAAATAGATCATAGATATGAAGAATCAAATACCTTTTGATGCGTGTTTCAACCTGCTGGAATGGAGAGAATAGAGCCTCACGTGTGACTCCTCTATTTGGTCCACCCGAGCTCGGATCTGGATCACCTGGGACTCGGTTGCTAGAGCGAGGAACGAAGGCGAACGAAGGGAGAGATAGGGGAGATGTACGACAGCCTTGGTCAAATTGTGGGATTAGGGTTTTCTCTTAGAAAGCCCTCCTTTTATAATACCAGGTGTAGATATCTTATTTCCTAAATAAGTATTTATTTTATTATTAATAATAACACTTTATTATTAACAATCCTTATCTCCCAAGTTATATCCTATACTTTATATAATATGTCTCCCAATAAACTGATCCAGTCCAAATGTCTAAGGGTGTGACCTCGTAGGACCCGGTAATAATAGCAATAGACTTTATGACATACTTTATAACATATAGTCTATAAATCATAGTTGGCTTCTAGCAAAGCACTATGACTACCTAAAATCACCGGATTAAATATCTCCATAAACGGTCCCACTTCATAATCAGTAATTGCACCTTTGATTAAAGGACACAATTCCTTCAGTTAGAACCATGCCAAACCATCTAACAATGGCAGCCTTCAACCAAAATTAAGCACGGCTGGCCAAGGGGAGGAATCCGGTGGTGGTGGTGGCGATAGCACTTGACAAGGCGGCGGCGGTGGTGCTCTTGGTGGCGGAAGCAAGGAGGAAGTGGAGAAGAGTGAAGTCGGTGGAGGTTGATAATGGTGGCTGGTGGTGTGACCGAGAGGAGGAAGGAAAATGAAGAGGGTGGAGAGGTCTAGAAAGTTAAAAGGATAAATATCTATCTTAAGGATAAGCATGCTACATATATAGATAATTATAAAAATTATATTTGTCTTTTAGTGATTAGGGGGTTTTAATTATATAACATATGTATATTGATGAGGCTAAAGTCGTTATGCCTATCAAAGTAATCCTCAAAAACCTAACTAAGTATAGTAGACAAGCAAGGGTCGAATCTCACATGGAGGTAGCAATCTTTCTAAGTACAAAGGGTTGTATGCCAATAGTAACAAAGGGGGGGGGGGGGGGGGGAGTTGGTTTGTTGTCAATGTAACAAAGTAAATAAAAGCAAAAGGTGTAATCAATGGATGAGAAGTAACTTAGCCAGACAAATATCCACCATTCAGTTTGATTGGTTGATCATTGATTATCTCAATTCCTTCCTATGAATATTCATGTCTCTATTCTGAAATAGTTATCAGTCCAACCAGTCTTGGTAACCCTAACTATCAAACAATCATGAACCATCAAGATTTAATCTAATAGCAGCAGTAAGCATATGAATTAACAAGGATACATGTAACACTAAACAACCCGTCAGCATTTAACATGTAATCTTTCTAAGTGCAACAGTTGTATGCCAATAGTAACAAAGGAGGGGTTTTGGTTTGTTGTCAATGTAACAAAGTAAATAAAAGAAAAAGGTGTAATCAATGGATGAGAAGTAACTTAGCCAGACAAATATCCACCATTCAGTTTGATTGGTTGATCATTGATTATCTCAATTCCTTCCTATGAATATTCATGTCTCTATTCTGAAATAGTTATCAGTTCAACCAGTCGTGGTAACCCTAACTATCAAACAATCATGAACCATCAAGATTTAATCTAATAGCAGCAGTAAGCATAAGAATTAACAAGGATACATGTAACACTAAACAACCCGTCAACATTTAACATGTAATCTTTCTAAGTGCAACAGTTGTATGCCAATAGTAACAAAGGAGGGGTTTTGGTTTGTTGTCAATGTAACAAAGTAAATAAAAGCAAAAGGTGTAATCAATGGATGAGAAGTAACTTAGCCAGACAAATATCCACCATTCAGTTTGATTGGTTGATCATTGATTATGTAATATCCCTTAATTTTAGTAAGGGTATTTTGGAAATTTTCCAACTCTCGTATTACAAGTCAGATTAAATTCAGAGAAGTACGGACATTCTATGCAATGTGCGACCTCTGTAATATTTTTCTGAGTAATATAAAATACAATTAAGGTATCTTTGGGTTAAAAGGGTCGTTCGTGTATGAATATATTTAACCCGGAGTTAATAATATTTTTACCCCTTGGTAAAAACGACAAAACGGGTCAAAGGGGGCAAAATTGGCCTTGACCGCACCCTGGCCGCACCCTGCCGCACCCGCAGCGAAGGCCAATGCCAATGGCGGTCATGAGTCGGCCACCGCACCACCACCGCACCCTGGCCGCACCCCGCGGTGGCAGCTGTCTCCTTGACAGCGTTGCAGTGCAACTTGGCTGAGGCAGAAGTAGCCTTGTTGAGTCACCTAGCCTATGCCTATAGGTCGGGGCACCTTATGGTTGATTTGTCCAGCTCTTGAGCAGCCTTGTGGGACTATAAAAGGAGGGAGGAGGCAGAGAAGAGGGTCACAAACCCAGCTGCAAGTCATCCTCTTCCTCAAGAAAACTCCATTGTTGCTCATAGTTCAAGCCTTGCTTGTGAGTGTGTTCGAACCCCTTTTGAGTGTTAGAAAGGTGTTCCTAAGTGGTATTCTAAGGCATAAGAAGGTGGGAGATCAAACCAAGAACAAATCAAAGTCGAACGAATTGATTTGGGTAAGTTTCTCCCCGAAAACTTTGAAGAACTCTCGCCTGCTGCCTTCACCGCACCCAGCGGCACGAGCCCAACCGCACCCGCGGCGAGCTTACCCGGGTTGTGTGTTCTTGGGTGTTTGGGTTCGGGCAAGGCTTGGTTCCTTCGATTCCTTTGTACTTCTTTTAGATTCATATATGTGGATATTGAATCTAACTTAGGGTCTTATTATGGGTCGTTCCATAGGGATTTATTATCCAGGATCTGTCCTAGTTACAGACTCGGAAACCTTCGTTCTTAAGCTTGTGAAGCTTCGTCTAATCTAAGGCAAGTGGCGGTTCGCTCTTGCTCATCATTCCATATTTCCATTAATTATCAATAGTTTGATTGTTAATTAATTTGGAATGATTTATTGTTCTGTTGGAAATAGTTTGATAAATGATGTGAAAAGAATATGATATTATAATAGGTTGTATATCTGCTAGAACAACGCTATTATAGATATATATTTATGATATTAGCCTGGAGGGCTTTGATATGATTATTACTGTGTTGAACTGTTTAGTTAGCATGAGTATTCGTAGGAGCGATGGACTATTCGAGGTCCAGTCGTTTCTTAATAATGATTAATGGTGCAAAGGGTGATAAACCCAAAAACCATTTGGTGGGTCATGACCGATCTCTATACTCGGGTATAGAGATGGTGGCACTTAACTGATGCTACAAATCTTGGGATTCGTTCCATTCAGGAGTATGTCCCTCATGGCGAAACATATATCCTATATGTCCCTCATGATGAAACATATACTCAATATATGTCCCTCATGGCGAAACATATATTTAAAAGTCTATAACGTGATGCGCGTTTGGGAATTTAAATAAGATAAGTGCCGTCGTAACACATGATTAATATACTTCAGACGAGTAGTGCAGCTAGGGAATAGTGCAGCTAGGAAAGCTCGTCTTGGCTTTGATCAGAGTACCGTTCTCTTTCCAATCTAGATTCGCATTAAGCGGTGAGGTTGGTCGTGAACCGAAACATCAAGTCGTTTTTGAACGCTTGTGTGATTTATTTAAGTTTCCCAACATTTGTCATATTTTCGATAAGACTCAATTCATTGGAGTCTTCTTTTGGGTTGATTGCTGTAAGACTTGGTCTTTCAGAATCTTCTCTTGATCATGCCTCTTCATATGTTTCAGTAGAGTATGGTGGTTGACTATCATTATCGGTTTTGATTCGAGGAGCGATGAGTCTAACCTAATACGACTACTTCGAACCACTCTGCTTTGTACCCTTGCATAGTCTTTTATTAGACTAACCAACCGTAATTGTTCTCTGCATGGTTGTCTGGTGTCATCCGTTCGATTCGGCACATCAGATAAGAATTCGAGAAACAAAGGCTAGAACGACTATAAAAGCAAACGGTGTTTTAATGGATTTATCAGGTTGCGATCCTTGGCGGGTGATCATTACGATCAAGACCCTTGTATTTATACTTTGCAAAGACTTCCGCTGATTACTCTGTTTTGTCCTATGGGGATTGGGATGTAATCCCCAGACATATGTTTTAACCAAAGATTTTGGTGTTTACATCATGATTATTGTTTATGATTTGTATTTAAACCGGTAAAGCCTGGGGTGGCTTCGGTGTGGAAACCGAGGTCACTGGCGGTAATACATTTCCAAATGGGTTACGATTTGGGGGTGTTACAGATTATCTCAATTCCTTCCTATGAATATTCATGTCCATATTCTGAAATAGTTATCAATACAACCAGTCCTGGTAACCCTAACTATCAAATAATCATGAAACCATCAAGATTTAATCTAATAGTAGCAGTAAGCATAGAAATTAACTAGGATACATACAACACTAAACAACCCGTCAGCATTTAACATGTAATCAATTCTCTTCACAATAAACTAGTCCAACCAGTCCTAGAATATCATGTTTGCTACACAAGATAAGGGAATTCAATCCGAAATATCCAAACTCTAGCAATAGACAATTACTAATATCAACTAGTTGATCAGGCCAGTCAAATCAGCAAGAATCAATGGGATGAAGCTCAAAGAGAAAATATATAATCAAAGGAAAGGAAATAGAGTTATAATCTCACAAACGAAGGCTTCAATCGTCGGACTAAGAAAAAGTTGCTTAGTTCTTCATAGTCTTCAAAGCATAAGAACTCTAAGGAAAAAACTGAACGATAATGAATAATGCTTGAATAATGGATAGTGGCTGCTAACTAATCTAGGTTATAACCCTAGCAAAACCTAGTTTCCAAAAGATAGGAAATAAAATCCTAAAAGGAAATAAAATAAACTAACGGAAATAAAAGAAATAAAAGAAAAAGAAATAAAGTAAAATAAACTCGGACGAAACGAAATCTTCGGATTCGCGCGTATGAACAGTGTCCGCGACCGCGGCATATCTTCCGCGACCGCGGAAAAGTTTCTGGAGTCGTCGTTGCTTCTACGTATTTCCGCGACCGCGGCGGTGACTTCCGCGACCGCGGAAAACCTTCTGTTGCTCTTCTTCAGCTTCTTCTTCGGTCTTCTCTTGTGGCTTGTCTCCATCTTCAATAAGTCTTCATTTAAGCTCTTTAAACCACCAAATCAATACTTCTTCTCCACAACTCCATTCTCCTACATTATGTCCTAAACACACACAAATGGTACCTAAACTCCGGTAACAACTCCTAGTTACGCACTATAAAGTAGCGCTGATAAAATTCCCTCATGCTTAAACCTTGTTCGTCCTCGAGTAAGCTAATAGAAACCTACTCCTCCAATGAAATACCCAAGGTCTCAGAAAGCACAGCAAAACTATATCCACTAAGAACTGTACCTAATCATGAATCTCCAAGGCACCAACACATCAACACAACACACAAACTTAAAGGAAAGCAGAGTACTTCCCCCAAGCTTAACCCGAACACCATAGAGTGAAAATAACCATCTAATCCTAGCCTCCATCTACCTTCTTATGACTCCCAAAATGACCTACCCGAATCCTCCTTATATCACCTCTTCTTATGTCACCACGCCAGAAAAAATGAGGAATCCTAATAATCACTCTTCTTCTTTTCACTCATTTAGCCAAGGCGCCCTTTCGGGTTTTCACCAAGCCACTCATTTCATTTTTCAATAGATGGGCTCACAATTCCTCACATCACTCTTGACCTCTTATTACCCCAGCCTAATGCTGGTCCAAGCCACCTGCGTATTACCTAAGCCGCTCTCTCGGGTTTTCGACTTATCCCAGGATTTATTTTTGTCTTTTTCTTATTTTTGACTTTTTCAATTTTTTTTTCTATTCAGACGACCAGCAAGTATAAATCACTCCCCCATGCTTAAACATTGCATTATCCTCAATGTAATGAAAGACAAAAAGATGAAGCACAGGGAAAGCAGAAAAGTACTCACACCGTCGCCGAGGTGGCCTGGATGTGGATGTCGGTGCTGGCGGTAAAACATTGAAAACACATGTCGATGGTGTTGCGCGGTCTTCCTCAATCAAACTCCATAGGCAACCAAATAAATCCACTGTAAGGTATAGTGGTACATCAAAGAAAATGGGGTTGCACGGGCCTTCAACGAACACAGAATGGAAGCCCTAATGTAATCGTGTTGTGGGCTCTGGTGTTCCTCCTCGTCTGCTGTCGAATGTCGGGCCATCATCGGTGCCAAATAAAAATGTTGGGCGATGGATCTCCTCCTTGGCAGCATGATGCGCACTGTCTCTCAAAGTAGACTCGGACAGCTGGTCCGCGATCGCGGAAAAACGTCGAACTGTTTTTTATTCGATTTTTTGTTTTTGTTTTTCAGTTTTTTTTTTATCAAGTAAGGGGACTTACAGTGGCGAAACCGTGGTCGCGGAAACGTGTCTGATGCGAGTTGAACATCGTCTTCTAAGTTTGGCTTCGGGTTTCCTTCTTGCGTTTTAGTCTAAACCAAAAACAAGACAAATAAAAACTTGAAACGAAAAGACATGAAAAGAATTACATACCTCGGGTTGCCTCCCGAGCAGCGCCTTGGTTATTGTCGTGGCTCGACATAATACCCTTCAGATCAACTTGGGTTGCTCACATCAACCGAACACTTGGGGCTACAATCTGGAGGGTGTCTCTTTGCATCATCTATGTTGTGCTCGACCCTCACCCCATCAAACTCCATGGTGAGCGAACCACTACTCACATCAATTTTCGTATTCGCTGTTTTCATGAACGGCCTACCCAACATCACCAGGGCTGCATGTTTGTCTTGCCCCGTATCAATTACAAAGAAATCCGCAGGGAAAATAAGCTTGTCTACTTCTACCAGAACATCCTGCACCACTCCTTTGGGATACACATAGGACGAATCCGCTAATTAATCACATTCCCAGTCTTCTGTAATGGCACAAGCTCCAGAGAATCGTACAGTGAGAGAGGCAGTACATTTATAGATGCACCCAAATCCAGCATGGCTTTATCGAACGTGGTGTCACCTATCTTGTAGGGAATACTGAACATGCCTGGGTAACTGCACTTCTTTGGCAACCGTTTTTGCAGCATAGCGGAGACATTCTCACTCACTCAGACCTTCTTCTCTTTCACCGTTTTCTTCCTCTTAATCTTGCACAGTTCCTTTAAAAAATTTGCATAACGAGGAATGCTCTTAACCAGCTTGATCAAAGGAATATTTACCTCGCAATTACTGAAGGTTTCAAAAAGTTCATTATCGTTCTCCAGCCTTCTAGTATCCTTCAGTGCCTCGGGAAAGGGCGCGGGTGGTTTCAGCGAGTTGAGCGGAGGGAAATATGGACGAGCATACTCGTCGTGGGCCTCAGCGTGTAATCTGCGGTTGCGGATTGGGTCCCGCAGTCGCGGACTGTCTTCGAAAATTTCCTCGTGTCCAGAAACAAATCCGCGGTCGCGGATAACTTGCCGCGGTCGTGGAACTTCGTCTGGCAATTCTGGGGCTTGAGGGAGAAATCCGCGGTCGCGGATCGTTGCGCTCTTTGTCCTTCGAATTTTCTTCGTCTTCAGATTGTTCATCTCCTCCAGAAACTTTTCCGCGATCGCGGAAATCTGGCCGCAGTCGCGGAAAATTCTCGGAAAAATCACCTCATTCAGGTATAATTCCGCGATCGCGGAATATCGAACTTCCTCCATTTGTGTTCCGCTCCTCAGCGTCATCGCGCATACATTCTCCCTCGAATTTGCTACCGTTTGAGATGGTAGTTTTCCCGAATCCCGGGTTTCCAGTTTGCTCACTGCTAGGGAAATTTGCCCTACTTGCTTCTCCAAGTTCTGAATGCTAGACTTCATCTCTTGATTTTGTTGGACCATGGTGTTTGCCAACGTTGATACGCTCTGAGCGAGAGCACTATGTTGTTGGACCATATTGTTTGCCAACGTCGATACGCTCTGAGCGACAGATCTGATCATGTCATCACTGGACATAGATGAACTTGCGTTTTGGCATTGGGGTTTGGGGTCATATGGAGCTCTGAATTGTTGTTGTTGTTGACCGCCAGGCCGCCGAAATTGTTGTTGCTGTAAAACCTGTGGTGGCCTCTGGTGAAACTCTTGATCATCACGAACCTGAGGAGGATTCTGCTAGTTCCCGTACCGCAAATTTGGGTGATCTCTCCACCCTGGATTGTAAGTGCTAGAGTACGGGTCATGTCTTGGCCTTGGAGGGTCGAAACCTCCAATAGCATTTACTTCAGCAGTGGGCTCCTGCAGCGTGGGACATGCATCCGTAGGGTGCATCATGTCATAGCAGATCCCACAAGACTTGACTTGTTGCTGGCCACCCTTCATCATAAATCTCTTCATCATCTCGTTCATCTCAGCCATCTCAGAAATTAGTGAGGACGATGGCTGAGAGTCTGCGGCCTTGACTGCTTGGGCGCTCGCTCTCTTGCTAAATTGTCTTGAGCCCTCAGATAACTCAAAGAAAATCTCAAAAGCTGCAGCTGGCGTCTTGTTTAGAATGTTTCCACCACAGGCTGCGTTCACCATCCTTCTCTCATCATCAAGAAGTCCACCATACAAATAAAGTACAAGGTCTTGGTCAGAATACCCATGGTATAGACAGCTCGATATCAACCTCTTGAACCTCTCGCAGTACTCATACAATGTCTCAGTAGCGTGCTGCTCAATGTTGCTAATATTCCTCTTCAGGCTATTGAGCTTGGTTGCAGGGAAGTACTTCTCCAGGAAGGCTTTCTTCATTTTAGCTCATGTGTCTATGCTTCCTGGGGCCAAATAGTAGAACCAATCATTGGCCGAATCCTTCAGAGAGAAAGGAAAGGCCCTCAACTTGATATGGTCCTCAGTAATATTTTGTGGCTTCATACTGCTGCAGACCGCGTGGAATTCAGAAAGATGTTTGTTGGGGTCTTCTCCACTCATCCCATGGAAGTGGGGTAATAAATGAATCAACTCAGACTTGAGCTCAAAATTCACGCCATCTGCCAACTCTAGAAACTGCACAGCAAGCGGCTGCTGCTCTAGATTCAGGGCAGTCAACTGCCTCAAAGTCGGTGCTTCCTCAGCCATCTCTAGTTGCGTACGGGCTGCTACACGGTTTCTAGAAAGTGTTCTTTCAATCTCTGTATCAAAATCTAAAAGTGGAGAGTAAGTAGCACGGGTGTGGACCATAAGATGGGTCCACACAAAAGTTGGCACACAAACACACACAAAGAAAAAATAAAACTTGCCTCCCCGGCAACGGCGCCAAATTTGATGAGGCTAAAGTCGTTATGCCTATCAAAGTAATCATCAAAAACCTAACTAAGTATAGTAGGCAAGCAAGGGTCGAATCCCACAGGATGGTAGCAATCTTTCTAAGTGCAAAGGGTTGTATGCCAATAGTAACAAAGGGGGGGTTTTGGTTTGTTGTCAATGTAACAAAGTAAATAAAAGCAAAAGGTGTAATCAATGGATGATGAATAACTTAGCCAGACAAATATCCACCATTCAGTTTGATTGGTTGATCATTGATTATCTCAATTCCTTCATATGAATATTCCTGTCCCTATTCTGAAATAGTTATCAGTCCAACCAGTCCTGGTAACCCTAACTATCAAACAATCATGAAACCATCAAGATTTAATCTAATAGCAGCAGTAAGCATAGGAATTAACCAAGATACATGTAACACTAAACAACCCATCATCATTTAACATGTAATCAATTCTCTTCACAATAAACTAGTCCAACTAGTCCTAGAATATCATGTTTGCTACACAAGATAAGGGGTTTCAACCCGAAATATCCAAACCCTAGCAATAGACAATTACTAATATCAACTAGTTGATCAGGCCAGTCAAATCAGCAAGAATCAATGAGATGAAGCTCAAAGAGAAAATATATAATCAAAGGAAAGGAAATAGAGTTATAATCTCACAACCAAATACAAACGAAGGCTTCAATCGTTGGACTAAGCAAAAGATGCTTAGTTTTTCATAGTCTTCAAAGCATAAAATTCTAAGGAAAAAACTGAACGATAATGAATAATGCTTGAATAATGGATAGTGGCTGCTAACTAATCTAGGTTATAACCCTAGCAAAACCTAGTTTCCAAAAGATAGGAAATAAAATCCTAAAAGGAAATAAAATAAACTAACGGAAATAAAAGAAAAAGAAATAAAGTAAAATAAACTCGGACGAAATGAAATCTTCGGATTCGCGCGTATGAACAGTGTCCGCGACCGCGGAAAAGTTTCTGGAGTCGTCGCTGCTTCTACGTATTTCCGCGACCGCGGCGGTGACTTTCGCGACCGCGGAAAACCTTCTGTTGCTCTTCTTCAGTTTCTTCTTCGGTCTTCTCTTGTGGCTTGTATCCATCTTCAATAAGTCTTCATTTAAACTCTTCAAACCACCAAATCAATACTTCTTCTCCACAACTCCATTCTCCTACATTATGTTCTAAACACACACAAATCGTACCTAAACTCCGATAATAACTCCTAATTACGCACTACAAAGTAGCGCTGATCATATATATTTACATATATGTGTATGTAGTATTAAAATATCCTACTAATTGTTTGAAAATAATTCTGGCGTCGGCACTAAACTGTTTTCTACGACGCTCGCCAATATTAATACTACAATTTGTAGTGGGGAAATATATTAGAGTTAATAATCGAAATAAAACATTAATACACATCTTATAATGATATTTCAAAAATATCTAAGTCTATTTATGCATACCCATTTATACCCACGAGACAATCCAATACCGCAATTCCACGAAGCGGCAAAAACTCAAAATTTCAAGTCATGCAATCAATTTATATATATAATAAACATAAAATATATTGACTCCACAAGAATAAGTTAGGCGACAAAATTTTAAATAGACCCAAACTCGTCTTAAAAAAATCTCGAGTATTACAATTACAAACCCCTGGACAAGCCAGTAACTCTGTGAACAAATAACGCAACATGCACCTCACTATCCCAGGAAAGAGCCCTAAATGGCAAGGCCAGCTTCTTACCGCCGCTCACTGAACCCAACGGAAGACAATGCAAAAGCATTTGATAAAATGTTTGCTTATGCATCATAGTGGTGCCAGCCATATCAACTGCACTCCTCCTCTTCCTGACCACCTCATGAACCGTAAATCCTTGATAGCAATCTTCACTGCATAAGCCACTCTGTTGAAAAGGATCAACACTGAAAGTCTCATTCACTTTCAGTGGCTTCTTCACTACCTCTGAAGTCCAATAGATGATATCCCAAACTACGTGCTCTTTGCTAAGCGAATTCGGGCTTCCCTTCCAATCCAATTTCGACAGCTCCGACATCCCCCAACTCAACCCCTCCAAATCCACACTGCATTCTCTTACCCCATTTGGGAAAACCACCAAGGCACAATCCGGGTGTTCGAATTCAATATTAGGGAACCTCCCTTTCACAGGGCGACTAGGGATGTTCAGCTCCAAGACCCATCAGATTCTGCAACTCAGCATTGCGTAAATCATCAAGCAACTTGACATCCCATCCCACCCAAGCCCAACAGCCGCCATTGCCACCGCAACAATGGCGTGGCCAACATCATGATTACAATACCTAAATGCCCTTTCCCCATACTTCCAAGCTTCTTTCTAGAAAATGGAGGAGAAGCCAACAAGAAAAGAGTTCTCAGGAAAGTTGAAATCCCTAAGAAACCCTTATGGTAATTCAGTTCTAACCTCCAAGGCGTGCTCCTTGGGGCATAATGCGTCACAAACGGCAAACTCGAGACGGGATCAATCGACCTCGCAATAAGATACGCCTCAGTCGGGTGCAAATTTCTGCTGCTAGGGTTGACCCAGAGAGACCAAGTGGAAAACCCAACTGTCTTCCAGGACGAGAGAGCCATAGAATCGTAGAAAAGCTGCAAAATCGAGGAAATTGAAACGGGTTTTGGAGGAGTTGAAAGTTGAAGAGAGACAGATAGAGAGGAAGAGGTCAATTAGGGTTCGGTTCCAAGTGTTAGAGGTGGACGAGAGGGGAGTCAGCGTACCTGCGAAATGGGTTGGGTTGATTGGCCCACTCAAGCCTGCACCATTTTCATTTTGTCCGTTCTTCTTTCAACTTTTTCGCACCCATTACACTAGGTTTCACGGGTGTTACCTATACTATACACCATTGCCTTAGATGGTACCATTACAAGATAATTACACCTCATTACCATTGACTACCTATTGTAACGCATAAAAATAACCATTACCATAGCATATCTATTGCAACATATATAAAAACCATTACGAATATGGTGTTACAATTAGGGCTGAGCATAGGCCTAAATCCGACCCGAACCGACCCGAAAAGCCCAAAACCCCAAAACAATGGGACCGAAGACCGAATCGAATGTTCGGGTTTGGTTCGAGTTCGAGCCAAAACAGCATTCGTATATAAAAACACACTAAAAACCGAACCCGAATCGAACCCGAAATCCTAATAAATTCATACCGAAACCCGAACCGAAGTCATGTGGGTTCGGGTTCGGTTCAGATTTTTCGGGTCGGGTTCGGGTTCGGTTTTCTCAGCCCGTGCTCAGCCCTAGTTACAATAGGTTAGTTATTTTGTAGTGAATTATATAATAGTAGTGTGAATCACAATAATCTATAAAAATTCAGTCCATTAATTTTCAATGGTTGGTAGTTTGACGTTTCTTGTTTTCATAGTTATTAATTTTGATTTTTTCTGAAAAAATGAATAACCATCGATTATATTCTAAGCTAGTTATTACCTTTGAATAACGATAACGTGAAAGACGTCAACATCTTGAATACATAAAAATAATAATTTCACCCGAATATTCTCCAATAATAAAAAACAGTAATTCCTGCTATAAGTACTACTCCCTCCGTTCCATAATGTTCGTCATGTTTTCGTTTTGGGCGTCCCCTTTTGTTTGTCCTATTTTCCTTTTTTATCCATCTTTTCTTTCCAATATTACCCTTATTCATTCCATCTTTTACACAATTTTATCATTATCTTACACATCCAATCATTCTCACCTACCATCTTCATCCATCTCAAACTCCATTAATATCCACTATTTTTATCCATAACCTAAAACTTAATAAACCATTTTCCATTAACCTAATTAACCTAATTAATTAAAATGTTAATTAATTAATTAAACTAATAAAATTAACAAAATTAACCAAACTACTCCTAAATTCATTAACTTAACCCAAATCCATTTTTTTAACCAAACTAACCCAAACCCAAACCCATAATTTACCCTAACCCAATATCCCTAACCCATATTAACCTACCCCTAATCTACCCATTTAACCCGGCCTAATCTACCCAGCCCAATTACCGAAACCCTAATCTACCCAGCCCAGCCCATTTCCCACCCTAACCCTAAATACCCCCTTCTGAGCTCTCACTCTTCACTCTATCGTCTCACTCTTCGCCGCTCTCTTCTATTTTCTTCTGAGCTCTCTCATTCTCTCTGAAACCCTAGATCTGAGCTCTCTCGTCTCCTCTCTCGCCTGAGCTCTCTTCACCTCTAGTTCTCCTTTGTGCTCTAATCTGACTTCTCGCTCTCCAGAGAAGGTACCTCTCCTTCTCTACGCTCTCGTCTGAGTCCTCTCTTCTATTCTGAGCTATCTCTGAAACCCTAACTCACAAAAATGATCTCGATCTGTTGCAGATCTGCTCGTCGGCGGTTAATCTGCTCCGATTGCCCCCAAAACACAGAAAAGGCTTGCTCCTCGTCTAGATCTACCCAGATCTCCCAAAACCCGCCCAAAAAACCCCTAAATCTCAGAGATCGTTGCTTTGAAAACCCCGGTCCCCTGGGTTCCCTTCTCTGTTTGCATAAAAAATGGGTGATTCGGACATATTTAAGTCTGATGGGTCCTGGACTTCTGATGCACTTTTTGTTGCTTGCTCTCAAGCTCCACAGTGCGAGTGGGGTGGCGATTGTGTTGGGGATCACGGCTTCACTCCTGTTGGCTCAGAGGAAACTATGGAGGGAAAGTTGCGCGAAGAGCCCCCAGAGATCGTTGAGCTCCCTGCTACCCCTGAGTTCGATGAGCTCTTTCCTACCCCTGAGATCGTCGTCCTCCCTGATTCCCCTGAGATTATCTTCATCCCTGATTCCTCTGACGATGAAGTTGCGGGATGAATCGTCCCCGGTTATGGTGATGTTGCCTCTAATTCTGATTTTTAGCCAAGTCTCACTCTTTTTTAGTTGTTTATGCATGGGTACTTTTTCTGAGATTATTGCTCTGAATTATGCATGTTGTTGAATGAGTTTGTTGTGCTGTTGACTGAGACATTGGTATTCTGTTTTGTTGTTGATGTTCTGATGACTAAGACATTGGTATTCTGTTTAAGTTGATTCTCTGTTTTGGTGTGTTGGTGTTCTGTTTTGGTGTTGCTGTTCTGATGTTGGATTATGTTGTGTTGCCTCTGTGTTGTGATCGGTGATGATGCATGATAACTGAGATGCAAAACCTTTATGTTCACTGGACTTCTGATGTGCCATGGCAACACTGTGTCACATGTAATTGATTGATGCTTATGTGTATGTTAAGGTACTATGATTGGTATTGTATCTATGAGGGTTATGGAGACATCCGAGATTATTTATGCATTTCAATGATGAAGTCTTGAAACTGAGATGCAATACCTTTAATGTCATTGCCTTAATGTGCCATAGGAACACTTTTACATGTGGTTGATTATTGATTATGTGTATGTTGAGTCTTGTGATTGGTCTTGTGTCTATGATGGCTATGGGGACATCTGAGATTATTTGTGCATTTCAATGATGAAGTTTTTTTGCTGAGATGCAAGACCTTAATATCACTGCCTTAATGTGCCATAGGAACACTTTCACATGTGATTGACTGATGTCTATGTGTATGTTAAGGTCTTGTGATTGGTCTTGTGTCTATGATGGCTATGGGGACATCTGAGATTATTTATGCATTTCCCTTGTTTATCCCGAAATGTTTGTCCTAAAGTTCTAAAAGCTCTTGTGATTGGTGGTGTTATTCTCCTTGAGTCTATCTATGATGAAGTCTTGAAACTGAGATGCATTCCATGCATGTTCACTGTCTTAGTGTGCCATTGGAACACAGTAAAATGACTGATTGATGCTTATGTGTATGCTAAGGTATTGTGAATGAGTTTGTGTCTATGATGGTATTAGGGACATATGAGATCAAAGCTATGTCATTGTTGTGCCATTATTTGTGCTTGTTTACAAAATTATAAAAGTTCTTGCTCTGTACACAAAATGTTCAATCTTTGTCATATATTGCTAAATAAACTGACTGTCTTCAAGTGCTTCTTCAGTGTCTTGATCTTCAACTTCTGTTGTCCCTTGTTGACTCTGTTGACCTGCTATTGATGTTCCTGCTTGATCTGCTTGTTGTGCACCCCCATTCACTATGTCCCATGCTTCTATGATAGCCCACATAGGTGCCTTGATCTCTCTTGGTAGATTTCCTTGAGCCATTAATTTCTTCTTGTTTACATGTGGCAAATCATACTCATTGCCTCCCTTGCTTTTAAGTATTTCATTCATAACAAATTGTAGTGTCATCCACACATCTCTTAGAGTTGTAGGGGCCAATTCAAAAAATGCTTCATGCACTGCTTCTATCATATGATCAATACTTTTTGGCATCTTCTTGTGCATGAGTGACCGAATGCTTCTGAAAAATCCTAGATCTAAGATGTTTACATATGGACTATTAGCTGACTGTTGTATTAAGATAAAAGTGAATCCATCCTGAATGTATACATGTTGCCATTCTGGATCTCTTTGAGTTATATGGGCCTTTGCATTGTCTTGTTGTATGAATATAACTCTTTGAGCTCCATCTTGTGGCCACTTTGCCTTGATTGCTGGAATGATTTGGTTTATCAACATGTTCCTTTTCACTTGCTTGTTGACTGATTCAACTAGCTTTGTAACTAGTGTCCCATTTTCTCTGTTTTTGGATGACCTTTTTGCTGCTTGTTGATATGTGAATGGAAAGATTCCTATCTTTCCATCAAAAATGCACTGTCCCTCTGCATCAAATCTAGGCCTTGCTACAACTGCAGTGAACATAACTTTGGGAATGAATTTAGATGAATTTGCAGCTCTGTACTTGCCCCTTTCATTATGTGCTAGATATACTCTCTGTGATTTCTTTGATAGAAAAAACCACTTCTCATACAAGTGTACAAAATCAAACATTAGATAATACACTGATTTTTCTTCTACTGTATCCCTACAAAGTAACTTCAGTACCCAATCCAACCTAGCCTTCTTATGTCCCTCACTCAAACCAGGATGGATTGGATTTGTATGTGGCTTTATTGTACCTTGCTTGACCATCCTATGCACTTTGGTCTTTGAAAGACTAAGCTTGCTAGCTAAGTCTCTAATGCATGACATGTCGCCCATGCCCAGTGCTGTGATTGAATCCATCTCTACTTGAATTCCTTTTCTACCACAGTTGTGATATTTTGTGCTTAGATTGTACCTCTGCTGTGCATTATGTTGCTTCTTTGTTGTGTTCCAAAGTCTGCATATGCACCTTGTTGACATTTTGAACTCTTCTGCAGCTTTCTTTATTGCACCATGTGGTAATTGTCCCTCTCTAGATATTGCTAGCAGAGCATTCAAAATGTGCATTTTTTTATCACTGTTGAGCCTGGTATTATGTGTTGGTTGATGATGTTGTGTTGCCTCTGTGTTGTGCTCTGCTTCTGATGACTGTCCCTCTTCATCTCCTGGTTCCTAGTTGAGATCAAAGCTATGTTCACTATCTTGTTCCATGTCCCCTGATGACTGTCCTTCTTCGAACTCTTCTCCATCATAAATGTACTGTTCATCTGGAAGTGGAGCTTCATTTAAGTCCCATAATGTTGAGGCCATGACACCACCAGGCTGTGATGCAGAGACTGTTTACTTGCTTAATTTTGCTCTGAATTTTACTATAAATTTGAATGTAAATTCTGTAAATTCATCTCCCAAAACTGTAATCCCATTTTATACTCTGTTTAGGGGCAATTTTGTCAGGGCAATTATACCCTAAGTCCCCTTTTGTTTAGGGCAATTCTGTCCCCAAAAATTGTAAGTGATCCGTGTGCCCCTAAAATCAGCCTTCTCATTGGCTGAAATTTGATCTGTGGTAAATAACCACAGATTGCACTGTAGTAGGTCATGTCCCCTTGTGTACTTTGTGTAATTTTCACTGTAGCAGGTCATGTCCCCAATTGTACTTTGTTAATTTTCTTAATCCAAGAGCTTTTTGTACTTTAGGATAAACATTTCGGGACAGAGGTAGTACTTAGCAGTTAGCATTATGTCGACATCTGAAACCAAAGCAATTGTCAGAAAGCGTAAATCAACCCAATGTAAATCACCTATGACTAAATTGTACGGAGTATTACCTTCCCATTTATCAGTCTTTTATTGGTCCACTTGTAAACTTTTTTATTTAAAATAAAATTATATGTTTTTCTAAACCAATTTTTAAATACATCATTCCTTTCCCATAATTAAAAAAAAAAACTTTTTAACTTTTAAATCTGGAAAAATAGTGAAAGTAAAAGAATAACATTTTTTTGAAATGCATAAAAAAGACATTTTAGAGCTTCTGTAACTTTTTAATCGCCAAATGAATTAATTAATTTGAACTTTTTTATTTTTGATATTGTGTGACTTTAATTAAGATAAAAATCTACTAAAAAGTGTAGATAAAAAGGTATAAATGGACCAATAAAAAGGTGGCCATAGGGAAGGTAAGAGTATAATTTTGCATAGGTGATTGGAGTCTGGACTGCAACCCACCTAACCTTTTAATTTCGAATACTTCATTTTTTTCCTTTTGTTATTGCTATGGCCTAAGGTATACTGTTTTTGTTACTGGCTTATATATCAGGTTGCCACTAGAACCTACTCACAAGTACAATATCAATACGGGTTGTCCTCTTAAATTTTGTACCTTTTCTGCAAATTGGATTATACTCCCTCTGTCCTGAAATGTTTGTCCTAAAGTACAAAAAACTCTTCAATTAAGAAATTTTATTAAAGTATAAGTTGTAATTATTACTGCTACAGTGCAATCTGTGGTAAATTATCACAGATGAAAAATCGTCCAATGAAAGGGGAGCATTAGCAAGCACACGGATCCACTTTCAAAATTTTGGGGACTTAGGACATAATTGCCCTAAACAATCTCTGCAAATTTTGGAGACTTAGGACATAATTGCCCTAGACATAATTGCCCCTAAACAAAGTATAAAGGGGATTACAGCATTATGCAGGGGATTTACAGAATTTACATTCAAAACTTCACTAAAATTCAGAGCAAAACAGAGAATAATCTGCATCACAACCTGGTGGTGTCATGGCCTTAGCTTTTGACTTAAATGAAGCTCCACTTCTAGATGAGTACATTTATGATAGAGAAGAGTTCGAAGAACTCAATGGGTCAGCAGGGGACATGGAACAAGATGAACATAGTTTTGATCTCAACCAGAAAGCAGGAGATGAAGAGGGACAGTCATCAGAAGCAGAGCACAACACAGAGGCAACACAACATCATCAGCCAACACAAAATACCAGGCTCAGCAGTGATCAAAAAATGCACATATTGCATGCTCTGCTAACGAGATCTAAAGAGGGACAATTACCACATGGTGCAATAAAGGAAGCTGCACAAGAGTTCAACATGTCAACAAGGTGCATAGGCAGACTTTGGAACACAGCCAAGAAGCAACATAATGCACACCAGAGGTACAATCTAAGCACAAAGTATCACAAATGTGGTAGAAAAGGAATTCAAGTAGAGATGCATTCAATCACAGCACTGAGCATGGGAGACAGGTCATGCATTAGAGACTTAGCTAGCAAGCTTAGTATTTCAAAGACCAAAGTGCATTGGATGGTCAAGCAAGGTACAATAAAGCCACATACAAATCCAATCCATCCTGGTTTGAGTGAGGGACATAAGAAGGCTAGGTTGGATTGGGTACTGAAGTTACTACAAGGGGATACTGTAGAAGCTAAGTCAGTGTATTATCCAATGTTTGATTTTGTACACTTGGATGAGAAGTGGTTTTTTCTATCAAAGAAATCACAGAGAGTATATCTAGCACAGAATAAAAGGGGCAAGTACAGAGCTGCAAATTCATCTAAATTCATTCTCAAAGTTATGATCACTGCAGTTGTAGCAAGGCCTAGATTTGATGCAGAGGGACAATGCATTTTTGATGGGAAGATATGAATCTTTCCATTCACATATCAACAAGTAGCAAAAAGGTGATCCAAAAACAGAGAGAAGGGGACACTAGTTACAAAGCTAGTTGAATCAGTCAACAAGCAAGTGACAAGGAACATGTTAATAAACCAAATCATTCCAGCAATCAAGGCAAAATGGCCACAAGATGGAGCTCAAAGAGTTATATTCATACAATAAGACAATGCAAGAGCCCATATAACTCAAGGAGATCCAGAATGGCAATAGGTATACATTCAGGATGGATTCACCTTCATTTTAATACAACAGCCAGCTAATAGTCCAGATGTAAACATCTTAGATCTAGGATTTTTCAGAAGCATTCAATCACTCATGCACAAGAAGATGCCAACAAGTATTGATCATATGGTACAAGCAGTGCATGAAGCATTTTTTGAATTGGCCCCTACAACTCTAAGAGATGTGTGGATGACACTACAATTTGTTATGAATGGAATACTTAAATGCAAGGGAGGCAATGAGTATGATATGCCACATGTAAACAAGAAGAAATTAATGGCTCAGGGGAATCTACCAAGAGAGATCAAGGCACCTATGTGGACTATCATAGAATCATATGACATAGTGCATGGGGGTGCACAACAAGCAGATCAACCAGGAACATCAATAGCAGGCCAACAGAGTCAACAAGGGACAACAGTATATGAAGATCAAGACACTGAAGAAGCACTTGAAGACAGTCAGTTTATTTAACAATATATGACAAAGATTGAACATTTTGTGTACAGAGCAATCTTAGGAGGTAAAGTAACATATTTTGTCTAGCTTAAGTATATTTTTTTTGGGTCAGAAAGCTGTTATTTGAAGCAGGAAATTGTAAGGTAGCAAGAACTTGTATAATTTTGTAATCAAGCACAAGTAATGGCACAACAATGACAATGCATTTCTCAGATGTCCCTATTATCCTCATAGACACAAACCCAATCACAATACCTTAGCATACACATAAGCATCAATCAGTCATTTGACTGTGTTCCTATGGCACACTAAGACAGTGAACATGCAGGGAATGCATCTCAGTTTCAAGACTTCATCATAGATAGACTCAATGAGAATAACACCACCAATCACAAGAGCTTTTAGACCTTTAGGACAAACATTTCGGGACAAACCAGACAAAGGAAATGCATCTCAGTTGTATTAAGATTTCACAATTGTAGATTTTCTCATATGTCCCTATAGCCATCATAGACACAAGACCAATCACAATACCTTAACATACACATATGCATCAGTCAATCACATGTGAAAGTGTTCTTATGGCACATTAAGGCAGTGATATTAAAGGTCTTGCATCTCAGTGTTAAGACTTCATCATTGAAATGCACAAATAATCTCAGATGTCCCCATAGCCATCATAGACACAAGACCAATCACAAGACTTAACATACACATAAGCAACAATCAACCACATGTAAAAGTGTTCCTATGGCACATTAAGGCAGTGACATTAAAGGTATTGCATCTCAGTTTCAAGACTTCATCATTGAAATGCATAAATAATATCGGATGTCCCCATAACCCTCATAGATACAATACCAATCACAATACCTTAACATACACATAAGCATCAATCAATTACATGTGACACAGTGTTGCTATGGCACATTAAGACAGTGATCATAAAGGTTTTGCATCTCAGTTATATTGCATCATCACCGATAACCTAACTGATCAATCCAACATCTCACTCAACAACAATGAACAATCCAATATAAGAGTACATGCATAAGATCAATCCAACTTTCAAGCATGCATCAGAATACATCATATGATCAATATAAGGTTTTTTAGTCACAATGTAATAGAGAATCAACAAAAAAACAGAACACCAACACCAAAACACTGCAAATTATCAGCATACATAATCTAACATCAGAACAGCAAATCCAGAATCAATCCAATGTATCAGTCAACAGCACAACAAACTCATTCAACAACATGCATAATTCAGAGCAATAATCTCAGCAAAAGTACCCAAAATAAACAACTTAACAAGAGTGAGACTTAGTTAAACATCAGAATTAGAGGCAACATCACCATCATCGGGGACGATTCTTTTGTCAGAAGACTGAACCGCAGCTTCATCGTTAGTGGAATCAGGGATTACAATAATCTCAAGGGAATCAGGGAGGACAACAATCTCAGGGGTATCGGGGAGCACAACGATCTCTGGGGGCTCAGACCACATCATCCCCTCCACAGTTTCCTCTGAGCCAACAGGAGTGTAGGTGTGATTCCCATGAAAATCGGCACCCCACTCGCACTGTGGAGCTTTAGAGCAAGCAACAAAAAGTGCATCAGAAGTCCAGGTCCCATTGGACTTAAATAGGTCCGAATCACCCATGAATGCAAACAAAGAATGGAACTCAGGGGACGGGGGTTTTCAAAGCACTCAAATCTGAGATTTAGGGTTTTTTTGGACGGGTTTTGGGAGATATAGATAGATCTAGAGGAGGAGCAAGCTTTTTTAGTGTTTTGGGGACAGCCGGAGTAAATTAATAGTCGGCGAAGCAGATCTGCAACATATCGAGATCTCAGATGAGTTAGGGTTTAGGGTTTCAGAGAGAGCTCATACGAGAGAGTAGAGAGCTCAGACGAGAGAGTAGAGAAGGAGAGTAAGGCACCTTCAAGGAGAGTGAGAGCTCAGATGAGAGCACAAATGAGAGCTCAGACGAGAGAGGAGAAGAGAGCTCAGATGCTCCAGGGTTTCAGAGAGAATGAGAGAGGAGAAGAGAAGAGAGCGGTGAGGTGAATGAGAGTGAGAATGAGATTAGGGTATTTAGGGTTAGGGTAGGTTAATATGGGTTGGGCTGGGTAGATTAGGCCGAGGGTAATTGGGCTGGGTAGATTAGGCCGGGTGGTTAATGGGTTTAGGGTAGGTTAATATAGGTTAGGGATATTGGGTTAGGTTAAAATATGGGTTTGAGTTTGGGTTAGTTTGGTTAAAAATATGGATTTGGGTTAAGTTAATAGATTTAGGAGTAGTTTGGTTAATTTTGTTAGTTTAATTAATTAATTTTTAATTAATTAGATTAATTAGGTTAATGGAATATGGTTTATTAAGTTTTAGGTTATGGATAAAAATGGTGAATATTAATGGAGTTTGAGATGGATGGAGATGGTAGGTGAGAATGATTGGATGTATAAAGTAGGGAAAAAAATGATATTTTGGATAAAAGATAGAATGAATAAGGATAATGTTGGAAAGAAAATATGGATAGAAAAAAAAATAAAGTGAAGTAGGAGAAACAAAAGGAAACGCCCGAAACGGAAACAGGACGAACATTATGGGACGGAAGGAGTAAATCTTTGTATCTATGTTACTGTGTACTATATATAAATTACTTAAAATATACAATTACAACTGAAAATATATATTTGCAATAAATATTATAAAAGTACGTGATAAACATCGTTCACTGTAATTAAAGTTCACGTTGCCATATTTTTTCTAAAGTGGAAAATTATACTGACTTTTATTAATGGAGAAGTGTTGTTTAAATAAGGACATGATTAACAAGATTACAAATTCAAACTCAAAAGGAATATATCTAGAGATATCCGTAACTACTACTAATAAATAGATAGGATTTCCTAACAATATGATAACTAGTTATTAATTTAAATTCAAATAATTATAATTTAAACTAATTTTAAATTATTCCTTAACATAACTTTCTTAACAGCCAGGTCAAAATAATTTCAATTTTTTAGTGTACGTTAATTTCTAGTTTCTTCTCAATGTTTTTTCATGAATTACTCGAATACTATTCAATTTTTATTTGAACATTTCTAATTTAAATATAAATTTATATGAACGATGCATAAATAGCGTGGAGATTGCTTTTACCATAAACACAAGCTAAAAGTGGAAGTTAGATGATTTCTAGGTTGTTGAAACCTCGATAGCATGGCTGCCCAGTCTGATTGGTGGGCGACAACGTGACGCTTGCCACGCTGACCAATAAAATCAAGAAGGGCACAACTTATACTCCCTCTCTCCCATAATATTTGTCCTGTTTGATTTTTGGGCATTGTTCATCATTGCGGATAATCTTCAAGATTTCTCCCAATATATAAGAAAAAACATAGTCATGTAGGATCTTGTTTGATTCGTCTCAACGAGTACTTTGATAATATCAAAAAATTATAATTTTTAGAGTTATGTAATTAGAGATATTAACGATACAAAACTCGCATCGACAAGTGTGTCCGGTCAAAACAGGACAAACATTTCGGGACGGAGAGAGTATTTAATATTCCAATCCCCAAATCCCAATCTGGAGACGACAAGTGTCAATCATCTGCCAAATTATGAGAGAGAACAGAAATAATGACTTCCAGAGCTCCACTTAACAAATCTTTAATTAAACAAAAACTAGTCCAAAATCCGTGCCATGCACGAAATATTTTTATTAAGGTGTTGTTTTAGTATATAGCTTTAGTATCACTTTTAAGTGTTTATCTAATAAAATTATATTATATTTGCATAAATCATAATTTTTTTATATATTTTATTAAAAGATAATAATCATAAACTCATAATATTAGTAAAAAAGAAGAAAATTTAAACAATATTGTTCACATGTATTATAATAAATTTGTAGAAACTAAAAGAGAAATGATATGCTAAAGTGATATATCATCACATCAATATTTGATATTAGAAGATATATAATTGAACATACAAAAAAAACATTTAGTGAAAAATATGTGTAAGCTTTTTTTTAGTAAGAATGATCTCTTTAATAAAAATTATATTTCATCAATTCAATATAAACAATTATATAATTTTATATAAAATTAATAATTAAAGTTTAATTAATATAAATAATTTTAAAAATTATCAAATCCATCAATTTATTTTAATGTACATTTATATTAATTTTGAGTAATTATTGTTGAGCAATGAGCTTTCTAAATGTTAAAGTTGGTTAAATTTGCTCAATGCTTAAAAATGATTGTTCCTCAAGGAAATGTAAGCAACTTAAGAACATGAACAAAGCAATTGATATCATGAACAATAAACATATCTCTCACATTAAGTAAATAATACTTAAATTAAAAAAATTGGTTTGATGTCTGTAATAAAATTAATACTTGAACCACTATAAAAAATCTTGTTAAAATTTATTTGTTGAAAATTTGCTATAAAAAGTGACTAACGTATAGAGCTGTCAAAAAATTATCGAACCCGTTTTACCGACCTGACCGACCCGCTTTTGGACTCGACCCGACTTGACCGAAATTTTTGATAACCTGAAGTTACCGAACCCGAATTTACCGAGACCGAACCCGACCAACCCGAACCCGACCCGATTAACGAACAAATGTGGAGTAATAATAAAATATAATATAAAATAATATGATAAATGACATATAAATAATGATAATATGCTTAATATCCTTAAAAAAACATTGTTGTACTTATATAATTTTTTATAATGTAGAAATTTATAAATTAATAAATAAAAATAAAATATGATTTTGGTCTACTAATATCAATTACATTAAAATAATTAATAATATTATTATTATTTTAATCCATTTCAACTTATTTTGACATATTTTAATTAGTTTTTAACTATTTAATAATATTTAAATAGTGAACAAAATATTTAAAAAATGACGTTCTTGACCCGTTGGTTAACCCGAACCGCCCGCTGACCTGTATTGACCCGACCGGCTCGACCTGTTATCTGAAATGATCTGACCCGTTCTCAACCCAAACCGAAAATAACCGAACCGAACCCGACTTGACCGACCCGATTGACAGCTCTACTAACGTATAAAGAATGAGGAAAAAGCTATAATTTTACATGCCAAAAAAGATTAATATGATTAAGATGAAGTGAGAAATGAATAATTTGAATGTGTTACGAAACAAAAGTATAATATTAATCATAAGCTGTATACAACTAAATTTGTGAGTGTATTTATATATATGTGATTATGGATGCATGGTTTCTGACCCAATGTCATTTGATTCACTACAATCCGTCTATTTTTATATTGACTATGAATACTATATCAAACGCTTATATCAAGTTAAAATAATCATATAACAATCTTCATGGTAGAAAATGAATGTGAAATTTAATATACAAACAAATATAAGATTTACATTAGTTCATACGTATTGTTAAAAGAAATAAGCTATTTTTTTTATTAAGAATAAAGTTAATTTGATGAGATTTGGTAAAAAATTGGTAGAATTTTAGAGTATAAATTTGATTAATTTAAAAAACAAAATAAAAATATTAAAGAGGATAATAATAAATAAAAAAAATAAAAAAAATCAAAGCTCAACAACGTGAGCCTAAAAACGCTCTGATGGCTTAAAAAGTGTGAGATTTAATATATAGTTATAGATTTCATTCATGTTTATCCTTATTCTCATCTTTCCTAAGAGAAATTAATCCTTATCCACATCTCAAAAAGGAGGGAAAATATACGGTGCGTAGTGCGTACGTTAGATCATAAAACATTGAAAACATAGGTTAGAAATACATTAGAACTATAGGAACAACCCACATACTAACTCACATATATATGCGTGAATGATTAATCGACGCCGTATATTATATGTTGGAAGAGTAAGCATATATACATCGGTTGTTAATTTGCTAACTAAATATAGCAAGCTAGAGCCACAAAAAAAAAGAACTTTTGTGGCATATATAAGCAAACAACTGAAGATGCCGAAAGAAATTTGCATTCATAGAGCATTGATAAAATTACAGAGTTTTTCCTGAATGTTGATTTAGTATACAAACAAATATATGGCTAATTTTTTAGTTCATACGTGGCCATGGTAGAGATTGGATAATGGGCTGGTGGGAAGTAAAGTAGTTACAATTTTAGGGACATATGTTAGCACTAGGTTTAGCCAAATGTCAGATATAGAGGCTGCTAAGTGACAAATTCTGTTTGTGAAGAGATTCCTTCAACTTTAATTATTTAGGGTAGATATTAGTGTCCGTACAACTATAATAATTCAACATTTTTTTCTTGCCAATCTCTTTCAGACTTAGTTGATAAATATGACACCACTTAACTATAAGGTAACAAATTCAAATCCATCTTGTTATAATAGTTTTATTTTTTCTAAGTCACATCACAGTTACACACGACGAGTAAAATTATTTATATTTGAACAAAGAAATTACTTAATATATACTCTATACTTGAGGTGAAGGTTCAATATGACCAATAATTATGTGGCGGATATGATGCAGAGAGGACAAAGTCAGGAGGAGATTGTGTCTGCCTATCTGTTTCTGTTGATTGGATGTACTAATATGTTCGATAGGTATAACGACTGTACCTCCGGTAATTTATTTAATGCGATATTTTAATATCATATACTATTTTTTTTTGTAAAATAGGTCCACCAACCGGGTGAAGAACAAGTATATGCAGTTCGTGCTGGACCATGACAAAGTAGGCAAATTCGCCTGGGCCGCTGGGGTTCTTGCGATCTTGTATCGCAGCCTGGGGGAGGCATTTCAGACCTAGACGACCGGCATAGCAGGTTGTATGAGGCTTCTCCAGGCATGTTTATTGTTTTTTATTAATTGTAGCCTAACCTTTTATTTTATTAACGCCTTGTGCATGTCATTAATGTAGTGTTGGATATGACGTTATTTCCCACGTTTTGGAGGACACACATCGCAGGACCCGCAACGACTGGCGGATCCGTGGGCAGCAGCAGTAGACGAGCCTGGACCCATTTCCCGCGTGGATGCGGATAGGTTCGTCCAGCTCAGACATGCACTGGATAGGGTTACAGCTGATGAGGTAAAATCTACAAACGAATCTAATTACTTTTTATGGTACTTTTTAGGCTCTTAACAAATAGTAACACAATGTAATTACAGGTCTGTTGGATGCCTTGGAGAGTAAGGGGCGAACGACCGGAGGTGGCGGACCCAGGAGTGGATTTCAGGACTACCCACCGGGGTTTCAGGTTCGACGGTATCATCTGTTGCATTGATGTCCAGGAGGGGTACATGCCGAGTCGGGTGCTATTTTGAGGAGATCACTCATCCGTACATGGATCCTACCTCCCAGCCATAGGATGTCCCACATGATGGACCTGTCATTCGCCGACCTCCAGTAGTTGATATCGCTACGGTATATGTTCTCTAATTTTTAAACGTTTACTATACTACTTATGCATTAGCGTACGTAATATTAACATATTTAAATTATGCAACGGGCCCAGATGGTGCTCGGGTTGACACGTGCCTAGTTGGATACCGACGGGATCATTGATGGAGAGAGGGCCTTCTCAGTGTCATCCAGATATTGGTGGGAGACGCTTACCCGGTGCCGGATCCACCTCAGTGCGCATCACACATTTTTAGGGACTCACAGTATGAGCACAGTCAGGGTAGCATTGCAAGGGGCAATGAGCGAGAGGATGGACCCGACCCTGAACATGATTAGTTTTATTTAGAGTTTGTTTTAGTATTTTGGATTTGATACAGTTATTTTATATATAATTTACCTATTGGGGTCTATTCTGAAAATACGAATTTGATTCCCTACTTTATTTTCCTACCTTTAAAATTATATTGATTGTCAACATTTATTACTTCTTATCAAAGACAATCAAAGAACCAAATAATTTATATATTTGTAAAGATATGAGTGAGTGTTATATGACCAAAGTCATATAAATACGTGACACATCATCTTTGGCAAGTGAGAAATTATCCAATTGCAATTAATATTGGAACACATGAATAATGTATAGGATTATGTTATGCATTTTATCGTTGAGATTATTTTGTACCTAGGCCTTGAATGAGATTACTGTAGTACTTTAGTAGGTGATCTAGCGGTCACGTTATTTTATGTATGAATTTATCCCATACATGTATAATTAATTAATTAAAGCATATCATACCATAATCCAGCTAATAGGATATATACATATAGCAAGTACAAACAAAAAATATATATAAATAAGTTGACAATACCATATCAATTAACTCTCATGTATTAGGATTCTATGTGTATTAGTATAAATATACATCTTGTAACGGGATAGCTTATGAATGAATAATATCAAATTATCTATTTCCCTTTCTCTTCCCTATCTCATATCTCCCTCATGCGTATCTCTTTCTCTTCTAGTTTCTCTGTTCTTCATCTTCTTTCCCAAATTCTCCTCTTCCTTCCTCAATTCCCCTTTCAATGGTCATGATTCATTCAAGGACATGACAAATGTGACGTATTGGGTTATATGAGATTAGTATAAATACTATAGGACATGTATTGTAAAGGGTATGCATAATTAATAAACAAATCTTCTTTCTCTATCTCTCCTTTCTCCCTTTTCTTCCCCGTGTCTCCTTCTTCTTCTATCTCTTCTAATCTCTTCTCATATTTTCTCCTTTCTTTCTCTAATCCAATCTACCAAATTTGTAATCTTTCCTTGTTACTGTCTGGGACATGACATTAACCTAATTCTATATAGTCATTGTTTTCGATCCATTCAATTAATCTAGAGTGGTGTTAAATGTCACTAGAATAATTCATCATTAATATTAAACTTCTTATAATACCCCCAATTTTTATAAAAAATTACAAAAACAATTTAAATGTAAATTTGTTGTTTTCCACTTGGCCATATTTCTTATCATTCCCATCATAGCTTCAAGTTTTTTTTTTGGTGTGAAATGAGGGCAAAGCCCATGAATACTAAAAAAACTTAAAGAATGTTCAAACAAGCAGCAACATCACCTTCCAAGAGCTACATTACATGAGGGGGAGGATGGTCATGGATGACCATACCCAACTGATGACTAAAAAAAAAATTGCTAGATAATCAACAACATTATTATGGGAGCGAGGTGATAGCTCCATGACCCCCTCGATGACGGCGAAGGACAAAGAGAAAGCAATGGGAGTGCGCTCGAATGACCCGATAACAAGAGCTCGGCGCCGCCAAGGCTTGGTGGCATCGTTTCTGAGCTGACCTTGAGCGTCGCCAAAAAAGGTACCTTACTTGACCAACGTGAAAATTTGTTTCATACTAAGTGTGCGGTCCAGAGTGCTTCTTTGAGTGTCATTATAGATGGTGAGAGTTGTTGTAATATCATCAATGAAAAGGTGATCAAACACTTCAAGTTCAATACGACTCCGCATCCACAACCCTATAGTCTACAATGGATATTCGCGGGTGATGATTCCAATGTTGTGAAGCAACAATGCACAATACATTTCAGCATTGGACATTACAAGGATTCAGTGCTTTGTGACGTAGTGCCCATGGATGCAACTCATCTTCTCTTAGGGCGACCTTGGCAATTTGACAAGAGAGCTCTTCATGATGGATTCCTCAACAACTACGTCTTCATGCACAATGGAAGAAAGGTGACTTTGCTTCCTATGAGCCCTCAGGAGATTATGCACGATCAAGTTGAAAGGAACCGAGTCAAGGCACTTGAACAAGCCAAGGGACATCCACTGCCCTCAGTTGGCCGTGAGATGCCACAAAAATCAGCCACAAAGCAGCCCCCTAAGCCGGCCCCAAATGGCATTCAAGGATCTTGTGAAAACCGGCTTCTCTTGGCTAGGTCTCGGGATGTCTCCCCAATCATTCAGGGACGTCTTTCTTGCTTTTTACTTGTTCCATTTGCGTGTCTTTTAAATGTTAAAGATCTTGTTGATTTACCCCCTGCAGTGACTTCTCTTTTGCAGGAATTTGAGGATGTGATTCCCGAAGAGCTACCCGAAGGATTGCCACCTATACGTGGAATTGAGTATCAAATCGACTTTGTGCCCGACGCCTCTCTACCTAACCGAGCTGCATACCGCGCGAGCCCGGAGGAGACCAAGGAATTGCAGCGTCAAGTGCAAGAGTTGATGGATAAGGGCTACGTCCGAGAGAGCTTAAGCCCCTGCGCAGTACCGATCATTCTAGTGCCTAAGAAGGACGGTAGTTGGCACATGTGTGTTGATTATCGGGCAATCAACCAAATTACAGTGAAGTATCGACACCATATTCCTAGACTTGATGATATGCTTGATAAATTGCATGGTGCTACCTTATTTTCAAAAATTGATCTTAAGAGTGGTTATCATCAAATTAGGATACATGAGGGTGATGAGTGAAAAACTGCTTTTAAGACTAAGTATGGCCTTTATGAGTGGTTGGTTATGCCTTTTGGTTTGACCAATGCTCCTAGCATTTTTATGAGATTGATGAATCATGTTTTAAGGGCTTACTTAGGCAAATTTGTAGTTGTCTACTTCGATGATATCCTTGTTTACAGTAGGTCATTAGATGAGCATATTGAGCATCTTAGGAAGGTCTTAGAGTGTCTTAGGAATGAGAAACTCTATCCTAACCTTGGTAAATGTTCTTTTTGCTCGGATTCTACTATTTTCCTTGGTTTTGTTGTAAGCAAGGATGGGCTAAAAGTCCACCAAGAGAAGGTCCGCGTCATAGCGGAATGGCCACGCCCCACAACTCCAACCATGGTTCGGTCATTCCTGGGCTTGGCTGGCTTCTACCGCAGATTTGTGCGTGATTTCTCCACCATTGCAGCCCCATTACATGAGCTTACAAAGAAGGCTGCGTCAATTGCGTGGACGAACGCACACGAGACTGCATTCACTACCTTGAAGGACCGGTTGTGCAATGCTCCTTTGCTGAAATTACCGGACTTCTCCAAGACCTTTGAGGTAGAGTGTGACGCCTCTTATCATGGAATTGGAGGGGTCTTGCTGCAGGATAGGCGTCCCATTGCTTACTTTAGCGAGAAGCTCACAGGCATCCAACTCAACTACCCAACTTATGACAAGGAGCTCTATGCTCTTATTCGGGTGTTGAAGACTTGGCAACACTATCTATGGCCTAAGGAGTTTGTCATTCACTCGGACCATGAGGCGTTGAAGTACTTGAAGAGACAGTACAACCTCAACCGATGCCATTTACGATGGGTGGAGTTCATAGAGACCTTCCCCTTTGTGGTCAAGTACAAGAAAGGTAAGGAGAATGTGGTTGCTGATGCCTTTTCTCGCAGGTATGTATTACTTACTCATCTTGATGCTTCTATCTTAGGTTTCTCCTTGATTAAAGATGTGTATATGCATGATGATGACTTTGCTGTAATTTTTAAAACATGCATGGAAAAAGGAGAGTCTAATGGATTCTATGTTGATAATGGCTACCTATTTAAGACCGAGAAACTATTGATAAGCACTACTTTATAGGGCTTAAGTAAGAGTCATTAGAGGGTTTATTGGTGTCATTCAGGTAGATTTAGACACATTCATGTGTATGGCATTTGGGGGTGAAGTTTGGTGTTTTTGGAGGTGTTTGAGCTGTTTTGGAGATCATAGGAAGCCACAAGGAGAAGACGCCAAGGAAGTGAAGAGAAGAGTAGAAGAACAGTGGGCTGAATTCAAATGGTTCGTTCTCTCTACTCAGATGTCCAAATGGAGTTATTCCAATTCGAGGAGTTAGATCTTGAAGTCTACTACAATTCCTCAAAATATGAGCACAATCCGAGTTGGGAATCAAACGTTATGGCATTTTTACTGAAGTGTTGCAGAAGCTGAAGTACTGGAATCCCACCGCACCCGCGGCGAGGTCGTCAGAGAACTGGAGTTTCTGTTAAATGGCCGCACCCGGCGGTGGAGAGGCGCTGAACACTTTTCTCGGCTTATTTCCAAGATCTTTTATCTGTTTTTATTTTAATTCCGAACATTTGTTTCCAAGTTTGTTATTTCCTTTTATTTATTTCTGGATTATTTGCCCTAGTATTTAAGGTTATTTCTAAGACTTTATTTAGGTTACCTTTTGTTTTGCCACCAAGAACCCTAGTTGCCACCTTTCTACGTTTTTCTCTCACAAATCCTAATGGAGAACTAAACCTCCATTGTTGCACTTGACAGTTTGAAGCCAGCAATTGATTGGTTGTGAGTTTTCTACTCATGTTCGTTTTCCTATCTAGTTGGATTAATTCTCTTGTGCTTAAATGTTTATTGGTTTATGTTGATTTATCTAGAGTAGCTACCTAGGTTTATTGATATCTTCCTAATTGCTAGGACTTGTGATTCCGGGTTCGGGTTGCATATCTAGTAGCGAACACGATTGTGCGTATAGGGGATCCGAGCGCATAATTGTGAGAGAGAGTTAATTGCATGCTTATAGTAACGGGTTGTTTCTATTGCATGTGTCTTGTTAATCCTTGGTTGAATGCTATTGCTTTATTGAGTTCTGAAGGTTTTCGGATTTGATTTAGTAATAAGTACTATTAGGGCTGGTAGAACTAATAGTTATCTAAGATCGGGATAAGAACAACTATAGGAAAGTTGAGAACTTGAGATTGATAGAATTCCGTGATCGACCTATCTATTGTTGTGTGGATCTCTGTTGAGTGTGGCGCTTTTTCCCATCATATTTACAACCTTTTCCTGCGAACTTATTTACTTGTTTCCTTATTGCTTGTTACGAGAAACACAAACAACCCCCCCCCCCCTAGTTCCTAGTTGGTGATAACAAATTGCATAAGTTGATAACCTGACTCTCTGTGGGATCGACCCTGACTTGCTTGCTATACTACTTAGTAGGTATTTTGGGATTTATTTGATAGGCATCACGACTTTAGCCCTGTCAACTATGTATCCCAAAAATGTCTATATGTAGGTTGCTAATTCAAGAAGCTCATAAAGGTAGAGGACATTTTGGTATTCCTAAGACTTTGACTGCATTAAAGGAACATTTCTTTTGGCCTAAAATATTGCATCATGTTACATGTTTTTACAAGGCTTGTGTTACTTGTGTGCATGCTAAGTCTAGGTCGAGTCCCCAAGGATTGTATACCCCTTTGCCTATCCCGAACGTCCCATGGGAAGATATTAGTATGAATTTTATCACTGGTTTGCCCATGTCTAAGAAGGGGAGAGACTCGATATTTGTGGTAGTTGATAGGTTTTCTAAGATGGCTCACCTCATTGCATGCAAGACTACTAATAATGCTTCTGAGATTGCTTCCTTATTTTTTGAGCATGTTGTTAGATTACATGGTATTCCTAGGAGTATAGTGTCGGATCGTGATGCTAAATTTATGAGTTATTTTTGGAAATCTTTGTGGTCCAAGCTGGGGACTAAGTTGTTGTTTTCTACTAGCTATCACCCACAGACGGATGGCCAGACGGAGGTTACTAATAGGACTTTGGATGATTTATTGCGTACTATGTTAAAGTCTAACCTCCGCAAGTGGAAAGAATGCTTGCCTTTTGTTGAATTTGCATTTAACAGGTCCATGCACTCGGCTACGCAGAAGACTCCCTTCCAGGTGGTCTACGGCCTCAATCTGCTCACCCCCTTGGATCTCGTACCTCGGCAAATGAAGGAAAAGGAAAGCATCAAGGGAGTGGAGCGTGTGGACTAGGTCAAGGCCCTACATGAGAGGACGAGGCAGCACCTGGAGCGGAGGTCTGAGCAGATAGCCGAGCAACGCAACAAAAATCGACGTTCGGTTGCCTATGAGCCAGGCGACTTGGTGTGGTTGCACTTGCGCAAGGAACACTTTCCTTTGAAGCGACGCCACAAGTTGGATGCAATAGGTAATGGTCTTTTCCAAGTGCTACAACGCCTTGGGGCCAATGCCTACTGCTTGGATCTACCCGATGACTATGGTGCGCATCCTACTTTCAACGTCGCCGATCTGTCTCCTTATACGCCTCCTGCTTTTGACGATGAGGACGAAGCGGGGATGCTTCGCTACCAAGAAGGGGAGATTGATAGCTCCATGACCCCCTCGATGACGGAGAAGGATGAAGAGGAAGCAATGGGAGTGCGCTCAAATGGCCCGATAACAAGAGCTCGCGCAAGGGCAATGGAACGCGCGACTCAATCCTTAATCTCCCGGGCTTACACGAGTGACTCAGGTTCATCTAGTCCTAAATGGGTCCTTCTATTGACCTATGAAGGGTTGGGTGAGGTCCCGCCTTAGTTGCCCCCGCCGAGGAGAGCCAGACGCAGAACATCAACGTTTCCGCGACCGCGGAAACCATTTTCGCGACCGCGGAATGTCCACTGGCGAATGGCTCTACAGGAAATTTTCCGCCACCGCGAAAGATATAGCCGCGACCGCGGAATTGTTACTGACGTACGAGACTTTTACAGGAAGTTTTCCGCGACCGCGGAAGTATTTCCGCGCCCGCGGAAACTGTCATGGGCGTTGCGTCTTTGGCGTTTTATTTTCGAACTACTTATTATTTTATTATTATTTTTTAGTAGTTATTTAAACTAGCAAACCCTAGTTTGTAAGGTTATGCAGATTTTGAGAATTAAGTTGAGTTTATCTCCTTTCCAAAATCCCTTGCATCCTCTCTACGATCCCACAGATCAAACTATCCCGTAGCTCGTCGCTTCGAGCAATCAAACTCCGTTTCTTTGGTATTTCGCGATCATCACGTTGATCCCTACGTTCATCTTTTTGGATGAGTTTTGACCATCGCTTTGGTCTAGGAAAGCCATCACTTTGGCTACGCAAGAAAAGGATTCGACTACAAGCTTGAGGAAACGAAGATCCTGCAATTGCAAACGACACTTCAGGAGTTGTTCGCATCACGAGGGACATGGGCGAACTTGACATCCCAACCGGGTTTGCAGATAAGCTCACGTCAGATTTTGATGAGATAAAAATCAGAATGAGTGGAAGGCATGTCTTGGGTTAAAAGTTGCACAACTTCAAGGGAGTCCATCTCCACCAACACCTTAGGGAAGCAGCGATTCATCAGGAGTTGGAGCCCAGAGAGTAAGGCGAGCAATTCTACACGAAGAGCAGAGCAAATACCAAAGAAGGATGAGTACATGAGGAGACACTCGCCTGAGGTCGATCGAACAACCCCACCACCACCGGCATGCCCCGGATTTCCTTTCGAGGCCCCATCTGAGTTCAATTTCACCTAGCCTGCAAGAGGAGGCACCCAAGAAGGATTATTCGGTTCCTGATAAGACAAAATTCCCTGAAGTTTAGTCTTCCTTTTATGATCTTCAGCCACAAAATTGAGCGAAGCCATCTTAGCTTTGCAAATAAGGCGATCTGCAGGTTCCGTTTCATTCTAAAAAACCAGTCGATTTTGGTTCTTCCACGAGTGCCATATCATATTGCTAAAGAGAGTATTCCATCCATTCTTTCGCTTCAAGTTATCCGCCAACCAAGAACCAATTTCTAATGCAAAGAAATGAGGTTGCAGTGCTCTCCCACCAATCTGTTGCCAAGCGTTCCGAATGAAAGCACAGTCTCTGATAGCATAGATGCAAGTTTCTTCTAAACCATAGTGAGGACAAGCAGGGGAGTTAGAGAGGTGGCGGCGGACCCTTGTGGCATTACAAAGGAAGCTCTCATGAGCAGCCAAGTGCAGGAAGTGCCTAATTCTCTGCTAAATCGGAGCTTTCCAGATGCATTTCCAATCAAAAGCACTATTTGTAACACCCCTAAATTTTAACCCATTTGGAAAGGTATTACCGCCAGTGACCTCGGATTTCACCTCCGAAGCCACCCAAGGCTTTACCGGATTATACAAATCATAAACAACATTTATATAATCAACAAACCATAGTTAAAACATTTGTCAGGGGATTACAACCCAATCCCCATAGGGCAAAACATTGTTATCAAAGTAAACCAAGCATATCGGAAGTCTTTTAAAGATAAATACAAGTCTTGACCACAGAGATCAACGCCAAGGATCTCAACCTGGGTAAATTTGTTAAAAACACCTCCCGTCATAGTCGTTCTTAGCCTTCGTGGGGTGGCAACTTATCTGATGTGCCGAATCGAACGGATGACACCAGCCAACCATGCAGAGAACAATTACAGTTGGTTAGTCTAATGAAAGACTATGCAAGGGCACAAAGCAGAGTGGTTCGAAGTAGTCGTATTAGGTTAGACTCGTCGTTTCTCGGATAATAACCGATAATGATAGCCAACCACCATACTTCTACTGGAATATATCAAAAGACATGATCAAGAGAAGACTCCAACGAATATGAGTCTTATAGGAAGAATATCCAAGAGAAGACTCTAAAAGAGTGAGTCTCATCGGAAGCATGACAAATGTCTGGAACATTATAGTTTCACATACAAGCATTTAAAAACTGACTAGATGTTTCGGTTCACGACCAACCTCACCGCATAAAGCGAATCCAGATTGGAAAGAGAACGTACTCTGATCAAAGTCAGGATGAGTTTTCTAGCTGCACTATTGCCTAGCTGCACTACTCGTCAAGAGTATATTAATCATGTGCGCTCAGGCACTTATCTTAATTAATTCCAAAACGCTCATTCACGTTTCAAGCTTTTAGAATCTCATCCTCGCGGATATTGAGATATAGAGTAGGGACTAAATCCCAAAGAGTGGCACCAGCTGTGTGCACCTTCCCTGTACACGGACAGTGAATGGTCATGACCAAAGAGAAGTGTTGGGGCCTAGACATCCCATCCACTTGGTTATAAAGAAACGACTAGTACTCACAAGGAGATACCAAGTAGCGTTCCTGTGAATACTCGTTCTAACTAAACAGTTCAGAACTGTCCAAAATCATATCAAAGCCATCAAGGCCAACATCATAGATATATTTCAATCTAGATATATTTATATAATAGCGTTATTCTAGCAGATATACAACCTATTATAATATCCATTTTAATTTCCAAAACAGTTTCACAAAACCGTTCCCAGACAAGAACAATAATCATCCCAAATTAATTAACAATTAAACAATTGATAATTAATGGAAATATGGAATGATGAGCAAGAGCGAACCGCCACTTGCCTTAGATCGATGAAAGCTTCACAAGCTTAGGAATGAAGGGTTCAGAGTCTGAAACTGGGACAGATCCTAGACAATAAATCCATATGGAACGACCCATAACAAGACCCTAAGTTAGATTCAATATCTACATATATGAATCTAAAAGAATACAAGAGGAATGGAAGGAATCAAGCCTCGCTCGAAGCAAAACACCCAAGAACACACAACCCGGGTAAGCTCGCCGCGGGTGCGGTGGAGCCTCTGCCGTGGGGTGCGGTCAAGTGCCAGAGCGAGTTCTTCGACAGCGGCCATGGAGAAACTTACCCAAATCAATTCGTTCGACTTCGATTTGTTCTTGGTTTGATCTCCCACCTTCTTAAGCTTTGGAATACCACTTAGGAACACCCTTCTAACGTTCAAAAAGGAATTCGAATCCCTCTCAAAACAAGCTGAACTTTGAAACCAAAAATGGAGTTTTTCTTAGGAGGAAGATGATGTTGGAGCTGATGATCTGAGCTTTCTCTCCGCCTCCTCTCTCCATTTATAGTCCCACAAGGCTGCTCCCAGGCAAGACACATACACCACGAAGTGTCCAGCCTAAAAACGTAGGGTGAATGACTCAACAAGGCTATGCTTATAGCCTCGCCAAGTTGCATGCACGCTGTCAAGAAGACAGCTGCCACCGCGGGGTACGGTGGTGTGGCCGCGGGGTGCGGTGGCCGACTTGTTACCGCCCCCAAGTTTGGCCTTCGCCGCGGGTGCGGCCGCTTGACCGCGGGGTGCGGTCAAGGCCATTTTGCCCCTTTTTGTCCGTTTTGTCTTTTCTTACCAAGTGGTTAAATATTTTTAATCCCGAGTTAAATATATTCGTACACGAATGACCTTTTAACCCAAAAATACATTAACTGTATTTTGTATTACTCAGAAAAATATTACGGAGGTCGCACATTGCATAGAATGTCCGTACTTCTCTGAATTTAATCTGACTTGTAATCTGGTCATAAGAAAATTTGAAATTTTCCTTACAAAAATGAGGGATATTACATCACCTCCCCCTTAAAAGAAATTTTGACCCCGAAACTTAGGTCGTAAACATCTCGGGAAAGCGTCTACGCATATCTACCTCAGTTTCCCAAGTCTCCCAAATCTCCCAAGTAGTCTCTTCTGTTCCTGCTTTAGACCATAGCATCCGTACCAACGGTACCACTTTGTTGCGCAATTGCTTCTCACGACATTCCAGAATGCGCACAGGTGTCTCTTCATAAGTACCATCTGCCTGAATCTCGATGTCTTCATAACTTAACACATGAGATTCATCTGGCACATACTTTCTCAATAGGGATACGTGGAACACATTATGTACAGGATGTGCCGATGGCGGCAATGCTAAATGGTATGCTAGAGATCCCACTCTATCGAGAATCTCAAATGGTCCCACGTAGCGAGGGTTATGCTTCCCACGCTTACCAAATCTGAATACTCTTTTGGATGACGATACCTTGACAAATACTTTGTCACCAACCTCAAACTCGATATTCCTACGCCTTGGATCTGCGTAAGACTTCTGTCGACTTTGTGCTGTTAACATTCTCTATCTGATTAAAGCAATGTCTGAAGCAGTTCTCTCGACCAACTCTGGTCCGAGCAGAATCTTATCAGCATGCTCATCCCAACAAATTGGCGATCTGCACTTCCGACCATACAAAGCTTCAAATGGAGCCATCTTTATAGTAGCATGCCAGCTATTGTTGTATGTGAACTCGATTAGACTCAAGTTGTCTTCCCAGCTAGTCGGTCGATCAAGTACACACGCTCTCAACATATCCTCTAGAGTCTGGATAGTCCTCTCAGACTGTCCATCTGTCTGAGGATGAAATGCGGTGCTAAACCTTAACTCGGTTCCCATGGCCTTGTGGAGTTCCTTCCAGAATCTCGACGTAAAACGGCCATCACGATCCGATACAATTGTCTTGGGAATACCATGTAACCGGATGATCTCTTGCTTATATACTTCGGCTAACCTTTGGACTCCCCATGTTGACTTGATAGCCACGAAGTGAGCACTCTTCGTGAGCCTGTCAACAATCACCCATATAGCATCCTTCTGCGTTCGAGTCTTGGGTAATCCGGTGACAAAGTCCATAGCAATATCTTCCCATTTCCATTCTGGCACTGGGAGAGGTAGCAATTCACCGCCTGGTCTACGGTGTTCTATCTTGACTCTCTGACAAGTCAAGCATCTTGCTACAAATTCTGCCACATCCCATTTCATGTTTGGCCACCAGAATTTCTTTTTGAGGTCCTTGTACATTTTGCTAGAGCCTGGATGTACAGAATAAGCTGACGAATGGGCTTCCCTCATCACCAACTGGAGAAGACCATCAACGTCAGGTACACAAATTATGTCCTGAAACTAGAGTGATACATCCTCCTGAATCGCAAAACCGGGAGCTTTCCCGTTTAACACTTCACTGCTTAGCTTTACGAAGATGATATCATCAATTTGCTTCTCTCGAATCTGATCGAGTAGCGTGGCTTGAATTTCCAACATACTCAGGTATCCTCTACGCTGATCATACAAGATTTTAGCCTCGTATATCAATTGGTTTAGTCTGGCTTGAGCAGTGAGGAGTGCTACCACCGTCTCATACGGTGTCTTCCTACTCAACGCATCGGCTACAACATTAGCCTTGCCCGGATGATACAACAATTCAATATCATAATCTTTGAGCAATTCTAGCCAACGGCGTTGTCTCATATTCAACTCTTTCTGTGTGAATAAATACTTGAGACTCTTGTGGTCAGTGAAGACTTGACATCTTACACCATATAAATAGTGCCTCTAAATCTTCAATGCAAATACCACTACTGCCAACTCCAGATCATGGGTCGGATAGTTTGCTTCATAGGTTTTTAGTTGTCGAGATGCATATGCAATAACTTTGCCTTTCTGCATCAATACACAACTCAAACCACTCTTAGAAGCATCACTATAGACCACATATCCATCGTTTTCTTCTGGCAGCGCTAGTACTGGTGCAGAGGTCAGACACTGTTTCAGCTTTTGAAAACTGGCATCGCACTTATCATTCCAGATAAACTTCTTATGGACCTTGCGGAGTAAACCGGTCATGGGTAGAGCGATCTTAGAAAATCCCTCTACGAACCGTCTGTAATATCCGGCAAGTCCAAGGAAACTGCACACCTCTTTCACATTCTGAGGCCGCTTCCAGTTTGCTACAGCTTCAATCTTCTGGGGATCGACCATCACCCCATTCTCGTTGATCACATGGCCTAAGAAAGCCACTTCTTTGATCCAAAAGTCACACTTAGACAATTTAGCGTACAACTCATTTTGTCTAAGGACTGACAAGATAATCCGCAGATGTTCCTCGTGAGCTTTCTCACTCGGAGAGTAGATCAAAATATCATCGATGAAGACCACCACGAACTTATCCAAGTACTGGTGAAAACATCGATTCATCAAGTCCATAAAGACTGTTGGAGCATTGGTAAGTCCGAATGTCATAACTACAAACTCGTAGTGACCATATCTTGTCCGGAATGCATTCCTCGGAATATCTTTCTCACGAATTCTGAGCTGATGGTAACCAGATCTCAGATCGATCTTGGAAAAGACTTTTGCTCCTTGAAGTTGATCTAACAGATCATCAATCCTAGGCAAAGGATACTTGTTCTTGATCGTAACCTTGTTCAACTCACGATAGTCGATACAAAGTCGAAACGATCTATCTTTCTTCTTAACAAACAAAAGCGGAGCACCCCAAGGTGATGCACTCGGTCTTATATATCCTTTGTCAAGAAGATCTTCCAGTTGCTTTTTCAATTATTGCATCTCCGCAGGAGCCATCCGATACGGTGCTTTAGAAATCGGCGCAGTACCAGACTCAAGATCTATCGTAAACTCTACGACGCGATGTGGGGGTAATCCAGGAATTTCCTCCGGAAAGACATCTGGGAATTCACTAACGACTGGAATATCGAGAACTGATGGTTCATCTTTCTTGGGCGCATCCAGATAGCAAAGGTACCCGACACAACCTTGTCGAAGTAGCTTAAACGCAGCCATCGCATTGATGAGCCTGCCGTTATCAGCGTCATTACGACCCTTAAATTTGCATATACTCTGGCCCTCAGATGAAACCGTCACAGTCCTTGAACTAAAGTCGATTACCGCCCCATGACATGTCAACCAATCCATATCGAGAATGATGTCGTATGGAGCCATGGCAATGCAGATCAAATCTGCTTCGAATTTCTTACCTTGAATGGTAACTGGACATTCTGACAGACGTTTGGTTCCCACTAATTGGTTACCATTAGGAAGGTTCACAACGAAAGGCTCACAAGCTTCGTTGCATACTAATCCTAACTTACTGACACAGCTCTCAGAGATAAAGGAATGGGTAGCACCCGAATCAAACAATATGCATACAGGAGTAGAGTGGAGGTATAAAGTACCTTGAGCAATCGGAGTATTGGGTCCATCCGCCTCACGCATCTCGTACAGGCGTTGACCTTGTCCTCCGGAAACAGTTGGGGTTTTCCCCTTGTTCTGAGTAGTAGTCTGAGTCGAAGGATTATGACTCTCTATTGGCTTGAATCTAGGTCGGTTGCTCTGATTAACTGACCCTTGTTGTGACTCATCACCTTTTTGCTTCTTTTACGGACAGAAGGTCTGTAAATGTCCTTCTTTTCCACAAGCAAAACAAGTCTTTCTCTCCTTTGGACACACATTGCTCTTGTGTCCGTGCACACCACAGTTAAAACACTGTATTGGTTTCTTATTCTGACCGGACTGCGATGTAGACCCACTCTGAGTCATCTCAGTCTTTGCCCGACCAGACTTTACAAAGTTCGATGGCGGTGCAGGACGCTTGAAACCATTCGCCTGAGATTGATTCTGCATAGATCTCTGGCGGTTACGTCTCTTAGTTGACTCTTCCAGGGTCACTTCCAGTTTATAGGCTGCATCCACATACTGCTCCAAAGTAGAGCATGTATGGTGCACCATTAGTGGCTTGATATCAGGACTCATCCATTCGTGGAAATACCTGATCTTTTGTTCCTCACTGGATACCTCCGATCCAGCATACTGCAATAGGTGATTGAACTTGGTAGTCAGCTCAGTCACCTTCAACCCATCAATCTTCGGATATAGAAATTCCTTTCGTTTCTCATCTCTCATAGCCCGAGAGAAGAAACGATCTGTCATCTTGGTCTTGAACATCGCCCAGTTCAGATCAGGGCTATCTGCAAGACCGGTGTTCTCCCACCACTCACTAGCATCTTCCTTCAGTTGGAGAGACGCTATATGCACTCTTTCAGCCTCAGTGTATTCTACATTGCGAAATAGCCTTTCCATGTGGAAAAACCAGTGAGTCACACGGACTGGCTCACCTTTCCCATTGTAACTATCGGGTCTCATAGAGTTTATGGTCTTTAAAGCTCGGCCATAATTACTTCTATTCCCGACTACATTCTCTGGAATCACGGGTTCATGAGTCTCTGTTTCCCCAAATCCGGGAACTGGTGGAGGAATTGGCACTCCTTGTGCCTGAGGCGCATTTGGTCGTAGTATATTTGTCATGGCTTGCATAACAATTCCTCGAATTGCTGCAACCACTGCCTCCTCGAATACCATTGGAGCGTTGGCCGGAGCTTGGCCATTGCCTCCAGGGTTAACATTGGATGCAGACTCATGCACCTCCCCAAGGTTTTCAGCATTCCTTCTGACTGGCATGGGATTGTTACTTGGCCCAGCACCGTTACGGGTGTTGTTTCTTGTATTCATCATCTGGTAATATATATTGATGAACTTTTAACACAGCCGTAGGGTTTTACACAAGGAATTCTCTAGAGCTTCCTGACAAAATTGCTCAGAGAATTTAGTACTACATTGCATAACTTCCAAGTATTATACAAAAGTACTACTACTTGTAACATTGATCCTTCTTCACAGCCCCGTGAAGCGTTTCCTATATGGCAAGTTATGCATACAGGATTTCTTCGGATGAGGCTCCTCATCGAAATCAGGTGACAAATCTCTCATCCTACTTGGACCTGGGGCACACGATCCATCTTTAGATCTCGGTGTCCGTGGCCTTATATTATGCATGCGAGAATCCTGGTCATTCTGATCTGCCTCTCGGGTCCTTGCCCGCCTCTGAGCACGTTCATTTATCTCCTCTAACTCACGTTGTGCTTCAAGAGTTCTCTATTGACTCTGACGGAGAATTTCACGCAACTCGGGACTCGGTCTTCGCCTTCTTCGAGTATGAAGAGCGTCCTCTGAAGCATAGCGTGAATTATTGTTCTCTAGGAGGCCATACTCGACATAGAGCGCCTCCCACTCAGCGTCAGTCAATGGCGGGTATTCTGGCTCAGTTGGCGGACTTGGATGCATGAGTTGCATTCCTGAGTTCTCATGATCCACCAACAAGTGCCTCAGTTCATCAGGTTCTTGTTCTTGCTCTTCCTGGTTTTCCTCGGGATCTTCTTCGGGATCCTCCTCGGAATCTATCCCGAGAACTGACCCGATCTCCACATCGTTGTCAAGGTATTCTCTGGTATACTCTGACGTATCTCCTTCAATATCCACTTCCATAATCTCCTCATCTTCATCTTCATCTTCCTCTTCTTCATTCCCTTCCGGAATTGCTTCAGTCATGTAATCATTGTTGTAATAACCTTAAGCATATCTCGATGGCTCAATCTCAACCCTCGGTTGTACAGCCGGTTCTACTACTGGAACTACAGCATTGTCGGATCTCAGCACCACCGATTCAGGAAGCACATGCTTCACATCCTCATCCTCGGGTGGGTTGCTAGAGCTTCCGACTTCAAAGCATCTTAGGGGGACAGGAAAGTCGAACCTATCAGGAGAGGGTGGAGCCATCTCGACCTCCTCCGTGTCTTTTCGAAGGGATAGACAGGCACCCATATCCTACAGGCGACGAGAAGGAAATTAGTCTTTCTAAATATAGAAGTTTGTTTTCCATATCAGACTAAAGAAGAAGGCACGACTATGAACGACGTTGAATTACATCATTTAAAATTCAAAGTCTTTGAAAACCTTTAAATCTCAATGTAAAACGAGTAAACGGTTTATAAAATACCCAACCCGTTTTTAAAACTTTTAGCTCTGATACCAGATCTGTAACACCCCCAAATTTTAACCCATTTGGAAAGGTATTACCGCCAGTGACCTCGGATTTCACCTCCGAAGCCACCCAAGGCTTTACCGGATTATACAAATCATAAACAACATTTATATAATCAACAAACCATAGTTAAAACATTTGTCAGGGGATTACAACCTAATCCCCATAGGGCAAAACATTGTTATCTAAGTAAACCAAGCATAGCGGAAGTCTTTTAAAGATAAATACAAGTCTTGACCACAGCGATCAACGCCAAGGATCTCAACCTGGGTAAATTTGTTAAAAACACCTCCCGTCATAGTCGTTCTTAGCCTTCGTGGGGTGGCAACTTATCTGATGTGCCGAATCGAACGGATGACACCAGCCAACCATGCAGAGAACAATTACAGTTGGTTAGTCTAATGAAAGACTATGCAAGGGCACAAAGCAGAGTGGTTCGAAGTAGTCGTATTAGGTTAGACTCGTCGTTTCTCGGATAATAACCGATAACGATAGCCAACCACCATACTTCTACTGGAATATATCAAAAGACATGATCAAGAGAAGACTCCAACGGATATGAGTCTTATAGGAAGAATATCCAAGAGAAGACTCTAAAAGAGTGAGTCTCATCGGAAGCATGACAAATGTCTGGAACATTATAGTTTCACATACAAGCGTTTAAAAACTGACTAGATGTTTCGGTTCACGACCAACCTCACCGCATAAAGCGAATCCAGATTGGAAAGAGAACGTACTCTGATCAAAGTCAGGATGAGTTTCCTAGCTGCACTATTGCTTAGCTGCACTACTCGTCAAGGGTATATTAATCATGTGCGCTCGGGCACTTATCTTAATTAATTCCAAAACGCTCATTCACGTTTCAAGCTTTTAGAATCTCATCCTCACGGATATTGAGATATAGAGTAGGGACTAAATCCCAGAGAGTGGCACCAGCTGTGTGCACCTTCCCTGTATACGGACAGGGAATGGTCATGACCAAAGAGAAGTGTTGGGGCCTGGACATCTCATCCACTTGGTTATAAAGAAACGACTAGTACTCATAAGGAGATATCAAGTAGCGTTCCTGCGAATACTCGTTCTAACTAAACAGTTCAGAACTGTCCAAAATCATATCAAAGCCATCAAGGCCATCATCATAGATATATTTCAATCTAGATATATTTATATAATAGCGTTATTCTAGCAGATATACAACCTATTATAATATCCATTTTAATTTCCAAAACAGTTTCACAAAACCGTTCCCAAACAAGAACAATAATCATCTCAAATTAATTAACAATTAAACAATTGATAATTAATGGAAATATGGAATGATGAGCAAGAGCGAACCGCCACTTGCCTTAGATCGATGAAAGCTTCACAAGCTTAGGAACGAAGGGTTCAGTATCTGAAACTGGGACAGATCCTGGACAATAAATCCATATGGAACGGCCCATAACAAGACCCTAAGTTGGATTCAATATCTACATATATGAATCTAAAAGAATACAAGAGGAATCGAAAGAATCAAGCCTCGCTCGAAGCAAAACACCCAAGAACACACAACCCGGGTAAGCTCGCCGCAGGTGCGGTGGAGCCTCTGCCGTGGGGTGCGGTCAAGTGCCAGAGCGAGTTCTTCGACAGCGGCCATGGAGAAACTTACCCAAATTGATTCGTTCGACTTTGATTTGTTCTTGGTTTGATCTCCCACCTTCTTAAGCTTTGGAATACCACTTAGGAACACCCTTCTAACGTTCAAAAAGGAATTCGAATCCCTCTCAAAACAAGCTGAACTTTGAAACCAAAAATGGAGTTTTTCTTAGGAGGAAGATGATGTTGGAGCTGATGATCTGAGCTTTCTCTCCGCCTCCTCTCTCCATTTATAGTCCCACAAGGCTGCTCCCAGGCAAGACACATACACCACGAAGTGTCTAGCCTAAAAACGTAGGGTGAATGACTCAACAAGGCTACGCTTATAGCCTCGCCAAGTTGCCTGCACGCTGCCAAGAAGACAGCTGCCACCGCGGGGTGCGGTGGTGTGGCCGCGGGGTGCGGTGGCCGACTTGTTACCGCCCCCAAGTTTGGCCTTCGCCGCGGGTGCGGCCGCTTGACCGCGGGGTGCGGTCAAGGCCATTTTGCCCCTTTTTGTCCGTTTTGTCTTTTCTTACCAAGTGGTTAATATTTTTAACCTCGGGTTAAATATATTCGTACACGAACGACCTTTTAACCCAAAAATACATTAACTGTATTTTGTATTACTCAGAAAAATATTACGGAGGTCGCACATTGCATAGAATGTCCGTACTTCTCTGAATTTAATCTGACTTGTAATCTGGTCATAAGAAAATTCGAAATTTTCCTTACAAAAATTAGGGATATTACACTATTTGGCACATGCCGTAATAATTCCAAAGCTGATTTAGAAGAAAACATACCAGAGGAAGTAGAAGCCCAGACAATCTTGTTTATAGCATTCTCTTGTTAGGTGACCCTCAGAGCATGTAACTTATTTTTACTGGTAGTATCAAGAAGGCCATCAAGTACACTCCAATTCCAGTCTGAGCCCACCCACATCTCGGCCATAGTAGCACCAAGCAGCTCATCTGGCACGCTCGCAATCGCGCAATCAATGAGAGGATGATCATCCACCCATCTATGCATCCAAAATAGAGTTCTTGACCCATTACCAATGGAGATACGAGTTCCTTTGGACAAGAGGGTGGCCCCGTGAACGATTCCTCACCAAGTAAACGATGAGTTCCGAACCCCAGAGATCATATCAATATCATGACGATTATCACAATATTTCCCATGAAGAACTTGGGCCCACAATGAATGAGGTTCAGACAGTAGTCGCCATCCCAAATTTGACAAATTTGTTGTGTTAGACTCGCACATGCTGCGAATGTCGTAACCACCAGAGTTGGGTGTGCGGGTGACGACACCCTAAGGGAGGAGGTGAATCTTCCTATGTTCAGCAGAAGTACCCCAAATAAATTGCCAGACTGATTTATCAATTGAGTCGCACACACCTCATGGGAGAAAAGATGTCTGCATCACATATAACGGGAGGTTAGTGAGAATGGACTTTGCCAAAGTGACTCTACCTGCAAGAGACAATGTGTTGGCTTGCCATCCTTGGAGCTGTTTAGAAATTTTATCTAGCAAAAACTGATACTTCTCCTTGGAGACCTTGCCTCCTAAAGTGGGAACTCCCAAATATCTACCAATATCATCAGTGAGCGGAATTGTCAGGTAGCTACTAATTTGTTGAGCAAGGTTCCACGAAACTGATTTCCCAACGAAGATCGAGCTTTTAGCAAAATTCACATGTTCACCCGAGGCTTTACAAAACCGGTCAAGGCAATCTTTGATGACAAGAGCCTGGTCTAGTCTAGCTTCAGCAAACAGTAATAGGTCATCAGCAAAGAATAGGTGCGAGATATCTACTCCTCCAACATAGATAGGGGACCTATTACTGTTAGTTATAATTATTTTTATTTTCTAAGTGATCGACCTTCCACGTTCTTCTCCCAATTTATTTACAAACAAAGCTAACAGCTAAACACATTCAGACTTTATCTTATATACACTGATATACAGGGGCGGAGCTACGTTGGGCCCAGAGAGGTTATAGACCCTCTGGAGAAAAAAAAACTTTTTTTTTTCAAAAAAAAAAAAATTTAAGCTTTTTTTTATCCTTATTAAATCTGAAAATGTAATTTCAATCAGACATAATAAATTTAAGCCATGAAAATGAAATTACCTTAAAATTTCCCCATTCATCTCATCTGAAAATGCAATTTCAGTCAATTCTAACAGATTTAAATCAAAAAAATAAAATTACTTAAGTTTTTTTTTCTCTCGTCTCATGTGAAAATTACCTTAAACTTCATAAAAAAAATTTTTTTTGCGAATTAGGATTTAAGTCACGTTGGATTTAAGTCACACAAAAAAATCGCACAGGATTTTAGCCTCATCTGGGGTAAAATCCTGGCTCCGCCCCTGCTGATATACAATTATACATATATTAAACTCCTAGTCAGTCAAATTAAAGATTATTCATTCTTACTTTCTTAGTATCAAGCATATGGACAGTTCTCTTTAATGATATAAGGTATCCACTAAAAACATGAACAATGATTAATCAAACCTTTCACTTGCATTATGATACAAAAAGTGGGGAGGAAAATGTGAACTCATTGGATAAACCATAGTACCTGCCCTTAGTCATGATCACAAAAGTGATACTCGGAGCTTTTTATGTTGTTTAGGTTTCGATTATTTGCACTTTCATATTATATACATGAGATGTATGAGTGAAATTTTCTTTTATATAATTTTAAATTACTCGTATTATAATATAATTCAAATTATTGTCGGTGGGTCTCATCCACAACAAAGCATCCACTACAACCTGAAAGTGGCTTCATTCATTGTAAATATGATACATGTCTACTTTTATTTAATATTATTTTCATAATTTTGTTCCATCACATGCTCCATTCTTGCACTAATAAAAAATATTTATTTTTTTAAGGAATTTTTAATATTTATGTAATTCAGTTTCATTAGTGTTAAGGTTTTATATGATTTTTTTTAGGATAAGACAAAAATAATAATTCTCAAGCCAAAGTAGAACACCAAATCATCAAAATGAGCCTTTAAGTTTTATGTAACAAATTTGTCATGTATATTTTAAAACTTTATGTAAACATTTAATTCCTAATTTCACTCAATCTATTGTCAATAAATCTATTTATAATATTATCAAAATTTGTATGCTATTATACACCACTTACCATGTTTTTTATAGGGCTCAACTATTCGGCGCATAGGCATTTTTGCCTTTTGGCGCATAGGGCCGCGCGTAACGTGAGAATAGACTTCCCACGTTACGCGTCGATACTGACCCATTCAAGACCCACACGTAACGCGTGAATTGGCTCCACACGTTACGTGTGGGATCGGTTCACACGTTACGTGTGACATTGTATCACACGTAACGTGTGGGAATCTGGCTATAAAAGCCAGATTCGGCTCCTCCTCTTCATTCAGCATCAGCACTCAGCCTCCTTGCCCCTCCCGCTGCGCCTCCTTGCCCCTCCCGTGTAACGTCTCCTTGCCCCTCCCGCGTAACGCCTCCTCGCCCCTCCCGCGTAAAGTTAGTTCCTAGAAATAATTATTTGATTTTGTTTTTAATAAATTTAAATCCACACATAGTATTTGGTTAGGTAGATCTAGGTTTGGATGATAGATCTACGATTTGGAGATGATTTGGATGGTAGATCTAGGTTTTGTAGAAGTTTTTGTGATGTTTAGGGTTTTGGTTAGGTAGATCTAGGTTTGTAGACATTTTGTGTGGAAAAATGAAAGTGGAAGTGATGATATTGTTAGATTGGTAAAAATTGTGGATTTATTGTTGAATTTTGGGTATATTTGAAAAAAAAAAAAATCGGACTGTCTCGCCGGAGAAGACGATCGGAATATCGCCGGAATGTCGCCGGCGGCTTCCCGGTGAAATTGGAATGTGCACATTCACACGTAACGTGTGAATGTGCACCACGCGTTACGTGTGAGAGCAAGTCACACGTAACGTGTGAATTTCCATTTTTTTAGATTTGTGGAACGTTGATTTTCTGTTTTTTGATTTTTGTTGATTTTTGTTGATTAAAATTCGGACTGTCTCGCCGGAGAAGACGACCGGAATATCGCCGGCAAGTCGCCGGCGACTTGCCGGTGAAATTGGAATAAGCACATTCACACGTAACGTGTGAATGTGCACCACGCGTTACGTGTGAGAGCAAGTCACACGTAACGCGTGAATTTCCTTTTTTTTTGATATCTGTAACGCTGATTTTCTGTTTTTTGATTTTTGTTGATTAAAATGTGTTGATATGTAAACGCAGATGGAACCTGGGGAAAGAACTGAACGCAGGATACGTCGCAACCTTTTACGCCAACAATCGTATGTGACTGGCGAAGAGGTCAAAAGGTCGGAAAGGAGGCAACGGAGGGATGTGTGCTACCGGGATGATGAGACCGGCGCATACCAGATTGGAGCAGGTAGCAGTACTAGGGCTGGTTTAGGGTTTCAAACTGGAGTCGGTAGCAGTAGTGGGGCTGCTGGCGATACTGGCATGATAGGAGTGCATAGCCTAATGGCAGTGCCGTCGTTTATTGGGGGTAGAGCAGGCTCTGAGCCTCCGAGGGACCCAGACTATGAAGGAAGTCCGCTGCATTGTTATTCTGATACAATAGATCAGAATAACTATTACGGGCGGAATTTTAGTCTGCCGGTACTACCGTCGCATGTGAGCCCTCATCATAGCCCGAGAGATTATTATCAGGGAGATGAGGAGCAGGACAACCCGTGGGAGAACCCGGCGGTGTACCCGAACGCTGCCTATCATCAGCCTATGGTAAGTACATTTAGTATAACATGCATTTGTTTACAATTCATTATTGCATCTGATCTATTTAATAAATGTAGGATCATGCATGTACATGGGGGGCTCAGGACCAGGGGACTCAGGCCCAGTCCAGCAATGCCTGGATTCCAAGAGAAGACGCCCCAAACACGGCGGGCGAGGAGCCGGGCGAGGAGCCTCAGGAAGCCTCTTCTTCGCGGGGAAAACCACCCCGGTCAAAGAAGAATGTCAGATACGACCCTGAACTGGTGGTGAGCGTTCCTGGAGGTCCGGAGAGACCTGAACTCCTAAAGAGTTTTGTAAACCACGTGGCGTACCTCCTTTACCAGCGCGTTGTAAGTTGCACGAACACACATGTGAATGCCGTTGCCACCAAACATCCCATATCCGGGAGCTCCAACCACGTCTCCGGTGGGGCCGGCCTGTTCGGCGAAGGAAACCAATCAAGCTTCGCCTCCATTGCCTCAAGTGTCATCGTAGACACCCAAAGTGGCGCGAGTAGTTCATACTCTTTTCTCAACGTAGCGATCATGGTACGTCGAACAAATTCCCACTTATCTTGCCCTAAGCCCAGACCATGCGCAATGGCTCTGTACCCGCAGTTTCCATCACCCACTATCTCATACCATCCTCCAAAGTGTGGTCTCATACACTTGGGGAACTGTGAAAGATATCGCCACGGGTTCTTGATCAATGACGTGGCACCACACGGTAAGGGTATGCCCATCTTCGGTGGTCTTCCTTTTTGCTTTTTCGGAGGTGTTCCGTCCATCTGTTGGTCAGTGTGCTCCCATGATGAGGGTTGTCTTTTGGTGGCAAAGTTCAGAGCTCCTTGAGGCCGACCCTTATGCCTAACTTTGGCTGGCTCTTCCAGAGTAGTCTGCTCTGGATGTGCTATACTTCTAAGTGTACAGACTGCTCTTTGTTGAATCTCCACTGGCAATGTGGGGAAGACGCTTCAGGCAAATTCGTCAAGCAAAGATCTATTCACGTTGCGTGTGCATAATTCTTCCTCTTCTGATGTCTTCACTTCTGACAAGGTCAGTTGCCTCCAGAACGGATGCAACGAGCTAGGTTCAATTGGGGTCTCGCTCCGAACATTTTGCGCCATGTCATGAACGCAAGGCAGCCATGTCATGAACGCAAGGCAAGCCATCTCTGACCCTCATCTGGCATCTGCATATAGTGCTCCACACTGGAGCTTCTCCTTTCCTGTATTCCTCAATCAAACGAGCTAGTGCAACCGCAGACACCTTGAAGTGCAGCTTACGAAAAAGATGTGCGTCTGTTAGCAGCGTATATCTCTTCCCAATGCTCTCATTCAATGCCCCCCGAATCTCAGTAATATGATTGCGCAACCGTGTATCATATTGATCAAACACAGTGCAAAGGTTGCCATCGTTGCTTGTGAAGAAGCTTTTCAGACTGGAATGGGCCCCTTCAACCCTGTATTACAATCAAGAATTCGAAAATTTGTTTGATTGTTGTAAAGGTCTAACTAAGTTCAAATAACTAGCTAAATTTAGATAAACCATTGATGCACATACCTGTTAGTGGTGGTAGTACCGAGCGTGAACACTGTATCTGTCCATACAGAGACGATTCTTTCCTTGTAGGGGTCAAGCCAGTTTTTTTGTAGGTACTGAACACATTTTGGAGCTTTCTTCCAATCACACTTCAGCTTCCAGAGTGATCTTTCGTACCCTTGTATGGTCGTTTCCTTAAAGAGCTTCATGCAGTCGTTGGAAAACGTTCTGCCCCTAAACTTGCCCATGGCCTTCTTCCCGAAGTCTTCAATATTCTTTCTCACATGCCGCCTACATAGGAGGAATTTTGCTTCTGGAAACTGCTTCTCTAATGCGTTCATCAACGCCTTCTCCCGATCAGTGACCGCACATGTGGGTGCTCGTTGCACCTTGGCAAACATCTTAGCAAGTTGCTCTATGGCCCATTTGTAACTGTCTTCGTCCTCCTTCTCCAGAAATGCCCCGGCAATATTGTAGTTTTTCCAAACTGATGTGATGCCGACAATTTCAAGGAAGGGCAAATTGTAGCTGCACACATAATCATATATAAAATACAATGACGTCCTAACCTTGACATGAACAAATGAAGAGTATAATTCATATGTTTGTTACTAACCAGTTAGTTGCATATGTAGAGTCCAGCAGCACAATGTACGGAAATGCCTTCAGCAACCGCAACTGATCCTGGCTTGCAAAGAAGATATCCGTTATCTTGTTGGTCTCCTTGTTGAATCTATACTCCATGAAGTACCCCTTCTCATTGCACTCATACAAGAACTGTTGTACAACTGTTCTTCCTTCCATGCCCTTCTTTCTTATCTCGTGCATGATGTTGTATACTTGCTTCATCTTGGTCAAATTTCCAAGGGACGACTGGATTGTAGTATGAATCTTCTGAGGCTTGCAATGATTGACCGTCATCACCCTTATAATCTCCTTCTCTTCAGCAGTTGGTCGCCCAGCTAATGCACTACCATACAAATTGTCTCCTATGACATGGTTGTGAGTTCCATGTTGTACAGTGATCCTCCACAATCCCTTCGGCCTTTCTTTCAGCCTCAACATGAAGGGACACCCACATTTCTTCGACCTTGTGATGTCTCTCACTTGGTCAGCTCCTTTAGGGACGTTTTGTCCATGCCTATCACACGGTAACCAAGTCCCCCCGAGGGTCGAAGGGGTGGAAGCTTTATTCCTCCACTTTTTGATGCAGAATTGCTGATTCATAGCAATCTCCCGCGCCCACAAAAAGGCTTCTTCTCTAGACTGCCAGATTTGATCAGATGTGAAGAACCTTGAATAATCGGCCGAGACGTACACATCCTCCTCCGGTAGTACACTGAACTGAGGCTGTGTGTGTAGGGATGGAAAGCACAGTTGTGGGGTAGCATGAGATGAAGATGCTTCTGGAGGAAACGGTATCCCAACATCAAATGATGGTATATCAATAACTGGTTGAGGCGTGTTCCAATCCTGCAGTTTTTCCGGCGTTTCCCAAACCGGAAATGTCTTCTGAGGCGTGCTCCAATCCTGCAGTTTTTCAGGCGTTTCCCAAACCGGAAATGTCTTCTGTGGAGTGCTCTAGTCATTAAGGGAGATATTGTTTAACCCCTCGTATAAATGATAGTTCGTCTGCATACACGAAATCATGTCATCAATTAGTGCACTGATTATAAAAAAACACATTTACTGTCAAACCGTGCCATATTACAGAATGAAACCTGGTTTCGGGTGGTGATTACACACGTAACGTGTGAAGAGTGTCCACACGTTACGTGTGAAACACACCCACACGTAACGTGTTGAACATCTTCACACGTTATGTGTGAACATTCTTCACACGTAACGTGTGAAACTGTTCTTCAATATAACAGCAAATTCGTAGCCCTAAACCCTAAACAACGCTCAATCTTTGTTTCTAATACCCTAAACAATAAAATGAGATCTTTAATATTAAACAATAAGTATCAAAAATAGCTTTCCTAAATCCTAAACAACAAATATAATGGGCCATCAAAAATAACTTCTCTAAACCCTAACCATGAAGCTAAGAACTTTAAACATTTTCAAATCAAGAAATAAAAAAGACAACTTTAGGGTTACTTATAGAAATTACCTCGTTCCAAAGTGGAATATCTTCCCCATTGTTGCTCCAATACTCGTTATTGTTCGGATTGTTCATTTTTTGTACAAAAAATGTGAGTGAAAATCAAGATTTTGGGAGTGTTTAGGATGAGGGTTTAGGTTCGAAATGGGTTGTTAGCGGACAAAGAAGATGGGTCATTATTACAGTTAGGTGGGGACAAGACGGTTAATTCAATGCGTTTTGCAACAGACTGAACCACACGTTACGTGTCAAACCGTTCCACACGTTACGCGCGAAGTATATTAGAACGTTACGTGTGAAACACATTAACACGTAACGTGTGATTACTAGGGTTTAGGGTTTAGGCGTATGTCGGGTAGGGTAGGATAGGATGGATAGGGGTAGGGTTTAGGTTTTTTGTGGTATAGGGTTATGGCATTTCGGTAGAGTTTAAAATAATGAGTTTTAAGTTTAGGGTTTAGGGTTAGGGTTAGGGTTAGGGTTTAGGTCTTAGGGTTAGTGTTATGATTAAGGTTTGAGTTTAGAGTTTATCTTTAATTATTAAGGGTGAATTTGGGTATGCGAGTTACATTGTTTATGAGAGTGGTTGACGTTTAGGGTTTAGGGTTATTAGGGTAAGAGTGGTTGAGGTCCTTAATGCTAGTGGTTGAGGTTTTTAATGCTAGTGGTTGAAGTCTTTAATTCTTGTGGTTGTGGTTTTTAATTACTACAGCTGTATATATCATTTCACTATATAAGAGGCATTAGGGTTGTTTGTTCACTACAACACTTCCAACACAAGCGAGATTGAAGATTCATTTGTGGGTAAGCTTCTTCTTCCAGTTTCTTTCGATTTAGTAACCCTAATTGGCCTTTTCATATTAATGGATTTGTAGGAAACCAAGCACTACATCAAATAATGACATCTTCATCCGAATCATCATCAAACCTAAATAGGCACCATCAACAAATAAGTGCTCCACAATGCGAGTGTAATTTGAAAACCATTGTCCGTACTTGGGATTTGCAGTGGAACTACGGAAGGAGGTATTGGGGATGCCCAAGACTAGGGTGTTTATACAGGAATTGGATTGATCCTGTGTACGAGGAGAGGGCACACGCGGTTATTCGACAACAATGGCGGGAAAAACAAGATCTTATTAAGGTGAATCAAGATGTTGTTAAGCAAGAACTTTTACAAGATATGGATAAGATGCGTAGGTATAACCTCAATCTATATAATGATGTACATCATATAATGCCTTGATGTCATATCTTTGGTGTAATGTTGTTTACGTACTATCAACCTTTGTAGGGAGCAAGCAATTTTATCAAAGCAGAGACATGATATGTCGCAAAGTTTTACAAGAGACTATCCTAATTTTTTCAAACGCAACTAGACGATGTCATTTATTTTGTGCTAGGTTTTCTAAGTTTATAAAGAACTTGTATTATTTCTTGTATGTGATTGTATTCATCCAACGTAATGAACAATTCTATTCTATCTTCTATGTTGATTATTTTGGGGTGTTTTTTGTAGGGTTTTAGATAAACAAATAAATACTACAAATAAACATTCTAAACCATATTGACTAACCCACACGTAGCGTGAGGGTACAAACCACACGTAACGTGTGAAATTGTCCCACACGTTACGTGTGGAGCACTGTCACATGTAACGTGTGGGTTGTACTCTCACGTTACGTGCGAGCCTATGCGCCAAACGGCAAAATGCCTATGCGCCGAAAAGTAATCGTGTTTTTATATTCTACTAGCGTAATTTTCATGCATTACATGAGTTTTACCGTAATATATATTATATATATAATATTAATAAGTATGTCAAATTACTTTATTCAAGTGTATTGATCGTAAGAAATTAAATTTTATGACACAATTATATTGTTAGTTAACAAACATATATTATACAATGTTTATACTTTATATAATGCACATATTTTTGAAATTGAAATACAAAAAATATGGACATATTGGTTGACGTGGTATAAAATAAAAACGAAAAATGTCATAGATGATGTGCCTTAATGAGGGGGACATGTGACCTTAGTCAATAACTACTTTAATATTATTGAATATAGATTTTGATTATAATGATATGAATTATAATATAAATATAATATTTAAGTAGATATAGAAATAAACTAAATTATATCTATATATCTTATTTTATTAAATAAAAAATAATTAATGAAAATCATAATCACACTAAAAATTTAACACAAAGATTTTTATAGGAAAGCAAGTGCATATATATACTAAAAAGACAAGTATGATTATATAGAATCACACTAAAAATTAAAAATCTTTGATTCAATGTTAAAATTAAAATAAAGTAAGAAAATAGAGTGACGTGTAATATATGATGTAATAACTAGGTGATGTTCAACTTTAGTATATATAATAGATTAAAAATTGTATGTTTAATACTCTATGTCGAATATCAGACTAATATAACATATCCTCTAATATGTATATAATTTAAACAAGTTGAGAAAAAGAGCAAATTACACCAAAGTGTACAAACTTTGGGAAGTTTATTCAATTGTACGGACTTGAACAAAATTGATATAATTACCAGCTATAGTGGATTGTAACGCGCGCATAATGTAGTACCAACTTTTAACAAATGAGCTTGCAGTGACATCAACTCTTAAGTCTTAATAAAGTAGTTTGAATTTGGTTGCGGAAATTTCGTATACGTTTTTTACTTTTTCGCGAAATCTCTTAATATTTTGATAATTTTATAGGGTAATTCTGAGTTTTTGTATTTTTTCGCAAAATATCCTCCGTTGGTATTCCGTTAAATCAACATTAACTTAATAAAAAAGGGAAAAAAAAGTAAACCCCTTTCCCTTCTCCTTCTCCCTTCCCCGACTCCCTTCCTCTTTCCTCGACTCCCCTCTAAATTCCGTGACTTCCCTTCACATGCACTTCGGGACGACGCTGGCAAGCTACCACCAAGCTGGGCAGTTGGACGACGCCGACGACCACAAAGCTGGCCGTATCGTGTCTTGGCAGCAACCACGGGTTGCGCTCTTCTCCTGGCTAAACGACGACGAAAGCTTGGACGACGACTGGCGGCGGGGATTCAAGGTACGAAATTCATTACTCTCTTTCTGAATTTTGGTGTTTAATTGAACAAATTTTAGGATTCAAACACTTAGGGTTTCGATTTGGGGTTGTAGAAATTTAGGAATTTGAGGTATAATAGCTTAATCTTTTTTCTTCAGTAGGAATTTGAGCTTATTGTGGAGTTGTTGGTTTTCATGGTTTAATCTTTAGCTTGTGGAGGATAGTGGTGGTATTTGATTCCAGTGTAAATCTGGTGCTATTAGGATACTGAGATTGGGGGATTCGATTCAACTGCGAGGGAATTGAAGTGAGCTCGTGCTCATTTGCTGAAGCTACTGATGTGAACCTCAATTTCAGAATTTTTGGTGCTTCACATTTTTAGGGCCAAATTTCTTAAATTTTAGGGTTCTAAATCTTTTACTGTTTTTTTTTATCTACGTATCTACTTTGGGGCTAGGGAATTTTACTATGTTGATATGCTCGTTGTCTCTACTTGACTAATCTATTCCAGCTTCATTTCTTCATGTAATGTTTCCAAAACATTTATTTCGCTTCTATTCATCAAATTTGTCAAATTCTAGATAGTAATCTATTTTTTAATATCCTTGTATTGGTTTACATATTCATTGGCTTTAGTGTATGAATTGAAGAGCACCTATGAGACAATGTGTGCTCTCTTTATGAACTCAAGTAGTCAAAAGAAGAATGTTCCTTGATTTATATGATGTTTGGTGTCTATGATAGGGTTCTGATTGTTGTGTTAAGTAATTTAATTGGATTGGGATTTTGTTGAAGAATGAGTGTCCATTGTATTGTAATTTCCATGCTTGAGGATATAAAGTTATTGTTGATCTGCATATAGGGATAGTATATTGTTTTTGCATCTGTTTTTCATGAACTAGTTGCTATAAGAAACAACTCTATTTTGCTAAGGGACTTTTCCGTGATTTTTGCCACATTGTAGTGTAATTCATATCCTAGCTAGTGCATTTAATTCATGTAATGGCAAGAAAATTGGTATATGAAGATTCTGAACCTTTTGGCCAAAGTTATTGAGATTTGAGGTATTTTTGGGGTTTCATGAGTTGACTTCATTGGAACTAATGCAACAAAAAAATCAAAAGGGTGCAAATCTCTTTTTATGAATATGTTGACAAAGTAGCCTATTAGTTCAGATGGAAGAACGATGTGCTTATGAACAATGATGTGGGTTCGACTCTCTCATAGGTTAATATGATCTCTTTCAAATTGGTATGTTAAGGCACTCTCAAGAAAATTATATACCAACTAAAATTAAACTTCATCCTTGTTCTACACTTTCCACTAATAATCTCGTACACAAAGAATATTGATCCATGGGAGTAATGATTGAGTCCATAATAATTGTTATAATGTCATGCTCTTGAACATAAGTTAATAAAAAAAAATTAAACCATTTGAGTTACATATATACCTAGTATTAGTCACATCTGTCATATATTAGCACTCTTCTAGGGTAATCTTCTTCACTGTCAATGCCACCATTGTTAATAAACCAATTTGTTGTCTTCACTTATAGTCATTTCTTATAAGTGCTTCAAGTACTATAAAATGCCATTGCTTACAAAATAAGATTAAAGGTAAAAATTGCTTCCAATGCTGTAAATAATTTACAGAATAATAAGACATGAACACAATTGTAGCCTATGCGGGATTTGAACCAACACCTATGTGTATATAAACACATCGCTCTGCCATTTGAGCTAATAGGCTAAAAATTGAGATAATGAACTATTGTGAGCATCTGGGTTAACTTGACTATTTTTCCATTAGTTCAAAGATCCCAAACTGTATAAAAGAGCCAATCAAATACTCAATGCCACATTGAGTGGAACACAATGTGGAACAAGATTCCTACTTCACAGACTATGCCATATAATTTTATTGGTAGGAATATATGTTGGGAATAGGGGTATAGAAATAGCTTTGAGGCGTGAAAAGATCACTATCTTTAAAGTGATATTTGTCTCCTATTTAATTGCTGTAGAGTTTCAGACAAATTCACTCCCCGGGATACAACAAAGCCCTCAATGAAAAATCAGACAGTAAATCTGATTTTCCTTTATATTTTTCTTGTGGAGGAACATTCTCTATTTGTAGAGAATTTTTGAACTGTCAGATACAGTCAATTCAGATTTCAGTTTGGGAAATTAGTTAGGGCAGTTAGGAAATTATCTTCAGGCAATTTCTATCATTGATCTAAAAGAGATCAACTTCTAATCTCAGCCATTGATCTCAAAGAGATCTCAGCCACTGATTTTAATGAATCAGATTACTTCCTTTTAATTCCAGAATTAAACTTCTTTTAATATAATATCAATAAGTCTTATTAATAGACTTTTACCAACAATCCCCACTAAGTCTATAAATCAGACTTTTGTCAATAATGTCATACATAATGAAAGTGTCTTTCAACTTAAACTTCCAATTAGTACAACTCTACCAAAGTGTCAACAGATTCAATGGTGGTTAATTCCTTAAACCATCTTTCTTTTGTTAACACCGGATAAAGAATACATATAACATTTTCCAGCTCTCCACTTAATTTTAGAACCAGCTATAAAGCCTTGAGTTCACCCAGATTCATAGATCACTTACAAAACAACTGGTTTTGTTTAAGAGCAACTCCACTCTTATGTTATCTATATAGGTAAGATCCTCTAAAACCATTAAAGTTCTTTAAACTTTTTCAGAATCTTATTAAGAGTATCAACACTCAACCTACTTTTCTGCACTGGCTGTAAAGCTTTTAATGTGCAGTTTCCAATCACTTATCATCAACTTGTTATTACCCTTTAAACTTCATAACTAGAATCCCTATAAAGAAGTTGGGTTCCTGTTGTGGTGACTTTAATTTAGTTTCAATCCCATTGCAGCTTGAGGTTTTCCTTACCACTTCTCTCGAGAGTGCCTTTGTAAAAGGATCAGCCAAATTTTCACAAGATTTGACATAAATAATGGTAATAACCCCTTCATTAATCAATTGTCTAACATAAGCATGTCTCAAGCTTATATGTCTAGATTTTCCATTATAAATCTTATTATAAGCTCTAGACATTGTAGCAACACTATCACAAAATACAGAAATGGCTGGCATCGGTTGTGGCCACAATATTATATCTAAAAGAAAATTTCTCAGCCATTCAGCTTCTTTTCCTGTTGCACCAAGGGCTAAAAACTCAGATTCCATTGTGGAATGAGTTATACATGTTTGCTTCTTTGAAGCCCAAGAAATAGCCCCTCCTGCTAGTATAAAGATCCATCCACTAGTTGACTTGTTTTCATCAGCACTAGATATCCAACTAGCATCAGTGAAACCTTCCAAAACTATAGGAAATTCACTGTAGGACAGATTCAAATCAGTTGTCCTTTTTAAATATCCTAGAACTCGAATAATTCCCTTCCAATGTTCAATTCCAGGATTGCTAGTGTACCTAGACAGCTTGCAAACCGCAAATGCAATGTCAGGTCTTGTACAATGCATTGCGTACATTAAACTCCCAATTGCACTTGCATAATCAGTTTGAGAGTTTGATCTGCCTTCGTTCTTAAATAACTTACATGAGGGATCATAAGGAGTATTAGCTTCTTTAATCTTAAGATGTTTAAATTTATCCAACATCTTATGAATATAATGAGACTGAGATAAAGTAAATTCCCCACTATTTTTGAGTATTTTAATACCCAGAATAGTGTCAACTTCCCCCAAATCTTTCATCTTGAATTGTGACTTCAAGAAATCTTTAGTCTCATTCACTCCATTCATATTATTGCTTAGTATTAACATATCATCGACATAAAGACAGATTATAACATTATAATTTTCAACTGTCTTAGTGTAAACACATTTGTCTGCTCTATTGTGTCTAAAACCATAAGACAAGATGGCGGAATCAAACTTCTCATGCCACTGTTTTGGAGCCTGTTTTAATCCATATAGGGATTTCACTAGTTTACACACTTTCTTTTCATTTCCAGGAATTAGAAATCCCTCGGGTTGTTCCATGTACAATTCTTCATCCAAATCTCCATTTAAAAACGTTGTTTTAACATCCATTTGATGCACCTCCAATTTATATACTGAAGCAAGTGCTAGAAGCACTCTAATTGATGTTATTCTTGCCACTGGTGCATATGTATCAAAGTAATCTATGCCTTCCTTTTGCCTGAATCCTTTGGCCACTAATCTGGCCTTGAAGGTTTGTATAGTGCCATTTGTATTATACTTTCTTCTGAACACCCACTTATTAGATATAGGTTTGGATCCCTTACGCGAATCCACAAGAACCCATGTATTATTGGATCTTATTGAGTCCATTTCATCATTCACCGCTTCTTTCCAGAATGCGGCATCTCTAGAAGACATTGCTTCTGTAAAAGTCTTAGGATCTCCATCTACTTGGTCCACTTGAAAGGCTGTAGGCATTTCAGTCAACAATTCATTCCTAGAACCTTCAACTAGGAACAATATGTCATTTGGTAATGAAAAATCAGAACCAAAGTGTTGCTGAATTCTAACCCTTTGACTTTTCCTTGGCTCACTTAGTTCACCAGCTTTCCTCTTATTTGAAGAAGAAGTTGATGGATCCATTCCAGTGACATTTTCAGCATTGTCACTAGTTGAATCCCCACTGAATTTTGTCTCAAAAAATTCAGCATCTCTGGATTCTATTATTAAATTAGATTCAACATCCAGGAATCTATAAGCCTTAGAATTTTCTGCATAACCAAGAAAGATACTTTTCAATGCCTTAGGACCCAATTTACTTCTCTTAGGATCTGGAATTCTGTAGTAGGCTATACAACCCCAAACTTTCAGATAACTTAGATTAGGATGCCTTCCATTCCAGATTTCATATGGAGACATTTTAGTTCTCCTTGAGGGTATTCTATTGTGTAAATGACATGCTGTGAGTAAGGCTTCTCCCAACAGATTTGAAGGCACTTTAGCATTCAACATCATTGCATTAAGCATGTCACAAAGCGTTCGATTCTTTCTTTCAGCCAAGCCATTTTGCTGTGGCGTGTAAGAGTTTCTTTATGTAGTCATTCCAAGTTGTGGGCAGTTTAGCAATGATAGCCCCAACTTGTAAACGCTCAGAAATGTCAATCTTCAACTCCTTGAGTCGATTGACAATACTCTGCAAATCATGGACTTGATCCATAACCAGTTTTTCAGCATTCATAGAAAATTCGAAATATTTCATGATAAGAAACTTATATGTTCCTTGCTTCTCATTGTTGTATCTTGTCTCTAGTGTGATCCATATTTCCTTTGGTGATTTGATAGCAGTGAACAGATTGTAGAGGCGATCAGATAGACGATTCAGAATATGGCCTCTGTACAGAACTTTGTCTTCATCTCTCTTCTTTCGTTGGTCCTTGATTTCCTGATTTTCAACCTCTTCTGGATCAGGGATAGGCGCGAGGCTATCATCCAGAACATAGGAAATCTTTAAGGAAGTGAGTAAGAACATCATTTGGTCCTTCCAGCGATTGTAATTAGTTCCATCAAAGCGATTAAGTTCGAAGAAATCTTGATTCATCAGGGTAAGGGCTGCTATTTGTGATCCGGCCTCCATGACAGAATATCACTTTAAAATTGTTGGGAATAGGGGTATAGAAATAGCTTTGAGGCGTGAAAAGATCACTATCTTTAAAGTGATATTTGTCTCCTATTTAATTGTTGTAGAGTTTCAGACAAATTCACTCCCCAGGATACAACAAAGCCCTCAATGAAAAATCAGACAGCAAATCTGATTTTCCTTCATATTTTTCTTGTGGAGGAACATTCTCTATTTGTAGAGAATTTCTGAACTGTCAGATACAGTTAATTTAGATTTCAGTTAGGGAAGTTAGTTAGGGCAGTTAGGAAGTTATCTTCAGGTAATTTCTGTCATTGATCTGAAAGAGATCAACTTCTAATCTCAGCCATTGATCTCAAAGAGATCTCAGCCACTGATTTTAATGAATCAAATTACTTCCTTTTAATTCCAGAATTAAACTTCTTTTAATATAATATCAATAAGTCTTATTAATAGACTTTTACCAACAATATATATCGGAGAAAGCACTAAATGCATAGCAACAACAAGCTACCCACATGGTCTTGTTAGTATTCCCATGCAAATTACACATTTTACAATCACTGAAATCAATCAAAATGTCTTTTAACAAATTTCTAACTTGTAGAAGTGCCTCTTATCTTAGCAAGCTTTCTCCTTGCACTAGTTTCTGCTCTCTCTCTTTTTGCAATAAATTGGCTTCTGTTCAATTTATGCACAAAGGCGCCTAGTTCAATATCCTTGTCAAGTAACTGTTGGTGAAGGCTTTCATACTCTTTATCCGCCTTGTTCATTGCCTCTGCATGATGAAAAAACAACAATCTGAATTATTTGTATGATGGGTTGAATATTTTGAGAGAGTCAAATAAAAGCATTCATATAGCAGTGTGACCCAAACACCATACTATTTCTAGTAATGGCTAATTCTACACATAGTAATCAAACAAGATCTGTCAAAATTCAAGATCTAAAATTCTTTTCTAGTTCAGTTCATTGCCTCTCTTCCTTTTGTTATAAACTATTATGTTTTGAGTTGTAATCTAAATTAATTATCAGATTATAATTATTCCCTTTAAAATTGAAGATGCATTTTTCCATTTCATAATAAAATTTCATCATCTTTGACAAATTACAACATCTTCTAGACATCGTATGAAGAGGTAAGACAAATCTCTCACATAACCCCATCAAATTCTTCATACATTGCTAAACTCTTGCAACCAGATGGAGAAAAAAATCAGAAAAAACATCAGTAACTTTTCATTTCTCTTGAATACTTCTCAGTAGCTTTTCAAAGCATCCACATAATACACTAAAAACTTCTCACAACAGTAGCTTCAGCAAATAAGCATGAGTTCACTTCAATTCCATCGCAATTGAATCAAATCCCCCAATCTCAGTACCCTAATAACACCAAATTTACACTAGAATCAAATACCACCACTATCCTCCACAAGTTAAAGATTAAACCATGAAAACCAACGACTCCACAATAAGCTCAAATTCCTACTGAAGAAAAAAGATTAAGCTAATTATACCTCAAATTCCTAAATTTCTAAAACCCCAAATCGAAACCCTAAGTGTTTGAATCCTACAAGTTGTGCAATTAAACACCAAAATTCCCGCCGTCGGCCAAGCTTTTGTCGTCGTTCAGCCAGGAGAAGAGCGCAACCCATGGTCGCCGCCAAGACACGAGACAACCAGCTTCGTGGTCGTCGGCGTCGTCCAACTGCCCAACTTGGTGGTAGCTCGCCAGCGTCGTCCCGAAGTGCAGGTGAAGGGAAGTCATGAAATTCAGAGGGGAGTCGGGAAGGAGAAGGCGTAATCACAAGGGAAAGGGGTTAAAGTTTTTCCCCTTTTTATTAAGTTAATGTTGATTTAACAGGGATACTAATGGAGGGTATTTTCACGAAAAACTACAAAAATTTAGGATTACCACGTAAAATTGCCAAAATCATAGGGGATTTCACGAAAAAAATCAAAAATTCAGGATTATCAGACGAATTTTCCGATTTGGTTGCTTTTTTCGTACTACCCTCTTCCAAGTTGTTGAAAAATTTAGATTTATAAACAAAATTGTTCCATCAATTACGAATACAATACTCATGAAGTTTGTCTTATTTCAAGTGGAATTTATCCTAAAAATAGTTTCTATAAACAACATTTGCACTTTCATATTATATAATATCCACAAACTTGCGATAGGTAACAATTAAATCCATGACAATGGATGAGATTGTGATTATATACAGATGTATAGTCATGCAAATATGAAAGGGTTAATTACTTTTCACTAGTATATCACAATTTAAATTATCTAGATAAAATTTCTTTCAAAAGGAAATCGAGAAGAAATCGTTCTACACTCATATTCCAATTTTAAATATACTAGTATAGTACTCGTGCCTTGCACGACATTTGTTTATTTTTTCTTACATTTAAAAAATAGTATATAAACATTATATATTTAATTAATATAAAAATATATATGTAGTGATTGTTATAGAAGTATATGAATGATAATATAAAAAACGACTAATTGAATATAAAATATTGATGAGATTAACAAAATACATTATAGAAAGAGAGACCATAACTTCATTAATAGTAAAAATTGGCTAAGTAGTTTTGAAACGGGAATAGTCACATTCCTAACATCAATACTACTAAAACGATAAAGCATAATCAAAATGATCATCTAATACATGAAAATGAAACCTCAAACATAGAATTTCATAAGATGTTCAAAGTTACTACAAATTATAAAAAAACTTTCTTATATACTATATTGGTTGTAGTATTAGATCTTTTTTTTGTTTTTTTCGCATATCAAAATCTTCAAATCTTTCTTACTAGTAACTCTTGATGATGCAACATAACACTGATTATGGGTGAAAACATGGCGTGAAAGATACAAACCGACATTTGTAAGAGATTGGCCCTTGCTATTGTTTATCGTCATATAAAAACATACACTCAAGGGAAATTGTCTTCATTGACACTTGAACGGGTATAAAGTGTCTGATGGTGACATGAGCATCCGGGGAATCAAAACTTTATGTCCAATATTGTTGTTGAAATAATTCTTCCTGTATGACATTATTGTCGAGCTGCGTGGTTATCAATCTTGTCCCACTAGTACAAGACATAGGGCCGGACTACGGTTTTTTAAGCCATGGGACATCGGTTTACTGTCCATGGTTGTTCTTAGCGCAGTCCAACTCTCGGACCACGTTTTCGGGAACCGTAGTAAGTTAGACCGCAGTCATTTAAAACTATGGTAAAAAATACCGGACCGCGGTTCTAATAAAAACCGCGGTCCTTATCTGTTTTTATTAAGAAAAAGAAATACGAAGTGGCACACCGGTTTATTTGGAAAATCGCGGTCCGTACTTCAAACAAAAAACAGACAGCGGTATAAAGAATCGATGTCCCCATTATCATCTTTTTGAAAAAAAATTCACCACGGTTCTTCCATTCCTTGTTAGAGAACTGCATGTGCAAATCACGATTGCTTGCTCTTGTGGACTGAACCTCCCAGGCGGTACATCAGGACTCCTGGTAACCTATGTCACATAAAACCAAGGCCAACACACAAATCGATATTTCATTCCTGGAATACGCAAATTGCTCGTAGAATTATATCCACATGTCCATCAACAATTATCACAAGAAAATGGTATATTGTCCATTACTCTCCTCCACGATGTCAATTGTTGCATCAATTACCGGGGTGAAAGAGGTAGGACCTGGAAATCAAGCAAACGTGTAAGAATTTGGATGTTAAACTATATAACAAGGAAGAGATGTAGAATCCTGTGTAGCACTAGGATCATCATGCTAAGAAATTATCAAGATTACTCAGAAACTTAAACGGACATGTTTCATCCTATCTTGAGTACATGTTTTGATTATGCTCTTTCAAACAAGTATTTCCCATTGCAATATCGAGTTCACATTCTTATAAACAGGAGATGCACCACCTCTAAAAGTGTAAAATTATAACTTTGAGAAGTTGAAAATTCTTTCAGTGGAGCCATTCAACACTCATTCAGCTGTTAGTAGCCGACAAGGCTAATTGCAGAAGAATTTATCCACAAGGCAAGCCAAAATGTTTAGTACCTGACAAGTTTAAGTGAGGAAGTATCTGCTTGTATCGTGCAAGTGCTTCCTCGAAACCGTTGCAGGGTCGGTGATCAGGGTAAAAGCTGAACACATGTTGGTCATGCGTTGTAGCTGGATGGGAAGCGGTAAATAAAAATCAATCAAGTGAAAGTAAACACATACCATCTAGGAAATGCAAGAGACAACACCGTCAAAGGCTAACCATCTCCAAAACCAAAACAATGAATCAAGTTGTCATCGTCAAAGGGAGACAACGTCCGTCCAATTATGGAAATGGATTGCTCGTAGGAGTGGCAACACTACCAAGGAGTATTTTCCTACAAAACAAGCAAATTTTCAGAGCTCACCAAATATAATCTTCATAAAATCAGTTGGTAACAGCTTACTTGTCCACTCATTGCTCTTTGTGAAATCAATACCAAGAATTAAGTTTGATGACTCGAGACAAAATGTCAAATATCATCTCCTTTTCCCCACATCCCCAACCTACCCTTGCATTAAAAATACAAACAAAATGCCAAATATGGAACATGTGCTAATATTCAAGGATCTAAATAAGATTTTGTAGAAATGATAATTTTGTAATCTTGTTGACTTACTCTGTACAAATGCATAGTTGCATTCCATGTCGAATTTGTCCTCATCTTCACCGAATTCGCCTCCCTCTTCTTCCTCCTCACAATCATCGTCTCCAAAGGGTGAGTCTAATACTGAGACTGGCTACACTGTTCCTTTTCTTCCTTTTCCTCTTCTACTTGAAATTTTACTGAGGGATCTTGTTGCTCATAGTTTACATGTTCCTGATCACAAAAGAATAAATCATGATTAGGAAGAAGATGTTAGCACTTAATGTTAATTATAATCCCGCCAAAGGTTTGATCTTTATAGAAAACAATCAAATAATTGGAAAGCACCAGTCAACAACTATGCTTAAAAGTAACCATCCACTGCTTTTTTAATAGGTTGTTTAGCCCCATAGCTGAAACTTCTATATATGCCTTTGTTCATAGTAGAATGTCTTTATGATCAAACAATAATTTTGTTAGAATTTGCTTTAAAGCACCAAACAAACATTGTAACCATCATATTAAACATCCTAAATTACTTCATCTCAATATATACAAGGCAGAAGTTTAACACTGCCTTGTGTACTAAAAGAAGGTAATCTCCGTTCCACATAAAATTTCCCCCTTCTAATATCTTGTAAGGAGCTAAATTAACATTAAACTAAATTTGCCAAACTTTTTCCTGGCTAAGATAGAAATTACAGATATCTAAGCAATCAATCTTAAAGAAAATATCACAAAGAAACAGTTTGCACAAATTGGGATGAAGGAATCGAGCATCATACCAAAGTTAATGAAGGACTTCCACACTACTGAAAATTTACTTAATTTCAAATTCGAGGCAAATCAATCACAATACCGAAATTAAAATGATATCGAGAAAGAGGCCTAGTGACAAAATTTAGGGATTCAAGTGTACCGGAGTTCGCTGAACTCCCAATCTGAGCTTCACAAAGCCGAAGATAGGACCAGTGTGACTCTTCATCATCTCCTCCTGGAACTGAGAGATCTCCATCTTATCAAGATATGTAATCCGCCTTGATTGAAGAAATCAATTGGAGAATGTTGGGAAACGGTAAGAGCTTAGCGACCTTGCGAACCACAACTTCCTTCGCTTTGATGCCAAGGTCCTCCGCCATCTCTCTCGATCTTGTACCAAGTCAAATAGTTAGGGAACAACAACCACGAATGCCCCGATTTCATATGACAGTTTAAATCAGAATCTCCAAACTAGATTGTGCTTACCTCTTTCTTCTTCAACCATACCGGCGACAACAACGACGACGTTAGAGCGATTGGAGAAAGTGATGGGAGAGGTGGCCGAAAAAAGTGTTTGGTCAGAGCGATTGATAGGGAAGGAGGCAGCGGAACGAGAGGCGACGAGGCTAAAGTCTTATCAAAGTAATCCTTAAATAGGCAAATAAGGGTCGAATCCTATAGAGATGTAACAATCTTTCTTAGTACAACAGATTGTAATAAGGGGGGTTTTTAGTTTGTTTGTCAAATACAAAATAAATAAAAGCAAAGAGTGTAATCAATTGATGAGAAATAACTTAGTCAGACAAATATCCACCATTCATTTTATTGATTGATCCTAGATTATCTATATTCCTTCCTATGAATATTCATGTCCCTATTCTGAAATAGTTATCAGTCCAACCAGTCCTGCTAACCCTAACTATCGAACGCACAAGAAACTATCAAGATTTAGAACAATAGCAGCAGGAAGCATAGGAATTAACCAGAATACATGCAATACCACAACTCGCAGCATTTAACACATGATCAATTCTTTTCACAATAAACTAGTCCAACCAGTCCTAGAATATCATGTTTGCTACACAAGATAATGAATTTCAACCCGAAATATCCAAACTCTAGCAATAGACAATTACTAATATCAACTAGATGATCAGGCCAGTCAAATCACCAAGAATCAATAGGAATAAGCACAAAGAGAAGAGATATAATCAAAGGAAAGGAAATAGAGTTATAATCTCACAATCAAATCAAACGAAGGCTTCAATCGTCGGACTAAGCAAAGGTTGCTTAGTTCTTCATAGTCTTGAAACACAAAAAACTCAAAGGGAAAAACTGAACGTAAACTGAATAATCTAGATTATGAAAAGAGGCTGCTAGAAAACTAGCTTATAAAACCCTAGCAAAACCTAAAACTAAAGATAAGAAATAATATCTTTCCAAAAGGAAATAAAATAAAATAATAAAACTTGGATCTTCGGACGAAACTTCTCGCGCGCGTCTGACAACGGTTTCTGCGATCGCGGAGGAAATTCCGCGACCGCGGAAAAGTTACTGTAAAGCTCTCGCGTCTTCTTGTTCTCTCTTCGCTCCGTGTTGTTCCGCGACCACGGCGGTGATTTCCGCGACCGCGGAAAAGTTCCTATAGCTTCTTCCAGCTCCTTCTTCGTCTTCTCTTGTGGCTTTCTCTCCATCTTCTTAAATCTTCTTTTTAGCTCTTCCAAACCACCAAAATCATCTTCCTTCTCCTCAACTCCATTCTCCACAATTGTGCTCTAAACTCATCCAAATGGTACCTAAAACTCCGGTAACTACTCCTAATTAAACCCTACAAAGTAGCGTTGATCAAGAGACAACATTCGACTTGGATCGATCGGAAGGAGAGGCAGCGCAAGCCCTAAACCTAGATATTGAAAATTTTACAAACATTTACCTCGCTAGATAGACAACCGTGGTCTGAGGTAATATTTTACCTTGCTTCATACTTAACCGTGGTCCGAGTTTAAAATTTTATCTCGCTTGAATAATAACCGTGGTCCGTGTTTAAAATTTTACCTCGCTTGAAAATTAATCGTGGTCCGAGTTTAATATTTTACCTTATTTTTAAATAAACCACGGTTTGAATTAAAAAAAAAACATTTTCACCGCGTTTTAAGTATAGTCATGGTCCGTTTGTCTTCTTTACCTCGGTTTAAAAAACCCGCTCCAATTATTGCGTAGTTAATCCCCCTTTTTATACTAGTGTCTCATTGCATAAACCTGAAGACTGGTCAATATTTCGAAGCAATATAATATGGACCTTAACATTAGGTTTCAATACATTATTTGGGACACCATAACATCTAATATTGTTCAAGTAGTAAGACGTATAAACACTTGCATCGCTGTCTGCAATAAAATTTGTCTTGCAAAGGCTATCCGAACTGAGATAGACTTTCTCATTACCTGGCAACAAATACAATATATAGTCATTAATTCTATCTACCTCTTCATGTGTTGGTGCAAGAATTGCTCGTTCTTCAAAGTATTTCGGAGACAACTAATTGTCCAAAAGAGATGGATAAACGGACTTACCAATTGCAGGGAATCAGATCTAAGTCATAATTCTTCACCAGTAGTTCATCAAGAATTTGTATCTGCGCTTCTCAATCATTGTCATCACCTATAGTATCATCTCCGATGCTTAATACTCATTCAGAAAATTACTTTGCTTATTTGATATCATAATTAGATGTACCTTGTTGAATCCTCATGTTTCTTGTCAAATTAAGAATTTTGCAATATTCCCACAAATAAGAGGAATTAATGGTGGCAAAAACAATATCTCGATTGCTTCCTTTTGTGATAACGGGTAGGATTTGCATAAAGTCTCCACCAAATACTATGACTTTCCCTCCAAAAGGTTGTACTAAACTAAGGGAATTTATAGTCCATAAAATATCTCTTAAAGTCATGTCTAATGCTTCAAAACAGAATCTATTCGTCACCGAAGCTTCATCCCAGATAATAAGTTTGACAACACAAATCAATTCAGATAGTTTTGTACCTATACTTAAGTTGTAAAGTCAACAAAACCCTAACTTATGAAGATGATCAAACTATATTAACTACGACCAACAAATTGTTTAAAAAATAATATTAATAATAATAAATTACATTTAACAAATATGTTTTGACGATTAGGCCCATATGAAATTTGGTTTACAATTGTGTTAGAGTGGATTATTTATTTTATAGAGTTGTTGTTGTAAGATAAAAATACATTATGAAATAACATATATATATATCATAATCTAATATAATACATATATAAACAATGCAATTGATAAATACATCATATATGCTCTTTCGTTCGTAAAAATTGAATTTAAATGACTTTCAATAGACTCTACAAAATATATTAATTTTGTAAATTGGTAAGTAAACTACTACAACATAAACACGGGATTTATCTTAATCGACTTTGAGAGAACCTCTTCAATAATATTTTACATATTCTTGATAGGAATCTATAGTTTCAAGCAATTTGTGGACTTGATCGTAGACTACTATAGCATAAACACTGGATTTAACAAAATTGATAAATTTATATTAATATAAAAAAATATTGTGTAGCTTTAATGTGTAGAAAAATTATAGAGAAAATTTGTAAAAATAATAAGTGTTTTAAGATGATATGGCAAGATTAGTTGATATATATTACTTACGCCATCAAATAAGATATATGAAAAATAGAGTTTTCTATCTGTTCAAGATTAGTTAGGAAATAAATGGTTAAAAAAAACCTACGCATACAAATTGAGATTCTATAATAAAAACTTATCTCATTGATTGTGATTACTTACTATAATCAAAACTTATCTTATTCTATACATAGAAATATAAAAAATCATATATTTTTGGAACTTTTGACAGCTCTCGTAGTTGATAATTCCTTTTTTAGTTTTTTTTTCTAATGGTTGGATGATGTAGTGGATGATGGTTAGATGAGTAATAACACATAGGCAAATCAAATGTGGTGACGACACATAAGGTTTTGGTTTAGTAGATTACACTCTGCGCTTTGAACGACTTTAAAAAAATTATGCATACCAGAAATATGTTTCATAAAATATATTGACATGGTCATAAACCATTATACTTATAGCACGTTTTCACCTTTATTTTGTATAAAGTTTACTTTTAGCGAGTGTAACTTCCGGGTCATAGTCTTATCTTTCCGGAATGTTAAAATAGATTCATAGAAACTTATTTTCATGGTAACTAAATTGAAATATTATCCATTGCATATTTCCAATTGTAGTTGATAATCCATCATTAAACTACTTATTGATGATGCTTAGAATTTGACTTCTGCCTTTATTGTTTAGTATTTTTAATTATGGAAATATGATCATATATATAAGCAATATGATTTTGATTAACATGTTTAGTTTTGAAAATAGAATAATCTTATATATAATTATTAATGTTAATTAAAAACAAAAGGATTTTTGAAAATCGTTATTATGATTGACATGTTTAGTTTAGGAAATAGGAGAATTTGATATATTATATTATTTTGAATTAAAAAAATGAGAAAATGCTATGTGACAGAAAGAATAGGAGAATGTCATGTGGTATAAGGAGGAGGTGTGCTTAGTAGGGGATGTCATGTGGCATAGAGAGGGTTTGATTTAGTAGATATATAGTAGATTTTTAGTTTGTAATTAAATATATTAAAACAAAGTAAAAAAATGAGAGAATGACACATGACAAATGATGAGGTGATTTGATTAGGGGTGTCATGTGATTTAGTTAGATTTTAGTTTAGCATATATATAGTAAATTGTTGTGGAAGTTTTGTATTGATAATCTTTATTATTGATTTGTGTGAATCATTTGTGTGTAAATTATGAAGTGATTGGTTTATTTATGTGATTGATTTGTATCTAAATTAGAAAATTATATGTAAATTAGGAAGTGATTATTTTGATTGATTTGTATCTAAATTAGGAATTAATTTCGGTTTATGATACAAACTTTTTCTATATAAATCCAGATTTACAAAAAAAAAATGAAATTCTAAAAAAATAGCATGTTGCATTTTTATTGTGAAAGTGCAATGTGGCATATTGAAGTTTTGTTTTAGTAGATTATTTATAATATAACACTTTGACGAAAAAAATATAATTGTATCTTATGAATCTATTAAATAAATTAGATATATATTGGGCTCAACTATTCGGCGCATAAGCATTTTTGCCTTTTGGCGCATAGGGCCGCGCGTAACGTGAGAATAGACTTCCCACGTTACGCGTCGATACTGACCCATTCAAGACCCGCACGTAACGTGTGAATTGTCTCCACACGTTACGTGTGGGATCATGTCACACGTTACGTGTGACATTGTATCACACGTAACGTGTGGGAATCTGGCTATAAAAGCCAGATTCGGCTCCTCCTCTTCATTCATCATCAGCACTCAGCCGCTGCGCCTCCTTGCCCCTCCCGCGTAACGTCTCCTTGCCCCTCCCGCGTAACGCCTCCTCGCCCCTTCCGCGTAAGGTTAGTTCCTAGAAATAATTATTTGATTTTGTTTTTAATAAATTTAAAGTGTTTGGTTAGGAAATGTAGATCCACACATAGTATTTGGTTAGATAGATCTAGGTTTGGATGGTAGATCTACGATTTGGAGATGATTTGGATGGTAGATCTAGGTTTTGTAGAAGTTTTTGTGATGCTTAGGGTTTTGGTTAGGTAGATCTAGGTTTGTTGACATTTTGTGTGGAAAAATGAAAGTGGAAGTGATGATATTGTTAGATTGGTAAAAATTGTGGATTTGTTGTTGAATTTTGGGTATATTTGATTAAAAAAAAAAAAATCGGACTGTCTCGCCGGAGAAGACGACCGGAATATCGCCGGAAAGTCGCCGGCGGCTTGCCGGTGAAATTGGAATGTGCACATTCACACGTAACGTGTGAATGTGCACCACGCGTTACGTGTGAGAGCAAGTCACACGTAACGTGTGAATTTGCATTTTTTTTATTTCTGGAACATTGATTTTCTGTTTGTTGATTTTTGTTGATTAAAATTCGGACTGTCTCGCCGGAGAAGACGACCGGAATATCGCCGGAAAGTCGTCAGCGGCTTGCCGGTGAAATTGGAATGTGCACCCCGCGTTACGTGTGAGAGCAAGTCACACGTAACGTGTGAATGTGCACCACGCGTTACGTGTGAGAACAAGTCACACGTAACGTGTGAATTTGCATTTCTTTTGATATCTGGAACGTTGATTTTCTGTTTGTTGATTTTTGTTGATTAAAATGTGTTGATATGTAAACGCAGATGGAACCTGGGGAAAGAACTGAACGCAGGATACGTCGCAACCTTGTACGCCAACAGTCGTATGTGACTGGCGAAGAGGTCAAAAGGTCGGAAAGGAGGCAACGGAGGGAAGTGTGCTACCGGGATGATGAGACCGGCGCATACCAGATTGGAGCAGGTAGCAGTACTGGGGCTGGTTTAGGGTTTCAAACTGGAGTCGGTAGCAGTAGTGGGACTGCTGGCGATACTGGCATGATAGGAGTGCATAGCCTAATGGCAGTGCCGTCGTTTATTGGGGGTAGAGCAGGCTCTGAGCCTCCGAGGGACCCAGACTATGAAGAAAGTCCACTGCATTGTTATTCTGATACAATAGATCAGAATAACTATTACGGGCGGAATTTTAGTCTGCCAGTACTACCGCCGCATGTGAGCCCTCATCATAGCCCGAGGGATTATTATCAGGGAGATGAGGAGCAGGACAACCCGTGGGAGAACCCGGCAGTGTACCCGAACGCTGCCTATCATCAGCCTATGGTAAGTACATTTAATATAACATGCATTTGTTTACAATTCATTATTGCATGTGATCTATTTAATAAATGTAGGATCATGCCTGTACATGGGGGACTCAGGACCAGGGGACTCAGGCCCAGTCCAGCAATGCCTGGATTCCAAGAGAAGACGCCCCAAACACGGCGGGCGAGGAGCCGGGCAAGGAGCCTCAGGAAGCCTCTTCTTCGCGGGGAAAACCACCCCGGTCAAAGAAGAATGTCAGATACGACCCTGAACTGGTGGTGAGCGTTCCTGGAGGTCCGGAGAGACCTGAACTCCTAAAGAGTTTTGTAAACCACATGGCGTACCTCCTTTACCAGCGCGTTGTAAGTTGCACGTAACACAATTTTTTTAATTATTAATCTTGTTTTAAATAAGTCTGTATGATTGCTTAATTATGTTCATATACAGTCGGTGCAACCCTTGAGGTTCCAGCAGCGAGGCAAGCAGTTACGCTCATGGCGTCTCACAACGGAAGACGCGTGGGGTAGCATGGCGTTGGCGTCCGGGCTATGTCATCTATCGGACATCATGCATGAGCATGTGGATGAGACGTTGATTGGTGCCTTCGTCGAGCGTTGACAACCGGAAATCAACTCATTCCACATGCCATGGGGAGACATGACTATAACTCTCCATGATGTGTGGATGATCCTTGGGCTTAACATACAAGGGCAAGACATGGGTCCCCCAAAGAAATGGCACGAGCAGCTGAGCCGCAATGATTTGAAGAAGGCGTTGATGGAGCAGACGCATGAGTTTTTTGAGCTGGAGGATGGTGCTATCGTCGCCGGTAACTTGCACGCGGGAGATTTTAAGACTCATTGCGAGGAGTTGGCGTCGAAGAAGCTGGCGGCTGGGTTCTTGCTGTACTTGGTGGGGTCTGCCCTCTTTCCTGACAAGTCTCAGCATCGCTTGCCCGTTTATTACACTCCGTTCGTGACTGATCTCACAAAAGTCACGAACTATGCATGGGGTACCGGTGTTCTTGCACACGTGTACCGCAGCTTGGGCGAGTGCACAAGAAAAGAGGCACGGGTCATGTCCACATGTTTCACTCTGATCCAGGTATTAAATGGCTTGAATAAAAATATCTAAATTTTTGTTATAGATATATTATATGTTTGTTATGTAGGGAATTGACATATGTGTAATTATTTTGTAGTCATGGATATATCAGTACTTTTCCATGTTTAGACCTGCACAGAGTGTTTACTGGAACCCACAACAGTCGATCCCATACGCTAGAAAATGGGACATGTCACATGAACCCAACCGGACCAGGAATTATAGAGAGGAGCTGGATGGGATGCATGCTGATAGTGTAAGTGCATATACGGTCCTTATCTATTATGTTAAAATATATATGCATGATAAGTTGTTTGAAATTCAATTGTGTTTAGGTTGAGTGGATGCCATACGGCTCCATTGACTTCAATAATGAGATGTTTGCTTCATCGCGATTTCATGGAGTCATATCCTGTTTGTGGGTCACCGAGCCTTACATGCCGGATCGAGTAGCTCGGCAGTTTGGGCGTGTACAACAATGTCCAAGACCACCGATTGTTCCCATTAAGGCATGGAGGGGCGTGAAGATTAGCAGTTACACGGTGGAGTACGATAGATCCTTACATGCATGGAATGCCCGCAATGAACATTCCATTAGCCTGCAAGCCATGGGTCCTCCAGTTCGTCAACACCACCAGTGTACCGATGATTACATGCAGTGGTACCTCCAACATACACATCCATTCATCATCCCTCAAGAGGATCGTTACACTCAGCAACAGGTAAGTAATCATGTAATTATATCCTGTTTATTTTTGACTTCGTGTATGTTTATTAATCGTATCCACTTATCTTCTGTGCTGTGCCTTGATAGTTGCTATTCACGTATGGATCCATATCGCGATCATCACCATGGAGATGACCGATGTGAAGACGTAGCCGAGGCGTTACGCCAATCATTGGAGCAAATGTATCCCTTCCTTTCGAACCATTGAACTTGGCTGCTTCGTCATTTGAGCATTAGTTTGAATGTTTTGTTGAAATTTGAATGTTATGACTTGAGTTTGAATGTGTTTGTTGAAGTTTGAATGTTATGACTTGAGTTTGAATGTTTTGTTGAAGTTTGAATGTTATGACTTCAGTATGAATGTTTTGGAGAAGTTGTTTGGATTGTGACAACAATAGGAATGTCGTACTCATTGCAGCATACTATAGGAATGTCGTACTCATATCATTCATTACATAAATCGACTGTTTCGACCTTCTTATTTCGTTTTGGCTTCTTTTCGTCCTTGTCTGGTTCATACTCCAACGAACGATCTAATAGCCATTGATCTACGTAATCACCCGAAGACGGGTCATGATGATACAGCCACCCCGAGTAAATAGGAGGCAAGGGCGAAGTTTTGGCCAGCCCAATCTACATGAAAATCAATGCATCATACATATATTTTAACACAAGATAGTATAAACAGATGTTTTAACACAAGATAGTATAAACAGATGTTTTAACACAAGATAGTATAAACAGATGTTTTAACACAAGATTGTATAAACGTACCGCAATAAAATGTTGCTCGTTCTCGACATGGCAAATGCATACCGTCTTCAAATTCTCCCCATACCGTCTTCAAATTCAGCTTCCAGAGTGATCTTTCGTACCCTTGTATGGTCGTTTCCTTGAAGAGCTTCATGCAGTCGTTGGAAAACGTTGTGCCCCTAAACTTGCCCATGGCCTTCTTCCCGAAGTCTTCAATATTCTTTCTCACATGCCGCCTACATAGGAGGAATTTTGCTTCTGGAAACTGCTTCTCTAATGCGTTCATCAACGCCTTCTCCCGATCAGTGACCGCACATGTGGGTGCTCGTTGCACCTTGGCAAACATCTTAGCAAGTTGCTCTATGGCCCATTTGTAACTGTCTTCGTCCTCCTTCTCCAGAAATGCCCCGGCAATATTGTAGTTTTTCCAAACTGATGTGATGCCGACAATTTCAAGGAAGGGCAAATTGTAGCTGCACACATAATCATATATAAAATACAATGGCGTCCTAACCTTGACATGAACAAATGAAGAGTATAATTCATATGTTTGTTACTAACCAGTTAGTTGCATATGTAGAGTCCAGCAGCACAATGTACGGAAATGCCTTCAGCAACCGCAACTGATCCTGGCTTGCAAAGAAGATATCCGTTATCTTGTTGGTCTCCTTGTTGAATCTATACTCCATGAAGTACCCCTTCTCATTGCACTCATACAAGAACTGTTGTACAACTGTTCTTCCTTCCATGCCCTTCTTTCTTATCTCGTGCATGATGTTGTATACTTGCTTCATCTTGATCAAATTTCCAGGGGACGACTGGATTGTAGTATGAATCTTCTGAGGCTTGCAATTATTGACCGTCATCACCCTTATAATCTCCTTCTCTTCAGCAGTTGGTCGCCCAGCTAATGCACTACCATACAAATTGTCTCCTATGACATAGTTGTGAGTTCCATGTTGTACAGTGATCCTCCACAATCCCTTCGGCCTTTCTTTCAGCCTCAACATGAAGGGACACCCACATTTCTTCGACCTTGTGATGTCTCTCACTTGGTCAGCTCCTTTAGGGACGTTTTGTCCATGCCTATCACACGGTAACCAAGTCCCCCCGAGGGTCGAAGGGGTGGAAGCTTTATTCCTCCACTTTTTGATGCAGAATTGCTGATTCATAGCAATCTCCCGCGCCCACAAAAAGGCTTCTTCTCTAGACTCCCAGATTTGATCAGATGTGAAGAACCTTGAATAATCGGCCGAGACGTACACATCCTCCTCCGGTAGTACACTGAACTGAGGCTGTGTGTGTAGGGATGGAAAGCACAGCTGTGGGGTAGCATGAGATGAAGATGCTTCTGGAGGAAACGGTATCCCAACATCAAATGATGGTATATCAATAACTTGTTGAGGCGTGTTCCAATCCTGCAGTTTTTCCGGCGTTTCCCAAACCGGAAATGTCTTCTGAGGCGTGCTCCAATCCTGCAGTTTTTCAGGCGTTTCCCAAACCGGAAATGTCTTCTGTGGAGTGCTCCAGTCATTGAGGGAGATATTGTTTAACCCCTCGTATAAATGATAGTTCGTCTGCATACACGAAATCATGTCATCAATTAGTGCACTGATTATAAAAAAGCACGTTTACTGTCAAACCGTGCCATATTACAAAATGAAACCTGGTTTCGGGTGGTGATTACACACGTAACGTGTGAAGAGTGTCCACACGTTACGTGTGAAACACACCCACACGTAACGTGTTGAACACCTTCACAAGTTATGTGTGAACATTCTTCACAATGCGAGTGTAATTTGAAAACCATTGTCCGTACTTGGGATTTGCAGTGGAACTACGGAAGGAGGTATTGGGGATGCCCAAGACTAGGGTGTTTATACAGGAATTGGATTGATCCTGTGTACGAGGAGAGGGCACACGCGGTTATTCGACAACAATGGCGGGAAAAACAAGATCTTATTAAGGTGAATCAAGATGTTGTTAAGCAAGAACTTTTACAAGATATGGATAAGATGCGTAGGTATAACCTCAATCTATATAATGATGTACATCATATAATGCCTTGATGTCGTATCTTTTGTGTAATGTTATTTACGTACTATCAACCTTTGTAGGGAGCAAGCAATTTTATCAAAGCAGAGACATGATATGTCGCAAAGTTTTACAAGAGACTATCCTAATTTTTTCAAACGCAACTAGACGATGTCATTTATTTTGTGCTAGGTTTTCTAAGTTTATGAAGAACTTGTATTATTTCTTGTATGTGATTGTATTCATCCAACGTAATGAACAATTCTATTCTATCTTCTATGTTGATTATTTTGGGGTGTTTTTTGTAGGGTTTTAGATAAACAAATAAATACTACAAATAAACATTCTAAACCCTATTGACTAACCCACACGTAGCGTGAGGGTACAAACCACACGTAACGTGTGAAATTGTCCCACACGTAACGTGTGGAGCACTGTCACACGTAACGTGTGGTTTGTACCATCACGTTACGTGCGAGCCTATGCGCCAAACGGCAAAATGCCTATGCACCGAAAAGTAATCGTGTATATATTTCTATGCGCCCTTTCCCAGACCATGACCGTATAAAATAGATACAATAAATAAGATTTTTCAAAAATAGGTTTATGAATTTAATGTTAGTACACTTATAGCTCAATATTAAAAACTACCTTTAATAATTTATTTTTGTACTAAACTAATAATTAGAAAGTGCATTACTAAGTAATAATTTATATCTTATTTCATTTAAGTATAAAGTATGTAATCATGTTTCTTTACAAAACATTTATTTCTAAGATTCTATATAATATTTTTTTATTGCAAAAATTTGCAGTTTTACAATGCAAATAAAAAGTGCACATAATTGACATATTATAAGCTACTAATGAATTACTTGCTCACTACATATTTATGAACGTTTAGAAACGAATGTACAAATTAAGGTCCTAATAAGATCGATATATAAATTATTAAAAAGGACAAAAATGTTATATTATTATGGAAATTTATTTTATTTATTTTTTTGGTCCAAGTGTATTTGCTTATATAAGATTAGCTTATGTTGAAAAGATGTAAAAGGTTAGGTGGATTATTGTTAAGATTACAAATTTTCTTATTAATATTAAAATTTTATTTTAGTAATCTTAGAAATTACAAATATAATTGGAAAGAATTAAGATAAATATTGATTTTTAAAATAAAATTTTATTACTTAAAAAATTGAGATGATGACAAGTGAAATATAATGACATGGTTTATTCTTAGGGTGACATGTGGCATAGAAAATTTTGGATTTGTTTATCCCTCTTCCTAATTTAAATACAAATCAAGCACAAATATTACAAATCCAAATATTTTCTAATTATATACAAATTCAAAATTTTCTAATTATATACAAATCCAAAATTTCTTAATTATATGGATGATTGATATACGAAATTATAATCCGAATATAATTTTGATATTAATATTATCTTAATCTATTTTTTAATACATAGATTAATTTTAATAATTATTAATATTTTTTATTCAACATATATGACATAAAAGTCTGTGTCTGGCACGAAAATTCCGATAGTTAGATACTAAATTTACAAAATGCCTTGAGAATTGCCACTTATGCATATTTGCATGTAATCAGAGGTGTATGTTTACTCAATTGAAGTAGATAAAACATTACATAATTAAAATACTAATTAATATGTAATTAGCCAGTAGTGTAGTAATACAAAAACCAATTATAAACACGTGCACTATATAATCCTCTGAGTCCTCCTCCATATTCTTATGTCACTGATTTGTAAGCAAATCTGCATGTTCAATTTTTGGAAACAAATCATTTGTTTGGTACGAATTTGTTATTGCATTGCAAATTTATTGGATATTTTGTGGTCCATTTTTGAAAGAATTGATGCTATGCTAAAATATTGCATATTTATTTCATATAGTGCATAAGAAATATATTGCAGAGAAATCAAATTTGCATAGAATGTAAAATTTTGTGGTAAATTTTGGAAATAATTGATTATAAAAATATTATAAATTTATTTTTGTATAGTATACATAGGCTGTAAATTATTACAGAGATTAAAATCGGAAAAAAGATAGATTGTCACGTGACAAAATTAATGGCATGATGCTACGTGGCAGTAGGGATGGGTGGGTTTATTGCGGAGGGACCAAGTGGCTTAGTTGGGGTTCTACTTTAGTAAATACATAGTAGATTTGCAGGTTCAGTTTTTTGAAACTAATCATTTGTTTCTAACGCATTTGTTATTGTAATGCAGATTTATTGAATATTTTTTGTTCCATTTTGAAAGAATTTATGTTAACAATTACAGATTTATTTAAGTGCATACAATATATGGCAGATAATATTTTGTGCTACGTTTTGGAAAGAATAGATTATAAAAATATTCATATGATATGCATAGTGTGTTAATTAAGGCAAAGATTTGATTTGAATAGAAATCTAAAATTGCACCTTGCAATCATAATCATAAGTGGCAAATTGCCCAAGCAGTAGATCAGCTTCTCTTTGGCTTATAGGAAAGCAGGAAGTGCAACAACAAAAATAGTTTGAGCAATCAAGTAGCAAAATCCATCTCTGTATTATTGTGTTTTAATAGGGTAGAAGTTTAAAATACAGAAGACTTGCAACTAACAAACCTGAGTAACCCAATGGCAGATTGCAAATGACCAGCAAGAAGAACCTCTTTCTTAATGTTGGGAGAAGAATGCACAAGATTCCCAATTATACCAACATGGAAAACAATCAATCATTTAAGTTCAAGTATAAACCATAAAATCTTATGATAAATCACCAATATAGGACCTGAATAAAGACTTTACCGCCTCATAATGTATGCCATGATCATTAGATTGAAGCATTAGAATAAGTGTTGGTAGAGCATTGCATTCTACAATCTGTGAGATTATAGATCAATCAGTATAATTCAATTCAATATTTATTGAAAAGCAAAAATTGCAGAGAGAGTAGGAGGGAAGGGAGATTATACCATCAGAAGTTTCAAAGATCACCTAATTCACAGTTTGAATTCAACTAATATAATATAACGAAAGACGACGACGAAGATAACACAATGTGGCCACATCAACAACGGCGAAAAACCGCGCACGCCCTTTTTTTTCGCCTCGTACTCCTCTCTGGGCGGCACTCATTGCCGCCCAGAAAACCCGAGTTCTTTGGGCGGCACGAATTGTCGCCCATGATGGGTTCAGTTTTGGGTTTATTTTTAAAAATAAATTAAAATGTGTTTTAAAAACCGGTTCATTGAAACCGGGGTTGTGGGCGGCAACAAGTGCCGCCCAAGAAACTGGTTCAGTGAACCGGGTTTTTTGGGGGGACAGGGTTCATGGGCGACAAGATGTGCCGTCCAGTTTACTTTAAAAAGAGAGTCATGGACGGCACTACGTGCCGCCCAGGACTCTCCCAACGGTGAATGTGGGCTGCACATAGGGCCGCCCAGGACAGGTGTAGCCGGCACTATATATTGTTGGGGATGGTGGTATTGTATTGTATCAAAATCTTGAAACTCTTTTTCATAAAAAATGTCGTCGTCAAGCGATTCTGGATGGAGGGGGTTGTCGGAGTCGTCTTCGAGCGTGCACACATCTGTAGATGATGAGGGTGATTTGCATGCGCCAATTTCTCCCGAGTACTTCAAGGTATGTAATATTGTAATTTTTATTGTATAAAATAATTAGATCTTAAATGTACTTAGTCTTTGAACTGTTTTGAAATATGTTTAATTTTTTGATATTAGTTTGTAGAAATTTAATTATTAATTAGTCTCTAATGTAATAATTTTTGTATATAAATAGGGTGATTCTAGTGATGATGAATTTAACAATCGACTTCTCATCTCATTTTACTACTACTGAGATATTTCCTAGTAAGGAAGGATTGAGAGATTGGGTGCAAAGGGTAGGTTTTAGTCTTTTTATGGTGATCACTACTAAATCATCAAAGCCTAAAAAGATTATATTTCATTGTGAGAGATCCGGGTTACCTAGGTCCGGCAAGAAGAAGGTGTTAGTCGATGGTAAAAAGGTCAGCCCGATACGAGTGAATAAAACTAGGTCAAAAAAGAAGGGTTGTCCCTTTTTGCTGCATGGTACTTTTAGGGAAGGAAATGCTATTAGAGATCCTGGGTGGACCATATCGGTTGTTAGTGGATCCCATAACCATATGCTTTCGAGCGAGCACCTTGATCGACCATGCATATGCTTCCTGACTTACAAAGGAGCAGCGTAGGAAAGTGATGATTGATACTGCGGCGGGTGCAAGACCCAAGGTTATTTCTACACAACTTAGGAATGAATATACGGGTTCAACGATTTCTAGGAAGCAGGTGTACACTGTTAGGGCTAAGGAGAGGTTGAAATCCCTGGGCAATCTGAATGTGACACAATGGTCATTGGGATATTTGAATGAGAAAGGCTATTTGTTGGACACTGCTACTAAGACGAGCGAAGATGGGAAGGAGGTTTTGGCGTGCTTGTTTATTTCTCATCCAGACGCTCGACATTTGTTGTGCATGTTCCCTAATGTCGTCATCATGGATTCGACATACAAAACCAACAGGTAAACCTTACTCTTTTTTGTATTATGTGTAGATAATGGTATTTTCTGCGTGTTTAAAGTATTTTTTGTGTTGCATTTATAGGTACGGTATGCCTCTATTCCAGATTGTTGGGTTTACTTGCACCAACTACACATATTGCATTGCTCTTGTGTTCATGGAAAGGGAGACGACAAACCACTATGCATGGGCGCTGAGACGATTGAAGTGGTTGTACGGGGAGAAAAATCCCGTATGCATCATGTCTGATCGAGAGCTAGGACTGATCAAGGCTGCCAAACTGGTGTTTCCGAAGGTTCGTCATCACTTGTGTCAGGTCCATGTAGACCGTAATGTGAAGGCATATGCTAAGACGATGAAGATTGACGAGAAGAAATTCTCGGGAAGTGTTCGTCGGGTGATGAGGTCTCGCACAAAGGAGGAGTACAGAGAGCGGCTTGCTCACTTTAAGGAGATATGGAGTGAAGGCTTGGTGAGATATGTGGAGCAAACTTGGTTTAATGAGCATAAGAAGAAGCTGGTTGCGGCATGGTGTGATGATGTTCTCCATTTTGCCACAAGAACATCAAACAGGTAACTTTCATACAAACATTTGCAATCAAATTGGGTTATAAAATTTATTTAGTTAATTATATACGAATATATTATTGTCAGGGTTGAGGGTCAGCATTCTATGCTTAAGGACATGATTGAGACATCCGTCGGAGGGTTCGACACAATTGTGCAGCACATCGACAACATGTTTGTTGATCAGCATCGGAAGATCCGATTTGAGATGACCAAGAACTGCACTGCCTTTCCCATGGAGATAGTGAATGGCCTTGAGTGGGTTAAGGTGTTCTTCAAGCGCATCCTTGAAAAGTGCTCTGAAAAATGCCTGAGAATGTTGTATGCCCAAGCTGTGTTAGAAAATGAGGGAAAAATTGGGAACAAATGTGATGATTTTTGGTGGAGGTCCACACTAGGGTTGCCTTGCCCACACACAATTAAGGTCTACGTGGAGACGGGTTACCCGTTAGTGCCTGAAGAGGTTGATATTTTCTGGAAGCAGATCCGATGGGAAGGGGTGGATGCTAAGGATCTTGATGTCGATGATGGTGTTTCACTGACAGCGGACAATGTCACGGTGGATGACTTCGTTGAAGAGTACTTATGTGGGACAGTTGAGGGATTTGATTTGAAGAAGATGGCGGAAAAGTGGCGTGAGTCAAAGGACCCTACATCGTGCGATATTCAAGACCCGGCACGTGGTGAGACCAAGAAGGGGAGGCCTAGGATGAATGCGAGAAAGACCGGTACCAAGAGGAAAATGGGTTGGGACGAGCATGTGGATGCAAAAATGAAGAAGATGAAGGAGAAGAAGAAGATGAAGATGGAGGGTGAGGAGCTGGGAGTGGATGAGGAGGATGAGCTTGCAGAGAAAGAGACGACCAATGTGAAATCGTCCGTGGGATCGAAAGGATGCCCTTCTAGTGGACGACCTCACAGTGGAGTTTCAACAGCAAAGGGGAGTGCCACTAAACCTGCAAAGCCGAAATCTGCTTCAAGCAAGTCCAAGTCGGCTTCAAACAAGCCGGTCAAGTATCTCGGCTTCAACTGGGGACACGAGAATATTGATCATTTCATGCTCGCCTACATTTCTAGAGTTCAAAATGTCAAAGGTGATGGTCATTGTGGGTTCCGTTCTCTTGCCGTTTTGCTGTGTCGCCAAGAAGACGAGTACATTGATGTCCGGTTAGGGCTTTCGAAGCACGTCCAGGCACATGGAGCCAACTACGTAGCGATGCTTGTGGAGGAAGCGTTGATGTTGGAAGAATTTGTTAGGAAATTGAATTATATTCCTTCACCGTGCACGGCAAACTTCTGGTGTGTAATGCCTATTACTGGGTTGGCGTTTGCCACGGAACACCAAGTGGCTGTTGTTGTCTTATCATGGTTCGGACCGCACACATGTCTTCCATTGTGGGCCCCCCCGGGTGCCGAGCCTCCGACAAAGGTTTATGCGATAGCACATGTAGGCAGGAGAGACCATTACGTACCGGTACATGGAGTCATACTCTCTCGTATTTACTTATTCTTTCATATTTTTTTTTATAACTGTATTGTTTACGTGTACAGATTTGGCTTGTTAATGACCATTGTCCCATTCCACCGCCTCCAAGACAGTGGCGCATTTACAAGGATCCAAGTATTGATGGATGGGATAGTCATGAGCGCTTTAAGGATAGGTTCAAGAATTATATACAAGAGCGAGCATATCATAGGCGACCTGACATACTTACCTAAGTTTTTTGGATTTTAATCGACTTTATATATGATATTGTATTTTCTTTTGTGTGAAAGTTTGATTGAGATTGATCGTATATTGTGTTTTGAATCTTTTTTTTTTCGAATTGAAAAAAATCAGGAAACGCGACAACAATATTACTAATCATTAACAAAAACACGTTCACAAAAACATTAAAGCGTACACTAGTTGTGGGCGGGTGCATATTAATAGGGTAAAAAAGCTGGCTAGGCGGCTCACAGTGTCGCCCAAAGGGTCCAGAATCTCACAAGTACCCTTCTGGGCGGCACTGTGTGCCGTCCAGTAGGGTTCACTGGGCGGCACTGTGTGCCGCCTAGTAGGGTTCACTGGGCGGCACTGTGTGCCGCCCAGAAGGGTACTTGTGAGATTCTGGACCCTTTGGGCGGCACTGTGAGCCGCCTAGCCAGCTTTTTTACTATATATAAGGAGAACTTCGGTTGATAGATTCATGACATTCGTAGGAAACCAAACACTACAACAAATAATGACATCTTCCTCTGAATCATCAACAAACCCCCCACATCGGCTATGCGAGTGTAATTTGAAAGTCGTTGTCCGTACTTGGGATTTGCAGTGGAACTACGGAAGGAGGTATTAGGGATGCCCAAAAATGCAGTGTTCATACAGGAAGTATTTTGATCCTATGTATGAGGATAGAGCACACGCGGTTATTCGACAACAGTGGCGGGAAAAACAAGATCTTGTTAAGGAGAATCAAGATCTTGTTAAGCAAAATTAAGAACTTTTACAAGATCTGGATAAGATGCGTAGGTATAACCGCAATCTATATAATGATGTACATCGTATACTACATTGATGTCGTATCTTTTGTGTAATGTTGTTTAGGTACTATCAAACTTTGTAGGGAGCAAGCCATTTTATCAAAGCAGAGATATGATATGCCGCAAACTTTTACCAGAGACTATCCTAATTTCTTCAAACGCAACTAGGCGATGTCATTTATATGCGAGTCAAGCGTCCTAGGACGAACCTCCTTGGGCCATGGCATACATGCTGATCGATCTGCTCTTTTTTCCTCGCTGTAGCACAGATAAAAACATGCGATCTTCAAATTTTGGTATTTGTTGGATTTCAAGTTTTTCTGTGATGCAGCTAGGAGAAGGAACATATCAGCATGAACGTCGTGGTCCTAGGAGGTTCGTCCCTGGGCTCTTGATTCGGTCAAGATGATAATGGCCACAGGGCAAGAGTTGTGTATGTCATTTGTTCCAGTGTGTATGTATTTTTTGTAGTATGTAAGCCATCAGTGAATGTATATGTGTTTTTAGAATTTGTATGTGTTTTTAGTATGTGTATGTATTTTAAGAATATGCATGTGTTTTTTTGAAATAACGGACGAAAATCCAAAAAACCAATAAACAAAGAACTCAAACTAGAAACGACGGAACACAAAAAGTGAAATCGAACAAACACAAAAGTCAAAAGGCGTACTACAAATTGCTAAAAACAACGAATAAAGTCAAAAGTCATACTACAAACTCTCCGTCTCACTATCCGATGACTCATCTAAATGTGGAGTAGAATCACTAGCCAAGGACACACCTACACCCGAATCCACGCCCGGTGCCCATACTGGAGGAACCATCGACGTCGGCTGAGACGCTGTCTGTCGAGCTGATGCCTGCTGAGCTGCTGCACGCTCTTCCGCCATCCTAGATGATTCGGCTCTATCAAATATAATAGAGTCTGCACTATATGCATGGGAAGGCATCTGTGAAGCCCGTACAAGCGGTGGAGCTACAGGAATGACGTCACTGAAAAGGATGTCATGCATATGCTAAAAGTGCTCCCTACACCCTAAACAACCTCCAGACATAAGCTCCTGAAGATAGGCCTTGCTCATCACCACACGCTGCAAATGAAAACAAACATTTTAATTTAAAAACATAGACTTTCATAAAATAATTTAAAAGAATAAAATGGGACAAAAAACATACCCTTTACAAGTTGATAGCCGGAGGTGGTCCTCTACTGATACGAGGCTGCACTGGTGCACTCAGACTCACGTAAGGATGCGACACTTGTAGATACCAGTCCAGGTACGCATCGTGGACATCCCAAGCCATCGTCGCAGGAGGACTGGTCAAGATGTGGGGGCAAAGATGATGCTCAAGCTGGTCCCACCTGTGCCAACGCGGGTCAAAGTGCAACTCGTATCGCCTCGTCCCCCTGAAATCATGAGGACGCACTGCAACCAGAGGCTCTATGATATCCATCGGCCTGCTGTGTCGATAACCGAACTGGCGTGTAAGCCGATCTGGCATGTATGGCTCCTCTACACCGAGAAAATGAATAGTCCCTCGATAAGTGGAGGACCTATGGGCACCTCGAAAATCAAGACCCTCGTACGGCATCCACCGTATCTGCAATTAACAAAACACGATGGCACATAAATTAATTCATTAAGCTATCTTACTGTAAATTAAAATTGAAAAAGAATACATACATCTTCTGGCCTATACTCGTCCAGAATTCGTCTGTAGTGTGACTGGTCACGGAGGGACCGGAGAGGTGTCCGGCCAATACAGTATCGTCTAGCGCGTCGGAGGTCGTCGTCCGCACCTTCCTTGAGGTTAGGGTTGCCCGAGAAGTATACGAAGTACGTCCAAATCCAAACCTGCGTACAGAGAAAGACAACCATTATTAAAAACAATTCAATAATGTATATTAATAATTTAAATTATAAGTTAACTATATTAAAGGCCTACCTCCAAAAGACGTGCGCAGCCGACGAACTGTGCAGTTCCGCGCCGAGAACCCTCTCCGAGGTTCCTATAAAGGAGAGCCAGAATCCCAGTACCCCAAGCAGTATGAACGACATGCTCCCAGTCCACAAAAAGAGGTAGCAGTGTTGTCTTCAGCTCGTTCGTTGACTTGTCAACGAAGATGCTAGCCGACATGGTGTGCCATAAGAAACCGGCTGCTATATCCTCTGGGTAGGCACCCTCCTCAATCATCCTCATCACATGCCTCCCAAGTTGGAATTGCTTGACCCAACCCTTCCTAAGGTCGCGGACCATGTCAGCATCATCCTCATCAAAGCTGTAGTCCGAATCTATCCCAAACAAATAGCCGAACAAAGCCTCACACTCCGCCAGCTCGCTATCATGACCGGTCCATGGTGACGTCACCTCAAATCCCTCGATCGGCAGCCCTAAAATCATCAGCACGTCATGTAGAGTAGGAGCTATCTCGCCCCAGGGAAAGTGGAAGGTGTTCGTCTCTGGATGCCATCTCTCAACGAATGTTGAAATGAGGTTGTGATCATCATTGCCGAACTGTAAATCAAGTAAACCGGTCAACCCCGTCTGCTGCGCAATCCAAAACTAGAACCCCTCCACAGGGACCCCTCTAGGAATACGATCCCTCCAAAATGCAAACTGCGTAGGGCGTGTCTGGACCCTCAAACTCCTAACAACGTCCTCGGGTGGGTCCAACGACGCCTTCCTCCATATCAGCTCTGCAATGTGCGTATCAAAGTTCCTCAACAAAGAAGGAAGCTGCTCAGCTGGCTCATGCGGAGATGGGGCATGTGTGGCTGGCTCAGACTGAGACGGGGTCTGCTGAGATGGCTCATGATGTGGAGATGGGGCATGCTGAGATGGAGATGGGCCATACTGAGTCTCCTGATGTGGCTCAATCGGAGATAGGGCCTGTGTGGCTGGCTCAGGCTGAGACGGGGCCTGCTGAGATGGCTCATGATGTGGAGATGGGGCATGCTGAGATGGAGATGGGCCATACTGAGTCCCCTGATGTGGCTCAATCGGAGATAGGGCCTGTGTGGCTGGCTCAGGCTGAGATGGGACCTGCTAAGATGCCTCACGTGGAGATGGGGCATGCTGCTCATGTGACTCCTCCAGAGGTAGCCGCTGCTGAGGTGAGTCATCAAGATGTGGGTCCTCCTGATGTGACTGCTGAGGTGGGTCCTCCATAATCACGTACTCATCTGAGCGGACGGGACCAACATCGTCCTCACTAGCGCCCTCAATATCGGCCTCAATATGGCCCTGCGATACACCGCCAACCCTCCTCTTGCGAGCAGATGCAGTAGTAGGGCGACTATCTCGATCGGACCGTGCGATCTTACCCAAAACTTCCTATTTTTCCATAAAAAATATAGAAAATTGTTTTCTTACAAACAAAATCAATATACTAAAATTTGCATTACAATGACATATTTAATATTACAGTATAATTGAGCTTATTACCTATACTATTTTTTATAATGATTAAATACAATAAAAACCAAATTTACAAATATAACTATATTCATTTTCCCCCCATAGTGGGCGGCACGTAGTGCAGCCCAGCCTCGCCTCCCCCCTCGGCCTCGCCCAGCCTCGCTTCGCCTCCTTCCTCCGCCAGCCTCGCTTCCTCCGCCGCGTCGCCACCCCTCTCCCCAGCCTCGCTTCCGCCGCCTCGTCGCTGCCCCCCGTGAAACAGAGATTGGCCGCCGCCGCCACCGTCGAATCTGTCGTCGATTCTAGTCTATCGCTGCCGTCTCCGCCAAGAACTCCCGCCGCCGCCATCTGATGGTCCCTCGGTTCTTCCTCCGCCAAGAACTCCCATATGTCGTCAACCGAATAATCGCCGCCGGGATCCATTTTCGCTCTCGAACTCTGCAAATCGCTCTCGGAGAAGACGACCCTGGGCGGCATTTAATAACGCCGAAGTTTGATTTTTTGGCGGTTTGCACATGGGCGGCAATAGTTGCCGCCCAAGTTTCAATTTCAAATTCGCCATTGGGCGGCATGTTTTGTCGCCCAGAATTTTGGGTTTAGACTCGGCGGCTTTCAGTGCCACCGAATTTTAACCCGGTTTCCAGGAAATCATTTTTTAATTTTTAAAATAAATAAATTAAATTTCAAAACCGGGTTCTACAAAACCAAAAACACTGGGCGGCAATATGTGCCGCCCAGGTCCAAATCGGGTTATAAAAAAACCGGTTTGCATGGGCGACACCTAATGCCGCCCAGGTGCAAACCGGTTTTTTGGAAGGATTTTCTGAGCGGCTCTACGTGCCGCCCAGAGGAGAGTGCGAGGCGAAAAAAATCGGCGTGCGCGGTTTATCGACCCATCAACAATCCTTGGCTGAATTGAGCTAACAATCCTTGACTAAAGTCAAACTGTAAAGTTTTTTATTATCACAAGTGTCAGTTGTTAGTACTTAATGAATGATCAAATTTACTAATCACAATCAATTTGTCATCATAGTCATAATGTTTTTAAAGAAACTGAATTCATTGTAAACTTAAAATAAATATATGTTATTTGCCAGTTGCCACATTTAATTTCTCATTAAGGCCCCTGTTCCACTCTTTGCTTGAGTGTGAATCAAAGTGGAAAATGAAGGCCAAAATGCTTGAGCTCCCATGGAGTTTTTTTTTTCTTCTCGTTGCAGATTAGTGGCTCTTTAGACACACCTCCCAAAGGGTTCATTCACTGTCTAAGCCAGATTCTCAATCTTGCAGAGAACAACCTGCAAAAGGAAAATTAAAATTGGAGTGCAGAGAACAAATCAATTCTATGTACTCCTATTTCCACTGCAAATCGTATAATACTTTTAAAAATTCTGAGCAAGTGGTACCATCAGAATTTGTAAGATGATATTCTTTGCCCAACCTAGAAGAACATCATACCAGGTGTAGTGAATATCAAATATGGAAAGAAGAGACATATCTTCTGAACTTGAAGCACTACTTTTAGGAGAATGCCTTTGTGTTCACATAACAATATGAACTACACCAAAACAAGAAAGAAGATGGCGAGTGTCAACTGATCAAATGGGACCAAAAACAGTAATTTCAAATATAAAGTCCAAACACATCAGAGGAAGTAAATGAAGAAGAAACGAAATGATTGCAGGCCAAAATTGAAGTAGTATAATGCTCAATACATCAAATTTGAAATGGATCTTTTAACTTGAACACCCAAACAAACAAAGAAGCCAAAAACCATCATATGCAAACCAATGAAAGCAACAAAAATGTCAAATTAAAGAAATTCTAAAGAAGAAAAAAGAAATTGCACAGTAGCTACCTAATTTCTAGATCTATGCAGTGTAAGCAATTGTAAAGGAAGAGAAAAGGGATGATAGGGCAGCAGGAATCTTGTAATGTAGGTGATGGTGGTTGTATTGATAAAATTAAACATGTGAAGTATAAATCATCCAACCAAAAATTGCACAACAAAATAGGCAGACGAAATGTTCTCCTTAAGCGGGAGTAATGTTAGCTGTAAAATTTATATGGAAGAATAACAGACTGGTCGAAGAGGTTGATTTTGGTGGTTTCCACATGATGAACAAACAAGTATATACAAAAACTTCTATTACAACACCACCGCATGAAACAAAATGAATGCTTGGGAATAGAGACCAATATAAAGACAGTCAGTGATTACCACTTTCACAGTCTGATGCATCCTCAAGCCTTGCAATTGCTTTGACTAATGCTTGTTCATTTTCACTGCTGCAAAATGGAGAGCAATCCTGCTTGTGAGATAATCTGCTCTTGTGACCTGAAGACAAAGCAAGATTTTACCACAAAAGAATAAGCTTTAAACCAATAAATCACCACAACCACACCGGACTGAAAGTCAACTATGTCAAAAATATGTTAACGGAAACAAAACACAAAACTCTAATTATAAAGAGGAGCCGAATCCCAGAAGATATGAAACATGAAGAAAATAAAAAAACTCACATTGCATCTGAAGAGCCAGAGGGTCTAAACAACCTCCCAATGTCCTTATCTACATGCTTGCATCAGGGCCGTTTTTGGCTAAAATTCAAGACGGATTCAATGCGAAAAGAAACACAAACAACAAGAATTTGATTCCACTGAAGGAATTGTGTCATTTAATCAAAGGTGCAATTACTGATTATGAAGTGGGATCATTTATGGAGATATTTAATCCGGTAATTTTAGATAGTCATAGTGCTTTGCTAGAAGCCAATTATGATTTATAGACTATATGTTATAAAGTATGTCATAAAGTCTATTGCTATTATTATCGGGTCCTATGAGGTCACACTCTTAGAGTTTGGACTGGATCAGGTTGTTGGGAGACATATTATATAAAGTATATAATATAAAGTTATATAAGATATAACTTGGGAGATAAGGCTTGTTAATAATAAAGTGTTATTATTAATAATAAAAGAAGGCAATGGCTATATGTACGCGGTTTCGTGTCTAAATGGATGCGAAACTGTGTGCGTAGCTTAGCAGCACGGTTTCGTGCTGCTAAGCTACGCGCACATGGGTAAAACATGCATTTTTGAAAATGCATGTGACAAACCCGTGCGCGTAGCTTACGCGTACCAAAAAAAAAGTGCAAGTTACCATGCGCGTAAGCTACGCGCACCCAAAAAAAAAATTGCAATTTTTTCTTCTTCCCATAATCATGTAGAGAATTTCAATACGAGTCCGTACATATAAAATTCGTCCAAAACGGACATCGTTTGCCCCTCCAAAAAACGAAGCCTTCCTACCCATTTTTTTACAATTTGGTGCCCGACATATAGCGCATTATAGTGATTTTTTTTGGTATTTTTTGCATTTTTCTACTATAATTTTGTATAAAACTTTAATACAAGTCCGTACATAGACTTGTCAAAACCCGAAAGGACCCGAACTCGACCCGAACGTCACTGGGTCAAGAAGGACCCAAACCCGACTCGACCCGAACGTAAATTCGAGCTCGCGGATCCCCTTTATTTTATATATTTTATTTCAGTTATATTAAATATTTTAATATACTTTATTAAATAATAATATAATATTAATTATATTATTATAATTATTTTATTAAAGTTAAATAACATAATAATAATCATAAGAAAAAGACATGTTCGACCCGCCGGGTCAACCCGAACTCGTCCGACCCGAAAATTTTACCAACCCGATCGACCCGAACCCGATTTGACCCGAACCCGACATGACCCGAACCCGACCAACCCGACCCATTTGACAGGTCTATCCGTAGATATAAAATTCATCCAAAATGAATATCGTTTTCCCCTCCAAAAAGCCAAAAATCGAGAATAAAAACTTTATATAATATAGTATATACTATAGTATTTCATTATATTTCATATAGTTACACTTATATACTATAGTATTTCATTAAATTTCATATAGTTACATTATATATTATAGTATTTCATTATATTTCATATAGTTACACTTATGTAATATAGTATTTCATTAAATTTCGTATAGTTACACTTATATACTATAGTATTTAACTATATTTCATATAGTTACACTTATGTAATATTGTAATTCATTAAATTTCATATAGTTACACTTATATACTATAGTATTTCATTAAATCTAGTATACTTAGACTTATATACTATAGTATTTCATTATATTTCATACAGTTACACTTATAGACTATAGTATTTCATTATATTTCATATAGTTACACTTATACATAAGTGTAACTATATGAAATATAATGAAATACTATAGTCTATAAGTGTAACTATATGAAATATAATAAAATACTATAGTACATAAGTGTAACTATATGAAATATAATGAAATACTATAGTCTATAAGTGTAACCGTATGAAATATAATGAAATACTATAGTATATAAGTCTAAGTATACTAGATTTAATGAAATACTATAGTATATAAGTGTAACTATATGAAATTTAATGAATTACAATATTACATAAGTGTAACTATATGAAATATAGTTAAATACTATAGTATATAAGTGTAACTATACGAAATTTAATAAAATATATAATGTAACTATATGAAATTTAATGAAATACTATAGTACATAAGTGTAACTATATAAAATATAATGAAATACTATAGTATATACTATATTATATAAAGTTTTTATTCTCGATTTTTGGCTTTTTGGAGGGGAAAACGATATCCATTTTGGATGAATTTTATATGTACGGATAGACCTGTCAAATGGGTCGGGTTGGTCGGGTTCGGGTCATGTCGGGTTCGGGTCAAATCGGGTTTGGGTCGATCGGGTTGGTAAAATTTTCGGGTCGGGCGGATTCGGGTTGACCCGGCGGGTCGAACATGTCCTTTTCTTATGATTATTATTATGATTTTTAACTTTAATAAAATAATTATAATAATATAATTAATATTATATTATTATTTAATAAAGTATATTAAAATATTTAATATAACTGAAATAAAATATATAAAATAAAGGGGATCCGCGAGCTCGAATTTGCGTTCGAGTCGAGTCGGGTTCGGGTCCTTCTTGACCCGGTGACGTTCGGGTCAAGTTCAGGTCCTTTCGGGTTTTGACAAGTCTATGTACGGACTTGTATTAAAGTGTTATACAAAATTATAGTAGAAAAATGCAAAAAATACCAAAAAAAATCACTACAATGCGCTATATGCCGGGCACCAAATTGTAAAAAAATAGGTAGGAAGGCTTCGTTTTTTGGGCTTTTGGAGGGGCAAACGATGTCCGTTTTGGACGAGTTTTATATATACGGACTCGTATTGAAATTCTCTATATGATTATGGGGGGGAAAATTGCAATTTTTTTTTGGGTGCGCGTAGCTTATGCGCATGGGTAACTTGCACTTTTTTTTTGTGCGCGTAAGCTACGCGCACGGGTTTGTCACAGACATTTTCAAAAATGCCTATTTTACCCCTGTGCGCGTAGCTTAGCAGTACGGTTTCGTGCTGCTAAGCTACGCGCATGGTTTCGCGTCCATTTAGACGCGAAACCGCGTGCATATAGCCTTTCTGTAAAAGAAATACTTATTTAGCAAATAAGATATCTACACATGGCAATATAAAAGGAGGGCTTTTAGGAAAAACTCATAACCCTAATTCACACCAAGAATACGGTTGCCACCATCTCCCAAATCTCTCTTGTTCGTCTTGGATCCTCGCTCTAGCAACCGAGTCCTAGGTGATCCAGATTCAAGCTCGGGTGGACCAAATAGAGGAGTCACACGTGAGGCTCTATTCTCTCCATTCCAGCAGATTGAAACACGCATCAAGAGATATTTGATTCTTCCTATCTATGATCTATTTGGTTTATGTATGAGATCCTTGGTTAGATGTTAGGAAAACGTTTCCTGAAATTCCGCTTTACGCATCTAAAATCCCAACAGTGGTATCAGTTGCCTCTTGCATAAATTGATTAGATCAAGTTTAAAGTTTTAAATTTTGATGCATGTTCATAATTGTCTTGATTCAAATTAAGTGGAAAATTAATATATAGGTTAATTTGCATGATTAAAATTATGATTTTAATTGATTGGATTAGTAAAGTTGAAAAACTTTATGAACATATATGCATGTTAAATTGATCTACCCATACTTAATTTATGTGATTTAATTATGCAAGAGATATGATTTTTGGCATGTTTTAAATCATTAGATGAAAATTTGATTTTCATAAGATGGATCAACCACCCAAATTTTATTAAATTCTGAATTTGTATGAAATTGTTCGGTGACAAGGTCACCTGTTTCTGAATTGTTCGGTGACGCGGTGAGCAAGTTGATGCTATTCATATAATAACAAAGTCTAGGTACTGAAATTCCGAATTGTTCGTTGAATTTTTTAATGAAATTGTTCATTAGAGGATTAGTCAGCTCTGTTGTCCTCCAAATTGTTCGGTGGATTCATCAGATAGATTAGCATTAATAATGCACTGTTGATTTGATTCTCTCCCTTAATAACAATCCTGGAAAGAGAATATTATATTGTTAATTGTTAACGCTTTAATTGTTAAGTGTTACCGCTTTGATTGTTTGGATCACGGTCCTGTGGTGGCTGGTTCGGGCTGGGCCCGGGTCGGCCCGCATGGGCTGTGTGGTTCGGTAAGAGCGGGTTGGTCCGGGTTTGACTCGGGCACGACTCGGTCCGATTGGGTAGATTTGGCGTTTTAGGATAATTTCCTAAACTATAAGATAAGATCTTATTTCTTTAATTGGATAATATTTGATATCATCTAAATTATATAATTTTCTAAAATTTGTTAGGATAGATTCCCACTAGATTTAGATAAGATATTTGATATCTCATCTTGTTTATGCATATCTTATCCAATAATGCATTTTAATAATTAATTATAATTAATCCTATATATTACTTTTAATTTGAATTAAGAATTTGATATTAAATTATTTATGTCATGAGATGATTTATTTAATTTAATATGGTTTTATTTAAATTAGTTAAATTGATTATTACTATTAATTAGATTAATATTCGTGATAATATTTGATATTATTATTACATGCATGTATTATAATATTATGATATTATTGCTTGCATGAGGTGACTAGTATGGCCCACATTAGGATAGATAAATACGGTCTGCGTACCGTTATATTTTTCTTGTACACGATATGCGTATCGTTATGTATTTTTGTAATTTAAATTTCTGCAAGAGAGTTTATTTCAATTATATATAAGACAAGAAGAAGAAGATCCTAAGAAGACCAAAGGATGGAGATCCATGGAGGATACTAAGGATGGAGATCCAAGAGTAACAAGAGCCATGCAGATTAGATCTTTAATTTTGGTTTTAGGGGCCATACTAGGATCACATTTAATTACTGCATTACTTGAATGTTTTATTTTCCACTTTGCATGCTTGTTTGTTTGTTTATGTTATTTTGTTCTCTAGTAAATAAACAACCATTGCATGCTTAAGTCCCTTAACAGAATATTGAGATCATGCCTTTCCATATCATAACCATGAGGCCCTTGGGATTCGTTGGATAGTTTTCGCCCTAGCGAGGTGTCCTTCCTTGACCTTGGGATAGTACGGGTATGTCTAATAGGGGCATGCTGCCTTGGTATGGTTACACTCAACAAGAGACCAAAAGGCTCAGTTTTGGATCTTGAGGCATAAGAATGAGTCTTACATAAGATGTGGTCATCAACCAAGAATTATAAGGTGTTATAATTAGTAACGGTTTACTTACCTTGATTACATGAGACTTGGGGAAGTGCCCTAGTACGCTCGAGTTTCATCTAAGATATGATCTTGGAATCATTCTACTCACAAGGGACAATATAATTGAGTAGAATGTGCAATAACTTATTGTTTATAGCTAGTCTAAATTATAAGTTCTTGCATGTCAAGCATAATTTATTTGCATATTTTATTCCGTTTTGTAGTTACTATGTCTTCTGAACACCTCAAATTCACTCTCCACTTAATTGTTGAGAAAAACCGATTGAATGACACAAATTTCCTTGATTGGGAAAGACATATGTGTAACACCCCCAAATCTGAACCCATTTGGAAATGTATTACCGCCAGTGACCTCAGTGTTCCTTACCGAGATCACCCAAGGCTTTACCGTTTGAATACAAACCATGAAATACAATGATACAAAATGATAACTTTATTCATATAAAACATGAGTCCCGGGATTACATCCCAATCCCGAATAGGACAAACACAGAGTTTAACAAAGTACATCGGAAGTCTTTAAACAAGCTACAGCGGAAGTCTTTTAAATATATTACAAACAAGGATCTTGACCACAATGGTCATCTCCCAAGGATCTCAACCTGATTAAAAGAAATTATTAAAAACATTCAAAAATAATCGTCGTCTTCATAGTCAATCTAGTCTCCTCATATCTTCGCTCTAACTGATGTGCCAAATCGAACGGATGACACCAGCCAACCATGCAGAGAACAATTGCGGTTGGTTAGTCTACTGAATAGACTATGCAAGGGTACAAAGCAGAGTGGTTCGAAGCAGTCGTATTAGGTTAGACTCATCGCTTCTCGAATAATAACCGATGACGATAGTCAACCATCATACTCCTACTGGAATAAACAAGAGGTATGCACAAGAGAAGATTCTGGAAGACTGAATCTTCACAGAAATCGACCCGAAAAGAGACTCAAAGAGATTGAGTCTTTAAGGAAATATGACAAATCTGGAACGTTTAAAGAATCAGACATCAGTGATTTAAAAGCTGACTTAGATGTTTCGGTTCACGACCAACCTCACCGCTTACAGCGAATCCAAATTGGAAAGAGAACGTACTCTGATCAAAAGTCGAGACGAGCTTTCCTAGCTGCACTATTTACTTAGCTGCACTACTCGCCAAAGGTATATTAATTATGTGCACTCGGGCACTTTATCTTATTAAATTCCAAAACCCACATTACATTATAAGCTTTTAAACATATGCTCTGTCACGCAGGACATACAACTAAGGAATGGACCTCACAGAATCCAAGCCTCTAGACTTATATCGAAGGAATGAACCTCACAGAGTCCAAGCTTCTACTATCGTAGGGTCTTGATCGCCCTTTTTCCCAAGTTATAAAGAAACTAATGGACCTCTCGGAGTCCATGCATTCCTACAAATACTCGTGCTAACTAACAGTTCAAGCACAACAATAGTTCAGGATAAATCCACATAAATGTCCTCAAGGCGAACATAAATAATAGCGTTGTTCTAACAGATATACAACCTATTATAATATCATTATTACAGTTTCCAAAACAGTTTATAAAACCATTTCCAGATAAACACAATAATCATTCCAAATTAATTACTCAGATAAACAACTGATAATTAATGTAAATATGGAATGATGAGCAAGAGCGAACCGCCACTTTCCTGAATCCGCAGAGAAGAAACAAGCCTAACGACAACGACGGGATTCCAGGCTCGACACGGGTATAGCTCCGACAGCACAACGACCTTCGAGTCGACCCATAAAAGGAACCCTAAGTTAGATCTGACATAACAACAGTACGAATCTAAAGACGACGAAAGGAAACGACGCCACAACGACGACTACCAAAGCCAAAAGCCCAAAAAGACATTCTGGACACTGGTGGCGGTCGCCGTTCTTGGCGGCGGTCGCCGCAGTTCATCACGGCGGGCGCCGTGAAGAACTCAGACGATAGAAGCGGCGAGAAAACTCACCCAAAACACGAGCGACTCGGCCTCCTTTGACTTGCTTTGGTTTCTAACCTCCAAGGCTACCAAAAGCTTCACAAAGGCACTCTGGAAACACCACCAACGACCTCCGGCGAAAGCTTCAGAAATCCGGCGAGGCACAACTCCGGTGAGGCAAGAATTTGGGAAAGCTTGGGCTGTGGATTGAGCTCAAAAACCCCTCCCAGACACCTCCTTAAATAGCCAAAGCATCGGGAACACAATGATGGCCCTACGACGAGCTACTCCGGCGCTGCCAGAGCCACGCCGGCGACCTTCGGGCAAGGACCTCCGGACAACGACGACGGCAGGCGCCGCCATAAATGCGGCGGGCGCCGCCATAGGCCTGGCGTCCCCAGCTAGGAGAAGACCCAGCCTGCTCCTCGAGCCTTGCGACGGCGGGCGCCGCCACTGTACGGCGGGCGCCGCCCTTGGCTTTGCCGCCTCCTCAGCTCTTAGACGGAAACGATATTAACCCGGGATAAAATTATCGTACGCGAAGGAGTATTAAAATCCAAAGCACGTCGTCTGTATTTTATTTCACTGAGAAAAATATTACAGATACAGAGAGCATTACCGAACGTCTTAAACTCTCTGAATTAAATCCGACGTACATAACGGGTACTCGGGAAAAATCCTGGAACTCCAGAAATAGCTTACAAAAATACGGGGTATCACAATATGAGAGTTAGTCTCAGGTCTGAGGGACAGAAGGATTTCCTTGAAATCTCCATCCCAGAGTTGACTGCCACCTCATCTGATGAGGATAAGGCAAGTCACAAAAACCTAGAAGAAAAGAAGAGGGGAATAGTCTCCACTTCAGGTATTTACGTTACTGAAATCTTATCAACCAAGTCTCATTCTTGGATATTTAGATTCAGGATGTGGTTCTCACATTATTTCGAATGTACAAGGACTAAGAAATAGGAGACGGTTGCAGAAGGGTGAGATAGATCTCCGTGTTGGAAATGGAGCAAGGGTTGCTGCACTTGCCATTGGAGATTATAGTCTACCTCTACCTTCTGGCTTAGTTTTAGAACTGTATAATTGTTATTTTGTTCCTTCTATTACTAAGAATTTGATTTCAATTTCAGTTTTGAACCTTGAGGGTTATGAATTTGTCATTAAGGATTGTTTTTCCATTTATAAGAATGACATTTTCTATGCTCGAGCCCATGTGAGTAGTAGTGGACTATACATTCTGGATCTCAAATCTGAAATTTATAACGTTGATACAAAGAGGCAAAAGTCGAATATAAGTGAGGCCAATCTATGGCATTGTCGCTTGGGTCACATCAGCATCAAACGCATGAAGGAACTTCAAACAGTTGGTAGCCTGAAGTCATTTGATTTAGAATCATTTGAAACATGTGAGTCATGTCTGATGGGCAAGATGACAAGGTCACCTTTCACTGGTACGAGTGAGAGGACTACTGAGCTCTTAGCTCCCATACATACCGATGTATGTGGACCTATGAGCACATAAGCTAGGAGAGGCTACCAATACTTCATTACATTTACTGATGATTTTAGTAGATATGGGTATATCTACTTAATGAAGCATAAATCTGAGTCTTTTGAAAAGTTCAAAGAATTCCAGAATGAAGTTCAGACACAGACTGGCAAGAAGATAAAGGCACTCCGATCAGATCGAGGGGGTGAATATCTGAGCCAAGAATTCGACCATCACTTGAGGAGTTGTGGCATTTTGACACAACTGACTCCACCAGGCACGCCAAAGTTGAATGGCATATCTGAGAGGAGGAACATGACATTGTTAGACATGGTCCGCTCAATGATGAGTTTTGCTGATCTTCCTACTTCTTTTTGGGGATATGCCCTCACCACTGCCGCGTTCACACTAAACAGGACTCCGTCACGATCAGTTGACAAGACACCACATGAGATATGGTATGGAAAGGTTCCTAGCTTGTCATTTCTGAAGGTCTGGGGTTGCGAGGCTTATATAAAACGTTTACTATCTGACAAGCTAGCACTCAAATCAGACAAATGCTTCTTTATAGGTTATCCCAAGGAAGCAAGGGGATATTATTTCTATAATCCCGCTGAGAACAAAGTGTTTATTGTTCGGGATAGTGTCTTTTTGAAAAAGGACTTCTTTTTCAAGAAGTCAAGTGGGAGAAATGTTCAGCTTGATGAGATTCAACCTGAGCAACAAACCCAACAAAGTGAGGACATAGACGAAGTCACTGAGGAACTTGACTTTGGGGGCGCACCTTCTCAAAGGGAAACCGCCCATATCCAAGATGCAATTCCCCAGGTTGATGAAGCACCTGAGGTCCCGCATACAAATGTGGTCAACCCAGTTGCTGAAATCTCTCCTATTGTTGGACCACATTGGAGATCAGACAGGCTAAGACAGCTGCCTAGGCGTTATGAGGATTATGTCTTGACTGCTAGCATTGACGTTCTACTTTTAGAGAACGATGAGCATGTGACCTATAAGCAAGCAATGGCGGACCCCGACTCCGAGAAATGGCTGGTAGCCATGAAATCCGAAATGGAATCCATGTCTGAGAATCAAGTATGGGACTTGATAGATTTGCATGATGGGGTAAAACCTATTGGATGCAAATGGGTCTTTAAGATCAAGACAAACAAGGATGTAAACACTTCTGTCTATAAGGCAAGACTAGTTGTCAAAGGATTTAGACAGGTTTATGGTACTGACTATGATGAAACGTTCGCACCGGTCGTTATGATCAGGTCCATTAGGATACTCCTAGCGATTGTCGCTCATCATGATTATGAGATTTGGCAAATGGATGTCAAGACCGCTTTTCTAAATGGGTATTTAGAGGAGGATGTATACATGATGCAACCAGAAGGTTTTGAGGATCCAGAATACCCTAGGAGAATATGCAAGCTTAAGAAGTCCATTTATGGACTTAAGCAAGCATCCATGAGTTGGAATCTTCATTTTGATGAAGTGGTCAAAAAGTTTGACTTCATCAGATGCGAAGAAGAGCCTTGTGTCTACAAGAAGTTTAGTGGGAGCAAAGTGGCCTTCCTAGTTCTGTATGTGGATGACATACTACTCATTGGGAATGACATTCCTATGCTGGAGACAATTAAGGAGTGACTTAAGAAGTATTTCTCAATGAAGGACTTGGGAGAGGCTGAGTACATATTAGGCATTAAGATCTATAGAGATAGATCTAAGAGACTTATTGGTCTGAGTCATGGAACTTATATAGATAATGTCCTTGATAGATTCAATATGATGAACCCTAAGAAAGGGTTCCTGCCTATGCAGCATGAATTATATCTCAGTAAGAATCAGTGTTCTAAGACACATTGTGAGACTGAAAGGATGAGCATGATTCCCTATGCCTCAGCCATAGGATCCATCATGTATGCAATGACGTGTACTCGCCCAGATGTTGCATATGCTTTGAGTATGTGTAGCAGGTACCAATCAAACCCGGGTGATGCACATTGGTGTACAACCAAGAACATCCTAGAGTACTTACGAAGGATTAGGGATGATCTCTTGATATTTGGAGGTGATGACGAGCTGGTAGTCAATGGCTATACTGATGCAAGTTTTCAGACAGACAGAAATGATTTTGAATCTCAGTCTGGATATGTCTTCATTCTGAATGGAGGACCCGTTAGTTGGAAGAGTTCCAAATCCAGACATGTTCTACGAAAGTACCACATGATCAGACACTATGTTGATAGTAGAGATGTGAGGATGTGCAAAGTGCACACAAACGACAACATTGCAGATCCTTTTGACCAAGCCCATGTCTAGACCCAAGCATGACAGTCACACTCGGGCCAAAGGACTCAAGCACATTAGAGAGTTCTTTCGAGACATTGTTTGTTTTATGATAAACCTTGTTTATTGTTATCACAGACATTTATGCTTGACTTATATATGAGTTTCATATTATTATTTAATCATTGCTTGGGATTAGATAAAGTATCCAAACAATTTAATAGTTATCAAATGGGCTCATCAAAACTGTTTTGGTGAATGAAACTCCATTAAGTGAACTGAAATTATAAAATTGTTAGAAGTCCATGGTCTAAGTTGTTAACTTGGATACAAATGACTTAATCAAAAGACCATATGTGAGATTGATTGATAACACCGGGTTTCATGTGTTATAGGGACATAGAGATGTCTAATCGATTACATAGATGTGTATACTGATACACATCGGACAGACCGATCTTAGGATTCCTCGGGACTTTACTGCGGAGTTCTAGGATTATTCATGATTAGTGAGTTCCTTAGACATGAGTATGATATAGTTAACATTTGACTGCTGGTATGTCTTTGACGCTGTCAAACGCTGACCATAACAGACAGTTATAAAGGCAGTGATTGGGATTGCCAAAAGTTGAGTGGGAGCTGTAGTCTTACAAGATTGAATATGTCCTCCTATTCCATGTATACCATGATACATTTGGAAAGGATTGGTGTCTCGGCCACTTGAAGAGTGAGAACTGTGAAAACGCATGGCCATGCTCAGATGGATTATTAGTAATCATCTGTACTGACAATTTGATCTCAAGAGTTCAAGAAACGTATTTGGCGGTAAAGATGAGTTTCATCATATAGTCAAATAAGACACTAAGTGACAAAGGAATTTTAACATTGCATACTTGTTTTAAGGACAAGTGGGAGATTGAAGGAATTGTGTCCTTTAATCAAAAGTGCAATTACTGATTATGAAGTGAGACCATTTATGGAGATATTTAATCTGGTAATTTTAGGTAGTCATAGTTCTTTGCTAGAAGCCAACTATGATTTATAGACTATATGTTATAAAGTATGTCATAAAGTCTATTGCTATTATTATCGGGTCCTACGAGGTCACACCCTTAGAGTTTGGACTGGATCAGGTTGTTGGGAGACATATTATATAAAGTATATAATATAAAGTTATATAAGATATAACTTGGGAGATAAGGCTTGTTAATAATAAAGTGTTATTATTAATAATAAAAGAAATACTTATTTAGGAAATAAGATATCTACACATGGCAATATAAAAGGAGGACTTTTAGGAAAAGCTCATAACCCTAATTCACACCAAGAGTACGGTTGCCACCATCTCCCAAATCTCTCTTGTTCGTCTTGGATCCTCGCTCTAGCAACCGAGTCCTAGGTGATCCAGATTCAAGCTCGGGTGGACCAAATAGAGGAGTCACACGTGAGGCTCTATTCTCTCCATTCCAGCAGATTGAAACACGCATCAAGAGGTATTTGATTCTTCCTATCTATGATCTATTTGGTTTATGCATGAGATCCTTGGTTAGATGTTAGGAAAACGTTTTCTGAAATTCCGCTTTACGCATCTAAAATCCCAACATCCACAACCCTAAAAAGATATCCACATTCGAACTCAACGGGTTCCAAAGCAATTAGGTAGGGAGACTTACCGATGAGATAGGGTTGGGGGTTTAATTCGGGTCAGATCCATGACGACGAAGCGGCTAAGAGAAAAGGAATTCCGATTGTCTCCATGATTGAAGTACGAGAGAAGAAAAGGGTTCAAGAAGTGCAACGCGAGGGAAAGAGGAGGTGTTAATATAGGAGAGCATAGGCGGTGGTAATAGGCGGTGTAGAGAAATATACGTGGAAGGAGGAGAGAGTAACATTTGGATTAGGGTATCATGGTAATACATCAGCAAAACCAATGTCAAATATTATACTGTTCATTCAGCAAGTTTTCCCTTTTAGAATAATATAGATTTTATTTTATTTGATTTTCAAAATAAAAACGAAAAAAAGAATAGTTTGTCACGTGAAAAAATTAATGGTGTAATGACACGTGATATTAGAAAGAGTTAGTTTATTTTGGGAGTATAACGTGACGTAATAGAGATTCTACTTTAGTATATATATAGTAGATTGCTCTGTTTCATAATTGTTTAGGCGGGAAGTCCAACCGACTAACTCAGCAACAGCCAGCAGGTACCTCAAGAAATCTATGGGCCTAGTTCTATGACATTAGGGCCCAAATGGCCCATACGATTGGTAGCGCGTACGGAACACCTCGAAGTGGTTAGCGCGTATACTAATTAATGAGTAGGTGTCGTCGTTGCGACTTTCGAGAGGCATTTTAGTTTGCGATGGATTTGCTTTTACTTTGTAAATAATTGGTTTCGATCAAGCAGTGGTTACCTCATTGAGTTGTTCTTGATCAGAAGTCAGATATGGCTATGGTGTCGGATGAATTCACAAGCATTTGCAACCACTGGTAAATTTCCCTCCGTACTTCAATTTCTCGCAAATCGCAATTGGATAAAAAAATTCCAATGTAGGTGATGATTAACCGTAGAAATTTGGCTTTGTTGAGCTGACTTTAGGGTATATCTGAATGGTTATGTGGAAGATTACCGCATCTAATTTTGCTTAATTAAGATAGGGTTTATGTTGAGATGAATTTAGGTTAGATTCGGGTGAATTTTGGTTGTTGAAGTATTGGATTGACTGGAAAGTTGAATGATAAGGGAAATGGACAAATTTTTAGGGATCGATATCATCAATCTTTTTGCCTGCTAAATTTTACCCATTTTTGTTCGCCAATTTTCTAACCTAAGGGAATCGAGCCGTTAATGAATGAAAATTTCGATGTTTTACAGTGATAGAGCTATCCCATTATCAAATTTTGATCTACACTGTGCTCACTGCTCTCGGAATCTAGAAAAATGCAAATTTTGTAGCGATATGGTCCCGAAAAAGCACGCTGAGGAGCATTATCTCAGCACTCATGCACCAGTAAGTGATCAGTTTTTTGAGGTTATCTATTCTTATGTTATAAAAAGCATGACTATGTTTTATGACCAAAGAAAAAAGCATGACTATGTTTGTAACGGATTCTGCTTTTGAATGTTGTAATTTGGATGAATCTTTCTCTGAAAGTAAGCCTGAAAGGTAGAAGAAAGAGAGAATGTGTTTTGAATCTTGGAGTTCAAATATGCTCGGAATGCTGGGCTTCTGTTGCTTTTGTAGTTTATATACTGCTAGGAGCTCTAGGTTTTGGTTGGAATTGCGAATGGAGGTTGCTATCAATTTCTTTAGAGGAGAAATTTAAGTCCCTGTTGTTTTTTCCGTGTGCCTTCATCTTTTGGAAGGTGGTGCATCATTTTTATGGCAGTTCAGCAAATTAGCTGCAAGACAAAACATACATGATAAGATCTCTTATATAGCTTCCAAAGCTTCTTTTTTTTTTTTGTTGATGAGGAAAGAATTAGACAAACCTAACGTCTTAATGTAGGTTTGCCTAGAGCATCCAAAGCTTTGACTGTTCTTGTGCTTGTGTGTGTGACTGTGTGTGCCAAATTAAGATTAAAATGCCAATCTCCTTTTCAGTTCCATTGGAAGATTTTGAGGATTTTTTTTCTTCTTGATTGCTGTTTGGTGTCTGAGAAAGAGAATTTTATCTTCACTTCATCTGAAAAATAGAAAACAAAAGCTTGAGCTTTGATCTCCCTTGGTTCAATCTGCTAGTGTTTATGGTCCCCTTATTCAGCTCTTACCTCCTAGAATATCATTTTTTATTCTGTGATTAGTCTTGTAGGATCAGAAAGACTTTAGAAAGAACGAACGTATACTTTTTTTTTTGATGAATAGCGAAGGATTGGTAGCTTAATTATGGAACTATCTGCGATATCTTTGGACAAGCTAACAGTATGGAAATATCTGAATCTGCTCAGTTCAATGGAAGTATTGAAAACCAAATTTGCTTCATGAAGGGTTATAAGAGTGGATTTTTTTTCCTATTAATATATGCTGGTGTCCCATTTCACAGGTGGCTTGTTCCCTATGCAGTCAAACGGTGGAACGTGAGACTTTAGATGTCCATACGGGTGAAAATTGTCCTCGAAGGATTGTTACCTGTGAATATTGCGAGTTCCCTTTACCAGCAATTGATCTTTTCGAACATCAGGTATAGGATTGGTGTCAAATTTGCAAAGAATATATACATTGGTGCCTCTTCACCGTAAGATGCTCTTCTTTGTGCTTTCAGGAAGTTTGTGGAAACCGGACAGAATATTGTAATCTCTGTAGGAAGTATATAAGATTGCGGGATCAATTTGGCCATGAAATGACATGCACTGGCGCCCCTGATGATTCTGCTCAGCCTTCTAGGTATGCCGAACCTTTTTTTTACATGTACTGTGTGGGCATTCCTGGAACTTTTCATCGGTATTTTTGGTTATATTTTAAGGGCTTGCTAATAAAAGGGGAATATAAAAACCGAACAGTATGTGCTCGTTTCTTTTTGCCATCTCAAAGTCAAGTGCAGTCTAAACATGATTCTATCTATTTGTCTTCTTTCATATTTCTTGCATTCCTTTGGAAGTGGTGGTAAAATATAGCAATCTTGAAAGTTTTTGCATGATCAGTATTCAGTACACCGATAACTCTTTCTATCGCTTGCAAATATTTGGTGTATCTCATCACTTGCATCATCCAGAAGGCCATTTTGTTATTCCCAGGATCTGAACAGAATATCATTTTCACTTGCTTCTTTTCCGACTTGGCAATGATGTATGATTGTTCTTTTCTTTTCTTTTGGTAGAAATGATGTATGATTGTTCTACAAGACTAACATATACTTTTTTTCTGTCTCTTATTTTTACGTATTGTCCTAAGGGGCACGAGGCAACCAGAAAGAGAGCGAGCTCGTCCCCCTCCGAGAAGGCCGCGTGGCGCCATACAACGTCGACACCTCTTATTTACTATAGCGATAGCTGGCATTGCTGTTATTTTAGGATCCTTCTTTGTACAGAGAAAAGTAGGCAGCACCGGGTTGCAGTAGAGGCAGGAACTTGTTATACAGAAGCTGCTCCGGGTAAACTTCATATCATATCTCTCTGTGTTCTTATACATGTCATCTTTTTCATGGAAACCTTAATCTGGTTATGAAGCCCTTTCATTCAATGGCAAGGCTATTTCATGTTAGCCTAAATAAGCAGTCTGTATAAATAAGTGAAATCTGCTCCTTGTCTTTTGTTATTAATGATTTATTCTCCTGCGTGGCTTATTAGCGGAAGTGCAAGAAAACTAAGTTACAAATGTTTGCTTTTAATATTAATGCATTACTCAAAGTAAAACTCTTTTTTTTTTGTCAGAAAAGTTGCAACATTATTTGGAGTTCAAATACTGTTGGATGATAACAGCGTTATATAGTAGTCATTTTCGCATGCAGTTAACTTGTGGGGCCGGGGCGTCCGCACCCAAATCAATCAAGTTTTCCAAAAGTTTTTTTTTTTCTTTTAGAAAAACCTACAACTATATTTATCTGAAGAAACCCAGAAAATGAATGCCGACAAAAAAATTAAATCATGTCCTTCCAATTCTACAAGCTGCTGCGCGCATATAGCGAGACTAATAATAGAACTATTTAAACCAAAATAACGCACCCACGGCATCCCTCTCCCTTTCCACTTCCCCAAACCCAAAATCAAGAAATCGAGATTTTTTTATAAAAAAAAAAAGAGCAAAAGAAAAAACAAGTTACAAGGAAAAAAATATCGCCATAAAGAAAATTCCAAATCCCGTTTTCGCTTCCAACAAGGAAGAAAAGCGGGAGAAACATATAAAAACAAAAATAAATAGGAAATGTAATTCCTTCTTAATTCGCTAGATAGCTTACATAATAACGAACGCATAGAAATAAGTAACTAATTAGTGAAGTTTTTTAGTTTGTTTGTCTCGGGTTGAATGGAGACAAACAACAATGGGGCAGGGGGCGGTGAAGGAGAACGGCGGGCGAAGATGATATGGATAGTGGTGGTGGTGGCGGCGGCGGTGCTCATCCTGGTAGCCGTCGGTATCATCTTGTGGGTGGCTTTCAGCAATTCCGACTCCCCTACCGTCAAGGTTCAGCGTCTCTCTATCTCCAGCTTCAATGTCGACGCCGACTTCAGCGACGACCAGGTTTGCTTCTTTCATATAATTTCCGACAATATAATTGCACCTACAAAAACAAGGCCGTTATTAATACTCCCTCCGTCCCACAATATTTGTCCTGTTTGACTTTTGGGCACTGTTTATTGTTGCGGAGAATCTTTAAGATTTCTCCCAATATATAAGAAAAAACATAGTCATATGGAGTCTTGTTTGATTCGTCTCAACGAGTACTTTGATAATATCAAAAAATTATAATTTTTAGAGTTATGTAATTAGAGATATTAACGACACAAAATTCGTCTCGACAAGTGTGTCCGGTCAAAACAGGACAAACATTTCGGAACGGAGGGAATAGCATGCAGTGCGATTGGTTATGCCTTCTATGGAGTAGAGTAGGGTTATGTTGAACCGGTAGTTAGTGAACCGGGTTCATACCTGTCGTAATAATGAACCCTAATTTGAGTTTGGCGTATGACGCCATTTTCACATTTTGAATCCAATTGAGGTACTTCAGATCACCGAGGTGAGAAGAAACAAGTTGTGCCATCCGAATTCGACAACGCATATTATTCGACTAAAATGCATCCCTGTCATCGTATTTTTCCCGTATAACATATGCGAACTTCCGTTCGCATTTGATTAATTCACTACAAAATACTCCCTTCGTTAATCTTTTATTCTCTTTCTAACCTTTTAGTTTTGATAGACTTTATTTGTTATTTTACATATTCTGGTCAAATTTACACTTGTACTCATTTATTCTTAGATTTGACTTTTAGTTCACTCACTCCAATTTTCCATGTAAATCTTACAAAATCAATTCCAAACTTGTAGTATTATCACTTAATTATTGGTGTTAGACATAATTAATGAGGATATTTGGGACTAAAGCTATTTTTCTTAATGTGTGAAAAATATTAAAAAGATAATTAAAAATTCACGAAGGGAATATATGTTTGCATTTGTAGTTGTAAAATTAATTTATTTATGATGCAATATGTGTGTACGTACGTAGATTTAAAACGGCTATATAGTTAATTAATTTGTATGCATGTATATATATATACGTACGGATATAGGTGGTGATGTCGGCAGACTTTGAGTTCTACCTGGAATCGAGAAACAAGAACCCGATGACGTCAGCATGGCTTGACTCGATGGTGATGGGGGTGAGCTGGAGCAAGCACGGGGCGGGGCAGCTAGGGCAGAGCGCGGTGGAGAGCATAAAGCAGGTCTCGGGCGGGTCAAACGTGATCCAGATCCGGACCCACGGGGAGGCCGACATACGGAAGAAGCAGTTGAGCAAGGAAGAGATTAAGGTCGACGTGGCGCTCAGCGGCAGCGTCGTCTTCTCGTACGGACCCTTCAACTCCGACAGCTACGCCTTCTTGGTCACGTGCACTGGCCTCTCCACTTCCTCCAAGGACATCCCCTGCTCCTCCAAGCTCTATTCTTCCAAGTACGTTTCCTTCTTCTTTCCACTTTCATGTATTTGAGAGAGAGAAAAGTTTGTGTATTTATTTTCAGTTTTATATTCTAAAATAATAATACGGATATCTCATGAGTTAAATGCATGTGCTTATTTTGTTTCATGCACGTGGATGATTAGGAATGAAATGCTTGCCGCTGCTCCATCTTCGCAGCCTGGCGAAGGATTTGCATCGTTTCCGGATTCCGGAGGGCTGACGTCACAATCAACATCAGCGTCGACCGCCAACATCACCATCTCGGATCAGACCGTACGTATGCATTTCTCCCCTCCTCTTTTTCCAATTTATGTTTTAATTAGCTTTTATGTATGCATGTTTTCGAAATAGGCGTACTGTACCAATATAGGGTATTACTTTGTTCGATTTGGCTTAATTTTGTACAAATGAAGAATTGAAAATTAATCAACCAAAACCGAAATCAAAATAAAAAAGCACAAGTTATGATCAATGACTTCGATTGATGATGCGTAAGTTATGAAATGGGGATATTTCCTAGTTATAAAATGAGGAATAATGTGGATAATTTTGTTTTATGGTTAATGTCTAAATAATTATTGTTTTTCTTTTCTCGCTGATTAAAATTACAATAGTTGTTGTTTTGGGTTACAGGTGATATTGGATAATGGAATACTTGCCGTAACAATATCAAAACCAAATGGCTATATTACTGGGATCAGATACAATGGAATTGGAAACATTCTTGATGCGGTAAATCCAGAAGATGATAGAGGGTATTTAAATTTTTTTCAAAATGATTGATTGCAAGATAGAAAACATGCTTTCATGTCAATTAACTTCTTCCTATAAATTTAAATTTTACAGCTTGGGTACCATAAAATGCACTAGGTAGTTAAAAAGTGGTGAGTTAATATCTTTTTTTTCATTACATTCTATTAATCTCATGTAGGTATTGGAATGTTGTCTGGACTCCATCTGGACCCAAGACTAAAGGAGGACTGTTTGACAGGTATTTATCAGTTTCCCCTGTTTGGTTAAAGGTGTGAGTTAGTTACGCTGATGTGGCAGGTTGTTAGAACATCATTGGATTTATAAGGCCTTGTAACAGATCACTCCAATACACAACTGAATACAGTTTCGACCGTCTCCTTCTACCTTCTCTTTTCTTCCTTCCTTCGTCAATGGAGGTCTCACCATTTCACCTTATCTGATTCTCATGGTATCAGAGCTTCGGTTCTTGATTCTTCATTCTTCCGCAGTTCCGCACCAAATTTCCTTTTTCTTCTAGATTTCTAGCTTTTTTGTGTTTTTTTGCGATGGATCTATCAGATCAATCCACCGCGTAATCGAAAAACATCGAGAATCAACCAAAGATCGGCGATCCACTTTATTTGTCTAATTAAGATATTCCAGGTTCGCAATTAGGCTCGAGCTTGTTCAACGAGAATAATTTCCTTAGTTGGAGCCATGGAGTGCATATGGCACTTGGATCCAAGAACAAGACCGACTTCATAGATGGTTCTTTATCACCGCCAGCACTAGGAACTGATGATTATCTGAATTGGATCCGATGCGATTACATGATTCGTTGATGGATCGTGAATTCTATGAGTCCAGGCTTCTCGGATGGATTCACGTATGTTCGATCCGCCAAATAGCTATGGACTGAGATCGTTGAGCGCTTTGGACAGTCAAATGGACCGTTGCTTTTCCGGTTAAGGCGCAATATGATCAATCTCACACAAGGTAATTTGTCAATTACTAAGTATTATGGCAAATTAAAGCATGTGTGGGATGAAATTAGTAGCTTGGATGCATTACCTAATCGCACTCGTGGAAAGTGTACTTGTGATATTGTCAAAAGGTTGTTGGAGCAAGAAAGCAGGAATATGACTTTACAATTCTTGTTAGGATTGAATTCTGGTTTTGACAGCGTTGTCAACAATTAACATCTTGACTATGGGTCCTCTACCGAATCTCAATCGCTCGTATTACCTAGTTCAACTGGTTGAGCGCCAGAAAATTGTCACAAATGTGACAGATATTAGCAGAGACTCTAGTGCTCTTGCTGCTTCCAAGCAAATTGCTGGTGGTACTGGTGATAAGAAAGATTACAAGAAACTTCGTGTTGAGGAGAAGGTCAAGAAATTATGCACTTATTGTAACCAGAAAGGGCACTTAGTTGAGCAGTGTTTCAAGATTGTGGGATATCCTAACTGGTTTAAAGGCAACAAAGGTAAAGAAAGAGGCCAGGATTCTGCTCATACGACTGAAGTTGTTGACAGTCCTCTGGTTTCACCTTCTGCAGTGGTGGAGTTTTCATCTCTGGCTCAGGTTTGTCAGGGGATGCTTCACTTGCTCAAGGAGAAAGGCATATCAGGTCATTCTCTTGCTGATTTTTAGGTATAAAATCTTCTTTGGTCTTTTCTTCTTCCAAAAGTAGGAGTAATGTTGATTGGATTATTGATACTAGAGCATCCGATCATATGACCTGTAATGATCAATTACTTAGTAGCAAGACTAAATTGGCTAGGCCAATTACTGTTTGTCTGCCTGATGGTACCAGTAAGCTGGTTACTGAAGCTGGTGCAATTCTGCTTCATGATAAACTGGTATTGAAAGATGTTCTGGTTGTTCATGAGTTCAAACAAAATTTACTGTCTGTTGGGAAGTTGCTTGATGACACTAGGCTTGTTGTTTATTTTGATCATCTTTCTTGCACATTTCAGGACCGTAACAGTGGTCATGTGCATTTCTCTGGCAAAAGGATTGGTGGTCTCTATAACATTCTCTCATCCTTTGGGGCTTGGCATGTTGGTGCTAAGGACAACAAGGATAATGCTGCTAATAATGGAACTGTTATCATACCTTCTTATTCTCAAGATTTGTTACATGCTCGTTTAGGTCATGCTTCATGTTCTAAACTTGATCATATATACAGAAGTAAAACATTTGCTGATGTTCAGTTTATCTGTGAAGCTTGTGTATTAGCCAAGCAACCCAAACAAGTTTTTCCTTGCAGTAATTCAGTTGCTAATGCAAAGTTTGATTTGCTACATGTTGATTTGTGGGGTCAATACAAGAAACCATGTTTGATTGGTGCTTCATACTTCATCATTATTGTGGATGATCATACTCGTGCCACGTGGACACATTTATTGCACAACAAGTAGCAAGTGTTTCAGGTTCTTACTAATTTCATCATGTATGAGGAAAATTAATTCAGTTGCAAAGTTAAAGTCATACGAAGTGATAATGTCATGGAATTCATTCAACATTCTTTTTCTGAGTTCTTGGCTTCTAAGGGAATTGCTCATCAAAAGTCTGCTCATTCGCCTCAATAGGAGCCCATTTGGTATTGATATCAGTATATCAGGTATGAGTATGAGATATCAGTCATACCCAAATCTGTGTTTGGTATATCCTGATATCGATATCAAACTGATATCTGCTATTTGGTACAGGTAGATATCGATATCAGTGATATCAGAGTAGTATTGAAGTGTTATTTTGATATCTTTCAGAAAATTGGTATATCAAACATATCACTCATACCCATACTCATATTTGATACCTTGATATCACTCATACACATATCTTGATATCATACTGATACCCATACCCGATATCTCATATCTTTGATATTGATACCATACGAGCCCTAGAATGGTCGTGTCGAGAGGAAGCATCGACATTTGGTTGAGACGGCTAAGGCAATTCGTTTTCATCTTGGCTTGCCCTTGCATTTTTTGGGTGATTGCATTCTTGGAGCTACACATTTGATTAATCTCATGCCTTCATCTGTTTTGAACTGGAAGTCTCCATATGAGCTTTTGCATGGCAAGTGTCCAGAGTATGATTCACTTCGTGTTATTGGCAGTCTCTGCTTTGCTCTTGTTCAGCGGGGTCCAAGAGATAAATTTGCACTAAAGGTTCAACGTTGTATATTTCTGGGGTATCCATTGGGTCAAAAGGTTTTTAAAATCTGCGACCTTGAAGCACAATAGTCCTTTATCAGTAGAGAAGGGATTTTCCATGAGACCATTTTTCCTATAAGTCTATCCAACCATCCACAATATCACCTCCTATAAGTTCTTTATCTTTAGTGTCACATATTCCCGACACTACTCCATCTACTCCTTTTTCCCAACCTATTTCCTCTCATCCTACCCCTAATCCATCATATTCTTCCACTACTGTACCCCCATCACCATCATCTGTCACCAATTCCCCCATCTTCTTCTTTTGTTGTCCCACCAATCTCATCCAGCCCCTTGCCTACTTTATATCCTACTGTACCTCCTCAATCCCCCATTATCCGCAAATCCTCACGTATTCCAACCATACTAAAGAAATTGGTTGACTTTCATTGTCCTACCCTTAACTCTGAATCTCTTACTCAATCTTTTATGGACACCAAATTAGGCGACCCGTCTCACTATCCACCGGACTATGTTGCCTCGTTATCTTAGGTTCTGTCTCTTAAAGAACCTTCTACCTATTCTCAAGCCAAATCTGATCCAAATTGGATTGCTGCTATGGAGAAAAAGCTTAATGCTCTGGAAGACAACAATACCTAGCTCCTAACTTCTTTACCCGAGGGTAAACATGCAATTGGTTGTAAATGGGTCTTCAAGAACAAATTCTGTCCTGATGGTACAGTGGAACGTTATAAAGCCCGTTTAGTGACAAAAGGCTTTTATCAAGTCTATGGCAAGGATTACAAAGACACTTTATCTCCATTGGCTAAGTTTACCACTGTTCGTCTATTTCTTGCTCTTGCCACTGCCAAGTCTTGGCTTGTTCACCAGTTGGAAGTGAACAACACTTTCCTCCATGGCTATCTTGATGAGGATGTTTACATGTCTCCTCCACCTGTTTATGCCAAAGCTTTTGTTGATCAGGTTTGCAAGTTGACACGTTCTCTGTGTGGTCTCAAGCAGGCCTCGCGTTAGTGGAATTTGGAGCTTACTAAACATCTTCAGCAGTTGGGATTCAAGCAATCTCACTATGATTATTCTTTGTTTGTTATGCAAACACAAACTGGATCTGTTGATGCCTTGGTTTACGTTGATGATATCATTCTTAATAGATATGATGATGCTATGATTTCTCTAGTCAAGATGTCCTTAGATGCTGCATTTACCATCAAGGACCTCAACCTCCTTCATTATTTTTGGGTCTTGAGTTTTCCCGCACGTCTCAAGGCATGCTTCTCAATCAACGAAAGTATGTCCTTGACATACTTCAGAATCTCAATTTGTTGCACTGCAAACCTATAGCCTTTCCTCTGCCACGAGGCTTGCGTCTTTCCACAGATGAAGGTACTCTCCTTGATGATCCTGAAGTCTATCGTCGACTAGTTGGTCGATTGTTGTACTTGAATCTTTCCTGCCCTGACATCTCCTATGTTGTGCAACATCTCAGCCAATTTCTTAGTGCTCCTCGCCTCCCTCATATGCAGGTTGCCATTCATGTGGCTCAGTATCTGCAAGGAACCATTGATTTTGGTTTGTTTTACTCTACTGACACTCAATTGGCTCTTACTGCGTTTTGTGACGCAGACTGGGGTACTTGTGTGTTCAGTGGTAGATCTTTGACTGGCTATTCTGTTCTCCTTGGTTCATCCTTAGTTTCTTGGAAAACTAAGAAACAAAAGGTGGTTTCTAATCCTCTGCTGAGGCAGAGTATCGAGCGATGTCTATCACTGCTAGTGAACTTGTATGGTTAGACAACTTGATGACTGATCTTCATGCTCCTATTCCTCTTCCCATTCCGATGTTCTGTGACAACAAAGCAGCACTTCACATCGCCTCCAACCTCGTCTTCCATGAGAGGACGAAGCATCTCAAGCTGGATTGTCACTATGTTCGTGACAAATTGCAGGAAGGTTTTCTCTGCACTTCTCACATTAAGTCATATCTTCAGTTGGCTGATTTGTTTACCAAACTCTTAGGGGAATTGCAACATCAATTTTTATGTTCCAAGTTAGGACTTGTTTGCTCTCCTCCTAGTCCTACTTGAGGAGGGGATGTGAGTTAGTTACGCTGATGTGGCAGGTTGTTACAACATCAGTGGCTTTATAAGGCCTTGTAACAGATCACTCCAATACACAGCTGAATATAGTTTCGATCGTCTCCTTCTACCCTCTCTTTTCTTCCTTCCTTCATCATTGGAGGTCTCACCATTTCACCCTATCTGATTATGAAAAGGGACGCTAATTCTTGGAGACAAAGAAACATGTTTGATTTTGCACTAATTTCCCAGAAATTGTGTTGTATTGTGAAATAAATATGGGCAATTTTAGAAATTTATCATCCATAAAATGGGATGATAAATTCATCATCCTGTTCAAACTTATTTGTTTTTTTTTTACTGTCTTACTTATAGATCATTTGCCTACATAAAATTACAGGCTCCAATGTTCAACTTTTCGCGTCATTGTGGATACAGATGACCAGCTTGAGGTGTCATTCACTAGAGCACATAACCCTGCTGCTAAAGGCAATAAAGAGGTTCCATTGGATATAGATATAAGGTCAGACTGTAATTGTGTCTTATCTTCATTTTGTGCTTTTTTATGTTACTTTTGACGTTAATTTGGAATTCTTTGTTCACTCTTTTATTCACCAGCAATTAATCTTGTTAAAGATGAGGTGATGATGCATTGATTGTTATCTAGGTACATCATTCTCCGCGGTGAATCCGGTGTTTATTCTTATGCCATCTTCGAACGGAAAAACTGGCCTGGTTACTCACTCGCTAATGCTAGGCTTGCTTTTAAGTTGTCCAGAACCAAGTATGTGCAATTCTCTACCTTTATGTCTCTTTTCCTATGCAAACATTGTTACTAATAATTTGTCTATAATTCTTTATGTGCGAAACTACATATATATATGCAACTATAAATTACCAATACTTGGTTGTGGTGTGGACAGGTTTAGATATTTGGCAGTAGATGATACTAGGCAAAGGAAGATGCCTCTGCCGGAGGACAGAATGAAAGGCAGGGGCGAACGTCTTGCGTATCCTGAAGCTGTTATACTTACCAATCCTATAGATCCAGAGTTCAAAGGGGAGGTATATTTCAGTAATGATTAATTGTTGTTGTTCATCATTTATAACCTGAAAAAAAAAAACTATTTAGTGATCTTTTGAAACCGTGATTAGTAGTGAATTAGTGTGTGCCCATGAGAGAGTGTCATATGGCGTAATTAGATTCTAGTTTAGTATATATATATATATATATTAGATTTGCTTGCTTGTTATTTGATGTCTTAGGAAGGAGGTAAATTAACAATGCATATGTTGTATTGGAACAGGAGTGACAGAATTAGCCAAGTGTGAAACAACTATTTATTACCATCACAAGCCTATATTAGTTTCTTGGATTTGTTGTAGGTGGATGACAAGTACCAATACTCAGATGAAAGTCATGAAATAAGAGTTCATGGGTATTACAGCAATGATCCACCGATGGGATTCTGGCAAATCACACCAAGTTACGAGTTCCGAATTGGAGGACCCCACAAACAGTTCCTAACATCCCATGTGGGACCATCAGTACTAGCAGTGAGTGAATCTTTGTTTCCTTGAATTTTCTATTAACACAAGAATTGTGCTTAATTACTCTGTTCATTTGGCACCCTCAGATGTTTGTAAGCGCACATTACAGTGGAGAAAATGTGATACCAACCTTTGAAGATGGGGAGCCATGGAAGAAGGTCTTTGGACCCGTTTTCATGTACCTTAACAGATTGGAGAAAGGACAAAATGCCAGCTTACTATGGGAAGATGCAAAAAAGAAGGTTGAATTTTATTTATTCTCTATGAGAAACTGCTAATAAGGACTGATTTATTAATTATGTGAGTTTCAGACGCAGGAAGAAGCTAATGCCTGGCCGTACAACTTCCCTGCTTCCGTAGACTTCCCCAAAGCCAATCAGCGCGCTAATGTGACAGGCCGATTATTTGTCAAGGACAGGTGATAATGTTCCATTACAATATATGCCAAATTTGCACAACATTATCAAGTCGTTGTTCTTAATTATGACTAATTCTGCTGCTTTTGGTATTCCATATCGGCGTTCGATCAGGTTCGTTGATAGTAAAAATATACCAGCAGATGGAGCATTTGTTGGGTTGTCTAGTCCTGGACCAGCTGGGTCTTGGCAAACCGAATGCAAGGTAATGAATCACGCTCATTTTCCTCACATTGCTTGTATTATGTTAAATATTTATTGGACCTAACTAAGCCTAGTATATGGTGTTCATTTTTATACCGGACTGGAAATTACGGTTCAGTCCTGACCGTGTATATGTCGGTCTCGTTCACGGTCCAAGAATTTAAAGGTTTACGGATTACGATCCGGTTTGGTCTGGAATCGTAAATTTACAGTCAAAATCGTAATGAACCGTAATATGTTTGTTATAACAAATATATCACATTTAACCGCAAGTACATCCATATATTTTTACGGTCCGGGCTAGATTTGGACCTTAAATTTACGGTCCAGACTGTAATATGTCTTTATTATAGCAAATATATCACATTTAACCCTAAGTATATCTATTTTTACGTTTCAATTACAGTCCGGGCTAGATTTGGACCGTAAATGAATCATTATATGACCACTTTCATCTATTTTTTTTTATAAAAATCATTAGACAAGACTGTATTTGTCCGGTCCAGTCCACTGTCCAAGTGTTGAAAAACTTACGGTCCGGGCAATACGTTGTGGACCGTTGGTGGGCTAGGATGCAACCTAGCTGAACTTATGTAATAGCTTTGTATGAGCATATATGTGTGATGTTTTAGTACAAAATGTTATTTGTGAACAGGGCTACCAGTTCTGGACGAATACAGACTCGGATGGTGGCTTCGTCATTGACCATGTACGGCCTGGGAGCTATGATCTACAGGGCTGGGTCCCTGGCTTCATAGGTGACTTCAGACACAGATCTACCATCAACATTGTTATTGGTAAATCTCTTTTTTCTTTTTTTTTAATCTGATTGTGGAAAGTGAATCCAAAGACTTATTCATACTAGTTGAAATCATTTCCCAGGTCATAACATAGATGTTGGGGACATTGTATACAACCCTCCAAGAGATGGGCCGACGCTGTGGGAAATAGGCGAGCCCGAACGTACTGCCAAGGAGTTCTTTGTTCCTGAGCCCAGCCCCAAGTATGTGAACAGGCTGTACTTGAAACACAATGAGAAGTTCAGGCAGTATGGATTGTGGGAAAGATATGCTGAAATGTACCCAACCCAAGATCTCATTTACACGGTCAATCAAAGCGATTATCGAAAGGATTGGTTCTTTGCTCATGTAACCAGGTAATATATATATATATATATATCCCTTGGTTAGCTCTTCTCGATCTGTAGATCGATCATGTAGCTAGCTAACTACTTTGCTCGTCTAAATCATTTCTCTTTCATTCACTCGCCCTGCAGGAAGGTGGAAGGTAGATACAATGGAACAACGTGGCAAATCAAGTTCAAGCTCGGAAATGTAGAGGAAGGAGTGTACAAAATGAGACTGGCAATTGCAGGAGCATCAAATGCCAATCTAGAGGTGAGTAAAATCATCCAAGCAGAAGATCCAAAGTACTAACGGTCTAGCTACCTTGTAACTAAATGGTGTGCACATATAATGTAGATACGAGTGAACGAGCCAAGCCCAAGCGAGCCCGTGTTCATAGCAGGGAACATGGGGAACGACAATGTGATAGCGAGGCACGGGATCCACGGGATCTACTGGCTGTTCAACATTGATATACAAGACAATATGTTCAAGCAAGGTGAGAATACCATATTCTTGACACAAACAAAGAGATCGAGCCCTTTTCAAGGCGTCATGTATGACTACATTAGACTAGAAGCCCCAGTCAGAGTGGCCCCACAATGACAGAACCCAAAGTTCAGCTCTTGCCAATGTCTACTACATCCGTCTACACGTACTAATTAACTAGACTCCTAATTTTGAACATTGGCTTGCACGTCACATCTATGCTTAGTTAGTTTAGCTTCTTTTGTAGTTTTTTTTAACATTGGCTTGTTAGGTCAAGCCCAAATACGGGATATTTTGGGTTGATGGGGGGGTATTATTAGATTGTGTGTGCATCAATTTGTTGAAAAATGCGTGTGTATAAATTTATATTATGTGTGCATAAAATTTATACTATGTATGCATAATTGTTTACTATGTATTCATCGTTTTTTATGTGTTTACAAAATTTGTACAATGTATACATAGTTTTTCCCGTTTGCATATAAGTGTCTGTTTTCACCTAAATCAGAACCATGTAAAATTCGTTAGTTATTCCCAATCTTGAATGTATGTGTATTAGCTTTCATTAGCTTCAATTTTATTTTAGAAATGTTTTGTGACTCAAGGTCGTGCTCTTTTTATATCTCTTGCTCTCTTTTTTGTCATATTATATTTCCATTAGAAGTATTATATTTTATAGGGGTTCAAGTGTTTAAAAGAGGTATAAGTTGCATAGTGACATTTTTAGTAATTATCAAGTTTTTTTAGCACATTTGTTTTTGCAATGCGCTAATGTTTTTAGAATCATAAATATTATACCACATGTTCACATATTTTATACTAGATATTCAAAGATTGTAAACTAGAGGTTCATAAAAACTTGAGCACTTTAGAATGTGCACAAATTTTTGTTTGTAAGTGCATAGATTTTTGACGATATATACAAGACTTTGTGAAGTGCATAATTTTTTTGTTATGTGTGCGTGAGTTCTGAAAGTGCATAAATGGCCACTACCATAGACTTAAGTTCAGAATGACGTGCCACATTACTCACAAAACATCGATAGGAGGCAGAAGGTAAAGATGAAAGTTTATAAAGAAACTTAGTAGTGGAATCCTTGGATGAAGCACATGAAGAATATGTGGAAGCCATATACACATAGTCCTGAAGCCATGATGGGGTTCTATGACTTCTAGAGGAATGTCTAGTTTGAGGACGATTGACATATTTACACTGAGAAGATATAGGGGAAGGTGACTTTAAAAAGTAAGACTAAAAAGACATTAGTTTATGAAGATTTAACATTACATCGATGAATTTATTGATACAAAATACAATAGTTTAATATAATACAATACATAAATATTTTTTGTTTAGAAACTAGAGTGGTATTACTTGTTAACTAGAGCAATTAATATACCTATTTATGTTTTTGTATAATTTCTAATAAAAAATACTGAACATAAAACTATGTAAATTTTAACTAAAATGCTTACATAATAAACTAAAACCTTATTAAAAGTTGCATAATATTAATAATTTAGAGGGAGGGGAGGAGGGTCACTAGACCCCAGGACCTCCGTATGCGCCTCTGCGCCTCTACTTGTGAGTTTTTAAGTTGTAGACTTTAAAACGGTCCCATTATATGCACTACGTTTTTTGAACTTTCGCACTACAAATCTCTACGCCAAATCTTTGCGTACGCCATATACCGGCGTAGAAGGCCAATTCCAGGGAAATACGTAGGAATTTTTTTTAAAAAAAAAACCTCTACGCCAGTAATATGGACGTTTGAAATAGCCGTTGGGGTGATTTGAATTTTGGCCTTCTACGCAAGGATCTTGCATAGCCCAACAGCTATAATTCTAACGGCCGAATTACCCCTCTATATATACACAAACTCAATCATCCATTTTTTGCACACATTCGAATACAATCTTACCAAAATGGAAAATACCGAAAACGATTATTGGAGTAGCGATGAAGAATATTTGAGCAGTGATGAAGAATTCAACCCCAACAATTTCGCGGTTAGTATTTCATAATTCGTAAAAGGCTTGATATTTGCATTATATAGATATGTATGAATTAGTTATAGTAATATTGCATGCGATATTGTGAATTGGTTCATGTATATAGAAGCGTAAAAGTATATATAGTTTGACTCGCGGTTTAGTGTTGTAATATTGTATGCAGTATTTTGAGAAAAGTGAGGTATTTTGATATTGCATGTGTAGTTAGATATAGTAGTTCTTTAAGTTTGGAGATTGATATATTGTTATGTCATTAAATGCAAATGAATAACATTAGTATTTACATTAATAATTGTTTTCTATTCTATATTTTAAGAAAAGTAAGGATAAATATAGTTTGACTCGCAATTTAGTTTTGTAATATTGTATGCGGTATTTTGATATTGCATGTGTAGTTAGATATAGTAGTTCTTTAAGTTTGGAGATTGAGAGATTGTTATGTCATTAAATGCAAATGAATAACATTAGTATTTACATTAATAATTGTTTTCTAATCTATATTTTAAGAAAAGTGAGGATAAATATAGTTTGACTCGTGGTTTAGTTTTGTAATATTATATGCGGTATTTTGATATTGCATGTGTAGTTAGAAATAGTAGTTCTTTAAGTTTGGAGATTGAGAGATTATTATGTCGTTAAATGCAAATGAATAACATTAGTATTTACATTATTAGGGTAAAGATTATGGATCTGAATTTCGTACGAATCAGTGGGATAGCCGACAGGAGTTGGTTGATTGGGCTCAGAAGAGGGGCAAAGATTTGATGATGGTTCTAGTCATTCACCGAAGTAATGAAAGACATGCTAGTTTGACGTGCGATCACTTTGGTGAATATAGATCGGGGAGGAAGAAAGTTAGTGAAGATGATCCGAATGAGGCTGTGGTAATTCGTGAAAGCAGATCGAAGAAGTCTGGGTGCACATTTGAGTTGTACGGTCTTCGAATGAAAAAGAAGTCGAGAGTAGAGACTCAGACATGGATCTTGAATGTGTTGAGTGGACAACACAACCATAAGCTTCTGACTACCTTCCTTGGGCATCCATACATGGGTCGAATGACCCCTGATGAGCAGTGCATTGTCAGGAGTTCCGACGAGAGGTTCAATCCGCCGAGTGTTATTGTTGCGGAGTTGAGAAGGTGTAACCCTGAAAATGTAACATCAAGGAAACAAGTTTCCAACTATTTACGAAAGATGCACTACGAGGATCGTGGGGAAATGACGGTCACCCAATGGACCCTAAATTTCTTCAAAGAAAACAGGTATGAAGTGCATCCTCTGAGGAAGCGGTCTACGTCTGAGATCGATATCCTATTTTTCGCTCACCCTGACTCGCTGCACTTGTTGAAGTTGTTCCCGTACGTGGTAGTTATCGACGCCACATACAAGACAAATAGGTATATAATGGCCTTATGTTTATTACAATTTAATATAGTCATAATATACATGATCTAAAATTGCTTATACTCTTTTGTTTTCTTACATTCATCATTAGGTATAACATGCCTCTTGTGGAGATTGTCGGTTTTACATGCACTAACAAGACGTTCAACATCGCCTATGCATTTACGCGAGAGGAAGATGGTTTGCATTACAGATTCATAATGCAAAACCTTCTGTATTTGTTTCAAGAGGCGGGAGTAATGTCGACGGCCATAATGACTGATCAAGAGAAGGCCCTCATCAATGCAATTCAGATAGTTTTCAAAGATCGGGTTAAACACCTTTTGTGTTGGGTGCATATCAAACACAACATCGAGGCATATGCTAATCCAATCTTGAAGGATCGAAAAGAGTCAGCAACTTTTGCGGCCAATGCTGGGGACTTTGGTGTTCAACCACGAAGGAAAGCTACGAAGAGAGGCTCCAAAAACTTAGGAAATCGTGGAAGAGCGGCCTTGTTGGATACCTTGAGAAACAATGGTTGAATCCTTACAAGGAAAACATAGTCAGAGCGTGGACATATCATCATCTTCACTTCTTCACGAGGACTTCAAACAGGTATGTATCACTTTTCATTTTTCTGGGATGTTTATTGGGCCTAGGGCTCGGTGTCATACTTTCTTACTAGCACTATGCATTTTTTTTGTTTTGATAGGGTTGAGGGTATACATAGGGTGTTGAAGGATATTGTGGATTCTAGTGTTGGCGGTTTTAACAGTATGGCATTGAGGATCCACCATGCAATCGAAGGTCAAATCGGGCAGGTGAGGGCGAGCATGGAGATGTCACGGGTCAAAAAACCAAATTGTTTCAACCAGGTGCTGCTAGAAATGAGAAGGGTGTTTACGAAGTTGTTCTACAAAGTGTCGGAAAGGGGCTTGAGGAAGTTGTTCGATATGTATAAGCAGTTAGAGATAGATGATTTCAACGAGGAGTGCGACGATTACTGGATGAAAGAATGCCAAGGCCTGCCGTGCATCCATGAGATTGGGGAGGCTATTGTTGATAAGAGGCAGATCATGCCGAGTGAGATCCACCGCTTCTGGAGGCAGCTGGAATGGGATAAGAGTTATCGTGATGACACCATTGAGGAGCATGCAACAATGTCTATTCCACAGCTGATACTTGAGGAATTGTACAAGAAGGAGAAAGATGGGATCCTTGAAAAATCCACGTTAGTGCAAGTCATCGACCTGTTCCATGACTTGGAGCATCCGCATGAATCTTCGTTGTTGGAGCCGACGGGTATCGTTTCCAAAGGAAGGCCGAAGGGTTCCACAAAGTATTCCACCAAGAGGGAGCCGAGCTTGTTTGAGCATAAAAGGGCCGAGTTAGAGGAGTATGAGAAGGAGAAAGAGATAAAAAAGGAGAAGGAGAATGAGAATGGGACCCAAGGTAGCCAAGGTAGGGGTCGTGGCTGTCCTACAAAGGATAAAAGTGAAGCGTCTGGATCACAGTTCCCTGACCAACCCATTACTTATATGGGGGTGAACTTTGGGGTTAAGAATGTGGATTACTTCTGGTTCCCATACATTAAGGAGGCAAAAGATGTAATTCCAGACGGGCATTGTGGATATCGGTCACTAGCTGTACTGTTGGGGTACGAAGAGCATTATTACCCTATGGTTCGAATGCATCTAGCGGCAGAGTTGTTGGACAACAGAGATGTGTACATGGAAATACTGCCCAGACTAGCACCGAGAATGAGTTACGAAGATCTTATATTCCGGGTGAACTATGTCATAAGTCCTTGCTCCTCGCAATATTGGCTCGACATGCCTCTAATCGGTTTGGTGTTTGCCACAGCGTATCAAGTTGCGCTATGTTTCTTAGCCTGGGATGGTCCTTGCATGTGCCTACCAATGAAGGCGTGTAATACAATCTTAGTCCCTCCGACGAAGATATTGACGATGGCCCACGTGGGAGCTCGGAATCACTTCATACCGGTAAAGCTTACTATTTCTAAATAATTTACTGTACTAAACTATACGAGTATATGCGCAAAGATTTCAAGTTTGTGTTTGTATGTAGGTGTGGATCAAGGATGATTGTCCAGTACCCCCTCCTCCGTATGCTTGGCGTTGTTTCAAAGACCAAAGTGTAGATGGCTGGGATGTTCAGTTTCACTCGAGGTTTCAAATGTTTCGGGATTATCGCATAAGATGTAACCGTCCACCCGATCCTCCAGTGTAGTGATTGACGTTGTACATAATATATATATATTATGTATGTATGTGTATCCAAGTATTTTCCTTTATTCTGGTAGGAATGATTATTGAAGAAATGGGTAAAAATATAAAAAGGGTGAAAAACTAAAAAACTAGAAATTGGGCCCAAATAGACCCAATAAGAAGGATTATTGAAGAAACGGGTAAAAAACTAAAAAAGCTAGAAATTGGGCCCAAGTAGGCCCAATAAGAAGGATTATTGAAGAAACGGGTGAAAAACTAAAAAACTAGAAATTGGGCCCAAGTAGGCCCAATAGGAAGGATTATTGAAGAAACGGGTGAAAAACTGAAAAAACTAGAAATTGGGCCCAAGTAGGCCCAATAGGAAGGATTATTGAAGAAACGGGTGAAAAACTAGAAATTGGGCCCAAGTAGGCCCAATAGGAAGGATTATTGAAGAAACGAGTGAAAAACTGAAAAACTAGAAATTGGGCCCAAGTAGGCCCAATAGGAAGGATTATTGAAGAAACGGGTGAAGAACTGGAAAAACTAGAAATTGGACCCAAATAGGCCCAATAGAAAGGATTATTGAAGAAACGGGTGAAAAACTGAAAAACTAGCAATTGGGCCCAAGTAGGCCCAATAGGAAGGATTATTGAAGAAACGGATGAAAAACTGAAAACCTAGAAATTGGGCCAAGTAGGCCCAATAGGAAGGATTATTGAAGAAACGGGTGAAAAACTAAAAAAACTAGCAATTGGGCCCAAGTAGGCCCAATACGAAGGATTATTGAAGAAACGGGTGAAAAACTGAAAACCTAGAAATTGGGCCCAAGTAGGCCCAATAGGAAGGATTATTGAAGAAACGGGTAAAAAATTAAAAAAACTAGCAATTGGGCCCAAGTAGGCCCAATACGAAGGATTATTGAAGAAACGAGTGAAAAACTAAAAACCTAGAAATTGGGCCCAAGTAGGCCCAATAGAAATGATTATTGAAGAAACGGGTGAAAAACTGAAAAACTAGAAATCGAGCCAAAGTAGGCCCAATAGGAATGATTATTGAAGAAACGGGTGAAAAACTGAAAAAACTAGAAATTGGGCCAAAGTAGGCCCAATAAGAAGGATTATTGAAGAAACGGGTGAAAAACTGGAAAACTAGAAATTGGGTCCAAGTAGGCTATAGTTTTCCTTTATATTTCATGTGATATAAACTTATATCCTATAGTTTTCCTTTATATTTCATGTGAATATACTTATATACTATAGTTTTTCTTTATATTTCATGTGAATATACTTATATCCTATAGTTTTCCTTTATATTTCATGTGATATAAGCTTATATTCTATAGTTTTCCTTTATATTTCATGTGAATATACTTATATATTATAGTTTTCCTTTATATTTCATGTGATATAAGCTTATATCCTATAGTTTTCCTTTATATTTCATGTGAATATACTTATATCCTATAGTTTTCCTTTATATTTCATGTCAACATACTTATATCCTATAGTTTTCCTTTATATTTCATGTGATATAAGCTTATATCTTATAGTTTTCCTTTATATTTCATGTGATATAAGCTTATATCCTATAGTTTTCTTTTATATTTCATGTGATATAAGCTTATATCCTATAGTTTTCCTTTATATTTAATGTGAATATACTTATATCCTATAGTTTTCCTTTATATTTCATGTGAATATACTTATATCCTATAGTTTTCCTTTATATTTTATGTGAATATACTTATATCATAGAGTTTTCCTTTATATTTCATGTGAATATACTTATATCCTATAGTTTTCCTTTATATTTCATGTGATATAAGCTTATATCCTATAGTTTTCCTTTATATTCCATGTGATATAAGCTTATATCCTATAGTTTTCCTTTATATTTCATGTGAATATACTTATATCCTATAGTTTTCCTTTATATTTCATGTGAATATATATACTTATATCTTATAGTTTTCCTTTATATTTTATGTGAATATACTTATATCCTATAGTTTTCATTTATATTTCATGTGAATATACTTATATCCTATAGTTTTCCTTTATATTTCATGTGAATATATATACTTATATCCTATAGTTTTCCTTTATATTTCATGTGAATATACTTATATACTATAGGTTTCCTTTACATTTCATGTGATATAAGCTTATATTCTATAGTTTTCCTTTATATTTCATGTGATATAAGCTTATATCCTATAGTTTTCCTTTATATTTCATGTAATATAAGCTTATATCCTATAGTTTTCTTTTATATTTAATGTGAATATACTTATATCCTATAGTTTTCCTTTATATTTCATGTGAATATACTTATATCCTATAGTTTTCCTTTATATTTCATGTGATATAAGCTTATATCCTATAGTTTTTCTTTATATTTCATGTGAATATACTTATATCCTATAGTTTTTCTTTATATTTCATGTGAATATACTTATATCCTATAGTTTTCGCTTATATTTCATGTGAATATACTTATATCCTATAGTTTTCCTTTATATTTCATGTGAATATATATACTTATATCCTATAGTTTTCCTTTATATTTCATGTGAATATACTTATATACTATAGTTTTCCTTTATATTTCATATGATATAAGCTTATATTCTATAGTTTTCCTTTATATTTCATGTGATATAAGCTTATATCCTATAGTTTTCCTTTATATTTCATGTGATATAAGCTTATATCCTATAGTTTTCTTTTATATTTCATGTGAATATACTTATATCCTATAGTTTTCCTTTATATTTCATGTGAATATACTTATATACTATAGTTTTCCTTTATATTTCATGTGAATATCCTTATATCCTATAGTTTTTCTTTATATTTCATATGAATATATACTTATATCCTATAGTTTTCCTTTATATTTCATTTGAATATACTTATATACTATAGTTTTTTCTTTATATTTCATGTGATATAAGCTTATATCCTATAATTTTCCTTTATATTTCATGTGAATATACTTATATCCTATAGTTTTTCTTTATATTTCATGTGAATATACTTATATACTATAGTTTTCTTTTATATTTCATGTGATATAAGCTTATATCCTATAATTTTTCTTTATATTTCATGTGATATAAGCTTATATCCTATAGTTTTCCTTTATATTTCATGTGAATATATACTAATATACTATAAACATCAACAAAATACCATAAACATCAACAAAATACCATAAACATGAACAAAATATTTCATGTGATACGTAACAGTTTATGTAATATACATATCGTAACTAGTCCTCATCTGTCTGTCGCCCGCTACCAGATCCATCCTCGTGAACCGAGTCGTGGAATCTCTGGGATGCACGTGGAATGGGAGGGGCCGAAGGCGTCACGTCACCCGTTAGATACTCGATCCAACGGATCATCTGATCTGTAAGACGGGGAGGCGTATCGTCGTACTGGGCCAGATAAGCCGTCATCTCGCCGGCCACCAGCTGTGAGCGATGTATTAAAAAAATACATCAAAATTAACATAAATAAAATACATCAAACTAAACATAAGAAAATGATGACATACCGTGACAGTGGAAGTCGGGGGAGGTGGAGGGACAGGATCTCCTGCATGTGGGTCCTGTCTGACGGACCGGAAATCCAAATATGGATGACACATCTGGTCAATCCAATCGAGGTATGCATCGTCACAATCCCACGCGAAGGTAGACGTGATAAGACCATGCAGCTCGATCAGCGGCCTCAGGTCCACAACCCACAGACAATGCTCATCCTTGTACTCCGTGACATACGACGAGAGCCTTGCATGTCGGACAACTTTCCTCGGCTCTGGTGGCGCCTGCGGAATACACTGCATGTACCCGAACTGACAGAGGCAACGGTCGGGCATGTACGGCTCTCATACGTCAAAAAACTCGATGATGCCTCGATATAGCGACAGAGCGTACCTCGGATCGCTGAAGTTTAGCTTTCCCCACGGTTGCCACCGCACCTGAAATAAAATAACAACTAAGTCAAATGCCAATAAATAATCGAAAAATCCGAAATTAGAACGTAACGCTTTTTTTATTACCTCTGAATACTTCATGGCGTCCAAAACCCGACGCAGGGAGATAAGGCGATCTGAGTCACTGCCCTGAGGAGCCTCCCTCCCGTCACGGGCTGCAGCCCGTGTATCCCCCATGTGCTCCAGGTCAGGTGACGCATGACCTCAGAATGCGTGAAAGTATGTCCAAATCCACGTCTGTACAAAAAATCATATATTCGTTAGCATTTATATCAAAAAATCATGTAAACATAAAATAATAATTATTACCCTCAAAAGTAGCGGACATCCGGCCAATCCTTGTGCCTGGGCCCGCGATGCCATACCCAAATGCCGGTATAGGTTGGCCAGGACACCAACACCCCAGGCATAACGGCCGGTGCAGTCGTGATCAAGGAGGAGCGACAAATACTTCGCCTTCACCTTCTGCCCTGACTTGTCTGTGAAGACGGTACTGCCCAATAGCATGAGCAAGTACATCGAAGCAATATGACGCTCGTTCCTGAGATTAGTAACATTAATTTAATTATAAAATGTATAAAAAATACCCTAAAAATCCTAATATTAATAAAACTGTAGATATATGTACCTCTGGGCCGCTCGACATAATAAGACACAACGATTCTTCAACGTTGTATTGATCGCAAAGCCGCCACCTGAAAAAAGAAATAAAACCAAATACGATGATTTCAACAATATTTTAATTAAAATATATTAAATAAATGATAAATAGGTATAAAAATTATTACTTGATGCCATCTGCGAGACGACAGATATATCAATCCCAAGCATCTCCGCTGCAGCGGCAAATATCTTGGCGTCGGGCATATCCGATACCACCGTCGTCCCATCGATGGGGATCTCCAAAATATGGAAGACGTCGTGGAGTGTGATCGTGATCTCCCCCCACAGAAAATGGAAGGAGTTCGTCTCCGGATGCCACCGCTCCACAAACGCCGATATCAGCACGGGGTCCATCCGACGGAACTCCAGGGACCCCAGGGATGTGATGCCGCTCCGCTGCACAAGCGGCCACCACGAATCCGGGTCCTGCCTCTCGAACTCGTGGATCGCGGAGAAATGAGGGTGGCAGGTGTACGGCTTCAGTATCTTCCTCAGCTGAAACCCAATATGTAACGGATCGGGATTAATTAAAATATTACATATTTTATTATTTATTTTTATTATTTAAATATCTGATAAAATACGTACCGGATCGGGATCCACAGGTGATAAGGGAGGGTCATGCGTAAGTCGCTCTGTATGTGTCCAAATAATGGCAACGACATGCGTCGGGTATGTCCCCAGTAGACTGCGGGACCGAGGACCTTCTGGCATCCATGCCTCCTCCGACACTCCCCCCTCGGGATCCGCATCTGCCACGTGAGGAGGAGGGGTCACTGCCTCGGGAACGGGTCCCGCTGGCTCACGGACGGGGGAGGAAGGCGTATCGTCCCTCGCCAAATCCTCGGCCGTCGAAACGGGAGGGGGCTCGATGCCCTCGGCGTAATCCCGCTTCAAGGCAAATGTCAATGCCTCCTCGTCGAATGCGTCAGCGGCGTCGACGTCGGGCATGGACGTGTCGCTACTATCGTCCTCAGGATCAGACATAGGTGCATCGTCTGGCTGGGCAGCATCCAGTCGCGGACCCAAATCCGCCGTACCTCCGTCACCGCGTCGGGCCGACCCTGTGACCCGTCGCTGTCCCAATCGACGAGAGCCTTTGTACGGCTGTCGAACGGAATGCAACGAGTGTTGTACCGCCTTTTTACAAATTTTGGAAAAATATATTCAAAAAATTACTATAAATATTTGTTTTATATTGAATTACAATTTATTAACTATTTATTTCATTTCTACTTTTTTAAAAATTACAACATTTTCTCTTCTGTTTTACTTTCTTTTCATTTTCATTATATATGTTTTATATTGAATACAAATTACTTTCATTTCATTTTCATTGATATTAAATTAATTAGAATATTTTCAATTTTTACAAAATGTTTATATTAATTAGAATATTTTCAAGGAATTAATTAAATCTAAACATTTATATTTATTAAATATTAAAATAAAATACCGAAAAATACATACTATCATTGCATGAGTTGATTTATATCTAAAAAAATCAATAATATTTGAAATAGATCTAATCGAAATTTATAAATGCATATCTATAGATATTATTCTATTTCATTCAATGTAATCTAAACAATTCGGGCATAATCAATCCAAATTCAACCCAAATAATTATTTATAGATATGCACTTATAATTTCAAATCCAAATAATTATCTAAACATTTCAGACATATTCAATCCAAATTAACGTCTAATGAAAGTTCAAATATAAATTATAATTTCAATCCAATTTAACGTCTAATGAAAGTCCAAATTTAACGCCAAATTTAATTTACGTGTTGTAAACCTCCTCCTCGTCCTGTCCCGACAGGCGTATCGTCTGGAACCGAAGTGGACGCTCCATGACCACGGGTACGAACGCCACCGGTCCGACGCCCTCGAACGCCGGCACCACCAACCACACCGCCACCACCACCAGCGCCGCCACCACCAGCCGCGTCCGCCACCTCCTGCCCCACCGTTGCGCCACCACCAACAACCTTACCGCCGCCACCACCACCACCAGCATTGACGCCGCCAAAAGGAGCTTTGCCGCCGCCACCACCACCACCAACCTCGACGCCGCCACCAGGAGAACCGCCACCACCAGCCTCGACGCCGCCATGGAATTCTCTGCCACCACCAGCCGCGACGGCCGAAACCTGCTCCACCGTCGTGCCACCAGCATCCGTCGCCGCTCCACCACCACAGCTCGGGGAGCTCATTTTTTGGATGGAAAGAGAAGGATTGAGAGGAGAATCAGAGGGAGGAAGAACAGAGGAGGAAGAGAGAGGAAATTTGAGCCGCCGAAAAATCGAAATCGATCGCCGCCGCCACCGGAAGGAAGAAGAAGAAGGGCCTCGCTCGGCACTTATAACCTAATTAGCGTACGCAAGATTCTGGCGTATGCCAGAATCTTGCATAGCGCTTTTTTTTTTTTTAAATAGCTCTACGCCAGGATCTTGCGTAGAGGTTTTATAAATTTTTTTTTAAATTCATATGTATTTGGTTGAGATTTGCCTTCTACGCCAGTATATGACGTACGCAATAGTTTGGCATAGTATTTTATAGTGCGAAACGTCAAAAAGCGTAGTGCATATAACAACAACCCTTTAAAACCTTTCTTATTATATGGATACCCTAAAAAAAAAACAGAGATCCGGGATAGAAATTTTGAGAGTGATGTCAGATTTGATGGACACAAAACATAAGCATCCAAAGACTTTTATGTGAGAGTAAGAAATAGAAGAATTGTATAGAATATCATTAAGGCCGTCCAATCATTTTTGGAGTCTCCTTGCTAAAAGAAAATTAATATACAACTGCATATATTTAAGTATTATTTTAATAATATATTATTAATTTATATGATTATTTGAAAATTTAGCTCTTAAAATGGCCATTTCTTATTCTTTTTGGATAGAAAAAATGACAATTTCAAGTGCTCATAAGTTTAATCCATCTAATCTATACGACTACGAAAACGTTAGTCTTAAACATGAATTTGTTAAGTTTATAGTTTTTCGATAAGGAAGTTTTCAAGGAATTAGAGTTTTAACCAAATCTATTTATTGACAAGTAAGTTATAATTATGTGATTAAACAATTTTGACATATATTTACACGATTTCTATTTCACGCACCGGTAAAATTTTTATTTCACGCACTGGTTGATACGTGACGCCTGGTGTGATATGGCACGTGACGCCTGAGAGAAGTTGGCCTGTGACGTGTGGGTGTTGTTGGTGCGTGACGGCCGGGTGATGTTGGTCCGTGACGGACGGTTTGGGAGGATGCGTGACAGTCGGGTGATGTTGGTCCGTGACGGACGGTTTGGGCGGATGCGTGACGGATGGATCAAGCACCAGAAAATTGAATGTAACTTGTCCCCACCTAACTACATTAACTACCATCACATCTTTCCTTTCAACATTACGGCACATTAAACCCTAAACCACTCTTCCCTTTCTCTCCCACAAACTCTTCCCTTTCCCTCCCACAAAACAAAACTTCCATCTCCATCATCTTCCAAAAGTCAATCCATGGCAAATGAAGATGTTTTTTCCAACTTCAATGGTGGAAAAGATCTTACATCCCAATACATTTATAATGAGGTATGTATTTTAAGCTTTTACATTACGTATTAGTAAAAGTTAAGATTTTTATGGTTTATTCTTGTGAATGTATGTGATTAAGTTGTTCTTATTCCAAAATAAACACTTTCTTAACGTAATTTCAATAGTTGTGATTATATGTTCATAAAATTTTGATCTTTGATCAATGTGTACTAAAAAGTTATAGACTTTGTGTGAAAAAACTGCATGTTTGAGTATTGAGTGATGTTATGTTGTGCAAAACTGTCGCCTTTGTTCGATTCTGTTTTTTGAATCAAAACTGTACGTGACGCATAGATTCTATTGGGGCGTGACGCATAGATTCTATTGGGGCGTGACGCATGGCTTCATTTGGGACGTGACGCCTGGAATGGTTTGGGGCGTGACGCTTGGGTGTTGTTCATGCGTAACGGATGGCCTTTGTCTGGGCGTCACGTATGATTTTGTTGGACATAACTGAATACTTTGCTAATTTGATGTTGTTACTTTAATAGGAGAATAAGTTAGTGTACAACAGTTTTAACAATCTGTCCCTAAGTGATGAACCACCGTCCTTCTCACTTGGGTTGGATGGCGAACCTATGCCGCCTCAACTGCCTTGTTTGCCGGGAATAGAATGTTTTGCTCAAAGTGGAATTCCATCTGTAAGGTGGCAAGCTCCACCTAAGTTTGGGTTGCCGACGTTACACACACAGCCGAAATTATATTTTCCTACATCTGAAGAAGTAATTGTTTCAGAAGATTATTCTGAGAAGTTTAGCACAGGTAAAGTATTCTGCTCCAGAGATGATGCAATTAAAAGGGCTAGACAGATTGCCTTTGAAAATCACTTCTGCCTCACTATTGGTCGGGATAGAAACCTTGGTGGAGGAAGCCTTCGAAAGTCATGGTTGCTATGTGAAAAAGCGGGAATTTACATTCCTAAAGATGAAAACAAAGTAAGGGAAAGAACAAGGAGCAAAAAATGTAATTGTCCCTTCAGATTGTTGTGTCGAGAAAATCCTAGGGACTCATATACAATCAAGGTAGTTGTTGGTACCCACAACCATATCATTGGTGATGACTTGTACGGGCATGCAGTTGCTGGAAGGTTGACACCGGAGCAGAAGAAGTTGGTTAAGGTAATGACAGAAAATCATAGTAAGCCATCGAAGATTGCAACAACATTTAACCAGGACCCGAACAACTGTACTAAAATGCATCAGATTTACAATGAAGTATTACCAATGTTACTGTGTATGTTTTTAGAAGTTAAACGTGAGAGTTTTTACTTAATCCCGAATTTGATAGTTATGGCAAATACTCAAGAAACTACAATTCCATAAAGAGTGCAACACTCCCTAAAACTCAACCAAAGTAGCAATATAGCAAACTCGAATGAACTTAATCTTCGTCTTCCTCCTCCTCAACATTGCCATGCTCGTAGGGTCTGAAATCCTGGATGCATTCTCGCACAGATGTGCGCATGTTGTAAAATTGTTCTTCTTCCGTATTATAGAAAGGATTTAGACGATGTAATGCTTGTCCAATAACCTACAGAAATACGTATAAATTAAGAGTGACATTGATATAATTACTGTGTAAACAAATATCCAACACATTTTTTACCTGCACTGGATCTCTGATGCCAGCATCCCCAGGCCTCACACATGGGTGTGTACGAGGTATGTACCACTTCATGTAGTCGGCACTACACTCGTATCCTTGTAAAGCTGGAGGGCCCATCTGTCGGACCCAGATGGAGTGTTGACTTCTTGCATCCCAACTCCAGTTTGACGAGGGGTCATACTGCACTACATAACTCCTAAGTGTCGTAGCTATGTGCGCTTTATAGATCGGTTTGTGCAGATCTAAATGTCCAAATCTAACCTTATACAAGTAATTACAAATTGAAAAAATTTCTAAATTCATCTAACAACTTCAATAATTTTAACATAATTGAATTAAGGTAAGATTAAGTTGAAATTTAACTAACCTTGATCGTGACGAGCCACTCCAGTCGAAACGTGACGGATCGTCCTTGGGAGCAAACTTGGGAACGAAAGCAAATGAGAGAATGAGAGTCGGGGGAGACGAAGCCGCTGCTTTATAGCAGCGACTTCGTCCGTGACGGGTGGTCCCGGTTTGGTCGTCACGGGTGGGATGCTTTGGCTCGTCATGGATGGGAGTATTTGGCTCGTCACGGGTGGGAGAATCTGGCTCGTCACGGGTGAGATGCTTTGGGGCGTCACGTATCAACCAGTGCGTGAAATAAAAATGTTACCCGTACGTGAATTAGCAATGGCCTATATTTAATATATTAAATATGTACTTTAGAACACAAAAATCGTACTTTAACAATTATAATGAACATGCATATGTATATAAAAAATTGTACGGCCTTTGTTATTTCACGCACCGGGTAAATTGATATTTACCGCACTACTTGGCACGTGACGCACCAAGTATATCCGTCTGTGACGGACAGAAGCAATCTGCGCGTCACGGACGGATCAAGTCCATCCGTCACAGACGAAGTTGATGCCCTTAAAAGCAGCAACTTCGTCCCCTTCGTCATTTTACCGAAAGTTCTCTCCTCCATTCCATTCGAAAGCTCTCTCCTCCATTCCATTTGTCCTCTTTGATCTCTTCCTTTCATCTGTCACGTACGAATCTGATTCGTCCATTACAAATCAGGTTAGTTAAATCTATCATTGTTCTTGGCTTAGTTTAATGGTTTTGAAATTATTGAATGTTATTTTAAATTTTTGAATGAATTAAGTTTTAGGGTTTAAGTGTTCAATGTTGAATTTACTTGTATAAATGTTGTTTGAAAGTTGTTTGAAACTGAAAAATTGCTTGGATCTGGACAAATGTTGTTCGAAATGATTCGGTTGAAGGGTTGCTTGGATCTGGAAAAAATGCTTGGGGTTGAAGGGGAACAATCCGTCCGTGACAGATGGGTTTTGTGGATCTGTCACAGACGGGTTCTGTGGATCCGTCACGGATGGGTTCTGTGGATCCGTCACGGACGGGTTCTGTGGATCCGTCACGGACTGACATTGTTGATCCGTCACAGACGGATTTTTCCAAGCCGTCACGGACGGATTTTTCCAAGCAATCATGGACGGCTCTTGTATGTGTGTTGTTGTTGTTCATGTTGTTGTTGTTGCTCCCTCTAAAGTCTTGTTTTTTCATGTTACAGATGGAAAACCAAACAAGATCCGCCTGTCACTTGGAAAGAGTCTATCTAACGCATTCATCAAGGCCTTTTCACGATCTGTCACTAGGCATGTCGGTGTTACTTGACACTTTTTACACATTTTAAGAAGTTGTGCGGCCCACACGTAGTTGTCTTCTTTCTCGTTGTAGAACCGCCCCCACCACATTATAGCTCTTCCATGTAGACGTGACTCCTATTATTTTGAGGAAAGACAAGTCATACATGCACAAGAAGATGTGTCATGCATAATGAATAAACATATCAACAAGTAGATGTGGCATGTAGATGTAGCATGTAGATGTGGTATACTAACCTGTTAGTGCTGTATGTGGAGTCTAGCAAAAGGGCGTACGAAAATGCCTTTAGGAGTTTCATGGAATCTGGACTGGAAAAGAAAATGTCGGCGATCTTATTCGTCGTTGGATCCGACCTATACTCCATAAAATAGTTGTTCTCCTTGCACTTATGGAAGAACTCTTGGACCACGGTTCTTTCTTCTATCCCACTATGTCGTACATTGTACACTTGCTTCGTTTTAGTGCAGTTGTTCGGGTCCTAGTTAAGTGTTGTTACAATCTTTGATGGTTTATTATGATTTTCTGTCATGACCTTACACAACTTCTTCTGCTCAGGTGTCATTCTGCCAGCTGATGTATGCTCGTACAAGTCATCACCAATGACATGGTTGTGGGTTCCAACAACTACCTTGATTGTATATGAGTCCCTCGGTTTTTCTTGACACAACAATCTGAATGGACAATCACATTTTTTGCTCATTGTTCTTTGCCTTACTCTGTTTTCATCTTTAGGAATGTAAATTCCCGCTTTTTCACACAACAACCATGACTTCCGAAGGCTTCCTCCACCAAGGTTTCTATCCCGACCAATAGTGATGCAGAAGTGATTATCAAAGCTAATCTGTCTAGCCCGTTTAATTGCATCATCTCTGGAGCCGAATACTTCACATGTGGTAAACTTCTCTGAACAATCTCCCGAAACAATCACTTCTTCAGGTGTAGGATAATAAAACTGCGGCTGTGTGTCTAATGCCGGAAACCCAAAATGAGGTGGAGCCTGCCACCTTACGGACGGAATTCCACTACGAGCAAAACAATCCAATCCCGGCATATGAGGTTGTTGAGGTGCCATAGGTTCGCCGAACAACCCAAGTGAGAAGGGCGGTGGTGCCATGTCCCACGCATCATTCATGGACAGATTGTTAATATCGTTGTTCACGATATTGTTCTCCTATTAAAGTAAAAAAACAAGTTAGCATAGAAGCATGTAAGAATTCTGTTTCTGTCAAACACATCCATCCGTGACGAATAGACACATTCCATCCGTCACAGATGGTAGCACCCCATCCGTCACGTATGAAGTGCATCCATACGTGACGGATGAATGACATTCATCCGTGACAGATGGAACAAGTCCATCCTTCACGGACTGTTTTTCTTTCAAAAAACAGTCGCCGAACAAAGTTCTTGCACTTGCAATGATCTACTCAAAATTCAGTATAACAACGTCAAACACGCAAATATGCAGTTTTGCACACAAAATCTACAACTTTTAAGTACACCTTAATTAAAGATGAAGTTTTTATGAACATATAGTAACAACTATTGAAATTACCTTAAAAAAGTGTTTGTTTTTCCCAAAGAACAACTCAAACATATACATTCACAAGAAAGAACCATAAAATTCTTAATTTTTACTAACATGTAAAGTAAAAGCTTAAAAAACATACCTCATTGTAATGGTAACTTTTTGAAACATCTTTTCCACCATTGAAGTTGGAAAAATCATCTTCATTTGCCTGGAAAAGGACTCTTGGAAATGGAAGAGAATGGAAGATGTATTGTGGGAGGGAAAGGAAAGAGTGATGGAGAGGTTTAGGGTTTAATTTTGATCGTAATATTGATGAGATATGACGGGGTAGTTAATGTTGTTAGGTGGGGACAAGTAACATTCAATTTTCTGGTTGTTTACTTCGTCCATGACGGACCATGTGCATCCGTCCGTGACGGACCAAGGTCATTCGTCTGTGACGGATGGATCACTTTGGTCCGTCATGAACGGATATACATGGTCCGTCACAGACGAAACGATGCATGAAATAGCAATTTCATCCATGCGTGAAATAGAAATCGTGTTTATATACTACATGTGAGCATTTAATATATACTTATAGTTTTTTAAATGTGCATATATACTAAATGAATTTTGGTACATACGTATGCACTTTAATTAGATAATTATATATGTATTTCAGGTCTCTCTATATATACATTTTGAGTGCTTATATATGCACTTCATATAAATTTATAAGGTTATTACAGCATAAAAAAAATCAAAAGTTATCATATTTACAATGTATTACTCTTGTGTCTTTTACTCATAAATAGCTAGCAAATTAACAATTTGGTATATGATGTCTAGAGTGAATAGTGCTAAGCAATCAAGCAAAGGTAGCAAATCATCCTTTATTGAAGTAATATGTTTCAGCTTTACAAGAGGAGCATGGCCAAACCTTAACCCTTTGTTTGGAAATGAGTATTTGAAGGGAAAGAGGAGGATGGGAATGAACGGAAAATTAATAGATGTATTTGGCTAAATTATTTAAAGAGATTTGAGAGTAAATTAGGAGAAAGGAAGAGAAAATAAGTTAAGGATTTGGGGTAAACTCTCTAACAAAGAAAAAAGAAAAATCAAACCCATCAAACTCTTTTTTTTTCTTTTACTTCCCATCACTTCTCAAACAACATTTTTAAAATTCTATCATTTTCTTTCCATTTTAGTCAAACAATATTTATTTAAAATTATGTATTTTTTTTATTATTCTTTTTCCATCATCTTTTACTATCCATTCTCCCCCTTTAACCTTTAGCCAAATAAAGGGTAAGTGCCAAAGGCCAATAGAGTTAGGAACTTCATGACTATTCCTAGGTAAAAGCATAGGTAAGGGAGTAGAAGGTTTTTGAGCATGTTAAGAGAGCTTGACATCTTTTGGAATAGGTTCAGTCGCAGCATGATCCGTGTAGTATAGTCGTATAGACCATCCAAGAATCTACCATGTCATCATCTTCATCCTTGCTTGGTCATGGACAATGCAAAAATCATAGGTCATGTGATTATGTGAATATGGTAGTTGAACTCTCTAACACGTTTAGTTAAAGACAGAAGATTAAAATGGAAGCTTGGAATATACAGAACATTATGTAAGGCCAGATTAGGCCACTGGACAATGCCAGTATGAGTGATCTCATTAACACTTCCATCAAAAAGATTAATCATAGGTTTGGAAGTAGTAGGAATTGGATTAACGAGAATGGAGATAGAGTTAGGACAGATTTTACTTACTCGATGAGAGTCATTGAGTCGTGTTGCTAGACTATTTCAAAAAGGATATAAATTACTAATCAATTTCTGACATTCTGCTGACATCAAGTTGGTTGCATTTCGCACTGTTTGAGCCACTGACCTGTTGGTGTACTTTGTTGGTTGTTGGCACAACCAACTTCATTGGTATAAATAAACGGTTTTTCTAGTGTGTCCATGGACACATGCTAACAAACTTAAATAGAAAATTTATCTTTAAAATATTTTCTAATAGAGAATTGATAAATCCTTAACAAACAAGATTAAACTAATGGCTAACCAAATAATTGCCAAAAAAAAAATCTTAAAGTGTGCCCATGGGCACACACTGAAAAAAAAAAACAATAAATAAATAACCCAGAAACACGATTGTGGGAGGAATGCTTCATTTTTCTGTTTTTTTTTTGGGTTATTTGTTGCATTTTAAGAATTATAGAGCAAACAAATGTTTGGTTTCCTATACAAACTTCTTCCCTTCTCTCTTCTTGCCAACATGATCATTCCATCACTAAATCAACTAAGCAAGCCAAAACTTTGTTACCACAACTACAACATCGTCCCAGTGTATCCCACACATGCGGGATCTGGGGGATCAAGATGTTCATTCCCCAAGCTAGTCGAGAGAATGTTACCACAACTAAGCATATAAAAAAAAGAACCTATAAGACTGAGCCAAACAAATGTTTGGTTTCTTTTCTTTACTAAAACTAGTTGTTATGGACTTTGGAGACCTGCTTCTGGATGAAGAATTGCAAATTGCAACCTCTGGGGAAACGATGCAGCTAAAGAGTTAGAAAGCTCAACTTCTCTAATCATGGAAGTCCTCGTATGAAGAGGATCCACTTAAATCGCCTTCATTGGCGGTTTCCTTTGGTGAAGGTGGGCGTGGGTTTTTCTTTGGAGTATTACCTGAAAAACATAACAGAATAATCCAATTATAAATTAGAGAGTCAAATATGTAACTTTTTTTTGATTCCTCAAAACGCCCAGATATGATCAAGAAACTGGATTACATTACAGGAGATAAGTAGCAAACCTGTTCTTGACCGGAACTTCTTAGTATGACGCTTGATAAGTCTTTTAGCTCTTGTTATTGTCAGCTGCCTTGCGAATGGGGAGAACTCAGCCTCATTCTCACTCCACTCCCTATGAGGCTCGTCGTCTTCGCCCCTCATTGTGCGTAGGATCATTTGCCTAGCTTTCCTGCGTTGTGTGCTGAATAGACCCCGAACAGAGGTGACAAAACCGTCACCTGCACCTTCTGCAGGGCGCTTGAGAAAGGATACGGAGTACTGTTCAGAGTTTTCTCCAGGTCCTCCATCACTGTCACTGAGGTTAAGCTCTTCAGGAATAGTTGTACCCTTAATTTCCTTCTGAGTGTGTCCTTTATCTTTGAACTTCATCTTCTGCACAAATGATGAAAAATGGCAGCTCAATTCGTGGGCCTTAAGTAACTGCAAGTCTATATATGCCTATGGTTTCACATGTCTAAGCATAAGAGTAGGTCTTTTCTTGGATAATCTGATTTCAGCAAATTCTCCTACAGGCTGAAGAAATTCATGGTCCGGATCAGATCCAGACAAGCTCTACTTAAATCAGAAGTATGTTGCTTTCAGTGGATACACTGCGTTTCTCTTTAAGAACTTAACCATGTTGCAGAAGAATTGTAGTGTAATGATACAGTAAGACCTGCAACAACATGCATGCCTGACGATTTATGCAACTCTAGGCCAAAAAGATACAATTATTTTACCTGCATTCCTGTGACGGACTTCAAGACTCCCCAAATGACATGTTTCCTTATCCGTGTGAAAAGTCTCTTCCATGTTCCAACAAACTCAACACGGTGAAATTCATCCATCAGTAATCTTAAATCCGTGACAGGAAGTTTCATATTCTCTAATGTAATTTGCAGCTCAACCTGAAAATAACAGAAGTATTATGCATGGAATAAAATGAACTGCATTTGCAAATGGATATAGTGGCTTTTAGAAGCATAACCTGGCTTATCTTAACATTGCGGAACTCTATCATCTTTGTTGGCCTTGTTTTGTTCTCAGCATTGAGTTTCCCCACCTTTTTCTCTTCATGAGCTACCTTACCTTGTTTAACAGCTTTTGAGTCCTTCGTCTTCCCTTTAGAGCTATCATCTTCATTAGCAACTTGTGACATAAGTTCATTAGCAACTGGTTCTGCAATATCCTCTTCCCAGGTTCGATCAAAGGAAGATGTTCTTCTTAGATGCGAGGAAGAGCCAGCACTATTTTTCTGACTATGTTTAGAACCCTGTCCAAAGCACAAGAAATGTCCGCTTTAACATTTACACATTTTTATGAACAAGTCCCGCAATCAACTCAGAATTTTGAATGCAAATCAGCAGAAGAGGCAAAGAGGAAATTTACTTGGGATTCACCAGTAGCACCAGAAGAGGTACTTGACTTGGACGGTCCTTCAGAATCTTTGGTATTAGATCCAGAAGCTTCGTGTGCTAAACCTTTCTTCACACGTTTCAAGCCAGCAGTAGTTGAAACTTTCCAAACTTCCTGCATGGAAGATATCATTGATTCCATAATAATAGCTTCACTAGCATGAATTTATAGATCATGCTTTATAAATAATTAGCCAGTAAGGATAACAAGCCAACCTGCCGCCTCTGAGAGTCCTGTTCTTCTTCAGGGAAGAGGTAACCCCACAATGTACTATACATCAATTCCGTCAAATGAATCTTAAGGGGATATATATCCACCTACAGAAATATAACCAGATAGATATGAAACAACTATATTGGACAAGAATGCACCAAATTTAGTGAGAGATTCACACTGATTTACAGTGCCAATTTCTAACAGATCTACTAAATTCTTTGGATAAGCATATTCCTGTTAGGCAACGTGGGAAAAATTTACATCTTCAGCAAATGGAAAGAACTTGAGAATGAATCTCATATCAAATATTTTAGAGTACCTGGAATAGTTCAATGGGAGACCTGCCTTCCTTTGGTGCACCTTGTTTCGCATCGATGCGGAGCATAACTTTCCTGCAATACCAATGTTATATTTTAAATCTTTCCCGGAAACAAAAGCCAATAAGTAAACTAATTATGGTCCGAAATCCTTGTACATCCAAAGCCCCTGCTTTTCTTTTACATGTGAGAAACAAAATTCAGTGGATGATATCAACAAAGTTATATTATCAAAGAAGTATTTAGGCAATGAAAGCTTCAAAGAAAAAAAGTTCCTTCCTGATGGCAAAAGAGCCAACCACACATACAATCAAATGGCTATCTCACACTAAATATTCAATCGAAATGACAGTAGGCAAACTTCAAAACACCACCTATTCTTATAAAGTTTTAAAGTGGCAGACTTTTCATGTAGATAGCATATCATATTTCAAAATAACAATGAAAGTGGGATGCGAACAAAAAGATGATTCTTTGATAATATTGAAGGTATAAAGAAGAAGACTAACCACTAGGGATGCGAAGAACCATGTAAGTTAAAAAAATATCTCATACAAAAAAAATGGTACACAGCAAGAAACTGTTCCCAATCTAAATGCACTCAGTATGTGGAAAAAATGCATACCTTCCCCATTCAGGAGGAGGATTCCATGCGCACAAAACCGTATCAGATTTTGTACTTGGAAAGCAGTCTCTGATAACAAAAGACTTGATTGTAAAACGGGCAACACCAATATCCTTAAAGTCACGATCAAAATCATAGATCTGCACATAGGTTAGACACATGTTAAAAAAGATGCTTACTGATTACATATTCCTGTAGCAGGAAACATCAATAGGAATTGTTTAAATGTAAAAAACTAAGGACCAGATTTGTCTGTAAGGAGGTCCTCTCAAAGTTTCTTTGCTGCTCAGCAGCAATAATACTTAATTACTAATAACTTATTTTCCTATATTTAAGAGTTGATTGATTATAACGAGATACTTAAAAAAAACACTAGAAACACTGCAAAATAGTAGCTTTTGGTGATGGGCAGTACTTCTTTGTCCAAATTAAACCCTCACCATATCATTTAGCTCAGATTCGGCAAAAGACTTGCCATCTACAAGCATGCTCCATGCCACTTTGTTTATTTGCAAGGAGATGCGCATAGCATAGGAAGGACTCTTGTTTTTCTCCTTTTCCATCAAACGCAATTCTGCAGCTTTCTGCAAAGTCGTCCTTAATGATGCAATTGCAGCTTTTCTAGATTTTTGTACATTTCCCAGATCATTCCTCAGTTTCTTTACCTGAAAGACAAATGGCATCAAGTATTGACATAAGAAATGCCTTCCTCTCCCATTTTTTTGTCCATAAAGGAAAACAATGACACTGCAGGGAGTATGACCTACGAATAAAAAGAAGTTTACTTACTTTATTCAATATCCTCATAAAATAGCAAGTGTCAAATTATGATAGAGAGCGACAATATAAAGTTTTCTAGATATGATCTTTGTAATGAAAATTCCTCTGAACATTCAAGTACTAATATCTAAATCTCAAGACTGTTCATAAAAAATAAACATATTTTCAAAGTAGAAACAAGGTCACAGAAAAGTTTGTAAGGAGAAATATCAACAAAAAAGAAAAAAATAGTACAAAGATAATCTTAAGAAAATGATTGATCATTTGGATATATTATTATGTATAGAAATCACACAAAACTAGTGTAGCATTTACTCAAACATGAAAAATATCAGTAACAAACGAAGTTAAAATAAAGCGGAGCTTATAATATTCAAGTTTTTGCTCACCAGTATGGATCTTCCACCAGTCACCATCCATAAGCCACCTTCTTGTTCTGACCCATGATCTCCAGAAGTAGCCAGACAAAAAGAGAGTTTCCTGATGTCATCAAGGAGCACTTTTTGCTCCCATTCTTTCTGTTCAAGGCTGATTCTGGCAAGTTCGACCTCTTCAACACCATCAGGAACAACTGCATCGGTCTCCTGTTCAACATCTTCATCGTCTCCAGCAGGGTGCAATAGAGCACTTCTTATAGGCCTAAATCAGGACAAGAGTTGATTAAGGAGATATGTCTGAAGCAAATAAAACACATCAGTTTTTCTTTTACAATGAATTTCCAGTAAGCCCGTAAAAGCAAGTCAATTAAATATGATTATAAATTACAGTGAAATGAACCCTATTCATTAATGAGCTTATTATTGACCAATAGTTGCATAAGAAAAAGCATCAGAAACATATATACGAGTATACAACAGAAAAAAAGGGTGTTTTGGAATCATATACAAACATATATCTATGAACATAGGGAAGAAAATGCGAAGTCACTCAGATTAGACTTTTTTTCCCCTTGTTTAGCCAATCAATGACCATAAGAGCTCATAAATGACATGGTCATGACTGTAGTTCAGGATACAGCACGACCATAACTCAAGGATCGCGGCAAGTAGTAAACCTATTCAGGCAGTATGCCAGATCAGTGACAGGTTTCTTTTTAAGGATTGGCCAGAGCAACCATCAAGAGATTAGGGTGTTATGTATTTTGGCCATTTTCTGCAGACTAAAATAGGCATCAGTTGTATACTTGGGTTTGCTTTACAGGTTCCTACTAGACTACTAGTGCATGTTCTGAGTTATAGAATTATCTAGCTAGCTTCTTTTCAGGCACATAGGTTTTGATAGAGGCTTTAGCCTCAACCAGTTAAACCTGAACTAGGGGCCTTTGTGGTTTCTTCCTTGTGTGATCCCAAGAGATTGTCCTCTTGTCGTTGTATTCTTTTCATCATCTAAGATTATGGTAATTTTATCAGCACAAAAAAAATGATCAGTATGATTAACCCAGCTCCTTTCTTTTACAGAACATGTATGAGAAAACAAGAAATTGATATGAAGAAATTCCAGGCAAGAATTAGAATAGTAACCATACTTGGGAGGCCTTGCAAGCAGAAGATTGGTTAACACATCCATCATAACTTGAAACTGCCGAGAGGTCATTGTTACTGTAATATTTTGAGAATTGAAAATGAGTTCTTTCAAGGGCTTCATCTGCATGAAAACATGTAAATACATAATAAATATGCTATTGAGCAGAGAACTGCATTATAACAACACAAAGACCAACTTGATCTTTTAAGGATTAGGAATAATTCTCATTCGGAAAAAAAGGGGGGGGGGGGGGGGGGGGGGGGGGGGGGGGAGAGAAAAGATCCCCCATCTCAAACCCACCTTCAATTCAGGGGTTCCTCCTTTGTGCCTTGTGTATCTAAAATACATGTCACAAGGCATGAAAACTCTTTCAAGTAAAGCACCGGTGCGCTTCACTTTAGGAGAGTTTCTGCGGATTTTCGGAAGCCACTGCAATCCAGCCCCTGGATCGACATCAGTTGGTGCAACATGTGCTTGTACATGCTCCAACATTGCAGATATCTCCATGCGTGTCCACGCCATCTCGGGCTGAGAGTCGGGACTTTGCATGTTTCCGGAACCAAGTGCTTTTTCGATCAATTCTTGACCAACCTTGAGAACAGAATGAAATGAGCGAGCCAAAACGCGACCACTAACAGCAGCAAGCAGAAATCGACCCTGGAATAGACACGGCAGAAGTATGGAATGTGAGTAAGACTTGCCAGCATATAGTTATAATATTTTTTCTGCTAAGTCCATCTTTGCTAAATTGCCATCTTGCCACCTACTAAATTACAGAGTCGGGAATCCATTGCAGTTAGATAATATATCTTGGAAGAATGTTAACATTATTTGAAAAATCAAAACTGTCATCCCTAAACTGGAACTCACATTGGCCTCTTCTGAATGAAGGTTGAACTGCGGCTCAACAACATTAACCATAAAATGACGAGTACCCTCCTCAGGTTCATTTGTGCTTCCATCATTTGCTAGAAGAGATGAAAAGGAATAGTAAGTACTTCAAAATAGAAGATAGCATTTTACCTAGGGAGGGAAAAAAACTAACAACATCTGATCTGTTCAGATTGCAGGAGTTGCGTGAGTGGAGACAACACAAAATCACACAAGTCAGGAAAGGAGAAAATGAATAATTAATGATAAGGTAAGACAGTGGTCTCTTTGGAAATATCTGAATTCTGATAATGTCAGACAGCAGGCCAACTCGTGGCAAGTGAATGCCAAAAAATGATAGTAAGAAACAACAAAAACTGAAGCATCAAGTCCAAATATCTGTTGATTTTAGACAGAAAATTTATAAGATAGCATTTGGATTACCAGATGAACTCTCCACTTTAGCAGGTGATGCAGATGAAACTGGTTCCGAAGACTGAGCAGCACCTTCTTCAGGCAAGGAATTCCCATCTACAGAATTAGAAGGCTTCAATGTGTCATCTTGAGAATTTTCTGCCCCATCAATTTTCTGATTCGGCCCATCCATTTTCTGATCCTCCAGCCCTTCAATTTTCTGATCCTCCATCCCCTCAATTTTCTGATCCTCAACCAGCCCTTCAATTTTCTGATTTTCTGACCCTTCAATTTTCTGATTCTCCTCAAGTTTCTTTCTCTGGGCATATTGCCGTGATGGAGAAGGCTTAGGCGGTGCAACTGCCTTTGCCAATTGACCACCCCAAGACCAAACAGCATCACGATTCTCAATGTTCCAAAGAAGCTTGAGGCCATAAACAAAAATACGTTGACAACTATCAGCAACAACCACGTTGTATCCATCATCGTCACTAGGATCAGATTGCATATTCTCGTCGCTTTCACTTCCATTTTCATTATCAGACCTCACACATGTCACCTCGAGATTTCTTCTTCCAGCTTCTTGCCATGCTGATAATCTTGCAGGATCAGCCTTAGGAGTTTGCTTTCGTATTGTGAAGTAATCAGATGACAACAAGAAACCATCATCACGCTGCCTATCAGTGCAAACACCGCTTCTATTGCTTTTCTGGATTGTTCCTTTATCAGTGGAGCTTAATTGTGAATTTTTTCTTGTCATTTGAATGAGCTTTGCAACACTAGTACAGTCATCACGATCCAAATGCACCTTAGGTGTGTGAAGATCAATACCTTGATAAACAAGATCAAGAGGATCACGCTTGCTGTCAAAAAAGTACTTTTGTTGCCTCCCACGACTATTTACAAGCTCAAACTTGAGCTTTGTCATCTTGAATGTTAGTCCTTTTGCAGGATCATCATCATCCAACGGTATGTTCTTAATGCAAATCGGTGTTGAATCAATTCGAAGCATAAATTCAGTCATAACCCTGTCTAAAGATAGATTTCCAGATCTAGGAATTCTTGGTACTCCAAACCGAGGATACCGAGAAAACATTCGCAGTTTGTTTGGAGGAAGGTAGATTAGGTTCCAAAACTGTACAATCCATTCCAAATCATGAGCACCAAGTTTGACAGTGGGAGGTCTATCTTCAGAAGAGTACACTCCACCCAAAGCTCCATCTGCTATAGCAGTGTCACTACTGGAAGATTGTGATAATTCTGAAGCTAAGAATGGCCTGAAGGAGACACTGCACCTAATAGAGAGAGATGTAGATCTAAATGGATCGAAAATATACTCACGAGGTCTCCCTTCATTGGGAAGAGAAAATAGATAATGATTTAAGGGAGTTCCAGAATCACAACCCCAGTCCATATTCAGTTCAAGTGTTAACCAGGGGACTTCAAGGAAAGGATATGTGATACCAGGGGGAAATCTCAGGTTCCTATTCTTCGCCAAGTATTCAAGACTGCTTGTGAAGACTTTGAAATTCTTTGCAGAGGCATAAATGTGACCGTCTGACTGCTGGATTTCCATATGATCGGATAAGACATCAAGTTTGTCAAGCTTCTCATAAGGGTCAGTAGTTGCAAGGATATACCATTGAGTTTCAGACAAGACCAAAGAGATATGTCCATGTATATAGTTCCTCATTTCATCCCACCATGGCAAGCTTTTTTCCTTTTTTGGAGGTGTAGGGGGCACAATGGGATTTTTAACACTCAGATTAGCCCTCCGAAGAGCAACTGTAAAAGCCCAGCTTATATCAGTGAAAACGGGTTCATAACCCACTCCAAATGACACTAAGGCTTTCTGGAAATGAAGTGGCAAATCTGTATATGTCTTCATTGGCGGGGTAGTTCCAGTTACCGAACGGAGAAGACTAACTTTTCTCCACCTCCCGATGTAGACTTCCGAATGAACTTGAGGTTGGAAACTAGTTGCCTAGAGAGGAAGAGGGAATTAGAATGTTCGACTCCGTCCATTCAGATGTGTACAGAGAAAGCTCAGAGCCCCTTCAAACATGTAAACAGAATTAACCAACTTTTCATATGAAAAAGAGGACTTACCTGCTGTGCAAGTACAAGACGACCTTCACATCTCCCAAGTGTACCTGAAAATAGAGGAAACGTGTAATTCCTTATTTGAGCAACAAGTGTGTTTGTCCGCAGGTTAAGACTGCTTCCATACAGCCTAGAAAATGGTATGTTGTTTTTTCGAGCAACAGGATCTAGTTCTTTTACAAAATTTACCATCCCAGCCTCGCCTCCTTCAATCATCATTAAGGTGAGATCCAAGTCTGTGGCAATAATAGAGAGAAGAGAGGCTCTTTCAATACTTGGCCTAAAGCCAGCCTGGAATCCTTCTCTCCATGCTCCCGATCCTTCGCAAGCTTTGAGGTTTTGACATTCCTGGTAATATGATTGGAATGACTCCTTGTATATGTCTTCCCGCAGTTTGTTAACCGCAGAAGGATCTTGAAGATCAATATCAACACCTTTGTATGATAACTTCTTTTCATGGTTAGCTTCAGTGTGACCAGATGTAACAGAAGAGTTGTTGCCACTACCTGAGACTAGATCTTCCAGAAATTTTAACCTGACAGCCAACTCAGAGGCTTCATTCTTCATGAGATGAAAATGTTCATCAAGCCAACCCTGAAGTGGCTCTTCCTCGATATCAGCAGTCAGCTTACGTATATAGAACTTTAGACAGCCAAAATTTGAAGAAGATGGTTTTTTAGGTTTTGAGCTATTCTTTTTTTTAGGAAAAATTAGCTTACTTTTGGCAGATGTTATAAGTTTTAGAGCTCGCAACTGATCCTCAACAGCATCATCAATGGCACGCAACTGTAGCCTATATGGCAAGCAAATATGAACACCAAGGCCTTGAACTACGAAGTCCCATATGGTTGTACCAGGACTACTTGAAGCATTTGGAATGCGAGAAATCTGCATCCGGCTACTTTTCACGAGTTGGCAACCATCAAAACATAATATAAGCCCTTCAAGAAGTACACCGATGCGAGCATTCTCAGAAAAAATTGACTCAATTTGAACTGTAGCCTCAACGCCATCACCAGCCTCTGCAGATACTCTGAGCATTTCCACATCCACAGCAAATACTGACTCCTTCTGTTGTGTTTCAGCATGACCGTGCTTTTCAACAGGTTCTTTTGCAATTTCAGTACCATAGACACTATCCGTATTCTCTTCTTGTGCCTGAAGTTTGTGATGTTGCACCAGTAACTTCAAATAAGTCGCGAGTTCAAAGAGTGAGATATGCGCATCTGGCTCCCAACGGGTTGCAATTTCAGTAGCACTGAAAAGAGAGCAGACAGCTATCTCTTTATGACCTCCAGAACGTCTAACAAACTTCGCATTTTGCAAGTCAAGTAGCAACACTTCTGTACCAACACTATGTTCTTCAGGATGTTCCTGATAAACTGCTCTGGCTCTTTCCAGTTCAAGCTGCACAGAGTTTTTCTCTTTGTTCACACAAAAAGTAAAATGGAGGAGTTCAAGTGACACAGAATACTTTAACTTCTTGCATTCATTGGAAACTGTGGACATAATATTAGCAGTTCGTTTTGTACCATCAGCACAAACATTGATTATAACTCTCCCGCCTTGAGATCCATAATTCACGCGCTTTGGATCTTCAACAACGGTGTTGTCCAGGCCAACATCACCACAGAAATTAATAGAACATCGTTCAAGATTAAATTTGAGAAGCTGAGTCCCTTTGCCATCAGACTTGGATGAGTGTGCCTCCCCACTATGCATTTTTTTCTTAGAGCCTGATGTTGTTTTGAGTAGAGCTTGCAACAACATAGCAGTTGCGATCAGCGACTCCATACGCTTCATTGTGAAGTACAAACCCACCTCAGATACATCAACTGATAGAACAGGTCCAGACTTGGGATCCTTTTCTACAACTGCGTCAGCAACTTTTCTCCCCCACTCCAAACTAACTTTTGGTACGTGCAATATAGATCCAGGGTTAGTTTTCACACCATATAAACTTGCTGTTGGATATCGTTGATATTCATCAGAGAGATGCAAATTCAATTCACCAATTTCTGCATGAGCTGAAGTTCCCGCACTTGATACATTATTAGCAACCACACGTGAAGATTTAGAGCAGCCCTACAATAGGCAAAGAGGAATTTTCCAATCTGATGCAAATATAAATATAATTTTTCACTTAAAGAGGCAGACATTAAGAAAGAAAGAAAAACAGATGCTAGTACATTTTGGTACTCCAAAACTACGTGACCAGGAGAATAAAAAAACATTATCTAAACTCTTAAAAGTAAAACTTCCTGTTGAATATAAAGGCTTGTCCAAACTTTCTTTTCCTTTCTTTGAACTACTGCACAGTAACTTCTCCTATCTCAAAAAGTTCAGAGTTGGGAACCAGAGATCTCTAGGTAATATGACCAAGCAATACCCCCAAAAAAATTGAAAACTGTACTATTCAATGAAAAATCTCTACAAGAACAAGAAAAAAACATACTTGTCAATCAATCTAGTAACTACCACGACCTTCAGCATGTAGTTTCTAGTTTTTATTTTCACGCTTATGTTCCTTTATCATCTTCAACTTCTAATTATTAGCTTGCATAAGAAACAATCAAAAGTGTAGTATTCAGAGATAGAGAGAGTGAGAACTCCACTGCTTACATGAAATAAAGGCAAACCACTTATACTATAGAGCTCAATGGTCATCTCAGGAGCTGAAACAGAACATTTCCATTTGATGATAGCCTTGGAGCCAGTTGACTTGGGCTTCTCTACTTTAGGAACTTCCTCTTTTAGCACCATTGATTTCTTGTTCATGGCATGCACACACATCCATGGCTTCAATCTACTCAATGCTATATTACATCGAACACCAAGTCGTACATCAACCTCAGCTCTTATGACTGAGATTGGCTACAGAATTTTCAAATAGAAGAAAGAAACAAGTGTGAAGATATTGCTTTATTGTGGATCCATGCAACGGATGAAAGTATCTGTATTAGGTATAAGATCCAGTTTTCTTTGTTCTCATTTTTTGAAAGATACCTTATCCAAATATATAACTGTTTTTTTCTTATAGTTGCATAATTTTTTATATAACAGTTAATCTAACCTGCATGGAAACATAAACTGAAGAAGAAACGTTGAGCTTCAATACTTCCAAGACAGAGGTCCCTGCTTCTCTGAAAAGCTACATTAAAAAGAAAAAAGGCATTCACCAAGCAAAGCACATAGGAAATTGTCAAATTCATTAGCTCATTTGAATAAAGCTCATACATGAATCTCACTTAGATCTAGTTGGACATCAAGCTTTGTACTCTCCTCCCCACCTTCACTTAAAGGTGATTTGAAACTTTTCAGCTGAAGTCCTAAGATTTGATTCTCAAAAAAAAGGCCGTATTCTTGATGGACAAACATCATTGCCAACTTCGGTAGACTGAAGGAAGCCTGGAGGAAAAAATTGGTTGGTTACATATATACTGAAATAACGTATTCACTCAATCAACATTTAGACAGCTGATACCATGGGTACTAATGGTTAGATATAGAAGCAGAAAAAAAGGGTGTCATCACATGCTCCTTTTATATATAGAATCATACAAAATTGGAACTATGTCAAGTTCTTCTACTGGAAGTAGATGACTACCAGCTACTTGGTGTTAATAAAAATTCCAACTTAATATATTTTTAACTTCTAATAATTACTTCAAAATCTATATATTTCTACTATTGAATTGTAAATTGACCTACCTTTTCAGGTAGCAAGGTGGAGTACTTTGTCACGAGTCCTTGCTTATTTTGTGGATCTACTGACGTGCTTTTGTCAACAGATGTCTCAATACCTGTGTCAGGAGCCTTCTTTGATGGGCTTTTGCTTTTCAAAAGTAGCTTCTCACTCAAATTCATCATAATCTCTCCACATGCAATCTCCAAATCCTTCAGGGCCACTCCTAATTTCCTATGAAGGGTTAAGAAATCCGGTGTGTTATGCATATAAGAATGCTAACAGCCTATTATCAATTGTAATGTCAAGTGCATCACGCAAAGCAAACAAAAGAAACGAACATGATAACATCCGCGGTGGGGGAGGGACAAAAGAAAAGCTAGCAACCTACCTATCATGACCAAACTCACAAGAAAGAGACAGCTCCTCCCAGTTAAACTGAGAAGAGGCCCTTGCCACTGTAACAGATTGCTGGCTACCAAGATCACCTCCTCTATTGCTGTTGTTTGAAGCCTGATCAATTCCTTCTCGTTCTTCTCTCATCCAAGCAGAGACAGATGAAACAAACAACTTGAAAAACAGATTTGGATTCCTTCTTCCATCTTTATGAAGACCTACTCGGAACTCTTTAATCTCTAAGGTAGCTTTTGGAGTCTGCAATTTTAAACTAACAATTAAGAACTTCAGGTAACAAAAGAAGGCAAGCTAATTGTAATCATATAGAAAATGACAAGAATGAAAATGTGAAGACATAGAGAAAGGCAGTGTCTAATGTTCTGTTATTAAGCCATTAGTAAGTCAACTAATTTTAATCATAGAGCATTATTAAGTGAACAGGCAACTGCGCAGAATGTTCTGTTATTTTCTCACAAGTGCTTCAACACTTCCCTCACAGTCAAAAAGTTCCTTTAACAGAACTATTAACTGTGACTCCTGTGAAGGTGAACCTGCTTCCTGAAAAGGCTACCCTGTTTGAGAGTTTCACATACAATATGATCAACATCTTTTACAATAGGAGGAGGGCTAAAATCAGAAGATGTGCACAGTCCATTTATCAACGAATTCGCTCGCTAAAACTAGCACACAATATCTTCAGATAAAAACAGAAGGATTGGACAGAGTATTACTTTTTAGATAGAAAGAAAAACTTACAGCAGTAAAGGAACACCAAAAAATATTTTGCTGATAATAACAAATAGAGTCAAAACATATAGCAACAACAGTTATAACTCTCTGCATCTGACAATCATAGTATTGTGCCCTTAAATACAGAAGACTTCATTCTTTTTCTTGTATGGATGTAACCAATCAATCAGAGCTCTCTTATGAACAGCACAGAACAATTTCCAGTGAAGAAAAGTGTCGAAGGCATGAGCATTAATCAATGAAAAGTCAAGAGAAACTAAGTTCTCAAAATCATCTCATTAAGAAGTTAAGAAAGCACACTTGGTGAATTTCATTACCTTCAATGCTATATCTGATACTGACAATGAGAAAAACCTTGCCACATTAGCTAAAGCCATCAACTTTTTTCCCTTGCCTGAACTACCTGAACCTGAGCTTCGTGGCTTCCGTGACCTACTCTTATGTTCTACTTTACTTGAGGGTCTTAGTACCAGCTCCAAACCACATATAAGAACTTTCAACTTCGGATCCATTGAAAGTAATCCGAGCCCAAAAATGGCCAAGCATTGGCGTAAACTCAGTTTGATCTCACGAACAGATACAGATTCAATCGCACCCTGTAAACTTTGTCTTATCAGATGTTCAAACTATTATGAAAGCAGAAAAAATATAACTGAAGAGCAGGATGAAAAGTGCCTAGCAAAGATGCCTTCTTTTGCCGCTATTCCTACTAATCTACCAGCAGCATCCACCTCCCCATTCTCATGAAATAGATTCTTATGAATATTTCTGATTTTTCTTCTTTCTAATCTGTATCGAGAGATCTGCTACATTTTATCATCTGATGATAGTGTATTAAGGTCAGTAGCACATGCAGAAATAATATTTTTAAGAAGCAAAGCTACTAATCTAAGCTAATTGGAATCTGCAAGGCAAATTAAGTGATCTTGACAACAATACAATGTTTGCTGTTGCTGATAAAAAAAAAAGGTCATACTAAATAAATACCTTTTTGAACTTCACCACCACGTCCCTTAGACACTTCCATCCACCGACACGGAACTCAAATGATATTCCCATTATGCAACCCAACACCAATGCCAACAACCATGCCACAAATCTGAAAAATCATCATGAATAGGATTAGAATAATTACAGAAAATTTCAGTATAGAATACAAGTTTGAGAAAGTACTCATATGCAAGGTGCGCTTTGCCAAATTAAAATTTTGAAATATCTATCTCACTCTACAACTCAACACACACAAAAAAGTACGCTATTTAATTGTAGAAATGTCATGGCACCGCAACTGAAAGAAACATCAGGAGTCCATAAGTTTCCCTTGTTTCTCTTGGACATTTTAAGCTTAATGATTTATAGAACTGAGAGGACCAGCAGGTTGAAGTGCTAATTGGAGGTGGAAAGGAGGGGAAAGCTAATGCAGAGTCTGTTCCACATATTTTTTCATTATACCTTGTTTAAGACCATTGTAGACTAAGGATCAAGCACAAAAAATCCTTTTTGAGAAAATTATACTGTTTTGCTAGAACCTGAAACATGCGAACTCCCACTATTATGACTTCATACTTCTACACTTTATAGAGATAAGGAGTGCAAATCCAGTTGTAAAACAAACTAACAGTCCAAGTTTGTGTTAATTATAAATTTAACTAACAAATAAGCTTGACATATATCATGCATCTCTGTTCAGCATTCCATATTTAATACACTAAGGCAACCTTTTTATTGTGGGACCAGTTAAACAACTCCGAGTACTGGGTAGGGAGGATCAAGTCTTTAACATGTTCAATCAAGCACTTCTTATTGATAGTTCTAGAATTTATGAATGAAGGAGAAATATTTTCAGAGTACCAGTTCAAGCCAAGTCCAGCATGACAATGCACTTATAACTGATTGATAAAAACAGGTTTGGTTTACAGAGACATTGTTTCTAAGGGCTGGGAAAGTGTTTGTTCAAAAGGCAAACTATTTTTCCTTTTCAAAATTAACATGGGCAGGTTTGACCTAAGAAAACTTCAACCAATTGCAGGGATATAACTAAATGACTTACAATGCACAGGCTACTACCATGAATAACAACCAAACCAGCACAAGTCTGATTCTGCGCCTATTAGGTCCTGCTCAAAGAGCTCACAATCAAAAAGTTTCATTACCTACTACGTCACGAATTTAACAATAATTTTGAGCAAAATAGGATTTTCTCCGAAATTACAACCTCTACAGATGGCACAGATGGCCCAAAATACAAAACCTAAACCCCGAAACAGCAAAATTCAGGCATACATTATGCTGAATCTCCTGATTTCAAAAATATGCACGGCGTTCAGCAACAGACCACTTTACGGTGTCTAACCCTGGAATATAAATCTCAAACTGTCATAGAAACCAACTTCTAGATAACTGTAGTAAATCCGTCAGATTATACTCTACATAGCTATCAATCAGTGGCAAAAACTACTTGTTCTACCGTCATCATCAGAACAACAATAAACAGCAAAAACTAGAGAGAAATATTAGAAAGCAGGGCTGAAAGCGACTTACAGGAAAACAATCCATAGGACGATGGAGAAGAAGATGGATCCAAACAGAAACTTTAGAAGTGAAACCGACATTGTCAACGACCGACTTTCGTCGCTTTAAATCCAAAAAAAAAAAAGATCGCCCCAACCTATTCTACAAAAAGCATCATCAACACACCAGAGAAGAACGATCAAAGTCCCGGAAACGAACAATAAAAACAGAAGAAAAGCAAAATTGCGCGATTCGGTTATCATCGAAAAACTCCACGCGACCGAACCCCTCAATCGGGTCACAAAATCCCGCCATTCTCCGATAAACTGCAGCTAATTGTAAGAATGGACAAGGATAAGAAGAATGTGTCGAATGGAGCGAGAAGATCGAAGCTAGGCAGTTACAAGAGAGAGGAAGAGAGAGGTCCGATCCGCGATATGCTCTCCGTGGAGAGAGGAGAGAGAAATGTAAAGGGGAGGAAGAAGGACAGGCTTTGAGATGACCGTTGGCGGGGAAAGCAGAAAAAGTGCACGAAGTATTAACGCTATTTCTTTCCTTATACGAATTTTTCTTTTTTTCTTTTTAGCTCTGGAAATTATTTTTGAGGCGGTGTTTGGGAGTTGGGAAGACGTGCGAGTGATGCGTTTGGTTGAGATGACGAATCTGCCCCCGGGACTCAATTGGAATTAATATTTTATCATAAACTACCTGTAATTTATGGAGGGTAATTGGTTCGTTTATGATAAAAATACGGGGCGGCTAAATACATTTTCTTTTTATAGAGTATCTGGGCATGTATTCTAAACACAAATCCGTGCAATAGGAGCACGTATAAATAAGACGTGTCCGTGCTAGATAATATCTATTGGATAATCAGAAAAAGACATCATAGGCACGTGCACGTATAACTTGTACGTGCTTATGAGGCACGCTCCAACCCGAATATATCCAGTCTGACCCGCTCCAGCCCGACCCGCCCCAGCTCGAGGAGCCCCAATCGCGCCCCGCCCAGCAACAGTCAATCGAGCCCGAGCCGCCCCAACCGCGCCGCCCACGCAGACGCCGCCCGCGATCGGACCGCCCACGCAGACGTCGTTCGTGCCCGCGACCGGACCACCCATGGCCACCGTCTGCGTGTCCTCGCCCACGCCGCCTGAACCCTCTCCACAACGCTCGCCCGCGCCGCCATCCGCCTGTGATGCCATGAAGGAGGCGGTGAAGATGAGAAGAAAGGAGGAAGATGGAGGTGAAATGAGAAGAAAGGAGAAATTTCGGTGCAGAAGATGGAGGTGAAATGGGGACGGCTGTGGAGTGAAGGAAGAAGAGAATGAGCAGTAAAGTTAATCTAGGGGCAGTAAAAAAAAATATTTTTAAAAAAGAAATCTGGCACGTACAACGTGTACGTGCTAGCTTTAAAATATATATATATATATGGCACGTACACGTTGTATGTGCCACTGCCAGCTTTTTTTTATTCGGATATTTGGTTATCCGTTACTAATGCACGTGGGCGTAAAATTTATACGTGCCTTGTCACAGCCACGTGATATATTTACGTGCCTCTCTACTGTATATTTAGAAAATATATATAGCACCCCCTTAAAAATAATGACTGTGGTATAAGGAGGGCTGGACAGGCAATTTGATTGGCCCAATGAACACTATTCTAGTCTAACGCGACCACGGTTCTCGCACTGCAACTCGTAGCGGCTCACACCAGCTCGTCGTGACTCGAACCAAGGAAAGAAAGTGGTGGTGGCAGCAGCAGCCGGTCGGGCTCTCCGGCGGAAGTGAACGGCGGCAGGGGCGAGCGGAAGACAACAGGAGGCGGAGCTCTCTCTCTCTCTCTCACGCGCGGGCACACTAGGAAGAAGGAGGCAAGGGTTCCAATTTTAATCCCCTGTTGCTTTTGGGTATAAATGTATATATATATATATACATATAAATAATTGACATAACACTTGTACCATTTAATATATCATGGGGTATTTCATTCTCCCTCCCTTATAGGAGTTTCGTCCTCGAAACTAATATCAAAACAGATTCGGGTATCGAGCTCTCATGACCGACTCCAATTCCCAAGTCTCTTCTGCTGTACCGTGCTTAGACCATAAGACTTTCACCAAGGAGATGACCTTATTCCTCAATTTCTTCTGTTCACTAGCTAGGATTCTTACGGGTGATTCTTCAAATGTGCCATCAGGTTGAAATTCTATCTCCTCGAACCTATGAGTCGGATGATACACGTATTTCCTCAACTGTGACACATGAAACACATCATGCATTCCGCTCATTCTCGGCGGCAACGCCACTTGGTAAGCTACAATGCCAACTCTCTTCAGAACTTCGAAGGGACCAACATAACGAGGACTCAACTTCCCTCGTTTCCCAAATCTGAACACTCCCTTAGTCGGTGAGACTTTAACAAACATGTGGTCCCCAACATTGAATTCTAAGGGTCGTCTATGAATATCTGCATACGACTTCTGTCGACTCTGAGCTGACAACAATCTCTGACGAATCACTACAATGTGGTCCTTAGTCTTTTGTAGAAGTTCAGGAGCAACTAGAACGGCATCGGTCATATCGTCCCAACACAATGACGATCTACACCGACGACCATATAGAGCCTCATAAGGTGCCATCTAAATCGACGCATGCCAACTATTGTTGTACGTAAACTCCACCAGATGCAGATTGTCTTCCCAATTTCCTGGCCACTCCAAAGCGCAAGCTCGAAGCATATCCTCCAAGGTTTGGATTGTTCTTTCAGACTGACCATTAGTTTGAGGATGAAAGGATGTGTTGAATCTCAGTTGCGTCCCCATTGCTGCATGCAAAGACTTCCAAAAACGAGACAAATCGTCCATCTCTATCATGCACAAAGGTCTTGGGAACGCCATGCAATCTAACTATCTCTCTCAAGAATAATTCAGCTAACCTCTCTGGGTCCCAAGTAATCTTGATGGGTACATAATGCGAAGACTTCGTTAACCGATCCACAATGACCCATATAGCATCGTTTCCTTTTCGTGATCTAGGAAGACCAACAACAAAGTCCATTGTGATGTCCTCCCACTTCCATTCAGGGATAGAAAGCGGTTGTAGTTTTCCAGTTGGCCTCTGGTGCTCAATCTTAACCTGTTGACACGTCAAACACCTCGACACGCACTCAGCCACTTCCCGCTTCATGTCACTCCACCAATAACTACGTCTCAAGTCCTTGTACATCTTACTGGCTCCAGGATGTACATAATATATCAAAGAATGACCTTTCTTGAGAATCAACTCTCTAATCTCTTTATCAGTTGGCTCACATATTCGATTTGAAATTTGAATATCCCCTCATCATGATGAAGAAATCCTGGTGCCTTCCCCTGAGTAACATCGTTCCGTATCCTTCTTAAAAATGGATCATGCGGTTGCTTCTCTTTGATCGTCTCCAGTAATGTCAACTGAATCTCTAACACACTCAAATGCATTCAATCCTTCCCAATCCATACTTCAATCTCGCTCCTTATAAGCTCTCGTTGTAGCTCGGGCTGAGCTGTCAAACAAGCGACCATATGTTCTGGAGTCGACTTCCTACTCAAAGCATTTGCTACCACATTAGCCTTTCCTAGAGGATAAAGGATATCTATATCATAATCCTTAATCAATTCTATCCACCGTCTTTGTCTCATGTTCAACTCTCTCTGAGTTGAAATATACTTCAAGCTCTTGTGATCAGTGAAAATTGGATAACTTAACCCGTACAAGTAATGTCGCCAAATCTTAAGGGCAAAGACTACAGCTGCAAGTTCAAAATCATGTGTAGGATAATTCACCTCATACGGTTTGAGCTGACAAGAAGCATATGCAATGACCTTCCCATTATGCATTAGAACGCAACCCAGACCTTGCTTAGAAGCATTACTGTAGATGGCAAACCCTTCTGTTCTCTGCGGTAAAGCTAACACTGGCGCACTAGTCAAACGCTTCTTGAGCTCTTCAAAACTCTCCTGACATCTTCCGTCCCATTCAAACTTCTTAGTCTTACGTAACATATTGGTTAGCGGTCGAGCAATTTTTTAAAGTCCCTCCACAAATCGCATGTAGTAACCTGTCAGTCCGAGAAAACTCCTAACTTCCTTAATATTCTGAGGTTGTTTCCAATTCACTCTTGCTTCTGTTTTTTGCGGATCTACCATCACACCCTCGTTAGAAATCACATGGCCAAGAAATGCTACCTTAGGTAACCAAAAGTCACATTTAGACAGCTTTGCAAATAATTTTTTTGCCGCCTTAATACTTCAAGTACAGCTTTGAGGTGAGTCTCGTGGTCTTCCTTACTCTGAGAGTACACTAGAATATCATCACTAAAAACCACTACAAAACGATCCAAGTACTCTCTAAAACATCGGTTCATTAAGTCCATGAAAACCGCGAGAGCATTAGTCAACCCAAAATGCATCACCACAAATTCATAGTGACCGTACCTTGTTCTGAAAGCAGTCTTGTGAATATCCTCCTCTCGAATCCTAAGCTGATGATACCCTGATCTCAAGTCAATCTTTGAAAATATTGTAGCTCCTTGCAATTGATCCAACAAGTCATAAATACAAGGGAACATATACTTATTATTGACTGTCACCTTATTCAACTCCCTATAGTCAATACAGAGTCGAAGGGAATCATCCTTCTTTTTAACAAATAACACAGGCGCACCCCAAGGAGATGCACTTGGCCTAATAAAGCCTAATTCCACAAGTTCCTCTAACTGCTTCCTCAATTCTAGCATTTCTGCTGGTGTCATCCGATATGGAGCTCGAGAAATTGGGGCAGTTCTCGGCTCCAGCTCAATAGCGAAATCAATATCACGTCTCAGTGCTAGCCCCAACAGTTTCTCAGGAAATACATCTGGGTATTCGCGAACGAGGTGGATATCGTCTAACTTTACTTCATCTTTTCTCTCCTCTAAGGCCTAACACACATAACCGGCACAACCTTGTCTTAACAGTTTTGCAGCTGCCATTGCACTAATAATTCTGCCAGAGTCTCTAGGATCATGACCCTCGAACATATACACTAATCCCCCATCTATTGTTATAGTAACTGTCTTCTTCCTGTGGTCACAGGCGCATTGTTATCATCAGCTCTTCTCATCTCATAGACTCGTGGTGTTGGAACCCCACCAAGCGGTGCTTTACCCTTGTTTCCATTATTGTTCTGCTGAAACTGGGACTGTGTCGGACGGTTCTAATTCGGAGTTGGACGATAAGTTGGAGAAGATGCTTGAGATTTCGTTGAATTTACCCCCTGTCTGCAGAAGCTTTAATGTGCCCAACTCCCCCACATTTGTAACAAGTCTGGGGTGCTTTCATACAATCTATCTTCTTATGTTGAGAATCGCCACGGTTAAAGCAACGAGGTATAACTCTAGTCATCCCCTGCTGACCCTTGACTGTTGGTATCCTACTGGCATCTGAGAACCTCCACTCTGAGTTGTCTTGGTTGGCCTGTAGTTCTGAGATCCCCCATGAGTAGAGAAGGGCTTCTTGAACCCATTGTTGTGAAATCCCACTTCTTCCGGTGTAGACTGAGTCCTCTATTTCTTACCACATCAAGCATCAATAGTCTGATTAGAATCATCTATAGCAACCTCCATGATCAAGCACTCATCAGTATACTACTCAAGGGTCGTACAACTATGCCTCACCATTAAAGGTTTTATCTCAGGATACAACCATCTATGAAAGCGCTTAATCTTGTCTTTCTCATCCTTGACAATAACAGTAGTATACGTGAACTTCCTACAGAATCATCAGCTACTAGACTACCTGCATCTACCCCTTGACGATAAGCCTGAGGGCCTCATCCTCTACCACGCCCTCGACCTCTACCACGTCCCACTTGCGGGGGCATACAGAATGTAATTACTCATCAATACTAAACATCGCATATAAAACTTATCAAACACAAACTTACCTATGAGTAATAGCAAGGGTCCCCGATCACACGATTGTTTCACAATGTTAGAGAATAGTCTTTTCCACGTCAAACACTTGGAAAAACATTTTTAAATGGCTCTGATACCAATTTCTGTAACACCCCGAACCAGAGGTATTACAGTGCCGTAGACCCGAAGGTCTATAAGGCGATTTTAGAAAGAAAACCCAAAACATTTCCAAATATACAAAAGTTATCACATCAAAATCCCTGCCTTAAGTGTAAACAACATTCAAACTTTTCAGCAAGTTTAAAATATCAATTTACATCCAAAACAACATGTAGTTAATACAACATTTTCCAAATCCGATGCAAAAACTAAGTCTTTAACTGTGAAGACGAAACTGTGATCAAGAACCCCCTTGCTGCCGCTGGACTTGTGAGGACAGGTTGACTGGTGGACCCGATACGTCAGCCAACCGCGAAAACATAAACCGAGGTTGGTTAGTCTAATGAAATACTAGCAAGAATCATCAAGCAAAAATAATAGGACATAGAAAGGTTTATCACACCATCCATCTAACGCCAATTAATAACGCATCAAAAAAAATATACCATTATTGTCACGTAACCTGTACTTAACCAATCCTATCCAATTCTTAAATGTGCAAAATACATCCAATCCAATCTCAACCACATCGAGAACATAAACGGGTGAGACTATCATCACCCTAAGTAATCATACTATCCATGGATAGGTTTAAGATGGGACACTCACCATCCAATTGTGGCCTTGAACCAACGCAAGGTCACCCTCTACGTGGTCGGATGAGGCTATCATCACCCCGACCCAGCTACAAGGAGTCATGCCCTCATTATAACCGAAACAACAATCAACCAACAACAACCAACAACCAACAATCAACAACCAACAACCAACCACAAACAACAAACAATCAACAACCAACAAACGACCAACAACAACCAACAAACAACCAATAAACAACCGTATCCAACAACAAAACCAACAACCAACATTAATCATCACACGAGACAACAACCAACCGACACACATTCCACCATTAAACTCTACGATTGCTAATCTAGATCAATATAACCGATAAATGTAAAATCAATTATTGAACATTAATATACGAAAATAATTATACTAAAAGATATATGTAAAGTATGAGCAAGAATCATCTTGCCTTAAACTTAATGGCAACGACCTTAGAAATTCACCAACTTTGCAAACTAATCCCGGACGAACCTGCGACGATAAACCGAACAATTTCCTGCGTTAATTTAACACATATCATGCCATTACTTGCAACCCCCAATTCAGTCCCTAATTTAGTCTAAGAACAGTCCAACTTCAGTCCATAAACTCTTCAAATGAAACCAAATATCCAACAGTTACATACCACCCTCAGTTGAACAATTTCTAGCTGACCAATTCCTGCAAATTTCCAACCGAACTGCCCCGAATTCAATTATGTCCAAATATCCAATTCTGTCAACAATTTCCTTCAATAATTGAACCAAATCTGCCCAATTTTAACAATCACATAGCAATTACTTTATCCCCAATACAGATGGAAATCAGTTATCAAGTCCACGCATCATCTGCGGTTACCTCGTTGGTGGCTCCCCTTTGTCGCCGGGAAAGTGCAGCAGCAGCAGCTGTCGGTGGCGCTCGACCAGCAGCGTTGGAGGCCGAGCTGGACGAAGGTCGCACAACAACCGAGCTCTCGCACACAACAGCGACCACGGTTCTCGCACTGCAACTCGTAGCGGCTCACACCAGCTCGTCGTGACTCGAACCAAGGAAAGAAAGTGGTGGTGGCAGCAACAGCTGGTCGGGCTCTCCGGCGGAAGTGAACGGCGGCAGGGGTGAGCGGAAGACAGCATGAGGCGGAGCTCTCTCTCTCTCTCTCTCTCTCTCTCTCTCTCTCTCTCTCTCTCTCTCTCTCTCTCTCTCTCGCGCGCGCGCACGGGCACACCAGGAAGAAGGAGGCAATGGTTCCAATTTTAATCCCCTGTTGCTTTTGGGTATAAATGTATATATACATATACATATAAATAATTAACATAACACTTGTACCATTTAATATATCATGGGGTATTTCACGTGGAGGACACATGGCTTACTTCGTACAAGACGAGCATAGTAAGGGCGTGGACGGATCATCATCTTCACTTCTTCACGAGGACTTCAAATAGGTATGACGTTCACAATATGTTGTTTTTTGTACTCATAGTTGTTAATGTCGTACTAACGTCATGTGATTTGACAAGGTTGAGGGGATGCACAAGATTTTGAAATATATTATTGGCTCTAGTAGAGGGGGCTTCAACAGAGTGATCGTGATGATCCACCATGCCATCATCCTTCAAATAGATCAGATTAGGAGGAGCATGAACCTTTCACTTTCCAAACGACCAACGGATTTCGATGATGTATCGATGCCGCCAGTTGTACGAGCTACTTTTTCTAAGCTACATACAATTACTTTACTCTTTTTTTTAAAATCATAATTATATTGGTATTATGATGAAGATGTTTAATGATAGCAATAAATGGTTGCAACAACCTATTCTTATATGTATATACGAATATAAGATTTGAATGAGTCATTTAGTTTTCTTATTAAAAGTGATACTATTTAAAAAAAAAATGATTATGGATTTGGATTGGATTAGACGTTGGTCTTGTTGAGAGTGTTATAAAGAAGGATTAAAAAACAAATATATTTTTTTGCAACTTCTTAATCATGGTGGAAAAATAGACAAAATAACAAACACATATTTACCTATTTAAAATTTATAGAGAACCAATTAATTGATTATCTACGTGAGTTTGATTCTATCACAATATGACAATATTTAAACAGTTATGTATCTCAAGGGACGTGGACCTCTTGTTTGTAATATTATAAAAAAATACTAAGGTAGCTATAGAAAATCTGTTGTTTAAAATGAAATTAAAAGGGAAAAAGTTTAATAAATTATCTCATGTACATAAAAGCATATTAAGAAGGAAACAATTATAACTATTTTTATTTATTTTTGTTTCTATATATGCTTAATTTTATATAGAGTGTATATCAATAAGTAATAAATTATTGTGATAAGAATGTTTGATGAGAGCAATACGAAAAAATTATTTGGTCAAAATGATATATAGAAGACTTGAACTTATGATTTATGGATTGTTGAGAGATAGTCTAACCACTAAGCTACATACAATTACTTGACTCTCTTTTTTAAATCATAATTATATTGGTATTATGATGAAGATGTTAAATGAGAGCAATAAATGGTTGCAATAATCCATTCTTATATGTATATAAGATTTTCTGGATTGGGTTCATATTTGGTGTCATGGATTAGATAAAGAAAGAAAAGAAACAAGAAGAAAGGGAAACAAGGAATATACAAAATGAAATGTACGAGGAAGTAGGATGAGCAAACCGATATATCTGATCCGGTCCGGTCTGGTATGTCGGATATTAGGTAAAAAATATTCACAAAACTTCTATCCATATCCGGTCCGTTTCAAACCGGATATCCGATAAATATTATCCGGATCGGATATTTGGCTCGGATATCCAAATTATCCGAAACTAGAAAACCTATTAAAAATTAAATCAAAATATTACTTTTTTAATTCAATAAAAAATAACAATTCTCAAAGTGCAAACTAAATATCAAACATTAACATCATTTGTAAGTCCCTGTAATTTTTTCAAGCAATTAAACTTGTCAACCTTTTTTCAGATTGAGAACCATAAACGTATATATTATATAACTAGAGGAATTGACAAGTATATATAAAATTGTAACTTTAACTTATATAATCAAAATTCAATTCAATGATGAACACTTAGTCTTGACAAAAAATAAATATTTGCTCTGTCTAGTGAGGCGACAATTAGTACATGACTTAGGGCTTTGATTTTATAAGAATAATAATTAAGGTTGTTTTTTTATTAAAAGAAATAAAATAAGGAATGTTGTATTGAAAAATTAAGGTGGTTTAATTACTTAAAAATTACAAGCACCATTTTGAGATCATCTAAACTAATCAAACATTATATATTAGTTATAAAAACATTTATATATTATATATTAAAAGTACTAGATTCTCGGATATCCGATAAGCAAAATATTTCGATCCATATCCGGTCCAAGTATCCAATAAAATCACCCGAATCGAATTCAGATAAAAATTTAAACGGATGTTTTCGGATACAGACTTTTTCGGATCGGATTGACGGGTTATCGAATCGGATCGGCCGGATCGGATACTTTTGCTCACCCCTACCAGGAAGGGTGGAAAGGAGAGGGGATGAGTGAAAAACTCTATCTTCTCACTAAAAGCCAAATAGTTGAAAAATTGCAACTTGCAAATGTTGTATAGTACTAGTCTACTACGATACCCATTACTCAGAAAAGTTGTTAAAAATGATCAAAATATAGTTGGATCGACATGCCGCAGACACAAGAGTGTGTGGTAGAGTTGCGACGAAGAATGAGCTACACTATCAAATTATGTCCTCTCCAAAGTTTTCATGACAAAGGCGTAGTATGAAAGAAGAAGAAAAACGTGGCCACTCCCGTTTTCAGCTTAAATTGTGAAGGTCTTGTGGTCTAAAAAGTCCTAAAGTTCATTTTAGCTTCAAACTACCATTTTAACTTGTCCAAACAAACCCTAAATAAGGTTACAAAAAAAAAAACCTCAACAGTCAACCTAAAGAAGACAAGTGGGTTAGTTTGGCGGCACTAAACTAACCCTAAATTGAATAAAATTCACTAACCCAGTTCACAATTCTAACTCTACAGTAGTAGCAAAACATGTATGAAAGCTAGTCATTGCATACGTGAACTCAGCCACTCAGCTCTCAATAAGTTGCAATTAGATTTGCCATAGAAGTTATATAAGACCTCAGCGGTCAAGCTAAGAAGAAAAATACAACAGAAGGTGGGATGCATGGGAAAGGACCTTGTGTATTTGAAAAGGGTTTATCATAGTCTGTACAATCAGCCAGTGATAACCTCGGATTCGCAAGTCTACAGCTCAATCTTTGGTCCCTCTCCCTTTCACTTCAATTCAGACAAATTTCTCTCTTCCTCCCTCTGAAATTTATGTAATGTTCTCTACTGCTGAGCTATCATTGCAGGCTTCTCTTCAGCTGCTAATGCAGCAGATTTGCTCTCTCCAAGGATATCAGACGCAGAAAACACATCAGAACCTCCAGTTCCGCCCTGTACACATACAAGGGGAAAAGAGTCTCTCAAAGTAATGGCAATACAACAAGTAAAATAGAAAGATGGGTATAAGAGATTCATACCTGGTCATGCGGAATCAGGACTTGGTCATGGGGTCGCTTGGAAAGGTCTCTCAAAGTGCCCTGCAAATATCAACTGCTATTCAGATAACAGCAAGAACGCAGAGTACTTTCAAAAGCACACATGGGTTCCTAACAAGACAGCTGGTGGCGGGAGACATTCAGGTGAATTACTGTGCTATGGGTGAGAAATAGAGAAGTCCTTATGCCAAAGCTACTTGGGAAGATCACACGTATCGCCCTTCTGGTAATTATCTAAACTGCAGAGCAAGTCAAGTATCCACTACCCAGCACCTCAAATCCTTAAAATCCCAGCTGTTCCATGAATGCAAAATTACATTCCAACAGGAAAGGGAGGGAAAATGAACATTATTTGATCCTCTACAATGCTAGTTCTGAAGGCATTTTTTATCACATCCATTAGATAACTCAAGCTACAAGGTTTCTGTGCAAACTACCATCACATAATGATTTTTCAGAGGAGAAACTAGCAGAAGAGCTGATGTACAATAATATCTAGTCATCGACACATAAAAAGGGGGAAACAAAAACTTCGTTTGCAAACTAACCAAAGAAATGACAATATAACATTTTCAAACTTAATAAATAATTGCATGGTAGAGTAACCATTTCCTACAGAGCATATACCTTATTTGCCCAGACAAGTCCACACGCATTACAAAGGGTCCGTGGACCAGCAGGTCCACGCCGCATCATAGGAGTGGACTTTGAGCTTATTCCACAATGAGCACACCTGAACAGAGTATGTCGAGATTCAAGGACACCAAGCAGCGGATAATGGGAAGGGACTAAGAACTTTTGGGCAAGGAGCTAAAAACTTCAAAATTGACATGGAAATCTTGCTACAGTAAATGGGTACAAAAGAAACCTGACAAGTATTGAAGTAAGCAGAGTAAGTGCATACATTGTTTCTGATGGGGTGTCATCCGAACCAGAATCCTGACCAGTACTGCAGCGTGATGCATCCTCCGGCTTTTTGGAAGAAGTAAATTGTCCCTTTTTACGTTGCATTCTAATGAAAGAAAAATAAATGAATTTCTCTTGGAGATAGCAAATGAGTTACTGAATACAGCAATTGAACACTGTTGGGGGCTGAAAAGCTTAAACTGAAGTAAGAAAAAAAACTTGGCATCTAAACATGTGTGAAAAAAGTCAGGGAGGAAACTAGTTGACAGCCACGGATTGGGTTGTCCATTAGAGCTCAAGTTTTGGAAGAAAAATAAAGAATATCATCAGAACACAAGCTAGAACTTCAAACGGCATTAATCTTGTGGCCCCCATAGAAAGGAAACTATCATACCAAGAGAACAGTTTTTATTTGTTAGGAGATACATAGTCCATATTTTAGTCAATGGCTCCGATATAAACTAGTCATGAAACTACATACAAACATTCCTAAGACATGGGGAAGAAGAGGAGTGAGCTCCTGAAGGCTGATTCTATCCCCCTTTCCCACATGACCTAACGTTATTATAAAAAAGCAACTAAGGCATATCCTCACTATTCAGTGTATTCTGTTCTGCTCATTATAAGGACATACACTGTCATGGAGGATGATAAACATGCTCAAAATTAAAATGTCTTAGGCTGAACTACATTGGTTCAAAATTTCTCAGAACATGAATTTTGTAGCCAAAATTAGAGAGCCCACTGAAAATGAGCAGACTCAAATAAGGAATTTTGTAAATAGAGATAACCTGCGTATTCTCTGGCATAAATAGAGAACCAACTAATTTTGGCTGATAAACATGCATTTTGTAGCACAGGTACTATACCAAAATGGGTGAAGATAACCTGCGTGTTCTCTGGCATAAATAGAGAACCAACTAATTCCCACTATTTCATCTAAAGATGTTCACTTTAAGTATCTCTACGACTGCCTCAACTTATGCAGGTAAAATCAAGCACTGTTATAGCTGTTGTAAGATCCAACAGTAGCAGTAATACCAGACTACAGCCAAGTCTAACTACCAGGACAGGATATTGTTTTGCATAATGCGGTTCTTCTAACACATTTAACATACAGAAGGAAACAATATCTCAGCTCGCATACCTAAGTGCAACTTCTTGGCGCACATTATACCTAATCTTCTTATCAAAGTTGCGCTCTTTCCTCTTCTGACGAAACCTATCCAAGGAAGCTGCTCTATGCGGTTGACTGCCCCGCACAGCATGCTCCAAATAGCCCTATAATTAGCCCCAAAATGTAATAAGACAAATGAAATAGCTAATTTGAGAGACATTCAAGCATATTATAAACAAGAAGCAGTACCCGCTGGCTCTGAGATGCCAATTCATTGCCTTGTGAAGCTGGAGATACTTCACATCCACCCAAGAGCAGCAGTACTGCTTGAACCTGCAAAAACACACAGCTCAGCCTACTATCTAGCCTTCCAGTCCATTAAGTTGTCAACTCAAACTCCTAAAAATGAAAAGAAACTGAAAGTGGAAGTGAAACATAAGTTAAGAAAAATGAGCATCAGATTATCTGTGTTTCAAAAAGAATATTGAAATCTGATCTTAACATAAAAAGTTCAGTCGTCATCTCATGAATGCCCAAAACTTAACACTACATAACCACTTCGTATATAATGATTATACAAAGATATAGTTTCCCCTCTAAACATGTTTCCACAAGTTTGATGACTGGGATATAATTATAAGGCGCTTCACTAGAAATAAAAGTATCCTAGTTTGAGGCCTAAACAACCAAAACTTCTAAAGACCCTTCTAGTTTGAAACTTTTAAAAACAACAAGTGATAAAAGTAAAATAAACCCTTCTCAATTGCTTTGAGTGCATAACCCTGGTCAAATAATCCATCAAATCTTTCACATATATCATGATCGCTTCTAGTTAACAAGAGGACGCATTTGTTGCATTTTTAGACATGGCCAAATTGAGCCAATTGCGTAGCAACAAATTCACTTGGGAAGAAGAAGAAGTCCATTTATGGAGTACTGAGCAGCAACAGTTGTTCACCTTGTCAAGAACAGAACTTTATCTATGATTTTTTGTTTAAAATGATGAAAGCGTGTCAAGTAAAAAAGCTTGAAAATTCCCATAGCATAAAAAACAAGCAATTTAGACGCCAATCTAAGTTCTAATACATCAATCCACTTGAAAATTTCTTTCTTTTGTTCAAGAAAGCTTTTCTTCACCAACAAGATCTCAAACATATCTCTTAAAACAGCAAAAAAGTGGCCAACTCCTCCACCTTGCTATTCCAAATATTCAACCAAAACAGATCAAATTCGGACAAATTCAGTTCAAACAAAAAAATAAAGAGAGAGAAAGACGGACCTTCTCAGGCGTAACAGCATCGAATACATAAACCTGTCCACGGAACGAGAGAGTAAGCTGGTTCCCATCATCACCAACACCTCTATGCATCCCACCGTAATCTCCACCAACTCCACCACCATCGCCGGCTCCGAAAACGCCACCCTCGTCGGCATCAAAGGTGACAGCGCCCCCAACGACCCCGTCTTCGAAGGAGTGTCCATCGTATCGAATGTGGGGGTTGTCGACGGACTCGGCTCCTACGGCGCCGTTATCGTCGGCAACGGCCACCTGGACGGAGACATCCATGTGTTGGCTGTGAGCGTACATTGAGCAGGGGGGCGACCTCTTTCTAGGGTTTCGCTGCTGGGAAATCTCAGAACCATTACAGAGCCCCCAATTCGATCGCACTTCCCACCGAAACCCTAAAACCAAGGGGGAATAGATAAAAGAGCGCAGAGAGAGAGAGGGAATGAGATTGGTTGCGGTGAATGAAGAAAGGAGTGCTTCGAGAGAGAGATGGCGGATTAGGTCTTGGGAAGGTGCTTTTCCGAGAGAGAAAGGGGGGAAAGAAAGAGGACGATGAGAGAGGAGAAATAGAAAAGACCCTCGATGTTTGAGGGTATTTACAATGTTGACCACTCTGTGTGTGTGCGGGAACTTCAGCTGCGTGGTCTGGGCTTGGAGGGACAGCCATGCATTACTCATGCGGTCAAATGGTCAATGCAATTTCTTGGGGAATGTTTTGTACTTTCGATTATTCAGATTTTACCCTAGATAAAAATAAAAAACTAATTAGGCTTTTGGTCCTATAATTAAATGAGAGTTTAAGTCAGATATCAACTTAAATTAAAGTTTTTTAAATCATTTTCTCCTTGTAAGTTAAATAGATTTCTGTAATAATATTAGAAATTTTAAATTAATTTTTTTAATGTATGTTTATAGACACATGTTAAGAGTCTAAAAATGAAAATTATTTATAAACTATCTCCTAAAGTAGAAGGGATGAATTCTTAGGGAAAAAAAAAAACTAATCACTAAAAGAGATTGTTGCTAAATATAAAATTCTTATTATATGTCTATGGACACACATTAGAAAAATCAATTTTAAAAAGTTCGAAAATTTCACACATTTAACGTAATTCATGCTATATACCAAAGTTTGGTATATTTCATGTGGTAATCCAGAGATCTATATGAATTTCGCCACATATCCATCTCGTTAAAGTTAACCAGAAAAAGTTAAATTTATTTTAAGAAAAAGAGAAATGAAAAAAAAAACAGACATATTTGTATCCCTCGTCCGTATTGTTAGCAACCATCGAACATTGTTTGGAGGAAGAGCATCGTAGCACATATTTTTCGCTATTTCTAGGGTTTAATAGATTTGTTAGCAAATAGAATTTAGGGATTGGATTTATGAATTTAGGGAGGTAGCAAGTTAGAATTTGTGCTCTTTTAAATTTGTTTGTGTTGTTGCTGCAAATACAACTTCGAATATGTCTTCTTTCAAATTCGTTTGTTTTGTTGCGGCAAACACAAGTTCGAATTTGTGCTCTTTCATAATTTCACGAGTGTATTAAATCACGAGGTTTCTAAGAAGATCCAAATAAAAGATTGGTGTTCAGATTATATAAGTATTATAAGTTAAAAAAACCAGCCATTGATCTATTCAAATGAAAACCAACAAACACAACTTCATTATTTTAATTAATTTTGTGAACATTCACGTTTTTCTTTTCTTTTTAAATAAAATTTAACGTTTTCCTGTTAATTTTAACGAAATGGGTATGAGGAAAAATTTATATAATGTTTAGGATTATCACGTAAAATAAGTCAAATTTTAATATATCATGTGAATAATTCACATGCTAAATCTCATAGTTACTGGGTGAAATATCCATAAAAAGTTCATTGAAAAAAAGTTGATATCTGACTTAAACTCTCATTAGTCTAAACATCATCAAATATGAGGATTTTTAATCATTAACGCTCGTGTAACTAGTCAATTTTCACTTTGTCAAAATTGATTATGGGTTGCATCGACTTTATAAACCATGTCACGTGAAAACTTAACAGTATTTTGTGTGCTACTCAACCCATATATATGGAATGATTGTCCACAAATTAAAAATGTAGGATATGTTTTATAAGAGCATGTTTATCGAATTATCGATATAATAGGGATCGATTTTTGTGCAATTTATAGTATATAGAAATCAAATATGTTGGAGGATCGGATCTAAAATCTAATCGATCCCTCAAAATGAAAATCAAAGAATCGGTAAAAACCGGCGTTCAAGGTAAGGCATGGGAGAGACTCATCTTCATAGGGTTTAAAATGAATCAATAAACTAGCTTAGTTTTTGTGACGTGCTAGACTTGAATAAATTTTATATTAATATTTTTTAATTATTACAAATATATCAATTTCATATTTAAAAGTTATTAAATAAATAAATAATATATCTAATTAATGATAATATAAATAAAATTAAGATAAGTATTATAAAAATATCTATTAATAATCAATTAATAGGAAAGTTTTGTTTTAGGATGGTAGTTTTATTTTAGAGTGCGGATCCGGTGTAAATAGACATTAAGGTGAGAAATGAGAATATCTCATAGTTTTTGGATTTTTAAATCTAAAGGCTGAGATTAGACTATCATTTAAGTGGTCATGTGTCATAATTAACCGGTCAAATCAGTCACCAACGACGATCAAAGTTTTTTTTTTGGACCAATTTTTTTTTTCGGGACCATTTTTTTCATGTGCATACATTTTGGCTTGTGTATGCATCTATATTGTCCTATATGTGCATCAAAATTTTATAAGGCGTTGTCCGACCTAAGTTTTTTTTTTCCGACCCATATTTTTTCGGGTCCACTTTTTGCTTGCGCTGGCACGTGCACCATGTTTTGCTTGTGTGTGCATCAATATTGACTTGTATGTGCATAAAAAATTTATAAGGTGTTGACCGACTATTTTTTTCATTCAATTTTTTTTCATCCCAACTTTTTTCCAAAACAATTTTTATTTGAGATGGCATGTGCATATATTTTGGTTTGTATATGCATCAATATTGACATGTATGTGCATCTAAAGATTGTAATTTTTTCTAGAGAAAATGTGCATAAGTTTTGACATGTGCACATTCAAGCAAAAAGACATGTGTTTCAAATGGTATGCAAATACAAACAAAAGACTCATGCACATATCAAGCCAAGAAAACAATGCATATAAGTAAACTTTAGATGCATAGACAATTCAAAATTCATGCACTTATAAGACAAAATCTATGCACATTATGTAAAGTGTATAAGCTTTTACATGTATGTGCATAAGTTTTCACTTACAAAAAGTCACACATATAGTCAAATCCTATGCACGCCTAATTCAATTTACATGCACATACAAGCAAAAAGACATGCACTTTAAAGAGTATGCACATATAAGCCAAAACTCATGCACATTTCAACCTAAGAAAACAACGCACACAAGTAGTTTTATTTTTTGATATGGAAAGATTTCAAGGATCCAGAACAACGAAACCTAGAACCTCGAGAGGCCGAAAATAATCGGCGTCGGAACACCCGACAAGAACAAACAAACCATAAACAACAACAAAACATAACAAAAGATAAAGGAAAACAAACGCAACTGAGCAAGGGAAACCAAAAGGCTAATCGACGAGAAAGGCTTCAAACATGGATTGGAAATCACCAACACGATGTTGAAGCAGCCGAAAAGCAGAAACAAGACACAATCTGGAAGCATTCGCCGCCAGGGATCACCCGATCACTATCTTGATCTCAAACCGGAACAACAGTCTCCAAACAAACCTAAATGCAAACCATGACCCAAAGTTGTCTTGCTCCTGAGGATTTTCAACTCCATTGTCCACATAATCAAGAAGCTCGACTGATGATGGTAGAAGAACCTAGGCTTGATGAGGACGGTAGATGGCCAGCCAAAAGAGGGTTAGATCGTTGTTGGCTTAGAGCGGCTGGTGTCGGGAGTTGGTGGTGTGGGGTGGCGCAACAAATCTGGAGGCGGAACGGCTTAAGGGTGCGGGTCGAGATGGCTCGAGCAAGGTCGTGGGTCGTGGCTCAGTGGTGGTCGGATCTGGGTGTTTGCCATAGCAGGGAGACGAGAAAGTGCTCGAACCCTCGGATCAGAGAAGGAGGGAGACGAGCGCCCAACCGTGGTGGTGAGAGGGGAGTACCGTCGGTGGGTGATGAAGGTCGCAGGGGGCGCGTCTAGGTTGGTTCTGATGTAGGTCGTCGGCGGGAACGTCGGTGTGTTCGTCGGTGGTTGGTGGTCGTCGGATTGCCATTGTAGCGGTGTGGAGGGGAGAACCGGGGGAAAGCGGTTGGGTAAAGGATTGCCATTGTAACGGCGGGAAGAACCGGAGGGGTTGGTGGCTGTCATTGTAGCGATGGGGGTGAAAAATAAACACCGATTTGCAAAAATACCCCAAATGGGTTTTACATTTGCAAGAATATCGGGTTGACTTTTTTTTTGCATATATACACCATTTAGTGTATTTTTGCAAAATAATAAATCTTTTCTTTTAATTCTAAAAGTAAAATAAATCAATAAAATTGTAGAAAAGAAAAAGGAAACAAAAAACCTAAAATAGAAAAATATCATTTATTAATATTTCCCTCCAAAATCCCAAAATTTTCCTTGTAGTTGTCCCGCCCAAAGGAAGCTTTCTCCCGCCCAAAGGAAGCTTTCTCCCGCCCACTTCAGTTCACAAAACTCTCAGGTGAGCCCAGCAAAACCACCAACCACCACACTGATGGCGGCTCCGGGGGCCTTCGAAGAAGAACTCCTCCTGTTTCCCTAGAAACTCGTCCACCGTTTTTAACTGGTTCTTTGTAATTATATCAATGCTTTATTCATTTTCCTGTTTTTCGTTCGGATTTTTATCTTCAGGGGGCCAATTAAACAAAATAAGATCCAGCTTAAAGTTGCTTTGCCCAGTGGATGAAATTCCCCAGAAGATTGAAGTCGACATTAGCAACCTGGATGTTGGGGACAAAATTTTGTTGAATGACGTCGAGGTTCATCCTTCTGTGAAGCTTCTCTCCAAGAACGAGACAAAACTTGTTTGTAAGATCACAGCCACAAGCGTAGAAGCTGAAAAGTCTAAAGAGTAGACTTCAATTTTCGTTGAAAGTTGGAGGGGGACTTGCATTCAGTGTCGTGACATGTCTGGTTGAATTGAGAAGTCAATGGAAAAAAAAATGTTCAGTGCAGTGTCTTGAAATGCAACGAATCTGTTTTTTGCTTCTTACAGTAGGAGATTGGAACACCAATAAAGAGTGTTTCTTTTGGTGGTCTAATCATCACTAGTTGTAGTTCAAATGGGAATTGTATTACGAATTCTTGAAGTAACTGATTTCAAGTGTTTTTGTGATCAGAAATTTGTAGCAGCTATGGCTATGATGTGATTCTGTTTTATTTTAATTTTTGGCTGCTTACAAGCTCAATAAATAAAACATATTCAGGAAACACCACAACATGGCATCTGTATCTGCATCTTCTGTCAAAGGGAAGCTACCACCCAGCATAGTTTGACTGCATCCAAATCAAAGCATGAATACAGATTTACATCTTGCTTATTAGGCTAATATTTGTCATTAGTTCTTGCTTATTTTGGTACGTTTCATTCATCTTGAATTCATTCAATTGGTGCAACAAGGCATAAGCATAAGCATTTCCTGCTTGAATCAGCATATATATTGATCCAGTTTTATTTAATATGCTTCTCATATAGCTATTATCTCTTCACTTCCACATCTAAACGGATGATTTTACCTATAAGCAGCTTTATACTAGTAATATCCACCATTGTAAACTTCCCAGCATCATTTGCTGCACATCAGGTATTTTTTTACATGCTTCAGAAGTCGGTGAGAGTAGTTGCTGCTTGTATTTACAGGACAAACACTTGTCTATGAATCAATCTTCGAATCATTTGTTGCTTGCTTGGCGTTTCATAGAGTAAGAAAATTTGTATTCACTAGCCAATGGATCAAATCTGAGACCATGAGTTTAATGATAAAAACAACAAGTTGGTGGGTCTAAAAGATCAAATCTGAGACCAACACTACTATGAGTACGTATAGAGTGATTGAATGGAGTCATTGGTTGCCGTTGTGAAGATGGCTGCATTCCTTCCTCCTGAGTCCTGATGCATCAAACTCCCTGTCATACACAATTTGGAACATCAAGTCATTACAATTATCATGTGATTTAACGACAAGATTTAAGTCATACTTGGTTGTTATTACTGTTATCGAAAAATAATGTCGGCCTTAAGAAAAAAAATGCCATAATTACGAATATTAATGTCAGAACTACAAATAAAAATATTGCATCTTCCTCCACTGATAATAATTTTTACATCAAATATCATCACCAAACCTTAACACATAATATGACTTGCCATTTGTCCCTCCGTCAGGATGATTCACCGCAGTATGGAATATGGTGTACACCCTATGTTATCACTTAGATTTCAGTCTTTTGACATATGTTGTGTATAGGTAGAATAAATTTCATTGGTGACATTTATTTTGTTAAAATCGACAATAAATTTTCTAATGGATGACAAGAGTTTAATGTTGATAGTATGAAACATATAAAATTCTTTGACATTTTAATTGTTCATTCCGACAATAAAACTATACCATGTGACAAAACTATTCATTTTGACATTGTAATTGTTCATTTCGATTTCACCTTTGAGCTCTGTTGAATTCCTTAGGTTTTGATGGTAACAAACATTCAACTAATCTGGGTACTAAGTGTTTCAGGAACAAAGACAGTTATCTCAGGGAACCATTGCAGCAAAGGATCACAGAGGGAACAAAGCTCTGTTCATGTTCTTTGTTACCTCTCAAGGAACATCAGTGACGAACAAGATCAAGCTGCGAATGGAAGGAAGATATCCAGCGTGAAGATTATGGAAACTTTCCTAGAAGAATCACGCGGTCAAAGGATAGGATTTCGGCTGGAAGGATCTCACCGAAAAGAAGATTTGGAGAGAGAATCTGAATGTGTTATCTTAGGAAAACTTTCCTAAGATAATATATTTGGAGAGAGAAGAATCTTATCTTAATCCGTTAATGTTATCTTAGGAATTATTTCCTTAGATAATATCGGTTGTTAAGATAATATTCTTCAAATCAATTAATATCATCTTGTTACCAAGTTTAGGAAGATAGGATTATCTTGTTATGATTAGGGTTTGGTCGAGTTGTATTTATATGGGAATGTGGGATTCATTTCTATGTAACCACGACGACGGAAAACTGAGAGAACGAAAAAGAGAAAGAAAAGAAGTGAGGTGTGTGTAAGTCTTTGAGGGTTGAGTTCGATTCATCGTTGTAGAAGAGTCTTCGAGTCTAGCTGGTTGTTTAGAGGTCGAAGTCCAGGATACAAGTGTAATCGAACAAAAAATCAATAAGATAAGTACACGCTTCAAAATCCTATCAAGCGGAAGCTTGAAGGTAGTGGTTTTTCCTTGAGAAGCTAGTTTTGCTAATCAGGGTTTCCACTATACATCGTGAGTTCGTTCTATTATCTTTCTTGCTATATTTATCTGTTGCAACTTCTGTGGGAACAAAGCTTTTGTTTCCTCAGACGTAACTCTAACGATCCAACAATTGGTATCAGAGCCTGGTGCTCTAGATTGTTTTCGTTACAGAATTTGCAGGAAAGATGTCGTCGTCAAGCAATGCAATCGGAGATTCATTCTGGAAGCCACCGATTTTGAAGGCAGGAGAATATGACTGGTGGGTGGAACAAATTGAGTCCCACATCTGCTCCCTTGATGGACAGATCTGGAGAGTCATCGAGGTTGGCCCCATGGCTATCCCAAATGAAAAGGACGCTACAAAGCCTAAGCCAAAGATCGACTACACCGATGGAGACTGGAAGAAGCTGGAGAAGAATTGCAGAGCCAAGAAGATCCTTCACATGGCCCTTCTCCCCACGGATCTCAAGAAAATCATCGGCTACAAAACCGCCAAGGAGATTTGGGAAGCTCTAAGACGTCTCCATCATGGAAATGAAGATGTCAAGAAAAACAGAATTATTTCCTTGATGAAGGAGTACGATCAAATTTCTCAAGGAGAGGATGAGCACATTCAAGAGTTCTACTCCAGGTTCCAGGGGATCGTAGGTCAATTGGAGTTCCTTGATGAAGAGATGCCAGACTGGAAGCTCACTCATCACTTTATGCAAGGCCTCAACTCTCAGTGGGACGCAATTGCTCTCGCTCTGTACTCCCAAACTAACGTCAAGTCTCTCACCATGGAAGAGGTTGTTGTCAAGCTTGAAAGCAACGCATCTGTATACAACCACAAGATGAACAAAAAGGGAGAAGAGAAGGCTCAAAGCATTGCCTTGAAGGTTGAACGTGCCTTTGACCTATCTCAAGTTGAAGACGAAGATGAGGACGGTGATGAAGATGTGACTCTCATCACTAGAGCTATGAAGAAAATATGGTCTCAAAACAAGGGCACACAGAGTTCCTCTGAAGGAAACAGAGACATGAAGGATGTCGTTTGTTACCACTGCCAACACAAGGGACATTTTGCCAATAACTGCTTTAAGAAGAAGGAAAGTCACCTTCCAGTTCGTGAAGGGAAGCAAGCAATGGTCGTAACATGGGGTGATTCCGACTCAGATGATGAAGATTCGTCACGCTCTAGGGATCTCTGCTTGATGGCCATAGAAGACCATGACAAATCAAAAGGCGACATACATGGAACTGAGGTAAGTGAATCTGAACTCATCTCAAGCTTGAAAAGTAAATCAAAAGAAAGCTTGATATCTTTTATTAAGAAACTTGTTCATGAGAATAGTCTTTTCAGTGAGCAAATTGAAGAAAAAGATGAATCGATCTCAAGTTTGATCGAAGAAAATCAGGGTTGGGCAGACAAAGTGCTCGAGCTTGAGAAAGGTTCATCTTTTCCTTCAAGTTCATGTGTCGAATGTCCTAAGCTCGCTGAGAAGATTACGTCTCTTGAGTCCTCTGTCTCCTCACTTGAGTCCGAGTCTTTAATGTTAAAACTTGGAAATGCAAAATTGTCTAGTGATCTAACCAAACTCAGTGAGGAACAGAAGGACAAGCCAAAAGGCATTGTCTTTGTTGCAGCCAAGAATGAAAAGAAGCCCGAATCAAAGGAAGTACCTCGCTTTGGAATTGGGTATCAACCTAAGCTTCTTGTTGATGGCACTAAGTCTAAACGTCCTGGAGTCGAAGGAAAGCAGTCAACGCAAGAAAAGAGGGAAAGTTCCTCGAGGAGGAACAATCACAAAGATTGCTCAAATTCGACTGATGGGAACAAGACTTGGTACCATGGACAGAAAGCTCATTCCATTTGGTTGAAACAATCTCAAAGCGGTAAGTCCAATCATATTGATTTTCATTCTAGGATTGCTAACGAAACAATTTGGCCTAGAAAGAGCAAATATGTCGATCTAAAGTGCCACAAGGTTTGTTGGTATTGCGGGCATTCTGGTCACTACAAACAAGAGTGCCTCTTGAAGAAACACAATGAGAAACTTGCTCGAACCACTAGGGAGAAAATGAATGCTAAACCTCCAGAAATAAAATATGTTGCTCCCACACCCAGAAAGCATAAGCTTGTCTGGGTTCGCAAGAACTAACTCTTTCTGTGCAGGATAAAGTGAGGAAAGTTCCCGGTATTTCATTCGTACAAGGGTCAGTTACTTGACAGGGAACAAAGCGAGTCTCACCTCACTTCTGCAGGAATATTTGAGACTCTAAGGCCTGGTGGCAAAGGTAAAGGAAATGGAGATGTGGATAAAGGCTTAATGACTAAATTGTTCCTTGTTTGAAAATTCAGGTACCATGTACATCTAGAAAAGACATCACTGTGTCGAGAAAAATTGGCAAACAAAGAATCTCGTGGAACAAAGAATCAAACGCCAGTTTTCTCATTAAGACACCTGTTGGGGAACTCTACATTCAGTTTCATACGAAGCCTGGTTTGTTCCCTTAACCACATGTCTATTTGTTGTGTTCCCTCAATGGTTGGCTAAATTACATGGTAAAGTGTGAAAGGTTAATCATCATGTCTTGGTCTGCATTTCTTCTCTTGATCATTAGTTGAACGACTTGCTTAGACTCATGCTAATACCTCACTTATATGCAAAATTTCATGCATGATTCTCTATGCTATCTTGTTTATACACGACTCAGATTTCTTTCGGCCCAAAAGAGTCAACTTGATGCATTGATCCCTCATTATAAGCCCAAATGATTGTTGACTCTACAACTTATCTTAGCTATCATGTTTGATGCTTCCTATGAGCCCCTCTAATCATCCACATCTGGGAGCCTCTCATTCATGATTACACATTATTGCAAAATTTTCATATATGCTTTTGTGTGATGTTCTTTGTTCCCTCTCTGGTAACATTACCCCCGCATCACACTCTTCTATTTTTCTGGAAAGTCGAGAATACGAATTGTTGCCACTGTGGTCTGTGGATATGGTTCAATAGGTATGGTGTGTGATGCCGGCTTACAATTGCCTAAGGAGGGTTCGTGCTTAAAAGCTAATGATGCGCGTAGTAGGCTCAAAATGAATCCCTGGTGAAAGAAGGCAAGCTGAAGGTTGTGATGTTCCAAAAAAAAAAAAAAGACTCTCTATTAGCTGAGCCTATGATGGATGATGACGCCAATAAGGATGCAAAAACTTTGAGTGGGAACAAAAGATAAACTCCATTGCTAATCATACTTCAGCTCTAGCTGGTGGCCCCAGTGGTACTTAATTTGTATTTCTCTGACCAACCAACCCCTCCTTGGTTCCCTAGCACATCTATCCCTCTCTTTTCGAACTTCTTTGTCTCTGATTCTTGTGTGGACATTGATTGGCATGTTAATCATGAATGTTATCCTTGCCTATTTTGTTGTTGTCTTAACATGCTGTCTATGTTTGTGCGTTTCAATCTAATGCAAAAGGGATTATTTTGCTTATCTTGATGTGGTCGTTTTCTCTCTATCTCCTTACCTATGTTTTTGATGATGCCAAAAGGGGAAAAATGACAGGTAGCTTTGGTTAAGGGGGAACAAAACATGGTTTCATATGTTGCTGAGTTGAGGGGGAACTAATACTGCCTTAGTGGGAAGACTTTCTCTCCATAACTGTCTTTATCTCGTACGTATATGCTTTATTGTCAAGGGTGTTTGTCACCATCAAAAGGGGGGAATTTGTTGAATTCCTTATGTTTTGATGGTAACAAACATTCAACTAATCTGGGTACTAAGTGTTTCAGGAACAAAGACAGTTATCTCAGGGAACCATTGCAGCAAAGGATCGCAGAGGGAACAAAGCTCTGTCCATGTTCTTTGTTACCTCTCAAGGAACATCAGTGACGAACAAGATCAAGCTGCGAATGGAAGGAAGATATCCAGCGTGAAGATTATGGAAACTTTCCTAGAAGAATCACACGGTCAAAGGATATGATTTCGGCTGGAAGGATCTCACCGAAAAGAAGATTTGGAGAGAGAATCTAAATGTGTTATCTTAGGAAAACTTTCCTAAGATAATATATTTGGAGAGAGAAGAATCTTATCTTAATCTGTTAATGTTATCTTAGGAATTATTTCCTTAGATAATATCGGTTGTTAAGATAATATTCTTCAAATCAATTAATATCATCTTGTTACCAAGTTTAGGAAGATAGGATTATCTTGTTATGATTAGGGTTTGGTCGAGTTGTATTTATATGGTAATGTGGGATTCATTTCTATGTAACCACGACGACGGAAAACTGAGAGAACGAAAAAGAGAAAGAAAAGAAGTGAGGTGTGTGTAAGTCTTTGAGGGTTGAGTTCGATTCATCGTTGTAGAAGAGTCTTCGAGTCTAACTGGTTGTTTAGAGGTCGAAGTCCAGGATACAAGTGTAATCGAACAAGAAATCAATAAGACAAATACACGCTTCAAAATCCTCTCAAGCGGAAGCTTGAAGGTAGTGGTTTTTCCTTGAGAAGCTAGTTTTGCTAATCAGGGTTTCCACTATACATCGTGAGTTCGTTCTATTATCTTTCTTGCTATATTTATCCGCTGCAACTTCTGTGAGAATAAAGCTTTTGTTCCCTCAGATGTAACTCTAACGATCCAACAAGCTCATATAACTTTCCTTGGTTACTTGTTTTCTTTGAAGGATGAAGAGACCATTCTGAGTCTATCAGAGACCACCCGGATCCCTCAGATTAATATGACACAATCCTACAACTGAATAAAAATTAACACAATCCTGTTATAATTTCATATATATCCTGTCATAATTTCATGTGTCGAATTGTTGATCTTGAACCCAAATTCATATTTATTTACTTTTTAGATTTCATGTGCCGAATTGCTTTGGAAGAAGGAGGGGGAGTAGAGGTAGGCGGCGTGGGAGGGGAAGAGGTCGGAGAAGGAGTGGTGGAATGAGTAATTACTGGTTGGACCAATTGCTTATGCTTATGCCTTGTTGCACCAATTTTCCTCTAAAGCTTTAGGTTGGAGGAATGAGTAATTACTGGTTTATTTCCTTCTCCTTGTCGGAAGGTGATTATTGTTTGACAAGATAATTCTATATGTTTAATTATTTTTTTAATGAGTGATTACAACATTGAAGCAAAATAAGATAATCCTGTCATATATAAAACACAAATACATAACATGCTTCATAAAGTACTAGATATTACACATATTATCATAAAGTATTAAATATTATGTGACATTAGATAGTCACTCCACTAAAATGCTCGTCGTCGACCTCTACGATCACGATATATATTTTAACAAAATCCATTGTCCTACCAAGAGCGGCAAGGGCGGCGGTGTCTTCACGGTTTTGCAAGGCCCTCGAGGTACGAGGGTCACCGTGTGGGGGTACTACTTCAAAGAAGTATGAGGTGTCCCGTTCACAGTTGTTAAAAATATAAAGTTGGATAATGAGCCACCAAATGTCTCTTACCCTTTCGCCATCGGCAACCAATTTTCAGAAATGTCACCCTCGTAGAAGTGGGTGGAGGCGTTAATATTTTGTCACCCTCTAAAAAGGAGTTAGCTAGTAGTGTTAATATCCTCTCACAGTTCTTTATATATCCTATCAAGGATGTATTTATCTTTGTAAGTATCATAGAATCCTCTATGTCAGTACTTTAACAAATATCCCACGTCCCTCTTACACTCATCTTGTCATGCTACTTTAACGAAGATGGAGATCCTCTGGTCCATTTCGGTAGTCCATTCTATGGTCCAAATTGATCTCAGCCTTTCATAAATATAATTGGGGGTTTAATGAAAAAGGAAAAAAGTGGATGATTGGGGTTTGAACGGGTTGATTGGCATGGAACAGGGTTTAGGGAAGGGGGGTGGACCAGAAGAGATTTACTGCTTTAACGAATCCTGTCATACTCACTGACATGTCTTGTCTTCTTTAATATGGTTGAGGCTGGGAGGGAGTGTAGTGTAGCACGTCGTCGACCTCTCCGGTCACGATATATATTTTAATGAAAGTCATTGTCATACCAAGGTCGGCAAGGGCGGAGGCATCTCCACGGTTCTGCAAGGTCCTCAAGATATGAGGGTTGCCGTGCGGGGGTAATACTTTGTAGAAATGGGTGGAGGCGCTTGCCATTTGTCATGTTCACAATTGTTAAAATCATAAAGTTGACTAATGATCCACCAAATATCTTTTACCTTTTCAGACATCGACAACCAGTTTCCATAAATGTCACCCTCGTAGAAATGGGTGGAGGCGCTTGCCATTTGTCCCCTTGTAGGGATGATTCACCGCAGTATGGACTGTGGTGCACACCCTATTTTAATCATTCTCTTCTTATTTCTTCATTAATGATATTTCGCATATTCGTTTTCGCGTTCATAAAATTTAACACAATCCTGTCATGATTCCATATATATCCTGACGGGTTCAATATGATACAATCCTGTCATGATTCCATATATATCATGACAGGTTTAATATGGTTTGAGATAATCCTACCGACCAATATAAGTGGCGGTCTGTATCACATAGGAATAAGAAGAGAATGATTAAAATAGGTAGAAAATGCATAACCATTCCCGTCATACTCACTGACTTGTCCTGACGTCTTTAATATGGTTTGAAATTATGCGACATTATCATAAAGTACTATATTATATAACACAAAAATAAATAACATGCTTCATAAAGTACTAAATATTAGACATTTTATCATAAAGTTTAATGTAATTTGCTTATGACTTTTTCTTGTGAACTTTCTTTTCTTCAAAGACGGAAGCAAGTCATGGTCGATATGGTTTCAAAGTAGTTAATGTAATTTGTGTGGTTGGAATTGGTTGAATTGATACTTAGTCGGAAGTAGTTAATGTAATTTTCTTCGTTAATGATATTTCGCATATTTGTCTTCGCGCATTCATATAATTTAACACAATCCTGTCATGATTCCATATATATCCTGACGGGTTCAATATGGACTAGTTTGGGTTAAATTGATATGACACAATCCTGTCATGATTCCATATATATCATGACAAGTTTAATATGGTTTGAGATAATCCTACCAACCAATATGAGTGGCGGTCTATATCACATAGGAAGAAGAAGAAGAGAAAGATTAAAATAGGAAGAAAATGCATAATCATTCCTATCATATTCACTGACTTGTCGTCTTTAATATCATGACAAGAATTTAAGGTTGATAGTATGAAAATATAAACTTCTCTGACATTGTAATTGTGTATTCCCACAATACAAATATACAATGTGACAAAAATATAAAGACCAATGACATGTATTATTCGTCTAAAGATAATTCGTGCAATTGTACCATGTGACAAAAAATTAGTGTAGCTTGAACATTGTGACATTTTTATTTGGTATACAACATTCTTATTCCTCTAAATCAGTGTAGCTTGAACATTGTACATCTAGTTTATACCTGGGATGAGAGTTGAGTTTATACAAAGAGCAGCTCCAATGTGAGATTGAAAACATTACCCAATAGGCAATAGCCATCAAATCCTTTTGACAACAAATTACATGAGCATAAACCATACAAATTCAGCTACCCAAAATTACACAACAACAACAATTTAGCACAATTCTATCTACCCATCTGAAGATCCATCACTTAGCTTCACTAGGCTTCGTTTGGTTGCTTTTGTACCCTGCCCTCAACTTCTGCAGCCAAAATCCAAAGAACAAGCAATTGGCAACTCAATTTTAAGAGTCAAGTAAAGAACTCAAAACTGATCAGTTTTTAGAGTGCAATGAACCAACTGTTCAACTTGGATAGTTCAGAACTCTTCAACACACGCAGCCTCTTCACAGTCGAGACAAACATCCTAGTAAAGGAACCAAACACAAAAAAACAAAGTTAAGGTTTTTAAACATTAAGGGTGCAATTAGAAGTCATTATTTAATGCAATTTAATGTATTAAAATGCATTCTGGTGACGACCCAAACATACCCAGACAAAGTTAAGATTTTTAAACATTAAGGGTGCAATCAGACACCAGAAAGACCTTTTTTCTAACCTTTCTCATGGTGTCCAATTTCATGATAGCCATTTAGATTTAAGCAGAAAGTCTGAAGCAGGAAATGTGTTGATGAAAAGTCATAAACGTTATAACTAGAACTTTCAACCTTAAAGCCCTTGTCATAAACTAAATATTCTCCTGTCAACCAGGGTAATATTATTTGAAACCTTACATCTCTTGTCATCAATTGATAATTTTTCCATCGATATAAGTAAAACAAGTTATTGTCACTGTTTTTTTTCTCTAATTCACTGCTATATAATGTTTCAAGTTTGTAATTATTTTCGCGGACGAGTATTGGTGACATGATAGTTCTTAATATATGACAGGATAATTCTAAATGTTTAATTACTTCATTAATGAGGGATTACAACATTGAAGCAAAACAAAATAATTCTCTTTGCAACTAAAGTGCCTATACAACATTAAAGACTTTCCTCCCTGTGTAAGAAAACTAACAGTTCATGGCACAACCCACTTGACTAGAAACACAAACAATATTCTCTCCCTAGGACAAGGGATCACCACAGTTTCAATCACCAATCCATCTTCAAGCATGAATACAATATGCAAGCCATTTTGATCTTGCAATGTTGTTATAAACTCTGAAGTTTTACTTGAGTAGTCCATATTTAACATTTCAGGTTTACTCATGATAGGATTGTGTTTCCATTAGACTTCGGCACCCACTATTTCAACACTTTAAGTGAACTCATAACACAAATCAATACACTTCACAGCTGCCATTGCAGAATACTAATAAAAAGATCATATGGCATATACACTTGTATCTGACAGAAGTATCCGAAAAGCTATTTTGAAGTTAAATGCAAGGTTCCTGAATGGTGACAGGATAGTTCTCATTATATGACACGATAGTTTTATATGCTTAATTACTTCATTAATGAAAATTTTCTAATTCACTGTAATTCAATCAACATGGATATATAGTTCTAGGTTCACTGAAATTCAATCAACATGGATAGTTCTAATTCACTGAAAATTTTCTAATTCACTGAAATTCAATCATTATATGACAGGATAATTCTAAATTCACTGAAGTATACGAAAAGCTGTTTTGAAAATTTTGTAACCAAAGATTTCTAATTCACTGAAATTCAACATGGACCAACTAAAGTGAGCACATATACATAGTACCTTCAAATTCAATCAGGAAAGATAACACAACTAAATATTCAACATGGATTCTGATGAACCTGGATACCGTCGCTTCTGTTTCCTCGGACGTCTTTGAGGGACCAACTAGTTGGAGACCATGAAAAGCCGGCTTCTCCTTGACAGCCAAAGGCCAAGGAAACTCCACCTTTAACAAGGACATCAGCACCGTCCTCAGAAACACTAGTGTGGAGCACCTCTTGGGAGCCGCCATGCCAGAGGCGAGGCTTGTAGGATGTGATGAGACCCGAGAGCACTGAATTTGACTCCATCACCGCCAAATTGAGACCTGGCCCCACCGTTACCACCGCTCCAGCCGAAAGCAGCCCCACCGCCACCGCTACCACCTCGAGGTTATAGAAAGGCACTCCGCCGCCGCCGCCCTCGCTCCTTGTCACCCCGACGATTGCGACGTCGTTGGCTGCTGTTGCTGAGCTGTCGCCGTAGCCACAGCCTGAGCAAGAGGTGTTGCGGCGGTCTCTTCCTTCTCCAGCGACAGACGATCGAACACCGCGTTCGCAAACGAGGCCGCCACCGGCCCCACCACGCTACCTCCTACAAAATGCCCCTGCCCTCCAGCGAGATAAATCGTCAGTCCTCCGGATCCCGGCGGTGTCGGCGGAGGAAGCGTTGTTCTGGTGAGCGACAAGATCTCGAACCTCCCAAGAAGTGTGCTCACCACCGGCGCGGCGGCGGACCCCGATGGAACAATGGAGATTTGAGGTTGAAGGAAGAATTTGAGGTTGGAAGAATTTCAATGGCAGCTGTGAAGCCATTTTGATTTGTGTCAGATACAACAAATTTTAGGGTTTTTAATTTTTCAATTTTGAATTTGAAATTTTCAAAATCAATTAGTTTTTATTTTTGTTTTTAATATATTTTATTATTATATTATATTTTATTTTTCAAAAGATAAAAAAAAATAAGATTTTAATTTATCTTTTTATTTAGGGATACTTTTGCAAAAAAACTAGTCAAAAATAAATTAATAGTATATATTTATAAAAAACAAAAATACTAGGATAGAATTGCAAAATCATATATGATTTAGGGTATTGGTTGCTATTTATCAAAAACAAATCACTTTTTAACATAAGAATGTTTCTTAAGAAATTAAATAAACAATCGCAATAATTTTTTTAGAAGAAAGAAAGAGAGGCCAAAATACAAGAAGCTACAAATGGCTAGACTAGACGTTTGGGCTGTCAATCTGGGCTTCGGCTGCCATTGCTAGATGGGCTGAGTTGAGTTCGAAACTGAAATTTGATACCCATTTTTTGGTCTCCTTTGTTATCCATATCATTATCACACCACATACACACAACAGCAATAAATGGTTACCACAAACATTCCAAAATTGAAAAAAGAGGAGTTGAGCAAAATGGAAGTTGTAGCTTTCTCCAGCTCCTTGCCCTCTTTCTTCCATGGCAGAAGCAGCAGAACTTCAACTGCCAATTACTCATCCCACATCGACAGTTGGGCTTTCAAGAAATCTATCTGTGCACAAAAACAACAACTCAGATGTGGCTTAAGAAGAGACACCCAAATCCAAAAGAGAAGAGTTGGGCTTCCCTTTGCTTCTGCTTCTTCTTCTCCCAAAAGCCTCTCTTCAGATGCTGACGCTTCTTCCGACGTATGGCTCCTTGAGCCTATTGGTTTGTCACCTCTTGCCATCTTAAAAGCAATTTCTTTGAAATTCTTGATTCCACTCCAATTTAGAGTCTGAATCTTGTAAAAATGAAAGTCCCAATTTTGGTTGGAGTTGGTGTCTGGTTGATTCATACATATGGAATCCAAATTAGTTGTAAGTAGACTAACTCCTGATCATATCAGGAGATGGAGATTGGAGGCATATTGGTGTGAAGGTTGCGAGGCCAGGCTGTTATGAAATAGTTTCTGTAAGTTGAAATCACCAAATTTCTACACCCTTAATCCAGTTTATGCAATGTAGCTTCAAGTACAATGTCAATTGGATCCCTGATAATTAGTTCTTAAGTACAATGTATATGATTAGAGCTCAGTGATCGTTGGCCGAGTCCCTGACAAAGCAGATCTTGTAATACCAGTAGCCACAGGTATGTATGTACATACAATTTTTTGCACCTAGTTCCAAAGAGAAAGATCTCTTATTGTTTGTTACACTAAACACTTTGGGATGATAATTTGGTATTCAACCTGCAGTTTCCGGGGTACACGCACGCTTTGAGAAGAGACAAGGGAATTTGTATGTCACTGATCTCGACAGCACAAACGGCACCTACGTTAACGAGAGGAAGCTCAACCGGGGAGAAGTGTTCCCTGTTCCTCCTGGCAGTCGCATCATATTTGGTAACGCCATTTCAATCTGTTCATATTGTGTTAGGAGCCATGTTTAATGGACATATTTTGCATAAGTTTGTAGGATGAGAGCTTGATATTTTATATTGCCAATTTGCAGGGGATAATCATCTGGCGATTTTTCTGGTTTCCAAGATTGAAAATGTTGCAAGAGGTGAAGAGAATGCAAAGCAAGATGATGCCCTGCAAACCGAAACTGCTAGTTAAAGCGGAGGAGTTTTCTTGGATGAATGACAAATAAGATGTTTGAGATTTTTATATGAACAATGTACTAGTGTATAGAGAGAAATTGGTGCCTTTGGATTGTTCAGCCAATCAACCATGTACTACATGTGTGGATTGTTCAGTTTTTTCTTTACTGTGTGCCATAGACACATGTTAATTATTAATTTAATAAATACATTCAGTTTTATTAATCTGATCAAATTTCTGGTTTGTATGTAGTTTCCAAAGCCTACATTACATATGTGCAAAGAAAACCCATCTAATGAAAAAATAGCAAATAATTCTAGTTCTGAAAAAGAAGTCGTATTTGTTTGCCAACCAATTGAGACGGTCCTTGTAGTTTGAAAGGCGGGCTCTGGAAAAGTCAACCTTCTTCTTCTCATTCCCCTTTATACTTGTTCATTCCTCTTCTTCTCCAAAAAAATATCAGAACCAAAACCAGAAAATTTACAGATCTAGCGAAGATGTGGTTCGATATCTTTCTCCAGGCGGTGATGCTACTCTCCGGCGTCTTCATGTTCCTCTGGATGCACGACATCCCAAGAAAAGCGCTCTCCCAGTTCATTCAATGGCGCGACCGCCACAGGTTTGAAGCCAAGCGCCACTTCGTCAACGGCGCACAGCTCCTCTCCCAGGCCAGGTCCTCCAAGAGCCTCCCCCTCGCCAGATCCGCCGAGTCCGAAGCCGACGCCGCCATCCGCCTCGACCCCACCGACGCCGCCTCTCACATCCTCAAAGCCCTCGCTCTCGAGTTCCAGGGGTTCAAGACCTCCGCTCTCGACTCCATCGCTGTCGCCCTCTCGCCGCTCGCCGCGAAATCGCTCTCCGATGAGGAGCGAGGCGACGCGCTGCTCAAAAGGGCCGAGCTCAAGGTCGAGGTGAGCCGGTTGGAGAAATCCGGCGCTGGAGGATTGGTGGATCCGGCGCTGGAGGAGGATCTGGTGGTGGCGGTGAAGTTGCGGCCGGATAACGCTAGGGCTTGGTGTTTGTTGGGAGATTGCTACGAAGCCAAGGAGATGAAGGAGAAAGCAAAAGATGCTTTCGAGGCGGCTCTCAAGGCTCAGCCTGAGTGCAAGCCGGCCATCTCAGCTCTGGATCGGCTCGGCTCGGCTAACTAGCTTGTTGAGTTTGAATTTTCAATAGCATTGTTTAATTTTGTCTCCAATGTAAACCTAACAAGAGTATAACGGAGGAAAACTGTCTATGTCAATCTTGTGGTTTGGTACAAACACAAGAAATTGTAACTTGATTTGTCAAAATCAAAGTTCAAATTTACACGAATTGGGCAAAAAAAAAAAAACTTAACTTACATAATGTGGTACTTGTCTAATCCACGAAAATCTGTTCTACGTATCCCACATTTTTGTAGCTGATAATAAACACACAATCATATGCTTCTTGGAAAAGAGTAGAAAAGAAAGTGATTCAAATTTATGTTTCTGTCATTTGAGCTAACAAGTCTCGATTCAGAACTATAATATCAAAACCAATTCTTCAATGTGATTGAGCCACAAAACTGACCAAATGACATCCCATTTAACAATGGCGACTTGTAACGCAAACCCAGAACTAGCGTACAGTAGCGCCATCGAGCCACCTCAGTGTAGGCAAGAACTTGCACAAGAAAGACTTGAAATGTTCATCAACCACAGCGTTACCCAATACGTCGAGTTGAGTCAAGTTCAGGTCCTTCAAAACGGAGAACGCCTCCCAATAGTTCGGTGTGTTGAGCCCAAAAGCAGAAACTTCTTCAAGGTTCCATTCAGTTCCTGCTGTGTGAGACAAGGGTGAGCACCAGAGGTACCTTGTGGTGTCGATAGAGTGCTCACCAATCTCATTGTGTGAGATGTCCAAAACTCTCAATGCCTTGAGTTGTCTCAAAGGCTCAAGAACAGTGAAGCTTTTCAGCTTGTTGTGGCTCAAGTTCAGGCAAGATAAGAGCTGCATAGCTTCAAGCCCTGTTGAAGACACATGATAAAAACCACTCATAAGATATTAATCAAGTAAACGGCTAAATTTCGGAACCAAATTCTGTCTCTTCTGACGTGTATATTTTTAGTTTATTGCATTTCCATTCCAGAGTCTAAGATTGAGATGACATTCTCGTACTCAGTAACATGGCTCAAATTAGGAAATATACAATGCAGCAAATTTGTCAGGGATGGCATAAGGGTACAAAGCGCATAATATGGAAGTCTTTTATGGGCCTAGTAAAAAAAGGTGTACCTTCAAGTGTTCTAAGATCATTGTGACTGAGATCTAACATCTTCACCCATAGCAGACGGTCGATCGAGCCGATTCTTGTCAATGATCGGTTGTTCAGCCGCAAGCAGAGAAAATGCCCATTATCAGACGCCATGGGTCTATAGTGACAGCAGTTACTCAACAAGGCTTGCTTGTTCGATGCAACCTAACAAGAATCATATGAACACTAAGTGAACCAAATAGGATACTGGCTCCAAAAATACAAGTACAAAAACCCTCCTAAAAAGCGAGCTTTAAAAATGGCCTAGCACATTCGTGTATATGCTCTGAGTTATGCCCTTGATAGTACAAGAAAATAATGAAGCATAAACATAACCATAAACAATGAAATTAACCCTACCTCTCCTCCCACTCCTGTTGCAACCCATGTTGTTATCAATAGCTGAAATACTTTTTTTATGATCAAAGAATCTATGCAATGAGTTATGCCCTTGATAGTACAGCTTGGCTTTGCTAAGAAAAAATGTTATGTGGCTTGAGTTTCAAGGCTACATCATACTAAGCTTGATTTCACACTGAGAAACCATAGAGGAATGTATGTATAACATCTAGATAAAACAAGATAAAAGACTGAGGAACAATCACCTTTCTTAGCAAAGCCAAGCTGTACTCGTCTTTGTAATACTCCAAATGCTGAAGGTCAGACTCCATCAAGCTTTTGTATAATTCTAGAACCTCTTCACAATTGGCCATTTGGTATGAATTTGATGTAGTATCAAAAGAGATAATTGTATCCAGAGCCGTCAACAGTCTAGCAAGTGTCAGCTTTCCAATTTTACTACAAAACAGTGACCCAAAATGAGTAAAATTTCCTGTTAGAAAATAAACTTTCTTGCAAGTTACAAAAAATATTTAAAGGAAGACATACCAGTTTGCCTCAGACAACAGTTCACGAAAGAGGGTAATCTCATTTTCTAAAAGATCCAATTTCCACTTAGAAGCAACACCCTCTTGCTCCTTACTAATCCTTAATTGATCAAATGATGGAATTAGATTCATAACATCTGATTCAAATTTCTCAAACTTGGAGTCTTGCCAAGAAATCATCTCCATTTCCTGTCCTTTTATATGTTCTGAAACTATTTTAAGCTGCACCACAAATTTAGACTGAAAAGAATGAGCAATCTGAACACCACTCGAAGAGACGATGCTATGGGAGTCTCCAAGGCTAACTTCCACAGGAAACGTTCCAGAAGAATCAGTGTTAACATCAGAATACTTAAGTTCAGCAACCCAAGCCTGGGAAGGCTGGCATTTGTTCGTTGAGACAGGTCTCCAAACCAGATTGCTGCTTTCAGAAAAAGCAGATTTAACCACAACTGTAGATGAGTTAACACCTGTGACAGGCTGATCAAAATAAAGAACAACAGGAATTGTTCCGTTGTCAGTGCGATAACCAGCAAACAATGAAGCTATATGCCCAGCAGTGTCCCTGGTCCCTAAAAGACCCACCTCAGAGCCAGGAGCAGGCCAAGATGAGATTAGCACAGGAGCATGGAGTTTTACTGTTTGCTCAAGAAGCCAAAGATGATAGAACCAGCCGCTCTGGTCGTCAGGATCTGTAAAAATTGCCTGAAGGACAAGTTCATACTCCTCATTCAGAATCTTCTCCTTGGGAAAAAATCCTTCAGCTCTTTTCTTCAGTAAGTTGGAAAGAATAACACTGCAATAGGAATTTCGTCACAAAGTGCTCATTGGGTGAAATGAATTTAAAGTATCGTGTCATCCACACAACACGATCAACTTTATGTGGTCAATGTGCACTAGAATTATTTGCAGAGTAATACCTACGGTTGTGCCATGCAGAGTAATTGCTAAAATTCCTCTCTATCATATCCGTTGTGTATTTCAATTCATCTTCATCAGGGATGTTCTTCAACGCTGCTACAAATCTGGAAGGTTGGCACAAATGAGAAACATTCCAAAAGCAATTTCTTCTTAAATAACTGATTATGTGATCAAAACCTCGTGTTTCACCTGCGGTAGCTCCAGGCATGAAAATTCCGTGAATCAGCCTTCTGAAACTGATCAAGAAGCCTTAGCTCGTGATCGACAGAAGATTGACCCTTGCTAAGAACCCACTTCCTATGATGCCACGCTCCATATGACTTGTAGTTTTGTCTCAATGCACTCTCTACCTAAGATAATACACAAACAATTCACCAAACATATTGACTTTGTCTAGTTTGAGCAAAATTATGGAACCAGCGTTACCAAAATCTAGCTCGTCGCTTCACATACCAATTCACGATTGACAAACATTTTAAATTTCACAGCAGAAGCATAAACAACACAAGCTATATTAATTGGCATTAGAGAAAAGGATCCATAACGACATTTGCAGGTCCAAATTCAGAACTAAAGGCCCTTCAAAGCACTCCAAATGATTCCCATTTCAAAGAGAGATATTGAAACTTACAATTCTGAGCTCCTCATTCAAAACCGCTTGAACCGAGTCCGAATCGGAGTCCGATTGGCCTAGTAGGTAGTCAACTGCGAGTTTCCTATAGTTCCAGGCAGTGTAACACTCCGGGTTGATCTCCAGAAGCTTCGCGCTCAATTCTAATGCCTCTTTGTCATATCTATCACAATTCCACCAGAAACTCTTAATAAAATCCCTAAATTAAACAAAAACAAAGAAAAAATGAAAATCAAGAGAGAGAAATCACATCTTATTGTGATGGTTGTGCAGAAACTGAGATTGAAGAGCGCGCAATTTAACAGCCTTGGCAGCTAAAGCTGCTTCGTCCTCCGGCTTTGGCGCAACCCGTGGCCGTCCGTGCATTCTCTTTTCACAATCGATGAACCACAGAAAAAGAGATCGTTTTGACTAGTCAGAGAAGGCCAAAATCTATGATGAACACCAAGATGTGATCCAAGGATATGGTGGATTTAGTGATGGACGGGCTCTGAGATCTCGTAGCCGCGCCGATGGCGGCTGGCGCTGTTGCCGGCGAGGTTGTGGCTGGACGGAAATGAAACGTGAGGGAGTTGCTATGCGTGTCTGGAGATTCAGACGTTTCACTCGCACTCCTTGGACGGTTTTTGTAAAAAAAAGGTGTGATTAGGGTAAAAAACTACAATTTATATAAATTACCCGTAAAACAAAAAAGGTTTTCCTCCAAATCAATTATAAGTAGCTGATTTCCGCTCAAAAAAATTATAAAAATAAAAAGTACACAAAACCATTCTATCTCTCAGAGGTGGTTTACAACCATCCAAGAAATATATGTATTAAATTGAATTATTCAAAATTAAAATTTAATATAAATAATATTATTTAATGTATTAATCTAAACTAATCACAAAATTTAATGAGAGTATTATGTATGAATAGGGATTAGGGAACCACAGGTTACATACTTACATGCCCTAATGGGCATAACGGTCCTCTTGTTCCAGTGGAGAGAAAAACCTATGATTAGCTTTTTGAAAAATTTCCAAATGAATAATTTTAACGAAATCCTTCAATTTATTATTTTACTATGTTCAACTCTATGTATTCCTCCATTATTCGTATTAACAGCTATTGTGGGAGGAATGTTTCTAGGAGGAACGTACAGAAAATGGAATGTGGCTTGTTAGGGACCAAAAAAGAATTTACCATAAATATTTAGTTTTCTTAATAATAATTGGTTTTTTCTAGTGTGTGTTCATGGACAAATTCTAACAAGTCTATTTTTAGTAATAATTTTTATAATCACTAATTTAATCTTTTTTTTTAAGGGTTCATTTATTCTCTATTAGAGAATATTTTATAAATAGTTTCATATTTTGACTTGTTAAAGTGTATCCCATGAACACACTAGAAAAATCGATAATAATAATATAACTGCAAATTTCCTTTCGCCGAATAACCCTGACCTTTCAGCCATTTTCCCAGCGTGATCAATCAGTTAACTTTTTGTCAAAAAACATTAAGCCGGGATATTTTGTCATCTAGAAAACATGTGAGTTTATATACTTGTGCAGCTAAAGGTCATGTATTTCCTTCTCTAAAAAAAAATGTATATGCCGAAGGTCGTGAAATGTTTCCGTCCTTCATAGAAAATTAAAAAACAATAAAACTGCTGCAAGGTAAGGTTACATGTTATGTTACACAAAGTAGCAAATTCCATCAAGATTCATGAGTGATAAATGGCGACACATAGTAATGTCTATACTGTCAGAGTCTCATCCATGGTAATTAGACTTGGCAATCTCATATTTCAAGATTTGGGGATCAGCAAGCTTCCTGAGGCTTCATTTCGTCCATGGACACTGCTTGAGTTTCATTGCCTTCTCCAAACTGATGTCTATGGTTTACATATGATGTTCCACCCTGACTTGTTGTCTCATCAGTAGAAATTGGTTGGCAATCTGACCTTATAACATCTGATATCAACAAGCCTTCTGAAGCTGATGTGTCTCCATGGCTCTGGTTCGTGTTCATTGTTCCATCCATAGAACCGTTCCCAGAAGGTACGGCTAGCGCCTCAGTTGCATTATCCTCACCAACTTTACTTCTCTTGTTAGTAAATTTCTTCTTGATGCGGCCATTTTTGTTCTTTCGAATCTTTACAACTTCCTTTTTAGGGGAAGGCTCCTTTCTTTTGGCAGGCACAACTGTGTAGTTTGTTTCTTCATTGAGATTATCTCCCATCTCACTTGAACTCGTCTGTATTGCAAGCAAAGCAGTCCTAGCAGCTCTAATCTCAGCTTCTTTCTTGGTTCTTGCAACGGCCCCAATATACCGAATGCCACCAATCTCAACACTGCAAGAAAATTGTCCCCTTCCTGCGGTATCTGCCCTCTTGCACTCGTATGTTGGCATCGCATAATTCATTTTCTGTGCATACTCCTGAAGTAGATTCTTACACAGCCCTAATTCATGCTGGAAACAAAAACAGCTTACTAAGTACTAGTACTACATCAGGAACACTTGTACTAGGCTACTAGACAACAAGTACTTGAAAAATAACCAATAACAAAAACTCCAGAATCAACATATTCACATTTCTTTCACCCATAACTTTCAACAAAATCATTTGTCAAGTTGAGCACACAAATTGATCCACCAGTCCACCACAAAGTGACATGCTATCAAATCTGATCCTCTAAGGCTACAATCTTGAAACAAAAAGAACAATTTGTGTTTTAGAGGTCACAAAGTCCATCAAAAAAGAAAAGACAAAATTTCAGATTCAAACACTCCAACATTAGAGATGTAGAATCATGTCATGCACTGTGTACATTAGCTAATACAACAGCACTCTGCATAAAGCACAAAAATTCAGAGCATAAGCTACCATGTTTTAAGCAGTGGATAGCACAGCCTGAGTCAAAAGCAGAGTAACAGAAACAACAAGTAACTGATTAATTTGATGACCTATATGCTTTTTGTGAGTACATTGTTCCCCAAAATTCGCTCAATATAACTAGTAATCCCCTCTTACACTATTAGTCACATCTTATATCTATAGAGACATTTCATCCAAGTTCTGATTTTTTTAAAAAGATAACAATTCTTGCAATCTTAGTTCCTTCCCTGGGTATAATAGTTACAACTTTACAGCTTGTAGCTCATTGGTTTCAGTCCTAATTGATTCCATATTTCTATTCTATTATATAAGCATGATTTAAAAGGCATTTCAAGTAACAAAAGTTGTGATATAAGCCACATAACTGATTAGCACTGCATATATTGCAACAATATTCTGGCAATCAACTCACCACAGGTTGAGAAATGCAATCTTCCTTATCCTTGCACTTTGCTAATTCTATGAGAGCAACTTCAGCCGCTGATTGCTCTGCTGCTTTACGATTAGAGAATCCGGGCAAGGAGTCATATCGGACATTGTTTACAACCACTGTCGACCTGAAAAAGGGTTCATGTGAAGGACCCTCCTTGATGGTCTGGTAAACAGGGGTGCAAAACCCTACTTTCTGCGCATATTCTTGGAGTCTGCTCTTGAAAACGTAACAACTCGAGACGCCTATCACAGAAGGTTTTTCCAATTAGATGAAACATAATCAACTCACGGAACGCAGGTTTGAAAATTCAAAACCTAAGTACACTGGCACGAATAAATGTTCTTTCTAGCATTTCATCAAACACTAAGAGACTAAATCACAGAAAGTTCGCTCTGGTCTTGCTGAAGTACAATTGCAAGTCTGCAACATCATTTCCAACATGCACCATACATTTGCAGTGCAAAAGGCAAACTTCTTTCTCTTGCAGAATTGACGAAACTGTCGATGAGGAAATCATACCTTTGCCTTCATTGCTCATTGTGAGGTTCGCTTCCCTTTGGCTCTCAATAGATTAGCGTAACAATGAACGTTCAGAAAGATTGAGTCTTGGAGGTTGTTTTGGGTTTGCGCGGTTAGGGTTTTGGGCAGGCGAGGCAGAAATATACGAATTATGCAAGTACAGAAAGGCTGTTCTGACGAAGGAGTCGAAGTACAGAACGAGTTTCAACTTGCAAGTCCCCGATACTGCGTCGTTTCAACGTCATCGATATAGCTATTAATTTAGCCTTACGACGTCGTTTAAACCGAAATTGCTTTGGCTATTATTTTTATCCCGTACGACGTCGTGTTCAACTGAAATTGCTTGAGTTTTATATGATCCGTGCGTCGTCGTTTTGATTGAAATTGCAGATTGCTACAGCTTTTTTCCTATTTTCTTTTCCTTCTCACAGACTCTCGCCCGCTCCACCCGTTACCCCGCCGTTTACCACCGGCTCGCTACAGCCTATAACCACCCGACCCGAATACGACCGTCCGTTGCTTCCCGGGTTCTCTCTTTCTGTGCGTTCGTTCATTCAGACGCCCAGATTAATTCTGTCTGAACAATTGGGGGTCGCAGCTGGAGCCTGAAAATCCGCCTTCCTTGGTGAGTTTCACAATCATTCAATTCATTGTTGGGTTAATTAGGTTTCAAATAGCAATTGTCATCTTTATTGTGTTCCTTGTCTGAATGCAACTGTGGTGCTACTCAGTAGCTGTAGTTGTAAAGGTTAGGGTTTCTTCTTCTGTGGATCAATTTGCGGCTTTTCGAAGCTTAACAGATCGCTCTTGTGAATCTGTTGTGGTTTCGGAGCTTAAAATTGATTATTTTCTCTTTCTCCTGAAACCAACGAAACGAATTTGAGTTCAAGTTTGATAATCGTCAAAAAGTTCTATTCTTGAATTGATAGTTTTGCCACTTTGTAGGTTGAATCAATGTAAATGTAGAACTTTCAGTTTCGGTATTTTTGATGGGCTCTGAGGTATTTAGGTCTTATAAGGTGTAATTTGTAGGTTTCCTTTTCAATTTTTATGGTATCTGACCGTGATTTTGGAGCTTGGAGGGCTAATGTTTTCTTGTGTACGTTTGTTCTATTAAAATTTGACAATTATGGTTTTGTTTGTTGAATGTTTAACAAATGACCTTCTCACATTGAATCTGAGTAAGTATCAAACAACATTAGTTCATGCTCGAGTTTGTTTTAGGCCACTTGCTGGGATATTAAGTGCTGGACATTGGGTTCATGGTGCCTTTATAATTATTGATGTCGTATCTTTTTCTGTCTGAGTTGAAATTTACAAAAGCATAGAATAATGCTATAGTCAACATGATTCAGGCTTCTGATTACAGTACATTTATTTCCATGATGCTTAAAATCTGTTGTGTAACCCCCAGTTTCTACTATATATGTGATATGCTTCTTATTCAAAACTTCAGAATAAATGGAAGAGTCCGAGAAGCGTAGGGAAAGGCTAAGAGTGATGCGAAACGAAGCATCTGAAGCTGATGGTTCCCCGAGTTTTCAGTCTCTTCCAGAGACTGGTGTTCTTTCCAATCCATTGGTTGAAACGCCAGTAGTGCACGACTCCCATGCAATGTCTAGATTTGACTATTACACAGATCCCATGGCAGCTTACTCCGGTAACAAGAGGCAGAACAACTCCAGTCAGACTTCACGAGACAATTCCATTTCAAGAGGTGCCGCTTCTGGTCGTGGGAATCCAGTGATGCAATATCCACCTCCTCCTTTCGGTAATACTTTTTTATATGTAGGATCTGATTAGTGTATTAGATTTGAAGCTTTTTACTATGGCTCCTTCTTTCCTTCCTTTCTCGTTCTCTATGTACAGAAATGTACAATCTATGCATTCTTGTGCTATGAATTTCAATATTGCAATATGCTAGCCATTCTTGAGTCTGTCTTCTGATTTTTTGTAGTATTTGTGCTCCGTGTCTCGTAGCAGGACCAGTGAACCCTCAAATGACGCCTCAACCTAATTATTATGCCAATCAGGGAATGCAGCATGGTTGGAGACCCCCTTCTTACGGCTCTGGTCCAATTAGAAGTCCAATGCCAATGTTCAATCCTCATCCCGAGCACCAACATCACGGTTTCCCAAACCAACCCGGCAATCCTTCTGGCCATTATATTCCAGGAAACTCCTTGGGTGGGCCTCCTATGCCTAGACCTGGTTACTGGGCCCACAGTGGATCCCCTTTCCCAAATCAAGGACGGGGCGGGACCTCCTTTTCTAATCCAGGAAGGGGGAGACCAAGGGGTCACTGGACGAACGACAGCCCGAGTCCTGGTGTGTCGGGATACGCTAGGGGAGGAAGAGGAGTTGGGCATCGAGGCGATGCCACATCAGCCAATTTGTACCGGAAGTCCATGGTGGAAGATCCGTGGAAAGACTTGAACCCGGTTGTTTGGAGGGCGGCTGTGACCTCGGAAGTGTTCAGGAAGCTGTCTTCCGATGCAAAGAAACCGAGAGTCGAGGAAGCGTGCAACGTGCCAAAGCCGAAAGAGAGCCTTGCTGATTACTTGGCTGCTGTCTTCGACGAGGCCGCTGAAGGAGGAGACGCCTTGTGACTTGTGAGTGACTCTTCCTATACACACAGGTTTTGGTGGTTTTAGAAGGTCTTCAATGTGTGAAGTTCAGGTGCAGAATGGATTCGTTTTATAAATATTGGATTCCATCTTTTTCAAAGTAGTGACAGCAGGAATTGTCTTTGTAATGTTAGTTTTCCATCACTCACCAATCAATCCGTAACAATGCCGAATGAAGAACTCGTAATTCCGCCGTCAGATGATATGTACACTCGCATGTGACTTGTTGGCCGAGAGAGTGATGAATAGAATTAATCAAATAATAGAAGAAGATAAATTGGTGTCTACTACCAAGTATTACCTCTCTTTGAAATCTGCATTCTTCAGTCCTGATTTGATTCCAAATTTTATCATAAACTATTAAGGCTTAATCGTGTCAACTGGATTTTGTGTATAGACAACTTAAACTAATATAAATTCGTACAAAATAACTACAGATCTTATGTAAAAGTACTCCTCTATCCTTCAAAACTACTTCATTCGTCCCTAAATGTTTGTCCCATGGCCAATCTTGACGCTATTCACAGTTGAAGAAAATCTTCAAGATTTCTTATAATATATAAGAAAAAACATAGTCATATGTGGTCTTGTTTGATTCGTCTCAACGAGTACTTTAATAATATCAAAATATTATAATTTTTATTAATATGTAATTAGAGATATTAACGATACAAAATGTGCATCGAGAAATGTGTCTTTCCCTCATAGGACAAACTTTTAGGGACAGAGGGAGTAGTTTGTAATACCTGTCAAGAAAATAGGAGAGTACCAACTAGTTTTTCACAAACATATTGTACGCATGTTTATAGGTTTATATCATCGGTTTTTCTAGTGTGTGCCCATGAGCACATGCTAACAAACCTAAATGGAAAATTTATTTTCAAAATATTTCCTAATAGAGAATTGATAAACCCTTAACAAACAAGATTAAACTAATGACTAAACAAATAATTATCAAAAAAGAAGTTATTAGAGTGTGTCCATGATTGATAAACCTTTAACAAACAAGATTAAACTAATGACTAAATAAATAATTATAAAAAAAGAAGTTATTAGAGTGTGTCCATGGACACACTCTAGAAAAAACCTTATATCATATGGGTTGTTCGGGTGAGAGCCACTGCTCCCATTAGAACACGCTCTCATTTGATATGTCCAAAATTTGAAAATAAACTCTCCATATTAAATTTTCATTAAAAGGGTTAAAAAAAGCACAATTGTATTATATCCGTATAAAATTTGTTGGGCACACTTAAAATTTTGTGCATCGGAGATGTATTAAAATGTGGACCAGAGTTTGTTAAAATGTGTATCCGAATTATAATGTGTGTACTAATATTTTATTTAAAAGTATGTGTATCAATTTTTCATTAAAATAGTCATGTGATTAGCACATATTTCATTCAATATAGATTTTTCCTATACATGTAAGAGTAAGTGAATCAAATATGTAAGAGTATGTGCATCAAATATGTAAGATTACATGCATCAGAGTTGTGATACAAACACATTAGTGTTTTGAAGATATGTGCATGAAGGTGAATGACGGCCCATTTGGTTTGAGTTTATGAAAATAGTAACGGAAAGAAAGTGAATCTAGTCCACTTTGTAATGTTAGTTTTCCATCACTCGGCCAATCAATCTGTAACAATGCCGAGTGAAGAACTCGTAATTCCGCCGCCAGATGATATGTACACTCACATATGACTTGTTGGCCGAGAGAATGATGAATAGAATTAACCAAATAATAGAAGAAGATAAATTGGTGACTAGCTCTCTTTTAAATCTGCGTTCTTCAACTGATGAGGCGGTCTTCTTAGACCATAGGCAGATTTTATGTTCCTCACCTATTAAAGCTGAGGCGTTGGCCGCTCTTGAGTGTCTTCGTAGGGCTATTTTGCGGGTAGTTCTTGAAGGAGATAATCTTTCTGTCATTATTGCCATCCGTGGAATTTGGAAAATTCCTTGGGAATTATCTCCTATAATTACGGAAATTCGATCCTTACGTGGTTTTGATTATTTTCAGGTTCATCACTGCTACCGAAAATCCAACAAAGCCGCGGATTTTATGGCTAACATCTCTTCTACTCTTCTACGTAATGCCATTATGGATTACCTTTCGTCGCACCATGGGTGTACTCAGCTGCATCGATCTCGTCTTCAGTTTTTAGATTCAAGCTCTACTGTTTCCTCAGCTTGTAAAATGTTTGTAAAAATCATCCGTTGTGATGATTTAGGTATGCCTTCTTGTTTGTAAAGATACCTTCTCTTTGCTTGTAAATAAAAAAAAAAAATATGCGTTCTTCAGTCTTGATTTCATTCCAAAAGTCATCATAAACTATTAAGGCTTAATCGTGTCAACTGGATTTTGTGTTTAGACAATTTAAACTAATATAAATTCGTACAAAATAACTATTATATGACCATAGTATATAACTATAGAATATAATATAGGATATAAACATAGTATATAACTCTATAATATAACCATAAGATATAACCAAATTGGATATAACTATAAGATATAATCATAGTATATAACTATAGGATATAACCATAGTTATATGTGATTTTCGAGAATAATAATAACAAACAGTTAATATCAAACGAATTGGTAACGCACATGAATTAAAAGTATATAGAAACCTCATGATACAAACGAATTTATAGCCATGTAACACTGATTACTTGAAAACGTCTATTATTATAGTCAAATGCACACAAGTGTACAAATCTACCATGTATTTGAATTTCCAAATCATATAAAATAGCAAGATAGATACAATGCGATGAGTATGTAGTAATTTATTTTAAATATGAAATAAATTTATTGATTTAAATACAAGCTTGGTAGTGCCCAAGTTTTTTTTTCTCTGGGCCCAAGGGGTAGCTCTTTTTTTGTTGAATCGGTTCAATAAAAAAAAACTTCACCCGGACGCCCAAGGATTTTTTTTAAGGTAAATTATTTTTTTGTGCGGAGAATAAAAGTAAGCGGTGCGAAGATTAATCCCCTTTGGTTATAACGTGAATATGCATTTAGTTATAACATGAATGTGCATTTGGTTATAACTTGAATGTGCATTTGGTGAACGTGAATGTGCATCCGGTCATAATATAATGTGCATTTGGTTAGAACACGATGTGCATTTGAATTTGTAGGATGTGCATTTGATTATAACGTGATGTGCATTTGGTTATAACGTGGTGTACATTTGGTTATAACACGTTTGCACAAGCTCTTAAAAGTCGACTGTGCGACTGACTACCACTCATTCTATTGATCATTGTGGTACCATTGGTAGATCCGACATCGATCGTCCCTTCCCTAAGGCAACCACCGAACATGTTCAAGGGTGTCTACGACCACTTCATCGATTTTTCTCCATCATATAACAACGCGTTCAGTTTAATTTACGCCTCCGCTATATGCACTATATTATTTGCTCTTTCGCACTATAAAACTCTACGCAGAAACCTGGCGTACACCAAATTTCTGCGTAGAAGACCAAATTTCTCTACGCAGGTATCTGGCGTACGCCAGATACCTGCGTAGAGCTAGAATATAATTGTTGGAGATAGGGAGTTGGTTTTTTTTTTGAAATTTGCCTCCTACGCAACGCCAGATCCTGGCGCAGTTTTTTTTTTTTTTTTTTTTGGACGCAACCAAGTGAACAATATATTTTTTTAAATCTGCATTTGACTCTAGTAATAGACGTTATCAAGTAATCAAGGTTACATGACAATAAATTCGTTTGTATCATGAGATTTCAATATACTTTTATTCATGTATATTTCTCCACCAATTTGTTTGATATTATCTGTTTGTAATTATTATTCTCGAAAATCACATATAACGATGGTTATATCTTATAGTTATATCCAATTTGGTTATATCTTATGGTTATATTTCATAGTTATATACTATGATTATATCTTATAGTTATATATTATGGCTATATCATATATTATATTATATAGTTATATCCAATTTGGTTATATTCTATAGTTATATACTATGGTTATATCATATATCTTATAGTTATATAACTATATGATATAACCAAATTGGATATAACCAAATTGGATATAATCAAATTGGATATAACTATAAAATATAATCATAGTATATAAGTTATATACTATGGTTGAATCATATAGTTATATACTATGATTATATCTTATAGTTATATCCAATTTGGTTATATTCTATAGTTATATACTATGGATATATCATCTATCTTATAGTTATATAACTATATGATATAACCAAATTAGATATAACTATAAAGATATAACCAAATTGGATATAACTATACTATATAATCATAGTATATAACTATATGATATAACCATTATAAATATATGATATATTATATGATATAACTATAGTATATAACTATAGAATATAACCAAATTGGATATAACTATAAAATATAATATATGATATAGCCATAATATATAACTATAAGATATAATCATAGTATATAACTATATGATATAACCATAGTATATAACTATAGAATATATAATAGGATATAACTAAAGTATATAACTATAGGATATAACCATATTATATAACTATAAGATATACCCATAAGATATAACCAAATTGGATATAACCATAATATATAACTATAGGATATAACCATTGTATATAACTAAAGGATATAACCATAGTATATAACTATAGGATATAACCATAAGATATAACCAAATTGGATATAACTATAAGATATAACCATAGTATATAGCTATACGATATAACCATAGTATATAACTAAAAAATATAACCATAGTATATAGCTATAGGATATAACCATAAGATATAACCAAATTGGATATAACTATAAGTTATAATCATAATATATAATTATAGGATATAACGATATGATATAACCAAATTGGATATAACTATAAGATATAACCATAGTATATAACTATAGGATATAACCATAAGATATAACCAAATTGAATATAACTATAAGATATAACCATAGTATATAACTATAGGATATAACTATAGTATATAACCAAAAGATATAACCAAATTGGATATAACTGAAGGATATAACCATAATATATAACTATAAGATATAACCAAATTGGATATAACTAAAAGATATAATCATAATATATAATTATAGGATATAACAATATGATATAACCAAATTAGATATAACTATAATATATAACCATAGTATATAACTATAGGATATAACCATAAGATATAACCAAATTGGATATAACTATAAGATATAACCAAATTGGATATAACTATAAGTCATAACCATAGTATATAACTATAGGATATAACCATAAGATATAACCAAATTGGATATAACTATAAGATATAACCATAGTATATAACTATAGGATATAACCATAGTATATAACCAAATTGGATATAACTGAAGGATATAACCATAATATATAACCAAAAGATATAAGCAAATTGGATATAATTAAAAAATATAATCATAATATATAATTATAGGATATAACGATATGATATAACCAAATTGGATATAACTATAAGATATAACTATAGGATATAACCATAAGATATAACCAAATTGGATATAACTATAAGATATAGCCAAATTTGATAAAATTATAAGATATAACCATAGTTATATGTGATTTTCGAGAATAATAATAACAAACAGTTAATATCAAACGAATTGGTGGAGAAACGTACATGAATAAAAGTATATTGAAACCAAATTGGATATAACTATAAGAATATTGCGTAGAAGATATAACTATAAGATATAACCATAGTATAACTATAAGATATAACCAAATTAGATATAACTATAAGATATAATCATAGTATATAACTATATGATACTGTAACATCCCAGGCCAAGCTACCCCAGCCACCAAGCCGCCCAGCCACCCAACGGTGCCGGCGCCGGTACTGGTGCCGCCTGGTTGTCCAAGGACATGCAGCCCACACACCCAACCCTTCCCCCATTTAAATGGATAGGTTGTTGTCCACGGGGATCGAACCCGAGACCTTTAGATACAAGGGCAATGCCTTACCACTTGTATCACCAATTGTGCTGCAGCGCAATTGGTGATACAAGTGGTAAGGCATTGCCCTTGTATCTAAAGGTCTCGGGTTCGATCCCCGTGGGCAACAACCTACCCATTTAAATGGGGGAAGGGTTGGGTGTGTGGGCTGCATGCCCTTGGACAACCAGGCGGCACCAGTACCGGCGCCGGCACCGTTGGGTGGCTGGGCGGCTTGGTGGCTGGGGTAGCTTGGCCTGGGATGTTACAAAAAAAGTACACTTTTATGTTTAGTGCTTGACCTTGCCAACTACGGGCCTGACAGACACCCCGACACTGCCATCCTTAACAGGCCTGCAGACCGTGTACCCCAACCCTTCCCCCAACCGGGTAGGTTGTTGGTGAGAGTCGAACACGCTACCTCTCCACCCTTTATCAAGCCTCCGAAGAGCGCCTTGATACCAATTGCGCTGCAGCACAATTGGTGATACAAGTGGTAAGGCATTGCCCTTGTATCTAAAGGTCCCGGGTTCGATCCCCGTGTGCAACAACCTACCCATTTAAATGGGGGAAGGGTTGGGTGTGTGGGCTGCATGCCCTTGGACAACCAGGCGGCACCAGTACCGGCACCGTTGGGTGGCTGGACGGCTTGGTGGCTGGGGTAGCTTGGCCTGAGATGTTACAAAAAAGTACACTTTGAATGAGAGGGGCTCCGACCTTATCGGGCCATCCATTTCTCTATCCATGGGCCGCAGCCCATGTACCCCAACCAAATCCCCATGGCTGGGAGGTTGTTGGTGAGAGTCGAACACGCGACCTCTCCACCCTTTATCAAGCCTCCGAAGAGCGCCTTGATACCAATTGTGATGCAGCACAATTGGTATTCACTCCTTGTGGGGAGTGGATAAAGGGTGGAGAGGTCGTGTGTTCGACTCTCACCAACAACCTCTTAGCTAATGGTTTCCATTTAATTTGGAGTAGCCCCCAAGGATGGGTTGGGATACATGGGCTGCGGCTCATGGAGTGTCTCATGTTGGGCTAGGCCCGTGGCTTGAGCACTCACATAAAAGTATACTTTTTTTGTAACATCCCAGGCCAAGCTACCCCAGCCACCAAGCCTCCCAGCCACCCAACGGTGTCGGCGCCGGTACTGGTGCCGCCTGGTTGTCCAAGGGCATGCAGCCCACACACCCAACTCTTCCCCCATTTAAATGGGTAGGTTGTTACCCACGGGGATCGAACCCGAGACCTTTAGATACAAGGGCAATGCCTTACCACTTGTATCACCAATTGTGCTGCAAAAATGGGAGAAGGGTTGGGTGTGTGGGCTGCATGCCCTTGGACAACCAGGCGGCACCAGTACCGGCGCCGACACCGTTGGGTGGCTGGGCGGCTTGGTGGCTGGGGTAGCTTGGCCTGGGATGTTACAAAAAAAAGTACACTTTTATGTTTGGTGCCTGACCTTGCCAACTACGGGCCTGACAGACACCCCGACACTGCCATCCTTAACAGGCCTGCAGGCCGTGTACCCCAACCCTTCCCCCAACTGGGTATGTTGTTGGTGAGAGTCGAACACGCTACCTCTCCACCCTTTATCAAGCCTCCGAAGAGCGCCTTGATACCAATTGCGCTGCAGCAGAATTGGTGATACAAGTGGTAAGGCATTGCCCTTGTATCTAAAGGTCCCGGGTTCGATCCCTGTGGGCAATAACCTACCCATTTAAATGGGGGAAGGGTTGGGTGTGTGGGTTGCATGCCCTTGGACAACCAGGCGGCACCAGTACCGACGCCGGCACCGTTGGATGGCTGGGCGGCTTGGTGGTTGGGGTAGCTTGGCCTGGGATGTTACAGATACAACCATAGTATATAACTTATATACTATGATTATATCTTATAGTTATATCCAATGAATTTGGTTCTAGTGAAACAGCCTTTAGAGTAAAACGGAAGTACAAATAAGGGCCTTTAGATTAGAACCAAATTAATGGTCTGTAAAAGGATGTAAATTTTATATAATGGGATGCACACACCAGATTAACCCAAATTCCATGATTTTAGGGATTTTCACCATCCAAATCAGAACATATTATTCAGTTTTTTGCTCTTTCCTTCAACCTCGATTTCCCCTCTCCTCTCCAAAATCGCCCTCCTCCGCCTCCCCAAATACGACGTCTTCATAAACCACCGGGGAATTGACACCAAGCGGAAGGTGGCCGGACTCTTCTACCACCTCCAAAAACAAGACGCTGCTTTACCTATGGAGTTGGACGACGACATCAAAACCGTCTTGTGGAGCGAGAAGCAAATAGCCAAGCGAGTCTCTGATCTTGCCGCCCAAATCAGCGCCGACTTCCAATCGCTCGCCGCTCCTCCCCCGATTTTCATTGGCGTCGCCACCGACGCTTTCCTTTTCATCGCTGACCTCGTTCGCCGCATCAACCTCCTTATCTCCGTCGATTTTGTTAGGGCCCAGTCTTACGGATCCGGCACCGTCTCCAGTGGCGCTCCGACCATCTTCTCCAAGCCCCATTCACCGCAGTCTCCCTCACCTCTGAATTTTCTCGCTCGATCCTCGCCAGTACGCCACCGCGCCATCCTCTCCGTACGCCTCCACTCTCCCGTATCCCGCCGTCTGCTCCGTATCCTTTCCCTTCTCATCCGCTCAGGTATTCATCTCCAACGTTGATGCACAATTCCATCATATTGAGCTTTCGTTGACCTAGAAAACCTTGTGTATTCATCTCCATAGTTGTCTCCTTTGTCTTCATACTTTTCTCTTGTTCAGGAATCATCAATATTCCCTCGTGTACTAAATTGTCTCAAATTGTTCCTTAGTAAGTTCACACTGGTTTTATAGATTAAAGTTGTTGCCATATCAGCTCTTATGATTTTCTTTTTGAGTTTTCCTAGAGTAAAGATGGAAAAGATGTTGAGGCTGCATATTTATAAAGATTAATATGTAATTTGGCTAATGTTTTCTGAATGATAGCACCATAATATTATATGGAATTTCATCTTTGTAGGAGCGTATTGTTATCAAGTTGTCTTTCATGGGGTACAAGAGTTTACATATTGCATAGCTTGCAACTGGTATATCTTAAATAGTATTTTTACAATTTCAAATCAGGAGCTATGCTCGATTCTTGAGCTCAAAATAATAGTAGAGTTCAGAAGATGATCAGAGTTTAGATGATCTTTTTACCTTGAATCAAATTTGAAATTTAGTGTTTAGGCTTTAGCCTCTATTTTTGAAAATTATTTTTTTCTGAAATGGCTTCCGTCATTGCTGTGAATTTGTTATGGTATTGGTATTATGCTGTTTGCTTGAATTGAATTTCATGTGACTGTGACGGTATTATCTTCCAAGTTTACTTTTTCAAGAATGAGTAGCTTTATGGTCTTGCGGTAGGTATTTTGCAAATTAGGTTTCTTGTTTAATGTGATATTCATACAAATACTTTCAATATTCATATTGGATGTAAGTTTCATGCGTTGAATATTTGATATTTATGATGTAATATTCACCTAAACTCTGAATAATCATCATGTGCGAATTAAACTCTGAATATCGACACTGTTTTTATGAATATTGACTACTTACTTGTGTGACTATGCGTACAAAATACGTGAATATCATCACATATGGAATGAATATCGCTATTATGGTATTCAAATTGCTTGTTGATGGTGTTGTTTGTACTGTTTGCAATTGATATTCAAATTGTTTGATGTGATATTCATACAAATGTTTTTGATATTCATGTTGTATGTACGTTTCATGATCTGAGTAGTTGATATTCAAATTTTATGATGTGATATTCACTATGATGTTGTTGATATTCAACATTGTTTTCAAGCCTAACTGTTGCACCGACGAAGAGACGTTTGAAGCTTTCTGCTCGTCTAAAAAAGCACAAGTCATTGCGTAATAGCGATATTCATGTTTGTCATTCCTAATATTCATGTAATCAATATTGATGTTCATGTACATTTTTCCGTGTATAATTATCTGTGTTATTGTGAAGTGATTATTTTTTGTTTGGGTTATGATATTCATGGCGAAACATAGTGATATTCATACTAATATAGAATGATATTCATGATGTAATTGATTATGTTATTCATATATTATTAAGTGGTGATATTCATATTTTAATTTGTGTTATTCATGTCTTTAATTGGTGATATCCACATATTAAACAAAGATATTCATACAAACATGAACGATATTCAAGAAACAATGACAAAAGCAACAAGAATAAATTTGCAAATCTACGAATTTGCAAAGCATTAGGACGCTGAAAAAATCAAGTGGTGATATTCATGTTTTAAGTGGAGATATTCACATTCATCGATATTCATAAACGCATGAACGATATTCATAAAGACGTGATCGATATTCATAAACGCAGCAGAATGGGGCGGGAGCGGTTTTAGGAAAGAGAAAATATTGTATTTTCTCTCTCATCTAACAACCTTATTTATTATCTTTTCTAATTAAAAATTAAATAATTTCCTTATTAGAGTAGATTTGGTGGTTACACCTCTACCATATCTATTGTAAAGCTCAATCATCTAACCATCCATCAACATTAATCCAACGCTCCAGATTAATACTTCCGTTTTACCATAACTCTCGTTTTACCGGAGCGTTCCTCTATATCCAATTTGGTTATATTCTATAGTTATATACTATGGATATATCATCTATCTTATAGTTATATAACTATATGATATAACCAAATTAGATATAACTATAAAGATATAACCAAATTGGATATAACTATACTATATAATCATAGTATATAACTATATGATATAACCATTATAAATATATGATATATTATATGATATAACTATAGTATATAACTATAGAATATAACCAAATTGGATATAACTATAAAATATAATATATGATATAGCCATAATATATAACTATAAGATATAATCATAGTATATAACTATATGATATAACCATAGTATATAACTATAGAATATATAATAGGATATAACTAAAGTATATAACTATAGGATATAACCATATTATATAACTATAAGATATACCCATAAGATATAACCAAATTGGATATAACCATAATATATAACTATAGGATATAACCATTGTATATAACTAAAGGATATAACCATAGTATATAACTATAGGATATAACCATAAGATATAACCAAATTGGATATAACTATAAGATATAACCATAGTATATAGCTATACGATATAACCATAGTATATAACTAAAAAATATAACCATAGTATATAGCTATAGGATATAACCATAAGATATAACCAAATTGGATATAACTATAAGTTATAATCATAATATATAATTATAGGATATAACGATATGATATAACCAAATTGGATATAACTATAAGATATAACCATAGTATATAACTATAGGATATAACCATAAGATATAACCAAATTGAATATAACTATAAGATATAACCATAGTATATAACTATAGGATATAACTATAGTATATAACCAAAAGATATAACCAAATTGGATATAACTGAAGGATATAACCATAATATATAACTATAAGATATAACCAAATTGGATATAACTAAAAGATATAATCATAATATATAATTATAGGATATAACAATATGATATAACCAAATTAGATATAACTATAATATATAACCATAGTATATAACTATAGGATATAACCATAAGATATAACCAAATTGGATATAACTATAAGATATAACCAAATTGGATATAACTATAAGTCATAACCATAGTATATAACTATAGGATATAACCATAAGATATAACCAAATTGGATATAACTATAAGATATAACCATAGTATATAACTATAGGATATAACCATAGTATATAACCAAATTGGATATAACTGAAGGATATAACCATAATATATAACCAAAAGATATAAGCAAATTGGATATAATTAAAAAATATAATCATAATATATAATTATAGGATATAACGATATGATATAACCAAATTGGATATAACTATAAGATATAACTATAGGATATAACCATAAGATATAACCAAATTGGATATAACTATAAGATATAGCCAAATTTGATAAAATTATAAGATATAACCATAGTTATATGTGATTTTCGAGAATAATAATAACAAACAGTTAATATCAAACGAATTGGTGGAGAAACGTACATGAATAAAAGTATATTGAAACCAAATTGGATATAACTATAAGAATATTGCGTAGAAGATATAACTATAAGATATAACCATAGTATAACTATAAGATATAACCAAATTAGATATAACTATAAGATATAATCATAGTATATAACTATATGATACTGTAACATCCCAGGCCAAGCTACCCCAGCCACCAAGCCGCCCAGCCACCCAACGGTGCCGGCGCCGGTACTGGTGCCGCCTGGTTGTCCAAGGACATGCAGCCCACACACCCAACCCTTCCCCCATTTAAATGGATAGGTTGTTGTCCACGGGGATCGAACCCGAGACCTTTAGATACAAGGGCAATGCCTTACCACTTGTATCACCAATTGTGCTGCAGCGCAATTGGTGATACAAGTGGTAAGGCATTGCCCTTGTATCTAAAGGTCTCGGGTTCGATCCCCGTGGGCAACAACCTACCCATTTAAATGGGGGAAGGGTTGGGTGTGTGGGCTGCATGCCCTTGGACAACCAGGCGGCACCAGTACCGGCGCCGGCACCGTTGGGTGGCTGGGCGGCTTGGTGGCTGGGGTAGCTTGGCCTGGGATGTTACAAAAAAAGTACACTTTTATGTTTAGTGCTTGACCTTGCCAACTACGGGCCTGACAGACACCCCGACACTGCCATCCTTAACAGGCCTGCAGACCGTGTACCCCAACCCTTCCCCCAACCGGGTAGGTTGTTGGTGAGAGTCGAACACGCTACCTCTCCACCCTTTATCAAGCCTCCGAAGAGCGCCTTGATACCAATTGCGCTGCAGCACAATTGGTGATACAAGTGGTAAGGCATTGCCCTTGTATCTAAAGGTCCCGGGTTCGATCCCCGTGTGCAACAACCTACCCATTTAAATGGGGGAAGGGTTGGGTGTGTGGGCTGCATGCCCTTGGACAACCAGGCGGCACCAGTACCGGCACCGTTGGGTGGCTGGACGGCTTGGTGGCTGGGGTAGCTTGGCCTGAGATGTTACAAAAAAGTACACTTTGAATGAGAGGGGCTCCGACCTTATCGGGCCATCCATTTCTCTATCCATGGGCCGCAGCCCATGTACCCCAACCAAATCCCCATGGCTGGGAGGTTGTTGGTGAGAGTCGAACACGCGACCTCTCCACCCTTTATCAAGCCTCCGAAGAGCGCCTTGATACCAATTGTGATGCAGCACAATTGGTATTCACTCCTTGTGGGGAGTGGATAAAGGGTGGAGAGGTCGTGTGTTCGACTCTCACCAACAACCTCTTAGCTAATGGTTTCCATTTAATTTGGAGTAGCCCCCAAGGATGGGTTGGGATACATGGGCTGCGGCTCATGGAGTGTCTCATGTTGGGCTAGGCCCGTGGCTTGAGCACTCACATAAAAGTATACTTTTTTTGTAACATCCCAGGCCAAGCTACCCCAGCCACCAAGCCTCCCAGCCACCCAACGGTGTCGGCGCCGGTACTGGTGCCGCCTGGTTGTCCAAGGGCATGCAGCCCACACACCCAACTCTTCCCCCATTTAAATGGGTAGGTTGTTACCCACGAGGATCGAACCCGAGACCTTTAGATACAAGGGCAATGCCTTACCACTTGTATCACCAATTGTGCTGCAAAAATGGGAGAAGGGTTGGGTGTGTGGGCTGCATGCCCTTGGACAACCAGGCGGCACCAGTACCGGCGCCGACACCGTTGGGTGGCTGGGCGGCTTGGTGGCTGGGGTAGCTTGGCCTGGGATGTTACAAAAAAAAGTACACTTTTATGTTTGGTGCCTGACCTTGCCAACTACGGGCCTGACAGACACCCCGACACTGCCATCCTTAACAGGCCTGCAGGCCGTGTACCCCAACCCTTCCCCCAACTGGGTATGTTGTTGGTGAGAGTCGAACACGCTACCTCTCCACCCTTTATCAAGCCTCCGAAGAGCGCCTTGATACCAATTGCGCTGCAGCAGAATTGGTGATACAAGTGGTAAGGCATTGCCCTTGTATCTAAAGGTCCCGGGTTCGATCCCTGTGGGCAATAACCTACCCATTTAAATGGGGGAAGGGTTGGGTGTGTGGGTTGCATGCCCTTGGACAACCAGGCGGCACCAGTACCGACGCCGGCACCGTTGGATGGCTGGGCGGCTTGGTGGTTGGGGTAGCTTGGCCTGGGATGTTACAGATACAACCATAGTATATAACTTATATACTATGATTATATCTTATAGTTATATCCAATGAATTTGGTTCTAGTGAAACAGCCTTTAGAGTAAAACGGAAGTACAAATAAGGGCCTTTAGATTAGAACCAAATTAATGGTCTGTAAAAGGATGTAAATTTTATATAATGGGATGCACACACCAGATTAACCCAAATTCCATGATTTTAGGGATTTTCACCATCCAAATCAGAACATATTATTCAGTTTTTTGCTCTTTCCTTCAACCTCGATTTCCCCTCTCCTCTCCAAAATCGCCCTCCTCCGCCTCCCCAAATACGACGTCTTCATAAACCACCGGGGAATTGACACCAAGCGGAAGGTGGCCGGACTCTTCTACCACCTCCAAAAACAAGACGCTGCTTTACCTATGGAGTTGGACGACGACATCAAAACCGTCTTGTGGAGCGAGAAGCAAATAGCCAAGCGAGTCTCTGATCTTGCCGCCCAAATCAGCGCCGACTTCCAATCGCTCGCCGCTCCTCCCCCGATTTTCATTGGCGTCGCCACCGACGCTTTCCTTTTCATCGCTGACCTCGTTCGCCGCATCAACCTCCTTATCTCCGTCGATTTTGTTAGGGCCCAGTCTTACGGATCCGGCACCGTCTCCAGTGGCGCTCCGACCATCTTCTCCAAGCCCCATTCACCGCAGTCTCCCTCACCTCTGAATTTTCTCGCTCGATCCTCGCCAGTACGCCACCGCGCCATCCTCTCCGTACGCCTCCACTCTCCCGTATCCCGCCGTCTGCTCCGTATCCTTTCCCTTCTCATCCGCTCAGGTATTCATCTCCAACGTTGATGCACAATTCCATCATATTGAGCTTTCGTTGACCTAGAAAACCTTGTGTATTCATCTCCATAGTTGTCTCCTTTGTCTTCATACTTTTCTCTTGTTCAGGAATCATCAATATTCCCTCGTGTACTAAATTGTCTCAAATTGTTCCTTAGTAAGTTCACACTGGTTTTATAGATTAAAGTTGTTGCCATATCAGCTCTTATGATTTTCTTTTTGAGTTTTCCTAGAGTAAAGATGGAAAAGATGTTGAGGCTGCATATTTATAAAGATTAATATGTAATTTGGCTAATGTTTTCTGAATGATAGCACCATAATATTATATGGAATTTCATCTTTGTAGGAGCGTATTGTTATCAAGTTGTCTTTCATGGGGTACAAGAGTTTACATATTGCATAGCTTGCAACTGGTATATCTTAAATAGTATTTTTACAATTTCAAATCAGGAGCTATGCTCGATTCTTGAGCTCAAATTAATAGTAGAGTTCAGAAGATGATCAGAGTTTAGATGATCTTTTTACCTTGAATCAAATTTGAAATTTAGTGTTTAGGCTTTAGCCTCTGTTTTTGAAAATTATTTTTTTCTGAAATGGCTTCCGTCATTGCTGTGAATTTGTTATGGTATTGGTATTATGCTGTTTGCTTGAATTGAATTTCATGTGACTGTGACGGTATTATCTTCCAAGTTTACTTTTTCAAGAATGAGTAGCTTTATGGTCTTGCGGTAGGTATTTTGCAAATTAGGTTTCTTGTTTAATGTGATATTCATACAAATACTTTCAATATTCATATTGGATGTAAGTTTCATGCGTTGAATATTTGATATTTATGATGTAATATTCACCTAAACTCTGAATAATCATCATGTGCGAATTAAACTCTGAATATCGACACTGTTTTTATGAATATTGACTACTTACTTGTGTGACTATGCGTACAAAATACGTGAATATCATCACATATGGAATGAATATCGCTATTATGGTATTCAAATTGCTTGTTGATGGTGTTGTTTGTACTGTTTGCAATTGATATTCAAATTGTTTGATGTGATATTCATACAAATGTTTTTGATATTCATGTTGTATGTACGTTTCATGATCTGAGTAGTTGATATTCAAATTTTATGATGTGATATTCACTATGATGTTGTTGATATTCAACATTGTTTTCAAGCCTAACTGTTGCACCGACGAAGAGACGTTTGAAGCTTTCTGCTCGTCTAAAAAAGCACAAGTCATTGCGTAATAGCGATATTCATGTTTGTCATTCCTAATATTCATGTAATCAATATTGATGTTCATGTACATTTTTCCGTGTATAATTATCTGTGTTATTGTGAAGTGATTATTTTTTGTTTGGGTTATGATATTCATGGCGAAACATAGTGATATTCATACTAATATAGAATGATATTCATGATGTAATTGATTATGTTATTCATATATTATTAAGTGGTGATATTCATATTTTAATTTGTGTTATTCATGTCTTTAATTGGTGATATCCACATATTAAACAAAGATATTCATACAAACATGAACGATATTCAAGAAACAATGACAAAAGCAACAAGAATAAATTTGCAAATCTACGAATTTGCAAAGCATTAGGACGCTGAAAAAATCAAGTGGTGATATTCATGTTTTAAGTGGAGATATTCACATTCATCGATATTCATAAACGCATGAACGATATTCATAAAGACGTGATCGATATTCATAAACGCAGCAGAATGGGGCGGGAGCGGTTTTAGGAAAGAGAAAATATTGTATTTTCTCTCTCATCTAACAACCTTATTTATTATCTTTTCTAATTAAAAATTAAATAATTTCCTTATTAGAGTAGATTTGGTGGTTACACCTCTACCATATCTATTGTAAAGCTCAATCATCTAACCATCCATCAACATTAATCCAACGCTCCAGATTAATACTTCCGTTTTACCATAACTCTCGTTTTACCGGAGCGTTCCTCTATATCCAATTTGGTTATATCCTTATAGTTATATCCAATTTGGTTATATCATATAGTTATATCCAATTTGGTTATATCATATAGTTATATAACTATAAGATATATGATATAACCATAATATATAACTATAGAATATAACCAAATTGGATATAACTATAAAGAATAATATATGATATAGCCATAATATATAATTATAAGATATAATCATAGTATATAACTATGAAATATAACCATAAGATATAACCAAATTGGATATAACTATAAGATATAACCATAGTTATATGTGATTTTCGAGAATAATAATAACAAATAAATAATATCAAACAAATTGGTGGAGAAATATACATGAATAAAAGTATATTGAAATCTCATGATACAAACAAATTTATTGTCATGTAACCTTGATTACTTGATAACGTCTATTACTAGAGTCAAATGCAGATTTTAAAAAATATATTGTTCACTTGGTTGCGTCCAGATTTTTTTCCTGCGCCAGGATCTTGCGTACATCCTTGCATATGAGGGAAATTTCAAAAAAAAAACCAACTCCATATCTCCAACAATTATATTCTAGCTCTATGCAGGTATCTGGCATACGCCAAATACCTGCGTAGAGAAATTTAATCTTTTACGTCAGATTTTTGCGTAGAGTTTTGTAGTGGGAAAGGGCAAATAATGTAGTAGTGCATATAGTAGCAGCCTTAATTTATTTAGGTTTGACAAACCCTAATTTGCTTCATAACTCGTTAACTATATGTAAGTGTAAATTTGAATTGTACAGCCTAATCTTCAGCTAATCGTTCAGTTGATGGAAATTAAAGAATTAAATTGCTAGAGATTGTGGAGTTTATGGTTAGTAGTATAGTGGTATACTAGCATAGTCTCGTATCAACCACATGATTGATTATTAAATGTTTTTGATAAGACAACATTAAATTTATATAAGTAAATATGATTTGTGGTACTGAAAAATAATTAAATTATTATACATCAATCTTTATAAAAGAATTATTGTATTATAGAAAAGACATCAATAATTGAAAAAATGTTATAATGTTAGAGTAAAAATTCGATATTAAATCGAAATCACTTTAGGAAATATTTCAAATAATAATATTTCATAAATGTATGAAGCTTGATTTAGGATCTGTTTGGATGCCCTAGTATAATGCATTAAAATGCATTATCTTATATTAAATTAATAATTTAATACAAGATAATGCATTCTAAAAAGAATCCAAACAGACCCTTACTATAAAATATATAAACACAATTGGGTACTATATAAAGCTAAACAGATATAACTAATAAATTGTCTTAACTCACAAAGCATACGTTTGTTATAACAAAAAGAATCTAGATGAGATAAACTAGTATAACGCCCGTGTCATGCACGGGTTAATGCAACTCATGACTTAACAAATAAGTTAGATGTTATATAATTTAGTTTAAGTAAAAAAAGAGTTTGTCGCTACAGACTTTTGAATACAATTCATGTGCAACGAACATAAAAACTTAAAAAAATCGAATTAACGCCACTACATAATTTTATTCACTCGAAAAACGAATTAGTCGTTTAAGAAGATTGGATACAAATAATAAGCAACGACAATATCAAATAATATCCTATAATTGACAAAAATAGACGAAAAGAACATCCTCTCAAAACATATATATCTTATACATCTACTACATCTTTACAAACAGGAATGAAATGCTGTAAAAAGTTTTTAAAAAAATTAGGAAAAACTACCAAAAATAATCTCAACTTTCACTAATAGACCAAAAATAATCCAAACTTTCAAGTCAACCAAAAATAATCCCAACTTTGAATTCATGAACCAAAAATAGCACATACGATTTTTTGGTTGAAATTCCGGCTAATTCGATAACAACATTACACCTAATAAGATATCTTGTACAAAGGAGAATTGCTTATAACGTCCAACTACAAAGATACCTTGAGTATACGTTATCGGATTAGCCGGAATTTCAATAGGAAAAAAAATCGTATGTTTTATTTTTTGGTTCAGGAATTCAAAGTTGGGATTATTTTTGGTTGAATTAAAAGTTGGGATTATTTTTTGTCTATTAGTGAAAGTTGAAATTATTTTTGGTAATTTTCCCAAAAAATTACAACAATTTCACGGTATAATTGACAAAAATAGACGAAACGAACTCTGAGACCATTCCTCAAGTTGTCCTCATCGTTCATCTCCAAAACCTGCTCGTAAGATGTATGATCATATACATGATAGTCAAAGCAATTAAGAATAGACAAAGGCATGAAAAATTACATTACATGACTAAAGAAATTGATCATGGCTAGCATTAGATGAATTGATATATCACATAAATTCATATTATCATATGCAATTACTTAAAACCAACTGATATCTTCTACAACTACTACACTGATGCTTTTCTTTCTCAACAACTCTAGGACAAGCAGCTATGCCTTCACCATAGATTTCTTCTTGACCATTTTTTCATTGTCAAGCTGTTTCTAGATATATTTCAATTTCGCCCTAGCCAAATCTGCCTTTTGTCCAATTTTCCTTGTGAAAAAAACAAGCACCAGACAATCTCAGTAATGTTCAGTTTTTCCTCCATCCCTCAATACTACAAGGGTAGTTGAGTGTGGATTCATTTGTCTTTGATTGGAATTAGCAAATAATCTGAACATCCTGTAACATTTTCCTGCGTACAAACAATTCTACTTTCTCAAATTAGAAGAATTATATTTACAGCTATGTCCCATTATAGTTGTAATGACTTGTCCTATTTTAAATTGATCTATAAAAGTGTCACAGCTGAAAATACATACCTGAAAATCCTAGAACTTTGTGAAAATCTTTCAAATTCAATAAGTTGTTAACTTTTTCAATTCAACTTGAAGGCATTTTGACATCAACTCCCAAAATAACCAACATAGATAAAAGTTGCTGCATGCAATCCATTACCAATTCCAATACTCATACAATAATAGCTTGCCACACTATGGTTTAGCAACATTTTCATAACACTTGCATCTACAGCATTTCAAGCCTCTCTTCTTTCAATTTGCATCTTAGATCAACAACAACTTCCATTAACCTAGATGGCTAGATGTATAGATTCAATATCCTATTTGCAACTCCAGTTCATAATCTCAACAATTTACTATGATCACTCACTTCTGACACACAATTCCTGTTTACAGTTCCATCTAACTAATATTTACATCAACGATGTCAAACTCAAAATGAAAGAGGAGAGGACATGAAGGCACTAATGATATTAAACTCAATAAATATTAGACATAACAATAAGCTGATATAGATGCACTTTCTAGGTATGAGCACAATCTTATCAATATGCCCCCAAGAACAGATGAGTCACAAAGGAAAAAAACAGCTTATCAAGCACAATCTTATAAATATTGCTAAACACGGTTTTGATTTGGTCAGAGAAATTCCAGATCCACAAATCCGTCAAATTCAATATCCCCAAATTTAACGAAAATTCAGACTCTCATAAATCCTAATTTCAAAATTACAACAGGCTATAAAACCCTCATTTCACAATCTTACAAAATTGAACGCTGTAATCAGCAATTACCTGTTTGGGATCGTCCTGAAGGTCGAGAGAAGTGTTGTAGAAGGGTTGCTTGTTGATCAATCTTCGGTTGTCTTGGATATCAATTGAATCGTGTTTTGAACACTTTCCAAAATCAATATTTCGACCCTATACTTGTTGTCTCGGATTACACGAAATCTGATCCGGGATAAGACAATCACATCTCTAATGATTCAGGCAAATCAAAAGAGAACACTTGAAGTTTTCGGTTTTGTTCGATTTTGAGAGATCGTAAGTTCTCGTCTTCCGCAAGACTTGCCCCAAACCCGCCCTTATATAGAGCATCATATTTTAGGCAGTTAGATGTCGGTTTAGGAGGTTAAAAATCAGTTATGGCGGTTAATTTAGTTAAAAACCCGCCAAAAACCGCCAAAACTCACTCCCCGGCAAGGCGCACGGTTTGTGACAAACCGTGCCCCAAACCGTGCCTTTCTCCAGAGTGCTAGAAAACACGTTCTGGGACACCGCACGGTTTGTGACAAACCGTGCCACAAACCGTGCGGCTTTACAGAGGCCAATTCTGGCTTATGTTCTGTAGTGCACGGTTTGGCCCATGGTGCACGCGTCCTTAGGACCCCGAAAATCACCCTCTCGGTTTCCGCCTCTTGAACATCGACACGTTTAGTAACTCCAAGTCCGAAACCACGCACACGAGTGTGCACTCCGCACCCCCGAAACTCGTTATGCGCTGAACAAACTCCTTAAGTCTTGAGCAAATCCCGACTACACTAAATGACCGATGACACTAAAATCACCAACATTCCTCTCCCATTTTAGTGTAATCCTTGATTCACTATACATACATCAAACACAAACTCATGCATAAATGAAAATGTCCTTAGGATTGAATTTCCACATTAGTGCAGTACACATTTCAAATAATCGAGAATCAGGGTGTCCAAAGGATTGAACCCATCAACTCATTTGACTACCTGAAGATACATAGACACACAAGTTTCTACACTACTCCAAGTGCTAACTTGACACTATTCTAGCCATGTGTCCTTATCCATTCACGAACGCATACAAAGCCAAGCCCGGGCTAGTTGAAGCGGCACCACTTCACGCTCGTATAGGTGGATTCTTTTTATCATGCACTTGCAAATGCATTTTTTCAAAAGATCCATTAAGAAGAGAATCTTCAACCTTACTTTACTTGCAAGTCCGAGCACATACCTTGGGATGAAGTATGAACATGTGCTCCAAACTCTAAGTGTAGGCTTTCCACATTGAATTCAGCCTCCAACGTCATATTAGAGGGGAATTGGGTATCCTATCATTAGAGATTTTAAACGGGCTTTAAACCCATCCCGATAACCGACTTGATCACCAAGTCCCTGGCTAACCCCTTTGTCAAGTGGTCCGCCAAATTTTGTTGAGACCGAACAAACTCAATAGTAATCACCCCCATGAGTGATCAACTCACGTACCGTGCTATGTCTAACGCCCATGTGTCGCGACTTACCATTATACACTTGGCTATAAGCATTAGCCAAAGTAGCTTGACTATCACAATGGATAGAAATGGGTGACACCGGTTTCGGCCACAAAGGAATCTCGTAGACTAAGTTCCTTTAGCCATTCCGCCTCTCTACCGGCAGCGGCCAATGCTATGAATTCCGATCCCATAGTCGAACTTGTAATGCAAGTTTGCTTTTTAGAAGCCCATGAAATGTCACCTCCCCCAAGCAAGAATACCCAACCAATAGTAGAAGAATGATCTTCTATATTAGTGATCCAACTCGCATCCGAATACCCTTCTAGAACCGAAGGAAATCCGACATATGACAAACCATAATTCATGGTTCCCTTTAAGTATTTGAGTACCCGCCTTATTGCTTGCCAATGATGAGTACTAGGATTACTAGTGTATCTACTCAACTTGCCTACCGCATAAGCAATATCCGGCCTTGTTCTCACGTTTGATCCTTTATTCCCACGTTTGATCCTAATACCAAGAATCACATCCGCCTCCCCCATGTCTTTCATGGCAAATCTTGATGACAAAAAGGCCTTTGTAAGGTCCACTTGTTTTTGATCTGTACCAAAGATCAACATGTCATCAACATACAAGCAAATGATTACTCCATTACCGAATTTATCAAACTTGTTGTATAACCACTTGTCCGACTGATTTAAATCGAATCCGCTCGACAAGACAACCTCATCAAACTTTTGATGCCACTGCTTAGGTGCTTGCTTTAGCCCATACAATGACTTTACCAACTTACACACCTTATGCTCATTATCGGGCATAACAAACCCCTCAGGTTGTTTCATGTACACCTCCTCCTCCAAATCACCATTCAAGAATGCCGTTTTGACATCCATTTGGTGAATCACAAGGTCGTTAATATCCACCAAGGCAATCAACAACCTAATGGTGGAGATCCGAGCAACCGGAGCATAGGTATCGAAATAATCAATACCTTTCTTTTGTCTAAAGCCTTGGATAACCAATCGAGCCTTAAACTTGTCAATAGTACCATCGACTTTCATCTTCTTTTTAAAGATCCACTTGCAGCCCAAAGGCTTGCAACCCGGTGGGAGATCCGATAAAACCCATGTGTTATTTCCCATGATGGAATCCATCTCATCATTTATTGCTTCTTTCCAGAAATCAACATCTTGAGACCTCATTGCCTCACTAAAAGTCCTAGGATCCTCATCAATATGATAGCAATATGAATATTGGAACCCAACTTTATCTCTAGATCCTTCAACCAAGTAAACTTGGAAATCTGGACCGAAAGACTTTTCAATCCTCCCTCGCTTGCTCCTACGGAGCATAGGTGACTCATTAGAAGGCACAACTGAACCGTCTTCTTCTTTAGTTCCACTTGTACTAGGAACCAAATCCTTTGGTCTAGGTATGGACGAGAATCGATTCTCATCAAATATTGCATCTTACGACTCAATCACAGTGTTAACCGAAATAGAATCATTAGGCTCTATCACATAGAACCTATAAGCCTTGGAATGCTCAGCATATCTAGAGGTGTTCAGCGGTTCCTTTGAACTGTTCAACCGGCGGTTCTGGAACCGCCCAAAACGTCTGAAACCGTAACCGTAATCGAACCGGAACCGACTAAAACCGTTCAAGACCGATTTCGGTTTCGGTTCAAGATTTCATAGAATCGTGGAACCGGCGGTTCCAAACCGTTTCAGAACCGCCAATTTCAAACCTATTAGCTAAGTGAATTTCCATAATAAAGGTAAGAGGACTATGTGGATTTTGATTTCTCTAACCCGGAGAGAACACGTAAACAATTTAATTATGTTCAAACCTTTATTTTTCCAATTTTTTCCCTTATAATTTTGTATAAAGACAAATGCTTATTATATTTTTTAGTTTAAGAATATATTGTATAATTAAAATATAAAGATTAAATGATTAATGTTAATATTTTCTTATTTTTTTATATTCAACTTTTTTATAGATATTTTGTATAAAAATATTAATTTTTATCCGATTCGGAACCGTAACCGAAACCGGTTCAAAACCGGCCGGAACCGCAACCGAAACCGGAACCGGCAAAACCGGATGGAATCGGACTTGGTCGGTTCCGGTTTCGGTTCATGATTTTTTAGAACTGGAACCGGCGGTTCTAGAACCGTAACCGGCGGTTCCAAAACCGTGAACATCTCTAAGCATATCCAATAAAGATGCAATCAATACCTCTTTCCCCCAAGGTTTTAATCTTGGGCTGGGGTAGTCTAACGACCGCCCTACATCCCCAAACTCGAAGATAATTCAAGCTTGGTTTCTTTTTGTACCAAAGTTCATAAGGGATAATCTTATTCCTTTTGTTAGGAACCCTATTTAATAAATAGCAAGCCGTTAGCATGGCTTCACCCCAAAATCCGTCACTCAATCCCGAGTAGGATAACATGGAATTAACCATCTCTTTTAGGACTCTATTCTTCCTCTCCGACACACCATTTTGTTGTGGCGTGTAGGAAGCCGTAGTCTCATGTATAATGCCTACGGATTGGAAATACACAGGATCATATAATTCCCCACCTCTATCGGTGCGTAGTTTCTTAATCAAGTCATTTTGTTGTAATTCAACCTCGGTTTTATAAACCTTAAATTTATCTAGGACCTCGTCTTTAGCATGTAGTAAATACACATAATAATAATGAGATTAATCTGGTTAATAAAACGCACACCATAAATCGCATAACATATATACAAAATATAAATACCTGACCAATCTATAAGAGTATAGTAGGGTCTAATGACTAATCTGTTTGGAAATAGTAGAGTCAAGTTTTAGCCAATCAGTATAACTATACTGTAGGGCATAACATGACCAGTAGACTAAGAAGTAATCTAGTCAACCTAGTAGACTTTTCATCAAGTAATCTGTATTAAATACAGTAGACCTGAATCAAGTAATCTAAAAACATGAGTAATATATGCAAAGCATAGTAGACTTCATAAAAACACACAAGACCTCATCTGCTTCATGAGATTCTTGTCCTTAGTCTCTTGAGACTTAAGTCAACTATTTAAGTTAAAATATCATGATCATTATTTTGATCATCAAGTCATATAAAATGGGAATTTGAACTAATGTGACTTATATCATGGTCATACGTATTGTACTTATACATATATTATACACCATACACCTCCATCACCCAATTATATGGAATGAATTCGAGGAATTAGATTTTCCAACCATGATCATACTATGACCAAACTTTTTCTATGGTCATACACATGTGCTTCCACCAATCCAATGGTACGTAAACACACATCTTTCACTCATACGAAATTTCAAATGCCACTATATGCGGTTAGCATACAATACATGACACTAACAAGAATTTAATTCTTACCCATACATATAAATAAATGTTATATGTATACATGTCCAGAGATAACACAATCTTTTGCATATATCTTAAGATCATCAATATGGCTTAAATATCACGGTCTTCGCATAACCGCACATGAATAAAATTCAAATCCACTTTATACATTTAATGTCACATCCAAGACCATATAGAGACCGATCTTACATATATATGTATATACCCAATACATAAATATCATAGAGGTATGACACTTCCATTTCCGCGGTCCCATATCACAACCATTCATGCTTTATTAGCATCAACCTTTATTGTGATTAGGATGTGTGGCCTCTCAAATTAGATTTGATAACCAACCACTACCGCACATGACAACCAATCATATGATCTTGTCATTTCCCACTTGTTGCACTTCCTTGTCTCCTCCAAGGGCTCATTCTCTGGATCCTCTGGCGCGGGTGGCATTGGCATACTCAGAACGTACACCACCTTGAGCGTCGTGAGGAGGAAGTGCATCTTCTTTTGCCATCTTCGGAAGTCCACGCCTTCGAACTTCTCCAACTTCCCGAACTTGGATGTCATCTCACGAACCGATGCAGTCGCCATTGATCAAACACAAAAATTATTGATTTTGAATGTTGTAGAAGGGTTGCTTGTTGATCAATCTTCGGTTGTCTTGGATATCAATTGAATCGTGTTTTGAACACTTTCCAAAATCAATATTTCGACCCTATACTTGTTGCCTCGGGTTATACGAAATCTGATCCGGGATAAGACAATCGCACCTCTAATGATTCAGGCAAATCAAAAGAGAACACTTGAAGTTTTCGGTTTTGTTCGATTTTGAGAGATCGTAAGTTCTCGTCTTCCGCAAGACTTGCCCCAAACCCGCCCTTATATAGAGCATCAGATTTTAGACAGTTAGATGTCGGTTTAGGAGGTTAAAAAGCAGTTATGACGGTTAAGTTAGTTAAAAACCCGCCAAAACTCACTCCCCGGCAAGGTGTACGGTTTGTGACAAACCGTGCCCCAAACCGTGCCTTTCTCCAGAGTGCCAGAAAACACGTTTTGGGACACCGCACGGTTTGTGACAAACTGTGCCACAAACCGTGCGGCTTTACAGAGGCCAATTCTGGCTTCTGTAAAACTTATATTCTTTCTAGTAGAGGATAGGCCAAAATATAATCATGTCAAGAAGTAATTAGATTAAAGATTTTAAGCAAAATAAAAAACGAATAGGAAATGCTTATATTCTTTCTTGTTTATTCAGTGCCTATAATTATTAATGCCAAGAAGGAAATTATTGTTGTAAAAGAAGATGTAAGGGATGATTATACTACTTTTTTTCTCGTTCAGTATGAAGCTTATTGCCTTAAATAAAAAAAACGAGCAGATTTATGGCACAAGTGGCAAAAGGTCATTCTTGTGTGTATCAGGGGAATGACAACCGTCGAAGCCCGTCATTGCCGCCGAGATTGAAGGGGTTATCCAGTGTCGGTTGCAGAAGAAAAAGTTGATTGAAGATAGTTAGGGTTGAAAGTAGAGAAAATGGAAAAAAAAAAAATGGAGTTAATGTACGTCTTTATTTGCAAAAAATATGTCAAACGTATATAAATATATAAAGTAGACTAAGGGTGTAATTAATGTTCAATAAATATGATACATTATCTTTTATTTTTTTATTGATCTTTTATTACAAACTAAATCTTCTAATATAACTCAATGATTAAAGACACTCTCATAATACAAGAGGTCTAGGGTTCAATCCCCATTTTTAACAACTTTGTTTTATCATTTTATCTTTCATTATTTTTTGTTTATATTATTTAGTTACTCAAATCTTTTTATCTACTTATTTATCTATCTATATTTATATCTATATCTATATATATAATATAACATAGAGTCTGAAACAATTAATGTTCATCTCAATAATTATAGATTTAGAATAACTCCACTAACAAAATTCTATTATATATTTATTTGGAAACTACTTTTTTCCAAAATAGTATAGAATCCACATTAAAAATATATGGATTATATGATTTAAAAAAAACTATGTATATCTATCATGTATGATGTATAATATGAAATAGAGCATAGTTTAGGCTAATCAAAATGGGTCAATTAATATTAGTTTTTGCATAATAATAAGAGCTCACATAAAAAATACATCATGAGTGATATGTTATAACAAAACTATATATTTACATCACTTAATATAAAACAATAGTATAGCAAACCTAATACGTTATAGGTTCAAATAATACATAATTCGAATATAAAAAATATGATATCCACTTCATCGTAATTAAATTACGAGTTTGCTAATCTAATAATTTCTCAACTTACATATATAATAACGCATTAATACAATGATAATTTTCACCGTTAAAATTAACCAACTTTAAACGCCCTACTTGAATGTGTTGTATATTTCATCCCAAGTAAATGTTTCTTTTAGAACTCAAAAGACTACGTTTTTATTTTCACAATAAACAACGAATTTAATACTAAAATAAGAGTGTGATAAATGCTCCATTTATAATCCAATATCTAAACAACCACAATTAATGGGAAAAACCTAAAGGCCTTAAAATGTAGGTGCATATATATGCAATATTCTTTTGTGAATTGTGATATATATATATGACAACAAATTCCAAAAAAGCACTAACGTCAAAAGATCTAATACTCCATCGTATTGTTATCTAGAATGTAGTCCATGTATTGTTCCCTTTCCCTTGCAAACTCAAAGGTAGGTATATACTAATTAATATCCATTTTTTTTGGTAATATTAATCTATTTCTTAATTAAACTACGATCATTTTTAAATGCACATTTCATGTTTACAAATAAGCCAACTGCATGACCCAACAAGAAATGCCAATATGAAGTTTGGATTCAAAGAGAATGGTCGATGGAAGGTTTTGATTGTGGCAAATGAGAAGTGAGAAATGTCTACATGAGACTAACCAACCATGAAGTAATGTAATTAAATTTACCATTAGCAGGTTTCAAATCAAAGGAGGCCAAGAAGATAGGGCTCAACTATTCGGCGCATAGGCATTTTTGCCTTTTGGCGCATAGGGCCGCGCGTAACGTGAGAATAGACTTCCCACGTTACGCGTCGATACTGACCCATTCAAGACCCACACGTAACGTGTGAATTGGCTCCATGCGTTACGTGTGGGATCGGTTCACACGTTACGTGTGACATTGTATCACACGTAACGTGTGGGAATCTGGCTATAAAAGCCAGATTCGGCTCCTCCTCTTCATTCATCACCATAACTCAGCCGCTGCGCCTCCTTGCCCCTCCCGCATAACGTCTCCTTGCCCCTCCCGCGTAACGCCTCCTTGCCCCTCCCGCGTAAGGTTAGTTCCTAGAAATAATTATTTGATTTTGTTTTTAATAAATTTAAAGTGTTTTGTTAGGAATTGTAGATCCACACAAAGTGTTTGGTTAGGTAGATCTAGGTTTGGATGGTAGATCTACGATGTGGAGATGATTTGGATGGTAGATCTAGGTTTTGTAGAAGTTTTTGTGATGTTTATGAATTTGGTTAGGTAGATCTAGGTTTGTTGACATTTTGTGTGGAAAAATGAAAGTGGAAGTGATGATATTGTTAGATTGGTAAAAATTGTGGATTTGTTGTTGAATTTTGGGTATATTTGATAAAAAAAAAAAATCGGACTGTCTCGCCGGAGAAGACGACCGGAAAGTTGCCGGAATATCGCCGGAAAGTCGCCGGCGGCTTGCCGGTGAAATTGGAATGTGCACATTCACACGTAACGTGGGATGTGCACATTCACACGTAACGTGTGAATGTGCACCACGCGTTACGTGTGAGAGCAAGTCACACGTAACGTGTGAATGTGCACCAAGCGTTACGTGTGAGAACAAGTCACACGTAACGTGTGAATTTGCATTTTTTTTGATATCTTTAACGTTGATTTTCTGTTTGTTGATTTTTGTTGATTAAAATGTGTTGATATGTAACCGCAGATGGAACCTGGGGAAAGAACTGAACGCAGGATACGTCGCAACCTTGTACACCAACAGTCGTATGTGACTGGCGAAGAGGTCAAAAGGTCGGAAAGGAGGCAACGGAGGGATGTGTGCTACCGGGATGATGAGACCGGCGCATACCAGATTGGAGCAGGTAGCAGTACTGGGGCTGGTTTAGGGTTTCAAACTGGAGTCGGTAGCAGTAGTGGGTCTGTTGGCGATACTGGCATGATAGGAGTGCATAGCCTAATGGCAGTGCCGTCGTTTATTGGGGGTAGAACAGGCTCTGAGCCTCCGAGGGACCCAGACTATGAAGGAAGTCCGCTGTATTGTTATTCTGATACAATAGATCAGAATAACTATTACGGGCGGAATTTTAGTTTGCCGGTACTATCGCCGCATGTGAGCCCTCATCATAGCCCGAGGGATTATTATCAGGGAGATGAGGAGCAGGACAACCCGTGGGAGAACCCGGCAGTGTACCCGAACACTGCCTATCATCAGCCTATGGTAAGTACATTTAGTATAACATGCATTTGTTTACAATTCATTATTGCATCTGATCTATTTAATAAATGTAGGATCATGCCTGTACATGGGGGACTCAGGACCAGGGGACTCAGGACCAGTCCAGCAATGCCTGGATTCCAAGAGAAGACGCCCCAAACACGGCGGGCGAGGAGCCTCAGGAAGCCTCTTCTTTGCGGGGAAAACCACCCCGGTCAAAGAAGAATGTCAGATACGACCCTGAACTGGTGGTGAGCGTTCCTGGAGGTCCGGAGAGACCTGAACTCCTAAAGAGTTTTGTAAACCACGTGGCGTACCTCCTTTACCAGCGCGTTGTAAGTTGCACGTAACACAATTTTTTTAATTATTAATCTTGTTTTAAATAAGTCTGTATGATTGCTTAATTATGTTCATATACAATCGGTGCAACCCTTGAGGTTCCAGCAGCGAGGCAAGCAGTTACGCTCATGGCGTCTCACAACGGAAGACGCGTGGGGTAGCATGGCGTTGGCGTCCGGGCTATGTCATCTATCGGACATCATGCATGAGCATGTGGATGAGACGCTGATTGGTGCCTTCGTCGAGCGTTGGCAACCGGAAACCAACTCATTCCACATGCCATGGGGAGAGATGACTATAACTCTCCATGATGTGTGGATGATCCTTGGGCTTAACATACAAGGGCAAGACATGGGTCCCCCAAAGAAATGGCACGAGCAGCTGAGCCGCAATGATTTGAAGAAGGCGTTGATGGAGCAGACGCATGAGTTTTTTGAGCTGGAGGATGGTGCTATCGTCGCCGATAACTTGCACGCGGGAGATTTTAAGACTCATTGCGAGGAGTTGGCGTCGAAGAAGCTGGCGGCTGGGTTCTTGCTGTACTTGGTGGGGTCTGCCCTCTTTCCTGACAAGTCTCAGCATCGCTTGCCCGTTTATTACACTCCGTTCGTGACTGATCTCAAAAAAGTCACGAACTATGCATGGGGTACCGGTGTTCTTGCACACGTGTACCGCAGCTTGGGCGAGTGCACAAGAAAAGAGGCACGGGTCATGTCCACATGTTTCACTCTGATCCAGGTATTAAATGGCTTGAATAAAAATATCTAAAATTTTGTTATAGATATATTATATGTTTGTTATGTAGGGAATTGACATATGTGTAATTATTTTATAGTCATGGATATATCAGTACTTTCCCATGTTTAGACCTGCACAGAGTGTTTACTGGGACCCACAACAGCCGATCCCATACGCCAGAAAATGGGACATGTCACATGAACCCAACCGGACCAGGAATTATAGAGAGGAGCTGGATGGGATGCATGCTGATAGTGTAAGTGCATATACGGTCCTTATCTATTATGTTAAAATATATATGCATGATAAGTTGTTTGAAATTCAATTGTGTTTAGGTTGAGTGGATGCCATACGGCTCCATTGACTTCAATAATGAGATGTTTGCTTCATCGCGATTTCATGGAGTCATATCCTGTTTGTGGGTCACCGAGCCTTACATGCCGGATCGAGTAGCTCGGCAGTTTGGGCGTGCACAACAATGTCCAAGACCACCGATTGTTCCCATTAAGGCATGGAGGGGCGTGAAGATTAGCAGTTACACGGTGGAGTACGATAGATCCTTGCATGCATGGAATGCCCGCAATGAACATTCCATTAGCCTACAAGCCATGGGTCCTCCAGTCCGTCAACACCACCAGTGTACCGATGATTACATGCAGTGGTACCTCCAGCATACACATCCATTCATCATCCCTCAAGAGGATCGTTACACTCAGCAGCAGGTAAGTAATCATGTAATTATATCCTGTTTATTTTTGACTTCGTGTATGTTTATTAATCGTATCCACTTATCTTCTGTGCAGTGCCTTGATAGTTGATATTCACGTATGGATCCATATCGCGATCATCACCATGGAGATGACCGATGTGAAGACGTAGCCGAGGCGTTACGGCAATCATTGGAGCAAATGTATCCCTTCCTTTCGAACCATTGAACTTGGCTGCTTCGTCATTTGAGCATTAGTTTGAATGTTTTGTTGAAATTTGAATGTTATGACTTGAGTTTGAATGTGTTTGTTGAAGTTTGAATGATATGACTTGAGTTTGAATGTTTTGTTGAAGTTTGAATGTTATGACTTCAGTTTGAATGTTTTGGGGAAGTTGTTTGGATTATGACAACAATAGGAATGTCGTACTCATTGCAGCATACTATAGGAATGTCGTACTCATTGCATCATATCATTCATTACATAAATCGATTGTTTCGACCTTCTTCTTTCGTTTTGGCTTCTTTTCGTCCTTGTCTTGTTCATACTCCAACGAACGATCTAATAGCCATTGATCTACGTAATCACCTGTAGACGGGTCATGATGATACAGCCACCCCGAGTAAATAGGAGGCAAGGGCGAAGTTTTGTCCAACCCAATCTACATGAAAATCAATGCATCATACATATGTTTTAACACAAGATAGTATAAACAGATGTTTTAACACAAGATAGTATAAACAGATGTTTTAACACAAGATTGTATTAACGTACTGCAATAAAATGTTGCTCGTTCTCGACATGGCAAATGCATACCGTCTTCAGATTCTCCCCAATCGATGCTTCGTTTGTCTTCCCCCTAATAGGCAGGTATGTCATCCCCACGCCACGACCGATGGTAACGAACACACATGTGAATGTCGTTGCCACCAAACATCCCATATCCGGGAGCTCCAACCACGTCTCCGGTGGGGCCGGCCTGTTCGGCGAAGGAAACCAATCAAGCTTCGCCTCCATTGCCTCAAGTGTCATCGTAGACACCCAAAGTGGCGCGAGTAGCTCATACTCTTTTCTCAACGTAGCGATCATGGTACGTCGAACAAATTCCCACTTATCTTGCCCTAAGCCCAGACCATGCGCAATGGCTCTGTACCCGCAGTTTCCATCACCCACTATCTCATACCATCCTCCAAAGTGTGGTCTCATACACTTGGGGAACTGTGAAAGATATCGCCACGGGTTCTTGATCAATGACGTGGCACCACACGGTAAGGGTAGGCCCGTCTTCGGTGATCTTCCTTTTTGCTTTTTCGGAGGTGTGCCGTCCATCTGTTGGTCAGTGTGCTCCCATGATGAGGGTTGTCTTTTGGTGGCAAAGTTCAGAGCTCCTTGAGGCCGACCCTTATGCCTGACTTTGGCTGGCTCTTCCAGAGTAGTCTGCTCTGGATGTGCTATACTTCTAAGTGTACAGACTGCTCTTTGTTGAATCTCCACTGGCAATGTGGGGAAGACGCTTTGGGCAAATTCGTCAAGCAAAGATCTATTCACGTTGCGTGTGCAGAATTCTTCCTCTTCTGATGTCTTCACTTCTGACAAGGTCAGTTGCCTCCAGAACGGATGCAACGAGCTAGGTTCAATTGGGGTCTCGCTCCGAACATTTTGCGCCATGTCATGAACGCAAGGCAAGCCATCTCTGACCCTCATCTGGCATCTGCATATAGTGCTCCACACTGGAGCTTCTTCTTTCCTATATTCCTCAATCAAACGAGCTAGTGCAACCGCAGACACCTTGAAGTGCAGCTTATGAAAAAGATGTGGGTATGTTAGCAACGTATATCTCTTCCCAATGCTCTCATTCAATGCCCCCCCGAATCTCAGTAATATGACTACGCAACCGTGTATCATATTGATCGAACACAGTGCAAAGGTTGCCATCGTTGCTTGTGAAGAAGCTTTTCAGTCTGGAATGGGCCCCTTCAACCCTGTATTACAATCAAGAATCCAAAAATTTGTTTGATTGTTGTAAAGGTCTAACTAAGTTCAAATAACTAGCTAAATTTAGATAAACCATTGATGCACATACCTGTTAGTGGTGGTAGTACCGAGCGTGAACACTGTATCTGTCCATACAGAGACGATTCTTTCCTTGTAGGGGTCAAGCCAGTTTTTTTGTAGGTACTGAACACATTTTGGAGCTTTCTTCCAATCACACTTCAGCTTCCAGAGTGATCTTTCGTACCCTTGTATGGTCGTTTCCTTGAAGAGCTTCATGCAGTCGTTGGAAAACGTTGTGCCCCTAAACTTGCCCATGGCCTTCTTCCCGAAGTCTTCAATATTCTTTCTCACATGCCGCCTACATAGGAGGAATTTTGCTTCTGGAAACTACTTCTCTAATGCGTTCATCAACGCCTTCTCCCGATCAGTGACCGCACATGTGGGTGCTCGTTGCACCTTGGCAAACATCTTAGCAAGTTGCTCTATGGCCCATTTGTAACTGTCTTCGTCCTCCTTCTCCAGAAACGCCCCGACAATATTGTAGTTTTTCCAAACTGATGTGATGCCGACAATTTCAAGGAAGGGCAAATTGTAGCTGCACACATAATCATATATAAAATACAATGGCGTCCTAACCTTGACATGAACAAATGAAGAGTATAATTCATATGTTTGTTACTAACCAGTTAGTTGCATATGTAGAGTCCAGCAGCACAATGTACGGAAATGCCTTCAGCAACCGCAACTGATCCTGGCTTGCAAAGAAGATATCCGTTATCTTGTTGGTCTCCTTGTTGAATCTATACTCCATGAAGTACCCCTTCTCATTGCACTCATAGAAGAACTGTTGTACAACTGTTCTTCCTTCCATGCCCTTCTTTCTTATCTCGTGCATGATGTTGTATACTTGCTTCATCTTGGTCAAATTTCCAGGGGACGACTGGATTGTAGTATGAATCTTCTGAGGCTTGCAATGATTGACCGTCATCACCCTTATAATCTCCTTCTCTTCAGCAATTGGTCGCCCAGCTAATGCACTACCATACAAATTGTCTCCTATGACATGGTTGTGAGTTCCATGTTGTACAGTAATCCTCCACAATCCCTTCGGCCTTTCTTTCAGCCTCAACATGAAGGGACACCCACATTTCTTCGACCTTGTGATGTCTCTCACTTGGTCAGCTCCTTTAGGGACGTTTTGTCCATGCCTATCACACGGTAACCAAGTCCCCCCGAGGGTCGAAGGGGTGGAAGCTTTATTCCTCCACTTTTTGATGCAGAATTGCTGATTCATAGCAATCTCCCGCGCCCACAAAAAGGCTTCTTCTCTAGACTCCCAGATTTGATCAGATGTGAAGAACCTTGAATAATCGGCCGAGACGTACACATCCTCCTCCGGTAGTACACTGAACTGAGGCTGTGTGTGTAGAGATGGAAAGCACAGCTGTGGGGTAGCATGAGATGAAGATGCTTCTGAAGGAAACGGTATCCCAACATCAAATGATGGTATATCAATAACTGGTTGAGGCGTGTTCCAATCCTGCAGTTTTTCCGGCGTTTCCCAAACCGGAAATGTCTTCTGAGGCGTGCTCCAATCCTGCAGTTTTTCAGGCGTTTCCCAAACCGGAAATGTCTTCTGTGGAGTGCTCCAGTCATTGAGGGAGATATTGTTTAACCCCTCGTATAAATGATAGTTCGTCTGCATACACGAAATCATGTCATCAATTAGTGCACTGATTATAAAAAAACACGTTTACTGTCAAACCGTGCCATATTACAGAATGAAACCTAGTTTCGGGTGGTGTGATTACACACGTAACGTGTGAAGAGTGTCCACACGTTACGTGTGAAACACACCCACACGTAACGTGTTGAACACCTTCACACGTTATGTGTGAACATTCTTCACACGTAACGTGTGAAACTGTTCTTCAATGTAACAGCAAATTCGTAGCCCTAAACCCTAAACAATAAAATGAGATCTTTAATATTAAACAATAAGTATCAAAAATAGCTTCCCTAAATCCTAAACAACAAATATAATGGGCCATCAAAAATAACTTCTCTAAACCCTAACCATGAAGCTAAGAACTTTAAACATTTTCAAAACAAGAAATAAAAAAGACAACTTTAGGGTTACTTATAGAAATTACCTCGTTCCAAAGTGGAATATCTTCCCCATTGTTGCTCCAATACTCGTTGTTGTTCGGATTGTCCATTTTTTGTACAAAAAATGTGAGTGAAAATCAAGATTTTGGGAGTGTTTAGGATGAGGGTTTAGGTTCGAAATGGATTCGAAATGGGTTGTTAGCGGACAAAGAAGATGGGTCATTATTACAGTTAGGTGGGGACAAGACGGTTAATTCAATGCGTTTTGCAACAGACTGAACCACACGTTACGTGTCAAACCATGCCACACGTTACGAGTGAAGTAGATTGGCACGTTACGTGTGAAACACACTAACACGTAACGTGTGATTACTAGGGTTTAGGGTTTAGGCGTATGTAGGGTAGGGTAGGATGGATAGGGGTAGGGTTTAGGTTTTGTGGTTTAGGGTTATGGCATTTCGATAGAGTTTAGAATAATGAGTTTTAAGTTTAGGGTTTAGGGTTAGGGTTTAGGGCTTAGGGTTAGTGTTATGATTAGGGTTTAGGGTTTGAGTTTAGGGTTTATCTTTCATTATTAAGGGTGAATTTGGGTATGCGAGTTACATTGTTTATGAGAGTGGTTGACGTTTAGGGTTTAGGGTTATTAGGGTAAGAGTGGTTGAAGTTCTTAATGCTAGTGGTTGAGGTCTTTAATGCTAGTGGTTGAGGTCTTTAATTCTTGTGGTTGTGGTCTTTAATTACTACAGTTGTATATATCATTTCACTATATAAGAGGCATTAGGGTTGTTTGTTCACTACAACACTTCCAACACAAGCGGGATTGAAGATTCATTTGTGGGTAAGCTTCTTCTTCCAGTTTCTTTCGATTTAGTAACCCTAATTGGCCTTTTCATATTAATGGATTTGTAGGAAACCAAGCACTACATCAAATAATGACATCTTCATCCGAATCATCATCAAACCTAAATAGGCACCATCAACAAATAAGTGCTCCACAATGCGAGTGTAATTTGAAAACCATTGTCCGTACTTGGGATTTGTAGTGGAACTACGGAAGGAGGTATTGGGGATGCCCAAGACTAGGGTGTTTATACAGGAATTGGATTGATCCTGTGTACGAGGAGAGGGCACACGCGGTTATTCGACAACAATGGCGGGAAAAATAAGATCTTATTAAGGGGAATCAATATGTTGTTAAGCAAGAACTTTTACAAGATATGGATAAGATGCGTAGGTATAACCTCAATCTATATAATGATGTACATCATATAATGCCTTGATGTCGTATCTTTTGTGTAATGTTGTTTACGTACTATCAATCTTTGTAGGGAGCAAGCAATTTTATCAAAGCAGAGACATGATATGTCGCGAAGTTTTACAAGAGACTATCCTAATTTTTTCAAACGCAACTAGGCGATGTCATTTATTTTGTGCTAGGTTTTCTAAGTTTATGAATAACTTGTATTATTTCTTGTATTGTGAGCTAAATGTGATTGTATTCATCCAACGTAATGAACAATTCTATTCTATCTTCTATGTTGATTATTTTGTGGTGTTTTTTGTAGGATTTTAGATAAACAAATAAATACTACAAATAAACAATAATATGATACAACATTCATACATGTAACATTATAATATGTATAAAATAAATAATAATTTAACATTGAACAACAAATAAATACCACAAAATATACAATAATATGACATACACAAATACCCTAAACCCTATAACCATTCTAAACCCTATTGACTAATCCACACGTAACGTGTGGGTACAAATCACACGTAACGTGTGAAATGGTCCCACACGTAACGTGTGGAGCACTGTCATATGTAACGTGTGGTTTGTACCCTCACGTTACGTGCGAGCCTATGCACCAAACGGCAAAATGCCTATGCGCCGAAAAGTAATCGTGAGAAGATATTCTACGTAGAAGAGATTTCACTGGCATTGGCCATTATCCATTAGGTAATTTATATACTTGAGTTAAATTATGTTTATTTTCTTAAAAATCTAAAATGCCACTTATAATACATGATAAAATATATTAAATTATGGATGATAAAACCTGTGTTAGGAGGAATTCTTTTTAATATTAATTATTATTAAAATAGCTAATACATGAAGTTGTTTACATCACTACACCTATTTTTATAGTTATTAATTTCACTTATAAAGTAAGCGATAATTTATTTTTAATTTAGAAATAATTGAGTAATGATCACTTTCTAAGTTTCTATTAATGTTAATTTATTTGATTCATTAAATTAGTTTATCTGTGACAGACTGACAATATATAACATGACTTTTATATAACATAAAAGTGTTGACATAACTTTTATTTTGAATAACGTGAAAATATAATACATGTAAATAAAAACTCATTTATTATAATTATTATGTTATAAAATAATTTAAATAACATTTAAAATAATAAAAGATGAATAAATTATTCATCTATATATATGTGTGTGTTCTTTTAACTTTCATGTAGGGTTACAGAGTATTATTTATAATATAATAATTATGATTTTATGAGATAATTTCACAATATTTACAATAGAGATTTTGCGCAATTAAAAACCTCATTTGTTTTACCAAAATAATTATTCTAATTGTATAATGTAATCTTCCTCACAATATATTAATATAAACTATCTATACAAATTATTTATATTGGTATCTAATATAAAATATAGTTTATTGGACTACTTATTTCTCATTAAGTTAAAACCTATAAATTAATAAAATCTTTACTTCCATTGTTTGAGCTATATCATAATTTGTAACACCCCCCAAATACTCCCTTGAAAGGTATTACCGCCAATGACCTCAACCGTTCTGTCCGATGTCACCCAAGGCTTTACCAGTTGATATAAATCATCAAACAACAATTATGATACAGAATATCATAACTTTCATTTAAACCAAGGTTTTAGGATTACATCCATGAACCAAATACATCAGAAATACAGCGGAAGTCTTACTACAAAACATGTTTAACACAACGGAAGTCTTTTAAATAATTAACAAAGGGTCTCGATCGCAATGATCACCCGCCAAGGATCCTCAACCTGGATAAAACTCTTCAAAACATCATCTGCCTTCATAGTCGCTTCTAGCCTTACGGAACTGCAATACCTGATGTGCTGAATCAAACGGATGACACCAGCCAACCATGTAGAGAACAATTTCGGTTGGTTAGTCTAATGAAAGACTATGCAAGGGTACAAAGCAGAGTGGTTCGAAGTAGACGTATTAGGTTAGACTCATCGCTCCTCGAATCAAAACCGATAACGATAGTCAACCACCATACTCTACTGAAACATATGAAAAGGCATGATCAAGAGAAGATTCTGGAGACCGAGTCTCACAACAATCAATCCCAAAAGAAGACTCCAATGAATTAAGTCTTATGGAAATAACCAAGAGAAGACTCCAACGAAAATGAGTCTTATCGGAAGCATGACAAATGTTGGGAAACTTAAATAATATTCATACAAGCGTTCGAAAACGACTTAGATGTTTCAGTTCACGACCAACCTCACCGCTCACGGCGAATCCAGATTGGAAAGAGAACGTTACTCTGATCAAAGTCAAGACGAGATTTCCTAGCTGCACTACTCGCCGAAGGTATATTAATTATGTGCGTCAAGAGCACTTATCTGATTTAATTACAAAACCCACATCACGTTATAAGCTTTTATAATATCTCCTCACAAGAGATATCGGATCTCCTCACAAGAGATATCGGATCTCCTCACAAGTGATATCAGATCTCCTCACAAGAGATATAGAGGGAATAAATCCCAAGAGATTTGGCACTAGCGAAGTGTACCAACCCTGAATAAGGGCATGGTCATGACCAGAGAGAGTACTGGAGAAAAATCCACCAAGTACTAGTTATAAATAAACAGCTAAACCCCCACAAGGTACATAGCGTTTCTACGAATACTCGTTCTAACTAAACCGTTACGAACGCAGTAATAATTCACATCAATGCCATCGCGGCCAATAACAGATATAATAGCGTTGGTCTAACAGATATACAACCTATCATAATATATGTATTTAATAACATATATTTATATATAATAGCGTTGTTCTAGCAGATATACAACCTATTATAATATCTTTTTAAATCACAAACAGTTATAAAAACTGTTCCCAACGAAAACACTAAATCATCTCAAACTAATTAACAATTAAACAATTGATAATTAATTAAAATATGGAATGATGAGCAAGAGCGAACCGCCACTTTCCTGGAGTAGATTCGGCGATGAATCTAGACGAGACGACTACTGATTATATCCTTTCCGAGGATATGGCCTATGCTTCAGATAGCTCTAGCAGATTACGAGTCCACTCGCGATCCAGCAATTACCGTTCTAACGCTCGATTGATTCCGGGTTAAATCTGGACTGAAATGGATTTGGGCTTCTCGGCCCAACAAGGAATTAATTAAGGCAAAGGGGGCCCACCCTTTGTCTTCTTCCTTCTTCCTCTCACACGAGCCGCAATAGCAAAGCAACAGCACAACAACGCCCAGGAGCTCGCCGACGTCATTGACAACAGCGGCGAATGCAGCGGCGGACGCAGGAGATCTCGGTCCCTCGCTCAGCAGCTCCACGATCTTGCTCCAGCGGCGGTGGCACAACGGCAACAACGCTCGCCGGAGGAGAACGAAGGGCTCGCCGGCGGGAAGAACAACCGAGAGAGAGAGAGAGAGAGAGAGAGAGAGAGAGAGAGAGAGAGAGAGAGAGAGAGAGAGAGAGAGAGAGAGAGAGAGAGAGAGAGAGAGAGAGAGAGAGAGGAGAGAGAGGCTCCCTTTTATAGCCAAGATATTTGTAGATATTTGTACAAATATCTTGTATAAATATCTCGTATAAATATCTTGTACAAATATCTTGTATAAATATCTCGTACAGGGAAAGTTTGGTATAGGTTTTAAACCCCGGAAATTGTATATTTGTATCCAAACAAATATTCTAAGTTCCGAAAATACATCGAATATATTTTATACCACTCAAGGAATTATTACGGAGATCATGGATGTTACGGAAAATCCGAACTCCACTGAAAGCGAAATAATTTATTGAACGAATGATGGGAAAAATTACCCAAATATTCTTACTAAAATTGAGGAGTATTACATTACTACCCCCTTAAGAAAAGTTTCGACCCCGAAACTTGACTAAACCAATGAGGAGACTGCCTCGCTATCAATCTTACTATCTGAACTTAATAACCTTAACCACTTTATCATCGAAATTACTCCTAGAGAGAGATCAATCGGTTTCCTTAATCACAACATCAACTTACAATTTTATCTCCATACAACATACCATGTAATAATTCTGATTAACTCCATATGATCAGGTCTACCTTAGCATAATGGTCTCCCAAAATCATCATAACGACATTAATGTACCTTTAAATAGGAGAACACACATTTCCATTTCCTTATATGAGCAATCCCGAGCTCACACATTAACTTCTTATAACCAAACGTTACACCTTAATAACCTCGAATCTTACGACCTTAATTTCCTTAAAGATAGTTGTACCATAAGCCTTATAGATGACATACTCACAAGATGTCAATCCTTGACAATTCCCAAGAGTCCTAACTCTTCATCCTCTGGAAATTCCACTTATCGAGTCCAACGACTCGTACTGTCTTAAATGACTTATTTCTAACTTAAAATCCTTATATTCACACACAATCTACTATCCATCCAGGACTTAATTGCATCATTTCCTTATATTACCTCAAACGAATCTCAAATAGATCTCCCCAAATGACACCTATGATTTCGTACACTTGGCTTTTCCAAAAACTTTAACCATTGATCCTACATGGGTCATACTTACTTATGAACCCGACCATCATAACTCCGGATTTCACAGTCTTACTCAAGATCGCAATAGGGAAAACGAGTTCTTGTTGAACTATTCTCTTAATCAATTTATTCCCTTCACAACACTCTATCCTTATTAATGCTTACAGCATGATTCCACAACTAGGCATTCCGGACTTGCACTAGTCCACCTCTATATATTTCTAATGGAACAAAAAATCCAAGCACGCAAGTGAGATATAACTCTTAATCTCTTAGAACATTAACTCCACATATTTATTCCTACACCTTAAGAAATCCCAGCAGGACTCAGCTTACGAGACAACGCTCTCGCAACAATTAATGTCACCACTGTGACGTTACTCCTGAAATGGAGAAAGATCTTAGGGATGGATTTTAGAATTTAAGCACTAGAGTCGACCTTGGGGTTAACCATGTAGGGAACGAACATCTATGCTACAAACGATACTCCTCCCCTATGAGTCCGACAGCCTTTATCCACTCATGATATATATTGTTTCCGCCACTCACGGGGTTTCGTATGAACGATTAATTTGCAACAGCAACGATTTCAGAAATTTTCCAACGCAAGGAAACATTTCTTTATCATTCGAACATTACATTACCGACTCAGGGAGTACGGGCTTCACCTCCTCGGGTGGACTACTAGGTTCACCGACCTCAAAACACAACGAGGGAACCGGGAACTCAAGCCTATCTAGAGATGGCGGAGCCATCTCGGCTTCTTCCGAGTCCCTCTGAAGAAAAAGGAATGCACCCATATCCTCCGAGTGACGAGAAGAGAGTTAGTCTTTCTAAATATGGAAGTTCGCTTCCCATATCAGACTAAAGAAGAAGGCACGACTATGAACGATGTCATTTCAAATTCTTTTCATTTTTGAAAACTCAAAGCCCTCGAAAATATTTCTCAATTTAAAACGAGTAAATGATTTATAAAATCTCAACCCGTAAAAAAAATTCGGCTCTGATACCAAATCTGTAACACCCCCCAAATACTCCCTTGAAAGGTATTACCGCCAGTGACCTCAGACGTTCTGTCCGATGTCATCCAAGGCTTTACCAGTTGATATAAATCACCAAACAACAATTATGATACAGAATATCATAACTTTCATTTAAACCAAGGTTTTAGGATTACATCCATGAACCAAATACATCAGAAATACAGCGGAAGTCTTACTACAAAACATGTTTAACACAGCGGAAGTCTTTTAAATAATTAACAAAGGGTCTCGATCGCAATGATCACCCGCCAAGGATCCTCAACCTGGATAAAACTCTTCAAAACATCATCTGCCTTCATAGTCGCTTCTAGCCTTACGGAACTGCAATACCTGATGTGCCGAATCAAACGGATGACACCAGCCAACCATGCAGAGAACAATTTCGGTTGGTTAGTCTAATGAAAGACTATGCAAGGGTACAAAGCAGAGTGGTTCGAAGTAGACGTATTAGGTTAGACTCATCGCTCCTCGAATCAAAACCGATAACGATAGTCAACCGCCATACTCTACTGAAACATATGAAAAGGCATGATCAAGAGAAGATTCTGGAGACCGAGTCTCACAACAATCAATCCCAAAAGAAGACTCCAATGAATTAAGTCTTATGGAAATAACCAAGAGAAGACTCCAACGAAAATGAGTCTTATCGGAAGCATGACAAATGTTGGGAAACTTAAATAATATTCATACAAGCGTTCGAAAATGACTTAGATGTTTCAGTTCACGACCAACCTCACCGCTCACGGCGAATCCAGATTGGAAAGAGAACGTTACTCTGATCAAAGTCAAGACGAGATTTCCTAGCTGCACTACTCGTCGAAGGTATATTAATTATGTGCGTCAAGAGCACTTATCTGATTTAATTCCCAAACCCACATCACGTTATAAGCTTTTATAATATCTCCTCACAAGAGATATCAGATCTCCTCACAAGAGATATCGGATCTCCTCACAAGAGATATCAGATCTCCTCACAAGAGATATAGAGGGAATAAATCTCAAGAGATTTGGCACTAGCGAAGTGCACCAACCCTGAGTAAAGGCATGGTCATGACCAAAGAGAGTAACGGGGAAAAATCCACCAAGTACTAGTTATAAGGAAACAACTAAACCCCCATAAGGTACATAGCGTTTCTACGAATACTCGTTCTAACTAAACAGTTACAAACGCAGTAATAATTCACATCAATGCCATCGCGGCCAATAACAGATATAATAGCGTTGGTCTAACAGATATACAACCTATCATAATATCTGTATTTAATCACATATATTTATATATAATAGCGTTGTTCTAGCAGATATACAACCTATTATAATATATTTTTAAATCACAAACAGTTATCAAAACTGTTCTCAACGAAAATAGTAAATCATCCCAAACTAATTAACAATTAAACAATTGATAATTAATTGAAATATGGAATGATGAGCAAGAGCGAACCGCCACTTGCCTAGAGTAGATTCGGCAATGAATCTAGACGAGAGGACTACTGATTATATCTTTTCCGAGGATATGGCATATGCTTCAGATAGCTCTAGCAGATTACGAGTCCACTCGCGATCCAGCAATTACCGTTCTAACGCTCGATTGATTCCGGGTTAAATCTGGACTGAAATGGATTTGGGCTTCTCGGCCCAACAAGGAATTAATTAAGGCAAAGGGGGGCCACCCTTTGTCTTCTTCCTTCTTCCTCCCACACGAGCCGCAATAGCAAAGCAACAGCACAACAACGCCCAAGAGCTCGCCTGCGTCATCGACAGCAGCGGCGAACGCAGCGGCGGACGCAGGAGATCTCGGTCCCTCGCTCAACAGCTCCACGATCTTGCTCCAGCGGCGGTGGCACAGCGGCAACAGCGCTCGCCGGAGGAGAACGAAGGGCTCGCCGGCGGGAAGAACAACCGAGAGGGAGATCGGGAGAGAGAGAGAGAGAGAGAGAGAGAGAGAGAGAGAGAGAGAGAGAGAGAGAGAGAGAGAAACGAGAGAGGAGAGAGAGGCTCCCTTTTATAGCCAAGATATTTGTAGATATTTTGGAGATATTTGTACAAATATCTTGTATAAATATCTCGTACAAATATCTTGTACAAATATCTTGTATAAATATCTCGTACAGGGAAAGTTTGGTATATGTTTTAAACCCCGAAAATTGTATATTTGTATCCAAACAAATATTCTAAGTTCCGAAAATACATCGAATGTATTTTATACCACTCAAGGAATTATTACGGAGATCATGGATGTTACGGAAAATCCAAACTCCACTGAAAGCGAAATAATTTATTGAACGAATGATGGAAAAAATTACCCAAATATCCTTACTAAAATTGAGGAGTATTACATAATTTTACAATTTTCATTCGTTAAAATTATGAAAACAATTTCTATATTAAGGGGTAAATCTCACAAAAAAAATATCCTTTCTGGCGATATTTTCTTTTAGTCCCTCTATTATACACAATCAATAGAATTGAATTATCATAAAAATATATTAACACTGCCTTATAATTTTTGAATTTCTCAATTCAAACCCACTAAATCTAGCCTGTAATAAAAGAGAATACCGCTAAAAAATATTGTTATAATTCATTAATAGGGATTTTGAGGTAATCATACTCATTTATTACCAATTCAGAACTAAAACTTTTTGCGGTTCTACACTAATTTCAATATTGTAGTCAAAGTACTAGTTGATGACCCGTGCCATGCACGGGGTTGGGGTTATTAAATATTTTTTATAGTATGATATTAAAATATTTACGTAATGTGACACTAAAAGATTAATACTTTTATATGTTAATATTTATTATAAATATGAAATACCACAATAATTGAAAGTATTATCATAGCTATTAAATCTAAATTTGTATGTCAAGTAAAAAATTACATACCTAGTCATATCAGGTTTTGAAAAACTTCCTTATATATAACATTTGTAGTGGTATTCTGATGACAACCTTGAAGATCATCAATTAAGATCTTCAACCCATTTATACTTGTAACTCTAGAAAATGCAACGTAAAGTTGTCCATGAGTAAAAACAGGTTTTGGAAGAAACAGACCCACTTGAGATAGTGATTGTCCTTGACTTTTGTTGATGGTCATGGCAAAATAAACAACCACTGAAAACTGCCTCCTTTGAAATCTGAATGGGAATCGAGTGTCTAATGGTGTAAGTACCATGCGTGGAATACATACTCTGTGTCCAATATTGCTTCCAGAAATAATTTCAGCTTCTACAATATGACTCCCAAGTCGAGTGACTATCAATCTGGTACCATTACATAGTCCTGCAGATTGGTCAATGTTCCTGAGTAGCATAATGGGAACACCTACCTTCAACTTCAACACATGACTTGGTATACCAGAAGATCGAATGCCATTGAGGAATTCAAATGAATAAACACTGACATCATCAAAGCCGCTTTCATCTGTTTTGCAAATACTATCTGAGCTAAGATACACTCTTTCATCCCCTTGTAGTAGAGACAACATGTATTCATTCACCTTATCAACAATCTCATAGGTGGGTGCAAGAATAGCCCTCTCTCGATAATACTGAGCAGGATCTTCGATATCCAGAATAGAAGGATATGTGGCTTTAACAATTGTTGGAATTGGTTCAGAAGCTTCAGTTATCAACAAATCAGAAGGAATCTCAATAGTTGATTCACCGTCATTTGAGCCGCCTTGATCACCGTCTCCAACTCTTAATATCCGTTCTGAAAATTATTTTGCTTCAACAACTTCTGATTCTGTACCTCCATGTTGTAGTCTCATATTTCTTGTTAATCTTAGAACCTTGCATGAATTCCATAAATATGAAGAATTTATTGTGGAATAAACAATATCTTGTCTGCTTCCTCCAGGCACTACAGGTAATATTTGTCTAAAATCCCCACCAAATACCACAACTTTACCTCCAAAAGGTTGATTCAAGCTATTTGAATTTGAAGATCGCATCACATCCCTCAAAGACTTATCTAATGCTTCAAAGCAAAATTTGTTAACCATTGGAGCTTCATCCCAAATTATAAGCTTGGCCTTTGAAATCAATTCAGCGAGTTTTGTACCAGGCTTGATATTGCAGGTGGAGTCCTGGTGAATCTGAATAGGTATTGCAAATATTGAGTGAGCAGTTCTTCCACCTGGAATCAACAGGGCCGCAATACCACTTGAAGCAACAGTAAGAACTATTTCACCTCTAGAACGAATAGCAGCAGAAAGAGATCTCCATATGAATGTTTTTCCTGTTCCACCATGCCCATACAAAAAGAAAACCCCACCATTGTTTGATTCAACAGCAGACATGATTTCATCATAAACTTCTTTTTGCTCATTTGTTAATTTAGAAAGTAAGCTCTGATGATCAATTATCAACTCTTCTCTATTGTGTCGAAGCTCATCTTGAATCAACTTGTTGAGGCCATCTGAAATCAAACTCTGATCAGGTTGCGGTATCGATGGAAAATATTTCAAGCTACTTCCATTTTTGTGTAACAAATTTTCTATTTCTGCAAGAGCAAAATTCTGCAATTGTTCCTCACTAAGGAATAAATCTGCACAAACAATTCATATTAATTTTAATTATTAGTAAGAATTTGAAGAAAAAAAATCATGAGAAAAACTGATAGGATAAATCTTTGTTTAGAATTTCTCACATATATGAGCTGACAATTGAACTAAATATATATAATTCAATAGACTGTACAAAAGCATGATAAAAATCTTATTTTAGTTGGTTATTATCAGATTAAATGGTAGAGCGTTATAGTCTCAAAAGAAAGATAGTTGCTACATACTGTTTTTTTAACATAAGTAATTTTATTATACTAAAAGTAAAAAAAATTACTTGAAGTTATTTGGATCTCTCATGATAATGTTGTAACATGATATTTATCATGATAATGGTTCAAAAAGGCATATTCAAATGTGAATTATTAGATAAATAACAGGATATTTATAGAAAATCATACCTCTCATTCGAAGGATTCTTCGTTGATGAGAAAGAATATCATCGGATAATACTTTCCATGTAGATTCCCACACATATTCTGGTCTAGACATACTACCTGACATGAGAAGCATAACAAACAAATTTCGAAGGTAGTTTGCGGTGCCCCAAAAACTTGCTTCCAATATACCATCAATATATTCCTTTTCATCGTCCAATATACCAAGTGCATAACACGCTTCTCTAAACGTAGGATAAACTGTACCATCCACCGTCCTGATATCCTCATAGCAAGTGGGACCTTTCACATGATTTAACAAAATTCGTAGGTAATATCTTTCTCCACTTCCTGGGGAAGCATGGTAAATTCTACCAATTGCCGTCGGCCCTTTATTACGCTTTCTTTTGCTCTATTCCTTGCTGTCTTCTTTCCATACATAATCTTTTGGAAATTGATAGTAAGTCAGATTGATTGCTTCTGCAGAGCTCTTATTATATTCCATCCAAGCCAGATTTCTTGCTTATGCATATGCAACACACGAACTCGAATCTTCCAAGTGACATTAGTCTTTAACTTGAGATCTTCAATGAAGTGTAAATTTCCGGCCATTGTACCTTTAGAGGAAGAAAAAGAGGTTTTTGTAGAGTAAACTAATAAGAATATAAATTAGGGTGAAATAAGTGCATCTATAGAGAGTTTAAATAAAGAGAGCTTAATACAATAAATATATATATATAAATTATCTTATTTTTTACAATAGGTAACCTATATTCTAAACTACCTTTGATAATGAAAAGTAAGATTTTTTGTTCTAAAGATAGCTTAACCCACAATTCTTCTCTTTATTCCACATAGAAGATAATATCTTATACGTAATTTTACTTAGTAAAGCCTTCAGCGGTAAGATTTTTTATATGGTAATTTTACTTAGTTATAGATTATAGGATTAGATTAGATTGATAATAAATATAAAAAGATATATATAAGAGAAAATATATTATTATACAAAATTATTATATCTTATACATAAGGAAAGTGTTATTAATATTTATGCAAATTATATCTTTTTTGGTAAAAAGAAGATATCTATATCTATTTCTCTAATAATTATTGTAGATTAACTAAGAAGATATTATCTTCTTAGTTAAATTATCTCTAAATCAATTTTCTATTTTCATAATAGTTATTATCTCTAATAATTCGAATTTACTATTTTTGAAGTGAAATAATAAGATAAAACTTTTATATTGTCAAAGTTAAATTAGTTTTAAATAGTTATGATAAAAATATTTATTATTTAGTTTTAAATTAATATATATAGTTATGGATTTATTAGTTTTGGTAATAATAATTATTTTGGTAAACATAATTATTATTTAGTTTTAAATTAGTATATTTATAGATAATTATGAATTTATTAGTTTTTAAATCATAAACAATTATTATTTAAAAAATTCGAAATTACTATTTGTAAATTGAAATAATAAGATCAAGTTTTTATATTGTAAATATTATTTAATTTAAAATAGTTATGGTAAAAATTCAGAAATAAGATAAGAAGGATGAATTTATTAGTTTTTAAATCATAAACAATTATTATTTAAAAATTCGAAATTACTATTTGTAAAGTGAAATAATAAGATCAAGTTTTTATATTGTAAATATTATTTAATTTAAAATAGTTATGGTAAAAATTCAGAAATAAGATAAGAAAGATATAATTATTATTTAATTTTAAATAGTTTTGGAAATAAAAAATAAATAAGATATTAGTTATGGAAATAAACAATAAGATAAAATATCGAATGACGTGGCGAATGATGTGGCGGATGAGGTGGCATAGCTCAGAGGTCGACACATAGGCGAATTAAACATGAAACCGACACGTAGGCGAATTAAACATGAGACCGACACGTAGGATTTAGGCTTCTGCTTTAGTATATAGATAGATTACAATTCGTAACTTCTAATGCAATAATAACACTTTAAAACTCTCTTTGTATAGGAGATAAGGAGGCCTTTAATAACTTCTAAGTTGTTATCTAAAGAGAGATTAAGAACAATTTGCTCTTTATTATTGATGTTTAAAAAAATATTATTTTTTACTTCCGGTTCCTTTTGCATATAATAATATATGGAGTATTGAAAATGTGATTTTATAAAATGGTCATTGATTTATGGCTTAAAATTACATAATATTGGTATTGGTTTTCATTGGTTTTCTGTCTTTGGTAGGTTGGTGATCAAATATGAGGAGATGGATCTTTGAGAATTTACATTAACTAATGTTGATTTGTCTAATCTATTCTTACTTTAGAAGGAAATCATGTTTGTTCGGATTGTTGATTGTGATAACGCGTGGGTACGTATTCTCATATTTGACTATTAATCTATATATTTAACTATATTTATAAATTATATACCGATACAAAGTACGAAAATGGAACAAAATATTATAAAATGTTAAATAAGAAAACAGTACAAGGTCGAATAAAACTTTGGTAATTAAAATAGTACCGTGGTAATTGTTAATAAGAAAACAACTATTATGAATTTTTTTCAGCTATTTTGAAACTCCATAATTCTCTAAAAATGAGAATATGGATAATTTGAAAAATTATTATTTATGAATTGAACAACTCAGATAAGTAAACAATAAATTTGTAAGATCCAAAATGCAAAATATATAGGTTTATTTATTTTAGTACAAATAAATAAGAGTATAAATTATAATTATAATAAATATACAATAAAACTTTAAAATGTAGATTAAAAAATATTGAAAGAATAAAATACATGGATAGCACGTAACTATGCAAATTGTAACTATGTTCATAACTTCAACCCACTCCTCAACTTAAATCAATGCAAGTACTTTGCATTTTTGGATCACAATTACTACAAACAACAAAAAATATCTTCACTATAAAATATAAAAATGGCTTACATTAACAAAAAATTATAAAAATAAGATAATAGAACCTGTAATCCATATCCTATTACATGTTTACACACTATTATATGAGGCTATATAAGTGAAACAAAAATAATAATATAACAACCCAACAAATATAAACACACTTTACATCCACATTAAATAAAATTTAGGAATTTACTATGATACGCTATTGCAAAGTGTTCCTCCTTGTTATAATGTTCTAAAAAAGGACAATAACAAAAATATGACGTAATTTATTACTTATTATATTTAACAAAGGGAAAAAACTAATACTACAACTTCGAAGGTTTAGATTCAAATATAGTTGTAAATTGTTCAATAAAAATTACATATATACATACACAATTTTCTAATTCATCTTAACCGAACCACTAAAAAATTACATTGTATGACATATATTTATATTCCATAACCAACCTACTTCATCAATAATGTCGTTACAATTCCTAAACAATTTCTAAAATATATCTCGTGCGTAGCACGGACTTGACTTCTAGTAATTATATAAAATAAATAGTTATGCATCCTTCCGCTGCCCATTAGGATAGATACCTCCACGCCCTTTCGTTGTCAATTGAGGATGAGTACCTTTACTATATATTAGTCTTTTATGTATGTACTTATTTTTTCATTTACAACTTTACCACATTAGAATTACGATTTATTAACACTTTCTTATATATAAGTTATAGAATTTTGATTTGGTAAGTATGAATTAATTCATAGATCGATTTTATGAAGAAAATTTGACACTCAAAATTTCATTTATAAAATTGGTTGCTAGACCGGAGACCGGACCGGACCTATTCGGTCCGGTCTAGGACCGGTTTAGACCGGATTTTATTTAAAAATAATAATAATTAAATATTTTTTTAAAATCTATAAAAAAATATCTAAAAAAAATATATACTCCTAACTTATTAAATTAAAAAAATATCTATAAAAAAATACATATAAATCTCCCAAAAAACATATAAAAACATATAACATAAAAAAAAAATCCGGTCCACCGATCCGGACCGGTTTTTTTTCGGGTTTGGACCGGACCGGATCAGATTAAAGAAATTATATGAACCGGAGACCGGACCGTATTTTCACCGGTCCGGTCATTTTCGGTCCGGTCCGGTTTTCCGGTCCAGTCCATTTTTTAACACTCCTACTTAGTAGTTAAACTTTCCTATATTATGGATATATTTTTTGTCTACTCATTCTATTCTTAAAATACAATCTATTATATAATTACTAAAGCAGAATATCTGCTACGCCACGTGACACTCCTACAATAACTCAAAAGTTTTTCTACCATGTGGCGTCACAGTATTCAATTTGACACGTGTCAGCTTTTCATTTTTTTGTTTTTTTTTGTAAATCAAAGATCTAACACAATAATTGTAAAATAATTCATTTCTAATTTTTTATTTTTTTCATAATCAAAGATCAGCCACAATATTTGCATAAAGATTTATTTCCAAAATTATTATATTTCTACTTTATTCTCTGCAAGCTATTAGTCTAATGCAACAAAATGATTCTACAATATCTGTAAGATATATTATTTCCAAAATAGACCAGAACATATGGAATAAAATAATTCTGCAATATTTGTTATAACTATTATTTCCATTTTAAACCTAGAGTAAAACAAAAAATCGTACCAACTAAATGATTTTGTGCAAAAAACTAAGCTTGCAAATCTCATACAAAATCAACACAAATGTGAAATCATTTTTAATGTCTTTTATAAGACATGCAGTACGTAAATAAATTAAGAATAGATTAAAATCGTATTCAACTGATGCAAGATATATAAAATGATTTTTTTTGAAATCGTATAGCCTTGATCGAGGTAATTATAACAAGAAACTGTTATCTATTTGATTAAATAAATAAAGTGAGAATTAAGTAACAATCTTCTTCGTCACTCTTAACAAATGCTCATTTTGAGAGTACACTGGAAAAAAAGCCTAGATACTATTCACAAGTTCTTTGTGTGATAAAGGTCCAAATAAGAAAAAGATTATCTTTAATCTATTATATATCTACTAAAGTAGAATACCTACTACGTCACGTGACACCTCCTAAATGAACCAAAATTTTCTACTGACACGTGGCATCACGACATTGAATTTGCCACGTGGCAAACTCTCATTTTTTCGGTGTTTTCTTTTTCATAAATCAAAGATCCGCCACAATAATTGTTCAATAATTTAATGAAAATTTCGCCTGATAACCCTGAGTGTTTGACTTTTTCGCGAAATCCCCTAAGGTTTTGACAAATTCGCTTGGTAACTCTGAGTTTTTGACAATTTCGCCTATAACCTTGAGTTTTTTTTACTTTTTGCGAAATCCTCTCAAGTTTTGACAATTTCGTGTGGTAATCCTGAGTTTTTAATTTTTTCGTCGGATACCCCTTCATCCATTTCACTTAAAAAACGTTACTTTTTTTATTTTTTAGGGCTTAGGAGTTTAGGGTTTGAGATTTAGGGTTTAGGTTTAAGGTTTAGGATTAGGGTTTTTGTAAAATACCCAAATTGTTAAATACAAACATATTCAATTTAAAAAAAAACCATAAAAACTTTTTAGGGTTAAGGGCTTAGGGATTTAAGGTTTAGGTATAGGATTTATGTTTATGGTTTTGGGGTTAGAGTTATATTTATTTTAAGTTTAGAAATATAAACCTAAATCCTAACCCCAAAACCCAAAACCTAAACCTTAAGCCCTAAACATAAATCCTAAACCATTAAAGTAAATGTTTTTTTAAGTGAAATGGATGGAGGGGTATTCGACGAAAAAAATAAAAAATTCAGGGGCAAAACTTGAGGAGATTTCGTGAAAAAGTCAAAAACTCAGGGTTACCAAGCGAAATTCTCAAAAACTCAGAATTACTAGGTGAATTTGTCAAAACCTTAGGGGATTTTGTGAAAAAGTAAAAAACTCAGGGTTACCTGGAAAAATATGCTATTGCTGAAATTGCATCTATATGCAGATTTGCATCTAACAGATGATCAATTACAAAACAATGCTCTTGCTGAAATTGACAAGTTATTACAACGAAATGGTAGTAGTTTGAGCCACTACAAGACCATGTCTCGTGTAGATCAAAGTCTCATATCTAAAGGTGTCAACAAGCTTATACAAGATGAACTTCAATATGACACAACATGTCTAGCTGATGGGCATACACAATTAATTTCTAGATTTACAATGGAGCAGATCGAAAGGGGTGTATGATGAGATCATGAATATTATTTTATCAAATAGTAGAGGTGTCATCGTCTTATATGGATATGGTGGCACATGCAAAACTTTTATATGGAGGGTACTTTCAGCTGCTATAAGGTCTAAAGGTGAAACAGTCTTTATTGTTGCTTCAAGTGGAAATGCGGGTCTCCTAATATAATGTAATTTTTTAACATCTTGAATATTTTTATTCAATTCGACATTTTTTTATATAAGAATTTCTCTACTCTATAACCGTCATTAACTACGTATTTCTATATCAATTAAATATATAATTATAATATACTATTTTTATAAATATAAGAAAAAAATAGACAGATTCCGTGCAAGGCACGGGTACTACACTAGTTTTCACTGAAAATATCATTCACGCACATCGATCAATGATAATAGTAATATAGTCAAATTTTCCAACCAAAAAAGTAATGTAGTCAGATTATAATATTGAAACAACTGAAAATAACTAGAATTTTCCAATCTAGGATTGGTTTTGGTTAGAAGATTCTTGATATATTAGGCAATTTTTTTCCGCATTTAAAATTTTCTTAAATGATCAATTTTACACAACCATGACCAATTCTAACCAACTTATTGATTAACTAGTGTAGTATCCGTGCCGTGCACGAGATTTGTTTATTCTTTTTTATATTTTAAAAAATAGTATATAAAATTTATATATGTAATTGATATAGAAATATGTAGGTAATGACTATTATAAAAGTAGATGAATGCTAATGTAAAAAAGGACTAATTGAATACAAAATATTGAAGAGATTAACAAAATACATTATCAAAAGAGAGGCGAAACTCTCCATAACTTTATTAATAGTAAAATTGGTTAAGTAGTTTTGAAACGTGGATAGTCATATCCCTAACATTTATACTACTAAAACGATAAAGCATAATCAAAATATTTATCTAATACATGAAAATGAAACCCTAAACATAAAATCTCGTAAGATATTCAAAATTGTTACAAATTATGAAAAACTTCGTTGTATACTACATTAGTAGTAGTATTAGATCTTCTTTTTTTTTTTTTTGTCCCATATCAAAATTTCCAAACCTTTCTTGCTAGTAACTCTTGATGATGCAACACAAAACTGACCATGAGTGATGCAACATAAAACTGACCATGAGCAAAAACATGGCGTGGAAGATACAAACCGACATTTGTAAGAGATTGGCCTTGGCTATTGTTTATCGTCATAGCAAAACAGACACTCAAGAGAAATTGTCTTCGTTGAAACTTGAACAGGTATGAAGTGTTTGATGGTGACATGAGCATGCGAGGATTCAAAACTATATGTCCAATATTGTAGTTAAAATAGTTCTTCCTTGTATGACATGACTGTCGAGCTGCGTGGTTATCAATCTTGTCCCATTGCATAAACTTGAAGAATGGTCAATATTTCAAAGCAGCATAATAGGGACCTTAACCTTAGTTTTCAATTCATGATTTGGGACACCAAAACATCTAATACTTTTCAAGTAGTCATAAGTATAAACACTTGCATCATTGTCTGTAATAAAACCTGTCTTGCAAAGGCTATCCGAACTGAGATAGACTTTTTCATTACCTGGTAACAAAGACAATATATAGTTAGTAACTCTATCTACCTCTTCATGTGGTGGTGCAAGAATTGCTCGTTCTTTAAAGTATTTTGGAGACAATTGATTGTCCAAAAGAGAGGGATAAACAAACTTAATAATTGTTGGAATCAGATCTAAGTCATAATCCTTCACCAATAGTTCATCAGGAATTTGTATTTGTGCTTCTCCATCTTGTCATCGCCTACAGTACCATCTCTGATGCTTAATACCCTTTCAGAAAATTCATTTGCTTCTTGGATATCATAATTAGATGTACCTTGTTGAATCATCATGTTTCTTGTCAAATTAAGAATTTTTCAATATTCCCACAAATAAGAGGAATTAATGGTGGCAAAAATAATATCTTGTTTTCTTTCTTTTGTGATAATGGGTAGGATTTGCCTAAAGTCTCCACCAAATACTATGACTTTCCCTCCAAAAGGTTGTACTGAACTAAGGGGATTTGTAGCCCATAGAATATCTTTTAAAGTCATGTTTAATGCTTCAAAATAGAATCTATTCGTCATCGGAGTTCATCCCAGATAATAAGTTGGCATCACAAATCAATTCAGATAGTTTTGTACCTGAACTTAAGTTGTAAAGTTAACAAAACCATATATTTTCGGGTTAAAAACCTATCTTATTGGTTGTGATTACTTACTATAATCAAAACTTATCTTATTCTATACATGGAAAATCATTTTTAGTTTTTTTGTATCTTTTCAGAATATTTTGCAGCTCTTTTAGTTGATAATTTTTTTTTATTTTTTTTCCTAGTAGTTGGATGATGTAGTGGGTGATGGTTAGATGAGTGATGACATATAGGCGAATCAAACGTTGTGATGACACATAAGGTTTTGGATTAGTAGATTACACTCCGTGTTTTGAACGACTTTAAAAAAAGATTATGCATACCAATAATATGTTATATAAAATAATTGACATGAACATAAACCATTATACTTATAGCACGTTTTCACCTTTGTTTTGTATAAAGTTTACTTTTAGCGACTCTAACTTCCGGATCCTAGTCTTATCTTTTTGTGGTCCATTTTGGAAAGGATTAATGTTAAAAATATTGCAGATTTATTTTCGCATAGTGCACAAAATATTTTGTGGTCAATATTGGAATAAGATAATCAAATATTACAGAATATTTTTTTTGTACATTTTGGAAAGATTTTATTGCAAATAATATTCGTATGGAAAGTGTAGGATTCTATTACCGTAGATTTTTTTTTAAAAAAAAATCTAAAAAAACCACAAGCTGCCACATGTCCAATTCAATATCGTTACGCTACGTGGCAACTTAAAATCCGGGCTCATTTCGGGGGCGTTACGTGGTGCAGTGGGTATTCTGCTTTAGTATATATATATATAGTAAATTTAACACATACAACCACAAGCAAGATACCAATCAACTCTTACCAAAATGTATGATTTATATGACTTAAGATGATCCCAAGTTTCGTATCATCTAATCTTCAAAGCCCGGAAAATGTCATTTCAAGACCTATAACTCCAAGCAAGCCTAAGCTAGCAACTAACTCTTGCCAAAATCAATGATCTATATGCACAGACTTAAGCATACATGAGGTCTTGGACTGTCATGGGATGACATATGTGAGCAAATGGCTTGCCACGCCACACAAAATCAACAAGCAGAGAGTTTACGGCCTGTGTTGGGTTGTAGAGGTCCCACCAAACGTGAGACGATGGCTTGTTGCAAGCCATATCCATGGAGGTGCACCCACTAATAGCGCGGTGCCAACCCCTTCCACAACATCCGTCCCTCTCACTCTGAAATCCTGCAAAACCCATCAAATATTGGACCACCATAAGCCTATATATGGGCAACTTCAGATGGGTTTAGAATGTAAATCTCCTTCATGCTATGTGGGAGAAGCTCTTTAAGCCAATATAACATTAGACAACATGAATTACTATGAACCCCTAATTTTTTGGCAAAGTTGCAACTATCATGGTGACTTACCATATACCCTTGGTTCCAAGGCTTAGTTTAAACACAGTTCAGTAGGCAGTGGGAATCATCGGTTGCGTAATCACACCCCACAACGTCTACTTGCACTCCGCCCTTTTCCAGTCAAGAGAGATCAACCAAGTCAAACCCAACAAAGTCCAAGAAGCAATCAACTACAACTCAATCGAGTCAACCATGGCTCTCGTCGTCTCCTTCTTCATAAACTTCTTCATCACAACCACAGGCCGCCGCGTGTCCAATTCAATACTGTGACGCCACGTGGCAGCGTAAAATTCGGGTTCATTCTGGGAGCGCCACGTGGCTCAGTCGGTATTTGCACTTAGTAGTTATATAGTAGATTAGTAGGCTAGTCTGATCAAACTGTTAAGTCTTTCCAGTTTATCTGACAAGAATGACTTCAAAAGCACGGACGTACACATGCATTTTAATTTCAAAAACATAATAAAATATGTATTAGTAAGTGTGAGTATATGTATAAATATTTGCTCAATAACGAACCACGCTAACTGATAAATAAATTTGGAATGCCGTTGTTTATCCTCAACCACTAACTCACTATATCCTAAGTAAATTGAGTAGATAACCTAAAAGTCAAATGACGTCATTACTATAGGAAATTTACCGCGCAACAATTAAAAAAATAATTTTTTTCTGTGGATCTCTATTGGTAAGCTAGTTAGAACGCACATACATAAATTCACTGGATGAATATCCCGACCGCAATCAATTTTTAATTCTGCTGTTTTAGGTAGGATATTTAAATATTTAATGACATATTAGAATAAAAAGGATCATATATCATATATATATGATATTAATAGAGTAAGAGTAAATATATTAAATTATATCAAATATGGTAAGAGAATGTACTTAATCAATATTATGCTGGATAGACAATATTGACAGATAAGAAGGAAAAAAAGATCATGATCTTAATATATAAGGTAAGAGTATATTTTATAATACAAATATTATATTTTGAAAATATTTTATTATAAATAATATTAATATGGCAAGTGTAGGATTCTATTACTATAATTTTTTAATTTTTAAAATAAATAAATCTAAAAAAACCACAGGCCGTCACGTATCCAATTCAATACCGTGACGCCACGTGACAGTGTAAAATTCGGACTCATTCTGGGAGCGCCACGTAACTCAGTCGGTATTTGCGTTTAGTAGTTATGTAATAGATTACACAAACATATGTTCATGCATCTCAAGAAGGTTGATTGGTAAAACTTTAGCTTTATAAATGATAATAATACAATTAGAATTACGCTACCCCTTATTCTAAATTGTTTTGATATGATTTACATCATATATTCATTTTTAATTCTTAGTTGGTATATATTAGCTCAAAGCTTAAATAAGCTAATTTAAAACTATTTACGTAATAGATAAGTTATAACTCTTACCGTTCTTTCTATCTACATTATCTTTACGGTTTAATCGAACTACGATACATTATAAATAATAATTAAAACTACTTAATTTCATTATGTACCAACTAAAATGTAACATATTGACAGTACAACATGATATTTTCGAACTATCTAACTAATTTTATTATGTATTTAAAAACTACTTAATTATTTTAAGGGGATTTCTTGTTGATGTCCCTGAGTTTAGGGTTATTTCTGTTGATATCCCATGATTAACTCTTTTTTTCGGTTGATGCCCCTAAGGTTGTATTTGTTTGCTTTGTAACCGAATTTTTCCATATTTGTACTCTTCCGGTTCTAATTGATCATATCCAAGCTCACCATTGTGTTCTTCGTCCTCAAATTAACAGGATTTGATTCCTAAAACACTAAAATCCGTACCCGAACCATCTCGATTTGAAATTCTAAGGTCGAAAATGAATTGTTCTTTCGAAATTCAAATCAAGATGATTCAGATATAGATTTGGATGTCTTAGAAGTCCATTCCTATTAATTTGAGGGTGAGGAACACAATGGTGGATTTTGATTTTATCAATTTGAACCGAAGAGTTTGAATATGGAAAACCTTGGTTACGAAGCAAATAAACACAAAACCTTAGGGGCACCAACAAGAAAAATATTAGTCATAGGACACCAACATGAATAACCCTAAACTTAGGGGCACCAGCATGAATTTTAATATGTAAAAGAAATCTATTTAACTAAATATAACCAATTTTAATGTGTACTTAATACTAATTGACTAAATTTAAATAATTTTATTATGTACTTAATTAATTTAAGCATGTACCAACTAAAATTGAGATGTAATATATTGACCAAACAACATGATATTTTCAAACTTCTTAACTAGTTTTAGTATGTACTTGAAAGTTACCTAACTAAATTTAACTAATTTTAGTATGTACTAAAAATTACTTAACTTAATTTAACTAATTTTAATATGTAATTAATACTATTTAACTAAATTTAAATAACTTTAGTATGTACTTATTTGATTTTAGTAAGTACCAACTAAAATTTAGTATGCATCACATTAGACTATTCTAACATATATATGAAGTTATGTATGTATTGTACATGTGTACATATATGCTATAGGTATTGCTACCATTGTCCATTGGACATGGGTACCCATTTGACCCTTTGCCAATGCCCATTGAGAATGGGCAGTGCTTCAGATCCGGACAAAGAACTAAAAACGGGGGATTATTTCGTTCATTCATCAAATGGGTGAGTCAAGGCCGTCCCAAAGTTTTTGGTGGCCTTGTACTAAATTTTATATTAGGCCTCTATGATAAAATTAAAGTGTTTAATGTTAGTTAATGAATTAAAATTATTTTGTTTATTTAAATATGATTATATTAGTTAATTAATTTATTTTGGTTACCCAATTTTTTTATTTTATTTTATGATTAATTTCACCCAATATTTAAATAAAAAATCCAATGTATTGTTATAATAAACTACTTAAATAAAATGAAAAGAAATTTAAATATTTCTTAATTTCATCAAAAATACATAAAAGCAAGTACTCTAACAATAATTTAAGTAACATAATAAAATTCCATTAAAAATCAAAACTATTTAAAAAGGATCAACAAAAATCAAAATTATAGAGGAAAATAAAACAAATAGCGATGTACAACAAATTTTTTACCAACTCTTAATAGTGTAATGAAAGAAATAAAATTAGTAAAGATAAATTAATTAAGGGTATGTTCGGTAACACGATGCTGATGCTGATACTTATGTTGATGATGATGTTGATACTGAATTTATTACTTAACTGAAATGCTGATGTTGATGCTTTATTTCGTACTGGCGTGTTCGGTAACTAACACTTATTTATACTTAAATGTAAAAAATAAAATACCAAAATGGACATTTTAAAAAAATTGGCTGATGCTCACGTGATTCACACGTGACAGATGGTTGTTCCTATCACGTGATTTTCACGTGATTTTTTTGGACTCTCCACCTCACGTGACTTGCACATGGTCCTGCTGTTAACCCTAAAATTTGTGGATCACCATTTCTTGTTCCTCTCCTCGACTCCTCCCGCGACCGCGGCTATGAACAACAAAGAACAACTCCACTCTCGTGGTTAGCAGCAGATTGTCTGCCTCTCCTCTCGACTCTTCTTGTGTCCCTCTCCTCGACTCCTCTTGTCTTCCTCTCCGCGGCTATGAACAACAGAGAACACCCAATCTGATCGCCATTGGAAGCTTCTGAAGTGTTTGCACATCCTCTTGTCTTCCTTTTGTTTGTTGCGCCATTGGTCCCCCGTCGCTGAGGTGGTTGCGCATCCAGGTCCGAACCCGGCCAACAACAAATTGGAAGCTTCTGAAGAGGTAGGTCGTCTATAAACTTGTTTTGGTGTTACAAATTAAGTGGTTTAATTTCACGATTCTTCTTTTATCAATGGCTGTTATGTTGCACTTTGGTGTTAGATGGATATTTCTCAGTGCAAGTTAACTATTTTTGTTTTCTCTGAAGTTGGAATCTAATCCAATTTAGGTGCAAGTTAAATGTTTCAAGGTGCAAGTTAAATGTGCATAACTCTTTTGAAATTGATATATAGAGTTGGAATCTAATCCAATTTAGTTTAAGTTGCTCAGAATTTGTAACTAAATGTGGTGTTAAAGAGGAGTAGTAGAAGATAATAAAATCAAAGAGTTCTTGTGGTAGATTGGACTTGGTTTATTTGGTTTAGGGTCAGGATATCAATTATCAAGTATTAAATGGCTATCTTTGTAGTTTTGTTTTAGTTGTATACATTTCTTCAATTGGACATTGTTACATGCTTTACCAATGAGTTGGAGCTGATTTGAAATTGTTGTGTCATGCTTGAATATAATATTAGGACATGGCTGAACAAACTATAGATAGCCAAAATTTGGATTTGACAGTCTCATTTCAGGCTCTATTTTTATAAGAGGTGCCCTGGTCTCCATTTGAACGGAACAAGACATTTGAACAACCCTAGAAACTACATCTCCTTAACATACTGCTTGTGGAAGTAAAAATAATCACATGATTTTATCTTTTAGTTTCATATAAATTAGTTGGCTACAAGATAAAGCCCATTAAGAAGATGGGTCATTAATTTGGGGAAGCTTTGAGGGCAAGGAGCATATGGTTGTTGGGGTTTGGCAAGAGAACAATGTTGAGAAAGCATTGAAAGAAATTCAGTCTGAACATGTTACAGTGATTCGGGATGGGAAAAAGGTTTCAGCATTGCATGCCAAGGAATTGGTGTCGGGTGATATAGTTGAGCTTAGGATGGGTGATAAGGTGCATGCAGACATGAGAGTACTGAGTTTGATTAGCTCAACTTTAAGGGTAGAGCAAGGATCCTTGACTGGTGAGAGCAAAGCTGTCAGTAAGACCACCAGGCCTATTTCTGAAGATTTAGAAATTCAGTCAAAGAAGTGTATGGTGTTTGCTAGAACGACTGTTGTTAATGGGAATTGCATTTGCTTGGTTACACGGATAGGGATGGAAACTGAGATTGGGCAGGTTCATTCTCAGATTCAGGAGGCATCTCAAAATGAGGAGGACACTCCACTCAAAAAGAAGTTGAATGAATTTGGGGAAGCTCTGAATGCTATAATTGGAGTAATTTGTGCATTAGTGTGGCTTATCAATGTGAAATATTTTCTTACCTGGGAATATGTTGATGGGTGGCCCAAAAATTTTAAATTCTCATTTGAGAAGTGTACGTACTACCTAGGAATATGTTGATGCATTTTCTTGCAGAAGGTGGCTGTGGTAGCAGTCGTTGTTTCCCTTTATTTGATTTAGTCAGATTATGTCAATTCATGCGATCAATGACTCTAATTTCCAGACCTTGTTGAAGATCAAACACTCTTCAACAAGGCCACGAAATTGGAGTCCTTAATCGCATCAAGTGAAATATTCCGACTCATCAAGAACACAAAACACCAACTTTCCTAAAATTATGATGCCCAAGAACACAAAACAACAAGTGAATCCCTTTATTTGATTGAGTCGGACTATTTCAATTAATACGATCAATGACTCTAATTTCCATACCTTATTGAAGATCAATTAATCGTCAATAAGGCCATGAAAATGGAGTCCTTGATCGCATCAAGTGAAATATTACGACTCATCAAGAACCATGTATGAGTGAAGGTGAACATTAGTAGCTAATAATATATAGGGGAGTAATGAACCAATAATTCAATGGAGCACTATATGTTCACATGGCATGTGTGGCAGCCAATAATTCAATGAAATAAAGAGAGTTCACATGCATTGGCAGCAACAAAATACATATAAAGCCAACAACTCCAAAGTGAAAGAGATAAGTCATAAATTCAATGACACATCCAAGACATAAAGTGAAAGAAAAGATTCATAAATTCAATGACACATCCAACACATAAAGTGAAAGAGATAATTGAACAACCAAACATCATGACAAACTTGTTTGCAAGAAGTGAAACATAGCTCACCTACCACACTTGGAACGTTACAAATGTACAAAATGGCTTGTTAAACTCAATGCACTACAGTGCATGTGGCCTCCAACCTATAACTTACCCTAAACGCCTACCACCCTTGGAACGTTACAAATGTACAAAATGGCATGTTAAATTCAATGCACTACAATGCATGTGGCCTCCATCCCATAACTTACTCTAAACGACATGCCAACATTATACAAAACGGCAATAAAGCCTAGCTATTACAATGCACATAGTTTCAAAATGGCATTCATAAACCCATATTACCCTACTACCATCACATATAGCACCCTACACGTAAATAAAGTGTCCCCAAGAAACGACTAAAACAAGTAGAATCACAATTGCTAGGACAATCAATAGTGGTTTCGCAAACCTCTTGAACCTTCTTAATTCATCTCGTTCCAAGCAAACCAGCACGTGCGCAGTCGCTAAACCTGACAATCTCTCTGACAAGTTGCTATTAACGTTATCGGCAACTGTCTGATGGGCACAATAAGCAGCTATGTCAAGCTCAACGCTTTCGAGGTGGTCTCGCTGTTTGGTTGCTAATTGTTGCAGCCTTGCACTCCACGCGCTTCCAGGACTTTCATTCAATAATTCGATTTTCTCCCTGAACTCATCCTCGAGGGCTTGAAAACAACAATATCATAAAACATTAGAGTTCTATATTGTTCTCAAGATCCAAACTACCTTGAAAAATTATAAATAAATAATAGTTCAGTATATTGTTCTCATGATCCCCACTACCTCAAAAAACAACATCAGGTAGCTAAACACCATAGACTTTGCTCATATGGTTATATATATATATATATTTGAAGTAAATTACATGCAACAACAATAAACAAATGACAAATATCATATGGTTGTATATACATATATGAAAGATTGTAGAAAGTCATAGTTTTATAATTCAGGTACCTCTAAACTACAAGTAATGTTTATAATCTATTCTAATGATATAAGTATTTAAATGCATGAACTGGAAAAAAATAGATGGCTATGAGATAATTCACCCTTAGGTCGTCAGATAGCATGCTAGGGGATGACACACTGAAATTAGTCATTGTCTCTAACACCTCTCTTGGCAATCCATAGTCAGATTGGAAGGAGTTTTGCGTTGAGATGAGATAATCATTCATGTCACTTAGATCATTTTCAGATTGAGACATTCCTGTAATTAAGAGCAACATTAGATCAACCCACACATAGAAAATAGAAATAAAGGGGAGGTAAACTAACTATTATAATAACAGATTACAACAACAACTCAAACTATTTGGCTTATATATAACTGAAGTAAAAGATTGATTTGGCAATAATCTGACTCGAACCTGCCAATAAAGAGTTCAACTATAATTTAGAACAAAATTTAAGGTATATTGACTTGAGCCACTTGGACATAACAAGGAAAACAAAAGCATGGAAGAATAAAGTAATAAGAAATAGGCAACTTCATAGCTTTAGCATATTGCTTGATCTTAAAATGAAAAAGTTCACTTCGAACATGATAAACTTAAAAAGTACATATATGATATATGCAACAGATAATGCTATACAGAATGTGATACCAAATGCAAGATACAGTTCATTATAGCAAGGATTGGAAACCAGTCAAACCACTAAGAATTTTAAAATTCAAAGAAAAGGAATTTTCAATATCAAGATTGCAGCAGGGTTCACATTGTTTGCCTAAGAAGAGCTTCATCCGAGTCTATTTTTGTTTTTTGAGTACTTGCCTTAAAGAGGCCAAGGATTTTTAAATAACATTGATAAATTAGGAATGGCTATGGTTTAAGGTATATACACAACTGAAGTAAATTATTTGTAATAACAAGGAAATCATATTATCATATTATTGAACCAATTAGGGTTTGTTATTGAACCAATTATACACCACAAACCCTGAACCTCACATTTAACCAATTAAATTCATCATTCATCTGTCTTTTGGCCATTTCTGTTGCATCACCACAAGAAAGGGATTTCATTTCACAATAATATCACATCAAATAAATTTACAGATAAGGATATGATTGACATCAAAGATAATTTACTTGAATCTGGTGTAAAGCAAATAATGGACACCCGATTTTTTGCACCTAATAATAAAACCCTAATTTCAGGAACAAGAAAACCAAAATCTGCATAATCAACAAACACCTAAGCAAAAAACCCTAAATTCACATCAAAACAACTAAGGGAAATCCTAGTGGAAACCCCTAAGCAAAAAACCCCAAATTTGAGGACCGAGATTTTTTTTACCCTAATCGGAGGACGAAAAACCCCTAATAAAAAACCCTAGGTAGAACAAAGATAAAGCGGTGAAGAACAATTACATTACAGGAAGAACAATTTCATTTGAAGATGAAAAAATATCGAAGAACACATACGTGTACAGCCGTGAATTTTCCCCTGATAAAAAAACCCTAGGTAGAGCAAAGATCCGGAGATTCACAAGCGGTGAAGAACAATTACCCAGGAAGAACAATTTCATTTGAAGAGGTGAAGAAAAATCGAAGAACACATACCTGCACAGCCGCGGTCGTTCGAAGGAGGATTTGTCGGGGGCACTGATGAGGAGACTCGGGGAAGTTTTGACCCAAAAGTTCACATAAGTAAAGAAAGCACCGAGATCCATCTTTTTTTTGGCTATTTTTGAGCAAGCGGAAGTAGATTTGAGGAATGGGAAGTGTTTAGGAGGAGTTGGATGTAATACCCCTCAATTTTTAGTAAGAATATTTGGGTAATTTTCCAATCTTCGTTCAATAATTATTTCGCTTTCAGTGGAATTTGGATTTTCTGTAAAATCTTTGATATCCGTAATAATTCCTAGAGTGGAATAAAATACATTCGATGTATTTTCAGGGTCGTACTTTAGAACATAGTACTCCCTAATTATTTAGTGATATTTTGAAACGCTTGAACAATTGATTACATTGGTTTCCACCGGTATGGTTATAGGCATGGGGTAAGTCATTGAGGAAGTGACCCTCGGGTATAACCATGCGGCTAGGAGGGACCCCTTCTCGAGATTATAAAAATGTTTTAGCGGGTGCTCTAGTAGAGACTCAGCCGGGGATAGAAGTTGATGTTTTGATAATGGGCAACGTGTAGAGCTGCACGCTGACCGTTGTGTGCCATGATTTGAGGCCGGAGGGTGCCGCATGATTGGTTTGAGTTATATGATATTGGATGATTGCCATATGATTGGCATACCAATAATTATGTTATGATATGTGGGATTTATCTTATTGTGTGATTGGTTCAAGACTTCTGAGTTAACTTTGTTGATCATTGTTAACTAATTGATGTGAGTTATGTTGGTTGGTCACTATTATGAGATTGATTTGAGACCTGTGAGTTATGTTGTTATCAACGGTTGTTGATATGTGATTGGTTAAAGAATTTTTAGCTAATTCTGATGATCACTGTTAGTTAATTGATGTGAATTATGTTGGTTGATTGTTGTGATGGAATTGTGGATGAGTTATGTTCATTGGTTGTTGTTATGAAATTGGTATGAGTTATGCTAGATGATTGTTGATTCGTAAATGTTTAGCAGTATATGAATTATGCTATATTTGGAGCATATGCATATGAACTTATTTGGATATATATATATATATCCTATAGCTATATGAACATATGGACATATGTGCAACAAGTAGTCTTCTTGTTTCTGTTGTTTTGATTACTTGATTTTATAGTTTCGTGGACGAAACTATATTTAAGGGGTGGTATATGTAATATCCCTGATTGCGGATCAAATTTATTTGTTTGAACGGTTTTGAAATTTTGTCGTTTGGCGTCGCGTACGTGGTTTACGTACGACGTCGGAATTATTTTTAAATATTGGTCCAATATTTATAAATATCTGATACTAGATATTTATACGAGATATTTATAAATATATGATACTAGATATTTATACTAGAGATATTTATAAAAGCAAACTTTGGTTATATAAATATCTAACATAAGGCTTATCATTAAGCCTTCTTCTAGCTTCTTCCACGGACTCCCTCTAGCCTCCATGACCGTCCAAGCTTCTTCATTTTCTCCTCCATCTTTCTAGCTCATTTCTTCATCAAAATTCAAGTTTCTTTAAGGGTTTTCATCCAAAATCAAGTGGAAATCAACATTTGAGGTAAGAAATTCTCTTTTGTTGCTCTTCTTGTCATGGCCGAACTTCCCTATATACGTGTGGCTGCCATGTTGTGTGTTGTTGTTGGATTTGAGTATCTCATGTTAAAAGCAAGTTTAAGGTGAGGCAAGGAAGCCATTTATGTGTAAGAAATTCCAAGAGATGCTTGGATTAGGTTTTTAGGGAAATTCAAGAATTATTCATGTTCATGCCATGGCTGTGTTTGAAGGTGAACTATGAGTTAATAGAAGTGGTTTGATGATTAAAGAAGCTTGGAATGATTGGATATGAAGTTTGGAAGTGAAACTAGGAAGGTTAGGGTATTTTCGTACTCTGCAGAAAATACTGGGTATAATCTGTAATTTTGGAAAAGTTGGGGTCAGGTTCAGTAAATAGAGGACTTTCATACGAGCGTCTGGAATTTTGCGGAATTCGATTCCGAGTTATATAACCAAAGTTTTGGCCAAAACCGTGTTGGTGCAGATTCGGGAATATCCCGTCAAATTGAATCGAGCCCAGGAAGGATCAAAGGCGTTATATTGTAGCTCGGGATTCTTTTGACGCCAAAGGCTTTCGTGTTGATTATGTGGTTTTGTATTTATATGGCTTGTTTAGGCCGGGTTCGAATGACGATCGATCTTCGTTGAGTATTAGTGCTTGGTTTCGAGGTAAGTCTCCCAAGACTTACTTAGTTGATTGTCTTGTCTTGGCCTGTATGACGATTGCATTTCTGGATTCTATTTGCAATTCATGTACTTGTTATGTGATATAGATGAAGGTTGGTTATGTGTTGATGATATTGGTTGTGTACTTGATTAAGTGGTCGTGTTGACAAATATTGGTTGTGTGCTTGGTTATTGGTTGTGTGTTGGATGTTGATTGTTGGCTAGTATTTGACTTGTTGTCAAATATTGGTTATTGTAGCTAGTTGTGATGTGAATTTCTTTTGGTGTGATTGTTGGTGGTAGCTAGTTGCGGAAAGATGGTTATGTTGAGTGATTATGAAGGTTGGTTATGTGGATGCTTGTAAAGGTTGGTTTCACATCTTGAAAGTGTGAGCCAACATGGGATTGGTTAGGGTGATGAGCGTCTCACCCATGTATATGTTTGTATGATTGTTTTAAGGTGATGAGCGTCTCACCTGAGTATGTGTTTGTATGATTGTTTTAGGGTGATGATTGTCTCACCCGTTTGTTTGGCAGTTGTGCGTGTTGACAATTATGTGTGTTGACATTTGTGTGTGTTGGCAATCGTGTGAGTTGGATTGTGTGTGTTGGATTGTGTATGTTGACATTTGTGTGTGTTAGCAGTTGTGTGTGTTGGATTGTGATGAATATTGGTTATGTACTTGATTATTGCTCTTGTCTTGGATACTGATTGTTTGCTTGGTTGTTGGTTGTTGGCAGATATTGATTAGTGTGTGTGACGTGTTGCGTTATGTGTGTGTGTGTTATTTTGGGTGTTGTTCTAAGTCATGATTCCGCTGTGTTCGTTTGATTATCTTAGTAATCTACTATGATGTGTGTTTATGATTTGGTTAAACTTTGTTTGTAATTTGTCTGTTTAGTTTCCGGATGTGTGATTTGATTGTGGGTTATTTGCTAAGATCCCAATCACTAACCCAGGTTACTCTGGGGTTTGTTCTGTTTTGTTTCCGCTTGTTGTTGGTTATAGGTTTTCAGCTTTGCATAGTTTGAAAGCTACATGGAAGAGTTGGAGGTGCAAGATGGTGGTGCTAGATTAGGCTATGGGGCTTCCTTCCTTTCGTATTCCGTTACGTACTCTGACATTGTTGACAAGTCTAGTTGACCTTATGTTGGTCATTCATTGCGTTTTCACCATTAATATTATTAAGTTCGGGTCTTTTAGCCGATTCCGCTATCCTTGTTTATCCCGTTTGTTGTCCCTAGCCTGGTGGGTTCTGGGTAGAATCCACGGCGGTGACACCCCGGGTTTGGGGGTGTTACATTGGAAGGATGAAGAAGCCGAACGCGCTGTTAGTGCTTAATTGTGGAGAAATAAGAACACGGGAGTAAGAGAAGTTAAAAAAAAAAAAGCAAAAATAAGGGGTCAGCCGAACAGACCCTAAGTAGTATTGTTTACAAAGCCATAACAAATAGGGTAGACTATCCTTAGGGTAGGAGAATCATTCTCCTTATAAATATAAATGACATTATAAAGGAATTGTTTAGACAAACCCTTAGATTATGGGAAGCTTGTGAGTTGAAATCCATCTCTCACACACACAAGAACTATCACCCCATCGGACTCTAGCAAGTTGAGACCTGAGAGTGGGTTTCAACCTGCTAGAGTCCACTCCGGCGAAAAATGCCACACTCCGGTCGACTCCAGATCTACTATGATAAAAAATTTCTCCTTGCAATACAAAGCTTACTAAGCACTTGTCTACATGACCTACGCGTGCCCTAAGTTACAAAAGATCCCTTACGGGGCTATAACATAACGACTGTGAAAACCAACAAAATTACTCCCTTATAACCCCCTCTTTTATCCCTTTTTAGTTCACAAACTAAAAGAAGGGATGGGGGAAAGAGGTTTACATACGAGCAAAATACAGAGAAAAGGAAAAGCCCTAAAATCCAGCACCACGAAGGCTGTGAGCGCGAAACCCTGGTGGTGGAGGCCCTTGCGTGTAAATGTGCACAGGTCCCGACCTTCCCAGTCTGGCTATGTGGGCAGTGTCATGGTTGCTCTTCACTTCGCGGAGACGACGCCCCATAGCCTCCGGCCTAGGAAAGTAAAACATGTGACCCATGCCAAGTCTAACTGCGTCAGGAAAGACATGAGCGCACATAGCCTCTAGATCAAACTCCCTCACCTGCTCTCCCACGTGACCCATATCCATGGTCCAGAGGAAACCGCCATCATAACGGTGGACGGAAACTATCCGGAGATCGTCGCACTGACAAACGAAGCGGCCGTCGTAATGAGCCACGATCACCAGCCTAACCATCTTCACAGAGTCCAAAGAGCAAAATAAAGGGCAAGAGAAAGCGAGAAAAACAAAGCAAGAAAGAGGAAGCAAAGGAGAATGGTGAAAAGGTAAACGGCGAAGGGGTGGTATTGATAGAGGAGCGGATGGAGAGGAAGAGAAGAGTCATTAACAGCCCTTTAATGACAGTTTTGTGGCGCGCAAAAAAAAAGAGAAAAGTTGGAAATCGCGGGGTAGTTAATGACGGGTAAAAATCAAACCCTAAACGTGCAGTCTACTTGGTAATGATTACTGGTCAAAACTAGTCAAATCGCATTTAAGCAAACACAACGAAGCAAGGTATACGAGCAACACACGCGAAGAAAAACAGAAAAAGCAAGACTAGGCATGAAAAGAGAAGGAAAAAGTTGAATACATAACAACGTTGCGTCCGCAAATGGACATTGTTTAAGCACCCAAACTACGATCAAAATACCAAATGTCACGCGAGAAAATTAAGCATTACATGTAAAAAGAGTTACGGAAGCTAAAGAAATAAATGCCAAGCTAGGACTGAGCGGTAGAAGCACTTGGAAGCTCCCTTCGCGGAGATCCCCCTCGAAGACACTTGAACCCTGTAGTAGGGGTTGAAGCAGTTGGGGCTGCGTCCTTCACAAGGGGCTTGCCTTCCTTCAGAGTACGCACCTTCCATGCCTCCAGGACCTCGTTGTGATCTTCCTTGGCCGCCCCGATGGGAGGAATCGGGTAGGGAGGCCTCTCTTTAAAAGGCAGCCCATGAGTGTCACTAGGAACAAATCTGAGAGGAGCGACCTTGTAATGAATGACCATTTGCTTGATGCCCACATCCCCACGATAGCAATACTCGGCTCCAGAAAGGTAATTATGACGCGCTTTGAAACGGTAGCCGCCCACGCCCTCTTGCAATCCCCAGTCAGGGTAAGCACCTGCTCCTTCAATACTTCATTTTCCTTCGTGAGACCGCGAAGCCCGCATAGCTCCTCAATCTCCTTGGCCATCGTGTCCCTCTTCTCCGCAAAAGCAACTCTCTTGTTCTTCATCGCATCCCTCTCCTCCACGAGAGTAGCTCTCTCGCTCTTCATTCGAGAATCCTCCTCCATGAGAGCAGTCAGTTCCTTCCTACAAGCAATAAACTCCAGCCTGTCTTTGCTAGTCTCCTCAATGTGCTGATCAATCGAAACCAAGGCCTCACGATAGCATTTTCCAATCTAAAAAAAGGGCACTATCAGTTCAAATGCAAAAAGATTACCTGAGCAAAAAAAAAAAAAAAAAAGCTAAAGAGATGGAGCGAAACATACAGTGTTCAGGCCCTGATACACGGAGCTCAGAGGACCTGCTGGAACAATGGCAAGGACTTTTAGCTTTTCTGCACGCGGAGATTTCTTCTTCAAGGAGGCTAGAGGTCGGTCGGGGCTGTTTTCCAAATCCATAACAGAAGTCGGTTTTTCCCTGACAGCCATATCAGCATTCTCCCCGGCACCTTCGTTTGCCTCCTCCACGGAGTCCTTTGGGTCCTGTTGCTCCTCTAAGGTAAGGGGAGAGCCTTGCAGAGCTTGGTCCAACTCTTGATCCATATAATCTTCAGGATTCTCTCCCCCGGTGATCACTAGTTCATCTAGGTCGTCCAGATTGTCAAGCATCTTCACAGAGAAAGAATCTAAAAGGTGAACGAAAAGCAAGTTAACAAGAAGGAGAAAGAATAGATGCAAGTAGGGGTGTGCGTCCATGTAGAAATCACGAGACACATCTACGCGAGCTCAGGCATGCTCTAGTAAGGATTGCTCACCCTCGTGCGGGTGAGGGGCACTCAATCCCAACTCCTTAAGCCTCTCTAGGGTCATAAGCTGATCAAACTCATGGGGTTATAACTGGTCAAACTTGGCTATCAAAGCCTTTTTCTCTTGCTTCTGATCTTTTTTCTTTGAGCCAGACGCAACACAAGAGAAGTGAAGTGCCCTCCCGGGGCGAATGCTAACCCCAAAGTCACCCGGGATCCTAAGCAAAAACCATTCATTCCTACACGAACCCAGATTAGTCGGTTTGTTGACTTTCTGTTGATACTCAGTTTTCCAAGACCAGTACCCCTCAGTTAGGTCGCGCGCGGAAATCAGAGCTCTCACCACCTCCAGGGTCGGCTCCACTTTTAGCTCATGGCAGTGATGGAACAAGCAACAAAAGTTCCTCCAAGAGTTCGGGTGCAATTGGATGGGGCTAGTACCTTGGGCATTTAATATTTCCTTAAATAGCGGATGAATGGGTACGTGAAACCAACTGCCAAGGCCGGTAGGCTCACCGCCATGAAATTCGGGTAATGATGCAAGGATCACGAGCCTTCTTCAAGAAGAGCCAATATGGATCCCTTGGGGAAGGGGTACGACCCCGCTATCCCTTCCAGGAACTCGAAAGTTAGAGTGCTCTTATCTCCCCTATCCTCTCAAAACACAACATCCTTCGAGAAGCGTAATCGCCTCACCCGCTTAGCCAAAATCCAAGGTTGTGGAACTTCTGGTAGAGTTCGCAAAGGTGAGGGTGACAGAGAAGATTCCTCACGAAGATCATCCTCATAACTCTGCGGGGCGCGATCATGTTTGGCCTTATAACGAGCCTCTGGGAGAATGAGTTGCTTTCTAGGGCGAGTTTCTGGTGGAGGCGAGTGAGTTCACTCACTAGAACTCTCTGGTTCACACACTTGGTGTTTGAAGTTCATTTTTATTCCTTGCGATGGGATAAATCCTGTACAGAACAAAAAAAAGAAGAGGGAAGCAAGCGATAAGTCTCACAGTGGAACTAAAAGAGGTTCGAAAAGCAAAAGAAAATAATGAAGGCGAGTGAAGCAAGGACAAAGAGAGAGCGAATGAGTTTTTTTGCCCCACTGCAAACCCTAAGACACAGGAAAGCCGACGAGAACATCAAATGAATAGAAAAATGGAGTCAAGAGATTTCTTCAAAGAGGACAGCCAGAGATAATACCTCTAAATGCAGTATGTCGCCGGTGGCGCTCTCAGTTGCGCCAGGATGCTCGAGATTCAAGGGAAAATCTTCTGAAAGACCACATCGCGCGATTTTTTCTCGTTCGGAGAAAGTTGAAAGGAAAAAGATCAAAGAATGAAGAAGATGGAAAAAGATCCTCTACCTGTTGAAGAATGTAGGCCGCCGGAGATGCGAGACTGATAGGAGGAGGCCAGCAGAGATCCCATTAGCAAGAATTTCCGAGAGACGCCGGCGAGGAAAAGTAGAAAGACAGTGATAAGGAAGAAAGAGTTGCAGGGTAGGGTTTTTATAGATCCATGGAGTTATAGCGGGAGACGAAGCGACACTTCAAGGCGACACGTGGCGAGGATTAAGCGTGACAAGCGGCAAAAACCGAAACAAGGAAGGAAGTTTGAAATTCAAAAACCCGGGAAGAATGAAACATTGCCCAAGCATATCTCCATGAGTCCTATTCGCGAAGCATGCGTGGAGAGAAAATCCTACATGAGGAAATCCAACAAGTGTAAGAGACGGCAAGACTGCCATAGGTGTCACGAACCAAGCCTTCGCTCATGCTTCACTTCTGGAAGGGCTTGGGGCTGGCTGTGGGGGTCAGATTTGAACGAGGATCATGTCTGCGAAGAACTGGCTGACATCGCCTAGGGCCTGCCATAATTGTGGGCCGCGCCGGGCGAAAGCAAAGCCCATGAAGAGGATAGGAAAAACCCATCAATGAGGAGGGACACATGACAACAAGAGGAAGAGAGGACCACTTCTATAAATACCTCTCAATTTGGAGAGAGATGGGAATCTTTTTAGAGAGGCAATTCGGTTAGAGGAGAGAGAAAGGAAGCTTGAGCACTTGATTATCAGTTCACTTTTTCTTCTTCTTCAAGCAACAAATAAAAAAACTAGAGAGAATTGAGCGAGATCGAGAGAAAATCTAGCCTAGTTTTCTTCATTCTTCACTGCTTCCTTATTCTTCTTTCTTGTTCGTGAACCCCCTACTGACTTGAGCATCAGAGAGTCCGCTCCCGGGAAAGCCATCTCTGGGACGTTTTCAGGTGAATCTGGCATCCAATCGAACCAGTCGAAGCACAGGAGAGGCAGCTAATGATCTGGAGACGAGTGGAGGAAGGGCATCAAGATTGCAATCGGAATACGAAGCCAAAAATCCCATCTAGAGTGAGGTGAAGAGCAAGAGTACCAGTACCAGGAGCGAAGCCGACAATCGAAGATCTCGTCCCACGCGAAGCCAGTAGCCAGGAGGTTGCAGAGGACGTTCCCGAAAAATATAAATCTCAAAAAAAATCTGGGCCAAGAGTATGTTGATCATTGGCGCCTTCACGTGAGTTGAACCAAAATTCAACAGATCGCGATTCGCAACTTACAACTTAAATTAAATATACGAAACCCTAATATGACATCTTTTGTAAAAATTTATAAGTTATTTAAACGACTAAGCGTATTAGGTGGATTTCATCATATGTCTATTCACTTCACTTGTACAATCAAAGTACTCCTACTTCGTTGTTTTTTCGTATTGACTATTGATCTACACATCAACGTGCCACATTGATGATAGCTTATTGACGGACATGGAAACTACAACCGGACACAAAACATAGTTAATAGTTTTACATAGTAACATTTTTGGTGACTTTCCACCCAAAAAATCATTTTTGGTGACACTTGGTACGTATCTTGTTGGAGATAACTTGAGCACCACAAATGCTGACTTGGCATATTATCCACACGAGAATAGTTCTTCTAAGGTCACAGCTTGAGCACGGCAAACTTATCAAAAAAATATCTTAGGGTTCGTTTGGTACGATTCCAAGGGAATGAGAAATCGGTATGAAAATGGTTGATTCCTGTATTTATGTTTGGTAGAGCTTGGAATGGGAATTAAATTGATTTCTTGAAATCACTCATTCCAACACTTATGAACAAATTGATTCCCCATTTAAAATCATGGAATGACTCATTCCAAAAAAAAAAAACGCATCCTCTCTCCCCAATATTACCCCCTCATCTTATGTCTTGTAAATTTGCTAAAATATTAAAAAATACATATACTAATATTAAACGAGATTTGATTCTCACAATTAACCAAAGAATAAATTTTTGGAATGGTTGATCCCGGAAACATACCAAACACTATGCTACATGAATTATTTATTTTGATTCCTGATTCCATTCTGATTCCTGATGCCAACTCGATTTCAGATGTTATACTAAACGAGCCTTTAAAGCCTTTCCGTAAACGACATTCGTAAATTATCAAATCCGTAATCTGACGATAGTGCACGGCAAAGGTGCAGCTCTCGTCATAGAATTGCCCGCACCAGATACGAACTCCTTTGTTCTATAAGAGCACCCCTTATGGAGGGCTTAAGTTGGGGCTTTTGGAATATTATGGAATAAAATATTCCATTAGTCCCATAAGCCTACCCAAGGGGCTTTTCAAAAGGCAAATTTTTAAGCCCCAACCCATGAGGCTTAAACTAAAGGGAGCGCCACATGTCGCTCCATTATTGGAGTCGCTTCGCGCATTCGATGAGCGACATGTGTCGCTCCAACGGACGGCTATGATTTATTCTTGGCCGTCCGTTATTTTTTTTTAAAAAAAATTGTTTATTTTAAATTTTAAACATTAAAATAAAAAATAAAAAAAATCATAATTCTAGTTTCATTTTTCTCTATCTATAGACATTCATTTTATATATATTTGGTATATTTAAAAAAAAAATTATATATTGTATATCATTAATTGAAAATAAATCATTTTAATATTATTTATGATGATTTAAAATATAAATATATACTAATTTCATTTCTTTATATTAAAATGATATTATGGAAAAACTTTATAAATTTTATAAAAATATAAATTTTAATAAAATAAATATTTTATAATATAATATAAAAGATATATTAATAATTTAATATAAAAAATATTTTGATAATTTAATATAAATAACATAAGTGTAATTTAATATAAATATAAATTAGGTCCAAAAATCACTCTAAAAATCCCTCCATTAAAATACTCTTTTAATATGAGATTTAAATAAAGGCTTAAACTTACAAAACTCTCATTTAAGCCCGTGCTCTAAGCCTTTTCATTTTGTAATGAAAAAAAAGTTCAACCACCAGATTTCGTGAAGGGAATAAAGCGTTGAAAAGAAACCGAAATGGGAATTTGTTTGCTCTTGAATGATGGGAAGAGAGAGAATGAAGTGAAGAAGACGGTAGCAGTGCGAATTCTCTCTGCGAAAACTATTCTCCTCCTTCAAATACTCCAAGTCAGAGATTCTCTGCTGGTGCGAAAGAAGGGATTTCCGAAGTGTTGCTTCGTGGAATTCAGAAAAGAGGTTTGCAAATTCTTTCTCCCTGTCTCGATTTTTGGCCTGTTGTGTTGCCGGTTGAGGCGAATCTTCCTTGCATGAGAAGTTTGATAAGTAAGGCAAGTTAGAATTTTTCTTTCATAGCGGCGGCGGTGGATGGTTGATTTCGTGTTCGAAACAGTCGGTTAATTTTGAAATTCATTGGGGGAGTGATGTTCCCCTTTTCTTGCATAGCTACGAAATTCGTCTGCTTTCTTGTATAAAATTGATAACGGAATTGTGATGTTAGGAGTTGTTCATTGTGGAAAAGAGTTTTCAAATAGGTTGAAATGTGAAGATTCCTACGGATTGAGGATGTTCACGTTATCGCAGTTTATTTTTATATTCCAGCTTTGTCTTCTTAATTGTGCGCAGCTCTGCGTTTTATCTCACATAAGTTTTTGAAGAGTTAGATCTGACATTTTATTTGATCATCAGATTTCGGATTTCTCTTCTTGAGGAAGCTGGGCCTAAAAATTCGGTCTTTAAGGGGTATCGCTGGCGCTTGTTATTTGATATATGTCTCTTGTGCTTACCAATCTGTCTTGGTGGCTGTGGAGTGGCAAGCAAAATCTTCAAAATGTATCTAATCTGAATTCTACAGCTGACCTCAATTTGTGGGAACTGGACTCTGTGAAGTTCCCATTGATTGTAGGGCGCAGTACAACGTCCAAATCCAGAAGAGTGAAACGAAAGTTGCAGGCTCGGCAGCAGCAGAAAATTGACAGGGAGTATGATGTTGTTCTAGTGCCATCTGATGGGAGTTGCATCTCTGACTCTGATTCGGATGCCTCGGACTGGTCAATAGGCTGGTCGGAGCCTCATGCACCAGGCTTCCAGAGTGATGATGAGAATGATGGTGGGTTTGGTGTTTTGGTACCATGCTATGGCTCTAAGAACAGAGATGCAGGAGAAGTTACTAACAAAGTTATGGTGAATGCAGTGGAGCCTTATTCTTTGGGTAAGAGCTTGTTGTCCAGATTCATGTTAATTTTTCCATATTCTGTCAACATCTTTTCTCTAGTTTTCCTTCATGGAGATTAAAAGGCTTTCCTCTTAATGGAATGATAGTCCAGTACAATGTGTGGATTGAGTTACCAAGGTACTCCTTCTGCAAATGATTTTTCTTTGACAGAAAGCAACATCATCTTATAACTGATTGCATAATAAAATATATATAAAAGAGATTCTTTTAGCCAAATACACGAGGCTGTCCATCTGTTGTTAATTTTCAATGCATCTCTTTCCAGGTGTTTGAATGGTAACTAATTGAACTGTCTTGGTTGACATTGCTTTTAAGCACATGGTTACTGGCAGCTTCAGTATCAAAATATTTGGTGTTGAACATGGCTTTCCTAAGTAAAATCTAGGTTCATGGGTGAATAAACTTGGCTCTGAAAGATTTTTTTGCTTTTTCCCCTATTTGCACATTTTGAGACCTATTGATTGAACCTTGAGTGGAACAAGTATTCATTTAATGAATTTTCACTTTCCGTCGTTTCAGATAGCAAGAAGTACATGGAGCAGTGGCTTTCCTCTTTGCAAAGCAGCTGACACTGTAGAAGTGCTACTTGTCTTCCCCTTTCCTTATATGATATCACATGTAATATATAAAATTGCAATGTCTGACAATAAGATCCCAGCTGCATCTGTACCTACCATATCTGTATTCTGCATCAGTGGAAGTAATCCAAACAAGTTTCCTCCCCTTCATCAAACTGTACGTGGATGCCGAAAACATGCGCTATGAGCAGCCAATCTGTGGCTGCTTAGGGGAAGAGAGAAGATGTGCTGTAATATTGAAGTTGGCAAACATCAGGTTTGGCTTGAGTAAATGCTGATATTTTGTGGATATATATATCTGAAATAGAGCCAAAAAAACAGAAAAGAAGCAAACTAAGAGCAGCATCTGTGGATCAAGACAAGCTGAAATGTGGAATTGCTTGTGAGCAGCTGAGGTGATGATTGTATTCTGTTGTGTTCTTTCGTCCCCATTGGCATCTAGCTATGGTCCTCCCTGGTTCACCCGTCACTGACTTGAAGCTGTCGTGGATTAAGTTACCTGCACACTCTAAAAGAATGGTGCTTCTGTGTTGGAAATTCGAAAATAATGGTATATCATGGAGTTGAAGATGCCAAGGAGAACAGATTTGTCATGTTTCAATGTGTGCGATTGTGTTGTGGACTAAAGTTGTAATCTTTTTACCAATGTAAATAAAGTGGTATTGTACATATGAATTCACCACGTTAATCTAATGAAAATTATTTAATTTGTTTTGTATAATCACTTCTTCTTGGTCTGATGAAATTATAGTTTGAAGAGCGTGATTACACGCGCCTTCATAGCTGAATTTCGGCTTCCGGCTAAACTGTTGAAGAGCGTGATCACACGCGCCTTCATAATTTGTAGAACCCGTTTCGCACATAACTGCAAGCTGAGGATGCCAACAATGGCGAGCTTTTAAAATCTGAATCCCAAACTCACAAAATCTAGGGGCTTTGTTATGAACACCCACATCTATAAGAATCGTCACGGGTCGAACCCGTTCTCCCGATCAACTATGGATACTCAACTACTAAGCTATTACGCTCAGAGATCCCCGGTTTTCCTTGCCTTCTTCATGCTTCTCTTCCCTGTTTTCTCCCCTAATCTCTTCTCCCCTCTCGGCCGAGCTTCTCCTTCCATCTTTTCGGTAATTTTCCATCTTCCTGATTTCCTTTTTCTCCAGTTTTAGGGATTTTGAATTCCGTAGATCTGAAATTCAGCCCTTTTTTTTATTGCGATTGCAGGAATGGAATGCGCCCGAGCCGAGGCATTTGCCGCTCTTGGAAGCTGCATTACAACGCCAGCCTGTGAGTACGTGCTTGTTGCTCAATTTGCCTTCCTTTGGTTATACAACTGCTCGTTAGAAGTTCATGTTTGCTAATCCTTCCAATTATTATTCGCCTAATAATTTATGCTTTATTATATTCACAGTCTTCTAGAGAGCAGCTTGAGCTGTGGGCTCCTTTGCCAAATCAAGGCTGGAAGACTTGCGCTGATTCTGTTGACATTCCTGGTAAGTTGCTAATCCATGCTTTTACTTGTTTGATGAATTGATAATTCTATGGTTTAGGGTTTATGTATGTTGTTGATCTTAGTATGCCATTTGGCTGGCAGTGTTACCTGAAAAGTCTAATGGCTACGTCCAAGTGTTTCTAGATGGAGGGTTAAACCAGCAAAGGATGGGGGTGAGTAATTTCACCACTTCAGTGGAAATTCTTCTTCTTTCACAATTAAACATGCTTTTGACTGTAGATTGAATAAGCCTTTGCTGATTTTGCACATACAGCACAAAATTCTGTATGGTAGCTTTGTATATGCAACATTTATTATGTGGAAAAAAGAGAGGAGGATATATGGTGCTGTGTGGTTAGTAAGAAGAGGGTTTGCTTTTCACTGACACACTGTATTTTCCGTTGAAGATCTGTGATGGTGTTGCAGTAGCTAAAATTCTTAATGCAACTCTTGTCATTCCACACCTGGAAGTAAATCCAGTTTGGCAAGATTCAAGGTACCTAGTGACCTGTGGAACTTTCCTGGTTTACTGTTCTATGTGTTTGGCGACTCAGATTTTTGACTTGTCTTCGTTGACGATGCAGTTCGTTCGAGGACATATTTGACGTTGATCACTTTGTCGATAGCCTGCATGATGAAGTTCGTATTGTTAAAGAGTTGCCTGATGAATACTTTTGGAGCACCAGGGAGTACTATGCTACGGGCATCCGCGAAACCCGGATAAAATCTGCACCTGTCCATGCTTCAGCTAATTGGTATTTGGAGAATGTATTGCCTGTACTGCAGAGGTTAGAATTTCAGCATAATTTGCTTGCTTGAAAATAATTTGCATAATAGGATAATGTTTTCAATCTACCGAACTTTTTCAGCAGCCATTTACATTCTTGCAAGTTTCTGATGTATTTTTAGTTTTTTACTCTATGCTATCAGCTTATTACATGGTCTTGTAAAGGTATCCGTACACTGCTAATCAAAATGTGTTCTATTATTTCAGCCATGGAATTGTTGCTATTGCTCCATTCTCTCATCGTTTGGCCTTCGACAACTTGCCTAAAACAATTCAGAAACTACGTTGCAAAGTCAACTTTGAAGCCTTGGCTTTTGTTCCACATATTAGAACACTTGGTTCCACCCTTGTAAATCGCCTGTTGCATCCTAGCCAAAAGGGAGCAGATGAAAAAATGCTGGAAGATAGGTTGGATGATCACACTGGACAAGGAGCTGGAAAGTATATTGTGTTGCATCTTCGCTTTGATAAGGTAAGCAGCTGGAAAAGTAATAGTGGAGCTGTGACCCTCTATGATTTCTGCTTGGTTTTGGATTAATTTATGTATTTTCTCAGTTACTTCCTTAACCATGTGCCTTCAGCAGCCTAAGTGCATAACATGAATATAAATAACTACTCTATGCTTCATTTCTTATCCTATCCATTGTGAAGTTTCTAATTGGTGTTTCATTAAGCCTAAGTTCAATAGCTGCAGAATTTGTGAAAGATTTCTCTGGACTTCTGCTTGCATGTCATTGGATAATATCAAAAGATTCTGTTTTATACATAAGTTTCTGATTCTGCCTAGATAGAGCTTGTGACTTAGAATGATAATATGCAACTTGTGGTCAATTTTTAGTTGGATGCCCCAGTTGAATGCTATCCTCTTCGTGTTGTTGCATGATTGGTGTCGTCTCCTTGTTTCAAGGATAGGGGAAATAATGGATAGTTCATAGTTTGATGTTGCATATGAAATTTTGGCAGATTATTATTCCCTTTCATATTCTTCCTCTTGTTTGTAATGCAGGATATGGCTGCTCACTCAGCCTGTGATTTTGGTGGCGGTAGAGCTGAAAAGTTGGCCCTTGCAAAGTATAGGGCAGTGCTTTGGCAAGGAAGAGTTCTGAATTCTCAGTTCACTGATGAGGAGTTGAGAAACCAAGGGCGTTGCCCTTTGACTCCTGAAGAGGTTGGGTTGCTATTGGCGGCTTTGGGCTTCACTAATGAGACCCGTCTATATCTGGCTTCCCACAAGGTAACTTACCTCCTGCATGCTGACTCTTCTGAATGCATCATGTTGTTTTCTAAATTTTTCCAATCTAGGTATATGGTGGGGAGGCACGGATATCAACTCTACGTACATTATTTCCTCAAATGGAGGATAAGAAAAGCCTCTTCTCTGCTGATGAGCTATCAAAGCTTGAAGGAAAAGCTTCTGTGTCAGCTGCAGTGGACTACTATGTCAGCATGCACAGCGACATTTTCATATCTGCTTCACCGGGCAATATGCACAATGCCTTGGTAAGACTTCTGCGTGCCTCACATCAACTATTATAGTGTATATAGTGGTTAGATAAACTTGCAAGCTTGAGCAGTAGACGCGTTTATGTTCATCTTTTTTTGTTCTTTCAAGTAACATTTATTTTCATCTGATCTGCATTAACAAGTTTAAACTTTATTGCAGCTGGGACATCGAGCATACAAGAATCTCAAGTCCATCAGGCCGAATATGGTGCTATTGGGAAACCTCTTCCTAAACAAGAGCTTGACATGGCCCGACTTTCAGCGTGCAGTGGTACCCGGGCACAAGAATAGACAAGGGCAGGTTAGAATAAGAAAAGAGAAGCAATCCATATACACTTACCCTATCCCGGATTGTATGTGTCGAGCTCAAAGCCAACAAAGGAGATAGGGCTCTGAATTTGATCATTCATCTGCCCTGTTCTGATGCCACTTTCATGTACAAACACTGCTAGTGAGTCACTACCTCAATGCAACAATATGTAGTATTGTCTTATGTAGGTTTGAGCTTAAGGGTTTGCACTTTGCAGGTATGTGGCTTATGGAGTTATGGGTTTGTGTGCACTTGAGGATTGTGATGAACATGTTTATGACAAAGCAAAAGGGAAGCAAAGCAGTTCAGCAGTGATGGAAAGAGAAGTATTTTTACTATTATGAGGAGATTTTTGTATGTTTGGCTTACTGTATGATCTTGATTCAAGACATCTTAATACACCAATGTTTTTTAACTCATTATTCATTATCATCCTTTTGTATTTTGTTTCTCTTCTTAGTTGTAGTTCCTAATACTTCAGAAACGAAGGAAAAGAGATGATAAATTAAAATGGGTCAATTCAACCTTGTTGAATATTTGGTTCCCATTTGAGCTTCCATTGTAAAGCCATATACTCTCTTGTTTTCCCTTCACCTTTATAACATTCTTTTGTAAGATCTCCTTGTCAACCTTTAAAGTTCAAATGAGGACAGCTTCTCGTGTCAAGACTCAGGATGCACCAAGCGCGTTCAAAAATTCGGTCCGGCCGAATTATTCGCGAATTTTTCGGAAAATATTTTTCAAAAATTCGAATTTTTGCAAAAAAAAACGATTTTGTGTGCATATGAAATACACTGTTGTGTGCATATGTCAGAACGTATGTGTGCATATGTTAGGCTCGGTGTGTGCATGTGGTTTTCAAAATGTGTGCATGTCTGGAAACAGTTGTTAATGCTAGAGACATGTGTGTATATCAAATACACATCTGTGTGCATACGCGAAAAAGTGTGCGTGCACATATAACCAACAAGGTGGATGATTTCCTGGGTATGAACACATGATTTCTGCGGTATGAACACATGATTCCTGGGCTTATATTTGATACGCACACGCACGTAGTGGATATGCACACAACAAGGTGAATAATATGCACACAATAGTCTATTTGACATGCACATAACGAGTATTTGATATGCACACATGGTTTGTATGCATCAACACTTGAGACCATATGCACACACGAGGTATGCACACGATAGTGTAATGGATGTGCACACGACATGTTATTTGGTATGCACACATGGTTTGTGTGCATCAACACTTGTTTCCATGTATGCACATGACTTGAGACCATATGCACACACGGGGTCTGCACACGATAGTATAATGGATGTGCACACAAGTTATTTGGTATGCACACACATGTGTGCATACCAACACTTGTTTTCGGGTATGCACGACCCGAGACCATATGAACACACGGAGTATGCACACAGCAGTATAATTGATGTGCATACACAGGTTATTTGATGTGCACACAAGTCCTCTAAGCATAAACACTACGTTAAAGGCATTCACAATTTCAGAAACCATATGTACACACACATAGTTACATATGTACACAACAGTGCATCTGATATGCACACACACATTATATGATATGCACACAAAATCGATTTTTCTGGGAAAAGTTTTGACTTGGAATTTTTTTTTTGTCGAATTATTCGCGAATTATACGCGAAAAATTCGGCAATTGTACTGCAAGGCCGAATTAAAGCGTTTTCCTATAAGGGTGCGCGCCTCCACCACTGTTCACTCCATTTTTTTGTTTTTCCCTCTACTTTTTCCCTCTTCTCTCATACATCCTCAATCCTATCATGAAGCACCGTCCTCACCAGAACCGGACCCTTCCCCTTCCTCCTAATTACGACCTAAAACATAAACATTATTCCACAATTACTTTCCCTTATGAATTGCATCTTGAAGCACCATCTTCTCGTTTTAAATGTTAAGAGCAAAAAAAAACTAATCTTTTATCTATATAAAAGTTGACATATTTGTCACAATTAATGACTTTTCTTTTATTTATACAATTTACTCTATTTTATATAAAATCTATTTTACATAAAACCAATCAACTATAATCTTATACCTTAATAAATGCATTTAATTAATAATCCTTTTATAATACGATTTTTGTTTATCAATGCTTACAATTAAATATAATTTTTTATCTATTTAGTTTTTTAAAAATGAGTTGGAAACCAAAAGATGTCATTCAGTATTAAGTCAAAATGAGGATAATATAATTCAAAATAATCCAACACTTTGGTTTTGTATTAGCTCAATGTCTCCATTTGAAATAACACCTAAACTGATATGAGATATAATTATACAACTTTTATTATAAAGTATACAAAGTGTTTTTTTATCTCATTTTAAATTAATAACATAGTAATTGGTATAGTATAATGGAATAACTTAATATATGTACCATTTCGCTATTTAAAAACTAATCATAAATTACGATAAATTTACACGAATTCTATTTAGCGTCCCGACAAAATTTCTATTTGACGCCTTGGTCCATCCGTGACGGACGAAACATGTTCATCCGTGACGGATGAACATGTTGATCTTTAATCCGCAACACGATTTTGAAATCGCCATAACTTTTGATTCCCTAGTCCAAACGAGCTGAAATTTGGAGGAGTTATAGTTGACATCTTGATCTTTAATCTGACGTTGAAATCACTCAATTCAGGATTACGTAAAAAAAGTTATACTTCTCCAAAGACGGGACAAAAAACAGAGATCTCTTAAGCGTCAAGGCGAGTACAATAGCATTTAAGTCGGCTTACAATATCATTGCAATCATGGATCACAATAGTATTACAATGTGCGAGTACAATAGCATTTAAGTCGGCTTGCGACCTCGTCTCTTTCTTGTGCAAGAAGCTCTGAATGCCATCAGCTGAGAAACGAATGGATCATACAGACAAGCAGCAGAGGCATCATGTGTAACACCCCCAAAACTTAACCCTTTTGGAAAGGTATTACCGCCAGTGACCCCAGTGTTCCTTACCGAGATCACCCAAGGCTTTACCAAATAAATACAATTTATGAAATGCAATTGATACACAAAGATCAAGCATTAAATTCCAAAACATAACATTGTTGAGGAAACAAGAGTTACGGGATTACAACCCAATCCCGAATAGGTCAAAACACAGAGTTCAAACAAAGTACAGCGGAAGACAAATAAAAGATTTTACAAACGGGGTTGTGATCGTGATGATCACCTGCCCAAGGATCTCAACCTGATTAAAAGCAATTATTAAAACATCCAAAAACAACCGTCGTCTTCATAGTCAATCTAGTCTCCTCAAATCTTCACTTTATCTGATGTGCCGAATCGAACGGATGACACCAGCCCACATGCGGAGAACAAAGTTCATGGGTTAGTCTACTTGAATAGACTAGCAAGGGTAAAAAGCAGAATGGTTCGAGTGATCGTAACCGTTTACTATCATTGTCCATCGAATAATAACCGAAGGGACGATACATAACCCGGCACTTTCACGGAATAACAACAAGAGGTATGCATGAGAGAAGATTCTGGAAGACTTCATCTTCACAGAAATCGACTCGAAAAGAGACTCCAAGAGATTGAGTCTTTAAGGAAAAATGACAAATCTGGAATGATTACAGGATCATACAACAATGATTTAAAACTGACTGAGATGCTTCGGTTCACGACCAACCTCATCGCCTACAGCGAATCCAGATTGGAAAGAGAACGTACTACATTCAAGTCAAGACGAGTTTTCCTAGCTGCACTGAACTTAGCTGCACTACTCGCCCAAGGTATATTAATCATGTGCACTCGGACACTTATCTTATTTAATTCCAAAACGAGCATTACGTTATAAGCTTTTACATCTCCACACAAGAGATATCGGATCTCCTCACAAGAGATATCGGATCTCCTCACAAGAGATATCAGATCTCCTCACAAGAGATATCAGATCTCCTCACAAGAGATATCAGAGGGATGAACCCTGGAAGATTTGGCACTAGCGAAGTGCGCCTACCCTGTGAAAGGGTATGGTCATGACCAAAGAGAAAATACTGGGGATGAACCACCAAGTACCAGTTATAAAGAAACAGCTAAACCCCCTCAAGGTACATAGCGTTCCTAGCCACTAGTGCTAACTAAACAGTACAGTACAACAACCGTTACTGGATAAATCCACATAAAGGCCCGAAAGGCAATCACAGATAATAGCGTTGTTCTAACAGGTATACAACCTATTATATGATTTTCAAAACAGTTTAACAAAACCGTTTCCAGACAAACAGAATATTCATTCCAAATTAATTACTCAGATAAACTACTGATAATTAATGTAAATATGGAACGAATGAGCAAGAGCGAACCGCCACTTGCCTTAATCCGCAGAGTTTGAACGAAGTCTAACGACGGGATTCCGGGCTCGACACAGAGACGAATCTGCCAACTCCGGTACCTTCGGATCGACCCGTACAGAAACCCTAAGTTAGATTCGACAAACAACAATACCGATCTACGAAAGAACGAAAGGAATCGAAGGAAACGAAACCCGAACGAAGGCTACGGAAGCCAACACCAACAACCCGGCCAACAACAACTCGCCGGCGGGCGCCACAACAATCATGGCGGGCGCCGTCCAGTTCACGGCGGGCGCCGTCTCAACCACGGCGGGCGCCGCTCAACCACGGCGGGCGCCGCTCAACCACGGCGGGCGCCGCTCAACCACGGCGGCTGGCCTCCTTCATCACGGCGGTCGCCGTTCACCACGGCGGGCGTCGTCTCATGCCGGCGGTCGTCGTGTTCCTCACGGCGGGCGCCGTCTCATGCCGGTGGTCGCCGCCTTCGAGCCGGCGGTCGCCGTGATCCTCGCGGCGGTCGCCGTCGCGAACGAAAACAGAAATACGAGAGGAGAAAACTCACCCTCGACGATCGATTTGGCTCGTCTTTCGCCTTGCTTGGTTTCTAGGCTTCTAAGGGCCTCCCAAGCTTCCCCTTGGCCACCGAGAACGACACTAAACGAGCTCCGACGATCCACTTAGAGCCTTCTCGAGAGAGAGCGTTTTCTTTGAGAGCGTTTTTTAGAGTCGAGAATCTGAGAGCGCTTCCGCGTCTTTCGCACCCTCTTCCACCCTCACCCAACACCTCTATTTATAGAAGATATTAGGGTCCTTGCCTCTTGGACAATATCCAAACCCTTTTGCCCCTTGGACAATGGCTCTTGAACAAAAACCTTTGGATAAAGAATCTTGTACTATTGCCCATTAGATAACAACTCTTGGGCAATAAACTTGTACCAATCTTAATCCGCGTTAACGAAAGTCGTATACGAACGAATATAAACTCCCAACACACCTCGACTGTATAATTCTTCACTGAGAAAAAATATTACAAATACAGAGCACATTACAGAATGTCTTAAGCTCTCAGAATTAAATCCGACGTACCAAACGGACGTTCGGGAAAAATCCATAATTCCCAAAATAGCCTTACAAAATTACGGGGTATCACATCATGTGCATGCTCCCACATGACAAATACTAGAGGCAATGGTAACGCCTCTGATAGGACCATTTACAAAAGAATGGAGAACGTACCCAGTTGCCTAGTTCATGGGTTCAAATAATTAATATAAAATAATTAAATGATTAGTACCATACCGAAATGAAATGTCTCTCCTTCTCAACATGGCAAATGCAAATCGCCTTAAGCTTATACAGCTCAAAGTCTTTAATGAAGGATTGTGGAGGCATATAAGGTGGTGGAAACATTTGACACACTGGATTCTTGGGAGCTCTAACCTGAGATGGTCTCAAAGGAGTGGTAGGAGCTTTAGGGTTTCGTGAAGGTGTGCTAGTGGGTATTGGTGGCCTATCTCGTTGCTTCTTGGGAGGTGTCCCTTCCGTATCTTTGTTTGTGTATTCCCATGAAGAATGATGTCTTTTAGTGATATCTTTGTTTAGAGCTTCCATTAGTCGTCCTTTATGCCTCACAATAGCCGACTTTTGCATACTAGTCCCCTTGGGGCGAGCTATGTCGTAAAGTCGCGAGACACATTTTTCTTGATCATCTGCTGACAGATTGAGGAAATGATCCATATAAAATTGATCCATCAAAGATCTCGCGACTTTGCACTTCACCTCAACCTCACCTTCGTCTTGCACTTCTGACAAACTCAATCATCTCCAAAACGAATGCAACGCTGAAGGCTTAATAGGGATTGAACTCGTCACATTTCTAGCGATATCATGCACACACGGCAATCCATCTCTCACCCTCATCTGGCATCTGCAGATCTTGTCACAAAATGGATTTTCCCCTTTTTTGTATTCCTCCGTCAAGTAGTCAAGTGCAACCTTAGATACTTTGTACTTCAACCACTTGAAAACATCAGCTCATGTCACAAGAGTCATCGTGTTTTGTACACTCTCGTTGAAGGTCTCCTTGATGTCCTTTACTTGGTTATCCATCTTTGAATGCTATTGATCAAATATCGTGTCTAGACTACCATGTGGAATAGTCAAGAAGTCTTTCAAACTAGAGTGTGCTCCTTCAATCCTATAGTTTAGTACAAAAGAGTTTAAAGTTTGATCTTACGCAAGCAATCTATTTTTTGCATAAATTGTCCGTCACATATGGATGGAATTCATACGTGACGGACGAAATCCACACGTGACGGATGACAGTGTTTCGTTTTTCACGTATGAATTCCATCCATATGTGACGGACAGAGAATGCAGAGAACATAATGCATGAAAATTTAGCTAATGCAATGAATACAGATTGGACAATCCAAGCGTGAAAACAGTATTTGTCCAAGCTGACACGAGTCTTTCCCTATACGGGATCAGCCAACAATCATTTAATTATTTTATATTTATTATTTGAACCCATGAAATATGCAACTGAGTACGTTCTCCATTATTTTGTAGATGGCCCTATCAGAGGCGTCACCATTGCCTCCAGTATTTGTCATGTGGGAGGATGCACATGATTCCTTTGTTGCTTGTTTGTATGATCCATTCGTTTTTCAGCTGATGGCGTTCGAACCTTCTTCCACAAGAAAGAGACGAGGTCGCAAGCCGACTTAAATGTTATTGTACTCGCACGTTGTAATGCTATTGAGATCCATTATTGCAATGCTATTGTAATCCGACTTAAATGCTATTGTTCTCGCTTTGACGTTTAAGAGATCTCTATTTTTTGTCCCGTATTTGGAGAAGTATAATTTTTTCTACGTAATTCTGAATTGAGTGATTCCAACGTCAGATTAAAGATCAGGATGTCAACTATAACTCCTCCAAATTTCAGCGCGTTTGGACCAGATAATCATAAGTTATGACGATTCCAAAATTGTGTCGCAGTTCTGTAAAACAACGATGAAATACACTCATCCGTGACGGACGAATGATATTCGTCCGTCACGGACGGGTCATATTCGTCTGTGATGGACGGCCCAGAGCGATAAAAAATAATTTATTTGGAACGCTAAATAGCAACGGTCTAAATTTATTTGTATTAATTTCACAAAGTATAGTAATATATTAACTAATATAATTATAACTATAAATAAAACACTATATAAAATTAAATATGTCACTGTATAGCACGGGCAGTAACTAGTTGCGACGAAAATACACGACAGGGCTCATGAATCAGCTGATAGAAGCTGCTTGATTTTGGTATGTAAAATTTTGGGGAGGGGTACACGTGCACATCACGTGATTCTAAAGGGCGTTGATTTTACAAAGTTAGAATTTGAGGAAGACGACGAAGTGAAGCCAAGCGGCCGTACTCTTGAGGAGGATCGTCCGCCGGCACCAATTTTCCGGCCAAGAGCCACTGTCTCTATACGGGTGAAATCCAACCAAAATCAAAGCAAATCCCAGGAATTCATCCCCATTATAAAAAATCCAAGCAGAAAATTTCAGCAAACCTAAACCAAAAGGAGAAGCAAAATCGAATCTTGAAATCAACGATTTGAAATTGGGGAAGATAATTACCTGTGGAGCTCTCTCGATTTTTGTTTGGTGAAATTGGGGGCCGAAACTTATATACTAGTTTAAAAAAGCTTCTTCCTTTCCTTGTACTTCGCCATTGCAAGACGCCCCTCAGGAGTCAAGAGTATTATACTGGCGGCAAGTAGAGGTCCTCTCTCTCCCTCTCTAAGAATCGAATTTCTCGGCAATTCCGATTGACAACTGACTTAATTTATGGGTGGTTAGGTGAAATTTACCCAAATTTTTGGTAGTAACATATTCTTTCCTCTCGCAGTTTTGTACGAAATTTATCTAAATTGTTTTAATTGTAGTGAGGCTAAAAGACAAGTATGGAGAAAGCTTCTGCAGCTTGTGCGATGGACTGGAGTATAGAGCTTGAGAAGGGTCTCCGGTCCAACAGGCCTGGTAAAGTTTTTTTACTATAGTACACACTACGCAGATTTGGTTTTTTTATTGGTTGATGATATCTTGAATGTATTATTTGAATGGCCACCACCATTAGAAGCATTATTTGAATGGTATGATACTCAGCTCTGCCATGTTTGAAAGTTATTGGAGGAGCTCATGGAAGTTAGATTTTGGCTTCCTGAGTGAAAAGCTTATGAAAATATATACTACTTCTAGGATTGAAGTTCGGAAGTACTAGTAGAGTTGAAATTGTCTCACTTATATATATGTAAGAAATTTGTTTCATTTAAACCTAGATTTGATAGAAAGCAAACAATGAGGAGAGAAGTTTGCCATAGCTAATGCAAATAACTGTCTTCTTGACCCACAATAATTTCAGAGCTTTACGTCCTTTCGTTATTGCTCTCACACCAGTTGTTAGTTTGTTACCTTATCATCTACGTTTGTTGGACACTTGGACTTGGATATGGTGTCGAGAATAGTGATGTATAACTCTTTCTTGCTTTAATTTTTGTATACTTGTTGTAGTATAAAAGATTTACACTAAGTTTACTTTTTTTTGTGAAACTTTGAAACTATAGTCTGATTGTAAGCTCTTCCTCTTTCTCTCTTTATGGGAGTTTGGAACTTTATCTCTTTCTTTTTTGTATGTAGTTCCCAATATAGTCTGATTTTGGCTTTCAATAGTGTTGCTAACAAAGAGCTAGACAAACTAGATTCTCTACAAAGCGAAATGACAATAATTAACATCCCACGTTTAAATTTTTTGGAAGGTATATATTACATACCCACACCTATAATTTGGTATGACCTGACGTATCAACCATTCAACATTTCAACCAACAACAATATATAAATCTTGTATTTCATTACTAAGCCTTTCCTTAAAAATCTTATCTGTTGAGACATATAGTATATTTGGTTTCAATTCTCTCCTATTACTTAGTCTTGTTGTTTGTATGAGCTATTCTTTCCTCCTTTAAAACCTGAAAGTGCCAGTAGAACTGTATGTTTCAGATCTAAATCTTTATAATTCTTGTATGTTTATAGGGTGTGTCATATTTGTTCTTATGTTTCTTGATTTCATTTCTCAGATCAGCATCTTCAATCAATTCAACTGACAGGGCAAAGAATTGAGAAATGGTCTCAAGAGCCAAAGCTCAAATTGACAGTATACAACATGTTTGGGATGGTTCATGGTGAGGAGAGACTATATGCAGATGCAATTCTCTTTCGACTTGCTGATGCTTTTTGTTCAGGAGACAGAGACACCAAGATTCATATTGTTAAGGTGTTCTTATCTGAAATGAGGCATCATGGTAGAAGAAGGAGAGAGGGATATGGAATATTCTCAAAAATGAGCTCAGACAATCACGTGGAAATCCTGAAAAGAATCAGAGTAGCTCTTGATGATAGGAATATTGAGTCTAAAGCATTGACTTTAGTTCTGTTTGGATGTTGGTCTGAGATTGCAAAAGAGTTTCCTGAGATACGATATCAAATACTATCAGGTTTACTGTCTCCTCATGCTATGGAGGTATGGTCACTATCTGCTGTTGATATATACTTGAAATAAAGCAGTTAATTTACTCAGTTTTTAATTTCTTAATTCTTTTCTTTCATGTAATGAACTTCATAGGCTGTCCGTCTTGTTATCCTAGTTAATAACTACAAAGGATTACTGATGGTGGGAGCCATCATCCTACAAAAGAGATAAACTGCACAAAAAACAACAGGCGTCCTATCCTGGAAATTCCCATTGCTTGTTGAAGTTAGCATTGCTTGGTCTGTTGAAACTGTTATATTTTACTGTTTTACAAGGTTCTATGATAATGCCTCTTGAACTGTAGCATATGCATGATTTCTGCCATGACCATATACTAGAATTAAAATTACAGCTTTGAAGTTTCTTCCCTTAATATGAAACATTGATGCTACTTAAGGATGTGTTTGGTAACTTGCAACTGACATTGTGCACATTGTCACCTTATCCATATCTGATTAGGCCTAATCAACTACCTTTTCAAACTTTGTAAGTACCGTTTACATTTAACATGTCTTACTAAACACACCCTTAGGTAATGCTCACTTTTAGTCTTAACTTCGCCTGATAGTCTTGAAAGATATCAGTTTGATTTGTTGGATAGAAGTATATAACTGCATGTATATGATTACAGTTGCGAAAGTGTATCCTGTTCCTAATTTTATTTATAGTATCTTTTTTCAAAAGGAACTCTGAGTTTGTTTCTTATTCAAATTCCTCCTTGTCTTGAATACAATGTGTCCTCTGAGTGATGATGTATTCCAAAAACACATATTTATTATGCAACTCCTTTTCCCCTCCCGTCGGGGTCCATGCATCCTTGCTTTTAAGAAAGCAGAGCGGGGCCAATTTCTTGTGCTTGCTCAGTTCCTTTCGTCGAGTGCTCTGTCCGGTTCACTGGGTTCTTAGCCTAATGCCTACCAAGCACTTGCCCGCTGCTCCTGCCACACTTACCTTCTCTTAGTGCGCTGTGATGGCTTTGCAGCTTGCTTTCTGATAACTGCAGCTACGACAATTCCATATCTATCTTCTGGTCTCGGGGGATGTATCTCATTGAAATGGAAGGGAATAAGAAAAGAGGGGAAAACAGAAAAAACAAGTAAAAAGTATAAGAACCTAGATTCCGAATGAAAACAAAAATCAATGGTCACAGATGAAGAAGCTGCATTATTTAATTTTTGTTCTTTGCCCAACTTCAGAAATCAGGATCAACAATTAAGGTGTTTTGTTAAACTGGATCAGACCAGTTGTCTATTTGATATCTTGTTTATCTTATCATTATATTAAGAATCTTAGTGGCATGTTGATACTTATATATTGCTTTCGTTGGTGTCTGTGTAGGTGAAAGCATCAATTTTTGCTGCAGGATGCTTTGCTGAACTCTCATATGATTTTGCGTGTGCTTTCTTAGAAATGTTAATAAGCATATTGGCTTCACCAAAAACCTTCTCCACTGTAAAGGTAGCAGCTGCTTGGGCTTTCAGAAAAATGGGGCACTTCCATTCACTCACAAATAGAGCTTACAAGGTAATGTGTTTTTTGTGACAACTATTTCTTTTTGTTATATGAAAATGTTGGCTGCAAGAACATTTCCCCTCACTTTCAATTTGATATTTCCTCTGTTTGACCAATTTCATATCTTATCTAGAAAATTGCATTTAGGATTTCATTTCAAACTTTATGCTAAATGATGTTCTTGTATTCTATCATACTTCTGATACTTTTTCAATCATTTTCTAAATTTTTCTGCATCAACATTCAATATTTTAGTAGTTACCAGGGAATTCCATAGGTCATATGTAAGGTTTTGATGATGTACTTGTCTAATTTCTTCTAGGCAGGTTCGGAGATTGTGCTTAAATCTTCAGAAGCTGATTGGTTGGGTACTATGCTAAGCTCACTCTCAAAACTTGCTTCCAAGTCAGTGTCGCTGAGTTCTGAGCAGGTAGGTTACTTGATAATATTCTGTGAGCTGGGTAGATAACTGTGCTGTTGATCCCTTGGATCATCTTGAGTTTTTCCCCGCAAAATATTTCCAGGGTTGGCAGATTTGTCTACCTTCTTCTTCAAATTGCATATCTGATTGTATTAGATACTGTTATTGGCTACCAATTTATACATTTCAAAGTTCAAACTTCTTTTATAGATTATTCTTTATCTTATATTTCCTGTTTACTGTGTATTATTCTTTGATCTATTTGTAATTTCTTCCGTTCTTAACAAAACTTTCCCACTAAAGATCAATCACTGATGTGTGCAAATGCAGGTAAGCTTGCTTTGTGGTTTACTGACTGGTAAAATAACACCATATATGCAACTCATAGCTGTAAGAAGCTTGCGTCATATCTTAGAGAAGACTTCCCATATTACTCTTGGTGCATTTTTGTTTGAAAATTTGCTCAGAATCTTGGATGACAAGGAAGTTTCTTCACCTCTGAGATGTGAAGCATTACAACTTGTTGTCACGGTAATCTCATCATAGAACTCTTTTGTCCTTTCCATGTCCTGCTGATGCTGCTTTGTTCGTACTTTCTCAATTTTCAATGAATTATTGCAGATTGTATTGCATGTGCCGTATGATATGCTTTTGTTTAAAATGCAAGAGTTCAACGAGCTGTTAACACATGTTGCGAATGCGGCCAAATCTCCGGACACTACTAATCCGGAAAGAGTATTAGCTATTCGAGCTTTGGTTGGAATATCTAACAAGCTGAAGGGCGAAAAGCTAACATCTGCTAGTGAACTTAATTCTCTTCCTCTCCTTTCTGAGGTTGTTTCATCTATTGGTGATGAAGCCGTTCTACAGACAAAGAAAATGTCAGAATATTGTAAAGCCTCTGGTATAGAGCTTCAGTTCAAGAGCTTGCTTCAACTCCTCATTCTAATTGACAGCCCTCCAGAAGTATCTCTGTTGGTGCTTGACAAATTGTGCATTATTCTTGAAACCTTGGTCAATATATGCCGTGAGAATATGAATCCTATGGAAATAGCATCTGAGATTCACCAGGTTAACCGGGTTGAGGAAAATGGCAGGTCTTCTTTTGCATCAAAGATCCTTCACTATGTATACAAATGTTTGTATGTTTTTTCTCAAAGGCGTTATGCAGAGGCTACTACTAACGAACTAGTATATAAACTGAAGCATTTGGTTTCTTTTGTTTGTCAGTGCAATTTGTTCTATTGCTCCACACATGTGAAGTTTGCCCTTCTTCTTCATTCATGTGGCAGCTTTGGCTGTCTTCTATCTGAGAATGGGAAGGAAGGGGAAGGGAGGCGCCCGCACAAGACAAAATTTCTTAATCTTCTCGAGGATGGAACTCTTAACGGTGAATGTATAGGAAATATGCTTGCGGGAAATGATGACTGGGAGTCTTACTTGGTGGGTAAACATGCTGCATGCCAGGGAGCTTGGTTCGTGTGTGACTCTGTTTTCAGGCATCTAAAAGCTAGAGTTCGGTCTGATATTTTTTCTTGCTGGCTAAGTTGCTTGTCCCAGTTTGCTCATACAGAGAAGCGTCTCCAAGAAATGTTTTCCAGAGAATCTGGATCTGTTATAGTGGACAAAATGGATGTGCCCTCTCACTTAGACGATTTTCAGCAATATATGACATCAGATAGCATTGAGAAGCTCACTTCTTGTTGTGATGGTCTTCTTTCATCTGAAAGACTGTTGGGACCCACCACCCTATTTAAGCAGGAATTTTGTTTTCAGAGATGGTTTTTGGCATTGAGAATAAAGGTGCTAGAAGTCATCGTCGACTTGCTTAAACTCCTTGCTACAGTTTTGTGTAATCAGGAAGCCATGAGCATTGATCAACAAACTGAGGGAGCAAACGGCGCTGATTGCAACCGTCTTACTCAAGAAGGAGAGAGTATGATGCATTTATTGGCTGGGCTATCTATCAAGTCTCAAAAAATAGCACGGGAGTATGATCTGATGAACTCTTCTTTCATCGACATGGATCATAAAAGCTTTAGACTTATTTCGTCAGTTGCACTGAGTTGCTCGCTACTCGCCTTCTGCATTGGACTTGCTTATCTTATACCCAACTCACCCTTTCCAGAAAAGTCCTGCTCGTTGGATTCAGGCGATTGCCTACATGTAACTGTAGCTGAAGATCTAGTCGGGCGACTATCTCACATAGATCCTGAGACAAGTATGAATATCATCTCAATCCTGGAAGCAGATGATGCACATGAGGCTTCTCTCGGTCTACACTGTAAATCTCGTTCCTATAACGTCGTTTATGAAGCAGGCGATGTTCTAAGAGTTTGCAAAGCCGCCGTCAGAAGATTCACAGAATGTTCATTGCCACTAGAATATAACAAGAGATCCCGTTTTCTGTTGGATATTACTGAAGAACTGATGACCATCCCTTTCCTCACTCCCAAGTTCTTCTTTCAAGTGCGGTACGTGGAAAATGCTGATCTTTAATTTGTCATTTCGAGTATAAATAACTAAAATTGAACTCTCCTTTCCTTTCACAGGCCTTGCATTGGTGCAGTACTCTATTCTTGCAGTTTAGACAACGAGAACTCAACCGATATCTCAGTCACGTCGGGCTGCCACCTATCACTAAACCTCTGCCTTCAGTTGAAGAACGTGCCACCGGATCTGGCTTCCCGAATAACCAAAGTCTTCTGCATCCTCCACTGCAAAAAGTCCTTGCTGAGACCGAACCCGAAACCTTCTGAGACCGAGTTCGTTGACTACCAATACTGGTCAACCGACAGCATGTTACGTCTGCAGGAGAAGCTCCGGAATCAGGCGATCGAGCAAGATGGAGAAAAACGCCCTGGCAATGAGAACGAGACGTGCGTGCGGTTTGAAATGAATGGAGGAGTCCAAGGATTCACGACGTGTTTGCTTGACGCTTCTGCGTTTCCAGTTGGCTCGTACAGGATCGATTGGCACAGTTGCTGTATCGACGACAATGGCTCTTACTGGAGCCTCCTTCCATGGAGCCTTGGCCCTCTTTTCACTGTAAGAAGCTCCCAATCCTAGCTGTAAGTTAATTTCACAATGTCTTAATAGTTGTCAACTTAGTTTTGGACTCCTAGCAAATTGATGGCTTCTGATTTTGCTTTATGATTTGTATGATGTTCTCTTATCTTTTTCAACAATAGATGTTATAAATTAAGATGAAGGAGCCATTGAGGGCTTAAAATGCTGAGAAGATGTGCTAATTTGAAGAAAACATAAGGTAGCTTAGGATGAAGGATCTTATGGTTTTCCATTCATAATAAAAGCTAGCTAGCTAGCAACTTTGTAAATAAATAAAACATTTTATTCAAGTATTTAAACAACAATTTGGTGTGTGTATGGCCCATAAGATCCTCTCGTTGCTTTCTCCCAAGACTTCAGGAAAGCTACAAGGAATAGAGTTATAGAGGTGATATTCTCCAGAAAATTAAAATAGAGGTGATATTCTGAAACATCAAACTCACAATTTTTTTGGTTCCCTTTTTAACCTCCATTGTGCCAAGGTCATAAGCTCGCTCATGGTGTTAGTTGTGCATACCGATTTTGTATAATTTTGCAAATTTCTCTTTTTCTAGCAGCAGCTTTTTCCTGTTTTTTTTTTTCGCTTATGTAATATAAATCCGGTAACAACATTTTCTGACTCCAACTTTACGATATTGTATCAAAAAACATAAAGTCCAGGGGTAATATATCTCGTTTAAATCTGACTTGTGTTACAAACCCGATTAGTTAATAGATCGTGTTGCAAAATGAATATCTTTTTAATCAAGTCGATTCCAGTGTTATTCGTGTCATCAATAATGAAATAGTTGTCGTCTAAACTTTATACTCTTAGCAAACCTACTCTCCACTACTCACATTAGTATAATTTATATTAATATTTGTATACTCTTTATGTCACAAATAGTTGTCTAGACTTCGACACGACACGGCTGTTAAGTAATCAATTATAAATATAACTTTTTATTAACTATCCATCTTATTTTTAGTCAATCAATAAAGAAAAATTACATAGAAAGAAAGAAGTAATTTGTGTAATTTTCAATACTAATTTTGGTAACTCACTACTAAATTATTATCTAAATTTTATATAAAAAAATTATAAAACTGCTTTTTTTTTTATTCAAGAGATTTTTTTAGATGTTAAAGAACGTCTCTTTCAAGAGATTTTTTTTATTCATAAATATATCTTTATAATAAAGTTAACTATGACATATTTAGTTAAACTGCTTTCAAAAAAGATCTTTATTATGTCAACCGAATCACTCAAAAAAGTGGAGCACGAACGAAATTACATGAATGAAGTAGCAATTTGAAGCGTCCCAAGAGAAGCTGTGAGAAATCATTCTTGTATCCAAACACTCCCCCAATCAATGGTCTAGATCTTATATTGAAAAAATAAATTAAATCTTTAAAAAACAATTTTTGGGTTATTTTTTTTAATTTTCAGATTTTTTTTTAACTTGTATAAAACAAATCTACACACAGACACTCATCTATTATATATGTTTAAAATATAAATTCAAATTAATAATAAATGTGGTAATTTAACATGAAATAGGGGAAAAAGAGAAGGGAGCGGACCAGAAATCCCTTAAAAAAAGGCTTGAACATTTGATATATAATATAGTTGTTTTTTCAAATTTAATTAGTAGTTAAACATTTCTAAAAATAACATTATTTCATTTATTAATTGATTAGCTCTATTTCCAATGTGTCTATTATTATGAAACCGCTATATACACTACAATTCTCGCCTTTTCGCACTACAAAACACTACGCAAAAGGACGACGTATGTCAAATACCTGCGTAGAAGGCTAATTATAGCCATTGGAAGTAGCCGTTGGTGGGAATTTGAAAATACATTTCCTACGCAAGGAGCTTGCGTACGCCAGATGTTGGTGCAGGAGATGAAGTTTGAAATTCCTAGCCAACGACTACTTTTACTCAGTACGCAGTAATTTGTCGTATGCCAAGATCTTGCGTAACCCAATGACTATAATTCCAACGGTCGAATTATCCCTTTATAAATACTCAAACTCATTCATCCAAATTCCACACACGAATACAATCTTACCACAATGGCAAATAGCGAACACGACTATTGGAGTAACGATAACGAATATTTGAGCAATGATGAAGAATTTAACCCCAACAATTTCGAATTCGCGGTTAGTATTGAATAATTGTTCGTAAAAGGCTTGATAGTTGCATTATATAGATATGTATTAATGGATGATTAAAACTTCATATAGTATAGGTATGGTAATATTGTATGCGATATTGTATGAAAGAGTTTAGGTATAGAGGAATAAAAGTTTATATAGTTTACTGAAGTTTTTATCGTATAAATCGCAAGGTATATATTGTAAGATTAGTAAAGTGGGAAGAGATCTAGATATTGTATGTGTAGTTATGAAGTAATAGTTCTTTAAGCTTAGAAATTGAGATATTATAGTTTAGTTTTGTTGGTATATTGTAGGGGTATGCAAATATTGTATGTTATGAATTAGTACTTGTTTATAAATGGAGACCATTAAATATATTATTTAAATTTATTTTATATTTTAAAGTTCTATTCGTTGAGCAGAACAGTACAGAAGTGAGGTATTTAATTATTAAATTGTACATTTAAAAAAAATTAATTACATTCTTTAATAATTATTTCAAAGGTTAAAATGACACACTTTTTCCTAAGGGGTGCTCTAATGGAGGTTTTTGTTTAAATGGATGGAGTATATAATAATGCCTTTGTTATTTCACGCACGGATAAAATTTCTATTTCACGCACTGTTTCGTACGTGACGTACCAAATGAAGCCGCCCGTGACGAACGAAAGCACTCCGTCCGTGACGGACCACGGTAAACCGTCCGTGACACACCAATCCCATCCGTGCGTCACGGATGAACATTCTGATCCGCGACACGATTTTGGAATCGCCATAACTTTTGAAAAAGTTATATTTTTCAGTGCTTAATTTTGTTTGCAAGGAAATTTTGGGCCGGGGAAATTTCCGGTTCATATATAGAAATCCAATTGGGCTTCTCACACATATACTTTCTCACTAGTATATTTTCCCGTGTTCTGTACGGATTTTTAGATAAATTTAAATTATATATTTAATGGTAAATCAGTTTATAACATATAAAATATCATTGACTAACATAAATACAATATTATAAGAATTAAGTTGTTTTAGGATGCTAAAAATTTAGGGAAGGATTAAGTTGCTTATATAAAATCATATGTTAGTAAGGATTAGACATATATACAATATTATAAGAATTAAGTTGTTTTAGGATGCTAAAAATTTAAGAAAGGATTAAGTTGCTTATATAAAATCATATGTTATTAAAGTAAGGATTAGACGGTTAAACAAGTTAAGTTTATTTTACAGATATGCATGAAAATGGCTTATTCCATATAAGATAACAAAACTTTAACTAATATAGTCATGAAACTATATAATATATATTTTATTTTATAGTTTATGTGTATACATATATTAAGTAAAAAATACTAAGTGATTGTTTAATTAGTGGCTTAATAAATTCAAAAGTACATAGCAAGTAATATACACACCGACACTAACTTGGTAAAATGAACTACTTCTGGTAATATATTCACAAACATTATATTATGTATAATAGTTTAATGTATGCATGGTAGGTTATATTAGGTAAATAAAAAAATTGATGTAGGTCAAAAATAATGTAAATTGTCAAAAATAAGGACAAAATAGTAAAATGACATTTAAATTTGCCTACGTAGCATAGCCTATAGGCTCACACATAAGAAATAGAAGAAGGGCTATAGTATATGTGTATAGATTGTGTGAAATGGTAGAAAGAATTTTTTATTAATACATATATTTGTATTCCTTAATTATGTGAAATGGGAGAAAGACAACTCAATCACCCGCAAAAGATTGTTTTGGGAAAATTTTCCCATAAAGCAAGTGTAATGTAACTTATTATGTGTATGTTTCATTTAATCTTATACGTTAAAAATTATAATCCAATGATTTACATTAATACTTTTATTTTATTCTAAAAAATTGTTTCCCTTGAGCCCAATTCTATATCTACGCATGTTCTTTTTTTTTTTTTTGCTCATATAATGCATTTATGTTTTTTACTATTCGAATTGTCAAAGTGTTTGCAGGCATCACGAATTGGATAAAAAAATATAATAACAATATGAAAGAAAATTAAAATCTTAATTTAGAAAAGATAACCTTGATTTAAAAAATATTTTATAAAATCTTAAATGAAAATTACTTTACATATTATATATATACTAACATAGGAAATAATAATAGGTATATCGCAATTAGTTGGGATCAACATGGTATAAAATTATACTTTCCATAAATTATAAAGTTAAGGAATATATGAAAATATATTATAATTGTAACTAAAGTAGGTAGTATATTGCAAAGAAGTAAAGTATTTGGCTTAAGTAAATATGAAAAAGTACGAAGGATAAAATGGTAAATGATAAAAAAAAAATGTCTATGTGTCATAGTTAACTGACTGATACGTAAGAAAGAGACTTTTGACTTTAATATATGTATATAGATATAAATAGATCGATAGATAGATAGATAGATGTTAAAGAACGTCTCTTCCAAGAGATTTTTTTTATTCATAAATATATCTTTATAATAAAGTTAACTATGACATATTTAGTTAAACTGCTTTCAAAAAAGATTTTTATTATGTCAACCGAATCACTCAAAAAAGTAGAGCACGAACGAAATTACATGAATGAAGTAGCAATTTGAAGCGTCCCAAGAGAAGCTGTGAGAAACCATTCTTGTATCCAAACACTCCCCCAATCAATGGTCTAGATTTTATATTGAAAAAATAAATTAAATCTTTAAAAAACAATTTTTGGGTTATTTTTTTTAATTTTCAGATTTTTTTTAACTTGTATAAAACAAATCTACACACACTCATCTATTATATATGTTTAAAATATAAATTCAAATTAATAATAAATGTGGTAATTTAACATGAAATAGGGGAAAAGAGAAGGGAGCGGACCAGAAATCCCTTAAAAAAAGGTTTGAACATTTGATATATAATATAGTTGTTTTTTCAAATTTAATTAGTAGTTAAACATTTCTAAAAATAACATTATCTCATTTATTAATTGATTAGCTCTATTTCCAATGTGTCTATTATTATGAAACCGCTATATACACTACAATTCTCGCCTTTTCGCACTACAAAATACTACGCAAAAGGACGACGTATGTCAAATACCTGCGTAGAAGGCTAATTATAGTCATTGGTAGTAGCCGTTGGTGGGAATTTGAAAATACATTTCCTACGCAAGGAGCTTGCGTACGCCAGATGTTGGTGCAGGAGATGAAGTTTGAAATTCCTAGCCAACGGCTACTTTTACTCAATACGCAGTAATTTGTCGTATGCCAAGATCTTGCGTAACCCAATGACTATAATTCCAACGGTCGAATTATCCCTTTATAAATACTCAAACTCATTCATCCAAATTCCACACACGAATACAATCTTACCACAATGGCAAATAGCGAACACGACTATTGGAGTAACGATAACGAATATTTGAGCAATGATGAAGAATTTAACCCCAACAATTTCGAATTCGCGGTTAGTATTGAATAATTGTTCATAAAAGGCTTGATAGTTGCATTATATAGATATGTATTAATGGATGATTAAAACTTCATATAGTATAGGTATGGTAATATTGTATGCGATATTGTATGAAAGAGTTTAGGTATAGAGGAATAAAAGTTTATATAGTTTACTGAAGTTTTTATCGTATAAATCACAAGGTATATATTGTAAGATTAGTAAAGTGGGAAGAGATCTAGATATTGTATGTGTAGTTATGAAGTAATAGTTCTTTAAGCTTAGAAATTGAGATATTATAGTTTAGTTTTGTTGGTATATTGTAGGGGTATGCAAATATTGTATGTTATGAATTAGTACTTGTTTATAAATGGAGACCATTAAATATATTATTTAAATTTATTTTATATTTTAAAGTTCTATTCGTTGAGCAGAACAGTGCAGAAGTGAGGTATTTAATTATTAAATTGTATATTTAAAAAAAATTAATTACATTCTTTAATAATTATTTCAAAGGTTAAAATGACACACTTTTTCCTAAGGGGTGCTCTAATGGAGGTTTTTGTTTAAATGGATGGAGTATATAATAAGGCTTTTGATATTTCACGCACGGGTAAAATTTCTATTTCACGCATTGTTTCGTACGTGACGTACCAAATGAATCCGCCCGTGACGAACGAAAGCACTCCGTCCGTGACGGACCACGGTAAACCGTCCGTGACGGACCACGGTAAACCGTCCGTGACGCACCAACCCCATCCGTGCGTCACGGATGAACATTCTGATCCGCGACACGATTTTGGAATCGCCATAACTTTTGAAAAATCACTGCATACTAACAAACATTCTGATCCACGGTAAACCGTCCGTGACGCACCAACCCCATCCGTTACGTAGAAAAAGTTATACTTTTCCAAAGACGGGACAAAGAAATAGAGATCTCTTAAGCGTCATGACGAGTAGAGATATCTCAAACCATTAGAAAGAAGGGATACAATTGCTTCAAAACAAATGGGAAACATTTGACAATCGAGATGGAAGAAGCTTTCTATTATCTTTATGTATGGCCAATCTTATTGAAATTATAAGCATTATCAAGACTCTAATTTGGCCAAACATAGTTCATTTTAATGTCGGTGTGTATATTACTTGCACTATACTTCTAGATTTATTAAGACACTAACTAAACTGTCATATAGTATTTTTTGTAATATATATACATAAAATATATAAAATAAAATATATTTTATATTGTTTCATGAATATATTACTTAAAATTTTGTTACCTTTATGGAACAAATCATTCTCATGCATATAAGTCGTCTTGCGATCCCGTCTCTAGAAAACGTTATACTTATCCAAATACAGGACAAAGAAATAGAGATCTCTTAAGCGTCAAGGCGAGTACAATAACATTTAAGTCAAATTACAATAGCATTGCAATCATGGATCACAATATCATTATAATGTGCGAGTACAATAGCATTTAAGTCGTCTTGCGACCTCGTCTCTTTCTTGTAGAAGAAGGTTCGAACGCCATCAGCTGAGAAACGAATGGAGAAGTATCTCTACTCGCCTTGGCGCTTAAGAGATTTCTATTTCTTTGTCCTGTCTTTGGAGAAGTATAACTTTTTCTACGTAACTCCGAATTGAGTGATTCCAACGCCAGATTAAAGATCAATATGTCAACTATAACTCCTCCAAATTTCAACGCGTTTGGACTAGGGAATCAAAAGTTATGGCGATTCCAAAATTGGTGCGTCACGGACGGTTTACGATGGTCCGTCATGGATGGAGTGCTTTCGTTCGTCACGAGCGGCTTTATTTGATACGTCACGGACGAACCGGTGAGTGAAATAGCAATTTTACCGGTAAGTAAAATAGAAATAGTGTATAATAATGGTAGTAAATTCTAGGAGAAAGGAAAATATCCGTGGGGGATTTGAACCCGATCAAACACGCAAATCTTTCACTTTTCCCTAAAAACTTTACAGCAAAGCTTTCTTTTATAATCAGTGCAAAAAATACCCAACTCCTCTCTGTTGCCTACTTTCTCTCTCCCTCCCACTCCCACATAATAAAAACTCCACTCAATTTTGCAACAATAAATCACTAATCAGATTTCAGAAACCACCATGAATGACGTCACTGACTTCTGTAACTACCACCCAGACCAACTCCTCCGTGGCGTCTGCCCTCTTTGCTTGAACGACAAGCTTCTTATCATCGCCGCCATACAAGATCGCCGCCGCCGCCGCACGGGGGAGTTAGAACAGCCGAACCACAGTCGGAAACCTAGCAACGGTGGATTGCTTGCCTTTGGGTCTCTTCTAAGCCGCCTTGAACTCCGCCGCAGCCACCGCCGCAGTAACCACCGCGAAAGTTGCGATCTTGATCACGATTGCGGTGGTGGCTCCGATAGCCAATCTACTTCCCCCAGTTTAGAAGGTAATTTCTTCAAATTCTCCTTTCTGTTAATCCTTTTCACGTTTTCTTGCAAATCAGGCAGTCTTTTTTGGGTTTAATTCAGTGCTTCTTGTGGAATTAGTTGATCTCTTTACTTGAAGGAAACAGAGGAATCAAGAACAGGGAAATTTTGGTAACAGCGTAGTTGAATTTTGGGAAATTTTAGTTTGAATATAGTATATTTGAACTTAGTTAGGGTTCTGTAGTGCATTAACTATGGATACAACATGAGAATCCAGATAAAGAGTTTAATGTAAGCTTTTTAGTACTAATTAGGAGATGATTAGTTGTGAAAAAACTGATATGATGGGACCAAAAAATCATAACCCATGTGTAATTTTGGTGAATATGAAGTTATGCTTTGAAGGTACTCTTCACTTTGTTACCATGCAGTTAAATTTTCCTGCTGAACTCAAGAGATCTCTGAATAGGCCAGGCCTCCACAATCCAAACAAAGATCCACCCACTTTTTTTTCTTCATCCTATTATTTCATTAAAAGATTCTCTCTCGGTCTCTTTTTTTATGGTCAAGATCTGGGTTTGACTCCAAGAGTGAACGAAATCTTGCCCACACTCAAATAGATTTTCACGTTATATCTAACAATATTTACACATTACATCATGAGATTGTTAGTTTGCTACTCATCTGTAAAGAATTAATTGTTTTTGAAGATGACCCACTTGATTTAATTAGAGATCTTTGGCTTGGGTAGATTCATTCATATCAATCAAATTTGAAGAACATGGTGTTGGCTCATGGAATAATGCAAATGCAACTTCTGTTGCTGCCACTGATTCTAAGGATTTGTACAAAGAAGGTAACTTGAAGAGTGCAGGGGAACGATCGCTTAGGTGGCGTAAGCGGATTGGCCAATTGCTCCAGCTAGTCAGAAGGAAGAGGCTCAAGAAGCCCAATGGAGGAGTGTCCCATGATTCCTGTGTTGATGGGCTTGGTCAAGTTGTGAAGGTGATGAATATGGAGTAAAGAGAAGCTTCAAAATCTTCTTCTTCTTCTTTCTTCCTGTTTTTAATATTTTTTTAATACGCCCAATATGATGAGTTTTTTTTTTAATAACAATATGATGAATTTTGTTTGTTTGTGATGTGCTCTTATAAGGTCTTGTTAGTTGCCCCATTTGGGACATTGTGTCACAATTGTACTATAATGTTTATTCCCTTTTTTATAATGGCGCGAAATAAAAGAGAAAAATGTGCAATGATAGTGCATTTTCATGTAATATAAGTTTTCGGAAAATTTATATATACGCGTTTTTTTTGTCTGTGTATACATTATGTGTCTGATGGAGGCACCTGGTGTACCAATATTTTAATTAAAAAAATCCATGACTTAAAACTCGGGCACATCAGCGCAAAAAATTAATAAATTGTTTTTTGCAATGTATATGAAGTTTGAAAACAAGACCAATTCAATGGTAGAGTAATGGTTCAACCAATTTAATTAGAACAATTTTATAACATATTTTTAAATTTATTTTATTTAAGCATGTTAAAACCTAATTTAAAAATAAATAAACTACTGTTAATGAAGTGAAATGATCCAAGTGCACTTTTTATAGTGTTGAACAACTTTTATATTATCAGGAGCACATGACAAAAAATTAAAAATTCAGTATTGCATGGCTTCACAACTTCATATTCACGAAAATGGCACATGACATAAAATTAAAAACTCAGTATTTGTAAAAACAAATACCAGGAGAAAAGAAAACTCTTTTGTCTTGATGCTTCCGGTGTTAGTGGATAGCTATATCTCATTTCACCATCTTTCACTTGTAAAAAAGAGGGAGAAAAAACAATAATTATCTCTAATAATGTAGAAACATGTTCGATGATTCTATGTTTTGCATGGCTTTCACATGGGTGTTTAAACAAACATAAGTTTTGATAAGTGCTGCTATATACTTATATGTCTTATAAATTGGATCAAAGTGAGCGTAGAACCTCCAAAACCCTTCATCAATCAAATATCAAGACTTGAGAAGCGTGTTTTCACAAATTATATTCGAATATTTTGAACTGGATAATGGGGATATTATAAAGGGAAAAGATCTTGTGCGGACGACTGTTTAAATTTTGACGTAAGAACGTTGTGTTTATATGAACACATAGATAAAAAGTGTATACACGTGTAAGGAAAAAACATATGTGCTAGAATATGAACACATCTATATGTTCATACGCTTCTTACTTTGTGGATGTGTTCGATTATACGCCTGTTACTTTGTGTGAATATGTTTATTAAAAAAGTATGTTTATATACTTTATAGTATGTGTTTTTATATTTTTTTTGTATGTACGTGGTCATATGCTTTCTTAATATGTGTTTATATGTTCTTAAGTGATTCCTATGTGTTGTGTGCATATGATCTCATTGTAAGTGCACATATATTTATTATGTGTTCCTATAGTTTCTATCTGTATATGCATATGAAAATGTCATTTTCATATCTGCACCTAAGCAGCGTTTTCACCTTATCCTCACCCAATTATAAATACATGGAACTATAAATACATGGGATGGAAATACATTTTGGTATTTTAAGTGACCCCTAAGACAAGTTGATATTTAAAAAAATTCCAAAGACAAAATGGTATTTTGAATGTGTTCCGGTGGACAATTAAGTATTTTTTTTCCCAAAAATTGGTTTGGTCCGGTTCACCAATTTTCTATTAATTGAACCCACCTATGATATACTTGAACCCTATCCCTTAAATCGTGAACCCCATACGACATTTAAGTACTTTCCTTTGTCCGGTCAAATTTCCAATCAATCCCCACAAATTCAATCAAGATTTTTTACCTCACAATTCAATTTTTGAGAAACGAAAAATCAGAGAAAAACTTCTCTTTTGTCTTCTTCTGTAGTGGAGACTTCAGATCTAAGCTTTCTGTCTCAACCGCATCCTATCCCGATTCCCTCGTACCAAGTGCTTAATTGGAAGGCCTTCCTTGCTTGAACGATCACCTCAGTTCTTCAGACTTCGCCAACACCGCCGCCGAATCTATCTGCAACTTCGCCGGTGTCGTGTCGGCCGCTAGAACGACCACGCAAACCGCCTCCTCGAACTCTCCGACAATTAACATCTCCTGTCCTCCCCAATAATGAGCCTTCAATTATCTTGTTTCCTTAAACTTACTCCATTAACGTGCTCACCTGCGAGATCCCGACCGTGGTGGGGATGGGGTTATTATTTCAATTTTCAAGGATATGGTTGGGTTGGGTTCAGGTATATTTTAAGTGGTTCACTAAATTAGAAAACAGATTACATATAAGTGAACCGAAATAAATCAACTTCCGAGGAGATAAAATACTTAATCGTCCACCGAAATACATTTAAAATATCAATTTATCTTTGAAAATTTTAAAAAGCTCACTTAATATACCAAAATACATGATAAGAAATTGACAAAGTTGCTTTTGATATTGATTGAAATTGTAGATGTAAAAAAAATTAATTACTCTATTGGTACAGGAAAAACACTCCACATGGATTGATTCTCCACTTTACATACTTTCCTCTTTCCACTTTTTTTAAGGCAATAATTTAACTGATTTATATATCTAGCAAGACAAACTCGGTACAAAAATTAAGGGTATATATATTGACATAAAATTACAGGGCCCTTTGCTCAGCAGGGTGAAGTGATAGAACTACTCTCTGCTTCATCTAAGAAACAAAAAAGTTTCCAGTTCAAGAATTTCAAACATTCACCAGCAAATTTAAATAGGCATTATCAAGCCTTAATTTGGCACTCTTCATCATCAGTACTCAGTAGCATTATCAAGCCTTAACTCATGTGCTCAAACCCGAACCGAAAGCAACAACTAATGAAACTATCAGCCGATGATTAGAATGAAATCTTCATAGTGAAAAAAAGATAAAACCTTTGTTGAGGGATCAGCCTAACTACATCCTGATTCTATCTTGTCTCTCCACAGAGACATCTAGCAGCCTGTAGGGCAAAATATGTGAGAATGATATCAGCTCCTGCTCTTCTAAGACACATCAGGGACTCCATCATGACTCGTTCTTCGTCTATCATCTTGAGTGTAGCCCCGGCTTTTATCATTGAGTATTCCCCAGAAACCTGATCCGGATGAAAACCCAGGTTCAGGATAACTCAGCTGTGAAGACTTTAGTAAAGAGAGTATTCGTAAATGTTATAACAGTTTATTTGGTTAAGACTTTAGAGCAAGAGTCTGAGTTTACAAGTATGTTGATTAGCTATATAAATATCTTACCTGATATGCAGCAATTGGGAGAGCAGAATTATCTCGAAGGAGTCTCACTATATCCAAATAAGGCAGTCCAGGTTTAACCTGACAGTAAAATAGATTAGATAAGCCTATTAGAGGATATATGATAATATCAATTATTTTTTACTACCCCAGGATGAAATTCCAAGTTACCCACCAAGAGAATATCAGCTCCTTCAGACTCATCTTCATTGAGCTCAAGCATGGCTTCTCTGTAATTAGCCGGGTTCATCTGATATCTAAAATTTCACAACCATTTAATTATAGACATGTTCCGGTAATATCACTTTAACAAACAATTTTGGCGTTCAAAAAAACAGATCTTTACGGATACATACGTCTTTTTATCCCCAAAACGGGGATTGGAGTCTAGAGCTTCTCTGAATGGACCATAGAATGCGCTCGCATACCTGATTAGCATTGTAGAAATCAATTTTCTCGTTATATAGAAACAATTGTATAGTTTTCTTGATGAGGCAGGATACAATCCAACACATTTTGTTGACTGGTTAGAAACTTAGAATGCACCTAACAGCAAAAACAAAACAAACATGCAGTTTAGGAATTTACTTTGCTGTGTAGGACATGATAGAAACATGTTCAAAGCCTTCTGCATCAAGTGCTTCACGGATTGCTCCAACACGGCCATCCATCATGTCACTAGGGCTCACAACATCTGCCCCAGCACGAGCCTAATTGCAATAGAGTAAATGGAATAAAATAATTGGTTAGTTAAACTGATATAAGAACAAAAAATATGTTTTAGTAACTACGAGAGCACTACTAAAGGAGTTTCATGATGTCAAAGTGACGCAATGCTATTAGTGTTTCATTGATTCATCATCAAGAACGCAAACAAAGCAGCCTATTAAAATCTCAAAGTTGGTGAACATTTGAACATCAGGAGTTTTTCGCTTAAACACAGACAAATTTCGCCAAAATGAATCAGATGTTACCTGAGCAACTGCCTGCTTGCACAGTTGATAAACTGTTTCATCATTGATGATGACTCCTGTAAAGCAGATGACACAGAAGCTGATGCAATCACTTCCAGATATGGTCAATATGAGTAATTAACACTTATTTTTGTTGTTTATGAACCCTTCCAAAATGATGGCAAGATGTGAACATATTACAGTTATTACATCCGCAAGGACTACCGTACTTACCATCTTCCCGGACAATACCGTCATGACCATCAGAAGAGTATGGATCTAAGGCAACATCAGTATAGATCACCTGACACAAGGATTAGTAAATGAGCACGGTATCTGGGAAAACAATATCTAACCTTCTCAAAATGCATATAGATCTACTTACCAGATCAGGGAACTTGTCTTTCAGCATCCTTATAGAACGGGGAACCAAACCATCCTCATTGTATGCTTCATCTCCCGTAGGCGACTGAACAAAACATTGGACCATGTCATGCCACAATTGATGTTACAAAACAAAAAGGATTTATGATGAGAGCACACAAGTAGCAAAATTTTTGGAAGTACAACATGGTACCTTAAGAGCATCAGGAACTTTCGGAAACAGCACAACACTATTTACACCCACATCACGGGCCTTTGCAACCTATTGCAGGCAAATCCAATATCATTATGGTGCCATCAACTCATCAAATACACTCAAACAGATTAAGCAAGCCATGGAGAAGCTACAAGGGAGGAAAAACCTAAAAAACTATCAAGTCTTAGTACAGCACTGCTTTAGTAGTTTCACTTCCAGAAGCTCAAATTGAACAAGCAAATAAAAAATGTCCTAAGCTGTTTTCCTAGGCAGATTATGAACATTTTTTAGACACAGAATCATGATAATTACCTCGTCTATAAGTCCATGCCTCCAGCCCAGTCTGTAACATCCAGGCATAGCTCCAATAGGTATGTCCTCCTCACCTGCAACAAAACCGACCGTACTAGTGAAAACCATACAACAGCAATGTTCACACGTAAATCAAACACACATATCAAATACTAACCCTCATGAATAAAAAGCGGATACACCATATTGGCAGGTGATAAAGTGGTCTCCTGGAAAGCTGCTCTTAACACAGGCGACCTCCTATTACGACGTGGTCGTCGAGGCAAATTCTGATTCCAAACCAGGGGGGAAATGGTTTAAAAACATCAAATGCCATCACATAAACAAATAATAAAGCTACATACACTTGTCACTCAACCCATCAACATATATGTCATTGACCTTTTAATTGGAACTCATCTAAACCCCTAATTAGAGCTAACTTATAAGGTCAACTGATGTTTCCACAGCAACACTTTAGCTTCATAACAATCACTGGAACAATATATCAACATCATTGGAGCAACACTCACAAGGGGTGCGATAACAGGCGTTCCTTTGGGAGCTGCTGGCTTGGGAGGCACCGGTGGTGCCTCGGGCACATTGCCAGCCACAACTGCAGCTTCACATTCAGCATCAGTCCTTCCAGTCTTCTGGGTAGATTCAATCCTCTTCTCGCTCGCTCTCACAGCAAATTGGAATCTACATTTCATAGAACCCTCAAAAGCAGGGCGAGAACACACTAAATTCTGAGTGAATGAGGGCCTTAAACCCACGTTACTGTTCTGGGTGTTTAAGCCCTTCACTGATCTCACATTGCCGGGGACGTTGAGTAGGGAAGCCATAGCTTGGAGAAGTCACCTGAAATAACCAATTTTCTGCAAAGTTAGATACGAAACCTCACAATTATATGGTAAATTGACAGAAGTGAAAGGGACTTTCAATAATCAAAATTCAAAGTTCACACATTTAGCAACGACTTGAATAGAAAGATATTTCAACGTGCAGACAAGTGTATTTCATAATTGAAAGAAACCCATTAGCTAATTACATATTTTTCTAGGAGGGCACTAGAATTAAGATTTAAATAGAGGAGTTTGGTGAAAACCAAGTTCAATTGAAACTTGAAATGACGAGAAAGAGATTTACCCAGAACGAAATCAAGGAAAATAAAAGCAGGAGGAAGCTAGAGAGAGGATGGAGAGACCTTATCTCGGAGAATCGGCGAGAGTGGCAATATGAATTGAAGGACTTTTTGTCCATTTGCAAAGGGATGAATTACCCGGGCTTGATAAACCCACCAATTATTCAGCGGAAGTTTTCAGAACAAAAAACTTTTCGTAAATACTTTGAGCTGCTGCTTATGTACCACAGTACCAGGCTGGATTATCCGGGCTTTCGCATCAGCTAATTAGATTAGGGTGAAATTTGGAAGCTATTGTCCCATTATAATAAGTTGGGCTAATTAGATTAGGCCCTAGAACGGGTTATCTGTTCGTCAATTTTCCCTCTTTTTTATTTCATTTTTTGACTAGTAGAGGCATTGGTGAATAAAAAAATTAGAGAATTGATGACATATTGACAGTATTATTTTTTAAAGGTTTATAGAAATTGCATGAACCGTGCTAGAATACATTGAGCATGTCCAGCGTAATGCATGCTATTAGCTGCCATGTTGAATGCATGAATTTGGTGACAGACAGTTTACCTTCCGTTCAATAAAAAAAAACTAGGCATTCATAAACCTCTGCAACCATTCTGTACTTCTTTTTCAACCATCTCAACTGCTGAAGTGTCCCAAATTCCAATATCACTCCAGCAAAATTGTAGCAAACTCCATTTTCATCTCCATCTCTTCTTATCAGCAAAACATAACGTCGCCATGCTAAATTGGGCAGGCAATCATAAGCAGATTTGAGCAGGAATAAACCAGATTACCACCATGCATTAATAATAATAAGAGTTTAGCACTGTATGTAGTATGGATTAGAGGCAAGATATGCCAATAAAGATGTCAAATTGCAGAAGCTAGAACAACAATCAATTCAAGCTTTCAAAGCCATACATAAATATGTAGTGGCATATTGAAGAACAATGTTGTGAACAGCTTCGTGATTTCTCTAAGAAAAAGACGTGTTCTTCGTTGACCTGTAACGTATTATGACGACGCCAGGAATAACCGCCATTCACATTATGCAATTTGGCTAGCCACCTCCTCGACTTTGGGAGTCCTGGGTGCCTGCACCCAACCATTCTCAATTGACTCTATACTTCCAGTCACCCCATCGTCCAGAAAATCTCCAACTCTCTTCACCTTAATCTCCCTAGGCTGAACCGGGTACTTCCCAGAGAAACAAGCATAACAGAAATTCGGAGAATCACTGCCCAGAAGTTGATGCAACCTATCAAGAGGCAGAAAAGCAAGTGAATCCGCTCCAATATACTCCCTAATCTCCTCCACTCTCATCCTATTTGATATCAACTCCTCTGAACTGGGCGTGTCCACTCCATAGTAGCATGAACCGATAATAGGAGGGCTTGCAATTCTCATATGAACCTCCTTCGCCCCTGCTTCCCTGATCAACCTAACAATCTTTGACGACGTAGTCCCCCTCACTATCGAGTCATCCACAACCACAACCCTTTTCCCTTCCAAAACAGCCCTAACGGGTGCAAGCTTAAGCTTAACCCCAAAATCCCTAATCTTCTGAGAAGGCTCAATAAATGTCCTTCCCACATAATGTGACCTAATCAAGCCCTGCTGGAAGGGGACCCCGGCTTTGGCAGCATATCCGAGAGCAGCCACAACACCTGAATCGGGCACTGCTATAACTACATCACAATCAACCGGGCTATCGGTTGCCAGAACCTCCCCAAAGGCGTGCCTGGACTCGTACACAGACCTCCCGAAAACAACCGAATTTGGCAGTGCAAAGTAGATGTGTTCAAAGATGCATTGCTTGGGGGTTGGGTGGGGCATTAAACACATGGATTGAACCCCATCTTTATCCACAACTAAAACCTCACCAGGGTGAACTTCTCTCTCAAAAGTGGCCTCAATCAAGTCAAGAGCACAAGTCTCAGATGCAAATACAACTGAGCCATTACTCCTCCTACCCATTACAAGAGGCCTAAACCCATATGGATCCCTAACGGCTACTAACTTATCCTCGGTCAAAAACACCATTGAATAAGCTCCCTCAAGCTTTTCACAGGCTTCAACAATCCTCAAAACAAAAGGCCTGGCCTTAGATATAGCAATAAGGTGCAAGACAACTTCAGTATCAGAAGAAGTGTTGAAAATTGAACCATCATCCTCAAGCATATGCCTTAGGGTTGTGTAATTGACCAAGTTACCGTTGTGAGCTACGCCGACGGAGCCGAATCGATAGCCAGCGACGAACGGCTGGACGTTCTTGAGCATAGAGGTTCCAGCGGTGGAGTACCGGACGTGGCCAATTGCATGGTCTCCGGGGAGTTGATCGATGTTCGACTGATTAAACACGTCTGAGACGAGTCCGACGCCGGTGATTGACTTCATAACGCCGTCGTTTACCGTCACGATTCCGGCCCCCTCCTGTCCGCGGTGCTGGAGCGCGTGTAGCGCAAGGTAGCAGAGGCGCGTGGCCTCCGGGTCGCCGAAAATTCCGACGACGCCACACTCCTCCCGCGGCTTATCGTCTAATTCGGCGGCGAAGTAGGAGTCCTCGTCTGCGGATCGGCCGTCGGAGGAGGAGAATTCGGAAATGGGGGATTTGGCAGAGACGGAGAAGGGCGATGTGTTGGGGTGTGAAAGATAGGGTTTTGGGAGGGTTTTGGAGGGAAGAGAGAAAGCGGAAGGTACAGGGGATGAGGGATGGTGGTGATGGAGATGGGAGGAGAGGAAAGTGGGGTGTTGGAGGGAGGAGGAGACGGCCGCCATGGATGAGGGAAATGGAAGCTTTAGAAGAGAGAAAGGGTTTTGCGTTATGCGTCGGAATTTATTTGGAGAAATTAAGCGCTCTTATTAGGTTCCCCCACCCCGCGCCAAATAGGCCAACTTGTGTTGCGGAAAACTGAAACGCGTCGTTTTTGTTTGGGTGGATGGTAGAGCGCAGCGTTTTGGGGTGGAAACACCGAATTTTGTGATTGAGTTTATGTGGTTGCATGGTCAGACAAAGACCGCCGCATAAAGTGCCGAAAGTATGCGTGCCCTCAGCCGTCTGGAGGAAAAGAAGGGAATTATTATTAATTGCAAAGTTTGCGAATAATTTTATTCATGCACATCTTAATAATTTTTTTATTATATGTGCATGGATTCACCTAATCAGACACATACTGTAGAAAATATAAATCCTTATATGCATGAATATTTTTATAGATATGTATGGATATTCACATACCAAAATCATACACATACAAACATAAATATACATACATATTTCGTTGCGCATTCTACATTCTCACATTTTCATTTGAGCACTTATTTCAATATTTTCACAAACTAAATACTCCGCATGTGAGAGAGATGTTGGTAATACTTCATCCGTCCCTTATTTTTGTTCTCATTTGACTTGTTTATACTGTTCTCGTTGAAGAGAATCTTTAAGATTTCTTCTAATATATAAGAAAAAACATAGTCATGTGGGGTCTTGTTTGATTCGTCTTAACGAGTATTTTGATAATATCAAAAAAAAAAAAATTTAGGATTATATAATTAAAGATATTAACGATATAAAATCTGTCTCAACGGATGTGTTCGATCAAAATGGAAACATAAATAAGGGACTGAGGGAGTATAAGGGAAACATAATTAGTGGGGAATGTGTAAATGAAGGGTCCGTATATTTGATGGCAACCTAAATTTTATGGTGCTCCTTGGAACATAGTCCGTAGAAAAGTTGTGGTCCTAATTTATCGATTCTTGACCAATTGTTTTGACTACCCACGTAGTGGATTCTCGTGCATTTGACGTTTGAATTTGAGGAAGTTAGTTACTGTTTAATTGACAAGCCAAAAGATATAGGCCGTAAAACCGAGCACTCATCTTTTTTAAACCTTACACTCCATCTTGGGTTGCACGTAATGCAGTCCATAAAATCCGATTTTTTTGGACTGTATTAGGTGTCGTTCAAGATGGGTTCAAATTTTTATTTATTTTTAAATATGATTTAATTTGAATTTTTAAAAAATCGATTTACTGAACCGGTTTTGTGGACGACAATACGTTCCATCCACAACACTGGTTCACTAAACCGGATTTTTGTGGGAAAAAGAGTTTCTAGGCTGCACCTAGTGCAGCCCAGGGTGGTTTACCTGGGCGACAATAGGTGTCGTCCAAAAGGGTACCTTTGGGCAGCACTAGGTGCCGTTCACGAGGGTACCTGTGAGATGGGACTGTTGGTTGAGTTTGTGTACCCATTTGTGCTGCACTAGGTGCCGTCCAGGAAGTTTTCGATACGATACAATCATATGTTATATAACTATAGGATATAATGATATGTTATATAATTATAGGATATAATTATAGGATATAATCATATATTATAACTATAGGATATAATCATATGTTATACTATAGGATATAACGATATGTTATATAACTATAGGATATAACAAACTATAATCATATGTTATAACGAACTATATGATATAATCATATGTTATATAACTATAGGATATAAATAGAATATAATCATATGTTATACCTATAGGATATAATCATATGTTATACCTATAGGATATAATCATATGTTATATAACTATAAGATATAAATAGGATATAACCATATGTTACATAATATATGATATAATCGTATGTTATATAACTATAAGATATAAATAGGATATGGTTATATGTTATATAACTATAGGATATGGCTATATGTTATATAACTATAGGATATAATCATATGTTATATAACTATAGGATATAAATAGGATATAACCATATGTTATATAACTATAGGATATAATCATATGTTATATAATTATAGGATATAATCATATGTACTATAGGATATAATCATATGTTATATAACTATAGGATATAACGAACTATAATCGTATGTTATAACGAACTATAGGATATAATCATATGTTATATAACTATAGGATATAAATAGGATATAACCATATGTTATATAACTATAGGATATAATCATATGTTATATAATTATAGGATATAATCATATGTTATAACTATAGGATATAATCATATGTTATAACTATAAGATATAATCATATGTTATAACTATAGGATATAATCATATGTTATATAACTATAGGATATAACGATATGTTATATAATTATAGGATATAATCATATAAAATCCTATATTATATAATGAAAATACTATAGTATATTAGTATAACTATATGAAATATAATAAAATACTATAGTATATAAGTATAACTATATGAAATATAATGAAATACTATAGTATATAATGAAAATACTATAGTATATAATGAAATACTATAGTATATAAGTGTAACTGTGATACCCCGTAATTTTGTAAGGTTATTTTGGGAATTATGGAATTTTCCCGAGTACCCGTTGTGTACGTCGGATTTAATTCAGGTAGCTTGAGACATTCTGTAATGTGCTCTGTATCTGTAATATTTTTCTCAGAGAAATAATATACAGACAAGGTGCCTTAGATTTTATTTGTCATTCGCGTACGATAATTTTTATCCCGGTTTAACGTCTGGTTCGTTCAAAGCTGAACGGGCGGGAAAAGGGAGAAACGGGGACCGCCGTTAAGAAACGGCGACCGCCGTGGTTGGACCCGAGGAGTCAGCGTGTCAGCTTCCAGCTGGCCGCGACAGACCTGGCAACGGCGACCGCCGCATTTACGGCGACCGCCACGTGCCCGCCGCAGACAAAAACGGCGACCGCCGTGATTGTCCAGTGGGCATTGCCCGTTGGTCGCCGGCGGAAATCGAGGGCGTCGATCTTGCTTTCGGCCGCGTCTCAGGGTTTGGTTGAACGCTTCAGACACTTTGACTATAAAAGGAGGTGTTGGGGGTGAGGTTTTGAGCCATCCCAGCACCAAACCTCTGCCAAATTCGCCTCTCGCCAGAGTTGTGTTTTCGCCGGAGTTTGAAGGTCTCGCCGGTGTTGCTTTAGTGTGGTTCCTGAGTGCCTTTGTGAAGCTTTTGGTTAGCCTTGGAGGTTAGAAGCCAAAGCAAGTCGAAGGAGGCCTAACCACTCGTGTTTTGGGGTGAGTTTTCTCTCGTTTCAGTCGGCCGTGTTCTTCACGGCGACCGCCGTGTTCTTCACGGCGACCGCCGTGTTCTTCACGGCGACCGCCGTGTTCTTCACGGCGACCGCCGCCAGAGCCCAGAACGCCTTTGTGGCTTTGGCTTGGTTGGTTGTCGTCGTGGCGTCTTTCCTTTCGTATTCTTTCGCCGTGTTTAGATTCGTACTGTTTATGTCAGATCTAACTTAGGGTTCCTTTTATGGGTCGACTCGAAGGTTGTTGTGCTGTCGGAACTATACCGTGTCGAGCCCGGAATCCAGTTGACGTCGTTAGACTATTCTGCGGATTAAGGCAAGTGGCGGTTCGCTCTTACTCATTCGTTCCATATTTACATTAATTATCAGTAGTTTATCTGAGTAATTAATTTGGAATTAATATTCTGTTTGTCTGGAAACGGTTTTGTTAAACTGTTTTGAAAATCATATAATAGGTTGTATATCTGTTAGAACAACGCTATTATCTGTGATCGCCTTTCGGGCCTTTATGTGGATTTATCCAGTAACTGTTGTTGTGCTATACTGTTTAGTTAGCACTAGTGGCTAGGAACGCTATGTACCTTGAGGGGGTTTAGCTATTTCTTTATAACTGGTACTTGGTGGTTCATCCCCAGTACTTTCTCTTTGGTCATGACCATACCCTTTCACAGGGTAGGCGCACTTCGCTAGTGCCAAATCTTCCAGGGTTCATCCCTTCGATATCTCTTGTGAGGAGATCTGATATCTCTTGTGAGGAGATCCGATATCTCTTGTGAGGAGATCCGATATCTCTTGTGTGGAGATGTAAAAGCTTATAACGTAATGCTCGTTTTGGAATTAAATAAGATAAGTGCCCGAGTGCACATGATTAATATACCTTGGGTGAGTAGTGCAGCTAAGCTTTAGTGCATCTAGGAAAGTCCGTCTTGACTTTTGATCAGAGTACGTTCTCTTTCCAATCTGGATTCGTGGTAAGCGATGAGGTTGGTCGTGAACCGAAACATCTTAGTCAGTTTTTAAATCGTTATGTGGTTCTGTAAGATCTAGACTTGAATGTAGTACGTTCTCTTTCCAATCTGGATTCGCTGTAGGCGATGAGGTTGGTCGTGAACCGAAGCATCTCAGTCAACTTTTAAATCATCATTGTATGATCCTGTAATCATTCCAGATTTGTCATATTTCCTTAAAGACTCAATCTCTTGGAGTCTCTTTTCGAGTCGATTTCTGTGAAGATGAAGTCTTCCAGAATCTTCTCTCATGCATACCTCTTGTTGTTATTCCGTGAAAGTGCCGGGTTATGTATCGTCCCTTCGGTTATTATTCGAGTGACAATGATAGTAAACGGTTACGATCACTCGAACCATTCTGCTTTTTACCCTTGCTAGTCTATTCAAGTAGACTAACCCACGAACTTTGTTCTCCGCATGTGGGCTGGTGTCATCCGTTCGATTCGGCACATCAGATAGAGTGAAGATTTGAGGAGACTAGATTGACTATGAAGACGACTGTTGTTTTTGGATGTTTTAATAATTGCTTTTAATCAGGTTGAGATCTTTGGGCAGGTGATCATCATGATCACAACCCCGTTTGTAAAATCTTTTATTTGTCTTCCGCTGTACTTTGTTTGAACTCTGTGTTTGGCCTATTCGGGATTGGGTTGTAATCCCGTAACTCTTGTTTCCTCGACAATGTTATATTTTGGAATTTATTGCTTGATCTTTGTGTATCAATTGCATTTCATAAATTGTATTTATTTGGTAAAGCCTTGGGTGATCTCGGTAAGGAACACTGGGGTCACTGGCGGTAATACCTTTCCAAAAGGGTTAAGTTTTGGGGGTGTTACAATTGTGGTATCAGAGCGAAAGGTTTTAAAACGGGTTTGGGTTTTTATAAATCATTTATCCGTTTTTGAAAATGCTTCAAAAGGGCTCTGAATTTTCAAAGTGAAAAGAATTTCCAAACACCGTTCATAGTCATGTCTTCTGTACAGTCTGATATAGTAAGCTTGCTTCTATGTCTAGAAAGACTAATTCATTTCCCGTTGCCCCGTTTGATATGGGTGCATTTTGTTCTCTTCAGAGGAACCCGGGAGAAGCCGAGGTGGTTTCACCATCTCTAGCTAGGCTTGATTCCCAGTTCGCTCGTTGTGAGTTGAGGTTGTAGAACCTAGTAACTCGGTTCGAGTCCATCAATAGAAATTACCAAGTTGATCTATTCTAAGTTGATTTTATTACAATAATTATATCAAAATGATACTAAAGTGATAAAATCCTTGGAATTTGATCGGTAAACAGATGGTGAACACGAGGAACACTATCCGTACTGGTGCTGGGTCAAGCAATGACCCCAGACTAAATCTGAGGAATGTTGTAGACCCATCAGAAGAGCGAGAGTCTGTCTTCCATAATAATCCTAGAGGCAACGACCCAGCTAGGGACAACGCTCCAAGGATATTTGATAAAGCAGCTGTTGTAGAAATTCGGGGAATCGTTATGCAATCGATTGCCGACGCGTTACGCCCGAATGTGCATCAGGCACAAGGAGTGCCAGTATCTCGAGAAGTTCCGAGGTTTGAGGAACAAGAGAACCATGTGCTGTAGGGAGGGGTGATCAGGAATAGAGGGGAGTATGGCCGAGCCCTGAAGGCTGTTAACTCCATGAGGCGTGACAACTTCGATGGGAAAGGAGAGCCAGTCAAGGTGGCTCATTGGTTTTCCCACATGGAGCGGCTATTCCGTAATATTGAGTGCACTGAAGCGGAGAGAGTGCATATAGCCTCTCTTCAGTTAAAGGAAGAAGCCAGTGAATGGTGGGAGAGTACCGGCTTAGCTGATAGCCCGGTATTGACCTGGTCTATGTTTAAGACCAAGATGACTGATCGTTTCTTCTCTCGTGCTATGAGGGAGGAGAAACACAAGGAGTTTCTGTATCCGCAAACGGATGGATTGAAGGTGACCGAGCTTGAAACCAAATTCAACCATCTAATGCAGTACGCTGGACCTGAGATATCCAGTGAGGCACAGAAGATCTGGTATTTCCACGAATGGATGAGTCTAGACATCAAGCCGATGATGGTGCACCACACATGCTCTACTCTGGAGCAGTATGTGGATACAGCCTACAAGCTGGAGGTGACTCTGGAGGAGTCGACCAAGAAGCGTAACAGCCAGAGGCAAGTGCAGTACCAGCCTCAGGCAAGTGGGTTCAAACGCCCCGCGCCACCATCAGATTTTGCCAAATCTGGCCAAGCAAGAACGAATAAGACTCATGATGAGTCTATGCAACGTTCTGGCCAAGGCAATAATCCGATTCAGTGCTACAACTGCGGTACGCACGGACACAAGAGCAATGAATGTCTGAAGGACAAAAAGACATGCTTTGACTGCGGAAAGGAGGGTCATATGCAGGCGTTCTGTGAGCGGAGGAATGTGAAAGGAGCTGAGTCACGGCAAGGGTCTGTTAATCAGAACAACCGACCCAAGTTCAGTCCGGTGGAAGCTCCTAGCCCTTCAATGCAGACGACTGCGCAGAACAAAGGGAAAGCCCCGATGGCTTCAGGAAGCCAAGGTCAACGCCTTTACGTGATACGTGAGGCGGATGGACCCTATGCTCCTAATGCTTAGAGTACTTTGTATCTGCATTACACTTTTGTTAATGTGTTGTTGATGTGGGTGCTACCCAGACTTTCATTTTGGATGGTTGTAAGTTAAGTGGTGTGTGCAACGAGGTTGTGAACCTTTTGTTGTAACTCTTCTTATATATGAACATTTGGTTTATACCAAGTTATATTTCGTTGCTTGTTGATGGGGTAAGGTCTCGTGTTCGAGACTCACCAACAACCTCTGAGGAGATGGCTGCCTATTAATTAGGTGGAGCTACCAAGGATGAGTTGAGATGTATGGACAGCGGCTCATGGCAATAGAGGACGATGGTAATGGCTGGGCCTGGACTCGGAGCCACTAGTGAGTCGTCTGTGAACCATGTAGTGGGCTGGTCCAAGATGGTGACCATTTAGTGGGAACCAATCGTCTGTCGGATTGTCAATTATCATCAAGGGTAAGAAATTCAAAGTGATTTGACCTAAATAACCATGGTCCATACGATAATTATTCTCGGTATGGATTGACGGAAGCGTCACAGTTTTTGATATTTCTGTGGTTAGAGGATTTACGGGTGTCTTTCCAGAAGATATTCCTGGATACCCCAAATCGTGTCGTGGAGTTTGCAATTGATCTCGAGCCGTGTACCACGCCGATCTCTGAGGCACCGTATCGGATAGCTCCTATTGAGACACAAGAATTGAAGAAGCAACTCAAGAATCTTCTTGACAAAAGTTATATAAAGCTGAGTGCATCACCTTGATTAGGAGTGCCCTAGTTTTATCTGTCAAAGAGAAAGATGGACCGTTTCGACTTTATTTTGACTTTCGAGAGTTGAATAAAGTCACGATCAAGAGCAAGTATTTGTTGCCAAGGAGTGATGATCTGTTAGATCAACTACAGGGAGCAAAAGTGTTCTCCAAGATCGACCTGAGATCTGGTTTTCATCAGCTCAGGATTCATGAGGATGATATTCCGAGGATTGCGTTTCGGACAAGAGATGGTTACTACGAGTTTGTAGTCATGTCATCTGGGCTTACGAATGCTCTAGGAGTTTTCATGAACCTAGTGCATCGATGTTTTAGACCAGTACTTGAATAAGTTCATAGTGGTCTTCATCAATGGCATTTTTTCCCGAGCAAGGAAGCTCACAGGGAACGTCTGCGGATTGCTTTATCGGTCCTTAGACCAAGTCGGTTGTACGCAAAGTGGGCTAAGTGTGATTGTTGGATCTAGAAGTGGCTTTCTTAGGCCATGTGATCAATAAGAATGAGGTTATGGTTATTCCCCAGAAGAGTGAATCAGTAGTTGTTTGGAAGCGGTCTCAGGGTGTGAGCGAGGTGCGCAGTTTCCCAGAGCTTGTAGGACATTATAGACGGTTCATGAAAGGATTTTTCTAAGATCTCTCCACCTATGACCAGTCTGTCCACAAGGTCAACCAGAAGTTGTCTGGGATGACAAGTGCAAGACCAGTTTTCAAGAAGTTGAAACAGTGTCTGACTTTTGCACCAGTTTTGGCGTTGTCAGAAAGAATGATGGCTATATGGTCTATAGTTAATGCTTCGAGAAATGGGTTGGGATGTGTCTTTGATGCAGAAAGGCAAGGATATTGCATACGCATCTAGACAATTGAAAACCTATGAAGCAAACTAACCAACACATGACCTAGAACTAGCAGCAATAGTGTTTGCATTGGAAACTGAGGTTACTTGGGTAACTCAGAGGTCAGCAGAAGTTTCCACCAGGAGATTGTCCGTTACATGGCATTCCTAAGACCATTGTATCGGATCGAGATGGCCGATTTATGTCAAGTTTATAGCAAGAACTTCACAAGGCCATGGGAACTGAATTGAGATTCAGCAGTGTTTCATCCTCAGACAGATGGTCAGTCTGAAAGACCATCTAGACCTGGAGGATATGCTAAGAAGTATACGTACTCGATCATCTGACTAGCTGGGAAGACAGCCTAAGTCTGATTGAGCTCACGTACGATATAATTGGCATGCTACAATCAAGATGGCTCCGTTTGAAGCTTTGTATGGTCACAGATGTAGATCTCATATTTGTTGGGTTGAGTACGCCGACAAGATTCTACTTGGACCAGAGTTGGTCGAAAGGACAACTTCGAACATTGCTCTAAGTAGACAGAGGTTGTTGACCGCTCAGAGTCGACAAAAGTTTTACGCAGATCAGAAGTGTTAAAGTGTTGAGTTCGAGGTTGGTGTCAAGGTACTTGTCACAGTATCGCCACCCAAGGATGTTTTCAGGTTTGGTAAGCGTGGGAAGCTTAACCCTCGCTACATGGGACCATTCAAAATTCTGGATAAAGTAAGATCTCTAACGTACCGTTTGGCATTGTCGCCATCGGCATACCCAGTGTATAATGTGTTCTACGTATCATTGCTAAGGATATTCGTGCCAAGATGAGTCTCGTAGGCTGAGCTATAAGGACGTCGAGATTCAGGCAAATGGTACTTGAGAGGAGATGCCAGTGTGCATTCTCGAACGTCATGTGAAGCGACTGTGCACCGAGATCGTACTGTTGGTACGAGTTATGTGGTCCAGATCTGGGACTGAGGAAGTTACTTGGGAAACCGAGGCAGAGATGCTCATATACTTTCCCGAGTTGTTTTTTTTGGCCAAGTTTCGGGGTCGAAACTTCTTTTAAGGGGGAGGTGATGTGATACCCTGTAATTTTGTAAGGTTATTTTGGGAATTATGGAATTTTCCCGAGTACCCGTTGTGTACGTCGGATTTAATTCAGGTAGCTTGAGACATTCTGTAATGTGCTCTGTATCTGTAATATTTTTCTCAGTGAAATAATATACAGACAAGGTGCCTTAGATTTTAATTGTCGTTCGCGTACGATAATTTTTATCCCGGTTTAACGTCTGGTTCGTTCAAAGCTGAACGGGCGGGAAAAGGGAGAAACGACGACCGCCGTGGTTGGACCCGAGGAGTCAGCGTGTCAGCTTCCAGCTGGCCGCAACAGACCTGGCAACGGCGACCGCCGCGTGCCCGCCGCAGGCAAAAACGGCGACCGCCGTGATTGTCCAGTGGGCATTGCCCGTTGGTCGCCGGCGGAAATCGAGGGCGCCGATCTTGCTTTCGGCCGCGTCTCAGGGTTTGGTTGAACGCTTCAGACACTTTGGCTATAAAAGGAGGTGTTGGGGGTGAGGTTTTGAGCCATCCCAGCACCAAACCTCTGCCAAATTCGCCTCTCGCCGGAGTTGTGTTTTCGCCGGAGTTTGAAGGTCTCGCCGATGTTGCTTTAGTGTGGTTCCTGAGTGCCGTTGTGAAGCTTTTGGTTAGCCTTGTAGGTTAGAAGCCAAAGCAAGTCGAAGGAGGCCTAACCACTCGTGTTTTGGGGTGAGTTTTCTCTCGTTTCAGTCGGCCGTGTTCTTCACGGCGACCGCCGCCAAGAACGGCGACCGCCGCCAGAGCCAAGAACGCCTTCGTGGCTTTGTCTTGGTTGGTTGTTGTCGTGGCGTCTTTCCTTTCGTATTCTTTCGCCGTGTTTAGATTCGTACTGTTTATGTCGGATCTAACTTATGGTTCCTTTTATGGGTCGACTCGAAGGTTGTTGTGATGTCGGAACTATACCGTGTCGAGCCCGGAATCCAGTTGACGTCGTTAGACTATTCTGCGGATTAAGGCAAGTGGCGGTTCGCTCTTGCTCATTCGTTCCATATTTACATTAATTATCAGTAGTTTATCTGAGTAATTAATTTGGAATGAATATTCTATTTGTCTGGAAACGGTTTTGTTAAACTGTTTTGAAAATCATATAATAGGTTGTATATCTGTTAGAACAACGCTATTATCTGTGATCGCCTTTCGGGCCTTTATGTGGATTTATCCAGTAACTGTTGTTGTGCTATACTGTTTAGTTAGCACTAGTGGCTAGGAACGCTATGTACCTTGAGGGGGTTTAGCTGTTTCTTTATAACCGGTACTTGGTGGTTCATCCCCAGTACTTTCTCTTTGGTCATGACCATACCCTTTCACAAGGTAGGCGCACTTCGCTAGTGCCAAATCTTCCAGGGTTCATCCCTTCGATATCTCTTGTGAGGAGATCTGATATCTCTTGTGAGGAGATCCGATATCTCTTGTGAGGAGATCCGATATCTCTTGTGTGGAGATGTAAAAGCTTATAACGTAATGCTCGTTTTGGAATTAAATAAGATAAGTGCCCGAGTGCACATGATTAATATACTTTGGGCGAGTAGTGCAGATAAGCTTTAGTGCAGCTAGGAAAGCTCGTCTTGACTTTTGATCAGAGTACGTTCTCTTTCCAATATGGATTCGTGGTAAGCGATGAGGTTGGTCGTGAACCGAAACATCTTAGTCAGTTTTTAAATCGTTATGTGGTTCTGTAAGATCTAGATTTGAATGTAGTACGTTCTCTTTCCAATCTGGATTCGCTGTAGGCGATGAGGTTGGTCGTGAACCGAAGCATCTCAGTCAACTTTTAAATCATCGTTGTATGATCCTGTAATCATTCCAGATTTGTCATATTTCCTTAAAGACTCAATTTCTTGGAGTCTCTTTTCGAGTCGATTTCTGTGAAGATGAAGTCTTTCAGAATCTTCTCTCATGCATACCTCTTGTTGTTATTCCGTGAAAGTGTCGGGTTATGTATCGTCCATTCGGTTATTATTCGAGGGACAATGATAGTAAACGGTTACGATCACTCGAACCATTCTGCTTTTTACCCTTGCTAGTCTATTCAAGTAGACTAACCCACGAACTTTGTTCTCCGCATGTGGGCTGATGTCATCCGTTCGATTCGGCACATCAGATAGAGTGAAGATTTGAGGAGACTAGATTGACTATGAAGACGACGGTTGTTTTTGGATGTTTTAATAATTGTTTTTAATCAGGTTGAGATCCTTGGGCAGGTGATCATCACGATCACAACCCCGTTTGTAAAATATTTTATTTGTCTTCCGTTGTACTTTGTTTGAACTCTGTGTTTAGCCTATTCGGGATTGGGTTGTAATCCCGTAACTCTTGTTTCCTCGACAATGTTATGTTTTTGAATTTATTGCTTGATCTTTGTGTATCAATTGCATTTCATAAATTGTATTTATTTGGTAAAGCCTTGGGTGATCTCGGTAAGGAACACTGGGGTCACTGGCGGTAATACCTTTCCAAAAGGGTTAAGTTTTGGGGGTGTTACAGTTGTGAAGCACAATTGGTAACAAGTGGGCGTTAGGCCGCTTGTTAAAGCGTGAGGTCTCGAGTTCGAGCCTTGCGAACAACCTTCCAGCCATGGGGATTTGGTTGGGGTACATGGGCTGTGGCCCATGGATAGAGAAATGACTGGCCCGATAAGGTCGGAGCCCTTTCATTCAAAGTGTACTTTTTATGTAATACCACATCCACTTGGGCCGGCCCATCACAGGGCTGCAGCCCATACACCCCAACCCTTCCTTGTTGGCTCCAAGCCCTAAGGCCCAGCCATTTAATCAAGAGGTTGTTGGGAGCGCTCGAACACGAGACCTCTCCCATTTATCCACTCCCCACAAGGAGTGAATACCAATTATGCTGCAGCGCAATTGGTATTCACTCCTTGTGGGGAGTGGATAAAGGGGAGAGGTCTCGTGTTCAAGCGCTCCCAACAACCTCTTGATTAAATGGCTGGGCCTTAGGGCTTGGAGCCAACAAGGAAGGGTTGGGGTGTATGGGCTGCAGCCCTGTGATGGGCCGGCCCAAGTGGATGTGGTATTACAGTAACTATATGAAATATAATGAAATACTATAGTATATAATGAAAATACTATATGAAATATAATGAAATACTATAGTATATAAGTATATCACATGAAATATAAAGGAAAACTATAGTATATAAGTATATTCACATGAAATATAATGAAATACTATAGTATATAACTATAATTATATGAAATACTATAGTATATAAGTATATTGACATGAAATATAATGAAATACTATAATATATAATGAAAATACTATAGTATATAAGTATAACTATATGAAATACTATAGTATATAAGTATAACTATATGAAATACTATAGTATATTAGTATATTCACATGAAATATAAAGGAAAACTATAGTATATAAATATATCACATGAAATAATTTTAGCAAGTGATTTTGTGTTTTCTTGTTGAGTATTTCAAAACAAAATCGTCCATGTAACTAAAGAGTCCGGGGAATTGAACTTCGTTGTTCATCTGATTGCGAGATCTCAACATCATTTGAGCAATCGTTTTTGTTTTGTTTCTTTCTTCCCGCAAGATTTGTGATATTGCTCTTACGTACAAATATAATATAAGTATGGGTTTAGTTCGTTAAGTTTGTATGTGTTCTTGTTGGTACAGCATACAAAAACGATTTATTTTTATATTTATACAGCATACAAAATTACCCATCTGGGCGGCACCTAGTGCCACCCATGTTCAAATTTTGAACTTGGTTTGGAGAGCAATTATTCCCGCCCATGTTCAAAATTTGAACTTCATTTGGACGGCAATAAGTACCGTCCATACTTAAACCAAGTTGAAAAAAATTGATTTTTTTCAAATAATATGAAAATCCTAAACCGAATTTTTTTCAAATAATATGAAAAAATTGATTTTTTTCAAAATTGATTTTTTTCAAATAATATGAAAACCCAAAAAATCCGATCTAAGTCATGGGCTGTACGACTGGACTGCACTAGGTGCCACCCAGAATGAAGTGCAAGATTAAAAAAAAAAGAGTGTGCGGTTTGTGATCGAAGATATATTGGGTATTAGGGAATAATCGGTAAGTTGATAAGAGCTGCGGGTATTAGGGAATAATCGGTAAGTTGATAAGAGCTGCCGTGTAAAGTTACTACAAGTGATTTATAAATACAAGTAATCACTATCGACTCAATCCTTGGATCTGAGATCTTGTAGAAGGTATTTAGAATATATAAAAAAATCCCCTTTTTTACCTCTTATTTATAGAGTTAACCGATGAGATAATTATCAAATACTAGGCCTGAGATTTGTCGAACCTACAACATCGTTTTAGAGTTATGAACAAGGTTCTAGCCGAGCAAAATACTACGTTCAGGTTAATCTGCAATGATGATCCACATACACCCGGAAGAAAGCCTAGTTGATCAAAACAGTTTTTAATTGCCCTTTTTGTGAGGCTCCGGATCTTCTCTGGATCAAGTTCTGAAACCATGTAAAGAATGTTTTAGAATTGATGAGTGGTGTTGAATATTGTCTGAAAAAACTGATTCAGCTATCCTATGCTACAAACTAGGAATAACTGATATACAAACCTCAAATGTCTCGAGTGTTAATGCTGTGATGCCAGTCCTTTTGCTCCTACCACTTCTTGGCCTAAAAGGTAGATTTGGGTAAAAGTTCAATTCAACTAAACTTTATGAAATTAGACTTGAGGGATATCAATGCATAGTAGTAATAAGCATGACAAGCTTGTTTCAGAAACCATACCTGCATGGCTGCATGTACCAACTGCTTATTGCTTTATCCAAGAAACAGAAACGCCCCTGCAATAGAAGGGAAAAAAATTAGGCATGTCATATTAGTTTCCAATGGTAAGGTACAAACTTGTTAGATAGTAGAGCAATTGAGCAACAGATCCAAACTTCAATTAACAACTCCTAAAATTCAAGAATCCTGTTAATAAATGAACAAATATTTCAACTTCAATGTAGAGGGAGACAGATTCAGCATTCTATACCAAATGTCAAGACAGCAGGTTTTGGAGCTGTTAACTTCAATTGTCAGTCCTGTACTCCTGTAACATGGCTATGATGCTCCTGAAGATCCATGCTTGCAACTTTTTGCACAGAAAACTTTCAGGCAATCCTGTGTCATTGCTAAAACTGATCCATTCTCGCCATCTCGGTGCAAGCAACAGGGGAAATAGTACCAACATTCTGTACACCCAACAAAGCCTCGAGTACTGCAAATCCAGAGAACTGAAGCTCGGGAATTGGGCGGCTGAGGGATTGCAAACCTGGATACATAAGTGCATCTTGCTCACTAAAATGGTATATGAACAAATTCTTCCTCCCATGCATAACCTAATTGGTATGCTGTACAAGTTCTCATATCCCTACTGATTGTCATTAGCGCCATTTAATCTTACATGATCATAAGCTTTCACAGCTTCTGATGTAAAACTTTCCAAAGCTTCAAAGATTGGAACCAAGCCTTCTTGTATACTCCTAGAGACAGCATCATTGACCAGTTTGATGGCATTCTTATGGCCAACTCTCTCTTCTTTGATTCTCTGCTTCATGGAGTCCAAATCAACATTCAAATCGTCGAATGCAGAGAGACCATTTTCAGAAGACACCATGGAGAGGTTGCCTTGGTCGGATATGGCATCTTGTCCATTGTGCATCTTCGCCCTCTCCAAGCGAATGGCACGGGTCTGCTTTTCAAAATCCTTCAATGTGTATTCAGCCTTTAGCCTTTGATGTTGCTCCTCATCTTGCCTTTTCCACAGCTGGTGTAAGCTTGATGCAAAATCGTTCATGGCAGTTTGGACGACACTTTGTGACACTCTGGATTGTGATATTCTATCCATGGCTTGCTTCCAGTCATGACAGATTACAAAAACTGGTGGAGCTCCAATTCGGCCAGGGGAATAAGGCATAGGTCCATCAGGAGTTTCTTCAGGTTTATCAATAAGGCACTTCAAGAGCCAGCCATTCAAAGATTCAACATACGACTTCTGTAATTCCACCCAGGCATTGAAGCGATTACACCATTTTAGCAATTGCATCTCAAGCTCAACGGTAGCCCTTAGACTTGAATCTTTATGGGAAATGTTTGCTCTAAGAGTGCCAGTCTTACTTTGAAGGATAGCCTGGAACTGTTTCTGGTGACACTTGAGCATCAATTTCCACATCCTTCTCAATCTGCATAAGATCAATTTAACCAATTAGCATATAAGAATTCATATCCAACAAGCCAAAAAAAAACATTAACTAACTCTTCCAGGTTCCATTGTTTAAATTATTTGTAGCTCGAAAAGTATCGCATGTTCCATACAAAACGAGGCATGTTAAAGGTGAATATCTCAGATTTTTTTCTAGAGTTCAGACAGTCAGGACAAGTTTACAATGTGATTTAGTATATGGCCATTTTGAAGGACATGCACTGCAACCCCCCAACTCGTTAACCCCCCACTGTCCAGTGTCCACCAGTGTCAAACTAGAAAGGAATTGCTTGTCAACTAAGGAGTTCATAGCAACAGCAAGAGATTAATAACAGTTCCAGAAATATTCTGACTTGTGACCGTCATTGTAATGCTCATGTAAAAGAAGCAACTACATCATGGGTTTAGCTTCTCCATTATATCACATATGATTGTTGTATGTCTTAGCCAAGTCGAACGAAGGCAAAAGGATCTGATAAAGCTTAGTCATAAAAGTAGTGCAAATGATTGAATAGATGACAATAATACAACTTCATACCCATGAAGCAGCTCCCTAAGCTGTGGTTGCAACTCTTTATCCCTTAGCTCATGTATCCTTTTAGCAATTGCATCTACAGATCTGATAGACACGTTTATTCTTGTCAACACCTTTCTTATTGAAGCCTGTGTAGCTTCAATCTTACTTGTCTCGGCTCCATGATCATCTAGTAGTTTCAGCTGCTTGCATTTCTTCTCATACAAGATACGGAGCCTCTCTTCATCCTAAAATCAGCAAAATGACCTAAACAAGATGAGAAAGACTGTAACAGAAGCAAACTGACATGCAAAGCACCTGAGTGGGAAACAAAACGGAAATCAAACTTAGGACTTGCGTGAATTGTGATTATGATGCATAAACTTAGGAGACACAAGATGAACTACAAAATCTGTTAAAATTAAATAATAGAACTAGGACAACGCTATTCTATGGGACAAAAAGATCACCATGTAGATTCTACTTACATGTAGCAACAGTAGTCATCGAATGCAAAACTTGTGAAGAGAAAATATATTGGCTAAGAATAAATTACTCAAACTTCTCCATAGAATATAAAAGCTGATTTTAAAGTATCAATATCATCAACCAATTAGCTGATGTTATATATCTGTTGCAATAAATCAACCTATTATTTAATTAATTTAACTAGTAAAGTAGACAAGGAAGTCTCGCACGTTAAAACAATATTCACATTTTTCTCTAATTATATGAACATAAATGCATAACTTATGTGTATAAATTGGGACTGGGAGCTATGAAGATAACATCTGGCTACAATTTCATGCAGGATAAAGCAACCAGATTAGCACTCTCATGTTCACCATTACACTGTAGATAAAGGCATAAAGCACATGCTCTTCCCTACAGGCATGCACATACAAGATATAGAAAGAACAAGCATTTCTAGTACATAATGTATCAAACAGAATCGCAGATTTACAGCTTAGTATATTAAAGAAATAACTTATGGAACATTTCAATCAAACAATACCTTAACTTCTTTATATAGCTTCTTCTCCCAAACATATAGCTTATCCAAAGTTGATACAAGGCTAGAAGACTCGAAACCATTCCCATGATCACCGACATAAGCTCTTGCCATTCTTGCTACACTAGAACTTGATGATGCTGAAAGTCTGGATCGAGGTAGCGAGGTTGATGCAGACTGTCGTGCAGGGAATAGCATCCTGGAGAATATGGCTGCATGAGACACAATCAGGTTGAAAGGACAGGAATCAGCACAATGTTGAATTAACAAGTTAGAAAAGATAATAAGAAATCGTAAACAAAACAGAAACATGATACCTCAAGAAATTTGTGAAATCATAAAGTTCTGTTTGTCTAGTATAAGACGAACAGATAAGACTTTAATCATATAATATATATACTCTCCATCATAGAAATGGATCCCTACAAAGTCCAAAATTTCACCCTAAATCACAGGATAAAAGACCATCAAACTGCTAAAGAGTAGATGTCGATGGCTAAAAAAAGAAAGAAAAAAAAATATAATCCTTACCCCTTAGAAAAACACCCTTTGATCGATAAGGCAGCTTTCCTGCCTCAAGCAAATGGCACACCTCCTTTCCATATTCAGTAGCAACCTCAAATTCATCCTTTATTTCCCTAACAACCTCACGAAGATCACGTGAACCATGGGCTGACAAAGTAGTCAAGCTACTCAACTTTGATGACTCAACATCATGCTGGGAGGTTCCATCCATCTCAAAGCTCACACCTCTCCTTTCTAAGTACACCTCCTCTGCACTTGCAGGTATGCTGACATCACTACTTGGGCTCGAGCTTTTTACCTCTTTCACCTCCACTTCTGAATCCTCCTCCATATGCAGTTGTTTGACTTGTTTCTGCTTTGGCTGTTCTAGATGTGGCTCCTTCTGCTGTTGTGGCCGCTGCTTCTGTGCTTTTGTTTGCTCGTGCTGATGCTGTAAGGGAACTTGTCTCGACGTCCCCTCCCCAAAATTAGTGGCTTTTCCCTCCGCAAAATGAACATTCTTCTTCTTGTTTTTATTTCTATTCAACTTGGTAAAATCTTCAGCCACCTTCTTCTGCTTCTTCTCCTCTTCATACACTTCCTTGATCACCTCACTTTCCGTCTCCTCCTCCAATTCAGGGATTCCTTCCCTCTCCCTCAGCTCCCGCGAATCTGGACTACTCGTATTTGATTCATACCCATATTTAGAATTTTCATAGTAACCATGATAACCAGTATTATCAAACTCAAATGGATTCAGATAATCCCACGCAGAGGCCTTTGGAGAAGGTGGTGTAGGAGGCAGCTGCGGCCTCTTCTGTTGCTGCTTACTGTTCCCACCTTGCTCGGAAGGTAATGAATTCAAAGTAAACCCAAAATACCCTGCATTTCCATAAGGTTGGTAGCTCTCATTGTACCCTGCGTTTCCATAAGGCTGGTTGCTTTGACTGTACCCTGCATTTCGATAAGGCTGGTTGTTCTGATTGTGATCAGAATGTGAATAAATCGTGTTTGATTTTGGCTCCTCATAGATCATAGAAGGTATAGGAGTGGTTGATTTCTTCATATAATAAGCATTATAAGAGTAACCACCAGAATCAAAAGTACTGTATGGATTATTATCGTAGGAATAATAAGGATTGTAGGACTCAGTATAATGCATCACCGGATTTGTAGGGCTATAAGTTATCCCGGGCCTTGGAGAATAATGATTTTCCCTTTCAGGGCTATCTTCAATCTGAATGTGTCCGGAAGAAGAATCCTCTTCAGACGAGGAGATATGGATGTGAGAATCGTAATGACCATGTCCTTCCTCCTCGTCGCAATCTTCAACCTCTCCTTTTCTGTGCAAACTCCGGCTCTGATTCTTCTGCGAGTTCCCGTCGGACACGGAGATTGAGGTGGAAGAAGAGGGATCCTTGGCAGAACCGGCGATTTTCCGACGGCGTTGCTTCCTCCCTCCACCTCCCTTTCCTTCGTCGGAGGGGAGAGTGATCACCGGCGAGGAGAGAGAAGAAAACGAGGAAGCGGAGGAGGAGGAGGCGACGACGAGCTCCTCGTCAATGAAGCGGCAGAGCGCGTCGCCGACGTCCTTGAGAGAACGGAAGTAGGAGATGTGAGCGACGGCAAGGTTGTAGCGGTGGTCGGAAGCCGCCTTGATCAGCTCCTTCCTCTCCCTACAGAGCACCACCAGCGGCAGATCGTCCACTTTGGAAACTCCACACCCCATTTCTCCCTCCGATTACCACAAAAAAAAAACAGCGAAACCCTATTCCCCTCCTCCTTGCAAGTCTGTAGTTGAACAGCAGCAAAAGTTCAGGATCTCATAAAACCTCATTCTCGTTCAACCAACAAGGCGACATTGCGAAAGGTGAAAACCGTAAAACCTAAAGCCCTCACTGGATCTGAAGCAGACAAATTCAATTGCTTCGGAAAAAAGGAAGTAAATTGGAGTAATAATTAGACAGAGATAGTGAGAGAGAAGGCAGAAACGAATTGAATGAGCTAAATCGGCAATTAATTAGCGAAAAGGTTTGGGTCTGGGGTTCAAGTGGTTAGGGGTTTTAAAAGAGCTCGGTTCATTTCCATCCATGGCGGATGAGAGAAGAAAGAGAGAGAAAGGTGCTTCATGTACTAATCAATAGTAGAATTAAAATGAAATGAAATCACAGATCGGGTAAAAGGAGGGTGAATTCAACAGCGATGGAGGGAAGCAGGATTAGGGATTTCAAACAAATACGCCGAATTGAAATTGTATCCGAGGCCGAGGGGAGTAGGGAGCAAGGAGCAGTGATGGGCCTTGAATTTGATGCATATAGAAAATGGTGCGAAATTTGCAAGTTTTGTTCTTAGTATTTTATTTATTGCAGTTGAGCAGAGGCTCGTGGAATTCGCCATTAGTAACGGACGGACACTTGTCATAATTACCTTCAGCGTCAGGCTTGTGCCCTAGGATGCATCCACGTCATCATCTCATGAGATTGTCTAATGTCCAAATTGTCCTTCGCCTGTAGGCCGATAGCCGGATTCAGCGTCTGACATGCTCTAATTATTCTGCATCCAGACCTGACCGGATTTTTTTCAAACCTTGGACCGAAGACTAGACCGGATCGATATGATTCGATCCAGTCCGGTTTCGGTTCGTTCCGATTTTTGACCAGTAAATATATTTTTTAGTTTTATATAAATGAAATTTTAATTATTTTTTCTATTTTTATAACTATTGTGTATAATATTAGATAATATATTTTGTTATTTATTTATATTTATAGTAAAAATTAATTTTTAATAATATTATGAGATATTAATATATAAAATTAAATTAAAAACAAAAAAAAATCGGTCCATCCGGTCCGGATCGGAAACCGGCCGGATTTGGACCGGAACCGGAATTTTACAAATACATGGACCAGGGACCGGACCGTAATTCCCTCGGTCCGATCCGGGCATTTTCGGTCCGGTCCGATCCAATTTTCCGGTCCGATCCGAATTTGCACACCCCTAACTAATTTTATATGATAGTTTAATAGACTACTAAATTGGGAGTCGTGCACGTAATAGCGCATAAATAAACCTAATATATAAGCTTGATGGAGTTTCATCTTATAGACTTTACATTTCTACACTCAAAAAATCCAAAAAATGAAGAATTGAAAGATCAGAAAGAAATAGGTAATCAAACAAGTCGGTAAAGAGAATTGTCTATCAACTACCAACGCTTTGTTGGTCCAATGACACTGATATTGGTTCCTTAAGCGCATTAGCTGAAGGTGTTGAGTTCGAGTCCTTCCAGCCGCATATGATTTAAACCGATTAGAAGAGGCCTTTTAGCTTAAATATGATCATTGGAAAAGGTAGTCTACACTGTCAACTGTCCCGAACCAGATTAAACCGATTAGTCAATCAAAAAAAGTGTATCAACTGGATTCACCAATGACGATCACACTCCTCAAAATCTATCGGAAAGTAGTACGTATGATTTAAAGAGTTTACGTATTACTTTCTTATGTCTAAAAATACATGTCTTTCTAGACTTTTTCACATTTTTACTTATTACACTATTATTATTTTTTACTTTTTTACTTTTTTGACAAGGGTTTTGCTATTTGTCGCACCTAAGGCGACGAATAAGATGTCAAAAATAGAAACATTTTCTGTGACAGGTTTATAATATCCATTCTAGGGTTTTAGTTTCTAATAAATTTTACCAATATTTAGATATAGTGAGTTGTAAATGGAAAAATAACTCTGAATAATATTAACTATCGCCTTTGAGACAAAAATAATGCGAACTTTACAAAATTGTAAACATACCTGAACTATGTTAATATTAACCCAAAATAGTATGGTCCATTTTTCCGGTGAAATCTCCGGCGGAAATGCTTATGTGACACCGGAAAACATGAGTTGACAATTTTTTTTCACACATTAGCTCATTTATATGACAAAAAAACAAAAAACAAATCAAAAGAATGAACTTCTTCAGCAATTTGCATCTACTGAAACACAAATCTAAAATTTCAGCAATCAGTTTTACAACGATGACGAAGATTGACTTTCGAACCTTCCTCTTCGAGCGCCCACTTCGAGCCCTCTTTGATGGACTGTTTTTTTGGTTCGTGCTTCAGTAGATGCAAATTGCTAAAGAAGTTCATTCTTTTGATTGATTTTTTTCATTTTGTTATATAAATGAGCTGATGTGTGAAACAAAATTGACAACTCATGTTTTTCGGTGCAACATCAGCATCTCCGCAGAAGATTTCACCGAAAAAATAAACCATATCATTTTGGGTTAATATTGACATAGTTCGGATACGTTTTTATAATTTTTAAAGTTCGTAATATTTTTGGTTCATAAGCGATAGTTAAATTTATTTAAAGTTATTTATTAATAAAATTTTAAGGCTAGAAGGATAAGTATTTTCTCATAGAGTATATGGATTCACCAATAAAATAGGAGTGGAGATTGTCTAATTTCAATTCAATGATTTTTTTTCAGAACTACCAAACAACATCATATGGAAAACACCCTATCACGAAAAAAGCATTAGCGATCACACTACTCAGATCTACCAAAAGCACCATATATAATAATACATCATTTCAGGATTTATAGGAGGAGTTATTATAAAGTGAGTATTTTATGGGTTAATAAGATAAAGATGACCCTTTGGTATGTCATATATGTGCTATGAGAAGAAGGAACAATCATATTGTCAAAAAAGCTCATTTTTTTGAAAAAAAAATTAAGAACCACTTTTGTGTTTTAATTTGCCCCTTTGAAGAAGCACAGGTTAAAAACCCTAGCGTGAGTGGAGATCGTAGTAGAAAAGTTCGTGTGCTTTTCGGGTGGTTGCAAAGTTGAGACGTGTTAGTTTGAACTGAAAAGAGAAATTTTCTCTACAACTTTCTGTCAATAAAATACCAGTATACAGAAATTTATAACCATTAATTTCAATTGGTGGATGGGGCAAAATAGTGTACACTTTTGGTCCTGATATACTTTTAGCTAGTTGGGCGACCCACCAATTGGGCCCCGTTTGTCCGACCTAGCTCAGCTTTCATTTGAAAGTGGACCCCATTACGTGTCAGTGGGTCCCATCTTGGTTTGAGTTTTTTTTTTTTTTTTTTCTTCTAAAATATGAAAACAAAAGGTATCCTTATAAACTGTAAGGCATATTTAAACCATCATAACGGATGAATTTTACAAAGATTTACAAGCTAACTGAACGATCGAGCTCAAATCTAAATAATGGAGTCGAGATCGATGAATCTGAATACGATCATGTTGAGTTGAAAGAAACTCTGAAGTAGCACTGTAAAGAGCAGTGGAAGGAATGTTAGAAATAGCTAGGAAATCAGCGACTTTGTTAGACTCTCGACAACAGTGATGAATCTGAAAATAATCCAAGCCATGTAACAGAGATCTAATTTTCATAATTATGAGAGAAATTTCTCATGAAATTTTTCATATTCTACTAATAGAAATAATCCAAGCCATGTAAGCCTCGGGAAATCAGCGGCTTTGAGCTAGGTGTTATATTTACAAATTGCAATATGGTTTATTATTAACTTATTATAAGTACGTAGAGTACACAATGAGGTAAGGATGATTTAAAACTATGATTTGGGTGACCTCAAGGTATAAGAAATTGACCTTTAGAAACATGTTGAAGTTTTGAGAAGGTCACGAGGGCAGAATTTGGCAATGTCTAGGCACCAACCTTAAAAAGGTTTCGTTGAAGATTTCCATTTCTTGCAAATTTGGTTGGTCACCAATTGTGCATTATTGTTGCTTTTGGTTTCTTTTAATGCTTTGAAACATTGAATAATAAGTTGTAATCACTTAATTAACCACTTATAGTATGTATGAGATGCTATAAAAAACTCATATAACTATTCTAAACAAATTCGAATTCCATATAACGAGTCAAGTCTCAAACTCTCAATAGTTCAATTGGTATGTGATGACACACATTCATAAGGTTATATGTTCGAAAGTTTACTTCCACGTTGTAGTGGTCTGAGTGTCTCATATTAGACGACTAAACATGAACTATGTATATCAATAATGCTTATAAATTGGGGCTAATGGAATTTTAACTATGACTTATATCACTAAGACTTTGTTTGACCAACATTATAAAGACTTTATTTATAAAAAAGTATTTATTTTTTCATCTTTTATACTTCTCTATATATACCTTCTAAATTTCTAATTTCTAATTTTTTTTATAACGATATTTATTAAACAAATTCGAACTAATTAATGGTCTTTATAGAATAATTATATAAATAAAATTTAATGGCCGGTTTTGTATTGTGATTCAATTCATTGAACAAATCTTATACATGCCTCTGCAAAACCCTAATACCGAATAGCTCGAGCTTTCTTATCATGCGGGAGCCGCCATATTCCAATGCAGCAAGGTCAAGTATCATAAATAATTGTGTATGACAGGTTGAATAAAGACAAAATTCAATTACTGATTTTTAAGCTATAAAAAAGTATAAAATGTAATGCTGAGTAGGATAAGCTCTAGATATTGTTGAAGCGAAAAAGTTGGGTTGGTCTTCGTTCAACAACTCAAAATCAAACAAAGTTGCTTTCAATCCAACTTGTCTTGAATTTACATTATTACATGAAATGCAGTTCAAATTCTAGGCATAAATTTATTTGTCTTGTTCTATGGCTGTAGAAAGTTACGTTACATGGAATGTATGTACGTAACAGAAAAAAAGAGAAATAAGATACTAATACAACTTCTTGCAAACTAAAAACTCATAGGTACGTTCAAGTGTTCAACACTAGCTAATATCACATTTAAGATTTCGGGTTTTTGGTGATATAAAAATAAATTGTTTTTTTTATGACACGTTATGGAATAATGAATTTGATTAATCTATTAATTGGTATATGGTAAAACCTACTAAAACACAATTAATTTTTTGTACTAAAAGATATTGATAAAAATTATCATGTCATGTGTGATGAAGCGCGCTAATTTTTAGGACACGTTAATATTGCAAAATTAGCACTCGTCATCTTTTTCATCGCGTTCTCCCAAGCTATATCATCTGACGCCTCGTCAAAGCATGCATGAAGCTTAAAACAAGCTACTTGCTCAAACTAGATGGTGATGCACACAAGTGATATAGCTGATACAAGTGATATAACTGATACAAGTAGCTAATGTAAGCAACTAACTGATGCATGCTGGTGATACAAGTAGCTGATGTAAGCTGGTGATACAAACAGCTGATGCAAGCAACTAACTGATGCATGTAGGTGATACAAGTAGCTTATGCATGCAGGTGATACAAGTAGCTGATACAAGCTGGTGATACAAGTAGTTGATGCAAGTAACTAGCTGATGCATGCAGGTGATACAAGTAGCTGATACAAGCTGGTGAAAGAAACTTAGCCTGAAGGGTTTGCTTAGCTTAAAAAGCTAGCTTTTTCTATAAATAGGCCTCTAGCATTTCATTTGAGCTAGAGGATCTTTGATCCAAAGTCCAATTTGTGAGTTTAGGATTGAAGGTCCGTAGTTGGTTATCGTGTAATTGTTGGGGAACGATCACTATTCGGTCCTGCTAACAAATCAGCGGAAGCTCAAAAACAATGAACCTGCAGAACCTAGGTCTCTTTCTGGCAACCAAACCAAATTCAACCAGATTCAGAAACCAAACCACAATCAAGCAACACAACCACAACAGAAATAATACACAAAATCAACACAAAATTTAAGTGGGAAAAATCCTCCTAAGGAGAGGTAAAAAACCCACTGTCGCCCGCCAGAGCACGAAATCCACTAATCATCAAAACAGAGTACAAGTGTTCATACAGATATCAATCTCACACAGGAGATAACAAGATATGGAGAATCAACTCAAGCAAATCTCCAATCTAACAACAAACACTTGTAACTAGGGATTAGATCCAACCAAAGAGGAATACCTACCGACAAACATCCATTGTCGGCTTCCTGGGACAAGAGACGAACGATCTGAGGTGTAGACAAGGAAAAGCATTCACTTTCTCCACCAATTTCTCTTCTCTCTTCTCCAATCTCCCTCCTCACTTTTGTGCTCCTTTTGAATCTCAAATGGGGACTGCCACTTTCTAGGGCAAATTTGTAACTCACTCTTGTGCATTTCTCCTCTTAATTTGCTTTATATATGCCTAGCAAATCAGATGAGACTTTGGGCTCGACTAATGGGTCTTGAGCCCAACAGTAATCAAGTCGTTGATTTGTAATCTATTGTTGAATCTCTCAATATGCAATAAAGAAGAAGTTTGTCGTGTGTCCTTTTGATAACCAATGTCGAATAGATTTATAGAGTCTCTAGTGAAATAGATGCTTACGGTGAAACGTGAAGAGGAATGAGAGCCAACCATTTTGGGACAATGGAAGGCCATGATGGAACATCCATCATATCAAACATACACCCTGTCACACTCAATCACACCCTATGGTCAACATTTGACAATTGATCGGTCAACGTTGACCGATCAAACTGACTTTTTGTCCAGAATTGTTTTTTAATGTACTTTTTTATTCTTGTTTTTATACACATTTTTATCATAAAATTGTTTCTAAAAAAATGAATAAATTCCTATTAAATTTGAACAATTGTGTATTAAAAGTTAAACAAAATTTTATGAACAATGTATAAAGTTGAACAATTGTATCTTAAAGTTGAACAATTTCATTTTAAAGGTTAGACGATTGTTTCACTAAGCAAATTTTAGTTTTATTTTTTTTTCTGGGCAAATTTTTTCCTTTTTTTTTTCTTGTTTTCCTACACGTTTTTATCATAAAATTGTAATTAAAAAAGTTGAACAATTCCCTATTAAATTTGATCAATTGTATGTTAAAAGTTGAACAATGTTTTTTGAACAGTATGCAAAGTTGAACAATTATACCAAAAAATTTGAACAATTTCATTTTTATAGTTAAACATCTGTTTTTACTATGCAACGGTTAGTTTTATTTTTTGTTTTTTTGGCCAATTTTTTTTCGAGATAAAATTTTTTTTATTTTTTTTTTCCTACACGCTTTCCTCATAAAATTGTTTCTAAAAAATTGAACAATTCTCTCTTAAATTTGAACAATTGTATCTTACAAGGAATAACGTTTTTAACAATATATAAAGTTGAACAATTGAACCAGAAAAGTTGAACAATTTAAATTGCATGAAAATTCAAACTTATAACAAAAGATAGATTGAACAATACTTCATTAAAATTTTAACAATTGTCCAATAAACTAGAAGTTTTGTTTATAATTTACTATAAACATAATACAACTCAAAATGTTCAAAACATAAACCCTAAATATGTAGAAAAATAAGAATAGTAAAGACGGGAAAAAAGGCCAATCCAAAAAAATATTTAAAAAATGAAATTGTTCAATATTAAGATACAATTGTTTAAATTTATATACATAGCGAACACAATTGTCTAACTATAAAAATGAAATTGTTCAACTTCAAGATACAATTGTTCAACTTTTCAGATAATTGTTCAGCTTTAATATTGTTCAAATTTTAATTGTTTAACTTTTAACATATAATTATTCAACTTTAAGAATTAATTGTTCAGTTTTTTCCATTAATAGTTTATAATGAAAACGTGTAGAAAAAAAAACGAATAAAAAAACTGAGTGTTGACCGATCAACGGTCGATCAACGTTAATGGTTAACATTGACCGTTGACCGAGATTGAGTGTGGTAAAGTATATGATTCTCACGTTTTATCCTAAGAGTGCTTCTCACATGAAGTTAACTCTAGATTTATATTTCATTCTACACGGGAACCATGTAACGTTTTTTATAGTACAACCCTTTGCTATATTTTACGTTTTTACAATAGTACAACCCTAGTTTTAATACATTTTACTTTTTTGGTAGGTAAAAAACCGACAAGATAATCTAGGAATTACTATAACATAATGGTTCAATTTGAAAGAATTTTCTAATACAGTAGAAGTTTCTTCTCCTTTTGAAATTCGGGTGCGAAGTTTTGATCACAAATTAATTCACACCATACATTGGTTTGACGTACAATTCATGGCAGAACTTTTCATTGGTTTGACAAAAGAAAAAGTCAAGCTATAGTTTTCAATCAACATTACAATTAAGAATTAATTTGACTAGTCCTTTTCTCATTAGAAATAGAATCTAGTTCTCGTTTTTTGGCCAATATAAAGAATCTTATGCTCGTTAAAAAGAAAACCTAATTCTTTAATTTTTCCCTGTACCCAAAAAAATCTCTATTTTCATATGTAAAGACGCAAGTAATACGGAGTATAGTTATAAGGATAATTTAAATTTATGATATAATATATGGCTGACTGCATGTTTTCTCCACTACCCTTTGGCTTGTGGATGTATTGCAATTTTCAAGATACTGTATAAACAAACTACATATGGCTGACTCTTATGTCTGACTTTTGGAGCATCTTTGACCCTATATATATATATATATATATATATATATTAAGAATTAACTCTACAAAATTCAAAGCAGAGTTACTAGTGATGCTCTAGAAAATATCTATCAATCTATTTTATCTATTCTATTACTATATATTAAAACTCTCTTCTTTCGAGTTATCATAACGATTCTAGACCCACTATTTTTATGTGTTATTTTTTTATTTGTTTTTTTATTTATTTATATAATTTTAATTCACTTTATATAAAAACTTAACAAATTATAAAATTATCTTTACAAATCTTATCAATCTTAACAAATCATTCTTACGTGTCATTTTCTTATTCTTTTTTTTTATTATTTACATAACTTTAATTCAATTTATATACAAAAACTTAACAAAGTATAAAATTATCTTTACAAATCTTAAAAAATTACAAAATATCAATCTTAACAAATTATAAAATACCAATTCCTACATAACTCATACTTTATATTATATAACGTATAAAAAAAATCTACGGTAATATAGTTGCTCATACTAATACTATATAATATAGGTTTAACTAATACCTATATTAGTATAGGTCTGAATTTATAATATATTATTTATTAGTATATATTAAAGCTCTCCCATTTGGAGCTATCAGAACGATTCTGGACTCACCATTCTTACATGTCATTTTCTTATTCGCTCTTTTTTTTATTTACATAATTTTAATTCACTTTATATATAAAACCTTAACAAATTATAAAATTATCTTTACAAATCTTAACAAATTACAAAATACTAATCTTAACAAATCATTCTTACGTGTCATTTTCTTATTCCCTCTTTTTTTATTTACATAATTTTAATTCACTTTATATACAAAAACTTAACAAATTATAAAATTATCTTTACAAATCTTAACAAATTACAAAATACCAATCTTAACAAATTATAAAATACAAATTCCTACATAACTCATACTTTATATTATATAACGTATAAAAAAAATTACAGTAATATAGTTGCTCATACTAATACTATATAATATAGGTTTAACTAATACCTATATTAGTATAGGTTTGAATTTATAATATATTATTTTAATAATTATGAGACTATGAATCATTTTCAATCCTCCAGAAATGTTCCATGAGAGTGTTTTTAGCAAGTTGTTGATGCTATATCTTTTAGTAATTTGTTAAGATAGATTATGCTTAAGCTACACAAACAATTTGACTTGACTAATATATCTATCGTTAAGATATCAAAATCAGATAAAGCTAAAAAACATTAATCAATAACATAGATTATGCTTAAGTGGTAGACTGAAACTAATAACATTTTTTTCCTGAAAAGGGTAGATTGAGATTGAACATAATTCTGGGCTCACATAAATGAGGTGTTAATTTGTAGTTAATTATTTTTATAATTTTATTTTATTTTCAAATTAAATAGCTCTAAATTTTAAAATCTTATCAAATCTTCAACAAAATCTCATCAAAGTAACTTATCTTTACAATAACTTCTAACGTGATTTTCTACTTGAAATATGATACTTATATTTTTGTTAATGCATCAATAATATTAACGAATATTTAACATCATACAAAAATCATTTAGTTAATTAACATAAAATATAGATTAGGTTACTCAACCCAAGATATTGAGATAGCTTATCTTCTATTTATTTATTTTGGTAAATATCATGAATTATTGATAAACTATTAAGCCAATTAAATAAAACCACGTAAGTTAATTAGTATATTGAAATAGCAATAAGATTGGTAAACGCTTTAGATAGCATATCTTTTTAATGATTTTTTTATTTACAATGCATTCACACTTTAAAATTTAAATAAACACACGTAAATCTTATACTAACAAAATCTTTAATCGGTAAATTTTACATTTTTAAGATTTAAATAAAAATTATTTATGAACTTGAAATAGTTAATGATGAATAAAAAATTATGCATACAAATATAAATATACTATTTAAAAAAAGTGAACTAGGCTTTATTTGATTATCCAGTTAAGTTAATTTAGTATATTAAGAATTGACAATAGATATATATAACTCCCCAATATATATATACATTTAATAATAAAACAATGATTAAACTAATATGATTTTATTTTCAATAATATGATCTCAATGTATAAAGTCTGAATCGTATTATAAATAGTAAAAAAACTAACAAAAATAATATTCTATCAATATACTAAATAAGTTTAAACACAATATAGATCTAAACATATCATCATTAAGATATTGTTGAAAGATTGACAAATAGTATCTTACTAACCTATTAAATTGAAGAAAAAATAGTACATTCCATTTCATATTTTAATTTCGGATACTACTTCATTCTAAATATACAAAAATCATTGTGCTTGAGAATTGGTGAAGTAACATGTACAATCATTTTTTTTGGGTATATTTAGAGTGGTTTTTTTTCCTTTAATGTTTATATATATAAATTCATCAACTTCCTTTCTATTGATATGTATATGTTTCAAAAAAAATATAATATAATTACATGTCAATCTCATTTTTCGTATTATATGATATTTCTTAATCACATAGTCATTGATTTCTAATTATGTAACGTTTATTCGTTACAAAATTCTTCTTTCATCTTATGTTTAATATAATCTTAATAATCTACTCGTGTATGGTACGAGGATTTAAACTACTATAGTATAATGTAACACTCTTCTCGTATACTTGAACATTATTGTGCAGACATTTTTCTGAATTAATCCTTTATGTTAAGAAACGATTATATGAATTGGTGATGACTGATGAGTGATGACTACAAAATATATTAAAATCCTAATACATTATGTTTGAAAAAATGTTGAAATATAATTTTAATTATTCACTTATTGTTTGGAGGCTTGTATATCGGAAAAAAATGATTTAGTATCAAAGAATTTCTTAGTTTTTTTTCTACTTGAAGTCCTAATACATTATTTAGCACAAAGTACTTTCTTAGTTTTTTTTTTAAAGGAAGTCCTTTCTTAGTTAAAGTAGTTATATGATTGTATTATTTGTATCGCATCCTTGATTTCATTGAGTAATCCAATATTTATGAGCCCCTTGATGTTAATGTCTCATTTGAAAATTAAAGATAAACTAGTCCAGAACTTGTGCCATGTTTTGTTTTAGTATAATTTTAATATCACTTTTATATATATATTTTGTGAAATTATATTTTATTAATAGAAATTATAAAAAAAATTGTATATATTTTATTAAAAAATATTAATCATAAACTCATAATATTAATATAAAAGAAGAAAATTTGAACAATATTATTCACATGTATTATAATAAATTTATAGAAATTAAAAGAGAAATGATATTCTGAAGTGATATATTATCACATCAATATATAACATTAGAAGATATGTAATTGAATATACAAAAACATATTTAATGAAATATATGGGTAAGCTTTTATTTGGTAAGAATGATCTCTTTAATAAAAATCGTGTTTCATCAATTCAATATAAATAATTATAAAAATTAATAATTAAACTTTTAATTAATGTAAATAATTTTTAGAAATGATCAAATCCATCAATTTATTTTAATGTACACTTATATTAGCTTTGAGTAATCTTTGTTGAGCAATGAGCTTTGTGAATGTTGTAATTGATTAAATTTGCTCAATGCATAAAAAATATTGTTGTTTAAGGAAATGTAAGTAACTTAAGAACACGAACAAAACACTTGATATCATGAACAATAAACATATATCTCACATCAAATAAATAATACTTAAATTAAAAACTTATGTAATAAAAATAATACTTGAAACACTATAAAAATCTTGTTAAATTTTATTTCTTGAAAATTTGCTAAAAAAATGACTAACGTATAAAGAATGAAGAAAAAACTACAATATTACATGTCAAAAAAGGTTAATATGATTAAGATGATTTGACAAATGAATAATTTGAATGTGTTACGAAAAGGAAGTATAACATTAATAATAAGTCGTATATAACTAAATTTGTGAGTGTATATATATATGGGATTATGGATGCATGGTTTCCGACCCAATGTCATTTGATTCACTTTCTCTTTCATCGTATGGAATTGATGAGATCGTGAAAACAAAATACATAATCAGTCCTAAATAAAACAATATTTGTCTGGTTCGTTATATAATCAGTATGAGTTATTTTATAGCTAGCTTGGTTTAAATTTACTTGAAGGAACAAATGTTAATTTCCACAAGATTTGGTAGAATTTTAGAGTTTAAATTTGATTAATTTAAAAAACAAAATGCAATTATTAAAGAGGATAATAATAAATAAAAAAAAATAAAAAAAATCAAAGCTCAACAACCTGAGCCTAAAAACACTCTGGTGACTTAAAAAGGATGAGATTTAATATATAGTTATAGATAGATTGTTGTATTATAAATAAAAATGACGCGCTATTAATTCAGGTAATTAACTCATAAATTGCACTTATTAATTATCACCAGTGTTTATGTCCGTGCTACGCGCGGGTCACTCGTTATTATTTAAAAAAAAAAATTGTTTTTAAAAGAAAATGTAATAATAAAAATGACTATTTCTTAGGCCATCTTTTTTACACAAAAGAACGATCAATACTCTCCCATTGTAATGACATAGTATATCTTTTTTTAGGTCTTCATCGCCTGGTTCGACCGGTTGAAACTGCTTTACATCCAGACCGGGGTACTGTTGGCACACAAAATGGTAGACCCATCCCAACATCAAAAATTGATATAGTGTATCTTATGGAATGAAAAATTAAAAATATTATTTGTTAATAGTCTTAGAGCATTTTTATCGGTGGTCTTATAGAGGGTCTTTTAGAATTTTTACATTAAAATAATAAAATTTGGCTAAGAGACCCATCAGGAGTCCCAACTTTTAGAGGAAAAACGGGATTGTCCCATATAAACAATCATAAAGGCTTGTTTCGCTTTCAATTTTTTTTTGCCTCCGCGCGGGTCCAAAACAACGTCGTACAGGCCATGCTCCAAACGCGGCACATGTTTTTGCTGCCATAGACAGTGCCACGTGGCGTCGTATGATTGGCGCGCGCTAGCGCGTCTGATGCACGCCACGGACGACTAGGATTTATTCTTGGTCGTCCGTTAATTTTGTTTTTAAATTGATTTATTTAAAAATTGGTTGGTTAAAAATAAATAAAAAATACCATAATTCTAATTACATTTTTCTCTATCCATACACATCCATTTTGGATATACTTGGTATATTTTAATATTTTTTTTGTATTATAGGTATCATTAAGTGAAAATATATCATTTCATTATTATTATTGGTGGTTTAAAATAAAATAAATACCAATTTAATTTCTTTATATGAAAATTACATTGTAAATAAATTTTAGAAATTTAATGTATTTTTTTACAAATTTTAATATAATTAAGTTCAAATAAACCATATTATGGTGTACTAACTACTTTTTTTAATAATAAAGGGTATGTATGGTTGGAGAGTAAATAAAGGGTAGGTAATATTCGGGATAGAACTATACATCACATGCTGAAAGAAGATTTGAAGAAACACTTTTGGGATCTTCATGGCAACAATTAGATTGTTTCGCTGTTATGTGTTGTTTTTAATTACTTAGTAAGTCGTGTATCGTGTGATGTTTGTCGTTAAATTCGGTCATTTCTTTAGTTCATGTTGTTTTAACGTGTTGTTTTGTTTTCTTAAATTTATGCATCGCTTTTGTTGATTTTAATATCAATGTATGTTTGTCTTAATTTTAAATAAATAATATAACAAAATAATTAAATTAAAATAGCATTGATAAATTTTATGTATGATTTTTTATTTTTATTTTAAATTTAATATATAATAAGGGATATAATTATAATTTAATATAATAGAGGGTATATTGATAATTTAATATAAACAAAATGATATAATTGTAATTTAATTTAAATCTAAAAGCTCATCCTAAAAGCCCCCAATAAAAACCCCTCCTACACCATGGGTCTTTTAGCAATTAATTCATCCAAAAAAGAGCTAGACCTATGCCATGAGACTCCAATAAAGATGCCCTTAGTACATGAACGATCTTCTTTTACGGAACTAATCAATATCAAATATATAGTCAACGACACAATCATAAAAAAATGTATTGATTTCTTTAGTGCCAATAATATTTGCTATATTTGTAGTTACGATAATCTAAAGTGCTATACAATAATGAATTAAGATTTTTCATCTCTTATCAATTATAGATTAGTATAAATATATAAATATGCTTAATATTAGCATAATAATGTGTTATAAATATGGTTTTTATGAAAATCAAAATCATTATCTACAATCTTATACATGTATGCATAGTCCTTGTAACGGAGGCGCATGCTACCAACTTGATATTGGTTATTTTAAAGTTTAGTTTTGTATGCTGTGGATTAGACTCTTAAAGCCTTATTTAATAATTACTTTGTATGCTAATATTTTTCCCCCGTATGAAATGACAAGCACTATGTTTTGAACTCTTCTAGTTAATGGCTAGAATTGCGGGATTTAATTACAACATAGTCAATTTGCTTTTATAATAATTCAAATTAATCTTTCTTTATAATATGAATATTTAAAGGAAATTTTAAGGGTTACTACAATGGACAAAATATAATTTTTTATTAGAATCAATATGTGACAATGTATCATTCAGCTAGGAGGAGAATTTCGTACAAATTTCAAAAGTAATATACTATTTAAGCTCAAAATTACTCTTCACGTGTAGTTTAACTGTAATTCACTAATAATGTAGATATGATTTATATAAATATATTGTTAGAGAGAGATTAATAAGAATCATTATAAATTAATTTTGATATTATTTTCCCAAAGACTACATAGATAGATTCTTAATTTATGTGTACTTTATTTAAAAACTAACATTTTGAATTAAAAGGAATCCAAAATATTTTTTATAGTATTATTTATACATTAATTATATTCTATTCATTGAAATGTATCAAGAAACTATGGTTTAATTTGAATCAATTGTATATAAAGGTCAAGTAATTTGAGTGGTAATTGACAACAAAACAATTACAATAACTTGATGGTTTGTTTCTAACGACATTTCTCTACAACAACGAGACTTTGGCATTGTCATGTGTGTGTTTTGGTTTTGCCGCTCTCTTACTTGGATTACATATACAATTTTGTATGTAGTAAAAGAAAACACCCAAAGAACTATAATATCATAAATAGTTCGTATAAGTATATAAATAAATTACAAATGTAATTAAAACAGTTTAAGAAAACAGAATCGTGCATAAGTAATTGGTATAAAGAAGTAATACCTACACATACGTACGTTTCATTTGATATGATACTTGTATATTTGTGAAGAAATTAATCCGTAAAAGTCTGTATAATTAAATATATAAAAATATTAGAAAGTCTACTTATTTATAAATAAATAAATATTTCATGGAAATAACTGTAAATTTTCAACTAACAATATAATATATTGGATATATATAGATAAATGAATGATTTAATTATTTCAAGAATATATGTTTTACCATTTAAGGATGTCCAACTTTTAGGAACTTTTGGCATGGTCATTCACAAATCACAAATCTACACAACTTGATTTCAATTGGGATCTTATATGGCTTACTTACCTCCATAGTTGGCCGATCAATTTGGTGTGGAAATGTATTCTTTCTAAATCGTCAATATTTGTGATGAGTTTGACCTTTATGTATTCTTACAATGATAAACACTTAAACATGCCATATATAGCCAAAAAAACATCACGTTTCAAGAATAAAATTAATTCTATTTAATCGATTTTCATAAGCTTATATCAATAAAAAGATTCTTGAAAAAAAAATCATACTTGCAACAACTACTGTAGCATAACCATAAAAATAGAAAATGACCCACCTTCATCTTGAGGTACATCCTTTCATCATTGGTAATGTTTGGTCGGGTTTCCAGAAGATCAATTCATCTGCTATCAACTACTTAAAGAGAATAAAATATATTTAAATTGCCGATTAAATGCGTATAGAATTAACATGTTATGAATACATTCATTCATTTTCTAAATTGATGTAATTACGTACCCATAGACATGAACCTCTAATGGTGAATGAAGAGTCACAAAGGTTACAATATTTTCATTTCCCTTTATTATTATGAATAAGTATACTTGAATGGTGAAATTTAAATACGACAACACTAAAATATTGTTATCAATGCATTGCCCATTGGCATGAAACACCAATGTCATTTGAAAAGTCTCGTGTAAATTACACAATTCTAGGTGATAAATGTAATGAAGAATTTTTCTCCATTCATGCACTTATTTTGGCATAATCACGATAATAAAGATAAAATTATTAAGTTTATAGGTTGTCTATCTCCTAATTTTAAGTATTTATGATTCAATTGGTTGGTGACAATAAATATCCTTAATATAAAAGATTAATTAGGTGATAAAAAAATGGATTTATGTCAATTTTTTCGGTTTTTGGGAGCTATAAACTTATTTCATGCAATTACACTATATTAATTATTCTTAACTGAAATAAAAAAAGGATAAAATCATATCATACATATAATACTTTATAGTTTTAAAAGAGACGTTATGTCTATAAATTCAATTAATAATTGGTTATATAATAACTTATAATCACTAATATTGATTTGGTCTAATAAAATTTTTATTTAATATTTTACAATTTCTCAAAAAGATACGAAGGTCTTTTAGTGATGATATATTGGTTGTTTTTCATGATTAATAGAAATATAAATTAAACTATGTTGAAAATTTAATGTGAAGATATAAGAGTTATACAACCACATGAAAATAAGGACTTTTTAATCGATTAATATGTAGTAATTGTATATAATTGTGAATCAAAAACTTTTCTATATTATTTAGAAGATTATAGATTATTAATATAATTGTTAATATATGAAATTATCACTTTAATACTTTTTAAATTTGAGAAAATGTTTAAATTACGAGCTAAATAAATAAGACATGAAAAGAAAAAAAACTAATTTATCTTTAAAAGTTAGCATTTGACCTAGAATGTTAATTTTTAAATATATATATATTTCATAATTCAAATTACTTGCATGTTTTGGGACAGCCGCTACTTGCACCTGCACACCACTGCAGGGCCGTTGATTTCAACGGTGATAGTCACCGTTGAAATCAACATTTTTTTTAAAAAATAAAATAAAAGGGAACGGTGATAGTCACCGTTCCCTTATTTAAAAGGGAAAAAATGACATTTTTAATTTGACAAAATTGATTTTTAAAAAAAAAGATAAACGGTGGTTGGCACCGTTGCATCATTAAAAAAAAAAAAACAATTGCGTGCCAACCGTTGTAATTCACTAGCAATTTGCTTAAACTTTTTTGCTTATGTGGTATGCCAATTTGCTTAAACTTTTTTAGGGTATAGCCGTATTTGGGTCAAATTAGGACAAGACCAACTATATTAAAAATTCCTTACTTATGGAGGGAGTTTTTTATCTACCCTATTGATATAATTTATTTTATAATAAGGAAAATAGTTAATTTATTTTTTAATTGAAAAAATAATAGGAAAAAATAGCTACAACATTAAAAATAGTTAAAAATTTTAAACATAGGTTACACATTTATTTTCGTTGGACACCACTAGGAAGTAAACCGGTTTATACAAAAACCAAAAAAAAAAAAAAAAAAACGAATTACTTGTTGGGCGCCACTAGGTAGCGCTCAAGAAGTAAATTTAAAATAAAATAAAATGGGGCGGTCCTTGTGCTCTAGATATTGTAAGTTATTTCTCCAATTTAAACTTGAAAAACTTAAACTTTGTATTGTAATGATACATATCTTAAACCTTAAAAAAAACATAGTATAACCATATTATATAACTATATGATATAACAATAATATATAACTATACAATATAACAATAGTATATAACTATACGATATAACCATGATATATAACTATACGTTAGAACCATAATATATAATTATAGTATATAAACTATGATTAAACTTGGTTATATACTATAATTATATTCTATAGTTATAAACTATGATTATATCCTATAGTTATATCCAATTTGGTTATATTCTATAGTTATATACTATGATTATATCCTATAGTTATATCAATGGTTATATCCTATAGTTATATACTATGATTATAATATATAGTTATATCCTATATTATATTCTATAGTTTTATGCTATGATTATAATCTATAGTTATATCCAATCTGGTTATATCATATGGTTATATTTTATAGTTATATACTATGATTATATCCTATAGTTATATCATATGGTTATATTCTATAGTTATATCATATGGTTATATCATATAGTTATATTATATAGTTATATACTATAATTATATCCTATAGTTATATCATATGGTTATATTCTATAGTTATATACTATGGTTATATCATATGGTTATATTCTATAGTTATATACTATGATTATATCTTATAGTTATATCATATGGTTATATCATATAGTTATATATTATGATTATAACCTATAGTTATATACAATTTGGTTATATTATATAGTTATATACTATGATTATAATCTATAGTTATACCCAATTTGGTTATATCATATAGTTATATTTTATAGTTATATACTATGATTATATTATATAGTTATATCATATGGTTATATCATATGGTTATATTCTACAGTTATATACTATGATTATATCCTATAGTTATATCCAATGGTTATAATCTATAAATATATACTATGATTATATCCTATAGTTATATCCTATGGTTATATTTGATAGTTATATATTGTGATTATATCCTATAGTTATATCCAATTTGATTATTTTCTATGGTTATATTATATAGTTATATACTATGATTATATCCTATTGTTATATCCAATTTAAGTTATATCCTATGGTTATATTCTATAGTTATATACTATGATTATATCCTATAGTTATATCATATGATTATATCCTATAGTTATATACTATGATTATATCATATAGTTATATCATATGGTTATATCCTATAGTTATATACTATGATTATATATCTTATAGTTATATCATATGGTTATATTCTATAGTTATATACTATGATTATATACTATAGCTATATCCTATAGTTATATTATATAGTTATATAATATGATTATATCTTATAGTTATATCCTATGGTTATATTCTATTGTTATATACTTTGATTATATATTATAGTTATACCCAATTTGGTTATATACTATATAACAATAGTATATAACTATACGATAGAACCATAATATATAATTATAGTATATAACTATAAGATATAACCATAGTATATAACTATAGTATATAAATGAACGATATAGCAATAATATATAACTATATGATATAACAATAGTATATAACTATACAATAAATTTATTTATTTCAATATAACCATTTGAGTCTTAGGGGAAAACACATGAATTTAATTATTTTAATATTACAAGTTTATATTAGATAATTTATTCCCTTATTTTAACTTAAAAAATATAAAAATTACCCAAATTTATTTATTTTATGATTATAACCTATAGTTATATCCAATTTGGTTATATCCTATATTATATTATATAGTTATATACTATGGTTATATCTGATAGTTATATATTATGATTATAATCTATAGTTATATCCAATTTGGTTATATCCTATGGTTATAATCTATAATTATATACTATGATTATATCCTATAGTTATATCCTATGGTTATATTTTATAGTTATATACTATGATTATATTCTATAGTGGTTATATTCTACAGTTATATACTATGATTATATCCTATAGTTATATCCAATTTGGTTATATCCTATGATTATAATCTATAAGTATATAACTATACAATATAACAGTAGTATATAACTATACGATATAACAGTAGTATATAACCATAGTATATAACCATAGTATATAACCATAATATATAACTATACGATATAACAATAGTATATAACTATACGATATAATAATAGTATATAACTATAATATATAATTATACGATATAACCATAGTATGTAGCTATACGATATAAAAATAGTATATAACTATACGTTAGAACCATAAAATATAATTATAGTATATAACTATACGATATAACCATAGTATATAGCTATAGTATATAACTAAACAATGTAACAATAGTATATAACTATACGAACGGTGATAATCACCGTTATATCATATCGTTATATTCTATAGTTATATCCTATCGTTATATTCTATAGTAATACAATTAGGGGTTATATCATATCGTTATATTCTATAGTTATATCATATGACTATATTCTATCGTTATATTCTATAGTTATATCACATGGTTATATCCTATGGCGAGTCTAAGTCCAAAATATTTCTAACTATTGTTTTTCTCTAAATAAATGTCTAACCTATGTTTAAAATTTCTAATTATTTTTTAACGTTACAGGCTTACAACCTTTTTTTCGTATTAATTTTTTTTCAATTAAAAAAATAAATAAATTATTTTCCTTCTTATAAAATAAAATTTCAACTTATAAAATAAAAAAGTATTATTTTTGTCATATAATTGAAAAAAAAAGAAGGAAAAAAACTAAATTTATTTTGTAAGATTTTTTATAAAAAAAACGGTGCTTGACACCGAAACCGTTGATTTGGTACATATATTTATTACAATTGTTAGTTAATTAAAAGAATAATTAGAAATATTTTTTAAATAAACCATTGATTTAGTTTATTAATAGGGCAAAAATAAAACAGGAAATAGATGAAGAAGGAGAGAAAGGGGGGAGAATGAGATGAATGGTGTTGGCTTGGCTTCAATGTATATCAAGGTAGAATTACACATAAATTTGAGGAAGAATAGCAACTGTGCCAAGCACTGTTGTTCATCTTCTTCTTTTTTTAAATAAAAATTGTTATTTTTTAAAAAAGAACGGTGATAAGTGATAACAACCGTTCCTTTTTAAATTAAAAAAAATATTAAACGGTGTCACTCACTGTTGTAATGTATAAAAAAAATAAAAATTAAGCAACGTTGCTTCTCACCGTTCAAATCAGCATTTTGGCACAATTTCCAATCCGGTGCAAGCAGGAATCCCCATGTTTTGGTGACATCCTTAGGTCGTGAGGTGACCAAACCGAACAAAAAACTAGTGATCAAGAAGCAATTTCTTATTTCAATAATGAGCCAAAATTAATTGATAATGACTTTTCCCACCATTTTCTTTTCCATTTTTGAGAACACCAACTGGGAAAACATTTCCCATGAAACTCATATGATCAATCATCAGATATGAAGAACTTTGATTGGCCCTTCTTAGAATTGTATATGTACCATATACCATATATATATATGCAGTATATATCACATACCTGAAAAAAAAATATCAGAAAAAAAAAAATCATAGTTCTAGTTTCCAAGAAGGGATGTCAAGATAGCAAGAACTCCAATTACAATCATAATGTTGAGAAAATAGTTGGTTGGGAGAGGCTTGTTAGGGCTCCCACCGAGGCCTTCATACTCTGCTCTGATTTTCTGCTTCATGGCGTCTGACAGCTCTTTCTGTAAAATGTTGAGCGAAAAAGTAAGGCAATAGCACTTCCAAACTTGTTCTGAGTAGTATTCTTCTTCATCCTTCTATGTTCATATAGAAGATGAGGCTTTCCAACGAATTTAGATGAAGATGGCTTCCCATCTTCATTGTTTTAGGATAGAGAGAGAGTATTTTCACTTTGAAAACAAGACTACTTGTTTATGATTTAGTCATATAAGAAAGAAAGAAATTCTGGGAAGTGGTAAGGATTTATGCAATTTTTCTTCATTGTTTTAGGATAGAAAGAGAGTATTTTCACTTTGAAAACAAGACTACTTGTTTATGATTCAGTCATATGAGAAAGAAAATCTGGGAAGTGGTAAAGAATAAGGATCTTTGAGTATGCAATTTTTCATTGAATTGGACTTTTTTATCTGATGTAAAGGGAGGAGGAGATTTATAGGGTGACTAACCTTTCCAGAAGAGTACTTGGCTGCTGAGAACTTCTCCAGAGTGGGTTGTGGGGGCGTGTCTAGTGAGAAGCCCTGTTCATTATGTCATTAAGAGGTAAAACCAAACACTCAATTACTCATGTTAGTATAAAAATTTGGTCACTTGGGTATCAATCAAATCTCATGTTACATATCCATCAATTAAGAACTTGAAATAAATATCATATTCAGATGCATATCTTCAACAGAGAAAATATGGAAATGAACCATGAATGAAGATAGGGAACCTAGAAGATCAAAAATATGGGATATTAAAATGTAAACTATCGAAAGAATGAAAGAAAAATCAGGTTTTGGAAACTAATTTAGATGGTCGATTTAATCTACTAATTCCTAGCACGAAGATGGAACATATACTACGATCTCAGTCAAACAACAGAGTGATGGAGCTATGATGTATCATGAAATTTTTTGATGCTATAGAAGAATGAAACGAATAGAAGAAAAATAAATCATTCTTGCGTTTATGTAGCACCTATTTGTACCCAAGTTTCAATTGTGTCACCCTTCACATAGAGTATAAGTTAAATAAACCTGAGGAGGATCAAACTTGGCTCCAAGGTTGCTCAATTTGGCATGAGCATCAGCATAGTCCTTAAAGAATGCTTCTTGATCCACTGCATATTTCTCAGCATAAACCTGCAATATTCAACTGTCAGCAGATTAAACCAAACAGAGCAGATAAAAACCAAAGTACAGTTGTTTCGAATGAGATTAAGCCAAATTTTCTTACCTTGAAAGAAGGATCCTCAAAGAGAACAGCATCAGTAGGCAAAACAAGCAAATCTTCATCTCTTCTTTCTTTGATATCCTAAAATTAACAAAGCCAAAATCATTTTAGAGAAAGAGAGATCTTATGCCAAATCACAGACCCAAAATTGTGTTTGATCTAACCTTGAAGTAAGAGTTATCAAACTTCAGCCACTGCACAGTCCAAGACTGTCCTCCTGGAGCACCTGGTCCATCTTTCTGTCATACAAGAAGCAATGAATAGAATAGTTCAAATTAATAAATATACTGAACAACACTTATAAAGGTGTGCTTTTTAATCTGGAAGAAGTCACGCATAATTCCTTAGCTGAAAGCAATTGTGAAATTTCATAAATTACCGTGTACTTCGTCTCCGGCTTACCCCAACCACTTCGTTCGGGTCTAGACCTCCCCAATGTGTGTGCACCAGATAAAGCAACTATGTCCTGCAAAGAAACAGCTATGCAGTCACAAAATGTTCAAGTTGGGATATTATGCAAAATAGACTTGTCAAATATTCAATCACCTTATCATTTAGACCCATTCTATAGAAGACATTGCGTAAATGTTCAGCAGGTGAAGGAGGACCAGCATCTGACAGAAAGATACTAAAAATCTGTCAAAACTCTACAGTGGAGTGCAAACAGACAGAACAGCATATGCTTAAAGATAATTATGCATGAAACTTCACAAACAGATGTTTCCCTAACCTCTACTAGACAAAGAGACCGGAAAATACTTTTTGTACTAGTCTCCAATGTTGAAGAATACCAGTTTTATGTATGCACATACAATGATACAAATACTTCATCATATTTCAGATTCTTGCTTGGTAAATGTCTTCGAACCCACAATTAGCACCTCCTATTTAGGTTTTTCAATTAAGCAGAATCCCGGAGCATGCAAAGGGCATAGTAAGTGTATGAATTTACAAGATACCAGATAGAAGTATAAAATAAAATACTACCGCCATTCACATACAAACCAACCAAGACCATGCCAAAACTGCATAAGCAACATGCTCTTTGTCCATGCTCTTTGGCCTGACAAGATGTCCCACTTTTTTCTGGTAATTTAGTCATATACAATCTCATATCACATCTAAAGTATTTGCTTATCTTTTATTAGGCCATAAAATGATTTCCTGCTGACGTTCCTTATGTCAGTCTTAAATTTTTTGAAAAGAATCCTTTCAACTCTGCCTTTGAGCAAGTGTGGCAATATTATTAATGTACCCATACACTTTGAAACACGAGTACAAGCATAAATATAAAATATAATATCAATGTTTTCTCACCAGGAAGTCTCCCTTCTTCAGGACAATCATTTGGTTCGGAAACATCCACCCTTCCATATGTCATGGGAATCTTGGGCCCACCAGCTTCCTGAAGTTTCCAAGACTTTACAGGAGTCCATCTATAATTCATGACAGCTTTGTTCATTTACTAGACACCTTGAGGTCAATGGAAATACCTCTATTGCTGTAGCACTAGCCAATTGAAACAAGTCCGCATATGTAATACCGGAATACTTGTCTTTTATGGGCTGCAGAAGTTTTAAAGCATTTATAAGACCTGCAGAAAGTTTAAAACAAGGCAAATTTACAATCCGAAAAAGAAGAAGAATCCCCTTATCACAGAACTAACAAACCTGCCACAAATTACCTGCATTAGCTGCATGTTTAAGCTCAACTTCAAACCTCAAGCTCCCATTGGCTCCCCCTCTTCTTGGCCATTCCTGTATGTCCTTGTTATGAGTCCCAGCATCATGCCATCCAAGACGAACCTATTCAGGTGTTGAAAATTATTGTTTTCATGTCAGTAGTTCTTTTTTCTTACAATGCACATATGTCATTAGCATTAAGTGGAAGCAATGTACAATAGCTAAAGCCTCCCATCTGCAATTTGCAAAATTGTTTGGAAAGTCATGGGACATATAGAGAGGATGTAAGAAAGTATATACATCTCGCAAAAGATTAAATAAATTTGCCTAATAATTCATTCGAAACGTATAAGAATGCTCAATTCAGTCAATTGCTCATACATTTCAGTTGAATGTCTTAGATGTACCCAGCCTAAAAAGAAAATCCAAGAAGTAAAAATATGAGATGAAGAAGATTGGAGTCATCTTCCTTTGCATAAAATCCTCATTTTTGTGCGTTAAGGTAATAACTGTAGTTACACCCTTATTTACGCAAAAGAATCAAGGTTACTCTTGCAGTGGAACAGTGGCATCAGATAAAGTGATAAACAATCAATGGGAAAAAAATGCCCAGTTCACAATTACTGTCTTGATCGGACAAATATAGTGTACAAATCTTTCTCTATTGGATTGTAAATATCATAAATATTAGGAACGAAGTTCATTTCGAAGCAAAGCCTAATATTCGATTCATATCCACCAACGACAGCAACAACAAAAACGTCTGGTAAGAACTGATACCATGATCGGATGGCAAAAGGTAGTCTTGAGCAGCTCCCTGATGTCTTCTCTCGCACTCTTGAGCTGATCGGGATTGGAAGCGAAGCATTTAGGGGCAGCCGCCGAGCTGAACCCTCTCTGAAGCACGTACGCCGGCGAAGATCGCTTCTCCAACCAAATCAAGCAAAAAAAGGAGGCAGAACAAAATTAGTAACAGAAATACCTTCAATGTGCGTGAGAAAGAAAGGGAGAAAGACTTTGGACTGTCTAAATCATAAACCTGCCGGAGGAAGAGGCGAGAAACGAGAGGGGCGGATCGGAGAGAGTTGAGAGGAGAGGAGGAGGAGGCGGAGGCGGAGGCAGTCGGAGGGAGATTGGCGGTGGAGCGGGCGGAAGCGCCGGAGGCGGAGGGGAGGACGAGGCGGGAGGCAGCGGCGCTGCTGAGCGAAGCCATCGGCGAGTGGGGGAAGAGTGACGGTGGGCTCCTGTCGTTATGGATGACGGGAGTGCGCTCACCACTCACCTCGTCTCATTATTTTATTTTATTATGGATTTTTCGCCTTGTCTTTATTCGTCATACATACGCGTACTTATTGTAATAAACTGATGATTAACACCTGATGTAGTTAATTATATAGATTTTAATGACATCTTACCATCAATATGGTCAAATACATAGGAATATATTGGAAAAATGGCGTTTCGGCGTTTGTTCGAAACCCAAGTAACTTGTCAAATGTTCATAGCCTATACTCCTTCCAGATGATCTGTTGTGTATAGACGTGAGATAATAAGATGTCCAATGAGTTCGGTTCTTATGCAATTTTTTCATTTATTAAGGGAATCTAATTGAGTGCGACTAAAGACATAAAATCCAATTGAGATACTCCTAAGGAGGATGTGTTTGGATTTTTAAAATAATATATTATTTTATATTAAATTAATAATTTAATATATTATTTTTGGAGATCCAAGTTTCTAAAAACAATATAGCCTCACTGTTTAGCGATTTGTCATGGCAAACACTTGAGGCGCCTTTGGTTAAACTTTGTTACGGGATTGAAACGACCAATCGAGTTGAAAAGGTATGGATTTTGAATTTCATACCTCATATAATGTGTTTGGTTAATTTGTGAAGTTAGGTTTTAAAATATATTTCAGTGTACATCATCTCTTCTCCTTGCTCCTTCAAGTTGTGCAAGCCCACTCAAATTCACCATAACTCCCCTTTCTTCCCAGAAACCCCCCCATTTCTTTCCATTATACCGTATTTTTATAAACCCTAATCTTTTGCATCAACATATCTAAGCATGAATCTCCCCATCTCTTTGTCTTCCCTTCATCTTCCTTAACCTGTGTTCTTCATTCCCCCCAGGAGAACCAAGGCCGCCACCCAACAAAGGCAAGCTAAGAGCCCGTTCAAAACAAAGACCCAACAGCTTTTCCATTCCCCCAAGTTCAACAGGTATGGAAAACCCATACCTTGTGGGCTTGGAGAATCATTCCCCCATGCAAAAAAAAAACACAACCAAACATAAGGTATAAAATGCTCCAATAAGAAGCTATCAGCAATATATGTTTGGGGAATCATTCCCCTATACCTTCGAGCCAAACGCTCCCTTACAGAGTATTTTTGGTGCGTCTAATGAATAACGACCCATTGGTAGAGACAAAATGACACAAGATACGGAGACAATGTTCAGAATGAGAGTTTAATCAACAAAAGAAATACCAGAAACTCTACAGCCGAATACTTTTTCATAGTCTCATTCCTCCAATATTTCCAAACAAAAATTCCTTCTGCAACGAGGCAATTGGAGTCTTAGTCGAACAACTACTACTACATCAATCATCAACAGCAATAGTATGTTTCAGAAAATTAGATACCTTTGTGTTATATTTTCACTGGCAGAACCATAACAGTTAACGTGCACTACTCAGAAGCCACATCGACTCCCTTTTGCTTGAGGAACTCCTTTGCTTCAACAACATCCTACAGAAATGCAAAAAGAATAGTAAATTAAAAATCTTGAATACACATGAGAAGTAGCTGAAAGTATTGAGGCAGAGGGAGATCAGTGGAGAGAAAGTGACGGTAAACCTGCTGTAGTAATATTGCTTCCTGAGGACAAGTAGGAAATTGCATCAATCCAACACCAACCATCAATAGCCCGTAACATCCCAGTGAGATTACCAAGTATATTGGCATCTGGAATACAAAGCATGAATCAGAAGAAGAAGTCCAGAGATTAGCATTCCAGAATCAGCAGATGAATCAGAGAAAGGGAACGAGACTCACCAACCAAGTGTAGCTATGTGGCACTGTTGACGTCTGCAACAAAGTGATCCAGATTGCAGATATGGCAACTAGCAACGATATAATCTTCACTATATGCTTCATTGTGTTTTCTTAATGCAGAAAAACACCAAGAGCTCTGTTTAAAAAATTCAAACATTTTGCACTGAATTTGCTGAAAAGAAGAAGAAAAGCAAGAGCAGAAGACAGAGCTCCTCTATGCAAATAACGAATTATAACAGCAGTACAACAACATTGACATAGGTTATCAGGAATATACACACAGTGAAACCAGGATGACGTTTTAGAGAAAAAACAGTACCAAAATTCCTCAATCTAATCAGAAATCCACTAGATAATGGGAAAACGAACTGTGATGCATATTTGATAATCATGATCAAGCATGAATACCTACAAAGACATTAGATCCTCATTCCTCCACATATTCAAAGGGAGAAGAGAGACTTTCAGTTTTCGGCTATAAAGGAAGAGTAAAAAACACTATTGAATACTCAATTGAGGTCCACGAAACGGAAACGGAAACGGAAATGGGAAACGGAGAAAAGGCAATCTCAAATTTGATGAAAAGGGAAATGTCAATATAAATGATATGTTATTTTAACATTACCAAGGAGTAGAATAAATATATACCACCAAAAGATGCATAAATGGGACTAAGCTCATGCTACTAAGTCACTTATAAAAACGAGTACTATAAATTAACAATATCATAAATGAGCAATTCAACTAACATCTTGCAAACTAACAAAATGAGAAAACTAGAGTTCCAAACAACATAATCAAATCCAAAGTGGGTACTTCACAAGCTCCTCAAATTGTGTTTGTCAAACACTCCCACTGGTACCACCACTTTCGGCATTTGAAGAAGCCATCACAATTCCAAATTAATGCAATCTAGTAACAAGAAAAGATAACTAATTAACAAAGCAAAAACAAATTCCCATCATCGGATCAAGTATCAACATTCAACAAACCATCCCAAACCTAAAGACCTAACTGAAAATTACTAATTGACAATTTAACATCTAGCAATTCTACCAATAGATCAGCGAATTCATCATCTAAACTAAAAAAAACCTAGAAAAGACAAAATCGGACTTACATGCTTGGAGAATAACCGAGTAGGATGTGATCGGACGCAGGCGCGAAGGTGGAGGTTGGGGGCGGCTTGGTGTGGTGTGAGAGGGAGTCGGATTTGGGGGCTGGGAGGCGTGAAAGAAAGAGGGGAAAAGAAAAGGGGGCGGCAGAGAGAGAGGTAGGAGAGATAGAAGGGGGGAAAGAAAAAGAAAATGTATATTTTAAAAAAATTACTAAAGATTATTTCAATTTTTAATAATAGATAAAAAATAATTTTAATTTTAAGTCAACTAAAATTAATCCAAACTTTTAGCGCATGAACCAAAAATAATACAAATAATTTTTTTGGTTCAAATCTCTGCTTATTCGATGACAACATTACACCTAATATGAGATCTTGTATAAAGGAGAATCACTTACCACGTCCAACTACAAAGAGACTCCGAGTATACGTTATCGGATAAACCAAAATTTTAAACGAAAAATTATTTGTGCTATTATTGGGCCGTGCGTTGTGCTCTGTAAAGTTTATAGATTAATGTCTTTTCGGGTTTTTTTATCAAAAAAAGAAATACATACATTGAGTTGTCTCCCAAAAAACGCTTGTTTTGAGTCGTTAGTTTGACCTTCATATTAGCATTTTAGAAATCCAGATCGAGAAAGTGGGTAGAAGCAACCTTCTCAATCGGATTTCCTACTATGTAATTCATTTGTCCATTCACATTGAATTGACTCGATTCTTCACTCCATATATCAGTTGCATCATAAGGATATACTTTTTTCACTTGGTCATTCAATCTAGATCTCAGCTTGCTAGGAGAAAGACGCATTCTATAGTTGAATAATAAGACGAAGTCACCATCATGAAAATCTCTTGGAACAATATGCTTATCATGCCATCTTTTAGTTCTCTTTGTAGATCTTGGCATTTTCATAAGCATCCAATCTCAGCTTTTCAAATTCCTGCAATGGTAATCTTCTATTCTCATCTACTTCTATATCAAAATTGAACAACTTAATTATTAAATATGCCTTATACTCTAACTTCACAAGGGGTGACAAGACTTCATATACATTAGCTTGAATGGTGTAATGCCTATGGGAGTCTTAGAAGTAGTCATATAAGCCCAAAGAACATCATCAATCTTCATTGATAAATTCTTTTAGGACCAAGACAAAGTCTTCTCCAAGATGCTCTTGATCTTCCTGTTAGAAACTTCAACTTGACACTAGTTTGAGGATGGTAATGGATGGCAATTTTGTGAGTTACCCCATACTTCTTCAACAAAGCCTCAAATTTCTTCTCAATAAGGTGGGATCCTCCATCACTAATCACAACTCGTGGTAAGGGGTGGCAATTTTGTGAGTTACCCCATACTTCACCGTCTTGGGCGCTTGGCCTCCCTAATTGTGTGCCACTAGTGTATTAGTAGGGGTAGATACGGTTGGTTAACTAGAATTTCAGTTAATCGGGATTTTGATTAGTAGTTTTCCGATATCGTGAATCATACCGTTAACCCTGGTTATTCTATTTAAGTGGCCCGACTCATATCACGCGGCGCACCCATATTTGGGCGCATCCTGGATGCGCCCAAATACAGGATTTTGTTTTTCCAAAAAAAAAAATCAATTTCTTGGGCGCATCCAGGGTGCGCCCAAGTGAATGAACCGGGTTTTTAAAAAACCCGGCTCATGGCCGATTTATTTTTAAAATAAAAAAAAATCCTGGTTCTTTCTGGGCGCATCCCGGATGCGCCCAGGAAAAAAAAAATTAAAAAAAAAAAACTGGGCGCAACCAGGTTGCGTCCAAGGAATTTCTAGTGTTTTTTAGGTTTAGGGTTTAGGGTCCATTCGAGTATAAAACCCTAAACTCCACACACCCTTTGGGCGCAACTAGATTGCGTCCAAAATTATGGGCGTAACTAGGTTGCGCCCAAGGGGTTTGTAGTGTTTTTTAGGGTTTAGGGTTAGGTCTTGGGGTTTAAGGTTTAGGGTTTTTGGGCGCAATTAGGTTGTGTCCAAGGGGTTTTTAGTATTTTTTAGTTATATGATATAAGCATAGTTATATTCTATAGTTATATACTATGGTTATATCTTATAGTTATATGACTTATATCCAATTTGGTTATATCATATCGTTATATTCTATAGTTATATATATATAATTGTTATATTATATAGTTATATATTATGATTATATATTATGGATATATTATATAGTTATATACTATGCTTATATCATATAGTTATATACAATGATTATATCTTATAGTTATATCCAATTTGATTATAATATATCGTTATATCCTATAGTTATATACTATAATTATATCATTTGAAAATCATATATAACTATGGTTATATCCAATTTGGTTATGTCTTATGGTCATATACTACGGTTATATTCTATAGTTATATACTATGGTTATATATTATACTTATATGACTTATATCCAATTTGGTTATATCATATCGTTATATTCTATAGTTATATATATGTAATCGTTATATTATATAGTTAAATATTATGATTATATCTTATGATTATATTATATAGTTATATAATATGCTTATATCATATAGTTATATACAATGATTATATCTTATACTTATATGACTTATATTCAATTTGGTTATATCATATCGTTATATTCTATAGTTATATATATGTAATCGTTATATTATATAGTTAAATATTATGATTATATCTTATGATTATATTATATAGTTATATACTATGCTTATATCATATAGTTATATACAATGATTATATCTTATAGTTATATGACTTATATCCAATTTGGTTATATCATATCGTTATATTCTATAGTTATATATATATAATCGTTATATTATATAGTTATATATTATGATTATATATTATGGTTATATTATATAGTTATATACTATGCTTGTATCATATAGTTATATTCTATAGTTATATATTATGATTATATCTTATGGTTATATTATATAGTTATATACTATGGTTATATCCTATATTATATTCTATAGTTATATACTATGGTTATATCTTATAATTATATATTATGATTATATCTTATAGTTATATTCCATAGTTATATAGTATGCTTAATCATATATTAAGTTATATCATATACTTATATATACTATGACTATATCTTATAGTTATATGTGATTTGGTTATATCCTTATAGCTATATCCAATTTGGCTATATCCTTATGATTATATTATATAGTAATAACAAAAATGGATATAACTATATGATATAACTATAATATATAATCATAACATATAACTATATGATATAACCATAGTATATAAATATAGAATATAATCATGAGATATAACCAAATTGTATATAACTATAGATATAATCATAGTATATAACTATATGATATAACCATAGATATAACTATAAGATATAACCATAGTAATAACCAAATTGGATATAACTATAAGACATTCAAATTGGATATAAACAAATTTGGGCGCATTCTGGATGCGTCCATTTTTTTTTTTTTTTTTCCGGGGAAAAAAAAAAAAATGGACGCATCCAGAATGCGCCCAAAATCAACCGGTTCAGACCCAAATCGGTTCAATAATCTTTAAAAAATTATTTTCTAAGATAAAAAAAAATCCACCCAGACCTTGGGCGCACCCTGGATGCGCCCAAGGAATTGATTTTTTTTTTTTTTAAAATATCACCAGTTTGGGCGCATCCCGGATGCGCCCAAACTTGGGTGCGCCGCAAGAAATTGCGGGTGCGAACATTCTACCCGTTGATAAATGGTTGTCTTTTCACTCATTTGTGTATCTATTAAAATAATTATTATGTTGTTTTTTTTACATCTACTTTACATACATACCCTTAAGTTTTTAGCACTTCTTAATAAATAAGGAGAGAATTGTTAGTAGTGATATTGGAAAGGTAACAAAACAAAGTAATAAATAAGGGTATATTTATATATTTGATTAATTTAGGATCCTCTACAAGAATCTTTTACTGTGTGAAATGTGAAGCATTTCTCATGGTTGGATCTTTTTTCATCTATGGCTCAGATTAGATCCTTGTATTCTAACCTTATAACTAGTGCGGGGGTATTTTTGTCATTTTAGCATTTAGGTCTTTCTTTCCCAAATCTCACCAAGCGTGTTTTCTCCATGGCTGGGGCTGTGCTCCAATGTTTTGCTCTTTGTTGGTGTTGATTCGTCCATGGTGGAATAGAGGATTAGTAGTCGAAATCGAATTTTTTCATATGTTGTGTTTATTAGTTCATCTACGCCTCAAATTGTACCCATTTTTGTTGATTTTCTGTTCAAAAACTCCATGGATGCTGTTTTTTTTTTCAAACACTTCGAATTGAACCGACTTGTGGTTTTTGATTGATTTTTGGTTGCTTACATGTTGCAATGTCATGTTTTTGCTCTAGCCTCTCAAAATCTATTGATAGTTTGCATCAAAATTTCAGTTTTTATGTGTTTTGTTGTAACATGAGTTTCTCTAAATTATTCTATAAATTTGTACATGGTTATCATAGGCTTTTGTTTGTTGAATGTTTGTATCAATGATTTTTGTAGTTGAATAATCTAAATGAGATACCTCGATTTATTTTCAAATATGCACAAATTATGAACCTCAAGCGCTTAATAATGAACATTTTGATATTATTTATGAACTCGATATGCTTTTCGGGCTGAAGTTGTGATTGCCATAATTGGCGTCTTGATTGTGCTAATTTTATTTATTGATCAATCTAAATCTGACATATTTGTGTTGATCTAATAGATCAATTTGATGTTATTTATTTTGTGTTTTCATATCTTTTGTTTTTTTGCTTTTGTGTTTTGAAAGAAACCCACGAGGTGTTCGATGAAATGCATGAGAGAGATGTGATTTGGACATAGATGAATGTCCTCTATGATTGATAATCAGTTTCTTTTCACATTTCTTCAGACATTTGACATGAAGAACCTGAGAAAGCCATGGTAAAAGCACAAAATAAAATGAACCACAGTGGAATTAATATGAACATTGACATTATTATATATGAACGTTATATGACTATATATGAACCTTGAAACATAAAATATGAACATTTAGTTTATTAATATGGTGCACGTAGTATGGAAAAGAAGATGAAGTTTACAAAATAATAAGTATGAATATTAGATGATTATAAATGAACATTGACATGTTACATATGAACCCTTGTATTTTCATTATTCCTAAACCATGAAAATTAAATATGAACCTTAGGAGAATATATATGAACTTGAACATGATACATGTGAACCCAACATGAACTGAGACTTTTCACAAGCACATTATGTAGCCTATGAGGGATTTGAACTCACATCTATGTGTACCAACACATTGCTCTACCATTTGAGTTAATAGGTTTTGACAAAATCAGTTATTTAAACATTTTTAAAATGACTAATTATGAACCTTAGAGGATTATATATGAACATATAAACTTAGTACATGAACCCAATCATCCGCGGAGTCTATTATCCTTCATATGAACCCTAGAATGTTTTGAATCTAGAAAATCCTAAACTTTGTACAAGAAATTAGAGTCAATGTACCTATGACCTCTAAAAACACTACATTTCACACTTTATGTTACCACAATAGTTCATTACAAGTTTTATATTTTTCAATTTGAGAATAAACCCCAAAAGTATCTATATTCACACAACTTTCAAGTTGTTTCAAGCAAGAAACCATTAAAAGTAAAAACGAAGTAGTAGAAGACGATTTTTTACCTTTGTTGTGTGTTGTTGTTAGTCCAACACTCCATTAGTGTCCATGTTGAAGCTTTAGGTAGAGGTTTAATGGAGATCTCGAATGACAATGTAAAAATGGGGGTTTGAGTTTTGGAATGGAAAGGAAGAGAGAGAGAGTGTGGTGGGTGTGTGCAATATTCGAGATCTGATTTTTAAAAAGAAAGAGACTTTTTTGGGAGAATGAGAGAGTTTTTATCATAATTCACAAAAATGCCATTAAAATTTGAACAGAGACACGCATATGAGTTTTTTTAGCTTCTAATCTTGTCTGGCCATTCCGACAATCGTACAGATGTGATAACTTCGTATTTTGTACGCTAAGATTAAATTGTACCCGAACCTCTCCTTAAAACTGTGTAATTGTCCAAAAAGACAACTATTGTGATACGAAAAGAATATTATTTTACAGGGACAAATCAGATGAAAACGGTTGCTCTTATCAGTCTTGTGTAAACGTGAGGGGTAATTGTGCATTAGCTCGTCTAAGTTATGCATCAACACCGGCGCGTATATGGCAAAGATATTTTATATTGAAAATCTATATTTCTTTTTTATTAAAAATGTACATCAACTGTCAAAAAATTACATAAAAATAACGATGATGCAGGTACAAATATGCCAATTTTAATGCATACTTTAGAGAAAAAATAATACATATATATATTTTTTGGGTCGAATATCTTTCCTTTTTCTACGTTTACATGGATTCAACCATTTTCACAACATTCATTTACTTGTCTTAAAAACTACATATCAAAATATCTATAGCTCTAGAAATAATACTTATTTTTAAAAAAAAGATGGACAACTATATGTATTGGAGTTGGGACCTATCTAAGCGTATTATATGTAATTTTATAAAAGTCCAAATTATGGGTTTTTTGACATATTTTTCTAATATCTTAGCACAAATTATTCTAATATCTTAGCACAAATTATTCAAAAACCACACAAAATAATTAATATTTATCCTCTTTATTTATAACATATTTTAAATTGTAATAGTATAAAATATTATCACTTGTAAATTTGTAAGATAGCTAACAACAATCAAAATATATCTTGAAATATCGAATATCATTACTGCCAATGGGAATTAATTTTCATCCTCACTGGATCGATAAACATCCACTAGTCTCTCATCAATCACCTCATACTATGAAAACTATTGAGAACCGACATGAACAATCGACGTGAAGTACCTTCTTTTTTATAAGGTAAAAATTAGACTGAAAATTACAGAAGAGTCGGTTTTTCAGTCTATAATATCACTATGGATGAGAACTAAAAGCTCTAAATTGGCTCGAATATCTTCTAAGGAATTCCGCTGGCCCATCTTCGCAATGTAGTCGGCTACAACGTTTGTTTCTCGAAAGACATGATAAATCTACACTGTAGAAAAAAGTTATAAAAGACAAAGGATATCAAAAATTAAAATTTAATATCCCAAGGACAATGTCAGGTTTTATTCAATACGTTTACAATAGTAAGGTTATCACCTTCTACTTCAATGTTGTTGAGTCATAGTTCATAGACTTTAACCAAAATATTCTTAAATGTTAAGATTTCTATTCTCAAGAGGATTGATATTCCACATTTGTCATAAAATAGAAATACATGTTCACCTTTATTGTTTCAAAAAATGAATACCAAAGGAGTATTATTTTGCATGGACAAATCAGGTGAAAATAGTTGCTCTTATCAATCTTGTGTAAACGTGAGGGGTAATTGTGCATTAGCTCGTCTAAAGTATGCATCAACACGTACGGGCATATATGGCATTGGCATTTTATATTGAAAATCTATATTTATTTTTTTATTAAAAATGTACATCGACTGTCAAAAATGTACATAAAAATATTGATGATGCACGTACATATATGCCAATTTTAATGCATGCTTTAGAGAAAAATTAATACATTTTTTTTTACATTTACACGGATGCGACCATTTTCACAACATTCATTTACTTGTCTTAAAAACTACATATCAAAACATCTTTAACTCTTGCAATAATACTTTAAAAAAAATAAAAATAGACAAGTGTATGTACTGGATTTGAGACCTATCTAAGCATATTATATGTTATATATAAAAGTCCGAATTATGGATTTTTTTGAAATATTTTTCTCATATCTTAGCACAATTTATTCAAAAACCACACAAAATAATTAATATTTATCCTTTTTATTATAACATATTTTAAATTGTAATAAGTATAAAATATTATCACTTGTAAAATTCGTAAGAAAGTTAACGACAATCAAAATATATCTTGAAATATCGACTATCATTACTGCGAATGGGAATTAACTTTCATTCTCACTGGATCGATAGACATCCACTAGTCTCTCACCAATCACCTATTAAATGAACAACCGACTTACTGACGTGCAGTACTGAATCACCCTAAGAAAAAACACTTAAAATTATAATTTACTATATCTACTAAAGTAGAATACTTATTACGCCATATGGCGCCCCCGAAATGAACCAAAATTTTATGTTGCCACGTGACATTACGGTATTTAATTTGTCATGTGCTGCTCTCATTTTTTTCGTTGGTTTTTCGAAAATCAAAGAAAATAAAATTTCTGCCCATATTAGCCAAATATGCATACAATATGAATATTTTGTATAATATATTCTTTTCAAAAACGTAGCAAATAATATTCTTAGCCATAAATTTAAAGAATCAACTTGTACTATGCTAAGCTAAGAAATTAGTTAAAGACAAGAAACATTTCATTTTGATTAAAACTATTATGTAGTATCATATAGATTTTTATATAAAATATTTTTTTTGTAAAATTTATCATAGAAACAGTTCATTTTTTTCCCGCTCGGATAACTTAATATGACTTCTATTTAACATTCAACTTTGATTTGGAGAACTATAGTGGTTCAATACTGGTTTTGATTGTTATTTTTTTCCTATATTATGATGTTTTTTTATGAGTATTGATGTATAAAAATTAATCATCTATAAGTACCACCATATTTGACTCTATAAACTCTAATGCCATGTTACTAAAAACAAAAATATTTTGCTACCATTAATTCCTCTTATTTGTGGAAATATTGTAAAGTTCTTAATTTGACAAGAAATACGATGATTCAATAAGGTACATCTGATTATGATATCCAAGAAGCAAATGAATTTTTTGAATAGGTATTAAGCATGTGTGATGGTATTGTAGGTGATGACAATGATGGAGAAGCACAAATACAAATTCCTGATGAACTATTGGTAAAAGATTATGACTTAGATCTGATTCCAGCAATTGTTAAGTGTGTTTATTTCTCTCTTTTGGACAATAAGTTGTTTTCGAAATACTTTGAAGAACGGGCAATTCTTGCACCAACACATGAAAATGTAGATATAGTTACACTAGTACAGCCTTGGCATAGCTTTTTTTTTTATGAAGAGGATAGCGGTTTTACGAGCGCTGTCTATAGAACTATGGTATTATATATTTATAGCGCTTTTTGTGAAAGCGCTATAAAAAAGCACACGCATAGCGGTTTTTTAGAAAAAAACACTATGTTTATTCTATTTTTATTTTATTTAAATACGACGTTTACATAGCGCTTTTTCTAAAAAAGCGCTATGCGTGTGATAACTACTCATAACGCTTTTTCTGAAAAAAGCGCTATGCTTGTGATAACTACTCATAGCGCTTTTTTCAGAAAAAGTGCTATGAATGTGTTTTTGTACAACTAAAATTCCGATTATTTTTTATTGCGGTTTGGGAAAAAACCCGCTATATTATTTTATTTTATTTTTTGATATATTTCCCTGTTCGAGCAACTCCTGTTTTCCCTGCTATATTTCTACAGCCAATATTTCATCAAATGAGCCATATTCAGTATGCAATACATAAATTAACCCCATTTCCATAACCAAAAATTGCGAATTCATGCACAAAATAAAGCCAATTTGTCAATACACATAAAAATCCCCTTTGGGAAATTCTTCACTACATCAAGAATCTCAATACACATAAAAAGAGTGCTAAGTGCTTTCCAGAATAAGAAACTTATACGAGCAATTCATAGTAAAATAAAATCCCATTTGGGAAATTCTTCACTACATCACACATAAACTATCCTCGAGGGGTCATAAAGAAATTGTTAGTCAATTGCAGTGGACAAGGTTGTACCTCATCCCACCCTATCCCATAGGCCAGTGGGTTTTTCTTCATCCTTATAAAAAGATAGGTGTAACCCAGCCATGCACAAGCCTCCTTCACATTCGTGACGGTACCCAGAGCAACCTCAGCGTTCAAATTATCTTTCAATGAGCTAATGAACTGCAGAAAAGCCAATGCACACAGGTAAATTCAGTAGTGATGGAGAAGTAACACCAAGTTACAGTATGCCAGTAGTTTGGTAAAATTTTAAGAAGTGAAACACTGAAACTATTCAGCTAGGGTACACTACTTATCCATCAAATTCGAGTTGGAAATTAAAATGGAGAATTGGGCTGGAACTCCATTTTTTATACATGATATTTAATTTCAAGGAATCCAAATGTGGGTTTTTCTTTTAGGAAAACATCAGGGGTAGTGCTGAATCCTACTGAATAGCACCAAATATGGAAATGGAATAAAAAAGCTATCAAACATTGAAATGTATATGAAAGAGAAGCATTAGTGGCAGTCTGGCAGAGAATAGAACATATGGAGATGTAGTGAGGAAGAGCACCCAACAAATGGAAAATGGCTGAGAAGGGTTTGGAAATGTTGTGAGGAAATCCACAATAACCAATCATGTTTGAACACAGAGAGCAAAAAAACAGATTCAATGACATAAACCAATATGCTTGATAAACCTCATCAACTATATGAGTGTACCTGACTTTCAATGGGGAGCTGGCTCATCAACAACCTCAAGTAATAAGCCAATTTGTCATGCGATGTAATAATTATGCCTTCACCACTCTTGTCAAATTGAGGTCTTCCTGCACATCCAAAAATCTGAAAGAGAACCATCATCTTTTTACTGCATAAAGTAGCCTTATCATTCTAAATAAATATTGTATCTAAGTAACTGTTTCACCTGCATAACGTCAAGCATTCCCAGGTCTTTCCAGCCTCCAGCTTTTGGATATATAATTGTGTACCCTAAAGCACATAACAATTTTTTTTTCCCTTCAAGCCATATTAGGGCGATAAAATAAGCAGAAACACCAACTAACAAAAGTAACAGTGCCCCCATAATAATACCCAAGTCTAGCTTAGAAAGTGCTAGATCAGTCACAGAATATAACAGTTCTAAACCAATAAGTAACCAGATCAGTCATAGACTTTAATGCAATTTCCCTAAATTACGATAAGTGCACGACAAACCTTGATTACAACTGTATGAGCAGGAAGATTCACCACCCAAGCTAAAGTCGTTGTACAGACAAGCACCTGAAGAAATGAAAAGTCGGTTAAAAAGGTAAGATCAGCAAATGGACAAGCATCATTTAGCAACCTTCAAAATTTCATCAGAAAAGAGTCGTTCAGTAAGACTTCTATCAGCACGTAACATCCCAGCATGATGTATACCGATACCGTTATCGAATAGTCCAACTAGTTCTTTGTTTCTAGACTTCATAACATCTTTCTGAATCACAAGAAGACAAGATGAGACATAAGAAAAAATAAAGGGTCATGATTCACATGAACCTTTTAAGACAATAGATATGTATTTATGTAGTACTCATATATTGCCCATAAGCCAGAGAAGACCAAATATATAAGACAATAGACCAAAAACGGCATAAAATATACTATCACTCATATACATTTCATTTATTTACATAAAAATTCATTATAATAATAAAACACTTAAAATTTTCATTATTTATAATGGCAGACAAAATACCAAATATATAAGACAATAGATGTGTATACACAAATCATGCATTGTTAAGCAAATATATTAGCTAGCCAAAAGTCAATTTAACCTGTTTCAATATATTAGCTAGCAAAAAAAAAACAATTTAACTTGTTTCAATCATATACGCTCACAATATATTAGCTAGCCAAAAGTCAAATCATGCACTGTTTCAATCATATTTCTAAAAATTGTGATTCATTTTTAGGAATTTAACTAGTTCATTTGCAAAGTTGTCTCATCTTCCACCCAAAAGTCAATTTATTGATCATCTTGCTGGCATTCATTTGACAAAAAAATAGCAAAACAGAATTTAAACTCGTAGCTTTGAGTATTATAATCTCTAATCAGATTCATAAATCTTGATCTTCAATAAGTTAATAAAACTTCCCTACGTGGCAAAGGAGTATGGATTAACCCTATGTTATGTGATATGACTTAACGCACCATTGCACATATGCACAACAAAAATTATAGCTCCTTACCATAAGTTATATGCACTCTGTTGCATTCAAACTAACAGCCAAGCAGTATATTGACAGCCAAGCCTCTAATTCACAATTAATAAAGATGAAGGTTTATTCTATTCTATGTAGTATGACTTGTTGCTGAATGATATTGACAGCCAAGCAGAAACATGCATTTGAGGAGTATAATGCATTTAAATACACACACAGTTCGTATTTAGCAGGAATACACTACTATTACAATGTCTTGGAAGGACACAAGTAGCATCCAATAATCTTTACACCAACACAACACTCTCTTTATACTGCTTAGTGCTTACTATATTTTTAACCTCTTTTTCCCAGCTCATCTTTGAAGCATACACATTAATCTGTACAAGAAAAACTCTCGAATCCTAACCTTGTCAACATGAAGTTATCCAACCCCCGTAGTAATAAGCATTCACATGACAAGTATATTTATCTTTTGATTAGAACCCAACATGAACTTAGCCCCTGCCCCGTAGTAATAAGCATTCACATGACTCTCGAATCCTAACCCTATCAACATGAACTTAGCCCCTGCCCCTTAAAATTCATCCAACAGTGAACAAATTAACAAAACCCTAAAAATCAAAATTCACAAAACTAAAGCAAATCAGACGTTGCTGCAGATCTAAACCAACAATTGCACAAGGATTGAGTAAGACTTGCACAAATCTAAAGCAATTGATCAAAGGCGCAAAGTACTTACCGGAAACGAGAGGAGGCAAGCGACTTCGAGAAGAAGCGGCTGGTTTTTGCTTCGAGAAGAAGTTCAGCCGAGGAGAAGCGAGACGGGCCGGAGAGACCACCGAAGAAGCCGGAGAGACCACCGCGACGAGCCAGAGCTGGAGAGGAGGCGAGCGACTTCGAGAAGGGGCTGCTGTTTTACAGATGAATGAATATGATAGGGCCGGCTGACATATGATTTTTTTTCTAAGTACACATTTATAGCGGTTTTTTGAAAAAACCGCTATAAATGTAGATGACAGGCCAAGCCAACTGTTTTTTATTTATTTAAATCAAATATTTATAGCGGTTTTTAGAAAAAAACCGCTCTTAAAATATATTATAGCGCTTTTTATTAAAAAGCGCTATCCTTGTTATTCATTTTTATAGCATTTAAAAAAAACGCTAAGAGAATAAAATTATAATAAAAATAAAATAATATTTTCATAGCGGTTTTTTTACAAACCGCTATACGAATTCTCTTCTTATAGCATTTTTTAAAACCGCTATAATTTTTTCGCTATCTATAGCAATTTTTGTACTAGTGTTAATGATTATATATTGTCTTTGTTACTTGGTGATGAGAAAGTTTATCTCAATTTGGATATCATGTGCAAGACATATTTTATTGCAGACAATGATGCAAGTGTTTATACATCTGACTACTTGAACATTATTAGATGTTCTGGTGTCCCAAATCATGTACTTAAACTTAAGGTTGGAGTCCTTCCTATGTTGGTTCGAAATATTGATCAGTCATCAGGTTTATGTAATAGGACAAGATTGATAATCATGCAACTCGACAATCATGTCAAACAAGGAAGAATATTTCAGGCAACAATATCGGATAAGTTTTGATTCCTCGCGTGCTCATGTCACCATCATACACTTCATATCCGTTCATGTTTCAATGAAGTCAATTTCCCTTGAGTGTCTGTTTTGCTATGACGATAAACAAGAGCTGAGGCCAATCACTTGCAAATGTCTGTTTGTGTCTTCCACACCCTGTTTTCACTCATGGTCAGTTTTATGTTGCATCATTAAGAGTTACCAGCAAGAAAGGTTTGGAGATTTTAATATGCGACAAAAAAAGATCTAATACTATAACCAATGTAGTATACAAGAAAGTTTTTCATAATTTGTAGCAATTTTGAACATCTTACGAGATTTTATGTTTAGGGTTTCAATTTCATGTATTAGATGAACATTTTGATTATGCTTTATCATTTTAATAGTATTAATGTTAGGGATGTGTCTATCCACATGAAACACCCCTAAATCGTAACCCATTTGAAAATGTATTACCGCCAGTGACCTCGGTTTTCACACCGAAACCACCCCAGACTTTACCATTTAAACACAAATCATAAACAACAATTATGATTTAAACACCAAAATCTTTGGTTAAAACATATGTCTGAGGATTACATCTCAATCCCCATAGGACAAAACAGAGTAATCAGCGGAAGTCTTTGTAAAACATAAATACAAGGGTCTTGATCTTAATGATCACCCGCCAAGGATCTCAACCTGAATAAACTTATCAAAAACACCATTTGCCTTCATAGTCGTTCTAACCTTCACAGGACGGCAACTTATCTGATGTGCCGAATCGAACGGATGACATCAGCCAACCATGCAGAGAATAATTCCGATTGGTTAGTCTTACTGAAAGACTAAGCAAGGGTACAAAGTAGAGTGGTTCGAAGTAGTCGTATTAGGTTAGACTCATCGTTTCTCGAATAACACCCGATGACGATAATCAACCACCATACTTCTACTGAAATCTATGAAAATACATGATCAAGAGAAGATTCTGGACACCGAGTCTCACAGCAATCAATCCCAAAAGAAGACTCCAACGAAATGAGCCTTATCGGAAACACGACAAATGTTGGGAAACATTAATAATATCATACAAGCGTTCAAAAACGACTTGATGTTTCGGCTCACGACCAACCTCACCGCCCAAGGCGAATCCAGATTGAAAAGAGAATTTTACTCTGATCAAAGTCAAGACGAGATTTCCTAGCTGCACTACTCGCCCAAGGGGCAAGGGTATATTAATCATGTGTGACAACGACACTTATCTTATTTAATTCCAAAACACACATCAAGTTATAAGCTTTTAGATATATGTTTCGTCATGAGGGACATATATCGAAGGGAATCCTTCCCAAGGTTTGTGACACTAGCTAAGTGTACCACCTCTATACTCGGATAGAGGACGATCATGATCCGCCAGTTGGTGTCAGGGTCTCCGATGCCCTCTCAACCAATAATTATCAAGAAACGACTGGACCTCAACGAGTTCAACGTTCCTAACTACTAGTGCTAACTAAACAGTTCAACACAGTAATAATCCATATCACACCCATCATGGCCAACATCAAAAACATATATCTATACTAGCGTTGTTCTAGCAGATATACAACCTAGTATAATATCATATTTTAATCATTTATATCTATAATAGCGTTGTTCTAGCATATATACAACCTATTATAATATCTTTTAAAATCACCAACAATTATCAAAACTGTTCCCAACGAAAACAGTAAATCATCCCAAATTAATTAACAACTAAACAATTGATAATTAATTGAAATATGGAATGATGAGCAAGAGCGAACCGCCACTTGCTTGGAGTAGATTCGGCGATGAATCTAGACAAGACGACTACTGATGATATCCTTTCCGAGGATATGGCCTAAGCTTCAGATAGCTCTAGTAGGATTACGGGTCCACACGCGATCCAACAATTACCGTTATGACTGACAAATTAATTAATATCAATTAATTTGTCTGGACGAACTCAATGAATTTAATTTAATACATTTTTATGATTTTAAATCATAAAAATATTAATTAAATTTTTCTAAAGAAAATACGGATGAAAGAGGGTCGAAATTATACCGTTCGATCAATTTCGGGTTAAATCTGGACTGGAATTGAATTGGGCTTACTCGGCCCATTATAAGAATTGGCCATAGGGGGGCCCACTCACTAATTCTTCATCTTCAACCATCGTACAACCCGAACACCGCAACCCCGACTTCAACAACAGGGAGCGACGGCAGCTCGACGCGGAGCTTCGCCGGGAAGGGCGTCTCGACGCCGGAGAGGGCAGCGCGGCGGCGCCGGGAAGGAGAAGCAACAACTCCTGTAACGACGGCAGCTGGCGGTGGCGACACGCGAGCAACGGCGGCGGAGTACAGAAGCTCGGCGCGGCAGCGGCTCGACTCCGTCTTCGTCGGGAAGGAAGGAGACGACGCCGGGAGAGTAGGAGCGGCGGAGCAGCACAGCGGCTCGGCTCACGCAGCTCACGAACAGCGGCTCTGGATTGGGTCGCCGGCGGGAAAGAGACCGAGAGGAGACGTGACGAGAGGGAGCTGGGGAGAGAGTTGGGTTCGGTGTGCCTCGACCTCCCTTCCGATCGAGTTCTTATATGCAGCCCAAGGAGGAGGACGTGCCCGACCCAACTTCGACAAGTGTCCCAAGTTCTGAGGCTGGCATGGAGGACACGCGACATAGGCTGGTAATCAAAGTTGTACAGGCAAGTTTGATACGAGTTTTAAACCCCGGAAATTATATATTTGTATTCAAACAAATATTCTAAGTCCCGAAAATACATCGAATGTATTTTATACCATTCAATGAATTATTTTGGATATCATGGATGTTACGGAAAATCCAAACTCCACTGAAAGCGAAATAATTATTAAACGAAGGTTGAGAAATTTACCCAAATACCCTTACTAAAATTGAGGGGTATTACATCACTTCCCCTGAAGAGAAGTTTCGACCCCGAAACTTGACTGATAATGGTTTAGAGGGACGACCTCCCTACTAAGTACTCAAACTTATAAGTTTAACCATGTTTAACCCATTTACTACTTTGTAAATTGGTTCAAACATTTATAGGTTTAAAACCTATCACCCTTCACGTCTTAAGGAAATTCTATCATATGCTTATACAAACATACATTCCACCATGCTATTCCTATGATAATATGATGATTATTACACCACACTTCAAAATTAATTAGCCAATTTTTACTATATATAAAGTTTATGGATAGTTTCGCCTCTCTTTCGATAATATCTTGTCAATCTCTTTAACATTTTTTATTCAATTAGTTCTTTTTATTTTATCATTCATCTACTTCTATAACAGTTCTATATCGATTAAATATATAATTTTGATATACTATTTTTTCAAATGTATGGAAAATAAACAAATCTCGTACAAGGCACTACACTAGTAATCTACTAAAGTAGAATATATACTACGCCATGTGGCGCCCCCAAAATGAACCAAAATTTTATGTTGTCACGTGACATCACGGTATTGAATTTGCCACATGTCAAGCTCTCATTTTTTTGTTGGTTTTTCGAAAATAAAATAAAATAAAATATATGCCCATATTAGCCGGGTATGAATACAATATGAATATTTTGTATAATCTATTCTTTCCAAAAACGTAGCAAACAATATTCTCAACCATATATTTTTTGTACGTAATCTACTATATATCTACTAAAGTAGAATACCTACTACGCCACGTGGCGCCCCCAAAATGAGCCAAATTTTTTGCTGCCACGTGGCATCACGATATTGAATTTGCCACGTGTCAAGCTCTCATTTTTTGTTGGTCTTTTCGAAAATCAAAGAAAAAAAATATATGCCCATATTAACCGGATCAGATATGCATACAATAAGAATACTTTGTGGAATATTTCAGGCAATAATATCGGACAAGTTTTGATTCCTCGCGTGCTCATGTCACCATCAGACACTTCATACCCGTTTAAGTTTCAATGAAGTCAATTTCCCTTGAGTGTCAGTTTTGCTATGCCGATAAACAAGATCTGGGGCCAATCACTTGTAAATGTCGGTTTGTATCTTTCACGCCTTGTTTTTACTCATGGTCAGTTTTATGTTGCATCAAAGAATTACCAGCAAGAAAGGTTTGGAGATTTTAATATGCGATAAAAAACAAAAAAAAGATCTAATACTACAACCAATGTAGTATACAAGGAAGTTTTTCATAATTTGTAGCAATTTTGAACATCTTACGAGATTTTATGTTTAGGGTTTCATTTTCATGTATTAGATGCACATTTTGATTATGCTTTATCGTTTTAGTAGAATTAGTGTTAGGGATGTGGCTATCCCTATTTCAAAATTAATTAGTCAATTTTTACTATATATAAAGTTTATGGATAGTTTCTTTTGATAATATTTTTTATTCAATTAGTTTTTTTTTATAGTATCATTTATCTACTTCTATGACAATTCTATATCGATTAAATATATAACTTTGATATACTATTTTTTAAATGTAAGAAAAAAAATAAACAAATCTTGGACTGGTAGTACACTAGTTATTAGAAACAAGAAAAAATAAAAAATATATAAGGGTCCCCTAGCTAGGTCTTTATTTTCTTGTCAGTAAATGGAATAAAACAAGAACAACCAATCAATTATTTATATATATACATCACCCCTGATCTCCATCTTCTACACACATATATGATACCATAGTTATCTGTCTTATCAATAGGTCTTTTTTCTAGGTCGATTTTATATATTGTTTATACATGGAAGCAAATAATAGTAATTCGAAGGGTTACACGCTTGATGGCACCGTTGATCTCCGCGGCCGCCCGGTTCTTGCCTCCAAAACCGGCAAGTGGAAGGCTTGTGCTTTTCTTGTTAGTAAGTCGATTCATTCATTCCCTTTTATATACGATTAATTACGAAATGGACGCCCTTATTTAATTTCTACGTACTATATATATATATATATATATATAATGAATGAATGAATGAATGAATGAATGAATAAATGAACTAGCATATGAAGCGTTTGAGAGGATGGCGTTCTACGGAATCGCGTCGAATTTGGTGGTGTACTTGACAACTCAGCTCCACGAGGACACGGTTTCGTCTGTCCGGAACGTAAACAACTGGTCCGGTTCGGTTTGGATGACTCCGGTCCTCGGTGCCTACGTGGCCGATGCCTACCTCGGTCGTTTTTGGACCTTCACTCTCTCCTCCCTCATCTATGTTGTGGTACGTACCGGCACTATAATTCTACCATTCTATCTCTTTTTCTAAGCTATACCCTTAATTAGCATAAACTTATAATTTATTTAGAGGACGAATCACGTAAAAATGAACGCTTAAGTGAAAACGTGAAAATATACGCATATAAACAAAAAGCATGCATATCACATGTATACATAACATACTCATCTCATATTTGAAGTTGAGATATAACTTGACTAGTATATATAAGATTAGTGTATTACTCTTCATATTATCAATTGATTTTATAATAGAACCTCATCGGACTTATGTGTTAGCCTCATATGCGTATTTGCGCCATACCCACATTCCCCCGCGTAGGCCCACGACCCACTGTCTAATTTGATAGCCATACATAAATTCATGCGCATAAGACATTCTCACATTTTTATCTGAACGTCTATTTTCACATAAATCTTTTCCATTTATTTAAAACAAATTTTCATCCTAAAAAATACTTAAACCCTTTTAAAAAATTGAAAATATATAATATTTAACTAAAATTTTCTGAAACAAGGTTTCTAATTAACCAAGCTGACATAGAAAAACCAATTCTATATTATTCATCTAATTAGGCTATATACCTTTTTGCTTTGCAGAATCGTCCTAAATTCCCGATCAAGTGTTTAATTGGTTCATATTGTTTGAAATTAGTGTGTGACTTAGAATCAAAGGTTAAGTTAGGCATGTAATAAATTAAAGAGGATATATAATGCATATATGTGACAGTTTAAATTCTTTGAACAATAAATTAATTAAATAAAGAGGTTCACATCGTGCAACATAAAAAGTTTAGAATACATTAATGGAGCTGTCAACTACAAACATATACTGTACATAGCCCACAAGTAAAGCCACTAGCTACCCTTTGAGCATTGAATACTTGAAGTGCTTATCTTAAGATATATAGGGTTTAGTTTGGTGAGGTGTATATATTTAGGTACCTAATTCATATACTAAAGTACTCAAGATCTTATAATCTATAACGAAATGAGTACAACGTCATAGTAGTCCGTTTAACACTTTCGCAAGAGTTTTCCTGTCTGACTCGTCTTCCGATGGTGTTTTCTTTTGATCGTGCTTGTTCACTACTCGCTTTTGATCGGTTTAGCTCTATTTTAACTTTGTTGTAATTTTTTTGCTTGATTTATTGTTCTTATTGTCCGCTTTTGACCAGCGTCGATTTATCGATCTCTCAATCTACCCGACGTTGTTATGTCGGGTAATTCGAATTCTTTCCTCGTCAAAAAAAAATAAAAAAAATAAATCGAAGTCACATCACATTATATTCGCGTAGCACAGTACGTTGGTAGGTAAAAGCTGCGTCAATAGTTACACCACTCAAGTGAACATAACTTGAGTGTGTACAACATCTGATTAGGATTTGATCGATAACTTAAGTGACCAATAGGATTCATGATTGGTGGACGCTGGATACGATAAGGAACCATATCGTTGAAATTATTGACTTCCTTTTTGGGCCACTATGAAATATAATGGTAACACATATGCTCGATCACATTAATTATTGGAGTATATGGCAACAAATTGGCCTTGCTAGCTAGGGTGGGCATAAAAACCGAAAAACTATATAAAAAAACCGAAAAATCGACCAATTTTTAGGTTAATCTTACTGAAGAAAAATTGACTTTTGGTTTCGGTTAACCGACCGAAATAAATTTCGGTTATTTGGTATGGTAATGGTTAGGGTTTTTTTTTGTCTCGGGTAACCGACTAACCGATATTATAAAAATATATTTTTAGAATTATAACAAGATAACTAGTGTGCATACTAGTAGTGGATACATTCTAACATGAAATGAGGTGTTTTGCCTCGATTTGAATCTCTCTAGACGCAACCACCCATTTCCTTTTTTGCTATGTATAAATGAAATAATGATTGTGACTCATAACCACAAGACGATGAAATTGATGGTGATTTAGACAACTAATTAGTATTAAAAGGGGAACAAGTAATCTTGTAAAGTGGAAGGGACAAAACTCATATCAATATACTACGGATAGATTTCATATCCAAATAGCTTAGTTTTTCATCAATTTCTTGTACTTATTTGTTAGCATATTTAATATATCAGTAGAATATATAATATAACATATATATTTGGATTTAAAAATTGAGGAATAAGAGCAAAAACACAATTTATCAACACAACATATTAGAATTGAAGGAGATTTAGGCTAGGGTACTAATTAATATTGAAGTTCATCTTGTTTTAATTATTTAGATGTCAAACACCAACATAGTAGAGATAACTCATATAAGAGATGAAAGTAAAGAAGATGGTGTTGAAAGAGTCACTAGATTGAACAAGTCGATTCGTTCTTCGTCTTTATTATTATATTGTTTTGTTTCGTATCAAAGTTATAGGGGTGATAAACTAACTAACTCGAAATTTTATGATTGATGTCTTTTGTTTTACTTTTATACATCAAGTTGCAATGTTAAGAAATTAAAAAAATCAACTAATAGTAGTAATTAAGCTTCATTAGAGCACTAAAGTATATTTATTTTATAACATTATGATTTTTTGGTAAACCGAATAACCATTCCGAAACCGATGGTTAACCGATGTACGGTTAGAAGTGCGTATATTTATCTAGAGCACTAAAGTATATTTATTTTGCGTTAGAAAAATCATAGTAGTAATTAAGCTTCACAAAAGCACTAAAGTATATTTATTTTGCGTTAGAAAAATCATATATATCGATATTTATATTTTAATTGCACATATATATAAGTACTAAATATATATATATATGCATTAAAAGTGCGTATATTTATGTACCAAAAATGCATTTTGTATATGCACATTTTAAAAATATGTACGTATATATTAAATGGTCACATTTAATATAAAAATATGCATATACAGTATGTAATTGTACATGTTTTTGGTGAACTTCAATTAATCATCTATTAGTCCCTTTGTAAAATACTGATATTTAGTAATGCATATCCAATGTTTCTTAAATGATATACTTTAAAAAAGTGATGGATAAATAAAGGATGGTTAAATAAACTCATTCGAATTTATTTTGAGGGATTTTTTTGTTTTATTAATTAGAATTTAATATGTCAATTAGAGAAATTGATACATAAAATGAAATAAAAAATGAACAAGACTATATATTGAGAATGGTCCATGTTGGAATTTTGTCAATTGATAATTAAAAGCAGGCTTGGACTCCGTATCGTCCATCATTTTTGGGCCTTATTTGTTGAGGTACATTAGGAAACCTACAATTAGGGGTGAGCAAATATATCCGATCCGGTTGATCCGATCCGAAAATCCGCCGATCCGTATCCTAAAAATTCGTATTCGAAAATATCCTTTAAGTTTTTATCCGTATCCGATCCGATCCGGGTGATTTTGCCGGATACTTGAACCGGATACAGATCGAGATATTTAGCTTACCGGATATCCGAAAATATCCGGTACTATTCATATAATATTTATAATCATAAATTTGTTTATTATAACTAATATATTGAGTAATATATTAATAAATTTTACATCCTTAATCACATATTTATATTGTTGTCCAAGTAAAATATTGTAAATACATTTTCATATGAATAATAAGTGTGTATATAATTTAAATCGTACGAACAAATTAAGAAACAACCTATAAATTTTATTTCTTAATTTAAAATTTTATTACTTTTGAATTTAAAAAATGAATATATTGATTTATTTTTAATAGATTTATAGTAACCGGATAATTCGGATATCCGGCTCAGATATCCGATCCGATCCGAGTCCTTTTTTACCGGATATCCATTTCAAAACGGACCAAATACGGATCGGGATTTTATAAATTTTTTGAACCGGATATCCGGTATAACGAATCGGATCGGATCGATCCGTTTGCTCACCCCTACCTACAATATAGAAGTAACTTTTTGATTATTTTTTCTCCCTCCTTTTTGTTTTCCTTTTTTACTCTCTCTCTCACATTAATTCAAAAACTAGTTCTTTATGAAGCACAAAAGGGGATAGTTCTTCTTAGGAAAAACAAATATGTGGGCCCAAATACTCAAAAACTACTTCAAGAATAACCACTATTTTTTTGAGACAGTAAAAAATTGAGGTTCCAGGAAAACCAATCCTGAATCCCCAAAAGACCGAGAAAACGACAGTGGAAACAACAGACACGTGAAACTAAAAGAAACAACAAAATAAACAAATTACAATAGGTAATAGAAACAAACAAACAAACACGAAAGGAGTAAGACGAATAGGCTTGATCGATGAGAAAGGCTCAAACATGGGTTAGAAGACACCAATGCGATGTTGATGCAGCCGAAAAGCAGATACAAGACACAATCTAGAGACACAACGTCAGTTGAAACCACCAGTGATCACACGATCACTATCTCGATCTCTAATCCGGAACATTACTCTCAAGCCAAACCTAAAACCAATTCCATATCAGAAATGAGTGTATCTCAATAAGGCTCGTCTTATGTGAGGCCTTCTCAGCAAAAAATTAGGAGCCTTTAGGCTGAGGTTCCACAGTGGTTCTGGCAAATGGATCTGATAAGCCGAAGGAGATCTAAGGGAAGAGTAATCTCTGATTTTTGGTTGGCACAACAAGTTGTACGTAGAGAGCCAAAGAAGAGTTGCTTGTCGAGGTTGGAGTCGAGGTTGTCGTCGAGAGATCGCTGCTAGGCAAAGCACTAGTGGAGCCGTGGAGGAGACGATCGAGTCATGGCGCCGACGTCAGTGAGGAGTCGGATCTGGTGAATGCTAGGTTGTTCAAATTTGGGGGGAAAAGTCCCCAAAAGTGTCGGAAGTTTCACAAAAATCATTCCAACATGGAGAAGAAGGATTTAATAGAGAGAAATGAAAATAAGAATTTGGAATCCAAGCAAGAGAAGAGTGGATCTGGTAGATTTCATGGGAGCAGATGGTGGAGGCTGGTGGCGGCTGAGTTTTTTCTAGGATTTCGGATTCGGGAGTTTTTACGGGTTATTTTCTAAGAATAACCACTATGGTTGTTCTTATAAAGACTTTTCCATTTATAAAGATACTTTTTTTTTAAAATAAATACTTTTAAAACTTTGGAAATTGTATAATTGCTTCTTCATAGTTTATCATAAAAAAGTATTTATAATTATCCTTTATCAAACACCATTATATAAAAAATGTGTTTTTTCACAAAAAAAATGTCTTTAGTACATATACCAAACAAATCCATATTTTGTTCTATTTTGACTCATTTTGAAGCCCTTTTAGTTTTCTGTAAAAATGGACCAGGGGTACTTACGCTCGTACGTGCATTATTCGTGATTATTGGGATCAATATATTCACAATGTGACTTCTCAAGACCTACCAATACATCATACCCTCTTATTTGTGGATGGGATCACATCGACATAGTTCAATTGAGTAAAGGGTCTTTTTGGACGGCCAAAAAGGGACTTTAATGTTTTATATATAGCAAAAAGAAATATGGTAAAAAATATACTTCATATTACTAAATAATACATATAAGTAGTTATAAAATGTAGTATTATATCATTATGAGTATATGACATATCAATTAACTCTTGGGTGAAAACACAAGTCCTACGAGAAAGTGGATCGATATGATTAAATGGATAATTTATTATTTCATAAAAGCACAAGTCCCTCGATCTCCTAAGGAATTAGGATTAGAGACATAAGAAAGGAGAAAGAATAGATTGAAATTTAAAGAAAAATGAAGGAGATAGGAGGAGAGGATGATAACTTGACAAAGCAAACGATATATTGGCACAAAAACATGAAGGTGAGTGGCAAATTGACACGCGAGAGAGGAAACTAGTAAATAAAAGAAAAAAATTGACTGATAGAAGGAAACGTAAAGCTGAAATTTTCTTTAGGCGCATTGTTCATTTCAAGTCACCATGCTTTTATACATAATTATATAAAATTAAAATATACCTTAAATACTACTACATAATACATATTAGTAGCTATAATATATATTATCATATCACTATGAGTCTATGACATATCAAATATGCAAATCAAATTCTCTGCAAATTAATTGTACACCCTTTTATGTTATCTCTATATTTTACATACATGCTTATTTTATATTTTAAATCTTAAATTAGGATTAATAATTAAGATTTAGGCTTTGTAGTTTAAGGCTTATGATATAATTTTAAGATTTAGAGTTTATATTTTAAAATTTAAAATATAGGGTTTATATTTTAGAAGTTAAGAAAAATATGATATATTAATTTCATATGTGCAGGGCATGGGTATGCTGACAATGGCGGTGTCATTGAAAAACATGAAACCAACGTGCAACGTGGCGTCCGCGTCATCAACAACAGGCACGTGCATCAGCAAAGCAACCCCAACACAAATCGGCTTCTTCTACGCGGCGCTCTACGTCATCGCCGTCGGCGCGGGGGGCACGAAGCCCAACATCTCGACCTTCGGAGCCGACCAATTCGACTCCAACGACCCTCGCGAGAAGGAACTCAAGGTCTCCTTCTTCAACTGGTGGATGTTTAGCGCCTTTCTTGGCGCGCTCTTTGCTACCGTGGGCCTCGTCTACATCCAAGAGAATCTCGGGTGGGGCCTCGGCTACGCGATCCCAACCGTCGGATTGACGCTCTCGTTGATCGTGTTTTATGTGGGGTCCCCGTTTTACAGGCACAAGCCCAGGCGTGTCGCAGAGGATTATAGCTATTGTTGCAAGAGCCCCGCTAAGGAAATCATGGGGGTCGTTTTGGGCATGTTGAGGAATTGGCACGTTAGGGTTCCTGATGACTCGAGGCTGCTCCATGAGGTTGATCCTTGTTGTTATATTCAGGCTGGCAGGAGACAAATGCCCCATTCCAAGACCTTTAGGTAATAATTTACCCATTGAATTCTTTGCTTTCTCTATTCCCTTTAAATTTTACTTGTTTATTTTATATTTTAGATCATAAATTAATAAGAGTTAATAATTAAGATTTAGGATTTATAATTTAAGTTTTAAGTGTTAAAACTTAGAATTTAGTGTTTTAGGATATATGGTTTTAGGGTTAGGGTATATGATTTATATTTTAGAATTTCGGATTTATGTTTTTGGTTTTAGAGTTTATATTTTAGGGCTTAGGATATAAAATAAACTAATTTAACTTAAAGGGAGCATAGATGAAAGTAGATAATTTGATCTCTTAATTTGTACAATCATCTCAATAAGTGCTTGTTTGGTTAGGAACTGATTTCCTAGAATATAAAAAAATCCCATTTTTGGTTTTTTTTCCCCTTGACAACAACTTGATCGAGAGAAAATTATAAACAAAAGTAAATTTCTATTTAAGATACAACAATCAACAATATATTAAATAATCATTATCCTAGAAAGTGAAAAGTTTGAGAGAAAAATAATCAACAAAAGTAACTTTCAATTTCAATAACCATAATTTACTCTTATTAGTTGTCTAAAAAGTCTTAAAATAATTCATATTTTCATCACATCCTAAAACTAGAATCTAGGACTAGCTTCAAACCAAGAGATAATAATGCAATTCTTTTATTTTGGAGGTTGAGTGTTCTTAGGAGTTTATAATATTTTTGTATTTTCAATTAACTCTTCTTTTGTTTGTATGAGTCATAAACATAAATGAATGCTCAAAGAACCCAATTTAACTCATTGTAAGAGAAGCCTAAGAACGATTTTGTTTGTATTAGATGAAACCAACTAATAAAGGTGGTATGGAGCGATTTTGATTGGCCAATAAATACCCTAAAAATCTAATCAATTATAGCACTAAATAAAAAGGTGAAACATATATTCTTGGTTAAATCATTTATGCTTATATATATAGGTTCCTCGATAAGGCAGCAACAAAAGAAGACGACCAAAAAAAGGCACCATGTACAGTGACACAAGTGGAGAAAACCAAACTAATACTAGGAATGTTGATGATATGGCTTACCTTACTCATCCCAAGCACCATCTGGGCTCAAGTCAACACCCTCTTCGTTAAGCAAGGGACCACCCTGGACCGCCACGTGGACGTGGGTGGGTCCTCCTTCCAGATTCCGGCGGCCTCCCTGGGCAGCTTCATAACCATAGCCATGCTTCTTGCCGTCCCATTGTACGACCGCTACTTGGTCCCTTTCATGCGAAGGAGAACCCGAAACCCTAGGGGCATTACCCTCCTTCAAAGGCTTGCCATTGGATGCGTCATTCAAATCTTTGCAATTGTCGTTGCCTATGTTGTTGAGCTCCGCCGAATGCAGGTACGTAAACTAGTAGTGTTATTTTCTTATTGTTGTTTAAAATTTCTTGTAGGGGATATAACGTAATTGTTGGATCGTTTGAGTTACGTCTGAGTGAACAAATGCTTTGTTCCCCCATAAGGTGCATCGGAATAATATAGCAAGAAAGAGAGTAATTAGAACTCACGATATATAGTGGAAACCCCAATCAGTCAAATAACTAATCATGGAAAAACCACTACCTTCAAGCTTCTCGCTTGTGAGGATTTTGAAGAGTCTAATTGTCTTATTGATTTCTTGATTGGTTATACTTGTAGCCTGAATTTCAAACCCTAGACTTCCCACTTAGATTTGAATCTCTTGTACAACGAGAACACGAACTCACTCTTCTAAGACTTACATACGCTTCACCTTTCTTTTCTCTCAATGAAATGCTCAGTTCGTACCTAAGAAATGAGTCTCACACTTTTATTTATACAACTCGAAAATCCTACTTACAAGATAAGATCTTTCTCTCTCTAATTTCAACAACAAGAAGATATTGACTTGATTTGATAAGATAAAATCTTAACCGAATATATTAGCTAAGGAAATATTTCCTAAGATAATATCTTTCTCTCTCCAAATCTTCCAATCGGCGTGATCCACCCAATTTCCCTTTTTGTCAACTGCATGATCTTCAAAGATAATCTTTATAATCTTCATGCTTGATTTCTTCATTCCATTCACAGTTTGATGTTTTGTTCGGCACTGATGTTCCTTGAGAGGTAACAAAGCGTTTGGAGAAAGCTTTGTTTCCTCTGCACTCTTACGCTGCAATGGTTTCCTGTGGCAACTTTGTTTGTTCCTGAAACACTTAGATACCATATTAGTGGAATGTTTGTTACCATCAAAACCTAAGGAATTCAACAAATTTCCCCTTTTTGATGATGACAAACATCCTTGACAAAATAACACACATATGAGATAACGACATTATCATGAAGATAGTTTTCCCCTTTTAGACATAATAGTTCCCCCTCAGAGATAGTACAAATTAAACATGATTAGTTCCCTCTCAGCTAAGCTACCCGTCATTTCCCCCCTTTTGGCATCATCAAAAACCTGAAGTCAAGTACAGAAAGTAAATGAACACATCCGAATAAGCAAACAACCCCTTTTTCATTAACAAAAACAAACAAAGACAACTGCAAGGACAACAACAAAATAAGCAAAGATAACAAACATGATCAACATGCACTCAAGGCAAACACAGGAAACAAAAACAAAGAAAAGAAAAGCAACTAGGGGATAGATGTGCTGGGAACAAAAGAGGGGTTGGTAAGCGGAGAAAGATGAATCAGGCGCCACTGGTGCCAGCAGAGGGAGCCGGAGAATGAAGAGCAATCAGGGCACACACATCCTCCATAAGACGTCTTTGTTGTTCCGCCGGTGTAGATATAACGCGGGACAACCTCCTTAGTTCCTTCCTTAGATCAGATTCCTCTGTTTGTCCCCCCTTAGAGTCGACACCGTCAGACTCTTCTTCCTCAACCTCAACAGCTGGTGCAGGAACTTCCTTGACCCAACCAACTCATTCCTTCAAAACAAATTGCATCTTATGCAGATTACTGGCATCTAGAGGACGAGAAAAGGAGAAGCCTTCCGTGGCCCCTTTGTATACCTTGTGGTACTCCAAAATTTGCTTGACTATGCGGGGGTACAGAAGAGCATGGCGATCAGTGTTCTTGGCGTGGGTCATATGCTGCATCATCACACGCGACAAATTGATTGGTTCTTTCTCAAGCAACTTGGCGAGGAAAACCACATCCAGAATCAGCAACGTATTGCGCTTTTGTTCCCTGGGAGTGAAGTTGCAGATGAGGTAATGGTACAACACCTTGTTGACAGCAGACATATAGGAGGAATCTAAAGCTCCAGACGCAGGCGGAGAGGGGATCTCAGCAACACGGCGAGCGGCCTCCTTGTAGGGGAAATCCTTTGGCCAGTGCCCCTTTGGATACTCATCATACCCAACATGCGGAACTCCCAGGATGAGGCTCAGTTCCATGCTAGAGAACACATGGGTTGTGCCCTCCAGGGTGTAGCTGCCTAGAACTGTGTGGGGACAAACCTCGATGACGAATGTTGTGTAGAAGGCCTTGAGCTGTTCTTCATCAACCTCTTCCTCCGTAACGAACAAATGATTCCACTGTTGCGCCTCCAACAATGATACAATCTCCTCCAAAGCATTCTGCTTGAGGAACTCAACATCCAGCAACAGTTCCCTAACCACACCTTTATGACTCATATCCCTGACCTCTTCGACTTCCGCCTTCACCTTGCCCTTTGCACTTTGGCGTCGTGGACTCTTGCGAACATGAGCCACAAACACCTTGGCGCATTTTGATTTTCGCTCAGAGACCTGCTCAAACTCGTTGTCCGAACTCACCGGAATTGCCTTGGCGGCCTGGGCTTGAGCGCGTGTTTTGCGCTTGGTAGAGCAACCCATCTTGACCCGTGCAGAGAACTTGGGTCCCTTAGGCGGCGAAGCCTCAACACCATCCTCCATCAATTCCTTCTCCAGACTGCGCACTACATCCTTGATGTTGGCGGTGACGGCAGCATGATCCTCTGTCATCGTCGGCGTTGCTATGGTGGCGCCGCCGATAAATTCCTCGGACTCCTCCTCAGGTTGGGTGGGGTGGGTCGGAGATGAGAGCACCTCCTCTTTTTCGTTCGAGGAGACGACAGTCGGGTCTCGGGGCGATAGGGTTGAGGTTAGGGTTAGCATAGGCAGGAGGTGGTGAGGGTGATTTGGGGGCTACGTAGGAGACCATTATGAGTTTGTCTGGTGTAGGCGAGGGGGCAGAGTGATTTTGGTGGGGGCGGTGGCCGTTTGTGGTGGTGGAGGGTTGGTGGTGTCAAGAGTGGAGGTGGAGGGTGTGGATTGGGCGATGGCGGCGAGGATGGCGGGATCAGTTCCCATAGCAGAGAGCTTGCTAAGGAGACTTTGGAGATCCTCAGCGCCGACAATGGGGATGTTGGAGTGAGAGGCCATTTGTGGAGCTGTGAGGATGGAGATGAGAGAAAGCAAGAGGGCAAGAGAGATTTAGGCAGAGAAGGCAGTGAGGAGGGATTTACCTAGGAGAGCCGAATAAATAGAGCACACACAATCTTTTCGGTTACCAAAGATAACTCTTGAGATCTTCTATCTTTTCCAAAGATTTGCATCCGAAATCTCCACCTTCCAAAAATTAAAACTCTGCAAACTCTGTCCAGATTCATCAAATCCCACACAATTCTCGAGCCCATCATATCACACGACCATCAATTCAACTCTAAATGCAAGCAACATTTCCAAATCGCAGGTGCAAGCCATTATTACCCGTCAAATCATTCAAATCCCTACTGCAGACCACAGTAGAGACGATTTGTTTTCCCGCCTTACCGAAAAAGTAGAAGCGTGCGATGCGGGGGTAACATTGCCAAAGAGGGTACAAAGAACATCACACAAAAAATATACGAGAATTTTTTTAAATGTTTAATCATGAATGAGAGGCTCCTAGATGTGGATGATTAGAGGGGCTCATAGGAAGCATCAAACATGATGACTAGGGTAAGCTGTAGAGTCAACAATAATTTGGGCTTATAATGAGGGATCAATGCATCAAGTTGACTCTTTTGAGCCGAAAGAAAACTGTTTCATGTATTATAATGATAGCATAGATGATCATGCACGAAATTTTGCAAATTAGTGAAGCACAAGCAAGAGCCTAAGCATGTTGTTCATACAATGATCAAAGGAAAGATTGTAAATCAAGACACGACACTTACACAACCATAAATTACCAAGTAATTTAGCCAGTCATCGAGGGAACGCAACAAGTAGACATTTAGTTGAGAGAGATCATACCAAGTTCCATGCGAAACTGTTCGAAGGGTTCCCTATTGAGTGCTTTGGTAAAAATGTCAGCGATTTGATCCTTGGTTCCACAGAAGTCCATGGACACCAACCCTTTCTCCACACAATCACGTAAGAAGTGATGTCTTATCTCGATATGCTTGGTACGTGAGTGTTGCACATGATTCTTGGAGATATTTATGGCACTAGTATTGTCACAAAGAATGAGAATAGATTCAAGAAGAATATCATAGTCATTGAGTTGTTGCTTGAGCCATAGGAGTTGAGTACAACAAGCTGCGACGGCTATGTATTCGGCTTCTGCAGTTGACAAGGCAACTGAATTCTGCTTTTTCGACCCCCAGGAAACCAAACATGGCCCAAGGAACTGAGCCATTCCGGATGTAGATTTTCTGTCCACTTTGTTCCCTGCGAAGTCGACATCTGTGTACCCAACTAAATCAAAGTTGCCACCCCTTGGATACCACAAACACATATCGTCTGTTCCTTTCAAGTATCTCAGAATCCTTTTCACTGCTTTGAGGTGTGTTTCCTTGGGATTTGCCTGAAATCGAGCACACAGACACACACTATACATAATATCAGGTCTACTAGCAGTGAGATAAATAAGCGAACCTATGATTCCTCGATAGAGTGTTGGATCAACTCATTTTTCATGCTCATCATTTCCCATTGGATTGTTGGGAGATATGGGAGTTGTAAAGGGCTTTGCATCAGACATTCTGAACTTCTTAACACACTCCCGGAGATACTTCTGCTGATGAACCCTTGTTCCATCTTCTCCAGAGACCTGAAGACACAGGAAAAACTTCAGTTCCCCAACCATGCTCATCTCAAATTCACTGGCCATCAGACTTGAGAATTTTTGGACCAGTTTATCATCTGTAGATCCAAAGATGATATCATCCACATAGACTTACACAACTAGAGTGTGTTTTTCTTCCTTCAAAAGGAACAGAGTCTTGTCGACCTTCCCACGAACGTATCCATGAGACAGAAAGAACTGAGAGAGCCTATCATACCAGGCCCTTGGAGCCTGCTTAAGACCATACAATGCCTTGTCTAGAATATAGACATGATCAAGTTGGGAGGGGTCTTCAAATCCAGAAGTTTGCTCCACATAGACTTTTTCCTTGAGAACTCTATTCAAGAAAGCAGTCTTCACGTCCATTTGTTGTAGTTTAAAGCCATGTAAAGCTGAGTATGCAATGAGTAGTCATATGGCTTCCAGACGAGCAACCAGAGCAAATGTCTCATCATAATCAATCCCTTCCTGCTGGTTGTACCCTTTCACCACCAGCCTTGCTTTGTTCCTTGTGACCTGAACTTGATCATCCAACTTGTTTCCGAATACCCACTTCGTTCCTATCATTGTTCTGTTCCCTGGACGAGAAACTAACCGCCAAACCTTGTTCCTTTCGAACTAATGGAGTTCTTCTTGCATGACATTTATCCAGTCTGGATCCTTCAATGCGTCTCCTATAGATTTGGATTCTTGCAGAGAAAGAAAAGCATTGAAAGCACAAAAGTTTTGCAGTGTAGACCGAGTGCTATGTGGAATTCCCTTCTGAAAGTCTGTTAGAATTAGGTGCACTGGATGATCCTTCTTTTGCTGGTAGTTCCTTATTTCCAATTTGTTGATGTTGAATTCATCAAAATCAATGTTACTAGTAGTTGAGCTTTCACCGACTGTCCCTTCAGCACTTGGACCTTCACTCACTGTTTCTTCAGCATCAGGACTTGCCTCAAATGTCTCCACTGAATCAGGACTTGGGCTTTGTTCCTCCGGAGGGACCAGAGAGGAACCAAACGACTGGGCACCTTCATCTGACTCAACATTGTCGGCAGAGTCTTGATTTCTTGGTGTTGATGGGTCATCATGACTGTCTTGACTAGGAGGGACCCCATCCACATCACCATTTTCTACAAGTTGAAAGCTGTCATCTTCGGAGAGATCGGTGTTCGAGGGAACACTAGTCGTTTGTGCCTGCACATTGTTACTAGCCATGACAGATTCATCGAAAACCACATGAATACTTTCCTCTACCTTTCTAGTCCTCTTGTTGAACACTTTCTAGGCCTTGCTCTGGAGAGAATATCCTACAAAAGTTTCTTCATCATTTCTTGGAGAAAACTTCCCGAGAGAATCCTTCCCATTGTTGTGGACAAAGCATTTGCAACCAAAAGTCCGCAGATGAGACACATTCGGCTTTCTTCCCCTTAGGAGTTCATAGGGTGTTCAACAACGGGCGAATGGTTGCTATGTTCAGCACATAACAAGCAGCATTCAAGGTTTCACCCCATAAGCTCAAAGGAAGACCACTAGCAATAAGCAGGGTGTGCGTCATATCCTCCAGAGTCATGTTCTTCCTTTCCACAACACCATTTTGTTGCGGAGTCCAGGGTGCTGAGAAATTGTGACTTATGCCATTGTTCCTACAGAGAGATAGAAACTGAGAGTTCTCAAATTCTGTCCCATGATCAGTGCGGATGGACCCCAGAGACTATCCTACACTCTTCTCAACTGACTTGAGCCAAGATTCAAACTCAGCGAACACTTCATCTTTTGATGACAGAAAGAGGGTCCATGTGTACCTGGAAAAGTCATTGACAATAACAAACACATATATATTTCCACCACGGATCCTTGTGCGCATAGGCCCACAAAGATCCATGTGGATTAGTTTCAGAGGACAAGTTGTGCTTACCTCTTTCTTGGATTTGAAAGAGGACCTTACCTGCTTATGGAGTTCTTCTTGCATGACATTTATCCAGTCTAGATCCTTCAATGCGTCTCCTATAGATTTGGATTCTTGCAGAGAAAGAAAAGCATTGAAAGCACAAAAGTTTTGCAGTGTAGACTGAGTGCTATGTGGAATTCCCTTCTGAAAGTATGTTAGAATTAGGTGCACTGGATGATCCTTCTTTTGCTGGTAGTTCCTTATTTCCAATTTGTTGATGTCGAATTCATCAAAATCAATGTTACCAGTAGTTGAGCTTTCACCGACTGTCCCTTCAGCACTTGGACCTTCACTCACTGTTTCTTCAGCATCAGGACTTGCCTCAAATGTCTCCACTGAATCAGGACTTGGGCTTTGTTCCTCCGGAGGGACCAGAGAGGAACCAAACGATTGGGCACCTTCATCTGACTCAACATTGTCGGCAGAGTCTTGAGTTCTTGGTGTTGATGGGTCATCATGACTGTCTTGACTAGGAGGGACCCCATCCACATCACCATTTTCTACAAGTTGAAAGCTGTCATCTTCGGAGAGACCGGTGTTCGAGGGAACACTAGTCGTTTGTGCCTGCACATTGTTACTAGCCATGACAGATTCATCGAAAACCACATGAATGCTTTCCTCTACCTTTCTAGTCCTCTTGTTGAACACTTTCTAGGCCTTGCTCTGGAGAGAATATCCTACAAAAGTTTCTTCATCATTTCTTGGAGAAAACTTCCCAAGAGAATCCTTCCCATTGTTGTGGACAAAGCATTTGCAACCAAAAGACCGCAGATGAGACACATTCGGCTTTCTTCCCCTTAGGAGTTCATAGGGTGTTCAACAACGGGCGAATGGTTGCTATGTTCAGCACATAACAAGCAGCATTCAAGGTTTCACCCCATAAGCTCAAAGGAAGACCACTAGCAATAAGCAGGGTGTGCGTCATATCCTCCAGAGTCATGTTCTTCCTTTCCACAACACCATTTTGTTGCGGAGTCCAGGGTGCTGAGAAATTGTGACTTATGCCATTGTTCCTACAGAGAGATAGAAACTGAGAGTTCTCAAATTCTGTCCCATGATCAGTGCGGATGGACCCCAGAGACTATCCTACACTCTTCTCAACTGACTTGAGCCAAGATTCAAACTCAGCGAACACTTTATCTTTTGATGACAGAAAGAGGGTCCATGTGTACCTGGAAAAGTCATCGACAATAACAAACACATATATATTTCCACCACGGATCCTTGTGCGCATAGGCCCACAAAGATCCATGTGGATTAGTTTCAGAGGACAAGTTGTGCTTACCTCTTTCTTGGATTTGAAAGAGGACCTTACCTGCTTACCTTTGGTACAAGCATCACAAACTTCATTACTCGTTGCTTCGACCTTAGGAAGACCATTGACCAGTTCTTGTCTATGAAGTTTGGAAAGAATTTGGAGACTTACATGTCCAAAGTGCTTGTGCCACAAGTCTGTCATCGCATCGATGGACGATAGACACAATTCCTTCTCAAGGATAAAAACAGGATCCACTTTATAGACATTGTTATCACATATCCCTTTGAGCATAATTTTCCATGTACTTATACACTCAACATAACAATCGTCAGTATTAAAGAGTATCCTATTTTTCTTGTTTTGACAAAGTTGGCAACACTAAAGAGATCAAATCTTAGACTATTCACGAGTGTCACGTTATCCACAGTTATATGGTTAGAAAGCCTTACCTTACCAAAACCACAAACTTCTCCCTTACTCTTATTTCCAAAGGTTATTGAACCTCCAGAGGCATGTTAAAGTGAGGTAAACCAGCTTTTGTTCCCTGTCATATGACTTGAGCATGCACTATCGAAATACTAGGAACCTTTCCTCACTTCAGCATGTATTGAAAAGATTAGTTCTTACGAACCCAGACAAGCTTAGGCTTTCTGGGTGTGGGAGCTACATATTTGATCTTAGCAGGTTTTTCAGTTATTTTTTCCCTAGCAGTACGAGCAATTTTCTCATTGTGTTTCTTCAGGAGACACTCTTGTTTGTAGTGACCGGAGTGACCACAGTACCAACAAACCCTATGACACTTTAGATCCATATACTTGCTATGTCCAGGCCAAATTGGTTTGTTAGCAATCCTAGAATGAAAATCAATATGATTGGGCTTACCGTTATGTGCTTGCTTTAGCCAAATGGAATGAGCTTTCTGTCCATGGTACCAAGGTTTGTTCCCATCAGTCGAATTCACACAGTTTTTACGATTGTTCCCTCTAGAGGAACTTGACCTTGTTTCTCGCACAAACTGTTTTCCTTCGACTTCAGGGCTTTGAGACTTGGTGACATCAACAAGAAGCTTAGGTTGGTAACCAATTCCAAAGTGAGGCACAAGTTTCTTCTTTTCATCTTTGGATGTTACAAACACAATGCCTTTTGACTCTTCCTTATGTTTCTCACTGAGCTTAGACAAATCACTAGACAACTTGGCATTGCTTAGTTTTAATATTAATGACTCAGATTTTAGTGAGGAGACAGTGGATTCTAGAGACGTAATCTTTTCAGTGAGTTTAGGACACTCATTACAAGGGCTTGGAGAAGAGGATGAAACTTTCTCAAGATTGGTCATTTTTTCTGCCCAACCTTTGTTTTCATCAATCAAACTTGAGATTGATTCATCCTTTTCTTCAATCTACTCACTGAAAAGACTATTCTCATGAACAAGTTTCTTAATGAAGAAGATTAGGTTTTCCTTAGACTTGTTTTTCAAACTTAGAATGAGTTCATATTCATTTACCTCAGAGTCATCCAGACTACCTTCAGTCTCTGTGTCATTGGATTCTTCTATGGACATCAAGCAAACATCCCTTGAATGAGAGGATTCTTCATCATCTGAGTCAGAATCTCCCCAAGTTGCAACCATTGTTTGCTTTCCTTCACGGAGTAGAGGAAGACCTGCCTTTTTCTTGAAGCAGTATTTGGCAAAGTGTCCCTTGTTTTGGCAATGATAGCAAATGACATCCTTCAGGTCTTTGTTCCCTTCGAGGGAACGAGGGGTGCCCTTGTTGCGAGACCATATTTTTTTCATTGCTCTGGTGATGAGAGTCACATCTTCATCTCCGTCTTCATCTTCAACGTGAGACAAGTCAAAGGCACGTTCAACCTTTAGAGCAATGTTTTGAGCCTTCTCTACTCCTTTCTTGTTCATTTTATAGTTATAGACAGAGACATTGCTTTCAAGTTTGGCAATAACCTCTTCCATAGTGAGAGTTTTGACATCAGTCTAGGAGTAAAGAGCTAGAGTTGAGGCCTTGCATGAAGTGATGAGTGATCTTCTAGTCTGGAAGCTCTTCACCAAGGAACTCCAATTGACCGACTATCCTCAGAAACCTGGAGTAGAACTCTTGGACGTGTTCGCCTTTTCCTTGGGACATTTGATCATACTCCTTCATTAGTGATAGAATACGATTATTTTTGACATCTTCATTTCCATGATGGAGTCGTCTTAAGGCTTCCTAGATCTCTTTGGCAGTTTTGTAACCAATAACCTTCTTGAGATCAGCATGGAGCAATGCCATATGGAGTATCTTCTTGGCTCTACTGTTTTTCTCCAGCTTTTTCCAGTCTTCATCAATATAGTCAGCCTTTAGTTTTGGCTTTGTAGCGTCCTTCTCATCTGGGATAGCAATGGGGTCAACTTCAATGATTTTCCATATTTGACCATCAAGGGAACAAATATGAGATTCGATTTGCTCAACCCACCAATCATATTCTCCAGCCTTCAACACTGGAGGCTTCCAGAATGAATCTCCAATAGCGTTGCTTGACGACATCTAACCTGCAAAGTCTTAACGAAAAACAATTTAGAGACCATGCTCTGATACCAATTGTTGGATCGTTTGAGTTACGTCTGAGGGAACAAATGCTTTGTTCCCACATAAGGTGCATCGGAATAATATAGCAAGAAAGATAGTAATTGGAACTCACGATGTATAGTGGAAACCCCAATCAGTCAAATAACTAATCAGAGAAAAACCACTACCTTTAAGCTTCTCGCTTGAGAGGATTTTGAAGAGTCTACTTGTCTTATTGATTTCTTGATCGGTTACACTTGTAGCCTGAATTTCAAACCCTAGACTTCCCACCTAGATTTGAATCTCTTCTACAACGAGAACACGAACTCACTCTTCTAAGACTTATAGACGCTTCACCTTTCTTTTCTCTTAATGAAATGCTCCGAGTCTGTACCTAAGAAATGAGTCTCACAATTTTATTTATACAACTCAAAAATCCTACTTACAAGATAAGATCTTTCTCTCTCTAATTTCAGCAACAAGAAGATATTGACTTGATTTGATAAGATAAAATCTTAACCGAATATATTATCTAAGGAAAGATTTCCTAAGATAATATAATTGGAATAAGATAATATCTAAGGAATTCAACAGTAATTCTTTCTATGAATTTTAAAGACGATCGATCCTTGCATACTCTTCATGATCCTCAATAGGGTTGTTCATCGGTTCAAAACCAAACTGAAACCGAATTTCGGAATTTAGTGGACCGAAATAACCGAATATTTTGAAATTATGTTAATTTAGGTTATTGAAAAGGGTTTTAGTACAAAAAAATGAATTAGACCGAACGGAATTGGACCGAATTAGACCGAACCGAATAAGGTTTTACTAGTTTACCTAAAAATCGAGGATTTTATTTTTATTTTTAAAAATAATTGGTTTTGAACGAAATGAACCGAATCGAAAACCGAATATTGTTTTCATGCGAACCGAATATAATCGGTTCAGTTCAGTACAAAAATCGAAAAACCGAAACCGATGAACAACCCTAATCCTGAAGATGGGATACATATGCATTTAGTTAATTTAGTTAACTATATACAATCCATCCATCCTTCATATATATAATGATATCATCAAATTATCTTGTACAGATTTTATTTTCAAAATTTATATGCTTTAATTACCTTTGTAAAAATGTTTATAAAATCTATGAAGATGTCTAAAATATCTCAATTATGAGGAAAAGTATTCAATTTGTATATTTAAATAAATATACTTTGGATATTCACTACTTTATATTGTTTCGCAATGAGAAAATAAGAATACGAGGTAAAATGTAATGAAAAACGAATAAGTAGTACCTACAATATGCACCATGTTGTATATGTATTATGTATATACCAAATTTTAAATAAGACATAGATAGAGTACGTGATGAGATATATGGTAAGTGCATTTTAATATCTTATTTATTAAGTAGGGGAGTTGAGTTCAATATATTCCCAGAAATGGAGCACAATAAAATAGGTATGCATGGAAGTAGATGTCTAATTAAATTGGTTGATTAATCTCAATTGAATGTATATTAATTAATCTGATAGGTGATAAGGGAAGATAAAATCTTTGGGGCAAAGGAGACGGTGCCGATGAGCATTATGTGGCTCCTGCCACAATACGTCATGCTAGGCATTGCTGACGTTTTCAACGTGATTGGGCTCCTGGAGTTCTTCTACGACCAATCCCCGGACGACATGCAAAGCCTGGGGACCACCTTCTTCACCAGCGCCATCGGCGTAGGTAACTTCCTCAACAGCCTCCTAATAACGGTGGTGGACAAGGTCATAAATGGAAAGAGTTGGATTGGTAACAATCTCAACGACTCTCACTTGGATTACTACTACGGTTTTCTTGTGGTTATTGCCGTTTTGAATTTGGGCTTCTTCTTTTGGGTTTCCAGTGCGTATGTGTATAAACGGGAGGATGATAAGTTAGAGGTTGGTGAGATCGAGTAACATTAATTATTATTTGTGTTGTTGAACAAAAGATGTGACGACCATACGTACATACTCGATCATACTCTCAATCTGGAATGTTTTAATTTGTACGTTAGAAATTTTCTTGTACTCCTCATCTGGAATGTTTAAGATGTGAACTGTAATGGTAGAAACCCTAGTTTGAGTTCGCTTTGATCGTTTAAACCCAAAAACGTTTGACAAACCGCAAAAACAAAATAAGAACTCAAGCAAAGAAGGACACAAGGGTTGTTTACGCAGTTCGGACAAAGTCCTACATCTGCGGAGCCAGACTCGTCCAATCCACTAGGCAACACAAGCCTCAAGAGTCTTACAGTTACAAAGCAAGCACACAAGCAACAAAGGAAATGAACAAGAGAAGAAACAAGGCACATGAGCAAAACAAATGCAGAGAACATAGAAGAAGCAAGTCCCATGGGAGGACACCATGAAAGCTTCTCACAAGTTTCGCACAACCGAGCAACCACAGTGCTCCAAGCACTCTCTCTTTCTTGTCTCTATCTCCCAGTCTCTATCACCATCGGAATCCACCAAGGAAGAAGGCGAGATTCGCTCTCAAAGAGCCATTCTCAGACAAGCTTCCAAACGACGGAGAGAAACAGTGAAGGAGAGAGGTTCCCAAAATTAGGGTAACAACAACCCTTATAAGGCAGCCTCAAAAATGCCTCAAACGACGCCGTCTCGCAAGCTGGAGGAAGGGGCCGCATCCAGCAACGCAAGCCAAAGCCCAACAACAAGTAAGCGGCCCAATAACAACAGCAGGTGGAGAATAGGCCCAAGAGCAACAACAGAGTCTCACACGGCCAAGCTAATGAGGCCCATAAGTGACTTAGCCAACATTGGCTAAGTCTCAATGAGCCAAGCATGGCTCGGCCATGGCTCAGTCACTCAAGTCCAAGTCTCCCTAAGTCCCTAGCTAACCTCTACCTAGCCATGTGCTTTGCTTAGAACATAAAGACATACACGAGTTTACATATTACAACCATGGATTATAAACATTACAAATGCCCTCCTAATCCAAGTGTTGAGATATGTTGCCTACAGTCGCCATAGTGGAGTGGGACATCATCACCTCCCGTCCATCGTCGGCCACTCTGCTCAAGTGAGCTCAAGTTGCATCCCAAATGTGCAGGAAATTCCTGCAAAATGAGAACTTATCAGCAATGACTATCTTGGTGCCAAAATCAACAAGATTATACTCACCTTTGATCTTCTTAATTAACCTCAAGCACTTTCTCTTCCACCTTATTTCTAATAAAGTGGTGTCTGACATCGATGTGCTTTGACCTTTCATGAAACATTGGGTCTTTACACAAGTAAAATGCACTTTGGCTATCCATATGCAAAACAGGTAACATAGGAACAATATGAATCTCACCCAAAATACCAGTCAACCATATAGCCTCTTTAGTTGTCTCAGTAGCTGCTATATACTCAGCCTCAGTAGAAGATAAAGCTATAACAGATTGTAGCTGTGATTTCCATGAAATGCAATTACCAGCCCAAGTATAATAATAAGAAGTTGTGGACTTTCTATTGTCCTTGTTACTAGCATAATCAGAATCCACATACCCAAACAATTCATTTGCAGGAGAATGCTCAGTGTAAACAAGACAAAGGTTCTTAGTGCCATAAATATATCTAAGCAGAAATTTCATAGCAAGCCAATGACATTCTGCAGGATTAGACATAAACCTACTGAGAGCACTAATTGCAAAGGCTAAATCAGGTCGAGTGTAGAGCATGTCATACATGACAGAGCCAACAACAACATCATAAGGAACCTTATACATCTTAGCTATATCATGAGCAGTAGTGGGACAATTCTTTTTAGTTAAGTCTAGATGCCCTCCTAAGAGGATAGAAGTAGGTTTAGAGTCATACATACTGAATCTATCAAGCACCTTTTTCACATAATCACATTGAGACAACCACAGAGTTTTTCTTTTTCTATCTCTAGTGATTTTAATCCCTAGGATTTTCTGAGCAACTCCTAAATCTTTCATGTCAAAGTGCAGTTTCTGATCTCTTTTAACACCAGCAATGAGAATCTTAGAATTACACATTAACAGAATATCATCAACATAGAGAAGCACATATAAAAGAGATTTAGACTTAACACCCTTGAAGTATAGACATGTATCATAAATGCTTCTTTGAAAACCAAGTTTCATCATGCATAAATCAAATTTTATATTCCACTGCCTAGGGGATTGCTTTAGGCCATATATAGATTTTTTAAATAAACATACATGATCAGGCTTAACAGAATCCACAAAGCCCTTGGGTTGCGTCATATAAATAGTATCATACAAGTCACCATGCAAAAAAGCAGTTTTCACATCCATTTGTTCAAGTTCCCAGTCAAACACAACAGTCATAGCCAATAAAAGTCTTAAGGTCTTATATTTAACCACAGAAGCAAAGGTATCATTATAGTCTATGCCCTCTTTTTTGTGTAAAGCCTTTAGCCACTAGCCTAGCTTTATACCTAGGAGGATCACAATTGTGAGCCTCGTCTTTCAGTTTATAAATCCATTTGCAGTCAATAAGTCTAGCATTAGCAGGTTTAGGGACTAACACCCAAGTTTTGTTAACATGCATAGACAAGACTTCCTTCTTCATAGCATCAAGCCAATACTTAGCGTGCACACATTTTACAGCTAGCTCATATGTTTCAGGAGTAAATGAATTCACAATCTCAGCAGCAATGAAGGCAAATTCAACCAAATTCACATCATACTCAACACAATTATACATGAATCTCCTATTAGGAACCACAACCCTAGGTTGTCTATCTCTAGTCAACTGATAGTCATTCAGGTTTTCCACAACAGAATTAGGAATTGAATTATCATGTTCAGAGACAGGTTCAAGTAAACTTACTTGCCCACCTAATTGGTGAGTAGATGTGTCCTCAATAACCTCATTTTGGTCATCTTGACCTTGTGCAGGAGCATGGTCTTCATTCTCCTCATTATGCTCTTCAGGTCCAGTGGAGTCCATTGACCCATCATGGCTTTGAGCAGTGTCATATTCATCACCTTCCTCAGTTTTTGATTCATGAGGCAAGTAAAACCTTGCACTTTCTTCATTTGTACATGCATCCTCAACATTTGCATTAGTATCAGACTTAAAATGAAATTCATTTTCATTAAAAGTGACATTCCTAGAAGTTATTACTTTATAACCATGAATTTATAGCCCTTAACACCCTCAGGATAACCCAACATGACACATTTTTGAGCTCTAGGTTGTAACTTACATTGTGATATGTGTGAATATGCAGTACAACCAAATGACTTTAAATGTGACAAATTAGGTTTCTTTCCAGTCCACAACTGTTGTGGAGTTTTAAAGTCCACAACAGAAGAGGGGGATCTATTTATGAGGTAGCAAGCAGTTGTGATTGCCTTACCCTACAAAGATGGCTTCATGCCAGCACTGATGAGCAAGCATCTTGCTTTTTCAAGCAAGGTTCTGTTCATCCTCTCAGCAGTGCCATTTTGCTGAGGTGTGCTAGGCACTGTAAGGTGTCTTTTAATGCCAAATTGAAGACAAAAATCATTGAAAGCATGATTACAGAACTCAAGGTCATTATCTGTTTTTAAACACTTAAGTTTTTGACTTGACTCATTTTCAACATAAGCTTTCCAATTCTTGAATGTGTTAAAGGCCTCATCTTTAGATTTTAGCAAGTATACCCAAACTTTTCTAGAGAAATGATCTATAAAAGAGATTATATATTTTCTCCCTCCTACATTATCAACTTGAGAGGGACCCCACAGATCAGAGTGCACATACTCAAGGGGCCTCTCAGCTCTATAGGTAGACTTGCTAAAACTATGACAATTTTTTTTGCCAAAAACACAGTTTTCACAGAAGCTCAAGTCAGCTGGCTTTTTATCAATAATGTCAGTCTTATACAAATAATTTAAGCCTTTGATTCCAATATGACCAAGTCTGTTGTGCCACATCTTAATGTGATCAAGTGTCATCCCAGTATCCACAGTTGAGATATTAAGTTCAGGAGAGGATATCATATGATACAACCCTCCCTTCTTAACACTCTTGATAAGAGAAATACCATTTCTAATAACTTCTCTTATGTCATTGTGGGTATTGATATGACATCCTAAATCATCAAAGACTGACTCAGACATGAGGTTTCTTCTCAAGCCAGGTACCCACCCGACTTGCTGAAGTGTCCTCACCTTCCCATCAAACATCCTAATGGGGACTCTACCAACCCCCTTAATAGGCAAAGCAGTATGATCCCCCAAAAGGACTTCACCCCCATCACATTCATGCAAAGACTCAAACAAGGTTTTATCATAAGTAGCATGCATAGTACAACTAGAGTCAAGAATCCAAGCATCAGTGACAACATGATGGGCACACAAGAGAAGCTCATAAGGATAGGTAGTACAAGTCTCAATAATAGCAGCAGTTTCATTTGTATTTTTAGCCTTGTCATCTTTAGCCTTTTTATGACAATCTTTAATGAAATGACCCTTTTTGCCACAATAGTAACAAGATCTACCATCCTTTTTCTCATTGTCATTCTTCTCAAGTTTTTTAGATTTCTTCTTATCCTTTTTCTGAGAATTCTTGTTGTTCTTGTTCTTTTCTTTAGCCATCAACACTTTAGTTTTAGCCTCAGTTTTCTTGTCATTCTTAGACTTAAACACTTGCATGATCTCATTTTTCTCAAGTATAGCCTCAATTATATTTTCTTTAGTCAATTTCTCAGAGCTATATTGAATCACATCTTTAAAAGTGTCAAACTGAGGTGGCAAAGAACTAAGCAACAACACAGCTTGGTGAGTATCTTTTATCTTGTCATCACATCTTTCCAATTCTTGAGTCATTCTCAAAAATTTGTCAAGATTTTCATTTAATGACATGCTGACATCCATTTTAAAAGTGAACAAGCGACAGAGAAGAGATATTCTACTAGGCAATGATTTAGATAGATAAAGTTCTTCTAAAGCTTCCCATAATTTTTTAAAGACAGAGATACTCACAATCTGACGAGCCACATCGTCAGTCAACCTTATCATGATTTTAGAATGGGCTTGCTCATCAAGCTCCACCTTCTCAGCAGCAGGGGTATCGACAGGGTAATCCCCTTTAACAGCTTTCCAGCATTTTTCTTTGATTAGCACACCTTTCATTTTTTCTTGCCACATAGCAAAGTCACCAGTGCCATCAAATGGCTTGATTCTGACATTGCTCTCTGGCATTGAGATAACTCAAGTCAGTAGACAGAAAACAAAGATAAGACAGAAACAAACACCACAAGCAAAATCTATATCTCAAACACACAGTTAGGATAGAAATAGCAAAAGGTCTCCTTTGCAAGAAGACAAGAACACAACAAGAATATCTCAGAAGCACACAACAAGAAGAGTTGTGAGATAAAGCTTACACCTAACAAGTTAGGGATTCGTCTCACAGACTCCAGAATTAGACAACACACAGTCCAAGTCCTGTAAGTTCTCGAAAGAACTTACAGTTGAGGAGCTTTATAGTCAAACCGCTTATATGGTCAAACGAGAGCAAAAACAAACACAAGAGTTTCACAGAGGTGTAACACCCCCGATTTATACTGGTAGTGCCACACGCCAGTGACCTCGGACGTTACCGTCCAAAGTCACCCCAAGCTTTAATCGGAACAATTAAACTTAATTACATAAACATATTAAATGAAAAATTAAACAGCGGAAGACATTTACATATGAAACTCAACTCTTTTATTAAAAGATCTCTCATCAAACGAGAGTAGCGTTTTTGCAACAGAGTGATAATACAACGGAAAAACGTATAAATTACACATCGGAAGACATTTAAGAATCAACCTATAATATGGCTAGGTGATAAAATATATATTAAAGTAGCACTTGACCACTTAAAACACTGACACTTAAATCTTCGTCTGCAAGCCTCTTATCCTCCAACAGGTTACTTTGACTTCGGGAACCAACCACTGATGTGCCGTATAGGACGGATGACACCAACCAACCATGCAAGGAAATAATCGGTTGGTTAGTTTAATGAAAGACTATGCAAGGGTACAAGCAGAATGGTTCTAGTGATCGTAATCGTTTACTATCAGTGTCCCTCGAATAATAACTGAATGAACGATATATAACCCGGTACTTTCACGAAATAATTAATTAATAAGATATGCACTGAAGAGAAGACTCCAAAGGAATTGAGTCTTATGGGAATATATGACAATTGTTTGGGAATATTATAGTTTCATTCATATTCTTAAAATGACTTGATGTTTCGGTTTACGACCAACCTCACCGCTTAGTGCGAATCCAGATTGGAAAGAGAACTTTACTCTGATCAAAGTCAAGACGAGTTTCCCTAGCTGCACTACTCGTCTGAAGGTATATTAATTATGTGCGACAACGGCACTTATCTTATTTAATTCCAAAACTTAAATTAATGTTAAGGATTTTAATATTATCTTGAGCAGCTACGAAGCTTTAATACCTCAGGGTGACAATTATGCCCACCCAAATTGCACTTGCAAGGTGCTTAAAACCTGCTACCTTACCAGGGCTAGGAAGCGATAGGTCACGACCTTTAAGAGCAGTAGGAAATTATTCCTTTAAGAGCAGTAGGAAATTATTCCTACGAGTACCAAGTTATAAGGAAACGACTAACCCTTATCTGGAATTAGCGTTCCTATGAATACTCGTGCTAATCTAGCATTAAAGTTAACATTAAACCCACAACAATACATCACGGTAATTAACAAGTATAATAACGTTGTTCTAACAATATATACAACCTATTATAATATCACCTTTTAAATCACATTATTTATAAAATCTGTTCCCAAACGAAAACAACAGTTCACTCCAATTTAATTAATAATTAAAAGCAATTGATAATTAATAGAACATGGAATGATTAAGCAAGAGCGAACCACCACTTGCCTTAGATCCGACGAAGCTTAATGACAACGATTTCTGGGTCCGAAACGAGGACAAATCTTAGATTATGGATTCCTACGAAACGACCCATAACGGAACCCTAAGTTAGATTCGATAACTAAATATACGAATCTAAAGAAAGACGAACTAAATCGAAGGAACGAAAGTCCCAAATGAGATCCCAAAGCCCAAGCCACAACCACACACGCCCAGGCCCACCGCGGGTGCGGCGGCCTTGACCACGGGTGCGGCGGCCTTGACCGCGGGTGCGGCAAGGCTACAAAGGCGAGACGACGGTGAAAACTCATCGGGGAAGATGATGCGTTGGGGCTCGATTCGTGGTGGCTCCAACTTCTGGACACCTTGGACCACCCAAGTACCACCTTGAGAGCACCTCCTCCTCCTCCTTTGAAAGCTCCGACGACGAACTTGAAGAACTCCGGCGAAAGCTCGAACTTTCCGGCGACAATGGAACAAGAGATTTTGAGAGAGAGAGAGAGAGAGCTTTGATGTCCTCCAATTCTCCTCAGATCCTCTCCTTAAATAGGCCCAAGCAAGCAGGTGAGTCACCCCGTCCAAGGAGCAAGCGACCGCCACGCCTTAGGACACGCGGCATCTAGCCCGGCGATGCACGTTCTGCACTTCGACCGCCGCCGCGGGGTGCAGCGGCCTTACCGCGGGTGCGGCGAGCCCACCTGACCGCCTTCACAATTTGCCCTTCACCGCGAGGTGCGGCCACTTGACCGCGGGTGCGGTCAAGGCCATTTCTGGGCCTTTTGCCCGGGAAATGTATGGGCACGAGTTTTTAATCTCCGGGTTAAATATATTTGTACCCGGTTAATATCTTTGCACCCGAATGAAGATTCTAAGCCCCTAAAATACGTCGAATGTATTTTATTCCACTCAAGGAATTATTTCGGATCTCATAAACGTTACGGAAAATCCTAACTTTTCCGAAAACGGAATAATTATCGAACGAAGGTTGGGAAAAATTACCCAAACATCCTTATAGAAATGGGGGATATTACAAGAGACAGGTGTAAGAGCAAACCCTAATTTCTCCAAGGTTTCTCAGGATCTGAAAAGAACACCTTTGTAGTTTACCTCTAAGCCGATTAAAGCCACAATTGGCCGCTGGCTTACAGTTGCAAAGATAGTCATTTTTCAGACTCCGAAAAACAAGAAAATACTTTAGGACTCAACACACTCAGTAAGACTCAAAACACACATGCGAAAGCGACAAACAAGAACCAAGAGCTCTGATACCAATTTGTAATGGTAGAAACCCTAGTTTGAGTTCATTTCGATCGTTTAAACCCAAAAACGTTTGACAAACCTCAAAAACAGAATAAGAACTCAAGCAAAGAAGGACACAAGGGTTGTTTACGCAGTTCGGACAAAGTCTCACATCTGCGGAGCCTCAAGAGGGGAGACTCACCCAATCCTCTAGACAACACATGCCTCAAGAGTCTTACAGTTACAAAGCAAGCACACAGGCGGCAAAGGAAAGGAGCAAGAGAAGAAACAAGGCACAAGAGCAAGACAAAAGCAGAGAACAGAGAAGAAGCAAGTCCCCTAGGAGGACACCGCGAAAGCTTCTCACAACCGAGCAACCACAGTGCTCCAAGCACTCTCTCTTTCTTGTCTCTTTCTTTCTCTATCTCTCAGTCTCTATCACCATCGGAATCCACCAAGGAAGAAGGCGAGATTCACTCTCAAAGAGCCATTCTCAGACAAGCTTCCAAATGGCGGAGAGAAACAGTGAAGGAGAGAGGTTCCCAAAATTAGGGTAACAATAACCCTCATAAGGCAGCCTAAAAAATGCCTCAAACGACGCCGTCTCGCAAGCTGGAGGAAGGGGCCGCGTCCAGCAACGCAAGCCAAAGCCCAACAACAAGTAAACGGCCCAATAACAACGGCAGATGGAGAATAGGCCCAAGAGCAACAACAGAAACACACGACCAAGCTAATGAGGCCCATAAGTGACTTAGCCAACATTGGCTAAGTCTCAATGAGCCAAGCATGGCTCGACCATGGCTCAGTCACTCAAGTCCAAGTCTCCCTAACCTCTACCTAGCCTTGTGCTTTGCTTAGAACATAACGACATACATGAGTTTACATATTACAACCATGGATTATAAACATTACATGAACAAAGCATCTACCTTTGGTCGATGAAAGATATAGGTCTCATACAAGCCATTAGGGATGGCAACGAGTCGGGTGATGGATGAAAATGCTCCATCCATCACCCATCCGTCATCCGTCGAGTGAATCGGGTGGGTCGGGTCATCCATGGATGATTAAAAATTACGATTTAATATAATTTATATTATTCATTTTATGTATTTTATAACATGTAGTACAAAAGTTCTTGTTAATACTATAAGTAATATGGAATAAATAGGTTATAAAAGAGTTCTTTTAATACATAAACAACATTTGAATGAAAAATGAGAACAATACTCACAAAGTAAAATACAAATATTTGTGAATTTTATACTAAGGATACACAATTATATATATATTTCGGGTGTATCGGGTCGGGTGACGGGTGAAAGACCTTCATCTGCATCCGTCCATCACCCAACATTATTCGGGTTTTTACCCGACTTTTCGGATCGGGTGAATCGGACATCCATCGGGTGCGGGTGAAATTACCATCCCTACAAGCCATCAGAAGAACATAAAAGTTTGCCTCCACCAGCATCCTCAAGATTGTCTTTCGATGCATCATCAATGATCAATTGTTTTGACCCATCAAATTGACAATGATTGCCAATTAACAAGGAAGCAACGTCCGTGATGGGCGAAACAACTTTGTCCGTCATAGACGAACTTTATTTTTTCCAACAGGTTTACACTTGCTTTTTTCTTCTACGATTTCGACTGTGTTTTTTGGGGGAGCGACTGCATGTTATACAAGTTGCAAACACTAAAAATTTACCTATAACTAGTCTAAAACACAAACTTATGACTAGTTGACTAGAACAACATTAAAAAACAATCTATTTACAACAACTATCTTTAATCTAGTTAAAGTTTAGCCTTTCAACAAGTAAAAGCTTTCATGAACATGTATTTGTAAAGCAAAGTAAAGACTTAAGTTTGAAGACATAACTCAAATTTGAAGTAAAAACAAAAGAAACTTATCTCGTTTTGATTAAACGTGAATAATCATCCCCTCCACTCATGGTGGTATAGAAATCATCATGATTTACCATAATATAAGAGAGTGTTTTTGTTTGAGGGTGGAATAATTTTTGTTTGAAGGTGAAAGAATATTTTGTTTAAAGAACTCCGTAATATATACGAAGGGCTGGGGTAATTACATTCTGATAGGTGGAGACAAATAACATTTATTGATGCAGTTGAGTTTTGTATTTTCTTCGTGATCAATTCACGAATGGATTGCTTTCCTCCGTGGTCAATTCACAGACGTTGAGTGAGCGCTATGAAGAAATATAGTGCGGACGACAAACAATGTTATATAAGGGACCTTTTAATTAGTGAAATTTGTACAAAATGACCTATAGAATGACAAAAATAACCATCCACCTGCACTTTAATAATACTCCTGCACGCGGAGTGTTACACACGCATCCAACAGTTTTCTTGTCATACATAGGGAGTGTTATGTTACACACTTACACACCACCATAAAATAGGGGAATTCATTTACAAAACATCATTCGTCTCCTTGTATAGTTGCAATTATGTTAAGAACGGGTAAATTGATATATTAACCCCATTAAAAACCTTTATTCACTACCACTACTTTATGGACATTTCTAAATTTTAAAAACTTTGTATAAGTGGGGTATAAATGCATTAATAGCAAGCATCGTCCATTGCTGGGACAACAAAGGGATGCTCTCCTTTTTCTTTTTCTATTTTGCATTGGAATGTACAACCATGTTGTTCTGTTGCTCTTCATAAACTATCAGCTCTGCTGTTTTATCCACAATATTTCTCTGCAACTCAGCATAGCATCTAGAGCTCTGAAATCATGTAAGGCCATTAGCTTGTCCTTTAGTTTTCACAACTAAAGCACCAGCTCTGAAATCATGTAAATCTGCCTCACACACCGATGCAACTGAGCTTGCTTAGTCTCACTGATCATGACGATAGACCTGGAGAAATGACATTTTGGTTTTTATATGTGACAAACGAGACAGATGGAAGAATAGTGGTACAAACAGAGGCAGAAAAGAAATTTACCTTGATCAATCCGCTGGAACATCCAATAACAAGTTCACCATGCCCACACAACAAAGACGTTATGACAGAATCACACGCGATTGATCCAACTTGCCTCAAATCTAGTTGAACACCATCTGTGCTTATCTCCTGCAAGTTAAAATCAGCATTCTTGATGATGGAAAGGGTATCTGTAGATTAGAGAATATAAAGCAGGACATGCTATTTCTACCCTAAATGAGAACAATCCTGCTTAGAAGTGTATGCTATCCTTCAGATTTTTCATTTATAACCTTTCTACAAGTCAATCTAAATTTTTCTCCATGGTTAACATTAGAAGATCTATAACAGACTCATCAAAGTCACAAATTCACAATATCCATAATCGGGACTTCTTCACATATACCTGGATTTTGACAGTCTTATCCCACCCACCAGTGAACAACAATTTTCCCTCCATGCCAACAGCAAAGACGGCACCATCATGGACCCGGATGGATCTCTTGAACTGATCATCTAGCCAGATCTGTGAACAAGAAAGCAATCATATGCACAGTTTTGGCATGATTTTTCATTCATTTAATGTTGGCATCAGCCATACCAGATAGAATTTACAGGAACATTGAAGATCTTCAGAAGGGCATCTGATCATTAGATATAGGGCACCTGCGGTTTACCTTTACATATCCATCTTCATAGGCCGCAACAATTGTATGATTATCACAATAAAGAGAATGGATAGAAGCGACAGCTCCAGGCGCATCCTCACCCAGTACTGCCAGAGGACTATGATCATGAAGATTCCACAATCTTACAGTACTATCCCAGCTCCCACTGTACAGAACAGAATTGCATACAGCTAGACCTGAAACTACGGATTTATGACCTTCCATAGTGCATAATAAGCTATAGTCCTGAAGAGAGTAAAGAAATACTCAAAACATGTTTCACTGAACAATAAGACATATCACTATATTAGGTATCATATACAACAATGTAAAAAAGGCAACCACAAAACTTACCAGCAATGACCATGCTTTTATTAATCGATCACCGCCTCCGGTATAGAGATATCCGTTTGCTGGAGCAGCTAAGGCATAAATGCCATTGTAGCGCCAGTCCTTTTGCTCATACCACTTCTTTAGAGGTTCTTGGCCAAAAGGTGTATTGCCTCCCCAGATAAAGATGCCACCTCCAATGTCACCACTGATGCAGATTGGTTGTTCTCCATTTACAAAAATCAATGCCATGATTCTGTGCTCTGGACCTCTGAATGTGTGCACATGGGTAAAGTCCTGTGGGGAAACTTCAGGTCAGCTAACAGTTACATGAGAAATTATTGCAAAAAGAATTATATTAGCGATTGAAAGCTTGACTAAATTTTCATAATAGTCAGTAGTCATGAGCATTGAAGGAAGCTTATAACTGTTTCCGAAGACCATACCTGCATGGACCACACATTGATCGTTTTATCCAGGGAACAGCTAAACAGAAATCCCCCTGCAATAGAAGCAAGGAAGAAAGGCATAGAATATTATTTTTTCGAAATGGTAAGGCAGAAACCATTGGATGGTAGACAAACAAGAAAATCAGCAACACAAATCCAAACTTCAAACATGAACCCTTCAAATGAGAACTTTTAAAATTCAAAAATCCAGCAAATAAACCATCGTTTCAACTGAATGTAGAGGGAGACAGATGTTGTTCCAAACCAAAAGTAAAGACAACAGGTGTTTGAACTGTTACCTCCAACTGTCAGTCCAGTAACACAATCACGATGCTGCTGAAGATCCATACTTGCAACTTTATGCACAGATAAACTTTCAGCTGAGTCTTTATCCTGCATCGCTACTAAAGCTTGACTAGAGCATATAACACCCTCACTGCATCCATCTTGTAACTGATCCATTTTCTGTTCACTTTCACATTCGTCTGAAATGCTCCCTAATTCACTTAAAACAAAGCAATGATCAATAGTGTTATTCCTTACTGGCTCCCTCAAACAACATATATCATCAAGACATGACTTAATAGTCAGTTCCTTCAAAACTTTCCACACATGAGTTATATGTGGCCTGCTCTGCGGATTGAAATCGAGGCATTTAACGAAAGTTTGCTTTACTGACATGAACTTTGCTCCTATGGAAGCCTCCAACATGTTATCTGCTTTTTCTGCCCAATTCATGAACAGTGTCTTACATTCATAACCTGGCTCCCCATCCCTCATTTGGAAGAGCACACTCAGGTATTTAAACATATCTTCTGCAAACTGCTTTCCAGATAGAAGCCTGATGATCACACAAGAGAATGCCCAAACATCTGAGCTGGTATTGGGTGTGTACTTCAAGTCACTGCTCCCAACAGGAACACCCTCATTTCTAAGCAACTCAAATAGCAACTCTGGACTCACAAGGACATTGATCTTTGATACACTTTCAATAAGTTCGTCAGCACGTAAATCATCAATCTTCTCTGTGCATTTCACAGCTTTGGAAATACATTTCCTAAGCTTTCTTCCCATGACAATAACCTCACTCAAGTCAACATAAACACGCCTAAATTCATCAAGACGCAAGCACGACATGCCCAAGCACCCACATACTAAGCCTTCAGATTGCAATCCTAATAAGATTTCACACAACTCCAAACAAATACTCGACAAACCAGACACTCTATCATCCATTGATGTATGCACTCTATCTTCTTCTTCCTGAAATTTGATGCTGGCCAATGTATCATCCACTTCCAACAGACTACCATTCTTTCTCTCACTAACTAAATACAAGAATCCACTTTCATCATCGAGCCACAGTCCATAAATGTTGCAGATACGAAGTTGACTTCTCAAAGACACCGTTAGAACCGAATCCAACTCTCTTCTTTGCCTTTCACTCAACTTACTCAAAACACACATAATTTTAGCCACATAACTGTATTCCAAGACCGAGGCTGAACCATTCAAATCAGAGCCCCCAACTTTCAAAAGGTTTACTTCCTGATCCTCCACCAATCGACGGATCAAAGGCGAAACCGAGTTCAAACTCAAACAATCAGAATCCAAGCCAATTACTTTACCCTGCACAACATCACAAACGCTAACCTGTTTTCCTCCTCGCTCAATCGAAACGGAACCCTGGGGCAAAATCCAATCCTTCCACGCCGCGTAGATCTCATCGGACCAAACGGGGGAAGCGAAACGGCGTCGTCCAGCGATCTGCTGCTTCGGTGGGGCTTTGGAAGTGGACGGCTTTTCTCCGGAGGTGAGCTTGTCGTCGAGGAGGAGCAGAGAGAATCGGAGAAGGTCGATGTTCTTCGGGAGGGCGGCGGCGCCGAGAGGCTCCGGGAATTGGACGATCTGAGTGCAGGCGGGGCAACGGACTACGGCGGAGAGGGAGAAGGGGCGAGGGAGCTGCGACAGGCACTCCTCGCAGGCGGAGTGCCCGCAGGCCAGCACGCGGGGGATGACGGCGGCGCCGTCGTAGGCTTCGAGGCAAATCGGGCACTCCGGCGCCTCCATTGATACCGATAAAATTGGTGATAATTAACGACGAATTTTCCGTTATTTGAGATTTCTCCCTTTCAATAAAATAAGTCAACAAAAATGTTACGCGCCAACAAAGAGTGGTGCTCTGGTATATACTCTAGCAACTTTACACCGTCGATTTGGTTTGACTGTTTGAGCAAGTCATGTATACATATTCAAAGGATTGAGGATGCTTTTGGTGCGTCTGATGATTTTCGAGTGCGCGGAGACGACGAAACGACCAACAAATGAGGCAAGTATAACGTGAACAAGTTGTTGCTATATCATCCTTATTGATTAAAATCTTAAACAGGATCAAAGAAGCTATGTAAAAGCTCTTCTACAGGTATAAAACCGAGTGTTGTTATTTGTAATCAAGAGCAGAAAATTGATCCAAAATAGCTCTGTGAACAGTCCTTGAGGAATGATACAAATGAAGATCTATACTGTCTTTGCTTTATGATAAGTTTGATCAGAGAAGCCAAAGAGAGCTTTGATGACACCCAAAAGGCTACCAGTAAGCAGAGATTTCACCAATTGGAGCTTCCATGGCGTATAGGGAGGATACCTTGCTGACGCATCTCCCATGAAGCTCTTGTAGAGAACAGACTTCTTGTGGCTGAAAGCTTCGAATGAAAACTTCCCATGGTATGCACCCATCCCGCTCTCTCCAACTCCGCCAAATGGCAGTGTGGGCATTGAAACCTGTGTTCATCAACAAAATACAAAGGCAGAATGAATCCCAAGCCTTTGTCATCGTAGCATTTTGTAGATTCATGAGGCTGAGTTGTCTATTGAAATTGTTCAACTTAGTTGCGTACGATACTTACATGTAGAGCAATGTCATTGACACAGATGCCACCTGCGTAGATCTTGCTCACAAACTCATCCATGAGCCTCTTGTTGTTTGTAAACAAATATGCAGCGAGTGGCTTTGGTCTTGAATTTACCAATTCAAAGCTTTCCTCCAGCCTCTCAACCTAGAATCATCCCAAGATTTGCTACTAACTATAAATAAAATCATTGAGTCAAAATGAAATTGAAGAGAGGTTAGCAGTTCATACGGTGATAATGGGGAGCAATGGGCCAAATATCTCATCATTCATAATCAAGGCATCTTCAGGGACATCTAGCAAAAGAGTGGGAGAAATTTTCCTGCAGTCATATTACACAAAATTGCCATTACATTATTTACATATAGCTCTCCTCAAGTATGGAAAGGGAATTGTAGAGTCAAAGCTTACAGCTGAGCCTTGTCCCTTTGACCTCCGAAGACGATTTTGCCTGAAACTTTGTCATCATCCAGAAGCTTTGATAGACGATCAAAGTGGTTAGGACTTACAATACGCGAGATGTCCTTCGACGACAATGGGTCTGTTCCGTAAAAATTCTCTATACATTGTTTCATAGCATCCACCTGGGTTAAAGTGTGTTTTAGCATACAAATTACCCTTACAGAGATGTACTAGACTAGTCCATAAGATGAGCAGATTGGGCTCCCTTAATTTAGGTTTGGGTAAATTAAAATTCAAAAAGTTTGAGGTTGTATTTTAACAAATTTCTCACGTCTGGTTAGTGGTTATATGTTGAGGATGTTTATTGTTCTGAACTCTAGTCACCAAATTAGGTAGTTTTGGGCTAAGGGTTGGTAATATCTGACCGTAGGCCTACATTCTTGGTCCAAGTAGATTAATTATATCACGTCAAATTTAGACTGGTCTAAGAGACTCAATTGTCAAATATTACCTAATCCTAACATTATTGATTCAAGTAGATCATATCCCATCAAATTTAGACTGGTCTAGGACACTCAATTGTCAAATATTACCCACTGAAGTATGAAAACTTACCAGCTTTGGAGCAAATTCCTTGGTAGTTATGATGTGATCAGCAGTAACACAGGTTTGTCCATTGTTGTATCCCCACTTTCCCAAAGCAATCCGTTTAACAGCAACCTAGGTAAGATATGACAATCACGCAATCAGCACCAATTCAACAAGCATGGCAACGAAGCAGATACATAAAAATTCTGCAGCTAAGATACAGAAAGCAGGTTTTTACATTGAGATCAACATCTGAATCAACTATAACAGGACATTTGCCTCCAAGCTCCAAGACAACAGGCGTGAGGTGTTTAGCAGCCGCAGCCATCACTATCCGTCCCACTTTTCCGTTTCCTAGAACGTCACAAAGAACCATAAGAAGAATGAACAACACACAGCTTTACTGAAACAGTTCTAAAGCCTAAAGGGATCATAATATTCATACATACCAGTGTAAAATATCTTATCCCACCGTTGCTCCAGCAGCAAAGTGGTTTCAGGAACAGCCCCTTCAACTACTCTGACTGCAGAGTTATCCATGTACTCTCTCATGTATTTGGCGAGCAACAAAGACGTCGCAGGAGCGATTTCAGATGGCTTTAAGACCACAGCGTTACCAGCTGCTATCGCTCCAATTACAGGACCAAGGGATAGCGCTGAAAAGAGAAAAATCACATGTAAAGAGAATGTCAAATAGTGAATTCAGCTAAATAAGGATCAGGTTTCTTAGTCTTTGTTTACCAAATGGATAGTTCCAAGCAGAGATGACTAACACAACGCCTAAAGGTTCAGACACTATTTCTGCGGACGAGGGAAATGTGAGCAGTTTTGTTTTAACCTGCAAAAAGGAGAGGATTATTTAATTGCATATCAGCAATGAATGAACAACAAGAATCTGAACAATATGTGCACAATTTTTGTCAGAGATAGTACCTTTTCAGGTTTCATCCACTGCTTCAATTCCTTTATAGCGTGTTGGCAGTTATTCTTCAGGAGTACAATCTGGTTTTTGGTAGAGATGTAGAAAGAGTGAAATAAGCAATTAAAATAGAACAGAAATTAAGCGCAATCAATTCAAAAATTAGATCAGATTTGGGGGAGCTCGATTGAGGAAGAATTGAAGAGACCTCGAAAAGGACGCTCTCGTATACTGGTTTGTTGAGATCCAAACGGAGAGCTTCGATGATCTCCTGCTCACGCTCTTCGATCATCCTGTGCATTGCCTTCAACTGCTCCACTCTCCATTCGTAACTTCTCGTTCGCCCGGCGGCGAACGCGCTCCGAAGCTCACTCATCATCTTCGTCGCAGCCGCGGCATCGAACACCGTTGGACCCGCCATTGAAGTAGCTCGATTATTTTTGAGATTCGAGAGGGAGAGTTATCGGGGGTGATCGGTTTCGGACGCCGGTAGTAAGTAAGCGGGAGCTAGTTGTGCATAGCGGGAAGGGACTACAAGGAAGGGTGTGTTATATAATTAAAATTTTCTTTCGTCATATAAGGTGTATATACTATTTCATTTTTATTTTGGTCAAGATTATTTCTCATTTCGTTAGTCAAGTTTGGGCAACAAATGAGCTTTTACTTTCCAAATTATTGACTTATAAATTTCTTGGGAAATTCATGTTTGTGTCACTCAGTTTAGGATTATTTCTAGGATAAGTGTCATATAAGAAAAATTATTATAGTATAAAATAAGAATGAATATAGACCATTGAATTAGAAATAAATCAAAAGTCATGATTGAACTTTCATTAAAAGTCATGTGTCATGCACATGTTTTTAATTCAATGGGTTGACTATCGGAGCACCACCGACAACCACCAGACCACCGTCGCCGGTCACCGAGCCACCACCGCCGGTCGCCGGACCACCACCGGCCACCAGACTACCCTTGGGTGCATGTGAACTCTATTAGAAGTGCAAGCCTTTGAGTGTGCATGTTTTTTGACTTTCAAGTGCATGTGAAATCTAATACATGCTTTATGTGTTATTAGTGCATGCAAGTTTTATTGAGAGTGTATGAAAATTCAACTAAAAAGTGCATACGAATTACAAAATTGGTGCATGTAAATTCTACTAGGAGTGTGCATGTGAATTCAACCGGAAGTGCATGTGAATTCTACTGAAGTGCATGCCTTTGAGTGTACTTATATGTCTTTTGACTTTTGAGTGCATGTGAAATCAAGTGCATGCTTTATGTGTTGTGAGTGCATACGAGTTCAACTGAGAGTGTATGTAAATTCTATTGAAGTGCATGCCTTTGAGTGTAATTATATGTCTTTTGACTTTTGAATGCATGTGAAATCAAGTGTATGTTTTATGTGTTTTGAGTGCATACGAGTTCAACTGAGAGTGCATGTGAATTCTATTGAAGTGTATGCATTTGAGTGTACTTATATGTCTTTTGACTTTTGAATGCATGTGAAATCAAGTGTATGCTTTATGTGTTGTGAGTGCACACGAGTTCAACTGAGAGTGCATGTGAATTCAACTTAGAGTGCATGCCTTTGAGTGTACTTATATGTCTTTTGACTTTTGAGTGCATGTGAAATCAAGTGCATGTTTTATGTGTTGTGAGTGCATGCGAGTTCAACTGAGAGTGCATGTGAATTCAACTGAGAGTGCATACGAGTTATACATGCATAATAATTTGCATGCACATTTAAGCCAACAACTTGCACAGTTGCACTCCAATCAAAAAAAAAATACATGTGAGTGCATGCGAGTTCAACTAAAAGTGCATGTGAATTCAACTGAGAGTGCATGCGAGTTATATATGCACAAAAACGCTAAATTCACATGCACAATAATTCGCATGCACATTTAAGCCAACAACTTGCACTCCAATCCAAAAAAATACATGCACAATAATTCGCTTGCACTTTTCAAGTCACCGGCTTGCACTTTGTCAGTAATGTTCAAAAAACAAAGGCATGCACAAAAGGGCCTCCGTGTTGCACTTTTTTTTAGCTTTTAATCTGATCTAACGGCTAGGATTTTTTTTTTTGTATTATAATGTCCTTTCGCACCTGAATCGCACCCTTATTTCTATTAGTATTTCATAATAGATTTTTTATCCCTAAATTTTTGTGTTTGTTTGCTTCGTAACCAAAATTTTCCATAATCGTACTCTTCATGTTCAAATTGATCAAATCGAAGCCAACCATTGTGTTCCTCGTTCTCAAATTAATAGGATTCAATTCCTAAAACACTCAAATCCATACTCGAATCATCTCGATTTGAATTCATAATGTCGTAAATGGTTTGTTGTTTCAGAATTCAAATCGAGATGGTTCGGATATATATTTGGGTGTTTTAGGAGTCAAATCCCACTAATTTGTGTGTGAGAAACACAATGGTGGGCTTGGATTTGATTAATTAGAACCGAAAGAGTACGAATATGGAAAAACTTGGTTACGAAGCAAACAAACACAAAACCTTAGGGGCACCAACCGGAAAATAATAATAATCATGAGACACCAATAAAAATAACCTTAAACTCAGGGACACCAACATGAATTTCCCAAATTTCTTTATTTCATTAGAGTTAGTTTGACAAGGTAAATAAAACAACATTTGATATAGTGTTTAGCGTTTTGTGAAAAAAAAATAAGGGTGTTTGATAACAGACAGTAGAGGTAGCTTTTAATATTTACTAGCTACAACTTATACTTGTAGATGTCTTCACTAAGCCAGTAAGCCTATCGGTGAAGTTCAACATATATTTCTTTGTTTCAAGCTTAGTCTTGTTTTTTTTTGATAAGGTAAAAATTAGACTGGAAACCACAGACGACACGGTTTCTCAGTCTATAGCATCCTTACGGATGAGAACTAAAAGCTCTAAATTGGCTTGAATATCTTCCAAAGAACTCTGTTGCCCCAGCTTCGCAATACATTCGGCCACAACATTTGTTTCTCGAAAAACATGAAAGATCTGCACTGAAGAAAACAGTTGTAAAACACAAAGGATATCAGAAATTAAAATCTCAATATCCCAAGGACATTGCCAGATCTTTTTTAGGACGTTTACAATAGTAAGGTTGTCGCATTCAAGGTGAATGTTGTTAAGACCTAATGCATAGGCTTTAACCAGAGCATTCCTGACTGTAAGTGTTTCTGTTTTTAACGGGATTGATATTCCACACTTTTCTCCAAAAATGTGAATTGGTTCAGCTTTACTATTTCGGAATATGAATCCATAGCTAGAGTCACCATTAGTCTTGGTAGATCTATCTGTATTAATTTTAATAACATTATCCAGAGGTTTTTCCCATTTCTTCTTTGGTCGCCTATTTTTGTTGTTATTGTTCGTTTTTTGTTTAGGCTCTTCCAGACAATCTGGATTCCAGGTCTTTGTTTTTTTCCAATTATGGATTTGATTTTTAATGTAAATAGGTACATCTTTTATCAGGTCATTATCATTACTTGGTCTCCCAAAACTTTGTTGGTTTCTATAGAACCAAATCCCCACCAAGAGACTGTCAATTCTACGAATTGTGTATTAATTTTCTATCGAATTTCCTCAATTATTTCAGAGGTTTTTTTGTTACCTGTATTTAGGGTTCTAATAATTCCATGTGTTTGGTTGTTGACAGGGGCTAAAGTCGTGATGCCCAATCAAAGTAAATCCTTAAAAACCTAACTGAGTAGAATAGGCAAGCAAGGGTCGAATCTCACAGGGAGGAGTTATCTTTCTTAGTGCACAAGTGTATGTCAAAGTAACAAAGGGGATTTTGTTGGTTGGTTTGCAAGTAAACAAAGTAAAGTAAAACAAAGGTTGTAATCAATTGGGAAAAAGTACTTAGCTAAGCAAATATCCATCATTCATTTGATTGATTGGTCCTAGATTATCTATATTCCTTCCTATGATTATTCCTGTCCCTATTCTGAAATAGTTAACAGTCCAACTAGTCCTGACAACCCTTACTATCGAACGCACGAGAAACTATCAAGATTTAGAACAATAACAACAAGGAGCATAGGAATTAACCAGGATACATGCAACACCACAACTCACAGCATTTAACACATAATCAATTCTCTTTCATAATAAACTAGTCCAACTAGTCCTAGAATATCATGGTTGCTACACAAGATAAGGGATTTCAACTCGAAATATCCAAACCCTAGCAATAGACAATTACTAATATCAACTAGGTGATCAATCCAGTCAAATCAATAAGAATCAATAGAAATAAGCTCAAGAGAAAAGATATAATCCAAAGGAATAGGAATAGAATTATAACCTCACAATCATATATCAAATGAAGGCTTCAATTGTCGAACTAAGCAAATGGTGCTTAGTTCTTCATAGTCTTGAAACAAAAACTCAAAAGGAAAAACAATGCTGAATAATAGTCTCAATGATTGAATGAAGGCCATTGGAACTAGGTTTAAATAATCTAGCTAAACCTAAAAACCAAAGATCACAAACATAATCTATAAGGAAACTAAAATAAAGTAACCGGAATAAAAGAAATAAAAAGAAAAGGAAATAAAAGAAAAAATAATAAATCTTCGGACGAAAGGAAACTCGACGCGTCTGACGATGTGATTTCCGCGACCGCGGAAATATCAATTTCTCTCTCGTTGCTCTCGACCTCCTCCGCGACCGCGGCAAAAGCATCCGCGACTGCGGATTCTCGGTTTTGCTCTTCTCCGTCTCTTCTCTTCTCCGCGACCACGGCGGTGAATTCTGCGACCGCGGAACACTTCCTGTAGCTCCTTCTTCATCTCTTATTCTCTTCCTTCGTCTTCTCTTGTGGTTTTCTTCTCATCTTCTTAATGTCTACTTTTAAGCTCCTCCAAACCACCAAATCTACACTTCTTCTCCTCAACTCCAATCTCTACAATTGTGCTCTAAACTCATCCAAATTGTACCCAAAACACCGGTAACAACTCCTAGTTAAACCCTACAAAGTAACGTTGATCAGTTGTTCATTTTTTCTATGGTTTTTAGTGTATGACTACACTGGAATAATAGGTGATTAGAATCTTCGTTTTGTGCATTACACCGGACACATCCCTAAGTGAGTGCTACTCCTTTTTCAGCTAGTCTGCCTTTGGTTGGAAGCCCATTTTTCATAATTTTCCAGATGATTTTTTTTACTTTAGGTTAAGTATCAAATTTCCAAATCCAAGAAGAGTCATACGTTGTATATCTTTTATTTTTGTTGATCATATCCATGGCAGATTTTGTGGAAAACCAGCCATTTTTACTGACTTCCCAATACATTATGTCATGTATATTGTTTAAGGGTATTGTAGTGTATATTATTTGTTTAGATATCTAAGTTGGTAGAATTTGTTCAATCTTTTCCTTGTTCCATGTATTATTTAGTAGAATGAAGTCTGCCACAAAAGCATCTTTATTCTGCGTTGGTTGTATGTTAATAATGTCACATAAAGGAGTTGTAGAGAACCATCTATCAGTCTAGAATTTAATGGTTCTACCATTTCCAACTTGTCAAATGAGTCCTTTTTTGAATTCGTCTAGATTTCAATCATTTTGGACCACTGCCAAGAACAGTTTCCTTGTTTCTCATAATGTAAGATATGTTGTGTTTTAAGATATTTTTCGGTTATAACTTTCACCCAAAAATTGTCTGGTTCGGCCAAGATTTTCCACAACAATTTAAATTGCAGTGCTTTGTTCAAATCCTTTGCTTTTCTCAATCCAAGTCCTCCTTGTTGAGTTAGTTTACAAATCTTTTCCCAACCTATAAGAGGTTTGTATGAGTTGTCCTTATTCCAGAAAAAAATATGTTTAGATTATCCAGTTTATTATGGGTATGTGTTGGTAACATGAAACTTTGCATCGTGTAGTTAGGTCTAGATACAAGATTCACTTTGATTAGTGTTGTTCGCCCTGCTTGAGATAAGGAATTTGCTTTCCATTTAGTTAGTTGTTGTTGTTGTGTACTAATCAGAAGATCATCAAATATATTAGAATTGACCCTACCATTAATGATAGGACATCCTAGATATTTTTCAAGGAAAATCATGTTTGTTATTGTAAGTATTCCTTGAATTGCCATTTTTTTTTGTAGTGGTTACCTTCTTTGTAACTTGAAAGACAGATTTATGAAAGTTTACTTTTTGTCCAGATATTTTACAATATTCATCCACTATGTCCTTGATTTCTTTACAATTTTCTAGTTTGGCTTTTGAGAATATCATAATGTCATCCGCAAAAGCCAAAAAAAGAATCCTAGTTCCATGTCTAGAGGTTTGAAAGCCGATAGGTTTTCGAGGTCTATCAGATGCTCGTTGTAGTTTTCGAGCTAGGATTTCATATCCTAAAATAAAGAGAAAGGGTGATAGGGGGTCTCCTTGTCTAAATCCTCTTGTTGGTTTGAAAATTTCTGTAAGACCATTGTTGACTAGCACTGAGAATGATACAGTCGTAATACATTCTTTAATCCAGTTGATAAATTTTTCATGGAATCCAAATTTTTCCATGATTTGAATAATAAATTCCCATTCAATTAATCATAGCCTTTTTCCATGTCAAGTTTAAGAGCTATGAATCCTTCGGTTCCTTTTTTTTATTTAAGAAAATGAAAATTTTCATGAGCTATTAAAATGTTATATTGAATAGCTCTGTTAGCTACAAAGGCTTCTTACAAAGGATGGATTAATTTTTCCATAGTGGTTTTCAGTCTTGTTGTTAATATTTTTGATATAATCTTATAAATTGTAGAACATAGACTAATAGGTCTATAATGGTTTGTAGAGTTAGGATTGTCGCATTTTGGAATTAACGATATAAATGTATGATTGATTTGTTTGAGTAATTTTCCTGATATGGAAAAACTCTTAACTGCTTGAATCACAGAAGGACCTATAATATCCCAATATTTTTGATAGAATTCTGCTGTCATACCATCTGGTCCCAGAGATTTATCCGTCCCAATGTCAAAAACAACCTTCTTGATCTCTTCATTAGAGACATTTCTTGTTAGTTCTATATTGTCCTCTGTTGAGATTTCAGATTGAATTAGTTCAAGGTTCTCCCGAAGTAAGCTCTCATTCATTTCTTCACTTCTGAATCTCTTTATGAAACCATTCCTGATTTCATTTCTAATATTTTCTTCACAAATGATGTTAGTTCCTTCTTGGGTTTTGATTTCCTTTATGATTTTTCTATTCCTTCTTCCACTAGCTATTTTATGAAAATAACTAGAATTAGTATCATTGAATTTGATATGTTTCACTTTTGCTCTTTGATTCAAAAAAATCTTCTGGAAACAAAGTAGTTTTTTCTTTTTTTCTTTTCAACTATTCTATTTTGTTTTTGTATTAAATTGTTATTAGAATTTGTACAGATTTCTATTTGAATTTCAGAGAGTTGTTTCTCAATATTTTGGAGTTGGGTAAACACATTACCAAATGTACTTTTGTTCCAAATTTTAGCATGTTTTTTTAGTAGCTTTGTCTTGGATACTAGATTATACATTCTAGATCCATGATAGTTTGTTCTCCAAGCTTGTTTGACGACGTTTCTAAAGTCCACGCACACTTGCAACCACTACATGTGCATCGCCGGGGCTTAAGGTAATTCTGAAGCTCATCAGCAAATGCTTGAGACGCCCAAAATAAACCGTAACAGCATGCTCGTTTTGTTGACGATGAGCGAGCTTGGTTAGAAGTTGATGGACTCGAGGGGCATTTCAAATGGAGAAATGTTGTTGGATTTCGTCTCAAAGAGTTTTCACAGACTTAGAATAAGTTAATGAAGAACAGATAGATGGATCAATAGATTGAAGAATCCATCCCACCATCATGGAGTTGACATTGCACCAATCGTCGTAGTCGCCAGCCTGTTGTGGTATCTCACCATCGATGAAAGAAAGCTTACGACGTGCACAAAAAGTGTTCCGCAAGGCTTGCTCTCATTGTTGATAATTGTCTCTTTTCAAGATCATGGGAATAATCTTCATGATCCGAGAAATGGAGATAATAGGGGGGAGTCATGTCAAGAGCTCCTCGCTTCTTGCCGATCTTCGTTGCATCGGTCAACATGGTTATGCAGACTAGAAGAAACAACGAACAATAAATTTTTTCCTTTCAGTTTAATTTAATTGTATTTTCTTCACGAGAGATAGGTAGGGTAAAGCTCTTACTCGATCATGAGTTTGGCTCGATGGCCATTGCCAATTCCGATGGCTCAAAGTCATGACTTCAATTGATAACGTTTTCACGAGTGTATTTCATTTTTTTCCACATTTTTTCCTTTAATAAAAATTTATATTAGTCAAAATAGTACACCTGCACATAATTCAACTTATTACACAAAAAAAATGAGAATATGATGGAGAACGTCTTATGCAGTAAAAAATGTTGGATATGTAGTTGAGTTGTACTTGAGATATTATTGACTACTTTGAATTCGACTATTGAGATTGTTAAAAAAAATCCCCTGCAGGATCAAGCGTTGTAATATTTAAAATTCTTTTTTAAAAGGTTGTAATATTGAATTTTGCCGTTAGTGTTATTTGTTAATTGAACGTTTTATTGTTATTGCTATTAGTATGAGGTTGAAAAACAGAAGCTCACCACTAATGAAAGCAAGACGGGATTTACGGGTGGGAAGACTTAATTTCAAATAAAGACAATCATACATAATGGACCACCAATGCAAACTTATATCCAAAATTCCGAGTCATTTAAAAAAAAATTATAATCCAAATAGTCTACACAAGTACACCTCACCTAGGGATATTAATGGGACGGGAATTCCCTCTTATCCATGGAGATTCGCCACTATGGGGGTGGAGATGAAGATTTTAAATGGGGACGGGGTGGGTGATGGGGCAAAAAACACATTCCCGCATGGGGATGGTGATGGGGACGGGAATAGAGCCTCCACCCCACTCTCTGTCCCGTCCCTGTCGGGGATCCCCACGAGTATCTCCATTGGTAATCTCTGTGATATCGTCCATTGAATTTTCTCACGAGATTACCCATTGAATATCTCCATTTGAAAACTCGATGAGATTTCCCATGAGAAATTTTCATGGGTGAAGTCGAGAGCTTACGATATTTATTTATATTTATAATTTATAGTTGGTAGTTGATTTTTTTATTTGAAAAAATGGTGTAGTAGACATTTATAAGTATTAGTACGCATGTACTATCAAATTTTAAAGACTTGTTTTTTATTGAATTCAACTCACGTATTATATTGTTGTATTTTGTTTGACAGTGTAGATTAATTGGAGAATCATTAAAGGAAAACGAGTAAGAAAAGTTTTGTGAGAGTTAAATGGGGATATTTATGGGGAACTTGTTCGACTATAAGTGAAGAAATCGTATGAATTTTCACGAAAAGACCCGAAACAAATGTTAATTGAAAAAAATTAATGGGACGGGGAATCCCCAATGGGGACGGAGATTTGATAGGGATAACTTTAGCTCCCCACGTGGGGATGAGAAAGGGAACGGGAAATGCTTTTCTAACCGATTGGAACGAAAATACTACTCCCCACCCAAAATCCGCCCCATTGACATGTCTAACCTTACCTTACCAATTTTGGCGAGCCAACTATGTATTTGAGAAAACGTCATAAAATTTGCGGGTAAAATCATTGGTTTACTAGTTATGTTAGACGTTTTAAGTATTGTTCAGGATATTAGTTGAATTGTCATTCGTACATGTAATATATACAGAGAAACTGGTATTTAAGGGATCTTCTCTAAACGAGATCACAAAGTACATGATTCGAATATAATATAATATTAACTGATTGAATCGGATAAGTAAAAATAAGATTAATGAATCATTAAATAGAGTCGAAAATCTAGAATGCGTACCACAACTCGTGATAAACTTGGTGGTCTAGGTCTATCATCGATGCTATAAATTATGTCAATGTCGAAGACTCAAAGTTATGACTTGTGTACTTTCTTTTAGTCTTAAATCGTCTAATTTCGGTCAACCAATGTCGTTCTATCTCTAGACCAGAAAAATGAAATGCACACAAGATGGGTTAGTCCCCTTCCAACGTTAACATCTCCATTCACACAACCAGCAAAACTCAAAACCAAGAGCTCTAACAACTATAACACTAGGTCACCAGTACCAACTGCGCCGACCAATGTTGGTTATGACTTGTGTGCTCTAAATATATGAATCAATAATGTTTTATTTAAAAGTTTGGTATGTCTAAAGATTAATGACAAATTGACAGAAGTATTTTTTATACGAAAATTGTATGTAGGCAAGACAATACTCAAAATAAATTAAGTATATATATTGTACTAAAGCCTTAATTATTTCTCATACGTGTCAACTCATGAGCTATGCCACATAGACAAATCTCAAAGTACAATTCCCTAATTTTGATATGGATGCGAATCCAATAAGAAAATGCGCTTAGGTGAAAACGTGAGAATACGCACATACATGCAAAAGTTCATACACATCACAAGATGTGCATGAATTTTCACTTATAGATAGTCACACATATAGTCAAAAATATATGCACATACATGCAAAAATACATGCACACATAAAGATGTGCACGGTATTTTGCCTCTATGTGCATGAGCTTTAACTTATACATAATCACATACATAGTAAAAAATACATGCACATACAGACAAAAATACATGCACATATTGTGATGTGCATGATTTTTTCTTGTATGTGCATGAATTTTTACTTACACATAGTCACTATATAATCACAAATTTATGCACATACAGGCAAACACCCATGCATCTTGAGGTGTGCATGAATTTTTGTCTGTATGTGCATGAGTTTTCACCTACCAAAGTCATGCACATACAGTCATAAATTCATGCACATCCGACATTCTCACCTAAGCGCTCATTCTAACATGAACCTTTTCCTTTTGATATTTACATATTTTGTTTCTTATCTACTTATTTATACCTAAAATAACTTACCTTAATTATATTGACAGTATCATCTCAAATATTATTTATATCTATTTGCCTTATTAGTTTCTTCTTATTTGTAAATAAAATTATTTATTACTTTTACCTTGTTAGTTACATTACTTCTTATAGTTTTAATGCTTAAATTTACATAATTGGTAACATATAATTGAACATAATTGGTAATATATGATTCATGATGCAAAAATGGTAATATATATTAAAAATATTTTTAAAAAATGTGATATAATTTAACCGTTTTTCCCTTTTAATTAATTATACATAATTAACATTCTCATTACTTAAATCTAAACTTATATATATTTTCTTATTCAGTTATTTGTATGAAATTCCTAATTTATTTTTCATTTTTATATACAAATCTGCGTATATACTTTCAATTCTAATCATATAAAATCAGTATCACCATATCTGTGAAGAGATTGAACTTATAACTTATCATATTAGTTTTCGTAGATATTTAATAATATTTTAATTTCAAATTTTATTAATCAAGCCCGCGCACGGCAGAAAGATATATGCTAGTTAATTGCTAAACATGAATACCAAAGGCATGATTGGCTCGAAATAATGCTAGCTTAAGATAGTATAATATAAACGAAGAGGAGGGTTCCACGAAATAAACCCCCTCAATTTAGAACCATATCTAAAACCTTATATTTGAAATCGGAGTAGTTGATACGGACAAAAAAAATGTTATATTTGATGGTTCTCATGCGTTTGAGCTGTTTGAAATATAGAGTTGTCACGACATAGACCATCCTACAAAATGACCGAGGTCTTCCAAATGATAGACAAGAGACTTGTAAAAAAGATATTTTATTCATAATCAACGCGATGATTCTAACGGCGATTACATTTTAACAAATCTTCACACGAGAACCATACACAGACCTCTCGTTTTCTCCAAAAAAAAATGGGCAATCCAACCAAAGATCCCTAAAAAATGAAGCTTCAAGCCTATTTATAGTGTTCGAGTCCTGCTTGTGATTGCTGGCAAGGAGCAAAGACGCGTCAACCAACGGTGACTTGCATGGAGCGATGTGTCGTGCGCGAGTAAGGCGGCATCCAATGGCGGTTGAGTTGTGGCTTCGTTCCATTGGGAGAGTGACATCACAACGTGCAAATAATCATCGCGATCATTCCAGGGATAGGCACGACTTGAACAAGGGCCTTGCTTGTCGGTTGAGAGACACAGAGGAATGAACGCGGTCGTTCTACGCGTTCAGTGCTATTCAAGAATAGCGCGATCCATCACAGCCTCTTGCCTTGATGATGAACGCATGAAGTTATCAAGGCAACACATGGAGAACACGTTTAACTACCACGTTCATTTACTTCACTTTATGAGGTGTCTCCAGGACGCTTATGTTCATCCAGGTTGGGCTTTTGTTCAATGGGCCTTAATTAATTCAGCCCAGTTACTCCCTTATATATAAGAGAGGACAGAGGCGGGAAACCCCCCCACTTCATCTTTCTCCTTCTCTCTCTTCCTGAGTACACTTTGAGCCGCTTGAGTTTCCTCTACCGTTTCTCTGCCAGCCAACGCTTCTTGTTCACCGTTCTTCTTGAAATTGCCCAGGTAATTCGGCTTTCTCTGTTCTCTAACTTCGATTGCGCCTTGCTTTTTGCTTGATTTTTCAGTACTCTTGTTTATGACTGCACCCTCTCATTTTCTCCCTCACCGCTTCATCTTCTTGCTTCTCGCTTTTCTAGATTTTTCTGGGCAACAATGGCGGTGATGGCTGCGCCAATGGGTAGAGGTTCCCCGGGAAGGTGGAAATAGGGACGGGGAAATGTTGAATGGCTTTATCTGGTGAATTCTCGCACGTTGCAAAGCGCAGGGGTTCACTGTCACACTTTATTCTAGAACTCCTCCTCTCCTCTTTTTCTTCTCCCCCTTTTTTTTAGCTTGACTCTTCAAATTCCGCCTCCAGATCTTTTGATAACTTCACTTATTTCAACCTCTTGTTGGTCGCGTTCTTTTCCTGGAGAGCTTCATCTGCCTTGTCTTGATTGCGCACATTCTTTTTCGTTCCTTGTGACAAAATTCTTTTATCTTCTTTTCAGAGGACTTGTTTTATCGCGCGCAATCGTCCCTCCACATCTTTTCATCATGTCAAGTGAAACGAACTCGGGGAGTGGTGATGCCTATGGCAGAGCAGTGGAGAACGCGTATAGAGAGCATGAGTCCGCCTCGAGTCCTGAATCTAAGACCGCGTCCTCATCTTCAAGTGAATCATCGCGTCAAACCAGAGATGAAGTTGCTTCATAGGGGCGAGTAATGCGGGTTGAGAAGGTGAGGGGCAAGGGTGTGGTTTCCTACTCTCCCACGACAAACGTCTCTCAAAGCAATCCCCAAGGCGAGGGACCGCGGAGTTCGGATAGTTTCGCGAGCCATCGCTTGAATGTTGATCCTTCCCCTATTCCCGCGGTGATTTCAGATGAGATTCCCATGATGAAGAATCATCCAGGGAAAGACATGTGAAGTTATGGAATGACCACAAGTGTCTCGCTCTCCTCCTTGGAAGATTTAGCGTGATCAACTCCTTGGCCGGTCGGGACAGAGCTCTGCCTTCCTGAAAAAGGAGGAACTTCCATGGCGCGGTATGAGAATTGCATGGTTGTCTTCGTAGCCAGCGTTGAGGTTGGGTTTCGCCTTCCCCTGCCTAATTTTTACCGCAACTTCCTGAGGCTTCTCAACCTTAACCCAACTCAGCTATATCCCAACGCGTAGAGATACCTCAGCGGATACACGATGCGATGCTATCACTTTGGCCTCACTCTTGATGCGTAACTCATGCTCAAGCTTTTCACCATGAAGTATGACAAGGGCTTCTGCAACCTCAATCTTCCTACCTTGAATGTCATTAGTAAGCCTTCCCACGTGGGCAAATTGATGCGACCCTAGTCACAACATTGACAGCGTCCAACATGACGCTTGGATATTTCCACAGCACTTCTCATGCCATTTGAGTTGTTTTGGTATTGTGAGGTTCACATGCCAATTTCGAGACATTCTGAGACACTTTCTATTTTTAGTATTTTTCGTATTTAGCAGTTTTCCTTCTTAGTAGTTTCTATTCTTAGAATGTTTCTAAGTTTGGAAAGTTATTGTTTTTAGTATTTACTATATTTGGATATTGCTGTATTTGGCAAGTTTCTATTTCGGGATGTCGGGCCTCTCTTGTGCCAAGAGGGCCGATCCACTTATGTTTTTAGGCCCATCGGGCAAGAACCTTGTTTTGGCTCCTATATAAGCCATTATTTACCTAATTAATAAAGTACGTTGAATTGAGAGTTATAGCTTAGTGCTGCCGTTGAGCCAAGCTCCCGTCCCTAGGCCTAGCTCCTTCAACCGAGCCCCCATTGAGCCGTCATCGCTGGCCACCCAACCCCACACGCAAGTCCACCGAACCATCATGCCTTGCCTATGAACCCTTTCACCAAACTTGGCTCTCGGCCACAGCCGAGATCCCCCACCCATTCGAACCACTCCGCGACCTGTCCCGCGATCGCAGTCTCCACCGCGAGCCTCCATACAGCCCGCGACACTCGCAATTTTCATCGAGCAAGAAAGATCCGCTGTGCCTTTGATAAGCACTACTTTGTAGGGCTTAACTAAGAGTCATTAGAGGGTTTATTGGTGCCATTCGGGTAGATTTAGACACATTCATGTGTATGGCGTTTGGGGGCAAAGTTGGTGTTTTTGGAGGTGTTTGAGCTGTTTTGGAGATCATAGGAAACACTGAGGATGAAGCCACCAGTAGAAGACGCCAAGGAGTTATGAAGTATTGGCGAGGAAGTGCTGAAGACACACTTTTGGAGGCTTTGGGAGCATTCGGAGCTGAAGAGACGAAGACACTGAAGAAATGGCTTCACGGCGACCACCGGAGAGGACGCAGCGACCGCCGCCAAAGCCCTCCCAACGACCATGGCTACGGCATTGATCCGGCGACCGCCGTTTAAAGACGGCGACCGCCGTTTAAAGACGGCGACCACCGCGATTACGGCGCCCTCCGCCCACTCTACGGCGCCCGCCGCCGCTGTCAGAAGCCCACCGAGCCCGTTTTCCTTAATTGTTTTATTTTGGATTATTTTATTACGGTTTTAGTATTTTCGTTTTAGGTTAATTTAGACTGATTTACTTTTAGTATTTAAGGGTTAGAAGGGAGCTTGGCCTCCCTAATATCTCTCGAACCCTAATTTCACTTTTCATTCTACGTACTTTGCTATGAAGAACTAAGCCTCCCTGGCTTAGTCAGACGCTGAAGCTTTCGTTTTGATTCAGTTGTGAGATTCTCGTTCTTAATCTATTGCATGAGATTTTGAATGAGTATCTAGGATCAACTTGTCATACGAATAGTGGATGTTGTTTGACTAAGTGCTTTTCCCATCACTGAATTCATCAACTTTTAGTTTGTTTACTTTTGCATGCTTAGATTCATTACAACATACAAAACCCCCCTTTGGTTACTTTGGATTGACATACAAATTGCATATTAAGATAGACTTTGTCTCCCTGTGGACTCAACCTTTACTTACCTAGGACTACGGTTTAAGGTTTGTTTGGATATTTTGCATAGTAGGAATTAGCACGACAAATTCCTGTTATCAAATTGGCGCCGTTGTCGGGGAGGCAATAATCTATTTTGTGTGTGTGATTTGTGTGCCAATCTTGGTGTGAACCTATCTTATGGTTCACACCCGTGTTACTAATAATCTACCTCTAGTTTTTGATCCAGAAATCGAGAGAACTTTTCTTCAAGCTCGCAGGGCTGCGAATTTACTACTTCAGGAAGCTGAAAGAATGGCAGCTCGTGTTACTCTTGAGTCCTTGACAACTCCTAACTTAGAGCAACCAACTCGTGTTGTGCAATTCCCTGCCCTTGGTGATGGGGTTAAATTTGAGCTCAAGACAGGAGTAGTTCATTTACTCCCGAAATTCAATGGAACCCCCCTTGAGGATCCGATTCAACACCTGGATGAATTCCTTGAGGTCTGCACTAGTATGCGGCCATCTGAAATTACTGAAGATCAGATGAGGTTGAGAGTCTTTTCCTTTTTCTCTGAAGGACTCTGCTAAGGACTGGTATCATTCTTTACCCCCAGGAAGCATCACTACTTGGGTGAATTTGAAGAAGGTGTTTCTTGATAAATACTTTCCGACAATCAAGTCCAATCAGCTCAAGAAGAAGATGTGATACCCCGTATTTTTGTAAGGTTATTTTGGGAATTTTGGAATTTTCCCGAGTACCCGTTTAGTACGTCGGATTTAATTTATGTAGCTTGAGACATTCTGTAATGTGCTCTATATCTATAATATTTTTCTCAGTGAAATAATATACAGATAACATGCCTTGGATTTCAATTGTCGTTCGCATACGATAATTGTTATCCCGGCTTAATGTCATGTTCGTTCAAAGCTGAACGGGCGGGAAAAAGGTGTCACGGCGACCACCGTAAAGTCGCGGCGACCGCCGTCCTGAGACCCAAGCACGGCGACCGCCGTCCCAACGCTCGAGGAGGCAGCTGGTGTGTCATGCCACGGCGACCGCCGTAAATTACGGCGCCCGCCGTAATGGCAGTCATCATTGTCCGGCAGTCCTTGCCCGATGGTCGTCGGCGCGATTTCCGGCGAGCGCCGAACTAGCTGTAGGCCCATCTTCTTCGTGCTCCAGACGCTTTGGCTATAAAAGGGGGTGTTGGGGGAGAGATTTGAGCCATCCCAAACACCGAACCTCTGCCAAAATTGCCTCTCGCTGGAGTTGTGCCTTCGCCGGAATTTTTGAAGGTCTCGCCGGTGTTGCTTTGGTGTGGTTCCTGAGTGCCTTTGTGAAGCTTTTGGTTAGCCTTGGAGGTTAGAAGCCAAAGCTAGTCGAAGGAGGCCGAACCGCTCGTGTTTTTGGGTGAGTTTTCTCTCGTTTCAGTCGGCCGTGTTCTTCACGACGACCGCCGTGTTCTTCACGGCGACCGCCGTGTTCTTCACGGCGACCGCCGCCAAGAACAGCGACCGCCGCTAGTGCCCAGAACGCCTTTGTGGCTTTGGCTTGGTCGGTTGTCGTCGTGGCGTCTTTCCTTTCGTGTTCTTTCGCCGTGTTTAGATTCGTACTGTTTATGTCGGATCTAACTTAGGGTTCCTTTTATGGGTCGACTCGAAAGTCGTTGTGCTGTCAGAGCTATACCGTGTCGAGCCCGGAATCCAGTGACGTCTTTAGACTATTCTGCGGAGTAAGGCAAGTGGCGGTTCGCTCTTGCTCTTTCGTTCCATATTTACATTAATTATCAGTAGTTTATCTGAGTAATTAATTTGGAATGAATATTCTGTTTGTCTGGAAGCGGTTTTGATAAACTGTTTTGAAAATCATATAATAGGTTGTATATCTGTTAGAACAACGCTATTATCTGTGATCGCCTTTCGGGCCTTTATGTGGATTTATCCTGTAAATGTTGTGGTGCTGTAAATGTTTAGTTAGCACTGTTAGATAGGAACGTTACTCGGACTCTGTCCAGTCGTTTCTTTATAATCTGGTATCGGGATGGCTCGTCCCCATCTGGTACTATTCTATGATCATGATCGGTCTCTTACACATGTGTGTAGAGACAAGACACTTAGCTGGTGTCACAAACCTTTCGGTATACGTCACTCTCGATGAAACGTATACTAAGATGTGTCGTCCCACTGGTGGGGTACACATGTAAAAGTCTATAACGTGATGTGTGTTTTTGAAACATAAATCAGATAAGTGCTACCTTGACGCACATAATTAATACACCTTGGGCGAGTAGTGCAGCTAAGTTCAGTGCAGCTAGGAAAACTCGTCTTGACTTGAATGTAGTACGTTCTCTTTCCAATCTGGATTCGCTGTAGGCGATGAGGTTGGTCGTGAACCGAAGCATCTCAGTCAGTTTTAAATCATTGTTGAATGATTCTGTAATATTCCAGATTTGTCATTAATTCCTTAAAGACTCATTTCCGTTGGAGTCTTCTTTCGAGTCGATTTCTGTGAAGATTCAGTCTTCCAGAATCTTCTCCTGTGCATACCTCTTGTTTATTCCAGTAGGAATATGATGGTTGACTACCGTTATCGGTTATTATCCGAGAAGCGATGAGTCTAACCTAATATGACTGCTTCGAACCAGTCTGCTTTGTACCCTTGCTAGTCTATTCAGTTAGACTAACCAACCAATGTTTTCCCTTGCATAGTTGGCTGGTGTCATCCGTTCGATTCGGCACATCAGTTAAGAAGTAGCTCAGAAGATTAGAAGGACTATGGAGTCGGCGGTGGTTTTTGAATGTTTTAATTATTTCTTTAATCAGGTTATGATCCTTTGGACAATAACTCCGATTGTAACTTACTTTCTTAGTCTTCCGCTGTGTTTGGTTTAAACTATGTTTTGACCTATTCGGGATTGGGTTGTAATCCCGTAACTCTTGTTTCCTCGACAATGTTATGTTTTGGAATTTAATGCTTGATCTTTGTGTATCAATTGCATTTCATAAATTGTATTTATTTGGTAAAGCCTTGGGTGATCTCGGTAAGGAACACTGGGATCACTGGCGGTAATACCTTTCCAAAAGGGTTAAGTTTTGGGGGTGTTACAGAAGATCTGCAACTGTCTAATGAGTCTCTCTATGACTACTATGAACGCTTCAAGAAACTGGTGAAGAGTTGCCCCTACCATGGTTATGCTAATCATGATCTGATTCTTTATCTGCATGGAGGACTCCGTGAAGATGATCGTCGGATGGTAAATTCTGCATGTGGTGGGAATATTCTGAAGAGGACTTATGAAGAGGCTCTAGAGATATTTGCCACCCTAGCTGATGACTCTAGACAGTACAGTGGGAGAGGTTCCCAAAGCTTGGTAGTTGCTACTTCTCAATCAAAGATTGATCAGGCTGATTTTGATGTGCTGAGAGAGGAGGTGAGGCGTCTGAAACTGAAAGGTACACCTCAGCAGGCTAAGGCCTGTGAGATTTGTCATGACGACTTGCATCCTACTGATTCGTTTCCTACTCTACAAGAGGAAGTGAATGCAGTAGAAGAATATCAGCAGAGACCCGGGCATGATCCTTACTCTAATACATACAATCCTGGTTGGAGGGATCATCCCAATTTCAGATGAAGAGACCCATACCCAAATCAACAACAAGGTAATCCTCAACAACCTAGGCAGCCATTTGTGCCAAATCCTCAAGGGCAGAGCTCGAATCCTTCACCGTCTATGGATGACATGATGAAGATGCTGATGCAGAGCAACGTAAACCTCAATGAGAATGTTGCTAAGTTGACTAAGAACCAATTGCAATTCCAAGAGACTACACAAGCCATCATTCAGAACTTGGAAAGGCAGGTTGGTCAGATCTCTCAAGTGGTGAGTAAGCTTGACGCCAAGGTTTCTGGTAAACTTCCATCTCAGACGGAAGCAAATCCGAACATTCGGAATGTCAGTGTTGTGACTCTGAGAAGTGGGAAGAAGCTTGAAGAGGATAATTCTGAGGTCAACAAGAAAGAAAGTCCGGATTTGGAGCAGAATCTAAACGGCGACCGCCGCCCTTCTTACAGCAACCGCCGCCCAGAAAACGGCGACCGCCGCCCAGAAAACGGCGACCGCCGTGAAGACAACGGCGCCCGCCGTGACGGTGATAAAAATCTCGGTTTTTCTGACGATGTCAGCGGCGACCGCCGCCCTTCTTACGGCGACCGCCGCCTCCCTGTAGCCGATGCTGAGGCTGATAAGGAGTCTGAAACTCCGATTTTTCCTGATTGTAAGCATGTTCCGCCATTCCCATCTACTTTGAAGCGTACCAAGCCACTTGCACAAGACAAGGACATGTTTGAGATGTTCAGAAACGTTGAGGTCAACATTCCTCTCCTAAATTTGATCAAGTCTGTCCCTCGTTATGCCAAGTTCTTGAAGCAGATGTGCACCACAAAGAGGAATCAGGATAGGAACAACAAGAAGAAGGTAAAGGTAAACGAACATGTTTTTGCTGTGTTTCAGAAGCGCTTACCTAAGAAGTGTGGCGACCCAGGTATGTTCACCATTCCCATCACTATTGGAGATACCAAGTTCAATAAAGCTATGATAGATTTGGGTGCTTCCATTAATGTTCTACCTTCATCTCTTTGTGAATCCTTACGATTAGGACCCATGCATGCGACCAATATTTTCATTCAGTTAGCTGATCGATCTAGTGTGCGTCCTATAGGGATAATGGAGGATGTTTTGGTTAGGGTTGGTGATCTTATTTTTTCTGCTGACTTCTATGTGCTCAATATGGAACATGATAAGCATGCAAGCCCTATTCTGTTAGGGAGACCTTTCCTGAAAACTGCCAACACTAAGATTAATGTGAGTATTGGTGCTTTAACCATGGAATTTGATGGCCAAACTATTAACTACAATATCTATGAAGCCATGAAATATCCTTTTGATGATCACTCTTTGTGTGCAATTGATGTACTTGAGCCTGTGGTGCAAGACGTTTTTGATGAGGACCACCTAGATGACAAGCAATCTATCATTGTTGATTCTAGCTTAGATTTTGCTTCATCTACTAACTCGCAGGAAGTCGTCACTGAGTTGGACGCTTAGTATAAGCTTCCTCTGGAGCTACCAGGCAAATCGCCTTTACCGCTAACTCCGAGCGAGAAGCTCGTTCCCTCTTTGGTGCAGGTCCCTGAAGTTGAGGCTAAACACCCCCTTGATCGATCTAAGTATGGGAGAGACGCGACTAAGAAAGTCAAGGTGGAGGAGTCGCTGAAGAAGAAGAATGGTCTAAGGTTCAAACCTTTCCATGAGTGGTTCAGGAAGGAGGTAATGAATGAGAAGGTTCCTAAGGAACCTGATGATATGGATTGAGGTTGTTCGAGTAGTATGTCGAGCCAACGACATTAACTAAGGCGCTGCTCGGGAGGCAACCCGATGTTAGGTAGTTTATTTCCTCTCCCTTAGTCATTTTCTTTTGTTTTTCCTTTTAGTTTTTGCTTTCTGTGTCGAACTAACCTGCAGGAAGCGTATCCAAGTGAAGAAGGAGAAGCGGCGACCGCCAGCCCCCTTACGGCGACCGCCGCCAACCTGTAACACCCCCAAATTTAACCCCATTTGGAAGCGCTACTACCGATGACCCCGGGCGTAAACCCCGAAGTCACCCCAGGCTTTTCCGACGTCATAACTGACTTAAAACACAGTTACGATACTAAAATCATAACTTTTATTAAACCACATGGTCGCGGAATTACACGATTCCTAAAACGACCCAAATACATCATCAATACAAAAATCAGAATTTACAACGGAAGACTTATAAACAAAATACAAAATAGCACAGCGGAAATCGTTTTAAACACAAAGCGACAAGACAAGTTGTCGAAAACAAAACACCGTTCATCTTCATAGTCGCTCTAGCCTTCTCTGAACAGCAACATATCTGCATGTGCCGAAACGGACGGACGACACCCCCATGATGTTACAGATAAATAAAATACAAGCGTTAGTCTAATAAATAGACTAAGCAAAGGCTCATGGCATACAATTCATACAAACACATCACAAACAGTTCCACATATCACAAATCACATCAAAGCAGTTCAACATATCACAAATCACATCACAATCTCAAGTCACATGATTACTGTATATCTTTTATATTAGCGTTGATTCTAGCAGAAATACAACCTAATATAATATCAAATTTCAATTATCTCAAATTAATTAAAAACCACTTGCCTGGAATAGACGAGCTCAAACAAAGCCAAACCACAAAAACACAACTCGGACACACAATACCGCGATCGCGGTGAGTCGCGGTCGGTCGCGGTTCATCAACAGTGGCAAGCTTTGACAGCTTCCATGGCGGGGAGGGAATTTACCCGATCGATTCAAGCTTCGCCTTGCATTCAATTTGATCACAAAGCACCTCTAAGCTTCACCTAACACCTTGGCAACCTTCTCCAATCCATAAAGCCTCTCGATTCAAGCCCAAAACCGAGCTCACAGCTCGTGCATCAATGGCGAGACAGGGGAGAACAGAGGAGAAAGAGAGAAGAAGAAGAGAAGAAGAAGAAGAGTTTGGTCTTCACCTCCTTTTATAGCACAAATCCGACACCTCCAAGGGGACAAAGGCGAAGGCCACTAGCGAGCCACTTGGCCTGCCCAGAAAATATCCCAGCCGAGCTACAGTAACCGCCTTCGAGGAAGACGACCGCCTCTGAAAAAGGCATTACCGCGATCGCGGTCGATCGCGGTTGATCGCGGCATCTCGCGTCAGGTCGCGGTTGATCGCGGTTTCTGGCCGACTTCACTAATTCTTATCCGAACTCAACTTGGGTTAATTTTCTTAATCCCGGGTTAAATATATTCGTGCATCATCTAGCACAAACATCTCAAGCAATTACCTCGCACAATTACCGTGCACAAATATCTTATATAAATACCGTGCACAAATATCTTATATAAATATCTTGCACAAATACTTTATATAATTATCCTGCATATATTTGTGACACTCCCCAGACCAACTAACACAGCTACCAAGCCACCCAACCATCTTACATGATGCCGGTGCCGGTACTGGTGCCGCCTGAGAGTCCACAATTATCCTACACGAATATCTTATATAAATATTTTACAACAATATCTTATATAATTATTTTACAACGATATCTCATACAATTATTTTGCAACAATAACTCATACGAGTAAAGCTCAAAAATACCCTTAAAATTACGGGGTGTTATATTACTACCCCCTTATTTTAAGTTTCGACCCCGAAACTTGCACTAAGCCAAAGAGGATTCCTACCTCAACAACAACCTTATTATCCTTAATCATAACCGGCCTTATGCCATCTCTAACTTAAATCCTTTAAGAATAACTCAACACCTTCCTTTAAACAATCTCTAACTTAAATCCTTTAAGATTCCTTAAATTTTCTCCAAACATAATCATCACAACATCTTATTCCTACGTTCCTCAAAACGAATCACACAAGATACTACTCTTATTTCCTCAAAAAGAGTGATACCACAAGTCTTATAACCTCAAAGCATAACTCCTATTTCCTCAAACTCAAGTCTCACTAGAGATTCATCTTAACAGTCTCAAGAGAAGAGGCACGACTATGAACGGTGTAACTTTTTCACTTTTGAAAATTTTGAGCCTTTGCAAATATTTCAAACAAGTGAAAATATTCCAACGAATGAAAATATTTCAAACCGGTATGTAACACTCCCAAGCCTAGCTACCCCAGCCACCAAGCCACCCATCCATCTTACATGATGCCGGTGCCGGTACTGGTGCCGCCGGTGAGTTCACAAAAACCGTTCGAAAATATTTTCAAACAAAACGAGTAAATGGTTCATTAAATCCCATACCCGTTTTAAAAACTTTCGGCTCTGATACCATTTCTGTAACACCCCCAAATTTAACCCCATTTGGAAGCGCTACTGCCGATGACCCCGGGCGTAAACCCCGAAGTCACCCCAGGCTTTTCCGACGTCATAACTGACTTAAAACACAGTTACGATACTAAAATCATAACCTTTATTAAACCACATGGTCGCGGAATTACACGATTCCTAAAACGACCCAAATACATCATCAATACAAAAATCAGAATTTACAACGGAAGACTTATAAACAAAATACAAAATAGCACAGCGGAAATCGTTTTAAACACAAAGCGACAAGACAAGTTGTCGAAAACAAAACACCGTTCATCTTCATAGTCGCTCTAGCCTTCTCTGAACAGCAACATATCTGCATGTGCCGAAACGGACGGACGACACCCCCATGACGTTACAGATAAATAAAATACAAGCGTTAGTCTAATAAATAGACTAAGCAAAGGCTCATGGCATACAATTCATACAAACACATCACAAACAGTTCCACATATCACAAATCACATCAAAGCAGTTCAACATATCACAAATCACATCACAATATCAAGTCACATGATTACTGTATATCTTTTATATTAGCGTTGATTCTAGCAGAAATACAACCTAATATAATATCAAATTTCAATTATCTCAAATTAATTAAAAACCACTTGCTTGGAATAGACGAGCTCAAACAAAGCCAAACCACAAAAACACAACTCGGACACACAATACCGCGATCGCGGTGAGTCGCGGTCGGTCGCGGTTCATCAACAGTGGCAAGCTTTGACAGCTTCCATGGCGGGGAGGGAATTTACCCGATCGATTCAAGCTTCGTCTTGCATTCAATTTGATCACAAAGCACCTCTAAGCTTCACCTAACACCTTGGCAACCTTCTCCAATCCACAAAGCCTCTCGATTCAAGCCCAAAACCGAGCTCACAGCTCGTGCATCAATGGCGAGACAGGGGAGAACAGAGGAGAAAGAGAGAAGAAGAAGAGAAGAAGAAGAGAAGAAGAAGAAGAGTTTGGTCTTCACCTCCTTTTATAGCACAAATCCGACACCTCCAAGGGGACAAGGGGACAAAGGCGAAGGCCACTAGCGAGCCACTTGGCCTGCCCAGAAAATATCCCAGCCGAGCTACAGTAACCACCTTCGAGGAAGACGACCGCCTCTGAAAAAGGCATTACCGCGATCGCGGTCGATCGCGGCATCTCGCGTCAGGTCGCGGTTGATCGCTGTTTCTGGCCGACTTCACTAATTCTTATCCGAACTCAACTTGGGTTAATTTTCTTAATCCCGGGTTAAATATATTTGTGCATCATCTAGCACAAACATCTCAAGCAATTACCTCGCACAATTACCGTGCACAAATATCTTATATAAATACCGTGCACAAATATCTTATATAAATATCTTGCACAAATACTTTATATAATTATCCTGTATATATTTGTGACACTCCCCAGACCAACTAACACAGCTACCAAGCCACCCAACCATCTTACATGATACCGGTGCCGGTACTGGTGCCGCCTGAGAGTCCACAATTATCCTACACGAATATCTTATATAAATATTTTACAACAATATCTTATATAATTATTTTACAACGATATCTCATACAATTATTTTGCAACAATAACTCATACGAGTAAAGCTCAAAAATACCCTTAAAATTACGGGGTGTTACACAACCCCCCTCCTCCGACACTTTGCTTGCGGCAAATGACGACGACCGCCGTTTAATTACGACGATCGCCGCCATTCTCAGGTTCGTTTTCTTTTTATTTTATTAAAAAAAAAATGGGCCCCGAAAAAACCTTAAACGGAGAGCAAAAGACGAAAATAAAATACCCCGAAAAGACCTTAAATGGGGAGAAAAAGTCAAAAAAAAAAGGTTCTACCGGAGGTCAGCTGCTCGACGTTTCCTATGGAGAGATGGTGCGCATCATGTTGTCAAGGAGGAGACATTAGCCCCACTTTGTATTTGACAACGATGATGGCCCTATAATTGGCAGCTGAGAAGGAGGAACACTAGGGCCCACACCACGATTACATATGGACCCCATTTTTGTGTTCGTTGAAGGCCGTGCAACCCCGCCATACCTGCCATACCACTATTCACCACAGTGGTTCCCTATGGTTGCACGGTAGATGAAGATTATGGCATTGATGCCGACACCCGAGACATGGACGTTTATTGAGAAGACCGCCAACAACAAAGAAAGTGTCCAAGCCCGCTCGACGACGTTGTGAGTTAATTTTTTTTTGATTTTCCCTGTGCTTCTATTTTTTGTCTTTCATTACATTGAGGACAATGCAATGTTTAAGCATGGGGGAGAGTTCTATTCTTGCTACGTCGTTGAGGAGAAAAATAAATAAAGAGAAAAAGCCAAAAAATTGAAAAAAAAGGCTATCATTGAAATCTTGGGATAGGTCGAAAACCCGAAAGGGCGGCCTAGGTAATAAGCAGGTGGCTTGGACCAGCATTAGGCTGGGGTAATATGTGGTCAAGAGTGACGTGAACTTATGTGAGTACATCTATTGGAAAATGAAATGAGTGGCTTGGTGAAAACCCGAAAGGGCGCCTTGGCAAAACGAGCGAAAAAGAAGAAGAGTGATTTTAGGATTTCTCATTATTCTTGGCGAGGCGTCATAAGAAGAGGAGTCAAAGAAGGATTGTCGGGTAGGTCACTCTGGGAGACATAAGGAGCAATAGATGGAGGCTAGGATTAGAGGTTACTCACACTATTGGATGTCCGGGTTTAGCTTAGGGGAAGTACTCTGCTTGCCCCTTAAGCTTGTTGAGTGTTGATGTGTTGTGAATGAGATTGGTGCCAGGAGCTTGGCATGGGTTAGGTGACTCTTAGTTGGAGGATATGCTTCCTGAGATCTTGGATGCTGCATTGGAGGAGTAGGCTCTTTATTAGTTTACTCGCGGACGAGCAAAGGTCTAAGCATGGGGGAGTTTGATAGGCACTACTTTGTAGGGCTTAACTAAGAGTCATTAGAGGGTTTATTGGTGTCATTCGGGTAGATTTAGACACATTCATGTGTATGGCGTTTGGGGGCGAAGTTGGTGTTTTTGGAGGTGTTTGAGCCGTTTTGGAGATCATAGGAAACACTGAGGATGAAGCCACCAGTAGAAGACGCCAAGGAGTTATGAAGTATTGGCGAGGAGGTGCTGAAGACACACTTTTGGAGGCTTTGGGAGCATTCAGAGCTGAAGAGACGAAGACACTGAAGAAATGGCTTCACGGCGACCACCGCAGAGGACGCAGCGACCGCCACCAAAGCCCTCCCAACGACCATGGCTACGGCATTGATCCGGCGACCGCCGTTTAAAGACGGCGACCGCCGCGATTACGGCGCCCGCCGCCCACTCTACGGCGCCCGTCGCCGCTGTCAGAAGCCACCGAGCCCGTTTTCCTTAATTGTTTTATTTTGGATTATTTTATTACGGTTTTAGTATTTTCGTTTTAGGTTAATTTAGACTGATTTACTTTTAGTATTTAAGGGTTAGAAGGGAGCTTGACCTCCCTAATATCTCTCGAACCCTAATTTCACTTTTCATTCTACGTACTTTGCTATGAAGAACTAAGCCTCCCTGGCTTAGTCAGACGCTGAAGCTTTCGTTTTGATTCAGTTGTGAGATTCTCGTTCTTAATCTATTGCATGAGATTTTGAATGAGTATCTAGGATCAACTTGTCATACGAATAGTGGATGTTGTTTGACTAAGTGCTTTTCCCATCACTGAATTCATCAACTTTTAGTTTGTTTACTTTTGCATGCTTAGATTCATTAAAACATACAAAACCCCCCTTTGGTTACTTTGGATTGACATACAAATTGCATATTAAGATAGACTTTGTCTCCCTGTGGACTCGACCTTTACTTACCTAGGACTACGGTTTAAGGTTTGTTTGGATATTTTGCATAGTAGGAATTAGCACGACAAATTCCTGTTATCAGCCTTCTACCTAGATTCGCTCTGACTCGCGTTTTGGGAGCCCGGAACGCATCAACTAGTATCAGATTCAGGGGTACAAGGTTGGTCCTTTCTTACTCGCTTTGTTCTCACGTTACAAATTCAGTCTTCTTCCTTGCTTCCGCCTTTCGTTTGTGTGGCTTGCCGCCATTGTTGTTGCTCCTTTTGGTTTCGGTTTGTGTTGTTGTTGGTTGCCGCCAACAATCCCCTACCCTAGGTTGAATTTGTGGCTTTCCTAAGCCCTTGTTCAAGACCGAGAGACCCCTAAGATTTTTTTTTTTTTTTTTAAATGAGTGATAGCCGTGAGAAACCCTAACCCTAGTCGTGGACTTTGCTTGCCCTAAATCATCTTAATTTTGCATATTTGGTTTGCTAGAGTTCGTGATTATTGTTGGAATTTTTCTACGTTGTTCTCTCCTAGTTTTCATACAACATTGCTTCTTTCTCGTCTCTACATACTTGCATGCTCACGGCCTCAGTCAAACAAAATTTTGTTGGCCGCGCACTATTGCTCTTCGTCTACAATCCAAACTTGTGTCAATTTCAAAAAAAACAAAAAAGGCATTCGGTTTACAACAACAACAAAATCAGCCACCGAATTAGAAAAACAAAAGCCTCAGGCGATCTCGGCGAAGCCAATTCACTATTGACACATGTCCAATAAGCCCACCTCCCTGTATTCTTTCTCTGTGGATTCTAGGGATTGCATGCTAGATTACTTCTTACGTAGTCACTGATTTTTGGCATCTGAATTGTGAGGTTAGTGTGGTTTTTGTGTTGGTTTATTCCACGCTGAGTCAGCCTAGCCACTCTGCCCTCACGGATTTACCCAGATTAGTGACCTACGTGAGACATTGTGGGTTTGATTTGATCTATTTGTCCTTTGTTTTTGTTCCCTTTTGTGTTTGTTTCTACTCTTTTTGCGTGTCTTCCATGGTGTCTATAGGGACAGAATCGGACGAAGTTCTCGTAGCTCGCCAGGCCGCTGACGAACCTCATGCCCGAGAGATGGCGGAAGTACGTTCCCAGCTCGAGCGTGTCCACCACTGCCGCAACCGCGACAATAGCTCCCGCGACCGCGGCCCACACCGCGACTACTGCCAAAACCGCCGCGACCGCGGCCCCATCGGTTCTAGCCGACACAGCTCATGTTGATCTTCTGTTGGCGCCCGCGACCACTACCGACAACACGCGGCGCCTGGAAAAAGGAAAGGGTCTGATGCCCTTCACCTCGCAGCTCCAGCCGAGTCTTCGTCGCCTGGACTCCATCATCGAGTCCCAGCAGGAGGACCATGGCTTCAATAGATACCAACCCCAGCGCTCGCCAGCGGATGACTTCGCCTACGACTCCGCCAAGCACGAGTCCCCCGCCACAGAATTGGGGCTATACCCTTACGTCGACGCCACTGACTGACGTCGGCGTTACGAGTCCATGCAGCGGGATGAGGCATGCCAGGATGCCATTGAGCGCCTCCGAGATGCAGCTCGCGGCCATGCCAGCGGCAAGGCACCACAGACGGCGCTGTCGCGCCCAACGACCAGCCGCGATCCCGGCACTGTTCCACGTTCTGCACCGCGACCCAGGTATGTGACTCTCATTGCTTTTACTGAATATGATGAGGAGGGTTTTGAGGTTGCATGTGTCCCGAATCCGGGAAACTTTCATCCACCTTTGGGCGACCCAATTGAGAGCCAGCTATTTCCGCCGGATTACATCCCGCCGAGGATCCCGGCGCCACCGCGACGACCCGTGCACCAGCTCACACCCCGCCAGCAGCCCCGCGCCGAGGATCATGCCCACCGTCGCCAGCGTCGCCCTCGCCCCGTCCAGGATGACTTTGATGATTATGACGACGAGCTGGACGAACCTTACCCTGAGTCGGATCATGCAGCTCGATGTTTCCCTGACCGCAGACATGGGCCCAACCCCTATGCCAGTCGTCGCGAGATCAAGGTAACTATAGAGCATTTTCATGGTGATTATGACCCTGCTGTGTTTTTAGATTGGTTGCAGGCTACAGAACACGCATTGCGACACTGTCAGTATGAGGAGTACGAGAAGGTCGATGTAGCTACTCTGCAATTTCGTGGCGCTGCCCGATGTTGGTGGCATCGTTTCTGTACTGACAAGAAACGACGAGGCCTTGAGCCTATTGACTAGTGGTACCAGCTGAAGTTCATCATGCGCCGCAAATATATCCCGGACGACTTCCAAAACCACATGCGGATGGAGATTGCACTCGCTCGCCAGGGCACCCAGACGCCACTCGAGTTTTTCGCCAAACTCGAGGATCTGTATTACAAGGCGGGCATGATCATCGCCCCTGCTACTATGCGGACCAGGTTTTTGAGTGGGTTGAATCCCAATATCCGAGATCAGCTAGAGATACTACCAATATGGGACCTGAACCAGCTGACTCATACGACAATGATGATCCACCAGCAACATCAACGCCGGAGACAGACCCCCTAGCCTCAGACTTAGTCTCGCAGGTATGACACTAACCTTGCTCCTTCCGTTTCTACTTATGTGTCCTCTCGAGTGCAACCCAGATAGACTCAGCCCCCGGCCCATGGACATGAGGCATTGCGCCCTAACGCACCGCCTGCCTCGAATTGGGAGCCCCCACGAAGCACGGATAGGACCCGAGAGTCCGAGACTAGGCTTGCTTTCGTTGCGGCGGTCGTGGACACATCCAGTGCGACTGCCCCAACCCGAAGAAGATTCTATTCACCCAGGCCGCAGGATATGAGTCCTTTGATGATGAGCCAGACGAGGAGATAGCTCCCGAGCAGCGGGACTATGCTCCTCCTGACGCTGGGTACACTTGTGCACCCCATGATTTATCTGCAGGTACCCCACTGAGCCTCTTCGCGCAGCGTGCCCTTACTGTGACGGAGGTGCCCCTGTTGGACCAGAGAGAGACCCTCTTCCATACCAGATGTCTAGTCCAGCATGCCTCCCTCAGCGTGATAATAGATGGTGGTTCGTGCTGCAACATTGTGAGTGAGAAGGTGGTCTGACACCTTCAGTTACCGACGCAGCCACACCCTCAGCCCTATGGTCTTCAGTGGCTTTCTAAAGGTAAGGGTGATGCGGTACACAGGCAATGCCGCATCCCATTTCAAATTGGTCAATACCATGATACTGTTGTATGTGATGTTGTGTCTATGGATGCTACTCATCTTTTACTTGGTAGACCTTGGCAGTATGACAGGAAGACAGTCCATGACGGGTTCCTCAACACTTATGTCTTTATGCATGGCGGTAGGCGAGTCATTCTTCTCCATATGACGCCTCAGGAGATCTTAGTATCTTACATGACCACGTGGAGAGGAACCGCGCGAAGGCCGCAAAAGCGAGGCATATCGTTTCTGCCACAACCGCGACCGCGGCCCACACAACCGTGACCGCGGCCCACATAACCGCGACCGCGGTCAGTCCACAGTCGGCCTCCGCACCTGCGACACCACCACAAGCGCGCCCGCAGCCCCTTGATCCCGATGCCGGCACCCTGGTGCCACCACAGCAGAGCCGAGTAGAGCATCACGCTTTGCTGACGCACTCACGGGCGTTTCCTCCATCTTTTCAGGGACGTTCTCCTATTACTACTTCTGCGTGTCTTTCTTTATTAGCGGATCCCTATGAGTTACCCCCTATTGTTCCATCTCTCTTGTAGGTGTTTGATGATGTCCCTCCTGATGAGCTCCATCCAGCTCCCAGTGTTGCGCAAGCGCTGGACCTGCCCCCAGATTTGTCGAGGCTACGGCGCAAGGCAGACCGTGTTGGACTTGAGAAGAGCACTGCCCCGCTGGAAAGCCACACGAGGATGAACGCGCAGTAGACGGACATGCACCGGCTTTGCTTCATTTTCGAGCCCGAAAACTTGCGGCCGAACGTGCTTCCGGACGACGACATTGGCGAAACGGGGACGTTTCACAGCAAAGGGGGGGAGAGTGATGCGACCCCGATCACGACATTGACAGTGTCCAACAGGGTGCTTGGATATTTCCTCGGCACTTCTCGTGCCATTTGAGTTGTTTTGGTATTGTGAGGTTCACATGCCAATTTTGAGACATTCTGAGACACTTTCTATTTTTAGTATTTTTCGTATTTAGCAGTTTCCCTTCTTAGCAGTTTCTATTCTTAGAATGTTTCTAAGTTTGGAAAGTTACTGTTTTTAGTATTTACTATATTTGGATGTTGCCGTATTTGGCAGGTTTCTATTTCGGGATGTCGGGCCTCTCTTGTGCCAAGAGGGCCGATCCACTTATGTTTTTAGGCCCATCGGGCAAGAACCTTGTTTTGGCTCCTATATAAGCCATTCTTTACCTAATTAATAAAGTACGTTGAATTGAGAGTTAAATCCTAATGATGTCGTTGAGCCAAGCTCCCGCCCCTAGGCCTAGCTCCTTCAACCGAGCCCCCATCGAGCCGCCATCGCCGGCCACCCAACCCCACGCGCAAGTCCACCGAACCATCACGCCTTGCCTACGAACCCTTTCACCAAACTTGGCTCTCGGCCACAGCCGAGATCCCCCACCCATTCGAACCACCCCGCGACCTGACTCGCGATCGCGGTCTCCACCGCGAGCCTCCATACAGCCCACGACACTCGCAGTTTTCATCGAGCAAGAAAGACCCGCCCCGCCTTCTACCTAGATCCGCTCTGACTCGCATTTTGGGAGCCCGGAACGCATCACAAATGGAAGGACAAATGGTTCTTAGCGCGGTGTTCCTCTCGTTCAGCCTTTAACTATAAGTTGTTTCCGGGTCCTTTCATGCGTCCTGACAAGCCAGATCAGAAGGAGATTGACGCGTGCAAAGCTCAATTTCGCAATGAAGGAGATGCCCCTGACTACAAACGCTTGATTACTCAAGAGAATTTATAAAGAGCAAGGTTGAGTTTACCGCGTACGACTGAACGCGATGAAACGGGTGATTATCCATTTTTTTCCTATTCTTTATTTTCTCGCGCTGTACTAACCTAGTTTGACATTCCCAGGGATGGTGAAATCCGACTTCCTACTGAAGAGATCCAAGAAGATCGTGGGGACTCCATCGTGATCAACATCAACGACGGGAGCAGCAAGTGACTAGCCCGGAGAGGAGCAAGCATTGGCTCCTGTTTTTGACGCGATGATTGCATGCGAGACTACAACCTCTTCACTACCCCTAGCTGGTCCAGTCGAGATAGACGCGCATGGAAAGAAGTGTGATGACGCCTCTCAAGTAAGCCGCGAGGGTAAGAGGTCGTAGTCGGAGAGTAGTGTTGACCCTGCACTTATTTGTGTCGCGGGGAAGACCAGTTTTGCCGTGCCCGGGCCTTCTATGGCGGACATGCGCAAGTTGGGCGTTCCAAGTGACGTATGTACCAAGGAGGAGTGGCTAACTTCCCTGCCCCCGTCATTTCTTCAGTTCGAGGCTATGAAATATATGGAGATGGTACGCGATCCTCCACATGCCTTTGAAATTTGTCATATCAACTCTACTTCTTAACCTTACCATACTTGCTTGATTTTGCATGCTCGTCTCAGTATGTTGGAAACAACATCGTACTGCAATGCCTTAGAGACAAAATGCAAAGGAATCCGCGAAGAAAATGAAGCTCGCGCAAAGGTGGCCACACTAACCAAGCAAGCTGAGCAATCCGCCACAGAGCGCGACAAGGCTACTGCTAACGCGGAAAAGCTTGAGGAGGAACACACATTGATTAAGAAGAAGGTTGAGGACTTTCAGCAGACCGCGTCTGAGAAGGATAAGGGGTTAGCAGAGCTTAAAAAGTAGTGCGGTGCTTCCAACCTTGAGGCAGAAAAGTGGCACACTAGGGCAGAACGCGTTGTCATCGATTATCTCAAGTCGGAGGACTATCAGATCAAGGTAGCCAATGAGGTGGGACCCCATTGGGAACATGGAATAAGAATTGGAGTCAGACAGGCAGTGGCGAAGTTTGGCGAGATTGACTCCAGAATTGTTTACTTCACTCCTGATTATACAGACCTCTTTGGCGAGCCCCCAATCGAAGACCCTGACGAGGGAGATGACCAGACTATGGACATAGATGCAAATGCCGCGACAACCAATGCAGCCTTGCCTGAGGATCGCGATGCCCCTTGATTTCCACTAGCTTCTTGTAGACTTTCTTTAACTTTTCCTCCTGTATGTTATTGCATGAAACAATTAGTACGATATGCAAATGAATGATAAGCACCCTTTTGAACTTCTACATTTTCTTTAGTGGTAGTCCTTAATGAAAAGAACGCGGTGGTAGTGATAGCTCCATGACCCGTTCATTGACGGCGAAGGACGAAGAGAGAACAACGGGAGTGCACTCGAGGAGGGCGAAGACGACGAGTTCACGGAAGAAGAAGAAGGGCAGCGACCGCCGCCCCCTTTACGGCGACCGTCGTCGGCCACCAAGAACACGGGAGAAGAAGCAGAGGTGCGGCGACCGCCGCCCCCTTTACGGCGCCCACCGCCCCCCTTCCGGTGCCCGCCGCCTATGGAGAATCCGAAGACTTGCCTACGGAAAATGACGGCGACCGCCGTTTAATTACAGCGATTGCCGCATTTCCCACTTTCGGTCCGCGTCAGCGATCTCCTTCCGTCGTTTGCTGAACAATTTTCTTATTATTTTAATTATTTCTTTGTTGCTATATAAACCTTGAAACCCTAGTTTTTAATGTTACATTGAATTTGAGTAGTAAAGTTGAATACGCTCCTTCCCTTGAGTTCTAACGTCAACTCTTCGATCCCACGGATCGTCTATCCCGTAGCTCGTCGCTTCGAGCAATTCTTACATCGTCTCTTCGGTGTTTCAAGATCATCTCTTTGATCTCTCCGTCATCTCTTTGACGCGTTTGAAGGCTATCTCTTTAGCCCTCGGAAAGCCATCACTTTGGCTACGGAAGAGAAGGAATCGAATTCAAGCTTGAGGAATCAAAAATCATGCGTTGCAGACAACACTTCAGGGGTTGTTCGCATCAACTGGTGATTGATAGCTCCATGACCCGCTCATTGACGGCGAAGGACGAAGAGGGAACAACGGGAGTGCACTCGAGGAGGGCGAAGACGACGAGTTCACGGAAGAAGAAGGAGGGCAGCGACCGCCGCCCCCTTTACGGCGACCGCCGCCGGCCACCAAGAACACGGGAGAAGAAGCAGAGGTGCGGCGACCGCCGCCCCCTTTACGGCGACCACCGCCTACTTTCCGGCGCCCGCCGCCCCTCTTCCTGCGCCCGCCGCCTATGGAGAATCCGAAGACTTGCCTACGGCAAATGACGGCGACCGCCGTTTAATTACGGCGACCGTCGCATTTCCCACTTTCGGTCCGCGTCAGTGATCTCCTTCCGTCGTTTGCTGAACAATTTTATTATTATTTTAATTATTGCTTTGTTGCTATATAAACCTTGAAACCCTAGTTTTTAATGTTACGTTGAATTTGAGTAGTAAAGTTGAGTACGCTCCTTCCCTTGAGTTCTAACGTCAACTCTTCGATCCCACGGATCGTCTATCCCATAGCTCGTCGCTTCGAGCAATTCTTACATCGTCTCTTCGGTGTTTCAATATCATCTCTTTGATCTCTCCGTCATCTCTTTGACGCGTTTGAAGGCTATCTCTTTAGCCCTCGGAAAGCCATCACTTTGGCTATGGAAGAGAAGGAATCGAATTCAAGCTTGAGGAATCAAAGATCCTGCTCTGATACCAGTTGATGCGAACAACCCCTGAAGTATTGTCTGCAACGCAGGGTCGATCCCACAGGGAGTCAGGTTATCTATCTCTGTAATTCGAAATCACCAACTAGGAACTAGAGGGGGTTTTGTAGTGTTTTCTTGGAAATCAAGTAACAAGTAAGCAAATAAACAAGTTTGCAAATAAAGGTTGTGAATATAATGGGGAAAAACGTCACACCTGACAAAGATCCACACAACAATAGATATGGTTGATCACTGAATTCTATTAATCTCAAGTTCTTATCATTCCTATAGTTGTTCTTATCCCGATCATAGGTAACTATTAGTTCTATCAGCCCTAATAGTACTTATTACTAAATCAAATCCGAAAACCTTCAAGACTCAATAAAGCAATAGCATTCAACCAAGGATTTAACAAGATACATGCAATAGAAACAACCCGTTACTATAACATGCAATTAACTCTCTCTCACGATGAACACTCGCAACCCGCTCATGTAAATCATGTTTGCTACTAGATATGCAACCCGAACCCGGAATCACAAGTCCTAGCTATATGGATAATATCAATAAACCTAGGTGATCAGTCTAGATAAATCAACATAAACCAATAAACATTCAAGCACAAGAGAATTAATCCAACTAGATAGGAAAACGAACAAGAGTAGAAAACTCACAACCAATCAATTGAAGGCTTCAAAACGTCAAGTGCAACAATGGAGGTTTAGTTCTCCATTAGGGTTTTTGAGAGAAAAACGATGAAAGGTGGCAACTAGGGTTTTAGAGAATAGATGATGCTCTAAAAGAGTCTTAAACCTAACTTAAATACTAAAGTAATAATTCAGAAATAAAGAAAATAAAATAACAAACTAGGAAACTAAGTCTCGGAAATAAAATAGAACGAAATAAAAACTCGGAAATAAATCTCGTCAGCGCGTTGCCACCACGGGGTGCGGTGTCCTTCATGCCGCTGGGTGCGGCAGTCTTCATTGGTCTTCAGCATCTGCGACACTTCAGTAAAAACGCCATAACTTTTGATTCCCAACTCGGATTGCGCTCATATTTTGAGGACTTGTAGTAGACTTCAAGATCTAACTCCTCGAATTGGAATCACTCAATTTGGACATCTGAGTAAAGAGAACGAACCATTTGAATTCAACCCACTGTTCTTCTACTCTTCTCATCACTTCCTTTGCGTCTTTTACTGGTGGCTTCTTCCTCAGTGTCTCCTATGATCTCCAAAACAGCTCAAACACCTCCAAAAATACCAAACTTCGCCCCCAAATGCCATGCACATGAATGTGTCTAAATCTACCCGAATGACACCAATAAACTCTCTAATGACTCTTACTTAAGCCCTACAAAGTAGTGCTTATCAGGGGATCTCACCCGTTAAGAAGAACGTGGTGGCTTACCTGGGATAGTCTAGTCGACCTAATGTGAGGACACGTCCCCACGGTCGGCGCCAGTGATAGTTCCCATGCGTTTGAACTGTTTAAAATATAGAGTCACCACGACATAGACCATCCCACAAAATGACCGCGGTCTTCCAAACGATAGACAAGAGACTTGTAAAAAAGACATTTTATTAATAATCAACGCGATGATTCTAACGGCGATTACATTTCAACAAATCTTCACACGAAAAACATACACAGACCTCTCGTTTTCTCCCCAAAAAATGGGCAATCCAACCAAAGGTCCCTAAAAAATGAAGCTTCAAGCCTATTTATAGTGTTCGAGTCCTGCTTGTGATTGTTGGCAACGAGCAGAGACGCGTCAACCAACGGTGACTTGCATGGAGCGACGTGTCGTGCGCGAGTAAGGCGGCATCCAATGGCGGTTGAGTTGTGGCTTCGTTCCATTGGACGAGTGACATCACAACGTGCAAACAATCATCGCGATCATTCAAGGGCTGGACACGACTTGAACAAGGGTCTCGCTTGTCGGTTGAGAGATACAGAGGAATAAACGCGATCGTTTTACGTGTTCAGTGCTATTCAAGAATAGCGTGATCCATCAACATTATCTTAGATTAAATGGAATAATGTAAATATATTATGAACGTCAATCCAAATTCATCCAAAATTGACCGAGAGAGACATACTTTTCTAAACTCGTGTAATTTAGATCCCACAATCCAAGGTCTCCAGCGGCAGCAAGCTCTATCTTGTTTGAAAGTTCTTGAAAATCATTAATTCAACCTCACTTGCATTAGAGTCTCAGCCAACGATCCATACCCACACGAAACACTTTTGTAGACTTTTCCAATTTTGCAAATGAAACAGACACAAGCATAACAAATTTGACCATTGAAACTACTTCTAATGACGGCCCTGAATTTTTGTCAGAATAGTGGTCCTTTATAAGATAACCATATTATTTGAATCAAGAGGTGCAACATACCTTTTTTTCTAGTTTCTAACAGATATTTGTGTGTTAAAAACTGCATGAGAATAACTATTTTGAACAACATTGTATTTGTATAACGAGTGTGTTATATGAACGACATTTTTCGCCTATATACACGACAATCTGTACGCACAGAAATTGCGTATGCCATTTCTGTGCGTACAGGTAAAAATACGTATAAATCGTAAGATTATACGTATTTTATTTTATTTTTTAAAAAAAAATATAAATCTGTACGCATTACTTTAACGTACAGATTGGGCCAGCCCATATTAGGGCCGGCCCAACTTCTAAAACATGTACGCAATATTTTAGCGTATGATAAAATATTGCGTACTGCGTAGAGCTAAAAAAGGCTTGCTCCTTTGGGATTTTTTTTGAAATTTGGCTCATACGCCGTACGTCAGATTCTGGCGTAGGATTAAAAAAAAATTCCCTGGGCGCAACCAAGTGAATAATTTTTTTTTAAAATCTCCATTTGACTCTAGTAATAGACGTTTTCAAGTAATCAGGGTTACATGGCAATAAATTTGTTTGTATCATGAGGTTTCAATATACTTTTATTCATGTACGTTTCTCCACCAATTCGTTTGATATTAATTGTTTGTTATTATTATTCTCGAAAATCACATATAACTATGGTTATATCTTATAGTTATATCCAATTTGGTTATATCTTATAGTTATATGCTACGGTTATATTATTTAGTTATATTATTATTCTCGAATAGTGGTCCTTTTAGATAAGTTTTATGTACAATTATATCCTTGGTTTGGATTGAAATTACAAAAATGTCATTTACTAAATTATGGATAAAATCATACATTAAACTTAATATTTATATTTTATTTTAATTATAATATTTATTTAAAATTAAGGAAAAAAACATACATTGATGGAAAATCAACAAAAGGGAGATGCATACATTCAAGAAAACAAAACAACATGCGAAAATAACATGAACTAAACCAAATGACAATATTAAACGACAAACATGACACGATAATTAAAAACAACACATAAACAACAAAACATTCAATTGTTGCCATAACGGTCTCAAATGTGCTTCTTCAAATCTTCCTTCAGCCTGTAATGCATTGTTCTATCCCGAAGTTGAGCCGTCCTTATAATTAATGGATCGTTCATAATCTCTAGTCTATCGTTGCTCCAATCGCCTGATGTATTCTCTCCACTTACTCCTTCATCGAATTGTGGGATTTCGTATCCATGATGGGAGTAAGAATCTCGTTCATCTTCTACGATCATATTATGTAGAATGATGCAAGCCCTCATTATCCTTCCAATCTTTCCAAAATCCCAACAGAGTGCTGGTTTACGAATTATTGCAAAGCGAGATTGCAGTACTCCAAATACCCTCTCCACATCTTTACGAACAGACTCTTGGTGTTGGGCAAACAACTTGGCTTCATCGCCTTGGGGTAGGCGAATTGATTGCACAAATGTTGCCCAAGGTGGGTAGATGCCATCAGCGAGGTAATATCCCATCTTATACTGATTCCCATTAACCGTGAAATTCACATTTGGAGCTCTACCATGCAAAACTTCATCAAAAATAGGAGATCGCTCAAGAACATTAATATCATTAGCCGTACCTGGTACACCGAAGAATGCATGCCAAAACCATAAGTCGTATGATGCAACAACCTCCAAAATGATTGTTGGATGACCATGATCTCCACGGGCATACTGTCATTTCCATGCAGTTGGACAATTTTTCCACCCCCAATGCATACAATCGATGCTACCTAGCATCCCAGGAAATCCACGAGACTCACCCACACTTAATAGGCGTTGTATGTCTGATGCGGTTGGCCGCCTAAGGTACTCATCACCAAAAAAGGTAATTATTCCATCAACAAAATGCTCTAAGCAATTCCTTGCGGTTGATTCGGAAATACGAATATACTCATCGCAAGCATCATCAGTAGTTCCATATGCCAACATACGTATTGCACTAGTACATTTTTGTAATGCAGATATACTAGGCCTACCTATTGCATCTGGCCTTTGTTGAAAGTACTACATCCCATTCCCTAGTGTTTCCACAATGCGGATGAAAACTTCCTTCCTCATTCTGAACCTACGTCGGAAGAATTCAGCTGGATAAGTTGGTTGATCAGAGAAATAATCTTTGTAAAGTTGCTCGTAGCCTTCTTCACGATTTCTTTCAATATACTTTCGATGACGTCGAGCACGCCCTGCCTCGGCATTGTTTCTTCGTTGTCGAGCACGCTCTTGAAGTGCCTCACACGCAGCAAGCGCTTCTTGTGTAATTCTTTCGTATTCACCATCTTCAGAGCTATCGCTAGAAAGTAAAGGGTTTGAGTTTGAGGAGTTTGATGATGAACTAGACATTTTCAGAGATTTGAAGAAATGAGGAGTGACTAAACCATTGTAAATTCTCACTTATATAGGTCTCTGCAATTCTAGGAAATACCAACTAGTTATAAAATGCTTTCTCTGCATCATTCTGCACCACATAAAATCATAAAAAATGCCAACCAAAAGCATAGAGATGCTTAGTCAAATAAAACAAAGAAGCATTGATATCAATGTATCACTTTGCAGAAGCAATAAAATGCTTTCTCTGTATCATTCTGCACCACATAAAATCATAGAAAATGTCAACCAAAAGCATAGAGATGCTTAGTCAAATAAAACAAAGAAGCATTGATATCAATGTATCACTTTGCAGAAGCAATAAAATGCTTTCTCTGTATCATTCTGCACCACATAAAATCATAGAAAATGCCAACCAAAAGCATAGAGATGCTTAGTCAAATAAAATAAAGAAGCATTGATATCAATGTATCACTTTGCAGAAGTAATAAAATGATTTCTCTGCATCATTCTGCACCACATAAAATCATAGAAAATGTCAACCAAAAGCATAGCGGTGATTTGTATTTGTTGGGCCGGTCCTCATTCCGAAAAGGTATTATGGGCCCAAATCGGACACCGAATGCCCAGTTTCCACAAACCCTAGCGATGCTTTAATCAAAAAATACAAAGAAACATTCATTGCTTTCTCTGCATCATTCTACACCACATTTTATTGGTTTCTCTGCATCATTCTGCACCACATGTTATTGCTTTCTCTGCATCATTCTGCACCAAGCATTCATTGATTTATCTGCATCAACTAAAGCATAGATATGCTTATTTTTTAAAACGATATCATTACTTGAACTTGAATTACATGATTGAAAGATACATCACAAGATTGAAACATGCACTTGGAAATGAAAACACACAAAGCATAAAACTACAAATACAACTTAACAACTATATGGATAACACTTAAGAGGTGAATTCTTTCATCAATTGCATCTTCAATACTTCCTCCTCTGGTGTGCAGATCTTGTTCATCAACGTACATAGCATTTCCCACTTCCTGCTCCTTTCCATCTCCTGCCTCTTTTGTTCTCTCTCCATCTCCATCTTCTGCCTCTTTTGTTCCCTCTCCATCTCCTGCCTCTTTTGTTCCATCTCCATCTCCATGGTCTTGATCTGAAGATATAACGCTTGCTTCTCCCTCTTTCGTGCCTCCTTTGCCATCTTCAATTCATGGAAATTATGCTGAATGAGAAATTTTTCTCTTTCGAGCATATCTTTTCCATCATCTTCAGCACAACTTGTTGATGCAAATTTCCCCCCCTTTCGCTTAGCCTTCTTGATGCCCTCAGGACGCTCAAAAGTTCCAGTGAAACCACTTTTTGGAGTTTATTGATTAGAACCTTCCATATCAGTAGACGATCTTTTCGAGCTTGGGGCACTCCCAGAGCTTTGGTTCATCCCGCCAGCCTGCTGCAAATAAGAATAACTCCATTTTGGCTCGTTTCGAAGAGCCTCCCATATATGCTCATATAAAAACCTTTTTCCCGTTTCAACCCTAAACAACTCATGTGCTCTCTTCATAACATCATCCTCATTCTCCCCACTTTTTTTTATCATTAGAAGCACGATGATACGTACAAACAAACTTATTCACAAAAGGATTGAATGTATGCCATCTTTGCTTAACACTTTTTTGAGTTCGCTCACTGATAACAGGAATTTGTCGTGTGAAAAACTGCTATGCAAAATATCAAACTGCTATGCAAAATATCAAACTGCTATGCAAAAACTGACTAAGCCAAGGAATTTATCGTGTGAAAAACTGCTATGCAAAATTAGGAATTTGTCGTTGTAGTATAGTGGTAAGTATTCCCGCCTGTCACGCGGGTGACCCGGGTTCGATCCCCGGCAACGACGCCAAATTTGATAACAGGAATTTTGTCGTTCTAATTCCTACTATGCAAGAAATCCAAACAAACCCTAAAACGCAGTCTTAGGCAAGTAAGGGTCGATCCACAGGGAAACACAATCTATCGCAGTATGTAAAATGTATGTCAATTGAAGTAACCAAAGGGGGGGATTTTGTTTGTTTGTAGAGTAACCAAGCATGCAAAAGTAAGCAAGCAATTAAAGTGCTGAAATCAAGTATGGGGAATGCACTTAGTCAAACAATATCCACTAATCGAATGACAAGTTGATCATAGAAACCACTCAAAATCGCATGCAATGGCAATTCCAATTCCTTTTCAAAAGTATCTAATAGCACAACCAGATACTATTAGAACTAACTAATTAAACAACCCTGAAACTATCAAGATTCAATTTAACAGCAGCTTTATGGATATGAATATAGTTGGATACAACCTAGAATAAAACAACCAGTTTTTACCCTAAGATGCAAATCAATTCTCTTCTGCATAAGATTAGCACAACCAGTTACTAACACGATGCAGTTGCTACTAAGGAATAGATATGCTCAACCAGTAGCAATCTAGACCTAGCAATAGATAAATACCAACAAACCCTAGTTGATCAGACTAGAAATTACCAATATCAATCATAAGATTCAAGCAAGAGAAAAGATAAAAGCCAAAGCAATAGATTAAAAGTAAGAAACTTACAACTGAATCAAACGAAGAGCTTCAATGTCTGACTAAGCAAGAGAGGCTTAGTTCTTCATAGCAAGGGAAATACGTAAGAAATAAAACTAGGGTTCCGAGATAAGAAAAGAACAAGTCTTCTCAACCCTTAAATACCAAAGGGAATTTAATCTGAAAATAACTTAAAATAAAAACAAAACGTAATAAAATAAAATAACTAAAACCGAAAAGGAAAATCGGCTCGACGCTTCGTCCAACAGCGGCGGCGGCCGCTGCTTTTCCCACGGCGATCGCCGTAATCGAGGCGGTCGCTGCAATTACACGGCGGTCGCCGTTTCAATGTCATAGCTGAGGTTCTCCAGGGGGAATTAACGGCGGTCGCCGTTGTTATGCGGCGGTCGCCGTAATTCTGTTTCTTCATACTTCGCTCCTCAGCTCCAAAAGCTCCAAAAACGCAACTTCCGCGCCTCTTTGCCAAGTCTCCAAATCATCACTAGAGCATCCTAAAATACCACTAAAATCATGCCAAAACTCCGTCAATACACGCAACATAATTGTGTGTATCACTCACCTTGACCTGGTTTCTTGTAAGTGTTCCAGTAGGCTTGAATTCGCTTCCAAAATGCCTCGGATGTCTGGTTGGTGTTGATCACATGATCTTTAGTGGTGTTTAAGTACCCACTGATGAGGAGAAAATCATCAGCCTTACTCCAGGCGCATTTTGTGGATTTAGGGGCGGCATCGGCATCACCACGATCACGACCAGCACGACCACGACCACAACCACTGCTTTGAGTTTGTTCCTGGGACTCAACAACATGGTGAGGTTGTGTACTAAAGCTTGACATCTCCATTGATTGAGATGCACCTCCGTAATAAGAGAACTGATTTTGTGAAAGGAGTTATGTGTAGTTCATATTGTAAGGATCATATACATCTAATGACAAATCTCCAAAGTTATTTGGGATGTCATCTTGGTTTGGATTCATGATGAAATAATAGAACGAAGGAATGAGAATAGAAGGGAGGAATGAGAGGTTACAAGAGATAAGTGATAGAGGATTGTGTGAGTTGTGTAATTGCAACCATGTCTTATTTATAGACAAAAAAATTCATTTATATTATTGAAAAATAGAAGTACACCTACCTTTAATTATATTAAAAGTAATGAAAAATACATTAAATTTCTAAAAATTAATGTATAAAGTAAATTTCATTACCCTGAAATTACATTGTTAATTATTTTATTTAAACCCCCAAGAATAAATAATAAAATGATTTATTTTCTCTTAATGATACCTAAAATACAAAAAAAAAAAAAATCCACCAAATATATCCAAAATGCATGTCTATGGATAGAGAAAAATGTAACTAGAATTATGGTATTTTTATTTTATTTTTTTATCCATCCAAATTTCAAATAAACTAAATTTAAAAAAAATATAACGACGCAGATCTGTCCGTCCATTGCACGCCACGCGGCGCAGATCTGTCCGTCCATTGCGCGCCTCTCATGTGTTGACGCGTGGCACTGTCTGCGTCAGAAATGAAAGTTGAAATTGTAAGGGAGCGTTTGGCTATTATTGTGGGATTTTGTATCTGCCTCACACGCACAGTAGAAAATCAATACAGCCATCAAACAAAGCCTAACTAATTGAATGTTTGGGACGGTCCCTAAAAACCATTCAATCTTGGGACTTCATCAGGGGCTTTTAGCCCATTACCCATTTTTTAATATATTTTGGACTAAAAGCCCTGCTAAAGGCCCTCCGTTAAAGGTGGCATAACCATATTATATAACTAAAGAATAAAACCGTAGTATATAACTAAAGAATAAAACCGTAGTATATAACTATAAGATATAACCATAACATATAACCATATTGATAACTATAAGATATAACCATAGTATATAACTATAGGATATAACCATAGTATATAACTAAAGAATATAACCGTAGCATATAACTATAAGATATAACCATAGTTATATGTGATTTTCGAGAATAATAATAACAAACAGTTAATATCAAACGAATTGGTGGAGAAACGTACATGAATGAAAGTATATTGAAACCTCATGATACAAACAAATTTATTGCCATATAACCCTGATTACTTGAAAACGTCTATTACTAGAGTCAAATGCAGATTTAAAAAGATATATTGTTCACTTGGTTGCGCCCAGAAAAAAATTAAAAAAAAATTAAAAAAAATTAATCCTACGCTAGAATAATTTCAAAAAAAATCCCCAAAAAACAAGCCTTTTTTAGCTCTACGCAGTACGCAATATTGCGTACAGGTTTTAGAAGTTGGGCCGGCCCTAATATGGGCTGGCCCGTACGCTAAATAATGCGTACATATTTATATTTAATATATATATATATATATATGTATAATCTTACGATTTATACGTATTTTCACATGTACGCACAGAAATGGCATACGCAATTTCTGTGCATATAAATTGTCGTGTATATAGGCGACAAATATCGTTCATATAGCAGCAGCCTTTGTATAATTGTATCAGAGATCAATAGTTTGTGTATGTTTAGCTTAATACCGGAACAGTTCAGAGCCCGACGAGTGATATATATACTCGCCATGGGTTAAGCTCAATTGATGCAGTTCACAAGATCAAATTGCACTCAAGTTAGGGTGTGTTTGCATCACAACTTATAATATATTAAAATATATTATCATACATTAAGGATCCGTTTGGATTTCAAAAATAATGTATTAAAATATAATTTAATATAAGATAATGTAATTTAATGCATTAAAATTTCAAAATGTTTGCAATGCCAAATCAAGCCTGTGAACAGTCGAGTACATGATATAGGAAAGATATAGTACAGAATTTCAGGGGAAACAAAAACTAAAAAGACAAAATTTCAGTAAAAAGCTCCCACCTCTCTCTTCCTCTTAGAGAGAGACAACGGGAAGTACAAAATCGGCAACCCCGACTGTCACCACCACCACCACCATCGGGTAACCCCCGACACCACCGGTAATCCCATCCTCTGGGAAACCCCCGATATCACCAGACAACCCCCGACTACCTCTGGATAACCCTCGAATGTCACCACAACCGGGTAACCCCCTGACACCACCGGTAACTCTTTCCTTCGGGCAATCACCGACACCACTGAGCAACCCTAACCACCTCTAGATAACCCTTGAACATCACCACCCATAACTCTACCACTCAACTTCAAATCCAAACAATATCTACTAATTAAGTGGAACTTAAAATCCCCTTGGCCAACATGCTCTCGAGGCCCCCAACCCACCGGGATACCCCCGCCAACTCACTGGGACAACACCCCTACATATTGTATCGCCAACTCACCGGGCCAACATGCTCTCGAGGTTTCCAGTTTTTCAAACCCAAATCAAATTCGTTTTTAATTCCCCACCCAACAACACCCAATAACATGGGTTCAACCCCCAAATCAAATTCGTTTGATTTCTCCCATTATTTAGATCTGAGAATTTCTCAGATCTACACTTCTTGAAGGGGTATCAAGCTCCTTCATCTACTGGTGGTTCTTCGGGGTGGTGGTGGGCTCTGCGCTGGGGATCGGCTCGGTGTCTCTTCGCCCTGAAAAACGTCGGCTGGGTTTCCGGCTGGGCTCCGTTGTCGGGGATCTCCCGGAATGGCCTCATCTGGGCCTGTCTCACCCCCTACCTCATCCTAGCCCTCATCACCTCCACCGTTGTGTTCTTCACGTGCATCCTCGTCTGCCCCTCGTCTTCGCCAGTGACCCGCTCATGATTCCGGTGGAGACGAGGATTGTGGCAGTGAAGGTCCCCGTGGAGGGCAGGTCTTACAGGAGGGAAGGCCCGCCTGCCGGTAGTCCATCCACGAAGGTGGCGATGGTGCTCGTCAGAGCGGCGGCGAGAAAGCTGCTACAAAGAGCCTCGCTTCTTTGTACGGCCCAACACCTGCTTTATACAAAAAAAAAAAGGCCCGAAATCCATGTTAAAGGCCCATCCACCAACAGGGGCAACCAAAACAAGCGTGTAAACATCAATGAGTTGACTATTCAGAAAAAGCAATAGTTTTTTGAAAAATCCAAAGTGACGTGTTGTAGTACTCAAATTTTACGTTTGGGTATTTCAACTTAGTCAAAACAAGTTACCAGCAATAATGCCCTCCGGCTATATATTTTAGACTCCTAAACGGTCCACCATCAAAAATTTATCCTTCTTTGTGTTTATCAAACAATTAATAAAATATTAATCAAGTTCATTTAATAGTACCAAATGACAAGATTAATTGATGTTCCGGTAATCCCCGACACCACTAATAACACCACTGATAACCCCTTTTTCTGGGCAATCCCCAACATCACCGGGCAACCCCCGACCACCTCTAGATACCCCCGATTCTCATCACCACCGAGTAACCCCCGACGCCACATCAACAATAATATCAAAATACCCGTCTACCACTACCAAATCTGACCGTGATCTGGGCTTCCTCACAGATCGAGTGATGTTGATCCCCTTTGGGGGTGCACCAACTCCAAACCATTACTAATTTCTCAACTTTCGTCAAGACAAAATTGATGGATTCAATCACATCAATTTCACCCTTGTTTGACTTTTTTTTTCTTTCTTGAACAAGTATGGGTGGCAAAATTCTCGCAGCTTTGTGGAATTAATCTTGGGTTCTGGCTGAGCCGCCGGTCGTGGTCGTGGTCGTGGTCGTGTCTGTGGCTGAATGAAGACCCCTCTCGAACGAGGGCAACGTCATGGTTGAGGCTCCTGAATATCCTTCATCTAGGTGAAGGCAACGTCAAGGTAGCCCGTTCAGCACTTCCGCAGGTGTACCTGTTTGACCATTTTCCGATGGCACCCTTGAGTCGATGCTGACTCTTTGCCGGCCTTAGATTGTTGAATTCTCTTTTGCTTCGTTGTATTTTCCGTACTTGTCTTTGGTTCTGTCTGTTCGGTTTGTACCGACGCCGATTCTATCGGCCTCTTGAGCTACCCGATGTGGTTATGTCGGGTACCTTGAAATCTTTTCTCATCCAAAAAAAAAAAAAAAAAAAAAAAAAACCTGTGAACAGTCGATGTATCTGTATTTTATAGACAAAGTTAGGTACTATCATCAAGACATCAACAACGAAAAAGAAGAAGAAATTGAACTGATACCTTGTACTGTATCATCATTCCAATCACAGTGTCAGGATTGAATCACAACATTCTTTCAATAATTCCTAATTAGTAAATTAACCCTATTCACAAATATAAGCTGCAATTGCAGAATTCACATTCTCACGATCAGGGAGACGAATCCTAATCAAGTTGAACTTGCGAAAACCAAAACAAAGAGACAATTGAATCATCAAAACTCTTCACATTGAGAACAAACATTGATCCTTGATAATAACAATTAACTACAACATCCTTGATAAATTTATCAATATCGAAGTATGAAGAAGAAAATCACCGAAGCAACCGATTACACTCGGATATGGCAATTTCATGAAATGTGAAGCTTTTACAATCTAACGTGGAAGAGGGCGGTAGAGAAACACCTGATCAGCAGTCGATGACGCCGGAGAAGAACAAAGGGAGCGAGCGAGATCGGAATTTAGGGCTAAATTAGGGTTCACATTCCAGAGGTACACGCTTGATTTTATTTCTTAATAAAAAAAGGAAAATGGTAAATTACAAAACTAACCTGGATGGAGATGTGAAGACGGAAAAGCCTTCGTATAATCAGTCACTCATCCACGTTCGCTCTCAGCCAGTCAACCGCCGTATCTGTGTCTCGATCTCCGTCGCCGTCGGGTATGTTTACAGATCCCCCCCTTCATTTTTGCTGTTGTTATTCCGAATTGATTTTCACCAGATTCAGCACTACTTTTTTTATTTGGTCAATCATATGTTGGGTGGAATCTGGAGTTCTGGCTCGTGGTTTGCTCGTTTGATCTCTAAAATTAAATTGTTCCATCCAAATCAATTAGTCTGAACACTGCAATTCACTTTGAACTGTTCATATCTGGATTGGAGATCTCAGAAATTGAATTTGCAAACTGTGGGGATAGAGTATTAGATTTGAGTTAGATGGTGAAATTACTATCTCTAGTCACCTTTAGGCCCTGTTTGGTACTATACATTGGGTATCAGGAATCGGTATGAGAAATCACCCATACTCATTCCTGTGTTTGGTTAGAATTTTTTCTGGAATGAGCTATACTTGGAATCATCCATTCCAACATTTAACACATAAACTCATACCCACCTCTCCATCAAGGTATGAGTCATTCCTAAACCCACTTAAACTCATCCCTATTCCAACCCGATTCCAGGTATGGTACCAAATGAGCCCTTATTTTGTCAAATTTGGTTGCTACTACAAGAAGAGTTTGCTTATTATAGCATCAATACATGTTTAACAAATGGATATTATTACCAGAGGCTATCATCTGTCTTGCCCAAAGTTATGATTACGTGCTTTACTGTAATAAGTGATTTCCTGATCCTCTCTTTCATCTTATGTAGTATATGCTGGCAAATTGACTTTGCACAGTGAGACTGCTTCTTAAGAGGAAAAGATGGAGGAAGAAAGAGGAAATGAAATTGAGGAAACTTCTCCCTTGCTAGGTTCATCCACAACTACAGCCGATGAAACATCTACACTAGAATCAAATAAATCTGTAAGAACCAAAGTACCTGAGGTGGAGGTCCACTTGTACCGTCAAGGTAAGGGTCCAATAGCAGTTTTCAAGTCAGCCTTGGGTGGATGGGACCAGGACCAATTGGAGGTCCGGGAGATTCTTCATCAATACGGGTTCAAAGCCATCTATGCATTTAATACTCTTTTGGGTCGTAGTGTACCAATCCGTCTCCATCCCAAAAATGGCCGTTCTGTTCTTCCTTATAGAGACGGCTCTGTTATCCACGTTGATGGGGAACCACAGGTAAATATGTTTCAGGGAAATTTGCAGTGTGCCTTTTTCATTTGCTCTACAAGTTTAATCTCAAAATCCAAATTGTAGCCTGTTAGTTTTGCATAAATACCAAATGTCTCATGTTTCCTTCATTTGGCCCTCTATTTTCCAAGGTGGAATGCAAAGCTTCAGTAACCTTTAGCTATGAATTTTCATTGATGGCATCTAATTTGCATAATTTGAGATTGTGCTTTTAGTAAATCTTGTGTTGTTTTCTGAATACTAAACCATACAAAATTTGGAGCTTAAGATTTTCTTAGCAGAAAATCTTACCTAAGTAATCTTCTGTATTTTCATAATTCAAATAGTCATAGAGAGCAAGAGTAGTTTTGGTTTCTTGTTACGCTTATCTAATGCCCGTTAGGGTTTATTATTCTAGTGTTCTCACTGTGTTGAATCCCTGCTTCCTTCTTAACTTTTGTTTCTTCTCCCTCTGCAGGACCCTCTGATCAAGCCTATCACAAAGATCTTGCTTGGCATAGCGTTTGTTGTCATTCTGATATCGCTAGCTTACAATGACAACTCAGCATGGCTTAAGAAGCTTAAACTGAAGAGCTTAGGAATTCCTCCTTGGGTCATTGCTTGTGTGGTCGTTGTCTTCACTCGCTTGAGAAAACGAACCAAAGACTTCCTAAAAAGCCGCGGCTGGTGAGGTTGACAAGCCTAGTTATCAGTTATCACCATCTTGCATTTTTTGGCTAATAATTGTTCCCCAGGTTTCTGAGTTTGAGTTATATGGAGCATGACATACAATGTCATGAGTTATTAGCTTACTAACTCATGGGACCTTATATACATTTCTAGGACCCTGGTGGAAGTTCACTGATTACACACTGTTGCAAATCTTGATATTTGAGTATTTTCATTTATGGTTTCACTTGTGTTTATAAAGAGTGATCTGAAAAGAAGATAAGAGCGAAGAAATTGTTGCTTGATGTGGATGCTCAATTGCTCATGATAGTACTAGTTGTAAACTAATGCATTTTGTGCAGATGTGTTGTTAGAGCTTCTCCAGGAATTTCAACAGGCCTGGCTGTCTTGATCGATTGGGTGATGGATTCATTTGAATTTTCATTGTTTATTCCTTTCTTGCCATGCCAGTTTTGGTTGTCTTCTATATTTTACTTTTTCAGTTTATGCGTTTCAGAATCATTAGTGTTGATTTATTTACTTTGCTAGAATCATTAGTAGCAATAGGGGAAAATCTATAATTTATACCAACCAAATTAACATTGAGAATAACAAAGTTCTCAACCATCGGACCATTTCTTAAACTGCCAGGTTTGGATTTTGGAATGAGCAAACCCTATTCGTATGGGGCTAGAAATCAAAACAAAAGTTTGGTTCATTTTAGAAATTAGCCATTGTCATTTGTCAACCGTTTTCCATAACCAATGACAATAACTGATTTCTTTGATGTCAAACTCGTTTTCTATCATGATAGCATGATAGCAAAACAAAAGTTTGGTTGACTGATTTCTTTGATGTCAAACCCGTTTTTTTTAGCAACTTTTCTCTTAAAATCTCTCTTATCCAAACAAGAGAAATATTAAAATCTCTTCTCTCACCTCTAATCCTCTTCCTTTCTTTTCCATCTGTTAGTTTCTCCCATTTTCTCTCTGTTTCCTTACCCCTCGTTATCCGCCATCCAATATTTTATTAAAATATATGTTTCACATAAAACTTATGTATAGCTTTATTTTTCTAAAACAATGTTATTTATTTTAGAAATACTACTATCTAGACATTTTATAATTTAGGTATACAATGGTATCACCAATAATGTTTTAATCATATACGATCGTTTTTTTTTACCGTGTAGACTGTGTGAAGGGTGTACATTGCACGCTAGATGGTGCAAATCACACCATGACCTCTGTTACATGGACACAAGTATGGATCCGAGTGTCCGGTACATCATTTCCGAAAATTTTAAATAGGGGGACACCGTCCTAAATTTAGACATGGGTACGGAGATATATCAATAAAAAATTCATAAGAAAATTATTCAAATAAATTATAACTAGTCCATCAAAAGCTCCATCATCTCTACAAACAATTCAAAAGATCTTATGTTCAATTTCCAGATCTAGGGTTAACAACTCTCTCAAATTTTGTTTCACAATGGACCGTATGGTGCAATTGATGTCACAAAATGATGAATTTTGCTCTTTCTGGGCTACTGCTCTAGTGATGTCACAATATGAGAAGGGGGTTGCCTCCTTCGTTTCCCCAGACTCGCCGCCTCATTCATTGGCATGCTCATCTCCTGCCACAGACGGACTAGGGAGGCGTGCCCCCCCTCTTCCCCTCTACTTTAGTATATAATTTTTTAGTGTAAATAGTAGACACAGATAAAACATAGTCGAGTTGATTACTTAGTATACTCTATCTTGTTGTTCAATAAACTTGTGTTTGATCCGTGGTTAGGTGCCAATTCTCTTTTCTTCGGTTTTTTTTTTTTCCATTTGTCCCCCATTTTTCTTTCTTTTTTTTACAATGTTGTTCATAATTAATTTTGTTTTATAATGATTTTTGTGTTGCCTAATTAAGTTGGTTGGGCATAAATATATTTTCACATCTAACTAGTTTTTATTTTACTACAATTATTTTATTTACAAAAAATAGATTGTTTATCTATTAATAAAGTAATTTTTATTTAAGGAATAAAGCAATGAAAAAGACTGTTAGGATAAGAAATTCAAGATAATTAAATTGTATGCGATATGAATATTATAAAATCTGAAAAGTATCAAATGGAATATGTCTTAACTCTTAAACCTAGCATATGTATATAAAAAATAGCATTAGTATGTTATATTATAAATTATTATGAGAATAATTATTATACAATATAAAAAGAATAAATCATGTATGTGTATATATGAAATGGTTTCAATATGTTATAATTTAGACCGGATATAAAATTAATTATACAATTTAAATTCATTAGTTAATAGTAATAATAATATTTTGTTATTTGTTTGTACTTTATCAGTCCGTTGCTAAAACTATTGTGCCCCTCTTTCAAACTTTTCTGGTTCCGCCACTGTCTCCTACGCAAACTCACTGGCACCGCCTCCTTCATCGGCGTGTTCGTATCTGAAGACAACTAGGAAAGTTTGAAAGACTGTATTCCGTACCCGAATCCGTGTCGGGTCGTATCGACCCGTGTACGGCGGCCAATTTGTCGTGTCCGAGTAACATAGACTATGACACACATTAACTACGATGCACTTTCATTTGTGTTGTGATGTACATCATACTCACTTCTAATATTGACCAATGGCCTCCAACGTTGACAGTCGTTGACCTGTTGTTTTGACCGACGATGAGCGGCCACATGTGCATTGTAGCACAACACATATGTACATCATAACACAACACAACATGCTTTATAACAACACATAATTGTGGACGGCAACATTACACTCCTTCCGTCCCATAATATAAGTCCTATTTGACTTTCGTACACTGTTCATAGTTGAAGAGAATCTTTGGAATTTCTTCCAATATATAAGAAAAAACATAGTCATATGGGGTCTTGTTTGATTCGTCTTAACGAGTACTTTGATAATATCAAAAAATTATAATTTTTAGGGTTATATTATTAGAGATATTAACGATATAAAACCCGTCTCGATATTTATACCAGGTCAAAATGAGGCTTATAAAGTGAGACAGTTCAGATTCCGTATACTGGGAGCCATCTCTAACCCGAACAAGTGGAACAACCCTCCTCAATCTCATATATATTTTTTTTGGTCGGTCCTCAATCTCATAGATATTATAAGAAAAATGATATTTTTGTCAATGTAGAGAAGGTAGAAAGGAAGTAAACAATGGGGCCTACAGCCACGGGAGAAAAAGCCCTACCCCACCCCCCCTCTCTCTCTCTCAATAAACCGTTTTGTTTGACAACCTCAACGCTCTCTCTCCTCTCTCTCCTCCCCACCGTTAACAGGGGTCATAGGAAAAGGAAGCCCTAGGAGCATTATCCGGAGACAAGGCCAAGTTTTCCTCTTTCACGGCTACGATTCCTGTTGATCCCCTCTCCGTTCCGCCTCTTGGATGATTTTGGTACAGTCGTATTCCGCCTCTCGATTCATCGTTGATTGTTGTTTTCGTTGTCCGGTGTGAATTTGCTTTTTGTGTGTTTCCTTTTAGACTATCGAAATCGTTATCCCTCGAGTTTGTTTTGTGGCTGCATTTTCTGCGGTCGATTGATTTCTTAGGGTTTTGATTTTGCAGGAGGTGACTAACAGAGAATTCGAGTTGGCGGTGGTGAAAGTTTTCTGTTTTCTATTATCTCTAATCAGTTTCAAACAGGTAACATTCATGCTTTAGCTTGATATTAGGGCTAATTTTATTTGAAGGGTGATTACTCATGAGGCTCAACTCTCGCGTTCTATCCAGGTCGGTGGAATTTTTATGGTCAGTAGTTTTCACTTTTCAGTGTTTGTTATAATTTATGGAGCCGATGAATGTGTTTCTACTTCAGAAATAGGGAGCAAGTGTATACTTGAATTTCAGCGTTAGTTTCAAAAGCTGATATGAGTAGTCATCAGCAGTCTCATTCAATAGATGAACCTGTTTTGGTATCTGAAGCCCCAAAGGAGGCAGCAGAAAGTTCTTCTGTTGAGGAACGTTCATTGGTACCTTCGGTTTCATTCTCAAGTACAAAAACTGAGATTGACTGTAGTGTGCATTCGTCTCCAATAGACGAAATTATGTTAGTATCAGAAGCCTCAAAGGAGGAAGTGAGTTTCTATGCTGAGGAATTTGGTCCTTCAGCTATAGAACATCCAGCATTGGAGTCTGGTTTGGGTTCATTACATCAAGGCGATGAGACAGTTGAAGAATCTGTTCCTGACCAGCAATTATACATGGAAACAAGTGGTACTTTTGGTCATGACAGTGCTTCTATAGATGGTTCCCAAAGGTCTAATCAGGATTCTGCTGTTGATATGTGCTTTGAAGCAGAGTCTGAGAGCAAAGCTGTTGCTGCTGGTTTGAGTGCATCAGAGTTCGATACAAAGAATGATTGTTTCCCTGAATCTGATAAGTTATCAGAGGTTGAATGTGGGGTTAGCAGAATGTGTTTGAGTAAGATAAATTCTAGGAATGAAAGGATTATATCTGTCTTCAAACCTGTAGCTTCTTCTGGAGATGATTGCTCAACTATTGTGGAGGAAGGTAGGATGCCATTTTCTAATAGCAATGACAATTGGTCTGTTCATAAGAGCATGAAATCAGTAATGGATCTAAGTGATGCAGTCGACGGGATACTTGTTGATATACCATCATCAACAATATATGATATACCTAATAGTTCTTTTAAATGGCGTGAGAAGACGAATTCTGAGCATATACATGTTCCATTACCAGGAATCAGTTTGGAAAGTTCTGACCTACAGCATGTTGCTTTGAGTGCTCAAGATTTTCCTTCTTATGTGCTAGAAGGATCTACCATGACTTCTGAACATGTTGCAAACTTGGAAACCTATGTTCAAAGGAGCATGAAATCGGTAGAGTCTTTGCAATCTTGTGTTCCCGACATGGTTTTGGGCAGTAGTTCTCCTAGTGACGTTTTCAGACAAGAAGCCTTTAAATTAAATGGTGTTCTTCATGGTAATGACTCAGTTTCAGTGGCCGAGGCTTCTTGCTTTGCAGATGAAGGACAAGGAAACACTCGTATAGGTGATCAACCAATGGAATCCAATGAGGCCTCCTTGAGAAGGAGTTCCCGTGCAAATAAATGTACTAAAAAAGAACCTAATAAGAATCACACTGGAAAAGGATCAAAGAAAGCCTTGGGTAGAACTATCGACTTGCTGCCAGCAGCTGTGAGAAGCAGAAGAAGTTGTTTAAACAGGTCAGCTCGTGTGTCTGATTGGGGTTTATTTGAGACCCTGTCAAAATTCATTGAACTGAATGCTCTTGTGGATCAAGGATCAGGGTTAGTCAAGAGTGGTAATAAAAGCAGGAAGAAGGACAAGGTTGAAGTAGGTGGAGGCTCCCATGGATCATATGCAAATCGTGCTTCCTCTGGTCACATTCGATTGAAATTGAAAATAGTTAACAGAAGTAAGAGTATCATTGAGCCTAATCCTCTTGTAGGCACCGGTACTCATTTAGTTCATTTAAAGGGGAATGGTGATAAGCAACTGGTTTTAAGCAATAGCATCAAAGATTTCACTCAAGAACAGTCACTAAAGTCTCTAGAATGCTTGTCTGATATTAAAATGGACAGATCAGCAACATCTGAAGAGAACCCTAGAATGGCTGTCCTTCCTGTATGCAAGGATTTAGGAGCTACTCTAATGTCAGACAAGTGCAGCAGGGAAGGCATTGGTTCCAGAAGTTCCCTGGATAAGAATGGTGAGAAATCAGGGGTTTCAACTGATGATAGACACTTGAATACAGGTACATCACCTGATTCAGAAGTCATCCAGGCTCCAGACTCCCAGTTTCCCTGTGAAGTGTTAGAAGGTCGTCATTATGGTGAAACGTATTCTTCCAAAGCTACTCTTACTCCTGCAGAAAATACAGTTCCAATTATTTCGAAGCCAAGAAGGAAGAAAGGGAGCAAAAAGGAGACACCTTGTCGGCTTGCTGATTCTGATATAAAAAACAGTCTTCTGAGTTCTTCCATCATAGATAAGACTGAGATGTCAGAAATTTTTTGTGACAATGGTCCTAAAAGTGATATGGCTATTAGGTTTGATGGTGGCCATGAACCAGCAGACTCAAGGAATCTAAAAAAGCTACTTCCTCCAGCCAAAGCCCAGGGAAATAGAAAATCTAAAAGTAAGTTGAAGCCCAGTAGTACACCAAGGCTGGACCTGAGTAAATCTCGTGGAGTTAAGGGTGATAAATGGAAGTTAGCAGGTATGTGTATTTTCGGTTAACTATCTGCTGAACAGTGTTAATATCTTCACTTCATTATTTGTTGATGCTTGGTTTGATTCTTCAGATTGTTTTCATATTCAATTATTGATATTGAGCTTTGCCATTTTGTTCCTTGAGCTTTGAAGGTGCCATATTATGGATAAATGTAAATGGTAACTAGAATTTTAATCATTGTAGGAAAGCATGGGATGGATGGGAGGGGTAATAAGACTAGTACTACTACCACTGGAGTGACATCTGAAGATGTGTCTGGCTTGCCTGTTGTTCCTGGTTCTCGGAGAGCATGGGTGTGCTGTGATGATTGTCTTAAATGGCGTTGTATACCATCCAATCTTGTAGATATCATTGATGAGACAAACTGTAGATGGTATACTATTATTTATTTCTTGTTTTTTTTTCTTCCTGGAGATTCTATTATATCCTTTACATGCATGGAAATATGGAATTTAATGTATAGAGCAATGTTAAGATCCTATGGAAGAGTGTTGTTTATAGTACTTGGCACAGTTTTTCCCTTTTCTCTTCAATATTTTGTTCTTAAAATTTCTGTTGAAATATTGTTTTGGACATCTTGTGCTAATTAGTGAAGTTAAGGAATGATTGTTCTGATGGTTGATGTGCTACAATAGGGAGAAGTGGTGGTTATAGAAAATGATATGTGTATTTTGGACATGTGGGATAAGGGAATGCTGTTCTACGTTGTTTCATATAATTAGGAAAGAGAAAGGGAGGTATGAATTATAGGTGGCTTTCAGCATTTTATGGCTTAAATATATCACACAAGCCTAATATGGGTATTCAGTAACCTACTTCGATTCCCATATGAAGGTCGGGAAGTGATGGAATAGGGAAATAAAATATGATGAAAATATTGGGATGCTGATGGTGCTTTAGGATAATTTTAAAAGATAGACATTGGAATACTACCATTACCCATTATCTTATGCCAGCTGTCTTACATATTTTATTGGTGCTTATTTTAAGCTTGCTAGTTGAGATTGATTTGTATTCTCATACTAAAAGAGCTGTAGTAACTTGAAAAGTTATAGAAAGGGCTGTTAAAGCATCCTAACATTTTGAGAATGACTGACATTACTACTAGCCTAGAACTGCAGAGAATTAGCAAACCAGACAGTATAAACCATTCTCAGCCGGAATTTGGTATACTACCAGCAGCAGAGGAACTCCATGCCTTTGATAGCAAAATTCTCTGGATTCCTGACTAAATCTTGTTATTATACACATCTGCTCCACATTAGCTCACCCAAATGTGACCCTAACAACCCCATTCCTAGTCTTCACTGGTTCCCTTTCCCAGTCCCTCACATGTACCTCCCTTGTCATATATTTTTTGCCTATTATGCAGTTTCACCACATTAAGCTGAGAATATACAAAGAGTTTGCAGACTAGCCATTAATTGTTTGAAAGTTGAAGACGCCTTATAGCTTTCTAAAATGGAGTCAACTTGTCATTCTCAATAGCATCTGCACTATTCCTCATCCTAGTATCAAGTCTCTGAAGCACTTGGGGATTCCCGACTCTCCACATGACTTATTAGTTATTACTGATAGAAATTGACATGTGATAAACGCACACACTCACTAATAGATACTTTTGCCAATTAAGTCTGAATTATTCTAATTCATATTTGGTTGAGCAGAAAGTATGATATTTAGTGGTGAGCCCCATTCAGAAGTAACTGCGAGCCCCAAATATAAAAGATTTTTGTTGCATGTCTTATTTGAAGATCCTTGCAATTCATCTAATCCTCCATTATATGTTAAGGCTTATATACTAGTAGATCCATGTCAATCCTTTGCAACTGGCCTACGTATTTGCATAGAATGATCATGTATTCTACATTCTTGTATATGTTACAGCTGCTGTCATTTTTTGAGTTTTTTTTCTTCCAATCAATGACTGCGTACTGAAGTGCATAACATGCCATTCAATTCTGAATTGAATTTGAATATGGAAAGTTAGTTTATTGATATTGTTTCAATACAGTCTGTTTCATTAATAAAATGCTGATCACCAACAGTCATTCCTCTATTTTTATAGCTACTGAAGCGATTTGATTACGTCATTGATTATTCTATTTTGCTTGTATGAAGATATGCTTTTTCTCTTGTGAGTATTTGGCTTATTAAGTTATGATGTGAAGGACATGCAAGGATAATCAAGATAAAGCCTTTGCCGATTGTTCAGTTCCACAAGAGATGTCCAATGCAGAGATTAACGCAGAGTTAAATATATCCGATGTTGAAGAGGGACATGATGTCCATTTAAGTGGTACGTGTTCTAGTGCAATACATGCAAGTATGCAACCCTGTCTCTGGGTCTGGATTAAACATTCCTTGTTACTGTAATAAGAATGTTATTTTGCTGGACTTTCTTTACTCCCCTAAATTTTCTCCCTTTTCCTCCTCAGGTCCACAACAGTCATCTTGGATGCTAATAAAGGCAAATATCTTTCTGCATCGTAGACGTAAAACACAGAGTTTAGATGAGGTGTGAATAATTAGCAATTGTGGTCTCATGAATTTCTGCCTTCTTTTAGTAGGCATTTTACTAAGCATCATCAGGAGTTTAATACAATCTAATCTAATTTGTGAAATAGTCTTTGGACTGTTGCATAGAAGAAAATTGGATACAATGTTAGCTTATTTTTCTGAAAGTTGAAACTAATTTTGCTGATGTTCTTTGATAATGTAGTTTTCTGTTTATGATCAATATTATGCTTGCAAGTTGCAACTTTGAATCAGGAAACTCTAAAAGCTTAAGCCCCCGTTTTTCCTTCTTTGTTAGCCTGCACAAAGTTACCCGTCTAATAGCTCTCTGAATTTTGTTGTCTGTTAGTAAAAAAAAGCTCCAGTGTCTACAATATGTGGTTATCATTGCAGACTCCAACTTCTACAAGTCAATTTTTGGTCTGGAGTTTTTTCTAAACAGGCCAGCAATATGGAATGCTTAGGGATCTTGAATTTGCTCTAGAAATGTTTCATCCATCCTACGCTGTTAGGATTGGCAGCAAACCACTATAGTTTGGGAATACTTTGTATTTGTTGTGCCATTCTTTGTTATGTCTTTGATTTGATATAACTTCCAACTTTTCTAGCAAAAAGGTCATCAGAGGCTTTCAGAGCAGTGTTTCGTGACCCTCTGTCTTTGATGCCCAATCCAACCTTCATGATGTGTTTAGGTGGTTTATCCACTAGGAAGATTGATGATGAGTAACCATGGGTATTAAGGACAGAAAATATTGACAAAATGCAATAAGGGTTCCGGTGCTGCAAAAACTATGATTTTTAATTCTGTTAGGGAAGTAATTTTACCAGAATGTCATATTCTGTGCTGGCACTGCTGAACCAATTAGCTGAGATGGATACTTACAAAGTATCTGATAGTTAGTTTACAGAAGAACCTGTCAACCCTTTTGTTTTCATGCTTTTAAGTATTTCAATAGGCACAACTATTAGATGGACTTTTGGCTGTATGATGCTACACTCTTAGGGATTACTCTTTAACCTTCATCTGTTTGCCTCTTATTGTGCCACTTCAGCTATTCCTACAACTGATATTGAAGCATGATTGCTCTAGTGAATTGCCTGAAGCAAACTAATTAGTAGTTGTTACCTCCTTTCCTCCTGGTAATTTTCCGATTTATGAATAGAATGATATGTCAAGTGGGCCATGTATATTATAGATTGACATTGTACCCAGGGGAAAGGGTGTATGACACTATGACCTGAATTGTCCTATAGATTATACACTTTTCTAAAATGCAGGTTGAAAGCACCTTCTCTCTCTCATCCTCACTCCTCCCTCTTTTTCCTGAAACTGAATATGCATGCTGGTGGCTGATATGATGTCGTTACTGCCTGATTTTTCCTTGTTATCTGATATTCCTAAATTTGATTAAAATTTGTATTTGGTCTTAGTAGATAATGGTTTGCCATTGCAAGCCTACAAGGGATGGGAAATTGGGTTGTGGTGATGAGTGCTTGAATCGGATGCTCAACATTGAATGTGTTCAAGGGACATGCCCTTGTGGGGACCTTTGTGCAAATCAACAGGTGATATATGCTCCTTCAGATTTGTTCTTTTTGCTGTATTTAATGTCCTTGAAATTGTGTCAAGACACTAAACATCAGAATAAGCTTGTTTTATATTTCAGTTCCAAAGACAGAGCTATGCCAACCTTAAGTGGTTTCGTAGTGGGAAGAAGGGATATGGACTGCAGGTGATGGAAGATATAACACAAGGACAGTTTCTTATTGAGTATGTCGGAGAGGTATCTTGCTACTGGAATGTTCAATATTTTTAAGGATTTAGGTTCAGGGTTACAAATTCTTCTTCTGGTTTCATAGGTAGTAGAGAATTTGGTGTCTTGATAATAAAAGATATGTTGGCATAAGGTGGAAAGCAAAGAAGCAAATCTCCCCCTTCCTGTAAAGTTCTGGTGTTGTCTGACTTCTTTGACTTGCGGTTTCACAGGTTCTAGAATTGCCAACTTATGAGGCACGGCTGAGAGTGTATGCTTCTGAGGGTCATAAACACTTTTACTTCATGACTTTGAATGGCAATGAGGTATTACAAGTGCTTCTTTGTAAATGGATTGGCATCTTTTTTGTGTGTTTATCAATCCTACTCTAAGAAAATATCTTAAAGATCGACCAAAAAAGAAGAAAATAGCTTAAAGAGACACAAACATATAAACACAAGAAAAATCTTGCAGTTGACTGGACTGAAAATTATTTTCGGTTTGCTGTGCTAAATGTAAGTTGTTTGGTCTTTTGATTTTGAGCTGAAGCAAACTCACAGTATCTTGTTGGTTATATTGATGGTTTTGATCTTGGTCATGAATCAAAAGTCAGGGGTATAGATTATTGAAATCAATTTTGTTATTTTTGTCGGAATTCCCACTTCTTTTTTGCTTCATTTGCTCTTTAAATAGGTAAATCTTGGTTACATTGATATTTCTTCGTTTCTTATTAATATGATAGCATGATTTTGTATCTACAACTTATGAGCTCCTCTATTGCAGGTAATTGATGCTTGCGTCAAAGGAAATTTGGGGCGATTCATAAACCACAGCTGTAATCCTAATTGTCGGACGGAGAAGGTAAACTGAATTATGGCATATGCTTATTTTTTTTCCTCCTGTAATGAATATTATCCGAGTGCAATCCATGAAGCAATTATATAAAGAGTTTAATTATCTTTTTACTGCCGATTACTCAGCTTCCTTAGTTTCTTTGTATTATCTAGTTAGGTTTCCCCCCATTTTATCCCTCGTCCTTGCAACTCCAGCAGTTTCATTCACCTCTTTATGTAGAAAAGTGCCCTTCTGTTTGATCCTAATTGTAGGTTAGATTGTTAAATGAATATATGGTTTTTTGTGCAATTAATATATTTTTAAACTTATCCAGTATAGGAGGGGAAGATGTTGAACATTTAATTTTGAAATTGCTATGTAGTAGTCTTTTACAACTGTTGTGGCTCAGTATATGGTATTTTTTATGGTGGTAGTGTCCTCATATATGTATGCTTATTCCTTTCCCTTGTGTGTTTTGATGTGCTGTTACGTTGTCATTTTTGTCTAACATTTCAATTTTGAACAGTGGATGGTGAATGGAGAGATCTGTATTGGCATATTTGCAGTAAGAAAAATTAAAAAGGTATAGTTTCCTTTGACATGGATCTTTCTTTGGGTTTTTCGGCTTCCATGAACCTGTATTGTAATTGTCTTTCTGAGAACTAAGTTGTTTGGATGGAGGTGAACCATTGACATCGGTGACCAGGCTACAGTTTAAGGTCAAATTATTTGTTTATATGGTTCCAACATGTGGGAAGATTTTGGTTTTGTCATCTTCTTTTATGTATTTGTAATACAAAAAAAAAGAGTTTGAAAGAGAAGTTATTTCTTGTTGTATTCGTGATTCACAATGAGTTATGTCGTCCCATGTTACTATATTCCCCACCTCCAGTTGTAATGCATTGGATAAATATGGGCCTTTTTCTCCATTCCCCTTATTTTTCAACCGTGTTTTGACAGGGTGAGGAGCTGACCTTTGATTACAACTATGTGCGTGTTTTTGGTGCTGCTGCCAAGAAGTGTTACTGTGGCGCAGCTCAATGCCGGGGCTATATAGGGGGTGATCGCCTTAATAATGAAACAATCGTTCAGGGTGACTCAGATGAAGAATTTCCTGAACCAGTGGCGGTATATGAAAATGGTGAAATTGCTGATGAATACAATGTGATATCTAAATCCAATTCTCTGGATGTCATGGAAGAGAAAAATGAAGATGCCTTACTACAAAATGATGTAGGGATCACATCAGATGATAAAGATATGATAAACAAATTGGAACTTTCAGAGAAGGATGGTCTACAGGATTCAGTGGTTGGATATTCCCAAGTTAGTAGTTCTTTGGAAATAGTGGGTTACATGCAAGAAGAGATCGTAGATAAAACCACACTTGATGTCCAACAAGAGAAACCAATGAGTAGAATATGCTCAGTGTCACCTAAGAGATCGGACAATTTGTCTATGAACAGATTGCATCCTGGATCCTTATCTGAATCTGTTGAAACTAAAATTGATAGATCTTCAACTGAGATGGCAGGTGGAGAAGCAGTTCTTTCCAAAGCACGTCCAAGGACGAAAATATCTCGTCCATATAAACATGTTAAGAGCAAAGAGTCTAGTGATAGTAGCGCCACTATGGACAAGCCTCTGGTCACATCCAACAAGTCTCAACCCACACCTAACAAGCTGAACAAAATAGTGGAGAGTTCGGGAAAACATCGCTTGGAAACAGGTGGGAATTTGAGTTCCTTTTTTCTTCTCTGTCTCTTCCTTCTCTGTGACTCATGGGTCACAGAAAAATCATTTGAACATCCAACAAGTCTCAACCCTCATATTTTCTCACACTAAATTTGTGCTGCTGCTAATCTAAGATTATTTTTCTTACTTGGAGCAATGAAGGACTTTGTTTTTCTTGGGGTAAATTGCATGTTTGTTTATTGCCTGAGTTGTTTTTTTTATCATCCTGCTTGCAGTTGAGGGAAAACTCAATGAGTTGCTTGATAACGCTGGCGGAATTTGTAAACGGAAGGTACAAACCTCCATTTTGTTTGTGTACATTAATTGATTTTCGCTTTTCTAGGGCTGAGTTAATGGGGATTTGAGTGTTACTGGTAAACTGTAGTTTTCCTTTTAATTTCATTGCATGTTATGCTAACTTGAGATATTTTTTTCATTTAACTTCCATCATTATGTGTATTATAGTAACCTTTTTTGTTAGCTCTACAACATGCTCAAATGTAAATGACACTGTGTTCTGTCATCCATTATCATCTTTTGCCAGTAGCTGTTAGCCATCCTATTTGGAAGCTCTTTTCTGTAAACGAGTAGCTACCAGATATGACCTTGAATGATTATTTTTGCCTGTATTTGCCAATACTATCTTGGTCTTCATAGTTTACTTGATATTGTACCCGGGAAATTGTTTTCATTTATTCTGTCTCTGACTGTTTTTACTCCATCATTGTTGGTTTTGAGTAACTTGGTTTTTGCTCTAATGGTGACAGGATGCCTTCAAGGGCTACTTAAAACTTTTGGTCCTGACTGCAGCTTCAGGTGATTCTAGCCATCATGAGACTATTCAGAGGTCAGTTTGCCTTATTACCTCCTTTTGCCTTATTGCTCCTTGAAAAATAGTGCCTTTGCATAGTTTGTAATGTGTGTTGTCCTTTCTGTGAATTTCTGTTGTTTTTTGGCAGTAACAAAGATCTTTCTATGATCCTGGATGCGATCTTGAAAACAAAGTCTCGAACAGTTTTGACTGATATTCTAAATAAAAACGGTACTTCGTTATCTACTACTCTGCTGTAAACAATGTGTTTATTCTTTTCTTTTTCTATTACCAAAATGTGTTATTTTTTTTGTTTTTATAGGTCTGCAGATGCTCCATTCATTAATGAAGAAGTGCAGGGGAAACTTCAACAAGATTCCAATCCTGAGAAAGCTTTTGAAGGTAGCTACATGTATAGCTAGTTGCTTCTTCTTATGATAACAAGACTTTAAGTTATTCTTTGTAGTTTTTTTATCATTCAAACTAAAGTTCTATTTGGATATAAAACTGTTTTTTTTTTATGTAATTTGTTTAGAATTAGGTAGTGGTTATACATCATGTGTACCACAGAGGTTACTTCTTGGCATATATTCAACATATTTTTTTTTATGATGAAGCTATTCTTCAACTCATGCTTGTGATAAAATTATTGCATCTCTAAAATGATATCGAAACACGAACTAGGAAATGAGCTCTTATATTTCTTACGTGCTTCACAAATCATGTTGATAGTTTGAGTGTTTTCTCAATTACTTCTATATAAACTTTTAAGAACAATATTTTCCCCAGATCTTTGAAGCCCTTGCGGAGAGGAAGATACTCACTTTGGAGCATATCAATGCGGAACCACCTCGTCCTGGTATGGAAAGGTAAGAAAAGAACAACCAGAGCTTATTCGGTTTTTAAGATGGAACTAACGATTGTTAATATGTATGAATATTGTTAAAAGGTTTACTTATTGATCTATTCTTGCATTTGGAATCAGTGCAAATTGGCTCTACCTATATAACTACTATATCATAGCTTTTATGCTCACTAAAGTTTAGAAGCTTCATATCAGTTGTTCTATATGTTGTTTGCATAAGGGTGAGATATGTTAAGGAAGAAGTTAAAAGTGCAATAAATATTTCCTTCCTAATCATGGCTTTAACTCAAATATGTTATTCTTGTTCTTTCTTTGGCAGTTTTAGGAGTTCTGTATTGACTTTGACAGAATACGAGGACAGGAAGGTAAACTTCTCATGATTCTCTTTGTTGTAACACTAATGTTCATAGATTACTATTGTAATCATCATCTCCCACCTGAATAGTCGGATTTAGGAAGACCATAGTGTATGATTAATCTTACACTGAATGAACTATAAAAATCAAAGGTCTATGTAAAGAAATCTTGTCTACAGAAGGACAATTTTTCTATAATGCTGTTTTTTTATTATTTAGAAAAATGTTCTGTACTTATAATCTGATATCTGACTTGTACTATTTACGTAATAAGAAATTAGAATCTGGAGAGTTAACACCGGGATCTGATTTTATATGTACCAGAATAGCATATCCTGTAATATCGCTGTCACATACTGCATAATTCATTTGATAACTCTTACTTTACTGTATAAACTTTTCTACTGATATATAATGAAGGTTTGCTTCATTTATAATTTTGTTTAGTGCTTACACTATGCTTTCTAGTTCTATTATTTGCTGATGTTGCTATGTCTGTTTCCTCCCTACTTTTTGTAAGGTTTGTCGAAATGTATACAATTTCCAACACAAATCTTCTGTTGTAGAGGCTGAATATATGTCCAAATCATGTCCCAAGATATTTCACATTGACCATAATTCAGTCAAGATTCATATTGCAAATTTTCTCCTCACTGTTCTGATTAGAACCTGACATTTTGGTTAACAGGTTCACCAAATAGCTAGGAGCTTCCGGGATAGGTGGATCCCTAGGCCAGTTAAAAAATTCAACTGCATGAGGAAGGGTGAGCGGAATATGGATTTGAACGGGGCTACAAACTGCTCTAGGTCATTGGGAACACACTACCAAAGCTCTGAGCAGGTAGAAAGGCCCTCAGTATCACTAGATTGTGTGAAGCAATACCTAATTGATTCTGATGGTTTGGAGGGCTCTCCTCAGCTCAGTGTGAGAGCAATCCGCAAGCGTAAAAGTGGATGGGATCAGCTGCCAACCGATGCAGTTTTTCGTTGCACTAAGGAGCAAAAGACAGAACCTGGTTCATCACTAATGAGTATTGACGATCACCCCAAAACTTACTCTCAGGAAATTCAATCTTGCCACGAAGATGGTGAGAGGCGTGAACCCGAGGAGGATGCTCCACCTGGATTCTCTTGCCCTTCTTTTGGGAGTCCTCACCTGTCAAATGCTACCTCCTCCACAGCTATTTCCATCTCTCAGCAGTATCCAGGCCCACTGAAGTGCCCTTCTGAGATTCCCTTAGGCTTTCCTCAGGAGATATACAACTCTGATTTGCCAATGGGTTATGGAATTCCATTTAATACCGTGCAAGAATTTGGAACACCTCAATCATCCACTGGTGATCGCTGGGTTATTGCGCCAGGCATGCCTTTCCAACCTTTTCCACCGCTTCCCCCATATTCCCATCAGAGACGGCCTCCGTCTGCTTTTAGTGGTGTGGGAAGTGCTGGAAAATCACACGAGTTTAATTGGACTGATACTCGTATGGATCAGGGTGTTCCAAATGTTAACACCTATTCACAACATGAGAGAGGTCCTTCTCGCCCTGAAAGGAGCTACTTCAAGCAGAGGCGTAACAACTTTTGATGAGAAACTATGGTACGGCGCCATCAGGTGCAGTTGTGGCCCGGAAAATGTAAACTATGGTGTAAAGTTTGCAGGCAATTCATTTTATTGTTAATAGAATTGAGAGTTCATTGAATTTATAGAGGCAGTTCTTAGGGATCAGGGTTCAAAATGGGATTGGTTATATACAAGATACATTCAAGGGCTTTTGCATTTTGCTTATATATCCTTGTATTGATCCTATATTCCTGTTATGTCAATTCATAAAATGGTAACACTGTCACAACTGGATTAATTCACAGGCCTGATTTCTGTTCAGTCTGCTGCTTTTATTATCACATTTTCTTCATTAGACGTATAGGCTGATGCTTCGCTCCTTGAATGAATGGCTGATGTGTACATGTTTTGCTATCTTTGCTCTTAGTGGTATTCTTGATTTGAAGAGACGTGGAAACTTCAGATGTATATGTGCCAGTCCTAAGATTGTTAGAACCTGCAAATCTTCCCGCACTTTGTTGATGAATGGAGACGTTTATGGCTGCAGTCGATATATAAATTTAAATGCAAGAGAAAGATCAATACATTAATTAAATGCTGTCTGGGGATTGTAGTTCACATAACAATGGACTCTCTGATCAGAATATTGGTGATTCAAAAGCCACAATGCACATAAACATTGTTGTAGAGAAGCGTATATAGCAAATTTGTCAAGTTTGGCTAAGCAGCAAGATCAACAACCATATTAACATCTGCACAAAATATTGCAATCAAGTCACACTTAGACTACATACTTATAATAGATTTCCTTTTCGGATGGAAATTAACTTTGCAAGAGCGGATATTGTTCAATCCTTGTTAGCAGCAGTATTAACTTGCTTTGAAAGGTAAGCTTCAAAGATCTCCACCACGAGACGAGGGTCCTTTTCCACGAGCTGTGCATATTCCTCTGTCATAGTCAACTTGGCCATGTTCTCGGTGATCATTGACAAAGAAGCATCAAGCAACTGTTTGGCATTGTGCTGATGTGCAAAACCAAAGTTTGACACAGAGTTGTCCCAGTTAAGCTTGGAAACCAAGAACCTCTCACAGTAGGTCTTCAGATGCTTAACTTGGTACTTCTCAGCCAATTCTAACAGCTCGTAGGCCAATTGCTCATCAAGGCAGGCGTCCGCTGTGTACATGTAGTTGACAAAGACACGAAGGGCGTCATAGGTTATGTCGCTGATCTTTATGGTTCCGCTTAGGCTTTCTTCCATCTCACTCTCAAGCATTGCTTTGAACACAGGGGAGCGACTTGCCTAGAAAATAACCAAGTACAATGTCAGGTCACACAACTCGAAAAGAATCAAGTTTTTGACATTCACCCAGACTAATGGGACTAAAAAATGAGGTAGAAATGCTTCCAACTAGGTTCTTGTCTAATAATTTCTAGATAGTCGAAGACAAACCCTAGTAAGCTCTGCAGTGCTAAGGGTCAGATTTGGCTCAGGACATATATTAGATGTTCATGAGCTCATCATCCTAATGGCAGAAACCTTGACAGTTAGTGTCTTTTGTCATGGTAAGCATCAAGCAAACCATGAAAATTACAAGCTATCGAAACCCTTCTGCAGAGACAACCCACAATGTGGCCCAAATTTCCAGCCAACTACAACTTCGACCTTTAATTTGTCTATATGACCAGCACTATGTATTTTTCAACTGCACAAAGACAAATCAAACCCATTTTAAGGAAATAAAACCAGTGAAAATTGACACCAATTGAGATCAAGCAATTAATTGTAGACACCAACACAGCAACTGCAACCTCACAGAGACATTTCATCAAACACAATGAGGGCAGGCAAATCGACCCATGAGCCTGAGACCCAGACAATGAAAACCCAAGATCGGGCAGCAAGAGCTCACCAGAACAGCCCTGTGGGCGGGGACGGAGTTGGTGTGGGACTCGTCGGCGGCGACGAGGACGACGTCGGAGAAGGCGGGGGAACCGCGGTGTTGGTGGTCAAGCGGCGACCAGAACCTCAAGAAAGCGACCTTGGCTTTGAGCTCTTCGATCTCACGCTTGAGCTCTTCCTCGGTCTCGCTGGCCTCCTCGTAGCACTCCTTGCAGGTGCCGTCCTCGGCGGCGCCGTAATCCTCCCTGCAAGACAGACATCGCCGCTTCGCATTCGCCATTTCAGCAATTCTTGTTTTATTCGTATAATACAATCCTATTTATAGGATGCGTTTGGATGAACAACTAGAATGCAATTTAATGCAAAATAATACAATTTAATGTATTTTAACGGGAAATCCAAACAGACTCATAATTCAAAGTTTCAGTGTGTGTGTTTTTTGGACCGGTGAGAAATTATTGATATTAAAAGGCGAAATTGATTATATATTCATTAAAATATATTTAGAAAAACATATATTACAATTTACAAGACATACATTGCTTTCCAATATAAGATATAATTCATCAAAAAATAACTAAGATATAACATAATAACTAATTAAGAAGAGAAAACAGAAAGGGATAAAGAGATAGACAACAGAAGGAAACCCAATCTTCCACCTATCAATCCTTCATGCCTTGCTAACAGCACACAAACACATGGCTTTGTTGATCCTTCTTATGGATCCATGGAAAATCCAGCTCTTCTACTACAAAGCAACCTGTACTTTTCCCCTTCTTCTAAGTTGGGGCAAAGCTAAACCTAAACAGCACTCCATGTTGCCTCTCTACTATCTGTAATTTCCGAGCTCCTATCTCCCTCTTTGGTTAAATCTCCCATCACTTCCCATGGTGTGGCTTGAAGATCATGCCTCGTGGTTTGGACGGCGACCTCTCAACTCCTCTTTCTTACCGTTCTCATCCAGTTTAACCTGTCTGAGCCGATTCACTGTCGGATCTGAAGCTCCTGCCTTCACGCGATCCATGGTGGCTATTCCTCCGACGCCGCATCTGATTTGGACGAAGACGCCTCCCTGGTGTGGCGTGCTAAAAAGACGGTGTCAAATCTGGTATAATGGCCTTGAACGGCTCCCCGCCTCTGCTAATAGGTATCCCCCTCCTCTGCTTAACCCTCTATCCAATATTAATATCCTTAACAGCCTTCACCCCTATAATTACCGCCTTAACTGGGATGTCATTTGTATGCTTAATCTGCTAAATCAAATAAATTATCTCCCAAAATTTTCGTGCTTGAAATTGCTTCGTGCTCTCTATCTGTGTGATGATGCTGAAGCTTTTCTTTGTTACCTATCAAACTCTGCCTCTGAATCATATATGGAGGAAAGTAATCAACCCTTCTCTTATATACTATGTTTTGAACCCTCCTAGGAAAAGGCTTCACAAGCCGAGAAATCTAACAAATCTTCTGTTGTTATCAACACAAACCAAACTCATACTGTTATCAGCACCCTGAATTATCTGTAGACTCATTGGCCTAGCAGCTTCAATCTGCCTACCCCTGAATCTACCATGACATTAAAAATCAATCACAAAACCTATGGTATGTTTTTTCCCAGCAAAAAACACCCTCCAAACTGGAATCAAACTAACCTTATTACCTGGAAACTGCATATATTTGTGGTAATTATGATTACCTATGGTTGCTCAGGGTTCCTTAAACCGTCCATCAAAGTCTATATCTCTTGTGACTACCATAATACCAGATATCAGCATAAGGTTTGCCTAATGCTGATATATGAAACTCCTAGAGCTCTACTAGTTCTTTACTATCATAAATTAGAACCTGTGTGCAGGTATACTACCTACTATATGAGTGCAATCATGCTCGATTTTCTAACCTCTTATGTGTTATTCCAAAATAATTACCACCTCTTATTGGATTATCCAATAAGGCTACTACTGTGGTTTCATATTAACTATGAGTACTGCATTACTGATCCTGGTTATAACAAGTTAAACTTTGTTAATGAGTTTTCATTATCTGAATTCTTTGCTTATAATAAGATTGTCCTTATTATTTTCATTGCAAGACCACAATACCTGATCACTAATTGTGTTTCTAAAACAGTTTTTTTCAGGGACTCTTGGATCTCCTTGTACACACAGCCTTTACAACATTTCATCAAATGCACTATCTTTATAACTCGTGTAGTTTAATCTCATTACTTCTAGTAAAGTATATAACCTGGTGAATCTTAATCTATTCAGCTGTGCTTCAGTGCAGGCAACAAAGAATTACACACCCACAAATGTTGATAACCAGCTCAGGAACTTTGTAGCCCCTTGGAGTTATCCCTGGATTTGGAGCTCTCACCTACTGGCGACTTCCCTGGTGAATGGGGCTGGACAGTCAGCGGAAACCTCTGTCTCCTTTGCAAAAGGAATGCTAAAAAGATATACACCTATAACCATCATGTCACAAGAAGCTTAAACAGTTGTAAATACATCCTTTGTACCAAGGGCAATTGTTTGAATCAAACAACTTTATTACCAAATCGTTTCCATTATAAATGGCACCCTCATGTATGACATTTTTACCCTGTCTTTATGCATACTTTTACACCTAATATATGCTATGTCTCATCTCTTGTCTGGCAAACTAGAGTGATTCATTTACATTACTCATTTACCCTTCCTTCTTGCATGGCAACCAATTCCTATGAACTCTGCAAGAATAGTGATCAAAAGGATTTTAACAACAACACCAACACCTCTCTATCCTGCCTTCATATGTCTTGTGATAATAACAAGGATCTGAGCAATACCAATTCTGCAAAACAAACGAATCAGGACCAAAAAAATACACCAACCAAAACATTACATATAAAATGTATCAAAGTTCCAACAAAATTCACCAACATCTGGCAAGACCAACTTCACTTGCAAAACCCTAATATTGATTTTTTATGAAGATAAGCCTCTGGAATTGTCAAGGTATCAGCCGAAAAAACCTCTAGTCTGATATTGAAGCACTTTGCAAAATTGAAAAAATCCAAATCATGGCCCTTGTTGAAACAAGAACCAGCCAAGAACCAAAAAAATGTATATGGCTAAAAGCCGGGTTTTATAATTTCCACTTCTCGCCCGCTACTGGCTTCTCGGGTGGCATATGCGTCATGTGGAAATCTTATCAATTTCAGAACGAATTATGTGAAATATCACACATTGACAAGATATTCATTGCCATCAAATACAAGATCATCGACAAAAACTACTATATGATGCTTATTTTTACATATGCACCACCAAAAGAAAATAAAAAAACAAATTTTGGAACCTCCTCACAAATTTTATCCTTCAAACTCATATGCCTTGCATCATCATCGGCGATCTAAATGAAATTGAATCACATTCTGAAAAGATGGGTGGTAGTAGTAACTCCCATTCAAGATTTCAAAGACTTCACAACTTCATAAATAAATGCGATCTTCTTAACATACCAACACAAGGTGGTGAATTCACCTGGCGAAAAAATAGAACAGAAATAGACAACATCTATGAAAAATTAGACCGGGTTCTTATCCATGATCAAATTCTTCAATGGTTCCCCATAATCTTCACCAAAAACCATGCCTTTTGTTCATCTGACCACTTCCCTATTTCAGTGGAACTTGAAAACCCTAATCCTATAAAAGTACAACCTTTCAAATTTGAAAAAATGTGGACAACAAGAAAAGATTTTGAAAATCTAGTCAAACAAGCATGGAGAATCGAAACCCAAGGATCACATATGTACAACCTTGTCAAAAAAACCTTTGCTCTTAAATTGAGTGCCAAAAAATGGAATAAAACTACCTTTGGCAATATATTTAATCAAATAAAAGAAACAGAGGAAGAACTCACAAAGGTTCAAAAAGAGATCATTCTCAACCCAAATCAAACCTGAATCGACAAACAAAGCAGACTCATTAACAAAAAAGATTGCTTACTATCCTTCCATAAAAAATACTAGAGTCAGAGAGCCAAAACCAAATATATCAAACCAATTGATTCAAACACCAACTATTTCCACAGAATTGCAAATGGGAAAAGAAGCCGTAAAATAATACGGGAAATTAAAACACAAGAAGAAACGATCATTATTGGACTAGAAAACATCCGAAATGAAATCAGATCAGATTTTCAAAAACGATTCAAAAAAGGAACAATAAATAACAACAACCTACAAAACTTGCTACGCAACATAACAAAAGAGGTTACATACCAAAATAATACCAACTTAACCAAAAATGTTACTAATGATGAAATTAAGAATGTTGTTTTCAACATTGGTAGCGATAAATCACCAGAACCCGACGGAATGTCCGCGCTTTTTTTATCAAAAATACTGGCACATTGTTGGACCACTTGTGATTAAAGCAGTAAAGAGCTTCTTTCATTCTGGCAAACTCCTCAAACAGATCAACCACACCTTCATTACCCCAATACCCAAATGTGATAATCCCAACTCGACAAACCATTATCGACCAATTAGTCTATGTTCAACAATCTATAAGGTCATCCCCAAAATCATAACAGAAAGGCTAAAACCTATCTTAGATAAACTAATCCACCCTCTACAGGGTGCTTTCGTTGCTAATCGAGCTATTCAAGATAATATCCTCATAGCTCATGAAATATTTCACTCATTTCGAGCTAAGAAAGACAAAGAAGGTTGGATCGCTGTCAAACTAGATATGGAAAAAACATATGACAAAATTGAATGAGAATTCATTCTAGCTGTCCTTAACAAATTCGGTTTCTCACTAAAATTCTTTAATTGGATCAAAGAGTGTATTGAAACCGTCTCTTTCTCAGTGCTAGTAAACAACGGCCCAACCAACATTTTCTATCCAAAGAGTGGGCTTCGTCAGGGTGACCCCTTATCGCCCTTCCTATTTATCCTTGGAGCTGAAGTACTTGTTAGGAAACTACAATATGAAGCAAACATCAATACCAAACAACTAGGGTTTAAAATAAATCGAGTGGGGTCAAATATCCCCTTTCTGGCATTTGCAGATGATATTCTCATTTTTGCTAAAGCAAACCAAACATCCTGCCAAAAGGTAAAATCAATAATTGAAGATTATTGCTCCATATCAGGACAAGGTGTTAATTACCACAAATCTGCATTTCAGACAACACCCAATACACCAAATAATACCAAGACTTTGATCCAGTCAATCCTCAACATTCATAGCTATGTATCCTTAGATAAATACCTAGGATGTCCAATCATTAATGAGAAAGTTAACCAAAATACTTTCCAAGATACTATACATGCAACTACTACACAACTATCAAAATGGAAAGCTAACTCTCTTTCACTTGAAGGGAGAGCAACCCTAATCAAAGCAAATCTGGCTGCCAAACCAAATTACATTATGCAATGCTTTATGCTATCAGCATCTTTACACCACACATTGGATAAAGTAAATAGGAATTTTTTATGGAATAAAGACCAAGCGTATAAACCCTTAATTGGTTGGGATAAAATATGCAAAAACAAATCAAATGGAGGGATTGAGATCCGGAAAACGGAAGACATGAATAAAGCTCTACAAATGAAACTCATTTGGAAACTTTTTGCTGAACCAAACAACATCTGGGTTAAAATCATAAATGAAAAATATCTTAAGAATTCTAATATTCTTAACTATGCCAAGAAAACTAATCATTCTTGGCAATGGGGACAACTCCTTAAACTCCGTAATGAGTTCAAAACTGGCCTGTAATGGCTTATTGGAGATGGTTGCTCTATCAACTTTTGGGAGGATCCTTGGACTCCTAACCTCAACCTCAAAGATTACATCCTTCCGCACACCATCATCAACCCAGAGACCAAAGTTAGTGATTTTATCACAAACAAAGAATGGAACACAACTAAACTTCAAGGCTTGCTTCTTGATGAGGTTGTTGATATTATTACCAATATCCATTTACCACAAAATAATATCCCCGACCGACTATATTGGGCTCCCAATAGGAATGACTGGTTTTCTACTAAAACCGCATTCGAACTTATCACCAAACAAACTAACCCCACAACTAACAATCTATCATGGTTGTGGAAACTGGATACCTACCCAAAAGTGAAAAACTTCTTATGGAAAATATGCCATGACGGTCTACCCACTAAAGCTAGATTAGCCCCAAAACATGTTGCGGTTCCCCTTGCATGTGATTCTTGCAATAACCCTCATGAAGACCTAAACCACTTCTTTTTCAGGTGTCCTAATACACTAAAGCAAATCAAAAACCAAAGTCAACCTATTGAAAACTACATTAAAAGTTTAAATACTAGTAATAAAAAACCAATCGAACAAATCTGGGAACTTCAGTCCTTACTTACCAAAAGTGAATGGATCTGTCTCGCTACCACTTGGTGGGGCACCTGGATTAATAGAAATCAAATAATTTTCCAAACACCAAACCCGGACAAAATAAAAGATCTTAACTTATACATCCAAACCCTTATTCAAAACTGGAACAAAACTAAACAACTAGAAGCAGAAGAAAATAAACAATTAAAACCCAATCCAGCTCAAAGGCACAAAGTCAAAAACATCAAATGGGATAAACCTCGCTCAGGTTTCTGTAAAATAAATTTTGACGGAACTAAAATACCAAATGGAAAAACAGGAACGAGATTTATTATCATAAATGAAAATGCTGAGATAATCCATATGTCCAACCAAAAATATGGATGCCTTTCTGTCCTCATGGCGGAGACTATGGATTTAAAAAACAGTATAAAAAAAGCCATTTCACTAAACCTCAACAAAATCGAAATCGAAGGAGATAACCTTTGCCTTATTAACTCTATTTTAGGCATTTGGACTTGCCCTTGGGAAATTGAAATGGTCATCGTTGATATTCTTATCGACCTCCGTTCTTTTCAGGAAGTCCTCATTAGGCACGTTTTTCGGAAGGTGAACCGTTCTGCTGACAAAATTGCTAAACTCAGCTTCTCATATTCGAGATTTGCCTTGAATTTCAATCCAGAACTCCGTGTTCTCATCCGCAAGGATGCTCTAGGCCGGACCTTGCATCGTTGCTAGGTCCCGTCTAATTCTTTCCTCATCAAAAAAAAGAAAAGAAAAAGAGGTAGACAACAGAGAGGAAGAGAGAGTGATTGAGGGAAAGTTGTTACGAATTGTTATCTGATATCTCCGACTCTAAGGCAATTAAGCTATATAAGCCATTATAGGGATTCACATTTCATTGTGCCTAATCGGCCCATGATATCACAGACCCAACCCATTACATATCAGGTACATGACAAACACATATTAATTAATAGAGTAACTCTTTTTTTTAATCTATGTCATGTAGAAAAATTAATTATTATTATTTCGTGAGATGAATATAGAGGTATTTGAAATCTGATTGGTGTCAGTCTGACGCAGATTATATATCTTTGACGGACGAAGTTAAGAGGAAAACTATTTTTTATGAAAGTTTCCTAATTGAACCGTAATTAAATAATCACTAATCAAGCATTTGGTTCTTGCAAGCTGATTGAGTTTCTCATGAAAAAATCCTGAAATTATCCCTTCCTGTTAGGGAGCTGCAATGGAAATAGGAAGACTTGCGATGTGTGTCAATTTTCCTGTTTGTAGTTGATTATAACTATGTTTCAGTATCTTGGGTGTGTTTTTTGTTGAGCCATTATGTCATGTATGTCATTATCTGAAATGGGTTAGTGTTAATTTGTGTGATGACAAATGACAATAAATTAGACATGTTTTACATAGATGATGTCTTCATGTAGCTTGTATCTTCAATAAATTCAATGCTTTTCTGGTGAAAACCTTACAAATTATCTCTCCATTTTATGTTTTTTTTTTTCCTGGCCAGTTTGAATGCTAAGTTGCTAACTAATGCACCGCTGTACAGTTTCTTTTGATAAAAAACAAGATCAGTCTAGATTATGTCAACTGAGAAATCACTAATCTGGCATTGGTTCTTGGAGGTTTATTGAGATTTTCATGAAAACTTCCTGAAATAATCACTTCCTTTTAGGGAACTGCAATGTGAGTTTGACTGCAAATTCTATATAATTACTCCATTAAAATCCTATATAAGAATTGTAGCAGCTCTTCTCAAGGAAGTCAAAAACACACAACAATCTCCATAGCAGTATCCAAATACTTCATACTTGAAAGCATTTCACCTTAGCAAAGAAGAGAAATCATGGGTGAAAATTCAGCACCACAAAGAGGAAATGTTTGTCTTAGCATTCTGAAGCTGCTCTGCTGCTGCGAATCGCCGACTCAACGATAAGCCCTGCCATATGGTATAGGAAGACTTGTAATATGTGTAACATTTCCTGTTTGTAAGTTTCTTTTTTTCTTTCTCTCTTTCTATTTTTGTGAAAGGATATTAAGGAGATGTAACACAACAGATTTCTTTCTATTTTTAGTTGATCATGTTGTGAGTCATACATTTCGTTTGGCGCAAACTCCTCATACATCATACATTCATACCTACAAGCAGTGGCGGATTCAGAAATTCTTCGAAGGGGGTCACAAAATCATCTATGAAAAATTATATAATATTGTTTAACATTAATCACATTACTATTTGTATAATTTTTTTTACAAATCTTATATACTAGGTGGATTATTATGTTTTGAAAAAACATTTTTAAGTAATTTACAATTTTGAAAATATTTTTGGACAAATAGTAAGGAGAACTACCTAGAAAATGTTAGTATCAAATATATTGTGAGAATTTTAAATAAGATTAATTCAATTACCTTACAAAATTTTTAACTTATTTCATAATCATGATGGACAAAAATAGGAAATACAAACATTTGTATAAAAGAGAAAATAAAGGACACAAATTGTTATTTATCTAAAAAACAAAAAAATATAAAAAATGGGAGATGGGGGACTTGAACCCTAAACCTTTGGGTTAAACTCATGTTCCACAACCAATTGAGCTAATAGCTCTTTTTGTTTACATAGACAAAATATTAATATATATATATTTTTTAAATATTATTTTTTTAGTATATGACTTGATCCAGGGGAAGGGGGGTTACCAGACCCCCCTTGATCCGCCTCTGCCTACAAGTATTTTACATTGATGATGTATTCATGTAGCTTGTATCTTCATACATGAAACTAATGAATTTAAATCTTTAGTGTTGAACAACACCTTTCATATTATCTCCCCATTGTTTTTTTCCCTTCCTTTTGCTGGTTTGAATGCTAGCTAATGCAACTCTATCTACAATTTTCTTTTATAATGAAACAAAACCAACAAGATTTGTCTCTAAGAAATTTTGGACTAGTTAGATTCAATATTCATTGAGTGGAAAACATCACAAATGAACGCGCCTGACGCGCTCGCTCTCTAGGGTTGGCCGCGCTCCTCGCCGCCGCCGGGGGCTCCTGTTCCATTGGCTGCTGCTATGGTGGGCTCTAAGAAGAAGAAGAAGCTGAAGAAGATCTCTAAGAAGCTCTCCTCCATCATTGCTGAAGGTGGCGAGACCGGATCGGACTGTTACAACCCAAATAACAGTCCCTTCCTCTCCATCCCAGAGTCTCTCATCTCCGGAAATAACTCCCGCCTTCTCCATAGCGCCTCGCTCGACACGTCGACTGGCACCGTCCCCCCGGCGGCCGGGTTGCACTCAGACATGGCAACCCCTCAATCCCCTCCCCCCAACCCTTCTCCACCCCTCTCCTCTCCTCTGTCGATTTTCCTCCGCTCTTCCCTTCCTCCTCTGCCTCTCCACCCCTCTCATCCCCATCCCCATCTCCTCTCTACTCCACCCCACTCCTCCCCCTACTCTTGACCCCTCACCCATATTCTCCACCCTCCTAATACTCTGGCTCCTCCTCCTCCTTCGATTGCCCCCCTTGTCTCCAACAACCCACTGACACCTCCTTCTCCCATGGCTCCGGGCAACTCTGCCCCTGGAGCTGCTGCTCCCCCTCGCCCCCTCCACGCCACTTCTCCAATGTGGTTAGAGAAAGGAAAGTCGGTCCTAAGTCTGTCCCACTGCACTTTGTGTCTGGAATAAAGAATGGTATTATCAACTTCACTAAAACAGATGTGGAAGATCTTGTTCAAAAGTGGAAACTCACTCTCGTTGGCGCCCCTTTGGGGGACAGGACCCCGTTCAAGACAATGGAACGGTTTGTGGCCAACAACTGGACCAATGTCTCCTAGCCCAAGATACTCAGAAAGGATAATGGGTTGTTTGTGTTCCATTTTGACAAGGAGGAGGATCTCTCTTCCATTCTGGAGCGTGGCCCGTGGATGCTCGGGGGTCAGTGGCCTATCATTCTAAGAAGATGGAGGGAAGGAATGGAGCTCGACTTGACTTGCTTGGAAGACATACCTATTTGGGCCACTCTTTCGGAGCTCGATGTGAGGTTCTGGTCAGAAGAAATGTTGGCTAAGATTGGATCTGCTTTGGGTAGGCCTGTGCTCACTGATTTCAACTCTGCTTCTCAAGAGAAGTTATCGTTTGCCAGAGTTTTGGTCGAGATCTCGGCAAAGCAAGAGCTTTTACGAGAGATTCAATTCCATGGCCCTGACGGAGAGATCATCTTCCAAGATGTCCACTACCACTGGCTCCCCACTCGATGCCCGAAATGTTTGGTTTTTGGACATAACTGCAATGTGGGTAATCCTCCCTCAAATGGGGCATCAGGTCATGGCCGCAGTAGACCACCCCCTCAAATGTACCCCTCCTTCCTACCCCTCCTCCCTCTCTCCTTATTAACCCCTCAGAGGATACTCTCCCAACCTCTGATCCCACCAAACACATTCCTCCCCCCGATAATAATGGCACCAACCATACTCCCAACAACCTTATCTTCTCTCCTCCCCACCACAATAAATGCAACCCTTCTACCTCAATTACTCTAACAAATATCAGTGCATGTGCCCCTCCTGGAAGCACTGATAGCTTCATTCTTGATGTCACTGCCTTCTCAGACAAGGGTCCTTCTATTCCCCTTAAAGGTGTCAATGATTAACATCAATCTTGCTTTCTGGAACATTAGGGGTCTACACGGCCCTAACAAATTGACTGCTCTTAAATCCCTCATCTCCTCCTCTAATCTCGACCTTATTGCTATTCTCGAAACTAGACTCCAAGCCCCTAAGATCCACTCCCTCTCCAAATCTCTTCCCCCTGGTTGGACGCACTCCTCCAACGTCAGCCTTGCCCACAATTGCCGTATTTGGCTTTGGTAGGACTCCTCTAAAACCAGCCTCTACACTCTCTCCTCCTCTCATCAGCTTATCCATACTTCCATCTCCTCGATTTGTGGCTCCATTAACTTCCTAGCCTCCTTCATCTATGCTAGCAATTGTAGACGTGATCGCTCTGCCCTCTGGAACGACATCAATTGTCTTCAATCCTCCATCACTGGAGCGTGGGCTCTTATGGGTGACTTTAATGTGGTACTTGACAACTCTGAAAAGATAACTGGGGATGACACCCACCCTCTCTCGGTTTCTACTGAACTCTCAGCTATGCTCTCTAGTACAACTCTCAATGATCATCTCTTCACGGGGTGCAAGTATACATGGAACAACCGACAGTCAGCTAGCAACCGTATCTGGTGTAAGTTGGATAGAGTTTTGATCAACACGGCCTGGCTTAGCTCCTTCCCTTGCTCTACGGTTCACTTTGCTCCCCAAAGCATCTCCGATCACTCTCCAGGGGTGCTCAAAACACACCCTTCTCCTTATAGACCCAACAGGACCTTTCGTTTTAACAACGCCTGGGCAAAGCATGAAGAGTTCCTTAACACTGTCAATGAGATCTGGAATACACCTATTAGTGGTAGGCCGATGTATTGTGTGGCCCAAAAGCTCAGAATGCTGAAGCACTCTTTAAAGAGGTTTGATAGCAGTACTATGGAGGAGCTACACTCCCAGAATCTCTTACTCAAAGCTGTTGTCTCTGATATCCAAGACCAGCTTCAGCTCATGCCCCTTGACCAATCCCTCATCGACAAGGAGAATCAAGCTCTCAAGGAACTGTATAGCAACATGGAGAAGCTCCGCACAACAGCAAGCCAATTGGGGAAGCTTAACTGGTTGAAATTCTCTAATCAAACCTCTTCTTATTTCTTCAGAAAAATCAAAGAAAGAAGACGTGCCTCCAAAATCACACTCCTCACCAATGCCTCTGGTGCATCCATCTCCGACCCCCAGGATATTGCTACTGAAATTGTGAGTCACTACGAAGCTCTTATTGGCTCCTCTAAACCTATTGCACCATTCATTGCTAGCTTTGCCCATGCTGGTTACTGCCTCAGTACTGATGAGGCGAGACCACTCTCCTGCATTGTCACTCCAGCTGAGATCAAGAAGGCCTTCTTCTCCATCCATAAGAATAAGGCTCCCTTTTCTTTCAGAAATTCTGGGACATTGTTGGAAAAGAAGTCTCTGCGGCTGTCTCAGATTTCTTCCACCATGGGCGTGCTCTTAATCAGTTCAACCACACCTCTATCACTCTTGCTGCTAAGACCAGTGACCCGAGCTGTGTTTCGCACTACCGACCCATCTCGTGCTGCATAACTATTCTTAAAGCCATCTCCAAAATCATTGCTGGCCGTCTGAAAGAAGCTCTTCCCAAGCTCATTAGTGCCAACCAAGGAGCGTTTGTGCCCAGGAGATCTATCCGGCACAACTCCCTCCTGTCTCAAGAGTTGCTCAAGCATTATGGAAGGTCTAACCTCTCCCCCCGCTGTGCCATTAAAGTGGACTTGAGGCGGGCCTTCGACACCATCAGTCACAAATTCATCGAGCACACCCTGCATGCTTTCGGTTTCCCGCAACAACTTGTCTATTGGATTATGAGATGCATCACCACAGTCAGGTACTCTATTTCTATCAACAACTCTTTGCAGGGGTTCTTTCCAGGGCGTAGAGGTCTCCGACAAGGGTGCCCGATGTCGCCGTACCTCTTTGTTCTTGGAATGGAATATCTTTCAAGATTGATCCAATGCAAAACTCAGAATGGCAACTTCAACTTCTATCCCTTCTGTAGCAGAATTCAGCTTACTCACTTATGCTTCGCCGATGACCTCATTCTCTTTTCCAGAGGGGACCTGGAATCTGTCAAAACCTTACAGGATGCTCTTGACACTTTTGGGGAAATCTATGGCCTTCATCGTAACACAAGTACGTCGAGCATCTTTTTTGGCGGCGTTGCTGAACCTGTCTAGGCTGAAATCACTTCTGCCCTCAGTATGTCGCAAGGCACCTTACCCATGAGGTACCTGGGCCTCCCTATGGGCTTCAAAAAGCTCACTTCTGCTTCATATGCCCCTCTCATCAACCGGATCACTTCTCGGGTCCAATCTTGGGCTGCCAAGTGCCTCTCGTATGCATGCCGCATGGAAATCATAAGGGTTGTTCTCTTCAGCATTACCACTTTCTGGTGTCACGCTCTTCTTATCCCCATTGGAATCCTCCAAAAAATTGAGTCTATCCTTCGCAATTTTCTTTGGTCTGGAAAGGATAGTGGTCACCGTAATCTTGTTGCGTGGGATACGGTTTGTAGGCCAAAAGATTGTGGAGGTCTGGGATTCAAAGAGCTCCTTTCATGGAACAAAGCTTGCTTGGCTCGGTCTATTTTTTAATTTGTTATGACAGAAGCAGTCTCTGGCTTCTTTGGGTTAATCAATACAAACTCCAAAGGCACTCTATTTGGAGCATTATTATTTCAGATGCTGATAGTTGGTGTTGGAAGTCTATCTTACATATCAGGGATGACCTTACAAGGATCACTAGCCAAGTGGATATTCTGGACACCATGATCACCCCCTATGGCAAATTTTCTACCAATGTTGTCTCTCTTCTGCTCAAGGGTGACCCCCCTCCGGCCAATTCTGCTTTCTCTTGCATTTGGGGAGGCCTCAACTCTCCTAGAGGAAGCTTTATTGCCTGGCTTGCTCTTCATGACCGCCTCAACACCCTCGACATACTCAATAGGTGGGGAATTTGCCCTTCCAACACTTGTAAGCTTTGTAATATTGGTACTGAAACCCAGGAATACCTTTGGTTTGATTGCGCCTACACCAAGGAGGCCCTCGGCTATGTGCTTTCTTGGCTAGGCATCAGTAGGCGTTTCACCACCCTTCAGGACTGGTTCAATTGGCTCATGCATGGACCCCTCTCCAAACCTTTACTGCTCGTATCCGCAGCTGCTGTCCGAGCTTCTTCGTCTATTATACCTGGCGATCTCGCAACACTCTCATCTTTGAAGGTAAATCTACTACTGCTGCTGCCTGTGCCCAAATGATTATCCGAGCCATGAAAGACTTTGCTTTTGCTAATTGGAAAGACCGTCAGCAAGATCTCACCAACTGGGGTTGCACTACGACTTTCCTTACCCTCTGATCTTCTGATCATTTTGTGATGGGTTGCTTCTGCTCTTCCTCTTTTTGTTTGTCTAGCTAGTATTCCTTTCGTGCGCTGCTTTGCTGCTCAATTTGTAACTTGTTGAACTTGGTGTGCTTGCTATGCATGTATATCCTCCCCCTTCTTTTAATCCAAGAAAAACTTCCCAAAAAAACAAAAAAACAAAACAAAACCAACTCAGCCTGCTTTGATACATGATTATGTCAACTGAAGACACACAACATACATGAACTAGATCTATATATAGCCCTCCAAGAGTTGAGGAAATTGTAAATCCCATATCTGAAATGTGGAGACTTTCCTTAGATTTTCTAAACCAAAGAAAGCTTATAGTTATCTTCAGCATTGTTGTAAACCGCAAGAAGACCAAACACAGATTAAAGGGATCCATTTTAACTTGGATTTCTCATATAAGGCTTTGGTTAATCATAATTTTATCATATTTCTTTTGAAATAGTACACACCTTACCTTTGTTAAGGTGACAAAATGAACAAAAATCTCAAGAGGAGGTTTTAAACAAGATATCAAGATCTAGAAAAGCATCAAAGATGAGTCAATTTTAAATGTAGGGTTGATATGCACATTTATAGAAGCACACTCTCATAGTATCATAATCTCACCCAAATACAATTTGTTTTTTTTTTTTTGTCAGACGAGAGGCGGCACTCTTGAAAATATATAGAAAGAAAAGGCTTACAGATGGACTAGTCGAGAGATCGCCACTCCCAAGACATCGTTCAAAAGTAAAATAGAAACGATTTTTCTAGTGTGTGCCTATGGGCATATGCTAAGAAGTTAAATTAGGAAATTATATTCAAAATACTCCCTAAAAGAGAATGGATAAACCTTTAGCAAAAAAAAATTAAACTAATAGCTAAATAAATTATTACTAAAAATAAAGTTTTATTACTAAAAATGAAGTAATTATAGTGTGTTCATAACACACTAGAAAAAACCAAATAGAAATACTAGAAAATGGTTCCTCTGACCTAAGGGGAAATTATGGGCAGAAGAAGCCAAAAAGTGGGCAACCTTGTTCGCTTCCCTGTAGCAATGACGAAACCGGACGACCTAGTCTCTACTGAAGAAGCCTTGGCACCGGAGAACCAGGCTGGCAAGAGGGTGAGATCGGGGAGGAGAGGAGATTGCTGACCAGTTGAGAATCACACTCGACGATGATTCTCCTAAGGCCCTTGTTCCAAGCAAGCGAGAGGCCTTGTAAAACACCCCAAAGCTCAGCAGCAGGGACCGAGCAAGATCGGACAAAGCCCACAACCCAGTTCCCATCGTCATCCCGTATAACACCTCCGGCGGCTGCACTACCATTTAGCACAGACCCATCAGAGTTGACTTTCGTCCACCCTTGAGCCCAGCAAATGGTATCATCACCCCAATGGCTGCAAGCTTGAGAAGAAGAGTAGTGGGGAGGCGAGGATTCAAGAACTCCCAATTCCAGCCTCGCTCAGGAGCCCAGAGATGGCGAACGAGTTGATTCCCTTGCACATCAAACCCAGGGGTAAGGTGATGAGCCAAAGGAAGAGGGTCGAGCCAACTCTCGGTCCAGAACTTAGAACCATTTACTACTACTGTCAGATGATCAAAAACCAAACTTCCCGTTGTGAGCAGCTACACTTTCCCATCTGAATAGGACATTCTTTGTTGAAGACGAAGACGAGGCTGATGCAGACACGGAATTTATCCCTTTGGAGGCGCTGAAGAACGGGGTGTAAGCCTTTTAGGAAGCATCTGTTCCCATACTGTCTTGGGCAATCTTGATGGTTCTGAACAAACAAAGAGAGACAGTAGAAGAAAGGTGAAGATCAAGCTCTGTTGCCTCAGAGAGTCTGACATGTTGAGTTCTCAAGAGATTAATTGCTCAAAAATGACTTCTGCTTGGCAGCACAATTCTAATAAAGCATTGTGTGGAAGTTGTCGAGGTGTGTGCTTCTGAAAGACGCGACATTAGCAGACAAATTGCCTATTTGAATATTCCTTGTGTCATAAACAAGCTTGGTTTGCTGCCATCCAATTTTCTAATGTAGAAAGTTAAGACTAGACTTCTTTATAAAGGATAAAGTGTCAACAAGATCCTCCAGCTCCCACCAACTAATTCAGTCTTCAACAGGATCATCTTTTGTCAGCAAGATCATATCAAAATATAGAAGAAAAACAATTTCCTACATGAACATAACAAAGTTACACAAACGCAACTGAAAGACAATAAGATAAGCATGCATATACTATTTAATTGATTTTTTAGCAACTGGAATTCGATTCATGGTAATAAAACTATAAACCTCTAGCAATGAGGAAGTATGTTCAGCAAAGTAGAAATGTACCTTGTGATAAAATCCACGAATGTAGTGACAGTTATGGCAACTCCATAGTTTTCGCTAGTCAATATTTGTATGATCTCAAACTCTTCAAGCAAGAGAGAAGATTAGAAGTACAAGCAATTTTGTTTTTATAAAAAGTTGAGACTTAGTTACAGAAACTTCTAATAATTATCACATGTTCTGTATAATTGTCGCTTATCTGAATCATTTTTCATTCCCTGATGTACTTATACACACCTCTTGAGAGATTGAGTTCCTGTAATCGTACTTTGTGACAACAGAATCTTTTATAAGTTTGCCGATTAAACATACTAAAAAGTAGGTCCTTTTTAAGGTTGTAAAGTAGACTTGCATCCAGCCATCAACCTGTTCAAACAGTTCCTGTATTCAGATTTCAGCTTAAATTGTCCTTTACTTTGCGTCGCTATCATTTCTTGAATAAAAACAGAGTTTAATTAGATTCAAACCTTTCTCCAAGAGCTTGATTATTTACTTGATGTGGGGGGCCATGCTCCATGACTTTGAGAATTGACCTGATGTCTAATCTTGTGCTACTCTACACTTTACGTACTTGATTTTTTCTTCTTCTTCTTTACCGCGGTGGTGCCTTAAAACCACAAGTTTCTCGATTTGCTGGGACTGAAAGTGATCTCTACTAAGATTGGAAAATTTGTGCTCATCAGATGGACAGCTCGGGTAGATATAGGCATATAGCTACCTTCAAAGCAACATGAATCATCTTCCTCATTATGAGTGTCTAGTTGCATGAATTTCTACCACACAGTTGTGTATATCAAGGGTGATTGGGAGACATGTCAATAATTAAAGTCAATGGTGCTATCGAGGGGTAGCCGGTAAAGCAATGACAAAGAAGCTTTATAATGTAAATTTTATGTTGCCAAACACAAAACATTATGCAAAGAGAACTGGTTTATCAATGTAGAGTAGATGACTCATGAGATTGCATTGATGTGCAGACGTTTCACACATGTATATATATATATATATTTAATAGGGCTACAAATTGTCTGAAGGGACAACAAAAAAAACCAGAGGGCCAATATGCATGAAACTTGTCTAAGATGTACACATGTTTACAGCAAAACAAGTATTTGCTGAAAACATGAAAGATAACATATCCAGATATCCTCTACCATAAAGCATCTTATTGGTAGGATACAGAAATATTTTTCTTCTGATTCACTCTGAGGTGCAGACTGTGTTGTTGATGTTCACTTGTTTACTTAATTGTTCCTAAAGGAACAAACATCCCGGAAGAAATCTACTGCTCTGTCCCTGCCTGCAACAAATTCAAGAATTTCTCCTGGTGTTAGTTGAGTGAAAGTTTTCAAATAACATGAACAAATATCTAACTTACAAACTGATTGAATTGAACATGAAAACATTATTTGGTGATTAGATGTTACAGAAATGATAAATTTGTATTAACTAGGCTTGTAAATTGTTAGGCAAACTGATTTTGTGAATACAATCATTATATTTTCTGATCATGGAGATACATTCATTCAAAATAGTTTCATACTATCTATCACATCTCAATTTTGGTGCCTCCCCTGTTTTTACAGGTTAAAATTACTGGTTTCTCAATACTTGATTTTAGGGATAGAAAACCAGAGTTGTACAGTACTAAAAATCATATATAAAGACACCAAAATTCTTAGTTTAATTCACATATAAAGGATGATCCAGAATTTGTTGCTGTTCTCTGTCACAAGTCCTGAACAACATTTCTATCTCATTTTTCTGTTTCTCCAATATTCAATTCATATCTCCAAAAAAAAAATTAAGAAAAAATGAATCAAACGCCACTGTCACATCAGCATTAAAGAAACTTGTGAATGGGAAAAAAAGTTGATCGGAAAATAAAACCTGCTGCTACTGCTGCTGCTCCGGCTGGTACTCGAGCTACTGCTTCCGCTGTTACTACTAGACAGTCCTACGCTGCTTTCGCTCTCCTCGCTCGATTTCCTCCTCCACCACTCCTTCTCCGCGCTCTTGGCAGCCACGGTGGCCGACGTGGGCTCCACCTTCAAGCTCCCGCTCGAGAATAGGCTCTTCTTCTGCTTCTTCTTCTTCTTGTTCCTCCTCAACGTGAACGAGATCGGGAAAACCGTGGTCTTAAGCAGGTATCCTCCGTTGTCAACGCTTCTGCTCCTCGTCATCGTCTTCTTCACCTTCTTCTTCTCCTTTCTCGGATCCGCCATGTGAGGAAGCCTCTTCTCATCATCCGCCGCTTTGAAATCGCGATCAGCAAGCGGAGGCGGTGAGATCTGCGAGTAATTTTGATCTACGATGTCTCTCAGTGAGAGCTCGTAAAACGACTCCGGCATGTCCTTGATCATCTCCATCAGCTCTTTCCGGCCGCGCGCGATCGCTTCCGTTCTGGAATTCGGGGACATCGGCTGGTGACTGTCGCTAGTCTCCGGCGGTGGGCTACTCGCCGGGCTCGTCTTCCATAGCCGCGGCGATGAAGCGTCCAAATCGACGCCGTCTCCTTTCGCTTCCACGGCAAATCTCAACGGCGAAGATCCGCCGGAGAATCGATCATAACTTGCAATACAGGTGTCGTTTATCGGGCCGATCGGATCGAAAATATGGAACCGGCTTTCGCGCAGCTTTGTTGCTGAATCGATCATGGCGGTGGCGGTTAGGGTGAGGAGGGAGGGAGGTGTGATCAAAATGAATTAAGCGAAGTTTAGGCTTGTTTTTTTTCGAAGTGAGAATTTGTTATATAGAATAGAACAGAATTTGGGGGTTCTTTCAGAAAAAAGAATAAGAAGAGAATTTGAGGATTTGCAGTGAAGGAATTATTGTGAGTTTTACTTGTTGTGGAATATGTGATTGTATGTATAGGGATGAGGAAGTGTCATGTTTCTTCTAGATGAATGAGATTTTTCTTGGACATATACTTGTTATATCTAGGCTATAATTAATCAAGTACATTGGATTTGTAAGTTTATTCATTTGGTGTTTGTTTCTTGTGAGGTTAAGCAAAGTCTGGACTCTAGAGGAAGATTGCTGTCGCTCTCGATGTAGTAGATGCCATGTTTATTGGAGTTTGCAGATCCACTGATTTAGAGACTTGCTATTCAACCCTCATTATATTTTTTTAAAACATGATGTTTCCGTTCGTAGTTTTTTCCCATGAAAAAAGAATGAGTTGTGGATAAGATTTTGATTAGACATATGTGGTGAAAAAATGAGTATAGTAATTTTATCATTAAAATGGTTTACTTTTCAAAAAATATTAGACTTTTTAGAAAAATTGGATGTTGATAAGGAAATCCGCATTCACCATTTCAATTTTTTGAGGACAATTTCAGTCGTCTTTATAGGAATTAATAAGACAAAAATTGTCTCATTCAATTTGAACATTTATAAGATTTAATTGTTTAACAATATTAATATTGTGTTTTAAAGTCATAGCTTCAGTCATAAGAATATTATTATAACCACATTGAGAACCCTCCATGCGTATAACCTCCGCTTTATCGTTTCTGATAATGAATCCAAAACCAGCCTCTCCATTAGGTAATTTTGATCTGTCAAAATTATTTTTACAGAAATTCTGTTTTGGTTTTTCCCTTTTGAGATTTTTAATTTTCCTAGTTTGGGGGGTTGCATTTTGGTTCGATGTGAACCTCACATTCTGTGTTTTTCATTTTACCCCAATTCTGAATCAGAGTAGAAATATATTGTGTTAAATCCTTAATTTTTCCATAGGGATCAGTGTTAAAAATAATCAGGAAAAAGACTTAAATATATCTATTTCAATAGGGAGTTTCAAAAATATATTCAGTAACTCATCTCTACTGTATTTGGACTAAATTGCGTACATTTAGTTTCCTTACTCTTCCCCCTTAGAGTCCAAACACCACACTCGCCTCAATTGCGCCGGTGACGGCGCCGCTGTGGCACCTCCCATCGTGCTACCCCCTATCGCCGACCCCAACACGTCGCCCACTGTCGCCGACCTCAGCGCGTCGCACTATTGTCGCCGACCCAGCGTGTCGCCCCCTGTCTCCTTTCGATAAGTACGACACCATTGAGTAGATCTGGAGGTTGTGTATGTATGCTTCGTCTAGAATAGTGAAGGAATTGTGTCCTTTAATCAAATGTGCAATTACCGAACATGGAATATGACTATTAATGGAGATTTATAATCCGAGTATTTTAGGGATCGTAGTACTTTGCTAGAAGCCAACTACGATTAATGGGCTTAATCGGGTTAGGCCCATGGCTATAATAACCGGGTCCTATGAGGTCACACACATATAGTTATCGGGCTAGATCAAACCAAACCGAAAGCCCATGTTGGACATAGGATTTCGGCCCATTGATTTTAATTGAGAGATTGGCTTTTATTATTGATGGATAAGAGTTACCATTAATAATTACTAGATAAAGAGATATCTTATTGGAAGATATATAGATACAATATAAAGATATTATATCTATTACCAAATATAAGATACGATCTTATAAGTAATTGTTACGAACAAGGAAAACACACAATTTTCCTCTCCTCTCTATCAGTACGGCTGAACCACCAAGGAAGAAAGCCAAGCTCGCGTTTTGTTCGTTCGTTCTAGCAGACGACACCAAAGGCGATCCAGACTCGTGTGGACCAAGTAGAGAAGCCACACTTGGGGCTTTTGATCTCCGCTGAAATTCTGTCGAAACGTTTCAGACTCGCATCAAACAGTATGTAACTTTACTTCTACTTGATCCCTATTGATTCATGCATGAGATCCTTATTAGATGCTAGAAAATAGTTTTATGAAATTCCGCTTATACGCATTTAATCCCAACAGTGGTATCATGAGCCTCTTGCATAAATTGATAGGATCAAAATTTTAAAAGAGTTAATTTTGATGCATGTCTTGATTCAAATTAAGTGGTAAATTGATATGTAGGTTAATTTGCATGATTAAAATTGTGATTTTGATTGATTGAATTAGTAAAGTTGAGAACTTCATAAACTAATATGCATGTAAAATTGTTCTACCCATACTTGATTCATGTGATTTAATTATACAAGAGATATGATTTTGGCATGTTTTAAATCATTAGATGAAAATTTTGTTTTTCATAAGATGGATCAATCCCCTAAAATTTGTTTTTCCACAATTTTGATTTTTTTAATGAAATTGTTTCATACATAATTTTCTGAAGAAAAAAAAGGGGATCGAATCGGATCCGGTTCGGCACGCACCCCGGCTCATGGGGATGAGCCCAGCGGGTGCAGACCGCGGCTGGGTGCGCGCGCGACTGCAGTGGCCAGCAACGGCTCAGACGGACCCAGCAGGGCTGGGCGCGGCTTGCACTGTGCGGACCGTGGCTCGCGGCTCGGTCCGGGTACTGTTGTGACGCAGTTCTGCACAGGCTGACCGCGGTTCTGCATGAGTGGTCCGGGCTGGGCTCGGGTCGGTCCGCCGGGGCTGCATGGTTCGGTGGGAGCGGGTTGGTCCGGGCTGGGCTCAGGCGCGACTCGGTCTGGTTGGGTAGATTTGGATTTTAGGATATTTTCCTAAAAAGTATAAGATAAGATCTTATTTGCCCAATTGGATAATATTTGATATTATATACAATATAATTTCCTAAAAGTTGTTAGGATATAATCCCACTAGAATTAGATAAGGATATTTGATATATTATCTTGTTTATGCATATCTTATCCAATAATGCATTTTAATGATTAATTATATATATATATATTGATTTTATTTGAATTAAGATATTGATATTGAATTATTTATCTCATGAGATGATTTATTTAATTTAATAGTGTTTTATTTAAATTTATTTAAATTGCTTATTGTTATTAATTAGATTAATATTGTTGATAATATTTGATATTATTATTGCATGCATGTTTTTTAATATTATGATATTATTGCTTGCATGAGTTGACTAGTATGGCCCACTTTAGGATAGAAAACACGATCTGTGTATCGTTATGTTTTCTTGTACATGATTTGCGTATCGTTATGTATTTTTGTAATTTAATTTTCCGTAATTAGATTATTTAGAAAATTATGTAATACAAGAGGAGAATATCCTAAGAAGATCAATGATGGAGATCCATGAAGGCTACCAAGGACGGAGATCCATGAAGTACAAGACCCTTGAAGATTAGATATTTAATATCGGTTTTTAGGGGCCATACTAGGATCACATTTAATTATCGCATTTTGAATGCTTTATTATTTTAAGCCTTGCATGATTGTTTGTTTATGCTATTTTGTTTACTAGTAAATAGACAATCATTGCATGCTTAAGTCCCTAAAAGAATATTGAGGTATTGTCTTTCCATGTCATAACCCATGAGGCTCTTGGAATTCGTTGGATAGGTTTCGCCAAAGCGAGGTGTCCTTCTTTGACCTTGGGATAGTGAAGGTGGATCTATATAAGGGATTCATAAACCTTGACATGGTTATACTCAACAAGAGACCAAAAGACAAAGTTTTGGATCTTGAGGCATAAAGATGAGTCTAATATGAGATGTGGGCCATCAACCAAGAATTATAAGGAGTTATAATTAGTAAATGTTACTTACCTTGATCACATAAGACTTAAGGAAGTGCCAAAGTACGCTTGGGTCTTATCTGAGATAGGGTCTTGGAATCATTTTATTCACCAGGGACAAACTTAATCTGAATAAAATGTGCACTTGCTTAAATTTTAAAGCATGTTTAATTTTGAGCTTTTGCATGTCAAGCATAAACTTATCTGCATGTTACTTCCTTTGTAGATATCATGTCTAGCAACGATAACTTGAAATTCACCATGCGCTCAATTGTTGAGAAGAACAAACTCAACGGAACAAATTTCCTTGATTGGGAACGAAATTTGAGAATTGTTCTCAAGTCCAAAGGACGTGAGGACGTTCTAGATACCCCTATCTCTACCTTGACTGACGCCTCTACTGTTGTGGAGAAAGAGAAAGAAAAGGAGATAAGCGCTAACTCGGTGTATGTCACTTGTCTTATGATTGTTGCTATGGAACCTGGCCTTCAAAAGAGGTTTGAATGTCAAGATGCTCATACAATCATTGGCAACCTAAAAGTGTTGTTTCAGGAACAAGCCAGGATTGAGAGATATGAGACACACAAGACCATATTAGAGTGCAAACTTGAGAAGGGAAAACTAGTAAGTGCACATGTATTTGACATGATTGGTCTCTTTGACCAAATGGCAGCACTGGGTTCCCCATACAGCCAAGAGTTGGCTACTGACATCATACTGCACTCCTTGCATGATGGATTCACCCAATTTAGGATGAACTACCATATGCATGGAATTGACAAAACTCTGAATGAACTCCATGACATGCTCAAAACAGCTGAGCAAAACATCCAAGTTGACAATAAGAAAGAAGTTCTTATGATCAACAAAGGGAAAGGGTTCAAGAAGGGGCCTAATGGGAAGCAGAAACAACAAAACCAAGGGAAAGGCAAGAAAGTTTCCAAACCCAAGGCAGCTGAGAAGCCAAAGGTGGCTGCTGAGCATGACTGCTTCTACTGTAAGGCCAAGGGGCATTGAAAAAAAAACTGCCCAAGTACATGAAAGACAAGAAGAATGAAACTGTGAGCTCCACTTCATATATTTTTGTTATTGAAGTCTTAACAACCAAAGCTACTACTTGGGTATTAGATACCGGATGTGGTTCTCACATTATTTTGAATGTGCATGGACTAAGAAGTAGGCGACAATTGGAGAAGGGAGAGATGGACCTGCGCGTTGGAAATGGATCGGAGCAAGAGTTGCTGCGCTTGTCGTAGGATATTATAGTCTATCTTTACCTTATGGCTTAGTTTTAGAATTAAATAATTGTTATTTTATTCCTTCAATTACTAAGAACCTTATTTCGACTTCAGTTTTGGATATTGAGGGTTTTGAATTTGTCATTAAGAATGAATGCTTTTCTATTTTCAAGGATGATATTTTCTATGCCAATGCTTGTATGAGTAATGGACTCTATGTGTTGGACCTCAAGTCTGAAATTTATAACATTAATACCAAGAGACAAAAGACGAATGATTTGAGTGAAGCCTATCTATGGCACTGTCGCTTGGGGCCACATTAGCTTGAACCGCATGAAGAAACTTCATAAAAATGGAATTCTAAAATCAATAGATTGTGAATCTTTTGAGACATATGAGTCATGCCTAATAGGCAAGATGACAAGGTCACCTTTCACTGGAACGAGTGAAAGGGCTACTGAGCTACTAGCCCTAATACATACTGATGTCTGTGGACCAATGAGCACAGAAGCTAGAGGAGGCTATCGATACTTCATCACATTTACTGACGACATGATTAGGTATGGGTATATCTATTTAATGGCGCATAAATCTGAATCCTTTGAAAAGTTCAAAGAGTTTCAAAATGAAGTAGAAACTCAAACTGACAAGAAGATAAAGGCACTTCGATCAGATCGTGGTGGTGAATATCTGAGCCAGGAGTTCGATCATCATCTGCGAAGTTGTGGGATCATAACACAACTGACTCCACCAGGCACGCCACAATTGAATGGTGTGTCTGAAAGGAGGAACATGACCCTATTAGATATGGTCCGATCAATGATGAGTTTTGCTAACCTTCCAGTATCCTTCTGGGGATATGCCCTCACAACCGCTGCGTTCACACTAAATAGGACTTCGTCTAGGACTGTAGACAAGACACCATATGCGATATGGACTGGAAGAGTTCCAAGTCTGTCTTTCTTGAATATCCGGGGATGTGAAGCTTATGTAAAGCGTTTACTATCAGATAAGCTTGCACCCAAATCAGATAAATGCTTCTTTATAGGGTATCCTAAGGAAACCAAGGGATACTACTTCTACAATCCCATAGAGCACAAAGTGTTTGTTGCAAGGGATAATGTCTTTTTGGAAAAAGAGTTTATTTCCAAGAAGCCAAGTGGGAGAAATGTTCATCTTGAAGAGGTTCAAGATGAGCAACAAACCCAACAACATGTCGACATGGACGATGTCGACGAGGAGATGCCAGTATCTGGAGGCATAAATTAAAATCTCTGCCCATACTAACAGGATATGAATACAATATGAATATTTTTGTAATCTATTTTTTCCAAAACTTTGCAAAAGTATTATAAGCCATATATTTATTTTGTATGAAAATATATCTGTAATCATAAATTATCAGGCATATATTTATATTTTGTAATCTATTCTTTCCAAAATGCACCCAAGAATATTAAATAAATCTGCATTGGACGTTGGAAACAAAAGATTTATTCCCAAAAACTGAACATGAAAATTAATTACAAAGACTGGATTGCAATAAAACTAAACCAGTTGTGCACCCAATAATATTCAATGGCATGATGCAAATGCATATTTCCTTACAAAACATGTAATAAATACTAGCAACATACTAATAAAACTAATGGCATGATGCAAATGCACATTAGTTACAAAACCTGCAAGAAATACCAGCAAAATAGTAACTGAACAAAAACTTAACCTGCTGCAAAATTGGAATGCACAAGTCAAAAACTTAACCTACTGAACTTTACAAACGAAAAAACTAGATTGCATAACTAAAAAACTGGATTAATCAATATCACGAAATACATCCAAAAACTGCCATAAATATGCAAGCTATGTGATAACAAATATTCCAATTGAACAGTCATGCAAATTTGTGATAACAATATTCCAATTGCACGATCTGCACATATAACCAAAAATATTAAGACAACATTCATAAAGGATATTTCAAAAACTGAATATCCATGTTTTCCAAAATTAACAAAAAAATATTTTATCCCTTTTTTGTTCGATCTTGCAGAATAACTTCAACATTTTTAGGGGTTATAAAACTACACCCCTCCGTCAATTGAATTACAAAAAACTAGAATCATAGCAAAATTTAAGTGACCGGGTTCAATAATTTTGCAGGTAAATGGTTTGTATTTGCACATAACTAAATTGATTCATAGTTTTGCAGGTAAATACATTTTTAAATAGTTTTTTTTCTCTTTGATTGTACGTGCAAAGACTAAAGTGTATATGATTTGTTTTTGCACAGGATCATAGCAAAACTGAAGTGATCGGGTTCAATAATTTTGCAAGTAAATACATTTTTAAATAGTTTTTTCTCTTTGAGATTCTGGAGGCTAGAAAGCTTTTTTCTTTCTAGGACAGTTGGTTTATGTGTGATTCTAGGACAATTTGTACATATTGATCGTATTTCTACAAAGGAGTATACTCATTTAATCTTCAATATTGATCATATTTTTGCAAAGGAGTACACTCATTTAATCTTCAATTGTGTGTATGTGTGATTCTAGGACAGTTTGTACTTTTGTATTTTATGCAGTTATTTACACAATCGAATTGCAGAAGCGTGTTTAACTCATGCCCATATTTTGTCGTTTCTAGATAAGGAATCTAAGTTGCCAACTACTTCAGATTTCGATAGGGTCATCTCGGCTGAAATTCCACACCCAACAGATGATGCTGATTTATACAAGGTGGTGACACATTTCATGATTCATGGTCCATGTGGAGCTTCTAATCGATCCTCTCCGTGTATGTCAGATGGAAAGTGTATAAAGTACTTTCCAAAACAGTTTGCTCAATAGACTTTTGTTGATGAAGATGGCTACCCTATTTACAGAAGACGTGATGATGGTAGATCAATTGAAAAGAATGAAGTTCCCCTAGATAATCGGTATGTGGTTCCTTATAATGCATTTCTTCTCCTACAATACAATGCACATATAAACGTTGAATGGTGTAATCGATTGGGCTCTTTCAAGTATCTGTTCAAGTACATAAATAGAGGGCATGATCGTGTCACTGTTGCAATTTCATTCTCTGATACAAACAATCCCGGTGATGATGGCATGGATGAAATAAAAAAACTACTACACTTGTCGCTATATATCGGTGTGTGAAGCGGTTTGGAGGATTTTCGGCTTTGATATTCATTACAAGACTCATGTTGTTCAACGATTGCATTTCCACCTCCCTGGTGATGAAAGCGTTTTACTTGAGGATGATGATCCTATTGACGTCGTCTTAAATAATCATGAAAGTGAGAAATCAATATTTCTGCAATGGATGTAGTGTAACAAAAAGTTTGTAGAAGGTAAAGATTTGACATACTCTGAATATCTAGAGCAATTTGTTTGGATAGCTTCATCTAGACAATGGAAAAAACGTGAAAAGTGTGGTTTAGTTGGAAGGATTTATCACGTACCTCCTGGTAGTGTCGAGAAGTACTATCTTAGAATTTTGTTGAATCATATTAAAGGGCCAACATGCTACGAAGATTTAAGGACTGTTGAAGGTAGAGTTTATCCTACCTTTAGAGAAGCTTGCTATGCATTGGGGTTATTAGATGATGACAAAGAATGTATTGACGGGATCACTGAAGTAAGTTTTTGGAAATCGTCACACTACATTATGAGTCTATTTGTATTTCTTTTGTTGTTTGATAGCATGTCAAGGCCAAAGTTTGTTTGGGAACGAACATGAAGGCTTCTAGTAGATGATATTGTCAACAAACAGAGGAGAGTTCTCCGAATTGAGGATATGTATTTCATTATCGATGTTTACGTGATCATAATCTTAACTCTATTTGATTTACTTTTTCATGTAGTTATTTTACTCATGTAATTGTACTGACTACTGACATGTGCATGCTATATATATATGTAGATTTGCATCTAATAGATGATCAATTACAAAACTATGCTCTTGATAAAATTGACAAGTTATAACAACGAAATGGTAGTAGTTTGAGACACTACAACACCATGCCTCCTGTAGATTCAAGTCTCATATCTAAAGGTGTCAACAAGCTTATACAAGATGAACTTCGATATGACATATCATGTCTAGATGAGGAGCATACACAATTAATTTCTAGATTTACAATGGAGCAGAAGCCAGAAAGGGGTGTATGATGAGATCATGAATGTTGTTTTATCAAATCACAGAGGTGTCTTCTTCTTATATGGTTATGGATGTGGTTATTTTTCCGTTTCAAAAACTACTTAGCCAATTATTACTATTAATAAAGTTATGGAGAGTTTCGCCTCTCTTTATATATGGTAATTTTTTAATATCTTGAATATATTTATTCAATTATTCATTTTCTATATAAGAATTTATCTACTTCTATAACAGTCATTAACTACATATTTCTATATCAATTAATATATAATTTTATTATACAATTTTTTAAAATGTAAGAAAAAATAAACAGATCTCATGCAAGGCACGGGTACTACACTAGTTTATATTAAAAGAAACAACAGAGGAGCAATAAAAGAGAAGGTCATGCTATAAAAAAAAGATAAAAAAATATGCATCAACATGAAAGCAAGAAGCAAGAAATCGAGAGAAGGAAGAAATGAGGAGCAAGTGCGCATGTTCTTTCAAACTTAGAACAATTACTGCCTTCAAGAGAGAAATCAGTACAACAATACATCTCGTACAATATATATAGGCCGTTGCTATTTCACGCCCCGGGAAAATTTCTATTTGGCGCTATGGTTCGTCCGTGACAGACGAAACATATCTGTCCGTCACGGATGGATGGCACTCATCCGTCACTGACAAAGTTGTTGTATATAAATACAGCAACTTCGTCGCATCCGTCACTTTCACCTTAAACTTTCTCTCGTCCGTCTCTTCCTTCTTTCAGCAACTTCGTCTCTAAGGCTCTCTTCCTTTCTGATCCATCACGTATCAATCAAATTCATCCATTACGATCAATCAGGTTAGTTAAATCTTTACTTGTTCTTGGCTTAGTTTAATGGTGTTGAAATTATTGAATTTGTTTGCAAATTTTTGATGAGTTAGGTTTTAGGGTTTACATGATTAAGTGTTTAATGTTGGATTTGAACATGTTTGAATGGAAAAATGTCGGTTTTGAATCTGGATTTGTACATGGATTAGATTAGGTTTTAGTGTTCGATCTCGCCATTTTTTGTTGGGGAAGATGATAAGCGACCCGTCCGTGACAGACGGATCTGCTTGATCCGTGACAGACGGATCTGCTTGTTCCGTCACAGACAGATCTAGCAATTGTTGTTGTGGTGTTGGCAGTTGCTGATGTTTTGTTGGAACTTGGCCAACCTTGTTGGAACTAGCAGGCTAGGTATCCTAAGACCAACAAATTGTAGATCTCATACCTCATAAATAATGACAGGAGTTCATTTTAATTTTTTATAACCAACAAATTGCAAAATAACATTTGTCTTTGATACATATAGTGATTTATATTATGGTACAAGATATGATCATGAATAAACAACGTGAGTGATATGATTCATAATTTCATATGACATAGCTGCTTCTAAAGTGTTGTTTTTTCCTTTGGATGACATAGTTGCTTCTAAAGTGTTGTTTTTTCTTGTTACAGATGGATAACCAAACAAGATATGCCCGTCATCGAAGGTGGAACGCTGTCCGTGAGGGACAAGGACAAGAACTAGAGGACATCGTTCATTGGGCGAGTGTTCACGCCATGAATGTCGTCAGATGTCGACCTGCTACACATTGTTGCTAGTAAGAATTGTGTTACATATTGTTTTTATTTTTTTAAAATTAAATTTATGGTATAGGTTGATATGTTTGTAAAAACATATTTATGTACATGCTTGGATCTATCTGTACTTTCCTAGCTTTCGTCCTCCACAGAATCCCTGCTTCGACAATAATGTGCCATATGCAAGGCGATGGAACTGTGCAGAGTTGTAGTAGATGTTGGGCCCATCATCCTCCAAGGAAACCAGACGAGCAAGATGGGCCCAGGTCCAAACGAAGTCGAAGTCCAAGAGAGAACGGAAAGAAGCGTCGGACACCCTACAAACGAGTAGCACCCGACCAGCTCCGAGGATCTCGCTCGAGCATTAAATGCCTGATTGAAGGTAACGGCCACAACATTCAACACATAGATTATGACGGAAATTAAGGGCAAATCCCAACGATCTCGCCCAGAATTAAAGCATGAAATATTGCCAACGATGGATAACGGTCGGAAGGGAAAAGTTGCCATATATGGACCTTGATCGGGCAGGCAAAGACACACACGATTACAACACCACATCCGCTGATTTACTCTGAAGAAAAACAAAGGAACACACTGATTCTAGCTTACTCTCCTCGAAACATCGCTCAATCCCCACCGGTCGAGCCCCAGAGTCACCGGTCAGACCATATCCGATCTCTCGTCCTCCAAGGATAAGTTGTACTTTGATCCGGCTCAATCGTCAATATATCAATAAAATCACTTTGCTTTCTCGTATTTCTTCTTTATTGGTTGATTGTCTATTTAGATTGGTTTGATATCTATAATCCGATCGACTAGTTACCCCGTCTAAGGCGATTTAGGTCGTTTGATCTTTTCGCCCCAAAACAATTTGGCGCCCACCGTGGGACAACTTGCCGATCACCATCTTGAAATCTCCCAACCATGACTATTAACCCACCTACCAACACCGAGGAACCACATCTCGAAGACAACTCCCAAGCTCAAGGAAACACGTCCGACCATCCTACTCCAACCCAGTTCCAAGAGCTTGCCCAAAAAATGACTGCCCTCCAAGAGGAACTTGCCCAACAACGCCAAAAGACCGAAGCCTACCTTATCCACCCAATCCGAGGCCGAGATCGCACAACTAACCCGTGAAGATGAGTCTCTTAAGTCGCAGGTACAATCGATGGCTTCTGGATCTAGGCGCATGCCCATCCACAGCAGCGTCCAGACGTGTCTCGATATGGATGGCGTCGAACTGACCCCTCCGAGCGTGCGACGACCTGGACACACAGAGGGTATATCTCGAACTCCTTTGGCTAATCCGTTTTTGACTAACAATGTTACTTTTTCCACACCGATCGGGTCGGCAGGGACCCGAATCGACGAACCACGGGTTACCAATCCTCTCGACATCCTAGCTCTCGTCCAGTAGACGCTCAACCAACACATGAAGACGCTCAATGATCGCATCGCTAGGATTCTCGGAGTTCCACAGCCGATCGAGAAGGAAGCGTCAGGCGGATTCGAAGAATCTCCGTTTGTCGGAGAAATCGCTAGGGTCGAGATCCCAAAGAAGTTCCATCTCCCCACCATGGCGACGTTCGACGGCACCAATGACCTAGATGACCACATTTCTCTCTATAAACAAAAATTGATGACTGCATCCGTTCCAAGGGAGAGCCGCGAGGCTGTCATGTGCAAAAGCTTTGGCACGACCCTCGCGGGCCCCACACTAACTTGGTTTATGTGTTTGCCTCAGGGAATGATTGCATCGTTCGCAGACCTGGTCAACTCTTTCAAAAGCCCATTCGCTAGCAGCCGGAGACTCGAAAGACAATCGAGCGACCTCTATCGGATCACCCAAAGGTATAACGAACCTCTCCAAAGTTATCTTAACAGGTACAATAAGGAGAAAGTCGCGATCCCCCATTGTGACGTCACCACATCCATCGAAGCCTTCTGACAAGGATTGATCAAAGACAGCAATGGCGATAGGCCCGAAGCGCCAGAATTCAAGCCAAACAAGGTCTTTAATCTCCCGACGGTCACATTCGACGAATCCGACGTCGACGGATCGGAGAGTCATCACGATGGTCTGGTAATCTCTTTGTCTATTGGGAATTGTTTGATACGAAGAGTACTAATCGATACAGGGAGTTCGACCAACCTCTTGACCTTCGATGCCCTCAAAGGGATGGGTCTGGGTGAGGACGACCTGATCAAGAAATCGACCCCACTGGTCGGGTTTAGTGGCGAGGTTAAGCACACCATCGGCGAAATCGTTCTCACAACGTACGCCGGAGGAGTCAACCAACAGGTGAAATTCCTAGTCCTAGATTGCCCGTCTTCCTATAATTGCATTCTTGGCAGGCCATGGATACACGCTATGAAGGCGGTACCTTCGATGTACCATCAAGTCATCAAGTTCCCTACCAAGTGGGGAGTCCAAGAAATCAAGGGAGACCAGAGGGCATCCAAGGAATGCTACGTCGCATCCATGAAAAGCGTCGTCGAGCATAAGGCTGCATAGCAATCACAGAGCGGCGAGGGACCTAGTCGATACGTCGAACCAGAAATGGAAAAACTCGACGAAATCGTGCTAGATCCTTTAAAGCCAAACCAAACGGTAAGGGTCGGGTCGGATTTGGACGACTCGATCAGACAACAAATTCTGATTTTCTCAGATCCAATACTAATTGTTTTGCATGGTCACACGAGGACATGGTCGGTATATCTCCGAACATTATTACTCATAAGTTGAATGTAGATCCATCTCACCCCCCTGTGAAGCAAAAACACAGAAAGTTCGCCCCAGAGCGAAACAAGATAGTCGACGACGAAGTCATGAGCTTGTTAGAAACAGGGAAGATAAGGGAAGTCCACTATCCCGACTGGCTGGCCAACGTAGTCATAGTTCAAAAGAAGAATGACAAGTGGAGAGTCTGCATCGACTTCACCGATCTCAACAAAGCTTGTCCTAAAGACTCGTTTCCACTCCCCCACATCGATGCCATGGTCGACACAACGGCGGGACACGAAATGTTAACCTTCATGGACGCGTTCAGTGGCTACAATCAAATCCTCATAGATCCCGAGGACCAAGAGAAGACGACATTCATCACAAGCCAAGGTATCTATTGTTACAAAGTAATGCCCTTCGGACTAAAAAATGCAGGGGCTACCTACCAACGACTGGTCAACAAGATGTTTAAAGACCAGATCGGGGACACGATGGAAGTCTACATAGACGACATGCTGGTCAAGTCAAAGAAGAAGGAAGATCATATTGACCACCTCCGCGACAGCTTCGAGGTACTAAAAAGATACAACATGAAATTGAATCCTATGAAGTGTTCTTTCGGGGTGTCGTCAGGAAAATTCCTAGGGTACATGGTGACGCAAAGAGGAATAGAAGCCAGCCCAGAACAGGTCAAGGCCCTCATCAACCTCCGATCCCCCCGATGCGTCAAGGATGTGCAAAAACTGACAGGTCGGATAGCAGCTCTGAACAGATTCATCTCAAAGTCATCCGACAAATGTAAACCCTTTCAAGACGCTCTCAAGAAGAACAAATCCTTTCAATGGACGGAAGAGCACGAAGCTGCATTTTAGAACCTAAAGGAATATCTTGCCAGTCCCATGTTACTGACCGAGCCCAAAGACGACGAGCCATTATTGCTATATCTAGCAGTGTCGGAGTCAGTTGTGAGCGCAGTACTGATCAGATAAGAGGATGGCAAGCAATCACCAATATACTACGTCAGTCGGACGCTACTACCAGCGGAAACAAGGTACTCGTCGCTTGAAAAACTTGTACTATCATTGGTAATGGCCTCGAACAAGCTCAAACCTTATTTCGAATCCCACACTATAATTGTCCGCACTAATCATCCCATGAGAGCGATCATGAGGAAACCTGAGTTCACAGGACGAATGACCAAATGGGCCATACACCTTAGCGGCTACGACATCGAGTACGAGCCCAGAACGGCGATCAAGTCGCAGGCCTTGGCTGACTTTGTGGCAGACTTCAGCCCGACCCTAGAACAAGAAGCCGCTAAAGAGGCAACACAATTGCTCGCGACGGAGGAAACAAGTAAATGGGAACTCCATACCGACGGCGCGTCGAACGCCAGAGGATCGGGGCTAGGGGTCGTGCTGAAATCGCCACAAGGGGACAAGATAGCCCAGGCCGTGAGGTGCGAATGGAACGCGACCAACAATGAAGCTGAATACGAGGCACTCATATTCAGACTCATCCTGGCCCGTGACCTAGGAATTCAAGAGATCGAAGTCATCTGCGACTCCCTCCTAGTCGTAAACCAAGTACAAGGGTCATACAATGCAAAAGACGTCAGAATGATAGCCTACCTGGAAGTAGCTAAAAAGCTGATCAACCAATTCCAAACATTCGACATCAGACAGGTACCAAGATATCTTAATTCTCAAGCTGACGCACTCGCCAATCTAGGGTCCGTCTTGGATCCAAAAGAATTTCCATACATCCCGTTGGCACACATCATGACGCCAGCCGTCCCGAGAACATCAAGTGAGTCAACCATACCGTTAGAGGAACTTGTCGCGATGGAGATAGGTGACCGACCAGAAGAAGACATTGTCAACACCCATGATGACTGGACACTGCCTTACATCGAATGGCTAAGAGACGGCATCCTGCCCAACGACAAAACAGAAGCAAAAAGGCTAAAGGTACAAACACTCTCTTTCGATTTCATAGATAACACCTTGTACAAAATATCTGTCACAGGGATACTCCTACGGTGCCTCAAGACTCCAGAGGTCGGACGTATCCTACAATTGTTACATGAGGGAGAGTGCGGAAACCATACCGGCGGTCGAAGCCTCTCTGGAAAAGCCTTGTGAAACAGATACTACTGACCCACCATGAACGGAGACGCTATGGAATACACCAAGAAGTGCGACGCCTGTCAATGCCACGCACCCGTTCCTCATCAACCTTCGGAGCTCCTCCATCCGACTCTAGCGCCATGGCCCTTTATGAGGTGGGGAATGGACATCGTCGGGAAACTCCCACCTGCGTCGGGTCAAATAGTCTTCTTCCTCGCTATGACATACTACTTCTCCAAATGGATCGAAGTTGAAGCCTACAGAGAGGTAAAAGATCAACACGTCATTTCATTTATAAAACGCAATATCTTGTGCAGATTTGGCGTCCCATCAGAAATCGTGTGCGACAATGGCTCCCAGTTCATCAGCCATAAGACTCGAGCCTTTTGCGACCAATGGGGCATCAAGTTAGTCACCTCCACCCCTCGGTATCCACAATCCAACGGACAAGCCGAGTCCAGCAACAAAATCATCATCAATAACCTCAAGAAACACCTCACAGGGGCTAAAGGCAAATGGGAAGACGATCTCACATTCATCCTCTGGTCCGACAGGACCAGTCCAAAGAACGCGACCGGACAATCGCCGTTTTCACTCGTCTATGGGAGTGAGGCGGTCATCCCCGCTGAGTTATTGGTTCCGACTGCTCGTTGCAGCCTTCAAACAAACAAGCAGAACGACGTCGAACTAGCACACAACCTGGATACGGTGGACGAGACTAGAGAAAGAGCTCGGATCAGGATGGTCAAGTTCCAACAACAAGTCGCAAGGAGCTACAACAAGAACGTTCGAGCCAAAGTCTTTAAGGTTGGGGACTGGGTCCTCAGAAAAACGTTCCAGAATACCAAGAGTCCGACCGATGGAAAGCTGGCACCTCAGTGGGAAGGACCCTACCTAATCACTGAAGTAGTCAGACAAGGAGCATACCAACTAGAGGACAAAGACGGTCGACCGATCCCAAGAAGTTGGAACGCAACACATCTAAAGTTATACCACTTCTAAAGTGGCAAGGTTAGACCCTGACATATCTCCACATATCGTATATTATTTGTTGTCGCATGCACAACTTTATTTCTTGACATGTTTCTTTTGACACTAAGTAAGGAATTCTTCCTTGCAAAACATAAGTACAGGATGACATCGACATACACACTGGATCCAATCATAAACAAAAGCGCTTACACTATATTTACACGATCGATCGGAGCACGGGGAGATGAACAAACAGGCACGTCGGCACACCGCCTGCCTTTTACAATACATAAGGTTAAGACACCTTATTACATTTACGCAATAGAAACATATTGCTTTCCCTCCCCGGCTCAAAGTCATGACTAACACAAACACATACATTTTCAGGCCTCCTTTTTTACATACATACGGCAAGCCCTACTCGACGGAGCACACAGGCAAACCCAACACACAGAACACAAGCGTCATCGACAAACTTCTCTAGAATAGTCTGACGACATGTACGAAACACACAGAACACAAGCATCATTGACAAACTTCTCTAGAATAGTCTGACGACATGTACGAAACGCACAGACATACGATCCTTTGTAAAAAACAGTATGTATCAAATAAAAGTCTAGAGCATTTTTTACAAATACGCGACCCGCGATGGTGGACGGGCCGCCAAAACACATTGTCTGCCTACATCTGCGTAGAACTTCAGAAACATCCACTAAAAAACATTCTGCGACCCGCTATGGTGGACGGATCGCCAAAACACAGAATGTCTTACCCACACACAAGTGGGATCACAAGTCAGACTGCAAGAAAAACAAATCAAGGATCGAGGTCGGCAACATTACCTTCAGTAGGGGCCGAGTCAAGAGAAGGCTGGGGCTCGAGTGGCTCGGTATCACCAGAGTGGGCCTCATCCTCGCCGACACTTCCATCCAAAGTTTCCTCTCCGACGCCGACCAATTGAAAGAGCTCCAGGCCTGGATTCCCCTTCGGAAATAGGGAGTCCATGGTCTCCTTCTCTGCCTTCAAGTCCCAAATCCCCTGCTTGCCTTCGTCAAACTCCTCCATCATCTTGACACGCGACTTCAGCGCGTAAAAAGTGCCTACGTCGCCTGCGATCCGACCGGACTCAATTCGAGCCTGCTTCACTTTTTCCTCGACACCTGATTGGCTCTCACTGAGCTCTCTTCGACACGCATCCAAGTCATCTTGGCAGTTCCTCAGCTCCTTGACAAAGCGGCGCTCAGCCTCCCGACAACGACTCTCAGCCCCTTCCAACTTGCTCTTCAAAGACGCGAGGTCGGACTCTGACCTAGCAGCCCTGTCCTCGGCCTTAGCAGCCATTGTTTTGACACCGGAATACGCCCCTAAGAGGTACTGAAAAGTCTGGAAGGAAAACAAAGCCGATCAAAAGTTTCAGTCAAAACCACGAAAAGGAAAGAAAAAACACGACAAGGCAACTTACCCTCCACGCGGAGCATCTTGCTTCACCAATGTAGTCCAGGGGAGAGACGTCGTCGACCTCAGATTTCAGAGTCGGGTCCTGGGCGTGGAAGAGGTCAACAATCGATTGACTAACCGCGTCAATCTTGTCGACTCCTCGAGTAGTCGTCCCCTTCTTCTTTGGAATCTTCTCCGCCTTTGCGTCACCAGAAGAGGCACCCGCCTTCCTCTTCGAGCCAACCTTGGCCTAGAGCATTGTTTCCGCCGGAGTCGATTTACTCGACGAAGCTTTGGCCGCCGCCTTCTTCTGTTCTATCAAGCCCTTCCCGGACACTCCTTCCAGACAAGCACTCGACCGACCGGCCGGAGATGCTGACACGACAAACAATACGAAAATCACAAAGCAGATGACGAAATAAAAAAACACAAGTACAATAGAAATCGGAACTCACACTTGACACGAGACGACGAGACAGTTGACATAACATCTTGGGTAGCAGGGGAGGTCGACAACAAATTGACGTTTGCAAACTTCCTCTCCGACGCAGGGATGCTGAGAGTAATCTTCGACAAACCCTCCGATTGAGTGTCAACTTCCAACTCTTCCGCCTCAGGAACTACAAAAAAGAAAAGTTAAAACAAGGGGTTAAGACACATAAACAGGCAAAGAGAGGTCGAACACATACTCTCGACTCGCCACTCCGACAACAAGAACGAGCAGTCGCCCCCCTTCTCCAGAGACGAACGCTCGACGAAGAAAAACTTCGACCCCCATCCGCGGTTGTTCACATCCAGATTGAACACCAGGGGCTTCTGACCCGATCGGATACGCAACTGGACACGGGAAGAACTCTTCGACCCCAACGAGTAGTTGTACCACAAAGCGTAAAAATTGAAGCCAACCCCAGACTGGACATTCAACAGGTCCAGAACCCTGAGGATTCACCACGCTTGTGGCATAACTTGACACGGCGCAAGCGCCAGGGTCGCCAAGAAGTCTCTAACGAGAGAGGAGAAGGGAAATTTGTGCCCAATCCTAAATGGGTACGCATAGAAGCAAACCCATCCTTCATAGAGAGCGTCGGCCCTCTCGTCTGGATGCGGCAGCCTCGCAACCGTCTCCGGAGGAAAGCCTCCGACTTGGAGGATCTGCTCCAATTCCGCTTGCGACAGCGTACTTGTTAGAGCCTCTGTCTCTTTCAGAATGAAAAGGGGGGGGGGACCTCGTCCTTGCTCGAGTTCGAATGAGTCGCCGACGACTCAGAAGCTTCACTGGAGACCATTTCTAAAACAGAAAGGGGAGGGAATCGAAGAGCAATCTTTGAAGGACTTGAGAAAACCTACCAGATGAAGATGAAAGGGAGAAGATGAAGTCAAATTGGCAAAAGCCTGTTTCGAATTTATGGAGGGAGACGACAGACTTCAGAAACGTCCCATCGTGCCATGCGATTTCCGCCACGTAGCCTTGGTCTGACGCACCAAAACCAAAAGGTGGAGATCGTGTGGTGGAAAGTTGTTTGGACTCCATCCCCTAGCAAGCCTTGAGCCCAAAACAACTTGGGGCTATTGTTGGGCCCATCATCCTCCAAGGAAACCAGACGAGCAAGATGGGCCCAGGTCCAAATGAAGTCGAAGTCCAAGAGAGAACGGAAAGAAGCGTCGGACACCCTGCAGACGAGTAGCACCCGACCAGCTCCGAGGATCTCGCTCGAGCATTAAATGCCTGATTGAAGGTAACGGCCACAACATTCAGCACAGAGATTATGAAGGCAATTAAGGGCAAATCCCAACGATCTCGCCCAGAATTAAAGCACAAAATATTGCCAACGATGGATAACGGTCGGAAGGGAAAAGTTGCCATATATGGACCTCGATCGGGCAGGAAAAGACACACACGATTACAACATCACATCCGTTGATTTACTCTGAAGAAAAACAAAGGAACACACTGATTCTAGCTTACTCTCCTCGAAACATCGCTCAATCCCCACCGGTCGAGCCCCAGAGTCACCGGTCAGACCAGATCCGATCTCTCGTCCTCCAAGGATAAGTTGTACTTTGATCCGGCTCAATCGTCAATATATCAATAAAATCACTTTGCTTTCTCGTATTTCTTCTTTATTGGTTGATTGTCTATTTAGATTGGTTTGATATCTATAATCTGATCGACTAGTTATTCCGTCTAAGGTGATTTAGGTTGTTTGATCTTTTCGCCCTAAAATAGTAGACAGAGAAGAAACTACAAGGATGAGCTAGATTTAATGCAACTATGGCAAGTAAGTATCATATTATGGGGTTTATGTCTCATATTAAAGTATTACAATTGTGTGAAGGTACTTATGGCTATGTTGATTGCATCCAATTTTGTATAGGTTGACTCGCAGCCCTATGGATATGTTAGGGTTGTTCATCGGACCAAAACCGAACCGAACCAAACAAAACCGAACCGAAACCGAACTTTGGAAGTTTTTGGACCGAAAACCGAACCTAACATACTCGGTTCGGTTTTGGCCCGTAATAACCGAATATTTTGAAATTATGTTGATTTAGAGGTTTTAGTGTACAAAACCAAATTAGACCGAACCGAACTTGGACCGAATTGGACCGAACTTGGACCGAACCGAACTAGACCGAACCGAACTGGACCAGACCGAATAAGGTTGGACTAATTTATCTAGAAATCTAGGTTTTTTAAATTATTTAAAAAAATAATCGGTTTGGACTGAACCAAACCCGAACCAAATATTATTTTTATAAGAACCGACAACCGAACCGAATATAATCGGTTCGGTTCGGTCCAAAAACCGAAAAACCGAACCCGATGAACACCCCTAGGATATGTTAATTATAGTATGCCGGAGTTAGCTTCTGCATTTTTTCATGTGGTCATCTCATTTATGATAATTATAGAGCCATATATGCCTGATCGCGTATCGAGGTAGTTTGGACGTGAACAACAGATTTCCCGACCGGTTATATAACCCATCAAAGTTGCCAGACATCCCAGCATCAGGAGTTATATAGTACAGTATAACCCTGCTTCAGACTGGAGTTGGGATGCAAGAAATGAGCACTCCATCTGGATCAAACATATGGGCCCTCTTGCATGCAATGGATATGAGCGAAGTGTCGGCTACATGGAATGGTACATACCTCGTACACACCTATGTGTCAGGCCTCAGGATGCAGGCATCAAAGATCCTGTCCAGGTGAAAATATGTGTTGTATGTTTGTTTTTAATTTACATATACAATTCAAGCTTTACCTTAGTTAATTTTTCCGTATTTCTGTAGTGCATTGGACAAGCTTTGCATCGTCTCAATTCATTCCATGATGCGGAGGAAGAGCAATTATACAACATGCGCGAGGTTGTTCGACACTGCATTAAAGACTTTAGACCCTTTGCACACGAAAATGATGAGGAGGACGATGAAGATTAAGATGCATAGGTTGCCTCGCTTAGTTTGGACGTCTTTGCTTCTTTGATGTTTTCATTTGGTACTTAGTCGGTAATTGTGGATGCTTGTAAGTTTGTTGGTAGTTTGTTGAGAGTTTGAATTAAACCTTTGTATGTTCTCTTGTTTGGTATTTTGGATTTGTTTGGTAATTTGTTAGAAATACATGATCCAATCTAGGAAACCAGTCTCCAATCTTCACAAATCTTCAATGGAACTCCAAAAACACCTAGGGGTCGAAAAAGTATTTATACGTCCTAAAATAAAAGCCACAGAGAGTGGCAAAAAGAGGCAGAAGAGAACATAAGAGAGTCCCCAACTGCACATAGAGAAAGTATTTATACCGTCCTGAAATAAAAGGGCTCGAAAAAAAACAATTCGGGTCCGATGGGATTGGCACGGTTTGTGACATAACCACACGGTTTGTCACAAATCGTGCAGAATTGCAGCAGCTAAATCCTCTAATCTTTAATCTGGTGTTTGGTCCGTCACAGACGGACTAGCTTGGTCCGTGACAAACGGATTGGCTCTGTCCGTGACGGGCGGAGCATGACACGATTTGTGGCACGGTTTGGCACAAACCATGCCACTTTACAGAAGCTAAATCCTGAACTCAGCAAGGGCGCACGGTTTAGGACAGATTGGCCCGGTTTGTAGCAAACCGTGCCGAACTGCGACACGGTTTTGGAATTGCCATAACTTTTGATTCCCTGGTCCAAACGCGCTTAAATTTGGAGGAGTTATAGTTCACATCTTGATCTTTAATCTGGCGTTAGATTCACTCAATTCGAGATTACATAGAAAACGTTATACTTCTCCATGGACGGGACAAAAAACAAAGATCTCTTGGACGCCAAGGCGAGTACAACAACATTTAAGTCGGCTTACAATAGCATTACAATCATGGATCACAATAGCATTATAATGTGCGAGTACAATAGCATTTTAGTCGACTTGCAACCTCGTCTCTTTCTTATGGAAGAAGGTCCGAATGCCATCAGCTGAGGAACGAATGGATCATACAGACTGTTTTGGGCAAAAAGATATCAAACCTAAATTGCCTTCGATGTGGTGTTATTAGTCGAACGAATCAAATTATAACTTCAAATAAATCAGAGAATCAAAATGATGAGACGAAAACAATAATAATAAAGATTAGCTATAAAGGATTGCAGTGGGTCGAATGAGAATGACTAATGTCGAATGGATGTTTAGAACGATCGGACCCTGCCTTGCTTAGAAAGATCGTGCTTCGAATTACAATGAAAGCTTCCAATGCTAGTGAATGCAGTAGTAAGAGGTTCCCCTAGAAGTAAAGGGCAAGACCTATATATAGCTAGAAAGTATCCTAGGAATATTCCCTTCCTTGATGCCCAAGTTGTTGACGATAAATCCCTTGATTTTCTCTAGGGAGTTAATGCTCCCTTGATTTCCTCTAGAGAGTTAATGCTCCCTTGATTTCCGCCATTGATTTCTTTGATTCTCTTTGTGGCAATAATGATTCATATCATTTATACATTTATTGGAATGATATGCAATCAATGACGTTTTTTGTCAAACATCGCCTCTTGAACCGACGGTCGCCTCTTCGAGTGTTGTCCCAAGGGTGTCGTCCCGAGATTTCTAGAGACTGAATGGAACGGACCTTCTAGAAGGTAGCTATTGGGCCAATCTAATTGGCTGAAAAATCGAGGCCCAACAATTGCCCTAAAATCAAACTGGGTCAGAGCGTCAAGTGATGAACGGTTTGATTTTATAACTTCTCTTTCTTCTGGCGTGATCTTGATTTTGTTACAGGCGTTCTGGCGACGGGGCCGACATGTGTATTGCTCAAACTAAGAGTCAGCTTAATACAACCAATAATCGTGTGAAGACGACTGAGGGCATTTCTTGTGATGACGAAGGGTCAGGAGACCGCTCCTTGTTTGTCGTTTGCTTTGTTTTGCAGGTGGACTCGTCAGTCGCTTCTGTAACACCCCCCGACTTATTGTGGGTAGTGCCACACGCCAGTGACCTCAGACGTTACCGTCCAAAGTCACCCAAGACTTTAATCGGAACAATTAATCTTAAATAAACACAATTAAATAACGGAAGGTTAAACATCGGAAGACATTTTTGAATGAAACTCAATACTTTTATATTAAAAGATCTCTCATCAAACGAGAGATCTGTTTTTACAACAGAGTGAAATTACAGCGGAAGACTTCAAGAATAAACCTAGTACATGACTAGGTTATAAAAAAATACATATTAAAGTAATACTTCACGATCTTGAAATACCGGTACTGAAATCTGCAACTGCAAGTCTCTTCTTCAACGGTTACTTCGGACTTCGGGGACCAACCACTGATGTGCCGTATAGGACGGATGACACCAGCCAACCATGCAAGGAATAAAACCCGGTTGGTTAGTCTAATGAAAGACTATGCAAGGGTGAAAACAGAATGATCCTAGTGAACGTAACCGTTTACTATCATTGTTCCTCGAATAACAACCGAAGAAACGATATATAACCCGAAACTTTCACAAAATGATTAAAGTTTGAATGATCAAGAGAAGACTCCTAAATATCGAGTCTTATCGGGAACGTATAAAGAGAAGACTCCAAGAGTTTGAGTCTTAACGGAAAGCGTATGAAGAGAAGACAACAAAAGATTGAGTCTTACGGGAAAGTATGACACATGTTTGGGAACATAATAATAATTTCACACAAGCGTTTAAAAAGACTTGACCATTTGGGTCTACGACCAACCTCACCGCGTAATGCAAATTCAGATTTGGAAGGAGGACTTACTCTAATCGAAGTCCGAGCGGTTTCCATGTTGTACTCCTCGCCCGAGGGTATATTAATTATGTGCATAATCGTACTTATATTGTTTAATTCCAAAACGCATATTCACGTTATAAGCTTTTATCATATAAATATATCATCTCGATACGAGAGATATCTTGAGAAGAAATCCCGATTGGATGGCACCAGCTTAGTGCACCACCCCTATCTTCGGATAGGGGCCGGTCATGACCAGGGAAGGGTGTTAGGGCAAAATCCTCCTAAGCACCAAGTTATAAAGAAACGGCTAGACCTCGCAAGGTACATAGCGTTCCTACGAATACTCGTTCTAACTACAATGTACAAGTTCACACATAAAATCCACACCAGTACCATCAAGGTAACAATATATATATATATATATATATATAATAGCGTTGTTTCTATCAGTATATATAACCTATTATAATATCACATTTTAATCGTATTATTTATAAAATCTGTTCCCAAATGAAACAATAGTTCATCCCAACTTAATTAACAATTAAACAATTGATAATTAATTGAAACATGGAATGATAAGCAAGAGCGAACCGCCACTTGCCTTAGACTAGACGAACGATTGACGAAGACGGGTTTCTGGGTCCGGAACGGGAACAGAACTCGGGTTACAGATTCCTACGGAACGACCCATAACGAAACCCTAGGTTAGATTTGATAATAAACTATATGAATCTAAAGAATGACAAACAAACTCTAAAGAATGGAAGTCCCGACCGAGACCGGATCGCCCAAGGCCACGATCGCGATTGCTAAAGCAATCCGCGGTTGCGGCGGGCACTACCGCAGTCGCGGTCGTCGAGGACGAATGTCCGCGAGCACTGGTGACAGTGGCCGCGGACGCGGCCGACATTGTCACTGCCGCGGTCGTGGTAGTTCATAGCCGCGATCGCGGCTAAGAACTCCGGCGACCCAAAATGATAAAAACTCACCGACGACGACTCGGAAGGGCTCGATTCGCGGCGGCTTCCACTCCTGGGCACCTTGCGCCTCCAATGCACTGCTCCTTGGCCACCACCACCTTCGTCGAGGGCTCCGGCGACTCCTCAAGAATTCCGGCGAGAGCTCGAAGCTCCGGCGACTATAGAAATGAGAGTGAGAGGGGAGATCTCAGATCTGGGTGCTCAAAACCCTCCATTTTGGCCTCTATTTATAGCCAAGGAGGAGAGCCAGCCCCGACAAGATCAACGGTGGAGCGAGAGATCGACGGCGACGACGAACGCGTGGCTCGCATGCCCGACTATGCACATTTCCGCGGTCGCGGAAAATTCAAGCCCAGCTCCCCAGTGCACGATTATTCCGCGATCACGGCGGCTCTGCCGCGGTCGCGGAAATTCCATTTTTGCGCCTTTTTGCCCGGGAGAAGGTATGGACATGGGTTCTAAACCCCGGTAATAATATATTTGTACCCAAACAAATATTATAAACCCCGAAAATACGTCGAATGTATTTTATACCTCTCAGGGAAATAATACAGAGATCGGACACGAGCTACAGAAATTCCGAACTTCGCCTATTGCGTCCCGAATAATTGACGAGGGTTTGGGAAATTACCCAAATACCCTTACTAAAAATGAGGGGTATTACATCACTTCCCCCTAAAAAGAAGTTTCGACCCCGAAACTTGGCCGATAACAGCTCAGAGAAGCGACCTTAATCTAAGCTATCCAATAGTATAAGTTTAACCATGTCTAACCCACTTCACACTTTGTAAATTGCTTCAGGCATTTCTAGGTTAAGATCCATAAGTTGGTTCAAATTACAGTTAACGTCAGGTTAACCATAATTAAGACCCTTTACCCTCAAAAGAATTCTAACACTTGCTTTCACCAGACATGCATTCCAACACATTACCCCTATGAAATATAAGGGTTATCACCATACTACCCTCTTAAAAGAGTTTCGACCCCGAACTAGCATCGCTAAGCTAAAGGGACCGGTTCCACCATAATCTCCTTACCTGATCTTAGTATCCTTAATCATTGCATCAAGTACTAGTTCCTGGAAAATGATATATTTCCTCAACCATACTACTATCTCGCACAGCCTACTTCCACGTACTATTCTTGTACTAACTCGTGACCATCCTCAAGGTCATAATTATCTTAGGATAATTGTTGGGGTCGGAAAATCGACTACTCGTCCAATGGGCATCAACTGTCTGACACAACCGTCGGACGCATCAGACCTGTCGGACGTGAGCCATGCGACCGTCGCCTGATTCCTGGACGCAACGGACCAGCGAGATTTTCTCCTTTAAGTATAACAACTCCGAGATCTCCAACGGCTATATGCATTATTTCAGTCATCAAGGAAGGAATCAACCATCTTTAAGAGAGGATCAAGGCTTATTAAGAGGAGATCAAGCGTAATTAATGCAGAATCAAAGAGAAGATCAAGAGCATTTAAGGAGAGATCAAGAGCATTTAGGGAGGGATCAATCAAGTATAAATAAGGCTCTAGGAGAAGCCTCAAAGGACACTCTACGACATTCTACAATACTCCAATCTACTGCAACCACTTGTACTCTCATCGTCAAAACTCTCATTTTTATATATTCTATCTTGTCCAACGTTGTTTAGTCCGACCGACGCTTGTAGTCTGGTCCGACCATTCTTTCTCTTTCGACTATACACATTGTAACTTTCTTCTTCCTCTCTTGCATCACGAAATTACCATTTGTAATCACTTATTCTCATCAAACGGAGTAGATTTATCACCCTAACTATCGTTACCCCTCAAATCAACGGGAAAAGATCGATTGGTCATTTTCCGTCCAAAACAATTTGGCGCCCACCGTGGGGCCGATAGTTAGATAATCCTGATTCATCTACTTCCTAATCCAAACACATCCAATTCATGGCCATGCAAGGAGGACAGGGGCAAGTCACCATGGATGACCTCTCAAAAGGGATCGACTCATTGAGGAGAACACTAGATCTCCAAAAGGCCCAGATCATCGAGATGTCTGCCCAAAAAGCTCAAGCCGATGCCAAGATAGCACAATTGACTCTTCAAAACGAGTCCCTACGAGAAAAAATTAGGTCCAACATCTCAAACTCAAGACAAGGTCGACTCCTTAATATAGGCGACCAAGCAAGGCGACCAGATCTGACGAGGCGACCTGACCTGACGATGCGACCGGATCTGACAAGACGACAGGATCCAACGACGCGATTAGACCAGACGACACGACCGTGTCTGACGGACCAGTCCAACCTATATGATCTCATCAAGCAACAAATTGAGGAGCACTTTAAGGTTGTGGACGAAAGGATCTCTAGAATCCCCGGCGTCCCTCGACCCATTGAAAAAGAAGTCGACAACTGCTTTGAAGATTCACCCTTCGTGGAAGCGATCAATGCAGTCGAAATGCCGAAAACGTTTGTCATCTCAAACATGACTTACTACGACGGTTCAGGCGATCCAGAAGACCACGTGTCCATTTACAAACAAAATTTGATGGCATGTCCAATCCCTCATGAGACGCACGAGGCTATCATGTGCAAGGGATTCGGGTCGACTTTGGTCGGACCAGCCCTTACATGGTTCGTCAATCTACCGAACGGGTCTATCTCGTCATTCGCTGACTTGGTCAACACCTTCAAGATCCAGTTCATTAGCGGCCGATGTCCCAAAAAACAGTCCAGTGACTTGTACCGGATCATACAGGGGCACGACGAAACGACAAGGGACTACTTGAAGCGGTTTAACCGGGAGAAAATTGGGATCCTCAATTGCGACGTCCCGACCTCCATAGAAGCGTTCCGCCAAGGACTCGATAAAGAAGGCGATCTCTACGAAGATCTCACAAGGTACCCATGTAAGACCTTTGAAGACGCCCAAGCTAAGGCAACGGCTCAAATTCGACTCGAAGAAGACGCACCCGAAAGGACGACGCATCATCGAAGGGACAATAGGTTTCATCCATATCGTTTCTAAGTAATTTATTACGTATTATCATTATCATTTACTATTTGCACTCATCGCATCTTTGGATTATCGCTTTTCGAATTACAAAATAATTTGACTTTTACATGTCGACCTACGATTACATTCGTGTCATTTCAATTTTAAATATATTCTCGCTATATACTATTACTTGACATGATTGCTAACATGACTATTGGAGGATTATCGATAAACTCGAGCACCAAATCCTACTATGTCTTTTTGATCTTACAAGGTACATGACGAATCTATTCAGTGCGACGAATACAAGACAACATCAAAATCAACTACGAATAAATCGACTTGACATGTCGCGTTACATTTACATACATACGGGTGACGACCCTTAACATACACGTTGGATCCAGTCATCCGCAAAAAGCGCTTACACTACATTTACACGATCGATCGGTACACGGGGAGATGATTTACGGTTCAGCGGCACATTGCCCACCTTACACAGGGAACCTACCTCATTACACGGTTCAGCGGCACATTGCCCACCTTACACAAGGGAACCCACCTTATTTACGCAGCAAACAAACTGTTTTCCTCCTCGGTCTACACAAACGTCATGACTAACACACATTACGGGTGACAAACCCTACATACGGTACCTACAAATACACAAACCTGCGCAGTACACATTTACAAAGTTAACGCCTCACACGGCTATAACTTACACACGACCCACCAACAAAAACTTTTACGCAAACGGTGGTACAATACAATATACATTTACGGAGTTAACGCCCGATGGCTAAAAACTTCAATTCAACACTTTCAAAGACAAAAGCTTTTACACAAGCAACGTCACATCACATCAATTCATCGACTATCTATATAGCAGGACGAGTTCAGACAAATCGAAATTACTGAAGGACGATTCCCTTGAAGACTTGAAATTCATCTCATCCACCACCTTGCATCGATGACTAAGATGAATTTGGGGCAATTGTTGGGGTCGGAAAATCGACTACTCGTCCAATGGGCATCAACTGTCTGACGCAACCGTCGGACGCATCAGACCTGTCGGACGTGAGTCATGAGACCGTCGCCTGATTCCTGGACGCAACGGACCGGCGAGATTTTCTCCTTTAAGTATAACAACTCCGAGATCTCCAACGGCTATATGCATTATTTCAGCCATCAAGGAAGGAATCAACCATATTTAAGAGAGGATCAAGGCTTATTAAGAGGAGATCAAGCGTAATTAATGCAGAATCAAAGAGAAGATCAAGAGCATTTAAGGAGAGATCAAGAGCATTTAGGGAGGGATCAATCAAGTATAAATAAGGCTCTAGGAGAAGCCTCAAAGGACACTCTACGACATTCTACAACACTCCAATCTACTACAACCACTTGTACTCTCATCGTCAAAACTCTCATTTATATATATTCTATCTTGTCCAACGCTGTTTAGTCCGACCGATGCTTGTAGTCTGGTCCGACCATTCTTTCTCTTTCGACTATACACATTGTAACTTTCTTCTTCCTCTCTTGCATCAAGAAATTACCATTTGTAATCACTTGTTCTCATCAAACGGAGTAGATTTATCACCGTAACTATCGTTACCCCTCAAATCAACGGGAAAAGATCGATTGGTCATTTTCCGTCCAAAACAATAATTGTCTCCTAAAATCATCGCACTAGTCTCGCTATACCTTAAGCATGAGATTATACATATTTCTCTTTCCTCTCTCTCTAAGCTTCCCTCAGAGTATATACCTTCTCTTCCTTAAGTCGATATCCTTGAATAAATTTGGTTTCCGAAACCTGTACTACCAAAAATTGAACTATTTACTCGATCTTGATTCCACTTACAACATACTGCCTACATTCCTTACTCTTGCTAGAACAGATGTTGATCATTCACAAGATTACCATTGTCTCGCTCAGAGTATCCAATACAATCTCCAATATAACCTCATTGTTATGACCTATTCCTCCTAAAGACCTTGATGTCCTTAATTAGGAGAATACAACATCTTTCTACTAACTTCCTTTCGACAATCCAATCCTCAAGTACATACATAGAATTCAATTACACCTCAACTTAGTACTTCCCTTTGTCATATAGACCTTACTTCTAGCATACACGGCTCACCTACTACATTGGTTACCTTACTCGCATTTGGCCCTTGTGCCATATCTTTAGCTCAAAAATCTTTACCCATGTGATTCCACCATTAATCACACCACAACCTATGTCCGATTATCTCAGCATGATTTACTAATCCTCTCCATAGGATTATACTCTCGTCTTACCCAAACGTGTCATATGATCACCTTAATAAACGTGGATCAACTTTTCCTCAAGTCTACTTGATATCATCTACCAACTTACTTTATGCCACCCTATTGACCTTAAAAACCGTAACAACTTTTATCGGTCGAGTTTGCTATTCACCCAAAAATCCTTAGGCAATCAGTTGTCCTCGTGCGATTTATTATCCCAAATCGAGCACTCTTTTGCTTTACGTATATTTACCATTTATCCAAAACTAACTTAACGTATTCCTTATTCAATCTCTAACTTAAACCTTTAAGGTTCCTCAACTCTATTTACTCAAAATACCATATGGATGAACAATACCTTGCCTTCAAAATCCATCACTTCACATCCTAAATCCTTCAATGGCTATATACGAGTAACAAATGTTACTTTACTCCTTAAATGCACATACGACAATTCCCCATGCTACATCCTTTTGTTTATCGATATCCTCCGAATAACTAGGCCTTACACCATAACCTTTCAATTTCAAGTGGCTTTCTCCCAATACAATCGTTCATAACTTAATTCCCATAAGTGCTATATCATAAGCTTTATAGACGTCACACTCTCTAACAATCCTCATATCAGACCTTGTAAATCTCCAGATATCATAACTCCATATCCCTAGAAGGTATAATTCACTGATTCAGTTCCTTGGCCCAAATAAGTTTGGCCCAAAAGCTCTCTTCCAACTCAAAACATGTAGTTCCCTCAAAACAATGCCGTGATAAATCCATTAGCACAATTGTGACCAATCACTTGATTTCCGCCCAAAATGTGACATCAAATCGTCTTAACAGACATCAATCACTCTCCATCCAATCCTTATGTCATTTTCTCTTAAGAAAGCCTCATAACGAACCTCAGATAAATCTTCCAAGACAATACATATGACTTCATACCCTTAGCCTTTCCGAAAGTCTAATCCTCTGGTCCACAATGAACATACTCACTTACAACTTCCATAACCAAAATCCCTTGAGATATTACTCATATTTCCTTAAGGTATCATCCTGATAATTGATTCATTACCAACCGTATCAGTTACTTCTATCAGAATCCTTTAATAGCTTTCTACGATTAACGCTTGCTACCTTACTCCTTAGGCGCACATAGACAATTCTCTCCACTAAATCCTTTAATATATCGGAATCATCAACGTAACCTATCCTTGAACTGTAATCTTTCCAATTAAGTGGTCTCCTTCTAACACAGTAACTTCACAACTTAGTCTTCTCCAAAGAATTGCACCATAAGCCTTCTAACTGACAAACTCACATAGAATCCAAATATCAAACCTTACAAGTATCATAACTCTTTATTCCTTGATCGTACAACCTACCAATCTCAATCATTTGGTCCACTTAGATTTGGCTCAGCCGCCCTTTTCCTGACTCACATCCCAAAGGTTTGTTTACTGGCTCAAATAACTTATCTCTAACTTAAGATCCTTATACTCCTCACACAATTTACTATCCATCCAAGACTTAATCATACCATTTCCTGATAGGATATCAAAACGAACCTTGAATAGATCTTCCAATATGATACCTATGATTTTGTACACTTGGTTGCTCCACAAGCTGCAACCAAAGGTCCTACACTGGTCGTACCCACTTATAAATCTCATAATCATAACTCTGGACTCTAAAGTCTTACTCAAGGTCGTAATAGAGGAAACGAGTTCCCTATGAACTATCCATCTTATACAATCATTCCTTCCTCAACAATCTATCCACATCAATGCCTATAGCATGACCTCGAAACTAGGTATTCTGGACTTCATGTAGTTCATTCCTATGAGTTTTGACCAAAACAAATGTTTAGGGTACCCATATGAGAAGAAAAAAAAATCCTAGTCCCATAGAGCATTAACCACATACATTTGTTTCCTACACCCTAAAAATTTTTTTGGTAAAAACTCAAATCACGAGATAGCGCTCGTCCGCTCAACGAAGGGAGTAATTAATGTCATACTGTTGTGACATTACTCCAAGAACAAAGAGAGAATCCTAAGAATGGATCTAGCAATTCGATAATGGAGTCGCCCCTGGTGTTAACCATATAGGGAACGAACACCTCGGTTCCATACGTTACCCCTCCTGTGTGACACCTGACAGCCCTTATCCATCCGTGACATCACTGTTTTTGGCACTCACGGGGTCCCGTACGAACGAACAATATGCAAAAGTAATGAATTTAGTAATTTCCGGAACAAGGAAACACTTCTCTATTATTCGAAACATACATAAACAACTGATAGAAAGTCGAATAGACAGATTACTAAACTATGGAGACTATCGACACAAGTCATCGCCCCTTATTCTAAAAAGCCTTACAAAATACTACCACATGTACAAAGCTTCCCTCCCATCGGGGTGACGTATCACAAAGAGTCGCTGCTCTTGACCCGAAGATTCCATAGGTGCCTTGCCTTTATCACGAGTAGCAGACTGCCCCGGAACATATGCTTCCGCTTGTGGGTTCTGTCCACTGCCAACTTTTGGGGCCTGATCAGCTTGAGTTGGCCTTAGGCCATTCTTCCTACAGTATGCCTTCATGTGGCCTTCCCTTCCACAATAGTAGCATACCCTTTTTTCCTTTTGACAGCTAAAACTTGTATGCCCAACTTCTCCACAGTTGTGGCATAGAATCCCGCCGCTATTCCAGCCTGAGTCCTTGGCGGAATCGGACGGAGTCGTCTTGATCCTAGTACGACCAGACTTCTCAATCTTGGTGGGCGACGCTGGTCGCTTGAACAAGCCAGCCTTGCGGTTCTGTTGCCCAATCCTTGCCTTAATCTGTGCCTCCACACTAGCTGCGACTTGAGGTATGGGGGCCGCTTGGGCTTGCGGTAACATCTGGGCCGTTAGTACTTCGACCACTAATCCTACTATCTGCCCAATGGTTGTCGCATTTAGCACGATCGGGGCAGGAGGTGGGAATCCCCTTGCAGCTTGGGGGTCCACTTGTCCCTGATGAACATCCTGTCGCAGGTCGGGTCACTACTACGTGATCCAGATCCCGCGTCTTCCCTTGATGGAGTAGCACTTCTCAGCCGAATTCGAGAATCGTTGCTAGGACTTTCGTTAGATGCTCGGTCGGTGGGTCAGGTGTTCATCATCTGTTGATGAACTTCTCCAACTGGTACTTGATACTGAGTCAATTACGTTATGATACGATTTATAAGGGTCCAAACTAATAACTCTATATTAGTCTGACTGGCCCATCACCACTAACCGCAGAAACGACTTCTTCTCTGACTTACTAGAAAGGAACTCTAGGAGAAATGTCAACCTTTAAATGACATTCCATCTAAGGAGAAATGATATTCCTAAGAATGGCTCTAAGGAATAAGTAACAACTTGAATCTTGCAGAAGTTTGAAAAATCTCTTAAATCTTATATTTTCAACTTCAAACTATAAACTTTAAATCTTATATATAAAAATCATTATCTATAAAGTTAGTTTCTCAAACTAGTGATACGAATATCACAAAACTTGTACCAAGACCAAAATCTCACTTTTAAAGTTACAATCTTTAAACTTATTTTGATTGCGTATAACACGCCTTTTATAAACCAACGATAAACAACTTTTGAAGTTCAAAATAGGTAAATCATTAGTTTAAATTAAATTACAAGAAATAATTAAAACTTTTACTTTTAACATTTAAATTCAACATTGAAACTCTCGAAATTCCTTTTTAATCGAAGATAGGTTTGAAAAATAGTTTCAAAATTAATTTTTGAAAATTCTCAAACCTAATAGTAGGCCAAGAACTTTAAAACCGTTGCTCTGAGACCATAATTGTAACACCCCCCGACTTATTATCGGTAGTGTCACACGCCAGTGACCTCAGACGTTACCGTCCACAGTCACCCAAGGCTTTAATCAGAATAATTAATCTTAAATAAACACAATTAAATAACGGAAGGTTAAACAGCGGAAGACATTTTTGAATGAAACTCAATACTTTTATATTAAAAGATCTCTCATCAAACGAGAGATCTGTTTTTACAACAGAGTGAAATTACAGCGGAAGACTTTAAATTACACAGCGGAAGACTTCAAGAATAAACTTAGTACATGACTAGGTTATAAAAAAAATACATATTAAAGTAATACTTGACGATCTTGAATTACCGGTACTGAAATCTGCAACTGCAAGTCTCTTCTTCAACGGTTACTTCGGACTTCGGGTACCAACCATTGATGTGCCGTATAGGACGGATGACACCAGCCAACCATGCAAGGAATAAAACCCGATTGGTTAGTCTAATGAAAGACTATGCAAGGGTGAAAATAGAATGGTCATAGTGATCGTAACCGTTTACTATCATTGTTCCTCGAATAACAACCGAAGGAACGATATATAACCCGAAACTTTCACGGAATGATTAAAGTTTGAATGATCAAGAGAAGACTCCTTGATAGGTGTCATTTCATGCACCTTAATTAGTGATTATTGACACAATTTAGATGAAGTTTCGGTGTAGAATTAGGCTAAGTCTGTAAACCAGGGAAAGAGTTAAAGCAGTACAAATTTGAAGGTTTTACAGCTTAGTGAAGAGGAAAGAAGATGAAGGATGAAGAAGTTGGCCAATACCGCCCCGCGCCTGAAGCCACCGCGACTCGGCGATGTTCCTCAGAGAAGTACAACGCAAAGCCACCGCCTCGCGGTGGGATATTACCGCCCCGCGGTGGAAGAGAAGGGTGCACAACCAGCGTGTCATTTGTTTCCATTTTAGTATATTTGGATTTTATGTCTTATTATATTTTATTTCCTTATTTTATCTACTAGGTTAACTTTCTACGAACCTATTTAAGATCTTTTTCGTTAATTTTGAGGAGAGTTCGGTCCTCTCTCTTTTGATCATTCAACTTCTAGGTTTTTGAACAATGGATAGCTAAACACTTTTGTTTCGCTAGACAATTGAAGCACTACAATGAATTGGTTGTGAGATTTCTATCCCGTGTTCTATATCTTATTAAGTTGGATTGATTCTCTTGATTAAACTGTCTATTGATTTATGTTGATTCTTCTGGCATAGCTAACTAGGTTTTTCGACATCTATCATATTGCTAGGATTGCATATAGGGGTTCCGAGTTCATATCTAGTGGTAAACACAATTGTGCGTGTAGGGGTTCCGAGCGTACAATTGTGAGTGAGAATCAGTTGCATGTTAAATAGGGGAGTGAGTACTTGTACGTCTTTCTACTTGCATGTATCCTATATCCTTGTGTGCATTGCTATTGCTGTGTTGGTGCTAAGGTACGCTGACAATTGTGAGAATCAGTGGTATTTTATCATTGGCATAGTAATAAGTCTATCGACAACTGTGAGAATCGATAGTACTTAAGATTAGGGTGGGAACAATTATAAGATAGTAAAAGAACTTGGAAATATAGTTTTCAGTGATCAACCTATTACATTTGTTGTGTGGATATTTGTCTGGTGGAATACTTTCTCTCATCATATTCCTTCCTCTGTTATTACTTGCACTTTTGTTAATCCTGCGATTATTCCAAAACCCCCCTCGTTACTTGTTAGTCACACATTATTGCATGCAGATAACCGACTCCCTGTGGGATCGACCTTGACTTACTTGCTATACTCTTTAGTAGGTGAATTAGGATTTCTTTGACAGGAAAACGACACCGGTTTTCAGCCCTGTCAAATTTGGCGCCGTTGCCGGGGAGTCAAACATTCTGTTTGTGATTATTTGTGATTGACTGCGGTGTGGATCTATCTTACGATCCGCACCTTTGCTACTGATTCGCTACTTGTTGAAGTTCATACAGAGATAGGTACGAATGGCTCAGACACTCCGATAATTGACTGCACCAGATCTGATACAGCAGTCGTTGGCTGTAAGCATTCCACCACTTGCTGATGGTGTAACATTTGAGCTCAGAACAGGAGTGATACGATTACTCCCGAGATATTATGGACGAAGTGGCGAGGACCCCATTCTTCATTTGAATAAATTCCACAACGTCATTATGAGCATCAAACCAGCCAACGTCACTGAGGATCAGATTAAAATGAGAGCCTTCGGGTTCACTCTTAAAGACGATGCTGAAGACTGGTATTATCATCTGCCTAGCGGAAGCATAGATTCATGGGCTAAGCTGCATAAGGTTTTCCTCACACGCTACTTTCCAACCAAAATGGCAAATGCTTTGAAAAGGGAAATTACCAGCATTGAACAAGGTGAGGAGGAGACCCTCTATGACTATTGTGAACGGTTCGAGCGACTGTGCGCTAGTTGCCCGTTCCATGGCTTTGATAAGAAATCACTGGTGCTCTATGTTTACAACGGGCTGATGGATGATGAAAGAAGAATTATTGATGCTACATGTGGTGGTAGTATCCTGAATATGACCCCCGACGCAGCCTTGACCACACTTCATGATATGGCTGAGGGTACTAGGGATTTTGATGAACCCCCACAGACCAGATTTGTTGGTGATGTCATCACCTACGAGTCACATGTATCGCAAGAAATTGCTTCTATGAAGGAGGTCATTGTGGGGATGGGCAAGCAAGAAGAGCCTCAACAGCACGCTGTCTGTGGAGTTTGCGCTGGTCCATTTCACAACACCAACGCCTGCCCCCAACTACAGGATACCACTATTGCTGAAGTGTACGAAGCTGAAGGTCACGGGCCTATTACACCTCAATATGATCAACCGCCACCGCAACAACCACGCTCTGATGACCCACCAACGACTGGTAGCCCCTCTTCAACCGAAGAAATGCTCAAGGTCCTAACAATGCACTTCACAACGCATGTGCAATCTACTGAGGCCAACATAAAGAGCATAAAGGAGGCCGTGTTCCAATTATCCGACGAGTTTGCTGGGTGGAGAAAAGAGAGCACTAAAGAGGTTTCAAACGCAGTAACCCTCCGAAGTGGCAAGGAATTACAAGTCGCCCCTACAGCTAAAACGGACGAAAATGCTGAAATCGAAATTGATGATGAGCAAATTCCACCGCCCCGCGGTGATTACCACCGCGACCCGACGACAGCCCCCAGTAATCCCACGCCATTGCCACCGCCCCGCGGTGATCCATACCGCCCCGCGGTGAGTCCACCGCCTCACGGTGAAAGCCCAAAGCTCGTAGATTTACCTGAGGATGAAGAGGATCCCTACGTACGTCCCAACTTCCCTCCCCTTGGATCTGAGAAGCCACCTGCCCCCTTCCCCGAGGCACTAAAGGAAAGGAGAGTAATTGATGACAAGGATCTCTTCGACACTTTCAGTAAGTGTGAGGTAAATATCCCACTCCTCAAGCTTGTCAAGAGTGTACCAAGGTACGCTAAGTTTCTAAAGGAGCTATGCACTATAAAAAGAAACCAGAAGCTGAAGGGCAAGGAAAAAGTCAAGGTTAGCGAACGCGTATCTGCTGTATTCCAGAGGCGTATGCCAAAGAAGTGCGGAGACCCAGGTATGTGGAGCATTCCTTGTATTATTGGAGACACTAAGTTTGAAAAAGCTATGCTTGATCTTGGTGCCTCCATTAATGTGTTACCCTATTCTCTCTACGAATCTCTTGGACTTGGACCTCTGTAGGAAACAGGAATTGTAATTCAATTAGTTGATAGGTCTAGTGTCTACCCTAGGGGAGTAATAGAGGATGTCCTTGTTATGGTTGATAAATTGATATTTCATGCTGGTTTTTATGTCTTAGATATGGAAACAGATACGAAGGCAACTCCTATACTGTTAGGTAGGCCGTTTTTAAAAACTGCTAAGACTAAACTTGATTTGCAAAGTGGGACACTTTCGATGGAATTTGACGGGGAGAAGGTGGAATATAACATTTATGAAGCCATGAAACACCCCGCTGAAGACCATTCTCTATGCTCCATTGATGTGATCGATTCTATTACACAGGATGTCTTTGATATTTCTGGTCCTGATGAGTTGATGAACATTGTTGAAAATAATTTAGACTTGTCCTATGAGGAATACTCTTTACCCTCTAATATGCAGGAAGCCATCGCTCAGCTGGATGCCCATGGTAAGTACTCTGCAGATCCTTTGGGCGTTGGCCCCATTCTACTAAACCCGAGCGAAAGGCTCGTTCCTTCTGTTGAACAGGCTCCTAAGATCGAATTAAAGCCGCTGCCAGACCATCTCAAGTTCGCTTTTCTTGGAGCCAATGACACCCTGCCGGTCATTGTGTCTAACAAGCTGACTGCGGACCAGGAAATGAAGCTTTTAGGCGTGCTCAGGGAGCATAAAATCGCGATTGGATGGACCATTGCAGATATAAAAGGGATAAGTCCCTCGACTTGTATGCATCGGATTCTCCTTGAAGACGGAGCTAGACCATCCAGGCAGCCACAGAGAAGGCTCAATCCTCCGATGATGGAAGTGGTGAAGAAAGAAGTGCTAAAACTCCTCAAGGCTGATATGATCTTCCCTATTTCGGATAGCCAATGGGTAAGTCCAACCCAGGTGGTCCCTAAGAAAGGAGGTATTACTATAGTGGAGAATCAACAAGGAGAGTTAATTCCCACCAGGACCACCACAAGATGGAGAGTGTGCATCGATTACCGTAAGCTGAATGCGATAATTCGGAAAGACCATTTCCCCCTGTCCTTTATTGATCAAATTCTAGAACGCCTTGCTGGGCGACCCTACTACTGTTTCCTCGACGGATATTCAGGATATTTCCAAGTGGCCATTGCACCAGAAGACCAAGAGAAAACCACTTTTACATGTCCCTTTGGCACCTTTGCATACTGCAGAATGCCATTCGTATTATGTAATGCACCCGGTACATTTCAACGATGTATGGTTAGTATCTTCTCTGACTATGTTGAGAAATTCATTGAGGTATTCATGGATGACTTTACAGTGCATGGGACTAGCTTTGATTCATGTTTAACCCATTTGGCCCTCGTACTAAAGCGATGTGTTGATACCAATTTGGTTTTAAATTATGAAAAGTGTCATTTTATGGTAGAACAGGGAATAGTACTGGGTCATATTGTCTCTGCTAGAGGTATTGAGGTCGATAAGGCGAAGATTGATGTAATTCAGTCTTTGCCTTATCCTATTAATGTGCGTGAAGTGCGCTCCTTTTTAGGTCATGTAGGTTTCTACCGAAGATTTATCAAGGACTTCTCAAAAATCTCCTCACCCCTATGCGAGCTACTAAAGAAGGAAGTGACCTACGCATTCACTGATGAGTGCAAGGAAGCGTTTGATTGCCTGAGAGAACGCCTGACAAGTGCACCTATCATTCAGGCACCTGACTGGTCTCACCCATTTGAGATCATGTGTGACGCCAACAATTATGCAGTTGGAGCAGTTCTAGGACAGAAAGTGGGACGGGCATCCCATGTGATTCATTATGCCTCCATGACTCTGAATGGAGTCCAGAGGAACTACTCCACTACTGAGAAGGAAATGATGGCGGTTGTCTTTGCCTTGGAAAAGTTTAGGCAATATCTTTTGGGAGTCAGGGTGATTATCTACACAGATCACGCTGCTCTTTGTTACCTGATGACGAAGAAAGAAGCAAAGCCAAGACTAATCCGATGGGTTCTCCTTCTCACTGAATTTGATGTGGAGATCCGTGATAAGAAGGGAGCAGAGAACCTAGTCGCAGATCACCTAAGTAGGCTCGTCCATGAGGAAGATAAGCCCGGAGAACAGAGCCCCATTCACGGCACCTTTCCGGATGACACACTTTTTATAATAGAAGGAAGTTCAGAAAACAAGCACCGCCCCGCGTTGCCCACCGCTGCGACCCGGCGAGTCGTAGCCAGTATGAAGTTGGAGATGTCACCGCCCCGCGGTGGCCACCACCGCGACCCGGCTGTAGATTTGTTTGACAACCAGGAGAGCTCACCGCGACCCGCAGCGATAGTACCGCCCCGCGGTCACATCTCTGGAGTCACACTGTGCTCTGGAGATACTTTTGCCCCTCCCTCTCACATAGCCATGGACGTCTTCAGAATCCGTTCTTTCAGACCTTGGTACGCAGATATCGTCAACTATCTGGTTCGAGAGGAAATACCCCCGGATTACACCAGAGCTCAAAAGGCGAAGATACGGAGAGAAGCTCGCCACTATGTGTGGGATGATCCTTACCTGTGGAAGCATTGTGTCGATCAGGTAGTGCGTCGATGCCTCCTAGACAATGAGGTACAATCTGTCCTTAACTTTTGTCACTCTGAGTCTTGTGGAGGTCATTTTGGAGCGAATAGGACTGCTAGGAAAGTATTGGAGGCAGGATTTCATTGGCCACACATCTTTAGGGATGCTTACGCCTTCTGCAAATCCTGCAATCGATGCCAACGGGTTGGAAACATCACTAAAAGGAATGAAATGCCGCAATCATCATTAATCTTTTGTGAGGTCTTTGATGTTTGGGGCATGGATTTTATGGGACCCTTTCCTAGCTCTCATGGGAATCTATATATATTGCTTGCGGTGGACTACGTTTCCAAGTGGGTGGAAGCAAAGGCCACTAGGACCGATGATTCTAAGGTTGTGGCAGGTTTTCTCAAGGAAAATATTTTCTCAAGATTTGGAATACCCAAAGCTTTAATTAGTGACAGGGGGACCCATTTCTACAACAAGACAGTAACTGCCCTGCTGAAGAAGTATCATGTCACCCAGAGAATCTCTACAGCCTACCATCCTCAAACTAATGGGCAGGCCGAGAACTCCAACAGAGTGATTAAATCTATACTGGAGAAGACAGTAGCAGGTCATCGGAGGGATTGGAGCACCAAGCTCAATGATGCGCTGTGGGCATACCGTACAGCTTTCAAGACTCCGATAGGAATGTCCCCTTTCCGACTGGTTTTTGGAAAAGCTTGCCACCTCCCCGTAGAGCTTGAGCATAAAGCGTGGTGGGCAATAAAGAAATGCAATATGCAACTGGATGAAGTGGGGGAATTCCGTAAGCTGCAGCTGCAAGAACTGGAGGAACTACGCCTTGAAGCCTATGAGAACTCAGTTAACTACAAAGCGAAGACCAAGCAATGGCATGACAAGCATATTCTGCGGAAAGATTTTAAGCCAAGAGATAAGGTCCTCCTATTTCAATCCCGGCTTAAGCTCTTTGCTGGGAAACTGAGGTCCAAATGGACGGGTCCTTATAAAGTTGCTGAAGTTCACCCCCATGGTATCATTGGACTGATAAACCCCAAGACAGGCAACATCTTCACAGTCAATGGCCACAAGCTGAAACCCTATTATGAAGGCTTTGATCCAACCCATGTTGATGCAATAAGTTTCGGAAGCCCTGAGGCTGAAACAAGGTGAGCCATAGCCTACGTCGAGCCAACGACGTTAACCAAGGCGCTGTCCGGGAGGCAACCCGGGTTAGTTATTTGATATTTCCCTTTCATTAGATTATTTTCGTAGTTTATTTTTGCTTTGTTTCGTCCGCTTGTTACTCACATTTCAGGTACGAAAGTAAATCCGAGACGAGACATGTACCCAGCTCGCGTCCACCGCCTCGCGTTGTAACCCCACCGCCCCGCGGTGGATCTCACCGCCCCGCGGTGGAGGTCTGGTATGGTTTCTCCACTAAAAAAATAAATAAAAAAAAAAAGAAGAAATAAAGGGCCCCGAAAAAACCTTAAACGGGTGAGTAATATTTTTATTTCTTGAGTTGGATACGAAGGATTTGACGGTGTCAGTTGGATCGCCCCGCGATCCGGTATTTACTTGTACATTCATCACCCCCATAAACACTCCTGCCAAACCCTAATCCCTTTTTCTTTCTCTTCCACGTCTCTCTCTCTGCCGCACCCCCATTCCATGATCTCAAACCCTTAACCCAAAGCTTTACCCGCCCCAATCTCCATTGTTCCTCGCCTTGGTAGTGGCAACCTTTAACCCAACTTTGATCTCCTCTACCCAAGCCTCCCTTTGTAACGATTTCCGAACTTCCCCGTGGTGGTTAGTAGTTGAAGGGGGTGACATTTTGTTCTAGTGGTGTGACCGGTGCAATCTAGGTGTTCTTCCGGTTGTTCGGTGGTGTTGAAGGAGGAATCGAACAGTGACCGCCTCGCGTTGCAATCTCGCCGCCTCGCGCATATCGAATTTTGAATTTGGAGAAGAAGGTGAACAGTCGCCACCCCACGTCCACTTCGCCGCGACCCAGCTACTACGCTCAGTAATCACCACCGCCCCGCGGTGACTCGTGGTCATTCCTCAGTGGGTTGTAAGTCTTCCTTGCCTCGTTCTTTCGCTTCGAGCACTTACTTCATTATATAATGTCGAGATCTAGAAAGGTTGGGATGACCGAGGAGGAGTGTCGAATGTATGATGTGGTGTCAGCAAGACATGTCCAGCCGACTCGCTTCTTTGATAGGGGACCACTAGCCGAGTTGGGCTTGTTAGAGATGACTCAACAATGTCTGGACAGGATGGGATTGGGGGGATTCCTAGACAAATGCGCGCCCACATTCCCTGAACTATGCTTCTAGTTTATAGCCACTGTATCTCGAAGCCACACGCGACGCATCATCGATGGTAGGGAGCAGAAGTTCATCGCTGGGATCACCTTCAAATATGAGGGTCGGAGTTATGGTATCCCTATTGAGGAAATTAGGGAGCTGCTGGGTGTGTCAAGGCCAGCTACTGAGAAGTGGAGGTGGGGTCCCGACAAGGCGGACCTTAAGGAATTCTGGACCACCGCAACGGGCATGGCTGTATATCAAAAGCGGTTGGAGAATAGTAACAAACTTGTCCACCCCTGCTTCCGCTTAGTCTACACAGTGGTGCTTCGGACATTTTGTGGGTGTATGGAGGAAAGAAAGGTTTCTCTGAGGCGCCTTGGTCTCTTCTCCCCGATGATCGATCCTTTAGATGAGGAGACCCCTGCATGGATTGTCATATGGCTGCATGAGCTGCAACAGATTCGCGAGGGCGCCGCGCGAGATATTGTTCAGGGTGGGCTGATCACCTTGGTTGCTACGGCCAGGATTTCGATGGACACCATTCCTCAACCACTCATGCCTATTCGCTACGACATTCCATATCTGTAACGGTGTGGTATGCTGACCATATCTCAGGGGCAGTTTCTGTGGTGCTCCTACGGAGGTCACCTTTTGCGTCTCCCCCGTCCCCTGGCCTACCTGCGAGTCTTTACAGGCTGGTACATTCCTTCTGATGCTGAGATTATTCCTTCCGACGATGAGGCTGATCCGCCGGCTGCCATTCCCATGCTTATGGATGTCAATCCCCCTGCTTCTGACGTTGCCTCCACATCTGCATTGCCTTCTGAGTTTTCTTGGGACGAGATGTTCATCCGTTTTAATGCCTTCACACTGCGACAAGAGGCTGCGAACGAGGCGACGCTGGCTCGGCTGCGGACTATACAGGCTGACATTGCACGCGATATCACGGACCAGCTGAGTGCAGCTGAGGCCTTCATGCAGGAGCAGTACTTTGGGCGGCATCCACCTCGATCGAGCTTTCCATCGTATCCACCTTTCCAGTGAGTCTTTGTTCTTTTCTCCCTATTTTGCTTTGTTTTCGTCTTTACATTGAGGACAATGTGTGTTTCTAGTGTGGGGAGGGATTTAGACTCACTGTTTATCATAGCTAGTGTACAGATTTTATTCTTGCATTTTGTATTTCTATTCTCTAAAAAAAAAGAGCCAAAAAGAGGTAAAAAGGCACCCAAAATCATGGGATGAGCCGAAAACCCGCAAGGGCGGCTCAGGTAAAAAGCAGGTAGTCCGACTGGTATAGACCAGGGCAAAAGTGGACTGGAGTGATGTGAGCACATGTGAGACATCTAGTAAAATGAAATGAGTGGCTTGGTGAAAACCCGAAAGGGCACCTCGGCAAGATGAGCGAAAAATAAGAAGAGTGATTCTAGGATTTCTCTCTACCTATTGGCGAGGCGTCATAAGAAGAGGCGGTATAAGGAGTTCGGGTAGGCCACTTTGGAGCAATAAGAAGCTAGACAGGAGTTAGGAATAGATTCATCTCGCATCATGTGTTTTGGTTGTCTGGGGCTGATTGTTGAGCTGTTATAGTCATTGGTATCATCTTTTGTCACACTTCCTGAGGCCTTGATATTTGATGAGTGGAGTATGGTTGATTTAATTTACTCGAGACGAGTAAAGGTCTAAGTGTGGGGATATTTGATAGGTGTCATTTCATGCACCTTAACTAGTGATTATTGACACAATTTAGATGAAGTTTCGGTGTAGAATTAGGCTAAGTCTGTAAACCAGGGAAAGAGTTGAAGCAGTACAAATTTGAAGGTTTTACAGCTTAGTGAAGAGGAAAGAAGATGAAGGATGAAGAAGTTGGCCAATACCGCCCCACGCCTGAAGCCACCGCGACCCGGCGATGTTCCTCAGAGAAGTGCAACGCAAAGCCACCGCCTCGCGGTGGGATATTACCGCCCCACGGTGGAAGAGAAGGGTGCGCGGCCAGCGTGTCATTTGTTTCCATTTTAGTATATTTGGATTTTATGTCTTATTATATTTTATTTCCTTATTTTATCTGCTAGGTTAACTTTCTACGAACCTATTTAAGATCTTTTTCGTTAATTTTGAGGAGAGTTCGGTCCTCTCTCTTTTGATCATTCAACTTCTAGGTTTTTGAACAATGGATAGCTAAACACTTTTGTTTCGCTAGACAATTGAAGCACTACAATGAATTGGTTGTGAGATTTCTATCCCGTGTTCTATATCTTATTAAGTTGGATTGATTCTCTTGATTAAACTGTCTATTGATTTATGTTGATTCTTCTGGCGTAGCTAACTAGGTTTTTCGACATCTATCATATTGATAGGATTGCATATAGGGGTTCCGAGTGCATATCTAGTGGTAAACACAATTGTGCGTGTAGGGGTTCCGAGCGTACAATTGTGAGTGAGAATCAGTTGCATGTTAAGTAGGGGAGTGAGTACTTGTACGTCTTTCTACTTGCATGTATCCTATATCCTTGTGTGCATTGATATTGCTGTGTTGGTGCTAAGGTACGCTGACAACTGTGAGAATCAGTGGTATTTTATCATTGGCATAGTAATAAGTCTATCGACAACTGTGAGAATCGATAGTACTTAAGATCAGGGTGGGAACAATTATAAGATAGTAAAAGAACTTGGAAATATAGTTTTCAGTGATCAACCTATTGCATTTGTTGTGTGGATATTTGTCTGGTGGAATACTTTCTCTCATCATATTCCTTCCTCTGTTATTACTTGCACTTTTGTTAATCCTGCGATTATTCCAAAACCCCCCTCGTTACTTGTTAGTCACACATTATTGCATGCAGATAACCGACTCCCTGTGGGATCGACCCTGACTTACTTGATATACTCTTTAGTAGGTGAATTAGGATTTCTTTGACAGGAAAACGACATCGGTTTCCGGCCCTGTCACTCCTAAAGATCGAGTCTTATCGGGAACGTATAAAGAGAAGACTCCAAGAGTTTGAGTCTTAACGGAAAGCGTATGAAGAGAAGACTCTAAAAGATTGAGTCTTACGGGAAAGTATGACAAATGTTTGGTTACATAATAATAATTTCACACAAGCGTTTAAAAAGACTTGACCATTTGGGTCCACGACCAACCTCACCGCGTAATGCGAATTCAGATTTGGAAGGAGGACTTACTCTAATCGAAGTCCGAGCGGTTTCCACGTTGTACTCCTCGCCCGAGGGTATAATAATTATGTGCATAATCGCACTTATCTTGTTTAATTCCAAAACGCATATTCACGTTATAAGCTTTTATCATATAAATATATCATCTCGATACGAGAGATATCTTGGGAATAAATCCCGATTGGATGGCACCAGCTTAGTGCACCACCCATATCTTCGGATAGGGGCCGGTCATGACCAGGGAAGAGTGTTAGGGCAAAATCCTCCTAAGCACCAAGTTATAAAGAAACGGCTAGACCTCGCAAGGTACATAGCGTTCCTACGAATACTCGTTCTAACTACACTGTATAAGTTCACACATAAAATCCACACCAGTACCATCAAGGTAACAATATATATATATATATAATAGCGTTGTTTCTAGCAGTATATACAACCTATTATAATATCACATTTTAATCGTATTATTTATAAAATCTGTTCCCAAACGAAACAATAGTTCATCCCAACTTAATTAACAATTAAACAATTGATAATTGATTGAAACATGGAATGATAATCAAGAGCGAACCGCCACTTGCCTTAGACTAGACGAACGATTGACGAAGACGGGTTTCTGGGTCCGGAACGGGAACAGAACTCGGGTTACAGATTCCTACGGAACGACCCATAACGAAACCCTATGTTAGATTCGATAATAAACTATACGAATCTAAAGAATGACGAACGAACTCTAAAGAATGGAAGTCCCGACCGAGACCGGATCGCCCAAGGCCACGATCGCGATTGCTAAAGCAATCCGCGGTCGCGGCGGGCACTACCACGGTCGCGGTCATCGAGGACGAATGTCCGCGAGCACTAGTGACAGCGGCCGCGGATGCGGCCGACATTGTCACTGCCGCGGTCGCGGTAGTTCATAGCCACGATCGCGGCTAAGAACTCCGGCGACCCAAAATGATAAAAACTCACCGGCGACGACTCGGAAGGGCTTGATTCGCGGCGGCTTCCACTCCTGGGCACCTTGCGCCTCTAATGCACTGCTCCTTGGCCACCACCACCTCCGTCGAGGGCTCCGGCGACTCCTCAAGAATTCCGGCGAGAGCTCGAAGCTCCGGCGACTATGGAAAGGAGAGTGAGAGGGGAGATCTCAGATCTGGGTGCTCAAAACCCTCCATTTCGGCCTCTATTTATAGCCAAGGAGGAGAGCCAGCCCCGACAAGATCAACGGTGGAGCGAGAGATCGACGGCGACGACGAACGCGTGGCTCGCATGCACGACTGTGCACTCTGCACATTTTCGCGGCCGCGGTGGGTTCAGCTGCGGTCGCGGAAAATTCAAGCCTAGCTCCCCAGTGCACGATTATTCCGCGATCGCGGCGGCTCTGCCGCGGTCGCGGAAATTCCCTTTTTGCGCCTTTTTGCCCGGGAGAAGGTATGTGCATGGGTTCTAAACCCCGGTAATAATATATTTGTACCCAAACAAATATTCTAAGTCCCGAAAATACATCGAATGTATTTTATACCTCTCAGGGAAATAATACAGAGATCGAACACGAGCTACAGAAATTCCGAACTTCGCCTATCGCGTCCCGAATAATTGACGAGGGTTTGGGAAATTACCCAAATACCCTTAATTGTGTGTGACATGTCGTGCAGTTCCAGGGAAGAGCATTGTAGTGTTTGTATAAGACGTATACCTCAAGTGGGACAGGTCTTGTAAAAATGTGTCGTGTTTTTGTTCCTCTATTCCCTGTGTACCGATCGATCATGTAATGTATAAGCGCTATGTGTGATTGTGTTTTGTGTGTGTTGATCAACTTGATTTTGTCAATCGCGCCTTGGCAGTGACGCGAAATGTTTGGTCATGACGACCTGTAATGTAGCATGCTTTGTGTGTCCGGGGAGGAGTTGTATGTATTGTAGGAAAAGACGAGTGCCTTGGACATGACAAGTCTTATAAGTAGTTTGTAGTATGCCGTTTCTCTACTCCACGTGTACCGATCGATCGTGTAATGTGTATTGTAAGCGTTGTTTTGTATGTGATAAGGATATCTGTTTTGGGCTTGAATGTCACGTTTCGTCCTTGAGGCCTCTTGTTATGTTCCTGTTGAAGACACTTGAAAAGTATAGAAAAGATCAAAGGGTGACCGTTGGTGTGAGTCCAACGGCCCTCCGATGCTTAAGTCATTAAACGCGTCCGATGAAATAATAATGGACTGAACAAATGTAATAGACAAGCTAACAAATGACAAAAGTTTTTTTATAGAAATGATGCTGCTTTAGGTATGTTGCGTTCCATTCAGATCTTACGGCTTGGGTTATCTTGTCCCCTGTCTCGACTTTGGTCATCGCGTCCTCGGGAGTATGGCTGATGACGCATGTCCCTGCGATTATCGGACGTCAATCTGTGGTTGAGTCGATCTGGACTTGGCTCGGTCTTGAAGGGTTCTTTGTCCTCTTCCAGTCTAACTTGAGCCATCGTCTTGGCTTGGACGTCTTCGAAACTTCGGCATGGATATTTCGTCAATTCCCGATACAGCTCGCTGCCCCGGACCAAACCCCGTCGAAAGGCTTCGACAGATGTAGGGATGTCGCAGTGGGGTATGGCGACCTTTTCCTTATTGTACCTATTAAGATAAGTACGCAGAGGTTCGTTATGCTTTTGGACAATACGATATAGGTCGCTAGATTGCTTCTCTAGTCTTCTACTACTAGCGAATTGAATTTTAAAAGTGTTGACTAATTCTGCGAAGGATGCGATTGATCCTTGTGGCAGATGCATAAACCAAGTAAGCGCCAGCCCCGCGAGGGAGGTGCTGAAACTTTTACACATAACCACTTCGCGACTGGTCCTGGAGACGGAAATCGTCACGAGCCTTCGCTCGTCCCATCATAACTGGCCATACTCGGGAGATGGAACTTCTTTTGGATCTCGACCCGTGCGATATCATCGATGAACGGGGATTCTTCGAAACTGTCCAACGCCTCTTTCTCGATGGGTCGGGGAACGCCCGGGATCTTCGCGAGACGTTCGTCGAGAGACTTCATATGCTCGTTGATAGCCTGTTGGATGAGCGTCTGGGTGCTCGGCGTTGTCGTAACCTGCGGATTGGTCACTCGGGTCCTTTCGGAACCGGTCGGGGTGACAAACGAAACATTGTTAGTCACAATAGGGTTGACACGAGAGGTTTCAGGAATACCGGTCGCATGGATTTGGTTTCGCTCGTTCGCTGGTGTTACGACAACATCCTCCATGTCCAATCGAGTTTGGATCCTTTCGAGGTCGATTGGGCGCCTGCTTTCGGCCGGTGCGGATGCGGCGGATTGTACCTGTGCTTTGAGAAGCTCATTTTCGTTAGTCAAACGATTAATTGCAGTAACAGAAGTAGCACGGATCGATTCGTTAGTCCGACGCTGGTCGGCTAGTTCTTCCTGGAGGGACGACAGGGTTTGCGCCATTTGACGGATCTGTTCCTGGGTGGAAACCTCCGATGTATTGTCGACCGTGTCGTCAGTGGTTGCTCCCAAGACTGGCCTTTCTCCGGAGGCGCTGAGAAGTGCGTCGTTCACCATTTTGGATGATTTTTGATGAAGTTTCTGAATACGAATCGACTAACGGCCCCACGGTGGGCGCCAAATGGTTTTGGGCAAAAAGATATCAAACCTAAATTGCCTTCGATGTGGTGCTATTAGTCGAACGAATCAAATTATAACTTCAAATAAATCAGAGAATCAAAATGATGAGACGGAAACAGTAATAATAAAGCTTAGCAACAAAGGATTGCAGTGGGTCGAATGAGAATGACTAATGTCGAATGGATGTTTAGAACGATCGGACCCTGCCTTGCTTAGAAAGATCGTGCTTCGAATTACAATGAAAGCTTTCAATGCTAGTGAATGCAGTAGTAAGAGGTTCCCCTACAAGTAGAAGGCAAGACCTATATATAGCTAGAAAGTATCCTAGGAATATTCCCTTCCTTGATGCCCAAGTTATTGATGACAAATCCCTTGATTTTCTCTAGGGAGTTAATGATCCCTTGATTTCCTCTAGAGAGTTAATGCTTCCTTGATTTCCGCCATTGATTCCTTTGATTCTGTTTGTGGCAATAATGATTCATATCATTTATACATTTATTGGAATGATATGCAATCAATGACATTTTTTGTCAAACGTCGCCTCTTGAACCGACGGTCGCCTCTTCGAGTGTTGTCCCAAGGGTGTCGTCCCGAGATTTCTAGAGACTGAACGGACCGGACCTTCTAGAAGGTAGCTATTGGGCCGATCTAATGGGCCAAAAAATCGAGGCCCAACACAGACAAGCAGCAGAGGCATCATGTGCATGCTCCCACATGACAAATACTGGAGGCAATGGTGACGCCTCTGATAGGGCCATCTACAAAAGAATGGAGAACGTAATCAGTTGCCTAGTTCACGGGTTTAAATAACAAATATAAAATAATTAAATGATTAGTACCATACCAAAATAAAATGTCTCTCCTTGTCAACATGGCAGATGCAGATCGTCTTAAGCTTAACACCTCTGGGATGATGTGGAACCGCTTGCAAAGGCAAGAAAGTAGCGTTTACACCACCCACCACGACAACTGCACAATTGAATGCAGAAGCAACCAGACAACTCATATCTGGAAGCACCATCCAAGTCTTCCCTGGGGCCATCCCAGAGTCAAACCATGTAAACTGTTATAGTACTTTTTCCAACGCCGTCTCAAAGAGGCAAGTCTGAGCATACAATTCCCAAATTTCTTTCACCTTATCAATCATGGATCGTCGGACGATCCTCCATTGTTCATGCCCGAGGCCTAGTTGATCTGTGACGGCTCTGTATCCACAGTTTCCATCACTAATAATATCAAAGTAACCGTTCAAGTGTTCGTGCATACACGACGGAACTATACCCTTATACGACTCAAAGTCTTTAATGAAGGACTGTGGAGTCAAATAAGGAGGTGTAAACATTTGACCCACTAGATTCTTGGGAGCTCTAACCTGAGATGACCTCAAAGGAGTGGTAAGAGCTTTAGGGTTTGGTGAAGGTGTGCTAGTGGGCTTTGGTGGCCTACCTCGTTGCTTCTTGGGAGGTGTCCCTTCCATATCTTTGTATGTGTACTCCCATGAAGAAGGATATCTTTTAGTATCTTTGTTTGGAGCTCCCATTGGTTTTCCCTTATGTCTCACAATAACCGGCTCTTGTAGACTAGTCCCCTCGGGGCGAGCTATGTCGTAAAGTCGTGAGCCACATTTTTTTTGATCATCTGTTGATAGATTGAGGAACTGATCCGTATAAAATTGATCCATCAAATATCTCGCGACTCTGCGCTTCACCTCAGCCTCACCTTTGTCTTGCACTTCTGACAAACTCAATCGTCTCCAAAATGGATGCAACGCTGAAGGCTTAATAGGGATTGAACTTGTTACATTTCTAGCAATGTCATGCACACACGACAATCCATCTCTCACCCTCATCTGGCATCTGCAGATCTTGTCACAAAATGGGTTTCCCCCTTTTCTGTATTTCTCCGTCAAGCGGTCAAGTGCAACCTTAGATACTTTGTACTTCAACCGCTTGAAAACACCAGCTCCTGTCACAAGAGTCATCATGTTCTGTACACTCTCGTTGAAGGTCCCCTTAATGTCCTTCACTTGGTTACCCATCTTTGAATGATATTGACCGAATATCGTGTCTAGACTGCCATTTGGAGTAGTCAAGAAGTCTTTCAAACTAGAGTGTGCTCCTTCAACCCTATAGTTAGTACAAAAGAGTTTAAAGTTTGATCATACGCAAGCTTTCTGTTCTCTGCAGAAAATGCCCGTTACGTATGGATGAACTTTATACGTGACGGACGAAACACTGTCGTTCGTGACGTGTGGATTCCATCCACACGTGAAGGACGACACACCTTCGTCTGTCATGTGTGGACTCCATCCACACGTGACAGACAGTTTATGTAGAGAACATAATGTAGTGAAAATTTAGCAAAATGTAGTAAATACAGAATGCAGTATAGATTGGACAATGCACTAACCTGTTTGTCATGGAAGTTCCAAGCGTGAAAACAATATTTGTCCAAGCTGACACGATTTTTTCCTTATACGGGATCAGCCATCTGTTTCTTACATATTGAGTCAGACGTGGCCAAGCCCTCCATTCCGACTCAATTCTGCGCAACTCCCTCTCGTACTTGGGTACAGTTGTTTGCTTGAATAAATTATAGTATGTATTTGCAAACCTTGTACCTAAGCTTTTATCCTTCATCTCCTTCTTAGCATGGTCCTCTATGTTCTTCTTCACATGGCGCCTACAGAGGATAGACTTTGCACTTGGAAAGAGTCTATCTAACGCATTCATCAAGGCCTTTTCACGATCTGTCACTAGGCATATAGGTGTTACTTGACACTTTTTACACATTTCAAAACGTTGTTGTGCGGCCCACACGTAGTTGTCTTCTTGCTCATGTTGTAGAAACGCCCCCGCCACATTGTAGTTCTTCCATGTAGACGTGACTCCTATAATTTTGAGAAAAGGCAAGTCATATCTGCACAAGTAGATGTGTCATTACATAATGAATAAATATATCAAGTAGATATATCATATAGATGTGTTATACTAACCTGTTTGTGCTGTATGTGGAGTCTAACAAAAGGACGTACAGAAATGCCTTTAGGAGTTTCATGGAGTTTGGACTGGCAAAGAAAATGTTGGTGATCTTATTGGTCGTTGGATCCGACCTATACTCCATAAAGTAGTCGTTTTCCTTACATATATGGAAGAACTCTTGGACCATGGTTCTTCCTTCCATCTCACTATGTCGGACCTTGTACACTTGCTTCATTTTAGTGCAGTTTTTTGGGTCCTAGTTAAGTGTTGTTGCAATCTTGGATGGTTTATTAATTATGATTTTTTGTCATGGACTTATACAACTTCTTCTGCTCAGGTGTCATCCTGTCAGCGAATGCATGCCCGTACAAGTCAATCACCAACGACATGGTTGTGGGTTCCAACAACTACCTTGATCTTCCATGAGTCTCTCGGTTGTTCTTGACACAACAATCTGAATGGACATCCACATTTTTTACTACTTGTTCTTTGCCTTACTCTGTTTTCATCTTGAGGAATGTAAATTCCCGTTTTTTCGCACTGTAGCTGTGTCTTCCGAAGGCTTCCTCCACCAAGGTTTCTATCCCGACCAATAGTGATGCAAAAGTGATTATCAAACCCAATTTGTCTAGCCTGTTTAATTGCATCTTCTCTGGAGCCGAATACTTCACCCGTGGTAAACTTCTCTGAATAATCTTCCGAAACAATTACTTCTTCAGGTGTAAGAAAATCAAATCGCGGTTGTGTGTGTAATGTCGGGAACCCAAACTAAGGTGGGGCCTCCCACCTTACGGACGAAATTCCACTATGAGCTAAACCATCTAATAACGGTATATGCGGTTGTTGAGGCGCACAACTTTTGCCGAACAACCCAAGTGAAAAGGACGGTGGTGCCATGTCCCACTCATTCAGGGATAGATTGTTAATACCGTTGTTCACAAAATTGTTCTCCTGTTGAAGTAAAAAAACAAGTTAGTTTCATTAAAACAAATTCGTCCGTGACGAATGGATGCATTCCATCCGTGACGGATGGAGGCATTCCAGCCGTGACGAATGGATGCATTCCATCCGTCACGGATGAACATGTTTCGTCTGTCACGAATGAACATGTTTCGTCCGTCACGGATGGACCACGACGTTAAATAACAATTTTGTCGGGGCGCTAAATAGAAATCGTGTATATATAATAATGTAAAGAGCAAAGTGATTCATTGATAAGAGGCAAAAGACGTATCTTGTAACATACCGGCAGTCGGAAGAAGCGAGAAACGACATGTGCCTAAATATTTTTAGTTTGAGTAATTTGTGCTGATAATGTGTTATAAACTAAGAGAAAGAGAGAGATTTGAGAGAAAAGAATAGAACAATGAAAGAGTAATGATGTGTTTATTAGGCTTTCAACTAGTTGATGACCCGTGCCATGCACGGGGTTGGGTTTATTAAAATATTTTTTACAATATGACATTAAAATCTATATGTAGTGTGAGGATAACTTTCTTATATACAACATTTGTAATCATATTTTGAGGAGAACTTTGAAGATCACCAATTAAGATCTTTAACAAATTTCTACTTGTAATTTTAGAAAATACAACATAAAGTTGTCCATGAATAAAAACAGGTTTTGGAAGAAACAAACTCACTTGAGAGAGTGATTGTCCTTGACTTTTGTTGATGGTCATGGCAAAACAAACAATCAATGAAAACTGCCTCATTTGAAATTTGAATGGGAATCAAGTGTTTGATGGTTTAAGTATCATGCGTGGAATACATACTCTGTGTCTAATATTGCTTCTAGAAATAATTTCAAATTCTACAATATGACTCCCAAGGTGAGTGACTATCAATCTGGTACCATTACATAGCCCTACAAATTGGTCAATGTTCCTGAGTAGAGCATAATGGGAACACCTACCTTCAACTTCAACACATGACTTGGTATACCAGAAGATCGAATGCGCCATTGAGGAATTCAACTGAATAAACAGTGACATCATCAAAGCGGTTTTCATCTATTTTGCAAATACTATCTCATCTAAGATACACGTTTTCATCCCCTTGTAGTAGAGACAACATGTGTTCATTCACCTTATCAACAATCTCATAGGTGGGTGCAAGAATAACAGTATTAGACTGAAGAGCAATCAACCAAACATTACATGCATAATATCACAATTTACATATAAGACTGGGTGAGAGAATGAGCAAGCAAATGAAGAATATGAATAAACTACACATTACATTATGTAATAAATATAGTAAATTCACGAAGTAATGTAGAATACACTTACCAACTAAATATATGTCTTCCATGGAATGATATAATATGACATCAAAATTCATGAAATCGAATGCGCTTCGTGGTATTGATTTTGTTGCACTTTAGTAGTCCTGAAAAATGTACTGAGGGGAATACGACAATAACGATAAGTATCACCATAATTGTCCAAACCAAAATTGGATATTAGATATACACCATATTGAGTTATGGTGGAAAATATGTTGAACAATGATTTTTGCATAAAACCATAAAGTTTGATCCATTGTAAAACATTAAAAAATTGTGTTAATATCTTAAGATAAAAAGAAGTGAATGTCTTTATAAAAATAAAATTTTAAAAAGTTGTTTACCTTGTCATCAACCAAAATCATTTCTGTACCGGTGATAACATCCTAATTATTGTATAGAGTTCTATTCTACATATGCAACACACGAACTCGAATCTTCCAAGTGACATTGGTCTTTAACTTGAGATCTTCAATGCAGTGTAAATTTTCAGCCATTGTTATCTGCAAGAATAGAATAAGCTATTAGTAACTAAATAGTTAACATAAAATTAAGAAAGGATATAATTTTATGACCCTTACATGGAGAATAAGAGGTTTTTGCAGAGAAATATAATAAGACTATAAATTAGGATGAAATAAGTGTATATATAGAGCATTTAAATAAAGAGAGGTTTGAAATATACAATACAATAGAAAAATATATATAGATTATCTTATTTTTTATCAAAAAATGGAAGATATAGATTATTTAGTTAGCTAAGGAAATATTAGAATATGATTTCAATTCCCATGAAGTTCGGTCATGTAGAGTCAATTTTTCATATGGTAACTTTTGGTGGTTATATTATAGGATAGATTTATAATAATAATAATAAAAAAATGTAAGGAAAAATATATAATTATACAAAAAATATATCGTACTAGATTGAAAAAATCCACACTATAAAGTGTAAACCAATCAAAGTTAATATTTATCAATTATAAGTACAACAATCTTTCTAATCCTCTTCTTTTCTTTCTTTTCTTTGTACAGTACAACAATCTTTGCTAGTAAGTAGTAACTCATCATTCTTTTACAATCTTATTATTTCAAAAGAAATAATAATATCTATATTAAGTATACAAATTACTATATAGTATATACTATTAACAATATAGATAATTGTTCTAGTTGACTTAAAATCAAGAAGTACTGTAAATGGACCCTACTTGAGCGAGTAGAAGGCTCGGGGCTTTAGCGGGCTCAGGTAGAGGAAAAACGACTAGGTGGGCCGGGGCGCATTGTTTGCCGCGACAGGGGGGTGCGGGGGCGGAGCCCCCCTGCGGTATGGTACGGGTAATTGGATCCGCTTCGGGTTTTTTAGGGGATATAAATAGATTGTATTAGGGTTGTAACTACTTATCCAACAAAGCAGTAATAAGAAACCCTAGAAGGGCGATTTATTCCTAAACTTCGTTCTTGTTCTCTTTCGCTTTATTGTTCATCAAATCACTCGAATTCACAACAATAATAATATCACCAAGTAAACCATTTGAGAATATTTGTATTTACGTTAAAAGGATACTTTTATAGTTAATCTAATGTAACCAATGATATTGTGTTTTAAATTAAGAAAGAATTTAATTATTAATTAGTTATGGTAAATATAGATTGTTCACCAATATATTGTGTTTATATCTTATACTCACAGATATATTAAAAGTATGAGAAAAGTTATACAAAAATACCAAAAACTTTGGATTTATTAGTTTTTAAACCACAAATATTTTTTATTATAAAAATTCTGATTTTTTTTATTTTTAATATGAAATAATAAGATAAAGTTTTATATTGTCAATATTATTTAGTTTTAAATAGTTATGGTAAAAATTTGGATTTATTAGTTTTAAAATCATAAATAATTTTTATTAAAAAATTCGGATTTATTATTTTTAATCCGAAATAGTAAAATAAAGTTTTATATTGTAATTTTATTCGAATTTATTATTTTAAAACTGAAATAAGAAGATAAAGTTTTTATATTGTCAATATTATTTAGTTTTAAAAGTTATGGTAGAAATTCAGAAATAAGATAAGAAATGATATAATTATTATTTAGTTTTAAATTAGTATGTATATAGATAGTTATGGATTTATTAGTTTTTAAATCATAAATAATCTACTATATATATACTAAATCAATAAAAAAAATCGTCACATGACACTTCCACAATCATTTTGCCACATGACATTTCTACAACGTTTTCGCCACATGTCATTTTCTTAGAATTTCACATTTTTAAACATCAATATATAGTCTTTATTTAATCCCTTTCTATTCTATAAAAAAATCTAATTAAGATAGAAACAAATCAAAATTTCCTAATTTATACTAAATAACGTACATTGATTAAGAAAGTCTCAAAAAAGAAGAATCACACAATTATTTTCGTAATCTATTTTTTTTCATAAATATTTTAAAAATATAATTTCACCTTTTTAAAAATGAAAATATATAATAAATATTTGATCATTTTCTAATATACTATACATATTGGTTGGTGATCTTATGAAGATCAAGATCGTGGTTTCTGAAAATGGAGTAAATCAAAATCTTAAAATTATTTTCCTAACATAGATTATGAAGGGATCAAATCAATCACACAATTTTTTTTCGTAATATACTTTCTTTCATAAATACTTTGAAGATATAATTTACCTTTTTAAGCATCTAAATAATAATCCGATAAACAAATTCCGTGATAAACCAATTCGTGCAAGGCACGAGAATTAAACTAGTTTTTATTTAAAAAAATTGAATTTACTATTTTTAAACTGAAATAATAAGATAAAGTTTTAATGTTGTCAATATTACTTAGTTTTGAAAAGTTATGCTAAAAAATAGGAAATAAGATAAGAAAGAATATAATTATTATTTAGTTTTAAATAGTTATGGAAATAAACAATAAGATAAGATAAATAGTTATGATAAAAATTCAAAAATAAGATAAGAAATGATATAATTATTATTTAGTTTTAAATAATTATGAAATAAATAATAGGATAAAATATCGGATGTCGTAACAGATGATGTGGTGGATGAGGTGATATATCTTAGAGACCAATACGTAAGTAAATTGAATGTGATAACGACACGTAAATAAATTAAATATAAGACCGACACGTGAAATTTGGGCTTTTGCTTTAATATATACACTATATTGATATAGATGAGAGTCTTATATAGAAATTATAATACTTGGGAAATAGGATTACTGTAAGATTATGACAACCTTATGTAATGTACATCCATATATGAATATTATAACATTATTTACAATAGGCATTAGCGGACGATCGATACAACGGTAAGGCTGAAACAGAAGGAGGGACGCACCATTGAAGGAGGCAGGTGAAGAACTAGGGTATTCCCTCACGTATGTTTTCTCATCTCTTCTTCCAATTTCTCTTTACAGATCCATGTTCTTCCTCTTTGTTTCTCTAATTCGGTCTTTCTTTCTCTTATTTCTTCTCCTGCTGCCACTTTATTTATTTGATTCTGTCTCGGCCTCTCACATCTCAATCTCTCTCCAGATCCTTCTTCCTCTTTCATTTTCCCTTTTCTCTTTATTTCTCTCTTTGCAGTTTGCAGTTCTGATTTCGTTTGTTTTTTTGCTGAATTTGAACGGTGGAATGGTGAATTTTTATTTGTTTTTGTTCGAACAGTGGCTGGATTTTCTGGGCGCACGGCTTGTGAATTGTGATTGGGTTTTAGGGTGCTTCTTTGTGTCATTTTATGCATTTATAACACATTATTATGCTGTTTTGATTTTGAGTATAACATATCATTTAGAAATGTTTTACAAGGTTTTTGGAACGCCTGCGCCTTGCGTCTAGGCTCCAGGGACCCTTTGAAAACTAAGGTCTCTCCAAAGGTAGATTTTTAAATCCAGAAGTTGGCTTCCCAATTCATTTTTGTTTTTGTTTGTGAGTGATGCGGGACGTTTTGTGCGCTTCACTCTGTAAAATTGTATTTATTTGTGTGAGATGTGGGAAGTGTGAAATGCGCTTCAACGTGATGTGAACTTGATTTATAAGTTCCCATGATCATATAAAGGGATCTGATTTGGGCATATGTGTTGAATATGTGGTTCTGTGATGTATTTCAGTTCTTGTGGATGATCAAAGTAGAAAGACGAAAGGTATTAAGTATTAACTTTGGCCAACCATATTGAGCTCTTTGAAGGTGGAACTTAAATGCCTAATAGTTAGGAGCAGTTTAGTAGCATTGCATTGTTTGTTACTTTGTTTCGTGCCTTCATATCTAGAATTCTACAAATGATTTTCTTTCTGGTCTAGGTAGTAAATGTTGAATGTCATTTTGAATATTTCGGAAGGGACCAATACAATAGAGATTTGGTTTAGATGTTTAGTTCATACATGCTCGGCCATTCAGTATTTTTGGAGGTTTTTGAATGACTCTCTAATGTATATTATAGTGCATCAGATTGGTTCTTTTAAATATCAAATGATGGCTTCAATTGGTGTTGATTTTTGTTTTCTAGGAAAATGGAGGAGCAGTTTATTTTAAGAGTTCCGCCTTCTGTTGCCGAACAATTAGACCGCCTTCTTAATGAAACCTCTTCTTCTACCGAGGACCAGTCACTAGACTTGTCCTTCTCTGGTACTGCCATCAACCATTTTTTCTTGCTTTTATTTAATATATATGTGTGTAAGAATTCCTTCCCTCCATCAGTAATTTTGTGTTTATAAAATTCTGCTAAACCTGCCTATTTTTCATGCATGTAGAGTCTAACAAAGTAAAGTTTAGCACTACAAACTGTAATTTAGACTTAACAGAGATGAATATACACGTGCTGCAATTTTTTTAGGATTCCTTTTTGAAATTTATAATTGAACTGAACATATCGAACAGCAAATAAAATCCATATTCCTTTTAAATTGGTGATTGCTGCCATTATGTTTGCAGAGGACGGCAGGAGTGGTACGTTTTCCATCGGCGATGAGCATTTTCCTGCATCTCTGCTGGATCTTCCATGTATTGTGGAGTCGTACAAAACTTATGACGATAGTGTGCTGATTAAAACCGCTGATATTGGTCAAGTACTGCTCATTCACCATCTAAAATAATCAATTGAATGGATATATCAGTAATTTCTCTTAAAATCAACATTGTTGGTGAAGCAGATGATTATGGTGCGAGAAGAGGATGATCCTGTTCCTGACTCTGTAGAGTACAGACATGGCATAACTCCTCCCATGAGAGATGCACGAAGGCGTCGGTTTCGCAGGGAGTCGGATCTGAATGTATGTGACTTGCTACTACCTCTAATTGCTGGCAGAGTGAATATTTTTGTTCTGTTTCTGCATTATTACTAATGCTATTTTACTGGTTTGGGACATTTTACAGCCAGAAGTTATGAGGCGAGTTGAGAATGATCTTTGGAACATCATGAGAAGTGGAAATATCCTTTTAATTCTTCAGTCCTTTGTATTTATTTACTTCTTCTGCGGCACACATAGGAGATGTATTTGTCAAATTTGGCATGCTAATGCTGATCTACATCTTTGCAGTCTCTATGTACATTCTTTGATGTGGGGCTCTACAATTTTCTTCTGTATTATTAGTATCTTTGATCGTCATTTATAGTTTGGAAAAGAAGTTATATATGACAAAAAGTATCAATAATTTCTTATATTTTCATGCTGGTGAAATCAGACATACACCTATACAATATACATGTATTTCATATGTTAAGAAAGTTGTCAGGTATATCAGGAAAAAAAAAAGATGTATAATTACTTAATGAGTAAATGGGCTTAGGAAATGGTAATGATTTGAGTTTGTAATCTATTCTCTTGTTACATTGTTTTCTATGATGTATACTTACTTGATGAGTTAATGGGCTTAGGAATTGGTAGTAATTGAATTTATAATTTAGGCTCTTGTTACATTGTTTTCTATCCTAATGAAGACCATTGCTTAGTATTTAGCTTGTGTCTACGCTGGCTTTCAGTTTTAGATGTGGAATTTTATGTCATCATGGAAACATGTGGCTAAGCCATTTTTGTAAGCACTTGTGTTTATCCGTAACCGATAATAACGCGTTGAGGCTACCACACAAGAGGAAGATGGAGAAGAGAACCCACGTATTACTATAAAGAAGCCTGCTCCCACAACCACCGCGAAGGCTGATGAGCCAGAGCCTGCTCCCAACAATGAGGAGCCTGAGAAAAGTGATTCTGATGACTCTGATGACTCAATATAGCAATGACAATCATGTAAAAGATTTGGGCAATCCAATCCATCTTCTTAGTTTTAGCTGGCAAGCCAGAAAAAGTAAGGTATCTGTTTAAGGCCTGCTCCCTGTACTTGTTGTATTGAAATGTTGTTGCCAAAACTTTGTGATTTTATTTGTATTCTTCTTTGTGGTTATACAGCATAGGCATGGCATAACAAGCTACATCAAGAGATTACAACATACTATTTGGTTGTGGAAGCAGGCAAGAGGCAGTCATGATGCAAGATAAGTGTATTTGATAATTCACTGGATTGCAACAATGTTATTGGGACTTGATGAACCAATATATGTGTTTAGTAATTGATCTCGAGGATTATATATTGATGGATATTCTTGATACCGTGTGTCACGTATGTCAATTAAAATGGTATGGACTTGGGAGAATTGACATGGAGACATTGGGAAACAAGGTATGAAGTTGAAGTTTAAAGAAGATCCAGATTCGGGCTCGTATTTGTTATCACATCTTATGTTCATAATATAATAATAATGTACTTATGTACAGCAATATTGTTTGTTTGGCATGTTTATACTTACACTATGACCTTTATTTACTGACTTATATTGTAATTTTTATATTTATTGTTGTTAGCTCTCACTAAGTGTAAGCATAGTGTTGGATTTTAATGGTTTTGAATATATTTAGTTGTAAACGCTTTGATGTGGTTTTGATGTGTGATTTTGATTCAGATGGAAGAATGAATATCTTTGACAAAGTATATATAAATGCTTGCTTTACAACTAAAGCTAAAACCTGGACAAGAGGTCTCTTTCTCCTTGCCATTTGATTTCATTATTCACTTAGATGCATATTTTAACCTTCTTAATCCTGTACATAGTTTGCACTTTGATGCATAGGTGTTAGATGTGGTTTGTGGCATTGTTGTTTCGCTTTTGATAAGTGACCTTAGAATTTGCATTATAGTATTTAGGCAGCTCAACAATGGTTATAAGTAGGGGTGTTCATGGGTGGACCGGACCGGATTTTCGGACCGGACCGGACCGGTAAAATTCCGGTCCGGTCTCCGGTCCACCATTTCCCCAAAATCGGTTTCCGGTCCGGTCCAAATCCGGAAAAAATCCGGTCCGGACCGGAATTTAATTTTTTTTTTTTTTTTTAACTTATATGTTTTATATATTTTTTTTAGAGATTTATATGTATTTTTTTGTAGATATTTTTTTAAATTTAATAAGTTAGGAGTATATATGTTTTATAAATATTTTTTAAGATATTTTTTTATAGATTCTAAATAAGAATTTAATTTTTTTATTTTTTAAAATTAAATCCGGTCCAAGACCGGACCGGACCGGATTAAGACCGGACCGGACCTATCCGGTCCGGTCCGGTCTTCGGTCCACATATGCCCAAAAATCCGGTCCATCGGACAGGACCGGACCGGATGAACACTCCTAATTATAAGCTTAAACAACAATGAATATCAGGTTACTAGAAAAATGGTAATTTTGTGTTGCTCCCATTACATAGATTGGCAGGGGTGATTAGTTGTCTACACGAATTGCAAATTGCTTGTTCTAGGCAAGTAACTATGGTACATTTGAACTTGTATGACGTCATATGCTCTATAGCTTTCTGATTAATCTTTGGGGAATGCTTCACAAGATTTTAAATTGCACAAATAAAATTGGATCCTAAAATATTACATATATATTGTAGATGCAATCAGAATATTACATATATATTGTATATAGTTTCTGTTTATTAAAATAGAACTGGGTTGAGATTATACATTACATGAAAAAATTTCAATATAATTTCAACTATTGCATATCAATCAATCAATCAATAATAATATACACAAACTTTAAAAATAACTAATTTCGTAATAAATATGGTAATGTTTATAAAAAAAAAATTGAATCTCTCTCCAGTAGATATTTTTGACAGTATTGATAACTTAGGAAACGAAAAATACTGTTTAAACTTAAGAAAATAAGTACTGACATGACTCTTTCATTTAAAAACAAAAAGAGATAATCTTGGTAGCCGGATAACATAAAGTTCAAAATTAAGTTATTTTAAACTAATTTAAATTAAAATAATTTAAATTTCAGTTAATAAAAAGTCATCTTAATTGATTTTTCCTATATTAAGAATGGGCGATGGTTTGAGGTGCCTGCTAGGGATTTTTGGGCCTGTTTGGATGACGTTTAGAATGTATTATTTTACATTAAATTGATAATTTAATATAAGATAATGTATTAAATTGAAAGTTCCAAACAAGTCCTTTGTGTAACACTAGAACCAACTTCTCTTTTTCGCAGGTGCATATATAAGATTTTGGAAAAAGGTTCAAGTGAGAAAAATTATTAGAGTGAAAATGTAAATAAAAAAGGCCGTGTCGTTTGTATTTTTGAAAAAAATTCAAAAGGATGCGCGCACATGATATGAAATGTGCATAGATTTTGGGTTATATGTGCATGGATTTGGACTTGTATGTGCATCTAAATTCTACTTGTGTACATCGCTTTTCTGGGTTAAAATGTACATGAGTTATGAACTGCATGTGCATTCCTTTTGAAGTATATGCCTGTATACTTATATGTACATGTAATTTGTACTAGGTGTGCATGAGTTTTCACTTACATATTTTCTAGAAATAAAAATGTACGTGATTTTGTGTAAGTAAAAATTCATGCACATATAGACAAAAACTTATGCACTTCTTGGAATGTGCACAAGTTTGTGCTTGTATGTGCCTAGATTTTGATTGTATGTGTAACTTTGTTTAAGTGGAAACTCATGCACATACATGCAAAACTTATGCACTTCTTGGAATGTGCAGAAGTTTGTGTATGTATGTGCGCATATTTTGACTGTATGTGTGACTTTGTATAAGTGGAAATACACACACGTACATGCAAAAACTGATGCACTTTTTTAGAATGTGCACGCGTTTGTGCTTATATGTGCATGAATATTTGTTTGTCTTTGCTTAGTGGAAACTCATGTACATACATGCAAAAAACTTACCCCTGAAATGTGCACAAGTTTATATTTCATTTGACTTTATGTGGACGAGTTAAAAAATGCACAAGTTTTGCATGTATGTGCATAAAAATAAGTCTTTATATGCATGATTTTTGTGTTGTATGTGCTAGCGAATAAAAAAAAAATGCATGTACATACATCCGCCCATATTTCCCCCCAAAAATATACGCTTTTTTCAAATAAAATTCGGTCGTGCCGAATTATTGCTTTTTTAATCTGGGTTTTTTGTTTCCTTTCATATTCATTTTTATTTCTCACCTAAATTCCCTTTTTCACCGGATCTGCATCCTAAGATTTTATTCAAATTTGATCTTCATACATGTGATGTGACTCTATGTCTGCCAAGAATCATAATAAATTAATAATTTCAGAGTATCAGTACCAAAAAAATAATTTCAGAGTATCATGATAAACACGTTCATAATACCTGTATTAATCTAAAGGAAGGTTCAACGCATATTACGCTTATGATGAGTAGCTAGAAGAAACAATAAATTACCCTTAGATCAAGGATATAGGGAGTTATGATCAAACATGAAAAATGGAACAAGTGACAAAATTATTGATATAACGATGTTTTTTGTACTGTAATTCCACGAAGTTTACACTTTATACTTAGGTGTATATTAAAGCATCAAAATAAAAATATACATAAGAATAAAAGTGGTTATTCAAGCACCCGAAGTGCATTGAAACGTTTTCAAACACACAACGGCTTTCTGAATCTCCTTCAAATTAATTTGGTCTCTTCGTCTCCTCCAACGGGTTTCCGAAATCACCATTGAAATGTTATTCTCAAGCTTCAAGCTCTTAATGGCTTATGTGTCATACGCTCATACGTTTAACTGTGTTCACTGATGAGATATTCAAAATTGCATAAATGATATTCATAAATAATACAAATGTATGCATGAATATCAATATTAAAGACATAAATATCAAACACAAGGACATGAATATTATTTCACAAGACAATTATATCATAAAAAATATTATGAATATGTCTACACAACACCGAAATATCTACATAAGAACATGAATATTCATGTACAACGGAAGTGTATGCATGAATATAAGTATTGAAGACATGAATACCAAATACAATGATGTGAATATCATTTAACGCACTCTATACAGAAGTTAAACGATGATAGAGGAAGATGAACGTTGGGATGCATATCTTGTGTTGATTTGATTCTCTCATGTAGATTTTATCCTTTTTTTTTTTACTTTTGATTCATATTAATACCATAAATAAAATTTGTAACTGATTTTTATTCTAGCTAATCGAATGGAACAAGCACATCATGCTCGTCGTTGCCCTTGCCTTTTTTTAAAGATCAACTGCCATTGCTACGTCACGTCGTTGAGCGTCGATCTTTTTTCCTACATGCATGGCCGATCTCCCTTTATTATCATCGCAGCGCCATCACCGATAAGCGTTGATTTGCACATTTCATGCCACATCACCGTCTTGGAATCCCCGGTTTGTCGCGCCGTTTGTCTCGATAAAAGCTTTGGACTTTTTAATTGACAAAAAAATCTCTTGTAGCTATAGTTTCCATTAGTCGGAACACAACAGTTCAAGTACTTGTGCATTTTTAAAAAGTAAGACTAATTGAAAATCATATATATGAAAATCTTAACAACAAAAATTAATAGTCAATTTAAAATTACATAGTAGTTATAGAAAATTGAGGTAACTAATTACGACACACTTGTGGATATATATGATTGTAAACTATATAAGAGTTATAGAAAATCAAATATCATAAGTTTTGGCTATAACTATTTTTTAAGAAATATAATTAAAAAACATTCGATATGAGATTGAAAATAATTAAAAAACATTCCATATGAGATTGAAAATAATTAAAAAAACATTCGATACGAGATTGAAAATACAATATCTAAAAGTAAATTTGGATATCAGATTTATGCTTGATTTTTTTCTTTCAATTTTGTAACTATCCATGTTAGCTTATGGTTCTTAATTAACCCGAACAAATTTTGACACTGCTAACAAAATTTTCATTTTACCTAATCAGTATGATATGTCAAAAGATTTAGTTATGACAACTTTCTGTAAAAAAAGAAAGTAAATAAAACATATCTGATAAAATTATTGATTAAGAAAAATGAGATCTCCAGCGAATACTTTCCAAATAAACTAAAATCATATCAAAATTCATACACTTTTTCAAAATTAATATCTATTTGTCAGCACATTATACTAATCAAAATTATTTTTGTTATTTCAATTTTTTTCTAGATTCAAAATTCAATATAATCATAAATATCTCATCTATTATAATATATTATATATACTAGGATAATTTAAATACTGTTTCAATTAATAGTATTCAAATATCTCAAAATTTTTAAGTAGATAATTATTGTTTGTGGAATAACATTATTTAACAATTGATTTAAATAGTTTTAAGGTACTACATATTATCATATATTTTAACTAATTTGTCACACCTTTATATTTCTAAATTTTACAAGGTTACCCATTTATATGATTGGTTTGAAGCCTTTATCAAGACATTATTTGTAATAATATATTTATATTAAATAAATGTGTTTGGATCAACAAATATTTATATGACATAAGTACCTTTTCTTACTAACACATTTTTCCAAAATCCCCTTATTTTAATTTAAAAGAGTAAAATTTATACAGAATTTTCAATGTTACGTAACCATGTTTTTAGTAAAAAGTACATTATTTGTTATAATGGCTTTATGAATTGTAGTAACAAACAAACCCTAATCTACTCTCGAACTGTCTATTTATATATATACCATTTGCAATGGTGATTTTTTAGAATTAAAATATAATAGGTTTTTGAGCTATAATGTACTTTTGCTAAAAAACCTCCCCATGGTTTTTTACTACAAAACTGCAAAAAATCCTTCAAGTTGAAATATTGCCTTTTTGGCTATTTTTGTAATTTTTTAGCAAACAAATTATTATTTAAAAAAAATATATTATTTTAAAAAAAATATATTCAACATTCATAATTGATTTTTATCTATACATAAACACACATTTTATATATATTTATTACAAATATTAGAGTTTAAAAAGCTGGTTTAAAAACTAGAGATGTGAAATGAAAAAAAGAGTTTTCAGATGCGTTGGATAGAGAAAATTGAAAAATTGACTAAAAAACCTTGTTAAAAGAACAATCATTGTGCATGCTCTATGTTTCTTTCCTACATGTCATCCAATTAGATACGCCATGTACGCAAAATTCAATATCCATTTACAATGTTACCCTTATCTTATTTTGATATTTACATATGCAATTTCTTATACTATTTATTTTTTTACTTATCAAAGATTATATATTATATATCTTCTCACATTAGAAGCTACTTATTAGTGATAAAAAATAGTTACTTATTTAGAATGTATATGTAGATGACCCGTAGTTGAAAGTTACATTCCCTAAACTTATTTATAAAATAATATGTGAAGTCATATATCAAAATCTACATTTCAACTATATCAAAGATACGTTTTTACAAAATTATATAATTAAAATAAAAACATAATACTCTTATAATTTCACTACTTACACTTTTATATATTTGGTAACATACAATTCATGATGCAAAATTAATAATATATATATATTCTATTTTAAACATTAAGAAATATAATTTAAAGGGTCTTTTTCTTTCAATTAATTATATGAAATTATATTTTTTCCATTACATAAATCTAATTTATACATTTTCTATTCAATTAATTATATTAAATTCCTAATTTATTTTTACTGCTTTGTATATAAACTTGCATATATACCTTCAATTCTAAATTCTAATCATACGAAAAACATTCATACATGTCATGAGATCTGGCATGCAATTTATCTAGTAAGCATTCCAACGTATTCAACAAAGTTTCAACTTTGACTTTAATTAACAAATTCCGCGCATGGCACGAGGATGTATGTTAGTACTAAAGTAAAACCTAGTTAAGATCAATGGTCGTTTTGACATTGTGCTACGTCTTTTATTTTCACATGTCTATTCCATATCATGTCAGATCACTAAATTATCATTTTTCCTTTATTATTATTATATAAAATATTTTAGATATGATCATGATTTTATTTCATCATATAGATTATTCGCATTTGATCCTGATTTTTATATTAGAGAAAATATATTAGGTATTTTTTAAATATTTTTTTTAAAAATTTCATTTAATTAGTCACAATTTAGTTTTATTTTTTTAACTTTTCTATTTCTAAGTATTGGACATTTGGACCTGATTTAACATAAGAAAATTAATAATTCTGGTAAATTTAATTAGAAAGGAGAAACGAATATACAAGGGATCCATTACAAAAACAAGGTAATATATCTTATAGAGATGCTTGGGCGAAGTCCTGAGAACCGGTCTATGACAAAAAAAAATGAATACTTGTCTATGGATAGCCCATCAGAGCATTAACCCAACTCAAATTACTGGGCTTAGTGGTATCACGTTTTGCAACGACAATGAATCTTTGTCCTTTATTAATTGATTCAAAATATTATGTATACAGATCTCAGGAATTCCCACAGCAGAAACTAAGATTGAACAGAACAAGAAGAATAGAGGAACGATAGTTTGTGAATTCAATGTCAAACAACGAACTCACCTCAAGGCCAAATCTGATTATCTTGAGAGAAGAATTTTAGGAGAATTACAATGATGAATGAATGCCAAAATTCATAGCTCAGTTTTCTATTTAAAGCAACTAACAAGCCTAATTGCTTTCAACAGGCTGATAGTCATAACAACCATAACAGAATTGAGCTAATAACAGAATGCTCCAACTGATTACATGACACGTGGCAAATCATTAAATCTGTATCAAATCCCCCGTGCTTAAGAAACTTGACCTCAAGTTTCAAAGTGAGGAAAACGCTGCTGGAAGTCAAAAAAGAACTCCCAAGAAGCTTCTTCAACAGGCTGATGTTTCCAATGGATCAAAACTTGAGTTGCAGCACACCCTTGTCGATTAACCATACGCCGAGCCAAGATAGCCTCAGGTTCCTTAGGATGAGCATCATTCAAAACAGAAGGCAATGAAGAAGCAGTCACATCAGAACCCACATGCCCTTGTAGCCACGCTTTGCTGCCTGTAAGCTTGGAGTTTCACATAGACCATATCGCTAACAAGGAAACTTCTTTCACTCCTATGCTTGTTAGCTTGCTGTTCCATCCGATGTTGGGCTCGCATCAGATGAAATCGGAGTATCTGGATCATGCTTTCCCTCTCTTCAAGGCTCCTAGCGACCATATCAACCTTTGACTCACCAGGAAGATAAGGTAAGTGGACTGGAGGAGTTTGACCATACACGACTTCATATGGTGTCAAACGAGTAGCACTGTGAAAAGAGGTGATATACCACCACTCGGCTAGAGGCAACCACCTACTCCACTGGTGAGGCTTCTCTCCACACATGCATCTTAAGTAAGTCTCCAAACAACGATTGACAACTTCAGTTTGTCCATCTGTTTGGGGATGGTAGGCTGAGGATAAGTTCAAGTCGACCCCTTGAATGGTGAATAACTCTCTCCAAAAATCACTTAAGAACACAGGATCCCTGTCACTTATGATAGACCGAGGAAAACCATGTAGCTTAAAGATGTTATCCAGGAAACTTTGAGCCACAGTTGCTGCAGTGTAAGGGTGAGATAAAGCTACAAAGTGTGTAGCCTTACTAAGTCGATCCACAACAACAAAAATGACTGATTTACCGAAGGAAAGAGGCAAGCCATCAATGAAGTCCATAGATATATCCATCCATACCTGCTCTGGAATAGGTAAGGGCTGCAGGAGACCAGGAGAAGCAGACTTATCATACTTATTTCTTTGACAAACCACACAAGATCTAAGGAAATGCTGAATGTCAGGAATTAGCCCTTTCCAATAGAATAGAGACTTAACCCTCTGGACTGTCACATCCCTCCCAGAGTGTCCACTGGTTCCAGCACTGTGCAACCAAGTCAGAAGCTGATCCTTGAGAGCTGGATTGTTGCCAACCACAAGCTTGCCTTTCCTCCTAAGCTGCTCATGAACCCAAGTGTAATGTTTCCTGGAATTAGGATCATGAACCAAATCACTGATGATCTATTGGAGATTAGAATCTGAAGTGTAACAATCCTTAATAGCTTGTAACAAATCAGATTCGATCACTGACATAGCCATATTCAAAACTTCAGAGCTTTCCAATCTAGACAATGCATCAGCTGCCAAATTCTCCTTCCCTTCCTTATATTGAATATCATAATCAAACTCCAACAATTTAGGAAGCCATTGCTGTTGAATTAGAGTATTCAACCGCTGCTCTAACAAATACTTAATGCTCCTCTGATCAGTTTTGATAGTGAAGTGATGATTGAGAAGATAATGCCTCCATTTTTGCAAGGCAAACACTACAGCCAATAACTCTTTCTCATAGATAGAATAGTTGAGCTGCTTGCCTTTCAAATGTCTGCTGATATAAACAAGTGGATGTCCATCTTGCATCAGTACTGCACCTATTCCATACCCACATGCGTCAGTTTCCACCATAAACTTCTTATTGAAGTCTGGTAAAGTTAATACAGGAGCTTGACAAAGGCTTTTCTTCAATTCTTCAAAGGCTGCAGTAGCTTCTGTTGACCAAACAAAACAGTCCTTTTTGAGCAACAAGGAAAGAGGTCGAGCAATGACTCCATAATCCTTCACAAACCTCCTGTAATAACCAGCTAGGCCCAAAAAACTCCTTAACTGTTTCAAATTAGAAGGCACGGGCCAGTTAACAACTGCATTGATCTTCTTAGGATCTATACTAACACCATTAGCAGAGATAAAATGGCCCATATATTCCACTTTGGATACAACAAAGGCACACTTACTTCTTTTTGCAAACAAAGAATGCCTTTCCATAGCTTGGAAAACCAACTTCAGGTGCTGCAAGTGCTCAGTTAAATTGGTGCTGTAGATGAGGATGTCATCAAAAAATATCAAAACAAACTTCCTGAGATAAGGCCTGAACACTGAATTCATCAAATATTGGAATGTTGCAGGGGCATTTGTTAGGCCAAAAGGCATAACCAAGTACTCATAGTGGCCATTATGAGTCTTGAATGCAGTTTTATGGATATCTTCCTTGGCCATCCTTACTCAAATCAATCTTGGAGTAGATGGAAGAGCCACCAAGTTCATCCATGAGATCCTCAATCAAAGGTATGGGAAATCTATCCTTCACTGTGGTTGCATTCAGCCCTCTGTAGTCCACACACAACCTCCAACTCCCATCCTTTTTCTTCACCAGAACCACAGGAGAAGCATAGGCACTAGAGCTATCCTGAATAATTCTAGAATGCAACATCTCCTTTACCATCTTATCAATCTCATCCTTTTGATAAGTGGCATACCTATAAGGTCTTTGGTTGATAGGATCAGCCCCTTGTAGCAGTGGACTCTTGTGATCATGGCCATCTCTGAATGGTGGAAGTTTCTTAGGCTCTTGGAATAAAGCATCATACTGAAGGAGCAGCTCTTGCATACTCAGAGGAAGTGACTCTTCCTCCTTAATACAAGTAATCAAACTCGGTGAAGTACTGACTTCTACTTTATTGACATAGATCATTGTCAACTGACAGTCTTGCCCAAGAATCTTGTTCATTTGCTGAGCTTGTAATTCTCTTACTGAACCTTGACCAATTCCCCGAAGAACCAGTTTTTTGATTGATTATTAGTGAGATTTCTATATATTATTACAGGTATTTAATATTATACATTATTACTAATTACATATATTTTGATTTATTTATTTTTTCTGGAAAATTTAAATTCATTATATCTTTAATAATGAAAAAATATTAAAATAAAATTTTATTCACATAGCACAAAAACTAAACTGGTTTTATCAGATATTGATTAGGTTTACATTTATGACTGCGAACGTGATCACTTTAAAGCGGATAGTGCAAAACTTATTCTCAACTATCTCCAATCAATGCCCCATCCCTTCAAAAGCGTTTCTTAAAAAAATCATCTTATCAATTTTGAACGGTAACAAAACAACAATCGAAATTCTTTAGTTCGATTCCTACATATCATTTTTAATGTATATATGTGATAGCATAATTGTTGATAACGATGATGAGAAATCACAACTCCAACTAACGTCGATTCTTTCGATTTTATTTTCGGTGCCCTGCAAATATAAAAAAAAAGGCAAAAGGCGGGGTTTGTCCCTGTTTCACCTTTGACGCTAAGTCAGTTTGTAGTAATGGGGGCTAGGGTTTTAGATAGGGATGAGCTTCGGTCCAAAACCGGACCGGATCGGACCGGAGCGACCCGGACCGAAAACCTAATTCGGAAAAAGTATGGACCGAAGACCGGACCGAAAAGTACCGGTCCGGTCTCGGTTCCGGTTCCGGTTCACCTCAGACCGGTTTTGGACCAAATTTTATATTTAAAAAAAATAAATTAAAAAAAACTTTTAAAAAATTATATTTTAAAATATATTTACTATATATAGTACTATATTCATATAGAAATATATAATTACATTAAAATATATTTACACTATACATATATTTTAAATTATATAAGTATTTTATAAAAGAATTATTTTTGTAAAAAAAAATGGGTCCAGACCGGACCAGAACCGAAATTTCCAAAATCTCGAACTGAAGACCGGACCGGTTTTCATTCGGTCCGGTCCAAAAAAACGGCATGGACCGAATTATGCTCATCCCTAGTTTTAGAATATGAGAACTGAATGAATGTCATGGAGGCCTCCTTTTTGGATGGGTGTAACTTTTTGTTATTTATATCCACTGTATGTATGCGGAATGCACATACATAGACATATGTATGTGGAATGAGTATGCGCACTGCATATGCATATACATATGTATGCGAACTACGCATGCGTACACATATGTATGCGCGCATACATACACATACACACTAGTTGAAAACTAAACATTGACCACATGATATGTTACGTAAATTGAACGGAAAATTTTGAATGTTTTTTCTCTAAATTTCTCTCTCTATATATACATACTCATCATCTCTATATATACATACTCATACATATTCATTATGAACCGTGTTAATAATGATTGTCCCAGATTTTTTATTCGAATGAGATAAGTTTACTATGCTTATACTATTATACAACTTTATGATAAGATTAGTTACTTCTACATATATAAATCTATCAAGCTAGATATCTACATATAAATGCACTTATTACAAGTTACAATATAACATACTAAACCTTCATTAAATATATCATAAAGTTGTGTAATAGTATAAGTATAGTAAAGTTACCTAAAACATTAATGAAAATTTTAAATGGTCTTGTTACAAGTTACAACAAACGTATTAAACCTTCATTAAATATATAACAATCTATCAAACCATCTATACTATATGTAATCTAAGTGACCTTATAATAAAGTTGCGTAATAGTATAAGCATTAGTAAATTTACATAAAAACATTAATGAAATTTTAAATTGGTCTTCTTACAAGTTATGATATAATATACTAAACAAGCATTAAATATATAACAAGCTATCAAGTTAACTATATTATATGTATAAGTAACTAATAATCATAGAGTTTTATAATAGTATAAGAAGAGTAAGCTTACCTCATTCGGGAAAAAAATTATGGAACAATCATTATCAGCAGGGTTCGTGATGAATACGTATGATGAAGAATAGAAATTTAGAAAACTTTTAATGATAATGAATGAGAAAAGATGAGTATGTATATATAGAGAGAACAATGGTAAAAATATTCAAAATTTCCCGTTCAACTATTTATGTGTATCCAAAATTTTATGTTCAATGCGTAACTTGCAGTTAAAGTTTTAATTTTGAACTAGCGTGTATGCAAGTGCGCATGCATATGCGTACACATCCGCACTGTGCATACATATGCGTACGCATGCGCATACATATGCATATGGTTTTGTAATGCATATGCACACGCATACGCGTTCCGCATCCGTAGGTCTATGAATATGCATGCGCATTCCGCATACATATTGTGGGTATAAATATCATATGGGTGTGTTAATATCCCCGTTTTGGATATCTCTTATGCCTCTTTTATACTTGGGAACCTCTTGATGGGAATTTTGCTCGAATGAGATTTTATCTTTTGGCCTTACACTTTAACTAATATCAACAATATAATTAAATATAAATTTGATTGAATAATTTTTATCTCCACAATACCCACTGGTCACTATGATATGTATGATTCAATATCCGTTTTCAGGTTAAATTAAAAAAGAAATATTTACTTGTTAAGAAGATGATAAAAATTTCCAATTAGGGCGTATCCGGTTACCTTTTTGCTAGCTCGAAATTTGTTTTCCAGCTTCTCCCATCTCAAGGTATCCCGTTCGGCTGCTAGCTAAAGATAGATAGAGGTAGATGAAGAGAGCTTGTTTTTCGGCCATTTTCTCAAGCTCCCCCCCATTTCAAAATCAGAGTAACCTCTTCCATCCTGGTTTGCAACTCTCCCACTCGTCTGCAATTTTCCAACCTATTGTTGGAAAATTAATCATCAAAATCACAGACCTCCTCCGTCCTCCCACGCCCTCCTCCGTCGACCTCCTTTCCTAGTCAAGTCGGGCCGCCCCCACAACTAGCGTCTCCTTCCCCGACCTCCTTTCTCGGCCAAGCCCGCCGCCCCCGACCTCCTACAATTTTCTGAGATTTCCATTCGATGTATTCATAATTTTGGGTTCTAGGGTTTGAAATTGGAGAATTTAAGATCTATTAGGTTTGGATTTGTGCATTTTTTTATTTTGAAGGATTTGAAACATGAAAGAGATAGTATGAATTTAGACCGAACAAAATATGGGTGGATAAACGTGTTGTGTAGAAACAAAAACAAACATGTTTTTCTCTCCCGAAATGAATTTTATTTATCTAAATAATAAACTTTAACTCTAGTTATATTACAACTATTTAGAGAGGTTGGTCTAAGGCTCTGTTCGGGAGACCTTATATAGGACTTATGAAGCTGATTTTCTTGAACAATTGAAATTTAAGGTTGTAAGTTGGTGTTCGGCGTTAACAACTGGGAGAGATTATGGAGATAAATCTGTTGAAGTATAAACTTGTTCCCAATGTAAGACTTAATTAGAGGCATGCTTATGTTCTCTTAATGTCTAAGTTCAGTAAAAGGCCTTTGGGACTCTAAGTAGCATTTACTGTGTTGGTTGCTGGATTTCTTGTAAGTTGTGGGATTCTCCTTCTATAAATGGAGACCACCTTTCAGTTAATGAAATAAGTCTTTTGCATACAAACATATTAAAATACAGAGAGCATAACAGAGAGTAGAGTGTTGCAACGGCTCTTTAATCCAACAAAGTGGTATCAGAGCGGTAGAGTGGGTAGCACCGCCAAGTTGTTGTCGGAGACTATAAGGATGGCCACCAGCGTATCCTCCTTCCAAGTTCCCTCCCTAAAGACCAACCATTATGACAATTGGAGCATAAAGATGAAGGCTTTATTAGGAGCCCATGAAGTCTGGGAAGTCATTGAGAATGGCACAAGGGAGGTTGCAGATGAAACCACCTTGACCATTGCCGAAAGAGACAGCCTGAAGGACCAGAGAAAGAAGGACAAGAAGGCCTTATTTCTCATCTATCAAGCATTAGACGATGATGGATTTGAGAAGGTATCGAGCGCGGCGACCGCCAAAGAGGCATGGGAGAAGCTAAGGACTTCCTGCAGGGGAGCCGAGCAAGTGAAAAAAGTCTGACTTCAAACTCTGAGAGGTGAGTTTGAGTCCCTTCACATGAAGTCTTCTGAGTCAATCTCGGACTATGCTTCAAGAGTCTAGGCCATCTCAAATCAATTAAGGAGAAATGGAGAAGAATTAGATGATGTAAGAATCATGGAGAAAATTCTTCGCTCCTTGGACTCCAAATTCGAGCTCATCGTGGTGACCATAGAAGAAACCAAGAACCTAACGGAGATGACAATCGAACAATTAGAAGGATCATTGCAAGCATATGAAGAAAGACATGTGAATAAGCAAGAGACTATTGAGCAACTTCTCAAGTTACAACTCAGGGAGAAAGAAGAAAACAAAGGCCCAGAGAGAAGCCAGGAAGGCTATGGAAGAGGTCGAGGACAAAGAGGAAGAGGTCGCGGCCGTGGACGTGGACGAGGCTGGAATTATGGCAATCAAAATTCCAACAACAACAAAGAGAAAAGAGAAAAGGCTCGTCATGAGGCCGTGGAAGGGGACGACAATCAATTTCAAGGTATGACAAGTCCCAAGTTCAGTGCTATAATTGCCAGAAGTTTGGACATTATGCTGCAGATTGCTGGGCTCCAAAGAAGGATATAGAGAAGAAAACAAACTATGCAGAGGTAAAGGATGAAGAGAATGCTACGCTGATGTTGGCATACAAAGACAAGAGGGGAGAAGAACAGACCTCATGGTACCTGGACACTGGTGAAAGCAATCACATGTGTGGAAGAAGAGGTATGTTCATGAACCTTGATGAAACAGTAAATGGAAAAGTTTCTTTTGGTGATGATTCACAGATATCTGTGAAAGGGAAAGGAGGCATACTGTTTCGTGCCAAGGATGGGAGTCATCAGCTAATCTCAAACGTTTACTTTGTTCCTAATATGACAAGTAACATTTTAAGTCGGGGGCAGCTCTTAGAAAGAGGCTATGACATTCATATGAAAGATTATTGCAATCTCTTTATAAGAGATCAGAAGGGCGACTTAATTATCAAGATGAAAATGACGAAGAATCGAATGTTTCAGTTGAACATTCAGAATGCCATTGCAAAATGTCTAAAGACCTGCTACAAAGACGAGACATGGTTGTGGCATCTTCGTTTTGGACATTTGAATTTTGGAAGCCTGGAGCTGTTGTCAAAGAAGGAGATGGTGAAGGGAATTCCAAACATAAAGCATCCTGAGCAATTGTGTGAGGGATGTTTGCTTGGAAAACAATTCAGGAAGAGCTTTCCTAAGGAGACAGACTCAAGAGCCAAGAAACAACTGGAACTTGTGCACACAGACGTGTGTGGCCCAATCAAACCAAACTCGCTCGGTAAGAGTAATTACTTCCTGTTGTTCATTGATGACTTTTCAAGAAAAACCTGGGTGTATTTCTTGAAGCAGAAATCGAAAGTTTTCGAAACTTTCAAGAAGTTCAAGGCAGTTGTTGAGAAAGAAAGTGGATGTCAGATCAAAGCAATGGGATCAGATAGAGGAGGAGAGTTCACCGCCAAGGAATTTTTGGAGTTCTGTGAAACACATGGAATCCGTCGACCTTTGACAGTTCCGAGATCCCCCCAACAGAACGGTGTCGCGGAAAGAAAGAATCGAACTATTCTTGACATGACCAGAAGTATGATAAAGGGCAAGAAACTGCTAAAGGAGTTTTGGGCTGAAGCAGTAGCATGTGTTGTGTACTTGCAAAACCGATCTCCAACTCGAAGTGTGTGGGGAATGACTCCGCAAGAAGCATGGAGCGGAAGAAAGCCCGGAATCTCTCATCTAAGAGTTTTCGGAAGTATAGCTCATGCTCATGTCCCAGATGAAAGGAGAACGAAGCTTGATGACAAGAGTCAAAGCTTCATCTTTATAGGCTATGAAGCAAACTCAAAAGGATACAAGCTGTATGATCCAGATTGCAAGAAAATTGTGATCAGTCGGGATGTTGTCTTTGATGAAGAAGGAGAATGGGACTTCAACTCTTGTAAGGCTGAATACAGTTTCTATGAATTAGAAGAACAACCCCCTTTAGGACACACTGTAAGTCTTTCACATGAACCTGCAACCCCGTTTCCTTCGCCTGTAGCAAGCACCAGTGATGCTACATCACCCTCAAGCAGAAGCTCAAGTGAAGGAACGCCGTGAATGAGAAGTTTGGAGGATATTTATGAGGATACAGAACCAGTAGAGAACCTTACTTTGTTCTGTATGTTCACTGGATGTGAGCCAGTGAATTTTGAAGAGACAGCATCAGATGCAAAGTGGAGAATTGCAATGGATGAAGAGATCAGATCCATTGAGAAGAACAACACCTGGGAGTTAACAACACTTCCAAAAGGGCACAGGGCAATTGGTGTCAAGTGGGTGTACAAAGCAAAGAAGAATGCTGAAGGAAAAATTGAGAAGTACAAGGCCAGGCTGGTCGCAAAGGGGTATAGCCAAAAGGCAGGGATCGATTACGACGATGTGTTCGCTCCGGTTGCTCGATTGGAGACCATCAGACTCATCATCTCAATGGCAGCTCAGAACAAGTGGAAAATTCATCAGATGGATGTCAAGTCTGCCTTCCTAAATGGAATTCTAGAAAAAAGAAGTCTACATACAGCAGCCTGCCGGGTATGAAGTTCATGGACAAGAAGACAGAGTCCTAAAATTGAAGAAGGCCCTCTACAGCCTAAAGCAAGCACCGAGAGCTTGGAATAGTCGAATTGACAGTTATTTTCAGAAAAATGGGTTTGTCAAATGCCCATATGAGCACGCACTCTAAATGAGAGAAAATAATGGAGATATTCTGGTTGTGTGTTTGTACGTGGATGATCTGATTTTCACAGGTAGCAACCCAAGTTTGTTTCAGGAATTCAAAGAAGAAATGATGAGAGAATTCGAGATGACAGACATTGGTCTCATGGCCTACTATCTCGGAATTGAGGTGAAGCAGGAGAAGGAAGGGATTTTTATCTCTCAGAAAAGCTATGCCAAGGAGATACTCAAGAAATTCAAAATGGAGAGTTGCAAGCCAATCAACACCCCAACCGAATACAGTGCAAAGTTGTCCAAGTATGAAGATGAAAGGAAAGTCGATCCAACCCTGTCCAAAAGCCTGGTAGGGAGCCTAAGGTATCTGACTTGTACGAGGCCCGATATTCTATATGTTGTCGGTCTGGTCAGCCGCTATATGGAGGCTCCAACGACCACTCATTTTCAAGCTGCTAAGAGAATTCTGCGATATCTGAAAGGTATAATTGATCTTGAGCTATTTTATTCAGTTATAAATGATTTCAAGCTAGTTGGATATAGTGACAGTGATTGGGGTGGAGACATTGATGATTGCAAGAGCACGTCTAGGTTTGTTTTCTTCATGGGGAATACAGCTTTCACATGGATGTCAAATAAATAACCGATAGTTACACTGTCAAGTTGTGAGGCCGAGTGTAATACCTCGACAGCTTAGCAACCCGGCCCATCACAGGGCTACAGCCCATACACCCCAACCCTTCCTTGGGGGCTCCACCTATAACAGGCAGCCATTTCCAAGAGGTTGTTGGTGAGTCTCGAACACGAGACTCACCAACAACCTCTTGGAAATGGCTGCCTGTTATAGGTGGAGCCCCCAAGGAAGGGTTGGGGTGTATGGGCTGTAGCCCTGTGATGGGCCGGGCTGCTAAGCTGTCGAGGTATTACATTAAAGTACACTTTGAATGAGAGGGGCACCGACCTTATCGGGCCAGCCATTTCTCTATCCATGGGCCGCAACCCATGTACCCCAACCAAATCCCCATGGCTGGGAGGTTGTTCGTGAGTCTCGAGCACAAGACCTCACGCTTTAACAAGCGGCTTAACGCCCACTTGTTACCAATTGTGCTGATGTGATACCCCGTATTTTTATAAGGATTATTTTGGGAATTTTTGGAATTTTCCCGAACACCCGTTTAGTACGTCGGATTTAATTCAGAAAGTTGGAGGCATTCTGTAATGTGCTCTGTATCTGTAATATTTTTCTCAGTGAAATAATATACAGTCGACATATTTTGGAAGTTCGTACTCGTTCGTGTTTATTGCCCAAGAGTTGTTATCTAATGGGCAATAGTACAAGATTCTTTATCCAAAGGTTTTTGTCCAAGAGCCATTGTCCAAGGGGCAAAAGGGTTTGGATATTGTCCAAGAGGCAAGGAACCCTAATTTCTTCTATAAATAGAGGTGTTGGGTGAGGGTAGAAGAGGGTGCGAAAGACGCGGAAACGCTCTCAAATTCTCGACTCTAAAAAACGCTCTCAAAGAAAACGCTCTCTCCGGGAAGGCTCGTGGATCATTGGAGGCTCGTTTGGTGTCGTTTCCGGTGGCCAAGTGAAGCCTTGGAGACCCTCGGACGCCTAGAAGCAAAGCAAGGCGAAAGACGAGCCAAATCGAGCATCCCGGGTAAGATTTCCCCTCGTATTTTCAGTTTCTGTTCAGCGACGGCGACCGCCGCCAGGGAGACGGCGACCGCCGCCAGGAACGGCGCCCGCCGTGGTGAACGGCGACCGCCGTGATGAAGGAGGCCAGCCGCCGTGGTGATGCGGCGATCGCCGGAGAAGGGAGGCCGTGGAGCGGCGCCCGCCGTGCTTGAGGCGGCGCCCGCCGTATTTAATGCGGCGCCCGCCAGAATTGTTACGGCGCCCGCCGGCGAGGTGGTTGTGGCCGGGAGTTGTCGTTGGCTTCCGAGGCCTTCGTTCGGGTTTCGTTTACGTCGATTCCTTTCGTCCTTTCGTAGTATCGGTATTGTTTGTCGAATCTAACTTAGGGTTTCTTTGTGGGTCGACTCGAAGGTCGTTGTGCTGTCGGAGCTATACATGTGTCGAGCCCGGAATCCCGTTGTCTCTGCTTTGTTCCAGATCTGCGGATTAAGGCAAGTGGCGGTTCGCTCTTGCTTAATCATTCCATGTTTCATTAATTATCAATTATTTAATTGTTAATTAAATTGGAGTGAACTGTTGTTTTGACTTGGGAACTAATTTCATAAATAGGCGTGATTAAAGTAATGTTATAATAGGTTGTATATCTGTTAGAACAACGCTATTATATGTGATAATTACCGTGATGGTATTATTGTGAATTTAATCTTAATGCTAGAATAGCATACGGGTTAATAGGAAAACTACTCCAAGTAAGGATTAGCTGTTTCTATTATCGCTATGTTTAAGTTGATTGCCTGGATGGCTTTAGTGTGATTAATTGTTGTGTTAGACTGTTTAGTTAACACGAGTGTTCGTAGGAACGCTAATCCAAGTAAGGATTAGTCGTTTCTTTATAACTTAATGTTCGTAGGAACGCTAATCCAACTAAGGATTTGTCGTTTCTTTAAATCATAATATTCCTCGGGATAATTTCCGAATAATAATTTAAGGGTCATGACCTATGCTTCTTATCCACCTTTAAGGATCTGAAGTGTTTAAGCGCCTTGCAAGCGCCATTGGATGAGCATAATTGCAGTCCTGTGTATTAAGCACTTATCTAGTGCAATTGGGGTGGACGTAACTGTCATCCTGTAAATTAAAGTGTAAGCACTATGGCAGTGTAATCTGGGTGAACGTAAGATCACCCTGTGTAATAATAACTCCGTTGTTCTCGGAATAATGTTAAGCCTCGCGTATGCGCGTGCATGTGTGTGTTTGTGTGTTGTGTTAATTTGGGTCGACATGATTGTCACCCTGAGATTTAAGCTGTGTGCCGCTCTTAATAACATTAACGTGTTCCAGTATAGTGTGTTTTGTAATTAAATAAGATATGTGCCCGAGTGCACATGATTAATAAACATTTGGCGAGTAGTGCAGCTAAGTTATAGTGCAGCTAGGAAAACTCGTATCGACTTTGATCATAGTACGTTCTCTTTTCAATCTGTATTCGCTGTATGCGATGAGGTTGGTTGTGAACTGAAGCATCTCAGTCAACTTTTAAATCATTGGTGTGTGTAACTTTAATGTTCCCTAGCAGTTGTCATAATTTCCTATAAGGCTCATTTCAGTTGGAGTCTTCTCTTCAGTGCATATCTTAATTGTTAAATCATTCCGTGAAAGTGTCGGGTTATATGTCGTTCCTTCGGTTTTTATTCAAGGGACAATGATAGTAAACGGTCACGATCACTCGAACCACTCTGCTTTGTACCCTTGCTAGTCTATTCAGTAGACTAACCCGCTGTATTTTTGTTATCTGCATCGTCATGGTTGGTGCCGTCCGTCCGTTTCGGCACATCAGGAGTTGTTTCCCGGAGTTTAAGTAACCTATTGAAGGATAATAAGCTTGCAGACGAAGATTTAAAAGTCAGTGTTTTAAGCTGTTAAGTGTTTTAAGATTGTTAAAGTGTTACTTCAATGTATCTTCATAATTTAGCCATGTTTTAAGTTGGCTCTTTAAAGTCTTTCGCTGCGTAATTTAAAGTCTTCCGCTGTTTAATCTTTCAATTAATATGTAATTATGTTATGTTTGTAAGTTTAATCGTTCTGGAAAAGCCTGGGGTGAATTTGGACGGTAAAGTCTGAGGTCACTGGCATGTAATATCTCCGGTATAAATTGGGGGTGTTACAGTTATGGTATCAGAGCAATGGTTTTAAAATTCTTGGCCTATTGTTAGGTTTGAGAATTTTCAAAAATTAATTTTGAAACTGTTTTCAAACCTAGTTTTTATTTAAAAAGAAATTTTGAGAATTTCAATGTTAAGAGTTATATGTAACTCGGTAATTTAATATTAAAGGATTTAGCATTTTGAATTTCAATTACTATTTATAAATTGGTTTATAAAAGTGTTGTGTTATGAGCAAGTAAATTTAAGTTTAAAGGTCTGAAGTTTGAAAGTGAGGTTGTTAATAAGTGGTTTCAAACTTCTGCAAGCTTCAAGTGTTACTTATTCCTTAGATCCATTCTTAGGAATATTGTCTATTCTCGGCATTGATGTCATTTAAAGGTTGACATTTCTCCCAGGTTCTCAGTCTTTAGTGAGCAGAAGAAGATCGTTCTTGCAGTTAACAGTGAAGGATAGTCAGACTAATATAAAGTTATTAGTTTGGACCCCTATAACCTGTATCATGACGTATTTGACTAGGGTGTCATAATTAAGTTGGATAAGTTCTAAAGTAACGTTTTGATTCACCAGAAGATGGTGATCACAAGGAACACAGCCCATGCTGGTGCTGAACCAAGGTTGATTCTGAGGAGCGCCACTAATCAAAGGGAAGAGCGTGAGACTGCTTCTAACAATAACCAGGGAGGCAATGGCCAAGCTCAGGCCAACGCTCCGATGTTGTTTGATGCTGCAGCAGTGGAGGCAATTCGAGGAATTGTCATGCAGGCAATCACAGATGTTATGCGACCAGTTGCACCACAAGCACAAGGTGGTCCAGTTCCTCAGGCTATTCCTGAAGTCGAGGAGTCAGTGGAGCAAGTACCACAAATCAATGTTGTTAGGGACAGAGAAACTTACGGGCAAGCGTTAAAAGTCGTGAGTTCAATGAGACCTGACAGCTATGACGGTACTGGAGAACCAGTCAGGGTGACATATTGGTTCTCACATATGGAACGATTTCTCCGGAACATTAATTGCACTGAGGCTGGGAAAGTGCACATCGCCTCTCTTCAACTCAAGGATGTGGCTAGCGAATGGTGGGAGAGCACCGGTCTGGCTGACCATCCCGAGCTGAATTAGAGCATGTTCAAAACCAAAATGACTGGCCGTTTCTTTTCCCGAGCTATGAGGGAGGAGAAGCATAAGGAATTTCTGTACCCGCAGACTGATGGGTTAAAGGTGACTGAGCTCGCAGCTAAGTTCAATCACTTGATGCAGTACGCTGGACCTGAGGTGTCAACCGAAGAGCAGAAGATCTGGTACTTCCATGGATGGATGAATCCAAAGATCAAGCCCCTAATGTTGCGTCATGGTTGTTCTACGTTAGAACAATATGTGGATGTAGCCTTCAAGACAGAAGTCACATTGGAGGAGTCTGCCCTTAAGCGGGAAAAGCAAGTTAAGGGAAAGAGTGGGCAACAAGATCGCCAGGTTGGTTCATTCAAACGACCGGCATCGCCTACCAAGTTTGAGAAGTCTGGCCGTGCTAAGACCGAGACAACTCAGTCTGACTCTGCTAGAGGCTCAGGTTGGAGCAGCAGAGTAATTCAGTGCCACAACTGCGGTGAGGCTGGGCATAAAAGTTTTAATTGCCAAAAGGACAAGAGAGTATGTCACAATTGTGGTAGAGAAGGCCACATAAAAACATACTGCAGACTGAAGGGTCAAGGACCAATGCAGTCGTACCAAGCGTCAAATGTTGGAGGTGGGCAGAACCCAAGGCCAGTGGTATCTACTCATGTACAGTCCATGGCTCGTAATAAAGGCAAAGCGCCTATGGGGTCTTCAGGCCAAGGGCAACGACTCTTTATAATGAGCCAAGCCAACGGAGAAGAACCCTGATCCATTAAGTTGTATCGGTGCCAAGTCTTTCTGTAAGATTAAGGAGTAACGACGTGTATCGGTAATCTTCGTAGCATCGTGAAATGGTTGTTCAACTTTTGTCAGTTAATGTAATGTTTAACGATAATGAAGTGTTTCCTTGTTTTGGAAAATTTCTGAATGCGTTATCAGTACGAATTAGTTGTTCATACGAAACCCCGTAAGTGTCGAGAACAGCTTATGCCAAGTAAGGATAAGGACTGTCGGACTTATGGTGGTGGAGTTTTGTGGACAACTTAGATGTTTGTCCCCTTGTGGTTAATCCCAAGGTCGACTCTGTTGTTTAAATCTAAATCCACTCATAAGATTCTTCTTCATACATAGAGTATGTCATCTATAAGAACAGATGCAACTCTTTGAGGAAGATTAAGTTGTGGAGCGGTCATGTTGAGAGGAAAGGTTGCAGTTAAGGATGGGATATGTTGATGATCCCGATGTATTAAAGATTCAGTAAGGAGAATTGTCTATATACATCTAAGGAGTACTGTGGTAAGCGTTATCTCATACACTGAGTTCTTCCCAGATTTCTTAAGGAAAGGGAATGAACTTGTAGAGTTTTGTTCGGAGAGATCAGGAACTATCTCTCATGCGTGAGTTTGTGCCATAAGCTTTGAGGCGGATGAATCATTTTCAGAATGATATCCTAAGGAATTAAGAATAATATCTCTGGTGATCCATTTCAAGGATGAAGTGATTAAGGATGTTGGATCCAGGTGGTAAGATTGGTGTTGAGGCAGTATCCTCATTGACTTAATGCAAGTTTCGGGGTCGAAACTTATTTTAAGGGGGAGGTGATGTGATACCCCGTATTTTTATAAGAATTATTTTGGGAATTTTTGGAATTTTCCCGAACACCCGTTTAGTACGTCGGATTTAATTCAGAAAGTTGGAGGCATTCTGTAATGTGCTATGTATCTGTAATATTTTTCTCAGTGAAATAATATACAGTCGACATGTTTTGGAAGTTCGTACTCGTTCGTGTACGACTTTTGTTAACGCGGATTAAGATTGGTACAAGTTTATTGCCCAAGAGTTGTTATCTAATGGGCAATAGTATAAGATTCTTTATCCAAAGGTTTTTGTCCAAGAGCCATTGTCCAAGGGGCAAAAGGGTTTGGATATTGTCCAAGAGACAAGGAACCCTAATTTCTTCTATAAATAGAGGTGTTGGGTGAGGGTGAAAGAGGGTGCGAAAGACGCGGAAGGGTTCTCAAATTCTCGACTCTCAAAAACGCTCTCAAAGAAAACGCTCTCTCCGGGAAGGCTCGTGGATCGTTGGAGGCTCGTTTGGTGTCGTTTCCGGTGGCCAAGTGAAGCCTTGGAGACCCTCGGACGCCTAGAAGCAAAGCAAGGCGAAAGACGAGCCAAATCGAGCATCGCGGGTAAGATTTCCCCTCGTATTTTCAGTTTCTCTTCAGCGACGGCGACCGCCGCCAGGGAGACGGCGACCGCCGTCAGGGAGACGGCGACCACCGCCAGGAACGGCGCCCGCCGTGATGAAGGAGGCCAGCCGCCGTGGTGATGCGGCGATCGCCGGAGAAGGGAGGCCGTGGAGCGGCTCCCGCCGTGGTTGAGCGGCGCCCGCCGTGGTGGAGCGGCGCCCGCCGTGCTTGAGGCGGTGCCCGCCGTATTTAAGGCGGCGCCCGCCGGAATTGTTACGGCGCCCGCCGGCGAGGTGGTTGTGGCCGGGAGTTGTCGTTGGCTTCCGAGGCCTTCGTTCGGGTTTCGTTTACGTCGATTCCTTTCGTCCTTTCGTAGTATCGGTATTGTTTGTCGAATCTAACTTAGGGTTTCTTTGTGGGTCGACTCGAAGGTCGTTGTGCTGTCGGAGCTATACCTGTGTCGAGCCCGGAATCCCGTTGTCTCTGCTTTGTTCCAGATCTGCGGATTAAGGCAAGTGGCGGTTCACTCTTGCTTAATCATTCCATGTTTCATTAATTATCAATTATTTAATTGTTAATTAAATTGGAGTGAAATGTTGTTTTGGCTTGGGAACTAATTCATAAATAGGCGTGATTAAAGTAATGTTATAATATGTTGTATATCTGTTAGAACAACGCTATTATATGTGATAATTACCGTGATGGTATTATTGTGAATTTAATCTTAATGCTAGAATAGCATACGGGTTAATAGGAAAACTACTCCAAGTAAGGATTAGTTGTTTCTATTATCGCTATGTTTAAGTTGATTGCCTGGATGGCTTTAATGTGATTAATTGTTGTGTTAGACTGTTTAGTTAACACGAGTGTTCATAGGAACGCTAATCCAAGTAAGGATTAGTCGTTTCTTTATAACTTAATGTTCGTAGGAACGCTAATCCAACTAAGGATTTGTCGTTTCTTTAAATCATAATATTCCTCGGGATAATTTCTGAATAATAATTTAAGGGTCATGACCTATTCTTCTTATCCACCTTTAAGGATCTGAAGTGTTTAAGCGCCTTACAAGCGCCATTGGATGAGCATAATTGCAGTCCTGTGTATTAAGCACTTAGCTAGTGCAATTGGGGTGGACGTAACTGTCATCCTGTAAATTAAAGTGTAAGCACTGTGGCAGTGTAATCTGGGTGAACGTAAGATCACCCTGTGTAATAATAACTCCGTTGTTCTCGGAATAATGTTAAGCCTCGCGTGTGCGCGTGCGTGTGTGTGTTTGTGTGTTGTGTTAATTTGGGTCGACATGATTGTCACCCTGAGATTTAAGCTGTGTGCCGCTCTTAATAACAGTAACGTGTTCCAGTATAGTGTGTTTTGTAATTAAATAAGATATGTGCCCGAGTGCACATGATTAATAAACCTTTGGCGAATAGTGCAGCTAAGTTATAGTGCAGCTAGGAAAACTCGTCTCGACTTTGATCATAGTACGTTCTCTTTTCAATCTGGATTCGCTGTATGCGATGAGGTTGGTTGTGAACTGAAGCATCTCAGTCAACTTTTAAATCATTGGTGTGTGTAACTTTAATGTTCCCTAGCAGTTGTCATAATTTCCTATAAGGCTCATTTCAGTTGGAGTCTTCTCTTCAGTGCATATCTTAATTGTTAAATCATTCCGTGAAAGTGTCGGGTTATATATCGTTCCTTCGGTTTTTATTCAAAGGACAATGATAGTAAACGGTCACGATCACTCGAATCACTCTGCTTTGTACCCTTGCTAGTCTATTCAGTAGACTAACCCGCTGTATTTTTGTTATCTGCATCGTCATGGTTGGTGTCGTCCGTCCGTTTTGGCACATCAAGAGTTGTTTCCCGGAGTTTAAGTAACCTATTGAAGGATAAGAAGCTTGTGGACGAAGATTTAAAAGTCAGTGTTTTAAGCTGTTAAGTGTTTTAAGATTGTTAAAGTGTTACTTCAATGTATCTTCATAATTTAGCCATGTGTTAAGTCGGCTCTTTAAAGTCTTCCGCTGTGTAATTTAAAGTCTTCCGCTGTTTAATCTTTCAATTAATATGTAATTATGTTATGTTTTTAAGCTTAATCGTTCTGGAAAAGCCTGGGGTGACTTTGGACGGTAAAGTCTGAGGTCACTGGCATGTAATATCTCCGGTATAAATTGGGGGTGTTACACCGAGTATGTTGCTGCAACCTCATGTGTCTGTCATGCAGTTTGGCTGAGGAACTTAGTGAAGAAACTGGTTATGGAGCAAGAAGGGCCAACAAAAATCTGTGTTGACAATAAGTCAGCCATAGCTTTGGCCAAGAATCCAGTTTTTCATGATCGATCCAAACACATTGACACCCGTTACCACTACATACGGGAATGTGTTGCAATGAAGGATGTGCGAATGGAGTATGTGAGATCCCAAGATCAGATCGCAGACATCTTTACCAAGCCACTCAAGTTCGAGGACTTTACGAAGTTGAGAAATGCTCTAGGTCTGATAAAACAAGTTTAAGGGGGGGTGTTGAAGTATAAACTTGTTCCCAATGTAAGACTTAATTAGAGGCATGCTTATGTTCTCTTAATGTCTAAGTTCAGTAAAAGGCCTTTGAGACTCTAAGTAGCATTTACTATGTTGGTTGCTGAATTTCTTGTAAGTTGTGGGATTCTCCTTCTATAAATGAAGACCACCTTTCAGTTAATGAAATAAGTCTTTTGCATACAAACACATTAAAATACAGAGAGCATAACAGAGAGTAGAGTGTTGCAACGGCTCATCTTCAACTTCATTTACATATTTCAGCCTCAAACAATCCTTTGTTTCTAAATTTTTAATTTCAGCTTCAACTACAATAAGCTCTTGTTTGCCAAATAGAGCCTAATTGTCCTACATCCACCAAGTGAAACAAACAACAATAATATATAAGATATGATAAAGCTTTGTATACTAGCTTAAGCTTTTGTTTTAGAAGGTAGATTATGATCTAATATTTAGAAAATATCGATTAACTTCATCGCTTCTCGATTTACTATGACGCACAAGAAACTTAAGTCCATCCTACATCGGAAGTGAGTAGATAGCAATTCCTAATATATAAGCTTAGTGGATTAATATTTCTCTTATTGCCAATTGATTTTAGGATTTAACCCCATAAACTTATGTACTGAGCTTATTTGCGCTTATACGCTCGTACATGCACTACCCTCAATCTATATATCGGCCCACAGACTTGCACATCGTATCAGAGTAGGTTTGGTCCTAGCTCCGTTTCTTGGTTAATTAGGCAACTGGACTATAAGGAGCATGAGATGTCCACCCATATCTGTTTGTCCAAGTGTTAACTAGGCTAGGTCCATTTCCACTGTTGTAATTGGAAGGGCGTGTAGAATCTAGAGTCCATCCAACATCAAAAGTAAATGAATATTATTAAACTACCTAGTATATAATATTAGTGGGATATCTTTTTATTGCCAAATAATTTTAAAAAACAAAACTCCACTGCATTTATACATTAGGGGAACATATAAGGTGAGGATGATGGCTTAGGAGAGGAGTGATGACGCTCCGAGACTGTTGGATCAAGAAATAAAGCGCGTAGATCAACCAATGAAAGAATTCAGATATAATTCGGCACGACCGATTTTTTCGCAAAAACAACACGCCCCGCGTGCACGTGCATTTTGCTCTGTATGCACACATACGTTGTTTCGCATGCACACACACATTTTCATGTGCACACACAAGTCATTTCCGTATGCACACGTAGGTTATTTGCGTTGGTGTTCATGCGTATGCACACATGTTATTTTGTACGTGTTTTGGGTCATTTTACGCATGCACACATATGTTATTTTCGTGTGCACACATGGACACCTACGTTGTTTCACATGCACACATAGCACGTAATGCATTTTATATGCACAAACATGTCATTTTCACATGTACACTGTAATACTTCACATACACACGATAGTATATTTTGCATGCACACAGACGTGTTTTCATGTGCACACGCTTTGTTCATTCTATATGAACGCACGCGTTTTATGTATGCACACAAAAATGAATTTCATGTGCACACCGTAGTGAATTTGGCATGCACACAATAGTGTATTTGGCATGCACACAAATTTGCACTTCACGTGCATGCGAATCCGTCTTTTTCGCAAATAATTTGACCGTGCCGAAATTTTGCCGAATCTTTTCCGAATTTTTAAAAGGTGATCTGGACACTCTGTTTGTTTTCCATCTGACGGCTCTCATGTATCATCATTCTTCTCCTCCCTTCTCATCCTCACCGGATCTTAACCCATATATTAGATTTATCTAACCATGTGCTTGCATTTACCTTTTTTCATGACATTTCTAATAATAATCTTATCAGCAGAAAGATTAGTTGTACCAACCAATCGTTTTCAAACATATGTATCTTAAATGCAACCGTTGCCCCGATTGAGATATATCATATCATGAATATATGGAGAGGTCGACAATACCTTAACAACAGTATACGTGGACGATATCATAAAAGCAAGACACGAGCTCTACAACATGCAATATATATACAGTGCATGGGTGGTACCAATTGACCGAATTTGCTATACATAGCAATAATAGCATAAATATCACAACAACAAAATAAGTGATCACTTGCTCTACTATTAATTAATATATCATCCTACCACTCAAATTTTACATCTTGCGATTGTTATGTTACAGCTTGTTTTGTGTGAAATCACGGATAAATTTAAATTCATAAATTATTTATGATTGAATTAAATTATGTTGTATTTAAGTAGTTTTAAGAAAAAGAAAATCTCAGTGAATATTGTTTAAAATTATATGAATAGAAGATTGAAATAACACAATATGTTCAAAATTTTATTGTTAATTATATAACTTGTATAAATATATTAGATTTTATTCATACATATTCTCGTACAATTATCCTTTTTATTTTTAACCATGCAATTATTGCCATACACGGGATATATTTGATGAAGTCGTGTATGTATTCTACTACCATTTATCGTGTATTTTCAATAAACTGTATTATATTAACATATAATATTAAAATTTTGTCAATATTTTAATATTAAAAATTATAAGTCATAATATTAGTTAAACATAAATATATGAACTTATAACAAAATTCTAGCTTTAAAAGTGATATGTTGAAATGCTATATTAAGAATATATTAGTTTAATATTAATTATTCAAAAATATCAAAATATCAATCATATTAGCTCAAAAATGAAAATAAGAAAAATATAAACTATTTAATGACTAATTGTAAATCATAATCTAAAAAACATCAATTTTGAAGTAAAAAAGTTTGAGATTATTCATGTTTGTTATGATGAGTTTGTTTAGATGTGTATTTGTATTTAAAGAAAAAAGAAATAAGTTTTTAAATTGATTTTTTTTGGAATAATTGAAATATACGTTAAATAATTACTGATAATTGTTATATCGGTTTTTCTAATCTATGCCTTAAGGGCATACGTTAAGAATTCTTATTTTGAAAACTATTCCCTAAAAAGTAATACCTAAACCCTTTTACAAAATATTAAAATTCCTGATATAACTACACCTAACAAAGTCCTTCTAAAATTAAGTGCTTAACCTATGCCATAATCATAGGTTATAAAAAAAATTGTATTTAACATGTTCTTAATTATTTTATGGTGTAAAAATTGCAATTGGAGTAGTAACGTAACTAATACTACGATTTATATCGGAAAGAAGAGTGAAATTATGATAAGATTTGCCATGTTCTTAGAAATAAGATTAAATTGCCATGTTTTTAGAAATAAGATTTGCTAAAAAAATAATGGGATTATGATTTATATTATTTTAATAACAAACAAATATATAAGATTAGATGTAAATTGTTAATTTAAGAATTAAAAAACATCACTAATACGGTACATTAAATTGAAAAGTTTGGTTTGTTAAAATCAAATTTGAATGTTATAGTAGCATATTAGAATAGCAATCGTTTTGTATAAACGGAACTAAATAATGTGTAATTAATAAATTGTTTAATTTTAGGTTTCTTGTTTATTGAACTCTATTAACCTAAATATATGTAAATCTAAATTATATATTGACTACTTAGAAGGACGCATAAGTCCTTGTAACTAATTAAAAAAAAATTGGTCAGAAATTTTGAATTGAGTGGTTGAACTCTATTAACCTAAAACTTGGCATACTAAGCTGGCTTTGCTATTTATGAGTTGAGTGGTTCCAATATCTTGATTGAAAAAAAAATCAATTATTGAAAGTATGGAACGGTGCCCACTAGGCCACTACCGGTCATTTGAACAGTATTTATCACCGTTGAAAGTGACGTACTGATCTCTACAGTACTCTGCACCGGTGCAAGTAGCTGTCACAAAAAAAAAAACGGGTGATGCATAATTACTAAATGAAGAAAGAAAATTGAGATCATCAACTCCCATAAATTATGCTCCCTAGCTAATAGTACCTCCCTTAAGTAATAGTCCGTAGTTATTATTTTATTTTTTGACATAATTACTAAAAAATGTAATAATTAAGTTAAAATATCATATTTAAAAAAAAATTATAATTTAATTTTTATTCACATCATTTCTAACGAATGACTAAAGAGAATTTACATAGACAGTGTCAATATGCGTAATTTTCAATAATATATCTCGTAACTCACCAATAAATCATTACCTAAAATTCTAAATCATAATAATTTTTTAACAAAAATAAAAGGCTACAAATAACATTTACGGAGTATTTCTTAACGGAGGAAGTATCTTCTACAAAGTATTATTATACTACGTAACATTTATCAACTTATTTCTAAAAAATTATTTACTCCAACCAATTAAATAAATAATTTAGTTCAATATCTGTATTTGTTATTTCTCAATATCAGTTATTTGACATACATATTATGATATTGATATTAGAGTGTCATATTGATATCTTTATCAAAATTAATATATCAAAACGATCGTTCATACCAATACTTAGATATTATTATGAGGTTAGGTTCGCCTGAAAATGACCGTGTAAGACTGGACTGAGAACGGTCCATGCACGACGGTTGGATAAAAAAAATGAACGCTCCAATTCACGTCTTTATTAAAAAAGGAAAAATTTGGCACAACCGAATTTTATATGAAAAAACGCGTATTATGTGCACAAGTACGTTGTTTCATATACACATAGGTTATTTTCATATGCATGCATCGGTTATTTTTATTTGCACACATAAGTTTTTTCATAGGTTTTTATACATATGCATACATGTTATTTCATATGCACACGTAGGTTATTTTTAGGCTCATTAGCAAATATACCATATTTGCTAAAGCAACTAGCAAATATACCACATTTTCAAAAGTATTGTAAAACTACCAGATTTTTGACATTTTTGCTATTGTTAATTGTTGAATTTAGCTTTTCTTTTAAATGAAAAAATCAGATAAATCATTAAAACTTTTTTTAAAAAAAAGATAAAATCAATCTTAATTTTGTTAATAAATCCCAATTTTTAACCCTAATCAACCCCAAATCCTAAACCCTTCGTCTCCCTCCTCTGCCTCCGTCTTCCCCGATGGCAGCCGACTGGAGTTCCCTCCTCTGCTTCCGGCTGGAGTTCCTCGGCGACGCCGCTCTCGGCCTCTCCTTCCATCGTATCCGTCTCTCGATGAAGGCTCTCTCACACTCCTCCGCTCCGTCAATGTCTGCAACGAAAAGCTACGCATCGTCGTCCGCCACCACTTCTACTGATTCATCTGCCACAATCTTACGGGTCTCGACGACATGGTAACTCCTCCGATCTTCCTTACAAATTTATTGTTATTTAGGGTTTCTCAAAGGATTTAGTTTCTTATATGATTTAGCAACCAAATCTCTAATTCCCCGATCTGATACGGAATTTGAAACCTACCTAGCTTTATTCTTCCATGCTGGCAGCAAGCCCTGGATAATGTGTTTGCATAAACCGACCTAGCTCTATTCTTCTATCCTCTTGTAGGTACTGGAGGAAAAGGGAGAAACTGGTTGAGAGGACAGCGGTGGCAATTTTAAAGGTTAGGACAATGTCAATGTTCGGAGGCTTTGTTTCATTCTGTATACACTAGAAAAGAAGCTAAGCTTACTAATGTCGTTTCAATTACAATTACCCTTAAATAGGGAGACATTGGAGATGGTCAAGATGTGCTTGTGAGAGTTCATTCAGAGTGCCTCACGGGGGATGTGTTTGGATCAGCTCGATGCGATTGTGGAAATCAGCTGGACTTGGCAATGCAGTTGATTGAACAGGCCGAAAGAGGAGTCGTGCTTTATCTAAGAGGCCATGAAGGCCGAGGAATCTACTTAGGCCACAAGCTCCAACCTTGAACTTGGACTAGCTGTTGATGCACGCGAGTATGGAATTGGCGCTCAGGTTAGACATGCAAATGTCAAGAAACTGCTCAATTCATTTCAGTTTTAGTAGCAATTTTTCTCTGCAATTCTTCATGTATTGTTGTGTTGTTGTTTTTGACTTTGATGGAGGCTAGATTTTAAGAGACGTAGGAGTTCAAACCATGCGGCTGATGACTAACAATCTAGCAAAGTTCATAGGACTAAAGGGTTATGGATTGGCAATTGTGGGTAGAGTTCCTGTTTTGACGCCCATAAGAGATGAAAACAGGAAGTACCTGGAGACGAAGTGATTGAAGATGGGACATGTTTACGGCTCAGATATTCAAGGGCCGTTATCTGGATTTCTTAACGCTGGACTTGTCGTCTGAGAAGCAAGCAAACAAGCATTGCTGGTGGTCAAGGTGGGAGAAGGAAGTGCCATTGGTGTCAGAAAGCTCGTAATGTTAGTTTGAACAAGTGACTCAGTTGCAAAAAGAGATTTTTCTGCTCTGGCTGCATCAAAGAGAGGTAATAGTTTGTTGAATGTCTTGCTGGAGAGAGTTAGTTTGTTTAATGTCTTGCTGGAGAGAGTTAGTTTGGTGTCAGAAAGCTCGTAATGTTGTGGCTGAATATTAGTTTGCTGAATGTCTTGGCTTCAATCGAGGGATTGCTGGAGAGAGTTAGTTGCAAGGAAGTGGTTGCAAGAAAGTTAGTTGCTAAATTTCTTGGTTCTATACTAGCTGTAGGCAGTGGTGAATGTCTTGGATCAAATATTTTTGCAGAATTTCGAGTATGATGTGTGATGCTGAATTTTTGCTGAGTTTGTGCTGATATTGAGGAACTTTTGCTACAGCAACTAGTTTGGAGTCTTCCACATTTGTCATGTGGCACTAGGCGGTGCAAGTGGATACAAGCAGTTTAAGAGAGGCTTGGTTTGCTCACAGGCTTTTTCAAATTGAGCTGCATTTGTGTTGTGATGGGTATTTGTGTTGTGATGGGTATTTTTTTTAAGCTTTGAGGGCAAAACTTTTGTAAAAGGGGGAGTAATGTCATGTATTGGATATTTGGGTATTATCCATCACACATGTAATGGAGAGGTATCAAATGAATATCAAATAAACCCCTTTCTCTAATCCTACTCTCTCTCCTCTCTATTCTCTAATATCTCTCTCTGCTCGTCTATCTCTATGTGACTTGACTTTGTATAAGTGTGGCCTGACAAAGTAAATATTGCTCTGAAATTTAAAATTGATTAACATTTAAAATTATGTAAAATAAAAGAGCATTGACCTGACATAGTATACATGTGACTTGACTTTGTATAAATGTGTCTTGACAAAGTGAATATTGTTCTGAAATTTGAAATTGACTAACATTTAAAATTATGTGAAATAAAAGAGCATTGACCTGACATAGTATACATGTGACTTGACTTTGTATAAGTGTGGCTTGACAAAGTAAATATTGCTCTGAAATTTAAAATTGACTAACATTTAAAATTATGTAAAATAAAAGAGCATTGACCTGACATAGTATACATGTGACTTGACTTTGTATAAATGTGTCCTAACAAAGTGAATATTGCTCTAAAATTTGAAATTGACTAACATTTGAAATTATGTGAAATAAAAGACCATTGACCTGACATAGTATATATATGACTTGACTTTGTATAAGTATGGCCTGACAAAGTAAATATTGCTCTGAAATTTAAAATTGACTAACATTTAACTATGTAAGTCTAAACATCCTCCGATGACAAAAAATTACTTCAGGCCACCACAGACTCCTCAAAAGCAAAAACCCGTCAGCATCTATACATATCCCATAACTGCACAGGTTAGGTTTGCCCGTATGTTTTCGTCATCCCTTTTATTTTCTGACTTTTGATGTTTAATTTGAATCCAGGTTAGACATACCCATAAGAAATTGGATTCAGATCGGCCTTCACGTGTATTTGAAGCCTGTGGGTATGCTGAAAAATGAATTATGGTCGCATTGAATTATCACAGTGGCAAGGGCGGGAGGCTGGCTTTGCCTCTGTTTACAAGCAGAAAACAGAGCTTTGCCTCTGTTTGGTGTGAGAGCTGAGGAAGAGTGTCTGAAGAATGTACAAAGTAGGAAGATAAACCTATTTACAAGCAGCAATTATTTGATACCTTGAGATGAAGGTCTTCGTTCACTCGATGATGTGACTTGTTTAAGAGCAAGAAACCTCGATAACAACTCTCTTTAGCCATCTTTTAAGTAGCTCTTTGGTTGGTCGAACGACAACCCCATGTGGCAAGGGCGGTGTTGTTGGGTTTGTGAGACTGCAAGGTTTCTCCGAAGATAGGTCGCGGAGTCTAGGATCTTCCACCGGCGTTGAAAAAAGAGCTTCAAAGTGGCATAGTTACCAGTTTTCTATGCACAACGTGGGCCGATACAGAGGTGATTCGATGTCGTTCGGAGATGATTTCAAATGATTCAAAAGTCGGATTTAAGTAACTAGAGCATGACAAAAACGATGGTGTGGTCAGATTTTGAATTTAATGAATCGAAAGGTGTTTTTTTTTTGGGTCGAACAAGTCTTGGTGGTGGTGACGTGATTTAGCAAACTATAATACACCAGAAATAATATTAAAAACAATATTAAAACTTCAAGTTAATATAACAGAGTAATGACCCGATTACATACAAATGTGGCCTGATAAAGCCAATATTGTTCTGAAAGTTAAAATCGGCTAATATTTGAAATTTTGTGATATATCAGAGAATTGACCTGACTTCGTACAAATATGACCTGGCTTCGTACACATGTGGTCTGATAAAGTACACAATGCTCTGAAGCTTTAAAGTACCTTGTTCATCGCTTATATACATCACCACCAAGCCTTGTTCGACCCAAGAAAAACACCTCTCGATTCATTCAATTCAAAATTGGACCACAACATCGTCTTCGTTAAGCTCAAGTTACTTAAACTCGACTCTTGAATCATTTGAAATCACCTTCGAATGACATTGAATCACCTCCGTATTGGTCCGAGTGGAATGAGGATTTATGCTATAATGCTTGTAATTACGTAACTGAAATGTAAAATTATATGATTTTTAATAGAAAATTGTTTCTGTAAATTTATAAATATACATATGACTATGGTAAGTAAGAGATAGGAAAAATTAGTTTAAAATTTAAAGTCAATATAACAGAGTATTGAACTGATTATGTACAAATGTGGCCTAATAAAGTGAATATTGCCCTGAAATTTAAAATCGGCTAACATTTGGAATTTTGTGATATAACAGAGCATTGACCTAACTTCGTATAAATGTGGTTTGACTTCGTACACATATGGTCTGATAAAGTACATAATATGCATATGACCTGACTTCTTATAAATGTGACCTGAAAAATTACATAATGCTCTGTTATGTAACATTTGAAATTTTGTGATATAACAAAGCATTGACCTGACTTTGTATAAATGTGACCTGACTACGTTTAAATATGGCCTGGTGAATATTGCTCTGACATTTGAAATCGGCTAACATTTGAAATTTTGTGATATAACAGAGCATTGACCTGACTTCGTATAAATGTAGTCTGACTTCGTACACATGTGGTCTGATAAAGTAAATAATGCTCTAAAGTTTCAAAGTCAACTTGCAAAAAACCCATCTTTTAAAAAGTATTGCAAAAGTACCACTAATCTAACCCTAATTAACTCCAAATCTCATTGTACCTCTTCCTTCTCTGCTTGCCACTTCCTCGCCGACGCACACAGACTATTCCTCGTCGGTGACTCTTCATCGTTGCCGCCTCCTCTTCCTCCACTAACGCTTGCGTCTCTCATCGTTAAGCTACTTCTCACTCTTCTCTCTTTGCTTTCTCTGAAATTCTTGCCGTTCACCCACTTGTATATAAAATCCGCAACCGCCGCCTGCGAAGCCGAGCATCCCCCGTGGACCCCATGGAGGGCCCTCGAATCCTTGTCGTCTACCAACACGTCCTCTGCCTCGTGGTGACTAAGAAGATCGAGCCCGAGCCCGATGACAGTAAAGCTAGTCGACGAGACTTGAGTTGCAGAGTAGTTGTTCCTCGAGATGTACCCTGCATTCTTCGCTTTGACCTTGAATGAACATGGAGAAGACGATGGTCATATATATAGGCGATGAACAAGACGATGATGTGCTCAGGGTTTAAGTAACTTGAGCATGGGAAGACGATGGTGTGGTCAGATCTTGAATTTAATGAATCGAAATGTTTTTTTTTGTCGAACAAGGCTTGGTGGTAATGTCCACATGGGTTGCTTTGATCTTGAATGAACACTGAAGTTGAACGCGGATCACTATGCCTCATTCGTGTCATACCTTTGTGGTGTAAAGTTGGTACTCTATAATGGTCCATAACTAATAAATACAAATTTAAGTGTTTCAAATTTAAAGGTAAGTAATATAACAGAGTAATGACCTGATTACGTAAAAATGTGGCCTGACAAAGAAAATATTGCTCTGAAATTTAAAATTGGCTAACATTTGAAATTTTGTGATATAACAGAGTATTGACCTGACTTCGTATTAATGTGGTCTGACTTCGTACAAATGTGGCCTGATAAAGTACATAATGCTCTGTTATGTAACACAAATACCTCTTGTTCTTGCTTGTTATCCACCAGCTTTTCCATTAGCTCCCTTTTTCATAGTTTTCAATAAGCTGATCAATACTCTTAACTGTTTATGAAGACACAAACTTGAGTTTGAATTCTCTTGAAGGGTCCTTACCAGTTGGACTTGGTCAACTTCCTGTTATATGAATGTGAGTACAATTTCAAATATTTTGAGTGATTATCAATTCAACGAGAATTACAACTAATAAATGTAACTTTAAATGTTAGTCAATTTCAAATTTATAAATATTTAAATTTATATTTATATTGAAGGTTCTCATCGCTCCAAAATGCCTCCCAAAACTTATAAATATTGCTCTGAAATTAAGTCAGGTCAATGGTCTTTTATTTCACATAATTTCAAATGTTAGTCAATTTTAAATTTCAGAGCAATATTCACTTTGTCAGGACACATGTATACAAAGTCAAGTCACATGTATACTATGTCAGGTCAATGGTCTTTTATTTCACATAATTTCAAATGTTAGTCAATTTTAAATTTCAGAGCAATATTTACTTTGTCAGGACACATTTATACAAAGTCAAGTCACATGATTTACACCACCACAGAACTAGCAGCAAATTGCTCAGCCGCAGCACCACAGGCTACCACAAGAGACAACATGTCACGCAAATCATTCTGCAGCTGATGAACTAGCAGCAAATTGCGAGGGATTGAACTCTATGGATTCGACATCGACGGGTTTGATGACATCGGAGCTATCAACGATGGCACGATGCTCGGTGTACTTGCCATTGTAAGCGTACACTTCCAACTCGCCCCACGGAGTAGGAGCGACTTCGCTTGTAAAATCGAACCATCTTGGGGTGAACTTTTCGCCTTTGGCTTCTCGGTCTCTCTTTTCAGCTCTTTGCCTCTCCTCCAGCCTGGGCAAAGCAAACATGATGTGATCTCATAAAAGATTTTGACCCAGAATCCATAAACAAGTGATGGATCCATCAAGTTACCTGCTCTTCTCAGCATCGGCTTTTGAAAGGTCGCCCTTTTTGAGTGCGTATCTATCAGGGTGTAGACGAGAATCTGATGGAAGCAACTTCTTGGGTGCAGTATCAAAGCTGTTTATATTATGAGTAAAATGTGTGTACTGAAACTTGTCATTTTCTGGGACATTGGCAACTCTCCAAACCTACAAAACATCCACCAAGATTTGCAACTAATAAATCTGCATTTATTAGTTGTGATTCTCGTTGAATTGATAATCACTAAAAATATTTACGTGTTTTCAAAAGAAAACTTCATAAAAGAAACACAAACTTTGGGATGAATAGAGTCGACTCCCTTCTTGTAAACACTTTGACTTGAAATTCTCTACACTCTTCAGTGCCGCTCTTAGAGTCGACTCCCTTCTTGTACACATTTGTGATATAACAGAATATTGACTTGACTTCGTATAAATGTGGTCTGATTTCGTACACATGTGGTCCGATAAAGTACATAATACTCTGAAGTTTTAAAGTACCTTGTTCATTGCCTATATACATCACCACCAAGCCATGTTCGACGCCAAGAAAAACACATATCGATTCATTAAATTCAAAATCTGACCACACCATCGTCTTCGTCACGCTCAAGTTACATAAACCCGACTCTTGAATCATTTAAAATCACCTCCGAATGACATCGAATCACCTTTGTATCGGCACGCGTTGTGCATAGAAAATCGGTAAGTATTCCACTTTGAAGCTCTTTTTCAACGTCGTTGTTACATAGTAAAGAATTGTGTACTTTATCAGACCACATTTGTACGAAGTCAGGCCATATTTATACGTAGTCAGGTCAATGCTCTGTTATATCATAAAATTTCAAATGTTAGCCCATTTCAAAGTTCAGAGCAATATTCACTTTGTCAGACCACATTTGTACATAGTCAGGTCATTACTCTGTTGAATTAACGAACATTGGTTGATTTCGTAACTATCAATAGAACCTTGTTTGATAGTGGTTAGTCCCATTAAACAAGTACTAGCTCATTCAAATGCCTTGTTAAGGAAATGTGAAAATGACCCATGTTTCACAATCATGTCTCATTTAACAAGTACTAGCTCATTTAAAAACCATTTATGTACCCACATTACACCTATAAAGATGAGAAGCTGTTTACAACAAATATGTTTTTGAAATAAAAATTCCATATGCTTCTCTTACAGACTAAAAAAATGTATATAACTATTATTTTTTGTCATATATAAGTATATAACTATTAGTTTTACTGCATCTGTCTGTGTAGAGCATACCATGTTGTCAAAGCAATGCCCATTAGTCACATTGCATCTACCGCCACCCAAAACTTTCACCTGACATGAAAAAATATAAGAAAGCCAAACACAAGTATTTACAGTGGTAGTGAACTAGTGTACTGAAGCTTCAGTTCCTTTTTGGTAGAAAACACAAGTATTTACAGTGGTAGTGAACTAGTGTACTGAAAGCCAAACACAACTTCATCAGAATTCTCTTCTCCTAGTTCCCCTCAAATTCATCATCTATTCTCAAGTAGCCACATTTGATTGAACTAAAGAAAATACCAATTTGAGGCATGGCAACTGGAAACTGATCAAGTGAAGTGGGAGAGGAGAAGACTTACATGGTGAGTAGCACCAACAGAATGCTTTAAGGCCTGACCAGTGTCTTTGTTGATCAGAGCGAAGGCGGGGAATCCATCCTAGTCCTTCACTTTCGTGCTGAATTTCTCATCTTTCACCCAGTGCTTCAATTGCAACAATCATCAGAGATCAAACACCGATATTAAATTTCAGTTTCTTAATTTCACTTTCCGGACAAAAATAGGGGTTTTTGGAAGTGTTCGATAAAAAATGCACACAGAAAACCCTAAGCATAAACCCCTCCGCTTGTGGCGACGGCGACACCGAGATGGCAACGGCGACACCGAGAATCAATGTGCAGAGGAGAGCGAGAGCGAGACCGAGACGAACGGCGACATCGAGAGCGAGACCGAGACGAACGGCGACATCGAGAAGGAAAGGGAGTTGGTTCCGCTCCAACAATTGGTTCTGATCCAGTAGTTGCATCGTCTCTACTTCGCGGTCGGATTGAAGCTACAATTTTCCGGCTTTGTCGGATTGAAACAGATTCAATATCTGATTTGTGGAATTTGCCTCAAGATCATCATTTCCGTCATCGCCGGAGTGCTCCAGAGGTTGATGGAGATCGCTCTTGCTCAGATAATCACCCGAGCCGCAAGAATATCCTCTGGTAATGTCGTCTTCTGCCACGACCGCTCCAGGTGCACTGATTTGGGAGGAAGAAGGCGGAGGCGGCGCCCATAGAGGGAGGATGAGATCAGAGACAAATTAAGCTTGTGAATTTTGGGCGTTTGGGAGGAAGAAGGTGAAAGGTGGTCTCTGACGACCATGGACAGGAAGGTGAAAGGCGGTCTCCAGAGTTTGGGAGGAAGAATGTGAAAGGTGTCCATGGAAGGAGATCAGAGGCAATATTAGCGAGGTCTCTGTAAACCAGCCCAGCAGAGAAGAAGACTTAAGAAGTAATTAGTTATAGTTAAAAGTATAATTTTTACAAAAGAAAAGGTAAACGAAAAAATGATTTTATCTTTTTTTGTTTTAAAAAGTTTTGCAGCTTTTTGATATTCTTGCAATTCTTTTCAAAACATGGCATTTTTGCAAACGGGCTTTGGAAATCTGGTAGTTTTTGCTAATACTTCTTATTTTTATATGCACCCATAAGTTATTCCATATGCACGTAGGTTATATTTGTAGGTTTCATACATATGCACACATGTAGTATTTCATATGCACACATAGCACGTAGTGTATTTCATATGCACAAGTAGGTTATTTCATGTGCACATGATAGTATATTTCATATGCACATTGTTTATTCCATAGAATGTATGTTTTTTTATACATGTACACCATAGTGCATTTTGTATGCAAATAGATGTGTACTGTGTGTGTAAAAGAATCTGTTAATCATGCGGTTTGAGACATCCGTTTTAACGAGACACGCAATCTAAGACGTCCATTTTATGACCTGACGTTCGTGATGCGTCTCATTCCCCTCCTAATCCACCATCCTCACCATATTTCCCCCTTATTTATATTACTTCAATATTTATATCGGTAAGCAATGTCTCATATATGTACATGGATAGAAAAGGAGCATGAACCATATTAAAAGGTAAAGTGAATTAGGGAGCACATGAGATGTGAAGCGTAGATGAAGCGGGTGTTGAGTTTTAATTAGGGACGCGAACATAGCGGAAAAACAAAAAAAATTATCCCAAGATAATCTAGGATCCGTATGATAACATAAATATATAAGCAAACTAAAAAATAACTCAAGACGTGTCCAACAACAAGTTTAAACCTTTTCTTATTCTGGATTACGATACCGAACCAACTTGAATTACAATCACCAAAGAGTCTCAAATGTTGCTCCTCTAGTGATATCCATTCAAACTAACGGGACAAACTTATACACTGAAAATCGTTTGCTAGAACGTATTGATGTGTGCTTGAATTGATTGACAAATACTGTGTTATGTCCCTAGAATCAAGGGAAACTAAGCTTCCATGGAAGCTCTGTACTTGAAACAAAGGCAAGGGAAAGAGAAGGGAAAGGTAAGGGAAAAAGAGAGAAATGTAAGGGAAATAGAGAATAGGAAAAAGAGAGATAGCAGAGGAAGTAATTTTGATATTGTTCATTGATGCCCTTTAGTGTGAGTCCGTACATGCCTCTTACAGGCCTTTAGAGTATTTACACAACTATCCCCTTAATTTCTCTCAATACAACATATATCCTCACTTATACAATCCTAACAATACTCTTTCCTTTAAGAACCTTGTCCTCAAGGTTCTAGTTAAAAGTACAAAAGAAAACTAATAAAGCAAATATGCAACAATATGTTCAATTCTCTTCTAATACTCTTTCCTTCTATGGTCAAAAGCAAGCATCAACCAGTAATAATGCACCAAATGGCAACATGTTGAATTTGTCCTGTGAACTTTTAGGGTTGAGCATCGGTCCAAACCCGGATCGGACCGGACCGACCCGGACCGGACCGGAACCCGGAAACCCCAAAATAGTGGACCGGATATGGACCGGTCCAAATAGTTCTACACTAAATGTCCAAATTACAAACCCTGGAAGTTTAGCAAAATTTAGCAACTACACTAAATCTCAAACCCTGCAAGTTTAGTAGATCTCAAATTACAAACCCTGTAAGTTTAGCTATCTCAGCACTCAGCAGACCCACATACTAAAAACTACATAAATTCCACCCTTAACTTGCTTACCCAAAAAATTACATACAAGTTTACAATAGTTTCAAGATATCAAAACCACCCAAAAAATTACATCCAAAGTTTCTAACACTTTAGTCATTTACAAAAAAATCCACCCTTCAATTCTTTCACTTTCACTTCCGCTTAGCAATGTCTGTCACTTTATCTTCCTTCCAAAATCTGCATAAATCAATCCATATGATCAAGGATCTAAAGAGCAAAACATAAATCTTTATATGACTCTTGAAATTCAGTAGCCACATCACACCCTACCTACCATTCAATACTATAATCCAGTTAAGCACAAATCAGAATGAGCTAGTAGAGTTGTTGTACACTTATATATGACACTTGTACATGCCACAAATCAGAAATTCAGTAGCCACATCACACCCTAACTACCATTTTAATGTTGAACAATCTGTCTTCAATTCATCAGAGGCTTATAACAAAGGCAGAAAACAAATCAAAATATCACATGATTATAGTATATTACCTTGATCTCAAAAGTAAATCGGTTCCTTGTCAGCTAAAGATAACACACTTGACGACATGTCTTTCTCCACATCTAAATCAAATTGAAGTATTCAACTTGAAAGTTTTCCAATACTCCTTCCTTCATTTGAATTCAATATACTCTCTAGCTCTTTTTTTCGGTGGTTCTTCATTTGTCAAAACTGGCACTTCACTTTCTGCACTCAAATCCTCATCCATGTTGTCCATGGAATTTTCAAAAGCATCAGGAGTATCGCGGGTTAAACCGGATTGAATTTCTTTTGACTTTGATATGCCCGACCCTCGAGTTCTTTTAGTGCTTTGCCTTTGGATATTGGAGGTCGACATCTGTATGTATATTCAAGAAATCAGAAATATAAATTCAGAGAGGCCAAAGAAAGTTTGTGAATCAGTTACAAACTTACAATGTGAAACATGCTTAACAAATAACAACTAAATCAGAAATACTCAAAACTCCAAAATCATTCACTAGAAAATAACTAAAGGGATCAAATTGTTTTCCAGTGAATGATGCTCAACCCTAAATCTATAGCAACTAGAAAACATTCACTGGAAAAAATAACTATCCGATGTCATTATAGGCTTATAGCCCTAAATTTGTGAAGCCTCGAATGATTTACTGATAACCCTAAATTTGTGAAGCCTTTAATCCCTAATAAAAAACTTATCTCAACCCTTAGAAGTTACAAGCAAAAAAATTTGGCACCGTCAAACACCAACAATAGAAGCAATGACCAACCACCACCAATTTCTCAATGTTTTCAAGAAATAGAAACTGTAAAGAGAGGGAAAAAACGAGAAAGAGGAGAGCCAAGACGGGAGAGATTAACCTGAGCCAAGAAAGAGAGATTCGAGCTTGGGTTGTGGGACTTGTGGCCTGTGGGTCCGTATCAGTCTGGCCGGCGATGGCTTGCCGGCGAGTAGGAGAAGAGCCAGGAGAGGAGAGCTGGATGGAGAGGAGAACCGGATGGAGAGGAGAGGCGGCTGGTCTGGAGTGATTTGTGGGACTTGTGGCATATGGGTCCGTATCAGTCTGGTCGGCGACGGCTTGCCGACGAGTAGGAGAAGAGCCAGGAGAGGAGAGCTGGATGGAGAGGAGAATCGGATGGAGAATAGGAGAAGAGAGGCGGCTGGTCTGGAGTCATGAAGAGAAGAGGTGAGATAAGTCAGATAACATAATAAATTAGGGTTTAGAATATTAAAAAAAAACTAACCGGGTCAGACCGGACCGGTATTAACCCGGACCGGACCGGACCGGACCCGGAAATCCGGAAATGTATGGACCGGAGACCGAACCGGTTAGAACCGGTCCGGTCCGGTCTGGCCCGATTTTTGCTCAACCCTAACTTTCATAGAGCAGCTTGCTTCTCGCCTATTGTAGTGGGTTGTAATTTGAATAGAGCTCATTTAGCAAAATGTTCAGTACCCACATTGAAAACCCCTTTAGCAACACCTTCATTCAAACAACATCAGAGATGATACCATCTTCACTTTCAACAATCCAATATTCAGCAAGCCATCGAAGCAAAACTGGAATCACATGTGCCCACAACATAGCTCCCACATACCACTTGTCCAGCTCTGATCAAGCAAGTAAAATCAACTTCCCCATTATTAGTACCACATCCTTGAAACTCAACTAGCTTGCTCAATTCTCCAAGCTAGAATAACTTCCAAAATCAGTAGCAAGAAGCAACATATAACAGTGCACACAAATGCAATCTATGGCCACCGATTTTTTACCAAGTGAAGACAACAACTAAATCCTCTACATGAGCAAACAAATGTCCTCTTATTATTTCAGCAACATATCACTATTATTTCAATAATCTCTTCCATTTAATCCCTCCAGGATCCCATGGCATACTCGGCTCAACAATTTCAGCTTCCATGGCAGTCTCGATTACACTAAAAAATGATGTCATTCGACTAATTTCACTAACAAACGAGGCAAAAACTCCAACTTGATTGCAATTTAAAATACCTCCTAGAGCAAGGATCAATTATCCTCCTACATTAAAGTTGGACTCATCTTCAATACCAATTATATGCTTTAGTTTACCTCTATTATAAGGCACTAAAACTACAAGCAATTTTGTATCTTTGCTTATAGAAAATTTCCCATCAAGTAGTGCACCTAACAAAAGAATTTCTCTACTAGGCATTTCAACAAACACTTCTTGTGCATTAAGATTTACCTATAAACCCATTGTAGTTGTCCTATAATCACCCGTCCAATCAGCAAAAGCAACATCACATACCATAATACCTTTCATTCCAGTCTCTACTTTAAACTCAATGAACTCAGTAAGGAGATTCGGAGCTACCTTAGAAGAGTCATCACAAATGTCTTGGTATTCATAATCCTCCATGGTGTCTTGCACTCCCGGTTCAAGACTTGCCAATTCTGGTGCCCAAACATCGACTCCTAGAGTCGAGACCAAGACTACTGGAATGCTATCTTGTACATGAATGTCAACCCCACTGCAAGGATCGATTTTGGTCGTCTCTTCTTCCACCCTGATTGTCTACAAATCAGGAATTTCGGAAGGTACGATGTTGGTTCAGATTCTTTGGTATCATCTACTTCACTTCCTGAATTAGGGCACACTCAGAAATCAGTCGAACCACTAATGTGTTCGATTTGTTGTTCCCCCTCACAGTTGAAAGATCTTGATAAGGTCAATCGAATTAAAACTGCAATTTGTTGACTTTGGAGCACCAGGGCCTTGATCCTCTTGAGATATTCCTCCATTGACTACAAACGAGATCCAAAAGCTTCGGAGTGGAGTGTAACCAGATCGGGGTCTTGCTTCTTGATGTCGTAGCAAGGCACTTGGATAAGGGGCATCCCCATTTGAGCGCAAATTTCATTGATCTTTCCATAGAAAATCCTATCACTCTCTCGCATTCTAAGCCTCCAAGAGTCAAGGGATGAATAATCATCTATGGTCAACTCTCGAGCTCACGAATTAGGCCAAAAAAAGAGGCAAAATGAATCAAAATTTTGCACAAGAACCAAATGGCTCTAATACCATTTTGGTATGTCCCTAGAATCAAGGGAAACTAAGCTTCCATGGAAGCTCTGTAATTGAAACAAAGGCAAGGGAAAGGTAAGGGAAAGAAAGAGAAAGGTAAAGGAAATAGAGAATAGGGAAAAGAGAGATAGCAGAGGAATACATTTTGATATTGTTCATTGATGCCTTTTAGTGTGAGTCTGTACATGCCTCTTATAGGCCTTTAGAGTATTTATACAACTATCCCCTCAATTTCTCTCAATACAACATATACCCTCACTTATACAATCCTAACAATACATTTTGCTATGTCCCTAGAATCAAGGGAAACTAAGCTTCCATGGAAGCTCTGTAATTGAAACAAAGGCAAGGGAAAAAGAAGGGAAATGTAAAGGAAAGAGAGAGAAAGGTACAAGAAAGAAAGAATAGGGAAAAGAGAGATAGAAGAGGAAGTAATTTTGATATTGTTCATTGATGCCCTTTAATGTGAGTCTGTACATGCCTCTTATAGGCCTTTAGAGTATTTACACAATTATCCCCTTAATTTCTCTCAATACAACATATACCCTCACTTATACAATCCTAACATACTGGAGCAGCAATTAAAGTAGCCAACCAAGATCTTTGATATATAAGACGTGAATTTTCTTCGTAAGTATTTGGCTTTGCCTAATATGAGCCTCTTGGACCACAAGACTTATCTTCAATCAACCATTGATTATAGATATAGATTCAAGATCAGATGCAAATTGGACTTCTCGTGTGAAATACGAAATCATCTCAACCATCCATCTAATTTTATCTAACGGTTGCGCCTATATACTTGTGGTAGAGCATTATAAAATACGGAGGGGCATTTGGTAAATTTCTTTTTCAGAGTTTCATCCTCCTGGAGCCTATTCTTCTACGGTTGTGCTCTGCAAGTTTGATTCTGTAATACCCCTCATTTTTTAGTAAGGGTATTTGGGTAAATTTCCAACTCTCGTTGGGAAAGCAAGACGCGTTAGGCGAAGTTTGGATTTTCCGTATCATGTATGATCTCTGTAATATTTCCCTGAGTGGTATAAAATACATTCGACGTATTTTCGGGGATTAGAATATTTGTTTGGGTACAAATATATAATTTTCGGGGTTTAAACCCATGCTAAACCTTTCCTCGGGCAAAAAGACGCGAAAATGCCTCTGCCGCGACCGTGGAAGGATTTTCGTAACCGTGGAAAAATAGCTCCTAGAGGAGCTGGGCATTGGAATTTTCCGCGACCGCGGAAATGTGCAGAATGTGCAGGCAGGCATGCGTGCCGCGTGTTCTTCGTCGTCGTCGATCTTCTGAGCCACCGTCGATTTGGGCGGGGGATGCTCTCGTCCTTTGGCTATAAATGGATGCCAAGTTGGAGGGTTTTTGGGCACCCAACTCTGATCTCCTCTCTTCTCTCTCGTTTTTCCTTCGTTCGCCGGAATCTTCGAGGTGTCGTCGGAGCTCTCGCCGGAGGTTGCAGCGGCCGTACGGTGGTGCATTGGAGGCGCAAGGAGGATAGGAGTGGAAGCCCCATCGTCTCGAGCCCCCTCGCGTCGCCGCTGGTGAGTTCTCTCCCGATCTGTGGTCGTCGAGTTCATGGCCGCGACCGCGGACATGAACTGCCACGACCACGGCAATGACACTCAGGCTGCGACGCGGATGCTGTCCTCGACGCCCGCGGACGCCATGTCCTCGACGCCCGTGACCGCGGAATCCACGCCGCGACCGCGGATCACCTTGTCAATCGCGATCGTGGCCTTGGACGATCCGGTCTCGGGCGGGACTTTCGTTCTTTCGATTTCGTTCATTTTTTCTTAGATTCGTATCATTTTATTGTTGAATCTAACCTAGGGTTTTGTTATGGGTCGTTGTCGTAGGAATCTGTAATCTGACTTCCGTTCCCGTTCCGGACCCAGAAACCCATCGTCGTTCAATCGTTCGTCTAGACTAAGGCAAGTGGCGGTTCACTCTTGCTTAATCATTCCATGTTCCATTAATTATCAATTGCTTTTTAAATCGGAGTGAACTATTGTTTTCGTTTGGGAACAGATTTTATAAATAACGTGATTAAAATATGATATTATAGTAGGTTGTATATATTGCTAAAAACAACGCTATTATACTTGTTAATGACCGTAATGGTTTTGTTATGGATTTAAATGTAAACTTTAATGCTAGATTAGCACGAGTATTCGTAGGAACGTTAATTCCTTATGAGGATTAATCGTTTCTTTATAACTCAGTATTAGTGGACCCATCCTCTAAATGCTTTCCAGATCGTAAACTTTCGTAGTCACTCGAGATCATAAACTTTCGTAGTCATTCGAGACCATAAACTTTCGTAGTCATTCGAGACCATAAACTTTCGTAGTTACTCGAGATCGTAAACTTTCGTAGTCACTCGAGATCATGAACCTTCGTAGTCACTCGATATCGTAAACTTTCGTAGTTACTCGAGATCATATGAAAAAGCTTTAACATGAATATTCGTTTTGAAATTTAGATAAGATAAGTGTGGGTAGGCACATAATTAATGAACCCTCGGGCGAGAAGTACAACTTGGAAACTCGCCTGGACTTCGGTTAGAGTAAGTTCTCTTTCTAATCTGAATTCGCATCGTGCGGTGAGGTTGGTCGTGGACCCAAATGATCAAGTCGTTTTTAAACGCTTGTATGAAACTATAACGTTCCCAAACAATTGTCATACTTTTCCATAAGACTCAATTCCTTTGGAATCTTCCTTTCAGAGAATATCTAAATACTAATCATTTCGTGGAAATTCCGGGTTATATATCGTTCCTTCGGTTATTATTCGAGGGACAATGATAGTAAACGGTTGCGATCACTAGAACCATTCTGTTTTCACCCTTGCATAGTCTTTCATTAGACTAACCAACCGGGTTTTATTCCTTGCATGATTGGTTGGTGTCATCCGTCCTATACGACACATCAGTGGTTGGTCCCCGAAGTCAAAGTAACCAGTCGAAAAAGAAGAGGCTTGCAGACGAAGATTTAAGTGTCAGTGTTTTAAGTTATTAAATATTACTTTAATATATCTTTATAACCTAGCGATGTTATAGGTTGATTCTTAAAAGTCTTTCGCTGTGTAATTTATAAGTCTTCCGCTGAAATTTTTACTCTGTTGTAAAGACGCTACTCTCGTTTAATGAGAGATCTTTTAATAAAAGAGCTGAGTTTCACATACAAATGTCTTCCGCTGTTTAATTTTTCATTTAATATATATACGCATTTAAGTTTAATTGTTCCGATTAAAGCCTAGGGTGGCTTTGGACGGTAACGTCCGAGGTCACTGGCGTGTGGCACTACGATATAAATCGGGGGTGTTACCGATTCACCATTGTTATCTCATTTTCCATGTAGTAGATTTCTTTCTCATTCTCTATCATTGAATTTCGGCATTGCGATTCGTCTTAGTTTTTTCTTTCATGATGGATTTCTTTGTATAGTCAAATTCTGATTTGGCTTTGTTTCAATTCGAACACTAGAAATTAGGTTTAAACTTGTGTTTTTTTTTGCTTGATCCGTCTCTTTATAATGTTTCTAAGCTTCATTTGGGATAGTTATTATCATTCAATCATGTAAAATTCGTTGATGGAGATGATTGATTTCTGGATTGAGAAGATTGAGTTTGATAATGGTTGGTGATTTGAGAGATGCCTGCAAGATGTTTGACAAAATGCTTGAGATAGATGCACATGATTGAGAGAGAACTCATACCCGTTCAAGTCCAAATTGTTAAAATCAAAGCGCATCATTGTATTCTTCACCCTTAAACACCCAAATTCATATGGGTGTTCATCCGGTCCGGATCGGACTTTTCCAAAAGTCCGGACCGGAGATCGGACTTTTCCAAAAGTCCGGACCGGAGACCGGACCGGACCTATTCGGTCCGGTCCAGTTCCGGTCCGGTTTTGGACCGGTTTAGACCGGATTTTATTTAAAAAAAATTAAATTAAATTCTTATTTAAAATCTATAAAAAATATCTAAAAAACATATATACTCCTAACTTATTAAATTAAAAAAATATCTATAAAAAATTACATATAAATCTCAAAAAAAACATATAAATTAAAAAAAATTAAAAATCCGGTCCATCGGTCCAGACCGGTTTTTTTCCGGGTTTGGACCGGACCGGATTAAGGAAATTATCTGGACCGGAGATTGTTTTGGGGCGAAAAGATCGGATAACCTAAATCGCCTTAGACGGGGTAAAATAGCAAAAATCCATATCGATCAAACGTTAGACATGAGAATCGAATAAAAATAGTAACGACGACTAGTTTGTTGAGTCAAGGCGACGATAATGACAATATTGAATATATGAAACTTAAAGAGTAAAATAGCATAAAATGTAGTAGAATATAATGTAAATCGAGATAAGAAAGACTTATCTTCATTAGATAGATAAGAACACTGTTCGAAGCGTGAGAGCTTCTGATCGTATGAGGATGCTTACAAGTTCTTCCAATTACGCGAAATGGAGAAAAGTAGATGTATTACAAGGCTTTTTGGGTGGGATTCGATGCCTTTAGAATAGCTAAGGAGCTTTGTATATATAGCTAAGGAGAAGGAATCTCCCGCATTAATCTCCCTTGAATAGGATTTGATCTCCTTATTAATGGCACTTGAATTCTCCTTAAATGCTCTTAATCTCTCCTTGATTCTGCATTAATTACGCTTGATCTCCTCTTAATAAGCCTTGATCCTCTCTTAAAGATGGTTGATTCCCTCCTTGATGGCTGAAATAATGCATACAACCGTTGGAGATCTCGGAGTAATAAAGGAGAAAATCTCGCTGGTCCGTTGCGTCTAGGAATCAGGCGACGGTCGCATGGCTCACGTCTGACAGGTCTGATGCGTCCGACAAGTCTGATGCATCCGACCGATTGCGTCAAACAGTCGATGCCCATTGGACGAATGGTCGATTTTCGACCCCAACAATAGCCCCAAAATTAAACTGGGCCAGAGCGTCAAGTGATGGGACGGTTTGATTTTATAACTTCTCTTTCTTCTGGCGTGATCTTGATTTTGTTGTAGGCGTTCTGGCGACGGGGCCGTCATGTGTATTGCTCAAACTGAGAATCAACTCAATATAGCCAATAATCGTGTGAAGACGACTGAGGGCGTTTCTTGTGATGACGAAGGGTCAGGAGACCGCTCCTTGTTTGTCGTTTGTTTTGTTTTATAGGTGGACTCGCCAGTTGCTTCCTGGTCAAGTCATGTGATGTTGGTCGTGTAAACCTATAATTGTTGTACGACGTTGGTCATGTAGACCTGTCGTTGGTCGTATAGACCTATCGTCGGTCGTATAGACCTATTGTCGGTCGTATAGACCTGTAATTGTTTGCGACATTGGTCGTGTAGACCTATCATCATTTGTGCGACGTTGGTCCTGTAGACCTATAATTGTTGTACGACGTTGGTCATGTAGACCTGTCGTTGGTCGTATAGACCTATCGTCGGTCGTATAGACCTGTCGTCGGTCGTATAGACCTGTAATTGTTTACGACATTGGTCGTGTAGACCTATCATCATTTGTGCGACGTTGGTCGTGTAGACCTGTAGTCGTGTGTGTTTGATCAACTTGTTTTGTCAATCGTGCCTTGGTAGTGACGCGAGATGTTTGGTCATGACGACCTATAATGTAGCATACTTTGTCTGTCCGGGGAAGAGTCGTATGTATTTGTAGGAAAAGACGAGTGCCTTTGGACAGGACAAGTCTTGTAAGCAGTTCGTAGTATGCCGTTTCTCTTTGTTTGCTTTGTGATTTATGTATTGTATGTCGTGTCAGCGTCTCCGGCTGGTCGAGTTGCAGGCGACGTAGGCATTTTTTACGTGTTGAAGTCGCGTGTCGAGATGATGGAAGAGTTTGGAGAGGGTAAGCAGGGGACCTGAGATTTGAAGGCGAAGAAGGAGACCATGAAGATCTTGTTTCCGAAGGGGAACCCAGGCTCAGAGTTTTTCTATCTGGCCGGCGTCGGATAGGAATCTCTGGTCAAAAGTGCCGGTGGGGATGAGGTCTATTCTGGTGACTTCGTATCGCTTGAGCCCCAGTCTTCTCCCGACTTAGCCACTGCTGCTGATGACATTGTAAACCCTGACCCTTGATTGTTTTTTCGTAATTTGGTTCTGTCCGAACTCGTCCTATTGTGTAGATAGTCGATGAAGTGATGTGATGTTGCTTGTGTAAAGCTTTTGTCTTTTGAAAGCGTTGAATTGAAGTTTTTAGCCATCGGGCGTTTAACTCCGCGAATGTATTTTGTATTGCACCACCGTTTGCGTAAAAGCTTTTGTTGGTGGGTCGTGTGTAAGTTGTAGCCGTATGAGGCGTTAACTTTGTAAATGTGTACTGCATAGGTTTGTGTATTTGTAGGTACCGTATATAGGGTTTGTCACTCGTAATGTGTGTTAGTCATGACATTTGTGTAGATCGAGGAGGAAAGCAATTTGTTTGCTGCGTAAATAAGGTGGGTTCCCTTGTGTAAGGTGGGCAATGTGTCGCTGAACCATAAGTCGTCTCTCCGTGTACTGATCGATCGTGTAATGTAAGCACTTTTTGCGGATGACTAGATCCAATATGTATGTAAATGTAATGTGACATGTCAAGTCGATTTGCGTAGTTGTTTTGTGTGTCAGGTTTGCCCGTGTACTCCGTCGAGTAGGGCTTGCCGTATGTATGTCGGGTTTGCCCGTGTGCTCCGTCGAGTAGGGCTTACCGTATATATGTAAAGAAAGACTAAGATGTATATTGTATTGTATCACCGTTTGCGTAAAAGCTTTTGTTGGTGGGTCGTGTGTAAGTTATAGCCGTGTGAGGCGTTAACTTTGTAAATGTGTACTGCGCAGGTTTGTGTATTTGTAGGTACCGTATGTAGGGTTTGTCACCCGTAATGTGTGTTTAGTCATGACGTTATGCCGGGGAGGTAAGCAATATGTAATAAGGTGTTTGTGCCTTATGTTTTATTGCGTGAATGTAATAAGGTGTCTTAACCTTATGTAATGTGTAAGGCAGGCGGGGTGCCGACGTGCCTGTGTTGTTCATTTCTACCCGTGTTCCGATCGATCGTGTAAATGTAGTATAAGCGCTTTTTGCGGATGACTGGATCCAATGTGTATGTTAAGGGTCGTCACCCGTATGTACGTAAATGTAATGCGACAATAAGCAATGTATGACATGTGAAGATATGTATTTGCTAATGCGACGATAAGCAATGTATGACATATGAAGATATGTAATTGCGCGTGCAACGATAAGCAATGTATGACATATGAAGATATGTTAATGTCTTACCTTGTTGGTTCAGAAATGGTATAATTTCAGGTGTGTCGTATTCTTTGGAGTGGTCCTGTCGGACCAGAGAATGAACGGGAGTTCGTCCGCCCATTTGCCTTTAGCCCATACGAGGCATTTCATGAGTTTGTTGATGATGATCTTGTATGCGTTGGACTGAGTAGATTCGTCATGTACCTATTGTCCCTTCGATGATGCGCTGTCCTTTCGGGTCGAATTTGAGCCGTTGCCTTAGCTTGAGCATCTTCAAAGGTCTTTACATGGGTACCTTGTGAGGTCTTCGTAGAGATCGCCTCCTTTATCGAGTCCTTGGCGGAACGCTTCTATGGAGGTTGGGACGTCGCAATTGAGGATCCTGATTTTCTCCCAGTTAAACCGTTTCAAGTAGTCCTTTGCCGTTGTTTGTGTGACGTTGGTTGTGTAGACCTATAGTCGGTCGTGTAGACCTGTAGTCGGTCGTGTAGACCTATAGTCGGTCGTGTAGACCTGTAGTCGGTCGTGTAGACCTGTAGTCGGTATGCTCCTTTGGCGTCTCTTTTTCGAGCATCGGATTAGAATCTTGATCTGATAACTTAGATGTCACGTCATGTGTCTAGGTCAACTCTCTTCACTGGGTCGTCATGTCGCATACCTTGGATGTGTAGTACGATGACCTTCATAGATCGTATTGCATCGACTAGCTTGATGGGGATGGTTCGGGCATTATTATTTGTGAACCTGTTTCATCTAAAAGAGTAGAAGCTAGAAAGGGTTGTGAGGAGCCGGTCATCGACTTCCTCATTGGTCTCTTTGTGTATACGTTAGTATGCATTAGTCAGAGTATATTCAAATCGAAGACGGTGCAAGTATGGATGAGATGATACACATGAATGAATAGAGGTGAAGAGTTTAGAAATGGTAAACATTTTGATGTGTTTGCGAAATATGGTTACCTACCTTTGGTATCGCACCTCACTTGATCTCCCCCTTTTCTGGGGTTCGTAGACCCAGATTGATCAGTCGACGCCATTGTACCTCTTGCCCCAAGGAGGCATTTGTTGAGGTTCTTGATGTTGATCCTGTTTCTGGATTGATTTTTGAATCTAGTGTGATTAATGCTTTGGCTTGAGTCTTCGACTCAAGATTATGTTTGTTATCCTCTTGTCTCTAGAGGTGTGTGTTTCCTGCATTGGAATGAGGATTATGGTGAGGTAGTAATTGCTTTAATACCTTGTATGGATGACCTTCGGGCAGTTTAAGCCAAGAGATTAGAGTCTTGTAGTCCTGATTTATTGTTGGTCACTTTCAGCTATGACGGATGTCTTGAACTATCTTGTCTTCTTGTTTTATGACTCTTGGATCTTCGTCTGCCATTTTTCATGTGTGAAGTTTGGCTTGCGTGGTCTTCTTCTATGTCGAAGCGATGTGACGCTTCAGATGTGAGACTTGTTTGAAGATATGCTTATCCTGTCACTTGATTTGTAGATTTTGGCTTCCTCATGATAGATTTCATGGGATGGTTAGTCCGCAAAATAATAGCATGTGATTTAAAACGTGACCTCAATCTAATTGAGGATACCTTAAATGTTTGATATTCTGAGTGACGGACTACGTAGTGTGTGTAGATAGGGGTAATGCACTTACTTGGTGGTTTGGTAACTATCATCCGACCCGTCGGTGGTTGATGTCTTCTAAGCATTTGTGTGACCTTGGAATGATGATCATTATGACTTGACCTAGGCTTACCTTAGTGTTGCCTTGAGTCGCCACGTATGCTTGTTTGTTTTTACAGTATGTCTGTCTAGATGGACGTGACCTGCTTGTTCCGTCGTATTGACACAAAGAGGTCGTCCAAGATGCAGAAAGTTGTGACATGAGCTGTGACTGAGGATCGAAGAATGAAATGAAAGAATAGATGCAAGTCCATCAGAGAGTGTTTCTTTAGCAAGTGATAAACATCTGACTTAGTAGCTAACTCTCTTGTTTCAGGAAAAGCATATGAATGTATTAGATAACACGATGAGCATGAGATGTCAGACGTGGTTGCAAAAGACTATTAGATGAGCCTTGGATCGGTCAATTTCATGATTAAGCATATCAAGGTGCAAGAATCGTAAAAAAGTGTATGACATGACATACACATGCCAGTAGCTTAGATATAATGTGTGCGGATAGGTATGACATATATGCAAGAATATGAAGTAGTACATGACATATGCTTTTATATTGTAGAATAGGTGTGGGAGAGCACTATATGGACATATGATGAATAAGAGATATGGAATAATGATCTTGCACTAGTATGCATGTATTTGACGATATATAAAACGTGTGGGTGCCCCGACAATCTGAATGCTACATACTCAAATATAATAGTCGCGTCATTAAGAGTTGCGGGAAAAATGAATTCCATGAATAAGTACTATACTATTGGCGTATGTAAAATTTATATATGCATGCACTAGACAGTATATAAGACATACGTGGATTTGAACAATAATAGTGTAGCCTATTCAAGCATAATAGAAGTGACATGTATGTAAACGTATTCGAGAAAAATGAATTATGATTGTGCAAACAAGTCAAGTGAGCGTAATCATAAAGCAGGACTAGACAATAGTATTAATTGAAAGTGCATAGAAAGAGACTTATCTTTCAAGGTGGATGAATGCGTCCTCCGATGGTCTAAATGTCATCACCATTTAGATATTTTAGAGTGAAAGGATATCATGTATGACTTTTTGGTTTTACAAGTCTAGAGACGTCTTCCTCAGTGGTTTCCATTTGTCGGTGTTGGACAGCTAATGGGGTTCGGTCGAATCGTTAGATCTGGTCGGATCGTTTAGATAAAGTCAGATCGTTAGATCTGGTCAGATCGTTTAGATAAAGTTGGATCGTTAGACCTGGTCGGATCGTTTAGACCTGGTCGGATCGTTAGATCTGGTCGGATCGTTAGATTTGGTCGGATCATTTAGACCTGGTCGGATCGTTAGATCTGGTCGGATCGTTGATCTGGTCGGATCGTTAGATCTGGTGGGATCGTTAGATCTGGTTGGATCGTTAGATCTGTTCATACTGTCTCCATAGATGAGGCGTTGAATCATACCTGATCGTTATGCAATATAGTATATTAGATAAATGATTGTGAATCAATTAGATGTATAGATGATGAATAGATTAATCGGGTGATTTTAACTATCTGCCCCACGGTGGGCGCCAAATTGTTTTGGGACGAAAAGATCGGATAACCTAAATCGCCTTAGACGAGGTAAAATAGCAAAAATCCATATCGATCAAACGTTAGACATGAGAATCGAATAAAAATAGTAAAGACGACTAGTTTGTTGAGTCAAGGCGACGATAATGACAAGATTGAATATATGAAACTTAAAGAGTAAAATAGCATAAAATGTAGTAGAATATAATGTAAATCGAGATAAGAAAGACTTATCTTCATTAGATAGATAAGAACACTATTCGAAGCATGAGAGCTTCCGATCGTATGAGGATGCTTACAAGTTCTTCCAATTACGCGAAATGGAGAAAAGTAGATGTATTACAAGACTTTTTGGGTGGGATTCGATGCCTTTAGAATAGCTAAGGAGTTTTGTATATATAGCTAAGGAGAAGGAATCTCCCGCATTAATCTCCCTTGAATAGGATTTGATCTCCTTCTTAATGGCACTTGAATTCTCCTTAAATGCTCTTAATCTCTCCTTGATTCTGCATTAATTACGCTTGATCTCCTCTTAATAAGCCTTGATCCTCTCTTAAAGATGGTTGATTCCCTCCTTGATGGTTGAAATAATGCATACAACCGTTGGAGATCTCGGAGTACTAAAGGAAAAATCTCGCTGGTCCGTTGCGTCTAGGAATCAGGCGACAGTCGCATGGCTCACGTCTGACGAGTCTGATGCGTCCGACAGGTCTGATGCGTCCGACCGATTGCGTCAAACAGTCGATGCCCATTGGACGAATGGTCGATTTTCCGACCCCAACAGAGACCGGACCGTATTTTCACTGGTCCGGTCCGGTCATTTCCGATCCGGTCCAGATTTGAACAGCCCTACAAATTCATATCAAAACCACCCCGATTTGAATCCCAAAGCAACTTATATTATGAACACTAACATTTATTAAATTCGAACTTTAGATGAATATATATGAACATTGACACTCAATATATGAACCTTAGTTTATTTATATGGTGCACAAATTATGGAAATAAGATTTTTTCAATAGTAAAGTATGAACTTTAGATAATTATATATGAACATTTACATGTAACATATGAACATGAGGGAAATATATATGAACATTGACTTGTAAGTTGCAACATATGAGCATGTGGTGACAGTATACAAAAAATTGACATGTAACATATGAACATGAGGGGACAATATATATTGATATGTAACATATGAACATGAGGGACTATATTTGAACATTGACATATAACATATGAAGATGAGGGGACTATATATGAACATTCACGCCGACAGATGAACCTATGTGACACATACAATGGAAAACACGCACAAAAAGTTTCAGAAAATAAAATGTGAACCTTAAGGTAATATATATGAACTTGAACATGATACATGTGAACCCAGCTTGAACTGATACTTTTCACAAGCACAATACCTAGCCTATGAGGGATTCGAACACACATCCATGTGTACGAACACATTGCTCTACCATTTGAGCTAATAGGCTATGATAAAATAAATAATTTGGACATGTAAGTATGTAACACATTAACCCTTAGTTTTTTCAATGTTGCAAGACCATAGAAGAGGAACATGAATGTTTTTCAAACGAGTAAATATGAACCGTAAAGTACTATATATGAACATTTACATACAAACCATGAACCCCTAGTCTTTTCTATGAACATTCAAACGTAAATCTAAAACACAACCATCCATACAGTGCATCACTAGAATATTTTGAATCCAAAAAATCCCAAATTGTATGCACCAAATTGATCCAATGTTCCTTTTGTTGTGCGTTTTTGGTTGTCGACTAAGAACCACAAGTAGAAGTAGGTAAAAAGGCTTCCATCGATTTATGATGAAGAAGGTAAAAAATCAGAGATTTCATTGACGTGTAGCGAAGAATTTTGGAAATCCACCGGAGCTTTCATGGAGGTGAGACGGAGAAGGTCGAAAATCAAGATTAGATTCCATGTGTGTAGAATGGATCAACGGGATTTGAAAAATGCTGCAGCGATTGTGAGCTTACATGGATGAACCAAAGAGGGGAGCAGATGCACCATGAAGCGGAGAGAAGATGTGGCCTCTGTACCCCTGGAGCTATAGGTTTCAAACATTTACGGACTTGCCACCTTAAATGAACCGGTCCCTTTTTGTGATTTATTTAGGCTGAACCGCTTCCTTCTAATCTCAGCCACACAATTCGTTAATCCAACGACATACAATGATTCACACTTTGCACTGTAGCATACAGATACACGTGAAATGAACTCTATAGATATATGATGCGTTCCTGCTTATGATGACGGATCTCTGATCTTAGTGGGAAGTCACACGCGTCGGATCTGAGGTTAAAGAGATGGAACGCGGTGTTGGATGATAATCCGAGATGGAGGGCAAGCCGTAGCGTCGGCAGCAGAGAAGATAGACTCGAAATAGATCGAGTGACTGGACGTAGCATCGGCAGCGGGGTTGGATAATCTCGATGAAGATCGAGTGAAGGTCGTAGCGTCGGCAGCGGAGGAAGGAGATGAGAAGACAGAGATTGGGTGACGCAGATCTAAGAGGATGGAGGCAAAAGCTCTTGACAAGTAATCTTAGATTAAAATGATGCGTAACCTAGTAAAGAAGGTTGAGATGACCTTTTATAGTACATAGCGTGACTCGGATGGGCCGAGTCTCACTTAATGGGCCAGCCCACGCGACACGCGTGGAACACACGCCCCAAAATAAAAACCAAAATACTTAATGTCTCAGGATATTGCATTCAATTTCAAAAGAACGCGTTCATTGAATGGTTGAGAGAAGGCTGACAGAGAACGCGTTCTCTGGGCTTGGCTGAAGGCGCTTTAGGTAGAACGCGGTCTCTTGTGTTCCTTGGCTGGCGACAATGCGGACAACCATGGATTGTGTCGCATTGACGATGGCTTTGGCGCGTGATCTTGTTATTGGCCCTTCTGAGCGAATGCTCATAGCCTCCTCTTCCTCAGTGGCAGTCATGGTGGGCAGGGGCGCATCACCCTCCCCCACTTGGCTGTGAAGCGTCCCCGCTTCACCATCATCGAACTCTTGCTCCACATAAGGCTCCAAGTCGACGACGTTGAATGTCGCGTGGACACCGTAGTCGGGTGGAAGCGCGATCTCGTATGTGTTGTCCCCAATTGCCTTCACAACACGGAAAGGCCCATCACCACGTGGGGCCAGCTTGGTTTTGCGTTTAGCTGGAAAATGGCATTTGCGAAGGTGCACCCATACCAAGTCCCCTGGGGCAAAAATCACGCGGCGGCGCCCACAGTTGTGTTGTTTGGCATATTAATCAGCGCGGCGTTCCAGTTGCTCCCGCGTTCGCTGATGTAGATCCTGGATCATCGCGGCGCGGTTGGCCGCGCTAGGGTGCTCGTTGTCCTTCAGAGGACGCGACAGCATGTCCAGTGGAGTCAGTGGGTTTTTGCCATAGACCACCTCGAACGGAGTGAGCTTCGTCGTGGAGTGCCTGGACCTGTTGTAAGAAAACTCAACAATTGCAAGTAAGTCCTCCCAACGCTTTGGGTTGGATTTGAGCATTGTCCTAAGAAGGGCTCTGATAACAGGTTTTTGTCGTTCTAATTCCTACTATGCAAAGTATCCAAACAAACCTTAAACTGTAGTCCTAGGTAAGTACAGGTCGAATCCACAGGGAGGCGAATTCTATCTTAATATGCAATTTGTATGTCAAACCAAAGTAACCAAAGGGGAGTTTTGTGAGTTTTAGTAATTCTAAGCATGCAAAAGGTAAACAGACTAAATCAGTGATGGGGAAAAGCACTTAGTCAAACAACATCCACTATTCGTATGACAAGTTGATCATAGATACTCATTCAAAATCTCATGCAATGGTGATTCCAATTCATTTTCAGATATAACTAATAGCACAACCAGATACTATTAGCACTAACTAATTAAACAACCCCGAAACTATCAAGATTCAGTTTAACAGCAGCCTTACGGATAGGAATATAGTTGGATACAATTCTAGCATAAAACAACCAGCTTTTATCCTAGAATGTAAATCAGTTCTCTTCTGCATAAGACTAGCACAACCAGATACTAGTATGATGCAGTTGCTACTCTGAAATAGATATGCTCAACCAGTAACAATCTAGATCTAGCAATAGATCAATAACGACAAACCCTAGTTGTCCAAGATAGAGATTATCAATATCAATCATAAGAACAAGAATCTCACAACTGAATCAAAACGAAAGCTTCAGCGTCTGACTAAGCCAGGGAGGCTTAGTTCTTCATAGCAAATACGTAAAAACTAATTAGGGTTCGAGAGAGAATCCAAGATGATAAGCCTCTCTTTTCCCTTAAATACTCAAGGAAATAAAATCTAAATTGACCTAAAACGAAATAATAAAATAATAATAAAATAATGCAAATAAGGAAACGGCGCGGCGGACTTCAGACAAGCACGGCGGGCGCCGTCTTTCCACGGCGGGCGCCGTAATTACATCGTAGCCAATGTTGTTGGATGGGAATTGGCGGTGGTCGCCGTAAGTTGCACGGCGGTCGCCGTGAACTCGTTTCTTCCTCCTTTGTCTCTTCAGCTCCCGAAAGCGTGTCTTCAGCACCTCCTCGCCAATACTTCATAACTCCTCGGCGTCTACTACTGGTGGCTTCCTCCTCAGTGTCTCATATGATCTCCAAAATAGCTCAAACACCTCTAGATACACCAACTTTGCCTCCAAACGCCATACACATGAATATGTCTAAATCTACCCGAAAGGCACCAATAAAACCTATAATGACTCTTACTTAAACCCTACAAAGTAGTGCTTATCAAACCACCCCATGCTTAGACCTTTGCTCATCCACGAGTAAACCAAATAAGAGTCCACTCCTCCAATGCAACACCCAAGGTCTCAGGAAGCATATCCTCCAACTAAGAGTCACCTAACCCATGCCAAAGCTCCTGGCACCAATCTCATTCACAACACATCCACAACTCAACAAGCTTAAGGGGCAAGCAGAGTACTTCCCCAAAGCTAACCCGGACATCCAATAGCGTGAGTAACCTCTAATCCTAGCCTCCATCTATTGCTCCTTATGTCTCCCAGAGTGACCTACCCGACAATCCTTCTTTGACTCCTCTTCTTATTACGCCTCGCCAAGAATAATGAGAAATCCTAAAATCACTCTTCTTCTTTTTCGCTCATTTTGCCAAAGCGCCCTTTCGGGTTTTCACCAAGCCACACATTTCATTTTCCAATAGATGTACTCACATAAGCTCACGTCACTCTTGACCTCATATTACCCCAGCCTAATGCTGGTCCAAGCCACCTGCTTATTACCTAGGCCGCCCTTTCGGGTTTTCGACCTATCCCAGGATTTTTATGATAGCCTTTTTTCAATTTTTGGCTCTTTTCGTTTTTCATTTTTCTCCTCAACGACGTAGCAAGAATAGAACTCCACCCCATGCTTAAACATTGCATTGTCCTCAATGTAATGAAAGACAAAAGAATAAAGCACAGGGAAAAGCAAAAAATAACTCACAACGTTGCCGAGTTGGCTTGGACACTTCCTTGTCGCTGGCGGTGTACTCATGAAAGTTCATGTCCTGGATGGCTGCATCAATGCTATAACCTTCATATACCGTGCAACCATAGGGAACCACTGTGAAGTGCGGTGGTTATTCAGGAAATCAGGGCGGCACGGCCTTCAACTCCATCAACTCCTACCATGCAATCAAAAGGAACCACTCTGGGGAAGTAGTGGTCAATCAAGGGAACAGGGTTGCATGGCCTTCAAAAATGGGCCCAGATGTCATCGTGGTTGGGCCCTGGTGTATCTCCTCTCCAGCTGTCGACTGTAGGGCCACCATCGTTGCCAAATAAATGTAGGGCGAATGTATTCCTCCGTTAGCAACATGATGCGCACCTCTCCGTGGGGAATCTAGACAGCTCGGTAAAACTTTTTTTTTTTGACTTTTTTCTCCCCGTTTAAGGTTTTTTTTTCTTCTTTTTTTTAAGGAAAGGAGTCGAACCTGAAAATGGCGGCGATCGCAGTGATTACACGACGGTCGCCGTCATTTTGCCGCAAGCAGAGTGAGCGAGGGAGGGGAAAACGGCGGGCGCCGTAAGGAGGGCGGCGGGCGCCGTGAACTTCTCTTTGCTTTGATACGCTTCTTGCAGGTTAGTTCGACACAAAAAGGAAAAACTAAAAGGAAAAACAAAAGAAAATGACTAAGGGAAGGGAAATAAACTACCTAACATCGGGTTGCCTCCCGATCACCGCCTTAGTTAATGTCATTGGCTCGACATACTACTCGAAAATCCTCAATCCATATCATCAGGCTCTTTGGGAACCTTCTCAATCCATACCTCCTTCCTGAACCAATCATGGAAAGGTTTGAACCATAGACCATGCTTCTTCTTCAGCGGCTTCTCCAGCTTGACCTTCTTAGTCGCGTCTACCCCATGTTTAGATCGATCAGGGGGGTATTTAGCCTTGACTTCAGGGATCTGCACCAAAGATGGAACGAGCCTCTCGCTCGGAGTTAGCAGCAAAGGTGATTTACCTAGAAGCTCCGGATGGAGCTTATAGCAAGCGTCTCACTCAACAACACCTTCCTGCAAGTCAGTAGATATAGCAATATCCAAGCTAGAATCAACAATAGGTGGTGTGTCATCTAGGTGGTCCTCATCAAAAACATCTTGCACCACAGGCTCAAGTACATCAATTGCACACAAAGAATGACCATCAGAGGGGAATTTCATGGCTTCATAGATGTTATAATTAATGGTTTGGCCATAAAATTCCATAGTCAAGGAACCAGTACTCACGTTGATTTTAGTGTTGGCAGTTTTCAAGAAGGGTCTCCCTAACAGAATAGGGGCTACATGCATATCATGTTCCATATCAAGCACATAGAAGTCAGCAGGAAAAGTAAGATCACCAACCCTAACCAAAACATCCTCCATTATCCCTATAGGACGCACACTAGATCTATCAGCTAGCCGAATGGAAATTTTGGTCGCATGCATGGGTCCTAATCCTAAGGATTCACAAAGAGATGAAGGTAAAACATTTATGGAAGCACCCAAATCTAACATAGCTTTATTGAACTTGGTACCTCCAATGGTGACGGGAATGGTGAACATACCTGGGTCGCCACATTTTTTGGGTAAGCGTTTCTGAAAAATCGCAGAGACATGCTCGCTTACCTTCACCTTCTTATTGCTGTTCCTATCCTGATTCCTCTTTGTGGTGCACATCTGCTTCAAGAACTTGGCATAACGAGGGACAAACTTGATCAAATTTAGGAGAGGCATGTTGACCTCAACGTTTCTGAACATCTCAAACATGTCCTTGTCCTGCGCAAGTGGCTTGGTACGCTTCAAAGCAGACGGATATGGTGCAACAGGCTTCCACTCAGGAAAAATCGGAGGTTCATACTCCTTCTCAACATCAGCTTCAACAATAGAGGGGCGGCGGGTGCCGTAAGAAGTGCGGCGGGCGCCGTGAACATCATCAGAATTCTCGAGATTTTTCTCACCGTCACGGCGGGCGCCGTGAGAATTGCGGCGGTCGCCGCAATTTTCACCAGAAAAGTCGAGAGCAGAATCGTCTTCACGACGGGCGTCGTGGTCTTTACGGCGGTCTCCGTCGCTGTTCTGCTCCAGTTCCGCATTCTCTTCCTTGTTGACCTCAGAATCATCCTCTTCGAGCCTCTTCCCACTCCACAGAGTTACAGCACTGACATTCCTAATGTTTGGGTTTACTTCCGTTTGAGATGGAAGTTTACCAGAAACCTTTACGTCGAGCTTGCTCACCACTTGAGAGATTTGGCCAAATTGCCTTTCCAGGTTCTAAATGCTAGCTTGTGTAGTCTCTTGGAATTGCAATTGGTTCGTAGTCAACTTAGCAACATTCTCATTGAGGTTGACGTTGCTCTGCATCAGCATCTTCATCATATCCTCCATAGATGACGAAGGGTTTGAGTTCTGCCCTTGAGGATTTGGCACAAATGGCTGCCTAGGTTGTTGAGGATTACCCTGTTGTTGCACTTGACCTTGGTTCTGCTCTGGATCTCTCCATCTGAAATTGGGATGATCCCTCCAACCAGGATTGTAAGTACTAGAGTAGGGATCATGCCTGAGCCTCTGCTGGTATCCTTCTACTGCATTCACTTCCTCTTGTAGAGAAGGATATGAATTAGTAGGATGCAAGTCGCCATGACAGATCTCACAGGCCTTAGCCTGCTGAGGCGTACCTTTCAGCTTCAGGCGCCTCACCTCCTCTCTCAGCACATCAAAATCAGCCTGATCAATCTTTGACTGAGAACTAGTAACTACCAAGCTTTGGGAACCTCTCCCACTATACTGTCTAGAGTCATCAGCCAGAGTGGCAAATATCTCTAGAGCCTCTTCATAAGTCCTCTTCAGAATATTTCCACCACATGCAGAGTTGACCATCCGACGGTCATCTTCACGGAGTCCTCCATGCAGATAAAGAATCAGATCATGATTAGTATAGCCATGGTAGGGGCAACTCTTCACCAGTTTCTTGAAGCGCTCATAATAATCATAGAGAGACTCATTAGACAGTTGCTCCATGTTGCAGATCTTCTTCTTGAGCTGATTGGACTTGATTGCCAGAAAAATATTTATCAAGAAACACCTTCTTCAAATTCACCCAAGTAGTGATGCTCCCTGGTGGTAAAGAATGATACCAGTCTTTAGCAGAATCCTTCAGAGAAAAGGAAAAGACTATCAACCTCATCTGATCTTCAGTAATCTCAGATGGCCTCATACTGGTGCAGACCTCAAGGAACTCATCCAGGTGCTGAATAGGATCCTCAAGCGGGGTTCCACTGAATTTCGGGAGTAAATAAACTACTCCTGTCTTGAGCTCAAATTTAACCCCATCATCCAGGGCAGGGAATTGCACAGCACGAGTTGGTTGCTCCAAGTTAGGAGTTGTCAAAGATTCCAGAGTAACACGGGCTACCATTGTATCAGCTTCCTGAAGTAGCAAATTCGCAGCCCTGCGAGCTTGAAGAAAAGTTCTCTCGATTTCTGGATCAAAAACTAGAGGTAGATTATTAGTCACACGGGTGTGAACCATAAGATAGGTTCACACCAAGATTGGCACACAAATCACATACACAAAATAGAGTATTGCCTCCCCGGCAACGGCGCCAATTTGATAACAGGTTTTTGTCATTCTAATTCCTACTATGCAAAGTATCCAAACAAACCTTAAACCGTAGTCCTAGGTAAGTACATGTCGAATCCACAGGGAGGCGAATTCTATCTTAATATGCAATTTGTATGTCAAACCAAAGTAACCAAAGGGGGTTTTTGTGAGTTTTAGTAATTCTAAGCATGCAAAAGGTAAACAGACTCAAAGTAAAATATGATGAAATCAGTGATGGGGAAAATCACTTAGTCAAACAACATCCACTATTCGTATGACAAGTTGATCATAGATACTCATTCAAAATCTCATGCAATGGTGATTCCAATTCCTTTTCAGATATAACTAATAGCACAACCAGATACTATTAGCACTAACTAATTAAACAACCCCGAAACTATCAAGATTCAGTTTAACAGCAGCCTTACGGATAGGAATATAGTTGGATACAATTCTAGCATAAAACAACCAGCTTTTATCCTGGAATGTAAATCAGTCATCTTCTGCATAAGACTAGCACAACCAGATACTAGTACGATGCAGTTGCTACTCTGAAATAGATATGCTCAACCAGTAACAATCTAGATCTAGCAATAGATCAATAACGACAAACCCTAGTTGTCCAAGATAGAGATTATCAATATCAATCATAAGCAACTTAAGCAAGAGAATAGATAAAAACCATGCAATAGATTAAGAACAAGAATCTCACAACTGAATCAAAACGAAAGCTTCAGCGTCTGACTAAGCCAGGGAGGCTTAGTTCTTCATAGCAAATACGTAACAACTAATTAGGGTTTGAGAGAGAATCCAAGATGATAAGCCTCTCTTTTCCCTTAAATACTCAAGGAAATAAAATCTAAATTGACCTTAAACGAAATAATAAAATAATAATAAAATAATGCAAATAAGGAAACGGCGCGACGGACTTCAGACAAGCACGGCGGGCGCTGCATCCTCCATGGCGGGCGCCGTAATCGCGGCGGGCGTCGTCTTTCCACGGCGGGCGCCGTAATTACATCGTAGCCAATGTTGTTGGATGGGAATTGGCGGCGGTCACCGTAAGTTGCACGGCGGTTGCCGTGAACTCGTTTCTTCCTCCTTTGTCTCTTCAGCTCCCGAAAGCGTGTCTTCAACACCTCCTCGCCAATACTTCATAACTCCTTGGCGTCTACTACTGGTGGCTTCCTCCTCAGTGTCTCATATGATCTCCAAAATAGCTCAAACACCTCCAAATACACCAACTTTGCCTCCAAACGCCATACACATGAATGTGTCTAAATCTACCCAAAAGGCACCAATAAAACCTCTAATGACTCTTACTTAAGCCCTACAAAGTAGTGTTTATGAGGCTCCTAGGGTTCTATTGGTGACCTCAGTTTGGCCATCTGTTTGGGGAGGCTAACTAGTGGAAAACAAGAGTTTGGTGCCCAATTTTCCCCAAAGGGTTCTCCAGAAAAGCCCTACAAATTTGGTATCGCGATCACTCACGACAGTCCTTGGAATCCCATGTAAACGGACCACGTTGTCAAAGAACAACGCGGCGATCTCACTAGCATTGTGTGTGGTCTTACAGGCGATAAAGTGGGCCATTTTTGAAAACTTGTCCACAACTACAAAGATTGAATCTTTACCCTTACAAGAGAGAGGCAAACATGTGATGAAGTCCATGGACAAATCTTCCCAAGGGCCTAATGGAATGGGCAGAGGCGTGTAGAGACCATAGGGATGAGAGGTAGATTTCACGCGTTGACACGTGACACAACTGGTGCAATAGCGCGTCACCTGGGTGGTCATGCGCGACCAAAAGAAATGCTCGCGAAGAGCAGCTAAAGTCTTGGTTACCCCAAAATGACCGCGTCCTTCATGGGCTTCCTGGATGAGGAGTTTCCTAATAGGTGAGCTAGGAATGCACAAACGCCCAAATTTGTACAGGTACCCCTCATGAAAGAAATATGTCTTAAACTCGCGGTCCCTAAGACAGTGTTCTACAATTGGCTTAACGAAGGGATCAATCAGATATAAATCCTTAATCAACGCGAAGCCAAGAAGTTTAGACTGAAGATGAGTAAGGAGAACATACCTGCGAGAAAGGGCGTCGGCGACCACATTCTCCTTACCTTTTTTATGCACGACGACATAAGGAAATGTCTCCATAAATTCCACCCAACGAGCATGCGGCAGCTTAGATGGGCTTGACTCTTCAAATAGCTGATGGCCGCGTGGTCCGAGTGGATCACGAACTCGTGTGGCCACAGGTAGTGCTGCCATGTCTTGAGGACGCGAATAAGCGCGTAGAGCTCCTTGTCGTAGGTGGGGTAGTTCAAAGTTGCCCCTGTGAGTTTCTCGCTAAAGAAAGCGATGGGCCTCTTTTCTTGGTGGAGCACCCCACCAATCCCCACATTTGACGCATCACATTCCACTTCAAAGTGTTTGTTGAAGTCTGGGAGTTGCAGCAGTGTCGCGTTGCACAAAGCCTCTTTCAGCGCGTTAAACGCCTAATTGTGGGTGTCCTTCCAATTCACCGCGGCGCCTTTCTTTGTGAGCTCATGGAGAGGCACGGCGATGGAGCTAAAATTGCAAACAAATCTCCTGTAGAAGCCTGCCAATCCAAGGAAGCTTCTAACCATTGTTGGTGTGGTGGGTGTTGGCCAATCTTGAATCGCCTTCACTTTGTCTTCATCTACGCGGAGTCCATCTTTAGAGACCACGTATCCCAGAAAGTTCGTGGTGTCGGCTGCAAAACTACACTTGCCAAGGTTGGCATACAATTGCTCGTGTCGCAAGCACTCTAACACAAGCCTAAGGTGCTTTACATGATTGTCAATACTGCGTGAATAAACCAGAATGTCGTCAAAGTATACGACAACAAATTCCCCAAAAATTCCCTCAACACATGGTTCATGAGCCTCATAAACGTGCTTGGCGCGTTGGTGAGACCGAACGGCATGACTAGCCATTCATAAAGCCCATACTTGGTCTTGAATGCGGTCTTCCATTCATCACCCTCGTTCATGCGAATCTGGTGATAGCCTCTCTTCAAGTCAATCTTAGTGAAGTGGGTGGCTCCATGCAACTCATCGAGCATGTCGTCGAGGCGCGGTATTGGGTGTCTGTACTTGACTGTGATCTGATTGATGGCGCGGGAGTCGACACACATGCGCCATGAGCCATCTTTCTTTGGGACCAGGATCACTGGGACCGCGCAAGGGCTTAGAGATTCCCTTACGTAACTGCGATCCAAAATTTCTTGGACCTGGCGCTATAGCTCCTTGGTTTCATCTGGGCCAGTGCGATAGGCAGCGCGATTGGGAAGGGAGGCACCAGGCACCAAGTCAATTTGGTGCTCAATGCCTCGCAAAGGTGGAAGGCCATGGGGAAGCTCCTCTGGGAATAAGTCTTTGAACTCATCGAGCAGCTCAGAAATCGCGTTCGGCAAAGCTTCCTGGATAGGGTTCTCTGGGTTGCAACGCGTGGGCACTAAGAGGAAACATGGGGCCTTGCCATTCAAGGGGGCAGTGAGGTCGCTTGGTCGCGCCAGCAGCAGTCTGTGCTCACATGTGCCTTTTAACTTGGTGGTTTTTGGCGTGTTCTTCGGCCCTTCATTGGATCGCGTTCTATCAGTGGACATGTTATCGATGGTAGCGACTTCGTTCCAGTGGAAGAACGCGTGCTACTTGGACTCTGGTTCTTGGAGGCTTCCATTGCCTTATGTCGATCACGCTCAACATGGTCCTGTAAAATCTCATGAGGAGACATAGGTAAGAGCGTGATGTGTTTCCCGTGGTAAGTAAACACATAAGTGTTTAAATAGCCATCGTGAAGAACGCGCCTGTCAAATTGCCATGGGCGCCCAACAAAAGATGTGTGGCGTCCATTGCAATGACATCATAAAGGACAGAATCTGTATATTGACCAATGGAAAATGAAATTTGACATTGACGAGTTACAGTGTTACCAGAACTCGAAGAAATCCATTGTAGCCCATATGGTTGTGGGTGAGGAGTGGTCTGGAGGTTGAAATGATTGACCACCTTTTCATTGATTATGTTGCAACAGCTTCCTCCATCGATGATGACGCTGAACGACGCGGTCTTAACCAGGCAACGCGTGTGAAATAGGTTCTCGCGTTGGTCGCCAAGAGTTGATTCCTTAACAGTGAGGAGACGTCGTGTTACAAGGCTCAGAGGTGTGCCTTCATGTAGCGCGGTGGCATCACAGGTGTAAGCCTCCTCGTCATCTTCGAACCCTTCTTCGATGGTCTCCAGGGGGGTGTCCTCGTCCTCATAAGACTCATATCCGACGGAGATGCTGGAGAAGAGGACCTTCTTGTTGTTTGGGCAATTTTTCTGGTAGTGCCCTCTTCCTCCACACTTGTAACATTCCACGTCACGCGCGTGTTCTGGGTTTGGTGATGTAACCTTTGATGGCGGCGCGTGAGGAGCATGGCTAGAAGTTGTCGCGATCTTCCCCTGTCTGGATTGGTTTGGCGCGGTGATTCCTGTGGGTGGACCGCGCACATTAGTAGAAGGGGATTGACCAGAGTTAGAATCGTACCTTCTTTGGCCCGGGGTTTGCCAAGTGGATTGCCGACGACGCGTTTGTTGTTTGTAGAGCTGCATCGCGGTGTGAGTCAAGGTATTCAGATCCTTGATCGGCAGAATCTCGAGCTGGTCATGAATGGAGACGTTCAAGCCACTGAGAAACTTCGTTCGTAGGGTGGACGGGGCGACACTGATACTGGCTTTGTAGTACATGTCCTCCAATTGAGAGAAGAACTCCAGAGGTGTTTTGGAGCCTTAACGCGCCATGGCGATCTCCATTCGCATTTGATTTCTATAGTCTGTTGGCACGTACTTCTGTGTCATGACATACACAAGCTGGTGCCAATCCGTGAGGGGAAAGAGGTGTCAATGAACGCGATCGTCCATGAACCTGTGGTACCAAACGCGTGCAGCACCTCTAAAATACAGCGTTGCCGCATCAACATTCTCTTCTGGGGGGACTTTGCAGTATCGTAACATACACTCTGTAGCCTGCAACCACTCAAGAAACACAGCGGGATCATATTCCCCAAAGAAATGCTCAATTTTTACTTTTACCTCATGGCGGCTAAGTCTTGGTGGTTGTTGAGCAGGTGGTGGTGCATAAGCGCGCTGGTCAGCTTCTTGAGTGCGATGACGATGACGGCGAGCTTGGCGATCCTGGAAATCGTCAGTGACAACATCCATAGAAGACGCGTTATAGTCAACACGTCCTTGTCTTCTTCTCTGAGTAGGGGCATCATGTTGTCGGCAAAAGTCTCACGGAATGTCCTCGTGGTGGTGGCCACGAGTGTCATGTCTTCGGTCGCATGGGACGCGATGTGGTGGTATTACTGGTTGGAGTGGTGGTGGAATCCAATCCGCGAGCCTATCTTGGAGTTCAATGGGGTCACCAAGGGAAGGATGGAAGCATCCTGGATTGATGAGCCGTGCGTCTTCCATCTCCTCATCGTCGAACTCATTGAAATCATCATGAATTATTGGCGTCGTCGACCCATAGCCATCGGAGCCATAACGCGGAGTGCGCGTACTTTGATGGCCAAGGTGGTCATGGACGTCGAAAGGCACTGGGGTGGGATCATGGCGGCGGTGACGCGGCACAGCGTCTGGGGCACGATTGGATCAACGCGATAGACCTGAGTCGCGTTCTTCTCGTCTGGCTCGGCCGGCCATTGGTGTTGAGGAAATCTCACGGTTGCGTCTTGTCCCCCTTGCTTCATACCTGTCATTGAAGTCATAAGGTTCAGAGTACTCACCATGGGAAACCTCATCGCGGTCGGAGTCGGTTTCATCGCCGACTGGTGTTGCATGTGGTGCATAGCGGTCACGATGTGACACATAGCCTTGGCGGCTTTCTATCACCGATTGGATTCTTTGAAGACGCGATTGTAAGTTAGAGGTGGAGGGCATCACTTTTTTGCCCTTATCAACGTGTTGTTTACTTGGCCCGGCTTCAGTTTGACGCGGTGCGCCCAGAGTGTCCATTGGGACCATCAAGGTTGGTGTGGGTTGTGCCAGTGCAACGCGATCCTTGGCTTGAAATTCGGCAACTTGGAGCCTAAGTTCATGGATCTCGCGTTGTTCCTCCGATAGCTCCAGAATGGGGTCGTGTGGAGGATTGGCGAGTGGGACCACTTCATGTTGCGCGATCTGTTGTTGTGGTGGATGGTTGTTGCCATCTCCTTGGACATTCCCACCGGTGGGTGCCGTGAGAGTACCTATCACAATGTGACCAGACATCGCGAGTGAAAATGAACAAAAGACAAAACAGAACCAAAGCCAAGCAAGCAACTCAGCAAATAAAAAGTGTTCACGTAGAAGGGCGCGTTCTTTTGGCCGTGAGGGCGGCTAAAGGCAAGCAAAGTGAGTGTGATATGCAAGCACAAAAGCAAACGAAACCAAAAGAAAGACGTCTTAACCTCTTGCGTAAACAACGCGCACACACAAGACACACTTGCAAGCGTGACACTAGACGGTGGAGAGGTGAACAAGATGAGCCTAACCGTTGAGGGAAGAAGGTTGCCTTATTTTGGCTTTCCTTCTTTTTTTTCTTTTTTTTTTGAATTATCGCGTTCTTGTAGTTTAATGCGACTTGATTTTTTTTTTTGAATTTGAAATTCAAATCCGAGATATTAGTCTTAATTGAAGATCGTATAAGAATTAAAGGAAACAAAATAAAAATAAACGGCTAAGTAACTTAAGGAAAGAAATCACGTAATTTGCGCGATAGGAGAGAGAGAAGATTTGATTCAGATTTGTAACGTCAACACGAGCAAATATGGCAAGATATGCAAGCGAGATTTAAGCAATTAATTAAGGAAATAAATCAATTAATTACGCAGATTTCATGCAAACAAATCACACCAGTTTCGCGCGTGGCTCAATCAACTATTCGGCCAAGAGATTCTCTTGTAGAAACTGAAAGGACTAGCATGTGTATGAGAGAAAATTTTGTAGTGATTATGGCGGAAGCAAGGATGATGGGGGAGAAAAAAAAATTGAACAAATGAGACTTGACAAGCGACTTACAAGATCAAAGGCTCTGATACCAGTTGATGCGTTCCTGCTTATGATGCCGGATCTCTGATCTTGGTGGGAAGTCGCACGAGTCGGATCTGAGGTTGAAGAGATGGAATGCGGTGTTGGATGATAATCCGAGATGGAGGGCAAGCCGTAGCGTCGGTAGCGGAGGAGATAGACTCGAAAGAGATCGAGTGACTGGCCGTAGCGTCGGCAGCGGGGTTGGATAATCTCGATGAAGATCGAGTGGAGGCCGTAGCGTCGGAAACGGAGGAAGGAGATGAGAAGACAGAGATTGGGTGACGCAGATCTAAGAGGATGGAGGCAAAAGCTCTCGACAAATAATCTTAGATTAAAATGATGCGTAACCTAGTAAAGAAGGTCGAGATGACCTTTTATAGTACATAGCGTGACTCGGATGGGCCGAGTCTCGCTTAATGGGCCAGCCCACGCGACACGCGTGGAACACACGCCCCAAAATAAAAACCAAAATACTTAATGTCTCAGGATATTGCATTCAATTTCAAAAGAACGCGTTCACTGAATGGTTGAGAGAAGGCTGAGAGAGAACGCGTTCTCTGGGCTTGGCTGAAGGCGCTTTAGGGAGAACGCGGTCTCTTGTGTTCCTTGGCTGGCGACAATGCGGACAACCATGGATTGAATCGCGTTGACGATGGCTTTGGCGCGTGATCTTGTTATTGGCCCTTCTGAGCGAATGTTCATAGCCTCCTCTTCCTCAGTGGCAGTCATGGTGGGCAGGGGCGCATCAATATATATTAAAGATATTGTTTTTCTAAACTTATTAATACTATATCTTATACAATTTACAAATTACTATAATCATTTTTAAGAAAATAATATTTTTCTTTAGAATTATGTCACTACGTTGGTGCACAACTGGTCTCTCCCAATTGACCCACCGGAGCTCCGGTGTTGACCGTTCGTTGACCGGAGTTGACCGACCATTGACTGAACATTGACCAGCATTGACCGATGTCGATCGATCCTTGACCGGTCAGTGCACTTGCTTGTGCACCATGTTTTATGTGCACCATATTATGAATACTTGTGCACCATGTTGAAAATAATTGTGCACCATTTAAAGAAAATACAAGTGTTCAATTAAACAAAATACAAGTGCACCATGTCATAAATAAATGTGCACCACGTCATAAGTAATTGTATACCACAGTTCATGTGTTTGTGCACTGATAATGTAATATCCCTCAATTTTTAGTAAGGTTATTTGGGTAATTTTTCTCAACATTCACTAATTAATTGTTTCGCTTTCGGTGGAGTTTGGATTTTTTGAAATGTCCATGATATCCGTAATAATTTCCTGAGTAGTATAAAATACATTCGACGTATTTTCGGGCTTTAGAATATTTGTTTGGAGACAAACATATAATTCCCAGGGTTAAATTTCACATTCCCATTTTATATTCTTCAATCCCATCACTGTTGTCTCCCCTACTCATTTCTCGAGCCCTCCCCGGCATAGCTTCCTCGAGCTCCTCCCAGCATGCCCACCTCGAGCCTTGTGGTTGTCGGGGCACACCTTGCGAGGGGTTGGTCGGAACTTCCCTGGGCTATTTATAGAGCTCGATGGGAGCAGCCAATGACCCACACCTCTCGATCTCCCTCCTCTATTTTCTCTCGCTCCCGCTCGGGCTGCTCCGCCTACTGCCCAGCCACGGCGAGCCGAAGCTCCCCTGCTCGAGCCCTGTCTCGCTGCATCTCCCCCGGCGCGAGGCACCTCCGGCGAGAACCCCCCTGTTGCCCCTCTGTTTTCTTTTCACGTAAAATGGGTGGTTTGATTTGGAAGAGATGATGAATAGTGTTGGTGGGCCCCCCTCTGTTTTTGTTGTTGTTGGGCCGAGAGGCCCATTTAAGCATCCAGTCCAATTTCAACCCGAAATCATTCGAGCGGTATAATTTCGATATCCTTTCGTCCGTATTTTTCTTTAGGAAAATTTAATAAATATTTTATGATTTAATATCATAAATATTTATTAAATATAATTCCTTAAATTTGTCCAGTCAAATTAATTGATATTAATTAATATGTCATATGCCGGATCGCGTGTGGACCCATAATCTGTCGGAGCTATACCCGTGTCGAGCCCGGATTCCCGTTGTCATTAGGCTTTTCTGCGGACTAAGGCAAGTGGCGGTTCGCTCTTGCTCATCATTCCATATTTACATTAATTATCAGTTGTTTATCTGAGTAATTAATTTGGAATGATTATCTGTGATTGTCTGGAAAAAGGTTTTATAAACTGTTTTGGAAAATCATATAATAGGTTGTATATCTGCTAGAACGGCGCTATTATCTGTGTTCGCCTTCCGGGCATTTATGTGGATTAATAGGAAAACTAATCCAAGTAAGGATTAACTGTTTCTATTATCTATATGTTTAAGTTGTTTGCCTGGATGACTTTAATGTGTATAATTGATGTGTTAGACTGTTTAGTTAACGCGAGTGTTCGTAGGAACGCTAATCCAAGTAAGGATTAGTCGTTTCTTTATAACTTAATGTGCGTAGGAACGCTAATCCAAGTAAGGATTAGTCGTTTCTTTATAATTTAATATTCGTGGGAACGCTAATCCAAGTAAGGATTTGTCGTTTCTTTAAATTATAATATTGCTCGGGGTTATTGCCGAATAATTTAAGGGTCATGACCTATGCTTCTTATTCACATGTAAGGATCTGAAGTGTTTTAAGCGCCTTGCTAGCGCCAGTGGATGAGCTTAATTGCAGTCCTGTGTTTTAAGCACTTAGCTAGTGCATTGGGGTGGACGTAACTGTCACCCTGTAAAATAAACTGTAAGCGATGTGGCAGTGCAATCAGGGTGAACGTAAGATCACCCGGTGTTATAATAACTTCCGTGTTTTCGGAATAATATTAAAAGCCTCAACTGTATGTGTGTTGTAATTTAATAAGATAAGTGTAGTTAAGCACATAATTAATAACTGTAAGCGCTGTAATAGTGCAATCAGGGTGAATGTAAGGTCACCCGGTGTAATATTAACGCCGTTGTTTCTCGGCATAATAATGTTAAGTCCCGCGTGTGTGTTGTGTGTGTTTTAATTTGGGTTGACGTAATTGTCATCCTGATATTTAAGTTGTGTGCCGCTCTTAATAACATTAATGTATTCCAGTAACGTGTGTTTTATAATTAAATAAGATATGTGCCCGAGTGCACATAATTAATAAGCTTGGGTAGTTGTACTAATTGGGTGGACTTAATTGTCACCCTAAGGTTTAAAGCTGTATATCTGCTCTTAAGCTTGTTGTATGCATTAGTGCGGATAAAGTGTTGGGAAGGAATAATTGATTAAAGGGGTAATTCTTCAGGAACTCGTTTTCTCTATTGTGGTCTTGAGTAAGACTGTGAAATCCGGAGTTAGAAAGGTCAGGATCATAAGTAAAGTATGACCCATGTGGGACCAATGGTTAAAGCTTTTGGGTAAGCCAAGTGTACGAAATCATAGGTATCCTTTGGGGAGATCTATTTGAGATTAATTTGAGGTAACATAAGGAAATGATGCGATTAAGTCTTGTATGGATAGTAGATTGTGTGCAGAATGTAGAGTAATGACTCTTGGCAACTGTTAAAGATTGACATCGTGTGAGTATGTCATCTATAAGGCTTAAGGTGCAACTCTTGAAGGAGGATTAAGTTGTAAAGTGATTGTGTCTAAGGTGACCACTTTAATGGAAGGTCACAGTTTAAGGATAAGATATGTTGATCTTGAGGTAATAAGGATTCGGTAAGAATTATTACATGATGCGTAGTATGGAGATAAGGTTGTGAGATGATGAAGTGTTTAAGGATAAAAGGTGTGGAGTAATGTTCTAAGAGATTAAGGGTTCTCTCTTATAAGTAAGCTTGTGTTATAAGCATTATTGTAGATGAATCATTTCAGAATGATGTCATAAGGAATTAAGGGTAATGTCTCTTGGGTTGCGTTTCGAGGAGCGAAGGAGTTAAGTTAGATGTGATTGTTATTGAATTTTGTGCCCTTGCTAGTCTATTTTGTAGACTAACCCACTGTTTCGTTCTCTGCTTTGTTGGCTGGTGTCATCCGTTCATTTCGGCACATCAGATTTGTTGCAGGTCCAAAAAGGCTAGAACGACTATGACGGCAATGGTGTTTTTACAAGTTTATTCAGATTAAGATCCTTGACGGGTGATCATTTCGATCCAGACCCAATTGTTATTTCAAAGACTTCCGCTGTGTTAAAAAGGTCTTGTTTTAAGACTACTCTGTGTTTTCAAGACTTCCGTTGTATTAAATTCTGATGATGTATTTTAATGTCTGGAATCACGTGTAATTCCGAGACTTGGTTTTAATGAAAAGTTATGATATTTGATGTTGTAACTGTGGTTTGATAGTTATATCGTTTGGAAAAGCCTGGGGTGACTTCGGGATTTTATATCTGGGGTCATCGGCATGTAATGCTTTCAAAGGGTAATCATTTGGGGGTGTTACAGAGAATGTTCATTTTGTGCACTCCATTGTATTTGAAAAAATACAAGTGCACTACTCAATTAAATTTGGGTGCACAATTTAACATATTATGGTGCACTTCTAAATAGACTTGGCACAAACTCGTACAATTTGGTACACAAACATTGTGCACTGCTATTATACTTAGAAAAAAACAAGTTCATTACTCAATAAAATTCGGATGCACAACTTCACATATTTTTGTGCACTTTTCAACAGACTTTGGTCTACAACTTGGTGCACAAGACCAGATCCGTTTACTCATTTTTAATTTTTGACGCAATTATTAAGAAATATAATCGTTAAGCTAAAATGCTATATTTTTTTTAAAAAAAATCTATAATTTATTAATTATTCGTTTCATGTCTAACCAATAAGTAAAGAAAATTTGCATAGAAAGTGTCAATATGTGAAATTTCCAATAACATGACTTGTAACTCACCAGCAAATCGATCATTACCTGAAATTATAAAATCACAAACATTTATTAACAAAAATAGAAGACAAAAATAAAATTTATTTCTTACTAGAGCTAGAAAGTATCTTCTGCGGAGTATTATTATACTACGTAAAATATATATCAATTTTTTTTAAAATAAATTATTTACTCCAACCAATTAAATAAATAATTTAGTCCCCATTTAAAATCTCCATCCCCGTCCCCGTAACGGGAAATCTCCACGGATAATGGGGATTCCCCGTCCCATTAACATCCCTATCTGTGCTTGTTATTTCTCAATATCAGTTACTTGGCATGCATATTTATGATATTGTTATTAGAAAGTCATATTGATCGATATCTTCATCAAAATGAATATATCAAAACGGTCATTTACCAATACTTAGATATTATTTATGAGGTTGGGTTCGCGTAAAAATGACCATGAACGGACTGAGAATGGCTCATGCACGGCCAGTGTCGGAACCAGAAAAATAAAAAAGAAGGGGCACACTGAGTTGCGGGCGAACGGCGGACCAGAGGAATGAAAATGATTGAATAAATATAATTATCATTGACTAATAAATTTAATATATGTAATTATTCTCATACGATTTTTTGTTATAATACTATTTGTACAAAATTTATTCGATTTTGTTAGGTATGAATAGTTTCATATCTAATTTTTATTAAAGCACACTAATATAATAAATCATTTTAATACTAACCTGATAAAATATTATATTTATTATATATGTACGGAGTAATAATGTACCTAACTTACTATATATCTACACGTACCAACTTAACATATTATAAAAAAAAAAGTAATAATTATAGTGACAAAAGAGACTAGAAAAGATTAAAGAGGGAGCAGGGAGAAGAAAAACGGAGGAGGCTGAAGACAAAAATAAAATTAGTTAAGTTGGAATTTACAAAGGTTCGAACATGAGACTTACTGAACACATGGTGTGTATATTGCTACTGGACTAATTTCACTTGTGTAGTACTGATACTACAATAAAAATTATATATAAACTGAAGCTAAATGAAAGGAGGGGCACCCCCCCCCCCTCAGTTCCGCCTGTGTGCACGACGGTTGGATAAAAAAAAAACGAGCGCTCTAGTACACGTCTTTAGTAATTAAAAAGGAAAATTTTGGTTGTGCGGATTTTATTTAAAAAAACGTGTATCATGTACACAAGTACGTTGTTTCATATACACATAAGTTATTGTCATATGCATACATAGGTCATTTTTATATGCAAACATATATACGTTCTTTTCATAGGTTTTTATACATATGCATACATGTTATTTCATTTACACACGTAGGTTATTTTCATATGCACACATAGGTTATTTTCATATACACGTAGATTATATTTTTAGGTTCTATACATATGCATGCATAGCACGTAGTGTATTTCATATGCACAAGTAGGTTATTTTATGTGCACATGATAGTATATTTCATATACACATTGTTTATTCCATATAATGTATGAGTTTTTATATATGCACACGATAATGCATTTCGTATACACATATGTGTATTGTGTGTGCAAAAAAAAATCCATTTATTCACGCGATTTGAGGCATCCGTTTTAATGAGACACGCGATCTGAGACGTCCATTTTGTGACTTGACAACCGTGATGGTCTCATTCACCTCTGAAGCCACCATCCTCACCATATTTTTCTCTTATTTATATTTATATTTTAATATTTATACTGATAAACAATGTTTCATATATGTATATCGACAGAAAAAGAGCCTAAACCATATTAAAAGGTAAAGTAAATTAGGGAGCAATGAGTTGGGAAGAGTAGATGAAGAGGGTGTTGAGTTTTAATTAGGGATGCAAACAAAGCGAAAAAATAATTTTTTTTTATCCAAGATATTCTAGGATCCGTATGACAACATAAAATATATAAGTAGACTAAGAAAAAATAACGACGTTTGCAACAAGTTTAAACCTTTTTTTTGTTTCGGATTACGATACTCAAACCAACTTCAAGTACAATTATCAAAGAGTCTAAGTGTGCCTCCTCTTATAGTATCCATCCAATTTAACGGGACAAACTTATACACCGAAAATCGTTTGCTAGAACGTTAATGATGTGTGCTTGAATTGATTGACAAATATTGGAGCGGCAATTTAAGCAGCCAACCGAGATCCTTGATATATAAGACGTGAATTTTCTATGTAAGTCTTTGGCTTTTCCTAAGACCATATTGGACCACAAGACTTATCTTCAATCAACCATTTATTATAGATATATATTAAAGATATCGCTTTTCTAAACTTATTAATATCATATCTTGTACATTTGAATGGAATATACTTATTAATAACTATATATAATCCTTTTATCAAATCTTCTATAAATATAATTAATCGAATTATCTCATATCATTAAATTAAAAAAAAAAGAAAGCTTTAGAATTATGTTAAGATCGACCGAAATCCATCAAATTAATCCGATTGGATATTCTCCAAACCCGGTAGTTATGATTATTGTGTGTGTATATAGTAAAAGAGGACACGAGATGGCCGTATTGAAGAAGTTAGCTAGAGATTTCAGTTGTCCTTATTAATACCAACGCCCCTGGGAAATGCATAATATCCCATTCCCACACTAGCTAGCTAACTTATAATTACGTACGCACACCACCTCTCTCTCTCTCTCTCTTTCATTTCAACTTCATTTGTAGATCCAAATTTAAATGGGATTCTGGTTGCTCACGTCTTTCCTCCGCCCTTTAATAAGGACTCGCCGCCAGCTTTCGCCCCCTCCACTAAATCTAATATCTGTTCCCCGCCCTCGACCTTCCTCCACCGCCGCTGGCCGGGCCCTACAACCGCTTTTAGAGACCGGTGATTCCGACGACTACTCTGATCCTCATCACCACCAGGCACGTCACCTATATTCTATTTACTATATATATATATACTCGATCTCATTTCATTTAAATTTCTAATTAATTAGCTTTATTTAAACTCCTATGAATCTGGTCTAGATTTTAAATACTACTACTGTGTATCATCAATTCGCTACCTACAATAATGATTTTGCATAATTGAACTTAGCCTTTACATTAATTTTGATTAAATTACATGGTCATGGATAATGTTATAAAAATCTCCGCCTAGGCCTCCTCGTCTGGACGCTAGGCGGTCATCCCCAGCCTAGGCAAGAAGAAACCCGAAATGTTTTTAAAGCAATAACATTTAAGAATATTGACACAAATTTTAAATTAGGCTTTGAAAAATAAGACCTATAATAAAATATCAAACATCATTCTAACATAAATAATTACATAAATCAAACATACGTACATATACTAACATGTGTACGGAGTATTTATAACCACGCTTTTTATAATAGGATTTTTCAAATTTATGCTTTCAAAATATAGATTATGAGTTTTTTTTAAAGAGGTTATTATTTTGAAATAACCCTTAAATCCTTTAAAAATAGTTGAACACATCAAAATAAATAATATTTAATTAAGTTATTTTCAAAATAAGATTCTTAATCTATGTACAGTAGTGTAGTATATGTTAAAAAAACTAATATTAGTATACGGATTACAATAATGGAAGTACGTTACGTACTCAAATGAATTAAGATAGGTTAACTGGAAACTGAATATATGTAAGAATTTCATCTGCATAAAGAAGTTATAATGTGTAACATTGATCACATTTACTTAATTTTCGGAGGGTTGTTGTAGTGAATCGGAAAACAATGAAATAAAATAGACTTTTACATATAATATTGGAATTCACTATCTAATCTATGTGATACATATAAGTCTAGAGGCACGCTCAGGTAAAACGATTCTTATAGTGAAATGAGTGTATAATTATGGAGCGTCGGATTGCGAGTATTGGATGGTTGGATTTGGAGAGTATAATAAGGGTGTATGGGGTGGTTTTCATGGGATAGAATATCCCTACTGATTTTCTAAATTTTTAAAAATTAAAAACCTTTAAAATCGGCAGTTAGAAAGAGATTGGAGAGAGAAAATATAGATCCTCCAAAATAGGCAGTTATTCACCACCATCTTCCACGCAGAGCTTCGGTCCAGAAATTTCTAAACCGTTCTGCATATCGACACAAAAAATCTGCATATCAACACAAAAAGATGAATATTGTTATATATAATTTGCATATATGTTAATCTTGTTCATGTTTCATCGTATATAATGCATCGACTGAATTGAAATACAATGTGTTAATATCAAAGCACATTATCTTAATATCGTTCAAGTATTATTGAATAACTGTTATTCGTGATCATGGTCAATCGTATATATACTGATATTCAAAAACATTAAACAGATATGCATATTGTGGTAATTGATATTCCAATTTAAAACATACAAGTATATTCTGCATATCATTGTACAAAAAATGCATATCCCATCCACATAAATGAATATCATATTTATGGCCAAGGAAATAATCCATAATTACAAATTGCATATCATACAAGTATATTCTGCATATCACTGTACAATGAATGCATATCCCATCCACATAATTGCATGGCCGGACTCAGCGAGATCTTCCTTGGCCGCGTCCGCGGCTTCCTTTCCGCGCTCGCAGCTTGTTTTTCTCAGCTTCTGACGAGAATATCACTCAGCGATATCTTCCTTGGTCGCGCCCACGGCTCCCTTTCCGCGCCCGTGGCTTATTAAGCATATCAATGTATAGAAAATGCATAACTCGTCCACACAAATGAATATCACAATCACAACCAATGAAATAATCTATCATAAAAAATTGCATATCATACAAATATATTTTGCATATCAATGTATGAAAAATGCATATCATATCCACACAAATGAATATCATATTCACGGCCCAAAAAATAATCTATAATTACAAATTGCATATCATACAAGAATATTCTGCATATCTCTGTATGAAAAATTCATATCCCTTCTATACAACTGAATATCACATTCACGGCCAAAAACATAATCCATAATCACATAATGCATATCGTACAAGTTTGTTTGAATATCATACATAGACGATGAACCATGGCACGAAGACGATAAAATCAAACAGCGATTTTAGGGTTACCTTTAATCGGCGACCGAACACGAAGATGACGCGTCGGAGAGATCGACGCAAGGGATGACGACGCGCTTCCACTCGGAGAAGGAGACGAGAGCGGGAAGACGAAGGCGATATGAAGATGGCGAGAAGACGACGGCAAGAAGACCACTTCCAGTTGTCGATGGTGGTTGACAGAGAGACACGTGGAGAGGCCGCCTATTTGGGAGGACGCCGTCAAGCTTCTTTTTCCAACAAACCAAAACAACACCAAAAAGGAAGCAAATAGGAATAATACCAGAGACAGGGCAAAAAGAGCATATCACAAAAATCCCACTAGGCGTATGGCATCATCTAAATCAATTTTATCTATTCAATTTCTGTCATAATTTATTGAAGTTACACCAGGTGGTAATTAAAAACAAGAATTGTAACCAGCCAAAACAAGCATTGCAGTCACCAGGCAACCGATCAATTCAATTTCAATCCCCAAGGAAAGATCAAATTCCAAGCCTTTTAGCACAAAAAATAACGATTTAATCATTGACTACAAACCTATATGAATTAGTGCAATTCCAAATTCAATATGCAAAAGCCACGAAAAATTTAATAATCCCACAACTTAATCCTATATAATCTAGCTGCAAAAACATCACAATTTCAATACAAAGGACAAAGCAGAGGAAGGGGGTTACATACCTCCACTTACCGTCACAACGTCGGACTTGTGTGGAGTGGATTGGAGTTGGGCGAGGGCGTGGGGAGCGCAGATCTGGACAAGACTTCGAGTGGCAGGCTGGGCCCGAAAGCTCGCGAAGAGAGACGGGCACGGAAGCGGCTGGTTCTGGGCGCGAGGTGGGTTCGGATCTGGGTTAGGTGTGGATGTCCGTGAGGTCGGTGGAGTCGCCAAGGCGCGGTCATGGATCTGGGTGCGGCTCGGCGGCGAGGGGCGAAGGTGGTGTGGTATGGTGGGGAGAGGCGGCTTGGAGGGGAGACGCCGACAAATCTGGGCTCGGCGAGGTGGTCACCGGTGTGGAGAGCAAGGTTGAGGGGGCTCGGCGAGGTGGTCACTAACAGATCTGGGCTTGAACGTATGCTTCAATGGAGGTGGAAGAATTTTTGAGAGAGTTTTATGGGAGACGATGAATGATTTTTGGAAGGAGAAAAGGAGAGACGATTTAATGGGAAAGTGAATCAGTGGATTGGAGAGAGAGGGAGTAAATTAGGGAAAATAAATCCCATAAAATTAGGTAATCTAGTGTGTGTCTTTTATTTAAATTATTGTGTACCTCCCTCCATTAAATCTTGTCCGTCAATCTCATCAACATCCAACGCACTAGAATCATTCACTCGTTTCACTATAAGAGTCTGTTTCACTAGAGCATAGATCTATGAGTCTAAATGTCATATTTAGAATATTAATTTTGAATTTATTTATTTAATATTATTTATAAAATTTCTAATTTATTTTTTGGGTTTAGTTTGTAAAACTCGTGCTCTTAAAAACATGGGTTAGAGAACCCAATTTCAAATTACATGGTAGCTCATATAAATTTAACTTACTAACGTACGTAACAACATATCAAGTAAGATAAGCACACAAGTAACGTACGTTCTAGCTGCCATTCAGATTTCAGATTTTTGTTTTTCATTTCTTATTATTTATGTACGTAAAAGGGGTTTATCTAAACTTTTGGGTACTTCACTCGTGGATCCACATCTTCGTATATATCCATACTATAGGTAGAGTAGTACTTTGTTTTTTTCTCCCCTTAAAGAAAAGGGGGATGCATGCATGGGATCGGAAATTGGTAATATATATCATTAATTATTTTCGTAATGTATGAACATGAACTATATCTTGATTTCATTGTTCATTATCTTGATTTATTTTATTGATTATATCATTGACCGCCACTTGTAAAGTGCACGTTTAATTATCGTCAAACATATCCGTTCAAGTCTATCCTGCGTACGTGGATGTGAATGAGGATATATACATTTGCGACTCGTGTTATATTACATGGACTTTTTTAACAAAAAAATAATTAAAAGCAATTAAGGCTGATCCGAATGAAATGGCCGGGCTTTGTTTAGCCGGCCTCTATCTTTGCACAATTTAATTGCAAACCTCATCTATCAACTTCACCAGTTAACTGCAACTTTACACCAATTTTTTAATAAGTAGATTTTAGGCATATATTTTACTTATAACTAATACCTATCCCTGTTTTTTCATATTAATTAATTCAACAAACTTTTTTCACTATTTGTCTGGGTAAATTGTACAAAATCCCTCGTTATCATGAAAATGTTAATCACGACTATTTTTCAGTATTGATATGATAAGGGGAGGTACATAATCGGATAGAATGTTCGCACCCGGATTTTCTGATGACGCACCTGTTTTTGGGCGCAATCAGGATGCGCCCAAAAACAGGATTTTTGTTTTAAAAAAAAAAACAATTCATTGGGCGCAACCAGGGTGCGCCCAAGTGAAAGAATCGGGTTTTTAAAAAACCCGGTTTATGGCCAATTTTATTTTTTATTTTTTTTAAATCTGGTTCACCTTGGCGCATCCACGTTGCGCCCAGAAAAAAAAAATTAAAAAAATTAAAAATAAAATAAAATTTGGGCGCAATGTGGATGCGCCCAAAGAGTTTCTAATATTTTTAAGGGTTTGTGATTTAGGGTTTTTGAACGCAACCAGGTTGCGCCCAAGGAGTTTTTAGTGTGTTTTAGGGTTTGGGGTTTTCGTCCATTCGAGTACAAACCCCTAAACCCCACACACCCTTTGGGCGCAACTAGATTGCGTCCAGAATTATGGGCGCAACCTAGTTGCGCCCAAGGAGTTTGTAGTGTTTTTTAGGGTTTAGGATTAGGTCTTGGGGTTTAGGGTTTAGGGTTAGGTCTCGGGGTTTAGGGTTTAGGGTTAGGTCTTGGTGTTTAGGGTTTATGGTTATATCATATAGTTATATACTATGCTTATATCATATAGTTATATACAATGATTATATCTTATAGTTATATACTATGTTTATATCCTATAGTTATATACTATGATTATATGTTATAGTTATATCCAATTTGGTTATATCATATCGTTATATCCAATTTGGTTATATCATATCGTTATATCCAATTTGGTTATATCATATCGTTATATCATATAGTTATATACTATGTTTATATCATATAGTTATATACTATGATTATATGTTATAGTTATATCCAATTTGGTTATATCATATCGTTATATCCTATAGTTATATACTATGATTATATCCTTTGAAAATTGGATATAACTATGGTTATATCCAATTTGGTTATGTCTTATGGTCATATACTACGGTTATATTCTATAGTTATATACTATGGTTATATCTTATAGTTATATGACTTATATCTAATTTGGTTATATCATATCGTTATATTCTATAGTTATATACCATGATTATATGTTATAGTTATATCCAATTTGGTTATATCATATCGTTATATCCTATAGTTATATACCATGATTATATGTTATAGTTATATCCAATTTGGTTATATCATATCGTTATATCCTATAGTTATATACTATGATTATATCCTTTGAAAATCACATATAACTATGGTTATATCCAATTTGGTTATGTCTTATGGTCATATACTACGGTTATATTCTATAGTTATATACTATGGGTATACCATATGGTTATATTTCATAGTTATATATTATGATTATATCTTATATTATATCATATAGATATACTATGGTTATATCATATAGTTCTATATAATGAATATATCTTATAGTTATATGACTTATATCAAATTTGGTTATATCATATCGTTATATTCTATAGTTATATATTATGATTATATCTTATGGTTATATTATATAGTTATATACTATGGTTATATCCTATATTATATTCTAAAGTTATATACTATGGTTATATCTTATAATTATATACTATGATTATATCTTATAGTTATATTCCATAGTTATATAGTATGCTTAATCATATATTATATCATATAGTTATATACTATGGTTATATCATATACTTATATACTATGACTATATCTTATAGTTATATGTGATTTGGTTATATCCTTATAGTTATATCCAATTTGGCTATATCCTTATGATTATATTATATAGTAATAACAAAATTGGATATAACTATATGATATAACTATAAGATATAATCATAGCATATAACTATATGATATAACCATAGTATATAAATATAGAATATAATCATGAGATATAACCAAATTGTATATAACTATAAGATATAATCATAGTATATAACTATATGATATAATCATAGATATAACTATAAGATATAATCATAGTATATAACCATAGTAATAACCAAATTGGATATAACTACAAGACATCCAAATTGGATATAAACAAATTTGGGCGCAACCACGATGCGCCCAATTTTTTTTATTTTTTTTCCGAAAAAAAAAGTTGGGCGCATCGTGGTTGCGTCCAAAATCAACCGGTTCAGACCCAAACCGGTTCAATAATCTTTAAAAAAATATTTTTCAAAATAAAAATAATCCACCCAGACCTTGGGCGCACCCTGGTTGCGCCCAAGAAATTGTTTTTTTTTTAAAAAAAAAATCCCCAGTTTGGGCGCATCCCGAATGCGCCCAAACTGAGGTGCGCCGCAAGAAATTACGGGTGCAAACAATAATCCCCTAAATAAGAGGTGGTTTTGTGTAGTTTATAGTTAGCCTATTATCCTTGGACTTTTAATGAACGGGATTAACTAATTGAGAAGTAATTAAGTAAAAGAAAAGCAAATTGACTGGACAGGGGATGGAGTTTCCAGGAGGGAGGGTGAATTTCAGCTCTGAGATGAACTTCATCCCAGAGCTTCAACAACAGAGGATGCCCTGCTTTCGCGTTCTTGATAACCATGGCTTTCTCATTCCTTCCTCCAATCTCTATACTCAGGTATTTATACATGTTGAATGATCATATATCTGAAATGTTCTTAAAATCTTTAATTTGTTGGTTTTGGAAATTGGAATGCAGGTGAGCAAGGAAATGTCAGTGAAAATGTACAGAAACATGGTGACACTTCAAGTGATGGACAGTGTTCTGTACGAAGCGCAACGACAGGGGAGAATCTCGTTTTACTTGACTTCCCATGGCGAGGAAGCCATTAACATCTCATCCGCTGCAGCTCTCTCCCCTCAAGACGTCGTCTTTGCTCAGGTACTTCATTCTCCTTTACTGCACGCTTCTTATTCTTTCTATCTATCATTCATATATCATCATATCATGGTTTCAAGTTAATGATTGTAATTTACAGAATAAACTTAGCTACCCTCCTTATATCTCTAAGGGCCCGTTTGGTACTGTAGGGATTTTAGATGCGTAAAGCGAAATTTCAGAAAACATTTTCCTAACATCTAATCAAGGATTTCATGCATAAACCAAATAGATCATAGATAGGAAGAATTAAATATCTATTTGATACGTGTTTCAATCTGCTGGAATGGAGAGAATAGAGCCTCACGTGTGACTCCTCTATTTGGTCCACCCGAGCTTGGATCTGGATCACCTAGGACTCGGTTGTTAGAGCGAGGAACGAAGGCGAACGAGAGAGCTCTAGGAGATGGTGGCAGCCGTGTATGTTGGTGTAAATTAGGGTTGTGGGCTTTTCCTAAAAGCCCTCATTTTATATTACCATGTGTAGATATGTAATTTCCTAAAATAAACATATCTTTTATTAATAATAATAACTCTTTATTATTAACAAACTTTATCTCCCAAGTTATATCATATATAACTTTATATCATATATTTTATATAATATATCTCCCATTAAACTGATCCAGTCTAAACTCTAAGGGTGTGACCTCGTAGGACCCGATAATAATAGCAATAGACTTTATGACATACTTTATAACATATAGTATATAAATCATAGTTGGCTTCTAGCAAAACACTATGACTACCTAAAATCACCGGATTAAATATCTCCATAAATGGTCTCACTTCATAATTAGTAATTGCACCTTTGATTAAAGGACACAATTCCTTCAGGTAACATATAACCCAAGAAATGGAAATGGTATCAGTAATAGGGTTGGTCATATCAAGAATAAATTCATTCTTATTCCAAATCCACTTTCTATCCCAACCCGATTCCAAATATGGTATGGGCCATTCATGGGAATTGATCATTTTACCCATTTCTCGTTACATGACTAATGGATATTCTATTATGGGGTGCAGTTCTTATGAGAACCATTCTCTAAGAAAGAACTAAGAACAAATCACAGCCATCCACGTAAGCTAGCTGATAGGCGCGCGTGTAAAGTAAAAAAAAAAAAGCCAGCGCGTGTTTGTACGGAGGACATCAGTACAAACGTTCAAGGATACTTAAATGACAGTTCATGGACTTTTTCTCTCAATTGTTTTCAGCCTTTTACATTCATATTCAAGGACATCAGTACAAACGTTCAAGGATACTTAAATGACAGTTCATAGATTTTTTCTCTCAACTGTTTCCAGCCTTTTACATCCATGTTCAATGACATCAGTACAAACGTTCAAGGATACTTAAATGATAGTTCATGGACTTTTTCTCTCAACTGTTTCCAACCTTTTACATCCATGTTCAAGGACATCAATACAAACGTTCAAGGATACTTAAATGACAGTTCATGGACTTTTTCCCTCAACTGTTTCCAACATTTTACATCCATGTTCAAGGACATCAGTACAAACGTTCAAGGATACTTAAATGACAGTTCATGGACTTTTTCTCTCAACTGTCTCCAGCCTTTTACATCCATGTTCAATGACATTAGTACAAACGTTCAAGGATACTTAAATGATAGTTCATGGAAAGGCAGCCCAATGAGTTTATTAGCGCCAATAATATAGTGCTCTCGAAGCCATTAACGATGCTCCCACAACCACCAGTGGAGGGGATGTCAATGGCATCATCGTAAATACCGTCAAGTTGGAGGACAGTTTTGGGAGTGGCAGTGTTGGCGCTAACAGACGTGTCGGAGATAGTGTGAAACCCGGTTTCGTGGGGCGGGAGCCCGGATTTAGGCGGCTTCGGGTCAGATCTCTCGTGGGAAGGGGAAAAGCGGAGGGATTGGGAGGGAGAGACGAAGCGATCGGAAGGCGTGGGGGAAAGGAAGCGAGCGGAAGAGTGAACGTAGCAGAAGGAGTGACCTAGGGTTTCGTCAAGAGGTTGCTCCGTCGTGAAGAGGACCTTCGGGTCATTCGCCGCCGTAGCCGCGGCGTGCTCCGGCTTGAAGCATGGAATCAGGTGAGAGAAACCGCTTCACAGATGACTGATGAGAGAGAAAGAGAAGAGGATGAGTTTGAGAGAGAGAAAGAGAAGATTCTGCAAATTTGGGGTTTTTTGGGGGGAGAATTCTGAAAGGGGAATTCAGAAGAAGCGTGGTAAGCGCTTTTATCCCATCCGTCCGATCGGTTGCTAATCAACGGTCCAGGTTATTTCTTAGTTCTCTCCTAATATATTGTCCTTATATGAAGCTTCTCCTTCTATTATGTTATGTTATGTTAGGTTTGTTTATATGAGTAATATGACACATGGAAATAATTGTGATGTATAATTGCAGTACCGGGAGCCTGGAGTTCTGTTATGGCGCGGATTCACGTTAGAAGAGTTTGTGAACCAGTGTTTCGGAAATAGTGCGGATTACGGGAAAGGAAGGCAGATGCCCATTCATTATGGTTCCAATAAGCTCAACTACTTCACCATTTCATCTCCATTAGCGTAAGATTTAGTAGATTTTAGTCTCTTGAATGATTCATATATACATTCATTAAGCATGATGATGAGACTTAATTGCAGAACCCAACTTCCTCAAGCAGTTGGAGCAGCATACTCTCTGAAAATGGAAGGCAAAGATGCGTGTGTGGCCGCCTACTTTGGAGACGGCACCACCAGCGAGGGAGATTTCCACGCTGGCATGAACTTTGCAGCGGTTTTGGAAGCTCCCGTTGTGTTCATATGTAGGAACAATGGATGGGCAATCAGCACTCCCACAACAGAGCAATTCAGAAGTACCTACTAAAAACAACATCGATCCATCCATCCATCCATCAATCAATCTTTTTTGTTGGGTCAAAAGTCATCAAGATCTTATAACCTTGTTTTGTGTTTTGTAAGGCGACGGCGTTGTGGTGAAGGGTCACGCTTATGGAATACGTAGCATAAGGGTAGACGGAAACGACGCTCTTGCTGTCTACAATGTCATCAAAACCGCGCGCGAAATGGCAGTGCGCGAGCAAAGGCCCATACTAGTTGAGGTGTGTTATCACACATTTCCTTACAACTTACATCAGTTTGATATTAATACCAAAAGGGCCCTAACTGTTTTATATATGTAACAGGCCATGACATACAGAGTGGGCCACCATTCGACGTCAGACGACTCAACAAAGTACAGGTCGGTTGCTGAGATCGAGCAGTGGAAGATGGCGCGCGATCCCTTGACCCGATTCAGGAGCTGGATCGAGAGGAACGGGTGGTGGAGCGACGAAGATGAGTCTCAAGTCAGAAACACCATCAAAAAAGAGGTGATCTTGATTAACAACTCCTCTGTTTTTTTCTTGCACAAATACGCTAATGGGTCTAGCACATAAACCTAGTGGAGTTCTATTCTAAAATAAATTTACAATATGAGAAATAATCTACTAAACTTATATACTAGACAAGTTTTTCAAGTTCATAGGTGAGATGTGTTATGTATATATATTCTAATAGAATTGATTGCCTTTTGGATCGAGTTCTAATTATGATTCAACTGGGGATGAAATTAACTTAATTAGATGATTCAAGCAATTCAAGCTGCGGAGAAAATGCGAAAACCGGAGCTCTCGGAAATGTTTAAGGATGTGTATGATCATCCCACAAAAGACTTGGTGGAGCAAGAAAGGATTGTGAGAGAAGCTGTTCAAAGGCACCCTAAAGATTACCCATCTGATGTTCCTTTGTAAGCTTAATTAATTATAAGAATTCCTGTATTATCATTTGTGTACCTTGAAGACTTTTATCAAGGCAAGTGTTGATATATATATATATATATATTATGTATGTAACTACAAACTTTACTCTAGTGTGTAATTGGTTATTGTCAAAGTATATAATGATTAGGTGGATAATTTAATTTGGGGCTTTTGCTGTGAAACTGTGAAAAAATAGTACTGTATTAACAAGTGAAGTCAAGTTCTTTCTAAAAATCAAAATTATGTGTACAAGAAACCTCTTCGATTCTTGGTCAACAAGGAAGATTGAAGGTTATTTATATGTCTAATAGAAGAAAGGGCACAGCAACAAAATCTTAAGAAAATATAAGTTGAAAAATTAAATTCATATGTTCATTTTTCTTATAAACTGAAAGGGATTTATTTTGAAAGGATAAGGTGAAAGGGTAATGAAGTTGAAAAAGTAATTGTGAGAGCGTCAACTGCAGCAACCGTAACACGATTGCACTTTTGAGAAGCCACATGCCACGCACTACATTTACGTGCTAAATTGCACAGATAGAAGGCACATGTACGTGGACGTATACATATTACGTGTCTAATGCATACTGGACATGCACGTGCACGTGTAATATTTACGTGCCTAAATACATACTGGGCATGCACGTGCACGTAGTATATATACGTGCCTATGCAAATTCAGTTTGTGCCCAACAGTACAATTTCAACGGTCATTTTCTTGAATTATGACCGTTAAAATTGTACCGCTAGAATTTTTGACACTATATATATCACGCATCTTCTAGCCTTTCATTCATCCATTTTCTCAATATCTCCATAATTCAAAAACGTGTTTTTGCACAAAAATGCCAAAAACTTCTGAACAGACAGTTCAGACCGAATCTGTAGAGGTATGTATATTAAACTTTTCATTATATTGTACATTTCCTTTTGAATAGATATATGAATTTAGTATAAGTTTTTGACTTAAATATTTATGACATTTTATGATAATTGATGACATTTTATTTTGAATAGATATTTATGACATCAAGTTTGAATAGTTTGAACAATATAAATATCATATACTTTTTGTGATGAATATATGTAAATTTTGTTTTGAATTGAAATACGTAGTACGTTTTGATATTGAATAGATGATTCAAAAAAAAAATTAGACATAGTTTAAGTATTAAATGCAATAATGTACTCCGTACATTTTATTTTGAATAGATATTAAGGAAGTAATTTAGTCTATTTATTTGTTAAATAGGAAATTAAGAAATGATTACTTTTGACTTAATAATAGGTATGCACGAGAGATTACTCGAATGAGTTTTCCGTAGACTTGGTGTGGAATAGTCGTGAAGAAATGATAAAGTGGGCTAAAGAGAAGGGTCGGGAATTAATGATGGTTATAATCACTCAAAGTTCGTCTCCTACATGGGTGAAGCTAACGTGCGAGAATTTCGGTGCTTATAGACCTAGAAATATCGAGGGGGGCAGAACTAACACAAAGAAGAAGCAATGCCCATTTTCCTTGGTTGGATTCCATTTGAGAAACGATGTCGGAATAGAGAAAGAAAGATGGATGCTCACGTCGCGTAGCGGATACCACAACCACGAGCTCCCGACTAGTTTAATTGGTCATGCATATATGGGTCGAATGACCCCGGAGCAGGAGAAGTTAGTTAGGAGGTGGTCTGCTATGTGCATGCCGCCAAGGTCCATTGCTTCTGAGTTGCGAAAGCAATTCCCCGGAAATGTGACATCTATCAAACAAATTAACAACTTTCGGCAGAAAGTTCAATTTGAGGATTGTGGGGAGTTAACGGTCATCTAGTGGACTCTAAGGTACCTTAGAGATGAGAAGTACAGAATGTATACTTTGAGAGAAAAGGCCACTGCACCTGCTAAAGTCACTGCACCTGCTGAAGTTGTTCCCGGAGTCATTGCACCTGCTGAATTGGAAATCTTATTCTTTGCTAACCCGAAGTCACTGCACCTACTGAAGTTGTTCCCTTACGTGGTTGTTATCGACAACACATACAAAACGAATAGGTGTGTGTTCATTATATTTCATTATGTTACCTTATTGTATGTTATTTATTTTAAAGTTGTGATACACTCACAGGTACGGCATGTCTCTGGTGGAGATGGTTGGTTTTTCATCCACTGATAAGACGTTCAACATTGCATTTGCGTTTACTAAGGGGGAGAAAACACTTCATTACACCTTTGTGATGAAAAGGTTACTGAGATTATATGAGCTTGTGGGAAAATATCCAACGGCCATAGTGACTGATTGAGAACAAGCTCTTATCAATGCAATCAAGATAGTTTTTGGAGATACGGTGAAACACCTTTTGTGTTGGGTGCATGTAAAATACAACATCAAATTGTATGCTCTTAGCATCCTGAAGGAGAATGATACAGCCGATAGATTTGCGAAAAAATGTTGGGGGTTGTTTTTGTCGAGCACGAAGGAATCCTATGAAAAGAGGCTCGAAGAGTTGAGGAAAAAATGACACAACGGGCTCGTGGGCTACGTGGAGAAGATGTGGCTCAATCCGTACAAGGAGAATATAGTAAGAGCTTGGACCGATGTTCATCTTCATTTCTTCACCAGAACCACAAACATGTAATTTTAAACACTAATATGTATGGATTATATTGTACGCACATGTTACTTTATAACATTTTGTTTTTGCAATAGGGTTGAGGGTATCCATCACAATTTGAAGGATTTCTTGAAATCCTCTCAGTTCGGGTTCAACGGATTGATTATGAGGATCCACGAAGCTTTGGAAAATCAGGTTATAAATGTTAGGGAAACAATGGAGATGTCACGTTGTAAAGTGTCGGTTGAAGTTCATGATTTGTCGGAACCACTAGCAAGAATATTTGGCCCACTATTTTATAGAGTGACCGATAAGTGTTTGAAGATCTTGCTGGATATGTATTACGCTCTAGTACAAGGGATAATTTCGAGAGATTGCACTGATCATTGGTGGAGAAACTGCTTTGGGGTTCCGTGCATCCACAGAATTGCTAATGCGATTTTTATGTCCACTCCGATCATGCCGAATGAAATACACCTCTTTTGGAGGCATGTGGTGTGGGAAGGCGTTTCTGACAATACAGATACGGTGAAGACAAATGACACAATACCCCTATCTATTAAGGATGCTAGGTGGAGAGAGATGGATGACAGACGTCGGAGGGGTGATTTGAATGAAGACACTGAATATCAGATCTTAAAGTTGTTCGATGACATGGAAAATCCGCATAAATCAACACTGAAAGAGCCTACAACCGTCGTCCAAAAAGGAAGAACGAAGGGTTCCACTGGCGCCAAGTATTCCACGAAGCGGGATCCGAGCTTGATTGAGCACAAGAGGATTGAGTACAACGAGTCCTAGAACAACTGGTCCCAAGAGACTTGGATCGTTTCAATAATTTCCCATGGGGTAGGAGTGCATATATTGACCTCCATCAAAGTCTGGTATCTGCTTTGGACACAAGAATAGAGTCAGTTAAGGCTGCACTTGCACGTTCAGACAATGTCAAAGCAGGATACACCATAAGGGGTTTCCCGATGGTGTTTCAGGTAATGTGTTAGTAGTTGAATATGTAAAAGTGAGAAAGGTTAATGCCTCTGGTCATAATTGTGGTTTAATTCCAATTCTGTTTGTTTCAGATATGGTTGTATGAGGCAGTGCCCCATATTGGCAAAACGTTTGCCCAAAAGCTGAATAAAGTTGTGTATCCCCGAGGTGTGAGGTGGCTTAAAACGAGTAGGACAAGCTTGGATTTGATTTTTGATGCCCTAGAGGGGACTTTCGCTGCTAAACAAATCCTTGTTGAGGAGGACGGAGAGGACTTGGGAGAAAGTTGTTACTTCCCGGAGGAGGAAGGACACAAATCCTTGGATCAGATTGTTAAGCAGCTGAAGCCAAAAAGAAAAAGGGCTGGTAAAAAGGACAAGGGAGTTGATAAGGGAGGGCAAGCTGGAAACATTGAGGGTTTGGACCAAAGGCAATTGATGTGTTGTTTGAATGAATTGCTTGAAACGATGCATACTCTGAATGAAAAGCATGATCTGTTAAGGGAGGAAGTCCTTGAGTTAAAAAAGTTCATAAAAGGCAAAGCTCCTAGAACAGTGGCCTCTTCATCCAGTGATAAAAGTGATCAAGACATTAGAGAACACCAGGAGCCAGGGTCTAGGGAGGTTAAAAGTGATGATGAACCCAACATTACACAACACCAGAAGAGCATGAGGGAGGTGAAGTCAACAGATCAGAGTGATGAGTCAAAGCATGAAGATGAAGAAGAGGAAAAGTCAGAGTCTGAAGATGACGAAGAGAATGAGTCTGAAGGGAATAAGTCCAAAGAGGGAGAGTCTGATGAGGTATGCCCAACTTTTTCAGTTTATATATGCACAGTTCAGTCCATATATGCACACTTCAGTCTATTTGTGCACATTTTCAAAAAATATTTGCTTATTTCAGACCATATATCATCGTTTCAGGAGACAGTTCAGTCCATATATGCACAGTTCAGTCCATATATGCACATTTCAGTCAATTTGTGCACATTTCAGTCCATTTGTGCACATTTCAAAAAAGATTTGCTTATTTCAGACCATTAATTATTGTTTCAGGAGACAGTTCAGTCCATATATGCACAGTTCAGTCCATATATGCACATTTCAGTCAATTTGTGCACATTTCAGTCCATTTGTGCACATTTCAAAAAATATTTGCTTATTTCAGACCATATATCATCGTTTCAAGAGACGATGGATGGAGAGCAAGATGATGGTGCAATTGTGTTAACTGGTGGACAATGGGAGGTGAAGAAGGTTGGATCACCCCCATATGCTTATGTTGCAGATAATGTAGGTTGTCAGGAAGAGGCGGATGAAGATGTTGCAATGGTAAATGAGCAAGAACTTCAAGGGGATGCAACAGATTCACTGTCAGTTCTTATCCGAATGGCTACAATACTACGGGGGCTAACAACTGAGGAAGGGGTAAATGAGGCAAATGAGGAGTTGGTTAATGAGGCAACAACACAAGATGAGGAGGGGCTCAACAAGGAGTTGGTTAATGATGGGACTGTGGTGGCAACACAAGATGAGGTGGCAACAAAAGTAGTGTCTGATGAGGGTATGCATGATGGAGTTGTAGAGGGACTCAGCAAGGTTGAGGACGGAATTCTGGAGGAACCAAAGGAAGATGTTGTGGAGGGAGGAAGCAAGATTGTTGACGGAGGTGTGGATGCTGAGGAGGTAGCAAAGGGAGATGATGTGGAGGGAGGGACCAAGGTTGATGAACAAGTTGTGGAGGAACCAAAGAGAGATGTGGAGGGACTCAACAAGGTTGATGAAAGAGTTATGGAGGAATCAAAGAGAGATGTTGTGGAGGGAGGTACCAAGGCTGATGAGTGAGGTGTTGAGGCTGAGACTGAATTACAAGGTGAGAAGGTATCACAGGCTGATTGTGATGACGTGGAGGATGATGAAGGGGAGACCAAGGAGTCCAAAGTGTCGAGGAAGGGGAGAGCAAGGAAGGGTCGCCAAGTGCATAAGAAGACATATCCAAGTCACACTCGCGAGCTTGCTGCGGCGACAAAATCACCCTTCCGCAATATGGATGAGTAGATATTGGCGAAAAAGATTACCAAAAATAGCAAGGTGGAAGGGATGACAGACTTGGTAAAGTGGATGCAAAGTGAGAGGTTAGTGACTTAACCATTCTACTCAACTTAATAATGAATTGAATGTCAAAATGTTAAATGGCCTGAATGTGAGTAATATGATCGGAAAATGATTCCTTATGGACTGACAAACTGATATATTGCCTTGTTTATTATTCAAATGAATATGTACCATCATGCAGTATTGAACCCCGAATTGGACCTAGTGGGCAAGCATTGGATAAGAAGTTCTTTGAGAAATTGTTTGCCCCAAAGGACTGGTTGGTCAGTGAGGTAATATTCCAATGCATCCTTTCAGAATATTATGCATTTGTAACACCCACTTTTCAGTGGATACATTAACATTGTTGCACCATTACAACATCTGGAGCAAATGATGTTCCTTTATCGCCAAAGGATTTCAGAGGATCCGGAGCGGTTTTCGAAGGTGGTTGTGCTTGACACATTTTGGCAAACCTTGGTCACCTCTGAGTTCAATCGCTTCCAGAAGGACTTTCCATGCAAAGGTGAGGATGCAGTGATTAAATACATGATGGGTGCATGTCCGGCTGATTATGGCAAGAGATGGGATGATGCGGAACGCATATATGCGCCCTTCAACATCACAGAGTCACACTGGTTTGCCTTAGAAATTGAACTATGCGACTGGGGTGTAACGGTGTATGACTACAATGTGGATCTGTACTCAGACAAGGAAATTTTCGAGATGATCCAGCCTGTTATTCAAACTGTTAAAAGATATGTCAAGATGTACGAGCCACTGGCAAAGAAATGTGAACCATTATTGAACAAGCCAATGTCGGTGTCTCGTCGTGATAACATTAAGCAGAACAAGCGCGGGTAAGTATATGTGTATTAATGCAATGATTAATCCTTATCAAACTACAATTGATATACATTCTAACTGCTTTTGTACATCTTGCAGAGGAGATTGTGGGGTCTACACCTTGAAACACATTGAGTTGTTGATGCTTGGCATGACAAACATGGATCTTGCGTCCGACAAATTCATAGATGGACACAAAAATCAAATGGCTCATAGTATTTTTAGATGTCGTTGGGATGGTGTTTAAAGACATTTGTTTAAAGACATTAAGTTTGTTGGGAACCATTCGGAAAGGAAGACATGTGGTAATTGTATTTGAATTTGGAAGATCGTGTTTTCAGGATGTTAACAAAGTTGTGATGACAATTTCCAAGATGTTTTCAAGCAAAATGGTGCTTAAGTCAGGACATATTCTTGTTTTACATGCAAAAAACCCAGTTTGTCAGGTCATTTTCAATACGTAAACCTAAGCTTTCCAAACAACATGTTGCTTAAGTCAAGACATACGCTCGTTTTACAAGCAAGGAACCCGGTGTGTCAGGTCATTTTTAGTTCATAAACCTAAGCATTTCAAGCAATTTGCAGGTATGCACATAAGGAGGACATTACAACCACATCAAGTACATAGCATTATGACGGATCCTACATAATACATTGTCTTGCTAAACATAAGCTTATGACTAATTATCATATTTTAACCAACAAGGTTACAAATTGGACAACCAACACAACAACTAATACCACAAGTACCACCACACCAAGTACAACTTTCAACACTAAATTTTCTGTTTTGATATTCATAATGTCATTGCTTGAAGTCGAATGATACGGGTAAATAAGCGTAGAGGTTGTCCCGTGATCTTCAACAACTCTTACGCTTTCAATAGTCTCATTGGCTCTAAAATCATAAGCTTGACCATCCACCCATTTGAAGTATTTGCAATCCCGACTTGCCTATGGTTGAATACAAAATTAAACCAATCATCTATCAGTGAAAGCGTCCTTGAACTTAGTTTAAGTCTAAATGAAATCCCAATTGAATTACCAACAAGTACAAATTCATATTTTGCACCAAATTCAAAAACCCACAATTATACCCTAGCTGAAAAAGCCTCAAATCAGAACCCTAAATCTATAACCAAAACCCTAAATCAAAACCCTAAAATTCAAATTCAATATTACCTTTCATAATGGACACCTATAGAACTGTTTTCCCGAATTTTGAGTGTATTTGCAAGTTTGTATTGTTGCAGGAAGGCCATGGAAACATCTTCGAGTTGATGATTCACCGGCTGCGTACCCTCTCCTCCACGAATTTGAATTGGCAGATGAGCTTCCTTGTGTCCAGCCTTTTGTCATGGTATAATTTCCTCTCGTTTGCTATAAGATGTTACTCTCGATTCCTCTCTTTTCGAAGAGGGTGTACCTCACGAATTTGAATTCACCGGCTGCATGCCCTCTCGTTTATCCTCTTCGATGTTCTTTCTTCTGTGCAAATATGAATTTGTACTTGTTTTTTTTTTATTAAAGAAAGGGAAATGAAATGAAATATCACAGGCTGATGTGATGTGTGTCAGGTCATCATCTTTATCAGTTTTTTGTACATTAAGCTTTTTCAAGCAATCCTTTTCTTACATGCAGATTTGAGTCAATATTCTCCAACTTTACTTTTGCATAGCCAGAGCAGGATACACCATAGGAGGATTAGGAGTTAGGGCGGAATTGAAACTGTCTTCACACTTTTTTTACCGTTTATAAAACGGTAAAAAACGGTTGAAAAACTTCCACATTAACCAACCTAATATTTCCTACATTTAAAGGGTTTTTAAACACAAAAAATAGCCTTTAAAACGGTTGAAAAAGTGCATAAAACCGTTTAAAATGGCGGGGTTAGTTCTCGAATAAAACCAAATCTTTGCAAAATTTTGAATTAAGTCAGACCATATAGAAGTCTTACAAATAGTATTCAGATTTGTCAGGTCATTTTAAGTACATAAACCAGCTTTTGAATAAATCTTCTCCAAAGTGATCCTTTCCAATGCATATCCGATTTGACCCCTCTTAATTTTCAATGCAAGACCCTTAATCCTTACTTCCTCAACTACCCGTCATTAACTCTACTCTCCACTCATCTTTGTGTATAAATATCGTTGATGCCTTGTGCAAACCCCTCACAAATCCTCCCTTACTCTCAAAGTCCCAAATCTCTCAAAAACTCCTCTCTCAAACTCCAAAAACTCTTTCGTAACATGCCAGACTCATTCATTAAGGTCTTCCTACAGGTATATTGGGATGGTGAATTATCCCCTACCATCGGCGATATGGCCTTGTTAACGACCTATGTCTACACGGGGGAGCACTAGACTCATCAAGGTGCCAAAAAACAAGATGGACATTTGGTCCCTACATGGGATGATCAGCAGCATGTCGAGGTATGCGGGTACAAAGTCGATTTTTTTTAACAGGTCCTAGACTCCGGGCAGCGATACCTTCAACCGCTGCAGACAGATGACGACGTCACAGACCTCGTTCGCCTCAGCGAGAAGGTAGCCGGAGTCAAGTTCTATATGGTTCGTGATGAAGCCGATGATGTGCTACCCCAGTGATGGCCGTGGGGATGCCGTGATTTGCGTGGCCGTGGAAAGGATTGTTTTAATGTAGTTTTAATGGTGTTTCTTAGTATTTTTAATGTTGTTTCTTATGTGTTTGGGTGTCTACTTATTAATTTCCATGGAAACTTTGTCATGGAAAGGGAAGTTTGTAAGGTGATGTGTTGTTTTGGACTGATAAAAAGTATGATCCTTTGTCCTTATTCATGCATTTACTAGTTTTGACTATATTCATGCGTTTTCAGGACAAATGAAACGTTTTCAGGACAAAAGTCGTAATATTTCAGACCAATAACAACATCGAATATGTCAACATGTGTGTTCAGGACAAATGTAACGTTTTCAGGACAAACATAATTTTTTCAAGACAAACACCGTTATATTTCAGACCAATAACAACATCGAATATGTCAACATATGTTCAGGACAAATGTAACGATTTCAGGACAAATGTAACATTTTCAGGACAAACTCCGTTATATTTCAGACCAATAACAACATTGAATATGTCAACATGTGTTCAGGACAAATATAACGTTTTCAGGACAAACTCCGTTATATTTCAGACCAATAACAACATCGAATAAGTCAACATGCGTGTTCAGGACAAATGTAACATTTTCAGGACAAGTTCTGAGATATATAGTTTTTCAGGGCTTATAGTTAGTCTCCCTCGCGCCCTGTTAATTAAAGTCAGAGCAATAACAACATATATAGTTTTTTCCTTATTCAAGTTTCTCATGCCATATTTAAGTCTTTTACAATAACTATTCAGGTTTGTTAGGTTATATTGAATTAAGTGAGTTCTTTTCCAATGCATATCCGATTTGACCCCTCTTAATTTTCCCTGAAAGACCCTTACCTTCCCAAATCTTCTCTACCAAGGTTCTTCAAATACTCCTACCAAGGTTCTTCAAATACTCCCAGGCTCTCTAGCAAAGTTCTTCAAATACTCACACACTCTCTTGGTTCTTGAAATACTCTCACGCTCTCTCTTGCTTCTCTACAGACTCAATATTTTCCCTGACAATGTAATGATAGGCTTTGAAAACAACCATATATGGACTGACTTATGATGCTTGTTCTGTTTCTAAGATATATAGTTTTTCAGGGCTTATAGTTTGTCTCCCTCGCGCCCTGTTAATTGAAGTCAGAGCAATAACAACATATATAGTTTTTTCCTTATTCAAGTTTCTCAGGCCATATTTAAGTCTTTTACAGTAACTATTCAGGTTTGTCAGGTTATATTGAATTAAGTGAGTTTCTTTCCAATGCATATCCGATTTGACCCCTCTTAATTTTCCCTGAAAGACCCTTACCTTCCCAAATCTTCTCTACCAAGGTTCTTCAAATACTCCTACCAAGGTTCTTCAAATACTTCCAGGCTCTCTAGCAACGTTCTTCAAATACTCACATGCTCTCTTGGTTCTTGAAATACTCCCACGCTCTCTCTTGCTTCTCTACAGACTCAATATTTGCCTTGATAATGTAATGATAGGCTTTGAAAACAACCATATATGGACTGACTTGTGATGCTTGTTCTATTTTTAAGATATATAGTTTTTCAGGGCTTATAGTTTGTCTCCCTCGCACCCTATTAATTGAAGTCAGAGCAATAACAACATATATAGTTTTTTCCTTATTCAAGTTTCTCAGGCCATATTTAAGTCTTTTACAGTAACTATTCAGGTTTGTCAGGTTATATTGAATTAAGTGAGTTCCTTTCCAATGCATATCCGATTTGACCCCTCTTAATTTTTCTTGAAAGACCCTTACTTTCCCAAATCTTCTCTACCAAGTTTTTTCAAATACTCACAGGCTCTCTACCAAGGTTCTTCAAATACACCCTAAACGCTCTCTACCAAGGTTCTTGAAATACTCCCGCGCTCTCTACCAAGGTTCTTCAAATACTCCCACTTTCCCAAATCTTCTTTTAGATACTGAAGCCATGGCCGCAGAACATCAATTTGTCACTGCCGTGTACGCATAAGTATATGACACCCTGCAAGCTACAAGGGATGTTGTGGATCATCTTGGAGGTGGGTCATTGGTTTGTGGTCGGTATCGAGTTATCCCGCAACCTTTTTTGTACTGTGTTTGACGTACTTTGTGGTTGTTGCAGGGAGGAAGATGAGCGAGGCCATCTTTCAGAGCTACTCTCGCGACGTTGTCGCGATAGATTTGGAGTTGGATGCTTTGATTAAGGATTTGGTCCGCCTCAGACGGGAGCTTGTTGCGCTGAATGCGGCAGGTGCTCAGACCGAAGAAGAACTGAGTCGGATAAAGCTCAGGTTCAGACTAGTAAGGGTTTTCTTGTATATTTTCTTCCTATGTGCAAGTGACATGCCTAAGATGCTTTGTTTTTTTTGGCAGATTGAATGGGACGCCGTCTTTAATAACATTAACATAAAAAGGGTGTTGGAGCATGATGAGTTCTTAAGTGGAGATCTGATGGCGCTCTATCTAGCTTGATGGGTGCGTTTTTAATCTTCCCTCCTTTTGTATGAACTTTGCGATGCTAGTTATTGTTGGTATGTGTGGGGATGCCTTGTCAAGGGCACATTTTTGTAAAGTTGAACAATGTAATCTCTGGATAATGTTTTCATAACAATGTAATCTCTTAGTATGTGTGGGGATGCGTTTATGATTTTTGACCATATGCAAGCGTTTTCAGGACAAATACAACGTTTGCAGAGAACAAAAACACAATGTCAGGACAAACCGTAGATGATTGTGTTTTAAAAACATGATTCAAAACATTCTAGGGTTCATATGAAGAATAATAGACTTCGCAGATAATTGTGTTTATGTATTAAGTTTATAGACTAAGGTTCAAATCCTATTAACTCAAATGGTAGAGCAGATGATTGTGTTTATGTATTAAATTTATAGATGTAGGTTGTCAGGACGCATTTGAGGTTTACAGGTCGTGTTTTACTTTTACAATGATTTGTTCTTCACGCAGATGATCATGTCAGGACTTATACGTAGTTTTACAGGGCGTCCTTAAGTTTTACAGTTACAGGTCGTGTTTTACTATTGTCAATTGGTTTTAAAAACATGATTCAAAACATTCTAGGGTTCATATGAAGAATAATAGACTACGCAGATGATTGTGTTTATGTATTAGGTTTTCGTCACGCAAATGATCATGTCAGGACATATACGTAGTTTTACAAGGTGTCCTAGAGTTTTACGGTTTGTTCTTGTGAGTTTTACAAAGATAAGAAGTAATCAACTCTTAAGCAAATATTGAATTTATCAAGTTTATATCCCAGCCAAAAGGGGAACCCCCACAAAAAGAGGTGTGGTTTAAGACTATAGAGACTTAAACCATACATCTTTTCAAGCACCCAACAACAACAGACTCAATATTTACGCAACGACGTTTACTAGCATAAACGCCCAAAAAACACCAACACGGTGACAATTCTAAACAAAAAAAACACTAACTCATTCTCTTCCTATAATCCTTCGTCAGTCCTTCTCCTCCTACAGTACTGCTTGTTGTGGCCTAGGTTACCGCAATAAGAACACCGCCTCTTCCTAGAATAGTTCGTCTCCCACGTCGCCCTGTATCGGTTAATACGTGGCCTTCTGGGAGGACGTTTTACTTTTGGTGCATAGCATCTGATGGATGACACAGCTTCAGGAACTGACCATCAGCTTGTGGGAGGAACAAGATGCACAGTTTCCTTGTAGACTTCTCTCACGCAGTCGTTCTTGAACATGGGATGGACGAGATCAGTGAGTCGTACTCCCATATCACTTGCAACCGATATGGCATGAGCACATGGAACTTTATCAATCTGGAACATGTTACATTCACATGTACGAGCATTAAGGTTCACCAAGTATCTGATAGTTCCTTGCATGACCTCTGCTTCAAACTGGCAGTCAACTGATATTACCTACATACGCAAAACTATGTTGTCAATAGTTGCCCTAAAAATATGATGATATTCTTTGAAAACAACCATATATGGACTGACCTAAGATGCTTGTTCTGTTTGTCACACATGCAGTCATATAGGCTGTTGACCTGACAGTGAAACTATTTGTCCTGATAGTGACAACAATAGGACTGAAGACTAACCTTTTTCGAATGTGGCGCTGCCCTTATCCATGGACCTAAAGTCCAGAAGACATACTTGAAGTGTTGGTCAGCATCTCTGATTATTCTCGTGTATGTTCCCGGATTAGATTTCTCTAACATGTGCATGTAAGAGTACATTGCCATGTAGCTATCCTCAACTGTACCATGTGCCATGTCCTGGGCGAAGAGCCGCGCTCGATTGACTTTGTAGTAGCTTGTCCTTATCCCATGCTCTAACATGAAATCCTGAATTTCTGAAGCACGGAGGCCTTTACGGCCGTTTAAAAACCTGAGATGTCACGAAGTGAATCTATAAATGCATTCATATTGGCCTTTGATAAGAAAAAATGTTCAAAGGCAAGAAAAACATACTTGTGAAGTACTTTCTCGGCAATCAGCCGAGAAGTTGCTCCTTTGTGATGATTGTGGTTTACTCTCATGCCACAGGTATGATCCGCCACATATTGTCACACCTTAAACAAGGACGTTTTTCGATACAATGAGCCACGACAAACGAATGTGCATTTGTCGTCAACACACTCAACATCATAATTGGACTTGTCGGACCTCTTCACACGCATCTCATAGAAATTTTCCATTGCCAGGGAAAAGAGTGCGGCTTTGAACTCTTCCTTAGAATTGAAGATCTGACCAACCTTCATTGTTGGATATGAGGACTTGTTTTCACTTGTTTCTTCATCTTCAACTAACATGCGTTGCATGTCCCTCTCCGCTGGATAGTACCTGTTTTCAATCTCTCTAAGCATGTCTTCATCAACATCAATCTCTTCTTCTTGGTCCTCCTCTATTTGCTCCTCGTTGTGTGTTCCCTCATTGCCATTTATTTCCTCCCACACATCATCTAGACCAACAATATTTACATCATCACCTGAAGCATCACCTGAAGCGTACCCTAAACCATCACCACCATCAACACGATCATCATCACTTGATTGATAATAGCCCCCGTAATCAAAACCATCTCCTATTTCATCCTCCAAAGAATCTCCACTATTGGCATAATCAGTCATTTTCTCCTTTCCTTTGTTTCTTGATATAGCAGCTTCAATGTCCTCATCATCGCTGCTCAATGATATAATGTCTTCTAGTATCATGGGACACTTTCTCTTGTCTTTCCCCCTCAATTCTTCCCTTTTTAATCTCCTTAACTCTGCTTCGTTGTCAGCTTCAATAATTTCATCGACTGACCTGATGTCAGTGTCGGATGCTTTGTCTTTTTTGAAAAAATGACCTGAAAAAGTCTTTATTGTCTTGGCTCTGAGTTGGTGGTGGAGCTGTTGGAGAAGGGAGAGTACGATGTTCAGCCCTTTCACTTCGAATCTCTTCCTTCTTTAAAAGGTTGGTGTACAACTCAATATTCCACTCTGATGAATTTTCTCCACAGTTGTTCAAGAACTTGAACGCATCAAGATCATCGTCATCATTTATAACGATCGGTGGAAGTTCTGGTTTATTTTGATAAACGTATTGCACAAACAACTTCTCTTCATCAAATGGATTCTTCTCAGTCCATTTGTTGTGCAGTGTAGCCAAGTCCATGTCAGGGGAAAGCAACATGGCTTTCACTGTTCTATCACCCTCATACAACCACCTTTTTCCTTGGTGTTTCCATTCTCCACCACTGATGAACTTCACATACACTACTTTCGTACCTACAAATAAAGAAGGTTTTTGAACTTCACGTATACAGAGGGGAAAATCGAATGTTTTTCAGGAGAGTTTACTTATCCATTCAAGCTTTAATGGAGGGCGTTAGGTGTGAAATATCTCACGTGGAGTAAATGCTAGAGTCAGGCTGCTTTGAAGTTCTTTAGGAATATTCAGGGATTTTTGTCAAGTAGAGTGAGCTACGCTGGAGGGATTAAGGGTTGAAGGAGATGATTAATTTTCTTTTGGAGGAAAACTTGCCCACCAATTTTAATTAAGGTACAATTCAAGGAAGACATACTTAAAGGTTGATGTGATGGGGCTGCCACCGGGAGGGAGAAAGTGATTAAGGAGAGATTAAGGATTTCTTTTATCTTTTTTGGAGAAAATATTAGTCAACTTTTAAGGATATTTCATTTAAAAGAAAAGTTAAATTCAACCCTCAATAATAGTAAAAATACCACAAAAAGTACAAAAAGTTGGTACTTTTGCAATACTTTTTAAAATATGGGTTTTTTGCAACTTGCTATTAAAAATCTGGTATCCTTGCTAATTCGCCAAAAAAGAATGCCTCATATCCTTCGAACAAAAATACTGGGGCCAAAGAGTCAAACACAATCACATAGCATCAACAGATACAAATAGCAAGTATTTTCACTGAATAGCCACATGAAGAAGAAACCGGAAAAACATCAAACAAATCAAAAGCATGGAAGGTATACTCATCATTGGACATGAAAATGTCAAAAAGGAAATACAAAAAGATTTTGAAAAAAGATTCAACAAACAACACATAAACCAAAGGAAAATCCAAGAGATTCTAAACGTAATACAAGCAGAAGTGAACCACGGAGATAATGACCACCTCACCAAACCTGTAACCAACAAATAAATCAAAAAAGAACTTGAGGGAATAAAAGAAGATAAATCACTAGGCCAGGATGGTATTCCGTTTGAATTCTATAAGAAATAATGGGAGATCATAAGCCCAGATATCATCAAAGCATTAAAATGTTTCTCCCACTCCGGGAAACTACTTAAACAAATAAACCATACCTTCATTACACTCATACCCAAATCTGACAACCCTTGCGCAACAAATCATTATAGACCAATTAGCCTATGCAATACAATTTACAAAATAATATCAAAAATACTTACAGAAAGATTGAGAACGATCATCCTAAAACTTATACATCCACTTCAAGGAGCATTTACCCAACAACGAAGCATCCAAGACAATGTATTAATTGCACAAGAAATTTTCCACTCCTTCAGGGCAAAAAAAAGGTAAGGAGGGGTGGGTGGCGCTGAAATTAGATATGGAAAAAACATACGATAAAGTTGGTTGGGACTTCTTACTACAAACCCTAACTAAATTAAGATTATGCACCAAGTTCACTAACTGGGTAAAGGAATGTACCCAAATTGTATAATTTTCATTCTTGGTAAACAATGGACCAACGGAACAATTATCTCCCAAAAGGGGATTAAGACAAGGAGACCCTCTCTCCCCCTTCCTATTTATACTAGGAGCAGAGATCCTATCATGCCAATTACAAAGAGCAGCGACTGACGCAACCAATTCCTTACGGATAAAAATCAATAGACAAGGTATAAAAATCTCATTCCTTGCCTTTGCCGACGATATCATTATCTTCTCCTCCACTAAACAAACAATCTGCAATAAGGTAAAGAGAATTACTGATGATTACTATGAAGTATCAGGGCAACAAGTAAACTTCCACAAGTCAGCATTCCAAGTTACAAAAAGCACCAACTAGGCGACTATATCACAAATTCAACAAATCTTTAATGTAGTACCCACCAATGGTCTTGATAAGTACCTAGGGTGCCCTATCATTAATGAGCGGGTAACTAATGCAACCTTTTAACCGCTAATTGACAAAACAACTAACCAAATCGAAGGCTAATACGCTATCACAAGAAGGTAGGAAAGTCCTCATTAAGGCAACCCTGGCGGCCCAACCAAGCTATATCATGCAAAACTTCATGCTACCAACCAACACCCACAAGAAACTCGATACTATCAATCGATGTTTCTTTTGGAATAAGGATAATAAACACAAGCCCCTAATAGCTAGGATGGAATCAGATCTGTAAACTAACCAATAAAGGAGGATTAGGAATCAGAAAAAGTGAAGACATGAACAAAGCATTCCAAATGAAACTAATCTGGAAATAACTCGCTGAACCCACCAATATATGGGTAAATACCATCCAGGAAAAATACCTAAAACCAAAATCAATACTAGAATATGAAAGGAAAAATAATACAAACTACTCTTGGCAATAAACTAACCTAACCTAGCTCATACCAGAATTCAAAACTGGACTACAATGGGAAATAGGAAATGGTAGATCCATTAACTTTTGGCACGATAACTGGCTCCCTATAGGGAAACTAGCCCACCTTGCAAGAGATAAAAATCTCATAAATACCTCCGAAACAGTAGACCATTATATAAACCAAGATAGAACTTGGAAAATAGAGGAACTGAGAACGCATTTTGACCAAGATACAATCACTACTATCATGAACAAAATGTTACCAAACAATATCTTCGAAGACAGACTGTACTGGAAACATAACCGAAATGGTTGGTTCTCTACCAAGAGTGCTATAACTATGATTTACGAAAATAAAGGACTCTCGGAAACAAATGCCAACTGGATCTGGCAACTTGATATTCCACCCAAAATAAAACACTTCATATGAAAGGTAAGTAAAAATGGGTTACCAACCAAAGAAAAACTTTACGAAAGGCATGTACTTGTTCCACTAGAGTGCATAATGTTGTCCAGTGGAGAACCTAACCCACTTCTTGCTCAAATGTGCGCATACCAAATAGATCGTACAAAGTATTGACCCACAGACTGAACAACTAATTAGCAATATTGATACAGACAACAAAGACCCAACCCAACTACTAAATGAAATCATGGATAAAACTAATTTAAGGGAAATGGAAAACCTTTCGATATGTTGGTGGAGCTTGTGGTACCAAATAAATCTTAAAACTTTCGAAGATCAAAATAAGAACACTATACCTAATCTCTCCAACTTCATACAACTGCAACGCCAAAACTGGAAAAGGCCAAAATGGATACAGATATAACGTAAAAAATAAAAAATGTAAGACATGCAACAAGAAGAAAAAGAAAGAACATTAAATGGGCAAAACCTCTCATTAATGTCTACAAACTAAACTCAGATGCATCAAAAGGTACACATGGATTAGCAACATAAGGATACATTATTATGGACCATGATGACCAACCAGTTGCTATGGCTAGTGGCGCCCTGGGGAACATCTCCTCGATACTAGCGGAAGCAATCTCGATGCGATTTGGCATTCGAGATGCAATTCAGCTAGGGATCTCAGATATCGAGATCGAAGGCGATAACATGTGCCTAATCAATCCTTAAACGGCAAATGGGACTGCTCGTGGGAGATTGAGCTCATAATTTTAGATATACTACTCGACTTGCGACAATTCTCATCCTGTCGCATTTCCCACATCTTTCGGGAAATTAATACTGGCATATCAATTTCACCAGATAGTGCAGTCATTCTAGATCTTTACGATTTCATCCGCAAAGATGCTTTAGGGCGATCTACCTCGAGATAGAGGTGACCCCCTAATTCCTTTCCTAATAATAATAAAAAAAGAATAAGAAATGAAACATCCGATTTAAAGGCTATTTTTGGATCAAATTTACAAATTCCAACCCAACTCTCCAAGGTATCTTTTCAAGAATTGAGAAGAAAAAAAACATGTTGCTTTTTTTAAGCCAATCCTGAATTTTCTCATTTTTGAGCTTTTGATTTTTGATATTACATTGTTTTAAATTTACCCTAACAAAATGTGAAGAAAGTATTTACAATAAAGACCCTTTTTTTCTTATGGAGTACTCCCTCCGTTTTGAAAATGTTGTCATTTTAGCCTATAATTTTTTTAAAGAAAAGATTATCATTTTAGGTGTTTAGGTAATAATTTATTGGTGAATTATGAGGTTTGATATCAGAAATTGTATTTTTTTATTTTTTTTTATATAATTTTTTTATGTTTATTGGCTATAATTGAGATTAATTATTAAATAATTATAAATTTTAAGAAAAAAATTATAAAAATATAAAATTATTATTATATTTTTTAATAAGTATATTAAATTCTAAAATGACAAATTTTTTTATACGGAGAAGGGGATATTTTACAAAGAACGGTTTCGATTATAAACATAATTTCCGGATTGTTCCACCTGCATGATTACTTGCTTTATTCCATTCAATCTTCCCAAAATCCCATCCTCATTCAAACCAATAAACAATGTTATCATCGAACGAATACACCCATCAACACGAAAAGACAGAGGGCCCTGATTTAACAAGTAAAATAGCGGGGCCCACGCTACGTTACACATCGGCCATCCACGTGGCATCATCAACGCCGCTCCTTTATTTAAACCTCCCCTCTCGTACGTCTTCTCCCCGTCCAAGTTCCTAACTTTCGAGAAATATCCAATTTTCTGGAGAAATTTTCTCCTCCTCTCTGTTTTTGCTGACCCCCACTTCCGTTTGCAATTCGCAAAAAATTGGGCAGAAACGAACACAAAAAACAGAAAAGTAGCTAACAAAGCCTCAATCAAGCGCCTGGTTTCTTCTTCTTCCGAGGTAATTTCCTCGCATGATGTTGACTCAATTTCTTCTGGGTTTTGCTTAATTGCTCTGCTTATGGTTTTAATTTGGTATGGGTTTTCATCTGTTTTGGTCATTCTCATCATCTGGTCTTGAATTTTTGTGTTATTTGGGCTTGGTTTTTGATTGATTGGAACTCTGTGGAAGAGCTAAACAGGGCCAGTTGTTTTGTGTTCGGGTTTTCATTGATTAATCAGCTGTTTTTTTGTCTAGTAAAATATAGGAATTCGGTGCTCTGTGTTTCTTCTATAAAAAAAGGCTAATTTGTTTTGCTTATTGCTATCAAACTATATTGCTTTTTTGCTAGAAGAGGGATGAAGTTGTTTCTTTTTTGTTTTTGCCTAATGATTAGATAGGAGCAAACTAAAAATCTTAAGCCCAAATGGTTAGGGTTTCTTGAAATGTGCATACCTTATGGGTTCTGATTACTTTCTTTTGTGGGATTAGGGACTTGCATATATGCTGCTTTCATCTGTTAATTCCACATGGATGGCTTTAAAGTTTTTTTACTTTTGTCCTCTTTATAGAAGATTTGGGGAAAGACCGATTTGCTTTGTTTTTATGCTGCTTTTTATTTCTCTGCATATTTTGGGGTTCAGATCAAGAAACCATTTGGAAGTCTAAATAAAGGGTGGTGAAAATGGTGAGCAAAGAGGCATTGAGAAGTGAGGACTTGGACTCTTGCTTTAAGAAGCTTATGTTGTTTAGTGGAGTTCAAGGCGGCGATATGGAGGGTGGGGCGATTACCGAGTGGAAAGATATTCCAATGGAGTTGTTGCTGCGTATCCTATCGCTTGTTAATGATCAGACGGTGATCAAGGCCTCTGGAGTGTGCAGTGGGTGGAGGGAAGCCATATGCTTGGGGCTAACCCGCCTTAGTCTGTCATGGTATAAATTCGTGCTCCCTCTCTGTCCTAAATTTGTACTTGCTAGAATGTTTGCATATGGTTGTTTTAGTTTGCTTCATGTGATTATTATTCCTTTGCTTTATATACAGTTCTCTAATCAAATTTTTAAACATCTCTAATGTTTTTCATATACTGTTTTTTTATCAGAAGTTTTCTTTAGGGTCGGTATTTAATTAAGTCAAACTAGTTTCTTTTGAACTATTTTCAATTCAAGAGCATAACTGCAAATCTGTGTTGTGGTATATTGGTGATTATTATATGTTTTCATTAGTTTGCTAAATACTTGAGATTAGGCTCTTCTTATGTTCAAGTTGCCGTCATTAACTATCTTTGATCTGGTTGTGGACATAGTGATTTGGGTGCTACTATCTATGGTAGAAATTACAATATTAAGTATGATTTTTTCCCTCATGAAAGCATGGAAATGCTATGAACAGAATCACTGAGAAGAAACTTTTCAGTTGTTTTCATGCTTCCTTGCTAATTGACTCAGATTTTCTTCAGGTGCCAAAACAACATGAACGACTTGGTGCTCTCACTTGCTCCCAGATACACAAAGTTGCAGACTTTAATATTGCGGCAAGATAAACCACAACTTGAGGATAACGCTGTGGAGACTATATCAAAATTCTGCCATGAGTTGCGAGAGCTGGACATACGTAAAAGTAATAAGCTAACAGATCGTTCTCTATACGCTTTGGCTCATGGATGCCCTAATCTCACAAAGCTAAACATCAGTGGTTGCTCGGCTTTCAGTGATGCTGCCCTTGCATATCTAACCAGCTTTTGCACCAACCTCAAATTTCTAAATCTTTGTGGTTGTGTAAAAGCTGCAACAGACAGGGCGCTGCAGGTACTAGAAGAACTTAATTCATTTCATTATTTCTTGCTACCTTCCTCTCTTTTTTTGCATTATTTGATTCGTTCAATTCGTCATATGGTAACCAATTTGATTTCAATATCAGGCTATTGCATTCAATTGTGGCCAGATGCAGTCTCTTAATCTTGGGTGGTGTGAGAAAGTCGGAGACCTGGGTGTCACGAGTCTAGCATATGGGTGTCCCGAGCTTAGAGCTCTTGACTTGTGTGGATGTCTCCTTATAACAGGTAATTTCTCTGATTCTAAGGAGCATACTCTTTTTTCTTGTACAAGGGTTTGTTAGTTTTATAGTTTTGCTGCTTGATTTTCATCTTTGAATATGTTGTTTCTCAGAATTAGCTACTAAGATGCATAAGGCTTCAACTTTTGATGTTTGGATTTGTATATATAAAAAACTAGATCTTTCCATTTCCAAGTATATGTGAGTTTCTATCTTTTTGCGTCATTTATTCGGGTTCTTTTCTTTGCTAGAGTGCTAGGGGCTTTATTTCTCCACTTTTAGGGGTCCATATTATAAAACATGAGGCAAATTCATACTGATAATAACATCCTAAAGTATAAACTTTATAACATTGTTTACATTGCATTGCTCATACCTTGATATATAATTGCAGATGAGAGCGTGATTGCACTAGCAAACCGGTGCCATCATCTGAGATCGCTCGGCCTATACTATTGTCAGAACATAACCGACAAAGCCATGTACTCGCTGGCCCAGAGCCGGGCCAAAAACAAGCACAAAACCCCATGGCCCACCATGAAGAAGAACAAAAGTGAGGAGGAAGGGCTGATGAACCTCAACATAAGTCAATGCACCGCCCTGACTCCTCCAGCAGTCCAGGCTGTATGTGACTCGTTCCCGTCACTCCACACCTGCCCAGGAAGGCATTCCCTCATCATAAGCGGCTGCCTGAGCCTGACATCGGTTCACTGCGCTTGCTCTGTCCAAGGACACCGTGCAACCACCACGCCAGCTCACTGATCGAGACGCTATTGCATAAATTGCACGGAACGATCAGAACCGGGACTCGGAAATAAAGATACAGCAGAGTTTGTTGCTCTTGCTGGTGGCTGTGTACATATTGTTGGCCTTGCTTCTCTGAAGAAATGTGAGCATTTTCCGGTTTTAGGCTTAGCGGAAACTCGAGACCGTCTTAAGACATATCAGGTGTGTGCTTTTGCTGTACTTTTGGGACGTTGTCATGCTACTAATCTTGGCTTTTGAGGCTCTGTGCAATGAAAATGTAAATTTCTATAGTGCTGGAGATGTTCTGGGTTGGTTGAAAATATTGAAAATTTTAGGATTAGGGGTCACAATTTGACCAGTAAATCACCTATATCCAGCTTGGTAATACCAAAAAAAACACTTGAGTACTGAATTAGGCACATGAAAATTTAGATTACAAAAAAGAAGTTCCTGTTCATTATAGCCTTGTTTGCTAGACTTAGAAATGGCATGTTTGTATAGACATGATAATTCTTATGTTTTAAGGTTGTTGAATCATCTGCCCTTGTACACAATTTCGTCGTCGTCCACATAGAATGCCGGATTGCACAGACATCTGAATAGTCTACCAATTCCCTGTAAATCCACACACAACCTGAAAATGTGAACTGGGCAATTTATGAAGAATGTGATTGTGAAGTAGCTTTTAAGGAATTTGGGACATGCCTGAGTAAGAAATGGAGTTCTATAGTTGATTTTCCGGGGCAAATCCTCCTCACTGCTATTGGAACTGCTGTCATCATCTTCCTTGATGTCTGCTGTACTTTTGTTCTTTGATGATTCCATGCTTATTAGAGATAACTTCTCCCTCTGAATCGACGTTGGAGATCAAAGTAAACAAGCATGATTCTTCAAATTGATTAGAAAATGAAGAAGAAATTAAAGTTTTTCTTACTTGGAAAATCTTCCCAAGCACTTTCAAAGCCAAGGCGCGCGACTTAAGATCTTCTTTGCTTACATTCCTCTCCTGTAGAACCTGGAAAATCCAGATAGTTGAAGGATAGATTTTTCAAAGCTTATTTATCCAAGAGAGATCTTTGATGATACAAACTTACCATTTGACAAACATGCAAGAGAGTCATTTCAATGTCAACTACATTCAACTTCCACAAGGAGTTCATAAGGGTGTCCTTGTTTAGCCTTATATGAGACTCAACGTCGTTTGCAGGGCCACTTCCGTCCATTTTGAATCGCTTTCTAGCGTCTTCTTGAAGCTGGAGCAACTCAAAAGCTCCTAAACACACATACAAAAGCATCAAAACAGCTTTGTTCTATATACTCATGTAAGTATATACCTTTAGCTGCAGTAAGCTGAGACTTCCAAAAATGCCCTTTGCTTCGCACCCACTCAGCGACGAATGGCACACCTAAGTACATAGTTTTCTTCCCAAGCTCCTGTGCTGATTGCCTTGTGTATATGTAGCCAATGGTGAACAACATTTGAACACCAAAAGCTGTAGTTAAAACAAGTGATGGAGATCCTTTAAAAGAACAAAACAAAAAACAAATCTTGTGTTATGGAAAACAGAATCTGACCTGCGTCAGAAAGGCGTTCAGCTTCAGATTCAGCTCGATACAAGAATCCGTCCTTGTCTCCATGAACATATTGATTGAGGAAATCCCGTAAAAATCTGGCTAGCCTTTCCTCCCTTTCTATTTGGAAAGCCTGAACTAGGTTGTTATAGTCAATGAATAAGAGATACGTTGAAATGAAAGAGATACTAATAATGTATATATGCTCTAATAAAATGTACATTGTTGTTGTAAGATGCATGTGTTGAATAAGGGAATACACTTGCCTTGAACCTTTCATGAAGCTTTTCTGGATTGTCGTTTTCAGTGACTAATTCAGAAGAAGCCATAGACGCGACAGCAAGGTGACCTATGTAATCTTCGAAAAGTTCGCTTCCAAATAGCAACGCGAAAACTGCCGTTGGATCAAGCATTGAGCCCCTTGAAGAAGAAGAAGAAGAAGAAGAAGAAGAAAATTGACATCAAATTTGCAAGATTTAAACTTGGCAAAAATGACAAGTAAATTCTAAACAATAATCTATTGCTACACAAAGATATTATAGAAATAAAATGGAAGGGTTTTAAGAATACTTAGCCAGATGTAGGAGTCTTACTTAGATACACTATGCTTTCCATTTCGATCATACGAATCTCGTTGCAATGGATCACTCAATACTTGATAAGCTTCACCTAATACCTGATATCAATGAAAACAATTACTAAATTACTAACGCGGGAAAATTAAAAGACACCAAATATCTATTGGATCGAAACAGATAATTTTAACCTGAAATCTATCAGCAGCTTGAGGATCATTAGGATTTTTATCTGGATGAACTTGCCTTGCCTGAGACATTGTAATTACAGAACAACAAACAGTAAAATTGAGATACCATTGAACAAGAAAATTTAACCAAATCATAATCTTACATACAAATTTCAACATACACACAATGATGAGTAACAAAGGCATTGAAAATGCACCTTAAGGCAGTAAGCTTTGCGGATCTCGTCCTCAGATGCCAAGGGACTAACACCGAGAACATCGTAGTACTCGGTTTCCTTAACCATATCCAAACCCTAAAATCCAAGCCTGATTAAATTCCTTGCAAATTAAGACGAGGTGATCAGCTTACAAATTAAGGAGTAAGTGATAACACCAGAAAAAAGTAGGAAATGTGAGAGAAAAGGCCCCATTGTCACGAGCTTCACTCACCTTTCCAGTTAGTTCTCCACAACAGTACACAAATTGAATGCCTTTATTAATTTTCCCGGGCAATTAAACAGTATTTTAAGCTGTCAGCTTGGGTGGCTATGGTGCTTCTTATCATCAAAAAGCTCCCCGGCCCCTTTTATAGCCCACCTTAATAAGTCGCTTTAAATTTTTAATTTTAATTTTGTCGTCTTTAGAAATATGTTACTGTAAAACAGATGAAGTAGACAAGTATTTCGGTGGATAAATATACGTGAAATAATTTGCAGAGACTCAGGATAAGGTAAGAAATTCGTAGGGACAAAATCCAAAGTCCCAAGTTATACGCTTTATAAAGTTACTGGATCCAAAAAATAATACATGAATGCAGGATTACAAATCTTTGTAACTTCGTTGTTGCCAAGCTTCTTTTCTCGGTTGAGTTTATTCTCTTTTCTTCTGAATTTGGGAAAGATCTTTGGTTTTTGAATGCACATGCGTTGCGTTTTCACCTAACTCCTGAAAAGGATTGCAAAACCAGTCTATTTACTGATCAATCTCTACTTTTCTAGACTTAAAAAAACACTCTTAACAAAGCATCTTTAGTGCAATTCCTGAAATTTAAGTTTATGGGATTTACAATTTCTAAGAATTAAGAAATTATGTTTGGTTAATATTTTAATCATGTGATATTGAAAATTATATTTTGTTTGGTTGGATGTGGAAAGTTTACATGAATTTATATAAAATTACTACTATAATTCTATAAATATAATGGGGAAGAAAATTTTGAGAGAGGGTAATATTTTGAGAGAGGATAATTAGGTGATTTGGGGATTAAAATAATAGGGGAATAAAATTTTACCCACCCCTTGTACGTAAGTGTACTTCCTGTATAATGGAGGAATTAGAAATCCCATGAATTTAAATACATGAATTTTCTAGATAGAAAAAAAATAACCAAATACATGTACTTGATTCCACTTCCTGGAATATTTAAATTCCCATGAATTTGCTTCCAAACCAAACAAGTACTTATTGGAAGCTTGTAAAAAGACAAGCTTCCAATAAGTCTCCATTTCAGATTTAAATTTTGGCCAAAATTTAAGTCCCTGAAAAGAGGCTTATTGGTAAGGGTGCGTTTGGTTTGTTAAAAAAAAATCGCACGCATTGAATCAAAATGGATGTTTGCCTTAAGCAGCGCCACGCGGCGCTTGTTTACTGGGCCGTGTTCGCGTGCCCAGTGGGCGACGCGTGGCGTCCGATCGGACGGCCAAGTTTAAAAAATGGCATATTTTTATTTTCTTATATTAAAAAAACAAAATTATTATAATTGTAATTGCGTTTTTCTCTATTCATAGACACCCATTATGGTTATGTTTCTAATATTTTTGAATTTTTTTATTGTATTTTGTATATTATTAATTGAAAACAAATTATTTTAATATTATTTATGATGGTTTAAAAAATATAAATATACACTAATTTAATTTCTTTACATTAAAATGACATTGTGGATAGTTAAAACTATATAAATGTACTAACTAAGATTATTTAGACAAGTTTTGAGTTATGTTTCGTGTAATGATGTTTGTCTTTCAATTCGATAATTTGCTTCAGTTTATGTTGTTCCATTGTAATGTTTTTTAACCCTCCTTTCGTTTGTTGTTTTAATATATATATGTTTGTTGTTAATTTTCTTCAAGTCTAATATTTGCTCTTCATTTTCATTAATAACAATAATATAACAAAATACTTGAAATATATATATTTAATCATTTATATTTTTTTTAAAATTTAATATAAAGAATATATTAAGTATTTAATATCAAAGATATACTGGTAATTTGATATAAATGAAAGGATATAATTATATATTAATATACTCCAATAAGCTCCCCACTTAAAATTAAACAAATGAGTGAGGCTTATTGGAGAAGCTTAATTCCAAAAAGTCCCCAATAAACCCCCTCCATTAAAGATGTTCTAAGCATTATTTCTCTAAATTATTACCCTTCAAAAATATTAGAAATACTGCCAGTTATTGAGGTATGAAAATACAGTATGCTTTAAAAATCACATTTAAAACTGGGCCTTTCTCCTTGGGCGACCCACTAAGGTATTGGCCATTTATTCGGCTGGTTGCAGTGGGGCCCGCATAGAGTTTGTTCACACTAGTTGGCCCACATATATTAAAATTAGGAAAATTAATGTTGGTGCCCCTGAGTTTAGGGTTATTCCTGTCGATGTCTCATGTTTATTTTTTTCAGGTTGATTTTCTTAAAGTTTTGTGTTTGTTTGCTTCATAATCGAGTTTTTTCATATTAATACTCTTCCGGTTCGAATTGATCAAATTCAAGTCCACCATTGTGTTCCTCGTTTTCAAATTAATAGGATTTGACTCATAAAACATTAAAATCCATACTCGAACCATCTCGATTTGAATTCATAAGGACGAAAATGGGTTGTTGTTTTAGAAATCAAATCAAGATGGTTCATATATGGATTTCAGTTTAGGAGTCAAATCCTACTAATTTGAGGGTGAGGAACACAATGGTGGGCTTGGATTTGATCAATTTGAACCGAAAGAGTACGAATATGGAAAAATATGGGTACAAAGCAAACAAATACAAAACCTTAGGGGCACCAACATGAAAAATAATAATCATGGGACGTCAATAGAAATAACCCTAAACTTCGGGGAACCAACATGAATTTCTCATAAAATTAGAGGGTGGCGTTAGAACTTTCAACTAGGTCAGGCCGATCAGGTTCGGATTAGTCGAATTGATCGAGTCCTCAATTTTTTCCGGTTGATCGGATTTGGTTCGGCATGACCTAATGTGTTCGTTTCTTATCATTATAATAATTATTATGATTAAATAAAATAATAAATATTATGATCGAATTCGAATCCGTAAAGTTCGAGTTCAGTTTGGATTCAGATCCATCAACATTGGGTCATTCTTGACCCGCTAGGTTTCGGGTCTTTAACCCTAAAAATTCAGAGTCATGTCGGTGTTGGACCACGTCATCCAATTTTGTGACATTTGTGACTTATGATTAGACTTGAGCATATGCAGGCCGACCTACTCGCTCGCATGTTCGTATAAATGGGCAGATATGATTACTATATTTAGTCCATTTTGTCCGGATAGTCCGGCCTGCCTGTTTATACGGGCAAGATCCAATCATTGGTAATATACTAATATCTCATTTAGCCCGGATAGTCCGCCCGAAAGCCCGATTTAATTTTTAAAAATAAATAAATATTTTTTTATATTAAATAAAATCCCTAAAATTATATATAAAAATAAGTAAGTATTTAAACTAAAACAAACCTAATTCAGTACCATTGTTGTACATATATATGTTCTTATGGGCATTTTGGTTGGACATGGTTTGTAACTGACACCTTGTCTACCGTTTGTAACAAAAAGACACTTTTTTTATTGGCATTGTGCGTTAGATTGGATTTGTTATGTTTCGTCTAAATCCCGCCCGAATTCAGGTTTGCTCAGGTCTACTTATGATGAATCATGTCTACTTATGATGAAGCTTTAACTTTCTAAATAGATTATGGTTCAAAATCGAAAATGGAAGAAAATTATAGACAATGTGAGATATAGAGTACGAACTCATAATACTATGTATAACATTTTTTTTGGGACCAAATAGACAAATTTGTACAATTTATTTTATTAGAACTCATATATTACAAAAATAATTTTTTTAAAAAGGGCTAAATCCGGAATGCAATGAGATGTCAAGAGGTTTGTCGGAGGAAAGTGGTGCGGCTGCCCCGTGGTTCCGCCATTAGGCATGTATCATAAATATGTTTTTTTTTACCGTATCATCGTATATTTAGTTTTTTCCCGTGCCTTGCACATGTTTTCACCTCGTGTATATTATATGAAATATTTTAAATTACTTTAAATTAATCCGTATAGTAAAATAATTATAAGTATATCAATACAAGAGCATCAAATTCTATGCCATAATCATATCTTTGATTAATATAAATTTTTTTGAGTCTTTTTTCAATCACATATTATATAATATAAGTGAAGTTATATTTTGGAATTGAAATACCACAATTTCATAGTGTACCTATGGGAACACACTAAATTTATTGTGTAGCTATGGGAACATACATTAAACATGATATTTTAGTATAATTTTTATTGTGATAGTTGAAACTGAAAGATATCATTGATGTTTAAACTGGAAAGAAAAAGTAAAAATTTAATTTTAAAATAAACAAAATATGTGAAAACTTGAGGTGATTACACATAATAATAATAATAATAATAATAATAATAATAATAATAATAATCATAATAAGGATCCGATTCTGGTGAGAACCAAATTCTAGGAGAGAACTGAAAACGTACGTATCAGCAGCGTTTTCTCCCTCGCGCGCGTGTCTGTTCCCAGTTAACACGGATGTTCACTGTTTTGTTCGTATATGTTCATCGTAGTATACAACGATGTTCACCACTTTACACTAAAAAATATTGAATTTTCTAGTGTTTTTATTCTTTTTTTTTCCTTTCTAAACTCTCAAATCTTTATAAAAATAATTATTTAATGTTCACTGCATGTTTATATGACGCAATATTAGTAATCTTTAATATAAAATCAAGTTTAAAGTAAGTAAAATGTACTTTTTTCTTGTATGTATTTTGTGATGCACATATAGGCATAGTTGTTCACATATTTGTGTAAAACAAATGATGGACATCAAAAAAATATTCACAACCCTTCAGTGAGCACAAATGTTCGTTATTTTATTCGTAAATGTTCATCACAATATAGTGAGCATCTAGAATGAAAGTGGTGAAAAATTATGGACAAAGTGATGAACAAAAAATTGTTCACAACCCTTCAGTGAACATAGATGTTCACTGTTTTGCTCATAGATGTTCATCACAGTATACTAGTATAAAACATCTGGATTAAAAGTGGTGAACATTTATGGATAAAGTGATGAACATTTATGGATAAAGTGATGAATATCAAAAATATGTTCACAACGAGTGAAAACGTTTTTTCAAAAAAAAATGCACTTAATAAAAATTTGGGTAAAATTGGGGGAAAATACGGGTAAAATTCGACTGAAACAGTGAACATATTGTATGAAAGTGGTGAACATTTATGGAAAAAGTGATGAACATCGAAAATATGTGCACAACGAGTGAAAAATATTTCCCCCCCAAAACGCGTATAATACGGAAAAACTTCGGTCAAAATTGGGGGGAAATACGGATAAAATTCGGCTAGAATATTGAACATCTTGTATGAAAGTGATGAACATTTATGAGAACAGCGATGAACATCAAAAATATGTTCAAGGCGTTGTTCAATGACAGCGAACAAAAAAAGTGTCCAACAAAAAAATAAGCAAAATCACAAGTGTTCAAGGCTTGAAACATCAGTGTTCATGGTCCTGGATGCAAGTGTTCAAGGCGTTGAACATAATTGTTCAATGCCAGCGAACAAAAAAAGTACCCAGCAAAAAAAAAAGCCAAAATCCGTATTATTCGCCAATAAAACGCGAATAATACGGCCGAAAAATTCGACACGCCCCAATTATACGGCTTTTAATGAAAGTCTAATCTGGAGCGTTGATTCCACTCCAATCCGACGACCTCCTTTTATTCTCATTTCTCTCCTATTTTACTATTCTCATTTAATGTTTCTCCATAATAATAATAATAATAATAATAATAATAATAATATATAGCGTGGCTGAATTTGGGAAAGATACGGGACTTTAGAAAAATTCTACTTTACATAATCCATTTTCAAGTAAGTGGAGCTATATGCTGATCCTTTATATAATCCATTTTCAAGTAATTTATGATAATATATCCGGTAGTGAAAATCATCTGTTTGTTAGATAAGATTAACTGTTGTTGGTCCAGGATCGATATTAGGATAAGGATAACAGTTAGTGGTGTTATATCCAATGTTTTTTTCAATATGTATAATCATATGAAAGAGATTTTCACTGTCTTAATTGTCGTTGAGCATCCATCGTTTAAATTGAAATTATTGAATCTTATAAAAGTCAATATTAGACGCAGTCGTGCTGAGACTAAGAGTGGGCCACAATTAGGTTTCGAGGGAAACATATATATGCATCTATTCATATTCTATTAATTTCTAGAAGAGATAAAACATGAAAACTGCTGCAAAACCTCTTCACTCAAAACGGTATATTATGTTTGCCATGTAAAAACGAAAAAAAAAAAAAGAGACAAAAGACTGCTGCAAAATCCCCAATCCAAACTGACCACATTGGCAAAACATTTTGTTAAATTTTTAACATTCCATTTCAAAAAAAAGGATGGGGGCTATCTTATCCATTTTCCATTCCAAATCCTTTAGGTTGTCTATCACTTTGTATAACATCGGTTGAAATTGGATAAAATTATGTTTAGTTTAGCCTTTTATGAATAGTTTGATTTATCTATGGATTACTACGAGTTCGTGCTATCCTAAAATCATAAAAAGAGGGAGTTGATCCTCAAACGTTTTTCCATACATAAATTGGTGGAAAAGGGTACATGATTTGGTGGAAAATTTGAATCAATATAACAGAAATAGCATGATTCAATTATTATTACTAGCAAATTAAAAGAGTTTTCCATGAGAGATACATGATTACAAAACAATGATTCAACAATGTATGAAAGAGGTGTAAAAAAATCAACAAAACAATAATTAATCGAGACTGAGTGAACATAATATATGCATAATAAAAATTCTCTTTATACCAATGGGGACAAGAATGATAAGCTGAGATTAATTGAATAATCAGTGGTTAGGCAACTAAACATTATTTAGGAGTACTCTTTTTATCTTGTCGAGTTACATGGCATTGTTAGATTTGCTTTATATTTGGTGAACATAAACTTTATATGTTCTATCCTATATCAATTCAATTTAACCCTTATCGAAAAATAAAAAATTAAAGATGATATCATCCAGTACTCTGATTGTTGGATTAGTCCACTTTCGACATATGATGTTTCTCTAAACACCCAATCTAATTCATTTCGTATATAGAGAAACAAAAACTTATAGGTAAACTGTATAATCTCAACACCCTATTCATATCACAGACACTATAGATTCAATTGAACATAACATTACATTGAATAGGGAGAAAGAAGGGATGGAGGTAGACTCTGGTAGAAAGCGATGCAAAGTATAAAATAAAATAAAAAAGTGGGGGCCTGTGCCCCCGCTCGTCCCTACGTAGGTCCGCCCCTGGTCTTACATATAAATGGCCATTTGTTATTTTTGCCAAGGTCAAATACTAAAAATCATTCGTCGAATAGGCCATATTGCCGATAATCATCCGAAAATCATCTGTGTTCATACCTCCCTTAGCCAAATACCACTCAAAGACAGATTTCCATCAAATTTCCGATAAAAGTATTATTATTATAATACTTTTAATCCGCTTTTCCTAAATTGCCCTTGTTTGTATCTCAAATTTCCAAAAAGTTGCCATTATTTTAAGATTTGGGTTCCCGTGCGAAATGCGAAGCGATCTCGGTCGTACAAATTTTTTTTTTGGTCAACAATTTTTTTTTATTTTTTTTCCGTTTTCGTCCCCTGATCATCCTGTAATAGCCTATATATAAGGTTCACAAATAAGCACTAAATGTTCATTTATTTGTGTACTGAAGTTCACAAATAAGCATTGAATGTTCAAAGACATGTGTTTGCACATGAACATGTTATATATGAATAAAATAATGAACATGTAGTACTTATATGTGAACGTCAATAATTGTCTATTCTAGAACGATCAGAGACAATAAATAAATAAAAAATAAAAAAAATTGTTGAGCGAAAAAAGAAAAAAAAAAGTTCGCCGTATTTACGGCTATACCACCGCATCACTATTTATTCTTTCCCCCCTTTTTTTTAACAGTACCGTCCCTTGAATATTACCCCCCAGATAATGAACATTACCGCCCAGATAATGAACATGTGGTGTCAATTTATGAACGCGACCGTTTCGCATTTCGCACGGTAAGCATATTTCGCACCCGAAACGGACTCTTATTTTAAAACCTCATCCCAAATCTGGTTTTCTGATCTTGAACACCCGCACCACTGTGATCATTACCTGAAGCTCCGCGCCACCTCCTACTCCACTGAGTTCCGAGCTCGCACCGGTGCCTGAGGTGACGCCTTCCATGTAGACCTCGGAGAAACAAAACCTTTCTTCACCTGGAACGCCATCGCAAGGGGGTTGTGCTAAAAGCCAAGCAGTGCAACAACCACACTCTTTTTGCCATCTCCGCAAAGGCGGGGAAGAAATCGCTCGTCGGAAAAGCGTCGGATCTATCAGCTTCCTCTGGTCCAGATTTGTAGAGATGAGTGTTCCAGATCTAAAATTTCCAAATCTGAAATTTGCATTTCCTTTTTTTTTTTTGATAAGGTAAGAATTCGAGTAACCGACATAAAATGTCGGACAGCTCGAGAGGCCGAAAAATCGGCAATTGGAAAAACCAATTAAGAACAACACAGACAAGCAAATGAAAATACAACATAGCAAAAGTGAGCTAAACGACTAGGGAGAGAAGTGAGTACAGCACAAACGAACAGTGCCACCAGACGACGGGTCAAACAGGAAAAAAATTCCTGGGAAGTATTGACTAGACAACCATGACGTTGCCCCCACCTAAATGAGGGATCTTCAGGAGTCTCAACCACCCTAACGTTGCCATCGGGATCTTCAGGAGCCTTAACACAACCACGACCACAACTAGAACAACTCGATCTCCACCCTAAATCAGCCCAACAGAAGCAATGAAGTACACCACACAAGCTTGCACACAGAAACACATAACACAAAAAAAAAATGGCTACAGCAGAACGTTTGAGCAGCGCCTCAGAAGGGGGGCCGACGGGGGCTCGGTCGGAGCAGGGGCTCAGTGCGGAGCGTGGGCTCGGTTGAGGTTTGGGTAGACACTTACGGGGTTGAACATCCGGTGTTGACTGAGGAAGAGTACTTTTTGAGATTTGAGGAGGATTGGAGCGACGATGAGGAGGAGTGCCATGTTCGCGAAAATACTCCAGAGACAATCGCCCCGGCAGTCCCCGATCCTCTGGAGGCTGCCTATGATGAGTTTTTGCATCTTAACTCCTTCCCGCTCGTTGCATTGCAGCCCGCTATACCATTCCCTGAGGCTCTGAAGAACACCCAAAAGGTGGAGAGCGACAAAAGCTTATTTGACACCTTCAGCGGCTGCAAGGCAACCACCCCTTTGGTCCATCTGGCGGACAGCACCCCTCGCTGCAAGGAAATATTAAAGGTGCTGGGCATAATCAAGAAGAAGCCGAAGGGGAAGCACAAAAAGGAGAACTTGACTCAAGTGGTGAATTCTTACATGCTGGATACGGGGCAGGACATACATGCAGCCCCTGAGATGCTGGGTAGACAATTTTTCAAGATGGCAAGTGCATTCATGGATACGACGAGTGATCCAGCCATCAACAATTGCACAAGATTGGGGGAAAGGCTCAATAGAGAGCATATAAAGAGGCATCCCCCTGATCCAGGCCCCAGGAGTTTGGTTGCTATGAGCAACCCGAGTTGAGGAGAATGAGCAGGATGTCATGCCATGACAATAACTAAGACACTGTCCGGGAGGCAACCCGAGGTATGTTTTTCTTTTCTTTGCTTTTCATTCTTTATTTTTGCATTTTCTTTAGTGTGTTTTTGCTTTGTTTCGTTCGCCTGTTACTGACATTTCAGGTACGAAAGTAAATGGAGAGAGATGGTGTTCTCAGCCATCCCACCGCCCCACGGCGACCCTCGCCGCCCCACGGTGGAGCTCACCGCCCCGTGGTGGATTGCTGACATATTCTCCCTCTCTTCAAAAAAAAATAAAAATTTTAATAACGGGCCCCGAAAAAACCTTAAACGGGGAGTAAAAAAAAAAAAAAAAAGAGGAACCGAAGGCCAGCTGTCCAGAGTTTCCCATGGAGATGGTGCGCATCATGTTGTCAAGGAGGAAACCTTAGCCCCACACATTATTTGACAACGATGATGGCCCTACATTCGACAGCTGAGGAGGAGGAACGCTAGAGCCCCCACCATGATTATATATGGGCTCCATCATGTGTTCCTAAAAGGCCGTGCAACCCTACTATCATTATTTTATCACTATTCACCAAAGTGGTTCCTTTTGGTTGCACGGTAGTAGAAGGTTATAGAGTTGATGAAGACACCCGCCCAACACCAGAGACCTGGGCATTTATTGAGAAGACCGCCAACAAAAACGGAAGTGTCCAAGCAGCTTGGCGACGTTTGTGAGTTATTTTTTTCTTCTCCATGTGCTTCTATTCTTTTGTATTTCATTATATTGAGGACAATGCAATGTTTAAGCATGGGGGAGAGTTTTATACTTGCTACGTCGCTGAGGAGAAAAATGAATTAAAAAAAATGAAAAAAAAGCCAAAAATTTAAAAAAGGCATACATAAAAATCCCGGGTTAGGTCGAAAACCCGAAATGGCGGCCTAGATAATAAGCAAGTGACTTGGACCAGCATTAGGCTGGGGTAATATGTGGTCAAGAGTGACGTGAGCTTATGTGAGTACATCTATTGGAAAATGAAATGAGTGGCTTGGTGAAAACCCGAAAGGGCGCCTTGGCAAAATGAGCGAAAAAGAAGAAGAGTGATTTTAGGATTTCTCATTATTCTTGGCGAGGCGTCATAAGAAGAGGAGTTATAAGGAGGATTCGGGTAGGTTACTCTGGAGAGATAAGAAGATAGATGAGAGATAAGATTAGATTTTTTTCACTCTATGGTGTTTGGGATAAGCTTGGGGGAAGTACTCTGCTTTCCTTTTAGCTTGGTTATGTGGGGTGTTGAGATTTTTGATTTGATGTTGTAGTATTGTGCTGAGCTTATTTGTATGGTTGCCTGGAGTTTATTGTTGGGTATAATTCTTGGAGGTTGAGTTTTCTATGCTTTCTGAAGCCTTGGGGATTGATTGAAGGAGTAGGTTTACTTTAGCTTACTCGAGGACGAGCAAGGTTTAAGCATGAGGGATTTGATGAGTGCTATTTTGTAGCACATATCTAGGGGTTATTACCAGGTTTGAGGCGCCATTTGGATGGATTTAGAGCACAATCGTGGATTATGGAGTTAGAGTGGAGAAGTGAAGAAATCATGGGATTTATAGAGGTTTGAAGTGTATTGAAGAGTAGAAGAACAGTGTGCTGAATTCAAATGGTTCGTTCTCTCTACTCAGACGTCCAAATGAAGTGATTCCAATTCGAGGAGTTAGGTCTTGAAGTCTAATGCAAGTCCTCAAAATATAAGCGCAATCCGAATTGGGAATCAAAAGTTATGGCGTTTTTACTAAAGTGTCACAGAAGCTGAAATGTCACCGCCCCGCGCCAGAAGCCACCGCGACCCGGCGGTGGGTCTCAGATAAAGATGCCGCGCCGCGTGAATTGAAAGCGGGAAAGTGAGATGAAGAATTGGAAGATGATGTCGCCATGACATCAGCGGAGCATGTGATGGAGAGTTGGGCCGATCATCTGGAAATGGAATTGGGCCGCCGCTTGCATGAATTGGAGGCCGAGAGAAAGTGTTGTTCGTTTGTTTCCGGGATTAATTCCCCCTTATTTCGGTTGATTATATTTGGTTATTATTTTATTATTATTTCCTTTTATTATTTTAATCACTTTTAGAATTAGGTTAAATACTTTTGTTAACCTAGTTGCCAGAAGATACAATTTAGTTTTAGAGTTCGTAGTTCTTTTCTGCCTCCAGGGTTCCAACCCATGGAGAGCTAAACACCTTTATTTCGCTAGACAATTGAAGCATTGCAATGGATTGGTTGTGAGATTTCTATTCCTTGTTCTATATCTTATAAGTGTTGGTTTGATTCTCTTGGTTATATTGTCTATTGATTTATGTTGGTTTATCTAGAGTTGCTAACTAGGCTTATCGACATCTATCATAGTGTTAGGATTGCATATAGGGGTTCCGAGTGCATATCTAGGGGCAAACACAATTGTGCGTATAGGGGTTCCGAGCCTACAATTGTGAATGAGAATCAGTTGCATGTTAAGTAGGGGAGTGAGTACTTGTACGTCTTTCTACTTGCATGTATCCTATATCCTTGTGCGCATTGCTATTGCTTTGTTGGTGGTAATGTACCCCGGTCTGGTACCGCATGACAGGCATGACTGGTGTATTTTACCATTGGCATAGTAATGAGTCTATTGACAACTGTGAGAATCAGTAGTACTTAAGATCAGGATGGGAATAACTATAAGATTGTGAAAAGAACTTGGATTTAATAGATTTCAGTGATCAACCTGTTTCCTTTACAGTGTGGATATTTGTCTGGTGGAATACTTCCACCCATTGTTCTTATTCTTTCTCTAAAGCTTGCATCTTTGTTACTCTATGTTTGATAACTAAAACCCCCATTTGTTACTTTGCATGCTTACGAACACATAGATAGATCACTTCCTCCCTGTGGATTCGACCCTTGCTTGCCTCTACTACTTGTTTAGGTTTGTTAGGATTATTTTGTTAAGGTGTCACGACAACGCCTTATCAATAAACCTAAGCTTTTGAATAAATTTTCTCCAAAGTGATCCTTTCCAATGCATATCCGATTTGACCCCTCTTTATTTTCACTAAAAGACCCTTAACCTTTTCTTCCCCAATTACTCGTCATTAACTCTACTCTCCCCTCATCTTTGTGTATAAATATCGGGCCAGCCTTGTGCAAATCCCTCACAAATCCTTGCACACTCTCAAAGTCCCAAATCTCTCTAAAACTCTTCTCTCAAACTCCAAAAACTCTTTCACAAAATGCCGGACTCATTCATTAAGGTCTATCTACAAGTGTTCTCCGATGGGGAATTATCCCCCAGCACCGGCCAAATGGCATTGTTAACCACGCATGTCTACACGGGCGTGAGTACTAAACTCATCAAGGTGCCCAAAAACAAGATGGAGATTTGGTCCTTACATGGGATGATCATCAGCATGTCCAGGTATGCAGGTAGTAAATCGATTTTTTTAACAGGTCTCAGAGTCCGGGCTCCAGTACCTTCAACCACTGCAGACAGACGACGACGTCGCCGATCTCGTCCGCCTCGACGAGAAGATTGTCGGCGTCAAAGTCTTCGTGGTTCGTGATGACAGCGATGTCGTACTGCCCCAATGGTGCCCGTCGGGATGCTGTGATGCATGATGCCTTAGTTTTTTAATGTTGTTCCTGTAGTTTTAATGTAGTTTATTTGTCAAGGAAAGTCAATACCAGTAATGTTATGTGTTGTTTTTCGAATATTAAGAAGTATGAATCCTTTTGTCCACTTGAAGATTTGACCATATTCTAGTTATTTTCAACAACATTTATAAGTTTTGACCATATTCCAGAATTTTCAGGACAAATGTAACTTTTTTATAACTCAGGAACATATATTCAGGACAAACCATGATAACATAACAACATCGAATTTGTCAACACTTATTACTTGATACACTTAAATCCTCTCAACCACCATGATAACATAACTTTTTCCCTAAAATGATCTCACCCAAAAATGCACATTCACAATATGTCATACCATGTTTTCTTCTTTTAGGGAGGCAAGTTCTAAGATATATAGTTTTTCAGGGTTTATTTTGTTTGTGTCAGGGTAAATATGTAGTTTTTTAGGTCGTATTTCAGTTTTACAAGGCATATTTTACTTTTACAGTCTTTTATGCGGAGCAGTATTCACGTAGAAGAGAGCGTCAAGACATATACGTAGTTTTACAGGGCGATTTTGAGTTTTACAGGGCGTTTATTTGAGTTTTACAAAAAGAAGAAGATAAATGAGCAACTGTTAAGGAAAAATTGAAATTATCAAGTTTATAACCGAGCCAAAAGGGGAACCCCAACAAAAAGAGATATGGTTTAAGACTATAGAGACTTAAACCATACATATTTTCAAGCACCCAACAACAACAGACTAAATACTTACGCGATGAGGTTTACTAGCATAAACCCCCAAAAAACACCAACAAGGTGACAGTTTTATACAAATAAAACTAACCCAACCTCTTCCTAGAATCCTTCGTCAGTCCTTCTCCTCCTACAGTACTGCTTGTTGTGTCCTAGGATGCCGCAATAAGAACACCGCCTCTTCTTAGAATAGTTCGTCTCCCACGTTGCCCTATATCGATTAATATGTGGTCTTCTAGAAGGACGTTTTACCAGTGGTGCAGAGCATCTGATGGATGACACAACTACATGAACTGACCAGTGGTTTCTTGGAGGAACATGATGCACAGTTTCCTTGTACACTTCTCTCACGAACTCATTCTTGAACATGGGATGGGCGAGATCAGTGAGTGGCACTCCTCTATCACTTGCAACCGCTATGGCATGAGCACATGGAACTTTATCAATCTGGAATATGTTACAATCACATGTACAAGCATTAAGGTTCACAGAGTATTTAATAGTTTCTTGCATAACCTCTGCTTCAAACTGGCTAAGTCTTCGAACACTCATCTTAGTTGACTTTCTATAGTTCACTTCTACCAGACTGTACACAGAAGGTGACAAAACTTGGTCCCATTTTGAAGTTGTTTCCCTTCTTTCACAAAACCATTTAGAAATGGTCTCCAGAATGGCATCAAATAGGGCAAGAATAGGCCACTGACGCTGGGTTTTCCAAAGGCCATTAAGACACTCGGCGTTGTTGCTCGTCATGATGTTAAACATGTTCCCATGAAAATGCGCCCTCGTCCAGTTGTTAACTCCAACTTCTTTGAAATATTGACCAATCTTTGGAGATGTAGCTGTGAGTTGAGAAAACTGATGATTGAACTCAGGCATAGTGTAAGCCTTCGCAACTTTTTTGAAGATGCCAAAGAGGTCTTGCCTGCCAAACTTCCTCTTGAAGTTTTGGTAGATGTGATAAATGCAAAACCCATGCTTGGAGAAATAATAGCTATTTCTCAGAGCCTTCCCAATGCTAACATGACGGTCAGACACGAAATACACCTCAGGATGATCTGGAACAACAACCTTCAATTCACTGAAAAAAAATGACCACGCATCATCGTTCTCACTGTTAACAACGGCAACAACAAGTGGATATATTTGGCCGTTTCCATCTTGAGCCATAGCCAAGAGAAGTATGCCCTTGAACAAGGCAGTCAAGTGAGTTCCGTCAACTGATATTATTTACATATGCGAAACTATGTTGTAAACAGTTGTCTTAAAAAAATACTTATATAACCTGAAAAAGACAACATATAGCCTGAAATAGTTGTTTGTTCTGTTTGTCACACATGCAGTCATATAGGTTTTTGTCCTGACATAACAACAATATAACCTGACAATAACAACATATTTCCTGAACACGAAACATGCGGTCTGACTTGTTTGACTGCATTAGTTTTTAACACATGCAGTCATATAGGTATTTGACCTGACATTGGAAACATGTGTCCTGAAATTAAATCCCTTGTACTAACCTTTTTAAGATGTGGCGATGCCCTTATCCATGGACCTAAAGCCCAGAATACATACTTGAAGCGTTGGTCAGCATCTCTTACTATTCTCGTGTATGTTCCAGGATTTGATTTCTCTAACATGTGCATATAAGAGTACATGGCGGTATAGCTTTCCTCAGTTGTACCATGTGCCATATCATGGGCGAAGAGACGCGCTCGATTGGCTTTGTAGTAGCTCGTCCTTATTCCAAGCTCTAACATGAAATCCTGAATCTCTGTAGCACGGAGGCCTTTACAGCCATTTAAAAACCTGACATAACACGAAGTCAATGTATAAATGCAATGATGTCAATGTATAAATGCAATCATATTGGCCTTTGATAAGAAAAAGTGATGAAAGGCAAGAAAAACATACTTATGAAGTATTTTATTGGCAATCAGCCGAGAAGTTGATCCTCTGTGATGATTGTGCTTTACTCTCATGTCACATCTATGATCCGCCACAAATTCTCGCACCTTAAACAAGGATGTTTTGCGATAGACTGAGCCACGACAAAGAAAGGTGCATTTGTCGTCAACACATTCAACATCATATGAGGACTTGTCAGACCTATTAACACACATCTCATAGCAATTTTCCATTGCCATCATAGAGAGTGCAGCTTTGAACTCCTCCTTAGAATTGAAGAACTGACCAAGCTTCACTGTTGGATATGAGGACTTGTTTTCAACGTTATCACTTGTATCCTCATCTTCAACTAACATGCCTTGTATATCCCTCTCTGATGGATAGTACCTCTTTTCAATATCTCTAAGCATGTCTTCATCAACATCAAACTCTTCTTGGTCCTCTTCTATTTGCTCCTCGTTGTATGTTCCCTGATTGTCATTTATTTCATCCCATACATCATCAAGACCAAAATGACATACATCATCACCTGAAGCATGCCCTAAACCATCGCCACCATCAACAGGAGCATCATCACCTGATTGATAAATGCCCCGTAATCAAAAGCATCTCCTATTTCATCCTCCAAAGAATCTCCACAATTGGCATAATCAGTCATTTTCTCCTTTTCTTTGTTTCTTGATGAAGCAGCGTCAATGTCCTCATCATCGCTGCTCACTGATATAATGTCTTCCACTATCATGGGACACTTTCTCTTATTTTTTGCCCTCACTTCTTCCCTATTTAATCTTCTTAACTCTGCTTCATTGTCAGCTTCAATAATTTCATCTACTGATCTGACATCAGTGTCACTTGCTCTGACTTTCTGAAAAAATGACATGAAAAAGTCTTTATTGTCTTGGCTCTGAGTGGGTGGTGGAACTGTTGGAAAAGGAAGAGTATAATGTTCAGCCCTTTCACTTGGAATCTTTTCCTTCTTTACGAGCTTGGTGTACGTACAACTCAATCTTCCACTCTAATGCATTTTCTCCACACTTGTTCAAGAACTTGAACGCCGCCAGATCGTCGTCATCATTTAAAACAATCGGAGGAAGTTCAAGTTTGTTTGGATAAAGGTATTGCATCTGCACAAAGAACTTCTCTTCATCAAAAGGGTTCTTCTCAATCCATTTCCTCCGCAGTGTAGCCAAGTCCATGTCATGGGAAATCAACATGGCTTTTACTGTTCTATCACCCTCATATAACCACCTTTTCCCTTGGTCTATCCATTCTCCACCACTTATGAATTTCACGTATACTACTTTCGTACCTACAAATGAACAAGGATTTGAACTTCTCACTGTTCTAAGTAAAAAAACAGAGAGTTTCTATCAAATTAAAAAAAATGGAAATTTTGCTTGATAACCCTGAGTTTTTGACTTTTTCGCGAAATCCCCTCAGGTTTTGACAATTTTGTGTGGTAACCCTGAGTTTTTGACTTGTTCCGCCAAATACCCCTCCATCCTCTTTCCACTAAAAATGTGTGGGTGTCGCGGTCGCGGCTGTGGGTGTCGCGGTCGCGGCTGGCATGTTTTCGCGACCTTGGCCTTCGGGTGCTGCCGCAGACCAACAAATCCATTAGCTTTACAACATATATCAATTAAACCGGCAGAAAGAGCCAACTAAGTGCCCCTTGGATACTGAAGAAGTGGAAGCATGATACGGTAGATAGTTACACAAAAGAATTCTAATTGTGAAGTGGAGGAAAACCAGCATACTCTGCGTAGCAGTGTGTATCAACTATACGTTTAAGAAGGAATAAAACAGACATTATATGTTTGAATCTGCCATATTTGTTCTATATGTGTTGTTCTGAACATAACGTAGTTCACTGCATGGATGATGAAACAGAACACAGAAGCTTCTATAAGTTGCAGAACTAAAATCCAAACAAGAACGAAGCAACTTATTTCTTTGCCATATACAAGATGAAGACTTGTATTGTATGACAACTATGGAAAAGTAGACTAAAAGCCATACTCTCTACAACTTCATCTGTACAAAATCTTTCAATCACTTTATTCCCACTGTCAACTTCACGAAGCTCCACCTGAAACAAGAAGGTACTGCATGATTAAGCTTTGGTAAGAAAGAGGCCATACAGATATGCTGACTTTCCTATCGGCACAAAGTAGCAATGCTCTATCAAAACTAACAGAGTTTGCAAAATTCATCATATGATGGGGGTTTGAGTAAAATGTGGCTTGAATATCACAAGAAAGGAATTTTCCCATTCAAATAACTTGTTCTGGAGTTTGCTCGACTTAAAACTCTTACTTCGACATCATGAAGCGACTCTTTACAGTCACAGATAAATGAGAGAGCAGATAAAACAAACCTGGATCGATGCTCCTCCTATTCCATGCTGTGTATGCTGTGCTTTTAGAACCTAATCATCATAGATTTTCATAAGAAACAAAATCGTCATCCTTGAGAACTAATCGGAATAAGATGAGAGAGCAAAAAAGTACCTGGTAGACGCGGCCTAAAGCAGTTTCCGAATCCCATCGATAATCAGACATAGTTATCGAATTCAATCCTCTGATACTAGTAACAGTTGTGAAACTTCTTCCATTGGATATGGTGTTGTTGAAATTCTGAGTGAGAGCTTTCAATATCCATTGTTTCCCGATTAGGCTTCTCATTCTTCGATGATTCTTCTCCTCCTCGCAAGAGTTAATGTGGAGACCGGAAACTTGGCAGCTCAGTTCCACCACCGCCTTCGTCGTCGAGGTTTTTACTTACACACGCCAGCCGCGACCGCGGCACCCACAACCGCGACACCCACAGTTGCGACCGCGGCACCCACGCATTTTTAGTGGAAAGAGGATGGAGGGGTATTTGGCGGAACGAGTCAAAAACTCAGGGTTACCACACGAAATTGTAAAAACCTGAAGGGATTTCACGAAAAAGTCAAAAACTCAGGGTTACCAGGCGAAATTTCTGGAAAAAAATTAGAGTAAACAACAGCGGGGGAAAATGAAGGTTTGTCAGGAGAATTTACGTACTCATTCAAGCTTTAATGGAGGGCGTCAGGTGTGAACTATCTCAAGAAGGTGGAGTAAATGTTATGAACATTGTCAGGTTGCCTTGAAGTTTCATCATGAATTTTTTGGGATACGTTGTCAGGCAGAGTGAATGTTACGGTGGAAGGGTTAAGGGTGAAAGGAAGAATTACTTTTGTTTTGGAGGAAAAGTTGCCCGCCATTTTTGAGATAGTACACACTAGGATGTCATAGCTTGGAGGCCATAGCAGGTGATGGGATGGAGCTGCCACCGGGAGAGAGAAAGATTAAGGAGAGATTAGGAATTTCTTTTATCTTTTTGGAGAAATTTTTTTTATCAACTTTTAAGGAAATTTTGATTGAAAAGAAAAGATAAAATGATACCCCTTCTATAGCAAAAGTACCACAAAAAGTATAAAAAGTTTGTACTTTTACCATTCTTTTCAAACTAACATATTTTTACAAGGAGATATCAGAAATTTGGTACTTTTGCCATTACCCTTTATAAATAGGGGTTTACTTTTTAACGCATATGCATTTTTGCTGTTTAACGCATACAACTGGCACGTAACGTGTGGAACCTTTCCCCACTTTACGTGTCGTTTGCTCCTTTCAAGCCTCCACACGTAACGTGGGGAGTGTCTCCACACGTTACGTGTGAAAGGGCTCCACACATAACGTGGGAACCTGCTCCCCACGTTACGTGTGGAGTGTAAGTGGCTATAAAAGACAAAATTCTTCTTCCTCTACCCTAAACCGCCGCCTCCTCTCTCAGCCCACTGCTCCGTCTCGCGTAACGTACCTCGTGGATCTCCTCGTTACGAGTCAACAAACTCTGCACGTTATGTAGAATCAAAATCTTTTAAGGTTAGTGAGTATTCATTCTTGTTTGGTTTTTTGTTAATTTTGTAATTTTTTTGTTAGTATATTGTAGATCCATATTATTCATGTGTTTTTGATGTTTTTGTAGTTGGTTTTGTGTAATTTTGAAGTAGTTATTTGCATTTGTTGGTTAATTTGATAGATATATTTGTATGAAATGGTTGAAATTTGTAATATTTGTATGAAAGGGTGTTTAGGATTTTTGTTGGATTTGTATGAAAATAGCCAAATGCAAGTGGTATTTTAGTTAGATTAGTTAAATTAGTGTGAATTTTTTTGATTTTTTGGAAAATTTTGAACAATTTAATGTGCCAGAATCTGGAGAATTCGCCGGAAAGTCACCGGAGAAGACGCCGGAATGTCGCCGGAGTAGACACTGGAAATGTGGAAATGGACATTCCATACGTAACGTGTGGAATGTCCAGTTCCAGATCTCCGACGACTTTCTGGCGTCTTCTCTGGCGATTTTTCCAGATTCCAGAATTGTATTATTTGAAATGAAATATTTTGATATATTACTGTAGATGGAGCCCGATAAAGAGACAAGCCGAAAGAACCGAAGAAACCTCATCTGTGACCAATCGTTTCGGACTGAACAAGAGGTTACCAGGTCCGAGAAAAGGAAAAACATGAATATTTGCTACCGTCAGGATGAGACATGCCTCTATTAGACGGGAGCTGCTAGAGATAGTCAAGATTCGCTAGTGATGCCTGTTGTGCCATATTTTCCTGCCGCTGGTGGTCGGGCTGACTCGGAGCCTCAGTTGTACCCAGATTACAACGCGAGCTTGCTCTGAGGTTATTCTGATACAATGAATCAGGATAACTATTATGGCCTCATGTTTAGTCCGTCGCCTCAACAGAGCCCACTGCCCCATCACAACCCTGTGTATTATCAGGACATACATGAGCAGATGCAGCACAACCCATGGAAGAACCTGGGCCTCTACATAAACGCCCCCTATCAGAGCGCTATGGTAAGTAGATTTAGTATCTGAAAAGATAAGCGTTTTATAAAAATATAAATACTTATCATTTGTTAAAAAAAATGTAGGACAAGGATAGCCATGCTTGGGTTCCAAGAGGTGAACCTCAATACATGGACGAGGAGCCACAGGAAGCCACCTCTTCGCGGGCAAAATCTCCCCGATTGAAGAAAAAAGGGCAGATATGACCCTGAATTGCAGGTTAGAGTAGTTGGAGGTCCGGAGAGGCCTGAACTTCTGAAGGGTTTTGCCAATCACGTGGCGTACACCCTTTACCAGCGCATTGTAAGTTGCATTTTATTATAAATATGTCAAATCAATTGCTTACACTGGTTTCAAAATGCAAATACTTATAGCATGTGCCACCGTTGAGCTTTCAGCAACGAGGCAAACAGATACGCGCATGGCCTTTGTAGTTGGAAACAGAATGGGGTCAACTGGCATCTGGATCAGGGTTGTGTCATATCTCGGATGTGATGCATGAGCATGTGCACGAGACGTTGATTGGTGCGTTCGTTGAGCGCTGGCAACCTGAAACCAGCTCGTTCCATATGCCATGGGGAGAGATAACCATAACTCTCCATGACGTATTGTTGATCCTTGGGCTAAGCATCCACGGAAAAGACATGGCACCTCCCCAGAAATGGCATGAGCAGTTGAGGGTGACTGATTTGAAGAAAGCCATGGTGGAGGAGGCAAAGGAATTCTTTGAGTTGCCTGATGAGAAGGTGACATCTGGTACCGTAATTGCTGAGTGGTTCAAGGGGCATTGCGGATGGCTGAATGACGAGCAGTGTGCGTCTGGGTACTTGTTGTACTTGTTGGGCTCTTGTCTCTTCCCGGACAAGTCCCAACACAAATTGCCATTGTACTATACGGGATTTGTGGCTGATCACTCGTCTACCATGGATTATGCATGGGGTGCTGGCGTTCTTGCCCACGTGTACCGCAGCTTGGGCGAGTGCACAAGAAAATATGCGAGATTGATGTCCACATGCTACACTCTGATTCAGGTATATTTTTTAAGGGGTTTTTGCAGAGAACCACCCGCTATATGTCACTTTCGGCACTAAACCACCCGGATTTAACCTATTGATTTTAAACCACCCAAAAGTGACACTTTTGTTACATTCGACCACCCATGGACGGATTCCGTTAAAATTTCCGTCCAAATGTGTGAAAAGACTATTTTGCCCCTTGGTTTTTTGTGAAATTACAGGAATAGTTTTGGGGAAATTGCAATCTCGCCCTCTAGTTTTTGGTTTGTGGCAGAATAGTCCTCAAACAAATTTTCATAATTACAAAAATTGCCCAAACTTATTATTTTTAATATTTTGAGTTGATAGTATATTTTAACCCCAAATTAAAGTGTATAAAAATTAACTTAGGTTAAAATAGGCTTAAGTTATTATTCTTATGAATTTGACCATATTTAAATATGTAACAAAAATGTAAAATTTGATTTAAATATTTCAAGTCAAAATTTATAAGTTTTATATAAATTATAATTAATATAAGGTTAATCATAAAATTTGAATTAAAGATTAACCTTATATTAATTATAATTAATATAACGTTATAATATTATTCTTATGAATTTAACCTTATATTAATTATAACTTATATAAAACTTATAACTTATAAATTAATTATAATTTAAGAATAATATTTAACATTATAATTAATTATAATTAAAGATTAACCTTATATTAATTATAATTAATATAAGATTAACCTTATATTAATTATTCTTATGAATTTAACCTTATATTAATTATAATTTATATAAAACTTATAACTTATAAATTAATTAAATTAAATATAAAGTTATATTAATTATAATTAATATAAGGTTAATCTTTAATTCAAATTTTATGATTAACCTTATATTAATTATAATTTATATAAAACTTATAAATTTTGACTTGAAATATTTAAATCAAATTTTACATTTTTGTTACATATTTAAATATGGTCAAATTCATAAGAATAATAACTTAAGCCTATTTTAACCTAAGTTAATTTTTCTACACTTTAATTTGGGGTTAAAATATACTATCAACTCAAAATATTAAAAAAAATAAGTTTGGGCAATTTTTGTAATTATGAAAATTTGTTTGAGGACTATTCTGCCACAAACCAAAAACTAGAGGGCCAGATTGCAATTTCCCCAAAACTATTCCTGTAATTTCACAAAAAACCAAGGGGCAAAATAGTCTTTTCATACATTTGGACGGAAATTTTAACGAAATCCGTCCATGGGTGGTCGAATGTAACAAAAGTGTCACTTTTGGGTGGTTTAAAATCAATAGGTTAAATCTGGGTGGTTTAGTGCCGAAAGTGACATATAGCGGGTGGTTCCCTGCAAAAACCCCTTTTTTTAATTATAAAAACTATTGTTTATATCAATTTTTTTTGTTATAAATGTAATTATTCAATAACATGGATTGCTTACAAAAATTGCCTTTCAGGCGTGGATATACCAATATTTCATCATGTTCAGACCTGCAAAGAGTAGAGACTGGGACTTTGAACATGTGATCTCATACGCTCGTAGATGGGACCTTTCAGTGAAACCCAACCCCATGAGAAGTTACAGAATGGAGCTCCATATGATGACTGCGGACATGGTAAGTGCATATATTATGTTTAGGTTGATTGGATGTCGTTCGGTACGATTGATAGGTATGTTTAGGTTGACTTTGATTTTTAATTCTTTTGCATCCTATTATGTTTAGGTTGATTGGATGTCGTTCGGTCCGATTGACTTTAACGATGTGAGCTTCGCTCCATCGCGCTTCCATGGAGTTATCTCGTGTCTTTGGATAACCGAGTCGTACATGCCAAACCGTGTGGCGAGACAGTTTTCCCGTATACAGCAGGTTCCAAGACCGCCTATAGTGCTAGTAAAGGCATGGAGGGGGCCAAAAATCAGCACATACACTGTGGAGTACGACATAGCTCAATTTGTCTGGGATGCCCAGAATATACATTCCATGACTCTAGATGCGATGGGCCCTCCTGTCCAGCAAGGGCATGATTGTAGCGGTTATTACATGGGTTGGTACCTCCCACGTACACACCCATTCGCCAACCCCCCGACCATTGAAGACGCGACACGGGTATGAAATTGACTAATTTGTAGGTTGTTTAATTTCCGGTTAACTCTATCTATATTTATTATACATATCAACGTTTTTGTGTTGTGTGCAGGCCTTCGAATACTGCTACAATGATCTTCAGCCACATCGCAACCATGAATGTGAAGATGTAGCAGAGGTGCTACGCCGGTCATTGGAGCGAATGTATCCCTTCTTTCCCAATCACTGAGGAAGCTGTGGAGACTGTTTTATGATTAAACTTGTTTCGTTTTATGGATTTGATTGAACTTTGGATTATGGCAACAATGAATGTTATGACTTCTATTTGAATGTTTGTTATGATATTCTTGAGAGTGTATCCCTCAAAATCTAGCATGTAAAATTGTTCTTCAATGTAACGTGGATCTTGCTTTCTTACACATGTATCCCTCAAAATCTAGCATGTAAAACTTGATTTCTAACACCTAAACAATAAATATCATGTATTGTTTTCAACAACTAAAGATCAAAACTTTGAACATATCCCAAACAAAAAATGAAAACTTTAACTTTAAATAACGGAAATTACCTCATTTGGAAGTGGATCCTCTTCAACATTGTTGTTCCAATAAGCATTGTTGTTCATATTGTCCTTTTTTTTAAAAAAAAAATAAGGGTGTAAAACACAAATTTTTGAGTGTTTCAAATGAAGGGTTTAGGCTCGAAATTGAGGCTTAGCCGGGGAAGATAAAGAGGGGACCATTAATTCAGTTAAGTGGGGACAAGACGGTTAATTCAATGCGTTTTACAACAATCGTATCCCCACGTTACGTGTGAGGTTATCCCACACGTTACGTGTGAGCCTCAACCACACGTAACGTGTTGAATATTCTCACACGTAACATGGTGATTCTTTTTTCCTTAAGGGTAAGGGTTTAGGTTTTAGGGTTTAGGTTTAGGGTTTAGGGGGTTTTGTGTTTAGTTTTTTTAAGTCTTTAAATATACATGTATTGTGCAGTGGTGATGTTGTCCTTGTCCATCACGTGATTTCAGATTGAACAAGGTGCGCACACGTAACATGGTGATACATTTCCCCCTTAGGGTTTAGGATTTATGGTTTAGGGTTTTGAGGTTTAGGATAAAAGACTCGTGACTACAGCTGTATACAACTATATACAACAACTGGTTATTAGCTGTCAAACATTTGTCAATCAGATTTCTCCTTTTTTTCCAACTGGTTATTAGCTGTCAAACACATTGCCTTTTTACTATATAAGAAGCATTAGGGTTGTTTGTTCACTACAACAATTCCAACACAAGCGGCGCCTACAGATACACTTTTGGGTAAGCTTCTTCTTTCAGTTTCTATCGATTTAGTAACCCTAACTTTTGATATTAATGATTTATGATATTTGTAGGAAACCAAACACTACAACAAATAATGGCATCTTCATCCAAATCATCAACAAACGCAGATAGGCTATGCTATTGTAATTTGAAAGCCGTTGTCCGAACTTGGGATTTGCAGTGGAACTACGGAAGGAGGTATTAGGGATGCCCAGAAGTGGGGTGTCGCTTAAGGGAGTGGATTGATCCAATGTACGAGGACAGGGCACATGCGGTTATTCGACAACAATGACAGGAAAAACAAGATCTTGTTAAGGAAAATCAAGAACTTGTTAAAAGATCTTGATAACATTCGTAGGTATAACTTCAATCTATTAAATGATGTACATCGTAGGTGATTAATGTCGTATCTTTTGTGTAATGTTGTTTATGTACTATCAACCTTTGTAGGGAGCAAACAAATTTAGCAAACCAGATATATCATATGAAGCGAACGTTCACCAGAGACTATCCTAATTTATTCAAACGCTAAAGCAGTGTCATATCTTTTCTCTAATTTTTTCTAAGTTTATGATCAATTGGTATTGTTTTCTGTATTGTGTGCTAAATGTGGTTGTAGTCAATTTGGGTTATGAACAATTTGAATTGTCTTCTATGTTGATGATCATTTTGTATTGTTCTTATAAAGATTAATACAAGTTGGGCTACACAATGGGAGTAGCCCTCCCCTAATGCATATTTGAAAGCAATCTTATGTTTCATACACAACATTAAAACACAAATAAATACTATAACTATTACATGTCATAAACCATAAACCCTAAACATACGTTATTTTTAGGTTGGAAGCGGCAGGGTGGTTCGATCGAGAACTTTACATTGGAAGGGAAGAAGACCGAAATAAGCGAATGTAAGTGACTCAATACAATCGTAACTTCAATCTTATTGTAAAACTCGATACTAAGCGAAGAATACCGAAATACTTCGTATAACGTTACTTAATCAAAAAAAGATGTCTACTTAATGTGGAGACACTCTCCTCACGTTTAGTTTGGGCCTCTTCCTATGGAGACTCTTCACATAACGTATAGAGACTATGCGTTAAACAGTAAAAATGTCTATTCGCTAAAAAATAAACGTGTATAAATATCTCCTACCAAAACACTGCAAAAGTGTCCAGAATAGAACACTGGCAAGACAATTGAAACGCCGAGTTCATAACCTTTGACTTTGTCAACAAAACACATTAATCATGATCAGGTGCTTCTCAGCAGGCGCTGCACCCGCACTCTCCTACCGCTTTCATCACCGTCCAGATCGATCTGCCTTCCCTCTCCGGATTCGCATGACATTTTACTCATTGATTGAACTTGAATCTCATAGTCTCAGTGAGGAGAACATTTGCTGTCTTGACCCTCTCCACTTGCATCATCAACGGCCACGATTCAATCTCCATCAGGCATCAAATCGTACGGCTCATAGGCTCGGAATCAGTCACGTTGTGGAGTTCCTTTATTTAGTTGGGTTGTTTTGGATTGTACACTCAGCACACAAACAAACCTCACAAAATTCTACCAAGAAAAAACAAACCTCACAAAATTCAGATGCAGAAAACGCCATGGTAATTGGAAAACTCGTTCATATCTGCGTGTGAAGAGAAAAATTAACAACATCTGATCATAAATTTGCTTTGTTCCTGTGTAACCGCGTTCCACTTGATTGATGCCTTTGTTAGTGCTCTGTTTTCTTTTATCTTTTTTACTTTGTTTATTTGGTCTACCAAACCGCACCTTCTTAAACCCACCCAATTGCTTTTAATTTTAACTTATATGTTTCTGATGGTTATGAAATTGGTGCCCTATAATTCTTCAGATTTTGGGGGGTTTTTTAGGTCAAATTGAAACTCCAGCCTCTTCTGAGTCTCATCTCCATCTGGGTATGTCTGTTTATTTAGCATGCATAATTAGGTTGGATTGCTATGTTAGTGTGTGCGTGTGTTGAATTCTCACACAGTTTGTCATATTTCTTTCCCTTTGCTTTTATGTTCTTGGTTTGCAGATTCTCACACAAGTAGGGCTGATTTCAACAGATTTCCTGAGTTTTAATCTCAATTTAGTATCTCATTGGCTAAAAAAGAGAAAGAATCAGATGAAACAATATCTTAGTTATTTTGGCTAATTAGCTGTGACTCTTGGCTGCTCAATCTTTCTTATCTTATATTTTATTTGATTATCTTTGGTCACCTAACTTGTGAAATTCTATTTTAGCACCTATACATAGGATAAGGTTTTGAGCTTTCAGAGCTTGCAACTTATGGTTATTGCAATGAAAACCCTTCTCTGTGCTGGAACATCTCTTTGTTCTGTAATAGAAAAATCAATTTGAGATCTAATTAAGATAGTGTAAGTTTTCTGTATCTTATTAGACACTAATATTTTTTAGCCAGTCATGTAGTTGCTTTCTTTCATTGTTTCATCTTCATTTGAATGCATCAACTATCAAGTCTTATGATTTATGAATATATGTTTTTGAATTGCTGAATCATGTTGCATTTACATGTTCAAAGCTGAAATTGCCAGCAATTCCTACCTTATCCCGATCTTATCTCATGGAACTTTCAAAATCCTACCTTTCCTGCTCTATCCAGGTACTGGTAGATTAGTCCTATAAAGCCGCCACTGCTGAAATCTTGACAGTAATGTCCTTAGTTAATCCTCTTGAAATGTCTACTGCATCTTACGGAAACACCAGCTCGGGTATGCGACAGTTGTACTTGGATGAATCCTTTGACATAGAGAGCTTACTCGATTCACCGTCAGAAGAACTCGTGTACCCGTCAAGCTCTGGTAGCTTGGGAAACCATTTTCCGTCACAAGACGTCTCTCTGCGCGAGTACCAGACGAATTCCGAATCAGATTACTTGACAAGTCAGAGCCCCGGTACGCCTGAGTTTGATGATGAGAAGATCAGAACAAAGCTTCAGGAGCTAGAACATGTACTCCTCGATGACATTGATGAGAATCTTGCAATATTTGGGTCTGATAACAGCATGGAAATCGACAGTGAGTGGGCCCGTCCATTGCAGGATTCCGATTCCCCATCCACTGATTCCAACACCAGCAGCGTTCCACTGAAGCAGTCACTCTTCGAATGCGCACTAGCAATCTCGGAAGGAAGCCTGGAGGAGGCTTCAAACATGATAACCGAGCTTCGGCAGATGGTGTCGTTACAAGGAGAGCCTTCTCAAAGAATTGCGGCGTATATGGTGGAAGGCCTAGCGGCCCGGTTAGAATCGTCGGGAAAATTCCTTTACAAAGCGTTGAAGTGCAAGGAGCCGCCTTCTTCAGATAGGCTTGCAGCTATGCAAGTCCTCTTCGAAGGCTGCCCGTGTTTCAAGTTCGGTTTCATGGCTGCAAATGGCGCAATCATGGAGGCGATGAGGGGCGAAAAGGCGGTCCATTTGGTCGACTTCGATGTCAGCCAAGGCAACCAATATGTGACGTTGATACAGTCGCTCGCTAACCAACCGGCAACCAGCAAGAGCTCGCCTCGAATCAGACTCACCGGGATAGACGACCCCGAGTCCATCCAACGTCCCGCGGGAGGGCTAGCGAACGTCGGGCGTCGGCTCGAGAAGCTGGCGGAGTTTCTCGGAGTGTCGTTCGAGTTCCGGTCCATCGCGACGAGCGCCTCCGCGGTGGCGCCGTCGATGTTGGCGTCACGTCCCGGGGAAGCCCTGATAGTGAACTTCGCCTTCCAACTCCACCACATGCCGGACGAGAGCGTCTCGACGGTGAATGAGCGCGACCGGCTGCTCCGGACGGTGAAAGACTCGAACCCGAAGCTCGTAACGGTGGTCGAGCAAGACGTGAACACGAACACGGCCCCGTTCCTGCAGAGGTTCTCGGAGGCGTACAGCTACTACTTGGCGGTGTTCGAGTCGTTGGAGGCGACGTTCGCGCGGGAGAGCCAGGACCGGATGAATGTGGAGAAGCAGTGCCTGGCGCGGGACATCGTGAACATAGTGGCGTGCGAGGGGGAGGAGAGGATCGAGCGGTACGAGGTGGCGGGGAAGTGGAGGGCGAGGATGAGCATGGCCGGGTTCAGGCCGAGGCCGATGAGTAGGCTCGTATGCGACGCCGTTGGGCGGCTCATAAAAGGGTATAGTCAGAGGTATAAGGTCAAGGAGGAGATGGGGGCGCTTTGCTTTGGGTGGGAGGACAAGAACTTGATCGTTACATCTGCTTGGAGTTGAAAACAACTGCTTTATTATTACTCTAATTTTCTCCAGATTAGCTACTACTTGTTAATTTTAGCCTGTTTATCTTGGATTTGGTGGTCATTGCTGACTTGTATATTAGTGATAGAAATCAGACTAGTTACTTTGACATTGTAACCTGCATTTAAAGGCTTTTTAATCCTCTCTACTTGCTACTTCATCTTGGATGTTATCACCTATTAGCTTAGGTAGTGAGTCTCGACGTGGTAGAAACAAGCTTGACTGGAAGTTATCTGCAAATTTTGTAAACCATTTTTTCAATTTTATAGATTTTTGGCTATAAGGCTACCTAGAATTGGATCCTAGAGCAACAAAATGTTTTTTTTTTCTATAATCATTTTGACTTATTTCCTATATTTCTGGTATAAGTTCGTAGAAGATATTGGATGCCATAAAGAAGTTAAATGATACGAGACCCATGTTCCTTAGTAGGCTGAATTTTTTGCTTGTTCAAAGTTAACACCTTGGTTGATTATTTGAGCCAACTTTAACTTAAGATTCAATGCGGCTATCACTAACATTTCCAGGCTTTTTTTGAATTGATGTATGTTATTTGTTTGATATATTAGCATTAGTAAGCCTTGTATGAAGGTATTTGCAATGTTGTGATTTAAGTCTGTATCTTAAATGATTGGTTTTACACTTGAATCGTATATTTGATCTTAGTAGAAACACTTTCGAAATTAAGCATAACAAGATGGTGGGCCTCAGTGGGCTGAGTAAAACTTCAGTTGATATTGCAACCGAAGCCAACTATATCTCAAGACAACATATTGAAGGTGTTCAAGGGGTGTTTCTTTGACCTAGGATGTGTTTGGATTACGCATTATCTAGCATTATAATGTCAAAAACGATATCAATTTTTGATATTATAATGTGTAGGATCGTACGTGTTAGCAATCAAAGGAAACTGGGAGTCCAGTTCTTTAGCAGCGGAATAAGTAAATAATAACAGAATCAAGTCCAGTTCCTTAGAGTGGAAATCTTTGATAATCAACTAGTTATCCAGGATAAAACTCACTACCTCTCTTTCAAGAGGATTTCAAAGTCTACTTCTTTTATTAATGTTTCGATTACAATCAACTAGGATAGAACACACAGATTAAAGTCTTAGACACACTAAGGACTCTCTACCTAGTTCGACCAAATCAAGCACACAAACAAGCAAGCGACTTACAGTTCTTCTTCAAAGAACTAAGCTCTGTTTTCTTCTTCTTCGTAAGCGATGTGAATGAATGCGTAATTGTGAGAGAGTTTTAACTATTCTATTTATGTAATTTAATTGATGGAAGAAACGAATCTCCAACAACCGAATTACACAAATAAAATAATTAAAAAGTAATCGGAAAGATAATATTTGTTACCAAATATAATCTCCCACGATTTTACAATTTTCGTTTCCATAAAAGATATACTTTTAACTCCTAAGATAATATGGAAACAGGATAATCTTTAACTTCTCTCTCCAAGTAAAGATCTATCCTAATCGGATCGCCGCCGCCCTTCATCTCTTGTTTCAAGCTCTTCCAGCGTCAGCGTCCTTCAATTCCTTACGCCAGTTCCCAAATCTGGCATCTTGGTCTCTGTCTTGTGCTTCCAATTCCAGAGTTCCCTGTTCATGTTCACTTGTGAAAATATTAATAGCAAGAGTGTTTGTCATTATCAAAACTAGGAAAACTGAGAAAGAGAACTAGGTAGGGAACTGGAGTTCCCAAAAGTTCACTTCCTAACAATTTCCCCCTTTTTGATGATGACAAACATGTAGAACCTGACTTATCAAAAATAGGCATGAATGATATATGAGGAGAAACAGAACATAACTAGATGTAGAATAATCAATAGTGAATTGCATATTCCCCCTTAACAACAAACACAGTTCCTTAATTCCCCCTTAAGAGAACACCCAGTTCAGAGTTCATTTCATCCTATTAGTTCCAGATTGCCAAGTTCATTCCCTCTTTGGACATCATCGAAAAGAGTCAGTTAAATGAGGATCAGAGATAATTTAGAGTGACAAAACGTAATAATGCTGAACTCTAGAGAAATGACACTGTAATATAAGTTGAAAGAAAATCAGAACAAGTGCAAGGAACACAAAATATTTCATTAAATATAAAGAGAGCACAGAGAATATAAGCATTATAGACATATAAAAATAACAACACTCAGAGACACACAAAAGGGATCAAGATATGGAGGTGAGATCCTAGGGAACTAAGATTCCGTGTCAACTGAGTAGGGAACTGAGCAGGGTACCAAATTACTGTTGTGCCTTCTCCTTGTCTTCTTCCAGCTTGCGATTCACCAGCTTGGCAATTTCTTCCACAAGTGATGCAGAAGTCTTCCACAGTTCCACAACCATTTCATTTGTGAAAGTGCTGCCTTTCTCCACAGCAGCAACAACCTTGTCAAAACCTTCAACCAAAGCAGCCTCAATGTTTCCCAAACTGTTCAGAATGACATGTGTGTCAGGAACTATGCGTGGATCAGATTGGCCAGGCTGGATTTCATCCTTTTTCATTTCGACATCAGATTCCTCATCGACATGAGCCTTTTGCGCCAAACGCCTCACAGTGTACATGGTGAGGAGACGAGAGAACTGACTCTCTTCAATCTCAGTAGGGTAAAGACCAAGGCGGCTCAGAAGTTTCTTGATTAGATGAGGATATGGTAGAGCATGGGTAGAGTGGCCTTTGCAGAATTGCATATGGGCCAGGGTGATACGGGACAGGTCAATCGGATCTCCCAAAATAAGCTTCTCCATAAGAACTGCGTCGCTGACCAAAACAGTGTCCCTCTTTTCCTGGCGAGGGATGATATTCTTAATGAGGAAGGTATGGAGGATCTTCCTATCAAGGCTTAGGTATTTGGTAAGCAGGGGACCCTTGGATGGGATGTTGCCAGCGAACACAGTTTTGAGAATGGTCGGCTTGCGCTTGGTAGGCCAGTTCCTTTTGACGATGACCCCAAAGCCTTTGCCAGTTTCCAGGCCCAGCACAGACCCAATTACAGCAGCAGAGATAGGGATCAAATTACCTCCCTAAGTGAGAATGGCGTCGTGCACAGGCTGATCGTCCTTAGCCGCGACGAATTGCAGATGCTGATAGAAGAGTCGCACGAGATCCTCATTGACAGCGAATGGCTCAGGCACCAGTGTGTCCCACCCTTGAAGTTGGAGTTTAGCGTGGGCAGCAGAGACACATTCATCATCAGCAGTAGCCTAGAATTCTTCGCCTACTATGAGAGGCTCCAGAATGTGGTGAGTGGCGAGAGCTGGTGTCACCTTGGAGGGAACTTGAGATTTTGGAGAGGCTCGATGGTGTAGAGGCTGCTTTCCCTTGGCGGCCGTTGAAAGTTTCACCTTTTTTGGCGGGAGTGACATCCTCTAGATGAAGAGAGGGGATGCCTTGGCCACCTTTAGCAGCACGGCGTTTAACGCGACCAGCCACCGACTGGGAGTCGCCGGGGAGCTTCAGAGTAGTCGTCGGAGTTAGGAGCAGGTCCACATCAATCGGATCGGCCCCCTGAGAAGGAGAGGAGTGGTGAGAGTCCTCTTTTGTTGGTGTAGGGGAGGCCGGCTTGGACGGAGTCTGCTCCGACGAGGCAGACTCAGACTGATGAGTCTCAAGGACCGATGGTGGCGCCGATTGAGCAGGATCCGCCACAAGTGGGGGCACCAAAGATGGTGCCTTTGTCGGTGTAGCCACCTGGGAGGAGGAGGAAGTGACTTTCTGTTTCCGATAGGCCTCCAGAATAGCTAACTCATCGGCAGGGAGCTGGGGTAGACCGGATTCCATGGAGACAGATATAGAGAAGAGAGAGCTTTAGGAAATTTTGTTGGCACGGCAGAGATTGAGTTGAGAGCAAAGAGTAATCGGTGCCGCTTTAGGGTTAGGCTCGTTTCCTTATATAAACTCTGAGCAAAAATTCTATCCAAAAGAAGCCGTTGCCGAATCTTTTCAAATAAGGGAACCCAAAAATATCTCAAACGGCCACAATATCTTCTGAAGCCGAAGGGAACTCATAACTCGCCCCTTAATATTTTCTTCAGGACAATCAAATCAATCGGGCTTGAATTCCCCAGAAATCTCAGAGAGCAAACGGCTAGATGTGCAATAACTGCCCTTGAGAAGCGGACGCTGACTGAGCTAAATTTGAAATATGGCCATTGAAGCGCAATTCCCAGTTCCTTTCCTCAGTGAGTGACACGGAACCGGGGAGATATGGATACATTTTATGTAGGGAACCAAGCAATCACTCAAGAAAAGTACATACCCATATAAATAAAATTAGGAAGGCAATTTTGACACCACACAGATAATTCCCAGAGTGGACTAAGAAAGGGATCATAGGGAATCATACAGTGTAGTCAGGCTGAGGGCGGTTTATAGTCAATTATCATGTCGGCTTGTAATGTAGGATAGATGTGATCAAATTGACTATTATAGGGCCAGTAAAGAGATGTAATCAAGTTCCAATTATATCATAAACTCATGTGATCATGCAAAGGAGTTAAGAACATGCTTTAGAACAAGTATTACAGGACATGCGAGGGCAGCACAAGAACAATGATCAACAATATTGTCAATGAAGTCATAGAAAAGATCAAATCTAGGCAAAGATAGGGAACTAGTAACGGCAAACAAAACTACTAGTTTATGGAAATCATTCCCAGAAGTAATCTAAAGGACTCATAAGGTTCTCGATTTAAAGATTTGGTGAATATATCAACAATTTGATCTCCAGTCCTACAATGTTCTAGTAGAATGTTCCCTTTTTCAACATGATCATGCAAAAAGTGATGCCTAATATCAATATGCTTAGTCCTAGTATGATGCACAGGATTCTTGGAGATGTTGATTGCACTGGTATTGTCACATAGAATCTTTAGAGAGCCAAAAGACATACCAAAATCCGCGAGTTGTTGTTTGAGCCAAAGGAGTTGGGAACAACAAGCGGCAGCTGCGATGTACTCAACTTTTGTGGTTGATAGAGCCACTGATTTTTGTTTCTTGGATCCCCAAGAGACCAAGCAAGGGCCAAGGAACTGGGCCATTCCAGATGTACTCTTTCGATCAACCAAGTATCCAGCATAGTCCGCATCGGTGTATCCAAGAAGATTGAAGTGGCAATCCTTGGGGTACCAAAGACATAGATCATCAGTTCCCTTGAGATAGCGAAATATGCGCTTCACTTCAGATAAGTGAGATTCTCTTGGATCAGCTTGAAACCTGGCACAAAGACATACAGCAAACACAATATTTGGCCTACTAGCGGTTAGATACATCAAAGATCCAATCATGCCACGATAAAGCTTCTCTTTCACTCTATGTCCAGTATGATCTGCGGTGAGGCGAGTTGCCGGGGAGATGGGTGTGGAGATGGCTTTGCTAGAATCCATTTTGAACTTCTTCAAGAGTTCCTTAAGATACTTCTGTTGATGGATTTGAATGCCATCGGCCTTCTGAGTGACTTGTAATCCCAAGAAGAAGGCCAATTCCCCAATCATACTCATTTCAAATTCGTTGCTCATGAGATTTTGAACTTTTCTACAAGAGCCATGTTAGTGGAACCAAAAATAATATCATTAACATAGACTTGGACCACCAGAATTTCACCTTTGACTTCCAGAATGAAGAGAGTCTTGTCGATCACACCACGGCGATATCCATTTGATGTTAGGAACTGGGCAAGGCGATCATACCAAGCACGAGGGGCTTGCTTTAGACCATAGAGAGCATTGTCCAAGAAATATACGTGGTCAGGGTGATCATCATCCTCAAATCCTGGAGGTTGCTTGACATAAACTTCCTCTTGAAGAATGTCATTGAGGAAGGCATTCTTCACATCCATTTGGTACAACTTGAATCCTTTGTGTGATGCATAGGCAATGAGCAATCGTATGGCTTCCAATCTTGCCTCAAGGGCAAATGTCTCATCGTAATCGATCCCTTCTTGTTGGTTATAGCCTTGAGCAACCAAATGAGCTTTGTTTCGTGATACAACACCAGAATCATCCAGCTTGTTGCGAAAAACCCACCGAGTTTCTATGATGTGTCTGTTCTGAGGGCGAGGAACTAGTCGTCAGACTTTGTTCCTCTCGAACTGGTGAAGTTCTTCTTGTATGACAATGATCCAATCAGCATCCTTCAGCGCCTCCGTGATGTTCTTGGGTTCTATAAGAGACAGAAAAGCATTGAATGCACAATAGGACATATCCTCAAATCCATACCTGACAGGATGCTTGGTGGTTCTTTTGTCTCTGTTAGGAACAAGTAGATCAGCTCCCGGAGCCTCAACATCTGTGGGATCAGTAGCGGATGAGGAGGCTATATTTAAGTCGGCTTCTGGAGCAGGTTCCGTTCCCTGAGGGGTGGCATCGACTTCAATTGATGGGTTGGCGGGAACTAGAGTCGTAACCACAGTATCTTGATGAGTGGATGGAACTGGGGAGCTGACTATGGATGTTGATACCTTGGGATCAACCACAACAGAAGGAATTATGGGTGTGGAAGAGTTAGAGAGATTTTGATATGAGTTGCGCCTGGGAGGTGCTTCATCATCATAATCTTCACTTGGTCGTTGAAACGGATCATCAGAGGGAATTGAGGGATCCTGCACAGACTTTGAAGGCAATTTTTTACTTTAAAATTACATGAATACTTTCTTCTACCTTCTTGGTGCGTTTGTTGAAGACCTTGTAAGCTTTGCTACTAGATGCATATCCAATGAATATCCCTGCATCACTCCTTGGATCAAACTTCCCTAGATTGTCCTTTCCATTATTGTGAACAAAACATTTGCAGCCGAAGACTCAAAGATGAGCAATGTTGGGAACTCTGCCTCGAAGTAGCTCATAGGAAGTCTTCTCAAGTATAGGGCGTAGCATAGCCCGATTCAAGATATAGCACGCTGCATTAACCGCTTCTACCCAGAAGGATTGAGAAAGTCCGCTTGAGATGAGCATGGTGCGAGCCATATCTTCCAAAGTCATGTTCTTCCTTTCAACAACTCCGTTCTGTTGTGGAGTGTAGGGAGCTGAGAAATTATGATCAACTCCATGTTCCCTGCAAAAAGTTAGAAAATCTCCATTTTCGAACTCAGTTCCATGATCGGAACGAATGGCTCGAAGAGATACATTCAATGATTTTTCAAGCAAGGGAACTAGCTCACTAAACCTATCAAAGACTTCACTCTTAGATTTTATAAATAGTGTCCAAGTGAATCTAGAGTAATCATCAACAAGTACCAGAATATACATGTTACCACCAATGCTTTGAACTCGCATAGGACCACAAAGATCCATGTGAATGAGTTCCAGAGGTTTAGAGGAGCTCACCAGCGTTTTGGACTTGAAGGAACTACGAACTTGTTTCCCTTGAACACAGTCATAGCAGATTTCTGACTTTTCAGCATTTATTTTGGGAAGACCGCGAACAAGTTCCTTTTGATGCAGCTTGTGAATAAGCTTGATGCTTGCATGACCAAGTCGTTGATGCCAGAGGTTTGTTTGGTCGTCAATGGTCGATAGACACATCTTTTCTTTGGGAACGAATTCTAGATCAATGATGTAGACGTTGTTGAACCTTTTGCCTTTCAGGATCACAGATCCCTTTCTATCTTCCACAAAGCATTCTTTAGAGGTGAAGCGAACCTCATTTCCCCCTTGATCACATAGTTGTGACACACTAATTAGATTAAAACCTAAATTCTCAACCAGGTTAACGTTACTTACCTTGATGTGATCAGTGAGATTCACACTGCCAGTTCCACATATTGTTCCCTTTCTCTTATCTCCGAAGGAAATGGTACCTCCTCGGTGTTGCTGAAGTGATGACATTTTTCTTCTATTTCCAGTCATATGGCATGAGCATCCACTATCTATGTACCATTTGTCTTGTTGTCGCACTTCGTCCTGCACAAGGGAACTCAAACTTTTGGAACCCAGCTAAGCTTAGCTTTTCTGGGAGAATGAGGTTGATATATTATATGTGGGTTAGAAGCAGGAATAAAATAATAAGGATCATTCAAGTCATTTATGGTATGCATCTTTTTCTTATTATTTATTTTCTGGTTCCTTTTTCTAGCATTTTCCTCCATTTGTCTTTTCTTGTGAATGCACTCATGAATATAGTGACCATTTTTGCCACAATGCCAGCATATACGATTGTAGACAACATGACCATACTTACCATGACCAGGTCGGAATGGTCTTTCTTGCTTTCTTTGCTCAAAATTAACTTTCTTACCTTTAGTTCCTTGAGCTTGATCAATATACATCTTGTGAGCATTCTGACCATCGAACCAAGTTTGATTTTCTTTTGGCTTCTGTTCAAGCACTTTTACCTTTTCTTCTAGGAACTGGGTTTTGTCACGAGAATTTTGTAGAGCACATTTAAGGGTTTCATTTTTCTCGACCAGTTCCCTTCTTAGTTTCGCATTCTCAACAGAGCATGTTTCCTCAGAATCGTTGTTACCAGAGTAGCCAAGACCATATCGTTGCTTAACAAAAACAGTTTGATTCACAGTTTTCCCATTTATAGAGTGAGTGAGATGATCAAGTTTGTTTATTATTTCAGCAAGAATAGATGAAGTGTTCCTTTCAGAGTCTGTGGAAGGAACAGTGGGATCGTCAACATGCATGGGTTCCTTTTTAACAGTGATGCAAGAATCACACTTCCTAGAAGAATTAGCAAGTAATTTCTCAGTTTCATCAAGTTTCTTACTCCAGACAAAGTTTTCAGTGGACAGGCAAGAGATCTCATCTTCATATTCTTCTAGTTTCTCTTGAAGGGAGCTAGTTTCCTTTCCAAGTTTCTTAATGATCTTGATCAATTGTTTTTTATCACATTCAAGAAGAGATTTGATAAAGTCAGAAGAGGATACCTCAGAGTCGTCTGATTCAGTTGAATCTTCCTTAGCCATCAAGAATCTTCCTTCAGAAGTTCCCTTTGTATCCAGTTCCCCTTCAGAGTCTTCTGAGTCGTCTCCAAAGGTAGTAAAAAGGGCTTTCTTCTGCATAGGCTTATCATCTTCATTTGAATTCTTAGGACAGTTCCTAGCAAGGTGTCCTCTTTCCTTGCATTGATAGCAAGCATATTCGGATAGATCTCTCTTTTGGAAGTTTTTCTTGAACTTTCCTTTGATGAAGTGCTTCTTGATGTTCTTGGTAACCAAGGTTGTCATCTCATCCTCTTCTTCTTCAAGATCTGAGTTTTCTTCCTCCATCTCTAATCTTGAGAAAGCCTTTGAGATTTTTAAGGCGATTCTCTTCTCCATCTTCTTTGTGGAGCTTGCTTTGAATGCCTCCCTTTCTTCAACTTCAAGTTTCCCTATGATTTGAGTTAAGGAAAGACCTTGAATACCAGGAGTAGTCTTTAGCACTCTTTTGATAAGGCTGAATTTGGAGTTGAGTCCATTGATGATGACGAGGGATTTGGACCATTCATCAAGCTCTACGTTAGCATTGTTGAGTTTGGTGACGAGTCTTGTGAAACGTGAATGGTATTGAGAGATGTTCTCAGTTTCCAGCATCTCAAAAGTGTGGTATTCTCCTTCTAGAGCAAATTTTCTGCTTTGCTTCAGTTCCTCACTTCCTTCATGCATCTCTTTTAGGGCAGTCCAGATGCCCTTAGCAGTTGTGATTCCTATCACCTTGTCCATGTCTTCCATTGTTAACCCATTAAGAATGAATGGACGAGCTTTAGCATTCTTCTCTTTAATGGTGTAGTATGCAGGCTTCCAGTCTGCTTCAGTTAAATCCGTAGGGATGACTCCATCACCATTTTCAATCACGCGCCAGCACTGATAGTCCAGGGTCTGGATGTAGTTGGTCATGCATTTCTCCCACCATTTTTCCGGATGTGGGGCTTGTTGATGGAGATACCCAAACTGAATTCGCTTGAACTAGTCATCTTAAAATCTGTAAACTAACACAAATCTAGAGCGCCTGCTCTGATACCAATTGTAGGATCGTACATGTTAGCAATCAAAGGGAACTGGGAGTCCAGTTCCTTAGCAGCGGAATAAGTAAACAATAACAGAATCAAGTCCAGTTCCTTAGAGTGGGAACCTTTGATAACCAACTAGTTATCCAAGATAAAACCCACTACCTCTCTTTCAAGAGGATTTCAAAGTCTACTTCTTTTATTAATGCTTCGATTACAATCAACTAGGATAGAACACACAGATTAAAGTCTTAGACACACTAAGGACTCTCTACCTAGTTCGACCAAATCAAGCACACAAACAAGCAAGCGACTTACAATTCTTCTTCAAAGAACTAAGCTTTGTTTTCTTCTTCTTCGTACGTGATGTGAATGAATGCGTAATTGTGAGAGAGTTTTAACTATTCTATTTATGTAATTTAATTGATGGAAGAAACGAATCTCCAACAACCGAATTACACAAATAAAATAATCAAAAAGTAATCGGAAAGATAATATTTATTACCAAATATAATGTCCCACGATTTTACAATTTTCGTTTCCATAAAAGATATACTTTTAACTCCTAAGATAATATGGAAACAAGATAATCTGTAACTTCTCTCTCCAAGTAAAGATCTACCCTAATCGGATCGTCGTCGCCCTTTATCTCTTGTTCCAAGCTCTTCCAGCGTCAACGTCCTTCAGTTCCTTACGCCAGTTCCCAAATCTGGCATCTTGGTCTCTGTCTTATGCTTCCAATTCCAGAGTTCCCTGTTCATGTTCACTTGTGAAAATATTAATAGCAAGAGTGTTTGTCATTATCAAAACTAGGAAAACTGAGGAAGGGAACTAGGTAGGGAACTAGAGTTCCCAAAAGTTCACTTCCTAACATAATGCGTAATCCAAACACACATTTAATCTTCGTTCTTGTTCTCTATTGTGCTTGTGTGCTTTAAGTTTCCTTTTACCTGTTTTTGCCAATCTTGTGTGCTCATATAAGCAATTGCTTCATTCTTTTGAATGCTTAGTGGATTGGGTGGGTCTTCCCTTTTAAGATCACACGAGTGTAGGTTGTAAATCACATTGTCATGTCTTGGTGTTTATCATGCTTATATTAGTTCTGATATCCTTGAATATGAGATTTACGATTACATAGTAGTATCAGAGCATTTGTGACATTCTGTAAGTCTTTCTTTATTTGGGAGACACTTTGCTATTGTGAAATTCCTCTAGGGTTTCTTCTTGATCGATCGTGCTACTGCTTTTGCTATATTTGGGATTGTTTGTTGATTCGTTGCTATAATTTGCATTGTTTTGGACTCTAGAACTGAATTTGTGTGTTTGTTGAGACCTTTGGTTGTGTCTTGATCGATTATTATGTTAGATTTGTTCATTCAAAGTTGTTTCTTCATGATTTCATTTTTTAGATGTGAGATGGTTGCTTGTTTGGGATATCCGATTCAAGATCTTGCATGTGTTATTGAAATATGCTTGTTTTTGTGAACTCTGACATCTCATATTACACTAATTTTTGTTCTTGAATTATGTTTTATATGGACTTATCATTGTAGTTGTATTTACAAAATTTCTAGATTCTAGAACTCTTTATCGGCTCTTACAAAAATATGCATTAACTTGCTGACTTGTGTGTTTGGTGGTGATGGTAGAGAGCTTGATGAAATTATTTTCATTTGATGAAACGATTAATTTCTATGTGGCAAGTCAAGATAATAGCTATCATCATAAAGGATGATTTTGTGCAAAGTTATAAAAATGTATAATATTCAGAGGGCATGACATGACTACTACAGCCCATACTAAAATGGACGAGCAAAAAGTTTTAATTAGTATGTAGCTAAATGGAAAACCCTACCCTGAAACACTCTCTTTCACCTCTCCTCTCTACCCGGCGCTGCACCAAAATCAACTAAACCCCCAATACTCCCCCTACTCGTTCTTCCTCCAGATGTTGTTCCCCTGTCATATGGTAGGAAGTAATTAAGTTCTATGGCCTCTTCATCAACCTATATCCAAATTTTAAGAATCTCTCCCCTCATCAGTCCGACCAACCCTCTGTTCGCTTTGTCGGGGATCTCACTGCCTCAGTGCGTCGACTTTTGGCCGCTCCGAGCAGATCGAGTCCGTATGCCTCCGATTACAGCTCTTGGCGTCTTGCTTGGTGGTTTGTGGAGTTGGCTCCTTGCGTGGAATTCTGCTGGTGGCGGGCTCGTCTCCTTCTCCCTATGAAGACCATCTACTCCCGACTCAGGTGTACTCTACCAACTCTTAAACTCCTCTTTTTCTTTCAACACTCATGGTTCATAAACCAGATCTACAAATATTGGCTTCACTCCTTTGTAAGTGACATGTTTTGACTAGATGGATGCTTACAATCATGTCTCAAAATCTAATTGGTTTATTTTCTTACTTGTTGTGGTGTGTGTTACACGTACTCATGATGTGATGACCTCTATCTGTTGTTTTGTTATTTGGCTAATTCTTGGAGTTATGATCTTTTGTAACCCATCTGGTTCCTATGATTTGTACTCTGACTCCCCTCAAAGGGATGCTTCACAAGCAAATACTCTACCGACCCTAACGTGGTCATCAAAGAGGCTAACACCTCATCCTCACCGGATGGTATATATGCTTCTGTAGACCATATGAGGCTTAACCCTTCTACAATAAATGCAGATTATATGATGTATATGATTATGCTATTGATATCCTACCTATCTATATCCTTTATCTACCAATATTATGAAAATACAGTGGTAGTATTAAATCCATATGGTATAAGCATTACAATGCTATAGTCTGGCCTAACAGAATTTGGATGAAAATTTCATGTTTTACAGCTGGTGATAACCATCAAAAATATGGACTACTCTACCTCATGATCTTAACTACTACATTGAGCTGGCTCATCTCAGTGAAGTACTCTGAAAGCTCTTCACTGCGTTGGCTCATCTCATTGTTTGTGTACTCTCATATCTATCAATTCCATTATCCTATAAGTTATATTGCTCTTCATGATGTATTTACCAACATATGCTATGCCTACAAGCTGTCTTAACTCAAACTGAAAAGAGTCACCTTCTTTAACAAGATTATTATCAGTACACATTTTGATACATTTACTTGGATATTTATGCTCTGAATCAGCTGGATCATTCCCCATTATTCTAACCCTATTTGGCTACAGAGTAGTTATGCAACCCCATTACATGTAACAAGCTTGATACCCACAATTTATGCTGCTTGGTGTAAGTTATGGGACATAAGCAGTTATCAGTGCACAATTAAACTCTACCATTTCAAAAGGTATGTGGAAAGCATTATTACTATCTACAAGCTCATCAATACCTGCCTTCTTACAGAGGGAATTTATCAATTTTTCCAAGCTCAACTTTTTTACTACAATTGTCTGTTGTTATCAACAACCAACACATATCATTGTCTACTAATGATAGATCTACCAAGAACACCAAGCTGGGTAATACCCCCACTGTCAATAAGTCTACGACCCATAAGGCCAATAATATAACTAATACCCTTGCTAATTGTTTTCAATTTCTTAAAAACAAGACTTTACTGTCATAACTGCATTTGTTGGCTATAATTTCTTCTAATCTACAAATCTTCACTAACAATTACGTATTCGTTATCTAATATGTAGGAGTTCAAATGCTGCAATAACTTATCCCAATCTTGGCTCACCAAGAATTATTACAACCTATATGCTTGGCAATACATTCTGCACAAGACTAAGTATCCTTGGAGTATCTTTATAAAGATAGTGTAGGATCGTGATTGTTAGATTAATAATCAGGGAACTGAGAATACAGTTTACAGTTCCCTTCGCAGCGGAAATAAACAATCAACTAAATGAACAAGTTCCTTATAGTGGAAACCTTCGATTGCCAACTAGCAATCTAGGATAAAAACCACTACCTTTCTTCCGAAAGGATTTCAAGGTCTACTTCTTGATTTCTTATCACTTCGGTTACAGCTTATCCTAGGAACAAACACACAGTTTCTTTGTCTTACACACAGTTAGACAGTCCTAGATAACTTAACAGAAAGTATAATCAATCCAAGAAGCAGTCCTAAGCACTAAGGAACTAACTCACTTACAGTCACAGGAACTAGCACACAGCTCTTTGATTCCTTGACTGGTTCCTCTTGATCTTGTTCTGATTTGATGATTTTGTTGAGAACTTCACACTATGATATTTGCTATGGAGTGTGATTCTAGTAGTTGTGCTTGAAGATAATAGCAGAGTTTATCTTCTTTATATAGTGGATTCTCGAGGTTGGATCTTCTCTTGGTTTCCACAGATCAAGCTTGCCCTAGGATGTGTGGTAATCCTTGATTCACGCTGTCTTTGACATATACCAACAACCTAGGCAGCTCAGAATCCACTTTGGTTGGTCAACTGCTTCAGCCAAGTCTGCCAAGTCGTTGTCCAACTCCTTTCGTCCGAGGTTCAACAATCTGGACACTTGGGAACTGTCCTCTAGATGGTGACAGCTTTATGATAGGTCGCTTTCAACAACCTTTGTCTGAGGTTCGGCTTTCTAGGCATCTTGGAGTTTTGCTCTGGATGGTGACAGACTTTTGAAAGCTTTGCTCAAGTCGTTTTCACCATCTTTTGTCCGAGGTTCGGTGTTCCCAGATTTCTCGGGAAAAGCAAAGTCGCGTGTTGCATTTCTGGGCACACCTGGGTTCCTTTGGCTTGCTTGTTTGGTTTCTTTATCTTGTTTGGCTTCCATGGTTCCAACAACTGTCTTGTGGTTCCTCTAAACACATCTTTGAGATAAAACATTAGTATCAAAATATTTGTCATCGTCAAAAGTAGAGAAACTGAGGAAAGGAACTCTCAGGGGAACCGAAGTTCCAGAGTTCCGTTTCCTAACAATAAGGGAACTATAAACTGTATTCTCAATTCCCTGATTATTAATCTAACAATCACGATCCTACAATTGGTATCAGAGCAGAAAAAGCTCTAGATCTTTGTTAAGTTTGCAGATCATGTCTCAGCCAAGCAAGTTTGAGCTCGAAATCTCCACCAACAAGCCACATCTCCGAAAGAAGGGAGAAGAAACATGGTGGGAAAAGTGCATGGAAAGCCACATAAAGACCAACGACTACCAATGCTGGAGGATAGTCGAAAATAGAGATGGTTATGTCGATCTCAACCAGAAGGAAGAAGACTGGAAACATGAGCACTATGTCATCATGGAAAAGAATGTCAAGGCTAAACAGTTCATTCTCAATGGACTGGACAGAGAAGACATGGACAAAGTCATAGGAATCAAGACGGCAAATGAGATATGGAGAGCACTCAAAGATATGCATGGAGGAAGTGATGAACTAAAGCAAAGCATGAAGTTTGCTTTGGAAGGAGAATACCATACCTTCAAAATGATGGAAACTGAAATCATCTCAGAATACTACTCTCGGTTCAACATGCTGATTGGAAAGCTAACAGCGGCTGGAGTCAACCTCGATAAAGTCCCCAAGTCACTGGTGGTTCTCAATGGACTCAACTCTAAGTTCACCCTCATCAAGGGAATCATGAAAAATACTCCAGGCATCCAATCTCTTCCCTTGACTCAGGTCATAGGGAAACTGGAGGTTGAAGAAGGAGAACACATCAAAGCCAATGCCGACAAGAAACTGGAGAAAGGGAATTGCCCTCAAGATCTCCAAAGCCTTCTCAAGGCTTGAGATAGAGCAGGAGAACTCAGACCTAGAAGAATAGGAGGACGAACTTATAGCTCTCTTCACAAAGAATATCAAAAAATTCTTTGTAAAGAGAAGGTTCCAAAAAGGCAGTTCCTCTCACAATGGACCAAGGAGAGATCTCAAAGAAGTCTCCTGTTATGAGTGCAAAGAAAAGGGACACTACGCTAAGAACTGTCCCAACAAGGAAGACTCCAAAGAAGATGAAAGACCTCAGAGGAAGAAGGCTCTTGTGGCCTCATGGGGAGAAGACTCAGATGAGGAACTGGATCTGAGTGGTTTCTCTGAAGAAAGATGTCTCATGGCAAAAGGAGATTCAAGCGACTCATAAGACCTTGAGAAAGAAGAGAGGCAACCTCGACTATGGTATATTGATAGTGGTTGCTCATGCCATATGACCGGAAGAAAAAATCAAATGACCTCTCTTCAACCCATCCAAGGAGGGAACATCTCCTTTGGAGACAAAAGCAAAGGGAAAATTTGTGGAATAGGAACTGTGAAACTCAATGACCACATTAAGGTAAATAAAGTCCACCTTGTTGATAATCTTGCCTTTGATCTAATTAGTGTGTCACATCTGTGTGATCAAGGAGACAATGAAGTCAGATTCAAATCAAATGAATGCATTGTCCTTGACTCCTCGGGACAAATCATCTTAAAAGGTAAAAGGCTCAACAATGTGTATGTTGTTGACCCATCCTTCGTTCCCAAGGAGAAACTCTCTCTCTCAACTGTGAATGATCAAACGGACTTGTGGCATCAACGTCTTGGTCATGCTAGCACCAAATTGATCCAAAAGCTACACTCAAAGGAGCTAGTCAGGGGCCTTCCAAAGTTAAGTGGCAAATCTGAGGAATCATGCTCAGACTGTATAAGAGGAAAACAAGCTCGGAGTTCCTTTAAATCCAAAAATATGGTAAGCTCCTCAAGGCCCCTTGAATTCAGTCACATGGACCTTTATGGACCCATGAGAGTTCAAAGCCTAGGAGGAAATAGGTATATCTTTGTTCTCATCGATGACTTCTCTCGTTTTACTTAGACAATATTCATAAAATCTAAAAGTGAAGTCATTGGACGTTTTAAGGATTTGGTTCCCATGTTAGAAAAGTCTCTCGACTGTTCCATCAATTCTATCCGTTCTGACCATGGTACCGAGTTCGAAAATGGAGAATTTCTAACCTTTTTGCAGTGAGCATGGCATTGATCACAACTTCTCTGCACCATACACTCCTCAACAAAATGGAGTAGTGGAAAGGAAGAACAGAACCTTAGAAGACATGGCTCGAACGATACTCATCTCAAGTGGACTCTCTCAATCATTCTGGGCTGAGGCAATCAACACAGCCTGCTACATCATCAATCGAGCTATGCTTCGCCCAATCACAAAGAAGACACCCTATGAACTTCTAAGAGGAAGGGTTCCCAACATTTCACATCTTAGGGTGTTCGGATGCAAGTGCTTTGTGCACAATAATGGAAAGGACAATCTTGGCAAATTTGACCCAAGGAGTGATGAAGGTATCTTCATTGGATATGTATCAAGCAGCAAGGCCTACAAGATCTTCAACAAAAGGACCGAAAATGTAGAAGAAAGTGTTCATGTTATTTTTAATGAAAAATCACTTGGTAGAAATGTGCAGAACACCATCAGTTCCTTTGAAGATCCATTTCCCAAACCTCCTCAAGAAGATCCAGATGAAGACATCACACCACCCAGTTCCTTCCCTGCTGCACAAAATCCCACACTTGTTCCTCCACCAGTTCCCATGGATAATCAATAACAATCCATTTCTGGAAACCATGAACATAAAGACAACACCTGTGGAGACATCAATGATTCATCATCTCACATGTTCTTCAATGGAGAAGGTGATCCCAACACAGAAGCAGAAGCTGAATGTTCAAATCAAAACACCTCCACATCAAATGCTCTAGCTCCAAATAGAGAAAGGAGAACCATCAAGCCTCCAGTCAGGTTCGAACATCTAACTTTCTTTGCCTTCAATGCTTTCTTGTCTATTGTGGAACCAAAGAACATAGGTGAAGCACTGAAGGATATATACTGGATTCAAGCCATGCAAGAAGAACTCCATCAGTTTGAAAGGAACAAAGTATGGCATCTAGTTCCCCGCCCCAAGGATAAGCATATCATAGGAACTAGATGGGTCTTCAGAAACAAGCTCGATGATTCAGGAGTTGTAATAAGGAATAAAGCAAGGCTTGTTGCTCAAGGATACAATCAACAAGAAGGCATCGACTATGATGAAACATATGCTCCGATAGCAAGGATTGAAGCAATAAGGTTGTTGATTGCCTTCGCATCACACAAAGGGTTCAAGCTATTCCAAATGGATGTAAAGACCGCCTTCCTCAATGGCATTCTTCAAGAGGAAGTCTATGTCAAGCAACCACCTGGTTTTGAAGACATTGATCATCCAGACCATGTCTATTCCTTAGACAAAGCTTTGTATGGTCTCAAGCAAGCCCCTAGAGCTTGGTATGATCGTCTTGCCCAGTTCCTACTCTCAAATGGCTACAGACGTGGAATCATTGACAAGACTCTCTTCATTCTAGAGGAAGAAGGTAACATCTTAGTGGTTCAAATTTATGTTGATGATATCATTTTTTGTTCCACTAACATGTCCCTTGTAGATAAGTTCAAAGACTTGATGAGCAGTGAATTTGAAATGAGTCTAATAGGGGAACTCACTTTCTTCCTCGGATTACAAATAACCCAAAAGAAAGATGGAATACAAATTCACCAACAAAAATATGTCAGGGAACTGTTGAAAAAGTTCAAAATGGATTCATGTAAGCCTCTCTCCACACCTATCTCTACAATTGCTCATTTGGACAAAGATCACTCAAGTCCTCTTGTGGAAGAAAAACTCTATAGAGGTATGATAGGCTCTCTCATGTATCTAACAGCTAGTCGTCCAGACATTGTGTTTGTTGTTTGCTTGTGTGCTAGGTTTCAATCATGTCCAAGAGAAACACATTTAGCTGCTGTGAAAAGGATATTTCGATATCTCAAGGGAATTGTGTAGCGGAGAGATGTACTTTTGGGCCTAACTGCCAAGCCCAGCACATAAGCAAATGGGGTTCCATCCTAAAACCAATTGGCAATAGGAGGAGTAGTCCATCTACTTATATACTAGTCTTGGATAACCCACACTTTCGATGTGGGACTCTCAATTGACCCTCAACAATCCCTCCCTCACTTGAGGGTCCCACACAGGGTCCCCCAAACCACGCCTGGCCCAGCCGAACCTTCGGCTCTGATACCAAATGTAGGATCGTACGTTGTTAGTTATCGAGGGAATTGGAAGTTCAGTTCCCTAAGCAGCGGAATAAGTAAACACGAACAGATTCAAGACAAGTTCCTTAGAGTGGGAACCTTTGATAACCAACTAGTTATCCAGGATAAAACCCACTACCCCTTTGCAAGAGGATTTCAAAGTCTACTTCTTGTATTAATACTTCGGTTACAATCAACTAGAATAGAACACACAGATTAAAGTCTTAGACACACTAAAGACTCTCTACCTAGTTCGACCTAACCAAGCAAGCAACTTACTCAGTTCTTCTTCAAAGAACTTGGCACGTTTTCTTCTTAGCACTCGGAATTCTTCTCTTAGTGAATGCGTGCATTATGAGAGAGTTTTAATTACTTTATTTATATGATTTAATTACTGGAGGAATCAAATCTCCAATAACCGAATCAACCAAATAAAATAATTAAAAGTAATCGTTAAAGATAACATTTGTTACCAAATATAATCTTTACCGATTTTTACATGTTTTGTTTCCATAAAGATAAACTTTAAGCTCCTAAAATATATGGAAACAGGATAAGATCTCATAGTTCTCTCCCTAACTAAAGATCTACCCTAAACAGCTTGCCGCCGCCCTTACACAATTCTTCAAGTGTTTCTGGCGTCGACTAGCTTGGGTTCCTTTCGCCAGTTCTCAAGTCTGGCAATAGCGTCTCTGTTCCTTGCTTTCCGAGCTCTAAGTTCCCTGTTTATCACACTAATAGAAACATTAATAGTAAAGATGTTTGTCATTATCAAAACTAGGAAAACTGAGGAAGGGAACTATAGTAGGGAACTGAAGTTCCCAAAAGTTCACTTCCTAACAAACTGACTCACTCTGCATTTGGTACCCTAAAGAGTGTCCCTTTGAGCTGATGGGTTTCACTGATGCTGATTATGCTGGATACTTGGTGGATAGGAAGAGTACTTCTGGAATGGCATAGTTCCTAGGCCCTTGCCTTGTGTCATGGGGCTCAAAAAAAAATCTCAGTCTCCCTCTCCACCACAGAATCTGACTACATTGCAGCCGCCTCTTGCTGTTCCCAACTCTTATGGCTAAAGCAACAACTCGCGGATTTCGGTATGTCTTATGGTCCTCTCACTATTCTTTGTGATAATACCAGTGTTATAAACATTTCTAAGAATCATGTGCATCATACTAGGACCAAGCATATAGATATAAGGCATCACTTTCTTAGAGATCATGTTGAGAAAGGGAACATCATTATAAAATTTTGTAGAACTGAAGATCAGGTTGCAGATATATTCACCAAAGCATTGAATAGAGTTCCTTTCGAGAATCTTAGGTTAGAACTGGGAATGATTCCTATAACCTAGCAGTGACTTTAGTTTAGAGGTTTCTCTTCAGTTTCCTTGATTGACTAGTTTAGATCTTTTACTTGTTCAGTCTTGGAATCTCTGTGTTATATCTTTTGCAATAGACCCTCATTTCCATAATAGTTACTCAAAAGGCTTTGATACATTTTTCTAGTTCGTGTCCTTGAGTCTTCATTACTCGTTTTAACTCAATCATTGTTCAAATTTCTTTGTTGGCCCAAAAGTCACAATCTGATCATATTTTAACCCAACAATACAAGCCGAAATGATGATTATATACTATGATCCTCCCTTGCCTCAGTGCACAATTCAATTCCATATGATCCATTTCTTAACCCTCTCTGGGAATTATTGTGTAATGCGATAAATGGCCTTCCCCGATTTCTTTTATGGGAACGTACTTTCAGGTTCTATGTTTTAAAACCCCACATCAAAGGTTCTCATATACCCCACTAGCACACTGAAAAAATCGCCAGAAAGGAACTAGGATAGACTACCCTCTAAACGGCTAGTAAGCAAATTGTTCCTCCCAAGACGGCTTTTATGGCAAATTCTCAGGCGTCAGACATGTCATTTCAGCCGGGAATAGTTTCCATCTTTGAGTGGTTGAGATTTGAATTTGTGACCGTTCAACTTCAAAAAGGCTGCAAATCCTTGGAGCCGTTTCAATGCTTCAGATTTCCCAGTATTTCTCTCAACGGCTCGATCTCTCCAACGGCACCAACAACACTCAACGATTATTAAAGGGCTCCTGTTGATTGAACCAAGCACTCTGCCTTGCTACTCTCCAGCTCTCCCCTTCTCTCAATTGCTCCTTTTCTATTTCTCACTTCTCAAAAAACCCCAGCTTCTCAAATGGCCGACAAAAACCCTAACCCTAATCTTGTTTAGGATGAGGAAGAAGCTGCACTCCTCAAAACTTTCAGAGAAAAGAAAGCAGCCTCATCCTCGAAATCCCTTGATGTCACCCCCTCTCAAAACCCAATAGCCCAGCAAGCTGAGAAGAAAGAAAAGGAACTCCCTCATGTGTCCGTATCTGCTACCCACACCGTCTCAGAAGGAGGCTCCCACGACTCCTCTCCGGACAAGGACACCCAGGAGATCCACAGCTCAGAGCCGTCGCCTGCAAGCCTTAAATCCAAACCTGCCTCTAACCCTGTTCCCTCAGTTGCCACAAGGCTCAAACTTCGCAAATGCAGTTCTCATGCCTTGGTTCCTTACAATCCTGTCTCAAAAAGGCCCAAATCCACCACCATTTCCTCCTCCTCTCTGGGACAAGTGTCTTCCTCCTTCTCTAAAAGGAAGATACTCAAGCCTCTCATTATCGGAAAGGAGTTCTGGATCCAAACCCTAGAGGAAAAAGATGAAGATCAATTCGGTGAAGCCCTCGGTGAGTTTCACTCTTTGCTCCAGTACCAAGGATGGGACCAGATCTTGGTGGAACCCTTCTCAGTCTCCGACGAAGTCGTGCGCCTCTTCTACCAGTCCATGACCTTTGTGCCAGCCAAAGAAAACTCTCCCTGCAACGAGGCCATCATTCAATGGAAGGGAACTATGTATCCTCTGTCCCCCAGCATCATTGCCTCCGCTCTAGGGATTGAGCACAGGTCAGGCTTTGACATTTTGCACCAAAAGAAGACATGGCCCAAAGAAAAAGGCTACAAAACCAAGACTGATGTGGTAACCAAGCTCTATGATGGCGACACTCCAAAGAGCCTGCAAACTAAGGGACTCTCCATCTCCAACAAGTTGTTGCACTTCTGGCTCATCAGAAATTTGGTTCCCAGGCAGGAGCACAGAGCCACAGTTCTCATCATTGATGCAATTCTCATGGATAAGATTTTGTCTGGTGACCAAGTTGATCTCCCCAGGATAGTGTTGGCCCATATGTAGTTCTGTAAGTCTCATGAATCCCATGCCATGCCCTTCCCTCACCTCATCAAACAACTTCTCTCCATGCTCAACCAATATCCTGATGACTTCCCTGAAACCGCCTACAACAAGTTCCTCACCATCGCCACAATAAGAAACCTCAAAACCAAAGATCACCAGGCCGCTCCCTCTGAAACTCAAGCTGATCCGCCTAAGGAAAAGGCCAGTTCCCAAGCCTCCCCAAGCTCTCTGCCACCGCTCTACCCCACTCAAGACTCCTCTGCGATCCTAACTTCTCTGGGTCGTATTGAAAAAGCTATCACGGATGGTTCCCATGCTATATCAGTTGCCCTCCGTGATCAAGTAAATGAACTGGGGAAAACTAGAGCTGTTGTTTCCAGTCTGGTGGAGGTGCTTCAGAAAACCTGGGAGGATGCAACTGGAGCAAATCAGGCCACATGCCATGATGAAGGAACTGACGACAAGAAGGATGATGAAGAGGAGGCCACTGACATGCCATAGGAACGTCTCTCCTAGTTCCCAGTGTTATAACGTCACAGTGTGTTAATAGTTCCCTAGGATCCTACTCCCCTCTTCTATCCTTTCTTTTGTCTGCTTTAAAGTTTTCTTTTGTGATCTTGTGTGTCTCTCTCTCTACTCTGTGTCTGAACAATGTATTAAGCTCTCATGACTAATGGACTCTTTTGGCTACGTTTATAATGCATTATTTGTCTTTGCCTTAAGTTTCTATTATGGTCTCTGTCATGGGTTTAGCGCAATTATTTATTTCCCTTTGATATCTTTTACTTGATACGTTAATTGATCTTTTCGATGATGTCAAAAGGGAGAAGAATGGATAGGAACCTTGAACTATTGAAACTACTGGACTTATAGGAAATTTGAACCCGTTCTATTTCTGAGGGGGAACTTGAATTACTTAGTTCATCTGCTTAGGGGGAATTTGCAACTATTGAATGTTCTCTCATTATTTTATAAAGTTGTAAATCTCTAAGCTCAACCGTTCTCATGAATATTATGTCCTTATTATGTTGCCAGGTTCCTTATATTTGTCATCATCAAAAAGGGAAAATTGTTAGGAAACGGAACTCTGGAACATCGGTTCCCCTGAGAGTTCCTTTCCTCAGTTTCTCTACTTTTGACGATGACAAATATTTTGATACTAATGTTTTATCTCAAAGATGTGTTTAGAGGAACCACGGGACAGTTGTTGGAACCATGGAAGCCAAACAAGATAAAGAAACCAAATAAGCAAGCCAAAGGAACTCAGGTGTGCCCAGAAATGCAACACGCGACTTTGCTTTTCCCAAGAAATCTAGGAACACCGAATGATAAGTGCTATTTTGTACCACTTATCTAAGGATTATTACCAGGTTTGAGGCGCCATTTAGTTGGATTTTATGCACAATTGGAGATTATGGAGTTAGAGTGGAGAAGTGTGGTTTTGGTGGTCTGGAGGAGCTAATTGAAGACATCCAGAGGAAGAGGAGTTGACCACCTGAAGAGACAAGGAAAATCTATGAAGAAACCACAAAGGGCGAGTTTTACCGCCTCGCGGTAGATGGAGACGCCCCGCGGCCACGCGAAGCGGAATCGAATTAATTATAAGCCGCGTGTTGCTGGAATTGGAAGGAAGAAGGCCCAATGATGAATTAGGCCCAACGAAGATAGAAAGCCCATGAAGAAGCTGAGGAGACAAGCCCACAAAGGAGAGAATGGCGCGCGTTAAGAAGCCGAAGAATTGAAAGCGCGGATTGATGCGGAAGATGATGTCAGGTGACGTCAGCGAGTTGTTTGAATTGGAGATGGGCCGAGCGCTGCATTTATTGGGCCGTGTTGCTGCTGCTTATGTTGGGCCGAGATTTGCTGATGCTTGCGCGAGAAGCAGCTGCCGCGAGGGGACGATGCCGAGCGTGATTGCGGGATTAATTTCCATGTTCCGTTTATTTACTTTCCTATTATTTTATTATTATTTTATTTCCTTGTAAGTTGGGGTTTGTGATCTTGGGCTTTAGGTTAACTCTATTTAACCTAATTCCCACAGCCTCCATTCACCAATTAGATTAGATTTCAGTTTTAGTTTTGAAGTTCGAGATTACGTTACAATTCAGTTTTAGTTTTGCCTCCGTGGTTCCAACTCATGAAGAGCTAAACACTTTTGTTCTGCTAGACGTTTGAAGCAATACATTGATTATGTTGTGAGATTTCTATTCATTGTTCTTATTCTTATGTGTGTTGGATTGATTCTCTTGTTATAACGTTTATGATTTATTGTTATTCCTCATAGTCTGGCCAGCTAGGTTGAATACTATTTATCAATTGCTAGGATTGCATATAGGGGTTCCGAGTGCATATCTAGTGGCAAACACGTTTGTGCGTATAGGGGTTCCGAGCGTACATTTGTGTGTGAGAATCAATTACATGTTTAGTAGGGGAGTGAGTACTTATACGTCTTTCTACTTGTATGTATCCTATATCCTTGTGTGCATTGCTATTGCTGTGTTGGTGCTAAAGTACGCTGACAACTGTGAGAATCAGTTGTACTTTATCATTGGCATAGTAATAAGTCTATCGACAACTGTGAGAATCGGTAGTACTTAAGATCAGGGTGGGAACAACCATAAGAATAGTTAAAGAACTTGGATTTATAGATTTCAGTGATCAACTTGCATCTCTGTATTGTGGATCTCGTTCTAGTGGAACTACTTTCCTCATTATATTTCTTCTCTTGTTAAAGCTTGCATCTTTGTTACTCTGTGATCATTCAAACCCCCCTTGTTACTTTACACGCTTGTGAACACGTAGATTGATTACTTTCTCCCTGTGGATTCAACCCTTGCTTGCCTCTACTACTTGTTTAGGTTTGTTAGGATTATTTTATTTGTTTAGGTGTCTTGACGACAAACGCCTATCAAATTGGCGCCGTTGCCGGGGAGGCAAGTTTTGATTTTTCTGTGTGTTTATTTGTGTGTTTGTTACTTTAGTGTGGACCTATCTTACGGTTCACACCAGTGCTACTGATTTTTTTTTTGTGTTTTTCTATTTGCTTTTGATACAGATATGGATTTCTGGGGAAAACCGCAATATGACCCATACTCCTACGCATACACTCCAGGGTGGAGAGAGCACCCCAATTCGAGTTATGGGTACCAACAATTCAATCCGACCTATGAGCATAGTCCGCCTGAGTCCAATCCAAATATCGCAACTGCAGCGATGCTCAAGAACTTGACTCAGCACTTCTCCTCTCGTGCAAGCAATTCAACCGAAGCGATGCTCAATGTCCTAACACGACACTTTACAACATATGCGCAAAAGACAGATGCTAACCTCCAGCGCATAACGGAGGCTATGGTCGACCTCAAGGAGGAGGTTGTTGAGCTAATAAAAGAGAGAAGGCAAGAGGCTGCAAATGCGGTAACCCTGCGAAATGGCAAGGAATTGCATGTCGCTCCTACTGCTGAGGAGGACGAATATGAGATGGAGAACGTCGCCCACCGCCCCGCGTCGCCTCTAACCGTGACCCGGCGTGAAGTCCCAGTTATCTCACCGCCCCGCGACGAGACTGACCACGACTCGGCAGCATGCCTCAGTTTCTCCACCGCGACCTCAGCGCCCCGCGGCAATGACAACCGCCCCGCGGTGGGACCAGAGCAACCCAGCGTTCAAAATCCTAGCTCTGTTGATGAGGTATGGGTTGATCCTTATTTCCGCCTAGAGGTGATGACTGAGGAGGAGTACTTTTTGAGATATGAGGAGGATTGGAGCGACGATGAGGAGGAGAACTGTGACCGTGAATATACTCCAGAGACAATCGCCCTGGCAGCCCCCGACCCTCTGGAGGCTGCTTATGATGAGTTTATGCATCTCAACTCCTTCCCGCTTATCTCGCCGTAAACTGCTACACCATTCCCTGAGGCTCTGAAGGACACCCAAAAGGTGGAGAGCAACAAAGGCTTATGTGACACCTTCAGTAGCTGCAAGGCAACCCCCCCTTTGGTCCATCTGGCGGACAACACCCCTCGCAGCAAGGAAATGTTAAAGGTGCTGGGTTTGATCAAGAAGAAACCGAAAGGGAAGCACAAGAAGGAGAGCTTGTTGCAGGTGGCGAATTTTTATATGCTGGATACGGGGCAGGACAGACATGAAGCCCCTGAGATGTTGGGTAGACAATTTTTCAAGATGGCAAGTGCATTCATGGATACGACAAGTGATTCAGCCATCAACAATTGCACAAGCATGGGGGAAAGGCTCCACAGGGAGTATACAAAGAGGCATCCCCCTGATTTTGATCCCAGGAGTTTAGTTGCTTTGAGCAACCCGAGTTGAGAAGACTGAGTAGGATGTCAAGCCATGACAATAACTAAGGCGTTGTCCGGGAGGCAACCCGAGGTATGTTTTTCTTTCTTTGCTTTTCATTCTTTGTTTTTGCATTTTTCTTTAGTGCGTTTTTGCTTTGTTTCGTTCGCCTGTTACTAACATTTCAGGTACGAAAGTAAATTGAGAGAATGGTGTTCTCAGCTATCCCACCGCCCCGCGGCGACCCTCACCGCCCCGCGGTGGAGCTCACCTCCCCGCGGTGGATTTCGGGTATATTTTCTCTCTCCGAAAAAAAAAATTCGAAAAAAAAGGGCCCCGAAAATACCGAACGGGGAGTAAAAGTTGTTCTTGAAAAAAAAAAAAAAAGTTCGACCGAAGACCAGCTGTCCAGAGTTCCTATGGAGATGGTGCGCATCATGTTGTCAAGGAGGATACCTTAGCCCTACACATTATTTGACAATAATGATGGCCCTACATTCGACAGCTGAGGAGGAGGAACGCTAGAGCCCCCACCATGATCATATCTGGGCTCCACCATGTGTTCCTAGAAGGCCGTGCGACCCCGCCATACTATGCTACACCACTATTCACCTAAGTGGTTCCATTATGGTTGCACGGTAGGAGAAGACGATAGAGTTGATGAAGACACCCGCCCAACACCAGCGACCTGGGCGTATACTGAGATTATCGCCAGCGACACCTACAGTGTCCAAGCAGCTTGGCAACGTTTGTGAGTTATTTTTTGCTTTTCCCTCTGCTTCTATTCTTTTGTCTTTCATTACATTGAGGACAATGCAATGTTTAAGCATGGGGGAGAGTTCTATACTTGCTACGTTGTTGAGGAGAAAATTTTTTAAAAAAATGAAAAAAGCCAAAAAAATTGAAAAAAGGCATACACTTAAAATCCTGGGATAGGTCGAAAACCCGAAAGGGTGGCCTAGGTAATAAGCAGGTGGCTTGGACCAGCATTAGGCTGGGGTAATATGTGGTCAAGAGTGATGTGAGCTTATGTGAGTACATCTATTGAAAAATGAAATGAGTGGCTTGGTGAAAACCCGAAAGGGCGCCTTGGCAAAATGAGCGAAAAAGAAGAAGAGTGATTCTAGGATTTCTCATTAATTTTGGCGAGGCGTCATAAGAAGAGAAGTCAAAGAAGGATTGTCGGGTAGGTCACTCTGGGAGGCATAAGAAGATAGATGGGAGATAGGATTAGATTTTTTTTATTCACTCTATGGTGTTTGGGATAAGCTTGGGGAAAGTACTTTGCTTTCCTTTTAGCTTGGATGTGTGGGGTGTTGAGATTTATTGATTTTGGTGTTGTGTTGTGCTGAGCTTATTTTGTATGGTTGCCTGGAGTTTATTGTTTGGTATGATTCTTGGAGGTTGAGTTTTCTATGCTTCCTGAAACCTTGGGGATTGATTGGAGGAGTAGGTTGACTTTAGCTTACTCGAGGACGAGCAAGGTTTAAGCATGGGGGATTTGATAAGTGCTATTTTGTACCACTTATCTAAGGATTATTACCAGGTTTGAGGCGCCATTTAGTTGGAATTTATGCACAATTGGAGATTATGGAGTTAGAGTGGAGAAGTGTGGTTTTGGTGGTCTGGAGGAGCTAATTGAAGACATCCAGAGGAAGAGGAGTTGACCACCTGAAGAGACAAGGAAAATCTATAAAGAAACCACAAAGGGCGAGTTTTACCGCCTCGCGGTAGATGGAGACGCCCCGCGGCCACGCGAAGCGGAATCGAATTAATTATAAGCCGCGTGTTGCTGGAATTGGAAGGAAGAAGGCCCAATGATGAATTAGGCCCAAACGAAGATAGAAAGCCCATGAAGAAGCTGAGGAGACAAGCCCACGAAGGAGAGAATGGCGCGCATGAAGAAGCCGAAGAATTGAAAGCGCGGATTGATGCGGAAGATGATGTCAGGTGACGTCAGCGAGTTGTTTGAATTGGAGATGGGCCGAGCGCTGCATTTATTGGGCCGTGTTGCTGCTGCTTATGTTGGGCCGAGATTTGCTGATGCTTGCGCGAGAAGCAGCTGCCGCGAGGGGACGATGCCGAGCGTGATTGCGGGATTAATTTCCATGTTCCGTTTATTTACTTTCCTATTATTTTATTTCCTTGTAAGTTGGGGTTTGTGATCTTGGGCTTTAGGTTAACTCTATTTAACCTAATTCCCACAGCCTCCATTCACCAATTAGATTAGATTTCAGTTTTAGTTTTGAAGTTCGAGATTACGTTACAATTCAGTTTTAGTTTTGCCTCCGTGGTTCCAACTCATGGAGAGCTAAACACTTTTGTTCTGCTAGACGTTTGAAGCAATACATTGATTATGTTGTGAGATTTCTATTCATTGTTCTTATTCTTATGTGTGTTGGATTGATTCTCTTGTTATAACGTTTATGATTTATTGTTATTCCTCATAGTCTGGCCAGCTAGGTTGAATACTATTTATCAATTGTTAGGATTGCATATAGGGGTTCTGAGTGCATATCTAGTGGCAAACATGTTTGTACGTATAGGGATTCCGAGCGTACATTTGTGTGTGAGAATCAATTGCATGTTTAGTAGGAGAGTGAGTACTTGTACGTCTTTCTACTTGCATGTATCCTATATCCTTGTGTGCATTGCTATTGCTGTGTTGGTGCTAAAGTACGCTGACAACTGTGAGAATCAGTTGTACTTTATCATTGGCATAGTAATAAGTCTATCGACAACTGTGAGAATCGGTAGTACTTAAGATCAGGGTGAGAACAACCATAAGAATAGTTAAAGAACTTGGATTTATAGATTTCAGTGATCAACTTGCATCTCTGTATTGTGGATCTCGTTCTAGTGGAACTACTTTCCTCATTATATTTCTTCTCTTGTTAAAGCTTGCATCTTTGTTACTCTGTGATCATTCAAACCCCCCTTGTTACTTTACACGCTTGTGAACACGTAGATTGATTACTTCCTCCCTGTGGATTCGACCCTTGCTTGCCTCTACTACTTGTTTAGGTTTGTTAGGATTATTTTATTTGTTTAGGTGTCTTGACGACAAACGCCTATCACTGAACCTCGGACAAAAGATGGTGAAAGCGACTTGAGCAAAGCTTTCAAAAGTCTGTCACCATCCAGAGCAAAACTCCAAGATGCCTAGAATGCCGAACCTCGGACAAAGGTTGTTGAAAGCGACCTATCATAAAGTTGTCACCATCCAGAGGACAGTTACCAAGTGTCCAGATTGTTGAACCTCGGACGAAAGGAGTTGGACAACGACTTGGCAGACTTGGCTGAAGCAGTTGACCAACCAAAGTGGATTCTGAGCTGCCTAGGTTGTTGGTATATGTCAAAGACAGCGTGAATCAAGGATTACCACACATCCTAGGGCAAGCTTGATCTGTGGGAACCAAGAGAAGATCCAACCTCGAGAATCCACTATATAAGGAAGATAAGCTCTGCTATTATCTTCAAGCACAACTACTAGAATCACACTCCATAGCAAATATCATAGTGTGAAGTTCTCAACAAGATCATCAAATCAGAACAAGATCAAGAGGAACCAGTCAAGGAATCAAAGAGTTGTGTGCTAGTTCTTGTGACTGTAAGTGAGTTAGTTCCTTAGTGCTTAGGACTGCTTCTTGGATTGATTATACTTTCTGTTAAGTTATCTAGGATTGTCTGACTGTGTGTAAGACAAAGAAACTGTGTGTTTGTTCCTAGGATAAGTTGTAACCAAAGTGATAAGAAATCAAGAAGTAGACCTTGAAATCCTTTCGGAAGAAAGGTAGTGGTTTTTATCCTAGATTGCTAGTTGGCAATCGAAGGTTTCCATTATAAGGAACTTGTTTATTTAGTTTATTGTTTATTTCCGCTGTGAAGGGAACTGTAAACTGTATTCTCAGTTCCCTGATTATTAATATAAAAATCACGATCCTACAGATAGTATACTGCTTCCTAGTTTCTTATCACAAAAGTTTCATGAACACATTCTTTCTGAACATCAATATCAAAATCCAAACACTGAATCCAATACTTACAATTGGCACCATGTGTACAATACTATTATTAGTATATTTACTCCACTTGTGATATCCTTTACATCCTGCTCTTTATCCTTGCAGAATTTAGAAGTTCAAAAACCAACAGCTGGATAAATAGTTCACCTGGATTGCAGTGGCCCAAGGCTCTCATACTGTCTACTCATTGATCAACAACAAAGGATTACGAAGATGAAGGATAACTTGATATGGACACCCCTACTTGAACAGTGCAAGGATTGAAGAGTTCTCTACTCCTAGCTACCTCTGGAGAGTTCTTCTGATGCTTGCAAATCAACAACAAAGTAAAACAGCTTCCCATAACAGCAGTTCTGATAAGAGATTCTCAAAAATCTTATTAACAAGATATGTCTTCGCCTGTAACGACCTGAATATTTATTCGATCATAGTTGCCTTTAACGGCCTGTATAACTTTATGATCCTACCCATCCACATTATATGTAACATGGACTCTTTAACTAAAATCCCATAATCTGGGAGTTATGTGGAGTGGTGTGCCACCCCTAACCTTGATCTATCTAATAATACCAACTATCGAACTACTCAATTTAACTCTTTATAGTGTTTAGCTACTTGCCACTAATTGTGCCTCCTTCCACGTTTTGCGTGTCTGAAAGCACCAATCTAGACATAGCTTACAGATAAAAAAAGCCAATACATTCTAACATAATTTAGCTTGGAAGATTCAATTCCCTATGGACAAAAAATTTAAGGTACCTCCTCTTCAAGTAAAACATTATATAAAATTTACAAAGCACCTTGCTTTTCTTCTACAAACATTTACTTCAGCTTGTAAAGGCTTCTTCACTCCACAAGAGCCACACGCAACAACAGAAAGGACGTATTAAGAAATTGATTTATCTTTTTCTTTTACCTCTTTTTTGTCCAAATTTTATCATATTTTCACATTTAAAATGTGCCCCTTGAAGCTTGTAATCGGTGTGGAGCTTTCTCTGGCTTGTTTTGGTTCGAGATGTTTTTTCGGTTGAGGTCGAGGGCGTGGTTATGTGGTTCCTATGGTCTCCTTGTGTCGGAGTCTTGCCCAGGTGTTTCATCACATTTCCAGTTGAGTGCTCTGCAGATTGCTCTCCGGTGGCACATCATACGCCCTGTTAGGTCTGTTCGGTCTAACCCGCGTTTGTGTCATTCTCATTCCTTCCAGGTTGTGTTAGCTCTTCATTTTAGTTTATTTGCTTCTTCCTTTTACTCTTGTTGTTGTTTGGTTTGTTTCATGTTGGTTTGTCCGACTTCCGAGCTTTGCTTGGACTCTCGATCTACCAGATTTTGTCTGATATTTCGAATTCTTTCCTTATCAAAAAAAAAAAAAAAAAAATGGACGAGCAATCTCACTAGCAAATTATGATAAGACTAGTTGATGATGTAGCTTGGAGGTGGTACAAACCACCTCATCAACCATAAACCTCAAATATAAAGAAAATGGGATTTGTAATGTTACTAATTTAAAAATGAAAACCAAATTTACACAATTAGGTTTAAAACATCTCATTTAATACAAACATCCTCATCAAACATTACATAGCAAATATTTTGAATTACAAAAAAATATAAAAAAAATAACTTTACTAGTATGATGATAATAAAGACTAATTTATAACTGACGTTATCATGTTATATACTCCCTCCGTCCCTGAAAGTTTATCCCGTTTGACTTTTGTACACTATTTACAGTTGAAGAGAATTTTCAAGATTTCTTCCAATATATAAGAAAAAACATAGTCATGTGGGGTCTTGTTTGATTCGTCTCAACGAGTACTTTGATAATATCAAAAAATTATAATTTTTATTAATATATAATTAAAGATATTAACGATGCAAAACTCGCATCATTTTTATTAGAAAATGATGAAAAGTGTTTTGATAAACCATATACGTTTGGTGTATTAAGACACCGAATAATTTGATAAGTGGACAAATCAATGTAAGAAAACATCAAAAATCCAATAAGGTGTAAGTGTATATGAAAACAAGAATTGACATTTCTTTACAACTAATTCAAATTCGTCAAATTTTTTACCCATACCAAAAATAACCACAAACAATGAAACAAATCGATACTTTGCACTCACAATTTTCATCCCGTACCCATCAAATCTATATATATTTAAAAGTTACCATTCTAGGTCATTGAATGCTAACTTTTAAAGATGAATTGGTTTTTTTTTCATTTCTTGCCTTATTTATTTAGCCCAAAATTTAAACAATTTTTCAAATCCGAAAAGTACTAAAGTGACAATTTCATATATTAACAATTATATCAATAATATATAATCTTCTATATAATATAAAAAGTTTTTTATTCACAATTATATACAATTACTACATATTAATCAATTAATAAGTCCTCATTTACATATCGTTGTATAACTCTTATATCTTCACGTTAAATTTTCAACATAGTTCAAATTTATATTTTTATTAAGCATGAAAAACAACCATCTATATATATATTTAAAAGTTAGCATTCTAGGTCATTGAATGCTAACTTTGAAAAATGAATTAATTTTTTTTCCATTTCATGCCTTATTTATTTAGCCCAAAATTTAAACAATTTCTCAAATCCAAAAAGTATTAAAATAACAATTTCATATATTAACAATTATATTGATAATCTATAATCTTCTATATAATATAAAAAGTTTTTGATTCACAATTATATACAATTACTACATATTAATCAATTGAAAAGTTTTCATTTTCATATCGTTGTATAACTCTTATATCTTCACGTTAAATTTTCAACATAGTTCAATTTATATTTCTATTAAGCATGAAAAACAACCATCTATATATATTTAAAAGTTAGCATTCTAGGTCATTCAATGCTAACTTTTAAAGATGAATTAGTTTTTTTTTCCATTTCATGCCTTATTTATTTAGCCCAAAATTTAAATAATTTCTCAAATCCAAAAAGTATTAAAATAACAATTTCATATATTAACTATTATATTGATAATCTATAATCTTCTATATAATATAAAATGTTTTTGATTCACAATTATATACAATTACTACATATTAATCAATTGAAAAGTCTTAATTTTCATATTGTTGTATAACTCTTATATGTTCACGTTAAATTTTCAATATAGTTCAATTTATATTTCTATTAAGCATGAAAAATAACCATCTATATATATTTAAAAGTTAGGATTCTAGGTCATTGAATGCTAACTTTTAAAGATGAATTGGTTTTTTTTTTCATTTCTTGTCATATTCATTTAGCCCAAAATTTAAACAATTTCTCAAATCCGAAAAGTACTAAAGTGACAATTTCATATATTAACAATTATATCAATAATATATAATCTTCTATATAATATAAAAAGTTTGTGATTCACAATTATATACAATTACTACATATTAATCAATTAATAAGTCCTCATTTTCATATCGTTGTATAACTCTTATATCTTCACGTTAAATTTTCAACATAGTTCAATTTATATTTCTATTAAGCATGAAAAACAACCATCTATATATATTTGAAAGTTAGCATTCTAGGTCATTGAATGCTAACTTTTAAAGATGAATTATTTTATTTTTTTCATTTCATGCCTTATTTATTTAGCCCAAAATTTAAACAATTTCCAAATCCAAAAAATACTAAAGTGATAATTTCATATATTAACAATTATATTGATAATCTATAATCTTCTATATAATATAAAAAGTTTTTGATTCACAATTATATACAATTACTACATATTAATCAATTGAAAAGTCTTCATTTTCATATCGTTGTATAACTCTTATATCTTCACGTTAAATTTTAACATAGTTCAATTTATATTTCTATTAAGCATGAAAAACAACCATCTATATATATTTACAAGTTAGCATTCTAGGTCATTGAATGCTAACTTTTAAAGATGAATTGATTTTTTTTTTCATTTCTTGCCTTATTTATTTAGCCCAAAATTTAAACAATTTTTCAAATCCAAAAATTACTAAAGTGACAATTTCATATATTAACAATTATATCAATAATATATAATCTTCTATATAATATAAAAAGTTTTTGATTCACAATTATATACAATTACTACATATTAATCAATTAATAAGTCCTCATTTTTATATCGTTGTATAACTCTTATATTTTCACGTTAAATTTTCAACATAGTTCAAATTTATATTCTATTAAGCATGAAAAACAACCATCTATATATATATATTTAAAAGTTAGCATTCTATGTCATTGAATGCTAAATTTTAAAGATGAATTAGTTTTTTTTCCATTTCATGCCTTATTTATTTAGCCCAAAATTTAAACAATTTCTCAAATCCAAAAAGTACTAAAGTGACAATTTCATATATTAAAAATTATATTGATAATCTATAATCTTGTATATAATATAAAAAAAATTTGATTCACAATTATATACAATTACTACATATTAATCAATTGAAAAGTCTTCATTTTCATATCGTTGTATAACTCTTATATATTCACGTTAAATTTTTAACATAGTTCAATTTATATTTCTATTAAGCGTGAAAAACAATCATTTATATATATTTAAAGGTTAGCATTCTAGGTCATTGAATGCTAACTTTTAAAGATGAATTGGTTTTTTTCATTTCTTGCCTTATTTATTTAGCCCAAAATTTAAACAATTTCTCAAATCCGAAAAGTACTAAAGTGACAATTTCATATATTAAAAATTATATCAATAATGAATAATATTCTATATAATATAAAGAGTTTGTGAATCACAATTATATACAATTATTACATATTAATCAATTAATAAATCCTCATTTTCATATCGTTGTATAACTCTTATATCTTTACGTTAAAATTTCAACATAGTTCTATTCATATTTCTATTAAGCATGAAAAATAACAATATATATATATATTTAAAATTTAGCATTTTAGGTCATTGAATGCTAACTTTTAAAGATGAATTAGTTTTTTTTTCATTTCATGCCTTATTTATTTAGCACACATTTAAACAATTTCTCAAATCCAAAAAGTACTAAAGTGACAATTTCATATATTAACAATTATATTAATAATCTATAATTGTCTATATAATATACAAAGTTTTTGATTCACAATTATATACAATTACTACATATTAATCAATTAAAAAGTCCTCATTTTCATATCGTTGTATAATTCTTATATCTTCACGTTAAATTTTCAACATAGTTCAATTTATATTTCTATTAAGCATGAAAAATAACCATCTATATCTATACATATTTCAAAGTTAGCATTCTACGTCATTGAATGCTAACTTTTAAAGACAAAATCAAAGGCTTAAATAGGCCTAAAGTGATAGTTTGTCTGTAGGATTAGTTTATCACCCTTAGTATATAATATGTTAGATTTTCCGATCGATTTTTACTATAGGGTTTATAAACCAATATAAAATACATAAGTATAATTATAGGCTACTTTGTAATTTAAGTAATTAAATTTTTCTTTGTTTATTTTAATATACCATAGCATAATTATGTGTATATATAAAAATGAGCACTATTTGTAAGTAATTATTCTCTCCCCTCACACACTTTTTTCAGCTAAATCTTGCCTCTACGTACAGACTACTCTTTAGGTTATGACTCATTTTTTAACCTAAATCTCAATTAGTGATAGTTACTACATACTGTATATGTTATATTTTGCTCTCATTTACTCCTACTTTAATATTATCCAATTACTACACGTAACTCCCGTATTTAGTACACAATGAATTGTTGGAAACAAATTATAGTCAAGATGTCTAAACGGTTATATGTCAAAATGGCTTCACTTTCCAAGTAACATTTTCATCTATAAAAGGGCGAAAATGGTGGTATTTCGTTCATTTGCTCTGGGCATCCATCATCTCATTCTTCTATATGGAAATTAGCTTTAGAAAGCCATATAGTGAAGCTTGGGAGATAGTGGACAACACCTTAAAAAGACATGGTCACTAAAATAAGCATAATTATTAAGTTAAAGATGTGAATAAGGATTCCCGATTGTCGATGATGCAAGTATATATCCATCTCACGGTAAACTATCCTTAATTATATGTATTTGGATCTCTTTTGTAGTCTACAATACTTACATATATCGGTTTAAATTTATTAATATAATTGTCTTTTGATCGAGATAGGTTAATTTTATGTGAAGATGTCAGAGAATTGGATAATCTAATAGCATTATTGAGACATCGATTGTTTACATCATGCACCAATAGCTTTCACTAGACGGAGGACAAAGACAATCGATTTAGGACAACTGATTATTAGTAAAGAATAAAGCAAACTATTTTATGGACGAGGTAAACCCTTCAACTACTAGTAGCATAAATTCAATTAGGTTTGTATTTTTAGTTTCTTTTTTGTACTAAATCGTTTTAGGTAAGTGTGTTGTTATTTTGGTTAATGATGATTTTTATTGTTCTATTTTATACATAAAAGACATTATTAAAATGCAATAAATTTGTAAGATAAAGGCAACAAATTAGAAACGTGGAGTGTAGTGGAGCATGTAAGAAATGAGAGTTGTTGTAGCAAGTTTCTTACAAATACTCGAGTTCAAGCACAACATATAATTAGATAGGCATTTCTAAAATATTTCCCAAATATTTTCAAAGGAAAAAACGCATCCTTACAAAAAACAACTATCACCTTAATTCAAAATTTAAATTGAACTTCTGACCAAAATAAATAAATAAAATTGTACTTCGTACAATCATAGTATTTTATACCTAAAATACTTAGATATTACATTTTTTTGTCAAGACTTAGATATTACATTTAAAGATTTGGGTTCCCGTGCGAAATGCGAAGCAATCTCGGCCGTACGTTTTTTTTTTTTTTTTGGTCAACACCTTTTTTTTTTCATTTTCGTCATGTGATCATTCTGGAAAAGCCTATATAGAAGGTTCACGAATAAGCACTAGATGTTCATTTATTTGTACATTCACGTTCACAAATAAGCACTGAATGTTCAAAGACATGTGTTGGAACATGATCATGTTATATGTGAACTTATACGGCACATACAATGAACATATAGTACTTATATGTGAACGTTAATAATTCTCTATTCCAGAACGATCAGAGACAATAAATAAATAAAAAATAAATAAAATTTGTTGACCGAAAAAAAATCGCCATATTTACGGTTATGCCATCGCGTCACTATTCACTATCCCCCTTTTTAACAGTACAGTGCCCTTGAATATTACCCCCCAGATAATGAACATTACCGCTCAGAAAATGAACATGTGGTGTCTATTTATGAACTCGAATGAACGCGACCGTTTCGTATTTCACACGGTAAGCATATTTCGCACGTGAAACGGACTCTACATTTAAATACATATCAAACAATATATCGTCTAAGATAAAACATGAAAAAACAATCCATATATTAGAAACTCAAATTTAAATCGTGACACTACATATACATAAAAGTTGGCTTTTTTGCCCTCATTAATGATCCACTTGAATTATCTTCAATTGTTTTGCTTCACAATAGAGTTGAACAATATGTTTTACCCTCAAATATTGGGCTACTGAATGATATGAAAAGACAAAAAAATACAATCAGATATTGGACTATTAAAAATTGGATCACACGTGCATGGACGGCCATACTGCATCCCAAATAGAATAGGCGTCAATTGCTAAGCATTTCATCTCTCACAATTAACACATTTAAGTATATGAAGATGAAATGACAGCCAAAAAAAGCTTAAGTCAAACGGAATTTTAACCGGAAAAAAAAAAAGAGCCAAGTCAAACGGTTGTACCACATTACAACTATATTTAAATCACAAGAAGTTCAAAGGTTGTACAACATAAAACGACAAACAATAAGCTTTTTAACACACAAAAAACAATTGAAACGGTTGTACCACATCATAGCTATATTTAAATCAGACGTTCAAATTCTATTGTTGTAACCGTTATACTATTGTCGTCCCCTGGTGATCCAGCCTTAGTGACGACCCCAACAATTTAATCATTGGCAGTCCAATAGCTACATATTTAAATCAAAGTTTGTACATCATAAAATAAAAAAATTAAAGCAGAAGTTAGAATCCTATCCCACAAGTGAAACGGTTCTACCACATTATAACTATATTTAATATATAAATTAAATTAACATTACACTTACCTCGTCTCTTCCTATATATATATATATATATATATATGATACCTGACCACCCCACTACTCTTCGCTTCGTTGCTCCATCCTTCACACAAAAATAACAATCATGAAAGAAACTATATACCACTAAACCAATTAACCGAAGGGTTTAACTCTGACATGTTTGTCGCAAGTGGGATGCCTTCGACAGGATCAATTACATACATCATTACATGCTTCATTCTATCCGATAACATGGTACGTAAACAAAGCAAGGATATATTTGGTTTAATTTTCTCTCTAATTAAATAAATAACTGAAAGTTACAGACAACTTTATGTTGCCATCTCTAGAGTGACAAATCCACAAGGTTTCAAAATATTTTGACGGAAGGGGATCAAAATTACTTTAAACACACAAGAAAAATTGTGTTTAAGGAAGCTTTCAACAAGCTCACCACGCAAAATAAGGTAACACATTTCTCTGTATTTAGATCAACTCATTATCTGTATTTAGATCAACTCATTATAATTGTTAATATAAATGTTTTTTGTTTGAAGGGGATCAATAATGCTTTAAACACACAAGGAATATTCTGTTTAAGGAAGCTTTCAGCAAGCTCACCCCGCAAAATAAGGTAACAAATTTATCTGTATTTAGATCAACACATTATAATTGTTAATATAAATTGATGAAAATTATGTCCTCTACTTATACAGGGGCTGTACGAAATAAAGCAAGTTGACGCAATGCATAAAGCATTAAATCATGTACAATAACGTAAAATTTTCTATAATTCAGTTATATTGTGTTTATTTTTATATTTTGCTTTCAACATGGAGTAATGTTTAATAATCTCATACTCACTACCTTGTTGACATTATGAGGACATGCAAATGTGTTATACTCAACATATATAATCATTTGGACAAGTATATTAATGACTGAAAGGGAAGCAATTTAAACTCACATTTTTAGATACACTTTCTTCTTCCAAAATAATAAGGCAGCCTCTACACATACAATTGGGAGATAGTGGGCAACACCTTAAAAAAACATGGTCGCCGAAGTAAGCATAATTATTAAGTTAAAGATGTGAATGAAGATTCCCGATTGTCGAGGATGCAAGTATATATCCACCTCATGGTAAATTATCCTTGATTATATGTATTTGGATCTATTTAGTAGTCTACACATGCATGTACTAAATACTTATATCTATCGATTTAAATTTATTAATATAATTGTCTTTTGATTGAGATAGATTAATTTTATGTGAAGATGTCAGATAATTGGATAATCTAATAGCACTATTGAAGCATCGATTGTTTACATCATGCATGGGTAGTTTTCACTAGAAGGAGGACAAATACAATTGATTTAGGACAATTGATTGTTAGTAATGAATAAATCAAACTATTTTATGGACGACGTAAACCCTTCAACTTTTGGTAGCATAAATTCAACTAGGTTCGTATTTTTAGTTCCTTTTTTTGTACTAATCGATTTAGGTAGGTGTGTTGTTATTTTGGTTAAGGATGATTTTTGTTGTTCTATTTTATACATATTCATTTTACACTCATCATGTATATATACTAAATTTGGCCTCATTTTTCTTGGTCTAGAGGAATTAATCAAGGATGGAAGTCGAAATAATTGACATATACTCACTCTCACATATAAAATGTACAAGGAAGAAGTTATGAATTATAATTTCGCTAAGAAAAGTAAGCATGTACCAATAAAATAACTAATGTACTTTTATATAAAATGTAACAAGGTTTAAGAATATGCAGAGTCATCAATTATTTATATTACTTATAAGAATAGGAAGTAATGACTAATATATTTTAATTAAAATGATATTTGTCTAGGAATATGTAAAGTCAATGTGACCAATAAAATGATATATATTTCAGACCAAAAAAATAAAACAATATATTAATGAATATTAATAACTAAAGCATAACAAAAAACATTATTAAAAGGCAATATATTTGTAAGACAAAGGAAAAAGTTAGAAATGTGAAGGGTAGTAGAGCATGAAATGAGAGTTGTTGTAGGAAGTTTCTTATAAATATTTCAGTTCAAGCACAACATATACAACATATAATTAGATATGAATTTCTAAAATATTCTCCAAATATTTTCAAAGGAAAAGAATACATCCCTACAAAAAACAACTATCGGCTTAATTCAAAATTTAAATTGAACTTCTGACCAAAAAAATAAATAAAATTGTACTTCGTACAATCATAACATTTTATACCTAAAATACATAGATATTACATTAAATACATATCAAATAATATATCATTTAAGATAAAACATGCAACAACAATCCATATATTACAAATTCACATTTAAACCGCGACAACATATACACAAAAGGTCCGTGCGAAATTCGGACTTAGATTTCTAGTATCCAGGAAAACTATAATTAGTATCATAATTATAATTAATATTACCATGATTATTATACATATGAACAACAGCCGTGCCATGATCATCAGAAAGGTCAATCAAATCACCAACCTTGACTTCTTCCTCGAACATCTCCCACTTGAGAGTTATAACCGTCCTCATCGTAGACTCGACCACACTTGATTCCTTCCCTTCCTCTTCATCTTCATCTTCATCCTCATCCTCATCCTCCAATGCTGTCGCCCGACTGCTACTGCCGCCGGAAGCGGCGTCGACAGTTGGCGGACCTACATTGATGATCCGCTCGAGCTCTCGAACGTCTTCTTCAGAAATCTTCTCCACCTTAGGGCACTCCGACTTGCTGAGTAGCCCGATCTCCCTGCAAATGTCGAAGAAATCGGAGATCTCATCAGCCTGCCGCATCGACCTTCGCAAAACCTCCAGCCCGGCCCTAGCCGCCGCCGGCTCCGCGGCCGCGTAGATCCGGATCATGACATTGGCGATCGCGTCGCAGATCTTGCTATACACGTCAAAGACCTCAATGATGACGCAATCCATGGCTTCGAAGATGACGGAATCGCAGGTCCCCGGCCGGATCTGGAGGAGCAGATCCAGAAGATCCTGCCACCGCTCCAGCCTCCTTAGCCTCTGCGACACCGTCTCATTCTGTTTCGATAATTCCTTCTCTGTATCTTGAAATTCGGAGGAGAGGCTAACGGATTTGCGATCGAGGAAGTTGAAGTAGGATCGGACGAAGGCGTGGTTGAAGGTGGAGAGGTCAAACGGGAGACGGCCGATCTTCCTTGTTGGGGGAATGTTGGTGCAGAGGACGCCATGGAAGAGCAACAGGCCTTTGATGGCGACGGTGGAGGAGCGGGTGCGGGTGAGGCGGCGGGAGAGGGCGACGAGGAAGGGGAGAAGAGAGGAAGGACTAGTTCGCATCCAAGTGAAAACTCGCTGCGTGTTCTTGTAGTCCACGAATCGCTCGTCGTGGCTTGTGGCCTTGATCACCGCCGCCTCTAGTGCAGGGTTGCGGAACTGGTGGCGCCGCCCCAGCGCCGCCAGCCACAGGCTGTTACGGTCCTTGCACGCACCTGAGACGCGCTGCCATAGCTTCATCTCTCGCCGCTTATGATAAAATTGGAGAGAAAATTGATCGGATTGAGTTGATTGTTTTAGCTCCGTCTCAGCTATTTGCTTCTTGAATGAGGTTTTGGTGGGATTTGAGTTGAAGATTGAAAGGAGAGATAGAAAAACGTGGGGGTCATCACGAAATCCTTCATTTTACTAACGCTTTCTCCTTCAGGACCTTCACCCACCACAATTCAAACGAATCTTGCCGGCCAGTATTTGAAAATCTATTATATAGTTAGTCACGCGGCTCTCCTAGAATGAATTTGAAATTTATGTTGTTATGTGACGTTATACTATTAAATTGGATACGTGGTGGCCTATGATTTTTTTAGATTTATTTATTTTACAAATTAAAAAATTATAAAAATAGATTTACAATAAAATCTTTCTAAAATATACAACAAAATATTATATAATATTTGTATTATGTTGATGTGCAACTTGGTTTAGTGGTAAGATTGATTATAATATTGTAATTTGGTCTAGAGTTCGATGCTCACTGCCCATCAATCTTCTTCTTTTCTAAATTTTGCATCTTTTATTATGTGGGCCCCAAATTTTTCCTTATATTATTTTCCGTTTTAACAGCAGCGCAATTTAATTTAATTTTTTTAACTTTTTTCCATTATCAAATAATTCTAATGAATAAAAAAACTCCAATAGATGAAACTAATTAAATAATTATGTATTTTTTATTATAAGGGCCTAAATTTAACTTTTGCACAAGGCCTCTAGAATTTCCGGGACGGCCCTGAATCTACTATATAACTACTAAACGCAAATACCGATTGAGCCACGTGGCGCTAGGGCTGAGCACGGACAGAAACCGACCCGAACCCAACCCGACCCGGAAACCCAAAAAAACGGGACCGAACCGAAGTCATGCGGTTCGGTTCGGGCCTTGCTCGGTTCGGTCCGGGCTAAAAACCGAACTGGCCCGATTTGTTTATTTACCGGATTTCCCGTTTAAAACTTTAAATTTCCTGTTTAAAGTCCAATAAATATAATACCAAAATGATATAGATTAATAGAAGTTATCAAGTTCGACTTACAAAATAAAGAAGTTCGAAACACAAAATGACCAAAATCATATGAAATGACTTAAAAAAAGGCCATTCGGTTTAACCTAAACCGAACCCGAATCGAAACCCTGATAAAATCAGACCGAAACCCGAACCGAATAATTTGGTTTTGGGTTCGGTTCAGGTTTTTTGGGTCGGGTTTTCGGTTTAACCGACCCATGCTCAGCCCTACGTGGCGCTCCCAAAATGACCCAAATTTTAAGTTGCCACGTAGCGTCACGATATTGAATTGGACATGTGGCAGCTTGTGAGTTTTTTAGATTTATTTTAAAAATAAAAAATCTACGATAATAGAATCTTACATTTGCCATACGAATATTATTTGCAATAAAATCTTTCCAAAATGTACAAAAAAATATCATGTAATATTTGATTATCTTTTTCCAATATTGACCACATAATATTCTGTAATATTTATTTATGCACTATGCGAAAATAAATCTGCAATATTTTTAACATTAATCCTTTCTAAAATGGACCACAAAAAGATAAGACTAGGATCCGAAAGTTAGAGTCGCTAAAAGTAAACTTTATACAAAATAAAGGTGAAAACGTGCTATAAGTATAATGGTTTATGTTCATGTTAGTTATTTTATATAACATATTATTGGTATGCATAATCTTTTTTTAAATTCGTTCAAAGCGCGAAGTGTAATCTACTATATATCTACTAATCCAAAATCTTATGTGTCGCCACCACGTTTAATTTGCCTATATGTCATCACTCATCTAACCATCATACACTACATCATCCAACTATTAGGAAAAAAATAAAAAAGGATTATCAACTAAAAGAGCTGCAAAATGTTTCGAAAAGATACGAAAAAACTAAAAATTATTTTCCATGTATAGAATAAGATAAGTTTTGATTATAGTAAGTAATCACAACCAATAAGATAAGTTTTTATTAGAGAATCTCAATTTATATGCGTAGGGAGTTTTTAACCCTTTTATTTTCCTAAGTAATCTTGAATAGATAGAAAAGTCTATTTTTCATATATCTTATTTGATGGTGTAAGTAAATATATATCAACTAATCTTGCTATATCATCTTAAAACACTTATGGTTTTTACAAATCTTCTCTATAATTTTTCTACATATTGAAGATATACAATATTTTTACGATCAAGTTCACAAATTGCTTAAAACCGTAGATTTCTATCAAGAATATATAAAATATTATTGAAAAGATTCTCTCAAAGTCGATTAATATAAATCCAGTGTTTATGTTGTAGTAGTTTACTTACCAATTTCCATAACTAATGTATTTCGTAGAGTCTATTAAAAGTCATTTAAATCCAATTTATACGAACTAAAGAGCATATAGTATGTTGTATTTATCAAGTGCATTGTTTATATATGTATTATATTATATTAAGATATATATATATGCTCTTTCCTAATGTATTTTTATCTTCAAACGACAACTCTATAAAATAAATAACCCACTTTAACATAATTGTAAACCAAATTTCATATGGGCCTAATCTTCACAATGTATTTGTTAAATATAATTTATTATTATTTTTTAAAGTACTTATTGATCGTGGTTAATATAGTTTGATCATCTTCACAAATTATGGTTTTGTTAACTTTACAACTTAAGTTCAGGTACAAAACTATCTGAATTGATTTGTGATGCCAACTTATTATCTGGGATGAGCTCCGATGACGAATGGATTCTATTTTGAAGCATTAGACATGACTTTAAAAGATATTCTATGAGCTACAAATCCCCTTAGTTCAGTACAACCTTTTGGAGAGAAAGTCGTAGTATTTGATGGAGACTTTAGACAAATCCTACCCATTATCACAAAAGGAAGCAAGCAAGATATTATTTTTGCCACCATTAATTCCTCTTATTTGTGGGAATATTGCAAAATTCTTAATTTGACAAGAAACATGAGGATTCAACAAGATACATCTGATTATGATATCCAAGAAGCAAATGAATTTTCTGAAATGGTATTAGGCATCATAGATGGTACTGTAGGCGATGACAAGATGGAGAAGCACAAATACAAATTCCTGATAAACTATTGGTGAAGGATTATGACTTAGATCTGATTCCAGCAATTATTAAGTTTGTTTATCCCTCTCTTTGGACAATCAATTGTCTCCAAAATACTTTGAAGAACGAGCAATTCTTGCACCACCACATGAAGAGGTAGATAGAGTTAATAACTATATTGTCTTTATTACCAGGTAATGAAAAAGTCTATCTCAGTTCGGATAGCCTTTGCAAGACATGTTTTATTGCAGACAATGATGCAAGTGTTTATACTTCTGACTACTTGAAAAGTATTAGATGTTTTGGTATCCCAAATCATGTATTGAAAACTAAGGTTAAGGTCCCTATTATGCTACTTTGAAATATTGACCATTCTTCAAGTTTATGCAATGGGACAAGATTGATAACCACGCAGTCATGTCATACAAGGAATAACTATTTTAACTACAATATTAGACATATAGTTTTGAATCCTCGCATGCTCATGTCACCGTCAAACACTTTATATCCGTTCAAGTTTCAACAAAGACAATTTCTCTTGAGTGTCTGTTTTGCTATGACGATAAACAATAGCCAGGGCCAATCTCTTACAAATGTCGGTTTGTATCTTCCACGCCCTATTTTTGCTCATGGTCAGTTTTATGTTGCATCACTCATGATCAGTTTTGTGTTGCATCATCAAGAGTTACTAGCAAGAAAGGTTTGCAGATTTTGATATGGGATAAAAACAAAAAAAGATCTAATACTACTACCAATGTAGTATACAACAATTTTTTTTAATAATTTGTAGCAATTTTGAATATCTTACGAGATTTTATGTTTAGGGTTTCATTTTCATGTATTAGATAAATATTTTGATTATGCTTTATCGTTTTAGTAGTATAGATGTTAGGGATATGACTATCCACGTTTCAAAACTACTTAACCAATTTTACTATTAATAAAGTTATGGAGAGTTTCGCCTCTCCTTTGATAATGTATTTTGTTAATCTCTTCAATATTTTGTATTCAATTAGTCCTTTTTTACATTAGTATTAATTTACTTTTATAATAGTCATTACCTACATATTTCTATATCAATTAAATATATAATTTTTATATACTATTTTTTTAAATGTAAGAAATAATAAACAAATCCCGTGCACGACACGGGTACTACACTAGTTATATAAAATATTCAATTTAATTTCCGCGTTGTGGTGGGCGTGAGACAACAATTTGCCACCTGTACTCAGCACGCCTCCTGCCCGGAGAACGTCTTCTGACATAGATTTACTGAGCCGGTTCGTTCTGAGTCGACTCGCGCTGTTCACATTCCCTTGGCTCAGCTTCAAGGTCTACATATTCAATTTTATTTTATTTTATTAGGTAAAAATTAGACTGGAAATCACAGAAGAGCCGATTTCTCAATCTATAACATCTTTACGGATGATAATTACAAATTCTAGACTATCTCTAAAATCTTCCAAGGAATTCTGCTGGACCTTCTTCGCGATGAAATCGGCCACTACGTTTTCTCGGAAGACGTGAGAAATATGCACGGAAGAAAACAGTTGTAAAACACACAGGATATCAGAAATTAACATTTCAATATCCCATGGATAGTGCCAGATTTGATTAAGAACATTCACAATGGTAAGGTTGTCGCATTCAAGTTGAATGTTGATAATGCCTAATTCATCGGCCTTTACTAGGGCATTTCTTACTGCCAATGTTTCTGTTTTTAGCGGGGTTGAGATACCACATTTATCCCCAAAGAGGAATATTGGTTTACCCGTATTGTTCCTGAAAATGTAACCAAAACTAGATTCACCATTGGTTTTGGTTAGGGATGGCAACGGGGCGGGGATTCCCCATTCCCTATGGGGAATTCCCGCCACGGGGACGGGGAGCTCCAACGGGGACGGGGGCGGGGCGAAAGTTTAATCCCCATGCGGGGATGGGGAGCGGGGCGGGGATAGAGGTCCCCGTCCCGTTCTCCGCCCCGTCCCCGGCGGGGAAACCCGTGGGGATCCCCGCCGAATGCATTATTTTTGTAATTTCTCTACCCCTAAACCCTAAATTTTATACAATTTAGTCCCAAAATCTCGTACAGTTTAGATGTTAAACCTTAAATCTCAAACCCTCTAAACCATATACCCTAATATATATGCATTAAATCAAAATTAGAGATTTTTGTGAGTGGTAAAACGGGGACGGGGATCCTCGACGGAGAACAGGGCCCCGGCGGGGACGGGGACGGGGGGAGATTTTTATCCCCGTTCGGGGATGGGGACGGAGACGGGGGATGGGTCCGTAAACGGGGACAGGGAGGGTACTCCCCGCCCCGAACCCGCCCCGTTGTCATCCCTAGTTTTGGTGGATCCATCTGTGTTAATTTTAACAATATTGTCCGGTGGTTTTTTTCATTTCTTTATTGGTCGTCTACCAATGTTCATTCTATGAGTTTTTTGTTTGTCTTCTGCTAAACAGTCAGGGTTCCAACTCTTCGTCTTATTCCAGATCTCAATTTGTTTCTTAATGTAGATTGATACATCCTTTATGGAGTCAGCATCATCGTTTGTTCTTCCAACGCTTTGTTGGTTTCTATAAAACCAAATGCCCCACCAAGAGACCATTAATTCTATAAATTGTTATCTATCAGTTTTTTGTCGAATTTCTTCAATGATTTCATTGATTTTTTGTTTCCTATGTTTAGGGATCTGATGATGCCATAGGTATCGTAATTCACTTTTTCGATTGTTTTTATGGTATGGTTACATTGGAAAAGGAGATGATTTAAATCCTCCAAATGAGTATTGCAACGTATACAACCCGGGGGGGGGGGGGGGGGGGGGGGTTGCAACACCTTTTTATGCTAATCTAGCTTTTGTTGGGAGTCCATTTTTTATTATTTTCCAGACAAAGTTTTTAACTTTGGGATATGTGTCCATCTTCCAGATCCATGAAGAATCATAGGCAGTATAACTCTTATTTTTGTTAATTAGTTCCATAACAGAATTTGTAGAAAACCAACCATTTTTGCTAGTTTTCCGGTACATTCTATCATGGATCTCATTTAAGGGTATTGGGATCGAGGTTATTTTTTTGGCTAAATCATATGGTAGACATTGTTCTAATAAGTTCTTATTTCAGGTTTTATTTGGTAACATAAATGTAGCTACAAGGGCATCCTTATTCAGGATTGATTGTGTGTTTATGGTATCACATAAAGGGGTGTTCAAAACCCAGTTATCCGTCCAGTTTTTTTATTGTTTTGTCATTACCAACTTGCCAAATTAGTCTAGATTTGAACTCAGCCATGAGTTCAATCATTTTGGACCATTGCCAAGAGCAATTTCCTTATTTCTCATAATGAAATATATGGTTTGTTTTCAAGTATTTTTCAGTAACAACTCTAACCCAATAGTTATTTGGTTCTGCTAGGATTTTCCATAGTAATTTGAATTGTAGGGCTTTATTCGTGTCTTTAGCTTTTCTCAAACCAAGACATCCTTGATGAGTTGGTTTACATATTTTTTCCCAGCATATAAGAGGTTTATAGGAGTTGTCTTTGTTCAAAAAAAGAATCTATTTAACTTGTCAAGTTCATTGTGTGTGTATGTAGGTAACATAAAACTTTGCATAAGATAGTTAGGTCTTGATGCCAGATTGGTTTTTATTAGTGTTGTTCTTCCTGCTTGAGAAAGAGAGTTTGCTTTTCATTTAGATAATTGATGTTGGGTGCTAACTAAAAGGTCAGCAAATGTATTTGAGTTAACTCTACCATTAATGATAGGGCAACCTAGGTATTTTTCGAGAGATATCATATTTGTGATTGTGAGTGTACCTTGTAATGCTAATTTCTTTTGGTTGGAAACCTTTTTTGTGACTTGAAAAGCCGATTTATGAAAATTTACTTTTTGTCCTGAGATTTTACAGTACTTGTCAATAATATCCTTGATTTCTTTGCAGTTTTCTTGTTTAGCTTTTGAGAAGATCACAATGTCATCCGTAAATGCCAGAAACGGGATTCGTGTTCCTTGTTGATTGATTTGAAATCCTAGAGGATTTCTCTACATATTCAATTTAAAATTATGTTTTCTGTAGTTGTGAATAAAAGATTTCTGGATTCAAAAATAATATAATATCGTAAAAAAAATGAAACCGAGCCCGAAAACGCTCCCTTTTTACAACAGAAACCTGCATCCGAAAACCCTAGCTTGTGGGTGGCTGCTGCAGCATTTACCCATATATCTCATACTTCAAATCTTTCTCCTCAATTGCGACTACGATCTTCTCGATAATTATGCTATCACCAACACCCAACCTTTGCAGACTAGGATCTGTATTTGCTCTATTACAGAGAAGAAGTTATGGGCGAACTGGGGGGGAAATCTTGCCTTTTTTTCTCGTCAGAGATGTTCACGTTTGTTACCTAACCCCGACTTGTCAACTGTTTGGTTTTTCGGCGCACTGCTACTCCAAAATCTCTTTCAAAGGCTCATTCCTGCTGCTTTTGTGGGATTCGGGTTCTCAGGAGGAGATGATCAAAGGACGAAGTGGGTATGGCCAAGGACAGAACGTCTTGCACGCCACTGTGGTTGCCATGATTCACAAGGAGCAGTACCTCCAGGGTTGCGTGGATGATATGAGATGGTGTTGTGATGTCTCTATAGATCTTATTACTGTGGGGAGTGATAGGCTCTGTCTCAATTCGCCACGTTTAGCCCTTATTTCAAGAAGAGCCATACACTTGCCTTTCAGGTGTATTCCTTCCCTTTTACCTCCTTTTCTTAGCTTGTATGTTGTGCCTGCTAAGTTGCTTCCTATATATCCTAACTTTGATTGGTTGAACTTGATACACCATCTCTTGAATCCTGCTTATCTTCTCTCTGTTTTTTATTTCTATTGCCCTTGTTATTTTTGTTGCTTTGATTGTGCTTGTGAGGTCTTCCTTCCCTTTTCCAATTTCATGGACAAAGGGAAGAGAACGATGAAGGAGGTGTTATGTACATCTCTGGGGGCTTCTAACACCTCTGCAAAAGCTACAAACAAGAACTCTGAATCTTCTGCCCAAAAACAAACTGAGGTGACCCCTCCTCTTGTGACTAAATCCAGTTCTAAACCAGTTATTGATATGGATCTATATCTGTCAAAACTATCGAGAGTGAGAAAAAACATTTTGAAACTGAAAGAATCTTCCTTGCTTGGGTATGTTATTGGAGATCTTGTGGATTTTTCAAAACTGAAAACTAAACTAAAAAATGACTGGAGATTTGTCAAAGGATCCTTTGAAATCATAGAGAAACCAAATCTCTGGTTTGAAATTCGTTTTGCTAATCTGATTGACAAAAAAAAAGACATGGGATGGGAGACCTTGCCATGTGTTTGGGAAACTCTTGCTTCTAAAGCCTTGGTCATCCAATTTTGATCCCTTTTCTGAACCCATCTCCACTACTGACATGTGGATCAGAATTCCTCATTTGCTTGTGGAATACATCAGTTTTGATGTCATTAGCACAATCATTGAGATGAATAACCTGGGCACTCTTATAAAACTTGATCCTTTCACTGAAAAAAAAACAGAGAGTTAGCTATGCTAGAGTGTGTATCAATGTTGATGTCAAAAGAGTGGATTTCAAAACTATTGTCATTCCAAATGAAGAAGGGAAAGAAAAAATATACACAATCTGGTTTGAAGAGGCCCCTGAAGGCTGTGGAAATTGTGGAGCCCTGGAGCATTCTTTTGAAAAATGCCCCTTGAGGATTGCCAAGCCTCAATCACTTCAACTCATATTTCAGAGGCTTAAAGTTAGTTCTTTTTCTGATGATACTAAGGAAGATCCTGAAGATGGCAAGAACAATTGGCAAAATGTCTCTTCTAACAAGAAAAAGAACAACATTATGGCTAATACCTCGACTTCTCTTTCTTCTGAGTCACTTCTCCAAAAAAATGGCTTCTCCATTATCTACCAAAATGCCCCTGAACACTCGGTTTTACAGCCATTGAATGATAAGGCTGTGATGAATGCTACTACCTCTAGCTCTACTCCTGAAATCATTAATGATGTTGATGATTCTCATGTTGAGATATCTACTAATGCTGAATTGCCTGATAGTCTTACCCCACCCTTTGTGCTCCCCCACCCTAATGATGATACCACCAAGGTGAGCCTGAGGGCTCCTACAAGCCATGTGCTTGTGTTGGGCAAGGATGAGATGCTTATGCTTGATGAAAAAGAACTGCAGAGCTTTCTGAGCCAGGATGATCTCTTGGATGAATTCGTGGAATGCTCTGAAATCCTTCAGAAGGATATTGAGGATTTGAACATTGAACTAAAGGCTCCTGAAAAGCCTGAACTGCTTCTGAGCATCAACAAGTCCACGGCTGTCACTCAAGAGCTCCATGGACAAGAAGTTGGTGCAGTATTGTCCCTTATTGTGACCTCTGAGTCCAGTAAGCGCATGGACATGGTTTGTGAGGTTGACACCGCCACCTTGGTGCTGAAGGGTGCAAAAAAGTTTAAAAAATGATTATGTGTAACTACATTTATCAATTGTTAGGTTTTGTTGAACTCACTGCTCACAATGATGCTGTTAGGGTTAACCCCTTGATTAGCTTTTTGACTCCTTTTGTATGTTGGAGTAGAACCACCTTGATTATTGTAATTTTCCAACTTTCTAGGTCTGCTTTTGTGAGTCACTGACCATTAATTTGGCCCTTAGACTTGTTGTCTGTTGCTTGGACCTATGAAATTAAATGGTATGGGTTAATATACTTCATGTGTGTTACTCTCTATTGACTTACTGAATTCTGCTTAACTGCATTGGCCATTATGGAGAACCATAGGTATTGCATGGACCTTTCTTTGCTGATTTCTTTTACCAACTTGTTACACTTTAGCACCAGTACTAATGATATGTATCTGAATTATGCTAACATTAAATTTGTTGAGGAGTGGTCTGGTTTATTTCATCCATGTCCCTTACTTTTTTCTTGCCTTATAATTCCTTACTGGTGTTTGAACATGTTTTGCTACCTGAATCTATGCTTGTTTAAACATAGATCAAACATGTATGTGATTTATATCACCCACAGATGGTTTTACAACCACGTTAAGGTAGGTATAGTTTCTTGCTGTAACTGCCTTGTTTACAATCTGACTTTTCTCTCTTTGGCTGATGTTTTCTGCGTCTAGGTAGACTCAAGTCATTTCCCATTAAAGAATTGGAATATATACAAAGGACAACATCAGCACTCCGACTACAAAATGATCAAGCGGAACAACTATGATTTTCTGAACAAATTGAACTTGAACAACCATTCTCATATACCCTTTTCCACTTCGTTTCGCTCTCTCTCATGGTTGTTGACCACCTATGAACAAATACTATAGATTAAGGATGGGCATCCGGTCCGGACCGGACCAGATACGTACGGTCCGATTCGGACCGGCGGACCGTAAACATTTTAAAGTATGGACCGTGGATCGGACCGTTACGGTCCGGTCCATGGTCCGGACCGGGAAGACCGGATTTCATATTTTTCGGCATTTAAAGGGTTTGATTACGGTCTGAATCGTAAAAATTACGGTCCAGACCGTAATGGACCGTAAAAATTATGGACCGGACCGTAAAAAATACCCCAAAAAATGTTTTAAACTTTTTTTTTTTTACGGTCCGGACCGAATCGTAAGACCGGAAATGTAAAATTCTCGGACCGTGGACCGGACCGTAAATTTACGGTTTGGTCCGGTCTTACGGTCCGGTCTTTTTTTGCCCATTCTTACTATGGATACCACATATGGTTGAATATATATCTCCCCTAGGAAAGGGCATTATTAACATTATCTATATTCACTTTTCTCCTTTGAGAGAAGTTTATTTTCAAGTGACTATTATGTCCATGACTACATCCCTTGATCAATTGTTATCTGTTTTGTTAGCTGTAATAATTGTATGTGAGGACATCTCTGGAACCAATTATGTTGTCCAGGAAATATCGAAATCGTTACCAAACTATGCTATTGAACATAGCCTATTCCCATGATACAATTGTGGTCATCCTTTCTGGGTTAAATTGAATAACTACAGACACATATCTGTCATTGCCAGTTCCAATTTCACACATTGCCTTCAATGTAGCTATTGGTATAATGCAAAACAAGCAACAGTCAAAACAAAATTCGATGATCTAGTTCGAAGAAACTCTATGAAGTCTTTGACAACTAAAAACAAAAAATGGAACCTTGTCAATATGTGTAAAAGGGGTATTACCATTGTGAATACAAACCTTATACATATAAGAACAGTCATGAGAAATTGCTATAAAGATGATAACCGAACTTTTATACATCGGATTTTTCTTATGTGGAAACAACTTCAAGAACAAATTACTAGTAACAAGACCCCTCAAAGTCTTAGGACAAGGGGCAATGAAATTTTTTGTTTTTTATGAAGATCACAACATGGAACTACCGAGGGATTGAAAAAAAACCATTTGGATGGACATTGAATCCTTTTGCAAAATTGAAAGGATTCAATTACTCGCATTATTTAAAACAAGAACAAATAAAGAATCCAGTGAAAAACTATGGAGTAAAGCAGGCTTTGATAACTTTCATTGCATACCGACCATTGGTTTCTCAGGTAGTATTTGTGTCATGTGGAAATCTTATCAGCTTACAAATGAAATCCTTGAGATTGACCAAATTGATTCACGATTCGTTAGTATTAAATACAAAATCTATGTACAAACATTACAACCTTGCTTATTCTTACATATGCCCCCCCAAATGAAGCATGAAATAATGAATTTTGGGATGCCATTATTTCCTACATCAAAAATAGTGTTCATCCTTGTATCATTATGGGCGATCTAAATGAGATTCAAGACCATACAGAAAAAATAGGAGGCTTAATCCCAACACTAACAAAATTTGCGAGACTAAGACATTTTAAAAATGAGTGCGAACTTCTGGATATTCCTTTCACATGGAATGTTTTTACTTGGAGAAAAAACAAAACTGAAACAAATAACATTTATGAAAAACTGGATAGAGTTCTCGTCCATCACTAGATATTACAATGGTATCCTGATATTTGTACCAAACATTATGCTTTTACAAGTTCTGATCATTGTCCTATTTCGATTGATCTTACAGCTACCACACCTTTCAAAAATCAACCTTTTAAATTTGAAAAAATATGGATGATAAGAAATGACTTCAGAAATGTTGTTAAACAAGCCTGAAGAACAATTTTTCATGGATCAAGAATGTATTACCTTGTATCTAAAACAAAGTTATTAAAAAAACAAGCAAAAACATGGAATAAGACTACATTTGGTAACGTTTTTTCCCAAGTACAAAATATAGAAAAACAACTATCTAACATCCAAATTAAAATTTGCACAAACTCGAACAATGACCTCATTCAGAAACAAATAAGACTTATCGAGAAAAAGGAAAAGCTTCTAAGTTTCCAAAAGATCTTCTGAAACCAAAGAGCAAAAGTAAAACATATCAAATTTTCTAATACAAACACTAGCTACTTTCATAAAATAGCTAGTGGAAGAAGAAATAGAAAAATTATAAAAGAAATTATAACACAAGAAGAAACTACTATCATTGGAGAAGAAAACATTAGAAATGAAATAAGAAGTGATTTCATTAAAATATTCAAAAGTGAAAAAATGAACGAAGGTCTCTTGAGGGATAATCTAATATTAATCCAGGAGGAAGTATCAACAGAAGATAATAAAAACCTAATAAAGAATGTCTCGAATGAAGAAATTGAATACTAATTTTTGGGGGGCCTGTTACATTGGGTTGTTTGCACATGTCCATAGACAGGACTGCATCTTTTATTTATTATTAATGAAACTCTATTGAATTACTAGATTGATGACACTTCAAAAATGTCACCAACTAGTGTTGATGATGACACTTTGAAAGTGTCACCCACTAGTACTGGTGACACTTCAAAAGTGTCACTCGCTAAAGTCGATGACACTTCTAAAGTGTCACCGACTAGTGTTGATAACACTTCGAAAGTGACGAGAAGTGTCATTAACTAGTGATGATGACGAAAACAAAAAGGGTCACCAACTAGTGATGATGACCATTCGAAAGTGTCACCAACTAGTCTTGATGACACTTTTGTCGAAGTGTCATTAAAACGAGAAGTATCATCAAAATGAAATATGTCATCAAAACGAAATTTATTATCCAAAAAAAACTCTAATTATTGGGGGGGAAAATTGACCGCCACTCAATGGTCAAGGATGTCACATTTTGTTAACTTATAATGTCTTTATTATGTAATGGTAATATCACATAAGCCATGAACCTAAAATAGCTTGATTTGTGGTCATTTATTGCGTTACACTCTCTAAAGACTAAAGAGGGATAGTTTTCACTTTTCAGATTCAGCCAAATGTAAAAAAACTTTTTAAATAATTATTATAATCCCACACCACACCAGGTCAGCTCACCTACTATAATCGGTATGAGCCGCGAGTGTCTTCAACCGAAGCTGTGAACTTAAAATCCTCCAACCCTACTTCCGCTGCCGAAGTTTCCAGAGAAAGAGAGAAAATGTCGAAAACGCTGGTGCAGCCGATAGGGCAGAAGAGGCTGACGAACGTGGCGGTGGTCCGTCTCAAGAAGCATGGCAATCGCTTCGAAATCGCTTGCTACAAGAACAAAGTCCTCTCTTGGCGTTCCGGCGTGTCAGCTCTCTATCTCTCAATTTCTCATCCTTTTATGCAATAACTTTCCCGCGTATTATAATTGTGTTTTTCTGGTTGAAATCCGGATGTGAATGATTGAATATGGCTCTCTGCGAACAATTCTTGGCGCCAGTCTTTAATCCGTGTAGTCGATTTAGTTCATTTTAGCTCCCGGGACTTTTGCAACTAGTAATTCCTATACGATTAGGGCAACGCATTCACCGACATCAAATTCATTCGTTTTGCTGCTTTGTGTGTTTGTTATGGCATATCTCACTATTGATTGGTTTTCAAACAGAGAGAAGGATATAGATGAGGTGTTACAGTCCCAAACTGTTTATTCAAATGTCTCCAAAGGTGTGCTGGCCAAGTCTAAGGACTTGAATAAATCTTTTGGTACTGATGATCAGACCAAAATCTGTCTGGAGGTGAGAAACTCTCATCTGCATTAATGGTGGTGCGACTGTCAGTGTATATAGAAGTCTGCTCCATTTGTGACTGCGAGATGATTGCTTGTTATCATGATACAGATAATAAAGGGGTTTGGTTTGTGGTTTGTTATTAGATTCTGGAGAAAGGTGAGCTTCAAGTTGCTGGAAAGGAGAGGGAGTCTCAACTGTCGAGTCAATTTCGTGATATTGCAACTATAGTCATGCAGAAGACAATTAACCCAGAGACACAGCGGCCTTACACTATTAGCATGATTGAGCGTTTGATGCATGAAATCCATTTTGCTGTTGATCCCCATAATAGCTCCAAGAAGCAGGTGCACTCTTTTGTTTCCTATTAACTTGTTTTTTATATATACACAATTTGGTTCCTTGGGTTATATTTTGTGTTAAATCTTTCAGTACTTTCTGTTGGTGTCTCAGAAGTCTGAAAACAGTTCATGTGTATGCACTTTTTTGTTGCGAAGGGTTTGAGTTCTGAATTCCTCATCAATTATGTCGTGTTTAAAAAAATCAGTAGTTTGAAGTCCATTTTTGTATAGTTGAGTGCTGCTTTTATGATTTTCAGGCTTTTAGCTGAATTCATCTTTTGCAGGCACTAGAGGTGATTCGTGAACTTCAGAATCAGTACCCAATTAAAAGATGTCCAATGAGGGTGAGAATATTTGTTCCACAACAGAATCACTCGTCTTTATCAGAGAAGCTGAACTCCTGGAATGCAAACCTTGTGTCCAAAGATGAATCTGGAGACCAACTCTCTCTTGTGAGTTTCATATCTATACTCCCATGTCACTTGCACCTTCTGAGTATTATTCAGCTGCATCATATTTTTCATCATATTAATATGGATGTTTCCATTGTTAGTTCTGCATACAATACTTACATATCCCCTTCTTGAGTCAGGTTTTCTTTTCTCTGTAAATCTGTTATAAGCATGAGAAGGATGATGGACTGTATTGAATGTGAGCATTGCTACTTCTGCATACACAATGAACTCCTTGTGTTGATGACTTGATGTCAGCTTCCAAAGAGATAGAATGTAGGCGAGTTGTTGTGAGTGCATTTTCTATTCATGCATAACATATTCATATATACTTTGCATAGCTAATTTAGTATTTCGAAAAAGGATTCCTTTTGGACGATTTAATATTTAGAAGAACTTGATTAGCATTACCATTCGAGTATGAAATGACACTGCAGAATCAATTTGTATAAATCTTCCTCAATATTCCTTTCCTCAAGATATCCTTTTGGGGTTGAAGCAATATTAGTGCATCACTGCATCCAAAGATCTAGAAGGCAAGTGTAAAAACTAGAGGAGAAGATCCAATTTTTCTTTCTACAGAAGACAGGCTTGACGTACACTGCGTGCATGTCCCCTGTTTATATTGGAGTTTGTACTGTGAACCAACTTTTCTAACATGGGACAGTGAAGTTTTGAACTAATTTCAAGAAACATACTATTATTTTTTATTCATTTGTATATTGTGCTTAGCTCTTTCCCAAATTAGGTTTCATTATTTGGGATCCTAAAATAGTTCACTATGATTCCGGTGCTAGTTCTGAAATTTCTGATGCTTCTGCAGGCTGAGCCTTTTTAAAGATAAAATAAAGTAATTGATGGTTTTATTATTGCAGATCTGTGAGATAGAGCCTGGGTTTTTCCGAGAGTGTGATGGCTTGGTGAGGAAGTTGCAGGGAAGACTAGAAGTTCTTGCTGTCTCTGTGCATGCAGAGGGAGATACTCACGTAGAGCAGTATGATGATGAGTTTCAGCCAAACTTACCCAAGGAATTTGATGAGCCGGTGCTCCAGCTGAGCGAGAGACTTGAAAAGCAGACGGTTTCAACAAGCTCTGGAAACTCTGGCAGGGAAGTGAAGCAAAACAAGTGCAGCACGTGCAATGCAGCAGTCGGTGATACCAAGGAGTACAGGGAGCACTTCAAGAGTGACTGGCACAAACACAACTTAAGGCGCAAGACCAGAAATCTTCCACCTCTTGCTGCTGATGAATGCATGGATGAGGTACAGATAGGTGATTCCAAGGAAGATTTGAAGGAGTACAACTTTTAAGCCTTGTGAAATCAGCTGTCAAATACACCCCACCTTGTCATCAATGAATATCTGTTGATAACCTAGCTTTCTACTAAGACTTTTCGGTGATTTGCCTGATTTACATTTGGAAAAATCCCGTCTTCTGCCCCGTTAATGAGGAGCTATTCACAGTTTTGGTCACGCCTAGTGTATGTGCTAGAGGTGCTCCCTTGTGAATCCTTTGCTTTTGATCATGTCTGTACTAAAAACCCCTTGTGATGTTTCTGATAATGAATGCTACTGATATTGTTTTTTTTTTATTTTGTACTCAGAACAAGAAATCTGGTGGTTATAAAAGTAAAAATCCTTGTTCTGTAACCTCCATAAATTGATTCTGTAACCTCCATAAATTTGATGCTGGATACCTCAACCTCAAAGGTAGTATGAGGTTCCCTCCACATTCACATGGCTTCCAGATGTGTTAAGCACACAATTTAACAGGAAATTCATTATCGTCTGCTGGCAACAAATGACAGAAAAAAAGGAGTTCAAGACCTCATCCATTGTTGTCTGTCACAGACAACCATGCGCCCACCCCAGATCAACCCAAGGTTGCTGAGGACGATCCTCTACAGCGGGACCATGGGCTTAGCCCATAGTCTGCCGTTAATCACGCTAACGACGCATGGCCACGTGTCATCAACCAGAATTGGTTTCCTGTCTCCTTAGAACTCAAGGATAAGGAGGTACGAGCCTATAGAACAGATCCTGTTCAAGTAAGGTCGTGCCCATTAGTCTCATCCCTGCTATTATATACGCTTCTTTGGAACAGCGAAATTCCGATGTGGGATATACGTGCTCCCAGGCATTATTACATAGAATCATAGCCAGTTGGACCCACAAACATTTTATAATAGGCCAATCCTTTTCTTTAGTTTCTGTGTCGTCGTATATATTGGTGTATGAAATGATGGGGATTTTAGTTTTATTTTCACCTGTTCTTCCAGTACCGCAATATGAGAAGAAAACAGGAACTCGAAATCTGGATATTTGTTCATACTCCCATATTCCAAAACTAGCAAGCGAACTGCACATAACAAGGACATACAACGAAGATTTTAGATTAAGATTATAGTAGCATATAAATTACAAGGTTACAATTTATACTACCTTTAACACAAAAAGGGCTCACTTATCAGACACTCCCACCCACACATTGAAGAGGAATCAACTCTAGTGGATGTTGTCAGACATATTATATAGGTATGTTGATTCATCGTATGCCATAGGAAACAGGAGTCTGATGAAGGAGAAGTTACAAGAAGAAGCAAAAAAAAATAAAAAAAATTAAGAAGATGAAAAAACACTACGCTATATTCTTCCATCTGAAATTAGTACACAGCCTTGTATCTGATCCCCACTCGGTTATCAATAGTGCAACTGGCTATTTCTTCATCCAACCTCTTTTGATGCACAAGGATCCTTCAGCTTGCTCATGGGGATGGTTTCCAATCAAACTGAAAACTATCGAAACCATTAACAGATCCGAATCCGCTCAACAGTTGATTGCTCGGATCTTGCTGCCGGTGATAGCCAACTCCTTGATCTCGACCAACTGAAGCCATTCCTACTCTCCCATTCATGGTCATTGGATTACTACCATTTGCAGTTCTTGCTCCATTTAGCATGGCAGCTTGACCCATTCCGCTGCCCATGTCAGCAAAACCAAAACCCGGATTACTATTTGTCATGCAATTGGGTCCGGTGAGACCTGGGTTGTTTGAAGGATGAATGCCATTGACAACTTTCATGTCACCCATTCTGCCCTGGCCAGATAGCATCATTTCTTGAATGATCTGCTGAACTGAACTCTGGGAATCGGTCGGATCCCCATTGCTCAGAAGAGGAGACTGTTGCTGTTGTTGCATGGACAGATTGGCTGGCGAGTTTGCACGGTTCATATGGGTAGTGGTGTTCGACAAGGGATTATTGGAGGGTGGTTGTAGTTGGAAATGGTTGGAAACGGTTGTTGGTGGATTTGATTGTGATGGAGGTGGAGGTTGCATTGCGTTCGAGGAGCCAGGAGAAGGCAAGGTTTGGGCATAAGGACTGCTAGTAGAGTTCATAGGATTATGGGGTCTGGAGACCATTGAATTTTGATGGCCGCTGATTGTGCTCACATAGGTGGAGGTAATTGATGGGTTGAGAGTGTTATTTACACTGAGCAGGCCATTGCTAGGTACAAGTTGCATGTCCGTAGCCTGGGAAGTGGAAGCCTGCTCATTGTTCGATTTTTGTATCATATGTTGTTGTTGCTGCTGCTGCTGAGGTGATGATTGTTGTTGCAGCTGGTTCTCGGATGACTGGTTTTGTGTTTGGAAGCCAGATGAAGCGTTTGCTCGCCGTGGAAACTTGGCCAAGCTTTCTGCAAGAAAGAAATGGGCAACAACAAGAATTAGTCATGTTTTATGTGTTGATGTTGATATGGTATCTCGCATGATTGAGAGATCACAGGTGGGAGAGCCAAAGATATCACGTGAAGCTTACCCATTGGTCCAGTTCCTGAATTCCGGCTGTAATCAATTAGATCTTTCATGCTGTTGACCACTTCAGATATCTGAACCAGCAAAATGAAAGTTAGTCAAGCCCAATTTACGTCTACAGCTGCTTGATGGCGATCAAACTCAGTTTACAAGAATTCATTCATGAATGTTATGATCAAGCACAGGCACCTCAACTTCAATACAGACCACAATAACGAGGAACTAACAAGGAACCCTCGAAAAATTACATTATCATTGGAAGTCTAGAATAGCATGAATTACAACAACCAAATTCCATATAACCAAAACTAGGAATTATACAAGCAAACCAATTGCATGAAATAAAATCAGTACCTGAAGGCATCTGACATATCTCTTCGTATACCCCAAGTCATTCACTAATGGAACTTCCAAACATTTGACTAATTGTTTAGCAGATGAAAGAAACCTGCAAAATCAGTCATTAGTAGCTTGTACTCATTAAACAAGCATATGTAACATTGTTAATGAACATGTTTGCAACTTATTTATTGAGCCAGGGATAACAATTCAACGTGTTGTAAATGAGGAAAGATGCCATAAAATGCTAAACAGCTGGAAAAAAATTCAGGCACATAGTTATAATTGTATGTGGCATTACCAAGATTAATATAATACAAAATAGTTTACAGGGAAACATATATAAATCTTCCCACCTATCCGATGCTTTACTTTTGGTTTGTAAAATGAGGTTTCCATGCTTTAGTTTGTCATACCATACAAGGCAAACTTCACCAAATTATAAGAACGCATACATGTTGCAGTTACTCTGTAAATCGGGAACGGATGAATTTGAGGAGGCATTTTGAGTGGAAGCTTGATACTTCTGAGCAGCACCACCAAGTTGACTCACCTGTGTAATGAAGAAAGGATTGGGAATTACATATAGATTAGTAATAAGCAAATTATTCAATAGTACAGTATAATATGGCATAAATATAGAAATAATTTAACCAAAATGGAAAGTTCCACATCATCAGTGCTAGAAACTGGCAGCAATACAAAAATCAACCAAATCAATGCACAGATATGTAAAAGTTATATATGTGAAGCTATGGAAACAAGCAAAACCATGTCTAGACATGCTCCTCAATCTCAAACATGCCTATTTTTAGGCACTCAATTGCATTCCCAAGTACAGTTCCAGATTTTGGTTGTTAGAGAATCATCTGGTCAACATATTTTACAACAATGTACCATAATCTACATCACAAAGCAATATAATCAATAGTGTAGAGATCTTGTTGTGAGTTTCAATTTTATGTATAATCCCTCTATATGTGGAGTTGTTGTGCATCCCATTAGGATAGAAGATTTTATTTTCTAAATTTCAATATTTGCCTTACTTTACATATGCTCCCTATAAGATCAGTATATGTATCATAAAGCATAATAATGTCTAACCACAAGTGTCTCTGAAGGAACGCCTAGCTAAAATCTAGTTTACTTCTTTTCAAGAATAACTGATATTGACTAGAAACATATTGGATGCATCCTCCCTACATGTTCCTTTCGAAGAAAGAAAATAAAGCAACCAATCTTGTAATGATGTTTCTCCCGATTGAAAGAAACATCTGGGATAGTTATTCTTAAAGAGGACTATCATATCTAAACCTCCATCAGATTAGCAGTAAATGTTGGTCGTTTCATCACTTCATTGCTTCATCTCAGCCAGAACTACGATATTTTCCATGTATATTCATTTTACACAAAATCTTCGACAAACCCAAAGCAAAACTCTGTTCCATGAAAGGATACTTTCAAATTCACCAAATACAGAAAAGGACTCGTGCTATTTTCAACCAACATGCTACCAAGGGAGGAAAAAGTGTAAGACATACAAATGATACAAGTATACAACCTGTGGTATCAACAACTTTCGAGGAATAAGCTCTTCATGACGTCTGGCACAAAACTCCCAGGAGTATATCTATCAGTAAATTTAGAAAACTGTCATATATCAAGATCATATAGAAAAACAAAATCTCCAGAGGACAAGGCAACACAGATGCAAAACCTTCAGATCTGGAGAAAACACAATCCGTAGCTGGCCATCACGTACAACACGTAGTTGATCAAAAACACTCTCCTGAATCGCTTTTGCATAGTCCAAAACTATTTGTCCAGAAGGATTATGATATTCACGGGGCATATCAACGTAAAGAAGTTCCTCCAAGGTGCCACTTTCATATTTAATCTTGAGAAGCCTTGGTAGAACTTCAAAAGTTGCTTCTGAAAAATGCCGTAACTGGGCATTAGAAACTAATTGAGAGACTTGCGTAAGGTGTTAAGGTACTATGATAAAAGTATAAAGTTGATGCCCCAGAGGAAGACTCTAGTACACAGGCATAATGATAACACATGGTTTCATATATATGTATAGAACTATAGATAGAGCATAACGTACCAAAACCACGGCCTGGTTTGCGGTTGCATATTTCACAATGCCACACATCCTAAAAAGTGTGCAAACAAAATTTATATCCAACTTAGATGTACAGCTAGGGAGCGAAATCGAGCTAGCTAATATTACTATGACAATAACAAACAGCGTAAAATACTCCACTCATTTCTGTGCACTGCTGTAATCTAATAAACAATATCACAAGTACTATAGGCAACATACTGTTCTACATACAATGCAGAAAAATCAATTAGAAAATTCAGAAGAAAAGTCAAAAAAATAAACTTTGAGGAACTCCAAAAGATAATTGATGACAGTAGAAACAACTTGCCTGAGGAAACACCCCAGTTGTTTGGCGGCCACTTCCATACATTGAAACACACCATTTCTTCTTGGAATTTGGAGCGAAAAATTCAGCCACAAATTTCCTCCAAAACTCAATGTTATTATCCTAAATTAACAATTGTCAACAGTATTACAACTTTATACAAGATTTATATCCTGCAATACATCCAGTAGACTTTGAAAAAGAGCTTTCACCTCAGGTCTATTTTGTTGCTGATGCATGAACTGTGTAAGGCGCCGTGCACACGCCCCTACTTCATACAATGGTTTTACTGGAGACCTCATAGGCAAATTTTGCGCCTGAACCTGTTGCTGCATTTGAGCCCTCTGCTGGGGAAGAGTCTTCAGAAGTTGCTGTTGTTGTTGCTGCTGTTGCAACTGAAGCAGTCTGTGTTGTTGCAACAAATTAAGCTGGGAAGCAGCAGCTGCTTGGGAAGACTGCCTCGACAATTGGAGCAATTGTTGCTGCTGCTGTTGTTGATGTAACAATATTGAATGTTCTGATGGTTGGGGTTCCGTCTTTACATGTGGCTGGTTCCTCATGGGTTGCAATTGCTGTGCTTCCAGTTTCACTGGACCCAGAGCTCTTAAAGATTGTAACTGCTGCTGCTGCTGCTGTACGTGCTGATCATTATTGACTTGTGATTCCAATTTCACCTGACCCATGCCGCCCAAACCACCATGATTTGATTGCAATTGTTGTGGCTGGTTACTCAAAGGAGCAGAGAACTGTTGCATTGGTTGCCGAGGGTGCTTGAAATTATATGGTTCATGTTGCTGCTGATCTGCCAGCACCTGATTACCAGAATGTTCAAGAAATTGTTGGCCCTGAACCTGACTCGGTGAAACAGCATTGACCATCTTTGTTGGTACAAATGAAGCTGGAGAAGGGTTGAATCCAATCCCAGTGCCAGCACCAACACCAGAAAGGGGGTCAGGTTCTGCTCCATTGTCCATCCTACCCCGTTGACCATTAGAACCCAGAAGCCCAGGATTCACAATTCCATTTCCATAAGACTGATTCAGTATAGACGGTGCATTGGGGATATTTCCAAGCAAATTCACATTATTGTAGTGAGGTCGAGGGGGCATAAGTGATGGAAAGGCCCCTTGTGAAGGCATAGGACCGCCTTGTCCACCCAACATTCCAGAATTTGATCTCAAGAGGGAAGAAGGAACAGGCTGAGCTCCTCCCACGGGGGTTGAAGACCCAGAAGGTACCATCTATCAAAACCTCAGCTACTTTTGCTAATCAAGTAACAAAACTTTCTAGAAACAACATGAATAATGTCCTCCCTGAAAGATGAATCTATGTGATTGATACTTCGAACTTAGATAACACAGGTCATTCATCCATCAATAAGACCTTGAATTGAAGGTATCATACTCTAGAGCACCAGCTGGAATATAGTAACCTTTGTGTTTCACCATATGAATTTGACCTCTAAAATACAGAAAACTCAGAACAGTAGGTACCCGGCTTGAAGACGGGAATCGATTATAAACATTCTTCAGTCACTCTACTTAAACTGATAGCACGGGTAATGAATGGAGCTCTGACAAGATCTGAACAGAATCTCAGCCAAAGAATGCCCTCGCAAATAATTATGGAAACAGCAATTTCTCGATTAACAAGTTGAATCCGAATCCAGCAATCTTACAACTTCACCTGAATAGCATTAATGAACCTCCTAAATCCAGATTACTGAGAAATGGATGCTTCAATTTCCAACTGGGAGTAGCACAACCTGAGGAAAACTCAGAAACAGTAAAAAGTACAAATCAAACAACAAAATTAACTGGAACTGCAAAGGCATTTTGAAATCCTCAATGAACTAATTAGCACGAATTGAATCCGGAAGACCGAACTTTGACGCGAGAAAACGACGTCTTTTTCCAAGGTGCACTCACCGAACTTGGAATTACAAGTACCGGAATTTTGAAGAATAGAGTGAGCTGATGGCAGTAGCAGAGTATATAGCTCCACTTGTCAAATGCAGTGGGCTTCTCTCTGCTCTCTAGGGTTTATGTTCCTTTCCGTCTACAAATTAGGAAGAGCTCCTGGACTGGAGGATCAAAAGAATCAGAGAGAGAGAGAGAGAGGAGCAGCAATTCGAGGTAGAAACAACGGAATCTGATTTGACTCCTCTCTCTCTCTCTCTCTCACTTGGTGTTCTTCGCTGTATCTTGGAAAGAGAGAGAATTTGTGTGAGAGGGGGAAGAGAGCGAGAAAGCGCCTCCTTGCGGACGTCAAACTCGGATTCGATTGGATTGAATTTTGTTTTATATTTCATTCTCTGTCGCTTGCCTTAAAGCAAGTCAAATCTTCGTCTTCCAAATGCCATAAATTCGTTGTTCGCATGTGATGATGTCAACACATGTCATGTATGGTACTATTATGTTTTTTGTTGTAATTGGTGGCTACTATTATGTTATAGAAGTCATGTATGTGATGCTAAAAAAAAGTTGTATGTAATGTTTTTTTTTATACAAGGTAAATAGTAAGACTCATTCAATAATAGAATGATAATCCTGAATCATTACTATAAATGATTTTTACAAAATTATTACATAAGTTATCATATATTGAGTTAAACAATAAAACTCATAACGAAAAGTATAAAATGATTGCTCCGAAAGAGGAGATGATCCGTTGCAACCGGACAATGTCTGTAGAATTAATGTCATGTGTAGCTAGAAAATAAGCTACATGGTTCGCTTTTCTAAAATAATGGTGTACATGTATACAATAAAAAAAAAGTAAAAAAAAATGTCAAGAATAATTGAGTGAATTTCCCACAGAATCTTCCAAGTTTCACGAATTGAGTTTATAAGAGTTAGATTATCGCCTTCTATCACCAAATTTTTAATATTCAAAGTAAGAGCTTTGTGAATTCCAAACAAAGTTGCATATGCCTCTGTTTGTAAGACAGTAGTATCCAGAATGAGGTCACGGAAAATGGACATAATCTTTCCATTAGAGTGACGCATTATGTAACCAATGTGTGAAGAGTAGAAATGTTTTTTGGACCCGTCAAAGTTTAACTTTGCCCAACCAGGAGGAGGCTTTGTCCAAATCCTATTATTTCTACAAGTTCTATTGCATTTAATGGAAGGTTTGTAAGTTGATGTGGAGCTTAGGGTCGAAGTGTATCAGGAATGGAAATGAAAATAAGCTTGGTCAGAAGGTAAACAATTGTGGTTAATATTGTGTCTACCAAAAATGATGGAGTTACGATGGTTCCAAATAGCCCACCATAGGAAGAACATGGGTTCTAGAGACACATTTGATTGTATGAAGTAGTTAATATCTGTTAGGAAGTCTAAAGTTGATTGGTTGTGTAGACGATTTTGGAGGTTAGAGATCATTTGTTGGGTATAGGGGCATTCGAAGAAGAAATGGTTGATATCTTCATTATTCAAATTACATAAACTGCATTGTGAAGGAACTTTAGAAAAATGTCGATTTAATTTTTCTGTAGTAGGAAGACAATCAGAGACTGCTTTTCTAGAGAAAATGTTGGATCTTTGGAGGAATTTTTAATTTACAAATCCAAGAATAGGAATCGGTGGTGGTTGTATGGTATGGCTCTATTATAGTTCTTGCTGATTTAACCGTGAAGGTGCCATCACTCGAGAGTTTCCAAATTAGTCGGTCTTCGACTGGAGTTATTGGGATGTAAATGCTCATAATTTTGGCGATAACATAGTGAGGGAGAACAACTTCTAGTTTTTGGATATCCCATTGATGACTATGAGTAATGAAGTGGGAGACCTTTAAAGAAATATTCGAATTATTATTAAAGTAAGGTTATAGGTCGCAATCTGGGATCCAGGAGTCTATCCAGAAGTTAATGGTTTTACCATTACCTAATTCTCATGCGATTCCCTTTCTGAAAATATCACGAATATGAAGAAGTCTTGAAAATTGCCAAGATTGTTTGGTTTTCTTTTTGTAAGAGAAAATGTCTTTAGATCCAAGGTATTTTTCAGTAATGATGCGGACCCATAGACTATCTGTTTCGACAAGGAGTTTCCATAGCAATTTCATTTGTAAGGACTTGTTCATATTTTCAGCTTTGTGCAAACCCAACCCACCAAAGGACCTCGATCGACAAATATGATCCCAACTAATAAAAGAGTGAAATTTCGGGTTACTTTTATTCCAAAAGAAATCCTTATTAATTTTATCATTCATGACAAACTATTGTAGGCAAAAGAAAGCTTTGTATGAGGTAGTTTACTTTAGAAAGCAAGTTTGATTGAATAAGAATAGAACGAACAACTTGAAAAAGTGAGTTAGCCTTCCATTTGCTAAGCTGTCTTTTAAGAGAAATGATGGAGGAATAAAAAATATCCTTTTTCACGCGGCCTCGGACAATAGGAATACCTAAGTATTTTTTCATAGACCGAGTGACCTGAATGTTTAAGATAGATGCCAAAGAGTTAGTTTGTTGGGAAGAGATGTTGGAGATGTTTGGATAGAGCTTTTATGAAATTAATAGATAATCCCGACATACAAGTGGATTGTTGAAGGGTATTGTTGATATGTAGTATATTATCACGGGATGCATTTGCAAGAATAAGAGTGTCATCAACAAAGGAAAGGAATGGAATACACATACCATATCTGGTCAATTGAATGTCAATCTTACGGTTAGGCTGTTGAGATTCATGAGCAAGGGTTCGTGTTAAGTACTCCATTGCTAAGATGAAGATGTAGGGTACAATAGGGTCACCTTGGCGAAGACCACACGCTGGTCTAAAGACTAGGCTTGGTTCATTATTGACAAGTACAGAGAAGGATGTAGAAGTAACACAAGTCATAAGTAGATTTACCCACTCAGATGCAAATCCAAATTTAAGAAGAATTTTAGAAATAAAATTTCAATCTAATTTGTCGTAAGCTTTTTTCATATCAAGTAAAAGAGCCATCCAACCCTTTTTACCTTTATTTTTTGCATGGAATGAGTGAAAAATTTCATGGGCAAGTAGGATATTGTCCTTAATTAAACGTCCTTCAACAAAAGCACCTTGATGGGGACTAATTAGACGTGGAAGCAGACTCTTCATTCTATTTGCTAAAAGCTTTGTTATGATTTTATAAGTAGTATTGCATAGGCTAATTGGTCGGTAGTGATTAATAGTAAGAGGGTTGTCAGTTTTAGGGATAAAAGTAATAAACAAATGTGCACAATCTTTTAGCATTTTTCTAGAATGGAAAAAAGCTTGAATGACATAGATGAGCGAATTACCAACAATAGGTCATTATGTTTGATAGAATTCAACAAGGAAGCCATCAGGACCAAGTGTTTTGTTATTGGGTAATTCGAAAATAACACTTTTGATTTCGAGAAGGGTGGGTGGTGCCATAAGCATGGAGTTATCCAGGTTGTTAACAAGCTGGAGAATAATGGATAAATCAGCTGTAGATGTAGTATTATTCACAACAAGAGTAAAGCGAGATTGTAATTCTTTGGAAATTGCATTCTGAATTGCAGTATGATCATGGAAAATACATTCATCTTGAGTTTGAAAGGACTAAATTTTTTGTTTGTATGTACGGATTTTGGCTATTGATTGAAAATATTTGGTATTCTTATCATTATTTATCAGATGGTTTGTTTTTGCGCGCTGTTTCCAATATGTGTGTTGGAATTCTAGCAGTTTATTATATTTAAGAAGGTGACGATTATATTTACTATGCAAAGTGTTATTGTCATTGGTTTGAAACATAGAGGTTTGAAGGTCAAGTAATTATGTTCAGCTATTTTTAGTTGCTTGAAATTGTTCAGAACTTTAGTTTCAACCCAAGTTTTGGAATATGCTTTAAGTAATCTTTGTTTCATATAGAGTTTAAACATGAAGGATCCTTTATTTCACATTATCAACCAATAATTTGTAAGAAGGATTTTGAGTCCATGCATTTTCAAAACGAAAAGGATATTTTTTAAATGGCTTAGAGATGCCCATGGAAAGAGTAATTAGACAATGATCAGATGTGGTGAAAGGGTGATGCTGCACATTAATGTTTGTGTAATGTTGAGTAAAAAAGGGGGTGACTGATGGCTTTGTCAAGTCATTTGTAAATAGTGTCAGTTGAATTGGCAGATTTTCGCCATGTTAAAGGAAAACCCGTGAAGTTGGTATCTAGAAGACCAAAGTTTGTCATGAAGTTGTTTAGTCGTGAAAATCTCAATGAAGTAGGCGGTAATCCGCCCATTTTATCCGCATGAGAATAAATGTCATTTAAGTCACCAATGATCATAACTGGGAGATTGTAGTTTATTATCATTTCCCCAATCGTTTGCTAGTAGTTAGACTTATATTCTTTGCGACTAGGTGCATAAAGGAAAAAAAGCATAAAGTTAAGATTATCATGTTCAACTTGGATTAGTATGATGTTGGAGTCATTATATAATATAACAATGTGTTGTAGAAGTGGAGAGTCACTAAGCAGTAACCAGAGACCACCTCTAGTTCTTTGAGAGAGAGAGAAGTAATATTTGAACGAAAGTCAATTTTATGAAGGAAGGAAGAAGCCGGTAAATCATTAGTTTTTGTTTCAGCAAGACAAAGCAAATCTAGGTGGTTACTTTGTTTTAAAAATCCAATTTCAGTCCAGAAATGTGGTTGACGGACCCCTCGCGAGTTTCAATATCTAATCTTCATTTGATTATTCATAGGATAGTACCATTAGTGTATGTAATTGTAGTTGTCATTTGGTTTGTTATATGGATCTTATTTGGACAGCTGCTTCGACGTCGCTGGAATTGATTTGTAAAGTTGGTATGGTAACATATGTAAGTGATATGTAGAGGTATTGCAATGTAATGATTTTGGAAATTTTCAATAGAGATGTTATAGATTGTAGTAGTGTAGATTTCATAAGGATCGAGGATCCGTTTCATAAGGGTTTCATATGGCCAAAGGCCCAGCGAAAAAGAACAAATGAAAAAAGAAAGTGTGTGAAACCAAACATGTAGTGTGAAAGTGTTAAAGATAATTATATATAAGGAAAAAATATTAAAAAATGACAGTGGAAAGATAAATGGGGTTCATATTCATACCCACAACTTTTTGATAAATATACCCTCTATACTACTACTAAATGCGTACAAGTATGTTTGTTTTAAAAGTTATATAAAAACATTGAAAATGCCAGAATCTAACGGCATACTACTACTCAATGTCTAGTAGTACGCATGGTAGTACCAATATTACCACTAATTGTGTGCTAATACGCATACTACTATTAATTGTGTAGTAGTATGGTGGCCCCGGTTCATGAACAAGTCACCTTGCAGAACTGGTGGTTTCACCCGGTCCAGACCTGTCCAGGCCAACTCAACGGTTCGAAAAAAAACTTATAACTTAAAAAAATAATAAATTATAACTCTAACACTAAACCTAATAATATTATACTAAAAATTTTAACTTAATAAAAAAATAGCTTTTAATTTTAACTTAGAAATATTAAACTTAATAAGAAAAAACTTTAGCATAAACACTCAAAATTTTAATTTTAATTTTAACTTATATAAAATCAAATTTAAAATTTTAGGTTAATAATAAATAACCTATATAAAGCTTAACTTAAGACTTACAACTTTGTGGGATTTCTAATTTAAAGGTTTGTGGTTTATAGGATTGTAGTTTCAATGATTATGATGGGTTAGATTCATAGGTTTTTAGGGTTTATATGATTAGGGTGTGGGGTTTTTAGAGTTATGGGTTTCTAGGTTTACAGTTTGTGGGGTTTCTACGTTTTAGGTTGTATAGGGTTTATTATACAATGTATAGCGTTTCAAGTAGACCTGTCAAAAACCGACCCAACCCGAAAAACCAACCCGCCCTACCCGATTTTTTTTTGGTCAAGACCCGACCGAAAGTCACTAGGTCAAGAAGAATCCATACCCGAATCGACATGAACCCGACTCGACCCGATCCCGGAAGACTCGAACTCGGCCCAAACGCGTTATTTCATATATATTATCTCATTTATATTTATTATTTTTATATATTTTATTATATAACAATATAATATTAATTATTTACTATTAAATATTAAGAAATATAAAAATCATAAAAAATAGACACTTTCGACCCGTTGGGTCAACCTGAACCCGAGACAAACCCGTTACGACCCAAACCTGATTCGACCCGAACCCAACATGTCCGACCCATTTAATAGGTCTAGTTTCAAGTGTGTAATGTTTATTGGGTTTATGGTTTATGTATAGGGTTGTAGTCTTTATGGTTGTGGTTCAAAGAATTAGGGTGTGGAGGGTTTATATAAATATGGTTATACGTATTTTAAGAAACATTTTTTAGATAAATATATGAAAAAGTATATTTGTAGGATTTTTAAAATTAAGGGTTTAGGGTTTAGTTTTTTTATAATTGAATATATGAGATTTTTTAGGGTTTAGGATTTAAGGTTTTATGGGTTTAGGGTATAGGGGTTTTATTATTTTTATTTTATGGTTTAGTTTTTTTGTCTATTTAGGATCTTAACATTTTTAAGTCCCAATGTTTCTTGGGTAGGGTTTAGGGTTTTCAGTGCATTAATCTTTGTTTATTTTTATACAAGATATGTTTAGCAACTTGATTATTAGTGTTACATCAATGATGTTTCCTAAAAACTTAATAATTAAACCTTTCAATTATACATATATAAATTTATTTACTGAAATGTGATTTTATGCAAATATCAAACGCATAGGTTACCTTACGAGTCTGAATGCGTAAGATTTTTCACAGGGAAAGCATAAGGTCTTTCATACCATACACATGTCAAATTAGTGCACATACTAATTCGATTTAGTATGCGAATTAAAACATTTTTATAAATAATTAAAGTTTGGATTTTGGAATCATTTTGCTTTATTTCAAGGGAATGGATATAAACAATTTTTTTATTGGTAGTGAAAGATATTCATATTATACTCATAATAAAAATTCATTTGTCGTATTTTCTTGAATTTTTAGTCAATTTGAATTATAAACTATTATTTATATAAAATGAGTGTTTATAATCATATGACATTTTGAAAATAGAGATGTTTCACCTCATAAAGCAAATTGAGATGTTTCACATCAAGTTTAAGCCACTACGGCTAACAAACTTTGTGTAATAAAAGGAATATAACGTAGTCTAAAGTACATGATATGGATAATAGCAACATGCCTGAAAAAATTAAAGTGTTCATTAGGAAGATTTTTTTTATTCAGGATTGATATTGAGGAGTTCAAGTTGTATGAACATAGTTGTGGATTCATTGTTTTCAATATGATTGACGATCCAACTTTGATTGTTGAACTCAAAAAGTTGATTTCGGATACTCAGGTATTTACTATATTGTTCCTATATAACATATATACCACAATATTATATATTTCATTAACTAATTACTTATACACTTATATTTAATATTTTATAACAATGTCGAACCTCTGTCGTCTGATCCCGAACACTCCATTGTATCGTCTAATGAAATGTTCACTCCTTCTAAGCACTCCAGTGACAACCTATTGCTTGAAGATGATAATGAAGAAGATGGTACACAAGACCAACTTTCTACTTCACGTACCAAGAAATTGGTGAAGAAAGAGAAGAAGGACTAAGTGTGTTGTACATGACATACAAGTTATTAATTCTTACATAAGACTTATTCTATGGTTTTTACTTTATCAACATTATTATCATACAATGTTTTCTTATGTTGGGGGATTTATTTGATATTCATCGTTATTATTATATGACATTATTGATGTTAAATTTTGTTGGTTTTATTTTATAATAGTTAATTACCATTATTTATTTAATACTATTACATACACTTTTTTATTACAAGAACGTGTACAAGGCACGGGTCAATCTACTAGTCTAAATGTCTTTTTCATTTACGCGTTAAGCAGTGGCCTAGTGGGGGCCGTGGTCCCCACTGGAATTTTCAAAAAAAATAATTACTATTAATTTTTTTATTTCTTTTCTAAAATTGCTTATATATTTTTAATTTTTAAATAATTATCTTTTAATTAAAATTTGTTAAATAACCCTAAAAGATACTGAAAAATACAACTTCATCTAAAATTTTAACACAAGACCTCTTAAAAAATGCAATACCTCTTCTATATCTATTCTTATTTGTGTTAGAATTTTCTATATTTAGGGTTTATGGATTTAAAAATTAATTTTTTATATAAATATGTTGAATTTACGCAAAGATAGTAGTAAACAATGATGATTTTTATAAAAAAAATTGTGTAATTTTTTGATCAATTTTGAGCAAAGTTTCATTTTGGTTTGAATATAGGGTTTGTATTAAATTGGGGTTGGTTGTATAAGACATACAAAAAACTTATTGTAAACAACGGTCTTTTATCCACCAACTAAAATATCTCATTTATAAGAAAAATATTAAATCACTTAATTTGTCTTAATTCAACGTGATACAAAATTTTTCCATTCAAGATGGGCTGGGTAATGGAATTTTTCAATTTTTTTTTAAAATATTTTACATAAAAGCTCAATAATATTAGGTAAACAAAATAGTTTGAACGTTTATATTTTACTATTCTAAATTAGTCCTTATTAAACTAAAATCTTGCATCGGTTGGCATTAAGTAATTTTTGTAACTATGGTTCTTGAGTCCGCGTGAGAGCCTTTTAAGTTTTAAGTGGTCCAATAAATCTTAACCTAGCTTTAATTGTTGGCCCAAGCAAGCCACTTGATTATGGTATTTTTTTTTTATGGAAAACTTGGTTATGGTATTGAACTTGAATTAGCTTATAATAAAGAGAATAAAATTCGTTTTGAATGCCAATTTTTTTATGAAGAGCGTTAATAGAACTTTGTACTTAGAATAAATAGAATGGTTTTTCTAACCTATACATCAAGTGCATATATTGACAAACTTATTTGCAAATATTTGTATGAATCTTATTTATTTAGATAGTTCTATTTTTTAAAGGGTTTAAGCATTTCTCATAAAATATTAGTTGTTTAAAAGAATCTTAATATATGTCTTTAATCAGGACATAGATTAGAGAAATTAAACTATTAACAAAAATTACAAAAACTGGTCGTCTTTGATAATGGTGTGTGTCGTTTTGTCGCTGGGACATCTCATATCTCCTTCGCCCCTCTTGATCGTGGGAAAAATTGGATGTAGAGCTAGGTAAGTATTCAAATGAGAATATATATATATATATTGAGGGTAATGTTTAGAATATAACTTTTCACATATAAAGTTGAGATATAACTTGTTTAATAAATCAACTCGATGAAATATTTATTTTATTGTCAATTGATTTTATGATGAAATCTATTGTTTATATAATGGATTTATCTGCGTCTATGCGCTCGTGTCCGTACGACCCCATGTTTATGGCCCCACACAATTTGACATGTACTTCATCCGATCCCGACCATTTTCTCTTGATTTTATGCTTTTGGTAAGGTTACATGTCTTATTTATTTACATGCTAAGTATAGTATTCATATACACTATGAATCTACCGTGCTTAGGATATATGCCCCTTTAAGGGGGGTGAAATAGCAGGTTTGGACCGTAAATTATGCTTAACAGCCGCTTGACCCCCTAGGTCACCATCCACAACGCATGCGTGCCTCAGCCACCCATTAACAGAGATCTCAAAGAGCCTAGGCCACCTCTCCTCCTCAAGCTCCTGCAAAGAGAAGAAGATCTCTTTGCCCGCAAAATCGCAATCAAAGAAACCCGAATTCACTCAATTAAGCGCGAAATCTCCCACCTCTTCCATGGCGTCTCTACAGTGTCGGCATCGACTCCGGCCTCCACTGCAACTCCGGCAAATCCGACGCGTCGACTCGCACTCCATAGTCAAATAATCCGTCAACCGTCCAGAAATCTCTGGTGTTGATTTCTCCGCCGGCGAACTCGTGCCCGATCGAATCATTAAATCTCGAAATCTCATCATCCGACGCAAGGATTCCGGTCAGATCCGCCGTTTGTGAATTGATCGGCAACGAATCGATCTCCGATCCAGCACCGTCGCTGATAAATCTCGTCGGTGGGAGGCCAAGCTCGTCGTCTAAAGCTTCGAGGAGATATCCAAGCTCAATCTGATCAGGCTCGTTCAAGACAAGCGTCTCTTCCATCAAATCAGTCGGCGGCAGCGGATGGATCTCCTCTTCTAGGCTCTTGATCACAGATTCCAGTCCCTGAATCTCAGGTTTGATATCCACCTCTTCCTCGAGTATGTCCAGAAAGTCCCCCCTCAAAATATCGTCCGAGTTAGACTCGTCCTTAACTCGAGGATTCGGCACAGACGAGTCGTGAGCCTGGATGTCCGAGTCAAATCGGACACGTTTAGAATCTAGCGAGTCACCACTGAGTCACCACAGTTTCCAACTGTCCCGAAAGAGAAAGTATTGTTGAACAACTGTCCCTGAAAAAGACACTTCTAAAATGACTTTGGGGACAACTGTCCCTAAAGAGGCACTTCAGAAACGCATCTGGGACAATTCACAACTGTCCCTAAAGACACAATTTCCAATTGTCCCTAGAGAGAAAATATTGTTAAACAACTGTCCCTAAAAAAGACACTTCTAAAATGCTTTTGGGGACAACTGTCCCTAAAGAGACACTTCAAGAAGCATATGGGGACAATTTTCAATTGTCCCTAGAGAGAAAGTATTGTTAAACAACTGTCCCTAAAAAAGACACTTCCAAAATGCTTTTGGGGACAACTGTCCCTAAAGAGGCACTTCAGAAACGCATCTGGGACATTTCCCAACTGTCCCTAAAGAGACAATTTTCAATTGTCCCTAGAGAGAAAATATTGTTAAATAACTGTCCCTAGAAAAGACACTTCTAAAATGCCTTTGGGGACAACTGTCCTTAAAGAGACACTTCAAGAAGCATATGGGGATAGTTGGAAACTGTCCCTAAGGAGACAATTTCCAACTGTCCCTAGAGAGAAAGTATTGTTAAACAACTGTCCCTAAAAAAGACACTTCCAAAATGCCTTTGGGGACAACTGTCCCTAAAGAGGCACTTCAAGAAGCATATGGGGACAGTTTCCAACTGTCCCTAAAGAGACAATTTCCAAATGTCCCTAGAGAGAAAATATTGGTAAACAACTGTCCCTAAAAAAGACACTTCCAAAATGTCTTTGGGAACAATTGTCCCGCGTGTTAGAACAATAGGGGGTCACGCTTGCAATTTCGAACTAAAGAAGCATGTGCGTGCTATTTATGTGAAAATTGAAGGGCCCAATTTTCTCATGAATCTAGCTATGATATATAGACACGGGCTCATTATTGGGCTTGTCTAATTAAGAGCCTTTTAAAAGGGTCCATATTATATACTGAGAAAATTGGGCCCGAAGGGCCCAATTTACTCACGAATATGCCGCGCAGCTCTATGTTATGTGAAATTGCATGCATGACCCCCCGCGCGGCCCAATGTATGACAAGGCAAACTCTGTTGATGGAGATTCGAGGTTTTGATGGTGGTTCTTGTTAGCAATGCTCTTCCTACCGAGCTTCGACGTCATCGCGCTCGAAACCCTAGAAATGCAGGTTCTCCAGTTGCCTCCGTTAGCCTCCAGCTTGAAAACGCCGTGAGACCTCACCAGTTCATCAATGGCGTCTCGCACTTCCTTGTCGTCAACCGATTTCACATGCTCTGTGATCTGATTCGTTGATGCATCTACTAACACTGGAACCAGATTCTTCTTCCGACCAAAGAAATTGACCTCTTCAATGCAAAACATGTTCGAGAAACTCCAATTGGAAAACATCACAATGCCGTAGGAGGCGGAGCAGATAACCCGATCTGCTATCTCGTGGCTCTTGGAGTCCGCATACCTCGCTCGATCGGCCATGAAACACGCGATTCCTTGCACCTCGAGCTCCGATTTGAGTTACCTAGCGAGCCGATTCGAGGTCTGGCCATAGTTGATGGAAGAGTAGCAATTCCATGGTTGAATGCATTCTGTTCCCTGGTGTATAAGTAGCAAAAAATTAGCAGCTATGTTAAAGAGTCTTATTGTTAGTAAAGCAGATTTCTAGGAACTCATATTACGTATATTATTTATTTATTTATTATTATTCTCTTGTAATATGTAACTATATATATTAATCAATAGGGCATTGATCATTTTCGTGCTTGTATCAGATATTTCTTTTGAGGATGCATGTGTACATATTCAAATTGTTCTAAACGTGATGTGGATTGTTTCACTTCTCCCCGTCGTTGTTGGTTACAGTTTTGATTGTCCCTATCTATATATGTCACAATTACAAACTTTTTTATCCTATTATTCATATTTTTTATTGTCCTCATCTTCTATTGTTCAGTTTTTAACTGTCCCTACATTTTGTTAGTGGTTTTTGTAACTGTCCCCGATTCTATATTATATTTCTTCACTGTCCCCATATTGTTGTGAGATTTTCTAACTGTCCTCATATTGTTTTTGATATTTTATAAATGTCCCCGATTCTATAGTATATGTTTTCACTGTCCCCATATCGTGATCCCCTATTGTTCTAACACGCGGGACAGTTGTCCCCAAATGCATTTTGGAAGTGTCTTTTTTAGGTACAGTTGTTTAACAATATTTTCTCTCTAGGGACAGTTGGAAATTATCTCTTTAGGGAGAGTTGAAAATTATCCCCATATGCTTCTTGAAGTGCCTCTTTAGGGACAGTTGTCCCCAAAGCCGTTTTGAAAGTGTCTTTTTTTAGGGACAGTTGTTTAACAATACTTTGTCTCTAGGGACAGGGTCAATTTCCAACTATCCCCATATGATTCTTGAAGTGTCTCTTTAGGGACAGTTGTCCCCAAAGCCATTTTGGAAGTGTCTTTTTTTAGGGCCAGTTGTTTAACAATACTTTCTCTCTAGGGATAGTTGAAAATTGTCTCTTTAGGTCCAACTGTCCCCATATGTTTCTTGAAGTGCCTCTTTAGGGACAATTGTCCCCAAATGCATTTTGGTAGTGTCTTTTTTAGGGACAGTTGTTTAACAATACTTTGTCTCTAGGGACAGGGTCAGTTTCCAACTGTCCCCATATGTTTCTTGAAGTGTCTCTTTAGGGACAGTTGTCCCCAAAGCCATTTTGGAAGTGTTTTTTTTAGGGACAGTTGTTTAACAATACTTTCTCTCTAGGGATAGTTGAAAATTGTCTCTTTAGGTCCAAATGTCCCCATATGTTTCTTGAAGTGTCTCTTTAGGAACAATTGTCCACAAAGGCATTTTGGTAGTGTCTTTTTTAGGGATAATTGTTTAACAATACTTTCTCTCTTGGGCAGTTGGAAATTGTCTCTTTAGGGATAGTTTCCAACTGTCCCCATTAGGGCTGAGCACGAGCTGAGAAAACCGAAAACCCGAACCGACCCGACCCGAAAAACCCGAACCGAACCCGAATCCACATGACTTCGGTTCGGGTTTCGATGTGATGTTATCAGTGTTTCGGTTCGGGTTTTAGCCCAGTTTAGTCTGATTTTTTATTTACGAATGTTGTTTAGCCCAAACCCGACCTGACTCGAACCGAACCGCATGACTTCGGTTCGGTCTTCGGTCCCGTTTTTTTGGGTTTTCGGGTTTCGGGCTTTTCGGGTTCGGGTCGGGTTCTGGCCCGTGTTCAGCCCTAGTCCCCATATGCTTCTTGAAGTGTCTCTTTAGGGACAGTTTGCCCCAAAGGCCTTTTGGAAGTGTCTTTTTTAGGGACAATTTTTTAACAATATGTTCTCTCTAGGGACAATTGGAAATTGTTTGTTTAGGAACAGTTGGGAACTGTCCCATATGCGTTTCTGAAGTGCCTCTTTAGGGACAGTTGTCCCTAAAGTCATTTTGAAAGTGTCTTTTTCAGGGACAGTTGTTCAACAATAATTTCTCTTTCGGGACAGTCGAAAACTATCTGAGAGGCTTCTTTGAAGTGCCTTTATTGGGACAGTTGTCCCAAGATAGCGAATAGCTCAAAAGTTTAATTAGAGTGATGAATATTAATTAGCCGGTAAGAAGGCTCCATCGCAAGGCCACACATCTCACCTTCAACCCCGAAATTCCTCTGAATCTTCATGTAACCCTCCTCTCCCCAAGTGGTCCCCTACAAGTTCATGGAATTCCTGTTGGACCTGAAACACGAAGCTCCTGAATCTTCTTGCTCAGATTTGGATGAACTCGAAATCACCACAAGAGGCAAAGAATAGCCACTGCCCTGCTTTTTCGGCAATACAGTAACATCCTCCTCCACTTCCTCTTCAACTTCCTTTTTTTCACATTGCGAAGAATAGGGGAGCGATTTGCAGAAATCGAACGCGCAGAAGACGTCGATACCGAATCCTTCACCACAAATCAATTATGATGTTCACCTTGTTTTGTAAATTTGAATTAATTTGTTCATTCATGCGGTACAGTAAGGAAACTAAAATATGGTTTCTTACACCAAAAAACAAACACTATGGTTCCATTTCCTAGTTTGCTCTATTCTGAGCATTGCAATTCTGAATTCCTTCCCCTGAAGAATATTTTTAAAATGAATTTGTCTATTCTTCTCCTACTGACAAACAGGACACTCAATTGCTTCTATGGGACTTCTCCATGGATGAAATTGTGGTACCACTTCGGCGTTGTCCTCCAGGTGGCTCTCCTACATACAGCACAGCCAACCAGTCGTCTCACTGTGACAATGTTGTTCCCTTGGGCACACTACAACCTACACCAAGCATACGAGACATTCCCAAGCTCTCCCCACTTGTTACCAACTGAGTGCATTCCGAGCCACTATCTGGGTTGGTTTTCACTCAGGAGTCCCTCCTCACTGCATCTAGGGAAGGCCATATAAAGATCTGAATGCGACCTGGCTCCTCAGAAAACCCGTCAAACAACCACAATCAGGAAACTCTCTTAAACACTGGTGCGAAAGAGAAGCTCCCTCTTCCAGGGACAAGTGGATCCACCAACTACAAGTAACAGATTAATAAAAACTCAATCTGCACATAGTCGGATATTATTTCGTGACGAGGCCAGTATCCATTTCCTACCTACATATTTTAGTTTGCTCTAGTTGCCAGAGGAGAAGCATCACCACCATGACCTGATCTGTCTTTCGATGGGAGCAAGTTTTTGATTTCTTATACTCTTGGTATCGCTTGAATAGGGCTTCTTCAGATCGCCGACGAGTCCTTCTGGCCACCGGCTCCATTGATTACTTGATAACAGCGACCAACACAGATTCGACTGAGGAAGAGGAGAACTTACAGATCGCCATAGCCAAGCGCATCTTACTCGCTCTTGGAATCTCCGACGAAACAATCTTCGCCGGCTTCCCTCGCTGGCGGATAAAGAGGCAGAAGACGAGGCAAAAGAGGAGAGTGAGGAAAGCAACGACGGAAGCTACGGCGATGCCGGCGATCGCAGCGGCGGAGATCTTCTTTCGGCTTCGCTCGACGGGGATGGAAGGGACGACGGACGAAGGAGAAACGGGAACCGCCGGCGGGGGAAGAAGGAACCTCTCGTAGTTCAACCTCAGCCTCTTCCCACTTCTACCGTCGACCCCCGTGAGCCTCTCGAGCGTGGAGCAGTCGATCCTGGCGCAGGATCCGGTGGCCATGGAAAGTGGGAAAAGAGAGAGCGTGTGAAGGAGAGTTTAATGACTTAGAGGTTCAAGTAACTAGTTTGTATAATTAGGATCCCAAATTTGCTATTATACCCCTCTTAAGAGGTCATTTAACCAAAGGACGATTATATACTCGTACATATATCTTGACTTGTATTTAGTGAAACAAGCCACTTGCAGGTCAATTCAATTAGGTCTTGAACTTGTAAATATCAGCCTTTATGGATAAAAGACTTGCACGCTCTGATGTGTACGTAAGTAGCCTTAATTAATTATTCCCACTTTGATTGTACTTTAAACAATTTACACATGTATTAATAAAATATCCTTATTTAATTAGATTGATAATTGGAGTAAACATTAAATAGTATATGTCTAATATGTCCCTATTAAATTGCTTAAAAGTAACTATACAATATCTTGGGTGAATAAACCACATTAATAATTAAGGATAAAGTTGGAAAAATATAGTTAAAATAGTTTAAAATACAACTATTTCTAGACAAAATTTTATAACTAGAAAGACATATAATTTTAGACGGAGGGAGTACATATTAGAGAAAGAAAGAGTAAAAAGTAAATCAATAAATATAAGGAATAAGTATGGTAAACTTGGTGTAAATTATCTAAAATGACAAATAAATTTGAATAAATTTTTGAGTCTAAAAGGACCATTAAAGTTGAACAGAGAGTATTATTTTTTGGTAAAACACCTTAATCAATTTATTAGTTAATCCGTTCTAATTATTTCCTTACAAAAAACACATTAGCATAACATTGAGATCGAGGATGCATGAGAAAATGCAGTAGATCGAAGAGAGGTTCCTAACAATATCTTATATACTTCAATAAACGTACGTAGCAACCAAAACGACGTACTTACGTGCAATACATATTACGTACGTACGTGCACATAATAAAAATACTGATATTTAATAATAATTTTTTTTATTTACTAGTTTAATTTTTTTTTAAAGGGTTCATTTCTTCTATTTTCGAAAACATATTTAAAAAAAGTTCAAATTTAAAAAATGTATATGGACATATATTAGACAAACGGTACATATTATTCATGGAAAACAAGGGAATTAATTAAGAAGCTATAGCTAGCTAGAGAGTTCGATCGCGATTAATATATCATCATGCATGCGTAATATATAGAGAGATGATGGGACACGTGTCGGCTAGTTAGTGGGCAGCTTGTTTTGGGCGTGGTGGATGCCCATCTCTCAGCGTCAGCAGCAGCAGCAGGTGTATTTTTAATTTGTGGGAGTAAATGAAGTAAAGAATCAGCTGCATCGCTCGTAGCTAGCACGCTCCCCAACCCGTTCGGAATCTGCATATATGTCCCAATTTTAATTTCATATAGTCTGGAACACAATTAATAAAGTATTATATAGAGTTAATAATTAGGAGAAAGGAATTACTACGTACGTACGTACAATTATAAAAGGGTCACGACCCAGGAGACCATACAAAAACCACGAACACCGACATCAACAGCGGCATGTACTCCACGCTCTTCGTCTTTATCACCATCCTCTCTCTATATATATATTGTTGGAACTCATTTTAACATGTGACGTCGGACACTTTTCCGGGCACAATTTCGGTGGGCTCCAACCATCTTTTAGGTGACAATTAATAAAACACACCAGCAATCTCCACTTTCTCCTCTCTGTTTTACCCGAAAAAATCGAGTCTGAGAGTACTCCACAGAATTGGTTCGTAGCCTTCGGGATTTTTGGTTGCGCAAATCCGGAGTCGTCAAACAGTTGTATCCTGGAATTCGGAACGCCATCAAACCATCGCAATACGGGGCGTTTTCAGAATTAAGGAGAGAGATCTCGTTCTCGACTCTGCTTCGTAATTCAGTTCGGTATAATTTCGTTTAATTCTTGTGCGTTTTATTCTTGTAGTTTACATTTCGAAATTGCGTTCCTACAGTCTTAATTCTGAAAAACGTTTATACTGCAATAATCGCACTAACGATTTTTTTCCCCTAAGCGCAGATTCGATTTCCTGTTCGTTTCTAACGTTGTTTTGCAGGGGTTTCGGAAAAAAAATCGAATTGAAATTATATAAATTTCGAATCTGTATTTGCATAACTTGCTTTCGGTTTTCTGTGCAAATTTTATTATCTCCGAATCTGCTCTAACGAATTTCTGTGCAGATTTCTATTCAGATTCACAGGAAATTGTCATAATTTCTGTGCAGATTTCTGTGCAGATTCCTCTATGTTTATTAATTTCGTCTCTGCAGGAATTATTTCGTATTTTTTCGATTCTGTATTTCTGTGCAGTTTTGTGTAATTTATGTGCAGGAAAATTTTGCATCTGTATTTCTGTGCAGTTTTGTGTAATTTATGTGCAGGAAAATTTTGCATATGTATTTCTGTGCAGTTTTGTGTAATTTCTGTGTAGGAAAATTTTGCATCTGTATTCTGTGCAATTTCTGTATTTTTTGTGCAGGAAAATTCCAATTATGTACTTTCTGTGCAGTTTCTGAATTTTCTGTGCAATTTCTTTATTTTCTGTACAATTTCTGTATTTTCTAACGTGTATTTGCAGGAAAAATCGCATCGGGATTTTGTTTGAATTAATTTTCGAAATCTGATTTGGTCATTTCGAATTCGTTTCGAAATCGTTTCTGAATACTATTTCTGTTTTGCAATTTAATTCCGTATTAAAATTGCATTCGTAAAATTCCGTACTGATTTTCGATTTGCGCTTCTGTGAACAGATTCTAATTCATGGCTGATATGACTGAGAAATCTATCGATGAGGTTGTTGGGGCCGGAAATGGAAACCCGACTGAGTCGACGCCCCAAATACAGTTTGGGAGTGGTCTGCCAGCGGTGAATCTGCCAATAGGGAATGTGCAAGCAGTGAATCTGCAAGATACAAACCTGTCAGCAGCTAATCTGCAAGCTGCAATGGTCGGAACTTCTGAGGTTCGTCAGACTGTCCACCCAGTTGATCTTCAGACTGTTGTACCGACAGTCCATATGCCTGGCGCTGTGAACGCTGGCTTGATGCCGGAAAAGTTCGATGGAACTGGCTTCAAGACATGGCAGTAGAAGATGTTCTTCTTCCTGACCACGTTGAAGCTTGAGAAGTATCTGACTGAGGACAAGCCTGTGATGTCACCTCATAATACAGATGCATACCTGCTAGCCAGCGTTGAGGCCTGGACTCACGCAGACTTTCTGTGCAAAAGTTGGGTTCAAAGCCGTCTGATAGATCCACTGTACAATGTGTACAACAAGATCAAGACCTCCAAGGAGCTCTGGACTGCTTTGGAGAAGAAGTACAAGTCTGAGGATGCAGGCTCGAAGAAGTTCGCAGTGGCAAAGTTTCTGGACTTCAAGATGGTGGACACTAAGCCCATCATGAAACAGGTCGAAGAGCTGCAGCTTCTTACGCATGAGATCATTGCTGAAGGGATGTCTATCTGTGAGACGTTCCAGGTGGCTGCTTTCATTGAAAAGCTCCCTCCAGGCTGGAAGGAGTTTAAGAGCTACCTCAAGCACAAGCGAAAGGCGATGACTGTGGAAGACTTGATAGTCAGGCTGCGGATTGAGTCAACAAACCGCAAAGCAGATGTGGTTCATCCTGTTGAACAGAAGGCTAATCTGGCTGAACACAAGGACAAGGACAAAGGGAAGAAGCGGAAGTTTCAGCCCCAAAGCTCCAACAACTTCAAGAAGCAACCAGCTAAGAAGTTCAGTGGAAAGTGCCACAAGTGTGGGAAAATGGGTCACAAGACTGACGAGTGTCGTAGCAAGGCTGATCCGCGCAAGGCCAAGGGGAAATCCCAAGCCAACATGACTGAAGGCAGGCTCTCGGATTCTGATCTGTGTGCTGTAGTGTCTGAAGTCAACATGGTTGGAAGCAACCCAAGGAAATGGTGGTACGATACAGGTGCTATCAGACATATCTGCTCTGACAAGGGATGCTTCACCACCTATCAGCAGAGCAAGAGCGACGAGCATCTGTTTATGGGGAACTCGTCCACATCCAAGGTGGAAGGTTACGGGAAAGTGGTGCTGAAGCTGACTTCTGGAAAGGAGCTGACTCTCGCCAATGTCATGCATGTGCCTGACATAAGGAAGAATCTGATCTCCGGCACTTTGCTAAGCAAGAACGGATTCGCAACGAATTTCGTGTCTGACAAGCTGGTTCTCTCAAAGAATGGGGTATTTTTGGGCAAAGGATATGTAAAGGATGGACTGGTCAAAATGAATGTAATGACAGTCATCCCAAAAACTATTGTAAGTGAGGTTTCAATGAATAAGACTAATCCTATTGCTTATGTTGTTGAGTATTTTAATATTTGGCATGAACGATTAGGGCATGTGAATAACAAGTCTATTCAAAGACTAATGAACATGAACTTGATTCCGAAATGCAAATCAAGTAAAGACAAATGTGAAGTATGCGTACAGGCCAAACTCACAAAAACGCCATCCCCACACGTCAAGAGAACAACCGAACCTCTAGGTTTAATACACACAGATTTGTGTAATTTAAAATATGTGCAAACTAGAGGCGGTAAAAAGTATTTCGTAACCTTTATTGATGATTGCACAAAATACTGTTATGTATACTTGCTAAGAAGCAAGGATGAGGCCTTGGAAAAGTTTAAGGAATACAAGTTGGAGGTTGAAAACCAACTTAGTAAAACCATAAAAATAATCCAAAGTGATAGAGGAGGCGAGTATGATGAACCTTTCAACGCGTTCTGTAGAGAACACGGGATTATTCATCAAACAACTGCTCCCTACTCACCAGAATCCAACGGAGTTGCGGAACGAAAGAACCGAACTCTAAAAGAGATGATGAATGCAATGTTGCAGGAATCTGGGTTACCCCAGAACATGTGGGGGGAAGCGCTGCTTACCACCAATTATATCCTCAACAAGATACCCCATAAAGTTACCGGCAAGACGCCATACGAACTTTGGAAAGGTAACGTACCTTCGTACAAATACCTCAAAGTGTGGGGGTGCCTAGCAAAAGTGGCAGTGCCACCTCCTAAGAAGGTCACAATTGGACCTAAAACCGTTGATTGTATTTTCATAGGATATGCACATAACAGTAGTGCTTATCGGTTTCTGGTACATAAATCTGATATACCAGATATACATGTAAATACAATAATGGAATCATGCGTCCTTCTTTGAAAACGTGTTTCCGTGCAAGGATAAAGAACATCCAAAACGAACACGTGAACAAAGTGAAGCATGTACTTCTGTAAATGAAACAGAAGATGAACCTAGACAGAGCAAGAAAGCTCGAAATGAACCAGAAGCTGAACCTAGACGAAGCAAAAGAGCTCGAAAGGAGAAAACCTTTGGGCAAGAGTTCATAACGGCCTTTCTCTTGGAGAATGAGCCTAGAACTTTCAAAGAAGCCATGTCTACACCTGATGCGCCTTCATGGAAGGAAGCAGTTAAAAGCAAAATCGACTCCATTATGCAGAATCATACATGGGAGTTAGTTGATTTGCCACAAGGGTGTAAAGCACTTGGGTGCAAATGGATTTTCAAAACCAAATTGAAAATCGATGGCTCAGTAGATAAGCATAAGGCGAGGCTTGTGGTGCAAGGATTCCGGCAAAAAGAGGGCCTGGATTTCTTTGACACTTATTCTCCAGTTACGAGAATAACCTCAATAAGAATGCTAATAGCAATAACAGCATTACGAAACCTTGAAATCCATCAAATGGATGTAAAAACTGCCTTTCTAAACGGAGAATTAGAAGAGGAGATATACATGAAACAACCTGAGGGTTATGTGGTTCCTGGACAGGAACACAAGGTGTACAGACTTGTCAAGTCTCTATATGGACTCAAACAAGCTCCAAAGCAGTGGCATGAAAAATTTGACAATGTCATGATGTCAATTGGCTTCAGCATCAATGAATGTGACAAATGCATCTACTTCAAGGACACTCCAAATGGTTACATTTTGTTGTGTTTGTACGTAGATGACATGCTCATTATTGGAAGCAATAAGGACATGATCAACCGCACTAAGAACATGCTTAGTGGGAAGTTCGACATGAAAGACTTGGGATTAGCAGATGTCATACTAGGGATTAAAATCACTAGACATTCTGGAGGAATTATCCTGTCTCAAGCACATTATGTTGAAAAAGTACTTGAGAGATTCAAGAACTACTCAAGCGGGACTGCAAAGAGTCCCGTGGACCCCCATCTTCATTTGACTAAGAACTCGGGGGATGCAGTGTCACAGTTGGAGTACGCACGTGTGATTGGAAGTCTCATATACTTGACCAATTGCACAAGACCTGACTTGGCACACTCAGTCAATGTACTGAGTCGCTACACAAGTAATCCAGGACACAAACATTGGAAAGGGATAACTAGAGTATTAAATTACTTGCGTTATACTCAAAGTTATGGGCTGCACTATGGTAAATATCCAGCAGTTCTGAAAGGATACAGTGATGCAAACTGGATATCAGATTCCAGAAACTCAAAGTCCACAAGTGGATATGTGTTTACACTTGGTGGTGCAGCGGTATCATGGAAATCTTCCAAACAAACACTATTGGCCAGATCCACTATGGAGTCTTAGTTCATTGCTTTAGACAAAGCAGCAGAGGAAGCTGAATGGCTTCAAGATCTTTTGGAAGATATCCCGATGTGGGAAAAACCAGTGCCATCAATAAGTGTACACTGTGATAGTCAATCGGCTATAGCTCGGGCACTGAGTCGTTTAATTTGTACAATGGTAAGTCATGTCATATACGAAGACGACATAAAACCATTAGACAACTACTCTCGCATGGTATAATCTCAATAGATTATATCAAGTCGGCTGACAACCTAGCGGATCCGTTTACTAAAGGTTTGTCACGAGATCAAGTTGTTAAATCATCAAGAGGAATGAGTTTAAAGCCTATGACTAAAGAGGATGCTTGATGGCGAACCCTACCTACGTGACTGGAGATCCCAAGAAATAGGTTCAAAGGGAAAACTAAATCAAGCTGAATCAAGATGAGTACTGGGAGACTAAAGTCTCCTCCCAGTTCCTAGGATGATGAACAGTGCTACCTGTATGAGTTAAGGTTAAGCTTGACTTTTAATGGTTCCATATCTTTGAAATAAAAGTGGGGTAAGACAGGATACTCTTTATGGCAATCACCTTATGAGTGTGAAATGGGGCCGTTTCTAGGAGAGTTAAGAGAGGCTGAATTCTCCAAGTTCACTCATGAATAACCAGCGATGTTCAAGGCCAAAATGAACACAACAAGAGAAAATAGTTCTGTGAGAAGATGAAACCGTGTGATAGTTATTGTCTCGGTTTACATCAAAGCCTGGGCGGTTCAAGACATCATGTTCACTACCTAGTCGAGTAAATCCGATAGCTACTCAATATGGGTGGTTCAAGGCTGAAACATGCTACCAGCCCAGATGCAGTGATTTTTCGACTGTACTCTCAAAAGTCTTTATGTTTTTAAACCATTGTTTAGAATCATTTCTATTCATGTGTGGGATTGTTGGAACTCATTTTAACATGTGGCGCCGGGCACTTTTCCGAGCACAATTCCGGTGGGCTCCGGCCATTGTCAACACCGGAAAGTGGAAGCATTGGCTTCCTCTACGCGAGCACATTCTCGTAATGTACTCATACGACGAAAATGATTTCCGTTTGAATGAGAAATGGAGGCCCAAAGTAGCTTGCATGAAGTGCAAAACTTGGGAAATATGGGGGCAAAATTCTTGTCCCATATTGGAAGTTTGGAGATAAATCTCCTAGTATATATAGAGGGAAAATGGACCTAAGGTTGTGGCCTTGGGTCATTACCCATTTTCAATGGGGAGAGGACCTAGCTCATCAAGCCCACGCGCGCCGAGTCGAGTCGGGTCGAGCCGGGCTTGGGCCTATCTTTTTGGGCCAAACTGGAAGCCCATTAGTGGGCTTTGACTGTTGGGCCTTGATCTGGTACATGGAGAGATATGGGATGCAGACCAAATCTTCCGCCATTAATACCAGAGATCTGTAACGTCCTCCTCTATGAATGCTGAAGATCTGTAACGGTCTTGTGCAGATCTGTAACGTTATTCTGAAGATGTGTAACATTATCTTCCTCCGAAGCTCCTTATAAGGAGTCGTTAGCTTCTCATTCGAACACAGAAAACACACCAGCAATCTCCACTTCCTCCTCTCTGTTTTACCCAAAAAAAATCGAGTCTGAGAGTACTCCACAGAATTGGTTCGTAGCCTTCGGGATTTTTGGTTGCGCAAATCCGGAGTCGTCAAACAGTTGTATCCTGGGATTCAGAACGCCATCAAACCATCGCAATACGGGGCATTTTCAGAATTAAGGAGAGAGATCTCGTTCTCGACTCTGCTTCGTAATTCAGTTCGGTATAATTTCGTTTAATTCTTGTGCGTTTTATTCTTGCAGTTTACATTTCGAAATTGCGTTCCTACATATATATATATTATTAATTAATTAAAAATCAAGAACGTACGTACGTACCATGACGGAGAGCGGGGAGGCGTACATGGCGATGGAGAAGAGGGTGGCGGCGGCCCCGCAGAAGAGCTTCCTGATGAGGAAGACCACCACGTAGCCGGTCTCGATCACCGCTCCGGCGCCGTTGATGGTGCTCACCAGCAGGTTGTTTGGTGATATCAACGGTAACCCGTACCTATATATATTACATAATTAATATGTAATGTCAAGGATGTATATATATATATATGTAACATTCAATAAGCTATATATAAAAGAGAATGATTTAATGTCAGAACTTAATTATATAATACTCCGTATATATATATATATATAGTAGTATACCAAGTAGATAAGAGGCAGGTCATGAGGTAGGGAATCCCTGAAAACTGCTCTGTGCATCTCTTCTTTATTATCCTCTTGAATGTACGTACTCACCCTGCACCCATTTTCAAACTATATTATTTCAATAGCTTAGAGGAATTATAATGATTTTAATTATCTCATTATACGTGCTTTTCTTAAGAAATTAATTTCGGGGTTTTATATTAAGACCTAATATCACGAACAAAAGTCCTACTGATTTTTTTTTTTTTTTTTTTTGTGAGGTGAGTTAGGTAAATGACCATTTGACAAAATTTAAAAAAAAATTAATAGATTCTTAGTAAAAATAGACTCTTCTCTCTCTCCCTAAATTCTACTCCTTACCCCTTAAATCCTAAAAACTAGTAGGGATTTTTTTTTATTAATTGAAAACTCTTAAAGAATCAATGGGCCCAAAACCCTCGTTTTTTGTGTGTGATAGCTGAACAAGTGGACCAAAGCCCACTTACGAAACTTTGCATTTTGTGTAAGATTTCAACGGGCCTATAGAATGAGAGCGGGGTTTAATTATTTAACACATATATAAAATTGGATTCTACCTTACTACACAAAAACTTAACTAGTATGTAGGAGCTTTTTTCTTCTTTATATATGGTTTAATGTTTGCCCAGACTCCAACATTTTGCGCTCAAGTTGTAGTAATAAAATTAATCACAAAATGTGGGAGAAAATCCTCCAGACACAACAGTATTATCTTTGAAGACCCAATACAATATTGGAAGAAAATTGTAGAGAAAGAAAGATGGCCGGAGCTAGCAGAAAATATGTATATGGCAGGTGAATAGAACGTACGCGGGTGACAAGAAGAGAAAGAGAGCAGTGGCGTTTCCTGCACATCCATAAATCAAACATAGCAAATGAAGAATCAATTAAAATGTCAATGTATGTATTCATGTTAATTTCTTGATGGACGAGATTTATATTGAGCTGCTGCTGCTGCTTCTTCTTCTACTACTACTACTTCTTTGATTGTAGGAGAGGGAGAGAGTGTTAAATGGCGGTGGATCGAATAATTAATTGCACTGAGTATTGGTTGCCTCTATTTGTAGCTGCCACTGAAAGTTGCTGTAAAAATTACTGTATTAAACAAAAAACAAGCCGTGCCCACTTCCCTTACTTTGCAATTTCGATCCTTTTTTATTTTATTTTTGTGACTACGAGGTTTTGCAATTTTCTGGAGTCATTCACATATTTTAACTAGTCTTTATGACCGTGCACGGTGACAATTTATAAACACTATCACCACTTCTTTAATAAAATATACATATACCTATAAAAAATCTTATTTTTAATAAAATATACATATACCTATAAAAAAATACTCTTTATAAACACTATCACCAAACAAACCCTAAATTAGTACATATGAAAACATATTACATAAGTTGGCATTTTAGATATATCAAATCTTTTTAGATATATCAAATCTTTTTTTCTAAGAGCATGTCTTATGTAATATATTTTTTCTACTACTCACACTAGGGATGTTCATCGGATTCGGTTTTTTCGGTTTTGGACCGAACCGAACCGAATAAACCGAACCGATTTAATTCGGTTCGGTTTTGAAAATATTATATTTCGGTTTTCGGTTCGGGTTCGGTTTTGTTCGGTTTAAACCGATTTAAAAAAATATTTTTATCAATAGAAAAAAAAAAAAAAAAAAAACTGAACCGCTCGCTGAAGTGCTGACTGTTGAACCCTAAACTAAACTTACTACTGTTTACCCCCATTTTCCCCTTAAAAATTTCCCATCGATGATCGATCATTCGATCTTCCATTCTTCCCTTCCCTCCCGCCTCCATTCGGTTTTCGGTTTTTCGGTCTATTCGGTTTTCGGTTCACAATCGGTTCACATATTTTTCACTGTTCGGTTTGTTCGGTTTTAACCGAAATCGAACCGAACAAAACCGAACCGAACCCAAACCGAACCTATTTTAATCGGTTCGGTTTTCGGTTCAGATTTTTCGTGATTTCGGTTTCGGTTTTGTTCGGTTCGGTTCTGGACCGATGAACACCCCTAACTCACACTTCTTTAATAAAATATACATATACCTATAAAAAATACTCTTTATAAACACTATTACCAAACATACCCTAAATTAGTACATATAAAAACATATTACATAAGTTGGCATTTTAGATATATCAAATATTTTTCTAAGAACATGTCTTTTGAGCAGTACAACAAATTCATATTTACTGGACAAATACATTAAGATATCTAATTATAGATTAGAGTTCAAATTTTAAGTTAGAGTGGGTAACTTGGGATTATTATAAGTTCAAGTCAATTACAATGTTAAATTGAATAGATTCGTTTTATTTAAGATAGGCACTATTTAAACTTATAAACATTTTTTAATATTACAATTGGTTTTATTTAATCACTTTGGTCACATAATTGATTTGCATTATATAATCAAACTAATTTTGTATCATTTAACCATAGGCGCGCTAATGGGGAATTGAGATGAGTATTTATTGTGAAAAAACTCCATTTATACTCGTATTATATATAGAATAGTGAATTTTTTATTCATTTCAATAACAAAATTTTATGTTCATTTTTTGAAAGTTTTTTTTATGGGCATTTTTTGAAAGATTAATTAAACATGATTGATGTCAAATTTATATACTTCTATAGCATTTTTTGTTCAAACCTTGATTAGGATACCGGCCTACATAAATATAAATTCTTAACAAAATTTACTATATTTTTCAATCACTCCACTATGGTTTGTAGGCATGAATGAAATGAGATTGTGCAATTATTATCATGAGATATAATATAGGGAATCAAGGGTGTGAACTGTGAAGGCATTAACTTTTTTTCCAAAATATAAAATTATGTATAGTAATCCCATTTTACCTCAATTTATTTAAAAAATCATTGTATTAAAAAAAATAACTGAAATGATAACAAAGATATGTTTTGATTTGATAATAACTGATATAGGAAACGACTTTCGTATCATTTTTAGTACTTTTAAAAAATTATTGTTTGTATGTTAAAATTGAAACTTCCGTAGGTTTGGTTCTTCTTTTAAATGGTTTAAAAATGGTTGAATTAAAAAAGAATCAAATAATAATGATGCTAAAAACATTCAATTGGCTGGTATCTGGTGATATTAATATCCTTAAAATAAAAGACTAATTAGGAGGTTACAAACCAAAAATTGATTTATGTCGATTCCTTCAATTTTTATGAGTTATAAAATTATTTCATGCAATTATATTATATTAATTGTCTTTAATTGAAATTTAAGAAGGGTGAAATCATATCATCCATATAGTATGTTATAATTTCAAAAGAACTGTTTTGATTTTACATAAAAATACTCCTAACCACTAATATTTATTTGGCCTATTAATTTTGGAATGAACATCATAATATAATAAATAAGTAATATTATATAATATCATGTCATAGATCCCTATATCATGCATACATTATTATTTATGAGAAAAATTAAAATAAGAATGCAAACTTGTGTATTGTATATCTTCATGATCTATAGTTGAGATTGTACTTTGGTTTGTATATTTATTCGATAATAAGATATATAAATTCGATGAGAGAAAAAATAAAATAAGGATCACTATCTTTTTCCATTTCTTTGTTCGGTGCTCCATATAAAACACCTTTAAGTTATTCTTTCCCTTCATCTTTCACACTATATATATTATAATGTTTTAATGGTTAAATAATTAGGGTGATTAATAACTAATTTAATGTTATATCAAATAATTTTTTCGGTCAAAATGAGAACTTGGACGTCACATCAATATATTAAAATGAGAAATTGTTGTGTACAAATAAATAATAAATATCGTAAAACAAAAATTCTATTTAATCAAAATCTTCTCAAGAAGACTTGAACCTACAACCCATAGATTCTTCGTAGACACTCTAACCACTATGCTACACACAATTACTTACTTTCAATTTTAAAATGATAATTATATTAGTTTAATGGTAAGTATATTTAATGAGAGCAATCTTATATACATATAAGATTGGGTTGTTGTCACCATTTCTTTGTTCGGTGCTCCATATAAAACACCTTTAAGTTATTCTTTCCCTACATCTTTCACACTATATATATTATAATGCTTTAATGGTTAAATAATTAGGGTGATTAATAACTAATTGAATGTTATATCAAATAATTTTTTCGGTCAAAATGAGAACTTGGACGTCACATCAATATATTAAAATGAGAAATTGTTGTGTACAAATAAATAATAAATATCGTAAAACAAAAATTCTATTTAATCAAAATGTTCTCAAGAAGACTTGAACCTACAACCAATAGATTCTTAGTAGACACTCTAATCACTATGCTACACACAATTACTTACTTTCAATTTTAAAATGATAATTATATTAGTTTAATGGTAAGTATGTTTAATGAGAGCAATCTTATATACATATAAGATTGGGTTGTTGTCACCATTTCTTTGTTCGGTGCTCCATATAAAACACATTTAAGTTATTCTTTCCCTTCATCTTTCACACTATATATATTATAATGTTTTAATGGTTAAATAATTAGGGTGATTAATAACTAATTGAATGTTATATCAAATAATTTTTTCGGTCAAAATGAGAACTTGGACGTCACATCAATATATTAAAATGAGAAATTCTTGTGTACAAATAAATAATAAATATCGTAAAACAAAAATTCTATTTAATCAAAATGTTCTCAAGAAGACTTGAACCTACAACCAATAGATTCTTAGTAGACACTCTAACCACTATGCTACACACAATTACTTACTTTCAATTTTAAAATGATAATTATATTAGTTTAATGGTAAGCATGTTTAATGAGAGCAATAAATGGTGACAACAACCCAATCTTATATGTATATAAGATAAGAAGATTATTCTGCATGGTAATTCTTTTTTTTTTTAATTTTGCCAAATAACCCTTTTTTTTAAAGTGATTTTTCGAGGTAACTCGTTTTGTAAATTCCGCGAGTCATTTACAGGTTTCAACTATTCTGCGTGGTAACCCTCAACTCTTTAAAATTTCTGCTAAATAAGCCTCAGTTACTTAAATCGTTAAAAGAGCTGTAAAATTATTATTTTTAAGCTAAAAAGTTGTTATTTGATTTTTTTAAAAGAAAAAATGTTTATAATTAATATCACACATAAAAAAGGAAAAACAAAAGAAATAAAGGTTATGAAACGAGTACAAGCTTTATGAAATAGAAGAATATGCACGACCCAAGTCCCAAATTAACATTTGTTTTCTTTTGTTTTTCATTTTTTATGTGTGATATTAATTAGAAACATTTGTTTTTCCTTTTCTTTTAAAATCAAATAACAACTTTTTTACCTTCAAAAATAATAATTTAACAACTCTTTTAACGATTCAAGTAACAAAGGGTTATTTGGCAAAATTTTTAAAGAGTTGAGGGTTATCACGCAGAATAATTGAAATTTGTGGATGCATCGCGGAATTTGCAAAACCTTAGGGTTACCTCGCGAAATTCCCTTTTTTTTTTTATATAATAAGATATCAAGAATAAGGAATAATCAAGTCCGAAAAATGGCTGTCGAAACGATAAGGTAAAGCAACAATAAGAAAAACTACAACAAAGCAAAAACAAAATACAACAATTCTCAATCGATCTTGAGGCCGAAAACATGAATGTCGAAACAATTGATCTTTTGATAAGGTACACATGAATTCAATTATTCCTAAATACATTTTCTATTTGTTTTTATGATTAACTAATCAATTTTCAATTTAAAATAAAAAATTATTTATTTTTAATCTAATAATATAAAAATCAATCTAATCGATTAAAATGAAGTAAAGAAGGGATTATACAAAAGGAAGCACATACTCTGAATTGAGACACAGCCTAAATTTGAAATCGGAACAAAACTTTATAATCCATGTCACTAATAAGAAACCAATTTTTAGAAATACGAATGGCCACGATAGTATAAGCCATCGTACATTTACACACAACGATTTATTTAGTAGGGAATTTTATGTTCGATTTTTTCTATATATAAATACTTTTTAGGCCAATAGTAATCACGCAACATAAGTTATCACCTATTTTACATCAGGGAATTGCTTCCCTAACGTATACTTATATATAGATACAACGAAACTAAAAATCTCTACTCGATCACATGTCTCAACATTAATGATTTTGTGGTCCTGAGTTATTGAACAAATGTCAAAAATTCACCTTGATATACCTTTAAAACAACTAAAGATGGAACTAGGAAATAATTTTTCTTCCGCCTAGGCGAGAAGAAGCTTCCGATGTTGTGGAAACAACAATATCTTAAGAGATTACAGATGCATAGAACATAGTTTTGGGTTATGCTTTGTAAAATAAAGCCCATAATAAAATATCAAACCTCATTCAAACATAATTTTATAAACATTAATGAATTTGAGAGAACATAATAAAATAATTATATGGATTAGACATTAATTTTTAATCCTCACCATCCAGCTTCCGCCTAGTACATGTAGGTTGATATATAATGTCGAATTGTTTTCCAAACTAGGCACTTTTTACAAATTTATTCTTGAACTAGGCTCGGTTTGAAACTTATTATGGAAATAGGCAGCAGTTTAGCTTCGAGAAAAGTCGCTATTGAGTACAGCGACTCATAAGAAATGAGACGTCCGAAACAACGACTTTTACCGAAGCGGAGATGATTATTTAAAAAAGGGAAAAAAGATTGAGTCGTTGGCCCATACAACAACTCACATATTTTATTTTTTCTTAAAATTACCGGTTTAGTTTCATACATAAAATAAAATTAAAAAAAGAAAGAGTCGTTGGCCCATTCAGCGACTAGACCTGTCAACTGGGTCGGGTTGGTCGGGTTCGGGTCATGTCGGGTTCGGGTCAAATCGGGTTCGGGTCGATCGGGTTGGTAAATTTTTCGGGTCGGGCGGGTTCGGGTTGACCCGACGGGTCGAACATGTCCTTTTTTTATGATTATTATTATGATTTTTAACTTTAATAAATTAATTATAATAATATAATTAATATTATATTATTATTTAATAAAGTATATTAAAATATTTAATATAAATGAAATAAAATATACAAAATAAAGGGGACCCGCGAGCTCGAATTTGCGTTTGGGTCGAGTCGGGTTCGGGTCCTTCTTGACCTAGTGACGTTCGGGTCGAGTTCGGGTCCTTTCGGGTCGGGTTTTCGGGTTGGGTCGTTTTTTTTTTGGATAAGGTAAGAATTCGAGTTACCGACATAAAATGTCGGATAGCTCGGGAGGCCGAAAAAACGGCAACTGGAAAAACCAGTTCAGAGCAACACAGACAAACAAATGAAAATACAACAAAGCAAAGGCGAGCTATAAGACTAGGGAGAGAAGTGAGTCCAGTATAAACGAACAGTGCCATCAGACGACAAATCAAACAAGAAACTAATCCTGGGAAGTGATGAATGGACAACCATGACGTTGCCCCCACTCATGATGAGGGATCTTCAGGAGTCTCGACCACCTTGACGTTGCCTTTTGGATCTTCAGGAGCCTCAACACAACCGCGGCCACAATTGGAACAACTCGATCTCTACCCTCAATCAACTCAGCAGAAGCAAGGAAGCACCACACACAAGCTTGCACACAAAAAATACGAAACTAAAAAAGACAGAAACTAACTAAAAAACAAACAAACAAGCGGATCTGGGTTCAACAACACGGCGCTGCTTTGGGCCGGTGGGCAACTGGAGCATCTCTTCGGGGGGAAAGCCTTCACAGCGGCTGGAAAACAATGCCGCCGGTGAAGAACACGGCGAGCAACACCTTCTTCTTCTTGGGCTTCGCGGTGAGGGTTTGTTGTTGGTGTTCTTAGCGACGGCGGCAACATCTTCGGCCTCGGCGGCCGGAGGGTGCGAGGCGCGAGACTGTAACACCCCCAAATCTTAACCCATTTGGAAAAGTTGCTGTAAAAATTACTGTATTAAAGAAAAAACAAGCCGTGCCCACTTCCCTTACTTTTCAATTTCGATCCTTTTTTATTTTATTTTTGTGACTACGAGGTTTTGCAATTTTCTGGAGTCATTCACATATTTTAACTAGTCTTTATGCCCGTGCACGGTGACAATTTATAAACACAATCACCACTTCTTTAATAAAATATACATATACCTATAAAAAATCTTATTTTTAATAAAATATACATATACCTATAAAAAATACTCTTTATAAACACTATCACCAAACAAACCCTAAATTAGTACATATGAAAACATATTACATAAGTTGGCATTTTAGATATATCAAATCTTTTTAGATATATCAAATCTTTTTTTCTAAGAGCATGTCTTATGTAATATATTTTTTCTACTACTCACACTAGGGATGTTCATCGGATTCGGTTTTTTCGGTTTTGGACCGAATCGAACCGAATAAACCGAACCGATTTAATTCGGTTCGGTTTTCGATTTTGAAAATATTACATTTCGGTTTTCGGTTCGGGTTCGGTTTAAACCGATTTAAAAAAATATTTTTATCAATAGAAAAAAAAAAAAAACTGAACCGCTCGCTGAAGTGCTGACTGTTGAACCCTAAACTAAACTTACTACTGTTTACCCCCATTTTCCCCTTAAAAATTTCCCATCGATGATCGATCATTCGATCTTCCATTCTTCCCTTCCCTCCCGCCTCCATTCGGTTTTCGGTTTTTCGGTCTATTCGGTTTTCGGTTCACAATCGGTTCACATATTTTTCACTGTTCGGTTTGTTCGGTTTTAACCGAAACCGAACCGAACAAAACCGAACCGAACCCGAACCGAATTTACCCCTTTTTGCCCGTTTTGTCTTTTCTTACCGAATGGTTAAATTTTCTTAACCTCGGGTTAAATATATTCGTACACGAACGATCTTTCAACCCAAAAATACCTTAACTGTATTTTATATTACTCAGAAAAATATTACAGATATCAAACATTTCACAGAATGTTCGTACTTCCCTGCATTTAATTTGACTTGTAATATGGGCATAAGAAAATTCAAAATCACCCTTTCAAAATGTGGGATATTACAGAGATGAGCCAGCAGATCAAGGGTCGGTGTGGGTTGAGGCACAGTCGAGCAGGGGGCGCACGGATCTGGGTTCAGCAAGTGGTGGGTGTGGTTGCGTTGGCGGTGCGGACATGAAGAGTCGGAGGCCGGCGCAGGTCGGGGGGCTCGAGTGCAAGACGATGTCAGCCACCAAAAGGTGGTCGCCGGAGGTCTGTTCGGTGGTTGCCGGGGCCGATCTAAGCGGAGGTAGAGCTCGGAGGTTGAGATCTCGGTCGGAGCAGGGGGGAGGAGCTCGGTCGGAGCAGGGGGGAAGATCTCAGTCGGAGCAGGGGGCTCATCGGCAGCCCATCGAGAGGAAGGGAAGATATCGGTTGGAGCAGGGGGGGTCATCGAGAGGAAGGGTAAAGACTATCCAGAAATGGTGAGATGAAGGTGGTCGTTTCCTGGATGGACAGCCGCTCGTCTTCCTTCGGCGAGCTGTACCTGTCGGAAAACAGATCTCCAAGAGCCGGAGAAAGTGCGAGAGGTGGGGGGTTGTTCGGAACGGGGCTTGGTCGGAGCGGTGGGGGTTGGGCTTGGTCGGAGCGGGCTCGGTTGGAGCAGGGACTCGGTGCGGAGCAAGGCTCGGTCGGAGCGGCGACAAGGTGCGGAGCGGGCTTGGTCGGAGCAAGGGTTCAGCACAGCCTAGCCCCAAAACTAGGGCCGGCTGCTCCCAAAGGTGCGGAGCGGGCTGAGTCGGTTTTTGACAGGTCTAAGCGACTCATATTTTTTTTCTTCAAATTACAAGTTTTATTTTTAAAAAATGCTGGTTCTCCGGAGGTGCTCACTCTCTGAAGGTCGGATTCCCACAATAGGAGAGTCGTTGTGCCATATTCCAATGCTATATTCCCACAGTAGCAATTTTTTTTTAATTAAAAAAATGAACCCCTGAGCGACTCTAATTTTAGTCGATGTGCCTTTGAACGACTCTAATTTTCTTTAATAAAAGTATTGAGTCGTTGTTCTCTCCTACGTCTCTATATGTTTTAGTCGTTGTACTATCCAACGACTTATATCTTTTTAATTTTAATTTTTTTATGAAACTAATTCGGTAATTACAAAAATAAAATATGTATAAGTCGTTATACGGTTCAACGACTCATATCTTTTTTTTAATAACCAACTCCGCATCTCATTTCGGATGAGTCGCTGCACTCAACAACGATTTAATCTGAAGCTAAACAGCCTGTCTATTTCCGTAATAAGTTTCCTTCCGAACCTAATTCAAGAATATGTTTGAAAAAAATGCCTAGTTTGGAAAAAAAATCATATAATGTCGTAGTTTGTGGTGAATGATGACGATGATTGAAAGCAACACTTGAATTACCAAGAATTCACCCTTAATGACTAGCTTGGCCGGTTAGAATGTGTTAGAAGCTCAATTAATTGCTTGTTAAGCGTGTTTCTCTTTGTTGTTTAACCTGTTATGAACGCTTACCCCCGGTTAAGTCGGTGTTTTTTGTATATGTATTATTGTCAAATTAGACAGTGATCCGTAAGCCTACGCGAGGGAAGATGGGTAGATATGTACGTAAATGCGCGTATGGGCCTAACACATAAATCCAGTGAGATTTCATCTTAAAATCAATTAACAATAAGAGAAGTAATTTACTAAACTTATATATTAGGCAAGTTATATCCCGACTCCAGATATAAGATGAGTTATATATATTATGTATATATATTCTAACAATTATACATGTAATACATTTACCTTTTCCAAGAAAAGTATATCACAAATTGATCATCCTCTCCAAGTTGGTAGCCAGATCTTGATTATTCGATGCGTTGACCAACAAGGGAGTGTTAACATTGTACATGCACTTCATGTAATAACAGGATTACCATCTTAAATTATGCGAATAAGTTAATTAGTGGTCGATAGCTAGTAGGTAGGTACCTTGCATAAGTTTTTCATAGATGATATAAGGTGTTGTTTCACTAACGAAGCTTTCAAAACTATTACTTCTAGCTCACAATGTTGGTGATTTTAGTGTCATTGGCTATTTAGAGTGATCAGGGTTCGCTTAAGACTTTTGAGGGTTTGGTTAGCTCAATGCGGACTGGGGAGGTGCGGGATGTACACCCGTATGCGCGCACATACTTGAACTCGGGGCAACTAATGTCACATTTTGCGAATTAGCACAGCGATCCCGCTAGACGGTTAACGAGCGAGGTCAAAAAGCAATGCCCCTTGCCAGGGATGGGGCGAGCCTCTAGCAGGGTGCGAGGAAGCGCCCCGCCCCAAACGGTATAAAACGCTTACAGAGGTGCACGGATCGTGCGGTTTTTTGAAGCGAAATTTCGCTAACTTTGGAGAGTACACGGTCTAAGTAGTGGTCTGTGTGATTTGGTGCATGGACTGTGCGATGCTCTATGTATTGTGTTGTAGTTTGTGTACTTTGGGTGCACGGTCCATGCATCGCTACGACTTTTAGTTATAGTCCGTGTGTTTTGATTCCATAATTATTTCCGACGAAGTGCATGGTACGTGCATTTTGACAGTTGGTCGGCTTGACGCGATTTGAACCGAATTTAACCGCCCCAACCGACTTGTTACTTCCATGGCCAGCCCATACCCAATATAAACGTTGGGGCATGTTTTGGGTCCTAAGAAGAGATATTTGATCTCTTGAGGGTATTTACATCCTACAAAACCGAGAAAACTCTAAGTACAACTCTTAAATTGTTGCCTAGAACCAAGAGGGTCGTTTGTCTTATCCCAATGTGGAATTTATGTAACCCTTAGACATTCTAATATGGTTGAATTACTACTTTAAAAAATGTCTCGTACGATTTAAACCTATAATTTCTCGTGACGTTGATCAATCACTCGTCATAAAGAATTCCAACACACAAAACAATAGATTCTGCAAAAATAAAATAAAATAAAATACTATGCAGAAATAGTAAATCAATCTTATCACTTGATAATTTATAGATGGACTTAGTCAGAATGCCATAGGTCAATGTGGATTTACAAAGTGAAGTTCAAGCTTTGATGGCTCGATAGAAAGTCACAAGGCCAAGTTAGTGGTTAAGAGGTTTGATTAAAAGTTAGGAAATGATTATATATAAGCACACATTTAGTCGTGTAGCTAAGCTACCTACTATGTTGATTATTATTTCCTTAGCTAAAGCCAAAAAATGGCCGTTGTTTCAACTAGACGAGAACAATGCCTTTTTACATGATTATTTGGAGGAGAACATTTATATGAAAATTTTTAAAGGGATATCAAAGGAATCGAAGTGTGCAAACTTGAGAGGTCATTGTATGGGCTTAAGTAAGCCTCACGACAATGGAACCAGAAAATTGACACTTTTTTTATTTCCTTGGGTTTTATCCAATCCACTAATGACTACTCCTTATTTGTAAATTTTACATCCACTTCTTCTCTTTTCCTATTGGTTTAAGTTGATGACATACTGATCACATGGGATGATGTGGCAACTATAGTCTAGCATGGTTAAAGAGGCCTTGCATCAGAAGTTCACTCTCAAGGACCTTGGATTAGCTAGACACTTCCTATGCATGGAGATTCACGGTGATGTTCAAGGCACTTATTTGAACTATATATCTAACACTTTGCAGGCTACACACATGGGGGAGCTAAAGAAGTTGCCTTTCCTCTTCCATCAGGACTCAAATAAAGAATCGATGAAGGACAACTACTGGCAGAAGGAGAACTTTACAAAAGGCTAATTGGCAGAATGCTCTACTTATCTCTTACACGTCCAAATATTTCTCATGATGTCCAGCATCTCTCTCAATTTGCGAGTCAACCACAACAACCACATTTCAGGAAGCTTTGCACATACTTTGGCATCTCAAAGATTCAATTCAGAAGGGATTATTCTATCTTATTCAACAAGATCTTAAGGTTACTTGCTTTTTAGATGCAAATTAATTGGCGGATGTTTGACTACAAGGACATCTTTGACATGGTTTTGTGTACTCTTAAGTCATTTTCTTGTGTCATGGAAGACTAAGAAGGAAGCAATCATGAGTAGATCATCAGTTGAATCTGAATACAAGAGTATAACGTCTACTACTCCAGAATTATTGTGGACTAGTTATTTCCTTCATGATCTTCATGTTGATGTGCCTCGTCAATCACAATGTTTTGTAATAATAAGACATCTCAAATGATTGCAGCTAACCTTTGTTTCCATGAAAGGATCAATCATTTTTAAATTAATGCACCTTCACTACGAAGAAGGTTTAGAGTGGGTTTTTGCAAACTGCATATATCCATACTAGTCTTCAGCTAGCAGATATAATGAAAAAGGCACTTAGTCGACAACCACATCACTTCCTTTTTGTCAAGTTGGGCATCATTGATGTACCAACTTGAGGGGAGGATATTGAGTTTGTTTATTAGTCTTTGATGTGACAGTTAAGTGGTTAGTTTATGTTTTCAATTAGTCGATTAGTAGTTGCTGATGTAGCGCTCCTAGAGCTATTTTGTTACAACATGATGTAGCTGGTCATGTTGACTGTTGTTAGACAGTAGAACAACTTAGAGTTTGTTTGACATGGCACTTTATAAAGTCTTTTTCATTTATAAAGACATTTATTTAAAATAAGTATTTTTAAAGATTTGGAATTTGTGTACTGATTTTTTTACAATTTACTATAAAAAATATATTTATGACTAACTTTTACCAAACACTATTATACTAAAAAAATCCTTATTTACATACAAACCTTTATAAATATTTTCACCAAAGAAACACTAGCTTATTTAAACTATTTATTCTATTCTTTGATTATAACTTTGTGAGGTCCCATCTCTAACTTTGCTTTCGCTCAATCTCAATTCACATGATCCTTTTTTTTTCTAGGAAAGTACGACTTCTTAACTACAAATTTATTCTTCGAACTTGAGTCAGGTCCCTGCTCAGCTTTTGGATTGCATTTCTTCTCAAATTTTAGATGTTCAGAATGCTCAACTATGTCTTCCTTTTACAACTTCTGAGGTTCTGTCTGCTCTTAAATCTATGCCTCCTTGTAAGTCTCCAGGGCCAGATGGTTTACCTGTGCTTTTCTTTAAAATGCATTGGGCTTTGATTGGTAATGATGTCACTACTGCTGTCCTTCGAATCCTTAATGGTGATGATATGTCTGCTCAGCTAAACCACACTTTCTTAACTTTGGCGCCAAAGGTAGCTCATCCTGTTAAGATGACTGATCTTCGGCCAATAAGTCTGTGTAATGTGGTCTATAAACTTGTCTCTAAATGTATTGCCGACATGTTTAAACCCTTGCTTAACATCACTATCAGTAATTCCCAGAGTGCTTTTATCTCTGGTCGATCTATTATTGATAATTCCATTGCTGCTGGAGAGATCTTTCACTACCTAAAGAACAAGAAGACTGGGAGAAGAGGATATATGACGATCAAAATTGATATGTCAAAGGCTTTTGATAGAGTTGAGTGGAGTTTCTTGATTGATGTGATGCAGAAGATGGGTTTTGCTCAACACTGGATTGATTTGGTGATAAAGTGTGTTTCATCTGTCTCATTCTCAACTCTTCTCAATGGCTTTCCTACCCCAACAATTTTTCCAAAAAGAGGGCTTAGACAGGGGGATCCTATGTCTCCTTATCTCTTCCTTTTGACCATGGAGGGGCTCTCTAGTTTGTTTCTCAATTATGAATCTCATGGACTTATTCATGACATTAAGATTGCTAGAGCAGCTCTTATCATCTCTCATTTGTTCTTTGCAGATGACTGTATCATTTTTGCCCGAGCAAATATTATGGAATGCAATCTCATCAAACAGTTGCTAACTATTTTTGAGCAAGGTACTGGCCAAACTGTTAATGCAGCAAAATCTCAGATTTCCTTTTCTCCAAACCTATCCAGAGCCCAAAGAGATCTTATTCTGCACTGTTTTGACTTCAGAGAGGTGGCTGCTCATGACAAATATTTGGGTCTTCCAACTGTCATTGGGAGGTCAAAGAAAGTTATCTTTGCTCAGATAGTGGATAGGGTTCGAAAGAAGGCAAAAGGATGGAAGGCTTCATGTCTATCTCAAGGTGGAAGAGAAGTGCTCATTAAGTCCACTCTTCAAGCAATTCCATCTTATATCTTGAGCTGCTATAAACTTCCTCGTTCTGTATGTTTGGAATTGGATTCTATTATAGCAAGCTTCTGGTGGGGCTCTCAGGATCACAAAAAGATTCATTGGTCGAAATGGTCTTCCCTTTGCATATCCAAGGATCTTGGAGGGATGGGTTTCAGGAATTTTGAGGACTTTAATCTGGCATTGCTTGTAAAACAGGTATGGAGATTGCTTGACTACCCAGATTCTACTATCTGTAAGCTTCTCAGGGCCATATATTTTCCTTCTTCAGATGTATTGCATGCTCAAATTGGCACCAAACCAAGTTATATTTGGAGAAGCCTCTTTCAGTCCATATGGGTCATTAAAAGAGGTATGTATTGGGAAATTGGGAATGGTTGGTCTATCAGATTATAGGGTGATCCTTGGATTCCAAGGCCTCATACCTTTTCCATCATCTCTCCCCCTTTTCAAAATGAAGAGCACTTGAGTGTGTCTGACATGTTTGATTGGCAGTCCTTTAACTGGAAATCTGATGAGATTCAGCAGAGAGTTATGGAGATTGATGCTTCTGAAATTGAAAAGCTCCATCCGGTCTCTCCATCATCCATAGACTTCAGACGATGGTACTACTCAAAGGATGACAAATTCTCTGTTAAGTCTGCCTACAAAATGTTAAGACATTCCCATTCACATGGTGAGCCCTCCAACTCTGATGACTCATTGATTATGGCCTCGAACTGGAGAAAAGTGTGGTCGTTGAATGTTCTTCCAAAGGCAAAAAACTTCTTGTGGCGATCTCTTAAAGGCTTTTTACCTTGTCTGACAAACTTAGCAAAGAGGAAAGTAGTACATTCTAGTACTTGCACTTTCTATTTTTCAAAACACGAGTCTGAACTTCATGTTCTCAAAACTTGTTCTGCAGCAACTTCTCTATGGTCTTGTCTTCCTGAGCTCCTTCTGATTCTGTCATTCAACCCTGGCTCTCTTTGGGAATGGTGGTGCTCCATCGACACAGTCTTATCCCATAGTTTGTTGGAGCTATGGTGTATTGCTATATGGAGTCTATGGATTAACAGGAATGCTAGAGTTTTCTCTGAACAGGTAGTGAGTAATGATCTGTTACTTCAGTTTGTGCACCAACAATTTTCTCAGTCTTTGGTCTGTTCTCCTCGTTTGCTTTGTTTTGCTGCATCTGAACCGGTCAATGCTGTGATAAATTCTGCTCCAGTCTTTCATCCTCGTTGTTGTCAGTTATATTGTGATGCTAGCTTGTCGTCTTCTGGTTCTACTGGCTTAGGTTTTGTGCTCTTGGATGCTGATGGATCGCTAGTTCTGTTGGGGAGTAAGCGTTCAAAACCCAACTCTTCTATTGATCTTTTGGAAGCCAAGGCCTTGCTCTGGGGTTTGTCTCTTCCCTGCAGTCAGGTGCTCTTAATATCTAGGCTCACACGGACTCGTTGACTGTGGCTAAGGGATGCTCTTCAAGAATTTTATCTAGGACTTCTACCTCTTTGTACATTAAGCTTATTGTTGATATTTCTTCTTCCTTTTCTTTTTATTCTTTCTCCTTTGTCCCTAGGTCTTCTAATGTAATAGCTAACTCTAGTGCTCATTTTGGTCTTTCTTTGCCTTTAGAGGCCCCTGCTCTCTTTAGTCATGTCTCTCAATTGTCTTTTTGTTTGACAAATGTAATGTTTCCCAATTTTTATTAATATAGTGGTTGTTTTCTAAAAAAAAAAAAAACTACAAATTTCGTGCTCTCTTAATTGGACGTGTTTATAGATGGAATATCTGGTTAATTTTGTTGATCGATATCTCTTCTCGGTACTGCTCAATCTGGTTTAGTTGTATAAGGTTAGCGGGTAGTAATATTTGTAACATTACTTGGTAACGAATTTGTGCATTTTTTTTCCATAGGAGCTTTTGTATACGTATGACTTTCATGAAAACTATGCCATGCGCGAGAAACAGCTACTGTGAGAACCAAAGGAAAAGAATGTCACACAGCTACAATTTTATAAATAAAATCAAGTTTTAAAAGAAGTCTAACAAGATCAACACTTTTCAATTGATCTAGTGGTTTGATACTAGACTTTCTTAAGCATTTTATTCAAAGATTTCGAGTTTAATTATTATTGGATTTGTGTATGGAGACACTTATATTAAAAAAGGACACTATTCGATCTGAATATAGAACGACTCTGAAGACCAAAAAAAAGCCCAACAAGTAAATGGATCTAAATAAAACACAATATTCTTTTAGTGCAACAGGTATAAGAGGGTGATGAAAGTCATTTCACTCGTGTTCGAATCTCACCCGACCTCACCCCAACTCCACCCTTCTTATTTTAATTTTAATTCCCTATTCTTTTTTCTTTAATTATCCAAATGCACGCAATTTTACATTAATCACAATTTCAACCAAAATATTTTTATATTCACCCAAAAAACTTTTTATTCAAAACCTTCTTGTTTTTATTTTAATCCCCCCCCCCTAATTGTCCAAGTGCATGTATTTATGCATTAATCGCAATTTTAACCCAAATATTTCTATTTTCACCCAAAATATTCTTATCCGGTTCTTGTTTTTATTTTAATTCATAATTTCTCTTTTAACTAATTATCCAAGTGCATGCAATTGTGCATTATATAACTAGATGTGCATTTGGATTATACATGCCTTTTGGTTATACTAGATAGGCATTTGATTATAACATGATGTGCATTTGGTTATACGTATTTAATGTGTACTTGGTTATAATGTAATGTGTATTTGGTTATAACAAGATGTGTTTTTGAATTTAATAGGATGTGCATTTGTATATAACTAGATGTGCATTTGAATATAACGTAATGTGCATTTGTATATAACTAGAATTGCATTTTATTATAACATAATGTACATTTGATTAAAACGCAATTTGCATTTGAATTTTATATGATGTGCAATTGGATATTAGTGAATGTGCATTTGTATATAATTAGATGTACATTTAGATTATACGTGCATTTGAGTTATAACATGATGTGCACTTGGTCATAACATCATAATTATTTGGTTTTGTAAGATTTGCATTTACATATAACGTAATGTATTTGATTGTGCATTTTAGAAAATTTGGCTCATGGAAAAAATTGGCCCGGAGAAAAAGACCCTGAAAAAATAAAATAAAAATTATGATGTGTAATGTTAGAAAGTGGGTATGGGGAAGCACCCGTACGTAACATATGATTATATAATTAGAACAAGTGTCATGCATCAAAAACTAAATTACCGATGAGAACATTAATTATGCATCCATTCCATTCCATTCCATTCCGTATGTATATGCGCGTTCTCCCTTGATTACAGTGAATTAATTTCACCGTCTACTACTAAGTTCATACTCCATAGCGTTGGATCTTTTACTTAAGGCCTGAACCGATCGATCTTTTTAGGTTCGGCCTCAGCTCACATTTTTCATTTTTTCATTCTTGATTTAAAATGATATTTATAAAAAGTAAAACGGAAAATCACTAAACGTCTAAGCTAGACCACTCAAAAATAACCAGACTCGAAATAACACATTTAAGCTGCTCGAAATTCCAACACAAAACCAATTATAATTATTACTACCAACCTTATATATTAGGTTTATTTATCATACTAAATCCAACGAAATTCAAACACAAAACTAATTAACTATTATTAACTTAGATTCATTGTGGACGACCCATGATTAGAAAATGTGGGTTAGGCCTGGTCCCAAATTCGGGCATGTAGAGAGTAGAAGGGAATTGTGGTCGCCATTTCTCCCCATCATTCAAAACTCTTTTTCCCAAATACGGAAACATTGGTTCATTCACACTGAAACTTCATATATGCAAAAGAGAAGCGCAAAACACACGATACCGAGCCCCATTCCGATTGCACTCAAAATATAACCTACCTTGACACAATACCTAACCAAAGAAAGGGGAGTAGTTAATAGAAAACTGTTAGGAAATGGAACTCAGAAACCTCAGTTCCCATGGAGTTTCTTTCCTCAGTTTCTCTACTTTTGAAGATGACAAATACTTTGATACTAATGTTTTATCTCAAAGATGTGCTTAAAGGAACCACATGACAATTATTGAAACCATGAAAGCCAAACAAGACAAAGAAGGATAGCAAAGCAAGAAGCTTGTACTGATAGGAACTGGAGTTCGCCAGCAAGGGAACTCAGTAGAAGTGAAGCGAGGAAGCGCTCACAAGGGAACAAGCACAAAGCAAGTCTATTGAAGATGCAAAGACTTGAGAAGAGTGGCGAAGCCACAAAGGAGTTAGCACATGGAAACCTCATCACTGTTGGTAGGAACCAGAGTAGGTGAGATGTGTCAGCAGAAATCCTGGAGCCACAGAGAGAAGCGGAAAACAACTGTCCCATCATCGTTGGACTGACACAAACGGCTATTAACTACCCATGTTGTTTCCTAGCTCATTAAGGAAGTTGTCTTGCACACATAAACATCTATGACAACCTAGTTGACGGGATTTGTGGATCACCGTTAGATTGAGCTTCTAGTTCGATCCGATGGGAACTAGAAGCAAACCAGCCTTTGAAGTATAAAAGGCGACTGTGCTTCATTGACAACTTCAAGCACAACCACAAGAATCACACTCCATAACAAACATCAAAGTGTGAAGCTCTCAAACAAGATCATAAAAGCAAACTGAGATCAAGAGGAACCAGTCAAGGAACCTGAGAGCTGCGTGCTAGTTCCTGTGACTGTAAGTGAGTTAGTTCCTTGGTGCTAAGGATTGCTTATTGGATTGATTATAATTTGTGTTAAGTTATCTAGGATTGTCTAACTGTGTGTAAGGCAAAGAAACTGTGTGTTTGTTCCTAGGATAATTTGTAACCAAAGAGATAAGAAATCAAGAAGTAGACCTTGAAATCCTTTCGAAAGAAAGGTAGTGGTTTTTATCCTAGATTGCTAGTTGGCAATCGAAGGTTTCCACTATAAGGAACTTATTCATTTATTTGATTGTTTATTTCCGTTGCGAAGGGAACTGTAATCTGTTTTCTCAGTTCCCTTATTATTAATCTAACAATCACGATCCTACAATTGGTATCAGAGCGGGAAAAGCTCTAGATCTTTGTTAAGTTTGCAGATCATGTCTCAGCCAAACAAGTTTGAGCTCAGAATCTCCACCAACAAGCCACATCTCCGAAAGAAGGGAGAAGAAACATGGTGGGCCAAGTGCATGGAAAGCCACATAAAGACCAATGACTACCAATGTTGGAGGATAGTCGAGAATGGAGATGGCTATGTCGATCTCAACCAAAAGGAAGAAGATTGGAAACCTGAGCATTATGTCATCATGGAGAAAAACGCCAAGGCTAGACAGTTCATTCTCAATGGACTGGATAGAGAAGATATGGACAAAGTCATATGAATCAAGACGGCAAAAGAGATGTGGCAAGCACTCAAGGACATGCATGAAGGAAGTGAGGAACTGAAGTAAAGCCGAAAGTTTGCTTTAGAAGGAGAATACCACACATTCAAAATGATGGGAACTGAAACCATCTCTGAGTATTACTCTCGCTTCAATAGGCTCATTGGAAAGTTAACCGCGGCTGAGGTCACCCTTGATGAAGTCTCCAAATCACTGGTGGTCATCAATGGACTTAACTCCAATTTCACCCTCATCAAAGGAATCATGAAGAACACCCCAGGTATCCAATCTCTTCCCTTAACTCAAATCATAGGGAAACTGGAGGTTGAAGAAGGAGAACACACCAAAGCTAATGCCGACAAGAAAGTGGAGAAATGAATTGCCCTCAAGATCTCCAAAGCCTTCTCAAGGCTTGAGATAGAGCAAGAGAACTCAGACCTAGAAGAAGAGGAGGACGAACTTACAGCTCTCTTTACGAAAAACATCAAAAAATTCTTCGTGAATGGAAGATTCCAAAAAGGAAGTTCCTCTAATAATGGTCCAAGGAGAGATCTCAAGGATGTCTCTTGCTATGAGTGCAAAGAAAAGGGGCATTACGCTAAGAATTGTCCCAATAAAGAAGACTCCAAAGAAGATGAAAGACCTCAAAGGAAGAAGGCTCTTATGGCATCATGGGGAGAAGACTCAGATGAGGAACTGGATCTGAGTGGTTTCTCTGGAGGAAGATGTCTCATGACAAAAGGAGACTCAAGCGACTCAGAAGAACTTGAGGTAACTTCTAATGACTTCCTAAGAACTCTAGCTGATTGTGATAAGAAACAACTTCTAAAAATCATAAAGAAACTAGGAAATGAAACGAGTTCCCTTCAACAAAAACTTGATGATTGTGAAGATGAGATTACTTGCTTGATTGTTGAGAATTCTGTGTGGAGTAAGAAACTGAGAAAGATCTAGCTGAAACTCACTCCAAACTCATGGAACTTAGGAATGTGCATGACAGTTCCCTTAAAACTTGCCAATCTTGTAGTGAGTCTAAGATAGAATCGGTTACAGTTCCTATGCATGATAACCTATTTGGAAATGATTTGATTCAATCTATAATTGATAGGTTAGATACTCTCACTGATTCTATAAATGAAAAAATGATCAATCAAACTGTCTTTGTGAAACAACGTCATGGAGTTGGATACATTGACAACAAGTTGAATGATGATGTTGAAAATGAAAAGGTTAGACGTGAACTCGTTGAGATGAATGAGAACCTCAGTACTTCTCTTGCGACTTCTCGAGATAGGAATCAGTTCCTATTAGAGAAGATCATGGTTCTTGAGAATAAGGTTGAGGTTACCAAGCGTCTCAAAGAAAGTTCCAAAAGTCCTGAAAGGGAACCTAAGGGAAAGGAGAAAGTATCTCCTGAAGATAAGTGGTTCACTAACTCTTTTGCTCACAAAAGGTACGTGGACATGGCTCATAGTAAGGTTAGAAATAATGTTGATTTCAATAAAAGAAAAAATGAAAAACCTTTTAGGCCAGAAAAGGGAAAATATGGACATGTTGTGTACAATCGTTTGTGTTTTTATTGCGGTATGAATGGTCATTACAACACTGAGTGTCCTAAGAAAAGGAACTATGATAATGAGAAAAATGCATATTACCATGAAAGAAATCAGTTCCCTTGTCATTCACAGACTCAAAATGATAAATCACATGCTAATCTTCCCAGTAAAGCCAAGCTTCACTGGGTTCAGAAATCTTAGTTCCCTTGTGTGCAGAAAGAAGAGAGGCAACCTCGATTATGGTACATTGATAGTGGGTGCTCATGCCATATGACCAGAAGAAGAAATCAAATGACCTCTCTTCAACCCATCCAAGGAGGGAACATCTCTTTTGGAGACAAAAGCAAAGGGAAAATCTGTGGAATAGGAACTGTGAAACTCAATGACCACATTAAGGTAAATAAAGTCCACCTTGTTGATAATTTTGCTTTTGATACAATTAGTGTGTCACAGCTGTGTGATCAAGGAAACAATGAAGTTAGATTCAAATCAAATGAATGCACCGTCCTTGACTCCTCGGGACAAATCATCTTAAAAGGTAAAAGGCTCAATAATGTGTATGTTGTTGACCCATCCTTCGTTCCCAAGGAGAAACTCTGTCTCTCAACTGTAAATGATCAAACGGACTTGTGGCATCAACGCCTTGGTCATGCTAGCACCAAATTGATCCAAAAGCTACACTCAAAGGAACTAGTCAGGGGCCTCCCAAAGCTAAGTGGCAAATCTGAGGAACCATGCTCAGACTGTGTAAGAGGGAAACAAGCTCGGAGTTCCTTTAAATCCAAAAATATGGTAAGCTCCTCAAGGCCCCTTGAACTCATTCACATGGACCTTTGTGGACCCATGAGAGTTCAAAGCCTAGGAGGAAACAGGTATATCTTTGTTCTCGTTGATGACTTCTCTCGTTTTACTTGGTCAATATTCATAAAATCTAAAAGTGAAGTCATTGGACGTTTTAAGGATCTGGTTCCCATGTTAGAAAAATCTCTCGATTGTTCCATCAATTCTATTCGTTCTGACCATGGTACTGAGTTCGAAAATGGAGAATTTCTAACCTTTTGCAGTGAGCATGACATTGATCACAACTTCTCTGCACCATACACTCCTCAACAAAATGGAGTAGTGGAAAGGAAGAATAAAACCTTAGAAGACATGGCTCGAACTATGCTCATCTCAAGTGGACTCTCTCAATCATTCTGGGCTGAGGCAATCAACACAGCCTGCTATATCATCAATCGAGCTATGCTTCGCCCAATCACAGAGAAGACTCCCTATGAACTTCTAAGAGGAAGAGTTCCCAACATTTCACATCTTAGGGTGTTCGGATGCAAATGTTTTGTGCATAACAATGGAAAAGATAATCTTGGCAAATTCGACCCAAGGAGTGATGAAGGGATCTTCATTGGATATGCCTCAAGCAGCAAGGCATACAAGGTCTTCAACAAAAGGACTAAAAAGGTAGAAGAAAGTGTTCATGTTGTTTTTAATGAGAAATCACTTGGTAGAAATATGCAGAACACCTCCAACCCCTTTGAAGATCCATTTCCCAAGCCTCCTCAAGAAGATCCAGATGAAGACATCACACCACCCAGTTCCTACCCTGCTGCACAAAATCCTCCACCAGTTCCCATGGATAATCAACAACAATCCATTTCTGGGAACCATGAGCATGAAGTCAATACTTGTGGAGAAATAAATGATTCATCCTCTCACATGTTCTTAAATGGAGAAGGTGATCCCAACATAGAAGTTGAAGCTGAATGTTCAAATCAAGATGCATCCACATCAAATGCTCTAGTTTCCAATAGAGAAAGAAAAACCATCAAGCCTCCAGTCAGGTTCGATGATCTAACCTTTTATGTTTTCAATGCTTTCTTATCTGTTGTGGAACCAAAGAATATAGGTGAAGCACTGAAGGATGTAGATTGGATCCAAGCCATGCAAGAAGAACTTCATCAGTTTGAAAGGAACAAAGTCTGACATCTAGTTCCCTGCCCCAAGGATAAGCATATCATAGGAACTAGATGAGTCTTCAGAAACAAGCTCGATGATTCAGGAGCTGTAATAAGGAACAAAGCAAGGCTTGTTGCTCAAGGATACAATCAACAAGAAGGAATCGACTATGATGAAACCTATGCTCCGGTGGCAAGGATTTAAGCAATACGATTATTGATTGCATTCGCATCACACAAGGGGTTCAAGCTATTCCAAATGGATGTCAAGACCGCCTTCCTCAATGGCATTCTTCAAGAGGAAGTCTATGTCAAGCAACCACCCGGTTTCGAAGATAGTGATCATCCAGACCATGTCTATTTCCTAGACAAAGCATTGTATGGTCTCAAGCAAGCCCCTAGAGCTTGGTATGATCGTCTCTCCCAGTTCCTACTCTCCAATGGTTACAGGCGGGGCATCATTGACAAGACTCTCTTCATTCTAGAAGAAGAAGGTAACATTTTAGTGGTTTAAATCTATGTTGATGATATCATTTTTTGTTCCACTAACATGTCCCTTGTAGAGAAGTTCAAAGACTTGATGAGTAGTGAATTTGAAATGAGTCTAATAGGGGAACTCACTTTCTTCCTCGGATTGCAAATAACCCAAAAGAAAGATGGCATACAAATTCACCAACAAAAGTATGTCAGGGAACTGTTGAAAAAGTTCAAAATGGAGTCTTGCAAACCTCTCTCAACTCCTATCTCTACAATCGCCCATTTGGACAAAGATCACTCAAGTCCTCTTGTGGAAGAAAAGCTCTATAGAGGTATGATAGGTTCCCTCATGTATCTAACAGCTAGTCGTCCAGACATTGTGTTTGTTGTTTGCTAGGTTTCAATCATGTCCAAGAGAAACACACCTAGCTGCTGTGAAAATGATATTCCGATATCTCAAGGGAACTGACTCACTCTGCATTTGGTACCCCAAAGAGTGTCCCTTTGAGCTGATGGGTTTCACTGATTATGATGGATACTTGGGGGATAGGAAAAGTACTTCTGGAATGGCACAGTTCCTAGGCCCTTGCCTTGTGTCATGGGGCTCAAAGAAAAAAATCTCAGTCTCCCTCTCCACCACAGAATCTGAGTACATTGCAGCCGCCTCTTGCTGTTCCCAACTCTTATGGCTAAAGCAACAACTCGCAGATTTCGGTATGTCTTATGGTCCTCTTACTATTCTTTGTGATAACACCAGTGCTATAAATATTTCTAAGAATCCTGTGCATCATACTAGGACCAAACACATAGATATAAGGCATCACTTCCTTAGAGATCATGTTGAGAAAGGGAACATCATTATGGAATTCTGTAGGACTGAAGATCAGATTGCAGATATATTCACCAAAGCTTTGAACAGAGTTCCCTTCGAGAACCTTAGACTAGAACTGGGAATGATTCCTATAAACTAGCAGTTTCTTTAGTTTAAAGTTACTCTACAGTTCCCTTAATTGACTAGTTCAGATCTTTTTGCTTATTTGTGTCTTGGAATCATTGTATTATATCTTTTGCAATAGACCCTCATATCCATAATGGTTACTCAAAAGGCTTTGATAAATCTTTCTAGTTTTTCTCCTTGAATGTTCATTTTTCATTGAAATTCAATCATTGTCCAAGTTTCTTTATTGGCCCAAAAGTCACAATTTGATCATATTCTAACCCAATGATACAAGCCGAAATGATGATTGTGTACTATGACCCTCCCTTGCCTCATCGCACAATATAGTTCCCTATTATCCATCTCTTAACCCTATCTGGGAATTAGTGTGTGATGCGATAAATGGCCTTCCCAATTTCTGTTATGGGAACGTACTTTCAGGTCCTATGTTTTAAATCCCCACATCAAAAGTTCTCATATATCCCTCTAGCACAATGAAGAAATCGCCAGAAAGGAACTAGGAAAGGCAGTACTCCTAAACGGCTAGTAGAAACTCGCCTCGAAATCTGGTTCCCAAGCAAGAGCACAGAGCCTCAGTCCTCATCTCGGATGTCATCCTTATAAAAAAAATAAAAAATAAAAAAATGGAGGCTGTATTTGAAGGAGCTCATGTATCTGGGTTGAAGGATACATCTAAGACGGCTACAGGCCAAGGATGAGGGAACTGAGGAAAAGAATGATACTAAAGAAGAAGAGGAAACTACAGAGCGACATGAATGACTTTCCTAGTTCCCAGTGCTGTAACAACACATTGTGCTAGTAGTTCTCTAGGATTCCACCTTCCTCTCCTATCCTTTCTTTTGATTGTTTCAAGTTGATTGTGATCTTTGTTTGTCTTTATTCTATGCATCTGTGAACAATATGTTAGTTTTCATGATTAAATGAACATTTCCGGGAGTTTTTCTAATGCATTATTTGTCTTTGCCTTAAGTTTCTATTATGGTGACTCTCATGGGTTTTAAGCAATTGTTTATTTCCATTGATATCCTATACTTGATAAGTTAATTGATCTTTTCGATGATGTCAAAAGGGGGAAGAATGTATAGGAACCTTGAACTCTTGAAACTATAGGACTTATAGGAAATCTGAACCCGTTCTCTTTCTGAGGGGGAACTCGAATAACTTAGTTCCTTTGCTTAGGGGGAATTTGCAACTATTGAATGTTCTCTCATTATTTCATAAAGTTGTAAATCTCTTTGCTCAACTGTTCTCATGAACTTCATGTCCTTATTATGTTGTCAGGTTCCTTATATTTGTCATCATCAAAAAGGGGGAAATTGTTAGGAAATGGAACTCAGGAACCTTAGTTTCCATGGAGTTCCTTTCCTCAGTTTCTCTACTTTTGAAGATGACAAATACTTTGATACTAATGTTTTATCTCAAAGATGTGCTTAAAGGAACCACATGACAGTTATTGAAACCATGAAAGCCAAACAAGACAAAGAAGGAGAGCGAAGCAAGAAGCTTGCACTGATAGGAACTGGAGTTCGCCAGCAAGGGAACTCAGTAGAAGTGAAGCGAGAAAGCGCTCACAAGGGAACAAGCACAAAGCAAGTCTATTGAAGATGCAAAGACTTGAGAAGAGTGGCGAAGCCACAAAGGAGTTAGCACATGGAAACCTCATCACTGCTGGTAGGAACCAGAGTAGGTGAGATGTGTCAGCAGAAATCCTGGAGCCACAGAGAGAAGCGGAAAGCAACTGTCCCATCATCGTTGGACTGACACAAACGGTTATTAACTACCCTTGTTGTCTAGCTCATTAAGGAAGTTGTCTTGCACACATAAACATCTATGACAACCTAGTTGACGGGATTTGTGGATCACTGTTAGATTGAGCTTCTAGTTCGATCCGATGGGAACTGGAAGCAAACCAACCTTTGAAGTATAAAAGGCGACTGTGCTTCATTGACAACTTCAAGCACAACCACAAGAATCACACTCCATAGCAAACATCAAAGTGTGAAGCTCTCAAACAAGATCATAAAAGCAAACTGAGATCAAGAGGAATCAGTCAAGGAACCTGAGAGCTGCGTGCTAGTTCCTGTGACTGTAAGTGAGTTAGTTCCTTGGTGCTAAGGATTGCTTCTTGGATTGATTATAATTTGTGTTAAGTTATCTAGGATTGCCTAACTGTGTGTAAGACAAAGAAACTGTGTGTTTGTTCCTAGGATAATTTGTAACCAAAGAGATAAGAAATCAAGAAGTAGACATTGAAATCCTTTCGGAAGAAAGGTAGTGGTTTTTATCCTAGATTGCTAGTTGGCAATCGAAGGTTTCCACTATAAGGAACTTGTTTATTTATTTGATTGTTTATTTTCGCTGCGAAGGGAACGCGAAGGAAACTGTAATCTGTTTTCTCAGTTTTCTTATTATTAATCTAACAATCACGATACAAAAACCAATTACCTCTTATTTATTTTTGGTCAGACATACTAATGTTTATTAGCCTCGACTCTCAACTCAAATTGGTAAATATTAGCCTCAACTCTCAAGTGCAAACTTAATAACTGTGAGACATTGGAATTCGATTAAATCCCATATGATTTCAAGTTCCAGACAAACCCACCGCGATCATTCCTGCAACTCCTCAAATTGGTATCATCTGATCAGGAATTACCTCTCACGAGGAGAAATAAGCGAAGCAGTTGCACAGTACACCCAGATTCGCCGTGAAGGGATTCACGGTATTATCTTTCTGATTCCTTTAATTCTAAAAGCATGTGCTCGTCTATCTCTGCTGAATCTCGGCAAGTGTTTACATGGTCAATCCGTAAAGGGAGGAGTTGACATTGATGTAATAAACGGTACATCCTTGCTTCACATGTATGCCAAGTGCGGTTGTGTTGTGGACGCTCGCAAGGTGTTTGATTTAATGCCTGAAAGAAATGTTGTCACGTGGAATGCAATGATGGGCGGGTACTTGATGAACACGGATATGAGATCTGCATTCTCACTGTTCGGAGCTATGCCAGAGAGGACGACAGTGACGTGGAATGAGATGATTCGTGGGCTTGCAAAGTGTGGGGATATAACGAGGGCTAGGCAGCTGTTTGATCAGGTTCCGTTACAATTGAGGGATGTTGTCACTTGGACCGTGATGGTTGATGGGTATGCCAGCAATGGAGACATGGAAGCTGCTATGGAAGTGTTTGAGAGGATGCCTATCAAGTGCTCTCACGTTTGGTCTTCTCTTGTTTCCGGGTATTGCAAGAAGGGTGATGTTGAGCATGCCAGAGTCATCTTTTGTCAAATTCCTGTTAAGAATCTGGTGAATTGGAACTCGTTGATATCTGGGTTTGCGCAGAATGGGTTCTGTGAGGAAGCCATTAAAGCTTTCAGAGAGATGCAAGTTGATGGATTCGAGCCTGATGAAGTGACAGTGTCAAGTGTCTTATCAGCCTGTGCACAGCTGGGTTCATTAGATGTTGGGAAAGAGATTCATCAGATGATTCATGAAAAGGGACTTCAACCGAATAAATTTGTTGTCAATGGCTTGATTGACATGTATGTAAAATGTGGGGATCTCTGCAGTGCGGTTTCAATCTTTGAACAATTGTCCGAGCCAAACAATGCCTGTTGGAATTCTATGATCTCAGGTTTTGCCATTCACGGAAACTTTCACCGGGCTGTTGAGTTCTTCCACAGAATGGTGAGTTCAGGTGGGAAGCTAGATGGGATATCTTTTCTTTCAGTTCTCTCAGGATGCGGTCATGGTGGGCTCGTTGAGGAAGGCTTAAATATCTTCAACCAAATGGATAAATATGGCATAAGTCCATGCGTAAAGCACTATGGATGCTTAATTGATCTTCTTGCAAGGGCAGGCAGGTTAGTTGACGCATTTGATTTGGCAAAAACCATGCCAATGAAACCAAATGACTCTATCTGGGGATCCATACTTGGAGCTTGTCGGGTCCATTCAGGAAGCAGCGTAGCAGAACAAGTGCTGGAGTACATAAACAACGAGGATTCAGGCAATCATCCACATGGTGTGCTCCTATCAAACATTTATGCTGCATCACATCAATGGGAGGCAGCAGAGGAACTTAGGGCCACAATACAGAAGAAAGGTTTTGAAAAAATCCCGGGTTGCAGCTCAGTGATGATGACCTGAACAGAATGTAACACTTTTACTATATGATTTCAGTACTGAGGTAATGAGCAACCTATTTATCATAACATAATATACTTACCAGCTTCAAATTATACACATATACGACATATATCCTATTATACATGATTTAACACCTTATACACATTATTCTGTTTTACAAATTACTCATCAGTTGAAAGAGCTACAAACTCGACGAATTTCTCCTTCTGTTGTACTAGTCTTGACCCCTATAGTGCCCATCTTCACCATTGCCTGGCTGAAATCACGAAAAAATCTCCCATCAAAGGCGAACAAGATGTAGGAGTTAATCAAGGCCCTGGTCTCGGGATCATCGTCCAGCCTGGCGTCAGAGGCGATCACAGCAATGCCTTGACGTACGTTCCTCAAGACCTGGTCATCAAACCTCAAGCTGGTGACTGGGTCCAGAGGGAGCCTGATGTTTACGTCTCCACCAGGCGGGCACCGCGCCATGAGCTGTTGGAGGAAGAAGGGGTTGATAGACGCGTCGCTGTCGCCCCTCCCAGTGAAGTTGTAAAGCCTCCTTGGCATGAAAAAGCAGGCTGTGGTTCCTATTGTGTGTGCAGCTGCAACACACAAGATGCAAAGAGGACTAAATTGGCAGTTTGAAGAGGAAAATGATGGAGAAAGGCGAGAATCACAAAGGCGCGTACCACTCAGCAAGACAAGGTCCTTGGCTGAGAGCCCCTTCCTTGCAAACTTAGCTTTGAGTAGATCAATTGGCTCGTCCACATCCGGCATTTCTGCAGCAAGCGACTTGTTCGAAACTAGCCCGTCTCTCCTCCCGGTCAGAACTTCATATTGAGGTCCAGAACTCTGCATTAGCAATCCAAATTACTTGGATATATTTATGACCAAATAAAGATGATGAAGTGTGTGTTTTGTTGTTCTTCTTCTTCTTACCATAGCAACAGCGTCTCGAGCAGCCAAGGCAACGATATCTGAGCACGACACGACTCCTGGGCAGACGCTCTCCAGTTGGGCCTTGGCCGCCTCTAACACATCGAACCCACGCAATCCTTGGTGCCCGAATGCATTCCTCTCATCGTCGTTGAAGTTGCGGTTGATCAGAATGGACCCATCACAACCCTCAACAAAGCAGTCATGGAAATGCATTCTGAGCAAGGCGGCGGCCATTGTAGGATCCGAATTCACAGCTTGCCCCACAACCGACTGAACGGTGGCCTCTGCATTGGGGCATGTCCTGGAGTAGAAACCCACCTGAAGATCACTATTACTCGATGTAACATTGGTGGCGATCACCAACAACGCCAGCAGAAGCTTACTGAACTCCATTTGATCAGAATCTTGATTGAGAGATGTGGGTTGTGAAATGTGAGTGATGGTGATAATGAATGTGTTTGGGGATGGAGTTTAAGTGATATAAATTGAGGAGGAAAGACTGCAGGAAAATGAGGCTTGGAAGGATAAACTATGTTACATGTATGTAAGAAAAATGAAGGGTGGTACGTTATAGAATGTGCCTCAGAGGGGAGGATGATTTGTGTCATTGTGTGCTTTTAATTTTGCCATTTCTGTAGGGTTCAATTGGCCTTTCAATTCCTGCAAATGTGCCATTTTTTCCTGTTAAATTGAAAATTAATATATTTACCGTTATGATTGGTGTCTTTTATGAAATAAAATAAGGATAATATTAAAAAAAAATCCAAGAATGGAGATGAATACAATACGATTGCAAGAAAACGAGAAGCTTACGGAATCCCACTTTTTAAAAATAGAAAGAGAGAGTTTCGCTTTTGTTGGAGAGTTTGAACATTATTGTTGAGTTAGTCCTGAAATTGGGATTTCGTGATATCCATGAGCTTGCACACTTCTCTTTTATGTAAACTAAAAAGATATATGAAAGTTATCCCCATAAGAAAAGAGCAAAATATATGTGAACTATTGGGGATTTGGGGCTTACCAATTGTACGTTGTGAGGTTCGTACTTGGCATAACTCATACACACGTTACATTTAGATGTGGTCAATTCATTTCACATAAACCTAACATACTAACATGTATACACCACAGTAATAGTTTGAATTGAGATATCATATTATAAAACCCTAAATTAAACCATCACATTATATATTTTATCATTCGTATCCATCTAATATTTTTGATTGAACATATTATGTTTGATTAGAAATAAACTTAGAAAAAGTTAATTACCTTTCTTTGTATAGCATAGTACTATATACTAGTATTAAAGTCTCGTAAGGTGGGGCGGGGCACCTACGCTTTGCAGAGTTTAGACAAAGAAAGAAAATAGCTTAGCACTTGCCGTCTGGGGTTGTGCTTGCTTAAATTGAGTTTGTACTACTAGAGGTTAATTTGCCAATTTGCAGTGCATACATTCCATAAAAGAACGCGACCGCTAGATACGCTCAAATTTTATTCTGTTTACGTTCAAAAGACTCACGTTTACGAAAAGTGAGTGCGAGACCGAACCCACGCATACGAAAAACGGGAGCGAGCAAAAAATTTAGGGTATCCGGTTATTTAATGTCCCGTCCCCGCAAAGCGAGAGCGTGACAATAAATGGGTTAATTAAATAATGTCTCGTAAGTGACACTTTTTTTTTCGTACTTGTTATGTGGGTTATAGGGTATCCACATAGAGCAAGGTTCACTGATTTTTTTGCGGCTCGAAGAGCATCTACATAGAGCAAGGCTAGTGTCGTTGGGTTTGTGGAGCTGTAAAGTTTCTTCGAGAATGGGTCGCAGCGACTGGTATGTTCCACCGGACTTAGAAAAGCGCTTCAAAGTGGTAAGGTTCACTGATTTTTGTGCATAACATGGACAAGTTCGGAGGTGATTCGATACCGTTCGGGTATGGTTCTAGACGATTCTGGAGTCAAGTTCAATTGACTTGAGCACGAGGAAGATGATGGTACGATCAGAGTTTGGATTAGATGGCTCGAGAGGTGTCTTTCTTGGGGACGAACATGGCTAGACGATGCCATATATATGAAGGGTCTTTCTGGAGAAGTTCACTGATTTTTGTGCATAACATGGACACGTTCGGAGGTGATTCGATACCGTTCGGGTATGGTTCTAGACGATTATGGAGTCAAGTTCAACTGACTTGAGCACGAGGAAGATGATGGTACAGTCGGAGTTTGGATTAGATGGCTCGAAAGGGGTCTTTCTTGGGGGACGAACATGGCTAGACTGTGCCATATATATGAGAGGGGTCTTTCTGGAGTCAAGTTCACTGATTTTTGTGCATAACATGGACAAGTTCGGAGGTGATTCGATACCGTTCGGGTATAGTTCTAGACGATTCTGGAATCAAGTTTAACTGACTTGAGCACGAGGAAGATGATGGTACAGTCGGAGTTTGGATTAGATGGCTCGAGAGGAGTCTTTCTTGGAGACGCATATGGCTAGACGGTGCATATATATGATGAGTAGATGCGAACTATATAAAAGTTATAATCTTCGAACGTGACAAACTATGGACATGAAATAATCTCAAAGAGTCACGCACCCGCTTTGCGGGTGCGTGACAATTTGTTACTTTTACGACATGTAGTCCCGCACCCGCTTTGTGTGTGCGCGACTCTTTGTGATTTTTATCCTTTTTCGGATATCCGTTTAATATGTCACGCTTATGCTTCGTGTATGCGTGCATCTAGTCTCGCGCCCGGTTTTTGAACGCGTGAATAGTTGAGCTTATTTAGTGAAAAAATTTGAGCGTATCTAGCACCTGCCTAAAAGAAAACCCACTAATTTTGTAAAAAAAATTAAATAGGTGACGTGTTGTTGACTTAAAATCGAGAAGTACTGCAAGGGGGTCCTACTCGAGCGAGCAGGAGCTAAGACCCGGGCCGGAGGCCCGGGGCTGTAGCGGGCTCGCGACTTAGTGGGCCGTGACGTATTGTTTGCCGCTATCGGGGGTGCGGGGGGCGGAGCCCCCCGTGGTACGGGTATTTGGATCCGTTTCGGGTTTTTTTCTTGGGAGTATAAATACTGTATTAGGGTTTGTAACTGTTTCATCCACAGCAGCAATAGAAACCCTAAAGGGACGTTTTTCTCTCTCAAACTTTGTTCTCATTCTCTTGCGTTAATCTGTTCGATTATCCCTCAAATTTACAACATGACGTAATTAAGGAGATGGGAAAATTGAGCCATTTTCTTCATCTTTGTTTTTGAAAACCTCCGAATAGCTAGATCTTACTGAAACTCCAATCATAAGCTTTATTTTACATTTCCCAAACATAAGAGGTGACAAAGCTATAAAGAAGTCAGCAAGAAGGAGCAACAGAATAGGCGAATCGATCTCGAGGTTAGAAGAACCACCAGTTGGTGAATGGAACGATCGCTGCTAATTTGAAACTTGAGGGTGGTCAGTTGTACTTTTATATGAGATTTAAGAGTGTTGTTGTACAATTTCAGTTTTTAATGGTTTGGTGCAAAATCCCATATTTTACGGATATTTTTGTGTAGTTTCTTTATGTGCGATTTGGTACAAAAATCCATATTTTTCTGGTGGTTTTGTGCAATTTTTTTCTTTGACTTCAACTTTGTATATCAAATACAAATGCACATTTTATGCACATATAAACTTATATGTACTTGAACAAGATTATAGCACGGACAATTAAAAAAACGCATACACATTTATATGAGTGCGGTTCTGGTATATAATAACTACTAGGTGTAAAGTGAATAATAAACTCAACCGTTGGATGAGTTAGATCAACAGCTGAGATTATAACATTTAAATATTTAATAAAATCAAAATAAAAGCACGGGTCTGGTGGAATGATTTTTGGATGGCAGCGCGTTGTAAATATGCACCAAAATACTACCCTTCTCACCTACACAAAATTACACCCCCTTCCCAGAAGCTTCTTCATATTTTTTCAATAGCGCATTCTCTAAACCCTAGTGCAAAATCGCATTCAGAATCTACATCTGCCACCACTCCTTCATTGCGAAATCACCATTGAAATCCCTAAATCTACCTTTGAAATCTCCATCCATCACCACTCTCATTCGTTTCTCTCAAAAATTGCTTAAAGGTCATACGATTTGAAGAAAATGGAGAAGCAAAATGGGAAGGGAAAAGAACACTTCGAAAGGCAAAGGAAAGCAAATACAAGGTAAAAAAACTTTAATCTACTCCTAAATTTTAGTTTATGTTCATCAATGTTGTGAATTAGGGTTGATATGTTGTGATTTTAGATCAATATGCTTCTATTTGTGTGAATAGAGATTTATGGGGTTCCTATGTTGAATTAGTCTTGTATTTGTCGAATAAAGTGAGTACGTTGAAATTTTGTGTTTGCTGTTCGAAATATGGTACCACTGAGTAGTGTAAACTTAAGGTGCATGGTTTTGTTTTCAGAATGCATATCTAAGTGTACCATATGCATATTCTTATCTGTAGTGTGAAGTGATATGTTTGTATATTTGTTATATGTCAAATTCTAGTGCATACTTATAAATTTAATAAGTGCACAAGTAGTTTGCAAATGTGCATATTAATAGTGAAATAAGTGCAAAACCTACTGCAAAAGCTAAAGCCATGTCTTTTTCTAGCAGGTTTATGTTCTAAGAATGCATACGTGCATGTATTGATATTAGTTGTGCATACTTAAGTGTCCAAAGTACATAGTGATGTCTTGCTATTAGATGTGCATAATCAAAAGCTCAAAAGTACATGTCTTCATATTAAGTGTGCATATCTAAGTGCCTGAAGTGCATGTTGTGATATTAAATGTGCATACTTAAGTCCTTGAAGTGTATAATATTATTTGCTATTTAATGTGCATAATTAATGAATTCTTGACTAATTTTGCGATAAGTGCTTCTATTCAAGTTTGAATGTGCTTTGTATAAAGTTATGTAGGTCTAATACTCTCTTTTTTCATAGCCTATTAGCTCAAATGGTAGAGCGTTGTGTTGATACACATGGATATGGGTTCAAATTCCTCATAGGCTACAAATTACGTTTTTGATAAATCGTGTATAAAAGTGCATGTCTTGTATGTAATATTTGATTATATATATCTTTTTAAAAATTGAAATAATAAAATCAATATACGGATCAAGCGATCAATTGTAAAATCTAATAACATTTTGCGAGTGTGGTTCCTGTACGGACATCTTCTACAGTGTAAAGTGATTTTTTTTGTGGCCGTTGGATGCGAAGCATGGAAGGCTTTGATGGAGCCACGTCATCCAGCTGAAACAAGAGGTAAAATGGAGCAAACGCTTCATTTAGAGTGGCATTAGCGTAAATATATAAAAAATCATAACCTTGCACAAATTATACCCTCTCAAACGAGTCTTCTCTTGCACTCCTTCTGAAACACTTCCAACAAATCTTCGACAACGATTATCTCAAATCTCTGACAACGCAAATCCTTCCAAATCTTCGACAACGAACAAAGACCTTCGAAGAACATGGCCAAAGGAAAGGGAAAATCATCCAAAGGTTAGCATGTTCGGCTCGATCATCCTAATTTTCAGATTTAGGGGTTTTTTCGCTCGGATTTGTCATTAGGTTGGAGTTTTGTGCATCTGTGTAGCCTTTTTTGCATCTGTTTACCGTTTTTCGCTCGGATTTGTCATTTAGGTTAGGGTTTTGTGCATCTGTGTAGCCTTTTGTGCATCATGTCTAGAGTTTTGTGCTCAAATTTGTCCTTTAGGTTAGGGTTTTGTGCTCGATTGTAGCCTTTTGTGCATCTGTATAGCGTTTTGCCTTTCTTACATAGCGTTTTGCACTCCTTCTGTATAGCGTTTTGCACATTCCACACATTTGGCAAATTCAGTTCCACTTCTGTTTCGATCTGAATAAGCGGTCCTTGATTTGTTTTGTTGATCCTGTTTGATTTGATCATTCATTGGAGAAGTCCTCATCTCTTATGCCACAACCTCCTTGTATGCTGTTGAATATTGTGTTTAATTTCCTTGATTTTGTTGTCAATTTGTTGTTTTCTGTGTGGTCATTTTCGCATTGTCGGTATTATCTCTGTTGAGGTTTATTTTAGGGAAAGACACATAAAACTACAATTTTTTTGTGTTCTTTTATTTGTGTTTGTTGGATCGTTAGAGTTACGTCTGAGGGAACAAATGTTGTGTTCCCACAGAAGGTGCAGCGGAATAATATAGCAAGAAAGATAAGGAACGAACTCACGATGTATAGTGAAAACCCTAATTAGCCAACTAGCTAATCAAAGAAAAACCACTACCTTCAAGCTTCTCGCTTGAGAGGATTTTGAAGCGTCTACTTGTTTTATTAATTTCTTGTTCGATTACACTTGTAGCATGGACTCCAAACCCTAGACTTCCCACCTAGATTTGAAACTCTCTTCTACAACGGTGAATACGAACTCAACCCTCAAATACTCATAAACTCTTCACTCTCTTTTTCTTCTCAGTTTAATGCTCCGAGTTCGTACATAGAAAATGAATCCACACTTCTATAAATACAACTCGTCTAAAACTCAATCGTAACAAGATACAAATATTTCTAAACTTGGTAACAAGAAGATATCAATTTGTTGGAAGAATAATATCCTAACCGTGTATATTATCTAAGGAAGGGATTCCTTAAAATAATATAATCGGTAGAAGATATAATTCTTCTCTCTCCAAATATATTATCTTAGGAAAGCATCATAGGAAGCTGTAGAGTCAACAATCATGTGGGGTTTGTAATGAGGGATCAAAGCATCAAGTTGACTCTTTTGGGCCGAAAGAAAGCTGTCTCATATATTATAGTGATAGCATAGATGATCATGCATGAAATGTGCACATAAGTGAAATATTAGCATGAGTCTACACAGGTTGTTCAATTAATGATTAAGAGAATGATCACCAATCAAGACATGATGATTAAGCATTCACACTTTACCATGTAATTTAGCCAATCATCGAGGGAACATAACGTATAGACAGTCAGTTTAGAGAAATCATACCTAGTTCCATACGGAACTGTTCGAAGGGTTCCCTGTTTAGTGCCTTGGTGAAGATGTCAACGATCTGATTCTTGGTTCCACAGAAGTTCATGGACACCAACCCTTTCTCCACACAGTCACGTAAAAAGTGATGTCTTATCTCGATGTGCTTGGTACGTGAGTGTTGTACATGATTCTTGGAGATATTTATGGCACTAGTATTGTCACAGAGAATGGGAATAGAGTCAAGAAGAATACCATAGTAGCTGAGTTGTTGTTTGAGCCATATGAGTTGAGTGCAGCAAGCGGCAGCGGCTATGTATTCAGCTTCTGCAGTAGATAGGGCAACTGAGTTCTGCTTCTTTGACCCCCAAGAGACCAAGCATGGCCCAAGGAACTGAGCCATTCCAGATGTGGACTTTCTATCCACTTTGTTCCCTGCGAAGTCCGCATCTGTGTATCCAACTAGATCCAAGTTTCCACCCCTTGGATACCACAGACATAGATCATCTGTTCCCTTCAAGTATCTCATAATCCTTTTCACTGCTTTGAGGTGTGTCTCTTTGGGATCATCCTGAAAGCGAGCACACAGACACACACTATACATAATATCAGGTCTACTTGCAGTGAGATAGAGAAGTGAACCTATGATTCCTCGATAGAAAGATGGATCAACTCCTTGTTCATATTCGTCCTTTCCCATTGGATTGTTTGGAGATATAGGAGTTGTGAAGGGCTTTGCATCAGACATTCCGAACTTCTTGACACATTCCCTGAGGTACTTCTACTGATGCACTTTGGTTCCCTCATCTCCTTGAGAGACTTGAAGACCCAAGAAGAACTTGAGTTCCTCAACCATGCTCATCTCGAATTCACTGGCTATCAGTTTTGAGAATTTTTGAACCAGTTTATCATCTGTAGAACCGAAGATGATATCATCCACGTAGACTTGCACAACCAGAATGTGCTTTCCCTCCTTTAGAAGGAATAGAGTCTTGTCGACCTTTCCACGAACATATCCATGAGCCAGAAGGAACTGTGAGAGCCTTTCGTACCAGGCCCTCAGAGCATGTTTGAGACCGTACAACGCTTTGTCAAGAACATAGACATGTCTAGGTTGGGAAGCGTCCTCAAAACCAGGTGTTTGCTCCACATAGACTTCCTCATTGAGAACTCCATTCAGGAAGGCGATTTTGACATCCATTTGTTGTAGTTTGAAGCCGTGGAACGAAGAGTATGCAATTAATAGTCTTATGGCTTCTAACCTGGCAACATGAGCAAATGTCTCGTCATAGTCGATTCCTTCCTGCTAGTTGTAACCTTTCACCACCAGTCTTGCTTTGTTCCTTGTGACCTGACCTTGATCATCCAGCTTGTTTCTGAACACCCATTTTGTTCCTATCACTGTCATGTTCCTTGGTCGAAGAACCAACCTCCAAACCTTGTTCCTTTCGAACTAATGGAGTTCTTCTTGCATGGCATTAATCCAGTCGGGATCCTTTAATGCTTCTCCTACAGTTTTAGGTTCTTGCAGAGAGAGAAAAGCATTGAAAGCACAAAAAATATGTAACGAAGAGCGAGTGCTGTGAGGAGTTCCCTTTCTGTAATCTGTAAAGATTTGATAGACGGGATGAGCCCACTTCTGCTGGTAGTTTCTAATTTGTAGATTGTTGATGTCAAACTCCTCGGAGTCAGTTTTACTAGCAGTAGAGCTTTCACCACCATTTCCTACAACATCATAACCCTCTTCATTGTTTTCTTCAGTAGCTGGACTTTCCTAAGAGGATTCCACTGAGTCAGGACTGGAGCTCTGTTCCCCCTGAGGAACCTGAGAAGATTCAGATGATTGACCACCTTCATTTGTCCCAACGAAGTTGGCGGAGTTGGGGGTTCTTGGTGTTGATGGGTCATCAGGAGTTTCTTGTTTTGCGGGACCCCATCTTCGACACCGTTTTCCACAAGCTGAAAGCGATCATCTTCAGACGAGCCAATGTTTAAGGGAATACTAGCGGATTGTTTCTGCACATTGTTACCATCCATAACAGATTCATCGAAAATGACATGAATGCTTTCTTCTACCTTTTGAGTTCTCTAGGTCCCTTCGTCACTTCTGGGATCAAACTTCCCAAGAGAATCCTTCCCATTGTTGTGGATAAAACACGTGTAGCCGAACGCGCGCAAATGAGACACGGTGGGCTTTCTTCCCCTTAGGAGTTCATAGGCAGTCTTGTTCAAGAGAGGACGAATGGTTGCCCTGTTCAGAACATAGCAGACAGAGTTCAAGGCTTCAGCCCAGAAGCTCATAGGAAGACCACTTGTAATAAGGAGGGTGCGCGTCATGTCTTCTAGGGTTCTGTTCTTCCTTTCCACAACACCGTTTTGCTGAGGTGTCCTTGGAGCTGAGAAATTGTGATTAATGCCTTTGTTCCTGCAGAGGGATAGAAACCTAGAGTTCTCAAATTCTGTCCCATGATTGGTTCGGATGGATCCCACAGGTTGTCCTACACTCCTTTCAACTGACTTGAGCCAAGATTCGAATTCAGCGAACACTTCATCCTTTGATGACAGAAAGATGGTCCATGTGTACCTGGAATAGTCATCGACAATAACAAAGACATAGGCGTTTCCTCCACGACTCTTTGTGCGCATTGGCCCACAAAGATCCATGTGGATTAGTTCTAGAGGACGAGAAGTGCTTACCTCCTTCTTTGACTTGAAGGATGATCTGACTTGTTTACCTTTGGTGCAGGCCTCACAAACTTCATTTCTTGTTGCTTCGATCTTAGGAAGACCGTTCACCAGTTCTTGTCTATGAAGTTTTGAGAGGAGTTGAAGGCTTGCATGATCGAACTATTTATGCCACAAATCTGTTGTCCCAGCAATGGACGACATACATAGTTCCTTCTCGGGGATGAAAGCAGGGTCAACCTTGTAGACGTTGTTATCGCAAATTCCTTTGAGTAGGACTTTCCCTGTACTTATACACTCAACATGACAATCATCAGTAGTAAAGACTATCCTATTTTTCTTATTTTGACATAGTTGAGCCATACTAAAAAGATCAAATTTGAGATTATTTACAAGTGTCACATTGTTCACAATAATATGATTAGAAAGCCTTACCTTACCGATACCACATACTTCTTCCTTACTCTTGTTTCCAAAGGTTATTGAACCTCCGGAGGCCTGCTGAAGAAAGGTGAACCATCCTTTGTTCCCTGTCGTGTGGCTTGAGCAAGCACTGTCAAGATACCAAGAGCCTTTCCTTGCTTCATCCTCAGATCCCTGAAGATACCCTTCTGGTTCATTGTGGTCATTTATGCTCATCAAACAGACGTCCCTTGAATGAGATGATTCTTTATCATCTGAGTTGGAATCACCCCATGTAGCAATCATTGCTTGTTCCCCTTCACGAACCTGAGGAAGACCTGCCTTCTTCTTGAAGTAGTTTTTGGCAAAATGCCCTTTGTTTTGACAGTGGTAACAAACGACATCCCTCATGCCTTTGTTCCCTTCAGAGGAACTGGGAGTGCCCTTGTTTCGCGACCATATTTTCTTCATAGCTCTGGTGATGAGAGCAACATCTTCATCACCGTGCTCGTCTTCTTCTTCAATTTGAGACAAATCAAAGGCACGTTCAACCTTCAAGGCAATGCTTTTGGCCTTCTCATCTCCTTTCTTGTTCATCTTGTGGTTGTATACAGAGGCGTTGCTTTCAAGCTTGACAACAACTTCTTCCATGGTGAGAGACTTGACATCAGTCTGGGAGTAGAGAGCGAGAGCAATCGCATCCCACTGAGAGTTGAGACCTTGCATGAAGTGGTGAGTGAGCTTCCAGTCTGGCATCTCTTCGTCAAGAAACTCCAGTTGTCCTACTATTCCTTGAAACCTGGAATAGAACTCTTGAATGTGCTCACCCTTTCCTTGAGAAATTTGATCATACTCCTTCATCAAGGAAAGGATTATATTTTTCTTAACATCTTCATTTCCATGATGAAGACGTTTTAGAGCATCCCAGATCTCCTTGGCGGTTTTGTACCCGATGATTTTTTTGAGATCCGTGGGGAGAAGAGCCATGTGAAGGATCTTCTTAGCTCTGCTATTCTTCTCCAGCTTCTTCCAGTCATCATCAGTGTAGTCAACCCTTGGCTTCGGCTTCGTAGCATCTTTATCATTCGGAATAGCTATAGGGCCAACTTCAATGATTCTCCATATCTGTCCAAGGGAACAAATGTGGGACTCGATTTGTTCCACCCACCAATCATATTCTCCAGCCTTTAGAATCAGAGGCTTCCAGAATGAGTCTCCAATGGCATTGCTTGACGACATCTTTCCTACAAAGTCTATAACGAAAATAATCTAGAGCACCAGACTCTGATACCAAATGTTGGATCGTTAGAGTTACGTCTGAGGGAACAAAGGCTTTGTTCCCACAGAAGGTGCAGCGGAATAATATAGCAAGAAAGATAAGGAACGAACTCACGATGTATAGTGGAAACCCTAATTAGCCAACTAGCTAATCAAAGAAAAACCACTACCTTCAAGCTTCTCGTTTGAGAGGATTTTGAAGCGTCTACTTGTCTTATTGATTTCTTGTTCGATTATACTTGTAGCATGGACTCCAAACCCTAGACTTCCCACCTAGATTTGAAACTCTCTTCTACAACGGTGAATACAAACTCAATCCTCAAAGACTCACAAACTCTTCACTCTCTTTTTCTTCTCAGTTTAATGCTCCGAGTTTGTACATAGAAAATGAATCCACCCTTCTATAAATACAACTCGTCTAAAACTCAATCGTAACAAGATACAAATCTTTCTAAACTTGGTAACAAGAAGATATCAATTTGTTGGAAGAATTATATCCTAACCGTGTATATTATCTAAGGAAGGGATTCCTTAAAATAATATAATCGGTAGAAGATATAATTCTTCTCTCTCCAAATATATTATCTTAGGAAAGATTTCCTAAGATAATACATTCGGATTTCTCTCTCCGCATCTTCTCTTCGGCGAGATCCTTCCAGCCGAAATCTCTTATCCTTGACCGCATGATCTTCCAAGATAGTTTCCATAATCTTTACGCTGGATATCTTCCTTCCATTCGCAACTTGATTGGTGTTCGTCGTTGATGCTCCTTGAGAGGTAACAAAGCATGTGGAGATCTCTTTGTTCCCTCTGCAATCCTTCGCTGCCATGGTTTCCTGTGACAACTGATTTGTTCCTGAAACACTTAGTGACCAGATTAGTTGAATGTTTGTTACTATCAAAACCTAAGAAATTTAACAAATTCTCCATTTTTGATGGTGACAAACATCCTTGACAATAAAACATACACATGAGATAAAGACAGTTGTGAAGAGAAAGTTTCCCATACTTAGGCATAATAGTTCCCCCTCAGTCTAGCAACATATGAAACCAGATTAGTTCCCCCTCAACTAAGGCTACCAGTCAGTGTTGAATTGGAACAATTTATTGATGCAAAATTTAACAAATTTAATTTTGTTCAGCGAGTGAACATAGAAGTAAACATATGATTTAACGACAGAGAATTGAAAATTATTCTATCGGGGAAGCATGGGAAATAAAGTTTTAATCCGGTTATGTGATTGTTGAACGAGACAACATTTCAAAGCAGATACATTAAAGATTGTAGCAGTAGTAGTTGCATAATGAGGCTAATTGCTTACTAATTAGTTAGATATTAGGAGATAAATCATTACTATTGGTAACACTGAAAATATAGCTTTATGTGCATGAATAAGAGCTTTTTGTGCAAAAATAAGAGCATTATGTGCTTGAATAATAGCATGTTTGTGTAACACTCCCAAATATATATCCTTGAAAGGTATTACCGCCAATAACCTCGGATTTCACATCCGAAGCCACCCCAGGCTTAACTCATTTATATAAATCATAAAACAGCAGTTATAATACAAAATATCATAACTTTTGATTAAAGCAAATATTTCGGAATTACATCCATGATTCAAAATACATAATCAAATATATTATAGCAGAAGTCTTAATACATAAAGGACACAAGGGTCTTGATCTAAACGATCACCCGCCAAGGAATCTCAACCTGGTAAAACTCTTCAAAATTCCAACTGCCATCATTGTCGTTTCTAGCCTTCATCGGAACTGCAGTTTATCTGATGTGCCGTATGAGACGGATGACACCAGCCAACCATGCAAGGGAATATAACCGGTTGGTTAGTCTAATGAAAGACTATGCAAGGGTAAAACAAAAAGGTTCTAAGTAGTCGTATTAGGTTAGACTCATCGCTTCTCGAATAAAAGTCGATGACGAGTCAACCACCATACTCCTACTGAAATATACGAAAATGTATGATCAAGAGAAGACTCTGAAAGATTGAGTCTTAAGGAAACATATGAAGAGAAGACTCCAACGAATTGAGTCTTATCGGAAAGTATGACAAGTGTTTGAGAACATTAAAGTTTCACACAAACGTTTAAAAGCGACTTGACTATTTGGGTCCACGACCAACCTCACCGCATAATGCGAATTCAGATTCGGAAGGTGGACTTACTCTAATCGAAGCCGAGATGAGTTTCCACGTTGTACTTCTCGCCCAAGGTTCATTAATTATGTGCACTAAAGAACTTATGTTATTTAATTCCAAAACGTACATTTACGTTATAAGCTTTTAAGATCTCCTCACAAGAGATATCAGATCTCCTCACAAGAGATATCAAAGGGAATACATCCCAAATGGCGGCACCAGCTGTGTGCACATACCCTGAGTAAGGGTAAGGTCATGACCAAAGATACTAGGGAAAATCCTCCTAGCACCATTATCAAGAAACCACTAAACCTCGCAAGGTACATAGTGTTCCTACGAATACTCGTTCTAACTAAACAGTTAAAACATAAGAGCAATAATTCACATCAAAGCCATCGATGCCAATAATAGATATAATAGCGTTGTTTCTAGCAATATATACAACCTATTATAATATATGTATTTCAATCATATATATATATATATATATAATAGCGTTGTTTCTAGCAATATATACAACCTATTATAATATCTCTTTTTAAATCACATACAGTTATCAAAACTGTTTCCAGACGAAAACAATATTTATTCCAAATTAATTAACAATTGAGAATCAATATAAATATGGAATGATAAGCAAGAGCGAACCGCCACTTGTCTTAGATTTAGACGAAGCTCGAAACGATAGGTTTTCGGGTCCGAAACGAGGAAGAACTCAGATTATGATTTCCTACGGAACGACCCATAACGAAACCCTAAGTTAGATTCGACAATAAATAGTACGAATCTAAAGAAAAACAAATGAAATCGAAGCAACAAAAGTCCCAAACGAGATCACAAAGCCCAAGCCACAACCACACACGCCCAGGCCCACCGCGGGTGCGGCGGCTTGACCGCGGGTGCGGCAAGGCTACAGAGGCGAGACGACAACGATGACAACTCACCGGGGAAGACGATGGGGGCTCGACTCGTGGTGGCTCCGACTTCTGGATTCCCTGGACCACCCAAGCACCACCTTGAGAGCACCCCCTCCTCCTTTGGTAGCTTCGGCGATGACCTTGAAGAACTCCGATGAAAGCTTGCAACTCCGGCGACAATGGAACGAGAGAGATTGGAGCTGTCTTCCTCCTCCAAGCCTCCTCCATTTATAGGCCAAACAAGGAGCCCAGCTGGCACCTTCCCCCACCGCCTCAAAGCCGACCGAAACGGCAAGCAGCTCAGGCGACGTTCGGCGGAGCAGAAAAGGAATCATGACGGCGCGGGTGCGGTGGGTCTTACCGTGGGGTGCGGTGGCAACCAATTCCTGACCGCGGGGTGCGGTGGGTATGACCGCGGGTGCGGTCAAGGCAATTTTTTGTGCCTTTTGCCCATTCTTTGACCGGGAAGCCCACTTTTGACCGGGAAGAATTATGGGTATGGGTTTTAACCCCGGGTTAAATATATTCATACCCGAACAATTATTCTAAACCCCAAAAATACGTCGAATGTATTTTATTCCACTCAAGGAATTATTACGGAGATCAAGTATTTAACAGAAAGTCTGAACTTCTCTGAAAATAATTCGATTACAATACGAGTGTTTGGAAAACTTACCAAAATACTCTTTACTAAATTGAGGGGTATTACAGTTTGAAGGTACAAGCTATGCCATTGATTGGTAAGTTTTTTGTGCATGATTGGTAAGTTTTTTTTTGCCTTTCTTATATCAGTCATCATCCATGCCATTGAACCCTGGTATTGAAATCTATAAATTAGAGCTTTCTATGCATGAATAAAAGATTTGTGTGCATGAATTATGTAAATTAGTGCATGAACAAAAGATTATGTGCAATAATTATTCTGCTGCCATTTTGATGATTGGTAAACAAATTAGAAAATATAGCTTTTTGTGCATGAATAAGAGCTTTATGTTCACGAATAAGAGCATTTTATGCTTGAATAATAGCATGTTTGAATAACAAATGTACCAACCAAGTACATTATAACACATGATTTTTTGAATAACTAGTCTATTAACCAAGACTATACTTTGTAAATTGAATTATACCCAACTTTTTATAGTAGAAAATTAACTAAGGGATTTTCAGTTATGATCTTGACTATAATTTGATTTTCATGATTGTTCTTAGCTCTATCTTATCAGCCTTATTATCTTGCTTATAGTTTTATTCTTAATTTAACACTAAACACTTGATTACATATTATCAGTAATCCCATTTCGTTAAGAATGTATACTGAGACTTCAAGTCATAAATTGGTCATGATCTGTTGATCAGCGCTACTTTGTAGGATTTAACTAGGAGTTATTACCGGAGTTTTAGGTACCATTTGGATGTGTTTAGAGCGTTATTGTGGAGTATGGAGTTGAGGAGTAGAAGTATGATTTTGGTGGTTTGGAAGGGCTAATATGAAGATTAAGAAGATGGAGAAGAAAACCACGATTGAAGATTGAAGAAAGAAGTGAAGAAGTGCAACAACGAAGAATCCGCGATCGCGGAAGCCATTGCCGCGGGCGCAGAAAAATACAAAGACGCGAAGCTTTACAAGAAGATTTCCGCGGTCGCGGAAATTCCTCCGCGATCGCGGAAATCCATTCATCAGACGCGCGAGAAGATTTCGTCCGAAGATTGCTTTATTTTATTTTATTTTCCTTTTCTTTTATTTCTTTTATTTTGTTAGTTTATTTTATTTCCTTTTAGATAATAGTTGTTATCTTTAGTTTTAGGTTTTGGCTAAGGTTTATAACCTAGTTGCTAGCAGCCTTTTCAAATATTCAGAATCTATTATTCAGCATAGTTTTTCCCTTTGAGTTTTATGTGTTTCAAGACTATGAAGAACTAAGCAACATTTGCTTAGTCCGACGATTGAAGCCTTCGTTTGATTTGATTGTGAGGTTATAACTCTATTTCCTTTCCTTTGATTATATATTTTCTCTTTGTGCTTATTCCTATTGATTCTTGCTGATTTGACTGGTCTGATCATCTAGTTGATATTAGTAATTGTCTATTGCTAGGGTTTAGATATTTCGAGTTGAAATCCCTTATCTTGTGTAGCAAACATGATATTCTAGAACTAGTTGGACTAGTTTATTGTGAAGAGAATTGATTATGTGTTAAATGCTGCGAGTTGTGGTGTTGCATGTATCCTGGTTAATTCCTATGCTTCCTGCTGCTATTGTTCTAAATCTTGATAGTTTCTTGTGCGTTCGATAGTTAGGGTTATCAGGACTAGTTGGACTGATAACTATTTCAGAATAGGGACATGAATATTCATAGGAAGGAATTGAGATAATCTAGGATCAATCAATCAAATGAATGGTGGATATTTGTCTGGCTAAGTTACTTTTCCCAATTGATTACAACATTTACTTTGATTTACTTTGTTTACTTGCAAACCAAACCAAAAACCCCCCTTTGTTACCTTTGACATACAATTTGTGCACTCAGAAAGATTACTCCTCCCTGTGGGATTCGACCCTTGCTTGCCTACTATACTTAGTTAGGTTTTTAAGGATTACTTTGATAAGGCATAACGACTTTAGCCTCCGTCAAATTGGCGTCGTTGCCGGGGAGGCAAGTTTTAATTTTTCTTTTTGTTTCTTTGTGTGTCAATTTTTGTGTGGACCTATCTTATGGTCCACACCCGTGCTACTGACTCTCCATTGCTAGATTTTGATACAGAGATCAAAAGAACACTTTCCAGACACCATGTAGCAGCCCGTACGCAACAAGAGATGGCTAAAAAGCACCGACTTTGAGGCAGTTGACTGCCCCGAATCTGCAGCAGCAACCGCTTGCTGTGCAGTTCCCTGAGCTGGCTGATGGCGTGAACTTTAAGCTCAAATCTGGGTTAATCCACTTATTACCCCACTTCCATGGGATGAGTGGAGAAGACCCCAACATGCACTTGTCTGAATTCCATGCGGTCTGCACCAGCATGAAGCCATGAGGCGTTACTGAGGACTAGATCAAGCTGAGGGCCTTTCCTTTCTCTCTAAAGGATGCGGCCAATGATTGGTTCTACTATTTGGCACCAGGGAGCATAGACACATGGGCTAAAATGAAGAAAGCCTTCCTGGAGAAGTACTTCCCTGCGACTAAGCTCAACAGCCTGAAGAGGAGCATCAACAATATTGAACATCAGGCTACTGAGACGTTGTACAAGTACTATGAGAGGTTTAAGAGGTTGATTTCAAGCTGTCCCTACCATGGGTATTCTGACCAAGACCTCGTACTTTATTTGTACGGTGGCCTTCTTGACGAAGAGCGTCAAATGGTGAACGCCGCCTGTGGCGGAAATATTTGAACAAGACGCCAACTACAACATTTGAGGTATTCTTTGAGCTATCTGAGGGCTCAAGACAGTTTAGCAAGAGGGCGAACGCCCAATCAGTCAAGGCTACAGACTCTCAGCCATCATCCTCATTACTTTCTGAGATGGCTGAGATGATGAAGAGATACATGATGAGGGGTGACCAGCAGCAAGTCAAGTCTTGTGGGATATGCTATGACATGATGCATCCTACTGATGCATGTCCCACACTGCAGGAACCCACTGTTGAGGTGAATGCTATAGGAGGTTTCGGTCCTCCTAGACCAAGATATAATCCATACTCCAACACTTATAATCCGGGGTGGAGAGATCACCCCAATTTGAGATACGAGAATCAACAAAACCCTCCTCAAGGCAAGATAATCAAGAATTTCAACAGAGGCCACCACAATTCCTACCGCGCCCACAACAATATCAGCAGCCTGGGGGTCAACAACAACAATTTAGGGCTCAATATCACCCAAGACCTCAAGGCCAAGGCTCGGGTTCATCTATGTCCGATGATGACATGATCAAGTCTCTCACCCAGTGCGTATCCACATTGGCAAGCACTATGGCCCAACAAAATAAAGAGTTGGTCCAGCAACAACAGTCTCTCGCTCAAAATATGTCGACGTTGGCCAATACTATAGTCCAGCAAAATCAAGAGATGCGGTCTAGTATTCAGAACTTGGAGACGCAAGTGGGGCAGATCTCCATCGCAGTGAGCAGACTGGAAGCCTGGGACTCGGGAAAACTACCATCTCAAACGGTAGTAAACCCGAAGGAGAACGTTTGTGCCATGACGCTGAGGAGCGGAACACAAGTAGATGAGGTTCGTGGCCAACAACAAGATATCCGCGACCGCGGGGAAGAAGGCCGCAACCGCGGCGTCCACGCTGAAGAAGAAAGAAAAATCGGCGATTTTCCGCGATTGCGGAAAAGTTGCTGTTGAAGAGGATTTGCTCGATGAAGTTCCGCGCCCGCGGATAGAAATCCGCGATCGCGGAAAACTCCCTGGAGACGTATCTTTCCCAGATAAAGAGCTGCGGCCGCGGGTCCCAAACCACGATCGCGGTTTTGCCTCTAACGTCCACGACTCTTATATTCGTCCAGACTTCCCTCCGCTCAGTTCGTTGAAGGCTCCCGCACCCTTTCCTGAGGCTCTGAAAGATACAAGAAGGCTGGAGAACGACAAGGATTTATTCAAAACCTTCAGCAACTGCGAGGTAAATATTCCCTTGATAAAACTTGTTAAGAGCATTCCTCGTTATGCCAAGTTCTTGAAGGAGTTGTGCAAGATAAAGAGGAAAAAAGCGGTGAAAGAAAAGAAGAAGGTCAAAGTCAGTGAAAACGTCTCCGCTATGCTGCAAAAGCGGTTGCCTAAGAAGTGCAGTGACCCAGGAATGTTCACTATTCCCTGCAAGATAGGTGGCACCATGTTCGATAAAGCCATGCTGGATTTGGGTGCTTCTATCAATGTTTTACCTCTCTCACTGTATGAGTCTTTAGAGGTTGGGCCATTATAAAAGACGGGGATTGTGATCCAGCTGGCAGACAATTCATATGTGTATCCCAAGGGAGTGGTGCAGGATGTGCTGGTAGAAGTTGATAAATTGATTTTCCCTGCAGACTTCTTTGTGATGGATACGGGGCAAGATAAACACGCATCCCCTGTGATGCTGGGAAGGCCGTTCATGAACATGGAGAATACAAAGATTGATGTGAGCAGTGGTTCGCTCATAATGGAATTTGATGGGGTGAGGGTCGGATTCAACATAGACGATGCAAAGAGACACCCTCCTGATATTGACCCCAAGTGTTCAGTTGATGTGAGCAACCCAAGCTGAATTGAAGAGCACCGAGTCGAGCCACGACAATAACTAAGGCGCTGCTCGGGAGGCAACCCGAGGTATGAAGTTCTTTGCTTATCTTTTTTCCCTTCTAGTTGATTATTGTTATTGTTATTGTTTTGTTTTATTTTTGTTTTAGACTAACCTGCAGGTAGGAGACCCGAAGCCAAAATTGAAGACGGTGTTCTCGCACCAGAAACTTTTCCGCGGGCACAGAAGAATTCTCCGCGGTCGCGGAAATATCACTGTAAGTCTCCTAAATAAAAAAAACAAGTTTTACCGAATCCCATCTGTCTGAGTTCTACTTTGAGAAGTGGTGCGCATCATGCTGCCAAGGAGGAGATCACTCGCCCCACATTTTTATTTGGCACGGATGATGGCCCGACATTAGACAGCTGACGAGGAGGAACACTAGAGCCCACACCACGATTACATCCGGGCTCCCTTTCTGTGTTCATTGAAGGTCGTGCAACCCCACTTCTTTGATGTACCACTACACCTTATAGTGGATTTTTTTTGGTTGCACGGTGGAGTTTGATTGAGTTTGAAGACCGGCGCAACACCAGCGACTTGTGTTTATATGGATTTACCGCCAGCACCAACTTCCAAGTCCAGGCTACCTCGGCGACGTTCGTGAGTACTTTTCTGCTTTTCCCTGTGCTTCATCTTTTTGTCTTTCATTACATTGAGGACAATGCAATGTTTAAACATGGGGGAGTGTTCTATACTTGTTAGTCGTTTGAGGAGGAAAAAAATAATGAAAAAGAAAAAAGTCAAATAAATTTGAAAAAAAAATACAAAAATAAACCCTGGGATAAGTCGAAAACCCGAGAGGGCGGCTTAGGTAATAAGCAGGTGGCTTGGACCAGCATTAGGCTGGGGTAATAAGAGATCAAGAGTGATGTGAGTTTTATGTGTGCCCATCTATTGAAAAATGAAATGAGTGGCTTGGTGAAAACCCGAAAAGGCACCTTGGCAAAATGAGTGAAAAGAAGAAGAGTGATTATTAAGATTTCTCATTTTTTCTGGCGTGGTGACATAAGAAGAGGTGATATAAGGAGTATTCGGGTAGGTCACTCTGGGAGGCATAAGAAGATAGATGGAGACTAGGATTATATATTTTTATTCACTCTATGGTGTTCGGGATAAGCTTGAGGGAAGTATTCTGCTTTCCTTTAAGCTTGTATGTTTTGTGTGTTGTGTTAATGTGTTGGTGCCTTGGAGATTCGTGTTTAGGTGCAATTCTTAGTGGAGAGAGTTTTGCTATGCTTCCTGAGACCTTGGGTATTTGATTGGAGGAGTAGGTTTATATTAGATTACTCGAGGACGAGCAAGGTTTAAGCATGGGGGAATTTGATCAGCGCTACTTTGTAGGGTTTAACTAGGAGTTGTTACCGGAGTTTTATGTACCATTTGGATGTGTTTAGAGCGTTATTGTGGAGTATGGAGTTGAGGAGTAGAAGTATGATTTTGGTGGTTTGGAAGGGCTAATATGAAGATTAAGAAGATGGAGAAGCAAACCACGATTGAAGATCGAAGAAAGAAGCGAAGAAGTGCAACAGCGAAGAATCCGCAGTCGCGGAAGCCATTGTCGCGGGCGCGGAAAAATACAAAGACGCAAAGCTTTACAGGAAGATTTCCGCGGTTGCGGAAATTCCTCCGCGGTCGCGGAAATTCATTCATCAGACGCGCGAGAAGATTTCGTCCGAAGATTGCTTTATTTTATTTTCCTTTTCTTTTATTTCGTTAGTTTATTTTATTTCCTTTTAGATAATAGTTGTTATCTTTAGTTTTAGGTTTTGGCTAAGGTTTATAACCTAGTTGCTAGCAGCCTTTTCAAATATTCAGAATCTATTATTCAGCATAGTTTTTCCCTTTGAGTTTTATGTGTTTCAAGACTATGAAGAACTAAGCAACTTTTGCTTAGTCCGACGATTAAAGCCTTCGTTGGATTTAATTGTGAGATTATAACTCTATTTATTTTCCTTTGACTATATCTCTTCTCTCTGTGCTTATTCCTATTGATTCTTGTTGATTTGACTGCCTGATCATCTAGTTGATATTAGTAATTGTCTATTGCTAGGGTTTGGATATTTCGAGTTAAAATCCCTTATCTTGTGTAGCAAACATGATATTCTAGGACTAGTTGGACTAGTTTATTGTGAAGAGAATTGATTAAGTGTTAAATGCTGCAAGTTGTAGTGTTGCATGTATCCTGGTTAATTCTTATGCTTTCTGCTGCTATTGTTCTAAATCTTGATAGTTTCTTGTGCGTTCGATAGTTAGGGTTATCAAGACTAGTTGGACTGATAACTATTTCAGAATAGGGACATGAATATTCATAGGAAGGAATTGAGATAATCTAGGATCCATCAATCAAATGAATATTTGTCTGGCTAAGTTACTTTTCCCAATTGATTACAACCTTCACTTTGATTTACTTTGTTTACTTGCAAACCAAACCAAAACCCCCCTTTGTTACCTTTGACATACAATTTGTGCACTCAGAAAGATTACTCCTCCCTATGGGATTCGACCCTTGCTTGCCTACTATACTTAGTTAGGTTTTTAAGGATTACTTTGATAAGGCATAACGACTTTAGCCTCTGTCATCTGTGCACTCATTTTTTCGTGTGATTGTTTTTTATGCCACAGTTGCCCCTGCTACTGATTTAGAAAGAACATGAAACGGGCTGGCCTTGTCTCTTCCTTGCTTCAAGTATTTATTTCCTATGTTTTTCATTACATTTTTGTGTTAGATAATTAGCTTACTATTCTTCTAAGAACATTGTTCCCTTAAACTGCCACAGGAAATTAAATTTGATATTGATTAGTCTGCTCCTTTATTTTCGTGTCCCGTTTCCTTCCAAGTATCCTTCTCTAGTTCATTGAAATGTGAATAACTCTTCCAATACTGCATGGAGTTGCATATCTGATGTTCATTTTGTTGGCGGCTTTCAACTATGTCACCTTTGTAGTAATTAGAAGAACCTGTTATTTATTACTTGCGCTCGCTTTGACTATTTGTCTTGGAGCATATTCAAGATTTCTACGCACACGAATGAGAAAAGAAGTTAACCATTAGGGTAAGTTATGACCTGTTTGGTTAGTGGCACACAATCAATAGAAAACATGCTAAAAAAACTTGTACCTTTATGTATTGTCTGACAAATGCATGTGTTTGGTTGTAGGGTAACGATAGCTACTTGGACGATTGTGTGTACCATCTAGCTTGCCCATGTTGCTCCATCTCCCAGGTCAGTTCCTCTTTACCATGATCAATGGCTACCTCGTTTCTTGAGACAACGGTCTGATTTCGGTTTCATTTGATCTTAATTTGTTAAGAGGCAAGAACTTTGGAGATGAACAATGTTCAAGATGGAACTTGGCGTGGCAGAGGTGACACAATATGCGTAGGAAATTTCAGCCCTCGTAGAAAAGCCTTGTTTGAATTGCACCCTCCACTTCCTATGTCTTTAAAGTCCGATCCTTCGTGAGTCAACAAAGGTTGTAGCTTGATTTGAGCCTTTATAATCTTTGTTGGAAATGTATAGAATAAAAAAAAAAAGTGTACTCTTCTCTTGGAATGATGTCAATTTTTAGTGTCCTATTGCTCTTCTGATCAAATTTCAACAACACCAATCATTAAGTTACAAGAGTTTGTTGATTCAATTACAAAATACAAGCTTAATTATTCATCTTTCACCTCCTTTTAGAGAAGGCAACAACATATTACAAAATACGGCCAAACCACAATCTGTGGGAGCTACCAACACTAGGTTTCATTTTCTGGATGAGAAAGAGGCCCACCCCCGATTGCATTTTGGATAAGCTTTAATATGATTTTGTAAATGGGTTTCAGCTACATTACATAAATGCTAATAAAACATTTTTAAAGCTTGTCAATTTGAGTTCTCAACTATTTGGTGCTTTTAAATGTTACAAGTAACATTGTGAAAGAGAATATATAACGTACTGTGCAATAGCTCTGTTGTTAAACCATGTTTTAATTTGATGCCAACGAAGGGAGAATAAAAAGTACCATGAATAAGATGAATTGGTGCATAAATAACAAATATTCAAGGAATGCACAGATATAACAGAGGAAAATATATAGAATATATGAAAGTACATGAATAAGATGAATTCGTGCAAGAATTAGAAGTGTTCAAGGAATGCACATATATAACAAGGGAAAATATATAGAATGTATGAAAGTGCATGAATAAGATGAATTGGTGCAAGAATTACAAGTGTTCAAGAAATGCACATATATAACAGAGAAAAACGAAGTTCCAACAAAAAATACGTACACAAAGTGAAAGTGCACAGATAAGGACTAATTGTTTAAAGAAGACCAAAACGAATGCAAAACAGCAAAATCTCATACGAGACAACAAAACAAACGAAGGTCGACAATGGTGAATTCACGAATTTCACTGGAATTCAGGAAATAGGGAGAGGACAAGGTCGACAAGGTCGACAATTTCACTGGAATTCAAAAAAGTGGCATATATCAAATCAAAAATTATGACCTAATTCCAAATTTAAGATCACGAATTTGAGGCAATCTCGAATAAAAAATTATGACCTAATTTTGCCAAATCACAAAGAAGAGGTAACAAATTTGATATACAAATCAAAACACACGAATTAAAACAGAAGAACTACTGGCTTCCATCACGCCAAGGAGCAAATTCTCGAAGCAAGCAAGCGAAACATAGTCGAAAATGGCAGAGGAGGCTTATGCGCAGATTACCTGATGGAGAAGAAAGAGTAGAGTGGAACGAAAAATAAAAAGTGGCATATATTACAAGTATGCCACCGCCTCTTGTAATTACAAGAAAGATTTTCAACCCTTGGATGAAGTAGATCGAAGGGTTATAAATGCTCCTTATTTTATACCCTAAATCAACTCCCTATATGATCCAAACTCAACATTATGCTCCACACTAAATAGCATATAATTGAAGAAATGGGGGCAGTGTATGGATTCATTACAACAACTTTCATGGTTGCGATGTAATTGGATCAACCTTATTTATGTAGAACCTGTGAATTGGAAACATCGTCGATTTTCGACGTGGTCCAATGTTGTTTGAGATGTTTGTTTGACTTTTTTTGTCAAAAGCTAGTGAGGAAACTCTCTATGTATGGTAAACGTATCTTAAAACCATGATGGAAAAAGTGTGAATAGAGCATTTAAAATTTGTTTTTCTTTACATCTTCATATTCTGGAATCTAGTGAAAATGTGAAAATTATATAATCTTGGGTATGCTTTTCTCTCAACATTACATGTTTTCTCTGTCTTTTTTGTGTTCTCTTTACTTCTTCTAGGATACAAAACATGTGTAGTGTCTGGCTCTCCTACACATCATAGAAATATTGACCACAAGACTTCACCCTTTGCTTGAGCCTCTTCCTTGGAGGCCTTTGATTAATTCTCCCAAAAAAACCACTTTCCGACGACCGGACCACCACCTCCGGCGACCGGACCACCACGGCTGCCGCCTTACTACCACCACCACCACCCCTACAGCCTCCATATTGCTGCCATGGCCGAAACCATTTCCTTGTGTGTTTGCTTGCTCCATTTTTGAATTGTTGTCCTTGTGTGTACCTTGTCCTTGATGTACTTTGTCCTTTTAAGGGAGAGGCCTTTCCCACCTTCTCTTGGTCATTTTATCCCCTTAGTCTATCTTGGGTAAAAGCCAAATTGTACCTATAAGATGATGGGTTAGTGGATGATGGGCAAGAAGCTTCTTAGTGGGTGCCACATGGGCCGAATTTGTTAGTGGTTGGGCACCTCTCTCTCACCTTCCTCCTAGCCTTGTCACACCCCTCAATTGATGACTTGGCACGTCTAATCATCAAAAAAACTGAATACCCTTATTGTCACTCTCTACAAAAAAAGTGTTGTGGTCCATTCCTTGAATTCAAACACCATCACCTTAGGCTTGCTTCCCTTTGCACTAGAAAAAGCCAAGCTTATTACAAGAGGTCCAAACAAAAGGCAAAGGACCCAATCAAAAAAAAAACAGAAAAAGAAAAATAAAGGAACGAAAATGAAGCAAAGTCAAGCAAAGGGTGGGTCACACTTCTCACCTCACATTGGGCCATAACCCTTGGCGGGCTTTCTCGCCCTCACTTGGCAACTTGGGCCATTAAGCCCTTCTCTACGTATTCATCTCGCCTTTGCCATTGTCAATTCGTCCCTTTGGGGCCCATAGGGTGGTCGCTTTGCCTTCACCTTGACCTTGTCTTCCTATGTTGCACTTTGGCCTTTTATTCACTTAGCCTAAGGAATACATGTTGACTTGGTTTGAAGGTGCATTGGTCACACTCCCAATTGGCAAGTTACATATCATACCTTTCCTTGACAACCCTTGCATGAGCCATTGACTTGTCTTGCTTTTGTCTTAGTCTTTTTTCTTTTGTTTGTTCTTTATAAGTTAATTTTTGTGTGCCTTGTGAATTGTTTACTTGGTTTGCTTATGGCCCTCTTGTAGGTGAGTCTACAAATGGAGGACCCCATGGATGTCGACGGCCACCGCTTTGGGTATCCTTACCGCCGCTCCATGCCTAGGCCCGCAGTCGGCTATGAGTTCAGCCGCCACCATGACGAGGACGCGGCTTGGGTGGATGTGGGCCACCGGGGTTATGATCGTGCCCAACCCCAGCCCCGGCGCACGCTAGACCGTCGTGACCCGGATCGGCTACCGCATCCCCATGGCCGCGCCACTCGCCGCGCCGAAGGCCATGATGTCGGGTGGCTGCCGCCCACATATCACACCGAGTTGGTGGCCATGCGGCTCGCCGAGGAAAACCAAGCCAAGGAGGCAGCCGCCGAGGCCTTGCGTGCGGCCCACGTCGAATTGGCTGCGCTCCGCCGCGAGAGGGAGGCCGCCGCATCCACCGTCGCTGCCGCCGTCGTCGACACCCGCATGGCTGCCCTTGAGCTTAGCTTGGCCACCATTGCCGTCGGCCCCTTATTGGCCCCTCCCAGGGCCAATCGCGTCGCGCCGCAGCCGCTCCCCACTCCAGTCGCAGCCACGGCCGTGCCCGCCGCTGCCACACGCCTTACTCAGCCCCCTTTGGCTTTCACCCTCCCCGTGGGCCACCGTGACGAGATCATTGCTGAGGCTGTCGACGAGGCCAGGAGTCCCATGGAGGTCACCACATTAGCCCCCGTGCTCGCGTTCCAGCCGGCACCGTGAGCTGCACCGTCGTCGGCGCCGAAGCCGACATCTCCACCGCTTGTGGTGCGTTCGCTCCCACAAGCCACGGTGCATGCACCCCCGTCGGCGTTGGTGCCCACACAAGCCCGGGCCTCGGTGCCCTCGCCCGCTATGATGGCCGCGCCCTTGGAGGAACCGCTACTTGGCTGGCCGCCGCCCATCACCGTGAGCGGTTCCTTGTCATCATTTAGTGGACCTCCACAAACCCACCCCCATGGAGGTCGGCGCCCTTTGGCTGGCCCACCGAAGGAGGCGTGCGCCTTGCTTCCGCCATCACTACCGCCGGGGATGCATGCCCATGGAATGGCCCTTGTGGACCCTTCCCCCAATGATGAGTGGTACCCGACGGACCGAGACAAGATTGTCAACATCTTGTCTCCGAGGTATGGGCTTTCCTCTCCTAGTCATGCTTACACTTTCATGATTTCCATTCATTTGTCTTTGCATGCACCCATGACACTACTTAGTCCTCTACCACTGGCATGCGCCACTTTGGGTACCCTTGCGAGACATTTTTTGGCTGATATTTCCCCTACTCGAGAGCGTGATCCTAGTGTCCTTCGAGCCCCGTTTAGGCAATTGTTACTTAAGGATGCCATCATGTGCCATATAGAGTTTGGAATCGCAACACCCTTCGCCACCTTTGAGTATTATACCTTGGCACCGACACTTGCTCCCCCTTTGCCTCGGTTACATCCCCCCGACCCTTACACACCCTTTGCCCGTCCATCCACCCCTTGGGAAGACCTAGCTATGGTTTTTCTAATGGGATTGCACACGCGTAAGAAGGGGAGGGATTCCATGTATGTTTTAGGTGAGACAACCCCTAGGAGAGCTCATGACATTTCTTGTCTACTACCGACACCTACAACCGGGTTAGCTCCCTTTCCAATTGACTTTGAGCCACCTTTCCATGGAATCCCTAATGCTATTGTGGTGGTTTGGGCACCCTCTTTAGTGACTCGTTTTTGGAGATTTTGGTGGCTGTATTTTGGGATATGCTATATCTTTGACTCTAGGTGCCCTTGCCCCCCCCCCCCGATGACTTGCTTAGAGCCATCCTTAGGGTTCCCCCGCACCGTTGGCTAACTTTTCCATTCCTTGTTGAGTTTGCTTGTTTCAGGCCCTCGGCACATATGCCTCCACCGTTGGCACGGATTCCATGTGGGCACCGCTGCAAGCCTCACCCGTGCGGCCGTGACGCCTCCTACGTGCTCAAGCGGCTTGTCAATGATGTTTTTATGTCGATGCTTCTCGAGGCCCACACCGCATTCCTTGTGCCGGACTTCGGCCCTTATGTGCCCCCGGTCCCCGATGATCGAATTGAGGACAATTCTCCTTCAAGAAGGGGAGAGTGATGAGTGTCAACCACCCATCAACAAGGATTCAAGACCTTGATCACCAAGATGCCGACGCATCAATGCCACGACACTCAAGCATCGACCATGCTTCGATTCCAATGCATTTATGCGCGCGTCTATATCCAAGCCTCTAAGGCTTTTATCCCCTTTCTATTTTGGTTATTTAGTTTCATAATTCTAGCCTTGCCTTAGTGAGTGTGAAGAGCCATTTGCATATGGGCTTTAACTCACTAAGGCCCATTAGAGTTTCCTTTTATTTGTGGGCGTGTGGACCCATTTGCATATGGGCTCCTAGTCCACCAAAACCCTAGAACTATATAAGCCACTCCTTGGCTTCCTTGTTCATTTAGTTGAAGATATAGAATTGGAACATTACCTTGGGTAGAGTAAACCTCCCCTAAGGCATCCAATTAATTCTATCAACTCAAACATCTTCTCAATCTCCCATCTCTCTCTCAATCTCTCATCAATCTCACGCTCACCATTCAAACCACAAAGAACACATTTCGGTCTTAGCTCTTCACGGCCAAGGAACCCCCAAGGAGGGTCTCCTTGGGTTTGCCGGCGCCGCCACCTCCTTGGGCCCTCTCGTCCACACCTCAGTCCGACGCCCTCCCTCTCTCTCTTGGCCACCATTGAAAGGCTCCTAAGCTTAGGAAGGAGAAGAAGGCTCCCCTTGGTTTAGATCTAGCTTCTAGAGGAGCAAAGCCTCACCTTTAGAGGGTTGTTTCTCATCATCTACTCATCAACTCCGATTTCTATAATACGCTCTAAACATCTCCAAATGATATCCAAAACACCGATAACAACTCCTAGTTAAACCCTACAAAGTAACGCTGATCAGGAGCTCTAACCTGAGATGGCCTCAAAGGAGTGGTAGGAGCTATAGGTGCACTAGTGGGCTTTGGTGGCCTACCTCGTTGCTTCTTGGGAGGTATCCCTTCCATATCTTTGTATGTGTACTCCCATGAAGAAGGATGTCTTTTAGTGCTATCTTTGTTTGGAGCTCCCATTGGTCATCCCTTATGCCTCACAATAGCAGGCTCTTGTAGACTAGTCCCCTCGGGGCGAGCTATGTCGTACAGTCGTGAGACACATTTTTCTTGATCATCTGCTGACATATTGGGGAACTGATCCGTATAAATTGATCCATCAAAGATCTCGTGACTCTACGCTTCACCTCAGCCTCACCATCATCTTGCATTTCTGACAAACTCAATCGTCTCCGAAAAGGATGTAACGCTAAAAGCTTAATAGGGATTGAACTCGTCACATATTTAGCGATGTCATGCACACACGACAATCCATCTCTCACCCTCATATGGCATGTGTAGGTACTGTCATAAAATGGATTTTCCCCTTTTTTGTATTCCTCAGACAAGCAGTGAAGTGCAACCTTAGATATTTTGTACTTCAACAGCTTGAAAACATCAGCTCTTGTCACAAGCGTCATCATGTTCTGTGCACTCTTGTTGAATGTCCCCTTGATTTCCTTCACTTGGTTACCCATCTTTGAATGATATTGACCGAATATCGTGTCTAGACTGCCATGTGGAGTAGTCAAGAAGTCTTTCAAACTAGAGTGTGCTCCTTCAACCCTATATTTAGTACAAAAGAGTTTAAAGTTTGATCATACGAGATATTTCTGTTATCTGCATAAATTGTCCGTCACGTATGGATGCACTTCATATGTGACGGACGCAACTCTTTCGTCCATGACGTGTGGATTCCATCCACACGTGACGGACCAGAAACCTGAGTCTGTCACGTATGAAGTGCATCCATACGTGACAGACCCCTTATGTAGATAACAGAAAGCCCTCAAAATATAGCAAATGAGTGAATACAGAATGCAGTATAGATTAGACAATGTACTAACCTATTTGTCGTTGACGTTCCAAGCGTGAAAACAATATCTGTCCAAGCTGACACGAGTCTTTCCCTATACGGGATCAGCCATCTGTTTCTTACATATTGAGTCAGACGTGGACAAACCCTCCATTCCGACTCAATTCTACGCAACTCCATCTTGTACTCGGGTACAGTTGTTTCCTTGAATAAATTATATTATGCATTTGCAAATCTTGTACCCAAGCTTTTATCCTTCATCTCTTTCCTAGCATGGTCCTCTATGTTCTTCTTCACATGGTGCCTACAGAGGATAGACTTTGCACTTGGAAAGAGTCTATCTAACGCATTCATCAAGGCCTTTTCACGATCTGTCACTAGGCATATCGGTGTTACTTGACACTTTTTACACATTTCAAGAAGTTGTTGTGCGTCCCACACGTAGTTGTCTTCTTTCTCATGTTGTAGAAACGCCCCCGCCACATTGTAGTTCTTCCATGTAAACGTGACTCCTATTATTTCGAGGAAAGGCAAGTCATACCTGCACAAGTAGACGTGTCATGCATAATGAATAAACATATCAACAAGTAGATGTAGCATGTAGATGTGTTATACTAACTCGTTAGTGCTGTATGTGGAGTCTAGCAAAAGGACGTACGGAAATGCCTTTAGGAATTTCATGGAATTTGGATTGGCAAAGAAAATGTCGGCGATCTTATTCGTCGTTGGATCCGACCTATACTCCATAAAGTAGTTGTTCTCCTTGCACTTATGGAAGAACTCTTGGACCACAGTTCTTCCTTCCATCCCACTATGTCGGACATTGTACACTTCATTGTACACTTGCTTCATTTTAGTGCAGTTGTTCGGGTCCTGGTTAAGTGTTGTTGCAATCTTTGATGGTTTATTATAATTTTCTGTCATGACCTTACACAACTTCTTCTGCTCAGGTGTCATCCTGCCAGCTGATGCATGCCCGTACAAGTCATCACCAATGACATGGTTGTGGGTTCCAACAACTACCTTGATTGTATACGAGTCCCTCGGTTTTTCTTGACACAACAATCTGAATGGACAATCACATTTTTTGCTCATTGTTCTTTGCCTTACTCTGTTTTCATCTTTAGGAATGTAAATTCCCGCTTTTTCAAACAACAACCATGTCTTCCGAAGTATTCCTCCACCAAGGTTTCTATCCCGACCAATAGTGATGCAGAAAGTGATTATCAAAGCCAATCTGTCTAGCCCTAATAATTGCATCATATCTGGAGCTGAATACTTCACCCGTGGTAAACTTATCTAAATAATCTTCCAAAACAATCACTTCTTCAGGTGTAGGATAATCAAATTGCGGCTGTGTGTGTAATGCCGGAAACCCAAACTGAGGTGAAGCCTGCCACCTTACGGACGGAATTCCACTACGAGCAAAACTATCTAATCCCGGCATATGAGGTTGTTGAGGCGTCATAGGTTCGTCGAACAACCCAAGTGAGAAGAGCGGTGGTGCCATGTCACACGCATCATTCAGGGACAGATGGTTAATACCGTTGTTTACGATATTATTCTCCTATTGAAGTAAAAAAACAAGTTAGCATAGAAGCATGTAAGAATCAAGTTTCTGTCAAACAAATCCATCCGTGATGAATAAACACATTCCATCCATCACGGATGGTAGCACCCCATCTATCACATATGAACCCTTTCCATACGTGACGGGTGAATGACATCCATTCGTGACAGATGGACTATTTTCTTTCAAAAAACAGTCGCCAAACAAAGTTCTTGCACTTGCAATGATCTATTCAAAATTCAATATAACAAGGCCAAACAATCAAACATATAGTTTTACACACAAAATCTCCAACTTTTTAATACAACTTAATCAAAGATGAAGTTTTTATGAACATATAGTAACAACTATTGAAATTACCTTAAGAAAGTGTTTGTTTTCACAAATAACAATTCAAACATATACATTCATAAGAAAGAATCATAAAATTCTTAACTTCTACTAACATGTAAAGTAAAAGCTTAAAAAACATACATCATTGTAATGATAACCCCTTGAAACATCTTCTCCACCATTGAAGTTGAAAAAATCATCTTCATTTGCCATGGAAAAGAACCAAAGTAATGGAAGAGAACGAAAGAAGTGTTGTGGGAGGGAAAGGGAAGAGTGATTGAGAGGTTTAGGGTTTAATTTTGGACGTAATATTGATGAGATATGACGGGGTAGTTAATGTTGTTAGGTGGGGACGAGTAACATTCAATTTTCTGGTTGTTTACTTCGTCTGTGATGAACCATTTGCATCCGTCCGTGATGGACCAAAGTGATCCATCCGTCACGTACGAATCACTTTGGTCCATCACTGACGGATGCAAATGGTTCGTCACGGACGAAACGGTGCATGAAATAGCAATTTCACCTATACGTAAAATAGAAATCATGATATTTTATTGATTGAGTATGATCGGATCAGAACAAGAGTTTATCGAACATAAGAAAGATGAAAACATTTATACAAGTTTTAAAAGCACGTAAAGATATAGTAAATATATATTACAAGGATAAATGTCATGTGAGAAAGATTATTATAGTACAAAATAAGAATGAATATAGACCATTGGATTAGAAATAAATCAAATGTCATGATTGAACTTTCATTAAAAGTCATGTTCCATGTACATGTCTTTAATTCAAAGGGTTGACCATCGGAGCACCACCACCGACCACCGGACCACCTCCGTCGGTCACCGGGCCACCACCGCCGGTCGCCGGACCACCACCGGCCACCAGACCACCCTTGGGTGCATGTGAACTCTATTAGAAGTGCAAGCCTTTGAGTGTGAATACTTTTTGACTTTCAAGTGCATGTGAAATCTAGTGTATGCTTTATGTGTTATTAGTGCATGCAAGTTTTATTGGGAGTGCATGAAAATTCAACTGAAAAGTGCATACGAATTATAAAATTGGTGCATGTAAATTCTACTAGGAGTGTGCATGTGAATTCAACCGGAAGTGCATGTGAATTCTACTCAAGTGCATGCCTTTGAGTGTACTTATATGTCTTTTGACTTTTGAGTGCATGTGAAATCAAGTGCATGCTTTATGTGTTGTGAGTGCACGCGAGTTCAACTGAAAGTGCATGTGAATTCAACTGAGAGTGCATGCCTTTGAGTGTACTTATATGTCTTTTGACTTTTGAGTGCATGTGAAATCAAGTGCATGTTTTATGTGTTGTGAGTACATGCGAGTTTAACTGAGAGTGCATACGAGTTATACATGTACAATAATTCGCATGCACATTTAAGCCAACAACTTGCACAGTTGTACTCCAATCCAAAAAATACATGTGAGTGCATACGAGTTCAACTGAAAGTGCATGTAAATTCAACTGAGAGTGCATGCGAGTTATATTTGCACAAAAACGTTAAATTCACATGCACAATAATTCACATGCACATTTAAGCCAACAACTTGCACTCCAATCCAAAAAAATACATGCACAAAATGTTGAATTTGCATGCACGGAAGTGTTGCATTCGCTTGCACTTTTCAAGTCATCGGTTTGCACTTTTAGGCCTCCGACTTGCACTTTGTCAGTAATGTTCAAAAAACAAAGGCATTGATGACACCTATTTTATACATATTTTAGGAGTCTAGTTGCATATTAGAATAGTTCATTTGCATGCATATTTTATATCTTTTATTGTTAATTTTGCATTATTTTGTATTCGGAGTCTACACTCGTACTTTTGTGATTTCAGATATTTTAGGTGCAATTTAAGGGTGATACGAGATTAAATAAGTTGGTCCAATGCACAAGCAAAATTTAATAGTGGGCCACAACCCAGCATTGCAAAGCATGCGGCTACAGGTGCAGCTGGGAGACGTTTCCTTGTACTGCTATTCGGGCCAAGTATTTCAATTGGGCCTCACCCGCCACTTCGGAGAGAGAGATTAGCTGGGAGGAGTTTGGACTTTATAATGTAGCTTTAATTTAGGTTTAGTTTGAGTTTTTGTTTTTGGAGTTTTTGGTTTTAGCTTCTGCCGCAGACAGAGGGGTGGAACTTCATGAAGGAATTTTGGCCTTTTGCATGGATTAAAGATTGGTATTATTGTTCTAGCTTTCGTTTGGATTATTTTGACATTGAGATTAAGTTATCTTATCTCTTATTTTTGTTGAATAATTCATGCATATTGATGGCTAGTTTAATCTATTGTTTATCTTCGATCGTGCTTGGCTAAATTCCTAATTCTAGGGTTATGGTGATCTCGACGATGCGTATGTAATTAGAATTATTTTTTTGCCTGAATTGAAATCTGAAACCTTGTTTGATTCAATCCTAGAGTTCTTAATGCAATTGATGAATGTCAATTAGGTTTCTATTAGGTTTGAGTCTAAAAGGAGATAACCTCAATAGATAACTCAGATAGGGTATGAGTCTGAAAGGAGATTACTTTATTAGACTACTAGGAATTGAACCTGAGTGTTATTTGTGCGACATCAACTTAATTACTCTTGAGGATTAATAGGCTATCATAGATGTTCTAGGTTTGAGTTGGATCAGCGGAGCGCGACAGCGAATGTTATTTCAGTTTATTCCTAGACTCTAAGTGCGTTAAAGGGTTTGGATGAGATTAGCTCTGCGCGACAGCGATTATTAGTTTAGTCCAGGCACGTTTACTATCGTCTGAAAGGAGTTAGTAGATTACCTTAGATAGCTTACCTTCAAATAATTTGGACTAGATTCAGGTGAAGTGTGATTCTCTTTATTGTTGCATCGTTACGGTGATCCTTAACCTTAGACACATTTATCCCATTGATTTTATCCTGTTTTATTTGTTATTATTTGTTAGCTTAGTTATAGTTTTTCCAATCTCATATATTTTCGGCCTAGTTCACTGGTAGCGTTTCAATTAATATTACATTGGTCTCTGTGGGATCGACACTTGACTACTACAACTGATCTCGTACACTTGCGGGTAGGTTTTAGCCACATCAAGTTTTTGGCGCCGTTGTCGGGGATCAATTTATTAATATTAGTTGTTATCTCTATTAGTGTTTCTAGGTCTTTATTTTTGATTTGATTGTTTTTATTTTTTATTTCAGGTAAAAAAAAAAACAGCAAACTCGGTCGAATTGTCCCAACAGAAAGGAACTCGGCTAAGAACTCGGTCGAGTTCTGAACCGAGTTTCGATCTGTCAGCTGCTTTAAAAAAAAAAAAAAACCTCTTCTTTCTCCTGTTCCTTTTCCCTCTACTCCCCTCCTCTGCTCTCCGCCGCCCCACCCAAACCTCCATCGATCTCCCTCATCTCAGCCCTTCACCCTCGCCGGAACCAAACCCACACCGCCCATGTTTTTGTCCACCGCGCCGCTGCTGCCCAGCCCCCTCTTCGCACATCCTCTCTCACCCCTCTTCTCATCCTCACCCTCCCACCGGCGTCCCTCCAACGCAGAACCGCACCAACCCCGGCCACCTCTGTTGTCGGCGATCCCCTCGCCTCTCCCCGCGATCTACCTGCTCGCGAGCTGCCTAGCCCGAAACCGCCGCACACCACTGGCGAGCCACCAGCGAGGTCCGACCTCACCTGCCCTCACGCCTGAATTGGAGGTATGCTTGTGTTAGTAAATTGCTAAACGACGGACTGAATTGGTGAATCCTTACTGAATTGGTGCATCATTACTGAATTTGAATTGATTGACATGATTAGTGGAAATTGGGTTGAATGCAAATTTGATTTCATAGGTTTATTTGCGGAGAAAATGTTGTCAAGCATCCATGAGTTCTCTACTGAATGTGTATGAAATTAATATTTGATTACTTGTCTTACACAGCAGAATTCATGAGTTCATTACTTGATATCTTTTATGGGAACTTATTTGAAAGTTGTGGTGCTGAATTTCTTGTGGACTTACTGATTTTATGATGATGTTAGAGTAATCTACAGCGGCTGTTTGTTTCAATTAGCTATGCCCTATTGAATATTTAATTTACAGTGGAAAGTGAAGTTGGCATATTTTGAGATTGTGGTAGCTGCATGCTGATTTTGCTAATATGGGATTGAACGATCTGCTGCTGATCATTATGGAATGTTTGGACTGATTTTATATGCTCTGGAATAATAATGAGTTTCTTATTTGTCTAAGCTTGTGGTTTATATTGTTATGTCTGATCATTGATGTTATGTGTAGTATTGTGTTTGGGGTTTGTTTTGCCTATATTGTATACAGTGCTACTGGAAGACAGATGCTGCTGAAATTTTTCTGCACTGGTACCAAATTTTCGACAACCCCGGATCATAGAGTGAAGATGTCCTAATACCTGATATCTTTGGTGAGTTTCCTTTTCTCTTTCTTTTATGTCTACATTGGGGACAATGTAGAATTTAAGCTTGGGGGAGGGATAATTCCATGTGTAGTTCCGTTTGCAATTTAGTGATTTTTGTGTCATTTTTTTTCTTCCGCTTTTGCATAACATTTCATGCATCATGCATTGCATTTTAGGTGTTTAATATGTCTTCCATACTTTGCTTTGTTTGTTTGTCTTGCAAAAATTCCTCTTGAAATACATTGGTTGTTAATATTGTAATTGATTTTAAGCATGTTGATGAGAATTTTTATATTTTTTGATGTTTAAGTTAGAGTATGTATTTAGTCATTTATTGAGACTAGTTAGGACTGAAATTATGGACACAATTACCTGTGAGCTTTTGAGCCTTAGGGCTGCACATAACTGAGTCCTCTTTTTCTTTTCATGTGCGTGACTCTCGCTTTGATTGCTTTATCTCTAGAACTTGCATTTAGAACTTATTTTGAGGTCACGTTTATGACTCTTGTGCATGATATAAAAATGATTGAGGCATTATTTTCATTAGCCTATATTTCCCTTTACCACCCTTACATGTTATTCCTCTGCTTGAAGCCCGTTGAGCCTAATTAGCCTATTTCTTTGTAAGCTCCACAAAAACATTCCAAACCTAATGATTAGCCTTTTACCCATCCGGGAATTAGGATTATTTATTTGTTTGTTTTTATGGTTGCAAGCCAAGCTTGAGGGAGTTATTTATATGGCGTGTTATTGTTGGAAGAATTTTGGCTTTTGGAAAAAAAAAGAGAGAGAAAACAAATGAAAAAAGAAAAAGAAGAAGCCAAGAATAAGGGCATTTTGTTGAAAAGAATGGTATGAGAAATCCTCAAGTTTGGTGTAGTCTTGATAGTCCCTCTTTCCCGGATTTAGCACCACTTGGCCAAATTGTATCCCTATCTTTCTTTTTACCCAACCCCATTACAACCCAATAAAGTCCTCTTGATTTATGTCATGTATAAAGTCCCTAGTGGTGGAGATTTAAGACACTGATGCAAGCTTATGGTAGATGAGTTTTCAAAGTTGAGATTTTAGCGAAAACACCTTACCCTAAACACATGAGTGAGAGTGATTCTTATTTTTATCCTAAGCGAGGTCTAGAGTGGATGTTCTACTTAGTCTCTTTAATGATTATTTACATGTCTTTGATGATTACATTGTTAAATATTTAAGTTTTCATGGACTTGCTTGGATATTGATTAGGTAGAGACAAATTTTGTATTTCTTGTGGAATTTTGAACTACGTTCTTGCTTGAGGACAATCAAGGTTTAAGCTTGGGGGAATTTGATGACACCTATTTTATACATATTTTAGGAGTCTAGTTGCATATTAGAATAGTTCATTTGCATGCATATTTTATATCTTTTATTGTTAATTTTGCATTATTTTGTATTCGGAGTCTACACTCGTACTTTTGTGATTTCAGATATTTTAGGTGCAATTTAAGGGTGATACGAGATTAAATAAGTTGGTCCAATGCACAAGCAAAATTTAATAGTGGGCCACAGCCCAGCATTGCAAAGCATGCGGCTACAGGTGCAGCTGGGATACGTTTCCTTGTACTGCTATTCGGGCCAAGTATTTCAATTGGGCCTCACCCGCCACTTCGGAGAGAGAGATTAGCTGGGAGGAGTTTGGACTTTATAATGTAGCTTTAATTTAGGTTTAGTTTGAGTTTTTGTTTTTGGAGTTTTTGGTTTTAGCTTCTGCCGCAGACAGAGGGGTGGAACTTCATGAAGGAATTTTGGCCTTTTGCATGGATTAAAGATTGGTATTATTGTTCTAGCTTTCGTTTGGATTATTTTGACATTGAGATTAAGTTATCTTATCTCTTATTTTTGTTGAATAATTCATGCATATTGATGGCTAGTTTAATCTATTGTTTATCTTCGATCGTGCTTGGCTAAATTCCTAGTTCTAGGGTTATGGTGATCTCGACGATGCGTATGTAATTAGAATTATTTTTTTGCCTGAATTGAAATCTGAAACCTTGTTTGATTCAATCCTAGAGTTCTTAATGCAATTGATGAATGTCAATTAGGTTTCTATTAGGTTTGAGTCTAAAAGGAGATAACCTCAATAGATAACTCAGATAGGGTATGAGTCTGAAAGGAGATTACTTTATTAGACTACTAGGAATTGAACCTGAGTGTTATTTGTGCGACATCAACTTAATTACTCTTGAGGATTAATAGGCTATCATAGATGTTCTAGGTTTGAGTTGGATCAGCGGAGCGCGACAACGAATGTTATTTCAGTTTATTCCTAGACTCTAAGTGCGTTAAAGGGTTTGGATGAGATTAGCTCTGCGCGACAGCGATTGTTAGTTTAGTCCAGGCACGTTTACTATCGTCTGAAAGGAGTTAGTAGATTACCTTAGATAGCTTACCTTCAAATAATTTGGACTAGATTCAGGTGAAGTGTGATTCTCTTTATTGTTGCATCGTTGCGGTGATCCTTAACCTTAGACACATTTATCCCATTGATTTTATCCTGTTTTATTTGTTATTATTTGTTAGCTTAGTTATAGTTTTTCCAATCTCATATATTTTCGGTCTAGTTCACTGGTAGCGTTTCAATTAATATTACATTGGTCTATGTGGGATCGACACTTGACTACTACAATTGATCCCGTACACTTGCGGGTAGGTTTTAGCCACATCAAGTTTTTGCTAGTATGGTTGTTAAACGCAACCGGTAGATTAGGTCTCATTTTGTTTTTTGACTTTGTTTATTTTGTCTTTGGTCTCAGATTTGTTCTCACTCATATGCGAAGAGCCCTGAGCGTCGGTGAACTACACAACGATCCCGAACCCGAGCGTGCTTTTCACAGAAGAAGAAGAGAGCAAAGAGAAGCAAGGACCCGAGCAATGGATGAGGCGGCACAACAGCAACAACAACAACAAGAGTTGTTACAACAACAACAGCTACAACTGCAAGTTTTGCACCAACAGCTACTGAATCAGCAACAAGAGATGCAACGGTTGTTGAATGTGCCTCCGCCTATGACATTGGGTGACTATGTGCTGCCACGTCACCAAGGACCCACATCTGGTGTGGTCCGACCTCCAGTTCAGGCCAGGAATTTTGAGCTGAAGCCATCTCTGATTAATATGGTTCAGCAAAATCAGTTTGGAGGTCTTCCATCCGAGAATCCTCACCAACATCTCAACACTTTTCTGGAGCTTATGGATACGGTGAAGATTCATGATGTCTCGAATGACGCGCTTTATTTGCGCGCCTTCTCATTCTCTTTGAGAGACAGGGCTAAAGCATGGTTCAAGGCCCTGCCTCAAGGCACTATCACGACATGGGATGAGTTGGCTAAAGCCTTTCTAACCAAGTATTTCCCTCCGAAGAAGACAGCAGAGATGAGAAATCAGATCAGTTCATTTCAGATGAAGGATGGGGAATCACTCTATGAAGGTTGGGAGAGGTTTAAAGAGCTCTTGTTGTTATGTCCTCACCATGGACAAGATAAGTGGGTGTTGCTTCACACCTTCTACAATGTTGTGGACAATGCCACCAGATTGCTCATTGATGCCTCATCTGGAGGCACGATCATGAATATGCATGTTGATGTGGCTTGGGAGAAGATTGAGAATATTGCCCAACACAACCATTATTACAATGATGCTCGATCTATTCCAAGCACTAAGAGAACAGTTGGTCTTTATGAGGTTGACAATGAGGTTTCGCAACAAGCAAGGATGGAGGCTATGGCTCATGAGATAAAGCAATTGAAGTTGAGCATGAGTAAAGCTAAGCTTAAGAATGAGGAGAGTCCTGCTCCGGTTGTTTCAAATGTGGTTTGTCAATTCTGTGGGGAAGGTGATCACACTATATCAACTTGCCGACTATTTGCTACACAGGATGAGCCACAAGAGGGAGAAGTGAACTACATGAACAACTTCAACAGGGGCCCTAGGAATGATTCTTACTCTAACACCTATAACCCTGGTTGGAGGAATCACCCTAACTTCTCCTATGCTAATAACCAAGCACAACAGAGAGCACCTCCTGGTTTTCAACCTAAAGCTCCACCATACCAAGGCCAAGCTTCCCAGCCTTCACAAAAGCCTGCTTGGGAGACCGCTATTGAGAGTCTTGCTACTTCCATGAAATCTCTGACTGATGAGGTGCGTGCTCAAGGGAAGAATCTGAAAATTGTAGAGCAACAATTAGCTCAACAAGCTACGAATGTTCCAAGACCAAGTGGTCAATTGCCTGGGCATCCTGAAGTGAATCCAAGGGGTCAGTTGAATGCTGTGACCCTAAGGAGTGGAAAGGAGTTGGAGGATCCTAAACCCAAGGAACCTAAACTTCAAAATGATGGAGAGGAAGAGAAGGAAGCTCCCTACATTCCACCTTCTCCATTCAAGCCTCCTCTCCCATTTCCTCAAAGAAAGGCCAAAGCTCAAACTGAGAAGCAATTTGGGAAATTCCTTGAAGTGTTGAAGAAGCTCTACATCAACATTCCATTCACAGAAGCTCTTCAACAAATGCCTGCTTATGTGAAGTTCCTTAAGGAGATCTTGTCAAACAAGAGGAAAATAGAAGGTTGCCAACATGTGTCCCTAAATCAAGACTGTAGCGCCCTTGTCCAAAACAAGTTGCCTCCTAAGCTTGGAGATCCAGGGAGCTTTTGTGTTCCTATTGTGATTGGCAATTGCACTTACAATGCTTTGTGTGACTTGGGAGCCAGCGTGAGCTTGATTCCTCTATCCATTTGCAAGAAGCTGGACTTAGGTGAACCTCAACTTGTGAATATGACGCTCTTCATGGCTGATAGATCTTCCGTGTCCCCTACAGGTATCCTTGAGGACATTCCTATCCAGGTTGGTAAGTTCTATGTACCTGTTGATTTTATTGTTCTTGATATGCAAGCTGATTTTCATGTTCCCATAATATTAGGAAGACCCTTCTTAGCTACTGCTGGAACTCTTATTGATGTGAAAGAGGGTGTTCTTTCTTTTTCTATTGGGGGGGAGAAACTTGAATTTAATTTGACTAAAGGTATCAAGCAACCTAGCTTTAAAGATGAGTTGTGCAGGTTAGATCTTACAGACAGGGAAACTCAAGGAATGATGATGTATGTGGCCACTAAAGACCCCATTGAGGAAATTTTGTGCCATCCTGAGACATCCATTGATGAGATGGATATGACCTTGGTTGATGTATTAGAGCTTGATGTGCAAGGTGAAGGAGAGGAGCCTCTTGCTGCACCAAAGGTAGAATTGAAGCCTCTTCCTTCCTCATTGAGGTATGAATTTCTAGGCCCTAACTCTACATATCCTGTGATTGTGAATGCAAATTTAAGTGATGATGAAACTGCAAAACTGTTGAGAGAGCTCAAGTTGCATAGCAAGGCCATAGGATATACCATTGATGACTTGAAAGGGATAAATCCTTCTTTGTGCATGCATAGAATCTTGCTAGAAGATGACCATAAGCCTTCTATTGAGCATCAAAGACGACTTAACCCGAACATGAAAGAAGTAGTTAGAAAAGAAGTGCTGAAATTGTTAGATGCCGGCATTATTTACTCTATTTCTGATAGTCCTTGGGTGAGTCATGTGCATGTTGTACCTAAAAAGGGAGGAATGACTGTGGTGAAAAATGAAAAGAATGAGCTAATTCCTACAAGAACAGTCACAGGTTGGAGAATGTGTATTGACTACAGGAAACTCAATAAAGCAACCCGAAAAGATCACTTCCCTCTTCCCTTCATCGACCAATTGCTTGAAAGGTTGGCTAAGCATACCCACTTCTGTTATTTGGATGGTTATAGTGGATTTTTCCAAATCCCTATCCACCCCGATGACCAGGAGAAAACTACATTTACTTGTCCTTATGGCACATTTGCTTATAGGAGAATGCCATTCGGATTATGTAATGCTCCAGCCACATTTCAAAGATGCATGATGGAAATTTTCTCTGATTTTATTGAAGATATCATGGAAGTGTTTATGGATGACTTTTCGGTATACGATACTTCTTTTGATGCTTGTCTAGCTAACTTGTCTAGAGTTTTGAAGCGTTGTGAAGAAGCTAACCTTGTACTTAATTGGGAGAAATGCCACTTCATGGTAAGTGAAGGAATTGTGCTTGGTCATATGATTTCTAGCCGTGGAATTGAAGTTGACAAGGCTAAGGTAGAAGTCATTGAGGGAATGCCACCACCTACCTCGGTAAAAGGGGTAAGAAGTTTCTTAGGGCATGCAGGTTTTTATAGGCGCTTTCAAAAACTTGATGTGGCTAAAACCTACCCGCAAGTGTACGGGATCAGTTGTAGTAGTCAAGTATCGATCCCACAGAGACCAATGTAATATTAATTGAAACGCTACCAGTGAACTAGGCCGAAAATATATGAGATTGGAAAAACTATAACTAAGCTAACAAATAATAACAAATAAAACAGGATAAAATCAATGGGATAAATGTGTCTAAGGTTAAGGATCACCGCAACGATGCAACAATAAAGAGAATCACACTTCACCTGAATCTAGTCTAAATTATTTGAAGGTAAGCTATCTAAGGTAATACACTAACTCCTTTCAGACGATAGTAAACGTGCCTGGACTAAACTAACAATCGATGTCGCGTAGAGCTAATCTCATCCAAACCCTTTAACGCACTTAGAGTCTAGGAATAAACTGAAATAACATTCGCTGTCGCGCTCCGCTAATCCAACTCAAACCTAGAACATCTATGATAGCCTATTAATCCTCAAGAGTAATTAAGTTGATGTCGCACAAATAACACTCAGGTTCAATTCCTAGTAGTCTAATAAAGTAATATCCTTTCAGACTCATACCCTATCTGAGTTATCTATTGAGGTTATCTCCTTTTAGACTCAAACCTAATAGAAACCTAATTGACATTCATCAATTGCATTAAGAATTCTAGGATTGAATCAAACAAGATTTCAGATTTCAATTCAGGCAAAAAAATAATTCTAATTACATACGCATCGTCGAGATCACCATAACCCTAGAACTAGGAATTTAGCCAAGCACGATCGAAGATAAACAATAGATTAAACTAGCCATCAATATGCATGAATTATTCAACAAAAATAAGAGATAAGATAACTTAATCTCAATGTCAAAATAATCCAAACGAAAGCTAGAACAATAATACCAATCTTTAATCCATGCAAAAGGCCAAAATTCCTTCATGAAGTTCCACCCCTCTGTCTGCGGCAGAAGCTAAAACCAAAAACTCCAAAAACAAAAACTCAAACTAAACCTAAATTAAAGCTACATTATAAAGTCCAAACTCCTCCCAGCTAATCTCTCTCTCCGAAGTGGCGGGTGAGGCCCAATTGAAATACTTGGCCCGAATAGCAGTACAAGGAAACGTCTCCCAGCTGCACCTGTAGCCGCATGCTTTGCAATGTTGGGCCGTAGCCCACTATTAAATTTTGCTTGTGCATTGGACCAACTTATTTAATCTCGTATCACCCTTAAATTGCACCTAAAATATCTGAAATCACAAAAGTACGAGTGTAGACTCCGAATACAAAATAATGCAAAATTAACAATAAAAGATATAAAATATGCATGCAAATGAACTATTCTAATATGCAACTAGACTCCTAAAATATGTATAAAATAGGTGTCATCAAATTCCCCCAAGCTTAAACCTTGCTTGTCCTCAAGCAAGAACGTAGTTCAAAATTTCACAAGAAATACAAAAGTTGTCTCTACCTAATCAATATCCAAGCAAGTCCATGAAAACTTAAATATTTAACAATGTAATCATCAAAGACATGTAAATAATCATTAAAGAGACTAAGTAGAACATCCCACTCTAGACCTCGCTTAGGATAAAAATAAGAATCACTCTCACTCATGTATTTAGGGTAAGGTGTTTTCGCTCAAATCTCAACTTTGAAAACTCATCTACCATAAGCTTGCATCAGTGTCTTAAATCTCCACCACTAGGGACTTTATACATGACATAAATCAAGAGGACTTTATTGGGTTGTAATGGGGTTGGGTAAAAAGAAAGATATGGATACAATTTGGCCAAGTGGTGCTAAATCCGGGAAAGAGGGACTATCAAGACTACACCAAACTTGAGGATTTCTCATACCATTCTTTTCAACAAAATGCCCTTATTCTTGGCTTCTTATTTTTCTTTTTTCATTCTTTTTTTTTCTCTTTTTTTTTTCCAAAAGCCAAAATTCTTCCAACAATAACACGCCATATAAATAACTCCTCCAAGCTTGGCTTGCAACCATAAAAACAAACAAATAAATAATCCTAATTCCCGGATGGGTAAAAGGCTAATCATTAGGTTCGGAATGTTTTTATGGAGCTTACAAAGAAATAGGGTAATTAGGCTCAACGGGCTTCAAGCAGAGGAATAACATGTAAGGGTGATAAAGGAAAATATAGGCTAATGAAAATAATGCCTCAATCATTTTTATATCATGCACAAGAGTCATAAATGTGACCTCAAAATAAGTTCTAAATGCAAGTTCTAGAGATAAAGCAATCAAAGGGAGAGTCACGCACATGAAAAGAAAAAGAGGACTCAGTTATGTGCAGCCCTAAGGCTCAAAAGCTCACAGATAATTGTGTCCAGAATTTCAGTCCTAACTAGTCTCAATAAATGACTAAATACATACTCTAACTCAAACATCAAAAAATATAAAAATTCTCATCAACATGCTTAAAATCAATTACAATATTAACAACCAATGTATTTCAAGAGGAATTTTTGCAAGACAAACAAACAAAGCAAAGTATGGAAGACATATCAAACACCTAAAATGCAATGCATGAAATGTTATGCAAAAGCGGAAGAAAAAAAATGACACAAAAATCACTAAATTGCAAACGGAACTACACATGGAATTATCCCTGGAGGCTTTGGAGATTTCTCTAGTTTTGATTTGTGTGAAGTTGAATCGCATTGAAAGACAACTCGGTATGTTGATTTTTGTAATGGATTTGATTTCTCCCTTCTCTATGTCTAGCTAATTCTCTAATTCTAAGGTTGGGTGAACCCTATGATGTAGTAGGTATGTTTGTATGATGATATTTGGTTGTTTGGAGATTTGGATGGAGTTTGATTCGTTCCTAGGTTGCTTAATGCCCTAATTTGATTAGAATTGGGAATCCTATTATCGTCTGAGTCCGAGAGGAGATGATGATAATAGGGTTTTGATAAAGTGAGTTTGCAATTGTGGATTCATTTTAGATCCCTAGGAATGAACTTGAGAATTATCTGCGCGAGAGCGATTTAACTTCTCTTGTGGTACTTCTACTATCGTAGTAGATCTTTAGTGAGTAGATTCAATGGAGCGCGAGAGCGAATGTTGATTCTATTTATCTATTGATCTCTAAAGAACGTAAAGGATCTAGACTAGACTAGCTTTGTGCGAGAGTGACTGCTAGTCGAGTCTAGGTACGTGCACTTATCGTCTGAAAAGAGGTAGTGTTGACATTAGATAGTCGGTCCTTCAAACAACATTCAATTTTGAAATCCAATCAGATATCATTTAAAATTTACTGAAACATCATATGGGGAATCCTAACCTTAGAAGTCTTTCTCTTATTGATAACTTTCTGTTATTTGTTAACTTAATAATCCAATCATAAACTCTCCGAATTTGCCCTTTTGACTTGATCTACTAGTTGGAATAGCAATTGGTACTACTTAGTCCCTGTGTTCGACACCTTGGTACCACTATTGAACCCGTACACTTGCGGGGTTTGATTTTCAAGCATCAGGCATGCACAAAAGGGTTTCCGTGTTGCACTTTTTTTTTAGCTTTTAATCTGATCTAACGGCTAGGATTCTTTCTTATTTTGTATTATAAGGTAGGGTTGCTCATCGGGTTCGGTTTTTTCGGTTTTGGACCGAACCGAACCGAACAAACCGAACCGAAACCGAACCTATTTAATTCGGTTCGGTTTTTAAAAAAGCACAATTCGGTTTTCAGTTCGGTTCGGGTTCGGTTTTTTTCGGTTGAAACCGAACTTTAAAAAAAATATATATATATTTTTTTACCAATAGAAGTTCGGTTTTGTTCGGTTCGGTTCGGTTTTGTTCGCTTTTTTAGCCTTTTCGGTTTAAAATCGGTTCAGAGTTTTTTCATTGTTCGGTTTTGTTCGGTTTTGTTCGCTTTTTTGGCCTTTTCGGTTTAAAATCGGTTCAGGGGTTTTTCATTGTTCGATTTGTTCGGTTTTAACCGAAACCGAACCGAACAAAACCGAACCGATTATATTCGGTTCGGTTTTCGGTTTGGGAATTTTGCTTGTTCGGTTTCGGTTTTGTTCGGTTCGGTTCGGTTCTGGACCGATGAACATCCCTATTATAAGGCCCTTTCGCATCTGAATCGCACCCATATTACAAAATGTATAAGCACACGTTTTTTAATAAATTAATGTATGCACAATATAAAAATTATAAAAATGTATTTTTTTTACACAGTAATAGGATATTTATGTGCACATACAAACATACATTTTTTATATAGTACAACATGTTTTTTTGTTCATAATTTATGTATTGCATCACATTTACATATAAACGACCACTTTCATACGTTCATCTTCTAATTAATTACGTCTCCTAACTAACGCACAATTGCCATTAAAAACTACACAGCGACACTATAGAATGAAGCTAGGGAAATTTGTGTTGGTGTTTATGAGTTTACAGTTATTTTTGTTGTTGTTTTGTAAAAAAAAATTCTTCTCATTGATGTCCCTAATATTTTGTATTTGTTTGCTTCGTAACAAAGTTTTTTCATATTCGTATATTTCGGTTTGAATTGATCAAATCTAAGCCCATCATTGTGTTCTTCGTCCTCAAATTAATAGGATTCAACTCCTAAAATACTCAAACATATACTCGAACCATCTCGATTTGAATTTCTAAGGTTGAAAATTGGTTGTTGTTTCAAAATTTATACCGAGATGGTTCGAATATGAATTTGGGTGTTTTAGAAGTTAAATCTTACTAATTTGAGGATGAACAACACAATAGTGGACTTGAATTTGATCAATTTGAACCAGAAGCATACGAACATAGAAAAACTTGATTACGAAACAAACAATTACCAAAAGTTTAGAAGCATCAACCGAAAAAAATTAATCATAAAATACCAATAAAAATAACCCTAAACTCAAGGACATAAAAATGAAATTTTAAAAAATTAACATGACAATTTGGTTGCAACCTAACATTAATAAGCTAAGAGAAGATAAAATTGGGCTTCAAGCCTTCAACACAATTTCAATCAGGTTCTCATAAAATTGGACTCGTTTGTTATCGATATCAAAATTATAAATTATCGAATATAAACATCAAAATATGGGTTTGAGTGGTATCAATATATTGTGTATGAGTATAGATATGAGTGATATTTTCAATACTATATCTTGATATTAATACATATCAAACAATATATATATATATATATATATATATCATTTTGATATTATCAAAATAATGTGACATGTAGATATGAGTATGAGTTATATCTACACTTATACTTTTTTTATTAAAGTAAAAATTCGAAATACAAGACAGTCCACTGTCTAATACATCGAGAGACCGAGAATGACTCGGTTGTCGGAGTAACCGACAAATACAATCCAAATACAAACATCTAGTCAAAAGAGAAACGGGATCAAAAGGCTTCAAGAATTCCTGGAGTAGGATTGAGTTTGGCAAAATACGAGTTAGCTAACAACCTAACACAATGTCGTACCGCCGACGAGCAATCTGCACGACATTCAATTGGAAATACCTATACTTAATTGTGTTACAAATTGAAAGTATAAATTAGGGGTGTTCATCCGGTCCAGACCGGACCGGGTTTTTTCAAAAGTATGGTCGGAGACCGGACTGGACCTATTCGGTCCGGTCCAAGACCGGATATTATTTTTAAAAAAAATTAATCAAATTCTTATTTAATATCTAAAAAAATATCTAAAAAATATTTATACTCCTAACTTATTAACTTAATGAAAATATCTATAAAAAATAACATTTAAACTCCTAAATTTTTATTTTTTAATATTTAAAAAAAAAAACGGTCCAACCGATATAGACCGAATTTTTTTCTGAGTTTGGACCAGACCGGACCGGATTAAGGGAAAACCTTGGACTGGAGACCGGACCGTAATTTCACCGGTCCGGTCCGGTCTTTTTCGGTTTGGGCCGATCTTGAACACCCCTAGTATAAATTGATCAAAATAACCTCAACTTTATGGCTAATTGCGAAAAATGTCTTCTGCTCTTAATAAACGAAATCTCTTTATATCGAGGAGGTCTTGTTGGTGAACTCTACTTTTCGTCTCATGATCTTCTTCTTCGTTCCGCTAACTAACTCTAAGGTAACGAACAGCCTAGACAGATCTCGGATAATCACAGCTCCTGTTTTGTGGGCAGAGGAATACAGAGGAACCCTAAACACTTAGATCTGCGGATTTTTGGATTTCTGATGCTCATTTGATCGATCGGAAAAGATGGTGGTTGTAGCAGCAGCTCGCGGTTACATCAATCGCATGCTGCAAGACATTTCAGGAATGAAGGTCCTCATCCTCGATTCCCAAACGGTAAATTTCCTTGTTTCTTCCCTTAATTTGTTTCCGATTTGAATTTTGACTACCTATTTGCGGATGCGAATTTGCATTGGTTATTGGTTATTTGGTCGGCGGAATCGCGATTACACATAAATGGTTTTGAATGATGATGCTACCGAAAAGAAAGCATCTGTTCTGGGGAAAGGGGGATTGAGTGGTTGAATGTTAGTATAATACTGATTCGAAGAAATTAACTGATATATCGATAGGATGCATTTCAGTGTGCTAGGTTATACGCATTAAAAAATGTTGTGCTTTGATTTTGGTTTGAAGTCTGTTTATAGATTTCTAAGATGTGATTAGCTGATGCATTTTTATACGCTCAGTAGATACAGATAAAGTTTAAGATACAATTGGAAATATTGGATGATACTATCCCTGAATTTCGCAATGTGCCACATTTGCTAGTCTATTTGTTAATTATTATTTGAAGCAAAGGTGGTTGGACTGATGTGCATCATCTGCTGAAAAAGAACTTCTAGGCTGATATTGGCAGAGTTTTCAATTTAGTCAAAGATTGTTTTCCCTTTCTCAAACTTAGAGGGAATGTAAATAAAATGAAGAGCATTGGGGTGATGAAATAAAGTTGGCATCATCCTGTGATTGTTACTTGTTAGTCACTATTTCAATCTGATTATTCTGATCCAGTTGAATTGGACATTGAACCAATATGGATGGGAATCTCTGAATATCACAGGATTATTTGTGGGAGAAGAGATGGAGTTGTGAGGGGGAAAGAGCACAGGAATGTAATATTGAAATGGGAGTTCAGAGTGGTAGTTTGCTACTGAATCAACTTCATGTAATTGTTTCTTAGATACATACCCTTAGGGTTTTATCTCAAGAGGATAGGAACATGATCAACCTTTTTGAGTTTGTGGAAATGGATGACTATCCTCTATTGCATACCCGTTTTTCCATCCTTCTGTCAATTTAAAGGTAAAGTTGTTAATTTCTGCAGGTTAGCATTGTGAGTGTTGTGTATTCTCAGTCAGAGCTGCTTCAGAAGGAAGTGTTTTTGGTAGAACTTGTAGACTCTGTCTCCATGTCAAAGGAACCAATGTCTCATCTTAAAGCTGTATATTTTCTTCAACCTACTTCAGCAAACATTCAACACCTGCGGCGACAGCTAGCCAGGCCTAGATTTGGAGAGTATCACCTTTGTAAGTCATTTCCTGCCAATAAGGGCAACTTTTTAGCAGGTTCTTATTGCAACTATTGTGTAGATATACTGAATTGCAATTTTGTGTTGCTGACAGTCTTTTCCAACATACTTAAAGACACACAAATTCATATTTTAGCAGATTCAGATGAGCATGAAGTTGTCCAACAAGTTCAGGTAATTTGGTGGAGCTGCCAATAATTGTCTTGATTGCTTTTGTATTACGTTTTTATTTACTTCCTCATATTAGAGTTTCATTTTTCTGTTTTTGTGGAGACTGCCCTTAGGGGCTTTCAGCATTTTTGTAATCTTACTAAATAGTTTAGAATCCTTCGAATCATCTATACATGCTGATCTGTCAATTCTTTTTGAAATAGATGAAGCAATAAAATTCAAAATTTCAACGAAAAAAATTCTCTGTTGAGTTGTATTAAAATATTTAGGAGCATTTTTGAGTTTATAGGATACTGACTGATGGTTGATATTGTCCTTCTCTGCAGGAATATTATGCTGATTTTGTTGCTGTTGACACTTACCATTTCTCACTGAATATATCTTCCAATCATCTCTACATGCTTCCTGTGGCGCTTGATCCTTCAAATCTGCAGCACTATTGTGATCGAGCTGTTGATGGAATTTCTGCACTTTTTTTAGCACAGAAACGGCGGCCTGTGATTAGGTATCAGAGAACATCGGATATTGCAAAAAGGATAGCACACGAAACCATGGTGAGGATATTGGCAAAATCTGGAATTTTACATGAATAATCTTTTCCATACACATAATGAATGATATATGGACTTATTTTATAATGTTTTTTTGATCCATTAAACTTGTGAATTTCTCTAAAAAACGATAAACATACAAGAGAAAGTAAAAGGAGTTGAAAAGGCGTATTTGCATTGTGAATTTCTTTAACTTTCATGTGCATGGAAGTTAGCTTTGCTATGTTGTTCACTATGTAATTTTGTTCTTGAGGTTCATTTTGGAGCGAGCTGTATATATTTCTCTATTCATTATTTTCTGATGAAGTATTCTCATATTTAATTACAGAAGTTGATGTATCAACAAGAAAGCGGCCTCTTTGATTTCAGAAGAACGGAAGTTTCACCCTTGCTCTTGGTATTGGATAGGAGGGATGATCCTGTTACTCCTTTGCTCAATCAGTGGACATACCAGGTACCTGATACTTTGTTTGCCGCAACTTTTGTTCACAAATATTGCTCCTGATACTTGGGTTTGATATTGATATTCAAAGATGATTGAGGGTTTGGATTACTTTAGCTTATCTTCCATTCTGCCATTTTGCTTTTGTATAGGCAATGGTTCATGAATTGATAGGCATTGAAGATAACAAAGTGGATTTCAGAAATATTGGAAAATCTTCAAAGGATCAACAGGTACATATGGTTTTCCTTATAGTGTGTGCAATTCTCTTTTACTTCTGGTCCACATTTAACAAGTTTAATTTGTTATTTAGGAAGTTGTACTATCTTCAGAGCAAGATGCATTTTTTAAGTCCAATATGTATGAGAACTTTGGAGATATTGGAATGAACATAAAGAGAATGGTGGATGAGTTTCAGCAAGTTGCAAAAAGTAACCAGAACATCCAGACAATAGGTGGGTCAGAAACAAATGTGATGTCATGTTGAATATTAAGTTTACAACCTCATTACTTGTTTAATATATGTACTTTATCTTTCTTCAGAGGACATGGCAAAATTTGTTGACAATTATCCAGAGTATAGGAAGATGCAGGGCAATGTTTCAAAGCATGTGATGTTGGTTACAGAGATGAGCAAGATAGTGGAGGGAAGAAAACTTATGTTAGTTTCACAGATAGAGCAAGACTTGGCTTGCAACGGCGGACAGGTTGCAGCATTTGAGGTAATGAAAGACCATCTGCATCTGTCTCTCTGTCCCAGAACATTGTTGAAATAAGAACTACGAAGCACTTCATTTTCATTATAGTGTATAGAGGTTTCCTTGTACTTGTCCAGAAGCTACTCCATACATAAACATAGAGGCCAATTCTCTATATTTTGGCAGTTTTCTGAAATTCATTCAGGGAATTGTTTCTAATATGGTGAGAAATGGGTTGATTCTTTGGGCACCAAGTGTTTCATCTTTTGGACTGGAGTTTAAGTATTTGTCACTTCGTGAAGTGATTTCCAAGCTGCTTATGTTAAAATTCGATGTTCACTTTAACTACTTAGTGATAGTATCTATCGGCGAAAGCTAAATCCTAGGCAATCAGGCAGTCTGGAGATTTTTGCTTTTCAGCTTAGTCCAGAGTCTTAATAAAGTTGAACAGACTTGGGCTGATATATAAATGGATACTTGGTAATCTGGTACATGTTTTGTGAACCTTAAGTGGCCATAGTAGCTTTATTTGGAGAATAGTAGACTACCCGATATCTTTTAGCAATTCTATTTTGGGGGCATGTCTGATAAGTTGGATTTTCCCTAGATACTGTGTTGAGAGTCCTTGTCTGCTATGAGTAGTAGTTATTATATGTTTCTGGCAAACTATAACGTCTTGTAGTCAAAACTATAAATTATACACCTGGTTCTTATTTGCGGTCTTAATGACATTTTATGGTTCCTGGCAGGCTGTGATGAATCTTCTGAACAATGATAATGTATCTGATATAGATCGTCTGCGGCTTGTGATGCTCTATGCTTTACGCTATGAGAAAGAAAGTCCTGTTCAATTAATGCAGTTATTCAACAAGCTGGCTTCACGTTCTGCCAAGTACAAGTCTGGGGTAATGCAAACATCGAAAGAAACATTTACACGTTTTCCTATATCTTAGATGCCATTTGATGCTTTAATAATCTTTTACTCCGGATGCCATTTGATGTTTTATCAATCTTCTGTACTTTTGGATGCCATATCATGTATGAAAAGTTACCTATGATGATAGTTATACTTCTGACCCAAGAATAAGATTGTCAGTCTGCTAATATTTGTTACAGTTAAGAGCTAAACCTGGGCAATTCACATAGAAAAACACAAATAAGCCAAATCCCAGTGGTTATAAACATCACATTAAAGCCTTTACAAAATTAGTAAGACTAAGTGTGCCGTATGATAACTGAATTCTGCTTATTATCCTAAGACTCTTCCATGTCACTCCCATGTAACAATTCTGCTTATTAGCCCAATGTTCTTTCTCTGGTAGCAATCAAAGGTTATTTCCCAGCCTAGCAATAATCAAGCACTGTTTATTGGTAAATAGTTTTGATATGCAAGAAGATTTTTACATATAACAGGGCTGCATTAGCATTGTCACACTATGGCCCTGATGACATATGGAAATGAATAGTTCCTCATATTTTAGTGTTTGCTGCCTCGGATTGCAAGAAATAAATACAAGTCTTATATGGAAACAAAATTGAGAGAAGTCCTGTACTTCTATTATTATGCTGGACTGGTTTTTGACAGTGATTTGGAGTAAAAACCCTCAATACTGTACTATGCTAGGGAAACAAAATTGAGATAAGTCCTGTACTTGAGAATGAGAATAAACGATTTCTTCTTGGTATTGTACTGTTTGGCTTATGCTGACAAATTCCATCCGACTTAATGATGGCTGGCATCTAACTCGTATGACTTTACCATGAGGTGACAGCTTGTTCAGTTCCTCTTGAAGCAAGCTGGTGTGGATAAACGGATAGGTGACTTGTATGGAAACCGGGATCTGCTGAGTATTGCTCGTAATATGGCTCGAGGAATAAAGGTTTGTGGGAGGACCTCCTGATTTTTATTTCACCAAACAGCTTCACTGTATACTGACTTGTTGCTCATTTGGGTGCAGGGTGTTGAGAATGTCTACACTCAGCACCAGCCTATGCTACTCCAGACCATGGAAAGTATTATCAAGGGTCGGTTGAGAGATGTTGATTACCCGTTAGTTGGAAATCACTTTCAGCAGGGCAGGTGTGATACTGATCCTGTCAGCTTACTTGTTATTTTTTTAATTAATGATTATCTATGTCAATCACTGGTGTTAGATATCATATACCACTAGCTGAAGAAGTAGTTTTATGACATTACATCAACCAAATCTTAGTTGGGGAAGAAATGTTCATGACCAAGGATTGCTTAGCACACCTTTATTTTTTATGGAAACCTTAGTGATTATCTATGTCAATCACTGGTGTTAGACTGTTAGATATCATATACCGCTAGCTGAAGAAGTAGTTTTATGACATTACATCAACCAAATCTTAGTTGGGGAAGAAATGTTCATGACCAAGGATTGCTTAGCACGCCTTTATTTTGATGGAAACCTTAGTGCATAATTGGTTGGCACTTTGAGAAGTCATGCCCTAGCTAGACCAAACCGTCATTAGTTAAGATCAAGGTTTTTCTTATTCATAATGACTTTGTGAGTATAGCAAAGTCAGTACTGATTCTTTTTAATGTGCTTCTGATTGCTTTTACGCAGGCCTCAGGAGGTGGTAATTTTCATCGTCGGTGGTACAACATACGAGGAGGCAAGATCTGTTGCTTTGCAAAACGCGAGCAACTCTGGGATTCGTTTCCTGCTTGGTGGTACTGCTATTCTTAATTCAAAGAGGTACACGGAATTGTTCACTCTTCCTGACTTGCTCTCCTGGGAGTATTTCCACTTCTCCTTTGTTTCAACACTTCTCAATACAAACTGCTGCTGATGACTAGGGATCTAATCGCAGGTTTATAAAGGATCTTGAAGAAGCTCACAGAATTGTTCGTTCCAGCGCTAGTGTGATTTAATGTTCACAACACCAGTTCATAAAAACAGGATACTTCATCATACATTGTTGATCATCCATATGTTGTGCTGAATCCGATTGCATTCACATGGAACTGAAATAGGCGTGCAGAACACATTATAACCAGGTTAAGATGATATTCAAGTGAGGGAATTAGCAAGTGTTGGTAAACATGGAAGTGGAAGAAAAGGGTCTTGATTATGATCGGAACTTTTGCCGTTCTTGTGGTAAATATCTGTACTACCTGATGATGTAAAGAGATGAGCAAACATAAACTTCCATTTTGCAGTTTTGCCGTTTGATCTTCGAATATACTCGGATTAAGTTGTTGGACTTGCTATTAAAGGTTGCCCGTCAATCTGTATATTGAATCGTGTACTGTTATAGCTTTGATTTAGACTATGATGATAAAATGTGATTTAACAGGGGAACCTGATCTGTAAATATTCATTTGCTTCATATTCTTGAAAGAGAATTTTGACTTCGCTTCGTTTATTTAGATTTTTTTGTCACTAGCAGAACGATGAAGTCACATTAGGACGTGTTGGAATGGCACCCCATAGTATAATAAGTTGTACTAATGGCCTGTTCGGTAAACAGAAAGTTGAAATGAGTTGAAGTGAAAGCACGAGTTGAAGTGGAAGTAAGAGTTGAAGGCTTCGTTCGATTAAAATGAGTTGAAGTGGGTTGAAGTTGAAGGAAACACTTCAACTCCATTTTTCCTTAATGTTGAGGGATGAGGGTGAGGGATTTGCTTAATCTTCAACTCACTTAATGTCCCTTTAACTCCTATTTCATCTCTATCGAAAAGGCCCGAAGTGAAAGTAGGAGTTGAAGTTAGTAGTTGAAGTATGAAATGGGGTGTTCGGTAAATAAACTTATGGAAGTTGAAGTTATAAAACTTTGGGTGTTAAATGACCAAAAAGGGTATAAGTATAAATTTTATAGTGAATTGTAGATTAATTGTTAAATGTGTTATTATTTTCATTTTGCTCATACAAAATTCACTTATTTAATTTTATAAACTAAATTATATATTTAAAATATTATTTAATCTATTAAATTGAACAATGCATATTAATGATATTTAAAAAATATATACATAAGTTATTCATGTATTAAGTTCAACAATTTTATTCATTTTTTCAATAAATTGAACTATAATATTAAAACAAACTGTGAAACCTATGTGGGATTCGAACCCACATCTATGTGCATCAGCACATTGCTCTCCCATTTGAGCTAAAAGGCTAGAAACTTATAATGTCGAAACAAGCCAAATCAAATAGCAACTTTGATCTAAAAAGATTCTAAACCATTTATATACCAACATTACACTTGTGAGAAGAATGACAAGAGTGACATTAACAATGTAACCATATATATGGTGAATAGGGAAGTCCAAATCAGAATTTATCTCTAGATAATTGAGTGTAAAAATTCAAGGAGAGGTAGTACTAAAAAATATCAACAAACAAATACAAAATTATGCATTACTGATCAAGAAAAATAAGGGGGTGAAATCCAACAACAAGATAAAAACTCAGTAATCAAACTCACAATTGGCAACCAACCAGATGAATTTGTCCGTTGCATATCCTTCGTATATTTACAACTCTAATGTATCAAGAGATTCAAGACAACATTTCCCACCTGCCCAGATTCATAGACCTACAACATGTCTGTCTCCAAGATTTGTGTATCTCAATGTGGATGCAGGGGAAAGGCATGAGGAGAAGACGCAGAGTACCTCTGGACCTGCAAGAAAATATTGGCCAAGATTAGTATCCCATTTAATTCAGTTTCCACCTTGTTAAACTAGTTAGATAGCACAAAGCATGACTACAAACACACATTGTTGACTAGTTCAAGTTCTTCATGGCATGGGCTTGGTCCGGCTGTCCAAGGCTATGGTCCAACAAAATCCACAAAGCATTATCATTCCAGACTCTCATGACCATGACACAAAAATATTGCCAGAATTCATAGACATAGCAGACATGGAAGTAATTTTGCCATCTTTAAATTGGCTAGTTTTAAGTTGACTGGTAACGATCTCAATCACCTTGGAGAAATGGAAGCAATTTTGCCATCTCAGCTGACACTACTAGACAAGCATGACAGTGGTTCAAGAGTTGTTGTTCTAGTTCTTGCACATTGTTGTTCAATGTATCTCTTCTTTAATCCTACCTTGTGATCCTACTTATGATACTGTCTTTTGATATTTTTTCAACCTCTCATATCGTGTAATAATGGGTATGTAGACATACAAATAAACAGTTATTTCAAGACGTTTTCAAGTATACTACTTCTGAAAATATGTCACAAAGGAGGAATGCCATTGATTGTATCAAGAGATTCAATTTGCATCACTAGAGGTCCTCCAAACTCATCAAACCTCAAACTCAACCTACATGACATCAACTACAAACCCCATAAGCAGCAACAAGAACACAAATTTCATGAACCACAAAATTGATGATTAACCCTTGAAGCTATTCAAAGTTGATGATTAAGAGCTCTTGCAATCCAATTCATCAGTCCATTTGTATCCAACATTCACTATTATGTGAATTTATCTACAAAAACAAACCCTCCACTATCAACTACACTTCTCCTCCTCTGTCAAATTCAGTCAGACTTTTCATCGAATAGGTTGAATGAATAAACCCTAAATCTACCAAGTGATAAAAATTGAGGGTTTTCAATCTTAGAAAGCACCTAAGTCTATTCAGCAGGCGGTAAGGAGGAAAGTTTATGGCCAATTGAGCCAAAACTTTCAATCTTTATGATTAATCGACACTAGTCCACCATAAATTCAGCCAAATAATACTAATCGGACCCAAATCAACACAATCGTACTCTGAATCGTCAATGTGATACCCCGTATTTTTGTAAGGTTATTTTGGGAATTATGGAATTTTCCCGAGTACCCGTTGTGTACGTCGGATTTAATTCAGGTAGCTTGAGACATTCTGTAATGTGCTCTATATCTGTAATATTTTTCTCAGTGAAATAATATACAGACAAGGTGCCTTGAATTTTAAATTGTCGTTCGCGTACGATAATTTTTATCCCGGTTTATCGTCATGCTCGTTCAAAGCCGAATGGGCGGGAAAAGGGGAAAACGGCGACCGCCGTTCAGAAACGGCGACCGCCGTGGTTGGGCCCGAGGAGTCAGCTTGTCAGCTTCTAGCTGGCCGTGACAGACCTGGCAACGGCGACCGCCGCGTTTACGGCGACCGCCGCGTACCCGCCGTGGGCAAAAACGGCGACCGCCGTGATTGTCCAGTGGGCATTGCCCGTTGATCGCCGGCGGAAATCAAGGGCGCCGATCTTGCTTTCGGCCGCGTCTCAGGGTTTGGTTGATCGCTTCAGACACTTTGGCTATAAAAGGAGGTGTTAGGGGTGAGGTTTTGAGCCATCCCAGCACCAAACCTCTGCCAAATTCGCCTCTCGTCGGAGTTTTGTTTTCGCCGGTTTTCTTGTGCTCGCCGGAGGTCTCACCGGAGTTGCTTTGGTGTGTTTCCAGAGTGCCTTTGTGAAGCTTTTGGTTAGCCTTGGAGGTTAGAAGCCAAAGCAAGTCGAAGGAGGCCAAACCGCTCGTGTTTTTGGGTGAGTTTTCTCTCGTTTCAGTCGGCCGTGTTCTTAACGGCGACCGCCGTGTTCTTCACGGCGACCGCCGTGATGAATACGGCGACCGCCGCCAAGAACGGCGACCGCCGCCAGTGCCCAGAACGCCTTCGTGGCTTTGGCTTGGTCGGTTGTCGTCGTGGCGTCTTTCCTTTCGTGTTCTTTCGCCGTGTTTAGATTCGTACTGTTTATGTCGGGTCTAACTTAGGGTTCCTTTTATGGGTCGACTCGAAGGTCGTTGTGCTGTCCGAGCTGTACCGTGTCGAGCCCGGAATCCAGTGACGTCTTTAGACTATTCTGCGGAGTAAGGCAAGTGGCGGTTCGCTCTTGCTCATTCGTTCCATATTTACATTAATTATCAGTAGTTTATCTGAGTAATTAATTTGGAATGAATATTCTGTTTGTCTGGAAACGGTTTTGTTAAACTGTTTTGAAAATCATATAATAGGTTGTATATCTGTTAGAACAACGCTATTATCTGTGATCGCCTTTCGGGCCTTTATGTGGATTTATCCAGTAACTGTTGTTGTGCTATACTGTTTAGTTAGCACTAGTGGCTAGGAACGCTATGTACCTTGAGGGGGTTTAGCTGTTTCTTTATAACTGGTACTTGGTGGTTCATCCCCAGTACTTTCTCTTTGGTCATGACCATACCCTTTCACAGGGTAGGCGCACTTCGCTAGTGCCAAATCTTCCAGGGTTCATCCCTTCGATATCTCTTGTGAGGAGATCTGATATCTCTTGTGAGGAGATCCGATATCTCTTGTGAGGAGATCCGATATCTCTTGTGTGGAGATGTAAAAGCTTATAACGTAATGCTCGTTTTGGAATTAAATAAGATAAGTGTCCGAGTGCACATGATTAATATACCTTGGGCGAGTAGTGCAGCTAAGTTCAGTGCAGCTAGGAAAACTCGTCTTGACTTGAATGTAGTACGTTCTCTTTCCAATCTGGATTCGCTGTAGGCGATGAGGTTGGTCGTGAACCGAAGCATCTCAGTCAGTTTTAAATCATTGTTGTATGATCCTGTAATCATTCCAGATTTGTCATTTTTCCTTAAAGACTCAATCTCTTGGAGTCTCTTTTCGAGTCGATTTCTGTGAAGATGAAGTCTTCCAGAATCTTCTCTCATGCATACCTCTTGTTGTTATTCCGTGAAAGTGTCGGGTTATGTATCGTCCCTTCGGTTATTATTCGAGGGACAATGATAGTAAACAGTTACGATCACTCGAACCATTCTGCTTTTTACCCTTGCTAGTCTATTCAAGTAGACTAACCCATGAACTTTGTTCTCCGCATATGGGCTGGTGTCATCCGTTCGATTCGGCACATCAGATAGAGTGAAGATTTGAGGAGACTAGATTGACTATGAAGACGACGGTTGTTTTTGGATGTTTTAATAATTGCTTTTAATCAGGTTGAGATCCTTGGGCAGGTGATCATCACGATCACAACCCCGTTTGTAAAATCTTTTATTTGTCTTCCGCTGTACTTTGTTTGAACTCTGTGTTTGGCCTATTCGGGATTGGGTTGTAATCCCGTAACTCTTGTTTCCTCAACAATGTTATGTTTTAGAATTTATTGCTTGATCTTTGTGTATCAATTGCATTTCATAAATTGTATTTTTTTGGTAAAGCCTTGGGTGATCTCAGTAAGGAACACTGGGGTCACTGGCGGTAATACCTTTCCAAAAGGGTTAAGTTTTGGGGGTGTTACAGTTGTGGTATCAGAGCCAAAGGTTTTAAAACAGGTTTGGGATTTTATAAATCATTTATCCGTTTTTGAAAATGCTTCAAAAGGGCTCTGAATTTTCAAAGTGAAAAGAATTTCAAAACACCGTTCATAGTCATGTCTTTTGTACAGTCTGATATAGTAAGCTTGCTTCTATGTCTAGAAAGACTAATTCCTTTCCCGTTGCCCTATTTGATATGGGTGCATTCTGTTCTCTTCAGAGGAACCCGGGAGAAGCCGAGGTGGTTTCACCATCTCTAGCTAGGCTTGATTCCCAGTCCGCTCGTTGTGAGTTGAGGTTGTAGAACCTAGTAACTCGGTTTGAGTCCATCAATAGAAATTACCAAGTTGATCTATTCTAAGTTGATTTTATTACGATAAATATATCAGAATGATATTAATGTGATAAAATCCTTGGAATTTGATCGGTAAACAGATGGTGAACACGAGGAACACTATCCGTACTGGTGCCGGGCCAAGCAATGACCCCAGACTAAATCCAAGGAATGTTGCAGACCCATCAGAAGAGCATGAGTCTGTCTTCCATAATAATCATGGAGGCAACGACCCAGCTAGGGACAACGCTCCAAGGATATTTGATAAAGCAGCTGTTGCAGAAATTCGGGGAATCGTCATGCAAGCGATTGCCGACGCGTTACGCCCGAATGTGCATCAGGCACAAGGAGTGCCAGTATCTCGAGAAGTTCCGAGGTTTGAGGAACAAGAGAACCATGTGCTGCAGGGAGGGGTGATCAGGAATAGAGGGGAGTATGGCCGAGCCCTGAAGGCTGTTAACTCCATGAGGCCTGACAGCTTCGATGGGAAAGGAGAGCCAGTCAAGGTGGCTCATTGGTTTTCCCACATGGAGCGGCTTTTCCGTAATGTTGAGTGCACTGAAGCGGAGAGAGTGCATATAGCCTCTCTTCAGTTAAAGGAAGAAGCCAGTGAATGGTGGGAGAGTACCGGCTTAGCTGATAGCCCGGTTTTGACCTGGTCTATGTTTAAGACCAAGATGACTGATCGTTTCTTCTCTCGTGCTATGAGGGAGGAGAAACACAAGGAGTTTCTGTATTCGCAAACGGATGGATTGAAGGTGACCGAGCTTGCAACCAAATTCAATCATCTAATGCAGTACGCTGGACCTGAGATATCCAGTGAGGCACAGAAGATCTGGTATTTCCACGAATGGATGAGTCCAGACATCAAGCCGATGATGGTGCACCACACATGCTCTACTCTGGAGCAGTATGTGGATACAGCCTACAAGCTGGAAGTGACTCTGAAGGAGTCGACCAAGAAGCGTAACAGCCAGAGGCAAGTGCAGTACCAGCCTCAGGCAAGTGGGTTCAAACGCCCCGCGCCACCATCAGATTTTGCCAAATCTGGCCGAGCAAGAACGAATAAGACTCATGATGAGTCTACGCAACGTTCGGGTCAGGGCAATAGCCTGATCCAGTGCTACAACTGCGGTACGCACGGGCACAAGAGCAATGAATGTCTGAAGGACAAAAAGACATGCTTTGACTGCGGAAAGGAGGGTCATATGCAGGCGTTCTGTCAGCGGAGGAATGTGAAAGGAGCTGAGTCACGGCAAGGGTTTGTTAATCAGAACAACCGACCCAAGTTCAGTCCGGTGGAAGCTCCTAGCCCTTCAATGCAGACGACTGCACAGAACAAAGGGAAAGCCCCGATGGCTTCAGGAAGCCAAGGCCAACGCCTGTACGTGATACGTGAGGTGGATGGACCCTATGCTCCTAATGCTTAGAGTACTTTGTATCTGCATTACACTTTTGTTAATGTGTTGTTGATGTGGGTGCTACCCAGACTTTCATTTTGGATGGTTGTAGTTAAGTTGCGTGTGCAACGAGGCTGTGAACCTTTTGTTGTAACTCTTCTTATATACGAACCTTTGGTTTATACCAAGTTATGTTTCGTTGCTTGTTGATGAGGTAAGGTCTCGTGTTCGAGACTCACCAACAACCTCTGAGGAGATGGCTGCCTATTAATTAGGTGGAGCTACCAAGGATGGGTTGAGATGTATGGACAACGGCTCATAACAACAGAGGACGCTGGTAATGGCTGGGCCGGGACTCGGAGCCACTAGTGAGTCGTCTGTGAACCATGTAGTGGGCTGGTCCAAGATGGTGACCATTTAGTGGGAACCAATCGTCTGTCGGATTGTCAATTACCATCAAGGGTAAGAAATTCAAAGCGATTTGACCTAAATAACCATGGTCCATACGATAATTATTCTTGGTATGGATTGACGGAAGCGTCACAAGGCAGTGATCGACTTCAGTTTTTGATATTTCAGTGGTTAGAGGATTTACGGGTGTCTTTCCAGAAGATATTCCTGGATACCCCAAATCGTGTTGTGGAGTTTGCAATTGATCTCGAGCCGTGTACCACGCCGATCTCTGAGGCACCGTACCGGATGGCTCCTGTTGAGATGCAAGAGTTGAAGAAGCAACTCAAGGATCTTCTTGACAAAAGTTATATAAAGCTGAGTGCATCACCTTAAGTAGGAGTGCCCTAGTTTATTTGTCAAAATAAAAGATGGACCGTTTCGACTTTGTTTTGACTTTCGAGAGTTGAATAAAGTCACGATCAAGAGCAAGTATTTGTTGCCAAGGAGTGATGATCTGTTGGATCAACTACATGGAGCAAAAGTTTTCTCCAAGATCGACCTGAGATCTGGTTTTCATCAACTCAGGATTCGTGAGGATGATATTCCGAGGATTGTGTTTCGGACGAGAGATGGTCACTACGAGATTGTAGTCATGCCATCTGGATCTACGAATGCTCTAGGAGTTTTCATGAACCTAGTGCATCGATGTTTTAGACCAGTACTTGAATAAGTTCATAGTGGTCTTCATCAATGGCATTTTGATTTTTCCCGAGCAAGGAAGCTCACAGGGAACGTCTGCGGATTGCTTTATCGGTCCTTAGACCAAGTCGGTTGTACGCAAAGTGGGCTAAGTGTGATTGTTGGATCTAGAAGTGGCTTTCTTAGGCCATGTGATCAATAAGAATGAGGTTATGGTTATTCCCCAGAAGAGTGAATCAGTAGTTGTTTGGAAGCGGCCTCAGGGTATGAGCGAGGTGCGTAGTTTCCTAGAGCTTGCTGAGCAGTATAGACGGTTCATGGAATGATTTTTCTAAGATCACTCCACCTATGACCAGTCTGTCCACAAGGTCAACCAGAAGTTGTCTGGGATGACAAGTGCAAGACCAGTTTTCAAGAAGTTGAAACAGTGTCTGACTTTTGTACCAGTTTTGGCGTTGTCAGAAAGAATGATGGCTATATGGTCTATAGTTAATGCTTCGAGAAATGGGTTGGGATGTGTCTTTGATGCAGAAAGGCAAGGATATTGCATACGCATCTAGACAATTGAAAACCTATGAAGCAAACTAACCAACACATGACCTAGAACTAGCAGCAATAGTGTTTGCATTGGAAACTGAGGTTACTTGGGTAACCCAGAGGTCAGCAAAAGTTTCCACCAGGAGATTGTCCGTTACATGGCATTCCTAAGACCATTGTATCGGATCGAGATGGCCGATTTATGTCAAGTTTATAGCAAGAACTTCACAAGGCCATGGGAACTGAATTGAGATTCAGCAGCGTTTCATCCTCAGACAGATGGTCAGTCTGAAAGACCATCTAGACCCTGGAGGATATGCTAAGAAGTTTACGTACTCGATCATCCGACTAGCTGGGAAGACAACCTAAGTCTGATTGAGCTCACGTACGATAATAGTTGGCATGCTACAATCAAGATGGCTCCGTTTGAAGCTTTGTATGGTCACAGATGTAGATCTCAGATTTGTTGGGTTGACTACGCCGACAAGATCCTACTTGGACCAGAGTTGGTCGAAAGGACAACTTCGAACATTGCTCTGAGTAGACAGAGGTTGTTGACCGCTCAGAGTCGACAAAAGTTTTACGCAGATCAGAAGTGTTAAAGTGTTGAGTTCAAGGTTGGTGTCAAGGTACTTGTCACAGTATCGCCACCCAAGGATGTTTTCAGGTTTGGTAAGCGTGGAAAGCTTAACCCTCGCTACATGAGACCATTCAAAATTCTGGATAGAGTAAGATCTCTAACGTACCGTTTGGCATTGTCGCCATCGGCATACCCAGTGTATAATGTGTTCCACGTATCATTGCTAAGGATATTCGTGCCAAGATGAGTCTCGTAGGCTGAGTTATAAGGACGTCGAGATTCAGGCAAATGGTACTTGAGAGGAGATGCCAGTGTGCATTCTCGAACGTCGTGTGAAGCGACTGTGCAACGAGATCGTACTGTTGGTACGAGTTATGTGGTCTAGGTCTGGGACTGAGGAAGTTACTTGGGAAACCGAGGCAGAGATGCTCAGACACTTTCCCGAGTTGTTTTTCGGCCAAGTTTCGGGGTTGAAACTTCTTGTAAGGGGGAGGAGATGTGAATTTATCTACAAAAACAAACCCTCCACTATCAACTACACTTCTCCTCCTCTGTCAAATTCAGTCAGACTTTTCATTGAATAGGTTGAATGAATAAACCCTAAATCTACCAAGTGATAAAAATTGAGGGTTTTCAATCTTAGAAAGCACCTAAGTCTATTCAGCAGGCGGTAAGGAGGAAAGTTTATGGCCAATTGAGCCAAAACTTTCAATCTTTATGATTAATCGACACTAGTCCACCATAAATTCAACCAAATAATACTAATCGGACCCAAATCAACACAATCGTACTCTGAATCGTCAATGTGATACCCCGTATTTTTGTAAGGTTATTTTGGGAATTATGGAATTTTCCCGAGTACCCGTTGTGTACGTCGGATTTAATTCAGGTAGCTTGAGACATTCTGTAATGTGCTCTATATCTGTAATATTTTTCTCAGTGAAATAATATACAGACAAGGTGCCTTGAATTTTAAATTGTCGTTCGCGTACGATAATTTTTATCCCGGTTTATCGTCATGCTCGTTCAAAGCCGAATGGGCGGGAAAAGGGGAAAACGGCGACCGCCGTTCAGAAACGGCGACCGCCGTGGTTGGGCCCGAGGAGTCAGCTTGTCAGCTTCTAGCTGGCCGTGACAGACCTGGCAACGGCGACCGCCGCGTTTACGGCGACCGCCGCGTATCCGCCGTGGGCAAAAACGGCGACCGCCGTGATTGTCCAGTGGGCATTGCCCGTTGGTCGCCGGCGGAAATCAAGGGCGCCGATCTTGCTTTCGGCCGCATCTCAGGGTTTGGTTGATCGCTTCAGACACTTTGGCTATAAAAGGAGGTGTTGGGGGTGAGGTTTTGAGCCATCCCAGCACCAAACCTCTGCCAAATTCGCCTCTCGCCGGAGTTTTGTTTTCGCCGGTTTTATTGTGCTCGCCGGAGTTGCTTTGGTGTGTTTCTAGAGTGCCTTTGTGAAGCTTTTGGTTAGCCTTGGAGGTTAGAAGCCAAAGCAAGTCGAAGGAGGCCAAACCGCTCGTGTTTTTGGGTGATTTTTCTCTCGTTTCAGTCGGCCGTGTTCTTCACGGCGACCGCCGTGTTCTTCACGGCGACCGTCGTGTTCTTCACGGCGACCGTCGTATTCTTCACGGCGACCGCCGTGATGAATACGGCGACCGCCGCCAAGAACGGCGACCGCCGCCAGTGCCCAGAATGCCTTCGTGGCTTTGGCTTGGTCGGTTGTCGTCGTGGCGTCTTTCCTTTCGTGTTCTTTCGCCGTGTTTAGATTCGTACTGTTTATGTCGGGTCTAACTTAGGGTTCCTTTTATGGGTCGACTCGAAGGTCGTTGTGCTGTCCGAGCTGTACCGTGTCGAGCCCGGAATCCAGTGACGTCTTTAGACTATTCTGCGGAGTAAGGCAAGTGGCGGTTCGCTCTTGCTCATTCGTTCCATATTTACATTAATTATCAGTAGTTTATCTGAGTAATTAATTTGGAATGAATATTCTGTTTGTCTGGAAACGGTTTTGTTAAACTGTTTTGAAAATCATATAATAGGTTGTATATCTGTTAGAACAACGCTATTATCTGTGATCGCCTTTCGGGCCTTTATGTGGATTTATCCAGTAACTGTTGTTGTGCTATACTGTTTAGTTAGCACTAGTGGCTAGGAACGCTATGTACCTTGAGGGGGTTTAGCTGTTTCTTTATAACTGGTACTTGGTGGTTCATCCCCAGTACTTTCTCTTTGGTCATGACCATACCCTTTCACAGGGTAGGCGCACTTCGCTAGTGCCAAATCTTCCAGGGTTCATCCCTTCGATATCTCTTGTGAGGAGATCTGATATCTCTTGTGAGGAGATCCGATATCTCTTGTGAGGAGATCCGATATCTCTTGTGTGGAGATGTAAAAGCTTATAACGTAATGCTCGTTTTGGAATTAAATAAGATAAGTGTCCGAGTGCACATGATTAATATACCTTGGGCGAGTAGTGCAGCTAAGTTCAGTGCAGCTAGGAAAACTCGTCTTGACTTGAATGTAGTACGTTCTCTTTCCAATCTGGATTCGCTGTAGGCGATGAGGTTGGTCGTGAACCGAAGCATCTCAGTCAGTTTTAAATCATTGTTGTATGATCCTGTAATCATTCCAGATTTGTCATTTTTCCTTAAAGACTCAATCTCTTGGAGTCTCTTTTCGAGTCGATTTCTGTGAAGATGAAGTCTTCCAGAATCTTCTCTCATGCATACCTCTTGTTGTTATTCCGTGAAAGTGTCGGGTTATGTATCGTCCCTTCGGTTATTATTCGAGGGACAATGATAGTAAACGGTTACGATCACTCGAACCATTCTGCTTTTTACCCTTGCTAGTCTATTCAAGTAGACTAACCCATGAACTTTGTTCTCCGCATGTGGGCGGGTGTCATCCGTTCGATTCGGCACATCAGATAGAGTGAAGATTTGAGGAGACTAGATTGACTATGAAGACGACGGTTGTTTTTGGATGTTTTAATAATTGCTTTTAATCAGGTTGAGATCCTTGGGCAGGTGATCATCACGATCACAACCCCGTTTGTAAAATCTTTTATTTGTCTTCCGCTGTACTTTGTTTGAACTCTGTGTTTGGCCTATTCGGGATTGGGTTGTAATCCCGTAACTCTTGTTTCCTCAACAATGTTATGTTTTGGAATTTATTGCTTGATCTTTGTGTATCAATTGCATTTCATAAATTGTATTTTTTTTTGTAAAGCCTTGGGTGATCTCAGTAAGGAACACTCAGGTCACTGACGGTAATACATTTCCAAAATGGTTAAGTTTTGGGGGTGTTACAGTCAAATCAATTCACAAATTCGACCTCGATCTGATCTAATCCACAAAAATTAAAGCAACAGACTAGTAATTAGACCCCAAATCAACCTAATTCGACCCAAATTGGACCAAAAATTCGACCCAAATCAAATATATATGCATACCTAGATTAGACGACGCCTCAAATCAAGTGATAAAATGAGCAAAAATGGCGTTTGCGAATAACAATGAAGATGGAAGAGAGGAGGAAGTATACGCACCTGGGAGCTCGACTTTGCAAAATATTCTAGAATATCTCTCGCAACTGATGGTAGTGATGGAGAATGACAAACGTACAATTTTTGGGGGCAATTTGTGTAATCTTCCTCACTTTAACTCCCTCCTTACTGCTTACCCTACCCCCCTTAGATTAAGCAAATCCATAATCTTCCACTCCCTTACTGCTTCAACTCGCTCTTTCAACCCCTCGCCTGAAAACAGCCGAACACGTCATTGAGAAGCTGAAGCGAGATGAATTTGCAACTTCAACTCACTTCCAACCTGTAACACCCCCAAATATATATCCTTGAAAGGTATTACCGCCAGTAACCTCGGATTTCACATCCGAAGCCACCCCAGGCTTAACTCGTTTATAAAAATCATAAAACAACAGTTATAATACAAAATATCATAACTTTTGATTAAAGCAAATGTTTCGGAATTACATCCATGATTCAAAATACATAATCAAATATATTACAGCGGAAGTCTTAATACATAAAGGACACAAGGGTCTTGATCTAAACGATCACCCGCCAATGAATCTCAACCTGGTAAAACTCTTCAAAATTCCAATTGCCATCATTGTCGTTTCTAGCCTTCATCGGAACTGCAGTTTATCTGATGTGCCGTATGAGACGGATGACACCAGCCAACCATGCAAGGGAATATAACCGGTTGGTTAGTCTAATGAAAGACTATGCAAGGGTAAAACAGAAAGGTTCTAAGTAGTCGTATTAGGTTAGACTCATCGCTTCTCGAATAAAAGTCGATGACGATAGTTAACCACCATACTCCTACTAAAATATACTAAAAGGTATGATCAAGAGAAGACTCTGAAAGATTGAGTCTTAAGGAAACATATGAAGAGAAGACTCCAAAAGGTTGAGTCTTATCGGAAAGTATGACAAGTGCTTGGGAACATCAATTTCACACAAGCGTTTTAAAACTGACTTGGTGTTTCGGTTCACGACCAACCTCACCGCACAATGCGAATTCAGATTGGAAAGAGAACTTTACTCTGACCAAAGTCTAGACGAGTTTCCTAGCTGCACTACTCTCTTAGCTGCACTACTCGCCTGAGGGTATATTAATTATGTGCGCTAAAGCACTTATCTTATTTAATTCCAAAACGTACATTTTACGTTATAAGCTTTTAAGATCTCCTCACAAGAGATATCGGATCTCCTCACAAGAGATATCAAAGGGAATACATCCCAGGGAATACATTCCAAATGGCGGCATCAGCTGTGTGCACATACCCTGAGTAAGGGTAAGGTCATGACCGAAGATACTAGGGAAAATCCTCCTAGCACCATTATCAAGAAACCACTAAACCTCGCAAGGTACATAGTGTTCCTACAAATACTCGTTCTAACTAAACAGTTAAAACATAAGAGCAATAATTCACATCAAAGCCATCGAGGCCAATAACAGATATAATAGCGTTGTTTCTAACAATATATACAACCTACTATAATATCTGTATTTCAATCATATATATATATATAATAACGTTGTTTCTAGCAATATATACAACCTATTATAATATCTCTTTTTAAATCACATACAATTATCAAAACTGTTCCCAGACGAAAACAATATTCATCCCAAATTAATTAACAATTAAACAATTGATAATCAATATAAATATGGAATGATAAGCAAGAGCGAACCGCCACTTGCCTTAGATTTAGACGAAGCTCAAGACGATAGGTTTCCGGGTCCGAAACGAGGAAGAACTCAGATTATGATTTCCTACGGAACGACCCATAACGAAACCCTAAGTTAGATTCGATAATAAATAGTACGAATCTAAAGAAAAACGAACGAAATCGAAGGAACGAAAGTCCCAAACGAGATCACAAAGCCCAAGCCACAACCACACACGCCCAGGCCCACCGCGGGTGCGGCGGCTTGACCGCGGGTGCGGCAAGGCTACAGAGGTGAGACGACGACGACAACTCACCGGGGAAGACGATGGGGGCTCGACTCATGGTGGATCCGACTTCTGGATTCCCTGGACCACCCAAGCACCACCTTGAGAGCACCTCCTCCTCCTTTGGTAGCTCCGACGACGACCTTGAAGAACTCCGGCGAAAGCTTGCAACTCCGGCGACAATGGAACGAGAGAGAGATTGGAGAGAGAGAGATTGGAGTTGTCTTCCTCCTCCAAGCCTCCTCCTTTTTATAGGCCAAGCAAGGAGCCCAACTGGCACCTCCCCCACCGCCTCAAAGCCGACCGAAACGGCAAGCAACTCAGGCGACGTTCAACGGAGCAGAAAAGGAATCATGACGGCGCGGGTGCGGTGGGTCTTACCGCGGGGTGCGGTGGTGACCAATTCCTGACCGTGGGGTGCGGTGGGTATGACCGCGGGTGCGGTCAAGGCAATTTTTGTGCCATTCTTTGACCCGGGAAGCCCACTTTTGACCGGGAAGAATTATGGTTATGAGTTTTAATCCCGGGTTAAATATATTTGTACCCGAACAATTATTCTAAACCCCAAAAAATACGTCGAATGTATTTTATTCCACTCAAGGAATTATTACGGAGATCAAGTATTTAACAGAAAGTCTGAACTTCACTGAAAATAATTCGACTACAATACGAGTGTTTGGAAAACTTACCAAAATACTCTTTACTAAAATGAGGGGTATTACACAACCCTCCTTACCACCTGCCGAACAGACCCTAAATAGACTATATTCGTTTATCAAGACACGTTGATTTTTGTAGTCAAGTTTTTCCATCGATATTAGCATTTTAGATGATTATTAGTGTAGTACTCGTGTCGTGCACGGGATCTGTTTATTCTTTCTTACATTAAAAAAATATATATAAAAATTATATATTTAATTGATATAGAAATATGTAAGTAATGACTATTATAAAAGTAGATGAATGCTAATGTAAAAAAGGACTAATTGAATATAAAATATTGAAGAGATTAACAAAATACATTATCAAAAGAGAGGCGAAACTCTCCATAACTTTATTAATAGTAAAATTGGTTAAGTAGTTTTGAAACGTGGATAGTCATATCCCTAACATCTATACTATTAAAACGATAAAGCATAATCAAAATATTTATCTAATACATGAAAATGAAACCCTAAACATAAAATCTCGTAAGATATTCAAAATTGTTACAAATTATGAAAAACTTCGTTGTATACTACATTGGTAGTAGTATTAGATCTTTTTTTTGTTTTTGTCCCATATCAAAATCTCCAAACCTTTCTTGCTAGTAACTCTTGATGATGCAACACAAAACTGACCATGAGTGATGCAACATAAAACTGACCATGAGCAAAAATAGGACGTGGAAGATACAAACCGACATTTGTAAGAGATTGGCCCTGACTATTGTTTATCGTCATAGCAAAACAGACACTCAAGAGAAATTGTCTTCGTTGAAACTTGAACAGGTATGAAGTGTTTGACGGTGACATGAGCATGCGAGGATTCAAAACTATATGTCTAATATTGTAGTTAAAATAGTTCTTCCTTGTATGACATGACTGTCGAGCTGCGTGGTTATCAATCTTGTCCCATTGCATAAACTTGAAGAATTATTAATATTTCAAAGCAGCATAATAGGGACCTTAACCTTAGTTTTCAAAACATGATTTGGGACACCAAAACATCTAATACTTTTCAAGTAGTCAGAAGTATAAACACTTGCATTATTATCTGTAATAAAACTTGTCTTGCAAAGGCTATCCGAACTGAGATAGACTTTTTCATTACCTGATAACAAAGATAATATATAGTTATTAACTCTATCTACCTCTTCATGTGGTGGTGCAAGAATTGCTTGTTCTTCAAAGTATTTTGGAGACAATTGATTGTCCAAAGAGAGGGATAAACAAACTTAATAATTGCTGGAATCATATCTAAGTCATAATCCTTCACCAATAGTTCATCAGGAATTTGTATTTGTGTCTCTCCATCTTGTCATCGCCTACAGTACCATCTTGGATATCATAATCAGATGTACCTTGTTGAATCCTCATGTTTCTTGTCAAATTAAGAATTTTGCAATATTCCCACAAATAAGAGAAATTAATGGTGGCAAAAATAATATCTTGCTTGCTTCCTTTTGTGATAATGGGTAGGATTTGCCTAAAGTCTCTACCAAATACTACGACTTTTCCTCCAAAAGGTTGTACTGAATTAAGGGGATTTGTAGTCCATAGAATATCTTTTAAAGTCATGTCTAATGCTTCAAAATAGAATTTATTCGTCATCGGAGCTCATCCCAGATAATAAGTTGCATCACAAATCAATTCAGATAGTTTTGTACCTGAACTTAATAGGCTAGTCTGATCAAACTGTTAAGTCTTTCGAGTTTATCTGACAAGAATGACTTCAAAAGCACGGACGTACACATGCATTTTAATTTCAAAAACATAATAAAATATGTATTAGTAAGTGTGAGTATATGTATAAATATTTGCTCAATAACGAACCACGCTAACTGATAAATAAATTTGGAATGCCGTTGTTTATCCTCAACCACTAACTCACCATCTCATAAGTAAATTGAGTAAATAACCTAAAAGTCAAATGACGTCATCACTATAGGAAATTTACCACGTAACAATTTAAAAAAAATCTATGGATCTCTATTGGTAAGCTAGCTAGAATGCACGTACATATTCAAAATTCACTGGATGAATATCCCGACCGCAATCAATTCTTAATTCTGCTGTTTTAGGTAGGATATTTAAATATTTAATGACATATTAGAATAAAAAAAATCATATATCATATATATGATATTAATAGAGTAAGAGTAAAGATATTAAATTATCTCAGATATGGTAAGAGAATGTATTTAATCAATATTATGTTAGATAGGCAATATTGACAGATAAGAAGGAAAAAAAGATCGTGATTTAATATATAAGGTAAGAGTATATTTTATAATACAAATATTACAGAATATTTTATTGTATATTTTGAAAAGATTTTATTATAAATAATATTAGTATGACATGTGTAGGATTCTATTATTATAATTTTTTAATTTTTAAAATAAATAAATCTAAAAAAACCACATATCACCACGTATTCAATTCAATACCGTTATGTCACATGACAGCGTAAAATTCGGGTGAGTGCCACATAACTCAGTCAGTATTTGTGTTTAGTAATTATATAGTAGATTATAATTTCATCAGACTCACTTCCGTATTTTCTTCATTTGATAGAGATAATATAATATCACAGAGTTGCTAAAGTAAGATATCATAAACTCCATAGTTTAATACGGAAGTGAAATATCCAATTTATCGTGTACTGAAGCCAATGTGACGCAGTGACTCGCGATGATCCCCGGCCACGAGAGTGACGCTAGAGAATTAATGGAGGTAGATAGAAGATATACGTGTCGTATTTGATCAATCACTTTCATGATAAGAAATTTCAGAAAAGAAACAAAATTTCTATCCCCAACTCCAAACACAACGTAACAAAACCGTCGCTGCATTTGCAACACCCATCCCTCTTTTATCTCTCCTAGCACCTTGCTTTCTCGCGGGTGGCTCGCAATCGGCAATCGCACCTGCCTTGTGTGGCTACGCTGATCCCATTCTCCCTCCGCACAGCAATCCCAACCGAATTTGATCGTTTGATGCATCAGGAACACGCTCGAATCGCTTCACAATCCTGCTCAATGTTGTTGGTGTGCAAGTAGATTGAGAGTTGCTATTTTTGCATCAGAAAGGCGAGTTCACCGACAATTCGGCTTCGTTTTTTGAATTTTATTCTGTATTTGATCCAAAAGCATCATGCGGTGGGCTTTTATTTCTTAGCGGGTGAAATTTAGGTTCTATTTTGACAGTCTTGGGTGATCATTTGATGTTGTATTGCGAATTAGGTCGAATTTGACCATTTAGGGTTTCAATGCTGCATTTTGATGTCGGGAGCTTTGTCTGTGAAATTATGGATTATGTTACCACTCTGAATGCTCAAATCTTTTCAGTTTCGCTTTTGTAATATCTGGTGATCAATCGCATGATAGCAGGGAGCATTTTAGGGCTAGAACTTACATATTGCAAACTTTGTGCCTGCGTTGATTCCTTGCATCTTGTGCCAGAATTCCATATTCAGTTTTTGTTTACCATCTCTGCAGGATCTTTTCTGGATTTGGCTCTGCAAATTCTGCAATGCAATTTGGTCTCCTTCTGGAGTATTGCTAGCACAGTTAATTATCCCGTCCATTTGCCTTCGCAACTCCTGTTTAGTGTTTGTGGAGTTGAGCCTAAGGTCTTTTAGTATAAGAGGTGCCCTTGGCAGTCTGTGAGAAGATGAAGATTAGCTACTTATAGGTCTGAGGAAGAGTAGCAGACGCAAAAGGTTGTTTCAATGGGGTGGAAGGGTGTTTGTTACTCTTTCTATTTCCTTGTATCAGCGGTAGAGTCCTCCAGCAGATCTTTGAATTTGTGGTCTCTCAACCTGGAGAGTGGGCCAATAATTTTTCGTAACTGGACAATCATCAGCTCTGGCATGTTTGTGCTTGCTGCTTGTTTGCTCTCCGTGTTTCTTATCTTCCAGCATTTGGCTTCTTACAATCAGCCAGAGGTGAGTTCACATATTATCAAGATTTTTTGGACATAGTATTTTTGTTTTCTCCTTGTACTTGGCTTTAATTATGTATCTTCATAAGAGTTGTAATCTTTTATCCAACCTTCTTAGTATCAGAACACAGTACTTGGTTACATAATTTTGTCCGATGTTTTCTGCTTTTCTCTGCTGCTGAAGACAGTGTTATCTCTAATTTAATTTCAGGAACAGAAGTTTTTGATTGGACTGATACTGATGGTTCCTGTCTATGCATTAGAATCGGTATGTTGATTTCTGTCCATAGTATTGCTCCTTAGTCATTTCCTTTTCTTTGTATATTTTAATTGAGGTAATTCCTGGTATTTCTTTGGTCTTTTGGAAGCTTTATGGAACTTAAGTGGGAATGTGGGGGATTATGAGAATCATCTGTCTTTTTTTATTATTTTTCTTGTAAGTTATTGTAGGTTTATCTTATCTCTGCATTTGGCTGTATATCTTTCATCAATCTAATTTGTGTTTACAGTTCGTGTCGCTGTTGAATTCAAATGCTGCATTCAACTGCGAAGTTATCCGTGACTGCTATGAAGCCTTCGCATTATACTGCTTTGAGAGATATCTAATTGCTTGCTTAGGTATATGAAAAGTCTGATTGACTTTGGTTTCATTTTTTTTGACCTATTCCTTTGTTTGTTTTTTTGACATGTTTCTTTGGTTCTTAAGAAAATGTCAATTTGAAATCAAAATTTTATTTTCCCCTCGTATATCTCTTGTCCTGATGTGTATCTCTTCCTTTTCTATGAGCACGTGTTTCTATCTTTATGTTCTTCAGCTTATATAACAAAGGTTATAAATGAACGGTCTTACAGGTGGGGAGGATAGCACAATTGAATTTATGGAACGTAAAAGTGTCATAACTGCTAGTGCACCACTTCTTGAAGAAGCATATAGCTATGGAGTTGTAGAACATCCGTTTCCTCTAAACTACTTGATCAAGGAGTGGTATCTTGGAGCAAACTTCTATCATGCTGTCAAAATAGGAATTGTTCAATATGTATGTACCTGTGCTGACTGCTGTTGATAAGTTTCCTACTGAATGTTCTTACTGGATTCATTAACTCATTAAAATTGCACATTCACATTTTTCAGATGATAGTAAAGATGATTTGTGCACTTTTGGCAATGGTGTTGCAAGCTTTTGATGTTTATGGGGAAGGGAAGTTTCAGTGGAATTATGGGTAAGATGTCATCTGTTTTATTTTAGTATATGGTGTTTATCTTGAAAAAAGTGATTGGTAGATTGTATTAGAGCAGTACAAAATCACATGACTTGATAGGACTATGTATTGTTCACTATTTTGATTGGTTGAAATGCATGGGTCCTGCGGTGTACTGTTCCTAACAGTCATTAATATTGGCCGAAGGTTGACATAGGATGTGATGCTTGCAGGTATCCATACTTGGCAGTAGTTCTTAATTTTAGCCAGACATGGGCGTTGTATTGCCTGGTTCAGTTCTACACTGTCACAAAGGATAAGCTTGCGCCAATCAAACCCCTAGCCAAATTTCTGACATTCAAGTCAATTGTATTTTTAACATGGTGGCAAGGAATCGCGGTTGCATTCCTGTTCTCTGTTGGAGCTTTTAGAGGATCCCTTGCGCAAGAGTTAAAGACACGTATACAAGACTACATAATATGTATTGAGGTTTGCTATTGCTATTTGTTTACTCTGTTTCTTCCCATTTTATTGTGTGTGTACGTCTTCCTCTCTCTTGCCTTGCTTTTACTTGTATGCTAATTAAATTATCCCGTTATATATTCAAGTACAAAAACATTCGGGTTATAAGTAGCTTTGATGTGATATTAAATTAGTTGCTGTTGTCACAACAAAATGATTGGCCTCATTGCTCTTACATTCAACTCTGTTAACAGATGGGTATTGCAGCTGTTGTCCACCTATATGTTTTTCCAGCAGTCACTTACCGACGTGGGGAAAGATGTGTTAGGAATGTATCTGTCATGGATGACTATGCTGCTTTAGGCAATCCGCCTGATCCAGAGGAGGTTTTAGACTCTGGGAAGTTTACCAAAGTGCGAATGGCCAGACATGATGACAGAGAAAAGCGGTTAAGTTTTCCTCAATCTGTTCGAGATGTGGTCCTTGGAAGTGGCGAAATAGTAAGACATTTGGTTTCTGTAACTAATAGATATATATAGTTTATCCCTAGCTTTGGACCGTGTTTCACTTTGTCCCCCTGCACCCCCTCTGTATACTCTTTACAGATTGTAGATGACATGAAGTACACAGTCTCCCACGTGGTAGAGCCAGTTGAGAGGGGATTCGCAAAAGTAAACAAGACTTTCCACGAGATATCTGAAAACGTGAAGCGATTAGAACTGAGAAAGAAATCGAAAGACGACACCGAAGTCCCCTTGAATTCGTGGAACAAGGAGTTCTCCGAAGCTCATGACCGTGCATCCGATGGAAGCATCAGCGACAGCGGTTTGTCCTTTGGTAAGAGACTGCAAGGAAGGCTGAAACCAGCATATTCATTCACATCTAGGTTCGGTTTAGATAGGCAGTAGCAGGAGCATGAAGTTGCAGAATCTGGTTCTGATGCTTCATTGCTCTTGCATCACTCACACCACAGGTATCCTGAATTACTATTGCTTCCTTGCTTGATGTTACCTTTATAACTATCATCCTACTTATACATATCTTTATTGCACTAAACAAGAGAATATACTTCTACTGGTAGGGCGAAGAACAAGATCTCGGTTGCCACTTAAGTACAGTTTGAACTGCAACAGGATTCTACATCTAACACAAACAGCCTAGGATGAAGTCGTCTGGCAGATCTATGAACTGTACAGAAAACTGAAATCAATCAGGTAGATCAGCATCTACTAGACTACTCTACTCTCAGACTAGGGGAGTGAAATCACAAATACTAATCACAGTGAACATCCTCTGACTACATCTCTTGTTCAACTGTACATTCTGTTCTGCTTATGCGTCAAGGAGTGAAATCAAAGCCTCAAGGCTCAGAGATTGTATGTACTTCCAATGTTCTGCACTTGATGCCTTAAGGGTTTCTTTTTTTCTCAATGATTTCACAAACAGGATTTCCTTGTGTAATAGTGCTCTTGGAAGGCTACTATGAGCTGTGTAAACTGGTGTTACACTCAAGCCATTAATAGTGAGAACTATGAAACCTTTTCATGTTAAGTTTGGCAAAGCATTTAACACATACAATACGAGAAAATTATTAACAAAAAAAAAAGGCTAAGGAGTGACATGGATCTTTATTCTTCAGTGTCAATAATCAAGGTATTTGAATGCCTCAAAAGTTCATATTATACATCTCTATATATCCGGAAACAACGGTCGCAAATCACTTAAATAACTAACCAACATCCCTCACTATTGACCAATGCTTTTCATCTTTGTGCATAGACCTGAAACTACTGAAGGTTTTATCTGAACCGATGGCGCCAGAGACTATGCCCAAGGTAGAGGGCCAGAGTAAGGAGATGTGCCACAGTACCTAAACAAGTCTCTGATTTCAGGACAACCATTAGGGTAAGGAATTGACCTATGGAAAGGATCTCGCCTTAGCTTCTTTTGGTGGAGTGAGCCCATGCATCCATATGGGTCTCTCTCGAACTGCGCTTTCACCAGCGCTTCTCCTTTCTTGGCAGATTCTTTAGCAGTTGCAGAAGCAGGGGTACCCACATAAAAGAACCTTGACTCTGGAAATCCAATTGCAGAGCGGTGTAAACCAGCAAATCTCTCCTCTTTGAAATCGTAGCTCACAACCTGATTGTCAGTGTAAGAATAAAGCTTCAGTCAGGGAGGATGACAAGAGTATGCAATGTGCAACTGAGTTGATTCACATTTATGGTCTGCATTTGCTTGTTATAACACATGAAAATTTGAGGAAGTTGGGTATTCTAGTTATATGAAAAAAGGACTAAAAATGGGTGGGAAAATCTCAAAGATTCTTACATCCACAGAATGTATTGTGACATGAAAGAAGCATTAACACAAACTTACTGTTATATTTTGAGGGTATGTGCCAGTTAGCTCACGGAAACGACAAACACTAAAGAGCAAGTTCTCAAAGCTGTCTCTAGCATGCTCTTCCGTTAGTGCTCGTTGCCTCACGCTTGCTTGCTCCCCTACACATTACAATGTGAATAGCATAAAAAGCATGTGGAAGGAACAATCATGGCGGAAAATAATAAATTTCCATCAAATTGTTAAGGTTGGATCCAGAATTACATATTGAATATTTGTCCTACACTTATCTCACAGTATTACCTGGACTTCCCCCAACAGAACTTCAGAAGATCAATGTGTAAGGAACAATTATTAATCACAGGTTACAATGTTGTTCAACATCACCCAACTATACTTGTAGAATACATGAAAATGTTCTTTTTCCAATTAAATGGATTCCTTGTAAGCAGACAGATAAGTTGCAGCTATTATTGTGTTACCTTCAAAACATGTACTCATTGGACATTTTAAACAGCAGAAAACAAAAATCAGATCTTCTAGGTTGGATGGGGTTCAGAGTCATTGATTTCTCTGTATTCCCCTAATAAAACCTCTCCTATACTTCATTTTCCAACTAGAGGTGGACTAAGACGTAGTAAAGATCACAAAGGTTCAAGAATTTTCTAATTATAAAGATTATTATATCCAAACTCTGATGAGATAGATTAATGAAACCATTTTTTAGCTCAAAAAAAATGAAACCATTTTTAGAACCAAGTATAAAATAATGAATCAAAATCATTTCTGATCTTATACTAACTATTAGGCAAGATGAGATCCAGAAAAACCTGCAACTGGACAACCTTAGACAATGGATAATTCTTTGTCCCGTTTAGGATTAGCAGTAGTCTTATAGAACTTATCTAAATAGACTTTGCTACATGGATATCTCCAAAATAGGCACCAATTCCATGAATCCATTGAAACCATTTTGAAGTTCTAATAAAAAATGGGTCCAGCTAGATAACATAATGCCTGGCAGCCTGAGCAAACAGAATCTGGTCATGCTGCAGATATACCTTCTAAAGCATAGTTACAGTAAGTACCACATATACACCAAACAATAGAGTTTTGATATGAATCAACAACTTTAAATCAAGCAAGCTAAGTAATGACTCACCAAACCAACCGTTAGAATCAGCAACAAGCCAGTAACTTTGAGCTTCACTGCGAGGACCAGCATCCTTTCGAGTCTCTCCACCACTAAATAACAGCAAAGATGCGTCATCCTTGGCGGCAGCCTCTACACCTTCTTTTATATGGTCTATGAAGGTAGCGGCTTGGCCAGGGTGCTTTTGATAGGACTCCAAGAACCATGAATCTTCATTATTGAACTTGCCACAACTACTACTCGTATATATTGAATGCCCGGCAACCATTACAAGGTTCTTAAGCTTAGAAAAGGGATATGAACCCGAATCTGAATATACACCAGCTCTTCTGTAGGCACTCATTGTTTGGATCCGGCTCTCATATGATGAAAGAAGGATAAGAATTGCTACTCCGAAAAACAATGCTAGTAAAAAAACTAAGTATGGGTGAAATTTGTAGTGATACTTGATGAAACTGGAAAAGGACTTCATCATTTTGGTGAGTTTAGATTCAGAGCTTTTGATCCTCCTAGGGTTTCTGAAAGTAAGAGATTCTAGATCAAATTCCCCTCTTGGGTAAGCAGTAAAAGCCCTAGGACTGTTAACTCCAAATGGGTGCACATTCATTCTATAAACTGAGAAATCCTGTGGTACTAAACTACCAGATCAAGCATATACCCAGATGCATTCTAGAAGAAATTAGGCAACATGATCACAAATTATACAGAGAGTAATTGAAAAGAAGAATCTGAAACCAGCACAACTAGTAGGATTGAGCAGGTGGAGAAAGTTCTGAAATCTAATAGTAAATTCTCAGTGCGACAACAGAAGGGAGGTTGTGAATTGATAAAGGAGGAAGATCGATTTTTGACCTGGAATCTGAGGTCTGCCCAGATGAGAAAACGAGGGGAATTGAAATTGCAATAACATCAAAGTTTGATAGTGAGCTTACCCAGATGATGATTTGCAATAAATAACAAGGGTTAGCAAATGAATTAGCGAAGCAATTCCCGTAAGATGGCAGCACCTCAGATCAGCAGATCTCGTGAAACGGGAATAAATTTGTAAGAATGAAATCTTTACCAGATATAGAATACAAGTATCCACAGATTGGGAATTGGTAATCAAGTATTAAAGATGGCGTACAAAAAGGGTTCCATTGACATTCAACCTGCTATTTCACGTTCGCAGGGCGTATGGGATCCATTTAATGAAGACGAAGTTGACCTCCGAGATCGTGGCCGTGGGGTTGAATGCACAATTTTTCTCTTTCGTTTTTGCTCTATTTTTTAAAATTTTCCCAAACTTTAGTTTCAGTTCTTCCTATCTCTTTCTCTGTCAAATGAAATAATTAATGGGGAATTACGGGGAACCGCCCATATCTTAAGAGGTTTTGCAAAAGAGTACCTAAAAAGAACACTTTTTATACGTGAAGCACTGAAGTTATAGCATGTGAGGAATGTGAGTTTCTCCAAAAAGTCTTCCAGTTATTGAATACACTCTATAAGTCAATCCCCAATCCCCATTCTAGGGTGATGTTATTAAAACATACTAGATAATTTAGGGTTCGTTTGGTACAATAATATAAATTGGGTTGGGTACGAAAAATATGTTTGAGTAATACTTTCGAACTTATGTTTGATCGGATTTGTTGGGTATGAGAAATGGGGGCAAATTGGATGTCAATGAAGAAGATAAAGTTAGGTATGAGTGATGCCTTAATATAGAATAGGTATGAAAGTTTGCGTAAATTTCTAAAACGAGTGATTTCATGAATAATTCATTCTAGGGAAAAAAATCCTAACCAAACACGGAAATGATTCCTAAACTAAATCTTAATACATAGGGTATGGTATCAAACAGGACCAATACTTCAATTTTAGATAAAGCGGATCATTTGTTCAAAGTACCTTAATTGGTGATTTTCCAAAAAAACAAAATCCTAAATTAATACCATGAAATACAACTATACACGGAATTATAAGTCAAGCCCCATTCTTCCTGGCACTAATCATCTTAGAGGGCTCACCAGTAACTAGTTACTAGTAGTATTTAGCTAATTTCCCTGTTGAGTTTGTATTCTCTTTGTCAATTCCATTTAATTAGTTACCTTTTCTGTAAAATTGGAAATAATACATAATTTAGCTAGTTAGGCTATAATTTTTGTGTAATCACCATCCTTTCATAGCCCACTTTAAATTTTTGGTGACAACCATTTAGCGAGTAAGTCCCACAAATTTCCAAAAAGAAATGCTTGTGTTTAAAAGAACCATAGTACTTTGAAGTCCGAATCCACCCCAAAGCTGAGTAATATAATATTAAAGATATCACATCATTAGGTGGTTATGCTACTGGAAAATATACTCTGCAATAACTTTGCAGAAGCAAAATTACAAGCAACTTTCCAACCAAGCTTACCAAGCCACTTGATCATCTGAAAGTTCAATTTACAACAAAACCAATTATAATCCTTGCCATGGAACAAAACTTGCTTCACACCAAAAATTAGGTTCTGTCACAGCTCTGCTTCCATCATCCTTTCCAACAGGCCAATAGCTATTCCCTTCTTCTGATACAACACCAGTTTGATGGATTTGCCCGTCCTTCGGTTGAACTTGAACATCCTGCATTGATACCCACATACTTGAAAGATGATATTTATGTCAGGACCCAAAATATAAGGTGATAATTATGAAGTGCATTCAACACTTCACATAAAACAAGTTGATGCAGAAGTTTTACCTATACCTCACAATTGGAAGGGCTGAGACTGAGAAGAAGTCTTCTTAAGTTTCTGAAAACTTCAACCATATATAGTTCACAAGGGCATACATATTATTACATTATTTTTACTTATTTCTCATCTTACTCAGGGTCATTGTTTAGATTGGGAGACTTTGTTTCGCCCTGAACACTCCCCATAAGTAGCGCTGTCCCTGAAACCCTGCAAGGGTAAACCAAGTCGAAAGCATAGACATTAATGCAATTCACTCCAATAAGTACCCACAAAACAAACAAAAAGATTGCTTCAAACTCACTCCAATAGTCACAGGGCAGTTTGATCGAAGTGAAAACCAACAGCTCAGCGTTCTTAACCACGCAGATCATAGCAAGATCACCACTGATCATCTCATTGACTAGGGAATCAAAAGCCTCTGCATCTCTGCACCATCAAGCCAGAATGTAAGAACCCTTGAAACACGAATGGTGATAGAATTGAGCTAACTAGTTAGGAATGTAACGTAAACTCATGAATACCAAACCTATCCCTCTCAGGAAAGAAGTAAAGGCCGATGCTCTCGTCCTTCGGCTCAGCTTTCTGAAAGCTCTTAGGCCAAACGGTTGATCTAGGAACGACACGTGGGTAGAGAGCCACCGGTAACAAGCTTGCTTCCTGTTGTGCTTTCGGGCACGCTAATGTCGACAAATGTGCTGCCACACCCCAAACTGTGATCGGCTTTTTGTAACAGATCTCAAAGCTTCCCCTGTCAATTAACCTTATAAGTACAATGAACCACCTTCAACAACTTGACAGAAAATCATATAGAAGAACCACTTACTTCCAGATTGGATCCATAATTGGCTGTGCGAGTAAATTACAGTTTTTCTGCGACCCGAGTGATAGAGTATCATCAAATGGAGGTGATCCAGGAACATCAATCCACAGAGTTGCTCCTGAGTGGCTTTTAGCTTCTTCCGGGTCTGACAAACTCTCATTAAAAAGCTCAGATTGGTTCACTTCAATCTCTGAATGAACTCCAATATCTTTGTCCCCTTTCTTTTCAAGGGCATAAACCAGTTCTCGTTTGCACTCCATCGAGCCTTCTGTATGTTCCTCCTTGTCGCTACTTTCATATTTCTGCTTTGTCCTCTTGGCAGATGGTGGAGATATTTCTCCTACTGTCACAGCTGCAGAACCAGCCTTTGAAGCCGGAGAATTTCTTGTACTTATTCGCTTGCTCCTCCTCGATGGCAAGTTCCCAGTCTTTTTAGGGGAGGGTTTCTTGCGAATGATAGGCAAACAGTCTTCACAAGCCCATTTCACATCTCTTTTGAAAATATCAGATGCTTTGTTGAAACAGTAGCTGAAAATCAAAAACTAAACTATAAGAATGCAGATGTTTTTCACACAAAAGTTACTAGCAAATCCGAATAAGAATGCCTTCACAATTGACAGAACGTACCGATGCTCATAGGCATCTTGGCACATGAAACAGCAAATTAATGTCTCTTCATAGCCTCTGTCACCACATTTTCCACAAACTGGACTCTGCATCCAATATAATGTGATAAAATGAATTCAGGGGGACAGAAAATTAGGTATCAAATCACTACAGAAACAATTTCTATTTCTACAGCCTAGATGTGATAAAGCATTCAGAGTTCAAATTCAACATTGAAGGTGGAATCAAACTCAGAAATTCACACGCATCTAAATTACTGAATACAGCCTCTGTCAACATCATTTTCCACAAACTGGATTCTGCATCCAATATCATTTGATAAATGAATTCAGGGGGACCAAAATTAGGTATCACTACAAAAGACAATTTCCATTTCAACAATAAAGGTGGAATCAAACTCAAAAATTCACACGCATCTAAATGACTAAATATAGCCCGACAATACATGCAAGCAGGACCAGGGTAACAAAAAGAAAATATTCTCTCGGATGATTATCAGTAGCCAAGTAACTTCAGCTGAAAATGAAATTGAGCTGAGTCACGCACAATTTGCAAAGAAATGTGACGAACGCAGATTTCAGAAAAAAAGAATTACCATTAGATTTGATCATGAGAGGCAAAAGCCACAGGGAATACGTTGAGAGAGAGCCGCAAGGAATGAAGCTAGCCACTTTTAGGGTTTGAAAGTTGTGATACAATAACTTATATATACAGAAATAATAACTGAAAGGGAAAGAAGTAAATAAAATCAATTTAATATATAAAAATCCGAATCAAATTCTAATTGAATTTATGCTATCAATAGTTGAAGGGTTTACATTGTTCATAAATAGTTTGCTTTATTCATTACTAACAATCAATCGTCCTAAATCGATTGTCTTTGTCCTCCTTCTAGTGAAAGCTACTCATGCATCATGTAAACAATCGATGTCTCAAAATGTTATTAGATTATTCAATTCCCTGACATCTTCATATAAAATTAACCTATCTCAATCAAAAGACAATTATATTAATAAATTTAAGCTGATATATGTAAGTATTTAGTGTAGGTGTAGACTACAAAAGAGATCATATGTTGTGTATGTATAGACCTGATCAAACCCGAATCCGGACAAAAATCGGGCCAGACTTTATATAAAAATCATGTCCGGATGGGTGGGCTGGATCCGGACAATTGTAAAAAATTGCCCGGATTCAAATCGAAAAAACGTTGATTAACCGGAATCGAATCACAGGAAAAAAAATAATAACTGAAAACAATTGTAAAAAATATTTCTTCCCCAGTACGAATTTAGTTTGTTTACTTGCTTTTTCGGTCCGTTTTTTTTTATATAAATTTGGTCCTGGTTAAGCCAATAATTTTTCAATAGAGAAAATTACTAATTAGAATTGACTACGTGACATAGTTCAACTAAACACCTCTTCATATTTGTTATAAACTAATATTTATAAAATAGTATATCCGATTCAAATCGAAAAAACGTTGATTAACCGGAATCAAATCACAGAAAAAAAAAAATAACTGGAAACAATTGTAAAAAATATTTCTTCCCCGGTACGAATTTAGTTTGTTTACTTGCTTTTTCGGTCCGTTTTTTTTCCTTAAATTTGGTCCCGGTTGGTTAAGGCCGATAATTTTTCAATTTGAACCAAGACAAACAAGTATTATATTTTGTATAAACATTAGTTTATAACAAATTTGGATAGGTGGTTAATAAAAAAAAAATGGGACGAAAAAGATCGATTCCAACTTAAATCATCATTTTTTTGAAATTTGGTCTCGTTTAAACCGGAACGAAAAAAGTATGGGGAACAAGATGATTCATAACCAAATAGATAATAACAATTGTTAGATTAGTGAGATGATTAATTGGTATGTAATGTTTATTAAGGATGATTTTTGGTAAAATTAAAGATAAGGGTAGTTAAATGCAAATAACTTAAAATAAGTGGTTGTTTTTTACAAAAAAGCGAAAATAAAGGGGGTTAAATGCAACACCTCAAAAATAAAGGAAGCTTAAGTGCAAATTCCCAGAAACTTACATAATTTTGAAGTCATGCATATAGAATTAAAAATCATACACATTTTTACCATAAAAAGGTCATTCCGGGAAGGCCATGCGAGTATTTCTCAGCCCTAAGATTAATATTTGAAGTTATATCAATTATTCTCCTGATATTTACGGGTTATAAGAATATAGTATGATCACGTGAACAAAGCATACAAAGGAAAACGACATTTAGAGCAGCATAAATGGATTTTAGTTGCTGATTAAACAAACATTTTGTGTAGGGAAGGAAGAAGAAGAAGAAGAAGAAGTGTTAAAAGAACATCTCAGCCCATACTTTTACAATAGAATGATGATTCTCTATATATACACTACAATCTGCTAATCCAAGGAATGTGAAGTTAATCCTAATCAAACAGCCCATCATTTTTAAACCAAAAAAAGAGAGGGGAATAATGTAGCTAGCTCCTCATACTGGAATTCCACTAGCCTGCCATTGATTAAGACAAAGAAGAAGAAGACTTGATTTGAGATTTAGTCATTACTTGATAGCTCCCTCTGATCTTCGACCATTCTGCCCAGAAACAGAAGACTTGTCAGCCCCACGAACGTTGTATCTCTCGTACACCTTCTCGCGGTTCTCTGCCCACCATGTTTCCGCTTGGGACTCTCCAAACCTTCGTCGGCTGCACTTGCATTTGTAATATTAGAGGCAGCGCACCAGTAGAAAATGAACGGAAAATCTAACCTAACTAGTTATATCAGTAGAAAGCAAAGCATGACAAGAGAAGAATACTATGCTGGTGACTAGAAAAGACACCGAGTTATTACCTGAAGCGCACTCGTTTGAGATCCCGTGTTCCGTCTTGAAGAGCAACAAGCGTTATGTACACACCAGGCTCATACTGCTCAATCCACTCAGCTTCAGCATTATTATTATTATTATTATTATTACCACACAAACCCGGGTTTTTTGACCTTGTACCAGTTTCCCCATCTTGACTCAGCCCGTAGTCCCTGCTTTCAACAGAGGCCTCTGACATACTACTGAAGCTTGACTTGAGAGCTCGAGCTGCAGTCGGCTGGTCATGGCGTCCATTGAACACATTTTCACTTGTCACTCGTGAATCTCTAGGCGATTGTATGAGGCCTTGAGTTCCATTCGTGAGGGCAGCGTCAACTCCAGCTGAGGAAGCCAAGTGTGACCCACTTGTTAGGTCAGCTCTCTGGGGCTGCTCATCAGGTAAATGGACACCGTTTGTCTCCCAACCATTCATTAGATGAGCTAGTTTTATACTCTCCACGTCATAGGACCCAGGTGGCAATCTCTCAGCTATATCTTTGATCTGAAAATGAATTGAGCCATTAGCAAACAGCGTACCACCAGCATACAGTATTTATATCCCAGTTTTACAGGCAGGGGAGATTTCATTAGGCAGAACATCAATCTTGGTATGTATTGCGTCACTAGATGTAAAAAAAAAACATCTGTTCAGAAAGTATTCAAAATCTGGGCTACAGACAGGAGCCTTAATTCAGAAAAATGGATTGGAGTTGGACAAAAAAGCAAATGGGATGTAGAGTCCACTTCCTTGATTGAAAAAGGGGGAGTAGAAAATAACCTGAGCTGTTAGTGACCTAATAACTTCTTTTGCAGCTTTGGTTTTGGCAGCTTCATCTGCAGCTATCGTCATTGCTTCTTCAGTTTTCTTTGTTGATTTCTGAAGCTCTAGTTCTTGATGATCACATTGTTGTTTCAGGCTATCAACCTAAGCAAATATCAAATTAGGAAACATAACCTTTTCATCCTAAACCTTTATTAAGGGAAGACTCAGATACTAAACTAGTATACCTGGGCACGCAATTTAAGTATTTCTTGATTCAAAAGTCCGTTTGTCTTTTTCAAGCTATCAGCTATACTTTTGGAGAAAGACAGGCCTGATGTTGTCGGAACTGGTGTTGCAGAACGCGGAGGGCTAGATTTCCTTGACAAAGGTGATACCGGTCTCGAATTAATTCCAGATGGAGTAAAAACTGGCCGAGGGACAGCACGTTTTGGATCAACACTCAAGACAACATCTTTCAACTGTAGCAAAGAAGGTGCATGTGACAGTGTCTCGGACTTCTTTCCTTGTTTGGCAGCTTTTGTGTCTAACTGCCTTATTAGATCCATATTGGAAGGCATTTTGGCTAATCTTAAGTCAGCCTTGTCTAACTTATCCTTGTTTTCACCTGAAAGACGAGGCCCCGAATTTCTCCGGGAGTTAACACCAGCTTCTACAACCTTACTCAATTTCGCAAAACAAGAATCACATACACGGTATGGTTTGTTAGGGTTGGGAGAAAGTGCTGCTCTCAATGCTTTTCTTGAACTACATGAATGACAGTGCACAAGTCCACAGTTATAACAATTATGCCTCTTCCGAGTAAAACCAAAAGCCTGCCTGCAGGCAGAACACTGGGATTGCTCAGCACCAGAAACCCACTTGTGAAGACATATAGCTGCTGTGCAAGTGGAGCCACACGCAATATATTTAACATGTCGATCCCTTAAAGCTTCAACCAAAGTCGGCATTTTACGGTCTTCAATGTCCCCATGGCCCAGTCTTCCATTTGCTCCCTTTCCCCATGTATAAACCTCGTTCCTGGAAGTTAATACTGCAACATGATATGCCCCACAGGCTATCTCTTCAACACTTTCATTAATAAGTTTCTCTTCCACTAAGCAAGGAACCTTTCCATCAGAAAGAGGATTGCCGAGTTGACCATAAACTGTACTGCCCATTGTAAAAACATGTCCTGAAGTTGTCAAGCCAACTGTTAAGCTATGCCCACAAGCAACTTTCTGGAAATTATAATCTATAAGTCCAGGTACACATGTAGGCTTAAGTCGCGGCTCCTTGTCACCTTGACCAAGCCGATTTTTATCCCCATCACCCCAAGTAAACAATTTTCCTGATGACATAGTAGAGCTGGATTGGGTCACAATGACCTCAACCACAGCTGCAGTATGCCAAACACCGCATGCAACAGCCACGGTTCTCAACCCCGACAAAGACTCTACTTCCCTTGGAAATGGAACACTTTCTCTGTCCCCATGGCCCAAGACACCGAATGTCCCATCACCAAATGTGAAAAGCTGTCCTGCTGACGTTATTAAAGCAGTGTGCCACGGGCCACAAGTTACAGAAGCAACTTGCAGTCCTTCTAGAGGGCCAGCAATTCTTTTTGGTATCCAGTGACTGACATCAGTACCATGACCAAGGAGGCCAGCATTATGAGTGCCATCACCCCATGTGTATATTTCCCCAGACATCGTTACAGCACAACTGTGGAATTCTCCACAAGCAACAAAATCAACATTATATGCTGCTAACTGTTCAACCAGATTGGGCTCGAGAACATCTTTTCCCACTCCATGACCAAGTCGTCCTCCTGACTCCTCACCCCAAGTGAACACCTCGCCTTGCCTTGTGACAAGGGCAGCATGCCTGACCCCACAGGAAATGTGATGAACATCCAAAACAACATTGGATTCCAGAGGTCTTGGAAGAAGCACATCTGCTCGAGTACTAACAAAATTCACATTCTTATCGGCCCCAACTTTGATATAATTATCAGATATAACCTCACCCCAAATGTATACATCACCTAGTGCATCACAGTCATCTCCAGCTGATCCGTGACTAGATGTGCTTGGAGCACTGGATACACTAACTCGTAAAACATCGGAATTAGAACTCTTCACTTGCATATTTGTATCATCTAAAGCTACATGTGCCCTCTCAGGCGGCAGAGAATCATCAAGCAGGTTATGCTTGGGAGAACTACCGGTGTTCAAATTCAGAGGAACTTCTGGAGAGCTAAGATAACGTGTCACACTAGCAGAACTATCACTTGCACTACTTGATGCAAAATCTCTATTGTCCTGAAATCCATCACCAAACAAATCATGGTTAATAACCATTTTAACAGAAAAAAAGTTCCTTTCACTTCAAGCATTTTAAGCAGTACAAATTCAGTGTTGCAATCTCAGGTTCCAATTCAACAAAAGTTGCAAGATGAATCGACTCACATTGAAGCCAAGTCCTTCATCACTCCATCCGTCAATTTTGGAGCGCCCCCCTTTTGCTATAGATATCAATGCTGTAAGACCTGCAATCCACGCCTCAGCCTCGACTTTATCTTTACAGATCTGAGGACATGATGTGCAAAAAATGGCATCTTTGTTACCTTCTAGCAGTTTTTTTAGTTTCTTATGGGAGGGGGTGATGAGGAATGTTTTATGATGAGATGAAATAAAAGTTGAGCAACAAACCAGATCAAGAGACCGCTTCCCATTGTTATAGATAAGAGAGAAGGACAAGTAATCCTTTTCAGGGCGAAGGTACCGTCTGAAAACAGCCTGTTGAATATAAATGAATAAATTAGTCAACCTTAGGATCTATAAGTAGCTTGGACAAAAAAAAACGCATGTTGTGCAATTAAGTTGTTCAGGTGGGGCAATAGAGAAGCAGTAATCTCACTGTTCTTTGGCCAGGGATTATTCTGGAGACTAAAGACAACTTTATGCTTTTTTCACTGCCACTCGACAGCCAAATCAAGGTCGTTTCATCCTGTTAAATTTTTTGAAATATAAATGTAAATTATCCATATAAAAATAACAAGTACATGATACAGATACATGCAAATACAAACATTCAAGAATTCCAACTATCAATTGAAATGAAAACGAAATAGCAGTGTTACTTGACCATTAAAAAACTATAGAAAAGATGGGTACAAGCTTTTACATTTGAGAGTCTGAACGGGCAAAATTTAGGCTTGCCTTTCCGACCGTATTTGAGCAACTGGGCACCTTTTTTCAAAGCAACTAAAGCCTGCAAAAAAAGAGTTAATGGCAAGTATGATTAAAAATCTCATGGGTGCATAAACCATAAAAACTGAAGGGTATCATGAATCAATCATGAGCTTATGATTTTCATATCCAGGCATCCAGCATAGACAAATATGAAAAGTAGCAGAGCTAGTATCTCTTTGACACAAGTATATCCACATCCAAATTGAGGCATGACTCTTTATGAGGGAACTAAGAAATTATAACAAATCTCTCAAAGAGAAGTAAAATTAAGTAGAAACCTTACAAAAAGGGAACAGCCCATTTTTTTCATAGCCACAATAGATGTAAAAATCCTAAAAAAAACTAAGCAGACTACTCCACTCCAATTACCTAAGCAAGGAAAGAAAAAAGTTATCTTTCTCTGTCTGACATAAAATTTCATAGGATGGCCCAGGTCACTGGTGAATGGAAGAAAAATGGAACTAGAAAGTGCAGGACGATTTTACAAGGATTGGAAGTGATGGCTTCTTCAAGCCTTCAAATACATAATCCATAAGCATAGAAATACAAGTAGGGTACCACATTATATATTATAGTTTTGAAACACAATTCGAAAGCAAACATTGTTAGTATTAGCTTCTCATGTTTGAGGCTCAGTTGTGGTGTCTGACCTTGTCATTTCTCTGACAAAAACCAATTTGCAACACAATCTATAGTCTATACATGCCTTATGTGGTATGCCTACATCTCTTCCCAGAGCAAGTGAATTGCATTACAAGGTAACAGAGTTAAGAAAGTAGATAGGGATAGCTAGATCTTCAACACATAATGTGTCATAGCAAAATTTAGAGGCTCAAGCCTCAATGCTACATTTTCCTTATCCTCCTCCAAATATATCAACCACAACTAACATTAATCCCACCCCTTTTCTCTCATTCACGAGGAAGGAAGATAGGAACAAGACCTATCAAACACTTTCAGGTTACCTTGCACGCGCAGAAAGCAAAAATGCTCCCATCTTACTATCTCAGTGATCAAATAATTAACGGCTTAAAATCAAGCAATTGACACTACAAACCTCAAAAAACTGGGGCAGAAATGTGGGGTTTTTTTTTTAAAACATGTATTTTTCTTCTTCATTTTCATTTTCCTACCGAGCTTGGAAATTGGACATTTTTTACAAGTCAATCCCAAAATGCTGTCAAAATCTTCCGAAATTTCCTCATCTATGAAAAATGTTATAAAATCAGAAGTGGCACCACGATAATGGTAATCCCAAATTGAGATACAACTACAAGGCTTCAATTTACACTGTAAAAGAAAAATAATTCATTAATTTGACAAGTTTACCCAATGAATTTACCCCAAAAAAAGAAAAGAAAATGAACAATAAGCATTATCAATGGAGACAAGAGAAACAAAGAAATAGGGGTTACCTGCTCAATGTCACGGTCGGCATTACCATAACTAACAAGATCTGCCATTCCATGTAAGAGATTCTGGAAGCCACCTCCCTTTCCGATCTCTCAAATCATTCCCTCTCATCCTCTACGACCATTCAAACTCCGTCTTCTCAAAAACACCTTTTCTCCTCACCGCACAAAGTCAGTCAGTCCTTGACATTCAACACCTTAGATCTACCTCGTCTTTCTCGCTCTAATCGAAACCCTACGAACCTCGGCCAGGTCAAAACGCAAAATCAAACCTCCTTCCAACTCCAACAACTCAGGATCGGCTAAAACCCTAGCTCCGGACCACAGTTCAGGCGCCTCAATTCCGTAGCTGGATGTTTCCGGCGACGGAGAAAAAGGAGGGAGTATGTCAGGGAGAGCGGGCGGCAGACAGAAACTGAGGAGAGAGAAAATTGGTTTGTTCTTCTTCTGTCTGGTATAGAGAGAGAGATTTAAGTTTGGCGGTCGCGTCCGCGCAAGTACGAGTCAAAGATCATGAGAGAGAAACCGAAACCGCCTGAGAAAGAAGAACCAGCTTGCCATCTCGGAAACGACGTGTCCCAAAAAACGCCCAAATATGGCCCAATATAACTAATAAATATATTAATAAATTAATATCCAACATATGTCAAAAAATAAGCTTTTCTTAGTTTATAGTGGCTTATATTAAGCACTCAACTACCTTATTGTCTCTTAAAAACAAGCTTCTACCCAAACTGTCTCGTAAAATTCAATTCTCCAATCTTTTTCGAAATTTTAAACCAATTTTCACAATATAACTTCGTTATATTGAGCACTCAACTAACTTATAAAAAAAACTCATAATTTCAATTATTAATTTCAATTCATAAAATCAACATCAAATACTGAATTAGTTTATACTCCGTAGTAATCATGTAATATTGGTTTGATTAAGGAAAATCATATTTCAGAAATAAGCATTAGTCATCTCATCCCTATAAATGGAAGAACATATTGTAGTATATGATATCGGACCTATAAACTAATAAAGTATTATTATATCAATAATCGGTTGTCAGAACTGAATTAAGCGGCCTAATCAACACTAAATTCATACGAAGCATTTGATAAGTAATAACTACACTTAAAGAATAGAGATTAATCCATTCATATAGAGGGAGAACACTAGTGAAATCCGATGTTGAATTTTGAAAAATAAATTGTTTTTTTTTTCAATTTAAAAACAGATTGGATCTATTCAATTACAATATTTAAGCTTGCTTAGGCTTTCACTTCATTCCATAAAATAAGATTTAGCTTTTAAAGAAAGTAAAATGTCAGACAAAAAAAAAGGTAATATGTGAACTTGTTTAAACTTGCCCGAGCTTGCGCTTCCATCCAAACGGAACGTTTTTTTTTTTTTTTATTAGGTAAAAATTAAACGGAGCTGATATTAACTTGAGTTATGGGGAATATTTGTATGTCATTTTTTTAATAATCTAATGCGATCGCTAGATACGCTCAAATTTTCTTCTCCACTCAAAAGACTCACGCTTACGGAAAGTGGGTGCGAGACTGAATCTACGCATTCGAAAAACGGGAGTGAACAAATAATTTAGGGTATCCGATTTTTTAATGTCACGCAACCGCAAAGCGGGAGCGTGACATTTTGTGGGTTAAGTAAATAATGTCCCGCACCCGCTTTGCGGGTGCGTGACATTGTTTTTTTTTTATTTGAGCTCTTCTTATTTTTATTAATTGACTAATATATATTGACTAATATGAGTGGCTCGTTGGCGGCTCGAAGAGTAACCATATAGAGCAAGGCTAGTGTCGTTGGGTTTGTGGAGCTGTAAAGTTTCTCCGAGGATAGGTCGCAGCGGCTGTTATGTTCCACAGAACTTAGAAAAGCGCTTCAAAGTGGTAAGGTTCACTGATTTTTGTGCATAACATGGACAAGTTCGGAGGTGATTCGATACCGTTCGGGTATGGTTCCAGACGATTCTGGAGTCAAGTTCAACTGACTTGAGCACGAGGAAGATGATGGTACGGTCGGAGTTTGGATTAGATGGCTCGAGAGGGGTCTTTCTTGGGGACGAACATGGCTAGACGATGCCATATATATGAGGGGTCTTTCTGGAGAAGTTCACTGATTTTTGTGCATAACATGGATAAGTTCGGAGGTGATTCGATACCGTTCGGGTATGGTTCTAGACGATTTTGGAGTCAAGTTCAACTGACTTGAGCACGAGGAAAATGATGTTACGGTCAGAGTTTGGATTCGATGGCTCGAGATGGGTCTTTCTTGGGGACGAACATGGCTAGACGGTGCCATATATATGAGGGGTCTTTCTGGAGTCAAGTTTACTGATTTTTGTGCATAACATGGACAAGTTCGGAGGTGATTCGATACCGTTCGGGTATGATTCTAGACGATTCTGGACTCAAGTTCAACTGACTTGAGCACGAGGAAGATGATGGTACGGTCGGAGTTTGAATTAGATGGCTCGAGAGGGGTCTTTCTTAGGGACGAACATGACTAGACGGTGTCATATATAGGATATATATGATGAGGATGGTTGAACAAAGAGTCACGCACCCGCTTTGCGGGAGCGTGACTGTTTATCACATTTAGTGACTCTTTGTGATTTTCGACCTTCATCGGATATCCGTTCAGTCTGTCGCGCTCGCGCTTCGCGTATCCGAGTATCTGGTCCCGCTCCCGCTTTCCGTACGCGTGGACAATTGAGCGTATCCGTGTATCTGGTCCCGCTCCCGCTTTCCGTACGCGTGGACAATTAAGCTTATTTAGTTAAAAAAATTGAGCGTAGATAGCACCTCCCTAATTTAAAGGGATTGGAATGTTCTGCCAGGTGGACAAGGAGGAGGGGCGTTTTGGGAACTCGATGAATATTGGCACGTTGTTGTTGGTGGTGGGTGGAATTACCGAAATACCCCCAACGGGGAGGAGACTAAAAAAGTGGGAGGGAGGACAAATGACGTGTCCGTCACAAGGGTTCAGGAATTCCACCATTATTAAGGTGTGATGGGCTTTTGCTTTTGCTGCTTTTTCAGGTTTAGGGGGCGTTTTCCCTTTTTGTCCTCGCTTCAATTCTGTGTCCAGTGCTGTTTTTGAACCCGAATCACTCGATTTCGAATCGGATATCAACGCTTTGGTGAGAGTAACGTGGATAGCTTTTGTAGCAAAATAGTTTTGTTGCTTTCACGTTCAATTTCGTTAGCCTAACTTTTCAAGGATTCTAGAAAGCAAAGACATAGGGTATGTTTGAATTACCTCATAAAATACATTAAATTATATTATCTTATATTTCGTATTAAATTATATTAAATTGTCAATTTAATATAAGATAATGTAATTTAATACATTAAATTTGCTATCCAAATGAACCCATAGATATTGTAATCTTTTTCTTTATGACGATATGCTCAATCGTTTTAAAATTACAAGTCATTTTAATTATTGACATAGTTATATATAGCGCAATTTACTAGTCAAATCTTCTCTACATTTTGAATGACTTGATCTAAAGCGGGTGGAGTACATATTTAAAGAAAAGTACACGGGCCACTTCGGTGGTGGCTTGGTGGTAAGGACACGGAGGGGTAAGGGCAGGTTCCGGGTTCGATCTCTGCCTGCCCCCCTTTCCTCTGGGTGCAATCCCCAGAGGTTTACCGTGTCCCTTGTCGCTGGGTCGAATCGGTCGACGCAAACCGGTTTACCTGGATCGTGGCGATTGCCGGCTGGGTCACGATTCTGAGGATTTACCACTCCGTAAGTGGTGGGTTCCTCGTCATCAAAAAAAAAAAAAAAAGGTACAAGAAAACATAAAAAAGTATATAGGGAAATCATATCACTACATGTGAATGGTGTAATTAGGGTTTACATATATTTCCCACGAATAAAACAAGACTTCTAGATATGGCGGTAGGCAGGTAAGCGACTCGTAGCCTCAATTTTGGCCGAGTTTCATGATAAATGGGTCGGTGTCTTTATGAAAGCGATTTTAGTTCACCAAAAAATAATTAACTTTAATAATCACATTTTATTAGTGGGATTAGGACTTACTTGCCCGAAACCACTTTGGCATGATTTTTAATCAAATTAATTAATGCTCTTGCTATATGTATGATGTATCAAAGGGTAACACTAGCTCAAGGAATGAATTCAAGAAAGCTCAAAGTTTTGCTTAATTTGCCCTTTGGCCGGTTTGTGCGAAAAATAAAGTCTGGAAACCCGACACACGGAATCGGATCTATTGCTCACCCTCACCAACAATTTCTCTTTGAAATGAATTTATTACCGTTTTATAATTATAACCTTGAACAGAGCTTATGATAAAGAACCATAACTCTCTTCCAGTAATAAATTATGTATTGTCTTTGTTACCTCCAAACTAGACCTGTCACCTGCAAAACTAAGCTTTAGAACATTGGAGATTATATATAATATCCTGTCCACTTTGGATTTATTTGTTTGTTCATTTAAGTGTTTCTTGTTTCTTCTAAAACTGAAAATTCTAAGTTTGCATCAGCGAAATCAATTTGATGTACTTTGGTGAGAAATGTTCCAAATGGGTCCATTTAAAGATGGGATTAATCATTGTCTTCCAATTATCAATATATTTTTGTCACAAATTGCTTTAGTTTACATATATTTATAATTATATTTTAACACGTGAATAAAATAAAATCACTGTATAAGTGATAAACTACTCCATACATTGTTAATTGATTTCGGGTTGGAATCTCATGAGTTTATGTGTTAGACTTATGTGCGCACGAACAAACACATTCAATGATGGGCCCGCCAGACTTTAATATGGTATCTGAGCGAATTCTGGTCTGAATTTACTCCTGGTAGATTGGGCTAGCCGACCTTAAGACAAGACTCGAGTTGGCAAATTTGATGAAAATCAAGTCGTCGTCTTCATCGATTGATCCTTCCTAAACTTCACTTGTGTCAACGTTATGACACACCATCTTTCTCGTAGTTGTCGTGGAATCCTTGATGTAAATCAAGTTGTCTTGCACTGGGAATCGAGTTGGCGAATTTGATGGAAGCCTCGAACGTGATTGAGGTTTAATTGGTGGAAGATTACCATGATGATCTTTGATAGAGAAGCAAACATTATTGCTTTGAAAGATAGTAACTTTGTGATGCCTAGGGCTTAAACAATGAGGTGCCTCAATTAGGATATAAGCAAAAAGCTAAACGTAAATTTTACTGAGGACAAAACAAGAGTATTTATAGAGAAAGAAAGACTAATGAGATTAGACTAGCGTCCCACAACATGTGTCGGCACACGCCCAAGCTTTACTAAAATAACCTCAAAATGCTAAATATGGAAATAATGTCGAGATAACATAAAATAACCTCAAAATAGTATAATGTCAAAAACTAGGATAAGTGACACCAGGGTTCGCAGCGCAGGGCGACACAAGCGCCATGACAGTGCGCCAAGGAGCGCATCGCTGGGGCACGACACTGGAACGCCAGGGAATGCGACGATGGAAATGAAGCGCGACGATGGAGCACGTCACTAGAGCATGATGTCAAGCGAAGCGATGGCGATGCCACGCGTGGGCAATGGAGCGCGTTGTGGCATGCACGATGGTTGGTGATCGCAAGCGCTAACGCCTACGTGACATCAAGAGCGGAGGCATGGTTGGTATCATTTTGCTTCGTCCTTCGCCGTCAAGGGGTCGGCAGAAATCCATTAAGTATCATCTACATAAACTATGGATACCCCTCTTGATTTACTTCAAAACTCATATATACTTTTTAAGTTTTACTTTCTAGTTGTATAATAAATTCAAGACAAATACAACCCTTAAAGATGGTCTTATTAGTTTCATGTGTTTGAAATCGAAAACAAAAGTACATAGCAAAAAAAAACATGTGAGAAACAAAAATAAGGAAAGATCGTGGGGTGGAGTAAAGAAAGTTGAATGCAATGCAGTGATAGAAGTTAAATTTTTATTTTTTTACTTTAGCCCAGTCGATCATGTAGAGTCGTTGTCATCCAAATTCGATATTATTTGGCCGATTTAAGAGAGAGACATTTTCATTTACAATCAATTTCATACCTCCAAGAGGACTCAAACTTGAATATTTAGATACAAGGTCAACACTAGTAGCGGAGCCATCGAGGATTTAGGGGGGAGACCGCCCCTGCTGCCCTCTGGGGAGTCATTAATTTTTTCAAAAAATAGCTAAAGGGACAACAATTATTTAAAAAACCAATGTCTTATAGAGTATTGGAAAACTTTTTTTAATGTTGTCTTATTTATTAAAAGACAACATTTTGGATATGCTTTTTTTAGTAAAGCATGTGTTCGTCATCGTTTTTCTTTAGTTGAAAAAATCACAAGTAGAATTTTTTATTTGATTTTCTTAAATGTTGATTCATTTTGTTACCTTAGAGTTTTGTTTGGTTAATTAGATTAACTAAATATATGTTGAATTAGTTTTGTTTGCATTGTTTATACTTAAGAGTATAAACAAATTGATTATTTCGATTGAAATATTATTAATTTGAAGTAAAGTGTCCATATAGTTCAACCGAATCTTCAAATATTGATAAAACACGTTAATGAATCGAGTTCAAAAGAGCTCGAGTAGAGTAAAAGATCCCATATTTCCCGCAGTTTCGTCGTTTCTTCCGAGAAATCCTGATTCCGCCACTTGTCACACCATAACCACTAGACCACTTTATAATACATAAATATAGAATGATAGATTAATGCATTTTCATAATTCACTACCCGATTGACTGGTCTAAAGACAAAAAATACATCTGATAAATTGCGAAGCTTTAGAAAAGCCTCATTATCTTAACTTGGAACCACACCTAAGTAATATGAATTGTGTGCGCGATTACTTATAATGCTATAAATTAACTTATAAAATAGGGAATGAATCAAATGAAATGATTATTCTCATGTAAAATCAGAATGTCTCCTAGTCCTTGGATGAAGGTAAATCCAAAGGCTATGATTAGTCCTTTATTAAAAGGGGCATGTGCCATGCACATGACCCATTGGTCAAACTTCCCCTGATCGGCGCCGGCGTTGACCATACAATATTTTCTTCCCAGGGCCATTTAATTTAATTTTATTTTTGGGATTTTTTTTCCTTTTCGGGCCAAAATTTCTTATGCACATTCAGTGCAAAAGTTATGCACATTCACGCAAAAAGTCACGCACTTTAAAAAAACCTATGCATGTTAAAAAACTAAATGAATTGCACATCTAGTACAAAAAATAGATGCGTATGTAGACTAATTTATGTGCACATATATGAAAATACGTTTGCACTTCAACATTCATTCACGCACGGTCTAAAACTAATGCACATTTTTAATACAAACTCGATATATGCACACCTAGTACAAACATACAAGTCATTATTTATGCACATAAGGCATTGACGTACGCACTGAATGTGCATGCAAATTGGTGTGAATGTGCATAATGTTTGCAATGTATTAGCACATCTAGTACAAATTAGGTGCACATACATGCATGGATGTATGTACTTCACACATAATGTACTGATGTGCATGCAAACTGACTTGAATGTGCATAATGTTTGCACTAGATGTGCAAGAAAAAATATGGCCCCAAGAAAAACATTTTAGTAGCGAAAAAACCTTGGCAAGTTTGATGTGCATGAAATCTCGATTGAATGTGCATATAAAGTTTTGGCCCGAAAAGAAAAAATCGCCTAGAAAAAATATTTTTTGCCCCGAAAAAAATAGATATGTCAAATTTTGTGCACATTCAAGTCAATATCTATGCATATACAGGGCAAAACATGTGCACATCCAATATTAAGGTGAACGCGCGAAAAAAATATAAAAAATTGCTCCAAAAAAATATTTAATCGATCAACTCTTGAGTGCGGCGGCAGGGTCGTCCAATAACATTGGGCAGCCTTGTGCTATATAATAATAGTTATAATTTAATAGAATTAATAATGATAAAATAAAAAAAATGGTGTTTTTTAGCTGGAAAATAATAGTGTTCGAAATGAATATGAATTGATTGATTAAAATCACACTTCTAAAATCACTAGAATAAGTTGTCTAATTAAAACATACAAGTTACTAAAATGAAATAGGTATTAATATTTATACTTTATTAAAGACAAAGTAAAAAAAGACTTTGGCTAACAGATTAAAAGGTGTGCATCACCAGATTATTGCCCTAAACCAGAGTGCTTTTGTCCCGGGCTGAATGATTACTGATAATTATCTCATCGCCTTTGAGATGTTCCATCACATGGCATCAAATGGGGGAAGATAGAAATACTTTGAATTGAAGTTAGACATGTTGAAGGCATATGATAGAGTGAAATGGGATTTCATGTTTGAGGCGATGAAGAAAACGGGGTTTGGTTGTAACTAGATTAGTAGAATTAACATGTGCATGACCTTTGTGTCCTTTTCGATCCTTATTAATGGCAAGCCTTCTGATGTGATCCTTCCTGAAAGAGGACTGAGGCATGGAGACCCCCTTTCTCCCTATCTCTTTCTCCTTTGCGGACAAGTTCCCTCTGAGATGATTGAAAGGGCCACTGCAAGAAACCTTTTGTCTGGCATACATATTGTGGACTTGGCCCCTCAGATCTCGCATCTGCTATATGCATATGTCTGCATTCTCTTTGCAAAATCAGATCAAGCACAAGCATAAGTGATGAAAAACATTTTAGCTAACTTTGAAATGGCCTCAGGCTAGAGAGTGAATCTGGATAAGACAGAGATCGACTTCAATAAGGGGACCAGGATGACAGAGAGGCAGAACATTGCATAGAGGCTAGGAATTCATATGGGGGATGGCTGCCAGAAGTATTTGGGGCTCCCTACTATGGTGGACATATCAAAGAAAATAATTTTTGAGGCTGTTAGGGGAAAACTTGAAAAGAAATTAAAGGGTTGGAGTAACTTTTACCTTGCCAAGGCTGGGAGAGAGGTTTTGGTGAAAGCTATGGCTCAGTCCATTCCTACTTATGTCATGTCAGTGTTTAAGATGCCCGCAAGATTTACCTCGGAGATGCAATCAATGGTCTCAGGATTCTGATGGGGACAGAAGAAAGGAGAAAAGAGGATGCACTAGTGAAGTTGGGAGAAGATGTGCAAACCCAAGAAGAAGGGAGGGTTAGGATTTAGAGAAACGCAAAGTTTTAACTCTGCACTTCTTGGGAAACAAGGGTGGAAGTTGATTGAAAATCCGAATAGCCTTGTTGCTGTTGTGCTTAAGGCTAAGTACCTTCCTTATTCTTCTTTTATGCAGTCCCAAATTGGCCAAAAACCAAGCTACACATGGAGATCAATCTGGGAGGCGAAAAGGGTGCTGGAAAAGGGACTATCTTGGCAGGTTGGAGATGGCTCAAAGATCAACATGTGGAATGACAAATGGGTGGAAGGCAATGCTGAAAAGTATGTGATCACCAAGCAACAAATGGGGCAAGAACATTTAATGGTGACAGACCTTATTGATCAGAATAACAGATGTTGGAAGGGTGAGCTTATTGATCAAATTTTTATCCCGTTCGAGGCAGAAAGAATCAAGAGTATCACTCTCAGTTGCAATCCCTGCGAGGACAGATTAATATGGCATCATGACAAGTATGGTGTGTACTCAGTGAAAAGCGCATATCACATGATCAAAAGCTCAGATGAGCACAATGGTATTCCAAAATCTAGTCTCCATGACTTGTCAATTTGGAGCAAAATTTGGTCGGCAAATGTGACTCATAGGATCAAGCTTCATGGTTGGTCGATATGCAACAGGTCCCTTCCCACAAATTTCAGGTTGGCTTGTAGAATCCAAGGTCATCAAGATGGTTGTCCCTGCTGTGGTGCTAGTCAGGAAACTGATGTCCATGTGCTTAGAGATTGTATGCATAGCAGGGCAGTCTGGAACATGCTGAACATTGAGATGGATTACCAGGCTACAGAAGGGGTTGACTGGATTCATAATATGATATCAAAGTTGAGTGCTAATGGTTTCTCCCTCTTTCTCATAAGTATGTGAAGTCTTTGGAACTGAAGGAATTCATATGTGTTTAAGGGCAATTTCAAAACGGAGATTGTCATGGCAGAGGAAGTTCTATATTTGAGCAGGAAGCTGAATGGAAATCGGGTTACTCCCCAAAAGGGTGCTACTAAAGATCGTGCTAAATGGAAGCCTCCTCTTAAAGGTTCTCTCAAGCTTAATGTGGATGCAACATCTTCAAGGGACTTGAGCTGGCATGTGCACATGAGTTCCAAAACTTGATTGTGGAAAGTGATAATCAAACACTCATCCAGATTCTTAATCAAAACAATAAATGCCCCATTGAGATCGCGATGATTACTCAGGACATCATGGTTATTGCTCGTAATTTTAGGTGTATTGTTTGGTCCCATACTAGACGTGAGGGTAATTGTACTGCACATGAGCTTTCTAGACTCCAGTCTTGGTCGATTGGTGTTAGATCCTGGGACCTTTCCCTTCCTAGACAAATTTGGCATGTAGCTCGTTTGGATCATTTTAATGAAGTTTGATTGGTGCATGTTGGCACCTTCCCTTCAAAAAAAAAAAGACAAATTAAAAAAATGATGGTGATGAGATTTGAACTTTGGTTGATTGCTTAAAAGAACATTCTTAGAACCATTTGTGGCCCTGTTCCATTGAGTCTAATAAAATGTCCTAATGGACGGGTGATGAAGATCAAGGATCGAGAATGACGTGGTGCAAGGAAAGGCTCAAAAGGTCTCCGTGGAAGCGTCAACCCAAGGCCAAAAAAATAGGCCTGACTTCAACCGGCTCGTTCTCCTTCACCTGAACTCGGAATTGGATGATTCCGGCGACAGTAGTTAGATGGTGAAGTCTAGTTTCTTTCCTCCAAATTTTAGAATTTTCTGAGTGGTGAAGCAAAAGATATGATATTTTTACTGAGGGGTCGCTGAAAGTTCCGGGAAGGAATTCAACGAAATGGTTGTTGTGGATGTGGGTGACCGAATGGTGAATGAAGATGGACGTTGTTGGTGATGGATAGGTATCTTCCTAAGCCAAGATATGACACACTGGACCAAGGAAGACAAGGCAATGAATTTGAGATTTGACTCACTCAAACACAATTACCGAACAATTGATGTAACACACAATCGCAATCAATTGATATAACTCACAATTGAAGAAGGAAGAGAGCATAATGGTGCAAACTAATTCTGCATTTTCATTTAGTCTTGGACGTGCCTTACAATGAAACAACCTAGCCTTTAAATAGGCTGCAAAGAAAAATAAAGAAAAGCTTAAAAATAAACCACTAACACTTACCCACTAATACAAAGCACTAGTGAGCATTTTAGGGAATTAAAACTAACCACTAACTCTAAACACTCACCCACTAACACAAGGCACTAGTGAGCATTTTCGGAAATTAAAATTAACCACTAAAATGTCTTAAATTCATTAATAATAGGATTAAAATAAATGGCCCTAAAATGGCCAGCCTTCTGCTGAACTGTCGAGTTTCTGGGTTTCTTTGCCGGGAATTTGAGGAAGACCTTAACATGATAGTTGTAGATATTTTCCTTAGTTTTCCAATGACTACTCATGGGCCTCCATTGGACGTTCGTAGCTCCGGATATGGCCAGAATACTGAGTAGGTGTCGACGCGACAGATTCTTTGATTTTGACACCTTCCAAGTTTCGAACCATTTTCTTGGGACAAGCTTTTGACCTTCTTAAAAAATGACGATGTCCATAGTCACATCAACGGGCCTGTCCAGTTGTCAATGCACCTGACTACTTAAGACCCATTCAAGCGTGAAAGTTTATTTTCATTTTATACCTTAAGACCCATTCTCACTTGAGTCTCATTCTCTCTTGAGTATAATAGAATATCCTAATGGATGAGATCGTTCTAACTTGATTGGAAACAAATCATTTAGAAAAGGATTTCATATTCGATTTCATCCGTAGCTAAATATTTTTAGCTATGTCAGCGACAATTACACATTATAAGCCTGTATAATGTGATATTGAACCATGTTTTTATATTAAGGCTTATTGTTTAATCATGTTAGAAACAATAACGTTTGAGTTATGATCTCTGTAATGTTAATAATCCATGGTTGTAATATGTAAACTCGTGTATGTCTTTATGTTATAAGCAAAGCACAAGGCATGGTAGAGGTTAGGGATTTAGGGAGACTTGGCCTTGAGTGGTTGAGCCATGGTCGAGCCATGCTTGGACCCTTGGGACTTGGCCAATGTTTGGCTACGTCACTTATGGGTCACTTATGCTTGGTCGTGTAACTTTGTTGCTACTCTTGGGCCTATTCTCCATATACCGTTGTTATTGGGCCGCGAACATGTTGTTGGGCTTTGGCTTGCGTTGTTGGACGCGACTCTTCCTCCAACTTGCAAGATGGTGTCGTTTGAGGCATTTTGTAAGGCTGTCTTAAAAGGGTATCTGTTACCCTAAGTTGGCAATCTCTCTTGGTCACTGTTTACCTCCGCCGCTTGGAAGCTTCCCGAGAATGGCTCTTTGAGAGCGAATCTCACCAGCTGCTTTGGTGGATTTCGATGGTGCCTAAGATTGAGAGATAGAGAAAGAAAGAGAGAAAAGAAAGAGAGAGTGCTTGGAGCACTGTGGTTGCTCGGTTGTGCGAAGCTTGCTCGAAGCCTTTGTGGTGTCCTTCCAGGGGACTTGCTACTTCTCTTTCTCTGTTCTTGTCTTGCTCATGTGCCTTGTTTCTTCTCTTGTTCCTTTCCTTTTCCGCCTGTGTGCTTGCTTTGTAACTGTAAGACTCTTGAGGCCTGTGTTGCCTAGTGGATTGGGCGAGTCTCCCCTCTTAAGGCTCCGCAGACATAGGACTTTTGTCCGAACTGCGTAAACAACCCCGTGTGTCTACTTTGGTTGAGTTCTTATTCTATTTTTTCGAGGTTTGTCAAACGTTTTTGGGTTAAAACGATCGAAGCGAATTCAAACTAGGATTTCTGCCATTACAAATTGGTATTAGTGCCCTTGGTTCTTGTTTGTCGCTTCCGCATGTGTGTTTTTGAGGCTTACTGAGTGTGTTGAGTCCTAAAGTATTCTCTAGCTTCTTCGGATTCTGAAAACCGACTATCTTTGCAAATGTAAGCTAATGACCTTTTGTGGCTTTAGTCGGCTTAGAGGTCAATTGCGAAGGTGTTCTTTTCAGATCTTGAAAAAACCTTGGAGAAATTAGGGTTTGCTCTTACACCTGCCTATGTGAAACTCTTGTGTTTGTTTTTGCTCTCGTTTGACCTAATTAGCGGTTTGACTGTAAAGCTCCTCAATTGTAAGGTCTCTCTAGATCTTAAAGGACTTGGACTGTGTGTTGTCTACATCTAGAGTTTGTGAGACAAAGCCCTAACTTGTTAGGTGTAAGCTTTATCTCACAACTCTGCTTGTTGTGTGCTCCTGAGATATCTTTGTTGTGTGCATGTCTACTTGCAAAGGAGACTATATGCTATTTCTATCCTACCTGTGTGTTTGAGATAGAGATTTTGTGTGTGGTGTTTGATTTTGTCTTCTTTTGTTATCTGTTTACTAATTTGAGTTATTTCAATGACAGAAAGCAATGTGAGAATCAAGCCATTTGATGGCACTGGTGACTTTGCTATGTGGTAAGTCAAAATGAGAGTTGTGCTAATCAAGGAAAAATGCTGGAAAGCTGTGAAGGGGGATTACCCTACTGATACCACTGCTGCTGATAAGGTGGAGCTTGATGAGCAAGCCCATTCTGAAATCATGATAAGGTTGACTGACAACGTGGCTCGTCAGGTTGTGAGTATCTCTGACTCTAAAAAATTGTAGGAAGCTTTAGAAGAACTTTATCTATCTAAGTCATTGCCTAGTAGAATATCTCTTCATTGTCGCGTGTTCACGTTTAAAATAGATGCCAACATGTCATTAAATGAGAATCTGGATAAGTTTATGAGAAATGACTCAAGAACTGGAACAAAATAAAAGATACTCACCAAGTTGTGTTGTTGCTTAGTTCTTTGCCATCTTAGTTTGACACTTTTAAAGATGTGATTCAATATAGTTCTGAGAAACTGACTAAAGAAAAGATCATTGAAGCTATACTTGAGAAAAATGAGATCATGAAAATATTTAAGTCTAAGAATGACAAGAAAACTGAGTCAAAGACTGAAGTGTTGATGGCTAAAGGCAAGAATAAGAGCAACAAGAATTCTCTGAAAAAGGATAAGAGAAAATATGAAAAACCTGAGAAGAATGACAATGAGAAAAATGATGGTAGAACTTGTTACTATTGTGGTAAAAGGGGACATTTCATTAAGGATTGTCATAAGAAAGCTAAGGATGATAAGGCTAAAAATGCTAATGAAATTGCTGCTATTGTTGAGACTTGTACTACCTATCTGATGAGGGAAATTTCACCTTTTTTATATTTATCTTTAATTAACTATTTCCCCCTAAAAAGGATAATCAATTATGGATAAAAAACATATTCAATAGCAGCCTTTTATTCATTAAAAGGCTTAACGGACCTATCAATTAATAAGCCCATAACGAAGCTAGCTTATTCAAGCCCAAGTACAAATACACTAAACCTAGCTTTCATTCTCATTCTCTACTACTTTCTTCTCTCTCTTTGGCTGCCATCATTGATTATGGAGAGCTTTTGGCCTGATCTGAGCATCGGAGGGTCTTCCGGGGGAGAAAGCCCCGCCCTTTGACATTTTTTTATGTTTGCAAGCTACGGGAAGGATGATCAGAGGGTACCGGAGATTGCCGGAATTGCGGGTTCTCATCGTCGTCATCAATACTTATTATGATACATATTTATGCTACCACATTTGGTGCCGTCTGTGAGAAACGAGGACGACGACGCAACTTCCGCTACAAGACTTCGATCATCGTCACTGACCATCAGCTTTGGGTTTCTTACGTGAATGTTCAAGGAGAGACAACTCCGTAAAGGAATTTGTGGGGTATGCCTTTGAGATGGCTGCACTGCCTATATTAATTGTGTGGTTAGTGCAAAATCAGGTTCATCTTCAAATAAGAAGGAAAGTGACCTTCGAGTAACTAAGGAGGCTCCCCTTCATCTTGAAATTGGATGATGATGATGATCAACAGTAGATATGAGATCAGCGTCAAGAAGTAGCACACCATCAAAAAGTGGGAATGGAGAGATCGAATATAGGGTGGTTCATTGACTCTTATATGTAGACATGTTCGACCTCATAAAAAACGCATTCGAGCCATCTTCACTGAGATCCAACCAGCCTATCCTCTTCCTTGTATGTGAAATACTAGAAAAGAACTCTTGAGTCATGTCGAGCCATCTTTGAGGGACATCGAATCGCCTCCGAAGTCACCCTTATTGTGCATCAAAAATTTGAAATTATGCCACTTTTGACCCATTTTCCTCTGCGTATAGGGGAGCGTCGTCTTCACCAGACACCTCCGATGAAAGATTGCAATGTCACAAGTCCATAGTTACCGGACTCGCTCCATTTGGACTCCGTATGAGCCCGTACGAGCCGCCCGAAATAGGCTCGTTGAAGGCCGAAATCTGGAAATTCTGGAATTGTGTGAGTCAGCCCCTTAAGTAGGCGTGTTCCGGCGCAGGTGGAGAAGATCAGCCGCCACGACCCTCCCTCGGTGTAACCTTGCAGCACGTGCTTTTCCTGATCGAGTCGCCACCAAGTCGTCGAACCCGCCCTTGTTTGCGGAGAATAAAGGAGCTGCAACCTGCTCGTTGTCATGTCCAGTAGTCGTGGCCGCCCATGTTTGCCGCTGCTGTGTGACCAACATCCAGCAAATGTTTTGTAGGCTCGAAAACCCCTGCAAGTTTGCAGAATGCAAATTGAAGAAGAATTCGGTGGTGAGCCCTCCGAATAAACCCAATATTCCAAGGAGCACAAATGATCCTACATCTATGTCATGTGTGTATACACTCGGAGCAAATCGCTAAATGATCCCGAGACATCAGATCTTGTTAACAAAGATGGTCAATTCCTTGAAAGTGGAAACCGACATTAGACATTCAAGACTGATGATTGGGGCGATGAAATTAATGTACAGGCTTGAGATGATTGAATAAGATAAATATCGACATAAGGGGGCATGCAACAAGCCCTACAGAGTTTGCTCAAGAAACTTGCACAATGAGGCAAACTGATGACCCCAACTCACCATGCAGCTAAGTTTTCTACGCTTGCACTTGGGCAAGGCCTCAACAAGATGTATTTCTTACATGGAAACTGTATCACATTTTGTACTGTTTGGAGTGACATGTTGTTTGCAGACACATGATTTTCGAGAATCAAATGCAAGGAATCATATTAGACACAAAAAGGCGAGGGCACACCCCTCGCATATGGGAATAGCCAAGACGACATTGGAGACAAAGTTTAAGTTGAAACATCACCTTATAAGAAGTCAACGAAAAGCTTAGCATGATCCATGTAAGTGATTCTAAAGCACGTAAATATTTTCTAATTAGCATTCACATTGCAGGAGTACATATGCTACAAGGCAATTCCTTCCAGTCTGCAAAATATTAGGGCAACAACCCATAGAGTCTTGGTTGACAAGGCGAGCTAAATCAAAAAGAGAGAGGGAGTGCCCAAACATTGCACCAAGTTATGGGTGTCTAGAATCATACAAAGGAACTGGACATCATCAGTTAGAATGATAAGCGTAACAACTAAGTTCTCAATCCTAGTTTTCCCCCTTTTGATTATTGTTCATTTTACTGACATATAGTATCGCCAATGAGGCACTATATGTTTCTTTGCAATAGATGTTGATCTTGCAGATTTGGGTTGCGCAAAAGCGACCCCGAAACAAGTGGGCACGAGCTGTCATCTTATTTTATTGGTCTACGCGCCAGCATGGGCACGAGTTGTCATCATCATCATCATCATTCTATTAGCCTACGGGCCACAGGGGCACGAGCTGTCATCATCTTCATTCTATTAGCCACGGGCCACAGGGGCACGAGCTGTCATCATCTTCATTCTATTAGCCAACGGGCCGCAGGGGCACAAGCTGTCATCATCTTCATTCTATTAGCCTACGGGCCATAGGGGCACGAGCTGTTATCATCTTCATTCTATTAGCCAACGGGCCGCAGGGGCACGAGCTGCCATCATCCTCATTCTATTAGCCTACGGGCCACAGGGGCACGAGCTGTCATCATATTCATTCTATTAGCCAACGGGCCGCAGGGGCACGAGTTGTCATCTTATTATATTAGCCTACGGGCAGCAGGGCACGAACGCCATCAATCTTTATTTCATTAGCCTTGAGATACAAGGGCACATGCTGTTGCGCAAGACCAGCTTAGAAACAAAAATTGTACTAGCTTCCACGCTTGCTACAACACTATGAGAAATTGCACTAGCTTCTACGCCAACTACAACGCTAAGAAAGCACATAACAGGAAGCAGAGTTTAGCAAAGATGTAGGGGGCAAAGAGTCAGCAAGTCGTTGTCCTCTTGTTGCCCAACAATAAAGCCCCTTGGCACACTGAGGGCCGCTAAAGAGTGTAACTGAGTTTGCAAGTTGCAACTCACCTAGGCCGAGTCACGGGCTACACCGAGTCAGTAAGTTGTTGCTCTCCTGTAACGTCTCGGATTACAACCAAGCCCCTTGGCACGCCGAGGGCCGCTAAAGAGCGTAACCGAGTTTGCAAGTTGCAACTCACCTCGGCCAAGTCACGGGCTACAGCGAGTCAGTAAGTTGCTGCTCTCCTGTAACCGTCTCGGATTACAACTAAGCCTGAGCTGGCAAGCGCCGCTCAAATAGGCCGCGCCATGGGCCATGGCGGGTCGGTAAGTGCCGCATCCCCATGACCACTCTAGATTTCAACTCAACGTTCAAACGGGCGACGAGCAAACGGTCCGAAAAAGGGAAAATAGCAACCGCACAGGCTGTGCGGTGCCTTCGACTTGTCAGTCAGAAAGAAAATGCAGAACGCACGGCCGTGCGTTTTACCGCACATGCCGTGTGGTCTCTTCGATTTTTTCTGAGAAATCAGATCATTGTCTGCAAGGCCGTGCGTTTTTCCGCATAGGCCGTGCGGTGCTCTCGGCTTTTCAGCCAGAAAAATTAAATCGCCGACCACACGGCCATGCGTTTTTTCGCACAAGCCGTGCGGTCTCCTCGAACTTTTCCGAAGAATTGGATCACCATCCGCACGGCCGTGCGTTTTTCCGCACAGGCCGTACGATGCTCTCGACTTGTAAATTTTTATTGGGGCCTGAACGGTTCACTTTGTCGGTTCTCCGGACCCGGAGTCTCCGAAGATCTGAGGGGCAAAATGATGAGGGAAATTTCACCTTTTCCTATTTATCTTTAATTAACTATTTTTGCCTAAAAATGATAATCAATTATGGATAAAAAGCATATTCAATAACAGCATTTTATTCATTAAAAGGCTTAACGAGCCTATCAAATAATAAGCCCATAACGAAGCTAGCTTATTCAAGCCAGGTACAAATACCCTAAACCTAGCTTTCTTTCTCATTCTCTACTACGTTCTTCTCCCTCTTTGGCTGTCACCATTGATTATGGAGAGCTTTTGGCCTGGCTTGAGCGTCGGAGGGTCTTTCGGGGGAGAAAGCCCCGCCCTTTAACCTTTCTCTATGTTTGCAGGCTACGGGAAGGATGATCGGAGGATACCGGAGATTGCCGGAGATCACGGGTTCTCATCGTCGTCATCAATACTTATTATGGTACAAATTCATGTTACCACACTATCCTTATGAGCTTCTCATGTGTGCCCATCATGGTATGACTGATGCTTGGATTCTTGACTTTGATTGTACTATGCATGCTACTTATGATAAAACCTTGTTTGAGTCTTTGCATGAATGTGATGGGGGTGAAGTCCTGTTGGGGGATCATACTGTTTTGCCTATTAAGAGTGTTGGTAGAGTCCCTATTAGGATGTTTGATTGGAAGGCGAGGACACTTCAACAAGTAAGGTGGGTGATTGGCTTGAGAAGAAACCTCATGTTGTGCCACATCTCACTAAGATGTGGCACAACAGACTTGGTCATATTGGAATGAAAGGCTTAAATTATATGTATAAGTCTAGCATTATTGATAAAAAGCCAACTGACTTGAGTTTCTATGAGAATTGTGTTTTTGGCAAGAAAAATTGTCATAGTTTTAGCAGGTCTACTTATAAAGCTAAGAGGCCCCTTGAGTATGTGCATTTTGATCTATTGGGCCCCTCTCAAGTTGATACTATAGGAGGGAGAAAATACTTCATCTCTTTTATAGATCATTTCTCTAGAAAAGTTTGGGTATACTTGCTAAAATCTAAGGAGGAGGCCTTTAACATATTCAAGAATTGGAAAGCCTGTGTTGAAAATGAGTCAAGTAAAAAACTTAAGTGTTTAAAAATAGATAATGGTCTTGAGTTCTGTAATCATGCTTTCAATGATTTTTGTCTTCAATTTGGCATTAAAAGACACCTTACTGTGCCTGGAACACCTCAACAGAATGACACTGCTGATAGGATGAACAAAACCTTGCTTGAAAAAGCAAGGTGCATGCTCATCAGTGCTGGCATGAAGTCATCTTTGTGGGGTGAGGCAGTCACAACTGCTTGCTACCTCATAAACAGATCACATTCTTCTGTTGTAGACTTTAAAACTCCACAACAGTTTTGGATTAGAAAGAAACCAAATTTGTCACATTTAAAGCCATTTGGTTGTACTGCGTATTCACATATATCACAAGGTAAGTTGCAACCTGTCTAAGAAATGTGTCATGTTGGGTTATCCTGATAGTGTAAAAGGCTATAAGTTGTTACTTGTTCGACCTCATGGTTATAAAGTATTAACTTCAAGGAATGTCACTTTTAATGAAAATGAATTTCATTTTAAGTCTGTTACTAATGCAAATGTTGAGAATGCAGGTACAAATGAAGAGATTGCAAGGTTTTACCTGTCTCATGAAGCAGAAACTGAGGAAGGTGATGAATATGACACTGCTCAAAGTCATGATGGGTCAATGGACTCCACTGGACTTGAAGAGCATAATGAGGAGCATGATGACAATGCTCTTGCACAAGGTCAAGATGACCAAAATGGTACTACTGTCGACACATCTACTCACCAATTAGGTGGACAAGTAAGTTTACCTGAACCTGTCTTTGAGCATGATAATTCTATTCTTGATTCTGCTATGGAAAATTTGAATGACTATCAGTTGACTAGAGATAGACAACCTAGGGTTATGGTCCCTAATAGGAGGTTCATATATAATTGTGTCGAGTATGATGTGAATTTGATTGAGTTTTCCTTCATTGCTTCTGAGATTGTGAATTCATTTACTCCTGAAATTTATGGGCTAGCCATAAAATGTGTGCATGCTAAGTATTGGCTTGATGCTATGAAGGAGGAAGTTTTGTCTATGCATGTTAACAAAACCTGGGTGTTAGTCCCTAAACTTGTTAATGCTAGACTAATTGACTGCAAATAGATTTATAAATTAAAAGAGGGGGCTCACAGTGGTGATCCTCCTAGGGAGTCCTAGGTATAAAGCTAGGCTAGTTGCTAAAGGCTTTACACAAAAAGAGGGCATAGACTATAATGACATCTTTGCTCCTGTGGTTAAATATAAGACCTTAAGACTTCTTTTGGCTATGACTGCTGTGTTTGACTGGGAACTTGAACAAATGGATGTGAAAACTGTTTTTTTGCATGGTGACTTGCATGAAACTATTTATATGAAACATCCTTAGGGCTTTGTGGATTCTGCTAAGCCTGATCATGCATATTTGTTGAAAAAATTCATATATGACATAAAGTAGTCCCCTAGGCAGTGGAACATAAAATTTGATTCATGCATGAGGAAACTTGGTTTTCAAAGAAGTAGTTATGACACATGCCTATACTTTAAGGGTGTCAAGTCTAAATCTCCTTTATATGTGTTGCTTTATGTTGATGATATTCTGTTAATGTGTAGATCTAAAGTTCGTATTGGTGGTGTTAAAAGAGACTTAAAACTGCATTTTGACATGAAAGACTTAGGAGTTGCCCAGAAAATCCTTGGGATAAAAATCACTAGAGATAGAAAAAGAAAAATTATGTGGTTGTCTCAATGTGATTATGTGAAAAAGGTGCTTGATAGATCCAATATGTCTAACTCTAAACCCACTTCTATCCCCTTAGGAGGGCATTTAGACTTGACTAAAAAGAATTGTCCTACTACAACTCATGATATAGCTAAGATGTCTAAGGTTCCTTATGATGTTGATGTTGGCTCTGTCATGTATGCCATGTTGTGCACTCGACCTGATTTAACTTTTACAATTAGTGTTCTCAGTAGGTTTATGTCTAATCGTGCAGAATGTCATTGGCTTGCTATGAAATTCCTGCTTAGATATATTTGTGGTACTAAGAATCTATGTCTTGTTTACACTGAGCATTCTCCTACTACTGAATTGTTTGGTTATGTGGATTCTGATTATGCTAGTAACAAGGACAATAGAAAGTCCACAACTACTTATTATTATACTTGGGCTGGTAATTGCATTTCATGGAAATCTCAACTACAATCTGTTGTAGCATTATCTTCTACTGAGGCTGAGTATATTGCAGCTATTGAGGCAACTAAAGAAGCTATATGGTTGACTGGTATTTTGAGTGAGATTCAGATTGTTCCTATGTTACCTGTTTTGCATATGGACAGTCAAAGTGCCTTATACGTGTGCAAAGACCCAATGTTTCATGAAAGGTCAAAGCACATCGATGTTAGACACCACTTTATTAGAAATAAGGGGGAAGAGAAAGTGCTTGAGGTTAAGAAGATCAAAGGTGAGTATAATCCTGCTGATTTTGGTACCAAGATAGTCACTGCTGACAAGTTCTCATTTTACAGGAACTTCCTGCATATTTGGGATACAACCTAAGCTCACTTGAGCTGAGTGGCCGACGATGGACAGGAGGTGGTGATGTCCCACTTCACTATGGCGACCGTTGGCAGCATATCCCAACACTTGGATTAGGAAGGCATTTGTAATGTTAATAATCCATGGTTGTAATATGTAAACTCATGTATGTCTTTATGTTATAAGCAAAGCACAAGGCTAGGTAGAGGTTAGGGATTTAAGGAGACTTGGCCTTGAGTGGTTGAGCCATGGTCGAGCCATGCTTGGACCCTTGGGACTTGGCCAATGTTTGGCTAAGTAACTTATGGGTCACTTATGCTTGGCCGTGTAACTTTATTGCTACTCTTGGGCCTATTCTCCATCTGCCGCTGTTATTGGGCCGCGAACATGTTGTTGGGCTTTGGTTTGCATTGTTGGACGCAACTCTTTCTCCAGCTTGCGGGACGACGTCGTTTGAGGCATTTTGTGAGGCTGTCTTAAAAGGGTATCTGCTACCCTAATTTGGCAATCTCTCTTGGTCACTGTTTACCTCCGTCGTTTGGAAGCTTCCCGAGAATGGCTCTTTGAGAGCGAATCTCACCAGCTGCTTTGGTGGATTTCGATGGTGCCTAAGATTGAGAGATAGATAAAGAAAGAAACAAAGGAAAGAGAGAAAGAGAGAGTGCTTGGAGCACTGTGGTTGATCGGTTGTGCGAAGCTTGTTCGAAGCCTTCACGGTGTCCTTCCAGGGGACTTGCTACTTCTCTTTCTCTGTTCTTGTCTTGCTCAGGTGCCTTGTTTCTTCTCTTGTTCACTTCCTTTGCCGCATGTGTATTTGCTTTGTAAATGTAAGACTCTTGAGGCCTGTGTTGCCTAGTGGATTTGGCGAGTCTCTCATCTTGAGGCTCCGCAGACGTAGGATTGTTGTCCGAACTGCGTAAACAACCCCGTGTGTCTACTTTGCTTGAGTTCTTATTTTGTTTTTTCCGAGGTTTGTCAAACGTTTTCGGGTTAAAAACATCGAAGCGAATTCAAACTAGGGTTTCTGTCATTACAATCTCAATTGAACAACGTTTGAGTATTTTAAGATGATTAGTGGAACATAAATAGAAATTTGGATATTTATAAGTTTCGTTTCAATATGGACTTGTTCGTTTAATCATTCATTTTGTATGATATCCATTTATAAACAGATTTATACTCTATTTTATCTCACGAAAAGGAGTTCTGATCTCAATTGAACACGCAATCCAGAAAATTGAAATCTCAAACCAACAAGTACTTATTCAACTATCTTAAATAATAATTTGTCATCGACATAAAACAGAAAAACGATGCTCCACGAACTAAAATGATGCTACTCATTATTTATGCCTAGTAATAACTATATGCTTCTTTGCAAAGGAGGAATTACAAAAATTAGGTCTATATATGGAAGCAACAACATAAAGCTGCGGTTCCACAATCTCCACAACTGTACTTGCGAGCATTGCACCATTTCATGCACTCGCTAGGAAGGCAAAGTGGGCCACTCGTCTTCTTGAAACACGTACCGATTTTGCCCGACCCGGTCTTGCACTGAGGACCCGGTCCGAACGCGCCTTCCGTCGGCCCACAACCTGTTTTTTTTGGTTTATAAGAAAATAAAAAAAATAGGAAAATGATTTGATGATCAATACAAAATTGGCGCATCTACAGGAAAGAAAAAACGAAAAATTGTGGGACAAATAGTCTACAAGTTTTTTTTTTTTTTTTTTTATCAATAATTGCTTTGCATCTGATGAAAAATAATCGGATTACAAAACCGATACTGTATTTTTTGGATTAATGCATAAATAATGTGTATTAAGATCGAATTGTATAAAGTAGTAATTTAGATCTTACCGATGAGGAGGAATAAGAGCAAGATGACGGAAATAATTAATAATAATATTATTATTTTAATTCATTTCAACTTATTTTGACATATTTAAATTAGTTTTAACTATTTAATAATATTTAAATAGTGAACAAAATATTTTAAAAATGACGCTCTTGACCCGTTGGTTAACCCGAACCGCCCGCTGACCTGTATTGACCCGACCGGCTTGACCTGTTATCCGAAATGACCCGACCCGTTCTCAACCCGAATCAAAAATAATCGAACTGAACCCGACTTGACCGACCCGATTGACAGCTCTAATTGTTTGTCATAGTAATTTATAATGACATTTTAAATTATAAAGAAGTTTCTAAAAAAAATAGTGTTTGGCCATCATAATTTATAATGACATTTTTTTACAAAATTATAAGCTTAAAACCACCTTTGTAAGCACAAAAACTAAAATTATAAAACCTCTTATTCTTAAAAAGTCCATTTATTACTAATAATGCCTTTATTAATTAGTTTACCAAACAAGAGGGGCGTTCAGATGAAATTGGGGCTTAAGATAAACACTAAAAATAAACCTCCACCGTAGGATGGAGCCTATAAACGGTCCAGATTGAAGGACAAGAAAAAAAAGAAGCAAGCGAGCACAGGATAATGGACGCGGTGGCAATTTTGAAATTCCATCTAAAATGAAAACGTTATTACACATTTGTCCCTCCCCTGTAAAACCCCTCAAAAAACGAATCAAACGCGCTCAGACGAACTATCCACAGAACTCGAAGAGGAGAAGTCGAAGAGACCAAGTTCAGAACTAGCAATCGATCGAAGACGAAACCTGCAAACGAGGAAATCGATCGAAGACGAAGCTCAGAACTAACAAAATTACAAGCCACAACAACGTAAAAAACAATCTTACGATATGAGGAGCGACACATATTACATCGAGGACGACTTTGGAGGTACGAATATCAGATTTAGGGTTTCGATTTCACGAAAACACCTAGATTACTCAAAATTGAAGGTTTCGAGAGTTTGTTAACTGTCGTTGCACCATTTGAAACACAGACCTCGAAGTTAGGGTTTCTTCAGTACTATTGTGACTTTGTTTTCCTTGCCTGAATTGTATGTTCGTTTCCTGATGTTAATTTTGTGAGTTGGAGCTTCATTTGCTTCTTCCAGATTTCATTCCTTTGTTATAAAAAAATTAGGTTTACCTGAGGTTCATTTTATGAGTTGGGGGTTCATTTGCTTTTACCGGAGTTCATGCATGTGTTTACCTGAGTTGCATTCATTTCATGAGGTTCATTTTATGAGTTGGAGGTTCATTTCCTTCTTCCAGAGTTCATGCCTGTGTTATAGACAATTTAGGTTTACCTGAGTTGCATTCATTTCATGAGGTTCATTTTATGAGTTGGAGGTTCATTTCCTTCTTCCAGAGTCCATGCCTTTGTTATACACAATTTAGGTTTAACTGAGTTGGAACTCATTTCATGAGGTTCATTTTATGAGTTGGAGGTTCATTTCCTTCTTCCAGAGTTTATGCATGTGTTATAGACAATTTAGGTTTACCTGAGTTGCATTCATTTCATGAGGTTCATTTTATGAGTTGGAGGTTCATTTCCTTCTTCTAGAGTTCATGCCTTTGTTATAGACAATTTAGGTTTAACTGAGTTGGAACTCATTTCATGAGGTTCATTTATGAGTTGGAGGTTCATTTCCTTCTTCAAGAGTGCATGCTTTTGTTATAGACAATTTAGGTTTATTTGAGTTGGAACTCATTTCATGAGGTTCATTTTATGAGTTGGAGGTTCATTTCCTTCTTCCAGAGTTCATGCATTTGTTATACACAATTTAGGTTTAACTGAGTTGGAACTCATTTCATGAGGTTCATCTTATGAGTTGGAGGTTCATTTGCTTTTTCCAGAGTTCATGCCTGTGTTATATAAAACTTAGGTTCATTATGCTTTCCCTACTTGAGTTGGAACTCATTTGATGGGGTTCATTTTATGAGTTGGAGGTTCATTTGATTTTCCGGGAGTTCATGCCTGGATTGAACAGATCTTGAAGTTACAGATTTGGATACTTAGGTTCATTTGCTGTGTATGAGGTTCATTTACTTTTTTTAGAGTTTAATTCATAGTCTGAGGTTGATCTTACAATTGTGCTGTTTCTCTTAACAGGATCTATCGGTCGATCACGACGAAACTCCAAATACAAAGGGCCGACATACAAAGACATAGAGATATACTATGAAAGTACTGAGAGTGAGCAACTTGCACCAACAACAAGAGGGTCTGCTAAGAAGTCTCTCGTTTCAAGAAGAAAGACAAACCAGCCTCGAAAGAGATCAAACCAGACTGCAAACAAAACACGAAAGCATAGACAGAAAATGGTGAGACAAAAAAGAGTGAGACAGACAGTTTCCAAGGCTTCAAAGGTTCAAAGTTCACAAGAAGAAGAACCACCAGCAAAGAAGCAATGCACACAAACAACAACTGAAGATGAACAGCCTTCTCAAGCAATTGACAACGCACCTGACGTTTGTCAACAAACAACTGGAGAGATATCAGCTTTTGCAGAGAAGGAATTAAAAGCCACTGATGAAAATGTGACAACACTGGTCAACACAACACCAATGGTTCAAACAAAACTGGATTCAGAGGAGAAAGAGAAGAGTAACACATCCAAAGACACTGAGGAAAGCCTACAAATCACAGAGTCAAAGAGCACAGAAAGAAAGGGAACAACAACCGACAGAGTGAGTTCAGAAGTACAAGGGAAGGGTAAGGAAGTACAAGAGGAGGAAAGCGTGAGTTCAAAGGAAAAGACCAAGATCAGTACATCAGAAAGTTCTGAGGAAACACCCACCACAAGACCAAACACTAGGTCAGCAGTTGCAGCTCAACAACGTTTAGGGCATGACACAACATCTTCTGAAGAGAACAAAGACACTACATCATCAGACAGTGTGATGATAGTCAACCAAGGAGACCAAACACTGGGTCCAGGGTTGCAGTTCAGCCAGATGCAGAAGATGAAATACAAAGTTTGAGTGAAGAGGAGCTTTAAGAGAGTTTGAGGAAAAAACCAAAGACCAAAGAGATTAAAGGTAAGAAAGACAAGGGCAAGCGAATAATGGAGGTTGACGAGGAAGACACTGCCAAGAAAAGGAAGAAATAAAAGTGGGTCGTAGTCAAGGAAAGAGGAAGCTAGTAATTACAAAGAAAAAAAAGGAGAAGGAGAGAAAAACAAAGAAGAAGAACAATTTGGAAATAGTTCCTGCACACCTAAAAATCAAAACAGAAAAGAATGGATCACAGTACAAGTGGTTGAACACAAGAAATGTGCCGAAAGCGTTTGTTAACGCACTGGAAAGTATCCCTGAACAAATGAAGGCATAAGCAAAGGTGTGGATTAGAGAGATGGGGTTTGAAAGCATGATGCATTTAAAGATTAAAGGGGTGCCTCATTTCCTGGCTTTCTGGATCCTCGAAAACTACGATGAGATCAAATGTGAGATGAAGATGGTGGATGGAAGCACCATAAAAGTGACAGAGGAGGAAGTCCAGAGAGTGCTAGAGATCCCTAGAGGGCAGAGGAAGGTAGAAAGGAGAGGCAAAGAGGCTGCTAACAACGCCATTATAAAAGAGTGGAAAGAGTATTTTGATAATATCAAGCAAATCAGGCCAAGTCATGTGGCAGCAAAACTCAAAGGGTGCACATCAAAAGTATGGTTCAAAAGGTTGTTCATCGTGTTGTTCATGTCGGTGCTTGTGGAAAGCAACCAAAAGGGCACTATTCCTCAGCACATGATGATCAGTGACGTTGAAGACATAAAGAGATACAACTGGTGTGAGCTTGTAATGAGTGTCTTGCCTCAAACAACAAATGAATGGAAGGGGAAGAAAGAGAGGTTCTACAGAGGGCCCATATCTTCCTTGTGGTAAACAACTCTTATTTAATTATAAAAAAAAAACATCTTCTATTGTGTATTATGTTGCATGTCATGTGTGTAGTAATATATTTATGTTCTTCTATACAGTTGTTGTATTTAGATAGGGTATCTGTCTTTGCAAATACAAACCCAAACAATACACCCGTCTTCCTAGGATGGACTGACGAGATTTTGGAGGAAAGGGAAAGCAAGGAGATGAAGTTTGGTGGCTTTGGACTAGGAACACTGCAACAACCAAGACCAGAAAAGGAGAGGAAAGAATAGGGATTCATGAATAACAAGCTACAGGTAAACATCAAGCTTCAAGTTCAAAAAATAGTATAGTGGGTTCATCAGTTTAAACATCAAGGTTCATTAGTTTACAGATTGAGGTTCATTTATATATACATTAAGGTTCAGAAATTGTATTGAGGGGTCATCCAGTTACACAATTAGCTACATGACTTTAGACATTGTAGTTCATGCATCACACATAGTGGGGGTTCAATGTAAAAACCAAGCAAAAATAATGAAACTTCAAGTTCAAAAAATAGTATAGTGGGTTCATCAGTTTAAAGATCAAAGTTCATGAGTTTACAAGTTAAGGTTCATTCATGTATAGACCAAGGTTCAATGGGAATTGACTTGCCTGTTCATGTAATTCTGAGTAATACATGAAAAATGATCAAGAGGTGCATGAATAAATAGTATAAGGTTCATTAAACTGAATAATAATGTATGATGCCGGTGATATAATGTAGGGTAGTACATTTACCATGAATTTCATTCATGGTTGATAGGTGTCATTTCATGCACCTTTACTAGCAATTATTAGCATCATTTAGAGGAGTTTAGGATGAGATTTGAGGCCAAGTCTGTGATTCAGAAGTTGTGGAGAAAAGTGAAGATATCCAGGGATTTACAGCTTAGACGGAGATGGAGATGAAGATGGATGAGGTTCTGCTAGAGTTTATTGGAGACGACTACCAACACTTGGTAGTAATGAAAAGCAGAAGAGGAGAAGAAGAGGAGCTGAAGAAGGAGTGGGCGATTTCACCGCCCTGCGCCAGATGCCACCGTGACCCGGCGGTGGGTCTCAGAGAAGAGTTGGCCGCGCCAGAAGAAGCCACCGCCCCGCGGTGAGGCACGTAACGCCCCGCGGCCAGAAGGATTTTATTTCCTTTTATGCATTTCGGATTTCCTTATTTCTTTTATTTTATTTCCTTTGTTATTTTCATTAGGTTAACTTATTTTTCCTAAGCCTATTTAAGCCCCTTTTTCTAGGTTAAGAAGGGACTACACTCTGAAATCACGAGACTACTTTTACATTACACAGTTTTACTTTTTATTAGGGTTTCATTCACCTCTGAATGGAGCACTAATTTCCCTTTGTTCTACTAGACGTTTGAAGCAATACAGTTGATGTGTTTGTGAGATTTCTATTCCTTGTTCCTATTCTTATAAGTGTTGGTTTGATTCTCTTGGTTATATTGATTTATTGTTATTCCTCATAGCCTGATCAACTAGGTTGAATACTATTTATCAATTGCTAGGATTTGCATATAGTGGAATACGAGTGCATATCTAGTAGCAAACACGATTGTTGCATATAGTGGAATACGAGTGTGCAATCGTGAGTGAGAATCATTTGCATGTTAAGTAGTAAGGTTTTCTTCTATTTGCATGTATCATATATCCTTGTGTGCATTGCTATTGCTTTATTGGTGGTAAGGTTTTCTTCCATTGATATTGTGATAAGTCTATCAACAACTGTGAGAATTGGTAGTACTTAAGATCAGGGTGGGAACAACCATAAGAATAGTGAAAGAACTTGGATTAAATAGATTTCAGTGATCAAATTATATCTCTGTATTGTGGATCTCGTTCTAGTGGAACTCTTTTCCCCAATCATATTCTCAACTCAATCAAACTTGTTTGCTTTGTTCTTCTTGATAACTAAAACCCCCTTCCTTGTCACTTGTCAATCATAATCGCATACTTCATCAGATCTTCCCTGTGGGTTCGATCCTTACTTGCTTACTATACATCCATTTAGTAGGTCTGTTAGGACATTTACTTTGACTAGGCCATTCAACGATATTTGCATTGCATATTTCGGCCACGTCAAATTTGGCGCCGTTGTTGGGGAAGTTTTCTGTTTTATTGTGTGTTTTTGTGATTGACTTTGGTGGAGACCTATCTTATGGTCAACACTCGTTCTACTGACTCTCCTCTAGCTGCTTTTGATCCAGAAATCGACAGATCGTTTCGTGCGAACCTATGCGATCAAGAAGAAGAACGAGTTGCCGGGGAAGTTTTCTGTTTTGTTGTGCGTTTTTGTGATTGACTTTGGTGGAGACCTATCTTATGGTCGACACTCGTTCTACTGACTCTCCTCTAGCTGCTTTTGATCCAGAAATCGACAGATCATTCTGTGCGAACCTACGCGATCAAGAAGAAGAAGCCGAGGTTGAGACCGTTGAAACAATTGACATCCCTGTTGTTGCAATGGCCGGAACTCTGAGAGAGTTGACTGAACCGAACATCGGGGCACAACCCTTGGCTGTCATCATCCCTGCACTTGGCGAAGGGGTGAACTTTGAGCTGAAGTCTGGAGTTGTTGCTTATCTCCCGAAATTCCATGGTTTGAGTGGAGAGGACCCGATATCTCATCTGGGTAAATTCCACAATGTCTGTATGACTATGAAGCCAAAGAATGTGACAGAGGATCAAATCAAGATGAGAGCCTTTGGATTTTCATTGCTAGACTCTGCTAGCGACTGGTATTATCACTTGCCACCAGGGACTATAGATACCTGGACTAAACTGCACAAGGCGTTTCTTGACAAGTACTTCCCAACGAAGAAGGTGAATGCTTTGAAAAAGGCAATTGCTAACATTGAGCAGGCTGGTGATGAGACGCTATATGACTATCTTGAGAGGTACAAGAGGCTCTGCTCTAGTTGCCCGTTCCACGGATACGCCAAGCAGGATCTTGTTCTCTACTTGCATAATGGTCTGCTAGATCAGGAAAGAAGGATGGTTGACGCTGCATGCGGTGGGAGTATTCTGAATCTGACACCGGACGCAGCCATGGAGAGATTGCAGGAGAAGAGTGAGAGTACCAGGAGCTTTGGAAAGACATATCAGAGAAAGGCAGTCAATGTTGTGACTCCTGCAGGACCGAACCCAGTGCTGAATGAATTAGCTGAGTTGAAGGAGATGGTAAAGAGAATGGCGAACCAAAACACTCCTCAACAAGTCAAGGCATGTGGAATTTGTTGTGATCAATTCCACCCTACCGATACTTGTCCTCAGCTGCAGGAGGAAGGTACTGCTGAAGTGAATGATGTAGGAGGTTACGGACCCCCTAGACCGCAATTTGGTGGACAGCCCAACTATAATCTGAGAGGGCAAGACCATCCGGGTTTCAGGTGGAGCGACCCCCAAGGTGGTCAACAGCCAGCACAACAGCAATACCAGCAGAGAGTCTCATACCAATAGAGGCCTCGAGGCCAAACCTCTGGTGCTACTACTGAAGAGATGCTAAAGACTCTGACTCAGCATTTCGCCACTCATGTTCAGGCTACTGAGTCAAGCATAAAGAATATGGAGAGGCAGATTGGCCAACTGGCTGATGTTGTAACCAAGATTGACCAGAGGACATCTAACTCCCTACCCTCTCAGACTACAGTGAATCCAAGGGAGAATGTGAGTGCCATCACCCTCAGAAGTGGAAAGAAGTTGGTCGTTCCTCCTATTGCTAAAGAGGAGAGCGAGTCTGAGAAGAAGAATATCGGTGACCGCCCCGCGGTGGACTCCACCGCGACCTGGCGACAAGTTGAGGTTGAGGCCAGGAAAGAAGGATGCCTGCCACCGCCCCGCGGCGATACTAGCTGCGACCCGGCGGCAAGTCTCAGTAATCCCACCGCGACCTCACCGCCCCCGCGGCGATAACCACCGCCCCGCGGTGAGCCTACCGCGACCCGGCCTCCAAAATCCTCGCTCTGCAGAAGAGATATGTGTTGATGATTATGTTCGTCCGTTTTTTCCCCCTCTTGGTTCCGAGAAGCCACCAACACCTTTTCCCGAGGCGCTAAAGGCTAGAAGGGTCGCCGACGACAGTGATCTTTTCGAGACATTCCGAAATTGTGAGGTGAACATTCCTCTTCTCAAGCTTATTAAGGTTGTTCCTCGATATGCCATTTTTTTGAAGGAGTTGTGCACCGTTAAGAGGACACAAAAGCTGAAGGCCCAGAATTAGGTTCCGGTTGGTGAATATGTCTCGGCGGTATTTCAAAGGCGTATGCCTGAGAAGTGCAAGGATCCAGGTACGTTCACTATTCCTATTGCTATAGGTGAGCATCGATTTGGGAAAGCCTTGCTAGACTTGGGTGCCTCTATTAATGTTTTGCCTTATTCATTGATTGAGGATTTAGGAGTCGGACCCTTACATGATACCAATATTGTGATACAACTTGCTGATGGTTCTTGTGTGTCTCCTAAGGGTATTGTGGAGGATGTTCTTGTTAAGATAGGTCCTTTGATTTTCCTTGCTGATTTCTTTGTTATGGATATGGACTATGATGAGCAGGTTGCTCCTGTTATGTTAGGTCGGCCTTTTATGAAAACAACCATGACAAAGATTGATGTAGATAGTGGAACTTTGACTATGGAATTTGATGGAATAATTTTTGAGCATAATATTCATAAGGCCAACTCCATTGAATTGCCCCCCCCCCCCCCTTCGCTGCATTAGTGATATCGATAATCCTATTCAGGAAAATGTTAAGCCTAGTGTAGTGGAGACCATAGTTGAACTGTCTGCTATTGCTGAACCTTTTGATTCGCATGAGTATGATGTCTTACTTGATGACATAGGAGATTCAATTCCCTCTAATTTGGGCACTTGCCCCCCTGCACTAACCACACAAGGCTGTAATCCTTCATCTAGTGTCGTGCAGCATGATCAGGTCAAGCCCTATCGGCCCCCACATCGCTCTAAGTATGGGGGAGATGCTCCAAATGGAGCAATCATGGAGTCATTGGCTAAGAGGGAACATGGTCTAAGGTCCAAGCCTTTCCATGGGAAGTCCCAGCAGGAAGAGACGAGTAAGAGGATTCCGAGGGGATCCTATTTTAGGTGGTGATTGATCTGCAGTACGTCGAGCCAACGACGTTAACTAAGGCGCTGTCCGGGAGGCAACCCGTGGTAGACTTCCTTGAGTTTTCTTTCTTTTAGATCAATTTCGTAATTTCTTTTGCTTTGTTTCGTTCGCCTGTCACTAATATTTCAGGTACAAAAGTAAATGGAGAGAGACGGTGTTCCCAGCCAATTCTCACCGCCCCGCGGTAGAAGCCATCGCCCCGCGGTAGAGGCCACCGCCCCGCGGTGGAAGTCTGGTATGCCTTCTCAACTCCGAAAAAAAAATAGAATAAAGGGCCTCGAAAAAACCTTAAACGGAGAGTAAAATTTTTATTTCTTGAGTGGTAACTAAGGATTTGACGGTTTGGGCCCCTTTTTGGGCCGAGATTTCTCTTTGGGCCATTGTATATGACCGGCCCCATCAACCCCTTTTCTTCCTATTCCCTTTCCCTAACCTAGCCCCCACTCTCTCAAACCCTCCATATCCAACACCCCTCTCAAGTTCTCCAAGCCAAATCCCCCATTCTCCCCCAATCCCTCTCGTTCTTGGTCCGATCCTAGCCTTCAAATACCTTAATCTTGAGTTTCCTTGCCCAATTTGGAGTCTAGCCTCACAAACAAGCCAAACATATAACCCCACTGCATCGTTGTCGTCCACCGCCCCGCGTTGCCCCGCCTCGCGTTGCCCCGCCTCACGTCGCCAGCCACCGCCCCGCGACGACCCCCACCACGACCCGGTGTGAAGTTCCAGTTATCTCACCGCGACCCGACGACTCGTCCACTGCCCCGCGTCGAGACTACCAGACTTCGTGTTTTCGCTCGTTTGTAAGTCTTCTTGGTTGTCCTCTATTTTGAACATCTCAATTCATTACTTATGGCACCTAGAGGTAGGAAGCAAGTATCTACGAGGGATGAGAATGAGGTCTACAATGTTGTGAAGGAGAGGAAGGTGTTGGCTACTAAATTCTTTGACAAGCTGACGTTGGCTGAGTTTGGTATGTTGGAGTGTGTATCCCTGTGTTTAGCAGAGTGTGGCCTGGGGACTTTCTTGAACAAGGCCGCTGATGCTTATCCCGAGTTGTGTTACCAGTTCATTGCCTCGTTTAAGAGGTATTCTGATGGCTCCGCCGACAAGAGATTGATGAAGGTCACGTTCACATACAATGGTCGTGATTATACTTTGTCTGCTGAGGAGATTCGTGGTGCCCTGGGCATTACAAATGAGCCATCTGATGGGTGGTCTGGTGGCATCATTGAGACGGATATGACAGAGTTTTGGGAGGCTGCCACGCATAGGACGTTCAAGAAGGGCCAGGAGGTGAATTCGAAGTTGGTGAACCCTTGCCTAAGGTTGATCCACAAGGTATTGATGAGAGATTTCTTTGGCCATGCTGATGATGGTAAGGTCCCTTTGAAGGATTTTCAGTGGTTTTTGAGCATCTTAGAGCTTGTTACGTACACGCCGTGTTGGGCTACCCTCTTTCTGGGTTCCCCGAAGAGGATTTGTGATGGTAAGCCACGTGATATTTATGGGGGTGGTTTGATCACCCTTCTTTGTGCTGACATTATATCTACCGATCGGATTCCTCGACCTGTTGCTCACGCGGTGTATGATATGGCGCATATGAAAGTGTGCTCGATGCTGAAACCATTGGGCAGGGATGGTGATTTAGTTTGGTCTTCATATGAGGGTCATATTCTGATTCTTCCCCGGGTTTTCACTTATTCTCTTTCATTTGCGGATTGGTGGATTCCCAGTGATAGCAGAGTTATGGCCGACGTTACCCCTGCTGCTGCTCATTCGGGTCCGTTTGGAGAGGGCCCTAGTGTTGGTGCTGCTGAGTTTGTGGGTGAGGATGCCCTTTTGCCTACCCAGTTTGATGCGCCCTCGTCTTCTTATGCTCCTGTCACACCTTGGCAGGAGTTGTATGCAAGATTTGATGCATTCTCGGTGCAGCAGACGCATTGGAACACTCGAGTAGAGACTGGTCTACAGACTTGGCAGACCCAGTTCCGTGTTGATGTAGATGAGCGTCTGTACGCTATGGATGCTCATATGAGGGACTACTTTGGGAGGTTCCCATCACCACCACCATCAGGCCCACAGTGAGTTTATTTCTCCTACCCCTATTTTATTTGTTGTTCTCTTTTCTACATTAAGGACAATGTTCGGTTTAAGTATGGGGGAGGGATTTAGACTTGCTATTTGTCTATCTTTTGTACATAGCTTTGTTTTTCTGTAATTTCCATTCGAGTATTTCTTTTAAAAAAAAATGAAAAAGCCGAAAAGATATAAAAAGGCAATCAAAATCTTGGGATGAGCTGAAAACCCGAAAGGGCGGTTCAGGTACGAAGCAGGTAGTCCGACTGGTTTAGACCGGTGCAAAAGTGGACTGGAGTGATGCGAGTATTTGTGAGATATCTAGCAAAATGAAATGAGTGGCTAGGTGAAAACCCGAGAGGGCGCCTAGGCAAGATGAGCGTAAAAGAAGAAGAGTGATTTTAGGATTTCTCATTATTTTTGGCGAGGCGTCATAAGGAGGACTCGAGTAGGCCACTCTTGGAGCGATAAGAAGCTAGATTGGAGTTAGGATTAGAATTATCTTTGCATCACTTGTTTTGGTTGTCTAGAGCTAATTGTTGATATGTTGTAATTGTTGGTGTCATATTTTCTTGTACTTCCTGAGACCTTGGTGTTTGATTGAGAGAGTAGGTTTATCATTAGCTTACTCGGGACGAGTAAAGGTCTAAGTATGGGGGAATTTGATAGGTGTCATTTCATGCACCTTTACTAGCAATTATTAGCATCATTTGGAGGAGTTTAGGATGAGATTTGAGGCTAAGTCTGTGATCCAGAAGTTGTGGAGAAAAGTGAAGATATCTAGGGATTTACAGCTTAGACGGAGATGGAGATGAAGATGGATGATGTTCTGCTAGAGTTTATTGGAGAAGGCTACCAACACTTGGTAGTAATGAAGAGCAGAAGAGAAGAAGAAGAATAGGAGCTGAAGAAGGAGTGGGCGATTTCACCGCCCCGCGCCAGATGCCACCGTGACCCGGCGGTGGGTCTCAGAGAAGAGTTGGCCGCGCCAGAAGAAGCCACCGCCCCGCGGTGGATCTCACCGCCCCGCGGTGAGGCACGTAACGCCCCGCGGCCAGAAGGATTTTATTTCCTTTTATGCATTTCAGATTTCCTTATTTCTTTTATTTTATTTCCTTTGTTATTTTCATTAGGTTAACTTATTTTTCCTAAGCCTATTTAAGCCCTTTTTTCTAGGTTAAGAAGGGACTATACTCTGAAATCACGAGACTACTTTTACATTACACAGTTTTACTTTTTATTAGGGTTTCATTCACCTCTGAATGGAGCACTAATTTCCCTTTGTTCTACTAGACGTTTGAAGCAATACAGTTGATGTGTTTGTGAGATTTCTATTCCTTGTTCCTATTCTTATAAGTGTTGGTTTGATTCTCTTGGTTATATTGAATATTGATTTATTGTTATTCCTCATAGCCTGATCAACTAGGTTGAATACTATTTATCAATTGCTAGGATTTGCATATAGTGGAATACGAGTGCATATCTAATAGCAAACACGATTGTTGCATATAGTGGAATACGAGTGTGCAATCGTGAGTGAGAATCATTTGCATGTTAAGTAGTAAGGTTTTCTTCTATTTGCATGTATCATATATCCTTGTGTGCATTGCTATTGCTTTATTGGTGGTAAGGTTTTCTTCCATTGATATTGTGATAAGTCTATCAACAACTGTGAGAATTGGTAGTACTTAAGATCAGGGTGGGAACAACCATAAGAATAGTGAAAGAACTTGGATTGAATAGATTTCAGTGATCAAATTATATCTCTGTATTGTGGATCTCGTTCTAGTGGAACTCTTTTCCCCAATCATATTCTCAACTCAATCAAACTTGTTTGCTTTGTTCTTCTTGATAACTAAAACCCCCTTCCTTGTCACTTGTCAATCATAATTGCATACTTCATCAGATCTTCCCTGTGGGTTCGATCCTTACTTGCTTACTATACATCCATTTAGTAGGTCTGTTAGGACATTTACTTTGACTAGGCCATTCAACGATATTTGTATTGTATATTTCGGCCACGTCAATGGTAAATGTAAAATCAATCTCTGGTTCATGGAGTTAGGCAAACAGGTTCATGAGCTTCAAATTTGACCTTTTTTCTTACTAATTATATCAAGAAGCACAAATATAAGTGGTTTAGCTTGATTTCCTTCGTGTGTCATGGTATTGTATGCTATTTTTGTTTTTTATTTCATCTATTTACCACTTAAAATCGTTTTCTTGTATGCAGGAGTGGTTGAACAACTTTACAGTCCAATAATTTGTAGTAGCAACAGAAATGTTGAAACTGACAGACATGGTAGAAAATTTACCTACTGAGTTCAATGAGGAGCCCAAGGTCAGAAGCATGATTAAGACAGCGTAGACGCTGATTGGGAAGAAAAAAGCCGAGGAAGAGGAACAAAGTGAGTTCGAGAAGATATGGAATGATGTTGACCACCCATTCTGGAGCGATCCACAACTTATAGAATGCTTGAGACAAGTTGAGAAGGTTGATGCTTCTAAAGAAATGATCAAATTCTCACAAGTTAGAGCTTCAACTTCTAAAGCAAACCAGGGCATGGATTCCACACAAACTTGGGAGGATGTAAACAACATTATGAATCAGTACACTGATGTGCTGGGAGACAAAGAAGAGGTAAGAGAGCAAGTTGCAGAGGTGGAGAAAGAGAAGGAGGATGGGTTAGGTAATGACAGTGAGCAACTAAACACTGTAAGTGAAGGAGGCATGGTAGAAAAAGGACAAGGGTCTGTTTCTGTTATGGAGAACACAGAGCAAGCAGTGCAAGGAGCAGAAGGCGTTGAGCAAGAGACAGTGGTTGGGAGTAAGGACAAGGAACCAACACCCGCAACACCAAAAACAAGGAAGAAGGCCAGAAAGTCACCGGATTTGACAATTCCATCCTTCAAGCTTATCAGTTCAGAGGAGTTAGAGAACTTTGATATTGACGAAGAGAAGGATGAAGAACATGAAGTGCCTGATGCACAGAAGGACAAGGAGGTGCTTATCGGCTCAGAGGAGTTAGAGAACTTTGATATTGAGAAAGACATCAATGAAGAACATGAAGTGGTTGATGCACAGAAGGACAATGAGGTGGTTGAAACTGAAAAAGCAAGAGAAAAGGACAAGGGGAAGGGGAAGAGGAAGCAACTGGAGGTTCATGGTGATGTGGTTCATGGGCCAAGGCACAAGAGACTTGGGGAAAAGCTCAGAAGCCCCTACAAAAACCGAACTGTGGACATCTTTGCCAAGAGAGCTGAGGAAGCAATGGTGGTGTACAACTACTGTGTACACTGCAGCATAGGAGGGTAAGATCTAGATACGTTATGACATATTTTATTTTTTTATTATGGTCAATAATACAGATAAATATTTACTAATGGATAAAATTTCTATTTCTATACAATTGAATAGTGAGCCTCTATTCAAACACAAGTCTCTCAAAGTTACTGGAATGGAGTTGGCTATGGACATGGACATCCACTACAAAGCTATTGATGCTTGGACAATAATTTTGAGCAATAATAAGGAAGTGAAGAGCAGCAACAAACCGAGCAGAGCATTCTTGTATGTCTCAAATGGTACGTAAACTGTTTAAAAGTTAACAAAATAAGGTGCATGGATATATACTATAAGGTCCATCGGTATATACTATAAGGTTCAAAAGTTAACAAAATGAGGTTCATCATATAAAAAGTGAAGTCCTATAAAGTTCATGTAATAGAGGTTCATTTATTATAAAAGATGTTCATGGATTATTGATTAAGGTTCATGAAACTCTACATCAAGGTTCAACAGTTTCTCTGTGCACTTTTTAGCTTGTATATATAATTGGTGTATGCTAACAAAAAATTATAAAATGTTGAAACATAATGTCAACTTGAAAGATCATTTAGGAGAGTTCATCAAGAACTTCAACTTCGCCGTGGGTGAGGTACATGGACGAAAAATAAAGGACGTAGACATGGTAAAATTATTACTAGTCTGAGCTTGTCTGTTTTTTTTTTGTTGATAATTCTTTTAGAGTAAATTTCAAAGGTCACTAAATGAAGGCATTATTATAGGTTGTTGTACCTGTCATAGTCCACAATGACCGTTACTTTGTCATTGCCATGAACATTAAGAGTAAATGCATACATGTGCTCAACCGTACGCCAAACAGCAGTGATATGGGCCTCTATCAACTAGCTATTCAGAAGATTGTAAGTGTGTTCAAGAGTGTATGAAATTGTGTTGTTTTGAACATTTTTTTTTTGTTTGGTGAAAAATTCATTTGTTGTGTGCATTTGTTGTATGCAGGTATCGATGATTGAAATTTACCTCCGCCAGAATCACTTGATCAAAAGAGCAAACGACCTCGAAACTGCACAGGCTAAGGCGCAGTTGATTCCTCTTCCATGCCAATCTGACTATGCACAAGATCAAAGCTATGGGGTGTATGCCATGCGACATATGGAGAAGTACATGGGGGTGTCGAATGACAACTGGGAGGACCAGATGAACAACAAAAACAAGAAGAAGGCCATTGAAGAACTAAGGATCAAATATGTCCATATCATCATCATGTACAACTAACAGGTTCATCGAGTATAAGTAACAGGTTCATCAGATATAGAATAGGTTATACACTTCAAAACTCATTGAATAGTTCAAAGTTCAATAACTTTTGTCATTCAAGTACCCTAAAAATGAAAAAGTGAATATGGGTTCATAGAAGCTAGAAAGTATGTTCATCTAAGTTACTAGGTTCATCGACTATAACAAACAGGTTCATCGATTTTGTCTTGCAGGTTCATTGGTTTTGTCTTGCAGGTTCATTAATTTTGTCGTGCAGGTTCATTGATTTTGACTTGTAGGCACAGTTAGTCATGGGTGTACTCTGTACAAGCATTGGGTTCATGAATTATAACAATTAGGTTCATCATGTACAACTAACAGGTTCATCGAGTATAAGTAACATGTTCATCAGATATAGAATAGGTTATACACTTCAAAAATCGAGCAGGTACTCGTTTTGTGTTTAAAAAGAAATTTTGTGACAAAACTCATTGAATAGCAGGTACTCGTTTCCAAAATTTTAAAAATTCTGCAAACGTAATAAAAATAACTAATCCAAAGCAAAATAAAGATGAAATGGAAAAATACTAAAGAGTACTAAGAATCAAGCACTTCAGTGCAAGTGCGACTATTATGAGTGGCATACTTGTTGCATCTGCCACAATGCCTTTGCCTTGCACAACTGGAAGCAATAGAAATTTCTCTTCCACTCCGGATACGCGAGCCACTTCCTTTGTTCTTAGCTTGCTCTGGTGGCAGCACATTAACAACTGAAGGGACTTCAACTCCAGCATAAGATTGCAGCTGCTCAAGGTTTGACGGACCAGAACTAGACGAAGCACCACTCGCAGACAACAGAGCCGCCTTTTTCTCCTTAAGCAGAATCGAAAACTATTTCATGAGGTCCGGCTTGTCATCCAATAGCCCCACACAACTATAAAAGTCAGAAATCAACTCATTCATGACCGCCTCACGCTCTTCAAGGGCCGCACACTGAGTGACAATGGTGTCGTCGATAGTGAACACCAATGTAATAGTGGCATCCTTGCTCCAACGGGCAAGGACATACCTTTCCGGAATCCTATCAAACTCGAGGTTCCTGAACACAAACATGAGATGACAACAAGGCAGACCAATCCTTTGAAACATATGACAGCCGCATAAAAAAACCTCACCTTCAGCTGACTGCTCGACTGTGAACATCTTGGATAAGCAATCCTTGACACCATAGAATTTTGTACCATTAACATCAGACATGCTCACCATAAAGCATGATAAACAACATTCCATAATCTGATCCTGAACAAGTTTGAAAATTGAGAGCGTATACACCTCAGACGCATGCTTCTCCAATCTTAAATGTGTCTTAAGATCTGGACGCATAGTCGAAGAATCAAAGTTCAGCTTCGCTTGCGTGTGTCTCTGCGTGTCCAAGGCAATGTCAAAGTGCATCACCAACTCAACTAGGCGATAATATCTGTCAGTGAAGTGACCAAAGTAACTGTTTGTAGATTCAGATTCGGAAACAGAAGTAGTCCTAAGCAAACCGCCAAACATGACATCCCTGAAGTAGACTGGGATCCAAAAATGTCGGATTGCAAACATGTCATCAAACTACCTCCGCTTCACCAATGGGAATTCATCAAGCAATGCAGTCCACTGTGACTCAAACTCTGCAGGTGAAAGGTCATGGGTCCAGACAATGTTGTCCAACCTAGCCCTAAATTCTGAACCAGCGGCAGTGTCGTACTTGGTCTTTGCGGGCACTTTTTTCATGATGTGCCACATACAAAGCATGTGGCGCGACCGGGGGAAAACTTGTTCAATAGCGGACTTCATGGACTGGTCTTGGTCTGTCACTATAACCCTTGGCTCGTGCACCATAGCTGCCTTGAATTTCTCCAACAACCAAACATATGATCCAGCATCTTCCTTGAAAATTAAACCAGCCGCAAAAGTAACACTCGACTTGTGATGGTCTAGGCCGGTGAATGGTATGAAAATCAGATTGTACATATATGGAAGAAATGTAAACAAAGCCAATGATGCATAAGTAAAAAGTGATAAAACACTAGATTAGTCTGTAATAAAAACAACAATGAAAGGAGGATTCATAAGTAGACAAAGAGGTTCATTAGAATGAATATACAACTACAAGGGAGAAAAAGTTAGACTAGGTTCATCAGGTTTGCAAACTAGGTTCATTAGTTTCAACAGAGAGGTTCATACAATCTAACTAACAGGTTCATTCAATAAACTAACAGTTAAAGAATCAAAAATAGAGTAGTAAATGCAAGGATAGTTATAGTGTAAAAGGAAAAAGGGGAAATGTATTGAAGAAGGATAGCCAATAACCTGTTGGTTCGGTATGTAGCATCAAACGATACAACGTCGCCAAAGAGAGAGAAGTTCTTGCGAGACACGGGATCAACCCAAAATAAACGCGTCAAACGATCACAAGAATCAACGTCGTACTCAAAAAAGAAGGCAGGGCAAAGTTCTTTTTTGTTGAACAAACGGTTGATCGCCATCTGAGCATCGGAACCACCAATATAAGCCAACATATCTCATCGGTAGTTCTTGAAGTCAACAGCAGAAGCACCGACTTGGGAGTAGCCGCCAACAAGTTCCTTGAATATTCTATGTGACCTGACTGGACCGATGTGCGCTTTCTCACAATCCATGACAAACTTCTTATATCCAAAGTCCAGCTTCCTCATAGACTTCATAAATTGTTTATCCTTACCAACAACCATTTCATGTGTGTGGCGATCTTCAAAAGTTGTTACTTTGTAGCCATGATTACCGGCAAAAGTAAGGGTGAGTTTTGCCTTACAACCAACTCTGTTAGAAGGACGTCGTCGCATGCATTTTGTGTTGTTCTGGCCAGTTTTAAAACCTTGTCTGGTGCAATGCAAGTACTTCAATGTAACTACACTGCCTGCCATGCGTGATCCACCAAGCCTAACAACAAAGTCACATTCCAGTGCATATGCCTTATAAAATTCAACAGCTTCCTCCAATGACCCAAACAACATACCAACAACTGGTTTCAGAGCATCACCACAGATTGGAATGTGGTACAAAGAACCACCTTGAGATAGACGGGCAACAGATAAGTCGGAAGACATCTCAGTGTCAGAATCACTTGGATATGAACTAGGGGAACTCTGACCAAGGGATACACTACCACTAGCACCAACAGAAACACTTCCAAGCACTGCAAACATAAAGCACATACAGCAATTGAGGTTCAATGATATTATGTGGAGGTTCAAAAGAATCGTGCACAATCAAATACAACAATGGAGATAACACAATAACACAATGCAAAACACACAGCAAACAAAATAAATCGAGTTCACACGAGCAATCAATGGAAAAGCATCAGAAAAGACGACTGCAAACAAGCAAAACACAAAATATGAAAAACCGTACATTGAAGAGAGCAAAACCTAACTATGAAAAGGTGAAGACGAATCTGTTAAAGAACACAATAGAAACGCCACAACGAATCAATTGAATACTATGATTCTCAAAATTGTCAAAATGAAAGACGAATCTAAGTTGAATAAACTGCAAAGAAATTCTGAAATCCTAGAAACCGTAGAACATAAATAAGCGAAATTAACTTACCAGAATCCATAGAATCAATCCCAAAGCGTGAATAGATTGAACAAGGCGAAATCGAGCAAGAAAACAACCGTAAGGAGCGAGAACGAAGAACTTCTTCAATGGCGATTCCGATAGAACTTCTTCGCCAAGAGAGACGGGACCGAAGCGAGGGAGACAACAGAACAAATGAAGGCCAAAAGGGCGAAAATGTCCCTCCGTATAGGGTTTTGTTGTTAAATGATGGAACATTTCCAGCCGTTGAATGGAGACACGTGGACGACTACAGTAAATACTCAATGCTTACTTTAAAGCTTGTACTCATTTGATCCTCCCTCTACCAAACAAACCCATAATAATATTTCCATAAAATGGTTTGGAAATATAATATGAATAAATAGAGCAAGTTCTGATTTGGTACCATATAGGGAGTATGTGTGCGCTAGAGAGAAACAATACAAACTAGCACATGTACATGTGCCAATTGCCATGTACCGATATAATTAAATATTAATCATATAAGTTAAAAGTTAATTAATTTTTATATAAAATCAAACCTTGAATAATAAGTAAATAAATAATAAAAATATTTTGCATAGATTAAATCACTTTGAACATGAAAATGTCACGATATGAATATTAAATTACAAATATTTTTTTTTATTATATAATGTGTGAGCTAGAGAGAAATAATACAGTTTTTAGAAGTTCCGAAATCGTAAGCGACAAAAACACGAAAACATAAGGTATGTAATCTCGTCGAGCATCATAATAATGATCCAATTTGCATAAAGCAATATTTTTTTTGATTCGGTGGATCTTGAAATAGAAATAATAACTATAGTTTCCATTTTGTGTAATATCTTGAATCAATTTTTGAGTGAATATTATAAATATAAGATCCACCGAATCAAAAAAATATTGCTTTATACCTTATGCAAATTGGATCATTATTATGATGCTAAACGAGATTACGTACCTTATGTTTTCGTGTTTTTGTCACGATTTCGGAACTTCTAAAAAAATGTATTATTTCTCTCTAGCTCACACATCATATAATTAAATTATATATTATTAACTATAGTTTCCATTTGGTGTAATATCTTGGAATCAATGTTTGAGTGAATATATCCTAATTTACTATAATTTTGGATTTTTTACCAAATTAATGCTCTAGCATTTAATAATGCTACTCAAATCCTTCCACTCAAATCAGCATGGGCTTGGACCTAGCTGATGTGAAACAATAGAAAGAAGCTGAATGTCCGTCAATCATCATCAATCAACATCAATCCACATTCAATCTGATCCATTACGGCACAATAATAAATCATCAAAAATAATTTTTTTGTTTGTATATATCTTTGTCTTATGCCCCACCACTATAATTAATGTCCACCAGTAAAAGCTATATACATTATGTGTTGTAATATGTATGTATATAATATATGTAAACTATTATTTATAATTACAAAATAAGAATTATATGATTTTGGAAAACATACTAAAAATTAATATTAATATTCTTACATATTTTATAGATTATAATACGTGCGTATATATATGGAATAAATCTATATCTATATATATCCTAATCTATACTAACATAAAAAGTTGACATATTGCCACAATAAATGTCTCCATTTTTTTAATTTCAATAAAGCAATCCACATGCCTCTCATTAGTGAACCCTCTACCATTAATTATATGTTATCTATATTGTAATCTATGTACAAATTATACATGAAATCCAATGAAACATATAATTTAACTATCTAATCTATGTATTAATTTAGTGGGTTGTTCAAACATATATTTTAAATATTTACATATTATAAGCTTAAATCGCTTTCAAACATCTATAATATAAAAAAAATAGTTTTTTTATGCAATAAATATACTCATTCATTATCAAGCATATTTTCAATTTCTAAACTAAGTATTTTGGAAATAATAAATTTATTTAATATCAACCAAATTTTATAAGTCCCATAAATTAAAGATGATGAGACTAAACAAATGTAAAAATTGTATTTTTTTATATTCAAATTTATCATCTTTTATAAAATGATCTAAAGACAACTATATGAAAAAATTAAAATTAATTTAAATTTCATAATATTCTAAATTTAGTTACTATGATTTTGTTCATAATAAAATTTTAGGAAATATTTTTAATTTAAAGTTAATTTATTATAAATAATTTCTAATAATAATAATTAGAATTCATGAATAAGAATATACAAATAAACCATAATAAATAAGCAATTTTAAACTATAATATGGTGTTATAATTTTTTAATTTTATTGTATATATACATTAATCATTTTTTTACATGTAAGATATCATAACATGCACATATTTGTTGTTTTGTAACAATATCTCAAAAAAAGTTAAAAACTCCTGCATAATACTATTTCACAAAATTTTGAAAATAGTTTTCACAAAATTTTGAATGTATATCATATACCTATCAATTGAGAATATATATATATATATAATTTCTAATAATATAATAAAGCTACATATAATAAATAAGCAATTTTAAACTATAATACTTGAAATTAAACAAAATATAGAAATTTATATTAACTTATAAATATAACGTAATTGAATATGAGATGAAATATACAATTTTTGTGATGTGATGACATACTAACTATACATAATTTTATAAAATTACACTAATATATCTAAAAGATCAACCAATCTAATAATAAACAAAAATAAAAATTTAAAATTTGAATAAAACATCTTAAAAGCATGGTAAAAGTTCGCTAATTCTTGAAATGAAAGCAAATCTTTAAATAACACTTAAAATAACACCTAAATAGTGATTGCTTAAGCTAATTCTATATTATAATAATTTGATATGAGATAGAATTATCAAATGTTGTTATAAAGTTGAAAAAGTAATTTTGTTTCATCTTATTTTATATATTAATAACATCATAATTAGTAATGTAAAATGGAATAACTCATATATATTGTTTTGTTATTTTGAAACAAACAATTTCGGATAGATTTGGTTGTACAAATATTTTAAAGTACATTGATATACTAAAATAATAACCAATCTAATTATATATAATAATAAATTATATTGTATTAATCATGCCATGGATACGCACGGGCACATATGTAACTAGTCTATATAAAAATTAGCATTCTGGTAATATTAATGATAGGTGTGACTACATTTGTGAGGAGTAAGGCAACCTATTCTTAGGAGAAAGTAAGCCCACATTCTCAATTAATGTTTATGTATTAAGTGAGTTTTTGAAAGGTCTCAAAAACTTTTTAAACGTGTAAACACATCTAGTAAAACCTCTTAGCATGCTTCAGTTTTTTTTTGCAATTTGTTTTACATTTCAAAACCTATAAATGTCCATTAATCCATGTAATACTCCACCCCTTAGCCTTCTTCAGTTTTTTTACAATCTGTTTTACATCCATTAATCCATATATAAATACCACAAGCGAATATCAATTCTCTCCGCTCACGCCATCGATGTTACGATCTTCCTCCACCATCAATTCTGGCTCTACCGCGTTTGGATCTCATCCTCCAATGCCGCTATCCACTTCCTCCTCTGCATCGCCGAGTCCAGCGACGACATATCCGCCGCAATCGCTCCCGGAGACCGTGGCAGGAGCCTTGTCATACAACGGAAGAAGACCGATATTATTAGCCCCTTGATTTTGGAAGGCGGTGCCGCCGCGATATCCAGCGTGGTCGCTCCTCCGGCGCTGTGTTGATGCTGTTGTTCCTCACGTATATGGCATCACTTCGTCACAAAGTAATGCTGGTTAGTATTAAGCTGTCTAGAGAAGTTCGCAGCCGCCGAGCAGAAGGTGAGCAATGTGGGGTCCGCTATAATGAAGAACCGCTATGTACTGACTAGGGCCATGTGGGTAACCGGAGCCTTCACCAAGGTTACAAAGGCGGATGGAGAGGTTGGACAGAAGACTAAAGAGAAGATGGACATGGCTGAAGACGAGCAGAAGAGGAAGGTGGTGGATGAGTTTGCTCAGATTCATCTGTCGAAATCAGACTCCCCCAAGGGGGTTGTTGCTGACAAGGCCGAACCCGAGTATCTGAAGCCCAATGTTACCGAACCCAATGAGCATTTGCGAGCTCCTCTGAAGCCTGAGACTGGACTCGTTAAAGGTTTGGTCCCTTGACCGCGCTGTAATGATGTACATATGCTCGACACAAGAACCTTGTATCGTCGTCGCCTTTATTTAATCACTTCTTTTGTTGTTGTTAGAAGTGTCTGAGGAGGTGGTACATGATATATGGTTTTGTCTTTACAACAATTAGTATTGTTTTAGTAATACCTTTTAAACATGTTAATTTTCTAATGCAACAAGCTTGAATTTTTGAGACTGGAGATTTTAGTATCATGTCCTTGCTATTTTTTTAGCAACCTTTCCTTTCCGTTAGTCATATTTTGAGGTCTAGGTTCCAATTTCATCATATTCTAAGTTGATGGCAAAAGGCCTATGATTGATCATTTGGGTTTTTCACCAAAGTAATCCCCCATCATTTAATGCTACTACTCAAATCCGCATGGGCATGGCCCAAGATGATATCAAGCAATCATCCATTATGTGATTATACATAAGGGTCAGTCCACATAAGGGTCAGTCCATTACACCACATAACCCAGTATAGGAATAAGCTGAAGACCGGCCCATCAATATCAATCGACATTAAATCTGATCCATTAGAGCACATTTAATCTGCTATTTAATTGAACCTTAAAAAAAACATGCTCATATAAATTGAACCTTTTTTTTGTGCCTCAAAAATATTAAACACAAATTAGACTATTTCATACTCCATATATTAGACTATTCACCTAGATCTTTACTTTGGCATGTTATATACTATTCCATATAACCATTGATTATAAGAAAATTGTTATGTTACAAATGCCTAAATTTGTACAACAAAAAACAACATGTAAATGTAGAATACTCAATACAATCTTTTTAAACTAAGAATTAGTCATCTACTTACAAATTAATTATTACGAGTTGTATAGTCCTTCATCATGCAATAATGGGCGAAATTTGACCAAATCTAACGTTTATGCAATTGGACAGGTAGTGAAATCAGTGGCCATTATATATAGTATTTAAATCTATATATAACGTAACTCCAATCAGTGGACATTAAAAATAAAGAACATATAAGCCTTCAAGATTTTTAGAGCCTCAAACAGTTACCTTCACTGTTAGCCTTATTAAAAGACATTCTATATAGTATTTAAATCTGGATATAATATTCCCATGAAAAAAAACAAATTTACTAAAATGAAAAACCCTAACAAAAGTTTTTTTTTATATAAACTATAACAAACTCACTTCAATATGTATATAGGTAGGATATTTGCCTTTTAAAAATGAAATTGATATTGTATATTGTAAGCACATAATATTTGCTCTTTATCTTTGGTTACATACTATAATTGAATACAACTCTTATTATTACACCGATGAACTTATATCAATCTAAATGAATAAAAAAGTTACAACAACTCACCATGAAGCAAAATCATCAACATCAAGCAAAACCAATCCATAAAACCAAATGTATACCAAATTGCAGACCCGCGTATAGCACGGATTTACCTTCCTAGTTTATACATATAAGTTTTATAAGGAATAAAGAACATAAATAAATATAAAAAAAATGTAAAGGATAAAAGAATTAATGACAACTTAGATTTGCTACATTACATAGTTCATATGGCAACACGTATGAATGAGAGTTAATATTTTTGTATATATAGAGAGATGTACAATTGATTTATTAAGTAGGTCGGAAATAATTTATTATGTCAGATTTTATGAAAGAATCTTGAAATACATTAGTAATTTACTAGCATAATTAATGAGAGGAAATCGTAATGTCAATGGGCCTTTGGGCCAATATCACATACTAATTTGCAGATGGGCTTGTTGTATTTGCGGGGCCAATTTGTAGAAGTGTTTGCTGGCATTAAGCAAATAGGATGTGAATCATACGAGAATAGATGTTTATATGCGAACGTAATAACATAAACACGCATTATATAATTTATGAGCACGTTGGCAAAAACGGTACGACCGTAATGTGTAAAAGAAGTGCGTACTTAGGTTACATAAATATTATACTTTGTGTGCATAAATTTTGTATCGTGTGTGCGTCAACTTATTAAAAACAGGTGCATAAATTTTATACTTTGTGTACATAACTTTTATAGTATGTCTCATTAATTATGGCGAAAAAACCGCGCACATTTTTTTTTTTACTTCGCATTCCTCCTTGGGTGGCACATCTAGCCGCCCAGAAAACCCTTCTCAAAAACCGGTTTGCCTCTGGGCGGCACTAGGTGCAGTCCAAGCAAACCGGATTTTTGATAACCCGGTTTGGCCCTGGGCGGCACGTATTGCCGCCCATTTTTTGGGGGGGAGAACCCGGTTTAGGAATTTAGTTTATTTATTTTATAATAAAAAAATTTGGTTTTTTGGAAACCGGGTTAAACCTGGGCGACACTTGGTGCCGCCTAGAGAACCCTCCAAAATTTGGGCGGCAAATTTTGCCGCCCAAATTTTGAATTCAAAATTCAAACATGGGCGGCACATACTACCGCCCAGACTTATCCCCCCAAAAAATCCCAGCTCGGCGGTATTTAGCGCCGCCGAGGGGTCGTCTTCTCCGAGCAACAAAAAAACCAAATCCGAGAGGAAAAAAAAAAGGATTCCGGCGAGTATTCCTTTGAAGACATATGGGCGGAGATAGACCATCAAATGGCGGCGGCGGGAGTTCTCGGCGGCGACGGCGGCGGCGATCCACTAGTGTCGACGGCGGAATCGACGGCGCTGAATTTCTGTTTTATTGGCGGCAGCAGCATGGGAGGCGACGCGGCGGAAGAGGGAGGCGAGGCGGGGGAGATGGGAGGCGACGCGGCGGAGGAGGTGGCGCCCATGACCGGGGAAGAAGGGGCTGGGCTGCACGTGGAGCCGCCCATGACCGGGGAAGCTGGGCTGCACGTGGAGCCGCCCATGACCGGGGAAGAAGAAGTGCTCTCTGGGCTGCACGACCTGTCGCCCAGGACCGAGGAGGTTGCCGACGACCATTTGGGAGAGGAGGGGGATATCGGGGTGGACAATGCCTTCGACGTGGCGTGCGCGGTTGTGATGGAGGCGATGTTAGATTTGGGGGAAAATCCCGTTCGTCAAAAGCGGAAATATGAACAGAGGCTTACTGAAAAGGTATGGTGTTTGTAATTTTTAATTTGTTAAATCTAATTTATTTAATTAAATTGTTACTGTAATTGTAGATTTGTAAACTTAGTTTTTATTGTATTTAATCATTCTTAAAAAAGACTATAGGTAATATGCTCAATTATACTGTGAAATAATATTAAATATATTATCGTAATGAAAATTTTAATATATTGATTTTGTTTGTAAGAAAATAATTTTCTATATATGTAACTAGGTTGTATTGGGAAAATGAATATAGTTATATTTATTATGGAAAAATAGGAAGTATTGGGTAAGATCGCACAGATGGATCGAGACAGTCGTCCTACTACTGCATCTGCTCGCAAGAGGAGGGTTGTCGGTGTATCGTAGGACACAGAGGTGCTGCTTAGTGAGGACGATAGTGAGGGCGATAGTGAGGACGATGTTGGTCCCGTCCGCTCAGATGAGGACGTGGTTATGGAGGACCCACCTCAGGACGACTTTACTACCGGTCCTTCTACTATCCCTCAGGATCCGGAGTTGATTATCGACCCACCAGAGCAGCAGTCACATCAGGAGGATCCACCTCATGAGGACTCACCTCAGCAGCAGCCACCTCAGGAGGACTCACCTCAGCAGCAACCATCTCCGACTGAGCCACATCAGCAGACTCCATCTCAGCATGCCCCACCTCCACCTGAGCCATCTCAGTAGGCCCCGTCTCCGCCTGAGCCAGCCACACAGGCCCCACCTCCGCCTGAGCCAGCTGAGCAGTTTCCTTCTTTGTTGAGGAACTTTGATACGCACATTGCGGAGCTGATATGGAGGAAGGCGTCGTTGGACCCACCAGAGGACGTTGTTAGGACTTTGAGGGTTCAGGCACGCCCTATGCAGTTTGCATTTTGGAGGGATCGTATTCCCATAGGGGTCCCTAAGGAGGGTTCCTGGTTTTGGATTGCGCAGCATATGGGGTTGACCGGTTTACTTGATTTGCAGTTCGGCAATGCTGATCACATCCTAATTTCAGCGTTCGTTGAGAGATGACATCCAGAGACGAACACCTTCCACTTTCCCTTGGGCGAGATAGGTCCTACTCTACATGACGTTCTGATGATTTTAGGGCTGCCGATCGAGGGATTTGAGGTGACATCACCATGGACCGGTCAGGATAGCGAGCTGGCGGAGTGCGAGGCCTTGTTCGGCTATCTGTTTGGGATAGATCCGGAGTACAACTTTGATGAGGATGATGCTGACATGGTCCGTGACCTTAGGAAGGGTTGGGTCAAGCAATTCCAGCTTGGGAGGCATGTGATGAGGATGATTGATGAGGGTGCCTACCCAGAGGATATAGCAGCCGATTTCTTATGGCACGCCATGTCGGCTAGCATCTTCGTTGACAAGTCAACGAACGAGCTGAAGACCACATTGCTACCTCTTTTTGTGGACTGGGAGCGTGTCGTTCATACTGCTTGGGATACCGAGGTTTTGACTCTCCTTTTTAGGAACCTCGGAGAGGCTTCTCGACGCGGAGCTGCACAGTTCGCCAGCTGCACACGTCTTTTAGAGGTAGACCTTTATTATAGTTAAATTATAATTTAAATCATTAATATATATTATTGAATTGTTTATAACTATTGGCTGTCTTCCTCCGTACGCAGGTTTGGATTTGGACGTACTTTGTATACTTCCCGGGCAACCCTAACCTCAATGAAGGTGCGGACGACGACCTCCGACGCGCTGGACGATACTCCATTGGCAGGACCCCTCTCCGGTCCCCCCGTGACCAATCACACTACAGACGGATTCTGGACGAGTATAGGCCAGAGGATGTACGGGTAATAAAAGACCCTTCTCACAGTAGGCCACTCATCTCCAGCAATTAACTTCACGAACTCCAAGGGCCCAGAAATCTCACAAGTACCCTACTGGGCGGCACTGTGTGCCGCCCGGTACCCTCCTGGGCTGCACTGTGTGTCGCCCAAGTGAACCCTCCTGGGTTGCACTGTGTGCCGCCCACAACGGTCAATCTCAATCAAATGATTATAAACATAGATTCCGGATCAATCTCAATCAAACTTTCCCACAAAAAGAAATACAATATCATATATAAAGTCGATTACAATCCAAAAAACCTAGGTAAGTATGTCAGGTCGCCCTTGAAATGCTCGCTCCTCTACATAATTCTTGAACCTATCCTTAAAGCGCTCATGACTATCCCATCCATCAACACTTGGATCCTTGTAAATGCGTCACTGTCTTGGAGGCGGTGGAATGGGACAATGATCATTAACAAGCCAAATCTGTAAACATAAACAGTACAGTTATAAAATTTTATGAAAGAATAAGTAAATACGAGAGAGTAGGACTCCACGTACCGGTACGTAATGGTCTCTCCTGCCTACATGTGCTATCGCATAAACCTTTGTCGGAGGCTCAGCACCCGGGGGGGGGGGGGCACAATGGAAGACATGTGTGCGGTCCGAACCATGATAACACAACAATAACCACTTGGTGTTCCGTGGAAAACGCCAAACCAGTAATAGACATTATACACCAGAAGTTCGTCGTGCACGGTGAAGCAATATATTTCAATATCCTAACAAATGCTTCCACCGTCAACGCTTCCTCCCCAAGCATCGCTACGTAGTTGGCTCCATGTGTCTGGACGTTCTTCGAAAGCTCTAACCGAACATCAATGTACTCGTCTTCTCGGCGACATAGCAAAACGGCAAGAGAACGAAACCCACAATGACCATCACCTTTGACATTTTGTACTCTAGAAATGTATGCGAGCATGAAATGATCAATATTCTCGTGTCCCCAGTTGAAGACGAGATACTTGACCGACTTGTTTGAAGCCGACTTGGACTTGCTTGAAGCAGATTTGAGCTTTGCAGGTTTAGTGGCACTCCCCTTTGCTGTTGAAACTCCACTGTGAGATCGTCCGCTAGAAGGACATCCTTTCGATCCCTTTGATCCCACGGACGATTTCACATTGGTCGTCTCTTTCTCTGCAGGCGCACCTCCTCTTCCACTCCCAGCTCCTCATCCTCCATCTTCATCTTCTTCATTTTTGCATCCACATGCTCGTCCCAACCCATATTCCTCTTGGTGCCGGTCTTTCTCGCATTCATCCTAGGCCTCCCCTTCTTGGTCTCACCACGTGGCGGGTTTTTAATATCGCACGATATATGGTCCTTTGACTCACGCCACTTTTCCGCCATCTTCTTCAACGTAAATCCTTGAACTGTCCCACAAAAGAACTCTTCAATGAAGTCCTGCACCATGACATTGTCCGTTGTGACTGCAACACCATCATCGACATCAAGATCCTTTGCATCCACCCCTTCCCATCGGATCTGCTTCCAGAAAATATCAACCTCTTCAAGCACTAACAGGTAACCCGTCTCCACGTAGACCTTAATTGTGTGTGGGCAAGGCAGTCCTAGTGTGGACCTCCACCAAAAATCATCATATTTGTCCCCAATTTTCCCCTCATTTGCTAACACAGCTTGGGCATACAACATTCTCAAGCATTTCTCAGAGCACTTTTCAAGGATGCGCTTGAAGAACACCTTAACCCACTCAGGGCCATTTACTATCTCCATGGGAAAGGCATTGCAGTTCTTGGTCAGCTCAAATCGGATCTTCCGATGCTGATCAACAAACATGTTGTCGATGTGCTGCACAATTGTGTCGAACCCTCCAACGGATGTCTCAATCATGTCCTTAAGCATAGAGTGATGACCCTCAACCCTGAAAATAATATAATCGTTTATAATTTACTAAATGAATTTTATAACCCAATTTGATTGCAAATGTTTGTATGAAAGTTACCTGTTTGATGTTCTTGTGGCAAAATGGAGAACATCATCACACCATGCCGCAACTAGCTTCTTCTCATGCTCATTAAACCAATTTTGCCCCACATATTTCACCAGGCATTCACTCCATATCTCCTTAAAGTGAGCAAGTCGCTCTCTATACTCCTCCTTTGTGTGAGACCTCATCACCCGACGAACACTTCCCGAGAATTTATTCTCGTCAATCTTCATCGTCTTAGCATATGCCTTCACATTACGGTCTACATGGACCTGGCACAATAGATGACGAACCTTCGGAAACACCAATTTGGCAGCCTTGATCAGTCCTAGCTCTCGATCAGACATGATGCATACGGGACTTTCCCCCCGTACAACCACTTCAATCATCTCAGTGCCCATGCATAGTGGTTTGTCGTCTCCCTTTCCATGAACACAAGAGCAATGCAATATGTGTAGTTGGTGCAAGTAAACCCAACAATCTGGAACAGAGGCATACCATACCTATAAATGCAACACAAAAAATACTTTAAACCCGCAGAAAATACCATTATCTACACATAATACAAAAAACGAGTAAGGTTTACCTGTTGGTTTTGTAGGTCGAATCCATGATGGCGACATTAGGGAACATGCACAACAAATGTCGAGCGTCTGGATGAGAAATAAACAAGCACGCCAAAACCTCCTTCCCATCTTCCCTCGTCTTAGTAGCAGTGTCCAACAAATAGCCTTTCTCATTCAAAAACCCCAATGACCATTGTGTCACATTCAGATTGCCTAGGGATTTCAACCTCTCCTTAGCCCTAACAGTGTACACCTGCCTCCTCGAAATCGTTGAACCCGTATATTCATTCATAAGCTGTGTAGAAATAACCTTGGGTCTTGCACCCGCCGCAGTATCAATCATCACTTTCCTACGCTGCTCCTTCGTAAGTCGGGAAGCAAATGCATGTCCGATCAAGGTGGTCGAAAGCATATGGTTATGGCATCCACTAACAACCGATATGGTCCACCCAGGATCTCTAATAGCATTTTCTTCCCTAAAAGTACCATGCAACAAAAAAGGACAATCCTTCTTCTTTGACCTAGCTTTATTCACTCGTATCGGGCTGACCTTTTTACCATCGACTAACTTCTTTTTCTTGCCGGACCTAGGTAACCCGAATCTCTCACAATGAAATATAATCTTTTTAGGCTTTGATGATTTAGTAGTGATCACCATAAAAAAGCCAAAAACCGACCTTTTGCACCCAATCTCTCAATCCTTCCATACTCGGAAATATCTCATTAGTAGTAAAATGGGATGAGAAGTCGATTGCTACAAATTCATCATCACTGAATCATCCTATTTATATACAAAAAATAGTATATTAGAGACTAATTAATAATTAAATTTATACAAACTAATATCAAAAAATTATAGATTATTTCAAAACAGTCTAACATTTCAAAGACTAAGTACATTTAAGATCTAATCATTTTATACAATAAAAATTAAAATATTACGTACCTTGAAGTACTCAGGAGAAATCGGCGACTGAAAATCACCCTCATCATCTAGAGATGTGTGCGCGCTCGAAGACAACTCCGACAACCCCCTCCAACCAGGATCGCTTGACGATGACATTTTTTAAGAAAAATCGGATATGAAGTTTTGGGTTCCAATCATTACTATTACATCTCCAATATATATAGCCGGTCACATGACCGTTGGGAGTGAAACGAAGTATTTCTGGGCGACCCTATGTGCAGCCCAAGTTGATCGTTGTCAATCGTACACTCCCTGGGCTGCACATAGTGCCGCCCAGAAGTACTCCGATTTTCGTGAACCGGTTCACTGGGCGGCACATAATGCCGCCCATAAACCCTTCTCCCCCAACAAACCCGATCACTGAACCGGTTCTTTGGGCGACACATGTTGCCGCCGACTAAACCGGTTTTTAAAAAATACATTTTAAATAATTTTTTTAAATAAAATAAAAATTAAACCCATCTTGGACTGCACTACGTGCCGCCCAGGAAACTCGGGTTTTCTGGACGGCAAGATGTGCCGCCCAATGAGGAGTGCGAAGTAAAAAAAACTGGAGTGCGCGGTTTTTCGCCGTTAATTATTTTACATGTTCATAAAACTTGCTTTGTGTTTGCATCATTCTCACGATCTCATAAAACTTAGTATTAGTGTCCTTAAAAAAAAGGAATCAGACCCTTAAGCAAAACTCAAGACTACTTATATGGGCCAAGACCAAGAGGGGTAGAAAGTTGCAGTTGAATTTTGTTTGATCCAGTTTTCCGGTTTCTCTTGGAGTAATGGGCCGTATTGTTTATTACCGTTATACACAGGGTTATGAGAGCCTATTACGTTTGGAGGGACCTAAATGGCCGGTATATGATACTTTCATAGTTACTTTAACAATTTAAAAATCACAATGATACCAAATTATCCACAAATCACAATTGCAAATTGCAAATGATTGGTGTAAATTAACTAGAACTACATGTAGAGAGAAGCTTTTAATATTCATTGAATTTATGAAATGGGCGTCAGTATAGTAATCGGTCAATATCCATTGAGTTTTTAAAACCATAGTTATCTCATAGTTCTCACTAAAATAGATCAAGCAACAAGATAATATTCTTAATATTTGAAATCATTTTTGAATATATTTGATACAAAAACAGAAGAAATGTATATCTATCTAGGCCCTCTTGTAATTGGTCACGGCCGAACTTTGATTATTTTGGACATATTCTAGCTTTTTCTATAATATATAACTAGCATAGTTCGTGTCAAGCACGAAATTGGATTTATTAAATATTATTTTAATAATATGATTTAAATTTTAGAAAGTTAAATACATTATATTGTATAAAAAAGTGGTTAATATTTTACTTTACTTCTCATAAAAATGTCATACTATAAGGGGGAAAAATTACTGAAAAGTACCATCATAGATATTAAAATTAAAATATGATGTTAAATTGAAATCATTTTTAGTTATCTTAGAAAATATTTGAATAATGAAAAATCTTTTCCTTGAGATTTTAAAAATAACTTTTAGATATGTTAAATGGATCTAATTCTATAGAGCAATATTATTGAATCTTGATCACCATTTCGTGGCTATGAATTGAACTGAAGAATAAGTTATTCTATGGACCCACTATACCTTGGCTTGCATCCATATATACAAATTGTATTGGCTATGCGTCGAAAAAATAGGAGGTTAAAAAATGGTGCTTATAGTCCATTTTGAGTACAATATTAAGATCATAATAGACCATATACTTGCTGAGTTGCTGTTTTGTTATGGTACTACAATTTAGACCACTTTCATATGCTACGAGTAAAATCTTTACTCAAAGTCAGGCGATGTTGGGCCAAACGGGCCCAAGTTTGTCCATCCCAATATTCGTCATACATATATATAGCGAATTGGAAGAATAGGGTTTGTGGGCGTGGTGTTTTTTTTTTTGGGTGTGACTCCACGTAGAAAGAGAGAAGAAGCTATTGAGAGCTTTTTGGAGAGTTTTCAAGCCAAAGAGGAGAAAAATAGAGAGAAAAAGGAGTTTGGATGAGAAAAAAAAAAGGTGAAAGAAGAAGCGGGTTTACACTTCTTTAGCTTTGTAAATCGTCTCTTGGATTCAGATAGCTCGTTACTAAAGGTGGATTTGGTAAGTTAGTCTCTTTTGGAATCCCTAATCTCATGAGTAAGTGTTTTAGTTAGTTGGAGATGAATCCTTTCTAGATCGGGTTGTATTTAGAGGGGTGTTTGAGATCTCCATGTTTGTGTCCGGTGTGTGAGACTTGTATTGCTAGACACTTGTATTGATTTGTTGATTAGTGGATTGATTGACTTGGTTGGCCGGTCGTGGGTTTTTTCCCCTCTCGTGATTGAGGGTTTTCCCACGTTAAATTCATGTGTTGGTTATTGTGATTATTTTGTTGCTTGAGTTTGTTTGTGATTTGGTTATCTTGAGATTCTGTGTTGTCGTTGTTTCTGGGTGTCATTTGATTGTCAGCGGAATTGTCGTTACTCCTAGTTGGCCTCGAATTTGCGCTTATGGGCCCAACAAGTGGTATCAGAGCCTTTTGGTTGTGTTGAGATTGTGGGCATTAGGAGTAGAGATGACAATGAAAGTTGAAGACTTTGCGGGTACAATGATCAAGTTGACGGCTTTAAATTACTCGATTTGGAAGTCGCGAATGAAAGATTTGTTGTACTGCAGAGACTTGTATGACCCGGTTGAGTTGGGATCAAGAAAGCCGACTGAGACATCTGAGAGTGACTGGAAGAAGCTGCACAAAAAGACTATTGGAACCATCAGACAATGGGTGGATAACTGTGTTTATCACCATATTAGCAACGAGACGGACGCATAGGTGTTGTGGAAAAAAATGGAAGATATGTATGAGCGGAAGTCAGCCCAGAGTAAAGCTTTTGTGATTAGAAAGCTGGTGAATCTCAAGTATAAAGACGGAAAGCCTATTGCAGAGCATCTGAGGAGTTTCATAAATTGGTGAATTAGTTGAACACCATGAAGTTGGTCCTTGATGATGAGTTGCAAGCCCTATTGCTCTTGAGTTCTTTGTCTGACAGTTGGGAGACTCTGGTGGTATCGATCAACTATTCTACTTCTAGTGGTATTGTGTCTTTATCTGCAATGAAGGATAGTCTCTACAATAAGGAGACTAGGAGGAAGGATATGGGCACAGATACGTCACATTGGTGACATATTCTAGGAGCAGATCGAGAGGTAGATCGCATACCAAGGGAGCTATACTTGTTATTTATGTGGCAAAGAAGGGCATATCAAGAGGAACTGTAAACATTGGAAGGAGAAAAATCAGAAGGAAAATGATGAAAACACCATTACAGCTGTGCATGGTAATGAAGATGAATTGGTTGTTCTCTCTTGTGTTGAGGCTCAGAGTTGTGAGCCGGATACTTGTGTAAAGTGGGTGGTTGACTCTGGTTCGTCTTACTATTGTACATCAAGGAAGGAAGCATTCACCACGTACAATGCAGAAGTCTTTGGAACGGTGAAGATGGGGAACACCAGTCATACAGAGGTGGTTGATATTGGTGATGTTTGTGTGAAAACAGACATTGGTTACACGGTGACATTGAAGAATGTGCGCCACATACCGGTTATTTCGCTCTCGCGCTCTGCTAATCCAACCTAAACCTAGAACATCTATGATAGCCTATTAATCCACAAGAGAAATTAAGACGCTCTCGCAATAATAAAATCTCAGGTTCAATTCCTAGGTTTCCAATAGAAGTTATTAACTCTTGGTCTCAAACCCTATCTGACTACCTATTAACGTTTTTACCTCTCGGTTGCAAACCTTAGTAGGATCCAATTCGCAAAAGCTAATATGGGCATAAAGCATCTAGGAATGAATCAGATACTATTTCAATTCAGGCAAAGAAGTAATTCTAATTACATACACATCATCGTGATCACCCCAATCTTAAAACTAAGAATTTAGCCAAACATAATTGAAGACATATTCAATAGATTTAAACTAGCCAACAAGAATTATTCAATAAAAACAGAAGATAAGAAAACTTATTACGCCACGTGACGCCCCCAAATCGAACCAAAATTTTCTGCTGCCACGTGGCATCACGGTATTAAATTTGCCACGTGTCAAGCTCTCATTCTTTTCGTTGGTTTTTCGAAAATCAAATAAAATAAAATCAAATAAAATCTCTGCCCATATTAGTCGGATATGCATACAACATGAATATTTTGTATAATCTATTCTTTCCAATAACGTAGCAAACAATATTCTCGGCCATATATTTTTTGTACGTAATCTACTAAAGTTGAATACCTACTACGTCATGTGACGCCCCCAAAATGAACCAAAATTTCCTGCTGCCACGTGGCATCACGGGAATTTGCCACATGTCAAACTCTCACTTTTTTCGTTGGTTTTTTGAAAATCAAAGAAAATAAATCTCTGCGCATATTAGCCGGATATGCATACAATATGAATATTTGTATAATCTATTCTTTCCAAAAACGTAACAAACAATATTTTCGGTCATATATTTTTTGTATGTAATCTACTATATATCTACTAAAGTAGAATACCTACTACGCCACGTGGCGCCCCCAAAATGAACCAAAATTTTCTGTTGCCACGTGGCATCACGGTATTTAATTTGTCACGTGTCCTGCTCTTATTTTTGTTCGTTGGTTTTTCGAAAATCAAAGAAAATAAATTTATGCCCATATTAGCCAAATATGCATACAATATGAATATTTTATATAATCTATTCTTTTCAAAAACATAGCAAACAATATTCTTAGCTATAAATTTAAAGAACCAACTTGTACTATGCTAAGCTAAGCTAAGAAATTAGTTAAAGACAAGAAGCATTACACTTTGATTAAAACTATTATGTAGTAGTATCATATAGATTTTTATATAAAATTAGTTTTTTGTAAAATGTATCAGAGAAACAATTCATTTTTTTCCCGCTCGGATAACATAATATGACTTCTATTTAACATTCAATTTTGGTTTGAAGAACTATAGTTGTTCAATACTGGTTTTGATTGTTATTTTTTTCCTATAGTATGATATTTTTTATGAATATTGATGTATACAAATTAATCATCTATAAGTACTACCATATTTGACTCTATAAACTCTAATGTTATGTTACTAAAAAAAATTAATATTTCACCACCATTAACTCCTCTTATTTGTGGAAATATTGTAAAGTCTTAATTTGACAAGAAACACGCTGATTCAATAAGGTACATCTGATTATGATATCCAAGAAGCAAATGAATTTTTTGAATAGGTATTAAGCATGAGTGATGGTATTGTAGGTGATGACAATGATGGAGAAGTACAAATACAAATTCTTGATGAACTATTGGTGAATGATTATGACTTAGATCTGATTCCAGCAATTATTAAGTGTGTTTATTCATCTCTTTTGGATAATAAGTTGTTTTCAAAATACTTTGAAGAACGGGCAATTCTTGCACTAACACATGAAAATGTAGATATAGTTAATGACTATATATTGTCTTTGTTACTTGGTGATGATAAAGTTTATCTCAATTTGGATATCATGTGCAAGACAAGTTTTATTACAGATAACGATGCAAGTGTTTATACATCTGACTACTTGAACATTATTAGATGTTCTGGTGTCCCAAATCATGTACTTAAACTTAAGGTTGGAGTCTTTATTATGTTGCTTTGAAATATTGATCAATTCTCAGGTTTATGTAATAGGACAAGATTGATAATCATGCAGCTCGACAATCATGTCAAACAAGGAAGAATATTTCAAGCAACAATATCAGACAAGTTTTGATTCCTCGCGTGCTCATGTCACCATCAGACACTTTATATCCGTTCATGTTTCAATGAAGTCAATTTCTCTTGAGTGTCAGTTTTGCTATGACGATAAGCAAGAGTCGGGGCCAATCACTTGCAAATGTCTGTTTGTGTCTTCCACGTCATGTTTTCACTCATGGTCAGTTTTATGTTGTATCATCAAGAGTTACCAGCAAGAAATGTTTGGAGATTTTAATATGCGACAAAAACAATAAAAGTTCTAATACTATAACCAATGTAGTATACAATGAAGTTTTTAATAATTTGTAGCAATTTTGAACATCTTACGAGATTTTATCTTTAGGGTTTCATTTTCATGTATTAGATGAATATTTTGATTATGCTTTATCGTTTTAGTAGTATTAATGTTAGGAATGTGGCTATCCCTACTTCAAAATTAATTAACCAATTTTTACTATATATAAAGTTTATGGATAGTTTCACATCTCTTTCAATAATATTTTATCAATCTCTTTAATATTTTTTTTCAATTAGTTTTTTTTTTATATTATCATTCATCTACTTCTATAACAGTTCTATATCGATTAAATATATAATTTTAATATACTATTTTTTAAAATATATAATTTTTTTTAACAAATCTCGTGCCCTACATTAGTTTGACCCTAAATAGCAAATGAAATGATCGAAATCAACCCATTGACATGATGTTGATATATATTTATTGATTTGTCATATATCTCCCCTGAAAAAGGGGGACACATATTGTCTCTTTTCAATTTGCTCAACAATAATTCGTTCTAATCAAATGCCTCTTTCATGCAAATTAAAATAATTCAACCTACTTTACGAATTAAATCAAATTCTCTATTTTGCTTTTTGGAAATGAGATTTCTATACTGTTAATCTATACTTTACTCTTTTGTCAACATTTTGTTTTCACTTTTGTTTACCCTGTTTTACTTCACTTTTTGGGTCTAATCCAATACGTGCTTTACTAATATTTTACCAAAAGATATTTTGAATATATAAATGAAGATAGGAAGCATCAAATAAAAAAATTGTTCATTATAGCCATTTGCAACTGTGTAAAAAAAATTATCTTATCGTTGATCAACTAAGACTGTGCTATGCAGTTGTTGAAAAATATTTTCATAATTAGCGAATAACAAAACTAGTTTATTGTATATTATAATGCCGTACGAACTTCTTTCATATCCTTCTCTTCTCCTTTTACTTTTTTTTGGCAATTATACCCTATCTTCTTCTTTTTTCTATTTAAAGGAAAATCATCTAGAAAATTAATTTCCAAAGTTTATGTACAGTTGGCATTTTCTAAAGCTAAATATCTAAAGACTAATACTAAATAGATTATGCTAAATTGCTTTATCATTTATAAAGAGATTCATTAAAAATAAATATTTGTGATGCTTTGGAGTTTGGAAAATTAATATTTCACAATTTATTATGAAAAGGAATTTATAACTTAAATTTTACCAAATACCATTATATTAAAAAAACCTTTATCCATAAAAATACAATTATAAATGAGTATAACAAACAAACCTTAAAATCTAGGAAAAATGACTCTAATTAATACAAACTATCATCCTTGAACCAAAAATAATACGAACTTTAAAAATTGTAAAAACATACCCAAACTATGTCAATATTAACTAAAAATGATATGGACATATTTTCCGGTGAATTTTTCGACGAGTTTGCTGATATTGAGCCGAAAAAATGATTTGTCATATTTCCGTTTAACACATCAAATTACACCTCATTTATATAGTTAAAAAGTAAAAGAAAAATACACAAACCAATATCAGTAATTCACATCTTACAGCAACACGAACAAAAGAAAATATGTCATATTTTTTGACATATCACTTTTTAAACAAACCAGTCATTATTATACAAATGAAGTGTAATTTAACGAGTAATGTTTTCGACAAATTACATTTTCGGCTTCATCTCAGCATTTTACGTTAGAAAATTCACTGCAAAAATATGCTCATATTATTTTTGGTTTATATTGTCATAGTTTAGGTATGTTTTTAAAATTTTTAAAATTCGTATTATTTTTTGTTCAAAGGTGATAGTTGATATTATTTAGAGTCATTTTTCCTAAAATCTAATAACGAGGTGGGTACATGTTTCCTACCAAATACTAAATAGATTATGCTAAATTGCGTTTTTATAATATTTTTTGTGTCAAATTCTAGTTAAATTAAAATGGGACGCGTAATTGATCGATGGATCTCCGCGCTCACCGCCTTGACAGCTGCTGGGGATAAAAAGAATGTTCAAAAGACCATACAAAAGCCTTCATTTCACTTAATTGTGTATGAATCATCCATTATTTGAGAAATTATACTTAATTACTTTTTATTGATATTTTTGAGTTTTTGTGTTAGTTCACCATTTTTCATTGTATTACACGTTAAATTTATATAAAAGGACTATTATACTCTCACTAAGAAAGTATAAACATTAAATATATTAAAATTTTCTTGTATTTTATTCTTAACCTTTTTTTATCAATTTTTATTTACAAGTTTTAATAAAGATTAAATGAAAAGAATTATAAACAAAATATGTATAAAAGGAATCATATGAAAAGAATTATAAGCAAAATACCTGAAGAAGGGATGGTTAATTTTATAAATTTTTTCCAGAAAACTATATACTCCATCGGCTTTATTATATTTGTCATTTAAGTACAATGCACATTAGACAGGACAATCTAATTTTTCAATTATGAATTATCTCATAAACATGCAATGAGTTTGTGTAATAATATCGGTATTTAACTTCTTTTAATTATGAAATATTATTGGTAAGATTTTTTTTGGAAAAACACCACTATTGGTCGGAGTTAATAATTAATTTTATATTAATTTATTGTTTATTATTTTCAATGTGTATAAATAAGGACATATTTAAACTATGTTATTTTTTTTTATGTTATCAAAACCATAAATAATTTGGATTCCTTCCAAATGATAAAAAAAATAGAGGGAGTATTAAATATCTATATTCCCTTGCTTAGTAGTGGGTCTTCCTTACTTCCCTTAATTAACATCTTGTCGAAACTCTCTGGAGCTCATTGTATGTTTACATGACTACGTCGCTTTCCAGGCTAGCTAACAATGAAATGTTCACGTAGAAATTAAAAGAAGAGAGCCAATTAGCAATGACATAGTGGCAAATTTCTATAACTAAACTAATATTGTTTTTAACGAATCGAATTCTATATTATTTCTCCTACCAAATCTAATACAAATTTTAGTTGCTTTCTTTATATTGAAGTCAAATTATCTTGCAACACTTTAATGTCCCACAAATAATCTTATCTTTCAAACATGAATACAAATCAATCATGCCAATCCCGACCCCTTAACATATAAGTCCAGTAATTATTTTGTTTACATAACACGGACTATAAGTCTATATTTATGACATATATACAGAGTACTGTTCGCACTCGAAGTCTCGAACAGTGTACTGTTGCACATTTTAGTATTATGTACATTCATACTTTGATGTATATTTGTTTATATTGTGATGAATATTTATTTGTATTGGGATGTACATCGCTACAATGGACATGTCCATATGATTAATTAACGACAGATCAACGCCCTAAATCAATGATCAATATTGAAAATCATTGTAGTGTATATCTATCGCATCACAATTCACAACACACGTGATCGAGATGTAGCAGACGTATCTCACGGTTTATGATTGATGTGTACCATTTACACACTCCACGTGAAAACAATGGTTCAAGAGCTTTGATTTTGTTCAATCAAGAAGTAAAATCTAAATAAACGTACTGATCGATCTAATGTAAATCTACTAGATACGTGTACATGAGCTGAATCAAATAAATTTGATTTATTGCTCTAAACAGTACACTTACACTAGCTAGAAAATTTAATCATGGACGGCAAATGATTTTTTGGGGATTCTGTGCTAAATCAAAAAATAAAATAAAATAAATATTGTAATTGTAATTATTAAAATAAGACATAAAAAACGGTGGAGGTTGGATTGGAAGTTTGGAACTAAATAACAAAGACTATATCAAAGAAAATGATGGAGATTGGGACTTGAATTTGAGTTGATTGAGTGTAAAATAACGATCTAATAACCAATAGAATAAGCTTTATTTTTTAAACATGCAAGTTCAAAAATCTTATAAAAGGTCCCAAAATTTTAGAAGTTATATTTTATTAAGTTAAATGAAACACCCAAATAAACATATCTGGATTTAATTTATATAGAAAAACTAAAATCGTATACGTGCATAGAATTTGATTTATGGAAATGTAATATGTATTTATATAATTTCAAAAAAATGTACAAACATTTATACGTTTCGGTTAATAAATAGTGCCCATGGCAACAACAACGTAACGGTTATGACTTTTTTTTTTTGTTCATAAGAGGTGATAGTCCATAATAATAATAATAAAAAATTAAACGCGTGACCTCGTAATTATTAAATGTCATTTTTATTAACCAAGGTGAGAAGACTTCACAGCTACTATACTCATTAAATGGTGAAAAATAGTAGGTGCATCATGCATGTACAGTTGTACACTATCAATCAATTGTTATATTATTTTGCTTGTATATTAAGGTATAAAGTACGAAGGTTTAGAAGAGTATACGAATGTTAGAAGTAGTGCTCCAGACATGCAATTAAAGCTTATTAAATGTACGTGTCGGTGAAAAGATGGGTCAATTATCGGAAATTACCCGTCTAATAGATCATATTGTCCAAAATCACCCATATAAATCGATATTACCGGAAATCACCCGAATAACGGACGTCGTTACCAAATCATCACCCATCCTCTGACTCCGTCTAAAATCTGTTATATTCAATATGCCATATTGCCCAAAACCACCCCTATAAATCGATATTACCGGAAACCACCCGAATAACGGACGCCGTTACCAAATCACCACCCATCACCTGTACTCTTCTTTTGAATATTACTATATTAATTTTGGGAAAAATAATATCAGTACTCTAGATTAATCTAATTAACCATGATTAAGCCAAATAAAAATTAAGAAAAAATAAACAGGTCGAAAATCGAACCAAGTCGGAGATTCCCAAACGACTTGCTGCGGCACCTGCGGTTCAACGCCAAAATTCGGCCTCGACGGTGGAGGTCCGGCGGCGGGGCAAGAGGGCCTTTGAAGGTGGCTTCCCGACGCAACTATTGGTGGCGGCAATTGAGGTGGAGGTGCTCGGTGGTGGCCGAAAACTGGACGACAACATAGGCTTCGAAAATTCTAGGGCTTGCGGCTTTGATCTTGAAATTGGATGACCAAATTTCAACGATTACAACCCTATTTATAGGGGTTGAAAAGAGCTTGGAAAGATCTTCAAAATCGTTAAAATATCAGCAGAAACGATCTAGAATTGGCCCCGATTTCTTCGATTTACCATTACTCGTTTTCGGATAAATATTTTGCCTTAAACGAGGAAATTCGATCTTGTCCGCGACTTATTCATCCCGATTTCATGGAGATCTTACGCGTTCTGATCCAAGCTACAAGGATACCTTAATCGAATGGATTGTGGAGAGCTCGGCCGAGGAGATGGGCTGTTTTGGGGGAGACGATGAACAGTAACCGGGGTCGCCCCCCACTTTTGGTTTAATTGCAATATTTTGCCCAACTTTCCAAGTTATGGCAAAAATGTCCCTAAAAGCTTCTAAAAAATTACCCAAACTTATTTATTTTATAAATCTAAGTTTCTAATAATATTTAACCCAAAATTAATATAGTAATATTCAAAAAAAGGATGTGTGAGACTATTCGGGTGGTTTCCGGTAATATCGATTTGTAGGGGTGGTTTTGGGCAATATGGCATATTGGACGGGTGGTTTCCGGTAATTGACCCTAACGGATTTTAGACAGAGTTAGGGTATGGGTGGTGATTTGGTAACGGCGTCCGTTATTCGGGTGGTTTTCGGTAATATCGATTTATAAGGGTGGTTTTGGACAATATGGCCTATTGGACGGGTGGTTTCCGGTAATTGACCCTAATTAAAACACGTTCTTGTAAACGTCTTAAATTAGACAATATACCCATATACTCTTTTCGGTCCACTAGTATTTATTCTCTTAGAATTTATATTAAATATCTTTTTTTTTTCTAAAATTTAGTCACTCACTACCTTTAATTTAATAGAAAAAGATGAAAACAATCAAGATAATTAAATTCCAACACAAAATTTATGATTTACATGTGACAAATTGCCACGAAAACTTATAAAGATGAATATATATTGTTAGAGTATATATGTGTATTTCCTTTATTTGTAATTATCCTTATTTATCTCTCTTTTGTAATCCTATATAAACCTCAGTAATACAATCAAGGCAACCCAAGTGGGTATTATTTCCTCTCACATGGTATCAGGCCAAAACTAATTCTCCCTAATTCTCTCATCCTCCACAACAACTGATCCTCCCTCTTCTCCACCATCACCGAACTGCCGCCTCCTCCATGGCCATAGATCCATTGCAGATTGTTGATCCCACCAACTCGACTGCCACCATCCATAACTCAATCCACCACAAAACCCAGCCGACCCCTCCTCCTCTTCCCTGTCTCCTGCGGCGATCGTCGTCCAACATGCCCTCCATGTCGCCTCTATCAAAACACATGTGTCGGTTATCCTAGAGCAATCTCCTCCTAATTATTCAATCTGGCGTCACTTGTTTCTTGTCACTCTTGGCAAGTTTAATATCTTGTCTCATGTTGATGGATCTCCACCATCAAACGATGAACACTGGACTCTCCTTCACTTCACCGTTTTGTCATGGATCTACGGTTGCATTCATCCAGATATCTTCAAACTCATCGTAAAAAATGATGCCTCCGCCTATCAAGTTTGGCAAGCGATCCAAAATTTGTTTCGCGACAACAAGAAGGCAAGAGCGATTCAACTTGAATCGGAATTTCGCGGACTCAAGCAAGGCTCTCTATCCGTCAGAGAGTACTGTATGCAGTTGAAGGCCCTTGCTGATGGCCTTGCTGATGTCGGAAATCCATTTTTCGATGAAAATTTGGTACTTCAAGTTCTCGGTGGCCTCAATGAAACGTTCTCCCACATGGCCTCCCTCATTCAGTTCCAGCGCCCTTTCCCTTCTTTTCAAGAAACTTGCAACAGTATCATTCTCGAAGAATCCCGCCGGGCTCACACAACGCCTCCGACGACTGCCCTTACCGCCACCGACAGCTCTCCAACGCCTCCTCCTTCTGGAGGTACCCCTGCTCCTCCGGCACCTCACCAACCGCCTGCCCCACATCAACCTCCCCCACTACAAAACCAAAATACCCGCGGCCGTGGACGTGGTCGGGGTCGCGGCTACGGTCGAGGCAGTCTTCAGCAGCAACTCTGGCACTTGCTCTCTGGAAACAACAACTGGAATGGAAATTGGAATGGCAATTGGAATGCCCCTGGCATCCTTGGCTCTCGTCCTCCTCTGAATCCGCATGCCTTGTACTCTCAACAATCAACACCATCTTGGGACCGGAAGAGTCTGATCAATGCCCTGAATGCAATGACCGTCCAACAACAACGCCACCAGGATCCTTCTTGGTTCATGGACACAGGTGCATCTTCTCATATGAGCCCAAATGCAGGTAATCTATCTCCTACTTCTAATCCGGACATCGTCTCTTCTTCTCGAATCATTGTCGGTAATGGTCAATCACTCCCTGTCACAAGCATCGGCCATAAACAACTTTCCTACGACCCCCCTCTACACTTGAACAATGTTCTTGTCACTCCTAATCTCATCAAAAATTTGATATCTGTCCGAAAGTTTACTACTGATAATAACTGCTCTATTGAATTTGATCCATGTGGTTTTTCTATGAAGGATCTTATCAGCAGGACCGTGATCCATCGGTGCAATAGTCGAGGAGACCTATACCCGTTTGTCCCAACACCTGCGCGCGCCGGCCGTCAACCACCCTCCCCTCGCCCTTACCTCCAGCCATCACACTCCGTCCGACATCTGGCATTGCAGATTAGGTCATCCCGGCAGTATTTCTCTTCGCCATCTCATCCTACAAAATTCAACCCCGTTCCATAAGGACAACTTGAAGCTTTGCCACGCCTGTCAGTTGGGGAAACAATCCAGATTGCCTTTCTTTTCTACAAACTCTATCTCTACTAGTTCTTTTGATCTTGTTCACTGTGATTTATGGACATCTCATGTTTTGAGTATTAGTGGTTTCCGATATTATTTGGTTATTATTGATGATTTTTCACAATTCCTCTAGACTTTTTGATGACTCCATGCCTACCCCCATGACGGCGAGAGATGAAGAAGACCTCCTTAGGGTGCGTTCTGATGGATCGATGACTAGAGCCTGTGCTAGAAGCATTGCCAGAGCTACTCAATCTCTAGTCACCCGCATGTATGCGAGCTTCGGGTCCGAGCCAAGTTGTTCGTGGGTCTCCCTTTTGACCCTTGATTTCTAGGGGGGTTATCTTACGATTCCGCCCCGCCCCGAGCCTCGCAACCAACGAGAGCACCATGGCCTTGATCCCCGCCATGATCCTGATTGGTCACCAGAAGTGCGCCGTGGTCCTCCGCAACGCCACCATGGCCCACCGGATGATTATGATTCTGACTCAGACGAGGACCCCCGTCGCGATAATGGGCCGCCCCGAGATCGCGACGCATCTAGGAGCCAATACCTAGCCCGTCGTCACGAGATCAAGGTGAAGCTTGACTACTTTGCCAGTGAGTATGATGCATCCAAGTTTATTGAATGGAGGCAGTCCTGCAAAGATGCCTTTGATTATTGTCAGTATTTCCCGAGAGAAAAAGCCAGGGCAGTCGCTCTACATTTCACCGACAACGCTCGTGCTTGGTGGGCCCGACTCCGACGAGAGCGTAAGAGACGGTACTTGCCCCGCATACGTACTTGGGAACAACTCATGTATGTCATGACCAAGAAGTACGTTCCAGAAGACTATGCTGAACAGATGCGCCTTCAGATCGCCCTCTCCGAGCAGGGAAACCGCAACCCCCTTGAGTACTTTGTTGAGCTCGAGGATTTGTGCCACAAAGCCGGTGTTCACCAGTCAACTACAGCCATGCGCACGACCTTCATGTGTGGGTTACATGTGGAGATCCGGGATCAACTCCGCATTCTCAACATCAAGGATGTTCACACCTTGACTCACACGGCTATGGAGATCCACAACCAGAACCAACGACGAAAGAAGGCGGCTTGGGCCCGCAACTCCGCTTCAAGGTTTGGCCCCACCCCGGCTTCGACCTCATTAGGACCACCCCGGCCTTCAGTTCCCACTCGCCCCGGTTACCCGCCCAAGGCACCCACTAATGCCGCACCTCCTACCCGAGGCGCTGTACCAACCGGACGTCCTGGAGCCACCCCCGAGGAACGTGCCTGTGATCGGGTTTGTTTCAAGTGCCAAGGGCGTGGGCACGTGCAACGAGATTGTCCGAACAACAAGAAGGTACTCTTCTCCACTCATTCTGGTTATGAACCATTTGATGATGAATTTGAGGCCAATGAGGCCGAGCACCATGTTGACGCCGAATTTGAGGCCGGTGATGAGGAGTATTTTTGTGGTGCTATTGACGAGACCGATGGCACACCTTTGAGCCTTGTCACCCGCCGTGTCCTAACCGCCAAGGAGGGCACTCTTTTGGACCTATGAGAAAATCTCTTCCATACTCGTTGTTTGGTCCAAACTTCCTCATTGAGCGTCATCATTGATGGTGGGAGTTATTGCAACATTGTGAATGAAAAGGTGATCAAGCATCTCTATCTGGCCACCACCCCGCACCCACAGCCGTATAGCCTTCAGTGGATTTCTGAGGGAAAGGGCAATGCTATGGTTCACCGCCAATGCCTCATCGAGTTCTCCATTGGCTACTACCGAGACAAGGTGCTATGTGATGTGATTGCTATGGACGCCACCCACCTCCTCTTGGGCCGTCCTTGGCAATTTGACAAGAAGGCGCTCCATGATGGGTTTCTTAACAACTATGTGTTTATGCACAACTTGAAGAAGGTGACTCTCCTTCCGATGTCCCCGAAGGAGATTTTACAAGACCAAGTGGACCGCAACCGTGTGAAGATGCTCGAGAATGCCAAGGGCAAGAGCCTTCTGAGCCGAGAAGCCTCTACACCGCAGCGCCTAGGCCAGCCACCGGCCAAGGCCAAGACATCTTCGACTCCTCTTTCTGGCCCCGCCACAGGTGCCTTACCATCTTCGGCACCCATCAAGGGCACTTGCGAGCCCCGACTCCTCATGGCCTACCAACGCCACCTGGCGCCTATCTTGCACGGCCGACGTCCGTGCTTTATCCTGGTACCTAACCCTTGCTTTATTGTCCATACTGATTTGTTAGAGTTACCCCCTGCGGTTGCTACTTTGATACATGAATTTTCAGATGTGATGCCCGATGAGCTTCCTATTGGCTTGCCCCCGGTGCACAGAATCGAACACCAAATCAATTTTGTGCCGGGTGCTTCTTTGCCAAATCGGGCCCCATATCGTGCTAGCCCCGAAGAAACTAAAGAACTCCAACGTCAAGTTCAAGAGCTCATGGACAAGGGATATGTCCGTGAGAGCCTTAGTCCATGTGTTGTGCCCGTGATCCTTGTGCCCAACAAGGATAACTCTTGGCGAATGTGTGTAGATTGCCGAGCCATCAACCAAATCACGGTCAAGTACCGCTACCCGATCCCTCGCCTTGATGACATGCTAGATGAGCTTCATGGTTCCACCTTGTTCTCTAAGATCGATCTTAAGAGTGGCTACCACCAGATCCGCATGAAGGAGGGCGACGAGTGGAAGACTTTCTTCAAGACCAAGTACGGTCTCTATGAGTGGCTCGTGATGCCTTTCAGCCTCACCAATGCCCCAAGCACCTTCATGCGTCTCATAAACCAGGTTCTTCAGGCTTACTTGGGCAAGTTTGTGGTCGTCTACTTTGATGACATCCTGATCTACAACAAGAGTTTGGAAGAACATGTTAGCCAACTCAGGTCCGTGCTCGAATGCCTCCGAAAGGAGAAATTGTTTGCTAACCTTTCCAAATGCTCTTTTTGTGCCCCTTCTACTATCTTTCTAGGTTTTGTGGTGGGATGCGACGGCTTGCGCGTCAATGAAGAGAAGGTGCGCGCCATTCAAGAGTGGCCTCAGCCAACAACAGCCACCATGGTCCGTTCTTTCCTTGGCTTGGCAGGGTTCTACCGGCGTTTTGTGCGGGACTTCAGCACAATTGCCGCGCCACTACATGAGTTGACCAAGAATGGAGCTACAGTGGAGTGGAGTGATGCGCACGAGGTGGTATTCACTACACTCAAGGATCGCTTATGCAATGCTCTCTTGATTCAACTGGCAGACTTTTCCAAGACCTTTGAGGTAGAATGTGATGCCTCCAACCACGACATAGGTAGGGTACTTCTCCAAGACTGACGCCCCATTGCCTACTTCAGCGAGAAGCTCACCGATGCCACTCTCAATTACCCGACGTATGACAAGGAGCTCTACGCATTGATCCGGGTCTTGAAGACATGGCAACATTACCTCTGGCCGAAGGAGTTTGTGATCCATTCCGACCATGAGGCTCTCAAGTATTTGAAGAGCCAAGTGCATCTTGGCCGGCGCCACGCCAGATGGGTTGAATTCATGGAGACCTTCCCTTATGTGGTGAAGTACAAGAAGGGCAAGGACAATGTGGTCGCCGATGCATTGTCTTGGAGGTACACTCTTCTCTCCCACCTTGATGCCAATGTCCTTGGGTTTTCTCTTATTAAGGAATTGTATGCACAAGATGCTTTCTTTGGTGCAATCTTTGACTTGTGCATACAAAAGGGAGAATCTGAGGGATTTTATGTGGCCCATGGGTTTTTGTACAAAGTTGGCAAATTGTGCATACCCGACACCTCCATCCGTAGGTGGGAAGATTGTTTGCCCCATGTTGAATTTGCTTACAACAGGTCCATGCACTCGGCAACCAAGAAGACGCCATTCGAGGTCGTCTATGGCCTCAACCCCAATTAAAGGCATGTCGAGCCAATATTGCGAGTGATGGACAGTGACTTGGGCCAAGACCTTGGTCTAGCGCATCTCTGGCTTGCGCGTCCCTGGCGTCCCCCATGGCGCCGAGTGAAGGGCGTCTTCTCCGACGCAGGCTTCCAAGTTGTTTTATTTTCGGGCCGTGCCTCTCTGGCGTGCGTGCTCTTGGTGACATCGTTTCATGAGCCGCGTCCCATTGGCATGCTCACCTTGGGTGTGGTCCCGCTTGCTATTTATAGCTTTGCTAGTTATGATTTGCATTTCCCTTTTTAGAATGATGTAATGGATCGGGCCTTGTTGTCTTGGGCCCAAGCCTATTAGGGTTTTCTCTTCAACCCTAGCTTTCCCCTTGTTGAGAGTCATTCCTAGTTGTCCATTGGTTTCAATCTCTCTCTCTCTCTCTCTCTCTCTCTCTCTCTCTCTCTCTCTCTCTCTCTCTCTCTCTCTCTCTCTCTCTCTCTCTCTCTCTCTCTCTCTTGAAGGCTTTCTAGCCTTTTCTCAAAGTTCTCTAAGGAGCCATAACATTGGCCTCCTTCCACCACCTCGGGTGTTCATAACGTTGAACCCCTCCTCCCATCCGCCACCAGGGTTTGATCCGCCAAACCCAAGAAAGGAGAACATAACGTTGTTTCCCTTGAAGGAGTTCTTGAAGAAAGCCAAGAACACGAAGAACGCGTGCTTGCTTGGGAAGAACAAACGATCCAGATCTAGATCGATCTTGCTCCGCGGGGATCGATCGTATCACTTTTCCTCTTAAACACAAATCCGACACTGCAAACACACTCAAACAATTTCACAATTTTGTCCAAACACAATACAACTCTCAACTCAAAAGTGTTCAATGTGACCATGGTAGGGAGTTTGACAACAATGAACTCCACACTTTCTTCAAAGATCATGGCATTCTGTTTCTTTTCTCATGCCCTCATACATCTCAACAAAACGGCAAGGCTGAACGGATGATTCGAACTGTCACCAACACCATTCGCTCCCTCTTGTTTCACGGCCAACTTCCGCCAAGCTTCTGGGTCGAGGCGCTCCACACTGCCACACACCTCCTAAACCTGACGCCAACAACCACCCAACATATGCTCACCCCATACGAAGCCCTACACCACAAACGGCCTTCCTATGACCATCTTCGGGCGTTTGGTTACCTATGCTACCCGAACCTAGCTGCAACAACCAAACACAAACTTGAAGCCCGAATCCGTCCTTGCATCTTCCTCGGCTATGCAACGCACCACAAGGGTTATCGGTGCCTCGATCTGGAAAACCACAAGGTAATAATTTCAAGGCATGTTATTTTTGCTGAACACATTTTCCCTTACAAATCTTCTAAACCGAACCGGGATTTTAATTTGGACCGGTTCGTCATTGAAAATCCAACTCCTCCGCTAAACCCAACCGAACCGGCCCACTCCCCACCTTGTGCCGGCCCTCCTATCCCCACTCCTCACGATTCTACCCAACTCCCAGATTCTATCCAATCTCCAACTAACCCCACCACAAATCACTCCTCAATTAATTATCTTCTGCCGCCATAAAATCCTCCACGTTCACCTCATTCTCCTACTTTTCCTCTGCACACAAACTCCTCGGTTAACCCGACCCCACCAAATCGTCCACTCCCAACTACTCCACCTTATTCTCCTCCTCAAGTTACCACCAATAACTTACCTACTTCCCCACCACAATCCTCGTCCGACCCCACCACCACTCCCTTTACCTCTCCAATCCAACGAACACCCCCTCCTGCACTCTCCATTCCTCCGTACCAAGAGATGATCACGCGAGGAAAATCAGGAATTTCAAAGCCAAAACAAATATTCAACCTCAACACCACTGTCACACCTCTCCCTAAATCCCACAAAACAGCTATCCAAAGCCCACAGTGGTTCAATTCTATGAAAGAGGAATACGATGCTCTGATTAAAAATAGGACTTGGGATCTTGTGCCTAGGCCTAGGGATGCTAATGTTGTTTCAGGCAAATGGCTCTTTCGACACAAGTTTGATCCAGACGGTAAACTATCCCGCTACAAGTCTCATTGGGTTGCTCGTGGCTATTCTGAGCAGCAGGGTATCGACTTCGACGAAACCTTCTCTCCCGTCGTCAAACCGACTACTGTTCGCATAATTCTCAGCCTCGCAGTTGCAAATCAGTGGCCAATTCATCAATTGGATGTTAAAAATGCCTTCCTCCATGGAACTCTGAATGAAGTCGTTTACTGCCAGCAGCCTCTGGGATTTGTAAGTCCTCAATTTCGTGATTTTGTTTGCAAACTAAACAAAGCTTTGTATGGTCTGAAGCAGGCACCGAGAGCTTGGTACCAACGCTTCGCCTCTTATGTCCATCGTCTTGGTTTTGTGAGCAGCAAAGCAGATACCTCTCTGTTCGATTTCAAATCCGGCGGTCACCAAGCTCGTCTCCTTGTTTATGTCGATGACATAATCTTGACTGCCTCCTCATCTGCCTTCCTCAAAAAGATCATCTCTGCTTTGAGTAAGGATTTTGCAATGACCGACATGGGCCCTCTTCATTATTTCCTAGGCATCTCCATCACACAGCAACCTTCTGGCATCCACCTCAGCCAAGAGAAGTATGGCTTGGAGATCCTCCACCGTGCGGGTATGAGCTCCTGCAATCCTTGCAAAACCCCGGTTGACACCAACTCCAAGCTCGGCGCAGATGCAGGTCCCCCAGTCCCTGACCCCACTGAGTACCGCTCCATTGTCGGGGCTCTGCAGTACTTGACCTTCACCCGCCCGGACATCTGCTATGCCGTCCAGCAATGTTGTCTACACATGCATGATCCAAGGGAACAACACCTTCTTGCAATTAAAAGAATTTTGCGCTACATCAAAGGAACTACATCTCTAGGTTTGAGTATCGTTTCGGGACCAACTGCTCAGCTCACGGCATATTCCGATGCAGATTGGGCGGGCTGTCCTGACTCACGCCGCTCAACCTCGGGCTACTGTGTCTTCTTGGGTCCGAATTTGGTCTCCTGGTCTTCTAAACACCAAGCGACGGTCTCTCACTCCAGTGCTGAGGCCGAGAGGGTTCGGTCTTTTCTTAGAGAGGGTTCAGTCCCGAAACGACAGGATGACTAGAAACAAATGATAGAATAACTCATAGAGAGGGTTCGGTCTTTTCTTCCAAAGGACCATGGCACAAATCCGGCGGGTTCTACTTCAGCGGGGTCGAGTGTTCTTGGTGCTCCAAATGAGGTGGATTGGATTTTTGGCGCAACGCCAGTGGAAGGAGAACGCGAAACTCTAAATTTTGGCAATTGGCGATCGAAGACCTTGCAAGAAATTAAACGCATATCAAAGTTTCTGTAGAGGAAGCGAGTTTAGATTCGGAAACACTCGTCTTCCTAAAGTGGATTTTCCGATCATTGACAAAAATAATCCAAGAACTTGGATCCGTAAATGTGAGCGCTATGTCTCTAGTTTTGCGATTCAAGATTCACAAAAGGTCGAACTGGCAACCATGTATGTCAAAGGGAAGACAGACGTCTGGTTGCAAGGGTTTATGCTACAAGATCGAGCGAATTCTTGGGAGGAATTTAAGCAGGTGACGCTCATCAGATTTAAAGACACTCAAGGATTCGCTATCATTGAGGAATTCAATAAGCTATAACAAAAAATTGATTAGGAAATTTATAACAAACATTTCGAGGAGCTGCGTGCAAGTATGTTGGTTCAGAATCCTCATCTGCCAGAATTTTATTTCATTTCAAGCTATTTTAGCGGATTGCACAATGAATTAAACCTCTGGTGAAACTTGGCAAGCCTTTGTAATTGACAATGGTGTTCGAGCAAGCTCGATTGCACAATCGGGCGGTGCAAGAAATTGGGCAACTCAGTCAACCTCAGTGGCAATCGAATCCATCTTCCTTTACAAAACGTTTGGCAAATCTTGATAATTAACAAACTCCAGACTAGTTCCTTCCTACCAACTTCAACAAGCACTTCAACCAATTCCTTGTCCAAACCAGGTTTGTCGAATTCAACCATTGAGTTTACAGAATCAAGGGAACTCGAGAGGGCTATTGGGTTGTGTTATCGTTGTGGGGAGAAGTATTTTGTGGGGCATAAGTGTAAGGCACAGACTATGCACAGTTTGTTGGCGGCACCAAAAGAATATATGAGGGATGTTGATACTGTGAATGAACTAATAGAGGGGTTTTTTAGACAACAAGGTGAGGAATATGACCCGAAGGTGTATGTTCATCCTCTTATAGGGAGTAGTCTGTTGACAACGATCAAGATTAGAGGATCAGTTGCGTGTCGCCATATTATGATCCTAATTGACAGCGGCGAGATACATAGTTTCATTGATCCACAAGTAGTTAAGGAAGCACATTTTGATATTCAACGGGCCTCAATTATGGAAGTGGTTGTGGCGAATGGTCATAAGTTGTACAACCATCAAGTGTGCAAGAGGTTTCAGTGGAAAATGCAAGGAACTCGGTTCTGTTTTGATCCCATAATACTCAAGCTTGGAGGATGTGATCTTGTGCTTGGTGGTGATTGGCTCCATGAGTTTAGCTCAATTCTATTTTATTTTAAAGCACTTAAGATCTCTTTTGTTCAAGATGGGCTAAAGGTTGAAGTATGTGGTGTCAAGAAAGAGGGAAATATCAAAAGTATGACTGGAATAAAGCTGCACGAACTTCTTAGGAAGAAGGTTCCATTGATAATCACTCAGTTGGCATAAGTTTTCTTAGTAAGTGGGGGCATCAGGGCAATACCTCGCCAAGTGCAGGATCTGTTGGATCAATTCGACGACATATTTGAGGAATCACGAGGCTTGGCACCGAATCGGGGACATGAGCACTCGATACTATTGAAACCAGGTACGTCTTCGATCTTCACACGTCTCTACCAAGTACCACCATTTGTAGAAGAATGAGATTGAACGCCAAGTTAATTCATGAGATGCTTTAATTTACAATTATCCGTCCCAATTATAGCCTATTTGCATCACTGACGTTCTTGGTCAAAAGTAAAGATGGATGTTGGAGATTTTGCATCGATTATTGACAACTTAATTAGGCTACGATTAACGACAAGTTCCCAATCCCAAGAATTGAGGAACTGTTGGACAAGTTGCAGGGAGCTTCTTGGTTCTCTAAGATGGATCTTCGCGTTGGGTACCATCAAGTGAGGGTCGTCGAGATCGACATTCCAAAGACTGCTTTCCGAACTCACCAGTCACTACGCGCATTACGAATTTAAGGTCACGCCCTTCGGACTGACCAACGCACCCGCAATATTTCAGGCCTTGATGAATTCTATTTTTGGGTCGTATATTCGTAAGTTCATCCTACTTTATTCGATGACATATCAGTGTATAGTGCTTCTATGGACCAACACATCCAACACTTGTACATAGTATTATTGGGTTTGCTAAGGAAACATCAACTTTTTGCTAAGAATTCCAAATGTAGCTTTGTTCAACCCTAAGTCGAGTATCTTTGTCACTTGATCTGTGGTGCTGGTGTCGATGACAGATTAGCCAACTCCTACATCACTTAAGAACTTGCGGGGTTTCTTGGGCCTTACAAGCTATTATCGTCACTTTGTCCCAAATTATGGCGCCATAGCACGCCCCGTTACTGAATTGCTGAAATCTAATAAGCTTCATTGGTCATCGACAACAAACAAAGCATTCTAATCCCTGAAACAATTGATGACCACGGCTCCTGTTCTCACATTACCTAATTTTTCCATTCCATTTGTTCTTGAAACTGATGCTTGTGTAGTCGAAATTGGTGTTATGTTGATGCAACAGGATCATCCCATTGCTTACATTAGCCAAGCACTTCATGGGAACCATGTGCACATGTCGAATTACGAAAGGGAACTATTAGCAATCTTGTTGGTTGTCGATAAGAGACATCATTACCCCGAGGTGGTTCACTTCTTCATCAAAACTGACCATCAACCCTTACGTCACTTGCTCAATCAACGACTCACTATGCATCTTCAGTGAAAGACAACTCGAAAGCTTTTGGGGCTTTCATACTCTATTTCATTAACAGGGTGTGGATAATAAGGTGGCCGACACTCTCTCTCGCCGCTATGAGGTGGATTCTGCCTGTGCCATTCCGACGGTTGAACCCAAGTGGATGAGCGAGGTGTTTGCAAGCTATGATGGGGACCAAGTGGCACTGCAACTTCTGGCTTCGACATCAGTGAGTCCAAGTGCAGATTATAGGGTGACTCAGGGTAATTTACGATTCAAAGATCGTATTTACGAATCTCCGGTTGGCGGGCATTCTGGAATTAAAGGTACGTATCAGCTAGACCTGAGCATATACGGGCCCGGGCCGGGCCAGGTCTATTTTTTGAGCCCGTTTTTGCGGGCCCAACCCGTTTGTCGGGCCGAAATTGTAAACCGTACCCGACCCGGATTACGGGCCGGGCCGGCCCGCGGGCAGCCCACAATTAATATAATATATAACCTGTTTTTAAAAAACCTGCTTAATAGAATTCAAAAACCTGTTTAAATCCATTACAAGTTTTAAAAAACCTGCTTAATAGAAGTGCATTGAGAGAGATTTTCAGATGGAGAAATACCATTGTCACCCTCCTCAAATTTTGGCCCCATACACTACAAAATAAAACACAGAAATTAATTATTCTGAATTTTTCAGTATATAAACAATTAAACACTAAACAGTTAAACACCAAAAGTTTACTAACAGAGTAACAACCATGAAAATGCTTCAAACCAACTCCCAACACAAAACCCACTACAAAATAAGTTTACTCAAACAGAAATTAAACTACATGCTTGAAACCACACACAAAACCAACTCATAAATACACATATGTTGAATCCAACTCCCAGCAGCCATGAAAATTAGCCATGTTGATATATCAGTAACCGAGATTCAACATTGAAAATGAACCCTCTCAAATCTCAATGCATTGAGATTCAGCATTGAAAATCTACCCCTACCAGGACCCCCAAAACCTCAGGCAATGGAAGGCCAAAACAAAATGGTATGCTTTTGGTCGGAGATGAGAAATACTAACCGAGATGCGGGGATGCTATGCGAGAGACTCGAGAGATGGTCGGCGGTCGAGGGTCGCCTGGTCGGAACTCGGAAGATGCAGAGATGGTCGGCGCCCGACGGTCGAAACTCGGAAGATGCGACTCGCGGTCGGAACTCGGAAGATAGAGATAAGGTCGGCGGTCGAAACTCGGAGGAGGAGCGGTCGGAGGCGCAGAGGTCGGCGGTCGGAGGCACAACGATAGGCGGTCGCCTGGTCGGTGGGGGGAGCGACGTGAGGACGGAGGAGATCTGAGGGGAGCGGCGTCTCACATCTGAGATGGAGAATATGGAGTGAACATGTTTAGTTTAGGACTTTAGGTTAGGTTTTTTTTAAATATATTTTTAAATAATTAAATATGTATACGGGCCGCGGGCCGGGTTGAGCGGCCCGTTCGGGCTTAACCCCCATACCGTACCCGGCCCGCAAGCCCGAACGGGCCGGGCCAACCGGCCCGTTCGGGCTGAAACCCTTGTCCGGATCCGTATTATTTGGCGGATGGGCCGGGCGGGCCGACCCGCGTTTGCTCAGGTCTAGTATCAGCGCTTGAAATCCTTCTTTTTCTGGCCAAGAATGAGGCAATATATGGAGTCGTTTGTCCAATGTTGTGACAACTGCCAGAGGAATAAAGCAGAGCATTTCAAATACCTTGGCCTCCTTCAACCTATTCCACTTCCTTCCACAACTTGGAGTTTCATTAGTATAGACTTCATTGAGGGCCTTTGAAAGTCGTTGGGTCATGACACGATAATGGTTGTTGTGGACCGTTTCACCAAATACGCGCATTTCATTCCACTTTGTCATCCATTCACAGTTGCCAAGGTCGCTCAGATTTTCATGGATTGTGTTTTCAGACTCCATGGTCTACCTAACAACATCATCTCTAATCATGACAAGGTCTTTATTAGTCACATTTGGAGGGAGCTCTTCACGGCACTTGGTACTAGGCTCAATCTGACATCGGCTTATCATCCTAAATTGGATGGCCATACTGAGTACGTGAACCAATGCCTTAAGAATTATCTAATAGCCATGACTAGTGCTAAACCTCAACAATGGGCTCGTGGTTAATTGGTGTTGGCGGAATGGTGGTATAATACAAACTTTCACACGACCTTGAAATGGACAATGTTTCAGGCCCTGTATGGTTATCCCCCACCTCAATTGGGCGTGGATGCATCATCCATTACAAATGCGTTTATTGGTGATTGGCTAGGTGACATGGAGCTTACATTGTCTTAGTTGAAAGACAACCTCATCAAGACCCAAGCTCGGATGAACCAAATCGCAGATTTGAGACGCAATAAGAGGGAGTTTTAGGTTGGTGACCAAGTTTACTTAATACTCCAACCTTATAGCCATGCTTCAGTTGTAATTCGCCGTAGTTTAAAGTTGTTGATACGGGGTTAGCCGTGTAGAAGATGGATCTAGGCAACGGATCTCAAAACAAAAGAAAACACAAGATTAGAACAATAGCGGAAGTGAAACTAATGGATAGGATAATAGATAGAACCAATAGAAACGACGAGAAAACCCGCTTGCTTGATAGCAAGGAACCTTGTCGCACGATCTACCAACCCGATCTCTACAACGCCACACAACCAAGAATCGCGGACGAACTTGGAGCACGGAGAGGATTGCTTATGAAGTACGAAATCACCAACTCCAGAGGGACTTGACAAAGACGAAAACAACTAAGCAGGAAAGAACAATCAATTGAGACTCTCACGGGGAGCCGAGTTTCAAAGCAAAACCCAAGCTCTGTTTTTGTGTTTTAACAATATGAGAAATCTGCCTAATGAAGAAGACAAGGGAGGCCTTAAATACCCTAGGAGGGCCGGCCCTAGCTTCCCAAAACGGGTTACACTTAATCCCGAAATATCCGAAAATAGAAAGCTGAAAATAAATAAATAATAATCCTAAAAATATCCAATGCAGAAATTAATAAGATTAAACATATGTAACGTTGACCAATAAAGTCAACGCCTTGACTTTGGACTTATCATCTTCGTCATGTGATACATCATGTGCCATAAACGTCTCCAGCTCTTGACGTAGTTCTTTCAATCTTGACCTAGTAATCGGTCCATCAAAGGTTGGCACTAATGGCGGGGATGATTCCTCATCAATCTCCCCTTCTTGAAAAGGACTCGTCCTCGAGTCATCAACATCAGCGGCTGCATAAGGGGTAAGATCACCGACATTGAATATCGGGCTCACGCCATAGTCATCGGGCAGCTCCAACACATAGGCATTGTCGCCTACTCTCTTCAGCACCTTGAACGGTCCATCACCTCTGGGAGACAGCTTCGACTTCCTCTGCTCCGGGAACCGCTCCTTGCGCAGGTGTAGCCACACCAAGTCGCCGGGCTCGAACAACACTTGACGCCGGCCGTGATTAGCTCGGGCTGCGTTCTTTGCTGCAGTAGCTTCCAAACGAGCCTTAGTCCGCTCGTGCAACTCCTTCATGAACTCAACCTGTCTATCAGCATCAAAGTCTGCTCGTTCCGGTAAAGGCAACGGCTTAAGATCCAAAGGGGTTAGGGGATTCAAACCATACACACATTCAAAAGGGGACATATTAGTAGAAGAATGAATAGTCCTATTAAAAGCAAACTCAACATGTGGTAAGGCTTCTTCCCAACTTTTCAGATTAGATTTAATAACAGCCCTAAGGATAGTACCCAATGTACGATTAGTGACCTCAGTTTGTCCATCTGTCTGGGGGTGACTAGCAGTAGAGAACAACAACTTAGTACCAAGTTTACCCCACAAAGTCTTCCAAAAGTAACTCAGAAATTTGACATCCCTATCACTCACAATAGTACGAGGTACACCATGTAACCGAACAATCTCTCTAAAGAACAAATCAGCAACATTCCTAGCATCATCAGTTTTATGGCATGCAATAAAGTGAGCCATCTTAGAGAACCTATCAACAATCACAAATATAGAATCTCTCCCCTTCTTAGTCCTAGGCAAGCCAACAATAAAATCCATACTAATATCAACCCAAGGAAAGCAAGGAATAGGCAAGGGAGTATAAAGACCATGCGGTTTTGCCTTAGATTTAGCCTGTAAGCACTCAACGCAACGTTTGATAAAATTCTCTACATCCCTAAGCATGTGTGGCCAATAGAAATGAGTATGCAACATGTTATAAGTCTTATCTCTACCAAAATGACCCATCAATCCACCTCTATGGGACTCATCAACAAGTAACAACCGTAGAGAACAAACAGGAATGCACACCTTATCAACTCGAAACAAGAATCCATCAAATAAGAAAAACTTATCAAATGAACCCTTTTCCACACAATGCTTATAAATCACTCCAAAATCAGCATCCATATCATACAACTCCTTAATATAAACGAATCCAAGGACCCGAGCATCCAAAGTAGTCAAGAGTGTATGTCTCCTAGAAAGGGCATCAGCTACAACATTATCTTTTCCTTTCTTATACTTAATCACATAGGGAAATGTTTCTATGAATTCCATCCACCTACCATGCCTCCTATCCAACTTATCTTGACTCCTAAAATGCTTTAAGGACTCATGATCAGTTTTAAGCACAAATTCTCTAGGCCAAAGGTAGTGTTGCCAAGTTTTCAGCACTCTAAACAAGGCATATAATTCCCTATCATAAGTAGAATAATTCAAGCATGCACCTTTCAACTTTTCAGAAAAGAAGGCAATAGGCTTACCTTCCTGCATGAGGACTCCTCCAATACCAATGCCAGAGGCGTCACACTCTACTTCAAAGGGGCGAGTGAAGTCAGGCAGAACCAGCAATGGCGCGTGTGTCAAACGATCCTTGAGAGTCTGGAATGCCTTTTCTTGAGCTTCACCCCAACGGAACGGAGTATTCTTCTTTGTGATCTCTGTCAGCGGGGCTGCAATGGTGCTAAAATCTCGAACGAACCTCCTGTAGAAGCCAGCCAGGCCGTGGAAACTGCGCACGTCACCTAGGTTCCTCGGGGTCGGCCAGTCACGGATGGCTTGCACCTTCTCTTGATCCACTTGCAGTCCATGAGCACTCACTACAAAACCAAGAAACACAACTCTGTCAGTGTAAAAATCACACTTCTTTAGATTTCCATACAACTGTACAGCTCTGAGAGTGGATAAAACTTCCCTGAGGTGCTCTGCATGTGCTTCCAAAGAGTTGCTGTAGATCAAAATATCATCAAAGTAAACTACAACAAATCTACCAATAAAAGATCTCAAGACATGATTCATAAGACGCATAAAAGTAGAGGGGGCATTAGTCAAACCGAAAGGCATAACAAGCCACTCATACAAACCAAACTTCGTCTTGAATGCTGTCTTCCATTCGTCTCCTTCCTTCATCCGGATTTGATGGTATCCACTGCGAAGATCGATCTTGGAGAAGGTGGAGGCGCCATGGAGCTCATCCAACATGTCATCGAGCCTGGGGATCGGGTGCCTGTACTTGACCGTGATGTTATTAATAGCCCTGCAATCAACACACATACGCCAAGTATTGTCCTTTTTGGGGACGAGTAAGACAGGCACAGCACACTGGGATCGGCTCTCTCTAACATACCCTTTATCTAGAAGGTCCTGGACTTGGTGCTGGATTTCCTGGGTCTCAGTAGGGTTCATCCTATAGGCAGGCCGGTTGGGTAGGGTAGCACCGGGAATCAGGTCTATTTGGTGCTCAATGCCTCTAATAGGGGGTAGGCCAGGGGGTATCTCATCCGGGAAAACATCAAGGAACTCAGCTAAAAGGGTCTGGACAGCAGCTGGGAGTGTAGCTCGGTCGTCGTCACCTAACAGGGTATAGGCCTGACAAAGGGACATGAGGGCGACGTCCAAGGGAAGGTAATCTACCAGGTGGTCTCTGCTGGATGCTAAGAGCACTCGGCTAGGGGTAGAGGCGAGGGTGAGGTCGGTCCGTGTGGAGGCAGTGGATGGTTCGGCTGGGGACTTACCCTTACGCTCGACCTCTCTTTTCTTATCATAAGCCTCAGCCACTTGAAGCGGCGTCATCGGTTTCAACACCACTTTCCTACCACGAAACTCAAAGGCGTGTTGGTTAGTACGTCCATCATGAATAACATGTCTATCAAATTGCCAAGGACGACCTAACAAAATATGACAAGCTTGCATAGGAACAATATCACATAAAATTTCATCCTCATAAGTTCCTAGCTTAAGTGTAATCTTAGCTTGCTTATTCACCTTGAGTTCACCACAATCATTCATCCAATGAAGTCTATAAGGTCTAGGATGCAAAAAAGTAGGGAGTTGCAGTTTATTAACTAATTCAACACTAGCAATGTTACAACAACTACCACCATCAATAATCATGTTGCAAACTTTTCCTTTAACAAGACATCTTGTATGAAACAAATTCTCACGTTGATTATCATCACAAGGAGCCTGATTAACATGCAAAGTCCTCCTAACAATCAATGAATCACCATGCTCATATTCAATAAAATCCAAATCATCATCATTGGCATGCTCATTCATATCATGGCTAGCAATTAAATTTTCATGCTCAGTGTCAGACTCAGACTCTAACTCACCCAAATGATTAATCATCAAAACACGAGTATTAGGACAATCCTTCATGTAATGACCCTTTCCTTGACATTTAAAGCAAGTGATATCTCTAGCTCTAGGAGGAGGGTCAGCAGGGTTACCTCGTGTAACTGCAGGGGCGGGCCGTGTGGGCTGCTGTGGTGCGGTAGAGGTAGAGGGGTGCGCACCACGAGAATTCTGCTCATTGCCGCGAGGCGGACCGGTTGCCGGGCGGGATCTCTGGTGTCCGGTGCGGCCCTGCTGCTGGTCGGGACGCCAGCTTTGGCGTTGTGGCACCGTGCGGTGTTGTTGGGTATAGCTGGACTTGAATTGTCTCTCCACTTTAATTGCTTGGTGTAGCAAATCTATCATGGTAGAATAGGGATACAATTCTATAGTGTCAGCTAAATGAGGATGCAAGATACGTAGATACCTGGACATAGTGGCCTCTTCATCTTCGACGACGTTGCCGCGTGCCATGGCTATCTGCATATTGTTGTAGACCTCTTCAACACCTAAAGAGCCTTGCCTCATAGTCTCCAAACGGTTGCGGAGAACTCTATTGTGGTGGTGGGGAACGAAGCGGGCCCTCATCATAGCTCTCATCTGGTTCCATGTGTTGACCGGAGGGTCCATGGCTTGTCTTCGAGCCTTCACAACAGAATCCCACCAAACCAAAGCATAACCAGTAAATTCAAGAGCAGCGAGTTGTACCTTTTTATGGTCAGGGAAATTGTGACAACCCCAAATCTGCTCAATCTTCGTCTCCCATTCAAGGTAGACGTCTGGATCACACTTTCCATCAAAAGCCGGGATCTTCACTTTGATCCGTCCAATGCCGTCTTGTTCGGCTTCACGGCGGCGGGGCTGTCCACGGTCATTCCGGGGGCGGTAAGGACGCCACTCATTACGCTCCTCGCGCTCATAGTCCTGCATATCATCATCACCCCATAAACTAGAACGTATCGACATAGGGGGGGACTCAGACCTATCACGAGGTGCGGGATGCCGAATCGGGCGTATGCGGTCGGTGCCAGTGGCTCTCGGTTGGCGATGCTCGTCCATCGCCGCTTGGTAGGCCGTGGCTTGGTCGACCAAGGGCTCGGTGGCGGGAAGCGGTGCGCTATGCGATGGGCCAATGTGTTCCTGTGCAGCCGAGAGTGGGTTGGAGCGGGTCTCCAACGAGTCAAACTTCGCAGACAACTGTGCGACTGTAGAAGCCAACTGTTGTAGCATCGCCTGCATATCGACATGGGAACCATTTGCAGTAACCTGTTCATCACCGGAACCTGTCATGACCACCACTTAGACGAACACAGAAAGACGTTAAGGTTAGGAAAACCAAAAAAAAAAAAAAAAAAAACTCTCAAGTGTTTGCACTCGGTGATTGTACAACCTGCGAAGTTAGGCTCGTAAATGACAAGTTCTCTATGTGCTCAAGATACTCAGCAAATCAAGGTCAAGCAGAGATGTAGTAGACAAGACAAGTAGATGTACGACGAAAAATGACTCAAACAAAAGCGAGACTAGAGAACGACTCAACAAGGAAAGCGACACAACTATAGTCACAAGAATGAAATGCAACTAAAGATGGGGCTATATATGTGTTTCGAACTCAAGAAATGCGAATTGCAAGTCAGAAAGACGTACCTTTGTCGACTTGGAACGAAGCCAATTGGAGCCGAGAGTGACCCGAGGGAACGGAAGGGAGAAGGGGTTCGGGCAAGAGAGGGTAGTGCTCGACTGAGGACAACCCGGGGTGGGACCCGGTCGGGTTGGCGTCGGGTGGGGTGGACTGAGAGCAACCCGGGGTGGGACCCGGTCGGGTTGGGGTCGGGTGGGGTGGACTGAGAGCAACCCGGGGTGGGACCCGGTCGGGTTGGGGTCGGGTGGGGTGGACTGAGGGCAACCCGGGGTGGGACCCGGTCGGGTTGGGGTCGGGTGGGGACAGGCCGGGTGGGGCTCGACTGAGCGGAACCCGGGCAGGACCCGGTCGGGTGTAGGCCGGGTGGTGGCGACTGAGCGCAACCCGGGGTGGGACCCGGTCGGGTTGGGGTCGGGTACTGTTGCGGCGGAAAATTATATCAATTTTTTTTTTTTTTTTTTTTTTTTTTTTTTTTTTTTTTTTTGTATTGCGAAAAAAAAAAATCTGAAAAACTCTCAAAAATCCCAGATGCCTTTTCCTCTTTTTTTTTTTTTTGTTTTTTTTTTGTTTTTTTTTTTTTGATATAATTTTCTTTTAGGCAACTTGTTTTTCCTGGGATATTACACCATAAAGATAAAATAAAATCTCTAGACAATCAAGCAAGTATCTTGAAGATTACCAAAATTGAACAACCGGATCTCTGGCGCGCACGAACCTGGACGCCGTCGTGTCTTGCTCGCCAAGCTAGGGTTCGAACAACAATGGTGGAAGGGGGGGGCCGGAATTTTTTGTTGATTTTTGGATGGTTTTGGTATGTTTTTGTGGATCCTCGTAGTCACAATCAACCGCAACGAACTCCTTTCCAAGACAAACAAGAGCAAACAATCAGTCAGACTAACAATTCACTAATGTGACTCAAACAAAGAAATTCAATTGACGATTGAAAACAGGAAGATCCAATTTTTGATGATGAATCTGGAATCGTCAAAGGCGATCCGAAGCCGCAAAGCTCTTGATACCAATTGATACGGGGTTAGCCGTGTAGAAGATGGATCTAGGCAACGGATCTCAAAACAAAAGAAAACACAAGATTAGAACAATAGCGGAAGTGAAACTAATGGATAGGATAATAGATAGAACCAATAGAAACGACGAGAAAACCCGCTTGCTTGATAGCAAGGAACCTTGTCGCACGATCTACCAACCCGATCTCTACAACGCCACACAACCAAGAATCGCGGACGAACTTGGAGCACGGAGAGGATTGCTTATGAAGTACGAAATCACCAACTCCAGAGGGACTTGACAAAGACGAAAACAACTAAGCAGGAAAGAACAATCAATTGAGACTCTCACGGGGAGCCGAGTTTCAAAGCAAAACCCAAGCTCTGTTTTTGTGTTTTAACAATATGAGAAATCTGCCTAATGAAGAAGACAAGGGAGGCCTTAAATACCCTAGGAGGGCCGGCCCTAGCTTCCCAAAACGGGTTACACTTAATCCCGAAATATCCGAAAATAGAAAGCTGAAAATAAATAAATAATAATCCTAAAAATATCCAATGCAGAAATTAATAAGATTAAACATATGTAACGTTGACCAATAAAGTCAACGCCTTGACTTTGGACTTATCATCTTCGTCATGTGATACATCATGTGCCATAAACGTCTCCAGCTCTTGACGTAGTTCTTTCAATCTTGACCTAGTAATCGGTCCATCAAAGGTTGGCACTAATGGCGGGGATGATTCCTCATCAGTTGTGCTCCAAGTTTTACGGGCCCTACACAATTCTGGCTAAGGTAGGCTCGGTGGCATATCGTTTAGCGTTGCCGACGGAGGACAAGATACACCCGGTTTTTCACGTCTCTCAGTTGAAGCTACGCATTGGCCTGTGCACACCGTCTTCTACTGTGCCTCCATTGTTGATTGATGAAGAAAATTGCATTGTTTCACCCGCTTCTATTCTCGACACCAAGATTACCTATTCTCCCAACGGTGACTCAATCACCAAATGAGTTATCCATTAGACCAATTTGGATCCCTTTGCGGTGACCTGGGAATCGGCTAGTCATATCATTCGTCAATTCACTTCATTTGTTTTTAAGTCTTGAGGACAATACTTCTTGGGAGGGGAGGAATTTATCATGTACTGAGTATGAGCCATATGAGGGATTATGAGCCGCGTGAGCCATTGCCCATTGTAATGTCAAGAACATGTGTAAGCGTTACAAGTCAAGTACTTGGAAGAGGGGAATAATAGAATACGATATTTCCTAACAACGCTTCTCGTTTGCATTATATTACCTCTTTTCTTCTTTCCCTATCCTTTCTTTCCCTAAATTTCCCTATGCATGACAATTTACACATCTATATTTTGTTTTTCACGGAAATACAGACCGTAATGATGAGATTTTGGGAGGAAGAATTAAATTCATGACGAGAAGTTGTTAATTGTGCGCAGTTATTTTCCAGTTTTGCAAATCAAGCATTTGAAGTATTTTTCAAGTAAGCTATAGTTAGACTCACAAATTCGTAAAAAACGTAAATGTTATAATTAGCTACGTACGTACTAATCATGGATTGGCTCATTGGAGTCATTGGCATATGATTATTGTTGAATTCCTTAGTTTTGATGGTAATAAACATTCAACTAATTTGTGATTAAGTGTTTCAGGATCAAACAAAGATGTCACATGAAACGATAGGCAGTGTGGTTACGAAGAGGAAACAAAGAGTTTTCGAAACGATTTGTTACTTCCAAAGGAACAACAGTGTCGTCACATCAACAAACTGCAAATGTCATAAAAAGAAGGTTGTGAAGATAATGAGGATTCTCCATGAAGATCTTGCGGTTGAAATCGGCAAGATTGGTTCGATTGCGCTAGCTAGAAGACTTGGAGAGAGAAGATTCTATCTTATCTTGATTATATTATTTTAGGAGATATTTCCTTAGATAATAGGATCGGTTATGATATTATCTTTGTGAGTCAAATATTATCTTTTCGTTACTGGAAAGTGAGAGATAAATATTATTTGTTTGTAGGATTTTCCGCTTGTATAAATAGAAGTGAGTCGATCGTTTCTAAGGTACGAACTCAAAGCATTTCAGTGAGAGAGAACATAAGTGAAGGAGCATGTGAGTCTTAAAGAGTGAACTCGTGTTCATCGTTATAGGAGTGATTCAAAACTAGGTGGGAAGTCTAGAGTTTGAAGTCCGAGCTATAAGTGTAACCGATCAAGAAATCAATAAGACAAGTAGATATCTTCAAAATCTTCTCAAGCGGGAAGCTTGAAGGTAGTGGTTTTTCCTTGATTAGTTATTTGACTAATTTGGGTTTTCACTCTAAATAGTGAGTTCTACTTTTATTCTTTTCTGCTTAAATATTCTGCTGCACCTTCTGTGGGAAGAAAACATTTATTCCCTCAGACGAAACACTAACGATCCAACAATTGGTATCAGAGCATGGTCTCTAGATTGTGTTCGTTAAGACTTTGCAAGAAAGATGTCGTCAAGTAATGTTATTAATGATTCATTCTGGAAACCTCCAACTGTAATAACCCATTTAAATTAGAAGGGTAATATAGTAAACTCCAATTTGATAAAAATAAAAATTATGAAATCTATTTTTTTCTTTTAGAGAAGTAATTTAAATTATCTCGAACTTAAGTTCAAAAGTTAGGATAAGATAATTTTTGAACACCTTATCAAATGGGTTGTAATAGTATGATGTAGAAATGAATAAATAAGTATAACGATGAATGTAGTTTTTTTTAATTTAAATATTATAATAAATGTTATATGCTTTATTTTGTTTATCCATAAAGGGATAAAATAATAAATATCCTAAGAATGTTATCCCTTTAAGCTATGAATGGTCTAAATTATGATTAACCTCATGTTAATTATAATTTAAATAAACTTATCAATCTTAACCTAGATTATTTGAGTTAAGATTAACAAAGTATTAATCAAGATTTAAATATGGTTAAATTTATAAGAAAAATAACTTAAGCTTTATTTTAACCTAAGTTAATTTTTCTACACTTTAATTTTGGGTTAAAATAATATTATAAACTTAGTATATTAAAATAAATAAGTTTAGCTAATATTTAGAATTTTTGAAAAGTGAAGTAATGGCATTTTTTCCACAACTTTAGAAAGTTGGGCAAACATGTGCAAATAGGCCAAAAGGGGGGGCTGTGTGTAATTATTGGAAAAATGCATCTTCAACCTTCAGCCCTCCATTAAAACGCAGCTGTGAGCTCAAGCCATTTCAATGGCGGATTTGAGCTCAATTGTTCAAATTAAGTACTGGGAATTGAAGAGGAAGATTTAAGGTATTCATTTCCTCAATCAATTTGGATTAAAGGAGGCAAATATGACGGGAATTTTCCCAAGAAGCAAATGCGTCGTTCATAAGCCCGCATTGAATTTCTTCGAAATTGGATAGATTTGGATTTCTTTGGAGGGAGGAGATGACGGGATCTTGTTGAGGGAATTCAATTCTTCAAAATCCTTATATAAACCCCCTCGATCGACCCCTCAACTCGTCCAATTTCATCAATCTTCCACAAGAACCCTTAAACCCGAAACCTTTGTTCCTCTGTAAAATTCGAGAGTGTTGAAGCTTTATTTTTGTAATTATTGGAAAAATAGCTTCGTCCCTTAGTCCCCTTCAAACGCCTTTTATCCCCGACGCCGGAGACTCACCGACGAGGCTCAATTTTGCCCAAGAATCCGGCGGTGTCACTTGCGAGTCCGACGAAGGTTGGTTCGAATTGGGAATTTGGGTATTTTGTTGATTTTAATTTATTTTGGTCTAATCTTGATTAATTTGATTAATCTGGATTAATTAAAAATATGTTAGGAATAATTTAATTTAATAAATATTAAAATTAATTATAATTTTTCTAATATTATCTTATATTATGAATGTGTAATTTATAACTCTTCATCTAGATAATATTTTGAGTTCGAATGTTTTAGGATAATAAATAAATTATTGGATCAATTTATTTATGATATGATTATTTAGAATATACAACTAATTAATTTTTAGAATCGTATAAATAATCATTTTATCAAAAAGCCTTGAAATTGATTTGTTTAGAGTTAAATAAATTCAATTAGAAACCGAGACATTGTATCCTTCAAATTTCAATATTGAATAAATTATTTAATTATAATTTATTCATTGTGTATGATTTGGGTACGTCTCGGAATTGCGTTTGGAACAGAAATAAAGCAAAGAGCCAATTTGCTTTTCGAAAACAACCATCTCCGAGACGCCGTTCATCTTCTTCGTGATTCAATGCAAGTGGTGGTTCACTCTTGTCATTTCAGTTCATCATTTGATTGACTATTAATATTAAAATTAATTGTTAATTAATTGGGTAATTTCTAAAACCTAAGTAATATTTGGGAAGACTTGCGTGCTTTAAATAAGTTTGTATCTAGGATGATAGTCATTATTGATACATATAGTTACATATAGGTATATATGATTATAGTTGTTATTGTCGTAATGACGGTATTGCGTGTGGACTTTGTTTGTTATATGTGGACTTTATAGTCATTAATGATGGACTTTAATAGTCGTGTGTGTCAGGGATATTATGGCCTTGCGAGGCATAATGATCTCTTTATAACTCGATATTAGTCGGAATAATTCCCTAATACTTTTAAGGTCATGACCATGTTTCTTATCCACTCGTGAAGGATAAGAGGTGTTTAAGCACCTTGTTAGTGCAATTGGGTTGGACGTAATGTCATCATGTGTTATTCTCGTTTTATTTGAGATTGTATTAAAAGCTTTAAGAATAATTGTGGTGTGGTGAAAATGTGAAATTAAATAAGATAAGTGTTGTGAGCACATAATTAATAAACTTCGAGCGAGAAATATAACTTGGAAACCACTCGTGCTCCAGTTTAAGCGGGTCGTCTTTCCAATTTGGATTTGCATTATACGGTGAGGTTGGTCGGGCCCAATTATTCAATAGAGTTTTATATATGTTGTGTGTAATTTAAAACGTTCCCAAACAAATCATATCTTCTTTCCATAATACCCACGTCCATTCGGGTATTCTATTGGTGCATATCTATTTTGTTCATCCATCGTTTCAGTGAGAGTATCCGAGTTATGTATCCTCTACCGACTATTATTCGAGAGAAAATGATAGTAACTGGATACAATCACAAGAACCACTTTGTATGAGCCCTTGCGTAGTCTTTCTCTAGATTGACTAACCTTTCCTTTTCCTTGCATGGTTGGCTGGTGTTATCCGTCCTATGCGACACATCAGTGGTTGGTCTCAAACGCCTTGAAGTAACAAATCGAAGACGAAGGCTTGCAGTTGAAGATTTAAAGTGATATTATTTTTAAGGTTGTCTAGTGTTAATTTAGTTTTCTTAAATAAATGTAATACTTAAATGAATTAGTCGTGTACTTAGGGTTTATTCAAAAGTCTTCCGCTATAATTTCACTTTGTTTGTAATACCGTCCTTCTCATTTTACGAGAGGAATTTTATTAAAAGAGTTAAGTATTTCTTTTAAAAAGTCTTCCGCTGTTAACTCTTTATTATGGTTGTATTTAAGCATAATTGTTCCGATTAAAGCATATGGTGACTTTGGACATTAAAGTATGAGGTCACTGGCGTGTGGCACTACCGACGTAAGTTGGGGGTGTTACACCAACTCTGAAGGCTGAAGAATCTGACTGGTGGGTCGAGCGATCGAGTCCCATATTTGTTCCCTTGACGGTCAGATATGTAAAATCATTGAAGTTGGTCCTATCCCAATCTCGAATGAAAAGGATGCAACAAAACCAAAAGCAAGGGCTGACTACAATGATGATGACTGGAAAAAGCTAGAGAAGAACAGTAAAGCCAAAAAGATTATTTGATAGGTGCAATTTAGTGCACCTTAACTAGCGACTATTGACACGTTTTAGATGGAGTTTTGGTATAAGAAGAGGCTAAGTCTGTAATCCAGGAGAAGAGTTGAAGAAGTACAGATATGAAGGTTTTACAGCTTAGTGAAGAAGATAGAGGATCGATGGAGAAGTCTGCTCAAAACTAAAGGAGAAAGCTACCTCACTTGGTAGCACTTGGGAGCAGATGAAGAATGAAGAGGCTGGCCAGTGCCGCCCCGCGCCACTGCCACCGCGACCCGGAGAAGATCCTCAGAGAAGAAGCCACCGCCTCGCGGTGGAGCATTATCGCCTCGCGGTGGGAGTGAAGACCGCGCGGCTGACGTGTTTTATTAATATTCCTATTTTAGACATTATTACTTTAGTATATTTTATTTCCTTATTTTTTTTGCTAGGTTAAACTTCTGAGAACCTATTTAAGATCTTTTTAATAGTTCGTAAAAAGGGAGTTCCTTCTCTCTTTTTAACAATACAATTTCTAGGTTTTTGAACAATGGATAGCTGAACACTTTTGTTTCGCTAGACAATTGAAGCACTACAATGAATTGGTTGTGAGATTTCTATGCCTTGTTCTATATCTTATTAAGTTGGATTGATTCTCTTGTTTGAACTGTCTATTGATTTATGTTGATTCTTCTAGCGTAGCTAACTAGGTTTTTCGGCATCTATCATATTGCTAGGATTGCATATAGGGGTTGCGAGTGCATATCTAGTGGCAAACACAATTGTGCGTATAGGGGTTCCGAGCGTACAATTGTGTGTGAGAATCAATTGCATGTTAAGTAGGGGAGTGAGTACTTGTACGTCTTTCTACTTGCATGTATCATATATCCTTGTGTGCATTGCTATTGCTGTATTGGTGCTAGAGAACTCTGACAACTGTGAGAATCAGTTGTACTTTATCACTGGCACCGTAATAAGTCTATCGACAACTGTGAGAATCGATAGTATTCACGATCAGGGTAGGAACAATAGTAAAAGAATTTGGAAAGATAGTTTTCAGTGATCAGCCGATTGCATTGTGGTGTGGATATTTGTCTGGTGGAATACTTTCCCTCATTATATTTCGTTTTCTTGTCAGTAATTACATCTTTGATTACATTGCGATTATTCCAAACAACCCCCTGTTACTTGTTAGTCACACGTTATTGCATACAGATAACCGACTCTCTGTGGGATCGACCCTGACTTACTTACTATACTCTTTAGTAGGTGAATTGGGATTATTTTGACAGGAAAACGACATCGGTTTCCGGTCTTGTCAAATTTGGCGCCGTTGTCGGGGAGTCAAATTTTCTGTTTGTGATTATTTGTGATTGACTGCCGTGTGGATCTATCTTACGATCCACACTTTTGCTTCTGATTCGCTACTTGTTGAAGTTCATACAGAGACAGGTACGAATGGCGCAGACACTCCGACAATTGACGGAACCAACCTTGATACAACAGTCATTGGCTGTAATCATTCCACCCCTTTCTGATGGGGTAACTTTTGAGCTCAGATCAGGAGTAATACGGTTACTCTCGAGATTTTATGGACGAAGTGGAGAGGATCCCATTCTTCATTTGAACAAATTCCACAGCATCCTTATGAGCATTAAGCCAGCCAATGTCACTGAGGAACAGCTTAAAATGAGAGCCTTCGGGTTCACTCTTAAAGACGAGGCTGAAGACTGGTATTATCATCTGCCTGGAGGGAGCATAGATTCCTGGACTAAGATGCATAAGGTCTTCCTTACACGCTATTTTCCAGCTCAGATGGCAAACGCCTTGAAAAGGGAAATCACCAGCATCGAACAAGGTGAGGATGAGACCCTCTATGACTATTGTGAGCGGTTCGAGCGACTCTGCACTAGTTGCCCGTTCCATGGTTTTGATAAGAAATCTCTGGTGCTCTATATTTACAACGGGCTGATGGACGATGAACGAATAATGATTGATGCTACATGTGGTGGTAGTATCCTAAATATGACTCCCGATGTCGCCATGACCACACTTCACGATATGGCTGAAGGTACAAGGGATTTTAATGAACCCCCAAGGACCAGATTAGTAAGTGCTATCATCTCCAGCGAGTCACATGTATCGCAAGAAATTGCTTCTTTGAAGGAAGCCATTGTGGGGATAGGTAAGCAACTGCAGGATACCACTATTGCTGAAGTTCATGCTGCTGAAGGCTACGTGCCTGTTATAACGCAACAACCTTGCTTTGATGACCCATCAACTGCTAGCAATCCCTCTTCAACCGAAGCAATGCTCAATGCCCTAACAATGCATTTTACAACGCATGTGCGCGAGACTGCGGCTGACATAAAGAGCATAAAGGAGTCCGTGAGCAGCCTAGTCGATGAGGTTGCTGGGTTGAGAAAAGAGCCCAGGAAAGAAACTTCACATGCAGTAACCCTACGGAGTGGCAAGGAATTACAAGTCACTCCTACTGCTGAAGAGGACGACAACGCTGAGATCGATATTGCCACTGAGCCATCGTCACCGCCCCACGGCGATTCTCACCGCGACCTGGTGACAGCTCCCAGTAATTCTACGCCATCACCACCACCCCGCAGTGATCCATACCGCCCCGCGTTGAACTCACCGCCGCGCGGTGAGAGCCCAGAGCTCACAGATTTCCCTGACGAGGAGGAGGATCCCTATGTTCGCCCCAACTTTCCTCCCCTTGGATCTGAGAAACCACCTGCCCCATTTCCAGAGGCACTCAAGGAAAGGAGAGTCATTGATGACAAGGATCTCTTTGACACTTTCAGTAAGTGTGAGGTGAACATCCCACTCCTCAAACTCGTCAAGAGTGTACCAAGGTACGCTAAGTTTCTAAAGGAGTTGTGCACTGTAAAAAGAAACCAGAAGCTGAAGGGAAAGGAAAAGGTCAAGGTCAGTGAACGCGTATCTGCTGTATTTCAGAGGCGCATGCCAAAGAAGTGCGGAGACCCAGGTATGTGGAGCATTCCTTATATTATCGGAGACACTAAATTTGAAAAAGCTATGCTCGACCTTGGTGCCTCCATTAATGTGCTGCCCTATTCTCTCTATGAATCCCTTGGACTTGGACCTCTACAGGAAACAAGTATTGTAATTCAATTAGCTGATATGTCTAGTGTCTACCCTAGGGGAGTAATAGAAGATGTCCTTGTTATGGTCGATAAATTGATATTCCCTGCATATTTTTATGTCTTAGATATGGAAACAGATACAAAGGCAACTCTTATACTGTTAGGTAGGCCATTTTTGAAAACTGCTAAGACCAAACTTGATTTGTAAAGTGGGACACTTTCTATGGAATTTGATGGGGAGAAGGTGGAATATAATATTTATGAAGCCATGAAATACCCCAAGGAAGACCATTCTTTGTGTTCCATTGATGTGATCGATTCTATTGCACAGGATGTCTTTGATATTTCTGGTTCTGACGAGTTGATGTCTATTGTTGAAAATAATTTAGATGCGTCCTATGAGGAATACTCTTTACCCTCTAACATGCAGGAAGCCATCGCTCAGCTGGATACTCATGGTAAGTATTCTACAGATCCTTTGGGCATTGGCCCCATCTTACTAAGCCCGAGCGAAAGGCTCGTTCCTTCTGTTGAACAGGCTCCAGAGATCGAATTGAAGCCGCTGCCGGACCATCTCAAATACGCTTTTCTTGGAGCCAAAGACACTTTGCCAGTCATTGTGTCTAGTACGCTTTCTGCAGATCAAGAAATGAAGCTGTTGGACGTGCTTAGGGAGCACAAAACCGCAATTGGATGGACCATTGCAGACATAAAAGGGATAAGCCCCTCCACTTGTATGCATCAGATTATGCTCGAGGACGGAGCTAAACCGTCTAGGCAACCACAGAGAAGGCTGAACCCTCCAATGATGGAAGTGGTAAAGAAAGAGGTGCTTAAACTCCTCAAGGCTGATATGATCTTTCCTATTTCGGACAGCCAATGGGTAAGTCCAACCCAGGTTGTCCCTAAGAAAGGAGGAATTACCATAGTGGAGAATCAACACGGAGATTTAGTTCCCACCAGGACCACCACAGGATGGAGGGTGTGCATCGACTACCGTAAGCTGAATGCGGTAACTCGAAAAGACCACTTTCCCCTGCCCTTTATTGATCAAATGCTAGAACGCCTTGCTGGGCGTCCCTACTACTGTTTTCTCGACGGATATTCAGGATACTTCTAGGTAGCCATCGCACCAGAGGACCAAGAGAAAACCACTTTTACATGTCCCTTTGGCACTTTTGCATACCGCAGAATGCCATTCGGATTGTATAACGCACCCGATACATTTCAACGATGTATGGTTAGTATCTTCTCTGACTATGTTGAGAAATTCATTGAGGTCTTTATGGATGACTTTACGGTACATGGAACTATCTTTGATTCATGTTTAGACCATTTGGCGCTTGTACTTAAAAGATATGTTGAAACCAATTTGGTTTTAAATTATGAAAAGTGTCATTTCATGGTGGAATAGGGGATAGTCCTGGGTCATATTGTCTCTGCTAGGGGTATTGAGGTCGATAAGGCAAAGATTGATGTAATTCAGTCTCTGCCTTATCCTACTAATGTGCGTGAAGTACGTTCCTTTTTAGGTCATGCAGGTTTCTACCGAAGATTTATCAAGGATTTCTCAAAAATTTCTTCACCCCTTTGCGAGCTCTTGAAGAAGGAAGTGACCTACGTATTCACGGATGAATGCAAGAAAGCATTTGATTGCCTGAGAGAACGTCTGACAAGTGCACCCATTATTCAGGCACCTGACTGGCCTCGCCCATTTGAGATCATGTGTGACGCCATCGATTATGCAGTTGGAGCAGTTCTAGGACAGAAAGTGGGACGGGCATCCCACGTGATTCATTACGCCTCCATGACTCTGAATGGAGCCCAGAGGAACTACTCCACCACTGAGAAAGAAATGCTGGCAGTTGTCTTTGCCTTGGAAAAGTTTAGGCTATACGTCTTGGGAGTCAAGGTGATTATCTACACAGATCACGCAGCTCTTCGTTACCTGATGACGAAGAAAGAAGCAAAGCCAAGATTAATCCGATGGGTTCTCCTTCTCACTGAATTTGATGTGGAAATCCGTGATAAGAAGGGAGCAGAGAACCTCGTAGCGGATCACCCGAGTAGGCTCGTCCATGAGGAAGATAAACCCGGAGAGCAGAGCCCCATACATGGCACCTTCCCAGATGACACACTTTTTACACTCGAGGGCAGCTCAGAAAACACTCACCGCCCCGCGATCACCACCACCGCGACCCGGCGAGTTGTAGCCAGTATGAAGTTGGAGAAACCACCGCCCCGCGGCGATGACGGCCGCGACCCGGCGGTTGGATTACTTGAGAACTAGGAAAGCTCACCGCGACCCCCAGAGACATCACCGCCCCGCGGTCACATCTCTGGAATCACACTTTGCCCTGGAAATATTTCTGACTCTCCTTTTCATATAGCCATGGACCTCTTCGGAATCCAGTCTTACAGACCATGGTATGCAGACATAGTCAACTATCTGGTTCGAGAGGAATTTCCCCCAGACTACACCAGAGCCCAGAAAGCAAAGGTGCGCAGAGAAGCTCGCCACTATGTTTGGGATGATCCCTACCTATGGAAGCATTGCGTCGATCAGGTAGTCCGCCGATGTCTCCCAGACAATGAGGTACAATCCGTCCTTAACTTCTGTCATTCTGAAGCATGTGGGGGTCATTTTGGAGCAAATAGGACTGCTAGGAAAGTATTGGAAGCATGATTTTATTGGCCACACCTCTTTAGGGATGCTTACATTTTTTGTAAATCCTACGACCGATGCCAACGGGTTGGCAACATCACCAGAAGGAATGAAATGCCACAATCATTATTGATCTTCTGTGAGGTATTTGATGTTTGGGGCATGGATTTTATGGGACCCTTTCCTAACTCTCATGGGAATCTTTATATATTACTTGCGGTGGACTACGTTTCCAAGTGGGTGGAAGCGAAGGCCACCAGGACTGATGACTCTAAAGTTGTGGCAGGTTTCCTCAAAGAGAACATTTTCTCAAGATTTGGAATACCCAAAGCTTTAATTAGTGACAGGGGAACCCATTTCTGCAACAAGACAGTGACTGTCCTGCTGAAGAAGTATCACGTCACTCAGAGAATCTCCACGGCCTACCATCCTCAGACTAATGGGCAGGCCGAGAACTCCAACAGAGTGATTAAGGCTATACTGGAGAAGACAGTAGCAGCCAACCAGAGGGATTGGAGCATCAAGCTCAATGATGCGCTGTGGGCATACCGTACAGCTTTCAAAACTCCGATAGGGATGTCTCCGTTCCGGCTGGTATTTGGAAAAGCTTGTCACCTTCCCGTCGAACTTGAACATAAGGCATGGTGGGCAATAAAGAAATGCAACTTGCAACTGGATGAAGCAGGCGAACTCCGCAAGCTACAAATGCAAGAACTGGAGGAATTACGCCTTGACGCCTACGAGAACTCAGTTAACTACAAGGCGAAGACCAAGCAGTGGCATGACAAGCATATTTTGCGAAAGGATTTCAAGCCAGGAGATAAAGTTCTTCTATTCCAATCTCGGCTCAAGCTCTTTGCTGGAAAGCTGAAATCCAAGTGGTCAGGCCCGTATGAAATCGCTGAGGTGCATCCCCATGGAGCCATAGGCTTGATTAATCCCAAGACCGGCACCACCTTCAAGGTGAACGGCCACAGATGCAAGCCTTACCACGAGGGGTTCGATCCAAACCAGGACGAGACACTACTCCTCGAACACCCTGACACTGAAGCAGGATGAGCCACAACCCACGTCGAGCCAACGACGTTAACCAAGGCGCTGTCCGGGAGGCAACCCGGGTTAGTTCTTTTCTTTTCTTTTCCCTAGATTATTTTCGTAGTTTATTTTTGCTTTGTTTCGTTCGCCTGTTACTCACATTTCAGGTACGAAAGTAAATCCGAGAAGAGACGTGATACTCAGCGTAACCCACCGCCCCGCGGCGATCCACACCGCCTAGCGGTGGAATTCACCGGCCCGCGGTGGATCTCTGGTATAATTTCTCTACTCTAATAAAAAAAAATAAGAAATAAAGGGCCCCGAAAAAACCTTAAACGAGTGAGTAATATATTTATTTCTTGAGTTGGATACGAAGGAATTGACGGTGTCAGTTGAAAACCGCGGCTCGGTACCTCCCTTCTTCACTTATTACCCCATTAGCTCTCCCGCCAAACCCTTATCCCCTTTTTCTCCCTCGTCTCTCTCTCCGCCGTGCCCTATTCCACGATCTCCAAAACCTTAGCCCACAACCCTCTCCACCGAAATCGGCCTCTCCCCTCACCTTGGTAGTGGAAGCCCTTAACCCAACCTTGTTTCTTCTCTACCCAGACCTTCCTTTGTGGCGATTTCCGACCCCCCCTGTGGTGGTTCGTAGTTGAAGGGGGGTGACCTTTTGCTTGTTGGTGTGATCAATACCAAATAGAGTGCTCTTCCGGTGGTTTGGTGGTGTTTGAGGAGGAATCGCACAGTGACCGCCTCGCGGCGTAGTATCGCCGCCTCGCGCGAGTCGGATTTTTGAATTTGGAGACGAAGGTGAAAAGTCGCCGCCTCGCGTCAACATCACCGCGACCCGGCTGCTGTGCTCAGAAATCATCGCCGCCCCGCAGTGACCCTCATAGTCTGTCTTTGGCCGATTGTAAGTGCCCTTTGCCTAGCCTTTTGTCTCAAGAACTTCATTTCTTACTCAATGTCGAGGGCTAGGAAAGTTGGGATGACTGAGGAGGAGTTGAAAATATACGATGTGGTGTCAGATAGACATGTACAACCGACTCATTTCCTTGATAAGGGATCACTCGCTGAGTTGGGTTTGCTCGACATGACTCAGCAATGTCTGGACAAGTTGGGATTGGGGGGCTTCCTAGACAAACGTGCCCCCGTATTTCCTGAACTTTGCTGCCAATTTATCGCCACCATGACTAAGAGCTACACGCGTCGTGTCGTTAATGGCAAGGAGCAGAAATTCATTGCGGGTATCACCTTCAAGTATGAGGGTCGGAGTTATGGTTTTCCTATCGAGGAAGTTAGGGCGTTGCTAGGTGTTTCGAGACCGTCTACTGGTGGGTGGAGACATGGTCCCGACAAGGCGGCCATGAAGGAATTTTGGATCAGTGCATCGGGTATGCCTGAATATCAGAAGAAGGAAAAGACCAGTGACAAGATTGTCCATCCCTGCCTCCGCTTGGTATACACTGTGCTGCTTAGGACATTTTATGGGTGTGTGGAGGAGGGAAAGGTTTCCCTGAAACGTCTTGGTCTTTTCTCCACTATGATTGATCCCTTAGATGAGGTGACCCCTGGATGGGTTGTGATTTGGTTGTATGGGCTGCAGCAGATCCGCGAGGGCGCTGTGCAAGATATTGTTCAGGGAAGGTTGATTACCTTGATTGTTGCGGACAGGATTTCGTTGGATACTATGCCGCAGCCGCTCTTCCCTATTCGCTATGATATCCCTTATATGCGGCGATGTGGTATGTTGAGCGGATCTCCGGGGCAGTATATGTGGTGCTCTTATGGCGGTCATCTTTTACGTCTCCCTCGTCCTTTAGCTTATCCGAGAGATTTCACTGGTTGGTACATCCCTTTCGACGCTGAGATTATCCCTTCAGACGAGGAGACTGAGCCACATGATGCTTTGCCCATGACCATGGATGTCGATTCACCTGCTCTCGACGTGGCCTCCACTTCTGCACCGCCCCCTGAGTTCTCCTGGGACGAGATGTTCATCCGTTTTGATGCTTTCACACAGCGTCAGGAGGCTGTGAACGACGCGACATTGGCTCGGTTGCAGGCCATACAGGCCATGTGGTCCTCTTAGGAGTTCATAGGGTGTCTTCTCTGTGATTGGGAGAAGCATGGCTCTATTGATGATATAGCACGCTATGTTGATCGCCTCGGCCCAAAATGATTGGGAGAGTCCACTTGAGATCAGCATAGTTCGAGCCATGTCCTCCAAGGTCCTATTCTTCCTTTCTACTACTCCATTCTGTTGAGGAGTGTATGGTGCAGAGAAGTTGTGATCGATGCCATGCTCACTGCAAAAGGTTAGAAATTCTCCATTTTCGAATTCGGTACCATGGTCAGACCGAATAGCATTTAGTGAACAATCAAGAGATTTTTCTAACAAGGGAACCAGATCTTTAAAGCGATCAATGACTTCACTTTTAGATTTAATGAAAATGGTCCAAGTAAAGCGAGAGAAGTCATCGACAATAACAAAAATATACCTATTCCCTCCTAGGCTTTGAACTCTCATGGGTCCATAAAGATCCATGTGGATGAGTTCAAGAGGCCTTGAGGTGCTTACCATGTTTTTGGATTTGAAGGAACTACGAGCATGTTTTCCTTTTACACAGTCAGAGCATGGTTCCTTAGATGTGCCACTCAGCTTTGGCAATCCTCTGACTAGTTCCTTTGAGTGTAGCCTTTGAATCAGCTTAGTGCTAGCATGACCGAGGCGTTGGTGCCACAACTCAGCTTGGTCATTCACGGTTGAGAGACACAGTTTCTCCTTGGGGAGGAAGGATGGATCAACAATGTAAACATTGTTGAATCTCTTTCCTTTCAGGATGATTTGTCCCGAGGAGTCAAGAGCTGAGCATTCGTTTGATCTAAATCTGACTTCATTGTCTCCTTGATCACACAGCTGTGACACACTTATTAGATCAAAACCAAGACTATTAACAAGGTGAACTTTGTTTACCTGAATGTGATCGTTGAGTTTCACAGTTCCTATTCCACAGATTTTTCCTTTGCTTTTGTCTCCAAAGGATATGTTCCCTCCTTGGAGAGGTTGAAGAGAGGTCATTTGATTTCTTTTTCCGGTCATATGGCATGAGCAACCATTGTCAATGTACCATAGTTGGGGTTGCCTCTCTTCTTTCTGCACACAAGGAAACTAAGATTTCTGAACCCAGTGAAGCTTGGCTTTACTGGGGGGATTAGCATTTCGAGTTTGTGAATAATCAGGGAATTGGTTCCTTTCCTGATGATAAACACTTTTCTCCCTTTCAAAGTTCCTTTTCTTAGCACAATCAGTGTTGTAATGGCCATTCTTACCACAGTAGGTACATAAGCGGTTGTAGACAATATGACCATACTTTCCTTTTCCTAGCCTAAAAGGTTTTTCAACTTTTTTGTTGAAATCAACATTGTTTTTAACCTTACTATTGACCATGTCAACATATTTTTTGTGAGCAAAAGAATTGGTGAACCATTGATTTTCAGGAGTCATTTTTTTCTTTCCTTTTGGTTCCCTCTTAGGGCTTTGAGAACCTTCATTGAGACGTTTGGCAACCTCAGCCTTGTTCTCAAGCACCATGATCTTCTCTGATAGGAACTGATTCATGTCACGAGAGGTGGCAAGAGCAATGCTGAGGTTCTCATTCATCTCAACAAGTTCTCGTCTGGCCTTTTCATTTTCAGCATCATTGTTATCCTTGTTGTTGACATATCCTATTCCATGACGTTGTCTCACAAAGACAGTTTGATTTATCATTTTTTCATTAATGGAATAAGTGAGATTGTCTAACCTATCAATTATGGATTGAAGCATGTCATTTCCAGGTGGGTTAGCATACAAGGGAACTTTGATAGAATCTATGCTAGTTTCATCACAAGATTTGCAAGTTTTAAGGTGACTAGTATGCACTTTCCTAATATCAATGAGTTTGGAGTGAGTTTCAGCTAGGTCTTTCTCAGTTTCATCAAGTTTCTTACTCCAAACAGAATTTTCAACAGTCAAGCAAGCAATTTCATCTTCACAATCATCTAGTTTCTGTTGAAGGAAATTGGTTTCCTTTCCTAGTTTCTTTATGATCTTAAGAAGTTGTTTCTTATCACAATCAACTAGAGTTTTTAAGAGATCATCAGAAGTTACCTCAAGGTCTTTTGAATCGCTTGAGTCTCCTTTTGCCATGAGACATCTTCCTCTAGCGAAGCCGCTCAGATCCAGTTCCTCATCTGAGTCTTCTCCCCATGAGGCTACGAGAGCCTTCTTTCTCTGAGGTTTTTCTTCTTCCTTAGAGTCTTCCTTGTTGGGACAGTTCTTAGCGTAGTGTCCCTTCTCTTTGCACTCGTAACAAGAGACTTCCTTTAGATCCCTTCTGGGTCCGTTGTAGGAGGAACTGCCCTTTTGGAACCTTCCCTTCACAAAGAATTTTTTGATATTCTTTGAGAAGAGGGCTGTTAGCTCGTCCTCCTCTTCTTCCAAGTCTGAGTTCTCTTGTTCCATCTCAAGCCTTGAGAAAGCTTTGGAGATCTTAAGGGCGATTCCTTTCTCCAGTTTCTTATCGGTATTGGCTTTAGTGTGCTCTCCTTCTTCAACTTCCAGTTTCCCTATGACTTGGGTCAAGGGAAGGGATTGGATGCCTGGAGTGTTCTTCATGATTCCCTTGAGAAGGGTGAACTTGGAGTTGAGTCCATTGATGATCACTAAGGACTTGGAGACTTCATCAAGATCAACTCCCGCCGCCATCAACTTTCCAATTAATCTGTTGAAGCGAGAGTAGTACTCTGAGATGGTCTCAGTTTCCATCATTTTGAAGGTGTGGTATTCTCCTTCCAAAGCAAACTTTCTGCTTTGCTTTAGTTCCTCACTTCCTTCATGCATCTCCTTGAGAGCTTTCCACATCTCCTTGGCCGTCTTGATGCCTATGACTTTGTCCATGTCCTCTCTGTCCAATCCATTGAGGATGAACTGTCTTGCCTTGGCATTCTTCTCCATGATGACATAATGTTCTGGTTTCCAGTCTTCTTCCTTCATGGTAAGATCGACGTGGCCATCTCCATTTTCGACTATCCTCCAACATTGGTAGTCGTTGGTCTTGATGTGGCTTTCCATGCACTTTTCCCACCATGTTTCTTCTCCTTTCTTGCGAAGGTGTGGCTTGTTGGTGGAGATTCCTAGCTCAAACTTGCTTGGTTGAGACATGATCTGCAAACTTATCAAAGATCTAGAGCTTTTCCTGCTCTGATACCAATTGTAGGATCGTGATTGTTAGATAAAAAATTAAGGAACTCAGAATATCAATTCTCAGTTCCTTTCGCAGCGGAAATAAACAATCAAACAAATGACCAGTTCCTTATAGTGGAAACCTTTGATTGCCAACTCGCAATCTAGGGTAAAAACCACTACCTTTCTTTCGAAAGGATTTCAAAGTCTACTTCTTGATTTCTTATCTCTTTTGGTTACAGCTTATCCTAGGAACGAACACACAGTTCCTTTGCCTTACACACAGTTAGACAATCCTAGATAACTTAACACAATCAATAATCAATCCAAAAAACAGACTTTCGCACCTAGGAACTATCACTTACAGTCACAGGAACTTAGCACTCAACTCTTCTTCCTTAACTGGTTCCTCTTGATCTCGGTTTGCTTTGATGATCTTGTTTGGAGGTTCACACTAGATATTTGCTAATGAGTGTGAGTCATGTTTTTGTGCTCGAAGATAACCCTTGGGTTAGTCTTCCTTTTATAGAGGCTTCTTCGCAGCTCGATCCTCTCTGGGTTCCCACAGATTGAGCTTGCCCTAGATTGAGTGGTTCTCCTTGATTCACGTTGTTCTTGGCATGTGCAAACAACCTAGGCAACTCTGAATCTCTCTTGGTTGGTTAACTACCTCAGACGATCCTTGCAATGTCATTGTCCAAACGCTTTCGTCCGAGGTTGACTAAGTTGGCCGCTTGGGAACCGTCTTCTGGACAACGACGTCTTCATGTCCTGTCGCTTTCATCGTCTCTGTCCGAGGTAGAGGTTCTCTAGGCATCTTGTTCTTTAGCTCTTGGACCTTGGCAGGATTTTGGAAGCTTCGGACAAGTCGTTTTCGACTCCTTTTGTCCGAGGTTGTGTGTCCCCAGATTTCTCGGGAATTGCAATGTCGCAAGCTTCATTTCTGGGCACACCTGGGTTCCTCTGGATTCCTTCAGCTGTCTTGTTCCTTTGGGTCCCTAGTTCTATTTGGCTTTCCTGCCTTTGGTAAATTCCTGTGGTTCCTTAAAACACATCTTTGAGATAAAACATTAGTATCATAATATTTGTCATCTTCAAAAGTAGAGAAACTGAGGAACGGAACTCTCAGGGGAACCTAAGTTCCAGAGTTCCGTTTCCTAACAAAAACGACACCGGTTTCCGGTCCTGTCATTATTCATATGGCTTTGCTCCCTGCTAACCTTAAGAAGGTCGTCTGCTACAAAACAGCTAAGGAAATCTGGGATGCTTTGAAGCGTCTCCATGAAGGCAATGAGGATGTCAAGAAAAATTGAATCATTGCCCTGATGAAGGAGTATGATTTCATCTTATAAGGAAAGAATGAACACATTCAAGACTTCTACTCCCGCTTCCAAGGAGTAGTTGTCTAATTGTAGTTCCTTGGAGAAAATCTTCTCGACTGGAAGCTTATTCATCACTTCATGCAAGGTCTTAATCCTCAATGGGATGCAATTGCTCGTGCCCTTTACGCCCAAACTGATGTCAAAGCTCTTACTATGGAAGAAGTTGTTGCCAAGCTGGAGAGCAACGCATCGGTTCATAACTCCAAGATGAGTTGAAGATGAACAGAGAAAGCTGATAAGAGCTAAAGTCGTATCGTCTAATCAAAATAATCCTAACAAACCTAACTCAGTAGAATCGGCCAGTAAGGGTTGAATCCCACAGGGAGGAGTTGTTTATCTTTATGTAGATTGCATGCAATAGTAACAATGTGGGGTTTTGTTGGTTGTTTGAGTTGCAAGTAAACAAAACAAAGTAAAAAGCAAAGGTTTTTAATCAATTAGGGAAAAACACTTAGCCAAACAAATATCCACCATTCATTTGATAGATTGGTCCTAGGTTATCTCTATTCCTTCCTTTGATTATTCCTGTCTCTATTCTGAAATAGTCACCAGTCCAACTCGGCCTGGCAACCCTTACTATTGAACGCACGAGAAACTATCAAGATTTGGAACAACAGCAGCATAGAGCATAGGAATTAACCAGGATACATACAACACCGATGTTTCGCAGCATTTAGCACATAATCAATTCTCTTTCATAATAAACTAGTCCAACTAGTCCTAGAATATCATGGTTGCTACACAAGATAAGGGATTTCAACTCGAAATATCCAAACCCTAGCAATAGACAATTACCAATAACAACTAGTTGCGTCCAACAAGCGAAATCAATAAGAATCAATAGGAATAAGCTCAAGAGAAAAGATATAATCCAAAGGAATAGGAAATAGAGTTATAACCTCACAATCATGAATCAAATGAAGGCTTCAATTGTCGGACTAAGCAAAGGTGCTTAGTTCTTCATAACTCAAAGGGAAAATAATATTGAATGGAAAACTGAATAATAGTCTAGATTTTGAATGGAGGCTATGGAACTAGGTTTAAATAACCTAAAAACCAAAGATCACAAACATAATCTAAAAAGGAAATAAACTAAATAAATGAAATAAAGAAATTAAAAGAAAAATGGAAAAGTAAAATAAAATATCTCCGGAGAAGTCCCGCGCGGCTCGCTGCTGTGCATTTCCGCGATCGCGGATGAAATTTCATGGTTGCGGAAAATTCCTTTCCTGTTCGCTTCGCTGATGCATATTTCCGCGATCGCGGATGAATTTCCGCGGTCGCGGAAATCTCCATTTTGCTCTCGACTTTCATCCGCGATCGCGGAAATCTCCATTTTGCTCTCGACTTTCTTTGACTTTTCCGCGATCAACCTCTTGCTCGCCCGCGGTCATGGATTTCTTCTGTAGACCCAGTTGGGTCTATTCTTCGTCTTCTTGGGTGGTTCCTTCTCTCTTCAATATATCTTCATTTAAGCTCCTCCAAACCACCATATCCGCACTTCTACTTCTCAACTCCAATCTCTACAATACGCTCTAAACATCTCCAAATGGTATCCAAAACACCGGTAATAACTCATAGTTAAGCACTACAAAGTAGCGCTAATCAAAAGCTCAAGGCATTGCTCTAAAAGTTGAAAAAGCTTTCGACTTGTCTCAAGTTGAAGATAAGGATGAGGATGGCGATGAAGATGTTGCTCTCATAACCATAGCGATGAAGAGAATATGGTCTCAAAGCAAAGGTATCCCTCGTTCCTCTAAAGGGAACAAAGATTTGAAGGATGTCGTTTGTTACCACTGTCAAAACAAAGGACACTTTGCCAAAAACTGCTTCAAGAAAAAGGCAGGTCTTCCTCCTATTCGTGAAGAAAAACAAGTAATTCTGGCAACTTGGAGAGATTCTGACTCAGAAGATGAGGAATCTTTTCATTCCATGGAAGTTTGCTTGATGGCCATTGGGAGTCATTATGACTCAAGAGAATGCAACTCTATCTCAAGCATGCTCTGTCTCATGGCTGAAGGTAGCCCAAACGCTATGAGGTAAATGAATCTGAACTGATTTCAAGTTTGAAAAGCAAGTCTATGGAACAACTGATTTTCATTATTAAAAAACTTGCTCATGAAAATAATCAATTCAGTGAACAGATTGGAGAAAAAGATGATACGATCTCAAGTTTGATCGATGAGAGCAAGGGTTGGGCTAAAAAAGTGATCAATCTTGAGAACATTTTATCTTTTTTCTCTAACTCTTGCGGAGAATGTCCCAAGCTCACTGAAAAGATTACTTCCCTAGAAGCATCAGTTACCTCATTGGAATCAGAATTCTTAATGTTAAAACTAAGCAATGCTAAGTTGTCTAGTGATTTGTCCGAGATCAATGAGGAACATAAATGGAAGAATAAAGGCATTGAGTTTGTTGCAGCCAAGAATGAAAAAGGGAAAGGGAATAAGCTTGTGCCTCACTTTGGCATTGGGTACCAAGCTAAGTCTTATGTTGATGACACCTAGGCTCAAAGTTCCAAGGTCAAAGGAAAATAGTCTTTTCGAGAAAGTGGTGAAAGTTCCTCACAAGGGAACAATTGGAAAAACTGTGCAAATTTGACTGACGGGAACAACCCTTGGTATCATGGACAGAAGTTTCACTCTATTTGGCTAAAGCAAGCTCAGAATGGTAAGCCCATTCCAGGATTGCTAACAAACCAATTTGGCATGAATAGAGCAAGTATGTGGATTTAAAATGTCATAGCGTTTGTTGGTAATGTGGTCATGTTGGTCACTATAAACAAGAATGTCTTCTGAAAAGGCACAATGAGGAGATTGCTCGTATTTCTAGAGAAAAGGTCAATGAAAAACCTGCTAAGACCAAATATGTTGCTCCCAAACCCAAGAAGCCTAAGCTTGTCTGGGTTCATAAGAACTAATCTTTTCAATACAAGATGAAGTGAAGAAAGGTTCCTGGTACTTCGATAGTGCATGCTCAAATCATATGACAGGGAACAAAAGCTGGTTCACCTCACTTCAACAAGCCTCCAAAGGTTCCATAACCTTTGGAAACAAGAGTAAGAGAGAAGTTTGTGGTCTTGGTAAGGTAAGGCTTTCTAGTCACGTAACTGTGGATAATGTGACTCTTGTGAATAACATCAAATTCGATCTTTTTAGTGTTGCTCAATAGTGCCAAAACAAGAAGAATAGGGTAGTTTTTACTACCGATGATTGTCAAGTTGAGTGTATTAGTACATGGAAAATTTTGCTCAAAGGGATCTATGAAAACAACGTCTACAAAGTATATCCGCTTTTGTCCCTGAGAAGGACCTTTGTTTGTCGTCTATTGTTGTGACAACAGACTTGTGGCATAAGCGGTTTAGACATGCAAGTCTTCAACTTCTTTCCAAACTTCATCGGCAATAACTGGTCAATGGTCTTCCTAAGATCGAAGTGACAAACAATGAGGTTTGTGATGCTTGTACCAAAGGAAAACAGGTGAGATCTTTGTTTAAATCCAAGAAAGAGGTAAGCACAACTTGCCCTTTGGAACTAATCCACATGGATCTTTGTGGGCCTATGCATACAAAGAGCCGTGGGGGGAATCTGTATGTCTTTGTTATTGTTGATGATTTCTCCAGGTATACATAGACCCTCTTTTTATCCTCCAAGGATGAAGTGTTCGCTGAGTTTAAGACATGGCTTAAAATCTATTGAGAAGAATCTTGGACAATCTCTTGGTGCCATGCGTACTGATCATGGGACAGAATTTAAGAACTCTCAGTTTCTATCCCTATGCCGGAACAATGGAATAAGTCATAACTTCTTAGCACCCAGAACTCCGCAGCAAAATGGTGTTGTGGAAAGGAAGAACATGACTCTGGAGGACATGACACGTACTTTGCTAATTGTCAGTGGTCTTCCAAAGAGTTTTTGGGCCGAAGCTTTGAATGCTGCATGTTATGTGCTGAACATGGAAACTATTCGATCGCTATTGAACAAGACCCCTTATGAACTTTTAAGGGGAAGAAAGCCAAATGTCTCTCATCTGCGGACATTTGGTTGCAAGTGCTTCGTCCACAACAATGGAAAAGATTCTCTTGGAAAATTTGACCCGAGAAGTGACGAAGGCACCTTTGTAGAATATTCTCTCCACAGCAAGGCCTACAAAGATTTCAACAAGAGGACAATGAAGGTAGAGGAAAGCATTCATGTTGTCTTTGATGAATCTATTATGGCTGGTAACCTTGTGCAGGAACAAAAGAACTGGTATTCCCTCAAATACTGGTCTCCCTGAGGACGGCTACTTTCAACTCATGGGAAGAAATGTCATGGAAAACGTGCTCAATGATGATACCAACAACGCGACTCCAGATCGCGAAAGTCATGACGAATCCCCATCTCCAAGAGTTCATGACTCTGTCGGTGTTATCGTGTCTGGTGATGATGATCAGTTGTTTGATTCACCTACGGTCCCTCCCGGGGAACAAAGTCCAAGTCCTAATGATGAAGGGACTGCTGAAGATAGCACATATACTGGTGGTGCTAGCCCCGAGATGATTTTGATCTCACTACTCTGCAAGTGAGAAACTACCACTAAAAGAAGGATCATCCAGTGGATCAAATTCTTATAGACTTTCGAAAGGGAACTTGTACTCGCTCTTCTCTGAAAAATTTATGTGCTTTCAATGCTTTTTTTTCTTTGCAAGAACCTAAAACTGTAGGTGAAGCGTTGAAGGATTCAGACTGGATAAGTGTCATGCAAAAAGAACTCCATCAGTTCAAAAGGAACAAGGCTTGGAGGCTTGTCCCTCGTCCAGGGAACATAACTGTGATAGGAACCAAGTGGGTATTCAGGAACAAGATGGATGATCAGGGCAAGTTACAAGGAACAAAGCAAGGCTGGTGGTAAAGGAATACAACCAGCAGGAAGGGATCGATTATGACTATACATTTGCTGATGTTGCACATTTGAAAGCTATTCGATTACTCATTGGAGTCATTGCATACTCAGCTTTTCATGGCTTCAAACTACAACAAATGGAGATGGAGACTGCCTTCTTGAATAGAGTTCTCAAGGAGGAAGTCTACGTGGAGCAAACCCCTGGATTTGAAGACGCTTCCCAACCGGATCATGTTTATATTCTTGACAAGGTGTTGTATGGTGTATGATAGACTATTACAATTCCTCTTTATCACATGGATACATTCGTGGGAAGGTTGATAAGACTTTGTTTCTTCTGAAGGAGGAAAAGCACACTTTGGTTATGCAGGTTTATGTTGATGACATCATTTTCGGGTCTACAGATGACAAACTGGTTCAAAAACTTTCTAGTCTCATGGCCAGTGAATTTGAGATGAGCATGGTTGGGGAATTGAACTTCTTCTTAGTCTTCAAGTTTCTCAAGGAGAAGATGGAACAAGGGTTCATCAACAAAAGTATCTCAGGGAGTGTATCAGGAAGTTTGGAATGTCTGATGCAAAGCTCTTTACTATTCCCATATCTCCAAACAATCCAATGGGAATGGATGAACATGAAAGAGGAGTTGACCCAACACTCTATCGAGGAATCATAGGTTCGCTTCTCTATCTCACTGCTAGTAGACCTGATATTATGTATAGTGTGTGTTTATGTGCTCGATTTTAAGCTGATCCCAAGGAGACACACCTCAAGGCAATAAAAAGGATATTGAGATACTTAAAGGGGACATATGATCTTTGTTTGTGGTATCCCAGGGGATGCAGCTTTGATTTGGTTGGATACACAGATGCTGACTTCGCAGGGAATAAAGTGGATAGAAAGTCTACTTCCGGAATGGCTCAGGTCCTTGGGCCGTGCCTGGTTACCTGGGGGTCGAAGAAGCAAAACTCGGTTGCTTTGTCTACAACAGAATCTGAATACATAGCCACCACAACTTGTTGCAGTAAACTCCTATGGCTCAAGCAACAACTCAGTGACTATAGTTAAGGATGGGCATCCGGTCCAGATCAGACCGGATACGTACGGTCCGGACCGGCGGACCGTAAACATTTTAAAGTATGGACCGTTGGCCGGACCGGACCGTTACGGTCCAGTCCACGGTCCGGACCGGGAAGACCGGATTTTATATTTTTCGGCATTTAAAGGGTTTGATTACGTCTCCAAGGTATTTTCCTCACCGCCTCTCTATTGCTCTCTATGTCTCTATTCTCTTGCCATCTTCCTCTTCTCTCCCAAGCTCCTCAAATGGCCTCCACCCCAATAGTCACCATTGACGACACTGAAAGCCCTCAAACTCTCCTACACAAACTCTCTACGATGGGAACCCATCCCTCTGTCATCGCCGCCCTCTCTCAAACCACCCCATCCACCACCTCTCACGACGCTCCTCACCCTCCACAAACCTCCACTGCCTCAAAACTAGCCTCTCCACCTCCACGTGCCATCCTTGCAATGGTGCCCTACTCACCCAAATTACCATCCCCAAACACCGCCTAACCAAACCCTAACCCTAAACTTCCCGCATCCACTGTCGTCTCCTCCAATGAAAAGGAGGAGGTACTTTCCTCCCCCACCCACCCTACCCAACCCAAGACGGAGATGGAGGAATGTCTCGGCGACGCCACCACGACGACACCGACTGCGGCGGAGGTTCATGCTGCTACCACGGCCCAAATCAAAGGGATTGTGCGTAACCTAGAAAGGGAACTGGTTGATGAGGAGGTTGATGCATCACCATCGACGGGTCTCAAATTTTCCGATCGGGTAGAGATGACCGGCCCTGGAAAACGCAAGACAAAGGCTCAGGCTGCCAAGGCTATTACTGTGAGCTCAGATGATGAGTCCGAGCAAGTATCTAAGCGCAAATCCAAGCGCACCATGATGGCCGCTCCAGTTCGCAAGAGTCAACGTCATCAAGCGACGAAATCCAAACAGAAGGCTGAACTGGAGGAGGTGAAGGACATGAGTCACAAAGGAGTTGTCCAGAAACTTTTGCTTGATCATGAGAAATGGGGAACAATGCACTGGGAGAGATCGTATCTGTTCTACAAGCTCAGAAGTGGGACCATCTGTATGTGGACGCTGAGTTAGTTGATGATGAGCAGCTCCGAGCTTTCTACTCCACCTTCTGTATCGAGGTTCGCCCCATGCCATCTTAGGGAGCTATACCCTATAGGGAACCACCCATGTGTTCTCTAGCAGAAGCTCGGCATTCTACTAGGGGTCCATCACCTTGGATATGACGAGTACCCCAAAGGTCGTTGGCCCAAGGATTTTCCATACTAGGAGGTGGTTCATCGCGTGTCCGAGATATTCTCTCCTCTCCGATCTGGTGTTCTTCACACTAACTCCATGTGTGCAATCAACAAGGTGCTCTATCACTACCTCATCAGTAACATTACCCCTATGGAACAAAAGTGCAACAACTTGCTGATTTTGGACGTTGTGCTCCTCGCCAAGATGTTGGATAAGGAAGCTATAAATTTGCCCAATGTGATGATGCAACATATGGCTCATGCGAGGAACACTGATAGACACGCCTTGTCGTTCAAGGAGGGGGGCTGATGAATCCTTCTTCTATTGTGGTCTGGATGCGAGTAATCTTCACAAGATGTCGTTTATCTTGCAAGAAGGAGTCGGTTGGGTTACGTTTGAGCCCGAGCCAGTGGTTGATGTAGATGAGGATGAGTCTGATGGTACAAACTCTAAGGGGGAACAAAAGAATGTGCCCAGTACAGATTCCGAAGTATTAAAGGTTGTGAGGGGGCTGTCCCGCACAATTGCTCTTTTGGCGGAACAGCAAAGACGTCATATGGAGGTTGTGCGCGCATTGCTTGCTACTCGCTCTACTGTTCCCTCCGCAGGCACTGATGGTTCTTGATTCGTCTTTCTCTGGCATACCAATCCCGCTTTTGCTCCATGCTCATCTACTCCTTAGTTGCTTTGTTTTTCTTTGTTCTTTTCCCTGTGTTTGCCTTGAATGGCATGTTGATCATGTTTGCTTATTCTGCTTATTTTGTAGTTGCCTGTGCAGTAGTCTTTGCATGTTTACTTTATATTAATGAAAAGAGGTTGGTTGCTTCTCTAGACTTGTCTACTTTCTTCTGAAATTCTTATAAGTTTTTGATGATACCAAAATGGGGAATATGATGGGTGGTCTAGCTGAGGGGGAACTTATCATGTCTTCATCTTCACTGTCTCTTTGGGGGATCTATATTGTCTTAAAGGGGAAAACTTCCTTCATGCTACTGTCTCTATCTTGGTTATGTGTTATTTTGTCAAGGATGTTTGTCACCATCAAAAATGGGGAATTTGTTGAATTCCTTAGTTTTGATGGTAACAAACATTCAACTAATATTGCGACTAAGTGTTTCAGGATCAAACAAAGATATCACAGGGAACGATCGGCAGTGTGGTTACGCAGAGGGAACAAAGAGTTTTCTAAACGATTTGTTACCTCCAAAGGAACAATAGTGCCGTCACAACAACAAGCTGCAAATGTCCCAAAAAGAAGGTTGTGAAGATAATGAAGATTCTCCGTGAAGATCTTGCGGTTGAAATCAACAAGATTGGTTCGATTGCACTAGCTAGAAGATTTTGAGAGAGAGGATTCTATCTTATCTTGATTATATTATTTTAAAAGATATTTCCTTAGATAATAGGATCGATTAGGATATTATCTTTGTGAGTCAAATATTATCTTTTTGTTACTAGAAAGTGAGAGATAGATATTATTTGTTAGTAGGATTCTCCGCTTGTATAAATAGAAGTGAGTCGATCATTTCCAAGGTACGAACTCGAAGCATTTCAGTGAGAGAGAGAAAAAAAGTGAAGGAGTCTGTGAGTCTTAGAGAGTGAGCTCGTGTTCATCGTTGTAGGAGTGATTCAAAACTAGGTGAGAAGTCTAGGGTTTGAAGTTCGAACTATAAGTGTAACCGATCAAGAAATCAATAAGACAAGTAGACATTTTCAAAATCCTCTCAAGCGAAAAGCTTGAAGGTAATAATTTTTCTTTGATTAGTTATTTGATTAATTGGGGTTTTCACTCTATATAGTGAATTCTACTTTTATTCTTTTATGTTTAAAGATTCCACTACACTTTCTGTCCTCAAACGAAAACTAACGATCCAAGGATTATTAACTACACAACGTGACCTTAAAATTTTAGTTGTGCAATGATACGGCAATTAATAACTGAACATGGTTTGATCTTCAAAGTCAGTCTTGGGGCAGATGTGGAAAGTCAGAGAACATAAACTAATTTATTAATGGGATTTAGCTTGATCGTAGCTAGCTCGGGATCTCTCTTTTGCCAGCAACTAAAAATATATTATCATACACTTTGGATTCTTCCAAGAACATGCTACAAGTATTTAGGAAGTTAATAAACATATAAAAAATACTTATTTATTCACATGAGACGCGGTCTAAAACGTATAATAACTAACAAAAGTAACAAGCTAAGGAAGGCAATTTAACGCGTCATGTTAACTTAGTTCACAATTCACAAATATTATTAATAAATACTTCGTACGTATGTAAGAAGATATGTACACCAAAATCATGCATGTTTACCAAAATGTTATATCGTAATGTTCACGGAACACGAACATTTGGAATACGTTGTCATGTTAATGGGTCTTTCCCCCTTTTTAAAATTTTACACAAATACAAAAAACTTCTAAATTTTATTGTTTGTATAAAATTCTAAAATTTCTAAACAGAATTTACTTATAAGGGTCTAATAATTTGAGAAATGTATGTGATGTACCTAAATATTTATAATGAAAGACGAAATATATATCAAAGATAATGGTGAATATACGGGACACGTACACATATCTACGTGATGACTAATTCAATTTTATTAGCATGTAGAACTTGATCTATAAAATCGACTCAATTTCAATATTCTTATATGGGTTAAAGTAAAAGGATTTCGTACAACAAATAATGAGGAGAAATATACATTGATTGAGACAAATAAACTTTGAAATATCAACACTCAAAAAAATTAAGGAATTCAGTCATAAACTCCATTGATGAATGTAAGAAATTGAGAGAAGAGAAGAAGCGGAAGTTTGATGTTATTCACTCTTAAACTGAACAAAGTACAATTGAGAAGTTTATATACAGAGAGAGAAAGTAAGAGTAAATTCTGGAATGAATGTGAGCCACACAATCCCTAATAGAATTGAGTTGAGTCGTGCACTAATTGGCTTCTCTCTGGTGAGCTGGCACTTGAGTTGTCTCCTCTGTGTGTGAGCTGAGCTGGTCTCCTCTGTGTGTGAGCTGAGCTGGCACTTGAGTTAACCAACCTCAATATGTTCATATCCCCCCCCTCAAGTAGGACTAGAGTCATGAGACACAAGTCCTAACTTGGAAGATAAAAAATGATGTTGTTGCTCACCAAGTGACTTAGTAAGCAAATCAACAAGTTGAAGTTGTGAACTCACATGAGAAGTAGCAATGAAACCAGTTTGAACCTGATCACGAATGTAGTGACAATCAATATTGAGATGCTTCGTTCGTTCGTGAAAAACTGGATTGGCAGCGATGTGCTGGGCAGCCTTGTTGTCACAGAACAAGGTGATTGTAATATCCCTCATTTTTAGTAAGGATATTTGGGTAATTTACTCAAACCTTATTATGTGATCGTATCGTTTTAGGAGAGGTTCGGACTTCTGTATCGAGATTGATCTCTGTAAAATCCCCCGAGTGATATAAAATACATTCGACGTATTTTTCGGGGTTTAGAATATTTGTTTGGGTACAAATATATTTAATCCGGGGTTTAATACCCACGCCAAACCTTTCCCGGGCAAACAAACGCGGAAAAGGTATTTCCGCGACCGCGGAAATATGGGCTTCAGAAGGGCTGGGCACAAGAATTTTCCGCGACCGCAGATAAAGTTCCACGACCGCGGAAAACTCCAACACGCCAATGCCGCGTCGCTCAGAGCCTCGCCGTTCGCGCCACCGTTGATCTTCTGGCTGGCCGTTGATCTGGGCAGGGAGAGCTCCTTCATTTGGCTATAAAAGGAGCTCGATCTGGAGGTTGAAGGGCACACCGAAATCACTCTCTCCCTCTCAGATTCTCTCTCATTTTCGTGCTCGCCGGAGGTCGAAGCTCTCGCCGGAAATCTTCAAGCTGTCGCCGGAGCTCTTGTTGGAGGTGGTGGTGCTCTCAAGGTGGTGCATTGGAGGTGCAAGGTGCCCAGGAGTCGAGCCCCATCCGAATCGAGCCCCGTCGCGTCGCCCCCGGTGAGATTTCTCCCATTTTGAGTCACCGGAGTTCATGTCCGCGACCGCGGACATGAACTACCGCGACCGCGGCCGTGACATAGGCGACCGCGTTGGCGGCCGCTGTCATCTGTGCTCGCGGACACTCGTCCTCGATGCCCACGACCGCGGCAGAGCCACTGCAACCGCGGATTGCCTGGGCAATCGCGATCGTGGCATTTGGTTTGCCGGTCTCGGGCGGGACTTCCATTCCTTCGATTTGGTTCGTTCCTTCTTCGATTCGTATCATTTTAAATGTCGAATCTAACCTAGGGTTTCGTTATGGGTCATTCTGTAGGAATCTGTAATCCGAGTTCTGTTCCCGTCCTGGACCCAGAAACCCTTCTTCGTCAATCGTTCGTCTAATCTAAGGCAAGTGACGGTTCGCTCTTGCTTATCATTCCATATTTCTATTAATTATCAATTGTTTTAATTATTAATTAAATGGGATGAATATTGTTTTCGTTGGGAACAGTTTTGATAAACGTATTTGATACGATTAAAAGAGATATTATAATAGGTTGTATATACTGCTAGAAACAACGCTATTATAGATATATATATACATACTATTGCCATGATGGCATTGATGTGGATTATTATGTGGTTTTAACTGTTTAGTTAGAACGAGTATTCGTAGGAACGCTATGTACCTTGCGAGGTCTAGTTGTTTCTTTATAACTGGTACTATGAGGATTTTTCCCTAGTACTCTCTCTGGTCATGACCTTGCCCTTACTCAGGGTAGGTGCACACAACTGGTGTCGATTCTCGGGATTTATCCCCTTCAATATCTCTCGCGATGAGATGATATATAAAAGCTTATAATGTGATTGTACGCTTTGTCACTAAAATAAGATAAGTGCCGCTATGCACATAATTAATGAACCTTGGGCGAGAAGTACAACTTGGAAACTCATCTGGACTTTGACTAAAGTAAGTCCTCCTTCCAAATCTGAATTTGCATTACGCGGTGAGGTTGGTCGTGGATCCAAATGGGCAAGTCTTTTTAAACGCTTGTGTGAAACTTTAATGTTCCCGAACACTTGTCATACTTTCCGATAAGACTCAATCTCTTGGAGTCTTCTCTTCATATGTTTCCTCTAGACTCGATCTTTATGAGTCTTCTCTTGATCATTCTACTTTGAATCATTCTGTAGAGGTATTGAGGTTTACTATCGTCATCGGCTTTCATTCGAGAAGTGATGGGTCTAACCTAATACGCCTACCTTAGAACCTTTCTGTTTTACCCTTGCATAGTCTTTCATTAGACTAACCAACCGGGTTTTATTCATTGCATGGTTGGCTGGTGTCATCCGTCTCATACGGCACATCAGGTAAACTCCCGTTACGTGAAGGCTAGAAACGACGATGAAGGTAGATGGAGTTTTTAAGAGTTTTATCAAGGTTGAAATCCTAGGCGGGTGATCGCTCTGATCAAGACATTTTTGTTATTTATTTACAAGACTTCCGCTGTATTGAAACATATTATGTATTTTGGTTGTATTTGGAATTGTGGATGAAATTCCGAGACTTTGATTTAATCAAATGTTATGATATTTCGTATTAAATATTGTTTTATGATTTGTATAAATTGGTTAAGCCTTGGGTGAGTTCGGATGTGGAATCTGAGGTCACTGGCGGTAATACTTTCAAGGTTATATATTTGGGGGTATTACAGATCTGGTATTAGAGTCAATTTTTTTTAACGGGTTTAAAATGTTTTACTGGAAACAAATTATTTTTTTTCGGGCAGGGATTTCAAAAACGTTTTACTAGGAACAAAACTTTTATAAACCGTTTACTCGTTTTTTAACTGAAAAATGTTTTCAAAGGATTTGAATTTCCAAATAAAATTTTATTTGACTAAAACATGTCGCTTGAAAAATTCTGCCGTTCTAAGTCGTGCCTTCTTTCCAGTATGATATAGTAAATTCGCTTCTATATTTAGAAAGACTAATCCTTTTCTCGTCGCCCCGCAGACTATGGGCGCATTCATCTCTCACTAGAGGAACCCGAAAGAAGCCGAGGTGGCCCTGCCATCTCCAGTTAGGCTTGAGTTCCCGGTTCCCCCGTCGTGCTTTGAGGTCGGGGAGCCCAGTAGTCCACCCGAGGAGGTAAAGTCCGTACTCGAGGAGTCGGTGGTGTTGGTGTCTGTTAGGGCCGAGGTTCCCGAGGAGGAGCCTGAAGCGGACCCAAGGGAAGACACAGAGGAAGAGGAGGAGCCGACGCGGTACCTTGGAGGGTACTACGACGACGACTTTGAAATTGGGGAGGATCCTGAGGAGGACCCGGAAGAAGATCCGGAGGAGGATCCTGAGGAGGACCCGGAAGAGGATCCGGAGGAGGAGGACCCTGAGGAAGACCTCGAGGGGCAGGACTACGAGTCCGATGGTTTGGAGCTTTTGCTGGAGGCCTGTGAGGATTCGAGGATGGAATACATCTACCCGAGTCCGACGTCGCCACTTGAACGGGAATATTCGCCATTGTCCCCTGCCACTTGGGAGGCACTTAGTGATGAAAGTACCGTAAGGAGGAGGAGTGGGCCGCGGGATGCATCTGAGGGCTCACAATTCATTCCTGCTCCGAGGAGGCCAGTGTCGAGTCCTGACTCGCGACAGGTGTTTCGCCAGAGTCAGATGGCTTCCTCTGAAGAGCGTCGCCTGGTGGACGAAGCGGTTGAGAATGCTCGTAGGAGGGCAAGGCCGTGGGAATCAATGGGTACACCGAGGGTGGTCCCGACCCAGCAGGCCAGGCCAAGGCCCCAATTGCTGGAAGAACGACTAGAGGAGTGGTCGAACACCCTATACGACATGGAGGAGAGGACATACGAGGCTGAGGTCGGTCTCTCCCGAATGATTGTGGACGTTCGCGAACTCCAGGAGTATATCCGCCAAGCAAGATTGCTACTTGACCCTTTGTACGAGGTGAACAGGGTAGACTTCCAACCAGGATTTCTAGAGGAGTTTTGCCAATCACCGGGATCTGAAGGGGCTGGACCAAATGTTCACGTGTCTAGGGAAAGGCCAAGGGCACCAAGGCCAAGAGATGAGCCATGTGCTCCAGGGCCGAGCAGGGTGAGGAGTCCATCGCCAGACTCCGATGGTGAACCCCGTGCGAAGAAGCAGTGCATGAGAGTTCCCGATTATTTGAAGTATTTCAAGGCGTCATGATTAAGGCCAGTGCCGAGTTTGGCGGTTTCTTTTCTAGTTTTTCAGTGTTCGTTTTGATAAGCATTGTAGTCTCCGAGCAATTTTGCCTTGTCGCTTGGAAGAATTTCCGATGTAGACCTATCAAACTCAGTTTTAGTTCATCAATGAAAGTTTACCAAGTTTGGTCTATTCTAAGTTGACTTTATACGTTGTACATATTGAAATGTTATTAATGTTATAAAGTACTTGGAATTTGATCGGTAAACAGATGGTAAACACTAGGAATACCATTCGTGTTGGTGATGGGCCAAGCAACGACCCCATACCAAATGTAAGGAATGCCGCGAACCCATTGGATGAGAACGAGTCTGTTTCTCACAACAATCCGGTAGGCAGTGACCAAGTTCCGGTCAACGCTCCAGTAATTTTCGACGTTGCGGCAATTGAGGCTATTCGGGGGATTGTGATATAAGCAGTCACCGATATTATGCGACCAATCGCGCCTCAGGCACAAGGTGTGCCAATTCCTCCTGTGGTTCTGAGATTCGAGGAGCCAGCTATCCATGTACCTCATGAGGAAGCTGTCAGGAACAGAGGCAATTATGGCAGAGCACTGAAGACCATAAGCTCTATGAGGCCTGACAGTTATGATGGAAATGGAGAGCCAGTCAGAGTAGCATATTGGTTCTCGCACATGGAACGACTGTTCCGAAACGTCGAGTGCACAGAAGATGAGAAGGTGCACATTGCTTCCCTTCAACTGAAGGAGGTGGCTAGCGAGTGGTGGGAAGGCACTGGTCTAGCTGATCACCCTGGATTGAACTAGGGAATGTTCAAGGCGAAGATGACTGATCGATTCTTTTCCCGAGCTATGAGGGAAGAGAAGCATAAGGAGTTTCTCTATCCAAGGACGGATGGATTGAAAGTGACTGAGCTTGCGGCCATGTTCAATCACCTATTACAGTACGCTGGGCCGAAGGTGTCCAGTGAAGAGCAAAAAATCTGGCACTTCCACGAGTGGATGAATCCAGACATCAAGCCACTGATGGTACGCCATAGGTGCTCTACTCTAGAGCAGTACGTGGATGCTGCCTACAAATTGGAGGTGACTCTGGAGGAGTCGGCTAAGAAGCGTAATCGCCAGAGGCCAGTGTAGAGCCAACCTCAGGCGAGTGGGTTTAAGCGACCCGCGCCACCGTCAAACTTTGCCAAATCTAGTCGGGCGAGAACAGAGATGACTCATGGAGGGTCTACGCAGCGTTCGGGTCAAGGCAAGAATCTGATCCAGTGCTATAACTGTGGTACACCCGGGCACAAGAGCAATGAGTGTCCAAAAGAAAGGAAGACGTGCTTTGGCTGCGGAAAGGTGGGGCACTTGCAGTCATTCTGTCCGCAAAGGAGGCAGAAAGGAGCTGAGTCACAGCAAGGGTCCGTTAGTCATAACAACCGACCCAGGTTCAGACCAGTGGAGGCTCCTAGTCCTTCGACACAGACAACTGCGCAGAACAAGGGGAAAGGCCCTGCTACTTCAGGAGGTCAAGGTCAGCGACTTTACGAGATGCGTGAGGCTGATGGACCAAATGCTCCTACTGCTCAAGGTACTCTATACCTTCATTCTACTTCTGTGCGTAAGTAAGCTAGACTTAGTATGCAATGAGGCTTGTGAGCCTTTCGTAGTCAATCTTCCCAATGGTGAACATTTGGTTGGAACCAAGCGTCTGTCAGAATTTCCGATTACCATTCAGGGTAAGAAGTTCGAAGCAGATTTGATCTGTTTAGCCATGGCTCCATACGACATTATCCTCGGTATAGATTGGCTGACACGTCATGGGGCGGTGATCGATTTTAGCTCAAGGATTGTGACGGTGTCATCTGGGGGCCAGTTCGTATGCAAATTCAAGGGTCGCAATGACGTTGATAACGGCAAGCTCATTAATGCGATGGCTGCGTTTAAGCTACTTCGACAAGGATGTGTCGGGTACCTGTGCTACCTGGACGAGCCCAAGAAAGATGAGCCTTCAATTCTAGATATTCCGGTCATTTGTGAGTTCTCGGATGTCTTTTCGGAGGAGATTCTTGGTTTACCCCCGAGTCGTGACGTGGAGTTTACAATCGATCTCGAGCCTGGTACTGCGCCAATCTCCAAGGCACCGTATCGGATGGCTCCAGCGGAGATGCAAAAGTTGAAGAAGCAACTCGAGGACCTTCTTGAGAACGGATATATAAGGCCGAGTGCATCGCCTTGGGGCGCTCCTGTTTTGTTCGTCAAGAAGAAGGATGGATCGTTCCGACTTTGCATCGACTATCGAGAGTTGAATAAAGTCACGATCAAGAACAAGTATCCGTTGCCAAGGATTGATGATCTGTTGGATCAATTCCATGGAGCAAAAGTCTTTTCCAAGATCGATTTGAGATCTGGTTACCATCAACTCAGGATTCGTGAGGAAGATATTTCGAGGACTGCTTTTCGGACGAGGTATGGCCACTACGGGTTCGTAGTCATGCCATTTGGACTTACTAATGCTCCAGCAGTTTTCATGGATCTGATGCATCGATGTTTCCACCAATATCTGGATAAGTTCGTGGTGGTCTTCATCGATGATATTTTGATCTATTCCCCGAGCAAGGAAGCTCACGAGGAACATCTTCGAATCACCTTGTCAGTCCTTAGACAGAATAGGCTGTATGCAAAGTTGTCTAAGTATGACTTCTGGATCAAAGAAGTAGCTTTCTTAGGCCATGTGATCAATGAGAATGGGGTCATGGTTGATCCCAGAAGATTGAAGAGGTAGCCGACTGGAAGCGGCCTCGGAATGTGAAGGAGGTGCGCAGTTTCTTAGGACTTGCTGGATATTATAGACGGTTCGTAGAGGGATTTTCCAAAATTGCTCTACCTATGACCGGTTTGCTCCGCAAGGTCCACAAGAAGTTTGTCTGGAATGACAAGTACGAGGCCAGTTTTCAAAAATTGAAGCAGTGTCTGACCTCCGCACCGGTTTTGGCGCTACCGGAAGGGAATGATGGTTATGTGGTCTATAGTGATGCTTCAAAGAATGGGTTAGGATGCGTACTGATGTAGAAAGGAAAAGTTATTGCGTACGCATCTCGACAATTGAAAACCTATGAAGTAAACTATCCAACGCATGATCTGGAGTTAGCAACTGTAGTGTTTGCGTTGAAGATTTGGAGGCACTATCTCTATGGTATAAGGTGCCAAGTCTTCACCGATCACAAGAGTCTCAAGTACGTGTTCACTCAGAAGGAGTTGAATATGAGACAACATCGCTGGTTAGAGCTACTCAAAGACTACGACATCGAGTTGTTGTATCATCCGGGCAAGGCTAATGTAGTAGCCGATGCATTGAGCCGGAAGACGCCGCACGAGACTATAGTGGCTCTACTCACTGCTCAGACCAAGCTGAACCAAGGGTTGTGCGAGATTGAAGTCTTGTACGATCAGCGTCGTGGATACTTGAGTATGCTTGAGATTCAGGCTACACTACTTGATCAAATCAGGGAAAAACAGGTTGACGACGTGGTCTTGGTAAAGCTAAGCAGTGAAGTGATGGACGGGAAAGCTCCCGGATTCGTGATTCAGGAGGATGGATCACTCTGGTTTCAGGATCGGATTTGTGTGCCTAACGTAGATGGTCTTCGCCAGTTGGTGATGAAGGAGGCCCATTCGTCAGCTTATTTTGTACATCCAGGCTCTAGCAAGATGTACAAGGACCTCAGGAAGAAGTTCTGGTGGCCCAACATGAAGTGGGATGTAGCGGAGTTTGTGGCGAAATGCTTGACTTATCAGAAAGTCAAGATAGAATACCGTAGACCAGGTGGTGAATTGCTACCTCTTCCAGTGCCAGAATGCAAATGGGAGGATATCGCTATGGATTTCGTCACAGGGTTGCCTAAGACTCAGACTCAAAAGGATGCTATATGGGTAATCATTGACATGCTCACGAAGAGTGCTCACTTCGTGGCTATCAAGTCAACATGGGGAACCCATAAGCTATCAAAAGTGTTCCTACACGAAATTGTCCGTTTGCATGGTACTCCAAAGACCATTGTATCGGATCGTGATGGCCGATTCATGTCGAGATTCTAGAAGGAATTCCACAAGGCCATGGGAACCGAGTTGAGGTTCAGTACTGCGTTTCATCCTCAGACGGATGGACAGTCTGAGAGGACCATCCAGACCTTGGAAGATATGCTGAGAGCTTGTGTACTTGACCGTCCGACTAGCTGGGAGAACAGCCTAAGTCTGATTGAGTTCACGTACCAACCGGGTTTTATTCCTTGCATAGTTGGCTGGTGTCATCCGTCTCATACGTCACATCAGGTAAACTCCCGTTACGTGAAGGCTAGAAACGACGATGAAGGCAGATGGAGTTTTTAAGAGTTTTATCAAGGTTGAGATCCTAGGCGAGTGATCGCTCCGATCAAGACATTTTTGTTATTTATTTAAAAGACTTTCGCTGTATTGAAACATATTATGTATTTTGGTTGTATTTGGAATTGTGGATGAAATTCTGAGACTTTGATTTAATCAAATGTTATGATATTTCGTATTAAATATTGTTTTATGATTTGTATAAATTGGTTAAGCCTTGGGTGGCTTCGGATGTGGAATCTGAAGTCACTGGCGGTAATACTTTCAAGGTTATATATTTGGGGGTGTTACAGTGATGGGTTATGGAACACGAACCTGCAAATCTGTTAACAAACCAGCATCCCAAACAAGTTCACTAGCAGTGGTAGACATGGCCCTGTACTCTGATTCAGCAGAACTCTTAGAGACAGTTTTCTGTTTCTTTGTCTTCCAAGAGACCAAAGAATCACCTAAGAAAACACAATACCATGTGAGTGATCGACCAGAAAACATACAGCTTCCCCAATCTGCATCACAGTAAGCTGATAATTGAAGAGCAGTGTGTGAAGAGTAGAACAAATCCAGGTCAACTGTGCCCTTGAGATACCGAACAACATGCATAGATGCTACAAGATGAGGAACTCGAGGACAGCTAACAAATTGACTGAGATGCTGGGAAGAATAAGAAAGATCAGGCCTGGTGAGATTTAGATATAGTAGACGGCCAACAAGTCACCTATAGACTTCAGGATCTTCCAACAACTCACCATGATCAATGGAAAGTTTAAGGCCTCTCTGAAGTGGGAACTTGGCTGGCTTGCAATCAAGCATTTTAGTGTCCTTAAGAATATCCAAAATGTACTTTCTTTGATTAAGAAGAGTACCAGTAGAGGAACGAGCTACTTCTATTCCAAGGAAGTATCTAATGGCTCCCAAATCTTTGATAGTGAAGGCAGTGTGCAGAGCATCTTTGGTGGCTTGAATATCCAAAGCATTGTCACCAGTTAACAGCATATCATCAACATACACTAAGGCTATTGTGAGCTGACCTTAAGACTGCTTAACAAAGATAGAATAATCATGTTTGGACTGAACAAAACCCAAGCTAAGAAGCAATTTAGTTAACTCAAGATTCCATTGTCGCGATGCTTGTTTGAGACCATATAAAGATCTCTTCAAATGACAAACCTGTCCTGGAGAACCTCTGCTATAACCTTGAGGAAGAGACATATAAACTTCCTCATCCAGAAAACCATGCAAGAATGCATTATTAATGTCAAGTTGATGTAAATGCCACTCATGAGCAGTTGCCAAAGCAAGAAAAATTCGCACTGAAGCAAACTTGGCCACAAGAGAGAATGTGTGTTTGAAATCTTTACCCTCAATCTGGTTATAACCCTTGGCTACAAGCCTTGCTTTGTACCTCTCCACTGTACCATCAGGCCTAAACTTGATCTTATATACCCATTTACACCAGTTAACAGCATATCATCAACATACACTAAGGCTATTGTGAGCTGACCTTAAGACTGCTTAACAAAGATAGAATAATCATGTTTGGACTGAACAAAACCCAAGCTAAGAAGCAATTTAGTTAACTCAAGATTCCATTGTCGCGATGCTTGTTTGAGACCATATAAAGATCTCTTCAAATGACAAACCTGTCTTGGAGAACCTCTGCTATAACCTTGAGGAAGAGACATATAAACTTCCTCATCCAGAAAACCATGCAAGAATGCATTATTAATGTCAAGTTGATGTATATGCCACTCATGAGCAGTTGCCAAAGCAAGAAAAATTCGCACTGAAGCAAACTTGGCCACAAGAGAGAATGTGTGTTTGAAATCTTTACCCTCAATCTGGTTATAACCCTTGGCTACAAGCCTTTCTTTGTACCTCTCCACTGTACCATCAGGCCTAAACTTGATCTTATATACCCATTTACAACCTATTGCAGTCTTGTCATGAGGTAAACAAACTAAATCCCAGGTATGATTTAGCTCTAAAGCATCTAATTCAACTTGCATAGCTTGCACCCACATGGGGTCTTTAGTAGCCTGAGTGTAACTAACTGGCTCATATAAGCTCAAGACATTGGATAAAGAGGCTCTATATTCATCTGTATAAGCAGATAACTTGCACTGAGAAGCAAGAAATGACTGTGAAGTAGTATCCACTGACCTTAAAGTAGGACATATAAAATCCTGAAATCTACTAGGAGGACCTCTGAGTCGAGCAGGATGTCGAGGTTGTTGAGTAGAAGAGCTTGACAAAACATGAAAATCATTCTCACTCTGAAGAGAATAACCTGAAGAAGGTTCAGCAGGTGATAACTGATGACTGGAAGCTAGAGACTACACAATAGGAACTAAACCAGTAGATGAAGAAACTGAATCCGGAGCAAAAATAACATTGTTCCTTACAGGAGTAAAACAATCATCCATAGCAGGATTAACGAGAGGAAGGGAAACTCTGGAAAAAGGATCATGACCGTCTAATGCAGGAATCACAGTTTGAGGCTTAAAAGGAAAAATATGTTCCTTGAAGATCACATCTCTACTAACAAAGACTTGATGTGTGTCCAAATCATACAACTTGTAAGCTTTCTGAGCATATGGATATCTAATAAAAACACACTTTCTTGCTTTAGATGCAAACTTATCATGTGTTTTGTTGAGAGAATAACACAGACAACCCAAGACTCTGAGATTATCAAAAGATGGTTTCTTATGCAACAAAACTTCATAAGGAATTTTCCAGTTTAAAACTGAACTTGGCATTTGATTAATCAAATAGGTAGCAGCCAAGACGCAATCTCCCCAGAACTTGATAGGAAGATGTGCATACAACCTTAAAGCCCTTGTTGTTTCAATCAAGTGTCTGTGTTTCCTTTCTACTCTCCCATTCTGTTGAGGATTCCCTGACATTGACCCTTGATGCACCATGCCTTTCTGAGCAAAAAACTATTGACATTGTTGTTGAACAATCTCAGTTCCATTATCACTATGAACTACCTTGACTGGTGCTCCAAATTGAGTGTGAACATGAGCAATAAAATCAACCAAAATTTTGTTGACTTGATCTTTGTTGTTCAGTAAGAAAGTCCAAGTGACTCTAGTACAATCATCCACAATAGTAAGGAAATATCTAGCACCTCCTATACAAGGAGTTTTGTAGGGTCCCCATAAGTCAGTATGGATTAGATCAAAGGGACATGAAGCTATGGAACTACTTCTATGGAAAGGCAGCTTATGGTGTTTGGCCAAAACACATGTCTCACAATGAAAGTCATTCATAGAAGATAAACCACTAACAGATAAATGCTGAAGTTTGGACAGAGAAATATGCCCAAGTCTATTGTATAATTGAAACAATTCAGCAGAATTAGAACAATGCAATACATTTGCAAATTCTCTCTTATTACAATCAACAAAGTAACTCTCTCGGGCATCTGTACAGACCCCTGCTCCAAGTTCTGTAGGCTTGATCCTATATAGATCTCCATCCCTGTCTCCTCCAGCCTTAACTTGCTTAGTTAAAGGGTCCTGAAACAGGCAACCCTTAGAATGGAATATAGCAACAAGATCATCATGATCTATAATCTTCTGCACAGAGAGCAAATTCTGTTTGAACTCAGGTATAAACAAGACATCTTTAAGAACTATGTCTTTGTTTAAAATTATGTCTCCTGCTTTATGTACCCTAACAAGTGTTCCATCTGGCAAGCCTACTAGTAAAGACTTACTGACATCCCTCAACTCAGTAAACAATGATGCATTGTTACACATATGGTCAGTGACTCCTATGTCTATAACCCAATAACTATTAGAACTACCAATTTTGGCATGCATAACAGTAGAGTTAAGAACTTTACCTGCAAAGTTAGCACCACTGAACTCAACTTGCCCTTTACCTTTCATTGCTCGCAACACTTCTTGACAAATAGTGGAGATCAAAGCACTATCAAAACCAGCCTCTGATTTCTCAATTGACACATTTGCTGCATTCTTATCTTGAGTCTCAAAAGACTCTAGTGGATTGTCTTGTTGTGCTGCATTGGCCCTAGGTTTATATCCATGTGATCATTGACTCTGCTTTGTTCCCTTTATACCAATCAGGAAAGCCATCCAATTTGAAACAAGCATCCTTCAAATGCCCTTTCTGCTTACAAAATTCACAAAATCTGTTCAGTTTCTCATGTTTCATTTTCCTGTATTCTTCCCTAGTCATTCTGCCTTGCTGCTTTCCTGCAGCTAATGCACTTATCTCAAAAGTTTGGGAAGATCCAAAAGATCCAGGCATTCCAGTTACCTGTTTCTGCTTCTCAATCTGTTGAACCATATAGAAGGCCTTATTTACTGACGGCACATGATCCATGCCTAAAATTTGGCTCCTAACATGTTCATAACTATCACTTAATCCCATTAGAAAATCCATCATCTGATTCTTTGAATCCGCTGCAAGCAATTTCTTAGACAATTCACACACACAAGTTTTCCTCGCTGCACATTCACAAACTGGCAAAGGATCGAGACTCCTAATCTCATCCCAAAGTAATTTCAGTTTACCATAGTAATCAGAAACTGAAAGATTATCTTGCTTTAAACTTGACAAATTCCTTCTTAATTGGAAAACTAATGGTGCATTTGACTGAGCATACCTTTCATTCAACTCATCCCAAAGCTCTTTAGAACAATTAACATACCTGAATCCACTTGCAATACTCCCTGTCATCGAGTTTGTGATCCAGCTACGCACCATGTAGTCAGATCTGATCCATCTAGCAAGATCATCACCTTCTACCTCTGGTTTCTTGCAACTTCCATCTATGAAACCGATCTTGAATTTTGCACCAAGCGCTAGCTTCACTCCATGACTCCAACTGAGAAAGTCCGATCCATTGAACGGCGTCGCGATCAATTGTGAGCCTGGATGATCCGAGTTTGACAAGAACAGCGGATCGCTGTAAGAACCTTGATTCTGGCCTCCATTCGCCATCTCCAAAAGTTCGAGTAATAAAAAACGAAGAATCAAAATCAAGCAAGGATTTCCTGCTCTGATACCATTTGAAATATCAACACTCAAGAAAATCAAGGAATTCAGTCATAAACTCCATTGATGAATGTAAGAAATTGAGAGAAGAGAAGAAGCGAAAGTTTGATGTTATTCACTCTTAAACTGAACAAAGTATAATTGAGAAGTTTATATACATAGAGAGAAAGTAAGAGTAAATTCTGGAATGAATGTGAGCCACAGAATCCCTAACATAATTGAGTTGAGCCGTGCACTAATTGGCTTCTCTCTGGTGAGTTGGCACTTGAGTTATCTCCTCTGTATGTGAGCTGAGCTGACACTTAAGTTAACCAACCTCAATATGTTCATACAAACTAATCAAATAAACTTTTCTTCAATTAAAGACATTTTTGTCATCTTATACTAGTAAACATATATGCAGAAGCTAGTTGTTCATACACTCAAACATAATTGTTCATGTATAAAAACATACAATTCGATAGAGTGAATATAACAAATACTACTTATATAGATACGAAAAACTGCACCAATGCAAACTTATCTATTTAAGCCATGCCATTGTTTTGCTTAATCGTAAGAGCGCTCCTATTTAAACCAATAGTAGTGACCTATATATATCCATTAGTTAATTAGTCACATGTATATATAAATAAAATTATATTGATTTTACGGACATGCATTTGCAGTAATACATGCATTTGCAGGTTCCATCAAATTAAAGACCTACGTACTACATATAAGTATATAAGGTAATATATAGTGCATGAAAATGAAATGTAATTTTCACCAGCTATAGATCCGTTATATGTAAACTAAGCACCGTTTTATATAATGCACAAGAAATCATTTAATATCAGACAGGTTAAAGCTAATAGTGGGTGTAAATCCATTATTTCAGTATTAAAGATTTAATCTCACATATATACAGATCGAGGGTCTTGAAAAATTAATCCGATCGATTATGACACCAAACCAAACCTTTTTGTTTTGATATATCTCCATCAATGAACGTCTTCACTGTATATATATAATATGAGTTGAGATCCGGTGAGGATGGGAAGGAAGGAGAGGAATGATGATGAATGAGAGTCGTTGGATGTGAAGTAAACGGAGTGTTCGGATTGCTTTTCAAAAATTTGGGGAAAATTCGGTAAAAAATCGACACGGCAGAATTATTCGCGAAAAAGACGGATTCACGTGCATACGAAGTGCATATCTGTGTACATGCCAAATACATTGTTGTGTGCATGCCAAATACACTACGGTGTGCACGTGAAATTTATTTTTGTGTGCATGCATAAAACGCGTGCGTTCATATGGAATGAACAAAACGTGTGCACATGATAACACGATTGTGTGCATGCGAAGTATACTATCGAGTGCATGCGAAGTATACTACTGTGTGCATGTGAAAATGGTCTATTTGTGCATACGAAATGCACTATGTGCTATGTGTGTATGTGAAATAGACATGTGTGCATGTGAAACAACATAGGTGTGCATGTGTGCACATGAAAATAACATGTGTGCATGCGAAAATGACTCAAAGTGCTTACGAAATAACATGTGTGCATACGTATAAAAACCAACAAAAATAACCTACGTGTGCATACGGAATGACCTATGTGTGCCCATGAAAATAACGTGTGTGCATGCGAAACAATGTATGTGTGCATACGGACCAAAATGCGTGTGCACACGGAACGCGTTTTTTTCGTGAAAATTTCGGCCGTGCCGAATTGTTTTCGAATTCTTTCCATGACTGATTTGAACGGTCTTTTTCTTGATCTGACGGTCCTAGAGTGTCCTTACTCCTTTTTTAAGCCTTCATCCTCACCTTATCTTTTTCATATAGTACAAAATAAAATAAAATAAATTGCGTTTGTTAATTGATTCGTTTTTCAAGTTTCTTAGTACATATGTACGTTGGATCTATCTTTTTCCGATCCACTTTCCTGAGAAAGAAGAGGCAAGGACGTTAATTCACAGTTAACAATTCAATTTTGCTGTGCTTACCTTTCTTCATTGTCAAAAAGGATCGATCGATCACGATCATTTTTATCTCTGTTTTACTTTTGTTTTTGTTTGTCGACATAAAAATCAAAGCTGGCCATGTGTAGGTTAATTTCGTGGGGCCCAGAGGCTGCTGAGTCAGACAATATATTGAAGGTCTCTACACCCATTGACTTTTCAAAATTCCCAATAATTCATCCCTTATTATTCACAATGCACATGCATGTCCGCTCGTTTTTTCATAGGACTACAAAATTAGTCCACTCATAATTTCCTTTTGTTTGATTAGCGCCTTAGCGGTGATTTTAGTACATTAATTAATTTCTTCATCTTCAAAGTCATGCAAAGTTGATTGGTGTTCATATAGGTATCATGTATGCTTTATTGTTTGAATTAATTCCAGTTTTGAAATATACTTTATAATTGGTGTATGTTTTGATCGATCTAAAATAGAATTTTTGTAGGTTTTTATACAATTAATTAACTTTGAAAAAAATATATAAAAATATTATTATTAATTATTGTTGTATATTTTTATTCTAAATAAATTATTCATTGATTTAAATTATACAAAGAGTTAAAATGACAAACATTTTCGATTAGATGGAATATAATTTCACTCGCCAGGATCTTTCATCTTCCAACTCAGTCAATTAAGCTAGTTTTGATTCCATTAAATCGGATTTAGGCATGCGTAGGACCACAAATATATCAAATCATATATAATATAATGTAGAATTAGTAGCCCATACCCTCTTTTACAAACTCCTTTGCAAAAATACCATAATTTTTACAATGTTGCAAAAATACCAAAAATAATTTAATTTATGCCCAAAATTATAGCAACAAATGCCCAAACTCTAAAATAGGAATTTTTAGGAAAAAAGTAAATTCTAATTTTATAAATAATTACTAGTGTAGAACTCGTACCTCGTACGGGTAAATATAATTTGAAAAAAAAATTTGATTGAATTAAATTAATGTTATATCGAAGTATTTTTTTTAAAAAAAATAGTTCTCGCTGGATCATTGGAAATGATAATGATATGATATGTAGGAATTTATGTAGTTTTATTTAGAGAATAGTTAATATAGATATATTATAATGATTATTAATCTAAAAATCTCGATAAAATTATTTATACACGGCATATATAATAGATGGTCTTTTAAACAGATTTCAAACAAATAATTAATGTGTGGTTCATTGACAAAAAAAACTATTAGATTAGTAATTATATCTTTTGAATAAGAAAGCCAAAAATATTCATAATATGTATAACTCATGTTTGGATTATAATAGAAAAAATTTGCAGAAAAAATAATATAGACAAAATCGTGAACATGATCAATATTAAGTATTATAACAAAATCTTTATTTTTGTATGTTTTTTATTAGTTTGATATTTGAACAATTCATAATCAAAATTTCAAATCTTAGCTACTATATTATACCTTCAAACCAAGTTTTGGTTAAACATGGATAAAATAAAGTGAGGTGAAGATTTTAAAATTATAAAATTAAAATTATATATGTATAATTAATGAAAAAGGTCAATGTAAATTTAAAAATAAAAAAATTATATTAAAATAAGAATTATGTTTTTCAGGAAAATATATGTAGCTAAACAATGAGGATCTGAAATTGTTGTTACACCCTCAACGATACTTGTAAAAATCACAATATAAAACAATGATTTCTTAATATTTACGAAAATAATAATACACGTAAGCTTACAAAACCAATATTTATCATATCAAGCTACTTTATTATATAAAATATTATGTTTTAGATATTTCATTTGCATATGGAAAAGAACTAAAGAAGTGACATCAACCTAATAAATATGATATTATCTCATATGTATTTATTATAATAAATATTAAAAATAATTATTGAAAAATAAGATGGAACTCAATATTTGAATATATTTATTTCAATGATTATTAAAAAAGTATTTCAATTTAATTACTCAAAAAAGATAAAATAAAAGGCAAGCTCAATATATTCCATGCATATATTCACAATGGATAATATATTTGACCCTTATTAAGTATTAAAAAATTTATATAACAATTTTATCGTAGAATATAAATTTGAAAATTAATATCCAAATAAAAGAAAATGTTTATATTAGATTAAAGGTATTGTTCATACAAAAAAATTGAGTTATTTGATGAAATTTTGAAGATTTTTATAGTATAAATTTAGTTAGTTTAAGTAAAAAAGTAAACTAAAAATAGGATTAATCGCAAAATAACACGTAAGCAAAGTTGATTCATGATTGTTTTGGTGTCTCGAAGGGGGATATGAGATCAAACGAAGGGAAAATAATAATTTTGATATTTTATTTTTTTGTTAAAATAAATATATGAAATAATTCAGCAAAATATATATAAAAAAATCATTACAAATCAGCCAGATAAATCACATTTTTTTTAGTTTTTTGTAATTACGTAATGGACCCGTCTAAAGTTTTAAGATTTTGATTTTAATTTATATCCTTATTTATAGAAAATGATAACTGAAAAGTTATTTGAATAATTAATTAATCAGTAGTGGCTGATTTACGTAGGTATAAAGTTATCTCAAATTCAAATACTTTTAAAATTTGTATACGTACTACGTTTAATTTACTGTTGATAATGTGTATAATCATATGAATTTGAAAGTTTGTTACAACAAAGATTTAGCTAGATTTTTTAGTTAAAACTTTTTGTTTGATTTAACAAATTTTTCTTGGTAATTTATAATTGATATTTCACGGTTTGTTAGTGAATATTTTCTTGGTGATTAACAAACTCAATTTATTTTTTTAAAACTGAAAATTACATTTAGCAAAATGATAAGTAATAAGTCCATAGAAACATTGTAAAATCAGAAAATGGAGACCATATATTTTTTATATAAAATTATAATCAAATATAAATTGTTAAATGGGAACGTACAATATACATTTGTTAAAAATCTGATATGATATAATTGTTGTTAAGATGAGTTGTTAAAATTGAAAGGTTTAGAAGAAAATCTCAAAAATATATAAATGAAGTTTGTTAAGATACATTAGCTGAAATTTCACTAAATGTTAAATAAATTATGTATGTGTAATAATATAATATAGTGGGTTGAATTATAAAAGCACATGTACTGTGAGTTCAAAATTGTATATATTGTATGATTTTGGCCCATAAATTTGTATATGTCATATTATATATGCAAAGTCATAATAATAATATTACTAATTACATAAATGAATATAAAATGTATTTTATATATAAGTTTAGTAGGAATTCTATCATATATTAGTTTGACATATATAAGCTTTTTTTTTGCAATTTATAGAAATCAAAATTTATAAAAAATGTATAAGCATTCAACAAAGTTGTATAGTTTTTATATATTTGAAGCTAGGTGTGATTAGATATTGTGGTTTAAATTGAAATATAATGTTAAGAAAAAAAAGTGCATTAATAACAAAATGACATGTAGGATTTGTGGGGCCAAAAGCATTTTGATGGCTCGAAATTCAATAGCTTTAATATATATAGATGTGCCATAAAATTTATTCGGGTTATTTTACTCTAAACATAAATTTGTATGTGTAATAATATAATATAGTGGGCTTGATTATAAAAAAACACATGTACTATGAGTTGAAAATTGTATATATTGTATGATTTTGGCCCATAAATTTATATAGGTCAAATTATATACGCAAATGTATGAAAATAATATTACTAATTACATAAATGAATATAAGATGTATTTTATATATAAGTTTAGTAAGAAATCTATCAAATATTATAAGCTTATTGTATGTGTAATTTGTAGAATTTAAATTTTATAAAAAAGTTGTATATAGTTTATATATATTTGAAGTTAGTTGTGATTAGATATTTGATTTAATATTTTAAATATTTGAAGTTAGTTGTGATTAGATATTGTGATTTAAATTAAATAGAATTATTAATATAAAAATAAATTGAATTAACCACTAATTGACACCTAGGATTTGTGGGGCCATAATCAATATGGTGACTTCAAATTCCTTTGCTTTAATATATATATATATATATATATATATATATAGATTTTCATTTAAAAAAACATAATAAATTTACTCATGGTTTCTTCGGAGAAGATCGACAATATAGAATTTGCTATGCGACAGGAACGAAACTTACCTATGGTTTCTTCGGCGAAAGTTAAGATGACGACTTCATGAAAAAAACGATGATGAACAAATGAAGTTAGGGTGAATCAAAATAGTGTCAAGATAAGGGTGAGAGAAGATTGCAAAACCAATTCTGTTTTTTTTAAAAAGGAAACCGTTTTTGAAAAGATCTCACAATTTTTATTATTATTTCCATCTTTAATGACCGTGATTATAGGAAGGAGAGAAAAAACTCGCTTAATGGTAAGTAGTTCCATTCTTTTCCCTTAAATATCTTCTTTTTCCATTTATAATATATTTTCTTGTGACAGGATAAATATTAAAGAACGCCAGGATAAACTTGGAGGCCGATGAAAATACTCTAAATATTGTGAGATTGAAAGTGTCTTCCATTTACCATCGATAATCAGCGTAAGTAAATAGTTACTTTGACCTAACAAATACATATACACAACAACATACGAATATTACGCCCACAGTAACATTGAAAAACAATCCCCAATAATTGTAGTACGATAGGTTCGAAACTTACCCATAGCTGCTTCCATGGAGATTACAGCACTGGACTTTGAGAAAAAATATGATTAAATCAATGGTGTAGGAGGAACGAAGAAGAACAAATTAAGGATTATGGTTGATTAGTGTTGAATGAAAGATTGTCAGGATAGAAAACAAACACTGACAGGAAGATGACAAATTTTTTTGATAAAGATTTCACTAAATCTTTACTTTTCATATTTAATAAACTTTAGTTTCTATCCTTAATTACACAAAATAAAACCGGTTTCTACGATTTTATTTATTACTTTATAATTTTTATTTAAGTTTCTTTTGATAAAAAAAATATTTATTTTTCTGATTTTTGTTTTAAAAGAAAAAATAATTTGATAAAAATACTCAAATAGACATGCTTTGCCATTTTATAATTTTTAGGATATTTCTATAAACTTTTTTAAAAAATAGGCTATCTATGCAAATTCGCCTAATATAATTACTAAAAGTTTTTTTTTTCATATATATAGTACGTAGTGTCATTTTCAATTTGGGCTAAGTTAGCTAGTCATATCTGATGATACGAGTGACTGATTGTCATATATGCATGTTGGTTAGTACCTACATATCACATACGATATATATACGTGAAATTAATTAAGCCAAAAACAATTTATTTTGGAGTTGAAATTGGTAAATATTGAAAGGCATATTTCCGACTGAAGAGTACCTCCGGACAAGAGAAGGTATATCGTTAGGTCAGAGCTAGTTGTTTGTTTGCGGGGATTAGATACTGATATTTGAATTATTGATCCGCCCATGATTAACGTTGTTTTTCTTGATTTGTTCGTGGCGGTTCGAAAGCCTTTTTTTCTTTTTTCTTCTTTATAACTAAAATCTACGAAATTTATTTCAATAATGCATGATAGATCAATATACAGAAGTATACTTGCCAACCCATATTCTTGCAAATCAAGTTTCGCCATTTTACGCCCTTTTAATTTAGTTAAATGATTTTTTTAATCTATATAGGTAGTTGAGATTATTTTTAATTACTATAAAAATGAAGGTAAAAAGTAATAGTTTGAATTATCTCTAAGTCATTTTTTTTCTTTTTTGGGTCTATGTCACTCTAAATATATATGACATACTCTATATACTTCCTTTGTCCTCCCTTAGTGTTTGATATTCATTTCAGTATAATCAGTTTTTTCCCGAAAGAAGTGATCGACCTGGTCCAGTAAAGAGATAGTGTTACACATGGTTTTCTGTTTTTCATTGCTATATTTAACAAAAGAATATTATGAAATGAAAAGTAAGCAACTAGCATTTAGCAAGAGATGAAAACATTTTGAATTATCGTATAATCTGTATTTTCTGTACACAAAATGCATATGAATGATAATTAATAGATTAAATTTTATTTCCAGCAAGCAGAAAATGATATTCCAGAGCTATGTCTTATAGTTAGAAGGACAAATTATTCAACCGATAAAATTCTATCATTTCGTGGTCAACACAGTAACAAACTCGTTTATATTGTACGTACTCTAAGATCTGTATATATTGTACCCTTTTTTTTTTTTTTTCCAGATCTCTTTCTAGGCTGTTCTTACGTACTATATTCTATAATATATTTCCCATTAGTCAAGAGTGATTTGTTTAGTACGTAAAAAAATTAAAACCAATATAGTAATCTTATTTACCACAGATGTACTGAATTATTTTGGACCAATAAGGTAAAGTCCATCCTATATAAAGGGGGGAGATTTGTAGGATTAGAGCATCAACCCAAACATCTTCCAAGATGGGTTTAGGGAAAGGGTTTCTCATGGCTACTTTGCTAGTTGCATTAGTCTCAATTAGCTTTGCTTCCTTGGCAACAGCTGACTACAAATACTCCTCTCCACCACCACCGCCTTACCACTACTCATCTCCGCCACCCCCAAAGCCGGTCCACCACGAGAAGCCACCGGTCGAGCACTACCCACCACCTCACCATGAGAAGCCCAAGCCTCACCACCCCACACCCGTCCCCGTTTACAAGCCTCCCGTGGCTCCAATATACCCACCACCCACCCCGGTTTACAAGCCTCCGGTGGTTGTTCCCAAATACCCGCCACCTACCCCGGTTTACAAGCCTCCGGTTGTTGCTCCCAAGTACCCGCCACCCACCCCGGTGATTTACAAGCCACCGGTTGCTCCCAAATACCCACCACCCACTCCAGTAGTTTACAAGCCACCAGTTGCTCCCAAGTACCCGCCACCCATCCCAGTGTATAAGCCACCAGTTGCACCTAAGTACCCACCACCCACCCCGGTGATTTACAAGCCACCAGTGGCTCCTAAGTACCCACCACCCACCCCAGTGATCTACAAGCCACCAGTTGCTCCTAAGTACCCACCACCAACCCCGGTGATCTATAAGCCACCAGTTGCTCCTAAGTACCCACCACCAACCCCGGTGATCTACAAGCCACCAGTTGCACCTAAGTACCCACCACCCACCCCCGTGATCTACAAGCCACCAGTTGCTCCTAAGTACCCACCACCAACCCCGGTGATCTACAAGCCACCAGTTGCTCCTAAGTACCCACCACCCACCCCGGTGATCTACAAGCCACCAGTTGCACCTAAGTATCCACCACCCACCCCCGTGATCTACAAGCCACCAGTTGCCCCTAAGTACCCACCACCCACCCCGGTGATCTACAAGCCACCAGTTGCTCCTAAGTACCCACCACCAACCCCGGTGATCTACAAGCCACCAGTTGCTCCTAAGTACCCACCACCAACCCCGGTGATCTACAAGCCACCAGTGGCTCCTAAGTACCCACCACCCACCCCAGTGATCTACAAGCCACCGGTTTCTCCCAAATATCCACCACCCACCCCAGTGATTTACAAGCCACCAGTTGCCCCTAAGTACCCACCACCCACCCCAGTGATCTACAAGCCACCAGTTGCCCCTAAGTATCCACCACCCACCCCGGTGATCTACAAGCCACCAGTTGCTCCTAAGTACCCACCACCTACTCCCGTTTACAAGCCACCGATGGCTCCCAAGTACCCACCACCAACTCCGGTTATTTACAAGCCACCAGTTGCTCCCAAATACCCACCACCCACCCCGGTCTACAACCCACACCCTAAGCCTATTTACAAGTCTCCACCACACCCCCACCCTAAGCCGGTTTACAAGTCTCCACCACACCCCCACCCTAAGCCGGTTTACAAGTCTCCACCACACACCCACCCTAAGCCGGTTTACACGCCACCGCACCCTAAGCCGGTCTACAAATCACCTCCCCACCCCTACATCTATACTTCTCCTCCTCCCCCTTACCACTACTAAGCACGCACCTTCCAACTTCACATGCATGGTAATTAATCAACTTCTTATGTTTAATTTGTTATATACTAGTCCGTATTATGTTTCCGTATTCCTATTATAAACTTCATTTAATTTGCTTATTTCACAAATGAACAATCATTTTGTGTTATTCTAGTGTTTACATTAAGTAATGCATCACTTTCCTTTTGTTCTATAATAATTAATACGCATGTAAGTATGTAACAGTATGCACGTGCTACGTGAAAAAAAAACTCAGTGTCTTATTAATTGGATATTCTTGTCTATCTCCATAACTTAACATATATATGCATGCATCGTCGTGACCTTTCTTAATTATTTCATGCAGGATAAAGCTAGTTAGAAAAAAGAAATATTTTTATTTAATTTTATCGATCGTATCATTTGTATGTATTGTCTCAGGTCCTTGCTTAATTGATTAAGTCAAATAAAATATCTACGTATATGCTCCTTAATTATATCATTATTTGCAACTTGTAAATTTCTTGTAATACTAACTAAAAAATGATTTATATTTCTCTAATTACTCTTTGTATTTTTTTTGGTAGAATAGATGGCCGGTCCAAGTCAGAGAGAGAAGCAGCAAATTGTGAAGATTGGAGGCCAAAATTAATTAATTTGTAATAGTGAAGAAAAATAACAAAGCCACTGCGATGACTGAAGAAACTGCTTTCTAGCTAGCTAGATTTCGATCAACTGTAATCAAAGTGGCTGATTTGATTGTTTATTTTTGTTGTAATGTTTTATATTAATAAGATTCTATATTATTTATTGTTATTGTCCGGAATCTGCGCGACGAAGGTCTTCACCGGATCCGGATCGAAATGTTGATAAATCGGCGTTGGACAAACCGGACAAAAAACAAATAATTCAAGGAAGAAAATTACAACAAAGTAATCAAGTAGCCTAAACGACATAGGGAGAGAAACGATAAAAGCACAATCGAAGGTAAGTGACACCGAAAAACGGGTCAAACATGATCAATCATGCGCAAGTACTGAATGGACCACCATGTATACTCATACATGTTTATTTTATACATGGGGAACTTTAGGATTCCTTCAAGATGAGAAGGACAATCCTGAATCATTCCAATTAATGGATGATTTCTACAAATTGTTTTAAAAAACATTAAATCTAGAATTCAAAGTATTGACTTCTTGTCTAATAATGTACAAGTTAACAGCATAAATGTAAATGTTGATATGTGACACCATAGATAACATCCTTCTTAACTAGACCAGATTGATGTCATATGTATTCATACATGTTGATAAGCCATCAAAGAGCGTTTAGGGCCCGTTTGGTATTGATATCATGATATCAGATATGGGTATGGGTATCACTGATACCCATATCTGTGTTTAGTATAATCTTGATATCGATATCAAACTGATATTTGTTGTTTGGTATCAGATATGGGTTTCAAGGTACAAGTATAAGTGATATGAGAGTGTTATTTTGATATCTCTCATGAATTTGGTATATCAAAAATATCACTCATATTTATACACATACCCGATACATTGGTATCACTCATACTCATATCTTGATATATACCTGTTGGTTCCCGTGCATTCGAGCTGCTAGAATGTGGATCAACCGCGACATAGACTATCCCAAGACATGAACGCGATCTTTCAATCAATGGACATGAAACTTGAAAAGAAAGCATTTTATTCATAATTGACGTGATGATCCTATCGGCGATTACATCTTAACAATTCTTTACACGAGAACCAATCACAGATCTCCTGTTCTTCCCTCCCGAGAATGGGTGATCGAACAAAAGATCCTCAAAAAGTGAAGCTCCAAGCCTATTTATAGTGTTTGAATCCTGCTTGTGATTGCTGGCAGGGAGCAGAGACGTGTCAGCCAGTGGTGACTTGAATGAGGCGTCGTGTCGCGTGCGAGTAAGGCGGTGTTCAATGGCGGTTGGGTCGTGGCTTCTTTTCATTGGGTGAGTGACATCATGGCATGCGAACGAGATTATCGCGACCTTTCTCGTTGATGGAGGGTTATAAAGGAAATGAACGCGGTCATTCCATGCGTTCAGTGCTATTTGAATATAGCGTGTCCCATCACATCCCCTTGCCTTGATGATAAATGCGTGAGGCCATCAAGGCAATTCATGGAGAACGCGTTTAATTATCGCGTTTATTCTCTTCATTTCACAAGATATCTTGAGGCAAAGACGTTTCGGTTCAACAACGATGGACTTTTGCTTAATGGGCCTTCATCAAATCGGCCCAGTAGACCTCTTATATAAGAGAGGGCGGAGGCGGGAAGGCCATCACTTTACCTTTCTTCCTTTCTCTCCCTCTGGCAGAGCTTTGCGCCGATTGGATTTCCTCCGCCACGGCTATGTTCACAAACTCTTCCTCTTCATCATCTTTCTTAAAATTGCTCAGGTAAATCAACTTTCCTTGCCTTCTAATTTTGACTGTGTTTTGTCCTTCGATGGATTCCTCAAGGCTCTTTGTTTATGACTTCACTTTCCTTTCTCTCTCTCGCTACCTCCTTTCTACTTTTCGTTCTTCCGGACTTCTCTTTGATAGTAATGGCGTCGGCGGCAGTGTCGGTGGACGGGGTTCTTCTGGGAAAGCGAAAATAGGGAAGGGGGAAAGATTTAACAACCTGATCTAGAGAGTTCCTACATGTTGAGAAGAGTAAGGGTTTGCTTTTCTATTTCATTCTAGAACTCTTCCCTCTGTTTCTTTTTAACCCGACTTTTCAAATTCCACCTCTAGATCTTTTGACACCCTCGCCCGTTTCAACTTCTTGTTGACCGCGTTTTTTTTTTTTTGACATCCGTTTCACATTGGACGCGTCCTTTTCCTGGAGAGCCTTTATTTACTCCATCTTGATTGCGCGCGTACTTCCTTTCCCGTTCCTTATGACTAAACTTTTTCTTCTTCTTTTTTTCAGAGAGAACTTGTTTAATCGCGCACAATCGTCCTTCCACATCTTTTCACTATGTCAAGCGAGACGAATTCCGGGAGTGGTGATGCTTATGGCAGAGCAGTAGAGAACGCGTACTGGGAGCATAAGTCCGCTTCGAGTCCCGAATCTGAGTCTGTGTCCTCATCCTCGAGTGATTCATCGCGTCAAACCATAACCAAAGCCGCTTCAAAGGGACAAGCGATGCGGGTTGAGCAGGTAAGTGGCAAGGGTGTGGTTTCTTATTCTCCCGCGGCCAATGTCTCCCAAAGAAATCCCCAAGACGAGGGACCGCGGAGTGTGGAGAGCTTCGCGAGTCATCGCTTGAATGTCGATCCTCCCCCGATTCCCGCGGTGGTTCCAGATGAGGTTTCCATGATGAAGGATCACCCAGGGAAGGACATGCGAAGCCTTGGAACGGCTACTATTGTCTCGCTTTCCACCCTAGAGGATTTAGCGCGATCAATTCCCTGGCCGTCCGGGATAGAACTCTGTCTTCCTGAGAGATGGGGAACTTCTATTGTGCGATACGACAATTGCATGGTCATCTTTCTAGCCAGCGTCGAGGCTGGATTCCGCCTTCCTCTGCCTAACTTTTATCGCAACTTCTTGAGGCTCATCAATCTCAACCCTACCCAGTTGTATCCTAATGCGTGGAGATATCTTAGCAGATATATGATACAATGCTATCATTCCGGCCTCACTCACGATGCACAACACATGCTTAAGCTCTTCACTCTGAAGTATGACAAGGGTTTTTTCAACCTTAGCTTGCCTACCCTGAACGTGATCAGTAAGCCTTCTAACGTGGGCAAATGGAAGGACAAATGGTTCTTAGCGCGGTGTTCTTCTCACGCGGTCTTCAACTGCCCATTGTTTTTTGGCCCTTTTATGCGTCCTGACAAGTCAGGCCAAAGGAGATTGACGCGTGTAAAGCTCAATTTCGCAATGAAGGGGACGCTTCTGACTTCAAACACTTGATTACCCAGGAGAATTTAGAGAAAGCAGGATTGAGTCTCCCGTGTCCCATTGAACGCGATGAGTCGGGTGATTTTTTTTTCCTGCTCTTTATTCTCGCATGTGTGCTAACCTAGTGTCGTGTTCTCAGGGATGGTGAAATCTGACTTCCTGTTGAAGAGGGAAAAGAAGATCGCGGGAACTTCGTCGTAGTCAATATCAACGGCGAGGACGGCCGATAGTCAGGGTGGAGCGAAGCATGCACCGGCTCCTACTTCTGACACGGTGATTGTATGTGAGAATACCGTGGCTTTGCCATCTCCAGCTGGCCAAGCCGAGACAGACACACACGGTAAAAAATGCGATGATACTTCTCAAGCAAGCCGAGAGGGCAAGAGATCGCGGTCTGAGAGTAGCGCTGCCCTTGCTTGTACCACGGGGAGAACCAATTTCGCCGCGCCGGGGCCTTCTATGGTGGATATGCGTAAGTTGGGCATCCCGAGCGATGTATGCGCCAAAGAGAAGGAGTGGTTGACTTCCTTGCCTCCACCATTTCTTCAGTTCGAAGCCATGAAGTATATGGAGATGGTACGCGGTATTTTAACTGTCTTTGAAACTTACAATGCTGGCTTTATGCCTTTAACATTGTCAAACTTGTTGGATCTCACAGGCTCGCCTAAGCATGTTGGCCACGACATCTTACTGTAATGCCCTAGAGACAAAGTGTAAGGGAATTTGCGAAGAAAATGAAGCCCGCGCAAAGGTGGTGACGCTAACAAAGCAAGATGAGCAGTATGCGGCTGAGTGTGATCAAGTTATTGCCAACGCGGTAAAGTTTCAGGAGGAGAGTGCGTCACTCAAGAAGAGGATTGAAGACTTACAGCGGGCCGTGACTGAGAAGGATGAGGAGATAGCGGAGCTCAAAATGCAACGCGACGCGTCAAACCTTGAGGCTGAAAGGCAGCGCGATAGAGCGGAACGCGCTGTCGTTGATTACCTCAATTCAGAAGATTACCAGATCAAGGTAGCGGATGAGGTGGGACCCCATTGGGAGCAGGGGATAAGAATTGGGGTCAGGCAGGCAGTAGCGAAGTTTGGTGAGATTGACCCCAGAATCACTTACTTCACTCCTGATTACACAGACCTTTTTGGCGAGCCCCCGATCGAAGACCCTATTGAGGGAGATGGCCAGATAATGGACACAGATGCAAATGCCGCGACAACCAACGCTGCCTTACGTGAAGACCGCGATGCCTCTTGATTTTTAGTTAACCATTTGTAGACTTTGGCCAACTTTTCTTCCTGCATACCATTGTGTGGAACACTTTATTAGTATTATATGCAAATGAATGGCAATCACCTTTTTGAACTTCTTTGTCTTCTTAAGTAGTGGCAATCCTTGATCAATGTAGTAGACTTATCTCGATGAATAGCACGCGGTGGCAACCCCAAGCGAGCTTGGGGGATCTCACCCGTTAAAAAACACGCGGTGGCAGCCCCAAGCGAGCTTGGGGGACCTCACCCGTTAAGAAGAACGCGGTGGCAGCCCCAAGCGAGCTTGGGGGACCTCACCCGTTAAGAAGGACGCGGTGGCAGCCCCAAGCGAGCTTAGGGGACCTCACCCATTAAGAAGGACGTGGTGGCAGCCCTAAGCGAGCTTGAGGGATATCACCCGTTAAGAAGAACGTGGTGGCAGCCCCAAGCGAGCTTGGGGGATCTCACCCGTTAAGAAGGACGCAGTGACTTACTTGGGATAGTCTAGTCGACCTAATGTGAGAACAAGTCCCCACGGTCGACGCCAGTGTTGGTTCCCGTGCATTTGAGCTGCTAGAATGTGGATCAACCGCGACATAGACTATCCCAAGATATGAACGCGATCTTTCAATCAATGTACATGAAACTTGAAAAGAAAGCATTTTATTCATAACTGACGTGATGATCCTATCGGCGATTACATCTTAACAATTCTTTACACGAGAACCAATCACAGATCTCCTGTTCTTCCCTCCCGATAATGGGTGATCGAACAAAAGATCCTCAAAAAGTGAAGCTCCAAGCCTACTTATAGTGTTTGAGTCCTGCTTGTGATTGCTTGTAGGGAGCAGAGACGTGTCAGCCAATGGTGACTTACATGAGGCGTCGTGTCGCGTGCGAGTAAGGCGGCGTTCAATGGCGGTTGGGTCGTGGCTTCTTTTCATTGGGTGAGTGACATCATGGCATGCAGACGAGATTATCGCGATCTTTCTCGTTGATGGAGGATTATGAAGGAAATGAACGCGGTCATTCCATGCGTTCAGTGCTATTTGAATATAACGCGTCCCATCAATACCGATATCTCATATCTTTAATATCGATATCAAACGAGTACTTAAACTCATCACGTGATTGTTCTTTTTGGAAGGCAAAGCAAAGAAAAATACACGTAACTAAATGCAAATTGGTATTTCCTTTTTTTGATCGCACTGGGGGCAGATTTCTGCTTTAACTTACAAACAGAGATTTCAACCATATAAAAATGATGACATTTTCTCTGGTACTGGTACTCGCCAGCTGTTGGACAAAATGTCTCTACACATATGCTTGCACTGAAATCTAGCTATAGTTAACGTAAGTCGTGCGCTGTGCTTATTTTGAAACGATATTGAATTGCGGAAGAAGATATGATCTTATTAGGCCTCTAGGGCTCAATAAATATAGACATAAACGAGATCTTATCTATTGAGAAGATAATCTAAGAAGATAATATAGTATCCTAATATAACATACAAGATAGATATGGATATCTCTAACACTCCCCCTTAAGTTGGAGCATGTGGATCGAGAATGCCCAACTTGGATGATAAGTGAGTGAACTGCGCACGAGCAAGAGCTTTGGTGAAGATGTCCGCTGGTTGATGTGCAGTTGATATGTGAGATGTGACCACAGTTCCCGCCAACACAAGGTCACGAACAAAATGACAATCGATATCAATGTGTTTCGTCCGTTCATGAAAGACGGAATTTACTGAGATATACAAGGCAGCCTGGCTGTCGCAGAAGAGCTGGACTGGTGCTGTGTGATTGATGCCAAGCGAGAGTAAGAGTGAACGGAGCCATGTGATTTCACAACAAGCAGCGGCCATGGCGCGGTATTCCGCCTCAGCCGAAGAACGAGCAATTGTTGGTTGCTTCTTGGTCCTCCAAGAGATAGGAGAACGCCCAAGCATGATAAAATAACCTGTGATGGAGCGTCGGGTGATGGGACAAGCCGCCCAGTCCGAATCGCATAAGGCTTGTAGACGAAGGGAACTGCCTCGCTGAAGATGAAGACCTTGTCCGGGGTGACATTTGATATACCGAAGCACACGTAAGGCTGCTGACCAGTGTGCCTCCTTTGGTTGTGTCATGATTTGGGACAGAGTATGAACAGCAAAACACAAGTCAGGTCGGGTGATAGTTAAGTACACAAGTCGACCAACAAGTCGACGATACCGCTCTGGATCAACATATTCCGGACCCGAATCAGTAGCAAGATGATGGTTTGGGTCCATGGGGGAATCACACGGCTTACACCCTAGAAGCCCGGACTCGGCGATCACCTCCAAAGCATATTTTCGCTGAGATACGAACAAGCCGGAGGAGTTTCGAGCAATCTCAAGCCCAAGAAAATATTTGAGGTGACCAAGGTCTTTCATGTGGAAACATGAGTTCAGGTACTGTTTGAAGGACGCAATAGCAGAAGAGTTGTTTCCAGCAATTATCAAATCATCGACGTAAACGAGAACATGGATGATATTACCGTTCCATTGCAATGAGAAGAGTGAGTAGTCGGCCTTGCTCTGTTGGAAACCGAAGGCTCGTAGAGCGATGACCAACTTAGAGAACCAATTTCTTGGTGCTTGACGGAGACCATATAAAGATTTCTGGAGCTTGCACACTTGTCCTGAGGACGCCTTAGTGTACCCCTGTGGTGGTAACATGTAGACAACCTCATCTAAATCGCCGTGCAAGAAGGCGTTATGGACGTCCATTTGATGGAGTTCCCAATCCCTGATTGCAGCCACAGAAAGAAATACTCGGACGCTGACCATTTTTGCTACGGGAGCAAAGGTTTCCGTAAAGTCGACGCCATCAACTTGGCGATTTCCAAGAACGACTAACCGAGCCTTGTAACGTTCTATGGAACCATCTGATTTATATTTGATGCGGTACACCCATTTACACCCAATTGGTTTCTTGTTCGGGGGTAGCTGAGAGAGAGTCCAGGTATTGTTTCGATCCAAGGCGTCCAGTTCCGAACTCATAGCTGCACGCCAATAAGGGTGTTTGATGGCTTCATTGAATGAATGAGGTTCATCCCCAATTGTGATGGCTGCTAGGTACCTGGAGTAATGAGCTGAAAATTGTGATGAATTAACAAAGGCTGTGATAGGGTAGGGTGTACCTGACCGCATAGAGGAGGATGATGATGATGATGTAGGAGTGAACTGCAGAGGGGGGTCTTTTGGCTGAATTGTATGACAGACAAACTCCTTTAGGCGAACAGAGGGACAACGAGCCCGTTCACTGCATCGAACAGAGGGCGTTTGCAACTCTGGAGGCTGCTGTGCTTGTGATGCCGTGGTGTCTGATGATACTGAACTCCCCCTGTCAACTGAGAGCAGAACTGAAGGCGTGTCAACAGGGGTGTCATAGACAACTGGAGTATTAATAACAGGGAGCACCGCAGTTGGAGGTGGTGGTGCTGAAAATGGGAAGCGAGTCTCATAAAACACCACATACCGGGAGAAGAAGATACGACCTGATTCAAGATCGTAGAGATGCCAAGCTCGCTTGCCAGACGGATACCCAAGGAAGATGCATTTCAAGCTGCGAGCATCAAATTTATTTGAAGGTCGGGGTAGACGAGATGCAAAGCACAAGCATCCGAATACCTTGATATGATTGTAAACTGGCGGGTGTCCAAAGAGAAGCTCAAAAGGTGTACGGTTATCTAGAAGAGTCGTTGGTGTGCGGTTGATTAGATAACACGCAGTCAACACGCACTCGCCCCAAAACTTGATGGGATGAGAGGCTTGGAATCGCAAAGCCCGAGCCACATTTAAAATATGGCGATGCTTGCGTTCGACCCTTCCATTTTGCTGTGGGGTGTAGGTACATGAGCTCTCAAAGATGATGCCATTGTCGTCGAAGAAGCTGCGAAGAGATAAAAATTCTGCTCCATTGTCGGTCCGTACACGTTGGATATTGGTGTGAAATTGTGTATGGACCATAGCAGTAAACTGTTTGAGAAGAGGTGCTGCGTCTGATTTTGAGGCCATAAGAAAGACCCAAGTAGCACGCGAGAAATCATCTAGAATGGTGAGAAAATACGAGGATCCCGTAGTGGACACAACACTATAAGGCCCCCATATGTCACAATGTATTAAACTAAACAAAGAATCTGCTTTATTCATACTTAATGGAAAACAATGACGAGTTTGTTTGGCTTTAAAGCATATCTCACAAGGACTAGTTTGATCACCAACCACAACTGATTTATTAGAACTAGCTAAACTAGACAAAACTGATGGCGACGGATGATCCAACCGTTGATGCCACAAGGAAGAAGAGATCGCAGAGACTGAGGATGCAGCGTGAGCAGAAGCTGGAGAAGAGTTGAAGTACCGCATCCAGTAGACCCCTCCCCATTGTTCACCCACTCCAATCACCGTCCTCGAAATGCGATCCTGAAGAATACATAGAACATCAGTAACTGTGACAATGCAATTGGTTTCTCTAGTGAGTTGTGCAGTTGAGATTAAATTGCAATCCAGGGAAGGAATATATAAAACATGATAATGGAGGATGTAGATGAGAATGTGACAGAGCCTTCCTGTGTCGCCTGAGCATAGCGATTGTCAGGCAATTTGATTGACACGGGGGAAGTAGGAGTCAAACCATGTAGTAAGTCCTTGTTCCCGGTCATATGAAAAGAGGCACCTGTGTCGAAAATCCAAGAGATAGGCTTACCGGTAGCAGCGTCGGTCGCCCCAGGCTTGGAATTAAGAGAATTGAAGACCTGCATCACAGTGTTCCATTGTTCTGCAGAGACAGTTGGACCGACTGTTGCTCTATCCTGAGCTGTGAGAGGAGTTGAACCCGGAGCAGAGATTGGCTGGTGTGCAGCATTGGCCACGCCTTGGCCTCTGCCCCGTCCCCTGCCTGCACCAGCAGAGGTAGATGACTGCCCAGAAGAGGCAGAGTTGCCTCGCCCTCGGCCTGTGGAAGGAGTAAATCCTTCTGGAAAACCATGAAGCCGGAAGCATTTAGTATTATCGTGTCCTGGCCGTCCACAATGAGTGCACTGTGGTCGATTAGAGGAACGTTGTTGTTGAGGTTGCTCCTGATTTTGGCGTTGCACAGAGAGCGCCATGGAGTCGGTTTTGGTGTCGCGATCCTTGACCACAGTGCGATGACGTTCTTCCTGGACGGCTAGAGAATAGACTCGAGGGAGAGGCAAGATGGGATCTTGTGCCAAGACACTGGAGCGTAGGGTATGAAAGTCGCCGTCGTCGAGGCCGATGAGAAACTGATGGATATACTCCTCCTCACGATCCTTGGCAAGAAGAGCCGAAAGATCGCACTTGCAAAGGCCATATGTACACGATCTTGTGGGAAGATAAGTTGCAAGTTCATCCCACAATTTCTTGAGTGTTCCGAAGAACGCAGCGACGGACTGCCCGGATTGACGACTGCGGGCTATGTCTGCGCGAAGCTGGAGGATGCACGGGCCATTTCCGACCGAGAACCTTTGGTGAAGATCATCCCACAACTTTTGGACCGTATCAGTCATGGAAATTGACTGTCGAAGAGAAGGATCGATGGATTTAAAGATCCAACCGATGAGCATGGCGTTGACGGCACGCCAGTCGTCGATGTGATCGGGATCAATAGGTTTCTTGATACGACCTTCCAAGAATCCAACTTTCCTTCGAGCAATAAAAGCATTGAGCATGGCCATAGACCATTCTTGAAAATTCTCCCCTTTCAGAATAACTGAACAAATATCGAGTCCAGTGTGATCCGATGGGTGTAGATAATATGGTGAATCGACGTCATTGATAGAACGTTTGGTCGCTAATGTAGAAGAAGTATCGTCCGGCATGATGAAACCGAGAGAGAAAAAAAAAATCAGGATTTGATAACCTGCTCCGATACCATGAAACGATATTGAATTGCGGAAGAAGATATGATCTTATTAGGCCTCTAGGGCTCAATATATATAGACATAAAGGAGATCTTATCTATTGAGAAGATAATCTAAGAAGATAATATAGTATCCTAATATAACATACAAGATAGATATGGATATCTCTAACATATTTCAAGATGAGTATATTAATGCGTAGTTGTCTACGTGGAACTTTGAAATCAAATTAAGCGACACTTCAATCTTGCCCTATACTCCATATATTTCTGTATTTGAAAACAGTAGCTTTTCACAGAACTACAAGCTCCTGGGGCCAAATCTGGACAAGCTCAAAAAGGACAAATGATAATAAATGAACTATTCTACAAGTGTGCTTAGTCACAAACATTTCAGGTACACCAGATTCCCAGCTTCAATCTGCTGTTCATCAAGATGGCAGCCACAACACCCCAAGACAAACACAAATTCAACCGCAAGCGGGTTCACATTCTCAAGGAAGCTGAAAAGCTTGCTTCTTTCAGACAAAATGGTAAGATACATTAACTCTTCAAGCCGTTTGCTGTCTCATTCTCACTACTAGAACGTGTATGGTAACTCATTTTTCGTATCTTCCTCTCTACACATGCGACAGAAATGTGGAATACTGAACCCCAAAAAAGGCCTTGCTCGTGTGAATTTCAAGGAGAAAAAACGTCGTCATCTGTAGGATATGCTACGTAGGGATAATCTCTCTTGAGGGTTGATGATCACTGCGTTTCAAAACTCTCTATGATCAGAATAATGTAACCTAATGCATAGGTAAGCTGAAGGGTTTAGAGCAATTAAACCTCGATTTCTTGTAGGAGTTGTTCGAGCTCAGCTTGTATGTCTGAGAATGGAGGGCGGGTACATGGATTGTTGTCCCAGCATCTCTGCATTAAGTCCAACAGTTTAGGATGCATGTTCTCTGGAAGTTCTGGCCTTAGCCCCTGCAATGGAGACAGCCGAAGACCCTTATTGGCTATCATTTACCTTAATTAAGATGTGATTAGCTACTGATACAACCTTTGGGTCTGTTTGGCATGATGAAACTAATTTCATATAAGGATACATGTGTCATGCCAAACAATACCCTCAAGATATGATACAATAGTAAATGCATCAGGAAGACTTTTGCATTACAACTAACAAGTGATGCATTTTAGACTGTGCAAACCTGTCTCACACCAAGAGCAGCCTGGAGAGGAGTCATGTTATCATACGGAACCTGCAACTCGATTGTGAAACCTTTATGTCAACCCAATCATGTACAAAGGTTTTTTGGTTAGGTAATGAAATGTGATGGTGATAAATGCACTAGTAATCATTACCTTGGCTGTTATAAGCTCCCACAGAACAATAGCGAAACTGAAGACATCTGCTTTCTGATCATATGGTACGTGATTTATAACCTACCAACCAAGAGAAAAGTATCAAAAACATGCATGGGATTTGGGGGTAAAAGTCTTGCCAGGTTTGAACTCATAATAGGAAGAATGACTAGCATCTAATGATCATGAACTATATAAAGGAATCAAACTTATTTTATAGCGTCGCACCAACAGGATTGGTAATTGAGGTTTTCCCCAAGTGATAGGGGGACAATAGAATTGTAACTACTAAATTCAAGTGCCCAAAAATTATTATGCATGGATCCCTTCTATGTTATTGTATAATCAGAGAAGCGGAAAAATCAGCTCCTACATGGTCCACTAAACTCTGGACCACAATAGCTAATGGAAAGGGACGAGAAAGTCCAAACCTCAGGAGCCATCCACCGATAAGTCCCTGTTTCTGCTGTCATTACTCCCTCTTGATTTAAAAATCGAGCAACACCAAAATCTGCTACCTTGACTACCTAGACAAACAATTGCAAAAATAGATATAAAGTGCAAGTATAATCCACGTATAAACAAGCAATCGAGAAACAAGCATAATGTAGTAAACATGCAATACATCGTACTTGGTGGGTATCCATGAGTAGATTTGCAGTTTTAAGATCCCTATGAATTATATTATTTTGATGCAAGTACTCCATGCCTTTACAAACATCAATTGCAAACTTCAGCAGTTGAGATAGCTTCAGTGTTCTTTTTGCTTTGTGCAGGTAATTGTAAAGACTTCCACCATGCATGAACTCTGCAATACAGCCAACATAATGTGCATTAGGAGGGACAACAAAGACTGTAGAATGAATGCAAAAACACTTGAGTCAAGTCAAGGCATAGGGAAGTTAGATTCTTTAAAATCTTCACGCAGACAGCAGAACATCGCACAAGCAAAGGGTCATAGTAACGTATTGTCACATCAAATTCAAGAAACATGCCAAGTGGCAAAAAAATTCAGCAAAATTCCAGGTCAACATTTATGAGCAACAAAGATAAAATTTCAATTGAATTGCAAGTTTGCAACTTTTAATCATTAAAGTAAAAGGGGGAAAAAGGATGGGCCTTTCACCAGCAACATTCCATTTTATTCTCATGACGACATAAAGGCATAAAGAATACCTGTAATGATACACGAATTTGGTGACTTTGTACAAGCGCCAATGAAGCGAACAACGTTTTTATGCTGGACCTCCCTGTTTTTTGTTTTTAACACGATAAGCAAAATTTATCTTCATGGATGCAAAGTGAAATATATTGTCATCAGTTCCTACAAAAGTGATTATTACTATGCAATAGGATAATAGTTAGCAGCCGTGAAGAATGTAAAACAAGCTAATGCTGTGTTCATACGAAGGGTTGATGATTAGCATTACTAAATGCCAAAAAGACGGGTTTACTATTTTATCAGGTTAAACAAAGAATGAACATCAGCTAATGATTATTTGCAATGAACCAACTCATTTAACTTTTAAAGTGAGTTTCCTTTTCATAGATTTTCTGGATGTCTGGATGCCAAGATCTACATGAGGAACTAAAAGAGGATAAAGGCAATAGAATCTATACATTAGACACATATTACGAACTACAGTCCTGACATTGAGAGTGCAAGCAAGAGATAGTATTCCCTGAAATGATTCTGTAATCCTTCTAGTAAGAATTGTTCAAAGTCATCCAGAAGCTTTTTTTTGGCAGAAAGTCATCCAGAAGCTGAAACCATGTTAAGATTAACGGTGTTTCTAGCATGTGTCCTAGGGCATAGGTTAAGAATACCCTAAAAGGGAATGCTAAACCCTATAATAAGCTTAAAATCTCTAAATAAATAATATGGAACAAAATATTTCCAAAACAAGGGCATAGGTTAGAAAAACAATAAGATTAAAATTTAAAAACGACCACTTTTTAGCACTCACACCTTAGTCTGAGGTTTCCCATAGATTTCACAAAGAATGCTATTTTTCTTAATGACATAGATGGACATCAGTCATAGCATATGTGAATTTGTTTTTTCCTTGATCAAATTCCAGCATTTGTACTCCCTATTCCTGAACATCCTAGTATTTTTTTATTTAGCCATGGCACCGCATCTGCTCACCTTAAAATGGCAACTTCTTGGGCAAACTCTACCTCTAATGATTCATTCAAGTGCTCATTTTTAAGAATCTTGATGGCCACATCCTGACCAAGGTATACACCATGGTACCTTCACAAAGATCCAAATCATAGTGATTAGTGAGAAAGAACAAATTTAGATAAAGTAGCCGTACATCAAACCAATATGTTCAACTCACAGATCACCACAAGATCCAGATGCAATTCTGTCTCCCATCTTCAACAGTCTTGTATCTATTTCCCAAGATCCAGGCTTTGGTTCAGCTGCTAGGGCTTGAGTGTGTGAAGAACCATTCCATGATCCCTAGGATTTTAGTAGACACTTGTGAGGTGACTGTGATATTTATCACCAAAATAAGATATAGTGCATTTCCAATATTATTTTTTCTAGTTATTCTGAAAAACAGAAAACATTGCACCCTTGATCTTTTGCTTGTCTTTTGTGCTTCAACTGCATTCTCAACCAATTAAAAAAACTAGGCAACACAAGAACAAAAAAAAATCTACCTTGCCAAGGAATTTAGATATCTACCTCACTGTCGACAATTGTTTTTGCTAAAGCATTGTGCAAACTGTCCTTGTCCTGGCCACAAACACCAAAAAAAAAAATTATTCTAAAAGTCATACGAGTGTAAACCCAGCATCCCATTACAAATTTAACCTTCAAAGAGAATACAATACAGAAGCAAACACTGATTAGCGTTATATGAACATATTTTCTTAAATCCACATCAATACGATCAAAACATAAAGCATATTACCTTAGGAATTCAAAACACCAAAAAAAAGGCGAGCAAAGATGTACCTATGTACCAAGGACAAGTAAGGCCAAATGTTTAGCCCTATTTGAAATACTTGTTTAACAAAAAAACCGCCACGTGGAAAGTGTGTTTTTGGTAAGACATGCTTAAAATGTAAACAATGCTGATAATATCTCACAAGGTAGTTCATAGGCCGTAATGAAGTAACTTATCATTTATCAAGGTAACTGTGTGCTTTTACAGAAGCCTTCTAATTCAGACGGCATTTTACCAAACACACCCTTAGTGGATTTCATAAATACACACCAAGCATCAGATAATTTACAGTGACATGAAAATTTATCAGCTTTTTAATCGCCCTGAACTTTTTTAGAAAAACAAGATATATCGTGAATGCCATAGATTAAATGTTAATTCCTGTATACCAAAAGAATGCAAAAACCCTGAATTGACAAGTTCCAAACTGTAGGCCTTGTTTGGCGGCACTCATATTCCCCATTATAATATATTATAATTACTTAAAATGTGTAATCCATGTTCGGGACTTATTTGAAATAAACTGACTTTTCTTGTCTTTTCATCTATTTAAAAATTTGAATATCTCTCATCTCAATAATCTCTTTTTCTAAATAAACTCATTATAATATACAATGAGTTGGAAACGAACAGACCCGTAATCAAATTTAGATACTTAATACTGACAAGTTGCCTAAGGTACAAATCAGGAAACTAGAGCAACCTGTCTCTGTCTTACTGAATGATTTACATGGCAACTCTTGATACTTTTTGGCTGCACATGCAGATTCTCATTACTTCTTTAAGCATGTAGATTATAAACATAATGAAAACTGACAATATATAAAATTTCAGCATAAAATCAGATGCTAGATGATCATACCTCAACCTCCCATCCATCCACCACAAAGACGTCCAAGGAATAGCCATCAGTTGTTGAGAACACATGTGCTTCTCGAATGTTTAGCCCTATGTCAGAAAGCAACGCAGATAGCTGGAGAATAACAAAATATAAGGTCAAAAGCATCCTAATATATTTGAATTAGCCGATAGACTTAATTCTGAGGAAAAGCATTGTTATCACAGGCATGAATAGACACAGCTAATATTGCAATTTGTCAGTTGTCATTGAAAGAAAAAAGTTGTCTACAAATATGAAACTGTAAGAGGAAATAAACTAATCGCAACAAAGCATCTAAAGTATCTCACAGAATTGCAGATTTGGTATTCAATAAAGAATAGAATGTACAAGAGATCTAGACACTGCAGTATAGAATATATATTATTGCAATAGTGTCAAAATAATAAAATAAGTCCTCTCTGTCATACCTGACTAAGAAGCTTTGGTTTATCAACAGTTGAAAATATTACTTCATGGATATGACAAGAAACCTCCTTCCTGCAACATAATGCAGAATTACTATCATGTTTCAATGCCGCCATCCTATGATATGATACAATTGCATAGGAACCCACGAAACTAAAAAAAAATTTGAATTTCTTTGTTTGGACATGCAAGCAACTGGAACTTTCCTTAAACACCTCTTCAGATACTAGAGCAAATAAAATAATTTATGGACTGAGCGAAATGGTTGTAAATCCAAGTGTGAACCAATAAAAGTACAAAAAGAAGAAAATTAAGTGCATAACATTGAAGGATAACACAAACGAAGATTCTATATTTAGTTTCCATTCTTTCCCAATATATAAAATGGCATTTTCATATGAATTAAAACATGAAAGCATAAACCATGAATTTGAATTGTAAGGAATCAAATAGCACAAAACCATATATATTGATGAATACAACCAACCATGACAAGAAGATGATATCTGAAACTGAGTTTATGAACCATGAAACATTTTAGCCCGTCAAAACATCTAATTACTAGACTAAGTGCCTCCTGCCAATTATATAACCACAATATACCCAGGAATAAAAGCAAGCGTCACTCACATTGATTTTTTCCCCTCAATTGCCCACTGTCATGCACAGTGCATATGCTTACAGTAAGATAGGAAAGGAGAATTTCTGACCAAAATTTAAGAAGAAGTAAGTTTCTTAAAACAACAGGTTCAAAACCTTCTTTGCGTCTCCCAAGAACTCTGCCTTATATCCAGTTTAAGATCCTCCATCTTCAAACAGGGTTCAAAATCATGCTCCGAGTCTCTGTTTCTTATCAAGTTGAATATCAAGAATGGAAATACAAGGTTCGAAATGAAAAAATATCATAAGCACTTATGTCAAGCAGCTAGAATAACTGTCAAAATTTACAAGGGAGCTTGCAACTCAAAAAAAAAAGCACTCAGTACCTATTATTTAATCCTACATGACCTTCATTATTAGCATCCAGACTTGGCCTTGAGGAAGATGGAGAACCGTGAAGTGGATCTTCATCGTCATCTACTTTGGTCTGCCAACACATGAAACAGGTAGTAGCATCATGGTGAAAGCAAGAGAATAAATGAAGGTACAGGCACACAGCTCCTCTTTTTAAGAGGTAATTGGCTCTCCATTACACTTCACAACAACAAAAAACTCCCAGCAGATGGGATAGAATGTGATTCCTTGAATAAGTGCTTACCTCCAAAAATCGTACATGAAAAGATGGTCTGTTTACTGGGTCTTTTGCCTGCTCAAGAAGCTTCATATGTACTACTAGCACTTCCACTCTATCCATATTTACATCCAAAAGATAACTGATACAAAAGGAATATGCAGAAAACTGATTAAAGGTCAAACAAACAACAAATGCTTCCACTTTTCTACAGCATCGTCAAGTTTAACACTTCGATTAGATATCTCAAGCAAATTTAGCAGTACTCGGTAAAAAAGGTAAAAGTTATCAAATCAAGAAATTTCCATGAATTTTGTAAAATGACAGCAATCACAAACAATTCAAGCGCATTACACGGCATAAACGCATCAACTGACTGATAGCAAATTAGTACAATCGGGAAGCTAAAACAGCCAAACACAATCATGACACTGATCATACGGATTCCCAAACTCCGCTCTAAAATTAAACCCGAAACAATAGACAATAGACGAAATCGGTAAGAAGAAAAATACCTAGCAGGCAAGCGATTGAAGTGAGCGCTCAACTGATCGCGAAACTCAGGATTACCAACAACATCTTCGATCCCGGTTTCGACAAGCCGATTGTAAACATCGGTCTTCAAATCGTAGTTGTTATTACTCCCGAAACTCCTAGGCGGAGAGGAGCTCTCCCCCACCCCTTCGATTAATTCCATCCCTCTTTTCAAAATAGAGAAGTGAAAAAATCCAACCTTTCGCCCTTAAAAGCACGGAAAAATTCCGAAAAAGAAGAAACCTAGCTCGCCTAAGAAAAAATTAAAAGTTTGAACTAGGAAAAGGGAGAAAAGCTGGAGAGTGAGGTCAGCGAAGAAATAGAGAAGGATCTTGGCGAGATCGATGGAATCTGTCAAATCAAAGCCGACATCAGGGGAGAGAAAAAGGGGGCAAAGTTGTCCACCATTACTGCAACAAGCTAGCTAGCTAGCTTCTTCTTCCTTGTAGAAATCTTTGAGAGAGAGAGAAAGGGAAGAAAAAAGTTGAAGAAGAATGTCAGATTACTCGGTCAGAAGAAAGAAAGAAACCAACAAACCAAAATATAAAACAAAATTATATAAAAAGTGTAAAAAAGAGAATCAGTCTGAAGTCTGAGCTCAGAAATGAGAACGGATGAGTAGATGAGAATGGTGGTTTTTTTTTTTATATAATTCAGTTTTTTAATACTGTAGATAATTGTATTTTTTATTAAATCTAAAAAAGAAAATTAAAGGGGGTCCAATGGATAACGTATAAGGGCGTGATGTGTAAGTGTGCATCTAAAGTGGAAACGCTACGTTTATAGTCATAGCTAAAGCCCCACGTCGTCGTTTCATCTTGTTATATACTCCCTGCTTGATACCACGTGAATGTGGTGTGGCGTCCACGTGGCATTGCAAGGATATATGCAGAGAACTCCTGCTCATTTAATAAACTGAAAATAGTAAAACTGTTTTTTTAGTTTGTGGACTTTTATAGGTATATGTTAAAAAGTTAAAATAGAAAATTATTTTTAAATGGGTAAACTAATTACTAAAAAAAATTATTACTAAAAATAGAGTTTTTAAAATACTAAAAAAATAAATAGTACAAAGAAGGGAAAATGTAACCTCTAAAAATATTAGAAGCTTAACCTAGTAGCATATGTACTTTTGGAGGAAAAAAAAACATGGTTTTTTTTTTTGCTGAAATTTCGTAATTGAATTGTCAAGAAAGTCGGAAAAAGTGAATTTCTATTACTAGGTGTTGAATTATATTGCTACCAAAAAAAAAGTGTTGAATTATATTATTGTTGATTGTATTATTTTACTCATTTTTCGTTTATATAAACACATGACACATCTATAGAATTTTTCAATTGCTCCCAAATATTCTTGTAATTTAATATTATAAATTTGAATAGTACCTCTTTTCTTAACATTGATATTCCCATAATAGTACATACAAGTTTTGAATGTAATAATAGTACATAACAGTTGTGCAGAATCAAAAAATGGAAACTATTATATATAGCACGTACATGAGTACATCCGTTCCATATTTGATTTCGTATTTGACAAATGACAGCCAATCCTAATATGTCAACAGAAACAAAATATTTATTGATCTTCAAAAAACAATATAATAAAGTAAAATTAAAATAAGGTTGTACCCGAATATGGTCAACTAAGGTTTCGATTTAAGTTTTAATTTTTAACCGTTTTTTTCACTATCATCGCTACCATTTAACATGATAAGTAGAGCTATAGTCTATTTTATTCTATAAAATGAGTTAAAGAGCTCGTATGTAAAAAATAAATTTTACTTATTTATTTTTATTTTACAGTTTCTAAAAAGGTTACAGTTTTTAAAGCCCAAATCCTTACTATATTTAATTTCCAATGACGTTCTTTTTCATTTTGTAAGTCATTTTCTTATTTTTTGTTTCTAGTAGTATATGTACGTATAATCCTCAAATAAGAAGTATAAATACCTATAAATTATTAGTTTACTTTTTTTTTGTCAATACATTTTTAGTTTACTACACACATGTACAAATGGATACAATATATAAAGTGCAATATTGATTATTGACACATTTTAATAACTCATTTGGTAGTAATTTTTAAATTATTACTCTAAAATGAAAAAAAATACCCAAGAAAGTTTTCTAAAATTGGTACATGATTAATGAAAGTATATATAATTACTAAATATAGGTTATTAAGAATTGATTATATTTTTTCGTATTTTTCTCCTTTCTAATTTCTGTCACTCTTCCATTAACTATTTCTACATGTGTTTGCTTGAGAAAGACAAAACAAAAAGGTGAATATTTCTCATTCGAATTCTAGTACTCATTTTTTTTTTTGAAAAGAAACAAGATCACAATTGAATCAATTCCAGCAAGTACCTTGAGGAAACTAACAACAACACAAAACGTCTACTTGTTTTAAATAAAACATAAGTTTTTTTATACCAACATTAAGAAAAACAAAGTTATTAGATTCATGCAAGAAGATGAGTACATCATTATTGATTAAAAAAAGTACAAAAGATAAGAATGGAATCCAACGGCAATGGCTTTGGAGTGTGGGTGCGTATTAGGTAGCATTTTACCAATCAACTCTCACCCTTCGGTATCACTAATTACGCAAATTAATTCATTGTTTATAAGTTGCTAATGACGATTAACATTGCATCACGAAGAGTTGAGTTTAATTTTTGTTCTAATCGTTTGTAGGATTGTTAGAATTAAATGTAAGATCGAAATCGTATACAAGAGTCTATCAATTTTAATTTAAACAATCAAGATCTTACCTTTAATAAGATTCTAACTAGGATTGGGAATCGTTTCGCCTTTCTTGGATCGTAGGATAGTTAGTATTATAGATCACAATTTTAATAATCATGCTTTAAATAAGCAATATTCAATTGGTCCACTGGTTTTGCGTTGAGCTCCCTTAAGCATTTTATCAAGAGATTTCGAGTTCGATTCTTGCTAGAGGCGATGGAGACACTTATGTTGGGAGGGATCCACTTTGTGAGCCAACAATATTCCGATCTGGACGTAAAGCGGTTCTAACCGATCAAATTAGGCGATACAAATGACAATAATCTATCTAAATCTATATCTATATCTATATACTATACTAAAGCTCTAATTATCTCTCCTATGTGTCAGTTTTTGAGTTATGCCACGTAGCAAACCTCAATGTACACTTACAATTATATATTTCCCTAATTTTGATATTTACTTATTATATTTCTTATCTATTTATTTTTTACCTAAAATAACTTACCTTAATTATACATATACTATCATTTCAAAGTTATTTATATCTTTTTACCTTATTAATTTCTTTTTATTTTAAATAAAATTACTTACAATATATAGTTTACCTTATTAGTTATGTTACTTCTTATTTGTAATTAAAACTATTTATAATATATAGGTGTAAAACTTAAAATTGAAAACTACGTTAAAATTATTTATAAATTAATATATAGAGCCAAAAACTAATATCTATATTTCAACCATATCAAAGGTACGTTTTTTCAAAATTATATACCTAAAAACGTAATGTTCTTATAGTTTTAACACTTAAATATATATAGTTGGTAGCATGCAATTGAAAATATAATTAGTAATATATGATTTATGATGCAAAAGTGGTAATATATATTAAAAATATTTGAAATAAATATGTGATATAATTAATCCACTTTTTACCTTTTACTTCCTCTGTTCAAATATACATGTAATTTTAGACATATTTTTTGTTCAGATTTACATGTCATTCTAGATATTTTGGCAGATTTTTACCAATACTACCCTCAATAATTATGGGTTTAAAAGCATCACTTTGTAAAAATCTCTCTTTCCAATACAAAAGTTATCTTCCTCTTCCAATAAATACTTCAAGTATGCACTTTATAGGTAAATGGAGTCGGGGTAAATAGGTACATTTGCTAAATATCTTTATATTTGTGCCAAGCCCTATAATGACATGTATATTTGAACAGAGGGAGTAATTAATTATACATAATTAATCATTTCCATTATTAAAATTTAATTATATGTTTTCTTATTTAGTTATTTGTAAGAAATTTCTACTTTATTTTTCATTTTTGTATACAAATTTGCGTGTATATTTTAAATTATAATCATATAAAAATCTTATTACCATATGTGTCAAGAATTAAGCTTATACTTTACCATATTAGTTTTCAAAAATATTTAATAAGATCTCAATTTTAAATTTTATTAACCAACCCCGTCCAAGGCGCGAGGACATATAGTAGTATTATACTATTTAAGTGTGAAATTAAAATAAGTTATACACAAATCGTGTAAATATTACTCATATACGACAATACTAAAAAAGTACAAAATAACACTTTTCTATCATCACATATTTATACGATCGAAATTTATATCTCAATTCTTGTTATTATTATCCCAACTTATCTTAATTATGATCGTCCGGTTTTTCGTGAGGAAGTAGTTGGCGGTCCACACATAACCAACTCCGGCTCGTCTCTCCCGAAGACCTCTCTCCCCGTTCCTCGCCGCTGCCTCTGGTCACGCCAAACGTTGTCTGGTCCTGAGCTCCAACCTGTAAAAGAAAAGGGGCCCGAGGGTGACTCCGGACTTGCCACTTCGACGCTTAAGTCAGTTCTCAACTCGCGAATGGGGCACAAAGAGCGGTAGAGTATAGAGTATGGTGGAGCTACAATGGTGAAAAGAATATAGAGTACGGTGGAGCAACAATGGCGGAAAGAGTAAAAAGGGCGAGAGTTTCAGTGTTAGCCAATGTGGTGGGAGAGAGAGGCCAACTAGAGAAAGAGTCGAGAATCCCCTTTCCAGTAACAACCTCCCCCTTATATACCTGAGGTCAGATGGCTCTTTTGTTGCACAGCCGGCCCAGGCCGCATGGAGGGTTCTCGGACCGCGCAGTCGGACAGGGCCGACAGGGTAGATCGAGCGGGAAGAGGGGCCGCAGACTGTGTAGCTGGATCGAGCCAAGATAGTTCCATTAGGGTCTTGCTTCGAGTTGGGCCGTACTGCTAGATGGGCTTTTCTCTTGTTAGGGCCTACACATTTGGGTCATGCTAAATCCGGCTCCACACAACCCCTCAAGCCACGCGGTCGAGGTCCTATCCGGCCGGGGGGCTTGATCTTTAAAGGAGCCGATTGGCTTGGCATGGTCGCGAACCTTCTCAACTGGCTACGGAGGGGAAGACTGTTTTTCTCGCCATTATTGTGAGGCAGACAATAGGCCCCACACGTCCCATCTGGAGGAGCGACTATAAAAAAATGCAGTGTCGCTTCATTTCTTGCTCATATCTCTTCTTCTCCTTTGCTCAGATTGCTCAAAACACTTGCTTCAATACTTGCTTCGGACAATTGCTCTTATACTTGCTATGACTCTTGCTTCCTTCCTTGTAGTTTATTTCTTGCCCGGGTTTCTCGAACCAAACACAAATCCACTTGCTTCTTCCCTTTTTCTTATGGCTAGGTCATACGGTGGTCGGAGGGACGGGATCCCCTTTAAGTCGGAGGACATCGTTATTTTGCGCCCACGAATTGCGATGCTAGGTTATGCCGGCAGCAGCGTGTAAAGTCTGTATGAATATGGCTTTGAACGTTTACGGGTCGTTGCCTCTGACTCTCCTCCTTAATCCCTTCTCCAGGAGGGACGGGAGCACTTCAGGCAAAATTGGTTCAAGGGAGGCGGATCGCGGCCGACGTCCCTCAGGACGCTCTTGGCTTTGGAGTGCCACGACTACCTGGACGAGAAGGAGAAATCACCTTCTGGTCCAGGGGATGTGGGGCGAGGTGGATCAAGGGTCGTGAGGGCAGCATTTTGCTTCCATGCAAATGGAAGGGCCCTTCTTTGCCTTGACAACTTCCAGGCCGCGGTGCATAGGATGGTTGTGGCGCTTGAGGCCGAGGGTGGAGAGCGCTCGCTAATGGTGTCGCGCGGCTGGCGAGGAGAAGATGCTCTCTTATGGACTCCCCAGTCAGAGGGAGTCAAGCTAGCCTACTTCTCCTTCTCCAAGGGGTCCCTTTGCATCTTTCCCTCCGTGGGTTTTGCCAGCTCTTCGGGCTTGGGGTGGAGCCTGATGGAACGTGAGTCATGTTCACGTTCGCCTCGAATCCCTTGGCTTGTAGCTTCCGTGGAGGCCTTAGAGCTCACGGCTGGTGACGACACTCGCCATCCTTCTTGTCCTCGGTCTCCTTCTTTGCAAGATTCTTTCTTGTACACTTGCGGCCGAAATGGGCTTGCTACTTGTAATCTTGATTGACATGAATAAAGAATACGATTTATGCTCACTAGTTTCTTTGCTTACGGCTTGATTTCTTTCGTTCACGGTTATGATGTTCTCTTCTGTGCTTTGTCACAGATCACGGATAGTGCTCGCAGACATTACGAGCCCATCTCGTGTGGTATAACTTTTGCCCCTTGCTTTATCGATGTTCTATTTCCCGCGGGTAGACCGTTAGGTTCGAAAGGCTGCCTCAAACCCCCCTGATTTGCGCTTGCCCATGTCTAGCTGGCCTTCTCATCATCCACAGACTGGCTACCGGGTCTATGATGGCAAGTTGAACGTCGCCTGAGCGATTTTCGAAGCGGTTGATTTGTGATAGTTTCTCCGCCCCCATAATCATAGCCGTCCCGTCACATCGCCAGTATAAAAGGGGCGTCCGGCTTCTCTCCGGCGTGTTGCTTCCCTTCTCTCGCTTAGGGCAAAACGATTTTTCATGTAGTGTTCCGCCGTCATTGCCTCTTTGCTTCTAGCATTGCGGCGGTCCCCTCTCTTCTCCACTCTAGCTGTCTAGCACCGGCGAGCTTGCTCGTGGTTAAGGCGGGTTGTTTTTTCTCTTCTCTCTTTCTTTCTACACGCTTCTCCTCAAGTCGATTTTCGATTTCTCCCGAAAGTCCCAATTTTTAAAAAAGATGTCTCTAAGTTCTAGCAACAAAGACGACCTCCTGATCAGGCCTGGTGGTCAGAGGGTCTCAGTGGTTAACGTGGGGCCATCAAGTGCAGAGCCACAAGCTCTAGTACCCCAAGCGGTGGAGCCACAAATGGCAGACCCCCGGGTAGAAGGGTCTTAGGTGGTGGAGTCGCGTACAGAGGAGCCCTAGGCGGCAGAGCCGCGTGCGATAGAGCCCCAGGCAGCGGGGCCGCAATCGGAAGTTGTGCAAGGTACCGACAACGGGTCCGAGGCTCTCTCGGGGTTGTCGTCAGACGAATCAGCTTCGGGTGGGACGATCGGGAGCCCCAGCGGTAGGGTCGTTCCTCCTATCCTATCCGAGAGGGTCAAGTCAGCCTGAATCGAGGGGGACGAGGACTTCAAGAAGTTTGTACTACGCAGACCTCCAAGCAATCCGAGAGGAGTGATAAGCACTACTTTGTAGGGCTTAACTAAAAGTTATTAGAGGGTTTTATTGGTGTCATTCAAGTAGATTTAGACACATTCATGTGCATGGTGTTTAGGGGCGAAGATTGGTGTTTTGGTGGTGTTTTGAGCTTATTGGAGTACATTTGAAGATTTTGGATATGGAGCCACCAAGGAGTATGGAGTTAGAGAGGAGAAATGTGGATTTGGTGGTCTGGAGAAGCAAATTGAAGATATCCAAAGGAAGAGAAGTTGACCACTGAAAAGACGAAGAAGAACCAAGGAGAGAGTCCACACGAGAGTAGAAGAACAATGTGCTGAATTCAATTGATTCGTTCTCTCTACTCAGATGTCCAAATACAGTGATTCCAATTCGAGGAGTTAGATCTTGAAGTCTACTACAAGTCCCCAAAATATGAGCGCAATCCGAGTTGGGAATCAAAAGTTATTAAGTTTTTACGAAAGTGGTGCAGAAGCTGAAAATCGAGCATTAACCGCGATCGCGGGTCTTGGGCCGCGATCGCGGGTCATCAGCGCCGAAAGCTGCGTCTTTTCCTGAGCCTTTTCAGATTTCTTTTTCCCTTTTTCTTATTTTTAATTTAGTTAGTTTCTTAATGGGCTATGTCATTTTGTTAGAGCCCTATAAATACTTTCTTTTAGCATTAGGGTTGAAATCTTCCACACTTTAGTTGCAATTTTCATTCATCGTTGTTTTCTTTTCCTTTGAAGTTTTCACCATGTCTATGAGGAGCTAAGCCTCTTTGGCTTAGTCCGGTAATGGAAGCATGAGTTTATTCATCTGGTTGTGAGGTTTTGTTCCTATCTATTTATTCCTATTGAGTTATATTATCTCTTCTAAGCTTATTCCATTGGATTTCATTAATTGCACTAGCCCGCGCAACTAGTTGTTATTGGTGATTTTCATATTGCTAGGATTAGGAAACTGTTGGGCTAACGTCCTATTCTGCTGTAGCAACTACAATTTACATGCTCTGGTTGAAATTGTTCTATTGTAGGGAGAGATAATTACATGGTAAATGCATCTGAGCGAGCGTTCTGTGTATCCTGGTTAATTCTTATATGCATTGCTGCCTTTGGGTTGAACCTTTAGTGGTACTAGGGTTATTCATTGGTAAGGGTTCTTTGTGGAAGGTTTCCCTCTGAATTTACATAAGATCGGGACAAGAATAACCGAATAGGAAGATAGGACTTAATCTATGAACAACCTTTGAATGACTTATGTGGACATTACTTGGCTAAGTGTTTTTCTCTCTTGATATTTCATCCATTCTACTTTGTTTTGTTTGCAACCAACCAACTACAAAACCCCCCCTCTTGTTACTATTGCATGCGAACAACACATAGATTAATCCCTTCCTCCTTGTGGATTCGACCCTTGCTTGCCCTAACTACTTGTTTAGGTTTGCTAGGATTTATTTGATTAGGTGATACGATGACTATTCCCCCTATCAAGGAGTATGAATTTTCTCTCGACGTCTCACTTGCATTGCCTATTCCAAGGGGATGTTCCTTGTATGCGTACCCTGACGCGGTGGTGACAAACCTGGAGGCTTTGAAGGCCGGCTTGCGCTATCCGGCCCATGGTATAGTGCTCGAATTGCTGAGGGGCTTGGGGGTCGCGCTGATCCAGTTGCACTCAAATGCTTGGCGGTGGGTCTTTGTCTTCTTGGTGAGGTGCCACGAGTTGAGAGTTTGCCCCACCTTTCGGCGATTCATCACCTTGTTCTCGGCCTGGACTTTCGAGCCCGACTACTTCACACTGAAGGTGGAGGCTGATAAGAGGATGGTCCTCCCCTCCAAGGTCAAGGGTTGGGAGGTGAAGTTGTTCCTGGTCGTGAGTGACGATGTCGATAGCCTCGGCGTGACGAGCGCCCCCACGAAGGGGTCCAAGCTGAAGCACTCCAATGCTCTTAGTCGCCGTGAACCGGTGTTGTTGTACGTGGTTGGGGATCGCTTAGTGCCTTCGGGCCTTTAGGGCTACTTCGTGACTCATGTTGCTAGGTTGTACGGGGGCCGCGACTCACGATGCCAGGTTATGCATCCTAACATGTGCAGCCGGCCCAATTTTCCTTTTGGCTCCTCCGCGGTCGGGTTAGGGGCATCCCTTGACTATCTTCGTGAGGGGGGGCCTTTCTAGCTTTTCTTTTTTAGGCTTAGTAGCTCTCGGCCGGGTGTGCCTCTTGTATGATACTCTTGTAACACCTTGCTCTTTTCTGTCAATGAATAAAGTGTTTTGTTATCACCTTTTCTCTTCGACTTCTTTTGTTGCGTTCTTTTACTATTGTCGGGCTACTCCCATCCCCCTGGCCCGGGGGCTTCGCTTGAGTGTGATGCGCCAAGGGAAGCTCGCATGGCAAATAGAGTAGTTGGTCCCTCCTTTTTCGTTGCTAGAAATAAAGGGTCTTTGCATGCTTTGTTCTTCTCGCGTTGCTCCTTTCCCTCCTTGTATGGCTTGCGGGTTTGGTTATGGCTTCAATGTTAATTCGAGGTGGAGCCCCTTGCCCGCTCGCTTTCACCCGTCTGCGACGACTGTCTTGTTGTGTTCTAAGGGTTGTTCCCGGTCTTCCAAGGGCTTTTAACCCCGTGGGCCTTGAGGTGTTTTTTCATTGCCCGCCGCCTGTTCTTGTTGCGTGTTTAGGCGGTGTTGTAGCTTATTTCCCTGTTGCGTTTATGTTGCTCCGTAATCTGGGTCTTTCCGTCACTTTTCTTGCTTTTTATTGTATCTACCCGACTTTGTGGTGGCACTTCCGCCACTTTCTTCCCCTTTTGTTGTATTTACCTGGCTCCGCAGTCTTGGTGCTTCCGCCACTTTCTTGCCTTGTTGCATTTACCTGGCTCCGCGGTCTATGTGCTTCCGCCTCTTTCTTTTGCCGTGCTTGCTCGCCATTTTGTTGCTTTGTTCCGAGCCACGTTGTCGTGGGTCATTGCTTAGTCTTTCCGCTTTGCTCTCGCCGGTTTGGCACTGCCTCTTGCTTTCTTCTCGGGCTTGGTCATGCATTTTTATTGTTTTAGTTGCAACAATATTGCTTTCGCCCCTTCTCGGGCTCAATGTTGCTTTAAACATTATTGTTTTAGTATTGCTTTCGCCCCTCTTCGGGCCCAGTATTGCTTTGGTATTGCCTGGAATTTCTTTAATATTGCTTTCGCCCCTTCTCGGGCTTAATGTTGCTTACTATTGCTCAGTATTGCTTTTGCCCCTCTCCAGGCCCAGTATTGCTTTGGTATTGCCTGGAATGGCTTTAATATTGCTCTCGCCCCTCCTCGAGCCTAATATTTCTTGGTATTGCTTTAATATTGCTCTCGCCCCTCCCCGGGCCCAGTATTGCTTGGTATTGCCTAATATTGCTCTCGCCCTTCCCCGGGCCCAGTATTGCTTGGTATTGCCTGATATTGCTTTAATATTGCTCTCGCCCATCTCCGGGCCCAATATTGCTTGATATTGCCTGGTATTGCTTTAATTTTGCTCTTGCCTCTCCACGGGCCCAGTATTGTTTGGTATTGCCTGGTATTGCTTTAATATTGATCTTGCCCCTCCCCGGGCCCAATATTGCTTTTGCCCCTCACCGGGCCTAGTATTGATCATTATTGCTCAAAATTGCTTTCATGACTCGCGCTTATGGTGCTTAACATCCATGGGGCTTTGATAAAAAAAAGGTCTAGCTACTAATCGGCCTCGTCGGTGCTTACATTACATATGCCGTTAGGGCTTACATAGGTGTTTCTCTTCCTTGGGTGCTCTCGCCGTTCTCTTGCTTACGGGAATTACTTCTTTAGGCGCAAGACATTCCATGTGTTCGGGACCAGGTTGTCGTCCTCTCTCTTTAGCGTGTAGGTTCCTTTAGCCACTTGGTGCGAAATGATGTAAGGGCCTTTCCACCTTAGGTCTAGCTTTTCGCCTTCCGTTCTCCTGATCACCAGATCCCCCTTTTTTGAATCATCGGGGGAGGATTATCTTGTTGTAGTGCACGACAATCCTTCTCTTGTACTCGGACTCGCGGATCTCGGCCATTTCTCGCACTTCCTCCCTCAATTGTAGTTCCGCGGACATCATTTCATTGTTGCCCTCCTCGTCATAATGCAAGATCATCTCATTCAGAAAAGAGGTGCTCTACCGGAACAACTGCCTCAACTCCATACGCTAGGCAAAACAGGGTCTCATCGGTCCCTTTCCTTGGTGTGGTTCGATTGGCCCAAAGGACGAGCGGGATGATTTATGCCCATCGTCCTTGCGCTTTGTCTAGCCTCTTCTTCAAGCCGGCCAAATCTACTCACGTTCTCTACCTGGCCGTTTGTTCGTGGGTGAGCTACCGAGGCGAAGCAAAGGCGAATGCCCAGGTCATCGCAGAATGTCCTCATCTTTTCGTGTTGAATTGGGGCCCTCGGTTAGTGACAATATCCTGGGGGAATCCGAAGTGACAAATGACATTTTGCCAGAGAAATTTCTTTACCTTCTCGACAGTGGTAGTTGCAAAGGCCTCTGCCTCGATCCACTTGGTGTAATAGTCAATGGCCACTAGGATGTATCGCAGCTGCCCGAGAGCGCGAAGAAAAGGGCCGAGGAGATCCATCCCTCACATGGCGAATGGGCATGGGGCGCTCAGTATCTTCATCTCTTGTCCGGGTTGTAGGATGGCAGGAGCATGAACCTGGCAGGGGTTGCAGGATCGGGAGACTTCCATAGCATCTTTTCTCATGGTGGGCCAAAAGTAGCCGGCATGTTGGGCTTTATGGGCAAGGGTCCTCCACCCAGAATGGCTGCCGCACATGTCGTTGTGAATCTCCTCAGTGGGTTGACGGCCTTGCTCCAGCGAGACACACTTGAGGCCTGACGAGTTATAGCCTTTTTTGTACAGCCCGCCTCCTTTCATGTAAAAACGTGAGGCTCGGACTTTCAACATCCGCCTCTCGGCCTTGTCGGAAAGAGAGACTCCTTTCTCCAAGTATTCCTTCAGGGGTGTCCTCCAGTCAGGGGTTTCGCTGATTGCCATGACTTGCATTCGAATGGCAGAGAGACTCTTTCACTCCACGCGGGCACACCCATAGTGCAACCAGCCGACCTGGAACCAAGCTTTGTGAGGGCATCTGTCGTTGTGTTCTCAAACCTCGGGATGGAGTGTATTTCAAACTGGCGTAAAGCCTTGGCCAGTGTTTTCACTCTTTCACAATACTCGGGCAGGGTTCCCGTCTTTGCCTTGTAGATTCCTTGTACCTGGTTAGCCATTACCTCGGAGTCACTGTAACAAGTCAAGCTTTGCACTCCATTCACGAGGGCTAACTCCATTCCCGCCAAGAGGCCCTTGTAATTTGCTTCATTGTTAGTGGTCTCGAACTTCAGGGCTAGTGCGTACTCCATTGTGTCTCCTCTCAGGGATGTGAGGACTAGGCCGGCTCCGCGGCCTCCCTCATTCACCGCCCTGTCAGAAAAGAGTATCCAACAAGTCAATGCCCCTGTTGCTTTCGCGACGACCTCATCCCTGAAGCTGGCCTCGACAAGGAAGTCGGCGAGAGATTGTGCATTGATAGCGGGGCGACTCCTGTATGAAATGTCGAACTCTGAGAGCTCGACTACCCACCTCGTCATCCTGCCCGAGAGGGTAGGTCGATGGAATGTGGACCTTTTAGAGGGCCTTGAAGAAAGGGAGACTTCTCTCTGAAAGTCGGGCACAAAACCTGCCCAAGTAGTTTACCGCGCCCAAGAAGCGGTGTACCTCCTTAACATTTCGCAGGGCGGTCATTGCCAAGATCGTTTCAACTCTCTCCGGGTTGACATCGATTCCTCTGGTGCTGACTATGAAACCTAAAAACTTGCATGCTTGCACTCCAAAGACACACTTCTTGGGGTTCAGACTCATTCCATTGCTTCTTAGGGTGTTGAAGACCTCGCGGAGGTCGGCTGCGTGCTCAGAAGCGTATCGACTCTTCACAACGATATCGTCCACGTAGGCTTCCACCGTCTTGCCTCTCAGATCGCGGAAGATGCAGTCTACGAGCCTCTGGAAAGTGGTCCCCGCTCACGCGATAACAGTAAGTTCCCGCCTCTGTGATGAAAGTCGTATGCTCCTCGTCATGGGGATTCATCTTGATCTGGCTATAGCCGGAGTATGCATCAAGATAGCTTAGGGCTTCATGTCTTGTTGTGGAGTCTACCAGACGGTCGATAGAGGGGAGCGGGTAGCTATTATTGGGGCAAGCTTGGTTTAGGTCGGTGAAGTCTACGCACATTCGCCACTTGCCGCTTGATTTCTTGACCATGACCACATTGGCTAGCCAGGTGGGGTATTGAACTTTGCGGATGAATCCAGCTGATAGGAGCTTGAGAATCTCTTCTCGGGCTCTCTCGGTCTTGTCGCTGGCTTGCTTTCTTTTTTTCTGCCTCACGGGCTTGGTCCCTTGGACGATGTTCAAGTTGTGGGTCATCATCGTCCGGGGGATGCCGAATAGATCTTTCAACGTCCAGGCGAACACATCCCTGGACTTCCCCAATAGCTCCTCGATTTGCTCTTGATCGTTCACGCCCAGGTGTGTTCCCAAGAATAGCCTCTCATTTTCCTTGCCGAAAGGGCTTATACCTCTTGTTTCCTCATTCTCGACTATCGGGTGGACTTGATCACGTACTTCCAAATTGGCTTGCTCTCGGGCTCCTTCCGAGGACCCTACTTCTGACTCGAGCTCTTGAACTTGCAAGACTTACTTCGCGAGGCCCTTTCCCTTTAGAGTGGTTAAATAGCATGCCTGACTTTCTGCTTGTCGCCCTTTCGATTCTCCTACATTTCTGCGGACTGTAAATTTTACTTTGAGGTGGTATGCTGATGCAACAACCTGGAATTTGTTGAGGGACACTCGCCCTAAAATTACATTGTACATGAAAGGTATCCTCATGACCATAGTGTCTACCGACTCGGACCTACGCTGGCTTCCCTCATCCCCTAGGATGAGGTCCAGGGTGACGATACCGGAGACGGTGACCCTCTCTCCTGAGAAACCGACCAACGAGCAATCGGTGGGTCGGAGCTCCGCGGGTGGGATCTCTAGTTGCAGAAAGGCATCCCAGTATAGAATGTCGGCGGAGCTTCCCGTGTCAATCAGGATTCACTTGACTAGCTTGGTCCCAAACTGGGCATGTATGACCAAGGGGTCATAGTGAGGGGTTTCTACTGCCTCCGCGTCTGCCTCTATGAAGGAGAGTTGGTGCCCCACCGGCGAGCTATTGGCTATGCTGAGCACTGGCATTGTTGGGTGGTGCCTTCCTCCTCGCGCGTACCTCTGCTCAGCCCTCATGCTTTCTTCCCACGAGCTTGCACCGCCTGCGATTGTTCCTACGCACCCGTTCGGGGGAGGGAAGTTATCTCTCTGCGGAGGGGGTGGGAGAGGCGTCGGGTTCTTGCTCATTCCTCTGCTCATTGCTCTGTAGCCTCAGGGGGATAGAGACCCCAAAGTGGGCTTCTTTGTCGGGGATCCGTACCCCATGCACTCATTGTCGTGCATTTTGGATTAATGGTACGAGCAGAACTTCTGGGGGGGTTGCCCTTTGATATGCGATATATTGTATAGCGCATCTAGTGGTTATTAGCATGGTTTAGATGAGTTTTAGGTGTGTTATGGTGATCCGGATGAGAAGCCAAGAAGTGAAGAAATCATAGGATTTATAGAGTTCTGAGGCACATGGAAGAGAAGAGTTAAGGAGCGGTGCGAAGGATGCAAGGAGAAGCCTTGAGAGAAGACAAAGGAGTACTGGAGCCTTGCCGCACCCGCGCCGAAGACCACCACATCCAGCGGTGGAGCAAGCAGAAAGGAGAACGAAGTTCTGAAATCTCACCGCACCCGCGGCGAGAAGGTCAGGGAAGAGGAGCTGGACACTGGAAGATCACCGCACCCCGCGGTGGAAGGTCACCGCACCCGCGGTGACAACGCGCTGAAGACTTTTTTTCCGAGTTTTTATTTCCCGTTTTATTTTATTTCTGAAACTTTATTTCCAAGTTTGATATTTTCTTTTATTTATTTCTGGATTATTTTCCCTAGTATTTAAGCTTATTTCTAAGACTTTGTTTAGATTAACCCTAGTTGCCACCGTTCTTAGTTTTTCTCACAAACCCTATGGAGAACTAAACCTCCATTGTTGCACTTGACATTTTGAAGCCTTTAATTGATTGGTTGTAAGTTTTCTACTCTTGTTCGATTTCCTATCTAGTTGGATCAATTCTCTTGTGCTTGAATGTTTATTGGTTTATGTTGATTTATCTAGAGTAGCTACCTAGGTCTATTGATATCTTCCTAATTGCTAGGACTTGTGATTCCGGGTTTGGGTTGCATATCTAGTAGCAAACACGATTTACATAAGCGGGTTGCGAGTGTTCATCGTGAGAGAGAGAGTTAATTGCATGCTATAGTAACGGGTTATTTCTATTGCATGTATCTTGTTGAATCCTTGGTTGAATGCTATTGCTTTATTGAGTCTTGAAGGTTTTCGGATTTGATTTAGTAATAAGTACTATTAGGGCTGGTAGAACTAATAGTTACATATGATCGGGATAAGAACAACTAAAGGAAAGATAAGAACTTGAGAATAATAGAATTCAGTGATCAACCATATCTCTTGTTGTGTGGATCTTTGTCAAGTGTGGCGCCTTCCTCATATCATATTCACATCCTTTACTTTGTTTTCTTGCTTTATTTACTTGGTTCAAAATACTACAACCCCCCCCCCCCCCTAGTTCCTAGTTGGTGACTTGAGAAACACAAGAATAGATAACATGATTCCCTTGGGTTCGACCCTGACTTGCTTGATATACTCTGTTTAGTAGGTATATTATGATTTCTTTGATTAGGCATACGACTTTAGGCCTGTCACCCTTACTGGGATGCTGCTTGAGACTTGGAACGGTTGAGAAAGGGGTTGTGTTGCTGAGGTGGTGGGTTCATCGATACCGTATGTACTGGAGCTCGCTCGGGGGCTTTGCCCTTGTCAGTTGCCGTGGCAGGCCTCCTTTATTCCCATAGGCCTTGGTACCTCTCTTTAGGCTCATTCCGGAGCGCACTCGGGGGACCGTGGTACAAGCTCGTCATCTCTTTGGCTCTAATGTGGGTGTTGGCCTTGTCCATCAACTTGGAATAGGTCACGAGCTCTTTCTTGGTGTCAGAGAACTTAAAGTCTGAGTTCGTGAGCCCTTGTATGAACGCGATCTTGGCCACCTTCTCGTCGAAGTCACACACTTGTATTACCCCAGTCGTGAACCTCTTCACGTACGAGGCTAGGCTCTCCGCTTCGCGCTGTCTCAGAGCGAAGATTTTTTGCATCCCACGACGTCTCCTCCTCGAGCTTCCAAAGTGTGTTAGGAACTACTCCTCCAGCTGGGGGAAGTTGCCAATGTTCCCCGTTGGAAGGTTGATCATCCATGTAAGGGCCTCTCCAGTAAGCGAGCTGGGGAACAACTTGCACATAGTCGGCCCGTCCGCCCGACAGGACAGCATCGCGTACTTGTATTTTGAGATGTGGTCCGGCAGGTCGCGAGCTTTTTCTTGGTGTTCGAGAACTTAAAGTCTGAGTTTGTGAGCCCTTGTATGAACGCGATCTTGGCCACCTTCTCGTCGAAGTTGCACACTTGTATTACCCCAGCCGTGAACCTCTTCACGTACGAGGCTAGGCTCTCCGCTTCGCGCTGTCTCAAAGCAGAGATTTTTTGCATCCCACGACGTCTCCTCCTCAAGCTTCCAAAGTGTGTTAGGATCTACTCCTCCAGTTGGGGGAAGTTGCCAATGTTCCCCGTTGGAAGGTTGATCATCCATGTAAGGGTCGCTCCAGTAAGCGAGCTGGGGAGCAACTTGCACATAGTCGACCCGTCCGCCCGGTAGGACAGCATCGCGTACTTGTATTTTGAGATGTGGTCCTGGGGATCCCCCCCACCAGCATATTCTCCCATGGTTGGAATCGCGCTAGCGTCAAGCTGATGGATTGCCATCAGTACCTCGTTTGTGAAAGTGATGGAGTCGTATAGGGCCGGGAGGTCGGTGAGGTCATGGCGTGCTTCGGGCCAGTCCGCGGCTGGATGGGGCTCCGCGTGCGAGAAGCTATTCTTCTCTCATGGTTGTGATGCCTACCGGGTACGCTGGCCGCTGGAGCTAACCGGTTGGGGCCTGCTTGCTGCGCAGGTTTGGCCTGCCTCGCTCCTCTTGGGGACGGAGGGAGGTTTGGAGTAGCTGGTTCGGGAGTCGGCATGTATCCGTACCCATAGGGTGGGTACAGCTCTTGTGGAAACCCATATTGAGGGTACGGCTTCGCTGGTGCATGACGGGGTGCTCCCTGAGGTGCATACAGTCCCAAAAATGCTAGGCATGTGTACTGCCACCCTTGGAAGCCCTGGAAGTGCTCTTCCTCCACGTTCATGAAGGGGTGTTGCACGCTCGGAGTTTGGGGCTCGTTAAACCCAGCCTGGCTGGTGCGGTTGGTGAACTCGGTGCCTGACATGGCCGGAGGTGTACTAGCTGTGTGGGGAGTTCCCACAGTCGGCGCTAGTGTGATCGTCCGGTTTTCCGTGAGGAAGTAGTTGGCGGTCCACACAGAACCAACTCCGGCTCGTCTCTCCCAAAGACCTCTCTCCCCGTTCCCCGTCGGCTGCCTCCGGTCACGCCAGACATCGTCCGGTCCTCAGCTCTGACCTGAAAAAGAAAAGGGGCCTGAGGGTGACCCCGGGCTTGCCACTCTGACGCTCAAGTCAATGTTCAACTCGCGAATGGGGCATAAAGAGCGGTAAAGTATAGAGTACGGTGGAGCTACATTGGCAAAAAGAGTCTAGAGTACGGTGGAGCAACAGTGGCGGAAAGAGTAAAAAGGGCAAGAGTTTCGGTGTTAACCGATGGGGTGGGAGAGAGAGGCCAACCATAGAAAGGGCCGAGAATCCCCTTTCCAGTAACAGTCTTCCCCTTATATACCTGAGGCCGGATGACTCTTTTGTTGTGCAGCCGGCCAAGGCCGCGTGGAGGATTCTTGGACCGCGCAGCCGAGCAGGGGCGGGTGGAGTCGACAGGGTAGAGCGAGAAGAGGGGCCGCAGATTGTGTAGCTGGATCGAGCCAATATAGTGCCATTAGGGTCTTGCTTCGAGTTGGGCCGTATTGCTAGATGGACTTTTCTCCTGTTTGGGACTATGCATTTGGGTCGGGCTAAATCCAGCTCCCACATTAATAACATTACTACTTACCCAATATATAAGGTATTATTGTGTATAATGCAAATAGATCTAGTTGTTGGCTTCTCTTGATCCTACGGCCCAAATTCAATGAGGGCATTTAATATAAAAAGCAGACGCCATTTATAACAAAAAAATGCGCATTATCCAGTGGTAATAAGTTGTGGGAGAAAGCAAGAGGTCTGGTGTTCAATACTTACTAGGAACGCGCCCCCTTCTTTTTTTCTTCCAATTCTTGCTTTTTTATATTTTAATTACCAAATACACATAAATATTCAAAAAATACAATTTTAAGCACGTATTGTTTTTTTTCTTTTGTACAAAATAATCACAGTTTTTGCTATAATTTTTTTAATTTCTACGTTTTGTCCAAATTAATTACGATTTGGTCTTAAATATCCTTATTCTATAATATGAACCATAATGTTATTAAATATGAACCTTAGATGATAATATATGAACTCTAATTTATTTATATGGTGCACAATATGAAAAATAAGATATAGTTTTTAGAAGAATAAATATGAACTTTATATACATGAACATTTTACATGTAACATATGAATTCCATAGACCAATGAAAAATATGCTCAAACATGAACATGCTCAAAATTTTATATATGAACTACATTGATCAATGATTCAAGGTTCATATTTTGTTACTTAAGGTTCATAATTAACATACCAAAGGTTCACATTTGATAACGAGCGTACTAAATGTAAAAATGTGCATGATTAATATCTATGAACTTGTAATATCCCTCATTTTATAAGGATATTTTGGAATTTTTTTCCAACTCTTGTATTACAAGTCGGATTAATTTTAGAGAGGTTCGGACATTCTGTAAATTGTTTGATCTCTGTAATATTTTTCTGAGTAATATAAAATACAGTTGACGTATGTTCAAGGTTAAATAGTCGTTCATGTACGAATATATTTAACCTGGGGTTAAGATATTTAACCCAAGATTTAAAACAGACAAGAGGGTGAAAATTGGCCTTGACCGCACCCCACGGTCAAGTGGCCGCACCCGCGGCGAAGGACAAATTTGGAGGCGGCAACAGAGTCGCCACCGCACCCCGCGGTGCAAGCCATCTTCGTCGCGATAAGATTTCTGAAAATCTTATCCTTGGCCGAGCAAGTTGCTCCACTTGTTGTTCCCAGCTGGTCTCCTTGCTTGTCCCCTCTGAGGAAGCTCATTGATGGGCTATAAAAGGGGGTTGAATTCAGAAGTCAAAGGGCACTTCACCTTCCTCCTCTGTTTTTCTCCTCTGTTTTCTCCATTGAAGCACCAAGCTTTGAGCTTTGTTGTGAAGGTGTTCGAATCCCTTTGAGTGTTGGAAAAAGGTACTCCTAAGTGGTGTTAGAAGGTCTAAGGTGTTGGGAGATCGAATCATAATCAAATCGAAAGCAAACGAAGTGATTGGGTGAGTTTTCTCCATTAAAACACTGTCGCGAGCTCGCCACTGTAACACCACCGCACCCCGCGGTAAGAGCTCCACCGCACCCGCGGCGAGCCTTGTTCGAGTGTGTGTTCTTGGGTGTTTGGCTTGGGGCGAGGCTTGATTCCTTTGATTCTTTTCCTATTCTTTTAGATTCAATTATGTAGATATTGAATCTAACTTAGGATTTCTTTATAGGTCGATCCGAAGGAATCTGTGTTGCCAGATCTGTCCCTGTTTCGAGCTCGAAAATCCCATCGTCGTCTTTAAGCTTCTGCGGATCTAAGGCAAGTGGTGGTTCGCTCTTGCTCATCATTCCATATTTCAATTAATTATCAATTGTTTAGTTGTTAATTAATTTGGGATGATTTACTGTTTTCTTGGGAACAGTTTTGATAACTGTTTGTGATTTTAAAAGATATTATAATAGGTTGTATATCTGCTAGAATAACACTATTATAGATATAATTGATTAAAAGATGATATTATAATAGGTTGTATATCTGCTAGAACAACGCTATTATAGATATAATTGATTAAAATATGATATTATACTAGGTTGTATATCTGCTAGAACGACGCTAGTATACATATATGTTTATGATGTTGGCCATGTTGGCTTGGATGTGGACTATTACTCTGTTGAACTGTTAGTTAGCACGAGTATTCGTAGGAACGCTTGGACTTTGCGAGGTCCATTCATTTCGTTATAACTTGGCAAATAACAGGGCGATTAAGACCCTATGCCAAACTTTCTGGTCATGACCAACCGCGATGTGGATATAGAGGCTTAGACTCTCGATGTGGATATAAAAGCTTATAACGTGATGTGAGTTTTGGAATTAAATAAGATAAGTGCTCTTGACGCACATAATTAATATACCTTCGGCGAGTAGTGCAGCTAGGCGATAGTGCAGCTAGGAAAGCTCGTCTTAACTTTTAAATCGCTCGTATGCGATACTGTGATTAATTAAGTTTCCCAACATTTGTCATACTTCCGATAAGACTCAATTCGTTGGAGTCTTCTTTTGGGATTGATTGCGGTAAGACTCGGTCTTCCAGAATCTTCTCTTGATCATGCCTTTTCATATAATTCAGTAGAAGTATGGTGGTTGACTATCGTGATCGGTTGTTATTCGAGAGACGATGAGTCTAACCTAATACGACTACTCGAACCACTCTGCTTTGTACCCCTTGCTTGGTCTTTCATTAGACTAACCAACCGTAATTGTTCTCTGCATGGTTGGTTGGTGTCATCCGTTCGATTCGGCACATCAGATAAATTGCGGATCCGAGAAGGCTAGAACGACTATAAAGGCGAACGATGTTTTTTGTTGTTATTTTAAGACTTCCGCTGTGTTAATTATGTTTTGTATTTAAGACTTCCGCTGTAATAATTTTGATAATGTATTTTGATGTATTTGGAATTATATTCTAATTTCGAGACTTGGTTTTAATGGAAGTTATGATATGTTGTATCATAACTGTGGTTTAATGATTTATATCAACTGGAAAAGCCTTGGGTGACATCGGATAGTACGTCTGAGGTCATTGGCGGTAATACTTTCAAGAGGTTATTTAGGGGTGTTACAGACTTGGTATCAGAGCCTAAAATTTTAAAACGGGTTGGGTATTTGAAAACCATTTACTCGTTTTGATTGAAAAGTGTTTTCAAAAGGCTCTAAGTTTTAAAAAAAAACAGTGTTTCATTTTCAAACCGTTCATAGTCATGTCTTCTATATAATCTGATGTAGTAAGCTTGCTTTTATGTCTAGAAAGACTAACTCTCTTCTCGTTGCCCGTAGTTTTGGGTGCTTTCGTTTCTCTTCAGAGGACTCGGAAGAAGCCGAGGTGGTTTCGCCATCTCCAGTAAGGCTTAAATTCCCAGTTCCCTCATTAAGATTTAAGGTTGTAGAACCTAGTAACTCGGTTTGAATTCATCAATAGAAATTACCAAGTTAGTCTACTCTGAGTTGATTACATTAAGTATTTTTGAGAAATATTAATGTATAAAATACTTGGAACCTGATCGGTAAACAGATGGTGAACATGAGGAACACTATTCGTGTTGGTGTTGGACCAAGCAATAACCCCGGACCAAATGCGAGGAATGTTGCGAACCCTGGAAAGGAACACGAGTTTGTTGCTCACAACAATCCAATGGGCAATGACCAAGTTCAGGTCAACACACCAGTGATGTTTGATGCCGCAACAATAGAGGCAATCCGAGGTTTGGTGATACAAGCGCTCATCGACATTATAAGAACAATCGCGCCTCAGGCACAAGTTGTGCCAGATCCTCCAGCGGTTCCCAGATTTGAGGAGCCAGCTGTCCAAATACCTCATGAGGATACTGTCGGGAATAGAGACAATTATGGCCAAGCATTGAAAGTCATAAGCTCTATAAGGCCTGACAGCTACGATGGGGAAGGAGAGCCAATAAAGAAGCGTAATAGCCAGAGGCAAGTGCAGAACCAGTCTCAGACAAGTGGGTTTAAACGTCCTGTGCCATCGTCTGATTTTGCCAAATTTGGCCGAGCAAAGACAGAAATGACTCAAGGTGGGTCAACACAGCAATCGGGGCAGAACAAGAGTATGATCCAGTGCTACAACTGTAGTACGCACGGGCACAAGAGTAATGTGTGCCCAAAGGAGAAGAAGACGTGATTTGCCTGCAAAAGGGAAGGACATTTACATGCGTTCTGTCAATGGAAGAGGCAGAAAGGAGCTAAGTCACGGCAGGGGTCTGTTAATCAGAACAACCAATCCAGGATCAGTCCGGTGGAAGCTCCTAGTCCTTTGCTGCGGACAACTGCGCAGAACAAAGGGGAAAGCCCCAATGGCTTCTGGAGGTCTGGGTCAACACTCTTACGTTATGCGTGAAGCGTATGGACCCGATGCTCCAAATGCTTAAAGTGCCTTATACCTTCATCCTACTTTTGTTGTATGTTGTGAATTCGGGTGTTACCCAGTCCTTCGTTTCATATAGTTGTGTTAGTAAGTTTAGATCAGTATGTAGCAAGGTTTGTAAACCTTTCGTTGTAAACCTTCCTATTAATAAATATTTGGTTAGAACCAAGCTTCTGTCAGAATTTTCGGTTACCATTCAGGGTAAGAAGTTTAAGGCAGATTTGATATGTATAGCCATGGCTCCATACGACATTATTCTCGGTATGGATTGGCTGACGCGTCATGGGGCGGTGATCGACTTTAGTTCAAGGACGGTGACAGTGTCATTTGGGGGCCAGTTTGTGTGCAAGTTTAAGGGTCGGAATAACGCTGATAACAGTAGGCTTATCAATGCGATGGCTGCGTTTAAGCTACTACGACAAGGTTGTATCGGGTATCTTTGCTACCTGGATCCGCCCGCGAAAGATGAACCTTCAGTTCTTGATATTCTAGTGGTTAGAGAATTTTCGGATGTCTTTCCGAAAGAAATTCCTGGATTACCCCCGAAGCGTGACATGGAATTTTCTATCGATCTCGAGCCTGGTACCGCGCCGATTTCTAAAGCACCGTATCGGATGGCTCCTGCATAGATGAAAGAGTTGAAGAAGCAACTTGAGGATCTTCTCGACAAAGGTTATGTAAGGCCGAGCGCATCACCTTGGGGCGCTCCGGTGTTATTTAAGAAGGATGGATCGTTTCAACTTTGCATCGACTATCGTGAGTTGAATAAAGTCACGATCAAGAACAAATATCCTTTGCCAATGATTGATGATCTGTTAGATCAACTATAAGGAGCAAAAGTCTTTTCCAAGATCGATCTGAGATCTGGTTATCACCAGCTTAGGATTCGTGAGGAAGATATTCCGAGGACTGCATTCCGGACGAGAGATGGTCACTACGAGTTCGTACTCATGCCATTTGGACTTACCAATGCTCCAGCAGCCTTCATGGATCTAATGAACCGATGTTTTCACCAGTACTTGGATAAGTTCGTGGTGGTCTTCATCGATGACATTTTGATCTACTCCCCGAGCGTGGAAGCTCATGAGGAACATCTTCGGATTATTTTATCAGTCCTTAGACAAAATCAATTATATGCGAAATTGTCTAAGTGCGACTTTTGGATCAAGGAAGTGGCTTTCTTAGGCCATGTGATCAATGAGAATGGGGTGATAGTTGATCCCCAGAAGACTGAAGCAGTAGCCAATTGGAAGCGGCCTCAGAACGTGAAGGAGGTGCGTAGTTTTCTAAGACTTGCGGGTTACTACAGACGGTTCGTAGAGGGATTTTCTAAGATCGCTCTACCTATGACCGATCTGCTCCGCAAGGCCCATAAGAAATTTGTCTGGAATGACAAGTGCGAGGCCAGTTTTCAGGAATTGAAACAGTGTCTGACCTCTGCACCAGTATTAGCGCTACTAAAGGGAAATTTATAAGAGAGATAGTTCATAGGGAACTCGCTTCCTCTATTACGACCTTGAGTAGGACTTTAGAGTTCAGAGTTGTGGATACAACCGGTGTAGGACCAATGGTTAAGGGTTGCTTTTGAAAAGCCGAGTGTGTAAAGTCATAAGTATTATCTTGGAAGATCTATTCGAAGTTTCGTTTTGGGGTCTGTTATGAGACTTCCTTTAGAGAAGCAATATAAGGATTAGACAGACAATGATTGATGTCTATTAGGGCGATTTGATGTCACGATTAAGGAAATAAGTGATTGGGCTCAACTGTGCTAATTGATTGATTGCGATCCTGTTTCGAAGAAACTAGAGGCCTGAGTTGGCAGTGAATTTTAGGGCCAAATTTAAGTAGGCCAAAGGATTGGAGTTAGAATGTTGTCCTTTCGAGGAATAAAGAGTTATGACACTTGGGAATTTACAAGATTCGATATTTGGACTTTATGTGATTGGGCCATCCATAAGGCGTATGGTACAACCCTTATTGGAAAGATCAGGTTGTGAAGATACTGTATTAAGGAAGAGGCCACTTAAATGGAAGGATTTCAGTTTAGGGATCGATCATGTTGATGATTTCGATAAACTGAAGGATTTAGTACATAGGTTAAGTTTATGTATGCTTAAGGAGTAAAGTAACAATGTTACTCGTGTACATCTATTGAAGGATTAAGACGCAAGTGATTGATTCGGTTGGTAATGAATCATTTAGCAATTCCATACTTTGAGAAAATAGGAGTAAGCTCTCATGTGATTGGGTTGAGGAGCATACGAATAAATGTTGTGATTATTCTTGGAGAAAGTATGGGAACCTTAAAGGATTTAAGTTCGAAATGACATAAGGTCAAACTTACTCTAGATAATTGATGGAATAGTAAGAGGTACCTTTAAGGAAATTGAGGATGTAATGTTTTGAGGTTACTAAGAGTTGAAAATTGGATTGTAAGGAAATAAGATGTGAACTTTGGGATTTTGCATATAAGGAAATTGTGAGGGAGATGCGTGTTCTCCTATTAAAGGTATAATATATAGAGATGAGGTTGCGGATGAGATCAAGTGGACTTGAGAAAAAGGGGAAACCCACGTTGGTTAAGGTAGTCTTATAAAACGTTCGGGTGAGACAAGAGTATAATCCTATGGAATGGATTAGTGAATCATGTTGTGGTAATCAGGCATAGATTGTGAGATAAATATATGGTATAAGGGCCGGATATGATAAGGGTAACAAGTGAATCGTTTATGTAAGGTCTGTATGACAGGTGAAAGTACTAAGTTGTAGTACTGTTGATTTCTAAGTATATATTCAAGGACCGAACTGTTGAAAGAAGGTTAGTAGAAAGATGTTGTATTCTTCTATGAAAGGACATTAAGGTCTTCCGGAGGAAGAATGCATGAAAGCAAGGTTACATTGGAGATTTTTGTAAGGATACTCTGGCTAAGGCAATGGTAATCATGTAGATGATTACATCTATTCTATCGAGAGTAAGGATTGTAGACCAAATTGGTTAAGGATACCAACCTAAGGAGGTTAGGGTATTTACTTCGAGACAAGTTTAGAAGTAAGAGTAAGAGAATATGTATTCTCATAATTAGTATAGCGAATCTATTGTGGTGATCATAACTTTGAGAATGGTCACGAGTTAGTACAAGTATAGCATATGGCGATAGGATATGCTGAGAACTTGTATACTCGATCGTCCGACTAGCTCGAGGGACAGCCTGAGTCTGATTGAGTTCACATACAATAATAGCTGACATGCTACTATCAAGATGGCTCCATTCGAGGCTTTGTATGGTCGAAATTGCAGATCTCTGATTTGTTGGGATGAGAATGCCGACAAGATTCTGCTTGGACCAGAGCTAGTCGAAAGGACCGCCTCAGACATTGCCTTGATAAGACAAAGAATGTTGACCGCCGAGAGTCGACAAAAGTCTTACGCTGACCCGAAGCGTAGGAATGTTGAATTCGAGGTTGGTGATAAAGTATTTGTCAAGGTGTCACCATCCAAAGGTGTGTTCAGATTTGGTAAGCGTGGGAAGCTTAACCCTCGCTACGTGGGACCATTCGAGATCCTTGATAGGGTGGGATCTCTAGCGTACCGTTTGGCATTGCCACCATCGGCACATCCAGTGCACAACGTGTTTGTAATATCCCTTAATTTTAGTAAGGGTATTTGAGTAATTTTCCCAACCTTCGTTCAAATTAATTATTTCACTTTCAGTGGAGTTTGGATTTTCCGTAACATCCATAATGTCCGAAATAATTCCGTGAGTGGTATAAAATACATTCGATGTATTTTCGGGACTTAGAATATTTGTTTGGATACAAACATATAATTCTCGGGGTTTAAAAACCCATACCAAAACCAACTCTGCCACGAATTCCCCCCCTCATGCCACGATGCTCCCCCCGTGTAAGATTTGTCGGGACACCCGTCAATATGGTGGTCGAGGCATGCTTACTCATTGGACAAGCGGAGGCCTGGAGAGTGATCTCATTGGGCTATTTAAGAAGCTCGCTGGAGAAGCTGAAAATACACATCTCCCGTTCGATCTCCCCTGTTCCGATCTCCTCTCGTTCAAATCCGCCGGCAACCACTCCCGTTCCCGAGCTCGTTCAGCTCTTTCCCGGCATCGTCTCCTTCGTCTCTAACGAGCCGCTTTCATTTCCGCCGGCGTCGTGAGCTCCCCCTGCTCCGCCAATTTCTTCCGGAGAACCACCGACGAGGGCGCCTCTGTGCTATGGTGCCGCCGTTTCTCCGTGCTTGCTGTTGTTGTTGCGCGCCACCGCCGCCCTGCTGAACTCCCTCCCGGCGACGAGGCGGCGAAAGCCCGGCGAGATTCCCCCGCCTCCATTGTTGTCGTTGTGGTCGAGTTACTGTTGTCGTGCTTCGGGGGAGATTGGGGTAGAAGATGACAAGTGGGCCCCATCCCACTTAATTAAGTTCTGTTGGGCTGAAGCCCAAATTCAATCCAGTCCAGATTTAACCCGAAATTATACGAGCGGTATAATTTCGATTCCCTTTCATCCGTATTTTTCTATAGGAAAATTTAATAAATTTTTATGATTATAAATCATAAAAATATATTAAATTTAATTCCTTAAGTTCGTCCAGGCAAATTAATTGATAATTAATTAATTTGTTAGTTAGAACGTGATTCGCTGGATCGCGTATGGACTCGTAATCTGTTAGAGCAATCTGAGGCATAGGCCATATCCTCGGAAAGGATATTTTCGGTAATCGTCTCGTCCAGATTCATCACCGAATCTACTCCAGGCAAGTGGCGGTTCGCTCTTTCTCATCATTCTATATTTCCATTAATTATCAATGGTTTGATTGTTAATTAATTTGGAATGATTTACTGTTTTGTTGGGAATAATTTTACTAAATGATATAAAAGGAATATGATATTATAATAGGTTGTATATCTGTTAGAACAACGCTATTATAAATATATATTTTGGCCTGAGGGCTTTGATATGATTATTACTGTGTTGAACTGTTTAGTTAGCACGAGTATTCGTAGGAGCGATGGACTAATTGAGGTCTAGTCGTTTCTTGATAATGAAAATGGTGCTAAGGATTCTAAACTCAAAGACCATTTGGTGGGTCATGACCGATCTCTATACTCGGGTATAGAGATGGTGGCACGAAGCTGGTGCTACAAATCTTGGGATTCGTCCCATTCAGGAATATGTCCCTCATGGTGAAACATATGTCCTATATGTCCCTCATGGCGAAACATATACTCAATATATGTCCCTCATGGCGAAACATATATTTAAAAGCCTATAACGTGATGCGCGTTTTGGAATTAAATAAGATAAGTGCCGTCGTAGCACATAATTAATAAACCTCAGACGAGTAGTGCAGCTAGGGAATAGTGTAGCTAGGAAAGCTCGTCTTGACTTTGATCAGAGTACCGTTCTCTTTCCAATCTGGATTCGCGTTAAGCGGTGAGGTTGGTCGTGAACCGAAACATCAAGTCGTTTTTGAACGCTTGTATGAAATTATTTATGTTCCCCAACATTTGTCATATTTCCGATAAGACTCAATTCATTGGAGTCTTCTTTTGGGTTGATTGATGTAAGACTCGGTCTTCCAGAATCTTCTCTTGATCATGCTGCTTGATATATTCCAGTAGGAGTATGGTGGTTGACTATCGTCATCGGTTTTAATTCGAGAAACGATGAGTCTAACCTAATACGACTACTTCGAACCACTCTGCTTTGTACCCTTGCATAGTCTTTGATTAGACTAACCAACCGTAATTATTCTCTGCATGGTTGGCTGGTGTCATCCGTTCGATTCGGCACATCAGATGAGTCGAGGACCCATGAAGGCTAGATCGACTATGAACATGAACGGTATTTGAAAATGTTTTAATCAGGCTACGATCTTTGGGCGTTGACTACTGAAGTCAATACTCTTGTAAATTATTTTAAGTCTTCTGTTGTATTGTAATAACTCTGTATTTTGTCGCATTTGGAATTGTGTTGAAATTCCGCGACTATGTTTAAATGAAAGTTATGGTAATTATGTATCATAATTATTCTTTATGAATTGTGTTTCAATGGTAAAGCCTGGGGTGGCTTCGGTGTGGAAACCGAGGTCACTGGCGGTAATACCTTTCCAAATGGGTTAAAATTTGGGGGTGTTACAGATTTGATATCAGAGATAAAGTTTGTTTTTAAAACAGGTTGGGTATTTTGAAAGGTTTTATCCTTCTAAAACTATTTCCCGTTTTGAACTAGAAAATGTCTTCCAAACGAATTTGAAATAAATACCGTTCATAGGCGTGCCTTCTTTAGTCTGATATGAGAGGTATAGGAGTTACCTCTATATCTAGAAAGACTGACCTATTCTTGTTGTTGTAAGACATATGTGTTTGTCTATTCTTTTGAAAGGACTCAAAAGGTGCCGAGATGATTCTATCATCTCTAGTAATGTTAGATTTCTCTGTTTCTCAGAGGTATTTCGAGGTTAGAGGACCTAGTAGTTCCCTCGAAGGTATCAAGTATGTGCTTCCTGAGTTAGTAGTACTTAATATCCTAGTGCTGTAATCTCCGAGTAATGTGTGAACGCTCGGGAGATTAGTGTAGATGAATCTTGTGCTCTATGTTCATAATTCATCTATAGAATTACCAAGTTGATCTATTCTAAGTGATTTTATTACATTGATATATGGGATAATTAAGGAATCACTCTTAAGAGTTTTGATGTCTAAGTATGATGTCATAGTCATTGACATTCATTGTTGAGAAAACGAATACGGAGGATGAATGCTCGATGCAGTCGGGATTTGCATCCGTATGAGAATTCGTGGGATGAACCTATGGTAGAGTTCGTTGAGCCGTTAAGGTAGGCCAACAAAATATTGTAAGAACGACGTTTAAATGGAAGCGATTTCCAAGGGAACTCTAAGGAAAATCCCGAGGAAGATCCTAAGGAAGATCCTCAAGGAGAGGAAAATCCTAGGGGAGATCCCGAGGAAGATCCTCAGAAGAAGGAAGATCCTCTAGAGGAGGAAGATCCTGCGAAAGATCCTTAGGAAGAGGAAGAGGAAGATCCAGAGGAAAACCCTAAGGAAGATCCTCGAGAGGGGGAAGATCCGAGGGAAGATCCGGAGGGAACTTCCGATGAGAACCCGGAGGAAGACCTCGTAAGGCAAGGCTAGAAGAGTTTGATGCCTAAAGTGTTCATTTATGAGTATCTTTTAGGAAATAAGGATATTGAGAGAAGTTATGGAAAGATTTGTTTCTTCTTGAGACATCATATTCCTAGTGTTTGGAGGTATAGGTTATGTGGAATTAATGAGATTATGAGTTATATCTCACTTGTGTGCTTGAGATTTTTGTTCCACTAGAAGTATATAGAGGTGGACTAGTGCAAAGTCCGGAATGTCTAGTTGTGGAATCATGTTGTAGGCATTAATGTGGATAAAGTGTTGTGAAGGAATAAGTTGATTAAGGGAATAGTTCAAATAAGAACTCGTTTCCCCTATTGCGATCTTGAGTAAGACTGTGAAATCCGAATTTATGATGGTCGGGATCATAAGTAAGTATGACCCATATAGGATCACTGGTTAAAGCTTTTGGAAAAGCAAAGTGTACGAAATCATAGGTATCCTTTGAAGAGATCTATTTGAGATTCGTTTGAGGTAACATAAGGAAATGATGCAATTAAGTCCTGGATGTATAGTAGATTGCGTGATGAATATAAGGATTTTAAGTTAGAAATAAGTCATTTAAGATAGTACGAGTCGTTGGACTCGATAAGTGGAATTTCCAGATGATGAAGAGTTATGACTCTTGGGAATTGTCAAGGATTGACATCTTGTGAGTATGTCATCTATAAGGCTTATGGTATCACTCTCTTGGAGGAGATAGGAGTAATATCTTATGTGATACGTTTCGAGGAACGTAGGAATAAGATATTATGGTTGTTCTTGAATCTTAAAGGAGTTAAGTTAGAAATTGTTTAAAGAGATGTGTTAAATTATTCTTGTAAGGATTTTAAGTTAGAGATGGCGTAAGGTCAGTCTTACTTTGAGATAAATAATGGAATTGTGTAAAGTACCATTAAGGGAATTAAGGAAGTTAAGGAATCTTGAAGGTTCAAGTTATAAAGTGATTAAAGGAATAAGTTAAGTCATTACCGAAAGGATCCCAAGTTGGAATTTGGTATAAGGGCCAAAACCGATAATAATGAGTAATGGAATTGTGGGAGATATCTTTAAGAATTAAGGAAGTTATGATTTGAGGTTACTAAGATTTAATATCTGAGTTATAAGAAGTTAATGTGTAAACCTTGGGTTTGTCTATAAAGAGATTGGAGGCGAAATGTGTGTTCTCCTATTAAAGGTGTAGTAATATCGTAATGATGGTTGTGGAAGACCATTATTCTAAGGTAGACATGATCTTGTGGAGGTAGTAAGAGTTATTACCTGGTATGTTGTAAGAGATAAGATTGTGAGATAAAGATATGCCATAAGGGCCGGTTATGATTAATGATATTAAGTTCAGATAGTAAAGTTGATGTTGAGGCAGGTTCCTCATTAGTTTAATGCAAGTTTCGGGGTCGAAACTTTTCTTAAGGGGGTAGTAATGTAATATCCCTTAATTTTAGTAAGGGTATTTGAGTAATTTTCCCAACCTTCGTTCAAATTAATTATTTCACTTTCAGTGGAGTTCGGATTTTCCGTAACATCCATAATGTCCGAAATAATTCCGTGAGTGGTATAAAATACATTCGATGTATTTTCGGGACTTAGAATATTTTTTGGATACAAACATATAATTCCCGGGGTTTAAAAACCCATACCAAAACCAACTCTGCCACAAATTCCCCCCCTCATGCCACGATGCTCCCCCCGTGTAAAATTTGTCGGGACACCCGTCAATATGGTGGTCGAGGCATGCTTACTCATTGGACAAGCGGAGGCCTGGAGAGTGATCTCATTGGGCTATTTAAGAAGCTCGCTGGAGAAGCTGAAAATACACATCTCCTGTTCGATCTCCCCTGTTCTGATCTCCTCTCGTTCAAATCCGCCGGCAACCACTCCCGTTCACGAGCTCGTTCAGCTCTTTCCCGGCGTCGTCTCCTTCGTCTCCGACGAGCCGCTTTCATTTCTGCCGGCGTCGTGAGCTCCCCCTGCTCCGCCAATTTCTTCCGGCGAACCACCGACGAGGGCGCCTCTGTGCTACGATGCCGCCGTTTCTCCGTGCTTGCTGTTGTTGTTGCGCGCCACTGCCGCCCTACTGAACTCCCTCCCAGCGACGAGGCGGCGAAAGCCCGGCGAGATTCCCCCGCCTCCATTATTATCGTTGTGGTCGAGTTATTGTTGTCGTGCTTCGGGGGAGATTGGGGTAGAAGATGACAAGTGGGCCCCATCCCACTTAATTAAGTTCTGTTGGGCTGAAGCCCAAATTCAATCCAGTCCAGATTTAACCCGAAATTATACGAGCGGTATAATTTCGATTCCCTTTCATCCGTATTTTTCTATAGGAAAATTTAATAAATATTTTTATGATTTATAATCATAAAAATTTATTAAATTTAATTCCTTAAGTTCGTCCAGGCAAATTAATTGATAATTAATTTGTTAGTTAGAACGTGATTCGCTGGATCGCGTATGGACTCGTAATCTGTTAGAGCAATCTGAGGCATAGGCCATATCCTCGGAAATGATATTTTCGGTAATCGTCTCGTCCAGATTCATCACCGAATCTACTCCAGGCAAGTGGCGGTTCGCTCTTTCTCATCATTCCATATTTCCATTAATTATCAATGGTTTGATTGTTAATTAATTTAGAATGATTTACTGTTTTGTTGGGAACAATTTTACTAAATGATATAAAAGGAATATGATATTATAATAGGTTGTATATCTGTTAGAACAACGCTATTATAAATATATATTTTGGCCTGAGGGCTTTGATATGATTATTACTGTGTTGAACTGTTTAGTTAGCACGAGTATTCGTAGGAGCGATGGACTAATTAAGGTCTAGTCGTTTCTTGATAATGAAAATGGTGCTAAGGGTTCTAAACTCAAAGACCATTTGGTGGGTCATGACCGATCTCTATACTCGGGTATAGAGATGGTGGCACGAAGCTGGTGCTATAAATCTTGGGATTCGTCCCATTCAGGAATATGTCCCTCATGGTGAAACATATGTCCTATATGTCCCTCATGGCGAAACATATACTCAATATATGTCCCTCATGGCGAAACATATATTTAAAAGCCTATAACGTGATACGCGTTTTGGAATTAAATAAGATAAGTGCCGTCGTAGCACATAATTAATAAACCTCAGACGAGTAGTGCAGCTAGGGAATAGTGCAGCTAGGAAAGCTCGTCTTGACTTTGATCAGAGTACCGTTCTCTTTCCAATCTGGATTCGCGTTAAGCGGTGAGGTTGGTCGTGAACCGAAACATCAAGTCGTTTTTGAACGCTTGTATGAAATTATTTATGTTCCCCAACATTTGTCATATTTCCGATAAGACTCAGTTCATTGGAGTCTTCTTTTGGGTTGATTGATGTAAGACTCGGTCTTTCAGAATATTCTCTTGATCATGCTGCTTGATATATTCCAGTAGGAGTATGGTGGTTGACTATCGTCATCGGTTTTAATTCGAGAAACGATGAGTCTAACCTAATACGACTACTTCGAACCACTCTCCTTTGTACCCTTGCATAGTCTTTCATTAGACTAACCAACCGTAATTATTCTCTGCATGGTTGGCTGGTGTCATCCGTTCGATTCGGCACATCAGATGAGTCGAGGACCCATGAAGGCTAGATCGACTATGAACATGAACGGTATTTGAAAATGTTTTAATCAGGCTACGATCTTTGGGCGTTGACTACTGAAGTCAATACTCTTGTAAATTATTTTAAGTCTTCCGTTGTATTGTAATAACTCTGTATTTTGTCGCATTTGGAATTGTGTTGAAATTCCGCGACTATGTTTAAATGAAAGTTATGGTAATTTTGTATCATAATTATTCTTTATGAATTGTGTTTCAATGGTAAAGCCTGGGGTGGCTTCGGTGTGGAAACTGAGGTCACTGGCGGTAATACATTTCCAAATGGGTTAAAATTTGGGTGTGTTACAGTGTTTCACGTATCCTTGTTAAGGAAGTATGTGCCAGATGAATCTCATGTGCTGAGTTATGAAGACATCGAGATCCAGGCAAACGGTACCTACGAGGAGATACCCGTGCGTATTCTCGAGCGTCGTGAGAAGCAGCTACGCAGTAGGGTGGTACCGTTGGTACGAATTTTGTGGTCCAAGTCAGGAACCGAAGAGGTTACTTGGGAAACTTGGGAGACTGAAGAGGATATACTTAGACGCTTTCCCGAGTTATTTTCGGCCTAGAATAATCAAGTTTCGGGGTCAAAACTTCTTTTAAGGGGGAGGTAATGTAATATCCCTCATTTTATAAGGATATTTTGGAATTTTTTTCCAACTCCTGTATTACAAGTCGGATTAATTTTAGAGAGGTTCGGACATTCTGTAAATTGTTTGATCTCTGTAATATTTTTCTGAGTAATATAAAATACAGTTGACGTATGTTCAAGGTTAAATAGTCGTTCATGTACGAATATATTTAACCCGGGGTTAAGATATTTAACCCAAGATTTAAAACGGACAAGAGGGTGAAAAATGGCCTTGACCGCACCCCGCGGTCAAGTGGCCGCACCCGCGGCGAAGGCCAAATTTGGAGGCGGCAACAGAGTCGCCACCGCACCCCGCGGTGCAAGCCATCTTCGTCGCGATCAGATTTCTGAAAATCTTATCCTTGGCCCGGCAAGTTGCTCCACTTGTTGTTCCCTTGTTCCCAGCTGGTCTCTTTGCTTGTCCCCTCTGAGGAAGCTCATTGATGGGCTATAAAAAGGGGTTGAATTCAGAAGTCAAAGGGCACTTCACCTTCCTCCTCTGTTTTTCTCCTCTGTTTTCTCCATTGAAGCACCAAGCTTTGAGCTTTGTTGTGAAGGTGTTCGAATCCCTTTGAGTGTTGGAAAAAGGTAATCCTAAGTGGTGTTAGAAGGTCTAAGGTGTTAGGAGATCGAACCATAATCAAATCGAAAGCAAACGAAGTGATTGGGTGAGTTTTCTCCATTAAAACACTGTCACGAGCTTGCCACTGTAACACCACCGCACCCCGCGGTAAGAGCTCCACCGCACCCGCGGCGAGCCTTGTCCGAGTGTGTGTTCTTGGGTGTTTAGCTTGGGGCGAGGCTTGATTCCTTTGATTCTTTTCCTATTCTTTTAGATTCAATTATGTAGATATTGAATCTAACTTAGGATTTCTTTATGGGTCGATCCGAAGGAATCTGTGTTGCCAGATCTGTTCCTGTTTCGAGCCCGGAAAATCCATCGTCGTCTTTAAGCTTCTGCGGATCTAAGGCAAGTGGCGGTTCGCTCTTGCTCATCATTCCATATTTCAATTAATTATCAATTGTTTAGTTGTTAATTAATTTGGGATGATTTATTGTTTTCGTTGGAAACTGTTTGTGATTTTAAAAGATATTATAATAGGTTGTATATCTGCTAGAACAACGCTATTATAGATATAATTGATTAAAAGATGATATTATAATAGGTTGTATATCTGCTAGAACAACACTATTATAGATATAATTGATTAAAAGATGATATTATACTAGGTTGTATATCTGCTAGAACGACGCTAGTATAAATATATGTTTATGATTTTGGCCATGTTGGCTTGGATGTGGACTATTACTGTTGAATTCCTTAGGTTTTGATAGTGACAAACATTCAACTAATCTGGATACTAAGTGTTTCAGGAACAAAGAAAGTTGTCTCAGGGAACCATTGCAGCGAAGGATCGAAGAGGGAACAAAGCTCTGTTCATGTGCTTTGTTACCTCTGAAGGACCAACAGCGTTGAACAAGATCGAAGCTGTGAATGGAAAGAAGAATCCAGCCTGCCATTTATGGAAACAAATCAAACACAGAATCATGCACGCGGTCAAGGATGAATGACTCCGGCTCCAAGGATCAAGCCGATTTGAGAAGATATGGAGAGAGAAGCCCGATTGTGCTATCTTAGGAAAACCTTCCTAAGATAAGATAATTGGAGAGAGAGTACTCTATCTTATCCAAATATATTAATTTATGGAATCCTTCCTTCAAATTAATATAGACGGCTGGGATATTATTCCCTCTACAAAATCATATCTTCTTGTTGCCTTATTTGGATAAATCTTATCTTGTTACATTTAGGGTTTGCCGAGTTGTATTTAATAGAGGTGTGGATTCATTTCTATGTAACGACGACGACGGAAAATATAGAGAACGAAAAGAAGAAAGAAAAGAAGTGAGGTGTGTGTAAGTCTTTGAGGGTTGAGTTTGATTCATCGTTGTAGAAGAGGTTTCGAGTCTAGCTGGTTGTTTAGATGTCGAAGTCCAGGATACAAGTGTAATCAAGCAAGAAATCAATAAGACAAGTACACGCTTCAAAATCCTCTCAAGCGAAAGCTTGAAGGTAGTGATTTTTCCTTGAGAAGCTAGTTTTGCTAATCAGGGTTTCCACTATATATCGTGAGTTCGTTCGTTATCTTTCTTGCTATATTTATCCGCTGCAACTTCTGTGGGAACAAAGACTTTATTCCCGCAGACGTAACTCTAACGATCCAACAATTGGTATCAAAGCCCGGTGCTCTAGATTGTTTGTTTTAGTTACAGATTCTGCAGGAAAGATGTCGTCAGGAAATGCCTTGGATAGAGACTCTCAAGAAGGTGATGTAGATGTGGCTCTCATCACTCAAGCCATGAAGAAGATATGGTCTCGAAGCAAAGGCACTAAAGGTTCGGTCATGGTTCACAATGACATGAAGAAGGTTGTCTGCTCTCACTGCTATGACAACGGACACTTCGCAAAAAGGTGCCTCAACAAAGCGGCAGGTTTTTCTCAGGTCTTCAACGAGGAACAAACGAGGATTGCGAAGTGGGGTGACTGCAGCTCAGATGATGAAGCATCTCCTCTCTCAAAGGATATCTGCTTGATGAGCTCAAAAGGTCACAACGTATCAGAAGGTGGTTCTCATAAATCCGAGGAGGAAGCAAGGAAAGGCTCTTGGCACCTTGACAGTGCATGTTCAAGTCACATGACAGGGAACAGTGAATGGTTCACTTCTCTTCAGCCAGCCTCAGGGGCATCGATAACTTTTGGAAACAAGAGTAAGGGTGAGGTTTGTGGTATCGGTATGGTAAGACTCTCTAAACACATCACTGTGAATAATGTGAATCTAGTGAATAATCTCAAGTTTGATCTGTTTAGTGTGGCTCAACTATGTCAAAACAGAAAAAATAGGGTAGTCTTTATCACTGATGATTGTCATGTTGAGTGTCTAAGTATAGGGGAAATCTTACTCAAAGGGATCTGCGACAACAATGTCTATAAGGTCGACCCTGCTTTCATCCCTGACAAGGACCTATGTCTGTCGTCTATTACTGAGATGACAGACTTGTGGCACAAACGCTTTGGACATGCTAGCCTTCAACTCCTATCCAAACTTCATAGACAAGAGTTGGTGAATGGCCTTCCCAAGGTTGAAGCAATGAGAAGTGACGTGTGTGACGCATGCATTAAAGGAAAACAAGTGAGGTCTTCCTTCAAGTCAAAAAGGGATGTAAGTACAACACGTCCTCTGGAATTAGTCCACATGGATCTTTGTGGGCCTATGCGCACGAAGAGCCGTGAGGGAAATGCATATGTCTTTGTTATTATTGATGACTATTCCAGGTACACATGGACTCTATTTATCTCCACAAAGGATGAAGTGTTCGCGGAGTTTGAGTCCTGGCTTAAGGCAGTCGAAAGGAGCACTGGACATTCCTTGAGGTCTATTCGCACTGATCATGGAACTGAATTCGAGAACTCTCAGTTCCTATCCCTCTGTAGGAACAGAGGTATCAACCACAACTTCTCTGCTCCCAGGACCCCACAGCAAAACAGTGTTGTTGAAAGAAAGAACAGAACTCTGGAAGACATGACGCGTACTCTTCTCATCTCAAGTGGTCTTCCAAGGAGTTTATGGGCCGAAGCCTTGAATGCTGCGTGCTATGTTCTGAACAAAGCAACCATCCGTCCTCTTCTGAACAAAACTGCCTATGAGCTTCTGAAGGGAAGGAAACCTAATGTGTCTCATTTGCACACATTTGGTTGCAAGTGCTTCATCCACAACAACGGGAAAGATTCTCTTGGGAAGTTTGATCCCATAAGTGATGAAGGAACTTTTGTAGGATATTCACAGCAAAGCAAGGCCTACAAAGTTTTCAACAAGAGAACCAGAAAGGTAGAGGAAAGCGTTCATGTTGTATTTGATGAAACTGTTATGGCTGGTAACAATGTGCAGGAACTATCAGGCAACATCGAGCTTTTCGAAGATGATTTCTTTCAGCTTGTAGATAGCAATGTCAGCGGTGTGACCTCTGAAGATCAAGAAACTCAAAATGATCCCTCTACACCAAGAACTCCCAATTCCGCCAACTCAGGCGGCAATGAAGAAATTGCTTACCCCCTTGATGTATCTCAGGCACCTCAGGGGGAACAAAGCCCAAGTCACGGCACATCGGAGCCCTCTGAGGACTGCCCTTCTGCTGAAGGAACGAGGGATGTCAATCCTAATGCTAATGGCACAAGAGGTGAAGTCTCAAGTGCTGGGAACGCTGATTCAGAGGAATTCGACATCAACAATCTCCAAGTTCCCAACTACCAACAAAAGTGGGCTCATCCAGTCAAGCTAATCGTCACTGACTATAGAAAGGGAGCACCTCAGAGCACTCGTTCCTCCCTACAAAATTTCTGTGCTTTCAATGCTTTTCTCTCTTTGCAAGGACCCAAAACTGTAGGAGAAGCATTGAAGGATCCTGACTGGATAAACGCCATACAAGAGGACTTCACCAGTTCGAAAGAAACAAGGTTTGGTGGTTAGTTACTCGTCCAAGGAACAGAACAGTGATTGGAACCAAGTGGGTGTTCAGAAACAAGTTGGATGATCAAGGCCATGTCACAAGGAACAAAGCTAGGCTAGTGGTGAAAGGTTACAACCAGCAGGAAGGCATCGACTATGATGAGACATTTGCTCTTGTTGCCAGGTTAGAAGCAATAAGACTCCTAATTGCATATTCTTCTTTCCATGGGTTCAAGCTGCAACAGATGGATGTCAAGACTGCCTTCTTGAATGGAGTTCTTAAGGAGGAAGTCTACGTGGAGCAAACACCCGGCTTTGAGGACACCACTCAACCTGACCATGTCTACATTCTAGACAAAGCTCTGTATGGTCTCAAGCAAGCCCCGAGGGCCTGGTATGAAAGGCTCTCACAGTTCCTTCTGACACACGGATACGTTCGAGGAAAGGTCGGTAAGACTCTGTTCCTTCTGAAGGAAGGGAAGCATATTCTGGTGGTCCAAGTCTATGTGGATGATATCATCTTTGGATCCACTGATGATAAACTGGTTCAGAAATTCTCTAAGCTGATGGCCAGTGAATTCGAGATGAGCATGGTTGGAGAACTCAAGTTCTTCCTAGGTCTGCAAGTCTCTCAGGGAGATGAGGGAACCAAAGTGCACCAACAGAAGTATCTCAGGGAGGGGGTCAAAAAGTTTGGTATGAATGATGCGAAACCCTTCACCACTCCCATATCTCCAAACAATCCAATGGGAAAAGACAAACATGAGCAAGGAATTGATCCATCTCTCTACCGAGGAATAATAGGTTTGCTTCTATATCTCACTGCCAGTAGGCCTGATATTATGTATAGTGTATGTCTTTGTGCTCGTTTTCAGGCCGATCCCAAAGAGACACATCTCAAAGCCGTGAAGAGGATCCTGAGATATTTGAAGGGAACAGATGATCTTTGTCTGTGGTATCCAAGGGGAGGAAGCCTTGATCTTGTCGGATACACAGATGCTGACTTCGCAGGGAACAAAGTGGACATAAAATCTACCTCTGGAATGGCTCAGTTCCTTGGGCCGTGTCTGGTTTCCTGGGGGTCAAAGAAGCAGAACTCCGTGGCTCTCTCCATTGCGGAAGCTGAATACATAGCCGCTGCTGCTTGTTGCACTCAACTCCTATGGCTCAAACAACAACTCAGCGACTACGGTATTCTTCTAAACTCTATTCCCAATCTCTGTGACAATACAAGTGCCATAAATATCTCCAAGAATCTGGTGCAACACTCACGTACCAAGCACATCGAGATAAGACATCACTTCTTACGTGACTGTGTGGAGAAAGGGTTGGTGACAATGGACTTCTGTGGAACTAAGGATCAAATCGCCGACATCTCACCAAGGCACTAAACAGGGAATCATTCGAACAGTTTCGTATGGAACTAGGTATGATCTCTCTAAACTGATTGTCTACATGTTGTGTTCCCGCGATGATTGGCTAATATTACATGGTAAAGTGTGAAGGATGAAACATCATGTCCCGGTCTGCATTTATTCTCTTGATCACTAGTTGAATGACCTGCCTAGACTCATGCTAATATTTCACTTATGTGCAACATTTCATGCATGCTCTCTATGCTATCTTGCTAATAAATGAATCAGATTTCCTTCGGCCCAAAAGAGTTAACTTGATGCATTGATCCCTCATTATAAGCCCAAATGATTGTTGACTCTACAGCTTACCTTAGCCATCATGTTTGATGCTTCCTATGAGCCCCTCTAATCATTCACATCTGGGAGCCTCTCATTCATGATTACACATTATTAAAAAATTTCATATATGGTTTGTGTGATGATCTTTGCACCCTCTCTGGTAACATTACCCCCGCATCACATTCTTCTACTTTTTCGAAAAGTCGAGATTACGAATTATCGCCACTGTGGTCTGTGGATAGGGTTCGACTGGTATGTGTGTGATGCCAGCTTACAACTGCCTAAGGAAGGTTCGTGCTCGAAAGCTAATGTTACGCGTGAGAGGTAGTGGGTTCTGAATGAATCCCTGGTAAAAGAAGGCAAGCTGAAGTTTGTGATGTTCAAAAAAAAAAATGATCATCACAAGACACACAAAGAAGGGAAAAGACGACACTACAGATTCACTCCTCTACAAGTTGAGGCTATGGTGGTTGCTGACGCCAATGAGGAGCAACAACTCTGAGTGGGAACAAAAGATGAATTCTATTGCTAATCATACTTCCGCTCTAGCTGCTGGCCCCAGTGGTTCTTAATTCGTACTTCTCTGGCTAACTCACACCTCTTTTATTCCCTAGCACATCTACTCCTCTCTTTTCGTACTTCCTTGTCTCTGATTCGTGTGTTTACACTGACTGGCATGTTGATCATGAATGTTATCCTTGCATATCGTGTTGTCATCTTAACATGCTGTCTGCGTTCGTGTGTTTCAATCTACTGCGATTGAGAATGATGTTCATCTGGCTGTTATCTTTCATCTCTAACTCTTCACTGTGTTTTTGATGATGCCAAAAGGGGAAAAATGACAGGTAGCTTTGGTTGAGGGGGAACAACACATGGTTTCATATGTTGCTGTGTTGAGGGGGAACTATTATGGTCTTGTGTGGAGAACCTTTCCCCATACAACTGTCTTTATCTCGTATGTATATGTTTTATTGTCAAGGATGTTTGTCACCATCAAAAAGGGGGAATTTGTTGAATTCCTTAGGTTTTGATAGTGACAAACATTCAACTAATCTGGGTACTAAGTGTTTCAGGAACAAAGACAGTTGTCTCAGGGAACCATTGCAGCGAAGGATCGAAGAGGGAACAAAGCTCTGTTCATGTGCTTTGTTACCTCTGAAGGACCAACAACGTCGAACAAGATCGAAGCTGCGAATGGAAAGAAGAATCCAGCGTGCCATTTATGGAAACAAATCAAACGCAGAATCATGCACGCGGTCAAGGATGAATGACTTCGGCTCCAAGGATCAAGCCGATTTGAGAAGATATGGAGAGAGAAGCCCGATTGTGATATCTTAGGAAAACCTTCCTAAGATAAGATAATTGGAGAGAGAGTACTCTATCTTATCCAAATATATTGATTTACGGAATCCTTCCTTCAAATTAATATAGACGGCTGGGATATTATTCCCTCTACATAATCATATCTTCTTATTGCCTTATTTGGATAAATCTTATCTTGTTACATTTAGGGTTTGCCGAGTTGTATTTAATAGAGGTGTGGATTCATTTCTATGTAATGACGACGACGGAAAATATAGAGAACGAAAAGAAGAAAGAAAAGAAGTGAGGTGTGTGTAAGTCTTTGAGGGTTGAGTTTGATTCATCGTTGTAGAAGAGGTTTCGAGTCTAGCTGGTTGTTTAGATGTCGAAGTCCAGGATACAAGTGTAATCAAGCAAGAAATCAATAAGACAAGTACACGCTTCAAAATCCTCTCAAGCGAAAGCTTGAAGGTAGTGGTTTTTCCTTGAGAAGCTAGTTTTGCTAATCAGGGTTTCTACTATATATCGTGAGTTCGTTCGTTATCTTTCCTGCTATATTTATCCGCTGCAACTTCTGTGGGAACAAAGACTTTGTTCCCGCAGATGTAACTCTAACGATCCAACAATTACTGTGTTGAACTGTTAGTTAGCACGAGTATTCGTAGGAACGCTTGGACTTTGCGAGGTCCATTCGTTTCGTTATAACTTGGCAAATAACAGGGCGATCAAGACCATATGCCAAACTTTCTGGTCATGACCAACCGCGATGTGGATATAGAGGCTTGGACTCTGCGATGTGGATATAAAAGCTTATAACGTGATGTGAGTTTTGGAATTAAATAAGATAAGTGCTCTTGACGCACATAATAAATATACCTTCGGCGAGTAGTGCAGCTAGGAAAGCTCGTCTTAACTTTTAAATCGCTCGTATGTGATACTGTGATTCTGTGATTAATTAAGTTTCCCAACATTTGTCATACTTCCGATAAGACTCAATTCGTTGGAGTCTTCTTTTGGGATTGATTGCGGTAAGACTCGGTCTTCCAGAATCTTCTCTTGATCATGCCTTTTCATATAATTCAGTAGAAGTATGGTGGTTGACTATCGTGATCAGTTGTTATTCGAGAGACGATGAGTCTAACCTAATACGACTACTCGAACCACTCTGCTTTGTACCCCTTGCTTGGTATTTCATTAGACTAACCAACCGTAATTGTTCTCTGCATGGTTGGCTGGTGTCATCCGTTCGATTCGGCACATCAGATAAATTGCGGATCCGAGAAGGCTAGAACGACTATAAAGGCGAATGATGTTTTTTGTTGTTATTTTAAGACTTCCGCTGTGTTAATTATGTTTTGTATTTAAGACTTCCGCTGTAATAATTCTGATGATGTATTTTGATGTATTTGGAATTATGTTGTAATTCCGAGACTTGGTTTTAATGGAAGTTATGATATGTTGTATCATAACTGTGGTTTAATGATTTATATCAACTGGAAAAGCCTTGGGTGACATCGGACAGTACGTCTGAGGTCACTGACGGTAATACTTTCAAGAGGTTATTTGGGGGTGTTACAGAACTATGTTTGAGATTCAGAGTTAGTACACTAGAAGTTCATATGTACAACAAAGGTTCCTTCTTATATTAAAGGTTCATATTTAATAAACAGAGTAAATATGTATTTTAATAACATATTGTGAACCTAAATATAAGTTTGTAATCTCTAGCATAGGGTTTATGAACCTTCACATAATGTTAGTTTGTAAATATGTAGTGTAAAGTTTGTGAACCCTTTAGTATGAAATTTATCAACTTGTATAATGTTTATAAACCTAGATAAATTAGCATTATGCTCATAAGCCAAATAAAAAATTAATAATTATGAAAATATCATTGTACTACTTATACCCCGCTAATCTTAACTTCCTCTCCCCCTTGATCACATTGCGTTCAGAAGCAAAAACAAAATTGATAATTACAAAAATGCCACTGTCCCAATTATCCCTAAAGATCATCTAGTCCACTTTTGTAGTCCATTTTGTGATCCATTAAAACCATTAGCTTTGATTGGTAGGAATGATTTAAATATGTCAAATATAACAAGTATATTTAAAAATATATATATAAAATATCCACTACAACCAATCAAAGTGAATGGACTATTTTTTTGATGAGGAAAGAATTAGACTAGTCTTAGTTTCTATGCGAAAATCAGCCTAGAGCATCCTTGCGGATGAGAACCTGAAGTTCTATATCGAAATTGAGGATAGACACAGTTGGTGAAAAACTGAGTTTAGCAATTCTGTCAGCATAACAATTCACCTCTCTAAAAATGTGTCTACAATGGACTTCTTGGAAAAATTGAAGGTCGAGAAGAATATCCACGACCACCATTTCAATTTTCCAAGGACAATCCCAAATGCCTTTGATTGAATTAATAAGGCAAAGATTGTCTCCTATTTGAATTTTTGTGATATTTAGTGTTTTTGCATGTTTAATGCTTTCTTATAGGGCAAGGGTTTCAGTCATAAGGATATTGTTGGATCCACAACAAAAGGAATTCATATGAATTAACTCAGCTTTGTCACCTCTAATAATGTATCCACGACCTGCATCTCCATTAGGTTGTTTGGACCCATCAAAATTAATTTTAGCTAAATTTGGGTTTGATTTCTCCCATCTAAAGGAATTTTGTTTTTCTTATTTGGTGAGGGTTTTTCTTCGGTTGAACAAAATTATCCTGGTCAATGACATTGGTCTTATTCCAATTTTTGATAAGGGATTAGATAAATTGTGTAAGGTCTTTGATTTTATTGGTAGGATCTGTGTTAAAGATTATTTGATTTCTATAAATTCATATGCCCTGCCCGCCACCAGGTGGTGCGAAGACATATAAATTCTTCTTTGAAAAGTCTTGTTTGTAGATCAAATAGGATATCCTTAGGTTTTTTATTTATGGTATCGATGCCTTGGATCATGTGAGCAATAGAGGTACTTTGTTTTTGGATCTGTTGTAGGGTGAAAGGGCAAACAAAAAGTTTATGAGATCTTCCATTGGGTGTTTACAAGAGTCACATTCAAGTGGGACAAGAACATATTTTTGGGCTAGTCTAAGCTTAGTAGGTAGTCCATCATGGCAGATTTTCCAAAGAAAATTTTGGATTTTAGGATAGGTTTTCAAACTCCAGATCCAGGAGAAATTATTGTTGGTAGATGATTGTTGTTTTGTTATTAGTTGAAAAGCAGAGTTAGTTGTAAACCATCCATTTTTAATGTGCGTCTAGTATAATCTGTCTGGAATAGGATGTTGTGGGATTGGGATGTCAATGATTTTTTTGACACTGTTAGGATTTAAAAATTCCTCTAGTTTTGGTATGTTCCATTTCCTTTTGATAGAAATGAAGTCACTGACTGTTACTGATGGGTCAATAATAGTATGTGGGATTGCATTGTCTTTTAGGTTTAAGTCAGGAATCCAGTTATCCTTCCAGAATTTGATAGCTTTTCCATCCCCAACAAGCCATTGAAGTCCAGTATGGAATTCTTTACGGGGTTTTAATAATTGTGACCATTTCCATGAAAGATTTCCCTTTTTGATATAGTTTAAAATGTTGGTGTTCTTAAGGTATTTTTCATTAATGATCTTGACCCATATATTGTCTGGTTCAGCAAGTACTTTCCAAATGAGTTTCATTTGTAATGATTTATTCTTATCTTGCGTTTTTCTAATGCCAATGTCACCACACTTTTTGTTTTTACATATTTTATCACATCCTATTAAGGGTTTGTAGTTAGAATTTTCGTTCCAAAAGAATGATCTATTGATAGAATCTAGTTCTTTATGAATGGTAGTTGGTAGCATCAAGCTTTGCATGATATAATTTGGTTTTGCAGCAAGGTTGGATTTAATAAGTACTGATCTTTAGGGGTGTTCATCCGGTCCGGACCAGATTTTTTCAAAAGTGTGGACCGGACCTATTCGGTCTGGTCCGGTCCATGTCCGGTTTAGACCGGAATTTATTTTAAAAAATAAATAATTAAATTCTTATTTAATATCTAAAAAACATTTATACTCCTAACTTATTAACTTAAGGAAAATATCTATAAAAAAAATAACATTTAAACTCCTAACTGATTATTTATTTATTTATTTTAAAACAAAACCGGTCCAACCGGTCCGGATCGGTTTTTTCCGGGTTTGGACCGGAACCGGATTAAGGAAAATATCCGGACCGGAGACCGGACCGTAATTTCCCTGGTCTGGTCCGGTCTTTTTCGGTCCGGTCCGGTTTTCTGGTCCAGGCCACTATTGAACACCCTTACTGATCTTCCTTCCTGGGAAAGGGAGTTGGCTTTCCATTTTATAAGTTGGTTATTTGAAGCTAGAATTGTATCCTTAAATGTATCATGATTTACTTTGTCATTGATAATTGGGCACCCTAAATATTTTTCCAGGCCAAATGTACTTGGTATACAAAGTATAGATTGTATAAGATTTTTTGTGTTATTTGATACATTATTTGTTGTTTGAAAAGCCGATTTATGAAAGTTAACACATTGGCCTGATATGGAGCAATATTCTTCAATTATTTTTTTCACTTGTGAACATGTTGTTTGGTTTCCTTTTGCAAATATAAGGATATCGTCTACAAAAGCCATGAATGGGATATTGGATCCTCTTCTTGTTATTTTAAATCCAAGCTGGTTATTGTTATTTCTTGTGCATTCTTGTTGTAGCTTCCTAGCAAGAATTTCAGCTCCAAGAATAAAAAGGAAAGGTGATAAGGGGTCGCCTTGTCTTAGTCCTCTTTTAGGATAGAAGATATTTGTTGGTCTGTTATTGACGAGTACTGAGAAAGAAATTATTTCAGTGCATTCTTTAATCCAACCCATAAAACGAGTTGAGAAGCCAAATTTTTCTAGGACTTTGAGGATGAAGTCCCATTCTATTTTATCATATGTTTTTTCCATGTCGAGTTTGATTGCGACCCATCCTTCTTTACCCTTTTTAGAGTGAAAGGAATGAAAGATTTCATGTGCGATAAAAATGTTATCATGAATGGATCTCTATCAGCAACAAAGGCTTGTAAGGGATGAATTAATTTGTTTAGAATTGGTTTCATTCTATTAGTAATGATTTTGGATATAACTTTATAAATTGTTGAGCAAAGACTGATTGGTCTGTAGTCATTTGTAGTGTTAGGGTTGTCTTTTTTAGGAATAAGTGTAATAAATGTGTGATTAATCTATTTTAGTAGTTTACCTGAATGGAAAAAACTTTTAACAACTTTAATTACCATTGGGCCAACAATGTGCTAGTACTTTTGATAGAACAAGGCTGACATACCATCCGATCCAGGAGATTTGTTGCTGTCAATTGAGAAAACAATAGATTTAATTTCTTCATTAGTGATTGTCTTAGTAAGGTCAATGTTGTCTTGAGATGTAATTTCAGAGTTAATATTAGTTAGATAATCATTAAGGATGTTATGGTTAATATTTCTTTTTCTGAATCTTTTTTCAAAGTCAGATCTAATTTCTTTGCGAATATTTTCGAGACCGATAATGATTGTGCCATCTTGAGTACGGATTTCACGGATGATCTTCCTACTTCGTCTTTCAGAAGCTATTTTATGGAAATAACTAGAGTTTGTATCTATTGAATGTATATTTTTGGTTTTAGCGCGCAGGCTCCAATATTTTTTTGGGAAAGATAGGAGGTTCTCCTTTTATTAATTAGTCTGTTTTGTTTGTTTATTAAATGATGATTAGGGTTAATAATAATACTCTTTTGGATATTTGAGAGGTCATCCTCCACTTCTTTGATTTGTTTTAAGATATTTTCAAATGTTGTTTTATTCCAGTTTTTGGCACTTCTTGTAAGAGCTTATGTTTTTTATGAGGTTATACATATGAGATCCGTGATTGTTGATTCTCCAAGCTTGTTTGGCAAGGTTTTCAAAATCCTTTATATATGTTCACATTTTTTCAAATTTAAAAGGTTGAGCTTAAAGTGAATGGACTATAAATATGGGCTAGAGACCCCTTTTAATCTTAGCTTTTCCTTCCTCTTATCTACTGACTCATATTTGTCCTCGTTTTACACAAAAGAATCGTAAACACTTCAACCCCACTATATAATGTTATCGATTTGAAAGTCCTATATCGATCCGATCTGATAACCTTGATTTGAATCAATTTTGTCTTTTCTTTTTGCAATTTGTTTGGGTTTTAAATCCAACTAATAAATATGGGACCGCTATAAGGGGAAATAATTACTGAAAACAGAAAAAGAAAAATACCGTTTTTGTCCAATTTGACCCCTTCCAACATATTACATCCTCGTCATGCGGACTCCGACAAGGTGACCTCATTGCCCCATTCATATTCATTATTGCCATGGAATTTCTTAACCGAACTCTTGCCTTTCAATCACAACAACGTAATCATAAAGTAGGTATCCAACTAACGCGTAACGGCACTTGCCTTCATTCACTCACTTTTGCTGATGACTCTTTCATTTTTACTAATGCTACGCAAATTAACATGCTTTATATCCAACAACTCCTCGGTGATTTCAGCCACTCCTCTAGTCTATCCATCAACTTCCATAAAAGCTCTTTTTAAACCTCTAAAACATCTCTCCATCCCTCCAACAGTCTTTGCGGCTATCCTTAATATTCAACCTACTACCTCTATGGAAAAATATTTGGGCATACCTATAATACGAGGTAGAGTTAAGAAAGAAATTTTCGACTATTCCCTTAACAGTTTAAAGAAACAACTTTCGAAATGGAAGGCGAACACAGTATCCCAAGTTGGGCGAGTTCTTCTTATCCAATCTAATCTTGTCTCCAAAGTGAATTACTTAATGCAAAGCTTACTACTTCCCCTCTCTATTTGTAATGACATTGATAAGATCCATAGAGACTTCTTATGGAATAAGTCGGATCGTAACTTTCGGCCTCTTATTAGTTGGGATGATATCTATAAACCTAAATCTGAGGGGGGGTCTTGGACTCTACAAGGCGGTTGATATGAACAAAGCGCTCCAACTAAAGTTGCTTTGGAAAAACTGACGGATCATGATTCCTTATGGCGCCAGATCATTTTGGAAAAATACATTCGCCTCAATGATCTTTTCTCTTATAGCTCGAAGCCAAAGCAATCCTGACAATTTTCAAGACTTTTGTACCTCTGCAATGACTTCCAAAAAGGTCTACATTGGGAACTTGGAGATGGTCAGACAATAAAATTTTGGACTGACAATTGGCTCCCTCAGGGTAATCTTCTTCCCTATTTCACACATACTACCCCAATTAACATTTATGTCTCGTCTTTTATTACAAATATCAATCAGTGGAATATACAGTTGCTACAACAGTTGTTACCACCACATATTATAGACATAATTACAAACATCCACATTCCATCCTCACCTATGCGAGATCGTCTCGTGTGGAAATTGTCCTCTGACGGTAATTTTAATGTCAAATCCACACGCTCGTTGTTCCACTCCCGCAGACATAATTCCCCTAATACATCCTTCTCATGGATCTGGAGATTGAAGATTCCTCCTAAAATCCAAAACTTCATTTGGAAATCATTAGCGGATGGTTTGCCAACTACTGAACGTCTTAACCGTTACTTCTCTAGAGTTCAACATGTGTGCAGTCTTTGCCAGAACAGTAACGAAGATTTGAATCATTTCTTTTTCAATTGAGAATAAATTACAAACCAAGTTTGACCTTCAATTTACATCTGATTCTTCTTTAACCTTGAATATTACCGACACTCAAACGCTTCACCTAACCCTCTTTTATTCCTTTGGTGGTCGCTCTGGAACCATCGTAATAACCTCATTTTCAACCATAATAGTCAGTTCCTACAAAAATGCCCGGCTCAAGGAGCTTTTTTACATCTCCAGGAATGGAATATTGCAACACGGACAGCTACGCAAACTTCTATTACACGTACTCGTATTCGTTCAACGAACTCGCGTTGGAATAAACTGTCACATGACTGGATTAAATTAAACTTCGAAGCGTCCAGGAAATAGGACGGCTCAAGTCATCTGGGTTATCTACTGCGCGACCACCACAGTAAGCTCCTTTCATTCTACCGTCAGACTATTTCTTCCACCTCTATACTCAAGGCCAAGGCCCTTGCCGCACTCTCGGGCATTAGACATGCTGCTCATTGCCGAGTTCGACATTTAATCATTGAGGGTGACAATCTCATGGTTATTAATTCCATCAGAGCCATATGGAAAGTCCCTTGGGAAATTCACAGCATAATTCATAATATTACTGCTCTTCTCTCTTCCTTTGTATCTTTTCAGGTTCGTCATTGCCTCCGCGAGGCCAATCGCGTTGTTGATTTCCTTGCAACCCATCCCATTCCGGATCAAGCTCTTGAAGCTTTTCAATGTCTGCTCTCCCCACTACATCCCTCATCCCCTACGGATTGTCTTTTGCACCGTAAATATGAGTTCACATCCTTGAACTCTACTTTTGATAGTTTTGGTTTCCAGTTTGTAAAGATCATCTGCTTGGATGATTTAAGATAGCCTTTTCTATTTTGAAAGGGTCCTTGTGTTTGCATGTATCAAAAAAATAAAAAAAATATTACATCCTTGAAATTATAGTATTGAGATATTCTTTTTGGGGCCATCTCCCTTCAGCTCATATCGCGTATTGAATGATCCAATCCAACCCACCATAACAACATTTCCAAGTTGGAGTATTTTAACCATTCTTATCAGAATCAAGTGCTCTACATTGTCCATCTAGTACTCCAAAATTGCACATCAAACTTGGCAGTGGCACTTGGCAATTCTATCAATATAGTCACGGAAGGCGTCAGTGCAGACACTAGTCTAGTATTCTTCCAGCATAACTAATAGAGAAAATCAGAATGCAAGAGATAAATTGAAACATAAATTAAATAAGCTAGCAGCATTGCCAAAATAGAAATACATTTCAATCGCTGTGTATGCATTCTCATATGTAAAATGTAATACACACAAGTGATATGGGCTGTGCAGACTAGTTAACACGTAACAGAAAAAGGCTCTTTGTAACTCAACTTCTGTGTTCATGGCCGTCTCGTTATTCATTCGCCAATATAATACAAGTTGCCTCCAAAGTGGAATCACATACTTTGGGATTTCTACTCGTTTTGAAGAATGCAACCAGTTACTGACCAGTTTGATGAAATAGCTGGATTTCGCTTAACCAGTAGAAATCAACTGCACACACCACAGCAAACGTAATACTTCAGAGAAAGGTTCTATAGACTCGTATATTAGTAGGAGCATCCCCAACAGAGATGATAAACCAATCATTTTTGTTATCTTTCTTAGATGTATTTTCTTTCAAATAGTCACCATCTCTGCAACTATCTGATCAAGCATCAGTGTTTCCCAAAACCAAGCAAAAGCCAGAAATTTAAAGCAGAGAAACCTAATTATTTTATAATCATTAGTGCAGTGCACCATATTATACAGTCCACTGAAAAAGAGTAGCAGCAAGGTGAGACAGGCAATTGTATTACCAGAAATTTAAAGCAGAAATAACTAATTATTTGATATTCATTAGTGTAGTACAGCATATTATACCATCCATTGAAAAAGAGTAGCAGCAAGGTGAGACAGGGACTTGTATTCCCAAATTACTGAATTTTCAATATAATATTGCAGAATTACAATTTGGGGTGATAGAATTGGTGAAATAGGTACCACAATAACTTCATTGTATACTGTATAGCAATCAGCCAATAACAAAGATTGTAAAAGGAAGGGGTCACTTTCTATCATTAAGAAGCAAAGATTCCATATAGAAAGATATTCTTGAGAAGATCAGCAAGATAACCAAGAATATCAGTTGCCTCATCAAAAAGGATTTCCACTTCCATAACCTAGTCCTGACATAACAGGCATCAATTTGCCCCAACTCAACTGCTTGTCTAAACAAATTCGTAGCGGTTCTGTTCTTTATGCAACTTTATGTTTCCTAAGCAGATAAAGTCACAAGTTTATTGGTGTCTCTTAAGAAATCAATTTTACACAAGCCCAACTCTGAGATGTTAATAAAAGTTATGCCAACTCTGAGAAAATCATAGAATTTGGCTCAGCATTTTCTTAATTAGTAGCGGTTCTGTCACAAGTTTATTGGTGTCTCATTCTCATAGAAAATCGATTTTACAAGCCCAACTCTGAGATGTAATAAAAGTTATGCCAATTACTATTTACTAGACAGCTGAATATGGATCAGCATTTTCTTAATTAGTTTAAGAAATCCATTCTAAGTTTCGAGATTCCTAAATCACCTATGGAGGGTTTAGTAATCCCAGTAGTCGCAGACTATAATCAAACACATTTATTTAGGTGTATAACCAGGCATCCGATCCTACTAGAACAATATATAACGATGTGTTGATCACTCATTGCCAAGAAAATACTAGTTCTTGCAAGCATTGTAGTCGCTAATATTTACCCTTCATAAGCATATCTAAAAATGGCATAGATAAGCATCATGTCAGCAAGGCAGTGATTCAAATTTGCTGACTTGCAGCCATGTAATGTGTGTTTCTAATTGGCACCAAATCAGGAACCTGCGAACTGCAGTTAGCTTGGGCTCTGTACCACAAGTTGGGTTGGGTTGGAAAAGTCTCCAATTTAAATAGGAGAAGATTTCATTAGTTTGCAGTAAGAGAGACTTGATTTCTTGTATTTAGTTCAAACAAACATGGATGAGATCTGCGCAATTGAGTAAATGTCATTTGGATAAATGAACACAACTTGGGGTTTCATTAATTCTAACTAAAAGAGGTGAACAATTCTTCGATTTTTCAAGTGTCTATTCAATTTAGTACCTTTTTTATCTTCTGCTAGATAATTCATCCACTAATTTGTACTTTTTACTGTAATACTATCCATACATGATACATCTTAAGTTCTTAACAAGTCAAGAGATGCATTCTTGTGTTGAGTTCAGAATCCAAGTAAAGCTTAACAATAGTCACGGTCCTCTATGTCACAACAAGTGACAAACTGCACTGTGAAATGCACAGCTGAACTGAGATTGGGTTAAATACTTAAATTGTATGAAGGCAAATCTCATATATAGGTGTGCAGGCAATTTATTACTAGCAAGCAGCTTTTATTATTATTATTATTATTGCTAAATTATGCATATACGGAGTATATAGAGCTTGTAAGAATCTGTCAAACTAAGATAGAAACAGCATCATTACTATGAAAAAGACAAAAATATGCATCAGAAGAACATATATTAACTCACCCTCATTCTTCACAATTCTTCACCATGTTCACGAGATGCACTAGGGTAAACCATTAAGACGTGCATCAAACATGAAGCCGCGACATAGCCCATCTCCACAACCCGGTACCCCTTCTATCCACCTCCAAGAGCCATTGGGCGCCAAATCCACCGGGCAATCACACAATGCCAGCTTCCCAACTCTCTTAGCCGAGAAACAGATTCTGTCCCCGCCGCCGAACACCTTAAACTTGCTAGACTCCTGGAAGCACCTATACATATCAGTAGGCATCCGAGCCGCCTCATGCCACTCCAAAGTCTCCAGATCCAGCCTCAAAACAACAATGGTTGAACAAGTTGCGTTCAGAGAGAAGGACGATTTCAATCCTCCCACCATCAAGATGTTATTGCCTAGCCCTCTAACCAACCGTGGCCGCTTCAGGATATCAAATACATCTCCCCATTCGTGCCTGTCAACCCTAGACCAACCGAGGGATTTTTGTGACTTCGGTAGTAGGCAAGTAAACAATTTCCACTGGCTACGCCATGGCGAGCCTACATCGCAAAGAGAATACAGCGAATTGGTGACGAGGACCGGACTTCTAGGCTTAGATGGCAAATTCGAGGAGAATTTGAGCCAATTGTTAGATCCGGTGAAGTAGAGAGTAGCGAGCTCGGTGAGGACGAGGACTTGATTGCCCGATCCGGTAAGTACCGATCCGTGCTTGGACCAAGCCGATCCCAGCTGAGGAAGGATTCGGTAGCTGCGGCTCAAAGGATTGCAGACTACGAGCGATTTATTCGATTCGAGCGAATCGCCCCAGAGGTAAACGAGGCCGAGGGAGGAGGTGACCGGAGAGACGGACCGGAAGGGGAGGAAAGTGAGGTCGAATCTGAGCCACTCGTGGGTGGTGGGATCGAAGGCGTGAAGCGCCGGCGGAGCGGGGGAGGGGACGCGGTGGCTGTGATGGTGGTGGTGGTGGGGAGATCGAAGGGCGAGGAGAGAGAGGGGAGGCTGGGAGGCGGCGACTAGGTCGACGAAGGAGGAGGAGGTTAGGGTGTGGTGGAAGGATTTGCAGACGGATCGGCAGATCGCGATCTGGCGAAGCGATAGCTTGGAGAAGATCATGTGGAGTGTGTCCTGCGGGAGGCGGTTGATTGGGGCGGACTCCATGGCGGCGGAGGCGGCCAGAGGATTTTGGGAGGTGGAGAGAGAATGAAGGAGGAAGGGGGAGATGAGGGAAGAGATAAAATGAGTGGAATTCTCTTAAATGCCCTTCTCAACTGTCAATAAGCAACTTGTGTAAAAGTAGAAGTTGTTGCATCTTATTACAGCAGGACAGTTGTACTTTTTCTTTTGTTTCTTCCCTCTTTCTGAGTTTCTGTATACGTAGTACTAGTATATGATTTGGTAAGTACAAAATATATTACATGAACAGAATGACAGAGGATCAAATTAGATACAGATTTTTCATTACAACCTGCAAGTTTAACACAAAATCTTTTTTCTTTTCTTTCAAAAAAAAAACACAAAATCATTTTTATTTTTCAATCAAAATACTATGATATCTTTTTTTGTATCCAATAAAATACTATGATATCTGCCACTAGAGTTTTTCTAACTCCAATTTTTTCGAATCCATGTACTATGGTTATTGTTACTTTCGTCCGAGTCTAGTATATTCACTGTAAATTCTACTGTGGACCTCACAAATTGATTTTGAAGTGTTTTTCTTACATAGGTTAAAAATTATCTTTTATAAATTATTATCCTAACAAAAATCGAGTTTTACAAATTACTAATTTCTTTCATGATTTATAATAAGCTTATTATATAATGTTGACTTTAATGTATATATCCTCCATCATGCTAATAAAAAACACAATTGAAGAATTTAAGAATTACTGAAATAATATTCATAATTAATTACACATCAATATTACGAGTTAAGTGGAATTTTAAATTTACTAAGCGTAGTAATTAATCCCAAGAAATATGTCGACAGACCATGCTAAAAGGTATTTTCTCAGTCTAATCATAGTTATTTATCTAACATTTATTTTTTGTCATAAATACATGTCTTTTTAGTTATTTTGTCATTTACTTTACACATTTGTCATAATTATTGATGAACTATTAGTGATAGTTTTTAATAAAGTAAAAAAGTAAATTAATAAATAAGGTAGAATAATATTTTTAATAACAGTTATAAAAAATGTGAAAAATATTAAAAAAATACGGAGCATGTATTACTCCCTCCGTCCCATTAACTTCTTTCCATTTTTTTTGGGTACACTATTTCATAGTTGAAGAGAATCTTTAAGATTTCTTCTAATATATAAGAAAAAACATAGTCATATGGGGTCTTGTTTGATTCGTCTCAACGAGTATTTTAATAATATCAAAAAATTATAATATTTATTAATATATAATTAGAAATATTAACGATATAAAACATCGCTCGACAAATATGCCGGGTCAAAGTGGGAGCTTCTATATGGAACGGAGGAAGTATTAAACAGAGGAAATAGATATTACGGAATACTAGTGGCTAACTAAATAATTGCCAAAAAAAAAGTTCTTAGAATGTGTCCATGGGCACACACTAAAAAAAACCTACAGAATATTACTTTTTATCGGGATAAGAAGCAAGAAACAACATTGGTCAGCTTGACCATTATAAATACTGGCCTTAATATTTAGCATTGCATTTGTTTTTTGTTCTACATTCATTGAACGGGAAGCAAAAAGAAAAGTAATGAATATATTTTTTGATGGAGAAAAGTAATGAATGTTTTTTTTATTAGATAAAAATTAGACTGAAAATCACATAAGAGACGATTTCTCAGTCTATAACATTCTTTCGGATGAGAATTACAAATTCTAGACTAACTCGAATATCTTCTAAGGAACTCTGTTGGACCGTCTTAGCGATGAAGTCGGCCACCACGTTTGTTTCTCGGAAGACATGAAAAATATGCACTAAAGAAAACAGTTGTAAAACACACATGATATCAAAAATTAACATTTCAATATCCTATGGACAGTGTCAGATTTGATTAAGAACATTCACAATGGTAAGATTATCGCATTTAAGTTGAATGTCGGTAATGCCTAATTCATAAGTCTTTATCAGAACATTTCTTACTGCAAATATTTCTATTTTTAAAAAGATTAAGATATCACATTTATCTTCAAAAAAAAAAGATTAATTTATCCATATTGTTCCTCAAAAGTAATGAATATTAAAACGTTACAACTTGCAAGTTGCTACAGAATGATGCGATGTGTCGGGATGTGTATCAAATATGAAAACTTTGATTATCCATTTGTATTAAAAAATGGTTTCTGAAGCCCAAAAGCTACCCGAATATTTTTGGGTAGGGTGGAGTTTACTTCAAGTACACCTAAAGGCTAAAGGCCGTCAGTTAAAAGTCAGTATCTACAAAAAAAAATCCTCAAATTCATGGTCTTTTTAACTTAATTTTTTTTAAATTAAAATATCATCTCGAATAAAAACTTATATTATAAATATATACCCAATGTGGAAAATATAAACTGAAACCTTTTTTTAACCAACTTAAAGTGTTGCTAAACTTTTCATTAATTGTTTTTATCTATTTACCTAATTAAGAGGATAATTAATTATTAATGGGTAAAATAAAATAGATCATTTTTTTAATATAATATCAGCTTTTATTAAGTTAAAAGATGATTAATTGACTTATTAAGTGATAGACACATGGAGAAATTTATAAGACAAGCTCAAGTATTTAATATCCTAAAAACTTAGCTTTTCTTTCTCTTTTACGTTTTTTTTTCTCCCTCTCAAGCAGCCACCATTAGAGTTTTGTGAGCTTTTTGCCTGACTTGAGCATCGGATGAGCTTTAGGGGAGATCCAGCCCTCTCGTTCACTCTTTGTTTGATTTCAAAACCATCTGAAAGGGAGTTCTCTTCATCTGGAGTGCGGAGATCATCGGATTTAGTCGCTCTTCTTTGAATCTCATGGAAGTTCAGATTCTTGCTTCTACATTTTGGCGTCGTCTGTGGGAACGACGACAATGGTATCTGCTAGAAGGAATACATGTGCGTCCGAGTCTGTAAACCCGAACGTTGACGATGCCGCTATGTCTGAAGCAGCGCGTCGCCAGGTTGAGTTGGAAGCGGTGTTTGCTGAAAAAGATCGCCAGATGGCGGAACTTGCTGAAACCTTAGCAAGCCGGGACCGCGAGATGCAGCTGATCTGGGAAGAGTTTAGCGTCGCGCAAAGGAGGGCTGAGCGCTCAGCAGGGAAACGTCCGATGGACGACTCGAATGCTGCAAGAGAAGGGCATCGACTTTCCAGCGTGCTCGAAGTGTCAGAGGGTCGTGAGAGCCGAGGCGAGGCGAATCGGCGGGAGTATGTTAGGAGGGTTCCCATGCGTAGCGGGGAACGCAATCGCGAGAATGACTCACGCGGCCTATAGCGCGAGAATGACACAAGACGTTGGAGGGAAGTTAGGTCTTCCTCATCGGCGTCAAGGCCGAGCCACAGTCGCTCTGAGTCACGTCTGACCCAGTTGCGAGCCCGAGAGCATCGACGATCACGTTCGGCGCAACGAGATGGGCGAGATAGTGAGCGCTCAGAAGGCCGTTGGCGCCGATCTCGGTCTCGCTCGTCTGTGCGCAGGGAGAGGTCCGTATCTGCTGAATCGGGCCGCAGACTTCAGCTTCGCTCGGACCGAATGGCTGAGGTAGAGCGACATCTGCTTCGTCTTCTTGACAACCAAGGTGAATCCTTAATAACGTGCATGAGCAGGCTGAGATCAGACTTGCGCGCATGACATCCACGCCATTCACCAGATTCATTCGCGAACAGCAACCCCCAGCTAAGTTCTCTTCTCCATCCTTTGAGCTTTATGATGGGAAGGCATACCTTGTTGTTCACATTGCTTCCTTTACTCATAAAATGGCTTTGTGGGTGTCTAATGATGCTTTAATGTGCAAGTTATTTCCTGCGAGTCTAGGCAAGACAGCTGCTAAGTGGTTTCATTCGTTAGAGCCAAATTCGATTTATGCTTGGGATCAATTAGCAAAGAAATTTGTGTCTAATTTTATTACAAATGGTAAAGAGCCGGCTTCTGTGGATGCATTCTTTGACTTGAAAATGCACAGGGGAGAAACGTTTCGCCAATTTGCTCCTCGGTTCATGGAGTGCTATGCTAATATGGAAGAGTGTCAAGAAGAGGTTACAGTGACAGTTTTTAGACTTGCTCTCCTACGTGACAACAAGTTGCGAGAGAGTCTAACTTTGAGAATGCCAGCGGGAGTCTCTGAACTGCGGGAGCGGGTCAGGCATTATATGAAGCTGGAGGATGATGTGAAGCCTTCTTGTGAGAGGAGATCACAATCACCCCCTGCACGACAAGGGGCGGTGATAGGAAGAAGTCTGGGGTTGCCAGAGATAAGGGCCTTTCGCCCCTCTCAGTTCAGCAAGTCGTGCATACAGTATTCAAGGAGCCTATCTACCGCATCTTACCACAGATTAATGAGAAGCCGTTCTTTTCTTGGCATGCTAAGATGAAAGTAGAGGCCAAAGATAGAGACATGTCCAAATATTGTTCCTTCCACAAAGAAAAGGGGAATCTTACTAGGGAGTGTAAAGCTTTTAAATCCATGCTCGAGAAATTGGTCTCACAGGGGTTCTTGAATGACTTTGTTGATTCAGATGCAAATTCAGGAGGGAATCAGGCAAAGAAAAACGACTCAGATGCTCAGGGTGAAAAATCAAAGGATGTTCACAAACAGGTGATTCATGTGATTGAGTCAACAGTTAAGCAATCTAGGGCAGTCAGACATGATTATCGTCAGAGGTGCCATACCTTAGAGGTGCTAAAGACAGAGCAAGTGCCCCTCAAAGGCAAAAGTTGGAAGACTCATTATTGCTTACTTTCTCAGATGAAGACTTTCACGGGGTCCAGCTCCCGCACAACGACTCATTGATTCTTACAATAGAGATGAGGACGTTTCATGTGCGCAGAGTGCTGGTCAATTCTGGAAGTTTGGTGGATCTCATGTTCTTTGATACGTTTAAGAAGCTGGGAAGGAAGCATGAAGACTTGATTCCCGTTTCAACCAAGTTGTTTGGTCTTGGATCCCTTCCCGTGTGGCCGCTGGGAATGTTGCGTGAAACAGTGACGCTGTGAGGAAAGGCGGTGATAGTTGAGTTTCTGGTTGTCAACGCACCGTCATCATATAATGCCATATTGAGGCGACCATGGTTACATCTCATGGGAGTTGTGCATTCAACTCTACATCAACTAATTGTTTTCTCTCATGGCGGGAAGGTCGTTAGAATAAGGGGAGACTAGAGAGCAGCACGCCAGTGTATGGGAGTCAGGGCAGCACGAGTAGATGTCCATATGGTTCAATCTGCCCCCAGGTGCTGGACGAGGTGGGCACGCCTCCCATGGATAAATCGGTGGAAGCACTTGAGAAAGTCCTGGTAAGTCCCTCTGAGCCAGATAAATATTTTTTAGTTGGAGCTAACATTTCAGGTGATGAATTAGAGTCCCTAGTTGGGCTCCTGAGGAGAAATCGAGTGGTTTTTGCGTAGAGCCCGTACGAAATGCCAGGTCTGGCTCCAGAAGTTGCTTGTCATAGACTGAGCGTTCGCCCGGATGCTAAGCATGTTGTTTAAAGGTCTAGACACTCCTTAGTGGAGCAAACTGAGGCGGTTGTGGCTGAAGTTGAAAACCTCTTAGAGGTAGGGGCAATCAGAGAAGTGCAGTATCCAACTTGGGTGGCAAACACCGTGGTTGTCAAAAAGAAGAGCGGAGAATGGAGAGTGTGTGTTGATTTTACAGACTTGAATAAGGCATGCCCAAAAGATATGTTCTTTCTCCCCAAGATTGATCAGTTGGTAGACGCTACAGCAGGTCATGCATGAATGAGTTTCTTAGATGCTTATAGGGGGTACCACAAAATCCCCTTGTTTGAAGGTGACCAGGAGAAGACAGTGTTTTTAACCCCGAGAGGAATTTTCTGTTACAAGGTAATGCCCTTTGGTCTCAAAAATGTTGGGGCCACATTTCAGAGAACTATTATCGGTCTATTTTCATACTTGCTTGGTGAAACAGTGGAGGTTTACATTGATGATATGGTAGTTAAGAGCAAGCAAGAGGTTGATCATCTGGGGGACCTCCAACGAGTGTTTGACGTCATGAAAAAATATAGTTTACAACTCAACGCTTCCAAGAGTGCTTTCGGGGTGAGTTTTGGGAAATTTTTGGGTCATCTTATGACAATAAAGGGTATTGAAGCCAACCCGGATAAGATTTCAGCAATTCGGGCCATCAAAAGTCCCAGTAGTGTGAAAGACGTGCAAAGACTCACAGGTATGGATGCAGCGCTGAACCGTTTCATTAGTAAATCTTCGGACAAATCTTGCACCTTCTTCAAACTGCTAAAGGGGGATCAGATATTCCAGTGGGATGACGAATGTGAGCGTTCTCTGTCAGAACTCAAGGCCTATTTGCAAAAGCCTCCTATCCTCATGGTTCCTAAAGATGCGGATCAATTGTTTCTCTATAGCAGTTTCAGAGAAGGTTGTTAGTTCTGTTCTCATCAAGGAGGTGTACAGGGTTCAACACCCGGTTTATTACATTAGCAAAACACTCCTAGGCGCAGAGACTCGATATACACCTATGGAGAGATTGCTTTTGGCGTTAGTAATTGCAGCAAGGAAGCTGAATCATTATTTTCAAGCTCATCCGATCGTAGTCATCACCGTGTTTCCGCTCAAGGCTTTGCTTTCTAGTTTGGACTTATCTGGCAGAGTGGCACACTAGGCAGTCGAATTGGGACAGCACGAGATCCGGTTTGTTAGCAGAACCGTAATCAAAGGCTAGATTATCGCAGATTTTGTAGTTGAATTCATGGGTGACACTCCAGAGCCAGAAAGACAAGTGTGGACACTGCATGTTGATCGGCAAGCACATTGAGAACTACAAATTGACGGGTCTAGAAACATGAAGGGAGTCGGTGCAGGTTTGGTATTGATTTCTCCAACTAGGGAAATAATTAGAACTTTGGTTAAACTTGGATTTGTGGCCACCAATAACGAAGCTGAATACGAGGCCCTGATCTTGGGTTTGATTGCAGTCCAGAATTATGGGGGCAAGGAAGTGATTGTCTACTTTGACTCCCAGTTGGTCGTGAATCAGATTTCAGGTGAATATGGAGCAAAGTCTTCCCGAATGTTAGCCCATTTGGAGAAGGCTCGAAGCCTTCTGTCGGGTTTTCAAGAATTCAAAGTCCTCTAAATCCCTAGTGAGCAGAACGCAGTGGCGGATGCGCTTGCAACTTTAGCCTCGTCTAGTTCTGGAGAAATGGGGTAATGGGTGCATATTGACTTACTAGAGTCCCCAAGTATTGATGTCGAGGAGGTATGTCAGGTTGATACTGAGCCCAACTGGATGGACCCGATCTTTGACTACTTGAATCACGATATACTGCCAGCGGATAAGCGCGAGGCGCGGCTAGTGCGTCTGAGAGCCACTCGTTTATGGATCTCGTCCCAAGGAGTCCTACATAGGAGGTCCTTTTCATGCCCATACTTGAAGTGTGTGCCACCGTCGAAGGTGGAGAATTTCCTCGTTGAGATTCATGAGGGCGTATGTGGAGTTCACGCTGTAGGAAGAAGTCTAGCATTTAGAGTCAGGTCACAGGGTATTGGTGGCCTTACATGCAAAAGGATGCAGAGTGCTATGTCAGAAAATGTGAGAAGTGTCAAAAGTTTGCCAAACTCACTCACCAGCCAGTTGTAGACCTACATCCGCTCACGAGCCCTTGGCCATTTGCACAATAGGGGCTTGATTTGGTTGGGCCTTTTCCAAGAGCACCGGGCAACAAGCGTTTCCTAGTCACAACCACAGATTACTTCACCAAGTGGGTGGAGGCAAAGCCGCTGGCAAACATAAGAGACAACGACATCAAGAAGTTCATCTGGGAGTTTATAATTACTCGCTTTGGCATTCCATACTCACTAATATCTGACAATGGAACTCAATTCTGTAGTGCTTCGTTTAAAGATTTTTGTGCATGATATGGCATAAAGAACTTCTACTCATCTGTAGCTTACCCACAGGCAAACGGACAAGCTGAGGACACAAACAAAGCAAATCTTGACGGGGTCAAGAAGAGAATGGATCAAGCTAAGGGGCAATGGGTGGAGGAGCTCCCAACGGTGCTATGGACATATCGTACCACGCCAAGAAGGTCCACGGGAGAGTTTCCCTTTGCTTTGGCTTATGGAACGGAGGCGGTCATTCCCTTGGAAATGGGGCTTCCCACCGTGCGTACCAAGACATTTGTGCAAGGAGGGAATGAACAAGCTCTTGAAGCCAACCTCGACTTGCTCTATGAGAGACGCGAAGCATCAGCTGTCAGACCGTCGCTTATCAACGCGAGATCATGAGATCCCATGGCAAGCATGTCAAGCCACGAGGCTTTGAAGTCGGAGGTTATGTCCTCCACAAAGTTCTCACCAACACCCAGAACTCCACAGAGGGCAAGCTAGGACCAAATTGGGAGGGGCCATATCGATTGGTAGCCAGCCCCAGAAATGGTTCCTAAAAGCTGGAGCATCTGGATGGCAAGGTAGTGTCGCACACTTGGAACACTTTGAACTTAAGGAAGTTCTACATATGAGCATATCTTAGTTAGGGGGGGTACTCTTTTCCATCTGCGTATGGTTTTTTCCCATGAGGTTTTCCTGCGGAGATGTTTTAACGAGGCCCCTAGGGTTGTTTCCGCAACGTACTCTTTTTTTTTTGAATTTGGAGATGTTTATGTTATGACATTTTGAGATTATTCACATTGCAATGCATCATGTCTTGTTTAGCATGTACAATTGAAATTCCTAAGCACGGGAAGCAAAGTTTGGCAAACGCAAGGGGCAAAGAGTCAGCAAGTCGTTGTCCTATTATTTCCCAACAATCAAGACCCATAGCACGCTAGGGGCACGCTAAAGAGCGTAACCGAGCTAGTGAGTCGCTACTCACCTAGGCCGTGTCACGGGCTACATGGAGTTAGCAAGTGGCTGCTCTCTTGTAACCGTCTCGGATTATAATAAGAAAGCTGAGCTAGCAAGTCGCTACTCACCTAGGCCGGGTCACGGGCCACAACGAGTCAGTAAGTAGCTGCTCTCTTGTGACCGTCCCGGATTGCAACAAAAAGTCAAGTTAGCATGTTGCTACTCATCTAAGACGGATTATGAGATATGGCGAATCAACAAGTCGACGGAGCACACGGGCGAAACCGACATACAAAACACAAAGCGTCATCAACAATTTCCTTGAAAGTCTAATGACATGTTGTTAGGAAACGGAACTCAGGAACCTCAGTTCCTATGAGAGTTCCTTTCCCCAGTTTCTCTACTTTTGAAGATGACAAATATTTTGATACTAATGTTTTATCTCAAAGATGTGTTTAGAGGAACCGCAGGATAGTTTTTGGAACCATGGAAGCCAAACAAGATAAATAAACCAAACAAGCAAGCCAAAGGAACCCAGGTGTGCCCAGAAATGCAACACGTGACTTTGCGTTTCCCGAGAAATTTGGGAACACCAAACCTCAGACAAAAGGAGGTGAAAGCGACTTGAGAGAAGCTTCCAAAAGCCTGCCACCATCCAAGAGCAAGACTCCAAGATACCTAGAACAATGAACCTCGGACAGAAAAAGGTGAAAGCAACAGGACATGGAACCTGTCGCTGTCCAGAAGACAGTTCCCAAGTGCCCAGATTGTTGAACCTCGGAAGAAGGAAGCTGGAGAACGACTTGGCTGAAGTAGTTGACTAACCTAGAAGGATTCTGAGCTGCCTAGGTTGTTTGCACATGCCAAGAACAACGTGGACCAAGGAGAACCACTTATCCTAGGGCAAGCTCGATCTGTGGGAACCAAGAGAAGTTTAAGCTGCGAAGAATCCTCTATAAAAGGAAGACTAACTCAAGGGTTATCTTCAAACACTAAAATACGACTCACACACATTAGCAAATATCCAGTGTGAACCTTCAAACAAGATCATCAAAGCAAACCGAGATCAAGAGGAACCAGTCAAGGAATAGAAGAGCTGAGTGCTAAGTTCCTGTGACTGTAAGTGATAGTTCCTAGGTGCGAAGGTCTGTTTCTTGGATTGATTATTAATTGTGTTAAGTTATCTAGGATTGCCTAACTGTGTGTAAGGCAAAGAAACTATGTGTTTGTTCCTAGGATAAGTTGTAACCAAAAGAGATAAGAAATCAAGAAGTAGACCTTGAAATCCTTTCGAAAGAAAGGTAGTGGTTTTTATCCTGGATTGCTAGTTGGCAATCAAAGGTTTTCACTATAAGGAACTTGTCATTTGTTTGATTATTTATTTCCGCTGCGAAGGGAACTTAGAATCGATATTCTGAGTTCCTTAAGTTATTATCTAACAATCACGATCCTACAATTGGTATCAGAGCAGGAAAAGCTCTAGATCTTTGATAAGTTTGCAGATCATGTCTCAACCAAGCAAGTTTGAGCTCAGAATCTCCACCAACAAGCCACATCTCCGAAAGAAAGGAGAAGAAACATGGTGGGAAAAGTGCATGGAAAGCCACATCAAGACCAACGACTACCAATGCTGGAGGATAGTCGAAAATGTAGATGGCTATGTCGACCTCACCATGAAGGAAGAAGATTGGAAACCAGAACACTATGTTATCATGGAGAAGAATGCCAAGGCCAGGCAGTTCATCCTCAATGGATTGGACAGAGAGGACATGGACAAGGTCATAGGCATCAAGACGGCCAAAGAAATGTGGAAAGCTCTCAAGGAGATGCATGAAGGAAGTGAGGAACTAAAGCAAAGCAGAAAGTTTGCTTTAGAAGGAGAATACAACACCTTCAAAATGATGGAAACTGAGACCATCTCAGAGTACTACTCCCGCTTCAACAGATTGATTGGAAAGTTAATAGCGGCGGGAGTCAATCTTGATGAAGTTTCCAAATCCCTAGTGGTCATCAATGGACTCAACTCCAAGTTCACCCTTCTCAAGGGAATCATGAAAAACACTCCAGGCATCCAATCCCTTCCCTTGACCCAAGTCATAGGGAAACTGGAGGTTGAAGAAGGAGAGCACACCAAAGCCAATGCCGACAAGAAACTGGAGAAAGGCATTGCCCTCAAGATCTCCAAAACATTCTCTAGGCTCGAAATGGAGGAAGAGAACTCAGACTTAGAAGAAGAGGATGACGAACTAACAACCCTCTTCACAAAGAACATCAAAAAATTCTTTGTGAAGGGAAGGTTCCAGAAAGGCAGCTCCTCCCACAATGGACCCAGAAGAGATCTCAAGGAAGTCTCTTGTTACAAGTGCAAGGAAAAGGGACACTACGCTAAGAACTGTCCCAACAAGGAAGACTCCAAGGAAGAAGAAAGACCTCAGAGAAAGAAGGCTCTCGTAGCCTCATGGGGAGAAGACTCAGATGAGGAACTGGATCTGAGTGGCTTCTCTGGAGGAAGATGCCTCATGGCAAAAGGAGACTCAACCGACTCAGAAGACCCTGAGGTAACTTCTGACGATCTCTTAAAATCCCTAGTTGATTGTGATAAGAAACAACTTCTTAAGATCATAAAGAAACTAGGAAAGGAAACCAGTTCCCTTCAACAGAAACTTGATGATTGTGAAGATGAAATTGCATGTTTGACTGTTGAAAATTCTGTTTGGAGTAAGAAACTTGATGAAACTGAGAAAGACCTAGCTGAAACACACTCCAAACTCATTGATATTAGGAATATGCATGTTAGTCACCTTAAAATCTGTAAATCTTGTGATGAAACTAGCATAGATTCTGTCAAAGTTCTCTTGCATGCTAACTTACCTGGAAATGACATGCTTCAATCCATAATTGATAGGTTGGGCGTTCTCACCGACTCTATTAATGAAAAAATGATAAATCAAACTGTTTTTGTGAGACAACGTCATGGAATAGGATATGTTAACAACAAAGGGAACAATGATGCTGAAGATGAAAAGGCTAGGCGAGAACTTGTTGAGATGAATGAGAACCTCAGTACTGCTCTTGCCAACTCTCGAGATAGGAATCAGTTCCTATCAGAGAAGATCATGGTCCTTGAGAACAAGGCTGAGGCTGTCAAACATCTCAACGAAAGCTCTCAAAGTCCTAAGAGGGAACCTAAGGGAAAAGAAAAGATGGTTCCTGAAAACCAATGGTTCACAAATTCCTTTGCTCACAAAAGATATATTGACATGACCCATAGCAAGGTTAGAAACAATGTTGATTTTAACAAAAGGAAAACTGAAAAACCTTTTAGGCCAGGAAAAGGAAAATATGGACATGTTGTTTACAATCGTTTGTATACCTATTGTGGTAAGAATGGTCATTACAACACTGATTGTGCTAAGAAAAGGAACTTTGAAAAGGAGAAAAGTACTCATTACCATGAAAGGAACTAGTTCCCTGGTTATTCACAGACTCGCAATGCTAATCCCCCCAGTAAAGCCAAGCTTCGCTGGGTTCAGAAATCTTAGTTCCCTTATGTGCAGAAAGATGAGAGGCAACCTCAACTATGGTACATCGACAGTGGTTGCTCATGCCATATGACTGGAAGAAGAAATCAAATGACATATCTTCAACCTCTCCAAGGAGGGAACATATCCTTTGGAGACAAAAGCAAAGGGAAAATCTGTGGAATAGGAACTGTGAAACTCAACGATCACATTCATGTAAACAAAGTTCACCTTGTTGATAATCTTGGTTTTGACCTAATAAGTGTGTCACATCTGTGTGATCAAGGAGACAATGAAGTTAGATTCAGATCAAACGAATGTTCAGTCCTTGACTCCTCGGGACAAATCATCCTAAAAGGGAAAAGATTCAACAATGTCTACATAATTGATCCATCCTTTGTTCCCAAGGAGAAACTTTGTCTCTCAACTGTGAATGACCAAGATGATTTATGGCATCAACGCCTCAGTCATGCTAGCACCAAGCTGATTCAAAAGCTACACTCAAAGGAGCTAGTCAGAGGGCTGCCAAAGCTAAGTGGCACATCAAAGGAACTGTGCTCTGACTGTGTAAAAGGAAAACAGGCTCGTAGTTCCTTCAAGTCCAAAAACATAGTAAGCACCTCAAGGCCTCTTGAACTCATCCACATGGATTTGTGTGGACCCATGAGAGTTCAAAGCATAGGAGGGAACAGGTATATCTTTGTTCTTGTCGATGACTTCTCTCGCTTTAATTGGACTATCTTTATTAAATCTAAGAGTGAAGTCATTGACCGCTTTAAAGATCTAGTTCCCTTGTTAGAAAAATATCTTGATTGTTCACTCAATGCTATTCGGTCGGACCATGGTACCAAATTCGAGAATGGAGAATTTCTAACCTTTTGCAGTGAGCATGGCATTGATCACAATTTCTCTGCACCATACACTCCTCAACAGAATGGAGTAGTGGAGAGGAAGAACAAAACTTTGGAAGACATGGCCCGGACTATGCTGATCTCAAGTGGACTCTCTCAATCATTTTGGGCTGAGGCGATCAACACAGCCTGCTACATCATCAATCGAGCCATGTTTCGCCCAATCACAGAGAAGACACCCTATGAACTCCTAAGAGGAAGAGTTCCCAACATCTCACATCTAAAGGTATTCGGATGCAAGTGCTTTGTGCACAACAATGGAAAGGATAATCTTGGCAAGTTCGACCCAAGAAGTGATGAAGGAATCTTCATTGGATACGCCTCGGGCAGCAAGGCATACAAAATCTTCAACAAAAGGACTAAAAAGGTAGAAGAGAGTGCTCATGTTATTTTTAATGAAAAATCACTTGGAAAGATTGTGCAGAACACTACCACTCCCTTTGAAGACCCGTTTCCTAAGGCATCTCAAGAAGATCCAGATGAAGATGTCACTCCACCCAGTTCCTAATCCGCTGCACATAATCCTCCACTAGTTCCTCCACCAGTTCCCATGGATAATGAACAACAATCCATTTCTGGGAACCATGAGCATGACGACAACATTTGTGGAGACTTCAATGATTCATCCTCCCACATGATCTTCAATGGAGAAGGTGATCCCAACCAGGAAGCTGAATGCTCAACTCAAAATGTCTCCACATCAAATGCTCTAGCTCCTAACAGAGAAAGAAGAGTCATCAAGCCTCCAGTTAGGTTTGAACATCTAACCTTCTTTGCTTTCAATGCTTTTCTGTCTATTGTGGAACCAAAGAACATAGGTGAGGCACTGAAGGATGCAGACTGGATCCAAGCTATGCAAGAAGAGCTCCATTAGTTTGAAAGGAACAAAGTATGGCATCTAGTTCCCCGTCCCAAGGATAAACACATCATAGGAACTAGATGGGTTTTCAGAAATAAGCTAGATGATACAGGAGTTGTGATAAGGAACAAAGCAAGACTCGTTGCTCAAGGATACAATCAACAAGAAGGCATCGACTATGATGAAACCTATGCTCCAGTGGCAAGGATTGAGGCAATAAGATTGTTGATTGCCTTTGCACCACACAAAGGGTTCAAGTTGTTCCAAATGGATGTAAAGACGGCCTTCCTCAATGGAATTCTTCAAGAAGAAGTCTATGTCAAGCAACCACCTAGTTTTGAAGACGACGATCATCCAGACCATGTCTACTTCTTAGACAAAGCACTGTACGGCCTCAAGCAAGCTCCCAGAGCTTGGTATGATCGACTTGCCCAGTTCCTACTCTCAAATGGCTACAGGCGTGGAGTTATTGACAAGACTCTCTTCATCCTAGAAGAAGAAGGTAACATCTTGGTGGTTCAAATTTATGTCGATGATATTATTTTTGGTTCCACTAACCTGTCCCTTGTAGACAAGTTCAAAAACTTGATGAGCAGTGAGTTTGAAATGAGCCTAATTGGGGAACTCACCTTCTTCCTCGGATTACAAATCACTCAAAAAGAAGATGGTATTCAAATCCACCAACAGAAGTATGTCAGGAAACTACTGAAGAAGTTCAAAATGGACTCATGCAAGCCTCTTTCCACTCCCATATCCACCATTGCCCATTTGGATAAGGATCATTCGAATCCTCTAGTGGAGGAGAAGCTCTATAGAGGTATGATAGGATCACTTATGTACCTAACCGCTAGTCGACCAGACATTGTTTTTGCTGTTGGTTTGTGTGCTAGGTTCCAATCTTGTCCAAGAGAAACCCACTTGGATGCTGTGAAGAGAATACTTCGATATCTCAAGGGAACTGACTCCCTCTGCATTTGGTACCCCAAAGAATGTCCCTTTGAGCTGATGGGTTTCACTGATGCTGATTATGCTGGATACTTGGTGGATAGGAAGAGCACCTCTGGAATGGCACAGTTCCTAGGCCCTTGCTTTGTGTCATGGGGATCAAAGAAACAAGTCTCAGTCTCTCTCTCCACCACAGAATTTGAGTACATTACAGCCGCCTCTTGTTGTTCCCAACTTCTCTGGCTAAAACAACAACTCACGGACTTTGGTATGTCTTATGGTCCCCTCTCTATTCTTTGTGATAACACGAGTGCTATAAACATTTCAAAGAATCCTGTGCATTACACTAGGACCAAGCATATAGATATAAGACATCATTTTCTTAGAGATCATGTTGAGAAATGAAACATCATTATGAAATTTTGTAGACCTGAAGATCAGGTTGCAGATATATTCACCAAAGCCTTGAATAGAGTTCCTTTCGAGAACCTTAGATTGGAACTGTGAATGATTCCTATAACCTAGTAGTGACCTTAGTTTAAAGGCTCATTTCCAGTTCCCCTGATTGACTAGTTTAAGATTTTTCACTTGTTGAGTCTTGATATCTATGTGTTATATTTTTTGCTACAAACCCTCGTTTCCATAATGGTTTCTTAAAAAGGCTTAGATAAAATTTTCTAGTTCGTATCTTTTGGTCTTCATTATTCTTTCAACTCTGTCTTTGTTCAAGTTTCTTTGTTGGCCCAAAAGTCACAATCTGATCATATTCTAACCCAACAATACAAGCCGAAATGATGATTGTGTACTATGACCCTCCCTTGCCTCATTACACAATCTATTTCCCTATGATCCTCGTCTTTACCCTCTCTGGGAATTAGTGTGTGATGCGATAAATGGCCTTCTCCGGTTTATTTAATGGGAACGTACTTTCTGGTCCTATGTTTTAAAACCCACATCAAAGGTTCCCATATATCCCTCTAGCACACTGAAAATATCGCCAGAAAGGAACTAGGATGGGCTACCCCTTAAACGGCTAGTAAGAGAATTGCTCCTCCCAAGACAGTATTTATGGCAAATCTCACAGCGTCAGAGACGTCTTCTCAGCCTTGAACAGTTGCCATTTTGAGCATCTAATCTTTGAATTTGTGACTGTTGCAAAGGCGCAAAAGCTTCAATAAAATTAGCCGTTTCAACTCTTCAGAGTTCCCAGAAATATCTCCAACGGCTTGATTCTCAACGGCTCCAAAATTGCTCAAGGGTTATTTAAGGTTTCCTGTTTGATTGAGCCGAGCACTCTGTTCTCTCACGCCTTCTCTCAAATCTCATGTTCACCCGTCTCTCTCAAAACACAAAGCTCCTCAAATGGACAAGAAAAACTTCAATCTTAACCTTGCTCAATTGGAGGTAATTAGGCCGATAAGATAACAACAGGCCAAGATGAAGGAACTGCAGAAAAGAAGGAAACTGAAGAGGAGGCCACTACGCTGCCATAGGAACGTCTCTCCTAGTTCCCAGTGCTATAACATCACAGTGTGCTAGTAGTTCCCTAAGGTCCTACTCCCCTCTTCTATCCTTATTTTGTCTAATGTCCAGTTGGTTGTGCTCTTTTGTTTCTCTTTCCACTATGCATCTCTGGGCAATGTTCTTGACTTTAATGATTAATGAACTCTTATGGTAATGTTTCTAATGCATCATTTGTCTTTGCCTTAAGTTTCTATTATGGTCACTGTCATGGGTTTAACGCAAATTGTTTATTTCACATTGATATCCTATACTTGATAAGTAACTTGATCTTTTCAATGATGTCAAAAGGGGGAGGAATGAATAGGAACCTTGAACTCTTGGAACTACATGACTTATAGGAAATCTGAACCCGTTCTCTTTCTGAGGGGGAACTTGATTAACTTAGTTCATTTGCTTATGGGGAATTTGCAACTATTGAATGTTCTCTCATTATTTTATAAAGTTGTAAATCTCTTAGCTCTACTTTTCTCATGCATTTCATGTCCTTATTATGTTGCCAGGTTCCTTATATTTGTCATCATCAAAAAGGGGGAAATTGTTAGGAAACGGAACTCAGGAACCTCAGTTCCTATGAGAGTTATTTTCCTCAGTTTCTCTACTTTTGAAGATGACAAATATTTTGATACTAATGTTTTATCTCAAAGATGTGTTTAGAGGAACCGCAGGACAGTTGTTGGAACCATGGAAGCCAAACAAGATAAAGAAACCAAACAAGCAAGTCAAAGGAACCCAGGTGTGCCCAGAAATGCAACACGTGACTTTGCGTTTCCCGAGAAATTTGGGAACACCAAACCTCGGACAAAAGGAGGTGAAAGCGACTTGAGAGAAGCTTCCAAAAGCCTGTCACCATCCAAGAGCAAGACTCCAAGATACCTAGAACAATGAACCTCAGACAGAAAAAGGTGAAAGCGACAGGACATGGAACCTGTCGATGTCCAGAAGACAGTTCCCAAGTGCCCAGATTGTTGAACCTCGGAAGAAGGAAGCTGGAGAACAACTTGGATGAAGTAGTTGACTAACCTAGAAGGATTCTGAGCTGCCTAGGTTGTTTGCACATGCCAAGAACAACGTGGACCAAGGAGAATCACTTATCCTAGGGCAAGCTCGATCTGTGGGAACCAAGAGAAGTTTAAGCTGCAAAGAATCCTCTATAAAAGGAAGACTAACTCAAGGGTTATCTTCAAGCACTAAAATATGACTCACACACATTAGCAAATATCCAGTATGAACCTTCAAACAAGATCATCAAAGCAAACCGAGATCAAGAGGAACCAGTCAAGGAATAGAAGAGCTGAGTGCTAAGTTCCTGTGACTGTAAGTGATAGTTCCTAGGTGCGAAGGTCTGTTTCTTGGATTGATTATTGATTGTGTTAAGTTATCTAGGATTGTCTAGCTGTGTGTAAGGCAAAGAAACTGTGTGTTTGTTCCTAGGATAAGCTGTAACCAAAAGAGATAAGAAATCAAGAAGTAGACCTTGAAATCCTTTCGAAAGAAAGGTAGTGGTTTTTATCCTGGATTGCTAGTTGGCAATCAAAGGTTTCCACTATAAGAAACTTGTCATTTGTTTGATTGTTTATTTCCGCTGCGAAGGGAACTTAATCGATATTCTGAGTTTCTTAAGTTATTATCTAACAATCACGATCCTACACATGTACGAAACGAACGAACATACAATCTCATGTATACGAACAAATTGCATCAAATAAAAGTATGATCATTTTTATACAAACACGCGACTCGCGATGGTAGACGGGTCGCCAAAACACATTGTTTGCCTACGCACACGTAGGACTTCAGAAATATCTGTCAAAAACACTCTGCGACCCACGATGGTAGACGGGTCGCCAAAACACATAAATCCAAACCCACACACAGGTGGGGCAACGAATCAGACTACATAAGAAAAAATAGATCAGGCATCGAGGGCAGCAACATTGCCTTCGACAGGGGCTGGCTCCAGAGAAGGCTGGGGCTCGAGCGGCTCAGCATCTCCGGAGTGGGCCTCATCCTCACCGACATCTCTGTCCAAAGTCTCCTCTCCGACGCCAGCCAGTTGGAAGAGCTCTAAGCCAGGATTCCCCTTTGGAAACAGGGAATCCATGGTCTCCTTCTCTGCCTTCATATCCCAAAGCTCGTGCTTGCCTTCATCAAACTCCTCCATCATCTCGACACGCGACTTCAACGCATAAAAGGCGCCTACGTCGCCTGCGATCCGACCAACTTCGATCTGAGCCTGCTTCACCTCCTCCTCGACACCTGATCGGCTCTCGTCAAGCTCTTTTCGGCATACGACTAACTCCTCCTGACAACTCTTCAGCTCCCTAGCAAAGCGACGCTCAGCCTCTCGACAGCGACTCTCCGCCCCTTCTAGCTTGCTCCTTAAAGACGCAAGGGCGGACTCCGACCTAGCAGCCCTTTCCTCGGCCTTGACAACCATCATCTTGACACCAGAGTATGCCCCCAAGAGGTACTGAAAGGTCTAAGGAAGAAAATATAACAACAGTCAAAAAACTCAGTCGACAAAAGGGAAGGAAAAACGAAAAAACACAAACAAAAACAACTTACCCTCCACACGAAACACCCCGCCTCACCAATGAAATCCAGGGAAGAGATGTCGTCGACTTCCGACTTTAGAGTCGGATCCTGGGCATGAAAGAGGTCGGCGATTGATTGGCCGACCGTGCCAATCTTGTCGATCCCTTCAGCGGTCACCTCTCTCTTCCTAGGAACCTCCTCTGTCTTAACATCACCAGAGGGAACGCCCACTTTCCTCTTGGAGCCAACTCTGACTTGAGGCGCCGGGTCCGTCAGAACTGACTTGCTCGATGCGACTTTGGATGCCGCCTTCCTCTGCTCGATCAAACCCTTTCCAGACACTCCTCTCAAGCGAGCACTTGTTCGACCACCAGGAGAAGCTGACGCGACAGACAACATGAAAAGATCATAAAGCATACGACAAGGCAAAAAAGGAACAGAGAAAACTCCAGAGATCGAAAACTTACTCTTGACACGAGACGGTCGACATATCGTCCTGAGCGGCAGGGGAAGCCGATAACAGATTGACGTTGACAAACTTTCTTTCCGACGCAGGAACACTAAGGACAATTGATAAGCACTACTTTGTAAGGCTTAACTAAGAGTTATTAGAGGGTTTTATTGGTGCCATTTGGGTAGATTTAGACACATTCATGTGCATGGTGTTTGGGGGCGAGGATTGGTGTTTTGGTGGTGTTTTGAGCTTATTGGAGTACATTTGAAGATTCGGGATATGGAGCCACCAAGGAGTATGGAGTTAGAGAGGAGAAGTGTGGATTTGGTGGTCTGGAGAAGCAAATTGAAGATATCCAGAGGAAGAGAAGTTGACCACTGAGGAGACGAAGAAGAACCAAGGAGAGAGTCCACACGAGAGTAGAAGAACAATGTGCTGAATTCAATTGATTCGTTCTCTCTACTCAGATGTCCAAATGCCGTGATTCCAATTCGAGGAGTTAGATCTTGAAGTCTAATACAAGTCCCCAAAATATGAGCGCAATCCGAGTTGGGAATCAAAAGTTATGACATTTTTACGAAGGTGTCGCATATGCTGAAAATCGAGAAGTAGCCGCGATCGCGGGTACTGTTCACCCGCGATCGCGGGTACTGTTCACCCGCGATCGCGGGTCATCAGCGCCGAAAGCTGCGTCTTTTCCTGAGCTTATCTTTTCATATTTCTTTTTCCCTTTTTCTCATTTTAATTTAGTTATTTTCTTAATGGACTAGGTCATTTGTTAGAGCCCTATAAATACTTTCTTTTAGCATTACGTTTAGGAGTCCACACTCTTATTCCACTTGAGTTGCAATTTCAATTCATCGTTGTTTTATTTCTTTTGAAGTTTCTACCATGACTATGAGGAGCTAAGCCTCTTTGGCTTAGTCTGGCAATGGAAGCTTAAGTTTTGATTATTGGTTGTGAGGTTATGTTCCCTTTCTTAATTCCTATTGGATTATATTATCTCTTCTAAGCTTATTCCATTGGATTTCATTGATTGCACTAGCCCGCGCAACTAGTTGTTATTGGTGATTTTCATATTGCTAGGATTAGGAAACTGTTGGGCTAACGTCCTATTCCGCTGTAGCAACTACAATTTACATGCTCTGGTTGAAATTGTTCTATTGTAGGGAGAGATAATTACATGGTAAATGCATCTGAGCGAGCGTTCTGTGTATCCTGGTTAATTCTTATTTGTATTGCTGCCTTTGGGTTGAACCTTTAGTGGTACTAGGGTTATTCATTGGTAAGGGTTCTTTGTGGAAGGTTTCCCTCTGAATCTACACAAGATCGGGACAGGAATAATCATAGGAAGGAATTGGAAGTAATCTAGGATCAACCAACCAAAACTTAAGTGGAAATTGCCTGGCTAAGTGTTTTCTCACATTTGATTGCATATTATTTATTCTGTTTTATTTCTTACTTGATTTAAACCTCACAAACCCCCCTTGTTACTGCTATTCGATTTGTGATAAGAAAATAGACGCTTGTGATTCTCTTGGGATTTCGACCCTTGCTTGCTTACTATACTAGTTTGAAAGTTGAGGTTTACTTTGATTTGGCATAACGACCTTAGGCCACGTCAACAATCCTTGACAACCCTTCCGACTGAGGATTCACTTCCAGATCTTCCGCCTCAGGAACTACAAAAAAGAAAAGTTAAAGCAAAAAGTTAAGACACACAAACAAGCAAAAGAGAAGATATATACATACTCTCTACTCGCCACTCCGTCAACAAGAACGAGCACTCTCCCCCCTTCTCCAGAGACGAACGCTCGACAAAAAAAAACTTCGACCCCCATCCGCGGTCGTTTACGTCAAGATTAAGCACTAAAGGCTTCCGACCCTGTCGAATGCGCAACTGAACACGGGAAGAACTCTTCGACCCAAGGAAATAATTGTACCACAGGGCGTCGAAATCAAAACCAGCCCCAGATTGAACGTTTACAAGATCCAGAACCCTAAGAACCCTTCATGCTTGTGGCATCACCTGACATGGCGCTAGCACCAAAGTGGCCAGGAAGTCCCTGACAAGGGGAGAAAAAGGAATCATGTGACCAATTCGGAACGGGTATGCATAAAAACAGACCCAGCCCTCATATCGGGCGTCAGCCCTCTCGTCCGGGTGAGGCAGCCTTGCAACCGTCTCCGGAGGAAAACCCCCAACCTGAAGGATCTGCTCTAGCTCCACCTGGGACAAGGTGCTTGTCAGAGCGTCGGACTCCTTCAGAATGAAGAGGGGAGTAGCTTCGTCCTTACGCGAGTCCGAGTGAGTCGTCGACGACTCCGAAGATTCGCTAGACACCATGTCTAAGACAGAAAGAGGAGGAAATCGAAAAGCTATAGTGGAAGAACGGAAGAAACCTACCAGAGAAACTTGCAAGAGAAGAATAGTGAAGTCGAATCGCTAAAGGTCTGCTCCGAATTTATGGAGGGAGAAGATGAACCTGCAGAAACGTCGCATCACGCTCCAAACTCCCGCCACGTAGCCCTGGGCAGCCGCACCAAAAACGGATGGTGGAGATCATGGCTTAGGAAGTTGCCTTGGATTCCGCCCACTCGCCTTGCCGAAGCCCAAAGCAACTTGGGGCTATTGTTGGGCCCAGCATCTCCCTTGGAAGTCAGATCGGGCGAGACAAGCCCAAGCCCAAGACGAGTCGGAAGAACAGGGGAAAAACGTAGAGGAGTCGTCGAAAAGCCCAAGACGAGTCGGAAGAACAGGGGAAAAACGTAGAGGAGTCGTCGAAGACTCCCCAGTCGAAAGCTGCACGACAAATCGTGAAGATCTCGCAGAGCATTAATATGCTAGGATGGAGCAACGGCCACAACATTCAAGCACCACAATAATGGCAAAAATTAAGTACAGAATCCCAGCAATCACTCCCGGCATTGAAGACAAGATCTGGCAAGATCACAAGGAAACGGTCAAAAGAAAAGGCACTTACCATATTTGGATTCAGAAGAGATAAGAGGGGGAGGAGAGCTGGAAAGAGGGGGGATATAGCATACTCTCACGCATAATGAACTCGGAAAATAGGCACGCATAAGCAGGGGATCTTCACCACTCACCCCGTTGAGAAACACCGCTCTACGCCCACCGATCAAACATCGTTATCTCCAGTCGAATCCAGTCTGACCTACTCCCCTCTAAGGATAAGTTGTAATCCGACTTAATTCGATTGTCAACAAGTTAATAAAACTATCTCGCTACTTCATATTTGCTTTTTATTTGTTGATTGTCTACTTGGTTTGAATTGATTTTTGTTACCCGATCGACTTGTTACCCCGTCTAAGGCGATTTAGGTCGTCCGATCTTTTCGCCCCAAAACATGACACAATGGAAGTCTACATAGATGACATGCTGGTCAAATCAAAAAAGAAAAAGGACCACATCGATCACCTCCGCAACAGCTTTGAGGTACTAAAAAGATATAACATGAAATTAAATCCTATGAAATGCTCTTTCAGGGTGTCGTCAGGAAAATTCTTGGGGTACATGGTGACACAAAGAGGAATAGAAGCCAGTCCGGAATAGGTCAAGGCCCTCATCAATCTCCGATCCCCTCAATGCGTCAAGGACGTACAAAAGCTGACAGGTCGGATAGCAGCCCTGAACAGATTCATCTCGAAGTCATCCGACAAGTGCAAACCCTTTCACGACACTCTCAAGAAGAACAAGTCCTTTCAATGGACAAAAGAACATGAAGTCGCATTCCAAGATTTGAAGAAATACCTGGCCAATCCCTTGTTGTTAACCAAACCCAAAGACGACGAGCCATTATTGCTATACCTAGCAGTATCGGAGTCCGCCATGAGCGCAGTACTGGTCAGAGAAGAAGATGGCAAGCAATCGCCAATCTACTATGTCAGTCGAACGTTACTGCCAGCAGAAACAAGGTACACGTCGCTAGAAAAACTTGTCCAATCACTGGTAATGGCATCAAATAAACTCAAACCATATTTCGAATCTCATACTATAATTGTCCGTACTAACTATCCCATGAGAGCAATTATGAGGAAACCCGAGTTCACAGGACGAATGGCCAAATGTGCCATACACCTCAGCGGCTACGACATCGAATACGAGCCCAGGACGACAATCAAATCGCAAGCCTTGGCAGACTTCAACCCGACCCTAGAACAAGAAACCGCCAAAGAAGCAACACAGTTACTTGCGATAGAGGAAACAGGTAAATGGGAGCTCCACACTGATGGTGCGTCGAACACTAGAGGATCGGGGCTAGGGGTCATGCTGAAATCGCCACAAGGGAACAAGATAGCCCAGGCCGTAAGATGCGAATAGGACACGATCAACAACGAAGCCGAATACGAAGCACTCATATTTGGGCTCATTCTGGCACGCGACCTAGGAGTCCGAGAAATCGAAGTCATCTGCGACTCCCTCTTGGTCTTAAATCAAATACAAGGGTCGTACAACGCCAAGGACGACAAGATGATAGCTTATCTGGACGTAGCTAAGAAGCTAATCGGCCAATTCCAAACATTCGACATCAGGCAAGTTCCCAGAGATCTCAACTCTCAGGCTGACGCACTAGCCAACTTGGGGTCCGTCTTGGACCCAAAGGAGTTCCCAAACATCCTACTGGCACACATCACAACACCAGCCGTTCCAAAAACACTCAAAGATTCAAGTACACCATTGGAAGAACTTGTAACGATGGAGATAGGTGACCGACCAGAAGAAGACATCGTCAACGATCATGACGACTGGACGTTACCTTACGTCAAATGGCTAAAAGACGACATCCTACCCAACGACAAAACGGAAGCAAAAAGACTAAAGGTACAAGCTCTTTCCTTCGATATTATAAGTGACGTCTTGTTCAAGAGATCTGTCACAGGGATACTCCTACGATGCCTCAAGACTCCAGAAGTCAGACACATCTTACATTCATTACATGAAGGAGAATGTGGAAACCACACCGGAGGACGAAGCCTCTCAGGAAAAGCCTTGCGAACCGGATACTACTGGCCCACAATGAATAGAGACGCGATGGAGTACACCAAGAAGTGTGATGCCTTCCAACAACACGCACCCGTTCCTCATCAACCCTCGGAACTCCTCCATCTGACTCTGGCACCATGACCCTTCATGAGATGGGGGATGGACATTGTCGGAAAACTCCCACCTGCATCGGGTCAACGAGTCTTCTTCCTTGCCATGACAGACTATTTTTTCAAATGGATCGAAGCTGAAGCCTACCGAGAGGTAAAAGATCAACACGTCATTTCATTTATAAAACGCAATATCTTGTGCAGATTTGGCGTCCCATCAGAAATCGCGTGCGACAATGGCTTTCAGTTCATCAGTCATAAGACTCGAGCCTTTTGCGACCAGTGGAATATCAAGCTGGTCACATCCACTCGTCGATATCCGCAATCTAATGGACAAGCCGAGTCTAGCAACAAAATCATCGTCAACAACCTCAAGAAATGCCTCACAGGGGCTAAAGGAAAATGGGCAGACGAACTCCCTCTCATCCTCTGGTCCGACAGGACCACCCCAAAGAATGCGACTGGACAATCACCATTATCACTCGTCTATGGAAGTGAAGCGGTCATTCCCGCCGAGCTACTGATTCCGACAGCCCGTTACAGTCTTCAGACGAATGAACAAAACGACGTCAAGCTAGCGCACAACTTGGACACGGTGGATGAGACTAGGGAAAGAGCCAGAATTAGAATGGTCAGGTTCCAACAATAGGTCGCAAGAAGCTACAACAAAAATGTTCGAGCCAAAGTCTTCAAAGTTGGCGACTGGGTCCTCAGAAAGACGTTCCAAAACACCAAGAATCCGACCGACGAAAAGCTCGCACCTCAGTGGGAAGGACCCTATCTCATCAAGGAAGTGGTCGGACAAGGAGCGTACCGATTGGAAGACAAAGACGGACGACCGATCCCAAGAAGTTGGAACGCAACACACCTGAAGCTATACCACCTCTTTCACTTGTCATGTGTTATTCGTTGCTACGAACTCAATTCTATTTCTTGAAACTGAGTACTCACATCTAGTAAGGACATTTTTCCTTGCAAAACCTAAGTACAAGACGACGTCAACATACACACTGGATCCAGTCACAAACAAAAGCGCTTACACTACATTTACACGATCGATCGAAACACGAGGAGATGAATACCAAAGACACATTGGCACACCGCCTGCCTTATACAATACATAAGGTTAAGACACCTTATTACATTTACGCAATAAAGACATATTGCTTTCCTCCTCGGCATAACACTAAGTCATGACTAAACATAAACACATACATTTGCAGGCCTCCTTCTTTACACACATACGGCAAGCCCTACTCGACGGAGCACACGGGCAAACCCGACACACAAATCAAAGGTGTCAACGACAATCTTCTCTAGAAGAATCCGACAAAACATACGAACATAAAACAAGTTCGACCCTTTGTAAAACAGATTACGTCAATAAAAGTCTAATCTTTTTACATCCGCGTGACCCGCGATGGTGGACGGGTCGCCAAAACATATTGTCTGCCTACACACACGTAGGACTTCAAATTTTCCACAAACACATTCCGCGACCCGCGATGGTGGACGGGTCGCCAAACCAGAAAACATTCTACCCACACACAGGTGGGATCACAAGTCATTTACGAAAAACAGTCAAGAGTCGGGATTCACAGCATTACCTTCAGCAGGGGCCGGATCGGAGGAAGGCTGGGGCTCGATCGACACGATGTCGCCAGAATAGACCCCGTCTTCACCGGCACTTTCGTCTAGAGATTCCTCTCCGACACCGGGCAACTGGAAAAGCTCTGAACCAGGATTTCCCTTCGGAAATAGGGTATCCATGGTCTCCTTCTCCGCCTTCAAATCTCAGGTCTCATGCTTGCCCTCTTCGAACTCCTCGATCATCTCGACACGCGACTTCAACGCGTAGAAAGCGCCTACGTCGCCTGCGACCCAACCAGCCTCAATCCTAGCCTGCCTCACCTTCTCTTCGACACTTGACTGGCTCTCACTGAGCTCCCTCCGACAAACATCCAAGTCATCTTGGTAGCTCTTCAGCTCCCTAGCGAAGCGGCGCTCAACGTCCCTAAAACGGCTCTCGGCTCCTTCCATCTTGGTCTTCAAAGACGCCAGGTCGGACTCTGACCTAGCAGCCTTGTCCTCGGCCTTAGCGACCATTTCTTTGACTCCAGAATACGCGCCCAAGAGAAACTGGAAAGTCTGGAAAAAGGCGAGATCGAAGCAATCAGAGACCAACCAGACCGGGTAGAAAGAAAACATACAAACTTGAGATCCGACAAGACGACTTACCTTCCACGCAGAGCACCCGGCTTCGCCAATACAATCCAAGGGAGAGACTCCATCAACTTCAGACTTCAGAATCGGGTCCTGAGCATGAAAGATATCAGCAATCGATCGACCGATCGCGTCGATCTTCTCGACTCCACGAGCAACCGTCACCTTCTTCTTTTAAGTACCCACCACCTTCACATCGCCAGAAGAAGCACCTGCCTTCCTTTTCGAGCCAACTTTGGCTGGGAGCGATGACTCCGCCGGCGTCGATTTACTCGACGAGACCCTGGACGCCGCCAACCTTTGCTCTATCAGACTTTTCCCAGACACTCCCTTCAAACATGCACTTGACCGACTAGCCAGAGACGCTGACATGACAGACAAAACATAAGTCGCAAGCAGATGATTAAAATAAAATAAAATAATAATAATACATGAGTCAAACAAAAACTCACACTTGACCCGAGACGACGAAACAGTCGACATAACGTCATGAGTAGTGGGGGAGACCGACAACAGGTTGACGTTTGTGAATTTCCGCTCCGACGCGGGGATACTGAGAATAATCTTTGTCAGTCCTTCTGACTGAGCGTCCGCTCCCAACTCTTCAGTCTCAGGGACTACAGAAAAAAAGAGTTAAGCAAAGGGTTAAAACACATAAAAATGGGCAAAGTGAAGTCGAATACGTACTCTCGACTCGCCACTCCGACAGCAGAAACGAACAGTCACCCCCCTTCTCCAGAGATGAACGCTCGACGAAGAAGAACTTCGACCCCTATCCACAGTCGTTTACATCTAGATTGAACACCAAGGGCTTTCGACCCGGTCGAATACGCAATTGGACACGAGAAGAACTCTTCGACCCCAGAGAGTAGTTGTACCATAGGGCGTCGAAGTTAAAACCGGCCCCAGACCGAACATTCAGCAGATCTAAAACCCTAAGGATCCGCCACACCCGCGACATGACCTGACACGGCGCAAGCGCCAGAGTCGCTAAGAAATCCCTGACAAGAGGGGAGAACGGAAACATATGACCGATCCTAAACGGATAAGCATAGAAACAAACCCATCCCTCGTAGCGAGCGTCGGCTCTCTCGTCCGAATGTGGCAACCTTGCGTCTGTCTTAGGAGGAAAGCCTCCGACTTGGAGAATCTGCTCCAACTCCGCCTCCGTCAGAGTCCCCGTCAAAGCGTCTGCCTCCTTCAAAAGGAAAAGGGGGGGGACCTCATTCTTGCTCGAGTTCGAGCGAGCAGCAGTCGACTCGGAAGACTCGCTGGAAACCATTTCCAGAACAGAAAGAGAAGGGAATCGAAGAGCAATTTTTTCGAGAAAACCTAGACAAACCTACCAGATCAGAGAGCAAGAGAAGAAGATGAAACCAAACCGTCAGAAACTTAATTCGGATTTATGGAGGGAATCGTCAGGTCGCAGAGACGTCCCATCGTGTAGCAGGATTATCACCACGTAGCCCTCGCCTGTCGCGCCCAGATCGGAGGGTGGAAATCGTGTGGGATGAAAGTTGTTTGGACTCCATCTCACAGCTGCCATGAAGCCCAAAACAACTTGGGGCTATTGTTGGGCCCAACATACTCCAAAGGGATCGGAGCAAGCGAATTGGGCCAAGGTCCAGGCGAAGTCGAAGGCCAGAAGAAATTAAAAGGAAGCGACGGACACTCCTCAGACGCGTGGGATCCGACCAGCTCCGAAGATTTTGCCCAAGACATTAATTGCTTGATCAATGGCAACGGTAACAAAATTAAACACGAAGATTATGATGGCATTCAAGAGCAAATCCCGAAGATCACGCATGGAATGAATAGAAGATATTACGAAAACAAGTAACGGACACAAGAGGAAGCTACCATAAATAGATCACGAAGAAGCAATCGACAGAACACACGTCTACACACAGTATTCACTGACTTAGCTTTCAAAAGGCTTACCAGCATATTCGCTCTCGCTCAAGCCCCCTGGGATACTACCCGATCATTGTCGGTCGAATCACTGATACCGCCTGTCGAACGGGACTCGATCCCTTACTCTTCAAGGATAAGTTGGACTCTGATCTGATTCTATCATCGATTGATCAATAAATCATATTGCTATTTTGCATCTACTTTTTACTTGGTTGATTGTCTATTTATTTAGATCGATTTTATATTATCAGATCGACTCGTTATCCCGTCTAAGGCGAATTAGGTCGACTGATCTTTTCGCCCCAAAACATAGCCTATGTGGGATTCCCACATCATGTATAAAAAGACATTGCTCTTCCTTTTGAGCTAATAAGCTTTAAAGTGATTTTGCAATTTTGTGCAAAATCAAACAAGAGACAAAAAAATAGCCTATGCATGAGAAAACATTGTTAACACTGTTGTTTGCCCTTGGGAGAGTTCAATGACATAGTTATCACTAATGTCACACTAATGATCCAACGAGAAAACATCATACTGACATCATTAGACAAAGAAGCATCAACAACAGATTAAAAGGATGTAACATCTACCACAAAGAGTAGAGTGCGTAAAAATGTGAAATAAAGTGCGCAAATAAGCACTTAACATGATCAACGTCCAAAATCGTGATATAGCAACGAATGCACAAAAGAACAAGCGATTGAAGACATCAATATGAACATTACATGATTGCAGAAAGGATAGTTAATTGAAAATTGAATTTTGATACAAGATTACAGAAACTCGCAATGAAACGTTGATATGAACAACAACCTAACCCAAAAATCATAGATATCAAAATTGAGAGAAGGAAGAAGAGATACATGAAAAATTCATTCAAATTACAAATAGAGAATTTATTCAAATATGGCGTGACACATAATACAAAGGCGAAATCAATTGCACAAAAAATCACACAAATCACATAGAAAGTGGAAGAGCATGATCGGGGAAAACAAAGAACAAGCTCAATACATACCAATGTCCATCGCGATTTTGATCAGGAAAAACAAAAAAGTGAAGAAGAGCCCCCATGGAGAAGCTTCAACAATGGAGAAAAAGAGCGCCCATCGAACTGGAATTGCAGGAGGAAGAAGATAATAGTGGGAAAATATTAAAATATAATGGAAAAGTTACCAAAATACCCCTATACTTACAAAAAACGGGATTCATCCTAGCCATAGGATTTCCTAAATCTAATGGATGAAATCTCTCCTCATTTTACACAATAAAAGCCCTCCTCATATGATCCCTTCTCTACATATATAAATCTGTTAGTGTAGAAGCATGAATATGAACTTCCCTGAGATTCGAAGAAGAACGACTAAATTCGATGATCTCCGCACTCCAAATGAAGAGAACTCCCTTTCAAATGGTCCTGAAATCAAACAAAGAGTCAACAGGAGGGCTGGATCTCCCCTAAAGCCCCTCTAACGCTCAAGTCATGCAAAAAGCTCCCAAAACTCTAATGGTGGCTGCTTGAGAGGAAAAAAAGAATGTAGAAGAGAAAGAGAAGCTAAGTTTTTTGGATATTAAATATTTGGGCTTGTCTTGTAAACTTTCTCATGGGCTTATCACTTAATAAGCTCATTAATCATCTTTTAACTTAATAAAAGCTGATATTATATAAAAATAAATGATCTATCTTATTTTACCCATTAATAATTAATTATCCTCTTAATTAGGTAACTACATAATTAAAACAATTAAAGAAAGATATAATTTCCCTCGTCATTTTGCCCCTCGGGCTTCCGAGGCAATTCTGGCTCGAGAGGACGAACCTTATGTCTGCGCCGGGTCCACTCAAACCTGACCTCATGTCTCCACACTCATGGCTCGTTCCGCTCCGGCACGGTTTAGGACAGGGGCACACGGCTTGTAACTAATTGTGCAGCTTTACAGAATGTAATCTGAAGTTGGCTTCACGAATCGGCACGGTCAGGAACCGACCCGCACGGTTTTTAATTGACCGTGCGAATTTACAGAGTGTCCCATATGTTGGCTCCGCGAACTCGACACGGTCGAGAAACAATCTGCACGGTTTGCATCAAATCGTACGGGTTTACAACATGCTTCCCCGCTGGCTCCGTGTACTTGGTACGGTCGAGGACCAATCCGCACAGTTTGTGCCAAACCGTGCGGATTTACAGAGAGCTCCCCGCTATGTTTTCTTGAGGCGGCACGGTCTGGAGTGTTCTGGCACGGTTTGTTGCAAACCGTGCCGGTCTCCAGATGCTCCTTTTGTGTTGTTTTTTGGCGATTTTCCGAGATTTGCCTCCTCGTCCCCTAGCTTTCGTGAGCACGACAAATCATCTACTTGTTAGCCTCACGATTTGGGGGCCCTGAAGCTCGCCGTATGTATGTGTTTAAAGAAGGCCTGTAAATGTTTGTGTATGTGTTAGTCATGACTTTATGCCGGGGAGGTAAGCAATATGTCTCTATTGCGTGAATGTAATAAGGTGTCTTACCTTATGTTTTGTATAAGGCAGGTGGTGTGCCGACGTGCCTGTGTTGTTCATCTCCCCGTGTTCCGATCGATCGTGTAGATGTAATGTAAGCGCTTTTTGCGGATGACTGGATCCAATGTGTATGTCGATGTTGTTCTGCACTCATGTTTTTGTAAGGAGGAGGTCCTCACTTAGTGTCGAATGCTAGTTTTTAAAGAGTAGAGATGTGTATTCGATAATAAGCGATGTATGAAGTTATGTAATGTCTTACCTCGTTGGTTCAGAAATGGTATAGCTTCAGACGTGTCGTGTTCCAACTTCTCGGGATTGGTCGTCCGTCTTTTTCTTCTAATTGATATGCTCTTTGTCCGACTACTTCGGTGATTAAGTAGGGTCCTTCCTATTGTGGTGCGAGATTTCCGTTGGATGGATTCTTGGTATTCTGGAACGCTTTTCGGAGGACCCAATCTCCGACTTTAAATGCCTTGATCCGGACGTTCTTGTTGTAACTCCTTGTGACCTGTTGTTGAAACCTGACCATCCTGATTCGGGCTCTTTCTCTGATCTCGTCCACTGTGTCTAGGTTGTGTGCCAGCTCGATGTCATTTTGCTCGTTTGTCTGAAGGTTGCAACGGGTGGTCGGAACCAGTAGCTCGACCGGGATGACCGCCTCGGTCCCGTAGACGAGGGAGAAAGGCGACTGCCCGATCGCGTTTTTTGGAGTAGTCCTGTCGGACCAGAGACTGAATGGGAGTTCGTCTGCCCATTTGCCCTTAGCCCCAGTGAGGCATTTCTTGAGGTTATTGATGATGATTTTGTTGCTGGATTCAGCTTGTCCGTTGGATTGCAGATACCGAGGTGTGGACGTGACCAACTTGATGTTCCATTGGTCGCAGAAGGCTCGAGTCTTATGACTAATGAATTGGGAACCATTGTCGCACACGATTTCTGATGGGACGCCAAATCTGCACAAGATATTACGTTTTATGAATGAAATGACGTGTTGATCTTTTACCTCTCTGTAGGCTTCGGCTTCGATCCACTTAGAAAAGTAATCCGTCATGGCAAGGAAGAAGACTCTTTGACCCGACGCGGGCGGGAGCTTCCCGACAATGTCCATTCCCCACCTCATAAAGGGCCATGGAGCCAGAGTCGGATGGAGGAGCTCTGAAGGTCGATGATGGATGGGCGCGTGCCGCTGACAGGCGTCACATCTCTTGGTGTACTCCATAGCGTCCTTGTTCATCGTGGGCCAGTAGTACCCGTTTCACAGGGCTTTCCCCGAGAGGCTTCGTCCGCCGGTATGGTTTCCACATTCTCCCTCGTGTAGCGATTGCAAGATGCGTCCGACTTCTGGAGTCTTGAGGCATCGTAGGAGTATCCCCATGACAGACCTTTTGTACAAGATGTTATCTAGGATATCGAAAGAGAGTGCTTGTACCTTGAGCCTTTTTGCTTCTGTTTTGTCGTCGGGCAGGATGCCGTCTTTTAACCACTTGATGTATGGTAGCATCCAATCATCGTTGGTGTTGACGATGTCTTCCTCTGGTCGGTCGCCTATCTCCATGGCGACCAGCTCTTCTAGTGGTATAGTCGGTTCGGCGGATGTTCTTGGGACAGCTGGTGTCATGATGTATGCCAATGGTATGTATGGAAATTCTTTCGGGTCCAAGGCGGATCCTAGGTTGGAAAGTGCGTCAGTTTGGGAGTTAAGATCCATGGGTACCTGTCTGATGTCGAATGTTTGGAACTGTCCGATCAGCTTCTTAGCTACTTCCAGGTAGGCTATCATTCTGACGTCTTTGGCGCTGTCCGACCCTTGTATCTGGTTCACGATCAGTAGGGAGTCGCAAATGACTTCGATCTCTCGGACCCCTAGGTCGTGAGCTAGGATGAGTCCGAATATAAGTGCCTCATACTCAGCTTCGTTGTTAGTTGCGTCCCACTCACATCTTACGGCCTGGGCTATCTTGTCCCCTTGTGGCGATTTCAGCACGACCCCTAGCCCCGATCCTCTGGCGTTCGATGCACCATCGGTGTGGAGTTCCCATGTGCATGTTTCTTTTGTTGCGAGCAGTTGTGTTGCTTCTCTTGTGGCTTCTTGCTCTAGGGTCGGGCTGAAATCTGCCACAAAGTCAGCTAAGGCCTGCGACTTGATTGTCGTCCTGGGTTCATACTCGATGTCGTAACCGCTGATGTGTATGGCCCACTTGGTCATTCATCCTGTGAACTCGGGCTTCCTCATGATCGCTCTCATGGGATGATTAGTGCGGACAATAATAGTATGGAATTCGAAATAGGGTTTGAGTTTGTTTGAGGCCATTACCAGTGATAGTATGGGCTTTTCAAGTGACGAATACCTCGTTTCTGCCGGTAACAGCGTCCGACTGACGTAGTATATCGGTGACTGCTTGTTGTCTTCTTCTCTGACCAGTACTGCGCTTACGGCCGATTCTGACACTGCTAGATATAGAAATAAGGGCTCGTCGCCTCTGGGTTTGGTCAATAACATGGGACTGGCCAGGTATTCCTTCAAGTTCTGGAATGCTGCTTCGTGTTCTTCCGTCCATTGAAAAGATTTGTTCTTCTTCAGAGCATCGTGGAAGGGTTTGCATTTGTCGGACGACTTCGAGATGAATCTATTCAGGGATGCTATCCGACCTGTAAGTTTCTGTACGTCCTTGATGCATCGGGGGGGCCGAAGGTTGATGAAAGCCTTGATCTGTTCTGGGCTGGATTCTATTCCTCTTTGCGTCACCATGTACCCCAAGAACTTTCCTGACGACACTCCGAAGGAGCACTTAGTAGGGTTCAGTTTCATGTTGTACCTTTTTAGCACCTCGAAGCTGTCGCGAAGGTGGTCTATATGATCTTCTTTCTTTTTTGACTTGACCAACATATCGTCTATGTAGACTTCCATCGTGTCCCCAATCTGGTCTTTGAACATTTTGTTGACTAGTCGTTGATACGTAGCCCCTGCATTTTTTAGACCAAATGGCATTACTTTGTAACAATAGATACCTTGGCTAGTGACGAACGCTGTTTTTTCTTGGTCTTCTGGTGCCATGAGGATTTGGTTGTAGCCACTGAAAGCGTCCATGAAGGTAAGCATTTCGTGTCCTGCTGTAGCGTCGACCATGGCGTCGATGTGGGGTAGTGGAAACGAGTCTTTAGGACAAGCCTTGTTGAGATCTGTAAAGTCGATGCTGACTCTCCACTTGCCGTTCTTCTTCTGGACTACGACCACGTTGGCCAACCACTCGGGGTAGTGGACTTCCCTTATCTTTTCATAGAGGCGACGTAGCACTCCTTAGAGGTCCTTTGATCTCCTTTGATTTCTTGGACTCCCCACTTAGTGGGGAACTTGACGACTTGATGATACGTCGAGGGTACCGCCTTTATTGCGTGTATCCATGGCCTGCCAAGAATACAATTATAGGGAGACAGACAATCTAGGACTAAGAATTTCACCTGTTGGTTGATTCCTCCAGCGTATGTTGTTAGGACGATTTCGCCAGTCGTATGCTTAACCTCACCGCTGAACCCGACCAATGGAGTCGACTTTTCGACTAGGTCGTTTTCAGTCAGACCCATTTCTTTAAGGGCGTCGAGGGTTAGAAGATTGCTCAAACTCCCTGTATCAATTAGTACTCTTCGTATTAAGCGATTCCCAATGGACAAAGAGATTACCAGACCGTCGTGATGACTTTCTGATCCGTCGGACTCGTTGAATGTGACCGTCGGAAGGTCGGTGACCTTTCTTGGCTTGAGTTCTTGTAACACCCCCAAATCTTAACTCATTTGGAAATGTATTACCGCCAGTGACCTCGGTTTTCCTCACCGAAGTCACCCCAGGCTTTACCGTTTAAATATAATCATGAAACACATATGATACAAAATCATAATAATATTCAATCAAAACTTGAGTCACGGGATTACATCCCAATCCCGAATAGGACAATATACAGAGTTTAAACAAAAGACAACGGAAGTCGTAATACAGAATTTAACAAATAACAGAGTAAATAGATTACAACGGAAGTCTTTAAAATATTACGAAAAGGGTTGTGATTGTAGTGATCACCTACCCAAGGATCTTAACCTGATTAAAAACAATAAAAACATCCAAAACCACCGTTCATTTTCATAGTCGTTCTAGCCTTCACGGAACAACAACATACCTGATGTGCCGAATCGAACGGATGACACCAGCCAACCATGCAAGGAATAATTACGGTTGGTTAGTCTAAATGAATAGACTAGCAAGGGAATAAAGCAGAGTGGTTCGAATCAGTCGTATTAGGTTAGACTCATCGCTTCTCGAATAATAACCGATGACGATAGTCAACCATCATACTCCTACTGGAATAAACAAGAGGTATGCACAAGAGAAGATTCTGGAGACCGGGTCTCACAGCAATCAATCCCAAAAGAAGACTCCAAATGAAATGAGCCTTATAGGAAACATGACAAATGTTGGGGAACATTAATTTATAATATACACACAATCACAGAATCACAGTATCGCATTCGAGCGACTAAAGTTAAGACGAGCTTTCCTAGCTGCACTAGCGCCTAGTTGCACTACTCACCCAAGGTATATTAATCATGTGCGAACCTACGTCACTTATCTTATTTAATTTCAAAACACACACATCACGTTATAAGCTTTTAGATATATGTTTCGTCATGAGGGACATATATCGAAGGAATGGACCTCGCAGGGTCCAAACCTCAATCCACAACAGATTGGTCATGACCAGAAAGTTTGGCATAGGGTCTTGAATGCCCTGTTATTTGCCAGTTATAAAGAAACGAATGGACCTCGCAAGGACCAAGTGCTCCTAAGAATACTCGTGCTAACTACAGTTAAACACACAAACAAATCACACAGAGCCATCACGGCCCACGCCTACACAATAATCCATATCTATGCCCACCAGGCAATCACCATAGATTTATCAATCTAAACATATATAATAAAAGCACACAATAAAATCACATCAAAGCCATCACGGCCTACACCTGCACAATATATCTATAATAGCGTCGGTTCTAGCAGAATATACAACCTATTATAATATCATCTTTTAATCACATATAGTTATCAAAACTGTTCCCAACATAATTAAGAATCATCCCAAATTATTTAACAACTAAACGATTGATAAATAATTGAAATATGGAATGATGAGCAAGAGCGAACCGCCACTTGCCTGGAGTAGATTCGGCGATGAATCTGGACGAGACGACTACCGAAAATATCCTTTCCAAGGATATGGCCTAAGCTTCAGAATATCCCTAGCAGAGTACGAGTCCACACGCGATCCAGCATATCACGTTCTAACTGACAAATTAATTATCTATCAATTAATTTGACTGGACGAATTTAAGGAATTATATTAATTAAACTTCCTAAAGAAAAAATACGGACGAAAGGGGATCGAAATTATACCGCTCGAATAATTTCGGGTCAAATCTGGACTGGAATGGGACTTGGGCTTCTCGGCCCAACAACAAAACAGAGGAGTGGAGCCCACTCCTTCTTTCCTTCGTCTTCTACCTCACAACAACGAACAGCAACAACGCAACAACAGAGGTCGATCGGCGCGGGCTTCGTCAGGGTCTTCTCGACGCCGAAGATCTGACGCCAGGGATGGAGCCGCGCCGGGGAGGAGGAGCAGCACAACGGCGGTGGCTCGGACAGCAGGACAATCAACGCCCAGGAGCTCACACAAGGCTCGGCGGAGGAGGAAACGACGTCTCTGGTTCGTCGTGCTGGGCAGAGGAGCTCACCGGTCTGAGGTCGCAACCGCAGCTGGAGGCGAACCGAGGAGCGATGCCGTGACGATGGTGAACAGGGGAGACAAGCGGAACAGGGGAGCAGTAGCTCGGCAGCACAGCTCGGCGCCGGGCGGAGCAACAGTGGCACACAGGAGCCAACAACGGCCTCGTCGGTGGCTCGCCTTCGCCGGGGAGAAGCAGCAGTCAGCCACACGAGACACACGACATCAGCAGCGGCGACTCCAAGAAGGAGCTTGCCTTGTCGTCGGCGGGAAGATGATGGCCGAGAGGGAGAAGGTGAACAGGGGAGGCGATGCACAGGGGAAAGACGAGAGGGAGACGATGGAGAGTCTGGTATGCCTCTCTACCCTTCACCAACACCACCTTTAATGGCCCAGGGAGGGGGCAAAGGTCCGACAACTCCCTCGGCAGGGGACCGGCCAATTTGCAAGTGGAAGCCAAGTGGGAAGCAAGTGGAAGCCAAGTGGGAAGCAAGTGGTAACGGGATGATAAGATTTGGTATGGGTTTTAAACCCCGGAAATTATATGTTTGTATCCAAACAAATATTCTAAGTCCAGAAAATACATCGAATGTATTTTATACCACTCAGAGAATTATTACGGAGATCATGGATATTACTGAAAATCCAAACTCCACTGAAAGCGAAATAATTAATCGAACGAAGGATGGGAAAATTACCCAAATACCCTTACTAAAAAATTAAGGGATATTACAGTTATAACGCCTCGAGTCTATCGCTCTTGCTTTCCTTTGCATGCCGCTTAGCTGCGGAGTATGTGTTTCCACATATGTCCGAACCACCTGAAATAGTATTGACGACTTTTGTATGGACAGGAGATGGGGGTTTGTTTTGCTTTACCTGATCTCGTCGTTCCATGGTGGCTTTTGCTCGCTCCGAGATTACGTCGCGTAGGAGCCCCTGCGCGAGTAGTCTAGCGACCTCCTTTCGCAGGGCGATGCACTCGTCGGTCGAATGACCGTGGTCGCCGTGGAATTCACACCATCGGCTCATGTCTTTCTTGACGTCTGGTCGGTCGCTCTTTCGGGGCCATCTTACCTCTTTCTCATATTTGTCGAAACTCTTGACGAGCTCCGACACGGAAACATTGAAGTTATAAGATTGGACCCTAGGAGGCAACGCTGGGATGTCTCTCCAATCCTGCGAGCTGTGCTGGAAAGAGTTTACCTGGTTCGGCTCGTTTCGATTACGAGAATAGGGATGATGACGTCTGTCTCGATGGTTGTCGGAGGGGTTTTTACGATTGGATGGTTCGGGTCCGTGTGAGGCTTTCCGCGACTCACGGTCCTCTTCCAATCTTACCTCGGCCATGGTCTTGGCCTGGACATCTTCGAAACTTCTACACGGGTACTTGGTGATCTCGTTGTAGAGATTGATGTCTTTGACTAGACCTTGTCGGAAGGCTTCGATGGAGGTGGTGACATCGCAATGGGGGATCGCCACTTTCTCTTTATTGTACTTGTTGAGGTAATTTCGGAGAGGTTCGTTATACCTTTGTGTGACTCGGTAGAGGTCACTCGATTGTCTTTCGAGCCTCCGACTGTTGGCGAACTGACTCTTGAAAGAGTTGACCAGATCCGCAAATGATGCAATCATTCCCTGAGGCAAACGCATAAACCAAGTTAGTGCGGGACCCGCGAGGGTCGTGCCAAAGCTTTTACACATGACAGCCTCGCGGCTCTCCCTTGAAACGGATGCAGGCATTAGTTTTTGTTTATAGAGAGAGATATGGTCATCTGGGTCGCTAGTGCCGTCGAATGTCGCCATGTTGGGGAGATGAAACTTCTTGGGGATCTCGACCCTAGCGATTTCTTCGGCGAACGGGGATTCTTCGAATCCGCCGGACGCTTCCTTCTCGATTGGTTGTGGGACTCCCGGAAGCCTAGTGAAGCGATCGTCGATCGTCTTCATGTATCGATCGAGTGTCTGCTGGACAAGATCTAGGATGTTTGGCGGATTGGTAACCTGAGGTTCGTCGATTCGGGCCCCTGTCGACCCGATCGGTGTGGAAAAAGCGATATTGTTAGTCGAAAATGGATTAGCAAAAGGAGTTCGAGATGTACCCTCTGTGTGTCCGAGCCGTCGTATGTTCAGAGGTGTCGGCTCGATGCTATCCATGTCGAGGCGCATTCGGACGCTGCTGTGGATAGGCATGTTCCTAGACCCTGAGGCCATTGATTGTACCTGCGACTTAAGAGACTCATTTTCACGGGTTAGCTGCGCAATCTCGGCCTCGGATTGGGTCGACAGGGTGGCTAAGGTTTCGGTCTTTTGGCATTGCTGGGCTAGTTCCTCTTGGAGGGCGCTCATTTTCTAGGAAAGCTCTTGGAATTGGGTTGGAGTAGGATTTTCGGCCGTGTTTCCTGGAGCTTGAGTATCGTCTTCGAGACGTGGTTCTTCAGTGTTGGTAGGTGGGTCGATAGTCATGGTTTGGAAGGTTTCAGGAGGGTGATCGGCAAGTTGCCCCACGGTGGGCGCCAAATTGTTTTGGGGCGAAAAGATCGGACGACCTAAATCGCCTTAGACGGGGTAACAAGTCGATCGGGTAACAAAAATCAATCCAAACCAAGTAGACAATCAACAAATAAAAAGCAAATATGAAGTAGCGAGATAATTTTATTAACGTGTTGACAATCGAATTAAGTCGGATTACAACTTATCCTTAGAGGGGAGTAGGTCAGACTGGATTCGACCGGAGATAACGATGTTTGATCGGTGGGCATAGAGCGGTGTTTCTCAACGGGGTGAGTGGTGAAGATCCCCTGCTTATGCGTGCCTATTTTCCGAGTTCATTATGCGTGAGAGTATGCTATATCCCCCCTCTTTCCAGCTCTCCTCCCCCTCTTATCTCTTCTGAATCCAAATATGGTAAGTGCCTTTTCTTCTGACCGTTTCCTTGTGATCTTGCCAGATCTTGTCTTCAATACCGGGAGTGATTGCTGGGATTCTGTACTTAATTTTTGCCATTATTGTGGTGCTTGAATGTTGTGGCCGTTGCTCCATCCTAGCATATTAATGCTCCGCGAGATCTTCGCGATTTGTCGAGCAGCTTTCGACTGGGGAGGCTTCGACGACTCCTCTACGTTTTTCCCCTGTTCTTCTGACTCGTCTTGGGCTTGTCTCGCCCGGTCTGACTTCCAAGGGAGATGCTGGGCCCAACATGTCCCCAATCTAATCTTTGAACATCTTGTTGACTAGTCGTTGATAAGTAGCCCCTGCGTTTTTTAGTCTAAAGGGCATTACTTTATAACAATAGATACCTTGGCTTGTGACGAATGCCGTTTTCTCTTGGTCTTCTGGTTCCATGAGGATCTGATTGTAGCCACTGAACGCGTCCATGAAGGATAGCATTTCGTTCCCTGCCTTCGCATCGACCATGGCGTCGATATGAGGGAGTGGGAAAGAATCTTTGGCACAAGCCTTGTTAAGGTCGGTGAAGTCGATGCAGACTCTCCATTTGCCATTTTTCTTTTGGACCACAACCACGTTGGCCAGCCATTCGGGGTAGTTGACTTCTCTTATTTTTCGTGTTTCCAGCAGGCTCCTAACTTCATCGTCGACGATCTTATTTCGCTCTGGGGCGAATTTCCCGCGCTTTTGCTTTACAGGGGGTGAGACGGATCTACATTCAATTTATGAGTAATAATGTTTGGAGATATTCCGATCATGTCTTCATGTGACCACGCAAAGCAATCAACATTAGATCGGAGGAAATCCAGTATTTGTTGTCTGGTCGAGTCGTCCAGGTCTGACCCGACCCTTACCGTTTGGTTTGGCTTTGAAGGATCTAATGCGATCTCGTCAAGCTTTTCCATTTCTGGTTCGATGTATCGACTAGATCCTTCGCTGAGCTGTGATTGCTATGCGGTCTTGGGTTCGATCGCGCTCTTCATGGAGGCGACATAACATTCCTTGGCCATCCTCTGATCTCCCTTGATTTCTTGGACTCCCCACTTGGTAGGGAACTTGATGATTTGATGGTACGTCGAGGGTACCGCCTTCATAGCATGTATCCATGGCCTGCCAAGAATGCAATTATAGGGAGACGGGCAATCTAGGACTAGAAATTTCACATGTTGGTTTACTCCTCCGGCGTATGTCGTAAGAACGATTTCGCCGATAGTATGTTTAACTTCGCCGCTGAATCCGACTAGTGTAGTCGATTTCTTGATAAGATCATCTTCACCTAGACCCATCCCTTTGAGGGCGTCAAAGGTCAAGAGATTAGTTGAACTTCTTGTATCGATTAGTACTCTACGTATCAAACAGTTCCCAATAGACAAAGAGATTACCAGGCCATCATGATGGTTTTCCGATCCGTCGACATCGGACTCATCGAACGTGACCGTTGGGAGGTCGGAGACCCTGGTTTGTCTGAATTCTGGCGTCTCGGGTTTACTGCTTTTGCTTTCTTTCGCATGTCTTTTGGCTGCGGAGTACGTGTTCCCACATACGTCTGAGCCCCCTGAAATGGTATTGATAATTTTTGTATGAACAGGAGATGGGGGTTTATCTTGTTTTACCTGATCTCGTCGTTCCATGGTGGCTTTGGCTCGTTTCGAGATTACGTCGTGCAAGAATCCTTGTGCAAGTAACCTGGCGACCTCTTTGCGTAAGGCGATGCATTCGTCCGTTGAGTGAACATGGTCACCGTGGAATTCACACCACCTGCTCATGTCTTTTTTGACGTCTGGTCGGTCGCTCTTTCGGGGCCATCTTACTTCTTTTCTAGATTTGTCAAAACTCTTGACGAGCTCCGACATGGAAACACTGAAGTTGTAAGATTGATCCCTGGGAGGCAGCGTCGGACCATCCCTCCAGTCTTGAGACCTGTCTTGGAAGGAGTTTACCTGACTTTGCTCATTTCGGCTACGAGGGTAGGGATGATGACGTCTGTCTCGACGGTTGTCGGAAGAGGATTTGCAATCGGATTGGTCGGGTCCATGGGACGCTTTTCGCGATTCGCGATCTTCTTCCAAACGCACCTCGGCCATGGTTTTGGCTTGGACATCTTCGAAACTTTTGCACGGGTACTTGGTGATCTCGTTGTAGAGGTTACTATCCTTGATCAGACCTTGTCTGAAGGCTTCGATGGAGGTGGTGACGTCGCAATGGGGGATTGCAACTTTTTTCTTATTGTACCTATTAAGATAGCTTCGGAGAGGTTCATTGAACTTTTGGGTGATTCGATAGAGATCACTCGACTGCCTTTCGAGCCTCCGACTGCTGGCGAATTGGATCTTGAAGGAATTGACCAGATTCGCGAACGAGGCGATCATTCCCTGAGGCAAACGCATAAACCAGGTCAGTACGGGACCCGCGAGAGTCGTGCCAAAGATTTTGCACATGACAGCCTCGCGACTCTCCCTCGGTACAGATGTAGTCATTAGTTTTTGTTTATAGAGAGAAATGTGATCATCTGGATCGTTGGTGCCGTCGAATGTCGACATGCTAGGAAGGTGGAACTTCTTTGGGATTTCGACTCTAGCGATCTCTTCGACGAATGGAGATTCCTCGTATCCGCCTGACGCTTCCTTCTCGATCGGTTGCGGAACTTTGAGAATTCTAGCGATGCGGTCCTCGAGTGTCTTCATGTGCTGACTGAGCGTCTGCTGGACGAGAGCCAGGATATCGGGAGGATTGGCAACCTGTGGTTCGTCGATTCGGGTTCCTGCTGACCCGATCGGTGTAGAGAAAGTAACATTGTTAGTCGGAAATGGATTGACCAAAGGAGTTCGAGATGTACCCTCAGTATGTCCGGGGCGTCGAACGCTCGGGGGAGTCAGCTCGACGCCATCCATGTCAAGACGCGTCTGAATGTTGCTATGGATGGGCATCCGTTTGGATCCAGAAGCCATTGATTGTACCTGCGATCTAAGAGACTCGTTTTCACGAGTTAGTTGTGCAATCTCGGTCTCAGATTGGGTGGATAAGGTAGCCAAAGCTTCGGTCTTTTGGCGTTGCAGGGCGAGCTCTTCTTGTAGGGTAGTCATTTTTTGGGCAAGCTCTTGGAGTTGGTTCGGAGTAGGGTTTTCGGTTGTGTTTCCTTGAGTTTGGGAGTCGTCTTCGAGGCGTGGCTCCTCGGTGCCGGTAGGCTGGTTAATAGTCATGGTTGGAGGATTTTTGAGATGGTGATCGGCAAGTTGCCCCACGGTGGGCGCCAAATTATTTTGGGGCGAAAAGATCAGTCGACCTAAATCGTCTTAGACGGGGTAACAAGTCGATCAGATAATATAAAATCGATCCAAACCAAATAGACAATCAACCAAGTAAAAAGTAGATGCAAAATAACAATATGATTTATTGATCAATCGATGATAGAATCAGATCAGAGTACAACTTTTCCTTGAAGAGTAAGGGATCGAGTCTCGTTCGACAGGCGATATCGGTGATTCGACCGGCAATGATCGGGTAGTATCCCAGGGGGCTTGAGCAAGAGCGAATATGCTGGTAAGCCTTTTGAAAGCTAAGTCAGTGAATACTGTGTGTAGACGTGTGTTCTGTCGATTGCTTCTTCGTGATCTATTTATGGTAGCTTCCTCTTGTGTCCGTTACTTGTTTTCGTAATATCTTCTATTCATTCCATGCATGATCTTTGGGATTTGCTCTTGAATGCCATCGTAATCTTCGTGTTTAATTTCGTTACCGTTGCCATTGATCAAACAATTAATGTCCTAGGCGAAATCTTCGGAGCTGGTCGGATCCCACGCGTTTGAGAAGTGTCCGTCGCTTCCTTCTAATTTCTTCTGGCCTTCGACTTCACCTGGACCTTGGCCCAATTCGCTTGCTCCGATCCCTTTGGAGTATGTTGGGCCCAACAGGCTACAAGAGTGAAATCATGGGTAGTAGCCAGTCTAAGACCATGGTGATGCCCAATTATATTCCTTTACACTACTGATTTCCCCAAATACTTCAAGCATTTCAATGTTAGAAGTCTTAATATATCATATGAAATATATTACTTGTGTTACTATTTACCTCTATTATCCTTTCTATAATCGCCTTTTATGGACTGAACTAGTGATGCTATTAAAATATGAGCTTTAATAACTTGTTTGTTCAAACTAATGATTGCTATCCTCTAACTAGCATTAAGACAAATCTCTTGAACGACTCCAAATGGGAATTTCACAATAGCTATGTCAAATCAGAGTATTGGTTATGCTACTTGGGCATGATGTGTTGTTACGGTGTCCTCTTGCATATTTCTCTCATAAGATTGCTTGGAGAATCTACAGACTTTTCTTGTACAAAATCCCTCTTAAACATTGTCTTTGATTTCATTTTCAAATGAATCCTAGCTGCTTAGTCATACTCAAACTCAGAATAACAGTAACAATTTCAGATCTATATACTTTTTATCTCTTAAAGGCTCCTTATGGATACATGAAAGATTCTACATGTAAATTCCAACATTTTGTAATCCATATGATTGAAGTGGATATACAGGAAATGACATATTTACTCGACAACGTCGCATTGAGTTGCACCAAAGTTTTAAGAGCTTATTATGCACTTTAGGTAACTAGTTATGTACTATTACATACAAGACATGCACTTTTATACACTTTTGGTTATCACAAGCATGATTTGTAGCCTATAAGGGATTCGAACCCACATCCATGTATACCAAGACAACGCTCTACTATTTGAGCTAATAGGCTATGACAAAATTAAATATTTGGACATATATCACTTTATAGAAAGTAAATTCAAACATGAGGAGAAGCATTTAGTGATGCATTTTTTATACCTTTAGTAATGTAACACCCCCAAATAACCTCTAGAAAGTATTACCGCCAGTGACCTCAGACGTACTGTCCGATGTCACCCAAGGCTTTACCAGTTGATATAAATCATCACACAACAATTATGATACAAAATATCATAACTTTCATTTAAACCATAGTCGCGGAATTACAACACAATTCCAAGTACGACAAAATACATCAGAAATACAGCGGAAGTCTTTACACAAAATATTTTCTTAACACAGCGGAAGTCTTTAAATAACCAACAAAAGGGTCTTGATCGCAATGATCACCCGCCAAGGATCTTAACATGGATCACTTGTCAAAATACCGTTCGCTTCTATAGTCATTCTAGCCTTCACGGGATGACAACTTATCTGATGTGCTGAATCGAACAGATGACACTAGCCAACCATACAGAGAACAATTACGGTTGGTTAGTCTAATGAAAGACTAAGCAAGAGTACAAAGCAGAATGATTCGAAGTAGTCGTATTAGGTTAGACTCATCGCTTCTCGAATCAAAACCGATGACGATAGTCAACCACCATACTCCTACTAGAATATATGAAAAGACATGATCAAGAGAAGATTCTGGAAGACCAAGTCTTCCAGCAATCAATCCCAAAAGGAGACTCCAACGAAATGAGTCTTATCGGAAATATGACAAATGTTGGGAAACATTAATAATCACAGAATCACAGTATCGCATACGAGCGATTTAAAAGTTAAGACGAGTTTTCCTAGCTGCACTATCGCCTAGCTACACTACTCGCCCAAGGGTATATTAATTATGTGCGACAACGGCACTTATCTTATTTAATTCCAAAACCCACATCACGTTATAAGCTTTTAAATCTCCCCACAAGAGATATCGGATCTCCTCACAAGAGATATCAGATCTCCTCACAAGAGATCTCAAAGGGAATAAATCCCGAAAGATTTGGCACTAGCGAAGTGCACCACCCTGAGTAAGGGCATGGTCATGACCTGAGAGAGTACTGGGGAAGAATCCACCAAGTACTAGTTATAAAGAAATAGCTAAACCCCCACAAGGTACATAGCGTTCCTACGAATACTCGTGCTAACTAAACAGTTCAACACAGTAATAATCCACATCAAAGCCATCGCGGCCAATAACAGATATAATAGCGTTGTTCTAACAGATATACAACCTATTATAATATCTGTTTTTAATCATATAAATATATATAATAGCGTTGTTCTAACAGATATACAACCTATTATAATATCATCTTTTAATCAATTATTAACAAAGCTGTTCCCAACGAACAATAAATCAGTTTATCATCCCAAATTAATTAACAACTAAACAATTGATAATTAATTGAAATATGGAATGATGAGCAAGAGCGAACCGCCACTTGCCTTAGATCCGCAGAAGCTTAAGCAAAGCTTAGAGACGACGAGTTCCTGGGTCCGAAACAGGGACAGATCTGAGACCACAGATTCCTTCGGATCGACCCAAAATGAAACCCTAAGTTAGATTCAATATCCACGTATATGGATCTAAAAGAATACGAAAAGAATCGAGGGAGTCAAGCCTCGCCCAAGACCACACACCCACGAGCCACAACACGAACCCAACTCACCGCGGGTGCGGTGGGGTCCTTGCCGCGGGTGCGGCGAGCTAACAGAGGCAGAGGGGCTTCAGCGAAAATTCAGAAAACTCACCCAAATCGAGTTGTTTGCTTTCGATTCGATTATGGTTCACTCTCCAAACACCTTAAACCTTCCAACACCACTTGGGAGTACTTTCTCCACTCAAGGGAAACTCCGGCGAAGCTCCGACGAAAGCTTGGAAGCTCAGGCGGCAATGGAGAAAACAGAGGAGGAAGAAGACAGAGGAGGAGGAAGAAGACGTTCAACACTCTCCTCTTCAGCTTTCTCTCCCTTTTATAGGCCCAACTAAGAGGGGAACAAGTAGGGGACAAGCCCTCGACCAAGGGAGGCAGCCACTTGCTGACAATCGACACCACTTGCAGTGGAAGACGATCATGCTGCAGAAGAAAAATATCCCACCGCAGGGTGCGGTGGCCTCCACAGACCGTCTCACGGATCGGCCTTCGCTGCGGGTGCGGCCACTTGACCGCGGGGTGCGGTCAATGCCATTTTTCACCCTTTTGTCCGTTTTGACTTTGGGTTAATCTTCTTAACCCCGGGTTAAATATATTCGTACACGAACGACTATTTAACCTTGAACACATGTTAACTATATTTTATATTACTCGGAAAAATATTACAGAGATCAAATATATTACCGAATGTCCGAACTTCTCTGAAATTAATCCGACTTGTAATACGGGAGTTGGAAAAATTCCAAACTATCCTTATAAAATGAGGGATATTACAAGTAATGCACTTTTACTAATAAGATGTGCACTATTAGGCACTTAGCTATGCACATTTACTAATAAGACATGCACTTTTTTTATTACCTGACTTATTTCTTTTAAATGACAAAGACACACATCAAGGCATGCACTTTTGCACATTCAGTAATGCACTTTTATTACTTGAATTATCATAGTTGCATCCTTGAAGTGCAATACTCTAGATTTCTTTTCAGTTATTGTCCTTTCGTTTACTATTTTTTAGCACATGCAAATATACATATTTTAGACACTAAAACATGCACTTCATTAACATATTTATGCACACTAGGAGGTTAGGTGTTCATGAAAAAACAAGTGAACGTGTGAGATATCTATAAATTATAGACTTTTATTTATGCACTTTAGCATGTTGAAGTTGTACCTTTGTCATATATTTATGCACTTTATTGTCTCAGTGAACATGCAAGAGTTTGAAGAGTTCCTAAGAAAAGCTGAAAGTTGTAACAATACATGGTTATGCATTTACGCAAAGATCATTATGTTTCAAGAGCCTAAATATAAAGTTTATACTCCAGTTCATGTAGAACCTTAGACATTCAGGCATTTTTCAACTAAACATTTATAAACCCTAGACAATTCATAAGAGAAAATTGCTTGTGATTTCCTCATGTTAAATTCATACAACCTCAAAGCATCTCAATTTTTCAAGCTTCTACAAGCACTCTCAAGTGATTTTTTGTGCACAAATCGACATTTATCAACTGAAATTAGTTACAAACCTGAACTTGTTGAAGTACTCCTAAATCTCCATTAATCGATCAGAATTTGAAATTAAGTGATTGAAAAAGATGTTTACTGCATGTTCGAACAAATTTCCCTTTCATATGCTTGTTTTCTCTCGCCATTGCAGCACAAATTTCAAATTAAAAAGAGAAGTGAAAAATTGTAGGATATGAACGAAGATGTTGAGGAATCAAGAGGTTTTGTTTCGTGGAGTAGCGTGATACAAGATCGATTCACGAACGACAACCTCTCTGAGATTGAGAGATTAGGGTTTTTCAATCTCCTGGGAAGAAGTGGAAGAATGAGAGAGAGCGTGTTTTTCAGGGTTTTGTATCAGGTATAGGGATATGGGAAAGTTGAGAATATTACATGTTGTGCATGCCACCGTTTCAGTAATATCAGCATAACTTCTCTTCCTTTACATATTTTCGATCTTTCAATCATGGTTGTCCATTTGAGTGATCTAAAGGTTGTGAAAATTCATTATTTTCACCTTATGAGTATTATGTACCTTAGCGCAACTCTATATATGTATACTAAAAGAAGTTGTTTGAGGTATATCTTTATGTCACTTCAAATATGTCATGTATTTTCTACATATTTTGTCATATCACTCATAATTTAATTAAAGTTATAAATGTAAAAAATCTCCATGATAATCTACCAATTAGTCCAAGATTTCATCTTTCAAAAATTAATAACATATTTCCTTGATGCATATGTTAAGTACTTAAGTGTTAAATTATCAATTTAACAATTATTTAGATATGTACAAATCTTAACATATTTTTTATAGATCTTAATAGATTATAGATTCCACGTCCCTTTACTTATATGTTTTCATATTTACAATATTACTTAATTTTGTACTAAAACTAGTTCCCGTTATAAATACAAGGTTGATGGTTGATCGAGTGTTGTATTTGTTGTTCTTATTTAAAAATTTATAATAAGTTAATGTTATATTTCAATTATATCTTATATCATCTATTGTGTAAGGCATGAAAGTTAAATTAGTATGTCTCTAGATATGATTTCTTATCTTGAGGACATAAATATGACATAATTAAATCGATTAAAAAAATCACTTAAAATTATTATATCGTGTTCAAAAGTTTTAGATAAAAGAGTAAGTGTTGAACAAAGTAGGGTAGCATATCAACACTAAACCCAATACACCTCAAATGTATTTCATATTATAAGTATAAAATAACAAAATTATGAAAGTAAAAATGTCCTTATGTGTCCATTTTCTAGTCTTGACCATAAATTAGTTTAGATATATTTAAACCTTGTTCTTACTTTATTGGTAGTCTATTTATTTTGTATTTAATTGTTGTTTATGTTTTACAGTTTTTTATTAGTCGGTATTATTTATAATAAAAAAACAGAACTTTCGTGTTGAATGTTTAAAAGTACATTAATAGAAATACAACATAGTTAATTAATTAAAATTGTTAATCACTAGAGGATCACCTGATTCACACTTCGTAGATGGATCCTGACTCCTGAGGTCATCGACACTCATTGATGCGGTCACAGTTGATTTCGGTCCCTCATGTTTAGCCAAGTCTCCAACATTGAATCAACGAATCCTCGCTTTTCCAACTTGTACTAGTAAACTAAACATGCTTTATTAACTGACATATGACAAATATTTATAGAAAATAAATAACAAATGGACTTGGACTAGCGGCCCTACATATGACACACACTCTCTCAGGCATGATTACTAAAATAACCTCAATTAAAATGCTAAATATAATAATAATAATCTCTAAATAACATAAAACTTAGAAATAACATAAATTAAGCTAGGATAAGCATTCAATGTGGAAGCAACGCCAAACACGTTTGCCATCGGGTGCGTCATAGGAAACATTGAGTAGAGCATGGGGAAAAAAAGCTCGAGCCAACATTCATATATGTCTTCAGAGTTTGACACCATCACGAACAACATGGAAAATCACGGTGAAGGACCCCAAGTTGTGCGTGGAAAGTGAAACTACGCCGATGGCTTCTTGATGCTCTAATTCAGTGTGGCCGTAGCGTTGTTGAGCGATGGTACACAGCGCGCAAGATGGCTAGCGCCTAGTAACCTAAACTACGCCGATGGCTTCTTGATGCTCTAATTCAGTGTGGCCGTAGCGTTGTTGAGCGATGGTGCGCAGCGCGCAAGATGGCTAGCGCCTAGTAACCTAAACTTATATGGTTAAGAGCGTGACCAAAGGAGGAGAGCTGATGATGGAACCATAGTTGGCTAGCATCTTTGTGACTAGAAAATTGGTGGCTTGCGCGATGCTTCGAGCGCGTGCCCTAATCACAAGCTCGTAGGAGTATACACTCATCATCTCATCTACATCATTCGCCATCAAGATGGTATGTAAAAGCTATCAGATCCACCCGACTAACCAATGAATGGAGAAAATGGTCTATTTATTCATCACCGACATTTAGGCCCGAAAATCACTCGTGGAAGACTGATCCACCCGGGAAACCCGACCCAAATATATGGATGATCATCCGAAGTAAACGAGGTGACAGATGGTTGATGGGTCGAGTGAAACGGATTACAGGATAGTGATAGGTGATGTAAATCTCACCCATCACCCAATCCATCACCCACACTTTACCCACCCATCCATTCACCCGTCGACAATTTAGTTCAAATTCTATTTTATTAAAATATTTGACTTCAATTTTAATTTTTTTGTTTTAAAGTTGGGAATATTTTATATCAATGTCCATCAAATCCTTTAATTAGAACAACTATTTTCATATATTGAAGAAAAATAGTTATTTTATACACTTAATTTCATATTTTATCACATTTACATAATTATAAAATATTAATAAAAATGTTATGCGGATAACCCAACCTATCCGAATCAACCGTGGGTGATGGATGGACGGATATGGGTGAAAAGTTTCACGAGTGACGGATGAGTCAAATAAAAAATTTAACTTCACGGATCAGGTGATAAAATGACATCATTCATCCATTATCCGACCAATTTTCACCCCTAGAGCATTACAGTCCTAGTATAATCCCATTAATTATCTTTTTTTCTTGAATTAAAAAGGTAATCTAATTCACGGTTACAAAAAAAACTTGCAAAAATCTTAGATTATCCTATATATTACGTACAAGGATTACCCGATATCAAGTTTCTAAAACCACTTTCTATATTCTAGATTGTTCGAGTCATCTACCTTCTCCACAATTCCTATCTTCGATTGGCAATAATTCATCCCATTACAATTTCATTTTTCTCTTTACAACTTCCCAAGTCCAAAAATCCTAAAACCACCGTATGTTTATACCAACGCCAACCCTATGTTAGCGTCCACAATTGCATAATTACATTAGAAGCATATATTTATTTATTTTGAGCGGAAAAAAGGCAATTTGGATGAAGCAATATTAGAAGCAACAATAGAGTTCAATTCAGATGGACAATTAGAAGTAGCAGAGAAAAATAAAGGATCAACAGGCCTAAGACCCGCAAAAAAATGCGCTGCACCATTAGCTTCACGGCGGACATGGCACCAAGAGCAGGAAACCATGGAAGTCCGCAGATGTTGAAGTTGTGATAGTAGCACACCAAGAGGTCCTTTCCTGCAACTTGACTATCAGCGGGAGGCAGTCGGATTCAATAATTGCATCGGTGAAGTGATGGTCGATGAATGTTTGCAGAGCCCAGCTCAATGCCTCCGCCTCGACAATCTCCGCATCCGTAGAAGGGGCAACCCTGCGCGCCCCAGCCAACACCATTATCGTCGCAAACGATGAATCCAATACCACACCCCATCGACGACGAAACCGCCGCATCACAGTTGATCTTCAAACACCCGGTAATCGGCTTAGACCACGACGGAGGAGAGGACCGAGCTACTTTTACCCATCCTTACTAGGAAGACGGAAGCAAGACATAGTGTATGTCGGAATAGCTTGAGCAACCACTTTAATCAGAACCTCTTTGCCAACTCTCGAAAGCGACTTCTCTTTCCACCCACTAAGCTTGTGAAGAATCCCATCCCAAAGATCACCTTCTTGGATCTCCCAACAATCATTGGCAAACCAAGATATTTCTCAACCTTTCGGACACCCAATATCTGTTGCAATTCAGTCAGGTCTGCTAGCATCCACATTCTTGTTGAAAGATAGTTCAGATTTTGAGAAGTTAACTTATTGTCTTGACGCCGCTCCATAAACATGGAGAATATTGATCAATTTTGTGCTTTGTTGACAAGTAACCCTCACAAAAAGAATGCTATCATCAGGAAAAAAAAATAGGTGTCAAAAATAGATGTGACACCGAAGGGGCAGAACGAGCAATCCAAGTACCATGAATCCTCTTATTCATCTCACTGTGTCGCAGCATACCAGAAAGACCCTCAACACATAACATAAAGAGAAAAGGTGATAAAGGGTCATCTTGCCTCAACCCTCGAGAAGGTACAAATGTCTGGGTGGGACGACCTCCCATAAGCACAGAAAACGAAACATAGGTAACACACCGCATCACCAGAGAGATACATCGCTCAGCAAAACCAAGTTTCCGCATACAATGCTCCAGGAAACACCACTCCACCCGATCATAGGCCTTCACCATATTTAACTTGAGAGCCAAGTATTCTTTTTGACCGCCTTTCAGATTCTTCATATGGTGTAAAATCTCGAAAGCAGCCAATACATTATCAGTGATAAGGCGCCCCGGGACAAATGCGCTCGCTCTGATTCTGAGAAACCAACTTTCCTAAGCATTGCTTCAGCCTATTAGTTAGCACTTTGAAAATAATATTGGGTTTGTTTGGTAAAAGATGTTTATTGTTTATAATATGTTTATTTTAAAAAATTAGTTTTTGAAATTTAAAATTTGTAAAGTAATAGAAATTGTGTAAGATAAAGAAAAATACTTTTTTGTTTATAAATAATTTTTCAAACGGAGCCCTTGTAAAGAACGTTGCACAAACTAATGGGCCTCAGGTCCTAACTCCTAAGAAGCATATATGGATAGCTAAGAAACGAAAAAACCAGATACGCATGAGCTCGTGACTCAGACTTGTTGGGCCACGTTTCGATCAAAGTTGGACCGGCCCACAGACGGTTGAAGGATGAAGCCCATCACGCGGAGAAACCGGCCTGCTTGCTGGTGCGACCAACGGCTCCCTCAAACGTCCAAGCGAAAATCACGGGCATGATCCTATCACTAAAACGGCTAAATGATCTTCCCAAATCTCGCATTAAATCCCCTCATTTTAAATAGATTGTGATCAGGCTATTGTAGGACACGTTCTCTACTATTCCATTGTTGAAATACTAAACCCCCAAAGTTCTCGTTGTACTACAAGCTCGTTCAATATATTTGCAAAGTTCATCCGATTGTGCTTGGTCTGATCTAGTATTTCTCTGTCTCGATTCGTCATAGCTAAGCATTATTATCACCATTTCGTCTCATCATTCTTATTTTCTGATTTGTTTGAAGTTATAATTTGATTCGTTCGACTAATAGCACCACATCGAAGGCAATTTAGGTTTGATATCTTTTTGCCCAAAACAATTTGGCGCCCATCGTGGGGCCGTTAGCCGATTCGCATTCAGAAACTTCATCAAAAATCATCCAAAATGGTGAGCGACGCTCTTCCCAGCGCCTCCGGAGAAAGGCCAGTCTTGGGAGCAACCACTGACAACACGGTCGTCAATACAGCGGAGGTTTCTACCCAGGAACAGATCCGTCGGATGGCGCAAACCCTGTCGTCCCTCCAGGAAGAACTAGTCGACCAGCGTCAAACTAACGAATCGATCCGTGCTACTTCTGTTACTGCAATGAATCGTTTGACTAACGAAAATGAGCTTCTCAAAGCGCAGGTACAATCCGCCGCATCCGCACCAGCCGAAAGCAGACGCCCAATCGACCTCGAAGGGATCCAAACTCGATTAGACATGGAGGGTATAGTCGTAACGCCAGCAAGCGAACGAAACCAAATCCATACGACCGGTATTCCTGAAACTTCTCGTGTCAACCCTATTATGACTAACAATGTTTCTTTCGTCACATCGACCGGTTCCAAAAGGACCCGAGTAACCAATCCGCAGGTTACGACGATGCCGAGCATCCAGACGCTCATCCAACAAGCTATCGACGAGCATATGAAGTCTCTCGACAAACGTTTCGCGAAGATCCCGGGCGTTCCCCAACCCATCGAGAAAGAGGCGTTGGACGGCTTCGAAGAATCTCCGTTCATCGATGATATCGCACGGGTCGAGATCCCAAAGAAGTTTCATCTCCCAAGCATGGCCAGTTACGATGGAACGAGCGATCCAGACGACCATATCTCCCTCTACAAGCAAAAGCTCATGACAATTTCCGTCTCCAGGACCAATCACGAGGCAGTTATGTGTAAAAGTTTCGGCACCTCCCTCGCGGGGCCGGCACTTACTTGGTTCATGCATCTACCATAAGGATCGATCGCATCCTTCGCAGAATTAGTCAACGCTTTCAAAATTCAATTCGCTAGTAGTAGAAGACTAGAGAAGCAATCTAGCGATCTATATCGTGTTGTCCAAAAGCATAACGAACCTTTACGTACTTATCTTAACATGTAAAATAAGGAAAAGGTCGCCATACCCCACTGCGACATCCCTACATATGTCGAAGCCTTTCGACGGGGTCTGGTTCGGGGCAGCAAGCTGTATCGGGAATTGGCGAAATATCCCTGCCGAAGTTTCGAAGACGTCCAAGCCAAGACGATGGCTCAAGTCAGATTGGAAGAGGATGAAGAACCCTTCAAGACCGAGCCAAGTCCGGATCGAGTCAACCGTAGATCAACGTCCGATAATCGTAGGGACAGGCGTCAACAGCCATACCCCCGAGGACGCGATGACCAAAGTCGAGACAGGGGACACGAATGGAAGGAAAACCCTTTGCTACCCCCCAAGCTACAATCGTATAACTTTTGTGTTTCGATTGCAGAGTTAGTCAAGACGTTCGACAAATATGGCAAAGACGTAAGATGGCCGCAAAAGAACGACAAGTCGGACTACAAAAAAGACTTGACGAGGTGGTGCGATTTCCATGAAGACCATGGGCATAAAACCGACGAATGTGTCGCGCTGCAAAAAGAGGTCGCAAGGTTACTATCACAAGGACTCCTCTGAGATGTCATCTCGGATAGAGCCAAAGCCACCATGGAACGAAGAGATAAGGTACAAAATGAACGCCCTTCCTCTCCTATACCTGCCAAGATTGTCAACTCCATTTCAGGTGGGTCCGATATATGCGGGATCTCATATTCCGCAGCAAAATGCCACGCCAAAAGAAGCATAGGCAACGTGCCTCCACCTTCTGAGCCAAGACCCGAAGAAACAAGCGACTTGCCCACAATCACCTTCGACGAGACCGACGCTAGCGGATGGGCAGAGCATCACGATAGCCTGGTAATATCTTTGTCCATTGGAAACTGTCTTATACGCAGGGTACTAATCGATACAGGTAGCTCCACCAATTTGATCACTCTCAACACTCTAAAAGAGATGGGTCTCAGTGAGAAAGACGTGACCAAAAGAAAGTTACCCCTGGTCGGATTCAGCGGTGAAGTCCGATACTCACTTGGTGAAATCACCCTAACCACCTATGCAGGGGGAATCAACCGACAGGTAAAATTCGTAGTATTAGAATGTGAATCTCCCTATAATTGCATTATCGGCAGGCCTTGGATACATTCGATGAAGGCGGTCCCTTCCACTTATCATCAAATGATCAAATTCCCAACCAAGTGGGGAGTCCAAGAGATCAAATGAGAGCAAATAATCGCGAGGGAATGCTATGTGACATCCATGAAGCAAGCGGTCGAAAACAATACGACATAGCAATTACAGAACAAGGAGAGGTCGAACAAGTATATCGAACCAGAAACAGAAAAGTTAACCGAAGTTGCTCTCGACCTCACCTCGCCAGACCGCGGTCAGAGTCGGATCCGATCTCGACGACGCAACCCATGAAAAGTTGGTGGAATTCCTACGGTCAAACTTCGACTGCTTTGCGTGGTCTCATGAAGACATTATAGGTATTTCTCCTGACATCACAACTTATAAAATAAATGTGGATGCAAGTTTCCCCCCTGTCAAACAGAAACGCAGGAAATTCGCCGCCGAACGAAACAAAATAGTCGATGACGAAGTCAAAAAGTTACTAGAGACAGGCAAGATTAGGGAAGTCAAGTATCCCGAGTGGCTGGCCAACGTGGTGGTGGTCGAAAAGAAGAACGAAAAATGGAGGGTCTGTATAGATTTCAAGGACCTCAACAAAGCATGTCCAAAGGACTCGTTCCCTTTACCGCACATTGACACAATGATCGACGCGACCGTAGGCCACGAGATGCTCTCTTTCATGGACGCATTCAGCGGCTACAACCAGATACTGATGGATCCTCAAGACCAAGAGAAGACAGCCTTCACCACCAGTCAAGGGACCTATTGCTACAAAGTCATGCCCTTCGGTCTAAAAAATGCGGGGGCAACTTATCAACGACTGGTCAACAAAATGTTCAAAGAACAGATTGGGGACACCATGGAGGTCTACATCGACGACATGCTAGTCAAGTCGAAGCAAAAGAAAGACCACATTGAACACCTGAGGGAAGCATTCGAGGTACTTAAACGCTATAACATGAAATTAAATCCCACTAAATGTTCTTTCAGAGTCTCTTCAGGGAAATTTTTGGGATACATGGTGACCCAAAGAGGGATTGAGGCAAGCCCTGAACAAGTAAAAGCAATTATCAATCTAAGGTCGCCCAGATGCGTCAAAGATGTCCAAAAGCTCACAGGACGAGTATCAGCGCTGAACCGCTTTATTTCAAAATCGTCTGACAAGTGCAAGCCGTTCTATGACGCACTCAAGAAGAACAAATCATTCCAATGGGGAGCAGAGCACGAGGTGGCATTCTAGGAATTGAAGAAATATCTGTCGAATCCATTGCTACTCGCCAAGCCAAAGGATGACGAACCATTGCCTATCTATTTGGCCGTGTCGGACACATCGGCAAGCGTCGTCTTGGTAAGAGAAGAAGACGGCAAACAATCCCCGATTTACTATGTAAGTCGGTCACTACTACCAGCCGAAACAAGGTACACTTCATTGGAAAAGCTAGTTTTGGCATTAGTCATGGCCTCTAACAAGTTAAGACCTTACTTTGAATTGCATACTATTATCGTGAGGACTAACCATCCCATGAAAGCAATCATGAGGAAAACTGAGTTCACAGGTCGAATGGCTAAATGGGCTATACAACTGAGTGGCTACGAAATCGAATACGAGCCCAGAACAACCATCAAATCTCAGGCTTTAGCCGACTTTGTGGTAGATTTTAGCCCAACACTAGAACAAGAAGCCATAAAAGAAGCAACAGATCTACTCGCGATAGACGAACAAGGAACTTGGGAAACGTTAGGGGCACATGTTTAGGTGTCATACTAAAATCACCACAAGGGGACAAGATAGCCCAGGCCGTAAGATGTGAATGGGATGCAACCAACAACGAGGCAGAGTACGAGGCACTCGTATTCGGCCTCAACCTAGCTCGGGATCTCGCAATCAACGACATAAAGGTAGTTTGTGATTCTCTACTGATCGTAAACCAGGTCCAAGGATTGTACGTTGCCAAAGATGATAGAATGGCTGCCTATCTAAGCGTCGTCCGAAGATTGGTCGCACAATTCAAGACATTCGACATCAGCCAAGTACTAAGAGAATTAAACACACAAGCGGACGCACTGGCTAACCTGGGGTCGATGCTAGATCCAAAAGAATTTCCCAACATTCCCATAGTCCACATCACAACACCAGCAGTGTCAAGAACAACCAAAGACACAAAGCAACAAGACGAATTGGAAAAGGTCGTCACCATAACACAAGACAACTCCGAAACTCATTCAATAGGCGATTCCGAAGATTGGACAAAACCATTCGTTGATTGGATAGCACACGGCACCCTACCAGGTGACAAAGCCACGGCCAAACGCCTAAAGGTACAAGCATTATCCTTCAAAATGAAAGAATGTTTTCTTTTCAAACGATCTGTCACAGGTTTGCTACTGAAGTGCCTCACGCCCGTCGAAGCTCAAAAACTTATTCGATCCTTACATGATGGAGAGTGCGGAAATCATGCCGGAGGATGAAGCTTAGCTTGTAAGGCTCGACGCATGGGATACTATTGGCCAATGATGAACGCATACGCGTTAGAATATGCCAAAATATGTGACGCCTATCAACGACATGTGCCAGTCGCACATCAACCATCAAAACCCCTACATCCAACACTTGCGCCTTGGTCATTCATGAGATGGGGAATGGACATTGTCGGCAAATTACCACCAGCACAGGGGCAACGCGTCTTCTTCCTGGCCATGACCGATTACTTCTCCAAATGGATCGAAGCTGAAGCTTATTGAGAGGTAAAAGAAACTCAAGTCGTTTCATTCATCAAACGAAATATTTTGTGTAGATTCGGTGTGCCATCAGAAATCGTATGCGATAATGGCTCCCAATTCATCGGTCGCAAGACTAGAGCCTTCTGCGAACAGTGGAACATCAACTTAGTCACGTCCACCCCCAGATATCCACAGTCGAATGGGCAAGCAGAGTCCAGTAATAAAATCATCATCAAAAACCTAAAAAAGAGATTAGAAGGCGCCAAGGGCAAGTGGACAGACGAACTCCCTTACATCCTTTGGTCCGACAGAACTACACCGAAGAATGCGTCAGGACAATCACCCTTCTCACTCATCTACGGATGTGAAGCGGTCATACCAGCCGATATACTTATCCCCACAGCCAGGTACGGCCTGCAAACCCCAGAACAGAACGACGAAGAATTGTCGCATAACATCGACACGATCAACGAAGTCAGAGAAAGAGCCAGGCTTAGGATAATCCAATACCAGCAACAGGTCGCCAGAAGCTATAACAAAAATGTACGCGTCAGAATTTTCAAAGAAGGCGATTGGGTTCTAAGGAAGACGTTTCAAAACACCAAAGACCCCAGAGACGGTAAACTGGCCCCACAATGGGAAGGACCCTACCTAATCACAGAAGTTGTTGGACAAGGCGCCTACAGATTGCAAGATATGGAAGGACGCATCATCCCCAGAAGTTGGAACGCGACATACTTAAAGCAGTATCATTTCTAAAAACCTTTTGTCATTTGTCAGCTTATCAATTACATTTGTTCAAACCGGTATTTTTTCACCAAATGCGTTCACTGACTTAAGCATCGGAGGGCCGTTGGGTTCGCTCCCAATAGCCATTTCCTAGCGACCCTTTACTTTGTTTCATTCAACACATGCACAATAAATTCAAACAAAGCAGTGGATCCACTCAAGACAAACAAAAGCGCTTACATCTTACACAACACGATCGATCGGCACACAGGGAGTTGAACAACAAAGGCACGACGGCACACCACCCGCCTTATTACAAAATAAGGTATACAAAGCCTTAGACGAAACATTTAACGCAAGACACATTTGCTTACCTCCCTGGATTACGATATACAATTGTCATGACTAAACTTAATACGATTCACAGGCCTGCCCTCTTCCCGAAACAAAAAACGCGTCTATACAAGCATACATCAAACACAACATTCGCTAGAATCAAAGAGTGTTGTTCAGAATAAGATAGGCATCCGTCCTCAAAAAGGGTGAAACGCCAATCATCATTGTCTTACAAACACACGATCCGCGATGGTGGACGAGTCGTCAAAACACAGAGTTTGCCCACACAACGGAGGGACTTTCAAACACAACTAGTTCGAATATCCAAACGATAAATCAACAAACTAAGGCATAAAGAACTTCAAGCTTCGACATCCTTACCTGGGGCAGCGTCAAGGACAGGGTCGGGTGCCATTTCTGTTCGACCAGAACTCACCTCAGCTCCTTCTCCCACCACAGCTCCGACAATCCCGCATGCTTGAAGGAAGTCAACACCGGGGCAACCGTTGGGAAATTTCTCGTCTAGGTAAGCATGTTCCTTCTCCAGATCCCACGATTCATGGCGACCAGCCTTGAAGTCCTCCATCATCTCGATCCTGGACTCAAGCGTGAAGTAGGCTCCAACATCAGTAGCGACCTCGCCATCCTCCTTCTTGGCGTTCTCAAGCTGGGCCTCCAATTCACTTATATGTTGCTCGGAACCCCTCAAGTCATCTTCAATGGCGTGATGCGCGCCCTCCGACGCCTTCAACAACGCATCCGCTTCCTTTGCCTTGCCCTCGGCTTGGGAGATCTTCAACTGAGCATCGTCCCACATCTGTTTAGTCTTCAGGTGGCTAGATCGAAGATGCCGGAAGACCTGTGCACACAGATAGCAAGTCAGCAAACAACCACGAACAAATGTCATATAAAAAAAAAAGAGAAGTTTGAGATTAACCGTCCAAGAACTCGTAGCAGCCACCTCCAAGCTATCCAAGACAGGAAGATCTTCAATGTCGTCAGGCACCGACAAAGTCAAGAGTTCAGGGAAACCAATGGTCCTCTTCACCGACTTGCCTTTCGACGCATCGTCTGAAACACGAACAGACTTTCTCTTGTGGCCGGACGATTTTGGAGGAAGCTACTTCAAGGGACAACCTTTGGGGAGAGCCTTGGAGTGCATCCTCTGCTCTAACAGATCTTTCGTCGAGAGACGAGCACTAGACCTCTCACCACGAGACAGAGCTGCGTTTGACAAAGGAAGAGTCAGTTGTAGTGGATAAAAGAAACAAAGCAGGACAAGCCTAACTGATGCTCACGTTTGGAAGAAGACAACATTGGCGAAACTGCTTCAACGGGGAGAGACTGGGCGGACGAGAAAACACTGTTGTTAGCGAAAGTCCTCTCGATCTTCAAAAGCTTCAAGACCGCCTGCGTCTTCGATTTCAAGACAGGATCTTCCTCTGGTTCCGCAATCTCAGGCTTTGCAAAAAATTACATGTAAGCCAAAGTTAAAAGCCATGCGACCAATCTCAAGCACAAGAAAGAACACAAACCTTTCCACATCCAATCGGTCAGCAAGAACGGACAATCGCCCCCAAACCCAATGACGCAATATTCACAAAAAAGAACCGCTTTTTCCATCCACGGTCATTCACGTTCAACCTCAGAACCAAGGGCTGGCGATCGGAGTGGCATCGGAGGTTATATTGATATGACCGCTTGGATCCTAAACAGTAGTTGTAATCCAAAACCCTAAAATATATGCCAACAACGAAATCCTTGTTCAAGCGGTCTAAAACCTTAAGCAGGCGCCAAGCATGAGGCATTACTTGGCAAGTAGCTAAAGAGAAGGAGGAGAGCACTGATTGGACCAACTCAGAGAAAGGAAAGGTATGACCTATTTTGAAGGGATACTCATAAAAGCATACCCATCCTGGACATCTAGAATCAGCACGTTCGTCTGGATAAGGGAGACGAGCCCTGGTGCCCTTGGGAAAGCCTCCAACTTGCAAAACCCTGTCGAGTTCAACTTGGGTCATGACGTTCAGAACGCCCTCGTGTTCGCTAAGAAGGAAGAGAGGGGGCGATCCTCAGAACTTGATCCCGAGTTAGAGGCAGCCATGAACAAACACCGAAAAAATTGGACTTGGGAAGAAGAAGAGTTACCTAGGGAGAAGAAGTTACAGGCGGTAAAGATAAGAAAAGAAGGCAAGGGTCAAATCAATTTATTGGCAAGGCTGGGATCCGACTCCATAGATGGGTCATCCGATCTAGAGCTATGTGTCCATGATCCACAAGGAAAGGAAACTGCCCAAGATCGACGATTAATTACTCGTCCGGTTTTCTTTGGGGCAATTGTTGGGCCACGTTTCGATCAAAGCTGGACCGGCCCACAGACGGTTGAAGGATGAAGCCCATCACGCGGAGAAACCGGCCTGCTTGCTGGTGCGACCAACGGCTCCCTCAAACGTCCAAGCGAAAATCACGGGCATGATCCTATCACTAAAACGGCTAAATGATTTTCCCAAATCTCGCATTAAATCCCCTCATTTTAAATAGATTGTGATCAGGCTATTGTAGGACACGTTCTCTACTATTCCATTGCTGAAATACTAAACCCCCAAAGTTCTCGTTGTACTACAAGCTCGTTCAATATATTTGCAAAGTTCATCCGATTGTGCTTGGTCTGATCCAGTATTTCTCCGTCTCGATTCGTCATAGCTAAGCATTATTATCACCATTTCGTCTCATCATTCTTATTTTCTGATTTGTTTGAAGTTATAATTTGATTCGTTCGATTAATAACACCACATCAAAGACAATTTAGATTTGATATATTTTTGTCCAAAATAAGACTACTACTTGGAGTGACGCGATCCACCACGTCCACATATGATATTAGAATATTCATCCACCTTTACATGGACCTGCAACCCATCTTAGCCGTTGTTCCTCATCATCGATATATTTTTCTCGTTAACCGCCGAGATCTTTCCACGTCAACCCCTTATTCCAGTGGGAGCCCACGCCCTCGCCTGGTCGGCTTATTGAACCCTCCCTTTATATTTGAAACCCCCTCCTTCCTCTTTCCCCCTCTTTCTCACAAGTCAGATCTGCGCCATTTTTCGAGCTCCAAACTCCTCGCCCATTCATCTATCGCTGGACTCGGAGGTTTCATTCCATCTATCTCACTCTCCTTATCTTCTGACTTCCGATTTCTCTGATTTTTGTATTATCTTGAATTTCTCATTTCCGTTATCGTTCAACTTTTTTGTGTTAATCCATTCCAGAGAGCTTGAACGAGGCTGATCAGAGCTGGTTCGAAGATTCCCTGAGGTGTTTTGATGGCACAATTACCTGGATCCATAGCGTTCTCCGACGATTTGGGGAGGGATGTGGACGTGTTGAACTGCAAGGATTTGGATCCCACGACTGTGGTGTTCGAGCCTGTACCCCCGGTGGTCGAGACTTCGAGCGATTTGAACGGGTTTTCTGGTCAGAATGGCGTTCTTAGTAAGAAGAAGAAGGTGGAGGATGGGGAGAGAGAGATTGTTCTAGGACGGAACATGCACACCTCGTGCCTTGACATCACGGAGCCGGAGGCCAACGATGATTTGACCGGCGATAAGGAGGCTTACATGGCGGCTGTTCTGGCCCGGTATCGGCAGAGTCTGATGGAGCGGACTAAGCATCATTTAGGTAATTCATAACTCTAATTTGTGTTCAATTTGCTCGCGGCTCTCTTGTTTTGACGCGCGAAATGCTCATGTTTATTGCGATTGCGAGTTTGTGGATCTATTTTACGGTTATGCTTCTCCGGCCTTTTAGAAGGGCTTTAATCTTGTGTGTGTTCACGATACGAATGTAAGTTTTGGAAACGCTAATCAGAAAGTAACTGTCATAAGAACTTAGCCAGTTGATCATGTAGGCGTCAACCGCCTATTGTGGAAATTGCTTTCCACCATTGTACTTGACCTAAACTGGCCTTGAAAAATCTTTTCAAAAGACCTACATTTCTCCTTAGGTCCATTTTGGAAAATTTGTAGTCAGATTGCTCCTACTTAACAACTTGGTTATGATAAAACATGTGGGTATAAAGCCACTATTATGGCTAATGGCTCCACTTTAGTTTTCAATTCCTCTTGGCATAATTGTGCTGCTTTCATGTTGATCGCTGCAAGGAGAACAAACCTGATTAGCACTCCATCTATATTATAATGGTTGAACAAAACACTTCATAGAAGGCATTTATGTTTGGTTCACATCAACTATTTGGTATATTTGTAGAAATGTGTATGTGTTGCTAATTTGTCTTGTATATTGCTGCAGGATATCCTTATAATCTTGACTTTGATTATGGATCTTTATCTCAGCTGCAACATTTTTCTATTAACAATCTTGGTGATCCATTTATTGAGAGCAACTATGGTGTCCATTCAAGACAGTTTGAAGTGGGTGTCTTGGATTGGTTTGCCAGAATATGGGAGTTAGAGAAGGACCAATACTGGGGATACATTACAAATTGTGGGACAGAAGGAAATCTTCATGGAATTCTTGTTGGGTGAGTAAACTTGAAGCTTGCCACACACTGGGTGTCATTGCTTTACATTGCTAATAATCTTGCACTTCTCTACAGGAGAGAAGTTTTGCCAGATGGAATTCTCTATGCATCAAAAGAGTCTCACTACTCTGTCTTCAAAGCTGCCCGTATGTATAGAATGGATCACATCAAGATTGACACTTTAGTGTCCGGAGAGATAGATTGTTCCGATTTTAAATCCAAACTGCTTCTAAACAAAGACAAACCTGCCATCATTAATGTGAACATTGGTAATGTTTCTTTCATCCAGGATAAATTTTATGTATGCCTTTTATATTTCCGAGATTCTAATTTATAGTTGTCAAAATTACAGGGACAACGGTCAAAGGAGCTGTTGATGATCTTGACCTTGTGATACAAACACTAGAAGAATGCGGCTTCTCACATGATCGGTTCTATATCCATTGTGATGGAGCCTTATTTGGTCTCATGATGCCCTTTGTGAAACGTGTGAGTAGTTTTTCCTGATATCCAAGTTCAAATTTCTTGATATGTTCTTGTTCTATGTGAGTGCAAATTTGCAGTAGGTTTTGTTTGAGTTGTCTATAAAGCTAATTAGATTTTGCTTGTAAACAGGCACCCAAGGTATCATTTAAGAAGCCAATTGGCAGTGTTAGTGTCTCCGGGCACAAGTTTGTAGGATGCCCAATGCCGTGTGGTGTTCAGATAACAAGGATAGAGCACATCAACGCCCTATCTCGAAACGTGGAGTACCTGGCTTCAAGGGACGCCACAATCATGGGTAGCAGAAACGGTCATGCACCCATCTTCCTCTGGTACACACTGAACCGAAAAGGCTATAGAGGATTCCAGAAAGAGGTCCAGAAGTGCCTCCGTAACGCTCACTACCTCAAAGGCAAGCTCGGAGAAGTTGGTATCAGTGCCATGCTGAATGAGCTGAGTAGCACAGTGGTGTTTGAGAGGCCTCAAGATGAGGAGTTTGTTAGGAGATGGCAGTTAGCTTGCCAAGGCAACATAGCCCACGTTGTTGTGATGCCAAACGTGACTGTTGAAAAGCTAGATATGTTCCTCGACGAGCTGGTCAAACTGCGTTTGACTTGGTTCAAGGACGGGAAAGCCCAACCTCCCTGTGTTGCGTCGGATATTGGAGCTGAGAACTGTGCTTGTGCAGCTCACAAGTGAGCTTTCTTTGCATTTCATTATGCTAGTTAGTAGACTTTTTGCTTCCAAATTGTCATTTTAGCCATTTATCTCATTATTCTAGCACCCAAACATTGTTTGGGGAAGATGATGTTCTTCTGAGCTTATGGTGGAAAATAAAAGCAATTTCTGATGGACAAATAGTGTATGCGTTACAGAAATGAAGTTACAAATGTTGCAAAATCAGGTACACAAGGCTTACACAAAAAGGTAATGTTGAGAAACATTACAGGCTACAAATGCTCATTTTAATGATATACCTACCGAGTACAGATGACAGAACACAACAGAATTCTGATCCCAGAAGATCACAAAACGTAACCAAGCTTGCTGTACACAACTGTCATCTTTTAACTAACCAATAAAACTGCCTGTTTCGGTGTTTGATTCATCCAAAATCCACCCAATTTCTGAACTAATGCGAGGGACTGAACAGCTTCATACTACTACCTCCTTCATTCCCAAAGAAATAAGCCTTCATAACCATATCCACTTAACAAGTTTATGTACAGCAAGGCTAGCCTGGCTAAAATGTAGGGAAGTTGGCTTTTTGCTTCAGTAATCTCTAGACCCTGTGATTGAAATCCAAGAAGCCCGGTTGAAGCTGCTTGATACAGTTTTGGGCATTCGTAGTAGGTTGAGATGCATGAAACCGCGGCTGCTGAGTTTGCAGGCCACTGAAGGAGTTGAGCCCCCCGTGGGGAGTGTTGATGTTGGTGGCAGGGATTTGCCCGGTTGCTATCCTTAGTCTATGAACCTCTTCCCTTAAAGCTTCATTCAAAGCTGCATTTCAAAGTGGAAACATAAGAACAAGTTAAAACTTGTTTGAGAATTGAGATGGATTTTACAAATATACAAACTATGAGTTCTGTATTAATGGCATGGAAACGTACCATCTCTGAGGTGTGCTTGTTGCTCCATCGCTTGCAGTCTTAAATTCAGTTCCCGATTCTCAGTAGTCAACCCACTTGTGTCTCTCTAAAATCACAAGTTTTGAACAAATAAAATCAACCTCTTCATGCTCAAAACTACAACTAACTCTCTTTCTCTATATGACAAAAGAGGGATATAACTTTGTTGCTCTAACTAACAGACAAGTCAAGACTAAAATGTGTTTTCTTGAATAAATGTTTTGAAAAGCAGTCCTGTTGATATTATGCAGCAAGACCACCATTGTGAATCGGTGATTCAATAGTGAATTTCTTCAGAGGTATCATATTATATCATACTTCACTTCACAATAGGATTCGTAAACTGTCATCAGCAAGCTACTGTACAAGTGCCTAGTGCCTAGTGCTTGGAAGAATCCTAACAGAATCCAGAAAGTGAAACTAACAACCTATAGCACGTATATTAATATATCAACCATCTGAGTTTTCACCTACCGTTTTAGGTCAAAGTATCATGAATCCTGTAAAAATAAGTATCAAGAAGAGACTGCACTCAATCTCATAACTAAATCATGAACTCCTCGTACATTCATCATGAAACCACAAAATCTACAGCTCAAAGAAACAGTTGTGTGTCTCTTCTGTCAAAACACCTTACCTGAAGCATTGTGACCTGTGCTGAGAGAGTTGTTGCCTCTGTCTGCAGAGTCTGCACTTTCCTCTCCAGTTCGTTCGTATAATGTATCTTCCTTTCCTTGGAGCGCGCAGCTGACTGTCGATTTGCAAGAATCCTGTATCCCAGGAGAGAAATGTACTCAAAAACACAAACGCCATAGACTATCTACAAACAAGAACCAATCACAAATCCAACAAGGAATCTCAACTTGCATCCCAAATGAAATGAAAGATCTGGGTACATAAACAGCTCATTTGATGAACCCTATGGTTGAACAAAGTAATGGTTCCTCAAACTAGATATGCAAAACATAGGCAAATTCACCAGGTGAAAGTGGACTACAATATAATTGGCTTTTCGGTTTTCACACTTCATTTGCTTAGCTTTAATCAAACAAGCTGATAAGATTTCGTCATCAAAATCCTCACAAAGAGCTCAGCTAGTATCTAATCAATTTCACCTAACAGAAGATATTATTTTCAAAAGCACAAAACTGCACCTTTATCTTCCTTTTGTAAATAAACACACTAATCATCACAACTACAACAAATAATCAGAAAAACCCTCTTTCACTTTCACTATTCAGATTCAATCAGAAAACTTTATAGTACCTCTTAGCTCTCTTGGGATCCATGAGAGCAAGCTCAGCGAGCTTCTCAGGCGCCATGGCCTTCTTAAGCAACCCATCCATAAGTGAATCCCCCTCGAACGACGAAGCCGAGCCGTCCATCGAGCTATTGCGCCGGTGAAGCCCCGCCCGCCTCCCTCCGGCCGGGGCCGGAGCCTCCGCTGACCTCCCTCCGGCGTATAAAGCGGGCGCTCCAAACGACAGCCCCTCGAAGAAATCAGCGTCCACCGAGAAGCTCCGGAGGTGGCCGGCAGATGGAGGAGGCCGGCCGACGGCGCACTTGTTGTCGCTGCTGGATTCGTCGGACCTGCAGGAATCGACGGTCATCGGAACGTCCAAGGCGCCGTTGCTCGCGGCGTTAGCGGAGGGGAAGTCGAGGGCGGGGAAATCGACGTCGAAGAGGAGGTCGTCGGGGAGGCGGAAGAAGGTCTCGGAGTGGGCCCGGCGATGGTGGGACCCCCGCTGAGGGGTCTCCGGAATCTGGTCAATGTCGATTGGGCTAAATGGGCCCGCGCCGGGATTATCCGGAAACTCGGGGTTCATCCTATCGGCGGCGGCGAAGATGAGGGGTTACGAATAATTGGATTCTGAGAGAGAGAGGAGCGAAAAGCGCCGACTTTGTCTGGATGGGGGGGTTTTATTCAGGTTAGGAGGAGTGTCTTGGGGAAGGAGATGAAGGTGGGTCCGGATGAAATTAGGGTGGGAAAGGGGGGTACAAGTGTAAATTGAGGACAGGTGTGGGTGCGGTGTCATGGGAAAAGCAGGGGGCAAGTGGGGACCACAAGTGGTGGGTGGGGCCCGCCAAGTGAGAAGTCTTTGTCGCCATCGGCCATGTGGCAGTTGGGAGTTTCGGCTTAGGGGTCAACATTTGTTGGCCACCGTCGTAATTAACTGGCCAGGCGAGAGTTAGTATATGATAAATAAAATTATTTATAAATTTAAATATCTTGGATCCACACCGTTTGTAATGTCAAATAATTTGTTAAGTAAGTTAATCTTTATGAATATAATAGGCATACGATATTCGATCATGAAAGCTTTCAAGTTTATGTGTAATTTTTTTTTAGATCTTTCGTCCGATTTGTCACTTTATGTTTGAATCGGGTTTTGATTGACCACCTTTTGATGGGATAGACCCTTCCAACATTAATAATTTCATACACGTCGCGAGAAGGATTCAAACTCAAAATTTTTAAATAAAACGTTTAAGGAGCCTAACGTCAATATCCATTAAATTAACTAGATATTGATAAGTTTACGTGTAATTTGAACATAAGGGAAGGACACAAGCAAGAAAGATATTAAAAATATAAGAAGACCCTAATAAAGTTAGACTTATAAGTTATAATTCAAGTTGACAAATATTACTGGAGTGGAGACAGGTTCCGTAAAATAGAAAATATTTCGTGTTCAATACGATTCATGTGTCCAATGTCTACCTGTATTTATTCTTCATCAATGATCCATGTTTCTTGTGCCAGCAGAACTCCTACAATTGAGACGACCTCATACCAAAAAAGAATAAAAGGGAACGAAACCGAATCAATTTTATTGTGTATTGTACTGTAATAAAATAGAATGCATTAGAACTTGGAATACTGTTATTTTGAGGTTTTTGTTACTATGATTTATCAATTAATTCTAGCATGGATTACACAACCATGCACCTCAAGCCCATCCAAGCAAAATGTGGGCCTTTAGATGATAAACCCGTTCATAACTGGGCCACAAGCCCATTTATGATCACTTGTATAATCATGTGTGTGTTTCGCTGTTTTCATCATATCAGTCCAGTCAGTGGAATAGTGTGTGTATCATGATTCATGCAGCAAGGCAAAAGAAAAACACCCACCATGAGAGATTTCTGTATTATTTTAATGAGATAAGCAGTTTTTGTTATACGGCAAGGTTGAAACGAAAAAGAATGTTGTAAGAGGAAGAAACAATAATGCATACCAAGATAAGCAGTTTTTCTTGATGGAGTGATGTTAGAAATAGAAATAGAAATCGAAAAAGAATAAATGGAGCAAATAAAGGTGGACATACGTGGATAAAACTTGAAATTATATGCGCAAAATGAAATAATGTTGTAAGAGGAAGAAACCAAACGAAACATATATTTATATATGGTAGAAAATTCCAAAGATAGCCATGGAAGTAAGTAATGGTCCAACAGGGAGATCAATTTATACATAATGCATACCAAGATTCCACCATGCCTTGTCTCCGTATCTAGAGGGCACATTTGATATTGATATAAGTATATCAAGTATGAGTAATAAATATTAGTTATATGGTTTTGTCTCCGTATCTAGAAGGCACACTCTAAAAACTCCTTTTTGACAATTATTTAGTTAGTCATTAGTTTAATCTTGTTTGCTAAGGGTTTATCAATTCTCTATTAGGAAATATTTTAAAGATAAATTTTCTATTTAAGCTTGTTAGCATGTGCCCATGGACACACACTAGAAAAACCGTAATTATATTAACATATGTGTTTTGAAATAAATATCAACTGATATCAAACAATGCTACTTTGATATTCCCACATAATAGATATATAAAAATATCATTCATATCCATACCCCATATTTTGATATTTAAGTTCCCTTTTAATTAATTTATTCGTAAGTATAAGATCTGATTCAACATATTATGTATGTACGAAATTATATTGATCTTTATTAATTGCTTATTACTAGAGATTTATTTATATTATATACTTATCTTATTTTCATTTATATTTTCAATAACTAGATATTTTTCATATTTTTAATAATTTAAAAGAATATCAATATAAAATTGTACTCAAGCCCCATAGACGGCACGAGAACTAAGTAGTAAGTACGTAAACACAAGTACCTACAGAAGAACCAGACTTTTTGTTATTATATATACTACTAGTGTAGTACCCGTGCCTTGTACGGGATCTGTTTATTTTTTCTTACATTTTAAAAAATAGTATATTAAAGTTATATATTTAATTGATATAGAAATATATAGTTAATGACTAATATAGAAGTAGATAAATTCTTATATAAAAAATGACTAATTGAATAAAAATATTCAAGATATAAAAAAATACATTATATAAAGAGAGACGGAACTCTCCATAACTTTATTAATAGTAAAAATTGGCTAAGTAGTTTTTTATACGGGGATAGCCACATCCCTTACATCAATACTACTAAAACAATAAAGCATAATGAAAATGTTCATCTAATGCATGAAAATGAAACACTAAACATAAAAAATGGTAAAGATGTTCAAAATTGCTACAAATTAATTATGAAAAACTTCCTTGTATATACTACATTGGTTGTAGTATTATATCTTTTCTTGTTTTTGTCGCAAATCAATATCTTCAAACCATTCTTGCTTGTCACTCTTGATGATGCAAAATAAAACAGACCATGACTAAAAACAAGGCGTGCAAGATACAAATCGACATTTGCAGGAGATTGGCCCTGGCTCTTGTTTATCGTCATAACAAAACAGACACTCAAGGGAAATTGTCTTCGTTGAAACTTGAAAGGGTATGAAGTGTCTGATGGTGACATGATCATGCGAGGAATAAATACCGTATGTCCAATATTGTTGCTTGAAATAATTCTCCCTTGTATGACATGACTGCCAAGCTGCGTGGTTATCAATCTCGTCCCATTGCATAAACCTGAAGACTGATTAATATTTCAAAGCAACATAATAGGAACCCCAACCTTAAGTTTTAGTACATGATTTGGCAGACCAGAACATCTAATATTGTTCAAGTAGTCAGACGTATAAATACTTGCATCGCTGTCTTTAATAGAACCTGCCTTGCACAGACTATCCGAACTGAGATAGACCTTTTCATCACCAAGTAACGAAGACAATATATAGTCATTAACTCTATCTACCTCTTCGTGTGTTGGTGCAAGAATTGCTCGTTCTTCAAAGTATGGCAGAGACAACTGATCGTCCAAAAGAGAGGGATAAACAGATTTAACAGCTGCTGGAATCGGATCTAAGTCATAATCCTTCGATCACCAATAGTTCATCAAGAATTTCTATTTACGCTTCGCCATCATTGTCATCACCTACAGTCACATCTCCAATGGTTAATACCCATTCAGAAATTTCCTTTGCTTCTTGGATATCAGAATCAGATGTACCTTGTTGAATACTCATGTTTCTTATCAAAGTAAGAACTTTGCAATGTTTCTACAAATAAGAGGAATTAATGGTGGCAAAAACAATATCTTGCCTGCTCCCTTTTGTGATAACGAACAGGATTTGCCTAAAGTCTCCACGAAATACTATGACTTTCCCTCCAAAAGGTTGTTCTGAACTAAGGGGATTTATAGCCCATAAAATATCTCTTAACGTCCTGTCTAATGCTTCAAAACAGAACTTATTTGTCATCGGAGATTCATCCCATATAATAAGTTTGGCGGCACAAATCAACTCAGAAAGTTCCGTACCTGAACATATATGACACGTTGAATCCTCATTAACTTGCAAAGGTAATTTAAACCTCGAATGAGCAGTTCTGCCTCCAGGTATTAAGAGAGCCACATTTCCACTTGAAGCAACAGTAAGGACTATTTCACCTTTAGATCTTATAGCCGCTGAAAGTGTCATCCATATAAAAGTTTTGCCTGTGCCACCATAATCATATAAGAAGTAGACACCTCCGTTATCTGATAAAACAACATTCATGATCTCATCATACACCCCTTTCAACTCCATTTTAAATCTAGAAATTAATTGTGTATGCTCCTCAACTAGACATGCTGTGTCATATCGAAGTTCATCTTGTATAAGCTTGTTGACACCTTCAGATATGAGACTTGAACCTACAGGAGGCATGGTTTTGTAGTGTCTCAAACTACTACCATTTTGTTATAATAACTTGTCAATTTCAGCAAGAGCATAGTTTTGTAATTGATCACCTGTTAGATGCAAATCTGCATATAAATAGCATACACTTGTCAGTACAATTAAATGAGTAAAATATGTGCATGAAAAAGTAAATCAAATGAACTAACCGTTCCACGATCACGAAGATGTTCGTAAAGTTCATCCAATATTTTCTAGCATTCACATTTAAGAAAAGGTCGGCTTGAAAGTACGACGACTCACTTGTTAATTGTACACAACTCTAACCACCTTTTGAGCCTTCATTTTTTGAGATACTACATATTAAGAAAGATTAGTACAAAGTAATTACTATTAATATAAACAGTTTGTATTAAAATTTGTTTAATATAATACGAATAATATACCTTTGCTTGAATTCAGAAATCTCACAAACACTTTCATCATCAAAATAAAGCTTTGTGCCATAATAACCATTTGACACATTAGGTGCATTATTCCATTTCCCTAGCTTTGCAAACTGAATGATAACAACGACTATATTATGAGGTGAAGTGCCAATAAATGAACGACATAATTCAGCCTAATCATCCCATAGTGTACAGTTGATGACGTTATTCTTAGAAAAATTACACAATATAAAACAATATAACTCAGCATATAAAACATAAGAAAAATCATTTAAATATAGTACATTTTAATATTTATAATAAACGAAATAAAAAACAAAACCTGCAAGAAAACATTTTATATTATATATATTACGTATGAAATCAGAATATAACGCATAATTTAAAGCATAATAAAAAAGGTGAAATCAGAGGTTTAGAATACCTGGTATCCATTAACTGGATATTGATCATTTTACCTTCTTTCCCATTGCGATTAGTAAAGGTAATAATTTTTTCACCAAGTCCAACCAATTGACCAATAACATCTACAAAAGAATCAGTAATATTCAGTTATCTGATATATAAATAACACTAAAACACTAATAGATTTCATATGAAATATTTATAAAAATACTAACCATAAACATATCCTTTTTTTTTTTGAATGAAAGGTAAGAATTTCATTCAAGGTAAGTAACCGAACTTACAAGATCCTAGGGAAGCCTAGGTGTTACAAGGATTGATCCTAATCCCCACTCTCTCTAAACATGTTCTAGCTTCTCTGTTAAACTACACATCCAAAGACCATAAACATATCCTTGATCCAATGACTTGTCAAGGATTTTTTCAAATTCAGCAAATTTGAATCCATGAATAGGAACATAAATCGATGAACATGGCTTAAGTGTAGTGTTGTGAAAAAATATGACTTTGTACTTGTGAGAAGTGAACTTATAAGGTATATCATATAGTGCAACTCCAAAGTTTGAAATAAAATACGCACTTCCTTTAATATTGCTAAGTTGACCATAAAAGCTTCCTTAATTACCGCATGGATTTTATCACCCTGAAAAGTAAATAAAAAAATTAATAGGGAATATAAACTACGCATATAAAACAGAATACTAACAATATAATATAAAAATAATGCAAATAGATACCTTTTCGTCCATTAATATAATTTCAGTTGTACCGTATTGCGTATGATCTTCTTTCTTTGGAACCTTGAATAAACGAATTACACAAACCTTTAGTGCATAGGTTCCTCGGCTAGATGAAATGTCCTTTATTTCTTGTATTTCTTTTGACATAGCTACATAAAATATAGGGAAAATATAAACAGTGAAAGAGAATGTGCATAGTAATCAGTTTATTTCTGAAATACCCCAAAGGTTATAGAAATGGCAAAATGGTAAATAAAATTTCTTGGACTTCTTAAATCAACAAATGGGTAAATTAAAGGGAGGAAACCCTTGTCTTCATCGGGGAGAGTACCACAGCAGAGCATCTGCCTCTTCCGCCCTCTGATTTCCCTTCATCTGCTCGGAGTTCTGCCGGTGAGCTCGACACGACTGTGGCCGCCACTCCTTCCCCGGAACTGGACGCGAACTGCTGCTGCTGCTGGAGGGTGAAGCTGCGAACTGGTGTTGTTCGCTGTCCGCTGCTGTTGTCGCGTGTTGCTGCTGGTGGCTGAAGTTGTTGGCGCCGAGAAGCCTCATCCCGACGCAAGAGCAAGGTGGACGACGACGAAGGCGAGCCGTTGCTGCTGTCGCATGGGTTGTTGCTGCTGTTGTGCGAACCACCGCCGAAGGGCGGAGCTGTTGAGCTGAAGATCGACCGCTGCTGCTGTTGCCGGAGTTGCTGCTGCTGGTGGGCTGATTTTCCGGCGAACGGGAAGCTCAAACCGGTGGCGAGTTCAGCAGACGACAAGGTATTTTGACGGGAAGAGTTTTCTTTCCTTCGATCTGAATTTTTGGGGCAACCGAGTACTATTGAACCTTTGTGTGTGCAGATTTGGCTGATTTGCAGGGGTTTTGGACAGCGATTTATAATTGTTGACTGGTTTTGTTGGATTTGTGCAGCCACACTTTGTTTTTGGAGCAATTGGGTTAATTATGAGGGTTTGCTGAAGTGGATTAATTGGAGGTATAATTTTAGGGTTTGAATTTGGGGGTTTTGTTAGTAGTGGATTGTATGAGTAATTAACGCCAGGGATTTGCTCGGATTGATTTCGCAGGTTCGTCCGAGTTGGATTTGAGCTTTTGAGGTCGTGGTTGTCGAGTTTGAGGCAAGATGATTCTTGCTAACCCTTCGTTTATTTTTATAAAATTACTTTTCTTCCTATTTTGTTCAGTAATTGATTTTATCCTTGTCTGATTATGTTAATTTGGATTATCGATTGTGGAGTTACTTGGTTGAATGTGTGTATGTTAGTATTTGTCTCGTGTTGTGTTTGATTAAATGTTGACGTGGTAGTCAATTATGACTAATAGTGATTAATTGTGATTGTTTGAAAGTGTGTGAATACGTGTGTGTGTGTGTGTATGGGTGTGTTAGTATTTGTCTCGTGTTGTGTTTGATTAAATGTTGATGTGGTAGTCAATTGTGACTAATTGTGATTGATGTTGATTAAGTGATTGTTGTTGGTTGATGGTGGAGCCGGGGTGAGGGTGTGACCTCATCCGACCACGTGAGGGTATGACCCCGCGTTGGTAAAGGCTATGGTTGGATGGTGAAAGTCCCATCCGGAAGAGTGTTGATTCAGGGCCTCAGAGGGTGTGACCTCCGGTGGTCGGTGGGCCAGAGTGATGAAAGCCTCACTCAATCACGTAGGGGGAATGCCTATGGTGGTTAGGGCCAGGAACTCGGATGGTATGCGACCCATCCGCCTATCCGGATAGAGAGGAAGAATTGTCTCACCCGGTGATGTGGTGGTGAGACGGAGGAGATATTATGTGTTAAATGTTGGTTGCGTACCTGATTAAGTGGTATTGACAGTTGTGTGTGTTGGATTGTGTGTGAATTGACATTTGTGTGTGTTGGTAGTTGTGTGTTGGATTGTGTGTGTGGACATGTGTGTGTGTTGACTCTTGTGTGTGTTGGTAGTTGTGTGTTGGATTGTGTGTGTGGACATGTGTGTGTGTTGACTCTTGTGTGTGTTGGTAGTTGTGTGTTGGATTGTGTGTGTGGACATGTGTGTGTGTTGACTCTTGTGTGTGTTGGTAGTTGTGTGTTGGATTGTGTGTGTTGACTCTTGTGTGTGTTGGTAGTTGTGTGTTGGATTGTGTGTGTGTACATGTGTGTGTGTTGACTCTTGTGTGTGTTGGTAGTTGTGTGTTGGATTGTGTGTGTGGACATGCATGTGTGTTGACTCTTGTGTGTGTTGGCAATTATGTGTTGGATTGTGTGTGTGGGTGGTTGTGTGCTCGGTTATGGGTTGTGTGCTTGATTATTGGTTGTGTGCTTAGTTAATGGTTTTGTTTGCGGATATTGGTGGGATGTTTGATTATTGGTTTTGTGTTAGACTTTGGTTGTCGGTTGGTTGTAGTTAGTAGTCGTTTGTTGTTTGTTGTTAGTGGTGGTTGTGGGCTATTGTTGTCCATTGGTAGTGGCTGTTGGATCTTGGTGTGAATTGTTTGAGAAGGTTGGTTGTAGATTGATTAGGAAGGTTGGTTTCCCATCTTGAGAGTGTGGGTCAATATGGGTTGGGTTGAGGTGTATGGGTTGCGGCCCATGTTAACGAACAGGCGGCACCGGAAGGATGGTTGGCCTGGGTCGTTATATTTGTATAAGGTAATGATTGTCTCGTTGATGCTTATGTGTTCGTTGATGCGAAGGTTGGTTGGTTGTGTTAGTAAGTTGGATTGAATGAGGTTAGCATAGTGAAGAGTTGGATAAGAGTGGGTAATTAATGGTTATGTGATAGTGTGTATATGTTTTGATGTGCGGTTGATATTGGTGGAATAAAAAAAAAAATATATATTTATATATGGTGTGGCATGTTGTTTTTTGGTATTATTTGGTTGTTGTGTTAAATCTCTGGATTTTAAAGTGTTTTGGCTTGAGGAGTCTTGCCAGTCTTGATGGAAGACTGACCAACTTCGGTTTACGTGCCGTGGTTGACTGGGATATCGGGTCCCCAGTCAATCAGGCTTTGCAGGTTTGCAGCAACAAGCGGGTTCTGGATCACAGATGTGTCTTCACAGTTAAAGATTTAGTTTGCATCAGATTTGAAAATGTTGTATTCGCTTCCGTTGTTTTGGATATAAATTGATGCATTAAACTGATGACATGTTTAAGTGTTGTTTCAAACTTGAACAGGAATTTTCAGGTTGATAACTTTTGTGTATTTGGAATAGTTTTGGATTTCTTTTCTTTTAAAACCGCCTTTTAGTCCTTCGGGACTATAGCACTGTAGCACCTCTGGCCCGGGGTGTTACAATATCTGTGCAAAAACCACCAAAAATGCCCTGAGAATATTATACATGCAATATAACATTAAAATGATAACTTCAAATGTAATTTGCTTACTTGAAATTGGACGTAAAATCCAAATGGATCAATTTGTAAATGGTACAACCTTTATCAATGACCAAAATAAGGGTTTACTGAGTAAAGATTAATCACATAATACATAATGGGGAGAGGGGGATATAATATAAGTGATTATCATTAAGTGGTAGGAAACAAATGTAAGGAGTCCAAAATTGACTACACATATGCAAACAGATAGAAGGATATTTCCAATATGACCAGCTGTAGTCTGACAGACAGCAAGAGAAGTAAAGACAGCAAGAGAAGTAAAGATCAGTATGAAAGAGACCAGAGTAAAAAAGGTGAGTTTTTGGTCGAATAAAAACAGTGGAAGAGAAAAACTATGAATCAATTTAGTTCTTTGCACGTACAATCAAAGGGAAAAAGGAATAAAATATTCAAGTTTACCTGCAAAACTATGAATCAGTTTAGTTCTTTGCACTTCACTTTTGCTATGATTCCAATTTTTTGTAATTCAATTGAGGGAGGGGTGTAGTTTTATAACCCCAAATAACGTTGAAGTTATTCTGCAAGATCGAACAAAAAGGAACAAAATAATAATTATTTTGTTAATTTTGGAAAACATGGATATTCAATTTTTGAAATATCCTTTATGAATGATGTCTTAATACTTTTGGTTATATGTGTAGATCTGCACGGCTGTTCAATTGGAATATTTGTTATCACATATCTTGAAGATTTATGGCAGTTTTTGGATGTATTGTAGAGCTTTATTCATGTCCTTTGACTTTCTCAATCCAAGACCTCTTGTTGTGTTGGTTTACATATTTTTTCCCAGCCTATAAGAGGTTTATAGGAGCTGTCTTTGTTCCAAAAAAAGGTTCTATTTAGCTTGTCAAGTTCATTGTGTGTGTGTGTGTAGGTAACATAAAACTTTACATAAGATAGTTTGATCTAGATGCCAGATTGGTTTTTATTAATGTTGTTCTTCCTACTTGGGAAAGAGAGTTTGCTTTCCATTTAGATAATTGATGTTGGGTGCTAATTAAGAGGTCAGCAAAGGTATTCGAATTGACTCTACCATTAATGATAGGGCAACCAATATATTTTTCGAGAGATATCATATTTGTGATTGTGAGAGTACCTTGTATTGCTAATTTCTTTTGGTTGATAACTTTTTTTGTGACTTGAAAGGCCGATTTATGAAAATTTACTTTTTATCCTGAGATTTTGCAATATTCATCAATAATATCCTTGATTTCTTTACAGTTCTCTTATTTAGCTTTTGAGAAGATCACAATGTCATCCACAAATGCCAGAAATGGAATTCGTGTTCCTTGTTGAGTGATTTGAAATCCTAGAGGATTTTGAGGTCTTTCTGAAGCTTTTTGGAGTTTTCTAGCAAAGATTTCTAATCCTAAAATAAACAAGAAAGGCGAAAGGGGGTCACCCTGTCAAAGTCCTCTTGATGGTTTAAAAATTTATGTGGGTCCATTGTTTATAAGTACCGAGAAAGATACCGTTGTAATGCATTCTTTTATCCAATTGATAAATTTTTCATGGAATCCAAACTTTTCCATAATTTTAATAATGAAGTTTCATTCGATTCTATCATAAGCTTTTTCCATATCTAATTTTAGGACAATGAATCCTTCCGTTTATTTTTTCGATTTAAATGAGTGAAAGATTTCATAGGCAATTAAGATATTATCTTGAATGGCTCTGTTAGCAACAAAGGCACCCTGTAGGGGGTGGATTAATTTTTCCATGGTTCCTTTAAGTCTTATTGTTATGATCTTCGAGATAATCTTATAAATGGTAGAGCATAGACTTATGAGTCTATAGTGATTAATAGAGTTCGGATTGTCACATTTTGGGATCAAAGAGATGAATGTGTGATTTATTTGTTTGAGCAGTTTCCCGGATAGAAAAAAAACTTTTTACTGCTTGAATAACAGAAGGACCTACAATGTCCCAATATTTTTGGTAGAATTCTGCTGTCATACCATCAGGCCCTGGTGATTTATCCGAGCCAATGTTAAAGACATCCTTCTTAATTTCTTCATTGGATACGTTTCTTATTAATTCTAAATTGTCCTCTGTAGAAATTTCAGACTGAATTAATTCAAGATTTTCCTGAAATAGTCTCTGGTTCATATCCTCACTTTTGAATCTTTTAATGAAATCATTTCTGATTTCATTTTTAATATTTTCTTCTCCAGTAATACTGGTTCCTTCTTGTGTTTTAATTTCTTTTATGATTTTTCTATTTCTTCTTCCATTTGCTATTTTGTGAAAATAGCTAGTATTCGTATCAGTTAATTTGATGTGCTTAACTTTTGCTCTTTGGTTCCAGAAAATTTTCTGGAAGCACATAAGTTTTTCTTTTTTTTCCATGATTCTTGTTTGTTTTTTAATGAGATCATTTGTAGGGTTAGTACAGATCTCAATCTGGATTTCAGAGAGATGTTTTTCTATACTTTGTAATTGAGTAAATACATTTCCAAATGTACTTTTGTTCCAAATCCTGGCATGCTTCTTAAGTAATTTTGTTTTGGATACAAGATTATACAATCTCGATCCATGATAGTTAGTTCTCCAAGCTTGTTTGACAACATTTCTAAAGTCCTTTCTGGTCATCTAGATTTTTTTCAAATTTAAACGGCTGATTTTTAAACGGTGTTGCTGAGTCAAGCTCGATAGAGATGGGACAGTGGTCTGAGTTGGTAAAATCAAAGTGTTTAGTACAGATATCAGGGTACCATTGAAGGATCTGGTGATGAATGAGTACCCTATCCAGTTTTTCATATATGTTGTCTATTTCTGTAATGTTTTTTTGCCAGGTATAGATATTTCCTTGAATAGGGGTCTCCAGTAGTTCACATTCATTCTTAAAATGTCATAATCTAGCAAATTTTGACAAAGGTGGTCTTAATCCACCTAATTTTTTAGATGGGTCTTGTATTTCGTTCAGATCTCCCATAATAATACACAGAAGAGAACATTTTTTAATAAAAGACATGAGTCCATCCCAGAACACATTTTTGCAGATTCATTTGGTGGAGCATAAGTTAGGATTAACATAAGTTTTATGTTTGTGAGCTGGTTTGTATACTTGATACTAATAAATCTTGTTTCAATTTGGTCAATTTCGAGGGTTTCATTTGTAAGTTGGTATGTTTTCCACATTACACAAATGCCACCCGAGAAACTCGTGGCCGGGACACAGTAGAATTGATCAAATCCCGTTTTTTTCCACACTTTTTCACTTGGTTCTTTGTTTGTTCTTGTTTCAAAGAGAGCAATTAATTGAATTCGTTCAATTTTACAGAAGGATTCAACATCCATCCAAAAAGTTTTCTCCCCGATTCCACGGCAATTCCAAGTTGTGATCTTCATAAAAAAACCAAATGTGTTTCTGCCCCATATCCTAAGACATTTAGGGGACTTATAATCGTTTATAATTATTATAGTTTTCGTGAACATAGAAGCAATGGTGTTTCTGCTCTCAATCAAATCCTTGTTCCTGTTTGTACGCAAACAATTAGCCTTATTTTCATGATTTTGATTCCCTGTTAGCACATATATTTTCACCTGCTTCCAGGCAGCAGTTCTGTCAATGCCAAGATGTAAGATTCTGCAAATTATTAAGAGAAGCTTACATGCATACTAGAGATTAGTTTGGGGCCACTCATACAGAGTAAACGTGTTCATAAGATATACAATCAATGGCATAAACCACAAAGAAACAAATTTTGTAGGGTAGTTGTTCATAGAGTATACACTCCAAAAAGATTTGTTCAGTTGCTGATTGTTCATTGTTTGGTTTTTCTTCATGTGCCAGATTTCTGCATTATCCTTGCCCTTGAGTTCTTTCTTGAAAGACCTGGTGTTGGATCGTTAGAGTTACGTCTGAGGGAACAAAGGCTTTGTTCCCACAGAAGGCACAACGGATTAAAAACAACAAGAAAGATAACGAACGAACTCACGATGTATAGTGGAAAACCTGATTAGCAAAACTAGCTTCTCAAGGAAAAACCACTACCTTCAAGCTTTCGCTTGAGAGGATTTTGAAGCGTGTACTTGTCTTATTGATTTCTTGTTCGATTACACTTGTATCCTGGACTTCAACCTCTAAACAACCAGCTAGACTCGAAGCCTCTTCTACAACGATGAATCCGAACTCAACCCTCAAAGACTCACACACACTTCACTCTCTTTGTTTTCTCTTCTTCTCCTTTTTCGTCGTTCTTGATCGTAGTTAGAAATGAATCCCCATTTCACCTAAATACAACTTCGGTTAAACCCTAATCAAACAAGATAAGATTATTCTAAAAACGGATTACTAGAAGATAAGATTTTTTATGTGAAGAGTAATATCCTAACCGATCATATTGATTAAGGAAGGAATTCCTAAATTAATCTAATCGAAAAGGATATCAAACTTCTCTCTCCAATTTCTTATCTAAGGAAGGATTCCTAGGATAACATAAATCGGGCTTTTCTCTCTCTGTATCTTCTCAATCCGGCTTGATCCTGGAGACGAAGTCTTCAATATTTTACCGCGTGTGCTTCTTGATTTGTTTCCATAATCAACACGCTGGATTTCTTCTTTCCATTCGCAGCTTTGATTTTGTTCGTCACTTCAGTTCCTTGAGAGGTAACAAAGCACATGAACATAGCTTTGTTCCCTCTGCGATCCTTCGCTGCAATGGTTCCCTGAGATAACTATCTTTGTTCCTGAAACACTTAGTACCCATATCAGTTGAATGTTTGTTACCATCAAAACCTAAGGAATTCAACACCTGGGAAACATGGTCCGAAGATTTTGACCCTGTGATCCAGAGGAACGCATCCAAACCTGGTGATTCAAAAGGATATAACTATTTTCATTCCAAATTTAAGTGTTAAACACCAGACTATGTAGTAAAAATCAAATCTCATAATTGGACCATGAGTTGATTCTCCATAACTGATTTTTCATAGAGTAGGTTGACATTATGAGTTTCGTTTCCATAGTGCTGGTTTATTGACTTGAAAGTCAACTCCAGATTGCCGAATCTGATTGTTCATGATTTCATGTATTGTCTGAGTCAGGGATTGTAATCTAAAGATCAATTTAGAGTAATTGTAGAATATATCAAGACAAGCCAGGGAAAGACAAACCTTACCATAGTAAGGGTTGACAAGGCAAAAATCTAATGAGCTGTAAGAAAAACTGAAACCACTAAGAATGAAATCCAGATTTTTCAACAGCCCAAGGTAATTATTCAAACGAGAGTAAATGTTCATAAAAAAATTCACAATTTCAGAAATGGCTAGCCAACAGAATAAACCACTAACAGTCAAGAAAATGTAGTCTAAAGAAGAGAGAAAACTGCAGAGCAACTTCAAACAAGGCTTAGAATAATCATTGTCATCAGTCACTACAGCAAATCTCAACTTAACCATAGACTTGTAAAGGTTGATAGACCAAAAATTCACCAGCACAAAAAGCATGATACTAGGGATAACAAGAGCAGATTTAAGGTTGTCATTGGCAAAGACAAAGCGAACACAGTACGACAAGTATTGAAATCTCTTATCATAAGGGGTCTTGATCCAGCAAACACCAACAAAATCAAAGTAATGCAGATGTAGCGAGAAGTAAACAATCAGATTAGGGTTCAAAGGGTTCAAAGAATGCAGAACATCAGCAAGCAGAAAAATAAAGCAAACAGCAAAAATACAATACCAAGGATCAACCAAAGGACGGAAATCTAAGAGAGGAAATGAAGAGAGAAAAACAGAGCGACCACACCTTGGATCTCGAAGAGGAGGACGTAAGGCAGAGAGCAAGAGATGATTTGTGCCCTGCCGTGAGGGTCGACGCGTCTTCTCTCCAGATCGGGGTTGAGGTTCTCTGTCGGCGGCTTGCTCATGAGCACGGTGGGTTGCTTCGTCATCTCCAGCGTAGGGTTCGGGATTCAACGAAAGTCGATCTGGATTTTTAGACGAGAGAGAGATCGACAAAGGCCACGTCTCGCCTCCTTGCACTGCTGCACACACCACCAGGACACTGACGACGTTGCTATGCCAAAGAAGCCTCTGCTTCGCAACGAACAAAGGACCAGGATCCCAGCAAGTGTGAGCAGCACCAACAGCAAAGTCCGGGAGAACATGGAGCAAACAGAAGGGGGTATGGATTCGGTTAAAGACGCTCACATGAACAAGAAAGATCGAGGGCCTGAGATCGGGTTGGTGAAGGTTGAAAATGCCATTGCTGGCTTTGGATCTGTAGTCGGAGTTATGGTCAAGGTTCAGCTTCCAGAGGACGGGGACCGGTTCAGCTTCCAGAGGATGGGGACCGGTGGCGGCCGAGCTTGTTCTAGGGTTAAGGGGTGAAAGGTTTTCTGAGGTAAAGAGAGCGTTTTCATTGTCGCTTTAGAGTAATGACATTAATACCCTTTCTTAAATATAAGGAAAAACATGTGCAAAATACAGTCTAATTTTAATTTCTATCAATTTTGTAGCGTTAAAGAAAACAGTTTAAGCCTCGTAAGTGGATCACCACTTTACATACTGTCATATCCACAACAAATCTTCTATCGCCATAGCTCATAGATGTAGTGAAGTGTAGCATACCTGCTGTACTTAGTTGATTAAATCTTCAAATAGTTAGTTATGAAAAATTCTGCAATTCTGAGGAGGATCAGTAATTAAATTGATAAGACTCCATATATTGCATTTGCTTTGGTTAATCAATCGAATAAATGAATGGAGGGTTTTGATGGTCCAACAAAAAGGGGATTAAAACTTATGATTAATTTTATTTTATGCATGTAATTAATTCTTCTCCAAACTATGGATACACAAACTTATTGATGATGCTTGTGAAGATTGGAGTCTAGCAAAGATACGAAAGCAAGAGCGATGGACATTAGACACTGGGGAGGAAGAAGAGAAAACAAATCCAACCTAAATTAAAAATTAGGGCTTCAAATCAATAATGTAATTATGTGAATGTTAATGGGCAATATTGTAAATTAATACATATAAAGGTGTTACAAATGGTTAAAAGGATGTGATGATAGGTAGCTCCCTTCATTATTGGGCCCGATTTAAATAAAAATAAATAAGAAAAATGCAAGCACTTATACAGAAGGAAATCTGGTGGTGGAATGTATCTAAATTAAGGTCTTAATTGGTTTTTAAAATTTTGGCTAAAAAAAACTTACACTTGGCTCCATTAAAAGAACGGCGCAAAACCGCACAGTCGCTTTTTTTTAGCCGCGCACTTCCCCATGGGCGGCTCGACATGCCGCCGAGAAAACCCGAGTTCCATGGGCGGCTCTACGAGCCGCCCATGATGGGTTCAGTTTAGGGATTTTTTTTTTGAAATAAATAAAAATGTGTTTTTAAAAACCGGTTCATTGAAACCGGGGTTGTGGGCGGCATTTCGTGCCGCCCACGAAACTGGGTCAGTGAACCGGGTTTTTTGGGGGGACAGGGTTCATAGGCGGCACTTCCTGCCGCCCAGGGTTCATGGACGGCACGTGGTGCCGCCTAGGGTTCATGGACGACCCGTGGTGCCGCCCAATGAGTATACGTTTCACTCCCAACGGTCGATGTGGGCTGCACGTAGGGCCGCCCAGTACAGGTGTAGCCGGCTATATAAATTAGGGATGGTGGTATTGTATTGTATCCAAATCTAGAAACTCATTTTCATAATAAATGTCGTCGTCAAGCGGTTCTGGTTGGAGGGGATTGTCGGAGTCCTCTTCGAGCGCTAACACATCTGTAGATGATGAGGGTGATTTGCAGGCGCCAATTTCTCCCGAATACTTCAAGGTATGTAATATTGTAATTTTTACTGTATAAAATAATTAGATCTTAAATGTACTTAGTCTTTGAAATGTTAAACTATTTTGAAATAATATTTAATTTATTGATATTAGTTTTTAGAAATTTAATTATTAATTAGTCTCTAATGTGGTAATTTTTGTATATAAATAGGGTGATTCTAGTGATGATGGATTTATAGCTATCGACTTCTCATCCCATTTTACTACTACTGAGATATTTCCTAGTAAGGAAGGATTGAGAGATTGGGTGCAAAGGGTAGGTTTTAGTCTTTTTATGGTGATCACTACTAAATCATCAAATCCTAAAAAGATTATACTTCACTGTGAGAGATTCGGGTTACCTAGGTCCGGCAAGAAGAAGGTGGTAGTCGATGGTATAAAGGTCAGCCCGATACGAGTGAATAAAACTAGGTCAAAAAAGAAGGGTTGTCCCTTTTTACTGCATGGTACTTTTAGGGAAGGAAATGTTATTAGAGATCCTGGGTGGACCTTATCGGTTGTTAGTGGATCCCATAACCATATGCTTTCTACCACCTTGACCGGCCATGCATTTGCTACCCGACTTACGAAGGAGCAGCGTAGGAAAATGATGATTGATACTACGGTGGGTGCAAGACCCAAGGTTATTTCTACACAGCTTAGGAATGAATATTCGAGTGCAACGAGTTCGAGGAATCAAGTGTACACTATTAGGGTTAAGGAGAGGTTGAAATCCCTGGGCAATCTGAATGTGACACAATGGTCATTGGGATTTTTGAATGAGAAAGGCTATTTGTTGGACACTGCTACTAAGACGAGGGAAGATGGGAAGGAGGTTTTGGCGTGCTTGTTTATTTCTCATCCAGACGCTCGACATTTGTTGTGCATGTTTCCTAATGTCGTCATTATGGATTCGACCTACAAAACCAACAGGTAAACCTTAGTCTTTTTTGTATTATGTGTAGATAATGGTATTTTCTGCGGGTTTTAATTTTGTTGTTGTTGCATTTATAGGTACGGTATGCCTCTGTTCCAGATTGTTGGGTTTACTTGCACCAACTACACATATTGCATTGCTCTTGTGTTCATGGAAAGGGAGACGACAAACCACTATGCATGGGCGCTGAGACGATTGAAGTGGTTGTACGGGGAGAAAAATCCCGTATGCATCATGTCTGATCGAGAGCTAGGACTGATCAAGGCTGCCAAACTGGTGTTTCCGAAGGTTCGTCATCACTTGTGTCAGGTCCATGTAGACCGTAATGTGAAGGCATATGCTAAGACGATGAAGATTGACGAGAAGAAATTCTCGGGAAGTGTTCGTCGGGTGATGAGGTCTCACACAAAGGAGGAGTACAGAGAGCGGCTTGCTCACTTTAAGGGGATATGGAGTGAAGGCTTGGTGCGATATGTGGAGCAAACTTGGTTTAATGAGCATAAGAAGAAGCTGGTTGCGGCATGGTGTGATGATGTTCTCCATTTTGCCACAAGAACATCAAACAGGTAACTTTCATACAAACATTTGCAATCAAATTGGGTTATAAAATTTATTTACTTAATTGTATACGAATATATTATTTTCAGGATTGAGGGTCAGCACTCTATGCTTAAGGACATGATTGAGACATCCGTCGGAGGGTTTGACACACTTGTGCAGCACATCGACAACATGTTTGTTGATCAGCATCGGAAGATCCGATATGAGATGACCAAGAACTGCACTGCCTTTCCTATGGAGATAGTGAAAGGCCCTGAGTGGGTTAATGTGTTCTTCAAGCGCATCCTTGAAAAGTGCTCTGAAAAATGCCTGAGGATGTTGTATGCCCAAGCTGTGTTAGCAAAGGAGGGGAAAATTGGGAACAAATGTGCTGATTTTTGGTGGAGGTCCACACTGGGGCTGCCTTGCCCACACACAATTAAGGTCTACGTGGAGACGGGTTATCCGTTAGTGCCTGAAGAGGTTGATATTTTCTGGAAGCAGATCCGATGGGAAGGGGTGGATGCTAAGGATCTTGATGTCGATGATGGTGTTTCACTGACAGCGGACAATGTCACGGTGGATGACTTCGTTGAAGAGTACTTATGTGGGACAGTTGAGGGATTTGATTTGAAGAAGATGGCGGAAAAGTGGCGTGAGTCAAAGGACCCTACATCGTGCGATATTCAAGACCCGCCACGTGGCGAGACCAAGAAGGGGAGGCCTAGGATGAATGCGAGAAAGACCGGTACGAAGAGGAAAATGTGTTGGGACGAGCATGTGGATGCAAACATGAAGAAGGAGAAGCAGAAGATGAAGATGGAGGATGAGGAGCTGGGAGTGGATGAGGAGGATGAGCCTGCAGAGAAAGAGACGACCAATGTGAAATCGTCCGTTGGATCCCCGGGATCGAAAGGATGCCCTTCTAGCGGACGACCTCACAGTGGAGTTTCAACAGCAAAGGGGAGTGCCACTAAACCTGCAAAGCCGAAATCTTCTTCAACCAAGTCTAAGTCGGGTTCAAACAAGCCGGTCAAGTATCTCGGCTTCAACTGGGGGCACGAGAATATTGATCATTTCATGCTCGCCTACATTTCTGGAGTTCAAAATGTCAAAGGTGATGGTCATTGTGGGTTCCGTTCTCTTGCCGTTTTGCTGTGTCGCCAAGAAGACGAGTACATTGATGTTCGGTTAGGGCTTTCGAAGCACGTCCAGGCACATGGAGCGAACTACGTAGCGATTCTTGCGGAGGAAGCGTTGACGTTGGAAGAATTTGTTAGGAAATTGAATTATATTCCTTCACCGTGCACGACAAACTTCTGGTGTATAATGCCTATTACTGGGTTGGCGTTTGCAAAGGAACACCAAGTGGCTGTTGTTGTCTTATCATGGTTCGGACCGCACACATGTCTTCCATTGTGGGCCCCCCCGGGTGCCGAGCCTCCGACAAAGGTTTATGCGATAGCACATGTAGGCAAGAGAGACCATTACGTACCGGTACGTGGAGTCCTACTCTCTCGTATTTACTTATTCTTTCATAATTTTTTTAGTAACTGTATTGTTTACGTGTACAGATTTGGCTTGTTAATAACCATTGTCCCATTCCACCGCCTCCAAGACAGTGGCGCATTTACAAGGATCCAAGTGTTGATGGATGGGATAGTCATGAGCGCTTCAAGGATAGGTTCAAGAATTATGTAGAGGAGCGAGCATATCATGGGCGACCTGACATACTTACCTAGGTTTTTTGGATTGTAATCGACTTTATATATGATATTGTATTTCCTTTTGTGTGAAAGTTTGATTGAGATTGATCGTATATTGTGTTTTTAATCATTTGTTTTTGAGAATTGAAAAAAATCGGGAAAATGCTATACGAGACAACAATATTACTAATCATTAACAAAAACACGTTCACGAAAACATTAAAGCGTACACTAGTTTAACATGAAACATAAAAAAGCTATCTAATCCCCGTCCGAATCGGCCTCCCTGCCATCATCATAGCTGCCGCCCATATCATTTCATCACCACAACTCCGCTGTACAGCCCATGGGCGGCACACAGTGCCGCCCATATCATTTCATCACCACAACTCCGCTGTACAGCCCATGGGCGGCACAATGTGCAGCCCATGGGCGGCACACTGTGCCGCCCAATATGCCTATAAATAGGCCATACGGGGTCCCCTTTCTACCAAGCTTGTCTCACCCAAAGAGGCAAGCTTTCACATCCAAGAGGAAGGGATGTGTTTGATCGCGGTAAGAAAAATAAATATATGTATTTTATTGATTATTTACGCTATTAGGTTGTAGTATTCATTGGAATCTAATTAAATAATATTTTATTTCAGATACAAGAATTCAATATCGTGGGTTTCGTCGTCTAGCATTTTCAGAACTTCAGTCCCGGAGGAACACAGTCAACCGCCTTTTCCACCTTCACTAGTGAGCTTAAACCGAACTGTCTTGTATTCATTGTAGACTCACGTCATGTTGTGGTCATTTCTAACAGTGCGTTAAGATGGATGCGATTGCCTTGTGGTCATTATACTCTTGACCGAGTCAAGAGTCCCAGGACGAACCTCCTTCGGCCATGTCGTGCATGCTGAACTGCTCTTTTTTCCTCGTTGCAGCACAGAAAAACATGGGATCTTCAAATTTCGGTATTTGTAGGATTTCAAGTTTTTCTGTGATGCAGCAAGAAAATAAGAGCAGATCAGCATGAACGACATGGCCCAAGGAGGTTCGTCCTAGGACTCTTGACTCGGTCAAGAGGATAATGTCCACAAGGCAATCGCATCCATCTTAACGCACTGTTAGAAATGACCACAACATGACGTGAGTCTACAATGAATACAAGACAGTTCGGTTTAAGCTCACTAGTGAAGGTGGAAAAGGCGGTTGACTGTGTTCCTCCGGGACTGAAGTTTTGAAAATGCTAGACGAACCTCCTTCGGCCATGGCGTTCATGCTGATCTGCTCTTTTTTCCTAGCTGCAGCACAGAAAAACATGGGATCTCCATATTTCAGTATTTGTAGGATTTCAAGTTTTTCTGTGATGCAGCTAGGAGAAGGAGCATATCAGCATGAACGCCGTGGTCCTAGGAGGTTCATCCTGGGCTCTTGAGTGAATGTATATGTATAGTGCGAGAGTTGTGTATGTCATTTGTTCCAGTGTGTATGTATTTTTTTTTAAGTGTGTAAGCCATCAGTGAATGTATATGTGTTTTTAGAATTTGTACGTGTTTTTAGTATGTGTATGTAATTTAAGCCATCGGTGAATGTATATGTGTTTTTAGAATTTGTACGTGTTTTTAGTATGTGTATGTAATTTAAGAATATACATGTGTTTTTTAGAAATAACGCACGAAAATCCAACAAACCAATAAGCAAAGAACTAAAACTAGAAACGACGGAACAAATTAGAAACGACGGAACAAATATCTAAATACGAAACCAATAAAGCCAAAAGTCATACTTAATTTACTGGAATTTCAATCCTCAAAAACGTACAAACACAAAAGTCAAAAGTCATACTACGAACTCTCCGTCTCACTATCAGATGAGTCATCTAGATGTGGAGTGGAAGCACTAGCTAAGGACACACCCGAACCCATGCCCGGTGCCCATACTGGAGGGACATAAGAGGTCGGCTGAGACGATGCCTGCTGAGTTGTTGCACGCTCTTCCACCATCCTAGATGATTCGACTCTCTCAAATATAGTAGCGTCTGCACTATATACATGGGAAGGCATTTGTGAAGCCCGTACAAGCGGTGGAGCTACATGAATGACGTCACTGAAAAGGATGTCATGCAAATGCTGAAAGTGCTCCCTACACCCTAAACAACCTCCTCCAGACATAAGCTCCTGAAGATAGGCCTGGCTCATCGCATGACGCTGCAAATGAAAACACACATTTTAAAAACATAGACTTTCATAAAATAATTTAAAAGAATAAAATGGGAAAAAAACATACCCTTTGCAAGTTGATAGCCGGAGGTGGTCCTCTACTGATACGAGGCTGGACTGGCGCATGCGGACTCACGTAAGGATGCGACACCTGTAGATACCAGTCCAGGTACGCGTCGTGGACATCCCAAGCCATCGTCGCAGGAGGACTCGCCAAGATGTGGGGGCAAAGATGATGCTCACGCTGGTCCCACCTGTGCCAACGCGGGTCAAAGTGCAACTGGTATCGCCTCGTCCCCTTGAAATCAGGAGGACGAACTGCAACCAGAGGCTCAATGATATCCATCGGCCTGCTCTGTCGATAACCGAACTGGCGTGTAAGCTGATCTGGCATGTATGGCTCCTCTACACCGAGAAAACGAATAATCCCTCGATAAGTGGAGGACCTGTGACGACCTCGAAAATCAAGACCCTCGTACGGCATCCACCGTATCTACAATTAACAAAACACGATGGACCATAAATTAATTCATTAAGCTATCTTACTGTAAATTAAAATTGAAAAACAATACGTACATCCTCTGGCCTATACTCGTCCAGAATTCGTCTGTAGTGTGACTGGTCACGGGAGGACCGGAGAGGTGTCCGGCCAATGCAGTATCGTCCAGCGCGTCGGAGGTCGTCGTCCGCACCTTCCTTGAGGTTAGGGTTGCCCGGAAAGTATACAAAGTACGTCCAAATCCAAACTTGCGTACAGAGAAAGAAAACCATTAGTTATAAACAATTCAATAATGTATATTAATAATCTAAATTATAATTTAACTATATTAAAGGACTACCTCCAAAAGACGTGCGCAGCCGGCGAACTGTGCAGCTCCGCGCCAAGAACCCTCTCCGAGGTTCCTATAAAGGAGAGCCAGAACCCCGGTACCCCAAGCAGTATGAACAACACGCTCCCAGTCCACAAAAAGAGGTAGCAGTGTGGTCTTCAGCTCGTTTGTTGACTTGTCAACTAAGATGCTAGCCGACATGGCGTGCCATAAGAAACCGACTGCTATATCCTCTGGGTAGGCACCCTCCTCAATCATCCGCATCACATGCCTCCCAAGCTGGAATTGCTTGACCCAACCCTTCCTAAGGTCGCGGACCATGTCAGCATCATCCTCATCATAGCTGTAGTCCGAATCTATCCCAAACAAATAGCCGAACAAAGCCTCACACTCCGCCATCTCCCTATCATGACCGGTCCATGGTGACGTCACCTCAAATCCCTCGATCGGCAGCCCTAAAATCATCAGCACGTCATGTAGAGTAGGAGCTATCTCGCCCCAAGGAAAGTGAAAGGTGTTCGTCTCTGGATGCCATCTCTCAACGAATGCTGAAATGAGGTTGTGATCAACATTGCCGAACTGCAAATCAAGTAAACCTGTCAACCCCATCTGCTGCGCAATCCAAAACCAGGAACCCTCCACAGGGACCCCTCTAGGAATACGATCCCTCCAAAATGCAAACTGCATAGGGCGTGTCTGAACCCTCAAACTCCTAACAACGTCCTCGGGTGGGTCCAACGACGCCTTCGTCCATATCAGCTCTGCAATGTGCGTATCAAAGTTCCTCAACAAAGATACAAGCTGCTCAGCTGGCTCATGCGGAGATGGGGCCTGTATGGCTGGCTCAGACTGAGACGGGGCATGCTGAGATGGCTCATGATGTGGAGATGGGGTATGCTGAGATGGACATGGGCCATACTGAGTCTCCTGTGTGGCTGGCTCAGGCTGAGACGGGGCCTGCTGAGATGCCTCACACAGAGATGGGACATGCTGCTCATGTGACTCCTCCAGAGATAGCCGCTGCTGAGGTGAGTCATCAAGATATGGGTCCTCCTGATGTGACTGCTGAGGTGGGTCCTCCATAATCACGTCCTCAACTGAGCGGACGGGACCAACATCGTCCTCACTAGCGCCCTCACTATCGGCCTCACTATGGCCCTGCAATACACCGCCAACCCTCCTCTTGCGAGCAGATGCAGTAGTAGGGCGACTATCTCGATCAGACCGTGCGATCTTACCCAAAACTTTCTATTTTCGCATAAAAAATATAGAAAATTGTTTTCTTACAAACAAAATCAATATATTAAAATTTTCATAACAATGACATATTTAATATTACAGTATAATTATCGCGATTTACCTATACTATTTTTTATAATGATTAAATACAATAAAATAATATATTAAATTTTATTTTCTTACAAGCAAAATAATATATTAAATTTTCATTACAATGATATATTTAATATTATTTAACACTATAATTGAGTTTATTACCTATACTATTTTTTATCAGATAATGATTTAATAATCTAAAATCCAAGTATATATAAATCTACAAGTGCAGTAACAATTTAATTAAATAAATTAGATTTAACGATTACAAATTTTAAAAACACCATACCTTTTCAGTTGGCCTCCGTTCATATTTTCGCTTTTGGCGAACGGGAATTTCACCCAAGTCTGACATAGCTTGATGAGCAACCGCGCATGCGACGTCAAAGGCATTCTCCGCCGCAATATCGCCCTCCTCGCCCAAAAACCCCCCAATATCGCCCTCCTCGACATCGGTTATGGGCGGCACCACGAGCGGCCCAGATTCCTCCATAGTGGGCGGCACGCTGTGCAGCCCAGCCTCGCCTCCCTCCTCGGCCCCCGCTTCGCCTTCTTCCTCCGCCAGCCTCGCTTCCTCCACCGCGTCCCTTGCTTCAGCCGCCTCCTCCGCCGCGTCGCCACCCCTCTCCCCCAGCCTCGCCTCCTCCAACGCCTCGTCGCTGCTGCCCCCCGTCAAACAGAGATTGGCCACCGACGCCGCCAACGTCGAATCGGCCGTCGATTCTGGTACATCGCCGCCGTCTCCGCCAAGAACTCCTGCCGCAGCCATCTGATTTTCCGTCCGTTCTTCCTCCACCAAGAACTCCCATATGTCGTCAACCGAAAATTCGCCACCGGGATCCATTTTCGCTCTCGAACTCTGGAAATCGCGATCGGAGAAGACGACCCTGGGCGGCTTTTAATAACGCCGAGAAGACGACCCTGGGCGGCAAGATGTGCCGCCCACGTTTCAATTTCAAATTCGCCCTTTGGCGGGAAGCTGTGCCGCCCACAATTTTGGGTTTACACTTGGCGGCTTACCGTGCCGCCGAGTTTTAACCCGGTTTCCAGAAAACCATATTTTTAATTTTAAAATAAATAAATTAAATTACAAAACCGGGTTTTACAAAAACCTAAAAATCTGGGCGGCAATATGTGCCGCCCAGGTACAATTCGGGTTCATAAAAAACCGGTTTGAATGGGCGGCATTAGGTGCCGCCCATGTGCAAACCGGGTTTTTGGAAGGGTATTCTGGGCGGCATGTAGAGCCGCCCAGGAGGAAGTGCGTGGCTAAAAAAAATCGACTGTGCGGTTTATCGACCTAAAAGAATGAGATGAGGAATGAAATGGATATCCGACTGAGAGGGTCTTCAGTTTTTTTTTTTGGATCTTCCAAAAGCATACAAATCACAAGAAAAACAAAAAAAATGAACAATCTACTATATATATATATACTAAAGCAGAATACCCATTGCGCCACATGGCACCACCAGAATGAGCTTGAATTTACGCTGCCACGTGACGTCACGGTATTGAATTGGACACGTGACAGCCTGTGTTTTTTTAGATTTATTTTATTTTAAAAAAATCTGCAGTAATAGAATCCTACATTTGCCATATGAATATTATTTACAATAAAATCTTTTCAAAATGTACAACAAAATATTATGTAATATTTGATTATCTTTTTCCAATATTGACCACATAATATTCTGTAATATTTATTTATGCACTATACGAAAATAAATCTGCAATATTTTTAACATTAATTCTTTCCAAAATAGACCATAAAAAATCTTTTTTAATTTGATTTTTTAGACTTTTGATTTTGTTACTCAATAGTCAATTGACATTTTATCCAATTAGACCACCCACAATGGTGGTTTTTTAGCATTAAAATATAATAAGTTTTTTAGCTACAGTGTACTTTTGCTAAAAAATCTTCTCTATGATTTCTTACTAAGAAACTGCTAAAAAACCCATTTAAGTTGAAAAGTTGGATTTTACAACTATTTTAGTCATTTTCAGCTCAAATTTAGTTTTGTTTGTTTTAAAAAATATATCCAATACTCATAATTGATTTTTATCTATCCATATACACCCATTTTAATATGTTTTTCATAAAATTTATAGAGTGAACAAATCTGGGTTGAAAAATTATGAGTATGAAAAAAGAGAAAAAGAATTTTGTAGATAATGTGGCAGAAAGAGAAAGTTGAAAAGTTAGCTAAAAAACTTTGTTAAAAAATCAACCATTGTGCATGCTCTTACACACAAATTAAAAAGCAATTTATTATTTCATTAAACGCATCCATTAAGCAATAAATTCAAATGTACTTAAATTTGCATTAAATTCAATTTGGAAGATATCAGATCAGACGCGTACACATATTTTTTCCTCATTAATTAAATAAGAGTATTACACAACAACTGGTTTGGATATCGGAAAATGAAAATAGTAATTAAGAGGGGTTGGAACGACAAATAATTTTGATAAAAATGAAATGCAAAAACCATCAAATTAAATTGGAGGGAGTAGTATTTTTTTCCCAAATTTTGTAGGCAATATTTTTCAAATCTCTCTATATACTTAATCTAGCTTAGTTACGATGTTTTTTGTTTACATTTTGATCGCATTTATTACTTTGCTATATATCAACTCTCTTCATCTATGATCAACTCCATAATCACGTGATGTTTATATGGATTTATGAAAATAAATTTGCAATATTTTTAACATTAATTCTGTTTAAAATGGGCCACAAAATATCAAATAAACATGTAGTGCAATATAAATTCGTACCAAACAAATAATTTCTTTCCAAAAACTGAACCTGTAAATTTGCTTACAAATCAGTGGCATAAGAATATGGAGGATGACTGAGAGGATTATATAGTGCACATGTTTATATTTGGTTTTTGTATTACTATAATACTAGCTAATTACAGATTAATTAGCATTTTAATTATGTAATATTTTATCTACTTCAATTGAGTAAACAAAATCTTAGAAATAAATGTTCTGTAAGGATACATTATTACATACTCTATACTTAATTGAAATTAGATATAAATTATTACTTAGTAATGTTAAATTTCTAATTATTAGTTTAGTACGAAAATAAATTATTAAATGTAGTTTTCAATATTGAGCTATAAGTGTACTAACATTAATTTCATAAACCTATTTTTGAAAAGTCTTATTTATTGTATCTATTTTATATGGTCGTGGTCTGGGAAAGGACGCGTAGAAATATATATCTATTTTTTTAATAGATATAATCATAAAATACAATTATATTTTTTGTCAAAGTATTATATTATAAATAATCTACTATATGTCTACTAAAACAAAACTTCAATATGCCACATTGCACCCTCACAATAAAAATATCACATGCTATTTTTTGAGAATTTCATTTTTTTGTAAATCTAAATTTATATAGAAAAAATTCTATCTTACACCTTAACTAATTCCTAATTTAGATACAAATCAATCAAAATAATCACTTCCTAATTTACATACAATTTCCTAATTTTGATACAAATCAATCACATAAATAAACTAATCACTTCCTAATTTACGCACAAAAGAATCACACAAATCATTAACAAAGATTACCAATATAAAACTTATACAACAATCTACTATGTATACACTAAACTAAAACCTAACTAAATCACATGACTCTCCCTAATCAAATCACCTTCATTTGTCATGTGTCATTCTCTCATTTTTTTCACTTTGTTTTGATATATTTAATTACAAATTAAAAATCTAATATTTATCTACTAAACCAAAATTCCTCTATGCCACATGGCATCCCCCATATTAAGCTCATCTCATCGTTATACCACATGACATCCTCCTATTATGTCTATCACATGATATTTTTTCAATTTTTCAATTTAATATAATAAATATATATCAGATTCTCCTATTTTCTAAACTAAACATGCAATCATAATAATGATCTTCAAAAATCTTTTTTTTTTCAAAATTTAATATAATAATTATATATAAGATTATTCTATTTCCAAAACTAAATATCTCAATCAAAAGCACATAGTTTATATATATTATTATATTTCCATAATTAAAAAAATACTAAATATTAAAGGCAGAAAATTTTAGGCACCACCAAAAAGTAGTTTAATGAGGGATTATCAACTACATTTGGAAATATGCAATGGATAATATTTCAATTTAGTTACCATGAAAATATGTTTATATAAATGTATTCTAACATTCCGGAAAGATAAGACTAGGATCCAAAAGTTAGAGTCGCTAAAAGTAAACTTTATACAAAACAAAGGTGAAAACGTGCTATAAGTATAATGGTTTATGACCATGTCAATATATTTTGTGAAACATACTATTGGTATGCATAATCTTTTTTTTTAAGCCGTTAAAAGCGTGAAGTGTAATCTACTATATATCTACTAAACCAAAACCTTATGTGTCGTCACCATATTTGATTTGCCTATATGTCATCACTCATCTAACCATCATCCACTACATCATCCAACTATTAGGAAAAAAATAAAAAAGAATTATCAACTAAAAGAGGTGTAAAAAGTTTCGAAAGGATACGAAAAATATAAAAAATTATTTTCCATGTATAGAATAAGTTAAGTTATGATTATAGTAAGTAATCACAATCAATAAGACAAGTTTTTATTATAGAATCTCAATATATATTCATAGGGAGTTTTTAACCCTTTATTTTCCTAACTAATCTTGAATAGATAGAAAAGTCTATTTTTCATATATCTTATTTGATGGTGTGAGTAAATATATATCAACTAATCTTGCTATATCATCTTAAAACACTTATTGTTTTTACAAATCTTCTCTATAATTTTTCTATAGATTGAAGCTATACAATATTTTTACGATCAAGTCCACAAATTGCTTGAAACCGTAGATTTCTATCAAGAATATGTAAAATATTATTGAAGAGATTCTCTCGAAGTCGATTAAGATAAATCCAGTGTTTATGTTGTAGTAGTTTACTTACCAATTTCCATAACTAATGTATTTCGTAGAGTCTATTGAAAGTCATTTAAATCCAATTTATACGAAGTAAAGAACATATAGTATGTTGTATTTATCAATTGCATTGTTTATATATGTATTATATTATGATATATATATGCTCTTTCATAATGTATTTTTATCTTTAAACGACAACTCTATAAAATAAATAACCCACTTTAACATAATTGTAAACCAAATTTCATATGGGCTTAATCTTCACAACGTATTTGTTAAATATAATTTATCCTTATTAATATTATTTTTTAAATTACTTATTGGTCATAGTTATTATAGTTTGATTATCTTCACAAGTTAGGGTTTTGTTAACTTTACAACTTAAGTTCAGGTACAAAACTATCTGAACTGATTTGTGCTGCCAAACTTTTTATCTGGGATGAGCTCCGATGACGAATAGATTCTATTTTGAAGCATTAGACATGACTTTAAAAGATATTCTATGGGCTACAAATCCCATTGGTTCTATACAACCTTTTGGAGGGAAAGTCGTAGTATTTGGTAAAGACATCACTAGTGGAAAAAACACTTTTTGAGGCTCCCTTTTAGAGGCGTACATAGTACAAAACGCCTCAATAACGACTTAGGCAATCACTTTTTTTGGTTTTTGAGGCGGATAATTAATTTATACGCCTCAAAAACATTTTTTGAGACGGGCAAATTAATATACGCCTCAACAAGTATCCGAAAAAACATTTCTCGCTAAAGTATTAGAGGCGGGCCAGGGTAAGGCCCGCCTCTAATACTTTCGAATTGAGGCGGGCCAAGTAGCCCGCCTCAATTAAAGCTTGTTGAGGCGGGCCTCTTAAAGCCCGCCTCAACAAGTATGTCCAATAGAGGCGGGCATGTAAGGCCCGCCTCTATTAGACCATTATCGTAATACTTATAGAGGCGGGCATGTTAGGCCTGCCTCTATAAGCTCAACCCTAATTAAAAAAAAACAGTTGCTGCTTTCCTTCATTTTCCTCTTCGTATCCTCCTCTTCTCGTCCCGAGCTCCGACGACGATCTCCGACTTCATCGATCTCCTCCGTCTTCCCTACTTCATCGATCTCCTTCTTCCCGACTTCATCGATCTCCTCCGTCTTCGTCGAGCTCCGTCTTTCCGAGCTCCGACTTCATCTCCATTCGCCGAGCTCCCTCCCTTCGCCGAGCTCCCTCCCTTCGCCGAGCTCCCTCTAATACTTCAACGCACTCGAATCCAAGTCAGGTATCAACATCCTTTGCGCCCTCGACGTTCACATCCCCTTTCCTTGTCCGTTCGCTTCTCAATGCTTTAGTTTTTCAGTTTTAGGTTCTTACTTCAGTATTTGAAATGATGGATGCATGCTTCTTTTGCTTTAAACTGATGCAAACGAGTATGACTGTTCTGGCGATCTTGCTAATTTTGCATGTGAAGTAGTTTCAATGATGGTAGAGTTTTGGGAAGACTGATTGTATTTGGACATGCTCTTGTGGTTTTGGATATTTATGATAGTCGGGTAGGCAATAAAAGTAAATGAATAAGGCTACAATAATATCCAGTTAGGGTGACATGGATTAATATTTTTAGCTCCTACAAATACATAGCAGTGAAGCTTCTTACTAGTCTTAGAAAAGCTATATAAATAAAGCAAAAGTGAAAAGAATCACATTCTTTATTTAATTGATGAAATGACATTCTGCAGGCTGATAAGGGCATTGACTTGAAGGATCGATATTGGGTCAAGGTAATACTTCTACCCTAATTCCTTAGGCCCTTGGCGGGATATAATTCATAATTTAGGCCCTTGGCGGGATAGTTGAGTTTGTATTTTTTCTTGCTTGGTTGCGTATTATTATCTATTTAGGCCCTTGGCGGGATAGTTACTAGAAATGAGTATTTAATCTTAATTCCTTGCATGTTATTTTGCATTTATTACTAGAAATGAGTCGTCCTTGGATGTACGGTGACCATACTACGACACAATACTTGAGTGGGGTTGAGGAGTTCATTAGACATGCTTTAGCACACCAACGGAGTACGAAAGCCAAAAAAATCTATTGTCCATGCCGTGATTGTAAGAATATAAGGCGGTTTGCTGATATTGATGAGATTGAGGATCATTTATTTCGTCGTGGTTTCAAAGAAGATTACCATGTTTGGTTTTGGCATGGTGAGAAAATACCTGATCGTCCAAGTTCTAGTGTCAATGAGTTTGATGTTCGGGTAGACATTGATGATAGTGATGATGATATTGCTGAGAATAATGAGATGGATGATAATGATGACCAAGAAGATGATGAAATGAATGGGATGATGGATGGGGTGAGAGATCACTTGAACGAACGACCTCAGATGTTCGAACAGGTATCAAAGGCTGCAGAGACTCCCTTGTATCCCGGGTGTACAAAATTTAGCAAGTTAGAGGGTGTGTCAATACTTTACAACTTGAAATGTGCTTCTGGTTGGACTGATGGAAGTTTCAACACCTTATTGGAATGGTTAGGTGAATTTTTACCAGAAGGCAATGAGATGCCTATCTCTACTTATTATGTCAGGAAATTAATGTGTCCCTTAGGCTTAGAGGCTGTCAAGATAGATGCTTGCCCAAATGATTGTATGCTTTACAGAAACGAACATGAAAATTTGGATGAGTGTCCAAAGTGCGGTGCATCTCGTTACAAGCGTAAAGGGGTAAATTCGGCTAAGAGGGGCCCATCAGCTAAGGTTATGTGGTATCTTCCGATAATACCTAGGTTTCAGCGTTTGTTTTCGATAAAGAAGGAAGCAAAAAGTCTGAGGTGGCATGCGGAAGGGAGGAAGAAAGATGGACTCTTTAGACATCCTGCTGATTCTCCTCAATGGAGAAATATTGATAAGAAATATTCTGAATTTGGTGAGGAGGTTAGGAATCTGAGACTTGCTTTATGTACAGATGGTGTGAATCCGTATGGCACTCTAAGCAGTCAACATAGCACATGGTCGGTTCTTCTACCGATTTATAATCTTCCTCCATGGTTGTGTATGAAGCGCAAGTATATCATGTTATCACTCCTCATCTCCGGGCCTAAGCAACCTGGGAATGACATAGATGTGTATCTGGCTCCACTTGTTGATGATTTGAAATTACTGTGGAATGAAGGTGTTCCAATGTTCGATGCATACACCAACTCAAACTTTATCTTGCGAGCTATGGTTTTTTGTACCATAAATGATTTCCCGGCATATGGAAACTTGTCTGGGTAGAAAACCAAAGGAGAACAAGCATGCCCTATATGTGAAGAAGACATGAAACCTGCCTACTTGAAAAATTACAGGAAAAATGTGTATCTAGGGTACCGGAAATTCCTTAGTCGATATCACCCTTACCGTAAAAAGAAGAAGGAGTTCAATGGGTACACCGAGGAAGGAGTAGCTCGTACACCTTTGACAGGATCACAGGTTTATGAACGGATTAAAAATGTTGACACCAAATACGGCAAGGGCTTCAAGTCCGTCTCTAAAAAGGGTGTTTTATGGAAGAAAGTGTCTATACTATGGGATCTTCCTTATTGGAAAGATTTGTTGGTTAGGCATTGTCTCGATGTGATGCACAATAAAAAAAATGTTTGTGATGCTATAATTGGGACTTTGCTAAATATACCCGGAAAGACGAAAGACAATCAGAAAGTTCGTTTTGATATGAAAGAGAGGAATATTCGACCAGATTTGTGGCCCGTGGTAAAACCGGATAGTAAGAAGACTTTTCTGCCTCCGGCGTGTTACACAATGTCAAAAAAGGAGAAAAAGGTGTTTTGTGAGTGCTTACATGGCATTAAGGTTCCATCGGGATATTCGTCAAATGTAAAACGTCTAGTTTCTCTTTCGGACCTTCGGTTGATTGGTATGAAGTCTCATGATTGTCATGTATTGATTAATGTTTTCTTGCCGATCGCACTTCGTGGGATATTGCCGAAACACGTGAGACATGTTATAACAAAACTTTGCGTGTTTTTCAGTTCCATATGTGCTAAGGTTATTGATCCAGAAATATTGGATGCTCTCCAATATGATATTGTTGAAACTTTGTGTCGATTTGAAATGTACTTTCCGCCGTCTTTCTTTGACATAATGGTGCACTTAATTGTTCATTTGGTTCGAGAAATCAAGTTATGTGGTCCGGTGTTCTTAAGATGGATGTATCCTTTTGAGAGATTTTTTGGCAGTTTAAAGGACAAAGCAAAGAATCGGGCGAATCCAGAGGGTAGTATCATTCGTGGAGTCCTTCATGAAGAGATATCTCAATACGCAGCTGAGTTTTTGTCAAGGCTTCATCCAATAGGTCTTCCAAAATCTCGTCATGTAGGGAGGCTTGAAGGAGAGGGAGTAATTGGTAAAAATGTGATATCTCCTCCATCTGAAAGGAAGATTAAGGCACATCTTTGTGTGTTGTAGCATCTTACAAAGGTCAATCCTTACATAGAAAAGCATTGCCTTGAATTACAACACAATAATGCTAAATTGAATGAAAGAGCTTTGATGCGGGAACATAATCACACATTTGTTGATTGGTTTAAGAAGGAAGTAGCTGAGGAACTAAGGAAAGAACATGACGTTTCTGATATGGTCAAGTGGTTATCTCGAGGTCCTCGACTATGTGTTCGGTCTTACGAAGGGTATGATATCAATGGGTTCACATTCTACACTAGAAGACAAGATGAAAAGAGTGTGGTGCAGAATAGTGGAGTGAAGGTAGTTGCATCATCTAGGGTCTATGCGAGCGCTAAGGACAAAAGACCGGTTGATGCGACACAATCGTATTATGGTGTTATCGAAGAAATATGGGAGCTTGATTATAACAATTTTACAATCCCTGTTTTCCGGTGCAAGTGGGTCAACAACCCTAACGGGGTGAAGCAAGATGAAATTTATCCGGGTTTGACATTGGTAAACTTTGACCGATTAAGTGATAGTGACGAGCCATTCATCCTAGCATCACAAGCTAAGCAGATTTTTTATGTGGTAGACAATGTTGATCCTAGATGGCGTGCAGTTGCCCAAGGCAAAATACATATTCTGGGTATTGATGATGTTGTGGATGAAGATGAGTATGACGAGTATGATGACACACCCTTGTTATCAACTGTTGTTCAACCATTACCGGAGGAGGAAGATATAAATAATACTAATCATATCCGTACAGATCATAGGGAAGGAATATGGGTTACAAATCATAATGAATAAGATGAGGTAAGTTATTTTGCTTACGAATTAGTTTTTTTTGGAATATTAACAATATCAGTTTCATGAGTGTATTATGTTGATTTTCTAGGGCATTTCAAGTGTACAAGTATCAAGGTGGGAAGTATTTGTGTTTCATGACCGACTAGATATCAGCTTCATGACCGACTAGATAAGGTATGTAACTTAACTAACTATATATTGATAGTATTTGTGTTTTTTGTCAATAATTTCTGTATTTTTTATGCAGCTATATCCTAAGAGGAAGACATCGTATACTTATGAAGAAATGGATGTTGTTCGTGAGCAATGGGCACAGTATTTTACATCGAAGTATTTATTATCGGATTGAACTTGTTTTTACTTGTCATGTAAACTGTTGTTGAGAACCTGACTGTACTCTGATGAAATCTGTTGTTTTTTTTTGGTCAAATGAAATCTGTTGTTTGTTGTATATTATTCTGTGAATAAAATCAGGAACCTAACTGACTCGGCCGAGAACTCGGGCGAGTTCTGGGCCGAGTTAGCGTCTACTTGTTGAGGCGGGCTTGTATACGCCCGCCTCTATAAGTATATACGCGCGACTTGTTGAGGCGGGCCTATAGAGGCCCGCCTCAACAAGTGTTTACTTATTGAGGCGGGCCTCCTAAGCCCGCCTCAACAAGTCCCTCATTTTGGCGCCAAAGTGAGGGGCTTGTTGAGGCGGGCTTAGGAGACCCGCCTCAATAATGTTCTTTTAGAGGCGTAAAATGCCCGCCTCAAAAAGTGTCCCTACTTGTTGCAGCCCCCTTAGTTGAAGCGAACGGTATTTGTCTCAATAAGTGTCCAAAGGCCCGCCTCTATAAGGATTTTTTCCACTAGTGCATTAGGCAAATCCTACCCGTTATCACAAAAGGAAGCAAGCAAGATATTATTTTTGCCACCATTAAGTCCTCTTATTTGTGGGAATATTGCAAAATTCTTAATTTGACAAAAAACATGAGGATTCAACAAGATACATCTGATTATGATATCCAAGAAGTAAAGAAATTTTCTGAAAGGGTATTAAGCATCAGAGATGGTACTGTAGGTCGTGACAAGATGGAAAAGCACAAATACAAATTTTTGATGAACTATTGGTGAAGGATTATGACTTATATATGATTCCAGCAATTATTAAGTTTGTTTATCTCTCTCTTTTGGACAATCAATTGTCTCCAAAATACTTTGAAGAACGAGCAATTCTTGCACCAACACATGAAGAAGTAGATATAGTTAATAACTATATACTGCCTTTGTTACCAGGTAATGAGAAAGTCTATCTCAGTTCGGATAGCCTTTGCAAGACAAGTTTTATTACAGACAATGATGCAAGTGTTTATACTTCTGACTACTTAAAAAGTATTAGATGTTTTGGTGTCCCAAATCATGTATTAAAAACTAAGGTTAAGGTCCCTATTATGCTGCTTTAAAATATTGAACAGTCTTCAAGTTTATGCAATGGGACAAGATTGATAACCACACAACTCGACAGTCATGTCATACAAGGAAGAATTATTTTAACTACAATATTAGACATACAGTTTTGAATCCTCACATGATTATGTCACTGTTAGACACTTCATACCCGTTCAAGTTTCAACGAAGACAATATCTCTTGAGTGTCTGTTTTGCTATGACGATAAACAATAGCCAGGGCCAATCTCTTACAAATGTCGGTTTGTATTTTCACGTCCTGTTTTCACTTATGATCAGTTTTATGTTGCATCACTCATGGTCAGTTTTATGCTGCATCATCAAGAGTTACTAGTAAGAAAGGTTTGAAGATTTTGATATGGGAGAAAAAACAAAAAAATATCTAATACTACTACCAATGCAGTATACAACAAAGTTTTTCATAATTTGTAGCAATTTTGAACATCTTACGAGATTTTATGTTTAGGGTTTCATTTTCATGTATAGATAAATATTTTGATTATGCTTTATCGTTTTAGTAGTATAGATGTTAGGGATGTGACTATTCACATTTCAAAACTACTTAGCCAATTTTACTATTAATAAAGTCATGGAGAGTTTTGGCCTCTCTTTCAATAATGTATTTTGTTAATCTCTTCAATATTTTGTATTCAATTAGTCCTTTTTTACATTAGCATTCATCTACTTTTATAATAGTCACTACCTACATATTTCTATATCAATATATAATTTTTATATACTTTTTTTTAAATGTAAAAAAATAAACAGATCTCGTGCAAGGTACGGGTACTACACTAGTTAATCTACTATATATCTACTAAAGTAGAATACCAACTACGCCACGTGGCACCCCCAAAATGAACTAAATTTTTATGCTTCCACGTGGCATCACGGTATTGAATTTGCCACGTGTCAAGCTCTCATTTTTTCCGATGGTTTTCGAAAATAAAATAAAATAAATATCTACCCATATTAGCCGGATATGCATACAATATGAATATTTTGTAAAATCTATTCTTTCCAAAAACGTAGCAAACAATATTCTCGGCCATATATTTTTTGTACGTAATCTACTATATATCTACTAAAGTAGAATATCAACTATGCCACGTGGCGCCCCCAAAATGAACCAAAACTTTTTGCTATCACGTGGCATCACGATATTGAATTTGCCACGTGTCAAGCTCTCATTTTTTCGTTGTTTTTTAGAAAATCAAATAAAATCAAAGAAAATAAAATCTCTGCCCATATTAGCCGGATATGCATACAATATAAATATTTTGTATAATCTATTTTTTCTAAAAACGTAGCAAACAATATTCTCGGCCATATAATTTTTGTACGTATTCTACTATATATCTACAAAAGTAGAATACCTACTACGCCACGTGGCGCCCCCAAAATGAACCAAAATTTTCTATTGCCACGTGGCATCACGGTATTGAATTTGCCACGTGTCAAGCTCTCATTTTTTTCGTTGGTTTTTCGAAAATCAAATATAATCAAAGAAAATAAAATCTCTGCCCATATTAGCCGGATATGCATACAATATGAATATTTTGTATAATTTATTCTTTCCAAAAATGTAGCAAACAATATTCTCGGCCATATGTTTTTTATACGTAATCTACTATATATCTACTAAAGTAGAATACCTACTACGCCATTTGACGCCCCCAAAATAAACCAAAATTTTCTGCTGCCACGTGGCATCATGGTATTGAATTTGCCATGTGTCAAGCTCTCATTTTTTCGTCCGTTTTTCGAAAATCAAATAAAATCAAAGAAAATAAAATATTTGCCCATATTAGTCGGATATGCATACAATATGAATATTTTGTATAATCTATTCTTTCCAAAAATGTAGCAAACAATATTCTCGACCATATATTTTTTGTACGTAATCTATTATATATCTACTAAAGTAGAATACCTACTACGCCACATGGCGCCACCAAAATGAACCAAAATTTTATGCTGCCACGTGGCATCACGGTATTGAATTCGCCACGTGTCAAGCTCTCATTTTTTTCGTTGGTTTTTTCGAAAATCAAAGAAAATAAAATATCTGCCCATATTAGCCGGATATGCATAAAATATGAATATTTTGTATAATCTATTCTTTCCAAAAACGTTACAAACAATATTTTCGGCCATATATTTTTTGTACGTAATCTACTATATATCTACTAAAGTTGAATACCTACTACGCCACGTGACTCTCCCAAAATGAACCAAAATTTTCTGTTGCCACGTGGCATCACGGTATTGAATTTGGCACGTGTCAAGCTCTCATTTTTTCCGTTGGTTTTTCGAAAATCAAAGAAAATAAAATCTCTGCCCATATTAGCCGGATATGCTTATAATATGAAAATTTTGTATAATCTATTCTTTTCAAAAACGTAGCAAACAATATTTTCAGCCATATTTTTTTTACGTAATCTACTAAAGTAGAATACATACTACGCCACGTGGCGCCCCCAAAATGAGCCAAAATTTTCTACTGTCACGTGGCATCACAATATTTAATTTGACACGTGTCTAACTCTTATTTTTTCATTGGTTTTTAGAAAATCAAAGAAAATAAAATGTGTGCCCATATTAGCCAAATATGCATACAATATGAATAGTTTGTATAATCTATTCTTTCCAAAAACGTAGCAAACAATATTCTTAGCCATAAATTTAAAGAACCAACTTGTACTCCGCTAAGCTAAGAAATTAGTTAAAGACACGAAACATTTCACTTTGATTAAAACTATTATGTAGTATCATATAGATTTTTATATAAAATTAGTTTTTTGTAAAATTTATCATAGAAACAATTCTTTTTTTTTTCCGCTCGGATAACATAATATGACTTATATTTAACATTCAACTTTGGTTTGGAGAACTATAGTGGTTCAATACTGGTTTTGATTGTTATTTTTTTCCTATAGTATGATGTTTTTTTATGAGTATCGATGTATACAAATTAATCATCTATAAGTACCACCATATTTGACTCTATAAACTCTAATGCCATGTTACTAAAAAAAAATCTGTCATCATTAATTTCTCTTATTTGTGGAAATATTGTAAAGTTCTTAATTTGACAAGACACGTGCTGATTCAATAAGGTACATCTGATTATGATATCCAAGAAGCAAATGAATTTTTTGAATAGGTATTAAGCATGGGTGATGGTATTGTAGGTGATGAAAATGACGGAGAAGCACAAATACAAATTCCTGATGAACTATTGGTGAAAGATTATGACTTAGATCTGATTCCAGCAATTGTTAAGTGTGTTTATTCCTCTCTTTTGGACATTAAGTTGTTTTCGAAATACTTTGAAGAACGGACAATTCTTGCACCAACACATGGAGATGTAGATAGAGTTAATGATTATATATTGTCTTTGTTACTTGGTGATGAGAAAATTTATCTCAATTTGGATATCATGTGCAAGACAGGTTTTATTGTAGACAACGATACAAGTGTTTGTACATCTTACTACTTGAACAGTATTAGATGTTCTAGTGTCCCAAATCATGTACTTAAACTTAAGGTTGGAGTCTTTATTATGTTGCTTCGAAATATTGACCAGTCCTCAGGTTTATGTAATAGGACAAGATTGATAATCATTCAGCTCGACAGTCATGTCAAACAAGGAAGAATATTTCAGGCAACAATATCAGACAAGTTTTGATTCCTCGCGTGCTCATGTCACCATCAGACACTTCATATCCGTTCATGTTTTAATGAAGTCAATTTTCCTTGAGTGTCTGTTTTTCTATGACGATAAACAAGAGTCGGGGCCAATCACTTGCAAATGTTTGTTTGTGTCTTCCATGTCCTGTTTTCACTCATGGTCAGTTTTATGTTGCATCATCAAGAGTTACCAACAAGAAAGGTTTGGAGATTTTAATATGCGACAAAAAACAAAAAAAAAGATCTAATACTACAACCAATGTAGTATACAAGGAAGTTTTTCATAATTTATAGCAATTTTGAACATTTTACGAGATTTTATGTTTAGGGTTTCATTTTCATGTATTAGATGAACATTTTGATTATGCTTTATCGTTTTAGTAGTATTAATGTTAGGGATGTGACTATCTCCACTTCAAAATTAATTAGCCAATTTTTACTATATATAAAGTTTATGGATAGTTTTGCCTCTCTTTCGATAATATTTTGTCAATCTATTTAATACTTTTTATTCAATTAGTTCTTTTTTATATTATCATTCATCTACTTCTATAATAGTTATATATCGATTAAATATATAATTTTGATATACTATTTGTTTAAATGTAAGGAAAAATAAATAAATCCCGTGCAAGGCACGAGTACTACACTAGTTACTCATTATTTTTCGATTAGAAGAGTATTAAGATTTGATATTGCCCTAACAAAAATGAATGGATTAAACTTATTAAAAAGGAAATGATTTTCTAACCTATGTCCTTAGGGCATAGGTTAAGATCTCTTATCTAGAAAATTTTGATTATATGTTAAGTTTTTAGAATTTTTTAAAAATGAGTTTACCCTTTTTTATTTAGGGTTTATTTTCCTTAATAGGAATTCTTAACTTATGCCCTAATATTTTTTTAAAATGAGTTCACCATTTCCTATTTAGGGTTTATTTTTCTTAATAGAAATTCTTAACCTATGTCCTAATATTTTTTTTTAATGAGTCACCATTTTCTATTTAGGATTTATTTTTCTTAATAGAAATTCTTAACCTATGCCCTTAGGACATAAGTTAGACAAACCGAAAACGAAATACTACGATTAATCTTACTTGCTTTGTAAAAGTGGAATGAACCATCAAAGGATCTAAAGACCCATTTATCCCGGTTTTTTTATTTTAATTAGGAATTAATAACTAATAAGGCCTGCCTTTACTTGAAGGGAATACACATCAAACGAATACAAGCTTGGTAGTAACTAGTAAGTAGTGTTTGGTTAGGAAATATAAATTCTGGATTTGATTCGAGGATTAATATATGTTTATGATTTACAATTCTCTCTATACATATATATAATTTTGTCAAAGAAGAAAGAGTACCAAATATTCGATCTCACCTCTATCTAGGTAGCATGTGGATGAACAATAGGAACTTTACCAAGCAATATAATAAACCAACCATTACTTGCAAATCAGACTGCAAAATCTGTTAAATTAACCTAAAATTTCTAACCAACAACTCCAAGAATAATTATGTTAAAATCCTCAAACTTGATACCTAAATCATGGTACGTACCATAAAAATACAACTTGAACTCTTATCATATTTGTGAATAGTATCACATCTAAACACACCAATCAATCATATATTATAATCAAGGCTTGAAAATAATTACAAAATTAAAGATAAGGTCAAGAAAGCATTTCCACCAACATTTTACTTTTAGTATATAATAATATAAAAAATTATATTAAAAGGGGAGCCAGTGGCCTTCTTGTGGAGAGCACACTCCAATTCAATTAGGAGAAATATTATATATATATATGCATCTCCCTAACAAGATGAAGCTAGTGCTTTCCCCTTCATCCATCCATTTATAAATATATCACCATCTAGATCTTATGGCAAGGCTCAAATAATTGTGGGTTGATCGATATTTAGTGCATATGTACTTTTTCTATTTCATTTTTGTGCTCTCTCTTTTAGCAAAAAAAAAAGAAGAAATGTTGGAAAAAGATATATACGGTGGTACATACTACTCATTAAGCTCTTAACCACTTGAAAGGCTATAATGTTTAATCACTTCCAACTTTATCTAACATTATCATACTTACTATGTATGACAATTTTGACATATGGAGAAACATACTATTGATTAAAAATTTAAAAGTGATAGCAAAAGGAAGGAGAATTCTAATAAATATTCGAGCTTTTTTGCATGTATATCAAATCTATAGAATTATTTGATCATGTATTGATTGATCAATTCAATATCCACACACTTAGCTATAGATTGATGTACATATAAATAATGCCTATCTTATAAATACAAAAAAAGAGATGATTAATTACTAATTGGACTAGTAGGAGCTAGGAGGCGTTAGGTTCCTTAAGTGTTTGATCAAAAATTTGTGTTCGAATCACTCTGACAAAATGTATCAAAAGAGGAGGGTCACTCTCATCAATGAGCATATATCTACAACACCCAGTCTGATCGTAGAACGGTTTTAGCCTATTAAACCGGATACAAGACTAAAATAAGTTACAAGAAAAAGGGTTTTTGCATGTAGCAAATACTAAAGCAAGATTAGGATATGTCGACGTTATTGACAAAGTGATATATGTGTATGAGTTTTGTTGTTACAAGGAATATGTTGAGGTGCGTCAGGTACTGACCCGATGATTATGAGACGAAATATATGTAAAAATTAAACTTTCTCAAAGTCTTGAAAATCCTCTGGACCTTTTGTTTTTTATTTGTTTTAAAATGAAGGCGGTACGATGGCTTTTGTTAAAAAGAATTAGATTATATAGATGGTTTCATGTGCTTTTAGAAGAAAATAAAAAACTTAATTTTAGTTTTTTTTTCATATAGAAAGTTAAATGATTGATAAAATTATAACATTTTTGTTAGTTCACTACTAGAAAAGATGACCATTTTCGACACATTTAAAGTCCATTTTCGACACCTTAAGGTGTCGAAAAAAACATTTCCGACACTATGCCATAGTGTCGAAATAATCGTTGTCAGTAATGGTCAGTGACCATTTTCGACACTTTTAAGTGTCAATGTCCGTTTTGACACAATAAGGTGTCGGTATTGGAATCCATTTTCGACACCTTATATTGTCACATTTGACGACCATTTTCGACACCTTTCGGTGTCTTTGTTGTCTTTGGCACTCCAAAGTGTCGTTATTTGAAGCTATTTTCGACACCTTATAGTGTCACTTTCAACATCCATTTTCGACACCTTCGACTGTCTATGTCATTTTTGGCACTTTAAGGTGTCGATATTGTAGCCATTTTCATAGATATATGGAGCTAATAACGACACCATAAAGTGTCGATGTTTATCAATTTATATTAGTCAGTCAAATGCCCATTTTATTTTCCCATGCTAATTTATATATATAAAACGCATTCGAAATAATGAAAATAAATATTTTAGACAAACTAAAGCCAAAAAGATAATTATATATAATGTGTCATAAAGTATAGCTTAACTACATAGTTATCAGCTATCCAAAATCCCCACAAAATATGATAATTTCTGCATGCAAGGGGAAGAAGAAATTCATGAAATGGCTTGCTAAGAACCTATTTAGAAGGTAATAAACAAAAGGCTTGCTAAGCAAACCATCTCTCTCATGGGCTGCTTCTTTAGAATGGCTCGCTTCTGACCTCCATATCTCCTGAAGGGCTGATAAGCAATTGGCAACAACTTCTGACCTCCATACAAACTAATTCAGTTATTACTATTATTACTCTAGTCCTTCATCAGCCTGCAACTCCTTTGCAATTATCTCCATTCCAAAATGCTAAGGAGCCCAGAAACACAAAGAGGATAATCAAATTAAAGGATCATTAGGAAGTATAGGAATTTTAGCAAGCATATCAACTCATAAGTTAACTGCTGGATAATATTGGCACATAGGCAATATTGCAATTTGGACAAGTAAACCAAGAATCATTTTAAGAAAACAATACCTTATAGATAAGACCAGCACTGCTGAGCTTAGTAGAGAAGCCATGGCCAAAAACCTCCTCAAAACCCTTATGATGGTGATCGAACCGGTATCTGCTCGGATCGTACACTCCTCCTACATCTAGCACAGCATCTAGAGTTTCCAACACCTTATAAACCATAAACCAAAACTCCAAAACTTATCCAATTCGTCAAAATTTCTGGATGTATCCGTAAAACAACGCTAAAGAGATGAAACATTTTCTTTTTCAGGAGGAAAAGATTGAACATGCGGATCACGACTTCGGACGATTTCTGCGCCGGAAAACTTATCGGTGAGGCAAATCATGAAGCAACCGAGCACTTCGTCGCAGTGGAAGTTGCCATTGTGAGTGCCAACACGCTTGACGGCAGAAGTTGTGTTGGAATCGGCAGAGAAGGAGCGAACTCCGGCGGTCACGGAAGCCATGCAAGGGAGATGGAAACGGAGTGAAAGAGAGGAAGGGAAGCTGAAGACGAAGAGCTTCTGGTTCAGCAAGTTCAAACCCTTCACCGCCCCAAACAACATAGCGCACTTGTAATCAAGTCAAGTCAGTGTATATACATAAAAAACATGGAGTAATAGATATATAATTCTGATATTCAAGTAATCAAGTCCATCTATCATCTTTTCACATCGCTAGACTGTGAATTCAAACTCGAAATCAAGGGGCTGCGAATTCCAGGAACATGGAAACCCTAGGTTTTAGGACAAATTGGAAATTCAAGCTCGAAATGAACAATGGAGTCTCGGATTCAAGGGGATGTGAATTCAAACTTGAGGGGAGATCTGTTAGTCAATGGCGAAGGAGCATTGAGGGGAGATATGTTCGTCAATGGCGAAATAGGTGCGATGTTGAGGGAGTACTGGTGTGTTTTGAGAGGGATGAGGACTGACTGAGATGTTGTTTAATTAGGGTTAAATATAAAGACACATAAAGATGTCGAGAATGACTTATATTTACTAGTCATTAACGACACCTAGAACCGTCACTAATTGAGATTTATCTTATATTGACACGTTAACGTGTCGATAATGTCTGCGACATAGAATAGTGTCAAAAATTGTCATCCATCTTGTGCCGCCCAAATTTTTTTCGACACAATACAATAGTGTCGAAGGCAAGGTGTCGTAATTGGCTTGTTTTTCTAGTAGTGGTTAGTTAGGAGCGATGCCATAAGGTTAGTGACATCATGAAGTTGTTAGAATTTTATTAGACTTAATCAACCTTGTGAATCACACATTGACTTTGCTATAAGTATGTATGTTATCATTAAGGATGCTCAGGTAAAACGAGTGTTGTGGTAAAACGAGTGTTGTGGTAAAACGAGTGGACAAAATTGGATTGTTAGATTAGAGTTCATGGACAGATGGATTAGATTAGAAAGTGGGGTGTATTGTGTGCGTGATGTATGAGATTAGGATAGAAGGTAGTTACAATATATTTGTTAATTAATAAAAACTAAAAAAGGATATGATATTTAGGAGAGAGAAATTGAGATTATCTTATATACCGAGATTGGAGAGAGAAGACGAGAATCTGCATCCCAAATCTTCAGACCATTATGATGATATTCAAAAAATGGAAGAATTGTGGTTTTGTTATGATTGCAATCTCACGTGAGAGAAGACAAGATGATATTCAGAAACTGATATGCATGGTACTATAACCGATATTCATGAATCGTTAAGGCATATTCAAACCACTATAATGATACTCACGAAATGATATATAAGAAACTAATGATGATATTCAAGAATCGTTAAGGCATATTCACTCTTTTATATGATATTCATGTGCGTCGTGTTGCATTGATATTCATTAGCTTATATACCGAGTGTGTTGTTGAATGGATATGCACTTTGTTGGTATTGATATTCATTGTTCACTAAGTGGTATTCATCATGCTTTTAAATTCTCATATTAGGATCGCACTTAGACAAGTTCATGAATATCACAATTCACAACATACAGTTTGCATAGCATAAAAATAAGTGTGCATATCATACACAGACAAGTGAATATCACAACATACAGTTTGCATAGCATAAAAATAAGTGTGCATATCATACATCGTATAGGAAGTGGTTATACCGCTCAGTTCCTATTAAAATTAAGTACTTTGTGTGCACAAGGGAAGAATTCAATAAGATAGCTAACAGTACGGGCAAACGTAAGACCACATCTAACAGTATGAGCAAACGTAAGACCACATCTAACGGTTGGTCTTATCCCTTTCACAACCAGCCATGAGCTTCTAGCGTCTATTCACCAATCGAGTGGTTGTAACATGTGGAGACCCATCTCCAACTTCAGTGTTCTCAATAGCTTATGGAGATTCAGTGTTCCAATGCTCAGTTACATTATCAACTTTAGTGTGTTGAACAACTTGTGGGGATTCATCATCCGACCTTCTTGTAGGCAAACCTAAATATAAGAAACTAAGAACATGAAACCTAAACATGAATAACAATACTTCCAAACATGAATATCATATAAAAGAGTGAATGAGTATCAATGCATAGGTCATGAAGAACTCAATATTTATTTTGCATATAAACACATGAAGCGTGAATATCATACCCATACAGTTGCATATCACACATATATAACTATATATTGCATATCAATACATGAAGCGTGAATATCAAACCCATACTGATCCGCGTAACTAGGAGCTGTTACTAGTATTTGGGGTGCCATTTATGTGTGTTTAGGACACAATATAGGAGAATTGAGTTTTGGAGAAGAAGTGTTGATTTTGTGGCTTTGAGTGCTTAAATGAAGACTTAAGGAGATGAAGGCGAAGCCACAAGAGAAGACCGCAAGCGAGAAGTAGAAGACGCAACATAAGCCAAACCGCGGGCGCGAAAGCTCTGCCGCGGTCGTGGAATTACACCAGAAGCATACGAAGCCTCAAAGACCAATCCGCGGGCGCGGAAATAATTCCGCGGTCACGGCTACTGTTCACACGCGGAGCCGGGATTTTATTTCGTCCGAGTTTTGTTTACTTTATTTCTTGTTATTTTATTTCGTTTATTTCCTTTTAGGAATATTATATTTCCTATCTTTTGGAAATTAGGTTTAGCTAGGTTATTTATCTCTTTTCATAGCAGCCTTTTCGTTGTTCGTTAACACATTATCGTTCAGTTTTTCCCTAAGAGTTTTTATGCTTTGAAGACTATGAAGAACTAAGCAACCATTGCTTAGTCCGACGATTGAAGCCTTAGTTTGTATTTGGTTGTGAGATTATAACTCTATTTTATTTCCTTTTATTATATTGATTCTCTTTGTGCTTTATCCCATTAATTCTTGCTGATTTGACTAGCATGATCATCTAATTGATATTAGTGATTGTCTATTGCTAGGGTTTGGATATTTCTGGTTGAAATCCCTTATCTTGTGTAGCAACCGCAATTTACAAGAACTGGTTATGAATGTTTATTGTGAAGAGAATTGATTACATGTCGAGTATTGACGGGTTGTTAAGTATTGCATGTATCCTACTTAATTCATATGCTTACTGTTGCCGTTAGATTGAATCTTGATAGTTTCTTGATTGTTTAATGGTAAGTATTTTCATGGCTGGTTGACTTGTCTATATACATAAGATCGGGACAGGAATATTCATTGGTAGGAATTGAAGATAATCTAGGAACCAATCAAACTGAAGTGTGGATGTTTGTCTGGCTAAGTTACTTCTCACCCATTGATTATACCTTTTGCTTTGATTTACTTTGTTACTTGATACAAACCAAAATCCCCCATTTTGTTACTATTGGCATACAACATTTGCACTTAGGAAGATTGCTTACCTCCCTGTGGGATCGATCCTTATTTACCCTACTACATTAATTAGGTTTTTGAGGTTTACTTTGATAGGCATAACGACTTTAGCCTCATCACATACAAATGAATATCACATACACAAATCTATACACATATCAAAACATACAAATGAATATCATACTCATATCAAAACAGGATTTGTGAGTCTCAAATCCGTAAACGAAAATCAATCAAATCGGTAAAAACTCAATATTTATTTTGCATATTAATACAAGAAGCGTGAATATCACATCATAAAATTTGAATATTAACTACTCAGAGCATGAAACTCGAATTCAACATGAATTTCAAAAGAAGTTGTATGAATATTGCACGAAAGAATTTGAATGTCAATTGAAATAGTACAAACAACACAAACAAAACACCAAAAGTTATCAAACATGAAGTTATGTCAAAGCCAAAAAAAGTTATGGCGAATATCAGTGCAAAAAATACCAACATCAGTGCACACGAAAACAAATAAAAATGTTACGTCAAAGCAAGCAAATATCAGTGCACAATCCACAAAAATCAAAATAAAACGAACTTTGCATACCTTTACTTTGATTTAACGACTGTGAAATATAGATCTTGAAGCTTGATGATGCAAATTAATGGCGAATTAGATCGATGATCTTAAACCCTAAAATCAAGAAACCATCAACCATATTAAAAAATCAAAAATTTAAAAAAAAATCGAATTTAAACCAAAAAATCAACATCAAAATCCAAAAATTTAATGGCGAAAATCTGAGTTTGATGATGAATACTTGTTCTAGGAAGATGACGAACCTACACAAATGTAAAAGATTGTCGACAAAGACGATTCAAGGGAGACAACTTCGGGGAGAACACAACCTTAATCTTCACAATGAAGATGAATGGAGGTTGAGGGCGATTTTTGGGAGGAGAGAAGGAAACATATTTTTTTGGAGAGAAGGCTGCGTTTTTTTAGGGAGAGAAAATCACATATGTGATTTTGGGGGAAAGTAAATCCCACTAAATCGGGATTGTGATTTAATCAAATGGGTTAGTTTTATTTTAATTTTTTTGCACCCTTAGTGATTCAATCTGGTTCGTTCGTTGATTCCTCATCCAACGCTCTAGATTAATACACTCGTTTTACCGTAACTCCCCATTTCGCTAGAGCCTAAATCTGTTATCATTAATGTAAACTTGTTTCACAAAGCGATAAAATTCTAGATATGAAAGGTTTCATTTCTTCTCTTTGTCCGAGTATACATTTTTGAGTGTTGATTCATTATGATCCTAGCTAGATGAACATGGTATCAGAGCAATTGATTCATGACAAATTATAATGAAGATATTGTTACTTTCTTCTTTTCAGATTCAATCAATTATTTTTCTTAATCATTTCGTTCTTCTAAGATCGAGTGATTCTTCGATCCTCTTGATCGACATTGATATGTTCTCATTTGATATGTTCTTCTGAGATCAAGTGATTCTTCGATCCTCTTGTTTGACTTTGATCTATTCTTCTGAGATCAAGTGATTCTTAAATCTTTCTTGATCGATTTCTCTTATTTCTCGATCTAATTTTTGACCAAATTGCAATTTCAAATCTATGGAGATAGCTTGATCTAAATCGTATTTCTTTGTTTCTCTCTGAAACTGATTCAGAATGAAGTTTTCCTGGAAATTAATTGTCATAGGATGGCAAATCGAGAAGGATCAAATGAAAGAAAGTAAGGTGATTGAAGGAGAGGGTTCATTACAACAATGGATCTTCATAATCCATTATTTATTCATCCATTTGACAAATTTGGGATGGTCCTTACCACAATTTAGCTCACATTTGACAATTATAAAAGGTGGAAGAAGGCCATCACCAAGGCATTGTCTGTCAAAAACAAATTTGGATTTGTGGAAGGTTTTGTGACTAAAAATGGTGACAAATATGCACTATGACACAAGTGTAATGACATGGTGTGCTCTTGGATATTAAACAATATGTCAAAGGAATTCTATGCAACATTGGATGAGTTTGAGACGACAAAGCATATGTGGGATGACTTACATGAACTTTATGGTCAAAGAATTAAACCATTGTTGTTTCAAATCAAGAAAGAGTTGCAAGTTAATCAAACTTGATCTCTCTTTTCTTCTCCACATATCATTTAATAGTGGAACCAGAAATGGCACCCCATCAAGGAAGTTACACTTTCACTGAATACTTCACAAAGTTGAATGGCTATTGGCAACATTTCTTAGGTTTGATCTCTCCTATACATGTGGAAACTGTGAGTGTAATCTAAATGAGAAGATTGAAGCAATTGGAAATGAGGATAAACTCATGAAATTCTTGATGGTACCAAGTGAACATTTCTCAACTGAAAGAAGACATTTTTTGTTGTCTACACCCTTGCTATCTACAAACAATGCTCACCCATTATCTCTACAAGGTGAGTTGTGTAAGAGATTGACAAGTGGTGAGATCAAAATAGACTCTACGACTCTAATGTCCAAAAAAAGTCAAGGAGAGAGCAAGACTGATCGTGCTCAAAGGAAGACCAATCATAGAAATGAAAGGCCAAGGAATAGGGGTGGGAATGGGTCGGGTGATGAATGGATATAGCCATTTCATCAACGACCCGTGAAGCTAAATGTTCCACCCGACTCACCCGTCACTCATGAAACTTTTTACCCGCATCCGACCCATCCATCATCCACGGGTGATTCGGGTGGGTCGGGTCTTCCACGTAATATTTTTATGATTATTGAAATGTGTTAAAATACATAACAAAGTGTAAAAATAAAATATTAATTTAATTTTGTTAAAATAGAAAGTTGAATAATTGATAAAATTAAAATATATATGTTACTTAGGAGTGATGTCAGTAGGTGGTTAGTGGCATCATCAATTTGTTAGACTTAATCAACTATGTGAATCACACACTGACTTTGCTGTAAGTACTTATGTTGTCATCAATGTAAACTTGTTTTACAAAGGAATAAAATTCCAGCTATGACTGGTTTCTTCTCTTCTTTTTGTCTAAGCATTCTCGAGTGTTGATTCATCATCATTCATGGGTAATTCGTGTAGGTCGGGTCATCCACATAACATTTGTATTTCAATTATTTATTTCAGCTCTAGCTTCTTGTAGCTCTTTCCAGCTTTATTCATCTCCGACTACTAAATCCAGCTTCAGCTCGTATAAGCTCTAGCTATACCGAACGAACCCTAAGACGCCTAACTTGATGGGAAGTGTTAATTAATTAGGAGTGATGTCAGTAGGTTATTAGTGAAGTTGTTAGGATGTTATTAGACTTAATCAACCGTGTGAACTACACATTTACTTTTCTACAAGAACTCGTTTTATAAAGCAATCTAGCTATGATTCTTTTCTTCTCTTTGTTTGAGTGTTCATGAGTGTTATTCACCAGGATCCTAGCTACATCAGCAATTTTTATATATCTACTTTAATTATTATTAAAAATTAAAAGTAATTTTAAACCAATAAAATGAAAAGTACCAAATAGACCCGGTTATCTGGAACCGTACTTAACAACGTTCATGTACAGATTTGTTAATTAATTTGTTGGTAAGAGATAATGAGAAAATCTTTTCTTGAAATGATATGAATGACAAAAAGGAAAAATTGCTGTAACAACGTTCAGACTAACTGTAGCTTGTATGAGATGACATTATGACATCTAAAACTTGTTCGAATTTGTGTATTTGTTGTTGTAATAATTGTGGGCGGATAGATATTGTTGGGCATAACCACCAAGTATAATATATTAGTTTTTTGGAATTTGTGCACGCGTTTTTATTTATATGTGTATAAGTTTTTTACAACGTGAATTTTTACACATTTAAAAAGTGTATAAATTTTTATTTATATAGTTTTAAAAGTGTATAAATATTTACCTATACGTGTGTAAGTTTTTACTTGTATATGTATCATTTTAATTTTACACGGTAATAATCATTCTGACTTCATCAATATCCTAGATTTTATCAAAAAATTAATTAGTGATAGAAAAGAAATTTATTTATTTATATGTTAGGCTTGAAACTTTCACAATTCTACTGTGGCATATACATGTGATCGATCCCAACAATATCTCCTTACATGTGAATTCATCACAAATCGAGTCATCACACACATAAACCACCAAAAGTCATTCTTAGACTTGCACGTTTATACGCGTGTTCACTCTTGAAACATAGACTATCATGCAATGAGTTAAAGGCTAGCCCGTCGAGAGAGATCATATTGGGCACAACCACCAAATCCAACAAATAAATCCAATGAAGTTCCATTCTAAAATAATTGACAATAGAATGAATAATTCATCTACTTATATATTTGGTTTGAAACTCTCACAATTTTAATTTGTGATTCACATATAACTCCAAAAATAATAAATTATATAAATTAGTTGAAGGTTGCACGAAAGTGCACGCTATTTAAAATGCATTATTATTTTATATATGATTTTGTTGTATAATATCTATATAATATATTGAAACAGTTTAAATTATGGTTTGATAAAAAGAAGTTATAAAAATTAAAAGCAACTCAATTAGATATTGTTCGACAAATACCAAAATGAAAAAAGGTATATTATGAATGGGTCTCAAATCTCAATACAAAATATAAAAAATATAGTTTAAAAATTAATTAATTAGTAAAATAAAATTACTTAGTAAGTGGGACAATATAATTAAAATTAACCAATCATTTTATCTACAAGAGAGTGAGGTGGCAATTATTAACTGATCATACATGACAAAATTACTTTTTTTTTAGTAATCGATATGATTTCAGATAATATACTCGTATGACTAAAAATTAGAGTTAACTCTCTTGAATCTCTTAAATGAAATATTGATTGTGTTTCTAAAATTTAGACTGAATATGGTTTCATAATTTCGATTGGAATATTAGATGAGTGTTGACATTAAATTGTTGGTTAAGGCTAGGGAGTTGAGGAATCTACTATATAATAATTAAAGCAGTATCTCGGTTGCACAGCACGCGCCTCGAGATTACACTCGCAATTTTCGGTGCCATGTGTCGCAGTGGTATTATATTTGACACGTGTCGCCAAACTGTTGATTCGTTTATTTTGTACTGTCAAAGATTTTGTGGTATTGTTTTATTGTTTTATTTAGTCGGATTTGGCAGTAGATTTGTACGAAATCAATATTTAAAATCTTTCTAAAAAAATTATATATAAATATGATCTTACCTAAAATTTTTGTATACAATCAAATCACGGTTTCTTTGACATAAAAATGGTATGTTTTGAATATAGTTTATCTTACGAAATAAAACCGATTACCTAAATGATGTATCAAACATGTTATACGATAAATTATGCATTCAAAATACCATACAACATAACGGAAAATAATTTATGACAAAGTCTGGACAAAAATTAAACACAAAACCAACCACAAATATGACAAAACAATGCACAAAACCTGCTCAGCTATTACAAAACCGCATACACACATGAACCTAAATATGAAGCATAAAAATAATTACATAAGCTTTACAGAAATGCAGCAAAACTTTTAACACAAAATCAACCACAAATATGACAAAACAATGCACAAAACCTGCACAGAAATTACAAAACCACATATACACACATAAACCTGCACATATATTACAGAATATATTGCACAACTTTTAAAACACATATATAAATTACACAATTCCATAAATTCTGAGACAAAAATAGTGTGCTTTCTGTTTCCCAATGGCAGAAATTCTGCATATCATAAAACATCCATAAAAAGCAAAACTGATTATAAGATCTGAACAAAAAAATCAAAGTATAATACATAATCATTATGAGCCTTACAGAATAGTTTATGTACAAAATTAAAACGATTACTACGAAGATATGATATAGAAAAATCTATGCATTCCAAAAATACAAGACTACATCTCTTTCACATAGTCGACTATAAATCTATACCTTCTCAGTTATTTTAAAACCCTAAACCATAGCAGAATAGAGACATTTAAGAGATAATGCTTAACTAAAGCAGAACTCAGTTATTTCAAATGTAATTCTTATATCATTGCAAACAGAAATTCAGTGTCTGTATTGTAGGGATTCAGATTTAACATTTCAAACCGATGTTAGTATTCAGAACCTGTATTGTAAGGATTCAGATTTAACATTTTCTTTGTTTCAGTTTTATTCAGGAAATTCAGAACTCAGTTACAAGGTAATAATTCAGAACCTATATGCAACATCGAATATATATTTTTCATTCTTTCATTCACTATACTCTGTGCAATATTGAATATCTATTTGTCATGTTCATCTCAATGTTAGTATAGTATCCGTACCTTGAGGTTTTCATTTTTAGCTCTTGAAACCCCATGAGTTGTTTGAGGTTTACATTTATCAACTTGGGAGCTTGCCAGAAGATCCTCCTCTTCCATATCTCTTCACCAACCTTCAGGTCTGCTCATATGAAAGAAATTGTTTCAGTATATTTAGAGAGTAATGCACCAGGACATAAATCAAACAAAGCATCTGCTGAGTAAGGGATAAAGATATAAAGAGATAGACAGAGAAAGACATAGATCATGCTTACATTTATCACTTTGGATATGGGCAGGACATCCTCCTTCCATATCTCTTCCCAACCTCCAGACATCCTCATCAAGGGATAAAAAATGAAACAAAAATGATCTTTGGAGAGAGACATAGTAGATAAAAAGAGAGACAGAGACAGAGATCCTGCATAACTAGCCACTATATTACTGTTTTCGTTCATTAATGAGGAGACATGTTTACCTCAGTTTGTGCAGAAGATGCTCCGAGAGGCTATTAGATTAGTCCTTTTGCCGATGAAACTAATAACGCCTCGGAGCATATTCTGCACAAACTAATAATAACCTCTCTACTTACAACACAGTCATTTATCTTGAATTCTTTTGTCTATATACATATTTCTATATACTTTGAAAAATATAAAGATATATAAATTGCTAAGTGTTATAAGCAGTTACTATGCAGTATGAATGAAATTAAAGTTTACATTCTGTGTATCTAATAAGCATTGTAGTCATTTTTCTTTTCAGGTCTAGGTGAAGGGATCTTATGCAATCAGACAGTGGAAAACAAATGCAATTTTAGTCTCGAAAATTCTATTACAACAGAGCTAATCTCTACAAGAAAGGTACCTTTATATTTAATATTGTTCTGAATGTTTATGTTTGAAGACATGGATATTATATATATTAATGAATATAGCATTTCAAATTTACTTCAAATATAAAACTTAAATATCAGTATTAAATCTATTAAAGTGACCTAAGATTGATTTAATACATTTCAAATTCAATATCAATATTGCATTTGGTAAAAAAATAGATTTCATTTCCAGTAAAAAATGAATCAAACAAATGAACAGAAGTACAACAAACATGAAGTATCTTTCTAAAATAACCTAAGTATAATTAATGAAACAAAATTAGCAGAAATATATTATATCACACAGAGACAGAAAGATATTATATCACTTTTTTCAGTTGATTATGTTAGGGACAGACCTGCATAACATCTTCCTTGAAGCTCTTCTTTTTTGTATCTGAAATCGTTTGGTCGTAGAAATTGCATTTGATTGAATCCTCGAAAACAAAAAAATTGGAAAACAGTGAGATGTGTAAAGTCATAGACATAGAGAAAAAGGAGAAATAGAGATTGAAATATATGTAGAGAGTGAGAGAGAGGGAGGGAGGGAGAAAGAGAGTTAGACTTCTTACATTTATGTGCTTTGGATCTCATCCTATTATCTGCCATGGATCCTCATCAAAGACGTTGCTCTTGTTTGAATGTTAAGAAAGATAAATACAATGACAAGGTCAGTTTGCAGGAGAATGTAATTATGTTATATGGTTTAGATTATTAACAATTAGGTTCTCAAATTGATAATTATGTTATAGGGTTTAGGGTAAGCCTATAAAGTAAAGGTTAGGGCTTAGGGTTTAATATAAAGGGTCATTTAGAAATATTTTGAAATTAAAATAATCTATTATATAAAATAACATATTCAGTACAGAAAATATGAATATTACCAATTTAGAATAATAAATTCAATATTACAAATGAACACTTTTTATAGGTTAGGGCTTAGGGTTTAGGGTCATTATGTATGTGTTAGGGTTTAGATTATTAACAATTAGGTTCTCAAATTGATAATTATGTTATAGGGTTTACTATAAGCCTATAAAGTAAAGGTTAGGGCTTAGAGTTTAATATAAAGGGTCATTTAGAAATATTGTCTAATTAAATAGCCTTAGGGTTTAATATAAAGCCTTCTTTAATCACTACAGGGTAAAGGTTAGGGTTTAGGGTTTAACAATTAGGTTCAGTATTTTGAAATTAAAATAATTAATATAAAATAACATATTCAGTACAGAAAATATGAATATTATCAATTTAGAATAATAAATTCAATATTAGAAATGAACACATTTTATAGGTTATGGCTTAGGGTTTAATATAAAGGGTCATTATGTATGTGTTAGGGTTTAGATTATGAACTTGATAATTAGGTTATGAACTTTATAATTAGGTTCTCAAATTGATAATTATGTTATAGGGTTTAGAATAAGCTTCTAAGGTAAAGGTTAGGGCTTAGGGTTTAATCTAAATGGTCATTTTAAAATATTGTTTAATTAGGTTCTACAAATTAGGTTCTCAAAATAACATATAAAAATTGATAATTATGTCAAAGGGTTTAGGGTAAGCCTATAAGGTAAATGTTAGGGCTTAGGGTTTAATATAAAGGATCATTTTGAATTTAAAATAATTAATGTAAAATAACATATTCAGTATAGAAAATATGCATTTTACCAATTTAGAATAATAAATTAAATATTAGAAATGAACAGTTTTGATAGGTTAGGGCTTATGGTTTAATATAAAGGGTCATTATGTATGTGTTAGAGTTTAGATTATGAACTTGATAATTAGGTTTAGAACTTGATAATTAGGTTCTCAAATTTTTAATTATGTTATAGGGTTTAGAGTAAGCTTTTAAGGTAAAGGTTAGGGCTTAGGGTTTAATATAAATGGTCATTTTAAAATATTATCTAATTAGGTTCTCAAAATTAGGTTCTCAAAATAACATATTAAAATTGATAATTATATCAAAGGGTTTAGGGTAAGCCTATAAGGTAAATGTTAGAGCTTAGGGTTTAATATAAAGGGTCATTTTGAAATATTTTGAATTTAAAATAATTAATGTATCCAATCTATACTTTTATTTCAATATCACTTAAACAAAATAATGCCTAAAACTAGTATCATACTTACATCGTTAAAGAATCAAACAACTTCCTCCTTGATGGTCATTTTTTTTTTCATCTGAAGGCCATCATTGGTGTCTTTGGTTTAACCCTCGCAAACAAGAGATTTCAAATTAATAGATCTGAACAACTCATACAAATAGAGATAAATTTAGAGAAATTGATAAAGATAAAGAGACATAGAGATATACAGTGATATAGATACATAGAGTGTGTGGGAGAGAGAGTGTGAGTGACTGGCTGAGAGAGAGAGAGAGAGAGAGAGAGAGAGAGAGAGAGAGAGAGAGAGAGAGAGAGAGAGAGAGAGAGAGAGAGAGAGAGAGAGAGAGAGAGAGAGAGAGAGAGAGAGAGAGAGAGAGCTTACATGTAACAACTTTGGATCTACATAAAAAATCTCCTTGGACCTGAAAGTCCATGGTCGATCTGCATAGAACAAAAATTATTATAAGTTACAGATTTTAGAGAGATAGAAGTATACAGTGATATAGATACATACATGTAGTTGGAGAGAGAGACCAAAATAGAGGCAGAGAGATAGACAATAGCTTACATCTTTTACATGCTTCGTATGTTTGAGGTTAGATCGATCTCCTCATCAGCGGAGTTGTTGTGGTTCGAATTTGAAACATAACAAGTATAAGCATAAGGTTAGACTATGAATTATGCAAAACAGTGTTAAAAAGACAAAGGTGTGACTTCGTAGAAGTTTTGTTGTTATGGATCTGGATCTGTAAAAAAGAAAGTGGGATACAGAGACAAAGAAAGAGAGAGAAATAGAAAGAGAATAGAGAGAAGACAAAGAGAAATAGAAATGATATAGACTTGATTTTGCAGAGACAGAGAGAGAGAGAGCATCGTTAAAGTTTATCTATTTAATTGATTTCTTACATCGGGAATCTGAAACGAACACTCTAGACAAATTAAGCAAGTAACTTTTTTTCTTTATTTTGTTTCTTGCTATTTGGGCCAAGATAGAAACCGGGCTTTTTAAGTTTCGGAGACCAGAAGTTCATTAGCCCAATATTAAAGCCCATTAACCATATAAATGTACATTTTATATATATTGGGCCTGTAATTCCATTAACTGAATTATGTATAAGTTCTTTTGGCCCAATCAACCCAATATATAAGGTCATTAAGCCTATATGTGTATTAAAACAATTTGAAATAAATGCATCTTTAATTATTCATATCATCATATGCAAATATGTGTGAGTTATCTGAAAGTATAAATATTACAGAAAATATTTAGGTGTTAAAAATATATTTTTTGGAATAACAAAAACATTATATTCTAAGCCATTGAATTATTAATATTACTATATAATATATATTAGTTAATGTTAATATCCGATTTTGTTTGATTAATATATCCTGAAATCGTATTTTATCCGTTCGATTTTGATTTATTTACCAAATTTTGGTTATACAGAATGGGGTTAACTAGAGAAAAGATAGATTTCTTACATTTTTTAGGCCATCGATGAAGGTTGATAGATCCATTGGGCTCATTGAATGTGCTCCCACAACATACGGATTTCGACATGCCAAAAACGAATCAAATATTAATTATTAGTAAATTAAAAAAAAAACATTTTATGATGGCGAAAATACTTACAGAAAAATTGAAATAGAGAGAAACTTACTTTTTTAGGGATCGAACATCTCTTGAACACCAGATCTGTTTCTTCATAAATATGGGTTTTAGGAAACCCTAAAATATTAACTCCAGATCTACTCTTCCGGAAATAAGGGTTGCCATCCTTGGCATGTTACAGAGAAATGTTCCAGATCCACGATTTTCCCGTTGCATGTTACAGAAAAAAACAATTTTAACGGTTAATTTCTATCTTAGAGAGAAACAAGATGGAAATATATTGAATCGAAAAGTTACCTTTTAATTATCACTTGCGTGAAATCGATTCTCCGGCCTCACTTTCGTTTAACTGAAAGATCCATCAAATAGTAGAAAAAAACTCCGATCGTCAACCGAAATCTCAATAGGTTTTTAGAACGAAAAAACTTGGATTTTGAAGATTTAGAAGAAGAAAACAAGAGAACAGAGTGTCGTTTAAATTTCCAGCTTGAAAAAGAAGAATAAAAACGATGAATTTTAGATCTGTAATCGCAATAACAAGGTTTACAGAAGCATAGATCAACAAACACAGACGCCATCTACATAACGATAAAAATGGAAGGTTGAAATCGGGGAAGAAATGGTCAAAGTTGGATCTGGAAAATTTCCAAGAGGTGAATCTGTAAATGGAAGTTTTGAAGAAGGACATAAGAGAAACGCGGCGCAAAGAAAGAAAGGAAATGGGGCTAGGGTTTCGGGGTTGGTTTATATATGCTGAATACCGTAGTTTTGGGCTTGGGCCTGATCTGGCGGGCTCAATCTGCGTGGGCCTGATCTGGCCGTTTGGTTCCAATCACAAAAACGGCCCAAATAACGTAAGTCTGCCCAAAACACCTATATGGCCGTTTGGTACCAATTACATGTGTTATATAGTATAAAATTAAATTAATTGATTAATTATTATGGTAATTATTTTAATTTATTAGGAATATATAATATTCTACATTGATTGTGTTATTTCGGTTGTAACCCAACATAATATAATGTTGAGATTAGTTGCTATTATAGATAAACAACAATTAACAAATTAAATTTATTACAATTAATATATTGTTAAATAAATCGAGCTTTTGGAATTGGCCATCTATTTCACTTCCTCACTTTTTATACTTGAGCCTATATGCCGATAAACATATTTAATGTTGCATGAAAAAGTTACAACCTATACAACACAATTGGGCACATATGTCCATTTATTATTTATAATTTTGTATTTTAATTTAATAATACAGAGAAATAATATTACATTTTTTTTATAAGTACATAATCTCTATTTTGGTATGTATTAGGCCTATAATCCGAATTTGTGTATTACATTTGATTACACTGAATAAATATATAAGTTTTAATTTGAATATATTTATGATTTTGCAGGGTAATTTTGTTATGTACGAATTAACTCGGCATAATAGAGCGTTGAGATTGGCTGTTATTAGAGATAAACGACAAAGGACAAATTCAAATCGATTAGGTGAAAAGATCTGCTCAATTCTTTCAAAAAAAAATCGATAAATTGAAATCTGAAGTTGAATATAAATATTGATTATGCAAGATATATTCCTAGAGTTAACCATAATTCTTTTGTTAGTGGTCGTATCCCCATGTCCGATATTTCAAATGGTTAGTAATTGCTATTCGATATAGTCTTCATTTAATTTGATTCGACCAGTTATATTATAATAAGGGTTTGATATTCTATAATACAATATATCTTTAATTTCATGATTGTAAAAATAGTATTTTAAAATAACTATTAAGATAGGTGGCTAATAAGTGTTTTATGTTTTATTTAAATAACTAATCAAATATGAACCAATTATTCATCGATGATTTTAAAAATACTATTTTTAAAAATATAAACAAATCTTGTATAAGACACGGATATTAAACAAGTTATTAGGGTGATGATCGATTTCCCACCACGAGGATTGCGATAGCGGAGATGCATGGAAATGGAGGTCACTAATGAATATATACCGATCGAGTATATATAATTAAACTTATCCTTCCATTTATACTCCATACGTATTGCTTTATACTGTGAATTTCTCTGTTCGCGCGCTTCAACGGACTAGTAACATAATGTATTCACTTTCCGTATATAGCCGCGCTTCTTTAATCTCTTACTCAATCTGTATTTTCTAATGTCGAGCAAAGACATTCATAATTAATTAATCACAAGACCAATCAACGCTAAATGGATCATATATAATCTTATTGCTAGTAGTTTTTCCTTCAAATACCGTTTTAAGCAATTTTTATCGTACGAATTAAACAATAAACCGTTACAAGGGGAATAATAAAAAAACTCGTGCCACTGAGTCAAAATTGTTATGAACACCTAATTTGATATCTCTTAAATGGCATCCGATATATCACACTTTAAAATTAATCAAATTTTAGTTAATAATAGCCATTTTCCTCTTCCACTAAATCCCATTTTGATCAACAACATATAAAAAAACTTAATAATGCATGGCATGCAATCTCACAATTAATTCCCACCATCCTAATCTACCTTTATTCTATTATTTATAGGCATCATACGTAGAGCTTGTGTCTCCCACGCATATATATATATACACTCTCCATCAACATCTCCCTCCCTAATCCCTATGGCAATCAACAACACTACCCAAGCCACCAAGCCCACAACCCCACCTCCGCCGCGCCCGCCCTTCACCGGCGACGGCCACGAAGAAGGAGGCCTCTTCGACTACGCGAAGCGGGCCCAGTGGCTGAGAGCCGCGGTTCTCGGAGCCAACGACGGCCTCGTCTCCACCGGCTCCCTAATCATGGGCGTCGGGGCCGTCAAGTCCGACGTCAAGGCCATGATCCTCACCGGATTCGCCGGCCTCGTCGCCGGAGCATGCAGCATGGCCATCGGCGAGTTCGTCTCCGTCTACTCCCAGCTCGACATCGAGCGGGCCCAGATGGACCGGGAGAGGCGCCGCCAGGGAGGAGAGGACGGCGGTGCCGCGGTGGACTCCGAGGAGGAGGGGCTGCCCAACCCTTTCCAGGCGGCGGCCGCCTCCGCCTTTTCGTTCTCGGTGGGGGCGATGGTGCCGCTGCTGGCGGCGGCGTTTGTGAGCAAGTACAGGGTGAGGCTGGTGGCGGTGGTGGCGGCGGTCACGGTGGCGCTGGTGGGGTTCGGGTTGGTGGGGGCGAGGCTGGGGAGAGCGCCGGCGGGGAGGTCTTGTATTAGGGCGTTGTTTGGGGGTTGGCTTGCTATGGGCGTCACCTTTGGGTTGACCAAGCTCGTTGGGTCAAACGGACTTTGATTTCTTGTTTTTTTTTCTCCTGTCTTGTGTAACGAAAAGATCGAGTATGTGAAGATCTTATTAATTAAACATAAGTATGCTGCGGTAGTTTTTATTGGCCTGTTTCTTGATCAAAAACATGTGTATGTTTCTTGTTCAATTTGATAAGTCGCTACCTTATTAATTTTTGTTTGTTTATATATTGTACTTATACCGTATACGTACGTTTTTGTTTGGTTTTGGTCTTCTGTCTATTAATTACTTTTCTGTTAGTAATAGTGGAGCTAGTGTCAAGTTGTCTGGATATGGATACACGATGGATTTAACTTTGCATTCTATTTGATATTTGCCTATATTATTATAGGCTATAAATAATTACAACAACTCATATTTCCAGTGTGAAATACTCCGTAGTATATATATTAGAAGGGGATTTAGGGTTGATGACCGAGTTTGAAAATTGTGGAAAATGAAGTGAGGATAAATGATGGGGAAACTTAGGCTGTTGAAAGGTATTGGTTACAAATTTTGGTTATAATATCTATTGTTGGATCAAGCCCAAAGAACTACTCCACTATCTAGCAATTGCCTGCTGCCTGTTGTTGTGCAACAAAATTGAGTGCAAGATTGGGGACTCGAGCAAGGATCTTTAATTATTTTTCTTCCAAACAGGATACGTTTTTATCTTCAAGGGCTAGCTACCACATATTGCTAAAAGGGGAGAAAATTGACCCGACCCCACCCGCGCGAAACTTGTTGGATTGTACGTAACCATGAAATTTTAACCCAAAAATGACCCAGACCGAAATTGAATCCTAACTTGAAGTATTGAGAACATGAATTTATATGTTGTTGTTAGAGTATAGTGACTCTGTGTCATAGTCACGTGAGCGGCTTGTGCTCATTTTCTACTTACTTTATATGCTTTCTGTCACAGCCACTGTAGAAACACTTTTCATAACAGAATTTCTCTCTTTCCTTCTTCTCTTTCATCGAGCTCTTTCCCTCTTCAATGGCGATCCTCTGTGAAGTGATGACAAACACAAGCGATCAAACAACGAATCACAATGATCCGTTGTTTTTACACTCGAGCGATCATCCTGGACTGTCGCTAGTCCATGAGATCTTCGATGGACAGAGCTTTGGTGAATGGCGCATTTCAATGAAGATCGCGCTCTCAGCAAAGAACAAAATCGGCTTCATAAACGGAAAGTTGAAGAGGCCGGCTAAAGAGCATCAGGATCATGATCGGTGGGAACGATGCAACGATATGGTTCGTGCTTGGCTACTGAATGGATTAGGTAAGGAAATTCGTCGATCAGTGATTTATATCGATACAGCAGAAGGAATTTGGGACGAGCTTGAAACTAGGTTTGGATAGTTGAACGGTGCTCAATTATACGCTGTCAAGAAGCAATTGAACTCCCTCACTCAAGGATCTGACTCAATCTCATCTTATTATACAAAAATGAAAACTCTATGGGATGAATTGAGTAGTCTTCGCAAGTTTCCTCGTTGTACTTTTGGTGTTGTGCAGGAATACATCAGATTTAAGGATGACGAGAGGCTGATTCATTTTTTGATGGGACTAAATGACAACTACACGTCGGTTAGAGGTTCAATTCTTATGCTCAAGCCTCTTTCTAGTGTAGCTCATGCTTATGCCTTGATTCTACAAGAAGAGAAACAGAGAGAAATGCAGAATAACTCTTCAATTCTCCAGGATTCAGCTTCTATGAATGTTCTTGCTTCCAAGGATCCCAATCAGCAGCTTTCACAGTCGAAAGGAAACAGTGAGCGAAAGGCTCTTTACTGTACTAATTGCAAGAAAACCAATCATAATGTTGATCGTTGTTATTTCCTTATTGGTTTTCCTTCGAATTATAAGGAAAGGAACAAGCCAAAGACACAAGCTCCTTCAGAGAAGAAAGGAACACAGCATGTGCCAGACAAGAAGTTCGCAGGATCTGTGAAGACTCTTTCTAATCTAACACCTGAACAGGTCACAAAGTTGTTGAGTCTTCTTGAGACTGACACATGACAGAAGCAGACAGACCAAGATGATTTTGCTGGTTTTGCAGGTACCTCATTTACTTCTCAGTTTTTTAACAGTTATACTTGGATACTGGACACAGGAGCCAATTGTCATATGTGTTGTGATCTTGCTTTATTTGAGACAAAGCAAAAGATCTCCAAGCATTTTGTGATTACGCTGCCTACTGGAGATAGTGCAACTGTTGATACAATGGGCACTGTGATAGTTTTGCCTCAGTTGATATTAAGGGATGTGTTGTTTGTGCCAGTATTCAAGTGTCGTATCTTCTTATTCCCAACTCCGATCACTCTCAAATTTTGAGGAGTGAAACTAGACTTCAAGATTTATCTCTGGGCGTTGGAATCACTCCATTCTGATCACGGATGGGAGAGAACGAACCTTCTGAAACTAGGCCAGAAACTGTCTCCGCGGAAGATGTTTGGTTTGTGTTTGTTGTTTAGTTATTTTTAATTTCGTTAATTAATTAGTTAGTTGTAGCTAGTTAATTATTGTTTTTGTTATTTTCGTAATTAATTAGCTAGGTAGTTGTTTTAATTAGTGGCCTATCTAGTGGCCTAAGTCATGCTTAGGTTAGTGGGTAGGTTAGTGGAGTTAATTAGTTGATTTTCTTATTTTGTATTTTGGCACCTATATAATGGTGGCCATGTATTGTAATTCCTTAAGCTTGATTTGGAGATATAAAACGAGAGTGTTTGTTTCATCTTAAGCTTCATGACGATGGTTTCCGAGGTGGGTCCTATCCTCGAATCCTTAGTCTTGTTTTGATGAGTCGTATCCGAAACACCCTTTGGTGTGTCATATCCGAAGGCGGTTGGGTATTCTTGGTGTGTCATATCCATGAGTGTTCAACCTCGTCTCTTGGTTCTTGGTGAGTTGCATCCGAGGGTCGTGAGATACCTATCCCAAACTCTTCATGAACCTCGTTCATGAGAGTTATATCCATTTCCCGTTTTGAGTCAAATCTCCATCAAGCTATTGTTTAGAGTCACAATAAAAACACATCAAATGTCCTATCTAAGAGAGCTTAGCTGAGAGATTGCAAAACCAAAGTCTTGGCGCCCTTCGTCTTATACTGTACGGATCTTGACATGTGCGTACGCACAATATGTGGTATCAGAGCCTACACGAGGTACAACCCTTAAACATTGGTTTTGGTTCAAGCAAATTCAGTTAAAGGCTCCTAGAGTCAGCCTAGGATGATTGTTGTGTTGTCCGATTGCTCTTTGTGTGTTGTTTGAATTGTTGGTTGTTTGTGCGTTGTTTTCTACCATTGTTGGTTGAGTCTTGCAGGTTGTTTGAGCGGAAAAACCAAAGCCAATATCCGGCCCTCCTTAGCAGATCTAGGTTGTACTTCATCTCCTAGTTTATAGGGAGTTGTTAGCCTAGATCTTATCCTGTGTATAGCTGGCCCTTTTGCAGCCACTTTCAGTCAATTTCCTGCGTGAATTTGTTTGTGTTTCGTGTCTTGGAAATTTAATACAATTGAGGCGTGAACAATACAATCTCGTTTCCTAGGACTTGCATATACTCGAGCTATGTTTAATACAACAACAATGGGTAATGGGAACGATTGTTTTACTAAGTAGTTGATCATTTGTGCACGCCCAAGAATTTCTGAATTTCTTACCTTTGTTAGTGTCACTGCATCATTGTAATCTACTTCCTGCATTGAGTTTTTTTTTTAAATAAAAAATAAAAAATCGAAAACACTCGAGAAAGAAAGGCTAGTAGCTAGAAAGAGTCGAGTGAGCATTCTATCTTAGAAACAAAGTTTATCCTTCAATTGTGCACTTCTCTTACTATATGTACTCGTGCATAAGTGTCCCTTCTATAAGGCAAAACAAGCTTAGTAGCTTCTCATTGTTAGTGGCTTAAATTGCGTTCGAGTATAACAAGTTCTTGAAGTGTGTGTTGACTTGTGATCGACTTTGGTTGGCTTACATTTCTGATTTCTTTGTGTCTTTGCCTACTTCTTTTGTGTCTTTGTTTTTTTTCATTTCTTTTTGTTGAGTCTAGTGAACCTGACTCGAGCCATTAGGGAGCTTGTTTGCTAAATTTTCTTGTGCTTGAAATCAAGGTCGAGGGCTCCTTGCTAGCTTAGGTTCCATTGATTGATCTTGTTTTCTATGGGAGCTTCTATGTTTGGTATTAGCTTTGGATACTAACCTTACAAGGAGAGCAAATGGATATGTCAAGCTTGGGTTCATTGTCGCAAAAGGATTGTCTCTACTTTCGAGCTTATGGTGTGTACCCTAACTCTCAAACTCGCAAGGATCATCTGCCTCGAAAGGACTTCTTCTACTATAGGGCCCATGGAGCATCATATAGGGAGGCTCGCTATCTTGCTCAACAAGAAGCTAGCTCATACAAGAGGTACGAGCCTACACCTTATTTGTACAACTCTTACTCTTGTTCTTCTAACCCTTCCGTTCAGACCAAGGGAGTCTATGACTCACCTGACTTGTCATTTAGCACGTCCAAGGGCAGAGAAAGAGTGAGCCCACAACCTCGGGTTAGAGCACGTGACATCGTGTGTGTCATGTGTGAAGGAAGATGCCACTTAGCTGAGATTTGTCCAAACCAATACTACACTTACAAGGATGAAGGTTCCTTTGAGAGTGAAGCTTTGGTTGATGATGTTTTGGGAGAGGAGGTCCGAAGTGAACCAAATGCTAGTTTCGTTCCCTTAGGCTTAAGCAGCAAAGAAGAACCACCTAAAAAGATTGATACCATGGAGGATCAATTGCCCATACTTGCCAGGAACTTGGTGGAAGAAGTGGATGCCAAACTAGCCCAAGAAACTCCTCCAATGGCTGAACCAAGTGCCTTCAACGAGCTAGTGCAAATGGACACGTTTCTCAGCTTTGAAGAAGAAACCAAAGAAGAATCAAGTGGGTGTCTATTGCCTATGCTCATTAAGGAGGAGAACGAACTATGGAAAGAGGTTGATGCAACCTCTAGGACTCAATCAAGGGAAGTATCACTTGTTGCTACTTTTCATGTTTTATTCCCTTTGCTTGAATATGAATATCATTCTAGGGGTAAAGAATCTCATGTGCTAAATTCAGATTTTGCATATAGAACTAGGTACGCATGTGTGCATCATAGCTCTCATTCACAATTATTGTTGCATGCTAAATATCTTGTTCAATGCATTACTTTTGTAGATAAATATGTCATGTGCATATCATGTTCCATCATTAAGCACACATTTAAAAAGAGATTGGGCAATAGTTGTGCATGGAGGTTCTTTCATGGACATTCTATAGACCTAAGTTGGTTTGCTATTACATTTTCTTCTTTCTTATATGTTTCTTGGTGCCTCACTTCCATACTTTGTGTTTGTGCAGATTCATGTGAGTTAAAACTCTTTCTAGAAGCGCATTTGGATTCGAGGACGAATCCTTTCGAAGGGGGAGAGGATGATGTGACCATGGATCCCGTCAAGAACCTCTTGACGGGTGAGACAAGTGAAGACGAGACTAGTGACGACCAAGAAGAGCCACAAGACCTACCTCCCGGTGCCATTACTAGAGCTCGAGCTAAACACCTTCAATAGGAGCTCAAGAAGGGATTACTTAGCATGGAGGCCATCACAACATTTGGAGGCCTCAGATTCATCACAACCAAGCCAGCCGTGACTCTCCTAGAGTCACATGCTATTTGAATGCTTATATTATTTCATGACATTTTCAAGACATTAGTTGCTTGTTATTTTGTTTAGTGGGCCGCCGGCCATGCCTGCTTGTTAGGCTTAGTATTTTAAGTCTTTTCCTTCCTTTTCTTTTAATTAAGCCTTATCATATAAAAAGGCTTTGTCAACATTTCCCTGAGGACGTTTAATCGGATTAAGAAGAAGAATTTCTCATCTCTTTGAGCGTCCCTTTTCCAAGTCTTGTGTGTTGTATCAAGACATCATTGTTGAAAGCTTTGAGTGTGTCATATCTTGAAGATTTCAACCTAGACTTCTACCTTGTTGGTGTGTAGTATCCATCAAAGAAGAAGCCATATCCATCACCTCCATTTCCATCTCACTTTCGGCCATAACCGCCACCATCCAACCCATAACCGCCACCATCCAAAACACTATCCTCGTTGAAATCCTTCCCGGATCTCTCAACGACCTCTATGTAAAAGCGTCTTATCTTCTGATTCCCAGCTCCGATCACCCTCAAATTTTGAAGGCTGAAACTAGACCTCCAGATCTATCTCTGGGCGTTGGAATCACCCCATTCCGATCACGGACGAGGGAGAACGGACCCTCTGAAGTCAGGCCAGAAATCAGTGACGGAACTGTCTTGCGTACCAACTGAGAAGCCATCAAAGGGCTTGCCTTGCACTGAGTTTCCTTCGGATCCTTGATCCTATCATGTGGTATCAGAGCCATCTCAAGGCGAGGGGATGTTCGTGTGCTCGGAGAGCGCGAGGAAGGCTTAACAGCCACGCCCGCACCAAAGGCAAAGGAAAACCGCGCCGCGGCATCTCAAGCAGCGACCGCGACCTCTCAGTAAAATCGTCATAACTTTTGTTTCCGTGATCCAATTGCTCTCCAATTTCGAGGACAGAAACTAGACTTCATTATCTAACTACTGTCGCCAGAATCATCCCATTTGGAGTTCGGAGCAAGGAGAACGACCCTGTTGAAGTCAGGACGATTTTCTGGGAAGTTGCTGTCGGCCCTGTTGTGCTCACTCCTCGATTTTCTGGCAAGCAAAGACAACGAAGATTCGAGGACGAATCTTTCTTAAACGAGGGGAGGATGATGTGACCATGGGTCACCCCTCAAGGACATCCCAACGTCGGTTCAATGAAGAGGAATAAGCAATCGAGCTGCATGGATGTGACCATGGGTCATCTCAGTAAAAGTGCCGTATCTTCTTATTCCCAACTCCAATCACTCTCAAATTTTGAGGAGTGAAACTAGACTTCAAGATCTATCTCTGAGCGTTGGAATCACTCCATTCCGATCACGGACGGGAGATAACGAACCTTCTGAAACTAGGACAGAAACTGTCTCCGCGGAAGATGTTTGATTTGTGTTTGTTGTTTAGTTATTTTTAATTTCGTTAATTAATTAGTTAGTTGTAGCTAGTTAATTATTGTTTTTGTTATTTTCGTAATTAATTAGCTAGGTAGTTGTTTTAATTAGTGGCCTATCTAGTGGCCTAAGTCATGCTTAGGTTAGTGGGTAGGTTAGTGGAGTTAATTAGTTGATTTTCTTATTTTGTATTTTGGCACCTATATAATGGTGACCATGCATTGTAATTCCTTAAGCTTGATTTGGAGATATAAAACGAGAGTGTTTGTTTCATCTTAAGCTTCATGACGATGGTTTCCGAGGTGGGTCATATCCTCGAATCCTTAGTCTTGTTTCGGTGAGTCGTATCCGAAACACCCTTTGGTGTGTCATATCCGAAGGCGGTTGGGTATTCTTGGTGTGTCATATCCATGAGTGTTCAACCTCGTCTCTTGGTTCTTGGTGAGTTGCATCCGAGGGTCGTGAGATACCTATCCCAAACTCTTCATGAACCTCGTTCATGAGAGTTATATCCATTTCCCGTTTTGAGTCAAATCTCCATCAAGCTATTGTTTAGAGTCACAATAAAAACACATCAAATGTCCTATCTAAGAGAGCTTAGCTGAGAGATTGCAAAACCAAAGTCTTGGCGCCCTTCGTCTTATACTGTACGGATCTTGACATGTGCGTACGCACAACATGTGGTATCAGAGCCTACGCGAGGTACAACCCTTAAACCTTGGTTTTGGTTCAAGCAAATTCAGTTAAAGGCTCCTAGCGTTAGCCTAGGATGATTGTTGTGTTGTCCGATTGCTCTTTGTGTGTTGTTTGAATTATTGGCTGTTTGTGCGTTGTTTTCTACCATTGTTGGTTGAGTCTTGCAGGTTGTTTGAGCGGAAAAATCAGAGCCAATATCCGGCCCTCCTTAGCAGATCTAGGTTGTACTTCATCTCCTAGTTTATAGGGAGTTGTTAGCCTAGATCTTATCCTGTGTATAGCTGGCCCTTTTGCAGCCACTTTCAGTCAATTTCCTGCGTGAATTTGTTTGTGTTTCGTGTCTTGGAAATTTAATACAATTGAGGCGTGAACAATACAATCTCGTTTCCTAGGACTTGCATATACTCGAGCTATGTTTAATACAACAACAATGGGTAATGGGAACGATTGTTTTACTAAGTAGTTGATCATTTGTGCACGCCCAAGAATTTCTGAATTTCTTACCTTTGTTAGTGTCACTGCATCATTGTAATCTACTTCCTGCATTGAGTTTTTTTTTTTTTAAATAAAAAATAAAAAATCGAAAACACTCGAGAAAGAAAGGCTAGTAGTTAGAAAGAGTCGAGTGAGCATTCTATCTTAGAAACAAAGTTTATCCTTCAATTGTGCACTTCTCTTACTATATGTAATCGTGCATAAGTGTCCCTTCTATAAGGCAAAACAAGCTTAGTAGCTTCTCATTGTTAGTGGCTTAAATTGCGTTCGAGTATAACAAGTTCTTGAAGTGTGTGTTGACTTGTGATCGACTTTGGTTGGCTTACATTTCTGATTTCTTTATGTCTTTGCCTACTTCTTTTGTGTCTTTGTTTTTTTTCATTTCTTTTTGTTGAGTCTAGTGAACCTGACTCGAGCCATTAGGGAGCTTGTTTGCTAAATTTTCTTGTGCTTGAAATCAAGGTCGAGGGATCCTTGCTAGCTTAGGTTCCATTGATTGATCTTGTTTTCTGTGGGAGCTTCTATGTTTGGTATTAGCTTTGGATACTAACCTTACAAGGAGAGCAAATGGATATGTCAAGCTTGGGTTCATTGTCGCAAAAGGATTGTCTCTACTTTCGAGCTTATGGTGTGTACCCTAACTCTCAAACTCGCAAGGATCATCTGCCTCGAAAGGACTTCTTCTACTATAGGGCCCATGGAGCATCATATAGGGAGGCTCACTATCTTGCTCAACAAGAAGCTAGCTCATACAAGAGGTACGAGCCTACACCTTATTTGTACAACTCTTACTCTTGTTCTTCTAACCCTTCCGTTCAGACCAAGGGAGTCTATGACTCACCTGACTTGTCATTTAGCACGTCCAAGGGCAGAGAAAGAGTGAGCCCACAACCTCGGGTTAGAGCACGTGACATCGTGTGTGTCATGTGTGAAGGAAGATGCCACTTAGCTGAGATTTGTCCAAACCAATACTACACTTACAAGGATGAAGGTTCCTTTGAGAGTGAAGCTTTGGTTGATGATGTTTTGGGAGAGGAGGTCCGAAGTGAACCAAATGCTAGTTTCGTTCCCTTAGGCTTAAGCAGCAAAGAAGAACCACCTAAAAAGATTGATGCCATGGAGGATCAATTGCCCATACTTGCAAGGAACTTGGTGGAAGAAGTGGATGCCAAACTAGCCCAAGAAACTCCTCCAATGGCTGAACCAAGTGCCTTCAACGAGCTAGTGCAAATGGACACGCTTCCCAGCTTTGAAGAAGAAACCAAAGAAGAATCAAGTGGGTGTCTATTGCCTATGCTCATTAAGGAGGAGAACGAACTATGGAAAGAGGTTGATGCAACCTCTAGGACTCAATCAAGGGAAGTATCACTTGTTGCTACTTTTCATGTTTTATTCCCTTTGCTTGAATATGAATATCATTCTAGGGGTAAAGAATCTCATGTGCTAAATTCAGATTTTGCATATAGAACTAGGTACGCATGTGTGCATCATAGCTCTCATTCACAATTATTGTTGCATGCTAAATATCTTGTTCAATGCATTACTTTTGTAGATAAATATGTCATGTGCATATCATGTTCCATCATTAAGCACACATTTAGAAAGAGATTGGGCAATAGTTGTGCATGGAGGTTCTTTCATGGACATTCTATAGACCTAAGTTGGTTTGCTATTACATTTTCTTCTTTCTTATATGTTTCTTGGTGCCTCACTTCCATACTTTGTGTTTGTGCAGATTCATGTGAGTTAAAACTCTTTCTAGAAGCGCATTTGGATTCGAGGACGAATCCTTTCGAAGGGGGAGAGGATGATGTGATCATGGATCCCGTCAAGAACCTCTTGACGGGTGAGACAAGTGAAGACGAGACTAGTGACGACCAAGAAGAGCCACAAGACCTACCTCCCGGTGCCATTACTAGAGCTCGAGCTAAACACCTTCAATAGGAGCTCAATAAGGGATTACTTAGCATGGAGGCCATCACAACATTTGGAGGCCTCAGATTCATCATAACCAAGCCAGCCGTGACTCTCCTAGAGTCACATGCTATTTGAATGCTTATATTATTTCATGACATTTTCAAGACATTAGTTGCTTGTTATTTTGTTTAGTGGGCCGCCGGCCATGCCTGCTTGTTAGGCTTAGTATTTTAAGTCTTTTTCTTCCTTTTCTTTTAATTAAGCCTTATCATATAAAAAGGCTTTGTCAACATTTCCCTGAGGACGTTTAATCGGATTAAGAAGAAGAATTTCTCATCTCTTTGAGCGTCCCTTTTCCAAGTCTTGTGTGTTGTATCAAGACACCATTGTTGAAAGCTTTGAGTGTGTCATATCTTGAAGATTTCAACCTAGACTTCTACCTTGTTGGTTTGTAGTATCCATCAAAGAAGAAGCCATATCCATCACCTCCATTTCCATCTCACTTTCGGCCATAACCGCCACCATCCAACCCATAACCGCCACCATCCAAAACACTATCCTCGTTGAAATCCTTCCCGGATCTCTCAACGACCTCTAAGTAAAAGCGTCTTATCTTCTGATTCCCAGCTCCGATCACCCTCAAATTTTGAAGGCTGAAACTAGACCTCCAGATCTATCTCTGGGCGTTGGAATCACCTCATTCCGATCACGGAAGAGGGAGAACGGACCCTCTGAATTCAGGCCAGAAATCAGTGACGGAACTGTCTTGCGTACCAACTGAGAAGCCATCAAAGGGCTTGCCTTGCACTGAGTTTCCTTCAGATCCTTGATCCTATCATGTGGTATCAGAGCCATCTCAAGGCGAGGGGATGTTCGTGTGCTCGGAGAGCGCGAGGAAGTCTTAACAGCCACGCCCGCACCAAAGGCAAAGGAAAACCGCGCCGCGGCATCTCAGGCAGCGACCGCGACCGCGACCTCTCAGTAAAATCGTCATAACTTTTGTTTCCGTGATCCAATTGCTCTCCAATTTCGAGGACAGAAACTAGACTTCATTATCTAACTACTGTCGCCGGAATCATCCAATTTGGAGTTCGGAGCAAGGAGAACGACCCTGTTGAAGTCAGGACGATTTTCTGGGAAGTTGCTGTCGGCCCTGTTGTGCTCACTCCTCGATTTTCTGGCAAGCAAAGACAACGAAGATTCGAGGACGGATCTTTCTTAAAGGAGGGGAGGATGATGTGACCATGGGTCACCCCTCAAGGACATGCCAACGTCGGTTCAATGAAGAGGAAGAAGCAATCGAGCTGCATGGATGTGACCATGGGTCATCTCAGTAAAAGTGCCGTATCTTCTTATTCCCAACTCCAATCACTCTCAAATTTTGAGGAGTGAAACTAGACTTCAAGATCTATCTCTGGGCGTTAGAATCACTCCATTCCGATCACGGACGGGAGAGAACGAACCTTCTGAAACTAGGCCAGAAACTGTCTCCGCGGAAGATGTTTGATTTGTGTTTGTTGTTTAGTTATTTTTAATTTCGTTAATTAATTAGTTAGTTGTAGCTAGTTAATTATTGTTTTTGTTATTTTCGTAATTAATTAGCTAGGTAGTTGTTTTAATTAGTGGCCTATCTAGTGGCCTAAGTCATGCTTAGGTTAGTGGGTAGGTTAGTGGAGTTAATTAGTTGATTTTCTTATTTTGTATTTTGGCACCTATATAATGGTGGCCATGCATTGTAATTCCTTAAGCTTGATTTGGAGATATAAAACGAGAGTGTTTGTTTCATCTTAAGCTTCATGACGATGGTTTTCGAGGTGGGTCCTATCCTCGAATCCTTAGTCTTATTTCGGTGAGTCGTATCCGAAACACCCTTTGGTGTGTCATATCCGAAGGCGGTTGGGTATTCTTGGTGTGTCATATCCATGAGTGTTCAACCTCGTCTCATGATTCTTGGTGAGTTGCATCCGAGGGTCGTGAGATACCTATCCCAAACTCTTCATGAACCTCGTTCATGAGAGTTATATCCATTTCCCGTTTTGAGTCAAATCTCCATCAAGCTATTGTTTAGAGTCACAATAAAAATACATCAAATGTCCTATCTAAGAGAGCTTAGCTGAGAGATTGCAAAACCAAAGTCTTGGCGCCCTTCGTCCTATACTGTACAGATCTTGACATGTGCGTACGCACAACAAGGACACCACTGGCGATTGGTAGGACACACAAGGACCTCTACTTACTGAGCTCCAGTGACAGGAAACAAGCACATTTGCCTGGGGAAGTTGCAACTTCAGTTTCCTGTTCAGAAGATGCATCCTTGTGGCATATCAGACTAGGGCACTTACCATTTTATAAGCTGGAAACTCTTTCTTTTGTTAAAAACAGTTTGCTGAATAAGGCAACCATTGTTCCTTGTGGTGTTTGTGCCAAGTTAAGACAACCTCGCTTATCATTTCCTCTTAGTTCAATTACAACTACTGCACCTTTTCAGTTGATTCATGTAGACCTTTGGGGTCCCTATTCTACAATGACTTTTAATGGCTATAAATATTTTCTTACCATTGAGGATGATTTTACTCGATCTACTTAGGTTCATTTGTTGTCTGCTAAGAGTAATGTTTTCACATTGCTCAAGAGTTTTATTGCCATGGTTTCTACTCAGTCTGGGAGACAAGTTCAAAAACTTCACAGTGACAATGCATTAGAGTTGGGCACCAGTCGAGAGTCAGCTGCTTATTTGGCTGCTCAGGGCATTGAGCATCAAACCTCTTGTGTTGCCACTCCTCAGCAGAATGGGATTGTGGAGAGGAAGCACAGACATATTCTTGAGATAGCCAGGGCATTGATCTTCCAATCCAAGATGCCATTAAAGTTTTGGGGAGAGAGTGTGTTAACAGCAGCTTATATCATCAATCGTTTGCCATCTCTTCTCTTGAATAACAAGACACCATATGAGATCTTGTATCACAAACCTCCATCTTATGCTCACATTCGCAGCTTTAGAAGTCTGTGTTTTGCTTCTACACTGAAGCAGGGCAGGGATAAATTTCAAGCAAGAGCAATTGCTTGTATTTTCCTTGGTTATCCATTTGGTAAGAAAGCTTATAAGCTTTATAATCTTGAAACACATGCCATTCTGGTGTCTCGAGATGTAGTCTTCCATGAGCATGTGTTTCCCTTTCATTCTTCTACTTACCAGCTTCATTCTTCACCTCCTACTTATCCATCTAGTCCCTTGCCTATAGATGACATTTCTTTCTCACCTCCTATTATTTCATCTACATCTTCCCCTACTGTTTTACAGGATGATATCCATTTAAGGAGGTCCACAAGAACTCACACTACCCCTTCCTATTTGTCAGATTATGTCTGTTCTTCAGTCATTTCTGATTCTTGTTTTTGTGGTCATACCTTGACTTCAATGGTCAAGTTCCCTACACATACTCTTCCCTCTACAGTTCAACCTGAAACAAAACCTTTCTCTTATGAGCAAGCCTGTAAATATGTTGTATGGAACAAGGCTATGGAGGGTGAATTTGCAGCTTTGCATTTGAATCATACCTGGGATGTTGTTGAACTGCCCAAAGGGAAAATGGATATTAGTTGTAAGTGGGTTTACAAGGTCAAAAGGAAGGCAGATGGGACAGTTGACAGATACAAGGCAAGGCTTGTTGTCAGAGGGTTTACACAGCAAGAGGGGGTTGATTATAATGAGACTTTTTCTCCTGTCATCAAGATGACCACAGTAAGATCGCTTATTTCTGTTGCTTTGAAGAGGAAGTAGTCCATTTTCCAGCTTGATGTCAATAATGCTTTTTTGCATGGTGACTTAGATGAAGAAGTCTATATGAAAGTGTCTTCTGGTTTAACAGTTGATAGTCCTTCTCAGGTTTGCAGATTACGAAAGTCCTTGTATGGACTGAAGCAGGCCTCACGCCAATGGTATGCTAAGTTGTCTTGCTCTTTAAGGTCCAAAGGTTTCAGTCAATATTTGAATGATTACTCTCTTTTTCACAAACAGACAGGGTCTTCATCAGTTTTTGTGGCAATTTATGTGGACGACATCTTCATAACTGGGGATGATTTGGATGAGATTGCCAGTTTGAAGGCTTTTTTGGATGATGCTTTCAAGATTAAAGACTTGGGTCACTTGCATTTTTTCCTGGGAATAGAATTCATTGCTTGTCCACAGGGATTGCTCATGAGCCAACGACGGTTTCTAGGAGAATTGTTCCATGCTTTTCCTACAGATTCTAAGCGACCAGCTGCCAGTCCTTTAGATTTGCATTTGAAGTTGTTGCCTACTACAGACGAATTGCTTGCATACCCATTGGTTTATCGCCAACTAATTGGGAAGCTGAATTTTCTTGTGCACACACGGCCTGATCTTGCCTTTTCTGTTCAGTTCTTGAGTCAATTCAATCAAGCGCCTCACAAGCCTCATCTTGATGTTGCGTTTCATGTGCTGTCTTATTTGAAGGGGACTCAAGACAAGGCTCTTTTGCTCAACAACACTGCCGACATGGCTCTCAAGGCCTATTGTGATGCCGATTGGGCAACATGTCCTTATTCCCGCCGTTCTATTAGTGGCTTCGTTGTTTTCTTTGGTGGCTTTACCTGGTGTTCATTTGCAGTCTGTTTTCTCCAAGATGGGGATGCTAGAGCCTCCTCCATCTTAAGAGGGGGTGTTAGAGTATAGTGACTTTGTGTCATAGTCACGTGAGCGGCTTGTGCTCATTTTCTACTTGATTTATATGCTTTCTGTCACAGCCTTTGTAGAAACACTTTTCATAACAGAATTTCCCTCTTTCCTTCTTCTCTTTCATCGAGCTCTTTCCCTCTTCAATGGCGATCTTCCAGATTTAGTTTTCCGCAACACTTTTCACAATTGTTTAGCACGGAATTTAGAGAGAGTAAGTGGGTGATGCTAGGCGATTTATGTCAGCCACTTGATTAATCCACTTCTCTAAACACATGATTGATCAGAACTACCTGAAATGATTTCAAAAGAATCATGTGTAAAACCAAATCCACTCGAATCTCCCTCAATCGTTCAAAGCTAAAGCTTGGACAGTTAAGAAAAATGAAAAACAAACTTGAACACCAGAACTGTTTACGCAGTTCGGACCAAGGTCCTACGTCTGCGGAGTCCTCAGGAGGGGAGGCTCACCCATCCACTAGGCAACTCAAGTCCAAGAACAAGTTCGGTTACATGCAAGCACACAGAGAGCAAACAAAGGAAACAACACAAGAGAAGAAGCGGCACACAGGCCAAAAGAAGAAGACGAGATAAGAAATGTCCCCTGGAAGGACAACCACAAAGCTTGCACCCAAGCGAAGGCTCTTCAATCTCTCTTTCTCTCTTTATGTGTCTTCTCTCTCAAGCTTCAAGCTACAGCTTCGAGCAACAATGGAGGAGCCAGAGTTCTGCTCTCAGAGAAGAGAGCACCCTAGGATTTTCATAGCTGCTAAGGAAGGGAGCAACATGAAGTGTCTAAGCGATTAGGGCAACATAGGAGTATAAGTACCAAGCTCCAAATATCACCAAACGCGTCGTTTCACCAGTGAAGGCCAGCGTCTCCCAATTCGGCCAAGCCTAGATAGCAGAGGAGGCCCACAAGGATAAACAGGCCCATTACAAGTAAAACTGAGACCAAGTGGCAAAACAGGCCCAAAGCTTGTGCCACAGCCTCATGTGTAGCTGCAAAGGGACTAGGACCAACATTGGTCAAGTCACTCGAGCCCACATGTGCCTCCATGGCTAAGCCAGCCAGTTAACCCCTTAGTCTCAACATTGATTCCTAGTCTACATCTCTTTAAGTGCTTGCAATCAAACCAAACAATGTTCATGTTACAACAACTTAGGATTAGATTACATAACAAATGCCCTCCTAATCCAAGTGTTGAAGTTAGCCAAGTGTCGCCAGTAGTGGATAGAGTTCAGAGCCAACTGTCCGTCGTCGTTCTCTAGGTTAAGGTGGTCTCAGGCAACATCCCAAATGTGCAGAAAATTCCTGCAGAATGAAAATTTATCAGCTGTTATAATCTTAGTGCCGAAATCTACAGGATTTTCATCCCCTTTAATCTTTCTTACCACCAGAACCTTTTCTTCCACCTTATCTCGAATAAAGTGGTGTCTAACATCAATATGCTTAGACCTCTCATGGTACATGAGATCCTTGCACAAGTACAAAGCACTTTGACTGTCCATATGCAAGACATGCATCAATGGAGTAGTCAGTATTTCACCAAGTATCCCAGTTAACCATATTGCCTCTTTTGCCGCTTCAGTAGCAACAATATACTCTACTTCCGTGGAGAAGAGAGCCACCACTGACTGTTGCTGAGATTTCCAAGAGATACAATTACTAGCCCAAGTATAATAATAGGCAGTAGTAGACTTTCTAGTATCTTTATTACTGGCATAGTCAGAATCAACATAACCATGAAGCTCATTTCTAGAAGTATGCTCACAGTAAACAAGACACAAGTTCTCAGTTCCACACAGGTATCTCAACAGAAATTTCATGGCATTCCAGTGACACTCAGTAGGATTAGACATGAATCTACTATGCACACTAATGGCAAATGCAATATCAGGTCTAGTACATAGCATGGCATACATAACAGACCCAACAACAACATCATAAGGAACATGAGACATCTTAGCCATCTCAGCAGGTGTTTTAGGACAATGCTCCTTGGTCAAATCTAAGTGCCCTCCTAATGGTATTGAAGTGGGTTTAGAATTTAGCATGCTAATTTTTTCAAGAACCTTATGCACATAATCACATTGGGAAAGCCATATTTTTTTTCTTCCTATCCCTAGTGATATTAATGCCAAGAATTCTCTGGGCAAAGCCCAAATCTTTCATATCAAAATGCAGTTTTAAGTCTTTTTTTACACCAGAAACAAGCACCTTAGAACTACGCATGATTAAGATATCATCAACATACAGGAGCACAAACAAAGGAGTTTTGGATTTAATGCCCTTAAAGTAAAGACAAGTATCATGCAAGAGTCAAATTTAATGTTCCGCTGCCTAGGGGATTGTTTAAGTCCATATATGGATTTCTTCAATAAACAAACATGCTCAGATTTAGACTCAACTACAAAACCCTTAGGCTGTTTCATGTAAATAGTCTTAAGCAAATCACCATGTAGGAAAGCAGTTTTAACATCCATTTGTTCTAATTCCCAGTCAAACACATCAGTCATGGCAAGAAGCAATCTCAAAGTTTTGTATTTCACTACAGTGACAAAAATGTCATTATAATCAAGTCCCTCATTTTGAGTGAACCCCTTAGCTACAAGTCTAGCTTTATATCTAGGGGGTCACCCTTATGAGTTCCTTCTTTCATTTTGTAAATCCATTTACAGTCTATTAACCTAGCATTTTTAGGTTTTGGAACAAGTTCCCAAGTATTGTTCACAAGCATAGACTTATACTCCTCATGCATAGCTTTCAACCAATCCTTAGCATGCAAACACTTAATAGCAATCTCATAAGTTTCAGGAGTAAAGGAATTTACAACATGCTCAGCAGCTATGAAGGCAAACTCAACAAGATTCAGATCAGAATGCTCAGCAAGCAATGATGACATAAATCTCCTATTCGGTATTCTAGTTCTAGGTTGTCTTTCTCTAGTTAATTGATAATCATTTAAGTCATTCACTACAGGAATTTCAGTGTTATCATTCTCATGCTCAGAATCATGAATAGACACAACACTAGGAGAATTATTGTCACTTACCTCCCCACCTGATTGGTGAGGGTTCTGATCTCCACTCACATGGTCACTTTTAACAGATTGACCTTGCTCATTTGAGTCCAGTGACTCTCCAGATGATGAAGCACTTGAGTTTTGGCCACTGTCAAGCAAATCACCATGTAGAAAAGCAGTTTTAACATCCATTTGTTCTAATTCTCAGTCAAACATAGCAGTCATGGCAAGAAGCAATCTCAAAGTTTTGTATTTCACTACAGGGGCAAAGATGTCATTATAATCAAGTCCCTCTTTCTGAGTGAACTCCTTAGCTACAAGTCTAGCTTTATATCTAGGGGGTCACCCTTATGAGTTCCTTCTTTCAGTTTGTAAATCCATTTGCAGTCTATTAACCTAGCATTTTTAGGTTTTGGAACAAGTTCCCAGGTATTGTTCACAAGCATAGACTTATACTTCTCATGCATAGCTTTCAACCAATCCTTAGCATGCAAACACTTAATAACAATCTCATAAGTTTCAGGAGTAAAGGAATTTACAACATGCTCAGCAGCTATGAAGGCAAACTCAACAAGATTCAGATCAGAATGCTCAGCAAGCAATGATGACATAAATCTCCTATTCGGTATTCTAGTTCTAGGTTGTCTATCTCTAGTTAATTGATAATCATTTAAGTCATTCACTATAGGAATTTCAATGTTATCATTCTCATGCTCGGAATCATGAATAGACACAACACTAGGAGAATTACTGTCACTTACCTCCCCACCTGATTGGTGAGGGTTCTGATCTCCACTCACATGGTCACTTTTAGCAGATTGACCTTGCTCATTTGAGTCCAGTGACTCTCCAGATGATGAAGCACTTGAGTTTTGGCCACTGTCAAACTCATCTTCTCCATCACTTGTAACTTCATGATGTAAGAAGAACCTCATTCCTTATTGTTCACCAGTACATGTGCTCACAGAAGAGGTGTTAGTAACATTTTTAAAATGGAAATCTACCTCATTAAAGGTTACACTCCTAGATGTCATAACCTTATAGCCATGAGGTTGAACAAGTACAAGCTTATAACCTTTAACACCCTCAGGATACCCCAACATCACACATTTCAAAGCCTTTGGCTGCAACTTACCTTGAGACACTTGAGCATATACAGTGCAGCCAAAAGGTTTAAGATGTGATAAATTTGGAGCCTTACCTGTCCACATCTCTTGTGGTGTTTTGAAATTCACCACAGAAGATGGGGATCTGTTAATGAGGTAGCAAGCAGTAACAACTGCCTTTCCCTACAGTGAGGGTTTCATCCCAGCACTGATGAGCATGCACCTTGCCTTTTCAAGCAAGGTCATGTTCATCCTCTCAGCAGTACCATTCTGCTGAGGTGTGCCAGGAACAGTGAGGTGTCTTTTGACTCCAGATTGAGCACAAAAATCATTAAAGGCATTATTGCAAAATTCAAGGCCAATATCTATTTTTAAGCATTTTAATTTCTCATTAGACTCACTCTCAGCTGAAGCCTTCCATATTTTAAAGGTATGAAATGCCTCATCTTTAGATTTCAACAAATACACCCATAATTTTCTAGAATAATGATCAATGAAGGATATAAAGTATCTTCTACCTCCTATTGTGTCAACCTGAGCAGGTCCCCACAAATCAGAGTGAACATACTCTAGGGGCTTCTTAGCAACATAGGTGGATTTGTTGAAACTATATTGAGTCTTTTTTCCAAACACACAGTTTTCACAGAAACTAAGATCAACAAGTTTTTTATCAAGCAAGCCAGTTTTAAACAGATAATTAAGGCCTTTCATTCCAATATGACCCAGCCTTTCATGCCATCTTTTTGTATGTTCAAGGCTCATATTATTACTCACAGTTGTGATATTAAGTTCAGGAGTTGTCATAACATAGTACAACCCTCATTTCTTAACAGACTTGATAAGGGAGACATCATTTCTAGTGACCTCCCTTACACCATTGTAAGTAACAATGTGGCACCCCAAATCATCAAAAACAGACTCAGACATCAAGTTTCTTCTAAGATCAGGCACCCACCTGACCTTTTGAAGAACCATAATAACCCCATCATGCATTCTCAAAGGCACATTTCCAATACCCCTAATTGGTAATGAGGTGTGGTCCCCGAGGAGAACCTCACCCCCATCACACTCATGCAAGGAACTAAAGGAGGACTTATCATAAGCAGCATGTATAGTACATCCAGAATCAAGTATCCAAGCATCACAAGTATTGGAATGAGCACACATAAGCAATTCATAGGGATACTGAGAAGGATTTTCAACAAGAGCAGCAGTCATTTCATTGTTATTAGACTTGTTCTTTTCATCTTTTTGTTTCTTGTGACAGTCTTTAATAAAATGACCCTTTTTACCACAGTAAAAGCAGCTCTTAGCATCTTTCTTATCATTATCAGTTTTGTCATGATTTTCACTTTTAGCCTTGTCTTTCTTCTGAAACCTCTTGTTTTTAGTCTTAGTTTTAGCCATAAGCATTTCAGACTTAGCCTTAGTTTTCTTTTCACCTTTAGACTTAAACACATTCATAAGTTCATTTTTCTCCTGTATAGCCTCAACAATTTTTTCTTTAGTCAATTTCTCAAAACTATACTGGATAACATCTTTAAAGGTGTCAAACTGTGAAGGCAAAGAGCTCAAAAGAAGAACAGTCTGATGGGTATCTTTTATCTTGTCATCACATCTTTCAAGTTCTTGGTTCATTCTCAAGAAATTGTCCAAATTTTCATTCAGAGACAAGTTGATATCTATCTTAAAAGTGAACAAACGACACAGCAAAGAGATTCTACTAGGCAGAGATTTAGTCAAGTATAAATCCTCTAAAGCCTTCCAAAGAGATTTAGAGTCAGTAACACTTACAACCTGACTTGCCACATGGCAAAGTTTGTGGTGCCATCAAAGGGCTTAACCCTAACACTGTTTTCTGCCATAACCAACACACAAGTTAGATACCAGAAGAACACTATGAAAGCAACACACAGAATCAGACACACGGTCTAACTTCACACTTGACAAACAAGGTCAAGAGCAAAGGCACATGCAACTCCTTTTGCAAAGAGTAACAACACAAGCACACTACTCAAGAACCTAGGGATAAAGATTACACCTGACACAAAGTCAAGGCTTCGTCCACTAGAGGTTCATTGTCACAGAAGACAAGAGTCTTAATAGTCAACAAGCTAAATAGCCCTTTTGAACGAGAGCAGATGAGCAGGTAGGTTTAAAATAGGTAATAGAGAAAGCAAGTAGTCAAGCCTCTCCAAGTTTTCCAAATTTGAAAAATACACATTTCGCAGCCTTTCAAGTGAGCCACCACAAATTGCCACTTCTCAAACAATCGCAGGCTCACAGCAGCAAAAGTAGTAGATTTTCCAGAGAAAGAAGCAACAAGAGACAACTCAACACAGAAAGCCCTTTTCTAAAACCCTAAAGACACTAGCGAAAGCACAAATCGAGAGCAGAGGCTCTGATACCAATTTGTAAAACCAAATCCACTCGAATCTCCCTCAATCGTTCAAAGCTAAAGGTTGGACAATTAAGAAAAAAGAAAAACAAACTTGAACACCAGAATTGTTTACGCAGTTCGGACCAAGGTCCTACGTCTGCGGAGTCCTCAAGAGGGGAAGGCTCACCCATCCACTAGGCAACTCAAGGCCAAGAACAAGTTCGGTTACATGCAAGCACACAGAGAGCAAACAAAGGAAATAGCACAAGAGAAGAAGCGGCACACAGGCCAAAAGAAGAAGACGAGATAAGAAATGTCCCCTGGAAGGACAACCACAAAGCTTGCACCCAAGCGAAGGCTCTTCAATCTCTCTTTCTCTCTTTCTGTGTCTTCTCTCTCAAGCTTCAAACTACAACTTCGAGCAATAATGGAGGAGCCAGAGTTTTGCTCTCAGAGAAGAGAGCACCCTAGGGTTTCCATAGCTGCTAAGGAAGGGAACAACATGAAGTGTCTAAGCGATTAGGGCAACAGAGGAGTATAAGTACCAAGCTCCAAATATCACCAAACGCGTCGTTTCACCAGTGAAGGCCAGCGTCTCCCAATTCGGCCAAGCCCAGATAGCAGAGGAGGCCCACAAGGATAAACAGGCCCATTACAAGTGAAACCGAGACCAAGTGACAAAACAGGCCCAAAGCTTGTGCCAGAGCCTCATGTGTAGCTGCAAAAGGACTAGGACCAACATTGGTCAAGTCACTCGAGCCCACATGTGCCTCCCTGGCTAAGCCAGCCAGTTAACCCCTTAGTCTCAACATTGATTCCTAGTCTACATCTCTTTAAGTGCTTGCAATCAAACCAAACAATGTTCATGTTACAACAACTTAGGATTAGATTACATAACATCATGAAATCGGAGATGATCATTTCAGATTTTCCAAAGGCAGTACCAAAATACCAATCACTGAATTGATCACACACATATTGTGGTCTTCGATTTCATATTTTTTTCCAATTCCTAATCGTTGTGCTCTTACAATCGTTATCTTCAACAAATTTATTGTGGTGCAGATTTATGCTACACATTTGGCATCATCTGTGGGAAACGAAGGCGACCATGAATCGTCGGGAACGCACACGGAAAGATGAATTCCTTTTCGGATTTGTCCTAAAACAGAACTTTCAAATCAGTATAACTTTTGATTCGCTCGTCCACTATGTGTGAAATTTGGAGGGACCAAACTAGACTCTTCAAAGTTTCTGTGGGTTTTGGAATCACTCCATTTCGACATCCGTTCAATAAGAACGACTTCTCCAAAGTCGGGGTCAAATTCAGAGAAAAATCATGCGACGGAATTTTCGAATCAGTACAACTTTCGATTCGCTTGTCCTTTCTGCGTGAAATTTGGAGGGATCAAATTAGACTTTTCAAAGTTTTTGTGGGTTTTGGAATCACTCCATTACGACATCTGTGAAACAAGAACGACTTCTTCAAAGTCGGAGTCAAATTCAGAGAAAAATCCTGTGACAGAATTTTCGAATTAGTACAACATTTGATTCGCTTGTCCGTTTTGCATGAAATTTGGAGGAATAAAACTAGACTCTTCAAGGTTTCGGTGGAATTTAGAATCACTTTATTCCGAATTTTGTACAACAAGAACGGCTCCGCCAAAGACATGACCAAATTCAGAGAAGAACACACGGTTAGCGCGGCTGGCACAAGAGCTGGTATTCTATTCCCCACAACGGGTTCGACCCACGTTCAACTCGATCGGTCTAGGGCACGAGCTATCATCTTATTCTATTAGCCTACGGGCTGCCATCAATCTTCTTTATATTAGCCTAAGGGCCACAAGGGCACGAGCTACGATACTATTAGCCTTCTGGGCGCAGGACACGAGCTGCCATCTTATTCTACTAGCCTACGGGCCGTAGGGCCACGAGCTACCATCTTATACTATTAGCTTTCATGGCGCAGGGACACAAGCTGCCATCTTATTCTACTAGCCTACTGACCGCATGGCCATGAGTTGCCGTCTTATTCTATTAGCCTACGGGCCGCAGGGGCACAAGCTGCCGTCTTATTCTATTACCAAAAATTGCACTAGCTTTCACGCTAACTGTAACGCTATGAGAAATTGCACTAGCTTCCACGCTAGCTGCAAAGCTATGAGAAGCACAAGCTGCTTAGTAACAAAAAATACACTAGCTTTTACGCTAGCTGTAACGCTATGAGAAATTGCACTAGCTTTCCACGCTAGTTGCAAAGCTATGAGAAGCACAAGCTGCTTAGAAACAAAAATTACACTAGCTTCCATGCTAGTTGTAACGCTATGAGAAACACAAGTTACTAGGAAACGAGTTTGTACTAGTTATCACGTTAACTGCAACGCCACGAAAAGCACAAGTTGTTGACTTCTACCCAAGCAGAACGAGCCAAGAAGCACGGAGTGTGCAAGTCATTATGCAAAGCAATGTTTGGCTACATCTAAGCCCAATCCGAACGAGATATTATAACAATCAGCTTCCTCAACTACGATTGATGCTTAAGGAACCCGAGGGACATTTGTGGAGGTTATTCATTTATTTTATTGTATATCATTACAGAGTATTTAAATTGTCATAATAGACAAAGGCCCATTAAGGCCCATCACGGTTAATTAATTGTTCTCCAAGAAAGAGGTAAGCTATTTATAAAGTCATTTTATTACCCTAGTAAAGGGAGATTCATTAATCCTCTCTAAAAAACCCTAGCCTCCACTAATCTCTTTCATTCAATTCTCCTACTTTGAAACCCTAACCACCATTGACATTTGGTGAGATCTGACTTGAGCGTCGGATGGGTTTTAGGGGAGATCTCGTCCCTTCCTTTGACCGTGTTCTTGGGTGCAGATGTTGAAGACTCAAGCATTCCTTGGAGATCAATCGTCGTCATCAACAAATTTATTGTGATGCAGATTTATGCATGATACCACAATACTTAAGTTTAGGATTGTCAAGTTTCTAGATTTATTTTATGGTTATTGTCAATTCCTTTCTATAGACTAGGAACGAACCACATTTGGTGGTAAACGTCGAACTTGTAATCCGATCAATAAGAATCAGAATCACGAATCAAGTAAATCAGTTTATGTCAATTAACAGAAAATATGATCACTTGGTTTTTCGCTCAAGTAAGTAATAATGAAAGTAGGAAATGAACTCGAGACTTTTCTACATTTTTCAACTTCCTTTTCAGTGGGCCAAGTCTATTCATGTTTTGTTTGTACTAGTGCTTTCCATCCCTTGAAAGAAAGAAAATTAACAGAGATAAATTATAAGGGAAAAACTTCTCGAGATGGAGGAAGAGTGTTTGATATTGACAACGATTCGCAAAGAAACCCTAAGTTTAGTTACCATCTTGGAAAGCGCAAACGAACAAAATAATATGCCCGTACGTGGTTAGAAAATAATCCACAAAATAACAATACATATCTTAACATTTAAATATAGTCCCATAAAGACAAAATCATGACCAAACTCGAGTGTGTTCTCCATACACGTTATATTTTATATGTATATGAATTTTGAATCTTTGATGGAAGTTGATAGATGGCATGGAAGTTGCATGTGGAGAGCACACTCCTCCATTAACTAATTCTTCCAACATTCATCTAATTCGCTTTCTGCGCGCCTAAGCTATTAACCATAATATCCCTCATCAGTGCTTTCCACTTCACCTATCCATCATAATTCAATTATAATTAACCTACATCATATCTATAACCTAATTTGTTCACTGGATCTAGCAATTAAACCAGCCCTTATTTATCCTGGAACGAGATGAATGTACAAATTAATTAACGTATAGTTGAGTCAATTAGCTAGCTAGCCAAAATCACCCCTTATTTATCCTAGTTATTACTAATCAAACCACCTCTTAAACCAGCCCAAATTTGTTAAAATTACACCTATCTATGCAAAATTGGACTCAAGACCTTCTTAGGGATATGTGAAATGAATATTATGGTACGGTTTTGACCAATTGAGAACCTAATTTTATAGGGCGGTATCACATATAAAGGTATCATATTACAAATACCACTAAACTAGCTAGCTAGTGTACTGCATTAGGGGGGAAGTACCTCCCATATTAAATTGATACGGAATGCTATGATTCACGCAGGAATTGTTCGTAGCACGTAGTACATCCTCCAGTGCTTTTGACTAACAATTATTTAAATCCATGCAAAATAAAATAAATTAATTAGTTTACAATTTCCTTTAAATCACATTTACAATTAAGTTTATACAAATATATAAATTTCATTAATATATTTGTATGGCCCAAAAGCTAAACCTTCTCCTATATATATGAAACCTAACCATGCAAAGCGTGTGCTCACCACACTCCTCCCTCTCAACAACAACTGTCACACAAAACCAAAAACCCTACTTACACTTTTCTGTTTCATATACATTTTCCATGGCACCCAACAACAACAACCAAGCCACCACACTCCCCGTCACCACCATCAAGCTGACGTCACCTCCCCAAGAGCCCGCCACCGGGCTCTTCGACTACGCAAAGCGGGCCCAGTGGCTCCGGGCAGCCATCCTGGGGGCCAACGACGGCCTCCTCTCCACGGCCTCCCTCATGATGGGCGTCGGAGCCGTCAGGGATGACATCAAGGCCATGATCCTCACCGGATTCGCCGGCCTCGTCGCTGGCGCATGCAGCATGGCCATCGGCGAGTTCGTGTCCGTCTACGCTCAGCTCGACATCGAGCGGGCCGAGATGAAGAGGCGGGCCGGCCGGAGCAGCGATGCCGAGGAGGAGGAAGGGCTGCCGAACCCGTTTCAGGCGGCGGCCGCGTCAGCGATTGCGTTTTCCGGCGGGGCGGTGGTGCCCCTGTTGGCGGCGATGTTTATAAGGGCGTATAAGGCGAGGCTGGTGGCTGTGGTGGTTGCTGTGACGGTGGCGTTGGTGGTGTTTGGGTGGCTGGGGGCGGTTTTAGGGAAGGCGCCAGTGGTGAGGTCTTCTCTTAGGGTTCTGATTGGAGGGTGGGTTGCCATGGGGGTCACCTTTGGGTTGACCAAGTGCATTGGGTCAACTCACCTCTAAAATCTGATCGACCTGAGGTCGGCAATGCGTCATATTTAGCATATATGATTACTAAACTAAATAAGAAATCAATGAATGGATGGTTTTGGGGGTTTGTTATTATGATCAATGCATGATGTAGCTTCAAAATGCAAGTTGTGGTATGGGTGGAAATTGTTGTATTAGGATTTGTTTGTGATCTTATATATAGCATTTCCTATTGTACGTTATGACGCTTTTGATTTTCTTAATGTACGTTGTGATACGTCGAATATATAATCTAAATGTAACGGTTTTATGTAAAATAGTTAATTTAGATCAAGCAAGTTTTCGTAATGCTTATCTATGATTAACTAATTAATAATGTTTCGTTACTTCCAAGTTATTCTCGCGAGCGTGCATCTTCGGAGGTCATTTCTTATCGTGGAATTAGTAGTCCATTGTCCAGTTTTGGCCTATCATTTCATCATCTTCTCTTCTCTGCAGCATCCTCTCGCCCCAGCTCCCTTTCTTTACCCCAGACCTCACCTCATCGCTTCCCAGCTCTCGCCCCTCGTCTCGATGCCTCGCCTCGCCATCTCCCAGATCTCCTTTTACTCCCTATAAATTAAACAATTAACAAGTAGGCAGAATAAGTCTATAGAGAGTGTGAACTGCATACTCGGTCCATATGATCAAGTCTCAAGACTTGTGATAGCGAGATGGAACGAGATCGTTCTTCTTGGATTGGTGAGTAGGTGGCCTGTTAATCGTTCTTATATATTTGTCGCATCATCATTGTCATCTTCCTAAACTTGTTCATCACCCCCTGTTCAACAAGATCGGGTTAAAAATAGAAATTACAGTTGAGCTTCTCTTACTTAATATATAGGAATAGTTGAAGCCTCAATAACAGCATCACATATTCAAAAGCAGCAATACTGATTGTATGTTAATCGATATTGGATTTTAGACTATTTGCGTTACCGCGCTTTTACGTAGAAGAAAACCACAGACACAAGTTTCCATTCTGTTACTAATTTAATGTGGCAACTGTATCAAATTGAGTTAATCAATTGCATCTAATTGACTTCGTCAACAAGATTGAAGAATCAGAAAATGACATGCAAATCCAGATTTTTTAATGTTCTGGAAGGTCAGAGAAGACTAATTAATCAACCGTCTATCAATTGGATAATCTTCCTTTCTTCTTGTACATATATATATTCTCATAATGCAATTAATACTTTTGACTTCTTGGAAAAATGTAGCACAAAATACAACAAGTTTCAAGGAAAACAAGCTTTGGGATCAACTTCTATGATGGGTAAGTAGACTGTTGAGGCATGGCAAGCTCAACTTAACTCAAAAAAATAAGAATTTGACCCATAAAAGACCCAAACTCGAAACAACTTGAGCCCAAAATGACCTTGATTCACCATGGTCAATTGCCTCTAAACATAAACCAACACAACACTAGTAAGCATACTTATAACGTAAATGGTATTTGTATTGTAACTGATAAGGTACGGTGAAAACATGCTGATATGGATGCCCAATATGATAAATGAATGTTTGCCAAACAGAGCCTTAAACACTGCAGGTTATATGGAGGATCATAAGCATGCATCCTCTCTCTTTGGCCTGTTATGATTGGTGAAAAAATCCTAAATGATCAGGGAAGGGAGTACGAAAGGAAAGACAAACTCTCTGTTGTGAAACCAAAGAGAAGCCTTCACTTTTATTATCTGGTGACTTAAGTAGTACAACCTATAGCCTATTTTGTTAGTATATAGAAGAGCTAAAAGATTTTGACCAAAAAAAGAAGAGCAAGAAAATGGAAAGACTGCAGTATTGCAAGGGAGATTAGCAAAGAACATACAAAAGGAGAGCAAGCAAAATCAAGCATTGATTTGTACATCATTTTCTCCTTTTGAGTTACACTAGAAGAATTTCTTGTGAAGAGCTGACAAATCCTGATCAAAAGTAAAACCCGGGGAATTTTGCCTGACTTTGTATCAAACATTTTTAGGGTTACTAACATGTGTGACACCACTTCCAAGTTCCATCACATAGAGAAGGAGTAACACTTTCCCTGTGATAAGTCCTTGCAAAAGTTTCGTACAACATGTTTGAATTAAGACATACATTACCTATAAAACAATCATCAACAATATATTCAGTAAACTAACATGATCACAGAAGAGTCAAATGCACTAAGAAAGAAGAAAAAAAGGTTTCTTTATGGTTTGTGGATAGTAATTCACTATATTCTTCTCTCTAGATTTTCAATGGTTTAAATTTAGATTCTCCAAGTTTAGTACAATATAGTCTCTGACTCCAAGTAATATGAACAATCATAACAAGAATGTGAATACTAAAACTAGATCTGCTTCCCTCTGCCTTCGTAAACTTTTGTATTGGCTGCATTGGACCCCTGAAAACAACATTGCTAGCATTCACCAGTGCATTATCGATCTCGCCCTCACTCCTAGATACAAGGGTGCTGAATTTGAAACCCGCAAGATGGCTATTACCACATTTATTTATTGCATCTGGAGCAGCATAAATAGTGTCGTCTTCAATGATACTCTGGCATCTGTGCACTCCCTTTTAGTAAGAGTTACTGACACAGTGACTAGGGAAATTCTCGCCAAATGGAAGAAGTACGACAGCAAGACGATGCTTTGGCTTAGGCGTCTTCATATCATGTAATCTTGTGATCTTGCACTTTCGAGCTTGCTCGATTAGCTCATTTTGGTATGATTCTCTATTTGGGTGTTTTTACTTATAACTCTAACCAATGCGGAATGCAGTGCTTTTGTAATTATGCTGTATTAGCAGGCTGTATCTCCTTCTCTGATCTTTATATATGATTTACCTTCTTCACAAAAAAAAAAACTAGACTTGCTTGAGTATCTAAAAAATTCAAAACCTAGTGGCAATTTGCAAGTGTAATCTCCAACAAAACAGTAACAGAAACAGGAGGTCTGCAGTCTGAGGAAGAATGTTATCTGTACCGTAGCCCACTCAACTTCAAGTCAATCACATAACAATTTGATAGGGTAAATTTAATAGGATGGCCGGATATTTAACGACTTAAATGGAATCATGTAGGTTGTTCATTTGGAACCCAAAAAGGTCTTGTTCACCAAACAACTATTACATAGGGACAAGGTAATTATAACAAGATGACCGGATCCTTAGTGAAAAAATATGTAGTTTATTTAAATCTCAAAAACCTCTTGTTCACTAGACAACTATTCGAAACACTGACATGTTGTTTTTTGTAGGGTGACCGGACAATTCTTGAACTAGTAATCATGTGATATGCAAACCTATAATGTCTTGTTCACTTGACATCCACTATTTATATGAGTGACAAGATACTCTTTATAAGGTGACCCGACAATTGTTGACCTTAATGAAAATCATGTGAATCCCAATAATCTCATCTTCAGTCCACCTTATACGGGCCCAATAATATCATCTTTGTGAAACGTTTTATTTTCTTGACATCCACTATTTATATGAGTGACAAGATACTCTTTATAAGGTGATCGGACAATTGTTGACCTTAATGAAAATCATTTGAATCCCAATAATCTCATCTCCACTCCACCTTATACGGGCCCAATAATCTCATCTTCGTGAAACATTTTGTATGATTAACAGATGAAATAGTAGTAAGATGAAAATCATGTTGTTCAATTTGAACCCTATCATCGCTTGTTTACTAGAAAAAAAACATCTTATCTTTATTTATTTATAAGACCATCAAATTTGTATTGTTTGTAAGGACATATTAAAAAGCCACTCTTATTTACATATTCTTCATTACACCATAAGTTTTAAATTTTTAAATTTTTAAATAATTAATATAATATATTTATTTGTATAAAAATTTAAAAAACACCCTTATTCAAATATCTTTTTCGATAATGCTTTTTTTCAATAATAAAAAGTACATGGTATTTTGATTAAATCCTTTTTTATTTCAAAACAATAATTGAGATTTGAGATTTTTGAAAAAGTTACTCGATAACATTTTATGGGAGAACAAAAAAAAATCATAACAGTAGCTTTGTTTTAAAAAATTGTTTTTAATACATATAATATTGGATGATTTTTTAAATAATAATTATGATGTCATAAAATGTGTAAATAAGATAAGGTTTCTTAATTTTTTTAAGAAAATATAAAATTTTGTGGTTTTATAAAAGATAAAGATCGGGTGTTTGCTTAAGTATCATAAAGATATGATCTTTTTATTAAATTAAATTTAAAATACAGTTAATTTGTAATTATTTTTTGGTTTTTATAATGATTTAGGGCATCGGGCGGAATTTGTGAAACCTCAAAGTTATCACGCGGACATTTTCAAAACTTTGGGTACCACATGAAATTTGCAAAATTTTGTGGCTACCATGCAGAATTTTTCTTAAATAAAATATTAGTGCACATTTTGTTACAACATGGTGCATAAAAGCTTAAGCGTGCCCAACGAATTTTAACCACGAATTGTACGAATAGAATTCGTTCGTGTTGTTCTTTTACTCTTTAATGAAAGATCAATATGGGCTGTTTGTTTTTTAATATGAACGGCTAGGATTTGTCTGCGCCCTAGCCTCCTTTCGCACCATATCAACCCCCAATTAATATAGTCTAATTAAAGTTGTTAGGCTTCGAAATTTGTTCATCTATATTTGTATTTATAGATTTTCAATGCAATTTATCCCATGTAAATATTTATTTGTCTTGAAATTTGGTTATCATGACTTTTTTTAATTTCATTTGTAAATATTGGTAAGTAATTAAATTAATAAAATTTTAGATTTCCAAAACATATTTAATAAATTCCCTAATATGTGTGTAAAACTCTAAAAAGACAAGTAAATCTTAACAGAGAGACTATATATCATGGATATATAAGAGAAAATATATAGTTCAACTATAAGAGAAAATAATAAATTCCACATTTATGTTATTATGTATACTACATGTCATGTGTTTGTGCACCTCATACTCTTACATATTTGATGCACATTTTAAATTACAATGACTCTTGTGTATTTAACTTCCATTTGAATAAGAAAATACCATATTGAATGAAAAATGTGCTAATTACATGACCATTTTAATGAAAATCTAATCCCAACACATGCCTTTTCATGAAAATGCATAATCTTACACATCGATGCACATAATTTAAATAAAATACTAGTGCACAATTCAATATAATATTGGTATACATTTCAACAGACTTTAGTGTACCAATTGGTACAATATGATGCATAAAACTTTAAGCGCATCATTATTAAGATAAAATTTGATCATGCTCATTTTCTACCATTTTATTTAATTTGCTGAAATTTATTTGCATATTCACACTTTTAATCTCGTTTGCACCAATCAACCTCTATATATATCAAATTTGAGTAGTATATCTATTCATTTTCCCCAAGAAGAAAAAAGTATAAGATATATTGAGGATATAACTACACCTTTTGCACGTACTCCTCGAGAAACTAAGAGTATAGACAAAGTCACGACGTACGTGGTTGTTGTTTTTAAAACCTACTTTATATATACTAAAGTAAAATCTCACTAGCCATGTGTCGTCATTTTCTTCGCTTTGTCACATGTTTTTTTTTTCATTTTTTAAATAAGTTTATATATAGAGATTTATATACTAAACTTTTCTTATTACAAGCTAAATCTATAACTAATTCTTCTTTATATCAATATACAAAACAATTAGAAGATTACAAAAATAAATTAAAAGATTACAAATTAATGAATCTACTATATATATATTAAATTAAAATCTCACTACGCCATGTGTCGTCATTTCCTTCATCTTTCCACATGTCTTTTTCTCATTTATTTCATTTTTTAAATTAACTTTATATATAGAGATTTATGTATTAAACTTTCCTTATTACAAGCTAAATATATAACTAATACTTTCTTATTTATATATACGAATCAATTAAAAGATTATAAATCAATGAATCTACTATATATATATATATTGAAATATCCAAAGGTTATAAAAATTGCAAAATGGTAAATAAAATTTTTGCCTTCTAAAATCAGAATTTGGGAACAAAAATGAGAAATCTGAAATTGGGGATTTTAGAAAAAAAATCGGGAAAGGGAGCAAAGGAGGAGCCGAAGTCGGTCTTGAGTCTTCATCGTCTCCTTCGTGAAGCCTTCCGCTGAGAACCTCTTTCGTGTTCAGCCATTCACCCCGCCGGCGAGCTCGACCCAGACCGGACCGCCGTCGCCTCGTCATTCCTCTGTTGTCCGCTGCTGTGTTGTTGTCCCACTTGCGACACTTCAGGAGAATTGTAATAACGTTTTGCTCACTTATTATTTTGGTCTGAAATTTTGAGGAGACAAACTAGACTCGTAGATCTAACTCCTCGAGTTGGAATCATCGCATTCGGAGTCCTGAGCAGGGAGAACGAAGTTTTACGAGTCGGAGCCGCTGTTGTTGTTGTTGTGCTGCGTTCTGTTGCTGCTGCTGTGCTGCCGGAGTTGCTGCGGCTGGGGTTGATAATTCCGGCGACGAAGAACCCAGAACCGAGGGTGAGATTCAGCAAACAACAAGGTAATTAAGGGGATGAATTTCTCCTCGATCTGAAATTTTTTTTAGGGCTTTGATTCTGCTGAAATTGGTGGACAGATTTAATGAATTCAGGGGCATGGACAGCAAGTTGTAATTGCTTGACTGATTTTTTGTTTAATCTGTGCAGCCAATTTGTTGTTGGAGTTAGTTGATTTGTGTGTGGTTTGCTAATTAAGTGAGGTATAAGTTTGGCGTTTAGAAATTTGGCTGAATTCCATCCGAATTGAGAGTTAATTTAGTTGTTGATTATTGTTATAATTGGGCAGATTTGGATGCTTGGACAGAATTGGATTTTAGCCCCAATCCGGGTTGAAGTTATTGGTTGAATTGTGTGAGTTGTTGAATTGAAATTGAAGGTATGAATTTAGGGTTTTGAATTGGGGGTTTATTAAGTGTGACTCGGTACGAGTTAATTAATGCCAGGGATTTGCTCGGATTGATTTCGCAGGTTCATTCGGGTTGATTGGAGATCTCTGGGGTCGTTGTGGTTCGACTTGAGGCAAGAGGATTCTTGCTAACTTTATATATTTTTTATAAATTGATTTATGCCTAGTGTTTCATAATTAATTTTATCATTTCTTGAGCGATTTAAATTGGATTAATTGGCTATATAGATACTTGGTTGAAAATGGGTGTGTGTGCGTGTGTTAGTATTTTGTCTCGTATCGTGTTGAATAAATGTTGACGTGGTAGTCAATTGTGACTAAATGTGATTGATTGTTGTTGATAGTGTTTGTTGACACGTGTGTGTGTGTGTTGGGTTGTGTATGTCGACACCTGTGTGTGTTGGCGGTTGTGTGTTAAATTGTGTGCGTGCTGGAAGTTGTATGTTGGGATTGTGCGTTTGTGTGTGAATGTTTGTGTGTGAATGTGTGTATGTTGGGATTGACTGATGTGGATTGATTGTTGTTGTTTGATTGTGGCGGATTGATTGTTATGGATTGATTGTTGTGGATTGATTGTCGTGGATTGATTGGATTATTGATTTTTAAAGTTTCTCGGTTGAATATATATATATATATATGTGTGTGTGTGTGTGTGTGAAATGTGTTAATAGAGGTCGTGTGTAATAATTGATTGGTTGTCGGTGTGGTGGTTGGATTGTTGTTGATTGGAGGTCGATGGGCCAAGGGTTGGAATGGATTTCACCCAACCGCGTAGGGTATACAAGGTATACGCCTACGTCGTTAAGGGCCAAGGAATTGAAAGGGGTTTCACCAAACCGCGTAGGGTATACAAGGTATACGCCTACGTCGTTAAGGGCCGAAGGTAGGAATGGATTCCACCAAACCACATAGGGTTTACGCCTACGTCGTTAAAGGCCAATGGTTGAAATTGAATTGGAGGTCGAAGGGCCAAGTGATGATATACTCACCAAACCGCGCAGGGTATACAAGGTATACGCCTACGTCGTTAAGGGCCAAGGGTTGGAATGGATTGGAGGTTGAATTGGAGATTGGATTGGAGATGTGTTGGAGTCGTTTGTGTTTCAGTGTTGAGTTATATTATTGTTTGATTACAATTGGTTGATTGTTGTGATATCTATTATGTGTTGAATGTTGGTTGCGAACTGATTAAGTGATTTGTGTCGAATGTTGGTTGTGTACCTGAGTAAGTGATTTTGTGATGATATTGACTGTGCGCTTGATTAAGTGGTTGTGTTGGCGAATATTGATTGTGTGTTTGGTTATTGGTCTTATGTTGGATATTGATTATTGGCTAGTGACTTATTGTTCAATATTAGTTCTTTATGAGGTGGATTTCTGTTGGTATGGTTGTTTATGGTAACTAGTGGTTTTTGAAGGTCGGTTGTATGGATTGAGTGTGAAGGTTGGTTTCCCATCTTGAGGGGGTGGGCCAATATGAGTTAGGTTGAGGTGTATGAGTTACAGTCTATGTTAACGAACAGGCGGCACCGGAAGGGTGGCTGGCCTGAATCGTTGTTTTGTTATGTTGGTATTATGTGATGATTGTCTCGTTGATGCTTATGTGTTTGTTAATGTGAAGGTTAATTGGATGTGTTAGTGCAGTAGGGAGTTTAGTATAATTGGTTAGCTTTGGTTGTAAGTCAGTAGTAAGAGATGTGTATGTGCATAGAGTTGTTGATTGAGGTATTAGTAATAGAGAGAAGGATGGATTGGACGTGTCAGTGAAGTTGGATTGGATCGTTTTATTCGTTTATGCTTGTGATGAATTTGAGGATGGATTGATTGCGGTTAATATAGTGAAGAGTTGGATAAGGATGAGTAATGAATGGTATGTGATAGAGTGTGTATATGTTTTGACGTGTGGTTGGTATTGGTTGGTTGATATGATTAAGTATAGTTATGATATTATATATATGTATATATATTGTGTGGCGTGTTGTCGTTGTTGTGAGTTGATTGGTGATATATGTATGTGTTTTGAACTGTTTTGGCTTGAGGAGTTTTGCCAGTCTTTCGTAAGACTGACCAACTTCGGTTTACGTGCCGCAGTTGGCTGGGGTATCGGGTCCCCCAGTAAATCAGGTTTTGCAGGTTTGCAGCAACAAGCGGGTTCTGGATCACAGATGTGTCTTCACAGTGAAAGATTTAGTTTTGCATCAGATTTGAAAATGTTGTATTCGCTTCCGTTGTTTTGGATTTAAATTGATGCATTAAACTGGATGACAGGTTTAAAGGTTGTTCCAAACTTGAACAGGGATTTTAATGTTGCTAACTTTTGTATATTTGGAAGTGTTTTGGATTTCTTTTCTTTTAAAAAAACCGCCTTATAGTCCTTCGGGACTATGGCACTGTAGCACCTCTGGCCCGGGGTGTTACATATATACTAAAGCAATATTTCACTACACCATGTGTCACCATTTCTTTCACTTTGTCATATGTCTTTTTCTCATTTTAAAAAATAAATAAATTTATGTATATAGAGATTTATGTACTAAACTTTCCTTATTACAAGCTAAATCTATAACTAATACTTCCTTATTTAAATTTACATATCAATTAGAAGATTACAAAAATAAATTACAAAATTACAAATCAATGAATCTACTATATATAGAGGCCGTTTCAGGTACAAAGCGGAGCTACAATACAAAGTACGAACTTCATCCGGCCATTGGATCTATGATATGGAAGGACGTGATTAAATGATCAAGAAAATAAAATCTGATGGCATGCGCCCCGTTGTAGTCATTTAAGATGACATTTTTGTAAATGTTGGCAAGTGTCTATTATTCTCCCAAAAACACTCTCTTTTGCTTTTATTTTACAGACCTCGAATTTCGCACCATCTCTCTTCCTCACTCGTCTTTCTCTCTCCCCCAAATCTGAAATCACCCCCCCCCCCTATTATTGTACCTTTTTCATGTTTGAGATCTCCATTAAAACTCAATCTAAGGTCGCAATGTGGAGACTATGGATTGCTTGACAAACAACGGAGCACACACAAAGGTAAATTCGTCTTCTACTAATTCATTTCTACTTTTAATGATTTTAATTTTGCGATTTGTTTGAAAATAACTTTGTGTGAAGAAAGATAATTTGGGATTCTTATTCAAGTTGAAAAAACAAAAACTTGTAATGAAAAATTGTGGGTTAAAAACCTTTTAATGTAGTATTTTTATGGTTCATAGGTACATTGAATCTAATTTGATATACAATTTTTTGGATTTCCCGTATTCAAAATATTCTAGGGTTTAATTGTAGGTAAATAGATTGTACGAATGATTGTATTCATGTCTTAAGTATGAATGTTCATATATATTCCACTAAGGTTCATATTTAGTCATTTGAAAATGTTCATGTTTATTTTCATATTTTGTGCATCATAAAAAAACTGAGGGTTCACGTGTTATATGTGAATGTTCATAGATAGTCTTTTAAGATTCATATTTAGTCTTTTGAAAAAAGTTCATGTTCCTTGTTCATGTTTGTTGCATCATAGAAAAGACCAGTGGTTCGTATGTTACATGTCCAAATAATTGATTTTGTCAAAGCCTATTAACTCAAATGGAAGAGCAATGTGTCGTTACAAATCGATGTGGGTTCGAATCCCTCATAGGCTACATATTGTGAATGTGAAAAGTCTTAGTTCAAGCCGAGTTCATGTATATCATGTTTATGTTCACATATATTCTCTTAATGTTCATATTTAGCTTCATACCTTGGGGGAAATAGAGATGTAAAGGTTCATATCTAATATGTCAATGTTCATAAATAATCATCAAAGATTCATACTTATTCTTCTGAAAACTTCATATTCTTTTTCATACTTCATGCAACATATAAATAAGTTAGGGGTTCATATTTTATGTTTGAATGTTCATATATAATCGTACAAGATTCATATTTAATAACATCAAAGTTCATATAAAGACAATGTGCTTTGTTTCAATTTTTAACTTTAGCATGACTTTTCCATGTTTTTTATATCAAAATGTACAAGAAAAGTAAAAAAAAAATCTGTTTTGAACACCCTAGAGAGCATCCATTCATGTCCAACTTACAACATTTCTCTCATACATTTCATCGAACACCTAGTGTGCTTCTCTCCAAACACAAAAGCAAAAAAAAATAGAGTTAAGAAATAACAAAACGAAAAATCAGACCAAACACTATATTAATCATCCAAAACGATTGAACCTCAATCTTAGTACAATCAATATGGAAATCTTTGATTGTGTATATCTAATATTTTCTTATATATTTGTGTGTGCATTTCCTTCTCCCTTTAACCATATATACACGAATTAAACATATATGTACAAATTGATGATTTCATAAAAAGAGTTTGTTTTGGACATTTTCTAATAGGATTTGATTGGTTAATTTTAGTTAATTTAACATCATATATATTAACTAATTTTTTTTGGTTTAATCTATTATAAATATACAATAGTAAAGTTAGGGATGGTAATGAGCGGAGATTATCATCACACGGATTCCTCGCAATGGGGGCGGGGCTGGAGAAAAAAATTAATCACGGCGCGGGGTCGGGGAAACCCGCGGGGATCCCTGATAAATATATAATTTTCCTAATTTTCATATCCCGAAACCCTAAATTTCATGCCCTTTAATCCTAAACCTCATACATTCTAGACGGTAAAACCTAAATCTCAAACCCTCTACACCCTAAACCCTAATAGGTATATATATATATATGCATTAAAACATATTTTAAGGTTTTTCCTTTTGTAGAATGAGGATAATTTTTTTTAACGGGGAACAGGGCCCCAAGGGGGACGAGGACAAGGAATAAGGGGTAAACGGGAATAGGGACGGGGAGGGCACTCCTTCTCCCGAATCCGCTCTCTTACCATCCCTAACTAAAGTAGAAGTGATTGATGTCACTTGGCATCTCCACGTTGAGTTAAGTCATCTTTCGTTACAATCTTCTCCGCAATGCGTCACTTATCATTATTTGGTTTTATAATTTTATATAGATTTTATTCTGATTATGTGATTATATTTGTCATAATCTAACTTGCATTTTTAGTATATATATACGACATAATTTGGTATAAGATCTTTATATCAAATTTTTAGTGTGATTATGCTCTTAATAAGTTGTTTTTATTTATTGAAATAAGGTTATATATAATTTGGTTTATTTCTCTACCTACTTAAAAGTATCTATATCATAATTTACTTTAGCATAATCTAAATATAAATGTATAATGCTGAAATCATTATTGTCTAAGGCCATATGTCATCCTCATAAAGTCGCATCATCTATGACACGTGCCGTTTTCATAATTTGCCACATCATTTATTATATGTTTGTAATATAATAGTTATATTATGTTTATATGTGACTCTTTTATGACAATATTTCTTCTTTATATTTTAGTTTTCAAAAATATGCTTATGCAATTCATCTTATATTATGTTGTAAGAATAATTATTTTAATTGCATATATTATTATGTCATACAATTTTATACCTTATTATCTTCCTTCATTCTATTCAACAATGTACGAAATATATGCTTACGTGTCATTCTAACCTTTGAATTTTGTTAATCAATAATTATTATTTGAATATTTTAATTGACGTGTTATTTATGAATATTGTAAAGATTGCTCTTGCAAATTGGACAACCTAATCATTTTTCTTTCATGTCTTCAACTATTAGGTAAAATAAATATTTCTAATTAAGAAGTGATAACAAATGTTAATAAATTAACTAAAGGATGATTTATTTTATTTCTAACAATAACACTCTTAAACATCTAAAATGATATTTATTATCAAACAAAAAGAGTAATAAATATAACAATCTATTATATTAAAATATTTATCTTAATATTCATTATTTAAATTAGGTACTTCATTATATTATCATACTTTATATTAAATGATTTAAAGTGTTATCAATTTGATAAAAAAATTATATTATTTAACTATAATTTTTTCCTAATTACGAATTCGACATATTTTTATAATTATAATAATATTAAATTAATTATTTCATAAATCCCGAGCGATGCACGAAGACTAAGCTAGTAATGAACATACATACAAAATTTAGATGGTTTGTGGATGCAAATTATTGGGTCGGATTAAATTACATGATGATGATAGTTTAGATTATATACGTTTTACTGATTTTCTTGTTGTAAAGAAATTAAGAAATAGGTAATTAAGGATCGTGATAGGAATATATATATTAACCAAATTCCATGTACATATGAAGCATATCAAAAGTTATTCATTCAGGTTGTGTATACATCAGATTATATTCTATTTCCTTTATTTGTCAAATTAATTATTATTATATCGATTTTTTTAACTTATGTTCATATATAGGAAGATTTGATTAAGTGCTATTTTTTTAAATTTGTTAATGGGTTTACCCATTTCCATCTTAAGATTTATTTTCCTTAATATGAATTCTTATAGGACATAGGTACTGACAGAATCAGAGAATTCTGAAAGAGGGATATAATTTTGTTTAATATTATATTAATATTAAATAAAAATAGCTATAAATAATATTAATATCAATATTACATGCATTCTCATTTCGTACTTTTTTTTTTGAAACCCAACATTAATCTTCATCAACGTTTTTAGATTCTTTAGGAATAGCAAGAGACTCGAACACTTGAAACCGATAATCTCTTACTCGCACAATAAATTTGTCCATATTCCTTTTTTAGAATAACTAGTGTAATACTCGTGCCTTGCACGTGATTTGTTTATATTTTTTTTACATTTGTAAAAATAGTATTTTTCAAATTATCGATGAGTCATTGGTTCAATATTTATTTGATTAGCTACTTAAATAAAACATGACTAATCGATAAAAAATATTCAAGATATACAAAAAAATAAATTATATAAAGAGAGACGGCACTCTCCATAACTTTATTAATAATAAAAATTGGCTAAGTAGTCTCTCAAACAGGTATAGCCACACCACTTACATCAATAGTATTAAAACCATCAAACATAATAAAAATGATCATATAATACATGAAAATTAAACGAAAAACATTAAATCTGGAACGATGTTCAAAATTACTATAAATTATTTAAAACTTTCTTGTATACTACATTGGTTGTAGTATTATACTTTTTCTTATCTTTGTCGCAAATCAAAATCTTCAAACCTTTCTTGCTAGTCACCCTTGATGATGTAACATAAAACTGGCCATGACTGAAAACAGGTCGTGGAAGATACAAACCGACATTTGCAAGAGATTGGCCATGGCTTTTGTTTATGGTCATATCAAAACATACACTCAAGGAAAATTGTCTTCGTTGAAACTTAAAAGGGAATGAAGTGTCTGATGGTGACATTATCATATGAGGAATCAACATCGTATGTCCGATATTGTTGCCTGAAATAATTCTCCCTTGTATAACATTGTAACACCCCCGACTTACATCGGTAGTGCCACACGCCAGTGACTTCAGACGTTGTTGTCCGATGTCACCCAAGGCTTTAATCGGAACAATTAATCTTAAATAAACATGTTAAATAACGAAATATTAAACAACGGAAGACATTTTTAAATGAAACTCAACCATTTATATTAAAAGATCTCTCATCAAACGAGAGAAGTATTTTTACAGCAGAGTGAAATCACAGCGGAAAACTTATAAATTACACAGCGGAAGACTTGAAGAATAAATCTATTACATGACTTAGTGGTAAGAATAAATAATAATTGACAACCTTTTAAAAAATACTAATACTTAAATCTCCAACTGCAAGTCTCTTCTTCAACGGTTACTTCGGACTTCGGGGACCAACCACTGATGTGCCGTATAGGACGGATGACACCAGCCAACCATGCAAGGAATAAAACTCGGTTGGTTAGTCTAATGAAAGACTATGCAAGGGTGAAAACAGAATGGTCCTAGTGATCGTAACCGTTTATTATCATTGTCCCTCGAATAACAACCGAAGGAACGATATATAACCCGGAACTTTCACGGAATGATTAAAGTTTAGACATGCACTAAAAAGGAAATGAGCCTTATGGGAAACGTATGAAGAGAAGACTCCAAAAGATTGAGTCTTACGGGAAAGTATGACATATGTTTGGGAACGTTATAATTTCACACAAGCGTTTAAAAAGACTTGACCATTTGGGTCCACGACCAACCTCACCGCGCAATGCGAATTCAGATTTGGAAGGAGGACTTACTCTAATCGAAGTCCGGGCGGTTTCCACGTTGTACTCCTCGCCCGAGGGTATATTAATTATGTGCATAATCGCACTTATCTTATTTAATTCCAAAACGCATATTTACGTTATAAGCTTTTAAGATATATCATCTCATCATGAGAGATATCAGAGGGAATAAATTCCGAATGGCGGCACCAGCTGTGTGCACCTACCCTGAGTAAGGGTATAGTCATGACCAAAGAGAGTATTAGGGAAAAATCCTCCTAATACCAATTATAAAGAAACGACTAGACCTCGCAAGGTACATAGTGTTCTTACGAATACTCGTTCTAACTATAATGTATAAGTTCACACATAAAATTCACACCAATACCATCATGGTAATAACAGATATAATAGCGTTGTTTCTAGCAATATATACAACCTATTATAATATCACATTTTAAATCATATTGTTTATAAAAATCTGTTCCCAGACGAAAACAATAATTCATCCCAATTTAATTAACAATTCGAAATAATTGATAATTAACGAAAACATGGAATGATAAGTAAGAGTGAACCGCCACTTGCCTTAGTCTAGACGAACGATTGAGCGACGACGGGTTTCTGGGTTCGGAACGGGAGTCGGATTACAGATTCCTATGACGACGACCCATAACGACGCCCTAGGTTAGATTCGACAATAAAATGATACGAATCTAAGAAATAACGAATGAAATCGAAAGAACGAAAGTCCCGCTCGAGATCGGATCGTCCAAGGCCACGATCGTGATTGCCAAGGCGATCTGCGGTCACGGCGTGGATTCCGTGGTCGCGGGCGTTGAGGACATGGCGTCTGCGGGCGTCGAGGACAGTGTCCGCGTCGCGGCCTGAGTGTCATTGCCGCGATCGCGGCAGTTCATGTCCGCGGTCACAGCCATGAACTCGGCAACCACAGATCGGGAGAGAACTCACCGGCGGCGACGCGAGGGGGCTCGAGACGATGGGGCTTCCACTCCTATCCTCCTTGTGCCTCCAAGGCACCACCCTATGGCCGCTGCAACCTCCGGCGAGAGCTCCGGCGACACCTCAAAGATTCTGGCGAACGAAGGAAAAACGAGAGAGAAGAGAGGAGATCTGAGTTGGGTGCCCAAAAACCCTCCAACTTGGCCTTCATTTATAGCCAAAGGAGGAGAGCAGCCCCCGCCCAAATCGACGGTGGCTCAGAAGGTCGACGGTGACGAAGAACATGCGGCACACATGCCTGCCTGCACACTCTGCACATTTCCGCGGTCGTTGAAAATTCCAATGCCCAGCTCCTCTGGGAGCTATTTTTCCGCGGTCGCGGCAGAGGCATTTTCGCGTCTTTTTGCCCGGGGAAAGGTTTGGCATGGGTTTAAACCCCGGAAATTATATATTTGTACCCAAACAAATATTCTAAGCCCCGATAATACGTCGAATGTATTTTATACCACTCAGGGAAATATTACAGAGATCATACATGTTAGAGAAATTCCGAATTTTTCCAAACGCGTCTTGCTTTCCCAACGAGAGTTGGAAATTTACCCAAATACCCTACTAAAAAATGAGGGGTATTACATCACTACCCTCTTAAAAGAAGTTTTGACCTCGAAACTTGGCTGGTAACAACTCGAAGATGCAACCCTATTCTAAGTTACCCAACCGTAGTAAGTTTAACCATGCCTAACCCACTTCACACTTTGTAAATTGGTCCAGGAATTTCTAAGTTAAAATTTATAAGTCGGTTCGAATTACAGTTAACGTAAGGTTAACCATAATTCAGGCCTTATACTACCTAGGAGATTTCTACAACTTGCTTTTACCAGACATACATTCTATCACCTGACCCTTCTATCACCTGCCCTCTATGATAATATGAGGATTATTACAAACATGACTGCCAAGTTACGTGGTTATCAATCTCGTCCCATTGCATAAACCTAAAGATTGATCAATATTTCGGAGCAGCATAATAGGCACCCCAATCTTTAGTTTGAGTACATGATTTGGCCGACTAGAACATCTAATAATGTTCAAATAATCAGACGTATAAATACTCGCATCACTGTCTTTAACAGAACCTGCCTTGCACAGACTATCCGAACTGAGATAGATCTTTTCATCACCAGGCAACAAAGACAATATATACTCATTAACTTTATCTACCTCTTCGTGTGTTGGAGCAAGAATTGCTCGTTCTTCAAAGTATGCAAGAGACAACTGATCTTCCATTAGAGAGGGATAAACAGATTTAACAACTGCTGGAATCGGATCTAAGTCATAATCATTGACCAATAGTTCATCGGGGATTTCTATTTGCGCTTCTCCATCAATGTCAACACCTGCAGTCCCATCTCTGATGCTTAATATCCATTCAGAAAATTATTTTGCCTCTTGGATCTGAGATTCAGATGTACCTTGTTGAATCCTCATGTTCCTTGTCAGCGTAAGAACTTTGCAATGGTCCCATAAATAAGAGGAATTAATGGTGGCAAAAACAACATCTTGTCTGCTCCCTTTTGAGATAACGGGTAGGATTTGCCTAAAGTCTCCACCAAATACTACGACTTTCCCTCCAAAAGGTTGCTCTAAACTTTGGGGATTTCTAGCCCGTAAAATATATCTTAACGTCCTGTCTAAAGCTTCAAAACAGAACATATTCGTCATGACAACTTCATCTCAGATAATAAGTTTGGCGGCACATATCAACTCTGAAAGTTCAGTACCTGAACATATATGACACGTGGAATCCTCATTAACTTGCAAAGGTATTTTAAACCTCGAATGAGTTGTTCTGCCGCCAGGTATTAGGAGAGCTGCATTTCCAATTGAAGCAACAGTAAGGACTATTTCACCTTTTGACCTTATAGCCGTCGAAAGTGCCCTCCATATAGAAGTTTTGCTTGTACCACCATAACCATATAAAAAGAAGACACCCCCGTTATTTGATAAAACAGCATTCATGATCTCATCATACACCCATTTTTGCTCCATTGTAAATCTAGAAAGTAATTGTGAATGTTCCTCGTCTAGACATGATTTATCATATCGAAGTTCATCTTGTATAAGCTTGTTGAAACCTTCAGATATGGGGCTTGAATCTACAGAAGGCATGGTTTTATAGTGACTCAAACTACTACCATTTCGTTGTAATAACTTGTCAATTTCGACAAGAGCGTAGTTTTGTAATTGCTCATCTGTAACATGCAAATCTGCATATACATAGAATTCACATGTCACTACAATTAAATGAGTACAATATATTCCCCCAAAAAGTAGATCAAATGCAGTTACGATTATGATCAAGTAAACAACGTTAATGAAATACATACCCTTAATTCATAGAATTCTCCTCTGTTTATCGACAATGTCATCTGCCAGAAGCCTCCATGTTTGTTCCCAAACAAACTCTGGTTTTTTCATGCAATCAGACACCAAAAGAAATACAAATAGACTCCTAATGTAGTTTGTTGATCCCCAAAAACTTGCTTCAGTTATCCCGTCAACATATTCTCTGTCATCATCTAACAACCTCAATGCATAGCAAGCTTCTTTAAATGTACTATAAACTGAACCCTCAATAATCCTTAAATCTTCGTAGCATGTTGGTCCTTTTATATGATTTAACAAAATTCTAAGATAATACTTCTCGCCACTACCAGGAGCTACGTGATAAATCCTTCCAACAGAACCACGCCTGTCATGTTTTTTCCAATGCCTAGATGAAGCTACCCAAACAAATTTCTCTGGAAATTCGGAATACGTCAAATCTTTAGCTTCTGGAAACTTTTTGTTAGACGCCATCCATTGCAGAAACATTGATTTATCACTTTCATGATCATTTAAGACGACATCAATAGGATCATCATCATCAAATAAAACGCTTTCCTCACCGGGAAGGTGCAAATTCAAACGTTGAACAACAAGAGTCATGTAATGAATATCAAAGGCAAAAATCCTCCAAGCCGCTTCACACGCGGATACATAGCGGGCGGTGTAGTAGTTTTTTATTTCGTCCATGCAATTATCACCGACATTGTTTGCATCAGAGTTTGTAATTGCAACAGTGACGCGATCATGCCCTTTATTTATGTACTTGAACAAATACTTGATAGAGCCCGATCGGTTGCACCATTCAACATTTATATGTGCATTGTATTTTAGGAGAAGAAATGCATTGTAAGGAACCACATACCGATTATCAAGGGGAACTCCACTCTTTTCTATCGTTCTACCATCGTCACGTCTTCTGTAAACAGGGTACCCATCTTCATCAACAAAAGTCTGCTCAACAAATTGTTTTGGAAAGTACTTTCTACACTTTCCATCAGACATACACGGAGACGATGGTTTAGAAGCTTCGCATGGACCATGCATCATGAAATTTGTCACCACGTTGAATAAATCAGCATCCTCAGTTGGGTGTGGAATTTCAGCCGAGATTACCGTATCAATATCTGTAGTAGTTGGCAACTTAGATTCCTTATCCAGAAACAATAAAATATGTGCATGAGGCAGACCACGCTTTTGGAATTCGATTGTGTAAATAAATGCAAAAGATCCATAAGTCAAAGTTATATGTTCAACTTATTTAATACATTTTAAAAAATCAGAAACTGATACATTTAATAGACTATAAACATGTCAGGGAAATAATATATTTTATACACATGTAAATAATAACTAAAGTGATGACAGTAAAAGAGACGTTATCGGAATTAACCTTGCCAAATATTTTTTTACTTTGAAATCTTTGATCATGGACTCCAATTTCATGTGGAATACTCTACATATAATGTATGGCCGATCCTCTGGCTGTAGACCCCTTTCTTCGCAAAACTTTACAATTTCAGGCCATTTTGAATTGCATGTGAATGTTATGAATAGATCTGGATAACCATGGTGTTTGCATATTGCCATTGCATCTTGATAGTTCTGCTGCATATATCTAGGACCGCTTGTAAATGAAGATGGCAACACTATCCGCTTTCCAGATGATGTCGGTGCTGTATGACCCTTGCTCGTTGCTGCGGTAAGATTTTTATATAAATCAGCCCGTATGTTCTTCTGATGAGTTCGATGGTAGTTCAACCTTTCTGATTCAATCATTGTATAAACATCAACCAAAAATTGTTGAAACAACTTTGTAGATGACCTCAGAATCCCGGCTTCGCCTCGACGCTCATGGATTCGAAACTGACAGAATTCTTTTAGCGTAACCCTTGACCTCTTCCTTGCAGAAGTGTTGCACCTTTCACTTAAAGCAATGTCAGGTCTATACTCGTCCTCACGATAAGGGAATGCCAACGGATATTGAAGCGCAAGGTATGAAGAATGTAATTCGTGAATCCGTTGTAACTGACCAGACCTTGTATGAAGTATAATGTCCATGGGCTCAAGATTTGTATCAATATCACCAAGAATAAGAGCAGCAACCTTTGAACTCGTTGGGAGATTATATCTCCGACCATCAGTGTTTCTTTTGCTAACCAGTCGCAACTTCATATTTGTTACACCTTCATCCTTAAATCGATCTCTGGCCATTCTAAATGCTTTTGCATGGGGGTTGTGTTGATCTATCATCTTTCTCAACTCACTCACAAGCGAATCATCAACTTTTTTGACTCTAGAGTTGTCATAAGTAAAGATCAAAGTAATGACTTAATAATAAAGAATAATGTTATATAACTATAAGTAGTAACAAAAAAAATATAAATATAACATACCTTATCGCATTGATTCTGTTTGAATCCTCATTTTCTTTTGCTAACCAGTCGCAACTCCCTATTCTGTGAAAATTATGTCCATGCATTCGGTAACAATAAGTTCCACGACCTTTTGTGATGGGTGAGACCTTTCCTCCCAAAGAGGTGAAAGCAAACATCATATTGTAAGCTATAATGTTCTCATAAAATTGTTTGCTTTTTGGATGCTTATTTGTCAAAAGATTATTCAACAACGGCGGTGGCTCTTGTAGCAATGGGAGCTCAATTTTTCCTTTCATGCAACATAAGGAAGAAATATGACATATATCTTCGTTTGAAGGATCTTGTGTATTTAATCTTTCAGCATGCCATAGCAATGCCCCACAATGCAGACATTTATACATTGGTTCACCGTGATCGAGGTATTGCACTATAACATATTGATAACGTTAAAAAATAAACAAACAAATGTTACAATTTTAGCAAATAATACAACAGACTTACCTGGTTTACCAGTATGATTTCTTGTTGTTCTATTCATTTCTGCGACAGGATCTGTATAGCAGACTATTGTTATAAAGAGATTAAAGGTCGAAAAAATAAATTGTAACATATATTAAATATGCTAAAAGGTGCTTATTTTAACTTATATTATGGACATTACAATCTATTCGTAACAATCCTAATGTAATGGAAAGCAGGATCCTATTATGGATACAAAAAAAAATGATATTAATTATAAAATTACCTATATTTGGTAATGTAGATGAACACCCTGTCAACGCAGATGAATTAGTAGTTCCTGAAACTAAAATATGTAAGTGTTCATATATTTTGAACAATGTCGGAATGTATACAATATATGCATATCCAATTAGATGAGAGCGTAAATTTCATTAAGGATTTACAATAAAATTAAGCGATTTTTGCTAACCTGATTCAATTAGTGGTGTTCCATGCCTCTTATGCCTAATCACATTCATTCTCAACATCCTCTTACGTCGAGCTAATTTGTCAATGGAAAACAATTACAAATATTGAAATGCAATAAATCACTCAATTAAAATTTATTGATTATCAACGTACCTTGTTCAACATTTGTTATGTCAACTTCATTAGTAAGACTTGCGTTGTGTAAAGGAGCTGCAAATAAATACATATATCATACTACACATAGTGATGTAAGACAAAAGTAATATAATACTTAATAACACGGCTTGATAAAACAATAATTTTGGTACCATAGTTTTCCTTGTCATTTAGGCTTATAGGTAGAACTGAGTTAGTAGCGATTTGATCCGCTATTGGTAAATGCAAATCCATTGGCGTAACATTAGCGGACACTACATAAAAACACATATATTAATTTATTTCCTTATACAAATACATATAAGTAAAGATTAGAAAATAACAACTATGCTTAGTAAAATAATAAATACAGTAGAATAGTGCCATTACTTATTTGTGGTAGAAAAGATGAACATCCTGGCAATATAGATGAATTCCTTGTACCTTCACATTTAAGTATTAAATGATTATTCATTTTGAAAACCTCAAACTTAAGACAATGCATGCATAAAAGTATATAAAATAATATATTTGATTAATAACTAACCATTAACATTAATAGCTAATGGTGTAGATTGGGTAAGTACAGAGTTGCTAATACTTCCAAGTACATTGTCTGCACAAAGTTTGTTAAAACAAAATATACATTACTTATTAATTTAAACTAATGGGGTTTTTTTATCCTAACCTGATTCGTTTAGTGATGTTCCATGCCGCTTATGTCGTATGACATTCATTCTCAACTTCCTCATATGCCGAGCTACATTGTGCATGAAAATAAATATCAATTATTATAAATTAAAAAATCACTCATTAAATATAAAATTTTACGAATAACATACCTTGTTCAACATTTTGCAAATCAAATTGTTTTGTAAGCAAGTCATTGTACAATTCAACTGTAAACATAAAGGTATAATACTATAATCAATTAAGAGTATAACCAAACATAAATTATGGAACTTAATAAAACGGAAATTACCATCACTTATATGTGGTACATTATTTTAACCTCCTGTCAATGCAGATGAAGTTCTTATACCTGAACATTAATGTATTAAGTAATAATAGATTATTAATTAATTCAAACGTAAGACCATAAACTGTAATAGAGAATGTTGTAGCCTGGGTAAATATAGAGTTGATAATATTTCCAAGTAAATTGACTTCATTCATTTTGGTTAAGCAAGAACTAAATTAAATTAAAATTGTAATTAAATATGATATATTTTATTCTAACCTGATTCGATTAGCGGTGTTCCATCCCGCTTATGCCTTATCATATTCATTCTCAATTTCCTCCTTTGTCGAGCTAATTTGTGCATGAAAATTTAATTCAAATAGTAAAAATACATAAATTATGTTATTTCATACAACTTTTAAGAATACCATACCTTGTTCGACATTGTGCATATGATTTTGTTCTGTAAACATGACATTGTGCAATTGAACTACAAATAATTAGTTATATCATAATCTACTTATTATAGATAATAAAACAAAAAAAAATGATACTTAATAAAAAGGAGAGTAAGAACAACAAAATTATACCGTAATTTTCTTGATCTCGAACACTTATAGATAAAAATGAATTATGAACGTTTTGATCACTTCGGAGTAAATGCAAAGCCGACGGTGTAATATTGTGGTGTACTGCATAAATACATGGATATGTGTTACAAATTTAAAGCATAAGCAAAAAAATCAAAATCACAATTATATGTTTTCATAGTTATAAAATAGTTAAAATTTGTTATAATTTTATTTACAATCATGAAATTAAAGATATATTGTATTATATAACATCAAACATTTATTACAATATAGATGTTCAAATTGAATTAACTGAAGACTTTATCGAATAACATTACTAACCATTTGAAATGTCGGGCATGTGGATATGATCACTAACGAATGAATTGGGACTAACTTTAGGAATACATCCTGCATAATGACTATTTATATTCAAGTTCATATTTAAATTTATCGGGAAAAGATGTGAAAGAATTGAATGCAATTTATTCACCTGATCGATTTGAAATTGTCCGTTGTCGTTTATCTCTAATAACAGCCAATCTCACCACTCTATTATGTCGAGTTAATTCGTCCATAATAAAATCACCCTGCAAAATCATATATCTATTCAAATTAAAACTTATATATTTATTACAGTGTAATCATATGTAATACTAAAATAGAATAAAATATATTTATGAAAATTTTTCTCTACTTCTATATGTAAACACTTAAGGAGATGGTTATAGTTTTTTGTTACATGACTTATAGGCAAAAAAACAGATATCGTTGCTAGGGTTTCGGAATATAGGCCTAATACATACAAAAATAGAGATTATGTACTTATTAAAAATATAATAAATAAACATTATATAATTTTTTTTGTATTATTAAATTATATTACAAAATTATAAATAATCAATGGACATATGGCCCAAAAATAAAAACAACATAAATAACTTAATAATTTCAAATACAAATAATATCTTTTTTAAAACATAACAAAATAACAAATATATTTCAATACTAAATAGATCAATGGGTTAATGATCCTTCATTAATACAAAATATACAAATAATACACGATCCACTTGAATAATCCCGTGTCAAGTTTCTGCAACAATATATGGGCCCAATCTAAACCAAAACCTGGCCCAATTTCGATCTCCGTTGGCCCAAGCCCAATATCACGTATCAGAATACCTAATACCCGAAACCCTAATCTCACTTTATTCTTTCTCTCTACGTCGCTTCTCTTCTCTGCTTCTTTCCCCTTCTAATTTTAGGGTTCTGGGTAACTTCAATCTTTCCATTTCGAAGTTTGAATCTATTATGGGACGCTTATCTTCTCTCCTTCTACCACCTTCCATTTCCAGAGTTACCATTTTCAATCTTTCTAGATAAAATATCAACCTTTCTTTCCGATTTCATCTTCCATTTTCGTCATCATCAAACTTCACTCAAGTGCAGAATGAACATATCCATTTTTATTCTTCCTCTAAATTACCTTAAACAATATCGAATTTCCCTTCCTATGCTCCCCAGAACCCTAAACATTCGTAATCTCGAAGAAAAAAGTAAGCGTTCTTAGATCTGTTTCAAACGACCCTAAACAATCCAGAAACCACTATCGATGTTCTCGAAAGTTCACATGCTACGAGAAGATGTACTAAAAGATGTCGCCATTGATGGAGGTTCATTATCAGATCCAGAAGAAGAGGGTGATTTTGAGATCCAGATCTTTCAAAGGTAATATTTATTTCTCTCTCTCTCTCTTTGTCAGTCTCTGTATTGATCTCGATAGAAGTCTCTTTATCGATCTTTTGATTTAAACCTATAATTTATCTTCTCTGGCACCAGATCTAATGTTAGTTTCATTTCATTTGGTTGAAACATGTTTCTGCGTTGGAGATCTGGAAGAACAAACAGGCGCGGATGATGAAGAAATTTTGAAGAATATTCTGGCAAATTCCATAACCAGATCTAATGTTATTTTTCCTTCTCTCTCTTTCTCTTTCACTTTCTCTGGAAATATTTGGATATTTAAAATGCTTAAATTTCCAAAATCATGTTTCTAATAAACTCAACTATCAACAACTTTCGTGTAATTGATTGATTTCATACATTTGATCAAGACTGTTCTTCATATGTTCTATGTGAAAAAAATTTGGTTTTCATTTTTTTTAGGTAAAATCTGATATTATATGAAAACCATAATAAAATATGATATTAGATAAAAATGGTTCTACATTGTATTAAATATTAGATCAAACCCGGACCACTTTAATATATATAAATTATCGGATTCTTATTCACATAATATGGGATTAAAACATTCTGGGCTTATTGGCCCAATTACGATGTTAAACAACCTATACAATTAAGACATTATGGGCTTTATGCCCCAATTACTATTTAAACAACCTATACAATTAAGTTTATCGGCCTATAATAAAGAATGTAAGGGAATGGGCTTATTGGGCCGGCGAATGTTTTATTGCATATTAATACTTTTAACAAAAATATAAACATTTAGTGTAGTCTGAAAAGTAATTTTTAAAAAAAAATATGTATATGTCACAGATTTTAACCGGCACTATTATGGGCTTATTGGCCCAAATGTATTTTAACCCAGTATAAACAGAATGCAACAATTGTAATGGGCTAATTGGGCTTTAATTTAAAGACCTAATTTCAAAGCCTAGAAAATTAAAAATATCTTTCTGAATCTGTCTAGAGGGTTCGATTGAAACAAAAGGAGGTGAAAAGTCTATTTCTCTGTGTGTTCTCTCTACTTCTCTTTATCTGTGTACTCTCTCTATTTCTATGTGTCCTCTCTCTCTATTTCTCTTTCTCTGTGTCCTATCTCTATTTCTCTTTATCTATCTATGAATTGATCCTCTATCAAGCTTATAGATCCATATCCAAAACCTCTATGTGTCCTCTCTCTATTTCTCTTTCGTTGTCTCTGTATCCTCTATCAAGCTTATACATCCAGATCGAAAACATAAAGATCCTCTATGAAGCTTATGGTTTTGTACATTACATTTGCTGGAAACATGATTCTGCTTTGGAGATCTGGAAGAACAAACCTACAATGTTGATGAAGAAATTTGGAAGACTATTGTGGCAAACTCCAGAAACGATAAATGTAAATTCTTCATCTCTCTCTCTTTTACTTTGTCTGGAATTGCACGGGATATTTGAAATGCTTAAATTTTCACTATCATGTTTCTAATAAACTCAACTATAAACCGGTTTCTTCTAATTCATTGATTTCATACATTTGATCAAGACTGTTCTTCATGTTTTCTTTGTGAATTTTTTTTTGTTTTGGAAGATTTATTTTGATGAGGTCAAATCTTATATTATATGAAAACCGTATTAAAATATGATATTAGATAAAACTGGTCCTACATTGTAATAAATATATCAAATCCGGTCGACTTTAATATTTAAACATTTTTGGATTCTTATTCACATAGTATGGGAATAAAACATTGTGGGCCTTTTGGCCCATTTAATATGTTAAACAACCGTTACAATTAAGTTTAGCGGCCCACAATAATTAATGTAACGATTGTAATGCGCTAATTGGGCTTAAATTTAGTTTAGCGAGCTATATGTCACAGATTTGAAGAAGTGTAAAGAAATTCCTGTAAAATATTTTTACGGCATTATGATGGGCTTATTGGCCCAATTATATTTTAACTCAATTTAATGAGACTGCAACGATTCTAATGGGCTTAAATTTTAAGGCCCAATTAACATTTATCGAAATTGACTTAACATATTTCCGAAACTGTTACTTTAACCAACGTCTTTCTCTGATTTACTTTAACTATTTCTCTCTCTCTCTCTCTCTCTCTCTCTCTCTCTCTCTCTCTCTCTCTCTCTCTCTCTCTCTCTCTCTCTCTCTCTCTCTCTCTCTCTCTCTCTCTCTCTCTCTCTCTCTCTCTCTCTCTCTCTCTCTCTCTCTCTCTATCTCTATCTCTATCTCTATTTAACATTACCATATCACTATATATCTATATATTTCTAGAACTCTCTATTTATCTCTCTTAGTATGAGATTTGCAGATATCTTAATTTTTTTTACTTCTTTCTCTGCGAGGGTTTAAACCAAACACACTTTACACCAATGAAGGTATACATATAACAAATACACTTTTGCCATGAAGGAGGAAGTTATGGAAGACTCTACCAAATGTAAGTGTTTAAATTATATCTTCCATGACGATTAGTCTCACATTGAAATGCATAATTCATTCTGCATAGATATAAAAAAGTTTATTTGTATGATTCTTGTTTGTTGTAAGTCAAATATCTGTTCTTGGCGTGTTTTTTTTATAAGTGTTTAATTGAAGGATGTTGAATTGAAGACGAAATAAAAACTAAAACTAAACACTAAACAAACTACAAAACACAACCTAAAAACAAAAAAGTAATACAAACTGATGTGCACAGGTTATATTGAAATCAATATTCTTATAAGATATAAAGAACAATAGTATACATGTAACAATAGCATATGGAATAACAAATGTAACTAACCTTTGAAAATGCTATTGTTACATGTATACTATTGTGAAAGGTAACACTTTCATATCATGTTTAACCTAAGGATGAAACAACTATAAAGGTTTGTGTACTACTTACTTATAATTTACTAATATTACACTTAATCATTTGTGTATATAGTAGACCTGGGCAAACTTGGGCTGGCCCGCCCGGCCCATCCCGCCCGCCCGCATAAATGGGCGGATATGGACAAGCTCGTAGGCCCTAAAGGGCCAAAAATACCCGGCCCGGGTACCGGGAGGGCCGGATATGGACAAGGAATTAAGCCCTGTAGGGCCGGATATAATACATAAATAATTATATATAATATTAAATTAATAAAATTATTCCTTATATTAAAAAAAACACTTATAAATTTTATTTAGGGTTTCATTTCTCCAGCCTCCATCTCTTTTATCTTTCTTTACTTGTTTACTCAACCCGTCTCCACTCCTCCTTCTCTAGCCTCTCAGATCTCCACTTCTCTTCTCTCCAGATCTCCACTTCTCCTTCACCCCGCCTCTTTCTCAAGCCTCTCCTCCACCCCGCCGCCTTCTCAGCGCTCACACCCTTCTTCACCCGCCTCGTCGTCGATCGTTTTCTGACCTCACGCCACTCCTTCACCCCGCCTCGTCGGAGATCGTCGGTCTCACGCAGTCATGCCTCATCGGCCTTTCATCGGTATGTCCCAATTTCTTTTGTTAGTTCTTGACTTCTTTCCTATGTTTTGTACTTCTGTGTGTCGATTCACTGCCTTCTAATTGGACGACAAGGGAGACTGTGTGCCGATTGTTCTGTCACTTCTGTGTGCCGATTTTAGTCTTGAAACCAGTAGTTTAGTTTGTTGGACGACAAGGGAGACTGGATTATGCAATTTATGTGTTGATTGCCTTCTAATTGTTTTGATTGCTGACTTCTGTGTGCCGATTGTTCTGTTTAGTTTAGTTTGTTGGCCGATTGTTCTGTCACTTATGCAATTTATGCAGTTTAGTTTAGTTTGTTGGCCGATTATTCTGTCACTTCTGTGTGCCGATTCTAATTGCTGACTTGTTGATCTTTAAACCTGAGCTTGTTTTTTTTTTTTTTTTTGCAGATTGCAATAGTATGGCCAATGAACCAGGCAATATTGGAGAGGAAGTAGATGCATCTATCTGATCACCAAATCCAAATTCCCAGTTTACGTCGCGAGGCAAAAAAGGTTTCAAATGACATTGAAGTAGTGCAGAAGGTTTCAAATGATAGTGCTAGAAGGGTCAGTAATGCCACTATGAATCCTCGTGCAGCCTTGTTTGATCATTTAAGCAAGAGGAAAAAGACTGGTAAGTCTAATTTAAAGTCTGAGTTGGAGCTGTATTTTGAATTTGATGATGATAGTTTTAGTGCAACAGATGATATTGATATTCTGGAGTTTTGGAAGGACAACTCTCGTCGTTTACCGACCCTTGCTGCTTTGGCTCGTGATATCTTGTGTATTCTTATCTCTAGTGTTCCTTCTGAAAGTGTTTTTAGCTTGGGAAAAAAACTGATAAGGGCTACTAGAAGTTCCCTTGCATCTACAACTATCGAAACTCTTTCATGTTACGAGGATTGGTTGCGAGCGAGAGGTTTTATGTTAGGTAATTTATTTCCTTTACAAACTATAAAACTAAATCATTATTACTGTAATTTTATTTGACTGAATATATATTGTTTTTCTTATTTTTAAGGTCCATCCAAGATACTTAAGATTGGTGATGAAGGCTCGGAGGATATCAAGGACGGAGACGACGAAGAGAAAGATTGAAGCTTCTGTTTTTATTTTGTTTGTTTATTTTGAGACTTTGAGTGTGTTTGAGTGTGTTGTTACTTTTATTAAATGTTTGTAGAATTTGATATTGAAATACTGTTTTTGAGTGTGTTGTTACATTAAACAGTATGTTTGAGTGTGTTGTTTAAATGTAGAATTTCAGAATTTGATATCGAAGCTCTTTACAGGAATTAAGAGAATCCGGGTCCCGACGGGCTACCCGAGCCCGGGAATGCGGACGGGCTTGGACAACTGTCCAAGCCCAAATCCCGGGCTGAGCCCGGCCCGGGTCCGGATAAACGGACAAAAAATTAATTTAGGCCCGGACCATATCCGGCCCGAGTCCGGATATGCCCAGGTCTAGTATATAGTAATTTTTTACATGGTCCTATTTAATTTTATCAATTATAGGTGTCACAACTGAACCCATGATATCAGGTTCTGAACTAAAGAAGTCAGATTTACATGTTATACTATTCAATCAGGTCATCCTTATCTGCTTGATACATTTTAATTTATTTTATAACAATTGCATAAATATTACACAAACTAACTTATTTATTCATGTTACAGTAATGCATGATGGTAATATTTCTTGAAAGAAACTAAAGGTATGACTACTATACTACTATTTACATGTTTGGATACTTTAATTAAATTCTTAATGCTTACTGATAGTAATATTTATTCCATTACAGGTTGCACCATCTAATCTGTAATATACATCTCCTAAATTGATTCAAGCTTTACTATAAGGTCATAGTTTCACAAATTGACTTTTTATACTTAATGATTTACATCTTTTGCTTGTACTTACTTCATTTGTTTATGATATAGGCATCACTTGGAAGCTCATGCTGAACTCAAAAAACAAAGTTGGATAATAATAAATATATAGAAAAGAAGACCTACAGGTATGTCTTTTATACTAACATTTAGTGTTGTAAATTTCTGATTCATTTCTAAACCAAATCATTTATGTGACAAATAAGATGCATAGAAGCTATAAATCATACATTAATTGCATATTTCATGTCCACAAATTTAAACAACTCATGTTCACAAATCTGAATAACCTAAAGCATGCTACAGTAGGTCGATGTTATTTAGATCTAACCAAACACATTAAATATTTCTAAATAAAACAACACAAACAATCACAATACCTGTATGTTTCAATACTTTTGCATAGTTTTTCTGCGATTCTCATTCACAGAACTCCACTGTACATCTGTAACACCCCCAAATATATATCCTTGAAAGGTATTACCGCCAGTGACCCCAGATTCCACATCCGAAGCCACTCAGGCTTGACCAGTTTATATAAATCATAAAACAATAATTATAATACAAAATATCATAACTTTTGATTAAAATCATTGTCTCGGCATTACATCCATAATCCGAAATACAACTGAAATACAGAGTAGTCTTGACATAAAATATGTTTAACACAGCGGAAGTCTTTAAAATAAAGGACACAAGGGTCTTGATCTAAACGATCACCCGTCAAGGAATCTCAACCTGGTAAAACTCTTCAAAATTCCAACTGCCATCATTGTCGTTTCTAGCCTTCATCGGAACTGCAGTTTATCTGATGTGCCGTATGAAAGACTATGCAAGGGTAAAACAGAAAGGTTTTAAGTAGTCGTATTAGGTTAGACTCATCGCTTCTCGAATAAAAGTCGATTACGATAGTCAACCACCATACTCCTACTGAAATATACGAAAAGGCATGATCAAGAGAAAGGACTCTGAAAGAATGAGTCTTAAGGAAACATATGAAGAGAAGACTCCAACGAATGGAGTCTTATCGGAAGTATGACAAGTGTTTGGGAACATTAAAGTTTCACACAAACGTTTAAAAGCGACTTGACTATTTGGGTCCACGACCAACCTCACCGCATAATGCGAATTCAGATTCGGAAGGTGGACTTACTCTAATCGAAGCCCAGACGAGTTTCCACGTTGTACTTCTCGCCCAAGGCTCATTAATTATGTGCACTAAAACACTTATCTTATTTAATTCCAAAACGTACATTTTACGTTATAAGCTTTTAAGATCTCTTCACGAGAGATATGGGATCTCCTCACAAGAGATATCAAAGGGAATACATCCCAGGGAATAAATCCCAAATGGCTGCACCAGCTGTGTGCACGTACCCTGAGTAAGGGTATGGTCATGACGGGAAAAGTACTAGAGGAATAATCCTCCTAGCACCTAGTTATAAAGAAACCACTAAACCTCACAAGGTACATAGTGTTCCTACGAATACTCGTGCTAACTAAACAGTTCAACACATTAATAATTCACATCAAAGCCACCGGGGCCAAACACAGATAAAATAGCGTAGTTCTAGCAATATACAACCTATCGTAATATCCGTATTTATTCATATATATATATCTTTAATAGCATTGTTCTAGCAATATACAACCTATTATAATATCTCTTTTAAAATCACATACAGTTATCAAAACTGTTCCCAGACGAAAACAACAATTCATCCTAAATTAATTAACAATTAAACAATTGATAATCAATATAAATATGGAATGATAAGCAAGAGCGAACCGCCACTTGCCTTAGATTTAGACGAAGCTCAACGAAGCTCGAGATGACGGATTTCCGGGTCTGAACCGAGGAAGAACCCGGATTATGGTTTCCTACGGAACGACCCATAACGAAACCCTAAGTTAGATTCGACAATAAATAGTACAAATCTAAAGAAAAACGAACGAAATCGAAGGAACAAAAGTCCCAAACGAGATCACAACGCCCAAGCCACAACCATACACGCCCAGGCCCACCGCGGGTGCGGTGGCCTTGACCGCGGGTGCGGCGAGGCTACAGAGGCGAGACGCCGATGGCGAAAACTCACCGGGGAAGACGATGGGGCTCGACTTGGGTTGGTTTCGACTTCCAAACTCCTTGTGTCACTAACCACCACCTTGAGGGCACCTCCTCTTCCTATGGCAACTCCGGCGACGACCTTGAAGAACTCCGGCGACGCTTGCAACTCCGGCGACAAAGGCAGTGAAAGAGAGATTTGAGGGAGAGAGAGAGAGAGTGGAATGGCCTCCTCCTCTTAGCCCCCTCCTTTTATAAGCCATCAAGGAGCCAGAAGGAGTCCAACTGGCTCCCTCTCCCACCGCCTCATCGGGGACAAGATCGACAAGCAGCTCAGACGAGTTCGGTGGAGCAGAGAAGCCATCATCACGGCGCGGGTGCGGTGGGTCTCACCGCGGGGTGCGGTGGCGACCAGTTCTTGACCGCGGGGTGCGGTGGGTATGGCCGTAGGTGCGGTCAAGGCCAATTTTGTGCCTTTTGCCCATTTTTGACCGAGAAGCCCACTTTTGACCGGGAAGAATTACGGTATGGGTTTTAACCCCGGGTTAAATATATTCGTACCCGAACAATTATTCTAAACCCCAAAAATACGTCAAATGTATTTTATTCCACTCAAGGAATTATTACGGAGATCGAGTATTTAACAGAAAGTCTAAACTTCTCTGAAAATAATTCGACTACAATACGAGTGTTTGGAAAACTTACCAAAATACTGTTTACAAAAAAATGAGGGGTATTACAACATCAGATTTATGACAACCACTTCTTAGTTTTTTCTAATAAAATGACATACTTAACTCTTTGTCGGATCTGCTAGGATATATAGAACTTAATATAGGTTAATAAATGATCTTCAAAATATTTCCATATACCCGAGCTGTTAGAATAAATAGAAGTTTTATATACTCTCCTTGTACGTGTTTTCAAATGATTTCCAAGTGTTTATATATGTGCACAAATATAAACTTACAAATTTATGACACGTAATTTGTAATACCCCTCATTTTTAGTAAGGGTATTTGGGTAATTTTCCCAACCCTCGTTCTGTAATCGTTTCGCATTTGGCAAAGTTCGTAACTTCTGTAATGCGTATTATCTCTGTAATAATTCCCTGAGCATTATAATATACATTCGATGTATTTTGGAGGCTTAAAATATTTGTTTGGGTACAAATATTAATTATTTCGAGATTTTATCACGTGTTCAATTGTTTCTCGGGCAAAAGGACGCGAATAGGCCTTTTCCGCGACCGCGGCAGGTTTCGGCGACCGCGGAAAATGAAGCATCGTCAGCCTCGCAAACATGCATTTTTCCGCGACTGCGGAATATTTCCGCGACCGCGGAAAACGCTTCGAGCATCGTCTTCAATGGCTCGCCGGTTGGTTGGCCGTTGAATCGCCGAGGGGGGATCCGGAGCGATTCGTCTGGCCAGGCATTGGGGGTTGCTCGGTGGCTATAAAAGGAGGGCCAGGATGGAGGTGTTTGGCATCCGAAATCCAATCCCTCTCTCTCTCGTCTCGCCGGAAATTTGTGTCATCGTCGGAGCTCTCGCCGGTGGTTTTAGTGCTCGAGTGGTGGTGCATTGGAAGCATAGTGGAGTAAGGAGTCGAAGCCCTCTCGCTCAGAGCCTTGTCGTGTCGTCGCCGGTGAGGAATTGTCCGATTAGGGTTGTCGGGTTCATGGCCATGACCGCGGACGATGTCCAGACGTCCGCGACTGCGGTTTGCCTTAGCAAACGCGATCGTGGCCTTGGACAATCCGGTCACGGATGGGACCCTCGTTATTTCGTTTCCTTAGATTCGTATTATTTAATTATCGAATCCAACCTAGGGTTTTGTTGTGGTTTCATTGTCGTAGGAATCTGTAATCCGATTTCGTTCCCAGTTCCGGACCCAGGAACCCGTCGTCATTCATTCGTTCATCTCGATCAAGGCAAGTAACGGTTCGCTCTTGCTCATCATTCCGTGTTTCCGTTAATTATCAATTGCTTTTAATTGTTAATTAAAATGGGATGAATGTTGTTTTCGTTTGGGAACAGTTTTTATAAACGTATGTGATTAAAATGTGACATGATAATAGGTTGTATATACTGCTAGAAACAACGCTATTATATCTGTAATTACCATGATGGTATTGGTGTGGACTATTGTGTGGTTTTAACTGTTTAGTTAGAACGAGTATTCGTAGGGACGCTATGTACCTCGCGAGGTCTAGTCGTTTCTTTATAACTGGTATTAGGAGGATTTTTGCCCTAGTATTCTCTCTGGTCATGACTGTACCCTTACTCAGGGTAGGTGCACACAGTTGGTGCCGACATTCAGAATTTATTCCCTCTGATATCTCTCATTATGAGGATATATACCTTAAAAGCTTATAACGTAAATGTGCGTTTTGGAATTTAATAAGATAAGTGCGATTATGCACATAATTAATATACCCTCGGGCGAGGAGTACAACGTGGAAACCGTCCGGACTTCGATTAGAGTAAGTCCTCCTTCCAAATCTGAATTCGCATTGTGCGGTGAGGTTGGTCGTGGACCCAAATGGTCAAGTCTTTTTAAAAGCTTGTGTGATATTATAATGTTCCCAAACATTTGTCATACTTTCCGATAAGACTCAATCTTTTGGAGTCTTCTCTTTATATGTTTCCCTAAGACTCGATATTTTGGAGTCTTCTCTTGATCATTCTGTTTCGTATCTTTCCGTAGAAGTACTGAGGTTCACTATCGTCATCGGCTTTCATTCGAGAAGCGATGGGTGTAACCTAATACGACTACTTAGAACATTTCTGTTTTACCTTTGCATAGTCTTTCATTAGACTAACCAACCGGTTATTTCCCTTGCATGGTTGGCTGGTGTCATCCGTCTCATACGGCACATCAGAAAAAACTTCCATTCCGTGAAGGCTAGAACCCGACGATGAAGGCAAATGGAGTTTTTAAGAGTTTCATCAAGGTTGAAGATCCTAGGCGTGAGATCGCTCCGATCAAGACCCTTATATTGTTTATTATTAAAAGACTTCTGTTGTATTAAAACATATTCTGTATTTCGAATGTATTTGGAATTTACAGATGTAATCTGAGACTTGGTTTAAATAAATATTATGATATTTCATATTACCCATATTATTTTCATGATTTGTATTAATGGTTAAGCCTTAGATGGCTTCGGATGTGGAATCTGAGGTCACTGGCGGTAATACTTTCAAGGTAATATTTGGGGGTGTTACATAATTATTTTTGTCTAGTTAAGAATTAGGTGAATCTATTATTTCATAACCAAAATTTTAGTTAATAAGTAATTTAACAATTAAATTCCTATTTCGTAGTTTAAAAACATAAGGAAACTAATCATAACAAAAAAATGTTTTCATTTAAAGGTTTTTATATTCTGTATGATGAGTACAACTAAATTACATAACATCACAACATAATGAGTTCTGCAATACTTTAGATGATAGTTTAACTAATCACTTTTAACACTTCAAAATATTATAATATTATTCAAATATACTATTCTCAGTTTATTTTTTATATAACTGTATACTCTTTTCTTTTCTATCAACTATTACTTAATTTTTTTATTTGTATTAATAAATCTCCATAAATATAATAGTAAATTGAAATAGGCAAAAACCAAAGTAATATGGAATTGAAATACTATTATTAAATTAAAAAAAAATTATAACATGCTCAGAAAATTAATAATGTTGTTTTACTTAAATTGAAATAAAATTTAACTTAGAAAAAAAACATAACTCACTGTCTAACAAAAAATCAACTATTAATTCAATACTATCTTCATTAATTTCTTATTCTTCATCATCTTCTTCAAACGGTTCTTCTTCTTCTTCGTCTTCTTCAATCTCTTCTTCTTCGTGTTCTTAAATCTCTTCATTAAGAATATCTCTCTCATTGCCTTCTTCAATCTCTTCATTAAGAATATCTCCCTCATCATCGGATAAATTTAGCACAACTTGTCTGTTATGTAAATGTTGCCACGGAAGACGATTAAGCTTAGCAAAGTCGTCCAAAATACACCATAGTTGCTCTCTCGATATTTCATTTCTCATTTCATAAATACATGAAAGTTGCCATGCTTCCTCACACCTACTGTTAAATTTCAACAAATAATCACGACCTTCCCCATCAACCCATACACTCACCTCATTGCTGCGCCATGAGATATAATTATGTTCATCATTGTATAATGAATTAATACGTAAATAGCGATCATGTCCATATTGTAGAAACATTTCATCAAGAAGTGTTTCGTCCAATTTAGCCTGTGTAAGTATTACAATCATAGGATTGTAGGATGAGAATGTCGAATGGAAGGATGCCATTTCAGTTGACCCAAATAAACCTACAACATTTCTAACGGCACAGTTTGTTTGAATATTCGGGAATAGAATAGGATCCCTCTCATATATGAATGGACGATATTTCATATTAATTTCGTCCAAAGCATTTTGAAACTTGTACATATCAAACATAAAAATTAATCAACACAAAATTGTTTATAACAAATATTAGTACACTGAAAAAAAAAAAGGATTTGTAATAGCACAATTCATTTTATGCAGTGAATGAGAATATAAAATTATTTCTCAACTGTTTTTATGAATTCACACCAAATCTAAATTGTTTTCTACATTGCACTAAATTGCACTTGAAACAAATATAAACGTATTTCCATCAAATAAAAACAGAAAAAACTCTAGACTATTAAAAAAAATAAACAGGAATAAAATATAACAATAAAACCAGTATGTGAGAGGAAAAAATACATGTTGGTTGCATTCGCTAGATCACTTGACATTGCAATTAAACATTTCATATAATGAACATCATCAGATAGATCAATAGGTAAAGTAAATCTAGTGTAAAAATTGTTTGCAATACGGGAAAACCTACAAAAATGAGATTTGGGCTCAATATCAGAAAGTAACAAAACCACAGTCTCGACTGAGACATCATGAGAAATTGGGTGCATCATTCTGAATTTTTAGAATGAAGGTTGTAGAACAATTAATATTACAATGTTCATTTATATAGAGTGTAGAAGGTTAATTTTGACATATTAAATATTAAATAAAATCGTAATATGGGCTACATATACACATAATATTATAATAAGTCAAATAAGGTAAATCCGGTACATACTATATATTACACATAATCTTATGTTTCCATAAAATGTAAATATATAATTTTTAAAAATATCTAAAAAATACATAATAATATATATTATGTATTATTTATACATTATATATATGGTAATCTATAATCCACTATATATTAAATCTATAACTTAATCTATAACACCCCGGGCCAGAGGTGCTACAGTGCCATAGTCCCAAAGGACTATAAGGCGGGTGAAATAAAAATTTGCAAAACGTATCCCATACATAATATATACCAAAAGCAACACAACGGAAAAACCTGTAAAACATGTCCAGAGTTTGAAACCATAATCAATCTTAACATAGAGAAATACAACCATTTACAAACCAAAACCAACAACCAAAAACCAAAACCAATACAACAAGTTCGACCACTTCAAGGTTCAAAACCAAAACGACACATACAACCAAGTCAAAGTCCCAAACCAAAAGTAGAGTTCTCGACTCCAAACCGACGGTGATCAGGACCCTCATTGCTGGCGCTAAATCTGCAAAGCCTGATTGACTGGGGGACCCGATACCCCAGCCAACCACGGCACGTAAACCGAGGTTGGTCAGTCTCCAAAGAAGACTATGGCAAGATTAGCTAGCCAAAACAGTTTCAAAACCATATAATTATCACGACAATCAACAATACCAAACAACAACAGATCATACAATAAATATATACTTATATAACATAACTATACTTGACTATCATCACACCAACCAACTAACCAATCACACGTCAAAACGCAAACGCAAACATAAACACACACTAACACAACCGATCAATTACCCATTCTTATCCAATTCTACATGATACTAACCTCTTTCCATCTAACATCAACTCATCACAAGCATAAATGAAAAGAACGATCCAATCCAACTTCCTCTTCATTACTAATACCTCAAACAACAACTCTATGCACATACACATCTTATGACTGACTTACAACCACAGCTAATCAGTTAGACTGAACTCGCTACTGCACTACACAACAAATTCAATTATCCTTCACATCAACAAACACATAAGCATCAACGAGATAATCATTACATAATACAATCATAACCAAAATAACGACCAACTCATACATTCAAACCCAACTCATGCATTCATTTTCAAACCATGTTAACCCACACCCTCCAGATGGGAAACCAACCTTCCTAATCAATCAACATAACCAACCGGCGACCAAAGTCTAACACAAAACCGATAATCAAACACCCCACCAATATTCGTAAACAAAACCACTAACTAAGCATACAACCAATATTCAAGTACACAACTCATAACCGAGCACACAACCAATATTCAACACACAACCAATAATCACACACACAACCAATATTCAAGTACACAACCACTATTCAACACAAAACCACTTAATCAGGTACGTAAGCAACCATTTCACACAATTTCCACTTCACAACATATCCGTCTCCACCCCCACATCACCAGGTGAGACAATTCACAACATCTCCGTCTCCACCCCCACATCACCAGGTGAGACAATTCACAACGTCTCCGTCTCCACCCCCACATCACCAGGTGAGACAACTCACAACATCTCCGTCTCCACCACTACATCACCGGGTCAAGACGATTCACAACATCCAAACCAACTATCCATCACCATACCAACCAATCAAACAACACGACGACAGTCAAAATCACATAACCACACCTCATCACACATTATCACATATCATCACACACACATCATCACACATTATCACATATCCTCACACACACATCATCACACAATATCACATATATATATATATATATATTCACCCAAGTAACTTTAAAATCAATAATCCAATCAAACCACACCAGTCCATCTACAACACGGGACAATTACTAATGTACCCACACATTCACACACACAATCCAACACACACACACACATTCAATCCAACACACACATACGATCCACACACACACATTCAATCCAACACACACATACGATCCACACACACACACACATTCAATCCAACACACACATACGATCCACACACACACACACATTCAATCCAACACACCCACACGATCCAACACACACACACGTGTCAACAGACACTATCAACAACAATCAATCACATTTAATCACAATTGACTATCACGTCAACATTTAATCAAATACGATACAAGACAAATCATATCACACGCACATACCCATATTCAACCAAGCAACGGTAAACTTAATTATGAAATAAACTAGACATAAAACAATTTATAAAAATATAAAGTTAGCAAGAATCCTCTTGCCTCAAGTCGAACCACAACGACCTCAGAGATCTTCAGTCAACTCGAACGAACCTGCGAAATCAATCCGAGCAAATCTCTGGCATTAATTACTCATCCAATCCACTACTAACAAATCTCCAAATTCAAACCCTAAAATCATTCCTTAAATAATTAGGCAAATCACCCAAATTAATCCAAGCTCAAATACTCCAAAGTCAACCCAAATTAATTAAGCAAACCACACCTAAAATTTAACCCAACTCCAATTTCAATCTTTGCTGCACAATTATGACCGAGTTCAGCCCAGCACTTCACAATTGCATACCAATCTCCACATATTTCCACGTAGAACAACAACAACTTGGTCACCCACATATATATATATATTCATCAAATTACTCATAATCAATCCATTTATTTCAATTCCAAACCTAGCTGCACACCGATTTCAATTTACTGAACACGTGCCCAATTTCAACAAGTTTGATGACCAGAAATTATCAATACCGGACCCAAAAATTCATATTGACCCTTACCTTGTTGTCAATCAAACCATAGCCACCGGGAAAGCTCCTCGTCGCCGGAGACGACGGCAACAACAACGGTGGCGCAGCGACAACACCAGCAGACAGCAGCCACGACTCAGCAACACCAGAAAACAGCAGCGAGCAGCTCCAGAACGCAGCGACACCAGCGGATCCGGATCTGTGCAGCAGCTCGTCTCGGTTCAAAAGAGGTTCGGCTCGCCTCGTCGGTGGCTCGACTCAGCAGCTCGCCGGATCTGGCTTCCCAACACCGGAAAGCAGCAGCCAGCAGCTACAACAACAGCAAACAGAGGCACGGACAGAGGAGGAGCGGCGCGGTCCGGGTCGAGCTCACCGGGGGAGAAGACGGCTCAGCTGGGCTCGCCGGAGGAGATGACTGAACACGGGAGAGAGCTAGAGGGAAGCACGAGCTTCTTCAACTGCTGCTCAGAGAAGACGAAGGCAAGGGTTTTATCCCTTTAATTTCACCCATTTTCATGATTTCCTTTCCTAATAATTTGTTTTGATTCACTTTTCTGATTTTAATAAAATATCAAAAATCTTATTTATTACTTTGCCATTTATATAATCTTTAGAGTATTTCATAATCATTAACATAAACCCTAAAAACAAAATATAAAACCTAATGTATTTAAACCCTAAATCGTAAACACAAACCCTAAATATTAAGTATAAAACCTAATAGCAAACCCTATATATTAAGTATAAAACCTAAATCGTAAGCACTAAACCCTAAACGCTAATCACTAAACCCTAAGTTTAAGCCCTAAGACATAAACCTTACACCCTAATCCATCAACCCTAAAACAAAACAACTAAATTCTTAGTATAAAACCAAGTATTAAACCCTATATATTAAGTATAAAACTTAATATTAGAGCTAACCCTAAACACTAAAACAGAAACCTAATATATAAATTTAAACCCTAAACCCTATTTCTGTAACACTAAACCGTATACACAACCCCTAAATACTAAGTATAAAACCAGATATTCAACCCTATATATTATGATTTAAATTTATTATAAAGCCTAAACTCTATGCACTAAACCCTAATTACTAAACCATAAGTGTTAAGCCCTAAGCCCTAAACCATACACCCTAATCCATCAACCCTAAAACATAACCCCTAAATACTTAGTATAAAACCTAATATTAAACCCAATATATTAAGTATAAAAGTTAATATTAGACCTAACCCTAAACAGTAAAACAGAAACCTAATATATAAATTTAAACCTAAACCCTGAACCTTATTCTCTCAACTCTAAACAGTAAACACAAACCTAAATACTAAGTATAAAACCTAATATTAAACCCTATATATTAAGTATAAAACCTAGTATAAACCCTAAACACTAAACCCTAAGCTTTAAGCCCTAAACCATACACCCTAATCCATTATGTTGTTACAACCCCTAAACCCTAAGCCCTAAACCTAATATATAAATTTTAAAATAGAAACCTAACCATAAACACTAAAACAGAAACCTAATATATAAATTTTAAACCCTAAGCCTTAAACCCTAACCCCTAAACCCAAAATGTTCTAAAAAAGTGTACATTTATACTATTAAATTAATGATACTATATTATCATAATCAAATTTTATTTACTGAATCTGTGTTATTATAGTTTAGTCAATTTGACAACTCATTGTTAATAATTAAAGTGTAAACAACTCAGAACTTATTGTTAATAATCAAATTACAACTATGATTCATCAAAACCCTAACATAATGAAAAGATGAACATGACAAAGAAATTGGATTAAAACTTGTTCCTTTATAGGTTGCAACATATAATCTATAATATGCATCTGTTAAACTGATTCAATCTATACAATGAGGTCATGGTTTCATCAATTGATTAATTCTAGTTAACTGATTTACTTGTTTATGGTATACTGAACTAATTTGTTTAGTGTTGTAAGAAATGTAACTGTAAATAGTATATTAAGTAGTTTAGATGTAAACTAAATCCTTTGCTTTATAAGTAAATGATTCAGCTGTAAATAAAATCATATATACTGACTGTTAAAAATGCTTAGAAGATGTATATCATACATAGATTAAAATATTCATGTTCAGAATAATTCCACAACTCATGTTCACAAATCAGAATAACATAAAGCATATTTTATAATCATATACATAAACAAAAAAAATAACTTTAACTATCAATAACTTTGAGCAGTTTTCTGCGCTTGTAGTTCACAAAACTCCACAATACCTCCGACTATTTGTTAACAAATTTATGAAGTCAAATTAATTTGTCATTTGACTCTATTAAACACCAAGATAATGGCTTTATAATGTCTAGCCAAATAAACCCTAAAACACACCGAAACAAATCAAAAACCCACTCAACAAATATATGAAATAGCAGAGTACTTGAATTGTCTAATAGAGAAAATGTTTATGAAACCATCATCTAATTTAGTCAAACTTCTCCTTCTTCACATTTTCTTAAGCGTAACGCTCTTCTTGGAAGTTGAGTTATCACCGCGACACGATATATGAAGATCTTCAAATTTTGCACTCTCCTCTTCATCAGATTTACAATGTTCCTCTTCATCAATGTTTATAAACTCACGCTTTCACGGCGTTTGAACTTCATTTGAAGAAACCTTTGACACCACATCATTCTCTTGGTTGAATGATTCCATGTTATCCTATTCACAAAATAAATTGCACAAATATGTAAGTAATAATAATTTATAAAGTGAAAAAAAAAAATTGGAATGCATACCTCAGATTCTATAGTACATTGCTCAAACTTTTCAACTAAATTGGAATCATCGGTCATATTCGTCACTGTATATGCTGAAGGAGATGGTAGTCTACTAATGTTGTATTGTGAAATTAGAACCCCAAACAATATTTTTTTGTTTAACAAAACATTTAAATCATTTGGGATGGTAGGAATGTCCTCGTCCTGAAAAAAATTGAATGAAAACATGAATAATTAAATCTGGAAGTTTGTCGTAAAAATAATAATTTAAATCTAGGGTTGTGCATCCGGTCCAGACCGGACCGGAATTTTTTCAAACCTTGGACCGGAGACCGGACCGGAATGATTCGGTTCGATTTCGGTCCGATCTGGTCCGGTCTTGGACCGGTTTGGACCGGTAAATATATTTTTTAGTTTTATATAAATGAAAAATTAATTATTTTTTCTATTTTTATAACTATTGTGTATAATATTAGATAATATGTTTTGTTATTTATTTATATTTATATTAAAAATTAATTTTTAATAATATTATGAGATATTAATATATAAAATTAAATTAAAAACAATAAAAAACCGGTCCATCCGGTCCGGACCGGAAACCGGCCGGGTTTGGACCGGACCGGACCGGAACCGGAATTTTACAAATGTGTGGACCGGGGACCGGACCGTAATTCCCCCGGTCTGGTCCGGTCCGGGCATTTTCGGTCCGGTCCAATTTTTTAGTCCGGTCCGAATTTGCACACCCCTATTTAAATGATATATAAAGAATGTAAAAAAAGTAATTACCTTTTTTGTCGACTCAAATATATTTGTAACAGATTTCTTCAAATATTGGCTAACTTCCCTATCAAATATAGTAAATTGAGCAGTTCATGTTCCGTCAATGACATTGACTTGCACACAGAATCTGCACAAATATTAATATGTACTCACCTCATTCAAGTTTCAAATAAGATCACTTCAGTAATTACAATTATCTTGGGATAGCAAAGTTCACCAATGTATCACATTTCTTGCACCAAAATTGCCCTTCTTGTAGTTGTACTTTGCTTTTACACCTTTTGCAAGAATTGTAGTACCAACCAAACGAATCTTCTATATGATCAATGGTTGCAAGTGTACCAGCTTGGAGAACCTTTATAATTAAAAAAAACATTGAATAGTAACATACCAACATGAAAACAAAACCTTATCCAATTTGTAAATTACAAACTAACCGTTTTCTGATCTTGAAGATGTTCGTAAATATCGTCCAATGTTTTTCTAGAATTCATATCTAAAAAATAGATGCATGATGGCTCACTTGATAGTTGTACAAAACTATGCCCACTTTTTGAAACCTCATTTTTTTATATGCTGTAATTTAAAAAAAAATTAGGAAGAAGACTAATCGAAATTAATATAAACTACAATATTACTAACATCTTAAGAATATACCTTTGTTTGAAATCATGAATGTAAACAATGCTATCATCATCAAAAAAAATCCTTGTGCCATAATAACCATTTGAGATATTTGGTGCATTATTCCATTTCCCAAGTTTGGCAAACTGAACTATCACAACCACCATCTTCTGAGTTGAAGTGCCAATAAATGGACGATAGATTTCTGCGTAGTCATCCCATAGGGTACAATTGATTACATTATCCCTAAAATAATTAGACAATATTAAACACTACAATTATACATAAGTTTTAATAAATAGTAAATTAAGTCTACAAAATAACATAAAACTTGTAGAAAAAGGTTACTATTTAATACCTGGCATCCATTAATTGAAGATTAATCCTTTTACCATCTTTCCCGTTGCGATTAGTAAAAGATACAATTTTATCTCCTATTCCAATCAATTGACCAATAAAATCTACACAAACAAATACAATGTTTGAAAACAAATTAATATACATAGGCAAACAATAATAATAGTTAACAGAATTGTATATGAAACCCAATATGATTAACTAACCGTAAAGATATCCTTGATCCAATGACTCGTCAAGGACTTTTTCAAATGCAGTAAATTTGAATCCATGAATTGGAACAGAAATGGACGAACATGGCTTAAGTGTAGTGTTGCGATAGAATATGACCTTGTACTTATGATTAGTGAATTTAAAAGGTATATCATAAAGGGCAACACCAAAATTTGACATAAAATATGCACCTCCTTCCTTTAAATTTGATAAGTTAACCATAAAGCCTTTTTTAATCACTGCATGGATTTTATCTCCCTGAAACAAAATATTAAACAATTGAAATCAATACATTTAATTTGACTGGAAATATTAAGCACAACATTTTTTAAATACTAAAACAAAAACTTGCATAAAAAAAATTCATTACATTTTCATCCATTAGTATTAGTTCAGTGGTACTGCATTGGGTAGGGTCGTCTTTCTTTGGAACTTTAAATAATCGAATTACTCGAATCTTAAGTTCATAATTTCCTCGGACACCTGTAATGTCGTTTATTTCTTGTCTAGCTTTTGACATAACTACAAAATAGAATAATAAAGTTACAAAACTGTACAAAATATATAAGCATTCTCATCTCAATGAGAGGGCATTAGTAGGTGTAGAGTATGCTCGGATAGGTTATTAGAATGACCGACGGACTCTTCTAATACCCTCTCCGAGCATATTCTGCACCGACTTGTTCAGCCTGCTGGTTTTGTGGGAATAAGTATGCCAAGTAACATTAAAATTCATATCTCAGATAGGGGTGTTTACATATTGGATTGGACTTGGCGACAAATATGAATTACCCTAGCAATTAATTATATATAGGATGATCTCTGTCTTTGTCTGTCTATCTCTTTCTCTCTCCTGGCTCATATAGTTCAAAAAATAATGAAATACTTTATTTCATATGAGCAGATCTGAAGGTTGGTGAAGAGATATGAAAGGGGAGGATGTTCTGGCAAGCTTCAAACACAATAAATGTAAGCAGGATCTCTCTCTCTCTCTCTCTCTCTCTCTCTCTATATATATATATATATATATATATATCTATCTATCTATCTATCTCTGGAGATCCTTGGTTTGATTTTTTATCCTGGTTCACTACAATCTAATATTAATTAAATATTTTATTCTGGTGTCGAGATATGGAGTTTGGTGAGGATTGCACATTGAAGAAGGTTATGGCAATATCCATACCCTCATCAAGGAATCAAAACGTAAGCTCTCTCTGTCTATATATCTATTTGTCTACATCTCTAGCGACCCATTCATTTAGAAATACTTGACTGATAGGTGTTCATCTATTGATTTATTTCCTTATTTGTCAATTTCTCTTTGTGAAGTATGATATTGAATTTGAAATTCTATAATCATATACTAATGAAAATTATCAATGATGAAATATATGTTGCAATGTATGTATGAAAGACATCTTTTTCAAAGTATATAGAAATATGTATATAGACAGAAGCATTTTATAAATGACAGTGTTGTAAATAGAGAGGTTATTATTAGTTTGTGCAGAATATGCTCGGAGGCGTTATTAGTTTCATCGGCAAAAGGACTAATCTAATAGCCTCTCTGAGCATATTCTGCACAAACTTAGGTAATCCTGCCTCCTCATTAAAGAACGAAAACAGTAATATAGTGGCTAGTTGTGCAAGATCTCTCTGTCTCTGTCTCTCTTTTTATCTACTCTGTCTCTCTCTAAAGATCCTTTTTGTTTCATTTTTTTCCCTTGATGAGGATGTCTGGAGGTTGGGAAGAGATATGGAAGGAGGATGTCCTGCCCAGATCCAAAGTGATAAATGTAAGCACGGTCTATGTCTTTCTCTGTCTATCTCTTTCTATCTTTATCCCTTTCTCTGCAGATGCTTTGTTTGATTTATGTCCTGGTGCATTACTCTCTAAATATACTGAAATAATTTCTTTCATATGAGCAGATCTGGAGGTTGGTGAAGAGATATGGAAGGGGAGGATGTTCTGGCAAGCTCCCAAGTTGATAAATGTAAACCTCAAACAACTCATGGGGTTCCAAGATCTAAAAATGAAAACTCCAAGATACGGATACTATACTAACATTGAGATGAACATGACAAATACATATTCAATGTTGCATAGAGTAGAATGAATGAAAAATAAATATTCGATGTTGCATATAGGTTCTGAATTATTACCTTGTAACTGAGTTTCAGATTTCCTGAATAAAACTGAAACAAAGAAAATAAATCAATATCAGTTCTGTTTGAAATGTTGAATCTGAATCCCTACAAAACAGACACTGAATTTCTGTTTGCAATGATATAAGAATTACATTTGAAATAACTGAGTTCTGCTTTAGTTAAGCATTACCTCTTAAATGTCTGTATTCTGTTATAGTTTAGGGTTTTAAAATAACTGAGAATGTATAGATTTATAGACGACTATGTGAAAGAGACGTAGTCTTGTATTACATGTTTCGGTATAACAAATCATGTTTATTTTTTTATTTTTGGAATGCACAGATTTTTCTATATCATATCTTCGTAGTAATCGTTTTAATTTTGTACATAAACTATTCTGTAAGGCTCCTAATGATTATGTATTATACTTTGATTTTTTTTGTTCAGATCTTGTAATCAGTTTTGCTTTTTATGGATGTTTTATGATATGCAGAATTTCTGCCATTGCGAAACAGAGAAACCACACTATTTTGTCTCAGAATTTATGCAATTGTGTAATTTATATACAAGTTTTAAAAGTTGTGCAATATATTCTGTAATATATGTGCAGGTTTATGTGTGTATATGTGGTTTTGTAATATCTGTGCAGGTTTTGTGCATTGTTTTGTCTAGGGTTGTGCATCCGGTCCAGACCGGACCGGAATTTTTGGAAACCTTGGACCGAAGACCGGACCGGACCGGTATGATTCGGTCCGGTCCGGTCCGGTCTTGGACCGGTTTACATATTTTTTTATTTTTTATTTTTATATAAATGAAAAATTAATTATTTTTCCTATTTTTATAATTATTGTGTATAATATTAGACAATATATTTTGTTATTTATTTATATTTATACTAAAAACTAATTTTTATTAATATTATAAGATATTAATATATAAAATTAAATTAAAAATAATAAAAACCGGTCCATCCGGTCCGGACCGGAAATCGGCCGGGTTTGGACCGGACCGGAATTCTAAAAATATGTGGACCGCGGACCGGACCGTAATTCCCCCGGTCCGGTCCGGGCATTTTCGGTCCGGTCCGGTCCATTTTTCCGGTCCGAGCCAAATCTGCACACCCCTAGTTTTGTCATATTTGTGGTTGGCCTTGTGCTATAAGTTTTGCTGCATTTCTGTAATGCTTATGTAATTATTTTTATGCTTCATATTTAGGTTCATGTGTGTATGCGGTTTTGTAATATGTGGGCAGGTTTTGTGCATTGTTTTGTCATATTTGTGGTTGGTTTTGTGTTTATATTCTGTCCAGGCTTTGTCGTAAGTTTAGTTCTATGTATGTTGGTATTCTGAATGTAGAATTTATAGTATAAAAGGTTTTATACATCATTTACAGCAAAATACTTTTTTTTTCCTCTTGATTCTCAAATATTGGATTTTATTCAATTAAAATGTAGCTTATAGTTTTATTTGCTTATTTTTTTTGGAAAGATTAAGATACCAAAAAAAATCGTACCAAGATAATCTCTGCACAATTAGGTCAGAATCATAGTTTTTCCCCAAAAATAACAACATTAACCGGACTGGTGACACGTGTGCAAATTAATTACGCTGTGACACGTGTCAGCGAAAAACGCGGGCTCAATCTGGGGGCGTGTGCTGCTCAACCGCCATTCTGCTTTAGTTATTATATAGTAGATTCATATTTAACACAAGTTCAATTGAACATGTCAATCAAACTAAATTAAGTTTGAATTATAAACAAATTAATTCAAGCAAATCTACACCCTGAATCGAAATACCCGAACCATCACGATTTGAATTCATAAGATCGAAAATGAGTTGTTGGTTCAAAATTCTAATTGAGATGGTACGGGTATGAATTTGGTTGTTTTATTTATCACATCCTCCTAGGTTGAGTGCAAGAAAAACGATTGTGAATTTAGACCGGAGTACCCCTAAACTCAAGGATAGTCACCGAAATTCCTATAAAAATTAATATAACGAATGAGTGAAAAAAAAATCCCGGATCGATCGAAAGGGGGGTATCGGACCCCTTGCCCTCCCCTTTAAGTTTCGCCCCTGAATATAGGTTAGAAAAACCGTATATTTTCGACTTTAAGTTGATTAACAGAGAATCGAAGGATATTAAACACATTCACTAAATATTTTTGTATTGCTTCGGTTTAACATGAAGTGTACATAAAAAAAAAACATGAAGTGTACCTCGCTAATTTGAGTCAACGTATGATATAATCTTCTGACCAAAAATAAAAACGTGTGATATATAATTTTCGATTGAACATCAAGATTTTATTTTATTTACTCTTTTTTTTTTGTCAAATTATTACTATGTTTCCATCTTTGAGACGATTTTCAAATTATAAATAGCACCACATTGGAGAATTGGAGACATTGAGCAAATTTTGAACACATTCACGTACTTAATATAACTTCGATATATTGAAGATTATGGAATATAGTTCAGTTGTTATGCTTAGCTTTCATTTGCTATATATTTTCATAACATCTGTAAAGTCTATATAAGGCTTATTGTATTCACTCGTGCAAGTTAAGTGGTGAATAACAGAATTCTGTTTCTAGCTCTGTTGAACTTTCCTCTTGTTAATGGAGTTTGTATCCTTTCTTGATGAACATGAGTTTCTTCTCATGGTATCAGAGCTCTAAGAACTACTATCTTAGTCTCAGTCTTCCACAGCCTATTCCAATCTCGATCTAACCTCTACTTTCCTTCTTTATTCCGATCTTACTGTTTCATTGAGAAATGGAAGATTTGTTGAAAGAATTGAGAGAACAACGCAATCGTTCTGGAAATAAAAGTAATCCGATTGAATTATCCAATTCGGATCATCCTGGAGCACAGCTTGTTGCGAGCGTCTTCAATGGCGACAATTTTCTTGGATGGAGCAACGAAATCGGAATCAAGCTAGCGCTTGGAGCGAAAAACAAGCTAGGTTTCATTCTCGGAACCGTGAAGCAGCCTGAAGAGAATTCGGCCGACGAAGAACAATGGATTCGTGCAGATTATATGGTGAGATGCTGGATCATAAACTCTATGAAAGAGTCGATTAAAAACTGTTTTATGAATGTTACGTCGACTAAACAACTTTGGGATGAGATTAATGAGAGATTTGGAGAGTCTAATGGACCTCTCTTGTATCAACTGCGTAGAGAATTGGTTAATCTCACTCAAGGAACATATTCACTTGTTGATTATTTTGGAAAACTGAAGCGAATCTGGGATGGTATTGTGAATCTTGAAGAGTTTCCAGGATGTAATTGCAAGCAGTGTTCATGTGGTGTGAACAAGAAAATCATGGACCAAACTAATAGTGCAAGATTGACGCAATTTCTGATAGGGCTCAACGATATTTTTGAGACTGTTAGAAGCAACATAATGGCGATGGATCCAACACCATCTGTTAACAAGGCATATCACCTTGTTCAACAATCTGAGAGGCATAAATTTATTACAGTTGGAGGCACTAGCACACAGGAGTCCAGTGCACTAAATGCTAGTCGAGGAACTAGGAATTTCAATCCTGGAAAAGGATCTAACTCTAGCACTGGAAACTCAGGCACTTTTGGTACTGGGAGAGGAACTTCTAGTTCTTCAGGAAGCTATCTTGAGCGGAAATAAGCTGCTAAGAAAGCTAAACTGGAGAGGTTGTGCAGCCATTGCAATCAGCGAGGTCACACAGTGGATCAATGCTTCAAGATACATGGTTATCCAGAGTGGTTCCAGGAATTGAAGAGTAAAAATTCTGAGAAGTCAGCAGCTCATGTGGTGGAGCAATCTGACAATCCTCTTGACATTGATGATATTTGCAAAGAGTCAGCAGGTGCAATAAATCCTATCTTGATCAATGCTGTATGTCAAGAAGTGATGAAGCTGATGAAAGGCAAGGCTCCTCTAGAGTTTTCAGGTATGGCTTTTGTCATGAATTCTTCTAGACATGGTGCAGATAATATGTCATCTTGGATTATTGATACAGGCGCATTTGATCATATGACATGTAATTCTTCCTTGTTGATTTGTCGGAGGAAACTCACCAAACCTGTGAATAACAGAATTCTATTTCTAGCTCTGTTGAGCTTTTCTCTTGTTAATGGAGTTTGTATCCTTTCTTGCTGAACATGAGTTTCTTCTCAAAGATGAAGTGCGTCTCGCTTTCCACCATGTTGCTGTTATTCCTTGTCCTTGGTACGTAAGATCCAAACTAACAATGTCAACATAATTACTTTACACAGTTGGAAGTGATAAAATGATTTTAATTAATTATATCAGGTACTACAATGTCGACGGAAGCGACTAAGCTTGGACCAGCTGCTGCATGTGGTAACTACAAACCTGGTGAAGCTAATTGCGATTCAAACGAGTGCTTCGAACTCTACACTAAGAATATAAAGACGGAGCTTGTGTAGATGGTGTATGTTGTTGCTACTAACAATATGCACAGCGGATAGTTGCCAGCAACATTTAATTAATTTGGTTTTAATAAGTGACTTGTTCGCGTACATTTTGACCATTTTCGGTGGGACGTTATTGATTTATGAAATGTTATTAGTTATTTTTTCTTCTAAATGAATAATCCGTGTTGAAACATTTTGGTGTTCTTTTTGGAATTTAGCAATTCTCCTAATTGAGGATCGAGATTTGGGGTTCATTAATCCATGAGATGAAACAGAATAGTACATCTGATCCAACACGTTATCATAATTTTGTCACAATATGGGCTTCCATGGTTCTAACTAGCCTGTAAATGATTCTAGCCCTTAATAATTGAACTAGGACTCAGTATTCACCTAACAGCAACAAATTATATATAATGCTCTATGACATCACTACTGGAACGTTAAACTATCCTCATCTATCTACTTCTCAGCAGAAGTTACAATGAAAGGGGCAAAAGAGAGAACTTCACATAGGCCAATCAGATCCATATCTATGTGTTTTGAGGCTAGTATTTCAGAATCGCCGGTCTTAGTGGAGACACTATTCAAGTGCAATTATCAATCCATTTTCGTTACAAAATTCCATTCACTAGAAACTTCCATTTAATATATATGCGATTGTGATTAATTCTGGTGCGTGTAGCCGGTGAAAAAACAAAAGAAGTTGGATGTTCTCTATAATGAAGCATAAGTGATCTAGGTTAAAATCATCAAATAGTCTACAATTTTTATTTTTTTTTGATTATGGTGGGTGTCGGACCCGCTTCGCGGAGCCCACTAGTCCCACGGCCAGACGTCCCAGGCTAGCCCCCCCCCCCAGGCCCTGGCAGGTAAATCCGAAGCATAGAGCACGCAGTCGCCACTACGTTTCGAACACGGGTGGAAGGACCACACCAATGTCCTACTCCCCTGTGGAAACCACTACACTACGCCCCAGGGGGCCAAATAGTCGACAATTTTGAACATGATAAAGAAGCTACATTTGAAAATTCACCGTCACGTAGAAACTATGTTATTTGTCGTCCTTGCCTTCAATCGTTTGTTTTGGTTGGTTTGTATAGAAACTATGTTTATTTATCGCTCTTGTCTTTTTTTTCTTTTCTTTTTTGTCGAAAGTCGTTCTTCTCATTAATTAGTAGTTTGTTTTGGTTTGTGTACGTGATAGTTTACTTATTAGCTAATGCATTGTCTTTGATCCATTTGATGAATCATCCAACATCAATTGTAGCGTGTTTTTTTCTTATTTTCGAGTATCTACGTAATCCGTAAGAATCGGATAGGAAATCCGATTTTTAAATCGTAAGTATTTATAAGCATGTAAAATACACGGTACAATTAATAATTTTCCGCGAATCCGATTGTAGTGTATCTATTGATACCGTATAGCCAAGTATTATATGAAATTGTTATAAGAAACTAATAAAATCTTTGAAATCATTATTGATTGACCTTACTTTTAAGTTTTGATCTTTTTTTTAAAAAGATTTTCATCCAACTATATACCTCTAAATCTCTAATGGGCGAACTTTCGCATCGTTGATCCAGATGATGTATAGCAACAGCATATGAAAATTCGTCTGATATGTTTGGTTTTTTGTGTAATTGTGTGATTTTATTTCGGTTGTTGGTTTAAGCCTTGACATTGAACAATAACTTCTATCTAAATCTAATAAAAAAACATTTAACAATAACGCTCGACCAAACGTGACCTAAGTAAATGTGCTGACTGAGCGAAGACCGGTCCCACCTCTTTCTTATCACTTCTACGACAAAGACGTGCTGAACAAGTATGAGTCCCACTCCGGCACTCCTCCCTTTCACTCGAAGACGTGGTCGTCGGTCAATCATTCTAGCCATCACATAAATTCACGATAATTAGTCTAACGGCCTCAACGTCTAGAATAATCATTTCATCAAACCCCGGAACTGTAATTAATTAGTCTTCAGGCCCAAGATTAAGAATTTCATTCCATTAAAGCCCCAATAAGTTACAAAATCAGTACCATCCAAACGGAGCCTCCGATTTCGTAGCACACAACCCACCTAAAATCGAGTAGATCAGAAATGTCAAGCGACAGCGAAGACGAAGACGAGCTTCTCCAGATCGCCTTGAAAGAGCAAGCAGAGCGAGATCTCAGTTACCGCCGACCTTCTGCTTCTTCCCGGCCTTCCAAGCCCGTCGCCAACTACGTCCAGCCGCCGCCTTCTCACCACAATCGCGCTCCGGCGCCGGCGGCCGCTTCCAAAAACCCTACCGCCCGCGTTCCTCCGATGCCGGTGGCAAAGTCTCGGAATAGCAAGTCGGTTGACGAAGATGAGGATTCAGAGGTCGAGTTGCTGAGCATTTCGTCTGGGGATGAGGACTCGTCTAAGGCTTCCAATGCTGGAAGAGGGAGGGCTAGACCAGCAGGTAGGAAGGATGATGGAGATAACGATCGGGGTGGCCAAGAGCCTGATTGTTGGAAGCTCGTTGACGAGGCTGAGGTAACATCTCAAATGCTTTGTTCTGTTTGGTTTCTGAACAATCTTGCTGTATTTTGGGCTTTGGATTTGAACGAGCTGGCATATTCTGAGTAAAAGCTCTGTATTGAGCTGGAAAAATTCCAGTTTCCTAGTTTGACAATTGAAGGGACAAGTGATCACTATAAGCGCTTTAACTTCTCCTTTGTTCGTGATTCCAGTTTTCTACCTTTTAATCTCCTTTCTATTTAAGGATAGATGTTGGATGATGATTATCGGCTATCACTTAGCTAATTATATTGTTTAACAGAATACTTCTATTTCAATTATCCTTTTTGTTGATTTATAAGTATAAGAATCTGGAATGCCACGCTGCTTGTTCCTACGGTTGAGATTCTTCTCATGCCCTTCATTATTGCGCTGGAAACTTATGCTTTGTCCCGCAGATTCCATAGTTTCATTGCTTACGCTTGTTGCTAATGTATTATGTATGATCCTTTCGATTCCCAAAGCATGAACGGAATGAAAAGTTTGTTTGATTGTACAAAATAAGTACTGGCTCGAAGAGTTGTAAATAATGACAGGCAAGAGGGAAGGCTGGTCCGAGAAGGAATCATCATGTTCAACTCTGAGTTTGAAGGAGAGTTGAACACGATGATTCCTCTTGAGGTTGATTGTACCAAGAAGTTAGTGAATGCCATTTGCTGCTCAAGTGGAAGGTTTCTTTTCTGGAAGTTTCCCAATATTTTGCAGTTTCTAAGTTAATAATGCACCATGTTCATTTCATTCCTAAAGTTAGTGAATGCCATTTGCTGATCAAGTGGAAGGTGTCTTTTCTGGATGTTTTCCAATATTTTGCAGTTACTAAGTATTTGATGCACCATGTTCATTTCATTCATAAAGTTTTCTGATGAAATAGCTACAGATCAAGGATGAGACTACACTCAGTGATAACTTATAGACTATCCATTCCATTGTGTGCCTTGTCTTGCTCTGCCTGCAAGTTTTAATTGCAAGTGTTTTTATATATATATATATTTTGGGGGGAGCGTGCTCACCAATCTCACTCTTGGGATTTTAAGTCGAAAGAAAGATACAAAACTTGTATTTTGCCCTCTGCCTCCACTATTAATTACTGCTCTTTTCTTTATTTTCTTCTTCTCAGCACATCTATTCCTTTTTCAAGCATGATAACTGTACTTGTTCTTGATCAAAATCATGTTTCTGACAGCTTGCTAGAAGGGTTCGAGAGATGCGAGAGACAAGAACAGCTCCGGTGACTCAAAAAATTGAAAAGAACCCTTCTGCATTGGGGAACAAGGGGTTGGATAGTTTGCAGTCTTTTGCTCGAGGAACAGAATGTATTGATCCACTGGGACTGGGGTATATATCTCATTTCCGGATGTTATAATATCAGTCTTATCCCCTCAAAATGTAGCCCTTTGTGGATGTGAATTTTGTGTTCTATGTCTATCAATGTCCTCTTGCTCCATTGGGCTAAAATGCTAAATATCAAATTTAGATGCACTAAAAAGATTCAAAAGATGGAGAATCAAATAGACTTAGAAAGAGACTAGAAAACAATTAAAGACGACACAAAAACTCGATCCCGCACTAGAGAAAACATAGACTAGAAGACAACGAGACACACGCACAACGATCCAATAATAAACGAACCCATGCCCACACTCCTACCTAATGTTCCTCTATCCTAATCTTTTCTCTCCACAATAGTGGATATTGATAAAATAGTGGTAAATATATTATATATTTTGTGAGAGTTGTTGCAGTCACCTCTATGGTTTTATTATGGCATGAATGGGGTACCTCTTTCTAATAAGTCCAATTTGATGTTTTGTGACAGGATAATAGACAACAAGTCATTGAGGTTAATCACTGACTCTTTAGAAAGCTCTACGGGCCATTCTGATCGAGATAGAGTGGATGATAAGCTTCGTGGTACCTCTTATTTTTTATTGTTTTGATTCTTCAATAATAATGAGTAATAGTAAGTTTTGTTTTATGCTGCTGATAAGTATATCTCTTTTAACTTTAAGAAGTCACGATTCTATGTATTCATGTTTTCTACTACGTTAAGAATTAGTTATACTCATTCCCTTATCATGATTACTTCTTCATTATGTTTTGTCTATATAACTTCTCCAAATAATTCTGGATATTTAGTGTTTGACCTTCATCTACCCAAGTAAAGCTTTTTTGTTCATTTCTCTCGATATAGCCTGTCATGTCTGTCTGCTAAGGGTATACTGGTGTGGTGAAATTTCTGCATGATACTACTTATAATAATACTCTTTACTCTAGAAGGGTATATATATGAACCCTGCAAGGCTTTTCCACTTAGTTCTTATCTAAAAGCTATGATGGAGCACTTTGACATCATATTCTCTATACTTAACACGATGCTAGTCTTCTCCTTGAAAAAAAATGTTGGTTTAATTGTTATCAAGCAGCCATCTCTACTAGCTCTTTAAATCTTGGTTGATGGCTTCTGCCCCTTTTCCTGGATGGTTGGTTGGTCTTGTTTGGACATCATTGCTTGACTATATTTAACCTTCGGCCATTCATCTCATTACCAGTTACAGCTAGTTTTCTAATGGCACTATGATAGGTCAATATATTGTCATGAAAAAGGGGTCCTTCTATGATCAGATTGTAGCACATTGGAGTTGCTTTCTTACCGAATTGACGTTTTCATATTTTTGTAATTTATTGCTGAAATTAAGGTAGGGCAACATATGGCTAAAATGCTCCATGTATTTACTTCTGCAGAGAAGCTCGCATATTTCTCAGAGAAATTTGATTCTAAGTTATTTTTGTCGAGAATACACCAAGATACAGCTGCTGCAGATCTGGAAGCAGGTGCCCTTTCTTTAAATACAGATCTTAAAGGGAGGACACTACAAAGAAAAATTCTGGTCAAAGAAAATTTTGATTGCTTTGTCTCCTGCAAGACTACCATTGACGGTATAGTTTAATATTAACTCTCTTATTCTTGGATATGTTATCCAGTAATGTTAAACATAAGTTCACCCTGTTAAGTGGGCTATTCATGATAAATTATTTTGTTATATTGAGTTCACCTGGCCGAAACTTTTCATATTGATTGGGAAATTCTGCCCCTTCTGTAGATATTGAGTCAAAACTGAAACGGATTGAAGAAGATCCTGAAGGTGCGGGGACTGCTCATCTGTTTAAGTGCATTCGAGGAGTTAGTACATTGGCTAGTCGTGCTTTTGAGCCACTTTTTGAGAGACAGGTGAAAATGATCCAAATTTCACAGAGGTTTATACTGTTGATAGTCAATGTCGACATATATCAATTTTAGCCTTTTCTGGACATCTTAGGCTCAAGCAGAGAAGATTAGATCTGTCCAAGGAATGCTTCAGAGATTCCGTACACTGTTCAACTTGCCAAGTACTATTCGTTCTAGTATCACTAAGGGTGAATATGACTTTGTGGTGAGGGAGTACCGGAAAGCAAAGTCAATAGTTCTTCCATCCCATGTACGTCAGTGCATACATCTATCTGGCATTCTTTTCACTTTTTGCTAAGTGCTCAACTTGTCTATGCTTTTGAAGATAATTATGTTATGCTTTGTTGCTTCAATTTTGTATATATCTGCTGATCTGCATACTCTTATCTTCTATGATTATGTAGTATTTGCTTTGATGCATAGTGTTCAAACTAGGACATCAGCCAGACCACTCAGCCAGTTTCTATGCTCTGAATTTACTTGTTCATGCCATATCCATTTCACTTGTGTACTACAACTATATTTTAAAATTGAAATTGCTTTCTGTGGTTTTTCTAAGAAAGCTAGCATATGCTTTTCTACCTTAGATGCATATTATGATTTATGAGTAATGGAAGTTCTTAATCTAGTAGTTTTAAAGTTGTAGGCTCATACGAAAAGAATAAATACATTATAAAGAGGATGATCTTATTCATACTCCTGCCACATTTTTTTATATTAAATTAAATTTTAATTGCTGTTGCTTTTGCAAGATAGACATGCCAAGTATCAAGTACTATAGCTGCATGGAATTATGCTCTAATGTAAAGTTGAATTTTCAAAATTGAACCTATGCTCTATTCCTCTACAGTTGAGCTCCATATAAAATCTGCAATTAACCTACTCTGTATCTGAATCATCTGATTGAAGGGAAGTATGATTTGCCATTCATATATTTTCCAGCGTGTTCTTCTTACTAGGGATAAGTGATAACAATGTCTTGGTTCTAAGGAAAAGAATCATATCTATTTTTCCACCAAGGGAATAAACACCAAATTGTCAAAGCCCAAATCCTTCTGTCTTAGGTCTTATACAGATCCTGACTGTGCAAGTATTCTTCTTGCTTGTCCTCTCAACTCTAGATTATACACTAAAAGAATATCCCTTTCATCTTTTCTTTCTTTGCTGTTACATACAATAGTACTGTCATAAACTAATTTTTATCCAAGAAAAGCCATTCAAGCTTTTCTAGCCTTGTCGGGGGATGTTTAAAGAGTTAAAGCACTTATTCTCAATCATGGTACATCTTGAGTTTATATATGGTTTTGTACGATCCACCTTATTTTATTTTATTCTTTAAGGGATTGATTCTGATGGTTATATTGTTAATTTGTAGTTGATTTTGAGGGTTTTCTTATAAGTTATATTGTGGATTGAATGTGCTTTGAAGATATGAACTTGAAGCTGTTTAACATGAACATTCTTTTTTTTTGTTTGCCAGGTTGGTATACTGAAACGTGTCCTTGAGGAGGTTGAAAAGGTGATGTATGAGTTTAAAGGCACACTTTACAAGTCATTGGAAGACCCTCAAATAGGCTTAACAGAAGTGAGTTCACAGTAGTTTCCCATTATAAAGGCATGCTTTTCATTTCTTATGAAGTTGGGAGTTGTTAAGTCAAATTTTAATAGGGGTTAGGGTCTGTTTGGATTCTCTGAAATGATGCATTAAGATAATGCATTATTACGGGAATCCAAACGGACCCTTAATCTCCATTTGAGCTCTCAGATATTTCTTTGAAGTAGCATAGTTGTTTGAAATCAATTTATGTATCGATCACTATATGACTCATGGAGTTGAATCGAAGCTCTCTATTAGATTGTCACAATTTGGTGCAGACTTATTTTCAACTTGGTTCATAGAATTTGAGTATTTTTCTGTCATGCATTGCTCAGTCAAGACTCAAGATTCAATGTTCATAAAAGCTCATAGTGCAATTTCTTCATCCCTTCCCTGTTTGATTCATTTTTATTATTTTATTTAGCTTGAGAACACTGTGAGACTGCTTTTGGAGCTGGAACCTGAGTCAGATCCTGTATGGCATTATTTAAATATACAGGTCAGAACTGCCTTGACCTTCCCATACGAATAACAACTCTTTTGTGAAATGCTGTTTCATGATATTAAGCTTTTTTTCAGTAGTCTAAATTTTATCATTTGCGATTATACATATTGAAATTGCTGAGTTTTCTATGTAAACCTTTTCCCCTCTAGAATCAAAGAATTCAAAGTTTATTTGAGAAGTGCACTTCTGATCATGAGACCAGAATGGAAATTCTGCGCAATAAGCAAGAAATAGCTCTGTCTGATGTCAGGTGGACAGGGATGCATCAGAGTTCTAATCAACATGTAAGTTTAATGTCTTCTTATAGTGTTGTATCTACAAAAAACCTGTGAATTGGGTTGGCACTCACTGCAGTTTCCCCTTCATCTTCTATTCTTATCAGCCAGATGCAAATGGACATACTCATCCTTCTATAGATTCAGGTCATGAAGTTGATGCTCTGCGTGGAAAATATATCCGCAGGCTAACAGCTATTCTTATTCAGCATATTCCTTCGTTTTGGAAAGTAGCACTTTCTGTATTCAGTGGAAAATTTGCCAAGGTATGCTGTTTGTTTATTATCTATTCTGATTTGCTCATTTAATTATCAAATTGCAACTTCTGGTGTGTATAGAATTCCTTGTCCTGTAGTTCATGTTTATTCTGTGGATGATATAGATGAGAAAGCAGCAGAGAGAATGAACAATGTTATACAGCGTTTCAATTTTCCTTTCAAACTGTTGCTATGCAATGATTATTGTGTAAATTTGTTGGTTACCCATCTCAAATGAGCCTTGATGTTTACGTAGAGTGTCAGACTGACATCCGAAATGTCATACTCTGAAACAGTTGTATCATGTTGGCCTCTGCTCTTTTTGTAACCTTATTATAGTATTCCTTTCATTTCACACTTTCTTGGGAATCTTGTGGGTTACTGTTCATCCCTTTTGTCTATATGCTTGCTACATTTGAGATCTATGCAGCCAAAGTACCAGATAGATGATAGATGCCCGAGAAAACATTACTGCAACATTAATATGTTACTGTTACTCAAATGTTTCGAGTTATGAGTGACTGAGTGTGCTATAAAGGAGAACGTAATGAGTTATAAGTTGCATTACTGTTTGTTGTCAGTTCATTTTATTTCTTATAGAACATGAGTTGAACTTTATGTTATCGTTTTCATAGGTTACTGCTGATTCAAATGTGAAAACATCTTTAAGTAAGATTGAGGAGAAACTTGGAGATGGGAAGTACTCAAACCATTCTCTTGATGAAGTTGCAGGCATGATGCAGAGTACAATTTCCCTTTATGAAGATAAGGTAATTTTTCAACTCTAATTGAACTTCCTACGAATTCATGTCTCCCTCTCACCCCTTTTCCTACGTTTTAGTTTGGCATGTACCGAGGTTGCTCCTGTGACTGTAGAACCATATTCCTTGTTGTGCTACGTCACGTGGCTGTCGTGCTATGTTTTATCATTCATGCTTTCAGACTTACAGTAGTTTGTTGGTTTTAGAAGCAACTCAGCAACTGAACCTTCATTGTTTCTTGAGATATTAAATTTGTGGGCAAGATCCTTGTATAGACCACTTGGAAGTTGTGAACCTATCTTGCATAGTTGCATTGGAGAACCATCATCTTTATCCCATTCTGGGTGCTGCATACCAACTGAAATATGAGGGACTGGAATTTGATTGTAGCTCTTAGTGAAACTAAACAGTAGTAGAAATGTTGCTTTGGAATATAACTTGAGGCTGACCCAGATCATTACTTCAAACCAACATTTTTTTTGGTAGGTACTTTAAATCAAATTAGATTCTGTTTGTCTATTTTTCCTTTCCTTCTTGGTTTTAAACATCTCTAGCCTCCAGCTTTGATGTTCTGTCACAAAAGCAGCCTTCACTGCTTAGTTTCTATTCTAGAGCATTATATTTTTAGTACCCAAATGCCTCGAGTCTTGTTATTAATGTCAAAATTCTCATTAACAATGATGTCACAGTTTTTTGGATGCCCCTTTCTTTGTCTTTTTTCATGTGTTATAAAAGGGCTTGGTACCTTGTATGTATACCGTGGGTATCTCAGGTTCTTCACACGTTTCAAGATTTTGAAGAATCAAATATTCTTCGACCGTATATGAGTGATGCCATAAAGGATATATCGAGAGCATGTCAATCATTAGAAGCTAAAGAATCTGCGCCCCCTCTTGCCGGTAAAAAATGGCTGGTTCTCCTGCTGCTTCATAGTCCCTCTTGAACTATTTTTAAACAATTCACCTTGTCTATGCACAGTTACGGCCCTTAGAGCAATGCAGTCAGAAGTGTCAAAGACATACATATTCAGGCTCTGTGCTTGGTTGAGAACATCAACAGAGGAAGTATCCACAGATGAAACTTGGGTCCCGGTGTCTGTAATTGAAAGGAATGGATCTCCATATACAATTTCTTTCTTGCCTCTAGCATTCCGATCAATTATAGTAACTACAATGGATCAAGTAAACTTGTAAGTTTTGGTGTTTTTACTTTTTATTTTTTTACAATATTTTACCATTTTTATCTGTTTGTGCATGCACGTTTATAAGGTAAAGAACAAAATGTTCGTGAGATCCAAGGATTAAATTTTACAGTCATATATTGCTGATGTACTTCTTGACATGGGTCAGAAGGTAACCTGGGAAAGCCTATGTGAAATTAGCAAAAAGCCTTCTTTGTAGTAAGTCTAATGACATTATAACTGTTTCTTTGACTGGTATGATGCGTTTTGTTTTAAAATATGGATTGATGTTGAAATGCATACAGAATGTATGAGAAATGTGGCTCTAGCTTCATATGGAAGGCGATTTATATCTGTAGCTTGTCCTTTGTGTGTGGCAAAATGTTGTCTCTAAGCAGAGACAACCATGTATTACACTTATGCAACAATTGGGCCCTTGAGATATGCATTTGCTTGACTCTTTCCTTCCTTTGATCATGAGCCAGATCACTTTATTTTGCGTGCTATAGGAAAAAGGATCTCTACACTTTGCTATTAGCCTTTTAATATTACAAATACTGTGTTCAGGATGCTTCAGATGCTAAAGAGTGAGGTGAAGACTGAGGAGATGTTTATTCAATTTCAAGAAGTTCAGGAATCTGTTAGAATTGCATTCTTAAACTGCTTCCTGGATTTTTCTGGTATGTGGACAAGTAATTACATTCTTGTCTCAAGTAGACAATATCACAAGCCTTTTTGTGAAACAATTCTAGACTTATTGTGACACTTGTAAGTCTTCTATGTCTGCAGGTCATCTTGAGCGTATTGGAAATGAACTCACTCAAAACAAAGCTATCTATGGAATTCCACAATTACCCAATGGTTATTCTTATGAATCACATGATCTTCTGCCTGGAAGTGTTGTTGATTCACATCAGAAACTTTTGATAGTCCTGAGTAATATAGGATATTGCAAAGAAGAACTTTCTTATGAGTTACACAACAAATATGAAGGCCTTTGGGCGCAGTCTCGGTGAGTAGCTTATGTTAAGCAATTTCTAATGTTAATCTTGAGAAATAGTGCTAACTTATTTTGCAAATTTATGAAAACGCTCTGATATCATGCATGAGTAGTCAAGCTACCTTAGTAAAGGAAGTTACTGCATGTATATTTCTTTTGCCGTGACCAAAAAACATGCAGTGTTGATTTTATTAAGCTGTTGACGATTTGTTTATGTAATCTTTTCTTTGTTTATCTGGACTAGGAACAGAAACTTTTTGCTAGATTGGTGTTTTAACAAAATAATGTGTATAATGTATTATATGATGAGGCTAATTTATTATGACCAGATTCACTTCTACGTGGCTTTCAGTGATGTTTTTTTTTTTCTTTCCAAGTCTTTACTACTTGAGCAGAGCCAGTGGCTTAATGCAGTAGGTAGGAGCTGTACCAATTATAGCTCTACAAGGTCATCATACATAACTGATGAGCTTGTTAAATTCTAATTTATTAATATCAGTTGACCACCTACTCAAGATGCTATGTTGATAGTTGCCGGCGCTTTAGTTTAACCAAATAAAATGTGGGTGCCATCATTTAAATATCTCTCACTCTTTGTTTATTATCATTTGCTTAAGTGTGCTCTTTTTTGCTTGACAAACTCCTATACTACTTCCCCTCTATCTTTAGTTCACACATTTTTGTGCGTATGTGTTTGTAATCCTTAATTACCCTGTCCTTTTTTCTGAAGTATACTAGTAGGCCTTGTATGACAAGCTGTAGCTACTATGTCATAAACTTGATCCTTATGCTTATAAAAAGCTTGCCTCGATATTTGATGTTTTAATCCCTATCTCTCAGGAGTAGAGATGAAGAAGATCGTGATATAACTGATCTTGTGACAGCTTTTTCTGCTTTGGAGGAGAAAATTCTTGAGCAATATACTTTTGCCAAGGTAAGAAAATTATTTCTAATTTTTTTTTTGCCTGAGCTATTTGGTTCTCTCTTCCCTTTTGGTTATAAGTGCTGCAAATCTTCTTTCAATGCATTTTTAGTTCAATATACACAGAAAAGTTGGTTTACCAAGAGACTGGTATTACTCCTACTATGCCTAGGATTTTGGTGCTTGTATGGGCTATCGGGCTATCTTGACTTTCTACTGCTCCATATTGCTGCCAGGCAAACTTGATCAGAACAGCTGCTATGAGTTATTTACTTGATGCTGGAGTTCATTGGGGAGCAGCACCTTCAGTCAAGGTATTTGAGGCTTTCTGTCTTTTGTTTTTGCTTAGTTTGCAACCCTGAAAATGGCCTAGAAAATGTGACTTCCCTGAAAATGCTTATGTACAGGGTGTACGAGATGCAGCAGTGGAGCTATTGCTTACTCTAGTTGCTGTGCATGCAGAGGTATATTTGCTGATCCTGTGCATTGCTCTTAGAAAACTATCTATCCTGGATGTTTTATCTCCTTTTGATTCACATCTCTAATTTAGGCAAAAAGTGCCCGTCCTTCCTATAGCCTTCCCTATGCGCATGACATAATATAATTCATGAAACAATGCATGAGAAAATCCTAGTGAAGCATGTGCACCATTCTCGTAATTCAAAATGAACACAGAACAGCATTGGATGAGATTTGACTCCGACTCTATCCAAAGACATGCATATATGAACAGCTGAATCACATGCGTATGCATCTGTCTATTTGTATGTGGTTTTGAACAAATTTTAATCCTAATGTCCCAAATCTTTCCTGGTGGTTCTGGTATATACGTGGAAGGTTTCTTATGAATGTTCATATCTGTAATGCAGGTTTTTGCTTGCGCTAAACCCCTTTTAAACAAGACACTTGGTGTTCTTGTGGAAGGTCTGGTTGACACTTTACTCAGCATATTTGACGAAAATCAAGACAAGGACCTTAGCTTGATTGATCCAAATGGTTTCTGCCAGCTCATGATTGAGGTGAATGATAAAACATTTATGTATACCAACTGTTTTAAATATTTTCTGAATATGATCCTGTTTGCTTCCTGTTATCATACACAAGTATTCTTCCAGTTATACGACCATAAGCTAATGACATAGATACAGTCTAATATAGTAAGTCATGCCTGTTTTTCCTTTTTAGTTGCTGCGTGGATATGCTTTGGATTGATTTGCTAAATGTAATCTTCGCTTTCTTTGCAGAAAAAACCCAACTTACTTTTCTTTTGGTTTTGGTCTTGGTTTGGTATATGGGGGTGGGGGGTGAAGTGGTTAGACTTTTATTATTGTATAGCCTTTAGATACCTTTGATTGTTATCTTCTTGACATTTGACTAACAATCATAATTCTAGAGTATTAAGGATTGTTGAGGATGCATGGTGAGTCTCAGAGCATTGTTTTGGTTTCTTTACATGAGCAATTCAATATACTGCTTCCATCTGAATGGAAGTGATATTTAGATACAACCAATTCACTAAGAGAACATAGTACGATCAAAAGATTATTGTTTTGATACCCTATTAATCTGCATTCAGATAACCAAGAATGTTGAGTTTTGTATTCTTGTACTTTTTAATTTTTACGGTCTGTAATCGGTGCTCCTTGAACAGCTTGAATACTTTGAGACTGTGTTATCACCGTACTTCACCGATGGTGCAAGAGAATCTTTAAAGGCGCTTCAGAGTATGTTGCTGGAGAAAGCAACAGAAAGTGTTGCAGATTCTGTTGAAAATCAAGGCCATAACCGCCAACCTACCCGTGGAGGTGAAGAGCTTCTAGAAGAGAGGCAGCAAGGAATGTCCATGTCACCAGATGACCTCATTGTAAGCACGTCTAACTGTAGTAGATAACAATCAAGTCACAAAGTTTGGAATCGTGGACACCAATATTCTTGTGATTAAACTAATGTACAAGGTTTAAAATTATGCTCATTAGACAGTAGTTGCACGTTCTATGATTTAGTTCAGAAGATGGCTTGGCTTTTCTGATGCACACTGTTGGCAGATTAATTGAAAAAAAAACTTGAGAAGTTGTAAATCCCCACTGAAAGAAATATCCCTGTCAGCTATATCCAATCACTGCTGTATGATGTCTCACAGTTGTGTTGTGTCCCTATTTGCTGTACAAGTATTAACACCTCTACTGCATGTTGTATTTTTATTTGTTTATGTTGCCTAACTGCTTCCCTAGAAGTTTCCTGATTCTGTCCCATGGTTTAGTAGTTATCTCTCACCGTGTACTTGCTCTCTGCATCAGGTTCTGGCTCAGCAGTGTAGTTCAGAGCTCCTTCAGGCAGAGCTCATGAGGACGCGTTTAAACGCCGCATGCTTTGCGGAGTCTGTACCACTGGATTCTGCATATTCTTCCTTAAAGAGCGCATCAAATTCTCCAAGCAAGAACTACACAAGGAACCAAGGACTTCATTCACCCAGCATGGCCCGCCAACGCCGAAGATAAACAAGTATATTCTAGCAATTTGTGTAATCCTGGTGCGTGTCTCAGCCATTGCAAATTTTCCATTGAGGTGTGTATTTGTTGTATTTTATTCATTCATTAATCAGAAGAGTTCACAGTTCATATCTTTGTAAACTTCGTTATCAGTTTTGTCCATAGTTTCCTTCCATCCATCTCATCCGAGTGTTACAGACTTGTATTTACTGAGATTCCGTTTGCTGAAAACATATATTCCATGAGGTCAAGTTCAGGAATTTTAATTATCGACGTCGCCTCCTTATGCTTCTATGGCGAGTACATGAACAACCTAGTAATGTATGTACTTCTAGTTGCAACATCCATGTTGAAAGAAGAAAGTTGAACCGCAATTGTTTCTTCATGCTGTCTAACATAATGGTGTTTTCGTCATACGGTCATCTGAAGTGTGAAGAATAACTTCAACAGATTGGTTAGTAAAAGTCTATATAACATGTTATGTTGATATGATACTTATAGCCTAATAAAATAAGTAATAAGGTTATTAATAGGATACAAAATAATGGTGTTTTTGCCATGCCAAAACACCCTAATAGGCTACTAACAAGAATGAAGCTTTAGCACCCCACGAAACAAGTTAGCTCGAGAGGGTAGGTACCCAAGACAATTAACTTGAACAAGATGATTAGCATGAAAATGATTGCTAAGTGATATTTGTGATCGATTAGAGGCAAAGTAATTTATTACCGAGGGAAAAAAAAAAGGTTTCAGGGGGTTGAGTGAATTGGAATTTGATGTGAAAATGATTATTATAGTGTAAAGTAAGAATGATCCTATAGTCCTTGGATAAAGACAAATTTAAAGACTTGGATCAAACTTTCATTAAAGGGGCATGTCCCTTGGTCAAACTTTCCTTGCTGGTCAACGTCGGACTCCGACGGTCAACTCCGGTCGTCGGCGGTCAATGTTGGCGTTGACCGGCCAATTTTTTTTTTCGGGCCCAAAATTTGTTTTTTTAGGACGAAATTTTCATTTCTGGGCCAAAATTTTCTATACACATTCCTTGTTAAAGTTATGCATATTCCATCAGAATTTCACACTTTTGAAAAAAAGAGCAATGTATGTTAAAAAACTAAATGAATTTCATATATAGTACAAAAATAATTGCACAAGTATACTATTCTATGTGCACATACATGCAAAAACTCATGCACTTCAATATTCATCCACACACAGTCTAAAACTCATGCACATTTTCAACACAAACCCAATATATGCACTCATAGTGCAAATTAAGTACACAAACAAGCTATTATTCATGCACATACACGCATAGATATATGCACTTCACACGTAATGCACTGGATGTGCATGCAAATTGGCATGAATGTGCATAATGTTTGCATTGTATGTGCTAGTACAGATCATGTGCAATTGTGCACATACAAGCAATTATCCATGCACATACATGTGAAGACGTATGCACTTCACACGTAATGCACTGAATGTGCGTGCAAAATGGTTTGAATGTGCATAATGTTTGCACTGGATGTGCGGAAAAAATCTGGGCCCCGAAAATAAACATTTTAGGAGGAAAAAAAGCTTGAACGGTTAAAAGTGCATGAAATCTTGCGTGAATGTGCATAACTTTTACACTAAATGTGCATACAAAATTTTGGGCCGGATACAAAAAAATCACCCAATTTTTTTAAAAATTGGTCCCGTAATTTTTTTTTTCCTGGTTTTACGCCGGTCAAAAGTGCATGAAGTCATGTTGGAATGTGCATAAATTTTTTTGGCCTAGAAAATAAAAATTTTGCCCCAAAAAAATAAATTTGGCCGGTCAACGCCGACGTTGATTGCCGGTGACCGGAGTTGACCCACTTAAGTGATCATGTGACATCACATGACCACTTAAATGAAACTTTTATCTCTATCCTTGAATGGAAGTCCGAATAGAGGTTTATTTTCATTTTACAACATAAGCTTCATTCTCAACTGATCAAGCCCCGAGTGAATTTGGCTTTTATTAATAAGGCTTCTAGTTAAAACAAGCCAAAGTTTCAAGTCATAGTAGGGTTTAGTTTTCTACTTAAATAGTCCTTTCTCTTATTACAAGTCCACTTGAAAGAAGTTGAAACTTGAAAGTGACTTGCCTATGTAACTTTCTCCTTACATTAGGGTTTAGATTTCTTCTTAAATAGTCCTCTAAAACTTGTTCTTTAGGTCATCTTCAACCGTGATTTTCCATGCGATTACCTTAAACATTTAAAAAGGAGAGGAAATGTCAGAAAAGTTGAATGAAGCAAGATAATGGGTCTCTTACAAGTGAAACTTATTTGTTATAAATACCTAGATTAGTAAATCAATCCGACATTATCTTTTATTTTTGCTTTTATACATACTCTAAGAAATCACCACTGAAGACAGTTTAAAAGCATTTTTAATGGTGATTTTTGTTACATTAATTACATTGATCTATAATTTTTTTCTAACAATTTCTACTTTTGAAAAAAAAAACACCAAAAGAGAGTAGGATTACCACCACTAAAGATGCTATAAGACAAGTAAGTTTTTAAGTTGCCCAATCTTCGAAGAGTTTGTCATAACTTTAATATAATGTAAAGCCAAGAATAAACATGGATCCTACTTTATACACAGCAACAATGAATTTAGGACTTAAATCTTATTATATGCGCTAATGATTTTTTATATTTCAAACCCACCCATGAATTTAAGATAGGGGAGTTTTTGTCAATTTCAAAAAACTATTTTCTAACATCTAATAAGGATCTCATGCATGAACCAATAGGAATCAATTAGAGGTAGAGTTACATACCGTTTGATGCTAGCCTGAAACGTTCTTGCAGAATTTCAGCGGAGATCGAAAACCCTAAGTGTGGCTTCTCTACTTGGTCCACACGAGTCTGAAATCTGGATCGCCTTTGATCTCGTCTACTAGAACGATGAACGAAGGAAAGCGAACGAAGCTTTTCTTGGAGTGGTTCGGCCGTGCTCTTGAAATTGGAGGATGAAAGAGTTCTCTCTCTATTGTTTCCAAAGAAACAATTAATTACATAAGATCCAATCTTATCATAATTTATGGGTATGATATCTTTATATTATTTCCATATATCTTATAATAAGATATCTCCTTATCAAGTAATTATTAATGGTAATTTTTATCCATTAATAATAAAAGCCAATCTCTCAATTAAAGCCAATGGGCCGAAATTCATGTCACACATGGGCTTTCGGTTCGGTTTGATCCAGCCCGATAACTCTATGTGTGTGACCTCATAGGACATGGTTATTATAGTCATGGGCCTAACCCGATTAAGCCCATTGATCGTAGTTGCCTTCTAGCAAAGCACTACGACCCCTAAAATTCCCGGATTATAAATCTCCATTAATTGTCCTATTCCATGTTCGGTAATTGCACATTTGATTAAATGAAACAATTCCTTCAATCTCTCACTTGTCCTTAAAACAAGTGTACAATGTTAAATCCCTTTGTCTCTTAGTGTCTGATTTGATGATATGATGACATCCATATCTCCTATCAAATGTGTTTCTTGAACTGTTGAGTTTGAACTGTCAAATAACGGATGATTACAGATAATCCATCCGAGCATGGCCATGCATTTTTCAGTTCTCGCTCTTCAAGTGGCCGAGACACCATTCATGTCCTATGTATCACAGTATACATGAAGCAGGAGGACTTCTCCAGTCTTGCACGACTATAGCTCCCACTCAACTTTTGGCAATCCCAATCACTGCCTATTACGGTCAGCGTTTAACAACGTCAAAGACATACCAATCATCAAGAGAAACCATATCATACTCATGTCTGAGGAATCTACCAATCATGGTTCGACTTAAAACTCTTCAATCTCTTTTGGAGAGTCTTAAGGTGGGTCTGTCCTATATGTATCATCTATACATATCTATGTAATTGACTAGACATCTCTATGTCCCCATAGCCCATGAAACCTGGCGCTATCAGTCAACTTACAATATAGTCTTTAATGAAGTCATTTATGTCCTAGTTAATGACTCAGACTATGGACTTTGAATAATTCATAACTTCAGTTCACTTAATGGGGTTTCATTCACCAAAACACTTATGATGAGCCCATTTGCGAATTATAAATTATTTGGACATTTTATTTAACTCCAAGCAATAATCAAATAAGAATGAAAACTGTATATCATATAATCAAGCATAAAATGTGTCTGACATTCATAAAACAAGTTCATAATGTAAGACAATGCAATCTCAAAGCCATTGGCCCTAGCGTGACTCTCATGCTTGGGCCTAGGCATAGGCTTGGTCAGTGGATCTGCAATGTTGTCATCTGTGTGCACTTTGCACATTCTGACATCTCCTCTATCAACGACATCCTCGAACGACTGACTCGTCATCACCCCCAAATACCAAGAAATCATTCTTGGTCCTTCTCAAGTACTTCATGATGTTCTTGGCCGCACACCAGTGTGCATCTCCTGCATTTTGAACCTGTCAAGAACCTTATCTATATAAGTTCCTTGTCTTAATCCAAACAGTCTCTTAGATCTATCTCTATAGATCTTGATACCCAATATGTACTCTGCTTTTCCTAGGTCCTTTATTGAAAAACATTTCTTCAACCATCCCTTAACGGACTCTAGCATCAGAATGTCATTTTCAATGAGCAGTATGTCATCCACATACAGAACCAAAAAGACCACTTTGCTCCCACTAAACTTCTTGTAAACACAAGGCTCTTCTTCGCATCTGATGAAGTCAAACTCTTTGATAGCTTCATCAAATTGAATGTTCCAACTCCTGGATGCTTGCTTAAGTCCATAAATAGACTTCTTAAGCTTGCATACTTTCCTAGGGTCTGTTGGATATTCAAAACCCTCTGGCTGTGTCATATACACATCCTCTTCCAAATACCCATTTAGAAAAGCGGTCTTGACATCCATTTGCCAAATCTCATAATCATAATATGCGGCAATAACTAGGAGTATCCTAATGGACCTGATCATTATGACCGGTGAAAATGTCTCGTCATAGTCAATACCATGAATCTGTTTAAAACCCTTGGCAACTAGCCTTGCCTTGTAAACAGATACATTTTCATCTTTGTCTGTTTTGAGTTTAAAAACCCATTTGCATCCAATGGGTTTTACCCCATTTGCAAATCTATCAAGTCCCAGACTTGATTTTCAGACATAGAATCCATTTCAAATTTCATGGCTCTAAGCCATTTCTCGGAGTCTGGACTCGTCGATGCTTGCTTATAGGTGGCAGGTTCTCCGCTTTCTAAAAGCAAAACATCAAGGCTTGCAGTCAAGATGAAATCATCATATCGTCTTGGATGTACCCACCCTTGGCCTGTTTGATCTACATGTGGGTTCAACATCTGGAGCATTTTCCACAACTGTTTGTGGGTCCTCATTCGAATCTGGTTCTTGAGGGATTGGTTCTTGTACCTGGACGACTTCCCTATGGGAATATATGCCTCCAGATACTGGTATCTCCTCGTCGGCATCGTCCATGTCAACCTGTTGTTGGGTTTGTTGCTCATCTTGAACCACTTCAAGATGAACATTTCTCCCACTTGGCTTTTTGGAAACAAATTCTTTTTCCAAAAAGACACTATCCCTTGCAACAAACACTTTGTGCTCTGTGGGATTGTAGAAGTAGTATCCCTTGGTTTTCTTAGGATACCCTATAAAGAAGCATTTATCTGATTTGGGTATAAGCTTATCTGATAGTAAACACTTTACAAAAGCTCCACATCCCCAGATTTTCAGGAAAGACATACTTGGAACTCTTCCAGTCCATATCTCATATGGTGTGTTGTCTACAGTCCTAGATGGAGTCTTATTTAGTGTAAACGCAGCGGTCGTGAGGGCATATTCCCAGAAGGATACTGGAAGGTTAGCAAAACTCATCATTGAACAGACTATGTCCAACAGGGTCTTGTTCCTCCTTTCAGACACAACATTTAGTTGTGGCGTGCCTGGTGGAGTCAGTTGTGTTATGATCCCACAACTTCTCAGATGGTGATCGAACTCCTGACTCAGATATTCACCACCGCGATCTGATCGAAGTGCCTTTATCTTCTTGCCAGTCTGAGTTTCTACTTCATTTTGAAACTCTTTGAACTTTTCAAAGGATTCAGATTTGTGCGCCATTAAGTAGATATACCCATATCTACTCATGTCGTCAGTAAATGTGATGAAGTATCGATAGCCTCCTCTAGCTTTTGTGCTCATTGGTCCGCAAAGATCAGTATGTATTAGGGCCAGTAGCTCAGTAGCCCTTTCACTCGTTCCAGTGAAAGGTGATCTTGTCATCTTGCCCATTAGACATGACTCACATGTCTCAAAAGATTCACAATCTATTGATTTGATAATTCCATCTTTATGGAGTTTCTTCATGCGGTTCAAGCTAATGTGGCCCAAGCGACAGTGCCATAGATAGACTTCACTAAAATCATTCGTCTTTTGCCTCTTAGTATTCATGTTATAAATTTCAGACTTGAGGTCCAACACATAGAGTCCATTACTCAAAGAAGCATTGGCATAGAGAATATCATTCTTGAAAATAGAAAAACATCCATTCTTAATGACAAATTCAAAACCCTCAATATCCAAAACTGAAGTCGAAATAAGGTTCTTAGTAATTGAAAGAACAAAATAACAATTATTCAATTCTAAAACTAAGCCAGAAGGTAAAGACATACTATAATCTCCTACGGCAAGTGCAGCAACCCTTGCTCCATTTCCAACGCGCAGGTCTGTCTCTCCTTTCTCCAACTACCGCCTACTTCTTAGTCCCTGCACATTCGAAATAATGTGAGAACCACATTCGGTATCTAATACCCAAGTAGTAGCTTTGATTGTTAAGACTTTAATAACAAAAATACTTGAAGTGGAGCTCACAGTTCCATTCTTCTTGTCTTCCAGGTACTTGGGGCAGTTTCTCTTTCAGTGCCCCTTGGCCTTGCAGTAGAAGCAGTCATGCTCAACATCCACCTTTGGCTTCTCAGCTGCCTTGGGTTGGGCAACTTTCTTGCCTTTCCCTTGGTTTTGTTGCTTCCCTTTAGGCCCCTTCTTGAACCCTTTCCCTATGTTAACCAAAATAACTTCTTTCTTGTTGTCAACTTGGATGTTTTGCTCAGCTATTTTGAGCATGCCATGGAGTTCATTCAAGGTTTTTCCAATTCCATGCATATGGTAGTTCAATCTAAATTGAGCGAATCCATCATGCAGGGAGTGCAATATGATGTCAGTAGCCAACTCTTGGCTATATGGGGAACCCAGTGCTGCCATTTGGTCAAAAAGACCAATCATGTCAAAAACATGGGCACTCACTGGTTTACCCTTCTTAAGTTTGCACTCTAATATGGCCCTGTGTGTCTCATACATTTCAATTCTGGCATGTTCCTGAAACAACACTTTCAAGTTGGTCATGATTGTATGAGCATCCTGGCGTTCAAACCTCTTTTGAAGGTCAGGCTCCATAGCAGCGAGCATAAGGCATGTGACATGCACCGAGTTAGCTCTCATCTCCTTTTCTTTCGCCTTCTCCTCAGCAGAAGAAGCGGCAGTCAATGTAGGGATAGGGTTATCTAGAACGTCCTCACGTCCTTAGGATCTGAGAACAATTCTCAAGCTCCGTTCTCAATCAAGGAAATTTGTTCCATTGAGTTTGTTATTCTCAACAATTGAGCGCATGGTGAATTTCAAGTTATCGTTACTAGACATGATATCTACAAAGGAAGTAACATGCAGATAAGTTAATGCTTGACATGCAAAAGCTCAAAATTAAACATGCTTTAAAATTTAAACAGATGCACATTTTATTCAAATTAAGTATGTCCCTAGTGAATAAAATGATTCCAAGACCCTATCTCAGATGAGACCTAAGCGTACTTTAGCACTTCCTTAAGTCTCATGTGATCAAGGTAAGTAACATTTACTAATTATAACTCCTTATAATTCTTGGTTGATGGCCCACATCCCATGTTAGGCTCATCTTTATGCCTCAAGATCCAAAACTTTGCCTTTTGGTCTCTTGTTGAGTATAACCATATCAAGATTTATGAATCCTTTATATAAATCCACCCTCACTATCCCAAGGTCAAAGAAGGACACCTCGCTTTGGCAAAACCTATCCAACGAATTCCAAGGGTCTCATGGGTTATGACATGGAAAGGCAATACCTCAATATTCTTTTAGGGACTTAAACATGCAATGGTTGTCTATTTACTAGTGAACAAAATAGCATAAACAAACAATCACGCAAGGCTTAAATAATAAAGCATTCAAAATGTAATAATTAAATGTGATCCTAGTATGACCTCTAAAAACTGAAATTAAAGATCTAATCTTCAAGAGTCTTGTACTTCATGGATCTCCATCCTTGGTACCCTTCATGGATCTCCATCCTTGATCTTCTTAGGATCTTCTCTTCTTGTATTATATAATTTTCTAAATAATCTAATTACTGAAATAAAATTACAAAAATACATAACGATACACAGATCGTGTACAAGAAAACTTAATGATACGTATATCGTATTTTCTATCCTAAAGTGGGCCATACTAGTCACCTCATGCAAGCAATAATATCATAATATTTAAATCACATGCATGCAATAATAACATCAAATATTATCAACAATATTAATCTAATTAATAACAATAAGCAATTTAAATAAATTTAAATAAAACATTATTAAATTAAATAAATCATCTCATGAGGTAAATAATTCAATATCAAATTCTTAATTCAAATTAAAATCATTATATAGAATTAATCATAATTAATCATTAAAATGCATTATTGGATAAGATATGCATAAACAAGATAAAATATCAAATATCCTTATCTTAATCAAATGAGAATCTATCCTAACAACTATTAGGAAATTATATTGTAGATAATATCAAATATTATCAAATTGGGCAAATAAGATCTTATCTTATACTTTTTAGGAAAATATCATAAAATCCAAAAACTACCCAACCGGATAGAGTCGCTCCCGGGTCCAACCGGATCAACCCGCTCCCATCGAACCACGCAACCACTGCGCAGACCGACCCGAGCCCAACCCGGACCATGCGCAGACCACGGTCTGCACTGTGCAGAACTACTAAAGAGAAAAGCGTTTGGGTCACGACGTCACTTCCTTCCTCCCATACATTGTATTTGTACATCCTTCCATTGGCTTTCCATTTTTTTTAATCTTCTCTCCTACATAAATTTGCTCTCTTTTTCTTTTATTTATTACTCCTCTCTCTTTTCTCTTCTCTTCCTTTTCACACTTGATTCTCCCCACATAAAGATTTTCGATTTGTTTGTTCGTGGAAGGATTTGATTTTGTGAGGGTTTTGAAGACTGCAGATCCATGCAACCCATGTGGGTTAGTTGTACTTGGTACTTGTTTATTTGCGTTATCAATTTTTGAACGGTTTATTGTCCTTTTTCAGTTGTTTTTTCATTTCGGGTTTTTGGATTTTTCTTTTTTTTGGGGGGGGGGGGGGGGTAAAGTTTGCAGCTTTTTGCCTCCAAATATCATATTCTGGACTTTGTTTATGCGAGTTTGTGCTTGTTTCTGTTGTTGTGGGTGTCTAAGTTATTGTCGTGGTACTCAAGTTGTTTAGGTCAAGCTCTTTGCGATCTGGCTTGTTCTTGATCCGGCTTGGAGAGTTTGGGAGATGGGTTTTGGCCCCATTTCTATGGTGAATTTGAAGTGAAATGTTGTCACTTAGCAGAATTTGAGATTTGAATTAGGGTTTCCTGGACTTCAATTAGGGTTTTGGGAGGTTGTAATTTGTGGGTTTTAGTTAGAAGTAGAAGATTAATGGAGGGAAAGTTGTCAACGGGGAGTATGATCCCTGGTGGCTCTTTTTATGGCACCCTTGATTTGCAAGGGTCAACGCCGGTCAACCTCCTCCAACACCACCATTTTCATGGCCTCCAACACCCCAATCAATCCCATCAAGGTTTCCATGTTCCAGTCCTCAATTCGTGACGTTTTTTCTCTATCAATGGGACATATTTTACTCAATCCTATGGTTGATTTTAACAATGTGGTTGAGGGAAAAATTCAGTCAGTGAGGAGGATGAGCCAAGCGGCTTCAATAAAGAACGACTTGATGCTTAAATTGAACCCGAAAAATGGAAGAATTTAGCCCTTTGGCATCGCGTTAAGTGGACTGGTTCCAAGTGATCGAAGCTCTTGATAACGACGATTTCTTACATTGACGATGATGTTGCCTCCGAAAGTGGTCCCTTGTGGAGGAGAAAGTGTGTGAATCTACAAAAGAAGGGGTAATTGAGGACGATTTCGAAAGTGATGGCTAAAGGTGGATTTTGTGTGTCGCCCCAACAATGCGGAGTATTAAGTTCAATGATTTAAACAAGAGGTACAAGAAGCTAAACGACATCCTTGCCAGGGGAACGTCGTGTCAAGCTTGGAGAACCCTGTACTCTTGGACATGATGGGTCACTTGCCTGACAAAGCCAAGGATAAAGTCAAAAAGATTCTGAGCTCGAAACATTTATTCTACGAAGAAATGTGCTCGTACCATAACCTAAACATGTTGCGTTTGCCTCCTGACCCGACATTGCAGAGGTCTCTGCAATTGGCCCTTAGGAGCCAAGATGATCTTGATGAGGACGACCATGATGGAGAAACTGATAAGCATGGCATGGGAACATGAAGAAAATTAGGGAAGACCTAGTTTGGGATTCCGCTAAGAGGATAAAACAATGACACGGGCCTGAAGATTTTCTTCTTGGATGCTATGAGTCCACCCGGGGATGTGAATCTTTTAATGCAGAAGAAGTGGATGAAGTTGAGATTACTCCAGCTAGAGCAGCAGAGGATGCAAGTGGAGATGGAGACGATGTAACTGGAGTAGCAGCGGTTCAAGTGACAGAGGTTTAGCAGGAAGAAGGACCGATGGAAAACGAGAGGATGAGGCTTGAGAAGTAGCAGATGGAAATGCACAATAAAGCCTCAGTCTGAGTTTCGCCCTGCATTGCGTACCATGGAGACTTCCTGTTTAGTTGTGAAATAGCTTGTCCTCATCAGTCTTACCCTAGACATGTAGATGAAAACAAACTAACTAAAGCTTGGCTTACGTCTTTCTTTCGCTTGTTTTGAGTTTCATGTTATCTAATGTAGATGTTGATGGACGTCGCGAATGCCATTCTGTTGGTTTGTTGATGCATTATTTACTATATGGTAAACGAAACAATACATAGTTAACTATACTATACATGCCCTTTTAGTAGTCACCATAAAACAAAATAGATGTTTGTCCATTGCTTATTTTACATGTACTTAGTTATAACTTCTTGTGTATAACGCTTATTGTTCTAAACCTCTTGTTTAATTGTATGACTTTCTATAGTTTTTCTAACCTTATGTTTGTATTTCACTATTTCAGCTTGGAAATTGCATCATTCTACATGTAAGGACCAAATTTTATAAATTCATTTCCTAATTTATATGATACTATAAGAATGAAGCCCAATGAAATAAAGTATTGGGCCCTAAAATATTATTTTCCTTGAAAGTTCACTTTTTTCCACGGTTTCTCTTTCCCTTTTATTTTTAAAATTTTTTTCCCATTCGGAATAAGCTTTATATTTCACTTATCCCGTTATCCAAAATGGCTCAATGGGATTTAGTATTATCCAGTTATTTTTCGTAATTTTTGGACATCATTGAAATTTGAATGTGGCTATGAGTTATAACGAAAACGATACAAAAGTAGACAATGATAAGTCACATTCTTTGCCCCACAATGTATAGTGGTGAAGCTTGTTTTCACTTGTATAACAAAGAAAACAAGTCGTTATTACGAGTTGTCAACTCAATTTTACAAGTTCAATTCTTCATATTTTTATCATCCACTCATGTGAAGCTTTTATAACTTGACAAAAAGTAATTACATCCACAATTTCGAGGTCATACTTTTATAACTTTTGACTTAGTATTTACAAGAAAACCAATAATAATGTATCCACTCTTTTGGTTGATATATGTTCCATAAAACGCTTTTAAATTTTTAATGAATTAAAAATCTAATATATATATATATATTAAATTAGAGCCTAATTACGTCACATGACATCCCTCATTATCCTAAACGTATCATTAATCTCTTACTAATTTAAATATAAATCAATCACAAAGATTACAAACTAATCACAAAGATTATAAAATCCGATTTTTTTAAATTTAAATATAAAATCAATCACAACTTTTAACCATCTAATTATATATATATACTAAACTAGAACTTAATTATGCCACATAACACCCCCTCAATTTATAAAACTACACCGGCACATGTAATTTTCTCATTTTTTCACTTTTTATAAGTAAATTTAATTACGTATAAAAGATTTTTATCCTAAATCTATCTTAAGTTTTTGCTTCTTATGTTGAAAACCAAAACTTTTTTCTTCAACTTAGTCAAAAGTATATTAACTTGATTGTTAGCTTAACACTTTGTACTTTATTTATTTATATGCCAATAACACCATTGATTATCTCATTCAACACATGATTATTATCTCAATTATTGTCGTATGCAATTAGGAAGCAAATACACCGATTGAGATGATCCAACTGACATAGATCTATTATATAATTCTAAAAATAACTCAATCAAGGTCACAAGTCCATTCCACAATAAGTCACATGTTATATATGTCACGTGTTGTTACAGTAATTTTTCACATCATTTAATATTGTTAAAATAAAGTCATTGTTCTTTGGTTTTTCCAGTTTCATTCACATCTATATCTTTCTTTCTATACGATATCATATTTGTTTGTTTTGATGGATATAGTAGTATAATAAATAAGGAAAATCTTATATATGCATGATTAAGATAGAAAATTATGATCTGAATTTGATTTTGATATCAACATAGATCAATTTTAATAATTAGTAATATTTTCTATTCAACATATATGATGTAAGAACACGTATCTGACACGAAAATTACGATAGTATTTAGAATAACAAAACATATAAAAAAATCAGTTCAAGCAGCCACCACCACATAGGCATCATTTCATTTCATTTATCATGGAAAAGGGTGGGCCCATTTGTCAACGTCTCTTTCGAGGTTATTTGGGCTTTCTTTAGGCCCACAACGTGCCTCTCCTAAATGGCTAAAAAGCCTCCGTGAACCATTTTTGCCAAATATAAATTTCAGGCCTACCCAAATGGCCCTCATCCCATTCTTATTTATAATTCTAACTGAGAACTTATTTGTTTGATTTTTTTAGACCGTTTCGATCCGTCAAAGCCGCTTTCCGATCAGACCGCATAATATATGAACCCCATTTAAGGGGTAGACGTACTCTCTCATTTATAAATCTTTGTAATATGTTGATTGAGATGACAAGTCTTCATAAAAAATTAGACCACTTGGCCAATTTTAAAGCTGACATTTGACTTCTTATATAACTAACACGTGTAATTTTATTTTTGTAATTTTGTTTTAACGTTTCCACTCTTCCCACTAATCCAACTAAGTAAAACACTACCTTTGGGCTTCCCAAATCAACTATTATTTATAAAATCTATTTTTAATATAAATTTTAAATTATGTATGTTATTATTCAACACTGAATATGTTTTTTTTTATATTCTATTTGAAAATTGTGTGTAATACTCCTCCAAGGCTCCAATTACATTAATCTAATCTAATATTATTTATTTTATGTAAAATTCCTACAAGATACGTGGACTATACTAGTTAGTCTATACCCTCAATGAGATCTAACACCACAATCATAAATCCACTTGTGTAATTGATTATTTGTTTTCTTTCTTTATTCCACCGGTCACTACATTCGTTTTCTTGTACCGCTGTACGTTCAGTGGGTTCAATTTTAATTTGAGCTGTTTATGTTATGTTGTATATGGGAGGAAGAATGTTTGATCACCTTTTCTTGGTGTAGAGTATTTAATTAAGTAGTCATAAGTGGTTTTTATGAGGTCTAGGCTCATATAAAAGTGAGATAAACTAGGAATTGTTATTTTTTGGGAGGGTGTGAACTAGGACTTGTTATAGAATCAAAAAGCATTTACCAACAACCTAAATGATTAATCTAATTTGAGCTATCCTAATAAAGGCCTGTAATATAATATTGATTTACAATACTTAACTTGAACCTAAAATATAACAATAAATGTCTATAGCCCGTGTCAAAAAGTCAAAAGCGGAGCTCAAATTTGATCCTTCAATGAAAAATAATCAATATTGTTGTTTAGATGAATAAGATTACATGTAGAATTGTGTATTAATTATACGAGGACGGATCGGGTGGGAAAGGGTGTACAAGTAGAAAATAAGAATGAATATGTACTGTTTGATTTAAAAATTAAAGGTTCAGATTAAAAATCTAAAAAAGAGAAATAATTCGGCACAACCAAATTTTAATTGAAAAAATGCATACTTTTGGGGGGAAATACGGGAAGTCGCGTATGCATGTTTTTTTTTTTAATTCGCTTGCACATATAGCACAAAAGTCATGCACATACAAACTCATTTTCATGCACATAAATACAAAAATCTGTACATTTTAAAACTCATCCACATAAAGACAAATGAACACTTAGGGGCGAACTTCTGAATGAGCACATACAAGCAAATATTTATGCACATGTTGTAACGTACTTGTACACATCCTAGAAAGTGCATAAGTTTTTGTTTGTATGTTCATGATATTCCATTTACACAAAGCCATGCATTGCATACATTCAAAAACACATGCACATACAGACATATGCTTGTGCACATCCTAGAAAGTGATAAGTTTTTGTATGTTATGTCCATGAGTTTTCATTTACACAAAATCATGCATACAATCAAAACTTATGTACATACATGAACAACTTGTGCACATTCTAAAAAATGCATTAGTTTTTGCTTGTATGAGCATGAATTTTCACTTACCCAAAGTCATGCATACAGTCAAAACATATGCATATACAATAACAACTTGTGCACATTCTAAAAAATGAATAAGTTTTTGCTTATGTGTGCATGAGTTATCACTAACACATAGTCACACATACAGTAAAAAAATCTATGCACATACATGCACAAACTAATGCACATGCGTCCTTTTACCGTATTTTTTATTTAAAAAAAACATGCCGAATTCTATTCATACTTCTCACCTAAGCGGATTGAATTACTTTTACTAATTATATTATAAAAATGTAACAAAATTTATGTTGGATCGTTAGTGTTACGTCTGAGGGAACAAATGCTTTGTTTCCACAAAAGGTGCAACGGAAAAATATAGCAAGAAATACAATATAAGGAACTCACGATGTATAGTGGAAACCCCAATCACTCAAATAATTAACCAAGGAAAAACCACTACCTTCAAGCTTCTCGCTTGAGAGGATTTTGAAGAGTCTACTTGTCTTATTGATTTCTTAATTGGTTACACTTGTAGCCTGAACTTCAAACCCTAGACTTCCCACCTGGATTTGAATATCTTCTACAACGAGAACACGAACTCACTCCTCTAAGACTTACAAACTATTCACTTTTCTTTTCTCTCAATGAAATGCTCCGAGTTCGTACTCAAGAAGTGAATCCCTCACTCCTATTTATACATTCCGAAAATCCTAATAACAAGAATATCTAACTCACTAATTTCGGCAACAAGAAGATATCAATTTTGATTCAATAAGATAAAATCCCAACCGAATATATTATTTAAGGAAAGATTTCCTAAGATAATATAATCGGAAGAAAATTATATTTTTCTCTCTCCAAATCTTCTAATCGGCATGATCCACCCAATTTTCCTTTTTCCAACCGCATGATCTTTGAAGATAATCTTCATAATCTCCATGCTTAATTTCTTCATAACATTCGCAGCTTGATGTTTGTTACGACACTGATGTTCTTTGAGAGGTAACAAAGCGTATGGAAAACTCTTTGTTTCCTCTGCAATCTTGCGCTGTTAATGATTTCCTGTGACAACTCTATTAAATACCAGATTAGTTGAATGTTTGTTACCATCAATGTAAGAAATTCAACAATTTATTTTTTTGGTAAGAACAAGTTGTAAATATATAAGTGGCCCGCTCCATATAGAAACGTTGCTTCTGAGTGGAACCTGAGAATGGGTTAATTTAGAAATAAGGGAGATGAGTAAGTGTAAGGTTTTGTAATAAATTAAGAGACAAGATTAGATTAGAAGAATTAATGCGGGATCATATTTGCAAGCTGGTTACATTAATTGCTGGCAAAGATGTGTATACTCTGAAAAATAATAATCCAAAATCCTGATCGTAATTAAAGGGGATTATTGTTTGCACCCGTAATTTCTTGCGGTGCACCCCAGTTTGGGCGTATTCGGGATGCGTCCAAACTGGGTTTTTTTTTTTAAATAAAAAAAAATTCCTTGGGCGCAACCAGGATGCGCCCAAGGTCTGGGTGGATTATTTCTATTTTGAAAAATAATTTTTTAAAGATTATTGAACCGGTTTGGGTCTGAACCGGTTGATCTTGGGCGCAACCACGATGCGCCCAAGTTTTTTTTTTTTTTCCCGAAAAAAAAAACAAACAAACAAACCTGGGCGCATCATGGTTGCGCCCAAATTTGTTTATATCCAATTTGGATGTCTTGTAGTTATATCCAATTTGGTTATTACTATGGTTATATACTATGATTATATCTTATAGTTATATCTATGGTTATATCATATAGTTATATACTATGATTATATCTTATAGTTATATCTATGGTTATATCATATAGTTATATCCAATTTTGTTATTACTATATAATATAATCATAAGGATATAGCCAAATTGGATATAGCTATAAGGATATAACCAAATCACATATAACTATAAGATATAGTCATATTATATAAGTATATGATATAACCATAGTATATAACTATATGATATAATATATGATTAAGCATACTATATAACTATAAGATATAATCATAGTATATAATTATAAGATATAACCATAGTATATAACTTTAGAATATAATATAGGATATAACCATAGTATATAACTATATAATATAACCATAAGATATAATCATAATATATAACTATATAATATAACGATATGATATAAACAAATTTGATATAAGACATATAACTATAAGATATATTCATTATATAGAACTATATGATATAACCATAGTATATCTATATGATGTAATATAAGATATAATCATAATATATAACTATGAAATATAACCATAAGATATACCCATAGTATATAACTATAGAATATAACCGTAGTATATGACCATAAGACATAACCAAATTGGATATAACCATATTTATATGTGATTTTCAAAGGATATAATCATATTATATAACTATAGGATATAACGATATGATATAACCAAATTGGATATAACTATAACATATAATCATAGTATATAACTATAGGATATAACGATATGATATAACCAAATTGGATATAACTATAACATATAATCATGGTATATAACTATAGAATATAACCGTAGTATATGACCATAAGACATAACCAAATTGGATATAACCATAGTTATATGTGATTTTCAAATGATATAATCATAATATATAACTATAGGATATAACGATATGATATAACCAAATTGGATATAACTATAACATATAATCATGATATATAACTATAGGATATAACGATATGATATAACCAAATTGGATATAACTATAACATATAATCATGGTATATAACTATAGAATATAACCGTAGTATATGACCATAAGACATAACCAAATTGGATATAACCATAGTTATATGTGATTTTCAAATGATATAATCATAATATATAACTATAGGATATAACGATATGATATAACCAAATTGGATATAACGATATGATATAACCAAATTGGATATAACGATAACATATAATCATGGTATATAACTATAGGATATAACGATATGATATAACCAAATTGGATATAACTATAACATATAATCATTTTATATAACTATAGAATATAACGATATGATATAACCAAATTGGATATAACGATAACATATAATCATGGTATATAACTATAGGATATAACGATATGATATAACCAAATTGGATATAACTATAACATATAATCATTTTATATAACTATAGAATATAACGATATGATATAATCAAATTGGATATAACTATAACATATAATCATTGTATATAACTATAGAATATAACGATATGATATAACCAAATTGGATATAAGTCATATAAGTATAAGATATAATTATTGTATATAACTATATGATATAAGCATAGTATATAACTATATAATATAACCCTAAACCCCAAACACCAAGACCTAACCCTAAACCCCAAGACCTAACCCTAAACCCTAAAAAACACTACAAACCCCTTGGGCGCAATCTAGTTGCGCCCATAATTCTGGACGCAATCTAGTTGCGTCCAAAGGGTGTGTGGGGTTTAGGGGTTTGTACCCGAATGGACGAAAACCCCAAACCCTAAAACACACTAAAAACCCCTTGGGCGCAACCTGGTTGCGTCCAAAAACCCTAAATCACAAACTCTAAAAAATAATAGAAACCCCTTGGGCGCATCCACGTTGCGCCCATTTTTTTTTTTTTTTAAAAAAAATTTCCCTTCTGGGCGCAACGTGGATGCGCCCAAGGTGAACCAGATTTTTTTTAAAAAAAAAACAAAATTGGCCATGAACCGGTTTTTTTTAAAAATCCGGTTCTTTCACTTGAGCGCACCCTGGTTGCGTCCAATGAATTGTTTTTTTTTTTGAAAACAAAAATCCTGTTTTTGGGCCCAACCAGGATGCACCCAAAAACAGGTGCACCACCAGAAAATCTGGGTGCGAATATTCTACCCGTAATTAAAAAGACGAGGCATGTGAACGTGCTCGCCATCTAACCAATCTCTCTGGGTTTCTCTTTAATTAAATTAATGGTAGTTCATACAGTACATTTTAAAACTAATGATTGAGCATACACACTTTTACGGTACAAAGTTGTTGTTAAAGTCTATGGGAGGAGTGTATTGGCGCATGCAAATCTAAGTTTGATATGGTTCTATTCTAAATTTAAGTATTCTAAATTTAAGTCATGAAAGAGATTTATAATCAAGTTAAATCTGATATCATGTTAAAGTCTGTTAATCTAAAGATAATTAGGTAGATTGGAAACCATACACATATATGTGCCTGATAGGAATAGATTTCACTAACCTTAATTACGTTATAACTTTCGATATATTATATAGCCTTTATAGGTATGTTAACAAAAGTAGTTACACTAAAAGAAAAAATAGCATGTTAATGTATAATTGGAGCCCACTTTTTTTTGGGTTGCCAATTAATCGCCAAACGGAGTATTTTGCAGTGTTGATGTAGAGTACACGGCAAATGCCATGTTAGATTGAACTGTCAATTACTGATTACACCCTGTATGAAATGAGATTATTCACATGCACCCACCAAAGCAACAATTCCTTCATTTGAATTTGTCTCCCTCCCTTAATTCTCACCATTTTACTTTTTGTTTCAACAACCTACGTACGTAAGTTTAATTACAATACTCATTATATAATCAAATTTAAGCTTGTAGTTCGATTAAGGGTCAACAAAATGGAATCAAAGGTTCCTGTTGCAGAAACACATTCGGAAACCTATTTACACAATTAAACAAAATTGAAGAAGAACTCAAAAAAATACAAAAAATTATTGCTCTTAATGCTGACAGAACCCTGGCCATTAAGCAGACAAGACTCATCACAAAAAAAGAAAATCTATTCAAATTCCAAAAGATTTTTTGGAACCAAAGAGCGAAAACGAAACATATCAAATTTAATGACACAAATGTCAGCTACTTCCATAAGATAGCTACTGGCCAGAGAAATAGGAAAATTATCAAACAAATCCGAAGAAATGAAGGTACCATTATAATTGGGGAGAAAAATATTAGAAATGAAATACGTAATGACTTTATAAAGCGTTTTAAAAGCACACTGATCAACCAGAACATTCTCCAAGAACATTTAGAACTCATTCAAACTGAAATTACCCATGATGACAATCGAGAACTTACCCAACCAGTAACAAATGAAGAGATCAAGAAAGCTACCTTTGCTATTGGTCAGGATAAATATCCTGGTCCTGATGGTATGACAACTGAGTTCTACCAAAAATATTGGGACATTGTAGGGCCCTCTGTCATCCAAGCAGTGAAAAGTTTTTTCCTCTCCGAAAAAATCCTGAAACAAATCAATCATACATTCATTACGTTAATAGCTAAATGTGACAACCCAAGCTCGACCAATCACTATAGACCTATTAGTCTATGCTCAACTATTTACAAAATCATCTCAAAAATTCTAACTGAACGACTTAAAAAAAAATGGTAAAAATAACGCACCCCCTTCAAGGAGCTTTTGTTTCGAACAGATCGATTCAAGATAATATTTTAATAGCCTATGAAAATTTCCATTCCTTCAAATCTAAAAAGGACACTGAAGGATACATTGCAATCAAACTTGACATGGAAAAAGCATATGACAGAATTGAATGGAACTTCATTATTGAGGTCATGCGAAAATTTAGATTCTGCACAACCTTTATCAATTGGATAAAAGAATGCATATCCTCTGTATCTTTCTCGGTACTCGTGAATAATGGACCTACTGAAATATTCCTGCCTAATAGAGGACTGAGACAAGGTGACCCACTATCACCTTTTCTCTTTATCCTTGGTGCATAAATACTTGCTAGAAAATTACAAAAAGCTACAGATCGACCTAAAAAACCCTGGGATTCCAAATCACTAAATATGGAACAAATTCTCCAAAGCAAAACCGGAAAACTGTAAGGAAATCAAGAAAATAATCGATGATTATTGTCTTATCTCAGGACAAAGTGTGAATTTCCACAAATCAGCTTTTCAAGTCACAAAGAAAGTTTCGACCACACGAAAACAACAAATACAAGGAATCCTTACGATTACAAACATGGTTTCGCTGGATAAATATCTTGGTTGCCCGATCATTAATGGAAATGTCAATTCACATACCTTTGAAGAGATGATTACTAAATCCAGAACACAATTAACCAAATGGAAAGTGAACTCCCTATCCCAAGCAGGAAGAACAACTATGATAAGATCAAACCTTGCTACTAAACCAAACTTTATTATGCAAAGCTTCATGCTTCCAAACTCAACACATAATGAACTCGACAAAATCAATCGACAGTTCTTCTAGAACAAAGACTCATCCTATAAACCCCTTAATGGATGGGACAAAATATGCCAACCTCTTTCCAAGGGGGGCCTTGGCATTCGAAAAACAAAAGATATGAACTACGCTCTCCAATACAAACTACTCTGGAAAATTTTAGCTGAACCTGACAACTGCTGGGTAAGAATAATCAATGAAAAATATCTTAAAGGCTCCCACCTACTATCTTATGACTACAATAAAAATGGTTCTTGGCAGTGGTAAAAAATGATGAGCATCAAAAAAGAATTCCAAAAAGGACTCATCTGGCAAACTGGCGATGGAAAAATGATCAAGTTTTAGACAGATAAATGGGCACTAAATGACCCTCTTTATAACATCGTCAACCCTGCGCTAGGTACAAACCTAGATTGCAGAGTCCATGAATTCCTAGACCAAAATATGAACTGAAATAAGACAAAACTCCAACAAATGTTACCAAACGATATGCTGGATAGAATTATGGGTATCCCAATACCCGTGAACCATATTACCGATCGGATGTACTGGGAACCAAGTAAAAATGGTTGGTTCTCGACAAAATTAGCTATGAAGCTCATTAACAAAAATAAACATTTATCAGCTTACGACACGTCCTGGATCTGAAAAATGGACACATATCCCAAAGTCAAAAATTTTCTCTGGAAAACTTTAAAAAACGGCTTACCAACAAAATCACGACTACAAGAAAAAGGAGTCTCGGTCCCCCCGGGATGCATATCCTGCCTTCACCCTATGGAGGATACGAATCATTTGCTATTCCACTGTGATCATACCTTATAGACAATTTCAAAGATTAATATGACAACTAGCCTCTATCTAAGGACAACCAACTCTGCAAACAAATACATTGGATACATTATTGAAGAAATAAAACTAAAACTCTCCCCCATTGAGCTGATATAGTTATCTGTGGCCTGGTGGGCCATCTGGTTCTTTAGAAACCAAAAAACTTTCTTAAATGACAACCCTGATAAGGATGTCATTAAAGATCTACCTAGCTATATACGAAATCTCATATCTGCCTGGAATAAAACACGCAAATGGAATCCAGACTGCACTCTGGATCAATACTCCACGGCACGAAAAGAGACAATTACGAGGAAACACAGAAAACATAAATCGAAAAGACCCCCATATAAGTTTATTAAAATCAATGTAGATGGCTCTACCAAAGCTAATGGAGCGTTTGCTATTGGCTTTATTTGTAGAAATGACATGGGAAATCCGATCTTTATCCATGCAGAAAAATGTGGCATTTCAACTCCCCTCATAAGTGAACTCTTGCTCTCTGGAATGCACTTCTTAAAGCAAAAGATAAGAAATACGACCAAATACAAATAGAAACCGATAATCTTACTATTGCAAACGTTATTAATAAAATCTGGCACTGTCCATGGGAAATCAAGATTCTTATCTCCGATATCCTATGTTTATTAAAATCTTTCCAGACAGTTCAAATTTCCCATATCTTTCGAGAATTAAACTCGGTGGCCGACCACATTGCAAAACTTGGCCACAACTTTTCTCTGAACGATATCATGAACAACTCAGAGCTCAAAGCTCTCATCCGAAAGGATGCTATAGGCTGAGTGTTAAGGTCTCCTTGACACTAGTCTAATTCTTACCGTATAAAAAAAAGGTTTCTGTTGCAATAGGGTTAAAATCCGCTCTAATGAAGACATAATTTGGAATTGGCGCTAACGAAGACATAATTACAATACTCATTATATTCAAGTGTGAAAGTTCAATGGACCAATTACATGAAAATCGTATACATTTGATCTTAACACGATTAATAAGCTTAACATAAAAGTTGTTGAATCACATTGTGTTAGTCAGGGAACGGTATAATTGTTCCTTGAAAAGTGAAAATATAAATCAAACAAGTAACAATTACTTTGTTCTTTAGAGAGGAAAATTCAATAAACCAACTAGTTGCATTGACAAAAACCTATACCTCTAGGTTCTACCCTAGTGGGACTTTAAATGTCTACTTGTATTATTAATTTAGTTTTAGTGTTTTACAATCAAGCAAGTCTTATCTCAACCTAGCTAGTCTCACACAGATCCTAGACTTCTAGCAAGTGTAACAATATAATAAGTTAATAACACAAGATCACAAGAAACCCGTAACAAAATACTTCACAAAAAGTTTGACACTGTTTTCTCTCTCTCACCTTGGAATGTTGTAGATGTGTTACCTTTGCTAAGGTATGCTACACACGTATTTATAGTCCTAGATAACAACTCATTAATTAAACTAGCAGCCTATGAAATGCTAACTAAGATAACTAACCAAATATTATCTAATCTCATAAATACGATATTTTAAACACTTTTTCCAAAGATATAGTATCCTAGAATATGCTTGGGGACGTTTGGTAAAAAATAGGTATCAGGTTGGAATGGAATATCTGGTTGAGAAGGTATGGATTTGAGAAGTGATAGATGAATTTATGTGTTTGGTTAGTATTTTGGAATGAATTTTTGAAGCCCATTTCTCAACTTTTCCCATACCTCATTACTTCATTTCAACCCCACAGAAATTGAGGGGTTGATAACTTGGGTTTGACTAGGTTTTGGGAATGGATTTAATTCCAAGATATTAAACACCAAACACTAGATTTTGGGTTGGGATTCCCAACCCTTCCGAACCCCATTCCTCAACCCCAACAATCAAATAACCCCTAAATCTTCTCTCTTTCTCGCGCTTTGCAGCCTAAGAAATCATTAAGATCTTCTTTCCAAATTTAGAAAATTTTTCCAATGTTCTCAGCGCGTGTTTCTTTGCATAAGCGCATCATTCCTTAGCGTTGTTTCATTTGTTCTTTCTTCTTTACAACGCACGTATTAACACTCTGTTTTTCTCATCGTCGTTGTTCATTTGATGACTCGTCATTCCTTTACTTCTATCTTTTGCTTCTGTTTTTATTGTTCCCTATTTCATTCATTCAACCTAAAAATTCATAGGAACAAAATAAACCATAAAATCTAATAATGTTTATCATCATCAAAATTAGAGAAAACGTCATCTTTCCAACAAAAAGAAAATAGGTTTTTAACCAAAATCAATTAAAAATAAGTAGAATAGTCTGCTAACCTATATACTCCATCGGTTTTGAAAAGGTTGTCATTTTAGCCCATAATTTTTGTATAGAAAAAATTGTCAGTTTAGGTATTTAGGTAATAATTTATTGGTGAGTTACAATGTTTGACATTGGAAATTGTATTTTTTTGGCTCTTTTTATACATATTCTCTATGTTTATTGGCTAAAATTGAGATGAGTTATTAAATAATTATAAATTTTAAGAAAAATATTTATGAGAATATAGGATAATCATTGTATTTCTTAATAAGTGTGTCAAACTCTAGAATGACAATCTTTTTCATACGGATGAAGTATAAGTGTGAACATACATGTCACTGGAGATATTCTAGGAACCTGAAGTTTGACTGAAAAGCTGAGAGCATCGCACAGCCTGTGCGATAAAAATGCACGGCCCTACGGGCGGTAATTGGATTTCTCGGAAAAATCCGAGAGCACCTTATGACCTGTGCGGTAAAACACACGGTCATGCGGTCACTATTGCACTTATTTGGATAAAAAGCCGAGAGCACCGCACGGCCTGTGCGGTAAAAACACAAGGCCGTGCGGTCACTATTGCACTTATTTGGTTGAAAAGCCGAGAGCACCGCATGGGCCGTGCACGACCGTGCGGTCGCTAATTGGTCGCCCGCGCTATTTGATTGGTGTTCACTTGAACCCCAAGCTGTTAATCCGGAGTGGTCATGGGGGTGCGGCACTCACCGACCTGCCATGGCCCACATCACAACCTATTGAGCGACACTCGCCGACTCGGGCTAGTTGCAATCCGGGGTGGTCATAGGAGAGCAGTACTTACTGACTCACTATGGCCCATCGACCGACCTATTTGAGCGGTACTCACCGGCTCGGGCTATTTGAGCGACACTTGTTGGCCCGACTTGATGGTTGGTTGTGGAGGCCGTGGGAGTTCAGCACTTACTGACTCGCCACGACCCACGCTCGTTTCCTGTACTTAGGAGTTCAAAAAAATTGATCAAGCTAAATCAAAATGCATTGCAATTGCCAAATGACATGTTTCAACAAATCAATCAACATAAATTGTTTTCAAATACGAAAAGAAGTTTTGCTAGGGGGGAACTCGGAGGCCTCGTTAAAACCTCTCCGCAAGAAAACCTCATGAAAAAAAAACGTATGAAAAGGGAAAAGAGTACCCCACACCTAGCGCCAGCTCAGATGTATAACTTCTTCAAATTAGAGGTGTTCCACGTGTGCGGGTCAACTTTGCCGCTAAGATCCTCCAGCTTGTAGGAGTCATTGTCGGGGCTTGCTATCACTCGATATGGCCCCTCTCAGTTTGGCCCTAGCTTGCCTTCCGTTGGGTCCTTAGTGTTGGTGAGGACCTTTCGGAGAACATAGTCGCCGACTTCAAAGCTACGCGGCTTCACGTGCTTGCCATGGGACCGTGCTATTTCCTGCTGGTATGCAGCCGTTCGGATGGCTGAAGCTTCACTCCTCTCGTCAAGCAGATCGAGATTGGCCTCAAGGGCTTGGTCGTTTCCTCATTGCTCAAAGGCTGCGGTGCGGATTGTTGGTAACCCCATCTCTAGGGGAATGACCGCCTCTGTGCCAAAAGCCAAAACAAAAGGCGACTCGCCTGTGGATCTCCTGGGTGTGGTATGGTACGCCTAGAGCACCGCCGGAAGCTCCTCCGCCCATTGCCCTTTAGCTTGATCCAGCCTCTTCTTGATCCCCTCAAGAATCACCTTATTAGTAGCCTCTGCTTGCCCATTAGCATGCAAGTAAGCTACGGATGAGTAGAAATTCTTAATTACATACCCCGCACAAAAGGCCTTGAACGCAACACTGCTAAACTGAGTGCCATTGTCAAAAATCAAAGAATAAGGAATGCCAAAACGAGTAATAATGAATTCCCAAATAAACTTCTTGATGTCGCTGTCCCTTATGCTGGACAACGGCTTGGCCTCCACCCACTTGGTGAAGTAATCTGTGGTGGTGACCAAATAACGCTTGTTGCCCGGTGCTCTAGGGAAAGGACCAACGATGACGAGACCCCACTGGGCAAACGGCCATGGGCTTGTAAGAGGATGCAAGTCAACTGTTGGTTGATGTGTCAACTTGGCAAGCTTCTGGCATTTTTCACACTTCTTGACGTAGCAGTCTGAGTCTTTATGCATGTAAGGCCACCGATAGCCTTGAGTTCTACTCCTGAATGCCAGACTTCTTCTTGCAGCGTGGACCCTGCAGACTCCCTCATGGATCTCGAACAACATATCTTCGACCCTGAAAGGGGGAACGCACCTCAAGTAGGGACCCAAAAAGGACTTTTTATAGAGAATTTCCCTGCGGTGATATCTAGAAGCGCGCAGCCCGTAGCTTGACCAGGCGCGCCTCCCTCTTGTCAGCATGAAGGATGTCTCGACTCAGATAGTCAAATATGGGATCCATCCAACTAGGCTCGGTGTCAACTGGAGCTACCTCTTCAACCTCGATACTAGGGATTTCCAGGATGTCAATGTGAACCCAAGCTCCCGCCTCACTGGTACTTGCTAAGGCTAAGGTTGCCAAAGCATCTACAACCTCGTTTTGCTCACGAGGAATCTAATGGACCTTGAACTCTTGGAACCCTGCCAGCAAACTCCTTGCTTTTTCCAGATAGGCCAACATCCGGGATGACTTTACCCCGTACTCGCATGTAACCTGATTCACTATAAACTGTGAATCTGAATAGACTACCACCTCCCTGGCTCCATTGTTTCTGGCGGCAATCAAACCCAAGATCAACGCTTCATACTCTGCCTCATTGTTGGTTGTTGCAAAGCCAAGCATGCCGGCTGTCCTGATCACCTCCCCGGTTGGGGAAGTTAAGACCAAACCTGCCCCAACGCCCTTTCTATTCCTGGCACCATCGATCTGCAACTCCCAAGTAGACTGCTCGCCTACACTCAGTGTCCAAGCCACCTTCAAGAGTTTTGGGGCTTCCTCAACAAACTCTGCAACAAAGTCTACCATGACCTGGCCCTTGATCGTTGTTCTAGAGATGAACTGTATCTCATACTGCCCCAACTCGACTGCCTAACGCACTACTATGTCTGACAAATCTGAACTAGATAGCAAAGCTTTAAGGGGAAAAGTTGTGATGATTGCGACTGGGTGAGCCTGGAAGTAGTGATTCAACTTCTTGGCACCAACTACCAAAGCGAGTAGGAGGCTGCTGAAGATAAGTCTTGAGCTCTGACAGTGATTGCTCACACTCATCGTGCCACTGGAATATACGATCCCTTTAGCAGTTTGAAAAATGCACTACACCTGTCAGACGATCTGTTGATAAAACGATTTAGAGCCGCTGCCATCCCTGTGAGTTTATGCACGTCTTTCACATTGCGAGGACTCTAAATAGACTGAATAGCCCAAATTTGTTCCAGACTCGCTTTTATGCCTCTTCTGGTAACTAGGTGCCCCAGAAACTTGCCTGAGCTGACACCGAAGGCACACTTGGCTGCGTTCAGCTTCAAATTAGCTTGCTTCAAGATATCAAACACCTGCTGCAAATCCGCTAGATGCTCATTCTGCTGCTTGCTTTTGACCACCATGTCATCAATGTAAACCTCAACTGACTTGCCAATCAAGTCCCCAAATAAGGAAACAACCATTCTCTATAAAGTTGCCCCGACATTTTTCAAACCGAAAGGCATAACCTTGTAGCAATAGATACCCCGTGGCGTCATAAAGGTTGTCTTTTCCTGGTCATCTTGTTGCAATGGGATTTGATGATAGCCCTTGTAAGCATCCAGGAAACTCATCCTTGCATGCCCCGCAGTCGAATCAACCAGTTGGTCAATATTTGGGAGAGGGAACATATCCTTCGGGCATGCCTTGTTCAAATCTGTGAAGTCAACACACGCGCACCACTCGCCATTTTTCTTCGTGACCACTATGGTGTTGGCGACCCACGTTGGATACTGGACTTCTCTGATTGCCCATGCCTCCAACAATTTTTGCAACTCCTTCAAAACTGCATCGGTGTGTGCATTGAGGATCTGTGAGCTCTCTGAGCAACATGCTTGACATTCCTATCAACATTCAGTCGATGGCAAGCTACTTCCGGGCTCATGCCTGGCATCTCATAGGGGGTCCAAGCAAATACCTCACGATTTCTTCTTAGGAGTCAAGATAAAGACTCCAATTCATCTCCTGAAATATTTGTCAGGTTCAGAGGAACTTACATTAATTTTTTGCAGGGCTTCTACCGACTTATCTGCAAGAGATGTCCCCACCTCGTCCAACACCTGAGGAGAAGCTTGGACCATGTTAATGATGCTCGCTTTTACTCCCAAGCAATGATGACCAGCTCCTTGATCTCCTTTGACACGCACCACGCCCCCCCTGGTGTGAGAAAACAATAAGCTGCTACAAGGTCGAGTGTACGGCCCCCATCTGATGCAGCCAAGGACGCCCCGAGATGGCATTGTAGAAGGATGGGACGTTGACGACTAGAAAATCTATCTCAACCGCCTTGCCCCTAGTCGTGACCGCCTTATGCAGCATCCCAAGTGGCCACACGGGAATAGAACCAAGACCCAACAATTGAGTAGAGATAGGGATTAGATCTTCTTGTTTTCTCCCCAACTTCTTAAACAAATAAAAAAACATAAGATCCACAGAGCTGCCTGAATCAACAAGAATTCTGCGTACCTCGCAAGTTCCCATGTTGACAGTGAGAACTAGTGGATCATTGTGAGGGTGCTGTAGCTCGAGCAAATCATCGTATGAAAAGGTCAGCAGTTGCGTTGCTTCGACCTTTGGCTTCTTTTCAGGCGCACAATCACTCTTTATGACCTCTAGTGCATGGAAATGCTTTCTGTACTCATGTCTAGAGCTTACAGTCTGCTTGACTGTCAACTCTATCATGTGTATCACCTTCTTCTGAGCATCTTTGCTTCCTTTAGGCTGATCATCTAGAAGGTTTTTCTTTGCCTGATCACCACCTGAACTCGAGCCGGAATCAATGAACTTGTTCAATAAGCCTTGAGACACCCACTTCTCAAGCACTGCCTTGAACACCTTTCATTACCCTGTGAGGTGCCCCTTCTCTTTATGAAAAGCGCAATACTTTCCCATATCCCGATCTTTAGAGTCACTCCTCAATTTTGGCGGCCTTGTGAAGAAAGGCTTCTCCTTGATCTGGGGTAGAATGCGATAAATTGGCTCCTTTAACACTGTATGCACTACTCGCAGATCTATAACGGGCGGAAACCCCCTGCTTTTGGCCTTTCCCGATTTCTTCTTTTCGCCCTCATCTGGGCGTGCCTGCGGAGATGGTGATATCTTGTCTCTGGACAACTTTTGATCATTCTCCAACTTGATATATTGCCTGACTCTCTCCTGAAGTGCCTGAACTCCGCCAGCTGGTCTCAGAGTCAAGCTTTCTCTCAGCCTACTGTCTTTGGGGAGTGCTAATCGAAAAGTCGTAGCAGCAACCCTCTTATCATAGTTCTCGATATCAGCAAAACAATCCATAAACCTGGAAGCAAACTGCCTCAAGCCCTCTCCTCTGCGCATTTCGATATCAAGCAAAGCATCCATAGTAGTAGGCTCCCTGCTGACTGTTAGCAATAAATCGAGATACAAACTTCTTAGCTAATTGGGTCCATGAATAAATCGAATCTGGCTCTAAAGCATGAAACCACTTAGCAACTATCTTCCCTAGGCTAGAAGGGAAAAGTTTACACATCAGCGCATCATTGTCAACCCAGAATGCCATCTTATGCGAATATGATGCCACATGAACAACATGGTCTGATTTCCCATCATAAACATCAAAAGATGGAGATGAAAACTTAGCTGGTGGTGGCTGTTCGCGAATTATCCTTGCGAACGGGGTTGCTGTCATTCTCGTAAGCTTCAACTCAGCATGCTCTTGTGCGTTGACCAGGGACTCCCCCAGGTTATCAAGAAGGCAAAGACGCTATGCTCTGTCTATCTCGCGTCTCTGCCCTCTAGACCAACCAGACTCTGCACTTCTTGAGCGATCTCTACGCACATCCTTCCTGGAACGCAGCGTGCGGTCCTGGGATGGAGACCGGTGACGCCGGCCACTACGCTCCCTCTCACAATGGCTTGCGCGAGAGCGCTGGTGCGGTGGTGATGGAGCCCGGTCCGTGCGCGAAGTCGAGGAGGACGTCATGGCAACCCTCCACCGCCTCAGGCTGTCATCCTGGCGAATTCTTTCTGGAACCCTAATCTCGCGGCGGTGCACATCTTGCGCGCCACTAGCATAATCACGAGCACAATTAACAGCAATGACACGTCCTCCTTCCTCGCGACCGCACAAGGACTCAATGACGCTTGCCATCCTGGCAATGATGTAAAACAAGGAGGTTGAAGGCTTTGTCTCACTTGCTTGAGCTCCGGATCGTGGCACAAGTAGGCGTTGGGATTCTTCTCCGGGCACCGGATGGGTAGAGGTTGTTCTTGTGTGTTCAAGTGTTTGAAGAGTAAGCAAGGCCAAGGGAACCTCCAAGTGAGGTTCCTTGGCTTCGGTCTAAACAAGTGAAACAATGAAAGTGTTTTCTTGAGAACAAACTTGATTGTCTTGATTGAAAGAGAGTGGAAGGAAGATACAAAGCTTGGGTTGATAGATTCGACCAAGTTGTGGGGAGGTAATCCTACACCCAAGATCTGGTACTTCCACGAGTGGATGAGCCTGGATATCAAGCCGTTAATGGTGCACCACACATGCTCTACCTTGGAGCAGTATGTGGATTGTGCCTATAAGCTGGAGATAACTCTAGAGGAGTCGACCAAGAGGCACAACCGATAGAAGTCGATGCAGAACCAGAACCAGGGAGGTGGTTTTAAGCGCCCTGCGCCACCGTCTAACTTTGCCAAGTCCGGCCGAGCTAAGACAGAGATGACGCAAGGAGGATCGACTCAGCAGTCAGGGCAGACCCGGAGTTCAGTTCAGTGTTATAACTGTGGTACGGCTGGGCACAAGAGCAATGAGTGTCAGAAGGAGAAGAGGTCGTGCTTTGGGTGTGGACGTGATGGTCATCTACAAAAGTTCTGCAAGCAGGGGAAGCAGAAGGGAGTAGAGTCGCAGCAAGGGTCAGTTTATCAGAGCAACCGACCTAGGTTTAAGCCTGCCGAGACTCCTAGCCCTTCAGTGCAGACGACTGCTCAGAACAGGGGAAAGGCCCCAGCTGTTTCTGGAAGTCAGGGCCAACGCTTGTACGAGATGCGTGAAGCAGATGGATCCAACGCTCCGATTTCTCAAGGTACTCTATACCTTCACTCTACTTCAGTGTGCATTCTGTTTGATTCTGGTGCTACGCATTCCTTTATTTCGGATAGCTGTGTTAGCAAGTTAGATTTAGTGTGCAACGATTCGTGCGACCCTTTCGTCGTTAATCTTCCTAATGGAGAACGTTTGGTGGGAACCAAGCATCTGTCGACTTTCCGATTACCATTCAGGGTAAGGAATTCGAGGCAGATTTAATCTGCATAGCCATGGCTCCATACAACATTATTCTCGGTATGGATTGGCTGACGCGTCACAAGGCGATGATCGACTTCAGTTCAAGAACGGTGACGGTGTCATCTGGGGGCTAGTTCATGTGCAAGTTCAAAGGTCGAAATGACGCTAATAACGGCAAGCTGATCAATGCGATGGCTGCGTTTAAGCTACTACGACAAGGATGTGTCGGGTACCTTTGCTACTTGGATTCGCCTGCGAAGGATGGACCTGAGGTTCCTGATATTCCTGTAGTTAGGGAGTTTTCGGATGTCTTTTCGGAAGAAATTCCTGGATTACCCCCGAACCGTGGCGTAGAGTTTTCAATTGATCTTGAGCCTGGTACGGCGCCGATTTCCAAATCACCGTATCGGATGGCTCCAACTGAGATGCAAGAATTGAATAATCAACTTGAAGATCTTCTTGACAAAGGTTATGTCAGGCCGAGTGCATCGCCGTGGGGTGCTCCGATATTATTCGTCAAAAAGAAGGACGAATCGTTTCGACTTTGTATCGACTACCGAGAGTTGAACAAGGTGACGATCAAGAACAAGTATCCTTTGCCTAGGATTGATGACTTGTTGGAACAGTTGCAGGGAGCAAATGTTTTCTCCAAGATCGACTTGAGATCTGGATATCACCAGCTCAGGATTCGTGAGCAGGACATTCCTAGAACTGCGTTTAGGATCAGATATGGTCATTACGAGTTCGTAGTGATGCCTTTTGGGCTTACAAATGCTCCAGCTGTCTTTATGGATTTGATGAACCGATGTTTTCACCATTACTTGGATAAGTTCGTGGTGGTCTTCATCGACGACATTCTGATCTATTCTCCGGATGAAGAAGTCCACGAGAAACATCTGCGGATTGCCTTGTCAATCCTTAGACAACATCAGTTTTTTGCTAAATTGTCTAAATGTGAATTCTGGATAAAGGAAGCGGCTTTCTTAGGCCACGTGATCAATAAAGATGGGGTTATGGTTGATCCCCAAAAGATTGAAGTGGTGGCTAAATGGACATAGCCCCAGAACGTGAAGGAGGTGCACAGTTTTCTTGGACTTGCCGGGTATTATAGAAGGTTCGTAGAAGGATTTTCAAAGATCGCTCTACCTATGACCAATCTACTCCGCAAGGTCCACAAGAAGTTTGTCTGGAATGACAAGTGTGAGGCAAGTTTCCAGGAGTTGAAGCGACGGCTGACCTCGGCACCCGTGTTAGCACTCCCAGAAGGGAATGACGATTATGTGGTCTATAGTGATGCTTCAAAGTGTGGTTTGGGTTGTGTACTGATGCAGAGATGCATAGTTATTGCTTACGCATCTAGACAACTCAAGACTTACGAAGAAAACTATCCGACCCATGATCTTGAGTTAGCAGCGGTTGTCTTTGCACTAAAGATTTGGAGGCATTACCTCTACGGTATAAGATGCCAAGTCTTCACTGACCATAAAAGTCTCAAGTATATATTTACTCAAAAGGAGCTAAATATGAGACAACGCCGCTGGCTAGAGTTACTCAAAGACTACGACATGGAGTTGCTGTATCATCCGGGCAAGGCTAATGTAGTAGCTGATGCACTAAGCCGGAAGACAACGCACGAGACTGTAGTTGCTCTAGTTACTGCTCAGACCAAGCTAAACCAAGAGTCTTGCGACATTGAAGTCTTGTATGACCAACGTAGAGGGTACCTAAGTATGATGGAAATTCAGGCTACACTGCTGGATCAGATCAAAGAAAAGCAAGTCGATGACATCATCTTGGTGAAGTTAAGCAGTGAAGTGATGGATGGGAAAGCTCCCAGTTTTGTGGTTCAGGATGATGGATCACTTTGGTTTCAGGACCGGATCTGTATGCCTGACACAGAAGGTCTTCATTAGTTGGTGATGAGAGAAGCTCATTCATCTGCTTATTCTGTGCATCCTGGCTCTAGCAAGATGTACAAGGACCTCAGGAAGAAGTTTTGGTGGCCAAACATGAAATGGGACGTAACAGACTTTGTGGCAAAGTGCTTAACTTACTAGAAGGTCAAGATCGAACACCGTAGACCAGGTGGTGAGTTGCTACCTCTCCCAGTGCCAGAATGGAAATGGGAGGACATCGCCATGGACTTCGTCACTGGGCTACCAAAGACTCGAAGTCAGAGGGATGCTATCTGGGTAATTGTGGATAGGCTTACGAAGAGTGCTCATTTCATAGCCATTAAGACCACATGGGAAACCCAGAAGTTAGCAGAAGTCTACCATAAAGAGATTGTCCGCTTACATGGCATTCCTAAGACCATTGTATCAGACCGAGATGGCCGTTTCATGTCAAGGTTCTGGCAGGAACTTCATAAGGCTATGGGAACCGAGTTGAGGTTCAGCACCGCATTTCATCCTCAGACAGATGGTCAGTCTGAAAGGACCATCCAGACCCTGGAGGATATGTTTAGAGCTTGTGTACTCGATCGTCCGACTAGCTGGAAGGACAGCTTGAGTCTGATTGAGTTCACGTACAACAATAGTTGGCATGCTACAATCAAGATGGCTCCGTTTGAAGCTTTGTATGGTCGCAGATGCAGATCTCTGATTTGTTGGGATGATAATGCCGACAAAATTCTGCTTGGACCAGAGTTGGTCAAAAGGACGGCTTCAGACATTGCTTTGATCAGACAAAGGATGTTGACCGCTCAGAGTCGACAGAAGTCCTACGCAGATCGGAAGCACAGGACTATCGAGTTCGAGGACAAGGTTTTTGTCAAGGTATCACCATCCAAAGGAGTTTTTAGATTTGGTAAGCGTGGGAAGCTTAACCCTCGCTACGTGGGACCATTCGAGATTCTGGTTAGAGTAGGATCTCTAGCGTACTGCTTGGCGTTGCCACCATCGGCTCACCCGGTGCATAACGTGTTCCACGTATCTTTGCTCAGAAAGTATGTGCTAGATGAGTCTCATGTGCTTAGTTATGAGGACATCGAGATTCAAGCTAATGGTACTTATGAAGAGTTGCCCGTGCGCATTTTGGAGCGTCGGGAGAAGCGTTTGCGCAACAAGATCGTGCCGTTGGTACGAGTGCTGTGATCCAAGTCAGGGACCGAAGAAGTTACTTAGGAGACGTGGGAAACTGAGTTAGATATGCTCAAGCGTTTTCCCGAGTTATTTTCGACCTGAGTTTCGGGGTCGAAACTTCTTTTAAGGGGGAGGAGATGTGATACCCCGTATTTTTGTAAGGTTATTTTGGGAATTTTGGAATTTTCTTGAGTACCCGTTGTGTACGTCGGATTTAATACAAAGAGTTTGAGACATTCTGTAATGTGCTCTGTAATATTTTTCTCAGTGAAATAATATACAGACAATATGCCTTGGATTTTAATATTCGTTCGCGTACGATAATTTTTATCCCGGTTTAATGTCATGTTCGTTCAAAGCTGAACGGGCGGGAAAAGCTGGTCACGGCGACCGCCGTACAGTCGCGGCGACCGCCGTCGCGGATCCAAGAACGGCGACTGCCGTACAGTCACGGCGCCTGCCGTCCCAATGCTCGAGGTGGTAGCTGGCGTGCCAGGCTATGGCGGCGACCGCCGTAAATTACGGCGCCCGCCGTAATTGCCGTCGTCGTTGTCCGGCAGTCTTTGCTCGATGGTCGCCGGCGTGGTTCTGGCGAGCGCCGAACTAGCGTTCGTAGGCCCATTTTTCGTGCTCCAGATGCTTTGGCTATAAAAGGAGGTGTTGAGGGAGAGATTTGAGCCATCCCAAACACCGAACCTCTGCCAAATTCTCGTGTCGTCGGAGTTGTGTTTCGCCGGAGTTTGCAAGCTCTCGTCGGTGTCGTTTGGTGGTGTTTCCAGTAGCCCTTTTGAAGCCTTTTGGTTGCATTTGGAGGTCAGAACCCAAGCAAGGCGGAAAGGGGTCGAAACGCGCATCGTTTTGGTGAGATTTCTCTCGTTTCAGTCGTCTGAGTTCTTCACGGCGACCACCGTGTTCTTCACGGTGCCCGCCGTGAAGAACTGCGGCGACCACCGCCAAGAACAGCGACCGCCGCCAGTGCCCAGAATGCCTTCGTGGCTTTGGCTTGGTTGGTTGTGGTCGTGGCGTCTTTCCTTTCATTCTCTTTCGTCATTTTTAGATTCGTACTACGGTTATGTCGGATCTAACTTAGGGTTCCTTTTATGGGTCGACTCAAAGGTTGTTGTGCTGTAGGAGCTATACCCGTGTCGAGCCTGGAATCCAGTTGTCGTCGTTAGGCTTGTTTCTATTCTGCGGATTAAGGCAAGTGGCGGTTCGCTCTTGCTCGTTCGTTCCATATTTACATTAATTATCAGTAATTTATCTGAGTAATTAATTTGGAATGAATACTCTGTTTGTCTGGAAACGGTTTTGATAAACTATTTTGAAAATCATATAATAGGTTGTATATCTGTTAGAACAACGCTATTATTTGTGATCGCCTTTTGGGCCTTTATGTGGATTTATCCTGTAACTGTTATTGTGCTGTAACTGTTTAGTTAGCACTGTTAGATAGGAACGTTACTCGGACTCTGTCCAGTCGTTTCTTTATAATCTGGTATCGGGGTGGCTCGTCTCCATCTGGTACTATTCTAAGATCATGATCGGTCTCTTTCACAAGTGTGTAGAGACAGGACACTTAGCTGGTGTCACAAACCTTCCGGTGTACGTCACTCTCGACGAAACGTATACTAAGATGTGTCATCCCAATGATGGGGTACACATGTAAAAGTCTAATAACGTGATGTGTGTTTTTGAAACATAAATCAGATAAAGTGCTACTCGATGCACATAATTAATAAGCCTTGGGCGAGTAGTGCAGCTAAGTTATAGTGCAGCTAGGAAAACTCGTCTCGACTTTGATCATAGTACGTTCTCTTTCCAATCTGGATTCGCTGTATGCGATGAGGTTGGTCGTGAACCAAAGCATCTCAGTCAACTTTTAAATCATTGTTGTATGATTCTGTAACATTCCAGATTTGTCATATTTTCCTTAAAGACTCATTTCCGTTGGAGTCTTCTTTCGAGTCAATGTCTGTGAAGATTCAGTCTTCCAGAATCTTCTCTTGTGCATACCTCTTGTTTATTCCAGTAGGAGTATGATGGTTGACTATCGTCATCGATTATGATTCGAGAAGCGATGAGTCTAACCTAATACGACTGCTTCGAAGCATTCTGCTTTGTACCCTTGCTAGTCTATTCAAGTAGACTAACCCACGAACTTTGTTCTCTGCATGTGGGCCGGTGTCATCCGTTCGATTCGGCACATCAGATCGAAAGTAGCTCAGAAGATTAGAAGGACTATGGAGTCGACAGTGGTTTTTGAACGTTTTAATTATTTCTTTAATCAGGTTGAGATCTTTTGGACAATGACTTTGGTTGTAATGTACTTTCTAAGACTTTCGCTATTTTTGGTTTAAACTCTGTGTTGGCCTATTCGGGATTGGGTTGTAATCCCGTAACTCTGTTTCCTTGACAATGTTATGTTTGGGATTGAATGCTTTGATCATTATATATCATTTGTATTTCATAAATTGTATTTTAACGGTAAAGCCTTGGGTGATCTCGGTAAGGAACACTGGGGTCACTGGCGGTAATACCTTTCCAAAAGGGTTTAGTTTTGGGGGTGTTATAGAGATTGCCACTAACAACAAGAGGCACAACCATCCAAGAACCGTCATCGGGCGGCTCCTTGGGCACACCAACATGATAGGGATCATGGGTGAGCCACTTGCGCGGGTCTGGTGTCGGCGACATGCACAGAAGTGGCACATGGCCAAGGTGCATCGGTAAGGGTGCGGGCTTCGAAGCCGGCGGGGGTGCGGGCTTCGGGACCGACGGGGGCACGGGCACCGGGGCCGGTGGAGGTGTGGGCATCGGAGCAGGCGGGGGCATGAGCACCGTGGCCGGCAGGGGCGCGGGGATTTGGGCGGGGGCCGGCGGGGGCGCGGGCACCTAGGCCGGAGGGGGCACTGTGATGTGTCCTTGCCTCCGATGACAAGTCGAATTGTCAAGGTGACACCTTTGGATCTAGTCTTGGTTGGGAAGTCACTCTGTCGTATCAATCTGCTGTGGAACGCGGTGGTAATGATCGCGATGATGGGCGGCCGGAGTTGTTGACGTCGGTGATAGCGAAGGTGATGACGGGTGTCAAGGCGAAGCTAGCGATGACGACAACGCAGGGTTGGTGGCGATGGAAGCGATTGGTGGAAGAATGGAAAGCGATGGCGGAAGCGATTTGATGAGGGATAGATGACTTGAAAGACAAGTCTTTGGTGTCGTAGCGTCGACTGCGGAGGAAGGGAGATGCGAAGGAAGACTTGGCTTGAAGAATCAAGCGATTGCCGTAGCGTCGGCGGCGGAGGGAATGGGGATGCGAAGATAGAGGGTGACGTTCGATCAAGGGAAGGAGGATAAACACTCTACTTTAAACCTTGATTAAAATTGAATGTAAGAAATAACAATAACAAGTGAGGCTTTAAATAACCAATTATCTCAGCCAAGACCTAATGGGCTTGGGCCGAAACGAGCCTAAAGGCTAGCCCATGCAAGCATGCAAAAGGCACAAATCCTAAAAGATAGAAACGCTATAAATAGAAACTATCTAAAATGCTATAAATACTAAATATAGAAAATGTCTCGAAACTATGAAAACGACGCGTTGAATGAGTACAAACACCGCGAGGAACAACGACTAAGGGTCTATGGCCTCGCGAGTGAGTGCACACGATGTTGTCTCTGAAGAACGCGTTGTTTCATTACCGATGGTGGAGAGGACGACGAGTCTTGGGTTTTCGTCTAGGCTTCCTTGGCCAGCGACGATGCGTGCGACAAGTGACGCGACAACAACAAAGATGGCTTTGGACCTAGACCTTGTCATTGGGCCCTCTGAGCGTAGGCTCATGGCTTCTTCCTCGTCTTGGGCTGTCATGGGAGGCAAGGTCACATCACCCTCCCCCACTTGGCTGTGAAGCATCCCCGCTTCACCATCATCAAACTCAGGCTCAACATATGGTGTCAAGTCCGCGACGTTGAAGGACGCATGGACTCCAAAATCTGGTGGGAGCTCGAGATGATAGGCATTTTCCCCTAAGGCCTTGATCACGCGGAAGGGTCCATCTCCACGTGGTGCCAATTTGTGCTTGCACCGCGCGGGGAATCTCTCCTTTCGCATATGCACCCAGACAAGGTCTCTGGGGGCAAAGACGACGCGGCGGCGGCCAACATTCTTCTACGAGGCATACTGCGCGACCCTCCTCTCCAGCTGGTCCTTGGTGCGTCAATGAAGCTCCTGCACTTGCTCGGCGCGGTTGGCGACGGAGACATGCACTGGGTCACGGAGTGGTCGCGGCGACAGATCTAGTGGTGTCAAGGAGTTCATGCCATACACCACTTTGAACGGTGTCAACTTGGTCGCCGTGTGCCTACATCTATTGTAACAAAACTCGACAAGTGGTAGTAAGTCCTCCCAACGCCTAGGGTTGGCTTTAAGCATCGCGTGAAGGAGGGCTCCTAGGGTTCTATTCGTGACCTCTGTTTGGCCATCGGTTTGGGGGTGGTAGCTAGTGGAAAATAAGAGTTTGGTTCCTAGCTTACCCCAAAGAGTTCTCCAAAAATGACCAACAAACTTAGAATCCCTATCACTCACTATGGTACGCGGGACTCCATGAAGACGCACCACATGCTCAAAGAATGGATCGGCAATCTCACTAGCACTATGGGTTGTCTTACAAGCAATAAAATGTGCCATCTTAGAAAACCTATCTACGACCACAAAAATAGAGTCTTTACCTCGTCTAGAGAGGGGCAAACCCATGATGAAATCCATAGACAAATCTTCCCAGGGGGCACTCGGTATGGGCAAAGGAGTGTAGAGGCCATGAGGACTAGACCTAGCTTTGGTTCTCTGGCAAGTCACACAACTTCTACAAAACCTAGTCACTTGGTGGGTCATCTTAGGCCAAAAGAAGCGTTCTCGAAACGCGGCCAATGTCTTACTAATCCCAAAATGTCCGTGACTTTCGTGTGCTTCCTGAATCAAAAGAATCCTAATGGACGACCTAGGGATGAAAAGGCGACTAGCCTTGTATAAATAACCCTCAGAAAGGAAATATGACTCAAACTCACGCGATCTCAGGCAATGCTCTAAAATAGGTGCAAATAAATGATCACTAGCATACAATTCTTTAATCAAAGCAAAACCCAAAACTGTAGTTTGCACATGAGTCAAGAGAACGTACCTGCGAGATAACGCATCAGCGTTCTCCTTTCCCTTCTTGTGGACCACGACATAAGGAAATGTCTCAAGAAATTCCACCCAACACGCATGGCGGCGATTGAGGTGGGCTTGGCTCTTCAAATAGCTCAAGGCTGCGTGGTCGCTGTGGATGCCAAATTCACACGGCCAAAGGTAATGTTGCCATGTCATCAACACGCGTACTAAGGCATATAACTCTTTGTCGTAGGTGGGGTAATTGAGCGTGGCCCCAGTGAGCTTCTCACTGAAATAAGCAATAGGCCTCTTCTCTTGGTGTAGCACACCACCAATGCCTATGTCTGAGGCATCGCACTCCACTTCGAATGTCTTCGCGAAGTCGGGGAGCTGGAGTAATGACGCGTTGCACAAGGCCCGCTTCAAGGCCAAGAAGGCCTCTTCATGGGACTCAAGCCAGACAACTGTGCTTCCCTTCTTCGTCAACTCGTGTAATGGCGCGGTAATGGAGGAGAAATCTCGAACAAAGCGCCTATAAAATCCAGCGAGGCCTAGAAAGCTTCTCACCTGTGTCGGCGTCATCGGAGTTGGCCACTCTTTGATGGCCGCGATCTTTGCCTCGTCGACGCATAGACCATCACTACTCACGACGTAGCCCAGAAAATTTGTGGACGCGGAGCAAAAACTGCACTTGGCCAGATTGGCAAACAGGTTCTCGCGTCGAAGGCATTCGAGCACAAGTCGAAGGTGATCGACATGCTCTTCCAGACTCCGTGAATACACAAGGATGTCATCGAAGTAAACAACGACAAACTTGCCAAGGAATGTCCTCAAGACGTGGTTCATCACGCGCATGAAGGTGCTGGGCGCGTTTGTGAGCCCAAATGGCATGACAAGCCACTCGTAGAGCCCGTACTTTGTCTTGAACGTTGTCTTCCACTCATCACCTTCTTTCATCCTAATCTGGTGATAACCACTCTTCAAATCTATCTTGGAGAAAAGTGTGGCGCCATGAAGTTCATCAAGCATATCGTCAAGACGTGGAATAGGATGCCGATACTTGACGGTGATCTGGTTTATCGCGCGAAAGTCAACACACATTCTCCATGTGCCATCTTTCTTGGTCACAAGGATCACAAACACAGCACAAGGGGAGAGAGATTCCCTTACGTAGCCGTAATCCAACAACTCCTGCACTTGGCGCTATAACTCTTTGGTCTCTTCTGGGCCAGCTCTATATGCAGCGCGATTGGGCAAGGAAGCACCTGGGACAAGGTCAATCTGGTGCTCAATGCCTCTCAATGGAGGTAAACCTTGTGGCAACTCATCAGGAAATACATCGTCGAACGCGGCGAGCAAGGTCGCGATGACTGGTGGCACGGACACGGTGTTCGACGACTCAGGGATGTATGGAGTTGGCACAAGCAGAAAACATGGAGCTTTGCCAGTCAAACACTTAGTGAGGTCACTGGGCCTGGCTAAAAGCACGCGTTGCTCACACTTTCCTTGCAAATGAGACGTCTTTGGCAACGGCGCGGCAAACTTTGTCGATGGCGAGGCGCTACTCGAATTCTGTGGGGCACGTGGTGTCCCAGCTATGGCGTTGTGTGTCTTTTTATCAGTGCCTGGTGGAGATGACATTTTGCCAGCTTTGGAGGAGTTTGGCCTCTGGAGTGCCTCTGGACACTCTTTTGACCTAGTAGACGCGGTCTCTATGGCTTTCCGGCGATCGCGTTCAACCTGGTCCTGTAAGATCTCATGGGGAGACATTGGATGCAAGGTGACACACTTCCTGTGGTAATTGAACACATAAGTGTTCAAATAGCCATCATGGAGCACGCGCCTGTCGAATTGCCATGGGCGCCCAAGCAAAATATGTGTGGCGTCCATTGCAATGACATCACATAAAACTGAATCACAATATTGGCCTATGGAAAATGAAATTAAGAATTGGCGAGATACTGTGTTACCTAGACTAGATGATATCCATTGGAGGGCATAAGGCTAGGGATGAGGCATCGTTGGCAACTTGAAGTGTGTCACGACCTTCTCATTGACAATGTTAGCACATGATCCTCCATCAACAATGACACTCAAGGAAGCCGTCTGGACGAGAGCTCTTGTGTGGAACAAATTCTCCCTTTGGTCGCGTAGGCTTGCTTCCTTGACTGTGAGGAGACGACGCGTCACCAAGCTCAATGGTGTGCCCGCGTGTAGAAAAGCGGGTTCGCAGTCATAAGCGTCTTTGTCCTCTTCTGTGTTGCCTTCATCGTTCGTGTTAAGTGTGGCCTCCTCGTCATCACAGAACTCGTAGCCGGCGGCGGCGGCGGAGAACAACACCTTGTGAGCATTGGGGCAATCTTTCTTGTAGTGGCCTCGTCCACCACACTTGTAGCATTCGAGGTCGCGCGCGCGATCTGTGCCCACTGGGGGTTGTCTGGGCACGGTCTGGCGCGGCGTGGTGCTCAGCGTCGAAGGCTTCACCTTGGTTGCTTGGCTAGATGCGGCTGTGGGAGAGGCACTAGGGCGAACATTAGTAGAAGGTAATCCACCAGGGTTAGAAGAATACCTTTGTTGGCCACTTGGATAAGTGTAAGACTTCCGGCGAGAGATTTGTGCATGAATTTGCATCGCCGTATGTGTGAGGGTGTTCAAATCTTTGATGGGCAAAATCTCGAGTTGATCACGGATGTTGGTATTTAAGCCACTCAAGAATTTCATCCTCAATGTCGATGGTGCAACGGAGATGTTGGCCTTGTAATACATGTCTTCAAGCTTGGAAAAGAACTCGAGTGGAGACATCGACCCTTGGCGAGCCATGGCTATCTCCAGTCGCATTTGATTCCTATAGTCTGGAGGCACATATTTCTTTGTCATCACGTACACGAGTTGGTGCCACTCCGTGACCCTTGTCCTATGGCGTCGGACGCAGTCATCCTCGAAGCGATGCCACCATACTCGCGTGGCTCCTCGGAAATAAAGTGTCGCGGCGTCGACATGCTCCTCAGGGGGCACTCGACAATATTGAAGTGTGTACTCCGTAGCCTGCACCCGTTCAAGAAAAACAGAGGGGTTGTATTCACCATAAAAATGCTCAATTTTTACCTTGACTTGGTGTCGTTGGAATCGAGGCTGGGCAGGTGCTTGGTTGAACGCGTTGTTTGGTGCAGCGTCGTAGAGAGGGTTCTCAAAGGCGCACACTCCATGTGGTCTATCGCGTCCAACCTGGCATCTATCGCGGACATACTCATCCCTGGGCAATTAGGCGTCATCGCGTTGATGTCTTCGCGGCTGGGCATCGTAGTTGTCGCGTCGAATGTCTCTTGACATAACGGTGGAGGTATCCAATCCGAAGGGCGATCCTGCAATTCAAGTGGATCTCCAAGAGGGGGGTGAAAAAAATTAGGATTGACCATACCTGAGTCCTCGATCTCTTCGTCATCATACTCGTCGAAGTCGTCATGGACATTTGGTGTGATCGACGCGTAGCCATCAGATCCATAACGCGGCGTTCGAACACTCTAGTGTCGAAGGTGATCGCGTACATCATGGCTCCGGGGTTGGGTAGTTGGTGTCCTCAAGTTAGTCTCATCGCGTCGCGTATGCCCACTTGGTCGGCGACTGGGTCTCCTTGGCGTCGCGTCGGCTTGCTCGGTTCGTCGAGGGCGGCCTTCGCGTGGTACTGAGCCCGGTACGCATCTCTGGGTTCTCCTAGAGGCATAGCGATCATCAAAGTTGTATGGTTCAGAATACTCACCTTGAGTGTCCCCGGCATCGCGATCGTAGTCGGAGCCGTTGTCGAAGCCAGTGGTTGTGGCTCTGGCACGTAGCGGTCCGCTTGGGAAACGAAGCCTTGGCGACGCTCGATGACACTCTGCATACGATTGAGTTGTGGTTGATGATGAGATGTCGAAGGCATGATTCCTTTGCCTTTGTCGACTCTTGTCTTTGATGGACCCGCGTCGGTGGCTCCAGGTTGAGCCGGCGCGTCCATGGCACTCAGAGGAGTTGGAGTTGGCACGATGGGTGCCACGCGTTGTTGTGCTCTTAAGGCTGCATTCTCTTGTCGAAGAGCTTGAATCAATTGTTGCTCCTCGGACAACTCAAGGAGTGGTTCATGTTGTGGGGGGTCGAGAGGTGGTTGGTCTTGTTGCATCAATGGCGGTTGTTGGGGGTTGGTGTTGTCAACGTCGCGTTCGTCTTCACTATGTCCAATCGGCATGTTACCTATAACAAGACGGCCAGACATGGGAGTAAAAACGAACCAAAAGACAACAAAGAACAACAACCAAGCAAATCACTAGTCAAGTCACAAAGTTCACGTAGGTAGGGCTAGTTTGGGCTTGCCGTGAGGGCGGCTTGGCTTGACAAGAGATGGTGTATCAAGCAAGTTGCAATCAAACAAACAAGAACAAATTGAAACCCTAAAACAAACGTAAATAAAGTAACCTAAAAAGCAAGAAAGTACCTTCTAGGAAGCTTGACCTAGACGGTGAAGAGGTTGAGAAGATGAGCTTAGACCGAGAGTGGCTTAGGGTTGCCTTATTTTGGCTTTACCTAACTTTGGAAACTTTTTTTTTATATCCGAGATCTATCTTTTGATCTTTTCGGATTTGCAAAAGGAAACAAAAATAAAAAGGTCTAAGTAACAAGAATATCACAAGTGTGATCTTAGAGATAAGAGATAGAACATGAGATTTGATGATATCTTATATAAGAAAATTCGGTTAGCAACCTAAAAAGCAATATCTAGCAAACAAGGATACTCTATCCACGCATGAAATAAGGAAACCAAATATTCTAGCATGCAAGATAACAAATTACCTAACACACCAAAACTTAGGGAACAAGAAAAAAAAATTCGGCCAAGATAGGATCTTGTAGAAACCGAAGGTGTTGCAAAGATGGAAAATTTATGGTTTTTCGCGATATCTCAGTAAAGCAAACGATGGGGGTCAAGAAAAAATTGTGAACAAAATGCAAACTTGAGTTCGTGACTTATAAGACTGCTGGGCTCTGATGCTAGTTGATGTGTTCTTGCCTCCGATGACAAGTCGAATTGTCAAGGTGACACCTTTGGATCTAGTCTTGGTTGGGAAGTCACTCTGTCGTATCAATCTGCTGTGGAACGCGGTGGTGATGATCGCGATGATGGGTGGCCGGAGTTGTTGACGTCGGTGATAGCAAAGGTGATGACGGGTGTCAAGGCGAAGCTAGCGATGGCGACAACGCGGGGTTGGTGGCGATGGAAGCTATTGGTGGAAGAATGGAAAGCGATGGCGGAAGCGATTTGATGAGGGATAGATGACTTGAAAGACAAGTCTTTGGTGTCGTAGCGTCGACTGCGGAGGAAGGGAGATGCGAAGGAAGACTTGGCTTGAAGAATCAAGCGATTGCCGTAGCTTCGGCGGCGGAGGGAATGGGGATGCGAAGATAGAGGGTGACGTTCGATCAAGGGAAGGAGGATAAACACTCTACTTGAAACCTTGATTAAAATTGAACGTAAGAAATAACAATAACAAGGGAGGCTTTAAATAACCAATGTATCTCGGCCAAGACCTAATGGGCTTGGGCCGAAACGATCCTAAGGGCTAGTCCATGCAAGCATGCAAAAGGCATAAACCCTAAAAGATAGAAACGCTATAAATAGAAACTATCTAAAATACTATAAATACTAAATATAGAAAATGTCTCGAAACTATGAAAACGACGCGTTGAATGAGTACAAACACCGCGAGGAACAGTGACTAAGGGTCGATGGCCTCGCGAGTGGGTGCACGCGATGTTGTCTCTGAAGAACGCGTTGTTTCATTGCCGATGGTGGAGAGGACGACGAGTCTTGGGTTTTCGTCTGGGCTTCCTTGGCCAGCGACGACGCGTGCGTCAAGTGACGCGACGGCGGCATAGATGGCGTTGGACCTAGACCTTGTCACTGGGCCCTCTGAGCGTAGGCTCATGGCTTCTTCCTCGTCTTGGGCCGTCATGGGAGGCAGGGTCACATCACACTGGTACCAGGGCCGGTGGGGGCATCGAGGTGACAAGAGCCAAGGTGCTCTTGCAAGCTAGTATGGACTCGGTGACGTAGCGCTTAGCCATGAGATAGATGAGCTGAGCCCATGTGTCCACGGGATGCCAACCGTGACTACAACGATTGCCTTGGAGCCAAACCCACCAATCCCAAGCATCATCGGTGAAGCACCTGGTGGCAATCTAAACGTGATCATAGTACTCATAGATGGAATGGCGAAACACATACGCCGTGTGACGCGCCCACTCCAAAAATTCCTCCTCGTCTCCGTAGCCATCAAAGGTGCGGAGGCGCAACCTCGAGCCATGGCGTGGGCGCTGGCTAGGAGGGCCATGATCACCTAGGTAAGACATGACCTCAAGCAAAACATCAAGAGCTCAAAGTAAAGACAAGCAAAGCAAGCACAACTTTTCTAACAAGTTTCTAAATCCCACTCAAAAAGCTAACAAGATGTGTGGGAAAAGTTGATGTTGGCCTTTGCTTCTTTTGTGGGAAGTCACATGCAATGGTCAAACTTGAAGACAAAGAAGCTTTTGGGAAAAGGAAATGTTGGACTTTGCTACTTTAGTCCAAGTCACATGCAAGGTTAGGCTCTTGGAACAAAGCCTAAAATGGACACTAGACAATAAATGTGAAGGTGGAAAGTGGATATGGGACCTTCCTCTTTGGTGGAAGTCACGTGCAAAGGATAAGGAGCATGGAAATTAGCCAAGGAGCTTCTTCTTCAACCTTTAACAAGGCAAGGGACGGCTGGTGGATATGGAGGCAAGGTGGGCGGCGACAAGGTGGCAGGCGGCGGAGGTACGGTGGCCGGTGGTAATGACAAGGCGGCGGAAGGCAATTTTTTTGGCTTTTTGGACTGAAATTTTATGGAGATGATGGGAATGGCAAGGGGAGTTGGAAAATGAGTGAAATAAAGAAAAATGAGAGAAGTTGGTTGTCCTTCTCTGCAGCCGCTGCTGCCAACTCGACGTTCTGGCATTGCGACTCCGTCACGACAACCTACAACTCCTCCTAGAGGCGCTCTGCCTCAACCCTAGCGGACTCCAACTCGGCAAAGCGGCGATCTTGCTCTGCCCTTGCCACGTCTTTTCAGCCCGTTGCGTTGCGTCAGACACGCTCGTAGTACGTCTTGCGTTCACCATCTTTGCCTCTTCCCACAGACGGCGCCAAAATGTAGTAGCAGGAATCTGAACTACAAAGAGATTCGATGAAGAGACGGTTGATTCTTGCGAAGAACGCTTCAGATGCCCTTGATTAATGAATCTGCAATCAAGAACACAAAACGGGAGGGTTGGATCTCCCCTAACGCCCCTCCGACGCTCTAGTCAGACAAAAGCTCTCAAATTTCTAATGGTGGATGCCCAAGAGAAAAAGAACATACTAAGGAAGAAGAAGGAAGCTAGGTCTTAGGGTGTTACTTACTTGGGCTTGCCTTGTAACCTCCTTATGGGTATATCACTTAATAGGTCCATTATTTGCCTCTTAACTAAAAAAGGTTGCGCAACTAATTATCCTCTATTTTTCTTCCATAATTAATTATCTTATTTAGTTAGGAAAAATAACTAATTAAAATAACGGCGAAAAGATATAATTTCCATCGTCAAAAAATTAAAAATCATTAGAAGAAATATTGTCCATTAGAGTGGATGTAGTGGTTAATTAGTTGTCCATTAGAAAATTACCATTGGAAAAATTATCCATTAGAAAAATTGTCCACTTAGAAATCAATCTAGTTGGAGTCACTTGTATTCGAAATTACCTAGGGTTCATTTGACAAATTTCTTTATAAAAAAAATAATTTTAAAATTTTCTAGTATATTTGGATGATATAGAAAAACAAAAGAAAAAGTAACTATTTATTTATAAATAACTAGTGTATTACTCGTGCCATGCAAGGGTATGGTGAGAAATACAAAATTTTAAATATCTCACAAAATGAGTAGTTTACGTTTAATTAATTTAAGTTTTATATTGTTAGAACATTATATTTATTCCGTTAAAAAAGTTATTGTATAGTTGTATAAAAAAGAAAAACGCACTTATCGTGAATACTATCGTAACCTAATAAGTTTGAAAGTTTATACAATGGTGGAAGTGTGTGTACCATAAAAGGAGAGTCATGTGCTTGATGAGAATATATTAAACTTGAAATGCATCTAATGATTATTTAAAAAATTGACAACATTATTATATGTGATAAGCATAATAAATATATGATAAAGATTAGTCAAATAAAATAAATTAATAATTAAAAGTATAGATATATATTCTTTTGAAAAAAAATAAACTAATTCATATTAAAGTATGGTCACATATATAATTAGGTTAAATAGTTATAAGTGACTGATTATACATATTAGGCACCTTTTCATCCATATATTAAAATTCTTAAACTTATAAATGCCCACATCTAAATTTAAATGGGAATGATCATGATGATGCATGTATGATATTTTCTAATGCTTCGTGATTGTAGGATCGTAGATTCAACAATATTTGCAAATATTTGATGTTCTTCATAATGCTCCATGATTATCAAGAGAGGTTTAAAAATATTAATGATTATCACGTGAAATTGCCAAAGATGTTGTGTATCACACAAAATTCATAAACCTTGTGGGTACTATGCAAAATTTTCAAAAAAAAAAATTATAGGTTTTTTGTTTTAATAAAATGACTTTTAGATACGTAGTTGAAGGATTGTAGGTTCAACAATACTATGTGTATTAAAATAAAATATATTTGAAAACACATTATATTAAAATTAATTAAATAAATATGTAAGTATCTAAATTGGTCACAAAATATCTAATTTGAGTTTTCGTACTCTGCACCATTTTAAATAAGGTTAAGAATTGAAAGATTTATAATATTAATTTTTAAAATATGCATAATATTATCTTTAGTTAGTTCATGGAATTTTATGTAAATTTATCATGTGATTATTATTGAATAAAGTCAACATATTTAATATATATTTCATTTAGATTGGTTTTCATATGTATATATTCATATTACGTACTTTGGTATATCTAGATTGTTAACTAAATGTAAAAAATATTCTTTTTTAATTTTGAAAATCTAAAATATGGTTGAAGGAACTGTAAGTACCAAAACGAATCCTATAAAACGTTTTAAAAATATATTTGCACATGATCGAAGAATCAAATATTGTTAAGTTTTTTGCTAAAAAATATTGTTAAGATTTATTGATTTAAAATTGATTTAATATCGATATAATAATAGATTAAGAAAACTAAAAAAATAAAAAATGGGCCTAGAATTGTTCTATGGCTTAAAAGGAGAAAACTTTAATATATATATATATATATATTCTTAAATCAGTTTAGTTTAATATATCTAATTTAATGGCGTGATAAGAAAGTGAAAATCAATGAGAATTTAATAGTGTGTTGATTTACTAAGTTGATAGCTTAATGTACATAACTTTTCTACATATAGTATGCTAACAATCTAGGCGGTTGGCGTAGGAAGCAAAACGCTGGTACCAAGTAGTCAATATGATATCGTCCACATAGACGAGCAAGTGAGCTTGCTGGCAGCCAGACTTGTACACAAACAGAGAGGTGTCTGCCTTGCTACTGTGAAAACCGAGGCGGCTGACGTAGGAAGCAAAACGCTGGTACCAAGCTCGGGGCGCCTGCTTTAACCCATACAAAGCTTTTTTTAGTTTGCAAACAAAATCAGGGAATTTGCGACTTACAAAACCGGGAGGCTGCTGACAGTATACAACTTCATTCAGATGGCCGTGAAGAAAGGCGTTTTTCACATCCAATTGATGGATTGGCCAGTTCTTGGTGACGGCTAGGCTCAAGATGGTGCGCATTGTCGTTGGTTTGACAACGGGAGAGAAGGTCTCATCGAAGTCGATGCCCGGTTGTTGAGAGTAGCCGCGGGCGACCCAACGCGACTTGTAACGGGACAGTTGGCCATCAGCTCCAAATTTGTGACGGTAGAGACATTTTCCTGAAACGACATTAGCATCCTTCGGTCTTGGTACAAGTTCCCAAGTCCTATTTTTAATCAGGGCATCATACTCCTCTTTCATGAATTGAAACCATTGTGGGCTTTGGATGGCAGTTTTGTGGGATTTTGGAAGAGGAGAAATTGTGGTGGTAAGATTGAATATTTGTTTGGGTTTAGAAATTCCAGCTTTCCCGCGGGTAACCATTTGGTGGTAATGGGAAATTGTTTGCTTGGGTGGGGGGTCGAAGTAACTGGTGAATAATTGGAACCCGCCGGAGTAGTGGGTGCCGAAATTTGTGTAATTTCGGTGAAGGTTGGACGAGGTGGAGAGGAAATCGAATTTGGAGAAGTGGGAAGTGGGGGCACCAAATTTAGTGGGGCAATTCCAAGAATTGAATTTTGATTAGTTGTTGAGTTTGTTAAAGGAGATCTGGGAGTGGGGTACGAAAAAGTGGGTTGTTGGAGCGAATCTTGAGAGGAATGAGTGTAACACCCCCAAAACTTAATCCTTTTGGAAATGTATTACCGCTAGTGACCCTAGTGTTCCTTACCGAGATCACCCAATGCTTTACCGTTTAAATACAATTTATGAGTTACGGGATTACAACACAATCCCGAATAGGCTAACACAGAGTTTAAACCAAATACAGCGGAAGTCTTATAAAGTAGGGTACATCGGAAATCTTATAAAATACATTACAACCAAAGTCATTGTCTAAAAGATCTCAACCTGATTAACGAAATAACTTAAACATTCGAAAACCACCATCGACTCCATAGTCCTTCTATCCTTCTGAGCTACTTTCTATCTGATGTGCCGAATCGAACGGATGACACCAGCCCACATGCAGAGAACAAAGTTCGTGGGTTAGTCTACTTGAATAGACTAGCAATGGTACAAAGCAGAATGGTTCGAAGCAGTCGTATTAGGTTAGACTCATCGCTTCTCGAATAACAACCGATGACGATAGTCAACCAGCATATTCCTACTGGAATAAACAAGAGGTATGCACAAGAGAAGATTCTGGAAGACTGAATCTTCACAGAAATCGACTCGAAAGAAGACTCCAACGGAAATGAGTCTTTAAGGAATTATGACAAATCTGGAATGTTTACAGAGTCATACAACAATGATTTAAAAGTTGACTGAGATGCTTCGGTTCACGACCAACCTCATCGCATACAGCGAATCCAGATTGGAAAGAGAACGTACTATGATCAAAGTCGAGACGAGTTTTCCTAGCTGCACTATAACTTAGCTGCACTACTCGCCGAAGGTTTTATTAATTATGTGCGTCGAGTAGCACTTATCTGATTTATATTACAAATCACACATCACATTATTAGACTTTTACATGTGTATCCCACCATTGGGACGACACATCTTAGTATACGTTTCGTCGAGAGTGACGTACACCGGAAGGTTTGTGACACCAGCTAAGTGTCCTGTCTCTACACACTTGTGAAAGAGACCGATCATGATCTTAGAATAGTACCAGATGGAGACGAGCCACCCTGATACCAAATTATAAAGAAACGACCAGATGAAGTCCGAGTACATTCCTAACTAACAGTGCTAACCACACAGATACAGCACAATAACAGTTATAGGATAAATCCACATAAAGGCCCGAAAGGCGATCACAGATAATAGCGTTGTTCTAGCAGATATACAACCTATTATATGATTTTCAAAACAATTTATAAATCACTTCCAGATGAACACATTAATAATCGTTCCAAATTAATTAATCAATTAAAATAACTGATAATCAATGTAAATATGGAAACGATGAGCAAGAGCGAACTGCCACTTGACTTAATCCGCAGAATAGAAACAAGCCTAACGACAACGACGAGATTTCAGGCTCGACACGGGTATAGCTCCGCTAGCACAAACACCTTCGAGTCGACCCATAAAAGGAACCCTAAGTTAGATCCGACATAACAACAGTACGAATCTAAAAACGGCGAAAGAAATCGAAAGGAAAGACGCCACAACGACAACCAACCAAGCCAAAGCCACGAAGGCATTCTGGGCACTGGCGGCGGTCGCCGTTCTTGGCGGCGGTCGCCGCATTCATCACGGCGGGCGCCGTAAAGAACACGGCGGTCGCCGTGAAGAACTCCGACGACAGAACGAGAGAAAAACTCACCCAAATGATGCGCGTTTCGACCCCTTTTTGCCTTGCCTGGGTTCCAACCTCCAAAGGAAACCAAAAGGCTTCACAAGGGCTTCTGGAAACACCACCAACCGACACTAACGAAGCTTCTGAAATCCGGCGAAACTAACACTCCGACGAGGCGAAATTTTGGCAGAGATTCGGTGCTGGGATGGCTCAAAATCCTTCCCCCAACACCTCCTTTTATAGCCAAAGCAATGGGAACATCATCATCACCCTAGACGAGGCCGAGCAGGGCTAGATCGGCACGACCAGAGCTCGCCGACGACCAACGGGTAATGACTGCTGGGTGATCACGGCGGGCGCCGCAACTTTGCCTACGGCGGGCCGCTGCGGGCGCCGTAATTACGGCGGTCGCCATTCCTAGCCCTGGCGAGCCCAAAGTAGGAGACGATGGCCTGACACCTCGGGCCCAACGACGGCGGGCGCCGTTACTGTACGGCGGTCGCCGTTTTTTCCTTTTCCCGCCCATTCAGCTTTTCAACGAGCAAGACATTAACCCGGGATAAAAATTATCGTACGCGAACGCGTATAAACATCCGAAGCACGTCGTCTGTATTTTATTTCACTGAGAAAAATATTACAGATACAGAGCACATTACAGAATGTCTCAAGCTACCTGAATTAAATCCGACGTACTAAACGGGTACTCGGGAAAATTCCAAAATTCCCAAAATAACCTTACAAAAATACGGGGTATCACATCTCCCCCCCCTTAAAAGAAGTTTCGACCCCGAAACTTAGGCCGAAAATAACTCGGGAAAACGCCTGAGCATATCTGACTCGGTTTCCCACGTCTCCCAAGTAACTTCTTCGGTCCCTGACTTGGACCACATCACTCGTACCAACGGCACGATCTTGTTGTGCAAACGCTTCTCCCGACGCTCCAAAATGCGCACGGGCAACTCTTCATAAGTACCATTAGCTTGAATCTCGATGTCCTCATAGCTAAGCACATGAGACTCATCTGGCACATACTTTCTGAGTAAAGATACGTGGAACACATTATGCACTGGATGAGCCGATGGCGGCAACGCCAAGCGGTACGCTAAGGTTCCCACCCTATCCAGAATCTCGAACGGTCCCACGTAGCGAGGGTTAAGCTTCCCACGCTTACCAAACCTGAAAACTCCTTTGGAAGGCGACACCTTGACGAAGACCTTGTCGCCAACCTCGAACTCGACATTCCTACGCTTCTTATCTGCATAAGATTTCTGTCGACTCTGAGCAGTCAACATTCTCTGCCTGATCAAAGCAATATCTGCAGTTGTCCTCTCGACCAACTCTGGTCCAAGCAGAATCTTGTCGGCGTTATCGTCCCAACAAATCGGAGATCTGCATCTGCGACCGTACAAAGCTTCAAACGGAGCCATCTTGATTGTAGTATGCCAGCTATTGTTGTATGTGAACTTAATCAGACTCAAGCTGTCCTCCCAGCTAGTCGGACGATCGAGCACACAAGCTCTAAGCATATCCTCCAGAGTCTGGATGGTCCTTTCAGACTGGCCATCTGTCTGAGGATGAAAAGCTGTACTGAACCTTAACTCGGTCCCCATAGCCTTATGAAGCTCCTTCCAGAACCTCGACATGAAATGACCATCTCGATCAGATATAATGGTCTTAGGGATACCATGCAAACGGACAATCTCCTTCTGATAGACCTCTGCTAACTTTTGGACTTCCCACGTGGTCTTAATGGCTATGAAATGAGCACTATTCGTAAGTCGATCCACGATCACCCAGATAGCATCTTTCTGACCTCGAGTCTTGGGTAGCCATGTGACGAAATCCATGGCAATGCCTTCCCACTTCCACTCTGGCACAGGGAGAGGTAGCAACTCACCACCTGGCCTGCGATGCTCAATCTTGACCTTCTGACAAGTCAAGCACCTAGCCACGAAGTCCGCTACATCCCACTTCATGTTTGGCCACCAAAACTTCTTCCTCAGATCCTTATACATCTTGCTAGAGCCTGGATGCACAAAATAGGCTGAAGAATGAGCTTCCTTCATCACCAACTGACGAAGGCCTTCTGTGTCTGGCACACAGATTCAGTCTTGAAACCAAAGCGATCCATCATCCTGAATCACAAAACTGGAAGCTTTCTCATCCATCACTTCACTGCTTAGCTTCACCAAGACGATGTCATCAACTTGCTTTTCCTTGATCTGATCGAGCAATGTAGCCTGAATTTCCAACATACTCAGGAAACATCTACGCTGATCATACAGAACTTCAATGTCGCATGACTCTCGGTTCAGCTTGGTCTGGGCAGTAAGTAAAGCAACTACCCTCTCGTGCGTTGTTTTTCGGCTCAATGCATCAGCTACCACATTAGCCTTGCCCGGATGGTACAACAACTCGATGTCGTAGTCCTTGAGCAACTCTAGCCAGCGACGTTGTCTCATATTCAGCTCCTTTTGAGTAAATATATACTTGAGACTTTTGTGGTCAGTGAAGACTTGGCATCTTATACCGTAGAGGTAATGCCTCCAAATCTTCAGCACAAAGACAACCGCTGCTAGCTCAAGATCATGGGTCAGATAGTTTTCTTCGTACGTCTTGAGTTGCCTGGATGCATAAGCAATGACTTTGCCCCTCTGCATCAAAACACAACCAAGACCACACTTTGAAGCATCACTATAGACCACATAATCGTCATTCCCTTCTGGAAGTGTTAACACGGGTGCCGAGGTCAGTCATCGCTTTAACTCCTGGAAACTGGCCTCGCACTTGTCATTCCAGACAAACTTCTTGTGAACCTTGCGGAGTAGGTTGGTCATAGGTAGAGCGGTCCTTGAAAACCCCTCCACGAACCGTCTGTAATACCCGGCAAGCCCAAGAAAGCTGCGCACTTCTTTCACATTCTGGGGCTGTGTCCAATTTGCCACAGCTTCGATATTTTGGGGATCATCCATAACCCCATTCTTATTGATCACGTGGCCTAAGAAAGCCACCCCTTTCATCTAGAATTCACACTCTGACAGTTTAGCATAAAGCTGATGTTGTCTAAGGATTGACAAAGCAATCTGTAGATGTTCCTCGTGGGCTTCTTCACTCGGAGAGTAGATCAGAATGTCGTCTATGAAGACCACTACGAACTTGTCCAAGTACTGGTGAAAACATCGATTCATCAGATCCATAAAGACAACTGGAGCATTTGTAAGCCCAAAAGGCATCACTACGAACTCGTAATGACCATATCTGGTCTTGAACGCAGTTCTAGGAATGTCCTGCTCACGAATTCTGAGCTGGTGATAACCCGATCTCAGGTCGATCTTGGAGAAAACCTTTGCTCCCTGCAACTGGTCCAACAAGTCATCAATCCTAGGCAGAGGATACTTGTTCTTGATCGTCACCTTGTTCAACTCTCGGTAGTCGATACAAAGTCGGAACGATCCGTCCTTCTTTTTGACGAACAATACCGGAGCACCCCACGGCGATGCACTCGGCCTTACATAACCTTTGTCAAGCAGTTCCTCTAGCTGATTCTTCAACTCTTGCATCTCAGCTGGATCCGTCCGATACGGTGATTTGGAAATCGGCGCCGTACCAGGCTCAAGATCAATTGAAAACTCTACGTCACGGTTCGGGGGTAATCCAGGAATTTCTTCCGGAAAGACATCCGAAAACTCCCTAACCACAGGAATATCAAGAACCTCAGGTCCATCCTTCGCGGGCGAATCCAAGTAGTAAAGGTACCCGACACATCCTTGTCGTAGTAGCTTAAACGCAGCCATCGCATTGATCAGCTTGCCGTTATCAGCGTCATTTCGACCTTTGAACTTGCACACGAACTGGCCCCCAGATGACACCGTCACCATTCTTGAACTGAAGTCGATCACCGCCTTGTGACGCGTCAGCCAATCCATACCAAGAATGATGTCGTATGGAGCCATGGCTATACAGATCAGATCTGCCTCGAACTCCTTACCCTGAATGGTAATCGGAAAGTCGGACAGATGCTTGGTTCCCAAAAAACGTTCTCCATTAGGAAGACTAACGACGAAAGGGTCGCACGAATCGTTGCACACTAAGTCTAACTTGCTAACACAGCTATTCGAAATAAAGGAATGCGTAGCACCAAAATCAAATAGAATGCACACTGAAGTAGAGTGAAGGTATAAAGTACCTTGAGCAATTGGAGCATTGGGTCCATCTGCTTCACGCATCTCGTACAAGCGTTGGCCCTGACTTCCAGAAACAGATGGGGCCTTTCCCCTGTTCTGAGCAGTCGTCTGAACTGACGGGCTAGGAGTCTCGGTAGGCTTGAACCTAGGTCGGTTGCTCTGATGAACTGACCCTTGCTGCGACTCTACTCCCTTCTGCTTCCCCTGCTTGCAGAACTTCTACAGATGACCATCACATCCACACCCAAAGCATGATCTCTTCTCCTTCTGACACTCATTGCTCTTGTGCCCCGCAACACCACAGTTATAGCACTGAACTGAACTCCTGGTCTGCCCTGACTGCTGAGTCGATCCTCCATGCGTCATCTCCGTCTTAGCTCGGCCGGACTTGGCAAAGTTAGACGGTGGCGCAGGGCGCTTAAAGCCACCTCCCTGGTTCTGGTTCTGCATCGACTTCTGTCGGTTGCGCCTCTTGGTCGACTCCTCTAGAGTTACCTCCAGCTTATAGGCACAATCCACATACTGCTCCAAGGTAGAGCATGTGTGGTGCATCATTAACGGCTTGATATCCAGGCTCATCCACTCTGGGAAGTACCAGATCTTTTGGGCCTCGTTGGTAATCTCGGCAGGGGCGTACTGTAAAAGATGATTGAACTTAGATGCCAACTCGGTCACTTTCAAACCATCCGTCTTTGGGTACAAGAACTCTTTATGCTTCTCCTCTCTCATAGCACGAGAGAAAAAGCGATCAACCATCTTGGTCTTGAACATCGACCAAGTCAACACTGGGCTCTCTGTCAAACCTGTGCTCTCCCACCACTCGCTAGCCTCCTCCTTCAGCTGAAGAGAAGCGATATGGACCTTCTCGGCCTCAGTACACTCCACGTTCCGAAACAGCCTCTCCATATGGGAGAACCAATGAGTCACTGCTACTGGCTCTCCTTTCCCGTTATAGCAATCGGGCCTCATGGAAGTGATGGTCTTAAGAGCGCGACCATAGCTGTCTCTAGCCCTGACGACATTCTCCTGAACCACAGGGTTTCTGGACTCCACAGCATCAGGAACCGCTGGGTGAGTAGGCACTTCTTGCGCTTGAGGTGCACTGGGTCTTAATACATCTACAATTGCCTGCATCACAATCCCGCGAATCGCCTCAACAACTGCGGCATCAAACAGTGCCGGTGCTTGGGTCTGATCCTGACCTTCACGCCTATGCTGGACGCGAGACTCTGACTCGTGCTCATCCTGAACACCTCTTCCTGCTGGCCTGGGATCTTGGCTAGTCCCAGCACCGGCTCGAGTCGAGTTCCTCGTGCTTCTTGGGTTCACCATCTGTTTACCGATCCAATTCCAAGCATTCAATACATTAATATTATGCAATATACTTATTCAATATACCAACGTAAATAAATTACTCAGAATAGATCAACTTGGCATTTTATAGATGAACCTTCGAACTTTTACACAAGCAACACATGAGTCAAATCTTCGAGCATCAAAACAGAACTTGCTCGGAAATCTAGAAAATCCACATACACTAGCCGAAACACTGAAACAAAACACGAACACAACTGAAACACTAGCAAAAGAAGCTACGACACTAGGCAACGCCAAACCACACTAAGGCCCTCCAAGACGTCTCCTTTAAGACCAGCTATCCATGCAAGGTCTCATCGGGCTTGGCTCACCATCCTGCTCTGGTGATGAGCTTCGCACCCTGCTTGGTCCTGGGTCACACGACTCTGGTGACTCAGTCCCAATCTCAGTTGCGGAAAAGAAAGGATCGTCTATAAGAGGTCCTCCTATTACATCCCTCCTCTGAGCGCTAGCGATCGCCTGATCCATCTGCTGCTGCTGCTCCATATGAGAGCTCATTTCGCTCTGACGAAGGATCTCTCTCAACTCAGCCTCTGATCTCCTCCTAATACCGTGCTCAGTGTACAGTGCCTCCCAATCAGCATCAGTCATGAGTGCATAAGCCGACACTGGTGATAGTTCTGGACTGGGGGGAATAAACTGCACCCCCGACTCCTGACTGTCCACTAGCAAGTGCCTCAAGTTGTCTGACTCCTGGCTCTGTTCTTCCAGGTCCATCTCGGGGTCCTCCTCTGGATCATCCTCTATGGGATCCTCATCCTCGGGATCATCCTCAATCATATCCTCGTCCTCGACAGGATCTATCTCAAGCATCTCCTCTTCCTCCTCCTCGTACTCGATCTCCTCTGGAATTAGTCCCAACAGAAAGTCGTCTTGGTAAACCCTTTGTTCATACCTTGACAACTCATCTTCCTGCTCCTCTTCCTGTACTTCCTCCACCCTTGGTGGCGGCACAGGCTCTGGGACCATAGCATCCCTAGCTACAAGGACAACCGACTCGGGGAGAACGTGCTTGACGTGTTCGGGCGGGCTACTCGGGCCTCCCACCTCGAAACATCGCTGGAGAACCGGAAAATCTAGCCTCGGCTGGTCCGTCTTGGCATCTTTCGACCCCTTACCAACAGAAAAACAGACACCCATCCTTCAGAACAATAAGGAAGGAATTAGTCTTTCTAGACATAGAAACAAGCTTACTACATCAGACTATAAAGAAGACTATGAACGGTGTTTTTAATTTCTTTTTATAAAAAAATATATGAGCCTTTTCAAAGCATTTTCAAAAACGGAAAATGGTTTATAAAAATTCCCAAACCCGTTTTAAAAACATTTCGCTCTGATACCACAACTGTAACACCCCAAAAACTTAACCCTTTTGGAAAGGTATTACCGCCAGTGACCCCAGTGTTCCTTACCGAAATCACCCAAGGCTTTACCGTTTAAATACAATTTATGAAATACAAATGATACATAATGATCAAAGCATTCAATTCCAAGACATAACATTGTCAAGGAAACATGAGTTACGGGATTATAACCCAATCCCGAATAGGCTAACACAGAGTTTAAACCAAATACAGCGGAAGTCTTATAAAGTAGGGTACAACGGAAGTCTTATAAAATACATTACAACCAAAGTCATTGTCCAAAAGATCTCAACCTTATTAACGAAATAACTCAAACATTCGAAAACCACCGTCGACTCCATAGTCCTTCTATCCTTCTGAGCTACTTTCTATCTGATGTGCCGAATCGAACGGATGACACCAGCCCATATGCAGAGAACAAAGTTCGTGGGTTAGTCTACTTGAATAGACTAGCAAGGGTACAAAGCAGAATGGTTCGAAACAGTCGTATTAGGTTATACTCATCGCTTCTCGAATAACAACCGATGACGATAGTCAACCATCATACTCCTACTGGAATAAACAAGAGGTATGCACAAGAGAAGATTCTGGAAGACTGAATCTTCACAGAAATCGACTCGAAAGAAGACTCCAACGGAAATGAGTCTTTAAGGAATTATGACAAATCTGGAATGTTTACAGAGTCATACAACAATGATTTAAAAGTTGACTGAGATGCTTCGGTTCACGACCAACCTCATCTCATACAACGAATCCAGATTGGAAAGAGAACGTACTACGATCAAAGTCGAGACGAGTTTTCCTAGCTGTACTACTCACCGAAGGTTTATTAATTATGTGCGTCAAGTAGCACTTATCTGATTTATATTACAAACCACACATCACATTATTAGACTTTTACATGTGTACCCCACCATTGGGACGACACGTCTTAGTATACGTTTTGTCGAGAGTGACGTACACCGGAAGGTTTGTGACACCAGCTAAGTGTCCTGTCTCTACACACTTGTGAAAGAGACCGATCATGATCTTAGAATAGTACCAGATGGAGACGAGCCACCCCGATACCAGATTATAAAGAAACGACCAGACAAAGTCCGAGTACATTCCTAACTAACAGTGCTAACCACACAGATACAACACAATAACAGTTACAGGATAAATCCACATAAAGGCCCGAAAGGCGATCACAGATAATAGCGTTGTTCTAGCAGATATATACAACCTATTATATGATTTTCAAAACAGTTTATAAATCACTTCCAGATGAACACAGTAATAATCGTTCTAAATTAATTAATCAATTGAAATAACTGATAATCAATGTAAATATGGAAACGATGAGCAAGAGCGAACCGCCACTTGCCTTAATCCGCAGAATAGAAACAAGCCTAACGACAACGATGAGATTCCGGGCTCGACACGGGTATAGCTCCGCTAGCACACACACCTTCGAGTCGACCCATAAAAGGAACCCTAAGTTAGATCCGACATAACAACAGTACGAATCTAAAAATGGCGAAAGAAATCGAAAGGAAAGACGCCACGACGACAACCAACCAAGCCAAAACCATGAAGGCATTCTGGGCACTGGCGGCGGTCGCCGTTCTTGGCGGCGGTCGCCGCATTCATCACGGCGGGCGCCGTAAAGAACACGGCGGTCGCCGTGAAGAACTCCGACGACAGAACGAGAGAAAAACTCACCCAAATGATGCGCGTTTCGACCCCTTTTTGCCTTGCCTGGGTTCCAACCTCCAAAGGCAACCAAAAGGCTTCACAAGGGCTTCTGGAAATACCACCAACCGACACCAACGAAGCTTCTAAAATCCGGCGAAACTAACACTCCGACGAGGCGAAATTTTGGCAGAGATTCGGTGCTGGGATGGCTCAAAATCCTTCCCCCAACACCTCCTTTTATAGCCAAAGCAATGGGAACATCATCATCACCCTAGACGAGGCCGAGCAGGGCTAGATCGGCGCGGCCAGAGCTCGCCTGCGACCAACGGGTAATGACGGCTGGGTAATCACGGCGGGCGCCGTAACTTTGCCTACGGCGGGCGCCGTAATTATGGCGGCCGCCGTTCCTATCCCTGGTGAGCCCATAGTAGGAGACGACGGCCTGACACCTCAGGCCCAACGACGGCGGTCGCCGTTTTTGCCTTTTCCCGCCCATTCAGCTTTTGAACGAGCATGACATTAACCCGGGATAAAAATTATCGTACGCGAACGCGTATAAATATCCGAAGCACGTCGTCTGTATTTTATTTCACTGAGAAAAATATTACAGATACAGAGCACATTACAGAATGTCTCAAGCTACCTGAATTAAATCCGACGTACTAAACGGGTACTCGGGAAAATTCCAAAATTCCCAAAATAACCTTACAAAAATACGGGGTATCACAATGAGTAGTAGGGTCGGCTAGGTGGTGATTACGAGGTTGAGAAAGTGGGTTTTGTTGTGGGTTGGGGTTTTCAGCAGTAAACCGGTCTAAGTCAAAATTATGGTCCGGTTTTGTTGAATTGTAAGGAAAAACATTTTCATTGAAAATAACATGTCTAGAAATTATTACCTTATGGTTTTCCAGATCAAGACATCGGTAACCCTTGTGGTGCGTTGCATAGCCGAGGAAGGCACATGGACGGGTTCAGGGTTTGAGTTTGTGTTTGGTGGTAGCGGTGAGGTTAGGGTAGCATAGACATCCAAATACCCGAAGATGTGTGTAGGAGGGTGGCGTGAGGTGTCTTTATGCTTCGAGTGGTGGTCGGGGTAATGTTGATTAGGTAGGTGGCGGTGGTCAGTGCCTCGACCTAGAAGTTAGACGGGAGGCGTCCATGGAAAAGAAGGGTTCAGATTGTGTTTGTGATGGTGCAGATCATCCTTTCAGCCTTGCCATTTTGTTGGGAGGTGTGTGGACATGAGAATCGGAAAAGGACCCTAGTGTGATTGAAGAAAGTTTATAGGTCATTGTTATCAAATTCCCGACCATGATCGCATTGAATACTTTTGATTTTGAGGTTGAATTGTGTTTGTGTATAAGCATGAAATTGTTTGAGTGTGTTTGTTGTTTCAGATTTGTATTTGAGAGGATAAGTCCAAATATAATGGGAAAAAACATCAATAATAACCAAGAAATATTTGAAACTAGTAACACTCAAAACAGGGGATGTCCACAAATCACAATGAATGAGATCAAAAGAACTGAATGTAGTAGATGAGGAAGAAAAGAAAGGTAATCGAGACTGTTTTCCTAATTGACATGCATGACAAATTTGAGAGTTGTCATTATGGAAAACAATAGAACTACAAGAGGCAAGATAACGAAGGACATGGCTGCCAAGATGACCCAATCTGCAGTTCCAAAGAGAGGAGGAGTGTTGGATGGCGGCCGTGAGGGCGGTGGCGGGTGATCTGGTGGACGGCGCCGAGGCTGGGACATACGGGTACAAGTCGCCCCGACTATTGCAACGCTGGATCACGCTCTTGCTGGTTAGATCCTTCACAGAAAAATCATTAGGGTCAAATTCTACGAAACATTTATTAGCAACAGTAAACTTGCGAACAAAGATTAGGTTTTTGATAAGAGATGGAGTAACAAAAATATTGTTCAGAAGGAGATGAGGTGTCTTGGATAAACGTTGGTGGCCAATTTGTGTAACAAGAAGGGTTTGTCCATTGCCAACAAAGATCTTAGAGGAGGAGTGGATACCCGGACTAAAAACAGGAGAGAGATTACCTGAACCGGAAGATATATGAGACGAGGCACCTGTATCCATGAACCAGGAGGGGTCGTGACTACTGCTGGGCTGAACCGACATATTGTTCAAGGCGTGGATCAAGCCCTGTTGATCCCAAGTCGGCTCGGCCTGCTGTTGGGAGAACATGGCCTGGTGATTTGCAGGAGGGCGAGGGCCAAGCAAACCTTGAAAATTCCAGTTGTTTTGCCAAGGTTGATTCCAGTTTTGGCCCGAAAGGAGGTGGAGAAGCTGCTGCTGCAGGTTGCCATGACCATATCCATAGCCACGGTCGCGACTGCGACCGCGGCCATGCCCCCGTCCACGACCGTAGTTGTTGTTGTTGTGTTGTTGTGGGGCCAGAGCAGGGGGTATGACGCCAGAGCAGGGGGAATACCACCAGAGGAAGGCGGCTGAGGGGGTGGAGCACCAGTAGTGGCAGTGAGAGCAGTGGTCGGCGGGGTGATGTGGGCACGCCGGGATTCCTCCAGGATGAGGCTACTACGAGCCTCTTGAAATGAGGGGAAAGGCCTCTGAAATTGAATTAGGGCAGCCATGTGGGAGAAAGTTTCATTGAGGCCACCAATGATCTGGAGCACCAGATTCTCATCGGACACGGGATTACCGACGTCAGCAAGGCCATCAGCAAAGGCCTTCATCTGCATACAGTATTCGCCTACGGAGAGGGTACCTTGTTTGAGTTCGCGGAATTCAGATTCCAATTGAATCGCTCTCGCCTTCTTGTTGTCGCGGAATAAGTTTTTGATGGCCTGCCACACGTGATAGGCCGAGGCATCGGTCTTGACAATGAGTTTGAAGATGTCCGGATGGATGCATCCGTAGATCCAGGACAGAACCGTAAAATCAAGGAGAGGCTAGTGGTCGTCGTCTGATGGCGGAGATCCGTCGACATGAGACAGGAGGTTGAATTTTCCTAGAGTAACTAGGAACAAGTGACGCCAAATTGTATAATTTGGAAGAGACTGCTGGAGAATTTCCGACACATGAGTTTTGATGGAGGCGATATGAAGCGCCTGTTGAACGGCAATCGCTCCGGGAGAGAGGGAGGAAGAAGATGATGAGGATGAAGAGGAGCCGGTCTGGTTCAGGGGTTGTTGGCTTAGTGTGCCGGTGGCAGGATCAACGATTTGTGGTGAATCAATGGCCAGGGTGGAGGCGGCAGACTGATGGTGGAGGAATTTAAGGATCGGTGGTTTTGGAAGGGAGAGAATTAGGGAGAATCAGTTTTAATTTAGGCCTGATACCATGTGAGAGAAATAATACCCACTTAGGGTTGCCTCATGTATTACTGATGTATATATATGGTTACAAAGGAGATAGATAAATATCTCAATAAAGATAAATATGAGTAAATAAGGTGCAATATATATAACTATTCTAACAGGTAACATGCTTATATGAAACTATACGATATCTAGGTGGGCAGAGAGTAATGTGAAGGAAGGATGGGGATCCAAACAGGAGATAAATGAAGCTATCAGATTCAGAAGTAGGATCTGATCGCGTGCGTGCGAGGAAATCCAACGGCGCTCCTTCATCTTTTCTTTATTGTTTTATCTTGTTTTTTTTGATGAGGAAATAATTCGAAATACCCAATATAACAACATTGGGTAGTCCGAGAGGCCGAAGAATCGGCGTCGGGCAAACCGGACATGACAAAATATAGAACAAGTAAGGAAAATACATCAACACAAGCCAAGAGCACGAAAAGATCAAAGGTGCAAAGAGGAGAGGACACCAACAGAAAGGTGTGTCGTCAGGGGAGAGGTCGATTTAGGACAAAATCCATAGCAGAGCTGAACGGACTGCCATGACGTTGCCCTTTCCTTTAGGAGGAATCTTCAGGAGCCTCAATCATGACGTTGTCCTCGACTAAGAGGGGTCTTCATTGAGCCACAACCACCACCACGACTAACCCCGGGAACTCCGCAGAACACCAATGAGCAGCTCCAGGAATGTAGGAAATATTCTGAAATCCAAACTTGTGCAAACCAAGGGCCAGGCCTTTAGGCGAGATTAAACTATGATATAAGAGAGAATCAATTATTCTTGCCTTGTGGCTAAATTTAGATGCCATGTGGAGACAACATATGTTAGCTTTGTTTGGTAAAGTTTCGTGTTTTAGATTAGTTTATTTATCACGATAATAAGTAGTTACACCTGAATGGATTATAATATGCCACATTGGTAAATCAGAGAGTTATAACCATGGGGATACCCAAGCCAAGATTACAAATATCCTTGTGTGTATATTAGTTAGGTTTGTAATTAATCTCTCTCTTGTCAAGGTTGAATTAATTCAAGTACTCGAATCTCTGTTATTGTTGGGAATTTATCATTAGATTGTTTATAAGCCCATGTTTGGTAACGAGACATGTCATCAAAGTTGCATAAAAGAACAATTTGTGGGGTACAATAAATTACAAATTAACTTTCAAAATTAACAATGGGGATAGTAGTCCTGTAGTGAGAATTGCTTCATCCAGTGGGATAGTCTAGTATCTTCACATGCCTTTATAGTAGCATTCCATTGATTGATTAACATAAAACTGGTATTTCTGGTCATGGGGTAGAGTCCATTGTTTCTGACCATGATTACTTGGTATGAGCATGATTGTTGTTGTTTTCCTGGTTATTAGTGTGGGATTGTCATCTCATGAAATTGCAGGACTCTTACATAGAAAGTTCACATGTTTCATAAAAAAGGGAGCAAGTAGCAGTAGAGTGATAGAATTACATCTTAATCATAATTGATAATTGCAATTTCCAGCTTTTGGTATAAAAAGCCATGATATTGAAAAAGATAGTATAACAAATTTCAAATAGAGATTCATTAACCCAAAGGATAGGCAGTTTTCCAACATGATTTTGATTACAGCACAAGCTCATAAAAGAGATTGTAAAAGCAGGGCTTGATGAAGCACCCTGATCCTTGGTTTACATTGACACAGCAGAAGAGCATACAAAGCAAATAGACAGAAATCAAGTTTCAAAACAAGGGTACAATTTCCTAGTGGTATGCCTTAAGAGGAATTAGTCCTTAACATCAGTGACTAGATAGAATCTTGCACTGATGGCCAAAAGGTTTTAAAATCTTGATAATTCAAAAGATCCTAGGCAGATTAGTGTTTGGTTTTTTTGATCCCCATCAGCACAGATGAGGTCGTGTCACCTTCATCCTCCAGGAGCTTCCTCTTGCTGGACCTAGTGGTGGAAGTGGCCCATGTATGGACTGCAATAGTGTTCAGCTTGTTCACCATGGAGGCATTAGAATTGTTGGTCTTGAGAGAGTTGATGGAATGGTAGGATTCTTACAAAGGGTAGTCCCCGAACTCAGCATTCTCATGGTCTGAATTGATCATGGATTCCGTTTCTTTCTCAGTGAGAGGATGACCATCTTCCTCATTAACAAGCACAAATGAATCATACTCATCAAGGAGATCATCTTCCTCCATATCAAACTCTTCTTCTATGTTTTCAAGGGTTCCATCATTCACCATAGGGGCCAGAAAAGGTGCCGCAATAGGTGGTGAAGGCTCTAGGTTGCTCACTGTGGTATCATCCTCTAGGGATGGTGGGATGATGACAATGGTTTCCAGAATAGGACTCTGAGCAGCAGGTGGAGATCCATTTACATGGATCATGTTTGCAAGATCAGGCATAACAATGACAGGTGGAGATTTAGTAGCCAAGAAGGGGTTAGAGAACAGATGTGTGCCTACAGTATATGTGCTTGGGATCAAGGGGAAGGCATAATGGGGCCAGATTGTGTAGCAGGATTACCCTTGTCCAAGGTGGTATCCAGGATATCCTTGTTAGTATCCAGGTTAGTCCTTAGGATATGGGTGACAATGGAGGGATCAGGATTTGATATTGGGATTTCAATTAATTGTTCATAGCTGATGGTAATCCCTGTATACCCCACCACATTGGGCCGGCCCATCACAGGGCTGCATCCCATACACCCCAACCCTTCCTTGGTGGCTCCACCTAATTAATAGGCAGTCATCTCCAAGAGGTTGTTCGTGAGTCTCGAACTCGAGACCTCACGCTTTAACAAGAAGCTTAACGCTCTCTTGTCACCAATTGTGTTGCAGCACAATTGGTAACAAGTGGGCGTTAGGCCACTTGTTAAAGCGGGAGGTCTCGAGTTCGAGTCTCACGAACAACCTCCCCAGTTTGGGGGGTGGGTTGGGGTACATGGGCTGCGGCCCATGGGGGATAGAAATGGCTGGGCCAATGCGCTCGGAGGCCCCTATCCAACATAAAAGTGTACTTTTATGTAATACCTCAGCCACTTGGGCCGGCCCATCACAAGGCTGCAGCCCATATACCCCAACCCTTCCTTGGGGGCTCCACCTAATTAATAGGCAGCCATTGCCAAGAGGTTGTTCGTGAGTCTCGAACACGAGACCTCACGCTTTAACAAGCAGCCGAAGCATCACTTGTCACCAATTACTCTGCAGCGTAATTGGTGACAAGTGATGCTTCGGCTGCTTGTTAAAGCGTGAGGTCTCGTGTTCGAGACTCACGAATAACCTCTTGGCAATGGCTGCCTATTAATTAGGTGGAGCCCCCAAGGAAGGGTTGGGGTATATGGGCTGCAGCCCTGTGATGGGCCGGTCCAAGTGGCTGAGGTATTACAATCCCACTATTGGGAGCAAGGTAGGGCTTGTGCCCATGGTCAGAAAGAGGATCTTTGGAGTGTTTGTTTGTGCTTTTAGATGTGACTTTAGTCCAGGACCCATCAATGACATTTTCTGAAGTAGTGTCAGATAGAGGAGGTTGAGTGTTATCAAGGTTTGTTATAGGGGCCTTTTGAATAGAGATTTTGAGCTTATGAGGAGAAAATTTCCTAAGGGGACAGGATGTGAAAACATGCTCAGTGGCACCACAATTCCCACAACCTTCGGGGATATCCTCAAACCACAGGGTAAACTTTTCCATGGTTCTTCATTGGGAATATAGACATAATTGGGGATTGGTTCAACAAAGTCAATTTGGGTACAAATACGGGTAAATTTAGCCCATTTTCTTTTTGGTGCTAAGGGATCGAGCTTGATGAAATTTCCAATCTTGTTTTCATCTAGGACGAGCTTCATTGCTTCCACATTGCAGAGCTCATTGGGTAGAAGAGGAATCCTAATCCACATATCTACTTGAGATATGATTTCTGTTTGGGGATTAAAACCCGGTACCATTTTTTGAGTAGTAAGAGTTGGCCAAAAAGGTGATAGGGTCTTCCCTCCCGGATTTTTCTAAGGTCATATGAGTTTGAGAAATTGATCTCAAACCAGCCAAACTGCTGGTTAGAGAAGGTAATCTCACCTCTCAAAAATCTCCATTCTGTTTTAAGCTTGGTGAAAGCTTTTGGTAATTCTAAGGGATTTCCAATAACATACCCCACGAGTGAGGACTCCTTTTGTTTTTTTAATATTTTCCCTCACTTTTGCTAGTTTTGCAAAATAAGTTTTCTCAGTATTAACTTTAGCTTTCCCCTTATCTTTGTTTGAGGAGGGAAAACTTTGTTTGTTTGACTTTTTTTCAAAAGCTTCACGGGTAGGTTCATTGATCACAATGGACGGGTTAGATCTATTTTTGGCCTGTGAAGCCGATTTGGTTGGTGGTTCAGAACGTATGACATCAGAATAAGATGGATTACCTCTTTCCATTGCAGAAGACTTCTAGAGATAAAGGGAAACAAGCAGAAAGTAGACAGCCAGAGAAGGATAGTCGAATAAATAGTTCAAACCAGATGAGCCAGTAGATTTTTGTGTATGAATTTTCTGTTGGGAATTTCGAGTATGCAAATTGGGGTTACTAACCCCTAGTATTTATAGACAAATTCCTAAATGCAAGAAGGCAAGGAAGAATTTCAAATAGAGTAGTGTTGGATAGACAAAACCTGGATTTTTTGTCTTTACATGCCAGGATTTAGGAAGATGCAGAGCCATGGTGTGGCGATTGTAGTGGTCGTCGTTGCAGTCCCATCAGAGTCATCGCGACGCGGGCTTAGCCTGAATTTCTCTTCTATCGATCACAACGCCATACGTTGACTTGGTTCTTCATCGGTGTTGATCTCTTCTCGGGTATAGTTTAACATTTACAGGGGTTGTTTGCTAATCTGGATCCAGGAATTAGGCACTGCGGGGTATCGGAAAAAGAATGAGGCACCCCAGAACCCGAAGCATCAAACAAAACTTGTCTCCATCTGTCTGGGATACAACCCAAAAACGGAGATGTTGGGGTCAAACTTCCACCTGATCGAGGTATCTAGCCTTAGGCTTTCGCCCATGGATGGAGCCTTTGGGGCGAAATATCACCGGTTTGAGGTGTTTGAACATAGGGCTTTTTCTTTTGATGAAGAGTAGGAGGTGGATTACAGGTTTGCTTCTTAGATTCAGAGTGGATTGCTTGATTAGCAGAAGGCGATTTAGCTAGGGTTTCATCTTGGAGGCAACGGTAAGCTAGGAGGAAAAGAGTTTAGACGAGAGCGTTTTTCACATTACTTTTTATATCAAGATAAAATCCTTACATAGTTTTACAAGTAGAATTATTTATATAAAACTGTGTTCAGTGCGCACGGTAGTTCTCGTACAAACGTGTACATGAAGGTGTAATTTTGTGCGATGTGGTGCATAAAAGTAAGTGGTGCACATTTAACGTATAATGTGGTGCACAACTATATTGGTGCACATCTGTGCACTATATGTCTATATCGTTGTTCAATTCATCTTTCACACTGACCCACCAGTCTCCAGCGCTGACCACTGTTAACCGACAGTTGACCGGCCAATGTACTCTATTCACATATAATTGTGCACCACTTTTGAATATGTACCATGTTATAAATAAATATACACCATGTTAAAATAATCGTGCATAGAGATAAATGTGCACTATATTACAAATAAATAGACACTGAGATGGATGTGCACCATGTTACAAATAAATATGCACCGACGTAAGAATGTGCACCATGCTACAAATAAATGTGCATAGAAATAATTGTGCATCATATTATAAGTAATTGTGTACTGAGATAGATGTGCATCATGTCATAAATAAATATACACCATGTTACAAATAAATGTGCATAGAGTTAGAAATAATTACACCGGTGTAAGTCTGTGCACCATGTTACAAATACATGTGCATAGAGTTGAAAAATAAATGTGCACTAGCATAGCAGTTATGTTATTACGTGCACCACATTTCATGTGTTTGTGTACTAAAGTTATGTTATTATGTGCACCACATTTCATGTATTTGTGCATTACATTTTTATATATTTGTGCATCGCATTTTTCATGTGTTTGTGCATCACATTTTTATATATTTGTGCATCGAATTTTTATTTGTTTGTGTACTGAGATGGATGTGCACCATGTCATAAACAGATGCACACCACATTTCACGTGTTTGTGCATCACGTTTTTAATGTCTTTGTGCGCCACGTTTATGTTATTATGTCAACCACATTTCATGTGTTTGTGCATAACATTTTTCTATATTTGTGCATCGCATTTTTCATTTGTTTGTACACCCTGTCATAAATAGATGTGCATCATAACAAATAAACGTGCATAAAATTTCAAATATTTGTGCACTGACGTAAGTTTGTGCACCATGTTACAAATACATGTGCATAGAGTTAAAAAAATGAATGTGCACTAGCATAACAATTATATTATTATGTGCACCACATTTTATTTGTTTGTGTACCACAATTATGTTGTTATGTGCATCACATTTATATATATTTGTGCATCACATTTTTCATTTGCTTGTGCACTACATTATGTTATTATGTGCACCACATTTCATGTGTTTGTGCATCAGATTTTTCTATATTTGTGCATGGTATTTTTCATGTGTTTGTGCACCACAATTATGTTATTATGTGCATCATATTTCATTTGTTTGTACAATACATTTTTTTTATATTTGTGCACCACATTTTCATGTGTTTGTGCATAATAATTATCTTATCGTGTGTACCACATTTCTTGTTTTTGTACATCACATTTCATGTGTTTGTGCATAACATTTATATTATTAATTGCACCACATTTATGTTATTATGTGCACCACATACTCTTATATATTTAGTGCACATTTTAAATTATAATGACTCTTGTGTTTTTAACTTTCATTTGAATAGAAAAATACCATATTGGATGAAACATTGTCTAATTACATGACCATTTTAATGAAAATCTAATCTGAACCCATACTTTTTCACGAAAATACATAATCTTACACACCGATCATGTAATTTAAATAAAATACTAGTCTGTAATTCAATATAATATTGGTGCACATTTCAACAGATTTTGGTACACAAAAATTTACGCACTATACGCAAATTATATGGATTGAATTCGCCATTCCATTTTTTGCCATTTTATTTAATTTGTTAAAATTTGGTCGCACAGTCGACATGCCCCTCGATATTAACCTTCACTGAGAGACTAACGTTGTGGCCGACTTCATTGCTAAGATGAGACATTAAGTTTCTTTGAAAGATATTAGAGCAAATGTAAAACTTTTAGTTCTCATCCGAAATGATGATATAGACTGAGAAACTGACTCTTTGTGATTTTCAGTCTAATTCTTACTGTATTAAAAAAAAAACCTTCACATGGAGGCATCCATGTCTCTGTTACTTTCATTGGGGTCCACATGCTGCATTATTTTTTCTATGTTTTTTCTCCAAGCCAAGTTATTCTCTTTTCTAAGTTTCTTTCTTCTTTTTCTTTAGCTATATACGTACTATGCTTTAATTTGCAAGGTTGTATTAATTTACGACGCAATTGCCAATTAAGCGACCATGGCTTGTTGAAAAGAGCATATATTTATATTAACGGTTTTTCTAACCTTATGCCCTTAGGACATAGGTTAAGAATTCTTATTAAGAAATATAAATCCTAAAAAAGAAAATATAAACCCATTTAAAAAGAATTTAAAATATTCTAAAAAATTAACACTTAATTAAAAATTTCTACATATGAGATCTAAACCTATATCCTAAGGGCATATGTTAGAAAAATCGTTATATTAATTAGTTCTCATCTCACCTTGATTATTTGAGAAGTTAATAGGACAGAATATTATTAATCCGTATATTGGAATAACTAGCTAGAGATACAATAAACTAGATTAGATTCTTAAATCTTACCATTTTTTAAAGTTGTAAATGTTATATATGTTTATTATTCAGAGTGCGGTTCCGGTGCGGAGCACTCTTTCCGTGCGGACGTGCGGACATGCACTATAGGGCCTTATTTGTGCACTTTTGGGCCTTATTTGTGCACTTTTACAAAAAAATTGAAAAATACTTGGAAAAAATTTTGAAAAAGAAATTTTTTTTTTATTTTTTTTTGAAAAAGTGCACAAATAAGACGTTAAAGTGCACAAATAAGACCAAAAAATACATGCTCCGCACGTCCGCACGGGAAGAGTGCTCCGCATATGATCCAAACTCTTATTATTCATATATATATATATATATAGTGAAACCGTTTATGTCCTTAACACAATATATATCGATCATAGAAAAAAAAAATCATTTAAGTGGTATGAGCCTATGAAATTTTATATATATCTGTAGTGAAACCATATATGTCCTTAAATCAGTTAAGGTAAGGTTGAGCTTTGTATTTTAACGAAACTTTGATTTAAGTGGGGGCAATCTCATTTATATGACATGCAGCTCGGTCTATTCTCACTAAGGTGGTGGCAAATCTCATTCAAGTTAGTGTTACGAGGTTTGAATTTTGTCCCATTTGAGTAGAGCTGTCAAAAAGTGACCGAACCCGTTTTACCGACCTGATTGACCCGCTTTTAGACCCGATCCGACCTGATCGAAATTTTTGATAACCCGAATTTACCGAATCCGAATTTATCGAGCCCGAACCCGAACCCGACCAACCCGAACCCGACCCGATTAACGAATAAATGTGAAATATTAATAAAATATAACATAAATTATATATGATAAATGACATAAAAATAATGATAATATGCTCGATTATCCTAAAAAAAGAACATTGTTAAACTTATATAATTTTTTATAATGCAGAAATTTATAAATTATATTAATATAAATTACAATTAAAATAAAATATGATTTTGGTCTACTAATATCAATTACATTAAAAATTAATAATAATAATATTATTATTTTAATTCATTTTAACTTATTTTGACATATTTAAATTAGTTTTTAACTATTTAATAATATTTAAATAGTGAACAAAACATTAAAAAAAATGACGCTCTTGACCCGTTAGTCAACCCGAACCGCCCGCTGACCTGTAATGACCCGATCCGGTTTGACCTGTTATCCGAAATGACCCGACCCGTTCTCAACCTGAACCAAAAATAACCGAACCGAACCCGACTTGACCGACCCGATTGACAGCTCTACATTTGAGTGATAAAACTTACCAAAACTTTATTTATTTTTTTCTAGAAAAGCATAACGAAGTGAGTTACTTTTATAGTTGATCAATGTATGAGGTCTTGTTTAATCATATATTTATAAACGTTTTATTTATAAAAGTAATTTTTTTTTTACCTTGCACAAATTCTTTTATTTTACAAATTTCAAATTTTAAAATCTACTTTTTAAAAAAAGATACATTATATATGGAAAAGTGTTATAACTTATAACCTCCTCTAACAAATTATAAAAACCCTAAATCTATATAGAAATATTTTACATCTAAAAATATTGATAGTCAGCTATCATAAAATTCTCCTCGTAATTAGAGTCAAAATTGCTTAGGGTTTGTTTAGTAAATACATACTTTTAAATGTAAAAACTACAAAAACTAATTTTTTCCTTATCATAAAGATTTCTATTTATATTTTCTCTTATCATGTTTCTCCACATCACTCAATTTTTTTTTTTTAAGTATCATTATAAATATAAATATCATGATAAGAACAACTGACCTTAGTACGGACATTATTTTTTTACAAGTAAAACTCATGTCGGTAAGGTTTCATTGTGATATATAAGATTAATTCTCGTGTCGTGGCATAAATGAAATTTCTCAAATTAATCTCATGATAAATAAATAAGATTAATTAGGTTAAAAGTCATGAAACCTATATTATTATTATTATTATTATTAGAAACTGAGAATTATGAAAAGCTAAAACAAAAAGGTCAAAAAGCTAATCATATAATAAACTTATTAATGTATTAGTATAATTTTCGTGTCAGACACGGGTTTTTACGTTATATATATTGAATAAAAAATATTAATAATTATTGAAATTGATCTATATATAAGAAAATTAGATCTAGATAATATTAACATCAAAATTAGATTCAAATCATAATTTCATATCTCAATCATTTATATATCAGATTTTTCTTATTTATTATATTACTTTATACATCAAAACAAACAAATATAATATTTGTATAGAAAGAAATATGTCGATGTGAATGAAATTGGAAAAAAACAATAAATAATGACTTTATTTTAACATTATGAAATGACGTGGAAAATTACAGTAACAACACATGACATATACGACATGTGGCTTATTGTAGAAGGGACATGAGACCTTGGTTGAGTTATACTTTAGTATTATATAATAGATTTATGTTAACTCGATCATCTCAATCAATGTATTTGCTTCCTAATTGTAGACGATACATATTGAGATAACAATTATATGTGCTGGATGAGATAATTAATAATATTATTATCATATAAATAAAGCAAGTACAAAGTGTTAAGCTAATAATTAGGTTAATATACTTTTAAGTAAGCCGAAGAAAAAAGTTTTGGTTATCAACACAACAAAAAAAATATAATTTTAACATAAAAAGCAAAAACTTAAGATATGTTTAGAATAAAAGTCTTTTATATATAATTACATTTATTTTTTAAAATAAGAAAATGAGAAAATGACATGTTGGGGTTTTAATAGGGGGTGTTATGTGGCGTAATTAGGTTCTAGTTTAGTATATATATTGGTTTTTATTTAAATAAGGAAATTTTGGATTTGTAATCTTTGTGATTAATTTGTAATCTTTGTAATTGATTTGTATTTAAATTATGAAGAGATTAGTGATACGTATGATACAAATCTTTGATATATAATTAAATTTATATTAAAAATAAAAATAAAAAATAAAATGTGACGATTTTAATGAGTGAGTGAATATGACATAATTAGGTTCTAATTTAGTATATATATATAGTAGATCTGACGTGTCAACAAGTTAGAATTATTTCTACACTCAAATGTACGTAAATATATCTATTAGGATAGTAGATCTAAACAAATTTAAAATATACTACGAGAACAAGGGCTTGGTTCGAATGAGAATAATATCCCGGAACATATTTTTTTTTTGGTCGAGACGGAGTTACGGCATTAGAAGACTCAGCAATAATAATAGGAGCTAAAACAGTAAGAGGACTTAAAAATTCAGTAAAAGTAGCAGGTAAATCCAAAGCAAGGTTAGCCACAAGATCGGCCGCCTGATTAGCAGGACGATGGACATGGTTGATCCGCACCAGCCAGTCCCTCGAAGAAATAAGCAATCGACAACGTTCAACCAGGAAAAAATCCCCGTGAGTCTGTAGATGATGAGAATTGAGAAGCTTCACGGCAGCGAGGGAGTCTGACTCAAGTAAAAGCCGATCAATATTCATCTTTGCCGCCAGTTGCAGGCCATGAAAAATTGCCCATAGCTCCGCAGTGATCGCCTTGCATTGCCCACACTGAAAACGATAGGCACGACGAAAAACGCCATTAGAGTCGCGAATCAATCCACCCCCACCCGCAACACCCAGGTTGCCTTTGGAGACAACATCACAATTTAACTTTAGCCACAGCTGCAGAGGTCTATACCAAACACCAATTGCAGGAATGGCTACCCTGGAGGCATCAGGAGAAGCAATAATAGTAGACGAAAGGATATGGCTCAATCGGGGTGTTATCTCCCAATACGAATCGACCAAAGAACACACCGTAGAAGAGAGGCGACTATGATTATCGAATCCTTCAAAGATCAGCTTGTTGTGGCATTTCCAGGTATGCCAATTCATGAAGGCAAAGGTTGAACTCCATCGGTCCCCAGACTTGATATTATCAAAAATCCAACACTTGACATCAGATTGGCCAAAGAAATTTTGAGTTAGAGCATAGCATTTGCACGCGTATGTAATATTAGTAGTATACTACATGTGTACCATTTTTTTTTGCATATTCGTGCATCTCAATATATAATTGATGTGCATTGTTTTAGCATTAAAAAATCAATAAAATAATGTATGCTTGTTTTTGTATATTTAAAACTATCAAATCTTATATCAAGAACCACATATTGTTCATTGTATATTTATAAGACACAAATTGATAATCTTTGATATTAAATTGAATCTTAAGTTAGTGAAAAGTATGTTTTATCTTGGGCATCTTATGCAACTCGTTTGTCAATATTCATGTTTATGTACATGTGCACAACTTTTATATTCATAATGATATATGCATAACAAAAGCGGAAAACAATGCACAAGTTATGCCAAAGTTACTTACACATATACACTAATGGATGATTTGTAACACCTCATATTTGATATTAGTGTATGAAGAATTATGGTGCTATCCATGTCAAACAGAAATCTTCTTTTTCAGGCTTCAAGTGGGGAAAATTGGGACAAAGAACTATTAGGTTAAGCATGTCAAGGCGAGAACAATACCAAGATGGGGATCATCTCGTAGAAACTCGTGTTGGCACGACGGGCTTTACAAATGGTATCAAAGTTGACTCTAGGTTACGAGTGTGCTTGGCACGGAGGCGAGGACTCGACCCAAAGAGCAATCTTAATTTGGGCCTTGACAAGGACGTCAGTAGTAAAAATGGGGGAGATTCCGAATTTGAAAATGGTTTATAAAGGATTATGTTGTAGAAGGGTGTCTTGTTGATCAATCTTCGGTTGTCTCGGATATTGATTGAATCGTGTTTTGAACAATTTCCAAAACCAATATTTCGACCCTTTACGTATTGCCCCGAGTTACACGAAATCTGATTCGGGATAAGACAATCACAGCTCTAATGATTCAGGCCAAATCAAAAGAGAAGACTTGAAGTTTTCGGTTTTGTTTGATTTGAGAGATCGTAAGTTCTCGTATCCGCAAGACTTGCCCCAAACCCGCCCTTAAATAGAGCATCAGATTTTGGACAGTTAGATGTCGGTTTAGGAGGTTAAAAACCAGTTATGGCGGTTAAGTTAGGTAAAAACCCGCCAAAACTCACTCCCCGGCAAGGCGCACGGTTTATGACAAACCGTGCCACAAACCGTGCCCTTTTCCAGAATGCACAAACTCGCCAGAAATCATGTTCTGGCACACCGCACGGTTTGTGAAAAACCGTGCCATAAACCGTGCGGCTTTACAGAGGCCAATTATGGCTTCTGTTCTGTAGTGCACGGTTGTGGCCCATGGTGCACGGTTTGTCACAAACCGTGCACGTTCTTTGGACCCCGGAAAACACCCTCTTGGTGTCCGCCTCTTGAACCCCGACACGTTTCGTAACTCCGAGTCCGAAACCACCCACACGAGTGTGCACTCCGCACCCCCCGAAACTCGTTATGCGTCGAACGAACTCCTTAAGTCTTGAGCGAATCCCGACTACACTAAATGGCCGATGACACTAAAATCACCAACATTCCTCCCCCATTTTAGTATAATCCTTGATTCACTTAACATACATCAAACTCAAACTTATGCATAAATGAAAATGTCCTTAGGATTGAATTTCCACATTAGTGTAGTACACATTCCAAATAATCGAGAATCAGGGTGTCCAAAGGATTGAACCCTTCAACTCATTTGACTACCTGAAGATACAAACACACACAAGTTTCTACACTACTCCAAGTGCTAACTTGACACTATTCTAGCCATGTGTCCTTATCCATTCACGAACGTATACAAAGCCAAGCCCGGGATAGTTGAAGCGACACCACTTCACGCTCGTATAGGTGGATTCTTTTTATCATGCACCTGCAAATGTATTTTTTCAAAAGATCCATGAAGAAGATAATCTTCAACCTAACTTTACTTGTAGGTCCAAGCACATACCTAGGGATGGAATATGAACATGTGCTTCAAACTCTAAGTGTAGGCTTTCCACATTGAATTCAGCCTCCAACGTCATATTAGAAGGGAATTGGGTATCCTACCATTAGAGAATTTAAACGGGCTTTAAACCCATCCCGATAGACGACTTGATCACCAAGTCTCTGGCTAACCCCTTCGTCAAGTGATCCGCCAAATTTTGTTGAGACCGAACAAACTCAATAGTAATCACCCCATGAGTGATCAACTCACGTACCGCGCTATGTCTAACGCCCAGGTGTCGTGACATACCATTATACACTTGGCTATAAGCCTTAGCCAACGTAGCTTGACTATCACAATGGATAGATATGGGTGACACCGGTTTCAGCCACAAAGGAATCTCGTAGACTAAGTTCCTTAGTCATTCCGCCTCTCTACCGACAACGGCTAATGCTACAAATTCCGATTTCATAGTCGAACTTGTAATGCAAGTTTGCTTCTTAGAAGCCCATGAAATGGCACCTCCCCCAAGTAAGAATACCCAACCACTAGTAGAAGAATGATCTTCTATATTAGTGATCCAACTCGCATCCGAATACCCTTCTAGAACCGAAGGAAATCCGACATATGACAAACCATAATTCATGGTTCCCTTTAAGTATTTGAGTACCCGCCTTATTGCTTGCCAATGATGAGTACTAGGATTACTAGTGTATCTACTCAACTTGCCTACCGCATAAGCAATATCCGGCCTTGTGCTCGTCATGGCATACATTAAGCAACCAATCACTTGTGAGTACTCGAGTTGTGATACCGCTTTACCCGAATTGGGCATATGCTTCACACTCGGATCCATAGGATTGCTAACCGGAGAACAAGTCTCACAATTGAACTTCTTAAGCACTTTCTCAATGTAATGAGATTGTGACAAAGAGAGTCCCTTATTCTCACGTTTGATCCTAATACCAAGGATCACATCCGCCTCCCCCATGTCCTTCATGGCAAAGCTTGATGACAAAAAGGCATTTGTAAGGTCCACTTGTTTTTGATCTGTACCAAAGATCAACATGTCATCAACATACAAGCAAATGATTACTCCATTACCGGATTTATCAAACTTGCTGTATACACAATTGTCCGACTGATTTAACTCGAATCTGCTCGACAAGACAACCTCATCAAACTTTTGATGCCACTGCTTAGGTGTTTGCTTTAGCCCATACAATGACTTTACCAACTTACACACCTTATGCTCATTACCGGGCATAATGAACCCTTCAGGTTGCTTCATGTACACCTCCTTCTCCAAATCACCATTCAAGAATGCCGTTTTGACATCCATTTGGTGAATCACAAGATTATTAATAGCCGCCAAGGCAATCAACAACCTAATGGTGGAGATCCGAGCAACCGAAGCATAGGTATCAAAATAATCAATACCTTCCCTTTGTCTAAAGCCTTGGATAACCAATCGGGCCTTAAACTTGTCAATAGTACCATCGACTTTCATCTTCTTCTTGAAGATTGATAACAGGTTTTTGTCGTTCTAAAAACTGCTATGCAAAATATCCAAACAAACCTTAAACCGTAGTCCTAGGTAAGTAAAGGTCGAATCCACAGGGAGACATATTCTATCTAAATATGCAATTCGTATGTCAATCAAAAGTAACAAAAGGGGGGTTTTGTGAGTTTAAGTAATCCTAGCATGTAAAAGGGTAAACAAGGTAATAGTTGATAAAACCAGTAATGGGAAAAAGCACTTAGTCAAACAACATCCAATATTCGTATGACAAGTTGATCATAGATACTCATTCAAATCTCATGCAATGGTAATTCCAATTCCTTTTCAGATATAACTAATAGCACAACCAGATACTATTAGCACTAACTAATTAAACAACCCTGAAACTATCAAGATTCAGTTTAACAGCAGCCTTACGGATAGGAATATAGTTGGATACAATTCTAGCATAAAACAACCAGCTTTTATCCCAGAATGTAAATCAATTCTCTTCTGCATAAGACTAGCACAACCAGTTACTAATACGATGCAGTTGCTACTCTGAAATAGATATGCTCAACCAGTAACAATCTAAATCTAGCAATAGATCAATAACAATAAACCCTAGTTGCGTCCAAATAGAGATTATCAATATCAATCATAAACAACTTAAGGAAGAGAAAGATAAAAACCATGCAATAGATTAAGAACGAGAATCTCACAACTTTATCGAAATGAAAGCTTCAGCGTCTGACTAAGCCATGGAGGCTTAGTTCTTCATAGCAAATACGTAGAGAGAAAATTAGGGTTCAAAGAAAAAGATGATAGATGATATGCCTCTCTTTTCCCTTAAATACTAAAGGAAATAAAATCTGAAATTAACCTAAAACGAAATAATAAAACATAATAAAAATAATCCAAATAAAACAAATATGGAAAACACGTTCGGCGGGCTTCTGACAGCGGCGGTGGTCGCCGTAATGTTCACGGCGGGCGCCGTCGCTGTTCTTCGGTTCAGCTCCTGTGACACTTCCGTAGAAACGCCATAACTTTTGATTCCCAACTCGGATTGCGCTCATATTTTGAGGACTTGCAGTAGACTTCAAGATCACTTCTCGAATTGGAATCACTCCATTTGGACATCAGAGTAGAGAGAACGAACCAATTGAATTCAGCCTATGGTTCTTCTACTCTTCATTGCACTCCTCTTCCTCGTCTTCTCATGTGGTTTCTTCCTCAGTGTCTCATATGATATCCAAAACCGCTCAAACACCTCCAAATACACCAACTTCGCCCCCAAACGCCATACACATGAATGTGTCTAAATCTACCCGAATGGCACCAATAAAACCTCTAATGACTCTTACTTAAGCCCTACAAAGTAGTGCTTATCAAATCACCCCATGCTTAGACCTTTGCTCGTCCTCGAGTAAACTAATAAAGAGTCCACTCCTCCAATGTAGCATCCAAGGTCTCAAGAAGCATATCCTCCAACTAAGAGTCACCTAACCCATGCCAAGCTCCTGGCACCAGTCTCATTCACAACACATCCACAACTCAACAAGCTTAAGAGGCAAGCAGAGTACTTCCCCCAAGCTAATCCGGACATCCAAAAGTGTGAGTAACCTCTAATCCTAGCCTCCATCTATTGCTCCTTATGTCTCCCAGAGTGACCTACCCGACAATCCTTCTTTGACTCATCTTCTTATGACGCCTCACCAAGAATAGTGAGAAATCCTAAAATCACTCTTCTTCTTTTCGCTCATTTTGCCAAGGCGCCCTTTCGGGTTTTCACCAAGCCACTCATTTCATTTTCCAATAGATGTGCTCACATAAGCTCACGTCACTCTTGACCTCATATTACCCCAGCCTAATGCCGGTCCAAGCCACCTGCTTATTACCTAGGCCACCCTTTCGGGTTTTTGACCTATCCCAGGATTTTTATGATAGCCTTTTTTCAAATTTTTGGCTCTTTTCATTTTTTCATTTTTCTCCTCAGCAACGTAGCAAATATAAAACTCCACCCCATGCTTAAACATTGCATTGTCCTCAATGTAATGAAAGACAAAAGAATAAAGCACAGGGAAAAGCAAAAAATAACTCACAACGTTGCCGAGTTGGCTTGGGACATTTCGTTGTTGTTGGCGGTGTAGTCATGAAAGCTCCTATCCGGGTGTTGAGCGTGCATCATCAGCACTCATAATCTGCTCCTACCGTGCAACCATAAGGGGACCACTTGGTGAGTAGTGGAAATCAAAGAATTCGGGGTTGCATGGCCTTCAAAAATGGGCCCAGATGTCATCGTGGTTGGGCCCTGGTGTACCTCCTCTCCAGCTGTCGACTGCAGGGCCATCATCGTTGCCAAATAAATATAGGGTGAATGTATTCCTCCGTTTAGCAACATGGTGCGCACCTCTCCGTGGGGAACTCTGGACAAATGGGTAAATTTTTTTGTTTTTTTTTGTTTTTTGACTTTTTCTCCCCGTTTAAGGTCTTTTCGGGGTATCTTATTTTCGTCTTTTGCTCCCCGTTTAAGGTTTTTCGGGGCCCATTTTTTTCATTTTTTTTTTTACCTAAGAAAGTGCGGCGGTCGCCGTGAAGGGTGCGGCGGTCGCCGTAATTGCGGCGGTCGCCGTTTTTAGGTCGTGGCCAACTTTCTTGGCGAGGCAATTGCGGCGGTCGCCATAAGGTTTGCGGCGGGCGCCGTGAACACCAATTTCATTTTTTCGCTCTTCCTGCAGGTTAGTTCGACACAGAAAGGAAAACTAAAAGCAAAAACAAAAGAAAAGACTAAGGGAAAGGGAAATAGACTACCTAACATCGGGTTGCCTCCCGAACAGCGCCTTAGTTAATGTCGTGGCTCGACATACTACTCGAACAACCTCAATCCATATCGTCAGGTTCCTTGGGAACCTTCTTAATCCATACCTCCTTTCTGAACCAGTCATGGAAAGGTTTGAACCTTAGACCATGCTTCTTCTTCCTTGGCTTCTCCATCTTGACCTTCTTGGTCGCGTCTACCCCATGCTTAGATCGATCCGGGGGGTGTTTAACCTTAACTTCAGGGACCTGCACCAAAGAGGGAGCGAGCTTCTCGCTCGGAGTTAGCAGCCAAGGTGATTTACCTGGTAGCTCCAGAGGGAGCTTATAGCAAGCGTCCCACTCAGTAACACCTTCCTCCAAGTCAGTAGATATAGCAATATCCAAGCTAGAATCAACAAAAAGTGGTGGGTCATCTAGGTGGTCCTCATCAAAAACATCTTTCACCACATGCTCAAGGGTATCAATTGCACACAAAGAAAGATCATTAGAAGGAAATTTTCTGGCTTCATAGATATTGTAGTTAATAGTTTCGCCATCAAATTCCATGGTTAAAGAACCAGTACTCACATTGATCTTAGTGTTGGCAGTTTTCAAGAATGGTCTCCCTAACAGAATAGGGGCTGCATGCATATCATGTTCCATATCAAGCACATAGAAATCAGCAGGAAAAGTAAGATCACAAACCCTAACCAAGACATCCTCCACAATCCCTATAGGACGCACACTAGATCTATCAGCTAACTGAATGGAAATATTGGTCGCATGCATGGGTCCTAATCCTAAGGATTCACAAAGAGATGACGGTAAGACATTAATGGAAGCACCCAAATCTAACATAGCTTTGGGAAACTTGGTGCTTCCAATAGTGACTGGGATGGTAAACATACCTGGGTCGCCACACTTCTTGGGTAAGCACTTCTGAAAAATAGCGGAGATATGTTCACTTACCTTGACCTTCTTCTTGCTATTCCGGTCCTGATTCCTCTTTGTAGTGCACATCTGCTTTAAGAACTTGGCATAACGAGGGACAGACTTGATCAAATTTAGGAGAGGCATGTTGACCTCAACGTTTCTGAACATCTCAAACATGTCTTTGTCCTGCGCAAGTGGCTTGGTACGCTTCAATGTAGATGGGAATGGTGCTACGGGCTTCCACTCAGGGAAAATCGAAGTTTCAGACTCCTTCTCAACTTCAACTTCGCAATCGGAGGGGCGGCGGGCGCCGTGTGTGTCGCGGTGATCGCCGTTTTCGTTCTCATGATTTCCGAGAAAATTATCACCGTCACGGCGGTCGTCGTAATTTTTGCGGCGGTCGCCGTTATTCTTTTCTTCCAGGTCGAGAGCAGCCTCCATTTTACGGCGGTCGCCGTGTGTCTCGCGGTGGTCGCCGTTTTCGCGGCGGTCGCCGTGGTCTTCACGGCTGTCGCTGTTCTGCTCTAAATCTGCACTTTCTTCTTCGTTGCCCTCAGACCTATCTTCCTCAAGCTTCTTACCACTTCTCAAAGTCACAGCACTGACATTCCGAATATTCGGGTTCACTTCAGTTTGAGACGGGAGTTTACCGGGATCCTTTGCATCCAGTTTATTTACCACTTGAGAAATCTGACCAAATTGCCTCTCCAGGTTCTGAATGCTAGCTTGTGTACTTTCCTGGAACTGTATGTGGCTCTTGGTCAACTTAGCAACATTAAGGTTCACGTTGGTAACACTCTCATTAAGGTTCACGTTGCTCTGCATCAGCATCTTCATCATATCCTCCAAAGAAGGTGAAGGATTACCCTGTTGTTGGTTTGGTTCTGGGTAGAACTCCTGGTAGTCATGATCATATGAAGGATATTGCAGGTTTCCATAACTCGAATTGGGGTGATATCCCCACCCTGGAGTATATGCGTAGGAGTATGGGTCATATCGCGGCTCCTGCTGGAATTGGGGAAATCTATCCATCTCTGTAACAAAATCAAAAAGGAAAAACAAAAATCAATAGCACGGGTGTGGACCGTAAGATAGGTCCACACAAAAGTTGCCGCACAAATCGCACACAAAATAGATTATTGCCTCCCCGGCAACGGCGCCGATTTGATAAGCACTACTTTGTAGGGCTTAAGTAAGAGTCATTAGAGGTTTTATTGGTGCCATTCGGGTAGATTTAGACACATTCATGTGTATGGCGTTTGGGGGTGAAGTTGGTGTATTTGGAGGTGTTTGAGCGGTTTTGGATATCATATGAGACACTGAGGAAGAAACCACATGAGAAGACGAGGAAGAGGAGTGCAATGAAGAGTAGAAGAACCATAGGCTGAATTCAATTGGTTCGTTCTCTCTACTCCGATGTCCAAATGGAGTGATTCCAATTCGAGGAGTTAGATCTAGAAGTCTACTGCAAGTCCTAAAAATATGAGCGCAATCTGAGTTGGGAATCAAAAGTTATGGCGTTTCTACGGAAGTGTCGCAGGAGCTGAACCAAAGAACAGCGACGGCTCCCGCCGTGAACATTACGGCGACCGCCGCCGCTGTCAGAAGCCCGCCGAACGTGTTTTCCATATTTGTTTTATTTGGATTATTTTTATTATGTTTTATTATTTCATTTTAGGTTAATTTCAGATTTTATTTCCTTTAGTATTTAAGGGAAAAGAGAAGCTTATCATCTAATCAATCAATCTTCGTTTTTCTCTTGAACCCTAATTCCCTTTTCTACGTTATGAAGAACTAAGCCTCCATGGCTTAGTCAGACGCTGAAGCTTTTGTTTGGATTAAGTTGTGAGATTCTCGTTCTTAATCTATTGCATTGATAATCTCTATTTGGACGCATCTAGGGTTTGTTGTTATTGATTGATTGCTAGATCTAGATTGTTACTGGTTGAGCATATCAATCAATAACAACAAACCCTAGATGCGTCCAAATAGAGATAATCTCTATTTGGACGCATCTAGGGTTTGTTGTTGTTGTTATTAATTGATTTCAGAGTAGCAACTGCATCATACTAGTATCTGGTTGTGCTAGTCTTATGCAGAAGAGAATTGATTTACATTCTAGGATAAAAGCTGGTTGTTTTATGCTAGAATTGTATCCAACTATATTCTTATCCATAAAGCTGCTGTTAAACTGAATCTTGATAGTTTCAGGGTTGTTTAATTAGTTAGTGCTAATAGTATCTGGTTGTGCTATTAGTTATATCTGAAAAGGAATTGGAATCACCATTGCATGAGATTTTGAATGAGTATCTATGATCAACTTGTCATACGAATAGTGGATGTTGTTTGACTAAGTGTCTTTTCCCATTACTGATTTCACAACTCTTTCGCTTGTTTACTTTTGCATGTTTAGATTACTTAAACAAACAAAAACCCCCTTTGGTTACTTTAGTTTGACATACAAATTGCATATTAAGATAGAATCCGCCTCCCTGTGGATTCGACCTTTACTTACCTAGGACTACGGTTTAGGGTTTGTTTGGATATTTTGCATAGCAGTTTTTCACACGACAAAAACCTGTTATCAAAGATCCACTTGCAGCCCAAAGGCTTGCAACTCGGTGGGAGATCCTGTTGAATTCCTTAGGTTTTGATGGTAACAAACACTCAACTAATATGTGTACCAAGTATTTCAGGGACAAGGGAAGTTATCTCAGGGAGCTTTGCAGCAAAGGATCTCCGAGGGAACAAAGTCTTGTCAAGTGCTTTGTTACCTCTCAAGGAACTGAAGTGACGGACCAGATCAAGGCTGCAAAAGGAAAGAAAAAATCCAGCGTGTTGAATTAAGGAAACAAATCAAGAAGCACACGCGGTAAAGGATGAAGACTTCGGCTCCAAGGATCAAGCCGGATTGCACGAAGATATGGAGAGAGAAAACCCGGTTGTGTTATCTTAGGAATCTTTCTTAAGATAAGGCAATTGGAGAGAGAAGAAGAACATCCTTCCGATTGGATTAATTAAGGAACTCCTTCCTTAATTAATATAATCGGTTGGGATATTATTCTTCCAACAAAATCATATCTTTTGTAATCCGATTTTAGAATATCTTATCTTGTTATGATTAGGGTTTAGCCGAGTTGTATTTAAGTGAAGTGAGGATTCACTTCTTAGGTACGGCTTTGAACGACGAAAAAAAGAGAGAACGAAAAAGAGAAAGAAAAGAAGTGAGGTGTGTGTAAGTCTTTGAGGGTTGAGTTCGATTCATCGTTGTAGAAGAGTCTTTGAGTCTAGCTGGTTGTTTAGAGGTCGAAGTCCAGGATACAAGTGTAATCGAACACGAAATCAATAAGACAAGTACACGCTTCATCGTTGTAGAAGAGTCTTCGAGTCTAGCTGGTTGTTTAGAGGTCGAAGTCCAGGATACAAGTGTAATCGAACACGAAATCAATAAGACAAGTACACGCTTCAAAATCCTCTCAAGCGGAAGCTTGAAGGTAGTGGTTTTTCCTTGAGAAGCTAGTTTTGCTAATCAGGGTTTCCACTATACATCGTGAGTTCGTTCGTTATCTTTCTTGCTGTTTTTAATCCGCAGCAACTTCTGTGGGAACAAAGCTTTTGTTCCCTCAGACGTAACTCTAACGATCCAACAATTGGTATCAGAGCCTGGTGCTCTAGATTGTTTTCGTTACAGAATTTGCAGGAAAGATGTCGTCGTCAAGCAATGCAATCGGTGATTCATTCTGGAAGCCACCAATTCTGAAGGCCGGTGAATATGACTAGTGGGTGGAGCAAATTGAGTCCCACATCTATTCTCTTGATGGACAGATCTAGAGAGTCATTGAAGTTGGACCTTTGGCTATCAAAAATGAGAAGGATGAGACGAAGCCAAAACCAAAGGTCGACTACACCGATGATGACTGGAAGAAGTTGGAGAAAAACAACAGGGCCAAGAAGATCCTTCACATGGCTCTTCTTCCCTCCGATCTCAAGAAAATCATGAGCTATAAGACTGCCAAGGAGATCTGGGATGCCTTGAAACGCCTTCATCAAGGAAATGAAGATGCCAAGAAGAACAAGATTCTCTCTCTGATAAAGGAGTACGACCAAGTCTCTCAGGGAAAAGATGAACACATTCAGGAGTACTACTCCAGATTCCAAGGGCTAATTGGTCAGCTTCAGTTCCTTGGTGAAGCAATGCCAGACTGGAAGCTGACTCACCACTTCATGCAAGGCCTCAACTCTCAGTGGGATGCCATTGCTCTTGCTCTCTACTCTCAGACAGATGTCAAGACTCTTACCATGGAAGAGGTTGTTGCTAAGCTGGAAAGCAACGCCTCTGTCTATAATCATAAGTTGAACAAGAAGGGAGAGGAGAAGGCGAAGAGCATTGCCTTAAAGGTGGAAAGGGCATTTGACTTGTCCCAAGTCGAAGATGAAGATGGTGATGAAGATGTTGCGCTCATCACAAGAGCCATGAGGAAGATATGGTCTCGAAACAAGAATTCGTCGAGTTCCTCCGAAGGGAACAGAGACCTAAAAGATGTGGTGTGCTACCACTGTCAGAACAAGGGACATATGGCCAGAAATTGCTTCAAGAAAAAGGCAGGAATGCCTCCAGTAAATAAAGGGAAGCAGGCAATGGTTGCCACCTGGGGAGACTCAGACTCAAACGACGAAGAATTGTCACACTCCAGGGATGTATGCCTGATGGCCATTGAAGTTCCCAATGAATCAAAGGGAGATCTACTTAACGATGAGGTAACTGAATCTGATCTCTTATCAAGCTTAAAAAGCAAATCTAAAGAAAGCTTGATATCTCTCATTAAGAAACTTGTTCATGAGAATAGTCTTTTTAGTGAGCAAATCGAAGAGAAAGATGAATCGATCTCAGGTTTGATCGAAGAAAATCAGGGTTGGACAGACAAAGTGCTCAGACTTGAGAAAGGTTCATCCTCCTCTTCAAACTCTTGCTCTGAGTGTCCTAAACTCACTGAAAAGATTGTGTCTCTGGAGTCCATTGTCTCCTCACTCGAGGCTGAGTCATTAATGTTGAAACTAGGAAATGCAAAACTTTCTAGTGATCTAACCAAACTCAGTGAGGAACAGAAGGACAAGCCAAAAGGCATTGTCTTTGTTGCAGCCAATAATGAAAAGAAGACTGAGTCAAAGGAAGTGCCTCGCTTTGGGATTGGCTATCAACCCAAACTTCCTGTCAATGGCACCAAGCAAAAAGACTCCAAAGTCGAAGGAAAACAGCCTGTAAAAGAAAAAGGGGACAGTTCCTCCGGAGGGAACAAAGGCAAAGACTGTTCAAACTCGACTGAGGAGGGCAAGGCTTGGTATCATGGACAGAAGGCTCACGCTATCTGGTTGAAGCAATCTCAAAGCAGTAAGTCCAATAATATTGATTTTCATTCAAGGATTGCTAACAAAACAATTTGGCCTGGAAAGAGCAAGTATGCAGATCTGAAGTGCCATAGGGTATGTTGGTATTGCGGACACTCTGGTCACTACAAGCAAGAGTGCCTTCTGAAGCAACACAATGAGGAGATTGTTCGCACTACTAGAGAGCAAATGAATGCTGAACCTCCTAAGATTAGATATGTTGCTCCTGTGCCCAGAAAACATAAGCTTGTCTGGGTTCACAAGAACTAACTCTTTCTGTGCAGAATAAAGTGAGGAAAGTTCCCGGTATTTCATTCGTACAAGGGTCAGTTACTTGACAAGGAACGAAGCGAGTCTTACCTCACTTCTGCAGGAATGTTCGAGACTCAAGTGCCTGGTGACAAAGGTAAAGGAAACGGATATGTGGATAAAGACTTAATGACTAAATTGTTCCTTGTTTGAATACTCAGGTACCATGTACATCTAGGAAAGACATCACTGTGTCGAGAAAGATTGGCATACAGGGAAACTTGTGGATCAAAGGATCAAACGCCAGTTTTCTCATTAGGACACCTATTGGGGAACTCTACATTCAGTTCCATACGAAGCCTGGTTTGTTCCACTAACTACATGTCTATTTGTTGTGTTCCCTCGATGATTGGCTAGATTACGTGGTAAATTGTGAAAGATGAACTTTCATGTCTTGATATGCATTATCTTCCTTGGGTATTAATTAAACATTCGACTTGAATATGTGCTTCTACTTCCTTGATATACTGAATGTCGTGCATGATCTTCTATGTCATCACTTGTCACATGATTCAGCTTTATTTCAACCCAAAAGAATCAACTTGATGTTTTTGTTCCCTCGTCATAAGCCCAAATGATAGTTGATTCTACAGCTTACCTAGACCGCCATGTTTGAAGTCTCATATGAGCCCCTCTTATCATCCACAACTGGAGACCCCTCAGGCATGATGTAAAAATCAATCGCAAATATCATATATTTTGGTGTGATGGTCTTTTGTACCATCTCTGGTAACTAACCCCCAGCATCACACCCTACTACTTTTTGGTTTGGTGGGAAAACGATTCGGCTTCTGTGACTTGCAGGTTGAGGTGACGTGTGTTTGCAGGGTGTAATGATGGAAGTATGTGTTGGGCCGTGTTGAGCATTTAGGGCTGATTTGATGGAAAGGAGTTGGGAAGGGTAATTCGGCTGGCTAAGTCGGATTTGGACGAGATTCTGATTTTATTTTGGGAAGTTAGAAGATTGCAATTGTTATCTGTTGGAAACTGAAAAGATTTGAATTTATCTTTGGAAACACTAGAAGATTCGGTGAAGATTATAAACTGGAGTCTCCGAGTAAGTCTCCTCCTCACTGTTTCCTTATCTTCCTCAAGCAATCTCTCCCTTCCTCTTTGTCTCTCGTCTTCCCAGAACTCTCCCTCTCTCACAGAAATGGCCTCCAACTGAAACCTCCCCAACACCATCGCCCAAGACCTCCAAACCCTCCTCACCAAACTGTCCTCCATGGGAACCGACCCCGCTCTCCTCGCCGCCATTACCCAATCCCTGCCTTCCACCTCCACCACTCCAGCAACCACCACTGTTACCCCTCCACCATCACCAACCCAGGACCAACTCGCCATGGTCCCCTTCGTAGCCCCAAACACAGATCCCGCTCCACAAAACCCTAACCCCAAAACCTCTCCAACCGTCCCAACCGCCATCTCCTCTACTGAAATAGAGGAGGTCCATTCCTCTCCAACCCATCCCGACCCCATTGATGAGGAGATAGAGGAGATGCCCCGTCAAGAGACCCCGGTCACAGCTGAGGAGCACTTTGCTGTGAAGGAGAAGATTCAGTCGATTGTGCATCGTGAGTTCGTTCGTTATCTTTCTTGCTGTTTTTAATCCGCTGCAACTTCTGTGGGAACAAAAATTTTGTTCCCTCAGATGTAACTCTAACGATCCAACAGATCCGATAAAACCCACGTGTTATTTCCCATGATGGAATCCATCTCATCAGTTATTGCTTCTTTCCAGAAAGCAACATCTTGAGACCTCATTGCCTCACTAAAAGTCCTAGGATCCTCATCAATATGATAACAATATGAATATTAGAACCCAACTTCATCTCTAGATCCTTCAACCAAATAAACTTGGAAATCTGGACCGAAAGACTTTTCAATCCTCCCTCGCTTGCTCCTACGGAGCATAGGTGACTCATTAGAAGGCACAACCGAACCGTCTCCTTCTTTAGTTCTACTAGTACTTGGAACCAAATCCTTTGGTCAAGGTATGGATGAGAATCGACTCTCATCAAATATTACATCTCTTGACTCAATCACAGTGTTAACCGAAATAGAATCTTTAGGCTCTATCACATAGAACCTATAAGCCTTGGAATTCTCATCATATCCAATAAAGATGCAATCAATACCTCTTTCCCCCAAGGTTTTAATCTTGGGTTGGGGTAGTCTAACGACCGCCCTATATCCCCAAACTCGAAGATAATTCAAGCTTGGTTTCTTTTTGTACCAAAGTTCATAAGGGGTGACCTTGTTCCTTTTGTTAGGAACCCAATTTAATAAATAGCAAGCCGTTAACATGACTTTACCCCAAAATCCGTCACTCAATCCCGAGTAGGATAACATGGAATTAACCATCTCTTTTAGAACTCTATTCTTCCTCTCCGACACACCATTTTGTTATGGCGTGTAGGGAGCCGTAGTCTCGTGAATAATGCCTACGGACTGGAAATACACAGGATCGTAAAATTCTCCACCTCTATCGGTGCGTAGTTTCTTAATCAAGTCATTTTGTTGCAATTCAACCTCGGTTTTAAAAACCTTAAATTTATCTAGGGCCTCGTCTTTAGCATGCAATAAATACACATAACAATAACGAGAATAATCATCAATGAAAGTGATGAAATATTTCTTGTTTCCTAAAGACGGAGTAGCATGCAAATCACATAAATCACTATGTACAAGTCCAAGCACCGCAAAATTTCTTTCAATGCCTTTGAATGGTTGTCTAATTATTTTAGTCAACATGCAAGTTCTACACTTCTCTAAATTCATGTCAAATGCATGGATTAAACCTTCCTTAGACATATCCGTCATTCGCTTATAATGCACATGACCTAATCTTGCATGCCATAGAAAAGATTCATTTGTACTAGAACAAGCCATATAAATATAATTGACCACATTATTAATATTAAGCATAAACATGCCATTACAAAAGTATCCAAATCCTACAAACACACCACACTTCGATAAGATACACTTATCGGATTCAAAGACTTGCTTAAAACCACATTTATTTAAAACACTACTGGAGACCAAGTTTTTCCTAATTCTGGGTACATGTAAGAAATCCTTGAATTCAAGGGTCTTCCCGGAACTAAATTCTAACACCACTTTCCCACGGCCTAGGATAGGGGCGGTTGACTCGTTGCCCATATGAAGGACGGGCCCATCTTTAACTGGTTCGTATGTCTTAAACTAGCCACGGTCCTTGCACACATGTTTTGTTGCACCCGAGTCAATCCACCAAGCCACTTCATCATCCTGCACATAAAATGCCTCAGAAATTAATGGTACATAATTCACAACCGAACTTGAACCAAAATCTGAATACCGACCTTGATGAGTGGATGGGCCTTGGTCCTTAGACCCTTGCCCCGAATGGTTTTGCCCCGCTCCATTCCTATCCTTTGCAGCCCGACAATCACGCTTGAAGTGACCCGGTTTGCCACATATCCAACAAGCGCCCTTAGGCTTCTTGTTAGATCCACCGTTGGTGTTCTTGGAAGATTGCTTCTTCCTCTTATTGTTCTTCTTAGCATTCCCACCCTCCTCCATCATGTTCACGGAGGAAGATCCGGGAGTCTCCTTTTGTTTACCGCCCTCTTGCGCCCTTAGAGATTCCTCTATGCATAGATGGCTTCCAAGTTGCACAAGAGACAACTCCTCCTTCTTGTGTTTCAACATGTGTTTAAAGTCCTTCCATGAAGGTGGCAACTTGTCAATAATGCTTGGGCAAATTGCCCAAGGATACGAAGCACTTCATTGTATTGCTCCATAACCGGCCTGGAGTCACACATCTTGTAATTGTTGAAACGGTTTTTTCTCCTGATACCCCTGAGGTACGGCGAAATTTGCGAGGTGCCCCAAAGTTTGGCCCATTTCGCGTGGTACCCCCGAGTTTTGTTTTTTTTTTCGCCAAATGCCCATTTTTAATTTTTTCCGTTAAAAAATCCAAATAAAAATGAAAAAATAAAAATTGGGGGTTAGGGTCTTCTTCGATCAGCCCTTCTGCCATCGACGACACCCCTGATCTCCGGCGGACCTCCACCTCGTCTACATTCCTCAGGTTGCTTGATAACTGATCTAGAGGCGACTCTGCTCAGGGAAGCGCTGTTGGGAGACGCGGTAGGAGATCCGGTCAGATTGTCGGCGATTGATGGAGAAGGCTCCCCAGCGGCGGTGGACGTTGGAGAGGCGGCTGAAGAGGAAGTCGGGGGAGCGGGAGGAGATGAGAGCGAAGACGAGGAAGGCGGAGTGCTGATGTTGTAGGAGCGGTTGTCGGCAACACCGTCGGAGATTTCTTGGGGGAAGCGATTGCGATAGGCGACGACGCCGTCGGCGATTTAAGCTGGGATGAGGGTGATGTTAGAAACTCCTACTATGTTAATGATGATAAGCGTAGTCGGAGAAATCAACAGCGTCATCCATTTGAAGAGGTAAAGCTCCCCGAACTCGCCGTCGTCGGCCACCTTCGACGTCACGGTGAAATTGGTGTCGTCGGCGACCTTCAATGGATTACTGATCTTTCTGCAAAGGATGGTTCCACCTTGTTCCTCAATTGTGTCCATGTGAATTCAAAATAGTCTTTCCTAATTCTACAAACAATTGCTTGTGATCAATCTGAATGACACTTCGGAATTAACAGCATATTATATAATCCAATGAAATTGAAGAATTCAGAGCAAAATTGAACCACACAATAAATCAGTTTTTGGGTTTTTTTTGGATTTTTTTAACAGAAAAAATTAAAGATGGGCATTTGGCGAAAACAAAACAAAACTTGAGGGTACCACGCGAAATGAGTTAAACTTTGGGGCACCTCGCGAATTTCGTCATACCTCAGGGGTATCAGGCGAAAAAACCGTTTTTGAAAATACTCACAATGAACTTCTTACTAGAAGCATCCTCATCCATGTATTTGGACTCCAGCGCATCCCACAACTCCTTTGAGGATTCGACATTTTGGTAGACATCGAAGAGCGAATTCGACATACCGTTGAGAATATGGCCATGGCATATATAGTCGTCATTCTCCCACTTGTTGTGTTTCCTTTTCTCCTCCAAGGGCTCATTCTCTGGATCCTCCGGCGCGGGTGGCATTGGCATACTCAGAACGTACACCACCTTGAGCGTCGTGAGGAGGAAGTGCATCTTCTTTTGCCATCTTCGAAAGTCCACACCTTCGAACTTCTCCAACTTCCCGCACTTGGATGTCATCTCACGAACCGATGCAGCCACCATTGATCAAACACGGAAATTATTGGTTTTGAATGTTGTAGAAGGGTGTCTTATTGATCAATTTTCGGTTGTCTCGGATATTGATTGAATCGTGTTTTGAACACTTTCCAAAACTAATATTTTGACCCTTTACTTGTTGCCTCGGGTTACATGAAATCTGATTCGGGATAAGACAATCACACCTCTAATGATTCAGGCCAAATCAAAAGAGAACACTTGAAGTTTTCGGTTTTGTTCGATTTGAGAGATTGTAAGTCCTCGTATCCGCAAGACTTGCCCCAAACCCTGTAACACCCCCAAATTCTCCTTTGAAAGTATTACCGCCAGTGACCTCAGAATACACGTCTGGGGTCACCCAAGGCTAAATCATTTTATAACAACCATATAATAACACAACTATATTATATATCATAAAGATTACCAAATATTATTCAAAACAATATCATGGTTTACAACTGTTCGAAACCAAATATAAAATTGTTTAACACAGCGGAATTCTTGAAAGTTAAATAAATAAACGCCACGAAGGGTCTCGATATGAGAGATCTCACGCCTAGGATCTTCAACCTTGGAAAACTCTTTAAAACATCATCTGCCCTCATCATCGTAATCTGGCATTCATGGAAAGGGACGTTTACCTGATGTGTCGTATGAGACGGATGACACCAGCCAACCATGCAAAGGAAATAAACCGGTTGGTTAGTCTAATGAAAGACTATGCAAGGGTAAAATAGAAAAGGTTCTAAGTAGTCGTGTTAGGTTACACCCGTCGCTTCTCGAATAATAACCAATGACGACAGTGAACCTCAACACTTCTACGGAAACATAAGAAGAGGTATGAACAAGAGAAGACTCCAAAAGATTGAGTCTTTCGGAAAGTATGACAAGTGTTTGGGAACGTTACAGTTTTCACACAAGCCTATAAAACGACTTGATCATTTGGGTCCACGACCAACCTCACCGCGCAATGCGAATCCAGATTAGAAAGAAGACTTACTATAACCGAAGTCCGGGTGGTTTCCAAGTTGTACTTCTCGCCCGAAGGTTCATTAATTATGTGCATAACCGCACTTATCTTATTTAATTCCAAAACGTATATTTACGTTAAAGCTTTTAGGGTATATCATCTCATCACGAGAGATATCTTGGGAATAAATCCCGATTATCGGCACCAGCTGTGTGCACCTACCCTGAGTAAGGGTACAGTCATGACCAGATAGAACTAGGGCAAAATCCTCCTAATACCAGTTATAAAGAAACGACTAGACCTCGCAAGGTACATAGCGTTCCTACGAATACTTGTTCCAACTACACAATTAAGTTCACACAATAATCCACACCAATACCATCACGATAATAACAGGTATAATAGCGTTCTTTCTAGCAATATATACAACCTATTATAATATCATATTTTAATCACATCATTTATAAAATCTGTTCCCAAACGAAAACAACACTTCATTCCAATTTAATTAACAATCAAAGTAATTGATAACTAACGGAAATATGGAATGATAAGCAAGAGCGAACCGCCACTTGCCTTAATCTAGCTGACTTGACGATAACGGGTTTCGGGGTCTAGAAACTGGAATCTGATTACGGATTCCTACGACAACGACGAAACCCTAGGTTAGATTCGATACGAACGGACGAGGGTATAAGAACGAATAACGATATGAATCAAAAGGAATAAAGCCTGAGTCGTGACCGTGGTTGTCCAAGCCACGATCACGCTTGCCAGGGCAAGCCGCGGTCACGGTTTGGACTTCCGCGGTCGTGGAATTCTGGACAGCTTCCACGGTCGCGGAATTCATCCCCGTGATCGCGGATCCCCTTCCGACGCGACTCTCCTCCGGCTTCGAGGCTTACCGATGACTCGAAGACGATGACAAACTCTACACCTTTTGCAAGGCCACCACTCCAAGCTTCTAGAGACACAACGGCGACCACAAAACTCCGGCAAAACTCCGGCTAAAGCACGAACTCCGGCGAGCTTGAAAACGAGAGAAAGAGAGATGGATTGAGCTGTGGATGAGATTCCAAGCTGCTCCGACTTCCTTTTATAGAGCAAATGGGAGCTCAACGCCGAGGAGATGGATCGATCGGCATCCCCAACGGCGAAACGGCGGAATCCGAACCGGCGAAACACGAAGGGAAATAAAGACGACGATGAACAGTTTTCCGTGATCGCGGAAACTCTTCCGCGGTAGCGGAAATGCCGCGAACGCGTCGTTTGGCTTTTGGTCGCGGTTTCACTCGCGGTCTTTTGCTAGAATGTATTTTTAGCACTACTAAAAATATTCTAAGACTCAATAATGTATTAAACGTATATTATAACGTTCAAAAAGATTATTACAGAGATCATAGAGATTACAGAAATTGCCCATTATGCCCTTCATACAGAAATGGTAGTTCAGGACTTTTTAGGGGTTATTACATTACCTCCCCCTTAAAAAAAAGTTTCGACCCCGAAGCTAGGCCGAAAACAGATCCGGAAAACGACTAAGCATATCAGCCTCAGTCTCCCAGGTTTCCCAAGTAACCTCCTCAGATCCAGACTTGGACCAAAGAATCCGCACTAATGGTACCACCTTGTTCCGCAAGTGCTTCTCGCGGCGTTCGAGGATACGCACATGTATCTCCTCGTAGGTACCATTTGCCTGAATCTCGATGTCCTCATAACTCAGCACATGAGACACATATGGCACGTACTTCCTTAGCAGAGACATGTGGAACACGTTATGCACTGAATGCGCCGACAGTGGCAATGCTAAACGATACGCTAGAGACCCCACTCTGTCAAGGATCTCAAATAGTCCCACATAGCAAGGGTTAAGCTTCCCACGCTTGCCGAACCTGAACACACCCTTGGATGGCGACACTCTGACAAATACCTTGTCACCAACCTCAAACTCGACATTCCTGCGCTTTAGATCAGCATAAGACTTCTATCGACTCTAAGCTGTCAGCATCCTTTGTCTGATCAAAGCAATGTCCGAGGCAGTCCTTTCGACTAACTCCGATCCAAGTAGAACCTTGTCGGCATTCTCATCCCAACAAATTGGAGATCTGCACTTCCGACCGTACAAAGCCCCAAATGGAGCCATCTTGATGGTAGAATGCCATCTATTGTTGTACGTGAACTCAATCAGACTTAAGTTGTTCTCCCAGCTGGTTGGACGATCTAGTACACAAGCTCTCAGCATATCTTCCAGTGTCTGGATGGTCCTCTCAGACTGTCCATCCGTCTGAGGATGAAACGCATAACTAAACCTCAACTCAGTTCCCATGGCCTTGTGGAGTTCTTTCCAGAATCTCGACATGAATCGGCCATCACGATCCGATACAATGGTTTTTGGCGTACCATGCAAACGGAACATCTCGTGTAGGAAAACTTCTGATAGATTCTGGGTTCCCCATGTTGATTTGATGGCCACGAAATGAGCACTCTTCGTGAGCATGTCAATGATCACCCATATGGCATCCTTCTGACTCTGAGTCTTTGGTAACCCCGTGATAAAGTCCATAGCAATATCCTCCCACTTCCACTCTAGCACTGGGAGAAGTAGCAATTCACCACCTGGTTTTTCGTGTTCTATCTTGACCTTCTGACAAGTCAAGCATTTTGCCACAAATTCTGCTACGTCCCACTTCATATTGGGCCACCAGAATTTCTTTCTGAGGTCCTTGTACATCTTACTGATCCTGGATGTACAGAATAAGTTGACGAATGGGCCTCCTTCATCACCAACTGGCGAAGGCCATCCACGTTAGGCACACAAATCCGGTCCTGAAACCAGAGTGATCCATCATCTTGAACCACGAATCTGGGAGCTTTCCCGTCCAACACTTCACTGCTTAACTTCACTAAGATCACATCATCAACCTGCCTCTCCTTGATCTGATCAAGTAGCGTAGCCTGAATCTCCAACATACTCAGGCATCCTCGACGCTGATCGTACAAGACGTCAATCTCGCACAATCCTTGGTTCAGTTTGGTCTGAGCAGTGAGTAGAGATACTACGGTCTCTTGTGGCGTCTTCCGGCTCAATGCATTGGCTACCACATTAGCCTTGCCCTGATGATACAACAACTCGATGTCGTAGTCTTTGAGTAGCTCCAACCAGCAACGTTGTCTCATATTCAACTCCTTATGAGTGAACACATACTTGAGACTCTTATGGTCGGTAAAGACTTGGCACCTAACACCATAAAGATAGTGCCTCCAAATCTTCAATGCGAACACCACAGCCGCTAACTCCAGATCATGCGTCGGATAGTTTGCTTCATAGGTCTTTAACTGCCGAGATGCATATGCAATAACCTTGCCATTTTGCATCAATACACATCCTAACGCATGCTTTGAAGCGTCACTATAGACCACATAACCATCAGTTCCTTCCGGTAGCGCCAAAACTGGTACGGACGTCAGGAACTCTTTCAACTTTTGAAAGCTCGCCTTGCACTTGTCGTCCCATATGAACTTCTTATGGACCTTGTGGAGCAAACCGGTCTTTGGTAGAGCGATCTTTGAAAATCCCTCCACGAACCGTCTGTAGTAACCTGCAAGTCCCAAGAAACTGCGCACCTCTTTCACATTCTGAGGTCGCTTCCAGTTGGCTACCGCTTCAATCTTCTAAGGGTCGACCATAACCCCATCCTCATTGATCACATGGCCTAATAAAGCCACTTCCTTGATCCAGAAGTCACACTTAGACAACTTTGTGTACAACTGATTTTGTCTAAGGACTGACAAGGTGATTCGAAGATGCTCCTCGTGAGCCTCCTCGCTCGGGGAATAGATCAAAATATCATCGATGAAGACCACCACAAACTTATCCAGATATTGGTGGAAACATCTATGCAGCAGATCCATGAAGATTACTGGAGCATTAGTAAGCCCAAATGGCATGACTACGAACTCGTAGTGTCCATACCTCGTCCGGAATGTAGTCCTCGGAATATCTTCCTCACGAATCCTGAGCTGATGGTAACCAGATCTCAGATCGATCTTGGAAAAGACTTTTGCTCCCTGCAGTTGATCCAACAGATCATCAATCCTAGGCAACGGATACTTGTTCTTGATCGTGACTTTGTTCAACTCTCGGTAGTCGATACACAATCTGAATGATCCGTCCTTCTTCTTGACAAACAAGACCGGAGCGCCCCAAGGCGATGCACTCGGCCTTATATACCCTTTTTCAAGAAGATCCTCGAGTTGCTTCTTCAACTCTTGCATCTCTGTTGGAGCCATCTGATACGGTGCTTTCGAAATCGGTGCGGTTCCGGGTTCGAGATCAATAGTGAACTCTACGTCACGATTCGGGGGTATACCGGGAATCTCTTCCGGAAAGACGTCCGGATACTCGTATATCACAGGAATATTAAGAACTGTAGTCTCATCCTTCTTGGGCTTATCCAGATAGCACAGGTACCCGACACAACCTTGTCGAAATAGCTTACACGCAGCCATCGCATTGATGAGCTTTCCGTTATCAGCGTCATTATGACCCTTGAACTTGCATACAAACTGGCCCCCTAATGAAACTTTCACAGTCCTTGAGCTGAAATCGATTACCGCCCCATGACGCGTCAGCCAATCCATCCCGAGAATAATGTTGTATGGAGCCATGGCTATACATATCAAATCCGCTTCGAACTTCCGACCTTGAATGGTAATCGGAAATTCAGACAGACGCTTGGTCCCTACTAGCTGTTCACTATTGGGAAGGTTTACCACAAATGGCTCACAAGCCTCATTGCACACTAAGCCTAGCTTACTCACACAGTTCTCTGAAATGAAAGAATGAGTGGCACCCGAATCAAACAATATGCACACAGAAGTATAATGGAGGTATAGAGTACCTTGAGCAATCGGGGCATTAGGTCCGTCAGCCTCGCGCATCTCATAAAGCCGATGACCTTGACCTCCAGAAGCAGCTAGGGCTTTCCCCTTGTTCTGAGCAGTTGTCTGCGTCGAAGGGCTAGGAGTCTCCACTGGCTTGAATCGGGGTCGGTTGTTATGGCTAACAGACCCTTGCTGTGACTCAGCTCCCTTCTGTCTCCTTTACGGACAAAACGTCTGCAAGTGCCTCTCCTTCCCGCAGGCAAAACACGTCCTCTTGTCTTTCGGACACTCATTGCTCTTGTGCCCCGGCGTTCCACAGTTGTAACACTGGATCGGGTTCTTTCCCTGACCCAAGCGTTGCGTAGAACCTGCCTGTGTGGCCTCCGTTCTAGCCCGGCCAAACTTGGCAAAATGCGACGGTGGCACGGGTCGTTTAAACCCACTAGCCTGAGGCTGGCTCTGTGCTGGTCTCTGGCGATTGCGCTTCTTTGTCAACTCTTCCAGAGTCACCTCCAATTTATAGGTGGCATCCACGTACTGCTCTAGAGTAGAGTACCCGTGGCGCACCATCAATGGCTTGATGTCTGGGTTCATCCACTCGTGGAAATGCCAGATCTTCTGCTCCTCACTGGACACTTCCGGACCAGCATACTACAATAGGTGATTAAACTTGGCCGCAAGCTCAGCCACCTTCAACCCATCCGTCTTCGGATAAAAGAACTTCTTATGTTTCTCCTCCCTCATAGCACGGGAAAAGAAACGGTCGGTCATCTTTGTCTTAAACATTCCCCAGTTCAAACCAGGATGATCAGCTAGACCAGTGTTTTCCCACCATTCGCTAGCCACCTCCTTTAGTTGAAGGGAAGCAATGTGCACTTTCTCAGCCTCAGTGCACTCGACGTTTCTAAACAACCTCTCCATGTGCGAGAACCAATACGCCACTTTGACTGGTTCCCCCTTGCCGTCATAGCTGTCAGGTCTCATGGAACTAATGGCCTTTAACGCTCGACCATAGTTCCCTTTGTTCCTAACGGCATCTTCATGAGGTACAAGTACCGCTAGCTCCTCAAATTCAAGCATAACCCGAGGAATCGGAACACCTTGTGCCTGTGGTGCAATTGGCCGCATTATATCGGTGACCGCTTGTATGACGATCCCCCGAATAGCCTCTATAGCCGCAGCGTCAAATACCACTTGAGGAGTGGCCGGAACTTGGCCACTGCCCACGGGGTTGTTGTGAGAGACCGACTCGCTCTCATCTCCTTGATTTGCGGCATTCCTCAAATTCAACCTGGGGTTGTTGCTTGGCCCAGCACCAGCACGAATAGTGTTTCTTGTGTTCACCATCTGTTTACCGATCAATTTCCCAAGTATCTCACAACATTAATATCACACTTTTAAAATGCACAACACATAGAATTAACTCGGAATAGATCAAACTGGTAAACTTTTATTGATGAAGTGAACTGAAACTGAGTTCGATAAGTTTTACAAACGTCCTCCTAAACGAAAAGACAAAATTGCTAGGAGGCTAAGGTCCTAAAGCAACAAGACAGAATAAATAGAAAAGAAAATCACTACGACATGCTATTGATCCTTTCCAGGTGCCATGAAGAGTTTCTTATACCCATTGGACCTCTGACATCTTCTCTTCGGAAGTGGACCATCCTCGGGTTCCGGTGTCGGACTCCTCGACCTACTAGGACCCGGAGCACACGGCTCCTCCCTAGGCCTCAGTACACTTGGTCCCTCCTCGATCATAGGAACACTTGGCCCCTCCCCAGGTACCGGTGGGTAGCAAAATTCTTCAAGAAATCCCGGATGGAAATCCGCCCGGTTCACCTCGTACTGAGGGCTGAGTAGTAACTTGGCCTGCCAGATGTTCTCCTGGAGTTCGCGGACGTCCTCTAACATACGGGAGAGACCGAGTTCTGTCTCGTAAGTCCTCTCCTCCATATTGTACAAGGCATTTGTCCACTCCTCCATGCGCTCAACAAGCACTCGGGGCCTAGGCCTGGCCTGTTGGGTCGGAACCTCCCTCGGAGCATCCATCGATTCCTACGGCCTTACCCGCATACGAGCACGCTCACACATCTCCTCCACCTGGCGACGAGCCTTGGAGGAAACCATCTCACTCTGATGAAGCACACGCCGAGAAGCAGGGCTCACCATCGGCCTTCTCGGTGTGGGGATAAATTACGGGTCCACTGGTACATCCAGCGGCCCATACCTCCTCCTGTTGATACCCGAAATCCCAAGTGCCTCCCAAACGGCAGGGGACAATGACGTATACTCCTCATCAAGCGGCAACTCTGGACTCGGGAAAATGAACTGCATTCTCGGGTCCTCATTGTCCTCAAGCAGGTGCTCTAGGCCATCTGACTCATAGCCGAACTCCTCGAGGTCCTCTTCCTCCGGATCTTCTTCTTCTTTTGGATCTTCCTATGGATCCTCGTCGGGATCCTCCTCCACCTCGAAGTCGTCGTCGTAGTACCCTCCATGATACTCCGCCGACTCCTCCTCCTCTGTGTCCTCCCTCGGGTCCGCTTCGGGCTCCTCTTTGGGACCCCTTGCCCCATCGGACACTAACACTACCGTCTCCTCGAGTACAGTCTTCACCACCTCAGGTGGACAACTTGGCTCCCCGACCTCAACGCATCTAGGGGGAACCGGAAACTCAAGCCTAACCGGAGATGACAGAACCACCTCGGCTTCCTTCCTACTCCTGAGTTGTGATACGAATGTGCCCATATCCTGCGAGGCGACGAGAAAGGATTAGTCTTTCTAAATATAGAAGCAAACTTACTATATCAGACTGGAAAGAAGGCACGACTTGAATGGCAGAGATTTTAAAATAACACATTTTACTCAAGTATGATTTCGTTCAAAATCTTTGACTTTTGGAACTAATCGACAAATTTCTCAACACGAACGGGTAACACGATTTATAAAAAATTTGTTTTAGGTAAAACGATTTGAAAACCCAAACCATTTTAAAACTTTCGGCTCTGATACCAAATCTGTAACACCCCCAAATTCTCCTTTGAAAGTATTACCGCTAGTGACCTCAGAATACACGTCTGGGGTCATCCAATGCTAAATCATTTTATAACAACCATATAATAACCCAACTATATTATATATCATAAAGATTATCAAATATTATTCAAAACAATATCATGGTTTACAACTGTTCGAAACCAAATATAAACCAAAAACAGAATTGTTTAACACAGCGGAAGTCTTGAAAGTTAAATAAATAAACACCATAAAGGGTCTCGATCTGAGCGATCTCACGCCTAGGATCTTCAACCTTGGAAAACTCTTTAAAACATCATCTGCCCTCTTCATCGTAATTTGGCCTTCATGGAAAGGGACGTTTACCTGATGTGCCGTATGAGACGGATGACACCAGCCAACCATGCAAAGGAAATAAACCGGTTAGTTAGTCTAATGAAAGACTATGCAAGGGTAAAATAGAAAAAGGTTCTAAGTAGTCGTGTTAGGTTACACCCGTCGCTTCTCGAATAATAACCGATGACGACAGTGAACCTCAACACTTCTACGGAAACATAAGAAGAGGTATGAACAAGAGAAGACTCCAAAAGATTGAGTCTTATGGGAGAGGTATGAACAAGAGAAGACTCCAAAAGATTGAGTCTTTCGGAAAGTATGACAAGTGTTTGGGAACGTTACAGTTTTCACACAAGCGTTTAAAACGACTTGATCATTTGGGTCCACGACCAACCTCACCGCGCAATGCGAATCCAGATTGGAAAGAAGACTTACTCTAACCGAAGTTCGGGTGGTTTCCAAGTTGTACTTCTCACCCGAAGGTTCATTAATTATGTGCATAACCGCACTTATCTTATTTAATTCCAAAACGTACATTTACGTTAAACCTTTTAGGGTATATCATCTCATCACGAGAGATATCTTGGGAATAAATCCCGATTATCGGCACCAGCTGTGTGCACCTACCCTGAGTAAGGGTACAGTCTTGACCAGATAGAACTAGGGCAAAATCCTCCTAATACCAGTTATAAAGAAACGACTAGACCTCGCAAGGTACATAGCGTTCCTACGAATACTCGTTCTAACTACACAATTAAGTTCACACAATAATCCACACCAATACCATCACGGTAATAACAGGTATAATAGCGTTGTTTCTAGCAATATATACAACCTATTATAATATCATATTTTAATCACATCATTTATAAAATATGTTCCCAAACGAAAACAACACTTCATTCTAATTTAATTAACAATCAAAGTAATTGATAACTAACGGAAATATGGAATGATAAGCAAGAGCGAACCGCCACTTGCCTTAATCTAGCTGACTTGACGATAACGGGTTTCGGGATCTGGAAACTGGAATCTAATTACGGATTCCTACGACAATGATGAAACAACGACGAAACCCTAGGTTAGATTCGATACGAACGGACGAGGGTATAAGAACGAATAACGATACGAATCGAAAGGAATAAAGCTTGAGTCGTGACCGTGGCTGTCCAAGCCACGATCGCGCTTGCCAGGGCAAGCCGCGTTTGCGGTTTGGACTTCCGCAGTCGCAGAATTCTGGGCAGCTTCCGCGGTCGCGGAATTCATCCCCGCGATCGCGGATCCCCTTCCGACGCGACTCTCCTCCGGCTTCGAGGCTTACCGACGACTCGAAGACGATGACGAACTCTACACCTTTTGCAAGGCCACCACTCCATACTTCCAGAGACACAACGGCGACCACAAAACTCCGGCAAAACTCCGGCGAAAGCACGAACTTCGACGAGCTTGAAAACGAGAGAAAGAGAGATGGATTGAGCTGTGGATGAGATTCCAAGCTGCTCCGACCTCCTTTTATAGAGCAAATAGGAGCTCAACGCCAAGGAGACGGATCGATCGGCATCCCCAACGGCGAAACGGCGGCATCCGAACCGGCGAAACGCGAAGGGAAATAAAGACGACGATGAACAGTTTTCCGCGATCGCGGAAACTCTTCTGTGGTCGCGAAAATGCCGTGAACGCGTCGTTTGGCTTTTGGTCGCGGTTTCACTCGCGGTCTTTTGCTAGAATGTATTTTTAGCACTACTAAAAATATTCTAAGACTCAATAATGTATTAAACGTATATTATAACGTTTAAAAAGATTATTACAGAGATCATAGAGATTACAGAAATTGCCCATTATGCCCTTCATATAGAAATGATAGTTCGGGACTTTTTAGGGGTTATTACAAACCCGCCCTTAAATAGAGCATCAGATTTTGGACAGTTAGATGTCGGTTTAGGAGGTTAAAAACCACTTATGGCGGTTAAGTTAGGTAAAAAACGGCCAAAAACCGCCAAAACTCACTCCTCGGCAAGGCGCACGGTTTGTGACAAACCGTGCCACAAACCGTGCCCTTTTCCAGAATGCACAAACTCGCCAGAAATCATGTTCTGGCACACCGCACAGTTTTTGACAAACCGTGCCACAAACCGTGCGACTTTACAGAGGCCAATTTTGGCTTCTGTTATGTAGTGCACGGTTGTGGCCCATGGTGCACGGTTTGTGACAAACCGTGCACGTCCTTTGGACCCCGGAAAACACCCTCTTGGTGTCCGCCTCTTGAACCCCGACAGGTTTCATAACTCCGAGTCTGAAACCACGCACACGAGTGTACACTCCGCACCCCCGAAACTCGTTATGCGCCGAACGAACTCCTTAAGTCTTGAGCGAATCCCGACTACACTAAATGGCCGAGGACACTAAAATCACCAACAGATTACAGACTTTACAGTGGTACTCGTGTCAACAAAAGTTCTTCCATTTCAGGGTTCAAGTGAGGACAAAGAGCTTTGAGGTTAAACGTGTTAGGGAAAAAGCAGTAATAGGATGAGTAACCTCCTCGGAAGTCCTCGTATTGGCATGAGTTGGTGCTTCTAAGGACTCGGGCCTTACATGGTGCACAATACAATAGACTTTTGAATTACATTAGGCATAAGTGATGCAAATATGGGCATAAAATTAATTGATGTACATATAGCATATAAAGTGATGCACATATAGACATAAGAGTGATGAAATCAAAGAAAAGTGATGCACAACACAAATAGACTTTTAATGCACATGTATGCATAAAAGTGATCCACACTTACACAAAGCAATGTACAATAAAATAGACTTATGATGAACATATATGCGTAAAAATGATACACTCGTTACTTTGTTCATAAAACATACCAAAATTAATCGCACATATACATTTTGGTGATGCATAATAAAATAGAATTATAATGCATATACAAACAAAAAATGCATAATGAATTCAAAAAAAGCGCACAAAACTACAATTACTTATATATACACTTATTGATGATACACATTTTAGTATACTTGTGATCGACATTTATACATAGAAGTGATGCACACTCAAATTGTTGACAACTAAGCGTGAGCACATAATCTCTGAAAAAATTACCTTTTTATTTCGATGAAATACGCCGTATCGGGTTTTTCTCTTTCAATGAAATAACGATATGGACTATGAAAATTTCAAATCTAAACCGCCCAAAATTATTTTGGGTTCTCTCCTAAAACCCCACTCTCACGGAGTATCCCATGAGAACAATAGTATATATATGAGTATATGACATGGTATATAAGTAGATAATTTTCTTATATAAAACCAATTTGTTTTTTTTATTAATATATAAATTTTATTTATAAATAATAATGTCATTTTAGTATTCACATTGCAGATTACATGACATATTTTATTTCTAAACCATTAGTCCAAAACACAATACTTCTCTAAAATATAAAAACAATATGATGGTTTATTCGTACAATCTATCTAGATAATTAATCAAGTGTGAACAACCATTTTGTATGTGAACGTGCAAACAATGCATATTTCAGTCTATCTATAATGTATATGTCAGTATAACTACAATATACATTTTAGTATAACTTATAATACATGTAGTCATTGATACACAAGTTTTTTACACAATAATGCGCATTTTAGTATAATACAATGCATAATTAGTATAGTACAATGCACGATTCGGTATAACTAACGATTCACGGACAGTAATACATTATTCATAGTAAATATGCATCATAATACACATGAATGTGCAACACACATAAAATATAAATTGTGTTTGCAGATTTGTACGCGAACTTAATTTGTTCACATATAATCAATTCTAAATTCATCTAATTCATCTATATATGAATAATGTTGATATGCCACACACGAGATTTCCTATCAATGTTGACCGCTGGTTGACTTATAGATTAAAATTAAGATAAATAAATCCTTAAATGATTAATAAATCCTATAATTAAAGTTAACTTGTAATATATATCCCCTTGATCATAGTTTTATTTGTTCTTTCATTTCCTAATGACAATTAAATCATGAACAATGCATCACTTTTTTTATAACTACCTCTTGTTATAGAGATAAGACTAGTATAGTGTTCGTGTCAAGCACGGGAGGGGATTTATTAAATACTTTTAATAATATGATGATAAAATTCAGGAAGTCAAATACGTCCCGTGATACTAAATAATGGTTAATTTTATATCATTAGTGTTCATAAAAAATATCATATTAAAAGAGATACAACATTATATTAGCTGAAAAATGTCACCATGGTTATTCAAACCAATGTTGGTTGTTGAATAGAGTTCATATTTAGTTATCTTAAACAAAAGTTTGAATAATAATATTTTTCATGGTTTTTTTAAATCATTGTAGAAAAGTATGTTCGATCAATGGATCTACTTCTACTAACTAATATATATATATATATAATAATATGTTATATTATTAAAATAAGAAAAGTTTATTTTACTTTATATTATAAATCACTTTTGATAAGTATGTTTCAAAATTGATATCATATTATTATTTTAGTTATTTATAAAAGATCGGATATTATAAAAGTTTTACTATTGACAAAAAAGGATGGATTTTAAAAAAACATTAGATGAATATCTTGTAAATATTAGTTACATATTCATACAATTTAATTAATTTTTTTCCTTAGTCCAAACCTATCTTAACTAAAATATCATGTTACTCTGCAAGTAACTTAATCATAATAACCTCACTAAGAAATTTGATTGCAAGTTACTTATCTAAATAATATATAAAAATGTACTGTTTATTTTTGGTTGAATAAATCTATTACTAAGATATATATTTAATTATAACTACACACATCTATTTTTGAATTTAAATATTAATTCTTCAAGAAAAAGAAGCAATTGAATTGAACGTTTTTTTTATCATTCACAAAAATAAAAATCAATCTTTATATTTTTTAAAAAGAATTCAAATCAACATAAATTTAAAGTGGTTTCTAATTTCCATATTTTACAAAAGTTAACTGGATTTAATTTTTTAATATTAAAAAATATTTTTTTATAAAAAATACAAATTTATTATTTGGGAGTTTTAGATAATTTTATTGGGTTTTCTTTCATTTTAGTGATATAGTTTTTAAATTTGAATTTTTTAACTTTTACCCCATGAATACAAATTAAAATGCCAAAATTAGAATGGTTTTTAACTTTTATTCCAAGAATAGATATAAAAAAGGGTGAATATTAGAATGGTCAAGTAGTAATGTATTTTAAAATTATTATTTTTAAATACGTGTCCATATACGCAAGAAAATAAATTTAATTGAAGTTTATTTCAATCTCAAATTATAGTTACAAATATTTTAAAACGAAATATAATCTAAATTGAAAATAAAAAATATGATTAGACAATTAAGGACGTGCATGTGTATGAGTTTAAACTCTAATTTAGTTCAATTCAAATTTCTGGCGTTTTGATAGGGATAGATTTTATACTTTAGTTTCTATTTAACTAAATAAATTAATTAAATGTATAATTAAGGTGAGATCCACTACTCTTTTAATATATAATTAAATCGGATTTACTGTTATAATTTTTTTTAAAGGCTGGATGATGTTGCGGGTTATGGTTAGATGATGATTACATGTAGGTGAATTGAATGTGGTGTCGATACATAAGATATTAGGCCTCTCATTTGATATATAGATTATAGTATATATACTATCCATGTAAATTAATTATGATTTTCACTAACTAAATTTAGACGTAAAAATCAACAAATAATAGTATGTAAAATTTGCATATTTTCTTAGAAATAGCTCAGTTATATATATGAGTCTTTTATATATAACTCGATAGTATTATTTGCTTATAAAATTATGAGTACATGCTATTACAAAATATAAACAAAATTTGTATGAAATAGTTTGATAGACATATGCTTTCTTATTATTTGAATAAAATATTTTGATACTAGTAGATCTATTAAAATTTAATCTTATCACTTTATTGATATAATATTCATCTCTACTATTATATTGAGTAGGAATATTTTCATAACCACTTATCAAATTTTCTGATAATATATCTTCATAAAAAAGTTTAAATAAAAATTACTTTGAATAATATCTACAAATAATTATGTTACATAAAAAACGTAGAAGATAACTATATATTGAATATGATGAAGTTTTAATATCAATTAGTTTAGTTGAGGTGAATGATTGAATTTTGAAAGAAAAATCACGTTTAAAGTAACAAATTAGGAATCTCTACCTTTAATAAGTGGATATAATGAGTCGGTTATGGTTAAAAGAATTGGATATTAAAATAAAAAGATACATTTTAAAAGTGAGGGAATTTATTGACCAAAAAAAAAGTGAGGGAATTTGGAATTTAACCTAAACAAATATCTTAATATTTTTCTATCTTAACATATTCCCTTAGTCTATTTACGTGCACCGTTTTCTTATATGTACATTATAATTAAGTTTAATTATAATTAAGTTTAGTTAGTTGAAATTAGATAGATCTCAAATGGGTGCACCATTTTTTTATATGTACAATATAATTAAGTTTAGTTACCTGAAATTAGATAGATCTCATATGATCATATTTTTATTAAATACTTACATATATTAATGTATAATTTTTTTTTAAATGATAATGAGCACCGAAATAATAGAGAAGTAAACTAAAACTAGAAAAAATGTAATAGATATTAATTTAAAAATTCCAAAAGCTTAGCTTGTTAACTACAATAGAGTGAAAACAATCAAGAATAATAACCTTATCATAACTAAAATATTGTGAGTATAATTATATCCAAAATGTAATATATAATTGGGATTAAAAAATGTAATAAATAATGGTATTCTTTTAATTTAGATTTATTAAATATGTTGAATTATCTTTAATAGATATTGTTTATTTATGAGTAGATTTGATTAAATACTTAAATAGATTAATGTATATTTTTTTTAAAAGTCTAGATAATGTGGTGGATGATGGTTGGTAAAATATTGTGAGTGTAATTATATCCAAAACATAATATATAATTGGGATAAAAAAATGTAATAATTAATGGTATTCTTTTAGTTTAGATTTATTATATATGTTGAATTATCTTTAATAGTTATTGTTTATTTATGAGTAGATTTGATTAAATACTTAAATATATTAATGTATATTTTTTTAAAAGGCTAGATGATGTGACAGATAATGGTTGAATGAGTAACAACACGTATACAAATTGAATATGAGACTGACATGCATGTAGGATTTAAGCATCTCTTTTAGTATATATAGATTTGTCTCTCCTTAATTGATAAACATGACATTCAAATATCATATATATAATTGATCAAGTGGAATCCCATACAAATGGGGTCTGGAAAGTCGAGATGACATTCACGTATTCACATATTTCATCTCCCCATCCCTAGTATAACAATAAATATCTTATATGAACAAGTGAAAAGCTATAACTCATTACGAAGATGACGGGGTGGAGGACCCACTAATTTGGTGGGGAATATTATGGGAGGCCAAAGCTAGAGATAATAAAGCAAGGTGCACGTTGGTGTTAAGCTTTTGTAATCTATTTTAATTATTAATTTATTATTGATATTTAGTTTCTACAAAAGAAATGGTATATACAATAATGTACATTGTGGTTTAAGATAAAAAAAGATATGATTCCTTTTCTAATGATGGGGACAATTAGGGCAAACTTCACCTTGGTTCAAAATGCCATAATTGAAAATAAATCGAATATACAAAATTGAATGGGCAAGTTTAGTTGAAACTAGAAATCAGAGCCCCGTGATTTATTACTTTTGTTGAGGGCTTATTCAGTTGATGCTTGGATGTGCGGTGAAGCATTGTTGTTAGAGGATATCCAGAACGATCGAAACTAATGTGTTGTTGAGTTAATGGTGTGGATTTGCCTCGTTTGGCATCTTAATGTTAAAATTTTGGTTGTACATGTAATAGTATAATGTTTGATTATATTTATTTGGTTTGAGAGTCTAAAAGTTGTTGTCCTGTATCAAACTTCGCTTGTATGAAAAGTTTCATGTTGGGAACAATGGGTAAAATTGTATGATTGAGACCTAATATTGGAATGTTATGCAACAATGCACTCATTTGCATGAGCACGTCGCTCAGCGTGAGTGCTCGTAAATGAAGCAACTGAGGAGTCTACGAAGCCCCAAACCTGCGACAATAGAAGCTCGTATGGTTAAGCCAATGGATTTATTATATTCTTCTAAAGCTATTAAAATGTTTGAGCACAACAGGATTCTCAAAGCACATGTTTGAATAAAACATTGCATTCACGTACCTCATGTTTGCCGGATTGGTTAATATGCGCTCCATGCTATCCAATGGTGACAAATGTGTTGTATCATATGGTGCTAGACCTGGACATGAGCAAATATATCTGAGGCAGCTATGGTGAAAGCGTTATATTATGATGGACATAGTGCAGACCAAGTATGTGTTGTGTAACATTATAATCCTATGTGCTGATCATTCCCGACATGTTTATAGAATTTAGTGGGTTTGTACATGTTTTACGTAGATCTTGGCTTGTAATCATTTCTCACTGATTTGTAGTTTTGTGCGTGTGTTGTAGTACTATTAGAATTGTTTTTAGTACTTACATTCATTTTGGTGACCAAGTTGTTGAATGCCTCTCGGAAGACTATGTTCCGCGTGTAGTTTGTCGGCTCTCTTCCCGTGTGTAGTAACAATATACTGAGGCCCTGTGGGTCTGTCACTCTAGATATTGCCACATAGAGTTGACCGTGGCAAAAAACAGGTTTTGGCAAGTACAATCCCACATGTTTTAGTGATTGCCCACTGGGCTTAGATTCCATACTGTACAAATCTTACTTGGGGCTCCCACTTGCGCGAGTTGGCTAGCGACTTGGGAAGTACCGGCTATATTTTCCTCTAGGTGTTTTGTCTTTGGTGGCCGACCACGTCGTCCTGATGCGGCAAACAACAGGAAAGACTTGTGTGCTCAGAAACTATGGTATGTATGCATATACTTAAATTGTTTGTGCAAATCTTACTCGGGGTCGTCAGTGGTGCAGGTTGGCTTGCACGTTCGGCAATACCGGTTGCACTTCCGCCTGAGCGTTTCATCGTGGTTAGTCACTTACACTGGCCTACTTGAGCCATAAAAGTGAACGACACATGCTTTCATAGTGTGTGGCATGAACGTATGGATAAGCAATAATGGGGGGCATTGTTGTTTGTGAAGTTGCTCGGGATTTCGTAACTATGTTCCACTAATAAAGTAATATCCCTCATTTTATAAGGATATTTTTGGAATTTTTCTTGTACCCGTACTACCAGTCGGATTAATTTCAGAGAAGTTCGGACATTCGGTAATATGTTTGATCTCTGTAATATTTTTCTGAGTAGTATAAAATGTAGTTGACGTGTTTTCGGGGTTAAGTAGTCGTTTGTGTACGAATATATTTAACCCGAGATTAAGATAATTAACCCCAAAGTCAAACCGGTCAAAAGGGGTAGGATTTGGCCGAAGCGACGACCGCCATGGGCTTGGTGGCGACCGCCGCCATGGGCTTGGTGGCGACCGCCGCCAAGGCCGCCAAATCAAAACACGTCATCATCGTCATCTCAGCCAAATGTGAGAACGGCGACCGCCGTGGGTATGGCGGCGACCGCCGCCAAGGCCAGATTGTCAGGTTGAAAGTCAAGGCTCGTCGGAGCTCTGACAATCGATCCAAATTGTCAAGCCACGCGTCGATTGCTTCGTTGGGTTGATTTGCCTGATGCTTAGCCATTAATTGCCTATTTAAGGAGGAATTTTCGGATGGAATGGGCACAAAACCGAGCTCTAATCTCTTCCCAAACGCCTCGCCGAAAAATCAAGCTTCTCGCCGGATTATTTCGAGCTCTCGCCGGAGTTTCGTTGGTGACTTTTAGTGGTTGCAAAGTGAAGCTTTGGTGGCCCTAGGAAGCTTAGAATCCAAAGCAAGCCAAGGGGAAGCAAAACAAACGACGTCGGTGAGATTCTATCCTTCTCGCATTTTCTGTGCAGTTCGCAGCGGCGACCGCCGCCACGAACAGCAGCGCCCACCGTAAGGCAGGCGACGACCGCCTCCCAGGGGCTTTTGGCTTGTTTCGGCCTTGGCTTCTGTGGCTTTCGATCGGGCTTCGTTCCTTTCGATTGCTTTCGTTATTCTTTAGATTCGTACTCGTTATTGTCGAATCTAACTTAGGGTTTCTTTACGGGTCGATCCGAAGGAAGCTGTGTTGTCAGATCTGTCCCTGCTTCGAGCCCGGAAACTCGTCGGATCTAGCTTCGTTCAAACTTCTGTAATCTAAGGCAAGTGGCGGTTCGCTCTTGCTCATCATTCCATACTTTCATTAATTATCAATTGTTTAGTCGTTAATTAATTTGGAATGATTTACTGTTTATGTTGGGAACAACTTTGTTAAATGCTATAATTAAAATATGATATTATAATAAGTTGTATATCTGCTAGAACAACGCTATTATAGATATATAGTTATGATGTGGGCCTTGATGACTTTGATGTGGATTATTACTGTGTTGAACTGTTAGTTAGCACGAGTATTCGTAGGAACGCCTGGACTCTGCGAGGTCCATTCGTTTCTTTATAACTTGGTGAAAAAGGGCGATCAAGACCCTATGCCAATTTGACGGTCATGACCAAACGTGATGTGGATATAAACGTGATGGACTCTGCGAGGTCCATCCCTTCGATATATGTCCGGCTTGGCGGGACATATATTTAAAAGCTTATAACGTGATGTGGGTTTTAGAATTAAATCAGATAAGTGCTCTTGGCGCACATAATTAATATACCCTTCGACGAGTAGTGCAGCTAGGTAATAGTGCAGCTAGGAAAGCTCGTCTTGACTTTGATCAGAGTAACGTTCTCTTTCCAATCTGGATTCGCCGTGAGCGGTGAGGTTGGTCGTGAACCGAAACATCAAGTCGTTTTGAACGCTTGTGTGATTATTTAAGTTTCCCAACATTTGTCATATTTCCGATAAGACTCAATTCGTTGGAGTCTTCTTTTGGGATTGATTGCTGGAAGACTTGGTCTTCCAGAATCTTCCCTTGATCATGTCTTTTCATATATTCAGTAGAAGTATGGTGGTTGACTATCGTTATCAACTTTTATTCGAGAGGCGATGACTCTAACCTAATACGACTACTTCGAACCACTCTGCTTTGTACCCTTGCATAGTCTTTCATTAGACTAACCAACCGAAATTGTTCTCTGCATGGTTGGCTGGTGTCATCCGTTCGTTTCGGCACATCAGATAAATTACAGATCCGAGGAGGTTAGAGCGACTATGAAGATGAACGGTATTTTGACAAGTTATGTTGTTGCTTTGTTTAAAAGACTTCCGCTGTGTTAACTATGTTTTGTACTTAAAGACTTCCGCTGTAATAATTCTGATTTTGTATTTTGTTGAATTTGGAATTATGTTATAATTCTGAGACTTTGGTTTTATAAAAGTTATGATATTTGGTATTATAAATGTGGTTTGATGGTTTATATCAACTGAAAAAGCCTAGGGTGACTTCGGGATGTAATATCTGAGGTCACTGGCAGTAATACTTTCAAGAGGAGATTTGGGGGTGTTATAAATAAAGACATCTTTTAATTAAATACTGCTCCCATTTTGGAAAATCAACCCCTTTAATTCCAATTCATATATTTATCTCATAAAGTTATATGTGTTAATTACATGATTTTTACTGAATAAAAAAGCTTTACTCTTAAGCTATTGTTTATTAGTATATTATTTTTTATATAAAATATCGGTCTATGCTAATTTAATTTTAAATGTAAATACTTCAAGAAAGAAAAAAAATAATACTTTTTTTTTTGGCTAAGAGGTATATTTATAAGAGGGTTATTTTTCCAAACATTGAAGATTATTTTAGATAAGAACTCCTAATGTATCTGATTTTTCTTTTCAATAATGTAAATAGTTCATTTCAAGCAATGAAGTTTACTTATTAGTAGGTGTTATATTTTCAAAAAGTGCAAGTCATATATGCATTATGAGAATATAAAATTGTTGATTAATGATAGAAAAAAATGACCTTATATTAGTATATTTATCATTGTACTTATTACGGGTGAAGAGAAAAACATAATGGTAATTATGCGATACCTATTTGCATGACATTTAGCCCGTAGTAAACCTCTACCCTTCCGCTTGGTCGTTTGATACTCGTTGTCAGTAGCTGTAATGGGAAGTCCATGTTTCCAAACGCGGGTAGGCTACCTGTCAACAGAATATATACAATATAGATGTATAAAATGTTAATAGGACGATAAGTACAAATTGGTTGTTGGGTTACAAATATGTAAGTTGTGATAAGTACAATAATAAATATACTAATTTAATGTTATTTTTATCTATCATTAAACAACCAATCCTAGATTTGTTCATTTAGAAGTCTTAGTTTGTTTTAATAGAATTTACCTTTTTCGATTTAGGATAATAAATGAATGCTTGATCATAACATATACCTAAGGAATTTATCTTTTTCGATTTAGGATAATAAATCAATGCTTGATCATAACATATACCTAAGGACATAAGTTGCTTTGTCCGAAGTATATGGGCCTTTTAGCAGCCCACTTCACCCAGTTCCTATTTTGTTTCAATCGGAAGCTGCCAAAAAACCTAAACCCAGCCCCTCGCCACCACCGCGAAGGCCGCCGCTAAAGCCGTTTTCTGTGGTCACGAAAACCCGCTAGGAAGCCGCTGTAGCCACCTACCGCTCCCACGCCGTCTGATCTACTCCGACGCTTGATGGCTCTTGTTCGTCCGCATCCACGTTGCCACTTACCGCATCCACGCCGCCACCTCTAATTGTCTTCCCCCAGCCCCCTATTTGAAATCGGAGCTCGTTCCGACGTCCCCACATTGGATTTTTCTTTGTTAGCTCTCGATTGATGGAATCATCGCCGGATTGGAGCAACTGAAGATGAGAAAGGAGGAGATTTTGGATCGGTGGATTGGAGAGTAGGATGATGTGGGTGGAATTGTTAATCTTTTTGCATTGTGTGTGTTGATTTGGGCACTGCTGACCTCGGTTTCGAGTTTTTTGCTTGGCCGGCATTTTGTGTTTGACGCCGTCGTCGGTGCCTGTCTCGGTGTTTTTGAAGGTTTGGTTGCTTATCACTTCTTCAGGTTTTAGAGTTATTTGGTGGTGTATTTCTTGATGATTTTAGTCAGTCTTTTGATTGCAATTGTACATCTGAAACATCCTGTAAATTTTGATTGACTGTATTGTGTATTTGAAACAATTGATATCATGTTTTTCAGTTGTTCAATTATTCTTGAAATAATAGAATTAAAGTGCATAGGTTTATGTTGGAATCCAAGATAACCTTACCTCTAGCGTAAGTGCTATTCTCCGTAACCATGCCTGCAGGAACGTCAACCTGGACAAAATAGAGATTGAAATCACGGACTTGTAAAGGTAGTAGCTTCCATTAGGGGGTAAAATAAAGCCCTTACCGGATTGCTTGAGTTGTGTAGGATAGTAGTTGTATCCATTGTTGGCAAGAGACTGAGAGCTCTATAGGCATGTGCTAGGTTGCATGAAAGTGGGAATTGCATGAATGTCTATTTAACACGAAGCTTGAATGGCTTTGGTAAACCGCAACGTCTTTCTTCATAGCTAATTTAACCCACTGCAGTTTTTTCCCTAGGAATGAAATACACTAATAATTTGGAGGTTACTTTTTCCAATTAGCAGGGGTTAAATGCACTATTATTCCAGGGCTTCATAATTTCCTGTATATCCCTTTCTGTGCATTTTCTGACGCGTTGTTAAAGTAACTTAGTGGTGTTGTGTTTACGATCTTGCAACAGAAGGAGGAGCAAAAAATAGTTGAAGTAACGCTGACCTATAAGGAACTTTGAGCCGTTGTCCTCCACATCCTGTATGGGTACCAACTGGAGCGGGTACTTTGTAAAGCCTTTCGGTGAGCAGCGAAGGTGGCGGACAATAGTGTTGCCCTCCAAGTGTAACACGAAAGGGTCTCCGTTGCGGAGGCGATACCGGGACTTTGGTTGGGCAACAGTGAAGTTGGTGATGGAGTAAACTTCCCCGACCAGGAACTTGCCCGTGAAGCAGTGGCTGATATTTGCCCTGGCCACACAGTGAATGGCACCTCCCTGGCGCACAAGACAAATACAGTAAGCACGGCAACAACCTTAGAGAGCGGCCAAAGTAAGGTAAAGCAATCTGTTATCACCTGATGATCGGCCAAGATGTAATATGTACTAATGTAATGCTTTTGCAGCGTCATGGCATCCCACTTGCGGATCACCATGACATGCACAGGCCAGTCCACACCGACAACAAGCTCAGAGAATGGGATGTACGAAGAAGCCAAAAAAAACATCGACCGCCTTCGTCAACCCCTTACGGATGGCTTGTTCGGATGAGCTGGGCGTGGAGGAGTTATTCGCAGATGCTGAATGCATTTCAGTGTTGGTCTAGGAAATGTGGCTCTCGTATAGAGACTCTAATGCAAGGATGGTTGTCATATGAGGAAGACTCTTGTATGCCGGTTATCCAGGGATTCAATTCACTTTGAATGATAGCTAATTTGTAACAGGTACTTGGCATGATTACTGTACGTTACGTTAGGATTTAACAGCTTTTAGCCGTTTAATTTGTGTACAATGGGTTACGTTTTTAATACCTGTAAGCCATTACTTTTGTCTTCAATGGGATCCAGGTGTAAGTCCCATTTAATTTGTGTAGAATGGGTTACGTTAGGATTTAACAGCTGTAAGCCACTGCATTTAGTTATCTAGAGATTTTTCCTTGATTTTCTCATAGAACAAAATTATAGTAGATATATAGATTTTTTTCTTTTTTTATCGGGATTTAGTGAATCTTACTAGTGGCGTAAGCCAAAACTTATCACTGATAAATTATTTTAGTTTGAACCTCTCTCAAAAAATGAAAAAAATAAATAAATGTTATTTAGTTCATACCAAATTCGTGAGTTATGTAATTACATATAATCTATTATATAACTACTAAATGCAAATACCGACTGAGCCACGTGGCACTCCAAAAATGCATCAAATTTTGTTTGTCACGTGGCGTCACTGTATTCAATTTGTCACGTGTCACGCTCTTATTTTTTCGGGAGTTTTATAAAAAAAACTAATAAAATCAAAGAAAATAAAATTACTACCTATAATAGCCGGATTTGCACACACTCCTCAATAATTTTTATACTAATTTATAGTATAAATCTTTCTAAAAATTTACTAGGTAATATTCACAGCCCTATAATTTTTGTACATAATCAAATCTGTAATCATCAATAATTGTCATACATGTCACACCTCATATAATGTATAATGACTAAAATACCCGTATAAAGTATGAATTTGAATTAAACCCTAACGTCCCAATTCAGCTAAACTTTTCCTCGGTCATCCCCTTCTCCAAATTCCAATATGCATTTTCCAACTAATTAACGTCATCGCCCAACATAACCAAATCAACACCAGATTCAATTGAATTTTACTTTTTTGCAAGCACTGTTCACCACAACCAAATTAGCACCAACTTACATAATTGAAGCCATTGTTGTCGACGTACAGTCTTACGCTTGAAAACTAATTATTTGGCTAAATTAAAATCAAGAGATTCTTGATCCACGATATTAACTTATAATTGGATGTCCAATTCTAAAAGTTGATGAGTTCAAGAATGTGAATTTGTGATTCAAGATTTCGTTCCATGTAAATTGTTTCAACGTTGTAATGATCTACTGATCATTATTTCAAAATTGTATTAAAATCTCTTAATTGCCTTCAATAATTTAATCAGTGTCGGTCCTAAACTTTAGTAGGTCATGGGACGAAACAGAAATCAAGGACCTAATAAATATACCATTAAAATTTTTTAAATTGTTTGTATAAAAAATGGGTAAAAGTATGTATAATTTGACTCAAATATGTTGACCGACTCACAATAATATTCATAGAAAGATTTGTAGAGGGAAAGAAGTGTATTTTTGTATGTACAACTAAACTGAAAATTTACCCATATGTAAAACTAAGTGCAATTTTTTGAAAATGAAATATGTTAGATAGGAAGATTTTTTTAATATTTATATATTTACACCATAAAACTAGCCCCACATTTACAACATTAAGTGAAAACTTTATAAAATTAAGATAGGTGGTATATAAACAACACAAGTATCAAAAAAAAAATTCTATTGTATTTGTTAAAGAAATATGCCAACAAATTAGTTAAAAAATTATATTAACAAATTAAAATATAGACAGTAAAAGTAATGTTTTGAAGAAAAAAAGATAGGAGGGGCATTCACGTTCAAAATTATTAAGAGATCAAAAGCTTAACAATTTATTTATTTTAAATAAGAGAAAAAGAGGGCCTACAATTTTAAATAAAAGATGGTAAGATATAAATATTGAACCCGTGACCTTTTTAAACGTAAAAAAAACTCACACTCCTCTACCATTAAACCAAGTATTACTTTTTGTATTAATATTACAAAAAAATACAATAACAATTCAATATTAAGTTTGGGTCGGCCCTGATTTATTATATGAGTATGTCACTATGTGAAACCCATTGACAAACATGCTCCAAATCTAAATCTGATTTAACAAATATCCAACCTGAACCCGTCATTTGGGATGGAGGGTATTTACGTCACGATAAAATATAAATGTGTTGTGAGTAAGAAAAGGGTGTAAAGTTATGTATTTATGTTTCCAAAATTTATCACAAAATATTACATTCTAGGCAGATTTGGTTTCTCTGCAATATATTTCTTATGCACTATACGAAAATAAATCTATAATATTTTTAACATCAATTCTTTTCAAAATGGACCACAAAATATCCAATAAACCTGCAATGCAATACTAAATTTGTACCAAAAAAAATATTTGTTTCCAAAAACTAAACCTGCAGATTTGCTTACAAATCAGTGACATAAGAATATGCAGGAGGACTCAAAGGATTATATAGTGCACGCATTTATAATTGGTTTTTTGTTATTATACTATTAGCTAATTACGGATTAATTAGCATTTGAATTATGTAACGGTTTATCTACTTCAGTTGAGTAAACAGACACCTCCGATTACATGCAAATATGCATCAGTGGCAATTCTCGGGGAAGTTTGTAAATTTAGTACTTAACTATCAAAATTCTCGTGCCAGACACGATTTTTTATGTCATATATGTTGAATAAAAAAATATTAATAATTATTAAAATTAATATATGTATTAAAAATATAGATCTAGATAATATTAATATCAAAATCATATTCGGATCATAATTTCGTATATCAATCATCCATATAATAAGGAAATTTTGGATTTGTATATAATTAGAAATTTTGAATTTGTATATAATTAGAAAATATTTGGATTTGTAATCTTTGTACTTGGTTTGTATTTAAATTAAGAAGAGGGATAAACAGATCCAAAATTTCCTACGCCACATGTCACCCTAAGAATAAACCATACCATTATATGCCACTTGTCATCATCTCAATTTTTCAAGTAATAAAATTGTATTTTAAAAATCAATATATATCTTAATTCTTTCCAATTATATTTGTAATCTTTAAGATTACTACAATAAAATTTAATATGAATAAGGAAATTTGTAATCTTAACAATAATCCACCTAATCTGTTACATCTTTCCATCATAAGCTAATCTTATATAAACAAATACACTTGGACAAAAAAATTCTAAATTTCCATAATTATATAACATTTTGTCGTTTTTAATAATTTATATCTCGATCTTATTAAGACCTTAATTTGTACATTCATTTTCTAAACGTCCATAAATATGTAGTGAGTAAGTGATTAATTAGTAGCTTATAATATGTCATTTATGTGCACTTTTTATTTGAATAGTAAAACTACAAATATTTGCAATAAAAAAATATTATACAGAATCTTAGAAATAAATGTTTTGTAAAGATACATTATTACATACTCTATACTTAAATAAAATAAGATATAAATTATTACTTAGTAATGCAAAATTTCTAATTATTAGTTTAGTACGAAAATAAATTATTAAAGGTACTTTTCAATATTGATATATAAGTTTACTAACATTAATTTCATAAACCTATTTTTGAAAAATCTTATTAATTGTATCTATTTCATACGGTAATGGTCTGGAAAAAAACACATAGAAATATATTTCTAACTTATTTAATTGATACAATCATAAGATATAATTATATTTTTTATCAAGGTATTATATTATAAATAATCTACTATATATCTACTAAAACAAAACTTCAATATGCCACATTGCACCCTCATAATAAAAATGCCACATGCTATTTTTTGAGTATTTCATTTTTTTTTTGTAAATATAAATTTATATAGAAAAAATATGTATCATAAACCTAAACTAATTCCAAATTTAGATACAAATCATTCAAAATAATCACTTCCTAAATTTACATACAATTTCCTAATTTAGATACAAATCAATCACATAAATAAACTAATCACTTCCTAATTTACACACAAATAAATCACACAAATCAATAACAAATATTATCAATACAAAACTTTCACAACAATCTACTATATATACGCTAAACTAAAACTTAACTAAACCACATGACATATATCTACTAAACCAAAATGCCTCTATGTCACATGATCATATCTCCCTATTAAGCCCACCTCCTCCTTATACCACGTGACATCCTCTCATTCTTTCTGTCACATGGCATTTTCTCAACTTTTTTTAATTTAATAATATATATATATATCATATTCTCCTATTTCCTAAACTAAACATGTCAATCATAATAATGATGTTCAAAAATCATTTTTTTTTCAATATTTAATATAATAATTATATATAAGATTATTCTATTTCCAAAATTAAACATGTCAATCAAAAGCATATAGCTTATATGTATTATCATATTTCCATAATTAAAAATACTAAACAATAAAGGCAGAAGTCAAATTCGTAGCACCACCAATAAGTAGTTTAATGAGGGATTATGAACAAAATTTGGAAATATGCAATAGATAATATTTCAATTTAGTTACCATGAAAATATGTTTCTATGAATGTATTATAACATTCCGGAAAGATAAGACTAGGACTTGGAAGTTACACTTGCTAAAAGTAAACTTTATACAAAACATAGGTGAAAACGTGCTATAAGTATAATGATTTATGACCATGTCAATATATTTTATGAAACATATCATTGGTATGCATAATCTTTTCTTTTAAAGTCGTTATAAGCGCGAAGTGTAATCTACTATATATCTACTAGACCAAAACCTTATGTGTCGTCACCACATTTGATTTGCCTACGTGTCATCACTTATCTAACCATCATCCACTACATCATACAACTATTAGAAAAAAAGATTATCAACTACAAGAGCTGCCAAAAGTTCCGATAAGATATGAAAAAAATAAAAATTTATTTTTCCATGTATAGAATAAGATAAGTTTTGATTATAATAAGTAATGACAATCAATAAGATAAGTTTTTATTATAGAATCTCAATTTGTATGCATAGGGATTTTTTAACCATTTATTTTTCTAACTAATCTTGAACAAATAGAAAACTCTATTTTTCATATATCTTATTTGATGGTGTAAGTAAATATATATCAACTAATCTTGCAATATCATCTTAAAACACTTATTGTTTTTACAAATCTTCTCTATAGTTTTTCTACACATTGAAGCTACACAATATTTTTTATATTAATATAAATTTATCAATTTTGTTTGTAGTAGTCTATGATCAAGTCCACAAATTGATTGAAACCGTAGATTCCTTTCAAGAATATACATAATATTATTTAAGAGATTCTCTCGAAGTCGATTAAGATAAATCCAGTGTTTATGTTGTAGTAGTTTACTTACCAATTTTCATAATTAATGTATTTCGTAGAGTCTATTAAAAGTCATTTAAATCCAATTTTTACAAACTAAAGAGCATATAGTATGTTGTATTTATCAATTGCATTGTTTATATATGTATTATATTGATATATATATATATGTTCTTTCATAATGTATTTTTATCTTAAAATGACAACTCTATAAAATAAATAACTCACTCTAGCATAATTGTAAACCAAGTTTCATATGGGCATAATCTTCACAACGTATTTGTTAAATATAATTTATCATTATTAATATTATTTTTTTAAATACTCATTGGTCGTAGTTAATATAGTTTGATCATCTTCACAAGTTAGGGTTTTGTTAACTTTACAAGTTAAGTTCAAGTTCAAAATTATCTGAATTGATTTGTGTTGTCAAATTTATTATATCGGATGAAGCTGAAATACCCCAAAGGAAATATATATGGCAAAATGGTAAATCAATTTTTTTTGACTTCTTAAAAATCAAAAAGGGGGAAATTTAAGGTTATAAAACCCTTGTCTTTGTCATTTGTGGGCAGCCAGCTGAAGCAGTTCGTGTACCTCCATTCTCCCTTCCGTGCTCATCCATTTCTTCTCGTCGGTGGGCTCGAACCAGCAGTGGCCACATCTCCTCCCTTGTACGAGCTGTGACCTGCTGCAGAAAGGACCGCTGCTACTGTGTACTCGTTGCTGCTGTGTGTTCGCTGCTGCTGAGCTCTGTTGTTCGCTGCTGCGGAGTTCGGCTGATATTTCGGCGACAGGGGCCAGTTCCGGCGGCGAAGACGTGGTCGACAACGAGGTAAGGCAGAGTTGCGTGGGTTAGATCTTTCGGCTGTTTACCTTCGGAAATTGCTGGATTAATTGAACAATTAAATTCTAGCTGAACTTTGGACAGATTCAGTTGTGTTGTAGGGTTGTGGGCATGCTGTAAATTGTAATTGGCTGCTTGTGTTGTTCATGTGCAGACCACTGAGCTGTTGGAATTAGGGTTGATTCGGGTGGTTGCTGAATTGGAAATTTGAGGTATGATTAGGGTTTGAATTTGGGGGGTTTTGTTAGTAGTGGATTGTATGAGTAATTAATGCCAGGGATTTGCTCGGATTGATTTCGCAGGTTCGTTCGAGTTGGTTGGAGATCTCTGAGGTCGTGGTTGTCGAGCTTGATGCAAGATGATTCTTGCTAACCCTTCGTATATTTTTATAAAAGTACTTTTGTTCCTATCTTGATTCAGTAATTGATTTTATCCTTGTCTGATTATGTTAATTTGGAGTATCGATTGTGGAGTTACTTGGTTGAATGTGTATTAAATTGATTAAATGGTGTTGTGTGGATACTGATTGTTGGCTTGTTTGATGGTCGTGGGTATATTTTGATTATGTGTTGGATGGTTAGTTTTGTGTTGATATGGTTGAATGTGTTAGTTGTCGTGACCCTGTGTTGAGATTAATTAAATATTGACGTGGTATTTATTCCTGAATAATGGTGATTAATTGTGATTGTTTGAAAGTGTGTGAATATGTGTGTGCATGTGTGTGTGCGTGTGTTAGTATTTGTCTCGGGTTGTGTCTGATTAAATGTTGATGTGGTAGTTGTTTGTAACTAAATGTGATTGATTGTTGTTGGTTGGTTGTGGAGTCGGGGTGAGGGTCTGACCTCACTCGACCACGTGAGGGTGTGACCTTGCGTTGGTTAAGGGCTATGGTTGGATGGTGAAAGTCCCATCCGGAAAGTGTATGTTGATTCAGGGCCTCGGAGGGTGTGACCTCCGGTGGTCGGTGGGCCAGAGTGATAAAAGTCTCACTCAATCACGTAGGGGGGATGCCTATGGTGGTTAGGGCCAGGAACTCGGATGGTATGCGACCCATCCGCCTATCCGGATAGAGAGGAAGAATTGTCTCACCTGGTGATGTGGTGGTGAGACAGAGGAGATATTATGTGTTAAATGTTGGTTGCGTACCTGATTAAGTGGTTTTGTGTTGGGTGTTGGTTGTGTATCTGATTAAGTGGTTTTGGTGTTGGATGTTGGTTGTGTATCTGATTTAAGTGGTTTTGTGATGATATTGGTTGTGCACTTGATTAAGTGATTGTGTTGGTGAATATTGACTGTGTGTTTGGTTATTGGTTTTATGTTGGATATTGATTGTTGGCTAGTTTGACTTGTTAAATATTAGCTATTTTAGCTAATGGTGATGTGGATTTATGTTGGTGGGGTTGTTGGTGGCAGCTAGTGGATTATGAAGGTCGGTTGTGTGGATTGAGTGTGAAGGTTGGTTTCCCATCTTGAGGGTGTGGGCCAACATGGTTTGAATTTGAGCGTATGAGTTGCGGTCCATGTTAACGAACAAGCGGCACCGGAAGGGTGGCTGGCCTGGGTCGTTATTTTGTCATGTTTATATAATGTGATGATTGTCTTGCTTATGCTTAAGTGTTTGTTGATGCGGAGATTAGTTGGACGTGTTAGTACAGTAGTGAGTTGTGTAAGTGGTTAGTCGTGGTTATACGTGTTAGTAGTAATATATGTGTATAGGTTCATAGGGTTAATAATTGAGGTATTAGTAATAGAGAAAAAGTTGGATTGGATCTTTTTAGTCGTCTATACTTGTGGTGAGGTTGAGGTTGGATTAAGTGATGTTAGTATATTGAAGAGTTGGATAAGAGGGGTAATGAATGGTTATGTGATAGTGTGTGTTTATGTTTTGATGTGTGGTCGATATTGATTGGTTGGTATGAGAATGATTAAGTGTAATTATGATATTATATATATATATGTATATATTGTGTGTGTGTTATCTTTTGATATGAGTTGATTGGTGATAATTGATAGGTGTTATTTCATACACCTTTACTAGCAACTATTAGCATAATTTGGATGAGTTTTGGTGCTAAGTCTGCAATTCAGATGTTATGGAGAGAAGTGAAGAAATCCAAGGATTTGCAGCAGAAGAAGAAAAGAAGAAGAGAGCTGGAGGATTGGAGTTCACCGCCTCGCGGCGATCCTCGCCGCGACCCGGCGATGACTCTCAGTGAAGAATGGAGCTCGCGCCAGAGGAAGCCACCGCCCAGCGGTGGAGAGTTCGACGCCCCGCGGTGGATCTTCACCGCCCCGTGGTGGTTGCGCTTAATGACCTCGTGGCCAGAGTTATTTTATTTTATTTTATTTCCTTTTATGCATTAGTCGGATTCCCTTTGTTTTATTATTTTATTTCCTTGTTTGATATGGTTTGTGATCTTGGGCTTTAGGTTAACTCTATTTAACCTAATTCCCACAGCCTCCAAATCAGAAGAAGAATCATCATCAATAACATCACGTCTGTTGTTTTCATCGTTAATTTCTAATTAGAGTTTTTCATCCCCTTTGATGGAGAACTAACTTCCCTTTGTTCTGCTAGACGATTGAAGCAGTACAGTTGATGTGTTTGTGAGATTTCTATTCCTTGCTCTTATCCTTATTTATATCGGCTTGATTCTCTTGGTTATATTGATATTGATTTCTTGTTGTTCTTCTTAGCCTGATCAACTAGGTTGAATGCTTTTTATCAATTGCTAGGATTGCATATAGGGGTTCCGAGTGCATATCTAGTGGCAAACACAATTGTGCGTATAAGGAGCTAGATTGGAGTTAGGATTAGACTATCTTTGCATCACCTGTTTTGGTTGTCTAGAGCTTATTGTTGATATGTTGTAGTTGCTAGTGTCACGTTTTCTTGTACTTCCTGAGGCCTTGGTGTCGATTGAGAGGGTGGGCTTTTCTTTAGTTTACTCGGGACGAGTAAAGGTCTAAGTATAGGGGAATTTGATAGGTGTTATTTCATACACCTTTACTAGCAACTATTAGCATAATTTGGAGGAGTTTTGGATGAGTTTTGGTGCTAATTCTGCAATTCAGATGTTATGGAGAGAAGTGAAGAAATTCAAGGATTTGCAGCAGAAGAAGAAAAGAAGAAGAGAGCTGGAGGATTGGAGTTCACCGCCTTGCGGCGATCCTCGCCGCGACCCGGCGATGACTCTCAGTGAAGAATGGAGTCCGCGCCAGAGGAAGCCACCGCCCAGCGGTGGAGAGTTCGACGCCCCGCGGTGGATCTTCACCGCCCCGCGGTGGTTGCGCTTAATGACCTCGCGGCCAGAGTTATTTTATTTTATTTTATTTCCTTTTATGCATTAGTCGGATTCCCTTTGTTTTATTATTTTATTTCCTTGTTTGATATGGTTTGTGATCTTGTGCTTTAGGTTAACTCTATTTAACCTAATTCCCACAACCTCCAAATCAGAAGAAGAATCATCATCAATAACATCGCGTCTGTTGTTTTCATCGTTAATTTCTAATTAGAGTTTTTCATCCCCTTTGATGGAGAACTAACTTCCCTTTGTTCTGTTAGACGATTGAAGCAGTACAGTTGATGTGTTTGTGAGATTTCTATTCCTTGCTCTTATCCTTATTTATATCGGCTTGATTCTCTTGGTTATATTGATTTCTTGTTGTTCTTCTTAGCCTGATCAACTAGGTTGAATGCTTTTTATCAATTGCTAGGATTGCATATAGGGGTTCCGAGTGCATATCTAGTGGCAAACACAATTGTGCATATAGGGGTTCCGAGCGTATAATTTTGTGTGAGAATCAATTGCATGTTAAGTAGGGGAGTGAGTACTTGTACGTCTTTCTACTTGCATGTATCCTATATCCTTGTGTGCATTGCTATTGTTGTGTTGGTGATAAAGTACGCTGACCACTGTGAGAATCAGTTGTGCTTTATCATTGGCATAGTAATAAGTCTATTGACAACTGTGAGAATCAATAGTACTTACGATCAGGGTGGGAACGACTATAAGGATAAATAAACGAACTTGGAAGAAATAGATTTCAGTGATCAAACTCTATCTCTGTACTGTGGATTTCGGTCTAGTGGAACTACTTTCCCTCATAATATTCTCTCAACTCAATCTACTTGCTTTGTTTGCTTAGTGTTCTTTTGATTACAAAACCCCCCAATTACTTGTTACTCGTCATTCGCGTTTGCATACTACATCATACCTTCTCTGTGGGATCGACCCTTACTTGTCTGCTATACTCTGTTTAGTAGGTTGGTTAGGATAATTTACTTTGATAAGGCTAATCAACGACATTTGCTTGTGCATCTTTAGCCGTTACCGGGGAAGGTTTTTGTTTGTTGTGTGTTTTCGTGATTGATTGTTGGTGGAGACCTATCTTATGGTCGACACTTGTAGTACTGACTCTCCCATTCTAGCTTTGGATCCAGAGATTGACAGATCTTTCCTTAGGGACCTGCGTAATCAAGGAGAAGACGGAGAAGAAGGAGTAGATACAGTTGGAACCGTTGAGACTGCTACTACCCCAGCTCTTGCAATGGCTGGAACTGGAACTCTAAGAGAGCTTACTAAGCCGAATATTGGGGCTCAACCCCTAGCTGTCATCATCCCTGCACTAGGAGAAGGGGTGAACTTTGAATTGAAGTCGGGAGTTGTTGCTTACCTCCCTAAATTCCACGGTCTGAGTGGAGAGGATCCGATTTCTCACCTGGGCAAGTTCCATAATGTCTGCATGACCATGAAGCCCAGGAACATGACCGAAGATCAAATCAAGATTAGAGCTTTTGGTTTTTCTCTACTCGACTCTGCGAGCGATTGGTATTATCACCTGCCGCCAGGAACCATAGATACATGGACGAAGCTTCACAAAGCGTTCCTGGACAAATATTTTCCCACGAAGAAGGCGGATGCTTTGAAAAAGGCAATTGCCAACATCGAGCAGGCTGGTGATGAAACACTTTATGATTATTTGGAGAGGTACAAGAGGCTTTGTTCCAACTGCCCATTCCACGGGTATGCCAAGCAAGATCTTGTTCTCTATTTGCACAATGGTCTACTGGACCAAGAAAGAAGAATGGTTGATGCTGCATGCGGTGGAAGTATTATGAACCTGACACCGGATGACGCTATGAATAGACTCCAGGAGATGAGTGAGAGCACCCGAAATTTCGGGAAGACATACCAGAGGAAGGCGGTCAATACTGTGACCCCTGCAGGACCAAGCCCGGTGTTGACTGAGTTGGCCGAGTTGAAGGAGATAGTTATGAAGATAGCAAATCAGAATGCCCCTCAACACGCCAGAGCATGCGGTCTTTGCTCTAATCAGGCCCACCACACCGATGCTTGTCCTCAACTGCAAGAGGACGGTGTTATCAAAGTCAATGATGTAGGAGGCTACGGCGCTCCTAGACAACAATATGGTGGACAACCTAATTACAACCAGAGAGGCCGTGATCACCCAGGATTCAGATGGAGTGACCCTCAGGGCGGTCAGCAACCGGCACAATAGCAATACCAGCCGGCTCAGCAATAACAGTACCAGCAAAGAGCTCAGTACCAACAGAGACCTCACGGTCAAACTTCTGGAGCTTCGACTGAGGATTTGCTGAAGACGTTGACTCAGCACTTTGCCACACATGTGCAAGCCACTGAGTCGAGTATCAAGAACATGGAGAGGCAGATTGGCCAGTTAGCCGATGAGGTGACCAAGATTAACCAAAGGGCCTCAAACTCCCTGCCATCCCAGACCACTGTGAACCCTAGAGAAAACGTGAGTGCTATCACGCTAAGAAGTGGTAAGACGGTCGTTGCTCCTATTATTGAAGAGGAAAACGAGAATCCGGAGAAAGAAGTCACTGAGCGCCCCGCGGTCGATGTCACCGCGACCCCACCGCCCCGCGGCGATCACTTACGCCCCGCGGTGGGCTCGCCGCGACTTGATCCTCGAAAATCTGTTCCTGCTGAAGACACCTATGTTGATAATTACGTTCGGCCCGTGTTCCCTCCTCTAGGTTCAGAGAAGCCCCCAACACCTTTTCCTGAGGCGCTAAAGGCTAGAAGAGTCGTCGACGACAGGGATCTGTTCGAGACATTTCAGAACTGTGAGGTGAACATCCCCCTGCTGAAGCTTATTAAGGCTATCCCGCGATACACCAAGTTCTTAAAGGAGCTATGCACGGTGAAGAGGGCTCAAAAACAAAAGACCCAGAAGAAGAGTCCAGTGGGTGAACAAGTGTTAGCGGTGGTTCAGAAACGTCTGCCTGAGAAATGCAAGAATCCAGGTACTTTTACAATTCCTATCACTATAGGTGGACATCTTTTTGAGAAAGCACTACTAGACTTGGGTGCCTCAATTAATGTCCTACCCTATTCATTGATTGAAAAATTGGAATTAGGACCCTTGCATGATACTAATATTGTTATACAGCTTGCTGATGGTTCTTGTGTGCCCCTTAAGGGTATTGTAGAAGATGTCCTTGTTAGGATAGGTCCCCTGATATTCTCTGCTGATTTCTTTGTTATGGATATGGATTATGATGAGCAAGTTGCCCCTGTTATGCTAGGGCGACCTTTTATGAAAACTTCCATGACTAAGATTGATGTTGATAGGGTACCCTGACTATGGAATTTGATGGAATAATTTTCAGACATGATATTCATAATGCCACTTCCATTGAATTACCCGCTCCTCTCTGCATTAATGATATTGATGATTCTGTGCATGTAAATGCTAAAATTAATGCAGTACAAACCGTAGTTGAGTGTCCCACTCCTGATGGACCTATTGAGTTGTGTGATTTACATATCGATGATGTCTTGCTAGATGATATAGGAGACCCCATTTCCTCTGCTTTGGGCAATTGCCCCCCTGCACTAACCATACAAGGCTATAAGCCTTCATCTAGTGACGTGCATCATATTCAGATTGAGCCGTATCGGCCCCCGCATCGTTCTAAGTATGGGGGAGACACTCCAAAGAGAATGAACTCGGAGTGGATGGCAAGGCAGGAACATGGTCTAAGGTTCAAACCTTTCCATGAGAGGTCTCCACAGGAAGAGACGAGTTGGAGGATTCCGAAGGGATCCTATTCGAGATGGTAGTTAATTTGCAGTACGTCGAGCCAACGACGATAACCAAGGCGCTGTCCGGGAGGCAACCCGTGTTAGTTTTTCCCTGATTTTTCTCTTTTATTAGATTATTTTCATAGTTTAGTTTGCTTTGTTTCGTTCGCCTATTACTCACATTACAGGTGCGAAAGTAAAACCGAGAAGAGATGTGGTACCCAGCCATTCTCACCGCCCCGCGGCGCCCCCTTTCCGCCCCGCGGTGGAGCTCCCCGCCCCACGGTGAAGGTCAGGTATAACTTCTCAACTTCTTTTTTTTTTTTTTAAAAGCAAGAATAATGGGCCCCGAAAAAAACCTTAAACGGGTGAGTAAAAGCTTATTTCTTAAGTGGTCACTAAGGTTTTGACGGATTGAGCCTCTTTATGGGCCAAGATTTCTCTTTTGGGCCATGGTACATGACCGGCCCAGCATCCCTTTTTCTTTCCCTTTTCCTGACCTAACCCACTATCTAACCCCCATTCCAACGCCTCCCTTTAGCCCCATATCTATTTCCCCTCTCTCTCCCTGAATCCCCTTTCGACCTTGAGCATCATCTAGCCCCCAATCCCCAAATTGGAGTCTAGCCTCACAACCAAGCCCAAACACGACTCCACCGCGCCGCCGTAGTTCTGCCTCGCGTTGCTCCCGCTTCGCGTCACTGTTGCTACCGCCCTGCGCCGACTTCGCCGCGACCCGGTGCCTGTTCTCATCTTCTCGCCGTGACCCTGCCGCCCCGCGCTGAGTCTCTCTCGGATCCGTGTTTGCTTGTTTGTGAGTTTTCCTTGTCTGTCTTTTGATTTGAGCATTTCAATTCTCTATTATGGCATCGAGAGGCAAGAAGAAAGTGTCGACTAGGGATGAGAGTGAGGTGTACAACATTGTGAATGAGAGGAAGGTGTTGGCTTCGAAGTTCTTCCACAAGCAGACTCTGGAGCAGATGGGTTTGCTCGCTTGTGTGACAATGTGTTTGACACAGTGTGGGTTAGAAAACTTTCTGGACAAGACTGCCCCCGCGTACCCCGAGCTGTGCTATCAGTTTATTGCTTCCTTCAAGAAGATCACCAATAACTCGGGAGACAGGCACTTGCGCAAGATTCATTTCAAATACAATGGGCACGAGTATTCCTTGTCTAAGAAGGTGGTGAATGAAGCCCTGGGTATTATGAAGGACCCAACTGATGGGTGGTCTGGTGGGCTTCATGAGTCCGAGATGATGGACTTCTGGCGTGCGGCCACATGAAGGAGTTTCAGGAAGGGTCAGGAAGTGAAATCCAAATTGGTGAATCCATGTCTGCGGTTGATCCACAAGGTGATGATGAGAGATTTCCTCGGCCATGCGGATGATGGGAAGGTACCCATGAAGGACTTCCAGTGGTTTATGAGCATCCTGGGGAATGTAGAGTACACGCTGATAAGCACTACTTTGTAGGGCTTAAGTAAGAGTTATTAGAGGGTTTATTGGTGCCATTCGGGTAGATTTAGACACATTCATGTGTATGGCGTTTGGGGGAGAAGTTTGGTGTTTTTGGAGGTGTTTGAGCTGTTTTGGAGATCATAGGAAGCCACAAGGAGAAGACGCCAAGGAAGTGAAGAGAAGAGTAGAAGAACAGTGGGCTGAATTCAAATGGTTCGTTCTCTCTACTCAGATGTCCAAATGGAGTGATTCCAATTCGAGGAGTTATATCTTGAAGTCTACTACAGGTCCTCAAAATATGAGCGCAATCCGAGTTGTGAATCAAACGTTATGGCGTTTTTACTGAAGTGTCGCAGAAGCTGAAGTACTGGAATCCCACCGCACCCAGCGGTGGGCACTGCCGCACCCGCGGCGAGGTCGTCAGAGAACTGGAGTTTCTGTTAAATGGCCGCACCCGGCGGTGGAGCCACCGCACCCACGGTGGAGACGCGCTGAAAGTCTTTTACGAGTTTTCTTATTCCCGTTTTATTTTATTTCCGAAACTTTATTTCCAAGTTTGTTATTTTTCTTTTCTTTATTTCTGAATTATTACTTTAGTATTTAAGTTAGGTTTAAGACTTTTTAGAGAGGATCCAATTCTCAAAACCTAGTTGCCACAGAGAAAATAGTTAGACCTAGTTTCATTCATCGTTGTTTTTCCCTTTTGCTCAGGCAGACAATTGAAGCCTTTGGATTGATTGGATTGTGAGGTTATTCCTTTACTCTTTCTATGATTGTATTAATTTTCTCTCGTGCTTAATCTCATTGATCATATATCGATTCCCCTTGATTTGTTGATTAGGAAATCAATTAGATTGTTAATAGTAGTTCCCTCTAGTCTGACAACCTAGAGAAATTAGTATTATGCTATTGGTTCCCCTTTTTCTATACAACCTGTTGAGATTGTTATTGATCATACTACTAAGGATTAGAGGATACTGGTTGAGAATCTAAATCCCTTAGTTTGTGTAGAGAATTAATTGCATGCAATTGTATGACTGGTTGCTACACTTGCATGTACCTATCTATTCCTAAACTTCCTGCTGCTATTGAATTAAATCGTGAAGGTTAGTAGGGATTTGTTTAATAGTTAGGGTTATCAAGACTGGTTGGACTGGTAACTATTTCAGAACAAGGATTAGGACTTTCATGAGTATTGAGGACTAGGAATAACCAATGATCGATCTATCAATCTGAAGTGTGGATATTTGTTTGGCTGAGTTATTTTTCCAATTTGATTTCAAGTCTTTGTTTTTATTTATTTTGGTTTTAATCAGCAAACCCCCTTGGTTACTTGTTGGTATACAATTACATTATTGGAATAGTATTTGATTCTCTGTGGGATTCGACCCTTACTTACCAGACTACATTAGTTAGGTTTGTTTAGGATTATTTTGTATAGGTGTCACGATAACGCCTATCAAATTGGCGCCGTTGCCGGGGAGTCAATTTTACTATTCTAATTGTGTGTTTGTTTACCAACTGTTGTGTGGACCTATCTTACGGTCCACACCTGTGTTACTAATTGGTTTCATTTAGATCTCAATCCAGACAGATGGCAGCATTTGATTTTTACTATCAGCAGCAAGGCTGGCCCCATTACTATCCTGAACCTCAAGAGACGAGCCAAAGTTCATATACGTCAATGGAGGAGGGCTTCAAGTCACTTGTGCAGAGCATGATGACTATTCATCAGGCGACAAACTCCAACATCCAACTTCTAACAACTCAAGTTGGAAGTTTGGCAACTCAGCTTGGAAGGTTGGCTCAAGTTGTGGCAAATATGAATGAGGATTTTGAAAAGCCACCACCCCAACCGACCCCAGTGGCTAATGTGAGTGGCATATCACAACTGAAAGGAGAAAAGACAGAGGAGAAAGTCGAGAACCAGCGTCCACAAGTTTGGACAAAATTTTGCGGATCAGTTCTTGGAGTATACCCTTTGGAAGCGATTCCTGTTGATTACACTCCTCCACCTCGTGATCCTAGGAAGCCACCTCCTCACCTTCCTAAGATGCTAAAAGTGAAGAAGAAGCCGGTGCTTAATATGGAGCCGCGCAGCTCCATAGGTGAGCATGAGGTAAATCTCCCTTTACTTGATCTGATGCATGTTGTGCCTAAATTTGCTAAATACATGAAATGCTTATGCTGGCCTAGGAAGAGGAAGAAATTGACAAGAGTAATTAATTTGAATGAACATGTGTCTGCTGCATTCGGAAGACATTTGCCTGAAAAGTGTAGTGATCCTGACATGTTTAGTATTCCTTGTGATATAGGTTACTCCAGGTTTGATCATTGCATGTTAGACTTGGGCTCATCTATTAATGTGTTACCCTACTCTGTGTATAAATTGCTAGATCTTGGGCCTTTGCTTGAAACTGATTTAGTTATTCAATTTGTGAATGGATCCAAAGTTTTTCCGAAAGGAATAGTTGAGGATGTTCTTGTAAAGGTTAATAAGATGATTTTTCCTGTGGATTTTGTGGTGTTAGACATTGGTTATGATATGCATGTGCCCCCTATACTGTTAGGTAGGCCTTTTCTTAAGACTGCTAACATCCGAATCATTATGAGTAGAGGTATTGTGTCTGTGAAGTATGGGGGTGATAGGGTGACATTTAAGATATTTGATCATAAGAAACACCCTCCTGATAGTAAGTCTGTGTTGTGTTCTGGATTGAGTGATATCACATGATCATAGTATCACAATGTCAAGCCATGACAATAACTAAGGCGCTATCCGGGAGGCAACCCGAGGTATGCTTTTCTTTTCTTGTTTTTCTTTCCTTATTTTTGCATTTGTTTTGGTGTGTTTTTGTTCTTGTTTTTGTTTCCGACTAACCTGCAGGGAGGAGACCCATGCCTATTGAAGAAAGTGTTTACCACCATTGTAAGTCTTTCCTTCCCTGCACTAAGTCACCCCCCGAAAAAACCTTAAACGGGGAGCAAAAAAAAAAAAAAAAAAAAAAAAAAAAAAAAAAAAAAAAAAAAGTTTTACCGAAGGCCAGCTGTCCAGAATTTCCCATGGAGAAGGTGCGTATCATGTTGTCAAGGAGGATACATTGCCTTACACTTGATTTGGAAACGATGATGGCCCTACAATTGACAGCTGAGGAGAAGGAACACTAGAACCCACACCATGATTACATCTGGGCTCCACCATGTGTTCCTAGAAGGCCGTGCAACCCCGCCATACATGCTATACCACTATTCACCAAAGTGGTTCCCTTTTGGTTGCACGGTAGGAGAAGATTATAGAGTTGATGAAGACACCCGCCCAACACCAGAGACCTAGGCATTTATTGAGAAGACCGCCAGCGACACCTATAGTGTCCAAGCAGCTTGGCGACGTTTGTGAGTTATTTTTTGCTTTTCCCTGTGCTTCTATTCTTTTGTCTTTCATTACATTGAGGACAATGCAATGTTTAAGCATGGGGGAGAGTTCTATACTTGCTACGTTGTTGAGGAGAAAAAAAAATTGAAAAAGCCAAAAATTGAAAAAAGGCATACATAAAAATCCTGGGATAGGTCGAAAACCCGAAAGGGCGGCCTAGGCAATAAGCACGGTGGCTTGGACCAGCATTAGGCTGGGGTAATATGAGGTCAAGAGTGACGTGAGCATAATGTGAGCACATCTTTGAAAAAAAAAATATGAGTGGCTTGGTGAAAACCCGAAAGGGCGCCTTGGTAAAATGAGCGAAAAAGAAGAAGAGTGATTTTAGGATTTCTCTTTATTCTTGGCGAGGCGTCATAAGAAGAGGAGTCAAAGAAGGATTGTCGGGTAGGTCACTCTGGGAGGCATAAGGAGCAATAGATGGAGGCTAGGATTAGAGGTTACACACACTATTGGATGTCCGGGTTAAGCTTGGGGGAAGTACTTTGCTTGCCCCTTAAGCTTGTTGAGTATGGATGTGTTGTAGATGAGATTGGTGCCAGGAGCTTTGGCATGGGTTAGGTGACTCTTAGTTGGAGGATATGCTTCCTGAGACCTTGGGTGCTGCATTGGAGGAGTGGACTTTCTTTTAGTTTACTCGAGGACGAGCAAAGGTCTAAGCATGGGGGAGTTTGATAAGCACTACTTTGTAGGGCTTAAGTAAGAGTTATTAGAGGGTTTATTGGTGCCATTCGGGTAGATTTAGACACATTCATGTGTATGGCGTTTGGGGGAGAAGTTTGGTGTTTTTGGAGGTGTTTGAGCTGTTTTGGAGATCATAGGAAGCCACAAGGAGAAGACGCCAAGGAAGTGAAGAGAAGAGTAGAAGAACAGTGGGCTGAATTCAAATGGTTCGTTCTCTCTACTCAGATGTCCAAATGGAGTGATTCCAATTCGAGGAGTTATATCTTGAAGTCTACTACAGGTCCTCAAAATATGAGCGCAATCCGAGTTGTGAATCAAACGTTATGGCATTTTTACTGAAGTGTCGCAGAAGCTGAAGTACTGGAATCCCACCGCACCCAGCGGTGGGCACTGCCGCACCCGCGGCGAGGTCGTCAGAGAACTGGAGTTTCTATTAAATGGCCGCACCCGGCGGTGGAGCCACCGCACCCGCGGTGGAGACGCGCTGAAAGTCTTTTACGAGTTTTCTTATTCCCGTTTTATTTTATTTCCGAAACTTTATTTCCAAGTTTGTTATTTTTCTTTTCTTTATTTCTGAATTATTACTTTAGTATTTAAGTTAGGTTTAAGACTTTTTAGAGAGGATCCAATTCTCAAAACCTAGTTGCCACAGAGAAAATAGTTAGACCTAGTTTCATTCATCGTTGTTTTTCCCTTTTGCTCAGGCAGACAATTGAAGCCTTTGGATTGATTGGATTGTGAGGTTATTCCTTTACTCTTTCTATGATTGTATTAATTTTCTCTCGTGCTTAATCTCATTGATCATATATCGATTCCCCTTGATTTGTTGATTAGGAAATCAATTAGATTGTTAATAGTAGTTCCCTCTAGTCTGACAACCTAGAGAAATTAGTATTATGCTATTGGTTCCCCTTTTTCTATACAACCTGTTGAGATTGTTATTGATCATACTACTAAGGATTAGAGGATACTGGTTGAGAATCTAAATCCCTTAGTTTGTGTAGAGAATTAATTGCATGCAATTGTATGACTGGTTGCTACACTTGCATGTACCTATCTATTCTTAAACTTCCTGCTGCTATTGAATTAAATCGTGAAGGTTAGTAGGGATTTGTTTAATAGTTAGGGTTATCAAGACTGGTTGGACTGGTAACTATTTCAGAACAAGGATTAGGACTTTCATGAGTATTGAGGACTAGGAATAACCAATGATCGATCTATCAATCTGAAGTGTGGATATTTGTTTGGCTGAGTTATTTTTCCAATTTGATTTCAAGTCTTTGTTTTTATTTATTTTGGTTTTAATCAGCAAACCCCCTTGGTTACTTGTTGGTATACAATTACATTATTGGAATAGTATTTGATTCTCTGTGGGATTCGACCCTTACTTACCAGACTACATTAGTTAGGTTTGTTTAGGATTATTTTGTATAGGTGTCACGACAACGCCTATCACACGCCGTGTTGGGCTACCCTTTTCTTGGGTTCCCTGAAGAGGGTTCGTGATGGCGAGGCGCGTGATATTTGTGGGGGTGGTCTTATTACACTCCTCTGTGCCAAGGTGATTGCCTGCGATCAGATTCCTCAGCCGGTCCCCTGCGCAGTATATGATTTCGCACACATGAAGTTGTGCTCCATGATGAAGCCACTGGGGCAGGATGGCGATTTGGTATGGGCATCTTATGAGGGCCATATTTTGACTGTGCCATGGGAGTTCACTTACTCGCCTTCATACGCGGGTTGGTGGATTCAGAGCGATAGCCGGATGCCGGCCGATGATGCCCCTGCCATTGCTCCTTCAGGTTCGTTTGGAGAGGACCCTAGTGGTGGATATGCTGCCGCTGATCCTGTAGAGGGGGACGACCCCGATTCTTCACATTTCGAGGAGCATACGGCTTTGTACGGACCTGTCGCACCATGGCATGAGATGTACTCTAGATGGGACGCTTTCTCCACGCGCCAGGATCGGTGGACTTCCCGAGTAGAGACCAGTCTGCAGACATGGCAGACCCAGCTCCATGCGGAGATAGATGAGCGTCTGGACACTATGGACGCTCATATGAGGGACTACTTTGGGATGTATCCACCACCACCTTCCGGTCCATAGTGAGTTTATTTCTTCTTTCCCCTATCATTTGATGTTCTCTTTTCTACATTGAGGACAATGTTCGGTTTAAGTATGGGGGAGGGATATAGACTTGCTTTCTTGCTAGCTAGTGTACATAGCTTATTTCTGCATTCGTTTTCTGCATTGTTGTTTCCGTTTCTGTTTTCGGATTAAAAAAAAAAAGCCAAAAAGAAATAAAAAGGCAATCAAAATCCTGGGATGGACTGAAAACCCGAAAGGGCGGTCCAGGTAAAAAGCAGGTAGTCCGACTGGTATAGACCAGGGCAAAAGTGGACTGGAGTGATGTGAGTATTGGTGAGATATCTAGCAAAATGAAATGAGTGGCTAGGTGAAAACCCGAAAGGGCGCCTAGGCAAGATGAGCGTAAAAGAATAAGAGTGATTCTAGGATTCCTCTTCATATCTTGGTGGAGGCGTCATAAGAAGGGAGTCAAAGAAGGACTGTCGGGTAGGCCACTCATGGAGCGATAAGGAGCTAGATTGGAGTTAGGATTAGACTATCTTTGCATCACCTGTTTTGGTTGTCTAGAGCTTATTGTTGATATGTTGTAGTTGCTAGTGTCACATTTTCTTGTACTTCCTGAGGCCTTGGTGTCGATTGAGAGGGTGGGCTTTTCTTTAGTTTACTCGGGACGAGTAAAGGTCTAAGTATAGGGGAATTTGATAGGTGTTATTTCATACACCTTTACTAGCAACTATTAGCATAATTTGGAGGAGTTTTGGATGAGTTTTGGTGCTAAGTCTGCAATTCAGATGTTATGGAGAGAAGTGAAGAAATTCAAGGATTTGCAGCAGAAGAAGAAAAGAAGAAGAGAGCTGGAGGATTGGAGTTCACCGCCTTGCGGCGATCCTCGCCGCGACCCGGCGATGACTCTCAGTGAAGAATGGAGTCCGCGCCAGAGGAAGCCACCGCCCAGCGGTGGAGAGTTCGACGCCCCGCGGTGGATCTTCACCGCCCCGCGGTGGTTGCGCTTAATGACCTCGCGGCCAGAGTTATTTTATTTTATTTTATTTCCTTTTATGCATTAGTCGGATTCCCTTTGTTTTATTATTTTATTTCCTTGTTTGATATGGTTTGTGATCTTGTGCTTTAGGTTAACTCTATTTAACCTAATTCCCACAACCTCCAAATCAGAAGAAGAATCATCATCAATAACATCGCGTCTGTTGTTTTCATCGTTAATTTCTAATTAGAGTTTTTCATCCCCTTTGATGGAGAACTAACTTCCCTTTGTTCTGTTAGACGATTGAAGCAGTACAGTTGATGTGTTTGTGAGATTTCTATTCCTTGCTCTTATCCTTATTTATATCGGCTTGATTCTCTTGGTTATATTGATTTCTTGTTGTTCTTCTTAGCCTGATCAACTAGGTTGAATGCTTTTTATCAATTGCTAGGATTGCATATAGGGGTTCCGAGTGCATATCTAGTGGCAAACACAATTGTGCATATAGGGGTTCCGAGCGTATAATTTTGTGTGAGAATCAATTGCATGTTAAGTAGGGGAGTGAGTACTTGTACGTCTTTCTACTTGCATGTATCCTATATCCTTGTGTGCATTGCTATTGTTGTGTTGGTGATAAAGTATACTGACAACTGTGAGAATCAGTTGTGCTTTATCATTGGCATAGTAATAAGTCTATTGACAACTGTGAGAATCAATAGTACTTACGATCAGGGTGGGAACGACTATAAGGATAAATAAACGAACTTGGAAGAAATAGATTTCAGTGATCAAACTCTATCTCTGTACTGTGGATTTCGGTCTAGTGGAACTACTTTCCCTCATAATATTCTCTCAACTCAATCTACTTGCTTTGTTTGCTTAGTGTTCTTTTGATTACAAAACCCCCCAATTACTTGTTACTCGTCATTCACGTTTGCATACTACATCATACCTTCTCTGTGGGATCGACCCTTACTTGTCTGCTATACTCTGTTTAGTAGGTTGGTTAGGATAATTTACTTTGATAAGGCTAATCAACGACATTTGCTTGTGCATCTTTAGCCGCGTTAATAATTATATGTGTTTTGAAACTGTTTTGGCTTGAGGAGTCTTGCCAGTCTTGATGAAAGACTGACCAACTTCGGTTTACGTGCCGCAGTTGGCTGGGGTATCGGGTCCCCCAGTCAATTTGGCTTTGCAGGTTTGCAACAACAAGCGGGTTCTGGATCATAGATGTGTCTTCACAGTTAAAGATTTAGTTTTACTGCGGATTTGAAAAGGTTGTATTAACTATTCGTTGTTTTGAAATTTAACTGATGCATTGAGTTGGATGAAATGTTTAAGTGTAGTTTCAAACTTGAGCAGGGAAAATTAATGTTGTTAACTTTATGTATTGGGAAGAGTTTTGGATTTCTTTTCTTTTAAAAACCGCCTTATAGTCCTTCGGGACTATGGCACTGTAGCACCTCTGGCCCGGGGTGTTACAGGAATTGGTATCAGAGCATTTACGTTCGAAAATGTTTTCAAAAGTTTGACGTGGAAAAAGATTATTCGCCAAAACTGTGAAGCAATCGTGTGATCAGAAGACCCTTGTTGTTACGTATAGGTAAGTTTGTATTTGATATATTTTATATGTGATGTTTAGTGTTGTTGAGTAATTTTATGATGTGTTCCCTAGTAAGTGGGACGTGTTGGAGATTAATAAGGTAAGTGTGGGTGTGATAGAGGATGAAGTCGTTGGGCTTATCGTCAAGAGGTTGAGGCAGCTAGTCTGGTAGTTGATGATTCGGTATGAAGTTGTTGTGTGTTGTTGTTACTGTCAAGAATGAGAAAGACAGATTGAGCACTTTCAGAGATGATTGTATTCAGAGATGAAATCTTGATGGTGATGCATAGCTGTGAATTCTTGAGTATACTGATGAGTGCTGATCAGGGAGACTGTTATAGATGATTTTGATCTGACTGTTGATGTTGGAAGTAGTAAGAAACAGAGAACTAGGTCTGCATCTGAAAAAGTGGGATTTTACGACTATGGGTTCGGCTGAGTTGAGGAACAGAATGTGTCTGTAACGACAGGAAGATGACAGTTACTGTAACAGCAGATAAGGGTTTAGTGCATGTGTTGGGAGTCATGATTCAGAGACTCTGGCAGAATTATTGTGCGATGACAGCTGCAAAACTGTTAAGAAAAGGTTATGCCGGTTATGTGTGTATGCTGAGATTGAGGGAGTAGATAGAGAAACTTGTGAAGTTAGGCCTTATTAGGTCAAGTGCTTCTATTTGAGGTGCGTCTGTATTGTTGGGTAAAAAGAAGGATGATTCCTTTTGACTCTGCATGGATTATGAGGAGTTAAGTACTTGTTGGATAAATTGCAAGGAGCTACAGTATTTTAAAAGATTGACTTGAGATCAGGGTATTCTCAGCTTAAGGTTTGATATGAGGATATATTCATGATACTGCCTTCAGAACTAAGTAGGGTCACTATGAATTAGTTGTGATGCCTTTCGGGTTGACTAATGCTTCCGCGGATTTCAAGGGTTTAAGGAACTGATGTTTGTAGAAAGTACTTGGATTATTGTGGTGATTTTTATTGATGACATTTTAGTATACATCCGGGAGTAAGAGGGATTATGAGAACAACCTTGGAATGTTAAGGAAATTGGGAGTTTTCTCAGACTGACAGATTACTGCAGGCGATTGTGGATGAATTTTTTAAGGTTGTGTATGACTGAGAATTTTGAATGGAACGGGAAATGTCAGGAGAGAGTTTCGAAGAACTCAGGAAGTGTTTGATTAGTGCACCAGCGTTACCTTTACCGCAGGGTATAGAAAGGTTGTCATCTACAGTGATGTGTCTAAGTAAGGTATAGGTTGCGTTTTAATGTAGAATGGGAAGTTCATTGCACCTGCTTCTCGTCGGTTCAAACTGTTTAAGAGAAGTTAACATGAGACAAAGATGGTGGTTAGAATTGATTAAGGATTATGATATAGATATCGTTTCTCATCCAGAAAGGTCTAATGTGGTAGTTGATGCTTTGAGTAGGAAGTCGACTCTCGAGCATGTGATTGCTTGTCTGACAGTTCAGCTGGGATTGCAACAAGAGTTGGTGAAGGGTGAAGGTGAAATTGGTTCGAGAAGGAACGGACGCAGCTGAATACGATGAATGTTGAGTGAGATATGCAGTGAGATTGCTCAGGGAAGAGTGCCCAGATTTTTGTTCAGGAGGATGGAGTATTGTGATTTCAAATAAGTTGTGTGTACCAGCTGATAAAGAGATTAGAAAGTTGATTCTCAAGGAAGGTCATTCTTCGGCAAGTCATGTACATTCTGGAGTCAGGCATGCGAGACAGATATCCGAACCTGTTTTGATCTTAGTTTCGAGGATGAAACTCTTATAAGGGAGGGAGAATGAAATACCCCAAAGGAAATATATATGGCAAAATGGTAAATCAAATTTTTTTGACTTCTTAAAAATCAAAAAGGGGGACATTTAAGGTTATAAAACCCTTGTCTTCGTCATTTATGGGCAGCCAGCTGAAGCAGTTCGTGTACCTCCATTCTCCCTTCCGTGCTCATCCATTTCTTCTCGTCGATGGGCTCGAACCAGCAGTGGCCACATCTCCTCCCTTGTACGAGCTGTGACCTGCTGCAGAAAGGACCGCTGCTACTGTGTACTCTCTGCTGCTGTGTGTTCGTTGTTGCTGAGCTCTGCTGTTTGCTGCTGCGGAGTTCGGCTGATATTTCGGCGGCAGGGGCCAGTTCCGGCGGCGAAGACGTGGTCGACAACGAGGTAAGGCAAAGTTGCGTGGGTTAGATCTTTCGGCTGTTTACCTTCGGAAATTGCTGGATTAATTGAACGATTAAATTCTAGATGAACTTTGGACAGATTCGGTTGTGTTGCAGGGTTGTGGGCATGCTGTAAATTGTAATTGGCTGCTTGTGTTGTTCATGTTCAAACCACTGAGTTGTTGGAATTAGGGTTGATTCGGGTGGTTGCTGAATTGGAAATTTGAGGTATGATTAGGGTTTGAATTTGGGGGGTTTTGTTAGTAGTGGATTGTATGAGTAATTAATGCCAGGGATTTGCTCGGATTGATTTCGCAGGTTCGTTCGAGTTGGTTGGAGATCTCTGAGGTCGTGGTTGTCGAGCTTGAGGCAAGATGATTCTTGCTAACCCTTCGTATATTTTTATAAAAGTACTTTTGTTCCTATCTTGATTCAGTAATTGATTTTATCCTTGTCTGATTATGTTAATTTGGAGTATCGATTGTGGAGTTACTTGGTTGAATGTGTATTAAATTGATTAAATGGTGTTGTATGGATACTGATTGTTGGCTTGTTTGATGGTCGTGGGTATATTTTGATTATGTGCTGGATGGTTAGTTTTGTGTTGATATGGTGAATGTGTTAGTTGTCGTGACCCTGTGTTGAGATTAATTAAATATTGACGTGGTATTTATTCCTGACTAATGGTGATTAATTGTGATTGTTTGAAAGTGTGTGAATATGTGTGTGCATGTGTGTGTGCATGTGTGTGTATTTGTCTCGGGTTGTGTCTGATTAAATGTTGATGTGGTAGTTGTTTGTAACTAAATGTGATTGATTGTTGTTGGTTGGTTGTGGAGCCGGGGTGAGGGTGTGACCTCACCCGACCACGTGAGGGTGTGACCTTGCGTTGGTTAAGGGCTATTGTTGGATGGTGAAAGTCCCATCCGAAAAGTGTATGTTGATTCAGGGCCTCGGAGGGTGTGACCTCCGGTGGTCGGTGGGCCAGAGTGATGAAAGCCTCACTCAATCACGTAGGGGGAATGCCTATGGTGGTTAGGGCCAGGAACTCGGATGGTATGCGACCCATCCACCTATCCGGATAGAGAGGAAGAATTGTCTCACCCGGTGATGTGGTGGTGAGACGGAGGAGATATTATGTGTTAAATGTTGGTTGCGTACCTGATTAAGTGGTTTTGTGTTGGGTGTTGGTTGTGTATCTGATTAAGTGGTTGGTTTTGGTGTTGGATGTTGGTTGCGTATCTGATTTAAGTGGTTTTGTGATGATATTGGTTGTGCACTTGATTAAGTGATTGTGTTGGTGAATATTGACTGTGTGTTTGGTTATTGGTTTTATGTTGGATATTGATTGTTGGCTAGTTTGACTTGTTAAATATTAGCTATTTTAGCTAATGGTGATGTGGATTTATGTTGGTGGGGTTGTTGGTGGCAGCTAGTGGATTATGAAGGTCGGTTGTGTGGATTGAGTGTGAAGGTTGGTTTCCCATCTTGAGGGTGTGGGCCAACATGGTTTGAATTTGAGCGTATGAGTTGCGGTCCATGTTAACGAACAGGCGGCACCGGAAGGGTGGCTGGCCTGGGTCGTTATTTTGTCATGTTTATATAATGTGATGATTGTCTTGCTTATGCTTAAGTGTTTGTTGATGCGAAGATTAGTTGGACGTGTTAGTACAGTAGTGAGTTGTGTAAGTGGTTAGTCGTGGTTATACGTGTTAGTAGTAATATATGTGTATAGGTTCGTAGGGTTAATAATTGAGGTATTAGTAATAGAGAAAAAGTTGGATTGGATCTTTTTAGTCGCCTATACTTGTGGTGAGGTTGAGGTTGGATTAAGTGATGTTAGTATATTGAAGAGTTGGATAAGAGGGGTAATGAATGGTTATGTGATAGTGTATGTTTTGATGTGTGGTCGATATTGATTGGTTGGTATGAGAATGATTAAGTGTAATTATGATATTATATATATATATATATATATATATATATATATATATTGTGTGTGTGTGTTGTCTTTTGATATGAGTTGATTGGTGATAATTATATGTGTTTTGAAACTGTTTTGGCTTGAGGAGTCTTGCCAGTCTTGATGGAAGACTGACCAACTTCGGTTTACGTGCCGCGGTTGGCTGGGGTATCGGGTCCCCTAGTCAATTTGGCTTTGCAGGTTTGCAGCAACAAGCGGGTTCTGGATCACAGATGTGTCTTCACAGTTAAAGATTTAGTTTTACTGCGGATTTGAAAAGGTTGTATTAACTATTCGTTGTTTTGAAATTTAACTGATGCATTGAGTTGGATGAAATGTTTAAGTGTAGTTTCAAACTTGATCAAGGAAAATTAATGTTGTTAACTTTATGTATTGGGAAGAGTTTTGGATTTCTTTTCTTTTAAAAACCGCCTTATAGTCCTTCGGGACTATGGCACTGTAGCACCTCTGGCCCGGGGTGTTACAGAAGCTCCGATGACGAATAGCTTTTTGTTTTGAAGCATTTGACATGACTTTAAGTGATATTTTAAGGGCTACCAATTTCTTTAGTTCAGTACAACCTTTTGGAGATACAGTCATAGTATTTGGTGGAGACTTTAGGCAAATCCTACCCGTTAACACACAAGGAAGCATGCAAGATATTATTTTTGTCACCATTAATTCCTCTTATTTGTGGGGTTATTGCAAAATTCTTAATTTGACAAGAAACATGAGGATTCAACATGGTACATCTGATTATGATATCCAATAAGCAAAGAAATTTTCTGAATGGGTATTAAGCATTGGAGATGGTACTATAGGTGATGACAATGATGGAGAAGAACAAATGCAAATTCCTGATGAACTATTGGCGAAGGATTATGACTTAGATCTGATTCCATCAATTGTTAAGTCTGTTTATCCCTCTCTTTTGGACAATCAGTTGTCTCTGAAATACATTAAAGACGACCAATTCTTGCACCAACACATGAAGAGGTAGATATAGTTAATGACTATATATTGTCTTTGTTACAATGTAATGAGAAAGTCTATCTCAGTTCGGATAGCCTTTGCAAGACATGTCTGATTGCAGACAACAATGCAAGTGTTTATACGTCTGAATACTTGAATAATATTAGATGTTCTGGTGTCCCAACTCATGTATTGAAACCTAAGGTTAAGGTTCCTATTATTTTGCTTCGAAATATTGACCAGTCTTCAGGTTTATGCAATGGGACAAGATTGATAACCACGCAGTTCGGCAGTCATGTCATACAATGAATAATTATTTCAACAACAATATTGAAAAATATAGTTTTGATTCCTCACATGCTCATGTCACCATCAGACACTTCATATCCGTTCAAGTTTCAACGAAGACAAATTCCCCCAAGTGTCTGTTTTGCTATGACGATAAACAATAGTCAGGACCAATCTCTTACAAATGTCAGTTTATATCTTCTACGCCATGTTTTCACCCATGGTCAGTTTTATGTTGTATCATCAAGAGTTACTAGCAAGAAATGTTTGAAGATTTTGATATGCGACAAAAACAAAAAAAGATATAATATTACAACCAATGTAGTATACAAGGAAGTTTTTCATAATTTGTAGCAATTTTGAACATCTTACGAAATTTTATGTTTTAGGGTTTTGTTTTCATGTATTAGATGAACATTTTGATTATGATTTATCGTTTCAGTAGTATTGATGTTAGGGATGTGACTATCCCCGTTTTAAAACTACTTAGCCAATTTTTACTATTAATAAAGTTATGGAGAGTTCCGTATCTCTTTCGATAATGTATTTTGTCAATCTCTTCAATGTTTTGTATTCAATTAATCTTTTTTTTATATTAGTATTCATCTACTTCTATAACAATCACTACCTACATATTTCTATATCAATTAAATATATAATTTTTATATACTATTTTTTTAAATGTAAGAAAAAATAAACAGATTCCGTACAAGGCACGAGTACTACACTAGTATATAATATAATACAATCGGTCATGAAATACCACGATTATCAGCTAAGATTTTTATGAATTTATGATCTATACTCTAAATTAAAAGAATGCTATTTAATTGGACTCTCAATAGTCTCTTTAAAATTTATTACATGCATTTAAAGTATATTAATGTCTTCAAGAAGACCAACAACAAAGATTATTATGACTCATACTCTAGATCAAACAAATACTATCATTACAATGATGTGAATAAGCTCGACCTCCTGAGGTTGAAAGTCTTACACATGTCTTATATGGTTAGCAATCAAAGAATAAAGACTATTAAACCTTATATTTGTTCTCGATCAAGTAATGTAAAAAATGAAAATAAACCAATATTGTTTTGATATATAACGATGTTCAGGATCAGATACATTTCTCCTTTACGGTGAAATTAGTGAAGCCTTTTCATCGGTTGATCTACTCCATCCAATGGCCATGATATAACTTTTTCACACCTAAAATTTTAACTAATGCGGGGGTGTTTTGGTAACTTGCCCCTATTGAATGTCATCTCCCACATTCAACGTTACTTCCTTGTGCAACTTTGAAGCTCCGCCTCCAATGGCAGCTTTGACACCACTTTGAGCTCCTCTATGGGTTTTTGTTGTCATTGCTTCAAAGAAGCTTTCCCGAACTCCAGCTACGCCATTCAAATCCACACCAACGTCTTCAAATTTTATTTCCATGGTGACCTTTCATCGTTCTAAAGCTTATCTCTCCCTCTATTGAGAAATTAGTTAAGCTCTTCGAGTCTTCAACCAAGTATACCAATAATTTTGTGGCGAGATTCATCCCTTAAATGAGAAGCTTGGGTTTGATAATGGTGGGTGAGTTGAGAGATGTCCTCAAGGTATTCGATGAAATGTCTGAGAGATGTTGTGAGTTGGACATGATTGCGAGAGTTATTTGTTCCCTTTTTTCAGTCTGAATCAATCAAATCCAAACCCACCAGTGTGTTCATCACCATCAAGTTAGTAGGATTTGACTCCTAAAACACCCAAATCCATGCCCGAGCCATTCTGATTTGAATTTCGAAAAACTATCCATTTTCGACGTTTGTTTTTCCAACTAGACTATTGGTGGTATTTTTCTCACCGGATTTGCAAAATTGACTACCATCACCTGCCTCAGTTGATAACCATCGACGTCATGAGTCAAACTATACCCGCAACGAGCCATTTCTCTTGCTTTGAGCTGCGACCGAGTCACTCTACCCAGTTGTTGTTGCTTTGTTTGCAAGCACAACTTCCACAGTCAAGCCACTTCTGCATTCCAGCGCGCCACCATTGACCTCCTTTTACCACCTCTAAAAAAACTTGATCCCATGAGTCCAATCGCACCGACGCCAAATTTTTCGGTTTCCGATCGAGTTGTCACCGAGTCATTGAATCCGGATCATCGTTTGGTCGCTGCCTATATTTTCCAGATTTCATCTTAGTCAAAACGACTTTTAGAGCTTTTGTTTGTCGTTGTCTCATCACCTCTTGCCATCGATCCTCCGCCTCTTGCCATCGATCCTCCGTCTGGTGCTTCAATGACATCTTATGAGTCAAGCCATATTGCAGCCATAGCTAGACGAGCCCATTTGAGCCATGTTTGAGTAGCCCAAAGACCCCTTCCCGATAAACTTTAGGGTTCAGATTTGGTTATGAACATTTTTTAAAAGAACCTCGACACTATTATATATGAACATAGATGACTACATATGAACATTGATTGACTACATATGAACCCCTAGTTTGTTTATACATTGCATTATGGAAAAGAAGAATAAGTATGAACCTTACATGACTATATATGAACATTGACATATAATATATTAACATCAGAGGGTGTGAGAATTGGGAGTGAGATATTGATAAGCATAGATATGAACATTAGATGATTATATATGAACATTAGCATATATTATATGAACCCTTAGTATTTTTATGAATCAAGGAAAAATAAATCACAAATATGAACAACTCAAACTAATATATATGAACATTATGTGACTATATATGAACATTGACACACAATAAATGAACTTATGTTACAAAGAGAATGGAAAACAAGAACAACAATTTCAAAAAAATAAATATGAATCTTAAGAAATATATATGAACTTGAACATGATATACATGAACCTCACTTTATACGATGCTCAATTTATGATTAAGATAAATATGAGCTTATGTTGATAAAATATGTATAAAATTAAAAAGTGAGGTTCATTTAAAAAAAATAAAATATGGAATGATTGAGAATTGAAAAAGAAATGGGATCCACTCTATGCAAAAAATGTGAAATAGGATAAGGACATTGGTATTGTGCTTTATTAATTAAAGAGGAGGGAGAATCTGACATAAACGGAAAGTGGGGATAATTTTAGAATAGTACAAGTGTTTGAATTTTATTACGAAAATGTCATTGTAAATGGGGTAAGTGACATGCACAACTGTTTCTTTTATTTTCTTTCGGTTTTAATCTTAGCCGTCTAGCTCGTTAATCTAACGGTCGTGGTAGCTTCGCAGATTGTACTGTAGCATACAAATGTACATGAAATGAACTCATATAATGATGGATATTTTTAGAGCATGTTTGGTCGTCTTAAGATATGTAAAAGAAACCATATAAAAGATAGGATGTCTCTATATGCACACGAAAAAGTGTCTAAATGTACACTAAATGGTGCGTTAAAATTAGTAGTACAGGTGTGTGCGCATATATTAGCAGCACAAAAAGCAAAATCGGGAAAACCCCAGCAGAGTTGTGCGTTAATTAAAAACGGACAACACAATGTACTGTTTGGGTTGGGCCTGTATGCAACCCAATTACACTGCGCGTTAAGAGTTAACACACAGATGTTATGCGTTAATTCTTAACGCACAGTTACTGTGCACAAAATAGCCGTTGAAAAACTGGCCGTTAAAGATTCGACCGTTTGTGCGTTAAAAGTTAACGCACAAACGGTCATTTTTCTAAATTTTCAGCCTATATATACACACGCCCATTTCCTTTCTCTTCCACATCCAAACACAACATTCAACATGTATTATCCTAATGATGAAAGTGAGGAAAACAATTGGATACAAAGTCGAGAAGATGAGGAATACGATTGGGTACAAGGTCGAGAAGATGAAGAAGCAGACAAAGAATTGAACGATGCTTGGATGTCGAGTTGCGAAGACGAAGGAGACATTTGGGATCCGAGCGGCGATTTCTTCACAGTTAGTGTTGAATTAATTTCCATTTGAGTAATGATTCTTGTCTTAGTTATACGTATAAATATCGCATATAATTAATTTTGTATGAAGTAGTTATTATGAATTGTAGCCATTAATATGATTTAGGTTATGAATTAATATGATATTCCAATTTTGTTGTAGCCATTAACAATTGATATTAGGTACGAAGTAGTAGTTATATAGTTTAGCAAAAAATTCATGGTTTAGGTTATGAATTAACGACTTTGCAAATTTGTTATATTATTAGTTTGCTATAATTGTAGACACTATAATAATCCATAAATAAAAAATAATTATAGGGGGAGATTATGGAGAACGATTTCGTACTGGCCTAGTTCGGGAGAGTATGGATGAAATGGTTGAATGGGCGAGAGCTAGAGTAAAAGAGTTGATGATAGTTTTGGTGAAACGTACCTCAAATCCGTACGTCGTTAGTTTGACATACGATAGATATGATGAACCGAGATCTGGGAGGCCGAAAGTTAATCTACAAAATCCAGAGTTGTCGGTTCCGAGGATTCAAAAATGCAAATCGAAGAAGTGCGGTTATAGATTCGAGCAATATGGATGTCGTTTGAAAAATGAGCTAGGGTCTCTTATTGAAAGATGGGTCTTGGATGTTATACATGGAACCCACAACCACATGCTTTATACTAGCTTTCATGGGAATGCATTCATGGGTCGAATGACCCAGGAGAAGGAGGTCATGGCTAGGAGATGGGGTGATGGTCGCAAGACACCGAAAGAATTTGTTTTGGAGTTGAGGAAAAACTTCCCGGAAAATGTATCATCAATGAAGCAGATTGCCAACTTTTTGCAGAAGTTCCATTACGAGGATCGTGGGGAATTGACAGTTACCCAGTGGTCCCTTCATTTTTTGAAAGAGAACGGGTATCTTTTTTATCCTCTTAGGAATGTGAAGAAAGGCGACGAGGTGGAGATCCTGTTTTCTGCTCACCCGGAGTCGCTACGGTTGTTGAAGAAGTTCCCGCACGTGGTGATCATCGACGCCACATACAAGACAAATAAGTATGTAATACATTTTAATAATAGTTAGTTAATTTTCTATGTGCTACATTTTAATTAGTTATATTCACTAAATAATGGTACGTTTATTTCTTATGTCTATGAATAGGTATGATATGCCTTTGGTGGAGATTGTTGGTTTTACTTGCACTCACAAGACGTTCAACATTGCGTATGCATTCACCCGAGCGGAAAAGTTTTTCCATTACCGGTGGATAGTGAAGGCCCTTTGGAACTTGTTTGAGCAGTTGAGAGTAATGCCAAAGGCTATAATGACCAATTGTGAAAAGGCTCTCATCAAAGCTATTAAGGTAGTTTTCGAAGACGTCCTGGTAAGACATCTCTTGTACTGGGTCCATATTAGAAACAACATCAAGGCACATGCCGACAAGGTTATAAAAGACAGTGCCAAAGTCGATATGTTTACAAACCAGTGCTGGGGACTTTTTTGCTCGACCATCGAGGAAAGGTACGAGGAGAGGCTCAGAGCATTAAGGACGTCGTGGAAGAGCGGCCTTGTTGGATACGTCGAGAGGGAATGGTTGACTCCTTACAAGGAAAGAATAGTAAGAGCGTGGACGGATTACACTCTTCACTTCATCACGAGGACTTCAAACAGGTATCCTTTGAACATTGTGTAGTTGATTGTTTTTACTATTGGGTCTGAAAGTCGTACTAAGGCAAGAAATGTATCCATTTTAATAGGGTTGAGGGGATGCATCATGTGTTGAAAGATATTGTAGGGTCTAGCAGAGGTGGCTTAAATAGAGTGACTGTGAGGATCCACCATGCAATCATTCTTCAAATCGATACGATTAGGGCGACCATGAACAACTCACTGTCTACACGACCAATGGAGTTCAATGATCCAGGGTTTCTAGAGCTTGCACGAATGGTGTTTTCAAGGCTCTTCTGCAGAGTGTCGGATAGGTGTTTTGATTTGTTGTTGGCCATGTATGATCGGATAGTCAAGGAGGACTATTCAGAAGTATGTGACGATCACTGGGTGAGAGACTGCCTTGGGCTGCCGTGTGTCCACGATATTGCAAATTCCATCATTACGAGGACAACTCTCACTCCAGATGGCATTCACGACTTCTGGAAGGAATTGCATTGGGAAGAGGATCCAACAACATTTGCGCTTGCTGACGACAGTGTTCCGATATCCGTTCCAGAGTTGAGATTGCGTGAGATGTGGTCGAGAGTGCAAAGCCAAACTTTGAACAAAGCCACATTTTGGCAAGTGAGTGATCTATACATGGCCTTGGAGCATCCGAAATAGAGTACATTTATGGAGCCGACGGACATCTGTAGAAAGGGAAGGGCAAGTGGTGCGAAGAACAAGGAAAAGGGGTCATCGACTAGGGAAAAGAGTCTGCATGAGCACGTAAGAGAAGACTTACTAATGTCTGAGAAGGCAAAGGGAAAGGGAAAGGGAAAGGGAAAGGGAAAGGAGAAGGCAATGGAGAAGGTGAAAGGGTCAGGCCGTCCCAGAAAGCAAGCAAGTTTCGTGGTGATCGACGCTGAGGACATGCAATCCCAACCCCAACCAAAAGAATCACAAGTTGAAGAGATGTACGTCGAGACCGACCATGTGGGAGTCGGTCCTACGGAGTGGCCTGAAGAACCCATGCTTCATTGTGGGGGTGGACTTTGGGGTTCATAATATCGATTACTTCTGGTTTGGGTACATTAACAATGCTATGGATGTACGTTCAGACGGACACTGTGGATATCGGTCTTTGGCTGTACTTAAGGGAATGTGTGAGGGTCAATATCCTTTGATTCGTAGCGCGTTGGCAAATGAGTTGCGTGCCAACCGACAAATGTGGAAGCCGATACGAGAACTTACACGAGATTCAGGGTCATGGGATCATCTAATGGTTCAAATTAACTATATGAAGACCCCTTTGCGTTAAGGATTATTGGCTTGACTTACCATTCATGAGTTTAGCGTTTGCCACAATGTATAACGTTGATGTGGTCGTCTTATCTCAGTACCCTTTATTGTGATTACCAATAAGGCCGTCTAGACCAAGCCTCGCTCCTTCCTCACAAATTTCGGCGATAGCACACGTAGGGGATCACAACCACTGGATACCGGTAATGCTTTGTATCTCTACTTGTACTTCGATGTTGAGTTATCATTTCATGTATGCTAATTGTGTATTTTTTGTTTGTATTTGTATAGGTGACGCTCAGTGATGACTCTCCATTACCACCCATTACGCATGTATGGAGAAGACATTGCGATCAAAGAATCATGTGGTGGGAAGGATTGTATGCTTTGAAATTGCAAGAGTTTAAGGAATGCCGCATAGCAAACGGTCATAATGCAGATTATTTGGTGTAGTTGATCAACTTTACCAGTAGTTGGTGTAATAATCGTGTGATTTGTAATGCAATATAATCTTACCATTTGCAAATCATAAACTTGGAATTCATACATTTGCAAACTTATGTAATCATACACTTGGAAATAAACATGCATAGAACTCGAAATAAGCACTGAAAACTAAGGTCGTTTCTTATAATCTTACCATTTGCAAATCCTAAACTTGGGAATCATACACTTGGAAATCAACATGCATAAAACTAAAAATAAACATAGAACTTGAATTAAGCAATGAAATAAGCACCGAACTAAGGTCATTTCTTATAACATCAATCAATTTGAAAAACCCGATAATATATTTGCTTCCTTAACTTCACATTTGAATCTGAAAGGGTCTGGTTTAGCTGTTTAAGCTCATTTCTTTCCAGCACCAATTCTTTGATAATCTTGGCAACATTGTCGTCATACGGTGGATCAAGCCACTTAAAGGTACGACACCCTCTCATTGTACCATTCTGCTCCATTGGGATGTAATCCTTGCATGTGAGTTACCTTATTTTGTAGTGATTGGGTTTGTCGCAAGTGTACATGACGACCGGGAAATTGCACTCGCACATTGTAACCGGAGCATGTGCACTACTGGACGACGAAGCCATCCTCTCCTATGAACTTGGTATCCCGGATCTGGATTATGAATTATTGTATCACAAGCTATAAACTCTTGCAAAAACTAAAGCCAAAAAGATGAATAATGTTACTGTAAAGCTAAATAATCCCTCATGGGGTCGAGTTTTCTCCTCTGCACGGCGGATCTGGAGCTCGCGAACCCTAGAAGAAGCTTTACGCGGCGCCACTTGATGTGAGTATTAGGGTTGGCAACGTGTTAGGGTTGGTAACGAGCATATTGGGCTCAAATTAAGGCCCGGAGCAAACTTGGGCTCAGTGGACCGGTACAGGAACTGTGCGTTGAGAATTAACGCACAGTTTATGTTCACCTATTTTTCGTTATTTAAGGCATTTATTTGGACTTTATGATAATGTTAATTGTTATTTTAAGATTTTTATACCTTATACAATAGTCGAGAAATATAGTTTATACTAATGTATTATTATAATTTCTTAAGAAGTTATCACTCGTATTATATACTAATGTGATATGACGAAGTCTTATGAAGTTATAACTTGAACTTTATACTTACGCTATAGCATGAAGTATGAATAACTCGAGAATTATAGTTTATACTAATGTATTATTATTATTTCTTAAGAAGTTATCACTTGTATTATATACTAATGTGATATGACGAAATCTTATGAAGTTATAACTTGAACTTTATACTTACGCTATAGCATGAAATATGAAGAACTCGAGAATTATAGTTTATACTAATGTATTATTATGATTTCTTAAGAAGTTATTACTTGTATTATATACTAATGTGATATCACGAAGTCTTATGAAGTTATAACTTGAACTTTATACTTACGCTATAGCATGAAGTATGAATAACTCGAGAATTATAAGTTATAACTTGAAGAAGTCGAGAATTATAGTTTATACTAATATAATATAATGATTTCTTATCAAATTATTACTTGTACTATATACTAATGTAATTTCATGATGTATTATGAAATTTCTACTTTAGTAGTTTTGCGTTTTTGGCCATTTTTAGATTAAATTTACCTATTGGGCCTAGTTTGGGCCAATTTCTTAGTTTTGCGCTTTAGGCCATTGTTTATTAATCTCACATATTGGGCTCAAGCTTGGCCCATTTCATTGTTATTGTGTTTTTAGCCCATTTTTAGATTAATTACACTTGGGCCGATTTTGCGGTTTTCATGTTTTTGGCCCATTTCTTGAATAATCCTTATTATTGGGCCTTATTGGGCCAATATTGTAGTTTTTGGCCCATTTCTTGAATAATCCTTACTATTGGGCCTAGTTTGGGCCGATTTTGCGATTTTTGCGTTTTTGGCCCATTTCTCCAATAATCCTTACTATTGGGCCAATTTTACGTTTTTTGTGTTTTTGGCCCATTTTTTGAATAATCCTTACTATTGGGCCTAGTTTAAGCCAATTTTGCATTTTTGGCCCATTTCTCCAATAATCCTTACTATTAGGCCAATTTTGTAGTTTTTGAGGTTTTTGGCCCATTTCTTGAATAATCCTTATTATTGGGCCAATTTTGCCTTTTTTGCGTTTTCGGCACATTTCTTTAATAATCCTTACTATTGGGCCTAGTTTGGGCCATTCTTTTTAGATTTTGAGTTTTGGCCCATTTCTTGAATAATCTTTACTATTGGTGCTACTTATGGCCAATTTTGTAGTTTTTGAGTTTTTGGCATATTCATATCAATCAATTCTAAAAGTACGAAAGGTAAGAAAGGTACGAAAAGTAACAAAAAAACACATACATAACAGAAAATCAATACAAACGTCAATATATCATACAAAATACATACATAACATCCCTAATCTCCACCAGGCTGACTCCCACTACCCTCCCCGTGCTCGTGTATAGAAGCCTAAAAATGTTGTGATGCACAAGGTGGAGGGGGGCCATCGAAGGAGTCTCATCTGTGAGCATAAGCAGGAAACGAGTCATGAGCTTCTCAACCTCCTCAACCGAAATAACGCTCATATCCCTCAGCGTCTCTAAATAAGCACGGATCTCACCAGCAATCAACTGGTTCCGCTGTATTCGTAATGGTAATGGTAATACCCATTAGAATTTATATATGACAAAAAATAATAAACATTTATTGAATTAAACGAATCAAATATACAGCAAGAGTGTCCACCGAAGGTGTGGGATGGACGGGGCCCGTGGGACAATCTTGTCTGATGGATCTGGGATCCACCATCACATGAGAGTAGTCGTCCAACCAATCCAGATAGTCGTCTATCACGGCTCAATATAATGTGGCTAGTGGATGCTGAATCTGGATCAGAGACCTCAGATCCTCATCCCACGCCCCCAACAGATGATCCTCGAATGCAATCGAGTAGTGGGTGAGGTCATTCTGCCGGTTGACTGAGCTAGGCTCTGGAGGTAAATCCGGGACCCCCTATACATGCCTAAACTGTCAGAGGACGCGGTCAGGAAGATACGGCTCTTGTATAACTATGATCTGGATTATGTCTCTAAACAGGGAAGGAGCATACTCTTGCATGTCGAATGATACCCTAGGAAAAGGGAACCACTGTACTTGTAACAAGTAATTAATATCAAATTAGTATTTTGCGTCAATATATATTATAAAATAAAATATTAATATAACAAAACAGATTACCTCCTCGTATCTGATGATGTCCAACATGCGGCGTATACAAACCAAACTGGCCAAGATCCTTGCCATGTGGGACCTCTTGGCCGTCTCTGATGGCTGCAGCATCGGTGGCCATGGCAACAGGGTCCATGACATATTGTCCACGGAAATGGTGAAAATATGCTCATATCCATGACTGTAGAACAAGAATGAACGATAAGAATTAAAAAAATAAACAGTTATAATGTATATTTTAAATTTATTAATTAAAAGTCAATTTCTTACCCTCAAAAGTATGCCATAACTTGCAATGCCCTGCGCCTCTCGTCTCGACGCCTGTCCTAAGTTCTGTTACAAGAACGCCAAGATGCCAGCTCCCCATGCATATCGTCTTGTGGCCTCATGGTCGAACAACAGCGCCATCCACTTGTGCTTGATCTTCGTGGTAGACTTGTCGACCAAGACTGTAGAGCCGAGCAGCAGGAACAGATAAAATGAAGCTATAGCGCTCTCGTCTCTTTGCTCGCGTTGCATCACCGTGCTAAGTGTATCCTGCACATACTTCAAAGGAATGTCGCCGGAGGAGTACCATTTGTCCACCTGAGTAGTGGCGTCAAATCCAAGAGCTTGGGCGATCCTCCGTCTGACCTCTGGATCAGGCATATCCTATGCTGCCGTACAACTCCTCCCGTCAATGGGAACACTGAGTATCTCATACACATCATTGAGTGTAATGCTCATCTCGCCCCATAGGAAATGGAACAAGGACGTCTCAGGTGCCATCTCTCGAAAAAAGCCAAGATCAGGACGGGATCAACTGCCCCGGTGCCAAGAATGTGTAGATGTGTCAGACCGCTACACTCTGCCAACTGAAACCATGAATCTGGCCCGAGTCTAATGTACTGCTCCAGCTGAGTGGTCCAATCGACGTGGAAGTGGACCCTCAAGACCTTGCGAGTCTGATGGTTCGATAATTAATATTAGTTACGAAATTAACAAATAAAACTTGAAATTCACCTAAAACGGGACTACACTAAAATACATACCAAATCCTAAGTCTCCTGGCGTCGCTCATGTCCTGAACGACGGGGAGCCTAAACAGACTTTTGATCATCCTCTGGAGCGGCCTCTGCAATTGAGGAATCCTCTCCTCGACGTCTCTTGCGCCTCTGTCGCGGAATGGGGGGGAGGGTCGGGGCATGGATATTGAGAGGAGGAGGGGCAAGAGGAGTCATGTCATAAATCGCCCTGGCGATGTGTGTGGTGTAGGTAGGAAGGAGGAGAGGGATGCATGGCCCTCCTGGCATCCAAGGAGCCTGCCCTAGAATGGGCCCAGCAGTTGGAGCTGGTGCATGATAAGGAGCGGGTGGAGGGGAAGGACTAGGTATTGGATCAGACAAGGGACAGAAAGAGCTGGTCTGATCCGGGGAGGGAATGAGGGAGGGGACAGAAGGAGCGGGTGGAGGGCCGGTCTCATCCGTCCTCAGATCCTCGGTCGGTAGAATCGGATCAAAAGAAACCCTAAACTCTTCCTCCAGGTCATTTGCATCGTCTGACATCTCTTGGCCTGCTCATCAACCGCCATATCGTCACCAAATGTGACGTAGGCGTCCTCCATGTTGACATCCTCTGTCTGAGCAGAAGGCTTTGGAACTGGTGTCGATGCACCTAATAAATCTGCTTGTAGCTCAGCATCGCGGTGACGTACAATATCAGAGATGTGACTCCGAGACACACCACGTCGGTCGGCTACTGGAGCCGGATGTGTGAGTCTCTCAGAACCTCCCAAGGCGTCCCGTACCGCCTAAATTATTTATTTTGTAATTTATTATAAACGTAATTGTTTGACAATCGCATTTGATTTATATTTCATTATAACAAAATTTATATTTTAATTACATTTAAAGAAATCTAATTAGAATTTAGAAGAAAATCTAAATTCTAATTTGATTTCATTATAACTTAGATTTGGTTATTAGAAATTTAATTTCTAATAATGAAATCTAATTATGAACTAATTTCTATTTTCAAATTCTAATAAAATACGATTTCATTATAATTACATTTCATTATTACAATTTGAGATTTCAATCCAATTAGATTTAAAAAAATCTAATTAGAATTTAGAAGAAAATCTAAGTTTTAATAAAATTTGATTTCATTATAAATTAGATTTCATTATTAGAATTTAAATTTATAATAATGAAATATAATTATATACTAATTTCTAGTTCCAAAATCTAATCAAATTAGATTTGTATATAATTAGATTTCATTATTAGAAATTTATTAGAAGTCGAAACTAGAAATTATATATTAATTTCTAATTTATATTCGTTCAATTCTAATTTCATATCTAAAGAATCTAAAATTTATATTCTAAAGAATCTAATTTCATATTTCATTTTCTAATTTCATATCTAAAGAATATAAATTTCATATTCTAATTTCAAATTATTGTTTAATTCTAATTTCATATTGTAACTAAAGAATCTAAATTTGGATCTAAAATATAAATTCTAATTTCATAATATTCATTCAAGTCTAAAATATAACAAATCTATATTAATATCCAAAATCTAACGAATCCAGATTCATAAATTCTAACAAATCTATATTGATATCTAAATCTAACGAATCTAATTTCTAATTTCATAAATTCTAACAATTTTGTTTCAATTCTACAATTTAATTTCAAAACGAAATTGTTATTACGAATTTAAAACGCATTACATATACTTGGTGGACGTTTATCGGTGCGGGTGCGGGAGTCACTAGAACGTCGACCGACACAGTCGATCGGGTCACCGGTCGTCTAGCATCACCACTCGTCGGTCGTCAAGCTAACACCTTCTCCTCCTCCTCCTCCGCCTCCTCTCCATCGTCACCCAAACGGTATCGACCGTACCACCACCCTGTCGGACCTCCTCTGCACCTCCAACAATCTGACCGCCAGAACCGCTGTCGCCGCTCCTGTGCCACCGTCGGCCGCCCTAAAAGCTCCGGAATGCTTGCCCAATGGAGAGGAAGATGGATCCATGGTTGATTTTGTGTTTAAGGGAGAAGAAGAGATGAAGATGGGGAAGAAAGTTGCCGGCGATTTTAGGGTTTATCGGGACTAGGAATCGGCGCAGAATTGAGATGGGGAAGAAGGATGTGCGTGACTTATAGCGCACAGCCTGTGCGTTAACAATTAACACACAGTTTGTGCGTTAATTGTTAACGCATAGCTAAAATAGACTGGGCTTTGCAAGCCCAGTCCATTTAGCCCATCACAGTTGTACTGGTACTTTAAACGCACAGATTTTTTTATTTTTTGCCAATTTTGCCCCTTGTACTGGTACTTTAAGCGCATAGAACTGTACTGCTAATTTTAACGCACAATATAGTGTGCATTTAGATAAACTTTTGTGTGCATATAGCTTTTTCGAAAATATATTATTCTCTCCCAATATTTTTGGTTGATATAAATATAATTTTTCACTCTCCTCAAATCCTTAAACACTCTCTTAAGTGTTTCCCAAAAATAATTGACATGTAACGACTCATATCGCCACCACATGCGACTTTCTTCCTCTCCTCCCGCCACCTCTGACGACTTGTCCATCCTCCTCTGCCACCATCTACAACTCGTTTGTATTTCACCACCATTGTCTACAATTACTCGTCTCGTCCCAAAGGAAGTGTGATTTTGTTCCCTGACTTCAAATCCCTTGACATATGACTTGGAAGTGAAAGTGGAGGTGTAGTGTCGGTGGAGGAGCGACGACATCACGTTCAATTTGTCTATGTGTCGTCATTCATCCAATCATTATTCGCCATGTCCTCCTGTCTTCATCAAAAAATTATTTGTCATGTCATCCAGTCTTTTTAAAAAATAATATAAATATATTTGAGTATTTAATTAAATCTGCTCATAACTAAATCATATCTATTAGAGCTAATTTTATATATTTAATTAAATTTAAAAACTACTATATAAGTAAAATCCTTATTTGATAAATATAAATAATTAAAAGTAATGAATTACCAAATATAATTGATTGTGTTTATATCTTTTACAATAATCTATGTCTAACACGTAGGATCTCTTTCCATCTTTTGACTTTTTGTTAACTTTTTTTATCATAAACGGATACTCTTAAAAGATAATTAAATTCCTATAAGATTAATTGGTTAAGTTTGATAAGTGATAGATCAGAGATGAAACTTTTTTTTATAAGAAGAGGGGGATGTTGTTCATATATGTTCATATATGTTTGATATGACAATTTTTATGTAAGAAGAGGGGGACGTTGTTCACCGCAACAAGATTCATATATATGCAGTAGGCTTGTAAGTATAAACCTTTTTGATAAGTTTGATTTTTATGAGCACTAACCTATAAAAAAATTATATTTTAATAAAACATAATATATTTGATTTCCTGATAAATAATATTATACTATTTAAAATTTTGATAAATGCCCTTCCGTGCTTGGCACGGCACTATGTTAGTTTATATATCTAAAAAAACTACTATTAATCTATATTTTCTTTTTTCCATACTCAACAACAAGAATATAATAAAAATATTTTTGAAATATTCTATATCTTCCTAAAACACTATGTTTCTAATTAAATTTAGATATTTTAAAATAATTCTAAATAGAAGTAAAAATACTAAGATAAATATCTAATCACAAAATTTTAAATATTTATAACAATCATTTTATTTCTAAGTTTCTTCGTGTGGTTGCAAATAAGACCACAATTGTGGTAGAATTTAAAATGTTTATTAGAGTTGAAGTTTGAATCTATTATATATAATACTAAAGTAGAACATCCCTAACGCCACATGTCGTCTCCAGAATAAGCCACACAACTTTTACCATATGTCAACACCTCAAATTTTCACGTAATTTTACATTATTTTAAAAATCGAATCAACGTATTCTTTGTTTCCATACTCAACAACAAGAATACTACAAAAATAATCTCAACATATTTCTAGATCTTCCTAAATACTATCCTTGTAATTTAATTTAGATATCTAAATTAATTTCAAATAACAATGAAAAAAACTAAGATAAATATCAAATATTTAAATACAAAATTTTCAACCTTCATAACAATCTTTTATTTATAAGTTTCTTAGTATGGTTGCAAATAAGAACATAATTGTAATGGAAATTAATTTTTTATTAGAATTGAAGTTTGAACGTGGCACAAATTTGAACAATTTTTATGAGTATAAGAATTAGTCATTCAAAAGTCATAATGGTACTCATACAGCTCAACTTTAAGAGGAAAACATATAGCAGATTTATAATTTTTTGAAGCACATATTTATTGACTTTTCAGATAATGTTTTATAATTATATTCACTTACAAATACATTTTTCGGAAGTGAGTCCGGTGCAAACTGACATTAAAATGCCAACTCTGTTAAAATGCGAATGGAGGTGCATAATTATGTGCGATGTGGTGCACAAGAGTCACATGGTGCACATTGCATTTGCAATCTGGTGCACAAAATTATTGGGTGCACATTTGTGTACTATATTGGTGCACAACTTGTCTCCCACATTGACCCACCGGTCTCTGGTGTTGACCACCATTGACCAGTCGTTGACCGCATTGACCAACCCTTGATCGGTCAGTGCACCTGAGTTACATATAATTGTGCAGCACCAACTTCACTTTGTTTGTCCACCATATTATTATAAGTTGTGCACCACATTACTATAATAATTGTTCACCGGTGGCACTTTGTTTATTCACCACTTTCACTTTGTTTGTTCACCATATTATTGTATTTTTGTGCAGCAACTTCACTTTGTTTGTTCACCATATTACTATAAGTTGTGCACCAGATTGTTATATATTTGTTCACCAATTGCAATTTGTTTGTTCTCCACATTAAGTGTGTTTGTTCACCACATTATTGTATTTTTGTGCATAATATTATTATAAATTGTGCACCACATTACTATATATTTGTCCATCACTTGCATTTTGTTTGTTCACCACATTAGTATCAGTTGTACACCACATTAGTATACATTGTTAACCAAAGTACTATTTTTTGTGCACCTCATAAGTATAAATTGTGCACCACATAAGTTAATGGCGTGCACTTGTGCACCACTTTACTATATGAGTTGTGTACCACATTACTATATCATGTGTAGGGCTGTGCATCCGGTCTAGACCGGACCGGAATTTTTTCAAACCTTGGACCGGAGACCGGACCGGTATGATTCGGTCCGGTCCGGTCTTGGACCGGTAAATATATTTTTATATTTTTTAGTTTTATATAAATGAAAATTCTATTATTTTATCTATTTTTATAACTATTGTGTATAAAATTAGATAATATATTTTGTTATTTATTTATATTTATAGTAAAATTAATTTTTAATAATATTATGAGATATTAATATATAAAATTAAATTAAAAATAATAAAAAACCGGTCTATTCGGTCCGGACCGGAAACCGGCCGGGTTTGAACCGGACCGGACCGGAACCGGAATTTTACAAATATGTGGACCGGGGACCGGACCGTAATTCCCCCGGTCCGGTTCGGGCATTTTCGGTCCGATCCGATTTTCCGGTCCGGTCTGAATTTGCACATCCCTAATCATGTGCACCACATTACTACATTTTATGCACCACATTACTACATTTTGTGTATTTCCAATATGCCTTTGTAATAATATTTTTAACTTTTTAGTGTGCATTGTTTTTTGAGCGATTTGTAGAAAACCACCCTTTAAATAGGCCTATTTGCCCACAATCACCCGTTATACACATAATTACTTGAGCCCACCCTTTAAATGCATTTCGTTAGCGCTGAACCACCCATACCCCAAATTCGTCCATTTCCTCCGTTATCTGTGTGCAATTACCATTATACCCTCACTTTATTCGGTTTTTGAGCGGTTCTTCCATTTTTTCAAGGGTTAGGTTTTTATTAATTAAAAACCCAGTTTAGTGCCCGGTTTGGGGTTAAAAATTAAAACTCACTATTTCACTCCTCTGAAATCGATATCCACAGTAGGCGATTTAGGGTTCTCGTTCGAACTGCCGATTTGTATGCGATTTGGGCGTTTTCTTGGAGGAGTTTGAAGCAAGGTTAGGGCGCAATTGAAGGACGACTAAAGGGTTGAAATTTCTCGACTAATCAGGTACGTAATATGGATGAATTGTGCGGCTGGGTGATTTTTTGCATTGTGCAAACTGAATTTCAAATTTCAGAAGAATTGGGCATTTGGGTGAAATTTTTTGGTGTTTGATTTTTACTAAACATGGAAGAGTGAATTATTAGAAGTTCTGATTACTGTTTTTGGGTGTTTGATTTTTACTCGAACAAGGAAGAATTGGGCATCTGGGCAATTTGGGCGTTTTATTGATATTAAATTGAGCAGTGGAATTGCTTGTTCATATTGAGTTGTGAAGTTGCTTGTATTAATTGTTCAGTTTTGCTACTTGAAATTCAGTTGGATTGTGTAAGGCTAATTCATTGATCACTTTTGTTCCAGGGATGTCAAGCTCAAGCTATGTGTCAACTGGAACATGTTACCTGTGTGATTGCAATATTAGAGCAAGAGTGTACACTGCTTACACTAGAAACAACTATGGAAGAAGGTTTTATGGATGCGCAAGATATCAAGCCAATGGAGAAAGGGGATGTGAATTCTTCAACTGGCTAGATGGACCATATGATAGCCAGACATCAGTAGTCATTAGGAAGCTTGCTAACCAGAAAAAGAAATTGCAAGAAAAAAACATTGAACTTGATAAAAAAACTTCAAGCTAGAGATGCAGAAATGATCCATATGAAGGCTTCAGCTAACCTCAACAATGTAGTTATATTAGGAGTTATTGTAATTGCTTTGTTGTTTAATGCTTTTGGCAAGTAGAGTTAGATGATTGTGGTGGTCTTTTGACAGTTGTTGCTATGTTGTTTCATTGTTGTTTCCATGTTGTGTAGACAAGTATGAAGTTCCTTGACACATTTGTTGCTATGTTGCTTTTGCATTGCACTAAACAGGTTGAATTGATGCAAATATAGGTACAAGTTGTGCACATAAATGATTGTAAGCTGTTTTGGGGCGAAAAGATCGGACGACCTAAATCGCCTTAGACGGGGTAACTAGTCGATCGGGTGATAGAAAACAATCCAAACCAAGCCAAAAATAGATAAACACAAAATAAATGTATAATAGCGTGATGATCTTATTAGATGTCGTGTGAATCAGACTGAATCGTGATACAACTTATCGTAATAAAACCAGAGATCGAGTGGGACTCGACCGGCGACTTGTGAGTGGTGACCGGCAGGGATCTAGCGTAAGCAGCCGTTAGAGAGCTAGGTGGAGAGCGAGAGTGCTATTCTGGTGAGTTGTTTTTTCTCCGAACGCTTGTCCTGTGTGTAATTGTGTAGGCTTCTTCTTATCTTCCTCGTCGTCCTGATATGGTAAGTCTTTTACTCTTGTGATTGTTTATGCTTCGGCCGAATATTCCATCTTCAATGCTCGGAGTGATGGTGAAGATTGCGCCATTAAATCTCTGCGTTTATGGTGGTTTGAAGGCAGTGGCCGTTGCGTGATCTAGCATTTAATGCTTGGCGAGATCCTTGCGATCCTGTCGGAAGGCATTCGACCAGAGACGTCTCGTCGGATCCTCTAGGCTTTCTTCTTCGATCTTCTGATTGGCAATGGGCTTGGGCTCGACCGATTTGACCCATCTTCTCTGGAGAATCCAGACCCAACAATAGCCCCAAGTTGCTATGGGCTTACGGTTTAGGCAAGTTGACCGGAATCCGTGGCAACTTCTCTAGACGCGATCTCCACCTTCCAATTTGGCGCGTTTGCTCAGGGCTACGTGGCGCGTGATCGAGGCATGATGCGATGCCTCTGCAGGCCTTCACTTCCCTCCATAAATTCGTAGCAGAAGGAATCGATTACTCTTCATCATCTTCATTTGCAAGTTTCTGGTAAGCCTCTTGGTTTCTCTTGCCATAGCTTTCTGATTTCTCTTAGTCGTAGCTCTTCGATTCTCTTTTTTTCCCATTCTCGAAATGGTTTCTCTCGAGGCTTCTGAGTCGTCGAAGACTCTCTCCGATTCTCGTGAAGGCGAAGCTCCTCCTCGTTTTATTTTAAAGGAGTCGGATGCGTTGGTTAGCACTATGTCCCAGGCAGAACTGGATCAGGTGCTCCAAGTCGGAGGTTTTCCGTCGGAGACGGTTGCCAGGCTGCCTCACCCAGAAGAGAGGGCCGATGCTCGCTATGAGGGATGGTTCTGCTTCTACTCTTACCCGTTTAGAATAGGGCATAGGTTTCCTTTTCCCCCCCTTGTCAGGGACTTCTTAGCTTTGTTGGCGCTGGCGCCATGTCAAGTAATGCCTCAGGCGTGGAGAGTACTTAGGGTTTTAGACCTTGTGAATGTTCAAACTGGGGCTGATTTTGACTTCGACGCCCTATGGTACAACTACTTCATAGGATCGAAGAGTTCCTGTCGCATTCAGTTGCGTGTCCGACCTGGTCGAAAGCCCTTGGTGCAGAGCCCTGATGTTAATGACCGCGGATAGGGGTCGAAGTTCTTTTTCGTCGAACGCTCTTCTCTGGAGAAGGAGGGAGAATGTCCGTTTTTGTTGACGGAGTGGCGAGTCGATAGTATGTACTTGTCTTTTCTTTCGTGTATTTGTGTGTCTTAACTCTTGCTTTAACTTTTCTTTTTTGTAGTCCCCGAACCAGAGGATCTAGAAGTGAGTAGCCGATCAGAGGGCTTGTCAAAGATTGTGCTTGAGATTCCCGCGTCTGAAAGGAAATTTGTGAACGTCAACTTGCTGGCGACAACTCCTGCCTCACAATAAGATATGTCGAATGTTTCTTCATCTCGTGCGAAAGGTAGACTTTCGGCTTTAAGAGTCTTTTTATTGTTTTTCACTTTGTCGTGTACTTTAGGATTTCTCCTTTTTTGTTGTCCTGTCATGTCAGGTTCCCCTGGTGGTCGGTCGAGTGCTCGCCTGAGGGTGGCGTCGGGAAAAAGCTTGATTGAGCAAAGGAAAGAAGCAGCCAAGGCGGCGTCGAGCAAACCGGCTCTGATTGACCTGACGACTACGGTTAAAGCTGGCTCTAAGAGGAAAGCGAGCGCTCGTCCTGATGATGTCAAGGCGGAGGACGTCCCTAAGAAGAAAGGCGCGACCGCCGAAGGGGTCGGCAAGATCGGTGCTGTAGGGCCATCGATCGTTGATCTTTTTCGCGCTCAAGACCCGATTTTGAAGTCGGAAGTTAAGGACGTCTCCCCTTTGGACTGCATTGGTGAAGCGGGCAGTTCCGCGTGGAGGGTTGCCCTTTGTTTTGTGCATTTTTGTATTTCTTTTGTTCGACTGTGTTTTCTGATTCGCGTATTTGTGTTGTCGTATGCCTTTTTGTCAGGCTTTTCAATACTTCTTGGGAGCTTACTCCGGTGTCCAGGCGATGCTTGTCAAGGCTGAGGACAGGGCTGCTAGGTCAGAGTCCGACCTTGCCTCTTTAAGGACCAAGTTGGAGGGAGCGGAGAGTCGCTGTCGTGAGACTGAGCGTCGTCTCACCAAGGAGCTGAAGAGCTGTCAAGGGGAGTTGGTTGCATGTCAGAGGGAGTTTGAAGAGTGCAGGGCAGGCATTGAGGAGGAAGTGAAGCGGGCTCGGATTGTCGACGGTCAGATTGCTGGCGACGTTGGGGCCTTCTATGCGGTGAAATCGCGCATCGAGATGATTGAAGAGTTCAACGAGGGCAAGCATGAGCTCTGGGACCTGAAGGCGGAGAAGGAGACTTTGGACTCCATGTTTCCAAAGGGCTATCCTGGTCAGGAGTTGTTCTGCTTAGCCGGCGTCGGAGAAGAGGCTGTGGATGAAGATGCCGATGAGGACGAAGCTCATTCTGGCGATGCTAAGCCGACCGACGAGATAGCCCCATTGGAGCCAGCCCCTGCTGAAGGTAACGTTGTTGTTCCCGATGCTTGACTTTGTTTGTCCCACTTGTGTGTGGGTTTAGACATTTGGTGCCTTTGGATAATGTATGTTTTGGCGACCCGTCCACCATCGCGGGTCGCAGAATATTTATGTTTGATGAAGTCCTACAGATGTGTATGCAGACAATGTGGTTTGGCGACCCGTCCGCCATCGCGGGTCACGTATTTATAAAAATGCTTTTTATTTTGCTGCAAATGCGTTTTTACATGTAGAATTGCATGCTAGTTTGTTTCGTACATGTTTGTCGAACTTTCGAGGAAGTTGTCGATGACGTTTAGTATGTCGTGTATGTCGGTTTCACCCGTGTGCTCCGTCGAGTGGGGTTTCACCGTGTGTATGTATGTAGAGCAGGCTTGCGATGTGTTTGTGTATGTGTTAGTCATGACATTATGTCGGGGAGGTAAGCAATATATAATAAGGTGTTTGTTCCGTATGTTTAATTGCGTGAATGTAATAAGGTGTTGTACCTTATGTTTTGTATAAGGCAGGCGGTGTGCCGACGTGCCTGTGTTGTCATCTCCCCGTAATCCGATCGATCGTGTAATGTAAGCGCTATATGTGGATGACAGGATCCATTTGCGGACGACTGGGTCCATTTGCGGACGACGGGGTCCAATGTAAATGTTGTTCTGCATTTGTGTTTTTGTAAGGAGGAAATCCTCGCTTAATGTCAGATGATGACATGTAAAAGAAAGTAGCGATGTATATGCGATGGCATGCGATATGTATGCGACGGATGGCAATGTATATGCGATAGCATGCGATATATATGCGACAGATGGCAATGTATATATGATAGCATGCGATAGGTAGCCATGTATATGCGATGTATAGAGTTTTGCGTGATGTTTTTACCTTATCGGTTCAGAAATGGTATAGCTTGAGATGTGCCGCGTTCTAACTCCTCGGGATTGGTTGTCCGTCTTTGTCTTCTAACTGATACGCTCCTTGTCCGACCACTTCGGTGATCAAGTAAGGTCCTTCCCATTGTGGTGCTAGCTTTCCGTCGGATGGGTTCTTGGTGTTCTGGAATGTCTTCCTTAGGACCCAGTCTCCGACCTTGAACGCCTTGATTCGGACGTTCTTGTTGTAACTCCTTGCGACTTGTTGTTGGAACCTGACCATCCTGATTCGAGCTCTCTCTCTGATTTCGTCCGCTGTGTCGAGATTGTGTGTTAGTTCGATGTCGTTCTGTTCCCTTGTCTGAAGGTTATAGCGAGCGGTCGGAACCAGTAACTCAATCGGGATGACCGCTTCACTCCTGTAGACGAGAGAGAAAGGCGATTGCCCGGTCGCATTCTTTGGAGTAGTCCTGTCGGACCAGAGAATAAGTGGGAGTTCGTCTGCCCATTTGCCTTTAGCCCCTGTGAGGCATTTCTTGAGGTTGTTGATAATGATCTTGTTGCTGGATTCGGCTTGTCTGTTGGATTGCGGATACCGAGGTGTAGATGTGACCAATTTGATGTTCCATTGGTCGCAGAAGGCTCGAGTCTTATGACTGATGAATTGGGAACCGTTGTCACACACGATTTCTGATGGGATGCCAAATCTGCACAAGATATTGCGTTTTATGAATGAAATGACGTGTTGATCTTTTACCTCTCTGTAGGCTTCGGCTTCGATCCATTTAGAGAAGTAGTCCGTCATGGCAAGGAAGAAAACTCTTTGACCCGACGCGGGGGGAAGCTTTCCGACGATGTCCATTCCCCATCGCATGAAGGGCCATGGAGCCAGGGTCGGATGGAGAAGCTCTGAAGGCTGATGATGGACGGGTGCGTGCCGCTGGCAGGCGTCGCACTTCTTGGTGTATTTCATGGCGTCTTGGTTCATTGTTGGCCAATAGTACCCGTTTCGGAGGGCTTTTCCTGAGAGGCTTCGTCCGCCGGTGTGGTTGCCACACTCTCCTTCGTGTAATGATTGTAAGATACGTCCGACTTCTGGAGTCTTAAGACATCGTAGGAGTAGCCCTGTAACAGATCTTTTGTACAAGATATTGTCAATGATATCGTAAGAGAGTGCTTGTACCTTGAGCCTTTTTGCTTCTATCTTGTCGTCGGGTAGAATGCCGTCTTTTAACCACCTGATGTAAGGTAGCGTCCAGTCGTTATTGGTGTCAATGATGTCTTCTTCTGGTCGGTCGCCTATTTCCATAGCGACGAGTTCTTCGAGTGGTGTTGTTAACTCGACGGATGTCCTTGGGACGGTTGGCGTCATGATGTGGGCCAATGGTATGTGTGGAAACTCTTTCGGGTCTAGGACGGATCCTAGATTGGCGAGTGCGTCAGCTTGGGAGTTAAGATCCCTGGGCACTTGTCGGATGTTGAATGACTGGAATTGTCCGATCAGTTTCTTGGCTACCTCCAGGTAGGCTATCATTCTGGTATCTTTGGCACTGTACGACCCCTGTATTTGGTTTACGACCAGCAAGGAATCGCAAATGACTTCGATCTCTTAGACCCCTAGGTCGCGAGCCAGGATGAGTCCGAATATGAGTGCTTCGTATTCAGCTTCGTTGTTGGTTGCATCCCACTCACATCTGACAGCGTGAGCTATCTTGTCCCCCTGTGGCGATTTCAGTACGACCCCAAGTCCCGATCCTCTGGCGTTCGACGCCCCATCTGTGTGGAGCTCCCATGTACCTGTCTCGTCTGTCGCGAGTAGTTGTGTCGCTTCTTTTGCGGCTTCTTGCTCTAGGGTCGGATTGAAATCAGCCACAAAGTCGGCTAAGGCTTGCGACTTGATCGCTGTCCTAGGCTCATACTCGATGTCGTAACCACTGAGGTGTATGGCCCATTTGGTCATTCGTCCTGTGAACTCAGGTTTCCTCATGATAGCTCTCATGGGATGATTAGTGCGAACAGTAATAGTATGGGATTCAAAATATGGTTTGAGTTTGTTCGAAGCCATTACCAATGATAGTATGAGCTTTTCAAGTGACGAATACCTCGTTTCGGCTGGTAACAGCATCCGACTGACGTAGTATATTGGCGACTGTTTGCCGTCTTCCTCTCTGAACAGTACAGCGCTTACGGCCGACTCTGACACTGCAAGATAAAGAAATAAGGGCTCGTCTCCTTTAGGTTTGGTCAGTAACATGGGACTGGCCAGGTATTCTTTGAGGTTCTGAAATGCTGTTTCGTGTTCTTCCGTCCATTGAAAGGATTTGTTCTTCTTGAGTGCGTCGTGGAAGGGTTTGCACTTGTCGGATGATTTGGAGATGAATCTGTTCAGAGCTGCTATCCGACGTGTGAGCTTCTGTACGTCTTTGACACATCGGGGGGATCGAAGGTTGATGAGAGTCTTGATCTGTTCTGGGCTAGCTTCTACTCCTCTTTGTGTCACCATGTAACCTAAGAACTTCCCTGACGACACTCCAAAGGAGCATTTAGTAGGGTTTAGTTTCATGTTGTACCTTTTGAGCACCTCAAAGTTGTCGCGTAGGTGGTCTATGTGATCTTCTTTCTTTTTGGATTTGACCAACATGTCGTCTATGTAGACTTCCATCGTGTCTCCGATTTGGTCTTTGAACATTTTGTTGACTAGTCGTTGATACGTAGCCCCTGCATTTTTTAGACCAAAAGGGCATTACTTTGTAACAATAGGTACCTTGACTGGTGATGAACGCTATTTTTTCTTGATCGTCGGGATCCATGAGGATCTGATTGTAGCCGCTGAAAGCGTCCATGAAAGTGAGCATTTCGTGCCCTGCCGTGGCGTCGACCATGGCGTCGATATGGGGTAGAGGAAACGAGTCCTTGGGACAAGCCTTGTTGAGGTCTGTGAAGTCGATGCAGACTCTCCACTTTCCGTTCTTCTTCTGGACTACGACCACGTTGGCTAGCCATTCGGGATAGTGGACTTCTCTAATTTTTCCTGTTTCCAGTAAGCTTTTGACTTCGTCGTCGACTATTTTGTTCCGCTCGGGGGCGAACTTCCTGCGTTTTTGCTTGATAGGGGGATGAGATGGGTCTACATTTAATTTATGAGTAATAATGTTTGGAGATATTCCGATCATATCCTCATGCGACCATGCGAAACAGTCGGCATTGACCCTGAGGAAGTCAAGGAGTTGTCGTCTGGTCGAGTCGTCCAAGTCTGACCCGACCCTTACCATTTGATTTGGCTTTGAAGGATCTAGTGCGATCTCGTCGAGTTTTTCCATTTCTGGTTCGACGTATCGACTAGGTCCTTCGCCGTTCTGTGATTGATATGCGGTCTTGTGTTCGACTGCATTCTTCATGGAAGCGACGTAGCATTCCTTTGCGGTCCTTTGATCTCCTCTGATCTCTTGGACCCCCCATTCAGTAGGGAACTTGATGACCTGTTGATTGATTCCTCCAGCATATGTGGTCAGAATGATTTCACCAGTCGTGTGTTTAACCTCACCGCTGAACCCGACCAGTGGGGTCGACTTCTTGATTAGGTCGTTCTCGGTCAGACCCATTTCTTTGAGAGCATCGAGGGTCAAAAGGTTTGTCGAACTCCCTGTATCGATTAGTACTCTCCGTATTAAGCAATTACCAATGGACAAAGAGATTACCAGTCCGTCATGGTGGCTTTCCGACCCGTCGGAGTCGGACTCGTCGAATGTGACCGTCGAAAGGTTAGATGCCCTCCTTGGTTTGAGTTCTGATGCCTCGGGCTTGTCGCCTTTGCTTTCCTTGGCGTGTCGCTTGGTCGCGGAGTATGTGTTCCCACATATGTCGGACCCACCTGAAATGGTATTGACAACTTTTGTATGGATAGGAGATGGGGATTTGTTCTGTTTTACCTGATCTCGGCGTTCCATGGTGTCTTTTGCCCATTCCGAGATGATGTCGCGTAGGAGCCCCTGTGAGAGCAGCCTAGCGACCTCCTTTCGCCGGGCGATGCACTCGTCGGTCGAATGACCGTGGTCGCCGTGGAATTCGCACCATCGACTCATGTCCTTCTTGACGTCCGGTCGGTCGCTCTTTCGGGGCCATCTTACGTATTTTCCATACTTGTCGAAACTCTTGACGAGCTCCGACACGGAAACGTTGAAGTTATAAGACTGGACCCTAGGAGGCAACGCAGAGCCGTCTCTCCATTCCTGTGACCTGTCTTGGAAAGCATTTACTTGATTTGGTTCGTTTCGATTATGAGAATATGGATGTGGACGTATGTCTCGACGGTTATCGGAGGAATGTTTACGATCGGATGGATCGGGTCCGCGGGAGGCTTTATGCGACTCACGGTCCTCTTCCAGTCTTACCTCGGCCATAGTTTTGGCCTGAACATCTTCAAAACTTTTGCACGGGTACTTGGTAATCTCGTCGTAGAGATTGCTATCTTTGACCAAGCCTTGTCGGAAGGCTTCGATAGACGTTGTGACGTCGCAGTGGGGGATTCCCACTTTCTCTTTGTTGTACCTGTTGAGATAATTCCAGAGAGGTTCATTGTACCTTTGTGTGACTCGGTAGAGGTCACTCGATTGTTTCTCATGCTTCCGACTACTGGCGAACTGACTCTTAAAAGAGTTAACCAGATCCGCGAATGATGCGATCGTTCCCTGAGGCAAACGCATAAACCAAGTTAGTGTGGGGCCCGCGAGGGTCGTGCCAAAGCTTTTGCACATGACAGCCTCGCGGCTCTCCCTCGAAATAGATGCAGCCATTAGTTTTTGTTTATAGAGAGAGATATGGTCATCTGGATCGGTGGTGCCGTCGAATGTCGCCATGTTGGGGAGATGGAACTTCTTGGGGATCTCGACCCTTGCGATTTCTTCGACGAACGGGGATTCTTCGAATCCGCCGGACGCTTCTCTCTCGATCGGTTGCGGGACTCCTGGGAGCCTGTTGAAGCGATCGTCGATCGTCTTCATGTGTCGGTCGAGCGTTTGCTGGAAAAGAGCCATGACATCTGGCGGATTGGCAACCTGTGTTTCGTCGATTCGGGCCCCGGCAGACCAGATCGGTGTAGAAAAGGTGACATGGTTAGTCGAAAATGGACTAGCGAAAGGAGTTCAAGACGTACCCTCAGTGTGTCCGGGACGTCGTACGCTTGGAGGCGTTGGTTCGATATTGTCCATGTCGAGGCGTGTTCGGATGCCGCCGTGGATGGGCGCGTTCCTAGATCCTGAAGCCACTGATTGTACCTGCGACTTAAGAGACTCATTCTCACGGGTTAGTTGCGCAATCTCGGCTTCGGATTGGGTTGACAAAGCGGCTAGGGCTTCGGTTTTCTGACGTTGTTGGGCTAGTTCCTCTTGAAGGGCGGCCATTTTTTTAGAGAGTTCTTGGAACTGGGTTGGGGTAGGATTTTCGGTTGGGTTTTCTGTAGTTTGGGTTTCATCTTCGAGACGTAGTTCTTGATTGTCAGTAGGAGGGTCAATAGTCATGGTTGGAAGGTTTCGGAAGGGTGATCGGCAAGTCGCCCCACGGTGGGCGCCAAATTGTTTTGGGGCAAAAAGATCGGACGACCTAAATCGCCTTAGACGGGGTAACTAGTCGATCGGGTGATAGAAAACAATCCAAACCAAGCCAAAAATAGATAAACACAGAATAAATGTATAATAGCGTGATGATCTTATTAGATGTCGTGTGAATCAAACTGAATCGTGATACAACTTATCGTAATAAAACCAGAGATCGAGTGGGACTCGACCGGCGACTTGTGAGTGGCGACCGACAGGGATCTAGCGTAAGCAGCCGTTAGAGAGCTAGGTGGAGAGCGAGAGTGCTATTCTGGTGAGTTGTTTTTTCTCCGAACGCTTGTCCTGTGTGTAATTGTGTAGGCTTCTTCTTATCTTCCTCGTCGTCCTGATATGGTAAGTCTTTTACTCTTGTGACTGTTTATGCTTCGGCCGAATATTCCATCTTCAATGCTCGGAGTGATGGTGAAGATTGCGCCATTAAATCTCTGTGTTTATGGTGGTTTGAAGGCAGTGGCCGTTGCGTGATCTAGCATTTAATGCTTGGCGAGATCCTCGTGATCCTGTCGGAAGGCATTCGACCAGAGACGTCTCGTCGGATCCTCTGGGCTTTCTTCTTCGATCTTCCGATTGGCAATGGGCTTGGGCTCGACCGATTTGACCCATCTTCTCTGGAGAATCCAGACCCAACATAAGCCATCAGTGATTGTAAGACAAAATTGAAAGTCATCCATAGTGTGCACATAGATGGCTTTCATAAGTTGTAGACAACACCTGTAGACATCCATCGTTTGCACACAAAATTGAAAGCCAGTCATGTACACACAAACCTGAATAATTCAAAAGTCGACAAACCATTCAATATGACATAATGCAAGTCATGCTACTCATGAGAAGCCACACCTTAAACATGACTATTGGTGCCTTTTGACCTCTTGCTTTTCCTTGTTTTTTTTCATGATTGAGCTCAAGTGGCCTCTTGTTGTGACCATATTTTCACTTGGTGGTCGTATGGGGTACATCTTCCTTGTCTTCTTTCTCAGTGGTGCAGTACTAGACTGCCCTTCATTTGCATCAACAGTGAATTGTACCTGTACAGAATATGTGAAAAATAAGAGTTTATACAAAATTATTATTGAGAGAATATACTGACTACAATAAAGAGAACAATATTAGAAAAAGATCATGTGGAGGCTCAAGAGTTTATACCATTGTTGATGTTGTTACAGTTGAGTTTTGGGTTGGGATGAGGGGCTCTTCTTGTTCCATAAAAAGATCATGTGGAGGCTCAGTTCCAGGATTATCAGTCCTCACCTATTAATGACCAAGAACAATATTAGAAAATTCACTAGTAAAGATGTGCATGAAAAGTGTTAAAACAAGTTGATACCTTTCTTGTGTATTTCCTCTTCTTAGTAGTGAAGGTGACTGTGCTCTCCTTTGCAGGTCTCCCACCTTTTTTAGGGTTAACTGTGGGTGGTGCAGGTTGCTTTGGATGATTTTTGCACTTGTTCTTGTAATGACCCTATTCCCCACAATGAGAACACTTATTCTTTCCTTGCCTTAGCCTTGTTTGTTTTCCTTTCTTGCCTTCTCATTGCTCCTTCTTCCTTGATTTCTTTGGCCTTCCTGGTTGTATTATGAATGCTGGTGGTAGTGGGGGGTGCTTGCTCAGTTCTCTCCCATTGGTCCTCCCCGGGCATAGGATTCAATGTCTGACTGTAAGCTCTCATATATGTGTCTTTAGTGTAGTATGGGTCCACAAACTGCACCACATTCAATCTCCTTTTCAAAATACAACAGACAGCATGGCTACATGGTATTCCAGTCAAGTCCCAAAGGTTGCATCCACAACTTCTTGCAGCCAGGTCAATAACATAAGTCTTGGTCCCATGATCAACCTCATACATGTCATCTTGGCCATAACATTTGCACTTATTGAGAGCTTCCTTTTTAGCACACTCAATCTTGTTAGCAGCTTTTGGTGTTAGCACTTCATTGTGTTTTCTCATTGCATTCCTCTTGGACACAAACATCTTCATGAGTTTCCTTCTAATCCACTCACACATGGACAACACAGGCATTTCTCTAGCCTCTAAAATACAGTTGTTGAAAGACTCAGACCCATTGTTTAGGAGCATATCAGACTTACAGAAGTGATTGAAGCCATGCAGAGACCAGGTTCTTGGCTCTTGATTCATCAAATACTTGTATGCATCTTCATTCATACCCTTAATCCTCTCCATGCACTCAACAAAGTCTGAAGTTGTAGAAGCTTTAGCAGCAGCCCAAACAGCATCCTTGAATGACTTCCCTGGATACAACTTCTTGAAATTGTTGTACATATGCCTCACACAGACTCTTGTATGAGCGTATGGCACTTTATCTTTTAATGCCTCAAGTAGCCCCTATATGTAGAGAGCGAGAAATTAAACAAAAAACTGAAATAATATACCATGAATCAAAATTAGAGGGATAGCAAGAATATTACCTTCTGCCTATCAGACATGAAGGTTAGGTTGTTTGAACCTATGTCATGGATTAAGTTCTCCAAAAACCAGCACCAAGTCTCCTTAGTTTCTAACTCAACAACGGCATAAGCTAGGGGGAAAATGTTCTCATTCCCATCCTTGGCAACTGCACTAAAAACTTGCCCTTTGTAGGCTCCTTTCAAGTGGCAACCATCAAGGCCAATGATGGGCCTATAACCTAGCAGAAACCCTTGTTTGCAAGCATTCAAACACACATAAAACCTCTAGAATAGAGGTCTCTCCACTTTCATTCTAGAACTAACCTTCACAAATGCATTGATGCCCGGGTTCCACTTGAGGATTGTAGTTGCATAATCCCAAATCTTAGCATACTGTTCTGGAGCATGTCCTTGTGTATGCAAAACAGTCCTTAACCTAACTCTCCATGCCTGAGAGTAAGAAATATTCACCCCATGTTCCCTCCTAACTGTCTGAATGAAAGTTTTAATCCTCCTCTTGGCATCAGCCCTATAATGCTCAAGGTACTTCTCTGCCAGCCATACTGAAGTTACCTTTGTGTTGGTATCTTTCCACCCACATTCATGGCTTGGCTGAAATGACTTAAGCTGAAAGCTTCCATCAGGTCTCATCTTTCTTGCACAAGCTTTGAATAGACACAAACTTTTTTTACAACTACACACTATCCTTCCATGGATGTAGGGACAATCACATTTGTTTTTACAATAAGCAGATACTTTGTTTTTTTTCATTATGCAAGTATTAATAGTCAAAACCATTTTCTAAAGCAAACTGCCTAAGAGCCTTTCTAAAAATGTCATTAGACCCAAACCTCATTCCAGTCTTAAGACAAATACGATTCTTAAAATCAACCAATGGGTTAAATTCTGGATACCTGACATGGCCTTCACCTTCTAACCCAGAGTAGCTCAAATAATCATCAGATCCATGCACTTAAGGGGTGATTTTCTGCAAATCGCTCTTGTTTTTTACTGTTATTGTGCACCACATTAATATATTTTTTTTGCTTTAGCCATATGTCATGTGTTTGTGTACCACATACTCTTACATATTTGGTGCACATTTTAAATTACGACTCTTGTGTGTTTTAACTTCCATTTGCATAGAAAAATATCATATTGAATGCAAAACCATTATCAACCAATACCTTTTCATAGAAAAATGCATAATCTTACACACAAATACACGTAACTTAAATAAAATACTAGTACACAATTCAATATAATTATGGTGCACATTTCAACAGACTTTGGTGCACAAATTAGTACAACGCGGTGCACAAGCGCGCCCAGTGATTTTTATACGCCAATTATACGGTTAGATTTGGTCATGCTTTTTTTTGTCGTTTTGTTTAAATTGTTGAATTTGTTTGCATGTTTAGCCTCGTTTGCACCCAATCATCCCCTACATCTTTCAAATATATTTACTACTCTCCATAACTTATATTTGATTTTTTATATTTTTTGTTTAGATATGATAATTAATTAGGTAGAATATATATCGAATCTATGGCCTTTCTAAAAAAGAGCCTTTGCTGATGACATTACGATTTTCGCAAAAACAAATCATCATAATTGCAAAGAAATTAAACAAATTATTGACGACTATTGTCAAATCTCTGGACAAAACGTCAATTTTCATAAATCGACATTCCAAGTTACTAAGAAAGTTTTGAACTTTCAAAAATAACAGATCCAAGAAATCCTAACAATTACAAATATGACCCGAAAAATATCTTGGATGCTAAATTATCAATGGAAGAGTCAATTCAAGAACCTTTGAGGAAGTTATAACAAAATCAAATATTCAGATGTTTAAGTGGAAAGTTAATTCTCTCTCCCAAGCAAGTAGAACAACATTGATCAAATCTAACCTAGCAACTAGACCAAATTACATGATGCAAAGTTTCATGCTTCTATCAAACACACATAATGAACTCGACAAGATTAACAGATCTTTCTTCTGGAACAAAGACACTTCTTTCAAACCTCTAATTGGTTGGAATAAAATATGTGAACCTACCCATCCATGTGGACTGGGCTTGAGAAAATCCATAGACATGAATTTTGCATTGCAATTTAAATTAAGGGAAACTCTTGTTGGTGCCCCTAAGTTTAGGGTTATTCATGTTGGTGTCCCACGATTAAGTTTTTTCCGGCTGGTACCCCTAAGGTTTGGGGTTGTTTGCTTCATAACCAAACTTTTTCATGTTTGTACCATTCCAGTTTAAACTGATTAAATCCAAGTCCATCATTGTGTTCCTCGCCCTCAAATTAGTAAGATTTGACTCCTAAAATACCCAAATCCATGTCTGAACCATGTCGATTTGAATTACAAAGCAACAACCTGTTTCCAACCTTAAGAGTTCAAATCGGAATGGTTCGAGTATGGATTTGATTGTTTTAGGAGTCGAATCCTACTAAGTTGAGGTCAATAAACATAATGATGAACTTCATTTGATCAATTCGAACCGAAATGATACGGATATGGAAAATTTCGGTTACAAAGAGAATAAACCAAAACCTTAGGGGTACTAACTGGAAAAAACTTAATCGTGGGACACCAACAAGAATAACCCTAAACTCAGGGGCACCGACAAGAATTTCTCTTAAATTTTTGGAAATTAATGGTGAAACCAACCAACCAGTGGGTAAAAGTAGTCTAAAAAAATACCTGAAAGGACAACATATACTTAACTATGAAAAAAAGGAAATTGCTCATGACAATGGTCGAAGATGATGGACATCCGAAAAGACTTTCAAATGGGACTAACTTGGCAAGTTTAATATGGAAAAATAATCAAGTTTTGGAAGGATAATGGGTTATTTTCAAACCTTTATGCGAAGTAGTGAATATTGCACCAGGTGTCGAGGAATTTTTGAATCCTGATAAGAAATGGAACACAACAAAGCTTGATCAGATTCTTTCGCTTGTCATAGTATCCTTAATAACAGTCATCCCACTACCTATCAATCAAATCGATGACCGAATGTATTGGGCATCCATTCAGAATTGTTAGTTTTCCACAAAATCAACAATGGAACTTATTACAAAGAATAAAGGATATATTGCATATGATTCGTCCTGGATCTGAAAAATTGACACATACCCTAAAGTCAAGATTTTTTTAAGAAAATAATAAAGAATGGGCTACCAACCAAGACCAGACTTCAGGGAAAAGGTATTGTAGGTCCCCTAGGATGCATATCTTGCAACTACCAAACTGAAGACACAACACACATCTTCTTGCAATGTAACCATACATTACAAACAATCACCAAAATAAATGCAGAATCATGACAATATATCTGTAGAATTGAATATACAAACAAAAGAATCGAAGAAATTATGGAGGAAATTAGGAATAAGTTAACACACGCAATTCTCGAAATTGGCAATTACATGGTGGATGGTATTACATAAACCAGAAAATGTTTTCTAATGACAGCCTACAATCCGATACTATCAAATATTTGAAAAAATACACACAAAATCTAATACTTAGTTGAAACAAACGAAAGTTTGGAATTCTGATTGCATCGTTGTAAATAATAATAAAATTAAAAAGAAAACATATAAGAAGAAACGAAAAAATCTAAGATGGAAAAAACCACCAGACAAGGTTATCAAAATTAACGTTGATGGATCTACTAAAATCAATGCAGATTCGTCCTTGGGTTTCATTTTCAGAAATGACAAAGCAAAACTCATCATATATAATCCACGTTGATATATGCGTAAAATCAAATGCGCTAAGAACATAGGCTTTTGCATTATATAATGCCATCTTGAAAGCAAAGAAAATAAACTGGATAATATTGAAATAGAAAGTGACAACTTAGCAATTGTTAATGTTATAAAAAAAATCTGAATTTGTCCATGAGAAATCGAGATTATCATATCTAATATCATTTTTCTAATTACAATATTTTGTGACAATCCAGATTAATCATATTTTTCGTAAAATTAACTTAATAGCGGGTCTTATTGTAAACCTTAGTCACTCTAATTTACTGACGACCAACACAGAACGTTTGATTTTCATCAATAAGAATGTTATATACTAATTTTGAAGTCTATCTTAATACCGGTCCAAACACTACTCTAAAAAAAATGCAAAAGAGAGTTTTGTAGGATAGCGTAAGCGGTGGAGGTGGGAAACGCATATACATACACAGATACAGCGGCGGGTGGTGGCTGCTGCCAGCTGGCAACGCAACTTTCCCGCCTTTTCCAGCTGATCGATCGAGTACGTTTTTATATGCCAGCGATGCGCTTTTCAATTTCACCCATACATCCAAATTCAAGCAAACCAACCCACCACAATTAATAATTACCAACCAATACAACAAACATAAATATTTTTTGTATGAAAAAACAATTAAGAAAGAATATGACCGTGAACTATTATTATTTACATTTGATTAATAATGAGGGCAAAATTGGCATATACATCCCTGATCACAGAACATACATAAAGAAGATCGTGTCGATGTACCGAAAGGAGAATACGTATAGTAGTGGTTATTTGTTTGAGAATTAATCATTGCATAAGCTCGTGGGACATCTAGATCCATATCTATCCATGCAATATTAACTTCAATTTCATCCACAACTACATCTTCCCAAAAAGTATAGCCTTATCAACTTTACAAGATTTACATATATAGTTTGGTATAAATATATATATATATATATATATATATATATATATATAAAACGGCTCGTATATATGAGAACTGAAATTTCCGCAAGAACAATTATTCCGTGAGAACCGCTCAAATAGTGATATTTTATAAATATGTCAATTTAAGAAAAAAGGTCAAATCAGTAAATGAGTTTATTTTAAAACACAAAACATATTTATAATTGTAGCTGGTTTAACGGAAGAGGAAGATCATCCCCACCTGTGTTCAAATCTTCCTACTCCCCCTCTTTTTTATTTTAATTATTCATTCACTTTCCTTGATTATTTATGTGCATGCGTTGTGCAATAATCATAATTTTAACTTAAATATTTTTTTCACACTAAATATTTTTTATTTAAAACTTTCTTACTTTTATTTCAATTCATATTTTTCTTTTCATTTATTTGCACTCAAAATACTTTTTATTTACCATCAAAAAAAAAATTACTTTTTATTTAAAACCGTTTTTTATTTTAATTTCTCATTTTTTTCATTTTTTTTCACCCACAAACTTTTCAACTATATATGCATTTAGTTATAATGTACGTGATGTCCATTGCTATAATGTGATGTTCATTTGATTAAGTGAAACATAATTGGCCAAAAAAATAATTGATTCGACAAAGATTAAATAAATTAAAATAATAATAAAAAAAAAGATAAAAATCACACACGCACCCGACCCCCTATATACATATGTAGAAAATAAATTATATATTTTAAAGTGTCCTATATATTTAGGCAACACACTTAAAACGTCATATATGCACTTATAATATAAAAAATATCTAAAATTCTGCTGAAATATGCATATAATATATTTTATACTACAAATGTATCATTCACATTTCGGGAGTAGTCATTCTCACGTAGTACCTAAAATTTATAAATATCGATGGTTCAATTTGCTCTCTCTTATTTAAAATTGATGACTACACTTATAAGTGACGTAGTTTCTTTTATTTAGCATATGAATTTCGATCTATATCTTGGAAAAAAGGAGCAGGAATCAAATTTGAGAAGAAATACTGTAAATTGTGGATAACTATATGATGCAACCATTATTTATTTGGGTTTGGTTGCAGACTAACTGAATTGGTCACTGTTTACTTCTCTCAATAAATGGTTGTGCCTAATACTACCTTTTTTTTTTTCGGAAGTTCAGTAAGCAAAAATGGAACCCACAGAAATATGGACCTTAATTTGTTTGCTATTTATGTGGAGAGCAATGGATTGTCTAAGGATGCATAATATTCGATATACTGAGCCGAAACTAGTATTGGATTAAATGCATAGTCAGATTTGAAGCTGGATGACTGGATATATCAGCTAGAAAATATAATAATAAATTGAATGTTTAATATTACAATAAAATAAAAAAAGCCTTTAAATTTCAAACTGGGGATGGAATATTAAAAAAATTGACAAATTGTAATTGCGTCCATCTACCATGTACACGCTTTTTGAGGTGGGTGAATTCTTTTTTACCATACATTTATCATGCAGTTAAAAAAAAAATGAAAATTATTGAAAAAAAAAAAACAATGTCGAATGGAGTCTTGATAACTTGTATATATATATTTAGTGGCGGACAAAATAAATAATTGAAAATAGATTATAAAATTTTGCAAATGGTTGATGTTTGGGGGTGTTCAATATGAAATACGGTCTTTGTTTCTCATCTTCTTAATTGTTAGGATGTTCTTGTATTAGTCAAAGACTCAAAGCATTGAGTCTCGATAAAGACTCTTATTAATTATATTTTAAAAAGGATAGTACGATATTTTATTAGGATTGACTGAAATTATATTTTCAGATTAAATAAGGATAAAAAAATTTTAATTTTTTTTTTCCAGTAGAAGTTATAGCTCTCTCTAGACCTCAAATAGCTCCGCGCCTCAGCGCCTGCCTACATATATATATTACGTAGATATAATAGGCTTAACTGAAATTTATATAAAATACTAAGTCTAAAAATTATATAAATTTAACTAAAAATGTTACACTAAATACTGAATTTACATTAAAAAATCATAAACAATATTGATAGTATAGGGGTATGGGAAGGAGGGCCGGGTCACTGGACCCTGTGTCCGCCTCTTTATGTACTGTACTAGAGGACTGTAGATAACTTGATCTCATACCATCTCAAAAATACTCCATTATCAAAATAAAAATAGTAGCTCAGTAATAACTTGCATGAAATTAAGAATAAAAAGCACAATTACATGCATTGATTATTAATTGTTTCAAAAAAAGATAAACATTCCATGTTATCATCACCTGATGCATGTCCTGATCTAGTATTATCTTATTTTAAACAGGTAGAGGTGTCTTTCAACTTTAACTTTCAATGATTAAGAATCATAATAGGGTCAAAATAGTCATTCCTTCTATTTTTTTCTTCTTTTTGGGTCGAATTCTAAAACATCTATTGCCATCACAGTTGCATATTTATAATCTCCCATATACGGAGTATAAGGTTTGTTTGGCTTATTATTTATAGATACTTTTTAATTTTTTATGTTATTTCATTTTTTTTTAATTCTTAATAAAAAAAGATATTATAAATAAAAAGAATTTTTTAAATACACTCGTTAAAGGAAACCTTATGACAAAAAAACGTAATTTTTTGTTACGTTACTTCGATACTTAGTACTGAAATTTTAATAATTGAGATATATTTTGATCATTCCACATCTTCAAGTAACTCAAAATAATTTACATATTACCACATATCATCCCTCAATGTAGAGAATCTATGATTTAACTGAGTACTGTAGAGTATAAAATAAAGGTCATTCTTCAATTATATATATATATATATATATGAGGGTGGTGCTGTGAGAATTATTGATTAGGTGAGAATTGAGAATGTATGAAAATGTTTCGGCATGTTTACGAGCTTGTGTTTTTTGTGATCACGTATTTTTATCACATTTATACATATATGTTCAATATAATATATAAGCGATGTTCATCACTTTACAACTAAAAATACGGTATTTACTAGTGTTTCTATTCTTGTGCTTTTATTTTCTAAACTCTCAAATCCTATAAAAATAATTATTTAATGGTTATCGCATGTTTATATGACACAATATTGGTGGTAATCATTAATACTAAATTAAGTTTAAAGTAAGTAAAAAAGCTTCTTCTTTTTTTCTTGGATGCGTTTTGTGATGAATGTAAAGGCATAAAGTGGTTTGCATATATGCTTAAACAAGTGATGCACACATATATAAACGTACAAAAATGAACATATAGGCACAAAGAGTGATGTTCATATAAGAAGAATGTAATAAACATGTATGTATAAAAACGTGATGACATCTAAGCATAGAAGTGGTGAATATTTATACACAACAGTGATGAACATCGTGATCATAACAAAAATCGATGAACGTATAGGAGAACGACAATGAACTTACATGCATAAAAAATGATGAATATCTAGGTACAGAAGGTGGTGTACGTAAATATGGGCATGGAAATGATGAACATCAAAAGACAAATTTGATAAACATCGAAAACATGTTCATGGAAAAGTGATAAACGTATAGGAGAAAAGCGATGAACATGTATACATAAAAAAATGATGAACATCTAGGTGCAAAAATAGTGAGCATCTCGACACGAAAGTGGTGAATAAAAGTGATGAACATCGAAAATATGTTCACAACGAAAAGTAATGAACATATAATAGAAAAACGATGGACATGCATGCATAAAAGTTGATGCACATCTAGGTATAAAAGTGGTGAACATCTGGGCATGAAAGTGGTGTACATCTACAAACAAAAGTAGTGAACATCAAAAATATGTTCACAACGAGACGCACACCCCCCCCCCTAAAAAAAGCAAGTACAATACGGAAAAAATCGGCCACATCGATATATTTTTTTCTTCTTTAATGAAAGTCTAATCTGCTTTATTCTTTCTTTCAAATCTAATGGCCCAAAATGTTCTCGATCACTTCTCTCCTAAATAATTGTTCTCATTTGATCCTCCCTCTATGTACATACATTAAAGTTCTTCTTCTCTTTCTTAAGTGTTCACCTGTAGACTATGCCATGCATGCATGTAGGCAAATTTAAATGTTATTTTTCTTCTTTGTTTTTCTTATTTTTTACAATTTATATTTTCTTCTAGCTACACCAATTTCCTTATTTACCAAATATAACCTACTATACATATAGTAAATCATTTCACCAAGTATAATGTTTGTGGCTATATTACCAAACATAACTCAGTTTATCAAGTTAATGCCACTGTGTATATTACTTGTTAATAGATTTGTCAAAATTTGACCCGGTCCGCAAACCCGACCCGACCCGCGTTTTTTGGGTTGAGACTCGACCCGAAAAATATTGGGTCAAAAGTGACCCGATCCGTTCGACCCAAAAATTTCAGGGTTGGGTCATTACAAATATGTTTATATATTAAATATTATAATATACTTTATTATTAAAAGATAATGTAATAACTAATTTATTATTTATTATTATTTTTTAATTAAAATATTATTTTAATAATCATTTTATAGAATTTTGACATGGCGCTCTCGACCCACACCTGACCCGCAATGACCCGACTCACAATCGACCTGCGAATTTTGACCCGCAATCGACCCAGCCCGTAAATGGCCCGACCTGGTGTGCTTAAACCTGAACCCGACCCGTTTGACCTGTCTACTTGTTATGTAGTTTTAAATTTATTAAGTCACTAATTAATCTATCATTTTAGTATTTTCGGCTTAGTGTATGTATACACCTAAAAAATATAAATATAACATATGTTATATTATTTTATGACTATATTACTTAACTTTTTGTTACTTTATATTCAATAAATCGTTCTCATGCATATGTAACAGAAACTTAACTTTTTAAACGCTTAATCCTACTTTAATAATATATATTATTTATATTTTAAACAACCTAATCATTCTCTATTTTATTAGCATTCTAAAACAACTTAATTTTTATAATATTATATTTACATTACTAAATAACATATAATATAATAAAATTAATTCGCTACTAAATATATAATTTATATTTATTTAAACACAATTAAAAAGATTTATGCTAATAATAAGACTATAAATCCACTTATATGCGAATTATTTTCAAAATAAAAAACAAGTGAAGATGGGAATGACGAGGGGACGATAACTTGATAAGTTTGCGGCTTTACTAATTACTTAAAAGCCGGCCCACTTGTGGGTTATCTCTTATTTTCTATTCTGCTCCTTTTTTCGTATTTTGGTTGAGTTAATTACTTACAGTTGATTTACATATAAATACGACTATTTCGATAAACTAATTATCAATATACTGTATATAAAAAAATTATACGACTTTTTTTTTATAAAAAAAAACTAATTTCTCTCACTTGATCTGTTGTCAACTTGCATATGTTAACTCAACCATATCCAACATGCGTCTAGGACCGTAGTGTTAATTTAAATAAAATTTTCATTCAGGAGTAAAACCTTTATTTATTTTAATTAAAAATGTAATTTTTTATAAAGTATATATATGACTAAGATTTTATCGTAAATTGAGATCAAATCGAGTTTAGAAAATGGGCATGAGCATCTTAATTACAAATGTAATCAATTCAAATGTACGATTAAGAAAATGTGATAGATTGGCAATTGTTGTGGACCGGTCCTGCTGTTCATTCTTTCAATTTTCGAATTATAGAGAAAACACGATTAAAGACAAAACACCCTTGTTTCTATCATCTTCACCTATAAACAAAGATATAGTAAAAACGACTTGTGTCATCTTATTTTCTTATTTCATTAATTAATATCACATATACATTTCAGTATTTTATTTACAAAAATCTCTCTATTGAGATGTTACTTCACAATGAAAAAAGAATTTTGATCCGTTGCATTATAGTAATATTCTGATTGTCGATTTAAATTGAAATTAACAAACATATTACTGAGACAATTCAGGTGTGATCAGAAAGAAAATTAATTTATTAAAAGGGAAAAGGAGTTGAAGATTCCGCGGCTAGAAGAAAGAAGTTATACAAAAATAAATAATTGAGGGGTCAAGCATGAAATAGACAGACGGATCCCTAAAAATAATTTTATTTTATTAATAAAATACACAAAACTTATTTCACCGCACCGCAAGACATCACTGAGCCCCATCTCCAGCTTTTCGAACACCTTTTTTTAATAGTATTATATAAATCCCCTCCATAGAATTCACCCAATCTTTTGCCGGTGTCATTGCATTTTCAGAGAGCTATTTTTATTTCTTCATTTTTCATATTTATCAGCTGTAATTGGGGGAGGAAGAAAAACCCCAACGCCATAGCCGCGATATACCTTAGCTTTAACTCAGCTCAGCTAAGCTAATTCGGCACAATTCTTCATGATTTGCGCTTTTGGATCCATGCTAGAGCCAGGAGCAGAACCCGCTGGAGCCTCAGCGGCCGCCAACGGAGCACATCGAGTCGGCGGAGCTCATCAAACGAGCGACGAAGAGAGTAGAGGTCGAAGCGGAGGAGGAGGAGATGAGTCAGGCGGCGGCAGCCGGTGGCCGAGGCAGGAGACGCTGGCGCTGCTGCAAATTAGGTCGGACATGGATGCCGTTTTCCGTGATTCCAGTCACAAAGGCCCCCTTTGGGAAGAAATTTCAAGGTTCGCTTCGTGACTCAATTTCATGTCTCTCCCATCAATTAAAAAGTTCAATCGATTTCCATCTTCTTTGGATCGATATAAATTTTACGAACATGATTTTATTTTGATTCTTTGAACGACGACGAGGCCGGATTTAAATACACAACAATTCGATGCTTGCGAGTTGCGAGGTCTCAATTTGGCAAAAATCACTTTTCAGATTCGGTAATTTTACCCTATAGCTAGTCTCTATCCGATTTGTTTTGACTTCAAAGTGCAATTACAGCTTGCAAGCAAGTTTTCTCTTGAAGCATTTGATTCTTAGGGTGCTCATATTTCTTCGTCTTCTAGCTTTTTATCTTCGGTTCTCTATCCTCTCCGTGCTAGCTAGTTGGCAAGTAACATGCAACAAAATTGTCGCTTGGTTAATTTGTCCTCTCTTGCTGTTCAATTTCTCTACAGCTAATTTCATGAATTTTATCAAAGCAGTTACAGTTGAATTCAAATTCCGTGTAAATAAAACGGATTTAATCACGCAAGTACTAATAGCCAAGTCTCCTCCTTGCTTGTTACTTGCTACAATTCTCTCTATCTTTTCTCTCTCTTCTTTTTCCTCTTTTCTTTTTCTTTTACTTCATTTGATATATCGATCTGAATATACAGATCTGTACATTTAATCTTTGTAATGTATTATCATCATCATACGTATCAAGACCTTTTTATAAAAAAAATTGTCCATTCAATGTGTAACTTTATGTATCTGATGGTTAAAACTAAATCCTGGAGATTAAAGGAATAGAAGAAATTAACTTCATCTTCAAAGGTTCAACTCATCTATGGCAAAACATATAGATAAAAAATCGGTGCAATTGTGTTAAGCGGAGTTCATATCTTTTTAGATTTTTCGTTGAAAATTGAATCAGGAAAATGGCGGAGATGGGATTCCACAGGAGCGCCAAGAAGTGCAGAGAGAAATTTGAGAACGTGTACAAGTACCACAAGCGCACGAAAGACGGTCGCGCCAGCAAATCCGACGGCAAAACCTACCGCTTCTTCGACCAACTGGAAGCGCTCGAGGCCGCCAATTCCTCCTCCGCGTTTCTCCAACCTGTTGAGGCCGGCGCTGTCCCCATCTCCATGGCAATGCCGCCGCCTCGGCCACCGCAACCACCACCAGAAGCTACTGCCGTTAATACCACTTCAATTACTCAGCCACAGGTAATTAGTACTGTTTTATCGGTCACGCAGCCGCTCCAACCGCCGGTCCACCACATGCCGCCTGCCCCAGCGGCGCAGAATGCGAATCCGATGAACTTCCCAAGCTCGACCTCGGGGACTCCGTCGTCCTCGTCGTCGACTTCGTCGGATGAAGAAGTCATGAAAGGGATGACGAGATCTAAGAGAAAGCGGAAGTGGAAAGGATTCTTCGAGAAGCTAGCGAGGGACGTGATGGAGAAGCAAGAGGAGCTTCAGAGGAAGTTTCTGGAAGCCATCGAGAAGAGAGAGAATGATCGGAGGGTTAGGGACGAAGCCTGGAAGGCTCAGGTGATGGCGAGACTGAAACGAGAACACGATGTCCTCGTCCAAGAGCGATCCGCCGTCGCCGCCAAGGACGCCGCTCTGGTCGCCTTCCTCCAGAAGCTTTCCGATCAGAAGCAGATCTCCCTCCCTGCAAATCTCCTCGTCCAGTCCCAGCCTCCTCCACCGCCGACCCCGACTACTCCGGCGCCGGTTCCTGCTCCGATCTCGCAAGCGCTGGAAACGAATTTTACAACTCCGGTGGCAATGCCGGCGAAACAGCAGAGTAGCGGATCGGATCCGATCAGGGGAGGCAGCTCGTCGCGGTGGCCGAAGGCGGAGATCGACGCGCTGATAAAGCTGAGAACGAGCATGGATTACAAGTACCAGGAGAACGGGCCGAAGGGGGCGCTGTGGGAGGAGATCTCCGGCGAGATGAAGAGGTTGGGGTACAATCGGAACGCCAAGAGATGCAAGGAGAAGTGGGAGAACATCAACAAGTATTTCAAGAAGGTGAAGGAGAACAACAAGAGAAGGCGGGAGGATTCCAAGACCTGCCCTTACTACAGCCAGCTTGAGGCGTTATACAGGGAGAAGAAGCCCAAGCAGCTTCCTCCACCGCTGCCGATAATGGCTCAGCCGGAGCAGAAGTGGCCGCAGCCCCCGCCGCCGCAGGATCAGGATCCGGTGAGCGATAACATGGATGAGGATGATGATGAGTACGACGACGATGAGGATGACATGGAGGGAGGGTATGAGATCGTGGCCAACAACAATAACGCCTCCTCCATGGGTGGCGCTACGGCGGCTATGGAGACGAGTTGAGAAGTTTTAATTTAAGAGGGCCTTGGATCAAGAGAGAGATTAATTAATTAGTTAATTATCGGGATCAGGTACTAGGTGCCGCACACGGACAGGATGGGCGGGGATGTCGATGAGGCGGCGGCGGGGAGGCGGAGATTCCGGTGTTGGTAAAATGGTGCATTTGCCAAAAGTGGGCAGGAGACAAATTTCTACCGGATCGGTAACTGCAGATTACTGTGTGTTGTTACAGTGGGGCTATACTTTTCCTTTTTTGGGTATTTAATTTCTTAAGTTTTTTTGCCTGTTTTTAGAATTCTTAGTATAATTTGTTTATTATTTTGCCTCATAAATAAGGTGAGGGCCAGGGGGTGAGGGAAATTGGTGATTCAGAGGAATAAAAACAAATCAGACAATCAGTTCAGTTCAGTCTTGTATTTTCCATTTTTATTTCCATTTGTTATTAAGTTTATTTTCACAGTAATTTTTTGGGGTGTAAAGATGCCATATGGTCTGGTTACTAGTGTTTCATTTCCAATTGTGAATATACACTAGTCTCAACCTTTTTTCTTCACTTTGATTAAATTGCAATTTTATGGTTTTATTTTACTGAAGTTTGTCAATATTTCATTTTTCTTGTATATGTTCAATATCAATTCTCTTTTACGTGAGGCTAGCAAATACCCGTATCTAGCTTTCAAGAAAAAAATATGGGTTTTGTAAACACACATGTAACTTTTTATTATATATATACCCACGCATGCTGTGTATACATCTGTTTATGTATTCGAAAATCATACGCATATGTATGTACACATACAGACGCCTTGACCGGGATATTTAAAATATTTTTATCGCTTTTCTTTCTATATATACATACTAGCTCATCTTCTCTCATTCATTATCATCAAAATTTCTCTAAATTGTTGTTCTTCATCATACGTATTCATCATGAACCCTGCTGATAATAATTGTTCCGAATTTTTTTATTCAAATGAGGTAAATTTTCTATAATTAATACTATTATCAAAACAAAGTACTTAACATATACATCTAAAGCATAGATTCGAAAAACTGTATTTATAATTATTGTTAAAATTAATTAATTTGAACTTCAAGATTTGAGTTTTCTATTTTATAATACATTCTTCCCAACATGTTCACTCTACTAGTAATGGCATTATAGAAGTCAACTTAGTATTTATATACATATGAAGAATAGTCGGCATCAAAGTCTTCATATCAGCAGTCAAAGATGACTAATATATAGAAGAGTAGTAGTAGTAGTAGTATATATATTATCCTTATGTGTTTGACAATTATGTACAACACTGAATTACATACATACCCATATCATAAGAGATTTCTTAACAACACTAGGCAACAAGCACAAACCAAATTTCAGTGACCTGCACTAGTTTCATTAGTAAAACTTTGAATTAAAATATTAAATATTATTTTTAAAAACTGATATGATAAAGACAGTGTATGCTCGATTTTTGACATTTATATGATTAGAATTGAAAATATTTGTAAATTTGTATACAAAAATGGAGAGTAAACTAAGAATTTCATGCAAATAATTGAATAACAAACATATAAGTTTAATTTTAATAATGAAGACTATTAATTGTATAACTAATTAAAAGAAAAAAGTGGTTAAAGTATATCACATATTTATTTCAAATATTTTTAATATGTATATTCTCACTTTTGCATCATGAATCATATATTACTAATTATACCAACTGTATAAATTTAATTATTAAAACTATAAGAACATTACGCTTTTAGGTATATAATTTGGAAAAACATACCTTTGATATGGTTGAAATGTAAATTTTAGTATTTTTCCCTATATTTTAATTTATATATAATTTTAACTTAATTTTTAATTTATAGTTTGACGCACATATATTATAAATAATTTTAATTATAAATAAAAAATAACATAACTAAAAAGGTAAAAAGATATAAATAACTTTGAAATAACTAGTTAGTATGTACCATGAGCACACACTAGAAAAACCATTAAATATATAACAAACTATCTTAACTATATTATATATAGAAGTAACTAATTTACCATAAAATTATATAATAATAAACATAGTAACTTAACTCGTTCAAATTAAAAAAATCTAAAACATTTATAATCAGGATCGTTAACGTTAATTAACAGCAGGATACTATATGTACATGCGGAACGCACATCCATACTCGTATGTATGCGCACTGCGCATACATATGCGTATGGTTTTCGAATGCATAAATAGATGTATACGTATTTCGCATGCGTGGGTATAAATAACAAAAAAGTTATGAGTGTCTTTAATACCCTGAAAAATATGGAGTAAATTGCACATAAATAATCAACCCTATTCTTGTTACTTATGTACAATCCTTGTACACATAACATTTCTCATTATGAATAGAAATGTATTTACTTATGTACAATCCTTGTACAAACCTAATCAACCCTAATATAGTATGCACAATAAGCCCTCTGTACGTGTATTAAGATGATAAAAAATATAATCCGTATTATAATATTCAATATCACCTTTATTTAATTTAGTAGAATGTAGAGATTGAATGTGTAATCCTTAAGAAGAATTTTATACTTTTGATGTTTTATATACATTAATAAGATTATACTCTACGAGTGAAATTGATACCAAATACAAATTAAAGATTGGTTACATATAATTTGTACGATAAAAGATTATTTTGTGTAAACTAATTAACCGAAATGGAGGTGATTTAATTTGCTTGCAATTTCCTTATGGTTCTGACTTTTGAGCTGAGGTGGTAATAACTTCACATCACTTTTATGAAAAAATTTACAAATGGGTCATTTTTTTCATGTATACGAGTAACATTGGAAAAAACCTATTGGAACACAGTAATCCAAAAAACAATGTCTTCTTATCCACAAATATGAGAATTTATTTTAAGATAATTTGGTTGTTCGTATCTCTTGACTGCACGAGTTAATTTTGGTGGTTCGTATCTCTTTCTTATAAAAAATACAATTGAAGTTTGATAATCCTATATATAAACTTCTTTGCAAAACTAATAGTAAAATTTAAGGATTGTGTTCTAGACAGAAATAAAACTAGAAACATATTTCAAGTTACTATCAAAGTAATAATAATAAAAAAAAAATCACAAAAATAATTTTACAATATAGGAGATGCAAAAATGTTAAAAATAATTTTAATAGACAGAAAGATCGAATCCCGGCCATGACCCCAAAATCATGTACATGGTACAGAAATCTTATGTTCTACTTAAAATTATGCATAGAATGTCTTCTTTACTAACTTAAGCTGAAAAGAAGAAGAGACATGTATAATAGAATAAATTGAAAATTACTTTTAAATTAATTTCTAAGTTAAAATACATTAACCCCTAGGAAAAAATAATTTAAAAAATATGTATCATACCTATTTAAAAAATTAATGTATTTCACTCTAAAAAATCAAAAATGTATATCGATCGAGTGGGCGCCAATAAAAAATAAAATTTGTCTAAAGTCTTTTCAATTTAACTAATATAAATACAATTTCGTGATCACAAAATTACGAATTGCAACCTCCACCCATATTGTAATCACCAAATACTTCTTATAATGAAAATAAACTTAGTGTTGTGGAAAACTATTGAAATAAAACGTTGGACTAAACTAATACTCCATGAGAAAGTGGGGAAATTGTGGCCCACGGAACCTGGGGAAAGCACTGAAAGGGCGGGGGGGTGGGACCACTCTTTCCTTCTAAGATTCCTTGCCAGTAATTATTCCTGATTAATCATTTAATTATGCGTACTAAACACAAATGTATGCAACCTTCCCACGTGGTGAGTTCCCCAAACTTATTTTCTCCTTTATTCATCCCTACTTAATCATTAATCATCCGATTAAGTGATTAATTCATCACAAGTTATTATTGTATCTACATGTAATATGGGATTTTTTTTCACACCGCGGAAATCTAGCCCTTGGTTGCGTCCAAAAAGCGGATTTTTTTTTATAAAAAAAATCCTTGAGCGCCCAAGTGAATGAACTGGGTTGTTAAATAACCCGGTTCATGGCAGATTTATAAAAAAACAACAACAAAAATTCCAGTTCACTACGTTGTGCAAAAAAAAAATTGAAAAAAAACTTAAGCGCTACTATGTAGCGCTCACACTTGTGTTTAAATCAACAAATTTATTTCATATTTAAAATAAATTTACTACATACTCATCGCATTATATCTATCCTGCTATTTTATATGATTTGGAAATTCAAATACCTAGTAGATTTGTACACTTGTGTGCATTTGACTATAGTAATAGATGTTTTCAAGTAAGCAGGGTTACATGACACTAAATTCGTTTGTATCATGAGGTTTCAATATACTTTTATTCATCTAAAATTCATGTACGTTTTTCCACCAATTTGTTTGCTATTAACTGTTTGTTATTATTATTCTCGAAAATCACATATAACTATGGTTATATCCACTTTGGTTATATCTTATGGTTATATACTATAGTTATATACTACGGTTATATTCTATAGTTATATACTATGGTTATATCTTATATTTATATCTATATTTATATACTATGGTTATATCCTATAGTTATATACCATGATTATATCTTATAGTTATATCCAATTTGGTTATATCATATCGTTATATCCTATTGTTATATACTATGGTTATATCCTATATTATATTCCATAGTTACACACTATGGTTATATCCTATATTATATACTATGATTATATCTTATAGTTATATCCAATTTGGTTATATCCTATCGTTATATCCTATATATAGTTATATACTATATAATAGTTATATACTATGATTATATCTTATAGTTATATCCAATTTGGTTATATCATATCGTTATATCCTATAGTTATATACTATGGTTATATCCTATATTATATCCTATAGTTATATACTATGGTTATATCCTATATTATATTCTATAGTTATATATTATGGTTATATCATATAGTTATATACTATGATTATATCTTATAGTTATATCCAATTTGGTTATATCATATCGTTATATACTATGGTTATATCTTATATTTATATTCTATAGTTGTATACTATGGTTATATCATATAGTTATATACTATGATTATATTTTATAGTTATATCCAATTTGGTTATATCCTATAGTTATATACTATGATTATATCTTATGTTTATATTATATAGTTATATACTATGGTTATATCCTATAATTATATACTACGGTTATATCTTGTAGTTATATCCAATTTGGTTATATCATATCGTTATATCCTATAATTATATACTTTGATTATATCTTATGGTTATATTCTATAGTTATATACTATGGTTATATCCTATATTATATTCCATAGTTATATACTATGGTTATATCCTATAATTATATATCATGATTATATCTTATGGTTATATTCCATAGTTATATACTATGGTTATGTCCTGTATTATATCATATAGTTATATACTATGATTATATCTTATAGTTATATCCAATTTGGTTATATCCTTATAGTTTCATCCAATTTGGTTATATTCTATAGTAATAACCAAGTTGGATATAACTATAAGGATATAACTATAAGATATAATCATAGTATATAACTATATGATATAACCATAGTATATAACTATAAAATATAACCATAAGATATAACCAAATTGGATATAACTGTAAGATATAATCATAGTATATAACTATAGGATATAACCATAGTTATATGTGATTTTTGAGAATAATAATAACAAACAGTTAATATCAAACGAATTGGTGGAGAAACACACATGAATTTTAGATGAATAAAAGTATATTGAAACCTCATGATACAAACAAATTTATAGCTATGTAACCCTAATTACTTAAAACGTCTATTACTATAGTCAAATGTACACAAGTATACAAATCTACTAGGTATTTGAATTTCCAAATCATATAAAATAGTAAGATAGATACAATGCAATGAGTATGTAGTAAATTTATCTTAATATAAAATAAATTTGTTGATTTAAATAAAAATCTTCAAGTTTTTTTTTTAGTGAACCGGTTCTGATAATCTTTAAAAAATCATTTTTCAAAATTTAAAAATTCACCTAGACTTTGGGCGCAACCTAGTTGCGCCCAAGGATTTTTTTTTTCTTGGGCGCAACCAGGTTGCGCCCAAAATGCGGTGCGGGGATGAATTTTTGCGGTGTGAAGAATTGAAGATTCTTCCCGTGTAATATTTTAGAGAAGAATCCCCCAATAATCTCATTTTCATAATCCCTTTCCAAAAGTGTACCCTTTCCTTATTTTTATAATTTTTTTTATTTACTTTTTAATGACTAACTTACCCTTAATTTAATTTAACCTAATTGCAAAACTTATGTAAAATTCTCTTCTCATTGTTTGTGTTGTACGATCGTTCCTTCTCACCATACCACCCCTTCATCGGTCGCAGTCTCTACAACTCCACCACCAGCCACCTTCGCCGGCCATGCTCCGTTTCTTCTCCGACCGTGTCCCTTCTCACCAGGTATGTGTTCGTGTTCGTTGCTTCGTGTAGGCTATCCATTATGCGATGATTGTTTTGTGTAAAAACCCCAATCATCCTTTCAAACTTTACTATTATATTTAGTCATGTTTAAGATTAAAAAAATCTTCTATATCCATCTTGCTTGCTACCTAATTGATCAACCGCTTCGTGTATTGTGATTGTGTAATCTTACATATAGTCATGTGCGTGTAGGTTGTCCTAATTGCTTCGTTTATGTTTCGTGTAGATCGTGTAATCGATTAGTTGAGATAAATATATAATGTGATGTGATTCAGATACATTGGTTGATTTAACAATATTGATTGAATTATATACAACTCAAGCTCATGATCAGTTGAGATTAATATTCATATACATTGATTGATTAAAAAATATTTATTGAATTATATACAACTCAAGTTCATGATCAATTGAGATTGATATATTATGTGATTTAGATTCCACGATTTTAGAGTATATAAATTAAGGGTTTACGCTTTTAGGAAGATGAGATTCTTTTGTATAGATGAGATTTTATGTAAATAAGATTACACGAGTTTAGCGTAAAGTAGATTTTATTGTAAAGTAACTAAGCTAATACATAATTTTGTGTTACCCGAAATAATATCATGCTACATAAAATAATTTAGTGTCTAAATTTCGTGTAACCTAATACATAATTTTTTTGTTACAGAAAATATTATCATGCTATATAAAATAATCTAGTGTCTAATTTTCGTGTAAGCTAATACCTAATTTTAGTGTTACATGACACACTATCATGCTATATAAAATAATTTCATGTAGTAATTTTGTGTAATCTAATACCTGATTTTGTCTTACAATAATATATTTGTGTTACATGAATTACTTTTTGTGTAAGCTAATATCCTTTATATTGATTCATGTTACAGTAAATTACTTTGTGTCACCTAATTTTGTGTTACATAAAATAATATCATGTTACAATAAAATATGTACGTGTATACAAGTTCATGCTATAATAAATTAAACTAAATTTTGTGTAAACTTCTCGGTAATATTTTGTGTAGAAGTTATTGTTCGATGATGATGGAGGTGCGAAAGTGACAGAATGGGCGAAAACACGTGGCAGATGTGAGAGGGAGAAGGCAAAACATATGACAATAAGGAGCAACACTTTCGTGGCGGAGGTTGGGTAGTTGGATGGGCAAAACGACATTGGTTAATGGTTGTTTGAGAGGCTAATATGATTCTGTGTAAGCTAATATGATTTGTGTAGGATCGTGTAAGATCGCGTAGGACCGTGTAGGATAATATGATTTGTGTAGGTAGATATTACCTTTTCGTGTAGGCATTGTGCGACGGCAAAATATGAACAATTATGAAGTAAAGTTACACAAATTATCAACAATTATGAAGTTACACAAAATATAATGTTACACAAAATACTTCATGTACACTAATTCGTGGATCATACGTTGTGATCATACGTTATAAGTTATCTAATTCCATAATCTCTATTTTGTGTAAGCTTACTAAATTTGTATCACCCCTATCCTGTGTAATCTACATACTCCCGTGTAGTTCGTGTAAAGACTATCACATAAAATAATAGCGTGTAGACTAATATGATTATGTGTAAGCTAATATGATCTGTGTAAGATCGTGTAAGATTGTTTAAGATCGTGTAGGGTCGTGTAGACTAATATGCTTCTGTTTAAGCTAATATGCTCGTGTAGGCTAATATGATTTTGTGTAAGCTAATATGAACGTGTAGGCCAATAAGATTCTATGTAAGCTAATACGATCGTGTAGGCCAATAAGATTCTGTACAAGCTATATATAGTTACATAAAATAAGATTGTGTAGGCTAATATGATTCTGTGTAAGCTAATATGATTTGTGTAGGATCATGTAGAATCGTGTAAGATCGCGTAGGATAATATGATTTGTGTAGGTAGATATTACCTTTTCGTGTAGGCTTTGTGCGATGGTAAAATATAAACAATTATGAAGTAAAGTTACACAAATTATCAACAATTATGAAGTAAGCTAATGGGATTGTGTAGGCCAATAAGATTTTGTGTAAGCTACATATATAATTACATAAAATAAGATCGTGTAGGCTAATATGATTACGTGTAAGCTAATATGATTACGTGTAAGCTTATATGATTTGTGTAGGATCGTGTAGGATAATATGATTTGTGTAGGTAGATATTACCTTTTTCGTGTAGGCTTTGTGCGATGACAAAATATAAACAAGTATGAAGTAAAGTTATACAAATTACATTTTCGTGTTGAAGTAAAGTTACACAAATTATCAATATTTATGAAGTTACACAAAAATATAAAGTTACACAAAACACTTCATGTATACTAATTCGTGGATTAGACGTTGTGATCATACGTTATAAGCTATCAAATTCCATGTAACCTCTATTTTGTGTAAGCTTATAAATTTTGTGTCACCCCTATTTTGTATAATCTACATTCTTTTGTGTAGTTCGTGTAAAGACTATTACATAATTTAATATCGCGTAGGCTAATATGATTTTGTGTAGGATCGTGTAAGCTAATATGCTTCAGTGTAAGCTAATATGATCGTGTAAGCTAATATGATCGGCGGTCCGTAGCCGGAGGGAGGCGGCGCGTCGCCGAAGGGAGTTGGTGTTTTCTAGTGTCTGGACTTTAGTGTAGAAGAAATTTACGTAATTAAAGGCTTCTTTATTTTTTGTGAAGCAATACATGTAGAGAGGGGCTTTTTAGTCTAATTGTATTATGAATGGGTTACTAATTCTCTATTGTTATGTTGGGGTACATTTTTGGAACTCCTTGATAAAAAGAGTCTATTTATGTCTTTTTTCCAATATTTTATCCGGGTTTAATTTATTTTCTTATTGATTCCTTAATATTTATCAATTAGATAGTTATTTCCTAAACTTTGCTTTGAATATGTCATACATATAAGGATATATAAACCGGGTTGTACAAGAACCCCACCCATGCCGAGATGAACAAATGGTCGTCTATGTTGTTTATTCATTTTCCGACCTCCTCGCTCCTCGCTCCTCGCTCCTCGCTCCTCGCTCCTCGCTCCTCGCTACTCGCTCCTCGCTACTCGCTACTCGCTTTAAGTAATTGTTCATGGGGTTGATTCATATTGTACATATTTTCTGCGTTTTTACCATAATGTATATATCTATTAGTTGTAATCAATTCGATTTGTACATTAATGGATTTTATCTTGTTCTTTGGAAAGAAATTGTACTTGAAGAGAACAAAGAGATGACAAAATACTTTTTCATCAACAACACGATTAATTTTAATGATTTTTTATTTTACTTCTCTAATTATATCTATCCGTCTCTATATATATATATAGGAAATGTGTCCCGTGCACACAACTGTTCCCATGCGAATTGCGCACGAATGTGCACATTTCCGTGCAACGTTGTTATGCTCAAGGATCTTTAGGTCTCTCGGTGCAAGACTTCGCTCGTGACAAGGACCTTGGCGTGACAATGACTTGGCGCGACAAGGGTAAAGGTTGGAGATGAACAATGGGCGGCGGTTTCCGTGGAATGGTGGCAAGATAAGTGTTCCTCCTTGGCTTAGATGTAACTCACTAAGTGTAAGGAGAACAAGGTGAGATTTGAGATATAACACACTCAATTCTCGGTGAACTCTTGATGCAACATACAAGACTGTAATCTAGAGAAAGGGAAAAAGAGTTTTGCTTGAGAAAGCGTTTTCTTGATCAAATTCAACGTACCCAAAAACAATTACAATCAGTTTACCAGATATAGACTAAAAAGGAAATAAAAGAAAAACAAGGAAAATAGCATCCACTAACCTAATCAACTCGTCCCACTAACATCATGGTTAGTAGGCAATTTAGGGAAATAAAAGGAATTAATAAATTGTCTTAAATTCACTAAAACTAGGATTAAATTAATCGGCCCTAAAATGGCCAGCTTCTTGGAGTTGGTTAGGCCTTGTGTTGCTCGGCGCCGAGAAATCCGGACAAGGCCACAATGCATGTGACCGGGCCATGGTCATGTTGGCTCGGCACTCCTAGGCTCAATAGACCCTCCTTGAGCTGGTGTTGCAGTTGGCGAGCTCGGGCTCGAGTGATGGCACCAGGTAGTGACTCGGCCTTGATCTCCTCTTCATTCGCGGCCGCAAAACTAGGGTTGGACTTTGGGCTCGACACTTGGTCAAGTGGCTCGGCGCTGTGGACCCTAATGTCCTTAGGTGGTGTCATAGGACCTGTAGGAGCTGGGGTGGCCGAGCTAAGTGAACCTTTGCCGGGAGAAGTCTTCGTGTCTGGCACGGTGCTCGGCGCGGAGCTAGGTGAGCTAGGCGCGGCGCTTGGCATTGGCTCTTCTTGTGGATCAGTCGTCTCTTCTTCACTAGGTATGAGCACATCATCTTCCCTCTCTTGAAAGGGATTCGACCTCGAATCCAGCTCATCAAGGTCTTGATCATCATTCACAAGGTAGGGCATCAAGTCGGACACATTGAAGACGTCATGAGTGCCATAGGAAGATGAGAGCTCCAATTTATAGGCATTGTCATTGATCCTTTCAAGCACTTGGAATGGGCCATCTCCTCATGGCTTCATCTTGGAATTGCGGAGTGTTGGGAAGCGCTCTTTCCGTAGGTATACCCAAACTAGGTCGCCGGGCTCAAAGAGCATCTCCCTACGTCCCTTGTTTGCTTGCTTCTTGTATTGGCTGGTCCTCCTCTCAAGTTGGAGCCTAGTGTCTTCATGTAACTTCTTGATCCGAGTAGCCTCATCTGCACCCTCCTTGCTTTCCCTCTCCTTGATGGCATAGGGCAACAACTCTAGAGGTGTTGTGGGATTGCGCCCATACACGACTTCAAAGGGTGTCCTCTTGGTGGCCGTGTGGACTGATCTATTGTAGGCGAATTCAATGAATGACAAGCTATCTTCCCACCTGCGCAAGTTAGTCCTCAAAATAGTTCTAAGTAAAGCACCAAGAGTGCGATTGACTACCTCGATTTGTCCATCCGTTTGAGGATGACAAGTGGTGGAGAATAGGAGTTTGGTTCCAAGCTTGGCCCACAAGGTCTTCCAAAAGTAGCTCAAGAACTTCACATCCCTATCCGACACAATGGACCTAGGAACTCCATGTAATCTCACAATATGATCAAAAAAGAGGTTAGCAATATGAGACGCATCATCAGTTTTATGGCATGCAATGAAGTGTGTCATTTTGGAGAACCTATCCACCGCTACAAAGATGGAGTCTCTCCCTCTCTTAGACCCTGGTAACCCCAAAACAAAGTCCATGGAAATGTCTTCCCAAGGTTGTTTGGGGATAGGTAAAGGAGTATAGAGACCATTGGGTTGCATCTTAGCCTTGGCATGTAAGCACGTAATACAAGAAGCATAATACCTCTCTACGACCTTGAGCATACGTGGCCAATAAAAATGCTTCCTTAGCACATGTAAGGTTTTAAGGACACCAAAGTGCCCCATCAATCCTCCCCCATGAGCTTCTTGCACTAGAATGGTCCGGATAGACCCCTTAGGGATACATAGCTTTTGACCCTTAAACAAGAATCCTTCATGCAAGTAGTATTGGTCTTTGATTCCATGAGACTTACATGTGGCCAATATGTCACAAAAATCAGAATCATGTGCATATAAGTCCTTCATGAAAGAGAAACCAAGTAACTTAGCATCTAAGATGGTCAATAGTGTGTACCTCCTAGATAGTGCATCCTCCACCACATTGTCCTTTCCCTTCTTGTGTTTGATCACATAAGGGAAAGACTCAATGAACTCCACCCACTTGGCATGCCTCTTATTGAGCTTGCTTTGCCCCTTTAAGTATTTCAAGGCCTCATGGTCAGAGTGTATGACACATTTCTTAGGTAACAAGTAATGTTGCCACACTCGTAGCACACGTACAAGTGCCAAAAGTTCTTTGTCATAGGTGGGGTAGTTTAGCTCGGCCCCTCCTAGCTTCTCACTAAAATAAGCTATGGGCTTGCCCTCTTGCATAAGGACACCCCCAAGGTCTATTCTCGAAGCATCACACTCTATCTCAAAGGTTTTGTCAAAGTTTGGCAAAGATAGGAGTGGTGCTTGGGTGAGCTTGGCTTTAAGACTAGCAAAGGCCGCCTCTTGTGTGGCGCCTCATAGGAATGCCACGCCTTTCTTAGTGATCTCAGTGAGGGGCGCAGCCAAGGTGCTAAAGTCCCTCACAAAGCGGCGGTAAAAGCCAGCCAAGCCAAGAAAACTACGGACTTGAGTCATAGTGGTAGGTGTGGGCCATTCATGAATAGCCTTCACCTTCTCTTCATCCACTCTCAATCCGTCCTTGCACACCACAAACCCAAGAAATACCACATGATCCGAATGGAAATGGCACTTCTTGAAGTTGGCATACAACTTCTCTTCTCTAAGAACCTCAAGAACTCGCCTAAGGTGTTCAACATGCTCTTAAAGATTGTGGCTATACACGAGGATATCATCAAAGTATACAACCACAAACTTGCCAAGAAACGACCTTAGGACATGATTCATGAGTCTCATGAATGTGCTAGGGGCATTATGTAACACCCCCGACTTATGTCGGTAGTGCCACACGCAGTGACCTCAGACGTTGTTGTCCGATGTCACCCTAGGTTTTAATCAGAACAATTAATCTTAATTAAACATGTTAAATAACGAAGGATTTAACAGCGGAAGATATTTTTAAATGAAACTCAACCGTTTATATTAAAAGATCTCTCATCAAACGAGAGAAGTGTTTTTACAACAGAGTGAAATTACAGCGGAAGACTTTAAGAGTAAACCTATTACATGACTTAGTGATAAGAATATATTACAATATTATTTGACAACCTTAAAAATACTAATACTTGAACCTTCAACTGCAAGTCTCTTCTTCAATTGGTTACTTCAAGTCTTCGGGAACCAATCACTGATGTGCCGTATAGGACGTATGTCACCAGCCAGCCATGCAAGGAATAAAACCCGGTTGGTTAGTCTAATGAAATACTATGCAAGGGTGAAAACAGAATGGTCCTAGTAATCGTAACCGTTTACTATCATTGTCCCTCGAATAAAAACCGAAGGAACGATATATAACCCGGAACTTTCACGAAATGATTAGAATTTAGACATGCACTGAAAAGAAGGCTCCAAAAGAATTGAGTCTTTTGGGAAAATATATGAAGAGAAGACTCCAATAGATCGAGTCTTATGGGAAAGTATAACAAATGTTTGGGAACGTTAAAGTTTTCATACAAGCATTTAAAAATGACTTGACTATTTGGGTCAACGACCAACCTCACCGCGCAATGCGAATCCAGATTGGAAAGAAGACTTACTCTAACCGAAGTCCGGACAGTTTCCACGTTGTACTCCTCGCCTGAGTGTATATTAATTATGTGCATAATCACACTTATCTTGTTTAATTCCAAAACGTATATTCACGTTAAAGCTTTTATCATATATCATCTCGATACGAGAGATATCTTGGGAGCAATTCCCGAATGTTTGGCACCAGCTGTGTGCACCTCCCCTATACTCGGATAGGGGACAGTCATGACCAGGGGGAAGGGTGTTAGGGCAAAATCCTCCTAAGCACCACGGTTATAAAGAAACAGCTAGCACTCGCAATGAGATACATAACATTCCTACGAATACTCGTTCTAACTATAATGTATAAGTTCACACATAAAATCCACACCAATACCATCATGGTAATAACAGATATAATATCGTTGTTTCTAGCAATATATACAACCTATTATAATATCACATTTTAAATCATATCATTTATAAAATTTGTTCCCCAAATGAAAGCAATAGTTCATTCCAATTTAATTAACAATTAAAAACAATTGATAATTAATGAAAACATGGAATGATAAGCAAGAGTGAACCGCCACTTGCCTTAGTCTAGACGAATGATTGAACGACGACGGGTTTCGGGGTCCGGAACGAAAACGGAAATTGTATTACAGATTCCTACGACAACGACCCACAACGAAACCCTAGGTTAGATTCGACAATAAAATGATACGAATCTAAGAAAGAACGAACAAAACCGAAAGAACGAAAGTCCCGCCCGAGACCGGATTGTCCAAGGCCACGATCGCGATTGCCAAGGCAATCCGCGGTCGTGGCTGGGATTCCGCGGTCGCGGGCGTCGAGGACAGCGTCCGCGAGTGTCAAAGACATCGGCCGACCTTGTCACTGCCGCGGTCGCGGCAGTTCATGTCCGCGGTCACAGCCATGAACTCCGGCGACTCTAAATGGAGAAAACTCACCGGCAACGACTCGGACGGGCTCGATTCGAGGGGGCTTCAATGCCAATCTTCCTTGCGCCTCCAAAGCACTACTCCAAGGCCACCACGACCACCAATGAAAGCTCCGGCGACACCCCGAAACTCCGGCGAGGGAACGAAACTCCGGTGAGCAAGAAAAATGAGCGAGAGAGAGAGAGGAGATCAGATTTCGGTGCCCCTAAACCCTCCAAACTCGCCACTATATATAGACAAGGAGAGGAGGCCAGCCCCGACAAGATCGACGGAGGAGCAGGCGATCAACGGCGGGGTGGAATACGAAGCGTCGCTGGCGTGTTGCAAATTTTCCGCGATCGCGGAAAAAGCACTGCGGTCGCGGAAAATTCCTGTGCCCAGCTTCGCTGAGCATTATTATTCCGCAGTCGCGGAATTGCTTCCGCGGTCGCGGAATTGCCCTTTTCGCGTCTGTTTGCCCGGGAAAAGGTTTGGCATGGGTTTAAACCCCAGATTTTAAATATTTGTACCCGAACGAATATTCTAATCCTCGACAATACGTCGAATGTATTTTCCAAGGCTTAGGGAATTTTTACAGAGATCATACACGTTACAGAAATTCCGAATTTTGCCAAACGCGTCTTGCTTTCCCAACGAGAGTTGGAAATTTACCCAAATACCCTTACTAAAAATGAGGGGTATTACATCACTACCCCCTTAAAATAAGTTTCGACCCCGAAACTAGCATTGTTAAACTAATGGGACCCGTTTCACCATAATCTCACTACCTGATCTTAACTTCCTTAATCATTGCATCAAGTACTTGCTCCTGGAAAACGATCTGTTTCCTCAACCATACCACTATCTCGCATAGCCTACTTCCACGTACTATTCTTGTACTAACTCGTGACCATCCTCAAGATCATAATTATCTTAGGATAATTGTCTCCTAAAATCATCACACTAGTCTCGCTATACCTTAAGCATGAGATTATACATATTTCTCTTTCACCTTTCTCTAAACTTCTCCTAAAGTATGTACCTTATCTTCCTTAAGTCGATATCCTTGAATAAATTTGGTTTCCGAAACCTGTACCATCAAAAATCGAACTATTTACTCGATCATGATTCCAGTTACAACATACTGCCTACATTCCTCACTCTTGCTAGAACAGATGTGATGTTTCACAAGATTACCATTGTCTCGCTCAGAGTATCCATTATAATCTCCAGTATAACATCGCTATGTTGCCCTATTCCTCAAAAAGACCTTGATGTCCTCAAATAGAAGAATACAACATTTTTCTACTAACTTTCCTTCAATGATCAGATCCTCAAAGTACATACATACAATTCCATTATACCTCAACTTAGTACCTCTCTTGTCATATAGACCTTACTCCTTACATACACGACTCACCTATTACATTGGTTACCTTACTCACATTTGGCCCTTGTGCCATATCTTTAACTCAAAATCTTCACTCCTGTGATCCCACAATTACTCACACCACAGCCTATGTCCGATTACCTCAACATGATTTACTAATCCTCTCTATAGGATTATACTCTCGTCTTACCCAAACGTGTCATATGATCACCTTAATAAACATGGGTCACCTTTTCCTCAAGTCCACTTGATATCATCTACATACTTACTTTATGCCACACTATTGACCTTCAAAACCGTAACAACTTTTACCGGTCGAGTTTGCTATTCACCCAAAAATCCTTAGGCAATCAGTTGTCCTCATGCGATTTATTATCCCAAATCGAGCACCCTTTTGCTTTACGGATATTTACCGTATATCCAAGATTAACCTAACGTATTCCATTATTCAGTCTCTAACTTAAGCCTTTAAGGTTCTTCAATTCTATTTACTCAAAAATACCATATTGATGAACGATGCCTTGCCATCAAAATCACTCACTTTACGTCCTAATCCTTCAATGAGTACATACAAGTAACACTGTCACTTCACTCCTTAAACGTACATACGACCATTTTCCATGCTACATCCTTTTGGTTTATCGATATCCTCCGAATATCTAGGCCCTACACCATAATCTTTCAATTTCAAGTGGGCTTTCTCCCAATACAATCGTTCACAACTTAATTTTTCCAAAAAGTGTTATACCATAAGCTTTATAGACGACACACTCACTTAAAATCCAAGTATCAAACTTTGCAAATTCCCAAGTATCATAACTCTCTATTCCCTGAAAGTACAATTCCCTGATTCAGTTCTTTGTCCCCTATTAAAACTGACCCAAAAGCTCACTTCCAACTCAAAATCTCTAGTTTCCTCAAAACAAGATCGTAATAAATCAATTAGCACAATTGCGGCTAATCACGTTATTTTCCTAAACGTGACATCAAATCGCCTTAACAGACATCAATCACTCTCCATCCAATCCTTATGTCGTTTCTCTTAAGAAAGCCTCCTAACGAAACTTCAGATAAATCTTCCAAAATAATACTTATGGCTTCACACCCTTAGCCTTTCCGAAAGTGTAACCCTCTGGGCCCACAATGAACATACTCACTTACAACTTCCATAACCATAACCCTTGGGTTCTAAAGTTCTACTCAAGGTCGTAATAGAGTACGATCTTCTTAGAGAGACTGGATTCCCTATGAACTATCTCTGATATACATTTATTCCCTTCTCATCAATCTATCCATATAGACGACTACAGTATGACCTCACAACTAGGTATTCTGAACTCCATACAGTTCACTCTTATGTACTTTTACCAAAACAATTGTTTTAGGGTACACATACGGGAAGAAAATTCTTAATCCCATAGAGCATTAACCACATACATTTGTTTCCTTTACATTAAGGAATTTGGTAAAACTCAATTCACGAGATAACGCTCGTCCGCTCAACGAAGGGAGTAATTAATGTCATACCGATGCGACATTACCCCAAGAATAAATATAGATTCCTAAGAATGGATCTAGGAATAAGTAACAACTTGAACCTTGCAGAAGTTTGAAAACCACTTATTATAAAACCGTATACCTTCAAACCTTATACTTTATACTTTTTAAACCTTATACAAAAATAATTACATATAGTGTTAGTTTCTCAAATTAGTGATACGATTATCACAAAACTTTTCTAAGACTCAAATCATACTTTTAAAGTTACAACCATAAACTTAGTTTAATCGCTTATTACACGACATTTTATAAACCAGTTATAAATAGCTTTTGAAGTTCAAATAGCTAAATCATTAGTTTAAATTAAATTCCGAGAAATAATTAAAACTTTTAAATTTAACATTAAAACTCTAGAAATTTATTTCAAATAAAAAAAATAGGTTGAAAATAGTTTTGAAATGAATTTTCGAAAATTCTCAAACCTAACAATAGGCCAAGAATTTTAAAACCGTTGCTCTGATACCATAACTGTAACACCCCCGACTTACGTCGGTAGTGCCACACGCCAGTGACCTCAGACATTGCGGTCCGATGTCACCGTAGGCTTTAATCGGAACAATTAATCTTAATTAAACATGTTAAATAACGAATGATTTAACAGCGAAAGACATTTTTAAATGAAACTCAACCATTTATATTAAAAGATCTCTCATCAAACGAGAGAAGTTTTTTTACAACAGAGTGAAATTACAGCGGAAGACTTTAAGAATAAGCCTATTACATGACTTAGTGATAAGAATATATTACAATAATATTTGACAACCTTAAAAATACTAATACTTGAACCTTCAACTGCAAGTCTCTTCTTCAATTGGTTACTTCAAGTCTTTGGGAACCAACCACTGATGTGCCGTATAGGACGGATGACACCAGCCAACCATGCAAGAAATAAAATCCGGTTGGTTAGTCTAATGAAAGACTATGCAAGGGTGAAAACAGAATGGTCCTAGTAATCGTAACCGTTTACTATCATTGTCCCTCGAATAAAAACCGAAGGAACGATATATAACCCGGAACTTTCACGGAATGATTAGAATTTAGACATGCACTGAAAAGAAGGCTCCAAAGGAATTGAGTCTTATGGGAAAATATATTAAGAGAAGACTCCAATAGATTGAGTCTTATGGGAAAGTATAACAAATATTTGGGAAAGTTAAAGTTTTCATACAAGCATTTAAAAACGACTTGACTATTTGGGTTAACGACCAACCTCACCGCGCAATGCGAATCCAGATTGGAAAGAAGACTTACTCTAACCGAAGTCCGGGCGGTTTCCACGTTATACTCCTCACCCGAGGGTATATTAATTATGTGCATAATCGCACTTATCTTGTTTAATTCCAAAATGTATATTCACGTTAAAGATTTTATCATATATCATCTCGATACGAGAGATATCTTGGGAGCTAATCCCGAATGTTTGGCACTAGCTGTGTGCACCTCCCCTTTACTCGGATAGGGGACAGTCATGACCAGGGGGAAGGGTGTTAGGGCAAAATCCTCCTAAGCACCACGGTTATAAAGAAACAGCCAGCACTCGCAATGAGATACATATCGTTCCTACGAATACTCGTTCTAACTATAATGTATAAGTTCACACATAAAATCCACACCAATACCATCATGTTAATAACAGATATAATAGCGTTGTTTCTAGCAATATATACAACCTATTATAATATCACATTTTAAATCATATCATTTATAAAATTTGTTCCCCAAACGAAAGCAATAGTTCATCCCAATTTAATTAACAATTAAAAACAATTGATAATTAATGGAAACATGGAATGATAAGCAAGAACGAACCGCCACTTGTCTTAGTCTAGACGAACGATTGAACGACGACGGGTTTCGGGGTCCAGAACGAAAACGGAAATCGGATTACAGATTCCTACGACAATGACCCACAACGAAATCCTAAGTTAGATTCGACAATAAAATGATACGAATCTAAGAAAGAACGAACAAAATCGAAAGAACGAAAGTCCCGCCCGAGACCGGATTGTCCAAGGCCACGATCGCGATTGCCAAGGCAATCCGCGGTCGCGGCTGGGATTCCGCGGTCGCGGGCGTCGAGGACAGCGTCCGCGAGTGTCAAAGACAGCGGCCGCGGATGCGGCCGACCTTGTCACTGCCGCGGTCGCGGCAATTCATGTCCGCGGTCGTGGCCATGAACTCCGGCGACCCTAAATGGAGAAAACTCACCGGGGATGACTCAGACGGGCTCAATTCGAGGGGGCTTCGATGCCAATCTTCCTTGCGCCTCCAAAGCACTACTCCAAGGCCACCACGACCACCAACGAAAGCTCCGGCGACACCTCGAAACTCCGGCAAGGGAACGAAACTCCGGCGAGCAAGAAAAACGAGCGAGAGAGAGATAGGAGATCAGATTTCAGTGCCCCTAAACCCTCCAAACTCGCCACTATATATAGCCAAGGAGAGGAGGCCAGCCCCGACAAGATCGACGGAGGAGCAGGCGATCAACGGCGGGGTGGAATACGAAGCGTCGGTGGCGTGTTGCAAATTTTCCGCGATCGCGGAAAAAGCACCGTGGTCGCGGAAAATTCTTGTGCCCAGCTTCGCTGAGCATTATAATTCCGCGGTCGCGGAATTGCTTCTACGGTCGCGGAATTGCCCTTTTCGCGTCTGTTTGCCCGGGAAAAGGTTTGGCATGGGTTTAAACCCCGGATTTTAAATATTTGTACCCGAACAAATATTCTAAGCCTCGACAATACGTCGAATGTATTTTCCAAGGCTCAGGGAATTTTTACAGAGATCATACACGTTACAGAAATTCTGAATTTTGCCAAACGCGTCTTGCTTTCCCAACGAGAGTTGGAAATTTACCCAAATACCCTTACTAAAAATGAGGGGTATTACACATTAGTTAACCCAAAAGGCATTACCAACCATTCATACATCCCATATTTGGTTTTAAAGGCCGTTTTCCATTCATCGCCTTCTTTCATGCGAATTTGGTGGTAACCACTTTTGAGGTCTATCTTGGAGAACACACTTGCCCCATGCAACTCATCAATCATGTCATCTAGCCTAGGAATAGGATGATGATACTTGATAGTAATGTTGTTAATTGCTCGGCAATCAACACACATCCTCCAAGTGCCATATTTCTTAGGAACTAAGATGACCGGAACTACACAAGGGCTAAGGCTCTCTCGAACATAGCCCTTGTCAAGCAATTCTTGTACTTGACGTTGTAACTCTTTTGTCTCCTCAGGATTAGCCCTATATGCTGCCCGGTTTGGTAGAGTTGCCCCCGGTATGAAGTCAATTTGATGTTCAATACCTCTTACCGGTGGCAATCCACTAGGTACTTCCTCTTGAAAGAGATCATCAAACTCCATCAAGAGGTGAGTAATGGGTGTAGGGAGTTCTCCAAGGTCAGCCAAGGTGAGTAAGGTGTCCTTTGGTATGAATAAAATACATTGCTCACCTCGTTTGATGGCTTGAACAACTTCCCTAGGCTTGGCCAAAAGCAAATGATTGGAGGCACCTTCTTTGCCCCCAATTGCCATTTTCTTACCGTTCTTTGGCTCAGCCTTTTGTTGGGCTTTCCTTTGCTCTCGGGCTACATGATCGGCCATGATTTCATGGGGTGACAAAGGGTGAAGAGTGATCCTCTTATCATTCATGATAAAAGAATACTCATTTGTCACTCCACGATGAATCACGCCCCTATCAAATTGCCATGTCCTTCCTAGGAGGAGATGACATGCGGTCATAGGAAGTATATCACACACAACCACATCCTCATATCCCCCTATAGAAAACTGAATTGTGACTTGATCCTTGACCTTAAGAGGAGTGTTGGAATTCAGCCAACAAAGTGTATAGGGTTGTGGATGTGGAGTAGTAGGGAGATTGAATCTTTCTACTACTTCTTGGTCAAGTATATTGCAACATGACCCTCCATCAATTATCACACTACACACTTTCCCCTTAATAGTGCACCTAGTGTGAAAGATGGTCTCTCGTTGACTAGGCACACTTGGATCTTCCGAGGCTATAAGCACTTTCTTAGCCACAAAACAATCTCCTTGGGCAGCAACTACATGAAGCTTCTCTAGAGCATCCTCATTCTCAACAACTTCTTCCTCACACTCATCCTCGGATTCATAGTCTCCTAGAGTGTTAAGAAGAACTTGCCTTTTTGAGGGGCAATCCTTAGCAAAGTGGCCTCGCCTAAGGCACTTAAAACACTTGAGATCCCTAGTCCTACTTTCTCCCTCCTTGCGTTGGGGTTGAGTATGACTAGGGCCCTCTCTCCTAGGCTGGCCAAATTGGTCACCCCTAGTAGGTTCTAAGCATCTTGGTGCTTGTGGCGCGCCCTTGGCGCTTGCTTGATTTCCTTACCAAGGCCGAGAGCTACTAGTTTGGGGGCGCCGTGAGGGAAGTGACTTGTATATATGGTTAGTATAATGAAGCACTTCCTCCATAGGCGTCCCTCTCATGAAATGTTGCCTACTCACAATAGCCTTAAGTTCATGATTCAAATTGTTTATAAATTTAGAAATAAGATACCCGTCCGGGACCCTTAGGCCAGCTCGGTAGATCAATGTCCTAAGCTCCATGTAGAACTCATCCAGGGTCTTACTTCCTTGCTCCAATTGCTCTAGATTGGCATGAACCCGCTCTTGGTAATATTCTGGCACGAACCTTTGTTTGAGGGCGTTTTTGAGCCCTGGCCAAGTGTCAATTTGAGGCTCACCATTGTAGTGCCTCTCCTCCTTGTCGCCAAGCCACCATTGGTAAGCAAATCCTTCAAATTTGATGGTGGCAATGACCACCTTTTGGGCCTCAGAATAGTTGTAGAATTAGAAGATTTGATCCGTCTTTTGCTCCCAGTCAAGGTATGTCTCGGCATCATACTTCTCTCCAAAGGGTTGAACCTCTAGCTTGATCCCATGGGGGCGAGCTTGTTCTTGAACTTCACCAAAGTCTCCTTGATAGGCACCTCCACCAAAAGGCGCACAGAATGGTGCTCTTGGACCTTGGAAATGCCCTCGGCCGCCACCTCCTCTTCCTCCAAGTATCCCTCTTTGTGGTAAGAAGAACTCTTAGTATCTAGGCAATTCTGGTTGAGATATCCTTGGGGGCTCTCTTGTTCCCAAATCTGCAAGTTAGTACGCAAGGGCACATAGCTAGACGAAACTTGAGGAAAAGTAAAGTTAGGAGGTGAACCATGTTCTTCCCTAGTAGTTGACACTAGTGGCTCATAGGATGAGGAGCCATCTTGTATGGTAAGATGAGCCATCTCTCGAGTCAGGGCGCCAGATGCTACCACTTCTCCTTGGGGCACCAAAGGTGTAGGCACAGCCTCTGCCATGCTATGGTTCACACTTGGCGTTGGCGCCAAGCTTGGGACTTGCACCAAACTTTGAACTTGCTCCCATTTGGCTTCCATGGCCCTCATGAAGCTGGCTTGTTCATCTCGGATAGCTTGCAGGTGTTGGCGAGTGCTCTCCTCGGCCTCCTCCTTAGATGCTCGAATGGCCGAGAGTATGTCCTCCATGGTCATGGTTGGACCTTCCTTGGGGTCTTCACTTGCATCTTGTTTGTCCTTAGTCCTTGCCATGTGTGACCCTACACAAGTTCAATCCACACAACAACCCACAAGGTACCAAAAACACAACAATGTTCCCTAGAACTAGTAAGCAAGCTAATCTCTCATTTTGAACTCAAGAATTTAGCCCTTTCAAGCTCGCTAATAGGCTTAGGGATAGGCTTCCTATATGCAAATATGACTCTTAAAAGACAAGATAAAGTGCACCACAACTTTGGTTAATCCCTTGTGCGATTTTCACAATTTCAAAACCACCTTTGCAAGTACTAGCTCCTTGTATCTTTTACAAATGCTGATTTAATTAGTCCGATTCACAAACACAACCAAAGCCTTACAATGCCACAGATTACAACACAATAGATCTTAGGACAAACCACTCTTTCCGGCCTTAGTCTTTTTCTTTTGTTTAGGCCGACTCTTTCGGTTTTGGTCCACTTTTTCAAGATCAACTAGAAATGATATGCACGTTTTTCCCTTTTTTTTTGAACGATGACAACAATGCAACTAACTCAACAAAATACAAGTACGGACTAAAACACTCGGATTTGATCAACACACAAGATACTTGGAGTTTTCCTACGCGCCAATGGGATTGGATTGCTAGGTTTGCAACAAGTGATAACTTTCGGTTGATTAAATGCCAAATACAAATTAAAAGACTCAAATTTCCTATCTAAGTGATGCTAGAATATAGGACACGGCTTGGATAGTTTGTTAGTAGTCCGAATTTTTCAAATTACACCTTGCAACAACTTTGAACGAACTCGCCTAGATTCTAGGAACTACTAACAACCTTCTACCTAGGAATTCACATCGTCCCTAACCTCCGTTCTAACTCTGAAATTTGACTATCTACCTAATGCAAGACTCAAGAACAAACAATAACACACAAACAACTCCTACGGACTTCTAAACGCAAGCAAATAACAAGGACACGGAATCTAGAGCATGAAGAGCGAGTGTTCTTGAATTTTAAAGCCAAGAGAAGAGCAAAGACTTACGTAGCTCTGATACCACATGTTATGCTCAAGGATCTATAGGCCTCTCGGTGCAAGACTTCGCTCGTGACAAGGACCTTGGCGTGACAATGACTCGGCGCGACAAGGGTGAAGGTTAGAGATGAACAATGGGCGGCGGTTTTCGTGGAATGGTGGCGAGATAAGTGTTCCTCCTTGGCTTAGATGTAACTCACTAAGTATAGGGAGAACAAGGTGAGATTTGATATATAACACACTCAATTCTCGGTGAACTCTTGATGCAACACACAAGACTATAATCTAGAGAAAGGGAAAGAGAGTTTTGCTTGAGAAAGCGTTTTCTTGATCAAATTCAACGTACCCAAAAACAATTACAATCAGTTTACCAGATATAGACTAAAAAGGAAATAAAAGAAAAACAAGGAAAATAGCATCCACTAACCTAATCAACTCGTCCCACTAACATCATGCTTAGTAGGCAATTTAGGGAAATAAAAGGAATTAATAAATTGTCTTAAATTCACTAAAACTAGGATTAAATTAATCGGCCCTAAATGGCCAGCTTCTTGGAGTTGGTTAGGCCTTGTGTTGCTCGACGCCGAGAAATCCGGACAAGGCCACAATGCATGTGACCGGGCCATGGTCATGTTGGCTCGGCGCTCCTAGGCTCAATAGACCCTTCTGGAGCTGGTGTTGCAGTTGGCGAGCTCGGGCTCGAGTGATGGCACCAGGTAGTGACTCGGCCTTGATCTCCTCTTCATTCGCGGCCGCAAAACTAGGGTTGGACTTTGGGCTCGGCACTTGGTCAAGTGGCTCGGCGCTGTGGACCCTAATGTCCTTAGGTGGTGTCATAGGACCTGTAGGAGCTGGGGTGGCCGGGCTAAGTGAACCTTTGCCGGGAGAAGTCTTCGTGTCTAGCGCGGTGCTCAACGCGGAGCTAGACGCGGCGCTTGGCATTGGCTCTTCTTGTGGCTCAGTCGTCTCTTCTTCACTAGGCATGAGCACATCAAACGTGGTGCACAAGAAAAGTGGTGCACATTTAATGTATAAGGTGGTGCACAACTATATTGGTGCACAGTTCATCCCCCACATTGACCCACCGGTCTCTAGCATTGACTACCAGTGGCTGACGTTGACCGGCGTTGACCAACAGTTGACAAACTCAAGGTTGGGGGTCACATTAAAAAATTGACAAACATAAGCTATATTAATCTACCACAAGCTCCTTAAGCTAAATTGATATTTTTTTATCGAACACTTATCAAGTACATTATAAATAAAATCAAGCTTCATTATTCTCAAAAAAGCTTTGCTTAGAAACGGTTATATGTCATCAACACATCTTGTAAGAATCATAGTTTAAAAAGATTATTTAAATTTAGAGCAGCGTGTTTTAAAAAACAATAAGATTCTTATCTTATGTGTTAAAAACATAGGAGAGGTCTAAGACCGTTAATGAGATTATGGTACTTTAATATCACAAATATCAAATTTACTTTGTGCTAAAAGCCTAGACTATAGGTTAAAATAAACTGCAATCATGCCCACACCCGTCTGTCACATAATACATGTAGATCAGTACATATACGTTATGTATTTATGTGTGTGCATGAATTGGAGTAAATTTGGGCGTTTTCTATTGAGCCAAGCTCTCACTGGGCCGGGCCCAAATAGTTGCAAATCTAATTCTTCTGGTTTATTTTATTATTTGTTTGGACCCTCTTGTGTTGCTCGTATCTTTATTCTTTAGGTGTTAGTAGACTTGTCAAATGGTTGGGTTTAAGCATATTAGGTCGGGACATTTACGAATCAAAATTTGCGGGTCGGGTCATTGTAGATCGGGTACGGGTGCATGTTCGGGTCGACCTAACGGGTCGGATAGCGCCATGTCAAAGTTTTTGAAAATGATTATAAAAATAATAGTCTAATTAAATTACGTAGTATTATTATATGATAAAATATATTATAATATTCAATATAGATGATATAGCACAAAAAAAAAGTTGATCAATCCAACGGGTCGACCCAAATCTGACTGACCCATAAATATGCGGGTTTGGTGGGTTGGGTTGGTTTCAGGTCAGATTAAAATTTCCAGAATTATGACCCGCAAAACACGAGTCGGGTCATGTCTTTGGGTCATACCAAATATTGACAACTCTAGGTGTTAGTGGTTGGCAAGGTGGGTTGATGACTTACGGAGCATATACATAAGTATGGGAAGAGTTTATATATGGTGTCAACTGTCAAGTGTATGTGTGTGATTCATATATTTGATTCTTTTTAGCCTAATCATCGAAAACGCACATTAAACATGAATATCATTTCCTCACATTCTACTTGTATAGCATGGGATTGGTGGGTCATGCACTTAGATTGAATCGATCTATAAGATTTGCCTATATCTGGCTATCTTTATAGCTGCAACTCGCATTATAACTCCTCCATACAAAAATCATAGGTACTACATTCCTCCATCCTAGATCGGTTGTAACATTATTAGGATTTATGAGGGACATCACTCGTATTACCGTAGCCAATATACCTGCAATAAAAGTAAGGTTATTTGACATCTGACCTAAAATGTTGTAAATCAGTAAAATCGTCTGTGTAATGATATGTTGTAAGTTACATTCTATTGGAAAAAAATTCATCAAGTGACATTTTCTCAAAAAGGTGTCAGTAACTAGTGACAAAGTTTTAGAAGTATCATCACTAGCGCGCTTAGTCTTGGCCATGGTTCATGAACCGCCAAGTCAAGGTTTTCTTAAATTTTGAACCGAGCCTTAAATCTTGTGGGAGTGAACCGTTGGTTAAGGTTTTGGTTCCGGGTCTGTTCAAGGGACCAACAATTTTCCATCACTTTTGACCTAGGTTTGACCCGATCCGATTCGCGTTCGGACCAAAAAAATATTTTTTTTAACATAGCTGAACAAAACATTTTTTTAAAATCTTAAATTAAACTTACATTTTTAAATTACTTTTTTTAGTTATTTTTAATTACGGGGTTTGTTTTAGGGTATTAAAGAATTTAATTAGGGTTAAAGAGGGGTATATTTTTTTAATTTAAACACATGAACCGACGGTTCAAACCGCCGATTTACCGGTGCATGGGATGAGTGACCCCTTACCATATTTCTTTTGAATCATCAGTTTCAGTCCAGGATTTGACCCGGTCTAATTCAACCGGTTCATGTTCCATTTGGATGGCACTAAGTGCACTGGCATCGAACCAAAAGTCGAGGTCGGGGTGGTCAGCGGTAGTATGATGATGGAGATGGTGGTCGGAGCAATATAAGTGTAACCAAGAAAGTGTTCATATAGTTTTTTTATTACAAGGTAAACATCAGGCTCCCTTTTGGGCAAAGAGCAATCATAGATCATCGCAATGATTGATTTTTACAAAGCTAGGTTTTATAGACAAGCTCACATATGGAGTTCAAATTTATAACCTCTCTTGTCTAGCAGTATACATAACAGATGTAGAGAGTCTTGTCATAGTAGAAATCCGCATGAAGTTCCTGACAATGGTGGAGCTAATATCGTGTGTAGTGAGATAGTCGGTAGTTTTGTTGCACTCCTTGTAGCAGTGGAAGACTGAGACAAAATCAAAATAATTAAGGACTAAATATCTGTAATAATTGTATAGATTTACTATGGTATTTTCCAAATGGATTTTGTCGAATTAATTATTGTTAAATTATTACCCTCAATTATAAGTTTGTTAACACCTAAAGAAATTGCTTTGCGAACATCTTCTAAAGCTGTAAGAGCTTCAGTTTGTAGTATGGACAGATCAAGGATTTGTTTTTTGTCTATGTAGGGAACTTTCCCTTGATGATTGCGAATACACTTGCCCTAGGTGAGAGAAACTCTCTTCTCTTCCCTCATTCACCCTGCGCCGCCGCACCTTGCTCCTCCGAGAGCTGTCCCCTGGCCATTGGGGCAAGAAGAAGAAGTCCCACAAGCTCTCTTCTCTCTTCCCGCCCCCTCCTCTTCCTCCCCTTCCCCCTCTCGGCCCTCCCTGCTGGTGAAGTCAGCCCTTTTGAGCTCATCCCCCCGGAGCTCATCAGGTCTAACAACTCTCGGCTCCTCAAATTCGACCCTAGCCCTGCCTCGCTCTCCCCTGCGTAGGTGGTGGAAGCTTTGGGAACCTCTCCCCCTTCCTCACCTCACCCTTTGCCGCCTCCTCCCCTCCTTCCCCATTCCAATCCTCATATCCTCTCTTCTGTCCCTAAGCCCCTTCTTCCCCCTCTCATTTCCTCTAGTTTGGCATTCCCTCCCACTTCCAGAAATGGGCCCGTGCCCGTCCCTGCTCCATTGGGTTCCTCTCGACGGGTTGACCCTGATTCTCTAGCTCCCACCCCTTCCTTTGCTGATGTTGTCTATAAAAGCAAGTCCTCACAGAAACCTATTCCTCTTCAATTTGTTGAGGGATACGAATCTGGTATTATTGAATTCGACGACGTCGATGTTGCAGAACTTGTAGACAAATGGTCTCTTTCCCTTGTGGAGGCTGCTATGAGACAACAAGTTTCTTTCAGACAGATGGAGAGATTTATGTACAGTAAATGGACTGACATTCCGCTTCCTAAGTTGTTGCTCAACGACAAGGGGCTCTTTATTTTTCATTTCAGCAAAGAAGAACACCTTGCTCATGTCCTGGAGAAAGGACCGTGGATGATTTCTGGTCAGCGTCCTCTTGTGCTCCGCAGATGGTTCCCGAGCATGATGCTCGACCTCTCTTGTCTCGAGAGCATCCCTATATGGGTCACTCTACCTAACCTTGATGTGCGGTTCTGGTCCGAGCGCATGCTTACCAAAATTGGCTAAGCCATAGGAAAGCCTCTGTTCACTGACTTCAATTCTGCTCATCAGGAGCGACTTGCTTATGCGAGGATTTTGGTTGAAATTTCAGCTTCAAAAGAGCTACTCAGAGAGATTCAGTTTAAACACCGTAATGGAGAGACGGTTTGTCAAGAACTTGTGTATGATTGGTTGCCTCCTCACTGCCCTTCGTGCAAGAGATTTGGTCATTAGTGCCCTTCCCCTCAGCCAGCTGGTATCACATCTCAGCCTACTCCTTCTTCTTCCTCCCTTCTTGGCCCGGCTACTGATGCTGCTGCGTCTGGGCCATCCTTATACCTCCACCCTCAGCCTATTGTTCGCCCCCCTCTTCCTCACAAATTCAAATCCCACAAAAAAATCCTCCTCCTTTACACGTAACAAAGCCACTGCTCCGACCAACTCTCATTCCACTCCTCCTGTATCCCGTGATACTCCACCTCTTCCAATCCTCTCATCCTCTCTATATTCACCTCAAGACACCCTGGATGAGTCTACTGTTTTGGAGGGAAAGTGCCCTCAGACCAACTCTGTGGTTGGTAATGATTAGCTCGTCCATTTGTGCTTGGAACATCCGCGGTTTGAACACCGCGACGAAGCAAGAAGCGGTTAGCATCTTTATTTTCCTCAATAAAATTGATATTACGGCAATCTTGGAGACTAGAATCAACAACAACAATATTCCGCGCATAGATAATTCCTTCCTCCCTGGCTGGCAGAACTTCCCTAATGTTGCTCACTACAACTACTGTCGTATTTGGCTCTGGTGGAACACTAGTAAAGTTTGCCTGCACATCCTGTCCCACTCTAGTCAACTGATACACTGGTTTGTTACTGATATGGGTAATCAAAGTGGTTTTTATGCTACTTTTATTTATGCTTTCAATGGAAGTGTGGGCCGGCGCCCCCTTTGGAATGACCTTGCTGCTATTGGCAGCACTATGACGGAGCCTTGGGCTCTACTAAGTGACTTCAACGTCACACTCTCGCCTGATGAGAAGCTTTATGAGCATAACCCTGGAAACGACCAACCTTTTGGTGAGCTGGCTGACTGTTTGTCTGCCTGTGGGATTGAAGATCATATCTCTGTTGGTTGCCATTTTACTTGGAACAACCATCATTCTGGGAACTCTCGGTTATGGTGTAAACTGGACCGTATTTTGATCAACTCAGCTTGGAGTAGTCAGTTTCCCCACTCAGCAGCCAGATTTTGTCTTTCGAATATCTCGGATCACTCCCTGGCCCTCCTCCTCACATCCTCTCTCCCTTGGAAATCGCAGCGAGCCTTTCGGTTTAACAATGCCTGGACTCTTGAGGGGGATTCATCCCTATAGTTCAAGATTTATGGAAACAACCTGTCTCTGGTGTTCATATGTTTGGAGTGGTCAAAAAGCTTAAGCTTCTGAAAGGTCGCCTGAGACGTCTCCCTTCTACTCCATTTGAAAATCTCCAACGCTCAACCATTGACCTCAGGAATAGTCTTGCTTCTATTCAACAACAAATTCAAGATGCCCTTTTTGACAATTCCCTCCTTCTGCAAGAACGCCACCTCACTGACAAGTTGTGCCAGCAGACTTCCAAGCTTAAAGCAACCACCAGACAAATTGCAAAACTGAAGTGGATTAAATTTGGTGAACACTGCAGCTCATTCTTCTTCAATTCTATTAAAGCTAGAAGGGCTTCTTCCAGAATTGACGAAATTCTCAACGAGAATGGAGAGCCCATTTTTGCTAGAAAGGACATCGATCAACACATTGTTCAACACTTCACCTCCTTCCTGGGGGGCTCTTCTCCTACCTTTCCTATCCCGACTGAGGTATTTGCTCTTGGCCCTACACTTAATGATGATCTGATCAGTCTTGTTCTGATGCCTGTCTCAACTGAAGAGATCAAGAATGTGATGTTCTCCTTTGGCAATGATAAGTCTCCTGGTCCAGATGGCTTCAATGCTTGCTTCTTCAAGAAATCTTGGGATATTGTGGGTACTGAGGTGTGTGCTACAATCAGTGATTTCCTCTCTAATGGTCGGATACTGAGAGAGATTAACCACACGTCCATTGCGCTCATTCCTAAATGCGACCAACCTACTGTCATCGGGGACTATCGTTTGATTTCTTGCTGCTCTATGCTCTATAAGACCATTGCTAAACTGCTTGCCAACAGATTGAAAAGTGCCATCTATGATGTTATGCGAAGCCAGCAAAGCGCCTTCATTCCTGGGAGGCCTATCAGACACAACATCCAGCTGGCCCAAGAGCTTCTCAGAGGTTATGGTTCAACCCTTACCTCTCCTAGATGCTCGATTAAGGTCGATCTCATGAAGGCGTTCGATTGCATTGAACATTCTTTCATCATTTCTATGTTGCAAGGGTTTGGGTTTCCTACTCACTTTATCAAGCTGATCAAAGCGTGTATCTCCACTGTCAACTTCTCGATTAGCCTTGAGGGCTGCTACAAAGGATTCTTCAAAGGTGGACGCGACATCAGACAAGGATGTCCCATGTCGCCCTATCTTTTTGTGCTCGCTATGGAGGTCCTCTCACTAGGCCGGGCCCAAATAGTTGCAAATCTAATTCTTCTGGTTTATTTTATTATTTGTTTGGCCCCTCTTGTGTTGCTCGTATCTTTATTCTTTAGGTGTTAGTAGATTTGTCAAATGGTTGGGTTTAAGCATATTAGGTCGGGGCATTTACGAATCAAAATTTGTGGGTCGGGTCATTGTAGATCGGGTACGGGTGCATGTTCAGGTCGACCTAACGGGTCGGATAGCGCCATGTCAAAGTTTTTGAAAATGATTATAAAAATAATAGTCTAATTAAATTACGTAGTATTATTATATGATAAAATATATTATAATATTCAATATAGATGATATAGCACAAAAAAAAGTTGATCAATCCAACGGGTCGACCCAAATCTGACTGACCCATAAATATGCGGGTTTGGTGGGTTGGGTTGGTTTCAGGTCAGATTAAAATTTCCAGAATTATGACCCGCAAAACACGAGTCGGGTCATGGGTTTGGGTCGGACCAAATATTGACAACTCTAGGTGTTAGTGGTTGGCAAGGTGGGTTGATGACTTACGGAGCATATACATAAGTATGGGAAGAGTTTATATATGGTGTCAACTGTCAAGTGTATGTGTGTGATTCATATATTTGATTCTTTTTAGCCTAATCATCGAAAACGCACATTAAACATGAATATCATTTCCTCACATTCTACTTGTATAGCATGGGATTGGTGGGTCATGCACTTAGATTGAATCGATCTATAAGATTTGCCTATATCTGGCTATCTTTATAGCTGCAACTCGCATTATAACTCCTCCATACAAAAATCATAGGTACTACATTCCTCCATCCTAGATCGGTTGTAACATTATTAGGATTTATGAGGGACATCACTCGTATTACCGTAGCCAATATACCTGCAATAAAAGTAAGGTTATTTGACATCTGACCTAAAATGTTGTAAATCAGTGAAATCGTCTGTGTAATGATATGTTGTAAGTTACATTCTATTGGAAAAAATTCATCAAGTGACATTTTCTCAAAAAGGTGTCAGTAACTAGTGACAAAGTTTTAGAAGTATCATCACTAGCGCGCTTAGTCTTGGCCACGGTTCATGAACCGCCAAGTCAAGGTTTTCTTAAATTTTGAACCGAGCCTTAAATCTTGTGGGAGTGAACCGTTGGTTAAGGTTTTGGTTCCGGTTCTGTTCGAGGGACCAACAATTTTCCATCACTTTTGACCTAGGTTTGACCCGATCCGATTCGCGTTCGGACCAAAAAAATAATTTTTTTAACATAGCTGAACAAAACATTTTTTTAAAATCTTAAATTAAACTTACATTTTTAAATTACTTTTTTTAGTTATTTTTAATTACGGGGTTTGTTTTAGGGTATTAAAGAATTTAAATAGGGTTAAAGAGGGGTATATTTTTTTAATTTAAACACATGAACCGACGGTTCAAACCGCCGATTTACCGGTGCATGGGATGAGTGAACCCTTACCATATTTCTTTTGAATCATCAGTTCCGGTCCAGGATTTGACCCGGTCTAATTCAACCGGTTCATGTTCCATTTGGATGGCACTAAGTGCACTGGCATCGAACCAAAAGTCGAGGTCGGGATGGTCAGCGGTGGTATGATGATGGAGATGGTGGTCGGAGCAATATAAGTGTAACCAAGAAAGTGCTGATATAGTTTTTTTATTACAAGGTAAACATCAGGCTCCCTTTTGGGCAAAGAGCAATCATAGATCATCACAATGATTGATTTTTACAAAGCTAGGTTTTATAGACAAGCTCACATATGGAGTTCAAATTTATAACCTCTCTTGTCTAGCAGTATACATATCAGATGTAGAGAGTCTTGTCATCGTAGAAATCCACATGAAGTTCCTGACAATGGTGGAGCTAATATCGTGTGTAGCGAGATAGTCGGTAGTTTTGTTGCACTCCTTGTAGCAGTGGAAGACTGAGACAAAATCAAAATAATTAAGGACTAAATATCTGTAATAATTGTATAGATTTACTATGGTATTTTCCAGATGGATTTTATGGAATTAATTATTGTTAAATTATTACCTTCAATTATAAGTTTGTTAACACCTAAAGAAATTGCTTTGCGAACATCTTCTAAAGCTGTAAGAGCTTCAGTTTGTAGTATGGACAGATCAATGATTTGTTTTTTGTCTATGTAGGGAACTTTCCCTTGATGATTGCGAATACACTTGCCCTAGGTGAGATAAACTCTCTTCTCTTCCCTCCTTCACCCTGCGCCGCCGCACCTTGCTCCTCCGGGAGCTGTCCCCTGGCCATGGGGGGCAAGAAGAAGAAGTCCCTCAAGATGTCTTCTCTCTTCCCGCCCCCCTCCTCTTCCTCCCCTTCCCCCCTCTCGGCCCTCCCTGCTGGTGAAGTTAGCCCTTTTGAGCTCATCCCCCCGGAGCTCATCAGGTCTAACAACTCTCGGCTCCTCAAATTCGACCCCAGCCCTGCCCCGCTCTCCCCTGCGCAGGTGGTGGAAGCTTCGGGAACCTCTCCCCCTTCATCACCCCACCCTTTGCCGCCTCCTCCCCTCCTTCCCCATTCCAATCCTCCTATCATCTCTTCTGTCCCTAAGCCCCTTCTTCCCCCTCTCATTTCCTCTAGTTTGGCATTCCCTCCCATTTCCAGAAATGGGCCCCTGCCCGTCCTTGCTCCATCGGGTTCCTCTCGACGGGTTGACCCTGATTCTCTAGCTCTCACCCCTTCCTTTGCTGATGTTGTCTATAAAAGCAAGTCCTCACAGAAACCTATTCCTCTTCAATTTGTTGAGGGATACGAATCTGGTATTATTGAATTCGACGACGTCGATGTTGCAGAACTTGTAGACAAATGGTCTCTTTCCCTTGTGGAGGCTGCTATGGGACAACAAGTTTCTTTCAAACAGATGGAGAGATTTATGTCCAGTAAATGGACTGACATTCCGCTTCCTAAGTTGTTGCTCAACGACAAGGGGCTCTTTGTTTTTCATTTCAGCAAAGAAGAACACCTTGCTCATGTCCTGGAGAAAAGACCGTGGATGATTTCTGGTCAGCGTCCTCTTGTGCTCCGCAAATGGTTCCCGGGCATGATGCTGGACCTCTCTTGTCTCGAGAGCATCCCTATATGGGTCACTCTACCTGACCTTGATGTGCGGTTCTGGTCGGAGCGCATGCTTACCAAAATTGGCTTAGCCATAGGAAAGCCTCTGTTCACTGACCTCAATTCTGCTCATCAGGAGCGACTTGCTTATGCGAGGATTTTGGTTGAAATTTCAGCTTCAAAAGAGCTACTCAGAGAGATTCAGTTTAAACACCGTAATGGAGAGACGGTTTGTCAAGAACTTGTGTATGATTGGTTGCCTCCTCACTGCCCTTCGTGCAAGAGATTTGGTCATTAGTGCCCTTCCCCTCAGCCAGCTGGTATCACATCTCAGCCTACTCCTTCTTCTTCCTCCCTTCTTGGCCCGGCTACTGATGCTGCTGCGTCTGGGCCATCCTTATACCTCCACCCTCAGCCTATTGTTCGCCCCCCTCTTCCTCACAAATTCAAATCCCACAAAAAAATCCTCCTCCTTTACACGTAACAAAGCCACTGCTCCGACCAACTCTCATTCCACTCCTCCTGTATCCCGTGATACTCCACCTCTTCCAATCCTCTCATCCTCTCTATATTCACCTCAAGACACCCTGGATGAGTCTACTGTTTTGGAGGGAAAGTGCCCTCAGACCAACTCTGTGGTTGGTAATGATTAGCTCGTCCATTTGTGCTTGGAACATCCGCGGTTTGAACACCGCGACGAAGCAAGAAGCGGTTAGCATCTTTATTTTCCTCAATAAAATTGATATTACGGCAATCTTGGAGACTAGAATCAACAACAACAATATTCCGCGCATAGATAATTCCTTCCTCCCTGGCTGGCAGAACTTCCCTAATGTTGCTCACTACAACTACTGTCGTATTTGGCTCTGGTGGAACACTAGTAAAGTTTGCCTGCACATCCTGTCCCACTCTAGTCAACTGATACACTGGTTTGTTACTGATATGGGTAATCAAAGTGGTTTTTATGCTACTTTTATTTATGCTTTCAATGGAAGTGTGGGCCGGCGCCCCCTTTGGAATGACCTTGCTGCTATTGGCAGCACTATGACGGAGCCTTGGGCTCTACTAAGTGACTTCAACGTCACACTCTCGCCTGATGAGAAGCTTTATGAGCATAACCCTGGAAACGACCAACCTTTTGGTGAGCTGGCTGACTGTTTGTCTGCCTGTGGGATTGAAGATCATATCTCTGTTGGTTGCCATTTTACTTGGAACAACCATCATTCTGGGAACTCTCGGTTATGGTGTAAACTGGACCGTATTTTGATCGACTCAGCTTGGAGTAGTCAGTTTCCCCACTCAGCAGCCAGATTTTGTCTTTCGAATATCTCGGATCACTCCCTGGCCCTCCTCCTCACATCCTCTCTCCCTTGGAAATCGCAGCGAGCCTTTCGGTTTAACAATGCCTGGACTCTTGAGGGGGATTCATCCCTATAGTTCAAGATTTATGGAAACAACCTGTCTCTGGTGTTCATATGTTTGGAGTGGTCAAAAAGCTTAAGCTTCTGAAAGGTCGCCTGAGACGTCTCCCTTCTACTCCATTTGAAAATCTCCAACGCTCAACCATTGACCTCAGGAATAGTCTTGCTTCTATTCAACAACAAATTCAAGATGCCCTTTTTGACAATTCCCTCCTTCTGCAAGAACGCCACCTCACTGACAAGTTGTGCCAGCAGACTTCCAAGCTTAAAGCAACCACCAGACAAATTGCAAAACTGAAGTGGATTAAATTTGGTGAACACTGCAGCTCATTCTTCTTCAATTCTATTAAAGCTAGAAGGGCTTCTTCCAGAATTGACGAAATTCTCAACGAGAATGGAGAGCCCATTTTTGCTAGAAAGGACATCGATCAACACATTGTTCAACACTTCACCTCCTTCCTGGGGGGCTCTTCTCCTACCTTTCCTATCCCGACTGAGGTATTTGCTCTTGGCCCTACACTTAATGATGATCTGATCAGTCTTGTTCTGATGCCTGTCTCAACTGAAGAGATCAAGAATGTGATGTTCTCCTTTGGCAATGATAAGTCTCCTGGTCCAGATGGCTTCAATGCTTGCTTCTTCAAGAAATCTTGGGATATTGTGGGTACTGAGGTGTGTGCTACAATCAGTGATTTCCTCTCTAATGGTCGGATACTGAGAGAGATTAACCACACGTCCATTGCGCTCATTCCTAAATGCGACCAACCTACTGTCATCGGGGACTATCGTTTGATTTCTTGCTGCTCTATGCTCTATAAGACCATTGCTAAACTGCTTGCCAACAGATTGAAAAGTGCCATCTATGATGTTATGCGAAGCCAGCAAAGCGCCTTCATTCCTGGGAGGCCTATCAGACACAACATCCAGCTGGCCCAAGAGCTTCTCAGAGGTTATGGTTCAACCCTTACCTCTCCTAGATGCTCGATTAAGGTCGATCTCATGAAGGCGTTCGATTGCATTGAACATTCTTTCATCATTTCTATGTTGCAAGGGTTTGGGTTTCCTACTCACTTTATCAAGCTGATCAAAGCGTGTATCTCCACTGTCAACTTCTTGATTAGCCTTGAGGGCTGCTACAAAGGATTCTTCAAAGGTGGGCGCGACATCAGAAAAGGATGTCCCATGTCGCCCTATCTTTTTGTGCTCGCTATGGAGGTCCTCTCACTAGGCCGGGCCCAAATAGTTGCAAATCTAATTCTTCTGGTTTATTTTTGTATTTGTTTGGCCCCTCTTGTGTTGCTCGTATCTTTATTCTTTAGGTGTTAGTAGACTTGTCAAATGGTTGGGTTTAAGCATATTAGGTCGGGGCATTTACGAATCAAAATTTGCGGGTCGGGTCATTGTAGATCGGGTACGGGTGCATGTTCGGGTCGACCTAACGGGTCGGATAGCGCCATGTCAAAGTTTTTGAAAATGATTATAAAAATAATAGTCTAATTAAATTACGTAGTATTATTATATGATAAAATATATTATAATATTCAATATAGATGATATAGCACAAAAAAAAGTTGATCAATCCAACGGGTCGACCCAAATCTGACTGACCCATAAATATGCGGGTTTGGTGGGTTGGGTTGGTTTCAGGTCAAATTAAAATTTCCATAATTATGACCCGCAAAACACGAGTCGGGTCATGTCTTTGGGTCGGACCAAATATTGACAACTCTAGGTGTTAGTGGTTGGCAAGGTGGGTTGATGACTTACGGAGCATATACATAAGTATGGGAAGAGTTTATATATGGTGTCAACTGTCAAGTGTATGTGTGTGATTCATATATTTGATTCTTTTTAGCCTAATCATCGAAAACGCACATTAAACATGAATATCATTTCCTCACATTCTACTTGTATAGCATGGGATTGGTGGGTCATGCACTTAAATTGAATCGATCTATAAGATTTGCCTATATCTGGCTATCTTTATAGCTGCAACTCGCATTATAACTCCTCCATACAAAAATCATAGGTACTACATTCCTCCATCCTAGATCGGTTGTAACATTATTAGGATTTATGAGGGACATCACTCGTATTATCGTAGCCAATATACCTGCAATAAAAGTAAGGTTATTTGACATCTGACCTAAAATGTTGTAAATCAGTGAAATTGTCTGTGTAATGATATGTTGTAAGTTACATTCTATTGGAAAAAATTCATCAAGTGACATTTTCTCAAAAAGGTGTCAGTAACTAGTGACAAAGTTTTAGAAGTATCATCACTAGCGCGCTTAGTCTTGGCCACGGTTCATGAACCGCCAAGTCAAGGTTTTCTTAAATTTTGAACCGAGCCTTAAATCTTGTGGGAGTGAACCGTTGGTTAAGGTTTTGGTTCCGGTTCTGTTCGAGGGACCAACAATTTTCCATCACTTTTGACCTAGGTTTGACCCGATCCGATTCGCGTTCGGACCAAAAAAATATTTTTTTTAACATAGCTGAACAAAACATTTTTTTAAAATCTTAAATTAAACTTACATTTTTAAATTACTTTTTTTAGTTATTTTTAATTACGGGGTTTGTTTTAGGGTATTAAAGAATTTAATTAGGGTTAAAGAGGGGTATATTTTTGTAATTTAAACACATGAACCGACGGTTCAAACCGCCGATTTACCGGTGCATGGGATGAGTGAACCCTTACCATATTTCTTTTGAATCATCAGTTCCGGTCCAGGATTTGACCCGGTCTAATTCAACCGGTTCATGTTCCATTTGGATGGCACTAAGTGCACTGGCATCGAACCAAAAGTCGAGGTCGGGATGGTCAGCGGTGGTATGATGATGGAGATGGTGGTCGGAGCAATATAAGTGTAACCAAGAAAGTGCTGATATAGTTTTTTTATTACAAGGTAAACATCAGGCTCCCTTTTGGGCAAAGAGCAATCATAGATCATCGCAATGATTGATTTTTACAAAGCTAGGTTTTATAGACAAGCTCACATATGGAGTTCAAATTTATAACCTCTCTTGTCTAGCAGTATACATATCAGATGTAGAGAGTCTTGTCATCGTAGAAATCCACATGAAGTTCCTGACAATGGTGGAGCTAATATCGTGTGTAGCGAGATAGTCGGTAGTTTTGTTGCACTCCTTGTAGCAGTGGAAGACTGAGACAAAATCAAAATAATTAAGGACTAAATATCTGTAATAATTGTATAGATTTACTATGGTATTTTCCAGATGGATTTTATGGAATTAATTATTGTTAAATTATTACCCTCAATTATAAGTTTGTTAACACCTAAAGAAATTGCTTTGCGAACATCTTCTAAAGCTGTAAGAGCTTCAGTTTGTAGTATGGACAGATCAATGATTTGTTTTTTGTCTATGTAGGGAACTTTCCCTTGATGATTGCGAATACACTTGCCCTAGGTGAGATAAACTCTCTTCTCTTCCCTCCTTCACCCTGCGCCGCCGCACCTTGCTCCTCCGGGAGCTGTCCCTTGGCCATGGGGGGCAAGAAGAAGAAGTCCCTCAAGATGTCTTCTCTCTTCCCGCCCCCCTCCTGTTCCTCCCCTTCCCCCCTCTCGGCCCTCCCTGCTGGTGAAGTTAGCCCTTTTGAGCTCATCCCCCCGGAGCTCATCAGGTCTAACAACTCTCGGCTCCTCAAATTCGACCCCAGCCCTGCCCCGCTCTCCCCTGCGCAGGTGGTGGAAGCTTCGGGAACCTCTCCCCCTTCATCACCCCACCCTTTGCCGCCTCCTCCCCTCCTTCCCCATTCCAATCCTCCTATCCTCTCTTCTGTCCCTAAGCCCCTTATTCCCCCTCTCATTTCCTCTAGTTTGGCATTCCCTCCCATTTCCAGAAATGGGCCCCTGCCCGTCCCTGCTCCATCGGGTTCCTCTCGACGGGTTGACCCTGATTCTCTAGCTCTCACCCCTTCCTTTGCTGATGTTGTCTATAAAAGCAAGTCCTCACAGAAACCTATTCCTCTTCAATTTGTTGAGGGATACGAATCTGGTATTATTGAATTCGACGACGTCGATGTTGCAGAACTTGTAGACAAATGGTCTCTTTCCCTTGTGGAGGCTGCTATGGGACAACAAGTTTCTTTCAAACAGATGGAGAGATTTATGTCCAGTAAATGGACTGACATTCCGCTTCCTAAGTTGTTGCTCAACGACAAGGGGCTCTTTGTTTTTCATTTCAGCAAAGAAGAACACCTTGCTCATGTCCTGGAGAAAGGACCGTGGATGATTTCTGGTCAGCGTCCTCTTGTGCTCCGCAGATGGTTCCCGGGCATGATGCTGGACCTCTCTTGCCTCGAGAGCATCCCTATATGGGTCACTCTACCTGACCTTGATGTGCGGTTCTGGTCCGAGCGCATGCTTACCAAAATTGGCTTAGCCATAGGAAAGCCTCTGTTCACTGACCTCAATTCTGCTCATCAGGAGCGACTTGCTTATGCGAGGATTTTGGTTGAAATTTCAGCTTCAAAAGAGCTACTCAGAGAGATTCAGTTTAAACACCGTAATGGAGAGACGGTTTGTCAAGAACTTGTGTATGATTGGTTGCCTCCTCACTGCCCTTCGTGCAAGAGATTTGGTCATCAGTGCGCTTCCCCTCAGCCAGCTGGTATCACATCTCAGCCTACTCCTTCTTCTTCCTCCCTTCTTGGCCCGGCTACTGATGCTGCTGCGTTTGGGCCATCCTTATACCTCCACCCTCAGCCTATTGTTCGCCCCCCTCTTCTGCACAAATTCAAATCCCACAAAAAAATCCTCCTCCTTTACCCCTAACAAAGCCACTGCTCCGACCAACTCTCATTCCACTCCTCTTGTATCCCGTGATACTCCACCTCTTCCAATCCTCCCCTCCTCTCTATATTCACCTCAAGACACCCTGGATGAGTCTACTGTTTTGGAGGGAAAGTGCCCTCAGACCAACTCTGTGGTTGGTAATGATTAGCTCGTCCATTTGTGCTTGGAACATCCGCGGTTTGAACACCGCGGCGAAGCAAGAAGCGGTTAGCAGCTTTATTTTCCGTAATAAAATTGATATTATGGCAATCTTGGAGACTAGAATCAACAACAACAATATTCCGCGCATAGAGAATTCCTTCCTCCCTGGCTGGCAGAACTTCCCTAATGGTACTCACTACAACTACTGTCGTATTTGGCTCTGGTGGAACACTAGTAAAGTTCGCCTGCACATCCTGTCCCACTCTAGTCAACTGATACACTGCTTTGTTACTGATATGGGTAATCAAAGTGGTTTTTATGCTACTTTTATTTATGCTTTCAATGGAAGTGTGGGCCGGCGCCCCCTTTGGAATGACCTTGCTGCTATTGGCAGCACTATGACGGAGCCTTGGGCTCTACTAAGTGACTTCAACGTCACACTCTCGCCTCATGAGAAGCTTTATGAGCATAACCCTGGAAACGACCAACCTTTTGGTGAGTTGGCTCACTGTTTATCTGCCTGTGGGATTGAAGATCATATCTCTGTTGGTTGCCATTTTACTTGGAACAACCATCATTCTGGGAACTCTCGGTTATGGTGTAAACTGGACTGTATTTTGATCGACTCAGCTTGGAGTAGTCAGTTTCCCCACTCAGCAGCCAGATTTTGTCTTTCGAATATCTCGGATCACTCCCTAGCCCTCCTCCTCACATCCCCTCTCCCTTGGAAATCGCAGCGAGCCGTTCGGTTTAACAATGCTTGGACTCTTGAGGGGGATTCATCCCTATAGTTCAAGATGTATGGAAACAACATGTCTCTGGTGTTCATATGTTTGGAGTGGTCAAAAAGCTTAAGCTTCTGAAAGGTCGCCTGAGACGTCTCCCTTCTACTCCATTTGAAAATCTCTAGCGCTCAACCATTGACCTCAGGAATAGTCTTGCTTCTATTCAGCAGCAAATTCAAGATGCCCCTTTTGACAATTCTCTCCTTCTGCAAGAACGCCACCTCATTGACGAGTTGTGCCAGCAGACTTCCAAGCTTAAAGCAACCACCAGGCAAATTGCAAAACTGAAGTGGATTAAATTCGGTGACCACTGCAGCTCCTTCTTCTTCAATTCTATTAAAGCTAGAAGAGCTTCTTCTAGAATTGACGAAATTCTCAACGAGAATGGCTAGCCCATTTTTGCTAGAAAGGACATCGATCAACACATTGCTCAACACTTCACCTCCTTCCTGGGGGGCTCTTCTCCTACCATGCCTATCCCGACTGAGGTATTTTCTCTTGGCCCTACGCTTAATGATGATCTGATCAGTCTTGTTCTGATGCCTGTCTCAGCTGAAGAGATCAAGAATGTGATGTTCTCCTTTGGCAATGATAAGTCTCCTGGTCCAGATGGCTTCCATGCTTGCTTCTTCAAGAAATCTTGGGAGATTGTGGGTACTGAGGTGTGTGCTACAATCAGTGATTTCCTCTCTAATGGTCGGATACTGAGAGAGATTACCACACGTCCATTGCGCTCATTCCTAAATGCGACCAACCTACTGTCATCGGGGACTATCGTTTGATTTCTTGCTGCTCTATGCTCTATAAGACCATTGCTAAACTGCTTGCCAACAGATTGAAAAGCGCCATCTGTGATGTTATGGGAAGCCAGCAAAGCGCCTTCATTCCGAGGAGGTCTATCAGACACAACATCCAGCTGGCCCAAGAGCTTCTCAGAGGTTATAGTTCAACCCTTACCTCTCCTAGATGCTCGATTAAGGTCGATCTCATGAAGGCGTTCGATTGCATTGAACATTCTTTCATCATTTCTATGTTGCAAGGGTTTGGGTTTCCTGCTCACTTTATCAAGCTGATCAAAGCGTGTATCTCCACTGTCAACTTCTCGATTAGCCTTGGGGGCTGCCACAAAGGATTCTTCAAAGATGGGCGCGACATCAGACAAGGATGTCCCATGTCGCCCTATCTTTTTGTGCTTGCTATGGAGGTCCTCTCACTAGGCCGGGCCCAAATAGTTGCAAATCTAATTCTTCTGGTTTATTTTATTATTTGTTTGGCCCCTCTTGTGTTGCTCGTATATTTATTCTTTAGGTGTTAGTAGACTTGTCAAATGGTTGGGTTTAAGCATATTAGGTCGGGGCATTTACGAATCAAAATTTGCGGGTCGGGTCATTGTAGATCGGGTACGGGTGCATGTTCGGGTAGACCTAACGGGTCGGATAGCGCCATGTCAAAGTTTTTGAAAATGATTATAAAAATAATAGTCTAATTAAATTACGTAGTATTATTATATGATAAAATATATTATAATATTCAATATAGATGATATAACACAAAAAAAAAGTTGATCAACCCAACGGGTCGACCCAAATCTGACTGACCCATAAATATGCGGGTTTGGTGGGTTGGGTTGGTTTCAGGTCAGATTAAAATTTCCAGAATTATGACCCGCAAAACACGAGTCGGGTCATGTCTTTGGGTCAGACCAAATATTGACAACTCTAGGTGTTAGTGGTTGGCAAGGTGGGTTGATGACTTACGGAGCATATACATAAGTATGGGAAGAGTTTATATATGGTGTCAACTGTCAACTGTCAAGTGTATGTGTGTGATTCATATATTTGATTCTTTTTAGCCTAATCATCGAAAACACACATTAAACATGAATATCATTTCCTCACATTCTACTTGTATAGCATGGGATTGGTGGGTCATGCACTTAGATTGAATCGATCTATAAGATTTGCCTATATTTGGCTATCTTTATAGCTGCAACTCGCTTTTTGAACTTGCCACTGACCATCGCAACATATGGGCTGACTGGTTTAGATCTCTGGTGGTAAGAAAAACTTGGTGGCTTGGAGCAAGGTGTGTAAACCTAAAAGTGAAGGTGGTTTTGGTATTAAAGAGCTTCTCTCATGGAACAAAGCTAGCATTGCTCACTCGATTTTTGAACTTGCCACTGACCATCGCAACATATGGGCTGACTGGATTAGATCCTATGTTCTACACAGTAACAGTATATGGCAGATTACTGCGAAGAGAAGTGACAGCCCCTCTTGGAAGGCTGTTATTCAGATCAAGGATGAACTTCTCCAACATGGTTCTCATTTTGATATTCTCGAGACCATGCTTCATTCCTCTGGTAAGTATTCCACTTTCAACATCTATGAGCTTTTACGCGACAAATGCACTCTTAATAGTTGGGCTCCCATTGTCTGGAGTAAGCTTTCGACCCCCCGCTCGTCCTTTATCACCTGGCTGGCTGCTAACCAACGCCTGATGACCAGAAGCAAGCTCGAACAATGGGGTATCACGACTGATGACCTTTACCCGTTTTGCATTGTTGATGTTGAATCTGAAATTCATCTTTGGGGCTCCTGCTCTTTTGTTAAAGCCATTACAGACAAAACTATGGCTTGGCTTCAAATCAGAATTCCCACCTCTCTCTCTTGCATTACCAATTGGCTTACCTGGCTGGGTAACTGCCCTAGGAAATCCTCCCTCCTCTTCCAATTAACCCGCACTGCTTTAGCAATCTCATCTATGTTACTTGGAAGGCGCGCAACAAGAAGGTCTTCGAAAACCAATCCATCTCGGAGGGGGACTGCGCTCAAGAGATTATTCATTTGACTAAGCTTAGTGCTGCTATGAAATGGAACAATCGCAACCAAGAGTCTAGCTCCTGGTTTAGATCTCTTTGTATCCACACTTAGGCCAGCTTACTACATCTTTTTGACTTCCTTTTGTGATGTATAGCTGAACTTGCTCCCTATGGGCTGTGATGTATATTGCTCTTTCTTTCTCTAATCTATTTAACCCTTTCAAAAAAAAAAAAACAATATGAGAGGAATGGTCGTTTCTATTGGAGCCATCAAAATTAAGTTTTGTGTAGTGTGGAGGTGGTTTCTTCCAAATGCAATTTTTACGAAGAAGGTGTTTGCTTTGCGTAGATTTGTGTTGAGTAGAAGGGAGGAGGAGGGGGGGGGGGGGACTGTGACTTTCCATTCGTGAAACAGAATAAGGGCAAGAGCCGACGGTTTAGAGGTTAGTTGAATATTGTCTTTGCAAAATATGATAGAATTACGGTGTTTCCATATCGTCCATTAGAGAAAGTAAATGATTTAAGGTGATGAGTTAGATGTTCTGAAAAATTTGAGGTCAATGGTGAAGTCCGACGTACATTGAAAGATAAAGTTATGTCCTATCTTAATTTCAAGGTCATGTATCATTTGTGTAGTGTATGGACATGTAAAGAAAAGATGAGATGTGTTCTTGATGTCTTAATTGCATAGACTACATTGTAAGGGACTCTAAAGTAATAACGATTCAGACTTAATTTCTGTTGTGGGCAATATGTGACAGATTTCCATAGGAAGGTTTGTATTTTAGGTGGGATATGCAATTTCCAAATCTAAGATGTGAAATGTTGTGGGGAATAACTTGTGGAAGACTGAGTGAGATGTCATGCAGATTTAACAGTAAAGTTTTGTTTCGGTGATAGTTTCCAAACAAGTCGGTCTTCAATGTTGTGAATGGGGATGCGAATTTTTTAATATTTTGGCAACAATATGGGAAGGAAGAAGTCTTTGAAGGCTAAGAATATCCCATTTATGATCAAGTGTTATGAAAGATGAAACTTTAAGATTGATGTTGATATTGTCATAATACGGTTGTAGCAGACAGTCCTGGATCCAGTGATCGGTCCAAAAGTAAATTGTTTTCCCATTTTTTAAGTTCTTAGAAGATACCTTTTTTGAACATGGCACGAATGTGGAGAAGTCTTGAAAATTTTCAAGATTGCTTGAACTTCTTTTTGTACGAGAAAATGTCGGAGGGTCCTAAATATTTTTCTGTTATAATGCGAGTCCATATACTATCTAGTTCGACCAGAAGTTTTTAGAGAAGTTTCATTTGCAAAGATTTGTTTAGATTTTTTGATTTCTTCAATCCTAGCCTGCACACTTAATTAGGACGACATATATTATCTCAGCTAATTAGTGAATGTTGGTTGGAGGTACCTTTGTTTCAAAAGAGTTCCTTATTGATATTATCAATGTTATGAGAAACAAAAATAAGTAAAAGAAATCTCTGCATTAAGTAGTTGAATTTTGAAAGAAGATTTGGTGATAAAATACTTTATTTTATTTATTTATTTTTTATGAAGAAAGAATTAGACGAGTCTCATAATCTATCTAAAGACCAGTCTAGAGCATCTTTGTGGATGAGAAATTGAAGTCGAAGTTCTAGATCATTTCTAAGGTGAGACACAAAGGGTGAAAAATTAATTGTAGCAAATTTGTCAATCGTCGGTCCATCTCACAAAAAATGTATCTCAAATGGACGTTTGGGAATGAAGGTCAACAAGAATATCAACGACGATCATTTCAATTTTCCAAGGACAACTCCAAATACCTTTGACTGAATTAATAATGTAGAAATTGTCGCCTTCGATTTCAATTTATTTTAGTTTAAGCCTTTTGGCCTCAAGGATATGACTCCTCATATCGATGACTTCGGTAACTAGGATTGAGTTTTTCTCGCATTTTTGGCTTGCTAAACTGATTGTTTTTACTTTATCATTTCTGATGATAAATCTGAAACCAATATCACCATTTTTTGGATTTAGGATCAGTAAAAATTGAGTTTATAAAAATTGAGTTATGATTTTTCTCGTGTGATATTTTATAGTTTTTCTTGGTTGGTGGGGGTTGTGTTTGATTTGTATAGTGTCATCTATGTCTACTATTTTTGTTTTATTCCAGTTTTTAATTAGGTTTTTGATGTAGGTTGTTAGGTCTTTGATCGTTTCTAATGGTTCTGTGGTAATAAAATCATTTATAGTATTCTTTTCCGTGTATATTTATTCAATACAATTAGGACATTCTCATCTACACGGCTAGAGATAACACTCGTGTTTGGAAAGAGGACTTTAGAAGAATAATAACGGATGAAGATGGAAGATATAACTTGTGTTTGATCATATTACTTATGGAGATTTGAAGAGAAGTGTTGGAGAAATAAGAGAAAATAAATGGAGTATTTGGAGGGAAATAAGTCCTTCAAAAATTGTACGAATTTGGATACAATTGTAAAATAACTTTTTATGAAAATAAGAGGCTGAAATCTATTTTTTTTCATCTTCTTTGTTTCCTCTTCAATCTTTCTTATTTCCAAACACCATTTTTGTTTATATATTTTACTTTTCTCTCTTGTCCAAACAACATTTACTTGTCCAATGAGAGATTTCAAACAATAATTAACAAAAAAATAGACTCAAAATGGCCAAGTGTCACGAGACGTACATCTACCTTCACTGTTGTAATTATTGTTGGTGATTTTAGTGAAATCATTTCCATTTAATGTGATGGAGATTCATGCGACACTAAGGGAACACATCTCGTTATAACGCAAGCTCGGGTGTGTGGAGTACACGCTTGTGTAAGCGACTTGAGTTTTAGAGGGAAACAAAAGGATATATTACATGTAAGGGTCAAGTTTCCTTGAAACAGCTTTGTAAAAGCTCAAGTTCCCTTGAAACAGCTGAAACAATTTATGTAAAGGGAACTAGACATTAGTTTATTTCTGGTGAAGGGAACTAGGCGTCCTTTCCCTTCTAATGGACTAGATGCATGCTTATGGCTGGTTGATCTTCTTAGCATGTGTTTTATGTGCTTGTAGCTGTTGGTAAAACCAACGATTTAAGCGCTATAATTGTCATTACTACCTTGTATCTGATGGTATCTGTTAGTAACAGTTGCGGATCATTTGGGAATGGTTGATAACCATTGGAAACAGTTGGTAACTTCTTTCAACTGCCGTTGTAACTTTCCTTAACTTTCGTAATTGCTTTTGGAAGTTCTTCCTAATGCCTATATAAAGGATTTTGGGATTTGATGTTGAAAATGGAAGTAATTTGACATTTATAGAACTTGTTGAAAGTTGAAATCTAAAAAACACATTTTTTATAGTGTAGTTCCCTTTAGAAGCCTTGAAAGAAACTAGTAGATATGTCTTATCTCACTTCAGATTTTGCTAATTCCCCAAGGCTTATAAGGGGTAAAATACAAATTTCAGAAAGTGTTCATCACAATTCAAATCTTATCTGAATACAGCCGTCATTGATTGATCTCTTGGAGAGCCGTGTTCTACCGCAGTTCCCAAGATGTACACAGTTCCTAACAATTACAACTTCTATAATATAAATAATAAATTTGCACGTTTTACACCTTATGTACAGAAATATCAAATTGTTACGAAATTCTCTCTACCCCAATGTATTTTACTACTACTATACTATCTTGTGGCTCACATAGGGAATCACTATGGCTCTAGATAGATATCATGTGCAGATAACCACCGGGCACTTACCAAAGATGGATGAACCATTATTCATAAACACGAAATCAACATCATCAACAAAGCTACCAAGAAACCGGACAAGGAAAGGAGGTGGAAAATATCACCTAATGAATCACTCAATCAGAATCAAAACAAGGAGAAACAAGAAAGAATGGAATGGCCCCTGTATACTCTATGTTGTATGGAATGATCCACATAGTCACTTCTCAAAACTTGTAGATCTTCTCCAAAAAGCACAACTAAGTTACATATACTATTTAACAAATGCTTCCATTATATCGATAAGAACAACTATAAACCACATGCTTGGTAAATCAAATATACATCAAGACCTTAATCTCTGGATATATAAGTTGGGATGTTGTATAAGATTATAAATTACTAACAAACTAAGCTCTCATTTAAACATGCCTAATGGGAGTAACCCTATTATAATCCCTATGAATTACATGAAAACTAAAGATAATAAAGAAAATAGAAATAAACCATATGGTATTATAGAGTTTGGATCATATGCGGAGCACTCTTCCCGTGCGGACGTGCGGAGCATGCACTTTTGGGTCTTATTTGTGCACTTTAACGTCTTATTTGTGCACTTTTTCAAAAAAAAAAAATTCTTTTTCAAATTTTTTTTCAAGCATTTTTCAATTTTTTTTGCAAAAGTGCACAAATAAGGCCTAAAAGTGCACAAATAAGACCCTATAGTGCATGTCCACACGTCCGCACGGGAAGAGTGCTCCGCACCGGAACCGTACTCTGGTATTATATCTAACCACACTATATACCGGCAAAATCCCGTTAATGGATCAACACAAAATATTGAAGCAATATTGAAGCAACAACTAAACCTAATAACTATAAATAAGAAACGTGCAATTCCTAAAATTCCCTTCTATAATCCTATAACTAATAATAAAGCCAAAGCAAATACCAACTATATCAAATCAACAGAAATAAGCACAACATATTATAACACAAAACCAAAAAACAAAATTCAACACATGGGTCACAGAAATAAAGTCTTATTGTTAAGATCGCATTATGGAATTGTCATTGTATGAAAAAAAGAATGTTTGTACCAACATCAAATTGTTTTGTAAAATCCATCGAATCCAAATGATGACATAAGCTGAAACAAAGACTAATCAAGAACTAGATGAAAAACTATGAAAAAAAGCAGGATTTGACAACCTTGCTTGCTTCCCGGTTACTGGATTCTCCAAGGGAGTGTGTGTGCATTATGGAAATCATACCAGCTCAAAAATAAAACCATTAATGTTGATGCTATAGAAAACCGATTCATCAGCTTTACATATTAAGACCTTGAAGATGACAAAAACATCACATTTATTTGTGTATATGCCCCTCCTAAATAAAATGAAAAAAATATCTTTTATGACACCCTAGAAAACTACATCAACTCGAGACACTACCCATGCATCATAATGAGAGATCTTAATGAAATACAAAGCGACATAAAAAAAGAAAGGTATCACCTCACACCCTAATAGGTACCAAAGACTGATCAAGTTTAAAAACGATTGTGACCTATTAGATATCCTCACCCAAGGGAATGCGTTTACCTGGAGAAGATAAAAAAGAATTACCTAATAACACTTTCGAAAAGCTAGACCAAGTACTAATCCACAATCAAATACTACAGTGGTACCCCTCCATATTTACAAAAAACATGCATTTACATCTTTAGACAGCTGCCCCATATCCTCAAAAATTCAATCTTCAAATATAGAAAAAGCTCAACCATTCAAATTCTGAATGATGTGAACACAAAAGAAAGATTACGGAAACCTTGTCAAACAATCATGGCGTGATAATATTCATGGCACACATATGCATAGATTGACACCAAAAAAATCCTTAAAAAATAAAAGCAAGGAATGGAATAAAAAACATTTCGGGAATATTTTTGAACATTTAAAAACCGTTGAGTAATAACTTATAAACATTCAACAAACATTACCAGCGACACACTTCCCAATACTAACCCAAAAACAGAACAATCTAATAAAAAATATTGTTTACTGTCTTTTCATAGGAAATACCGGGGATAACGTGCTAAACTTAAACATATAAAACTATCAGACATAAACAACAAATACTTTCACTGGATTGACACTAGTAGAAGGAATAGAAAGAGCATAAAAGAAATCAAAACGACTGAAGGAACACAAATAAATGGCCATGAAAACATCAAGCGAGAGATTCGTCTGATTTTGAAAAACGATTCAGGAAACAAAACATTAGTACCCAAACTATGAACTGTAATCTTAATGTCATCCAACTAGAAGTCAACTCTACAAACTCACTAAACCGGTATCAAATATTGAAATAAAAAAATCCCTTGATGGAATAAAAAATGACAAATCACCGAGACCAAATGGAATGTCCATCGGGTTCTATAAAAGTACTGGAATATTGTGGGATCAGATGTTATCAAAGCCTTCAAAAGTTTCTATCACACGGGAAAAATATTAAAACAACTAAACTACACTTTTATTACACTAATTCCCAAATGCGATAACCCAAGCACCACCAATCACTATTGACCAAATAACTTATGCAACACTATCTATAAGATATTATCCAAAATAATAAATGAAAGGCTAAAGAAAATAATCTCGAAACTAATCCACCCCTCCAAGGCGCCTTTGTAGAAAAACGAAACATACAAGATAATGTACTTATTGCACATGAAATATTCCATTCCTTCAGAAGGAAAAAGGTAAAGAGGGATAGTTAGCCCTAAAACTAGATATGGAAAAAGCCTACGACCATATTGTTTGAGAGTTTATAATCTAAGTACTTGAAAGATTTGGATTTTGTGATAAATTCACCAATTGGATTAAAGAATGTATAGAATCAATATCACTCTCGGTACTTCTAAACAAAGGCCCAACAAACTAGTTCTTCCCAAAGAGAGGCCTTCGCCAATGGATCCCCCTTTTTATTTATTTTAGGGGCATAAATCTTATCTAGGAATTTACAAGTAGCATCCTTAAGTAAACCTAACCCCTCAGAATACAAATTACAAGAAAAGGGACAAATAATCAATTCTTTGCATTTGCAGATGACATAATCATATTTGCAAACACTAATAATACAATTTGTACCAAGATCAAACAAATTATAGACAACTATTGTGCAATATATAAACAACTGGTTAACTACCACAAATCAACTTTCCAAGTAACAAAGAGCACCGCTAATACAACAAAACATCAAATTCAACAAACCTTTAACATAACATGTGCATCGGCACGTGACAAATACCTTGGCTGCCCTATTATAAACAAAAGAGTAACAAAAAACACATTCTCGCTGTAATAATCCTCATATTACCATAGGGATAGCATGGTAGAATGCGTTGGATATGGTAAGAAGATTGTAGGGTTGAATAGCTTAGAATAAGGATTGCTTCTCTGAGCTGTTATCGGCCAAATTTTGGGATCGAAACTTCTTTTATGGGGGAAGTGATGTAATACCCCTCATTTTTAGAAAGGATATTTGAGTAATTTTTCCCAACCTTCGTTCAATAATTATTTCGCTTTCAGAGGAGTTCAGATTTTCTGTAACATCCATGATCTCCGAAATAATTCCTTGAGTGGTATAAAATACATTCGATGTATTTTCGGGACTTAGAATATTTGTTTGGATAGAAACATATAATTTCGGAGTTAAAACCATGCCCATATAATTTTTTTCGGGCAAAAAGACCGGATTTGGCCTCCACCGCGACTTCATGCACGCCGGCATGCGTGCCGCGTGTCTTCTTCGCTGTCGAGTGCCTGCTCCTCCACGTCGGAGCTGAGTTTCTCCTTGGCTTATAAAAGGGAGCCGATCGAAGGGATTGATGGGCACCACTCCCGTCCCTTGCTCGACCTCCCCAGCTCCCCTCTCGGTCCTCTTCCCGCCGGCAAACCAGAACCGCGCCGAGCTTCTGTGCTTCACCGCTGCTGCTGCTCTGCCCCTGCTGTGCTGCTCCGCCGCTGTTGCTCTTCCCGGCGTCGTGAAGCCATCCCAGCGACCCAGCTCCGCCGCGAGCGCCGCTGCTGTAGTCGCATGTAGTTATTGTTGTGTGCCGTCGTTGCCGCCTCTACCGTCGTTGCCGCCGCTGCCGTCGTTGCCGCTGCTGCTGGTGATTGCTTCTTTCCCGGAGACGAGACATCCTCCCCGGCGAGAAGGCACCCAGCGCCGACGGAGTTGCCATTGTTGCTGTTGGCAGCGTTGTTGCTGTTGTTGTTGAAGGAGGAAGAAGACAAAGGGTGGATCCCCCTCCCTTAATTAATTACTTGTTGGGCCGAGAAGCCCAAATCCCATTCAGTCCGGAATTAACCCGAAATCGATCGAGCGGTATATTTTCGACCCACTTTTATCCGTATTTTTCTTTAGGAAAATTTAATTAATATTTTTATGATTTAAAATCATAAACATTTATTAAATTTAATTACTCGAGTTCGTCAGATAAATTAATTGATGATAATTAATTTGTCAGTCGTAACGTTATTTGCTGGATCGCGAGTGGACCCGTAATCCTGCTAGAGCTAGCTGAAGCATAGGCCATATCCTCGGAAATGATATCATCAGTAGTCGTTTCGTCTAGATTCATCGCTGAATCTACTTAAGGCAAGTGGCGGTTCGCTCTTGCTTATCATTCCATAATTATATTGATTATCAATTGTTGAATTGTTAATTAATTTGGGATGAATTACTGTTTTCGTTGGGAACAGTTTTGATAAAGGATATGATTAAAACATGATATTATAATAGGTTGTATATTGTTAAAACGATGCTATTATATCTGTTACTACCGTGATGGTATTGATGTGGACTATGGTGTGCTTGAACTGTTTAGTTAGCACGAGTATTCGTAGGAACGCTACTTAGTACCTTGCGAGATACAGTCGTTTCTTTATAACTTGGTGGTTAGGATTGACCTAACACCATTTCTCTGGTCATGACCGTCCCCTATCCGAGTATAGGGGTGGTGCACTTAGCTAGTGTCACATATTTCGGGAGTTGCTCCCAAGAGGTCTCTCGTCTCGGGACGAGGTGATCATGATAAAAGCTTATAGCGTGATGCGCGTTTTGGAATTAAATAAGATAAGTGTCATTGTCGTACACAATTAATATATCTAAGGCGAGTAGTGTAGCTAGGAAGTAATGTAGCTAGGAAAGACTCGTCTAGACTTTGGTCAGAGTAAAGTTCTCTTTCCAATCTGAATTCGCATTATGCGGTGAGGTTGATCGTGAACCGAAACACCAAGTCATTTTAAACTCTTGTGTGAACTTATATGTTCCCCAACATTTGTCATACTTCCAATAAGACTCAATTCGTTGGAGTCTTCTTTTCATATGTTTCGATAAGGCTCGTTCTCTTGGAGTCTTCTCTTCATATGTTCCCATAAGACTCAATTCCTTTGGAGTCTTCTTTTCAGTGCATGTCTAAACTTTAAATCATTTCGTGAAAGTTCCGGGTTACATATCGTTCCTTCGGTTGTTATTCGAGGGACAATGATAGTAAGCGGTTACGATCACTAGAACCATTCTATTTCTACCCTTGCATAGTCTTTCATTAGACTAACCAACCGGGTTTTATTCCTTGCATGGTTGGCTGGTGTCATTCGTCCTATACGGCACCAAGTCATTTAATCTGAATTCGTATTATGCGGTGAAGTTGGTCGTGAACCGAAACACCAAGTCATTTAAAACTCTTGTGTGAACTTATATGTTCCCCAACATTTGTCATACTTCCGATAAGACTCAATTCGTTGGAGTCTTCTTTTCATATGTTTCGATAAGGCTCGTTCTCTTGGAGTCTTCTCTTCATACGTTCCCATAAGACTCAATTCCTTTGGAGTCTTCTTTTCAGTACATGTCTAAACTTTAAATCATTTCGTGAAAGTTTCGGGTTACATATCGTTCCTTCGGTTGTTATTCGAGGGACAATGATAGTAAGCGGTTACGATCACTAGAACCATTCTGTTTCTACCCTTGCATAGTCTTTCATTAGACTAACCAACCGGGTTTTATTCCTTGCATGGTTGGCTGGTGTCATCCGTCCTATACGTCACATCAGTGGTTAGTTCCCGAAGACTCGAAGTAACCAATTGAAGGAGTGACTTGCAGTTGCAGATTTAAGTGCCGGTATTTCAAGGTCGATAGACATTACTTTAATGTATGTTTTTCATAACCTAGTCATGTAATAGGTTTATTTATAAAGTCTTTCGCTGTATTATCACTCTGTTGTAAAAACACATCTCCTCGTTTAACGAGAGATCTTTTAATATAAATGGTTGAGTTTCATTTAAAAATGCCTTCTACTGTTTAACCTTTTGTTATTTAATATGTTTATTTAAGTTAATTGTTCCGATCAAAGCCTTGGGTGACATCGGACAATAACGTCTGAGGTCACTGGCGTGTGGCATTTCCGACATTAAGTCGGGGGTGTTACAATTATGGTATCAGAGCAATGGTTTTAAAATTTCTTGGCCTATAGTTAGGTTTGAGAATTTTTGAAAATTAAATTCGAAACTATTTTCAACCTATGTTCTATTAAAAAGAACTTTGAAGATTTGACTGTTGGATTTAAAAGTTTTCTTTACTCCTTGGAATTTAAAATAATGATTTAGCTATTTGAACTTCAAAAGCTATTTATAATTGGTGTATAAAATGTCGTGTTATAAGCGATTAAATTGAGTTTATGGTTGTAACTTTAAAATTTTGATTTTGGGTCTTAAAAGATTTTGTGATAATTGTATCACTAGTTTGCGAAACTAAAATGTATAAATAATTATTTTTATAGGGTTTAAAGGTATAAAGTATGAAGTTTGAAAGCATCGGGTTTAAAAATAAGTGGTTTTCAAACTTCTGCAAGATTCGAGTTGTTACTTATTCCTTAGATCCATTCTTAGGAATATCATTTCTCTTTAGATGGAATGTCATTTAAAGGTTGACATTTCTCCAAGAGTTCCCACTTTCGAGTAAGTCAGAAGAAGGTCGTTTTGCGGTTAATGGTGGTGGGCCAGTCAGACTAATATAAAGTTATTAGTTTGGACCCTTATAAATCGTATCATAACGTAACTGACTCAGTGTCATGTACAATATGGAAAAGTTCTAAACAAACGTTATGGTTCATCAATAGTGATGGACACCCGATCCACCAACCAAGCAACTAGCGAGAGTCCTAGCAATGGATCTCGAGTTTGGCTGATGAGTGTTACTCCACAAGGGAAAGACGCGGGATCTGACTCACGTAACAGTGACCCGACCCTGTGGCAGGATATTCTTCAGGGACAAGAGGACCCCCAAGTTGCAAGGGGAGTTCCACCTCTTGCCCCGATCATGCTGAATGCAACGACTATTGGGCAGATAGTAGGACTGGTGGTCGAAGTACTAATGACCCAGATAATACCGCAAGCTCAAGCGGCCCCCATACCTCAAATCTCAGCCAGTATGGAGGCACAGATCGAGACAAGGAGCGGGCAACAAAATCGCAGGGCTGGCTCGTTTAGACGCCCGGCGTCGTCCACCAAGATCGAGAAGTCTGGTCGTACTAGGATCAAGACGACTCCGTTCAATTCCGCCAAAGGCTCAGGCTGGAATAGCGGCGGGATTGTATGCCACAACTGTGGTAAGGCTGGGCACAAGAGCCCTGGTTGTCAAAAGGAAAAGAGGGTATGCTACCAATGTGGGAAGGAAGGCCACATGAAGGCACACTGTAAGAAGAAGGACCTAAGGCTAAAGCAAGTAAATCAGGCCCCAAATGTTGGCAGTGGACATAACTCGAGGGAGAAAGTGTCTGCTCCGGAGCAATCTGTTGCTCGTGATAATGGCAAGGCACCTATGGAACCTTTGGGTCAAGAGCAGTGACTCTTTGTGATACGTCACCCCGATGGGAGAAAAGCTTTGTACAAGTGGTAGCATTTTGTAAGGCTTTTTAGATTATGGAGCGATGACTCGTGTCGATAGTCTCCATAGTTCAGTAATCTGTCTACTCGACTTTCTATCAGATGTTTTCTGTAATGTTTCGATCAATGAAGGAGTGTTCCCTTGTTTCAAAAATTACTAAATTCATCACTATTGCAAATTGTTCATTCATACGAGGCTCCGTGAGTGCCAAAAACAGTTATGTCGTATGGATAAAGACTGTCAGGACTCGCAAAAGAGGGGTAACGTATGGAACCGAGGTGTTCGTTCCCTACATGGTTAACACCAGGGTCGACTCCACTATTGAATTAGTAGATCCATTCTTAGGAATCTCTCTTTGTTCTTGGAGTAATGTCGCATCGGTATGACATTAATTACTCCCTTCGCTGAGCGGACGAGTGTTATCTCGTAAGTTGAGTTTTCCAAAATTTATTAGGGTGAAGGAAACAAATGTGTGTGGTTAATGCTCTATGGGACGATTTTTTTTTCTCTCATATGTGTACCCTGAACATTTGTTTTGATAAAAGTACGTATGAGTGAACTACATGAAGTTCAGAATACCTCGTTATGAGGTCATGCTATATGCATTGATGTGGAAAGATTGTTGAGAAGGGAATGAATGTATAAGAGGGATAGTTCATAGGGAATCCAATTTCTCTAAACAGATGATATCAAGTTAGCGTTTCGCTACTTGGTAAAGGGAGAGGTCTCGTGTTCGAGTCTCTCCAACAACCTAATGGAAGTGGCGATTAAATTGGTGCCACCAGTGATGGGTTGGGGTATATGGAATGCAGCCCTGTGATTAGGCCGGCCCAAAGTGGCGGAACGTTACATAAAAGTGCATTTTTTCATGAAGTCATAGGGATTATGGTTATGGATGTTGTAAGTGAATATGTCCTTTGTAGACCAGAGGATTAGACTCTCGGAAAAGCTAAGGGTGTGAGGTCGTAGGTATTGTCTTGGAAGATGTACCTAAGATTCGTTATGAGGCTTCCTTAAGAGAAGCGATAAAAGGGTTGGACAAAGAGTGATTGATGTCTGTTACGACGATTTGATGTCACGTTAAGGGAAATAAAGTGATTAGGCACAACTGTGCTAATCAATTTATCGCGATCTTATTTCGAGGAAACTAGAGGTCTGAGTTGGCGGTGAACTTTAGGGCCAAATGACTGAATTTAGGAAGTTGTCCTTTCAGGGAATAAAGAATTATGACTCTTGGGAATTTACAAGGTTCGATATTTGGAATTTATGTGAATGGGCCATCCATAAGGAGTATAGTACAACCCTTATTGGAAAGATCAGGTTGTGAAGTTACTGTGTTAGGAAAATGCCACTTAAATGGAAAGATTACAGTTTAAGGATAGATCATATTGATGATTCCAATAAACTAAAGGATTTAGTACATAAATTAAGTTTGTGTATGCTTAAGGAGTAAGGTAACAATGCTACTTGTGTATATCTATTAAAGGATTAGGACACAAGTGATTGATTCTGTTGATAATGAATCATTTAGCAATATGATACTTTGAGGAAATAGGAGTAAGATCTCATGTGATTTGTTTGGGGGACATATGAATAAATGTTGTGATTATTCTTGGAGAAAGTTAAGGAATCTTAAAGGATTTAAGTTAGAGATTGCTTAAAGGAATACGTTAAATTATTCTTGTAAGGATTTTTGGTTAGAGATGGCATAAGGTCAAACTTACTTTTAGATAAATGATGGAATTGTGGGAGGTACCTTTAAGGAAATTGAGGATGTAATGTTTCGAGGTTACTAAGATTTGATAATTGGGTTGTAAAGAGTTAATGTGTGAACTTTGGGATTGTTTATATAAATAAATTGGAAAAGAGATGCGTGTTCTCCTATTAAAGATACAGTAATGTTGTTATGATAATTTTTGGTGTAACCAATTGTGGGATGATATAAGTAAAGATTTTGAGTTAAAGATCTGGCACAAGGGCCAAATGTGATTAAGGTAACCAATGAATAGGTGAGTCGTGTATGTAAGAAGTAAGGTCTATATGACAAAGGGAATTACTAAGTTGAGTTATAGTTGAATTCTATGTATGTACTCGAAGACCGGATTGTCGAAAGGAGGTTTGTAGAAAGATGTTATAGTCTTCTATGTAAGGACATCAAGGTCTTTAGGAGGAATAGAGCATAACAGCAAGGTTATATTGGAAATTTGAGTGAATACTTTGATTAGGGAAATGGTAATCCTGTGAATGGTCATATCTGTCCTAGCTAGAGTAAAGAAGGCAGGCAATATATTGTAAGGGGAATCATGACCGAGTAAGTAGTTCAATTTTGGCGATATAAGTTATAAAGACCAAATTGGTTAAGGATACCAACCTAAGGAAGTTTGGGTATATACTTCGAGAGAAGTTTAGAGATAAGTGAAAGAGAATATGTATTCTCATAATTAAGGTATAGCGAGTCTATTGTGGTGATCGTGACTTTGAGGATGGTCACGAGTTAGTACAAGTATAGCACATGGAGATAGGATATGCGAGATAATGGTATCATCTTTGCCTTCGGAGGACTGATAAAGGGTGAGGTCTCGTGTTCGAGACTCATCAACAACCTCCCAGAGATGGGGATGGGTTGGGGTGTATGGGCTGCGGCCCATGGCAACAACGGACGCTGGAAATGGCTGGGCCTGGGCTCGAAGCCACTAGTGGGCCGTCTGTAAAACATAAAAGCAGCCCATGGCAACAGCGAACACTGGAAAGGGTTGGGCCTGGGCTCGGAGCCACTATTGGGTCGTCTGTAAACCATAACAGTGCACTTTTTAAGATCAGATAGTGAGATTATGGTGATTCCAGTCACCCTTAGTTCAGCGATGCTAGTTTCGGGGTCGAAACTATTTTAAGGGGGTAGTAATGTAATAACCCTCATATTACCATAGGGATAGCATGGTAGAATGGGTTGGATATGGTAAGAAGATTGTAGGGTTGAATAGCTTAGAATAAGGATTGCTTCTCTGAGCTGTTATCGGCCAAGTTTCGGGGTCGAAACTTCTTTTATGGGGAAAGTGATGTAATACCCTCATTTTTAGTAAGGATATTTGGGTAATTTTTCCCAACCTTCGTTCAATAATTATTTCGCTTTCAGAGGAGTTCGGATTTTCCGTAACATCCATGATCTCCAAAATAATTCCTTGAGTGGTATAAAATACATTCGATGTATTTTCGGGACTTAGAATATTTGTTTGGATACAAACATATAATTCCGGAGTTAAAACCATGCCCATAAATTTTTTTCGGGCAAAAAGACCGGATTTGGCCTCCACTGCGACTTCGTGCATGCCGGCATGCGTGCCACGTGTCTTCTTCGCTGTCGAGTGCCTGCTCGTCCACGTCGGGGCTGGGTTTCTCCTTGGCTTATAAAAGGGAGCCGATCGAAGGGATTGATGGGCACCACTCCCGTCCCTTGCTCGACCTCCCCAGCTCCCCTCTCGGTCCTCTTCCCGCCGGCAAACCAGAACCGCGCCGAGCTTCTGTGCTTCACTGCCGCTGCTGCTCCACCCCTGCTGTGCTGCTCCGCCGCTGCTGCTCTTCCCGGCGTCGTGAAGCCATCCCAGTGACCCAGCTCCGCCGCAAGCGCCACTGTTGTAGTCGCGTGTAGTTGTTGATGTGTGCCGTCGTTGCCGCCGCTGCCGTCGTTGCCGCTGCTGCTGGTGATTGCTTCTTCCCCGACGACGAGACATCCTCCCCGGCGAGAAGGCACCCAACGCCGACGGAGTTGCCATTGTTGCTGTTGGCGGCGTTGTTGCTATTGTTGTTGAAGGAGGAAGAAGACAAAGGGTGGACCCCCCTCCCTTAATTAATTACTTGTTGGGCCGAGAAGCCCAAATCCCGTCCAGTCCAGATTTAACCCGAAATCGATCGAGCGGTATATTTTCGACCCACTTTTATCCGTATTTTTCTTTAGGAAAATTTAATTAATATTTTTATGATTTAAAATCATAAAAATTTATTAAATTTAATTACTCGAGTTCGTCAGACAAATTAATTGATGATAATTAATTTGTCAGTCGTAACGTTATTTGCCGGATCGCGAGTGGATCCGTAATCCTGCTAGATCTAGCTGAAGCATAGGCCATATCCTCGGAAAGGATATCATCAGTAGTCGTCTCGTCTAGATTCATCACCGAATCTACTTAAGGCAAGTGGCGGTTCGCTCTTGCTTATCATGCCATAATTATATTGATTATCAATTGTTGAATTGTTAATTAATTTGGGATGAATTACTGTTTTCGTTGGGAACAGTTTTGATAAATGATATGATTAAAACATGATATTATAATAGGTTGTATATTGTTAGAACGACGCTATTATATCTGTTACTACCGTGATGGTATTGATGTGGACTATGATGTGCTTGAACTGTTTAGTTAGCACGAGTATTCGTAGGAACGCTACTTAGTACCTTGCGAGGTACAATCGTTTCTTTATAACTTGGTGGTTAGGATTGACCTAACACCATTTCTCTGGTCATGACCGTCCCCTATCCGAGTATAGGGGTGGTGCACTTAGCTAGTGTCACATATTTCGGGAGTTGCTCCCAAGAGGTCTCTCGTCTCGGGATGAGGTGATCATGATAAAAGCTTATAACGTGATGCGCGTTTTGGAATTAAATAAGATAAGTGTCGTTGTCGCACACAATTAATATATCTCAGGCGAGTAGTGCAGCTAGGAAAGACTCGTCTAGATTTTGGTCAGAGTAAAGTTCTCTTTCCAATCTGAATTCGCATTATGCGGTGAAGTTGGTCGTGAACCGAAACACCAAGTCATTTAAAACTCTTGTGTGAACTTATATGTTCCCCAACATTTGTCATACTTCCGATAAGACTCAATTCGTTGGAGTCTTCTTTTCATATGTTTCGATAAGGCTCGTTCTCTTGGAGTCTTCTCTTCATACGTTCCCATAAGACTCAATTCCTTTGGAGTCTTCTTTTCAGTACATGTCTAAACTTTAAATCATTTCGTGAAAGTTTCGGGTTACATATCGTTCCTTCGGTTGTTATTCGAGGGACAATGATAGTAAGCGGTTACGATCACTAGAACCATTCTGTTTCTACCCTTGCATAGTCTTTCATTAGACTAACCAACCGGGTTTTATTCCTTGCATGGTTGGCTGGTGTCATCCGTCCTATACGTCACATCAGTGGTTAGTTCCCGAAGACTCGAAGTAACCAATTGAATGAATGACTTGCAGTTGCAGATTTAAGTGCCGGTATTTCAAGGTCGATAGACATTACTTTAATGTATGTTTTTCATAACCTAGTCATGTAATAGGTTTATTTATAAAGTCTTCCGCTGTATTATCACTCTGTTGTAAAAACACATCTCCTCGTTTAACGATAGATCTTTTAATATAAATGGTTGAGTTTCATTTAAAAATGCCTTCTGCTGTTTAACCTTTTGTTATTTAATATGTTTATTTAAGTTAGTTGTTCCGATCAAAGCCTTGGGTGACATCGGACAGCAACGTATGAGGTCACTGACGTGTGACATTTCCGACATTAAGTCGGGGGTGTTACACTCGCATATCATAACACAAACCAATAATCAACTAACAAAATGGAAAGTCAATACCCTTTCCCAAGGAAAAAGAATACTTATTCAAGCAAATCTAGCAGCCCAACCCAACTATATTATGCAAAACATCACACTTTCGACTAGTATACATAAAAAAAACTGGATAAAATTAACAAAAACATCTTCTAGAATAAAGAATCTAACTATAAACCACTAATAGGATGTAATGAAATATGCAAACCCGTGGGTAAAGGGGGAATGGGCCTACGCAAAAGCGAGGATACCAAGAAAGCTCTTCAAATAAAATTACTATGAAAAACACTTGTAGATCCGTACAACTTATGGGTTAAATTATCACAGAAAAATACCTTCGTAATAGACCAACTTTAGAATACAAAAAAACCCACAACTAATACATCGTGGCATTGGAGTAACCTAACAAAACTATTGGTACCGTCAAATCAAGTTTATGATGGCAAATCGGGGATGGTAAAACTATTAAATTTTGGTTAGACAACTGGACACTACTAACCAGTTTAGTTCCCAAGTGCAAAACCAGAGACAATATAGGCAACTCATAAAAATCTCTAAATACCTCAACCAAGACAAATCTTAGAACATCGCATAATCAAGAAAACACCTAGATAACGATACCATAGAAATAATCATCAACACAAACATACCAACAAACGAATTCCAAGATAAATTATGTTGGGCACACAACAAAAATGGATGGTTCACAACTAACACAATAATAAACATTTTGTACAAAAAAAAGGATTTTCCCAATCTATATCAAACTGGATTTGGGACCTTCACGTACCACCTAAGATAAAAACAATATTGTGGAATATTATTAAAAATGGCATTCCTATCAAAGGAAGACTTTATGAAAGACATATAGCGATACCCCTAGAATGTATTGAATGCAAAAATCCATATGAAGATCTGAATCACATACTATCAAAATATCCCAATACAACTTCAATAATAAGCCAAATTAATCCCAAAATTAGAGCTATCGTTTCACTAATTGATGAAAACAATAAGAAACCACCAAATACTAAATGAAATTAGAAATCAACTTAGAAAACAAGAGTTTGAAAAGCTAGCATATACTTGGTGGAGTATTTGGTACCAAAAGAATATAAAAATATTTTGTGAGCCAACAAAAGATGTAATCCAGATCTCAACAAATTCATAACAAGACAACACGAAGAATGGATCAACTCGAAAAAAACAAGATCCCGGAAATACTACGAAAAATACAAATCAACCAACTAGACGCAAACGAAAAAACATAAGATGGACAAGGCCAGAACCAAACTTCTACAAACTCAACTTTGACGCATCCAGCTACCCAACAAGACCATCCACATTTGGGTTTATCATCAGAGACCATTCGACCATACCAATCTCCACGGAAAATGGAAATCTTGGTAAGGTAACACCTATTGTTGTGGAAGCCCTTTCTATGCTTAACATTAAGAAGGCTATCCAACTTGGAATCTCCTCTCTTGAGATTGAGATTGCACATGGGAAATTGAACTCATTGTCTCAGACATCCTTGTTGACTTGCGACGATTTACCAAATGTCGCATATCCCATGTTTTTAGGGAGATTAACATTGTGGCTGATTTCACTACAAACCTCTATCACAAACATTTATCTCCTGACTTGGCATCCATTCCATATCACCGTGATCTCGTTCCTCGAAATGCTATAGGGCGGCTGACCTCCAGATAGGTGAACCCCCCTAATTCCTTTTCTAATATAAAACCTTCACTCTTGTAATTTGAATCCACTGTCATGGACAAAAGAACTTTTAGAAATAGATTATTGGAAAATTTGACACTGGAATCAATTTAATCAAATCATCATTATTATTGTAGTATTAAAGTTGAGCTTTTACTCATTAAGTGCAACAAGAGATTTGATTAATATATATCATACAAAAGGTAACTGCTCAAATACGAACAACAAGTTTCACGCGGACTATGCGAACGCGTTGATCGGGAGTTGATCAACTATTGACTGGCGCAGACTGGTCCTATACTAAGTCTTTTTAATAAGATATGCATTTTTCTCATGCATTGTGACACCTATTTCCAATTTAATGTGATACACATATACACATAGGCTTCTAGACTAATTCTTTTTTATGAAGCGATGCACATTTTTCAAGCACTATGATACACATTCCACATGCACTACAATACACATTCACCATGCACTATGATACACATACATACATGCTCCTAGACTAAGTTTTTTCAATGAAGCAATGAACATTTCTCATTCACTGTGACACACATTCCTCATGCATTGTGACATAATGTGATATGCATACACACACATGCTCCCAGACTAAGGGTATGTTTGGTGAGGCCTGTTATAATTTCATTTCTATTTATAAAGATATTTTCAAGAAATAATATTCTTAATACTTTAAATATAGTGTAAAATTAAAAGTCTCTCACACACTTCTTCCAATATATATAAAGGTTTTTCTATTGATAATGATAATTTTACCACACATATTTTTATGAGATAAATATTTATTCCTAGAAAACTCTTTAGAAATAACCAAACCAAATAAACCCTAAGTTTTTTTAATGAAGCAATGTACATTCTCTATGCATTGTGAATTGTCATACACATACATACACAATAACCTTTTAATAAAGTGTGCTCTTTTATTTACGAAAATGTTCACTTATAATGAAACACATGCTTGGCACATGGCCCTTTATAATGGAACTTTAATCTCAACCATTAATTAAAAACAATACAACAATTTATGTTCTTTTAACTTTTACTTATTTATAAAAATATCACAATGTCCAAACAAAGCCCATTTATGCACGAATTGATCCAACGTCCATGATCATTTTCCACGTTCTCATGGGGGCATGTTCGCGCCTGAACAAAACTCTCATATAGTGTATTTTTTTTTTGTAATGTAAGAAGCATTTGTAACAAATTGGTCCCCAACAACAATGCCAAAAACTTGATGTAGCTAAAACCTACTCGCAAATGTACGAGGTCAGTTCTAGTGGTCAAGTGTAGATCCCACATAGACCAATGTAATATCTATTGAAACTCTAATATTGAACTAGGCCATAAAATAAGGAACTGGATAAGTCTATAGCTAATCTAATGAATAACAATGCAAATGAAGGATACAAATCAATAGGATAAACATGTCTAAGGTCAAGGATCACCGCAACAATGCTTCATTAAATAAAATAACACTTAACCTGGATTTACTCTGAATTATTTAAAGATAAACCATCTAAGGAAATCTACTAAATCTTGTCAGATGATATTAAATGTGCATGAATCTAACCGACAATCGTTGTCAGTCACGTAAAGCTAATCAAATTCAGACCCATTGAGCACTTAGAGTCTAGGGATAAATTGAAATAACATTCGTTGTCGCGTTCTGCTAAATCCAACTAAAACCTATAGTATCTATGGTAGCTTATTATTCCTCAAGAATAATTAATTTTTTGTCGCATTAATAACACTGGGGTTCAACTCATAGGGATCTAATAAGAAAAATCTCATGTCGATCTCAACCCTAATATGAATCCAATTCGCATAGGTTACTATGGCATAAAGCGCATTAGGATTGACTCAAATACAATTTCAGTTCATGTAAATATATAATTCTATTTAAATACACATCATCGAGATCTCCACAACCTTAAAACTAGGAATTTAGCTAAAGCATGATTGAGAAATAGTAAAAAAAAATTAACATAACCATCAACATCTATAAATTATTCAATAAAAATAAGAGATAGAAAACTTAGTAATTGAAATTGATGGTATACATCACTATGTGCAAATTGTTGCATGGATGAGATCATATATGTAAACCAACAAATCTTGGTGGAATTCAAATTAAAAAACAAAGGCATAAACCAAGTTCTAAAAATGCAATTTATATGAAAGATTATGGCAGAATTACATAATAAATGGTCAAAATTATTAATAAAATATACTTGAAAAACACTCATATCTTAAACTATATTGAGAAAACGGATATGTCATGGCAATAGGCCAAATTACTTAAACTCAGAGAAACTTTTAAAAAAGAACTCTTTGACAAGTTGGTGATGGTAAAACTATCAGATTCTGATATGTTTATTGTGTCTTACCATCACCACTCATCAACTAGGCCAATTCTCCCCAAGAAATTGATTTGTTAACAAAATTTATGAATTTATTGATAATGAAAAACAATGGAAGGAAACACACCTCCTAAACCAATCTAATTTCATAAAATATAGTGAAAAGGATATTAGACATTTTGATACCAAAGAGTTACAATTAGAATAGATTGTATAGGGACCAAGTAAAATGGTTGATTCTCTATTAGATCCGCTATGAAACTAATCACTAGAAACTTTACACAACCAACAAATGAAATCGAATGAATATGGAAATTGTACACTTTACCAAAAGTAAAGAACTTTCTTGGAAATTTGATAAAAATGAGGTACCAACTAAAGCTAGGCCGAGTTCCTGTCTGAATAGGATATGTGTCATGTGTAACCATCATTGTGAAGGGGGTAAGCTATTTACCCCCTGACACGGTGCTTTTTGCACCGTGTCAGTGCCGCGCGGAAGTGACTGCCGCACGGCAGTCACTTTCGGCCGGCAGCCGGTGCCGGCCGCCGGTGTGTCTCCGGTGGCCGACAGTGTGTCTCCGGTGCCTTCGGTGGGTGTCTCCGGTATCTCCGACTCGATCCGAACCTCTTCGGTGGGTGTCTTCGGTGTCTCCGACTCAACTCGAACCTAATTCGATCTTTTTAGCCACTAGTTTAATCTTTTTTTAAGGGTTTGTCCATTCTCTATTAGGGAATATTTTGTAGCGTACCCACTAGTTTAATTTTTTTAGCCATTAGTTTAATCTTTTTAGCCACTAGTTTAATTTTTTTAGCCACTAGTTTAATCTTTTTAGCCACTAGTTTAATATTTTTAGGGTTCAGGGTAAAATATTCGGTGGATCCACCGCCGGCCACCTCCGATTCACCGCGGACACCCCACCTCCGGCCACCACCGGCCACCACCGGCCACCACCTTCCACCACCGGAAGCCACCGCACGGCAGCCAATTCTGTAAGTATATCTGGCTAACCCTATTTACATTGGAGCAAACAAATGTGAAACAAATTCTATCATTGAAGTTGAGGCTATTTCACTAAGAAATGGGATCATTCATGCAAAATGATTTAACTTTAGAAAAAAATGAAATTGAAGTAGACAACCTATGTGTCATTAATTCGATCGAGTGAGTCTGGAACTACCCCTACAGAGAAATCGAGATGATTATCTTTGATATCCTTACTCATTTATAATCTTTATTGACAGTAAAAATTTCTCACATTTTTAGGGAAATGAATTAAATAATTGATAAAATCGCATCTTTTTACCGCTATCTCGGCTGAAAAATATTGAAAACAATATACTTACGGAATTTGTAACACCCCCAAATATTCCCTTGGAAAGGCATTACCGCCAGTGACCTTAGACGTTCTGTCCGATGTCACCCAAGGCTTTACCAGTTGATATAAATCATCACACAACAATTATGATACAAAATATCATAACTTCATTTAAACCATAGTCGCGGAATACAACACAATTCCAAGTATGACAAAATACATCAGAATTACAGCGGAAGTCTTTACACAAAACATTTTCTTAACACAGCGGAAGTCTTTAAATAACCAACAACAGGGGTCTTGATCACAATGATCACCCACCAAGGATCTTTGATATGAATATGCTCATGGACAGTGGGGTGCATACCATGCAAGAGGAGCCAATGTCCAAGACCAAGGCGAAGGCCACCCGGCCAAACCCTAAAAGTGCACCGGCAAACCCTAATGGCCCGCCAAGCCACATGGAGGTTCCTCTCGGCACATGTCCAATTCTCTCAACCACCAAGACTCCCACAGCTCCTCCAGAGTCACCTCAGACCATTGGAGCCCTTGGTGCCGAGCCAAGTCAACTTTTGCCGAGCCCTAGGTCAAACCCTAGTTTCACGGCCGCGCGTGAGGAGGGGTATAGGCACGAGCCCACATCTGGCTCAATCACTCGAGCCCGAGCTGACCCACCTCACCACCAGCTCAAGGGAGGTCCTTTGGCTCAGGGAGTGCCAAGCCAAACCGCGCCCAGCCCGGGTCCATGCATTGCAGCCTCTCCGCAAATCTCGGCGCCAGCCACACCACACCCGGGTTAATAGCCCACATGAAGAATTGAAGCCATTTGCACTTTTCGAATTATTTCCGATTATTTTCTTTGGTGATTAAACATTTTTAGACTTAATTTAAATTCCCTAAACTGCCCATTACTTGTGTTTTGATTAGTGGGCACGTGCTAGCTTAGTGCTTTCTTTTTAGTGATTTTCTTTTAATTGTTTTAGTAACCGGCTGTTAGGTTACTTAGGCAAACTCCTTGGCATTTGTTTTGGCACGTTTTGATCAGATTGAAATCAAGAGAATTACAGTTTCAAAGTTCTTTCCTTTTGTTCCTCACTTGTGCGTAAGATCGAGTGAATTCCCTTGAGAGATTGAAGTGTGTAGTATCTCCGATCCCTCTAGGTTGCTTCCTTGTGTTTGGTGCGTCAAATCCACACATAAGAAAGTACTTATCCATCGCAATTCCACCCCCATTCAATCGTTCCACCGATCACCCCCAAAAACCCTAAAAAGAGCCGAAGTTGCCTTGTTCTTCACCTTTGGAGATCGGACCATTTCGCCAACATTTCGAGCAATTCTTGCACATAGGCTTCATAGATCCGAAGGGCTATCAATCTTAACCTGGATCACTTGTCAAAACACCGTTCGCTTCTATAGTCGTTCTAGCCTTCACGGGATGGCAACTTATCTGATGTGCCGAATCGAACGGATGACACCAGCCAACCATGCAGAGAACAATTATGGTTGGTTAGTCTAATGAAGAACTAAGCAAGGGTACAAAGCAGAGTGGTTTGAAGTAGTCGTATTAGGTTAGACTCATCGCTTCTCGAATAAAAACCGATGACGATAGTCAACCACCATACTCCTACTAGAATACAAGAAGAGACATGATCAAGAGAAGATTCTAGAGACTGAATCTCACAGCAATCAATCCCAAAAGAAGACTCCAACGAAATGAGTCTTATCGGAAACATGACAAATGTTGGGAAACATTAATAAATCACACAAGCGTTCAAAACGACTTGATGTTTCGGTTCACGACCAACCACACCGCTTAAAGCGAATCCAGATTGAAAAGAGAACTTTACTCTGATCAAAGTCAAGACGAGATTTCCTAGCTGCACTATTGCCTAGCTGCACTACTTGCCCAAGGGTATATTAATTATGTGCGACAACGACACTTATCTCATTTAATTCCAAAACACACATCACGTTATAAGCTTTTAGATATATGTTTCGTCATGAGGGACATATATCGAAGGGAATCCTTCCCAAGGTTTGTGACACTAGTTAAGTGCACCACCTCTATACTCGGATAGAGGACGATCATGATCCGCCAGTTGGTGTCAGGGTCTCCGATGCCCTCTCAACCAATAATTATCAAGAAACGACTGGACCTCAATGAGTCCAACGTTCCTAACTACTAGTGCTAACTAAACAGTTCAACACAGTAATAATCCACATCACAGCCATCATGGCCAACATCAAAAACATATATCAATACTAGCGTTGTTCTAACTGATACAACCTAGTATAATATCATGTTTTAATCATATATATAATAGCGTTGTTCTAACAGATATACAACCTATTATAATATCTCATTTTAATCATATCATTAACAAAGCTGTTCCCAACGAACAATAAATCAGTAAATCATCCCAAATTAATTAACAACTAAACAATTGATAATTAATTGAAATATGGAATGATGAGCAAGAGCGAACCGCCACTTGCCTTATATCCGCAGAAGCTTAAAAACGACGATGGGATTTCCGGGCTTGAAACAGGGACAGATCGGGAAACACAGATTCCTTCGGATCGACCCACAAAGAAATCCTAAGTTAGATTCGACAAACACGAGTACGAATCTAAAGAATAACGAAAGGAATCGAAAGGAACGAAGCCCGATCGAAAGTCACAGAAGCCAAGGCCAAAACAAGCCAAAAGTTTCTGGGCGGCGGTCGCCGCCTGCCTTACGGCGGGCGCCGCTGTTCGTGGCGGCGGTCGCCGCTACGAACACCAGAAAATATACACGAGAGGCAAAAACTCACCGACTTTGATTGTTTTGCTTCTCCTTTGCTTTGCTTTGGATTCTAAGCTTCTAAGGGCTTCCAAGGCTTCTCTTTGCAACTGGAATAACACCCAATGGAACTCCGATGATCGATCTCAAAGTCTCCGGCGAGAGCTTAATATTCCGACGAGATGATTGTGAGGGATTTGAGCTTCGAATTGAGCTTCAATCTGATCCCAAACATCCTCCTTAAATAGCCAAACCCAGGGGACAAGAAATGGGCAAGCCATGCACGTGGAGGGCCTAGATCGAGTCGTCCCCCGGTCTCCGGCAAGCCCCTGCAACAGTGGCGGCGGTCGCCGCGACCGGCAAGAGGTCGCCACCCTTATGGGTCTCTGGCGACGGTCGCCGCTTCCTAGGCCACTTGACAAGTTGGTGCTGACAATGTCGGCTAGTTGGCGGCGGTCGCCGCTTGCTTTACGGCGGTCGCCGCCAAGGCCACATTTCATTCGTTTAAACTGGATCAACTTGGCCTTAGCCCGGGATAAAAATAATCGTACACGAACGAGTATTAAGTCCCAAAATACGTCGAAATGTATTTTATTTCACTTAGAAAAATATTACAGAGATTAAGAACATTACAAAATGTCTTTCTGTCTCTGAAATTAATTCGACGTACGAAACGGGTGTTTGGGACAAATCCCAAAATATCCTTATAAAATGAGGGATATTACAGAATTTTTGCGTGGCACCCTTGAGTTAATGCAATTTTCGCGAGATACCCGAAGGTTTGAACTATTTCGCGTGGTACCCCTGAGGTTTTGAAATTTTTTGCCAAATACCCTTGACGTTAGAAACTGTTAGATTTTTGCCAAATTCTCATGTCAGCCGTTAACTTACAAAAACTAAAAGGCAAAAAGAATGAAAAAAATTGGTTCCCCTCCCCAAATTCACTACTGCCCCTGCTTTCAAAAAACTGATTGCCCATTCTTTAGTAGCATCCAACCTCTCTTTACGTCAGTTCCCAATTTGAGAGTTGAGCTAGAATTCTAGCCAAATTAGGCTATTACCATCACGTGATGCAGCCTATACATATAAATCAGCCTAATGTAGTTGAGCTAGAATTTAGTTTATATGATGGTGGTGATGATTGAGATTTTATGTATTAGGATTGAAGATGTCTGTGAGGTCCCCAACTGAAACATTTGGGCCTTGTCAGCAAATCCAGTTTACAAATCTTAGCCAAATAACATCAAGCTTAAATTCATCCATAAAATTCTCCAAATTCATCTAGTTTATGAAGTATTTAAATTAATCAGCCTTCTTAACCTAAAAAATCCAATTTTCCCGAAAACTCCAGTTTATCCCCAAATTCACTATTCAGTAAAACCCTAAATCTAATTGCATCCCCCAATACAATCCACCCCAACCTTAAAATTTGTAATAGGGATCTTACCCAAAGTCTTCTTCGTCCACCGTCGCCATCCACATCGTCGTCCACAACGTTGTGGTCTCCGTCGTCAACCGCGTTCGCAGGAACAGATTTTGAGCGTGCTCAGATGCCCAGACCCCGCCTTCGTCGTCTCCGACACTAATATTTCTAGCAAAGCACCGCCAGCCACCGGGGCTCGTCGGAAAATGGCAAACCGAGGTTGAAGACCTCCACATCCAAATTGTCGGGTGTATGTGGCTGGGAGGAGAAAGAAGCGAACAAGTAAGCGAGGCAGTATATTTTATTTTTTATTTTATTATATGGACTTAACGTTTTTCTTAACGTTCTTTTTCACGGAAGGGTATTTTACGGAAATAGTTAAGAGTTTAGGGGTACCACGCGAAATAGTTCAAACCTTCGGGTATCTCGCGAAAATTGAAAAAACTCAAGAGTACCATACAAAAATTCCGATATATTTATATGCAATGAAACTTAAATTGATTTTTAATCTAATTCTTTTATCTTATAAAAATGGTGTCCTAAATCACAGCAACAACAGTCCTTCATTTTTTTGATAAGGACCAACAGTAGCACTAGCAGTAAGAAATGCCCTGATAAAAGCTTATGATTTAGGCATTACCAACATTCATCTTGAATGTGACAACCTTACCATCGTGAACGTCCTTAATCAAATCTGACACTGTCCATGGGATATTGAAATGTTAATTTTTGATATCCTGTGTATTTTACAACTGTTTTCTTCAGTATAGATTTCTCACGTCTTCCGAGAAACAAACGTCGTGGCCGATTTTATCGCAAAGAAGGTCCAACAGAGTTCCTTGGAAGACTTTAGAGATAGTCTAGAATTTGTAATTCTCATTCGAAATGATGCTATAGATTGAGAAATCGGATCTTCTGTGGTTTTCAATCTAATTTTTACTTAATAAAAAAATAAAAATAAATAAGGACCAACAATAGTCCTCCATATATGATTCACGAAACTGAGTGACATTTTTAATTGGCAGACAAAAATTAAAAGGTTATACAAATTGTACTAGTCATGTCAGCACAAGAAATGGTCTATGTTTCTACCCACTTCTAGTAAATAAAGTAGAGCATAGTTCTACCCACTTCTAGTAATAAATTGTACTAGACATTTTTAATTGGCATTACTTATTCGTTACTCTTTTTTTTTTTTGAGGGAATCTTTTCGATACTCGAATAAGGGCGAAATAGGAAAATTTTGAATTTTTTTTTTTTTTAGAAAAACAATCACTATATTAAGAGAAACTAGGAAACATTATATTTGCCAAACAAGATGACAATTGAGAAGCATGAGTAAAGAGTGCAAGGGCCTCTAAAGGCAAAGAAAGACTAAAATGAACACAAGAGTTATCTATTACATTTGGGATTCTAGGAACAAAGGAGAAATAACAAAAAAGGAAAGAGGAAGAAATAACAACAATAAGCTTAACAAACAAAGAGGTGAAGTCCTAGAGAAAATTCTTGATGCACAACCCTTAGAAAATTCTAGAGAAAATTTTGATGGTTGGAAGTGCTTATCTACACTAAAGTTGATATGAACCCATTCATGTTTATGGTGTGATGCCTTCATCTCTTTATTGTACACCAAACAATAATATCTTCTCTACTACTAAAAATGCTGAAACATAGTTGTATATATGAGAAGTGTTGATTGAAGTACAAGAGAGTTGCAACTCGATGCATCTCTATTATACGATTAGATCATATTATTGTTGTGATATTGATAGTGCCCGCTGTTCTAGCTTTCTTCCTTTTTACTAATACCGATCTTAGAACTCTCAGTCTCTCATCAAAATGTGTAATTTTTCAAATGAACTAGTGTAATTCCCGTGACAAGCACAGTTTTTATGTCATACATATTGAATAAAAAATATTAATAATTATTAAAAAATAGATCTAGATGATATTGATATTAAAATCAATTTTGAATCAGTAATTTCGTATCTCAATCATCCATATAATTGACAAATTTTGGATTTGTATATAATTAGAAAATTTGGGATTTGTATAAAATTAGAAAATTTGGGATTTGTATATAATTAGGAAATTTGGGTTTGTATATAATTAGGAAATTTTGGATTTGTAATCTTTGTGCTTGAATTGTATTTAAATTAGGGAAAAATGAGTGAAAAGTTTAGGATAATAATCTTTAATCAATAATTAGATTTATTTATAAAATTGAAAAAATCAGAAAATAACATATTATGGTTTTAATGAGTGAGTGTCATGTGACGGTTTTAATGAGGGGGTGTCATGTGGTGTAATTAGGTTCTAGTTTGATAGATATATAGTAGATTAGGAAATTTTGAATTTGTAATATTTGTGATTAACTTGTAATCTTTGTGCTTGAAATTAGGAAAAAATGAGTGATAAGTTTAGGATAATAATCTTTGATTTATAATTAGATTTATTTTAAAAAATGAAAAAAGCAGAAAATGACATGTGGCGGTTTTAATGATAGAGTGTCATATGGCGGTTTTAATGATGGAGTGTCATGTGACGTAATTAGATTCTAATTTAGTAGATATATACTAGATTTTCTCAAATACGTAGATTACTTAAAAATATCATAACCGGATAACAAATACTCGATCAAGAATATCAATAAATAAAAGTAATTGTTACTTTGTTTAGAGAATTGGATATCACCATATCCAAGCCTAGTCATCCAACTACTTTGTTTAGAGAATATCAAAAAAATAAAATTAATTGTTACGATTTAGTCCACCTCTTTATCAAGAATCTAATTTTATTTTGAAACTAAATAAGTTGAAAGCAAACTTGAACAAATTCTTATTTATAAATAAAATTAAAATCACATAGAGTCACAATATTTTGATAATATAACTAATATGTATTAATCAAGTTTTAAGATTATTTGTAAAAAGAAATTTATCTATTACCCCCAAATTAAATCGTTAAATTATATATGAAATAGATAAATTTTTATATGAAAAGACTAAATGCTAAAACTTAGAATCTGATTCATGTCCAACAATATGAAGAATTGAATATGGTGACGATACGTAGGCGAATTGAATGTGGAGACTTCAAGTAAGATTTATGTCTCCCCTTTAGTATATATTTACATATAGATAGATTTGTTTTTTCATTGAGCGATAACATATATGATTATAACTACTCAACAAAAGAATCGGCCTAGTGATAACAATAAATATAGAGGTAGATATTATATATGTTTCATTTACAAAAAATGACTTATAATTTATATACATATCAGGCTTGCCTTGACACCAATTTCAAACATACATATAACTTTACTAATTCTAAACTACAATCAACATATACATATATATATATATATGCGAATGTTAATTGTATGTGCTTATATTGATATTAATACAAAGTTATAACAACCTCTTAAATGTGAATATTTGTTTTAATGTGTATCGTCATCTTATTTATGTTAATCTCGTAATGGTTCATTTAAATATTTTAGATTTGCAAACAAACAAAAATTTGATATTAAGATATTGATGTATAACTAATAAGATTTTTAAGAAATGGGTTGATACAATCTAATCGGGGTTGTATGTTGAATAAAATGGGTTGATATAATTTAAAAAAATCCATAATTAATTATTAATTATTTTATTATATGTTTGTTAGAGGTTGTTAAGATAATTTGTTTAGATATTTGGTGATAAATTAAAATTAAGTTAGCTAAATTATAGAAGCATAAAAGATTAAAAAAGAAAGATTGTTATAAAATAACACGTAAGATTTGTGAGATCAGAATCATTCTAAAAACTCAAAAAGAGAGAGCTTTAATATATAGTAATAGATAGATATGCCAATATAATTGAATGTGCCTCACTTATCTGGGGATTATATATACAAGTAAAAAAGGCAGCACATATATTCGATACAAAGAAAAGCATGTCAGATTGATTACTAATAATATAATAACATAATAAGTGGTCATATATATAATTTAATTATTTATAAATCTAATTGGTAGATTAATATCATATCAAATTTTATGTACCCTAATTGTGTGCCATTTCATGTACCCTTAAGTTTTACTTATTTATTTTATAATTTAAACTTTAAATTAGAGTTAATAATTAAGGTTTAGGGTTTATAGTTTAAGATTTAGGGTTTATAGTTTATGGTTTACGGCTTAGAGTTTAGGGTATATGGTTTAAGGTATAGGGTTTAGAGTTTAGGATTTAGGGTATAATATTTATATTTTAGGATTTAGGGTTTATGTATTGGGGTTTAGGGTTTATATTTTAAGGTTTATGGTATAAAATAAATAAGTTTAGCCTATAGGGTACACAGAAGGGTGCAGAGAATTTAACCTCGATTAATATGTAATGAAACTTATAAATTGAGTATGTTAAGAAGATAATGATTTAAAGATATAGTTACAAAACGTACATAAGCATAAAATAAGTACATATTATATCACATTTGATGTTATGTCAAATTCGGATTAATTTCAAAATACTATAAGTTTATTCCTTAATTTTATAGTGAAACTATTATTCTGTATAAAAATTAGGATTAATTTTACAGCAATTATCTAGTTATACAGTTATACCCTTCATATCAAAATTAAGTTTTTGTTGGTGTTTCAAAAGGGCTTGGTTCAAGTGAGGACGCGTGGGGAGGAAAGGAATGAGGACCAATCACATACGTTCAATAATTCGACCGCGCCGAATTTTTTCCGAATTATTCAGTAAAAATTTGGAAAAAACGGGAAAAATTCGGATAAAAAAATGGATATGTGTGCACATAAAATACACTGTTGTGTGCATACACTAGAACGTGTGTTCATATATCATAACGTATGTATGCATGTGATATCAGCGCGTGTGCATGCCTGGAAACAAGTGTTCATGCTTAGAGACATATGTGCATATCAAATACATTGTTGTGTGCATACTCCACAACGTGTGTGTGCATATGTTTCGGCGTGTGTGCATGCCCAAAAACATGTGTGCTCATGCATTGGAATAATACGTGTGTTCATATGCCACCATGAGTGTGTTTATACGCCTCAACGTGTGTGTTCATACGTCACAACATGTGTGCATATGGCCTTAGTGTATGCATGTCCAAAAACATGTGTATGCATAGTCCATGGCTTATGTTTACGGGTCACATCGAGTGTGTTCATACGCTACAACGTGTGTGTGCATACGCAATAACGTGTGTGTGCATGTCTGAACAACGCTTGTGTGCATTGCCAGCAGAAGAGCGTATGCAGAAGGGAATAATACGGCCGAATTTTTCGGGAATAATACGGCCGTGTCTGTTTTTTTCGTGTCCTTAATCCTTTTCTAAAGCTCCATCCTCACTAGATCTTTTCCCGTTTCAAAATCCAAAAGTTAGTCGGTTAGACAATATATTGTTAAACTAATAATAAATAATATTTACTACACCCAAACATATATTTCGTAAAAAACAATTATCATAATATACTAAAAGAAAAAAAGAGAAACGTATAAATGAATCATTATAAGTCTATAACAAATAACTAAATTGATGTATATGACTATAAAATGAAAATATTACGTTGAGAAAATTTTGCATAAAATAGATTGTATGCTCAAAATATGATTTGAGCCCCAAGAATAAACGTAAATTTAATTTTTAATTTATAAATTACAATTCGAATCCATAATATTTATATGTTCAAACTTTTGTTAAAATTTTATGGTTTATATTTTGCTAAATTTTAAATGAATTTATCTTTAAAACAAAATGAAAAAAAAACTACATATTGGCACCTCAGTAATGTGGGTTGAGATTTTTTGGAATGGCTGGAAAGTAGAGCTGTCAAAAAGTTACCGAACCCGTTTTACCGACCTGATCAAAATTTTTGATAACCCGAAGTTATCGAATCCGAATTTACCGAGACCGAACCCGACCAACCCGAACCCGACCCGATAAATGAATAAATGTGGAATATTAATAAAATATAGTATAAAATATATATGATAAATGAAATATAAATAATGATAATATGCTTAATATCCTAAAAAAAGAACATTGTTGTACTTATATAATTTTTTATAATGTAGAAATTAATAAATTAATATAATAAAATAAAATATAAAAATAAAATATGATTTTGGTCTACTAATATCAATCACATTAAAAGAATTAATAATAATAATATTATTTTAATTCATTTCAACTTATTTTGACATATTTAAATTAGTTTTTAACTATATAATATTTTTTAAATAATGAATAAAATATTTAAAAAATGACGTTCTTGACCCGTTGGTTAACCCGAACCGCCCGCTGACCTGTAATGACCCGACCGACTTGACTTGTTATCCGAAATGACCCGACCCGTTCTCAACCCGAACCCAAAATAACCGAACTGAACCCGACTTAACCGACCCGATTGACAGCTCTACTGGAAAGGGACACATATTCCCTCTATATATATAGGGAATGCTCGAAAGGGGACATGTTTTCACAATTATCTAGTTATACACTTATACCCTTCATATAAAATTTAGTTTTTGTTGGTGTTTTAAAATCCAAAAGCTAGTCAGTTAGACAAATATATCTTTAAAATTTTATAAATAAATAACATTTACTACACCCAAACATATATTTTGTAAAAAAATATATCATAAATATATTTAAAAAAAAAAGAAAACGTATATATAAATCATCTATAACAAATAACTAAATTGATGTATATGACTATAAACTGAAAAGATTACGTTGATTTTTTTTTTGCATAAAATAGATTTTATGCTCAAAATATGATTTGAGCCCAAAGAATATACGTAAATTTGATTTTTAAATTAAAATTACAATTTAAATCCATAATATTTATATGCAAAAAAATTGTTAAAGCTTTATGGTTTATGTTTTGCTAAATTGTTATTGAATTTATCTTTAAAAGATCATGCAAAAACTACAAATTTACGCCTAACAATGTGTGTAAGTGTCACGTCACTTGTCATTTTTTAAAGTTTTTTTTTTACTTTTTTACTTTTTATTATTTCCTTATTTTTTACTTTTATTTTTTTTATTTTTTTGGGATAACTATTTTTCCCGGGCCTAAATTTTCTTCAAAAACACATCACGTTATAACCAAATGCACATGTAATCAAAGGCGATTTTAGGGGGTCCTGGTGGTCCGATGACCCCCTTCCCCTGGACGAAATTATATATATACTTATATAATTTTTCAGATGAATATATATATATTAATGTGTTGTGTGTGACAATAGAAAGAGTATTAGCCCAATTGATTGTGGAGCAAGAGTTTGATGTCAAAGGTTTAGGGTTCAAGTCCACACCTCCCATCTTTTAAATTCTTTTTTCTTTTTAAATAAATAACAATCCGTGCCATTTGTTTTCTCTTTATTTATCTTTCTTATCCAAATATTTGTATTTCGTATTTTTTGCCCATAATAATTATGAACTGGGTTAAAACTTTTGTGAGGTAATTGGATTAATCTTATTTAAAATTCTCACAATATATTTGAAACTAACATTTTTTAGGTAGTTCTCCGTACTATTTGTCCAAAAACGTTTTTAAAATTATAAATTAGTTAAACATATTTTCTCAAAACATAATAATTCACCTAGTATATAAGGTTTGTCAAAAAAAAGTACACAAATAGAATATACGGTTAAAAAGACATTGCTAATTAACATTATATAATTTTTTACAAACGATTTTGTGACCCCTCTTTATATAATTCATGGATCCGCCACTACATGTAGTTAAAATGCATATCTAGTATGACCCAAATGCACAACTAGTTATATACAATTGCACATCCTAAACCCTAAACCCTAGACCATAAACCCTAAGTCTTAAATCATGTTATAATCAAATGCACATGTAACTCAAATGCACATCTAGTTATATAATTGCAAATCATAAACCCTAAGCCATAAATCACGTTATAATCAAATGCACATCATGCTTTAACCAAATGCACATGTAGTTAAAATGCATATCTTATATATAATTGCACATCCTAAATCCTAAAACCCTTAACCCTAAAATCCTAAAATCCTAAGCCCTAAATCACGTTATAACCATATACAAATGTAGTTAAATTGCACATCTAGTATGATCCAAATGCACATCATAAACAATAAACCTAAAAAACCTAAGCCGTAAATTACATTATAGCCAAATAACATGTAATTAAAATGCACATCTAATATAACACAATACACATTTAGTTACATCATAAATCCTAAACCCTAAAATGCACGTTCCTAAACCTAAAAAAGTATGAGTTGCATTTCTTGTGTATTTGCATGCTTTGCTTTGGTTGGTGATAACGTGTATAATGTGCTTACTTCATGTGTCCTTGCATGATTATATGTCGTGTATACTTGTTTGTTTTGTTTGATCATCCCATTCCATTTTATTTTTTGAAAAAAATCAAATAGTAACCACGAGGTATTGCGAATTCCGCGTGACATTCAAAGATTTTAAAAAGTTTGCGTGGTAACTTTGAGGTTTCACAAATTTTGTCTGATGCCCTCAAACAATATAAAAAGCAAAAAATAATTACAAATTATCCATATTTTAAACTTAATTCAATGAAAACATCATATATTTCTAGTATTTAAGTATATACCTGATCATATCTTTATCTTTTATAAAACCATAAAATTTTTATAATTAATTAAGGAAAATTTAAGAAACCTTATCTTATATACACATTTTATGACATCATAATTATTATTATTAAAAAATCAGCCAACATTATATATTTTTAAACAATTTTTTTATTAAAAAAACTACTTTTATGATTTTTTTCTCTCCCATAAAACGTTATCAAGTAACTTTTACAAAAATCCCAAATTTCAAATATTGTTGTGAAAGAAAAAAAGATTTAATCAAAATATCATATACTTTTGATTGTTGAAAAAAGGTATTATTGAAAAAGATATTTGAATAAGAGTGTACTTTTAATTTTATACAAATAAATAAATTATATTAACTCTTTAAGAAAAACTTATGGTGTAATGAAGAGTATGTAAATAAGAATAGCTTTTTAATATTTTCTTACCGAAAATATAAAATTTGGTGGTCTTATAAAAAAATAAAGATGAGGTGTTTTTTTAAATGTCACAAAAATGTTATGACTTTATTAAATTATATTTAATATTTAGATAAATTATAATAATTTTTTTTTTTTTATAATGCTTGAGAGTATCAAACAGAATTTGTGAAACCTCGTGATCTCCCTCTAATGTTACAGGTTAGTTGTTGATGGCGAGTGAAAAAGTAATACTTGCATATCTACCATCAAACTCGAAGGTTGATAGAATCCATAGAAGGACTAATTAAAAGCCTTCAAGGAAGAGGATCAAGCAAAGGAGAATTCTTGTCAAAGTTCGAAGTTTTTAGTACGTAATAGTCAAATTCTGGACAATCTTCGATAAAACGACCATAACTGTGGCTAGAAAATTGATCTCGAGATGATTCAAGATGTGTTTAGAAAGATGGTTCAAGGATCTACAACTCCATAGTTTACATCAAATCAAAACTCCAATAAGAAGATGATCAAATTCCAGTTTTACTGAGAGCTGTGTAATTTCCAACGAGAATTATCTATTTTCCATACTTAGATTAGTTAGAAAAGATTATGTCCAATTTTCCTTGTTAGTTTATCTTTATTTTCAGCATTATTAATTAGTTTATTATTTTCTTAGGATTAGATAAGAAGAATTAGGATCCAAGCTTGTTTGGTTTTCTAGTTGCTTCTTTAGCAAGTTTCTATCTTTTATCTAGTTTCTTTATCTTTAACCTTAGATAGATTAGATAGATTTCTTATTTTCTAGGCCATTATGGCACGAAATTGTCTTTGAATATTCATGTTTTGTCATTCAATAAGGGACGTTTAATTTTGCTTAAGTTTAACAAAATTGAGGTTATCCCTTGCTTTAGCTTTAGACGTCCAAAGTTATTATCTTGTTGTGGTTTTCAATCAACACTCATCACTTTAAGTCCATTCAATCGATCATCTTTTTGATCGATCCAAGGGCATATCTTTGGTCTCATTAACCTCGATCTCTTTCGAGTGTTCTATCACAAATCCTCTAGGGTTTTCGTGCAATTCATCAAGGGATTCTCCTAAGGGTTCCACGGCAACCAACGAGAGCAAAAGCCATCACTTTGGCTAGCGAGAAAATCCACAGAGCAAGCGAAGACCAAGGCTATCGCTTGGCTTGATTAAGTGACGTTATGGGCATCGACGATCATCTCAATGGGGACGTTTGCATCAGTACCTATGTCAATTATTTTCTTATTTGTCGGCTGTTAGAATATATCATTCCACATTGAAAAGTTAAGAATAAGAGGCCTTGTATATAAATCGGTGGGTTACTCTTCCTATTAATAATTGATTTTAGGATGAAATCCTACTAGAATTATGTATTGGACTTATCTGCGCATGTACGCACATAACGTGCATGACCCCAGTTTATCATCCCACAGACTTTCACATGGTATCAGAGTCGGTTCGGTCTTGGGTCCATTTCTTGAGTTGATTGGGTATGGTTGTAAAGAGATTGAGATGTGCACACACACTCGTTTATCCAGGTATCAATTGGGCCAGATCCATTGCCCACCCATTACGTTTGCGGAGCGTGTTAGAATATAACACCCCACATCGAAAAGTTGGGAATAAAAGCCCTAATATACAAGTTGGTGGGTTACTCATCCTATTGTCAATTGATTTTAATATTAGCTTATATATTGTGCTTATCCCTTATATATTGTGCTTATCCGCGCATGTGCACACCTACGTGCACAACCCAAATCTCTCGGCCCAGGAACTTTCACATAAAAATTATTTATAAATAAATAAATAGTCTTTTTTTAGTTAACTAAATAAAGCCTTAGTTGGTTTCATTTCCATAATATTCATCCATTCTTTTCACAGCTTACAACCGGATTTTAAGTGTTTCTTTTCCCTTTTTCTGTTTTGAACCAAATGTTTTCCGGTTATATATAGTTTCTAGTCTTTTAACTGATGTTTCTTTTTCTTTCCTTCCGTTTTGTTTTTTCATGTTGAGTTTATAATCAATCGTACCTCTTAAAGTTCGGTGTCCACCCACCATATATACTAGTATGATTTATATTTCCACACATAAGTTGTCAAAGTGTCATGACACACAGCATCTCATCCCACCCACAAAAATCAAACATATAGACTAATGTTTTCTTTTGTCATTTGCCCTAAAAACAAAGCATGGTATCCAGTTACACTTTATCATATGTCGCGCTATTGGATCACTACATCAGGAAACTCTGAGTGACACAACACCACTAGTTACATGCTTTCTTTATGTTGGCCTAAAAAACATTAAAATAAAAAATAAAAAAGCCTAGCTATAAAATGGTGGGAAACTCTTCTTCTTTCTGAACTCAGCTTGTATATATCTAATCAAGAAACAAGAACTCACATCACATAATGCTAGAGATGATGACCCACAAACCTTACATTGCAGTTCTCTTCATAATGGTTGTATATGCTGGAAATGCATTGATTTCCAAAGTAGCCATGATCAAAGGGATGAACCCTTTAGTCTTCGTCGTCTATCGACAGGCCTTCGCCTCTTTAACCCTTGCTCCATTGGCTTACTTCAGTGAAAGGTTTATCTAAGTACATATGTAATCTTAGCTTGTATTAAAACTTTCAATTTTATCTGAACATGTTATTTATGTGATTAACTCTGCAGAGGGAAGGGGCCTCCTCTGTCTTTCTCTATACTTTGCAAGATCTTCTTGGTTTCCTTGTGTGGGTAAAAATCCTCTCTTAAACTAGCTCATATACTTGATAATTCTACATTACATAAACCATAACTCTGATGCAGGATAACGGCTTCCTTAGACCTCTACTGCGAGGGGATCAACTACACGTCGGCTACGTTCGCTGCAGCCTGCACAAACGCAATCCCAGCCATCACCTTTGTCTTAGCTCTTCTCTTAAGGTGCAAATCCTATGTTAATTAAGTAAGATGTAAAAAAATCAAGATGCTGATTTTTGGTTACTTTTGATTTTGTCAAGGGTGGAAAGTGTGTCCATCAAACAAGTGTATGGAGTAGCCAAGGTGTTGGGTACGGCTGTGGGCCTTTGTGGGGCCATGGTGTTTGCCTTTGTGAGGGGCCCACCATTGAGGTTCATGAACTGGGACCGAGCCGGTCAAGGAAGAGTTCCGTCGCTTGGTTCAGGATCCATCTCCTCGGGCGAGTGGGTCAAGGGATCTTTGATGATGTTTGGTGCCAACACAACTTGGTCTCTGTGGCTAATCTTGCAGGTTTGACATGGCCTTTTTTTGTTTGTTAAAAAGTTGTTCAAAAGGGACAGCTGAGCTAACCAAGAAACAGTTTTAGTATTGTAAAATATGTCTTGTTTTTTGATGTTGTTAGGGTCCAATTATGAAACAATATCCATCCAAAATCCGCCTCACTGCTCTTCAATGCTTCTTTAGCTGCATACAATCTGGCTTGTTTGCAATTGTAAAGGACAGAAACTTGTCTTCTTGGAGGCTTGGTTGGGATGTAAACCTATTTTCAGTGGCATATTGTGTAAGTTAAGCTGAACTACAAACAAAACAGAGTTCTTTGGTGTGTGTGTTATTGTTTAAACAATTTTGTAGTTTCTCAATTTTGCAGGGGGTTATTGTGAGTGGAATGACCTATTGGTTGCAAATCTGGGTAATAGAAAAGAAGGGCCCGGTTTTTCTAGCCTCGTTCACTCCTCTATCACTTGTTCTCACTGCAATCATCTCTGCATTCATGTGGACAGAGACCTTCTTTTGGGGAAGGTAAATTATTACTTCCTACCTTTCTTAGTACTTATCCATAATTACATGTTAATTGCAATTAGCTAGAGCCCTAAGATATTTTGGATATTTTGGTGTGTGGTTAATTGTAATAGGATTTGGGGGGCAACATTGCTAGTGTTGGGATTGTACAGTGTACTATGGGGAAAGGACAAAGAAGCAGAGAGTTTGATCAAAGCAGAAGAAGGAAATGATGAGGAAAAACTGAAGCAACCACAACAACATATCAAAGAGGATACCACATAGGAATCTCATTTGATCATCATGTATTATATGTGTATCTGCAAATTCCATAATTAGGTTATCATCTTCCTTGCAGATTTCCTGTCTACCTAACCTTCATCTGCAGCCAGGCTAGCAACAATTATTTTAAGAAATTATGTGTCAAAAAATGATGGAAAATTAGCTTGTTTACACATTTTGGATATAGCATGACTGTATTCCATCACTTTGCTTAAGTATATCGGTTTTTCTAGTGTGTGCCCATGGGCACACTCTAACAAGTTAAAATAGAAAACTATGTACAAAATATTCTCTAATAGAGAATGGATAAACCCTTAAGAAAAAAAGATTAAACTGTGGCTAATAAAATTATTGTTAAAAATGGGCTTACACTAGAAAAAACCTAAGTACATATATTGATGTTTATGAATTAAATGTGAGGTTTGAGAATATATCAAAGTATATGTTATGGAGTTATGGTCCTTTGGTTATCAGTTTTCATTTTTGGAATTGTTAATTTTAATATAATTAGTTAACAAAAAAACATACATTTATAATATTTATATTCGTCAACTTTATTTTTGTCAACCAAAAGTTCAAATCAAGAAAAGATATTTCAAAAGGTACTTTCTTTAAAAATTAATCTGAACCAGCTAGCTCAAAAGACAATCAACAGGATCAAACACACTGTAAGGAAACACATTTGATCATCTCAATCATGATCAACAGAATGAGAAGATTCAATTGACAATCACAAAACTCTCAATTACAATGAGAGTTCTCTCTCTCAACATTCTCTCTTAAAGTCTTCCTTACATACGCAACAATATATAAAAGGAAAGAGAAGAAAGGAATTCTATTACAACAGAATTTCCAGCTCAGCTAAAGTCAAAATATCTCTACTCTCCATATCCCCCCCCCCTCAAGTTGGACTTGGGGGAGAATCCACAAGACCTAACTTGAAAGATAAATGCTTGTGTTGAACAAAACCCAAAGGTTTTGTGAAGATGTCAGCTAACTGCATATGAGAGCTAACATGAACAGTTTGAAGAAAGCCAGAAGTAACCTTCTCTCGCACATAATGGCAGTCAATATTTAAGTGTTTTGTCCTTTCATGAAAGACATGATTGGCTGCAATATGTTGTGCTGCACGATTGTCACAATGAAGAGAAATAGGTAGCTGAACTTGGACTTGAAAATCACTGAGAAAAGCATGAAGCCAAACCAGTTCACTGGAAGTAGTGGACATGCCCTTGTACTCAGACTCAGCTGAAGACTTAGAAATAGTTTTCTGTTTCTTTGTTTTCCAGGAAATCAAGGATTTGCCCAAATGCACACAATATCATGTTAATGACCTTGCAGTAAATGCACAATTACCCCAGTCAGCGTCAATATAACCCCTCAAAATAAGATCATATTCTGCAGGATAAAATAAGCTACAATTGATTGTATGACTGAGATATCTAATGACATGTAGAGCAGCCTGGTGATGAGGTTCTCTAGGACATTGAAGGAATTGATTTAAGTGTTGCACGGCATAAGAAAGATCGGGGCGAGTTAAGTTCAAGTACAGCAGCTTACCAATGAGCCTTCTATAAGATTCAGGATCAGATAATGGCACACCATCATCAATAGACAGCCTAAGACCTCGAGGTAAAGGAAATTCTACAGGCTTACAATTCTCCATTTTAGCATCTTGCAGGATGTCTAAAATATACTTCCTCTGGTTAAGAGTAGTGCCAGCTACAAATCGAGCTACTTCAAGACCAAGAAATAATCTAATGGGACCAAGATCCTTAATTGTAAACTTTCTATGAAGAGCAACCTTAGTAGATAGAATAGTGGCATGATCAGAACCAGTTAGCAAAAGAACATCAACATAGACTAAGGAAAAAGCAATCAACCCTTTGTCACTTCTAAAGAAGAGTGAATAATCATTATCTGAACTTTGATAGCCAAGAGTGAATAAGATTTTGGAGAGCTCCACATTCCACTGTCTAGAAGCTTGTTTGAGCCCATATAAACTTCTCTTGAGCTTGCAAACTTGTCTTGGTTGAGCCTTAGTATAACAAGCAGGAGGCAACATATAAACCTCTTCATCAATGAAACCATACAAGAAGGCATTGTTGATGTCAAGTTGTTGTATATCTCATGCACGAGCAGTTGCAATTGCCAATAATGTCCTCATTGTAGTAAATTTGGCAACTGGTGAAAAAGTGAACTTATAATCCTTCCCCTCAATCTGTGTGTAGCCTTTGGCTACTAATCTAGCCTTGTACCTCTCAACTGTACCATTTACACGAAATTTTATCTTGAAAACCCACTTGGAACCAACAACTTGTTTAGCAGGAGGTAAGGAGGTGAGTTCCCAAGTTTGGTTTGCTTCTAAGACTGTTAACTCTTTATCCATAGCCTCAACCCACTTAGGATCGTTCTTGGCTTGATTATAAGTAGATGGCTCTTTAATAGCAAGCACATTAAACAATGCTGCAACATAGTCAAAAGAATAATCTTGTAAATCCAAGACCTGAGAGGGAAATAAGGAATTGGATAATGAGGAAGAAGATACAATAGGACAAATAAAATCCTGCAACTTAGATGTCATAGACTTTAGCCTTTGTGATTTTCAAGGTGCATGTATGGGCAAAGAAATAGGAGGAGTAGGTGTAGAGTTAAAGGATGGTTGATTTGAAGAAATCATGGGAGAAAGTGGTATAGGAGATGAGCTAGATGTAGTAGGTAAAACAGGAGATACATCAGAATGATGTGAAGGTTGGGAAAAAGAAGGTGAAGGAGCAGAATAGTCATATATAGGATTGACTAAAGGTAAAGGTGGAGGTAGAGGTTTAGAAGAAGGACTAGAAGAGGTTTTGTAAGGGAAACAATCTTCAAAGAACTGTACATCTCTATTGATGAAGACTTTATGAGAGTCCAAATCATAGACTCTATAGGACTTTTGACCCTGTGGATAACCAAAAAAAAAAACATTTCTTAGACTGAGATGTAAACTTGTCTTTAACAGGCTGAAAAGGTTTAGCATAACATAAACACCCCAGCACTCTCAATTGATCATAAGCAGGATCTCTGTGATGTAGCCGTTTAAAAGGAACTTTCCAATCCAAAACTGAACTAGGAAGCCTGTTAATCAAATGAGTTGCAACTAATATACATTCACCCCATAATTTTGAAGACAAATGAGCATGTAACTTCATGGCACGAGCAGTTTCAACCAAATGCCTATGCTTTCTTTCAACCCGAGCATTTTGTTGAGGAGTCCCAAGGACACTTTTCTGATGTATAATACCATACTAAGCAAATAAGGATTGACACTTGTGAGAAGTGAATTCACTGTCATTGTCACTTCTAACAAACTTGACACAAGTAGAAAATTGAGTCTTCACAAAGCTAAGGAAGGATTGAAGACATGCAAAAGCATCTGACTTATATTTCAACATATATGTCCAAGTGTACTTGGTACAATCATCCAGCAAAGTGAGGAAATAAGAGGCAGTAGTCAGAGTTGGTGTCTTAAATGGTCCCTAAATGTCTAAGTGCACCAAATCAAAAAGGTGCTTTAGCTATAGACAAACTTCTACCAAAAGGCAGTCGATGTTGTTTTGCCAAAATACAAGATTCACAAAACAAATCTGAAAAATCAATCTGTTTGCAATACTCTAAATGCTTCAGTTTAGCTAAGGAATCGTGACCCAAACGAGCATGAAGAATATCAGGTGATGACCCCTGAACAGTTGTATGATGTGCACCACTATGATGCATGTAATCATAATGTTGTATCATGGAAGAATTGAGAGTAAGCTTGATCATGTAGAGATTGCCAACTCTCCTTCCAGCAACCATGACTTCCTTAGTCAAATGGTCTTGAAACTCACAATGATCAGTATAAAACTGTGCAATTAGTCCACTGTCATCAAGCAATTTCCCAACTGATAACAAGTTGTGTTTGAAACCATGCACAACTAAAGCTTCCTTCAAAATCAAAGCAAAATTCAATCTTACTGGACCAGTAATCTCTACTGTTTTAACATTCCCATCAGGAAGAGCAACAACAATGGGCTTTTCTAGTCTTTCTTGTTGTATCAACAAACTAGCATCACAAATCATATGATCAGTAGCTCATGTGTCTATTATCCAACTCATATGATTTGGCATTCTATTAGCTATCATGGCACTAGAAGAGTTAGCAAGAACATTACCTGCAAAGCTAGCATGAACTGAAGCCTCAGGTTCATCTAGCACTCCTTTGTTCTTGAACATCTTTGCCATTCCTTTGCATACAGCATTGACCAAGGCTTGATCAATCCTTGGCTCAGACATGCCATCCTCATCATTATCAGCAAGAGGATCATCCATCTCTTGACCTTCAGCATTATTAGCATATCTACTTCCTCTTATTTTACTCCTACCTCTCTCTGGATACCCAATGAGTTTGTAACAAAACTCTTTCACATGTCCCTATTTGTGACAATGATCACATTGCTTGTCAAATCGCCCATCTCTAGAATCTATGGCATTCCTATTAGATTCTCTTGAATCTCTTGCATCATACTGTATGTAATTGTCCCTCTGTCCGTATCCATCTCTCTAATCATACTGTCTTGGATCCCTTTTGTTAGCATTGAGAGCATTACTTTCACTATTATTCAACAAACCACCACTGACCTGCTTCTGTTTCTCAATCTGCACCACTAAATAAAAAGCTTTATTGACAGTCATTGTGTTGTCAAGAGACAAAATATGGCTTTGGATTCCTTCAAACTCATCTGTCAACCCCATCAAGAAATGCATAACCTTGTCCTTGTTATCCTTTTCTTGTATTCTTTTAACCAGATTACAAGTACATTTACTCATTGCACCACAATCACACTGCTGAATACCTTCCAAACTAAAAATTTCACCCCATAACACTTTGAGTTTACCATAATACTCTGCAACGGATAAACTTCCCTGAGTTAAAGCCACAAGATCACGCTTAAGCTGATACAACATAGGTCCAATCGATTGACCATACCTTTCCAAAAGTTCATCCCACAATTGTTTAGCCGATGTCACAATCATGAAAGTCGATGAGATAGTTCCAATCATCGAATTAGTCACCCAGCATCTAACCATATAATCGACCTTTATCCATCTTTCAATATCTTCTTGATTTCGATTAGCTATAGTACAAGTTCCCTCAATGAAACATATCTTGTTTTTTCGCTCTTAATCCCATTCTCACTACTCTACTCCAATTCAGAAAATTGGATCCATCCAACTATAAAGAAGTGATCTGCATACTTGGATGATCAGAGTTTGATAGAGACAACAAATCGCTTAATTGATGTTGTTGAGCCACCATTGGAACTCGACCAAGGTCTTCGTTGTTCACCCTAGCCAGATCGTAAGATCTTTCTCCTCCAAATCTTCCGGTTATAGTGCCTTTAGCTCTGATACCATCAAAAGACAATCAACAAGATCAAACACACTGTAAGGAAACAAAATTGATCATCTCAGTCATGATCAACAGAACGAGAAGATTCAATTGACAATCACAAAACTCCAATTACAACGAGAGTTCTCTCTCTCAACATTCTCTCTTAAAGTCTTCCTTACATACGCAACATTATATAAAGGACAGAAAAAAAGGAATTCTGTTACAACAGAATTGCCAGCTCAGCTAAAGTCAAAATATCTCTACTCTCCATACTAGCTATATCAACATTTGCATAGTGGTATAAGAGGAAAAACACATGGAGCAACTAACGTTGCATCCCATGGAGTCAAGTTTTCAATAGGGGAAAATAAAAGGTAAAAGGACAAGTTGAACAACACATCATCATCATCTTCAACCAAAATAATGATAATTTTAAGCAAATTACAACAAGAGAAACGCATAGAAAAATACGATGAGCGACGACTGAGGATTAAAACCCATATTCATTATTTATACACACGTATTTATTCTTTTTCATATTTTCTTATATTACCCAAATTTTAATATTTTAAAATTATTTTCTAATAGAAAATATATTATGAATAAAATAATTATAAAGACATTTGTCCGCCAAACTAAGCCTTGGCTTTACATGGGCTACTATCCGAGGCTGCTCCTCGTGTGTTAAGCTAACTCATTGGATGACGAGGTGATATTATAAGGTTCATGTAAGAAGTGAAACTATTTAACAATTAATATTTGATTTTTTCGTGTGTAATTTTTTTTCCAATTGTGTAGTGACACTTCGAATAGGAAACCCTTGTCCTTGACCCATATTGCAGAAGTACATTTTTGTTTGGCGACGTTGACTTTGTTAGTTCTTACTTTCTTATTATTTTTGAATGTTGAATTGTTTGTAGGCTTAGGTTATACCGGAGTTAGGAAAAATGACTCCAGATAATACCAACTATCAGCCTTGAACCAAGAATAATACGAACTTTAAAAATTATAAAAACATACCCAAACTATGTCAATATTAACAAAAAATGGTATGGAAATATTTTCCGATGAATTTTTCGGCGGATTTGTTGATGTGGAGCCGAAAAAATGAGTTGTCAAATTTATTTTTAACACATCAAATTACACCTCATTTATATAACAAAAAGATACAAGAAAATAAAAAAAATACACAAACCAATTTAAGTAATTGGCATCTTACAACAACACGAACAAAAGAAAATCAAACATATTTTTTGACAAATCACTTTTTAAACAAACCAATCATTATTATACAAATGAGGTGTAATTGTTTTTTTGAAAAATCACATTTCCGGCTCCATCTCAGCATACCCCTTAGAAAATTCACCGGAAAAATATGCTGCTACCATTTTTGGTTTATATTGTCATAGTTTGGGTACATTTTTATAATTTTTCAAGTTTTTATTATTTTTAGTTCAAAGATGATAGTTGATATTATTTAGAGCCATTTTTCCCCGGAGTTAAGTATCATCTTGTTGTGTCTCACGCAGAAGAGAACAAAAACATCATCACTCCGGAAAACAATTCTCGTTGCATATAGTAATACTGTTCTCAATGGGGGGGGGGATAAAGAAAATTATAAAGAATAGTATCTAATAATTATAATATGTTTATTATTTATTAGATAAACACCAAATACATGGGTGATGAAAGAAAAAATTCACAAGAAAATGAAATTATTTGTAGGATATTTAACTAAGTTGCTAGCTAGCAATAGCAATGACAAACATTTTGATGATTGCGGATTTTGCACTCTCCACCCCTGCATGATGATTGACAATAGGTATTACACTTGTCATTAGTACACGGTCTCGAGGACAAGTGATGTTCTTGGCAACAAATTCCTCCCATTGCTACTCCAAAAAATCCTACACATACATAATATTTTGAAAGCACAAAATAAGCATCATGGAGAAAAAAACACGAAAATATAATAACTCATATATAAACAATACATAAGAATGTGATTTACCAATACACAACATGGCAATGAAGAAAATTGCAACTGGTCTTGTCATTGTGGCTTGAAGATTTTAGCTATGAATGAGATTATGTTTAGAAGTGGCTTAGTATTAATGTGAAAGGATGGGGGAATTTATATGCTTTAATGTTGATCGTCTAAATGGCACTGAGTAAATAAGTTGATTTGGTTGCCAAAATTGTAAGGATTTCGATATTATATCGATCCTTTTATTTTGAGTAACAATGCCTTGTATTTTAATTGTAGGTGTTAATTGAGCATATAATTGTAGATTGTGATATTGGTACTGATGTCCATGTTCATACATTCAGTTTCCTACTTAGGTCTAAGTCCCCTACTAAATTGTATATGTAGATTTGTTTTCTCTAAAAAAAGGTATGGACACGATAAAAGCAAGGAAAAATACATATATATAATTTTAATTTGTAGCTTGGTGAGTATGTAGTATCATATATTTAGGCATGAACATAAGAAACAAATTCATAATCCGGATCAATGAAAGTAACAAAAATGATATTCAAACAAGCCCAAGATGTTGTTTATTGGCCCAACAAGCCCAATTGTAATTAACAGGCTGAGTGTAGTTTGGACCTGGTTCAATTAAGTTTGTACTCCACTTTTTGTGGAATCTAATCTCATTTGATCATCAACATCATACATACAGATACATATTTATCTCCAACTAAGATAACCAGCCTATCAGCATGGTCGGATCCAACTAAGATAACCAACCTATCAACTATATGAAATTAAAAAAAATAAAAAATAGAATAACTTAAAGTTTGGTTTGTATCTTCTCTCTTATGCAAAACTCCTTACATATACCTCATTTCTTTTTCAAAACACACACAGTCCCCACAACACATTTGCAAATGCATCCTCAATTGAGTCGGTGACAGAGACGATGAAGTCCGCCAATGAAGGCAATACGAGGACGACAACATCGTGGTAGGCGATGGAGCGAGCCAACTTCATTGAAGAAAGCCGCATGTTGTTTCTCATGTCGGACAACAACAACGACGCTGGTTTTGGACACCAGCAAAGAGGTGGTGTTGGACGACAAAGACAACGGTGTTGGACTCGACATGAGGCGAGTGCGATAATGTTGAGCGCGTAATCATTTATAATTTTGGGATTAGGGTTATAAAATATTGTTTCTTTTGACAATTTAGAGCTTATTGAACCAATTTAGTAGTTAGGAATTCGGAATAAGAAATCAATTTAAGGATTAGAATTGAACCAATTTAGAGATTTGATTGAAAATTAAGATTATGGTGTAGAGTTAGGAAACTGAATACTAGAATTGTGGGATTTACGTGAGCATCATTATTTAGACATTTGGCATTATTGAATTATGCAGATAGTTGTCCGTATTTTATTTTGTGGGTCAACATTTTGCAGGGGTTATTGTAAACGGGATGACCTATTGGTTGCAAATCTGGGTAATGAAAAAGAAGGGCCCATATTTTCTAGCCTTATATACTCCTCTATTACTTGTTCTCAGTGCATTCATCTTTGCATTCACATGACAAAGACCTTCTTTTGGGGAAGGTAATTTCTTACTTCCTAATTGTAATCAGCTAGAGCCCAAGGATATATTAATGTGTGGTTAATTTTAATAGGATTTGGAGGGCAACATTGCTAGTGTTGGGATTCTACAGTGTACTATGCGGAAATGAATGTTGGTGATTTTAGTGTCATCGGCCATTTGGTGTAGTCGGGATTCGCTCAAGACTTATGGAGCTCGTTCAGCGCATAACGAGTTTTGGCGGTGCGGAGTGCACACTCGTGTGCGTGGATTCAGACTCGAGGTTACGGAATGTGTTGGGATTCGAGAGGCGAACACCGAGAAGTCATATTTATAAGGGTGGGGTTATGGTTAAGTAGTTTGGCCATTTTTTAACCACTTTTCAACCGCCCAACCGCCCAACCGCCATGCAACTTCTTAGTCACCATGTAACCGCTTAACTACTTATGCCCTATATAAGGGTGAGGTTGGGGCAAGTCTTGTATCAAACAAAACCAAAAACACCAAGTGTTCTCTATTTGATCTTGCCTTGTTCAATAGAGGAGTGATCGCCTTATCCCAAATCATATTTCGTGCAACCGTAGGCTACGAGATTAAGGGTCGAAATATTGGTTTTGGAAAGTGCTCAGACACGATTCAATCAATATCCGAGTCAACCAAAGTTTGATCAACAATACACCCCTGTACAACATTAAAAACCAATATTTTCTGTGTTTGATCAATGGCGGCTACATCGGTACGTGAGATGACATCCAAGTTCGGAAAGTTAGAGAAGTTCGAAGGCGTGGACTTCCGGAGATGGCAAAAAAAGATGCATTTCCTCCTCACAACGCTCAAGGTGGTGTACGTCATGAGTATGCCAATGCCACTTATACCGGAGGATCCGGAGAATGAGCCCTTGGAGGAGACAAGGAAGTGCAACAAGTGGGAGAATGACGACTACATATGTCGTGGCCATATTCTAAACGGTATGTCGGATTCTCTCTTTGATGTCTACCAGAATGTCGAGTCCTCAAAGGAGTTGTGGGATGCGCTGGAATCCAAATACATGGCAGAGGATGCTTCTAGTAAGAAGTTCCTTGTAAGTAATTTCAACAATTACAAGATGTGTGATTCCTAGCCGTTTATGGATCAATTCAATGAAGTGCTTCGGATCCTAGGACAATTCGCCCAACACAACATGAAGATGGATGAATCTATCTCGGTGTCGAGCATTATTGACAAATTGCCACTTTCCTGGAAAGACTTTAAACACATGTTGAAGCACAAGAAGGAAGACTTGTCTCTTGTACAACTTGGAAGCCATTTGCATATAGAGGAATCTCTAAGGGCACAAGAGGGCGGTAAACCAAAGGAGACTCCCAGATCTTCCTCCGTGAATATGATGGAGAAGGGTGGGAATTCTAAGAAGAATAACAAGAGGAAGAATGTAACACCCCGGGCCAGAGGTGCTACAGTGCCATAGCCCCGAAGGACTATAAGGCGGTTTCTTTCAAGAAAAGAAATTTAAAAGCTCTCCCAAATTCACAAAAGTCATCAATATTAAAATCCCTGCTCAAGATTTAAAACAACTCTAAAACCTGTCAACCAGTTTAATACATCAATTTATATCCAAAACAACGGAAGCGAATACAACATTTTCAAATCTGATGCAAAACTAAATCTTTCACTGTTAAGACACATCTGTGATCCAGAACCCGCTTGTTGTAGCAAACCTGCAAAACCTGATTGACTGGGGGACCCGATACCCCAGCCAACCGCGGCACGTAAACCGAAGTTGGTCAGTCTTATGAAAGACTGGCAAAACTCCTCAAGCCAAAACAGTTCAAAACACATACATATATCACCAATCAACTCACAACAACGGCAACACGTCACACAATATATATACATATATATAATATCATAACTATACTTAATCATATCAACCAACCAATACCAACCACACGTCAAAACATATACACACACTATCACATACCATTCATTACTCATCCTTATCCAACTCTTCACTATACTAACCGCAATCAATCCATCCTCAAACTCATCACAAGCATAAACGAATAAAACGATCCAATCCAACTTCACTGACACGTCCAATCCATCCTTCTCTCTATTACTAATACCTCAATCAACAACTCTATGCACATACACATCTCTTACTACTGACTTACAACCAAAGCTAACCAATTATACTGAACTCACTACTGCACTAACACAACAAAATCAATTAACCTTCACATCAACAAATACATAAGCATCAACGAGATAATCATCACATATAAACATAACAAAATAACGATCCAGGCCAACCACCCTCCTAGTGCCGCCTGTTCTACCATAAACCGCGACCCAAACCTATGTTGGCCCACACCCTCAAGATGGGAAACCAACCTCCACAACATCCACTTAACCATTCCATAAACTCAAAGTACCCCTCTATCCGAAACTAGCTACTACCAGCATCCACATCAACAGAGATTCACAACCTTGACTAGTTACAATCAACAACTATAACACACGTAAATTCACAACCACAACCAATGGCCAACAATGACCCACAACCACAACTAATAACAATCAACGTCCAACATAAACGAATTATCAAACATACAACCAAATTACCAACACAACCACTTAATCAAGTACATAATCAACATTCATCACAAATCCACGTATTCAGGTACACATCCAACATTTAACACATAATAGATATCACAACAATCAACCAATTGTAACCCAATAAATAATATAACTCAACACAATAACCGACCAATTCAACCAAAAGATATACATAACAGTCATCACCATAATCGACCAATTCCACCAAATAACTCAACTCATCAAAAGCAAATAACTCCAATCCATTCCAACCCATCACCGGTGAGACACTCATCACCTAAAACCAACTATCCGGATAGGGACGGTCTCATACCATCCAACACCTGGCCCTTAACAACGCAGGCTACACCCTACGAGGTTTGGTGAGACGATCATCACCTGGCCCTCCGACTCTGATTCAATATTTTTGGCCCTTAACAACGTAGGCGACTCCCTACGAGGTTTGGTGAGACGATCATCACCTGACCCTTCGACCCCCAATCAACGACAATCCAACCACCACACCGACACTCAATCAAACACAACGACAATCAATGTCACACAATCACACATCATCAACCAAGCAATTATAGTCAAATAATCCAATCGATCCACAACAATCAATCCACAACAATCAAACCATATTTAGTTACGACCAACCACCACATCACATTCAGTCAAACACAACACGAGACAATTACTAACACATCCATACATTCACACACACACGCAATCTCAACACACAACTACCAGCACGCACACAATCCAACACACAACCGCCAACACACACAGGTGTCGACATACACAATCCAACACACACACAAGTGTCCACAAACACACATATTCAACCAAGTAATTTCACAACTAATAATCCAACTTAATTTACTTAGACAAGGTTAAATCAATTACTGAAGCAATATAGGGACAAAAGTAATTTTATAAAAATAAACGAAGGGTTAGCAAGAATCATCTTGCCTCAAGCGCGACCACGACGACCCCAGATTCAAATCCAACTCGAACGATCCTGCGAAATCAATCCGAGCAAAACCCTGGCGTTAAATACTCATACCAAGCCACTATTAACAAACCCCCAATTTCAAACCCTAAAATCATTCCTTAAAAATTCCAATCAAGCAAACCCCACACAATTCAACCAAAGCTCAAATTCAACAATACGGTCACACACTTTCCTCTTCCACTGTCCACGAAGAACAATTCAACATCAATTCGAACAACACAACATCAATTCGAACAACACAACATCAATTCGAAATTAACCCATAAGCTTACCTTGTCGAAAACCAACGGTAGTCACCGAGGAGGCTTCTCGACGCCGGAACTCAGCAGCCACACCAGCGCAACACAACGGACAGCAGCACAACTGCAACAACACGCAGCAGAACACCAACAGCGGCTCCGACTTGAAAAAAATTGTTCTCCCTGCTCAGGACTCCAAATGCGATGATTCTAACTCGAGGAGTTAGATCTACGAGTCTAGTTTACCTCCTCAAAATTTCAGACCAAAATAATGAGTGAGAAAACAGTTATTACCATTCTCCTGAGACGTCGCAGACGGGGCAACAGCACAGCAGTGGACAGCAGCGGATCCGGATCTGTGCAGCAGCTCGTCGCGGTTCAACAGAGGTTCGGCTCGCCTCTTCGGTGGCTCGACTCAGCAGCTCCACCGTGGCTTCACGCACCGGTGAACCAGCATAGCCACGAACTGCACAACAGCACAGCAAGGCAGCAGCAGCAGGGGAGGAGGAGGAGCGGCGCGGTCCAAGTCGGCTCGCCGGAGAAGAAAGCTGGCCACAGGAGAAGGAGTTCGTCGGATTCGTCGGGGAAGAGAAGGGAGCAGGGCTGGGCACAGATGAATCGAATTCGGGAAGGAGAAAGAGAGCAACCGAGTGAGTTAGGGATTTTAAATCCCCAAATTTCCCATTTCTCCCAATTTAAGCAAAACCTTAATTAATTTACCAATTTGCCATCATCAACTTATTTGGGGTATTTCAAAGAAGCAATCCTCTAAGGACACCAACGGTAGGTCTAACAAGAAGCTTAAATGTGCTTGTTGGATATGTGGCAAATCGGGTCACTTCAAGCGTGATTGTCGGTCTACAAAGGATAGGAATGGGGCGGGACAAAACCGTTCAGGGAAAGGGTCTAAGGACCAAGGCCCATCCACACATCAAGGTCGGTTTTCAGATTTTGGTTCAAGTTCGGATATGAATTATGTACCATTAATTTCTGAGGCATTTTATGTGCAAGATGATGAAGTGGCTTGGTGGATTGACTCGGGTGCAACTTGTAACACCCCCAAAATCTTAACCCATTTGGAAATGTATTACCGTCAGTGACCTCGGTTTTCCTCACCGAAGCCACCCAAGGCTTTACCGTTTAAATACAATCCATGAAACACTTATGATACAAAATCATCATAATATTCAATTAAAGCATGAGTCCCAGAATTACATCCCAATTCCGAATAGGACTAAATACAGAGTTAAACAAAATACAGCGGAAGTCTTTCTTAAAATATACAAAAAGGGGTTGTGATCGCCATGATCACCTGCCCAAGGTTCTCAACCTGATTAAAACATTAAAAACATCCAAAAACCACCGTCGTCTTCATAGTCATTCTAGTCTCCTCATATCTGCGCTCTATCTGATGTGCCGAATCGAACGGATGACACCAGCCAACCATGCAGAGAACAATTTTGGTTGGTTAGTCTAATGAAAGACCATGCAAGGGCACAAAGCAGAAGGTTCGAAGTAGTCGTATTAGGTTAGACTCATCGTCCCTCGAATAACAGTCGAGTACGATAGTCAACCACCATACTGCTATTGGAATACAGCAAAAGGCATGCACGAGAGAAGATTCTGGAAGACCGAGTCTTCCTAGAAATCAACTCGAAAGAAGACTCCAATGAAATGAGTCTTATAGGAAGATATGACAAAGTCTGGAACAACACAAAATCACAGAATTACAGTATCGCATTCGAGCGACTAAAAGTTAAGATGAGCTTTCCTAGCTGCACTAGCGCCTAGCTGTACTACTCGCCCAAGGTATATTAATTATGTGCGACAACGGCACTTATCTTATGATATTCTCAAACGCACAACACGTTATAAGCTTTTAAATGTATATATGAAATACCCCAAAGATAATAGTAATGGCAAAATGGTAAATTAATTAGGGATTTCTTAAAATGAGGAAATGGGAAATTTGGGGGATAAATCCCTTGTGGTCGGTTGTCTCTCTCGGAAAATCACTTCCCCTGTGCTCAGTAGCTCTCTCCCGATCTCTCTCCTGTGCCAGCCGAAGTCGCTTCTCCTCCGACGAGCCCGACCCGGACACCACTCCGTTGTTCGCCTCCTCCTCCCCTGCTGTGCAACCGTCGTTGTTGCTGCTGTCCTTTGCTGTTGTTGTTGTGCTGTTCGCCGCTGCTGTCGTCTCCGGCGACGAGGAGCTCTTCTCGGCAGCAAAGTCAGGCCATCGACAAGGTAAGCTTATAGGTTAAATTTGAAATTTTGCTGGACTAGGAATCTTTGCTGAATTTATATGTGTGAAGTTGTGAAGTTGTGAAGCTGTGTGGACTGAAGTTGGTGGAGCTGTGTAGCAAATTCGTGATTTTTAAGCTTGGGTTGAATTGTGTGGGGTTTGCTTAATTGGAAATTTTGAAGGTATGATTCTAGGGTTTGATTTGGGGGTTTTCTAGTTGTGGATTGGTATGAATTAACGCCAGGGTTTTGCTCGGATTGTTGTCTCAGGTTCGTTCGAGTAGTTTGGAGATCTCTGGAGTCATTGTTGTTCGACTTGAGGCAAGAGGATTCTTGCTAACTTTATATATTTTATAAATTAATTTATGCTTAGTTTATTTTATAATTAATTTACCGTTGCTTGAGCTATTTAAATTGGATTGTTTGACTATATAGTTGCTTGGTTGAAATGTGTGATTATGTGATATTAATTGTCGTATGTGATAATTGATTGAGTGTCGGTGTGGTGATGGATTGTTGTTGATTGAGAGTCCAAGGGCCAGGTGATGATAGCCTCACCAAACATCGTAGGGTATCGCCTACGTTGTTAAGGGCCAGTGTTAATTCAGAGTCAAGGGGTCAGGTGATGATAGCCTCACCAAACCGCGTATGGTATACCCCTACGTCGTTAAGGGCCAAGGATTGGAATTGAATTGGAGGTTAGGTTGGAAGTGGGTTAAAGTTGTATGTGTTTCGCGAGACTGACCAATTTCGATTTACGTGCCGCGGTTGGCTGGGGTATCGGGTCCCCCAGTCAATCAGGCTTTGCAGGTTCAGCGACAGCAAGGGGATCCTGATCACAGTTTTCTTGGCAGTCGAAGACTTTTTGGTTTGTTGGTTTTTGAACCTTGGAAATGGTTGTGTTAGCTGTATAAGGTTTTGTATTGTAAATTGTTGTATTTAACTGAATGTTAAGTTTGATTGTGGTTTTAAACTCCGGGCAGGATCTTCCGCTGTGGTACTTTTGGTATATATATATATGGGTTGTTTTGTGTTCTTCTTTTCTTTCACCCGCCTTATAGTCCTTCGGGACTATGGCACTGTAGCACTACTGGCCCGGGGGTGTTACAGAAGTTGGTATCAGAGATCTTTTCAAAAATGTTTTCTTTCAGAGTTTTCAACATGAGAATTTCGACACTTTGTCATTGTGAAACAATCGTGTAATCAGGAATCCTTGTTGTCAACCTGTAGTGAGTTGTGTTGGTAAGTGTTGTTTGTGATGTTTTGTGCTAATGTTTAAATTTATTCAGTATGCCTCCGAAAGTGGGTCGTGGTAGAGGTAGAGGTCGTGGGCGTGGTAGAGGACGTCCTAGGGCTAATCCTCAAGAGGTAGATGCAGGTAGTCAAGCTGCTGATAACTCTTCAGGAAGTCAACAGAATCCTGCAGGAATTCCACCAGAGGCTGCCAATGCGGGTATTGACCCAGGAACTTTGGTTGCGCTGCAACAGATGGTGACTCAGGTCGTACAAGCTGCTATGGCACGAGTTCCGCCATCTCAGGTTACTCAGCCAGATCATATTGGACAGCAAAGAAATGAACCACCAGTATTGCAGGCAGGATTTAGCAGATACATGGAAGCTGTGGCTAGAATGAAACCTCCTACTTTTGATGGGTCTGGTGAGCCTGCAGCTGTGACATTCTGGTTGAACAGATTTGAAAAGATGCTTGAGGGTATCAGATGTCTAGAGAATGAGAAAGTGACTATTGCTGCTTATTATCTGATTGATGATGCTAGTGATTGGTGGGATGCTGCACGGCCAACTGCTCATGGGGCTACATGGGAAGAGTTTCGAGCCAAGTTAGAGGACACATTCTTTCCAGAGGCACTAAGAGACACTAAGCTGCATGAGTTTCAGTATCCAGAGAATGAAGCGCTGAAAGTGCATCAATTGGATGTGAAATTCAATAAGCTGCTGAAGTATGCAACTGCTGTAGTAAGGAATGAAAAGGATAAGATCAAGCACTTTCACAGATGGTTATATCCTGAGATAAGGCCTTTGATGGCAAGACACAATTGTACAACGCTCGAGCAATTTATTGACGAGTGCCTGACTATGGAAGTAACTATTGATGACTCTAATCAGGTTATGGATGCTCGGGCTGGAAAGAGACAGAAGAGTCAGTCTGCGCCAGGAGGAGCTAGACCTCAAAGTAATTTCAGTGGTTTTAGAAAACCTTTCTTTACTCCTAATAGTACCCCTAACATTGGACCGGCTAAGACGAGTCAAGGTGGTGGTTCCCAGAGGTCGGTGAACTATCAACAGTCATGGGGCCAGCCAGGAATGACAAAGAATGTACCACGTTGCTTTAACTGTGGAAATCCAAATCATACGAAGGCAAACTGTACTAGAGCACCTCAGGCTTGTTTCAAATGTGGAAAAGTTGGACATATTAAAGCTTACTGCAGACAAAGGGAAAATTCCACTCAAACTCAAGCTTCCTCTCCTGCTTATCGTCCAGTTTCGAATCAAAACCGTCCAGTACCGTCGCAGACCCAAGAGAATCCTATGGGCGACAAGGGCAAGGCACTACTGGGTGAAACTTCAACACCTCGGATTTATGAGATGAGAAGAACTGAGGATGACAACACACCTGTGACTACATGTACACTTTTTATTCAGTCTGAACCCGTTCGTTTACTATTTGACTCTGGTGCTACGCATTCTTTTATTGTTGAGAATTGCGTAGATAGACTTGGGTTAGCATGTGATTTGGAATGTGAACCATTTGTTGTGGGATTGCCGAATGGTGATAAAATAGTAGGTACTCGGGGACTTAAGAATTTTCCGATCATCATATGTGGTCGGGAATGGATGGTTGATTTGATAGCTATCAATATGTTGCACTATGATATTATCCTAGGTATGGATTGGCTTTCTCGCCATGGTGTTGTTCTTGATTTCAGGAAGAAGACAGTTACTGTAAGAACAGATGAGGGTGTAGCGCATGTGTTTGAAGGACATGATCCGCGAGACTCTGGTAGAATTATCAGTGCAATGACAGCTGCTAGACTGCTAAGGCAAGGTTGTGCTGGGTATGTGTGTTATGCTTTAGAGGAAAGAAAGGATGAAGTAAGGATAGACGACATTCCCGTCGTTTGCGAATATCCGGATGTGTTTCCGGAGAAACTGGTGGGTTTAGCACCAAGTCGAGATGTTGATTTTACCATTGAGTTAGAGCCGGGAACTGCCCCGATTTCTCGAGCTCCTTATCGCATGGCACCAGTAGAAATGATAGAATTGAGGAAACAGTTATAAGAACTTGTTGAGTCAGGCTTTATTAGACCAAGTGTATCTCCTTGGGGTGCGCCCGTATTGTTTGTTAAGAAGAAAGATGGTTCTCTTCGATTATGTATTGATTATAGGGAATTGAATAAGGTGACAGTTAAGAACAAATATCCGCTTCCTCGTATTGATGACTTGCTGGATCAATTGCAAGGAGCTACAGTATTCTCCAAGATTGACTTGAGATCAGGGTACCATCAGCTTAGAGTTCGAGAATATGATATCTATAAGACTGCTTTCAGAACAAGGTACGGTCACTATGAATTTATGGTGATGCCTTTTGGGTTGACGAATGCTCCTGCCGTTTTTATGGACTTAATGAACAAATGTTTTAGAGAATACCTGGATCGTTTTGTGGTGGTTTTTATTGATGATATTCTAGTATACTCTCGGAGTATGGAGGACCATGAAACTCATCTTAGAGCAGTACTTGATGTGTTGAGGCGACATAAGTTGTTTTCCAAGTTGTTAAAATGTGATTTTTGGTTACCTAAGGTGGCATTTCTTGGCCATGTAATCTCTAGTGAAGGTGTAATGGTCGATCCACAGAAAACGGAAACGGTAGCAAATTGGAAACCACTTCAGAATGTTAAGGAGGTTCGAAGCTTTCTTGGACTGGCAGGTTACTACAGGAGATTTGTGGAAGGCTTTTCTAAGATTGCACGACCATTAACTAATCTGCTGCGTAAGACCACGAAGTTTGAATGGGACAGGAAGTGTCTGGAGAGTTTTGAAGAGCTCAAGAGACGTTTGACTAGTGCACCAGTGTTAGCCTTACCACAGGGAACTGAAGGATTTGCCGTTTACAGTGATGCTTCTAAGCAAGGTTTGGGTTGCGTTCTAATGCAGAATGGAAAGGTTATAGCCTATGCATCTCGTCAACTTAAATCTCATGAAGTCAATTATCCTACCCATGATTTGGAACTTGCAGCCGTAGTCTTTGCTCTCAAGATTTGGCGACATTATTTGTATGGGGTGAGATGTCCAATTTTCACTGATCATAAGAGCCTAAAGTATATCTTCACCCAGAAGGAATTGAATTTGAGGAAGAGACGGTGGCTAGAGTTGATTAAGGATTATGATATAGACATATGCTATCATCCAGGAAAAGCCAATGTAGTGGCAGATGCTTTGAGTAGGAAGTTGACTCCGGAACATAGGTTTGCTTGTTTAACAGTTCAGCCAGGGTTACAACAAGAGTTTGTAAGAGGTGAAATTGAGATTTGGTGTGAGAAGGAACCGATGATGCTGAATGTGATGGAAATTCAATCAACGCTGGTAGAGTTGATCAAGGAGGGACAATCTCAGGACCCTGTGTTGAGTAAGCTGTGCAGTGAAGTTGCTCAAGGAAAGGCACCCGGATTTCTCATTCATGAGGATGGGATATTACGATTTCAGAATCGGTTATGTGTGCCAGCTGACAAGGAACTTAGAGATTTAATCCTTAGGGAAAGTCATTCTTCAGCGTATTCAATACACCTAGGAGCCAGTAAGATGTATAAGGACTTGAGACGAAATTATTGGTGGAGTAACATAAAGCAAGAAGTTGCTGAGTATGTGTCGAGATGTTTGACATGCCAACAGGTTAAAATTGAACACCAGAGACCAGCTGGGGAGTTACAACCGCTTCCTATTCCTGAATGGAAGTGGGAAGACGTCACGATGGATTTTGTTGTTGCTCTTCCTATATCCTGAAAGGGGAATGAGGCAATATGGGTCATTGTGGATCGCTTGACGAAGTCTTCACACTTTATACCTATCAAGATTGCTTGGAATCCAGAGAAGTTAGCTGAAATATTCTTGCGGGAGATAGTTAGGCTGCATGGTGTTCCCAAGACTATTGTGTCTGACAGAGATGGACGATTTGTATCCCGTTTTTGGAAATCCTTGCATGCAGCAATGGGAACGCAATTGAGATTTAGTACATCTTTTCATCCTCAAACCGATGGTCAGTCTGAAAGGACAATTCAAACCTTGGAGGACATGCTTCGAGCTTGTGCTTTAGAATGGCCAGGGAATTGGGAAGACAAGTTGCATTTGATAGAATTTACGTACAATAATAGTTGGCATGCATCGATTAAGATGGCACCCTATGAAGCTTTGTATGGTCGTCCTTGTAGATCGCCTTTATGTTGGGACGATTTGACTGATGCTGTATTAGTTGCTCCCGAACTTTTGCAGAAAACTAGGGATGATGTTGAGGTGATTCGTCAGAGGTTGTTGACAGCTCAGAGCAGACAGAAATCGTATGCAGATGTCCATAGGAGACCCTTGGAATTCAGTTTTGGAGATCATGTATTTATTAAAGTTTCGCCGACTAAAGGAGTATTCAGATTTGGGAAACGGGGTAAGTTGAGTCCTAGGTATGTTGGTCCCTTTGAGATTCTGAAAAGAGTTGGTGTCGTAGCTTACCAAGTGGCATTGCCGCCAAGGATGAGTGGAATGCATGATGTATTTCATGTGTCTCAGCTGAGGAGATATGTGTATCATCCGACTCATGTTCTGAATTTTGAGAAGATGGAGTTTCAACCTGATGGCACGTTTGAGGAATCACCTGTAAAGATTCTAGTGGTTGATCAGAAGAAATTGAGGAACAAGGTTATTCCTTTGGTGAAAGTGTTATGGGCTAGGCATGGAACAGAAGAAGAGACTTGGGAACTGGAATCAGTTATGCAAGGCAGTTATCCGAACCTGTTTGATCTTAGTTTCGAGGATGAAACTATTATAAGGGGGGGGGGGGGGGAGAATGAAATACCCCAAAGATAATAGTAATGGCAAAATGGTAAATTAATTAAGGATTTCCTAAATTGAGGAAATGGGAAATTTGGGGGATAAATCCCTTGTGGTCGATTGTCTCTCTCGGAAAATCACTTCCCCTGTGCTCGGTAGCTCTCTCCCGATCTCTCTCCTGTGCCAGCCAAAGTCGCTTCTCCTTCGACGAGCCCGACCCGGACACCACTCCGCTGTTCGCCTCCTCCTCCCCTGCTGTGGAGCCATCGTTGTTGCTGCTGTCCTTTGTTGTTATTGTTGTGTTGTTTGTGCTGTTCACCGCTGCTGTCGTCTCCGGCGACGAGGAGCTCTTGTCGGCAGCAAAGTCAGGCCATCGATAAGGTAAGCTTATAGGTTAAATTCGAAATTTTGCTGGACTAGGAATCTCTGCTGAATTTATGTGTGTGAAGTTGTGAAGCTGTATGGACTGAAGTTAGTGGAGCTGTGCAACAAATTCGTGATTTTTAAGCTTGGGTTGAATTGTGTGGGGTTTGCTTAATTGGAAATTTTGAAGGTATGATTCTAGGGTTTGATTTGGGGGTTTTCTAGTTGTGGATTGGTATGAATTAACGCCAGGGTTTTGCTCGGATTGTTGTCTCAGGTTCGTTCGAGTAGTTTGGAGATCTCTGGAGTCGTTGTTGTTCGACTTGAGGCAAGAGGATTCTTGCTAACTTTATATATTTTATAAATTAATTTATGCTTAGTTTATTTCATAATTAATTTATCGTTGCTTGAGCTATTTAAATTGGATTGTTTGACTATATAGTTGCTTGGTTGAAATGTGTGATTATGTGATATTAATTGTCGTATGTGATAATTGATTGAGTGTCGGTGTGGTGATGGATTGTTGTTGATTGAGAGTCCAAGGCCCAGGTGATGATAGCCTCACCAAACATCGTAGGGTATCGCCTATGTTGTTAAGGGCCAGTGTTAATTCAGAGTCAAGGGGTCAGGTGATGATAGCCTCACCAAACCGCATAGGGTATACGCCTACATCGTTAAGGGCCAAGGATTGGAATTGAATTGGAGGTTAGGTTGGAAGTGGGTTAAAGTTGTATGTGTGTTTGAAGTGTTGAGTCATGTCAGTATATGATTATAATTGGATGATTGTGGAGATAACTACTATACGTTTGAAATGTTTCGGCTAGGCTAATCCTGCCAGTCTTTCGCGAGACTGACCAATTTCGGTTTACGTGCCGCGGTTGGCTGGGGTATCGGGTCCCCCAGTCAATCATGCTTTGCAGGTTCAGCGACAGCAAGGGGGATCCTGATCACAGTTTTCTTGGCAGTCGAAGACTTTTTGGTTTGTTGGTTTTTGAACCTTGGAAATGGTTGTGTTAGCTGTATAAGGTTTTGTATTATAAACTGTTGTATTTAACTGAATGTTAAGTTTGATTGTGGTTTTAAACTCCGGGCAGGATCTTCCGCTGTGGTACTTTTGGTATATATATATATATGGGTTGTTTTGCGTTCTTCTTTTCTTTCACCCGCCTTATAGTCCTTCGGGACTATGGCACTGTAGCACCACTGGCCTGAGGGTGTTACAATATATCCCATGGATCCTATACATATAGTATTAGGTGGGGTCTAGCCACCTCTCTACTATTTTTCGAGATTTGTGCCACCAGCTAAGTGCACCCCCTCTATACTCATGTATCAGAGGTTAGGTCATGACCGTCCATGTGGTATTAGGTGGGGTCTAGCCACCTCTCTACCAAATTATAAAGAAATGACTGGATCCCAACGAATCCAACGTTCCTAACTACTAGTGCTAACTAAACAGTCCAAGCACAACAATAGTCCACAAACATCAACATAACCGCCCTCAAGGCTATCAACATAAATATATATTCATAATAGCGTTGTTCTAACAGATATACAACCTATTATAATATCATATTTTAGTTCTCTAAAACAGTTAACAAAACCGTTCCCAGACGAACACAATAATCATTCCAAATTAATTACTCAATTAAGCAACTGATAATTAATACAAACATGGAATGATGAGCAAGAGCGAACCACCACTTGCCTTAAATACGCAGAAGCTTAAACGAAGCTAGGTACGACGACAACTGGTTTTCGGGCTCGAAGCAGGGACAGATCTGGCAACACAGATTCCTTCGGATCGACCCATAAAGAAACCCTAAGTTAGATTCTACAACAATGAGTACGAATCTAAAGAATAACGAAAGGAATCGAAAGGAACGAAGCCCGATCGAAAGCCACAGAAGCCAAGGCCGAAACAAGCCAAGAGCTTCTGGGCGGCGGTCACCGCCTACCTTACGGCGGGCGCCGCTGTTCGTGGCGGCGGTCGCCGCCTGCCTTACGGCGGGCGCCGCTACGAACACCGGGAAAATTTACGAGAAGCACCAAACTCACCGACGACGATCGTTTTGCCTCTCCTTTGCCTTGCTTTGGATTCTAATCTTCAAAGGGCCTCCAAAGCTTCACTTTGCAACTGGAATAACACCAAATGGAGCTCCGACGATCGATTGTGAATTATCCGGCGAAAGCTTCAATTTCCGGCGAGTGATTTATGGGGAGATTGAGCTTCAGATTTGTGCTCAATTCAGCTCCCAAATCCTCCTTTAAATAGCCAAAACTCCAGGGGACAACCAAGGGCACGTGGAGGGCTAATATTGGAGGTCATCTGATTCTCCGACCATCACGGAGTCAAGCCGGCGAGGCAGAGCTAGGCCTGCACCTAGGCGGCGGTCGCTGCCCATTTTGGCCGGCGGCGGTCGCTGCTTTTTGGCGCCACTTGCCAACTTGCCAGGAAGAGGATGACGATGTCAGAGCCTGTCAGGCGGCGGTCGCCGCTTGCCTTACGGCGGTCGCCGCCAAGCCCATTTTTCGTCCGTTAAGCTTGGAACAACAAGGTCTTAATCCGGGATAAATAATAATCGTACACGAATGAGTATTAAGTCCCAAAATACGTCGACTGTATATTATTTCACTTAGAAAAATATTACAGAGATTAAGAACATTACAGAATGTCTTTCTGTCTCCGAAATTAAATCGACGTACACAACAGACGTTCAGGTAATTTCCAAAATACCCTTACAGAAATACGGGGTATCATATCACCTCCCCCTTAAAAGAAGTTTCGACCCCGAAACTTGGGTTGCAAATAACTCGGGAAAACGTCTGAGCATATCTGCTTCAGTTTCCCATGTTTCCCAAGTAACTTCTTTAGTCCCTGACATGGACCACAGAAGTCGTACCAACGATACGATCTTGTTACGCAATTGCTTTTCACGATGCTCGAGAATGCGCACAGACATCTCTTCGTAGGTACCATTTGCCTGAATCTCGATGTCCTCGTAGCTCAGCACATGAGACTCATCTGGTACGTATTTCCTTAGCAAGGATATGTGGAACACATTATGCACTGGGTGTGCCTATGGCGGCAATGCCAAGCGGTACACTAGAGATCCCACTCTATCAAGAATCTTGAATGGTCCCACGTAGCGAGGGTTAAGCTTCCCACGCTTACCAAATCTGAACACACCCTTGGATGGGGATACTTTGACAAATACTTTGTCACCAACCTCGAACTCGACAGTTCTACGCTTCTGATCCGCGTAAGACTTCTATCGACTTTGGGCGGTCAACATCCTCTGTCTAATCAAAACAATGTCTGAAGCTGTTCTCTCGACCAACTCTGGTCCGAGCAGAATCTTGTCGACATTCTCATCCCAACAAATCGGAGATCTGCATCTGCGACCATACAAAGCTTCGAACGGATCCATCTTGATAGTAGCATGCCAGCTATTATTCTATGTGAACTCAATCAGACTCAGACTGTCTTCCCAGCTAGTCGGACGATCGAGTACACATGCTCTTAGTATATCCTTCAGGGTCTGGATGGTCCTTTCAGACTGTCCATCTGTTTGAGGATGAATAGCAGTACTGAATCTCAATTCAGTTCCCATGGCCTTGTGAAGTTCTTGACAAAATCTTGACATGAATCGGCCATCTCGATCCGATATAATGGTCATGGGGATACCATGCAAACGGATAATCTCCTTGTGGTAAACTTCTGCTAACTTCTGGTTTTCCCATGTGGTCTTGATGGCTATGAAATGAGCACTTTTCGTAAGCCGGTCCACAATTACCCATATAGCATCTTTCTGACTTCGAGTCTTTGGTAGCCCAGTGATGAAGTCCATGGCGATGTCCTCCCATTTCCATTCTGGCATGGGGAGAGGTAGCAACTCACCACCTGGTCTGCGGTGTTCGATCTTGACCTTCTAGCAAGTTAAGCATTTTGCCACGAAGTCTGCTACATCCCACTTCATGTTTGGCCACCAAAACTTCTTCCAAAGATCCTTGTACATCTTGCTAGAGCCAGGATGTACAGAATAAGCTGAAGAATGAGCTTCTCTCATTACTAACTAGAGAAGACCTTCTGTGTCAGGCACACAGATCCGGTCTTGAAACCAGAGTGATCCATCATCCTGAATCACAAAACTGGGAGCCTTTCCGTCCATTACTTCACTGCTTAGCTTCACCAAGATTATGTCATCGACTTGCCTTTCTTTGATTTGATCTAGTAGCGTAGCCTGAATTTCCAACATAGTCAGGTACCCTCTACGTTGATCATACAAGACTTCAGCTTTGCATGACATTTGATTTAGTTTAGTCTGAGCAGTAAGTAGAGCAACTATTGTCTCGTGCGTTGTCTTCCGGCTTAGTGCATCGGCTACCACGTTAGCCTTGCCCGGATGATACAACAACTCGATGTCGTAGTCCTTAAGCAACTCTAGCCAGCGGCGTTGTCTCATATTCAACTCCTTTTGAGTAAATATATATTTGAGACTCTTGTGATCCGTGAAGACTTGGCATTTCACCCCATAGAGATAATGCCTCCAAATCTTCAGTGCAAAAACTACCGCTGCTAACTCAAGATCGTGTGTCGGATAGTTTTCTTCATAAGTCTTGAGTTGTCTGGATGCGTAAGCAATCACCTTGCCTCTCTGCATCAATACACAACCCAAACCACATTTTTAAGCATCACTATAGACCACATAATCGTCGTTCCCTTCTGGAAGTGCTAACACTGGTGCCGAGGTCAGACGTCGTTTCAATTCCTGAAAACTGGCCTCGCACTTGTCATTCCAGACAAATTTCTTATGGACCTTACGGAGAAGACCGGTCATAGGTAGAGCGATCTTCGAAAATCCCTCTACGAATCGTCTATAATATCCGGCAAGTCCAAGAAAACTGCGCACCTCCTTCACGTTCTGAGGCTGCTTCCAATTAGCCACAACTTCAATTTTCTGGGGATCAACCATAACCCCATTCTCATTGATCACATGGCCTAGGAAAGCCACTTCTCTCATCCAGAAGTCACACTTAGACAATTTAGCATACAACTCATTTTGTCTAAGGACTGATAAGGCAATCCGCAGATGTTCCTCGTGAACCTCTTTATTCGGAGAATAGATCAGAATGTCGTCGATGAAGACCACCACAAACTTATCCAAGTACTGGTGAAAACATCGATTCATCAGATCCATGAAGACTGCTGGAGCATTCGTAAGTCCAAAAGGCATTACTACGAACTCGTAATGACCATATCTGGTCCAGAACGCAGTTCTAGGAATGTCTTCCTTACGAATCCTCAGCTGATGATAACCCGATCTCAGGTCGATCTTGAAGAAAACGTTTGCTCCTTGTAACTGATCCAACAGATCATCAATCCTTGGCAAAGGATATTTATTCTTGATCGTGACTTTATTCAACTCGCAATAGTCGATACAAAGTCGAAACGATCCATCTTTCTTCTTGACAAATAAAACCGGAGCACCCTAAGGCGATGCGCTCGGCCTTATATAACCCTTGTCGAGAAGATCCTCGAGTTGCTTCTTTAACTCTTTCATCTCTGTAGGATCCATCCGATACGGTGATTTAGAAATCGGCACCGTACCAGGATCAAGATCAATAGAAAATTCCACATCACGATTTGGGGTTAATCCAGGAATTTCTTCCGAAAAGACATCCGAAAAATCCCTAACCACAGGAATATCAAGAACTGAAGGTTCATCTTTCGCGGGCGGATCCAGGTAGTAAAGGTACCCGATACAACCTTGTCGTAGTAGCTTAAACGCAGCCATCGCATTGATAAGCCTGCCGTTATCAGCGTCATTCCGACCCTTAAACTTGCACATGAACTGGCCCCCAGATGACACCGTCACCGTCCTTGAACTAAAGTCGATCACCGCCCCATGACGCGTCAGCCAATCCATACCGAGAATAATGTTGTATGGAGCCATGGCTATACAAATCAAATCTGCCTCGAATTTCTTACCCTGAATGGTAATCAGAAATTCAGACAACCGCTTCGTCCCAACCAGACGATCACCATTAGGAAGACTTACAACGAAAGACTCACAAGCTTCGTCGCACACTAATCCTAACTTACTAACACAACTATCCGAAATAAAGGAATGGGTAGCACCCGAATCAAACAGAATACATACTGAAGTAGAATAAAGGTATAAAGTACCTTGTGCAATTGGAGCGTTAGGTCCATCCACCTCACGCATCTCGTACAGGCGTTGATCGTGACCTCCAGAAGCAGCTGGGGCTTTCCCCTTATTCTGAGCAGTTGTTTGCATTGACGGACTAGGAGTCTCAGCTAGCTTGAACCTGGGCCGATTATCCTGATTAACTGACCCATATTGTGACTCCATTCCCTTCTGCTTTACCTACTGACAGAATTTCTGCATATGGCCTCTACGACCACATTCAAAGCATAACTTCTTCTCCTTTGGGCACACAATGCTCTTGTGCCCCGCAGCACCACAATTATAGCACTGGACTGGATTCTTGCTCTGGCCCGTCTGCTGTGTTGACCCTCCTTGAGTCGTGTCCGTCTTTGCTCGACCAGACTTAGCAAAGTTAGACGGTGGCGCAGGTCGCTTGAATCCACTCCCTTGATTCTGCATCGATCTTTGCCGATTGCATCTTTTGGTTGACTCCTCCAGAGTCACCTCCAATTTGTAGGCTGTATCCACATACTGCTCCAGAGTAGAGCATGTGTGGTGCACCATCATTGGCTTGATATCTGGGCTCATCCACTAGTGGAAATACCAGATTTTATGTGCCTCGCTGGATATCTCAGTATCCAGCGTACTGTAATAGATGATTGAACTTGGTCGCAAGCTCGGTTACCTTCAATCCATCCATTTTAGGGTACATAAACTCCTTGTGTTTCTCCTCCCTCATAGCACGAGAGAAGAAACGGTCTGTCATCTTTGTCTTGAACATCTCCCAGTTCAAAACAGGACTTTCAGCTAAGCCGATACTCTCCCACCACTCGCTAGCCTCTTCCTTCAACTGAAGAGAAGCTATATGTACTTTCTCAGCTTCAGTACAATCCACATTGCGGAACAACCGCTCCATGTGGGAAAACCAATGGGTCACCCTGACCGGTTCTCCTTTTCCGTTATAGCTGTCAGGCCTCATGGAATTAATGGTCTTCAGCGTACGACCATAATTGTCCCGAGTCCTGACTGCATTCTCTTGGAATACATGGTTCACTGGCTCCTCAAATCTGGGAACCGGCGGAGGTATTGGCACACCTTGTGCCTGCGGCACACCTGGTCGCAGTATATCAATTATTGCCTGCATAACCATCCCTCGAAATGCTTCCATTGCAGCAGCATCTAATACTATTGGAGCGTTAGTCTGACCTTGACCATTGCCCCCAAGATGATTGTTGGAACCTGACTCCTACTCGTCTTGTCCAACATTTCCTACAGTTGGTCTGGGGTCATTGCTTGTCCCATCACCAGCTCGAATTGTGTTCCTCGTGTTCACCATCTGTTTATCGATCCAGTTCCAAGTATTTTATACATTAATATTATTCAATATACTTAATGTAGCAAAATCACTCAGAGTAGATCAACTTGGTATTTTTATAGATGAACTTGAACTATTTTACAAACTGCACATTAGCCGATCTCCCGAGCGTCAGGTCAAAATTGCTCGGAGATTGTAGTATTTCACAAAGTACATGCCGTAATACTAGAATATTTACACGGTACATGCTGAAATACTAAGAAAAGGAAACTACTGCTACATGCAACGTCGGTCCTTATCACGGTGCTCTGAAACGTTTCCTATACGGTAGACTTCCCATGCAAGGCTTCTTCGGACGGGGTTCTCCATTGGATTCTGACGATGGACTACGCACCCTGCTTGGCCCTGGAACACATGATTCTGGTGTCCCTGGCCTTATCTCAGTCATGGTAAAGTATGGATCATCCAAGTTTGGCTCTCCTAGCCCAGCCCTTCTCTGAGCACTGGCGATCATTTTATCCATCTGGTATTGCTGTTCAGAAGAGATCATCTCGCTTTGGTAAAGGATCTCTCGTAGTTCAGATTCCGTCCTCCTTCTCATTTGAGTAGGGATAGTCTGAGATTCTCTGCCACTTCTTCCAATACCGTACTCGGTATAAAGTATTTCCCAGTCAGCATCAGACATAAGTGCATACTCTGGCACTAGTGGCAACTCTTGCACAGGTGGTAACTCTGAATTGGGGTGAATAAATTGCATCCCCGGTTCCTGACTATCCACCAGTGATAGGTGTCATTTCATGCACCTTTACTAACAATTATTAGCATGATTTGGAGGAGTTTATGATTAGTTTTGAGACTAAGTCTGTAATCCAGAAGTTGTGGAGAGAAGTGAAGATATCCAGGGATTTACAGCTTAGATGGAGATGATGAAGATGAGGACCTGTTGGAGTTTAACTGGAGAAGACTACCAACACTTGGTAGTAATAAAGAGCAGCAGAAGAGAAGAAGAGAAGAAGAGCTGAAGGAATGGGTGATTTCACCGCCCCGCACCAGAGCCACTGCGACCCGGCGGTGGTTCTCAGAGAAGATTGAGGGTCACGCCAAGAGGAAGCCACCGCCCCGCGGTGGGAGCCTGACGCCCCGCGGTGGATCTCACCGCCCCGCGGTGGCCGTGTTCAACGCCTCGCGGCCAGAAGACATTTATTTCCTTTTATGCATTTTCGGATTTCCTTAGTTTTATTATTTTGTTTCCTTTGTTATTTTCATTAGTTTTAACCTAGTTTTCCAAAAACTTATATAAGACTTCTTCCTAGGTCTTGAGAAGAGAGACACGCCCCAGAGACTACTTTTCACTTTACTTCGTACGCAGTTTTACTTTTCATTAGGTTTTCATTCTCATCTGAATGGAGAACTAACTTCCCCTTTGTTCTATTAGACGTTTGAAGCAATACAACTGATGTGTTTGTGAGATTTCTATTCCTTGTTCTTATTCTTATAAGTATTTTTTATTCTCTTGGTAAAATATTGAATACTGATTTATTGTTATTCTTCATAGCCTGATCAACTAGGTTGAATACTTTTTTTTATCAATTGCTAGGATTTGCATATAGTGGAATATGAGTGCATATCTAGTAGCATACATGATTGTTGCGTATAGTGGAATACGAGCGTGCAATCGTGAGTGAGAATCATTTGCATGTTAAGTAGTAAGGTTTCTTCTATTTGCATGTATCTTATATCCTTGTGTGCATTGCTATTGCTTTGTTAGTGGTAAAGTCTATCAACAACTGTGAGAATTGGTAGTACTTTTCCATTGATATAGTAATAAGTCTATCAACAACTGTGAGAATTGGTAGTACTTAAGATCAAGGTGGGAATAACTATAAGAATAGTAAAAGAACTTGGATTGAATAGATTTCTGTGATCAAATTACATCTCTGTATTGTGGATCTCGTTCTAGTAGGACTACTTTCCCAATCATATTTTCTCATCAACTAAACTTGTTTGCTTTGCTCTACATGATTACTAAACCCCCCCTTTATTGTTACTTGTCAATCACAATTGCATACTGTATCAGATCTTCCCTGTGGGTTCGACCCTTACTTGCTTACTGTACATCTGTTTAGTAGGTCTGTTAGGACTTTTATTTTGACTAGGCTAATCAACGATATTTGCATTGCGTATTTCTAGCCCCGTCAAATTTGGCGTCGTTGCAGGGGAAGTTTTCTATTTTTGTTGTGTGTTTTTGTGATTGATTTTTGGTGGAGACCTATCTTATGGTCAACACCCGTATTACTGACTCCCCTCTAGCTGCTTTTGATCCAGAAGTCGACAGAACATTCCGTTCGAACCTACGCGATCAAATAGAAGAACAAGTAGAGGTTGAGATCGTTGAGACAGTTGAGATTGTTGAGCCGACTGAGCCAGTTGATATCCCTGCTGTTGCAATGGCCGGAACTCTGAGAGAGCTGACTGAACCGAATATTGGAGCACAACCCTTGGCTGTCATCATCCCTGCGCTTGGCGAAGGGGTGAACTTTGAGCTGAAATCTGGAGTTGTTTCTTATCTCCCAAAATTCCATGGCTTGAGTGGAGAGGACCCGATTTCTCATCTGGGTAAATTCCACAATGTCTACATGACTATGAAGCCCAGGAATGTGACGGAGGATCAAATCAAGATGAGAGCTTTTGGTTTCTCCTTGCTAGACTCTGCTAGCGACTGGTATTACCACTTGCCGCCAGGAACCATAGATACCTGGACTAAGCTGCACAAGGCGTTTCTTGACAAGTACTTCCCAATGAAGAAGGCGAATGCTTTGAAAAAGGCAATTGCTAACATTGAGCAAGCTGGTGATGAGACGTTGTATGATTATCTCGAGAGGTACAAGAGGCTTTGCTCCAGCTGCCCATTCCACGGATACGCCAAGCAGGACCTTGTTCTCTACCTACACAATGGTCTGTTAGATCAAGAGAGAAGGATGGTTGACGCTGCATGCGGTGGAAGCATTCTGAATCTAACACTGGACGCAGCCATGGAGAGATTCCAGGAGATGAGTGAGAGTACCAGGAGTTTTAGGAAGACATACCAGAGGAAGGCGGTCAATGCTGTGACCCCTGCAGGACCTAGCCCAGTGCTGAATGAGCTAGCTGAGTTGAAGGAGATGGTGAAGAGAATGGCGAATCAGAACGCCCCTCAACAAGTCAAAGCATGTGGGCTTTGCTCTGATCAGTTCCACCCTACCGATACTTGTCCTCAGCTGCAGGAGGAAGGTACTACTGAAGTGAATGATGTAGGAGGTTACAGACCCCCTAGACCGCAGTTTGGTGGACAACCCAACTATAATCCGAGAGGGCGAGACCACCCAGGTTTCAGATGGAGTGACCCACAAGGTGGTCAACAGCCTGCACAACAACAGTACCAGCAGCGAGTCCCGTACCAACAGAGGGCTCAAGGCCAAACCTCTGGTGCTTGTACTGAAGAGATGCTGAAGACTCTGACTCAGCATTTCGCCACTCATGTTCAGGCTACTGAGTCAAGCATAAAGAATATGGAGAGGCAGATTGGCCAACTGGCTGATGTTGTGACCAAGATAGACCAGAGGACATCAAATTCCCTGCCATCTCAGACTACAGTGAATCCAAGGGAGAATGTGAGTTCCATCACCCTTAGAAGTGGTAAGAAGCTGGTCGTTACTCCTAGTACTGAAGAGGAGAACGAAGCTGTAAAGGAGAAAACTGCTGACCGCCCCGCAGTGGACCCCACCGTGACCCGGCGAAAAGTTGAGGCTGAGGCCAGGAAGGAAACACTGTTGTCACCGCCCCACGGCGACTCTAGCCACGACCCGGCGGCTGATCTCAGTAATCCCACCGAGTGTGATACCCCGTATTTTTGTAAGGTTATTTTGGGAATTATGGAATTTTCCCGAGTACCCGTTGTGTACGTCGGATTTAATACAGAGAGTTTGAGACATTCTGTAATGTGCTATGTATCTGTAATATTTTTCTCAGTGAAATAATATACAAACATCATGCCTTGAATTTTAATTGTCGTTCGCGTACGATAATTTTTATCCCGGTTTAACGCCATGTTCGTTCAAGAGCTGAATGGGCGGAAAAGGCAGAAACGACGACCGCCGTACCGTAACGGCGCCCGCCGTCGCTGGGCCCGAAGTGCCAGCCGTTGTCTCCTACTCTGGGCTCGCCAGAGCTAGGAACGGCGACCGCCGTAGGCAAAATCACGGCGCCTGCCGTGATTACCCAGCGGACATTGTCCGATGGTCGCCGGCGAGCTCTGACCGTGCCGAACTAGCTGTAGGCCCATCTTCTTCGTGCTCCAGATGTTTTGGCTATAAAAGGAGGTGTTGGGGGAGAGGTTTTGAGCCATCCCAGCACCAAACCTCTGCCAAATTTGCCTCTCGTCGGAGTTGTGCCTTCGCCGGAAATTTCGAAGCTTTCGTCGGTGTTGCTTGGTGGTGTTTCCAGCAGCTCTTTTGAAGCCTTGTGGTTGCCTTTGGAGGTCAGAAACCAAGCAAGGCGGAAAGGGGTCGAAACGCGCTTTGTTTTGGTGAGATTTCTCTCGTCTCTGTCGACCGTGTTCTTCACGGCGACCGCCGTGATGAATGCGGCGACCGCCGCCAAGAACAGCGACCGCCGCCAGTGCCCAGAATGCCTTCGTGGCTTTGGCTTGGTCGGTTATCGTCGTGGCGTCTTTCCTTTCGTGTTCTTTCGCCGTGTTTAGATTCATACTGTTTATGTCGGATCTAACTTAGGGTTCCTTTTATGGGTCGACTCGAAGGTTGTTGTGCTGTCGGAACTATACCGTGTCGAGCCCGGAATCCAGTTGACGTCGTTAGACTATTCTGCGGATTAAGGCAAGTGGCGGTTCGCTCTTGCTCATTCGTTCCATATTTACATTAATTATCAGTAGTCTACCTGAGTTATTAATTTGGAATGAATATTCTGTTTGTCTGGAAACGGTTTTGTTAAACTGTTTTGAAAATTATATAATAGGTTGTATATCTGTTAGAACAACGCTATTATCTGTGATCGCCTTTCAGGCCTTTATGTGGATTTATCCTATAACTGTTGTGGTGCTGTAACTGTTTAGTTAGCACTGTTAAATAGGAACGTTACTCGGACTCTGTCCAGTCGTTTCTTTATAATCTGGTATCGGGGTGGCTCGTCTCCATCTGGTACTATTCTATGATCATGATCGGTCTCTTTCACAAGTGTGTAGAGACAGGACACTTAGCTGGTGTCACAAACCTTTCGGTGTACGTCACTCTCGACGAAACGTATACTAAGATGTGTCGTCCCATTGGTGGGGTACACATGTAAAAGTCTATAATGTGATGTGTGTTTTTGAAACATAATCAGATAAGTGCTACCTTGACGCACATAATTAATGAACACTCAGCGAGTAGGGCAGCTAGGTAATAGTGCCGCTAGGAAGACTCGTATTGACTTGAATATAGTACGTCTTCTTTCCGATCTGGATTCGCTGAAAGGCGGTGAGGTTGGTCGTTGACTGAAGCATCTCAGTCAGTTTTAAATCGTCGTTGTATGATTCTGTAACTTTCCAGAATTGTCATACTTCCTTAAAGACTCATTTCCGTTGGAGTCTTCTTTCGAGTCGATTTCTGTGAAGATTCAGTCTTCTAGAATCCTCTCTTGTGCATACCTCTTGTTATTCCAGTAGGAGTATGATGGTTGACAAGCGTGCTCGATTATTATTCGAGGGACGAGGAGTCTAACCTAATACGACTGCTTCGAACCATTCTGCTTTGTTCCCTTGCTAGTCTATTCATTTAGACTAACCAACCAATATTTTCCCTTGCATGGTTGGCTGGTGTCATCCGTTCGACTCGGCACATCAGATAAGAAGTAGTTCAGAAGACCAGAAGGACTATGGAGTCAACGGTGGTTTTTCAATGTTTTAATTATTTCTTTAATCAGGTTGAGATCCTTTGGACAATAACTTTGATTGTAATATACTTTCTTAGACTTCCGTTGTGTTTGGTTTAAACATTGTATTATCCTATTCGGGATTGGGTTGTAATCCCGTAACTCTTGTTCCTTGACAATTTTATGTTTTGGATTGAATGCTTTGATCATTATGCATCAATTGTATTTCATAAATTGTATTTAAACGGTAAAGCCTTGGGTGATCTCGGTAAGGAACACTGGGGTCACTGGCGGTAATACCTTTCCAAAAGGGTTTAGTTTTGGGGGTGTTACACCGAGACCTCACCGCCCCGCGGCGATGACCACCGCCCCGCGGCGATGACCACCGCCCCGCGGCGATGACCACCGCCCCGCGGCGATGACCACCGCCCCGCGGTGAGCCTACCGCGACCCGGTCTCTTAAGTCCCAGCTCTGCAGATGAAGCCTGTGCTGATGACTACGTTCATCCGATCTTCCCTCCTCTTGGTTCTGAGAAGCCACCAGCACCTTTTCCCGAGGCTCTAAAGGCTAGAAGAGTAGCCGACTATAGCGATTTGTTCGAGACTTTCCAGAACTATGAGGTGAACTTTCCTCTGCTCAAGCTTATTAAGGCTATCCCTCGATATTCCAAGTTTTTGAAGGAGCTATGCACCGTTAAGAGGACACAAAAGCTGAAGGTTCAGAAGAAGGTTCCAGTTGGTAAGCATGTCTCGACGGTATTTCAAAGGCGCATGCCTGAGAAGTGCTACGATCCAGGTACATTCACTATCCCTATTGCTATAGGTGAACATCGATTTGAGAAAGCCTTGCTAGACTTGGGTGCCTCTATTAATGTTTTGCCTTATTCATTGATTGAGGATTTAGGAGTGGGACCCTTGCATGATACCAATATTGTGATTCAACTTGCTGATGGTTCTTGTGTGCCTCCTAAAGGTATTGTGGAGGATGTTCTTGTTAAGATAGGTCCTTTGATTTTCCCTGCTGATTTTTTTGTTATGGATATGGACTATGATGAGCAGGTTGCTCCTGTTATGCTAGGTCGACCTTTTATGAAAACATCCATGACAAAGATTGATGTAGATAGTGGAACTTTGACTATGGAATTCGATGGAATAATTTTTGAGCATAATATTCATAAGGCCAACTCCATTGAATTGCCTCCCTCTTGCTGCATTAGTGATAATGATAATCCTATTCAGGAAAATGTTAAGCCTAGTGTAGTGGAGACCATAGTTGATCTTTCTTCTATTGCTAAACCTTTTGAGTTGCATGAGTATGATGTCGTGCTTGATGACATAGGAGAGTCGATTCCCTCTAATTTGGGCACTTACCCCCCTGCACTAACCATACAAGGCTGTAAGCCTTCATCTAGTGTCGTGCAGCATAATCAGGTTGAGCCATATCGGCCCCCACATCGCTCTAAGTATGGGGGAGATGCTCCAAAGGAAGCAATTATGGAGGCATTGGCTAAGAGGGAACATGGTCTAAGGTTCAAGCCTTTCCATGGAAGGTTCCAGCAGGAAAAGATGGTTGAGAGGATTCCGAGGGGATCCTATTCTAGGTGGTGATTGATCTGCAGTACGTCGAGCCAACGATGTTAACCAAGGCGCTGTCCGGGAGGCAACCCGAGATAGTTTTTCCTTGATTTTTCTTTCTCTTAGTTTAATTTCGTAATTTCTTTTGCTTTGTTTTGTTTGCCTGTCACTAACAATTCAGGTACGAAAGTAAATGGAGAGGAGACAGTTTCCCAGTTTCCTCACCGCCCCGCGGCGATCCTCACCGCCCCGCGGTGAATGTCTGGTATATCCTCTCCCCTAAAAAAAAAAGAGCAAGAATAAAGGGCCCCGAAAAAACCTTAAACGGGGAGTAAAATTTTTATTTCTTGAGTGGTAACTATGGATTTGACGGTTTGGGCCCCCTTTTTGGGCCGAGACTTCTCTATGGGCCATTGTACCAGCCGGCCCCATCATCCCCTTTGTTTCCTTTTCCCGTTCCCTAACCTAGCCACCACTCTCACAAAAGCCCTCCATTTCCAACACCCCTCTCAAGCTCTCCAAGCTAAATCCCCCATTCTCCCACAAATCCCTCTTGTCCTTGATTCGATCTAGCCCCCAAATTGCCTAAACCTTGAGTTTCTTTGCCTAATTTGGAATTTAGCCTCACAAACTAGCCAAACACAACCCCACCGCGTCGCTGTCGTCTCGCCTCGCTGTCGCTCTGTCTCGCGCCGCTCTGCCCCGCATCGTTGCAGCCACCGCCCCGCGGCGACCCCACCGCGACTCGGCCAGAACCCTCAGTTGTCTCACCGTGACCCGGCGACTCGTCCACCGCCTCGCGTCGAGACTGCTCATGCTGTATTTTCGCTCATTTGTAAGTGTCCTCTTGGCTGCCCTTTGTTTTGAGTTTCTCCATTCATTACTTATGGCACCTAGAGGTAGGAAGCAAGTATCTACGAGGGATGAGAATGAGGTGTACAATGTTGTGAAGGAGAGAAAGGTTTTGGCTACTAAATTCTTTGACAAGCCGACGTTGGCTGAGTTTGGTATGTTGGAGTGTGTATCCCTGTGTTTAGCAGAGTGTGGTCTGGGGACCTTCTTGAACAAGGCCGCTGATGCTTATCCCGAGCTGTGTTACCAGTTCATTGCCTCGTTTAAGAGGTATTCTGATGGCTCCGCCGACAAGAGATTGATGAAGGTCACATTCACATACAATGGTCGTGATTATGCTTTGTCTGCTGAGGAGATTCGTGGTGCCATGGGCATTACAAAGGAGCCATCCGATGGGTGGTCTGGTGGCTTCATTGAGACAGATATGATGGAGTTTTTGGAGGCTTCCACGCATAAGACGTTCAAGAAGGGCCAGGAAGTGAACTCGAAGATGGTGAACCCTTGCCTAAGGTTGATCCACAAGGTGATGATGAGAGATTTCTTTGGCCATGCTGATGATAGAAAGGTCCCTTTGAAGGATTTCCAGTGGTTTTTGAGTTGGAGCTTGTTACGTACACGCCGTGTTGGGCTACCCTCTTTCTGGGTTCCCTGAAGAGGATTCGTGATGGTGAGCCACATGATATTTGTGGGGTGGTTTGATCACCCTTCTTTGTGCTGACATTATAGCTACCGATCGGATTCCTCGACCTGTTGCTCACGCGGTGTATGATATGGCGCACATGAAGGTGTGCTCGATGCTGAAGCCACTCGGCAGGGATGGTGATTTAGTTTGGTCTTCATACGACGGTCACATTCTGATTCTTCCCCGGGTTTTCACTTATTCTTCTTCATTTGCAGATTGGTGGATTCCCAGTGATAGCAGAGTTATGGCCGACGCTACCCCTGCTGCTGCTCCTTCGGGTCCGTTTAGAGAGTGCCCTAGTGCTGGTTTTGAGGCTGCTGCTGCTGATTCTGTGGGTGGGGATGATCCTATGCCTACCCAGTTTGATGCGCCTTCATCTTCGTACGGTCCTGCCACACCTTGGCAGGAGTTGTATGCAAGATTTTATGCATTCTCAGTGCAGCAGACTCACTGGAACACCCGAGTAGAGACCGGTCTGCAGACTTGGCAGACCCAATTCCGTGCTGATGTAGATGAGCGTCTGGACGATGTGGACGCTCATGTGAGGGACTACTTTTGGAGGTTCCCACCACCGCCGCCATCAGGCCCACTGTGAGTTTATTTCTCCTTCCCCTATTTCATTTGCTTGTTCTCTTCACGACGCTCAAGGTGGTGTACGTCATGAGTATGCCAATTCCACTCATACCGGAGGATCCGGAGAATGAGCCCTTGGAGGAGACAAGGAAGTGAAACAAGTGGGAGAATGACGACTACATATGTCGTGGCCATATTCTAAACGGTATGTCGGATTCTCTCTTTGATGTCTACCAGAATGTCGAGTCCTTAAAGGAGTTATGGGATGCGCTGGAATCCAAATACATGGCGGAGGATGCTTCTAGTAAGAAGTTCCTTGTAAGTAATTTCAACAATTACAAGATGTGTGATTCCAGGCCGTTTATGGATCAATTCAATGAAGTGCTTCGGATCCTATGACAATTCGCCCAACACAACATGAAGATGGATGAATCTATCTCGGTGTCGAGCATTATTGACAAATTGCCACTTTCTTGGAAAGACTTTAAACACATGTTGAAGCACAAGAAGGAAGACTTGTCTCTTGTACAACTTGGAAGCCATTTGCATATATAGGAATCTCTAAGGGCACAAGAGGGCGGTAAACCAAAGGAGACTCCCGGATCTTCCTCCGTGAATATGATGGAGAAGGGTGGGAATTCTAAGAAGAATAACAAGAGGAAGAAGAAATCCTCTAAGGACACCAACGGTAGGTCTAACAAGAAGCTTAAATGTGCTTGTTAGATATGTGGCAAACCGGGTCACTTCAAGCGTGATTGTCGGTCTACAAAGGATAGGAATGGGTCGGGACAAAACCGTTCGGGGAAAGGGTCTAAGGATCAAGGCCCATCCACACATCAAGGTCGGTTTTCAGATTTTGGTTCAAGTTCGGATATGAATTATGTACCATTAATTTCTGAGGCATTTTATGTGCAAGATGATGAAGTGGCTTGGTGGATTGACTCGGGTGCAACTTGTAACACCCCCAAAATCTTAACCCATTTGGAAAGGTATTACCGCCAGTGACCTCGGTTTTCCTCACCGAAGCCACCCAAGGCTTTACCGTTTAAATACAATCCATGAAACACTTATGATACAAAATCATCATAATATTCGATTAAAGCATGAGTCCCGGAATTACATCCCAATTCCGAATAGGACTAAATACAGAGTTAAACAAAATACAGCGGAAGTCTTTCTTAAAATATACGAAAAGGGGTTGTGATCGCCATGATCACCTGCCCAAGGTTCTCAACCTGATTAAAACATTAAAAACATCCAAAAACCACCGTCGTCTTCATAGTCATTCTAGTCTCCTCATATTTGCGCTATATCTGATGTGTCGAATCGAACGGATGACACCAGCCAACCATGCAGAGAACAATTTTGGTTGGTTAGTCTAATGAAAGAACATGCAAGGGCACAAAGCAGAAGGTTCGAAGTAGTCGTATTAGGTTAGACTCATCGTCCCTCGAATAACAGTCGAGTACGATAGTCAACCACCATACTGCTACTGAAATACAGCAAAAGGCATGCACGAGAGAAGATTCTGGAAGACCGAGTCTTCCCAGAAATCAACTCGAAAGAAGACTCCAACGAAATGAGTCTTATAGGAAGATATGACAAAGTCTGGAACAACACAGAATCACTGAATTACAGTATCGCATTCGAGCGACTAACAGTTAAGACGAGCTTTCCTAGCTACACTAGCGCCTAGCTGCACTACTCACCCAAGGTATATTAATTATGTGCGACAACGGCACTTATCTTATGATATTCTCAAACGCACAACACGTTATAATCTTTTAAATGTATATATCCCATGGATCCTATACATATAGTATTAGGTGGGGTCTAGACACCTCTCTACTATTTTTCGAGATTTGTGCCACCAGCTAAGTGCACCCCCTCTATACTCGTGTATCAGAGGTTAGGTCATGACCGTCCATGTGGTATTAGGTGGGGTCTAGCCACCTCTCTACCAAATTATAAAGAAACGACTGGATCCCAACGAATCCAACGTTCCTGACTACTAGTGCTAACTAAACAGTCCAAGCACAACAATAGTTCACAAACATCAACATAACCGCCCTCAAGGCTATCAACATAAATATATATTCATAATAGCGTTGTTCTAACAGATATACAACCTATTATAATATCATATTTTAATTCTCTAAAAAATTAACAAAACCGTTCCCAGACGAACATAATAATCATTCCAAATTAATTACTCAATTAAGTAACTGATAATTAATAGAAACATGGAATGATGAGCAAGAGCGAACCGCCACTTGCCTTAAATCCGCAGAAGCTTAAACGAAGCTAGGTACGACGACAACTGGTTTCCGGGCTCAAAGCAGGGACAAATCTGGCAATACAGATTCCTTCGGATCGACCCATAAAGAAACCCTAAGTTAGATTATACAACAACGAGTACGAATCTAAAGAATAACGAAAGGAATCGAAAGGAACGAAGCCCGATCGAAAGCCACAGAAGCCAAGGCCGAAACAAGCCAAGAGCTTCTGGGCGGCGGTCGCCGCCTACCTTACGGCGGGCGCCGTTGTTCGTGGCGGCGGGCGCCGCTACGAACACCGGGAAAATTTACGAGAAGCACCAAACTCACCGACGACGATCGTTTTGCCTCTCCTTTGCCTTGCTTTGGATTCTAAGCTTCCAAGGGCCTCCAAAGCTTCACTTTTCAACTGGAATAACACCAAATGGAGCTCCGGCGATCGATTGTGAATTATCCGGCGAAAGCTTAAATTTCCGGCGAGTGATTTATGGGGAGATTGAGCTTCGGATTTGTGCTCAATTCAGCTCCCAAATCCTCCTTTAAATAGCCAAAACTCCAGGGGACAACCAAGGGCACGTGGAGGGCTAAGATCGGAGGTCATCCGATTCATCGACCATCACGGAGTCAAGCCAGCGAGGCAGAGCTAGGCCTGCACCTAGGCGGCGGTCGCTGCCCATTTTGGCCGGCGGCGGTCGCTGCTTTTTGGCTCCACTTGCCAACTTGCCGGGAAGAGGTTGACGATGTCAGAGCCTGTCAGGCGGCGGTCGCCGCCTGCCTTACGGCGGTCGCCGCCAAGCCCATTTTTCGTCCGTTAAGCTTGGAACAACAAGGTCTTAATCTGGGATAAATAATAATCGTACACAAACGAGTATTAAGTCCCAAAATACGTCGACTGATATTATTTCACTTAGAAAAATATTACAGAGATTAAGAACATTACAGAATGTCTTTCTTTCTCCGAAATTAAATCGACATACACAACAGACGTTTAGGTAATTTCCAAAATACCCTTACAGAAATACGGGGTATCACACAACTAAGCATGTTTGCAAGGACCGTGGCTAGTTTAAGACGTATGAACCGGTGAATGATGGGTCCGTCCTTCATATGGGCAACGAGTCAACCGCCCCTATCATAGGCCGTGGAAAAGTGGTGTTAGAATTTAGTTTTGGGAAGACCCTTGAACTCAAGGATGTCTTACATGTACCCGAAATTAGGAAAAACTTAGTCTCCGGTAGTGTTTTAAATAAGTGTGGTTTTAAGCAAGTCTTTGAATCCGATAAGTATATCTTATCGAAGTATGGTGTGTTTGTTAGGATTTGGATATTTTTGTAATGGCATGTTTATGTTGAATATTAATAAAGTGGTCAATTCTACTTATATGGCATGTTCTAGTACAAATGAATTTTCTTTATGGCATGCAAGATTAGGTCATGTGTAGTATAAGCAAATGACGGATATGTCTAAGGAATGATTAATCATTGTATTTGACATGATTTTATAGAAGTGTAGAACTTGCATGTTGACTAAAATTATTAGACAACCATTCAAAGGCATTGAAAAAGAAATTTTGCGATGCTTGGACTTGTACATAGTGATCTATGTGATTTGCATGCTACTCCGTCTTTAGGAAACAAGAAATATTTCATCACTTTCATTGATGACTATTCTCGTTATTGTTATGTGTATTTATTGCATGCTAAAGACGAGGCCCTAGATAAATTTAAGGTTTGTAAAACTGAGGTTGAATTGCAACAAAATGACTTGATTAAGAAACTACGCACCGATAGAGGTGGAGAATTTTATGATCTTGTGTATTTCCAGTCCATAGGCATTATACATGAGACTACAGCTCCCTATACGCCACAACAAAATGGTGTATCAGAGAGGAAGAATCGAGTCCTAAAAGAGATGGTTAATTCCATGTTATCCTACTCGGGATTGAATGACGGATTGTGGGGTAAAGCCATGTTAACGGCTTGCTATTTATTAAATAGGGTTCCTAACAAAAGGAACAAGGTCACCTCTTATGAACTTTGGTACAAAAAAAACAAGCTTGCAATCATCTTCGAGTTTGGGGATGTAGGGTGGTCGTTAGACTACCCCAGCCCAAGATTAAAACCTTGGGGGAGAGGTATTGATTGCATCTTTATTGGATATGCTGAGCATTACAAAGCTTATAGGTTCTATGTAATAGAGCCTAATGATTCTATTTTGGTTAACACCGTAATTGAGTCAAGAGATGCGATATTTGATGATAATCGGTTCTCGTCCATACCTAGACCAAAGGATTTGGTTCCGAGTACTAGTGGAACTAAAGAAGGAGACGGCTCGGCCGTACCTCCTAACGAGTCACCTATGCTCCGTAGGAGCAAGAGAGGGAGGATTGAAAAGTCTTTCGGTCTAGATTTCTAAATTTATTTGATTGAAGGATCTAGAGATGAAGTTGAGTTCCAATACTCATATTGTTATCATATTGATGAGGATCCTAGGACTTTTGGTGAGGCAATGAGGTCTCGAGATATTGCTTTATGGAAAGAAGCAATAAATGATGAGATGGATTCCATCATGGGAAATAATACATGGGTCATATCGGATCTCCCACCGAGTTGCAAGCCTTTGGGCTGCAAGTGGATCTTCAAAAAGAAGATGAAAGTCGATGGTACTATCGATAAGTTTAAGGTCCGATTGGTTATCCAAGGCTTTAGACAAAGGGAAGGTATTGATTATTTCGATACCTATGCTCCGTTTGCTCGGATCTCCACCATTAGGTTGTTGATTGCCTTGGCGGGTATTAACAATCTTGTGATTCACCATATGGATGTCAAAACAGCATTTTTGAATGGTGATTTGGAGGAGGAGGTGTACATGAAGCAACCTGAAGGGTTCGTTGTGATCGGTAATGAGCATAAAGTGTCCAAGTTGGTAAAATCATTGTTTGGGCTAAAGCAAGCACCTAAGCAATGGCATCAAAAGTTTGATGAGGTTGTCTTGTCAAGCGGATTCGATTTAAATCAGTCGGACAAGTGTGTATACAACAAATTTGATAAATCCGGTAATGGAGTAATCATTTGCTTGTATGTTGATGACATGTTGATCTTTGGTACGGACCAAAAACAAGTAGACCTAACAAAGGCCTTTTGTCATCAAGTTTTGCCATGAAGGACATGGGGAAGGCAGATGTGATTCTTGGTATAAGAATCAAACGTGAGAATAAGGGACTATCTTTGTCACAATCTCATTACATTGAGAAAGTGCTTAAAAAATTTAATTATGAGACTTTTTCTCCGGTAAGCACTCCCATGGATCCGAGTGTGAAGCTTATGCCTAATACGGGTAAAACGGTATCACAACTCGAGTACTCACAAGTGATTGGTTGGTTGCTTAATGTACGCCATGACGAGTACGAGGCCGGTTATTGCTTAAGCGGTAGGAAGGTTGAGTAGATACACTAGTAATCCTAGTACTCACCATTGGCAAGCAATAAGGCGGGTACTCAAATACTTAAAGGGAACCATGAATTATGGTTTGTCATATGTCGGATTTCCTTCGGCTCTAGAAGGGTATTCGGATGCGAGTTGGATCACTAATGTGGAAGATCATTCTTCTACTAGTGGTTGGGTATTCTTGCTTGGGGGAGGTTCCATTTCATGGGCTTCTAAGATGCAAACTTGCATTACAAGTTCGACTATGGAATCGGAACTCGTAGCATTGGTCACTGCCGATAGAGAGGAGAAATGGCTAAAGAACTTAGTCTACGAGATTCCTTTGTGGCTGAAACCGGTGTCACCCAATTCTATCCATTGTGATAGTCAAGCTACTTTGGCTAAGGCTTATAGTCAAGTGTATAATGGTAAGTCGCGACACCTGGGCATTAGACATAGCGCGGTACGTGAGTTGATCACTATTGAGTTTGTTCGGTCTCAACAAAATTTGACGGACCACTTGACAAAGGGGTTAGCCAGGGACTTGGTGATCAAGTCGTCTATCGGGGTGGGTTTAAAGCCCGTTTGAAATCTCTAATGGTGGGATACCCAATTCCCTTCTAATATGACGTTAGAGGTTGAATTCAATGTGGAAAGCCAACACTTAGAGTTTGGAGCACATGTTCAATATCATCCCAAGGTATGTGCTCGGACCTGCAAGAATTTAGGTTGAAGTTTATCTTCTTAATGGATCTTTTGAAAAAGTGCATTTACAGGTGCATGATTGAAAAGAGTCCACCTATACGAGTGTGAAGTGGTGCCGCTTCAACTAGCCCGGGCTTGGGTTTGTATACGCTCATGAATGGATAAGGACACATGGGTATAATAGTGTCAAGTTAGTACTTGGAGTAGTGTAGAAACTTGTGTGTGTTGTATCTTCAAGTATTCAGATGATTTGAAGGGTTCAATCCATAGGACATCTTGATTCTCGATTATTTGAAATGTGTACACTAATGTAGAAATTCAATCCTAAGGACATTTTCATTTATGCATAAGTTTGAGTTTGAAGTATGTTTTTAAGTGAATCAAGGATTACACTAAAATGGGGGAGGAATGTTGGTGATTTTAGTGTCATCGGCCATTTGGTATAGTCGGGATTCGCTCAAGACTTATGGAGTTCGTTCGGCACATAACGAGTTTTGGCGGTGCGGAGTGCACACTCATGTGCGTGGATTTAGACTCGGGGTTACGAAACGTGTTGGGATTCGAGAGGCGGACACCGAGAAGTCATATTTATAAGGGTGGGTTATGGTTGAGTAGTTTGGCGGTTTTTAAACCGTTTTTCAACCGCCCAACCGCCATGCAACTTCCCAACCACCATGTAACCGCCTAACTACTTATGCCCTATATAAGGGTGATGTTGGGGCAAGTATTGGGATATCCGAAGAGTATGATCTCTTGTATCGAACAAAACCAAAAACACCAAGTGTTCTCTATTTGATCTTGCCTTGTTTAATAGAGGAGTGATTGTCTTATCCCAAATCAGATTTCGTGCAACCCTATGCTACGAGATTAAGGGTCAAAATATTGGTTTTGGAAAGTGTTCAGACACGATTCAATCAATATCCGAGTCAACCGAAGTTTGATCAACAATACACTCATGTACAACAAAGGACAAAGAAGTAGAGAATTTGATTAAACAAGAAGAAACATATCTATATGCCACATGACATCTCCCTATTAAACTCACTCTCTCCTCATGCCATATGGCATTCTCTTATTATTTTTGCCATATGACATTTTCTTAATTTTTTGTTTTTTTAAATTCAACATAATGAATATATATATCAGATTCTCCTATTTCCTGAACTAAACATGTTAATCACAAGAATGATATGCAAAAATTCCTTTTTTCAAAATTTAATATAATAATTATATATGAAAATATTCTATTTTCAAAACTAAACATGTCAATCAAAAACATCTAACTTATATATATTTTCTCTCTTTGGTTAATTGGCGAAACATGTAATAACTATATGCTTTTGCTGCAATTTATTAAAAATAAGCTAAACTCGACAGTCTCTTTTCTAATAACTGAATTAACAAATATATTTATTAAATTTTCATCACCTTTAAATAAAGAATACGGTATATATAATAAGGAAAACCTATATACTTAATTAGAGCCCTAATTATCTCTTTTACGTGTCAACCCATGAGCAATGCCACATAGGCAAATCTCAATATACAATTACACGTTTATCCCTCTCTAATTTTGATATCTACTTTTTTCTATTTCTTATCTATTTATTTATTTACTTAACATAACTTACCTTAATTATACACATATTATCATCTCCAAATCCAATATTATTGATATCTTTTTACATTATTAGTTTCTTTTCATTTGTGAATAAAATTATTCATAAGATATACTTTACCTTATTAGTTATGTTATTTCTTATTTGTAATTAAAACTATTTATAATATATATATATATATATGTGTAAAATAAAATTTTAAAATATGTTAAAATTAGTTATAAATTAATATATACAACCAAATTAAAATATTCGTTTTAACCATGTAACAGGTACGTTTTTCAAAATTATATAACTAAAAACGTAATGTACTTATAGTTTCAATGCTCAAATATATATACTTGATAACATGTGATTGAAAATATAATTGGTCAATTATGATTCATGACGCAAAAGTGATAATATATATTAAAAATATTTGAAATAATTATATGATATGATTTAACTATTTTTTCCTTTTGATTGATTATACATAATCAATCGTTCTCATTACTTAAATCTAATTTATATATTTTCTTATTCGGTTATTTGTATGAAATTCATTATCCCAATATGTTCAAAAGATTAAAGCTTATAATTTATCAGTTTAGTTTGTAGATATTTAATAATATTTTAATTTTAAAATTTATTAACCAGACTTATACAAGACACGGGAACATAGAGTGCGGTTCCGGTGCGGAGCACTCTTCCCGTGCGGACGTGCGGACATGTACTATAGGGCCTTATTTGTGCACTTTAGGGCCTTATTTGTGCACTTTTGCAAAAAAATTGAAAAATGCTTGGAAAAAAATTTGAAAAAGATTTTTTTTATTTTTTTTTAAAAAGTGCACAAATAAGACGTTAAAGTGCACAAATAAGGCCCTAAAGTGCATGCTCTGCACGTCCGCACGGGAAGAGTGCTCCGCATATGATCCAAACTCCGGGAACATATGTAACTGATGAGGAAAAACTAAGCAACCACAACAGCGTATCAAAGAGGATACCACAGAGGAATCCCATCATCTAGTTCCATTTCCAAAAAAATAGTACAACTTTTGTGGAATCTAATTAATCTCATTTGATCATCATATATTATTTGTGTATCCGCAAATTCCATAATTAGGTTATCGTTATCCTTGCAGACTTCCTGTCTACCTAACCTTCATCTGCAGCCAAGCTAGTCAATCGCAGTTATAGTTATAGTAGCTTTTTAATGCTAGTCTATGTATTTTTAACGTATTCATGTGTCAAAAAATGATGGAAAATTAGCTTGTTTACACTTTTTGGATATAACGTGACTCTATTCGATCACTTTGCTTAACTATATTAAAGTATGTGTTATATATGATACTATTGTTATCAGTTTTTAGTTTTGGAATTGTTTATTCTAATATAGTAACAAAAAAATACATCTATAATATCCATACGAGAGTCTTATTTGCACCAGTTTTTTTTTTTTTTTTTGCACTGGGTTTCAAACGCTACATGGTAGCGTTCAAAAAAAGAATAAGAAAAAAAGGGTCAAGCGCCAAGACGTAGCGTTTAACTCAATCCGGTTCAAATTTAGGAACCAGTTCAAGTTAAACGCTATGTCGTGGCGTTTGCTATAGTTAAAAAGAGAAATAAAATAAAAAAACCGGTTAATGTTTTTTGGACTCGAAAACCGGCTAATTTTTAAACTTTTTTATTTTTAACGTCATGACATAACATTTAAAAATGCTACGACGTGGCGTTTTTAAACACTACATTATAGCGTGTAAAAACGCCACAATGTAGCGTTTATAAACGCTATTAAACGCGACCCACACTTCATCATCTCCTCCCATTCTCTTTGTTTTTTGCAGTGAAACCCTAAAAACAATTGTGCAGACACCGGCGGAGGCGGAGAGATCTGAGGAAGGAGGCGCGAGGTGGCGTAGCTAGCGGCATGGAGAAGGAGGAGCTTGCGGTGGTCCGACCGTCTGGATCTGAGGGAGCCGGAGATGGAGGGTCGGTGGAGGAGGCCGGAGAAAAGGGGGGAGGCTCGGCGGAGGACTATGTATGAGAGGGGGCTTCACTGGAGCCGGAGAATGGAGCTGGAGAAGAGGCGGCGATGGAGGAGGCCGAAGAAAAGGGGGCTTCGCTGGAGCCGGAGGATGGAGCGGGAGAAGAGGTGGTGGCGGTGGAGGAGGCCGGAGAAGGGGGGGCTTCGCTGGAGTCGGAGAAGAGGCGGCGGTGGAGGAGGCCGAAGGAGGCTGGGCTCATGGAGGCGGTGCTGGAGGGTGGTCGTCGGCCGGCGGCGGTGGAAGAGGATGCCAGAGAAGAGGACCTAGAGGGGCGGCTAGAGTCGGAGAACGATAGACCAGTCGACGCGGCGCGTGAGGAGCGTGTCGACGTAGGGCCGGAAAATGCCCTCATTGTGGCAGCGACAATCGAAGCGGCGGCGGTGGCTCAGTCGTTGAGCTGGGATGACGAGGTGGCGGCCGGGATTGAGGCTAGCGGGTCGAAATTTGTTTCGAATACCGTAAACCCGAAATGACGTAACTGGAAACGATGTAACCCGAGACGACGTGCTATTGAGGTACATTTTCGAACGCTTTATTTAATTAATTTTATAAAAATATATTTGTTGTATTATTTAGATATTATAAATTAAATTGAATTTATTTGGACTTGTATAGTATTAGAAGGATTTGAATCAATTTTATACATGGATTAGATGTTTTTTTATATTAATTTGTTGTACATTTTTTAATGTATTATTTATTATTAAATGGTAATGTTATTCATCATAATTAGATGAGAATAGAGATTATGAATTTACAAATATAGTATTATAAGGATTTATAATAAAATTAAAGAAAAATAATAATCAAAACAACTAAATTAACTTAATTATTATTAAACTTAATGAAATATTGAGATCGTAAAAGCTTAACATATAAATAAAGTATTATTAAAATAATTAAAATAATTAATTTAATTACTTTACGTTATAATACGTATTACTAAATGAAAAAAAAAATATAGATCAAAGAAAAAGAAGAAAATAATAATTTAAAATAAAGGAAAAAGTAGCTTTATTAAATTAATTAAAAACTCATAAATAGATTTATCTCAATTGATAATTTATTCATATATATTTATTATAACTAAAGATTAGAAATATATATTTATATATGTAATCCAAAAAAAAGAAATATATATTTATTATAATCTAAATCAAACACATCTAATATAAATAATAGTAATAAGTAAATTTCTTTTTATGATTAAAAATGATATATTGGATAGCTTTCGTCGACGGTTTTGCTCGATAGGACGAGATACCGAGAACCGCCACGTTACTGCTTCTGCGCGCAAGCGGATGAGTCTAGATGTTTTCGGGCAGAAGAAGAAGAAGAAGCCTCGGCGTCCCGTCCATAACGATGATCCCGTCCTTGGATTGGACGATGTTGTCATGGAGGATCCCTTCACATCTACCGACGCTGATCTTGTCATGGAGGATCCCCCCCCCTCCCCTACAGGAGCCTCTTCCCGGCCCTTTTCCTGACCCTCCATCTCCCAAGCCTATTCCCGACCCTCCATCTCCTGAGCCTATTCTCGACCCTCTTCCCGACCCTCCCGCTCCCCGTCCCGCACGTCGCGCTCGTGACGCTATTCCCGACCCTCCTGCTCCCCAGCCCACACGTGACGCCCGTCCTGCACCTCTTTACGGTGTGGGGAATGGTGAGCTTTTGTCGTCCTTCGACCAGCACATTGCGCATCGGATATGGCATCAGCCCAAGGAGGCCCCTCCCCGTCTGAAGGTTCATACACATCCATTCCATCTCGATTTCTGGAGACAACAATGCCTTATTCCCAGGGGTAGTTGAGGACTTGAGGGTAGCTGGTGGCATTACGCTTCACTGAGCAGGCTGACCGGACTCCACGAGTTTCAGTTTGGAAGTGTGGACCACGTCCTCATTTCTGCTTTTGTGGAGAGGTGGCATCTAGAGACCAACATCTTCCATTTTCCTTGGGGCGAGATTACTGTCACACTTCATGACGTCGAGAGGATCATAGGGCTGCCTATCGAGGGATACGCCGTTAGTGCAGTACTAGAGGACGGGGCGTTGGCCGATTTGTGGCAGGAGGTTATTGACTACGACCCAAAGGAGGTGAAGAAGTGGGTGAGGACAGTTGGGATTGATGCATGGGACTTTGTGTTTGACGTCTGTTGGATGATTTTGTTGGGCGACGACCCCATGTCTTGTGCAGCAGGGTATTTATTCCACTTGCTCGGGTCCAGTTTGTTCATGAACAAGTCCATGAACAAGCTGAAGTGTCAGCTGTTGCCGTTGTGTGTGGATCATGAGCGTACCCAGCGGACGGCCTGGGGAGTCGGAGTTCTCGCATGCCTGTACAGGAACCTAGGTGAGGCTTCACATGGGAAGGCGAGGAACATAGGCGGTTGTTGTTTGCTACTCTAGGTAAAACGTAGCTAAGCTTTTAATCTTTGTATATTGCACCGAACTTTATTTAAACTTTGTCGTTAAAAAAATAGAAGTATAATTTATTTTGTGACGATTGCAGATGTGGATATGGGCTTACTTTCCTAGGTTTCCCGGACACCCGCATCCCCAGGTTACGAGAGCCGACGATGATCGACGAGCGGCATGGTATTGGGTATTACGCCCCCTCCCCGGGATCCATCTCAGATTCGGAGTTACCGCCACGTCCTTGATGAGTATCAGCGTGAGGATGTAAGTATATGATTCTATTATTTTTTTGTGATTAGCGTATAATGATTACTCGTAACATTGATGTTTTTTTATGGTTGTAGGTGCGGTGGATGCCACACGGTCAGCTGGATTTCCATTCGCGGTATAAAGCTTTTACATATCGAGGTATGATATGCTTCTAGAAGATTGTAGAGCCGTACATGCCTGACCGCGTGGCACACCAGTTTTGACGGAGCCAGAGCAGACCTCTCGACCCGATACGGCCCCGTACAGTTGAGTGCCCTGAAAGCATAAAAGGGAATGATGCTTACAAGCTGGAGTTTGATGCCCACTGGGACGGCTGGGACCGCTTGGATGAGCATGTTTGCGCTGAGCTCTTACCTAGTCCGTTGGCGGTTGCTGATTATGATATGGATGAGGAGTATCTCGATTGGTTCCTTCCCATTTTGCATCCATATGTCAGACACGATGCGACCGAGCAACCTCATCCCAGACGCCATACTATTCCAGCTTTGGATGCATCTCGGATATGTTTAGGGTTTAGGGTTGTATCATAATGTTTGTTCCTTATAAAGTTTAATACCCTAACATTATATGATTGAATGACAGCGATTGAACATGGTGAGGGCACATGTCCGGGAGGTTATTCTGCGGGGAGGTGACGAGATAGAGGACTGGCAGAGGCTTGCAGACATTATCGATGTCGACGAGATACCTGTTGTTGATCCACCGGTATGGGCGTCACAGCGACAGTCTTAGAGCCAGGTTGACACGGGTGAGTCATCAGCCGGACGGGCCAGATTACCATCTATGTACGAGAGGAGCTCATCGTCCAGGTCGGCGGCTGAGTACGAAGCGGCTGAGCGAGAAGCACGTGATCGGGAGATGGCGGAGCGTTTACAGTCTAGGCTAGAGAGGGGCTCTGATAGCTGTAACGCCTCGTTTTTTTGGTTTATTCGGCCAAGTTTCGGGGTCGAAACTTCTTTTAAGGGGGAGGTGATGTAATACCCCTCATTTTTAGTAAGGGTATTTGGGTAATTTACTCAACCCTCGTCCTGTGATCGTATCATTTTTGGAGAAGTTCGGATTTCTGTATCGAGATTGATCTCTGTAAAATCCCCTGAGTGATATAAAATACATTCGACGTATTATTTGGGGTCTAGAATATTTGTTTGGGTACATATATATTTAATACGGGGTTTAAAACCCACGCCAAACCTTTCCCCGGGCAAACAGACGCGGAAAAGGCATTTCCGCGACCGCGGCAGTACCCACCGCGACCGCGGAAAAATGGGCTTTAGAAGGGCTGGGCACAGGAATTTTCTGCGACCGCGGAAAACTCCAACACGCCAACGTCGCGTCGCTCAGAGTTTCGTCGTTCGCACCACCATCGATCTTCTGACTCGCCGTTGATCCGGGCTGGGGGAGATCCTTCATTGGCCTATAAAAGGAGCTCGATCTGGAGGGTTGAAGGGCACAGAGAAATCACTCTCTCCCTCTCAGATTCTCTCTCGTTTTCATGCTCGCCGGAGGTCGAAGCTCTCGCATAAAATCTTCAAGCTGTCGCCGAAGCTCTTGTTGGAGGTGGTGGTGCTCTCAAGGTGATGCATTGGAGGTGCAAGGTGCCCAAGAGTCGAGCCCCTTCCGAATCGAGCCCCGTCGCGTCGCCCTCGGTGAGATTTCTCCCATTCTGAGTCACCGGAGTTCATGTCCGTGATAACAGGAATTTGTCGTTCTAATTCCTACTATGCAAAATATATCCAAACAAACCCTAAACCGTAGTCCTAGGTAAGTAAATGTCGAATCCACAGGGAGGCGGATTCTATCTTAATATGCAAATTATGTGTCAAAGCAAAGTAACCAAAGGGGGATTTTGTTTGTTTAAGTAATCTAAGCATGTAAAAGGTAAACAAGCGAAAGAGTTGTGAAATCAGTGATGGGAAAAAGTACTTAGTCAAACAACATCCACTATTCGTATGACAAGTTGATCATAGATACTCATTCAAAATCTCATGCAATGGTGATTCCAATTTCTTTTCAGATATAACTAATAGCACAACCAGATACTATTAGCACTAACTGATTAAACAACCCTGAAACTATCAAGATTCAGCTTAACAGCAGCCTTACGGATAGGAATATAGTTGGATACAATTCTAGCATAAAACAACCAGCTTTTATCCTAGAATGTAAATCAATTCTCTTATGCATAAGACTAGCACAACCAGTTACTAGTACGATGCAGTTGCTACTCTGAAATAGATATGCTCAACCAGTAACAATCTAAATCTAGCAATAGATCAATAACAATAAACCCTAGTTGATCAGACTAGAAATTATCAATATAAATCATAAGCAACTTAAGCAAGAGAAAGATAAAAACCATACAATAGATTAAGAACGAGAATCTCACAACTTTATCGAAACGAAAGCTTCAGCGTCTGACTAAGCCAGGGAGGCTTAGTTCTTCATAACGTAGAAAAGGGAATTAGGGTTTCAGAGAGAAAAACGAAGATTATCCAAGATAGGCAAACAAGCCTTTTCTCAACCCTAATATACTAAAGGAAATAAAATCTAAATTAACCTAAAACGAATTAATAAAATAATAATAATCAAACAAACTAAAATAGGGAAATTAATCCCGTAAGCATTTCGGCCTCCAATTCTCGGCGTGGCTCGTCCGCATCACGTGATGGCCCACACCATTTCACTTGGCAGCAACTTCGGCATCGGCCAACACAGGAAAGCATCAGCGCCGCGCGGCCCATCCAATTCAAGCAGCAATGGCCCACTCCAGCAAATCATCTTCGCTGACGTCGTCGTGACGTCGCCGCGCGGCCCATCCAATTCAAGCAGCAATGGCCCAATTCAAGCAGCAATGGCCCACTCCAATTCTTCGGCATTTCACGTGGGCCTTTATTTCATCCAATTCGGCCCATCAATCACGTGGCATTTAATTAATTACCAAACTTCACCCCCACATACCATACACATGAATGTGTCTAAATCTACCCGAATGGCACCAATAAATCCTCTAATGACTCTTACTTAAGCCCTACAAAATAGTGCTTATCAAACCACCCCATGCTTAGACCTTTGCTCGTCCTCGAGTAAACTAATAAAGAGTCTACTGCTCCAATGTAGCATCCAAGGTCTGAGGAAGCATATCCTCCAACTAAGAGTCACCTAACCCATGCCAAGCTCCTAGCACCAATCTCATTTACAACACATCCACAACTCAACAAGCTTAAGGGGCAAGCAGAATACTTCCCCAAAGCTAACCAGGATATCCAAAAGTGTGAGTAACCTCTAATCCTAGCCTCCATCTATTGCTCCTTATGTCTCCCAGAGTGACCTACCCGACAATCCTTCTTTGTCTCCCCTTCTTATGACGCCTCGCCAAGAATAAAGAGAAATCCTAAAATCACTCTTCTTCTTTTTCGCTCGTTTTGCCAAGGCGCCCTTTCGGGTTTTCACCAAGCCACTCATTTCATTTTCCAATAGATGTGCTCACATAAGCTCACGTCACTCATTGACCTCATATTACCCCAGCCTAATGCTGGTCCAAGCCACCTGCTTATTGCCTAGGCCGCCCTTTTGGGTTTTCGACCTATCCCAGGATTTTTATGATAGCCTTTTTTCAAATTTTTGGCTCTTTTCATTTTTTCATTTTTCTCCTCAACAGCGTAGCAAGTATAAAACCTCACCCCATGCTTAAACATTGCATTGTCCTCAATGTAATGAAAGACAAAAGAATAAAGCACAGGGAAAAGCAAAAAATAACTCACAACGTTGCCGAGCTGGCTGGGACACTTCCTTGTTGCTGGCAGTGTAGTCAGAAAAGTTCATGTCCTGGATGTCGGCATCAACGCCATAATCTTCATCTACCGTGCAACCATAAGAAACCACTGTAGGGTGTGGTGGTTATGTAGGAAATCAGGGCTGCACGACCTTCAACTCCATCAACTCCTACCATGCAACCAAAAGGGACCACTCTGGGAAAGTAGTGGTCAATCAAGGGAACAGGGTTGCATGGCCTTCAAAAATGGGCCCAGATGTCATCGTGGTTGGGCCCTGGTGTACCTTCTCTCCAACTGTCGACTGCAGGGCCATCATCGTTGCCAAATAAATATAGGGTGAATGTATTCCTCCGTTTAGCAACATGATGCGCACCTCTCCGTGGGGAACTCTCGACAGCTGGGTAAAACTTTTTTTTTTTTTGCTCCCCGTTTAAGGTTTTTTCGGGGCCCATTTTTTCGATTTTATTTTTTATTTTTTTAAATTTTAATTTTTAAATTTTTTTTTAAAAATTTTTTAAAATTTTTTTTACCTGCGAAAATGCGGCGGTCGCCGTGAGGGGTGCAGCGGTCGCCGTAATTGCGGCGGTCACCGTAATTAAACGGCGGTAGCCATTTTTAGGTCGTGGCCAACTTTCTTGGCGAGGCAATTGCGGCGGTCGCCGTAAGGTTGGCGACGGGCGCCGTGAACACCATCTCCAGTTTTTTTCGCGCTTCCTGCAGGTTAGTTCGACACAAAAAGGAAAAACAAAAAGAAAAACAACTGAATAAAGACTAAGGGAAAGAAAATAGACTACCTAACATCGGGTTGCCTCCCGAACAGCGCCTTAGTTAATGTCGTGGCTCGACATACTACTCGAACAACCTCAATCCATATCGTCAGGTTCCTTGGGAACCTTCTTAATCCATACCTCCTTTCTGAACCAATCATGGAAAGGTTTGAACCTTAGACCATGCTTCTTCTTCCTTGGCTTCTCCATCTTGACCTTCTTGGTCGCGTCTACCCCATGCTTAGATCGATCCGGGGGGTGTTTAACCTTAACTTCAGGGACCTGCACCAAAGAGGAAGCGAGCTGCTCGCTCGGAGTTAGCAGCAAAGGTGATTTACCTGGAAGCTCCGGAGGGCACTTATAGCAAGCGTCCCACTCAGTAACGCCTTCTTGCAAGTCATTAGATATAGCAATATCCAAGCTAGAATCAACAATAAGTGGTGGGTCATCTAGGTGGTCCTCATCAAAAACATCTTTCACCACAGGCTCAAGGGTATCAATTGCACACAAAGAAAGATCATTAGAAGGAAATTTTATGGCTTCATAGATATTGTAGTTAATAGTTTCGCCATCAAATTCCATGGTTAAAGAACCAGTACTCACGTTGATCTTAGTGTTGGCAGTTTTCAAGAATGGTCTCCCTAACAGAATAGGGGCTGCATGCATATCATGTTTCATATCAAGCACATAGAAGTCATCAGGAAAAGTAAGATCACCAACCCTAACCAAAACATCCTCCACTATCCCTATAGGACGCACACTAGATCTATCAGCGAGCTGAATGGAAATTTTGGTTGCATGCATGGGTCCTAATCCTAAGGATTCACAAAGAGATGAAGGTAAAACATTTATGGAAGCACCCAAATCTAACATAGCTTTATTGAACTTGGTACCTCCAATGGTGACGGGGATAGTGAACATACCTGGGTCGCCACATTTCTTGGGTAAGCGCTTCTGAAAAATAGCAGAGACATGTTCGCTTACCTTGACCTTCTTCTTGATGTTCCTATCCCTGATTCCTCTTTGTGGTGCACATCTGCTTCAAGAACTTGGCATAACGAGGAACATACTTGATCAAATTTAGGAGAGGCATGTTGACCTCAACGTTTCTGAACATCTCAAACATGTCCTTGTCCTGCGCAAGTGGCTTGGTACGCTTCAATGCAGATGGGAATGGTGCAACAGGCTTCCACTCAGGAAAAATTGGGGGTACATACTCCTTCTCAGCTTCAACTTCGCAATCGGAGGGGCGGCGGGCGCCGTGTGTGTCGCGGCGATCGCCGTTTTCGTTCTCATGATTTCCGAGAAAATTATCACCGTCACGGCGGTCGCCGTAATTTTTGCGGCGGTCGCCGTTATTCTTTTCTTCCAGGTCGAGAGCAGCCTCCATTTTACGGCGGTCGCCGTGTGTCTCGCGGCGGTCGCCGTTTTCACGATGGTTCGCCGTGGTCTTCACGGCTGTCGCTGTTCTGCTCTAAATCTGCACTTTCTTCTTCGTTTCCCTCAGACCTATCTTCCTCAAGCTTCTTCCCACTTCTCAAAGTCACAGCACTGACATTCCGAATATTCGGGTTCACTTCAGTTTTAGACGGGAGTTTACCGGAATCCTTTGCATCCAGTTTATTTACCACTTGAGAAATCTGACCAAATTGCCTCTCCAGGTTCTGAATGCTAGCTTGTGTACTTTCCTGGAACTGTATGTGGCTCTTGGTCAACTTAGCAACATTAAAGTTCACGTTGGTAACACTCTCATTAAGGTTCACGTTGCTCTGCATCAGCATCTTCATCATATCCTCCATGGATGATGAAGGATTACCCTGTTGTTGGTTTGGTTCTGGGTAGAACTCCTGGTAGTCATGATCATATGAAGGGTATTGCAGGTTCCCATAACTCGAATTGGGGTGATATCCCCACCATGGAGTATATGTGTAGGAGTATGGGTCATATCGCGGCTCCTGCTGGAATTGGGGAAATCTATCCATCTCTGGAACAAAATCAAAAAGGAAAAACAAAAATCAATAGCACGTGTGTGGACCGTAAGATAGGTCCACACAATAGTTGACACACAAATCGCACACAAAATAGATTATTGCCTCCCCGGCAACGGCGCCAATTTGATAACAGGAATTTGTCGTTCTAATTCCTACTATGCAAAATATATCCAAACAAACCCTAAACCGTAGTCCTAGGTAAGTAAAGGTCGAATCCACAGGGAGGCGGATTCTATCTTAATATGCAAATTATGTGTCAAAGCAAAGTAACCAAAGGGGGATTTTGTTTGTTTAAGTAATCTAAGCATGTAAAAGGTAAACAAGCGAAAGAGTTGTGAAATCAGTGATGGGGAAAAGTACTTAGTCAAACAACATCCACTATTCGTATGACAAGTTGATCATAGATATTCATTCAAAATCTCATGCAATGGTGATTCCAATTTCTTTTCAGATATAACTAATAGCACAACCAGATACTATTAGCACTAACTAATTAAACAACCCTGAAACTATCAAGATTCAGCTTAACAGCAGCCTTATGGATAGGAATATAGTTGGATACAATTCTAGCATAAAACAACCAGCTTTTATCCTAGAATGTAAATCAATTCTCTTATGCATAAGACTAGCACAACCAGTTACTAGTACAATGCAGTTGCTACTCTAAAATAGATATGCTCAACCAGTAACAATCTAAATCTAGCAATAGATCAATAACAATAAACCCTAGTTGATCAGACTAGAAATTATCAATATAAATCATAAGCAACTTAAGCAAGAGAAAGATAAAAACCATGCAATAGATTAAGAACGAGAATCTCACAACTTTATCGAAACGAAAGCTTCAGCGTCTGACTAAGCCAGGGAGGCTTAGTTCTTCATAACGTAGAAAAGGGAATTAGGGTTTCAGAGAGAAAAACGAAGATTATCCAAGATAGGCAAACAAGCCTTTTCTCAACCCTAATATACTAAAGGAAATAAAATCTAAATTAACCTAAAACGAATTAATAAAATAATAATAATCAAACAAACTAAAATAGGGAAATTAATCCCGTAAGCATTTCGGCCTCCAATTCTCGGTGTGGCTCGTCCGCATCACGTGATGGCCCACACCATTTCACTCGGCAGCAACTTCGGCATCGGCCCACACAGGAAAGCATCAGCGCCGCGCGGCCCATCCAATTCAAGCAGCAATGGCCCACTCCAGCAAATCATCTTCGCTGACGTCGTCGTGATGTCACCTCCTGCTGCTTCAAATCTCCAGCTCCAATTCTTCGGCATTTCACGTGGGCCTTTATTTCATCCAATTCGGCCCATCAATCACGTGGCATTTAATTAATTACCAAACTTCGTCCACACACACCATACACATGAATGTGTCTAAATCTACCCGAATGACACCAATAAATCATCTAATGACTCTTACTTAAGCCCTACAAAATAGTGGTTATCAGTCCGCGACCGCGGCTGTGACATAGGCGACCGCGTTTGCGACCGCTGTCATCTGTGCTCGCGGACACTCATCCTCGACGACCACGGCAGTGCTCACCGCGACCGCGGATTGCCTGGGCAATTGCGATCGTGGCTTTGGGCTTGTCGGTCTCGGTCGGGGCCTTCGTTCCTTCGATTTGGTTCGTTCCTTCTTCGATTCTTATCATTTTAAATGTCGAATGTAATCTAGGGTTTCGTTATGGGTCATTCCGTAGGAATCTGTAATCCGAGTTCTGGGTTCGGAACATCGTCTTCCAATCGTTTGTCTAATATAAGGCAAGTGGCGGTTCGTTCTTGCTTATCATTCCATATTTCTATTAATTATCAATTGTTTTAATTGTTAATTAAATGGGATGAATATTGTTTTCGTTGGGAACAGTTTTGATAAACGTATTTGATACGATTAAAAGAGATATTATAATAGGTTGTATATACTGCTAGAAACAACGCTATTATATATATATAATGTTGCCATGATGGCATTGATGTGGATTATTATGTGGTTTTAACCGTTTAGTTAGAACGAATATTCGTAGGAACGCTATGTACCTTGCGAGGTCTAGTTGTTTCTTTATAACTGGTGCTAGGAGGATTTTTCCCTAGTACTTTCTATGGTCATGTCCTTGCCCTTACTCAGGGTAGGTGCACACAACTGGTGCCGATTCTCGGGATTTATTCCATTCAATATCTCTCGCGATAAGATGATATATAAAAGCTTATAACGTGAATGTACGCTTTGTCACTAAAATAAGATAAGTGCCGCTATGCACATAATGAATGAACCTTGGGCGAGAAGTACAACTTGGAAACTCGTATGACTTCGACTAAAGTAAGTCCTCCTTCCAAATCTGAATTCGCATTACGCGGTGAGGTTGGTCGTGGACCCAAATGGGCAAGTCTTTTTAAACGCTTGTGTGAAACTTTAATGTTCCCGAACATTTGGCATACTTTCCGATAAGACTCAATCTCTTGGAGTCTTCTCTTCATATGTTTCCTTTAGACTCGATCTTTAGGAGTCTTCTCTTGATCATTCTTCTTTGAATCATTCTGTAGAGGTATTGAGGTTTACTATCGTCATCGGCTTTCATTCGAGAAGCGATGGGTCTAACCTAACACGCCTACCTTAGAACCTTTCTGTTTTACCCTTGCATAGTCCTTCATTAGACTAACCAACCGGGTTTTATTCCTTGCATGGTTGGCTGGTGTCATCCGTCTCATACGACACATCAGGTAAACTCCCGTTACGTGAAGGCTAGAAACGACGATGAAGGCAGATGGAGTTTTTAAGAGTTTTATCAAGGTTGAGATCTTAGGCGAATGATCGCTTCGATCAAGACATTTTTGTTATTTATTTAAAAGACTTCCTCTATATTAAACATATTATGTATTTTGGTTGTATTTGGAATTATGGATGTAATTCCGAGTCTTTGATTTAATCAAATGGTATGACATTTCGTATTATAAATGTTGTTTTATGATTTGTATAAATTGGTTAAGCCTTGGGTTGCTTCGGATGTGGAATCTGAGGTCACTGGCGGTAATACTTTCAAGGTTATATATTTGGGGGTGTTACAGATCTGGTATCAGAGCCGATTTTATTTTAAAACGGGTTTAAAATGTTATTGGAAACAAAATATATTTTTTTTGGGTAGGGATTTCAAAAACGTTTTACTAGGAACGAAAATTTTATAAACCATTTACTCGTTTTGAACTAAGAATTTTTTTTCTCATTCAATTTTTTTTTGAATTTCCAAATAAAATCATACTTTACTAAAAACGTGTCGCTTGACAAACTCTGTCGTTCTAGTCGTGCCTTCTTTCCAGTCTGATATAGTAAGTTCACTTCTATATTTAGAAAGACTAATCCTTTTCTCGTCGCCCCGCAGACTATGGGCGCATTCATCTCACCAGAGGAACCCGAAAGAAGCCGAGGTGGCCCTGCCATCTCCAGTTAGGCTTGAGTTCCCGGTTCCCCCGCCGTGCTTTGAGGTCGGGGAGCCCAGTAGTCCACCCGAGGAGGTGAAGACCGTACTCGAAGAGTCGGTGGTATTGGTGTCTGTCAGGGCCGAGGTTCCCGGGTTGGAGCCGGAAGCGGACCCAAGGGAAGACACAGAGGAAGAGGAGGAGCCGGATTAGTACCTTGGAGGGTACTACGATGACGACTTCGAAATCGAGAAAGATCTGGAGAAGGATCCCGAGGAGGATCCAGAAGAGGATCCCGAGGAGGATCATGAAAAAGACCCAGAGAAAGACCCGGAGATGGAATTTATCCTTCCAAGTCCGGTGTCGCCATTTGAGCGGGAGTATTCGCCATTGTCCCCTGCCGCTTGGGAGACACTTAGTGGTGAAAATACCGCCAGGAGGAGGCCAGTGATGAGTCCTGACTCGCGACCGGTGTTTTGCCAGAGTCAGATGGCTTCCTCTGAAGAGCGTCGCCTGGTGGACGAGGCGGTTGAGCGTACTCGCTTGAGGGCAAGGCCGTGGGAGTCGATGGATACATCGAGGGTGGTCCCGACTCAACAGGCTAGGCCAAGGCCCCGAGTACTGGAGGAATGGTCGAACACCCTATATGACATGGAGGAGAGGACGTACGAGGCTGAGGTCGGTCTCTCCCGAATGCTTGTGGACGTCCGCGAAATCCGGGAGTATATCCGTCAAGCACAATTGCTACTTGACCCTTTGTACGAGGTGAACAGGGCAGACTTCCAACCAGGATTTCTGGAAGAGTTTTTCCAATCATCGGGATCTGATGGGGCTGGACCAAGTGTTCCCGTGCCTAGAGAAAGGCCGAGGGCACCGAGGCCGAGGGATGAGCCGTGTGCTCCAGGGCCGAGTAGGTCAAGAAGTCTGACCCCAGACTCCGATGGTGAACCCCGTGCGAAGAAGCAGTGCATGAGAGTTCCCGATTATTTGAAGTGTTTCAAGGCGCCATGATTAGGCCAGTGCCGAGTTTGGCAGTTTCTTTTCTAGTATTTCAGTGTTCGTTTTGATAAGCGTGGTAGTCTCCGAGCAATTTTGTCTTGCCGCTCGGGAGATTCCTTTTGTAACCCTTTCAAACTCAGTTTGAGTTCATCAATGAAAATTTACCAAGTTTGATCTATTCTAAGTTGACTTTATACGTTGTACATATTGGAATGTTATTAATGTTATAAAGTACTTGGAATTTGATCGGTAAACAGATGGTAAACACAAGGAATACCATTCGTGTTGGTGTTGGGCCAAGCAATGACCCCAGACCAAATGTGAGGAATGTCGCAAACCCTTTGGATGAGAACGAGTCAGTTTCTCACAACAATCCGGGGAGCAATGACCAAGTTCCGGTCAACGCTCCAGTAGTGTTTGACGTTGCGGCAATTGAGGCTATTCGGGGGATTATGATGCAAGCAGTCACCGATATCATGCGACCAATCGCGCCTCAGGCACAAGGTGTGCCAATTCCTCCTGTGGTTCCGAGATTCGAGGAGCCAACTATCCATGTACCTCATGAGGAAGCTTTCAAGAACAGAGGCAACTATGGTCGGACACTGAAAGCCATAAGCTCTATGAGGCCTGATAGCTATGATGGAAAGGGAGAGCCAGTCAGGGTAGCATATTGGTTCTCGCATATGGAGGGATTGTTCCGCAATGTCGAGTGCACAGAGGCTGAGAAAGTGCACATTGCTTCCCTTCAGCTGAAGGAGGTGGCTAGCGAGTGGTGGGAAGGCACTGGTCTAGCTGATCACCCTGGATTGAACTGGGGGATGTTCAAAGCTAAGATGACGGATCGATTCTTCTCCCGAGCTATGAGGGAAGAAAAGCACAAGGAGTTCCTCTATCCGAAGACGGATGGATTAAAAATGACTGAGCTTGCGGCCAAGTTCAATCACCTGTTGTAGTATGTTGGGCCAGAAGTGTCCAGTGATGAGCAGAAGATCTGGCATTTCCATGAGTGGATGAACCCAGATATTAAGCCACTGATAGTGCGTCACAGATGCTCTACTCTAGAGCAGTATGTGGACGCTGCCTACAAATTGGAGGTGACTCTAGAGGAGTCAGCAAAGAAACACAATCGCCAGAGGCCAACATAGAGCCAGCCTCAGGCAATTGGATTCAAGCGACCCGCGCCATCGTCTAATTTTGCCAAGTCTGGCCGAGCTAGAACAGAAATGACTCATGGAGGGTCTACGCAACATTCATGTCAGGGCAAGAATCCGATCCAGTGCTACAACTGTGGTACACCCGGGCACAAGAGCAATGAGTGTCCGAAGGAAAGGAAGACGTGCTTTGGTTGCGGGAAGGTGGGGCACTTGCAATCATTCTATCCGCAAAGGAGGCAGAAAGGAGCTGCGTCACAGCAAGGGTCCGTTAATCATAACAACCGACCCAGATTCAGACCAGTGGAGGCTCCTAGTCCTTCAACGCAGACAACTGCGCAGAACAAGGGGAAAGCCCCAGCTGCTTCAGGAGGTCAAGGTCAGCAACTCTACGAGATGCGTGAGGCTGATGGACCAAATGCTCCTACTACTCAAGGTACTCTATACCTTCATTCTACTTTTGTGTGTATATTGTTTGATTCGGGTGCTACCCATTCTTTCATTTCGGAAAGTTGCGTAAGTAAGCTAGGCTTAGTATGCAACGAAGCTTGTGAGCCTTTCGTAGTCATTCTTCCCAATGGTGAACATTTGGTTGGAACCAAGCGTCTGTCAGAATTTCCGATTACCATTCAGGGTAAGAAGTTCAAAGCAGATTTGATTTGTATAGCCATGGCTCCATACGACATTATTCTCGGTATGGATTGGCTGACATGTCATGGGGCGGTGATCGATTTTAGCTCTAGGACTGTGATGGTGTCATCTGGGGGCCAGTTTGTATGCAAATTCAAGGGTCGCAATGACGCTGATAACGGCAAGCTCATCAATGTGATGGCTGCGTTTAAGCTACTTCGACAAGGATGTGTCGGGTACCTGTGCTACCTGGACGAGCCCAAGAAAGATGAGCCTTCAATTCTAGATATTCCGGTCATTTGTGAGTTTCCGGATGTCTTTTCGGAGGAGATTCTTGGTTTACCCCCGAGTCGTGACGTGGAGTTTACAATCGATCTCGAGCCTGGTACCGCGCCAATCTCCAAGGCACCGTATTGGATGGCTCCAGCGGAGATGCAAGAGTTGAAGAAGCAACTCGAGGACCTTCTTGACAAAGGTTACATAAGGCCGAGCGCATCACCTTGGGGCGCTCCTGTATTGTTCGTCATGAAGAAGGACGGATCGTTTCGACTTTGTATCGACTATCGAGAGTTGAATAAAGTCACGATCAAGAATAAGTATTTGTTGCCAAGGATTGATGATCTGTTGGATCAATTGCAAGGAGCAAAAGTCTTTTCCAAGATCGATATGAGATCTGGTTACCATCAGCTCAGGATTCGTGAGGAAGATATTCCGAGGACTGCTTTCCGGACGAGGTATGGCCACTACGAGTTTGTAGTCATGCCATTTGGACTTACTAATGCTCCAGCAGTTTTCATGGATCTGGTGCATCGATGTTTCCACCAATATCTAGATAAATTCGTGGTGGTCTTCATCGACGATATTTTGATCTATTCCCCGAGTGAGGAGGCTCATGAGGAACATCTTCGAATCACCTTGTTAGTCCTTAGACAAAATAGGTTGTATGCAAAGTTGTCTAAGTGTGACTTCTGGATCAAAGAAGTGGCTTTCTTAGGCCATGTGATCAATGAGAATGGGGTTATGGTTGATCCCCAGAAGATTGAAGCGATAGCCGACTAGAAGCGGCCTTGGAATGTGAAGGAGGTGTGCAGTTTCTTAGGACTTGCTGGATATTATAGACGGTTCATAGAGAGATTTTCCAAAATTGCTCTACCTATGACCGGTTTGCTCCGCAAGGTCCACAAGAAGTTTGTCTGGGATGACAAGTGCGAGGCCAGTTTTCAGAAACTGAAGAAGTGTCTGACCTCTGCACCAGTTTTGGCGCTACCGGAAGGGAATGATGGTTATGTGGTCTATAGTGATGCTTCAAAGAATGGGTTAGGGTGCGTACTGATGCAGAAAGGAAAAGTTATTGCGTACGCATCTCGACAATTGAAAACCTATGAAGCAAACTATCCAACGCATGATCTGGAGTTAGCAACTGTAGTGTTTACATTAAAGATTTGGAGACATTATCTCTATGGTATAAGGTGCCAAGTCTTCACCGACCACAAGAGTCTCAAGTACGTGTTCACTCAGAAGGAGTTGAATATGAGACAACGTCGCTGGTTAGAGCTACTCAAAGACTACGACATCGAGTTGTTGTATCATCCGGGCAAGGCTAATGTAGTAACCGATGCATTGAGTCGGAAGACGCCACACGAGACTGTAGTGGCTCTACTCACTACTCAGACTAAGCTGAACTAAGGGTTGTGCGAGATTGAAGTCTTGTACAATCAACGTCGAGGATACCTGAGTATGCTTGAGATTCAGGCTACACTACTTGATCAAATCAGGGAAAAGCAGGTTGACGACGTGGTCTTGGTAAAGCTAAGCAGTGAAGTGATGGACGGGAAAGCTCCCGGATTCGTGATTCAGGACGATGGATCACTCTGGTTTCAAGATCGGATTTGTGTGCCTGACGTTGATGGTCTTCGCCAGTTGGTGATGAGGGAAGCCCATTGGTCATCTTATTCTGTACATCCAGGCTCTAGCAAGATGTACAAGGACCTCATGAAGAAATTCTGGTGACCCAACATGAAGTGGGATGTAGCAGAGTTTGTGGCGAAATGCTTGACTTGTCAGAAAGTCAAGATAGAACACCGTAGACCAGGTGGCGAATTGCTACATCTTCCAGTGCCAGAATGGCAATGGGAGGATATCGCTATGGATTTCGTCACAGGGTTGCCTAAGACTCAGACTCAAAAGGATGCTATATGGGTAATCATTGACAGGCTCACGAAGAGTGCTCACTTCGTGGCTATCAAGTCAACATGGGGAACCCAAAAGCTATCAGAAGTATTCCTACACGAGATTTTCCATTTGCATGGTATTCCAAAGACCATTGTATCGGATCGTGATGGCCGATTCATGTCGAGATTCTGGAAGGAACTCCACAAGGCCATGGAAACCGAGTTGAGGTTCAGTACTGCGTTTCATCCTCAGACGGATGGACAGTCTGAGAGGACCATCCAGACCTTGGAAGATATGTTGAGAGCTTGCGTACTTGACCGTCCGACTAGCTGGGAGAATAGCCTAAGTCTGATTGAGTTCACGTACAACAACAGTTGGAATGCTACCATAAAGATGGCTCCATTCGAAGCTTTGTACGGTCGAAGATGCAGATCTCCAATTTGTTGGGATGAGAATGCCGACAAGGTTATGCTCGGACCAGAATTAGTTGAAAGGACTACTTCGGATATTGCGTTGATTAGACAGAGGATGTTGACAGCTCAAAGTCGACAGAAGTCTTACGCAGATCTGAAGCACAGGAATGTCGGATTTGAGGTTGGTGACAAGGTGTTTGTCAGGGTGTCGCCATCCAAGGGTGTGTTCAAGTTCGGCAAGCGTGGGAAGCTTAACCCTCGCTACGTGGGACCGTTTGAGATCCTTGACAAGGTGGGGTCTCTAGCGTATCGTTTGGCATTGCCGCCATCGGCACATCCGGTGCATAACGTGTTCCACATATCCTTGTTGAGAAAGTACGTGCCAGATGAGTCTCATGTGCTAAGTTATGAAGACATCGAGATTCAAGCAAATGGTACCTACGAGGAGATACCGGTGCGTATTATCGAGCGTCGCGAGAAGCAATTGCGGAACAAGGTAGTACCATTAGTACGGATCCTTTGGTCCAAGGCTGGATCTGAAGAGGTTACTTGGGAAACCTGGGAGACTGAAGAGGATATGCTTAGCCGTTTTCCCGAGCTATTTCGGCCTAGTTTTGGGGTCGAAATCTTTTTAAGGGGGTAGTGTTGTAACGCCTCATTTTTTTGGTTTATTCGGCCAAGTTTCGGGGTCGAAACTTCTTTTAAGGGGGGGTGATGTAATATCCCTCATTTTTAGTAAGGGTATTTGGGTAATTTACTCAACCCTCGTCTTGTGATCGTATCATTTTTGGAGAAGTTCGGATTTCTGTATCGAGATTGATCTCTGTAAAATCCCCTGAGTGATATAAAATACATTCGACGTATTTTTCGGGGTCTAGAATATTTGTTTGGGTACAAATATATTTAATCCGGGGTTTAAAACTCACGCCAAACCTTTCCCCGGGCAAACAGACGCGGAAAAGGCATTTCCGCGACCGCAACAGTACCCACCGCGACCGCGGAAAAATGGGCTTCAGAAGGGCTGGGCACAAGAATTTTCCGCGACCGCGGAAAACTCCAACACGCCAACGTCGCGTTGCTCAGAGCTTCGTCGTTCGCGCCACCGTCGATCTTCTGACTCGCCGTTGATCCAGGATGGGGGAGATCCTTCCTTGGCCAATAAAAGGAGCTCGATCTGGAGGGTTGAAGGGCACACAGAAATCACTCTCTCCCTCTCAGATTCTCTCTCGTTTTTGTGCCCGGTGGTCGAAGCTCTCGCCGGAAATCTTCAAGCTGTCGTCGGAGCTCTTGTTGGAGGTGGTGGTGCTCTCAAGGTGGTGCATTGGAGATGCAAGGTGCCCACGAGTCGAGCCCCATCCGAATCGAGCCCCGTCGCGTCGCCCCCGGTGAGATTTCTCCCATTCTGAGTCGCCGGAGTTCATGTCCGCGACCGCGGACATGAACTGCCGCGACCGCGGCTGTGACATAGGCGACCGCATTCACGTCCACTATCATCTGTGCTCATGGACACTCGTCCTCGATGACCGCGGCAGTGCCCACCGCGACCGCGGATTGTCTGGGCAATCGCGATCGTGGCTTTGGGCTTGTCGGTCTCGGTCGGGGCCTTCGTTCCTTCGATTTGGTTCGTTCCTTCTTCGATTCGTATCATTTTAAATGTCGAATCTAATCTAGGGTTTCGTTATGGGTCGTTCCGTAGGAATCTGTAATCCGAGTTATGTTCCCATTCCGGACCCAGATACCCGTCGTCTTTCAATCGTCCGTCTAATCTAAGGCAAGTGGTGGTTTGCTCTTGCTTATCATTCCATATTTCTATTAATTATCAATTGTTTTAATTGTTAATTAAATGGGATGAATATTGTTTTCGTTGGGAACAGTTTTGATAAACGTATTTGATACGATTAAAAGAGATATTATAATAGGTTGTATATACTGCTAGAAACAACGCTATTATATATATATATATATATAATGTTGCCATGATGGCATTGATGTGGATTATTATGTGGTTTTAACTGTTTAGTTAGAATGAGTATTTATAGGAACGCTATGTACCTTATGAGGTCTAGTTGTTTCTTTATAACTGGTGCTAGGAGGATTTTTCCCTAGTACTTTCTCTGGTCATGACATTTCCCTTACTCAGGGTAGGTGCACACAGCTGGTGCCGATTCTCGGGATTTATTCCCTTCAATATCTCTCGCGATGAGATGATATATAAAAGCTTATAACGTGAATGTACGCTTTGTCACTAAAATAAGATAAGTGCCGCTATGCACATAATGAATGAACCTTGGGCGAGAAGTACAACTTGGAAACTCGTATGACTTCGACTAAAGTAAGTCCTCCTTCCAAATCTGAATTCACATTACGCGGTGAGGTTGGTCGTGGACCCAAATGGGCAAGTCTTTTTAAACGCTTGTGTGAAACTTTAATGTTCCCGAACATTTGGTATACTTTCCAATAAGACTCAATCTCTTGGAGTCTTCTCTTCATATGTTTCCTTTAGACTCGATCTTTAGGAGTCTTCTCTTGATCATTCTTCTTTGAATCATTCTGTAGAGGTATTGAGGTTTACTATCGTCATCGGCTTTCATTCGAGAAGCGATGGGTCTAACCTAATATGCCTACCTTAGAACCTTTCTGTTTTACCCTTGCATAGTCTTTCATTAGACTAACCAACCGGGTTTTATTCTTTGCATGGTTGGCTGGTGTCATCCGTCTCATACGGCACATCAGGTAAACTCCCGTTACGTGAAGGCTAGAAACGACAATGAAGGCAGATGGAGTTTTTAAGAGTTTTATCAAGGTTGAGATCCTAGGCGAATGATCGCTTCGATCATGACATTTTTGTTATTTATTTAAAAGACTTCCGCTGTATTAAATATATTATGTATTTTGGTTGTATTTGGAATTATGGATATAATTCCGAGTCTTTGATTTAATCAAATGGTATGACATTTCGTACTATAAATGTTGTTTTATGTTTTGTATAAATTGGTTAAGCCTTGGGTGGCTTCAGATGTGGAATCTGAGGTCACTGGCGATAATACTTTCAAGGTTATATATTTGGGGGTGTTACAATAGCGACGATGATTAGTGATGTTATTATCTCTTTCGTATTGACATTTCGTATTATATTCGTTCGTACTCATATTCTATTTGCATCGCTTTCGTATTATATTTGTTCGTACTCGTTTTTTATTATAATCAAAACCTTACAATTAGGTGTTAATTGAGCATATAATTGTAGATTGTGATATTGGTATTGTTGGCCATGTTCATACATGCTACGTTGTCCTAGTTAGGTCTAAGTCTCCTACTATATTGTATAGGCAGAGATTTTTTACCAAAAAAAATGTATGGGCACGATAAAAGCAAGGAAAATTACATATATATAATTTAATTTGTAGCTTGGTGAAGTATGTAGTGTTTTTTTCTGAGAGCGTAGTATCATATATTTAGGCATGAACATAAGAAAAAAATTCATAATCCGGATTAATGAAAGTAACAAAAATGATTTTCAAACAAGCCCAAGATGTTGTTTATTGGCCCAACAAGCCTAAATGTAATTAACAGGATAAATGTAGTTTGGACCGGATTCAACTAAGTTCGTATTCCAATTTTTCTGGAATCTAATCTCATTTGATCATCATCATCATACATACAGATACGTATCCATCTCCAATTTTTATAACCAGCTTATCATCATGGTCGGAACCAAGTGGGGTTTAGTGAGGAATACACGAGTTTTTATTGAAAATTAGGATTTATGGTCCAAATTTAGGACTAGGATTTTGGGATTTACGTAAGCATCATGATTTAGATATTTGGCCATATTGAATCATGCAGATTGTTGCCCTTTGTATTTTATTTTCAACTAGCTAAATACGCGTGCCTTACACGGCCTCATATATTTTTATCTAGTTTAGAACATAAACAAAAAAAACTAAAAGCATATAATAATTCTCCTAACATAAATGTTGGAAACAAAAAAAAAAGAGATATAAGCACATATAGCATAAAGTTAACAAATTTTATAATTGAAGCGTAAAAATACGTAATTCAATTTAATTGTCAATAAGTCTTTTTCTAACTTGAAATTGTGAACGGCAATAAGAGTGGGTATATGTAAAGCATAAATAATTATTAAATTTTTCTAATGTGTGTCCGTAGGTACAAGATAACATTTTCAATTTTGGGTTTCACTTTAATTTATTATTTATTTAATTTTAAATTGAATTCTTATGGTTTATGAATTACAATTGAGGGTAAACTTTGGACATATATTTCTCAAGTTTAAAATATTGAAATGTGTCCATGGCCCCATATCAAAAAGACCAAAAAAACGTGTTTTTTATGTATTATTGATTCAACCATAGAAAAATATAATAGGTGTACAAATAAAACAAAAATACATTATTTTTCTATTGACCAACATCTATAGTAACTTTTCTACATACGAATAAAGAGTTCGAGTAGTCAACCCCTAACAATTAACCATCTTAGTGCATCTTATAGAGTCATTTTTCGACAAAAAATGGATAAAGCTTTTTCACATGAAATCATTTTTGTATGGGGTGAACTTGTGACCACCTAATGCCTCCTATTGCACAAATTAGAAAACGTCGTTAATAAATATACTAGTTGATGTACCCATGCCTTGCACTGAGTCGTTCATATTGCATTATATTTATTTATAATTGTAATTATGCTTTCAAATAGAGCTTACTGTATCAAAGAATAAATAATACATACAACAAATTTTAGAGCCAAATTCTTACCCTCTTATATTGTTTCGTGTCACCATTATTGTCATCCGATAACATCTTTATTCATTAGTAATATGTTATTGATTAATAAAAATAGATGAATATATTTGTGGAGGAATAATTCAAGTAAATACATATCAATCAAGTAGATATTGTCGAATGACTTACTGATGATTTTATCAAAATTTTAAAAAAAACAAATATTTCATGAAATCGAAACGTTGCAAATGAGTTTGACATATGTGCCCATATGCAAAACCACCTTGTATGAAAGGAAAGAATGAGAGTATCTACCAACATTATTTGTCTTAAAAAAAGAATCTTACATCTCTTAAACAATTAGATGGTTTATAGGAATTAGTGCACTATGAAATAATAGAATTGATATATCACTTGAAACAAAATATATATAGATAAATTCAATCACTTCAATCTCATCCACAAAACTCATTTCTTTGTCGACAATGTTGCTAGAAATGTATTGCATGTAAACGACATATAACAAATTAATATGAAACTTAATGGAATTATAAATACATTTAAAATAAAAACTACATATAAAATAGTTATCATTCACAAACGAAATACTTAGAACGATGGTAATATCGTATTCGTCATAATCTACACATATTTAAACCATAAGTTTTCATTAGTATAGAACGTGCTTTATATGAATTTTTGGTAATAAAAAGAAATATGAAAGGCCTCCTTAGTAGGCAGAACTTAAGATATATACAAAATAGAATGACGGAGGAGGATGGAAAACAATTTGAGTGGATTTATGTTGTATATTCAATATTAATCAATGTACTATTATATTGCGTTAAAAATAATTATCCGGTCATAAGACGACCAAAACGGCCTCAAACATTATGTCATATGCATCACTTGAAAAGTTGTCTAGTAAGAAGAATATGTTAAGCACAATTCGTTTGATATGCCTATGAAAATATTATATAAAATCATATTAAGCCTAACTGCCTAACACAAAAGTTTTTTTATACAATATATATCTATCATTTCATTAAAATGCTAAATAAAATCCGTCTGATATGCTATATTTCAACAATATACCTTGTAAAATAAATATTGATATGAAATATACCATATTTGTATGAATATTTTTATAAGATCTATAAAAATTATAAAATCATATGAACTAATAGGTTAAAAATATAGAAGAAAAGATAATGCTAAGAAATTATATAGATAAATTTTATGTGAAATAAAATGTAGTGTACGACACATCTTGTTATAGGATATATAACTATTTTAAAAATAGTTAATGTGATAAAATGTAGTGTACGACACATCTTGTTAGTTATTCGTAGATCTTAATAAAATCATACAAATTAAGTTAATTATATTATGATAAAATTAAAAAATATTATAATTTTGTTAATAAAATTAAGGTTTGTTTGGTGAATGTACTTCTAAAGATATTTTTATTTATAATGTACTTTTTTGAAAATAAAGTTTTGTAAATTTGAAATTTAGGTGATATGGAAAAGTGTGTAAGGAGATGAAAAAATATTTTTTACAAATAATGACTTTATAAGTGCATGGCCAAACAAGGCCTAAGATATATAATTAACATTCATACTGCCATAAAATATTAATTGTATTAACTTTGAGTGTTAACTAATATTTAAAACAAATATATAGGTAGATCTCATTCTTGCCATTGAAAATGGTCTTCTAATAAAATCATGAAATCACATATTCAAAGCTATCTTAAATTGTCTTGTGTACCTTTTAAATTCACGAATTACAACCAATTAAAAAAATATAGATGATACTTAATATAAAGTATATAAAATTGGGAATTTGTTGAAAATTCTAACATGTGAGGTTAATTTTAATTTTTCTAAGGTTTTATAGAATAAAAAATTTAAACATTAATGATCTATCTACTCTTTGAGGATATGATTATTTTAAAGAAAAAATTATGTAGAAAAAAAAAGTTCAAAAATTCCCAATGGTTGTGTAAATCATTAGCCTAATATTTTAAAAATCTTCTAACCCATTTTTCATTTCTTACCAATCTATGATTGGAAAATCTAAGTTATTTTCATTTATTTCAATATTATAATTTGACTACATTATTTTTTGTTGGAAAATTTAACTATATTAGGTGATCATTGATCGATGTGCTTGAACGGTTATTTCCAGTAAAAAATTTGTTTTAAGAATAGAATGTGTAGACAAAGAAAATAGTCATTATATATGAAAGATTAGCTACTAAGTCCATACAACAACTAGTTTTATAAATGAAATTTTGAGCGTAAAATTATCTTTATAAAATAGATCTATAATTAAAATAATTCATACTTACCAAAAGAAAGTCTTACAGTTTAATTATGAAAAAAGTATTAGTAAATCGTAATTCGAATATGGTGAAATTGTAACTTAAAAAATACCTTCATAAGCAGAAGCTAAAGATATAATATCGAATTCATTGAAAATACAACATATAATAAATGTTCTAACATCGGATATATCTACAATGCATGTATGAATATATATATAAGTACTACAAAGACTTGTGAAAAAACGACCCGACATAAAAACCTGACTCAACCCGAACATCACTAGAATAAGAAGGACTTGAACCTAAACTCGACTCGAACCTGAAAGACCCGAACATGAATTCGAGCTCGACGAACCCTGCTATTTCATATATTTTATTTCATTATATTAAATATTTTGATATACATTATTAAATAATTAAATAATATTAATTATTTTATTTATAATCATAAAAACAGACACTTCCGACCAGTTGGGTCAACCCAAACTCGAGCTAAACCCATTACAATCTAACCCGACTCGACCAACCCAAAAATATTAACAACCAGATCGACTCGAACCCGACCCGCCCGACCTAGTTGATAAGTCTCTAGTCTCTACAACCCAATATCATGGAACTTGCAGTAAGAAATATAGGTGTTTTGATAATGAAGAAATGAAAAGCCCATTATGTGAACATAAAGTACATATTTATCAAAAAGATTTATTGTAAATTTAAAATATCAAAATTTAATCAAAACAACAAGTTGTTAATATACTTTGTATGAACCCTGTCCTTGACTCAGGCGAGAATGATTTTTTTGTTTGGCGACATTGACTTTGTTAGTTCTCACTTTCTTATTATTTTTTTATGTTGTCATGTTCGTAGGCTTACGTTATATTGTAGTTAAGTATCATCTTGTTGTGTCTAATGCAGTAATACTGTTCTCAATGGAAAAAATATAGAACATTATGAAGAAGAGTGTCTAATAATTATAATATGTTTATTTTTTACTAGATCCTTATCACGACATCAAATACATGAGTGATCCATGGTACTAAATTCAGAACTACTTTTAGAGACAAATTAAATTATTTGTAAGGCATTTAGCTAAGTTGCTAGCTAGCAATAGCAATGACAAACATTTTGATGATTACGGATTTGGCACTCTCCGCCCCTGCACAATGATTAACAATAGGTATTACACTTGTCATGAGTACACGGTCCCGAGGACAAGTGATGTTCTTGGCAACAAATTCCGCCCATTGCAACTCCAAAAAATCCTACACATACATAACATTTTGAAAGCACAAAATAATCATCATGGTGAAAAAACACAAAAATATAAATACTCATATATAAACAATGCATAAGAATGAGATTTATTTACCAATACACAACATGGCAATGAAGAAAACTACAACTGGTCTTGTCATTGTGGCTTGAAGATTGTAATTAGAGATGAGATTATATTTTTAGATGTGGCTTAGTATTAAAGTGAAAGGATGGGGGTATTTATATGCTTTAATGTTGATCATCTAAATGGCAATGAGTAAATAAGTTGATTTGGTTGCCAAAATTGTAAGGATTTCGATATTATAACGATCCTTTTATTTTGAGTAACAGTGCCTTATATTATAATTGTAGGTGTTAATTGAGCATATAATTGTAGATCGTGATATTGGTATTGTTGGCCATGTTCATACATGCTACGTTGTCCTAGTTAGGTCTAAGTCTCCTACTAAATTGTATAGGCAGAGATTTTTTTTACCAAAAAAAATGTATGGGCATGATAAAAGCAAGAAAAATTATATATATATATAATTTAATTTGTAGCTTGGTGAAGTATGTAGTATCAATTTTTTTTTGAGAGCGTAGTATCATATATTTAGGCATGAACATAATAAAAAATTCATAATTCGGATCAATGAAAGTAATAAAAATGATTTTCAAACAAGCCCAAGATGTTGTTTATTGGCCCAACAAGCCTAAATATAATTAACGGGCTGATTGTAGTTTGGACCAGATTCAATTAAGTTTGTATTCCAATTTTTCTGGAATCTAATCTCATTTGATCATCATCATCATACATACAGATACGTATCCATGTCCAATTTTTATAACCAGCTTATCATCATGGTCGGACCCAAGTGGGGTTTAGTGAGGATTACATGGGTTTTTATTGAAAAATAGGATTTATGGTCCAAGTTTAAGACTAGGATTTTGGGATTTACGTGAGCATCATGATTTAGACATTTGGTCGTATTAAATCATGCAGATTGTCGTCCTTTGTATTTTATTTTCAACTAGCTAAATACACGTGCCTTACACGGCCTGATATATATCTATCTAGTTTAGAAGATAAACAAAAAAAAAAACTAAAAGCATATAATAATTTTCCTAACATAAATGTTGGAAACAAAAAAAAACGAGATATAAGCACATATAGCATAAAGTTAACAAATTTTATGATTGAAGTGTAAAAATACGTAATTCAATTCAATTGTCAATAAGTGAAATACCCCAAAGGTTATATAAATGGCAAAATGGTAAATTAAATTTTTGGGACTTTATTAAAGATGGAAATGGGCGAATAAAAGGGATAAAAGCCCTTGTCTTCTTCTTTTGGAAAGCACAGCGAAGAGAGAGAGAAGGGAGCCTTACCTCCTTCAGCTGGTGTGCTCACGTGAGAGAGAAAGAGAGCTCCACTCCCGCCGCCGTCGTCTGGTGGTTGTTCATCTCCCCGTCAGTGGAGGCTACCTTCGATTTCGCCGGCGACCACTTCCTTTCCCTGAGGCGAGAAGAGTTGCTGCTGTTGTTGCCGCGGGTTGCTGCTGCAGTGGTTGTGTGTTGCCGCTGTTGTGTTCGCTGGTACCTGCTCGGATTTCCGTCGGTGAGCTCGACCTGGCCACCGCCGCTCGCCACCTCTTCCTTCCCTGGTTCGGATCGCGTCAGAGAGTGGTTGTTGCTGTGTCGCGTGTGGCTTCTGTTGTGTCGCATTTTGCTGCTATTGTCGCTGGAGTTGCTGGAGTTGCTGCTGCTGGTGGCTGCACTCGCCGGCGACGAGAAGCCAGATTCCAGCGGCGAAAGCACGGAGGATGACAAGGTATTTTGGGTATTGCCTAAATCTGATTTTTTTAGATGCAAGATAATATTTCTACTGAATTTGTTGTTGACAGATTTGGTACATTTGGGAAGATTTGGGTTTGGACAGTTTAGGTGTGAAATTGAGGAGAAGTGTGGGCAGATTTGGGTTGAAATTGAAGGTTGTATGAGCAACCAAAGAAATTCTTGATTTGACTAAGGTGTTGGTATGTGATTTTGGGTATGGTTTCAATTTTGGAAGTTTTGGGCTAAAGTTGGACTGATTTTAGATTAATTAGGGTTTGAATTTGGGGGTTTGTTCGTAGTGGATTTGTATGAGTAATTAATTCCAGGGATTTGCTCGGATTGATTTCGCAGGTTCGTTCGAGTTGGTTGGAGGTCTCTAAGGTCGTGGTTGTCGAGTTTAAGGCAAGATGATTCTTGCTAACCCTTCGTATATTTTATAAAATTACTTTTGTCCCTATATTGATTCAGTAATTGATTTAGCCTTGTCTGAGTAAATTAAGTTAGATTATTAGTTGCGAAATTACTTGGTTGAATATGTGTGGTTGTTGACACTTGTGTGTGTGTGTTGGATTGTCTATGTCGACACCTGTGTGTGTTGGCGGTTGTGTGTTGGATTGTGTGTGTGCTGGTAGTTGTGTGTTGAGATTGCGTGTGTGTGTGAATGTATGGGTGTGTTAGTAATTGTCTCGTGTTGTGTTTGACTGAATGTGATGTGGTGGTTGGTCGTAACTAGATATGGTTTGATTGTTGTGGATTGATTGTTGTGGATCGATTGGATTATTTGACTATAATTGCTTGGTTGATGATGTGTGATTGTGTGACATTGATTGTCGTTGTGTTTGATTGAGTGTCGGTGTGATGGTTGGATTGTCGTTGATTGGGGGTCGAAGGGTCAGGTGATGATCGTCTCACCAAACCTCGTAGGGAATCGCCTACGTTGTTAAGGGCCAAAAATGTTGAATCAGAGTCGGAGGTCCAGGTGATGATCGTCTCACCAAACCTCGTAGGGTGTAGCCTGCGTTGTTAAGGGTCAGGTGTTGGATGGTATGAGACCGTCCCTATCCGGATAGTTGGTTTTAGGTGATGAGTGTCTCACCGGTGATGGGTTGGAATGGATTGGAGTTATTTGCTTTTGATGAGTTGAGTTATTTGGTGGAATTGGTCGATTATGGTGATGACTGTTATGTATATCTTTTGGTTGAATTGGTCGGTTATTGTGTTGAGTTATATTAATTATTGGGTTACAATTGGTTGATTGTTGTGATATCTATTATGTGTTAAATGTTGGCTGTGTACCTGAATACGTGGATTTGTGATGAATGTTGATTATGTACTTGATTAAGTGGTTGTGTTGGTAATTTGGTTGTATGTTTGATAATTGGTTTATGTTGGACGTTGATTGTTATTAGTTGTGGTTGTGGGTCATTGTTGGCCATTGGTTGTGATTGTGAATTTATGTGTGTTATAGTTGTTGATTGTAACTAGTCAAGGTTGTGAATCTCTGTTGATGTGGATACTGGTAGTAGCTAGTTTCGGATAGAGGGGTACTTTGAGTTTATGGAATGGTTAAGTGGATGTTGTGGAGGTTGGTTTCCCATCTTGAGGGTGTGGGCCAACATAAGTTTGGGTCGCGGTTTATGGTAGAACAGGCGGCACCAGAAGGGTGGCTGGCCTGGATCGTTGTTTTGGTTATGATTGTATTGTGTGATGATTGTCTCGTTGATGCTTATGTGTTTGTTAATGTGAAGGTTAATTGGATGTGTTAGTGCAGTAGGGAGTTCAGTATAATTGATTAGTCTTGGTTGTAAGTTAGTAGTAAGATATATGCTTATGTTTCATAGGGTTGATGATTGAGGTATTAGTATTAGAGAGAAAGTTAGATTGGATCGTTTTATTCGTTTATGCTTGTGATGATGTTGAGGTTGGATTGAAGAGGTTAGTATAGTGTAGAGTTGGATAAGAATGGGTAATTGATTGGTTATATGATAGTGAGTGTGTTTATGTTTTGAGATGTGGTTGGTTTTGGTTGGTTGATGTGATTAAGTATAGTTATGATATATATATACATATTGTGGCGTGTTGTCGTTTGTTGTGAGTTGATTGGTGATATATATATATATATATTTGTGTTTGAAACTGTTTTGGTTTGAGGAGTTTTGCCAGTCTTTCGTAAGACTGACCAACTTCGGTTTACGTGTCGCGGTTGGCTGGGGTATCGGGTCCCCCAGTCAATCAGGCTTGCAGGTTTGCAGCAACAAGCGGGTTCTGGATCACAGATGTGTCTTCACAGTGAAAGATTTAGATTTGCATCAGATTTGAAAATGTTGTATTCGCTTCCGTTGTTTTGGATTTAAATTGATGCATTAAACTGGATGACAGGTTTAAGTGTTGTTTTAAATCTTGAGCAGGGATTTTAATATTGATGATTTTATGTATTGAAAGAGTTTTGGATTTCTTTTTTTTTAAAAACCGCCTTATAGTCCTTCGGGACTATGGCACTGTAGCACCTCTGGCCCGGGGTGTTACAATAAGTCTCTTTCTAATTTGAAATTGTGGACGATAATAAGAGTGGGTGTATGTAAAGCATAAATAATTATTAAATTTTTCTAATGTGTGTTCGTAGGTACAAGATAACATTTTCAAATTTGGTTTTAACTTTAACTTATTATTTATTAATTTTTAAATTGACTTCTTATGGTTTATGAATTCCAATTTAGGGTAAACTTTGAACATATATTTCTCAATTTTAAAATATTGAAATGTTTTCATGGTCCCATATCAAAAAGACCAAAACAAACTTGTTTTTTTTATGTATTGTTGATTCAACCATAGAAAAATATAATAGGTGTACAAATAATAACAAAAATACATTAATTTTCTATTCACCAGCATCTATAGTAACTTTTCAACATACGAATGAAGTGTTAGAGTAGTCAACCCCTAACAATTAACCATTTTAGTGCATCTTATAGAGTCATTTTTCGACAAAAAAATGGATAGGGCTTTTTCACATGAAATAATTTTTTGTGTGGGGTGAACTTGTGACCACCTAATGCCTCCTATTGTACAAATTGGAAAACGTCGTTAATAAATATACTAGTTGATGTACCCATTCCTTGCACCGAGTCTTTGATATTGCATTATATATATTTATAATTGTAATTATGCTTTCAAATAGAGCTTACGTGTAGCAAAGAATAAATATAATATACAACAAATTTAGAGCCAAATTCTTACCCTCTTATATTGTTTCGTGTCACCATTATTGTCGTCATATAACATCTTTATTCATTAGTAATATGTTATTGATTAATAAAATTAGTTGAATATATTTGTGGAGGAATAATTCAAGTAAATACATATCAATCAAGTAGATATTGTCGAATGACTTACTGATGATTTTATCAAAATTAAAAAGACCATCTATTTCATGAAATCGAAACGTTGCGAATGAGTTTGACATATGTGCTCATATGCAAAACCACCTTGTATGAAAGGAAAGAATCAGAGTATCTACCAACATTATTTGTCTTAAGAAAAGAATCTTACATCTTCTACACAATTAGATGGTTTATAGAAATTAGTGCACTATGAAATAATAGAATTGATATATGACATGAAACAAAATATATAGATAAATTCAATCACTTCAATCTCATCCACAAAACTCATTTCTTTGTCGACAATGTTGCTATAAATCTTACAACATACTACATGTAAGTCGAACACGTATCTTCCATGCTTATTCTTTTCCAATCGAGTTCATCGATACAACAAAAACATTACCCATTATTTTTACTGTAGAAATGTATTGCATGTAAACGACATAAAACAAATTAATATAAAACTTAATGGAATTAGAAATACATTTAAAATAAAAACTACATATAAAATAGTTATCATTCACAAACGAAATACTTAGAACGATGGTAATATTGTATTCGTCATAATCTGCACATATTTAAACCATAAGTTTTCATTAGTATAGAACGTGCTTTATATGATGTTTTGGTGATAAAAAGAAATATGAAAGGCCTCCTTAGTAGGAGGAACTTAAGATATATACAAAATGGAATGACGGAGGAGGATGGAAAAACAATTTGAGTGGATTTATGTTGTATATTCAATATTAATCAATGTACTATTATATTGCATTAAAAATAATTATTCGGTCATAAGACGACCAAAACGGCCTCAAACATTATGTCATATGCATCACTTGACAAATTGTCTAGTAAGAAGAATATGCTAACCACAATTCGTTTGATATGCCTATGAAAATATTATATAAAATCACATTAAGCCTAACTGCCTAACACATAAGTTTTTTTATACAATATCTATCTATCATTCCATTAAAATGCTGAATAAAATTCGTGTGATATGTTATATTTCAACAATCATATACCTTGTAAAATAAATATTTATATGAAAGATACCTTATTTGTATGAATATTTTTATAAGATCTATAAAAAATTATAGAATCATATTAACCATAATAGGTGAAAAATATAAAAGAAAAGAAAATGCTAAGAAATTATATTGATACATTTTCTGTGAAATAAAATGTATTGTACGACACATCTTGTTATATGATATATAACTATTTTAAAAATATTTAATGTGATAATTATTTATAAATATATAACCATTTTAGTAATTAGTTATTCGTAGATCTTAGAAAAATCATACAAAATAAGTTAAATATATTATGATAAAAATAAAAAATAATACAATTTTGTCAATAAAATTAAGGTTTGTTTGGTGAATGTACTTATAAAGATCTTTTTATTTATAATGTAGTTTTTTGAAAATAAAGTTTTTTAAATTTGAAATTTAGGTGATATGGAAAAGTGTGCAAGGAGATGAAAAAATACTTTTTTACAAATAATGACTTTATAAGTGCATGACCAACCAAGGCCTAAGATATATAATTAACATTCATACTGCCATAAAATCTTAATTTTATTAACTTTGAGTGTTAACTAATATTTAAAACAAATATATAGGTAGATCTCATTCTTGCCGTTGAAAATGGTCTTCTAATAAAATCATGAAATCACATATTCAAAGCTATCTTAAATTGTCTTGTGTACCTTTTAAATTCACGGATTACAACCAATTTAAAAATATAGATGATACTTATTATAAAATTGGGAATTTGTTGAAAATTCTAATATGTGAGGTTAATTTTAATTTTTCTAAGGTTTTATAGAATAAAAAATTTAAACATTAATGATCTATCTACTCTTTCAGGATATGATTTAAAAAATAAAATGTAGAAAAAAAAAGTTGAAAAATTCCCAATGATTGTGTAAATCATTGGCCTAATATTTTAAAAATCTTCTAACCCATTTTTCATTTCATACCAATCTATGATTTGAAAATCTAAGTTATTTTCATTTATTTCAATATTATAATTTGACTACATTATTTTTTTGTTGAAAAATTTGACTATATTAGGTGATCATTGATCGATGTGCTTGAACGGTTATTTCCAGTAAAAAATTTGTTTTAAGAATAGAATGTGTAGACAAAGAAAATATTTATTATATAGGAAAGTTTAGCTACTAAGTTCATACAAAGTATATTAACAACTAGTTTTATAAATGAAATTTTGAGCGTAAAATTTTCTTTATAAAATAGATCTATAATTAACATAATTCATACTTACCAAAAGAAAGTTTTATTGTTTAATTATGAAAAAATTGTTAATAAATCGTAATTCGAATATGGTGAAATTGTAACTTAAAAAATACCTTCATAAGCAGAAGCTAAAGATATAATATCGAATTCATTGAAAATACAACATATAAGAAATGTTCTAACATCAAATATATCTATAATGCATGTATGAATATATATAAGTACTACAAAGACTTGTGAAAAAATGACCCGACATAAAAACCTGACCCGACCCGAATATCACCGAAATAAGGACCTGAACCTAAACTCGACTCGAACCCGAAAGACCCGAACACGAATTCGAGCTCGACGAACCCTATTATTTCATATATTTTATTTAATTATATTAAATATTTTAATATACATTATTAAATAATTATATAATATTTAGTATTTTATTTATAATCATAAAAACATACACTTCCGACCCGTTGGGTCAACCCAAGCTCGAGCTAAACCCATTACAATCTAACCCGACTCGACCAATCCAAACATTTTAACGACCAGATCGACCCGAACCAGACCCGCCCGACCTAGTTAATAGGTCTCTAGTCTCTACAACCCAATATCATGGAACTTGCAGTAAGAAATATAGGTGTTTTGATAATGAAGAAATGAAAAGTCCATTATGTGAACATAAAGTACATATTTATCAAAAAGAATTATTGTAAATTATAAATATCAAAATTAAATCAAAACAACCAGTTGTTAATATACTTTGTATGAACCCTGTCCTTGACTCATGCGAGAAGGACTTTTTTGTTTGGTGTCGTTGACTTTGTTAGTTCTCACTTTCTTATTATTTTTTAATGTTGTCATGTTCGTAGCCTTAGGTTATACCGTAGTTAAGTATCATCTTGTTGTGTCTAATGCAGTAATATTATTCTCAATGGGAAAAATATAGAAAATTATGAAGAAGAGTATCTAATAATTATAATATGTTTACTTTTTATTAGATCCTTATCACGACATCAAATACATGAGTGATCCATGGTACTAAATTCATAACAACTTTTAGAGACAAATTAAATTATTTGTAAGGCATTTAGCTAAGTTACTAGCTAGCAATAGCAATGACAAACATTTTGATGATTACGGATTTTGCACTCTCCGCCCCTGCACGATGATTGACAATAGGTATTACACTTGTCATTAGTACACGGTCCCGAGGACAAATGATGCTCTTGGCAACAAATTTCTCCCATTGCTACTCCAAAAAATCCTACACATACATAATATTTTGAAAGCACAAAATAATCATCATGGAGAAAAAACACGAAACTAAAAATACTCATATATAAACAATACATAAGAATGAGATTTATTTACCAATACACAACATGGCAATGAAGAAAACTACAACTGGTCTTGTCATTGTGGCTTGAAGATTGTAATTAGAGATGAGATTATGTTTTTAGATATGGCTTAGTATTAATTTTAACGTGAAAGGATGGGGTATTTATATGCTTTAATGTTGATCATCTAAATGGCAATGAGTAAATAAGTTGATTTGGTTGCCAAAATTGTAAGGATTTCGATATTAGAACGATCCTTTTATTTTGAGTAACAAAGCCTTATATTATAATTGTAGGTGTTAATTGAGCATATAATTGTAGATCGTGATATTGGTATTGTTGGCCATGTTCATACATGCTACGTTGTCCTAGTTAGGTCTAAGTCTCCTACTAAATTGTATAGGCAAAGATTTTTTTACCAAAAAAATTGTATAGGCATGATAAAAGCAAGAAAAATTACATATATATAATTTAATTTGTAGCTTGGTGAAGTATGTAGTATCAATTTTTTTTAGAGCGTATTATCATATATTTTAGCATGAACATAAGAAAAAATTCATAATTCGGATCAATGAAAGTAACAAAAATGATTTTCAAACAAACCCAAGATGTTGTTTATTGGCCCAACAAGCCTAAATGTAAATAACGGGCTGAATGTAGTGTAACACCCCAAATTAACCCTTTATTTGGGAGTCACAACGCCATGAATTTTCTACAGAAATTCCCTCAGGCAATTTTAAGAAACGAAACTCAACCCGTGTCAATCAAGTCCTAGGCAATAACGAATGCATAATTTAAACTTGTCCAAGAGAAGCCCATTACGAAAGTTCAATATATACAGGGGGCGGCGTACACAGACGCATCCACGACCCATCAAAAGAAGTTTAGCACAACTAACTTTACTAACTTGACCAAAGTCATGCGAGAAGGAGGATTATACGAGTTTAACCAGAAACATATACTACACAACTACATGGCTTGAAACAGAAAACCCCAAAATCCCTTCCTAAATACGCATCATGTCGCAAGGCCTCTTTCACGCTCTGGTGTTACCTGTGATCATGGTCATGCAAAAACACGACTAGTCCCCCACACAACAAGGGGGTTAGTCTACAACCAGACTAAGCAAATATATAAGTGAATTGTGCATGTACTAAAGTCTGAATAAAGGTAATCAAACAAGCAGATATCATCAATACATTACAACCAAATGTTATAACAACTAACATACTTGGCAGAAGGGGTAAAATTAAAGGAACTATGTTACATTCATATTGTATGAATCCAACATCATGTATCCTATAAAAATAACTATCTAGATGCTTGATGGACATGTAGATGTAATTACTAACAATTTCATATAACAACCAGTTACACTTTATTTAATATTCTGCCACATCATTAATTCATAAGTAAGTAAGTGCAAGTTTTAATGAAACACGCAGGCAAGCATTTATTCAAAAGAAAGATCTATTCTAATTGTATGAACAGATATAAGAGAAGTTCTTAAGTAGTCATGAGGTAATCGTATTTGGCTCCATCAACCAAGATGACATTAAATATAGGCAGGTATATTCCATGATTACACGAACACAATAACAAGTCATCATAGTCTCAAACTATATCCATTCAATACACAACTTGCCACAGATTTAAAATAGTCATTTAAAACCTATACCCGGATATATGGTTCTTTTAAGAAAACTCAATGGAAAATAACATTTACGAAAACATCCAAAACCATTTATAGAAACGTTCGAAAGCATGCTCGAGCCTGTCTCGGACACGAAAGTACCTTCTAAACCATACATTTACCCGCGGGTCGGAAACGGCATCGTTAGCTAGGCGATCCGGCCTCCCCAATACAGGTAAAGTTTCCCCCTTGGCATACCCAATCCAGACTCCGGGGATAACAAGGGATGGATCCCATATAATAAAATCATTTTTATACCAAGCGGGGCTCGAAACAATCCTTACCCGCAAAGATATAAAATCATAAACACAACATTAAAAATATTTATCATCATGCTTCTCCACAGTCCATCATATAGTTTGCCACATGCATTATTATCAACAACTCATATTCACAGATATGATCGGCCACCGTTACCAATCATAATATCACTGATTTCATCAACATATCATATCAAGATCAATTCCGATTAAGCAAACATGTTCCACATCACCACATTATTTCATAAACAGGCATTATCACAACATGCATTCAGTAATGAACTAATTCTCCATTATGTATAAATATATCAAGGCACACATAATATGACATTCCTATCTAAGATACAACAACCACATAACAACACAACATTCATATCAAGATTTATCTGCATAGTCAGATATCCTAAATTCAGACTAAGCACATACACATTCACATATAACTTGTCTTAATGAGTTTTTATATCGAGGGGGTCCTCGCGTTATAATTAATTTAGCGTCTGACGTCCCCGGTTTATGACGTCGTAGTGTAATCCCGAAATCTACAATACAATAAGATTTGGATATAACTTTTGATATATATATCCAAATCAGGATCCGCGAAATTCCACATGCTCATAGGAGAATTCCTCACCTTATGAAGTCAGTCCCAACTTTCCAGAATTTACGGAAACTACCCAGAATTTCCAGAAGTGCACGGTTTTGCCCCAAATTCCAAACTTTCACTTCCAAACTCCAAATTCAATTCACCTACACCTTCCACCACACCAATTAACCTCTTACTAACCATACTTATACCCTAAATACCTCATTTGAACAAAGGTACACAAAATTCATGGAGTTAGGTTTAGAAATTTGAAGAAAATCTTACCTTTAACCAAGTAGGATGTTTTTAGCTTGAAGAGGAACTTGTGGCTTCTATGGTGAGGTTGGAACCAAGCTTAACACACACAACAATGGCAGCCTTCAACCTCAATTGACCACGGCTGGCCAAGGAGAGAAATCCGGTGGTGGTGGTGGTGGTGGAACCTTGACAAGGGCGGCGGTGCTTTTGGTGGTGGAAGCAAGTTTAGGAACGCATATACGAAATATAAACTGCAATAAGGAAGTGTGCAATAACGAAATGAAATTATACCGAACAGAATTACGAAGCAGAGTCGAGAACGATATCTCTCTCCTTAATTCTGAAAACGCCCCGTATTGCGACGGTTGATGGCGTTCCGAATCCCAGGATACAACTGCTTGAACAACTTCGGACTTGCGCAACCAAAGGACCGAAGGCTACGAACCGTTTCTGTGGAGCACTCTCAGACTCGATTTTTTCGGAAAACAAAGAGGAGGGAGGAGGATAGCTGTGTTCGATCAGCGTGTTCTGAATGAGAGGAACCCCGCTCTTATATAGAGCTTCGGAAGAGGAGCCGTTGCAGATGGCGTTCTGAATCCCAGGATACAACTGGGATTCGAAATCCCAGGATAGCTGTGTTCGACGGTTGATGGCGTTCCGAATCCCAGGATACAACTGCTTGTGGAATGGGCCTTCGGCGCATTCCACAAGTCCACAAGCCCGAGCCTGAGCCCGAGCCCGAGCCCGAGCCCGACCCGACCCGACCCGACCCGACCCGACCCGACCGGATCGGATCGGACGGACGGACGGCGCGCGTGAGTGGTCAAGCTCTTCTCTCCATAGTCACCAAGTTCTTACCTTGGCTTGGGTGATAGTGGTATATAAATCACTCAATTCTACTTCCACTTTTTCGATGTGGGATGTAGAATTGCACCACAAACTCTATTTGGGTGTTGCAACCAACCACCTTTGAGTCCTCATTTCTCATTCAAACGGAACCCGAATTTATCGTATGAGCACACTTCGTTGTAGAGCTCGCGGAGACGAATCCAACGCTCCCATAATCCGGCACAACCGGTGACCGGAGCCCACCGGAAAAGTGCCCGGAAAATTCAGTTCCAACAATCCCCCACATGAATAGAAATGATTCTAAACATTGGTTTTTTGAAAATAGAAAAAAAAAATTTGAGAGTACAGTCGAAAAATCACTGCATCTGGGCTGGTAGCATTTTTCAGCCTTGAACCACCCATAGTGAGTAGCTATCGGATTTACTCGACCAGGTAGTGAACTTGATGGCTTGAACCACCCGGGCTTTGATGTAAACCGAGACAATAACTATCACACAGTTTCATCTTCTCACAGAACTAGGTTCTCTTGTTGTGTTCATTTTGGCCTTGAACATCCCTGGTTATTCATGAGTGAACTTGGAGAATTCAGCCTTTCTTAATTCTCCTAGAAACGGCCCCATTTCACACTCATAAGGTGATTTCCATGAAGAGTATCCTGTCATACCCCACTTTTATTTCAAAGCTATGGAATCATTAAAAGCCAAGCTTAACCTTAACTCATACAGGTAGCACTGTTCATCATCCTAGGAACTGGGAGGAGACTTAAATCTCTCAGTGCTCATGGTGATTCAACTTGATTTAGTTTTCCCTTTGAACCTACTTCTTGGGATCTCCAGTCAGGTAGGTAGGGTTAGCCATCAAGTATCCTCTTTAGTCATAGGCTTTAAACCCATTCCTCTTGATGATTTAACAACTTGATCTCGTGACAAACCTTTAGTAAATGGATCCGCTAGGTTGTCAGCCGACTTGATATAATCTATTGAGATTATACCATGCGAGAGTAGTTGTCTGATGGTTTTATGTCGTCTTCTTATGTGACGAGATTTACCATTGTATAAGCGACTCAGTGCCCGAGCTATAGCCGATTGGCTATCATAGTGTACACTTACTGATGGCACTGGTTTTTCCCACATTGGGATATCTTCCAACAAATTCCGAAGCCATTCAGCTTCCACTGCTGCTTTGTCTAAAGCAATGAACTCAGACTCCATAGTGGATCTGGCCAATAGTGTTTGTTTGGAAGATTTCCATGAGACTGCTGCACCACCAAGTGTGAATACATATCCACTTGTGGACTTCGAGTTTCTGGAATCGGATATCCAGTTTGCATCACTGTATCCTTCCAAAACTGCTGGGTATTTCCCATAATGCAGCCCATAACTTTGAGTATAGCGCAAGTAGTTCAATACTCTAGTTATCCCTTTCCAGTGTTTGTGTCCTGGATTACTTGTGTAGCGACTTAGTACATTTACTGAGTGCGCCAAGTCAGGTCTTGTGCAATTGATCAAGTACATGAGACTACCAATCACACGTGCATACTCCAATTGTGACACTGCATCCCCCGAGTTCTTAGTCAAGTGAAGATGAGGGTCCACGGGACTCTTTGCAATCCCGCTTGAATAGTTATTGAATCTCTCAAGTACTTTTTCAGCATAATGAGCTTGAGACAGGATAATTCCGTCAGAATGTCTAGTGATTTTAATCCCTAGTATGACATCTGCTAATCCCATATCTTTCATGTCAAACTTTCCACTAAGCATGTTCTTAGTTCGGTTGATCATGTCCTTATTGCTTCCAATAATGAGCATGTCATCTACGTACAAACACAACAAGATGTAACCATTTGGTGTGTCTTTGAAGTAGATGCATTTGTCACATTCATTGATGCTGAAGCCATTTGACATCATGACATTGTCAAATTTTTCATGCCACTGCTTTGGAGCTTATTTGAGTCCATATAGAGACTTCACAAGTCTGCACACTTTGTGTTCCTGTCCGGGAACCACATAACCCTCAGGTTGTTTCATGTATATCTCCTCTTCTAATTCTCCGTTTAGAAAGGCAATTTTCACATCCATTTGATGGATTTCGAGGTTTCGTAATGCTGCTATTGCTATTAGCATTCTGATTGAAGTTATTCTCGTAACAGGAGAATAAGTGTCAAAGAAATCCTGGCCCTCTTTTTGCCGGAATCCTTGCACCACAAGCCTCGCTTTGTGCTTATCTATTGAGCCATCTGTTTTCAATTTGGTTTTGAAAATCCATTTGCACCCAAGTGCTTTACACCCTTGTGGCAAATCAACTAACTCCCATGTATGATTTTGCATAATGGAGTCGATTTCGCTTTTAACTGCTTCCTTCCATGAAGGTGCATCAGGTGTAGACATGGCTTCTTTGAAGGTTCTAGGCTCATTCTCCAAGAGAAAAGCCGTTATGAACTCTTGACCAAAAGTCTTTTCCTTTCGAGCTCTCGTGCTTCGTCGAGGTTCAGCTTCTGGTTCCTTTTGAGCTCTTTTGCTTTGTCCAGGTTCATCTTCTGTTTCATTTACAGAAGTTCCTGCTTCACTCTGTTCACGAGTTCGTTTCGGATGTTCTTTATCCTTGCACGGAAACACGTGTTCAAAGAAAGACGCATTCCTTGATTCCATTATTGTATTGACATGTATATCTGGTATATCAGATTTGTGTACCAGAAACCGATAGGCACTACTGTTATGTGCATATCCTATGAAAATACAATCAACGGTTTTAGGTCCAATTGTGACCTTTTTGGGAGGTGGTACTGCCACTTTTGCTAGGCACCCCCACACTTTGAGGTATTTGTACGAAGGTACGTTACCTTTCCAAAGTTCGTATGGCGTTTTGCCAGTAACTTTATGCGGTATTTTGTTGAGGATATAATTGGTGGTAAGCAGCGCTTCCCCCCACATGTTCTGGGGTAACCCAGATTCCTGCAACATTGCATTCATCATCTCTTTCAGAGTTCGGTTCTTTCGTTCCGCAACTCCGTTAGATTCTGGTGAGTAGGGAGCAGTTGTTTGATGAATGATCCCGTGTTCTCTACAGAACGCGTTGAACGGTTCAGCGTACTCTCCTCCTCTATCACTTCGGATAATCTTTATGGTTTTACTAAGTTGGTTTTCAACCTCCAACTTGTATTCCTTGAACTTTTCCAAGGCTTTATCCTTGCTTCTTAGCAAGTATACATAACAGTATTTTGTGCAATCATCAATAAAGGTTACGAAATACTTTTTACCGCCTCTAGTTTGCACATATTTTAAATCACATAAATCTGTGTGAATTAAACCTAGAGGTTCGGTTGTTCTCTCTACATGTGGGGATGGCGTTTTTGTGAGTTTGGCCTGTACGCATACTTCACATTTGTCTTTACTTGCTTTGCATTTTGGAATCAGGTTCATGTTCATTAGTCTTTGAATAGACTTGTTATTCACATGCCCTAATCGTTCATGCCAAATATTAAAAGACTCAACAACATAAGCAATAGGATTAGTCTTATTCATTGAAACCTCAGTTACAATAGTTTTTGGGATGACTGTCATTACATTCATTTTGACCAGTCCATCCTTTACATATCCTTTGCCCAAATACACCCCATTCTTAGAGAGAACCAACTTGTCAGACACGAAGTTGGTCGCGAATCCGTTCTTGCTCAGCAGAGTGCCGGAGATCAGATTCTTCCTTATGTCAGGCACATGCATGACGTTGGTGAGAGTCAGCTCCTTTCCAGAAGTCAGCTTCAGCACCAATTTCCCGTAACCTTCCACCTTGGATGTGGACGAGTTCCCCATAAACAGATGCTCGTCCGTCTTGCTCTGTTGATAGGTAGTGAAGCATCCCTTGTCAGAGCAGATATGTCTGGTATCACCTGTGTCGTACCACCATTCCCTTGGGTTGCTTCCAACCATGTTGACTTCAGACACTACAGCACACAGATCAGAATCCGAGAGCTTGCCTTCAGTCATGTGGACTTGAGATTTCCCCTTGTCCTTGCGTGGATCAGCCTTGCTACGACAGACGTCGGCTTTGTGACCCATCTTGCCACAGTTGTGACACTTCCCACTGAACTTCTTAGCGGGTTGCTTCTTTGAGTTGTTGGAGCTCTGGGGTTGGAACTTTCGTTTCTTCCCCCTGTCCTTGTGCTCAGCCAGATTAGCCTTCTGTTCAGCCGGCTCTTTCCCTTCTGCTTTGAGGTGGTCAGACTCAACCCGTAGCTTGATTATCAAGTCTTCCACAGTCATGGCCTTTCTCTTGTGCTTCAGGTAGCTCTTGAAACCCTTCCAGGATGGAGGAAGTTTCTCAATGAACGCAGCAACCTGGAACGTCTCACAGATAGACATTCCTTCAGAGATGATCTCATGCGTAAGGAGTTGCAGCTCTTCGACCTGTTTCATGATGGGCTTAGAGTCCACCATCTTGTAGTCCAGAAACTTCGCCACGGCGAACTTCTTCGAGCCTGCATCCTCAGACTTGTACTTCTTCTCCAAAGCAGTCCAGAGCTCCTTGGAGGTCTTGACCTTGCTGTACACTCTGTACAGTGGGTCTATCAGGCGGCTTTGAACCCACCATTTGCAGATGAAGTCTGCATGAGTCCATGCCTCAACACTGGCTAGCAGATAAGCATCTGTATTGTCAGGTGACAGCACAGGCTTGTCCTCAGTCAGATACTTCTCAAGCCTTAACGTGGTCAGGAAGAAGAACATCTTCTGCTGCCATGTCTTGAAGCCAGTTCCATCGAACTTGTCAAGCATCAAGCCAGCGTTCACAGCCCCAGGCAAATGCACCGTTGGTACAACAGTCTGAAGTGCAGCTGGATGGACAGTCTAACGAACCTCAGAAGTCCCAACCACTGCGGGTTGCAGATTAGCAGTAGGCATGTTTGCATCTTGCAGATTAACTGCTTGCACATGCCCCATTGGTAAACTCACTACTGGCAGACCACTCCCAAACTGAATTTGGGGCGTCGACTCAGACGAGTTCCCATTGCCAGCTCTAGCGATCTCGGTGTTATCACCCATGAAAACAGAATCTGTTCACAGAAACGCGACCAGAAGTCAGTAAATGAAATCTCGAATTACTTTGAAAATTCGAAATGAAATATATTCAGATATGGTTTTTCGAAATAAATTCGAATGGCCAAAAATAATTCGAAATTAATTCGAACTAAATTCCCGAAGCGATAGCTCCTGCAACAACACGTTAGAAAAATACAGATATGAAGAATCAAAATTATTCTTGCACATAAAATATACAGAACTGCACAAAAAATCAGAATTTAATTTTTCTGCACAGAATCCGCACAGAAACTGCACAGAAAACGCAAACAGAAAATACAAAAGTGAATTTCTGCGCATAGAAATAGCAAGATCTACAACGAACGTTAGTAAATACACAGAAATATAATCGAAATTAATTTCCTGCAAAAACGAGTTAGAAATATACACAGAAATGCAGAAACGCAGAGAAATGTGAAGTTTTCTGCACAGAAATGCAATTTTTGTGCACAGAAATATTTCGGAAATGGAATTTACAATTGTTCCTGCGAAACCGAACTCAGAAAAGCAAGTTTCGTTAGTACGACAATGCAGTTTAAACGCGCTTTTCAGAATTAAGACTTTAGGAACGCATATACGAAATATAAACTGCAATAAGGAAGTGTGCAATAACGAAACGAAATTATACCGAACAAAATTACGAAGCAGAGTCGAGAACGATATCTCTCTCCTTAATTCTGAAAACGCCCCGTATTGCGACGGTTGATGGCGTTCCGAATCCCAGGATACAACTGCTTGAACAACTTCGGACTTGCGCAACCAAAGGACCGAAGGCTACGAACCGTTTCTGTGGAGCACTCTCAGACTCGATTTTTTCGGAAAACATAGAGGAGGGAGGAGGATAGCTGTGTTCGATCAGTGTGTTCTGAATGAGAGGAACCCCACAAGCCCGACCCGACCCGACCCGACCCGACCGGATCGGACGGACGGACGGCGCGCGTGAGTGGTCAAGCTCTTCTCTCCATAGTCACCAAGTTCTTACCTTGGCTTGGGTGATAGTGGTATATAAACCACTCAATTCTACTCCCACTTTTCCGATGTGGCCTGTAGAATTGCACCCCAAACTCCATTTGAGTGTTGCAACCAACCACCTTTGAGTCCTCATTTCTCATTCAAACGGAACCCGAATTTATCGTATGAGCACACTTCGTTGTAGAGCTCGCGGAGACGAATCCAACGCTCCCATAATCCGGCACAACCGGTGACCGGAGCCCACCGGAAAAGTACCCGGAAAATTCAGTTCCAATAGCAAGAAGAAGCAAGGAATGTGTGGTGGTGGAGAGTGGCTATGGTGGTTCGGTGGTGTTGGTGTGGGAACCGAATGGAGGAGGAGAGGTGAGGAGGAGAAATCTAGAGGATTAAGGAGAAAGATAAGCATGCTTATATATATATAATTACAAGAATAGGATCGGTATTTTAATTATATAACATAGGTATATATTTATATATATATAGTATTAAAATACCCTACTAATTATCCGAAAACAATTCTAACGTCGGTATTAAACCGTTTTCGCAACACTCGTCAACATTTATACTTACAACTTGTAGTAGGAAATATATTAAAATTACTAATCAAAATAAATTATTAATACGCATTTTATTGCGATATTTCATGTAGTTTGGACAGGATTCAATTAAGTTTGTATTCCAATTTTTCTGGAATCTAATCTCATTTGATCATCATCATCATACATACAGATACGTATCCATCTCCAATGTTTATAACCAGCTTATCATCATGGTCAGACCCAAGTGGGGTTTAGTGAGGATTACATGGGTTTTTATTGAAAAATAGGATTTATGGTCCAAATTTAGGACTTGGATTTGGGGATTTACGTGAGCATCATGATTTTGACATCTGGCCATATTGAATCATATAGATTGTTGTCCTTTGTATTTTATTTTCAACTAGCTAAATACGCGTGTCTTACACAACCTGATATATTTTTATCTAGTTTAGAACATAAACAAAAAAAACTAAAAGCATATAATAATTCTCCTAACATAAATTTTGGAAACAAAAAAAAAAGAGATATAAGCACATATAGCATAAAGTTAACAAATTTTATAATTGAAGTGTAAAAATACGTAATTCAATTTAATTGTCAATAAGTTTCTTTCTAACTTGAAATTGTGGACGACAATAAGAGTGGGTATATGTAAAGCATAAATAATTATTAAATTTTTCTAATGTGTCCGTAGGTATAAGATAACATTTTTCAAATTTGGTTTTCACTTTAATTTATTATTTATTTTTAAATTGACTTCTTATGGTTTATGAATTCCAATTTAGGGTAAACTTTGGACATATATTTCTCAAGTTTAAAATATTGAAATGTGTTCATGGCCCCATATCAAAAAGACCAAAAAAACTTATTTTTTATGTATTATTGATTCAACCATAGAAAAATATAATAGGTGCACAAATAATAAAAAATATATATTATTTTTCAATTGACCAACATCTATAGTAACTTTTCTACATACGAATAAAGTGTTAGAGTAGTGAACCTCTAACAATTAACCATCTTAGTGCATCTTATAGAGTCATTTTTCGACAAAAAATGGATAGGGCTTTTTCACATGAAATCATTTTTGTATGGGGTGAACTTGTGACAACCTAATGCCTCCTATTGCACAAATTGGAAAACGTCGTTAATAAATATACTAGTTGATGTATCCGTGCCATGCATTGAGTCTTTGATATTGCATTATATTTATTTATAATTATAATTATGCTTTCAAATAGAGCTTACGTGTATCAAAGAATAAATAATACATACAACAAATTTTAGAGCCAGATTCTTACCCTCTTATATTGTTTCGTGTCACCATTATTGTCGTCCGATAACATCTTTATTCATTAGTAATATGTTACTGATTAATAAAATTAGATTAATATGTTTGTGCAGGAATAATTCAAGTAAATACATATCAATCAAGTAGATATTGTCGAATGACTTACTGATGATTTTATCAAAATTAAAAAAAGACCATCTATTTCATGAAATCGAAACGTTGCGAATGAGTTTGACATATATGCCCATATGCAAAACCACCTTGTATGAAAGGAAAGAATGAGAGTATCTACCAACATTATTTGTCTTAAAAAAAGAATCTTACATCTCCTAGACAATTAGATGGTTTATAGGAATTAGTTCACTATGAAATAATAGAATTGATATGACATAAAACAAAATATATATATAGAGATAAATTCAATCACTTCAATCTCATCCACAAAACTCATTTTTTTGTCGACAATGTTGCTAGAAATCTTACAACATACTACATGTAAGTCGAACACATATCTTCCAAGCTTATTGTTTTCCAATCGAGTTCATCGATACAACAAAAACATTACCCTTTATTTTTACTGTAGAAATGTATTGCATGTAAACGACATATAACAAATTAATATGAAACCTAATGGAATTATAAATACATTTAAAAATATAATGTACTATATATTGCGTTAAAAATAATTCTGATATGTTATATTCAACAATCATATACCTTGTGTTGTATATTCAATATTAATCAATGTACTATATATTGCGTTAAAAATAATTCTTCGGTCATAAAACGACCAAAACGGCCTCAAACATTATGTCATATGCATCACTTGACAAATTGTCTAGTAAGAAGAATATGCTAACCACAATTCGTTTGATATGCCTATGAAAATATTATATAAAATCATATTAAGCCTAATTGCCTAGCACATAAGTTTTTTTATACAATATCTATATATCATTCCATTAAAATGCTGAGTAAAAATCGTCTGATATGTTATATTCAACAATCATATACCTTGTAAAATAAATATTGATATGAAAGATACCTTATTTGTATGAATATTTTTATAAGATCTATAAAAAATTATAAAATCATATTAACCATAATAGGTTAAAAATATAGAAGAAAAGATAATGCTAAGAAATTATATAGATACATTTTCTCTGAAATAAAATGTATTGTATGACAAATCTTGTTATAGGATATATAACTATTTTATAAATAGTTAACGTGATAATTATTTAAAAATATATAACCATTTTAGTAATTAGTTATTCGTAGATCTTAATAAAATCATACAAAATAAGTTAATTATATTATGATAAAAAAAATTATTATTTTGTCAATAAAATTAAGGTTTGTTTGGTGAATGTACTTATAAAGATCTTTTTATTTATAATGTACTTTTTTGAAAATAAAGTTTTTTAAATTTGAAATTTAGGTGATATGGAAAAGTGTGCAAGTAGATGAAAAAATACAATTTTACAAATATCGACTTTATAAGTGCATGGCCAAACAAGGCCTAAGATATAAAATTAACATTCATACTGCCATAAAATCTTAATTGTATTAACTTTGAGTGTTAACTAATATTTAAAACAAATATATAAGTAGATCTCATTCTTGCCATTGAAAATGGTCTTCTAATAAAATCATGAAATCACATATTCAAAGCTATCTTAAATTGTCTTGTGTACCTTTTAAATTCACGAATTACAACCAATTTAAAAAATGTAGATGATACTTAATATAAAATATATAAAATTGGGAATTTGTTGAAAATTCTAACATGTGAGGTTAATTTTAATTTTTCTAAGGTTTTATAGAATAAAAAAATTTAAACATTAATGATCTATCTACTCTTTAAGGATATGATTATTTAAAAAAAAAATTAATCTAGAAAAAAATAGAAGTTGAAAAATTCCCAATGATTGTGTAAATCATTGGCCTAATATTTTAAAAATCTTCTAACCCATTTTTCATTTCTTACCAATCTATGATTGGAAAATCTAAGTTATTTTCATTTATTTCAATATTATAATTTGACTACATTATTTTTTTTGTTGAAAAATTTGACTATATTATGTGATCATTAATCGATGTGCTTGAACGGTTATTTCCAGTAAAAATTTTGTTTTAAGAATAGAATGTGTAGACAAAGAAAATATTCATTATATAGGAAAGTTTAGCTACTAAGTTCATACAAAGTATATTAACAACTAGTTTTATAAATGAAATTTTGAGCATAAAACTTTCTTTATAAAATAGATCCATAATTAACATAATTCATACTTACCAAAATAAATTTTTATTGTTTAATTATGAAAAAAATGTTAATAAATCGTACTTCGAATATGGTGAAATTATAACTTCAAAAATACCTTCATAAATAGAAGCTAAAGATATAATATTAAATTCATTGAAAATACTGTAATACTGAGATTTTTTTCTATATAATTATATCCCAAAATTTAATCCTTTTTTAAACTATAATTTTTATCCATCTATAATTCTAATTTCCTATCCATTTCTAGATTCTTCTTCTTATCCCTTAAAATATAAATATCCATTTTTTTTCGCTCTCTCCTCCCTCTCACCCCCACCTTTTTATCCGGAGAAGAACAACTCGGCTGGGCACAAGAGAAGGAGTTCGTCGGAGGAGAAGGGAGATGGGCTACTCGGCTGAAGAACTCACACGGGGGAGAGAGAGAGAGAGAGAGAGAGAGAGAGAGAGAGAGAGAGAGAGAGAGAGAGAGAGAGAGAGAGAGAGAGAGAGAGAGAGAGAGAGAGACAACCGAATGAGTTTAGGGATTAAATCCCCAAATTTCCCTTTCTCCCATTTAAGTAAAATCCTTAATTAATTTACCATTATGCCATTACTAACATCCTTGGGGTATTTCATTCTCCCCCCTACAACAGTTTCGTCCTCGAAACTAAGATCAAATAGGTTCGGATAACTGCGTCACATAACCGACTCTAATTCCCACGTCTCTTCTTCGGTTCCATGCCTAGCCCATAATACTTTCACCAAAGGAATAACCTTGTTCCTCAATTTCTTCTGATCAACCGCTAGAATCTTTACAGGTGATTCCTCAAACGTGGCATCAGGTTGAAACTCCATCTCCTCAAAATTCAGAACATGAGTCGGATGATACACATATCTCCTCAGCTGAGACACATGAAATACGTCATGCATTCCACTCATCTTTGGCGGCAGTGCAACTTGGTAAGCCACGACACCAACTCTCTTCAGAATCTCAAAGGGACCAACATATCTAGGACTCAACTTACCTCGTTTCCCAAATCTGAATACTTCTTTAGTCGGCGAAACTTTAATAAACACATGATCTCCCACACTGAATTCCAAAGGTCTCCTACGGACATCTGCATACGATTTCTGTCTACTCTGAGCTGACAACAATCTCTGACGAATCACCTCAATGTGATCCTTAGTTTTCTACAGAAGCTCAGGAGCAACTAACACAGCATCAGTCAAATCATCCCAACACAAAGGCAATCTACAAAGACGACCATACAAAGCTTCATAAGGTGCCATCTTAATCGATGCATGCCAACTATTATTGTACGTAAATTCTATCAAATGCAACCTGTCTTCCCAATTTCCTGGCCATTCTAAAGCACAAGCTCGAAGCATGTCTTCCAAAGTTTGAATTGTCCTTTCAGACTGACCGTCCGTTTGAGGATGAAAAGAGGTACTAAATCTTAGTTGCATTCCCATTGCCGCATGCAAGGATTTCCAAAAACGAGATGTGAATCGTCCATCTCTGTCTGACACAATAATCTTGGGAACACCATACAATCTGACTATCTCTCGCAAGAATATTTCAGCTAACTTCTCTGGATTCCAAGTAATCTTGATAGGTATAAAGTGTGAAGACTTCGTCAAGCGATCCACAATGACCCATATTGCCTCATTTCCTTTTCGGGATCTAGGAAGAGCAACAACAAAATCCATCGAGATGTCTTCCCACTTCCAATCAGGAATAGGAAGCGGTTGTAACTCTCCAGCTGGTCTCTGGTGTTCAATCTTAACCTGTTGGCATGTCAAACATCTCGACACATATTCAACAACTTCTTGTTTCATGTTACTCCACCAATAATTCTGTCTCAAGTCCTTATACAATCGTACTGGCTCCTGGGTGTATTGAATACGCTGAAGAATGACTTTCCTTAAGGATCAACTCTCTAAGTTCCTTGTCAGCTGGCACACATAACCGATTCTGGAATCGTAATATCCCATCCTCATGAATGAGAAATCTGGGTGCCTTTCCTTGAGCAACTTCACTGCACAACTTACCCAACACAGGGTCTTGAGATTGTTTCTCCCTGATCGACTCTACTAGCGTTGATTGAATTTCCATCACATTCAGCATCATTTGTTCCTTCTCACACCAAATCTCAATTTCACCTCTTACAAACTCTTGTTGTAACTCTGGCTGAACTGTTAAACAAGCAATCCTATGTTCCGGAGTCAACTTTCTACTCAAGGCATCTGCCACTACATTGGATTTTCCTGGATGATAGCATATGTCTATATCATAATCCTTAATCAACTCTAGCCACCGTCTCTGTCTCAAATTCAATTCCTTCTGGGTGAAGATATACTTCAGGCTCTTATGATCAGTGAAAATTGGACATCTTACCCCATACAAATAATGTCGCCAAATCTTGAGAGCAAAGACTACGGCTGCAAGTTCCAAATCATGGGTAGGATAATTGACTTCATGAGATTTAAGTTGACGAGATGCATAGGCTATAACCTTTCCATTCTGCATTAGAACACAACCCAAACCTTGCTTAGAAGCATCACTGTAAACGGCAAATCCTTCAGTTCCCTGCGGTAAGGCTAATACTGGTGCACTAGTCAAACGTCTCTTGAGCTCTTCAAAACTCTCCAGACACTTCCTGTCCCATTCAAACTTCGTGGTCTTACGTAGCAGATTAGTTAATGGTTGTGCATTCTGAGAAAAGCCTTCCACAAATCTCCTGTAATAACCTGCCAGTCCAAGAAAGCTTCGAACCTCCTTAACATTCTGAAGTGGTTTCCAATTTGCTACCGCTTCTGTTTTCTGTGGATCGACCATTACACCTTCACTAGAGATCACATGGCCAAGAAATGCCACCTTAGGTAACCAAAAATCACATTTTGACAACTTGGCAAACAACTTCTGTCGCCTCAACACATCAAGTACTGCTCGAAGATGAGTTTCATGGTCCTCCATACTCCGAGGGTATACTAGAATATCATCAATAAAAACCACCATAAAACAATCCAGGTATTCTCTAAAACATATGTTCATTAAGTCCATAAAAACTGCAGGAGCATTCGTCAACCCAAAAGGCATCACCACAAATTCATAGTGACCGTACCTTGTTCTGAAAGCAGTCTTGTAGATATCATCTTCTCGAACTCTAAGCTGATGGTACCCTGATCTCAAGTCAATCTTGGAGAATACTGTAGCTCCTTGCAATTGATCCAGCAAGTCATCAATACGAGGAAGCGGATATTTGTTCTTAACCGTCACCTTATTCAATTCCCTATAATCAATAAATAATCGAAGAGAACCATCTTTCTTCTTAACAAACAATACGGGCGCACCCCAAGGAGATACACTTGGTCTAATAAAGCCTGATTCAACAAGTTCTTCTAACTGTTTCCTCAATTCTATCATTTCTACTGGTGCCATGCGATAAGGAGCTCGAGAAATCGGGGCAGTTCCCGGCTCTAACTCAATGGTAAAATCAACATCTCGACTTGGTGCTAAACCCACCAGTTTCTCCGGAAACACATCTGAATATTCGCAAACGACGGGAATGTCGTCTATTCTTACTTCATCCTTTCTTTCCTCTAAAGCATAACACACATATCCAGCACAGCCTCGCGGATCATGCGCTACATCCTCATCTGTTCTTACAGTAACTGCCTTCTTCCTGAAATCAAGAACAACACCATGGAGAGAAAGCCAATCCATACCTAGGATAATATCATAGTGCAACATTTTGATAGCTATCAAATCAACCATCCATTCCCGACCACCTATGATGATCGGAAAATCCTTAAGTCCCCGAGTACCTACTAACTTATCACCATTCGGCAATCCCACAACAAATGGTTCACATTCCAAATCACATGCTAACCCAAGTCTATCTACACAATTCTCAGCAATAAAAGAATGCGTAGCTCCAGAGTCAAATAGTAAACGAACGGGTTCAGACTGAATAAAAAGTGTACATGTAGTCACAGGCGTGTTGTCATTATCAGTTCTCCTCATCTCATAAATCTGAGGGGTTGAAGTTCCACCCATCAGTGCCTTGCCCTTGTTTCCCATAGCATTCTGTGGTGTCTGCTACGGTACTGGACGGTTCTAATTCGGAACTGGACGATAAGCAGGAGAGGAAGCTTGAGTTTGAGTGGAATTTTCCCCGTGTCTGCAAAAGGTTCTAATGTGTCCCACTCCTCCACATTTGAAACAAGTCTGAGGTGCTTTGGTACAATTTGCCTTCTTATGATTTGGATCTCCACAGTTAAAGCAACGTTGTGCATTCCTAGTCATACCTGGCTGGCCCCATGACTGTTGATAATTCACTGACATCTGGGAACCACCACCTTGACTTGTCTTAGCCGGCCCAGTTCTAGGGGTACTCTTAGGGGTAAAGAAACGTTTTCTGAACCCACCAAAATTACTTTGAGGTCCAGTTCCTCCAGGTGTAAACTGAGTCTTCTGTCTCTTCCCAGCCCGAGCATCCATAATCTGATTAGAGTCATCAATAGTTGCTTCCATAGTCAGGCACTCGTCAATAAATTGATCGAGCGTAGTACAATTGTGTCTTGCCATCAGAGGCCTCATCTCGGGATATAACCATCTGTGAAAGTGCTTGATCTTATCCTTTTCATCTCTTACCACAACAGTTGCATACTTCTGCAGCTTATTGAATTTCACAGCCAATTGATGCACTTTAAGCCCTTCGTTCTCTGGATACTGAAATTCATGCAGCTTAGCGTCTCTTAGTGCCTCTGGAAAGAATATGTCCTCTAACTTAGCTCGAAACTCTTTCCATGTAGCCCCGTGGTCAGTTGGTCGAGCGACATCCCACCAATCACTAGCATCGTCAATCAGATAATAAGCAGCAAACGTTATCTTCTCATTCTCGGGACATCTGATACCCTCTAGCAATTTCTCAAATCTGTTCAACCAGAACGTCACAGCTGCAGGTTCACCAGACCCATCAAAAGTTGGAGGCTTCAGTCTAGCCACAACTTCCATGAATCGGCTAAATCCTGCATGTAATACTGGCTGTTCATTTCTTTGCTGCCCAATATGATCTGGCTGAGCAACCTGAGCTGGCGGAACTCGTGCCATAGCAGCCTGTACAGCCTGAGTCACCATTTGTTGCCGCGCAACCAAAGTTCCTGGGTCAAAACCCGCATTGGCAGCCTCTGGTAGAATTCCTGTAGGATTCTGCTGACTTCCCACAGAGTTATCAACAGCTTGACTGTTTACATCCACCTCTTGAGGATCAGCCCGAGGACATCCTCTACCACGCCCACGACCTCTACCTCTACCACGACCCACTTTCGGAGGCATACTGAATATATATAAACATTAGCACAAAACATCACAAACGATACTTACCAACACAATTTACTACAGGTTGACAGCAAGGATTCCTGATCACACGATCGTTCACAACAACAACGTATAGAAATTCCCAAGTTGAAAACTCTGAAAAAACACATTTTTGAAAAGAGCTCTAATACCAACTTCTGTAACACCCCCGGGCCAGTGGTGCTACAGTGCCATAATCCCGAAGGATTATAAGGCGGGTGAAAGAAAAGAAATACAAAACATAACCCATATATAATATATATCAAAAGCAGCACAACGGAAAATCCTACCCAGAGTTTGAAACCACAATCAAATTTAACATACAGAAAATACAATAATTTACAAACCAAAAACCAATACGACGAGTACAACCAAGTCAAGTCCAAAACCAAAAGAGTAGAGCCTTCGACTCCAAAACCGACGGTGATCAGGATCCTCCTTGCTGGCGCTGAACCCGCAAAGCCTGATTGACTCGGGGACCCGAAACCCCAGCCAACCACGGCACGTAAACCGAAGTTGGTCAGTCTTCTTAGAAGACTATGGCAAGATTAGCCAAGCCCAAAACAGTTTCAAACATAATACAATCATTACAATATTCAACCAATTCAACCAAAAGATATATATGACAACACAATATCCGACCAAAACAACCAAAAGAGTACTCAACTCTCAAACGCAAATAACTCCAACCCAGCTCCAATCCATTCCAACCCACCACCGGTGAGTCTCTCATCACCTAAAACCAACTATCCGGATAGGGACGGTCTCATACCATCCAACTCCTGGTCCATAACAACATAGGCTACACCCTACGAGGTTTGGTGAGACCCTCATCACCTGACCCTTTCGACTCTGATTCAGCATTTTTGGCCCTTAACAACGTAGGCGATACCCTACGAGGTTTGGTGAGACCATCATCACCTGACCCTTCGACCCCCAATCAACGACAATCCAACCACCACACTGACACTCAATCAAATAGCACAAACGACAATCAAAATCACATAATCACACATTATCACACATTATCACATATCATCACACATGATCACACATCAACACACATCAACACACATTTCAACCAAGCAATTATATAGTCAATTAATCCAATTAAAAAATAGCTCAAGCAACGGTAAAATTAATTACTGAATTAAAATAGGCATAAAATAATTTTTAAAAAAAATTATAAAGTTAGCAAGGATCCTCTTGCCTCAAGTCGAACCACAACGACCCCAGAGGTCTCCAAACCACTCGAACGAACCTGAGACAACAATCCGAGAAAACCCTGGCGTTAATTCAAATCAAACCACAACTAGAAAAACCCCCAAATTCAAACCCTAATTCTTACCTTCAAAATTCCAATCAAGCAAACCCCACACAATAATCAATCCAAACTCAAATTAAGCAATACGGCCAAACACTTTCCTCTTCAACTGCCCACGAAGAACAATTCAACATCAATTCGAACAACACAACATCAATTCGAACAACACAACATCATATCGAACAACACAACATCAATTCGAAATTAACTCATAAGCTTACCCTGTCGACAACCAACGGTAATCACCGAGGAGGCTCCTCGTCGTCGACGACCTCAGCCACCACACGAACCGCAGCAGCACGAACTGCACAACAGCACAACAAAGGCAGCAGCACAGACAGCAGAATGACAGCAGCAGCAGGGGAGGAGGAGGAGGAAGAGCAACAGCGCGGTCCAAGTCGGCTCGCCGGAGAAGAACAACTCGGCTGGGCACAAGAGAAGGAGTTCGTCGGAGGAGAAGGGAGACGGGCTGCTCGGCTGAAGAACTCACACGGGAGAGAGAGAGAGAGAGAGAGAGAGAGAGAGAGAGAGAGAGAGAGAGAGAGAGAGAGAGAGAGAGAGAGAGAGAGAGAGAGAGAGAGAGAGAACCGAATGAGTTTAGGGATTAAATCCCAAATTTCCCTTTCTAACATTTAAGTAAAATCCTTAATTAATTTACCATTATGCCATTACTAACATCCTTGGGGTATTTCATTCTCCCCCCTACAACAGTTTCGTCCTCGAAACTAAGATCAAAAGGTTCGGATAACTGCGTCACATAACCGACTCTAATTCCCACGTCTCTTCTTCGGTTCCATGCCTAGCCCATAATACTTTCACCAAAGGAATAACCTTGTTCCTCAATTTCTTCTGATCAACCGCTAGAATCTTTACAGGTGATTCCTCAAACGTGCCATCAGGTTGAAACTCCATCTCCTCAAAATTCAGAACATGAGTCGGATGATACACATATCTCCTCAGCTGAGACACATGAAATACGTCATGCATTCCACTCATCTTTGGCGACAGTGCAACTTGGTAAGCCACGACACCAACTCTCTTCAGAATCTCAAAGGGACCAACATATCTAGGACTCAACTTACCTCGTTTCCCAAATCTGAATACTCCTTTAGTCGGCAAAACTTTAATAAACACATGATCTCCCACACTGAATTCCAAAGGTCTCCTACGGACATCTGCATACGATTTCTGCCTACTCTGAGCTGACAACAATCTCTGACGAATCACCTCAATGTCATCCTTAGTTTTCTGCAGAAGCTCAGGAGCAACTAACACAGCATCAGTCAAATCATCCCAACACAAAGGCAATCTACAACGACGACCATACAAAGCTTCATAAGGTGCCATCTTAATCGATGCATGCCAACTATTATTGTACGTAAATTCTATCAAATGCAACCTGTCTTCCCAATTTCCTGGCCATTCTAAAGCACAAGCTCGAAGCATGTCTTCCAAAGTTTGAATTGTCCTTTCAGACTGACCGTCCGTTTGAGGATGAAAAGAGGTACTAAATCTTAGTCGCGTTCCCATTGCCGCATGCAAGGATTTCCAAAAACGAGATGTGAATCGTCCATCTCTGTCTGACACAATAATCTTGGGAACACCATGCAATCTGACTATCTCTCGCAAGAATATTTCAGCTAACTTCTCTGGATTCCAAGTAATCTTGATAGGTATAAAGTGTGAAGACTTCGTCAAGCGATCCACAATGACCCATATTGCCTCATTTCCTTTTCGGGATCTAGGAAGAGCAACAACAAAATCCATCGAGATGTCTTCCCACTTCCATTCAGGAATAGGAAGCGGTTGTAACTCTCCAGCTGGTCTCTGGTGTTCAATCTTAACCTGTTGGCATGTCAAACATCTCGACACATATTCAGCAACTTCTTGTTTCATGTTACTCCACCAATAATTCTGTCTCAAGTCCTTATACATCTTACTGGCTCCTGGGTGTATTGAATACGCTGAAGAATGACTTTCCTTAAGGATCAACTCTCTAAGTTCCTTGTCAGCTGGCACACATAATCGATTCTGGAATAGTAATATCCCATCCTCATGAATGAGAAATCCGGGTGCCTTTCCTTGAGCAACTTCACTGCACAACTTACCCAACACAGGGTCCTGAGATTGTTTCTCCTTGATCGACTCTACTAGCGTTGATTGAATTTCCATCACATTCAGCATCATTTGTTCCTTCTCACACCAAATCTCAATTTCACCTCTTACAAACTCTTGTTGTAACTCTGGCTGAACTGTTAAACAAGCAATCCTATGTTCCGGAGTCAACTTTCTACTGAAGGCATCTGCCACTACATTGGATTTTCCTGGATGATAGCATATGTCTATATCATAATCCTTAATCAACTCTAGCCACCGTCTCTGTCTCAAATTCAATTCCTTCTTGGTGAAGATATACTTCAGGCTCTTATGATCAGTGAAAATTGAACATCTTACCCCATACAAATAATGTCGCCAAATCTTGAGAGCAAAGACTACGGCTGCAAGTTCCAAATCATGGGTAGGATAATTGACTTCATGAGATTTAAGTTGACGAGATGCATAGGCTATAACCTTTCCATTCTGCATTAGAACACAACCCAAACCTTGCTTAGAAGCATCACTGTAAACGGCAAATCCTTCAGTTCCCTACGGTAAGGCTAACACTGGTGCACTAGTCAAACGTCTCTTGAGCTCTTCAAAACTCTCCAGACACTTCCTGTCCCATTCAAACTTCGTGGTCTTACGTAGAAGATTAGTTAATGGTTGTGCATTCTGAGAAAAGCCTTCCACAAATCTCCTGTAATAACCTGCCAGTCCAAGAAAGCTTCGAACCTCCTTAACATTCTGAAGTGGTTTCCAATTTGCTACCGCTTCTGTTTTCTGTGGATCGACCATTACACCTTCACTAGAGATCACATGGCCAAGAAATGCCACCTTAGGTAACCAAAAATCACATTTTGACAACTTGGCAAACAACTTCTGTCGCCTCAACACATCAAGTACTGCTCGAAGATGAGTTTCATGGTCCTCCATACTCCGAGAGTATACTAGAATATCATCAATAAAAACCACCACAAAACGATCCAGGTATTCTCTAAAACATCTGTTCATTAAGTCCATAAAAACTGCAGGAGCATTCGTCAACCCAAAAGGCATCACCACAAATTCATAGTGACCGTACCTTGTTCTGAAAGCAGTCTTGTAGATATCATCTTCTCGAACTCTAAGCTGATGGTACCCTGATCTCAAGTCAATCTTGGAGAATACTGTAGCTCCTTGCAATTGATCCAGCAAGTCATCAATACGAGGAAGCGGATATTTGTTCTTAACCGTCACCTTATTCAATTCCCTGTAATCAATAAATAATCGAAGAGAACCATCTTTCTTCTTAACAAACAATACGGGCGCACCCCAAGGAGATACACTTGGTCTAATAAAGCCTGATTCAACAAGTTCTTCTAACTGTTTCCTCAATTCTATCATTTCTACTGGTGCCATGCGATAAGGAGCTCGAGAAATCAGGGCAGTTCTCGACTCTAACTCAATGGTAAAATCAACATCTCGACTTGGTGCTAAACCCACCAGTTTCTCCGGAAACACATTCGAATATTCGCAAACGACGGGAATGTCGTCTATTCTTACTTCATCCATTCTTTCCTCTAAAGCATAACACACATATCCAGCACAGCCTCGCGGATCATGCCCTTCAAACACATGCGCTACTTCCTCATATGTTCTTACAGTAACTGCCTTCTTCCTGAAATCAAGAACAACACCATGGCGAGAAAGCCAATCCATACCTAGGATAATATCATAGTGCAACATTTTGATAGCTATCAAATCAACCATCCATTCCCGACCACCTATGATGATCGGAAAATCCTTAAGTACCCGAGTACCTACTAACTTATCACCATTCGGCAATCCCACAACAAATGGTTCACATTCCAAATCACATGCTAACCCAAGTCTATCTACACAATTCTCAGCAATAAAAGAATGCGTAGCTCTAGAGTCAAATAGTAAACGAACGGATTCAGACTGAATAAAAAGTGTACATGTAGTCACATGCGTGTTGTCATTCTCAGTTCTCCTCATCTCATAAATCTGAGGGGTTGAAGTTCCACCCATCAGTGCCTTGCCCTTGTTTCCCATATCATTCTGTGGTGTCTGCTACGGTACTGGATGGTTCTGATTCAGAACTGGACGATAAGCAGGAGAGGAAGCTTGAGTTTGAGTGGAATTTTCCCCGTGTCTGCAAAAGGTTCTAATGTGTCCCACTCCTCCACATTTGAAACAAGTCTGAGGTACTTTGGTACAATTTGCCTTCTTATGATTTGGATCTCCACAGTTAAAGCAACGTTGTGCATTCCTAGTCATCCCTGGCTGGCCCCATGACTGTTGATAATTCACTGACAACTGGGAACCACCACCTTGACTTGTCTTAGCCGGCCCAGTGCTAGGGGTACTCTTAGGGGTAAAGAAAGGTTTTCTGAACCCACCAAAATTACTTTGAGGTCCAGTTCCTCCAGGTGTAAACTGAGTCTTCTGTCTCTTCCCAGCCCGAGCATCCATAATCTGATTAGAGTCATCAATAGTTGCTTCCATAGTCAGGCACTCGTCAATAAATTGCTCGAGCGTAGTACAATTGTGTCTTGCCATCAGAGGCCTTATCTCGGGATATAACCATCTGTGAAAATGCTGGATCTTATCCTTTTCATCTCTTACCACAACAGTTGCATACTTCTGCAGCTTATTGAATTTCACAGCCAATTGATGCACTTTAAGCCTTTCGTTCTCTGGATACTGAAATTCATGCAGCTTAGCGTCTCTTAGTGCCTCTGGAAAGAATATGTCCTCTAACTTAACTCGAAACTCTTTCCATGTAGCCCGGTGGTCAGTTGGTCGAGCGGCATCCCACCAATCACTAGCATCGTCAATCAGATAATAAGCAGCCATCGTTATCTTCTCATTCTCGGGACATCTGATACCCTCTAGCAATTTCTCAAATCTGTTCAACCAGAACGTCACAGCTGCAGGTTCACCAGACCCATCAAAAGTTGGAGGCTTCAGTCTAGCCACAACTTCCATGAATCGGCTAAATCCTGCATGTAATACTGGCTGTTCATTTCTTTGCTGCCCAATATGATCTGGCTGAGCAACCTGAGCTGGCGAAACTCGTGCCATAGCAGCCTGTACAGCCTGAGTCACCATTTGTTGCCGCGCAACCAAAGTTCCTGGGTCAAAACCCGCATTGGCAGCCTCTGGTAGAATTCCTGTAGGATTCTGCTGACTTCCCACAGAGTTATCAGCAGCTTGACTGTTTACATCCACCTCTTGAGGATCAGCCCGAGGACGTCCTCTACCACGCCCACGACCTCTACCTCTACCACGACCCACTTTCGGAGGCATACTGAATATATATAAACATTAGCACAAAACATCACAAACGATACTTACCAACACAATTTACTACAGGTTGACAGCAAGGATTCCTGATCACACGATCGTTCACAACAACAACGTATAGAAATTCCCAAGTTGAAAACTCTGAAAAAACACATTTTTGAAAAGAGCTCTAATACCAACTTCTGTAACACCCCCGGGCCAATGGTGCTACAGTGCCATAATCCCGAAGGATTATAAGGCGGGTGAAAGAAAAGAAATACAAAACATAACCCATATATAATATATATCAAAAGCAGCACAACGGAAAATCCTGCCCAGAGTTTGAAACCACAATCAAATTTAACATACAGAAAATACAATAATTTACAAACCAAAAACCAATACGACGAGTACAACCAAGTCAAGTCCAAAACCAAAAGAGTAGAGCCTTCGACTCCAAAACCGACGGTGATCAGGATCCTCCTTGCTGGCGCTGAACCCGCACGTAAACCGAAGTTGGTCAGTCTTCTTAGAAGACTATGGCAAGATTAGCCAAGCCCAAAACAGTTTCAAACATAATACAATCATTACAATATTCAACCAATTCAACCAAAAGATATATATGACAACACAATATCCGACCAAAACAACCAAAAGAGTACTCAACTCTCAAACGCAAATAACTCCAACCCAGCTCCAATCCATTCCAACCCACCACCGGTGAGTCTCTCATCACCTAAAACCAACTATCCAGATAGGGACGGTCTCATACCATCCAACTCCTGGTCCATAACAACATAGGATACACCCTACGAGGTTTGGTGAGACCCTCATCACCTGACCCTTTCGACTTTGATTCAGCATTTTTTGCCCTTAACAACGTAGGCGATACCCTACGAGGTTTGGTGAGACCATCATCACCTGACCCTTCGACCCCCAATCAACGACAATCCAACCACCACACTGACACTCAATCAAATAGCACAAACGACAATCAAAATCACATAATCACACATTATCACACATTATCACATATCATCACACATCATCACACATCAACACACATCAACACACATTTCAACCAAGCAATTATATAGTCAATTAATCCAATTAAAAAATAGCTCAAGCAACGGTAAAATTAATTACTGAATTAAAATAGGCATAAAATAATTTATAAAAAAATATATAAAGTTAGCAAGGATCCACTTGCCTCAAGTCGAACCACAACGACCCCAGAGGTCTCCAAACCACTCGAACAAACCTGAGACAACAATCCGAGCAAAACCCTGGCGTTAATTCAAATCAAACCACAACTAGAAAAACCCCCAAATTCAAACCCTAATTCATACCTTCAAAATTCCAATCAAGCAAACCGCACACAATAATCAATCCAAACTCAAATTAAGCAATACGGCCAAACACTTTCCTCTTCAACTGCCGACGAAGAACAATTCAACATCAATTCGAACAACACAACATCAATTCGAACAACACAACATCAATTCGAACAACACAACATCAATTCGAACAACACAACATCAATTCGAAATTAACTCATAAGCTTACCTTGTCGACAACCAACGGTAATCACTGAGGAGGCTCCTCGTCGTCGGCGACCTCAGCCACCACACGAACCGCATCAGCACAACAAAGGCAGCAGCACAGACAGCAGAACGACAGCAGCAGCAGGGGAGGAGGAGAAAGAGTAGCAGCGCGGTCCAAGTCGGCTCGCTGGAGAAGAACAACTCGGCTGGGCACAGGAGAAGGAGTTCGTCGGAGGAGAAGGGAGATGGGCTGCTCGGATGAAGAACTCACACGGGAGAGAGAGAGAGAGAGAGACAACCGAATGAGTTTAGGGACTAAATCCCCAAATTTCCCTTTCTCCCATTTAAGTAAAATCCTTAATTAATTTACCATTATGCCATTACTAACATCCTTGGGGTATTTCATTCTCCCCCCCTACAACAGTTTCGTCCACGAAACTAAGATCAAACAGGTTCGGATAACTGCGTCGCATAACCGACTCTAATTCCCACGTCTCTTCTTCGGTTCCATGCCTAGCCCATAACACTTTCACCAAAGGAATAACCTTGTTCCTCAATTTCTTCTGATCAACCGCTAGAATCTTTACAGGTGATTCCTCAAACGTGCCATCAGGTTGAAACTCCATCTCCTCAAAATTCAGAACATGAGTCGGATGATACACATATCTCCTCACCTGAGACACATGAAATACGTCATGCATTCCACTCATCTTTGGCGGCAGTGCAACTTGGTAAGCCACGACACCAACTCTCTTCAGAATCTCAAAGGGACCAACATATCTAGGACTCAACTTACCTCATTTCCCAAATCTGAATACTCCTTTAGTCGGCAAAACTTTAATAAACACATGATCTCCCACACTGAATTCCAAAGGTCTCCTACGGACATCTGTATACGATTTCTGTCTACTCTGAGCTGACAACAATCTCTGACGAATCACCTCAATGTCATCCTTAGTTTTCTGCAGAAGCTCAGGAGCAACTAACACAGCATCAGTCAAATCATCCTAACACAAAGGCGATCTACAACAACGACCATATAAAGCTTCATAAGGTGCCATCTTAATCGATGCATGCCAACTATTATTGTACGTAAATTCTATCAAATGCAACCTGTCTTCCCAATTTCCTGGCCATTCTAAAGCACAAGCTCGAAGCATGTCTTTCAAAGTTTGAATTGTCCTTTCAGACTGACCGTCAGTTTGAGGATGAAAAGAGGTACTAAATCTTAGTTGCGTTCCCATTGCCACATGCAAGGATTTCCAAAAATGAGATGTGAATCGTCCATCTCTGCCTGACACAATAATCTTGGGAACACCATGCAATCTGACTATCTCTCGCAAGAATATTTCAGCTAACTTCTCTGGATTCCAAGTAATCTTGATAGGTATAAAGTATGAAGACTTCGTCAAGCGATCCACAATGACCCATATTGCCTCATTTCCTTTTCGGGATCTAGGAAGAGCAACAACAAAATCCATCGAGATGTCTTCCCACTTCCATTCAGGAATAGGAAGCGGTTGTAACTCTCCAGCTGGTCTCTGGTGTTCAATCTTAACCTGTTGGCATGTCAAACATCTCGACACATATTCAGCAACTTCTTGTATCATGTTACTCCACCAATAATTCCATCTCAAGTCCTTATACATCTTACTGGCTCCTGGGTGTATTGAATACGCTGAAGAATGACTTTCCTTAAGGATCAACTCTCTAAGCTCCTTGTCAGCTGGCACACATAACTGATTCTGGAATCGTAATATCCCATCCTCATGAATGAGAAATCCGGGTGCCTTTCCTTGAGCAACTTCACTGCACAGCTTACCCAACACAGGGTCCTGAGATTGTTTCTCCCTAATCGACTCTACTAGTGTTGATTGAATTTCCATCACATTCAACATCATTTGTTCCTTCTCACACCAAATCTCAATTTCACTTCTTACAAACTTTTGTTGTAACTCTGGCTGAACTGTTAAACAAGCAATCCTATGTTTCGGAGTCAACTTTCTACTCAAGGCATCTGCCACTACATTGGCTTTTCCTGGATGATAGCATATGTCTATATCATAATTCTTAATCAACTCTAGCCACCGTCTCTGTCTCAAAGTCAATTCCTTCTGGGTGAAGATATACTTCAGGCTCTTATGATCAGTGAAAATTGGACATCTTACCCCATACAAATAATGTCGCCAAATCTTGAGAGCAAAGACTACGGCTGCAAGTTCCAAATCATGGGTAGGATAATTGACTTCATGAGATTTAAGTTGACGAGATGCATAGGCTATAACCTTTCCATTCTGCATTAGAACACAACCCAAACCTTGCTTAGAAGCATCACTGTAAACGGCAAATGCTTCAGTTCCCTGCGGTAAGGCTAACACTGGTGCACTAGTCAAACGTCTCTTGAGCTCTTCAAAACTCTCCAGACACTTCGTGTCCCATTCAAACGTCGTGGTCTTACGCAGCAGATTAGTTAATGGTCGTGCAATCTGAGAAAAGCCTTCCACAAATCTGCTGTAATAACCTACAAGTCTAAGAAAGCTTCGAACCTCCTTAACATTCTGAAGTGGTTTCCAATTTGCTACCGCTTCTGTTTTCTGTGGATCGACCATTACACCTTCACTAGAGATCACATGGCCAAGAAATGCCACCTTAGGTAACCAAAAATCACATTTTGACAACTTGGCAAACAACTTCTGTCGCCTCAACACATCAAGTACTGCTCTAAGATGAGTTTCATGGTCCTCCATACTCCGAGAGTATACTAGAATATCATCAATAAAAACCACCACAAAACGATCCAGGTATTCTCTAAAACATCTGTTCATTAAGTCCATAAAAACTGCAGGAGCATTCGTCAACCCAAAAGGCATCACCACAAATTCATAGTGACCGTACCTTGTTCTGAAAGCAGTCTTGTAGATATCATCTTCTCGAACTCTAAGCTGATGGTACCCTGATCTCAAGTCAATCTTGGAGAATACTGTAGCTCCTTGCAATTGATCCAACAAGTCATCAATACGAGGAAGCGGATATTTGTTCTTAACCGTCACCTTATTCAATTCCCTGTAATCAATACATAATCGAAGAGAACCATCTTTCTTCTTAACAAACAATACGGGCGCACCCCAAGGAGATACACTTGGTCTAATAAAGCCTGATTCAACAAGTTCTTCTAACTGTTTCCTCAATTCTATCATTTCTACTAGTGCCATGCGATAAGGAGCTCGAGAAATCGGGGCAGTTCCCGGCTCTAACTCAATGGTAAAATCAACATCTCGACTTGGTGCTAAACCCACCAGTTTCTCCGGAAACACATCCGAATATTCGCAAACGACGGGAATGTCATCGATTCTTACTTCATCCTTTCTTTCCTCTAAAGCATAACACACATATCCAGCACAGCCTTGCCTTAGCAGTCTAGCAGCTGTCATTGCACTGATAATTCTACCAGAGTCTCGCGGATCGTGCCCTTCAAACACATGCGCTACATCCTCATCTGTTCTTATAGTAACTGCCTTCTTCCTGAAATCAAGAACAACACCATGGCGAGAAAGCCAATCCATACCTAGGATAATATCATAGTGCAACATTTTGATAGCTATCAAATCAACCATCCATTCCCGACCACCTATGATGATCGGAAAATCCTTAAATCCCCGAGTACCTACTAACTTATCACCATTCGGCAATCCCACAACAAATGGTTCACATTCCAAATCACATGCTAACCCAAGTCTATCTACACAATTCTCAGCAATAAAAGAATGCATAGCTCCAGAGTCAAATAGTAAACGAACGGGTTCAGACTGAATAAAAAGTGTACATGTAGTCATATGCGTGTTGTCATTCTCAGTTCTCCTCATCTCATAAATCCGAGGGGTTGAAGTTCCACCCATCAGTGCCTTGCCCTTGTTTCCCATAGCATTATGTGGTGTCTGCGACGGTACTGGACGGTTCTGATTCGGAATTGGACGATAAGCAGGAGAGGAAGCTTGAGTTTGAGTGGAATTTTCCCCGTGTCTGCAAAAGGTTCTAATGTGTCCCACTCCTCCACATTTGAAACAAGTCTGAGGTGCTTTGGTACAATTTGCCTTCTTATGATTTGGATCTCCACAGTTAAAGCAACGTTGTGCATTCCTAGTCATCCCTGGTGATACGAATCGAGTGGGGCTCGACTCGTCTCGCGCACGGATCTAGATCGTGGAGTTCACCTGGGTCGCCAATGGGTTGTGTTTGGATTGATTAGGGATAAATTGTGTTTGATTTGTAACAAGAACATATGACGTTGATACCAAGGGTAGGAGAAAAACTCAACTACAAGGCTTGGATTAATTTCAACGTAATTAAAATAAAGTACAAGGTGGCTACTTATAGCCAAAGAGCTCATCCAAAACCCTAATGGGCTTGGGCCTATTCTAACTAATGGGCCGGCCCTCTTAAGCATAAGAGGAACGCACACCCGAAATAGAAAATGCATACAAAGGGAAACATACTAAAATTGGAAATAACTAATAATATAGAAATATATAATAAATTGAGCTAAGTACTATTCCAGGGAGGACGCCATGGTCTTGGTTGACTCAGCCTCTTACTGAACCATCTAATGGCGGGCCAGTACCGCATCACCTGGCTGGCCCCATGACTGTTGATAATTCACTGACATCTGGGAACCACCACCTTGACTTGTCTTAGCCGGCCCAGTTCTAGGGGTACTCTTAGGGGTAAAGAAAAGTTTTCTGAACCCACCAAAATTACTTTGAGGTCCAGTTCCTCCAGGTGTAAACTGAGTCTTCTGTCTCTTCCCAGCCCGAGCATCCATAATCTGATTAGAGTCATCAATAGTTGCTTCCATAGTCAGGCACTCGTCAATAAATTGATCGAGCATAGTACAATTGTGTCTTGCCATCAGAGGCCTCATCTCGGGATATAACCATCTGTGAAAGTGCTTGATCTTATCCTTTTCATCTCTTACCACAACAGTTGCATACTTCTGCAGCTTATTGAATTTCACAGCCAATTGATGCACTTTAAGCCCTTCGTTCTCTGGATACTGAAATTCATGCAGCTTAGCGTCTCTTAGTGCCTCTGGAAAGAATATGTCCTCTAACTTAGCTCGAAACTCTTTCCATGTAGCCCCGTGGTCAGTTGGTCGAGCGACATCCCACCAATCACTAGCATCGTCAATCAGATAATAAGCAGCAATCGTTATCTTCTCATTCTCGGGACATCTGATACCCTCTAGCAATTTCTCAAATCTGTTCAACCAGAACATCACAGCTGCAGGTTCACCAGACCCATCAAAAGTTGGAGGCTTTAGTCTAGCCACAACTTCCATGAATCGGCTAAATCTTGCCTGTAATACTGGCTGTTCATTTCTTTGCTGCCCAATATGATCTGGCTGAGCAACCTGAGTTGGCGGAACTCGTGCCATAGCAGCCTGTACAGCCTGAGTCACCATCTGTTGCAGCGCAACCAAAGTTCCTGGGTCAAAACCCGCATTGGCAGCCTCTGGTGGAATTCCTGTAGGATTCTGCTGACTTCCCACAGAGTTATCAACAGCTTAACTGTTTACATCCACCTCTTGAGGATCAGCCCGAGGACGTCCTCTACCATGCCCACGACCTCTACCTCTACCACGACCCACTTTCGGAGGCATACTGAATATATATAAACATTAGCACAAAACATCACAAACGATACTTACCAACACAACTTACTACAGGTTGACAGCAAGGATTCCTGATCACACGATCGTTCACAACAACAACGTATAGAAATTCTCAAGTTGAAAACTCTGAAAAAACACATTTTTGAAAAGAGCTTTGATACCAACTTCTGTAACACCCCCGGGCCAGTGGTGCTACAGTGTCATAATCCCGAAGGATTATAAGGCGGGTGAAAGAAAAGAAATACAAAACATAACCCATATATAATATATATCAAAAGCAGCACAGCAGAAAATCATGCCCAGAGTTTGAAACCACAATCAAACTTAACATACAGAAAATACAACAATTTACAAACCAAAAACCAATACGACGAGTACAACCAAGTCAAGTCCAAAACCAAAAGAGTAGAGCCTTCGACTCCAAAACCGACGGTGATCAGGATCCTCCTTGCTGGCGCTGAACCTGTAAAGCCTGATTGACTGGGGGACCCGAAACCCCAGCCAACCGCGGCACGTAAACCGAAGTTGGTCAGTCTTCTTAGAAGACTATGGCAAGATTAGCCAAGCCCAAAACAGTTTCAAACATAATACAATCATTACAATATTCAACCAATTCAACCAAAAGATATATATGACAACACAATATCCGACCAAAACAACCAAAAGAGTACTCAACTCTCAAACGCAAATAACTCCAACACAGCTCCAATCCATTCCAACCCACCACCGGTGAGACTCTCATCACCTAAAACCAACTATCCGGATAGGGACGGTCTCATACCATCCAACTCCTGGTCCATAACAACATGGGCTACACCCTACGAGGTTTTGTGAGACCCTCATCACCTGACCCTTCCGACTCTGGTTCAGCATTTTTGGACCTTAACAACGTAGGCGATACCCTACGAGGTTTGGTGAGACCATCATCACCTGACCCTTCGACCCCCAATCAACGACAATCCAACCACCACACTGACACTCAATCAAATAGCACAAACGACAATCAAAATCACATTATCACACATTATCACATATCATCACACATCATCACACATCAACACACATCAACACACATTTCAACCAAGCAATTATATAGTCAATTAATCCAATTAAAAAATAGCTCAAGCAACGGTAAAATTATTTACTGAATTAAAATAGGCATAAAATAATTTATAAAAAAATATATAAAGTTAGCAAGGATCCACTTGCCTCAAGTCGAACCACAACGACCCCAGAGGTCTCCAAACCACTCGAACGAACCTGAGACAACAATCCGAGCAAAACCCTGGCGTTAATTCAAATCAAACCACAACTAGAAAAACCCCCAAATTCAAACCCTAATTCATACCTTCAAAATTCCAATCAAGCAAACCCCACACAATAATCAATCCAAACTCAAATTCAGCAATACGGTCACACACTTTCCTCTTCAACTGCCCACGAAGAACAATTCAACATTAATTCGAACAACACAACATCAATTCGAACAACACAACATCAATTCGAACAACACAACATCAATTCGAAATTAACTCATAAGCTTACCTTGTCGACAACCAACGGTAATCACCGAGGAGGCTCCTCGTCGTCGGCGACCTCAGCCACCACACGAACCGCAGCAGCACGAACTGCACAACAACACAGCAAAGGCAGCAGCACGGACAACAGAACGACAGCAGCAGCAGGGGAGGAGGAGGAGGAAGAGCAGCAGCGCGGTCCAAGTCGGCTCGCCGGAGAAGAACAACTCGGCTGGGCACAGGAGAAGGAGTTCGTCGGAGGAGAAGGGAGTTGGGCTGCTCGGCTGAAGAACTCACACGGGAGAGAGAGAGAGAGAGAGACAACCGAATGAGTTTAGGGATTAAATCCCCAAATTTCCCTTTCTTCCATTTAAGTAAAATCCTTAATTAATCCACCAATATCAACCGCACATCAAAACATATACACACTATCACATAAACATTCATTACCCACTCTTATCCAACTCTTCACTATGCTAACTTCATTCAATCCAACCTCAACATCACCACAAGTATAAATGAATAGAACAATCCAATCCAACTTACTAACACAACCAACCAACCAACCTTCGCATCAACGAACACATAAGCACCAACGAGACAATCATTACCTTATACAAATATAACGACCCAAGCCAGCCATCCTTCCGGTGCCGCCTGTTCGTTAACATGGGCCGCAACCCATACACCTCAACCCAACCCATATTGACCCACACCCTCAAGATGGGAAACCAACCTTCCTAATCAATCAACATAACCAACCTTCTCAAACAATTCACACCAAGATCGAACAACCACTACCAATGGACAACAATAGCCCACAACCACCACTAACAACAATCAGCAAATGACTACTAACTACAACCAACCGACAACCAAAGTCTAACACAAAACCAATAATCAAACACCCCACCAATATCCGCAAACAAAACCATTAACTAAGCACACAACCAATAATCAAGCACACAACCAATAATCAAGCACACAACCCAAAAACCGAGCACACAACCACCCACACACACAATCCAACACATAACTGCCAACACACACAAGTGTCAACACACACACACGTCCACACACACAATCCAACACACACAAGTGTCAACACACACAACTGCACACACACACATGTCAACACCCACAGTCTAACACACATAACTGTCAACACATACATATGTCAATTCACACACAATCCAACACACACAACTGTCAATACACACAATTGGCAACACACACAATCCAACACCCGATCCAAACTCCGATCCTACCTCCAATCCAACCCACCACCGGATGGGACTTTCAACCATCCAACCTAGCCTTAACCAACGGAGGTCACACCCTCACGCGGTCGGATGAGGTCACACCCTCACCCCGGCTCCATAACCAACCATCACCAATCCACCAACCACCCACCACCGGATGGGACTTTCAACCATCCAACCTAGCCTTAACCAACGGAGGTCACACCCTCACGCGGTCGGATGAGGTCACACCCTCACCCCGACTCCATAACCAACCATCACCAATCCACCAACCACCCACCACCGGATGGGACTTTCAACCATCCAACCTAGCCTTAACCAATGGAGGTCACACCCTCACGCGGTCGGATGAGGTCACACCCTCACCCCGGCTCCATAACCAACCTTCACCAATCCACCAACAACCCACCACCTCCATCTGTCAACACAACCAATCATCCACAACTAGCTATAATCAACTACTACATCAACATCCAATCAATCATAACACAAGGCAACAACAACCAACACATTCAACCAGGTTCAACACAAAACCAATAACCCAACACATAACCAATAACAAAACACACAATCGGTATCCGCCAACAAACCAGCAACCAAACAAACAATAAATATCCAACACAGAACCAATGGAAAAGCACACAACCAATACCCAATGCACGGCCAATAATTATTCACACAATCAACATTCAACACGAACCCAATATCCAAGCAAACAACCAATGTCAAACAACTAAACCAATATCCACACATTCAACCATTTCAAATAACAAAACCAATATATATCAACAAAACCACTAATCAAGCACACAACCGATCTTCAATACAAGACCAACATCCAAGCACTCAATCAATATCCAACAAACACACACATTCAACCATGAAATTCCACAACCAATAATCCGAATCAACTTACTCAGACAAGGAAAAAAATCAATTACTAAACAAAATAGGATGAAAAGTAATTTTATAGAAATAAACAAAGGGTTAGCAAGAATCATCTTACCTCAAACTCGACAACCACGACCTCAGAAGCTCAAATCCAACTCGGACGAACCTGTAAAAATCAATCCGAGCAAATCCCTGGCGTTAATTACTCATACAAATCCACTACTAACAAACCCCCAAATTCAAACCCTAAAATCATTCCTTAATTAATTAAGCAAAACACCCAAATTAATCCAAGCTCAAATACTCCAAAGTCATGCCTTTGCTGTACAAATCATATATAACCCAATTCAGCCCAATTACTTCAAAATAATCAACTCAGCAAACCCCCCCCCCCCCCCCCCCCCCCCCTTCAATTCCACTTAATCAATTCCTTAATTATTCCAATTTAACAATCCTCACAAGACCACCTCTGCCTATGTATAACAGCAACAACAACTTGGTCAACATATATACATATATATGACAGCCATCCGAACTTCAACAACCCAATCGGAGGTTTACCTCGTCGACACCACCACGTAGCCTTGTCGGAGAAGCTCTGCTCGTCGCCGGAACTCAGCAACAACAGCCACAACAGCCCAGCAACAGCAACGGCGGCTCAGCAGCAAACACCAGCAACAGCGACGGCGGCACAGCTCAGCAGCGGCGGTCCAACGACGTCGCTCACACCACAGCAGGGGAAGGAGGAGGAGAACGGCAGACGACGATATGGTGTCCGGGTCGAGCTCACCGGAGGAAAATCGAACACGGGAGAGGGAGATTCGCTGCACAGCTCGGATCCGTGAGAACGAAGACAAGGGTTTTGGTCCCTCCTTTGCTCCCTTTCCAGATTTAGTAAAGTCCCAAATCTGATTTTTATCCCCTAAATTTCCTTTTTCTGTTTTAATAAAATCACAAAAATCTTATTTATCATTTTGCCATTTATATAACCTTTGGGGTATTTCAGTAAGTTCTCACTTTCTTATTATTTTTGAATGTTGTCATGTTCGTAGGCTTAGGTTATACCGTAGTTAAGTATCATCTTGTTGTGTCTAATGCAGTAATATTGTTCTCAATGGGAAACATATAGAAAATCATAACGAAGAGTATCTAATAATTATAATATGTTTATTTTTTATTAGATCCTTATCAGGACATCAAATACATGAGTGATCCATGGTACTAAATTCAGAACAACTTTTAGAGACAAATTAAATTATTTGTAAAGCATTTAGCTAAGTTACTAGCTAACAATAGCAATGACAAACATTTTGATGATTACGGATTTTGCACTCTCCGCCCCTGCACGATGATTGACAATAGGTATTACACTTGTCATTAGTACACGGTCCCGAGGACAAGTGATGTTCTTGGCAACAAATTCCTCCCATTGCTACTCTAAAAAATCCTACACATAGAGAAAAAACACGAAACTATAAATACTCATATATAAACAATACATAAGAATGAGATTTATTTACCAATACACAACATGGCAATGAAGAAAACTACAACTAGTCTTGTCATTGTGGCTTGAAGATTGTAATTAGAGATGAGATTATGTTTTTAGATGTGGCTTAGTATTAACGTGAAAGGATGGGGGTATTTATATGCTTTAATGTTGATCATCTAAATGGCAATGAGTAAATAAGTTGATATAGTTGCCAAAATTGTAAGGATTTCGATATTATAACGATCCTTTTATTTTGAGTAACAATGCCTTATATTATATATATTTTTTTTTTTTTGCCAGAAGGTAAAATTTTATAGATGGTTGGGAATAAGGCCCAACGTCCTATTTAGAAACACTAAAACCAAACAAACAACGAAAACAAAAACAAGAAGAACACAACAACAACCAAAGAACAAGACTAGCAATACAGCCCGGATGAACAACAAACCACAAACACCAGCAAACCAAAACAAAGCAAAAACAACCAGCACAACAGGAAGCCAAGAAAGAAAACAATCAAATACAAAAAGCAGCAAGAACCAAGACATACAAAAACACTAGACAAAAACCAACAGCACTACAAGGAAACAATGACAAGGAAGAGGAAACATAAAAACAAATCAAACCCTTAGTCTTCTTCTCATTGCTCTTCCCCTTCTCCCTCCAAGCTGCATCTTCTGAATAATCCTGAACTTGCAAACTTCAATAATTCGATCAGTACACTGAGCAGAATCAACTGGTTTACCTTGGAAGATGACTTCATTCCTCAACTTCCAAGAGTAGTAGACAATCCCAATAACTGCCAACAATTTACTCTTATAAACATTGTTATTTCTTCTCCTACATTGAGCAAACCAATTCCACCAATCTAGCAGAGAGTTCTTCCTGGTATTAATCCCTTGCCACATCAACACTTTCTGAGCAATGTCTTGGATCACTGAGCAACTGAACCAAAGATGATTTTCTTCTTCAACAGCAGCATGACACAGGACACACTCAGCTGATGGAATCAAGCCCCAGTGATGTAACTTGCTAGCTGTAGGAAGACGTCCCAAGGAAGCCAACCAACATATGAAGTTCCATTTCTTAGTTTGAATACTACTCCAAATCACATTACACCAATCCTTATCCACAGACAGATTCCTCAACGTATTATAGAGAGCATAACTATCAAGCTTACCAGAAGTTTTAGCTAAGAACTGCCCATCAATATCAATGCCACTCCTACTATTTAGAACTCTGTCTCTAACCAGCAAGAGATTCTTCCACAAAGTTGAACAACAAGGAAGAGCCTGCATAGTCCAAACAGATTGCCCCTTGGTAAGGTGTTTATTGGCCCACATTCTCCACAGATTTTGCTTATTCATATGCAGGTCAAAGATAAGATGGAACATGAGAGTATCATTCCAAGATATTTGCCTTATATTATAATTGTAGGTGTTAATTGAGCATAAAATTGTAGATCGTGATATTGGTATTGTTGGCCATGTTCATGCATGCTACGTTGTCCTAGTTAGGTCTAAGTCTCCTACTAAATTGTATAAGCAGAGATTTTTTTACCAAAACAAATGTATGGGCATGATAAAAGCAAGGAAAATTACATATATATATAATTTAATTTGTAGCTTGGTGAAGTATGTAGTATCAATTTTTTTTTTAAGAGCGTAGTATCATATATTTTGGCATGAACATAAGAAAAAAAAATCATAATTCGGATCAATGAAAGTAACAAGAATGATTTTCAAACAAGCCCAAGATGTTGTTTATTGGCCCAACAAGCCTAAATGTAAATAACGGGCTGAATGTAGTTTGGACCGGATTCAATTAAGTTTGTATTCCAATTTTTCTGGAATCTAATCTCATTTGATCATCATCATTGAAATACCCCAACCGATACATGTATGTATATATATATATATATATATTGGAATGGTAAATAATGCCATTGACTATATAAGTCATTAAAAGGCATAATTTGGGAAAAGAAAAATGAGAAAAAGGGGGAAGCAGATCTGGAAATTTTGGGGTAGAAAACCCCTTCAATCTCCTCCATGCAGGGAAGCTGTGCCTTCTTCTTCCCTCAGCTGCTCCCAGCTCCGAGCTCCGCCATCATCGTCATCTCTCCCTCGGTCCAGATCCCGTGAGCCGAGCTGCTGCGTTGGGTTCGCTGCTGCTGAGTTGCTGTCGTGTTGCTGCTGTTCGCCATTGCTGTTGTTGCCGATGTGTTCCATTTCTACTGTTGTTGTCGAGGGAGCTACTACTGTTCGTTCCGGCGAGGAGCCAGTCCCGGCGACGACAGCTTGGTGGATGACGAGGTAAGTGTGGGGTTGCTTTGATCTAAAATTTTTTGGGTTCGGTATTGATGATTTTTGGGCAACAAATCTTGCTGAAATTGGGCTGGTGTTTAGCAAATTGAAATCTGTTATGGGTTGATTTCGTGGTCCTTGTGCAGTGTAGCGGGCAGCTGAAGTTTTGGGTTGATTTGTGTTGGATTTTGCTGAATTGGAATTTGGAGGTATGAAATTAGGGTTTGAATTTGGGGGTTTGTTCGTAGTGGATTTGTATGAGTTAATTAATGCAGGGATTTGTTCGGATTGTTGTCTCAGGTTCGTTCGAGTTGATTGGAGGTCTCTGAGGTCGTGGTTGTCGAGTTTGAGGCAAGATGATTCTTGCTAACCCTTCATTTATTTTTATAAAATTACTTTTCATCCTATTTTGTTTAGTAATGGATTTTTTTTCCTTGTCTGAGTAAGTTGATTTGGATTATTGGTTGTGGAATATCATGGTTGGATGTGTGTGTGTGTGTTGGTAATTATCTTGTGTTGAAGATCGGTTGTGTGCTTGATTAGTGGTTTTTTTTATAGATATTGGTTTTGTTATTTGAAATGGTTGAAAGTGTTGATATTGGTCTCGTGTTGGATATCGATTGAGTGCTTTGATGTTGGTCTTGTGCTGAATATCGGTTGTGTGCTTGATTAGTGGTTTGTTGATAGATATTGGTTTTGTTATTTGAAATGGTTGAATGTGTGGATATTGGTTTAGTTGTTTGACATTGGTTGTTTGCTTGGATATTGGGTTCGTGTTGAATGTTGATTGTGTGAATAATTATTGGTCGTGCATTGGATATTGGTTGTGTGCTTTGCCATTGGTTTTGTGTTGGATATTTATTGTTTGTTTGGTTGTTGGTTTGTTGGCGAATATCGATTGTGTGTTTTGTTATTGGTTATGTGTTGGGTTATTGGTTTTGTGTTGAACCTGGTTGAATGTGTTGGTTGTTGTTGCCTTGTGTTATGATTGATTGGATGTTGGTGTAGTAGTTGATTGTAGCTAGTTGTGGATGATTGGTTGTGTTGACAGATGGAGGTGGTGGGTTGTTGGTGGATTGGCAATGGTTGGTTGTGGAGCCGGGGTAAGGGTGTGACCTCATCCGACCACGTGAGGGTGTGACCTCCGTTGGTTATGAAATACCCCAAATAAGTGGATAATGGCATAAGTGTAAATTAATTATGGGATTTTGTTAAAATTGGGGGAAATAAAATTTTGGGGGATTAAATCCCTAAACGTTCTCGGTTGTCTCTCTCTCTCGATCGATTCACCGGTGCCCAGCCAAGCCCCTTCTCTTCCCCGACGAATCCGACCTTCCCCTGTGCCGAGTTGTTCTTCTCTGGCGAGCCGGCGTGGACCGTGATGCTGCTCCTCCTCCTCCCCTGCAGTCGTGCTGGTTCGTTGTTGCTGTTGTCCGCGTGGTGTTGCTGTGGAGCTGTGGCTGCTGCTGTCCGAGCTGTCGTCCGCTGCTGTGGATATTGTTGCTAAGTTCCGGCGACAGAAGCCAGCTTTCCGGCGAGGACAGAGTGGGTAACGAAGAGAGCTAGTGTGGGTGCAGTTAGTGGCCGCTGTGGTTGTGTGGTGGCTGAGATCGCCGGCGACGAGGTGCCCTTCCCGGTGTGGCTTGCGGTGGTCGTCGACGAGGTGAGCTTATGGGTTGGATTGTGTGTGGTTTGCTAATTAAGAGATGGAATTTGGGGTTGAATTTGGGTGTGATTTGGCCTAATTAATTAAGGGTTTGATTTTAGGGTTTTGAATTGGGGTTTTATTTGGTTGTGGATTGGATGAGTAATTAACGCCAGGGTTTTGCTCGTATTGATTTCGCACGTTCATTCAAGTGGTTTGGAGACCTCTGGGGTCGTTGCGGTTCGACTTGAGGCAAGAGGATCCTTGCTAACTTATATAATTTTATAAATTGATTTATGCTTAATTTATTTCATAATTAAGTTTACCGTTGCTTGGTTGAATATGGGTATGTGTGCGTGATAGTAATTGTCTGGTATCGTGATTGATTAAATGTTGACATGGTAGTCAATTGTGACTAAATGTGATTGATTGTTGTTGATAGTGTATGTTGACACGTGTGTGTGTGTTGGATCGTGTGTGTGTGTTGGATTGAATGTGTGTGTGTGTGTGTGTGGATCGTATGTGTGTGTTGGATTGAATGTGTGTGTGTGTGTGTGTGGATCGTATGTGTGTGTTGGATTGAATGTGTGTGTGTGTATGTGTGGATCGTATGTGTGTGTTGGATTGAATGTGTGTATGCGTGTGTTGGATTGTGTGTGTGTGAATGTATGGGTACATTAGTAATTGTCCCGTGTTGTAGATGGACTGATGTGGTTTGATTGGATTATTGATTTTAAAGTTACTTGGGTGAATATATATATATGTGTGATATTGTGTGATGATGTGTGTGTGAGGATATGTGATAATGTGTGATGATGTGTGTGTGATGATATGTGATAATGTGTGATGAGGTATGGTTATGTGATTTTGACTGTCGTCGTGTTGTTTGATTGGTTGGTATGGTGATGGATAGTGGGTTTTGGAGGTTGTGAATTGTCTCACCTTGGTGATGTGGGGGTGGAGACGGAGATGTTGTGAATTGTCTCACCTTGGTGATGTGGGGGTGGAGACGGAGATGTTGTGAATTGTCTCACCTTGGTGATGTGGGGGTGGAGACGGAGATGTTGTAAATTGTCTCACCTTGGTGATGTGGGGGTGGAGACGGAGATGTTGTGAATTGTCTCACCTTGGTGATGTGGGGGTGGAGACGGAGATGTTGTGAATTGTCTCACCCGGTGATGTGGTGGTAGAGACGGAGGTTAGATTGGAGGTGTTGGTGGTTGTGTGTGTTGGTTATGTGTTGAATGTTGGTTGTGTACTTGATTAAGTGGTTGTGTTAATGATATTGGTTGTGTACCTGAATACATGGATTTGTGATGAATGTTGATTATGTACTTGACTAAGTGGTTGTGTTGGTAATTTGGTTGTATGTTGATAATTGGGTTATGTTGGATGTTGATTGTTATTAGTTGTGGTTGTGGGCCATTGTTGGCCATTGGTTGTGGTTGTTAAATTACGTGTGTTTAGTGGTTGATTGTATCTGGTCAAGGTGGTAATTTCTGTTGGTATGGTTGTTGTTGGTAGCTAGTGGGTTATGAAGGTCGGTTGCGTTGATTGAGTGTTTAGATTGGTTTCCCATCTTGAGGGTGTGAGCCAATACGAGTTGAGTTTGATGTATGAGTTGTAGTCTAGGGTGACGAATCGGCGGCACCAGAAGGGTGGCTGGCCTGGATCGTTATCATGGTTATGATTGTATTATGTGATGATTATCTCGTTGATGCTTATGTGTTTGTTGATGTGAAGGTTCATTGAATTTGTTGTGTTAAGTGCAGTAGTGAGTTCTGTATTATTGGTTAACTTTGGTTGTAAGTCAGTAATAAGTTTAAGGATGGATTGATTGAGGTTAGTATAGTGAAGAGTTGGATAAGGATGTGTAATGAGTGGTATGTGATAGTGTGTGTATATGTTTTGACGTGTGATTGGCATTGGTTGGTTGATATGATTAAGTATAGTTATGATATTATATTTTGTGTGGCGTGTTGTCGTTGTTGTGAGTTGATTGGTGATATATGTATGTGTTTTGAACTGTTTTGGCTTGAGGAATCTTGCCATAGTCTTTCAAAAGACTGACCAACATCGGTTTACGTGCCGTGGTTGGCTGGGGTATCGGGTCCCCCAGTCAATCAGGCTTTGCAGATTTAGCGCTAGCAAGGAGGATCCTGATCACCGTCGGTTTGGAGTCGAAGGCTTTACTCTTTTGGTTTGGACTTTGACTTGGTTGTGCGTGTCGTTTTGGTTTTGGACCTTGTATGGGTCGAACTTGTTGTATTGGTTTTTGGTTTGTAAAGTGTTGTATTTTCTATAGGTTAAGTTTGATTGTGGTTTCAAACCCTGGACAGGTTTTACAGGTTGTACAGGTTTTCCGCTGTGCTGCTTTTGATATATATGGGTTATGTTTCGCAAATTTTTTATTTCACCCGCCTTATAGTCCTTCGGGACTATGGCACTATAGCACCACTGACCTGGAGGTGTTACAGAAGTTGGTATCAGAGCTCTTTTCAAAAAAAAAATGTGTTCTTTCCGAGTTTTCAACTTGAGAATTTTTATTCGTTGTGGTTGTGAACGATCGGGTGATCAGGAATCCTTGCTGTCAACCGTAGTGGGTTGTGTTGGTAAGTAAGTATTGGTTGTTTGTGATGTTTTATGCTAATGTTTGATATATTTACATGTGATGTTGAGTATTGATGATTAATTTCATATGCGATGTTTAATGTTGTTAAGTAAATTTTATGGTGCGTTCCCTGGTAAGTGGGACGTGCTAGAGGTGTAAGGAGTATGAGTATGGTAGAGGATGAGGCCGTTGGGCTTATCGTCAAGAGGTTGATGCAGGTAGTTTAGTAGTGATGATTTGGTATGATATTGTTGTGTGTTGTTGTTCTTGTTAGGGTTGAGCAGGACAGATTAAGCGCATTCAAATATGGTTGTGTTCTGAGATGAACTTTGATGGTAAAACATAGCTGTAAATCCTTGAGTATTGATGAGTGATTAATTATAGAGACTGCTACAGTTGATTTTGATCAGGCTATTGATGTTGGAGGTAGTAAGGAACAGAGAACCCAGTTGCATCTGAAAAAGTAGAATTTCGCGACTATGGGTTTGGCTGAGTTGAGAAGTAGAATGCGCAGGTTGCTATAGGCAGATTGTGGCAGGTTGTGTATGACTAAGAATTTTGAATGGAACGGAAATGTCAGGAGAGAGTTTCGAAGAACTCAGGAAGTGTTTGCTTAGTGCATCAGTGTTAGTTTTACCACAAGGAATAGAAAGGCTTGTTGTCTATAGTGATGTGTCTGAACAAGGTTTGGGTTACGTTCTAATGCAGAATGAGAAGGTCAGTGCGTATGTTTCTTATCAGCTCAAACTGTAAGAGAGAGTTGAACATGAGATACAGATGGCTGCTAGAATTGCTTAAGGATTATGGAAAAGATATGGTGTATCAATCAAAAAGGGCTACTGTGGTAGTTGATGCTTGAGTAGGAAGTTGACACTCGAGTATGTGATTGATTGTCTGACAGTTCTGCCGGATTGCAACTGGAATGGTGAAGGATGAAAGCGAAATTGTTCAGGAAAGAGCGGATACAGCAGCATGCAATGAAATGGAATGTTGAGTAAGATATCAGTGAGGTTGCTCAGGAAAGGGTGTTCGGATTTTTGTTCAGGAAGATGAAGTATTGTGATTTCAGAATCGGTTGTGTGTTGACGCTGATAAAGAGATTAGAAAGTTGATTCTAAAAGGAAAGTCATTCTTCGGCAACAATAGTTGATATGCGTTGATTCAGATGGCACCTTATGAGGCTTTGTATGATAGTCGCTGTAAATCGCCATTGTGTTGAGATAATTTGACTGATGCTGTGTTAGTTGCTCCTAAGCTTCTGCAGAAAACTAAGGATGACCTTGAGGTGATCCGTCAGAGATTATTGTCAGCTCAGAGTAGACAGAAGTCGTATACGGATGTTCATAGACGTCCTTTGGAATTCAGTGTGGGAGATTATGTGTTTATTAAAGTTTCGCCGACTAAAGGAGTATTCAGAATTGGGAAACAAAGCAAGTCGAGTCCTAGGTACGTTGGTCCCTTTGAGATTCTGAAAAGAGTTGGTGTCGTAGCTTACCAAATGGCATTGCCGCCAGAGATGAGTGGAATGCATGACGTATTTCGTGTGTCTCAACTGAAGTGAGATGTGTATCATCCGTTATGGACTAGGCATGAAACAGAAGAAGAGACGTGGGAATTAGAGTCAGTTATACGAGGCAGTTATCCGCACCTATTTCATCCGAGTTTCGAGGACGAAACTATTATAAGGGGGGGAGAATGAAATACCCCAAATAAGTGGATAATGGCATAAGTGTAAATTAATTATGGGATTTTGTTAAAATTGGGGGAAATAAAAATTTTGGGGATTAAATCCCTAAACGTTCTCGGTTGTCTCTCTCTCCCGATCGATTCACCGGTGCCCAGCCAAGCCCCTTCTCTTCCCCGACGAATCTGACCTTCCCCTGTGCCGAGTTGTTCTTCTCCGGCGAGCCGACGTGGACCGTGCTGCTGCTCCTCCTCCTCCCCTGCAGTCGTGCTGGTTCGTGGTTGCTGCTGTCCGTGTGGTGTTGCTGTGGAGCCGTGGCTGCTGCTGTCCGAGCTGTCGTCCGCTGCTGTGGATGTTGTTGCTGAGTTCCGGCGACAGAAGCCAGCTTTCCGGCAAGGACAGAGTGCAGTTCGTGGCCGCTGTGGTTGTGTGGTGGCTGAGATCGCCGGCGACGAGGTGCCCTTCCCGGTGTGGCTTGCGGTGGTCGTCGACGAGGTGAGCTTATGGGTTGGATTGTGTGTGGTTTGCTAATTAAGAGATGGAATTTGGGGTTGAATTTGGGTGTGATTTGGCCTAATTAATTAAGGGTTTGATTTTAGGGTTTTGAATTGGGGTTTTATTTGGTTGTGGATTGGATGAGTAATTAACGCCAGGGTTTTGCTCGGATTGATTTCACAGGTTCGTTCGAGTGGTTTGGAGACCTCTGGGGTCGTTGCGGTTCGACTTGAGGCAAGAGGATCCTTGCTAACTTATATATTTTTATAAATTGATTTATGCTTAATTTATTTCATAATTAAGTTTACCATTGCTTGGTTGAATATGGGTATGTGTGCGTGATAGTAATTGTCTGATATCGTGATTGATTAAATGTTGACGTGGTAGTCAATTGTGACTAAATGTGATTGATTGTTGTTGATAGTGTCTGTTGACACGTGTGTGTGTGTTGGATCGTGTGGGTGTGTTGGATTGAATGTGTGTGTGTGTATGGATCATATGTGTGTGTTGGATTGAATGTGTGTGTGTGTGTGTGGATCGTATGTGTGTGTTGGATTGAATGTGTGTGTGTGTGTGGATCGTATGTGTGTGTTGGATTGAATGTGTGTATGCGTGTGTTGGATTGTGTGTGTATGAATGTGTGGGTACATTAGTAATTGTCCCGTGTTATAGATGGACTGATGTGGTTTGATTGGATTATTGATTTTAAAGTTACTTGGGTGAATATATATATATATATATGTGTGATATTGTGTGATGATGTGTGTGTGAGGATATGTGATAATGTGTGATGATGTGTGTGTGATGATATGTGATAATGTGTGATGAGGTGTGGTTATGTGATTTTGACTATCGTCGTGTTGTTTGATTGGTTGGTATGGTGATGGATAGTGGGTTTTGGAGGTTGTGAATTGTCTCACCTTGGTGATGTGGGGGTGGAGAGGGAGATGTTGTGAATTGTCTCACCTTGGTGATGTGGGGGTGGAGACGGAGATGTTGTGAATTGTCTCACCTTGGTGATGTGGGGGTGGAGACGGAGATGTTGTAAATTGTCTCACCTTGGTGATGTGGGGGTGGAGACGGAGATGTTGTGAATTGTCTCACCTTGGTGATGTGGGGGTGGAGACGGAGATGTTGTGAATTGTCTCACCCGGTGATGTGGTGGTGGAGACGGAGGTTGGATTGGAGGTGTTGGTGGTTGTGTGTGTTGGTTATGTGTTGAATGTTGGTTGTGTACTTGATTAAGTGGTTGTGTTAATGATATTGGTTGTGTACCTGAATACATGGATTTGTGATGAATGTTGATTATGTACTTGACTAAGTGGTTGTGTTGGTAATTTGGTTATATGTTGATAATTGGGTTATGTTGGATGTTGATTGTTATTAGTTGTGGTTGTGGGCCATTGTTGGCCATTGGTTGTGGTTGTTAAATTACGTGTGTTTAGTGGTTGATTGTATCTGGTCAAGGTGGTAATTTTGTTGGTATGGTTGTTGTTGGTAGCTAGTGGGTTATGAAGGTCAGTTGCGTTGATTGAGTGTTTAGATTGGTTTCCCATCTTGAGGGTGTGAGCCAATACGAGTTGAGTTTGATGTATGAGTTGTAGTCTAGGGTAAGGGTGGCTGGCCTGGATCGTTATCATGGTTATGATTGTATTATGTGATGATTATCTCGTTGATGCTTATGTGTTTGTTGATGTGAAGGTTCATTGAATTTGTTGTGTTAAGTGCAGTAGTGAGTTCTGTATTATTGGTTAACTTTGGTTGTAAGTCAGTAATAAGAGATTGTGTATGTGCATGGAGTTGGATTGGAGGTATTAGTATTGAAGAGGAAGTTGGATTGGATCGTTTTATTCGTTTATGCTTGTGATGAGTTTGAGGATGGATTCATTGAGGTTAGTATAGTGAAGAGTTGGATAAGGATGTGTAATGAGTGGTATGTGATAGTGTGTGTATATGTTTTGACGTGTGATTGGCATTGGTTGGTTGATATGATTAAGTATAGTTATGATATTATATTTTGTGTGGCGTGTTGTCGTTGTTGTGAGTTGATTGGTGATATATGTATGTGTTTTGAACTGTTTTGGCTTGAGGAATCTTGCGATAGTCTTTCAAAAGACTGACCAACCTCGGTTTATGTGTCGTGGTTGGCTGGGGTATCGGGTCCCCCAGTCAATCAGGCTTTGCAGATTTAGCGCCAGCAAGGAGGATCCTGATCACCGTCGGTTTGGAGTCGAAGGCTTTACTCTTTTGGTTTGGACTTTGACTTGGTTGTGCTTGTCGTTTTGGTTTTGGACCTTGTATGGGTCGAACTTGTTGTATTGGTTTTTGGTTTGTAAAGTGTTTTATTTTCTGTAGGTTAAGTTTGATTGTGGTTTCAAACCCTGGATAGGTTTTACAGGTTGTACAGGTTTTCCGCTGTGCTGCTTTTGATATATATGGGTTATGTTTCGCAAATTTTTTATTTCACCCGCCTTATAGTCCTTCGGGACTATGGCACTGTAGCACCACTGACCTGGGGGTGTTACAGGTTAAGGCTAGGCCGGGGTGATTGATAGCCTCACCCGACCACGTGAGGGTGTGACCTTACGTTGGTTAATGGCCATGGTTGGATGGTTGAAAGTCCCATCCGAAAAGAGTGTGTTGATTGTCTCACCCGGTGATGTGGTGGTGGAGACGGAGGTTGGATTGGAGGTGTTGGCTGTTGTGTGTGTTGGTTATGTGTTGAATGTTGGTTGTGTACTTGATTAAGTGGTTTTGTTAATGATATTGGTTGTGTACCTTATTAAGTGGTTTTGTGATGAATATTGGTTGTGTACTTGATTAAGTGGTTGTGTTGATGATATTGGATGTGTACTTGATTAAGTGGTTGTGTTGGTGATATTGGTTGTGTACTTGATTAAGTGGTTGTGTACTTGATTAAGTGGTTGTGTTGATGATATTGGTGATGTACTTGATTAAGTAGTTGTGTTGGTGATATTGGTTGTGTACTTGATTAAGTGGTTGTGTGATGATATTGGTTGTGTGCTTGGTTATTGGTTTTGTGTTGGATGTTGATTGTTGATTGTTGGCTAGTTATTGACTTGTTGTCAAATATTGGTTTTTGTAGCTAGTTGTGATGTGAATTTCTGTTGGTGTGGTTGTTGGTGGCAGCTAGTTGAGGAAAGATGGTTATGTTGATTGATTATGAAGGTTTGTTATGTGGATGTTTGTAAAGGTTGGTTTCTCATCTTGAGGGTGTGGGCCAATATGGGTTGGGTTGAGGTGTATGGGTTGTGGCCCATGTTAACGAACAGGCGGCACCGGAAGGGTGGCTGGCCTGGGTTGTTATAATTATATAAGGTGATGATTGTCTTGCTTGTGCTTATGTGTTCGTTGATGCGAAGGTTGGTTGGAAGGTGTTAGTACAGTAGTGAGTTCGGTATGTTTGGTTAGCCTTGGTTACGTGTTGACCGTAATATATGTATATATGTTTTGTAAAGTTGATAATTGAGGTGTTAGTAGTAGAGAGAAAGATGGATTGTATGTGTTAGTAAAGTTGGATTGGATCGTCTTATCCGTTTTTACTTGTGGTGAGGTTGAGATTGGATTTAGTAAAGTTGGATTGGATCGTCTTATCCGTTTTTACTTGTGGTGAGGTTGAGATTGGATTGAATGAGGTTAGCATATCGAAGAGTTGGTCAGAAGTGGTTAAGTAGTTGTTATGATATAGTATATATATTTTGTGGCATGTTGTTGTTTGGTGTTAGTTGGTTGTTGTGATAAATCTCTATGTTTTAAATTGTTTTGGCTTGATGAGTCTTGCTAGTCTTTCAGTAGACTAACCAACCTCGGTTTATGTTCCGTGGTTGGCTGGTGTATCGGGTCCACCAGTCAACTAGTCTTTGCAGGTTGGCGGCAGCAAGGGAGTTCTTGATCACAGATTCGTATTCACAGTTAAGGATTTAGTTTTGCAACGGATTTGAAAAGGTTGTATTAACTACCGTTGTTTTGGTGTAAATTGAGATATTGAACTTGATGCAAGGTTTAAAGGTTGTTCCAAACTTGAACAGGGATTTTAATGTTGCTAACTTTTAATGTTGCCAACGGATTTAATGTTGCTAACTTTTCTAAAATCGCCTTATAGTTCTTCGGGACTATGGCACTGTGACACCTCTGGCCCGGGGTGTTACAATCATCATACATACAGATACGTATCCATCTCCAATTTTTATAACTAGCTTATCATCATGGTCGGACCCAAGTGGGGTTTAGTGAGGATTACATGGGTTTTTATTGAAAAATAGGATTTATGGTCCAAATTTAGGACTTGGATTTTGGTATTTACGTGAGCATCATGATTTAGACATTTGGTCATATTAAATCATGCAGATTGTTGTCCTTTGTATTTTATTTTCAACTAGCTAAATACGCGTGCCTTACACGGCCTGATATATATCTATCTAGTTTAGAAGATAAACCAAAAAAACTAAAAGCATATAATAATTTTCCTAACATAAATGTTGGAAACAAAAAAAAAACGAGATATAAGCACATATAGCATAAAGTTAACAAATTTTATAATTGAAGTGTAAAAATACGTAATTCAATTTAATTTAAATGTCAATAAGTCTCTTTCTAACTTGAAATTGTGGACGACAATAAGAGTGGGTATATGTAAAGCATAAATAATTATTAAAATTTTCTAATGTGTGTCTGTAGGTACAAGATAACATTTTCAAATTTGGTTTTCACTTTAATTTATTATTTATTTATATTTAAATTGACTTCTTATGGTTTATGAATTCCAATTTAGGGTAAACTTTGGACATATATTTCTCAAGTTTAAAATATTGAAATGTGTTCATGGCCCCACATCAAAAAGACCAAAAAACTTGTTTTTTATGTAATATTGATTCAACCATAGAAAAATATAATAGGTGTACAAATAATAACAAAAATACATTATTTTTCAATTGACCAACATCTATAGTAACTTTTCTACATACGAATAAAGTGTTAGAGTAGTCAACCTCTAACAATTAACCATCTTAGTGCATCTTATAGAGTCATTTTTCGACAAAAAATGGATAGGGATTTTTCACATGATATCATTTTTGTATGGGGTGAACTTGTGACCACCTAATGCCTCCTATTGCACAAATTGGAAAACGTCGTTAATAAATATACTAGTTGATGTATCTGTGTCATGCACTGAGTCTTTGATAGTGCATTATATTTATTTATTCTTGTAATTATGCTTTCAAATAGAGCTTACGTGTATCAAAGAATAAATAATACATACAACAAATTTTAGAGCCAAATTTTTACCCTCTTATATTGTTTCGTGTCACCGTTATTGTCGTCCGATAACATCTTTATTCATTAGTAATATGTTACTGATTAATAAAATTAGATGAATATATTTGTGGAGGAATAATTCAAGTAAATACATATCAATCAAGTAGATATTGTCGAATGACTTACTGATGATTTTATCAAAATTAAAAAAAGACCATCTATTTCATGAAATCGAAACGTTGCGAATGAGTTTGACATATGTGCCCATATGCAAAACCACCTTGTATGAAAGGAAAGAATGAGAGTATCTACCAACATTATCTGTCTTAAAAAAAGAATCTTACATCTCCTTGACAATTAGATGGTTTATAGGAATTAGTGCACTGTGAAATAATAGAATTGATATGACATGAAACAATATATATATATATAGATAAATTCAATCTCATCCACAAAACTCATTTCTTTGTCGACAATGTTGCTAGAAATCTTACAACACACTACATGTAAGTCGAACACGTATCTTCCAAGCTTATTGTTTTCCAATCGAGTTCATCGATACAACAAAAACATTACCCATTTTTTTACTGTAGAAATGTATTGCATGTAAACGACATATAACAAATTAATATGAAACTTAATGGAATTATAAATACATTTAAAATAAAAACTACATATAAAATAGTTATCATTCACAAACGAAATACTTAGAACGATGGTAATATCATATTCGTCATAATCTGCACATATTTAAACCATAAGTTTTCATTAGTATAGAAAGTGCTTTATATGAATTTTTGGTAATAAAAAGAAATATGAAAGGCCTCCTTAGTTGGAGGAACTTAAGATATATACAAAATGGAATGAGGGAGGAGGATGGAAAAACAATTTGAGTGGATTTATGTTGTATATTCAATATTAATCAATGTACTATATATTGCGTTAAAAATAATTCTTCGGTCATAAAACGACCAAAACGGCCTCAAACATTATGTCATATGCATCACTTGACAAATTGTCTAGTAAGAAGAATATGCTAACCACAATTCGTTTGATATGCCTATGAAAATATTATATAAAATCATATTAAGCCTAATTGCCTAGCACATAAGTTTTTTTATACAATATCTATCTATCATTCCATTAAAATGCTGAGTAAAAATCGTCTGATATGTTATATTCAACAATCATATACCTTGTAAAATAAATATTGATATGAAAGATACCTTATTTGTATGAATATTTTTATAACATCTATAAAAAATTATAAAATCATATTAACCATAATAGGTTAAAAATATAGAAGAAAAGATAATGCTAAGAAATTATATAGATACATTTTCTCTGAAATAAAATGTATTGTATGACAAATCTTGTTATAGGATATATAACTATTTTATAAATAGTTAACGTGATAATTATTTAAAAATATATAACCATTTTAGTAATTAGTTATTCGTAGATCTTAATAAAATCATACAAAATAAGTTAATTATATTATGATAAAAATAATAAAAAATTATTATTTTGTCAATAAATCTAAGGTTTGTTTGGTGAATGTACTTATAAAGATATTTTTATTTATAATGTACTTTTATTAAAATAAAGTATTTGAAATTTAAGTGATATGAAAAAGTGTGCAAGGAGATGAAATAATACAATTTTTAAATAATGACTTTATAAATGCATGGCCAAACAAGGCCTAAGATATATATAATTAACATTCATACTGCCATAAAATCTTAATTGTATTAACTTTGAGTGTTAACTAATATTTAAAACAAATATATAGGTAGATCTCATTCTTGCCATTGAAAATGGTCTTCTAATAAAATCATGAAATCACATTCAAAGCTATCTTAAATTGTCCCGTGTACGTTTTAAATTCACGAATTACAACCAATTTTAAAAATGTAGATGATACTTAATATAAAGTATATAAAGTTGGGAATTTGTTGAAAATTCTAACATGTGAGGTTAATTTTAATTTTTTGAAGGTTTTATAGAATATAAAATTTAAACATTAATGATCTATCTACTCTTTAAGGATTTGATTATTTTATTAAAAAATTAATGTAGAAAAAAAAAAGTTGAAAAATTCCCAATGATTGTGTAAATCACTGGCCTAATATTTTAAAAATCTTCTAACCCATTTTTTATTTCTTACCAATCTATGATTGGAAAATCTAAGTTATTTTAATTTATTTCAATATTATTGATCGATGTGCTTGAACGGTTATTTCCAGTAAAAATTTTGTTTTAAGAATAGAATGTGTAGACAAAGAAAATATTCATTATATAGGAAAGTTTAGCTACTAAGTTCATACAAAGTATATTAACAACTAGTTTTATAAATGAAATTTTGAGCGTAAAAAATTCTTTATAAAATAGATCTATAATTAACGTAATTCATACTTACCAAAAGAAAGTTTTATTGTTTAATTATGAAAAAAATGTTAATAAATTGTAATTCGAATATGGTGAAATTGTAACTTAAAAAATACCTTCATAAGCAGAAGCTAAGGATATAATATCGAATTCATTGAAAATACAACATATAAGAAATGTTCTAACATTAGATATATCTACAATGCATGTATGAATATATAAAAGTACTACAAAGACTTGTGAAAAAATGACCCGACATAAAAACCTGACCCGACCGGAACATCACCGAAATAAGAAGGACTTGAACCTAAACTCGACTCGAACCCGAAAGACACAAACACGAATCCGAGCTCGACGAACCCTGCTATTTCATATATTTTATTTTATTATATTAAATATTTTAATATACATTATTAAATAATTATATAATATTAATTATTTTATTTATAATCATAAAAACAGACACTTCCGACCCGTTGGGTCAACCCAAGCTCGAGCTAAACACATTACGATCTAACCCGACTCGACCAACCCAAAAATTTTAATGACCAGATCGACCCGAACCCGACCCGCCCGACCTAGTTGATAGGTCTCTAGTCTCTACAACCCAATATCATGGAACTTGCAGTAAGAAATATAGGTGTTTTGATAATGAAGAAATGAAAAGCCCATTATGTGAACATAAAGTACATATTTATCAAAAAGATTTATTGTAAATTATAAATATCAAAATTTAATCAAAACAACAAGTTGTTAATATACTTTGTATGAACCTTGTCCTTGACTCATGCGAGAAGGACTTTTTTGTTTGGCGACATTGACTTTGTGTCTCACTTTCTTATTATTTTTGAATGTTGTCATGTTCGTAGGCTTAAGTTATACCGTAGTTAAATATCATCTTGTTGTGTCTAATGCAGTAATATTGTTCTCAATGGGAAAAATATAGAAAATCATAAAGAAGAGTATCTAATAATTATAATATGTTTATTTTTTATTAGATCCTTATCAGGACATCAAATACATGAGTGATCCATGGTACTAAATTCAGAACAACTTTTAGAGACAAATTAAATTATTTGTAAAGCATTTAGCTAAGTTACTAGCTAACAATAGCAATGACAAACATTTTGATGATTACGGATTTTGCACTCTCCACCCCTGCACGATGATTGACAATAGGTATTACACTTGTCATTAGTACACGGTCCCGAGGACAAGTGATGTTCTTGGCAACAAATTCCTCCCATTGCTACTCCAAAAAATCCTACACATAGAGAAAAAACATGAAACTATAAATACTCATATATAAACAATACATAAGAATGAGATTTATTTACCAATACACAACATGGCAATGAAGAAAACTGCAACTGGTCTTGTCATTGTGGCTTGAAGATTGTAATTAGAGATGAGATTATGTTTTTAGATGTGGCTTAGTATTAACGTGAAAGGATGGGGGTATTTATATGCTTTAATGTTGATCATCTAAATGGCAATGAGTAAATAAGTTGATATAGTTGCCAAAATTGTAAGGATTTCGATATTATAACGATCCTTTTATTTTGAGTAACAATGCCTTATATTATAATTGTAGGTGTTAATTGAGCATGAAATTGTAGATCGTGATATTTGTATTGTTGGCCATGTTCATGCATGCTACGTTGTCCTAGTTAGGTCTAAGTCTCCTACTAAATTGTATAAGTAGAGATTTGTTTACCAAAACAAATGTATGGGCATGATAAAAGCAAGGAAAATTACATATATATATAATTTAATTTGTAGCTTGGTGAAGTATGTAGTATCAATTTTTTTTTTTTAGAGCGTAGTATCATATATTTTGGCATGAACATAAGAAAAAAAATCATAATTCGGATCAATGAAAGTAACAAGAATGATTTTCAAACAAGCCCAAGATGTTGTTTATTGGCCCAACAAGCCTAAATGTAAATAACGGGCTGAATGTAGTTTGGACCGGATTCAATTAAGTTTGTATTCCAATTTTTCTGGAATCTAATCTCATTTGATCATCATCATCATACATACAGATACATATCCATCTCCAATTTTTATAACCAGCTTATCATCATGGTCGGACCCAAGTGGGGTTTAGTGAGGATTACATGGGTTTTTATTGAAAAATAGGATTTATGGTCCAAATTTAGGACTTGGATTTTGGGATTTACGTGAGCATCATGATTTAGACATTTGGTCATATTAAATCATGCAGATTGTTGTCCTTTGTATTTTATTTTCAACTAGCTAAATACGTGTGCCTTACACGGCCTGATATATAACTATCTAGTTTAGAAGATAAACCAAAAAAACTAAAAGCATATATTAATTTTCCTAACATAAATGTTGGAAACAAAAAAAAACGAGATATAAGCACATATAGCATAAAGTTAACAAATTTTATAATTGAAGTGTAAAAATACGTAATTCAATTTAATTGTCAATAAGTCTCTTTCTAACTTGAAATTGTGGATGACAATAAGAGTGGGTATATGTAAAGCATAAATAATTATTAAAATTTTCTAATGTGTGTCCGTAGGTACAAGATAACATTTTCAAAATTGGTTTTCACTTTAATTTATTATTTATTTATATTTAAATTGACTTTTTATGGTTTATGAATTCTAATTTAGGGTAAACTTTGGACATATATTTCTCAAGTTTAAAATATTGAAATGTGTTCATGGCCCCACATCAAAAAGACCAAAAAACTTGTTTTTTATGTAATATTGATTCAACCATAGAAAAATATAATAGGTGTACAAATAATAACAAAAATACATTATTTTTCAATTGACCAACATCTATAGTAACTTTTCTACATACGAATAAAGTGTTAGAGTAGTCAACCTCTAACAATTAACCATCTTAATGCATCTTATAGAGTCATTTTTCGACAAAAAATGGATAGGGATTTTTCACATGATATCATTTTTGTATGGGGTGAACTTGTGACCACCTAATGCCTCCTATTGCACAAATTGGAAAACATCGTTAATAAATATACTAGCTGATGTATCCGTGTCATGCACTGAGTCTTTGATAGTGCATTATATTTATTTATTCTTGTAATTATGATTTCAAATAGAGCTTACGTGTATCAAAGAATAAATAATACATACAACAAATTTTAGAGCCAAATTCTTACCCTCTTATATTGTTTCGTGTCACCGTTATTGTCGTCCGATAACATCTTTATTCATTAGTAATATGTTACTGATTAATAAAATTAGATTAATATATTTGTAAAGGAATAATTCAAGTAAATACATATTAATCAAGTAGATATTGTCGAATGACTTACTGATGATTTTATCAAAATTAAAAAAAGACCATCTATTTCATGAAATCGAAACGTTGCGAATGAGTTTGACATATGTGCCCATATGCAAAACCACCTTGTATGAAAGGAAAGAATGAGAGTATCTACCAACATTATCTGTCTTAAAAAAAGAATCTTACATCTCCTTGACAATTAGATGGTTTATAGGAATTAGTGCACTATGAAATAATAGAATTGATATGACATGAAACAAAATATATATATAGATAAATTCAATCACTTCAATCTCATCCACAAAACTCATTTCTTTGTCGACAATGTTGCTAGAAATCTTACAACATACTACATGTGTAACACCCCGGGCCAGAGGTGCTATAGTGCCATAGTTCCGAAGGACTATAAGGCGAATTTTTAAAAGAAAAGGAATCCAAAACTCTTCCAAATACACAAAAGTTATCAACATGAAATTCCCGTTTCAAGATTGAAACAATTCTTAAATATTTCATCCCAAATCAGTGCATAAGTTTATATCCAAACAACAAGCATTTAATGCAACCTTTTCAAATTCGATACAAAACCAAATCTTTAACTGTGAAGACCAATCTGCGATCCAGAACCCGCTTGTTGCTAGAAACCTGCAAAGCTTGGTTGACTGGGGGACCCGATACCCCAGCCAACCGCGGCACGTAAACCGAAATTGGTCAGTCTTCCATCAAGACTGGCAAGACTCCACAAGCCAAAACAGTTTAAAACCAGAGAATTATCACAACAATCAAATAATACTAAACAACAACATGCCACACCATATATATATATATCATTATCATATCAACCAACCAATATCGACCACACATTAAAACATAAACACACACTATCACATAACCATTCATTTCTCACTCTTATCCAACTTTACTAACACACCCAATCTAACTTTCTCTCTATTACTAATACCTCAATTATGAACCCTACGAACCTATACACATATATTACTACTAACACGTATAAGCACAACTAACCATTTACAGAACTCACTATTGTACCAACACGTCCAACTAATCTTCGCATCAACAACACTTGAGCACAAGCAAGACAATCATCACATATATAAACATGACAAAATAACAACCCAGGCCAGCCACCCTTCTGGTGCCGCCTGATCGTTAACATGGGTCGTAACCCATATACCTCAACCCAAACCTATGTTGGCCCACACCTTCAAGATGGAAAACCAACCTTCACAACATCCCCATAACCCTCTTCATAATCATTCAATATATCCTTCTATCCATAACTAGCTAATACCAGCATCCACATCAACACAGATTCACAACCTTGACTAGTTACAATTAACAATTATAACACACGTAATTTCACAACCATAACCAATGGCCAACAACGACCCACAACCACCACTAATAACAATCAACATCCAACAAAAACCAATTATCAAGCACACAACCAAAATTACCAACACAACCACTTAATCAAGTACATAATTAATATTCGTCACATAATAGATATCACCACAATCAACCAATTATAACCAATAATAATATAACTCAATACTGCAAACCTAAACAACTCCAATACACCTCCAATCCAACCTCCGTCTCCATTCCAACCCACCACCGGGTGAGACTTTCATCACCCAAAACCAACTATCCATGCATAGGGACGGTCTTGTACCATCCAACCCTTGGCCCTTAACGACGTAGGCGTATACCCTACGCGGTTTGGTGAGGCTATCATCACCTGGCCCTAAATCACCACTCTTCTGGATGGGACTTTCACCATCCAACCCTTGGCCCTTAACGACGTAGGCGTATACCCTACGCGGTTTGGTGAGGCTATCATCACCTGGCCCTCCGACCATCGGGGGTCGTACCCTCCGAGGCCCTACCACCAACCAACAACCAATCCACCACCATACCATCACCCAATCAACACTATACACGACAACATCACCAATCGTCTCTTCATCCATAATTACTTACAAACGACTACCACATCAACATCCAATCGAACATGATACAAATCAATTACTAACACGCACACACACACACACACACGTATTCACACACTTTCAAACAATCACAATTAATCACTATTAGTCACAATTGACTACCACGTCAACATTTAATCAAACACAACACGAGACAAATACTAACACACACACATTCAACCAAGTAACTCCACAATCGATAATCCAAATTAACATAATCAGACAAGGATAAAATCAATTACTGAATCAAGATAGGAATAAAAGTACTTTTATAAAAATATACGGAGGGTTAGCAAGAATCATCTTGCCTCAAACTCGACAACCATGACCTCAGAGACCTCCAATCAACTCGAACGAACCTGAGACAACAATCCAAACAAACCCCCAAATTCAAACCCTAATTTCATACCTCCAAATTCCAATTCAGCAAAATCCCACACAATCAACCCAAAACTTCAACTCGCTCGACTGCACAAATCAACAAATTCATTCAAACAATTAACGGCTGTCCACTTACTCCGAAATTCCTCAAATTTGCCCATAATGTACATCAGAAACCAGTCCCAAAAAAAATCAGATTAGAGAGCCCACCCTTACCTTGATGACAACCACCACATAGCCACCGGAATTGCTCCCCTTCATCGCCGGAATCAGCAACAGCAACCCGTCGAACACAGCAGCTCCGGCAACATTAGCAGAACCCCAACCTTCAGCAACAGCTCCGCCCTTCGGCGGTGGTTCGCACAACAGCAGCCGCAGCTGTTCGTCTTCAGCTTCAGGGAAAGGCGATGGCCACTGCCAACCGAGCTCACCGGGGGAGGAACAACTGAGCACAGTAGAGAGTAGGAGGAGGAGACACGGCTTGTTGGAGAAGACGACCACAAGGGTTTTTATCCCCTAATTTTCCATTTTTCTGATTTTAAGAAATCCCAAAAATTTATTTACCATTTTGCCATATAAATAACCTTTGGGGCATTTCATTCTCCCTCCCTTATAAGAGTTTCGTCCTCGAAACTAAGAGCAAACAGGCTCGGATATCTGTCTCGCATGACTGACTCCAGAATGTATAGGACTTGCCGAAGAATGACCTTCCTTGAGAATCAACTCTCTAATCTCTTTATCAGCGGCACACATAACCGATCTGAAATCACAATACTCCATCCTCCTGAACAAAAATTCGGGCACTCTTTCCTGAGCAATCTGATTGTATATCTTACTCAACATTCCATCGCATTCAGCTGTGTCCATTCCTTCCCAAACCAATTTCAATTTCATCCTTCACCATTTTGTTGCAATCCTGGCTAAATTATCAGACAAACAACCATATGCGCGAGAGTCGACTTCCTACTCAAAGCATCAGCTACCACATTATCCCTTTCTGGATGAGAAACGATATCTATATCATAATCCTTAATCAATTCTAACCACCATCTTTGTCTCATGTTTAACTTTCTCTTATATAGTTTGAACCGACGAGAAGCAGGTGCAATGAACTTCCCATTCTGCATTAAAACGCAACCTATACCTTGCTTAGACACATCACTGTAGATGACAACCTTTCAGTACCCTGCGGTAAAGGTAACGTTGGTGCACTAATCAAACACTTCCTGAGTTCTTCGAAACTCTCTCCTGACATTTCCCGTCCCATCCAAAATTCATAGCCTTACGCAACCTTAGAAAATTCTTCCACAATCGCCTATAGTAATCTGTCAGTCCGAGAAAACTCCCAATTTCCTTAACATTCTAAGGTTGTTCTCGTAGCCCCTCTTACTCCGAGAGTATACTAAAATATCATCAATAAAAATCATCACAATAATCCAAGTACTTTCTAAAAACATCAGTTCCTTAAACCCTTGAAATCCGCGGAAGCATTAGTCAACCCGAAAGGCATCACAACTAACTCATAGTAATCCTACTTAGTTCTGAAGACAGTATCATGAATATATTCCTCTCGAATCCTAAACTGAGGATACCCTGATCTCAAATCAATATTTGAAAACACTGCATCTCCTAGCAATTGATCCAACAGGTCATCAATACAAGGCATCGAATGCTTATTCTTGACTATCTCATTATTCAACTCCTTATGATCCATACAGAGAGTCGAAAGGAACCATACTTCCTTTTAACCAACAATACAGGTGCACCCCAAAGAGAAACAATTGGCCTAATAAAGCCTAACTTCATTAGTTCCTCTATCTCCTCCTTCAATCTCAGCATATACACATAACCGGCACAACCTTTTCTTAACAGTTTTGCAGCTGTCATCGCACAACAATTCTGCCAGTCTCTAGGATCATGACCCTCAAACACATGCACTAAACTCTTATCTATCGTTACAATAAATGTCTTCTTCATGTCATTACAGACACATTCTGTTCCTCAACTCAGCCGAACCCATAGTCGTGAAATCCCACTTTTTCAGATGCAGACCTAGTTCTCTGTTTCTTACTACTTCCAACATCAATAATCTGATCAAAATCATCTATAGTAATCTCCATATACAATCACTCATCAGTATACCCAAGGATTTACAGCTATGCATTACCATCACGATCTCATCTCTGGATACAACCATCTATGAAAGTGTTTAATCTGTCTTTCTCATTCTTGGCAGTAACAGCAGCACACAACAACTTCATACTGAATCATCAACTACCAGACTAGCTGCCTCAACCTCTTGACGATAAGCCCAACGACTTCATCCTCTATCACACCCACACTTACCTTATTAATCTCCAACACGTCCCACTTACCAGGGAACACATCATAAAATTACTCAACAACACTAAACATCACATATAAAATATATCAAACACAAACTTACCTATACGTAACAACAAGGGTCTCCGATCACACAATTGCTTCACAGTTTTAGCGAGTGGTCTTCTCCACATCAAACTTTTGAAAAACATTTTTTAACGTAAATGGCTCTGATACCAATTTCTGTAACACCTCGGGCCAGAGGTGCTACAGTGTCATAGTTCCGAAGGACTATAAGGCGGATTTTTAAAAGAAAAGGAATCCAAAACTCTTCCAAATACACAAAAGTTATCAACATGAAAATTCCCGTTTCAAGATTGAAACAATTCTTAAATATTTCATCCCAAATCAGTGCATAAGTTTATATCCAAACAACAAGCATTTAATGCAACCTTTTCAAATTCGCTACAAAACCAAATTTTTAACTGTGAAGACCAATCTGCGATCCAGAACCCGCTTATTGCTGCAAACCTGCAAAGCTTGGTTGACTGGGGGACCCGATACCCCAGCCAACCGCGGCACGTAAACCGAAATTGGTCAGTCTTCCATCAAGACTGGCAAGACTCCACAAGCCAAAACAGTTTAAAACCAGAGAATTATCACAATAATCAAATAATACTAAACAACAACATGCCACACCATATATATATATATCATTATCATATCAACCAACCAATATCGACCACACATTAAAACATAAACACACACTATCACATAACCATTCATTTCTCACTCTTATCCAACTTTACTAACACACCCAATCTAACTTTCTCTCTATTACTAATACCTCAATTATCAACACTACGGACCTATACACATATATTACTACTAACACGTATAAGCACGACTAACCATTTACAGAACTCACTATTGTAACAACACGTCCAACTAATCTTTGCATCAACAACACTTGAGCACAAGCAAGACAATCATCACAAATATAAACATGACAAAATAACAACCCAGGCCAGCCACCCTTCCGGTGCCGCCTGATCGTTAACATGGGTCGTAACCCATACACCTCAACCCAAACCTATGTTGGCCCACACCTTCAAGATGGAAAACCAACCTTCACAACATCCCCATAACCCTCTTCATAATCATTCAATATACCCTTCTATCCGTAACTAGCTAATACCAGCATCCACATCAACAGAGATTCACAACCTTGACTAGTTACAATTAACAATTATAACACACGTAATTTCACAACCATAACCAATGGCCAACAACGACCCACAACCATCACTAATAACAATCAACATCCAACAAAAACCAATTATCAAGCACACAACCAAAATTACCAACACAACCACTTAATCAAGTACATAATTAATATTCGTCACATAATAGATATCACCACAATCAACCAATTATAACCAATAATAATATAACTCAATACTGTAAACCTAAACAACTCCAATACACCTCCAATCCAACCTCCGTCTCCATTCCAACCCACCACCGGGTGAGACTTTCATCACCCAAAACCAACTATCCATGCATAGGGACGGTCTTGTACCATCCAACCCTTGGCCCTTAACGACGTAGGCGTATACCCTACGCGGTTTGGTGAGGCTATCATCACCTGGCCCTGAATCACCACTCTTTCGGATGGGACTTTCACCATCCAACCCTTGGCCCTTAACGACGTAGGCGTATACCCTACGCGGTTTGGTGAGGCTATCATCACCTGGCCCTCCGACCATCGGGGGTTGTACCCTCCGAGGCCCTACCACCAACCAACAACCAATCCACCACCATACCATCACCCAATCAACACTACACACGACAACATCACCAATCGTCTCTTCATCCATAATTACTTACAAACGACTACCACATCAACATCCAATCGAACACGATACAAATCAATTACTAACACACACACACACGTATTCACACACTTTCAAACAATCACAATTAATCACTATTAGTCACAATTGACTACCACGTCAACATTTAATCAAGCACAACACGAGACAAATACTAACACACACACATTCAACCAAGTAACTCCACAATCGATAATCCAAATTAACATAATCAGACAAGGATAAAATCAATTACTGAATCAAGATAGGAACAAAAGTACTTTTATAAAAATATACGGAGGGTTAGCAAGAATCATCTTGCCTCAAACTCGACAACCACGACCTCAGAGACCTCCAATCAACTCGAACGAACCTGAGACAACAATCCAAACAAATCCCTGACATTAATTAACTCATACAAATCCACTACGAACAAATCCCCAAATTCAAACCCTAATTTCATACCTCCAAATTCCAATTCAGCAAAATCCCACACAATCAACCCAAAACTTCAACTCGCTAGACTGCACAAATCAACAAATTCATTCAAACAATTAACGGTTGTCCACTTACTCCGAAATTCCTCAAATCTGCCCATAATGTACAGCAGAAATCAGTCCCAAAAAAAATTAGATTAGAGAGCCCACCCTTACCTTGATGACAACCACCACCTAGCCACCAGAATTGCTCCCCTTCGTCGCCGGAATCAGCAACAGCAACCCGCCGAACACAGCAGCTCCGACAACATTAGCAGAACCCCAACCTTCAGCAACAGCTCCGCCCTTCGGCGGTGGTTCGCACAACAGCAGTCGTAGCTGTTCGTCTTCAGCTTCAGGGAAAGGCGATGGCCACTGCCAACCGAGCTCACCGGGGGAGGAACAACTGAGCACAGTAGAGAGTAGGAGGAGGAGACACGGCTTGTTGGAGAAGACGACCACAAGGGTTTTTATCCCCTAATTTTCCCTTTTTCTGATTTTAAGAAATCCCAAAAATTTATTTACCATTTTGCCATATAAATAACCTTTGGGGCATTTCAACATGTAAGTCGAACACGTATCTTCCAAGCTTATTGTTTTCCAATCGAGTTCATCGATACAACAAAAACATTACCCATTTTGTTTACTGTAGAAATGTATTGCATGTAAACGACATATAACAAATTAATATGAAACTTAATGGAATTATAAATACATTTAAAATAAAAACTACATATAAAATAGTTATCATTCACAAACGAAATACTTAGAACGATGGTAATATCATATTCGTCATAATCTGCACATATTTAAACCATAAGTTTTCATTAGTATAGAAAGTGCTTTATATGAATTTTTGGTAATAAAAAGAAATATGAAAGGCCTCCTTAGTTGGAGGAACTTAAGATATATACAAAATGGAATGAGGGAGGAGGATGGAAAAACAATTTGAGTGGATTTATGTTGTATATTCAATATTAATCAATGTACTATATATTGCGTTAAAAATAATTCTTCGGTCATAAAACGACCAAAACGGCCTCAAACATTATGTCATATGCATCACTTGACAAATTGTCTAGTAAGAAGAATATGCTAACCACAATTCGTTTGATATGCCTATGAAAATATTATATAAAATCATATTAAGCCTAATTGCCTAGCACATAAGTTTTTTTATACAATATCTATATATCATTCCATTAAAATGCTGAGTAAAAATCGTCTGATATGTTATATTCAACAATCATATACCTTGTAAAATAAATATTGATATGAAAGATACCTTATTTGTATGAATATTTTTATAAGATCTATAAAAAATTATAAAATCATATTAACCATAATAGGTTAAAAATATAGAAGAAAAGATAATGCTAAGAAATTATATAGATACATTTTCTCTGAAATAAAATGTATTGTATGACAAATATTGTTATAGGATATATAACTATTTTATAAATAGTTAACGTGATAATTATTTAAAAATATATAACCATTTTAGTAATTAGTTATTCGTAGATCTTAATAAAATCATACAAAATAAGTTAATTATACTATGATAAAAATAATAAAAAAATTATTATTTTGTCAATAAAATTAAGGTTTGTTTGGTGAATGTACTTATAAAGATCTTTTTATTTATAATGTACTTTTATTAAAATAAAATATTTGAAATTTGAAATTTAGGTGATATGAAAAAGTGTGCAAGGAGATGAAATAATACATTTTTTTAAAATAATGACTTTGTAAATGCATGGCCAAACAAGGCCTAAGATATATATAATTAACATTCATACTTCCATAAAATCTTAATTGTATTAACTTTGAGTGTTAACTAATATTTAAAACAAATATATAGGTAGATCTCATTCTTGCCATTGAAAATGGTCTTCTAATAAAATCATGAAATCACATATTCAAAGCTATCTTAAATTGTCCCGTGTACCTTTTAAATTCACGAATTACAACCAATTTAAAAAATGTAGATGATACTTAATATAAAGTATATAAAGTTGGGAATTTGTTGAAAATTCTAACATGTGAGGTTAATTTTAATTTTTCAAAGGTTTTATAGAATAAAAAATTTAAACATTAATGATCTATCTACTCTTTAAGGATTTGATTATTTTATTAAAAAATTAATGTAGAAAAAAAAAGTTGAAAAATTCCCAATGATTGTGTAAATCACTGGCCTAATATTTTAAAAATCTTCTAACCCATTTTTTATTTCTTACCAATCTATGATTGGAAAATCTAAGTTATTTTAATTTATTTCAATATTATAATTTGACTATATTAGGTGATCATTGATCGATGTGCTTGAACGGTTATTTCCAGTAAAAATTTTGTTTTAAGAATAGAATGTGTAGACAAAGAAAATATTCATTATATAGGAAAGTTTAGCTACTAAGTTCATACAAAGTATATTAACAACTAGTTTTATAAATAAAATTTTGAGCGTAAAAATTTCTTTATAAAATAGATCTATAATTAACGTAATTCATACTTACCAAAAGAAAGTTTTATTGTTTAATTATGAAAAAAATGTTAATAAATCGTAATTCGAATATGGTGAAATTTTAACTTACAAAATACCTTCATAAGCAGAAGCTAAGGATATAATATCGAATTCATTGAAAATACAACATATAAGAAATGTTCTAACATTAGATATATCTACAATGCATGTATGAATATATAAAAGTACTACAAAGACTTGTGAAAAAACGACCTGACATAAAAACCTGACCCGACCGAAACATCACCGAAATAAGAAGGACTTGAACCTAAACTCGACTCGAACCCGAAAGACACAAACACAAATCCGAGCTCGACGAACCTGCTATTTCATATATTTTATTTCATTATATTAAATATTTTAATATACATTATTAAATAATTAAATAATATTAATTATTTTATTTATAATCATAAAAACAGACACTTCCGACCCGTTGGGTCAACCCAAGCTCGAGCTAAACCCATTACGATCTAACCCGACTCGACCAACCCAAAAATTTTAATGACCAGATCGACCCGAACCCGACCCGTCCGACCTAGTTGATAGGTCTCTAGTCTCTACAACCCAATATCATGGAACTTTCAGTAAGAAATATAGGTGTTTTGATAATGAAGAAATGAAAAGCCCATTATGTGAACATAAAGTACATATTTATCAAAAAGATTTATTGTAAATTATAAATATCAAAATTTAATCAAAACAACAAGTTGTTAATATACTTTGTATGAACCTTGTCCTTGACTCATGCGAGAAGGACTTTTTTGTTTGGCGACGTTGACTTTGTAAGTTCTCACTTTCTTATTATTTTTGAATGTTGTCATGTTCGTAGGCTTAGGTTATACCGTAGTTAAGTATCATCTTGTTGTGTCTAATGCAGTAATATTGTTCTCAATGGGAAAAATATAGAAAATCATAAAGAAGAGTATCTAATAATTATAATATGTTTATTTTTTATTAGATCCTTATCAGGACATCAAATACATGAGTTATCCATGGTACTAAATTCAGAACAAATTTTAGAGACAAATTAAATTATTTGTAAAGCATTTAGCTAAGTTACTAGCTAACAATAGCAATGACAAACATTTTGATGATTACGGATTTTGCACTCTCCGCCCCTGCACGATGATTGACAATAGGTATTACACTTGTCATTAGTACACGGTCCCGAGGACAAGTGATGTTCTTGGCAACAAATTCCTCCCATTGCTACTCCAAAAAATCCTACACATACATAACATTTTGAAAGCACGAAATAATCATCATAGAGAAAAAAACACGAAACTATAAATACTCATATATAAACAATACATAAGAATGAGATTTATTTACCAATACACAACATGGCAATGAAGAAAACTACAACTGGTCTTGTCATTGTGGCTTGAAGATTGTAATTAGAGATGAGATTATGTTTTTAGATGTGGCTTAGTATTAACGTGAAAGGATGGGGGTATTTATATGCTTTAATGTTGATCATCTAAATGGCAATGAGTAAATAAGTTGATAAAGTTGCCAAAATTGTAATGATTTCGATATTATAACGATCCTTTTATTTTGAGTAACAATGCCTTATATTATAATTGTAGGTGTTAATTGAGCATAAAATTGTAGATCGTGATATTGGTATTGTTGGCCATGTTCATGCATGCTACGTTGTCCTAGTTAGGTCTAAGTCTCCTACTAAATTGTATAAGCAGAGATTTTTTTTACCAAAACAAATGTATGGGCATGATAAAAGCAAGGAAAATTACACATATATATATAATTTAATTTGTAGCTTGGTGAAGTATGTAGTATCAATTTTTATTTTTTTTGAGAGCGTAGTATCATATATTTTGGCATGAACATAAGAAAAAAAATCATAATTCGGATCAATGAAAGTAACAAGAATGATTTTCAAACAAGCCCAAGATGTTGTTTATTGGCCCAACAAGCCTAAATGTAAATAACGGGCTGAATGTAGTTTGGACCGGATTCAATTAAGTTTGTATTCCAATTTTTCTGGAATCTAATCTCATTTGATCATTATCATCATACATACAGATACGTATCCATCTCCAATTTTTATAACCAGCTTATCATCATGGTCGGACCCAAGTGGGGTTTAGTGAGGATTACATGGGTTTTTATTGAAAAATAGGATTTATGGTCCAAATTTAGGACTTGGATTTTGGGATTTACGTGAGCATCATGATTTAGACATTTTGTCGTATTAAATCATGCAGATTGTTGTCCTTTGTATTTTATTTTCAACTAGCTAAATATGCGTGCCTTACACGGCCTGATATATATCTATCTAATTTATAAGATAAACAAAAAAAAACTAAAAACATATAATAATTTTCCTAACATAAATGTTGGAAACAAAAAAAAACAAGACATAAGCACATATAGCATAAAGTTAACAAATTTTATAATTGAAGTGTAAAAATACGTAATTCAATTTAATTGTCAATAAGTCTCTTTCTAACTTGAAATTGTGGACGACAATAAGAGTGGGTATATGTAAAGCATAAATAATTATTAAAATTTTCTAATGTGTGTCCGTAGGTACAAGATAACATTTTCAAAATTGGTTTTCACTTTAATTTATTATTTATTTATATTTAAATTGACTTCTTATGGTTTATGAATTCCAATTTACGGTAAACTTTGGACATATATTTGTCAAGTTTAAAATATTGAAATGTGTTCATGGCCCCACATCAAAAAGACCAAAAAACTTGTTTTTTATGTAATATTGATTCAACCATAGAAAAATATAATAGGTGTACAAATAATAACAAAAATACATTATTTTTCAATTGACCAACATCTATAGTAACTTTTCTACATACGAATAAAGTGTTAGAGTAGTCAACCTCTAACAATTAACCATCTTAGTGCATCTTATAGAGTCATTTTTCGACAAAAAATGGATAGGGATTTTTCACATGATATCATTTTTGTATGGGGTGAACTTGTGACCACCTAATGCCTCCTATTGCACAAATTGGAAAACGTCGTTAATAAATATACTAGTTGATGTATCCGTGTCATGCACTGAGTCTTTGATAGTACATTATATTTATTTATTCTTGTAATTATGCTTTCAAATATAGCTTACGTGTATCAAATTCATTCAAACAATTAACGGCTGTCCACTTACTCCGAAATTCCTCAAATCTGCCCATAATGTACATCAGAAATCAGTCCCCAAAAAAATCAGATTAGAGAGCCCACCCTTACCTTGATGACAACCACCACCTAGCCACCGGAATTGCTCCCCTTCGTCGTCGGAATCAGCAACAGCAACCCGCCGAACACAGCAGCTCCGACAACATTAGCAGAACCCCAACCTTCAGCAACAGCTCCGCCCTTTGGCGGTGGTTCGCACAACAGCAGCCGCAGCTGTTCGTCTTCAGCTTCAGGGAAAGGCGATGGCCACTGCCAACCGAGCTCACCGGGGGAGGAACAACTGAGCACAGTAGAGAGTAGGAGGAGGAGACACGGCTTGTTGGAGAAGACGACCACAAGGGTTTTTATCCCCTAATTTTCCCTTTTTCTGATTTTAAGAAATCCCAAAAATTTATTTACCATTTTGCCATATAAATAACCTTTGGGGCATTTCAACATGTAAGTCAAACACGTATCTTCCAAGCTTATTGTTTTCCAATCGAGTTCATCGATACAACAAAAACATTACCCATTTTTTTTACTGTAGAAATGTATTGCATGTAAACGACATATAACAAATTAATATGAAACTTAATGGAATTATAAATACATTTAAAATAAAAACTACATATAAAATAGTTATCATTCACAAACGAAATACTTAGAACAATGGTAATATCATATTCGTCATAATCTGCACATATTTAAACCATAAGTTTTCATTAGTATAGAAAGTGCTTTATATGAATTTTTGGTAATAAAAAGAAATATGAAAGGCCTCCTTAGTTGGAGGAACTTAAGATATATACAAAATGGAATGAGGGAGGAGGATGGAAAAACAATTTGAGTGGATTTATGATGTATATTCAATATTAATCAATGTACTATATATTGCGTTAAAAATAATTCTTCGGTCATAAAACGACCAAAACGGCCTCAAACATTATGTCATATGCATCACTTGACAAATTGTCTAGTAAGAAGAATATGCTAACCACAATTCGTTTGATATGCCTATGAAAATATTATATAAAATCATATTAAGCCTAATTGCCTAGCACATAAGTTTTTTTATACAATATCTATATATCATTCCATTAAAATGCTGAGTAAAAATCGTCTGATATGTTATATTCAACAATCATATACCTTGTAAAATAAATATTGATATGAAAGATACCTTATTTGTATGAATATTTTTATAAGATCTATAAAAAATTATAAAATCATATTAACCATAATAGGTTAAAAATATAGAAGAAAAGATAATGCTAAGAAATTATATAGATACATTTTCTCTGAAATAAAATGTATTGTATGACAAATATTGTTATAGGATATATAACTATTTTATAAATAGTTAACGTGATAATTATTTAAAAATATATAATCATTTTAGTAATTAGTTATTCGTAGATCTTAATAAAATCATACAAAATAAGTTAATTATACTATGATAAAAATAATAAAAAAATTATTATTTTGTCAATAAAATTAAGGTTTGTTTGGTGAATGTACTTATAAAGATCTTTTTATTTATAATGTACTTTTATTAAAATAAAATATTTGAAATTTGAAATTTAGGTGATATGAAAAAGTGTGCAAGGAGATGAAATAATACATTTTTTTAAAATAATGACTTTGTAAATGCATGGCCAAACAAGGCCTAAGATATATATAATTAACATTCATACTTCCATAAAATCTTAATTGTATTAACTTTGAGTGTTAACTAATATTTAAAACAAATATACAGGTAGATCTCATTCTTGCCATTGAAAATGGTCTTCTAATAAAATCATGAAATCACATATTCAAAGCTATCTTAAATTGTCCCGTGTACCTTTTAAATTCACGAATTACAACCAATTTAAAAAATGTAGATGATGCTTAATATAAAGTATATAAAGTTGGGAATTTGTTGAAAATTCTAACATGTGAGGTTAATTTTAATTTTTCAAAGGTTTTATAGAATAAAAAATTTAAACATTAATGATCTATCTACTCTTTAAGGATTTGATTATTTTATTAAAAAATTAATGTAGAAAAAAAAAGTTGAAAAATTCCCAATGATTGTGTAAATCACTGGCCTAATATTTTAAAAATCTTCTAACCCATTTTTTATTTCTTACCAATCTATGATTGGAAAATCTAAGTTATTTTAATTTATTTCAATATTATAATTTGACTATATTAGGTGATCATTGATCGATGTGCTTGAACGGTTATTTCCAGTAAAAATTTTGTTTTAAGAATAGAATGTGTAGACAAAGAAAATATTCATTATATAGGAAAGTTTAGCTACTAAGTTCATACAAAGTATATTAACAACTAGTTTTATAAATAAAATTTTGAGCGTAAAAATTTCTTTATAAAATAGATCTATAATTAACGTAATTCATACTTACCAAAAGAAAGTTTTATTGTTTAATTATGAAAAAAATGTTAATAAATCGTAATTCGAATATGGTGAAATTTTAACTTACAAAATACCTTCATAAGCAGAAGCTAAGGATATAATATCGAATTCATTGAAAATACAACATATAAGAAATGTTCTAACATTAGATATATCTACAAGACTTGTGAAAAAACGACCTGACATAAAAACCTGACCCGACCGAAACATCACCGAAATAAGAAGGACTTGAACCTAAACTCGACTCGAACCCGAAAGACACAAACACAAATCCGAGCTCGACGAACCTGCTATTTCATATATTTTATTTCATTATATTAAATATTTTAATATACATTATTAAATAATTAAATAATATTAATTATTTTATTTATAATCATAAAAACAGACACTTCCGACCCGTTGGGTCAACCCAAGCTCGAGCTAAACCCATTACGATCTAACCCGACTCAACCAACCCAAAAATTTTAATGACCAGATCGACCCGAACCCGACCCGTCCGACCTAGTTGATAGGTCTCTAGTCTCTACAACCCAATATCATGGAACTTTCAGTAAGAAACATAGGTGTTTTGATAATGAAGAAATGAAAAGCCCATTATGTGAACATAAAGTACATATTTATCAAAAAGATTTATTGTAAATTATAAATATCAAAATTTAATCAAAACAACAAGTTGTTAATATACTTTGTATGAACCTTGTCCTTGACTCATGCGAGAAGGACTTTTTTGTTTGGCGACGTTGACTTTGTAAGTTCTCACTTTCTTATTATTTTTGAATGTTGTCATGTTCGTAGGCTTAGGTTATACCGTAGTTAAGTATCATCTTGTTGTGTCTAATGCAGTAATATTGTTCTCAATGGGAAAAATATAGAAAATCATAAAGAAGAGTATCTAATAATTATAATATGTTTATTTTTTATTAGATCCTTATCAGGACATCAAATACATGAGTGATCCATGGTACTAAATTCAGAACAAATTTTAGAGACAAATTAAATTATTTGTAAAGCATTTAGCTAAGTTACTAGCTAACAATAGCAATGACAAACATTTTGATGATTACGGATTTTGCACTCTCCGCCCCTGCACGATGATTGACAATAGGTATTACACTTGTCATTAGTACACGGTCCCGAGGACAAGTGATGTTCTTGGCAACAAATTCCTCCCATTGCTACTCCAAAAAATCCTACACATACATAACATTTTGAAAGCACGAAATAATCATCATAGAGAAAAAAACACGAAACTATAAATACTCATATATAAACAATACATAAGAATGAGATTTATTTACCAATACACAACATGGCAATGAAGAAAACTACAACTGGTCTTGTCATTGTGGCTTGAAGATTGTAATTAGAGATGAGATTATGTTTTTAGATGTGGCTTAGTATTAACGTGAAAGGATGGGGGTATTTATATGCTTTAATGTTGATCATCTAAATGGCAATGAGTAAATAAGTTGATAAAGTTGCCAAAATTGTAATGATTTCGATATTATAACGATCCTTTTATTTTGAGTAACAATGCCTTATATTATAATTGTAGGTGTTAATTGAGCATAAAATTGTAGATCGTGATATTGGTATTGTTGGCCATGTTCATGCATGCTACGTTGTCCTAGTTAGGTCTAAGTCTCCTACTAAATTGTATAAGCAGAGATTTTTTTACCAAAACAAATGTATGGGCATGATAAAAGCAAGGAAAATTACACATATATATATAATTTAATTTGTAGCTTGGTGAAGTATGTAGTATCAATTTTTATTTTTTTTGAGAGCGTAGTATCATATATTTTGGCATGAACATAAGAAAAAAAATCATAATTCGGATCAATGAAAGTAACAAGAATGATTTTCAAACAAGCCCAAGATGTTGTTTATTGGCCCAACAAGCCTAAATGTAAATAACGGGCTGAATGTAGTTTGGACCGGATTCAATTAAGTTTGTATTCCAATTTTTCTGGAATCTAATCTCATTTGATCATTATCATCATACATACAGATACGTATCCATCTCCAATTTTTATAACCAGCTTATCATCATGGTCGGACCCAAGTGGGGTTTAGTGAGGATTACATGGGTTTTTATTGAAAAATAGGATTTATGGTCCAAATTTAGGACTTGGATTTTGGGATTTACGTGAGCATCATGATTTAGACATTTTGTCGTATTAAATCATGCAGATTGTTGTCCTTTGTATTTTATTTTCAACTAGCTAAATATGCGTGCCTTACACGGCCTGATATATATCTATCTAATTTATAAGATAAACAAAAAAAAACTAAAAACATATAATAATTTTCCTAACATAAATGTTGGAAACAAAAAAAAACAAGACATAAGCACATATAGCATAAAGTTAACAAATTTTATAATTGAAGTGTAAAAATACGTAATTCAATTTAATTGTCAATAAGTCTCTTTCTAACTTGAAATTGTGGACGACAATAAGAGTGGGTATATGTAAAGCATAAATAATTATTAAAATTTTCTAATGTGTGTCCGTAGGTACAAGATAACATTTTCAAAATTGGTTTTCACTTTAATTTATTATTTATTTATATTTAAATTGACTTCTTATGGTTTATGAATTCCAATTTACGGTAAACTTTGGACATATATTTGTCAAGTTTAAAATATTGAAATGTGTTCATGGCCCCACATCAAAAAGACCAAAAAACTTGTTTTTTATGTAATATTGATTCAACCATAGAAAAATATAATAGGTGTACAAATAATAACAAAAATACATTATTTTTCAATTGACCAACATCTATAGTAACTTTTCTACATACGAATAAAGTGTTAGAGTAGTCAACCTCTAACAATTAACCATCTTAGTGCATCTTATAGAGTCATTTTTCGACAAAAAATGGATAGGGATTTTTCACATGATATCATTTTTGTATGGGGTGAACTTGTGACCACCTAATGCCTCCTATTGCACAAATTGGAAAACGTCGTTAATAAATATACTAGTTGATGTATCCGTGTCATGCACTGAGTCTTTGATAGTACATTATATTTATTTATTCTTGTAATTATGCTTTCAAATATAGCTTACGTGTATCAAATTCATTCAAACAATTAACGGCTGTCCACTTACTCCGAAATTCCTCAAATCTGCCCATAATGTACATCAGAAATCAGTCCCCAAAAAAATCAGATTAGAGAGCCCACCCTTACCTTGATGACAACCACCACCTAGCCACCGGAATTGCTCCCCTTCGTCGTCGGAATCAGCAACAGCAACCCGCCGAACACAGCAGCTCCGACAACATTAGCAGAACCCCAACCTTCAGCAACAGCTCCGCCCTTTGGCGGTGGTTCGCACAACAGCAGCCGCAGCTGTTCGTCTTCAGCTTCAGGGAAAGGCGATGGCCACTGCCAACCGAGCTCACCGGGGGAGGAACAACTGAGCACAGTAGAGAGTAGGAGGAGGAGACACGGCTTGTTGGAGAAGACGACCACAAGGGTTTTTATCCCCTAATTTTCCCTTTTTCTGATTTTAAGAAATCCCAAAAATTTATTTACCATTTTGCCATATAAATAACCTTTGGGGCATTTCAACATGTAAGTCAAACACGTATCTTCCAAGCTTATTGTTTTCCAATCGAGTTCATCGATACAACAAAAACATTACCCATTTTTTTTACTGTAGAAATGTATTGCATGTAAACGACATATAACAAATTAATATGAAACTTAATGGAATTATAAATACATTTAAAATAAAAACTACATATAAAATAGTTATCATTCACAAACGAAATACTTAGAACAATGGTAATATCATATTCGTCATAATCTGCACATATTTAAACCATAAGTTTTCATTAGTATAGAAAGTGCTTTATATGAATTTTTGGTAATAAAAAGAAATATGAAAGGCCTCCTTAGTTGGAGGAACTTAAGATATATACAAAATGGAATGAGGGAGGAGGATGGAAAAACAATTTGAGTGGATTTATGATGTATATTCAATATTAATCAATGTACTATATATTGCGTTAAAAATAATTCTTCGGTCATAAAACGACCAAAACGGCCTCAAACATTATGTCATATGCATCACTTGACAAATTGTCTAGTAAGAAGAATATGCTAACCACAATTCGTTTGATATGCCTATGAAAATATTATATAAAATCATATTAAGCCTAATTGCCTAGCACATAAGTTTTTTTATACAATATCTATATATCATTCCATTAAAATGCTGAGTAAAAATCGTCTGATATGTTATATTCAACAATCATATACCTTGTAAAATAAATATTGATATGAAAGATACCTTATTTGTATGAATATTTTTATAAGATCTATAAAAAATTATAAAATCATATTAACCATAATAGGTTAAAAATATAGAAGAAAAGATAATGCTAAGAAATTATATAGATACATTTTCTCTAAAATAAAATGTATTGTATGACAAATCTTGTTATAGGATATATAACTATTTTATAAATAGTTAACGTGATAATTATTTAAAAATATATAACCATTTTAGTAATTAGTTATTCGTAGATCTTAATAAAATCATACAAAATAAGTTAATTATATTATGATAAAAATAATAAAAAAATTATTATTTTGTCAATAAAATTAAGGTTTGTTTGGTGAATGTACTTATAAAGATCTTTTTATTTATAATGTACTTTTATTAAAATAAAGTATTTGAAATTTGAAATTTAGGTGATATGAAAAAGTGTGCAAGGAGATGAAATAATACAATTTTTAAATAATGACTTTATAAATGCATGGCCAAACAAGGCCTAAGATATATATAATTAACATTCATACTTCCATAAAATCTTAATTGTATTAACTTTGAGTGTTAACCAATATTTAAAACAAATATATAGGTAGATCTCATTCTTGCCATTGAAAATGGTCTTCTAATAAAATCATGAAATCACATATTCAAAGCTATCTTAAATTGTCTCGTGTACCTTTTAAATTCACGAATTACAACCAATTTAAAAAATGTAGATGATACTTAATGTAAAGTATATAAAGTTGGGAATTTGTTGAAAATTCTAACATGTGAGGTTAATTTTAATTTTTCGAAGGTTTTATAGAATAAAAAATTTAAACATTAATGATTTATCTACTCTTTAAGGATTTGATTATTTTATTAAAAAATTAATGTAGAAAAAAAAAAGTTGGAAAATTCCCAATGATTGTGTAAATCACTGGCCTAATATTTTAAAAAATTTCTAACCCATTTTTTATTTCTTACCAATCTATGATTGGAAAATCTAAGTTATTTTAATTTATTTCAATATTATAATTTGACTATATTAGGTGATCATTGATCGATGTGCTTGAACGGTTATTTCCAGTAAAATTTTTGTTTTAAGAATAGAATGTGTAGACAAAGAAAATATTCATTATATAGGAAAGTTTAGCTACTAAGTTCATACAAAGTATATTAACAACTAGTTTTATAAATAAAATTTTGAGCGTAAAAATTTCTTTAAAAAATAGATCTATAATTAACGTAATTCATACTTACCAAAAGAAAGTTTTATTGTTTAATTATGAAAAAAAATGTTAATAAATCGTAATTCGAATATGGTGAAATTTTAACTTAAAAAATACCTTCATAAGCAGAAGCTAAGGATATAATATCGAATTCATTGAAAATACAACATATAAGATGTAATACCCCGGGCCAGAGGTGCTACAGTGTCATAGTCCCGAAGGACTATAAGGCGGTTTCTAAAAGAAAAGAAATCCAAACTCTTCCAAATACATAAAATCATCAACATTAAAATCTCTGCTCAAGATTGAAACAACACTTAAACCTGTCATCCAGTTTAATGCATCAATTTAAATCCAAAACAACGGAAGCGAATACCAAAAATTTCAAATCTGATGCAAAACTAAATCTTTCACTGTGAAGACACATCGGTGATCCAGAATCCGCTTGTTGCTGCAAACCTGAAAAAAACTAGTTGACTGGACCCGACACCAGCCAACCACGGCACGTAAACCGAAGTTGGTCAGTCTTACGAAAGACTGGCAAAACTCCTCAAGCCAAAACCGTTTAACACCAGAAAGTTATCACAACAACCAACTCATGCCAAATAACAACATGCCACACATTATATATACATATATATATATACATATATATATATATATATCATAACTATATCATAATCATATCAACCAACCAAGACCAAACACACGTCAAAACACAAACACCCACTACCACATAACCAATCAATTACCCATTCTTATCCAACTCTTCACTATGCTAACTTCATTCAATCTAACCTCAACATCACCACAAGCATAAACCAAAAACGATCCAATCCATCTTTCTCTCCAATACTAATACCTCAATCATCAACCCTATGAAACATACACATCTCTTACAACCAAAGCTAACCAATTATACTGAACTCCCTACTGCACTAACACATCCAATTAACCTTCACATTAACAAACACATAAGCATCAACGAGACAATCAACACATAATACCAACATAACAAAACAATGATCCAGGCCAGCCACCCTTCTGGTGCCGCCTGTTCTACCATAAACCGCGACCCAAACTTATGTTGGCCCACACCCTCAAGATGGGAAACCAACCTCCACAACATCCACTTAACCATTCCATAAACTCAAAGTACCCCTCTATCCGAAACTAGCTACTACCAGCATCCACATCAACAGAGATTCACAACCTTGACTAGTTACAATCAACAACTATAACACACGTAAATTCACAACCACAACCAATGGCCAACAATGACCCACAACCACAACTAATAACAATCAACGTCCAACATAAACCAATTATCAAACATACAACCAAATTACCAACACAACCACTTAATCAAGTACATAATCAACATTCATCACAAATCCACGTATTCAGGTACACAGCCAACATTTAACACATAATAGATAACACAACAATCAACCAATTGTAACCCAATAAATAATATAACTCAACACAATAACCGACCAATTCAACCAAAAGATATACATAACAGTCATCACCATAATCGACCAATTCCACCAAATAACTCAACTCATCAAAAGCAAATAACTCCAATCCATTCCAACCCATCACCGGTGAGACACTCATCACCTAAAACCAACTATCCTGATAGGGACGGTCTCATACCATCTAACACCTGGCCCTTAACAATGCAGGCTACACCCTACGAGGTTTGGTGAGACGATCATCACCTGGCCCTCCGACTCTGATTCAACATTTTTGGCCCTTAACAACGTAGGCGATTCCCTACGAGGTTTGGTGAGACGATCATCACCTGACCCTTCGACCCCCAATCAACGACAATCCAACCACCACACCGACACTCAATCAAATATTACACACGACAACGATTAACACATATTCACACATATATATAATCAACCAAGCAACTTTAAATTCAATAATCCAATCAATCCACAACAATCAATTCATAACCATCAATCCACAACAATCAATCCACATTTAGTAATGACCAACTACCACATCACATTCAATCAAACACAACACGAGACAATTACTAACACACCCACACATTCACACACACACACACACATATATTCAACCACGTAATTCTACATCCAATAATCCAGCACATAACCAATATCTGCCAACAATCAAGCAACAACCAATATTCTACACAAAACAGTAACCAAGCACATACCAATATCTGCCAACAACCAAGCAAACAATCAATACCCAGCACAAGACCAATAATTATGCACACAATCCAACACACAACCGCCAACACACACAGGTGTCGACAAACACACATATTCAACCAAGAAATTTCACAACTAATAATCCAAATTAATTTACTCAGACAAGGCTAAATCAATTACTGAATCAATATAGGGACAAAAGTAATTTTATAAAATATACGAAGGGTTAGCAAGATTTATCTTGCCTCAAGCGCGACCACAACGACCCCAGATCTCCAACCAACTCGAACGAACTTGCGAAATCAATCCGAGCAAATACCTGACATTAATTACTCATACCAATCCACAACTAACAAACCCGCAATTACAAACCCTAAAATCAACCTTAATTAATTAGGCAATTCACACCCCAAATCAACCCAATATCCATTCAAATTGCTGCACAACTCCACAAAATTCAGCAAACAAAGTCCAATTTCATTCCAACTCCCACCTAAGCACATCAGCCAAGTTGACCCCCAAAAATTCAGCAAACCAAAACATATAACTTAGCAGAATTTCAGCAACGAACTTACCCCGTTTGCCACCAGTACGTAGCCACCGGGTAGCTTATCGACGCCGGGACGACGGCGGCAACCGACACACCACAACAACCAGCAGCAGCTGTACGCAGCAACCCACACCAGCGGCACGCAGCCAGCAACACGGAGAGCAGAGGAGGAAGGCCGACTGGGCTGGGCTGAGGCGCAAACCGAGGGGACCGAAACGACGCACCAGAGGAGACGAAGGTGGCCGAACTGTTCGCCGGAACTGGGCAGAGACGAAGGGGGGAGTCGGGAGGAAAAGGGAGCTTGACTTAGTGGAGGAGATGACCGGCCCCTTTGGGGATTTATATCCCAAATTTCCCCTCTTCTAAATTTAAGAAAACCCAATATTTAATTTACCAAATTGCCATTTAAGTAACCTTTGGGGTATTTCATAAGAAATGTTCTAACATTAGATATAGCTACAATGCATGTATGAATATATAAAAGTACTACAAAGACTTGTGAAAAAACGACCCGACATAAAAACCTGACCTGATCGGAACATCACCGAAATAAGGACTTGAACCTAAACTCGACTCGAACCCGAAAGACACAAATACGAATCCGAGCTCGATGAACCCTGCTATTTCATATATTTTATTTCATTATATTAAATATTTTAATATACATTATTAAATAATTATATAATATTAATTATTTTATTTATAATCATAAAAACAGACACTTTCGACCCGTTGGGTCAACCCAAGCTCGAGCTAAACCCATTACGATCTAACCCGACTCGACCAACCCAAAATTTTTAATGACCAGATCGACCCGAACCCGACCCGCCCGACCTAGTTGATAGGTCTTTAGTCTCTACAACCCAATATCATGGAACTTGCAGTAAGAAATATAGGTGTTTTGATAATGAAGAAATGAAAAGCCCATTATGTGAACATAAAGTACATATTTATCAAAAAGATTTATTGTAAATTATAAATATCAAAATTTAATCAAAACAACAAGTTGTTACTATACTTTGTATGAACCTTGTCCTTGACTCATGCGAGAAGGACTTTTTTGTTTGGCGACGTTGACTTTGTAAGTTCTCACTTTCTTATTGATTTTGAATGTTGTCATGTTTGTAGGCTTAGGTTATACCGTAGTTAAGTATCATCTTGTTGTGTCTAGGTATTACACTTGTACGATGATTGACAATATGTATTACACTTGTCATTAGTACACGATCCCGAGGACAAGTGATGTTCTTGGCAACAAATTCCTCCCATTGCTACTCCAAAAAATCCTACACATACATAACATTTTGAAAGCACGAAATAATCATCATAGAGAAAAAACACGAAACTATAAATACTCATATATAAACAATACATAAGAATGAGATTTATTTACCAATACACAACATGGCAATGAAGAAAACTGCAACTGGTCTTGTCATTGTGGCTTGAAGATTGTAATTAGAGATGAGATTATGTTTTTAGATGTGGCTTAGTATTAACGTGAAAGGATGGGGGTATTTATATGCTTTAATGTTGATCATCTAAATGGCAATGAGTAAATAAGTTGATATAGTTGCCAAAATTGTAAGGATTTCGATATTATAACGATCCTTTTATTTTGAGTAACAATGCCTTATATTAAAATTGTAGGTGTTAATTGATCATAAAATTGTATATCGTGATATTGGTATTGTTGGCCATGTTCATGCATGCTACGTTGTCCTTGAAATACCCAAAGATAATAGTAATGACAAAATGGTAAATTAATTAGGGATTTCTTAAAATGAGGAAATGGGAAATTTGGGGGATAAATCCCTTGTGGTCGGTTGTCTCTCTCGGAAAATCACTTCCCCTGTGCTCGGTAGCTCTCTCCCGATCTCTCTCCTGTGCCAGCCGAAGTCGCTTCTCCTCCGACGAGCCCGACCCGGACACCACTCCGCTGTTCGCCTCCTCCTCCCCTGATGTGGAGCCGTCATTGTTGCTGCTGTCCTTTGCTGTTGTTGTTGTGCTGTTCGTGCTGTTCGCCCCTGCTGTCGTCTCCGGCGACGAGGAGCTCTTCTCGGCAGCAAAGTCAGGTCATCGACAAGGTAAGCTTATAGGTTAAATTCGAAATTTTGCTCGACTAGGAATCTTTGCTGAATTTATGTGTGTGAAGTTGTGAAGCTGTGTGGACTGAAGTTGGTGGAGCTATGCAGCAAATTTGTGATTTTTAATCTTGGGTTGAATTGTGTGGGGTTTGCTTAATTGGAAATTTTGAAGGTATGATTCTAGAGTTTGATTTGGGGGTTTTCTAGTTGTGGATTGGTATGAATTAACGCCAGGGTTTTGCTCGGATTGTTGTCTCAGGTTCGTTCGAGTAGTTTGGAGATCTCTGGAGTCGTTGTTGTTCGACTTGAGGCAAGAGGATTCTTGCTAACTTTATATATTTTATAAATTAATTTATGCTTAGTTTATTTCATAATTAATTTACCGTTGCTTGAGCTATTTAAATTGGATTGTTTGACTATATAGTTGCTTGGTTGAAATGTGTGATTATGTGATATTAATTGTCGCATGTGATAATTGATTGAGTGTCGGTGTGGTGATGGATTGTTGTTGATTGAGAGTCCAAGGGCCAGGTGATGATAGCCTCACCAAACATCGTAGGGTATCGCCTACGTTGTTAAGGGCCAGTGTTAATTCAGAGTCAAGGGGTCAGGGGATGATAGCCTCACCAAATCGCGTAGGGTATACGCTTACGTCGTTAAGGGCCAAGGATTGGAATTGAATTGGAGGTTAGGTTGGAAGTGGGTTAAAGTTGTATGTGTGTTTGAAGTGTTGAGTCATGTCAGTATATGATTATAATTGGATGATTGTGGAGATAACTACTATACGTTTGAAATGTTTCGGCTATGCTAATCTTGCTAGTCTTTCGCGAGACTGACCAATTTCGGTTTACGTGCCGCGGTTGGCTGGGGTATCGGGTCCCCCAGTCAATCAGGCTTTGCAGGTTCAGCGACAGCAAGGGGGATCATGATCACAGTTTTCTTGGCAGTCGAAGACTTTTTGGTTTGTTGGTTTTTGAACCTTGGAAATGGTTGTGTTAGCTGTATAAGGTTTTGTATTGTAAATTGTTGTATTTAACTGAATGTTAAGTTTGATTGTGGTTTTAAACTCCGGGCAGGATCTTCCGCTATGGTACTTTTGGTATATATATATATATATATGGGTTGTTTTGCGTTCTTCTTTTCTTTCACCCGCCTTATAGTCCTTCGGGACTATGGAACTGTAGCACCACTGGCCCGGGGGTGTTACAGAAGTTGGTATCAGAGCTCTTTTCAAAAATGTTTTCTTTCAGAGTTTTCAACATGGGAATTTCGACACTTTGTCATTGTGAAACAATCGTGTAATCAGGAATCCTTGCTGTCAACCTGTAGTGAGTTGTGTTGGTAAGTGTTGTTTGTGATGTTTTGTGCTAATGTTTAAATTTATTCAGTATGCCTCCGAAAGTGGGTCGTGGTAGAGGTAGAGGTCGTGGGCGTGGTAGAGGACGTCCTAGGGCTGATCCTCAAGAGGTAGATGCAGGTAGTCAAGCTGCTGATAACTCTGCAGGAAGTCAATAGAATCCTGCAGGAATTCCACCAGAGGCTGCCAATGCGGGTATTGACCCAGGAACTTTGGTTGCGCTGCAACAAATGGTGACTCAGGCCGTACAGGCTGCTATGGCACGAGTTCCACCATCTCAGGTTACTCAGCCAGATCATATTGGACAGCAAAGAAATGAACCGCCAGTATTGCAGGCAGGATTTAGCAGATACATGGAAGTTGTGGCTAGAATGAAACCTCATACTTTTGATGGGTCTGGTGAGCCTGTAGCTGTGACATTCTGGTTGAACAGAATTGAAAAGCTGCTTGAGGGTATCAAATGTCCAGAGAATGAGAAAGTGACTATTGTTGCTTATTATCTGATTGATGATGCTAGTGATTGGTGGGATGCTGCACGGCCAACTGCTCATGGGGCTACATGGGAAGAGTTTCGAGCCAAGTTAGAGGACAGATTCTTTCCAGAGGCACTAAGAGACGCTAAGCTGCATGAGTTTCAGTATCCAGAGAATGAAGGGCTGAAAGTGCATCAATTGGCTGTGAAATTCAATAAGCTGCTGAAGTATGCAACTGCTGTAGTAAGGAATGAAAAGGATAAGATCAAGCACTTTCACAGATGGTTATATCTTGAGATAAGGCCTTTGATGGCAAGACACAATTGTACAACGCTCGAGCAATTTATTGACGAGTGCCTGACTATGAAAGCAACTATTGATGACTCTAATCAGGTTATGGATGCTCGGGCTGGAAAGAGACAGAAGAGTCAGTCTGTGCCAGGAGGAGCTGGACCTCAAAGTAATTTCAGTGGTTTTAGAAAACCTTTCTTTACTCCTAATAGTACCCCTAACATTGGACCGACTAAGACGAGTCAAGGTGGTGGTTCCCAGAGGTCGGTGAACTATCAACAGTCATGGGGCCAGCCAGGAATGACAAAGAATGTACCACGTTGCTTTAACTGTGGAAATCCAAATCATACGAAGGCAAACTGTACTAGAGCACCTCGGGCTTGTTTCAAATGTGGAAAAGTTGGACATATTAAAGCTTACTGCAGACAAAGGGAAATTTCCACTCAAACTCAAGCTTCCTCTCCTGCTTATCGTCCAGTTCCGAATCAAAACCGTCCAGTACCGTCGCAGACCCAACATAATCCTATGGGCGACAAGGGCAAGGCACTGATGGGTGAAACTTCAACACCTCGGATTTATGAGATGAGGAGAACTGAGGATGACAACACGCTTGTGACTACAGGTACACTTTTTATTCAGTCTGAACCCGTTCGTTTACTATTTGACTCTGGTGCTACGCATTCTTTTATTGCTGAGAATTGCATAGATAGACTTGGGTTAGCATGTTATTTGGAATGTGAACCATTTGTTGTGGGATTGCCGAATGGTGATAAATTAGTAGGTACTCGGGGACTTAAGAATTTTCCGATCATCATATATGGTCGGGAATGGATGGTTGATTTGATAGCTATCAATATGTTTCACTATGATATTATCCTAGGTATGGATTGGCTTTCTCGCCATGGTGTTGTTCTTGATTTCAGGAAGAAGACAGTTACTGTAAGAATAGATGAGGGTGTAGCGCATGTGTTTGAAGGACATGATCCGCGAGACTCTGGTAGAATTATCAGTGTAATGACAGCTGCTAGACTGCTAAGGCAAGGTTGTGCTGGGTATGTGTGTTATGCTTTAGAGGAAAGAAAGGATGAAGTAAGGATAGACGACATTCCCGTCGTTTGCGAATATCCGGATGTGTTTCCGGAGAAACTGGTGGGTTTAGCACCAAGTCAAGATGTTGATTTTACCATTGAGTTAGAGCCGTGAACTGCCCCGATTTCTCGAGCTCCTTATCGCATGGCACCAGTAGAAATGATAGAATTGAGGAAACAGTTAGAAGAACTTGTTGAGTCAGGCTTTATTAGACCAAGTGTATCTCCTTGGGGTGCGCTCGTATTGTTTGTTAAGAAGAAAGATGGTTCTCTTCGATTATGTATTGATTATAGGGAATTGAATAAGGTGACAGTTAAGAACAAATATCCGCTTCCTCGTATTGATGACTTGCTAGATCAAGTGCAAGTAGCTACAGTATTCTCCAAGATTGACTTGAGATCAGGGTACCATCAGCTTAGAGTTCGAGAAGATGATATCTATAAGACTGCTTTCAGAACAAGGTACGGTCACTATGAATTTGTGGTGATGCCTTTTGGGTTGACGAATGCTCCTGCCGTTTTTATGGACTTAATGAACATATGTTTTAGAGAATCCCTGGATCGTTTTGTGGTGGTTTTTATTGATGATATTCTAGTATACTCTCGGAGTATGGAGGACCATGAAACTCATCTTAGAGCAGTACTTGATGTGTTGAGGCGACAGAAGTTGTTTGCCAAGTTGTTAAAATGTGATTTTTGGTTACCTAAGGTGGCATTTCTTGGCCATGTAATCTCTAGTGAAGGTGTAATGGTCGATCCACAGAAAACGGAAACGGTAGCAAATTGGAAACCACTTCAGAATGTTAAGGAGGTTCGAAGCTTTCTTGGACTGGCAGGTTACTACAGGAGATTTGTGGAAGGTTTTTCTAAGATTGCACGACCATTAACTAATCTGCTGCGTAAGACCACGAAGTTTGAATGGAATAGGAAGTGTCTGGAGAGTTTTGAAGAGCTCAAGAGACGTTTGACTAGTGCACCAGTGTTAGCCTTACCACAGAGAACTGAAGGATTTGCCGTTTACAGTGATGCTTCGAAGCAAGGTTTGGGTTGCGTTCTAATGCAGAATGGAAAGGTTATAGCCTATGCATCTCGTCAACTTAAATCTCATGAAGTCAATTATCCTACCCATGATTTGGAACTTACAGCCGTAGTCTTTGCTCTCAAGATTTGGCGACATTATTTGTATGGGGTGAGATGTCCAATTTTCACTGATCATAAGAGCCTAAAGTATATCTCCACCCAGAAGGAATTGAATTTGAGACAGAGACGGTGGCTAGAGTTGATTAAGGATTATGATATAGATATATGCTATCATCCAGGAAAAGCCAATGTAGTGGCAGATGCTTTGAGTAGGAAGTTGACTCCGGAACATTGGGTTGCTTGTTTAACAGTTCAGCCAGGGTAACAACAAGAGTTTGTAAGAGGTGAAATTGAGATTTGGTGTGAGAAGGAACCGATGATGCTGAATGTGATGGAAATTCAATCAACGCTGGTAGAGTTGATCAAGGAGGGACAATCTCAGGACCCTGTGTTGAGTAAGCTGTGCAGTGAAGTTGCTCAAGGAAAGGCACCCGGATTTCTCATTCATGAGGATGGGATATTACGATTTCAGAATTGGTTATGTGTGCCAGCTGACAAGGAACTTAGAGAGTTAATCCTTAGGGAAAGTCACTCTTCAGCGTATTCAATACACCCAGGAGCCAGTAAGATGTATAAGGACTTGAGACGGAATTATTGGTGGAGTAACATGAAGCAAGAAGTTGCTGAGTATGTGTCGAGATGTTTGACATGCCAACATGTTAAGATTGAACACCAGAGACCAGTTGGGGAGTTACAATCGCTTCCTATTCCTGAATGGAAGTGGGAAGACGTCACGATGGATTTTGTTGTTGCTCTTCCTAGATCCCGAAAGGGGAATGAGGCAATATGGGTCATTGTGGATCGCTTGACGAAGTCTTCACACTTTATACTTATCAAGATTACTTAGAATCCATAGAAGTTAGCTGAAATATTCTTGCGGGAGATAGTTAGGCTGCATGGTGTTCCCAAGACTATTGTGTTTGACAGAGATGGATGATTTGTATCCCGTTTTTGGAAATCCTTGCATGCAGCAATGGGAACGCAATTGAGATTTAGTACATCTTTTCATCCTCAAACCGATAGTCAGTCTGAAAGGACAATTCAAACCTTGGAGGACATGCTTCGAGCTTGTGCTTTAGAATGGCTAGGGAATTGGGAAGACAGGTTGCATTTGATAGAATTTACGTACAATAATAGTTGGCATGCATCGATTAAGATGGCACCCTATGAAGCTTTGTATGGTCGTCGTTGTAGATCGACTTTGTGTTGGGACGATTTGACTGATGCTGTATTAGTTGCTCCCGAACTTTTGCAGAAAACTAGGGATGATGTTGAGGTGATTCGTCAGAGGTTGTTGACAGCTCAGACCAGACAGAAATCATATGCAGATGTCCATAGGAGACCCTTGGAATTCAGTGTTGGAGATCATGTATTTATTAAAGTTTCGCCGACTAAAGGAGTATTCAGATTTGGGAAACGGGGTAAGTTGAGTCCTAGGTATGTTGGTCCCTTTGAGATTCTGAAAAGAGTTGGTGTCGTAGCTTACCAAGTGGCATTGCCGCCAAGCATGAGTGGAATGCATGATGTATTTCATGTGTCTCAGCTGAGGAGATATGTGTATCATCCGACTCATGTTCTGAATTTTGAGAAGATGGAGTTTCAACCTGATGGCACGTTTGAGGAATCACCTATAAAGATTCTAGCGGTTGATCAGAAGAAATTGAGGAACAAGGTTATTCCTTTGGTGAAAGTGTTATGGGATAGGCATGGAACAGAAGAAGAGACTTGGGAACTGGAATCAGTTATGCGAGGCAGTTATCCGAACCTGTTTGATCTTAGTTTCGAGGACGAAACTATTATAAGGGGGGGAGAATGAAATACCCCAAAGATAATAGTAATCGCAAAATGGTAAATTAATTAGGGATTTCTTAAAATGAGGAAATGGGAAATTTGGGGGGAAAATCCCTTGTGGTCGGTTTTCTCTCTCGGAAAATCACTTCCCCTGTGCTCGGTAGCTCTCTCCCGATCTCTCTCCTGTGCCAGCCGAAGTCGCTTCTCCTCCGACGAGCCCGACCCGGATACCACTCTGATGTTCGCCTCCTCTTCCCCTGCTGTGGAGCCGTCTTTGTTGTTGCTGTCCTTTGCTGTTGTTGTTGAGTTGTTCGTGTTGTTCGCCGCTGCTGTCGTCTCCGGCGACGAGGAGCTCTTCTCAACAGCAAAGTCAGGCCATCGACAAGGTAAGCTTATAGGTTAAATTCGAAATTTTGCTGGTGAAATACCCCAAGGATGTTAGTAATGGCATAATGGTAAATTAATTAAGGATTTTACTTAAATGGGAGAAAGGGAAATTTGGGGATTTAATCCCTAAACTCATTCGGTTGTCTCTCTCTCTCTCTCTCCCGTGTGAGTTCTTCAACCGAGCAGCCCAACTCCCTTCTCCTCCGACGAACTCCTTCTCTTGTGCCCAGCTGAGTTGTTCTTTTCCGGCGAGCCGACTTGGACCGCGCTGCTGCTCTTCCTCCTCCTCCTCCTCCCCTGCTGCTGCTGTTGTTCTGCTGTCCGTGCTGCTGCCTTTGTTGTGCGGTTGTGCAGTTCGTGCTACTGCGGTTCGTGTGGTGGCTGAGGTCGCCGACGACGAGGAGCCTCCTCGGTGATTACCGTTGGTTGTCGACAAGGTAAGCTTATGAGTTAATTTCGAATTGATGTTGTGTTGTTCGAATTGATGTTGTGTTGTTCGAATTGATGTTGAATTGTTCTTCGTGGGCAGTTGAAGAGGAAAGTGTGTGACCGTATTGTTGAATTTGAGTTTGGATTGATTATTGTGTGGGGTTTGCTTGATTGGAATTTTGAAGGTATGAATTAGGGTTTGAATTTGGGGGTTTTTCTAGTTCTGGTTTGATTTGAATTAACGCCAGGGCTTTGCTCGGATTGTTGTCTCAGGTTCGTTCGAGTGGTTTGGAGACCTCTGGGGTCGTTGTGGTTTGACTTGAGGCAAGAGGATCCTTGCTAACTTTATATATTTTTATAAATTATTTTATGCCTATTTTAATTCAGTAATTAATTTTACCATTGCTTGAGCTATTTTTTTTATTGGATTAATTGACTATATATTTGCTTGGTTGAAATGTGTGTTGATGTGTGTTGATGTGTGATTATGTGATTTTGATTGTCGTTTGTGCTATTTGATTGAGTGTCAGTGTGGTGGTTGGATTGTCGTTGATTGGGAGTCGGAAGGGTCAGGTGATGATGGTCTCACCAAACCTCGTAGGGTATCGCCTATGTTGTTAAGGGCCAAAAATGCTGAATCAGAGTCGGAAGGGTCAGGTGATGAGGGTCTCACCAAACCTCGTAGGGTGTAGCCTATGTTGTTATGGACCAGGAGTTGGATGGTATGAGACCGTCCCTATCCAGATAGTTGGTTTTAGGTGATGAGAGTCTCACCGGTGGTGGGTTGGAATGGATTGCAGCTGTGTTGGAGTTATTTGTGTTTGAGAGTTGAGTACTCTTTTGGTTGTTTTGGTCGGATATTGTGTTGACATATGTATCTTATTTGGTTGAATTGGTTGAATATTGTAATGATTGTATTATGTTTGAAACTGTTTTGGGCTTGGCTAATCTTGCCATAGTCTTCTAAGAAGACTGACCAACTTCGGTTTACGTGCCGCGGTTGGTTGGGGTATCGGGTCCCCCAGTCAATCAGGCTTTGCAAGTTCAGCGCCAGCAAGGAGGATCCTGATCACCGTCGGTTTTGGAGTCGAAGGCTCTACACTTTTGGTTTTGGAGTACTTGACTTGGTTGTACTCGTCGTATTGGTTTTTGGTTTGTAAATTGTTGTATTTTCTGTATGTTAAGTTTGATTGTGGTTTCAAACTCTGGGCAGGATTTTCCATTGTGCTGCTTTTGATATATATTATATATGGGTTATGTTTTGTATTTTCTTTTCTTTCACCCGCCTTATAATCCTTCGGGATTATGGCACTGTAGCACCACTGGCCCGGGGGTGTTACAGAAGTTGGTATCAGAGCTCTTTTCAAAAATGTGTTTTTTCAGAGTTTTCAACTTGGGAATTTCTATACGTTGTTGTTGTGAACGATCGTGTGATCAGGAATCCTTGTTTTCAACCTGTAGTAAGTTGTGTTGGTAAGTATCGTTTGTGATGTTTTGTGCTAATGTTTATATATATTCAGTATGCCTCCGAAAGTGGGTCGTGGTAGAGGTAGAGGTCGTGGGCGTGGTAGAGGACGTCCTCGGGCTGATCCTCAAGAGGTGGATGTAAACAGTCAAGCTGCTGATAACTCTGTGGGAAGTCAGCAGAATCCTACAGGAATTCCACCAGAGGCTGCCAATGCGGGTATTGACCCAGGAACTTTGGTTGTGCTGCAACAGATGGTGACTCAGGCTATACAGGCTGCTATGGCACGAGTTCCGCCAGCTCAGGTTGCTCAGCCAGATCATATTGGGCAGCAAAGAAATGAACAGCCAGTATTACAGGCAGGATTTAGCCGATTCATGGAAGCTGTGGCTAGACTGAAGCCTCTAACTTTTGATGGGTCTGGTGAACCTGCAGCTGTGACGTTCTGGTTGAACAGATTAGAGAAATTGCTAGAGGGTATCAGATGTCCCGAGAATGAGAAGATAACGATTGCTGCTTATTATCTGATTGACGATGCTAGTGATTGGTGGGATGCCGCTCGACCAACTGACCACGGGGCTACATGGAAAGAGTTTCGAGCTAAGTTAGAGGACATATTCTTTCCAGAGGCACTAAGAGACGCTAAGCTGCATGAATTTCAGTATCCAGAGAATGAAGGGCTTAAAGTGCATCAATTGGCTGTGAAATTCAATAAGCTGCTGAAGTATGCAACTGTTGTGGTAAGAGATGAAAAGGATAAGATCAAGCACTTTCACATATGGTTATATCCCGAGATAAGGCCTCTGATGGCAAGACACAATTGTACTATGCTCGAGCAATTTATTGACGAGTGCCTGACTATGGAAGCAACTATTGATGACTCTAATCAGATTATGGATGCTCGGGCTGGGAAGAGACAGAAGACTCATTTTACACCTGGAGGAATTGGACCTCAAAGTAATTTTGGTGGGTTCAAAAAACCTTTCTTTACCCCTAAGAGTACCCCTAGCACTGGGCCGGCTAAGACAAGTCAAGGTGGTGGTTCCCAGATGTCAGTGAATTATCAACAGTCATGGGGCCAGCCAGGGATGACTAAGAATGCACAATGTTGCTTTAACTGTGGAGATCCAAATCATAAGAAGGCAAATTGTACCAAAGCACCTCAGACTTGTTTCAAATGTGGAGGAGTGGGACACATTAGAACCTTTTGCAGACACGGGGAAAATTCCACTCAAACTCAAGCTTCCTCTCCTGCTTATCGTCCAGTTCCGAATCAAAACCGTCCAGTACCGTCGCAGACACCACATAATGCTATGGGAAACAAGGGCAAGGCACTGATGGGTGGAACTTCAACCCCTCAGATTTATGAGATGAGGAGAACTGAGAATGACAACACGCCTGTGACTACATGTACACTTTTTATTCAGTCTGAACCCGTTCGTTTACTATTTGACTCTGGAGCTACGCATTCTTTTATTGCTGAGAATTGTGTAGATAGACTTGGGTTAGCATGTGATTTGGAATGTGAACCATTTGTTGTGGGATTGTCGAATGGTGATAAGTTAGTAGGTACTCGGGGACTTAAGGATTTTCCGATCATCATAGGTGGTCGGGAATGGATGGTTGATTTGATAGCTATCAAAATGTTGCACTATGATATTATCCTAGGTATGGATTGGCTTTCTCGCCATGGTGATGTTCTTGATTTCAGGAAGAAGACAGTTACTGTAAGAACAGATGAGGATGTAGCGCATGTGTTTGAAGGGCATGATCCGCGAGACTCTGGTAGAATTATCAGTGCAATGACAGCTGCTAGACTGCTAAGGCAAGGCTGTGCTGGATATGTGTGTTATGCTTTAGAGGAAATAAATGATGAAGTAAGAATAGACGACATTCCCGTCGTTTGCGAATATTCGGATGTGTTTCCGCAGAAACTGGTGGGTTTAGCACCAAGTCGAGATGTTGATTTTACCATTGAGTTAGAGCCGGGAACTGCCCCGATTTCTCAAGCTCCTTATCGCATGGCACCAGTAGAAATGATAGAATTGAGGAAACAGTTAGAAGAACTTGTTGAATCAGGATTTATTAGACCAAGTGTATCTCCTTGGGGAGCGCCCGTATTGTTTGTTAAGAAGAAAGATGGTTCTCTTCGATTATGTATTGATTACAGGGAATTGAATAAGGTGACGGTTAAGAACAAATATCCGCTTCCTCGTATGGATGACTTGCTAGATCAATTGCAATGAGCTATAATATTCTCCAAGATTGACTTGAGATCAGGGTACCATCAGCTTAGAGTTCGAGAAGATGATATCTACAAGACTGCTTTCAGAACAAGGTACGGTCACTATGAATTTGTGGTGATGCCTTTTGGGTTGACGAATGCTTCTGCAGTTTTTATGGACTTAATGAACATATGTTTTAGAGAATACCTAGATCGTTTTGTGGTGGTTTTTATTGATGATATTCTAGTATACTCTCGGAGTATGGAGGACCATGAAACTCATCTTAGAGCAGTACTTGATGTGTTGAGGCGACAGAAGTTGTTTGCCAAATTGTCAAAATGTGATTTTTGGTTACCTAAGGTGGCATTTCTTGGCCATGTGATCTCTAGTGAAGGTGTAATGGTCGATCCACAGAAAACAGAAGCGGTAGCAAATTGGAAACCACTTCAGAATGTTAAGGAGGTTCGAAGCTTTCTTGGACTGGCAGGTTATTACAGGAGATTTGTGGAAGGCTTTTCTCAGATTGCACGACCATTAACTAATCTGCTGCGTAAGACCACGAAGTTTGAATGGGACAGGAAGTGTCTGGAGAGTTTTGAAGAGCTCAAGAGACGTTTGACTAGTGCACCAGTGTTAGCCTTACCGCAGGGAACTGAAGGATTTGCCATTTACAGTGATGCTTCTAAGCAAGGTTTGGGTTGTGTTCTAATGCAGAATGAAAAGGTTATAGCCTATGCATCTCGTCAATTTAAATCTCATGAAGTCAATTATCCTACCCATGATTTGGAACTTGCAGCCGTAGTCTTTGCTCTCAAGATTTGGCGACATTATTTGTATGGGGTAAGATGTCCAATTTTCATTGATCATAAGAGCCTAAAGTATATCTTCACCCAGAAGGAATTGAATTTGAGACAGAGACGGTGGCTAGAGTTGATTAAGGATTATGATATAGACATATGCTATCATCCAGGAAAAGCCAATGTAGTGGCAGATGCTTTGAGTAGGAAGTTGACTTCGGAACATAGGATTGCTTGTTTAACAGTTCAGCCAGAGTTACAACAAGAGTTTGTAAGAGGTGAAATTTAGATTTGGTGTGAGAAGGAACAAATGATGGGAATTCAATCAACGCTAGTAGAGTCGATCAGGGAGAAACAATCTCAGGACCCTGTGTTGGGTAAGCTGTGCAGTGAAGTTGCTCAAGGAAAGGCACCCGGATTTCTCATTCATGAGGATGGGATATTACGATTCCAGAATCGGTTATGTGTGCCAGCTGACAAGGAACTTAGAGAGTTGATCCTTAAGGAAAGTCATTCTTCAGCGTATTCAATACACCAAGGAGCCAGTAAGATGTATAAGGACTTGAGACGGAATTATTGGTGGAGTAACATGAAACAAGAAGTTGCTGAATATGTGTCGAGATGTTTGACATGCCAGCAGGTTAAGATTGAACACCAGAGACCAGCTAGAGAGTTACAACCGCTTCCTATTCCTGAATGGAAGTGGGAAGACATCTCAATGGATTTTGTTGTTGCTCTTCCTAGATCCCGAAAAGGAAATGAGGCAATATGGGTCATTGTGGATCGCTTGACGAAGTCTTCACACTTTATACCTATCAAGATTACTTGGAATCCAGAGAAGTTAGCTGAAATATTCTTGCGAGAGATAGTCAGATTGCATGGTGTTCCCAAGATTATTGTGTCAGACAGAGATGGACGATTAACATCTCATTTTTGGAAATCCTTGCATGCGACAATGGGAACGCAACTAAGATTTAGTACCTCTTTTCATCCTCAAACTGACGTTCAGTCTGAAAGGACAATTCAAACTTTGGAAGACATGCTTCGAGCTTGTGCTTTAGAATGGCCCGGAAATTGGGAAGACAGGTTGCATTTGATAGAATTTACGTACAATAATAGTTGGCATGCATCGATTAAGATGGCACCTTATGAAGCTTTGTATGGTCGTCGTTGTAGATCGCCTTTGTGTTGGGATGATTTGACTGATGTTGTGTTAGTTGCTCCTGATCTTCTGCAGAAAACTATGGATGACATTGAGGTGATTCGTTAGAGATTGTTGTCAGCTCAGAGTAGACAGAAATCGTATGCAGATGTCCATAGGAGACCTTTGGAATTCAGTGTGGGAGATCATGTGTTTATTAAAGTTTCGCCGACTAAAGGAGTATTCATATTTGGGAAACGAGGTAAGTTGAGTCCTAGATATGTTGGTCCCTTTGAGATTCTGAAGAGAGTTGGTATCGTGGCTTACCAAGTTGCATTGTCGCCAAAGATGAGTGGAATGCATGACGTATTTCATGTATCTCATCTGAGGAGATATCTGTATCATCCGACTCATGTTCTGAATTTTGAGGAGATGGAGTTTCAACCTGATGGCACGTTTGAGGAATCACCTGTAAAGATTCTAGCGGTTGATCAGAAGAAATTGAGGAACAAAGTTATTCCTTTGGTGAAAGTGTTATGGGCTAGGCATGGAACCGAAGAAGAGATGTGGGAATTAGAGTCGGTTATGCGACGCAGTTATCCGAACCTGTTTGATCTTAGTTTCGAGGACGAAACTGTTATAAGGGGGGAGAATGAAATACCCCAAGGATGTTAGTAATGACATAATGGTAAATTAATTAAGGATTTTACTTAAATGGGAGAAAGGGAAATTTGGGGATTTAATCCCTAAACTCATTCGGTTGTCTCTCTCTCTCTCCCGTGTGATTTCTTCAGCCGAGCAGCCCAGCTCCCTTCTCCTCCGATGAACTCCTTCTCCTGTGCCCAGCCGAGTTGTTCTTCTCCGGCGAGCCGACTTGGACCGCGCTGCTGCTCTTCCTCCTCCTCCTCCCCTGCTGCTGCTGTCGTTCTGCTGTCCGTGCTGCTGCCTTTGTTGTGCAGTTCGTGCTGCTGCGGTTCGTGTGGTGGCTGAGGTCGTCGACGACGAGGAGCCTCCTCGGTGATTACCGTTGGTTGTCGACAAGGTAAGCTTATGAGTTAATTTCGAATTGATGTTGCGTTGTTCGAATTGATGTTGTGTTGTTCGAATTGATGTTGAATTGTTCTTCATGGGCAGTTGAAGAGGAAAGTGTGTGACCGTATTGCTGAATTTGAGTTTGGATTGATTATTGTGTGGGGTTTGCTTGATTGGAATTTTGAAGGTATGAATTAGGGTTTGAATTTGGGGGTTTTTCTAGTTCTGGTTTGATTTGAATTAACGCCAGGGTTTTGCTCGGATTGTTGTCTCAGGTTCGTTCGAGTGGTTTGGAGACCTCTGGGGTCGTTGTGGTTCGACTTGAGGCAAGAGGATCCTTGCTAACTTTATATATTTTTATAAATTATTTTATGCCTATTTTAATTCAGTAATTAATTTTACCGTTGCTTGAGCTATTTTTTTTATTGGATTAATTGACTATATATTTGCTTGGTTGAAATGTGTGTTGATGTGTGATTATGTGATTTTGATTGTCGTTTGTGCTATTTGATTGAGTGTGAGTGTGGTGGTTGGATTGTCGTTGATTGGGAGTCGGAAGGGTCAGGTGATGATGGTCTCACCAAACCTCGTTGGGTATCGTCTACGTTGTTAAGGGCCAAAAATGCTGAATCAGAGTCGGAAGGGTCAGGTGATGAGGGTCTCACCAAACCTCGTAGGGTGTAGCCTATGTTGTTATGGACCAGGAGTTGGATGGTATGAGACCGTCCATATCCGGATAGTTGGTTTTAGGTGATGAGAGTCTCACTGGTGGTGGGTTGGAATGGATTGGAGCTGTGTTGGAGTTATTTGCGTTTGAGAGTTGAGTACTCTTTTGGTTGTTTTGGTCGGATATTGTGTTGACATATATATCTTATTTGGTTGAATTGGTTGAATATTGTAATGATTGTATTATGTTTGAAACTGTTTTGGGCTTGGCTAATCTTGCCATAGTCTTCTAAGAAGACTGACCAACTTCGGTTTATGTGCCGCGGTTGGCTGGGGTATCGGGTCCCCCAGTCAATCAGGCTTTGTAGGTTCAGCGCCAGCAAGGAGGATCCTGATCACCGTCGGTTTTGGAGTCGAAGGCTCTACACTTTTGGTTTTGGAGTACTTGACTTGGTTGTACTTGTCGTATTGGTTTTTGGTTTGTAAATTGTTGTATTTTCTGTATGTTAAGTTTGATTGTGGTTTCAAACTCTGGGCAGGATTTTCCGCTGTGCTGCTTTTGATATATATTATATATGGGTTATGTTTTGTATTTTCTTTTCTTTCACCCGCCTTATAATCCTTCGGGATTATAGCACTGTAGCACCACTGGCCCGAGGGTGTTACAACTGGACTAGGAATCTTTGCTGAATTTATGTGTGTGAAGTTGTGAAGCTGTGTGGACTGAAGTTGGTGGAGTTGTGCAGCAAATTCGTGATTTTTAAGCTTGGGTTGAATTGTGTGGGGTTTGCTTAATTGGAAATTTTGAAGGTATGATTCTAGGGTTTGATTTGGGGGTTTTCTAGTTGTGGATTGGTATGAATTAACGCTAGGGTTTTGCTCGGATTGTTGTCTCAGGTTCGTTTGAGTAGTTTGGAGATCTCTGGAGTCGTTGTTGTTCGACTTGAGGCAAGAGGATTCTTGCTAACTTTATATATTTTATAAATTAATTTATGCTTAGTTTATTTCATAATTAATTTACCGTTGCTTGAGCTATTTAAATTGGATTGTTTGACTATATAGTTGCGTGGTTGAAATGTGTGATTATGTGATATTAATTGTCGTATGTGATAATTGATTGAGTGTCGGTGTGGTGATGGATTGTTGTTGATTGAGAGTCCAAGGGCCAGGTGATGATAGCCTCACCAAACATCGTAGGGTATCGCCTACGTTGTTAAGGGCCAGTGTTAATTCAGAGTCAAGGGGTCAAGTGATGATAGCCTCACCAAACCGCGTAGGGTATACGCCTACGTCGTTAAGGGCCAAGGATTGGAATTGAATTGGAGGTTAGGTTGGAAGTGGGTTAAAGTTGTATGTGTGTTTGAAGTGTTGAGTCATGTCAGTATATGATTATAATTGGATGATTGTGGAGATAACTACTATACGTTTGAAATGTTTCGGCTAGGCTAATCTTGCCAGTCTTTCGCGAGACTGGCCAATTTCGGAAAGTTTAGAATGTGTAGACAAAGAAAATATTCATTATATAGGAAAGTTTAGCTACTAAGTTCATACAAAGTATATTAACAACTAGTTTTATAAATAAAATTTTGAGCGTAAAAATTTCTTTAAAAAATAGATCTATAATTAACGTAATTCATACTTACCAAAAGAAAGTTTTATTGTTTAATTATGAAAAAAATGTTAATAAATCGTAATTCGAATATGGTGAAATTGTAACTTAAAAAATACCTTCATAAGCAGAAGCTAAGGATATAATATCGAATTCATTGAAAATACAAAATATAAGAAATGTTCTAACATTAGATATATTAATAATGCATGTATGAATATATAAAAGTACTACAAAGACTTGTGAAAAAACGACCCGACATAAAAACCTGACCCGACCGGAACATCACTGAAATAAGAAGGACTTGAACCTAAACTCGACTCGAACCCGAAAGACACAAACACGAATCCGAGCTCGACGAACCCTGCTATTTCATATATTTTATTTCATTATATTAAATATTTTAATATACATTATTAAATAATTATATAATATTAATTATTTTATTTATAATCATAAAAACAGACACTTTCGACCCGTTGGGTCAACCCAAGCTCGAGCTAAACCCATTACGATCTAACCCGACTCGACCAACCCAAAAATTTTAATGACCAGATCGACCCGAACCCGACCCGCCCGACCTAGTTGATAGGTCTCTAGTCTCTACAACCCAATATCATGGAACTTGCAGTAAGAAATATAGGTGTTTTGATAATGAAGAAATGAAAAGCCCATTATGTGAACATAAAGTACATATTTATCAAAAAGATTTATTGTAAATTATAAATATCAAAATTTAATCAAAACAACAAGTTGTTAATATACTTTGTATGAACCTTGTCCTTGACTCATGCGAGAAGGACTTTTTTGTTTGGCGACGTTGACTTTGTAAGTTCTCACTTTCTTATTATTTTTGAATGTTGTCATGTTCGTAGGCTTAGGTTATACCGTAGTTAAGTATCATCTTGTTGTGTCTAATGCAGTAATATTGTTCTCAATGGGAAAAATATAGAAAATCATAAAGAAGAGTATCAAATAATTATAATATGTTTATTTTTTATTAGATCCTTATCAGGACATCAATTACATGAGTGATCCATGGTACTAAATTCAGAACAACTTTTAGAGACAAATTAAATTATTTGTAAAGCATTTAGCTAAGTTACTAGCTAACAATAGCAATGACAAACATTTTGATGATTACGGATTTTGCACTCTCCGCCCCTGCACGATGATTGACAATAGGTATTACACTTGTCATTAGTACACGATCCCGAGGACAAGTGATGTTCTTGGCAACAAATTCCTCCCATTGCTACTCCAAAAAATCCTACACATACATAACATTTTGAAAGCACGAAATAATCATCATAGAGAAAAAAACACGAAACTATAAATACTCATATATAAACAATACAAAAGAATGAGATTTATTTACCAATACACAACATGGCAATGAAGAAAACTGCAACTGGTCTTGTCATTGTGGCTTGAAGATTGTAATTAGAGATGAGATTATGTTTTTAGATGTGACTTAGTATTAACGTGAAAGGATGGGGGTATTTATATGCTTTAATGTTGATCATCTAAATGGCAATGAGTAAATAAGTTGATATAGTTGCCAAAATTGTAAGGATTTCGATATTATAACGATCCTTTTATTTTGAGTAACAATGCCTTATATTATAATTGTAGGTGTTAATTGAGCATAAAATTGTAGATCGTGATATTGGTATTGTTGGCCATATTCATGCATGCTACGTTGTCCTAGTTAGGTCTAAGTCTCCTACTAAATTGTATAAGCAGAGATTTTTTTACCAAAACAAATGTATGGGCATGATAAAAGCAAGGAAAATTACATATATATATATATATAATTTAATTTGTAGCTTAGTGAAGTATGTAGTATCAATTTTTATTTTTTTTGAGAGCATAGTATCATATATTTTGGCATGAACATAAGAAAAAAAATCATAATTCGGATCAATGAAAGTAACAAGAATGATTTTCAAACAAGCCCAAGATGTTGTTTATTGGCCCAACAAGCCTAAATGTAAATAACGGGCTGAATGTAGTTTGGACCGGATTCAATTAAGTTTGTATTCCAATTTTTCTGGAATCTAATCTCATTTGATCATCATCATCGTACATACAGATATGTATCCATCTCCAATTTTTATAACCAGCTTATCATCATGGTCGGACCCAAGTGGGGTTTAGTGAGGATTACATGGGTTTTTATTGAAAAATAGGATTTATGGTCCAAATTTAGGACTTGGATTTTGGGATTTACGTGAGCATCATGATTTAGAAATTTGGTCGTATTAAATCATGCAGATTGTTGTCCTTTGTATTTTATTTTCAACTAGCTAAATATGCGTCGCTTACACGGCCTGATATATATCTATCTAGTTTAGAAGATAAAGAAACAAAAAAACTAAAAGCATATAATAATTTTCCTAACATAAATGTTGGAAACAAAAAAAAACGAGATATAAGCACATATAGCATAAAGTTAACAAATTTTATAATTGAAGTGTAAAAATACGTAATTCAATTTAATTGTCAATAAGTCTCTTTCTAACTTGAAATTGTGGACGACAATAAGAGTGGTTATATGTAAAGCATAAATAATTATTAAAATTTTCTAATGTGTGTCCGTAGGTACAAGAAAACATTTTCAAATTTGGTTTTCACTTTAATTTATTATTTATTTATATTTAAATTGACTTCTTATGGTTTATGAATTCCAATTTAGGGTAAACTTTGGAGATATATTTCTCAAGTTTAAAATATTGAAATGTGTTCATGGCCCCACATCAAAAAGACCAAAAAACTTGTTTTTTATGTAATATTGATTCAACCATAGAAAAATATAATAGGTGTACAAATAATAACAAAAATACATTATTTTTCAATTGACCAACATCTATAGTAACTTTTCTACATACGAATAAAGTTTTAGAGTAGTCAACCTCTAACAATTAACCATCTTAGTGCATCTTATAGAGTCATTTTTCGACAAAAAATGGATAGGGATTTTTCACATGATATCATTTTTGTATGGGGTGAACTTGTGACCACCTAATGCCTCCTATTTGAAATACCCCATATAAGATAAGGATAATGGCATAATGGTAAATTAATTATGGGATTACTTAAATATGGGAGAAAGGGGAATTTGAGGATTTAATCCCTAAACTCATTCGGTTGTCTCTCTCTCTCCCGAGTGAGTTCTTCAGCGAGCAGCCCAGCTCTTCCTCCTCCTCCTCCGCTGGTGTCCATGGTGGTGTGGGTGCTGGTTCGCTGATGCACAGAGTCGAGCCGCGAGCAGCCCAACTCTTCTCCTCCTCTGTTCGCGCGACCCACGACGAGCCAGCCCAGCCAAGCGTCGTCTCCGGTGAGCTCGACCGGACCACCGTTGTGCGTCGTCCTCTTCCTCCTCTATTCTGGAGCTGTGCTGGTGGTCGTGGTGCTGCTGCTGTCCAGTTATTGCTGCTACTGTTGTGCGGACCAGCTGTTGTACGAACCACTGCTGAAGGTCGGACCGTGCTGCTGTTGCTGGGGTGCTGATGCTGGTGGCTGCTATTGTAATTCCGGCGACGAAGGGGAGCAAACCCGGTGGCTACGTGGTGGTTGTCATCAAGGTAAGGGTGGGCTCTCTAATCTGATTTTTTTTGGACTGATTTCTGCTGAACAATATTGGGCAGATTTGGTTGCTTGGATTGAATTAGGTTTTGGGCAAATTTGGTTTGAAATTTCAGAGAGTTTGGTTAAATTGTGTATGGATTGCTGAGATTGGTGAATTGAAGGTGTGATTTTAGGGTTTGAATTGGGGGTTTATTAGTTGTGGATTTGTATGAGTAATTAATGCCAGGGATTTGCTCGGATTGATTTCGCAGGTTCGTTCGAGTTGGTTGGAGATCTCTGAGGTCGTGGTTGTCGAGCTTGAGGCAAGATAAATCTTGCTAACCCTTCGTATATTTTTATAAAATTACTTTTGTTCCTATCTTGATTCAGTAATTGATTTAGCCTTGTTTGAGTAAATTAATTTGGATTATTAGTTGTGAAATTTCTTGGTTGAATATGTGTGGTTGTTGACACTTGTGTGTGTGTGTTGGATTGTGTATGTCGACACCTGTGTGTGTTGGCGGTTGTGTGTTGGATTGTGTGCGTGATGTTAGTTGTGTGTTGAGATTGCGTGTGTGTGTGTGTGTGTGAATGTATGGGTGTGTTAGTAATTGTCTCGTGTTGTGTTTGACTGAATGTGATGTGGTGGTTGGTCGTAACTAAATATGGTTTGATTGTTGTGGATTGATTGTTGTGGATCGATTGGATTATTTGACTATAATTGCTTGGTTGATGATGTGTGATTGTGTGACATTGATTGTCGTTGTGTTTGATTGAGTGTCGGTGTGATGGTTGGATTGTCGTTGATTGGGGGTCGAAGGGTCAGGTGATGATCGTCTCACCAAACCTCATAGGGAATCGCCTACGTTGTTAAGGACCAAAAATGTTGAATCAGAGTCGGAGGGTTAGGTGATGATCGTCTCACCAAACCTCGTAGGGTGTAGCCTACGTTGTTAAGGTCCAGGTGTTGGATGGTATGAGACCGTCCCTATCCGGATAGTTGGTTTTAGGTGATGAGTGTCTCACCGGTGATGGGTTGGAATGGATTGGAGTTATTTGCTTTTGATGAGTTGAGTTATTTGGTGGAATTGGTCGATTATGGTGATGATTGTTATGTATATCTTTTGGTTGAATTGGTCGTTTATTGTGTTGAGTTATATTATTTATTGGGTTACAATTGGTTGATTGTTGTGATATCTATTATGTGTTAAATGTAAGATGTGTACCTGAATACGTGGATTTGTGATGAATGTTGATTATGTACTTGATTAAGTGGTTGTGTTGGTAATTTGGTTGTATGTTTGATAATTGGTTTATGTTGGACGTTGATTGTTATTAGTTGTGGTTGTGGGTCATTGTTGGCCATTGGTTGTGGTTGTGAATTTACGTGTGTTATAGTTGTTGATTGTAACTAGTCAAGGTTGTGAATCTCTGTTGATGTGGATGCTAGTAGTAGCTAGTTTCGGATAGAGGGGTACTTTGAGTTTATGGAATGGTTAAGTGGATGTTGTGGAGGTTGGTTTCCCATCTTGATGGTGTGGGCCAACATAAGTTTGGGTCGCGGTTTATGGTAGAACAGGCGGCACCAGGAGGGTGGCTGGCCTGGATTGTTATTTTGTTATGTTTATATGTGATGATTATCTCGTTGATGCTTATGTGTTTGTTGATGTGAAGGTTAATTGATTTTATTGTGTTAGTGTAGTAGTGAGTTCAGTATAATTGGTTAGCTTTGGTTGTAAGTCAGTAGTAAGAGATGTGTATGTGCATAGAGTTGTTGATTGAGGTATTAGTAATAGGGAGAAGGATGGATTAGATGTGTCAGTGAAGTTGGATTCGATTGTTTTATTCGTTTATGCTTGTGATGACTTTGAGGATGGATTGATTGAGGTTAGTATAGTGAAGAGTTGGATAAGGATGTGTAATGAATGGTATGTGATAGTGTGTGTATATGTTTTGACGTGTGGTTGGTATTGGTTGGTTGATATGATTAAGTATAGTTATGATATTATATATATATATATTGTGTGGCGTGTTGTCGTTGTTGTGAGTTGATTGGTGATATATGTATGTGTTTTGAACTATTTTTTCTTGAGGAGTTTTGCCAGTCTTTCGCGAGACTGACCAACTTCGGTTTACGTGCCGCGGTTAGCTGGGGTATCGGGTCCCCCAGTCAATCAGGCTTGTAGGTTTGCAGCAACAAGCGGGTTCTGGATCACAGATGTGTCTTCACAGTGAAAGATTTAGTTTTGCATCAGATGTGAAATTTTTGGTATTCGCTTCCGTTGTTTTGGATTTAAATTGTTGCATTAAACTGGTTGACAGGTTTTAGTGTTGTTTTAAATCTTGAGCAGGGATTTTAATATTGATGATTTTATGTATTGGGAGAGTTTTGGATTTCTTTTCTTTTAAAATCGTCTTATAGTCCTTCGGGGACTATGGCACTGTAGCACCTCTGGCCCGGGGTGTTACAGGAATTGGTATCAGAGCATTTACGTTCTAAAATGGTTTTCAAAAGTTTGATGTGGATGAGACCACTCGCAAAAACTGTGAAGCAATCGTGTGATCAGAGACCCTTGTTGTTACGTATAGGTAAGTTTGTGTTTGATTAATTTTATATGTGATGTTTAGTGTTGTTGAATAATTTTAAATGGTGCGTTCCCTGGTAAATGGGACGTGCTAGAGATTTAAAAGGTATGAGTATGGTAGAGGATGAGGCTGTTGGGCTTATCGTCAAGAGGTTGAGTCTGGTAACTGATGATTGGTATGAAAATGTTGTGTGCTACTGTTATTGTCAAGAATGAGAATGACAGATTGAGCACTTTCAATGATGGTTGTATTTTGAGATAAAACTCTGATGGTGATGCATAACTGTACGATCTTTGAGCAATGTGCTGATGAGTATTTGATTAGGGAGACTACTATAGTTGATTTTGATCAGACTGTTGATGTTGGAAGCAGTAAGAAACAGAGAACTCAGTCTGCACTGGAAAAAGTGGGATTTTACGACTATGGGTTCGGCTGAGTTGAGAAGTAGAATGTGCAGGTTGCTACAGGCAGATTGTGGCAGGTTACGTAAGGCTAAGAATTTTGAATGGAACGGGAAATGTCAGGAGAGAGTTTCAAAGAACTGAGGAGGTGTTTGATTAGTGCGTCAGTATTAGTTTTACTGCATGGAACAGAAATGTTGTCATCTACAGTGATGTGTCTAAGCAAGGTTTGGGTTACGTTTTGATGCAGGATGGGAAAGTCATTGCATATGCTTTTTGTCAGCTCAAGTTGTATAAGAGAGAGTTGAACATGAGATACAGATGGTTGCTAGAATTGATCAAGGATTGTGATATAGATATCGTTATCAATCAGAAAAGAGCTACCGTGGTTGTTGATGCTTTGTGTAAGAAGTCGACTCTCGAGCATATGGTTGCTAGTCTGATAGTTCAGCCGGGATTGCAACAAGAGTTGATGAAGGGTGAAGTTGAAATTTGTTTGGGAAAGAGCGAACGCAGCTGAATGTGATGGGATGTTGAGTAAGATATCAATGAGATTGCTCAGGGAAGAGTGTTCAGATTTTTGTTCAGGAAGATAGAGCTTTGTGATTTCAGATCGGTTATGTGTGCCAGCTAATAAAGAGATTAGAGAATGGATTCTCAAGGAAGGTCATTCTTCGGCAAGTCCTGTACATTCTGGGTCAGTCATGCGAGGCAGTTATCCGAACTTGTTTGATCTTAGTTTCGAGGACGAAACTCTTATAAGGGAGGGAGAATGAAATACCCCATATAAGATAAGGATAATGGCATAATGGTAAATTAATTATGGGATTACTTAAATATGGGAGAAAGGGGAATTTGAGGATTTAATCCCTAAACTCATTCGGTTGTCTCTCTCTCTCCCGAGTGAGTTCTTCAGCGAGCAGCCCAGCTCTTCCTCCTCCTCCTCCGCTGGTGTCCGTGGTGGTGTGGGTGCTGGTTCGCTGATGCACAGAGCCGAGCCGCGAGCAGCCCAACTCTTCTCCTCCTCTGTTCGCGCGACCCACGACGAGCCAGCCCAGCCAAGCGTCGTCTCCGGTGAGCTCGACCGGACCACCGTTGTGCGTCGTCCTCTTCCTCCTCTATTCTGGAGCTGTGCTGGTGGTCGTGGTGCTGCTGCTGTCCAGTTACTGCTGCTACTGTTGTGCGGACCAGCTGTTGTACGAACCACTGCTGAAGGTCGGACCGTGCTGCTGTTGCTGGGGTGCTGATGCTGGTGGCTGCTACTGTAATTCCGGCGACGAAGGGGAGCAAACCCGGTGGCTACGTGGTGGTTGTCATCAAGGTAAGGGTGGGCTCTCTAATCTGATTTTTTTGGACTGATTTCTGCTGAACAATATTGGGCAGATTTGGTTGCTTGGATTGAATTAGGTTTTGGGCAAATTTGGTTTGAAATTTCAGAGAGTTTGGTTAAATTGTGTATGGATTGCTGAGATTGGTGAATTGAAGGTGTGATTTTAGGGTTTGAATTGGGGGTTTATTAGTTGTGGATTTGTATGAGTAATTAATGCCAGGGATTTGCTCGGATTGATTTCACAGGTTCGTTCGAGTTGGTTGGAGATCTCTGAGGTCGTGGTTGTCGAGTTTGAGGCAAGATAAATCTTGCTAACCCTTCGTATATTTTTATAAAATTACTTTTGTTCCTATCTTGATTCAGTAATTGATTTAGCCTTGTTTGAGTAAATTAATTTGGATTATTAGTTGTGAAATTTCTTGGTTGAATATGTGTGGTTGTTGACACTTGTGTGTGTGTGTTGGATTGTGTATGTCGACACCTGTGTGTGTTGGCGGTTGTGTGTTGGATTGTGTGCGTGCTGGTAGTTGTGTGTTGAGATTGCGTGTGTGTGTGTGTGTGTGAATGTATGGGTGTGTTAGTAATTGTCTCGTGTTGTGTTTGACTGAATGTGATGTGGTGGTTGGTCATAACTAAATATGGTTTGATTGTTGTGGATTGATTGTTGTGGATCGATTGGATTATTTGACTATAATTGCTTGGTTGATGATGTGTGATTGTGTGACATTGATTGTCGTTGTGTTTGATTGAGTGTCGGTGTGATGGTTGGATTGTCGTTGATTGGGGGTCGAAGGGTCAGGTGATGATCGTCTCACCAAACCTCGTAGGGAATCGCCTACGTTGTTAAGGACCAAAAATGTTGAATCAGAGTCGGAGGGTCATGTGATGATCGTCTCACCAAACCTCGTAGGGTGTAGCCTGCGTTGTTAAGGTCCAGGTGTTGGATGGTATGAGACCGTCCCTATCCGGATAGTTGGTTTTAGGTGATGAGTGTCTCACCGGTGATGGGTTGGAATGGATTGGAGTTATTTGCTTTTGATGAGTTGAGTTATTTGGTGGAATTGGTCGATTATGGTGATGATTGTTATGTATATCTTTTGGTTGAATTGGTCATTTATTGTGTTGAGTTATATTATTTATTGGGTTACAATTGGTTGATTGTTGTGATATCTATTATGTGTTAAATGTTGGCTGTGTACCTGAATACGTGGATTTGTGATGAATGTTGATTATGTACTTGATTAAGTGGTTATGTTGGTAATTTGGTTGTATGTTTGATAATTGGTTTATGTTGAACGTTGATTGTTATTAGTTGTGGTTGTGGGTCATTGTTGGCCATTGGTTGTGGTTGTGAATTTACGTGTGTTATAGTTGTTGATTGTAACTAGTCAAGGTTGTGAATCTCTGTTGATGTGGATGCTGGTAGTAGCTAGTTTCGGATAGAGGGGTACTTTGAGTTTATGGAATGGTTAAGTGGATGTTGTGGAGGTTGGTTTCCCATCTTGAGGGTGTGGGCCAACATAAGTTTGGGTCGCGGTTTATGGTAGAACAGGCGGCACCAGGAGGGTGGCTGGCCTGGATTGTTATTTTGTTATGTTTATATGTGATGATTATCTCGTTGATGCTTATGTGTTTGTTGATGTGAAGGTTAATTGATTTTGTTGTGTTAGTGTAGTAGTGAGTTCAGTATAATTGGTTAGCTTTGGTTGTAAGTCAGTAGTAAGAGATGTGTATGTGCATAGAGTTGTTGATTGAGGTGTTAGTAATAGAGAGAATGATGGATTAGACGTGTCAGTGAAGTTGGATTCGATTGTTTTATTCGTTTATGCTTGTGATGACTTTGAGGATGGATTGATTGAGGTTAGTATAGTGAAGAGTTGGATAAGGATGTGTAATGAATGGTATGTGATAGTGTGTGTATATGTTTTGACGTGTGGTTGGTATTGGTTGGTTGATATGATTAAGTATAGTTATGATATTATATATATATATATTGTGTGGCGTGTTGTCGTTGTTGTGAGTTGATTGGTGATATATGTATGTGTTTTGAACTATTTTTTCTTGAGGAGTTTTGCCAGTCTTTCGCGAGACTGACCAACTTCGGTTTACGTGCCGCGGTTAGCTGGGGTATCGGGTCCCCCAGTCAATCAGGCTTGTAGGTTTGCAGCAACAAGCGGGTTCTGGATCACAGATGTGTCTTCACAGTGAAAGATTTAGTTTTGCATCAGATGTGAAATTTTTGGTATTCGCTTCCGTTGTTTTGGATTTAAATTGTTGCATTAAACTGGTTGACAGGTTTTAGTGTTGTTTTAAATCTTGAGCAGGGATTTTAATATTGATGATTTTATGTATTGGGAGAGTTTTGGATTTCTTTTCTTTTAAAATCGTCTTATAGTCCTTCGGGGACTATGGCACTGTAGCACCTCTGGCCCGGGGTGTTACAGGAATTGGTATCAGAGCATTTACGTTCTAAAATGGTTTTCAAAAGTTTGATGTGGATGAGACCACTCGCAAAAACTGTGAAGCAATCGTGTGATCAGAGACCCTTGTTGTTACGTATAGGTAAGTTTGTGTTTGATTAATTTTATATGTGATGTTTAGTGTTGTTGAATAATTTTAAATGGTGCGTTCCCTGGTAAATGGGACGTGCTAGAGATTTAAAAGGTATGAGTATGGTAGAGGATGAGGCTGTTGGGCTTATCGTCAAGAGGTTGAGTCTGGTAACTGATGATTGGTATGAAAATGTTGTGTGCTACTGTTATTGTCAAGAATGAGAATGACAGATTGAGCACTTTCAATGATGGTTGTATTTTGAGATAAAACTCTGATGGTGATGCATAACTGTACGATCTTTGAGCAATGTGCTGATGAGTATTTGATTAGGGAGACTACTATAGTTGATTTTGATCAGACTGTTGATGTTGGAAGCAGTAAGAAACAGAGAACTCAGTCTGCACTGGAAAAAGTGGGATTTTACGACTATGGGTTCGGCTGAGTTGAGAAGTAGAATGTGCAGGTTGCTACAGGCAGATTGTGGCAGGTTACGTAAGGCTAAGAATTTTGAATGGAACGGGAAATGTCAGGAGAGAGTTTCAAAGAACTGAGGAGGTGTTTGATTAGTGCGTCAGTATTAGTTTTACTGCATGGAACAGAAATGTTGTCATCTACAGTGATGTGTCTAAGCAAGGTTTGGGTTACGTTTTGATGCAGGATGGGAAAGTCATTGCATATGCTTTTTGTCAGCTCAAGTTGTATAAGAGAGAGTTGAACATGAGATACAGATGGTTGCTAGAATTGATCAAGGATTGTGATATAGATATCGTTATCAATCAGAAAAGAGCTACCGTGGTTGTTGATGCTTTGTGTAAGAAGTCGACTCTCGAGCATATGGTTGCTAGTCTGATAGTTCAGCCGGGATTGCAACAAGAGTTGATGAAGGGTGAAGTTGAAATTTGTTTGGGAAAGAGCGAACGCAGCTGAATGTGATGGGATGTTGAGTAAGATATCAATGAGATTGCTCAGGGAAGAGTGTTCAGATTTTTGTTCAGGAAGATAGAGCTTTGTGATTTCAGATCGGTTATGTGTGCCAGCTAATAAAGAGATTAGAGAATGGATTCTCAAGGAAGGTCATTCTTCGGCAAGTCCTGTACATTCTGGGTCAGTCATGCGAGGCAGTTATCCGAACTTGTTTGATCTTAGTTTCGAGGACGAAACTCTTATAAGGGAGGGAGAATGAAATACCCCATATAAGATAAGGATAATGGCATAATGGTAAATTAATTATGGGATTACTTAAATATGGGAGAAAGGGGAATTTGAGGATTTAATCCCTAAACTCATTCGGTTGTCTCTCTCTCTCCCGAGTGAGTTCTTCAGCGAGCAGCCCAGCTCTTCCTCCTCCTCCTCCGCTGGTGTCCGTGGTGGTGTGGGTGCTGGTTCGCTGATGCACAGAGCCGAGCCGCGAGCAGCCCAACTCTTCTCCTCCTCTGTTCGCGCGACCCACGACGAGCCAGCCCAGCCAAGCGTCGTCTCCGGTGAGCTCGACCGGACCACCGTTGTGCGTCGTCCTCTTCCTCCTCTATTCTGGAGCTGTGCTGGTGGTCGTGGTGCTGCTGCTGTCCAGTTACTGCTGCTACTGTTGTGCGGACCAGCTGTTGTACGAACCACTGCTGAAGGTCGGACCGTGCTGCTGTTGCTGGGGTGCTGATGCTGGTGGCTGCTACTGTAATTCCGGCGACGAAGGGGAGCAAACCCGGTGGCTACGTGGTGGTTGTCATCAAGGTAAGGGTGGGCTCTCTAATCTGATTTTTTTGGACTGATTTCTGCTGAACAATATTGGGCAGATTTGGTTGCTTGGATTGAATTAGGTTTTGGGCAAATTTGGTTTGAAATTTCAGAGAGTTTGGTTAAATTGTGTATGGATTGCTGAGATTGGTGAATTGAAGGTGTGATTTTAGGGTTTGAATTGGGGGTTTATTAGTTGTGGATTTGTATGAGTAATTAATGCCAGGGATTTGCTCGGATTGATTTCACAGGTTCGTTCGAGTTGGTTGGAGATCTCTGAGGTCGTGGTTGTCGAGTTTGAGGCAAGATAAATCTTGCTAACCCTTCGTATATTTTTATAAAATTACTTTTGTTCCTATCTTGATTCAGTAATTGATTTAGCCTTGTTTGAGTAAATTAATTTGGATTATTAGTTGTGAAATTTCTTGGTTGAATATGTGTGGTTGTTGACACTTGTGTGTGTGTGTTGGATTGTGTATGTCGACACCTGTGTGTGTTGGCGGTTGTGTGTTGGATTGTGTGCGTGCTGGTAGTTGTGTGTTGAGATTGCGTGTGTGTGTGTGTGTGTGAATGTATGGGTGTGTTAGTAATTGTCTCGTGTTGTGTTTGACTGAATGTGATGTGGTGGTTGGTCATAACTAAATATGGTTTGATTGTTGTGGATTGATTGTTGTGGATCGATTGGATTATTTGACTATAATTGCTTGGTTGATGATGTGTGATTGTGTGACATTGATTGTCGTTGTGTTTGATTGAGTGTCGGTGTGATGGTTGGATTGTCGTTGATTGGGGGTCGAAGGGTCAGGTGATGATCGTCTCACCAAACCTCGTAGGGAATCGCCTACGTTGTTAAGGACCAAAAATGTTGAATCAGAGTCGGAGGGTCATGTGATGATCGTCTCACCAAACCTCGTAGGGTGTAGCCTGCGTTGTTAAGGTCCAGGTGTTGGATGGTATGAGACCGTCCCTATCCGGATAGTTGGTTTTAGGTGATGAGTGTCTCACCGGTGATGGGTTGGAATGGATTGGAGTTATTTGCTTTTGATGAGTTGAGTTATTTGGTGGAATTGGTCGATTATGGTGATGATTGTTATGTATATCTTTTGGTTGAATTGGTCATTTATTGTGTTGAGTTATATTATTTATTGGGTTACAATTGGTTGATTGTTGTGATATCTATTATGTGTTAAATGTTGGCTGTGTACCTGAATACGTGGATTTGTGATGAATGTTGATTATGTACTTGATTAAGTGGTTATGTTGGTAATTTGGTTGTATGTTTGATAATTGGTTTATGTTGAACGTTGATTGTTATTAGTTGTGGTTGTGGGTCATTGTTGGCCATTGGTTGTGGTTGTGAATTTACGTGTGTTATAGTTGTTGATTGTAACTAGTCAAGGTTGTGAATCTCTGTTGATGTGGATGCTGGTAGTAGCTAGTTTCGGATAGAGGGGTACTTTGAGTTTATGGAATGGTTAAGTGGATGTTGTGGAGGTTGGTTTCCCATCTTGAGGGTGTGGGCCAACATAAGTTTGGGTCGCGGTTTATGGTAGAACAGGCGGCACCAGGAGGGTGGCTGGCCTGGATTGTTATTTTGTTATGTTTATATGTGATGATTATCTCGTTGATGCTTATGTGTTTGTTGATGTGAAGGTTAATTGATTTTGTTGTGTTAGTGTAGTAGTGAGTTCAGTATAATTGGTTAGCTTTGGTTGTAAGTCAGTAGTAAGAGATGTGTATGTGCATAGAGTTGTTGATTGAGGTGTTAGTAATAGAGAGAATGATGGATTAGACGTGTCAGTGAAGTTGGATTCGATTGTTTTATTCGTTTATGCTTGTGATGACTTTGAGGATGGATTGATTGAGGTTAGTATAGTGAAGAGTTGGATAAGGATGTGTAATGAATGGTATGTGATAGTGTGTGTATATGTTTTGACGTGTGGTTGGTATTGGTTGGTTGATATGATTAAGTATAGTTATGATATTATATATATATATATATTGTGTGGCGTGTTGTCGTTGTTGTGAGTTGATTGGTGATATATGTATGTGTTTTGAACTATTTTTTCTTGAGGAGTTTTGCCAGTCTTTCGCGAGACTGACCAACTTCGGTTTACGTGCCGCGGTTAGCTGGGGTATCGGGTCCCCCAGTCAATCAGGCTTGTAGGTTTGCAGCAACAAGCGGGTTCTGGATCACAGATGTGTCTTCACAGTGAAAGATTTAGTTTTGCATCAGATGTGAAATTTTTGGTATTCGCTTCCGTTGTTTTGGATTTAAATTGTTGCATTAAACTGGTTGACAGGTTTTAGTGTTGTTTTAAATCTTGAGCAGGGATTTTAATATTGATGATTTTATGTATTGGGAGAGTTTTGGATTTCTTTTCTTTTAAAATCGCCTTATAGTCCTTCGGGACTATGGCACTGTAGCACCTCTGGCCCGGGGTGTTACAGGAATTGGTATCAGAGCATTTACGTTCTAAAATGGTTTTCAAAAGTTTGATGTGGATGAGACCACTCGCAAAAACTGTGAAGCAATCGTGTGATCAGAGACCCTTGTTGTTACGTATAGGTAAGTTTGTGTTTGATTAATTTTATATGTGATGTTTAGTGTTGTTGAATAATTTTAAATGGTGCGTTCCCTGGTAAATGGGACGTGCTAGAGATTTAAAAGGTATGAGTATGGTAGAGGATGAGGCTGTTGGGCTTATCGTCAAGAGGTTGAGTCTGGTAACTGATGATTGGTATGAAAATGTTATGTGCTACTGTTATTGTCAAGAATGAGAATGACAGATTGATCACTTTCAGTGATGGTTGTATTTTGAGATAAAACTCTGATGGTGATGCATAACTGTACGATCTTTGAGCAATGTGCTGATGAGTATTTGATTAGGGAGACTACTATAGTTGATTTTGATCAGACTGTTGATGTTGGAAGCAGTAAGAAACAGAGAACTCAGTCTGCACTGGAAAAAGTGGGATTTTACGACTATGGGTTCGGCTGAGTTGAGAAGTAGAATGCGCAGGTTGCTACAGGCAGATTGTGGCAGGTTACGTAAGGCTAAGAATTTTGAATGGAACGGGAAATGTCAGGAGAGAGTTTCAAAGAACTGAGGAGGTCTTTGATTAGTGCGTCAGTATTAGTTTTACTGCATGGAACAGAAATGTTGTCATCTACAGTGATGTGTCTAAGCAAGGTTTGGGTTACGTTTTGATGCAGGATGGGAAAGTCATTGCATATGCTTTTTGTCAGCTCAAGTTGTATAAGAGAGAGTTGAACATGAGATACAGATTGTTGCTAGAATTGATCAAGGATTGTGATATAGATATCGTTATCAATCAGAAAAGAGCTACCGTGGTTGTTGATGCTTTGTGTAAGAAGTCGACTCTCGAGCATATGGTTGCTAGTCTGATAGTTCAGCCGGGATTACAACAAGAGTTGATGAAGGGTGAAGTTGAAATTTGTTTGGGAAAGAGCGAACGCAGCTGAATGTGATGGGATGTTGAGTAAGATATCAATGAGATTGCTCAGGGAAGAGTGTTCAGATTTTTGTTCAGGAAGATAGAGCTTTGTGATTTCAGATCGGTTATGTGTGTCAGCTAATAAAGAGATTAGAGAATGGATTCTCAAGGAAGGTCATTCTTCGGCAAGTCCTGTACATTCTGGATCAGTCATGCGAGGCAGTTATCCGAACTTGTTTGATCTTAGTTTCGAGGACGAAACTCTTATAAGGGAGGGAGAATGAAATACCCCATATAAGATAAGGATAATGGCATAATGGTAAATTAATTATGGGATTACTTAAATATGGGAGAAAGGGGAATTTGGGGATTTAATCCCTTAACTCATTCGGTTGTCTCTCTCTCTCCCGTGTGAGTTCTTCAGCGAGCAGCCTAGCTCTTCCTCCTCCTCCTCCTCCGCTGGTGTCCGTGGTGGTGTGGGTGCTGGTTCGCTGATGCACAGACCCGAGCCGCGAGCAGCCCAACTCTTCTCCTCCTCTGTTCGTGCGACCCACGATGAGCCAGCCCAGCCAAGCGTCGTCTCCGGTGAGCTCGACCGGACCACCGTTGTGCGTCGTCCTCTTCCTCCTCTATTCTGGAGCTGTGCTGGTGGTCGTGGTGCTGCTGCTGTCCAGTTACTGCTGCTACTGTTGTGCGGACCAGCTGCTGTGCGAACCACTGCTGAAGGTCGGACCGTGCTGCTGTTGCTGGGGTGCTGATGCTGGTGGCTGCTACTGTAATTCCGGCGACGAAGGGGAGCAAACCCGGTGGCTACGTGGTGGTTGTCATCAAGGTAAGGGTGGGCACTCTAATCTAATTTTTTTTGGACTGATTTCTGCTGAACAATATTGGGCAGATTTGGTTGCTTGGATTGAATTAGGTTTTGGGCAAATTTGGTTTGAAATTTCAGAGAGTTTGGTTAAATTGTGTATGGATTGCTGAGATTGGTGAATTGAAGGTGTGATTTTAGGGTTTGAATTTGGGGTTTATTAGTTGTGGATTTGTATGAGTAATTAATGCCAGGGATTTGCTCGGATTGATTTCGCAGGTTCGTTCGAGTTGGTTGGAGATCTCTGAGGTCGTGGTTGTCGAGCTTGAGGCAAGATAAATCTTGCTAACCCTTCGTATATTTTTATAAAATTACTTTTGTTCCTATCTTGATTCAGTAATTGATTTAGCCTTGTCTGAGTAAATTAATTTGGATTATTAGTTGTGAAATTTCTTGGTTGATTATGTGTGGTTGTTGACACTTGTGTGTGTGTGTTGGATTGTGTATGTCGACATCTGTGTGTGTTGGCGGTTGTGTGTTGGATTGTGTGTGTGCTGGTAGTTGTGTGTTGAGATTGCGTGTGTGTGTGAATGTATGGGTGTGTTAGTAATTGTCTCGTGTTGTGTTTGACTGAATGTGATGTGGTGGTTGGTCGTAACTAAATATGGTTTGATTGTTGTGGATTGATTATTGTGGATCGATTGGATTATTTGACTATAATTGCTTGGTTGATGATGTGTGATTGTGTGACATTGATTGTCGTTGTGTTAGATTGAGTGTCGGTGTGGTGGTTGGATTGTCGTTGATTGGGGGTCGAAGGATCAGGTGATGATCGTCTCACCAAACCTCGTAGGGAATCGCCTATGTTGTTAAGGACCAAAAATGTTGAATCAGAGTCGGAGGGCCAGGTGATGATCGTCTCACCAAACCTCGTAGGGTGTAGCCTGCGTTGTTAAGGGCCATGTGTTGGATGGTATGAGACCGTCCCTATCCGGATAGTTGGTTTTAGGTGATGAGTGTCTCATCGGTGATGGGTTGGAATGGATTGGAGTTATTTGCTTTTGATGAGTTGAGTTATTTGGTGGAATTGGTCGATTATGGTGATGACTGTTATGTATATATTTTGGTTGAATTGGTCAGTTATTGTGTTGAGTTATATTATTTATTGGGTTACAATTGGTTGATTGTTGTGATATCTATTATGTGTTAAATGTTGGCTGTGTACCTGAATACGTGGATTTGTGATGAATGTTGATTATGTACTTGATTAAGTGGTTGTGTTGGTAATTTGGTTGTATGTTTGATAATTGGTTTATGTTGGACGTTGATTGTTATTAGTTGTGGTTGTGGGTCATTGTTGGCCATTGGTTGTGGTTGTGAATTTACGTGTGTTATAGTTGTTGATTGTAACTAGTCAAGGTTGTGAATCTCTGTTGATGTGGATGCTGGTAGTAGCTAGTTTCGGATAGAGGGGTACTTTGAGTTTATGGAATGGTTAAGTGGATGTTGTGGAGGTTGGTTTCCCATCTTGAGGGTGTGGGCCAAAATAAGTTTGGGTCGCGGTTTATGGTAGAACAGGCGGCACTAGGAGGGTGGCTGGCCTGAATCGTTATTTTGTTATGTTTACTGTAACACCCCCAGGCCAGTGGTGCTACAGTGCCATAATCAAGAAGGATTATAAGGCGGGTAAGAAAAAAAAAATTTGCAAAACATAACTCATATATATAACATATATCAAAAGCAGCACAGCGGAAAACCTGTCCAGAGTTTGAAATCATAATCAAACTTAACATACAGAAAGTACTACAATTTACAAACCAGAAACCAACAACCAAAGACCAAAAGCCAATACAACAAGTTCGACCACTTCAAGGTCCAAAACCAAAACGATACATACAATTAAGTCAAAGTCTCAAACCAAAAGTAGAGTTCTCGACTCCAAAACCGACGATGATCAGGAACCTCCTTGCTGGCGCTGAACCTAAAAAGCCTGATTGACTGAGGGACCCGATACCCCAGCCAACCACGGCACGTAAACCGCAGTTGGTCAGTCTCGTGAAAGACTATGGCAAGATTAGCCCGGCCAAAACAGTTTCAAAACCATAGAATTATCATGGCAATCAACAATACCAAACAACAACAGATCATACAATATATACATACAATATATACCATATCATACCGACCAATCAACATAAAACACACACCTAAACACAAACACACTCTATCACATAATCATCCAATACTCAATCTTATCCAATTCTACACGATACTAATCTCTTTCAATTCATCCTAAAACTCATCACAAGCGTAGACGAAAAGAACGATCCAATCCAACTTCCTCTCCATTCCTAATACCTCAATCAACAACCCTAAGCACATACACATCTTATGACTGACTTACAACCACAACTATTCAATTAGACTGAACTCGCTACTGCACTACACAACAAATTCAATTATCCTTCACATCAACAAACACATAAGCATCAACGAGATAATCATTACATAATACAACATAACAAACCAACGACCCAGGCCAGCCACCCTTCCGGCGCCGCCTGTTCGTTAACCTGGACCGCAGCTCATACGCTCAAATTCAAACCATGTTGGCCCACACCCTCAAGATGGGAAACCATCCTTCACACTCAATCCACACAACCGACCTTCATAATCCACTAGCTATCACCAACAACCCCACCAACATAAATCCACATCACCATAGCTAAAATAGATAATATTTAACAAGTCAACTAGCCAACAATCAATATCCAACATAAAACCAATAACCAAACACAGAGTCAATATCATCACACAACTACTTAATCAAGTACACAACTAATATTCATCACAAAACCACTTAATCAGGTATAAAACCAATATCAACACATAACCAACACACACAACCACCAACACCTCCAATCCAACCTCCGTCTCCACCACCACATCACCGGGTGAGACAATCAACACACACTTTCCGGATGGGACTTTCACCATCCAACCCTTGGTCCTTAATGACGTAGGCGTGCACCCTACGCGGTTTGGTGAGACTATCATCACCTGACCCTTGACTCTGAATTAACACTGGCCCTTAACAACATATGCGACACTCGGTCCCTACGATGTTTGGTGAGGCTATCATCACCTGACCCTTGGACTCTCAATCAACAACAATCCAACCACCACACCGACAACCAATCAATTATTACACACGACCTATATTAACACATTTTCACAAATATATATATTCACCCAAGTAACTTTAAAATCAATAATCCAATCAAACCACATCAGTCCATCTACAACACGGGACAATTACTAATGTACCCACACATTCACACACACACAATCCAACACACGCACACACACACATTCAATCCAACACACACATGTGATCCACACACACACACACACACATTCAATCCAACACACACATACGATCCACACACACACACACACATTCACACACACACAATCCAACACACGCACACACACATTCAATCCAACACACACACACACACATTCAATCCAACACACACATACGATCCACACACACACACACACACACACATTCAATCCAACACACACATACGATCCACACACACACACATTCAATCCAACACACACATACGATCCACACACACCCACACACACACATTTAATCCAACACACCCACACGATCCAACACACACACACGTGTCAATAGACACTATCAACAATAATCAATCACATTTAGTCGCAATTGACTACCACGTCAACATTTAATCAAATACGATACAAGACAAATCATATCACACGCACATACCCATATTCAACCAAGCAACGGTAAACTTAATTATAAAATAAACTGGGCATAAAACAATTTATAAAAATATAAATTTAGCAAGAATCCTCTTGCCTCAAGTCGAACCACAACGACCTCAGAGATCTCCAGTCAATCCGAACGAACCTGCGAAATCAATCCGAGCAAATCCCTGGCATTAATTACTCATCCAATCCACAACCAAATAAAACCCCCAAATTCAAACCCTAATTAATACCTTCGCAAAATTCAGCAATCACACCCATAAAAATCAACCCAATGGCTCACGAAATTGCTCTTCCACAGCCCATGAAGGATAAATCAACATCAATTCGGACCACTATACAACATCAATTCGAACATATACCAAATCAATTCAAACCTTAAAAAAATCAGCAAAGCTTATTCAACCAAATCAACCCCAAGCAAACCCAAATCAACCCACCACCTTACCTCTTCGTTACTCACTCCGTCCTCGCCGGGAAGATGGCTCCCGACGCCGGAACCATGTCGAAGCTCAGCAGAGGCACTCGGACAGCAGCAGCTCAGCAGCGGCTCCATCACGCATCAGCCCACAGCTGCGAACCAGCAACGAACCAACACAGCCATGGCTCAACAGCGACTCACGGCAGCGGCTCAGCACCGGATTTGGGTCCTCGTTCACCGGCTCAGCACCCGGACAGCAACAGCGAGCACGGACAGCAGCGAAGCCCCACAGCAGCGAACATGGATCGGGCTCGGGCTCGCCGGAGGAGAAGCAACTCGGCTCGACAAGGGGGAGGTCGGTTCGACGGAGAAGGGGACAGGTTCGTTGAGGAGGGACCGAGCACAAGGGGAAGGGAGCTGCTCAATGAGGAAGAAAGGGCGTGAGCTGAGGAGATAAAAATCGGGAGGAAGAGATCCGAATTTTAGGGAGTTAGGGATTTAATCCCCCAAATTCCCATTTTTCCCCCTTTTAACAAAACTCATAATTAATTTACCAAAATGCCATTATCCACTTATTTGGGGTATTTCATTTATATGTGATGATTATCTTGTTGATGCTTATGTGTTTGTTGATGTGAAGGTTAATTGATTTTGTTGTGTTAGTGCAGTAGTGAGTTTAGTATAATTGGTTAGCTTTGGTTGTAAGTCAGTAGTAAGAGATGTGTATGTGCATAGAGTTGTTGATTGAGGTATTAGTAATAGGGAGAAGGATGGATTGGACGTGTCAGTGAAGTTGGATTGGATCGTTTTATTCGTTTATGCTTGTGATGAGTTTGAGGATGGATTGATTGAGGTTAGTATAGTGAAGAGTTGGATAAGGATGTGTAATGAATGGTATGTGATAGTGTGTATATGTTTTGACGTGTGGTTGGTATTGGTTGGTTGATATGATTAAGTATAGTTATGATATTATATATATATATGTATATATATTGTGTGGCGTGTTGTCGTTGTTGTGAGTTGATTGGTGATATATGTATGTGTTTTGAACTGTTTTGGCTTGAGGAGTTTTGCCAGTCTTTCGCGAGACTGACCAACTTCGGTTTACGTGCCGCGGTTGGCTGGGGTATCGGGTCCCCCAGTCAATCAGGCTTGCAGGTTTGCAGCAACAAGCGGGTTCTGGATCACAGATGTGTCTTCACAGTGAAAGATTTAGTTTTGCATCAGATGTGCAATTTTTGGTATTCGCTTCCGTTGTTTTGGATTTAAATTGTTGCATTAAACTGGTTGACAGGTTTTAGTGTTGTTTTAAATCTTGAGCAGGGATTTTAATATTGATGATTTTATGTATTGGGAGAGTTTTGGATTTCTTTTCTTTTAAAATCGCCTTATAGTCCTTCGGGACTATGGCACTGTAGCACCTCTGGCCCGGGGTATTACACTATTGCACAAATTGGAAAACGTCGTTAATAAATATACTAGTTGATGTATCCGTGTCATGCACTGAGTCTTTGATAGTGCATTATATTTATTTATTCTTGTAATTATGATTTCAAATAGAGCTTACGTGTATCAAAGAATAAATAATACATACAACAAATTTTAGAGCCAAATTCTTACCCTCTTATATTGTTTCGTGTCACCGTTATTGTCGTCCGATAACATCTTTATTCATTAGTAATATGTTACTGATTAATAAAATTAGATGAATATATTTGTGGAGGAATAATTCAAGTAAATACATATCAATCAAGTAGATATTGTCGAATGACTTACTGATGATTTTATCAAAATTAAAAAAAGACCATCTATTTCATGAAATCGAAACATTGCGAATGAGTTTGACATATGTGCCCATATGCAAAACCACCTTGTATGAAAGGAAAGAATGAGAGTATCTACCAACATTATCTGTCTTAAAAAAAGAATCTTACATCTCCTTGACAATTAGATGGTTTATAGGAATTAGTGCACTGTGAAATAATAGAATTGATATGACATGAAACAAAATATATATAGATAAATTCAATCACTTCAATCTCATCCACAAAACTCATTTCTTTGTCGACAATGTTGCTAGAAATCTTACAACATACTACATGTAAGTCGAACACGTATCTTCCAAGCTTATTGTTTTCCAATCGAGTTCATCGATACAACAAAAACATTACCCATTTTTTTTACTGTAGAAATGTATTGCATGTAAACGACATATAACAAATTAATATGAAACTCAATGGAATTATAAATACATTTAAAATAAAAACTACATATAAAATAGTTATCATTCACAAACGAAATACTTAGAAAGATGGTAATATCATATTCGTCATAATCTGCACATATTTAAACCATAAGTTTTCATTAGTATAGAAAGTGCTTTATATGATTTTTTGGTAATAAAAAGAAATATGAAAGGCCTCCTTAGTTGGAGGAACTTAAGATATATACAAAATGGAATGAGGGAGGAGGATGGAAAAACAATTTGAGTGGATTTATGTTGTATATTCAATATTAATCAATGTACTATATATTGCGTTAAAAATAATTCTTCGGTCATAAAACGACCAAAACGGCCTCAAACATTATGTCATATGCATCGCTTGACAAATTGTCTAGTAAGAAGAATATGCTAACCACAATTCGTTTGATATGCCTATGAAAATATTATATAAAATCATATTAAGCCTAATTGCCTAGCACATAAGTTTTTTTATACAATATCTATCTATCATTCCATTAAAATGCTGAATAAAAATCGTCTGATATGTTATATTCAACAATCATATACCTTGTAAAATAAATATTGATATGAAAGATACCTTATTTGTATGAATATTTTTATAAGATCTATAAAAAATTATAAAATCATATTAACCATAATAGGTTAAAAATATAGAAGAAAAGATAATGCTAAGAAATTATATAGATACATTTTCTCTGAAATAAAATGTATTGTATGACAAATCTTGTTATAGGATATATAACTATTTTATAAATAGTTAACGTGATAATTATTTAAAAATATATAACCATTTTAGTAATTAGTTATTCATAGATCTTAATAAAATCATACAAAATAAGTTAATTATATTATGATAAAAATAATAATAAAATATTATTTTGTCAATAAAATTAAGGTTTGTTTGGTGAATGTACTTATAAAGATCTTTTTATTTATAATGTACTTTTATTAAAATAAAGTATTTGAAATTTGAAATTTAGGTGATATGAAAAAGTGTGCAAGGAGATGAAATAATACAATTTTTTAAATAACGACTTTATAAATGGATGGCCAAACAAGGCCTAAGATATATATAATTAACATTCATACTGCCATAAAATCTTAATTGTATTAACTTTGAGTGTTAACTAATATTTAAAACAAATATATAGGTAGATCTCATTCTTGCCATTGAAAATGGTCTTCTAATAAAATCATGAAATCACATATTCAAAGCTATCTTAAATTGTCCCGTGTACCTTTTAAATTCACGAATTACAACCAATTTAAAAAATGTAGATGATACTTAATATAAAGTATATAAAGTTGGGAATTTGTTGAAAATTCTAACATGTGAGGTTAATTTTAATTTTTTGAAGGTTTTATAGAATAAAAAATTTAAACATTAATGATCTATCTACTCTTTAAGGATTTGATTATTTTATTAAAAAATTAATGTAGAAAAAAAAAAGTTGAAAAATTCCCAATGATTGTGTAAATCACTGGCCTAATATTTTAAAAATCTTCTAACCCATTTTTTATTTCTTACCAATCTATGATTGGAAAATCTAAGTTATTTTCATTTATTTCAATATTATAATTTGACTATATTAGGTGATCATTGATCGATGTGCTTGAACGGTTATTTCCAGTAAAAATTTTGTTTTAAGAATAGAATGTGTAGACAAAGAAAATATTCATTATATAGGAAAGTTTAGCTACTAAGTTCATACAAAGTATATTAACAACTAGTTTTATTAATAAAATTTTGAGCGTAAAAATTTCTTTATAAAATAGATCTATAATTAACGTAATTCATACTTACCAAAAGAAAGTTTTATTGTTTAATTATGAAAAAAATGTTAATAAATCATAATTCAAATATGGTGAAATTGTAACTTAAAAAATACCTTCATAAGCAGAAGCTAAGGATATAATATCGAATTCATTGAAAATACAACATATAAGAAATGTTCTAACATTAGATATATCTACAATGCATGTATGAATATATAAAAGTACTACAAAGACTTGTGAAAAAACGACCCGACATAAAAACCTGACCCGACCGAAACATCACCGAAATAAGAAGGACTTGAACCTAAACTCGACTCGAACCCGAAAGACACAAACACGAATCCGAGCTCGACGAACCCTGCTATTTCATATATTTTATTTCATTATATTAAATATTTTAATACACATTATTAAATAATTATATAATATTAATTATTTTATTTATAATCATAAAAACAGACACTTCCGACCCGTTGGGTCAACCCAAGCTCGAGCTAAACCCATTACGATCTAACCCGACTCGACCAACCCAAAACTTTTAATGACCAGATCGACCCGAACCCGACCCGCCCGACCTAGTTGATAGGTCTCTAGTCTCTACAACTCAATATCATGGAACTTGTAGTAAGAAATATAGGTGTTTTGATAATGAAGAAATGAAAAGCCCATTATGTGAACATAAAGTACATATTTATCAAAAAGATTTATTGTAAATTATAAATATCAAAATTTAATCAAAACAACAAGTTGTTAATATACTTTGTATGAACCTTGTCCTTGACTCATGCGAGAATGACTTTTTTGTTTGGCGACGTTGACTTTGTAAGTTCTCACTTTCTTATTATTTTTGAATGTTGTCATGTTCGTAGGCTTAGGTTATACTGTAGTTAAGTATCATCTTGTTGTGTCTAATGCAGTAATATTGTTCTCAATGGGAAAATATAGAAAATCATAAAGAAGAGTATCTAATAATTATAATATGTTTATTTTTTATTAGATCCTTATCAGGACATCAAATACATGAGTGATCCATGGTACTAAATTCAGAACAACTTTTAGAGACATCCTTGTAGGTGTTTATTTTTTATTAGATCCTTATCAGGACATCCTTGTAGGTGTTAATTGAGCATAAAATTGTAGATCGTGATATTGGTATTGTTGGCCATGTTCATGCATGCTACGTTGTCCTAGTTAGGTCTAAGTCTCCTACTAAATTGTATAAGCAGAGATTTTTTTACCAAAACAAATGTATGGGCATGATAAAAGCAAGGAAAATTACATATATATATATAATTTAATTTGTAGCTTGGTGAAGTATGTAGTATCAATTTTTATTTTTTTTGAGAGCGTAGTATCATATATTTTGGCATGAACATAAGAAAAAAAATCATAATTCGGATCAATGAAAGTAACAAGAATGATTTTCAAACAAGCCCAAGATGTTGTTTATTGGCCCAACAAGCCTAAATGTAAATAACAGGCTGAATGTAGTTTGGACCGGATTCAATTAAGTTTGTATTCCAATTTTTTTGGAATCTAATCTCATTTGATCATCATCATCATACATACAGATACGTATCCATCTCCAATTTTTATAACCAGCTTATCATCATGGTCGGACCCAAGTGGGGTTTAGTGAGGATTACACGGGTTTTTATTGAAAAATAGGATTTATGGTCCAAATTTAGGACTTGGATTTTGGGATTTACGTGAGCATCATGATTTAGACATTTGGTCGTATTAAATCATGCAGATTGTTGTCCTTTGTATTTTATTTTCAACTAGCTAAATACGCGTGCCTTACACGGCCTGATATATATCTATCTAGTTTAGAAGATAAACAAAAAAAAACTAAAAGCATATAATAATTTTCCTAACATAAATGTTGGAAACAAAAAAAAACGAGATATAAGCACATATAGCATAAAGTTAACAAATTTTATAATTGAAGTGTAAAAATACGTAATTCAATTTAATTGTCAATAAGTCTCTTTCTAACTTGAAATTGTGGACGACAATAAGAGTGGGTATATGTAAAGCTGATAAGCACTACTTTGTAGGGCTTAACTAAGAGTTATTAGAGGTTTTATTGGTGTCATTCAGGTAGATTTAGATACATTCTTGTGTATGGCGTTTGGAGGCGAAGTTGGTGTTTTTGGAGGTGTTTGAGCTACTTTGGAGATCATGAAGACACTGAGGAAGGAATCCATCAAGAGAAGACGCCAAGGAGTGAAGAGGAGATGGGTTGGTGCAAGGCAAAGGACAAGAGTACCGAGCATTAACCGCGATCGCGGGCATGGGTGCCGTGATCGCGGGACTCGGAGCATGTCGAGAGTTTTCTGCGGGCGCGGAGAGATTGAAGGGCGCGGAGCCACATGGGCCGCGATCAAGGTCCACCACCCGCAATCGCGGGTGTGACACGGCACAGGCTCGGACTTATTCCGAATTATCTTTTTAGTTTTTTTTCCCTTTTTCTTATTTCTATTTCAGTTATTTTTCTTAATGGGCTAGGTCATTTGTTAGGGCCCTATAAATACTCTCCTTATGCATTAGGGTTAGAGCATCTTATCACACTTTAGTTGCAAATTTTCATTCATCGTTGTTTATTTCTTTTGAAGTTTCTACCATGACTATGAGGAGCTAAGCCTCTTTGGCTTAGTCCGGTAATGGAAGCATGAGTTCGTTCATCTGATTGTGAGGTTTTGTTCCTATCTATCTATCCTATTGAGTTATATCTTTTCTCTAAGCAAATTCATATTTGAATGTTTGTTGGTTTATCTAGACTGATCACCTAGGTTTATTATTTTCATTCATATTGCTAATACTAGGGAACTGTTGGGCTAACGCTCTAGTATAAGTAGCAAGCATTGATTGTTATCTGCATCTGTGGATTATATCTATGTGGGAATTGATTACATGGTAAATGCATCTGAGCGAGCGTTCTGTGTATCCTGGTTAATTCTTATATGCATTGCTGCCTTTGGGTTGAACCTTTAGTGGTACTAGGGTTATTCATTTGTAAGGGTTCTTTGTGGAAGGTTTCCCTCTGAATTTACATAAGATCGGGACAGGAATAACCGAATAGGAAGATAGGATTTAATCAATGAACAACCTTTGAATGACTTATGTGGACATTACTTGGCTAAGTGTTTTTCTCTCTTGATATTTCATCCATTCTACTTTGTTTTGTTTGCAACCAACCAATCATACACCCCCCTTTGTGACATTGCATGCTATCACCATTGGTTCCTTCCTTCTCTGTGGGATCGACCCTGACTTGCTTACTATACTTTGTTTAGTGAGGATTTTAGAATTTACTTTTGATTAGGGGTACGACGACTATTCCCCCCTGTCAAATTTTGGCGCCGTTGCCGGGGAAGACAATTGCGAATTTTTTGGTGTTTTGCATGCTTTGTGTGTTTTCGAATTTTTTCTTTGTGATTTTCGTGTGTTTGCTTGTGTGTGTGGACCTATCTTATGGTCCACACCCGTACTGCTGACTCTCCACCTTTAGATCTTGATCCAGAGATTAAGAGAACTTTCTCCCAAGGACGCAGAGTGAATCGAGCTTTGGTCTTTGAGAATCCCACTTTTGAGATGGCGGACGAGATACCACCACCTACGTTGAGGCAGTTGACTGCGCCTAACTTGACGCAGCAGCCACTGGCTGTACAATTCCCTGAGCTAGGCACAGGAGTGAACTTTGAGCTCAAGTCTGGTCTTATCCATCTTTTGCCTCAGTTCCATGGGCTAGCTGGAGAGGACCCAAACAAGCACCTCTCGGAGTTCCACGCCGTGTGCAGTTCCATGAAGCCACGGAATGTCACTGAGGATCAAATCACGTTGAGGGCTTTTCCTTTTTCACTTAAGGATTCAGCCAATGACTGGTTTTACTACCTCACCCCAGGAAGCATCAACACCTGGGAGAAAATGAAGAAGGCGTTCCTGGAAAAGTAATTTCCAGCAACGAAGCTAAACAGTCTCAAGCGCAACCTGAGCAACATTGAGCAGCATGGGACAGAGACGCTCTATGAGTACTATGAGCATTTCAAGAGGTTGTGCTCTAGCTGTCCCTATCACGGGTATTCAGACCATGATTTGGTCTTATATATGTACGGGGGATTGTTGGATGAAGAGCGACGAATGGTGAACGCGGCGTGTGGGGGAAACATACTGAACAAAACCCCTACCGCTGCATTTGATATATTCAGCGAGTTGTCGGAAGGCTCAAGGCAATTCAGCAAGAGGGCGAGCGCCCAGGCTGTGAAAGCCACTTCAAGTGAGAATGTTCCCCCATCTATGGCGAGGGAAGTGAGCGAAATGAAGGAGATGATCAAGGTTTTGATGAGGAAGGAAGGACCCCAGAGGGTCAAGGAGTGCGAATTTTGCTATGCCACCACGCATGCAACTGACGCATGCCCTACACTCCATAAGGAGTCCACTGAGCAAGTCAACGCTGTTGGGGGGTACCAACAAAGACAACGGTACGACCCCTACTCCAGTACCTATAATCCGTGGTGGAGAGACCATCCTAACTTGAGGTACGGGAACACGCACAATGTGGAGAACCCCCCTGAGTTCCGACCAAGACCCCCTCAGCAATACCAACAGCAGCAGCAGTACCCCCAGCGACCATTCCAAGGAGGCCAGCAGTTCAGAGGCCCAGCAGAGCAGAGACTACAAGGACAAGGAGCTCCCCGCGCTATGAATCTAGAGGACCAGGTCAATACACTGGCGCAACACATGACCACGCTGACGCAGACAGTAGGAACCATGCAGCAAAACATGGTTCAGTTCCAACATGAGACCAAGTCCAGTATCCAGAACCTGGAGAAACAGGTAGGGCAGATCTCCCAGACGGTCAGCAAGCTCGAAGCTAGAGAGTCACGAGCACTCCCATCTCAAACTGAGATTAATCCAAGGCAAAACATCAACTGCATGACGTCAAGGCCAAGATGGGAGAATGAAGAAGAGAAGTTGGAATTAAAAGAGAAGTACGAGGCAAAACCGCGATCGCGGGGCGACAGCCGCGATCGCGGGGCGACAGCCGCGATCGCGGGTTTACAGATCCAAAAGCTGAGAAAAACTCGAGCATAAACTCGAGCATTAACCGCGACCGCGGGCATGACAGCCGCGATCGTGGGGAACCAGTGCGAGAACCGCGATCGCGAGTTGACACCCGCGATCAACTCTCGGAAAGCGCTCCACCTCGCAAGACATTTATGAACAAGTATGACTATCCGGAGGGATATTTTGACATCCCGATGCCATTCCCTGCAACATTAGAAGACGAAGGGAATACGGAAATATACTGCGAGATATACCAGGACTACCCGGATAGCCCCTTCTTGAGAGAGCTACGCAAGACCATAGCAGAGCAAAAGGAGCGATCTAAGAAGAAGCCAAAGGTCAAGAAGGACGTCTCTGTTGTGGTGCAGAAGAGGATTCCCAAGAAGTGTGAGGATCCCGGAATGTTCAGCGTGCCCTGCAAGATTGGGGAGACTGAATTCAGCGAGACATTGCTGGATTTGGGAGCTTCAATCAATGTCTTGCCACTGTCCGTCTACAACAACCTCGACGTTGGACCATTAGAGAGCACGGAAATCGTCATCCAACTGGCTGACAACTCCGTCATCACTCTTGAGGGCGTTGTGAAGGACGTACTGGTAAGCGTCGATACCCTTGTTTTTCCTGTAGACTTCTTTGTCATGAACACAGGGGAACGAGGAGGACGAGTAATGCTAGGGAGGCCTTTCATGAATACCTCCAACACAAAGATCGACATGGGCAGAGGCACAATCAGCATGGAGTTCGACAAGAGGAAGACAAAGTATAGGTTGGAGAACATTCCGGAGCATCCTCCAGATACAAGAGCAAGGAGTACGGTTGCAGGAGGCAACCCCGGATGAGAAGTACAGCAGGACGTCGTGCCGCGACGATAACTACGGCGCTGCTCGGGAGGCAACCCGAGGTATGAGTCGTTGAACTCATTTATGTTTTTACCTTTCTTAGGACTTAGATTTTATTTTTTTTCTTCTTCTTTGCACTTGTTTTTCTTTTTTTGTGGGCACTAGAACTAACCTTGTAGCGGAGGCCAGAATCCAGCACCCGCGATCGCGGTTTCACACCCGCGATCGCGGTTTCCCCTCGGCGATCCATGGCGAGTTCTAACAAAAAAAAAATCAAAAAAATCAAAAAAAAATGGCCCACGGTTTAATAAAACCGGCGCATTTTTCGAGGTAGTCAGCGCCTCGTAACTCGCGCCGACTGTTACGGATGCAGGGGCATTAACCCCGCGATCGCGGGCCCTCAGCCCCGCGATCGCGGGCCCTCAGCCCCGCGATCGCGGGTGTTCATCGCGGCAATTATAAATGGCGAGAGGCGGTGGAGGCATTTTACAACACCTCCACCACCACCTCTCACTCTCACCAGATCGGATCTCTGACCCCGACCACCGTGACACCCCCCTACAGCCCCGCGACTATCGTTCCGACGCCGCGACGTCGTTTGGGTGAGATCTCCATTGTCCAACTCTTGGATTTCTCATAGCCTCACGAGCCGCGATCGCCGGACCCACGCCAAACCCCGCGACCACCACAGCGCCACCGCAAAGCACCGGAGCCATTTTTTCTCGAAGTTCGCTGCAAACCCAGAAACCGCGATCGCCGGCATCAACCCCGCGATCGCGGCCCATCTTCTCCAGCGAGCTTCGAGTCGAGCATAAACCGCGACCGCGCCCCACACCCCACGATCGCGGGTCCCTCCGGTACTCTTTCTGTTGTGCTTTCTCGCTCCTTTTTCCCATCATGGCAGCCTTCGTAGGCAACATGAGGAGCCAGAGGCACAGGCGCTACTACGAGACGTTCAGCGCGCGGAAGTTCGTCCAGATGAAGTTCTTCGATCGGCCGACGCTGCAACGACTCGGACTGGAGGACTGCACACAATAGTTGCTGAGCCACGGAGGGCTCGGCAACTTCATTGACCTAGCCGCCCCGTCCTCGCACGAGCTGACCCTAGAGTTTCTGGCCACGCTGGAGCGCCACGACGACGGGATCACGTTCAACCTGCTGGGGCGGCAGAGGATGATGTCCTACCAAGGTCTGTGGGACCTGTTTGGCGTTACTGAGGCTCCCGCCGAGGATTGGGAGGCCGCAGGCTCCTTGCCAGAGCTCTTCTGGCAGGATGCGACCCGGGAGGTACTCAACCCCAGCGCCGGCGAGTATAACTACAAGCTGACGCACCCCTATCTAAGGCTGGCACACAAGGTGCTCGCCATGTCCTTCCTGGGACAGGGGGAGGTGAATAAGGTTCCGACGCTGGACCTTACAATGCTCTGGTGTTTGACACCAGAGAGCCACAACACCCCCGACTGGGTCGATTTGTTCCTCTCCAGCTGTCTCAGGCTGAGGGAGAAGACGGGCGGCAAGATTTCCATAGGGGGCATGGTGACGCTTATCGCTCAGCAGTACGAGAACATCGCGAACCATTGGGATTTCCCCGCCGACATCTACACCTACAACATCACACTGCTGCGGAGATCCCATCTGCTGGAGGTCCGTGGTGGAGAGTACACCTGGCTCTCCAAGAAGGAAAGGACCCACCGAATGAGGCTGCCTCGTCCGATGCCTTATGGGCCTCGGGCGAGGGATTTTTACCTCTATGCCGATGGAGAGCAGGGGTCGTCGTCCGAAGATGAAGGGGACGACGACGACAACGAGGAGGAGGAGGAGGAGGAGGAGGAAGCGACTGCAGCGGTGGACATGGAGAGCGATGTGCCATCCCCGCTGCGTTCCAGGGGCCCACCTGTTTACCCTGACTATACCTACCAAGCATCTAGGTCTGGTAGTGGATCTGGAGGAGCGCCCTGGGACCAGCTCCTGGACAGAATGGCCAACCTGCAGCTGAGGCAGGCCGAGCATATACGAAGGAGTGTCGAGTGGGAAAGCGGCATCTCCCAGAGGCTAGAGGAGCATGAGAGGAGAAGCGTTCAGTGGGAACGCCAAGTCTCCACCCACCTGGATGAGCAGGAGCGGTGGAGCGCTGAGTGGCAGCACAACATGGAGGTCAACCTTGCATACCACGCCAACCGCCTGGACAGTCACCTCATCACTGTTGAGGACCAGGTGGTTCAGATGCAGAGGAGAGCTGAGGCTTTCTTCAACGCTTATGGGTATTGGCCTCCACCCCAGTGAGTATTTCTATTTTCCCCTTATCTTTTTCTTGTCTTCCATACATTGAGGACAATGCATGATTTAAGCATGGGGGAGTAGAGTATTCACTATCTATCTTGTACATATTTCTTTTCCAGCATTGTACTTTGATTTTTAGCATTTCGAATTTCAGCATTTCTTTTCAAAAAAAAATAAAAATAAAAATAAAATTGAAAATCCTGGGACAAGCTGAAAACCTGAAAGGGCGGCTTGGGTAAAAAGCAGGTGACCCAGACCAGCGCTAGGCTGGGGTAAGAAGGTGTCTGAGTGACGTGAGCATATGTGAGCACATCTATGAGAAAAAAAAATGAGTGACTAGGATGAAAACCCGAAAGGGCTCCTAGGCAAAATGAGTGAAAAGAAGAGGAGTGATTTTAGGATCTCATTTTACCTGGAGGGGCGACATAAGAAGAGGAGACAAAGAAGGATTGTCGGGTAGGTCACTCTGGGAGGCATAAGGAGTCATAGATGGAGGCTAGGATTAGAGGTCACTTTACACTATTGGATGTCCGGGTTGAGCTTGGGGGAAGTACTCTGCTTGCCCTCAAGTTTATTGAGTTGTGGATGTGTTGTAGATGAGATTGGTGCCAGGAGCTTTGGCATGGGTTAGGTAACTCTTAGTTGGAGGATATGCTTTATGAGACCTTGGGTGCTACATTGGAGAAGTAGACTTTCTTTTAGTTTACTTGAGGACGAGCAAAGGTCTAAGCATGGGGGAGTTTGATAAGCACTACTTTGTAGGGCTTAACTAAGAGTTATTAGAGGTTTTATTGGTGCCATTCGGGTAGATTTAGACACATTCTTGTGTATGGCGTTTGGAGGCGAAGTTGGTGTTTTTGGAGGTGTTTGAGCTACTTTGGAGATCATGAAGACACTGAGGAAGGAAGCCATCAAGAGAAGACGCCAAGGAGTGAAGAGGAGATGGGTTGGTGCAAGGCAAAGGACAAGAGTGTCGAGCATTAACCGCGATTGCGGGCATGGGTGCCGCGATCGCGAGACTCGGAGCATGTCGAGAGTTTTCTGCGGGCGCGGAGAGATTGAAGGGCGCGGAGCCACATGGGCCGCGATCAAGGTCCACCACCCGCGATCGCGGGTCTGACACGGCAGAGGCTCGGACTTATTCCGAATTATCTTTTTAGTTTTCTTTTCCCTTTTTCTTATTTCTATTTCAGTTATTTTTCTTAATGGGCTAGGTCATTTGTTAGGGCCCTATAAGTACTCTCCTTATGCATTAGGGTTAAGGCATCTTATCACACTTTAGTTGCAAATTTTCATTCATCGTTGTTTATTTCTTTTGAAGTTTCTACCATGACTATGAGGAGCTAAGCCTCTTTGGCTTAGTCCGGTAATGGAAGCATGAGTTCGTTCATCTGGTTGTGAGGTTTTGTTCCTATCTATCTATCCTTTTGAGTTATATCTTTTCTCTGAGCAAATTCATATTTGAATGTTTGTTGGTTTATCTAGACTGATCACCTAGGTTTATTGATTTCATTCATATTGCTAATACTAGGGAACTGTTGGGCTAACGCTCTAGTATAAGTAGCAAGCATTGATTGTTATCTGCATCTGTGGATTATATCTATGTGGGAATTGATTACATGGTAAATGCATCTGAGCGAGCGTTCTGTGTATCCTGGTTAATTCTTATATGCATTGCTGCCTTTGGGTTGAACCTTTAGTGGTACTAGGGTTATTCATTGATAAGGGTTCTTTGTGAAAGGTTTCCCTCTGAATTTACATAAGATCGGGATAGGAATAACCGAATAGGAAGATAGGATTTAATCAATGAACAACCTTTGAATGACTTATGTGGACATTACTTGGCTAAGTGTTTTTCTCTCTTGATATTTCATCCATTCTACTTTGTTTTGTTTGCAACCAACCAATCATAAACCCCCATTTGTGACATTGCATGCTACCACCAATGGTTCCTTCCTTCTATGTGGGATCGACCCTGACTTGCTTACTATACTTTGTTTAGTGAGAATTTTAGGATTTACTTTTGATTAGGGGTACGACGATTATTCCCCCCTGTCAAAAGCATAAATAATTATTAAAATTTTCTAATGTGTGTCCGTAGGTACAAGATAACATTTTCAAATTTGGTTTTCACTTTAATTTATTATTTATTTATATTTAAATTGACTTCTTATGGTTTATGAATTCCAATTTAGGGTAAACTTTGGACATATATTTCTCAAGTTTAAAATATTGAAATGTGTTCATGGCCCCACATCAAAAAGACCAAAAAACTTGTTTTTTATGTAATATTGATTCAACCATAGAAAAATATAATAGGTGTACAAATAATAACAAAAATACATTATTTTTCAATTGACCAACATCTATAGTAACTTTTCTACATACGAATAAAGTGTTAGAGTAGTCAACCTCTAACAATTAACCATCTTAGTGCATCTTATAGAGTCATTTTTTGACAAAAAATGGATAGGGATTTTTCACATGATATCATTTTTGTATGGGGTGAACTTGTGACCACCTAATGCAGGGATTTTTCACATGATATCATTTTTGTATGGGGTGAACTTGTGACCACCTAATGCCTCCTATTGCACAAATTGGAAAACGTCGTTAATAAATATACTAGTTGATGTATCTGTGTCATGCACTGAGTCTTTGATAGTGCATTATATTTATTTATTCTTGTAATTATGCTTTCAAATAGAGCTTACGTGTATCAAAGAATAAATAATACATACAACAAATTTTAGAGCCAAATTCTTACCCTCTTATATTGTTTCGTGTCACCGTTATTGTCGTCCGATAACATCTTTATTCATTAGTAATATGTTACTGATTAATAAAATTAGATGAATATATTTGTGGAGGAATAATTCAAGTAAATACATATCAATCAAGTAGATATTGTCGAATGACGTACTGATGATTTTATCAAAATTAAAAAAATACCATCTATTTCATGAAATCGAAACGTTGCGAATGAGTTTGACATATGTGCCCATATGCAAAACCACCTTGTATGAAAGGAAATAATGAGAGTATCTACCAACATTATATGTCTTAAAAAAAGAATCTTATATCTCCTTGACAATTAGATGGTTTATAGGAATTAGTGCACTGTGAAATAATAGAATTGATATGACATGAAACAAAATATATATATATAAATTCAATCACTTCAATCTCATCCAAAAAACTCATTTCTTTGTCGACAATGTTGCTAGAAATCTTACAACATACTACATGTAAGTCGAACACGTATCTTCCAAGCTTATTGTTTTCCAATCGAGTTCATCGATACAACAAAAACATTACCCATTTTTTTTACTGTAGAAATGTATTGCATGTAAACGACATATAACAAATTAATATGAAACTTAATGGAATTATAAATACATTTAAAATAAAAACTACGTATAAAATAGTTATCATTCACAAACGAAATACTTAGAACGATGGTAAAATCATATTCGTCATAATCTGCACATATTTAAACCATAAGTTTTCATTAGTATAGAAAGTGCTTTATATGAATTTTTGGTAATAAAAAGAAATATGAAAGGTCTCCTTAGTTGGAGGAACTTAAGATATATACAAAATGGAATGAGGGAGGAGGATGGAAAAACAATTTGAGTGGATTTATGTTGTATATTCAATATTAATCAATGTACTATATATTGCGTTAAAAATAATTCTTCGGTCATAAAACGACCAAAACGGCCTCAAACATTATGTCATATGCATCACTTGACAAATTGTCTAGTAAGAAGAATATGCTAACCACAATTCGTTTGATATGCCTATGAAAATATTATATAAAATCATATTAAGCCTAATTGCCTAGCACATAAGTTTTTTTATACAATATCTATCTATCATTCCATTAAAATGCTGAATAAAAATCATCTGATATGTTATATTCAACAATCATATACCTTGTAAAATAAATATTGATATGAAAGATACCTTATTTTTATAAGATCTATAAATATTATAAAATCATATTAACCATAATAGGTTAAAAATATAGAAGAAAAGATAATGCTAAGAAATTATATAGATACATTTTCTCTGAAATAAAATGTATTGTATGACAAATCTTGTTATAGGATATATAACTATTTTATAAATAGTTAACGTGATAATTATTTAAAAATATATAACCATTTTAGTAATTAGTTATTCGTAGATCTTAATAAAATCATACAAAATAAGTTAATTATATTATGATAAAAATAATAAAAAAAATTATTATTTTGTCAATAAAATTAAGGTTTGTTTGGTGAATGTACTTATAAAGATCTTTTTATTTATAATGTACTTTTATTAAAATAAAGTATTTGAAATTTGAAATTTAGGTGATATGAAAAAGTGTGCAAGGAGATGAAATAATACAATTTTTTAAATAATGACTTTATAAATGCATGGCCAAACAAGGCCTAAGATATATAATTAACATTCATACTGCCATAAAATCTTAATTGTATTAACTTTGAGTGTTAACTAATATTTAAAACAAATATATAGGTAGATCTCATTCTTGTCATTGAAAATGGTCTTCTAATAAAATCATGAAATCACATATTCAAAGCTATCTTAAATTGTCCTGTGTACCTTTTAAATTCACAAATTACAACCAATTTAAAAAATGTAGATGATACTTAATATAAAGTATATAAAATTGGGAATTTGTTGAAAATTCTAACATGTGAGGTTAATTTTAATTTTTCGAAGGTTTTATAGAATAAAAAATTTAAACATTAATGATCTATCTACTCTTTAAGGATTTGATTATTTTAAAAAAAAAAGTAGAAAAAAAAAAGAAGTTGAAAAATTCCCAATGATTGTGTAAATCACTGGCCTAATATTTTAAAAATCTTCTAACCCATTTTTTATTTCTTACCAATCTATGATTGGAAAATCTAAGTTATTTTCATTTATTTCAATATTATAATTTGACTATATTAGGTGATCATTGATCGATGTGCTTGAACGGTTATTTCCAGTAAAAAATTTGTTTTAAGAATAGAATGTGTAGACAAAGAAAATATTCACTATATAGGAAAGTTTAGCTACTAAGTTCATACAAAGTATATTAACAACTAGTTTTATAAATGAAATTTTGAGCGTAAAACTTTCTTTATAAAATAGATCTATAATTAACGTAATTCATACTTACCAAAAGAAAGTTTTATTGTTTAATTATGAAAAAAAATGTTAATAAATCGTAATTCGATTATGGTGAAATTGTAACTTAAAAAATACCTTCATAAGCAGAAGCTAAGGATATAATATCGAATTCATTGAAAATACAACATATAAGAAATGTTCTAACATTAGATATATCTACAATGCATGTATGAATATATAAAAGTACTACAAAGACTTGTGAAAAAATGACCCGACATAAAAACCTGACCCGACTGGAACATCACCGAAATAAGGACTTGAACCTAAACTCGACTCGAACCCGAAAGACACAAACACGAATCCGAGCTCGACGAACCCTGTTATTTCATATATTTTATTTCATCATAAAAACAGACACTTCCGACCCGTTGGGTCAACCCAAGCTCGAGCTAAACCCATTACGATCTAACCCGACTCGACCAACCCAAAAATTTTAATGACCAGATCGACCCGAACCCGACCCGCCCGACCTAGTTGATAGGTCTTTAGTCTCAACAACCCAATATCATGGAACTTGCAGTAAGAAATATAGGTGTTTTGATAATGAAGAAATGAAAAGCCCATTATGTGAACATAAAATACATATTTATCAAAAAGATTTATTGTAAATTATAAATATCAAAATTTAATCAAAACAACAAGTTGTTAATATACTTTGTATGAACCTTGTCCTTGACTCATGCGAGAAGGACTTTTTTGTTTGGCGACGTTGACTTTGTAAGTTCTCACTTTCTTATTATTTTTGAATGTTGTCATGTTCGTAGGCTTAGGTTATACCGTAGTTAAGTATCATCTTGTTGTGTCTAATGCAGTAATATTGTTCTCAATGGGAAAAATATAGAAAATCATAAAGAAGAGTATCTAATAATTATAATATGTTTATTTTTTATTAGATCCTTATCAGGACATCAAATACATGAGTGATCCATGGTACTAAATTCAGAACAACTTTTAGAGACAAATTAAATTATTTGTAAAGCATTTAGCTAAGTTACTAGCTAACAATAGCAATGACAAACATTTTGATGATTACGGATTTTGCACTCTCCGCCTGAAATACTCCAAATAAGTGATAATGGCATAAGTGGTAAATTAATTAAGGGAATGTCTTAAATGAGTAAAATGGGAAATTTGGGGATATAATTTCCTAAGGGGGGCCGGTCACATCTTTAATCAAAATCAGCCATTTCTTGTGCGTGAGCTCCCCAGTACGTTGTCTCTCCCGTGTGTGCCCAGATCTCTTTTCCTCCCGAATTCGATTCCCCTGTGCCAGCCGAGTTGTCCCCTCCGGCGAGCTGGACCGCGCCGCCGTTGTGCCTCCTCCTTCCCTGCAGTCGTGCTGGTTCGTTGATGTGTTGTCGTCCCGGTTGCTGCTGCCTTTGCTGTTGTTGTTCGTGCTGGTTGTGCAGCTGCTTTCCGGTGGCTTTGGGTGGTGTTTCCGGGGCTGAGTTGTGGTCAACGAAGAGGTAAGAATAGTGTATGGTTTGTACAAATTTTTGGACTGAATATCTTGCTGAATTTTTTATATGTTCGAATTGATGTTGAGTGTGTTATTCGAATTGATATTGTTGTGAGAAGCTGCGTGATCTGTGCAGAAATTCAGTGGATTAGGAGCTGAATTTCGTGAGCTTTGGGGGTTGAATTGTGTGTGGATTTGCTGAATTTTTGGAAGGTATTATTAGGGTTTAATTTGGGGGTTTTTCTCTAGTTGTGGTTTGATATGAATTAACGCCAGGGTTTTGCTCGGATTGTTGTCTCAGGTTCGTTCGAGTGATTTGGAGACCTCTGAAGTCGTTGTGGTTCGACTTGAGGCAAGGGGATCCTTGCTAACTTTATTTTTTTTTTATAATTGATAAATGCCTAGTTGATTTCCTAATTAATTTTACCGTTGCTTGAGCTATTTTAGATTGGTTTATTTGACTATATAATTGTTTGGTTGTGATGTGTGATAATGTGTGTGATTGTGTGGCATTGATTGTCGTTTGTGTTTGTTGAGTGTCGGTGTGGTGGTTGGATTGTCGTTGATTGGGGGTCGAAGGGTCAGGTGATGATCGTCTCACCAAACCTCGTAGGGAATCGCCTACGTTGTCAAGGGCCAAAAATGTTGAATCAGAGTCGGAGGGCCAGGTGATGATCGTCTCACCAAACCTCATAGGGTGTAGCCTACGTTGTTAAGGGCCAGGTGTTGGATGGTATGAGACCGTCCCTATCCGGATAGTTGGTTTTAGGTGATGAGTGTCTCACCGGTGATGGGTTGGAATGGATTGGAGTTATTTGCTTTTGTTGAGTTGAGTTTTTGGTGGGAATGGGTCGATTATTGTGTGACTGATATATATATATATTATGTGATTGTAATTGGTTGAGTATTGAAATGATTGTGTATTATTTGAAACTGTTTTGGCTTGGCTAATCTTGCCATGGTCTTTCACGAGACTGACCAACTGCGGTTTACGTGCCGTGGTTGGCTGGGGTATCGGGTCCCCTAGTCAATCAGGCTTTGCAGGTTCAGCGTCAGCAAGGAGGATCCTGATCACCGTCGGTTTTGAAGTCGAAGGCTCTACTTTTGGTTTTGGAATTTCGATATGGTTGTATTGGTTTCTGATGGTTTGGTTTGTAAATTGTTGTACTTTCTGTATGTTAAGTTGATTATGGTTTCAACTTTGGACAGGTTTTACAGATTTTTCCGCTATGCTGCTTTTGGTATATATTATGTATGGGATATGTTTGCAAATTTTTATTTCACCCGCCTTATAGTCCTTCGGGACTATGGCACTGTAGCACCTCTGGCCCGGGGTGTTACAGAAGTTGGTATCAGAGCTCTTTTCAAAAATGTTTTCTTTCAGAGTTTTCAACTTGGGAATTTCTATACGTTGTTGTTGTGAACGATCGTGTGATCAGGAATCCTTGCTGTCAACCCGTAGTGAGTTGTGTTGGTAAGTATTGGTTGTTGTGATGTTTTGTGCTAATGTTTTTATATATTCAGTATGCCTCCGAAAGTAGGTCGTGGGCGTGGTAGAGGAAGTCCTCGGCGGGCTGATCCTCAAGAGGTAGATGCAGGTAGTCAAGCTGCTGATAACTCTGCAGGAAGTCAACAGAATCCTGTAGGAAATCCTCTAGAGGCTGCCAATGCGGGTATTGACCCAAGAACTTTGGTTGCGCTGCAACAGATGGTGACTCAGGCTGTATAGGCTGCTATGGCACGAGTTCCGCCAGCTCAGGTCGCTCAGCCAGAGCATATTGGGCAGCAAAGAAATGAACCACCAGTATTGCAGGCAGGATTTAGCAGATTCATAGAAGCTGTGGCTAGACTAAAGCCTCCAACTTTCGATGGGTCTGGTGAACCTACAGCTGTGACGTTCTGGTTGAACAGATTTGAGAAATTGCCTGAGGGTATCCGATGTCCCGAGAATGAGAAAGTGACAATTGCTGCTTATTATCTGATAGACGATGCTAGTGATTGGTGGGATGCCGCTCGACCAACTGACCATGGGGCTACCTGGAAGGAGTTTCGAGCCAAGTTAGAGGACAGATTCTTTCCAGAGGCACTAAGAGACGCTAAGCTGCATGAATTTCAGTATCCAGAGAATAAAGGGCTGAAAGTGCATCAGTTGGCTGTGAAATTCAATAAGCTGCTGAAGTATGCAACTGCTGTAGTAAGGAATGAAAAGGATAAGATCAAGCACTTTCACAGATGGTTATATCCTGAGATAAGGCCTTTGATGGCAAGACACAACTGTACCACACTCGAGCAGTTTATTGACGAGTGCCTGACTATGGAAGCAACGATTGATGACTCTAATCAGGTTATGGATGCTCGGGCTGGAAAGAGACAAAAGAGTCAGTCTGCACCTGGAGGAACTGGACCTCACAGTAATTTTGGTGGGTCCAGAAAACCTTTCTTTATCCCTAAGAGTACCCCTAGCACTAGACTGACTAAGACAAGTCAAGGTGGTGGTTCCCAGATGTCAGTAAATTATCAACAGTCATGGGGCCAGCCAGGGATGACTAGGAATGCACAACGTTGCTTTAACTGTGGGGATCCAACTCATAAGAGGGCAAATTGTACCAAAGCACCTCAGACTTGTTTCAAATGTGGAGGAGTGGGACACATTAGAACATATTGCAGACAAGGGGAAAATTCCACTCAAACTCAAGCTTCCTCTCCTTCTTATCGTCCAGTTCCGAATCAGAACCGTCCAGTACCGTCGCAGAACCAACAGAATGCTATGGGCAACAAGGGCAAGGCACTGATGGGTGGGACTTCGACACATCGACTTTATGAGATGAGGAGAGCTGAGGATGACAACACGCATGTGACTACAGGTACACTTTTTATTCAGTCTGAACCTGTTCGTTTACTATTAGACTCTGGTGCTACACATTCTTTTATTGCTGAGAATTGCGTAGATAGACTTGGATTAGCATGTGATTTGGAATGTGAACCTTTTGTTGTGGGATTGCCGAATGGTGATAAGTTAGTAGGTACTCGGGGACTTAAGGATTTTCCGATCATCATAAGTGGTCGGGAATGGACGGTTAATTTGATAGCTATCAAAATGTTGCACTACGATATTATCCTAGGTATGGATTGGCTTTCTCGCCATGGTGTTATTCTAGATTTCAGGAAGAAGACAGTTACGGTAAGAACAGATGAGGGTGTAGCGCATGTGTTTGAAGGACATGATCCGCGAGACTCTGGTAGAATTATCAGTGCAATGACAGTTGCTAGACTGCTGAGACAGGGTTGTGCTGGGTTTGTGTGCTATGCTTTGGAGGAAAGGAAGGATGAATTAAGGATAGACGACATTCCCGTCGTTTGTGAATATCCGGATGTGTTTCCGGAGAAACTGGTGGGTTTAGCGCCAAGTCGTGATGTTGATTTTACCATTGAGTTAGAGCCGGGAACTGCCCCGATTTCTCGAGCTCCTTATCGCATGGCACCAGTAGAAATGATAGAATTGAGGAAACAGTTAGAAGAACTTGTTGAATCAGGTTTTATTAGACCAAGTGTGTCTCCTTGGGGCGCACCTGTATTGTTTGTTAAGAAGAAAGATGGTTCTCTTCGACTATGTATTGATTACAGGGAATTGAATAAGGTGACGGTTAAGAACAAATATCCGTTTCCTCGTATTGATGACTTGCTGGATCAATTGCAAGGAGCTACAGTATTCTCCAAGATTGACTTGAGATCAGGGTACCATCAGCTTAGAGTTCGAGAAGATGATATCTACAAGACTGCTTTCAGAACAAGGTACGGTCACTATGAATTTGTGGTGATGCCTTTTGGGTTGACGAATGCTCCTGCAGTTTTTATGGACTTAATGAACAGATGTTTTAGAGAATACCTGGATCGTTTTGTGGTGGTTTTTATTGATGATATTCTAGTATACTCTCGGAGTATGGAGGACCATGAAACTCATCTTAGAGCAGTACTTGACGTGTTGAGGGGACATAAGTTGTTTGCCAAGTTGTCAAAATGTGATTTTTGGTTACCTGAGGTGGCATTTCTTGGCCATGTGATCTCTAGTGAAGGTGTAATGGTCGATCCACAGAAAACAGAAGCGGTAGCAAATTGGAAACCACTTCAGAATGTTAAGGAAGTTCAAAGCTTTCTTGGACTGGCAGGTTATTACAGGAGATTTGTGAAAGGCTTTTCTCAGATTGCATGACCATTAACAAATCTGCTGCGTAAGACCACGAAGTTTGAATGGGACAAGAAGTGTCTGGAGAGTTTTGAAGAGCTCAAGAGACGTTTGACTAGCGCACCAGTGTTAGCCTTACCGCAGGGAACTGAAGGATTTGCCATTTACAGTGACGCTTCTAAGCAAGGTTTGGGTTGTGTTCTAATGCAGAATGGAAAGGTTATAGCCTATGCTTCTCGTCAACTTAAATCTCATGAAGTCAATTATCCTACCCATGATTTGGAACTTGCCGCCGTAGTCTTTGCTCTCAAGATTTGGCGACATTATTTGTATGGGGTAAGATGTCCAATTTTCACTGATCATAAGAGCCTGAAGTATATATTCACTCAGAAGGAACTGAATTTGAGACAGAGACGGTGGCTTGAGTTGATTAAAGATTATGATATAGACATATGTTATCATCCAGGAAAAGCCAATGTAGTGGCGGATGCCTTGAGTAGAAAGTTGACCCCGAAACTTAGGGTTGCTTATTTAACAGCTCAACCAGAGTTACAACAAGAGTTTGTAAGAGGTGAAATTGAGATTTGGTGTGAGAAGGAACCGATGATGCTGAATGTGATGGAAATTCAATCGACGCTAGTAGAGTCGATCAAGGAGAAACAACTGCATGATCTTGTGTTGAGTAAACTGTGCAGTGAAGTTGCTCAAGGAAAGGCACCCGGATTTCTCATTCATGAGGATGGGATATTACGATTCCAGAATCGGCTATGTGTGCCAGCTGACAAGGAACTTAAGGAGTTAATCCTTAAGGAAAGTCATTCTTCGGCTTATTCAGTACACTCTGGAGCCAGCAAGATGTACAAGGACTTGAGACAAATTTATTGGTGGAGTAATATGAAACAAGAAGTTGCTGAGTATGTGTCGAGATGTTTGACATGCCAACAGGTTAAGATTGAACACCAGAGACCAGCTGGAGAGTTACAACCGCTTTCTATTCCTGAATGGAAGTGGGAAGACATCTCGATGGATTTTGTTGTTGCTCTTCCTAGATCCCGAAAAGGGAATGAGGCAATATGGGTCATTGTGGATCGTTTGACGAAGTCTTCACACTTTATACCTATCAAGATTACTTGGAATCCAGAGAAGTTAGCTGAAATATTCTTTCAGGAGATAGTTAGACTGCACGGTGTTCCCAAGACTATTGTGTCTGACAAAGATGGACGATTCACATCTCGTTTTTGGAAATCCTTGCATGCGACATTGGGAACGCAACTAAGATTTAGTACCTCTTTTCATCCTCAAACTGACGGTCAGTCTGAAAGGACAATTCAAACTTTGGAAGACATGCTTCGAGCTTGTGCTTTAGAATGGCCAGGAAATTGGGAAGACAGGTTGCATTTGATAGAATTTACGTACAATAATAGTTGGCATGCATCGATTAAGATGGCACCTTATGAAGCTTTGTATGGTCGTCGTTGTAGATCGACAGTATGTTGGGATGATTTGACTGGCGTTGTATTAGTTGCTCCTGAGATTTTGCAGAAAACTAGGGATGATGTTGAGGTGATTCGTCGGAGGTTGTTGTCAGCTCAGAGTAGACAGAAGTCGTATGCGGATGTTCGTAGACGTCCTTTGGAATTCAGTGTGGGAGATCATGTGTTTATTAAAGTTTCGCCGACTAAAGGAGTATTCAGATTTGGGAAACGAGGTAAGTTGAGTCCTAGATATGTTGGACCCTTTGAGATTCTGAAGAGAGTTGGTGTCGTGGCTTACCAAGTTGCATTGCCGCCAAGGATGAGTGGAATGCATGACGTATTTCATGTGTCTCAGCTGAGGAGGTATGTGTATCATCCGACTCATGTTCTGAATTTCGAGGAGATAGAGTTTCAATCTGATGGCACATTTGAGGAGTCACCTGTAAGGATCCTAGCGACAGATCATAAGAAATTGAGGAACAAAGTTATTCCTTTGGTGAAAGTGTTATGGGTTAGGCATGGAACAGAGGAAGAGACTTGGGAATTAGAATCAGTCATGCGAGGCAGTTATCCGCACATGTTTGGTTCGAGTTTCAAGGACGAAGCTGTTATAAGGGGGGAGAATGAAATACCCCAAATAAGTGATAATGGCATAAGTGGTAAATTAATTAAGGGAATGTCTTAAATGAGTAAAATGGGAAATTTGGGGATATAATTTCCTAAGCATTGAAATGATTGTAATTGGTTGAGTATTGAAATGATTGTGTATTATTGTGTGACTGATATATATATATATATTATGTGATTGTAATTGGTTGAGTATTGAAATGATTGTGTATTATTTGAAATTGTTTTGGCTTGGCTAATCTTGCCATGGTCTTTCACGAGACTGACCAACTGCGGTTTACGTTCCGTGGTTGGCTGGGGTATCGGGTCCCCCAGTCAATCAGGCTTTGCAGGTTCAGTGTCAGCAAGGAGGATCCTGATCACCGTCGGTTTTGAAGTCGAAGGCTCTACTTTTGGTTTTGGAATTTCGATATGGTTGTATTGGTTTCTGATGGTTTGGTTTGTAAATTGTTGTACTTTCTGTATGTTAAGTTGATTATGGTTTTAACTTTGGACAGGTTTTACATATTTTTCCGCTGTGCAATTTTTTAATGCAGAATGGAAAGGTTATAGCCTATGCTTTTCGTCAACTTAAATCTCATGAAGTCAATTATCCTACCCATGATTTGGAACTTGCCGCCGTAGTCTTTGCTCTCAAGATTTGGCGACATTATTTGTATGGGGTAAGATGTCCAATTTTCACTGATCATAAGAGTCTGAAGTATATATTCACTCAGAAGGAACTGAATTTGAGACAAAGACGGTGGCTTGAGTTGATTAAAGATTATGATATAGACATATGTTATCATCCAGGAAAAGCCAATGTAGTGGCGGATGCCTTGAGTAGAAAGTTGACCCCGAAACTTAGGGTTGCTTATTTAACAGCTCAACCAGAGTTACAACAAGAGTTTGTAAGAGGTGAAATTGAGATTTGGTGTGAGAAGGAACCGATGATGCTGAATGTGATGGAAGTTCAATCGACGCTAGTAGAGTCGATCAAGGAGAAACAACTGCATGATCTTGTGTTGAGTAAACTGTGCAGTGAAGTTGCTCAAGGAAAGGCACCCGGAATTCTCATTCATGAGGATGGGATATTACGATTCCAGAATCGGCTATGTGTGCCAACTGACAAGGAACTTAAGGAGTTAATCCTTTAGGAAAGTCATTCTTCGGCTTATTCAGTACAACCTGGAGCCAGCAAGATGTACAAGGACTTGAGACGAATTTATTGGTGGAGTAATATAAAACAAGAAGTTGCTGAGTATGTGTCGAGATGTTTGACATGCCAACAGGTTAAGATTGAACACCAGAGACCAGCTGGAGAGTTACAACCGCTTCCTATTCCTGAATGGAAGTGGGAAGACATCTCGATGGATTTTGTTGTTGCTCTTCCTAGATCCCGAAAAGGGAATGAGGCAATATGGGTCATTGTGGATCGTTTGACGAAGTCTTTACACTTTATACCTATCAAGATTACTTGGAATCCAGAGAAGTTAGCTGAAATATTCTTGCAGGAGATAGTTAGACTGCACGGTGTTCCCAAGACTATTGTGTCTGACAGAGATGGACGATTCACATCTCGTTTTTGGAAATCCTTGCATGCGACATTGGGAACGCAACTAAGATTTAGTACCTCTTTTCATCCTCAAACTGACGGTCAGTCTGAAAGGACAATTCAAACTTTGGAAGACATGCTTCGAGCTTGTGCTTTAGAATGGCCAGGAAATTGGGAAGACAGGTTGCATTTGATAGAATTTACGTACAATAATAGTTGGCATGCATCGATTAAGATGGCACCTTATGAAGCTTTGTATGGTCGTCGTTGTAGATCGCCAGTATGTTGGGATGATTTGACTGACGCTGTATTAGTTGCTCCTGAGCTTTTGCAGAAAACTAGGGATGATGTTGAGGTGATTCGTCGGAGGTTGTTGTCAGCTCAGAGTAGACAGAAGTCGTATGCGGATGTTCGTAGACGTCCTTTGGAATTCAGTGTGGGAGATCATGTGTTTATTAAAGTTTCGCCGACTAAAAGAGTATTCAAATTTGGGAAACGAGGTAAGTTGAGTCCTAGATATGTTGGACCCTTTGAGATTCTGAAGAGAGTTGGTGTCGTGGCTTACCAAGTTGCATGTAAGGATCCTAGCGACAGATCATAAGAAATTGAGGAACAAAGTTATTCCTTTGGTGAAAGTGTTATGGGTTAGGCATGGAACAGAGGAAGAGACTTGGGAATTAGAATCAGTCATACGAGGCAGTTATCCGCACATGTTTGGTTCGAGTTTCGAGGACGAAACTGTTATAAGGGGGAGAATGAAATACCCCAAATAAGTGATAATGGCATAAGTGGTAAATTAATTAAGGGAATGTCTTAAATGAGTAAAATGGGAAATTTGGGGATATAATTTCCTAAGGGGGGCCGGTCACCTCTTTAATCAAAATCAGCCATTTCTTGTGCATGAGCTCCCCTGTACGTTGTCTCTACCGTGTGTGCCCAGATCTCTTTTCCTCCCGAATTCGATTCCCCTGTGCCAGCCGAGTTGTCCCCTCCGGCGAGCTGGACCGCGCCGCCGTTGTGCCTCCTCCTTCCCTGCAGTCGTGCTGGTTCGTTGCTGTGTTGTCATCCCGGTTGCTGCTGCCTTTGCTATTGTTGTTCGTGCTGGTTGTGCAGCTGCTTTCCGGTGGCTTTGGGTGGTGTTTCCGGGGCTGAGTTGTGGTCAACGAAGAGGTAAGAATAGTGTATGGTTTGTACAAATTTTTGGACTGAATATCTTGCTGAATTTTTTATATGTTCGAATTGATGTTGGGTGTGTTATTCGAATTGATATTGTTATGAGAAGCTGCGTGATCTGTGCAGAAATTCAGTGGATTAGGAGGTGAATTTCGTGAGCTTTGGGGGTTGAATTGTGTGTGTGGATTTGCTGAATCTTTGGAAGGTATTATTAGGGTTTGATTTGGTGGTTTTTTCTCTAGTTGTGGTTTGATATGAATTAACGCCAGGGTTTTGCTCGGATTGTTGTATCAGGTTCGTTCGAGTGATTTGGAGACCTCTGAAGTCGTTGTGGTTCGACTTGAGGCAAGGGGATCCTTGCTAACTTTATATATTTTTTATAATTGATAAATGCCTAGTTGATTTCCTAATTAATTTTACCGTTGCTTGAGCTATTTTAGATTGGTTTATTTGACTATATAACTGTTTGGTTGTGATATGTGATAATGTGTGTGATTGTGTGGCATTGATTGTCGTTTGTGTTTGTTGAGTGTCGGTGTGGTGGTTGGATTGTCGTTGATTGGGGGTCGAAGGGTCAGGTGATGATCGTCTCACCAAACCTCGTAGGGAATCGCCTACGTTGTTAAGGGCCAAAAATGTTGAATCAGAGTCGGAGGGCCAGGTGATGATCGTCTCACCAAACCTCGTAGGGTGTAGCCTACGTTGTTAAGGGCCAGGTGTTGGATGGTATGAGACCGTCCCTATCCGGATAGTTGGTTTTAGGTGATGAGTGTCTCACCGGTGATGGGTTGGAATGGATTGGAGTTATGTGCTTTTGTTGAGTTGAGTTTTTGGTGGGAATGGGTCGATTATTGTGTGACTGATATATATATATATTATGTGATTGTAATTGGTTGAGTATTGAAATGATTGTGTATTATTTGAAACTGTTTTGGCTTGGCTAATCTTGCCATGGTCTTTCATGAGACTGACCAACTGCGGTTTACGTACCGTGGTTGGCTGGGGTATCGGGTCCCCCAGTCAATCAGGCTTTGCAGGTTCAGCGTCAGCAAGGAGGATCCTGATCACCGTCGGTTTTGAAGTCGAAGGCTCTACTTTTGGTTTTGGAATTTCGATATGGTTGTATTGGTTTCTGATGGTTTGGTTTGTAAATTGTTGTACTTTCTGTATGTTAAGTTGATTATGGTTTCAACTTTGGAGAGGTTTTACAGATTTTTCCGCTGTGCTGCTTTCGGTATATATTATGTATGGGATATGTTTGCAAATTTTTATTTCACCCGCCTTATAATCCTTCGGGACTATGGCACTGTAGCACCTCTGGCCCGGGGTGTTACACCGCCCCTGCACGATGATTGACAATAGGTATTACACTTGTCATTAGTCCACGGTGCCGAGGACAAGTGATGTTCTTGGCAACAAATTCCTCCCATTGCTACTCCAAAAAATCCTACACATACATAACATTTTGAAAGCACGAAATAATCATCATAGAGAAAAAACACGAAACTATAAATACTCATATATAAACAATACATAAGAATGAGATTTATTTACCAATACACAACATGGTAATGAAGAAAACTGCAACTGGTCTTGTCATTGTGGCTTGAAGATTGTAATTAGAGATGAGATTATGTTTTTAGATGTGGCTTAGTATTAACGTGAAAGGATGGGGGTATTTATATGCTTTAATGTTGATCATCTAAATGGCAATGAGTAAATAAGTTGATATAGTTGCCAAAATTGTAAGGATTTCGATATTATAACGATCCTTTTATTTTGAGTAACAATGCCTTATATTATAATTGTAGGTGTTAATTGAGCATAAAATTGTAGATCGTGATATTGGTATTGTTGGCCATGTTCATGCATGCTACGTTGTCCTAGTTAGGTCTAAGTCTCCTACTAAATTGTATAAGCAGAGATTTTTTTACCAAAACAAATGTATGGGCATGATAAAAGCAAGGAAAATTACATATATATATATATATAATTTAATTTGTAGCTTGGTGAAGTATGTAGTATCAATTTTTATTTTTTTTGAGAGCGTAGTATCATATATTTTGGCATGAACATAAGAAAAAAAATCATAATTCGGATCAATGAAAGTAACAAAAATGATTTTCAAACAAGCCCAAGATGTTGTTTATTGGCCCAACAAGCCTAAATGTAAATAACGGGCTGAATGTAGTTTGGACCGGATTCAATTAAGTTTGTATTCCAATTTTTCTGGAATCTAATCTCATTTTATCATCATCATAATACATACAGATACGTATCCATCTCCAATTTTTATAACCAGCTTATCATCATGGTCGGACCCAAGTGGGGTTTAGTGAGGATTACATGGGTTTTTATTGAAAAATAGGATTTATGGTCCAAATTTAGGACTTGGATTTTGGGATTTACGTGAACATCATGATTTAGACATTTGATCATATTAAATCATGCAGATTGTTGTCTTTTGTATTTTATTTTCAGCTAGCTAAATACGCGTGCCTTACACGACCTGATATATTTTTATCTAGTTTAGAAGATAAGCAAACAAAACTAAAAGCGTATAATAATTTTCCTAACATAAATGTTGGAAACAAAAAAAAACGAGTTATAAGCACATATAGCATAAAGTTAACAAATTTTATAATTGAAGTGTAAAAATACGTAATTCAATTTAATTGTCAATAAGTCTCTTTCTAACTTGAAATTGTGGACGACAATAAGAGTGGGTATATGTAAAGCATAAATAATTATTAAATTTTTCTAATGTGTGTCCATAGGTACAAGATAACATTTTCAAATTTGGTTTTCACTTTAATTTATTATTTATTTATATTTAAATTGACTTCTTATGGTTTATGAATTCCAATTTAGGGTAAACTTTGGACATATATTTCTCAAGTTTAAAATATTGAAATGTGTTCATGGCCCCATATCAAAAAGACCAAAAAACTTGTTTTTTATGTAATATTGATTCAACCATCGAAAAATATAATAGGTGTACAAATAATAACAAAAATACATTATTTTTCAATTGACCAACATCTATAGTAACTTTTCTACATACGAATAAAGTGTTAGAGTAGTCAATCTCTAACAATTAACCATCTTAGTGCATCTTATAGAGTCATTTTTCGACAAAAAATGAATAGGGATTTTTCACATGATATCATTTTTGTATGGGGTGAACTTGTGACCACCTAATGCCTCCTATTGCACAAATTGGAAAACGTCGTTAATAAATATACTAGTTGATGTACTCGTGCCTTGCACTGAGTCTTTGATATTACATTATATTTATTTATAATTGTAATTATGCTTTCAAATAGAGCTTACATGTATCAAAGAATAAATAATACATACAACAAGTTATTTTCATTTATTTCATACAAAGTATATTAACAACTAGCTTTATAAATGAAATTTTGAGCATAAAATTTTCTTTATAATATCGATCTATAATTAAAATAATTCATACTTACCAAAATAAACTTTTATAGTTTAATTATGAAAAAAGTGTTAATAAATCGTAATTCTAATATTGTAACACCCCTGACTTACGTTGGTAGTGCCACACGTAGTGACCTCATACTGTAAAGTCCAAAACCACCCAAGGCTTTAATCGGAACAATTATGCTTAAATAAATAAATGAATATTAAATAATAATAGAGTAAATAGCGGAAGACTTTTATAACAAATACTTAAACCATTATTAAAAAAATTCCTCGTAAAGTGAGGAGATAAGTTTTACAATCGAAATTACAATACAGCGAAAGACTTGTTAAATAAACCCTAACACATGACTAACTTAACTAGGTCTTACATTTATTTAAGAAGATTAGGTCACACTATTCAACTTAAAAAAATACTACTTAAAATCTTCAATCTTCAACTGCAAGCTTTCGTCTTCGATTTGTTACTTCTAGGCATCTAAGACTAACCACTGATGTGTCGTATAGGACGGATGACATCAACCAACCATGAAAGAAAAGAGAAAGGTTGGTACGTCTAATGAAAAACTATGCAAGGGTGCAAACGGAGTGGTTCTTTGTGATTATATCCAGTTACTATCATTGTCTCTCAAATAATAGTCGATTATATAACTAGGATGCTCTCATTGAAACGATAAAAAAGGTATGCGACAAGAGAAGACTTCAAAGATGATAAGTCTTATAGGAATAGGTATGTTTGTTTGGGAATATTATATTTATCACACAAAGTTTGAAAACTGACTACTTGAATATTTGGGTCATCGACCAACCTCACCGCTTAGTGTGAATCTAGATTGGAAAAGAGACTTACTTTAGACAAGAGTCAGAGCGGGTTTCACGTTTTACTTCTCGTCCGATAATATATTAATTATATGCAAAACAACACTTATCTTGTAACACCCCCAAATTTTGAAAGAATTGAAAGTGCTACTGCCGATGACTCCGGACGTAAACCCCGAAGTTATCCCAGGCTTTTCCAAACGACATCACTGTCTTAAAACACAGTTACAATACTAAAATCATAACTTTTATTAAACCACATGGTCGCGGAATGTCAACACAATTCCTAAAACGACCCAATTACATCAGAAATGCAACAGCGGAAATCTTTTAAATACAACGACAAAACAAATTGTCAAAACACCGTTCATCTTCATAGTCGTTCTAGCCTTCTCGGATCTGCATGTGCCGAAACGGACGGACGACACCCCCATGACGTTACAGAATATAAAAATACAAGAGTTAGTCTAATGAATAGACTAAGCAAGGGCTTCACCAATAATTCACACAAACACATCACAAGCAGTTCCACATATCACAAATCACATCACAATCTCAAGTGCTAACTCAAACAGTTCAACACATCAACGAATCATATCAAAATCTCTAGCCACATGATTACAACATATCTCTTATAATAGCGTTGATTCTAACAGAAATACAACCTAATATAATATCAGATTTTAATTATCTCAAATTAATTAAAAGCCACTTGCCTGGAAAGACGAGCTCAAACAAAGCTTAAGAACGGGTTCCTGAATCCAAAACGGGGACAGATCTGGAATAAAAATCCCTCAAGCCAAAACTCCAAAACAACCCTTCTCGGACAGCCTTGCCGCGGGTGCGGTGGAGGCCTGGCGCCGGGTGCGGTGGTCGAACAGTGGCCAGCTCCAAGAACACCCATGGCGGAAAAGAATTATTACCCAATCGATTCAAGCTTCGTCTTGCATTCGAATTGATCACAAAGCACCTCTAAACTTCACCTAACACCTTGGCAACCTTCTCCAATCCACGAAGCCTCTCGATTCAAGCCCAAAACCGAGCGAAAATGGAGGAAAAACAGAGGAAAAACAGAGGAGAAAAGGAAGAAGAAGATGAAGTTGCACTTGCTTCTCCTCCACGAGTTCTCTTCCTTTTATAGCCCAAGACAAGCCTCCTCCAAGGGGACAAGCAAGGGGACAAGGGAACAACAACCCACGAAGTCAAGGGAACAAGAGACAACAAGTGGAGCAAGTGGATCAAGTGGGCAAATGGATAGAACTTCGGAAATCTTATCGCAAGGACGAAGCAAAGCTGTCAGCGCTCGCCGCGGGTGCGGTCATACTCTCACCGCGGGTGCGGTCATACTCTCACCGCGGGTGCGGTCCTGACTATCAGGAAATCGTCCTGACTTCGACAGGGCCGTTCTCTCAGATCCGAACTCCAAATGAGGTGATTCCAAATCGAGGAGTTAGATCTAGAAGTCTATTTTAATCCTTCCAAATTTCATATTGATTGGATTATGGAATCAAAAGTTATGACGATTTTACTAAAAGGTCGCACTTGTATGGGCGAAGAAAGTATGGGTACGAGTTCTTTTAATCCCGGTTTAAATATATTTGTACCCGAACATCCTTTTAGCCATACGGGCATAATAAAAATTCCAAAATACCCTTATAAAATGCGGGATATTACATTACTACCCCCTTAAGAAAAGTTTCGACCCCGAAACTTGCATTAAGTCAAAGAGGATTCCGCCTCACTAACAAACTTGCTATCTGAATTTAATATCCTTAATCATAACCGGCCTTATGCCATCTCTTAACTCAAATCCTTTAAGATTCCTTAATTTCCTCCAAGAATAATCACCACATCTTATTCCTACGTTCCTCGAAACGAATCACATACGATACTACTCCTATTTCCTCAAAAAGAGTGATATCACAAGTCTTATAACCTCAAAGCATAACAAGGAAACCGGGAACTCAAGTCTAACTAGAGGTCCGCCATAACAGACTTAAGAGAAAAGGCACGACTATGAACGGTTATAATTTTTCATTCGAAAATTCAGAGCCTTCAAAAATATTTCAAACGAGTGAAAATATTTCAAACCGGATCTGTAACATCACCAGGCCAAGCTACCCCAGCCACATCACACACCCAGCCACCCCACGGTGCCGATGCCGGTACTGGTGCCGCCCGTGAGTTCACAAGAGCCGTTTGAAAACATTTTCAAACAAAACGAGTAAATGGTTCATGAAATCCCAAACCCGTTTTAAAAACTTTCGGCTCTGATACCAAATCTGTAACACCCCCAAATTTTAAAAGAATTGAAAGTGCTACTGCTGATGACTCCGGACGTACACCCCGAAGTCACCCCAGGCTTTTCCAAACGACATCACTGTCTTAAAATACAGTTACAATACTAAAATCATAACTTTTATTAAACCACATGGTCGCGGAATGTCAACACAATTCCTAAAACGACCCAATTACATCAGAAATGCAACAGCGGAAATCTTTTAAATACAACGACAAAACAAATTGTCAAAACACCGTTCATCTTCATAGTCGTTCTAGCCTTCTCGGATCTGCATGTGCCGAAACGGACGGACGACACCCCCATGACGTTACAGAATATAAAAATACAAGAGTTAGTCTAATGAATAGACTAAGCAAGGGCTTCACCAATAATTCACACAAACACATCACAAGCAGTTCCACATATCACAAATCACATCACAATCTCAAGTGCTAACTCAAACAGTTCAACACATCAACGAATCATATCAAAATCTCTAGCCACATGATTACAACATATCTCTTATAATAGCGTTGATTCTAACAGAAATACAACCTAATATAATATCAGATTTTAATTATCTCAAATTAATTAAAAGCCACTTGCCTGGAAAGACGAGCTCAAACAAAGCTTAAGAACGGGTTCCTGAATCCAAAACGGGGACAGATCTGGAATAAAAATCCCTCAAGCCAAAACTCCAAAACAACCCTTCTCGGACAGCCTTGCCGCGGGTGCGGTGGAGGCCTGGCGCCGGGTGCGGTGGTCGAACAGTGGCCAGCTCCAAGAACACCCGTGGCGGAAAAGAAATATTACCCAATCGATTCAAGCTTCGTCTTGCATTCGAATTGATCACAAAGCACCTCTAAGTTTCACCTAACACCTTGGCAACCTTCTCCAATCCACGAAGCCTCTCGATTCAAGCCCAAAACCGAGCGAAAATGGAGGAAAAACAGAGCAAAAACAGAGGAGAAAAGGAAGAAGAAGATGAAGTTGGGCACTTGCTTCTCCTCCACGAGTTCTCTTCCTTTTATAGCCCAAGACAAGCCTCCTCCAAGGGGACAAGCAAGGGAACAACAACCCACGAAGTCAAGGGAACAAGAGACAACAAGTGGAGCAAGTGGATCAAGTGGGCAAATGGATAGAACTTCGGAAATCTTATCGCAAGGACGAAGCTGAAGCTGTAGCTGTCAGCGCTCGCCGAGGGTGTGGTCATACTCTCACCGCGGGTGCGGTCGTGACCATTAGGAAATCGTCCTGACTTCGACGGGGCCGTTCTCTCAGCTCCGAACTCCAAATGAGGTGATTCCAAATCGAGGAGTTAGATCTAGAAGTCTATTTTAATCCTTCCAAATTTCATATTAAATGAATTATGGAATCAAACGTTATGACGATTTTTCTAAAAGGTCGCACTTGTATGGGCGAAGAAAGGATGGGTACGAGTTCTTTTAATCCCGGGTTAAATATATTTGTACCCGAACATCCTTTTAGCCATACGGGCATAATAAAAATTCCAAAATACCCTTATAAAATGCGGGATATTACATTACTACCCCCTTAAGAAAAGTTTCGACCCCGAAACTTGCATTAAGCCAAAGAGGATTCCGCCTCACTAACAAACTTGCTATCTGAATTTAATATCCTTAATCATAACCGGCCTTATGCCATCTCTTAACTCAAATCCTTTAAGATTCCTTAATTTCCTCCAAGAATAATCACCACATCTTATTCCTACGTTCCTCGAAACGAATCACATACGATACTACTCCTATTTCCTCAAAAAGAGTGATATAACAAGACTTATAACCTCAAAGCATAACAAGGAAACCGGGAACTCAAGTCTAACTAGAGGTCCGCCATAACAGACTTAAGAGAAAAGGCACGACTATGAACGGTTATAATTTTTCATTCGAAAATTCAGAGCCTTCAAAAATATTTCAAACGAGTGAAAATATTTCAAACCGGATCTGTAACATCACCAGGCCAAGCTACCCCAGCCACCCCACGGTGTCGGTGTCGGTACTGGTGCCGCCCGTGAGTTCACAAGAGCCGTTTGAAAACATTTTCAAACAAAACGAGTAAATGGTTCATGAAATCCCAAACCCGTTTTAAAAACTTTCGGCTCTGATATCAAATCTGTAACACCCCCAAATTTTGAAAGAATTGAAAGTGCTACTGTCGATGACTCCGGACGTAAACCCCGAAGTCACCCCAGGCTTTTCCAAACGACATCACTGTCTTAAAACACAGTTACAATACTAAAATCATAACTTTTATTAAACCACATGGTCGCGGAATGTCAACACAATTCCTAAAACGACCCAATTACATCAGAAATGCAACAGCGGAAATCTTTTAAATACAACGACAAAACAAATTGTCAAAACACCGTTCATCTTCATAGTCGTTCTAGCCTTCTCGGATCTGCATGTGCCGAAACGGACGGACGACACCCCCATGACGTTACAGAATATAAAAATACAAGAGTTAGTCTAATGAATAGACTAAGCAAGGGCTTCACCAATAATTCACACAAACACATCACAAGCAGTTCCACATATCACAAATCACATCACAATCTCAAGTGCTAACTCAAACAGTTCAACACATCAACGAATCATATCAAAATCTCTAGCCACATGATTACAACATATCTCTTATAATAGCGTTGATTCTAACAGAAATACAACCTAATATAATATCAGATTTTAATTATCTCAAATTAATTAAAAGCCACTTGCCTGGAAAGACGAGCTCAAACAAAGCTTAAGAACGGGTTCCTGAATCCAAAACGGGGACAGATCTGGAATAAAAATCCCTCAAGCCAAAACTCCAAAACAACCCTTCTCGGACAGCCTTGCCGCGGGTGCGGTGAAGGCCTGGCGTCGGGTGCGGTGGTCGAACAGTGGCCAGCTCCAAGAACACCCATGGCGGAAAAGAATTATTACCCAATCGATTCAAGCTTCGTCTTACATTCGAATTGATCACAGAGCACCTCTAAGCTTACCTAACACCTTGGCAACCTTCTCCAATCCACGAAGCCTCTCGATTCAAGCCCAAAACCGAGCGAAAATGGAGGAAAAACAGAGGAGAAAAGGAAGAAGAAGATGAAGTTGCACTTGCTTCTCCTCCACGAGTTCTCTTCCTTTTATAGCCCAAGACAAGCCTCCTCCAAGGGGACAAGCAAGGGGACAAGGGAACAACAACCCACGAAGTCAAGGGAACAAGAGACAACAAGTGGAGCAAGTGGATCAAGTGGGCAAATGGATAGAACTTCGGAAATCTTATCGCAAGGACGAAGCTGAAGATGTCAGCGCTCGCCGCGGGTGCGGTCGTGACCATTAGGAAATCGTCCTGACTTCGACGGGGCCGTTCTCTCAGCTCCGAACTCCAAATGAGGTGATTCCAAATCGAGGAGTTAGATCTAGAAGTCTATTTTAATCCTTCCAATATTCATATTAAATGGATTATGGAATCAAAAGTTATGACGATTTTGCTAAAAGGTCGCACTTGTATGGGCGAAGAAAGTATGGGTACGAGTTCTTTTAATCCCGGGTTAAATATATTTGTACCCGAACATCCTTTTAGCCATACGGGCATAATAAAAATTCCAAAATACCCTTATAAAATGCGGGATATTACATTACTACCCCCTTAAGAAAAGTTTCGACCCCGAAACTTGCATTAAGCCAAAGAGGATTCCGCCTCACTAACAAACTTGCTATCTGAATTTAATATCCTTAATCATAACCGGCCTTATGCCATCTCTTAACTCAAATCCTTTAAGATTCCTTAATTTCCTCCAAGAATAATCACCACATCTTATTCCTACGTTACTCGAAACGAATCACATATGATACTACTCCTATTTCCTCAAAAAGAGTGATATCACAAGACTTATAACCTCAAAGCATAACAAGGAAACCGGGAACTCAAGTCTAACTAGAGGTCCGCCATAACAGACTTAAGAGAAAAGGCACGACTATGAACGGTTATAATTTTTCATTCGAAAATTCAGAGCCTTCAAAAATATTTCAAACGAGTGAAAATATTTCAAACGGGATCTGTAACATCACCAGGCCAAGCTACCCCAGCCACCCCACGGTGTCGGTGCCGGTACTGGTGCCGCCCGTGAGTTCACAAGAGCCGTTTGAAAACATTTTCAAACAAAACGAGTAAATGGTTCATGAAATCCCAAACCCGTTTTAAAAACTTTCGGCTCTGATATCAAATCTGTAACACCCCCAAATTTTGAAAGAATTGAAAGTGCTACTGTCGATGACTCCGGACGTAAACCCCGAAGTCACCCCAGGCTTTTCCAAATGATATCACTGTCTTAAAACACAGTTACAATACTAAAATCATAACTTTTATTAAACCACATGGCCGCGGAATGTCAACACTATTCCTAAAACGACCCAATTACATCAGAAATGCAACAGCGGAAATCTTTTAAATACAACGACAAAACAAATTGTCAAAACACCGTTCATCTTCATAGTCGTTCTAGCCTTCTCGGATCTGCATGTCCCGAAACGGACGGACGACACCCCCATGACGTTACAGAATATAAAAATACAAGAGTTAGTCTAATGAATAGACTAAGCAAGGGCTTCACCAATAATTCACACAAACACATCACAAGCAGTTCCACATATCACAAATCACATCACAATCTCAAGTGCTAACTCAAACAGTTCAACACATCAACGAATCATATCAAAATCTCTAGCCACATGATTACAACATATCTCTTATAATAGCGTTGATTCTAACAGAAATACAACCTAATATAATATCAGATTTTAATTATCTCAAATTAATTAAAAGCCACTTGCCTGGAAAGACGAGCTCAAACAAAGCTTAAGAACGGGTTCCTGAATCCAAAACGGGGACAGATCTGGAATAAAAATCCCTCAAGCCAAAACTCCAAAACAACCCTTCTCGGACAGCCTTGCCGCGGGTGCGGTGGAGGCCTGGCGCCGGGTCCGGTGGTCGAACAGTGGCCAGCTCCAAGAACACCCATGGCGGAAAAGAATTATTACCCAATCGATTCAAGCTTCGTCTTGCATTCGAATTGATCACAAAGCACCTCTAAGCTTCACCTAACACCTTGGCAACCTTCTCCAATCCACGAAGCCTCTCGATTCAAGCCCAAAACCGAGCGAAAATGGAGGAAAAACAGAGGAGAAAAGGAAGAAGAAGATGAAGTTGCACTTGCTTCTCCTCCACGAGTTCTCTTCCTTTTATAGCCCAAGACAAGCCTCCTCCAAGGGGACAAGCAAGGGGACAAGGGAACAACAACCCACGAAGTCAAGGGAACAAGAGACAACAAGTGGAGCAAGTGGATCAAGTGGGCAAATGGATAGAACTTCGGAAATCTTATCGCAAGGACGAAGCTGAAGCTGTCAGCGCTCGCCGCGGGTGCGGTCATACTCTCACCGCGGGTGCGGTCGTGACCATTAGGAAATTGTCCTGACTTCGACGGGGCCGTTCTCTCAGCTCCGAACTCCAAATGAGGTGATTCCAAATCGAGGAGTTAGATCTAAAAGTCTATTTTAATCCTTCCAAATTTCATATTAAATGAATTATGGAATCAAAAGTTATGACAATTTTTCTAAAAGGTCGCACTTGTATGGGCGAAGAAAGGATGGGTACGAGTTCTTTTAATCCCGGGTTAAATATATTTGTACCCGAACATCCTTTTAGCCACACGGGCATAATAAAAATTCCAAAATACCCTTATAAAATGCGGGATATTACATTACTACCCCCTTAAGAAAAGTTTCGACCCCGAAACTTGCATTAAGCCAAAGAGGATTCCGCCTCACTAACAAACTTGCTATCTGAATTTAATATCCTTAATCATAACCGGCCTTATGCCATCTCTTAACTCAAATCCTTTAAGATTCCTTAATTTCCTCCAAGAATAATCACCACATCTTATTCCTACGTTCCTCGAAACGAATCACATACGATACTACTCCTATTTCCTCAAAAAGAGTGATATCACAAGACTTATAACCTCAAAGCATAACAAGGAAACCGGGAACTCAAGTCTAACTAGAGGTCCGCCATAACAGACTTAAGAGAAAAGGCACGACTATGAACGGTTATAATTTTTCATTCGAAAATTCAGAGCCTTCAAAAATATTTCAAACGAGTGAAAATATTTTAAACCGGATCTGTAACATCACCAGGCCAAGCTACCCCAGCCACCCCACGGTGTCGGTGCCGGTACTGGTGCCGCCCGTGAGTTCACAAGAGCCGTTTGAAAACATTTTCAAACAAAACAAGTAAATGGTTCATGAAATCCCAAACCCGTTTTAAAAACTTTCGGCTCTGATATCAAATCTGTAACACCCCCAAATTTTGAAAGAATTGAAAGTGCTACTGCCGATGACTCCGGACGTAAACCCCGAAGTCACCCCAGGCTTTTCCAAACGACATCACTGTCTTAAAACACAGTTATAATACTAAAATCATAACTTTTATTAAACCACATGGTCGCGGAATGTCAACACAATTCCTAAAATGACCCAATTACATCAGAAATGCAACAGTGGAAATCTTTTAAATACAACGACAAAACAAATTGTCAAAACACCGTTCATCTTCATAGTCGTTCTAGCCTTCTCGGATCTGCATGTGCCGAAACGGACGGACGACACCCCCATGACGTTACAGAATATAAAAATACAAGAGTTAGTCTAATGAATAGACTAAGCAAGGGCTTCACCAATAATTCACACAAACACATCACAAGCAGTTCCACATATCACAAATCACATCACAATCTCAAGTGCTAACTCAAACAGTTCAACACATCAACGAATCATATCAAAATCTCTAGCCACATGATTACAACATATCTCTTATAATAGCGTTGATTCTAACAGAAATACAACCTAATATAATATCAGATTTTAATTATCTCAAATTAATTAAAAGCCACTTGCCTGGAAAGACGAGCTCAAACAAAGCTTAAGAACGGGTTCCTGAATCCAAAACGGGGACAGATCTGGAATAAAAATCCCTCAAGCCAAAACTCCAAAACAACCCTTCTCGGACAGCCTTGCCGCGGGTGCGGTGAAGGCCTGGCGCCGGGTGCGGTGGTCGAACAGTGGCCAGCTCCAAGAACACCCATGGCGGAAAAGAATTATTACCCAATCGATTCAAGCTTCGTCTTGCATTCGAATTGATCACAAAGCACCTCTAAGCTTACCTAACACCTTGGCAACCTTCTCCAATCCACGAAGCCTCTCGATTCAAGCCCAAAACCGAGCGAAAATGGAGGAAAAACAGAGGAAAAACAGAGGACAAAAGGAAGAAGAAGATGAAGTTGCACTTGCTTCTCCTCCACGAGTTCTCTTCCTTTTATAGCCCAAGACAAGCCTCCTCCAAGGGGACAAGCAAGGGGACAAGGGAACAACAACCCACGAAGTCAAGGGAACAAGAGACAACAAGTGGAGCAAGTGGATCAAGTGGGCAAATGGATAGAACTTCGGAAATCTTATCGCAAGGACGAAGCTGAAGCTGTCAGCGCTCGCCGCGGGTGCGGTCATACTCTCACCGCGGGTGCGGTCGTGACCATTAGGAAATCGTCCTGACTTCGACGGGGCCGTTCTCTCAGCTCCGAACTCCAAATGAGGTGATTCCAAATCGAGGAGTTAGATCTAAAAGTCTATTTTAATCCTTCCAAATTTCATATTAAATGAATTATGGAATCAAAAGTTATGACAATTTTTCTAAAAGGTCGCACTTGTATGGGCGAAGAAAGTATGGGTACGAGTTCTTTTAATCCCGGGTTAAATATATTTGTACCCGAACATCCTTTTAGCCATACGGGCATAATAAAAATTCCAAAATACCCTTATAAAATGCGGGATATTACATTACTACCCCCTTAAGAAAAGTTTCGACCCCGAAACTTGCATTAAGCCAAAGAGGATTCCGCCTCACTAACAAACTTGCTATCTGAATTTAATGTCCTTAATCATAACCGGCCTTATGCCATCTCTTAACTCAAATCCTTTAAGATTCCTTAATTTCCTCCAAGAATAATCACCACATCTTATTCCTACATTCCTCGAAACGAATCACATACGATACTACTCCTATTTCCTCAAAAAGAGTGATATCACAAGACTTATAACCTCAAAGCATAACAAGGAAACCGGGAACTCAAGTCTAACTAGAGGTCCGCCATAACAGACTTAAGAGAAAAGGCACGACTATGAACGGTTATAATTTTTCATTCGAAAATTCAGAGGCTTCAAAAATATTTCAAACGAGTGAAAATATTTCAAACCGGATCTGTAACATCACCAGGCCAAGCTACCCCAGCCACCCCACGGTGTCGGTGCCGGTACTGGTGCCGCCCGTGAGTTCACAAGAGCCGTTTGAAAACATTTTCAAACAAAACGAGTAAATGGTTCATGAAATTCCAAACCCGTTTTAAAAACATTCGGCTCTGATATCAAATCTGTAACACCCCCAAATTTTGAAAGAATTGAAAGTGCTACTGCCGATAACTCCGGACGTAAACCCCGAAGTCACCCCAGGCTTTTCCAAACGACATAACTGTCTTAAAACACAGTTACAATACTAAAATCATAACTTTTATTATACCACATGGTCGCGGAATGTCAACACAATTCCTAAAACGACCCAATTACATCAGAAATGCAACAGCGGAAATCTTTTAAATACAACGACAAAACAAATTGTCAAAACACCGTTCATCTTCATAGTCGTTCTAGCCTTCTCGGATCTGCATGTGCCAAAACGGACGGACGACACCCCCATGACGTTACAGAATATAAAAATACAAGAGTTAGTCTAATGAATAGACTAAGCAAGGGCTTCACCAATAATTCACACAAACACATCACAAGCAGTTCCACATATCACAAATCATATCACAATCTCAAGTGCTAACTCAAACAGTTCAACACATCAACGAATCATATCAAAATCTCTAGCCACATGATTACAACATATCTCTTATAATAGCGTTGATTCTAACAGAAATACAACCTAATATAATATCAGATTTTAATTATCTCAAATTAATTAAAAGCCACTTGCCTGGAAAGACGAGCTCAAACAAAGCTTAAGAACGGGTTCCTGAATCCAAAACGGGGACAGATCTGGAATAAAAATCCCTCAAGCCAAAACTCCAAAACAACCCTTCTCGGATAGCCTTGCCGCGGGTGCGGTGGAGGCCTGGCGCCGGGTGCGGTGGTCGAACAGTGGCCAGCTCCAAGAACACCCATGGCGGAAAAGAATTATTACCCAATCGATTCAAGCTTCGTCTTGCATTCGAATTGATCACAAAGCACCTCTAAGCTTCACCTAACACCTTGGCAACCTTCTCCAATCCACGAAGCCTCTCGATTCAAGCCCAAAACCGAGCGAAAATGGAGGAAAAACAGAGGAAAAACAGAGGAGAAAAGGAAGAAGAAGATGAAGTTGCACTTGCTTCTCCTCCACGAGTTCTCTTCCTTTTATAGCCCAAGACAAGCCTCCTCCAAGGGGACAAGCAAGGGGACAAGGGAACAACAACCCACGAAGTCAAGGGAACAAGAGACAACAAGTGGAGCAAGTGGATCAAATGGGCAAATGGATAGAACTTCGGAAATCTTATCGCAAGGACGAAGCTGAAGCTGTAGCTGCCAGCGCTCGCCGCGGGTGCGGTCATACTCTCACCGCGGGTGCGGTCGTGACCATCAGGAAATCGTCCTGACTTCGACGGGGCCGTTCTCTCAGCTCCGAACTCCAAATGAGGCGATTCCAAATCGAGGAGTTAGATCTAGAAGTCTATTTTAATCCTTCCAAATTTCATATTGAATGAATTATGGAATCAAAAGTTATGACGATTTTGCTAAACGGTCGCACTTGTATGGGCGAAGAAAGTATGGGTACGAGTTCTTTTAATCCCGGGTTAAATATATTTGTACCCGAACATCCTTTTAGCCATACGGGCATAATAAAAATTCCAAAATACCCTTATAAAATGCGGGATATTACATATCTTATTTAATTCCAAAACGTGCATTTACGTTAAAGATTTTAATCCACACCAATCTCGCAATGAGATATAGATCATGGGACGAATCTCAAATTTCGACACTAGCTAAGTGCACCACCAATTATATTCGAATAAGGGTAGGTCATGACCAAAAGTATTAGGGGAATAATCCTCCTACAAATACTCATGCTAACTAGCATATAAGTCCACACCAATTCACACCAAAGTTCATCTAGCACCCTATAATAATAATAATAATATATAAGGGTCGTTGCTAGCAAAATATACAACATTATATATAGGATTCATTTACACACCAATTTATCACATAAATTCCCAAACAGAAATTAAGAATATTTATCTCAGCTTAATTAAGACAATAGATTAATTGTCAATTAAGAAAAATGTGGAATAAAATAACATGAGCTAACCGCCACTTGCCTTGAATTACGAAGAAGGTTGAACAACGTAACGAGAGCGGTTGCTTTTGACTAGCAATTAACTTCCTGCTTTAATTGTGTTCCAAAAGCAAATCCGAGACGTACACAAATCACACACAATAAATAATTTATAATTATATATTTTATTCAATATCAAAATTTATGGATACAATGTCTCGATTTCTAATTGAATTTATTGAACTCGTAGATAAATCAATTTTCAAGGCTTTACAATAAAACGATTATTTATACGATGTTAAAATTCATTTAGTCATATATTCTAAATAATCATAACATAAATAAACTAATCCATTAGTTTATTTATAACCCAAATAAATTTATAACCAAACTTATTATCTAATGAAATGTTATAAATTAACAATTCATAATATTAGATAATGCCCAAAAAAATATAATTAATTTAATTTTAATATTTATAAAATTTAATTAACCTAAAATAATTTTAATTAATCCAGATTAACTTAATTAATCACGATTAAAATAAAATAGAAACAAAACCCCAAAATCGAATTGGCAAAAAACCCTCACCGGAGGTTCAAAAAGGGTACCGGCGGAAAACAGTGAAATTGAGCCTCATCGGAGCACCAGGGGTGGCTCTAATTGTGGCATAGGAGTACCGTGGTGGTCGGAAAATACCAAGAACAATCGCGCAACGAAACAGAGAAATCGGGGGTTTAAGCTCGATATTGGATGGCGAAAATGCAATGGGTATGGCTATATTTATAATGGTTGGAAATACGATCGACGCAGTTTGGGTTAAAAAGATCAAAAATTGATCTCGAATTTGCCAAAATACGATCGACGCAGTTTCGGATATATTTCTTGCCTTCAATGGAAAAATTCGATCTTCTACGCGGTTTATACCTTTCGATTTTACCTCGATTGAGTGCGTCTTGATCTTACCTATGAATCCCATGGATTAATCGAACGAAACACGACGAAAACGGGGTCGGATTTGGCCCAAGATGCCATGGAAGAAGCTTGGCCGAGAGCTTGGTGGGCTGGGGAGGAAAATGAACAGTAAATTGGGGTCGGGCCTTCCACTTTTGGGCTAATTGCAATATTTGGTCCAACTTTTTAAGTTGTGGCAAAAATATCCTTGAATAACTTTTCAAAAATTACAAAACTTACTCAAACTTATTTATTTTATCATTCTAAGTTTATAATATTATTTTAACCCAAAATTAAAATGTAAAAAAATTAACTTAGGTTAAAATAAAGTTTATGTTACCCTTTTCTTATAAATTTAATCATACTTCAATCCTTTTTGACACTTTGTTAAACTTGGTTCTAGTATTCTAAGTTAAAATTGAAAAGTTTATTTAAATTATAATTAATATAAGGTTAATTATAATTTAGATCATTCATAGCTTAAAGAGATAACATACTTAAGGTATTTATTATTTTATCACTCCCATGAATAAATAATAAGCGGTATTTTACATAGCACAACTAGTAGTTATTAGCATATTATTGAGGAGATTTGGATTTGATTTATGGGATATTTCTGTAATCCGGAGAAAAGGTGAGAAGTGGTTAAATCATAGGATTTACAGAGTTTTGGAGGTAAGTTGGTGTTTGAGGTGGGGAGCTGCATTGTGGATGTTTTTGGAAGCACTTGCGAGTTGAAGACGGTGTCCGGAACCATGAAGGAAGCTGGTGATCAGAAGACAGAAGTTGCTGGAGTGGAAACCGCGAGCCCAAGCGACCTACCGCGATCGCGGTTATAAGACTCCAGCAGAACATTGGCGAGCCGATAACCGCGACCTCCCGCGATCGCTTCTGGTCGCGGTTATCAGATTTTAACAGAATGTTGGGGAGCCAAAAACCGCGACCTCCCGCGCTCGCGGCCGCCCGCGGTTTGCTGTGCGACTGAACAGTCTCCGTTTTCTTCAACTGTTTGGCGGTTTCGTTTTGCTGAGTTAATTGGTAATTAATTGGGCTCGGATTAGGTTTAGAGAGAGCCACGTCCAGACTGGCAGCCACCCGATCTCTCTTTCTTTTCTCTCAAGAATTTTTAGTTTTCTTTTGTCTTTCTTTTGGATTCAAAGTTTGTGAAGAACATGAGCAAGAACTAAACCCTTGTTTTGCCTAGCGTGGAAGCACACAGTTAATCTGGTTGTAAGGTTCATCTCTCTTGTTCACCCCTTTGGATTTGGTATTGATTTTCTTGAGCATATTTCTATTACTATCTATTTGGCTAGATTGATCTCCTAGTTTAAATCTATAGTAATTTAGGTGCTAGATTTGGGATAGACGGTGGAATCCCTAATCATAGGTAGCAATCACAATTGCATGAAATTGGTAAATTGAGTTCAATTGTGAAAAGGAAATTGATTTGCATGACATACTTGCGGTGTTGAGTCTTTGTTTGCAATCCGTTAATCTTACGCTTTATGCTATTGATTGAACCAACTTAGAAGGTCTTCTAGGTTATCAATTGGTAAGTGTTAGCAAGACCGGTTGGCTTGTTAATATAAACAAGATCAGAATTGGAACAATCCATAGAATAAATATGAACATGAGAAGAATCGATGATCAACTTGGTTAATTGTTGTGTGGAAACTTGCTAGGTGAAACTTCTTTTAATCTTATTTTCTTAAACTTGATTTTGGTGTTATTTTATTTGAGTAGTCTTAGTAGAAAAACCAACCCCCCCCCCCCCCATTTGTTCTTTAAAGTTGATAAATTAGTAATTACATAGAAATGGACGTATTAATTCCCTTGGGTTCGACTCCTTACTTGCATGTTATACTCTAGTTGCATATTAGGATTACTTTGATAGCGCGTACGACTGAAAAATTCTATCAATAAACATAGTAATTCTTATCCCCTTTATTATTATATTTAAAATTCTAAAACTATATTTATTGTTATACTTATTTATATATTTCTACTCTATACTAATATAACCCATTTGATAATTTACATAAAATAATCTTAACCCAACCTTTGAACTTATGTTAATGAAAATTTAACTTACTCCTCTAAAAGGAATAAAATAAATTCCATAACTTTTATTTTTATTAAATTAAAATTACCATATTACCCTTCTAATCTAAGTGGGATATTACAAATATGGTGATATAATATCGAATTTTTTGAAAATACAACATATAAGAAATGTTCTAACATCATATATATCTACAATGCTGCCAATGCATGTATGAATATATAAGTACTAAAAAGACTTGTGGAAAACCGACCCGACCTAAAAACATGACCCGACCCAAATGTCACCGGAATAAAAAGGACCCAAACCTATACCCGACTCAAACCCGAAAGATCCGAACATGAATCTGAGCTCGACGAACCCTGCTATTTCATATATTTTATTTCATTTATATTAAATAATATTAATTATTTTATTTATAATTATAGAAATGGGCACTTCCGACCCGTTGGGTCAACCCAAACTCAAGCTAAACCCATTACGATCCGACCCGACTCGACCATCCCAAAAAATTTAACGACAAGATCAACCCGAACCCGACCCGCCCTGAAATATCACCATGAGGTACGTATTGATATTTTATTTCGGTTAGTAATTCTAAGAGTCTGTTTCACGTGCGAAATATGCTTATCGTGCGAAATGCAAAACAGTCGCGTTCATTCGAGTTCATAAATAGACACCACATGTTCATTTTCTGAACGGTAATGTTCATTATCTAGGGGGTAATATTCAAGGGCATTGTACTGTTAAAAAAAAGGGGGGAGATAGTGAATAGTGATGCGGTGGCATAACCGTAAATATGGCGAATTTTTTTTTTCGGTCAACATTTTTTTATTTTTTTTTATTTATTTATTGTCTCTGATCGTTCTGGAATAGACAATTATTAACGTTCACATATAAGTACTATATGTTCATTGTATGTGCTGTATAAGTTCACATATAACATGATCATGTTCCAACACATGTCTTTGAACATTCAGTGCTTATTTGTGAACGTGAATGTACAAATAAATGAACATCTAATGTTTATTCGTGAACCTTCTATATAGGCTTTTCCAGAATGATCACGGGACGAAAATGAAAAAAAAAATTGTTGACCAAAAAAAAAAAAATTGTACAGCCGAGATTGCTTCACATTTCGCACGGGAACCCAAATCTATGTAATACATTTTTCTACTACTAGTTGTAGTATGAATGTTGACGAGTGTTACGAATACGAATTAATATCGATGCTAGAATTATTTTCGAGTAATCAATAAGGTATTCCAATTCTATATACATATAAACTATAATTAATAAAACAAAAAGACAAAATTAGGAATCCTAAACCTTATATTTTCAATTACATATGAATGTTGTGTTGGTAATCAACTTTCGTATGCTAGATATGGATTTCATATTAAAAATGTTCGTGATATGTCTATCTGATGGAGTTTATGTCATTTATGAGTACATGTTGTGGTCATACATGTTTATGAATTGAAGTTATGGTTGGTCATGTTTACGAATGCATGCTATTGTCCATATTGCGTATGGGCAAGTTGTAATATGGACTTGGGGTGAATCATTGTGATTGATCATTGTAATGATGCATTTATGGTATATGACTTTTGCGGGTAAGGATTGTTCCGAGCCCCGCTTGATACTAAAATGATTTTTAACGAGATATATCCCTCGATTAGGGCTTTTCCCAGAGTCCAGGTTGAGTGGGTCGTGGGAGTTCCCTTACCAATATTGGGAAGGCCGAGTTACCTAGCTAGTGATGCCGTTCCCGACACGTTTGTAAGGTTATGTTACCCATAATATGGGTTAGAAGGTACCTTCGTGTCCAAGACAGGTTTGGACATGTTTTCGAACGTTTTTGTAAATGTTTATTCTTCATTTAGTTTTCCTTAAAAGAAAAGTATACCCGGGTATGGTTTTGAATGACGGATTTTAATTCTGGAATTTGTGGTTCAGTTGGATGCTTATTGGAATCGTTATGACATGATATTGCATTCTTGCAGTTATGGTTATTTGCATCTAGATTGTTAATCTGCTTGATACTTGATATCGCATTCATTCAATATGCATATACCATGATTACATGTAATCTTGTCAATATCTGTTTATGCATGTATAGTTATTTATAACATTAGGTTGTAATGTATTTGTGGTATCTGCTTATTTGTGATTCTTTTATTTATGTTATAGTACATAATCAATTCGCTTATATACTTGCTTAGTCTGGATGTAGACTAACCCCCGTTATGTGGGGGACTGGTTATGTTTTTGCATGACTGGGATCACATGCAGTACCGGCGCGTGGAGGAGGTCACGCGACATGATGCACTTCTAAGATTGGGGTTTTATTTCTGTTTCAACCCTTTTGCATTTGTAGTATACTTGTTTTGATCAAACTCTTAAAACCTGTCTGCTTGTTTGATTTTGGTTGAGTTAGCAGCGTTGGTTCGTGTTAAACTCTTTTTGATGGGTCGTGGATGCGTCTGTGTATACCGACCTGTGTGTATATCGACTTTTTATAAAAATCCTCTTTTGAATAGGTTTTAAATTGTAGATTTGTCCTTCCTTGAGTTTTGGATTTCACAGGTTGAGTCTCTTTTCTTACATTGCCTGAAGGAATTTTTGCAGAAAATTTCCGACATTGTGACTCCTCATTAATTGTCATTTTGGGGCGTTAGAGCCCAACCTAGTTGATAGGTCTCTAGTCTCTATAATCCAATATCATGGAACTTGCAGTAAGAAATATAGGTGTTTTGATTATGAAGAAATGAAAAGCCCATTACATGAACATAAAGTACATATTTATCAAAAAGATGTATTTAAATTATAAATATCAAAATTAAAAATTGATCGTGACAAAATAAGTAAAACATGTAAATTGAATTTACAAATACATTATTATATGTGTCAGTGAGCCAAAACTGCAACTTATACATAGTAATTAACCTAAAAAACTTTTATAAAGAAACATTTTTTTATCATCATGTTTAGCTTAGAATCTTATTGACATGTGATTTTTATAATGGTATTTGGTCATGTTCACTTTAGTAATCACTAAAATTGATGTGTAAGTGTAGTTGATAAAAAAAAAAAACATAGATGTTTAATAGAGGTAAGAAAATATATGGACATTAAAATTTAGATAAAAAGTTGAATCTTTATTGAATATGTAAGAAAATTAGATGTACTTAAAGAAAATAAACTTTTGATTGAAAAGATTGATATATATATATTATAATAAGAATTAAGATAAATATGCGAATCTATATTAATAGGAAATAATTAAATTAAGAACTTCATATAATTGATTACTAATACAAAAAAAATCAATATAAAAACAATATTGTTAGGAAAGTAAAAATTAATTCATAATATGGTCAAGGAGGAGCAATTTATTTATCACCAACTTTATATATATATATACCTATAAAATGTAAGAGATGTACTTTACATCATATTTCTCAACTTTTGTTTTCTTTGAACTTTGGCACTTTGCATACGATATACTTTCGTCTATGATCTGTATCTAATAGAATCTTTATGTGTTTGTCATATATTTTAAAGTGGTACAAACTTATAACTTTAATTCGTTAGGTCCTTATCCCACGACAATTTTAAATAATTAGTATTTGTATGAAAAAAATTAATATGAAATTAAAATATTTTAGAATTAATTATAAAGTGTTATAAATGACAACTCTAATTAGGTAGGGGTAGTTTGTATTTCTATAATACATTTAATGCAAAGATGCAATATAATCTATTACATATGTACTAAATGTAGTTTATAAAACTGTAACACCCAAGTCCCAACCTATAAATGTACAATGTACTTATATATATAGGAAAATACTCATGTGATGAGCACCCTTGGTAAAACGTGAGGAGCATTTTAGGCCAATCATTTCAATATTATCATATACCTGACTACACTCAATCTTGATCAGCGTTTTTTTTTCAGGCCAATTTTTTCTCCAGGTTTTTAATTCTTGGTTTCCTACACATTTTCATCATAAATTTATTTTTGAAAAAATTGAACAATTTTCTTTAAAGTCGAACAATTGTATTTTAAAATTGAACAATTATATAAGTTAAACAATTGTACCTTTAAAGTTGAATAATTTAATTTTATGGTTGTACAATTGTTTTCACTATGTGTATAAATTTGAACAATTGTATATTAATATTGAACAATTTCAATTTTTAATTTTATTTTTTAGGGAGTGTTCTATTTTTCCGGTTTTACTATCCTTGTTTTCCTACTCGTATAGGATTTAGGGTTTAGGTTTTGGTTTTAGGATTTAGGGTTTAGGATTTAGGGTATATGCTTTGAACATTTTTAGATGTATTAAGTTTATATTACCTTATAAACAAAAGTTCAAGTTTATTGCACAATTGTTCAAATTTTAATGAAGTATTGTTCAACTCTATCTTTGTTATAAGTTTGAACTTTCATGCAATAAATTTTAACTTTTTTCTGATATGTTTGAACAAATCAAATTGTTAAAAAATTGTTGCATATTGTTCAGTTCTTTTAGTATACTGTATATTGTCTTTACAATGTGTTTTCATCAAGTAAAAAAGAATACTTTAAAGAACAAAAAAAACTTGTTTGGATGAAGAGAGGAAGTGGTTCGAAGAATGAAATTGTTCAATATTAAGATATAATTGTTCAAATTTATACACATAGTGAAAATAATTGACTAACTATAAAAATAAAATTGTTCAACTTTTAGTACATTAGTCAACTTTAAAGGTACCCTTGTTCAAATATAATCATTCGCAATTGTTCATTTTTGAATTTTTTTATAATGAAAACGTGTAAGAAACCAATAATAAAAAGTTGGGGAAAAACTGGCTCTGAAAAAAACTTGGTAAAAAAACTGATTGTTAACCAGTCAACGGTCAATGGTTAGACCTTGACCATGAGAGTAGTTGGGTGTGGAAGGGTGTCCATTGCCCCAAAATACATGGCTCACATTACTCCTTACATTTCATAGTAAATGTTTGTTTCACCATAGCCTATATCTCTCTATATATATATAAAAAATTAAAAAGTTACTTTTTCTTAAGATATATTAGAATACAAATTGGACATTTTATGATAAAAAGTTATACTCTATGTGTCTCCGAGATAACTAAAGAATGGAGAAGAATGACATATCATATAATCAACTAATACTATAAATTATTAATACTCATTAATTATCATTTATCAACATCTAGCATCCTTTATATGAAAGAGAATTGTTGGTTTTCAAGTAAATAACGTCCTTTCATTTTCTTCCATTATGCAATTTCTTTGGGTTAATCTTATAATGGTTACTTTTGGTGCTCTTGCCTTGGCTACGGAATCGCCTAATGTTTACCTTATGTAGAGACCTCATGCTGGTCGATGATTAGCACATAAGAGTGATTTTTTCGGTGTGCTTCCTCTAGATAAACAATTCATCCAAAATATTATGTCTTTTGTTTCAAGCAGCCTCTTATTACAAATATTATGCGATGAACTTCTGATACAGGTCTGTGTCATTTGTCTTTGCTATTTATGTGGATTTCTATCTCTTCATTCGCCGACTTTGATTTTGCACTACTCTTCTGCTGAATCAACCTCGCCTTTTCTACACCATATAAATTAGGACTTCAATTTATTATTGATCATATAATATTGATTAGCTTATTTTGACTAACAATACCTCTATATTAATTGCATATATATATATTAATTAAGCGTGTAATTAAAGATTGCGAGTTTAGTATTGTTGTCTAATTCAAGCATACATTATTTATGGTCTTATACGGGTCTAAGCTCTCTACTAAATTGTATATTGAAAGTCTTTTCCAAAAGAAATGTATAGTCATATCATAATAAAAAAAAAACAAGGAAAACCACGTACACATGTGAACTTAATTTGTAGTTTGACGAGGGATGTAATATCATATTATTCTCTATTTCGGCCATATAATTGGAAAATAGATATGTCAAAAGAGGTTTAGTCTAGATTTCACCTCTATTATGGGTTTTGGAAGTTTTTTTTTTTTAATTAGTTGATTAAGAATAAGATAAATTTTAAACAAGCCCAAAGGGTTGTCTATGGCATAACAAGCTCATATGTGTCTATTTTACAAACAAGCCTAAAACGAACGCGCCATCACGCGCCCTTCATCGCCTCCTCGTCTCTCCCAAAACCAAACCCCAAAATCCCCCAAAAGCTAACCCTAGATCCAGTTTTACACCTAAAAAATCTTGCAATTCATTCCTAATCGTTTATCTATGGCTCCTCAATCTCCCTGCTAGCACACCACTTCGAGTAAAATTAAACCCTCACCGCCGAAACACCGGGGACAATGACGAAAGATTCAGAAGTGTCACTGTCAAGCTCCATGGGCGATGCTGCTCCCAAAGCCAAAGCGCTTCTCCCCCAACTAAGATCCACAACCCAAAACCTAAGAAAAAGGCTAAAGCTAAGACCAAGAGCCGCTCCAAGCCAAAATCCCCCCATAAACTAGATCTAGGGTTTAGCCTTTCTACCTGCTGGAATCGTAAGAGACTAAGGAGGAGGAAGGTGTATCACTGGAGGCTTACCGAGCAACAAAGGATTGTCCAAGGTGGGCCAACCAAGAGATTGCCGTAAATGGAGTTTGATGACAGTCAAGCAGAAAGCAGCAAAAACCACAAACGACCCAGGTTGTATCACCCTAACCGTTACTACTCTTTAATCTGCTTGCTTGAACCTATTGTGATGCATGACTGGATTTGCTACTATAAATACCTATGCATAGCTATAGTTTTATTTGCACATCTCCCCCCTGGAATCTATTTCCCCCCACTTTGCTCTCTCTGTAATACCCCTCAATTTCAGTAAGCGTATTTGGGTAATTTCTCAACCCTCGTTCTGTAAGTATGACGCGTTTGGCGTATTCGGAATCTCTATAGTAATCTTTTGAACGTATTAATATACGTTTAATGTATTATCGGGTCTTGGAATATTTTTATGGATACTAAAATTAAATTCTAGCATGAGTCCGCGAGTGAAACCGCGACCAGAGGGCATAGACGCGTTCGCGGCATTTCCGCGACCGCGGAAGTGTTTCCGCGATCGCAGAAACCTGTTCATCGTCGTCTTCATCTCCTTCTCGCGTTTCGCCGATCCGAATTTCCACACATGCCGTAACGCCGCCGTTGAGGGAACTCGAGTCGATTCATGTGGCCGTCGTTATGCTCCTTGCAACCCTATAAATAGAGGTCTTCAACGGGAAGAGATCTTCATCCACAGCTGCAAATCATCTCTCTTTCTCTCGTTTTGCATCGTCGCCGGAGTTCGTGCCTCGTCGGAGTTTGCGCCGGAGCTTTTGGTGGTCGCCGTGGTGCCTTGGAAGCTTGGAGTGGTGGTGAGCCCTCGTTCGAAGCTAAGGAGGTCATTTGCGTCGTCGGTGAGCCTCGAATCGATTTAGAGTCGCGTCAGAAGGAGGCATCCACGATCGCGGGGATGAATTCCGCGACCGCGGAAGTCCAAACCGCGACCGCGGCTTGCCCTGACAAGTGCGATCGTGGCTTGGACAGCCTCGGTCATGACTCAGGCCTTCGTTCTTTGCGATTCGTATCATTTTTGTTCGTATCGTTTCGTCTGTATTGTGTCTAACCTAGGGTTTCGTTGTTGTCGTAGGAATCCGTAATCAGATTCCAGTTCCAGATTCCGAAACCCGACATCGTCAATTCGGTTAGATTAAGGCAAGTGGCGGTTCGCTCTTACTTATCATTCCATATTTCCGTTAATTATCAATTACTTAATGGTTAATTAAAATGGAGTGAAGTGTTGTTTTCGTTTGGGAACAGATTTTATAAATGATGTGATTAAAATATGATATTATAATAGGTTGTATATATTGCTAGAACGACGCTATTATATCTGTTATTACCATGGTGGTATTGGTGTGGATTTTATGTGTGAACTTAAATGTGTAGTTAGAACGAGTATTCGTAGAAACGCTATATACCTAGCGAGGTCTAGTCATTTTTTTATAACTTGGGGCTTAGGATGATTTTGCCCTAACACTTTCATGGTCATGACCTACCCCTATCCGAATATAGGTGGTGGTGCACATAGTTGGTGCCAAACATTCGGGAAATGTTCCCAAGATATCTATCGTATCGAGATGATATATATATATATAATAAAAGCTTTAACGTGAATATACGTTTTGGAATTAAATAAGATAAGTGTGATTATGTACATAATTAATATACCATCGGGCGAGGAGTACAACGTGGAAACCGCTCGGACTCTTGTTAGAGTAAGTCCTCTTTCCAATCTGGATTCGCATTACGCGATGAGGTTGGTCGTGGACCCAAATAATCAAGGTCATGTTTTAAAACTTGTGTGTGAAAACTTAACGTTCCCAAACATTTGTCATACGTTTCCTATAAGACTCAGTCCCTTTGGAGTCTTCTTTTCAGTGCATGTCTCTTTCTAATCATTCTGTGAAAGTTCCGAGTTATGTATCGTTTCTTCGGTTATTATTCGAGGGACAATGATAGTAAACGGTTACGATCACTATAACCTTTCTATTTCTACCCTTGCATAGTCTTTCATTAGACTAACCAACCAGTTATTTTCATTTGCATGGTTGGCTGGTGTCATCCGTCTCATACGGCACATCAGATAAGTTTCCGCATCAGTAATAGCAAGGACTCGACGTGAGGGCAGTTGGCGTTTAGGGTGTTTCTTTCCAAGGTTGAGATCCTAGGCGTAAGATCGCAAGGTCAAGACCGTTGAGTCATTTTTTTTTACAACCTTGACTTCCGTTGTAATAAATATTTGTATTCGATTTTGTTATCGAATTATAATTTCAGCATTTGTAATAAAATATTATTTGAGCAGTTGTATGTCATTTAATAAAGTTATGTTATTATACAATTTGTTATAAAATGGTTAAGCCTTGGGTGACCCGAGATGTGTAATCTGAGGTCACTGGCGGTAATATTTCCAAAGAGTATTTTGGGGGTGTTACAGATTTGGTATCAGAGCTAAAAGTTTTAAAACTCTAAACTTTTAAACCATTTTGCATTTATTTGAGGTTTTATAAAACAAAAACTTTGTGTATGGAATTTCTTTACTATAGCCCTAAGTAAGGTTTAAAGATAAAAACGTTTTGAAGTAGATTTTAAATCACAATAATTTAGTAGAGACAGAATTAACCAACGAGTCTCGGTTTGTTTTTAACAAGTTTTGTGGAAAAGACGTTTTCAAACTTCTGCCAACGTACGTAGTCCTATCATTCTTGCTTGTTATGGAAGATAGAATTTCTATAAACAAGAAAGTTCTAAATCTCTCCTTGTCTCTTCACAGACAATGGTATTCCCTAGAGCCCAACTTAAGACCCAAGGTGAATTTGAGGCCGCTCCGACACTGAGTCTGATTCTGTAGAAGTTCCAGTGGTCGGCAGATTGGTGCGTAAGTTCACCCCGTTGACTGAAGAGTCCGAGTCTGAGAGCAGGGAAGATAAAGGAATGCAATCCAAGCAAACCTCTACCCCCGAGGTCTCTGATGAAGATGAGGACTCAATGGAGGATCCAGAGGACGAGAAGGAGTCGTTGGATCCCTTCCACGAGGAGTGGGAAGAGATTTTTTGGATTTTGAATCAGCCCGGCAATGAAGATCTTTGGGGGCAAAGATGGCGGAGTTCCGAGCCTCATAAAGGCAATGTGGGCAAGTCCGGGGAGCCATCAGTGCTTGTTGAGGGATCAAGTGATCCAAAATAGAAGGGGGTTAACTGATGACTCGGAGGAAGAGTTACCTCCAGTAGAGAAGAAGCAGTGAATAATAGGCCAGTAATGGTTTCCTTCCTAATGTTTTTCCCATTTGAACAATACTGGAGCAGAAGTCTCCTAATATTCTTTTTTCCCTATTTCCCTTTCAGTTGTTGTGTGACGCTTGATGTGTGTTTCATTAATGAAAAGTTGAGTTGTTAGACGACTACCTCAGATATTGCACTTTAAAGTATTTATTACTTGTAACTTAAATTTGTTGGTACATATCTAATATACGTAGACACAATCAGATGATGAACGCTAGAAACACCGCACGTCATACAGCTGGACCGAGTAATGCTTCTCGGATTCAGACTGGAAATGCAGCGGACTAGGAGGAAGTTGGGTTCGGTTCCCACAGCAACCCGGAGAGGAATGCTCCACCCCAGATAGGAGGGGAAAGGGTACAGGTACCTCCTGCTGTTCCAATAGTTTTCAGTATAGCTGCTGTAGAGGTAATCAGGCAGATCGTAATGCAAGCGGTCACTGAGTTGGTGAGGCTAGGGGTTTAGCGAGTCCAAGGGAATTCAACCCCTCAGGGTACTGCTGATGTGGCGCAAACTTACCCACAAGTGTATGGGGTCAGTTGTAGTTGTTCAAGTGTCGTTCCCACGAGGACAATGTAGTACCTTTTGTAACTAAACTGGTAAGCTAAGCCGTAAGAAAGATTTGTTTGATTACGCTAAGAAATGAGTATTGCAAATATAAGTAAATTCAAAGGATGGAAATTATCTAGGATTAAGGATCCCCACAACAATGTCTTGGTAAACTTATGTGTGTTTATCTTAGAATAGCATGAACTCGTTTGACGGTAAGTTATCAAATATCTCTACTAATTCCTTTCAGACAATAGTAGATGTATCTAAACTCCAACTAATAGTCGCTGTCGCGCAAAGCTAATTAAATATAGACCCCTTGAGCACTTAGAATCTAGGATAAAACCGGGTTAACATTCACTTTCGTGCTCCGCTAATTCCATACTAACCTAAGGTTTCTATGATAACTTAGAACTCCGCAAGAACAAACAAGTTTATTCAGGTTCAATTCTTAGTAATTCCAACAATAGTAATCTCCTTTCAGACTCATACCTTGTCTAATTCATTCATTAGGTTTCTCCTTTCAGACTCAACCTAATAGAATTCTAATTGATAAATTACCAATAGCAATATGAACCCTAGAATTGAATCAAACAAGAACTCATGCTACCAATTCAGACAAACACAATTTACAAGTCTACCAATTCATTATTGGGATCACCCCAACCCTAGATAAAAGGGGTTTAGCCTAGCATGTTTAGAGAATCAATCAAAAGCATTGTATGAACAAAATAAACCATTCCAATAGATAGAAAAAGAGAAATACTTGTTCAATCCAAGAAACAAACTCCAATCTTCAACAAATCTTCAATGGAAATTCCCCAAAGCACAACTAGGGTTTGTGGCTGTCAAAAGGTAAGAGAGAAAAAATAGCATAGAATCCCCCGCCTCTTCCCAAATCAGGTAGATAAAAGGAGCAAGACGTTTCAGTTTTCAGACAAAAGCCGTTACGGATCCTGACTCGGTCCATACTCGGCCGAGTTGTGGGCCGAGTTGTGATCTGGTTCCCTTCCCCTTCAGTAGCTCGACCGAGGTAGCTGACTCGGTCCACAACTCGGTCGAGTTATGGGCCGAGTTGTCGTCTGTTTTCTCCCATTCAGTGGCTCGATCGAGGTAGCTGACTCAGTCCACAACTCATCCGAGTTGTGGGCCGAGTTGTCGTATGTTTTCTCCCCTTCAGTGGCTCGACCGAGTTTGCTGACTCGGTCCACAACTCGGCCGAGTTGTGGACCGAGTTGTCATCTGTTTTCCTTGATCTTCATAGCTCGACCTTATCCTTGTCACTTATAGCTCGTAATCTTCAAAACCGCCTCCAAACGATCCTGAAATCAGAAAAACACAAGAGTAGATTCCGAACACTACAGATTCTATGAAAACCAAATAAAACTAAAATAAAAAGAAGCAAAACAAACCTATTTAGGATAAATAAACATGATCTAAACTAGCCTAAATGCATGCTATCAAAATCCCCCAAGCTTGAACCTTGCTTGTCCCAAGCAAGTACATGACGATGAGTCCACAGAAAATGCAACAGTTGTTTCTATCCAAAAGACATATGAACAATAACCATGAAAGGCCAAACAAACGACAAATTCCGTCCTAGCATACTTCTCAATCAATGACAAGAGTACAATCAGTTCCTCCACTCTAGACCTTACCAGATTAAAAACAAGTCACTCACACTCATTTGTTTAGGCATGTGTTTCACTCAATATCAATTCTCAACTTTGAATGCTAACTACCATGAGCTTGCAACAGTGTTCTTAATCTCCACCACTAAAGACCATGCGCACAACAAAAATCATGAGGGATTTTCAAGGTTGTAATGGGGCCAAGGTATAACATAGGGCATAGAAATATTTAGGCCATGAGGAGCTAAATCCGGGGAAGAGGATCTTACCAAGACAACACCAAGCGAAAATAACCTTTAATTGAATTTCAACCTTCAAACCCATACAACTTAACCCTTACTATGATATGGTCCCCGGCAACGGCGCCAAAAACTTGATATGGCGAAAACCTACCCACAAGTGTATGCGGTCAGTTATAGCTGTTCAAGTGTCGTGGTGGTGGCACATATTTAGGCACTTCATCTTGCTCCTTCTCTTGGATCACTACTTCTTCGGGCTCTTCAACAGCCTTGCCCTTTTGCTTAAGATCCACGGCCTTAGGATCTTCAAGTTGTCTCCCACTCCTCAGGGACACAACATTGATTTGCCCTTTTGGATTTGCCTCAGTTTGACCTGGAAGCTGACCTTGGGGTCTAGGAGCATTCAAAGCATATTGAGCATGCAAGCTATCATGATTCTTCAATATCTTGTTCATGGTCTGAAGCTCTTTCATTATCATATCAAGCTTGGAATCCTCGGACGGTTGGGCACGTTCTTGATTTTGAGGTGGAGGAGCTCTTTGTTGGAACCCAGGAGGTTGTCTTTGAGCAGCTTGGTTGTTCCCGTATGAGAAATTGGGATGATTCCTCCAACCGGGGTTATAAGTGTTGGAATATGGATCATTCCTAGGACCCCGATTGAAGTTGTTCATGTAGTTTGCCTCTCCTTGGGTGTCACCTTGAGCAGCAAAAAGTTGACATGAAGAAATAGTATGGTCACCCTCTCCACAAAACTGACAAGCTACACCAGATGCAGCCTGAGTGGATGACCCTGTACCCTGCCCTTGAGTTTTCTGAACCAACAAATTCAGCCTCTTGTGACAAAGCATCCATTTGAGCTTGTCGGTGCGTTTCAGAATGAATCTCATACATCCCTGCTGGTTTATTTGAAGTTGAGCGAGCATCACTGTAATAATGAGAGTGTTGAGTAGTGTTCTCAATCAAATCCCAAGCTCCATCAACCTCCATTGCCATAATTCTACCACCAGCTGAAGCATCAATAATTAGCCGAGTTGAACTATCAACAGCGTTGTAGAAGACATGTAGCAAGGTCCATTTCTCTTGCCCGTGATGAGGCCACAACATCAATAACTCTTTAAATCTCACCCAACCTTCATAAAGAGACTCGTCATCTTTCATCTTGAAAGCAAGAATTTGATTTCTCATCTCAACTGTCTTCTTAGGTAGGAAGTACTTGTTGAGAAATGCCTTGGCTAACTCATCCCAAGTGGTAATAGAGCCTTGAGGTAAGGCCTTGAACCATGCCTTGGCCCTATCTCGTAGAGAGAATGAGAAGGCTCGTAGGAAAAGTGCATCTTGAGAAACATCATGAATCTTCACTGTATCCATCAGCTCAATAAAAGTAGCCAAGTGCTGGTGTGGGTTTTCAGAAGAAAGACCTCCAAATTGATTCTGATGAACCATGTTGATTAGGGAAGGTTTCAGCTCGAAGTTACGGGCTGCCACCGGAGGTCGGACCACACCAGAAATAGGACCAAGGTGATTTGGCATCACATAATCACCTAGCGTCATGACTCTTTGGTTAACTAGACCGGTGTTGTCTCCCATTGCTTGTTCTCTGGCTTTGAGTAGTAATCTTATTCTAGCACGAAAAGTACGCTCAGGTTCGGGATCGAAGTCGTTGAGATTATTAGCGCTCAGGACTCTCCGCATCAGAAGAAAACAAACCTAAAACCAAAGTCAAAAGGAAAAGGATCAAAACACACAAAAGACTTAGTCGAACCAGTTGTAGGGAATACAACCGATACTAGCAATAGTCCCCGGCAACGGCGCCAAAAACTTGATGTGGCGAAAATCTACCCACAAGTGTATGGGGTCAGCTGTAGTTGTTCAAGTGTCGTTCCCACGAGGACAATGTAGTACCTTTTGTAACTAAACTGGTAAGCTAAGCCGTAAGAAAGATTTGTTTGATTACGCTAAGAAATAAGTATTGCAAATATAAGTAAATTCAAAGGATGGAAATTATCTAGGATTAAGGATCCCCACAACAATGTCTTGGTAAACTTATGTGTGTTTATCTTAGAATAGCATGAACTCGTTTGACGGTAAGTTATCAAATATCTCTACTAATTCCTTTCAGACAATAGTAGATGTATCTAAACTCCAACTAACAGTCGCTGTCGCGCAAAGCTAATCAAATCTAGACTCCTTAAGCACTTAGAATCTAGGATAAAACCGGGTTAACATTCACTTTCGTGCTCCGCTAATTCCAGACTAACCTAAGGTTTCTATGATAACTTAGAACTCCGCAAGAACAAACAAGTTTATTCAGGTTCAATTCTTAGTAATTCCAACAATAGTAATCTCCTTTCATACTCATACCTTGTCTAATTCATTCATTAGGTTTCTCCTTTCAGACTCAACGTAATAGAATTCTAATTGATAATTACCAATAGCAATATGAACCCTAGAATTGAATCAAACAAGAACTCATGCTACCAATTCAGACAAACACAATTTACAAGTCTACCAATTCATTATTGGGATCACCCCAATCCTAGATAAAAGGGGTTTAGCCTAGCATGTTTGGAGAATCAATCAAAAGCATTGTATGAACAAAAGAAACCATTCCAATAGATAGAAAAAGAGAAATACTTGTTCAATCCGAGAAACAAACTCCAATCTTCAACAAATCTTCAATGGAAATTCCCCAAAGAACAACTAGGGTTCGTGGTTGTCAAAAGGTAAGAGAGAAAAAATAGCATAGAATCCCCCACCTCTTCCCAAATCATGTAGATAAAAGGAGCAAGACATTTCAGTTTTCAGACAAAAGCCGTTACGGATCCCGACTCGGTCCACAACTCGGCCGAGTTGTGGGCCGAGTTGTGATCTGGTTCCCTTCCCCTTCAGTAGCTCGACCGAGGTAGCTGACTCGGTCCACAACTCGGCCGAGTTGTGGGCCGAGTTGTGGGCCGAGTTGTCGTCTATTTTCTCCCCTTCAGTGGCTCGACCGAGTTTGCTGACTCGGTCCACAACTCGGTCGAGTTGTGGACCGAGTTGTCATCTGTTTTCCTTGATCTTCATAGCTCGACCTTCTCCTTGTCACTTGTATTTCGACCTTGGCACCATCCCTTCGAGCATCTTCACATTATAGCTCGTAATCTTCAAAACCGCCTCCAAACGATTCCGAAATCAGAAAAAACACAAGAGTAGATTCCGAACACTACAAATTCTATGAAAACCAAATAAAACTAAAATAAAAAGAAGCAAAACAAACCTATTTAGGAGAAATAAACATGATCTAAATTAGCCTAAATGCATGCTATCAACTGCTAACGTTGAGGATACAACAAATAACACGCCTCTAATGAGTACTCCGAGAGATGGAAGAAATTATGGTCGTGCGCTGAAAGCGATCAACTTCATGAGGCCTAACCCGTATGACGGTACTAGAGAACCCGTCAAGGTGACATATTGGTTCCTTCACATGGAGCGTTTGTTTAAGAACATTGTGTGTACTGAGGCTGAAATGGTACACATTGCTTCGTTATATCTGAAGGATGGGGCCAGTGAATGGTGGGAGAGCACGGGATTAGTTGATCATTCCGAGCTGAGCTGGTCAATATTTAAGACCAAGATGTTTGATCGGTTCTTCTCTCGGGCTATGAGGGAGGAGAAACTTAAGAAGTTTCTTTACCCAAAGACTGATGGGTTGAAGGTGACAGAGTTGGCTGCCAGGTTTAACCACCTGTTTTACTATGCTGGGGCAGAAGCGTCCAGCGAAGAACAGAAAATCTGGCATTTTCACGAATGGATGAATCCCGACCTCAAGCCCTTGATGGCGCATCATGGTTGTACCACTCTGGAGCAGTATATGGACGGCGCTTATAAGCTGGAAGTGACTTTGGAGGAGTCAGCCATGAAGCATAACCGACAGAGATCGGGGAGCAACGGTGGTAATCAGCAACAGGGTGGTGGGTTCAAGCGTCCAGCTCCGCCTTCCAACTTCTCCAAATCTAATCGGCCTAGAATCGAGGTGAACCAGTCTGGTTCTACTCAACGCTCAAGTCAGAATAGGGGTTATGTTCAGTGTTTCAACTGTGGGGCTCCTGGACATAAGAGCAATGAGTGTGGGAAAGAGAAGAGGGTATGTTACAATTATGGGAAGGAAGGCCACATGAAAACATAATGTAGGCAGAAGGGTCAAGGACCAACGCAGTCTTATCAGGCCTCAAATATTGGCAATGGGCGGAACCCAAAGCCAGAGGTATCCACTCCTGAGCAATATATTGCTCGTAATAAAGACAAGGCGCCTATGGAGTCTCCGGATCAGGGGAAACGACTCTTTGTGATTCGTCACTCCAATGAGAATGAAACCCGGGATGAGTAGTTGTATTTTTGTTGAGCCTTTTTAAGAATAAGGAGCGATGACTTGTGTCGATAGTCTCCATAATTTAGTAATCTGTTTGTTCGACTTTCTGTTAGTTGTTTTTAATGTAATGTTTCGAATAATAAATAAGTGTTTCCTTGTTTCGGAAATTACTAAATTCGTTATTATTGCAAATTGTTCGTTCATACGAGACTCCGTGAGCGCCAAAAACAGTATATGTCACGTGTGGATAAGGGCTGTTAGGACTCATAAATGAGGGATAACGTATGAAGCCTAGGTGTTCGTCCCCTACGTGGTTAACACTAGGGTCGATGGTGAAAGCGGTCCCTTTACCTTAGTGATGTTAGTTTCGGGGTCGAAACTATTTTTTTTAGGAGGTAGTAATGTAATAATCATCATGTTACCATAGGAGTAATATGGTAGAATATATGTTTGGTGAAAGCAAGTTATAATTGGTAAAATATATGGTTAACCTTACGTTAACTGTAATTTGAACCAACTTATAAATTTAACTTAGAATTGCTTGAACCAATTTATAAAGTGTTAAATGGGTTAGGCATGTTTAAACTTATAAGGTTGGGTAACTTAGAAATAGGTCACTTCTCCTATCTGTTATCGGCCTAGTTTCGGGGTCGAAACTCTTTTTAAGGGGGTAGTGATGTAATACCTCTCAATTTCAGTAAGGGTATTTGGGTAATTTCCCAACCCTCGTTCTGTAAGTATGACGCATTTGGCGTATTCAGAATCTCTGTAATAATCTTTCGAACGTATTAATATACGTTTAATGTATTATCGGGTCTTGGAATATTTTTATGGATACTAAAATTAAAATCTAGCATGAGTCCGCGAGTGAAACCGCGACCAGAGGCCACAGATGCGTTCACGGCATTTCCGCGATCGCGGAAACCTGTTCATCGTCGTCTTCATCTCCTTCTCGCGTTTCGCCGATCCGAATTTCCACACATGCCGTAACGCCGCCGTTGAGGGAACTCGAGTCGATTCATGTGGTCGGCGTTACTCTCCTTGCAACCCTATAAATAGAGGTCTTCAGCGGGAAGAGATCTTCATCCACAGCTGCAAATCATCTCTCTTTCTCTCGTTTTGCATCGTCGCCGGAGTCCGTGCCTCGCCGGAGTTTGCACCGGAGCTTTTGGTGGTCGTCGTGGTGCCTTGGAAGCTTGGAGTGGTGGTGAGCCCTCGTTCGAAGCTAAGGAGGTCATTCGCGTCATCGGTGAACCTCGAATCGATTTAGAGTCGCGTCGGAAGGAGGCATCCGCGATCGCGGGGATGAATTCCGCGACCGCGGAAGCTTCCCAGAATTCTGCGACCGCGGCTTGCCCTGACAAGCGCGATCGTGGCTTGGACAACCTCGATCACGACTCAGGCCTTCGTTCTTTGCGATTCGTATCATTTTCGTTCGTATCGTTTCGTCCGTAATGTGTCTAACCTAGGGTTTCGTCGTTGTCGTAGGAATCCATAATCAGATTCCAGTTTCAGATCCCGAAACCCGACATCGTCAATTCGGTTAGATTAAGGCAAGTGGCGGTTCGCTCTTACTTATCATTCCATATTTCCGTTAATTATCAATTACTTAATTGTTAATTAAAATGGAGTGAAGTGTTGTTTTCGTTTGGGAATAGATTTTATAAATGGTGTGATTAAAATATGATATTATAATAGGTTATATATATTGATAGAACGGCGCTATTATATCTGTTATTACCATGGTGGTATTGGTGTGGATTTTATGTGTGAACTTAAATGTGTAGTTAGAACGAGTATTCGTAGGAACGCTATGTACCTTGCGAGGTCTAGTCATTTCTTTATAACTTGGGGCTTAGGATGATTTTGCCCTAACACTTTCCTGGTCATGACCTACCCTTATCCGAGTATAGGTGGTAGTGCACACAGCTGGTGCCAAACATTCGGGAAATGTTCCCAAGATATCTCTTGTATCGAGATGATATATATATATAATAAAAGCTTTAACGTGAATATACGTTTTGGAATTAAATAAGATAAGTGCGATTCTGCACATAATTAATATACCCTCGGGCGAGGAGTACAACGTGGAAACCGCCCGGACTCTTGTTAGAGTAAGTCCTCTTTCCAATCTGGATTCACATTACGCGGTGAGGTTGGTCGTGGACCCAAATAATCAAGGTCGTGTTTTAAAACTTGTGTGTGAAAACTTAACGTTCCCAAACATTTGTCATACATTTCCCATAAGACTCAGTCCCTTTGGAGTCTTATTTTCAGTGCATGTCTCTTTCTAATCATTCCGTGAAAGTTCCGGGTTATGTATCGTTCCTTCGGTTATTATTCGAGGGACAATGATAGTAAACGGTTACGATCACTAGAACTTTTCTATTTCTACAATTGCATAGTATTTCATTAGACTAACCAACCGGTTATTTTCATTTGCATGGTTGACTGGTGTCATCCGTCTCATACGGCACATCAGATAAGTTTCCGCATCAGTAAAGGCAAGGACTCGACGTGAGGGCAGTTGGCGTTTTGTGTGTTTCTTTCCAAGGTTGAGATCCTAGGCATAAGATCGCAAGGTCAAGACCGTTGAGTCATTTTTTTTATTTCAAGACTTCCGTTGTAATAAATATTTGTACTCGATTTTGTTATCGAATTATAATTTCAACATTTGTAATAAAATATTATTTGGACAGTTGTATGTCATTTAATAAAAGTTATGTTATTATATAATTTGTTATAAAATGGTTAAGCCTTGGGTGACCCCAGATGTGTAATCTGAGGTCACTGGAGATAATATTTTCAAAGAGTATTTTGGGGTGTTATACTCTCCCTAAATAATGTGTCCTCACAAAAATCAAGTACTCGTGGGAATACCAAAAAATTCGAACAATCATGAACAATGGAAAGAAAACTTTTGCTGAGGCCCTTTGTACCGAGTCCCCCAACCAAGAAATGACCAACACCAATATGGCTATACCAACACCTACTGGGCTCACTCCCAATGTCAACACCTCACCAACTGTGTCCACAAACACTCCCAATATCAACACTGAACTCAGTGTTACAAATAGCACGAACCAAACAATAATTGATAGCACTCAGTGTTACAAATAGCACTGAACTCAGAAGTTACCACCAAACTAAACCAAACATTAAAGAGCAGAAAATACAAAATTAGAGGCAATACTAGTGGACTATCTGAGGCCATGGTGAAAGGCAAAAAATCATGTGCCAAAGCTTTATGCTCTAACTCTAAATTTTCCAAAACCAAGGACAATAGCAATAACCAATCTAAAACAAACATCTATGGGCTCACCCGCATTCTAAACCAAACAATCAACATTACTCCTATAATCCCAAATGACACAACACCAAGACATCGTCTAAATCTACCTAGTAACAAATCTAAACTCGGTCTTCTTGATACTAGTAGTCTCAAAAAAATTTAACACTAACACCAACAACAACAAACTAAAACCAACCAAAGAAAGTTTGGCCAAATGCTATAATAACCTGACCATAACTCTATTAAATACAAACTTGAAGAGTAAGAACAAAAAAACAAATAAAACAGAACAACAGAAAGTCAGACAGTACACTATTCTTGTTCAGGATAATGAGATGAATAAGTACACACCCGAACAAACGGATATATCCGATCCGGTCCGGTCCGGTATGTCGGATATCCGGTAAAAAATATTCACAAAACTCCTATCCGTATCCGGTTCGTTTCAGACCGGATATCCGATAAATATTATCCGGATCGGATCGGATATTTGACTCGAATATCCAAATTATCCGGTTACTAGGAATCCTATTAAAAATTAAATCAAAATATTACTTTTTCTAATTCAATCAAAACTAACAATCCGCAAAGTGCAAACTAAATGTCAAACATCAACACTATTTGCAAGTCCCGATAATTTTTTCAAACAATTAGACTTGTCAACCTTTTCAAACTGAGAACCATAAACGTATATATTATATAACAAGAAGAATTATCAAGTATATATAAAGTTGTAACTTTAACTTTATATAACCAAAATTCAATTCAAAGATGAACATTCAGTCTTGACAAAAAAAAATATTTGCTTTGTTTAGTGAGGCGATAATTAGTATATGAATTATTGATTTAGTTTTTTAATTTTATAAGAATAATAATCAAGGTTGTTTTTTTTATTAAAAAGAATAAAATAAGAAATGTTGTATTGGAGAATTGAAGTGGGTTTAATTATTTAAAAATGTACAAGCACTATTTTGAGATCATCTAAACTAATTAAACATTGTATACTAGTTCTAAAAACATATATATTATATATTAATAGTACCGGATTTCCGAATATCCGGTAAGCAAAATATTCTGATCCGTATCCGGTCCAAGTATCCGGAAAAATCACCCGGATCGGATCGGATTCGGATAAAAATTAAACGGATGTTTTCGGATACGGACTTTTAGGGTTCGGATTGGCGGGTTATCGGATCGGGTCGGCCGGATTGGATATTTTTGCTCACCCCTACCCCTAATACAAGTGAATAACAAAACCAAAAACCATGATCATACTTACAAATACTATAGACTTAGGCACTCTAGACCCATAAATAAATGGATCTTAACAACCCTCTATCACAACTGCTACCTGAGACAAGATATCATAAATCCAGGAATTTTTTTCCAAACTTTGTACTTTTTTAAAACTTATACCGAATATACGCTCAGATTCAAACTTATTACGAGAATAGGCTGGCTCATGGAGGTTTGGGGTAAGTCGCTGTACGGACAAGTGACTTACCTAAATAAAGTCGTTGTACGGACAAGCAATTCTATCCAAACCACAACTTTAATTTATTTTTTTTTTAAAAAAGGAGAGTCGCTGGCCAGGCCAGCGACTTTGAATTTTTTTTTATTTTTTTTTAATCTCTGATATTGAAAAGTATATAAAAAAAATTAAAGCAAAGTCGCTGGCCTAGCCAGCGACTTTGCAATTTTTTTTTTTTTTACTCTGATATTGAAAAGTATAAAAAAATTAAAAATTAAAGCAAAGTCGCTGGCTAGGCCAGCGACTTTGCAATTTTTTTATTTTTTTTTACTCTTTGATATTGAAAAGTCTAAAAAAAAAAATTTTAAGATTTTTTTTTACTCTCTAATATCGAAAAGTATTAAAAAAAATTAAAACAAAGTCGCTGGCCAGGCCAGCGACTCTACCTTTTTTTTTAAAAAAAAATTAAAGTTGTGGTTCGGATAGAATCGCTTGTCCGTACAGCGACTTTATTTAGGTAAGTCGCTTGTCCGTACAGCGACTTACCCCAAACCTCCATGAGCCAGCCTATTCTCGTAATAAGTTTGAATCTGAGCGTATATTCGGTATAAGTTTTAAAAAAGTGCACAGTTTGGAAAAAAAATTCTAAATCCAGCTCTTCTATTAGCTCTTGCTGTTAAGGAGCCCAGTTATTGCAATGATAATACGACTTATCCCCTAACAAAACACACTCAACACTTGGCATAAGAGAAGAAACCCAACACTACCACTATACCTATAAGACGAGGTCAAACAGATATTACCAAGATGAAGACAATAACTAGGAAATGGGATAGTATTTTAACTAGGCTCAATAGCCGTACCAACATAGTAATGAACATCACCCCTCTGTTTATACCTAGTTCAGTAATTGTCTATATCAAGTTACTAAACTATTACCACATCCTAACCAAAGTCAGTAAATATTACTATATCCTGACCAATGTCTCTAAAACAGATTTAACCTCTAATCCAAACCAAATCAAGAATAGCAACAATAATAAAACTAGACACAACATCACAAACACTAAAAGATCTACTAAACACCAGAGGAACTATGATTGTAGGGACCATACTCATACTAGCATAAGCTCTAAACTATTATACTCTACTAAAGATGTAGCAACCGACACTAATAATGGATCAAAACACCCAGGCAGTAACATGTTCGATACCAAATTTCATATATTTATGTACATTTACTATAACAATGCTTGTTAGTTTACTCTATACATGTCCTAATAAAATTGAGCATTACATGCATATACCTTACAACTACCTGAACTCTATTTGTCTCTACATATGTCTACAGTATAATACCATATGTATGTCCTCTACAACTGCAGGTACATACAGACCAAATTACCAACAACAAGCAAACAAACTTAGACCTAGACGGACCAAAGAAGAATGCAGCATACACACCAACGGCAAGAGCAGACCAACACAAGAGCGTCATAATTGAGCATATGAAGGCAGACAGCAACAGAAAACCACATGTTGTAGCACCAAACCCGAGCATACAACACCAAGAAGTACAGCGAAACAAACCAGATTTATGTACTACTACAATCACTCGTATTACCAATATCATGTATGTAAATTGTATGGAGTAAATCACCCTATAACCAATTGCTATAGGAAAACACAAAATACCAAAGCAGCCGGCACCAAACTAAATATCATAAAGAAAAAATACACAAACACCAAACAAGATGCAAAACAAATAACAACATAAACCAATTGGAAACCAACGCCAACCCAACTAAAATCACTACCCAAAAAGGGCAAATATCTCAATATCCAAATAAGCACTACCAAGTAAACAACCTAAATAGGACAAGTCCAAGAACAACTGTAGAATCGAGTGTGTTAGTACAAGGAACGGTATAACTGTTCCTTGGGCAGCGGAATATCGTAACAGAATAACAGTGTAACAGACAAAGTTTCTTAGAGAGGAAAACTTAATCAATCAACTAGTTGACTAAGAAAAACCTCTACCTCTATGTTTCCCTAGTAGGATTTTAAAAGTCTACTTGGGTTATTAATTCTGAAACTATAATCAAGCAAGTCTTATCTCAATCTAGTTTACTCCTAGATATCTAAACATCTTATTGTAACGTTTCTAACAACATCTAAGACAATCAAAACCCTAACAAGTACTCAACTCACCAAAGTCTCGTCCTTGTAAGTTCTTTTCTTTCTCCGAACGCTCTCAGTTCTGTGGAAATGCCGTGAATGTTTGTTCAAATGAAGTAGACAACTTCCTTTCTTATAGTCTAAGAATTCTATCTAATTTACTCTAGTTTTACTTAAGGAAAATAAGATAAAATAATCATATACAATCTTTTCTAATCTTCCTAACCAGAAGATCTTCAACAACTTTATTTCTTGCGGCCCAAGTTGTTTCTTTAAGATCTTTTTCCATAAATAAGAGATTCGGCAATCGCAAGGGTTACATCGCGCGTCTTTGCGTTCCTTGGCGTTGTTTCCTTTCTTTTTCTATTCACTAACGTGTGTCTCTGTTTTTTTTTGTTCCAGCGCGTTGTTCCTCATTGTTGACTTCTCTTTTCCTTTCATTCTCTGTTTTGATTCATCACATGGTTTTCATCGTTCCTTTAAATCACATGTTTTCTGAAACTCATAGTCACACTAAAAACCATCAAATGTCATTGAGTTTATCATCATCAAAACTAGAGGGAACATCATCGTTACAACGACAACTATCTCTAAAGAAAGAAGAAACAATAATAGTGGCAACCAGAATAAGTATACGAAAAAAGAAATGAGGACTCCCACACTACGACAAATAAAAACAAGTACAAAAAATTATCAGCATTCACTACCAAAGAGAACAACCCAGAAAAGTATACACAATAAATTTGTCCACACTAGGAAATGTCGAAAACACATCATGAGCAAAATAAATCAACCCCACAACCAACCTTCTGACGTAACAAATAGCACTAGCAACCCATCTCCCGAGGACTACATGGAAAGACCAAAAATAGGCACAAATCCAAACCAAGAGAATAAACCCAAGATTAAGCAACATCGGATGCCTTCCATTGACAAATACCCGAATAAACTAAAAAAGACCTGGAATAATGCCAAATCTACCCAACAATCAATTAGAAACCTAAGTTTTAGCCAGATAATTAGTACAAATATAGCTAATTATCCTCCCCAAACAGTGACCAATGAAGATATGCCTATGGAACATTAGAGGAATGGGCAGAAAAAATGTCTGGATTGGCATAGATACTTTCTGCAAAATTAACCACATCCAGATGATGGCACTTGTCGAAACCGAAACGAATAAAGTACCATGCAAAAAAAGATGAAAAAAAGCTGGTTTGACAACATCGCAGTATCACCGGCATATGGTCTTGCGTGGGGTGTCATTTTCCTTTGGAAAGACCACCAACTAAAAAATGAATCGATCCAACTAAACACTATAGAACAACGATTCATAAGTTTTGCTTTAAAAGACTTTGCAAATGATAAAGAAAGTTTGATTATCTTTGCGTATGCACCCCCCAAGAAAAAGACAAGCCGGATTTCTGATCTAATCTCCAAAACTATATTTTAATAACAAACCATGTATTATTATAGGCGGTCTAAATGAGATACAAAACTTATAGGAAAAGTATGGAGGAAAGAACCCAGTTCCTAGTAGATTCAGCCGTCTAAACAACTTCAAAAATACATGCGACTTCCTTGACATCCCAACAATGGGAAACCCTTTTACATGGCGTAGATCCAGGAATACACAAGACAACACACTAGAAAAACTAGATAGAGTGTTGGTCAATGACCAAATACTACAATGGTACCCAAATCTGATAACACATAACCATGCCTTTACTTCCTCTGACCATTGCCCCATATCACTGGATATCTCAAACTCAACAAACAAAATAGCACAACCTTTTAAATTTTAAATGATGTGGACCACAAGAAAAGACTTAACCAACTTAGTTAGACAAACCTGGAGAAGTAACTACATAGGTGCACATATGTATGTACTAACAAAAAAAAACACAATTACTAAAAACAAAAATAAAAGAGTGGAATAAGACTCGATTTGGTAACATCTTTAAACAATTAAAGAAGGTGGAAGAAGAACTAACCAAACTACAAGAGACCATGCTCACAAACCTAAACCAAGCAAAATTGGAAAAATAAAAAAATCTAACTAGGAAAAAAGAATGCCTCTTATCCTTCCAACAAAAGTATTGGGGCCAAAGAGCCAAGCACAAACACATATCCTCAACAGATACCAATAGCAAGTATTTCCATCAAATAGCCACAGAAAGAAGAAACCGGAAAAATATTAAACAAATCAAAAGTATGGAAGGTACACTCATCATTGGACAGAAAAATGTTAAAAAAGGAAATACAAAAAGACTTTGAAAAAATATTCAAAAAACAACATATAAACCAAAGAAAGATCGAAGAGCTTCTGAATGTAATACAAACAGAAGTGAACCAAGAGGATAATGACCATCACACCAAACCTGTAACAAATGAAGAAATTAAAAAAGCACTTTACGGAATAAAAGAAGACAAATCACCAGGCCCGAACGATATGCTGTCTGGATTCTATAAGAAATATTGGGAAATTATAAGCCCAAACATTATCAAAGCAGTGAAAAGTTTTTTTCACTCTGGAAAACTACTGAAACAAATCAACCATACCTTTATAACTCTTATACCCAAATGTGATAACCCTAGCTCAACAAATCACTACAGACCAATTAGCTTGTGCAATACAATTTATAAAATAATATCAAAAATACTTACAGAAAGATTGAAAAATGTTATCCCAAAATTAATACATCCACTATAAGGAGCCTTTACCCAACAACGAAGCATCCAAGACAACGTACTAATTGCACATGAAATTTTCCACTCCTTCAGAGCTAAGAAAGGAAAGGAGGGGTGGTTGGCGCTGAAACTAGATATGGAGAAAGCATACGACAGAGTTGATTGAGAATTCTTACTCCAAACCCTCACTAAATTCGGATTCTACACTAAATTCACAAACTGGATAAAGGAATGTACCCAAACCGTATCTTTCTCGGTTCTGGTAAACAACGATCCTACGGAACAATTCTTTCCCAAGAGGGGACTGAGACAGGGAGACCCCTTTCCCCCTTCCTATTTATTCTAGGAGCAGAAATCCTATCACGACAACTACAAAGAGCAACAACAAATGCAACCCAACCCTTAGGAATTAAAATTAGCAGACAAGGTACAAAAATACCATTCCTTGCTTTTGTTGATGACATTATTATATTCTCATCTACCAAACAAACAGTTTGCACCAAAATAAAGAAAATTATTGATGACTATTGTGAAGTATCAGGGCAACTCATAAATTTCCACAAATCGGCCTTTCAAGTTACAAAAAACACAAACTAGGCGACTATATCACAAATCCAACAAATTTTCAATGTAGTTCCCACTAACGCCCTTGATAAATATATTGGGTGTCCTATCATCAATTAAAGGGTAACTAATCTCACCTTTCAATCTCTTATTGACAAAACAACAAAACAACTGACCAAATGGAAGGTTAATTCACTATCACAAGAAGGAAGGAAAGTCCTTATCAAAGCAACACTGTCGGCCCAACCAAGCTATATTATGCAAAATTTTATGCTACCCGCCAACACCCACAAACAACTCGACACAATTAATCGATGTTTCTTTTGGAACAAGGAAAATACACACAAACCCCTCATAGGATGGAATCAAATTTGCAAACCAACTAACAAAGGAGGACTAGGAATCAGGAAGAGTGAAGATATGAATAAAGCACTTCAAATGAAATTACTCTGAAAACTACTCGCTGAACCCACCAATATATGGGTGAAAATTATCCAGGAAAAATACCTAAAAACAAAACCAATATTAGAATATGAAAGGAAAAAGAACACAAGCTACTCATGGCAATGGAGTAATCCAACCAAACTTCTCCCAGAATTTAAAACTGGACTCCAATGGGAATTAGGAAACGGAAGATCTATTAATTTCTGGCACGATATATGGCTCCTAATAGGGAAACTAGCCCACCTAGCACAAGACACAAACCTCATAAACAACTCAGAAATAGTAGACCATTATATAAACCAGGATAGAACCTGGAAAATAGAAGAGTTGAAAAAACACTTTGACCAAGACACAGTCACTACTATTACGAATAAAACGCTACCAAATAATGATTTTGAAGATAGACTCTACTGGAAACACAACCGGAATGGTTGGTTCTCTACCAAGAGTGCAATAGATATGATTTATGAAAATAAAAGACTCTTGGAAACTAATGCAAAATGGATCTGGCAACTCGATATCCCCCAAAGTAAAACACTTCATATGGAAAGTCAACAACAACGGGATACCAACTAAAGAAAAACTATACGAAAGGCATGTGCATGTTCCTCTAGATTGCATCATGTGCAATTGCACAGTGGAGAACTTAACACACTTTCTATTCAAATGCCCACATACCAAAAAGATTTTACGAAGTATTGACCAACACACTGAACTACTAATTAGCAACATGGACACAGACAAAAAAAACTCAACCCAACTACTGAACGAAATCATGGAAAAAAACTAGTATAAAAGTAATGGAAACCCTCTCGATATGCTGATGGAGCTTATGGTACTAGAGAAATCTAAAAACATTTGAAGACCAAAACAAGAATACTATACCAAATCTTACAAACTTCATTCAACAACAACAACAAAACTGGAGAAAGGCCAAAATGGAAACAAATATAACGGAAAAAAAACAAAAAAAACAAAAGACATGCTACTAGAAGGAAACGAAATAACATTAAATGGGTCAAACCACCCATCAATGTCTACAAACTAAACTCATATGCATCAAAAAGTACACATGGACCAGCAACTTATGGCTACATCATCTGAGACCATGAAGGCATACCAATTGCTATGGACAATGGTGCCCTGGGGAACATCTCCCCGATACTAGCGGAAGCAATCTCGATGCGTTATGGCATTCGAAGGCGATAATCTTTGCCTTATCAATGCCTTAAACGGCAAATGGGACTGCATGTGGGAAATTGAGATCATTATTTCAAACATTCTACTCGACTTGCGACAATTATCATTCTGTCGCATTTCCCACATCTTTCGGGAAATTAATACTATGGCGGATTTTATAGCTAAATTTTATCACAGATCAATTTCACCAGATAGTGCAGCCAATCCAGATCTTCGTGATCTCATCTGCAAGGATGCTTTAGGACAGCCCACCTCAAGATAGAGGAGCCCCCTAATCCCTTTCCTAATAAAAAAAAGCTCATATGTGTCTAATGAACCAAATATAATTTGGACCTGATCCAGTATATCTTGGTTTCCTCAACTCGTCTGGCTACCTGGTCTCCATCTTACACACATACATGATACACCATTTTCCGAAATATTTTTTCAGCCCAAACACTCTCAACTTATAAATGTATGGCCTATAAAGTGTAAAAGATAATTAGTCGTGAATCGAGATTTGTATATTTCTCTGTTTGATAAAACGTGGATATATGTAAAATTGGGGAGAGAAGATAATTGGGAAAAATCTTCCTTGTTGGATTCATTGACAGATTACAGGATATATATCTACAAGAGAATCTTGGGGTACAAGATAAGATAAAATACCTAACTAAAAGATATTATCTATACTAAGATAGGATAATTAAATATGTACAAGATAATCTTTCGTAATACTCCCCCTCAAGTTGGAGCATATGGATCAATAATGCCCAACTTGCCCAGAAGATATTGAAATTGTGTTTTCCCAAGTGCTTTGGTGAAGAGATATGCTGGCTGTTGAGCAAAAATGACGTGACGAGTCTATAGACTCGGCCTGCACATGATCGCGAACAAGATGACAGTCAATTTCAATGTGCTTTGTGCGCTCATGAAACACTGGGTTTGCTGCAATGTGAATGACAGCCTGACTGTCGCAGTAAAGTCGCATAGGAGTTGAATGATTAACTCCCAGACAACGAAGAAGTGATTTCAACCATGTCAACTCTGAAATACCCCAAAGAAGATGGTAATGGAAAAAGGGTAAATTAATTAAGGGTTTACTTAATTAAAAGGAAATGGGAAATTTTGGGGATTAAATCCCTAAATGTGGCCGGTTGCCTCTCTCACTCGTGGCTCTCTCTCCCTCCCGTGTGAGTTCTCCAGCTCAGCCAAGCTCCCTTCTCCCGTGTGATTCTCCTGTGCCCAACCGGGTTGTTCTCCCTCCGGCGAGCCGACTGGACCGCACTGCTGCTCTTCCTCCTCCTCCCCTGCTCGTGTTGTCCGTGCTTGCTGCTGTGGAGCCGTGTTCGTTGCTTGGCTGCTGTCGTCTGTGCTTGCTGCTGCCTTTGTTGTGCTGAGTGCAGCTGATGTCCGGTGTTGTTGCGGTTCGTGTGGTGGTTGAGGTCGCCGACGACGAGGAGCCTCCCCGGTAACTACCGTTTGGTTATCGATGAGGTAAACCTCCGATTGGGTTGTTTTGTGGGGGGTTTTGCTGAGTTGATTTTGAAGTAATTGGGCTGAAATGGGTCATATATGATTTGTTCAGCAAAGGCATGACTTTGGAGTATTTGAGCTTGGATTAATTTGGGTGTTTTGCTTAATTAATTAAGGAATGATTTTAGGGTTTGAATTTGGGGTTTTATTTGGTTGTGGATTGGATGAGTAATTAATGCCAGGGATTTGCTCGGATTGATTTCACAGGTTCGTTCGGATTGACTGGAGATCTCTGAGGTCGTTGTGGTTCGACTTGAGGCAAAAGGATCCTTGCTAACTTATATATTTTTATAAACTGATTATGTTTAATTTTACCGTTGTTTGAGCTATTATTTTAATTGGTTTGTTTGACTATATAATGGCTTGGATGAGATGTGTGATAATGTGTGATGAGGTATGATAATGTGTTGGATTGAATGTGTGTGTGTGTGTGTTGGATCGTGTGTGTGTGTTGGATTGAATGTGTGTGTGTGTGTGCGTGCGTGCGTTGGATCGTGTGTGTGCGTGTGTTGGATTGAATGTGTGTGTGTGCGTGTGTTGGATTGAATGTGTGTGTGTGTGTGTGTGTTGGATTGAGTTTGTGTGTGTGTGTTGGATTGTGTGTGTGTATGTGATTATGTGATATTTGATTGGTTGTCGTATGAAGTGTTTGAATTGGTGTCGGTGTAGTGGTGGAATGTTGTTGGTTGGTGAAAGTCCTTATATTTAGGGCCTCGGTGGGTATAAACCCCCGAAGGTCGAAGCGTCAGGTGATGATAGTCTCACCAAACCGCGTAGGGTGCACGCCTACGTCGTTAAGGGCCAAGGGTTGGATGGTGAAAGTCCCATCCGGAAAGTGTGTGTTGATTGTCTCACCCGGTGATGTGGTGGTGGAGACGGAGGTTGGATTGGAGGTGTTGGTGGTTGTGTGTGTTGATTGTCTCACCCGGTGATGTGGTGGTGGAGACGGAGGTTGGATTGGAGGTGTTGGTGGTTGTGTGTGTTGATTGTCTCACCCGGTGATGTGGTGGTGGAGACGGAGGTTGGATTGGAGGTGTTGGTGGTTGTGTGTGTTGGTTATGTGTTGAATGTTGGTTGTGTACTTGATTAAGTGGTTGTGTTAATGATATTGGTTGTGTACCTGAATACGTGGATTTGTGATGAATGTTGATTATGTACTTGACTAAGTGGTTGTGTTGGTAATTTGGTTGTATGTTTGATAATTGGTTTATGTTGGACGTTGATTGTTATTAGTTGTGGTTGTTGGTCATTGTTGGCCATTAGTTGTGGTTGTGAATTTCGTGTGTTATATTGTTAATTGTAACTAGTCAAAGTTGTGAATCTCTGTTGATGTGGATGCTGGTATTAGCTAGTTTCGGATAAAAGGGTATGTTGATTGATTATGAAGGTCGATTGTGTGGATGTTGTGAAGGTTGGTTTCCCATCTTGAGGGTGTGGGCCACATGGTTTGAATTTGAGTGTATGAGTTACAGTCTATGTTAACGAACAGGCGGCACTAGAAGGGTGGCTGGCCTGGATCGTTATTTTGTTATGTTTATATGTGATGATTATCTCATTGATGCTTATGTGTTTGTTGATGTGAAGGTTAATTGATTTTGTTGTGTTAGTGCAGTAGTGAGTTCAGTATAATTGGTTAGCTTTGGTTGTAAGTCAGCAGTAAGAGATGTGTATGTGCATAGAGTTGTTGATTGAGGTATTAGTAATAGAGAGAAGGATGGATTGGACGTGTCAGTGAAGTTGGATTGGATCGTTTTATTCGTTTATGCTTGTGATGAGTTTGAGGATGGATTGATTGAGGTTAGTATAGTGAAGAGTTGGATAAGGATGTGTAATGAATGGTATGTGATAGTGTGTGTATATGTTTTGACGTGTGGTTGGCATTGGTTGGTTGATATGATTAAGTATAGTTATGATATTATATATTGTGTGGCGTGTTGTCGTTGTTGTGAGTTGATTGGTGATATATGTATGTGTTTTGAACTGTTTTGGCTTGAGGAATCTTGCCATAGTCTTTTTTGGAGACTGACCAACCTCGGTTTACGTGCCGTGGTTGGCTGGGGTATCAGGTCCCCCAGTCAAGCAGGCTTTGCAGATTTAGCGCCAGCAAGGAGGATCATGATCACCATCGGTTTTGGAGTCGAGAACTCTACTTTTGGTTTGAGACTTTGACTTGATTGTATGTATCGTTTTGGTTTTGGACCTTGAAGTGGTCGAACTTGTTGTATTGGCTTTTGGCTTTTGGTCTTTGGTTGTTGGTTTCTGGTTTGTAAATTGTAGTACTTTCTGTATGTTAAGTTGATTATGGTTTCAACTTTGGACAGGTTTTGCAGGTTTTCCGTTGTGCCGCTTTTGATACATTATATATATATGGGTTATGTTTTGCATTTTTTCTTTCGCATTTTTTTCTTTCACCCGCCTTATAATCCTTCTGGATTATGGAACTGTAGCACCACTGACCTGGGGGTGTTACAAACTCACAACAGGTAGATGCCATGGAGCGGTACTCTGCTTCAGCAGACGAACGAGAGACAGTCAGTTGCTTCTTTGTTTTCCAGGAGATTGGTGAGTGACCGAGCTTGATGAAGAAGCCAGTGAGGGAGCAGCGAGTAATAGGACACGAAGCCCAGTCAGAATCACACAACGCAGTGAGTTGTAGAGAGCTTGTAGCCGACAGAAAGAGACCTTGGCCGGGATGAGACTTGAGATAATGAAGCACTCGAATAGCGGCCTGCCAGTGATCCACTTTTGGTGCTTGCATAAATTGCACTAGCGTATGAACTGCATAGGAGAGTTCCAGGCGTGTGATAGTGAGATAAATAAGACGACCAATTAGTCTGCGGTACCTGTCCGGGAACTCAAAGAGTGGACTCTCAGTAGTGGCGAGTTGGTGCTGCTGCTCCATTAGAAAAAGAGACGGCTTTGCTGCAAGTAGGCCAGCCTCGGTCAAGATGTCTAAAGCATATTTCCGTTGTGAGAGGAAAATGCCAGAGGAGTTGCGTGCTATTTCGATGCCGAGGAAGTATTTCAGAGAGCCCAGATCCTTCATGTGAAAGCAAGAGCTAAGATATGACTTGAAGCGAGAGATAGACTGTGAGTCATTACCGGCCACAATTAGATCGTCGACATACACCAAGACATGCAGAGATGTGGATGGTGTCTGATATGAGAACAATGAATAATCAACATAACTCTGACGGAAACCGAAAGCCCGCAGGGCAGACGAGAGCTTAGCAAACCAGTTCCTCGGAGCCTGTTTAAGTCCATAGAGAGACTTTTGCAGGCGACATACATGACCTGGCGGGACATTGAGGAGACCGGGTGGAGGCGTCATGTAAACTTCCTCATCAAGATCACCATGGAGAAAGGCGTTGTGGACGTCTATCTGATAGAGTTCCCATCCTCGTATCGCAGCAACAGACAGGAATACGCGGTCAGATGTCATTTTGGCTTAAATACCCGATATATATATGGATATATATATATATTTAAAAAAAAAAAAGCAAAAACCGATTTGATATTTAGAACGGGTACGTGGGCTTGTATTTGCCTCACCAGCAAATTGGAAATTGGAACTATACGTGGTTATACGTGTAGCTTATTTATCACATGCAGAGGCTACGTGCATTGAAATTGGGCAAAGGAAGCCCACGTGTACCTTGTTTCTTCCTCACATCAAAAATCAGATATTTGGGGTTTAAATTCTGCAAAGTGGCCGAACAACATAGGGCATCATCTTTTCCTCTCTCGGTGAGCTCTCGTTGGTTCGTGCCTCCGCCTCCTCTGCACAAGTCGCTCCCTCCGGCGAGCCACCCAGCCGTCGTCCTTCCTCCGGTGAGCTCTGTGCTATCCAGTCGTCGTCCCCTTCGACGAGCTCGTCCGTCGCTCCTCCTCTATTGTCCGTGTTGGCTGCCTTCAGTTGTCCGTGTTGGCTGCCTTCGGTTGTCGTGTTGGCTGCTGAAGTTTGTTGTGTTGGCTGCGTTGTGCAGGTGTGCTACTGTTGCTGCGATGTTGTTGTGCTGCGGTTGCTGTGGTGGTTGTGCTGGTTGCCGTCGTCGTCTCCGGTGCCGAGGTGTTCTTCCCGGTGGCTGCTGAAGGTGGTCGACGACGAGGTTCGTTCGAGTTGGGTTTGATTTTCTGAGATCGTGGTTGTCGAGCTTGAGACAAGAGTATTCTTGCCCACCCTTATACATATTTTTATAAATTATTCCATGCCTATTTTTATTCCATAATTAATTTTACCGTTGTCTGAGTTATTTAAAGTGGATTATTGATTTTGAGTTGCTTGTTTGAAAGTGTGTGAATATGTGTGTGTATGTTAGTAATTAACTTGTATTGTGTTTGATTGAATGTTGTTGGTTGATTCAGGGCCTCGGAGGGTGTGAACCCCCGAAGGTCAGAGGGCCAGGTGATCGAAAGCCTCACCAAACCTCATAAGGTGTACGCCTACGTTGTTAAGGGCCAAGGGTTGGATGGTGAAAGTCTCATCCGGAATAGTGTTGATTCAGGGCCTCGGAGGGTATGACCCCCGATGGTCGGAGGGCCAGGTGATGATAGTCTCACCAAACCTCGTAGGGATAGGGTGTCGCCTACGTTGTTAAGGGCCAGGGGTTGGATGGTACGAGACCGTCCCTATCCATGGATAGTTGGTTTTGGGTGATGAAAGTCTCACCCGGTGTTGAGTTGGAATGGATTGGAGGTTGGATTGAAGGAGTGTTGGAGTTGTTTGTGTTTGCAGTGTTGAGTTATATTATTTGGTTGAAATTGGTTGAATATTGTGATGACTATTATGTGTTTTGAAACTGTTTTGGCTTGACTAATCTTGCCAGTCTTAATGGAAGACTGACCAACTTCGGTTTACGTGCCGCGGTTGGCTGGGGTATCGGGTCCCCCAGTCAATCAGGTTTTGCAGGTTCAGCGACAGCAAGGGGGATCTTGATCACAGTTTTCTTCCTGTCGAAGACTTTATGTTTGTTGGTTTTGAACCTTGGAAATGGTTGTGTTAGCTGTAAAAAGTTTTTATTGGAAATTGTTGTATTTAACTGAACGTTAAGTTTGATTGTAGTTTCAGACTCCGGGCATGAACTTCCGTTGTAGTACTTTTGGTTTATATTTATATATATATGGAAAATGTTTTATGTCTTTCTTTTCTTTCACCCGCCTTATAGTCTTTCTGGACTATGGCACTGTAGCACCACTGGTCCGGGGGTGTTACAGGAGTTGGTATCAGAGCTCTTTTTTTCAAAATGTTTCTTTCAGAATTTTTAACATGAGAATTTTGACACTTTGTTATTTTGAAACAATCGTGTGATCAGGATCCTTGATGTCAACCTATAATAAGTTGTGTTGGTAAGTGTTGTTTACGATGATTATTATTAATAAATTAATTATATTCAGTATGCCTCCGAAAGTGGGTCGTGTAGAGGTAGAGGTCGTGGGCGTGGTAGAGGACGTCCTAGGGCTGATCCTCAAGAGGTAGATGTAGGCAGTCAAGTTGCTGATAACTCTGTAGGAAGTCAACAGAATCCTGCAGAAAATCCACCAGAGGCTGCTAATGCGGGTGTTGACCCAGGTACTTTGGTTGCGCTGCAACGGATGGTAACTCAGGTTGTACATGCTGATATGGCTCATGTACTGCCAGCTCAGGTTGCTCAGCCGGATCAGGTGGATCAGCAAAGAAATGAACCATCGGTATTGCAGGCAGGATTTAGCAGATACATGGAAGTTGTGGTTAGACTGAAGCCTCCAACTTTTGATGGGTCTGGTGAGCCTGCAGTTGTGACGTTCTGGTTGAATAGATTTGAAAAATTACTAGAAGGTATCCGATGTCCAGAGAATGAGAAGGTAACGATTGCTTCTTATTATCTGATCGATGATGCTAGTGATTGGTGGGATACTACTCGACCAACTGACCATGTGGCTACATGGGAAGAGTTTCGAACTAAGTTAGAGGACATATTCTTTCCAGAGGCACTAAGAGATGCCAAGCTACATGAATTTCAGTATCCAGAGAATGAAGGGCTGAAAGTGCATCAACTGGATGTGAAATTCAACAAGCTGCTGAAGTATGCAACTGTTGTAGTAAGGAATGAGAAAGATAAGATCAAGAATTTTCACAGATGGCTGTATCCCGAGATCAGGCCTTTGATGGCAGGACACAATTGTACTACGCTTGAACAATTTATTGACGAGTGTCTGACTATGGAAGCTGCTATTGATGACTCTAATCAGATTATGGATGCTCGAGCTGGAAAGAAACAAAAGAGTCAGTCTACACCAGGAGGAGCTGGACCTCAAAGTAATTTCAGTGGGTTTAGAAAACCTTTCTTTATTCCTAAAAGTACTCCTAGCACTGGACCGGCTAAGACAAGTCAAGGTGGTGGTTCACAAATGTCAGTGAATTATCAACAGTCATGGGGCCAGCCAGGAATGACAAGGAATGTACCACATTGCTTTAACTATGGAAATCCAAATCATATGAAGGCAAACTGTACTAAAGCACCTCAGACTTGTTTCAAATGTGGAAGAGTGGGACACATTAAAACTTTTTGCAGAAATGGGGAAGTTTCCACTCAGACTCAAGCTTCCTCTCTTGCTTATCGTCCAGTTCCGAATCAGAATCGTCTAGTACCGTCGCAGACCCAACAGATTTCTATAGGCAACAAGGGTAAGGCACCGATGGGTGGAACTTCGACACCTCGGATTTATGAGATGAGAAAAACTGAGGATGGTAACACGCCTGTGACTACAGGTACACTTTTTATTCAGTCTGAACCCGTTCGTTTACTATTTGACTCTGGTGCTACCCATTCTTTTATTGCTGAGAATTGCGTAGATAGACTTGGATTAGTATGTGACTTGGAATGTGAACCATTTGTTGTTGGGTTGCCTAATGCTGATAAATTAGTGGGAACTAGGGGGCTTAAGAATTTTCCGATCATCATAGGTGGTCGGGAATGGATGGTAGACTTGATAGCTATCAATATGTTGCACTATGATATTATCCTAGGTATGGATTGGCTTTCTCGCCATGGTGTTGTTCTCAATTTCAGAAAGAAAACCGTTACTATAAGAACAGATGAAGGTGTAGCACATGTGTTTGAAGGGCATAATCCGCAAGACTCGGGTAGAATTATCAGTGCAATGACAGCTGCTAGACTATTGAGGCAAGGTTGTGTTGGATATGTGTGTTATGCTTTAGAGGAAAGAAAAGATGAAGTGAAGTTAGATGATATTCCCGTTGTTCGCGAGTATCCAGATGTGTTTCCGGAGAAACTGATGAGTTTGCCACCGAGACGTGATGTTAATTTTGCTATTGAGTTAGAGTCGGGAACTGCCCCGATTTCTCGAGCTCCGTACCGCATGACACCAGTAGAAATGATAGAATTGAAGAAACAGTTAGAAGAACTTGTTGAGTCAGGCTTTATCAGGCCGAGTGCATCTCCTTGGGGTGCGCCCGTATTGTTTGTTAAGAAGAAAGATGGTTCTCTTCGATTATGTATTGATTACAGGGAATTGAATAAGGTGACTATTAAGAATAAGTATCCGTTCCCTCGTATTGATGACTTGTTGGATCAATTGCAAGGAGCTAGATTATTCTCCAAGATTGACTTGAGATCAGGGTATCATCAACTTAGGATTCGAGAAGAGGATATCCATAAGACTGCTTTCAGAACAAGGTATGGTCACTATGAGTTTGTGGTGATGCCTTTCGGGTTGACTAATGCTCCTGCAGTTTTCATGGACTTGATGAACAGATGTTTTAGAGACTACCTAGATCGTTTTGTGGTGGTTTTTATCGATGATATCCTAATATACTCTCGGAGTATGGAGGATCATGAAACTCATCTTAGAGCAGTACTGAAAGTATTAAGGCGACAGAAGTTGTTTGCCAAGTTGTCAAAGTGTGATTTTTGGTTACCTAAGGTGGCATTTCTTGGCCATGTAATCTCTAGTGAAGGTGTAATGGTCGATCCACAGAAAACAGAAGCGGTAGCAAATTGGAAACCACCTCAGAATGTTAAGGAAGTTCGAAGCTTTCTTGGACTGGCAGGTTACTACAGGAGATTTGTGGAAGGCTTTTCTAAGATTGCACGACCATTAACTAATGTGCTACGTAAGACCACAAAGTTTGAATGGGACAGGAAATGTCAGGAAAGTTTTGAAGAACTCAAGAGACGTTTGACTAGTGCACCAGTGTTAGCCTTACCGCAGGGAACTGAAGGATTTGTTGTTTATAGTGATGCTTCTAAGCAAGGTTTGGGTTGTGTTTTAATGCAAAATGGAAAGGTTATAGCCTATGCATCTCGCCAACTTTAATCTCATGAAGTCAATTATCCTACCCATGATTTGGAACTTGCAGCCGTAGTCTTTGCTCTCAAGATTTGGCGACATTATTTGTATGGGGTAAGATGTCCAATTTTCACTTATCTTAAGAGCCTGAAGTATATCTTCACTCAGAAGGAACTGAATTTGAGACAGAGATGATGGTTAGAGTTGATTAAGGATTATGATATAGACATATGCTACCATCCAGGAAAAGCCAATGTAGTGGCAGATGCCTTGAGTAGGAAGTTGATTCCAGAACATAGAGTTGCTTGTTTAACAGTTCAGCCAGAGTTGCAACAAGAGTTTGTGCGGGGTGAGATTGAGATTTGGTCCGAGAAGGAATGGATGCAGTTGAATGTGATGGAAATTCAATCAGCACTGATAGAGTTGATCAAAGAGAAACAATCGCAAGATCCTGTGTTGAATAAGTTATGTAGTGAAGTTTCTCAAGGAAAGGCACCCGGATTTCTCATTCATGAGGATGGGGGTATTACGATTTCAGAATCGGTTATGTGTGCCAGCTGACAAGGAACTTAGAGAGTTAATCCTTAAGGAAGGTCACTCTTCAGCATATTCAATACACCCAGGAGCCAGCAAGTTGTACAAGGACTTGAGACGAAATTATTGGTGGAGTAACATGAAGCAAGAAGTTGTTGAGTACGTGTCGAGATGTTTGACATGTCAACAGGTTAAGATTGAACACCAAAGACCAGCTGGAGAATTACAATCGCTTCCTATTCCTGAATGGAAGTGGGAAGACATCACGATGGATTTTGTTGTTACTCTTCCTAGATCACAAAAAGGGAATGATGTGATATGGGTCATTGTAGACCGCTTGACGAAGTCTTCACATTTCATACCTATTAAGATCACTTGGAATCCAGAGAAGTTAGCTGAAGTATTCTTACGGGAGATAGTTAGACTACATGGTGTTTCTAAAACCATTGTGTCTGACAGAGATGGGCGATTCGTATCCCGTTTTTGGAAATCCTTGCATGCAGCAATGGGTACACAATTGAGATTTAGCACATCTTTTCATCCTCAAACCGATGGTCAGACTGAAAGGACAATTCAAACTTTGGAGGACCTGCTTTGAGCTTGTGCTTTAGAATGGCCAGGAAACTGGGAAGACATATTGCATTTGGTAGAATTTACGTACAATAATAGTTGGCATGCATCGATCAAGATGGCACCTTATGAAGCTTTGTATGGTTGTCGTTGTAGATCGCCTTTGTGTTGGGATGAATTGACTGATGCTGTTCTAGTTGCTCCTGAGCTTTTGCAGAAAACTAGGGATGATATTGAAGTGATTCGTCAGAGGTTGCTGTCAGCTCAGAGCAAACAGAAGTCATATGCAGACATTCGTAGGAGACCTTTGGAATTCAGTGTTGGAGATCATGTGTTTATTAAAGTTTCGCCGACTAAAGGAGTGTTTAGATTTGGGAAACGAGGTAAGTTGAATCCTAGATATGTTGGTCCCTTTGAAATTCTGAAGAGAGTTGGTACTGTATCTTACTGAATAGCATTGCCGCCGAAGATGAGTGGAATGCATGATGTGTTTCATGTGTCCCAGCTGAGGAAATATGTGTATCATCCAACTCATGTTTTGAACTTTGAAGAGATAGAATTTCAACCTGATGGTACGTTTGAAGAATCACCTGTAAGGATTCTAGCGGTTGATCAGAAGAAATTAAGGAATAAGGTCATTCCTTTAGTGAAGGTATTATGGTCTAAGCATGGAACGGCAGAAGAAACTTGGGAATTGGAGTCAGTTATGCGAGACAGATATCCGAATCTGTTTGATCTTAGTTTCGAGGATGAAACTCTTATAAGGGAGGGAGAATGAAATACCCGATATATATATGGATATATATATATATATTAAAACAAAATAAAAAAAAAACCGATTTGATATTTAGAACGGGTACGTGGGCTTGTATTTGCCTCACCAGCAAATTGTAAATTGGAACTATACGTGGTTATACGTGTAGCTTATTTATCACATGCAGAGGCTACGTGCATTGAAATTGGGCAAAGGAAGCCCACATGTACCTTGTTTCTTCCTCACATCAAAAATCAGATATTTGGGGTTTAAATTCTGCAAAGGGGCCGAACAACACAGGGCATCGTCTTCTCCTCTCTCGGTGAGCTCTCGCTGGTTCGTGCCCCCGCCTCCTCTGCACAAGTCGCTCCCTCCGACGAGCCACCCAGCCGTCGTCCTTCCTCCGGTGAGCTCTGTGTTGTCCAGTCGTCGTCCCCTTCAACGAGCTCTTCCGCCGCTCCTCCTCTGTTGTCCATGTTGGCCGCCTTCAGTCGTCCGTGTTGGCTGCCTTCGGTTGTCGTGTTGGCTGCTGAAGTTTGCTATTGGATGCGTTCAGCTGCTGTGTTGGCTGCATTCTGCTGGTGTGCTACTGTTGCTGCGCTGTTGTTGTGCTACGGTTGTTGCGGTGGTTGTGCTGGTTGCCGTCGTCGTCTCCGGTGCCGAGGTGTTCTTCCCGGTGGCTGCTGAAGGTGGTCGACGACGAGGTTCGTTCGAGTTGGGTTTGATTTTATGAGATCGTGGTTGTCGAGCTTGAGGCAAGAGTATTCTTGCCCACCCTTATATATATTTTTATAAATTATTTCATGCCTATTTTTATTCCATAATTAATTTTACCGTTGTCTGAGTTATTTAAAGTGGATTATTGATTTTGAGTTGCTTGTTTGAAAGTGTGTGAATATGTGTGTGTATGTTAGTAATTAACTTGTATTGTGTTCGATTGAATGTTGTTGGTTGATTCAGGGCCTCGGAGGGTGTGAACCCCCGAAGGTCGGAGGGCCAGGTGATCAAAAGCCTCACCAAACCTCGTAAGGTGTACGCCTACATTGTTAAGGGCCAAGGGTTGGATGGTGAAAGTCCCATCCGGAACAGTGTAGATTTAGGGCCTCGGAGGGTATGACCCCCGGTGGTCGGAGGGCCAGGTGATGATAGCCTCACCAAACCTTGTAGGGATAGGGTGTCTCCTACGTTGTTAAGGGTCAAGGGTTGGATGGTACGAGACCGTCCCTATCCATGGATAGTTGGTTTTGGGTGATGAAAGTCTCACCCGGTGTTGAGTTGGAATGGATTGGAGGTTGGATTGAAGGAGTGTTGGAGTTGTTTGTGTTTGCAGTGTTGAGTTATATTATTTGGTTGAAATTGGTTGAATATTGTGATGACTATTATGTGTTTTGAAACTGTTTTGGCTTGACTAATTTTGCCAGTCTTAATGGAAGACTAACCAACTTCGGTTTACGTGCCGCGGTTGGCTGGGGTATCGGGTCCCCCAGTCAATCAGGCTTTGCAGGTTCAGCGACATCAAGGGGGATCTTGATCACAGTTTTCTTCCAGTCGAAGACTTTATGTTTGTTGGTTTTGAACCTTGGAAATGGTTGTGTTAGCTGTAAAAAGTTTTTTATTGGAAATTGTTGTATTTAACTGAACGTTAGGTTTGATTGTAGTTTCAGACTCCGGGCAGGAACTTCCGCTGTAGTACTTTTGGTATATATTTATATATATATGGAAAATGTTTTATGTCTTTCTTTTCTTTCACCCGCCTTATAGTCTTTCTGGACTATGGCACTGTAGCACCACTGGCCCGGGGGTGTTACATTGGCAACAGGAGCAAACGTCTCAGTGAAATCGACACCTTCTAGCTGACGATTGCCAAGGACCACCAGACGAGCCTTATGGCGCTCAATCGACCCATCAGAGTTGTACTTGATGCGATACACCCATTTGCACCCAATAAGCTTCTTTCCCGGAGGTAGCATGGAAACCTTCTAGGTGCCGTTTCGAGCAAGGGCATTCAGCTCAGAGTCCATAGATGCGCGCCAGTGAGGATGTAAGACGGCCTCTCTGAAAGATGAGGGCTCGGTGCCCGCTGTCACAGCGGGCACCGATGGAACAATTACCTTGTTACATCGATGGAACAATTATCTATCTAAAATAATATTTTGGGAACTTCTGCCTAGTATTTATTAAGTTTTACAAATTTTGATTGGTGTTAAAGCTTTTAAAAGTTTTTATAGTACATTTACTTTAGTTTGTATAGTACCCTATTTTATGACCTCGATCTCATGTATATCTCGTCTAAATGACATCGTGTTTTCATATTGATTAGTAAAACTTCGGTTTCGTAGCCTAATCGGTAAGAGTCATGAATTAGGTAAGATACTTTTTGTCGATCGGCTCACTCCAATGAAAAGGGAGATGGTGAGATTGGTTTTTCTAACAAAAATGGTGACGACATGGATTAAAATTGGAACTTAATAACATCTTCTGACTCTTTTTTCACTAGACCCCCACTTGTGACAACTGACTACTCTTGAATGTTGATCATAGAGGAGCATTGTAACCGCAAATCAAATTACAAATGACTTTTATTTTGAAATGTTAAAATATAACTTCTCATATCTAAAGTTGAAACATAATTTGTTTAGTCTATAGAATATGTACGAATCTATCCTATATAAAAAGTTGACTTATTGTATCAATAAATGACCAATATTTTTCTTTTTTATATATTATATATCGAGTCAATAAATAAACAATATTTATTTTATTTTAAAAAAAAACCTATTCCAAGAGAAATGTTGCTCAATAAATATTTCACAAAATTACAAATACATATTACATATATGTCCATTGAGGAGGTATATAAATAATTAATACGAACATATCAAAAGTACATATATTGATTCTTTAAAATAACGCTTCCATAATACTTTAAATAATATCAAAATATGGATTTTATTACTAACTTATAAATAGTAATTGTATATGAGATAAAAATTACAATATTTGTGAGGTGATAATATATTGACTAATACATATTTTATAGAATTATACTAATATATCAAAAAGATCAATGAATATAATCATAAACAAAAATAAGAAATTAAATTTGAATAAAATATCCTAAGAAGATGGTAAAAGTACAATGATTTTTTTTAAATACTTGAAATAACACCTAAATAGTGGGTGTTTTAGCAATTTCTATATAATTATTTGATCTGAGATAGAATTATACAACTTTGTTACAAAGTTGACAAAATAATTTTGTTTCATTTCATTTAACAGTAATAACATAGTAATAATTATTAAAGTATAGAATATCTCATATATATCGTTTCGCTATTTAGAAATTGATCGTAAATTATGATAAATTTGATTGTGTAAATTTTATAAAATACGCTAATATATTTAAAATATCAAATAATCTAATTATAAATAATAATAATATGGAATTAAATGCTAAAGGACTAAAAACTAAATTGAACTATAACAAGGCGAGAGTTAAAATTTGTTATCCCTTCATCTTCTGTAATTTTATAGTTACAAACATTCATACGCTAGAATTTAATAGCAAAAAGACTTAAATGCTAAATTCAAATTAATGAAAGTGTTAAATCATATATCCAAATCATGAATTTCATATTTATTCATATGCTCCATGTAAGTTTTTAACGTTTGATATCCTATGACCAATAGTTAAAAAGACTTATTGCACGTTAATTTCAAGAATTTAATATTATAGTAATATAGCCGTTTGTATTCTAATTGCAAATGAAAAGACAAATAACTACCATACATAAACTCTACGACTGCCCCCGCCTTGCTTATATATAAATCAACATGGTGCCTAACTCTTTCTTTCATATATACCATATGTTAAACCTACAAACAATGTATGAGTACTTTATTTGTTGCATTTCTTTCCAGTTTCTGTATACATACTTTGCTTATATATTTTACTATTTTAGTTGACAATGATGATCAATATTTTGATTTATTTTGCAGGTGAAGAGAAACATTAAGAATTTTGATTGTATATGTCTAGAATAGTTCATGACTGTTAATTATGGGTTGGTGTTGAGGATCAATCAACTTCTAAAAGATATCATAATTCATCTTCTAGGAATATGTTCTAAGTGTATTTTTTATCATGTTATTCAATCTCTTTAAAATATGTACCATAGAAGATAACTAGAACTCCAAGATTTATATGAATTAGGGTTTTAAACATTGCTTCTATTAACATGAGAACTATTTTATAATCTATTTGATAGAAAATGTTATAATTTTTTTTTGAACTATTGAAAGCAAATATTATTACTCCATTGCTTGATGAATTTTGTATCCCTCTAAGCAAGCAAGCATTTCAGCCCACAATATATTCCGTCATTCTTATTAACTAAAATTGACTAAAACATGGGATTACAAAATATAGACATGGGAAGTAGAATTAAAGCATCGTGTAATTGTAGAACAAAAAAACACGAATGTAATTTCATTACACTTGAAAATCTATATATATTGGTGTTTTTGTTATTGAACCATATTGAATATAGTAAGTCATCTCTACACAATTTCATTAATCTGTAATGGTGTATTGGTGCGACATTCAAACATAAAAAGCATGTGATTAAGGTTTTATGTAATCGGATATATATTTCATTAATTTCCTAACCTCTAATTAGATTTTTAAATTAAATTATAAAGTAATATCTAAGCAAAATATGTCAACAATATTAAATTTCATAATATATAGTACTTATATGAAATAATTAAGATATTGATGTGACTGAGACTGGATATCTATGTTTATGAATTTTAAAATTTAAATTAAATATATAATTTTTGAAGTACGTACCATAATGATATAAATTTATACTTACAAATCCGTTATATAGTGTGAAGATATTTAAAAAAAATTCATAAAAGAAATAGTTAGTTTAGATAAGCTATTTCTTTTTATATATGTTCGACAGTGATTAATTACTATGAAGTGCCCTTAACGTTTCTTTAAATTGGTTGCTCAATGTGACTTTCTATTTTCCATTGAATTAGAGAGAAAGTTAAATCAAATAAAAACTTTCAAGATTAATTGACATCATCGTATGTCATTTCAATTTCTTAATTTTTCTAATTGTCATTTAAATACCAAATGTGAGTGGGAGAGCATAAACCAAAATAATCCAACACTTTGGTTTTCTATTACTTTAGTGTACCTACTTGAAATAACACCTATGATAGTGAATGCTTATTCTACTTCTAGATATAAATATACAACTTGTGTTATAAAGTTCACAAAGTGATTTTGTTTTATCTCATTTTACTTTAATAAAAAACAATTAATAAAGTATGATGAAATATCTTATATATATCGTTTTTCTATTTAAAACTCGATTGTAAACTACAATAACTTTGATTGTACAAATTTTATAAAGTATACTAATATATATAAAAAAATATCTCAAATTATAAATAAAACATAAAAAAATATATAAAATTAAACATGTCACGGACCCGTGCGTAGCATGGGCGCCTATATAACTAGTAAGAATAATAAAGATCCCTCAAACAAATATAAGATAAAGGTAATATACATTTTAGAGAAATCTAATTTTTTTATGATTTTTATTCATGTATGTCATTCCGTGCACATGAAATTGGTTCATGTAAAAAGGTTTATATGTAACATAAAGTTAGAATACTACTTGCTCTTATATATGTATCAAAACTAAACCTGTCAAAAACCGACCCAATCCGAAAATCCGACCCGATCCGAAAGGATCCGAACCCGACCCGAACGTCACTGGGTCAAGAAGGACCCGAACCCGAACCCGACCCGACTCAACCCGAACGCAAATCCGAGCTCACGAGTCCCCTTTATTTTGTATATTTTATTTCATTTATATTAAATATTTTAATATACTTTATTAAATAATAATATAATATTAATTATTTTATTAAAGTTAAAAATCATAAAAAAAGGCATGTTCGACCCGCTGGGTCAACCCGAACCCGACCCGTCCGACCCGAAAATTTTATCAACTCGATCGACCTGAACCCGATTTGACCTGAACCCGACCCGCCCGACCCAGTTGACAGGTATAATAAAAACACATGTAACATAAATGGTTATTCTCAACCATCGGAAGAAATAACGACAATCTATGGATTATTATCCCGAGTTAGGGTTCGTTTGGATTTCAATTAAAATACATTATTTTATATTAAATTGATGATTTAATGTAATTTAATATAAGATAATGCATTATTTGAGGAAATTCAAATAAACACTTAAGGTTTTATATCCCATCTCGAACTCGAAAGGAGAAAATGAATATCATATTATACAATGCAATACGGGGCTCTTATTTGCACCGCTTTATTTTTTTGTTTTCGCACCACTCTTAAACGCCATGATGTGGCGTTTAAAAAAAAAAGTTTAACGCTACGACATGACGTTTAACATGAACCGGTTCAGAAAGTTGAACCGGTTCAATTTAAATGCCATGTTGTAGCGTTTAAGCTTTTATAAATAAATAAAAAAGTAAACCGGTTCAATTTTTTAAAAAACAAAACACAATGTTGTGGCGTTTAAAATTTTATTTTAAAAAAAATGTTTGTGATCTTAATAAAAAAATTGAATTTGCAATTTTAAACACTACGATGTGGCGTTTAAACCTTATACCCTAACAATAGTATATAACTATACGATATAACCATAGTAAATAACTATACAATATAATAATAGTATATAACTATACGATATAACAATAGTATATAACTATACGATAGAACCATAATATATAATTATAGTATATAACTATACGATATAACCATATTATATAGCTATAATATATAACTAAATGATATAACAATAGTATATAGCGATAGTATATAACTATACGATATAACAATGGTATATAACTATACGATATAACAGTAGTATATAACTATACGATATAATCATAGTATATAACTATACGATATAACCATAGTATATAACTATACGATATAACAATAGTATATAACTATACGAAAGAACCATAATATATAATTATAGTATATAACTATACAATATAACAATAGTATATAACAATACGAATAGTATATAACAATACGATATAACTATTGTTATATCGTATAACTATACGAGATAACAATAGTATATAACTATACGATATAATCATAATATATAACTATAGTATATAACGATACGATATAACAATAGTATATAACTATACGATATAACCATAATATATAACTATAGTATATAACAATAGTATATAACTATACGATATAACAGAAGTATATAACTATACGATATAACAATGGTAGGGGTGTTCATTCGGTCCGGACCGGACCGGATTTTTTCAAAAGTCTGGACCGGACCGAATACCGGTTTAGACCGAAACTTATTGTAAAAAAAATATTAAATTCTTATTTAATATCTAAAAAAAATATCTAAAAAATATTTATACTCCTAACTTAAGAAAAATATCTATAAAAAATATTTAAACTCCTAACTTATTATTTTTTATTTATTAAAAAAAAAACGGTCCGGACGGTTTTTTTCTGGGTTTGGACCGGACCGGATTAAGGGAAATATCCGGACCGGAGACCGGACCGTAATTTCCCCGGTCCGGTCCGATTTTCCGGTCCAGGCATGAATTGAACACCCCTAAACAATAGTATATAACTATACGATATAACAGTAGTATATAACTATACAATATAATAATAGAATATAACAATACGATATAACTATAACATATAACTATACGATATACCAATAGTATATATAACAATATGATATAACCATAATATATAACTATAGTATATAACTATACGATATAACATTAGTATATATCTATACGATACAACCATAATATATAATTATAGTATATAATTATACAATATAACCATAATATATAGCTATACTATATAACTAAACGATATAACAATAGTATGTAACCATACGATATAACATGAGTATATAACTATACAATATAATCATAGTATATAACTATACAATATAACAATAGTAAATAACTATACGATATAACAATAGTATATAACTATACGATAAAACCATAATATATAATTATAGTATATAACTATACGATATAAAAATAGTATATAACTATACGATATAACCATAGTATATAGCTATACGATATAATAATAGTATATAACTATACGATAGAACCATAATATATAATTACAGTATATAACTATACAATATAATAATAGTATATAACTATACGATATAACCATAATATATAATTATAGTATATAACTATACGATATAACAATAGTATATAACTATACAATATAACCATAGTATATAACTATAGTATATAAAAATATGATATGCATTACTAAGGTTATAATTATATAACTATACAATATAACCATAGTATATAACTATACTATATAACTATAGTTATATACTATATGACTATAGTATATAACTATACAAGATCTCCATTTTCAAACGTTTCATCCAAAATAACCCTGAACAATTATAATTATACAAATATTACATTCATTATAATCTTTAACGAACAATAATATATAATAATACGATATAACCATAGTATATAACTATAGTATATAGCTATAGTATATAACTAAGCGATATAACAATAGTATATAGCAATAGTATATAATTATACGATATAACAATAGTATATAACTATACAATATAATAGTAGTATATAATTAAACGATATAACCATAGTATATAACTATACGATATAACAATAGTATTTAACTATATGATATAACAATAATATATAACTATACGATAGAACCATAATATATAATTATAGTATATAACTATACGATATAACATTAGTATATAACAATATGATATAACTATAATATATAACTATACGATATAACAATAGTATATAACTATACAATATAACCATAGTATATAACTATAGTATATAAAAATATGATATGCATTACTAAGGTTATAATTATATAACTATACAATATAACAGTATATAACTATACAAGATCTCCATTTTCAAGCGTTTCATCCAAAATAACCCTGAACAATTATAATTATACAAATATTACATTCATTATAATCTTTAACGAACAATAGTATATAATAATACGATATAACCATAGTATATAACTATAGTATATAGCTATAGTATATAACTAAGCGATATAACAATAGTATATAGCAATAATATATAATTATACGATATAACAATAGTATATAACTATACGATATAACAATAGTATATAATTATACGATATAACTATAGTATATAACTATATGATATAACAATAGTATTTAACTATACGATATAACAATAGTATATAACTATACGATAGAACCATAATATATAATTATAGTATATAACTATACGATATAACATTAGTATATAACAATATGATATAACTATAGTATATAACTATACGATATAACAATAGTATATAACTATACAATATAACCATAGTATATAACTATAGTATATAAAAATATGATATGCATTACTAAGGTTATAATTATATAACTATACAATATAACCATAGTATATAACTATACTATATAACTATAGTTATATACTATATGACTATAGTATATAACTATACAAGATCTCCATTTTCAAGCGGTTCATCCAAAATAACCCTGAACAATTATAATTATACAAATATTACATTCATTATAATCTTTAATGAACAATTATGCATTACTAAGGTTACAAGCTAACTACGTACGAAATTTATACATATAAGTACGACAAAAAGTTTCTTTTAATTAATTTGGTATACATATATAATACTCAAATACAAGCACAAAAACCTCTCAATCGATATATAACGTCACAACCTTGTATTACGCGTTACATGATGGAACAACAATGCAAATCACCTATTGCTATATATATATATATATTCAAACAAAAGCTTTCCAGTTCTAGCTAATTATATAATTTATCACAATTATACACTAACATAATGTTCAAAACTAAAACATGTGTTTCTAACGACCAAAAATTCATTTTTTTTAAACGCTACGTCGTAGCGTTTAAAAAAAATGTGTTCTTTTTAAACGCCTCGTCGTTGCGTTTTAAAAAATGTATTTTTTTTAAACGCCATGTCGTAGCGTTAAAAAAATGTGTTTTTTTAAACGCTACGTCGTAGCGTTTAAGATTCAATCGGCTCGATTAAACCGGCTTGATTTTTAAACGCTACGTCGTAGCATTTAAATCCGACCCGATTTCGTTTTTTTTTAAATCTCAATAAAACCAAAAAAACTCTCACGCAACCATATGGTGTTTAAAAAAAAAGTTAAACGCTAACTCGTAGCATTTACTGTGCAGTGCGAAAAAAAAAAGCGGTGCGAAACCGAACGACCATGCAATATATGTGAACATGATACATGAAACTCGATCAATTTCGATTACAAAATCATGAGTAAGGTTCAAGTGTATAATGATGTTAGGGTGTAAAGTTGAACGGGTGCACATTAACTTTGGGGTTAATTACAATTAAATCTCTATAATTATATATAAAGTGTAGGGGCTGGGGAGTAATTTGGGCATATACACAGGGGCATTATAGTTCCGTAACGCCTATTATGATGACATTGACAGCGTGCAAAAATGAGCATGATTTTGTTCATGTGAACCCTCTCCATTTATTGGACTTTGCGACGCAAATCCTCTGCTTTAACGCATAACTGCATAAGGATGCCATTAATCATGGCGAGTGGCAAGGCTTCAATGCACGCCCACGGTATTACTGTGAACCACGCTGCAGCCTATCTCCTCTCCTATCCTCCCCTCGCTTCATTGTGAAGTTTCCTTTGACTCAATCTCGTCGGCCGATTGGGTGGATTCGATAGCCCACGCCCAGTCAACCAACTGAACCCGTATTTAGTTGGGCCAACCGGTTTAGCTGAAAAGCCTGAACCCAATAACTCAATTTTATATATTCTTTCTTTCATATAAAGGAAAGCTATTAGTATAGGTTAATAACACAAAATTTTGAATTTCATAATCTACTACTATGTACGGAGTATATATTAAAATTGAACCTCACTTATAAATATGAGACCTCTCAATTAATTCAGTTATCACACGTCATGTGTCATCGCCACAGTTTTTCAAATAATTTAATTTTAATTTACTATATATATTTCTAATTTTAGATTTTTTTTATTTGATAAATATGATTTAGTATATCTCTATATATTTGGATGTAATACTTTGCTTTATTAATTCACTTAAAAGTTATATCAAATTATTAATTAATAACAATAATAAAATTGAAAATGAAATGCTATATGTTTTGAATTATATGTACATTTGATCAGGCCCGACCCAAAGGGTTGAGCGAGAGGGACGATCGCCTAGGGCTCATCGGAAAAGGGGGCCCAAACTTAATACTGAATTGGTATTATATGTGTTTTTTTAAATATTAGTACATAGAGTAATACTTGCTTCAATGGTTGAGGAGTGTGAGTTTTTCCTTTACATTTTAACAGATTATGGGTTCAATCCTTATATTTTATCATTTAAATTATAGGCCCCTTTTTTATTTTATTTAAAAAATTAAGCTTTTGATTTCTAACTAATTTTGAACGTGAATCGACCTCCTTTCTTTCTTTTTCAAAACTTAACTTTTACTGTCTATATTATAGTTTGTTAATATAATTTTTTAACTAATTTGTTGGTATATTTCTCTAACAAATAGACTAGAAAAGAAATTAATTTTACACTTGTATTGTTTGTATATCACCTATATTAATTTTATAAAACTTTCACTTAATGTTGCAAATGTGGGGATGGTTTTTTGGTGTAAATATATAAGGATTTTCTACAAATTTAATTTCTTTGTGAAATTTTCAGTTTCTCACATATTTCATTTTCAACTTTTTCCACTTAGTTTTGCATATGGATACATTTTTAGTTTAACTGTACATAATTTTTTGTCACTTCCTTTCTTCTACAGATCTTCATATGCATATTATTGTGAGTCGATCAACATATTTTAGTCAAATTATAAATACTTTTACCCGATTTCTATATAAAAAAATTATATGGTATGTTTGTTGGGGTCTTGATTTTTATTTCGCCCGAGGGTCCCAAAGTTTAGGACTGACATTGCATTTAATTTGTTATAAAAGTAAATAAGACACAATTGTATTTTATATTAATGTTAAACAATAAAATATAAAAATTATGATAAAAGTATCTCACCATATTATTTTGAAAAGTATCGTTCTTCTAACTAAGAAATTAATTTAAACTTTTACTAATTAAATATAAATTAAATATATTTTTTTCTATATTTTTTTGATCGATATACTTTTCATAACAATAGTATATACTTAGTATAAATTTTTCACAAATCTGTGCAAGGTACGAGTAATCTCTTTTTAATGCCCACCATTTTAGATGTTTTTTTATACAGATTACTAAATATAGATAGAATTTCCTTCATGTATTCCCAAGCCTATACATAATTTTCAATTTATCAGAGAAATTTTAAGGACATTATTGTGATATCCTTAGTAAATTAATTTTAAGAGATATTATAAATTTGTTGATTAAAATTTTCTTACGGCATGCATCTTGAAAATTTCTTTATAATATGGCTTCTCATTTGATTTGTGGTATATGAGAAATCTATATATGAATTGACTACATAGTATAGTGGATTATATCTAAAATTAATCTTAAGTGTGGTAAGGTAAATTAGGGATTTGTTTGGCTAACATCATTGTAAAAATGTTTTTAGATATAAATTTTTTATTTGTGATAAATTTGTTTAGTTCATCTAATTATAAATATGTTTTTTTATGTTTCATTGAAATCCTCACACTAGTTTTTTGACACATGTTTTTAAGTCTAATAAATCTTTTGAAATAAAATATCTCTATAAATAGAAATGTACTTATACATAAGATTGTTTAGCCATTTCCATATAAATTTAGAATTCACGTGTCAAGTACAAAACTAAAACAAAGCGTAGATAGTGTGCCCAGTCACTTGCGTGTAATTCTTGTATATAACCATAAGTTAAAATCATAATATATAATTATTGTATATAATTATACGATATAACCATGGTATATAACTATAGTATATAAATGAACGATATAGCAATAGTATATATATAACTATACGATATAATAATAGTATATATATAACTATACGATATAACAATAGTATATAGCTATAGTATATAACAATACAATATATCAATAGTATATAACTATACGATATAACCATAGTATATAATTATACGATATAACAATAGTATATAGCTATAGTATATAAATGAACGAAATTATACAAAACTATAGTATTAAAATTTTATACAAAATTATAGTAGAAAAATGTTGAAAATACCAAAAATTTTCACTACAATGCGCTATATGCTGAGCACTAAATTGTAAAAAAAATGGGTATGAAGGCTTCGTTTTTTAGGCTTTCGGAAGGGCAAACGATGTCTGTTTTGGACGAATTTTATATGTACGGACTCGTATTGAAATTATCTACATGATTATGGAAAAAAATGCAATTTTGAAAAAAAATGCAATTTTTTAAACACAACAACATAGCGTTTAAAACTTAATCGGTTCGATTAAACCGAGTCCATTTTAAACGCTACGACGTAGCGTTTAACTCTGATCCGATTTAATCGAGCCAATTTCGTTTTTTTTTAATCTCAATAAATCCAAAAAAAAACAAAAAAAACTCTCACGCCATATAATAGCGTTTAAAAAATGAAAAAAAAAATTAAACTCTATCTCGTATTGTTTAACTTGCAGTGCGAAATCAAAAAAGAGCGTTGCAAAGGAGAACCCCCAAATATTATTTATTATTTATTTGGTATGCTCGTGACTCGTGAGTTGGATCTGCAGAGGCATTTTTTCTTCTAGAGGGAGAAAGAGCGGGTTTGTGTAAAAGAGAGAGAGAGAGAGAGAGAGGGGCAAAAAGAAGGTCAGACTGCAAAATCGTGTGGTTGAACGAAGAAGGGATCTGGAAATCTACGAGAACAAGAGTGCGAGGAAGAAGCGGTTAGACTCATTCTCTTCGATCTTTCTTTGCATTTGTTCTTTGTTTGGTGGAGGCGTGGAGCAGTTCAGCTTTAGATCTGTGCATTCTCTTCTCGATTTGTTTGACAATGATTTTGGTGCTTTCTTCTACTTTTCTGACGTTTCTACTGTGCAGAATCATCGTTTGCTCTTGAAAATGTTGTTTCTGTAGTTGCACACTCTCTTCTTCGTCTACGCTTAGGTCGCCTCAAATTCAGTGCTTTTTTGAATTTTATCTTTGTTTCGGCTTGTTTTTGTGCATTTGTTTTTTGCTGAAACCTAGCGGTCATTTTTCAATTTTTTCGGAAGAGCAAAGCTTATTTATCGCTCGGGGAGCTGGTTTCGTGTTTCTTACTGTTTTTCGCTCTAATTTTGTACTCGTTTGCCTAAAATCTAGTGAGCTGCAGGTCTTGCTTGAAGATTCCAGTTTGAAGGTTGAAAGGAAAAACGGAGGAGGATAAATTTGTTTGTTTGTAAGCATTCACTGGTCAGTACTTCTACTCTCTGAATCACGAGTATCTGGCACTAGCAGCCATTGATTTCTTAGTTCAGATTCTGGGAAAAAACTCAAGAATTTCTATAAACAACTTCTTAAAGGAAGACTGAAATTAGAGCTGTCTTTTGGTGTAAAAAATGATTTATCTTATTAAAAGCTTGGTACTTTATTGTTCTTACCGTAAACAAACTATTGCTTAGGGAAGTCATCTTCGAATAATTTGGATGCTTAGCTGGGAAAGAGTTGGAAAGTTGGCTTTGAACAATTCTAGGGTTAAAGAATAAAAAAAAAGTAAAAAATAGATATTATACTAAAAGTAAAAAAATATAGGAAAGGTTAATTCCTCTAAAAGCGTGGCAATTTTATATGTTTTCTCGAGAGCTAAAGATGCCTTCATGTGATGTGAGACTTTTGCTCTTTTTTTTTTTCTGCACAAGTTTTCTTTTCTTGCTGTGGCCTTTTGTCCATTTGCCTTGTATGCTTTTCCTTTTTTGATTGAGAATCTGTATAGTTGGATCTCAGAATGTGTGTTTTTGTGCTCAGCTAATGATCAACAGTGGATGATAGCTAAGGTTTATGCTACAAAACCTCACAATACGCATATAGTGTATTCTTCTGTTGGAATCCATGTCATTCCGCAGTATAGTTCGTGATGTGAGGGATAGTTTTGGTAGCTTATCAAGACGGAGCTTTGAAGTCCGGCTTGCTGGTCATCTCAGGGGAAAATCCCATGGTTCTGTGCATGAATTGCATGAGCCGCCTGTAGTAATCCAGAATAGTCGTTGGGCTAATTTACCACCTGAGTTGTTGCGCGATATTATAAAGAGACTAGAAGCAAGTGAGAGCACGTGGCCCGCACGCAAGCATGTCGTTGCCTGTTCTGCTGTCTGTAGATCTTGGAGGGAGATGTGTCAGGAAATTGTTAGAAGTCCCGAGTTTTGTGGAAAGCTTACATTCCCGGTCTCCCTCAAGCAGGTGAGCTTTGGAAACTGTTTGCCTTGATAAATAACTTCTTGCACTTTTTTGAAGTTTCAAGATTTGTGCATCCGCATCCTTTTGTCGTACATGCAACTAACTGCATTGACTCAATTAGATTTTCTAGTGAGTAACACCGTATCATACTTACATGACAACTGGAAATTGATCTGACCTAATTTTTTATGTTACAGCCTGGACCGCGGGATGGAACAATTCAATGCTTCATCAAGAGAGACAAATCTAACTTAACTTACCATCTTTTCCTTTGCCTTAGCCCTGGTAAATGCTACTTTATATCACTACCTTCCATATTTACTTGTGGCCTTTACACTTTCTCCGTTCATGAAATGATTGATTTCTTCATCTCACTATGTGGAAATATAATCAAGTCAATCTTTGATGGGAAGATAATGTCTTAATTTGCATGAATTTTCTTGCTGATTTATGAGGCCTATATTTGCATGAATCTTCTTGTTGAATTTATGATTCATGAATGATGGTACATTCAGTATTCTTATTTGTGGAATCTTTGTGTGTCAACTACTACAGGTTTCTTGTTGTTTATGCTTAAAAAAAGTTTAGTTGGGTTTTGCTAGTAAAAAGAATTGACTGACACTCCCTCCTCTCTGTCACTACATGCATGCTTGCAACATCTATATGATAGCCATTGGTTTTAATACATGTCATATGTGTAATGATGTTGATTGTTATCCCTAGTATGCTTCCTTTTCCAGATGTTCTCATGTTCATTATCTGGAAGGAGCTTGCTTGTCTTATTCTCTTAAAGGGTTTAGAGTTTTCCAGATGTTCATGCTATCATATGTTTTATGCGTGTGCATAACTTTTTGTATTTTATGTTTCTACCTTATTATACGCAGCATTACTTGTTGAAAATGGCAAATTCCTTCTCTCTGCAAAGCGGACCAGGAGAACAACTTACACAGAGTATGTGATCAGCATGGATGCAGATAACATATCTAGGTCAAGCAGCACCTACATTGGGAAACTAAGGTCAGAGTTTTAACTTAAACTATTGATGTTCTAGAGTGTCTTGAATTATGTAGCAGTATATCTGAAATTTATCAACCTCATTCCTGAATAAGACCCTGATGGGAAGTTTATTCCACAATCTTTTACCATTTTTTTCAGTGAGAAGAAACAAGTTTTTGTATTGATCTTTTTTGGCTATATTGCTTCAGTATCATGATTTCGTTTTGATGTTTCTATTCTTTTAGATCATAAATCTTAATTGGATTCACTTTTTGGCTCCATGTTGGTGTTTAGGTTCAATTTTCAATGTTACAATTGAAACCTAGTCTACTTAGATGATTTTATAGTACTTGCATCTAGTTTCTCTGCCGTCTTTGTTTTTGCTACTTCTGACACATGAACGTACTCTTTAATCAGAAATTGTGTGCTATTTTCGACCAAAAAGAAAGAAATTGTGTGCTATTTCCGCAACCCCTTCCTAAAAACCAGACATTTCTTACATTAAAAAATGCCAAACATTTTTGTGGTGCATTATTTCCTAAGAAGGGACTGTTTATATCCATTTGTCCTGTAGTTTACCTACTAGAACTTATAATTCTCTTTCTGGTGTGTACCAGATCTTACGAAATTGGCACTGGTTGGTACACCCCTTGAATTTTGACTTCCAATGCTTATATTTCAGGTCAAATTTCTTAGGTACAAAGTTCATCATATTTGACACACAACCTCCCTACAATATGTCCCAGTTGTCTCCGCCTGGTCGAACTAGCAGAAGGTTCTATTCCAAGAAAGTCTCGCCTAAGGTCCCGAGCGGTAGCTACAATATAGCCCAAGTAACTTATGAGCTGAACGTGCTCGGCACCCGTGGCCCACGCAAAATGAATGCCATCATGCACTCAATCCCTGTCGCGTCCTTGGAGCCGGGTGGTAACGTCCCGGGGCAGCCAGAGTTGCTCTCTCGGTCGCTGGAGGACTCGTTCAGGAGCATGTCGTTTTCCAAATCCATTTACAACTCGACTGAGTTCAGCAGTGCCCGGTTCTCTGACATCTTAGGGATGCATGACCAGGAAGATGGGACAAAGGACAGGCCCTTGGTCCTCCAGAACAAGGCTCCGAGGTGGCACGAGCAGTTGCAGTGCTGGTGTCTCAACTTCAGGGGAAGGGTGACTGTTGCATCAGTGAAGAATTTCCAGCTGATTGCTGCTTCTACTCCTCCACCTCCAGCCACCAGTAGCAGTGGAGGAGCTCCACCAGCCACTCAGACGTCATCCCAGTCTGATCATGACAAGGTCATCTTGCAGTTTGGGAAGGTTGGCAAGGATATGTTCACCATGGATTATCGGTACCCTCTCTCTGCTTTTCAGGCTTTTGCCATCTGTTTGAGCAGCTTCGACACCAAATTGGCTTGTGAATAGTAGGATAAACAGAAGAAGAAAAACAGACAAGTCCGGTAAAAAAAATGGATGCAAGTTAAAGGAGATTTAGGACATCTTAGCTGGCCATCTTGCATTTATCTAGTAGTTGTTTAGTGTTGTATTTCATTTGTTGTACTTAATAACATTCCTAGTTGTTAACTCTGTCTCTTCCATCTCTGCCTCCCTGTTAGAATCACAGGCGTCTGGAATGTGAGTTTATTACCTGCCCTCTTTTCCTGCATGTTACCGTTTCTCTCTGTAATTCCTGGTGATTCAGGTCCAACCTAACTGAGAAGAGGCATTTGTACTTGTTGTTTCCTATCTTATTGCTTCAGAAGTTAGTTAGCCACCAGTTATGTAATGTTTCATTCTTATGGGTACTTCGATCTCAAGGGCATGAAAGATGCTCTACTTTTATCCAGCCTCCACAGAACAGCTAGTTTGATTTGCATGGATTTGGCTCTTACTAGTTTGCACCTCTGTTATGTTGATCCTAGGGCATTCTCACCTGGTCTCTGAGCTCGAAAAAACTAGTCTCTACAAGTCATTTATACGATTTTGGCCTTCTATTTGGCATCAATTTGACTCTCTTTCAATAGCAGTACTCACTATCACAACTTAAGGGCTCATTTGGTATCGATACCAAAGATATAAAATATTGGGTAATAATATCGGTATGAGTATTAAGATATGGATATGAGTGGTATCAATGTATCATGTATGAATATATATATATATATGAGTGATATTTTCATATATATTCATTCCATGTGAGATATTAAAATAACACTCTGATATCACTTTAATTTCACTCATACTCATATCCTAATATCTATATTCGATAGCAGTGAGATATTAAAATAACACTATGATATCACTTTAATTTCACTCATACTCATATCCTAATATCTATATTCGATAGCAAATAACATATATTAATTTGATATTGATATCGGGATTATAACAAACACATATATAGGTATGAATGATATTCATACCCAATTCTGATATATTTTGATATCAATACCAAATGGGCCTTAAAAATGGTATTCCAAAAGGATGCCGGTGATGTTTTCAGCAAAAAAGTCTAAGGATCTCAATTTGCTTAATTTGGGGGTATCAACTCACATTAGGGCGATTCGATCAAGTTTCGGTAGAAGACAATTAAGATAATATAAAGAAATAGACTGAATTGACGAAAGAATATAAGTTCTTATCTCCACTTTGGATTGAAATGAAGATGTCGATTATAGAGATTGAAGTTTTTCAAAGTACTTGAATCCTTCGCAATTGCTGAGAGCTAGACGAGTTATGATAGAGAGCACAATGTGTGTTTACAAGATTTTTCATCCCCTTAAGGCACTTTCTATATACACTACGATTTTTGGATTTTTGCACTATATTTTACTACGCAATAATTTGGCGCACGACAAATACAAGCGCAGAAGGCGAATTCGTAGAAAATACGTATGATTTTTTTTTAAATAAAATAAAAAGCTCTATGCTAGAATCCTGCATACGCAAGATACTGGCGTAGACTTTTTTTTAAAATAAATAAATAAAAAAGCTCTATGTCAGAAACTGGCGTAGACATTAAAAAAAAAAAAAAGCTCTACACAAGATTCTGGCGTACGATTTTTAGGTTTAAAGAGCCGCGTGTAGCTCTCTTCTTTTCTTTCTTCTTCCTCTCCTCCCTCGCGAAAAGACACAACGACATCGACAAATTTCTTCCGACGGCGAATCCCCCTTAATCTCTCCCAATCTCTCTCTAATCTCTCCCAATCCTTCTCTTTCCATCTAAATCACCCCAAAAAATGAGCTCCCCGAGCTGTGGTGGTGGAGCGGTGACCGACGACTACCGCGATGGTGGTGCAACGGCGGAGCAGATGTGATACGGGGTTAGCCGTGTAGAAGATGGATCTAGGCAACGGATCTCAAAACAAAAGAAAACACAAGATTAGAACAATGGCGGAAGTGAAACTAATGGATAGGATAATAGATAGAACCGATAGAAACGACGAGAAAACCCGCTTGCTTGATAGCAAGGAACCTTGTCGAACGATCTACCAACCCGATCTCTACAACGCCACACAACCAAGAATCGCTGACGAACTTGGAGCACGGAGAGGATTGCTTATGAAGTACGAAATCACCAACTCCAGAGGGACTTGACAAAGACGAAAACAACTAAGCAGGAAAGAACAATCGATTGAGACTCTCACGGGGAGCCGAGTTTTCAAAGCAAAAACCAAGCTCTGTTTTTGTGTTTTAACAATGTGAGAAATCTCACTAATGAAGAAGACAAGGGCGCCTTAAATACCTAAGAGGTGGCCGGCCCTAGCTTCCTAAAACGGGCTACAATTGTTCCAAAAATACCCGAAAATAGAAAGCTGAAAATAAATAAATAATAATCCTAAAAATATCCAATGTAGAAATTAATAAGATTAAACATATGTAACGTTGACCAATAAAGTCAACGCCTTGACTTTGGACTTGTCCTCTTCGTCATGTGATACATCATGTGCCATAAACGTCTCCAGCTCTTGACGTAGTTCCTTCAATCTTGACCTAGTAATCGGTCCATCAAAGGTTGGCACTAATGGCGGGGATGATTCCTCATCATTCTCCCCTTCTTGAAAAGGACTCGTCCTCGAGTCATCAACATCAGCGGTTGCATAAGGGGTAAGATCACCGACATTGAATATCGGGCTCACGCCATAGTCATCGGGCAGCTCCAACACATAGGCATTGTCGCCTACTCTCTTCAGCACCTTGAACGGTCCATCACCTCTGGGAGACAGCTTCGACTTCCTCTGCTCCGGGAACCGCTCCTTGCGCAGGTGTAGCCACACCAAGTCGCCGGGCTCGAACAACACTTGACGCCGGCCGTGATTAGCTCGGGCTGCGTTCTTCGCTGCAGTAGCTTCCAAACGAGCCTTAGTCCGCTCGTGCAGCTCCTTCATGAACTCAACCTGTCTATCAGCATCAAAGTCTGCTCGTTCCGGTAAAGGCAACGACTTAAGATCCAAAGGGGTTAGGGGATTCAAACCATATACACATTCAAAAGGGGACATATTAGTAGAGGAATGAATAGTCCTATTATAAGCAAACTCAACATGTGGTAAGGCATCTTCCCAACGTTTCAGATTAGATTTAATAACAGCCCTAAGGATAGTATCCAATGTACGGTTAGTGACCTCAGTTTGTCCATCTCTCTAGGGGTGACTAGCAGTAGAGAACAACAACTTAGTACCAAGTTTACCCCACAAAGTCTTCCAAAAGTAACTCAGAAATTTGACATCCCTATCACTCACAATAGTACGAGGTACACCATGCAACCGAACAATCTCTCTAAAGAATAAATCAGCGACATTCCTAGCATCATCAGTTTTATGGCAGGCAATAAAGTGAGCCATCTTAGAGAACCTATCAACAACCACAAATATAGAATCTCTCCCCTTCTTAGTCCTAGGCAATCCAACAATAAAATCCATACTAATATCAACCCAAGGAAAGCAAGGAATAGGCAAGGGAGTATAAAGACCATGCGGTTTTGCCTTAGATTTAGCCTGTAAGCACTCAACACAGCGTTTGATAAAATTCTCTACATCCATAAGCATGTGTGGCCAATAGAAATGAGTATGCAACATGTTATAAGTCTTATCTCTACCAAAATGACCCATCAATCCACCTCTATGGGACTCATCAACAAGTAACAACCGTAGAGAACAAACAGGAATGCACACCTTATCAACTCGAAACAAGAATCCATCAAACAAGAAAAACTTATCAAATGAACCCTTTTCCACACAATGCTTATAAATCACTCCAAAATCAGCATCCATATCATACAACTCCTTAATATAAACGAATCCAAGGACCCGAGCATCCAAAGTAGTCAAGAGTGTATGTCTCCTAGAAAGGGCATCAGCTACAACATTATCTTTTCCTTTCTTATACTTAATCACATAGGGAAATGTTTCTATGAATTCCATCCACCTACCATGCCTCCTATCCAACTTAACTTGACTCCTAAAATGCTTTAAGGACTCATGATCAGTTTTAAGCACAAATTCTCTAGGCCAAAGGTAGTGTTGCCAAGTTTTCAGCACTCTAAACAAGGCATATAATTCTCTATCATAAGTAGAATAATTCAAGCTTGCACCTTTCAACTTCTCAGAAAAGAAGGCAATAGGCTTACCTTCCTGCATGAGGACTCCTCCAATACCAATGCCAGAGGCGTCACACTCTACTTCAAAGGGGCGAGTGAAGTCAGGCAGAACCAACAATGGCGCGTGTGTCAAACGATCCTTGAGAGTCTGGAACGCCTTTTCTTGAGCTTCACCCCAACGGAACGGAGTATTCTTCTTTGTGATCTCTGTCAGCGGGGCTGCAATGGTGCTAAAATCTCAAACGAACCTCCTGTAGAAGCCAGCCAGGCCGTGGAAACTGCGCACGTCACCTAGGTTCCTCGGGGTCGGCCAGTCACGGATGGCTTGCACCTTCTCTTGATCCACTTGCAGTCCATGAGCACTCACTACAAAACCCAGAAACACAACTCTGTCAGTGCAAAAATCACACTTCTTCAGATTTACATACAATTGTACAGCTCTGAGAGTGGATAAAACTTCCCTGAGGTGCTCTGCATGTGCTTCCAAAGATTTGCTGTAGATCAGAATATCATCAAAGTAAACTACAACAAATCTACCAATAAAAGATCTCAAGACATGATTCATAAGACGCATAAAAGTAGAGGGGGCATTAGTCAAACCGAAAGGCATAACAAGCCACTCATACAAACCAAACTTCGTCTTGAATGCTGTCTTCCATTCGTCTCCTTCCTTCATCCGGATTTGATGGTATCCACTGCGAAGATCGATCTTGGAAAAGGTAGAGGCGCCATGGAGCTCATCCAACATGTCATCGAGCCTGGGGATCGGGTGCCTGTACTTGATCGTGATGTTATTAATAGCCCTGCAATCAACACACATACGCCAAGTATTGTCCTTTTTGGGGACGAGTAGGACAGGCACATCACACTGGGATCGGCTCTCTCTAACATACCCTTTATCTAGAAGGTCCTGGACTTGGTTCTGGATTTCCTGGGTCTCAGTAGGGTTCATCCTATAGGCAGGCCGGTTGGGTAGGGTAGCACCGGAAATCAGGTCTATTTGGTGCTCAATGCCTCTAATAGGGGGTAGGCCAGGGGGTATCTCATCCGGAAAAACATCAAGGAACTCAGCTAAAAGGGTCTGGACAGCAGCTGGGAGTGTAGCTCGGTCGTCGTCACCTAACAGGGTATAGGCCTGACAAAGGGACATGAGGGCGACGTCCGGGGGAAGGTAATCTACCAGGTGGTCTCTGCTGGATGCTAAGAGCACTCGGCTAGGGGTAGAGGCGAGGGTGAGGTCGGTCCGTGTGAAGGCAGTGGATGGTTCGGCTGTGGACTTACCCTTACGCTCGGCCTCTCTTTTCTTATCATAAGCCTCAACCACTTGAAGCGGCGTCATCGGTTTCAACACCACTTTCCTACCACGAAACTCAAAGGCATGTTGGTTAGTACGTCCATCATGAATAACATGTCTATCAAATTGCCAAGGACGACCTAACAAAATATGACAAGCTTGCATAGGAACAATATCACATAAAATTTCATCCTCATAAGTTCCTAGCTTAAGTGTAATCTTAGCTTGCTTATTCACCTTGAGTTCACCACAGTCATTCATCCAATGAAGTCTATAAGGTCTAGGATGCAAAAAAGTAGGGAGTTGCAGTTTATGAACTAATTCAACACTAGCAATATTACAACAACTACCACCATCAATAATCATGTTGCAAACTTTCCCTTTAACAAGACATCTTGTATGAAACAAATTCTCACGCTGATTATCATCACAAGGAGCCTGATTAACATGCAAAGTCCTCCTAACAATCAATGAATCACCATGCTCATATTCAATAAAATCCAAATCATCATTGACATGCTCATTCATATCATGGCTAGCAACTAAATTTTCATGCTCAGTGTCAGACTCAGACTCTAACTCACCCAAATGATTAATCATCAAAACACGAGTATTAGGACAATCCTTCATGTAATGACCCTTTCCTTGACATTTAAAGCAAGTGATATCTCTAGCTCTAGGAGGAGGGTCAGCAGGGTTACCTCGTGTAACTGCAGGGGCGGGCCGTGTGGGCTGCTGTGGTGCGGTGGAGGTAGAGGGGTGCACACCACGGGAATTCTGCTCATTGCCGCGAGGCGGACCGGTTGCTGGGCGGGATCTCTGGTGTCCGGTGCGGCCCTGCTGCTGGTCGGAATCACCATGCTCATATTCAATAAAATCCAAATCATCATCATTGACATGCTCATTCATATCATGGCTAGCAACTAAATTTTCATGCTCAGTGTCAGACTCAGACTCTAACTCACCCAAATGATTAATCATCAAAACACGAGTATTAGGACAATCCTTCATGTAATGACCCTTTCCTTGACATTTAAAGCAAGTGATATCTCTAGCTCTAGGAGGAGGGTCAGCAGGGTTACCTCGTGTAACTGCAGGGGCGGGCCGTGTGGGCTGCTGTGGTGCGGTGGAGGTAGAGGGGTGCGTACCACGGGAATTCTGCTCATTGCCGCGAGGCGGACCGGTTGCTGGGCGGGATCTCTGGTGTCCGGTGCGGCCCTGCTGCTGGTCGGGACGCCAGCTTTGGCGTTGTGGCACCGTGCGGTGTTGTTGGGTATAGCTGGACTTGAATTGTCTCTCCACTTTAATTGCTTGGTGTAGCAAATCTGTCATGGTAGAATAGGGATACAATTCTATAGTGTCAGCTAAATGAGGATGCAAGATACGTAGATACCTGGACATAGTGGCATCTTCATCTTCGACGACGTTGCCGCGTGCCATGGCTATCTGCATATTGTTGTAGACCTCTTCAACACCTAAAGAGCCTTGCCTCATAGTCTCCAAACGGTTGCGGAGAACTCTATTGTGGTGGTGGGGAACGAAGCGGGCCCTCATCATAGCTCTCATCTGGTTCCATGTGTTGACCGGAGGGTCCATGGCTTGTCTTCGAGCCTTCACAACAGAATCCCACCAAACCAAAGCATAACCAGTAAATTCAAGAGCAGCGAGTTGTACCTTTTTATGTTCAGGGAAATTGTGGCAACCCCAAATCTGCTCAATCTTCGTCTCCCATTCAAGGTAGACGTCTGGCTCACACTTTCCATCAAAAGCCGGGATCTTCACTTTGATCCGTCCAATGCCGTCTTGTTCGGCTTCACGGCGGCGGGGCTGTCCGCGGTCATTCCGGGGGTGGTAAGGACGCCACTCATTACGCTCCTCACGCTCATAGTCCTGCATATCATCATCACCCCATAAACTAGAACGTATCGACATAGGAGGGGACTCAGACCTATCATGAGGTGCGGGATGCCGAATCGGGCGTATGCGGTCGGTGCCAGTGGCTCTCGGTTGGCGACGCTCGTCCATCGCCGCTTGGTAGGCCGTGGCTTGGTCGACCAAGGGCTCGGTGGCGGGAAGCGGTGCGCTATACGATGGACCAATGTGTTCCTGCGCAGCCGGGAGTGGGTTGGAGCGGGTCTCCAACGAGTCAAACTTCGCAGACAACTGCGCGACTGTAGAAGCCAACTGTTGTAGCATCGCCTGCATATCGACATGGGAACCATTTGCAGTAACTTGTTCATCACCGGAACCTGTCATGATCACCACTTAGACGAACACAGAAAGACGTTAAAGTTAGGAAAACCAAAAAAAAAAAACTCTCAAGTGTTTGCACTCGGTGATTGTACAACCTGCGAAGTTAGGCTCGTAAATGACAAGTTCTCTATGTGCTCAAGATACGCAGCAAATCAAGGTCAAGCAGAGATGTAGTAGACAAGACAAGTAGATGTACGACGAAAAAATGACTCAAACAAAAGCGAGACTAGAGAACGACTCAACAAGGAAAGCGACACAACTATAGTCACAAGAATGAAATGCAACTAAAGATGGGGCTATATATGTGTTTCGAACTCAAGAAATGCGAATTGCAAGTCAGAAAGACGTACCTTTGTCGACTCGGAACGAAGCCAATTGGAGCCGAGAGTGACCCGAGGGAGCGGAAGGGAGAAGGGGTTCGGGCAAGAGGGGGGGTAGTGCTCGACTGAGGGCAACCCGGGGTGGGACCCGGTCGGGTTGGGGTCGGGTGGGGCAGACTGAGAACAACCTGGGGTGGGACCCGGTCGGGTTGGGGTCGGGTGGGGCTGACTGAGCGCAACCCGGGGTGGGACCCGGTCGGGTTGGGGTCGGGTGGGGCTGACTGAGCGCAACCCGGGGTGGGACCCGGTCGGGTTGGGGTCGGGTGGGGCTGACTGAGCGCAACCCGGTGGGGGCCCGGTCGGGTTAGGGTCGGGTGGGGCTGACTGAGCGCAACCCGGTGGGGACCCGGTTGGGTGGAGGCCGGGTGGTGGCGACTGAGGAGAACTCGGGTGGGACCCGGTCGGGTTGGGGCCGGGTCGGTGGCAGGTACGTGAGGGCTGGGTTAACTGAGGCTCACCCGATCTGGACCCGGTCGGGTTGGGGTCGGGTGGGGCTGACTGAGCGCAACCCGGTGGGGACCCGGTCGGGTTGTGGCCGGGTACTGTTGCGGCGGCAAAGAGGTCCGAAAAAAAATCTGAAACGGAACCCTAATTTTTTTTTTTTTGTATTTCGGAAAAAAAAAATTCTGAAAAATTCTCAAAAATCCCAGATGCCTTTTCCTCTTTTTTTTTTTTTTTGAATTTCGATAATGTTTTTTTTTTTTTGATATAATTTTCTTTTAGGCAACTTGTTTTTCCTAGGATATTACACCATAAAGATAAAATAAAATCTCTAGAAAATCAAGCAACTATCTTGAAGATTACCAAAATTGAACAACCGGATCTCTGGCGCGCACGAACCTGGACGCCGTCGTGTCTTGCTCGCCAAGCTAGGGTTCGAACAACAATGGTGGAAGGGGGGGGGATTTTTTTTTGTTGATTTTTGGACGGTTTTGGTATGTTTTTGTGGATCCTCGTAGTCACAATCAACCGCAACGAACTCCTTTCCAAGACAAACAAGAGCAAACAATCAGTCAGACTAACAATTCACTAATGTGACTCAAACAAAGAAATTCAATTGACGATTGAAAACAGGAAGATCCAATTTTTGATGATGAATCTGGAACCGTCAAAGGCGATCCGAAGCCGCAAAGCTCTGATACCAATTGATACGGGGTTAGCCGTGTAGAAGATGGATCTAGGCAACGGATATCAAAACAAAAGAAAACACAAGATTAGAACAATGGCGGAAGTGAAACTAATGGATAGGATAATAGATAGAACCGATAGAAACGACGAGAAAACCCGCTTGCTTGATAGCAAGGAACCTTGTCAAACGATCTACCAACCCGATCTCTACAACGCCACACAACCAAGAATCGCTGACGAACTTGGAGCACGGAGAGGATTGCTTATGAAGTACGAAATCACCAACTCCAGAGGGACTTGACAAAGACGAAAACAACTAAGCAGGAAAGAACAATCGATTGAGACTCTCACGGGGAGCCGAGTTTTCAAAGCAAAAACCAAGCTCTGTTTTTGTGTTTCAACAATGTGAGAAATCTCACTAATGAAGAAGACAAGGGCGCCTTAAATACCTAAGAGGTGGCCGGCCCTAGCTTCCTAAAACGGGCTACAATTGTTCCAAAAATACCCGAAAATAGAAAGCTGAAAATAAATAAATAATAATCCTAAAAATATCCAATGCAGAAATTAATAAGATTAAACATATGTAACGTTGACCAATAAAGTCAACGCCTTGACTTTGGACTTGTCCTCTTCGTCATGTGATACATCATGTGCCATAAACGTCTCCAGCTCTTGACGTAGTTCCTTCAATCTTGACCTAGTAATCGGTCCATCAAAGGTTGGCACTAATGGCGGGGATGATTCCTCATCATTCTCCCCTTCTTGAAAAGGACTGGTCCTCGAGTCATCAACATCAGCGGTTGCATAAGGGGTAAGATCACCGACATTGAATATCGGGCTCACGCCATAGTCATCGGGCAGCTCCAACACATAGGCATTGTCGCCTACTCTCTTCAGCACCTTGAACGGTCCATCACCTCTGGGAGACAGCTTCGACTTCCTCTGCTCCGGGAACCGCTCCTTGCGCAGGTGTAGCCACACCAAGTCGCCGGGCTCGAACAACACTTGACGCCGGTCGTGATTAGCTCGGGCTGCGTTCTTCGCTGCAGTAGCTTCCAAACGAGCCTTAGTCCGCTCGTGCAGCTCCTTCATGAACTCAACCTGTCTATCAGCATCAAAGTCTGCTCGTTCCGGTAAAGGCAACGACTTAAGATCCAAAGGGGTTAGGGGATTCAAACCATACACACATTCAAAAGGGAACATATTAGTAGATGAATGAATAGTCCTATTATAAGCAAACTCAACATGTGGTAAGGCATCTTCCCAACGTTTCAGATTAGATTTAATAACAGCCCTAAGGATAGTACCCAATGTACGGTTAGTGACCTCAGTTTGTCCATCTGTCTGGGGGTGACTAGCAGTAGAGAACAACAACTTAGTACCAAGTTTACCCCACAAAGTCTTCCAAAAGTAACTCAGAAATTTGACATCCCTATCACTCACAATAGTACGAGGTACACCATGCAACCGAACAATCTCTCTAAAGAATAAATCAGCGACATTCCTAGCATCATCAGTTTTATGGCAGGCAATAAAGTGAGCCATCTTAGAGAACCTATCAACAACCACAAATATAGAATCTCTCCCCTTCTTAGTCCTAGGCAACCACAAATATAGAAATGTTTAGATTATACAGTGAATTTGGATTAGATATGCATGAAATGTTTAGATTACATTGAATTAAATAGAAATGTTCAGATATGCACTTATAAATTTCGATTAGATCGATTAATGCACCAAATGTTTAGATTATGAATTTATGCAACAATAGTATATTTGTTGTAATTGAATAAAATAATATTTCAAATTGAAAATGAAAATTAAAAAAAATAGGATTTGTTTTAATAATTATAAATTAGAACTAAATGTATAAAAATTAGAAATATCAAAAAATTATAAACTTATTTAAGTAAACAAATACTTTTAATAAAAAATCAAATAGAAATGTTGTAATCGAATCAAATAATCTTTGAAATTGAAAATAAAATGAGCATTAAAGAAATAGGATTTGTTAATTATAAATTAGCAGTAAATGTATAAAAATTAGAAATATAAAAAATTATATTTTTTTAAGTAAACAAATGTAATGTATAATACTTTTAGTAAAAAGTTAAAATTAAATAATTATAAGATATTTAATATAAATTATTTAATTTAATCTAAAAAAGTTAAACAATCGTATTTTTAAGGATTTAATATATAATTTTTTGAATATACAAAACTCTAAACTAAAAAAGTAAATCTTTTAAAATTTATTTTCATTAATTAATAAATCTTAATATAAGTTATTTTTCCAAAGGCAGTACAACAGTCGCTGCATTCAGTGCGACATCCATATAGAGGGTCTCGTCGGTTGGGACAACGAAGGGTCACAAGATCGGCCCGACGCGGCGACGGAGGTGCGGCTGATTTGGGTCCGCGTCTAGATGCTGCTCATGAGGGCGTCACGGGAGACGATGCATCTATGTTGGATCCCTGCGGCGATAGCATCGACGCGACGATGCTCGACGTCAACATCGTCTTGGACGAACCCGACGACGTATTCAACGAGGAGGCATTGACATCGGCCTTGGAGCGGGATTACGACGAGAGCATCGAGCCCCCTCCCGTTTCGACGGCCGAGGATTTTGGGAGGGACGATATGCCTCCCTCCCCCGATCCTGAGGCAACGGGACCCGTACCCGAGCCAGCGCCCCCCCTCCTCCCGTGGCAAGTGCGGCTCACGAGGGGGAAGAGCAAGAGGAGGTGTGGATGCCAGGAGGTCCCCGGTCGCGCAGTCTGTTGGTGACATACCCGACGCACATCGATGGCGTTATTTGGACGCATACGGAGTGGATTACGCACGACCCTGCCCTGTCACCCATGGATCCCGATCTGGTACGTATTTTATTGAGTTTCAGTTAAGGAAGATACTGAAGACGTACACCCGCCACCCGCATTTCTCCGCGATCCACCAGTTCCAGAGGCAGGATACATATTCATGGTGGCCGCTGGTGCAGCGGAGCGGCATCACATCCCTGGGGTCTATAACTTTTCATAAATTACGATAAGTGCCCGAAACTCTTATGTTGTGGCAAAAATGCCCTCCACAACTTTTCATATTTTTGGAAAAAAAGCTAGAATATTACTATGCTAACGTGCTCGAATGTTACAATGATAGTATATTACAATCCCTAAATGTAAATCACTACACCGGAGGATCGGGTGGACGGTTACATCTCGTGCGATAATCCTGAAACATTTAAAACCTCGAGTGAAACTGAACATCCCAGCCATCTACACTTTGGTCTTTGAAACGACGCCAAGCATACGGAGGAGGGGGTACTGGAAAATCATCCTTGAGCCACACCTACATACAAACACAAACTTGAACTCTTTACGCATAGACTCGTATAGTTTAGTAGAGTAAGTTATTTAGAAATAGTAAGCTTTAGCGGTATGAAGTGGTTCCGAGTTTCTACGTGGGACATCGTCAATATCTTCGTTGGAGGGTCGAGGCTTGTATCAAACGCCTTCATTGGTAGGCACAAACATGGACCATCCCAGGCTAAGAAGACTAACGCAACTTGATACGCCGTGGCAAACACCAAACCGATTAGAGGCATGTCGAGCCAATATTGCGAGGAGCAAGGACTTATGACACAGTTCACCCAGAATATAAGATCTTTGTAACTCATTCCCGATTGTAGTCTGGGCAGTATTTCCCTGTATACATCGCTGTTGTCCAACAACTCTGCCGCCAGATGCATTTGAACCATAGGGTAATCATGCTCTTCGTACCCCAACAGTACAACTAGTGACCGATATCCACAATGCCCGTCCGGAATTATATCCCTCGCCTCCTTAATGTATGAGAATCAAAAGTAATCCACATTCTTAACCCTGAAGTTCACCCCCATATAAATAATGGGTTGTTTAGGGAATTGTGATCCCAACGCTTCACATTGGCCCGACGTAACTTCACTTTTATCCTTTCTAGGACGGCCACGACCACGGCCCCTACCTTGGGTCCCATTCTCATTCTCATTCTTCTTCTTTATCTCCTTCTCCTTCTCATACTCCTCTAACTCGGCCCTTCTGTGCTCAAACAAACTCGGCTCCCTCTTGGTGGAATCCTTCGGCCTTCCTTTGGCAACGATACCCGTCGGCTCCAACATCGAAGATTCACGCGGATGCTCCAAGTCATAGAACAACTCAGTGACTTGCGCTAACGTGGATTGATCAAGGATCCCATCTTTCTCCTTCTTGTACAATTCCTCAGGTCTCAACTGTGGAATATACATTGCTACATGGTCCTCAGTGGTGTTGTCACGATAAATCTTATCCCATTCCAGCTGCCTCCAGAAGCGGTGGATCTCACTCGGCATGACCTGCCTTTTATCAACAATAGCCTCCCCAATCTCATGAATGCATGACAAGCCTTGGCATTCTTTCATCCAATAATTGTCGCACTCCTCCGTGAAATCATCTCTCTCTAGCTGCTTATACATATCGAACAACTTCCTCAAGCCCCTTTTCCGACACTTTGTAGAACAACTTCGTAAACACCCTTCTCATTTCTAGCGGCACCTGGTTGAAATAATTTGGTTTTTTGACCCATGACATCTCCATGCTCGCCCTCACCTGCCCGATTTGACCTTCGATTGCATGGTGGATCCTCACTGCCATCCTGTTAAAACCGCCAATACTAGAATCCACAATATCCTTCAACACCGAATGCATACCCTCAACCCTATCAAAAAAAAAGTGAATTGTGCTAGTAAGAAAGTATGACACCGAGCCCTAGGCCCAATAAACAACAAAGAAAATGAAAAAAAGGATACATACCTGTTTGAAGTCCTCGTGAAGAAGTGAAGATGATGATTTGTCCACAATCTGACTATGTTTTCCTTGTAAGGATTCAACCACTATTTCTCAAGGTATCCAACGAGGCCGCTCTTCCACGATTTCTTGAGTTTTTGGAGCCTCTCTTCGTAGCTTTCCTCCGTGGTTGAACACCAAAGTCCCCAGCATTGGCCGCAAAAGTCCCTGACTTTTTTCGAATCCTTCAAGATTGGATTAGCATATGCTTCGATGTTGTGTTTGATATGCACCAAACACAAAAGGTGTTTAACCGATGTTTGAAAACTACCCGAATTGCATTGATGAGGGCCTTCCCTCGATCAGTCATTATGGCCGTCAACATTACTCCCGTCTCTTGAAACAAATGCAGAAGCTTTCGCATTATGAATCCGTAATGCAAACCATCTTCCTCCCGCATAAATGCATAGGCGATGTTGAACGTCTTGTTAGTGCATGTAAAACCGACAATCTCCACCAGAGGCATGTTATACCTTAGGATGAATGTAAGAAAACAAAAGAGTATAAGCAATTTTAGATCATGGATATTACGACTATATTAAAATGTAATAAACAGAAGGCCATTATATACCTATTTGTCTTGTATGTGGCGTCGATAACTACCACGTACGGGAACAACTTCAACAGGTGCAGCGAGTGAGGGTGAGTGAAAAATAAAATATCGATCTGAGACATAGACAACTTCCTCAGAGGATGCACTTCGTATCTGTTTTCTTTGAAGAAATTTAGGGTCCATTGGGTGACCGTCATTTCCCCATGATCCTCGTAGTGCATCTTTTGTAGATAGTTGGAAACTTGTTTCGGTGATGTTACATTTCCGGGGAAGCAGCTTCTCAACTCCGCAACAATAACACTCGGCGGATTGAACCTCTCGCCGAACCTCTTGACAATGCGTTGCTCATCCGGGATCATTCACCCCATGTATGCATGCCCAATGAAGGTAGTCGAAAGCTTATGGTTGTGTTGTCCGCTCAACACATTCAAGATCCATTTCCGAGTCTCTACTCCCGACTTCTACTTCATTCGAACACCGTACAACTCAAATGTGCACCCGGACTTCTTCGATCTGGTTTCACAAAGTACCACATCAGCCTCATTCGGATCTTCTTCACTAACTTTCTTCCTCCCCGATCTATATTCACCAAAGTTCCCGCACGTCAAACTAACATGTCTTTCATTACTTCGGCAAATGACTAGAACCATTATCAAATCTTTGCCCCTCTTCTGAGCCCAATCAACCAACTCCTCTCGGCTATCCCACTTTTGATTCGTACGAAATTCAAATCCATAATCTTTACCCTATTAATGTAAATAATAATGTTATTCATTTGCATTTAATGACATAACAATATCTCAATCTCTAAACTTAAAAACTACTATTTCTAACTACACATGCAATATCAAAATATCGCTAAATATTTAATAAATGCTAACAAAACTACAATAGTAGTACCAAAACAAAACCATATCTTCCCATTTCTAAACAAGTACTACTTCATAACATACAATATCTCCATGCCCCTAAAATATACTAACAAAACTAAACAATAATATATCCATTTAGAAACTTAAAGAACTATTACTTTATAACTACACATACAATATCTAGATCTCTTCTCCACTTTACTAATCTCTCAATACATACCTTATGATTTATACGACAAGTAAAACTATATATACTTTTATTCCTCTATACCTAAACTAATTCATACAATATTGCATACAATATTACCATACAAACTCATACAATATCACATACAATATTACAAAACTAAACTATAATTCCTCAAGTCTACAAACTTATGATTTATACGATAAAAACTTGAGTAAAACTATATATACTTTTATTCCTCTATATATGAACCAATTCACAATATCGCATGCAATATTACCATAACTAATTCATACATATCTATAAAACGCAAATATCAAGCCTTTTACGAATTATGGAATACTAACCGCAAAATTGTTGGGGTTGAATTCTTTATCACTGCTCAAATATTCTTCATCGCTACTCCAATAGTCGTTTTTGCTATTTTCCATTGTGGTAAGATTGTATTCGTGTGTGAAAAAAATGGATGAATGATATATAGAGGGATAATTCGGCCGTTGGAATTATAGCCGTTGGGCTACACAAGAATCTGGCGTACACAAGGATGCTGCGTAGGAAATTTCAAAAAAAAAAAAAACAACGGCCATATTTTTTCTCTACGCAGGATTCTTGCGTACGCAAGATTCCTGCGTAGAGAAATCTCCCCAACGGCCATATTTTCAAATCTCCAACTGCCTTTTTCCTGCTCTACGCAGGTATCTTGCGTACGCAGGATACCTGCGTAGAAAAATTTTCTCTTTTACGCAAGAATCCTGCGTACGCAAGATTCATGCGTAGAAGAATGTAGTGCGAAACGCCAAATAGTGTATTGTATATAGCGGCTTCGTTTATTTATAATTAGAGAGTTTCATTAAATAAACCTTCCAAGAATATCTCTCTTCGAACGTTGGGGGCTCTAGTTAATAACCAACTGCTTTCGAGATCTTCTCAACGGCTTGAGAGCTACTCCTTGTGACCGTTTGAGTAGTGAACGACTATGAGGTGACCGAGTTGTCATGTGTGTTTAAACGCGTGACTTCACAATCGTCAATGGGCCTGACCCAAATCTTGGGCCCAACAATTGTGTCGAAAGAGAAGTACCAGATTGGGCCAAAACGCAATTTCTCTTTTTTGAAAAGATTTGAACTTGATCTCCTTTGTCATCTTACAGGCGGTTACACGACGTGGCGTAAATCAGACGGCCGATGCGTTGTCAAATCAGTTGTCTTAAATGTTCAAATCGTCGGTCTCCAGCCATATATTCACTTCGATTGTTTCATCTTTCTTTATCTTTTGCCCTTTATAATCTTTCTTTTAAGGTAATTTCTTTCAACATTTTGGGAGAAACCTCTAGGTTACTCCCAATTTACTTCCTTGTGCTTTTGATTTATACTCGGAAAAATGCCAAGGACAAAGAGAGCGAAAGTCGCCGACAATGTTCATGTTGATCCGAGCAAAAAAATCGTGACTTTGAGGAATTTAGGCTCTAAAGAATCGAGAGAAGGAACCCTAACCCTATGGGAGCTTAAGCGCTAGCGAATCTTGGAAGTTGGAAATTTCCATCCAAGACTGTTGCTCGCCTTCCCCTCCCCCATAAAAGGGTTGCCTGGAGGAGAGACGGTCAGACGGGTGGATTTGCTTCTTCGAGTATCTCTTCAGAATCGGTCACACCTTTCCTTTTTCTTTGCTAGTACATAACTTTCTTACTGTGTTTCATGTAAGACCTTGTCATCAAAACATAAACTGTCATCACAAACATAAATTGTCATCAAAACACAAACTTGTCATTATCATCTATGGTAATCGGTAGAAAATGTTAAAAACCATCACGATACAAAGTTTATACTATACAAATTTGTAGGCCAAAAGTTGTAACCATGTCATTGTCATCTATGGTAATTGGTAGAAAATGCAATCAAATTAGCAACCAAAAAGATCCATCTCTCATCCCCTCTCACAACACTCGCTATCAATAGTAAAATAATGATTTACTCAGCTGTTGATTCAGATTATAGGATGAAACATACTCAACCAAATACATCAGCAATATGTAGAGTCCGTAGCTGTAAATACCGTGATAATTAAGCATGCGGGTGCATAAACTCTAGAGGGACAAGCATTTTGGAAAATCTATAGGCATTAATTATGCCATAGAATGCAAGCTTTTGAGGCTATTAAAAGCCGCCTACAAGAAGAAGATGGCTCCCTGAAGTGGCATGTAGGTCGCCTCCTACAGGTGGTTGATGTTTTGGATGTGGTGATAGATCCAGTAGACTGAAACACTTGCTAATTAAGCTAAAAACCAAATTGTAACATATATTTATTAAGCTTGGTGACAAAACACAGATAGTTTTGCAGATTGAAACACATCCATCTTTCGTCCGATGAACAAAACAACGAGTTAAAATGCTCTAGAGCTCACTTCTCTTCTACTCGTGGTATCAAGTTCCTTTTCTACATAGAAACAACATTCAAATGCAAGACATCAGCTTGTAGTTTGTAGTCTAGCATCTCCTTGAGGCTTAAGCACAGAGAAAGACTTAAACCACTAACAATAATGCCATAGTCACCAAGAGTTATACGAGTAATTCTGTAACTTGACAAGGGTGCTATGATTACATACAAAGATTCATTGGTTACCTTTCATACTAAATGGCGAAGCTCTCGACCACTTTTATCACCACCAGTTGCACGCTGAACTCTTTTCTTCTTTGTGCCACTAGTCCAGGATCACTAGAATGTTAATATTTCAAAGCTACTAATGGTTGCACTAAATAGAAAGAAGAACAAAGCTAAGTAACAATCAACTCCTTAACGAAAAATGATCCTGATAGAACATTATCAAGTTCTATTAGAGAAGATAGAGATTAAAAATCAAAAGTATCTCCAAGGAAACAACAAAAAAACGGTACAAAAATCAGAGGAAGGCATACTCACAAGGAGGGCCCTTGAAAAGCACCATCATCACCATGAATCTCAAGCGCCAGAAAGCTGCTCCTCGTGCCAGAACACTACCCAACAATACCTAGCTCCCCGGTTTCTCACTTTGACATTTCATCAAACACATTGTCTCCACTCGTCAAAACCAAGAACAATGAGGATTATTATGTCAGCAGCAACTATGGAGGATTCAACGGTTAAAGGTTGAATCCTCCGTTTGATGTTTCCATGGCGCTCACGATCTCCTTCTCTTTGGCCTTGAAGCTGGAGAGCGCAGATTTGGAGATGTTGACTTCGCCTTCGGAAGAAGCCATGGAGCAGAAACGAGGAAAATAACTTGTCGGAATCTAACCCTAGGACCTCCGATTAAGCAGAAACAATAGAGCCACAACCTCAAAAGGCAGAGAGGAAGAGAAATAGAGACTCGAGAGACGATATTGTGACCGTAGGAAATAGCGAAGAAGCAAACAAGCTTGGAGATGAGGGAGCACTTCCAATCGATGGAGGAAAAATCGTTGTCAGGGAAATACGCCGGTCAAAGAGAGCCGCCGAAAATATGCCGGAGACAGAGGGCGAGGCCGGAGACGAGGTCGAAGATAAGAGTCGGATGACAAATGGAGGAGGTGTGAGTGTGAGGTGAGAGAGCGTGAGGGTGTAAGTGAGTATAAGGGTTATTTTACAAAAGTATATTTTGTGAGGTGTTAATTAGATTTAGATGGTAAAAACTAAAAAGGGTCAATGAGACCTATTGAGTCTAGTTTTATGATTTTTAATCCCTTAGTGAGATCAAATAGCAAATTTGGACTCCTAATTAAATAAATTAGCTTCTTGATTTTCTAAGCCTTTAAAAAATCCTAAACTCTAAACTCTAAACTCTAACCCCTAAATCCTAAAAAAAACACTTTTATTCCCTTTGGGCCATATGTGAAATAATAAAGGATCATACTTATAGTTTTAGAAAAAATAGACCTAAACTTACTATTTTTTTTTTCTTGGGATCCTTTGCGCGTAATTTTCTTTATTTCTATGCTCCATCCTCTATCTAAGAATAAAGCCCGAACCGTTAGGCCCATTTATATAGACAGAGCCCAACCCACAATCTCTAAATTTAGTTTCTTGTCCCAAATCCCTTTAAACCCTAAACCTCAGTCCCAAATGGGCAATTGTCCATCGCCCATCGCCCATCGTTCTTCTGTGGTTTCTCGGTTACGTCGGCGGTCGTTTTCATCCTTCAGGTTATATCCTTCTCGTTTATTTGTCAAGGTATGTTTATCTTTTCGGTTTATAGGAGGCACAGAGATTTGTGAAATTGATTCGTCTTAGTATCGAACTATCTACGCTGGATTAATTATATAGACGGCTGAACTAATTGCCATTCCAATCTGGCAATTCTCTTGTGATCTTATGCTTTTCTGTTGTTGTGATTTTAATGGGCGAAAGTAGGAGTAATAGTTGGTTTCTACTTCATAGACAGTCATGGTCGTAGCTGAGAGCTTCTCTATCTGATCGAATGCTTCTTTTCTGTCTGATTGATACATTGATGTCACGGAGGAATCTCTGTAGAAGTTAAGAGTATAGTCTAGCGCCTGCATTCACATTTCTCTGTAGTTCAGTATACCAGTCCTCTCATTACTTCTCCTATGAAAATCTGTTCTGGAAATTCAATCCCTTCCACTCATTTCAAAATCTCTTGTGCTGTTGCTACCGATAATTTGTAAAACTTCTTCTCTGTCTTGTTTTAGGTCCAGTACTTTTGCCATAAAATCAGGCGGTCGGGAAAGAAAGAATCTTAGGTCTTAAAAAGAGCTGCATCATGTCAGGAAGGGAAGATGAGGACTCTGATGCTCCCGAGGAATTTACTGCCGAAGAGGTTACCCCCCGTTACCGATTCCCTTTTTGCTGATTTTACAATTATGCATCATGTACTTGTATAATACAAAGACATGCATTTGTTTATGATTGTTTTTTGGAGATTGTTGAATCGAAATTGTTATTGCAATCAGGGATTACAACAAGATCAGGAGTTACAAAAGGTTCAACGAGAAAATAAAGCAAGGTTTGTCCCTCCATGCCCTCAATATTTCTCCCTGGTTATTGATCTGAACAAGAGTAACATTCTAGAATATGTTTACATAGGGCTAATCGTGAAAGAAAAGACCGGCTTCGTAAAAAGGCAAAAAGGTTTTCACCTGAACCAGTGCAACATGAGGAAGTGATTGAGGATGATGTCGAAGCACAAGTGGATCAGCCGTCTGAAAGTAATGCCCAGATGCATCGTCAGTCCCGGATTAATGCAGGAATGCTGCCAAATGATGTTGTTAATATGCTTGCTGCTAAAGAGAAGTATGACTGTTTTAATCTTCTTTCTTGGTGTCATCCGAGTCTTGCATGTTATATGAGACTTGTGGTGCAAACATTTGGTCCGTAGTTGCTTTTATAGATATCTTGAATTAACTTAAAAGCATACCACTGCAGGCAAGTGTTCTTATCTGACTCTGAGGACGAGAAGGCCGAGAAGAAGCAGAAGCCAAAGAAGAAAAGGTCTAAGGAGTCTGGGTAAGAACCGTCTTCTTTTCTTACAATAGGAAGGACAATCAAACTTCCAAGCTTGTTCCACACTTTGAATTGAGACACTATTATTTGTGATTGACAGGGTACCATCGGTTATAATATTAAAGGATATGCCTCGGGCTCCTGGTGTACAAAACTCACTCGAATTCTTGAAGAGGAGGAAAATGCAAGTCCCCAGGTCATCTGCTGTATTGGATAATTCTGACCAGGCTCTTCGTTTCCTTTCTAAATCTGGATTGTTAAAGTAAGAGATTTTGCATACTTGTGGGTTCTGCCATATTTATAGCCACTCAAAATTTGTATCTTAGTAGACCTTTGAAACTAGCTGCCTTTAAATGCAGGCTATGCTGGTCTTGTAGCTTGACATATGTTTATTTATACTCATGCTGTGATCTAAATATGTTTCTTTGATGAGATTATTGTCGTTGATGTTCTTGTGAATTGACATGAATTTTACTGTTCCTAAGCTCATAATTGGTAAAATAGATTTTACATCCACAACTAGGGTTTGGTTGTGTGCATCTTAGTATGCTTCACTGTTGCGTGGTTTTTACTTCTATGGTTGTTGTGGCCTGTCAGTAGGAACTGTGCATTCAGCATTGGGTATTATGGTAGAGGTTTTGTATGCAAAACAATTATGGAATTTGCAAGTGCACTTGAACTATGTTTTAATAATTTTTGTATGATTTTGACAAACTGCCCTATGATGAAAACCAATGTTAGCAGCGGATTTTAATTTCCATAATAAGCCTCCCTTTATCAAATGTCAGTTGCAGCAGTTCTAGCATCATCAGCCATTGACTTCTGTTTTCTGGGTCCGATTCATCTGATCCTTCAGATCGACTAATTTTGTTGTTGTTGTTGCTGCTGCTGCTGTTATTATTATTATTTTGTCGTTTTTCCTTGTGGTTAATTGTTGATGATGCTTAGCTGCTCCAATGACTGGGGACTGGCTTTAATGGGAAAGTGTAAAACCATCTGCTTGCAACTTTGATTGTTGATTTCTGAGGGTTTAATGTGGACTGAACCTTTGATTCTTCTGATCTGAAAACTCATTCTCCAACATTGAGATCTTTATTTGTTATTTCTGAGCTTTCAAATCTCAAAAAGTGTGTTTTTCTGCATGCTCCGTTTGCCTCAATAACATATATTGCCCTATGATGGAGACCCATGTAATTTTATCTCCATAATAAGCCTCCCTGATGCATCACTAGCATTTGCAGCACTGCTGGCATGACCAGTAATCAGTTTCATCTCTCTCTCTCTATCTATCTATGTGTGTATGTATGCATGTATGTGTGTATATACGTATGTATGTATCACACACATTCCATGCACCTTTTAGAGTGACATGTACTAATCCTTGTTGGGATTAGTGGTCATTAGCGTTGGTATTTATTGGTCTTGCTAGTGATAAGTGGTGCTGTCAGGGACTGGCTTTAATGGAGAAGTGTTAAGACTATTCTCCCCTGCACTTCTAATTTGTTGGGTTCTGAGGGCCTCTCTTTCCGCTTTCATTTTTATCCTGGAACTAATTTCGTAAAATAGTGTAGTGTTCTGTTTGCAATCATTTTTGTAAGACTATGAAGTATGATCGCTCACATGTTTGATATTAGGTAAAATGTTCAAAAACATATTCCTATTGATTTTGTAGTTTTCGTTGGAGGATTGAGTTATTATGGAGATCAATTAACTTCAAATCAAATCATATTTATAGATTAAAGAACAACCTAAATTGGTTTCAAGAGGTCTTTAGATTTGTTAAAACATGTTTCTTGTGGCAAGTTCTGTGGTTTTTGTTATCAGTTTAGTTGGGGTCAAATTTTGGAACTTTGGCACATGAAAGTTGAAAGCTGGATTTTGAATATTAGCAAACAAATTCCTTTCTTTGAAACCACCCTCCCTTCACATACCTAATTTGTGAGGAACCATCCACTGCATATGTATTTATATTAAATGTTTTTGGAATTTGTATGTGCATTTGAACTGTGTTACACTAATTTGTGTATGATGTCGACAAATTGCCCTATGATGGAGACTAATGCTAGCAGGGGGATTTGATTTCCATAATAAGCCTCCCTATATCAAGTGTCAGTTGCAGCAGTTATAGCGTCATCATCCATTGACCTCTCCATCTTTCCTTTGATCCTTCAGATCTACTGATCTTGATCTTCTTGTTGTTGTTGTGCTGTTGTTGTCGCAGTCGTTATAATAATAATAATTATTATTATTATTATCATTATTGGTCAACTGTTGATGATGCTTAGCTGCTTCAGTGACTGGGGACTGGCTTTAATGGAAAAGTGTAAAGATCATCCCCTTGCCACTTTGATTATTGACTTCTGAGGGTCTTACTGTTTACTGAACCTCAACTTTTTCTTATTATAAACCCCATTCTCCAACATTTACATCTTTATTTGTTCTAATGCTATGCATTTTCCGATCTTTCAAATCTCAAAATTTGTGTTTTTCTTGTCCGTGCTTGAGTTTAGCTTAGCTTTAGTGATTCAGTTCTTGCCCTATGATGGAGAAGACCCTTGTATGGAGAACATACCATTATCTCCATAATAAGCCTCCCTGGTGCATCACTAGCTTTTGTTGCCATCATCATCATCATCAGCATCATCATCATCATCTTAGTGTTTCCTTCTTCTTCTCCCTTCTCCTTTATGAATGACTTGTTCTACTAATCCTTTTCTGGGTTAGTGGTGACTATTTGCTACTAGTGAGTAGTGAAAGCTGTTGTGATCTCAGGGACTGGCTTTAATGGACAAGTGTTGAGACTATTCTCCCCTGCACTTTTAATTCTCTGGGTTCTGAGGGCTTTCTTTCCCGTTTCTTTTTTTCCTCTGTAACTAATTTCGTTTAATCCTTAAGCATGCGATAAATTGAGTGGGGTTTGAATGCCCAGATTATGTCCTAATTTGGAAAGGGGGCGAACTGGTGAAGAATTAGAGTCAATTAACCATATGATTTGAGTGACGAGGTGTCTAGTAAAACATCATCTGATTGTTGTTGTAAGTGAAAACAACCCCTTTCACATGTTGGGATTTATTCGTTGTTTTGATGCTATTTGGGTATCTTTAACCTAGCAAGTTTGATTTTTGGTGGAATTAACGAAAGAGTTTCTTTGGTAAAAACAAAAAGGGATTCGAATCATGTTTAAAAAGAACGGCCTATATCTATTTCACGTTTTTAGAAATGTTGGACAATTTTTGCTTGTGGCATGCAGGATGTGTTTTCTTGTATGAGCAAAATATTCTGTCCAGGAATTTTTAGAATTCAGTTTTAGTCCGGATTGCACCGATTTTTTTTTTGTTTTAAGTATATTTTTTTGTCGAATACTTAGAGAATGTAAATTATATCTTGATTGTAAATATATTTTTATATAATGTATTTATATTAATATATTACTATAGGATGCGGTTCTGGTGAGAACCAATCCCTAGGAGGGAACTAAGAACCAATACAAACATTTCACGTAGAGCCCTAATACCCTATCATCGCGCGTGAAAAAGTGAAAAGAGAAAGCAAAAGAGAAGCGCGTGTTCACAGGAGCGTAGCGCCAGAAAAATCGAAAAGGAACAGAAAACCTAAAACTGAAGAACGACGCCCAAACGAAGCAGCAATTCCTCTGGAAACGAAGACGCTGTTGCGAAAACTGAAGAACGGCGCTCCATTGAAGATCGATTTGAAGTGCAATGTCAGAATCGAATCAACTGGGAAAGAAAACCGAAGCAGTCAATGAACTCAAAGGCAAGAAGGTGAAGACAGGTAATGAACACGGATTCAATCGTTATTTTTTACGTTTTTAACTATTGAACACGAGTTTTACAGATTTACGATCCACAAACAGAAAATTCCAGATTTAAGGTACACAAACAAAACATTTCAGATATTGATTCCGCTGTAAAAACTTTTGTTGAAATCAATGAACGTTCATGTGTATCGCCTTGAACATATCTTTTTTCATGACAAGAAAGACTCAAAAACTTGAACTAATGTGTTTTTTAGACATGACTATGGTGAGTTTGAACACAAAGCAAAACTGTTTTTAGTAATGAACCCTGCAGAAGCACAATTCTGAACTTGTAATGAGTATGAATGTTCATTGTAATGAGCATGTCAGTTCATTGTAGTGATCATTACAGTTCATGGTCTGTTGATGACTTGTTTTTCCAATTTATAGGTACACCAACACTTGCTCACACTCATAAGAACTCAAAGCTTGTTATATCACCCAACCAAACAGATTACTTCATTCCAGAATGTCTTACAACGTTGAAACCATATGTTGGGCAACTATTCCAGACCTTGGAACTAGCAACCCATTTCTACGGAGAATATGCAGATATATGCGGGTTTGACATGCGTCACAACACAGTAAAAAAAGCAAAAGATGGTACAATTTTGTGGAAGTATCTGCTTTGCTCAAGAGAAGGTTTTAAGAATGTCTCCCTAGAAATAGTTACAAGTGAAGGTTCTACAAGTGGAAATATTCAGAAGCGTAGAAGAGTGTCCAACAGATGTAACTGTAAAACAGGTATTAGGCTCAGATATGCAGGATTCGCTGGTTATATAGTGAAGGCGTTTGAAGAGAAACATACACACCTTATGCTTGATGATGACTACAAGCAGTTTGCAAAAAGCAATCGGAAGATTGGATCAATCCATGAGGAATTCATAATGAACTGTGTGAGAGCAAATGTTGGGATATGCAGGAGCTACAAGTTGTACAAGCAATTTGTCGGAAGCTATGCAAATATAGGACCAACACTTGTAGACTTTAAGAATTATAGAAGGAGTATGAATTCGTTCATGGTTGGTTGTGATGCACAGATGATGGTTGACATGTTCTTTCGGAAAAAGGAAACATCTGATGCTTTCTATTTTGACTATGCTGTTGACAAACAAGATCAACTTTGCAGAATATTTTGGAGTGATCCTATTAGCAAGAAAAGCTTCTCAAACTTTGGAGATGTTGTCTCAACTGATGCAACTTACAACATGAACATGTACTAGTTATTTCTATGCCATCCAGTTACAACTTACAAACTTCAGTTTTTCCCTTCCAAAACCCTGAACATAAATGTCCAAGGACATGAACACAAAATCTCTGAAAACCTGAACAACTGCCTTCATGAACAACTGTCTTTCACTTTTAAGTTATATCATTGAACGAAACGAATCATGGACATGAACTAAAATGTTCATGGACCTGAACTAAAATGTTCATGGACATGAACTAAAACTCCTATACTTTTTTCCCAGCTAATTATAACACTTTCATACTTTTCTTTTGTCTAGGTACAACATGGTCTTTGTACCTTTTACAGGGGTTGATAACCATAAGAAAACAATCACTTTTGCTATTGGGCTTCTCTTGAAAGAGGACAAAGATTCCTACATGTGATTGTTTGAGAACTTTAAGAAGGCAATGGGCTGGAGATGTTCACACCTATGAGAGAGAATCTGAAGGTAGGAGTTACTCTCTGAAGTACAGTGTCGTAGATGGGGATGTTTGCTACAGCTGCAAAAGTTTTATGAATACGGGGAAACCTTGTAGCCACATGTTTACAGTGCTTAAGAACATAGGTTGTGATGTGCTGCCACCGAGACTTATCACAAAGAGATGGACAAAAGAAGCAACACTCAATAAGATATTTGAAATTGACGGTTCAACTTACGAGGAGTCTGCACAACAATATGAAAAGAAGATGTTGTTGAATGAGTTGATATCACAAATGCACAATTGTATCAACCTTGTAGAAGATGATGTTGATGGAATGAAAGAGTTATTGGCACTCATGAAAGATCACCAAATTACTTACAAGGGTAAAGGGATTACAGAACCTAGTGCTTCTTCAACAAAGAGCAACTTTAAGAAGCTTGTGGGACCGTTGCCAACTGAACTCAGTGTTCATCCCCCTAAGCAGGCAAAAAACAAAGGAAGCAGACCAAGGCGCATGAGAAGTGGAAAAGAAATCTCAATGGAGATAGCAAAGAAACAACAAAGAATATGTGCAAGATGCAATCAGTTTGGACACAACATCAGGACATGCAAAGGCTCTCAGAACTAATTTTTTTACCATGAACAATCATAGTTTCATTGAATACTTCGATTTTATTTTCTTAAAACAATTATACATATTTCTGCATATTTTTGTTGGCATGAACAGGGCTATGAATAGTTCTAATCAGGGACATGATTTTTGGATTATTACCGTAAAAATAATTGTTACAGCCAGTGGTGTCAAATGTCCTATTTCTACATATTTTTGCTAGCATGCACATGGCATTGAACAATTCTAATCAAGGACATGTGTTTGGATTATTACCTTAGAAATTATTTTTACAGCCATGAACGTTCATCGAAATGGTCGTGAACTATCAATGTCAAACTAATGAACATTTAAGCTCACAGCCATGAACTTTCCGTTTAATGACCCATCAACTCTCAGGTTGATGTCCCCATTCATGCACTGCATAATCACGACCATGAACTTTCATGCACATAACCATGAATCTACACGCTCACATAATTATATTGCTTAACCTTTCAATGTCATCAATACTTGTGATGATAGCAATGAATGTACATTTTTATTGACATCAACATGCAAGTTATTCCCCATGAACTTAAAAGACATGAATTCAGTTTGGCAAATGTAAATTTTGATTGAAAGAATATGAACGATTATACTGAACATCATGAACACTAATGCCCCAGAACAAAGAACCATTAGCAAAACCGCGTTCAGGACAATTATAGATTTGTATAATAAGCATCATACTAAATCAGATCACATCAAACTATGAGAGAGAATTCTTCTATACAAACAAAACATGAGACACCACGAGTTAAACGTCATAATATTTTCAACAACATCAACCTAAATTGTCAAACTGTCATAATATCACACATCAGCTAAACATCAAGCTTTCTTCTTTTAAACATCCTCATTGCTGGAAGAGATGAAATCGCTTTCTTCACGTCTTCGACCAACAGATTGTGGTTGCTTAACAGAATTACACTCATGTACCGGGTCCTCATCCTTGCCATTTGATCCTTATCATCATACTTCAGCAAACAGTTCCAACCTTGCAGACCACTCCCCATATAGGTCTCCATGTGCCTCATAAGGTAAATCCCACAGTCAACCTTATTTTCACCCATCCAAGGAATTCCCAGTCGTTCGGGTTTTGCCTTTTTAAACTGAACAAAGGGAGCAACCTTGCTTTCCATTCCATTTTGCTTGAGGAGCTCACAAAATAGTTCTGTCTGTAATGATTGGAATATATTCAGTGTACAGATAATAAATGTTCATGGATTTGAAGAACCATGTGCATGGTCAATATAACAAACTTTCAGGGCATTGATGACATACTAGATTCTCAGGGACGTCGCGGTACTTGTGAAGTTGTGGCCAATCAGCATCACTGTTATCAATTATATCAATCCTTGGGTTCTTGACGTTGTAACTTATCATGAAGAAATGTTCTTCAAAATACACAGGGAACACAAACTGCATTGAAATAAATATAAATAGACATCAAAATAAATTAACTTTTAAGAAACAAAAACATTACAGAAAACAAAACACTTACCAACTCTACTTGACTGATGTTCAAATCTGGGATGAGTTTTAGGAAATCCATGAACATTGTGTTGAAATAATTACTTCTAACCTTAAACTTCATCTGTGCATGAGTCACTGTAAACAACTGCACAGCAAAATATGTACGAAAATTATCAAGAAGGTTTCAACTACGAAGAGAAAAGTTATTCATGAAAAGGTCAATCTATGTTCAATATAAAGATTCGTTGAAAATCAGTGAAAGAATAGACATACAAGAGCATTAGGAGAGCTAAGGAATCTCAATGGTGAATCAACACTCCTCTCCACTTCAGCAAGATTCAACAAATTTGCCCAAATCTCAATCGTATGCTGGGCCAAATAAGTTTTTGGCTTAAAGAGTTGGAAATCCTCACGCAATCCTATATAACCATTCAACTTGAAGACACATTCCCTGCAAAAGTGGAATAAATTACACCAAATAATCATAATCAAACAAAAATAAAAGGTATTTGTTCACTATTAGTCCCATAAACAAAGAAACAAAAAAAAAAAATCAAAACTTCCCTAAACAGGCAAGGACACGGCCATGAACAACAAGTCAATCTACAATGAACAATAAAGTGAGAATACCATGAACGCGTATGTTCACTACTAGTACCATGAACAAACAAACAAAAAATCAAAACAACCCTAAACAGGTAAGGTCATGGCCATGAACAAGTAGTCAATCTACAATGAACACTCAAGTCAGAACACGTGAATGCATAAGTTCACTACTAGTTCCATGAACAAGTAAGCGCAGTATCAGAACATCCCTAAACAGGTAAGCTCACGGCCATCAAAAGTAGTCAAATCTAGTCTGAAAAATCAAGTCAGAACACCATGAACTCGTATGTTCAAGACAATGAACAACATATTGTTCACAACTGAAAAAGGAAAAAAATCATAGACGGGTACTTACTTCTTATCTTCTGCATCATGCATTATCCATGAATAAACTCTTATCTCTTCCTCAGTCAGATGTCTCATAACATTAATCGCCCTGACCTTGAATGGAGATTTCTTGACGTTGGCCAACTTTAGCACACGTTTTGGTCTTGTATCCACAGGTGTAGTAAAGGAAACAGATTTGTTCTTCCTCTGGTAAAATGTTGTCTCCTTCACTTCTTGACTAACCTTTTCTAACTTTACTTCTCGAGGCGATTCTTCAATCTTCCTCATTGAATCAGAGCCTTCACTAGTACAATCCACCACTTTTTCACTCTGACTATCATTTTCCAGCTTGACCGACAATATATCATCATTGCTTACAGAGCTCAACAACACGAACTAAAAAACAATAAGAAAAAGGTATATAAATAAAAAAATCAACCAAATAAAACAAAATGGTGAATACGAAGAACATAAAAATACATTCCTAACCTCGACGGACTGCTTGATCAAGCTAGATGTAGGGTTCAGGACTGAGTCAGATGCAACATGTATAATAGGATCTTGCACTAGAGTGTTTGCAGAAAGCTCAATGTTCATCGCCTATAATATACGATTAATTAAATGACAGAAACTAGCAAATAAGAAAGACTAATACAATACAATAAACATCAAACAACCTCGTTAACTTCCCCTTCAGTATCACACGCACTCTTCCCTGTCTCCACATCAACACCATGATCGGCAACCACCTACAGAAATAAAAAATTGAACATATTATAAAAGATGAAAGAAAATCAAAGGACTAGTGAAGCCAGATAAGAATAAAAGGCACATTACTAACCACATCTGACTGCTCAACCAAACTACAAGTAAGGTCATCAGTTGTGTCAGATGGAATATGTGAAACATGTTCTTCAACTGCAGTGGTAGCTGTAAGCTCGAGATCCATCGCCTGTCATATAAGATTATCAACAGATCAAAAAATAAACATATTGCAAGACGCAATGAGCAACACTACAACAATACATTGAACAAAAATACAAACCTCATTCGTATCTTTTGCAGACTCATACACAGAACTTAATTCACCCTCAGCATCACAAATTCCAGTAGAGTGTATGGTTGGGTCACTTAAATCATTAACAGCAGCAGAAACCTCGACCATCTTACAAAATAAAAAAAGAAACATGGAAGAAAGTAAAATTAGTGATACAAAAAGAGCATAATAGCTACATCACTGAAATAAGGTGTTTAGTAAAATCAACAATTAACAATGGTGTTTATGGACATGAACGACTATGTATGTACCCATGAACAAATGTGTGCAGGGGCAACAACTATTAGAGCCCATGCAAAAATGAACCTTTTACATCATTCAACATAGAAAATATTCACAGCAGAACAAAAGAGAATAACCTTATTAGAATCATTATTCAGATTTGAGATTGAATAACCTCCTTCAAACTCATTTCCAATTTCCAATGGAGCATTATGAGCAAGAACAACATCCTCCACCTAATAAAGAAAACATTCAAATTATTACAAAAGCATGAATGTAAGTGCAAAGTGTTCAAATTAAGGAAGATTAAAACTTACCTCCAAAGTAGTCTCCAAATTGTCATTCTCTTTGTCAGCATGATCAAAAACAAACTCAAAATCCGATACAACAACACTTTGAATACCATCACCATCATTCAACTCCATATCTTTGTCACGATCTTCATTAGCACAAAATTCAGGTGTGTATTGCTGCGCAATACCAACAACATCAACATCGTCAGGGGAACTAAAACCAAGTGAGAAGCTTAGGATATCGTCCTTGTCAGTGCGAACTCTAGGAGTATGGCTAGCTTTCTGAAGTTGAGGAGAAGATTTGTCAACTTGAGGACTAGATCTATGAACTTGAGTAGATTTCTCATTGCCTTCCTCAAACTTGTTCTTCATCATTACCGCTCTTTCAATCTCTTCAATACATTTAATCACAGCAATATCAGAGAAGAATCGATCTTGGCTATCTTGAGTTTGAGACTGAGACTGCCTCTGCAATTCTGAAAGGAACTTCACATTCAGAAGCTTCTCACAAGCTTCATTAATCTTGATGAATGTGACATTATCAACCAGCTCTTTTGGCGCTTCACTAACAAGCTTCAAGAACTCCCTCACATGCTCACCAATTCGACTTCCCAAGTTAGCAAGTCTAGCAATATATTTCTGCAATTACAGAAACAGAAAATGTTAAATCATTCAATTAAAAGTTTATTGAAAATAGAACATAAAAGACAGATACCAACAGTGTTCAAGGAGGAATATATAAACTTTCACGTTAAAAAACTGAAATGTTCATGTGCTAAAATTGAAACTCCATATCACAATACATCAATGTTCATGACAAACAAACATAGAAGTTCATGGAGTGAATGATAAAATATGCATGGCTCTACAAAAATCTTGATATAAATTACCTGTAGAGTGTTAAAAGAACTAATCCCATCTTTGTGGACTGGTAATTGCTTATCACCTGTATCTTCTTTTGACTGATCATCTGTAGAGACGGGGATATCAGTTGGTTCCGCTCTCACATAGCCCAATCCAAATCCTCCCAACCCGACATCTTGTTCCTCTCTATCCTTCAACTTCTCTGAGGTCCAATATATAATACAAGGACTTCTCCTAGGTTCTGGAACACCAAGAACAACCAACCTATCCACATATGCAAGCTACAACCAAACACATTATTAACGGTAAATAACAAGTGTGGATCAACAACAAATAAAATGCATAGAAAGTTAGAATATATGAACAATAATTTACCAACAACAGTAGAATTGGACCCTTGAAGTAATGTGGATCTTTTTGGTTCTTCTTAACCTGAACAAGTGTGCGAATCGTGTACTCGCACCAATTAAACTTCTTAGCAACATTCAAATCCCCCAAAAACCTCAAAAACTTAGTGTTCACATCACCGTTTTGACAGCTTTCCACACGGAGTGAGTTGACCAACACTATAAGGTTTATTATAAACATGTCCTTCTCAGATTCATCACAAGCAATCATCGCTGCACATACATCACTGGGAGTGATTTTGGTCTTAACAACTAAAACACCATGCTTCTCTACCATGAACTGGGATTTCCAAGCAAGGACAACAACAGGATCTGCTTTGAACTTTGAATCATCCACCTTCACTGAACCCTTGGGTAAGCCGATATACCTCTCAACACTACTATCAGTCAACCTTATATCTTCCAGAGATGAAATTTTGATTGAACAGGAAATCCAATCAAACTTGTCAACAATAAAGTATGACAATCGCCAAGAAAGCTTTGTCAAATCGCATGATAGCAGAAACCCGAAACCCCAGTCCTTAATCAGATCCTTCTGAAACTCAGACAGTAGAGTTATACAGGACATAAACGGGGCTGGACATGTCCTTGAATGCAACAACTTAAGCTGCTCCGACTTTGAAGAACTAACACTAGGTCTCTGTACAACAACACTCTTCCCTATATTTCCCTTTGCACCTCTACCAGCAACTCGGGAACGTCTCTCATCAATCACAATTTCATCCTTTCCTTTGTCAATTTTCTGACCTTTAGTAGCACCTGGTTTTTTAGGGGCAATAATGCACACCTCCTTCCCTTTCCTTTCCTTTCCTTTCCTTTCCTTTGCTTTATCAGGACCCTTTGCTTTCACTGATGATGGACGCTGAGCAATAGATTTTAGCTTCGGTTTCTTCTTTAACGGGGTAGAAGGCTTTCCCGTAGAAAATCGAGGACTACACCTTCTTTCGAGCGTCAAAGACGGAGAAGATATTTTCCCTTAAAATAATGACATGAGTAATATAAGAAAACGATCATAGAATACTGTAACAACGACATCATCTAAAAAATAATGCATGAAAATGTATGAATAACTGGCAAGAACTGCACCACAAACATATTCAAGACAAAGCATTGACAGTTCAACATAATCAGTATTGTAGTTCATGGTAATGAACACACATGTTCAGTGTAGTGCGAATTCATGTTCAAGAAAAATTGATTGCAACTAAACAACTGAAATAACTTTGAAAGGACAGTTAAATTACTCTTTTTGTCTTTCTTAACAACGACTGCCAAAGCCAAGGCATTTTCTGAGTTCCGGGATTTGGTGCGTCTCTCCGCTACAACAACAAAAAACACAACACCAAGTTTATTATCAACAATTGAAAGATGGTAAAAAAAACACAACAAATGAATAAAGAACAACACAAAACAAATGAGTATACCAGCACTGGAACCACCATCCTCCGAATAATGACTTGAAGACGCAGTTTCATAACCACTGGTTGAGGGGGAGTATTTATCACTGCTGGAAGAACCACTTCCAGAAGCATCAGTCGACTTGTTTGAGTAACTATCACCCGTAGTAGGCATACTTCCAAAAACGACAATTGACAACGGAACTTGATTTTAATATCTATAACAATGGAAAAAAATTAACATCATAGTTTAAAACTAACTGAAAACCAGTAAACAGAAAGATTCATAACAATGAACATAGGTGACACAACACATGTACACTCAAGTTTGTTCATGCACAGTAAACAAAAAGTTCAAGCATACTTGACTAACAGTTCATGCACTTTTCCACTAAACTCTTTCAAGCCTTTTATATCCATGTTCATCCACAACAATACAAATGTTCATGGATATCATTTAAACAAACTCTTTACTCCACATACAAACCACACATTAAGCCAAATCTGAAGATATCGCTAAACTTAACACCAAATCACTCAATAGACCAACTAAAACCTCCTCGGAGGGGAGAGCCTTTTACATCCATGTTCATCCACATCAATACAAATGTTCATGGATATCAATTAAAATGTTGATGGAAATTAACAAACTCTTTACTCAACATCCAAACCACACATTAGGCCAAATCTGGACATATCGGTAAACTTAACACCATATCACTCAATATACCAACTAAAACCTCATCGGAGGGCGGAAAACACATAAAAACACACTAAACCGTACACGTTTCCCCCAAAATAAAACAGATTTGGCTTCTTTGGCCATGTAAACATCATAAGAACACAGTTTCGAAAGGATATTAGCACCATAAGATGCGGAAAACTACAGGAAAAGTGGAAATCGAGTAATTTAGGCTTTCATACTCGGTTTTTGAGAGACCGGAACTTCAACTCCTTCTCGGCCGGAATCAGTAGACAAATGCAGAGGATTCGTTGTCTTCGAAAGAGGAGCGTTGAAATGACGAACAAGGACCGGAAATGGCGAAGAATCGAGAGCGAAATGGAGAAGACACGAGAGCGAGATAGAGAGAATCGAAAAAGGAGTGAAAATGGCGGTTCAAATTCCGCACAAGTTTGATCAGGAAAACAGAGAGACGCGCGTGTAAGAAGAGAGTGGATGCTTCTCCTAAAAAGCTGACTCCCTCAGACGCACGCCTCCCCAGCCATTCGATTCTTTTATGATCAACGGCCCATATTTTTTCTTAGTTCTCTCTTGTATTTATGTTCTTATATGATGCTTCTCCTATTACTATATACTAAATAAATTTTTAGAATATTATTCTTTTATAAGTTATTTTATTTTGACATTGGTCCAAAACCTTTCCGAACAGGACCGGGGAGATGATACCTTTTTCAGTGCGGTTTTCGGTGTACATTTTTTTTTTCAAATTTGGTTTTTGGTTCGATCTGGTTTGATTTTGGGTTGATGCTCACGGCTCACCCCTTGAACTAGTTGACAGTTGTGATCAAAATTGGAGCTTTTCTCCATGAAGATATAAAGCCGTATTTTGATTATCAGCAAATACAATTTATTAGGTTTCTTATATCAAATACTCGACTATAGTACTCAGGAAAAATAAAAGCATTCAACTTTTGAGATACATTTTTAACCCCTACTCCATGGGCTGGCTTTTTACGGCAAATGTTTGGCTCAAGATCAAGTTTTCAAATTCAGTTTTTTTTTTTTTGAATGAAGGGTAAGAATTTCATTCAAGGTAAGTAACCAAACTTACAAAAACCTAGGAAAGCCTAGGTATTACAAGGATTGATCCTAATCCCCACTCTCTCTAAGCATGTTCTAGCTTCTCTATTAAACTTGCTCCATCTAGTTCTAGCACAATTCCGAATATGATTGACAGTCATCAAGTAACATTCATAAGTACTAATATTCTTCCTTTGGAAGACAATTAAGTTCCTGCATCTCCAGGTGAAGTAAATGATAGCAGTATAACTGCACATCCAAAGAGCATATCTCATGCTGCTTTTCCTTCTCAGCGTACTCATGCAGCTGATCCATTCCTGAAAGTTTTTATGCCTTCTCCCAATTTTCCCCCAGTCAAGCACTCTATTCCTCACTTCACAGGTGAACTTGCATTCAAACCAGAGATGATCAATGATTTCAGGAGCCAAATTGCAGAAGGAGCAATGATCGTCCTGTATAATTCCCATTCTCTTGAGTTTGCTTTTGACAGGAAGCCCTCCATGTGTAGCAAGCCAACACATGAAGGAGATCCTTGGTGTAATCAGTTTGCCCCATAAACTCAACTTCCAGTCAGAAGCAGTGGTTTTGTTTCTGTAGTCATCATAGATAGTCCTCCAGTCATATCTCCCTCCTCTGGACATGAGAATAGGTGCATGCCCAGTATCCAGCCTTTGAATGAGTTCATTCCTCAAATTAAGGATCATGGTCCAAATGGCACTGTCAGTGCCTTTCTTTCTAATACTCCAAAAATCTCTGTTTCGAATCAGATTAGCATTGCCCCAAGTATGCCAGATGGATGAGCTGTCCTTGATGAGGTCATAGATGAGCTCAATGACAGATGCTTTGTTCCAGGACAGAATTTCCTTGAGCCCAAGTCCTTCTTCTTCTTTTGGTCTACAGACCCTGCTCCATGCAATATGCGATTTCCTGCCTTCCCTTCTGCCACTCCAGAGGAAATTCCTCAAAATGGAAGTGATAAGGGAGATGATTTTCTTGGGGATGATGAAGATCTTGCACCAGTAATTGAGCACTCCATAGAGCATAAATGAGATGAGCTGTAGCCTGCCAGCATAAGACAAGTGCCTGGAGGCCCAAGAGTTGATTTTGCTGGAGATTTTGGTGAGCAAAGGATTGTAATCTTCTTTGAGTGCACCCCTGCTGCAAAGGGGGACTCCAAGGTAGGTAGCTGGCAGGACTCCTTTGGTCATTTGGAGCAGGGTCAAGGCATCTTCTTCCAACTGAGCATCAGTGCCAACAAAGAAGATTTTTGACTTGCTATAGTTGATGCTGAGTCCTGAGCAAGAGCAGAATTCATCAAGTGATTCTTTCAGTACTTGGAAGGAGCTTAAGCTGCCATGAGAGAAGAGGAACAAATCATCAGCAAAGCAGACATGGGATAGTCCAATTCTGGAGCATTATGGATGATACTTGTAGGCCCTATCTCTGCATTTAGACTTGAGCAGTCTAGAGTAATATTCCATGATGATAACGAAAAGATACGGAGCTAGTGGGTCACCCTGCCTGAGGCCTCTCTTGCTTTTGATGAAACCAACCAATTCACCTTCCATATTGAAGGTGAAGAGTTGCTTCTGACACATTCCTGAATCCAGTTGATCATTTTCGGGTGGAACCCGAACTCGTGGAGAATTAGACAGAGGAAGTCCCAATTCACAGTATCATAAGCCTTTCTTAGATCAATTTTGATGGCACATCTAGGACTCGTGTGCTTTCTGGCATAGCCCTTGACAACGTCCTGACAGACAACAATATTATGACGAATAGATCTGCCTTTGATGAAGGCTCCTTGTGCATAATCAATAAGTTTGGGGAGCACCTCCTACAACCTAGAGACAAGGATTTTACTGATAACTTTGTAGATGACAGTGCAACAAGCAATGGGTCTGAAATCATTAATGACAGTAGGCTGATCAACCTTGGAGATGAGTGCAATGGTGGAGCACCCAACTTGTTTCAAAAGTTGGCCACTCTCAAAGAAGTCCATGACAGCATTGGAGAATTCATCTCCAACAATGCTCCAAGAGTCCTTGAAGAACTGAGCACCATATCCATCTGGCCTCGGAGCTTTGTTGTTCCCGATGCCAAACAAAGCTCTTTTAATCTCTTCTCTCTGTATGGGCTTAGTCATGTTGATCCTATCACAGTCATCTGTAGTGGGACCCGAGCGAATGATGGAGCTGTCATGTGGAGTACAGGTAGTCTCTATACCAAACCAATTCTGAAAATGACGCACAATATGATCCTGAATGTCCCTAGGTTCAGAGAGGCTGACGCCATTATCATCAAGCAGACTAGGAATCTTCCTTTTAGTTTGCCTGGTTTTGATGGACCTGTAGAAATAGCTGCTGCATTGATCTTGATACTTGAGCCAGTGAAGCTTAGCCTGTTGCTGCAGATTGCTACTCCTCCTTGTAATAGCCAATTTGAGAGCAGAGAGGGTGCCATCCTCCTCGTCAAGTAATAATGGGTCCGTGGGTCTGGAGAGAAGATCAGCCTGAATGTTCTTCAGTTTACTATGCAGCTCTTGAATGTTCAGTTGCTCAGCATCAATGGATCGCATGTGAAGACTTCGAAGGGCATGTTTCAGAGCTCAGAGTTTGCATGTTAATCTGTACATGGCAACTCCATAGACCTCTAGCTTACACCCTTCATTGATGATGTTCAAAAAATTAGGCAAAGAAGCCCAAGCATTGCAATATCTGAAGCTCGTTCTCTTCTGCAGTTTCTGGCTGGGAATCCTGAGGATAGCTGGGCAGTGATCTGAGCATCCTTTGTTGGCAAAGTGAGCAGAAGCATGAGGAAAGGCTGAGATCCACTTTTGATTAGCAACAATTCTGTCAAGCTTGCTCTAAATGAAAGTGCCATCCCTGTGATTATTCGACCACGTAAAAAAAGCACCGGAGGCAGGAAGATCAAGCAGACCAGCAGAATCAAGGCAGAGCTTGAGATCAGGGTTGAATGTGTTGGAGGAGCTAGAAGCAGTGACCTTCTCTTTGTTATCAGCAATGGCATTAAAATCACCAAGGAGGACCCAAGGATAACCTGAAAACAGTGCAGCATAGTGTTCCACAATATTCCAAAGCTCTATTCTTTCAGTAGCATTGTTAGAGCCATATACAAAAGCAACAATTACATGTTTGTGGAGAGTGGGAATGATGATCTTGCAAATGAAAATTTGACTAGTTTCAACTACTATAGAATCAACAGTAATGCAGTCTTTCCAAAAAAGCCAGATATGACCATTAATACCTGTGCAGTTTGTGACTCTATTCCAGCCTGCAAGCACCAGTTTAGCAATCTTTTCCTTGTTTTGCTCTCTGACTCTGGTCTCCAAAAGGGCTAGAAAATCTATATTGTGTTGTCTAACAAACTTCTCAACACAAGTATGACTAGTAGGGCTATTGAGGCCCCTAATATTCCAGCTCGCAATAGAAATATTAGTCATTAGGATGGATTGAGTCAGTGTCCATACCAATGTCCATATCAGCTTCTTTTGTGTTTTCCTGAATGTCACTGAGAGCCAGATATCTAGATTTAGCAATCTTGGAAGTCCTAGTTCTGATTTGCTCCTGTGCTGACGCCTTAGAATTGCTTAGAGGAGCTTTGACAGTCTTAGATGGAGTCTGCCAATCAGTGGAGCACTTGGCAGACACATTAGAACTAGGCCTTGTCTTGGAGCATTCCCCTTACTCCAAGCAGATAACTGGTGCCTTGGTGATGGTCTGAACTTGAACAGGCTCTGTTATCTTCTTAACCCACTTGGGTTGGCTGATAGTATGCCTAGGGACAGCATACAATGACCTCCTGGATTGGTGGCATTCCCCATTAAGATGACCAAAAACACAACATTTCGAGCACCTTGGGGGAACCCATTCATAGTTGACTGCTTGCTTAATACAATCACCATCCTCCCCCAAGAAGGTGATCTCATTCCTCAATGGAGAGCTAGCACTGACTTCTACCAGGATGCGAGCAAAGGACAACCTTTCTTGATTGGCTGTGACCTTGTCAATGTAGATGGGTTTGCCTAAGGCACTACCCATTTTCTCAAAGAATTCCTCATCCCAAAATCTCACATCAAGGTTTGGTAAATTGGCCCAAACCTGAGTGGTAGCAAAGCAAGAAGGGTCAAGTTTAATACCTTCACTCCAGCGGGTAAGAGCAAGGGGTTTAATGCCTCCAACGAGCCAAGGTCCGTTTTCAAGGACCCATAGTAAATCCTTTTCTTCCTCAAATTTGTAGATGAAAACTCCTGAATCATTAAGAATGATCTTTGGTCGTGTAATACCAGTCCATCTGGAGGCCACAAAGCCCGCCATAGTATTGAAAGTTATTCTGGTGCCTATTACCATTCCCACTAAACTGAGCCTCCATTGAGATGTAGTCTTCTGAATATCCTTTTTCGTGTAGTGAATGACTCCATCAACTATGCCTTCAACAAAGGCAAGTCTTTTCCCATTGTCAATCTTTCGATTTCCAGCAAGGGCTTCTGAATACGTAGCTTTACTTCTCAGTTTTCCTACATTGAGCCCATCACTTCTGAAAGGCCGGTTCAATCATTTCTGTTCTTTATCAAATTTCGTTATACATTTTCTAGTTAATTCTCTTCTTTTTTGTTGGTCAAATTTTCTAGTCAATTCTCTAGGTTCTACTAGTTTTAACTTTTAAGATGCCATAAAAAAAACTCTTAGGATTAACATTTTTTTATTAATTTTCTACCCGGACTTTATGTGCTGGCTATTCGCTGCAAATGTTTGGCTCAATGTCAAGTATTATTTATCAAATAGTCTTTTTTCCTTTCAAGAATCAAGTTTACATATGATATACCATTTTTCGGTTTTTTATCCCTTTCTCGAAAGGCCAGTTTTGCAGCTAAATTAATAAGTACGTACGTATTATGATCATAAGATAAAATCTTCTACTCCTTTCTATGCTCCTTCTAGGTTTAATTTATTTATTTTATATTCTAAAATTTAAATTCTAAATGCTAAAACATAAATCCTAAACTCTAAATTCTAAAATATAAACCTTACACCCTATATCTTAAACCCTAAATTCTGAGACTTAAATTTTAAACTTTAAATCTTAATTATTAACCTTAATTTAAGATTTAAGATATAAAATAAGAAAGAAAACCTGAAGAAAACATGAAAGGAATGCAATTAGGGAGTAGAAAATTTGAAACAATTATGATACCATTTATCCTATTATGATTCTCCTTTATGTGCTCTCTAGCTACTACGAGAAACTCGTAGTATGAAATACAACGGGAAAGGGTGGTACTCAATACAATTCATGTGATTTTAAGGGATAAAAAGAACTGCTAATGATCATCATATGATGTTTAACGAAAAAAATAGAATTGCTAATGATTCCAAAACATATAATAATAAAGTTACAAAGAGAGCACACCACATGGTGATCATAACGGACAATACAGAAAAGGCACTTTCATATTTAACGGAAAAAAAAGGCACTTTCATACAGAAAAGACAACACAAAGTCTAACATTTAAATGGAAAATACAACAATACTAATGTCTAAGGGGGAAACACTAGAAGAAAAAATCTACTCTATTACTCTGCAATCCGCCTCCTTTTTTTTTTACCACATTTGTGTTCTATTTCATGCTCCATTTATATTGATCGGTTCTAATACTCTATATAGATTTTTTTTGTTTATTATAACAACAATCGGTCAATCACTAAAAATGGAACATGAAGTGAAACACAAATGTGAACCAGAATATCCACTTGAGTCTTCTTCTTACAGCATCATCACGATCGAAATGCAGTGAAGCATCACATATCCAAACAATCTCGCCATCTCCACTTGCTGCAAACAAAATAATAATATTAGGGATGCATTTGAATTACAACTTATAATACATTAAATTGCATTTTGCATTATGGAGTGCGCGCAGTTGCTTCGAAGAATGTGAATGGTGTAACATAAGTTAACAAATATTGACCTGTGCAGCATTTTTAACGGCGGAGGTGGGGAGGGGAAACACGGTGGCGGAGTCAACTTCACTCGCCGGCAGCGGGACCGCCGGATTGCTGTTAATAAACGGAAAGCTCCCTCCTTTTCCGTCCGGCAGCAGCGGCGCCTGGGAGCTCAGTGGCCCACCTGACTTTTCATGCGGCAGAAACGGCCACGGGAAATCAGGGGAGGGCCAACCCACGCCCCCTGAAGTCGGCGGCGGCGCCTCCACCGTGGGCGGTGGTGCTGCGGTGGTGGGTTGTGGGACCACCTTGATGGCTAGTTTTGTGCCACGCTGGCAGGGGTTGAAGGAGAAGTAGAAGTAGCCTAGCCTTGATGGGCGCCACTAATACATACCCACAACAACAAAATCAAAATGTCAGAATTTATTTCAAAAAATAAATCAAGGGCTTGTTTGATGTGTCCGGTGGCGGAAGAAATAAGTGATTGAAACTAGCTTAAATTTAACTATTTTTAACCTATGCTCTAAGATTACATATATAGGAAGATTTTATTAGGTGTAAATTTTTCAAAAAATTCTAATTTTTTATTAAACGGTTCGGGTTTATTTTTCTTAATAAAAATTCTGGACAAAGATTAGAAAAACCGTAAATTTAATATGTAACATTTGATACTACACTTAAGCAAAGATTATAATTTTATTTTAAATCGCCAAACTCTATGTTTACACTATATTTTTGGCATTGTCAAACACACTCGGAAAAAGAACTTACAGTGTAAGAGGGAGATTTGGGATTGGTGAGAAGGGTTGCTTGGGTGAAATTGCAGAGACTGAAGGCAGTTCTTGTTTTGTAAATGTAGAGATTGTAGTGGTACCTGTGCCTGAAAACTGCTCATATACACATACACAAGTTCTTGGTGTTAGTTGTATAGTTACTTCAGCACAAAGAAAGCAAAAGTGTGAAAGTTTACAAGTGTAAGACCACTTACTGATTGAGTCTCCTAAGGAAATGGTAGGGTGTTTCCACTCTGTGACACCATCTACTACAACAGTAGCACAATGTGAAGAAGTTATGAGGGCCATAAGAAATAGGCAAAAGATGAAGATTCTTGTTTGAAAGAGCTCCATGATTTTTCTTGTTGGTTACTAACTTACCACTAAACACCCTTTTTAAAGTGATGATCTTGCTAGTGAACTCTTTTGCTCTCCCAGAGTGAGGTTGTCAGAGTTTGGAGGCTTTTGATGGGAGGGTTTTCAAATGGGGGAGTATATTATGTTGGAGAATCTGTAGCTTTTTCTCTTGGAGATACTACTAGTGTTTGTACTATGTATTTTATTTTATTTCTGACCTAAAAGGGTAATCATGTGACTTTTTTATTTTCTTTTTTGGTTAGAAGACCAAGAAAAAGGAATTCTCAGAGGATAGGTTTAAGAAAATATCAAAAAATGTTAGATCAAAAGGAGAGGCACTAAATTAAAAGATATATGTGTGGTAATGGATAGTATGATGATATTGATGATGATGGAGAATATAATTCTGAAATGATTAGTGTTGTTATTACCCTGCAAATCTTTTTGCTCATATCCAACTCTAAATTTTTCTTGGGAGATGAGGATCAAGGGAGTCCAATTTCTGTATACTTACATCTACTTTCTGCTCTACAGCCGCATATTTCTTAAAAGAGTTGGGACAGTAAGGATTAAAAACAATTCTGTGATTAAACAAACCCAATTACTCACTAGCCCATGGTAACAAGGGGATTTCAAAAAAGAAGTCCATATTAGTGAAAGAAGAGAATAAAATAAGTAAAAGTGAGAGCACAAAATGACAATTAGAACGATCTCCTGCACTGTGAAATGAGATTGCGCGTGTTGGGAAGGTTTTACCCTAACACAAGAAGAAAAAGAAGGCCACACTACAACACTCCAAATTATGCACATCAGTTGATGTTGAAATTGTGGGTATCAATGTTAAATGTGGGGCACAAACTCGCTTTATCCTAACTCTCTTGCAAAAACAAGCCTACATTAATATACATTGTGCATAAATATATGAATGTGGCGACAAATGAGAGCGTGGAAAAAGAAACAATGGACAGCAAGCGAATAACAAACAGTCTACCAAATTGCACTTTGCAGTCCATTTCCAGCAGATTGGTGTACAAACAACAATAAAGCTCTCTACAATTACATTAACATAAATCAAGATTCAAGAACGACCAACTTTAATGTTAGGATTGACTGCAAAATATTGCCATCCTTAATTTTAATAAGCACCATGATTTGTGTAGAATTCGGATCGATCATCGGCTGAGAACTCCATTGAAGGAGTAAGAAAGAAGACGAGAAACTGTACTCTGTATTGATGAACTCTCACACTCTGAAAGATTACAAGAAAAGGAAGGCGAAAACAACTATTTAAAGAAGGACAAAACACACTAACTAATCTGAGCCACTAATGCCACGTAAGCAACCTAATACTAACAAACATAACAAACTTCCCAGCTAATACACCAGTGAACTATATAACTCAACATTCTCCCCTCAAGTTGGGACATCAACAAGTCCTAACTTAGCAGAAAAAAACTGGTGTGAATGCTTGCCAAGAGCTTTGGTCATTATATCAGCAATCTGGAGACTTGTTGGGATGTATGCAGTTTGAAGGAATCCAGATTGCACCTTCTCACGAGTAAAATGAACATCAATCTCAAGGTGCTTAGTGCGCTCGTGGAAACAGGGATTAGCAGCAATCATCTGGGCGGATTTGTTATCACAGAACATGGTGATTGGCAGAGGAACTTCAATAGACAAATCATGGAGCACATAACTGGTCCAAACCATTTCAGAAGTGGTAGCCGCCATACTTCTGTATTCTGCCTCAACAGATGAATGACTAACAGTGGCCTGTTTCTTAGTCTTCCAAGAGACTAGAGAATGGCCGAGAAAAACACAAAATCCCGTCAAGGATCGCCGAGTAGATAAGCATGATGCCCAATCGGCATCAGAAAAACCAGTGACCTTTAACCCTTGCTGAACAGGATAAAAGTGTCCTTTAGTTATAGAACCTTTGAGGTATCTTAACAGATGTAGAGCAGCTTGGAGATGTGGTTGCCGAGGTTGACTTACAAACTGAGAGAGGTGCTGCACAGCATAAGAAATATCAGGGCGAGTAAGAGACAAGTATAACAACCTTCCCACCAATCGCCTGTATTGCTCACAATCACTCAGTAAAACTCCTTCCTCTAACCTCAACTTCAAACCAGTTGGCAAAGGAAAAGCCACCTCCTTTGCATCACTCATGTTAGCTGCATGCAAAGTATCAGTAATGTACTTAGATTGACACAAATAAGTACCTTGATCATCCCTAAATATTTCTATACCAAGAAAATATCTAGCAATTCCCAAATCTTTGATGGTAAACTTGTTGTCCAAAGTTGTCTTAACAACAATAATCCCAACTGAATCATTCCCGGTAATCAAGATGTCATCCACATATACAAGTAATACAATGAAAGATGACCCACTGGACTTGACAAACAAGGAATAATCGTTTGTTGACTGAACAAAATCCAAGGAAGCAAGGAATTGTGTCAACTCCAAGTTCCATTGCCTGGAAGCCTGCTTTAAACCATAAAGAGACCTCTGTAATTTGCAAACCTCATTAACTTTGCCTTTGTGATATCCCTCAGGAATCTTCATATAAATGTCTTCATCCAGAAAACCATGCAAAAAAGCATTATTTACATCTAACTGAAATAAGGGCCAGTTCTTAGCAGTGGCTAAGGCAATCACTATCCTCACTGTAGGAAGTTTTGCAACTAGAATGAATGTATGCTTGTATCCTTTCCAAGCTTTTGATTAAACCCTTTCACCACCAAACGTGCCTTGTACCTCTCCACTGATCCATCTGGTCTGAACTTAACTTTGTAGACCCACTTGGAGCCTATAGCCTTGTGTCCTGGAGGCAAAGAAGTCAGTGACCATGTACCATTCAATTCAAGGGCAGTTAGCTCCTTAGTCATGGCTGCTTCCCACTCAGCATGACCTTGAGCTTCCCTGTAAGAAGTAGGTTCAAACACTGTCATAACCTGAGATAAAGAAGCACAGAAAGCATCCCTATCAGTGAAGGCAGCATGATTATCAACCACTGACATCACATAATCTGCATTCCAAACATGAATTCTCCTTTCACAAGTTGATCTTCGTATGTCCTCCCCTACTAAAGGAACAACATTTTCCAAAATAGGTGAAGAATGAACCTCACTTTCAGTTGTATCATCATTAACCAAATGATCAAAGTTTTGTGTAGAACCTGAGGATGGAGATTCACTAGCAATAGGTGTCACTGAAACTGGTTGAAGAGGATCAAAATCATCTAAGGTGGATGATATATCAACTACATCACTAGCAACAGGAGCATTCACTGATTCATCCCTCTCAATTCCCAACCTATAAGGAAAAGTGTCCTCATAGAACTTGACATCTTTGCTGTGAAAAACCTCTTTCTTGACCAGATCAAATAATCTGTACCCCTTTTGGTTTGCTGGATATCCGAGAAGAACACATCTTCTGCCCCTTGCATCAAATTTATCTCTGTATCTTTTCTCAACTTCTGCATAGCACAAACATCCTACTACTCTCAAATGATCATAGGTAGGTGCCTTCTTGAATAACTTCTCATAAGGAGATTTCCATTCAATGCTAACCAATGGCATTTTATTAATCAAATAAGTGGCAGACAAAATGCATTCTCCCCAGAATTTCTTAGGCAAATTCGCATGAATACTAATAGCTCTAGCTGTATCCAGTAAATGCCTATGTTTTCTTTCAACAATGCCATTTTGTTGTGGTCTATACACCATACTTCTTTGATGTATAATTCCCTGACTAGAGAAGAATTCCCTACATATTGTGTTCATCAGTTCTGAGCCATTATCTGATCTTATGGCTTTAGGAGTCTTCCCAAACTGATTCTGTATAAGCAAAACAAAATTCTGCACAGTGTTGGCAACTTGCTGTTTGGAATGCAGTAAATAAGTCCAAGTAGCTCGACTGTCATAAACAATGGTAAAGAAAAACTTCTCTCCATTAATATTTGATACATGAAATGGTCCCCAAAGATCCATGTGTAACAAATCAAAATTTTCCAAAGATCTGCTTTCACTAGCCTTGAATGGCAGCCTATGGAATTTAGCTAAATCACATGTATCACAAAACAAATTCTCCAATTTGCTATCTTTACAATATGACAAATGTAACATCTTAGAATATGAGACATGTCCTAATCTGCTATGCATCATGTGCAATGAACTCCCTGCATTTGCCAAACAGCAAGCCTTATGTGAATCTGGTAGTTTATTCTCTTTACTGCTAAACATGTAAAGTCCTCCATTCTCTCGACCAATTGCCACAATGCTGTTAGTCATTCGACCCTATAAAGTGCAGCAAGTTTCATCAAAACAGGCTGTCAACTTATTCTGCTTAATGATCTTGCTGATAGACAACAAATTAAACCTGAATTCTGGTACAAACAACACCTCTGTAATCATAAAACCTGGACCTAGCAACACACTACCTGTTTTCTCAACCCTTTTAACAGAACCATCAGGTAGTTTCACAAGGATTAGCACAACTAACATCTTGATATCAGTCAAACAATCAATATATGCACACATATGATCTGTGGCCCCAGTATCAAGAATCCACTCATTCTTGCTTTTATTACTCCTAACAGAGTTAGTATAGGACATACCTGCAAAATTCACAGCTGCAAAATTCACTGAAGAAGATGGCTTGACAGACTTGCCTTGAAACATCCTCATCATCTGATTGCACATGGCCTCCACAAATTCAGGATCAAGGTTAGAATATTTCCCAGAGCCTTCTCCTTCTTCTGTTTCCAGTGGAGTCGACTTAGTTCCTTCATCTTGACACACATTTGCTGCCATCTTCTGTGTTCTTTTCTTCTTGCCTTTAAACCAATCTGGATAACCAATTACTTCAAAGCAGTTATCAGAGTAATGTCCATCTAAATTGCAAACCTTACAGTGCTTCTTCTCACTGTTGTTAGGTTTCTTGATCTCTTTCTTAGTAGAATTGTTTCCCTGTGCTCCCATAAAAGCCATAGGCTCCACCACTGTACTAGTAATCTGCTTCTGTCTTTCAATTTGTAAAACAAGATGATAGGCCTTGTTCAGATTTGGAAAAAGGCTCCATTGACAGAATTTGTGTCTTCACTGCTTCAAATTCTGCATTTAGATTGATCAAGAAATGCATAGTCTGATCCCGAGCATCCAATTCAGCAACTCTTGAGAGCACCTTGCAATTACACTTTGCAAGAACACCACATATGCAAACCGGCACAGACCTCATACACTGCAGATCATCCCAACACTTCTTGAGTTTGGTATAATATGAAGTAACTGTGAGATTGCCCTGTGTGGTTCTCATAAGCTCCTGTTTCACTTGATAAATCAGTGCAGCGTTGCTCTGATTGTATCGTTCCATGATTTCAAGCCAAAGATCTCTCGCTGTAGTGGTGTAGATGAACGAATTAGCCAATTCTGGAATCATTGAGCTCAGAATCCAGCACGCCACCATTTCATCACACCGAGTCCACCGCGCGAAATCTTTGGATGTCTCTTCTGATTTGACTAGCGTTCCATCTATGAAACCACGTTTCATCTTCGCTCCAAGTCGCATCCGAATCTGGCGATTCCAATTGATGAAATTGTTCCTGTCGAACAATACTGGACTAAGCGAGTGGTTAGGATTCTCCGAATTTGCCATAGCAAGTGGATCTCCAGTCGCCACTCCGCTCATCTGCAACAATTGTTCATTCGTCAGTGTTTGAGCCATCTCCGATTCAAACCCTACGATTTAAGAAATCAGAAAATTTGTGGAAGAATCAAACAGAAAACACTCAATCTCACTTAATCTCTCTCAATCGACTCCCTCAGCTCTGATACCATGTAGAATTCGGATCGATCATCGACTGAGAACTCCATTGAAGGAGTAAGAAAGAAGACGAGAAACTGTACTCTGTATTGATGAACTCTCACACTCTGAAAGATTACAAGAAAAGGAAGGCGAAAACAACTATTTAAAGAAGGACAAAACACACTAACTAATCTGAGCCACTAATGCCATGTAAGCAACCTAATACTAACAAACATAACAAACTTCCCAGCTAATACACCAGTGAACTATATAACTCAACAATTTGCTAGTAGCTAAATGTTATTAAGCATAGTTATATACATACTGGTAGTGGTATACTCTCTAGAATAGACACTGAAACCAAATTTCACATTTCACATACACAAAAACAACTAAGCAACCCTGAAAAAACCAACATGGGGATTGGAAACCAAATACACAACAAGAGCACAAATCCTGCTTTGTTTCCTAGACCTAGCTAGAAGCAGATTCCCTGTTCTTGATCATTCTCTTCTGCCTCTCCTTATCAATTGGGCTCTGAATTCTTTTGTCAATAAGAGTTTTAATATTATGAAATTTGGTGCGTCTCTATCAAAATACATTAATAACGTACGGAGTAATGTTTGAGTAGCATGGCTTTAATTGAAGAATTGAAAAGTGTAGACACTTGTTTATTACTTTTCTAGAATCTTACAACTTAGCTGATACTTGACTAATGACTATAGTTTTATATTTTAAAAACATAACCTAACTCTTATCAACCAAAAACTAGTACATAAATTGGATGGAAACTTTTTGTTTCAATTTCTGGGATGCTTTAAATTTCATAAATGGAAAAGACAAGATATCCGTGGGCCAAGGCCCAAATACAAAAAAATGTCTAAAGGAATGTATGAACATGTAAAGGGTTTAGCCTAAGCTAGCTGGTTAGTTAGCTGCTAAGTACAAGTCATGCCTTAGGCACGTGACTTGTAATACGTTGTATAAAGGCTAAACAGAAAGGTTGTTGCAATAACAGATTCCATTTTTCATTTTCTTTTTTCCTCTCTTCTCTCTTACTGATTTGAAGGTTCATCAATGGAGCTTTTCTCCAGTTTCTTCTTTTCTTTCGTTTGATAGAAATTTCATATGGTATCAGAGCACAAGGTTGTTCTCGATTAGTTTTTCTTCTCTTATTTGTTTTCTTTCGAACACATTGATGGCGGCCAGAGAAGGTCATCAACAAAATGCTTATTCGGATTCGTTATTCTTGTCGAATTCTGATCATCCCGGGGCTCAATTGGTCTCCGCGGTGTTTGATGGGACATATTACCGTAACTGGAGTCATGGAGTTCGAATGGCTCTCGGCGCGAAGTTCAAACTCAGTTTCATTGATGGTACCTGCAAGAAACCAGTCGAAGAAGGTGAAGATCTGGCACGATGGATAAGGACAAATTACATGATCAGGTGTTGGATTTCTAATTCCATGTCGCCTAGCATCTCTTGCGGATTCAGGTATGTTACCTCTGCAAAAGAACTATGGGATGAGCTTAGTGAACGATATGCTCAGTCTAATGCGCCTTTGGTGTTTCAATTGAGAAGAAATCTTGCAAATCTTAAGCAAGGTAATTTGTCTGTCACTGATTACTATGGAAAATTAAAGTTGCTTTGGGATGAGATTATGAGTTTGGATCCTATGCCTGAATGTGAATGTGTTGCTAAGAAATCTTGTATTTGTGAGTTGGGAAAGAAAATGTTGATTCTAAGAACAAGATGATGGACTTTCTTACGGGTCTTAATGATGGATTTGAGACTGTGCGTAGTCAGATACTGGGAATGGACCTTGTGCCTACGGTGAATAAGGCCTTTTACTTGGTTCAGCAAGTAGAGAGGCAAAAGCTTGTTACCACTTCACCTTCATCATCATCTACTACAGAGATGAGTGCTTTAGCAACTGGTAGACAACAATGGAGGATGTCTAAAGAAGATTACAAGAAAATGAAAATGCAGAGGGTTTGTGATTTTTGCAAACAGAAGGGACACTTAATGGATAGTTGCTTCAAGTTGCATGGGTTTCCTGAGTGGTACAAGGGACCTAAGACTCAATCAGATTCAAGATCCAAAGCTAATGTTGCAGCTCAACGGGATCATCCGTTGGAGTTTGGTGATTCTCTTGACAAGAATGCAGCAAATGTGTCTATAGAAAAGAGTCATCAGTTTGACAGGTCTTCGATCCCTTCGATCTGTCAGGAGGTTTTGAAGGCTATGAAATGGAAAGCTCAAGCAGATTACAATAGTGCAAACTATGCAGGTAAAGTCTTGTCTTCTATTGTCTTACATGCTAAAATATGATGTTTTGACAATAGTTGGGTTATTGATACTGGGGCAACAAATCATATGTGTTCAAATATGTCTATGTTTGTCAGTTTGAAGGATGTTAGCAGGTCAGTTTTGGTTGGTTTGCCTGATGGTTCTCTGGTTAAAGTTCACAAGATTGGTGATGTGGAACTGAACAAGAATATTATTCTTCGAGATGTTCTTTATATTCCAGAGTTTAAACAAAATTTGCTTTCAGTGCCCAAGGTTATTGATCAAAATGCTCTTGTTGTTGTATTCTCATCTAAGGAATGTCTTTTTTCAGGACCCCTTGACTAAGATTGTCAAGGCTGAAGGTCAAAGACAAGGAGATCTTTATAGAATCAAGTCTGTTGACAGTCATTCAGTCAGCAATGAGTCAGTTTTCAATAGTTTTGCTTGTAATAAAGAAGGTGTAAAACCTGTATTACAGTGTCATAATTCTGTTGATTTGTCCAGAATACATTCTAGACTTGGACATATGTCTTTGTCCAAGCTTAAACATTTGCCTGTAGTTGGTATTTCTACTATGAATGAATTGAATTGTGAGGCTTGCATCATGGCTAAGCATCACAAATTGCCTTATGACAGGAGTTCTTCTATAGCAGTTAGTCCTTTTAATTTGATACATGTAGACCTTTGGGGTCCTTACAAAAGTCCTTATATAGGTGGTGCAAGGTACTCACTCACTATAGTAGATGATTGTAGCAGGATTACATGGACATTCTTGCTGAATTGCAATGATCAAGTGTATAGAATTATAGTAGAGTTCTTTGCTCATGTGAAGACACAGTTTAAGGCTTCAGTGAAAGTCTTAAGAAGTTATAATGGGACTGAAATTATGCAGCATCAGTGTCAGTGTTTTCTTGCTCAGAATGGTATCATTCATCAAAGGTCAGTTCCTGGTAATCCGCAACAGAATGGAAGAGTTGAACGAAAGCACAAGCATTTGGTAGAAACTGCTAGAGCATTAAGATTGTTTGCACAACTTCCAGTTAAGTTTTGGAGAGATTGTATTTTAGCTGCTACTCACTTGATCAACAAGATGCCCAGTTCAATTTTGTCTTGGAAAACACCATTTGAAGTGTTATTCAACAAGAAGCCTTGTTATGATAATATGAGGATTATAGGATGTTTGTGTTATGCTTTGCATAAACCTGGAGATAAGTTTGCTTCTAAGGCACAAAGGTGTGTCTTTCTTGGTTATCCATATGCACAGAAAGCCTATAAACTTTAAGATCTAGACTCTCATCAAGTCTTTGTGAGCAGAGATGTTATATTCAAAGAAGAGATTTTACCTTTTCATCCTTCCTATCATCCTACTGATCATAATCCTATACATCCTTACACATCATCTCATCAACAATTACCTCTTGTTAATCCAGCTTTGGATGATTTTGATATACCATTTTTTGGTCCTTATTCCTCTGCCAATACTCATGCTTTACACAAAAATCATTCTCCATCCCCTCCTAATCCTTTATCTCTCTCTGATAGTAACTCAGAATCCACACAACCACCTACTTTACCTGCCTTCTCCCTTAATAATGAGGTTGATTTCCCTCCATTAGCCAGACACTTACCTGTTCCTAGACAGACTACTCGTACAAGAGTACCACCAAGCAGGTTACAAGACTTTATTTGTCCTACTATCTCTTCTATAAGCTCTCGATCACAGTCCTTTCTTGCTACTCAATGTCATCTTTCTGGATACACTGATGAGTATAGAGCATCTCTGGCTAATGTTTTGTCTTTATATGAGCCTGTGTCTTATCATCAGGCTGTCAAAGATCCATCTTGGATTGATGCTATACAGCTAGAGTCGGCTACCTTGGAGAGAAATCATACCCGGGATTTAGTTGATTTACCACATGACAAGATAGCTATTGGATGCAAGTGGGTTTACATGATTAAATTTCGTCCAGATGGCACTGTGGAAAGATACAAAGCACGATTGGTTACTAATGGGTATAATCAAGTGGAAAGGAAAGATTTTAAACACACCTTCTCTCATGTGGCAAAATTTGCTTCAGTCAGGATTCTCTTGGCTCTAGCTACATCAAGAAACTGGTCCATTCACCAGTTAGATATTAACAATGCCTTCCTTCATGGTTTCCTTGATGAAGAGGTGTATATGCAGCTTCCTCAAGGCTATACAAAGGGCATTCTTGGTCAGGTATGTCATTTAAAGATATCTCTTTATGGTCTTAAGCAAGCTTCAAGACAATGGAATCTTGAGCTTACTAAGTTGCTACTTAAGTTTGGTTTTGTGTAGTCAAAGCATGATTATTCTGTCTTCATTAAGTGTGTGAATGGCAAGACTACTATGGCCTTGGTATATGTTGATGATATGTTGTTAACTGGAGATAATGAGTGTGAGATTTCAGCTATAAAGTCTGCACTTTATTATGCCTTTACAATAAAAGATTTAGGGCCTATAAGGTACTTTCTTGGCATAGAGGTTGCCAAGACTTCTGCTGGGACTTTACTCAACCAGAAGAAGTATATTTTTGATATTTTGAAGGACACAAAGATGTTAGATATCAAGGATGCAAAGTTTCCTCTTCAGAGAGGATTAAAACTTTCTATTGATCAAGGGGATCTTCTTGAGAATCCAGAGGTTTACATGAGACTTGTTGGCAGGTTGCTATACCTCAATCTCACCCGGCCTGATCTTTCTTATGCTTAACAACATCTTAGTCAATTTGTCAGTGCTCCAAGGGCACCACACTTGGCAGCTGCAATGCATGTAGTTCGATACTTGAAAGGAACCATTGACTTGGGTCTCTTTTATTATGCACAGTCTTCATTGAATTTGTCAGCATATTGTGATGCTGACTGGGGAAGTTGTTCTTTTACTGCAAGATCATTAACTGGTTATTGTGTTTTTCTGGGAGAATCTCTTGTTTCTTGGAAGACCAAGAAGCAGAAGACTGTCTCCAAAAGCTCTGCTGAATCTGAATATAGAGCCATGTCCGCTGCTTCTAGTGAGATTGTTTGGGATGCTGGTCTTCTTCAGGATCTGCAAGTTCATATTCCTCTACCTATCACCTTGTATTGTGACAACAAAGTTGCAGAGCACATTGCAGCCAATCCAGTTTTTCATGAGCGAACCAAACACTTGTAAATCGACTGCCATTATGTGAGAGATCAAGTTCATGCAATGTTTCTCACTACAACTCATGTTAGTTCACAACTTCAACTTGCTGATCTTTTGACTAAGGCTTTAGGTGAACACCAACATCACTTCTTAGCGTCCAAGTTGGGACTTGTGTCTCACAACTCAAGTCCAACTTGAGGGGATGATATGAACATGTAAAGGGTTTAGCCTAAGCTAGCTGATTAGTTAGCTGCTAAGTACAAGTCATGCCTTAGGCACGTGACTTGTAATCTGTTGTATAAAGGCTAAACAGAAAGGTTGTTGCAATAACATATTCCATTTTTCACTTTTTTCTCTCTCTCTTCTCTCTTACTGATTTGAAGGTTCATCAATGGAGGTTTTCTCCAGTTTTTTCTTTTCTTTCGTTTGATAGAAATTTCATAGAATGGACTTGGGTGCTGATAAAAAAGGAAGATAAGGAATTGAGGTAGGTGGTTGCCGACAGTTGAGCCCATTAAGTGTTGTTCATAATATTTGAATTCGATTTTTGTTTTACCATACATATGAGAAAATTAATATTGAAGTAGTCATTTTTAAAATGAAATAACGAACTATCTCGTCCGAACGCAGAGCAATATTAATCCATTAAGACAATAAAAACAAAGTGTACTTTTTGTTGGTTTGGATGAGTTTCTTATGATTGCATGGATTGCTTGGGTAACTCGTAATCATGAGGTTTTCCAACCTGATAATAGTGGATATGTGGGTGTGAGAATTGGACTTGGTAAGCTTGTTATTGCCTACAAGATGTATATGTCGGCTACCTCTTTGTCAAGCTTACAAGGGTTGTGTTCTTCGTCGTCGGAGTGGTTGTTGCCTCTTGGAGGGGTGCTTAAATTGAATGTTGATGCCTCTGTGTATGCATCTGGGGAGGTTGAGTTGGGTTTTGTGGTGCGGGATGCTTATGGGTTTATTTTGGGGGCCGTTGTTCGTTGTTTGTGTCTTCATTATGATGCTCGGTTGGCTGAAGCCCAGGCTATGGTTTTTGGGATCCAATTGTTGTAGGGTTGTCTTTTGGTAGGGTGGTCGTTGAGTCTGATGCGTTGGGACTTATCCAATGTGAAGGGTATGTTAAAGACTCCATCTGCTGATTACTCTTATTATGGTGTTTTTATTAGTGATATTTGTCATCTTTTATCTTTGTTTTCGTCTCGTTTTTTTTCTCATGTTCGTAGGACATGCAATGTTGTTGCTCATTTTCTTGTTGGATGGTCTATATCCAATGAAGGTGATGAACTTATGTTTGTTGATGACTTTTCTCAAGCTATTATTTTTTTGTTGTAATTCTCAAGCTATTATTGAGTTTACGGAATTGGATTTGATTTAATAATAGTTTGAATGTCTTTTCTTCTAAAAAAAAGTGTAATTTTTGTAACGCTCTTGATATTATCTTGTGTCTCTTGATATTATACATATTCATACTTTATCCATGACTCGTTGAATTTTCTTATGGGTGACCAGAAAATTTTTCTATAGAGAAAACGTACTATACGTTTTATTCACGGGTAGCGTAATAGTTTAATGTGTATGATAGAAATTAATTGGTATCTAGCTACTTTTGATTTTTCGAAATTCCACCATTCTTCTCTACTTTTAGTTTTTCAAGTTTAACCAAATCTTTCTGTCAAAATAAAATTCCAACATTTAATTTGAAGTTGCTTGTTTTATGAATGGTAATGGATCAGGTGGTGAATAGATGAATTCATACCATCACTTTTTTTTTTGGTCTTTTGGTCTTGACGCCTGGTTCAATCAAACAGAGTCGCTCTACGTCCAGACCGGGGTATTGTTGACATACGAAGTGGTAGATCTCTCTCAACATCAATGTATCCATATACGCTTTCAGCAGGAATCGAACCCGAGACCTTTAAATAGAACACTTAAGGGAGTCTAGTGCCAAATCACTAGACGAACTGAATGTTGGTCTCATACCATCACTTTACCTGTGAAATAATTCACCTACCCAATCCATTCGCCATCCGCAAACTCCTTACCTGAATCTGCCCTACCATCTGTAAGGTATATGGATAGGTCGGGTGAGATATGAATTTTATGTTCTTTTTTTTATCCTAACATGCGAAATTAGTATATAAATACATATTAACATGCTTAAAAAATACAAGCATAAATGATACAATATCCAATATTCCACGTACAAAACCATAAAAAGTAGCTTATAGATAGAGAAAATCCAGTGTATAGTATATACATATTTTTTTGAGGTAAGACTTAACATATATTTTATTTTAATAAGGAATTATTATACGGATTAATCGGGTGGATGATGGGTTGGGTGAAGGCTCACCCAAATCCAACCCATCATCCATCTGTTCACCACATTCTCTTCGAAGTTTTATCTTTATATTCAGGGCGGATGTTCAGATGAATTGGGTATTTGGGTGTATACGAATGATTACCATCCCCAATTATGTTCCACTGGATTGGAGTTTGATGAGTCAATTACCATAAAGCTTTTATCACAAAAGATTGGTCAAAAAGACAAATAGGTATATTAAGTCTCCCTCTTAAGATATATTGGTATTTTTAAAAATGTCAGGCATAAATAAGTATTTAAAGTGTACTCGAATGGACAAATTAGTATTCTATCTCATCTGAGATTGAAATGATCAGGTTTACAATTTTCTAAACCGGTTTGAAATTAATTAAACCAACTAACTAATAAATTAAACCATCCAACCCTTTCCGAGCAGGTTCCGTGAGTTCAATCCCCCATATCCACACATTCCACATCTTGTTTATCACGACCGACTGCATTACATTGCGAATAATTAATTTCAAAAGTAAGGGAAATATCTTTGCATAAATTTAAAGCTGAAGATTCAAGGACTCGTTTTCTTCAACTTTGAAGTACATTGCACGAATAACGAATGTGTTTCTCGAAGCTGCCCACTTGATCTTTATGTTTAGTAAAAATTGAAAACTGTAGATTATCACATATTGTGATTTTATAGAGAGATGCTTATTGATATGATAGGCTAGAAAGAAAAGAACAAGTAGAAAAAACACTAAGGTAGATAGTGCAGTTACAGAGGGCAAGCGGGTGCAATTGGGGTTGAGCTTGCAATTATTGTGGTGCCAGAGAAGTTGGCCTTGGTCGTCGAGGATCCCACCGTCGAGGACGACGAGTCCGTTTTGGTCCTGGAATTGCACCCACTCCGGGAAAGGCTAGGTTGGTTTGGAAATTGGGTTTAAGAGAGGATGGGCTAGTTTTTTTTTTTTTTTTTTTTTTTTTAATAAGGTAAGAATTCGAGTTACTGACAAAAATGTCGGACAGCTCGAGAGGCCGATAATCCGGCAACTGGAAAAACCAGTTAGTACAACACAAACAAACAAATGAAAATACAACAAAGCAAAAACAAGCTACAAGACTAGAGAGAGAAGTGAGTCCAGCACAAACGAACAGTGTCACCAGACGACGGGTCAAACAGGAAAACAATCCTGGGAAGTGAAGATTGGACAACCATGACATTGCCCCCACCTAGATGAGGGATCTTCAGGAGTCTCGACCACCCTGACGTTGCCTTCGGGATCTTCAGGAGCCTCAACACAACCACGACCACAACTGGAACAACTCGATCTCCACCCTAATCAGCTCAACAAAAGCAAAGTAGTACAACACACAAGCTTGCACACACACATAAAAAAAAATATTTAAAATTAAAATTAAAATTAAAATACTGGCCAGAGCTCCAAACCACGAGAGGGAGAAGAACTGCACGGCGGGGGACAGGGGAGGGAGGTGGACGGCGGAGAAGGAGGAGGGGATAAAAAGGAAGACAAGGAGGAAGGCGGGGGAGGCGGCGGCGGGGCAGAGATGGAGGGCGGAGAGGAAGAAGACTGGCCAGAGCTCAACCAAGGGACGGGTTGGCGTCAGCGGAGGAGGGGAGGCGGCGGCGTGGGTTTCTCTGAAATCCCTCGGTGGGGCAGATCTGGGCAGGGAGGTGGAGGCTCAGTGGAGTTTCTGATCTGGATTTAGACCCCAAAACTTGCCTTCACGGCGGCGGGTTCGAGGGATTTCAGAGGGGCTCGGTCGAAGCGGTGGCAAGGGAGGCTCGGAGGAGCATTCGGTGGACGATAGCGGCGGTCGGCCAAGGCGGCTCGATGGAGCATTTGCTAGGGCCGACGTCTTCCCGGCGAAGGCTAGGAGAGGCGGCATGCCGGTGAGGCGGGTGCCGATGAGGCGGGAGACGGGTGCCGGTGAGGCTAGTGTCGGATAGGAGGCCTGTTAGGGCCGGCTCCCAGAAGGGAGGCCTGTTAGGGCCGGCTGGTCTTTCTCAGAGTGTCTCAGAGTGTTTCACAAAAACAGCTTATGGATAGAGGATGGGCTAGTTTGATTATTAATGAATTGGTTCGTTTAATTTCAAATCGATTCAAACCAGACTGTTTCAACATCCGATGAAATAAAATACTGTACTAAATTTTATACCAGAGCTCATTTTATATACTTATTTGTCCCCGACTTTATTTAAAATACTAATATATTCTAAGGGAGTCATTTAATATATCTATTTGTCTTTTTAGCCCACAAAAGATTAGACTCTGAAAAAAGGGAAAAGTTCAAATGAGGATAGCTCCCCGTGTCAGGACTCAGGATGCACCAAGCGCGTCCAAAAATTCGGCCTGACCGAATTATTCGCGAATTTTTCGGAAAATATTTTTCAAAAATTCAAATTTTTGCAAAAAAAATCGATTTTGTGTGCATATGAAATACACTGTTGTGTGCATATGTTAGGCTCGGTGTGTGCATGTGGTTTTCAGAATGTGTGCATGTCTGGGAACAGTTGTTAATGCTAGAGACATGTGTGCATATCAAATACACATCTGTGTGCATACGCGAAAAAGTGTGTGTGCACATATAACCAACAAGGTGAATGATTTCCTGGGTATGAACACATGATTTTTGCGGTATGAACACATGATTCCTGGGCTTATATTTGATACGCACACGCACGTAGTGGATATGCACACAACAAGGTGGATGATATGCACACAATAGTCTATTTGACATGCACATAACGAGTATTTGATATGCACACATGGTTTGTGTGCATCAACACTTGAGACCATATGTACACACGAGGTATGCACACATGGTTTGTGTGCATCAACACTTGAGACCATATGCACACACGAGGTATGCACACGATAGTGTAATGGATGTGCACACGACAGGTTATTTGGTATGCACACATGGTTTGTGTGCATCAACACTTGTTTCCATGTATGCACATGACTTGAGACCATATGCACACACGGGGTCTGCACACGATAGTATAATGGATGTGCACACGACAAATTATTTGGTATGCACACACATGTGTGCATACCAACACTTGTTTTCGGGTATGCACACGACCCGAGACCATATGAACACACGGAGTATGCACACAACAGTATAATTGATGTGCATACACAGGTTATTTGATGTGCACACAAGTCCTCTAAGCATAAACACTATGTTAAAGACATTCACAATTTCAGAGACCATATGCACACACACATAGTTACATATGCACACAACAGTGCATCTGATATGCACACACACGTTATATGATATGCACACAAAATCGATTTTCTGGGAAAAATTTTGACTTGGAAATTTTTTTTGCCGAATTATTCGCGAATTATACGTGAAAAATTCGGCAATTGTACTGCAAGGCCGAATTGAAGCTTTTCCCTATAAGGGCGCGCGCCTCCGCCACTGTTCACTCCGTTTTTTTTTGTTTTTCCCTCTAATTTTTTTTCTCTTCTCTCATTCATCCTCAATCCTATCATGAAACACCGTCCTCACCGGAACCGGACCCTCTGAAAAAATGGGTTTAGTTTTAGTATAGTTCGAAAAATTTTGACCTTAAAATTTATAAGATTGTCTTTTTTTTCTTTTTATATCGATTTTTCAATCACCGTACTATTTTTAATTTTTTACAAAATACCTTTTTTATTATACAATTTTAGAATCTACTCATAATTTTTTTTTTCTAAAACTCCACGAGAATATAACTAAAGTAAAATATACTATTATTATTTCATGTCGTGTTTTTTTCTTCTTCCTATCTACAGATTTCTTATGATTTTTTTTATCAGATTTATCTTTTATGATTAGCATTGAGTCTATTGACAGCTACTAATCACGTGTCACCTTTCGCGAGGACGTGTAAGGAAAGGGAAACTAACTCCATTAGAAGGGACCATTCAAACCGGCCCTATAATATAACAAATTTACATACTTGAGGATATTCTTATTTGTTTTTTTTTTTATGATCGAAATATAAGGCCTTTAATATAACAGTTGGTCGACATGGTACACGTAATACAAATTAGGTATATCAAGGGCAGTTGAATGACGTATATTTATGGATGTATTTTTACACGTTCAGTAGCTGCTCCTCATTATTTTCCTCAATTCATACAACTAACATCTTATCTTATACGATGAATCTAAAATAACCGTTATATATATTTTACGAAAAATAATAATATTAGAATCGTACGTTAACTAACAAATTAAACAATCAATTTTTGACGTCTGAACTGGATTGATCTCATCAAGAAGTCAATTAAGAGACCGCGTTAAGCAAACCAAAGAAAATTCCAAGGGCATGCATGATGCATGCAACAAACAAACTCATAAACTTAATTATTTCCCAATTAACCAACACGGTATATATGTTACACGGGCCGCCTGTAAAATTAAAGCACTATAAATCCTGCAAACTTAGACATATATTTCATCTCTGCACGTACTCTACTACAACATTAATTCGCAACATAGATTAATTAATTAGAAGCAGATGATTTCTGGTTCGGTTGATCGATCCTTATATACGTACGTCGAAGCTAGGCAATATAATGGCACCCCACTTCCAAGGAGATGAAGCCCCACAAACACCTTGAGCACCTTGCCAAGACCGGCGCTGTTGTTGGCGGCGCTTATGCCATGGTACGCACGCTAGCTAATTAATGCACGTGCGTGTAATTTTGAAGCATGAAAAGCACAAGGCGAAGAAGGAGCCAGAGCAGGCTCGAAAGCACAAGGTCAGACTTCAGAGAGGAGCTAGGTTGTAGAATCGAGTGTGTTAGATCAAGGAACGGTAAGTTCGTTCCTTGGGCAGCGGAAAATAACAACAAAACTATGAAGTAACGAGTTCAGTTCCTTAGAGAGGAAAACTTAATCAACCAACTAGTTGACTAAGAAAAACCTCTACCTCTAGGTTTCCCTAATAGGATTTCGAATGTCTACTTATGTTATTAATCCTGGAATTACAAACAAGCAAGTCTTATCTCAATCTAGTTCACTCCTAGATATCTAGATTTCTCAATGTAACGTTCCTAACAACACACTAGACAACCAAAACCCTAACAAGTACTCAACTTACCAAAGTTTCGTCCTTGTAAGTGTTCTTCTTGCTTCCGAATGTTCTGCTCTGGAAAATGCTCTGTGTGTTCAGTAGTTGTAGAAATTCGCAACTCTCTAATATATAGTCTAGGAAATTCTCATATTTTACCCTAGTTTTACTTAAGGAAAATAAGATAATAAAATCCTATACAATCTTTTCTAACAATATTCTACCCAAAATCTCTTCACCGAGATCTTCCTTGAGGCCCAAGTTGCAACTTCCAAATCTGTTTTCCATAACAGATATTCGACGGCTCTCTAGGGTTTCAGCGCGCGCGTCCTTCGTTCCTTGCACTGTTGTTCCCTTTCTCTGTTCTGTTCAACATCACGCGTCTCTTCTTTCGTTCCAGCGTGTTGTTTTTGGCTTCTCTGTTCCTTTGCTTTTCTGTTTTGACTCTTCTCAGGTTTTCATCGTTCCTTTGACTTCACCGTTTCCTGAAACTCATAGTCACACTAAAAACCATCAAAAACATTTGAGTTTATCATCATCAAAATCAAAGGGAACATCATCGTTCCAACAATTTCCCCCTTTTTGGTGATGACAAACTCCTTCAAAATGTGCACGTCAAAATACGCAGTTCAGAATAGACAATTTAGAAGCATTTTCACATTTAATCACACAGATACTATGTTCAAATAATTAACAATGTTCCCCCTCAGAAGGTTCATTGAGAATTTACCTTCAAGCAGCTTTGTCATTCCCCTTAGCACTAGCTTCTGTTATCAACTCTTCCTTGGGTTTCACATTTTCCATACTTCCCCCTTTTGGCATCATCAAAAGTTCCACAAGAAACCGAAAGACTTGACACACATGCAACTCATAAACAAAATAATTCATTCATAAAGTTATGCGAAGTACATAGCATAGGGACCTAGACAGCTAAGATCAGAAGATAAGGAACAATCACACAAAAGACATAGAAACATTAAAAAAATCAAGAACAGAGGGTCAGGCGGGCTAGAATAGGAATGGAGAGCACTCAGATCTCAGGGTCTTCCGCAGAATCATCGGCTTTGCTCAAGAAATGATCCAAGAGCAATGACATGGTTGTGTTCAACTGCTTGAGCTCAGCAAGTATCTTATGCTGAATTGAGCTTCCCTTAGACGTTCCTTCACCAACCGCTTTCTTTGCAGCGACAGTGCATGTTCCCTTGGTATTGCCCTTAATTTGTCGGTGATGATCTTCTTGCTTGGGGAATCCATGGAAGGCAGAGAGCTTTAGGGAGGTGAGAGCTGGAGAGATTTGAGAGAGTGTTTGAATGCTGAGAGATATCAGAGAGAGAGGAAGTGGCGGTGCAGGAACTTGTGAAGATATGCCGTATATATAGGAACAAGATAAAATCTTTTTCAAGATAAAATCTTTTTCAAGATAAAATCTTTTCCAAATAAATTCTTTCGGATCTCAACAGTCTCTAAGTTTCCTTCTTTCAAAAGTTTCCTTCAATAACTCTTCTCTCTCCTGATGCAACAGTCACTTTTTGCTCGGTTGCCGCGTCACTATTCCAGTCGCAGAGCGGTCAAATCGCACAGGGAGCCGTTCCAATGGATACCTGCAACTCAATTGATGCCAGCCTCTGATTCAAATTCAACGTTCCAAACCTATCCGTTCCCCCTCAATCTGAGCAACAGTCTTCGTTCCCCCTGAGACTAAGAGTGCTTGTGAGGCTTGTCTGGATATTTCAATGATGGGTTCACACAAAATATAGTATATCCAAACATATGGTAGGGAGAAAAACAACACAGATAATTATTCCCAATAAAAGGTTTAACAAAGAGGGATCATAGGGAACGTTTACCTGAATCGCGGCTAAGGTAGGCAGCACAACAAATTATCATGTGGGCTTGTAATGAGGGTTCAATCATCAAATTGGTTGTTTTGGGTCTTTAAGTAAGATGTTAGCATGCAATCAAGTAATTCAACACAAATCAAAAGACAAAGTATCTAGACCCTAAGATAAGGCAATTCGAACACACAAAAATCATGAAAAATTATGTCATGAGAGGCCAGTAAACAAGGAACTTTATGAAATCTGTGAAATGAGTTAGCCAAGCATTGAGGGAATAATGGATGTGAAGGTCCTCAATTCAGAGAGATCATGCCAAGGAGTAATCGAAGATACTGGACCTTTGTCTAGTGCTTTGGTGAAGATGTTTGCCACTTGATTTTCAGTCCTGCAATGTTCCATTCTAATAAAGCCCATGTCAACATTATCACGTAGAAAATGATGACGAATGTCAATATGCTTAGTACGTGAATGATGAACTGGATTTTTTGAAATGTTGATGGCACTAGTATTATCACACATAATAGGAACGGTGCCAAGAGACATACCATAGTCTTCCAGTTGTTGTTTAAGCTACAATACCTGAGCACAACAGCTTGCCGCGGCGACGTATTCAGCTTCTGCAGTGGAAAGGGCCATAGAGTTTTGTTTCTTGGAACCCCATGAAACGAGACAGGGCCCAAGGAACTGTGCCGTTCCAGAAGTGCTTTTGCGATCTACTACGTGCCCAACAAAGTCGGCGTCTTGTTGTTCCCTTGGTCGCAAAGCTGTGCAACACTCAACAAACTGAAACCAAGTTCATGAACTAATTAACTAACCTCTTTTACTGTGATGTTGGAGTTTAGTTTCGTTTCGCCTGTTCCAATGATTTCTCTGCGTCTCTTGTCTCCAAGAGCAACACTCCCTCTGGAGTGTTTGTGAAGTGAGGAGAGTTGATCTTCCTTTCCAGTCATGTGGCATGAACAAGCGTTGTCAATGTACCACCTCTCGTTCCCCCTCACTTCAACCTGCACAGAAAAAGTTAGTGTTTGGCGACCCAGGCAAGCTTAGTCTTACCTGGTCGAGACACATAATGCAATTGTTCCATGGGAATAGTTCTAACAACCGTTTTCTTCCTATTTCTAGCATGGTTAGAGTTATGCACATGTGAATCATCATAGAAATCATTCAAGTTCACATTGTTACTCCTACTGTTCCTTCTCTTTGTGTGCTCTTCAGAGAACTTCCTTTTCTTTTCACAGTCTCTTTGCACATGTCTGTTGTCTCCACAATACCAACACAGCTTGAATTGTTCCAATTGAACATACTTTCTGTTAGGAACAGTACTCTTGCGTTGTTTCGCACGTTCAGGACATGGAACGTTTGGTTGCGTTCCCTGAGACTGCTTGAGAAAAATCTTGTGGGCAGGTTGTCCAGTGTACCAGGACTGAGTTTCATCCAGACCACTCTCAAGGACCTTGACGCGCTCCTCAAGATTGCGATTCTTCTCTCTAGCATCTTGAAGTTCCCTATCTCTTGCTTCACGTAGTTCTAGTATAGAGGGATCATCTTCCGTTTGCTTGGAACCTGTATAGCCAATACCATACCTTGCTTCGACGAACTTGACGCTTTCAGCTTCAGCTTTCTGTTCCATCAGAACATAATGAATCTTGTGCACATAGGACTTCATCTCGGATATCTGTGCTTCAAGCTTACTTGGACTAGCTATACTCCTTGCATCAGTATTGTTAGAAACTTCATTCATAAGCAAGAGACTTTTTCATTTCTCAATCTCTGAAGTTCCTCATGATTAGCCTCACATGAAGAACAAGGAACAGTTGAGCTACTAGCAGTTTTAGACAGATTCTCTTTTAAACTACTACATCCATCTTTAGAATTTGCAAGTTCCTCTCATGTTTTCAAATTTTCAGTGTACATTTCCCTTATGAAAGCAATCAATGATTTTTTGTCATAATTCACAAGAGATTTCAGAAAGGTTTCGGGATTTACCTCGAGTTCCTCAGAAGAGTCGTTGATGGCCATAGCACACATTTTGCCACTCCAAGCTTCAAGATCTTCACTGTCTGAGTCATCTTCATTGCCCCACACAGCAACGAAGGCTTTCTTCTCATCGTTCCCAGACGGTTTGCTTGGTTTCTTCGGTTTTGGGCAAGAGATAGCGTAGTGACCCTTTTCGTTGCAGTTGTAGCCTGTGATATCCTTGATGTCACGAGTCTCACCGTTCCCTCCTCTGTTGTTTCTTCCTTTATTGTAGAGGGAACACATGACTTTGGTTAGCAGCACCACCTCAGGATCATCGGAGCCATCATTATCATCGAGGTCGTTCTCAATCCTGTCAACAGCCTTTTCAACCATCAAAGCGATTCCCTTTTCTTTGGAATCCTTGTTTCTTGCAGCCTTCTCTTCATTGTCATACTTCTGAATCTTGCTGAAGACCTCATGGAATGTCAGTTTGACAGTGTTGGGGTTCTCCTTTAGAATGGCTTTGGTCATTGCATGGCGATGAGGAAGCCCATCAATGATTATAAGGATCTTCTCGTCAGGAAGGATTTCTGCATCCGTGACGGAGTGGGCAGTCAGATTTGCAGTGATCTTCTCAAACCTGGCTTGGTAGGAACTCACATCTTCCTTGTCATCCATTTTGAAGTTGTAGAAGTCCTTCTTGGCAGTGAAACGATCAACTTCACGCAGATCCTTGCTTCCCATGTACATCTGTTCCAAGGCAAGCCATTTAGCATTAGCCGACTCACAAGATTGGAGTTTTTGCACATTTTGCTGATTGAGAGCGTTGTTGATGAGCATGGCTGCTTTGCAACTTTTCTCCATGATTTTAAGACCGTCTTGATCCCATTTCTTCAGTTTTTTTTTTCTTCTCCAGATCGACAATGTCAATATCACCAAGGGAGATCACCAACCAGCATTGGTAATCGTTACTTTGCACCCATTTGATGAAAAGCGTCTTCCAATGTTGATATTGGCCAGCGAGCAAGAGAGGGGGCCTTGAGGAGTTCAAACCGACTTCGACAGTACTAGGAGCCATTGTTACCTGAAAAATCTGTAAGTAACACACAATCTAGAGCAAACCGGCTCTGATACCAATTATAGAATCGAGTGTGTTAGATCAAGGAACGGTAAGTTCGTTCCTTGGGCAGCGGAAAATAACAACAAAATTATGAAGTAACGAGCTCAGTTCCTTAGAGAGGAAAACTTAATCAACCAACTAGTTGACTAAGAAAAACCTCTACCTCTAGGTTTCCCTAGTAGGATTTCGAATGTATACTTATGTTATTAATCCTGGAATTACAAACAAGCAAGTCTTATCTCAATCTAGTTTACTCCTAGATATCTAGACTTCTCAATGTAACGTTCCTAACAACACACTAGACAACCAAAACCCTAACAAATACTCAACTTACCAAAGTTTCGTCCTTGTAAGTGTTCTTCTTGCTTCCGAATGCTCTGCTCTGGAAAATGCTCTGTGTGTTCCGTAGTTGTAGAAATTCGCAACTCTCTAATATATAGTCTAGGAAATTCTCATATTTTACCCTAGTTTTACTTAAGGAAAATAAGATAATAAAATCCTATACAATCTTTTCTAACAATATTCTACCCAAAATCTCTTCACCGAGATCTTCCTTGAGGCCCAAGTTGCAACTTCCAAATCTGTTTTCCATAACAGATATTCGGCGGCTCTCTAGGGTTTCAGCGCGCGCGTCCTCCGTTCCTTGCGCTGTTGTTCCCTTTCTCTGTTCTGTTCAACATCACGCGTCTCTTCTCTTCTTTCATTCCAGCGTGTTGTTTTTGGCTTCTCTGTTCCTTTGCTTTTCTATTTTGACTCTTCTCAGGTTTTCATCGTTCCTTTGACTTCATGATAACAGGAATTTGCCGTTCTAATTCCTACTATGCAAAGTATCCAAACAAATCCTAAAACGTAGTCCTAGGTAAGTAAGGGTCGAATCCACAGGGAAACAAAGTCTATCGCAGTATGCAATATGTATGTCAATTTAAAGCAACCAAAGAGGGGTTTTGTTGGTTTGTTTTAGTAGCCAAGCATGCAAATGGTAAATAAGAAATTAAAGGTGATGAAATCAGTTATTGGGAAAACACTCAGTCAAACAATATCCACTATTCGAATGACAAGTTGATCATAGATACTACTCAAAATCGCATGCAATGGTAATTCCGATTCCTTTTCAGATGTAACTAATAGCACAACCAGATACTATTAGAACTAACTAATTAAACAACCCTGAAACTATCAAGATTCAGTTTAACAGCAACCTTACGGATAGGAATATAGTTGGATACAACCCTAGAATAAAACAACCAGTTTTTACCCTAGAATGTAAATCAATTCTCTTCTGCATAAGATTAGCACAACCAGTTACTAACACGATGCAGTTGCTACTATGGAATAGATATGCTCAACCAGTAACAATCTAACCCTAGCAATAGATAAATAACGACAAAACCTAGTTGATCAGACTAGAAATTATCAATATCAATCTTAAGAAATCAAACAAGAGAAGAGATAAAAACCACGCAATAGATTAGGAATAAGAATCTCACAACTGAATCACACGAAAAGCTTCAATGTCTGACTAAGCAAGAGAGGCTTAGTTCTTCATAGCAAGAGAAACGTAGAATAAGAAATTAGGGTTCCGAGATAGAAGAAACAAGTTTTCTCAACCCTTAAATACCAAAGAAAAATAATCTGAAATTATCCTAAAAAGAAATAATAAAAACCTAATAAAGTAATACAAAATACATCCGAAAAGGCAATCGGCTCGGTGATGCTTCCGTCGGCGGCGGCCGCTGCTTCTTCCACGGCGATCGCCGTAAATGCGGCGGGCGCCGCAATTAAACGGCGGTCGCCGTTTCCAGGTCATAGCTAAGGTCTCTCCAGGGCAATTAACGGCGGTCGCTGTTTCTTCCGCGGCGGTCGCCGCAATTCTGTTTCTTCATCCTTCGCTCCTCAGCTCCTAAGACTCCAAAAACGCAACTTCCGCACCTCCTCGCCAAGTCTCCAAATCACCTCCAAAGCATCCTAAAACACCACTAAAACCATGCCAAAACTCCGTCAATACACACAACATAATCGTGTGTATCAAACTCCCCCACACTTGAATCTCTACTCGTCTCAAGTGGATAGAGAACTACCACCCATTACCAATGAAGCACCTAGATCATCAAGATGTAAAGAAGCTTGCAACTAAGAGTAAAAGCATCTACATGAAAGCTCAACATCCCTCAACCAACCGACCACAACACAATTACACCCTCAACTCCAGCATCGTAATCAGCACAACATCAACACAAGCACACAACAATAACAATATACTCCTCAGCAGCAAACACGACACACATCCAAGCTTAAGGGCAAGCAGAATACTTCCCCCAAGCTTATCCCGGTCATCCAAAAATGTAAGTAGCCACTAGTCCTAACCTCCATCTATGACTCCTTATGTCTCCCAAAGTGACCTACCCGACAATCCTTCTTTGTCTCCTCTTCTTATGTCGCCCCGCCGGTAAAATGAGATCCTAGAAAACACTCCTCTTCTTTTCACTCATTTTGCCTAGGAGCCCTTTCGGGTTTTCATCCTAGCCACTCATTTCATTTTATCATAGATGGACTCACCGCCTCACATCACTCTGAATCCACTTTTGCCCAGGCCTAATGCCTGTCGGATTACCTGCTTTTTACCTGGACTGCCCTTTCGGGTTTTCAGTCCATCCCCAGGATTTTTATTTGCCTTTTTTCATTTTGTGGCTCTTTTTTTTTCTTTTTGGATGAGATAAAAGCAATACATAAGTACATAACCAACTCCCCCACACTTAAAATAAGCATTGTCCTCAATGAAATCAGACATAATAAAAGGGGGGAAGGAAAGAATGTACCACTATGCTGCTGCGGTGGAAAGTCTGGATACTTGGAACCCATGAAAAGGTTCCACTGCCTCATCTGCTCCTCCATTGCATGGATGTCTTGGGCCTGCGTCGCGTAATGATCCCTTGACTCCTGGCGGAAGTCAATGAACTCCTGGTGATACCCAGCGATGTCCGACTGAATGGACCGCTGACGCGTGTCAATGTCTTGGACCATCTCCCACATCTGCCGCTGATAGTCTCCACGCGACACAGCAGTAGCGGCAGCCTGCACCTCAGGCATAGCAGTATCCTCATCATCATCCTCATCATCATTGTCATCACCACCCTCATCAGGCTGTGCCACAGGGACAGCAGAAGAACCAGCGGCTGAATGGCCTGCAGCTGAACCACCACCAGCTCCCACACGGTGTCGGCGCACATCAAAATCCCTGTAGCGTGGGCCACAGGTCACCTCAAAGGGAAAGGGATGGGGATCCGGTAACAGCCCCGCGAACCATACAACCAGAACTTCGGGTTCGACCCGGTCCCAGCCACAACAGTGGACGTCTTGAGCTGCCTCCAATCATATCTAAAGGTAGCAGAGAGCTGCTGGGAAGGGTCGGGCTGCTCGAGGCCCAGGTGACGGCCGATCAGAGTAATCATGCCCCCAATGACAATCTTGTGCTTCTTGTTCTCCTGAAATTTCCTATAGGAAGCAATAAAGTGGGAGCGCCAACTCCACACTAAGGGGCACTCCGGGGTCATACTCCACACCGCGTACAAGTCATCATATGGGACCTTGTTTAACTCGGACTGGCCATGGAAGGCCATCCGCACTACCTTGTGAGCTAGTCGCAAGCCCGTATGCGACCACTTGTAGTTATATTCTCCTCCCTGCGGGTCAAATATATCAGTCCCTGTAGAGTGATACCAAAAAGTAAAGAACTCGTTGGCGTCCGCCCACGCCCTCTCAGAAGATGGTGGCCTGGTAATCCCAAGCGCTGTGTCAAGGTCCGCATAGGACATCGAATGCCTGCTGCCATCTAGACTGAATGTAATACTTTCCGTATCACAATGATTCTCAAAACTAGCCAGGAATTCCACAGTCCAGACAGGGAAGGTGGGTGCCGCTAAGTGGTAGAAACCACCCAACCCGCCTTTAACAAAGAGCTGCTGCGTGCATTCATAAATCTTCAATTCCCGCATGGTCTCTGGGTCGAAGAATAATGTAGACTGGAACTCCTTATCCAGTATAAACTTCCGACGGGACTCCTCAACCCCCGATGATTTCTTACGAGAGGCCTCACCCCCCGATGATTTCTTACGAGATGAGAATGTGCGTTTCAACAGTCCAAACATCACAAATATAGACAGCAACACAATCGAAATCAGAAACAGGGCAAATAAATCACCAGAACGCGAGGAAACGGCGGTCGCCGCGCGGAATATGGCGGTCGCTGCTAGGAGCGGCGGTCGCTGCGATGAATACGGCGGTCACCGTGAGCAAAATTCCGCAGCCATGTCAGATCTGGACAGTGGCGGTCGCCGGGTGGGTTGTGGCTTGCAGCGGGCTGGCGGCGGGGGGGCTTCTGGTGCGGCGGTCGCTGGAATTTTGAGAGGTTCGGTAAGGGGGAGAGAGAGTGCGTCGGTCTACTTTTTTTTTTTTGGTGGCTTTTACCCCCGTTTGGTTTTAACGGGTTTCTTTTTATGCCTTTTGCACCCCGTTTAAGGTATTTTCGGGGTCCTTTTTTTTTTTTCTATGATTTTTGACTTTTTCTCCCCGTTTAAGGTCTTTTCGGGGGTTTTATTTTTGTCTTTTGCGCCCCGTTTAGGGTTTTTTCGGGGCCCATATTTTTTTTTGTTAAAAACAAGGGATAGCATTCGAACCTGAAACGGCGGCGATTGCTGTATTAAAACGGCGGTCGCTGTCATTTTGCTACAAATAGCGTGAGTGAGGAAGGGGAAAACGGCGGGCGCCGTGGAGAGGGCGGCGGTCGTTGTAATTGCGGCGGTCGCCGCAATTAAACGGCGGTCGCCGTTTTCATGTCGTAGGCAGCTCCCTTGGTTGAGCAATTAACGACGATCGCCGTAATGAAGCGACGGTCGCCGTAAACACCTTCTTCATTTTTCTCACATCCCTGCAGGTGAGTTCGACACAAAATGCAAAAACAAAAGGAAAACAACTAAAAGTGATTAAGGGAAAGGGAAAGAAACTACCTAATCATCGGGTTGCCTCCCGAGAAGCGCCGTAGTTAACGTCGTGGCTCGACCTCATTCTGGCTCAATCACATTTCAGCTTCGGGTTCCTTTAGGAACGTCTCTTCAATGGTGTCCTTGGTAAAACCTTCATGGTATTTCTTCATTCTTTGCCCATTCACCTTGAACAAAGTCTGCGCTGCCGAATCAAACAGCTCTATGGCACCATGTGGGAAGACTTTGGCCACATAATATGGTCCTGCCCAGCGTGATCTCAGCTTGCCTGGGAAAAGTCTAAGGCGTGACTGAAATAAGAGGACTTTGTCTCCAACTTTGAAGTCCTTCCTCACTATGTTCTTGTCATGCCAGGCCTTAGCCTTTTCCTTGTAGTGAGTGGCATTGTCATAGGCCTCGATCCTAGCTTCCTCTAGCTCTTGCAATTGTAACTTACGAAGCTCTCCAGCATCATCCAATTTCATGCTACAATTCTTGACAGCCCAATATGCCTTGTGTTCTAGCTCTACTGGAAGGTGACAAGCCTTACCAAACACCAACCGAAAGGGAGACATACCAATCGGTGTCTTGTAAGCTGTCCTGTATGCCCACAGTGCATCATCAAGCCTCAAACTCCAGTCTTTTCTATTGGGAGACACCGTCTTCTCCAAGATGGACTTTATCTCCCGGTTGGAGACTTCAGTTTGCCCGTTCGTTTGAGGGTGATAGGCGGTAGAAACTCTCTGTGTGACATGATATTTCTTTAACAGCGCAGTGATTGTCCTGTTGCAGAAGTGGGTTCCTCTATCACTGATGAGAGCTTTTGGCACTCCAAACCTGGTAAATATGTTAGACTTCAAGAAATCTGCAACAACTTTAGCATCATCAGTCCTGGTGGCCTTCGCTTCCACCCACTTGGAAACGTAGTCCACCGCAAGCAAAATATATATGTTACCACAAGAGGTAGGAAACGGTCCCATGAAGTCAATACCCCAAACATTGAAAATTTCACAGAAAATCAACCCTGTTTGTGGCATCTCATCCCTATGAGATATATTTCCAACCCGTTGACACTTGTCACAGGATTTACAGTGGTTGTGCGCATCCTTGAAGATGGACGGCCACCAAAATCCTGCGTCAAGTACCTTCCTTGCGGTTCTTTGTACCCCAAAATGCCCACCACATGCTGCTGAATGACAAAAGGCAAGGAGAGAATTTACCTCGTTCTCCGGGATACACCTACGAATTACCTGGTCAGAACAATGTTTCCATAGGTAGGGGTCGTCCCAGACAAAGAATCTGGCTGAACTGCGCAGCCTGTCCCTCTGAGCCTTGTTGAAGGGCGGAGGGAATTCACATGTGGTGAGGAAATTCACCAAATCAGCATACCAAGGCTCTACGGTAGTCAGCCTGAATAGAGACTCATCAGGGAATCTCGTCTGGATCTGAGGCTGTGGGGTGCTATCTTCCTGGACAATTTGGCTGAGATGGTCAGCAACAAGATTCTCAGCACCCTTCTTGTCCTTGATCTCCACATCAAACTCGCTGAGTAATAAGATCCACCGGATCAGCCGTGTCTTGGCTTCCTTCTTTGTCATGAGATAGCGCAGAGCAGCATGGTCAGAGTAGACAAAGACCTTTGTACCAAGCAGGTACTGCCTGGACTTCTCAAGAGCAAACACCACAGCAAGCATCTCCTTCTCTGTGGTGGAGTAATTCCTCTGCGCGCCATTCATCGTCATAGAAGCATACTGGATCACATAGGGAGCTCTACCATCCTTTTGGCCCAGCACGGCCCCCACAGCATAGTCACTGGCATCGCACATGATCTCAAAGGGCTTAGACCAATCAGGAGCCTGAATAATTGGGGCACTTGTCAGGCGAGCCTTCAGTTCATCAAAGGCTGCCCGACACTCAGCTGTAAACTCAAATCCCATCTCCTTCTTCAGCAGGTCACACAGGGGTGAAGAGATCTTGGAGAAGTCTTTAATGAACCTGCGATAGAAACCTGCATGGCCAAAAAAGGAACGAACTTTGCGCACATTAGTAGGATAGGGCAAAGACTGAATTACTTCAATCTTTGCCTTATCGACCTCAATACCCCTAGACGACACAATATGACCCAAGACAATGCCCTGCTCAACCATAAAGTGACACTTCTCAGAATTCAGCACTAAATTGGTGTCAACACACCTTGCAAGCACAAGTGATAGATGGTTCAAGCATGCATCAAAATTGTCACCATATACAATAAAATCATCCATGAATACCTCTATGAAGTTCTCAATGTACTCAGAGAAGATGCTCACCATACACCGCTGAAAGGTTCCTGGAGCATTGCACAACCCAAATGGCATCCTGCGATAAGCAAACGTGCCAAACGGACAAGTGAATGTCGTCTTTGCTTGGTCGTCTGGTGCAATGGCTATCTGGAAGTACCCTGAGTAACCATCCAAGAAGCAGTAGAAAGCACGTCCTGACAGTCTCTCGAGCATCTGGTCAATGAGTGGAAGAGGGAAGTGGTCCTTCCTGGTCACCGCGTTCAGCTTGCGGTAATCAATGCACACTCTGTAGCCTGTCTGTAATCTCGTGGGGACGAGTTCTCCATGTTGGTTCTCCACAACTGTGACCCCTCCTTTCTTTGGGACAACCTGCGTAGGACTAACCCACTTGCTGTCAGAAATAGGAAAAATCATACCTGCCTGCAGAAGCTTTAGAACTTCCTTCTTGACAACATCCATCATAGGTGGATTCAGGCGCCTCTGGGGTTGTCGCGAAGGCTTCTCCTCGCCTTCCAGCAGAATACGGTGCATGCATGTGGTGGGGCTGATTCCCTTTATGTCAGCAATGGTCCAACCAATTGCCGTCTTATACTCCTTGAGAACCACCACCAACTTGTCTTCTTGTTCCTTGGTGAGCTTGTTGGAGATGATCACTGGCAAAGTTTCTTTGTCTCCCAGGAACACATACTTGAGGTGGTCAGGAAGTTGTTTCAACTCAACCACTGGTGCCTGCACAATAGAGGGCAAAAGCTTCTCGCTAGGCAGGGTTAGTGGTAAAGGTGATTTACCCAGTAGCTCAGAAGGAAGCTTATAGTAAGCATCCAACTCATTGACAACTTCCTGTACGTCAGCAGATAGAGTAAAATCCAAACTAGAATCAACAATAATGGATTGCATATCATCTAATTGGTCATCATCAAAAACATCTTGCACCACAGGTTCAAGCACATCAATAGCACACAAGGAGTGATCATCAGCAGGATATTTCATGGCTTCATATATGTTATAATTAATAGTCTGGCCATCAAATTCCATAGTTAGAGAACCTGTGCTCACATTGATCTTAGTATTAGCGGTTTTTAGGAAGGGTCTCCCTAACAGAATAGGGGCTGCATGCTTGTCATGTTCCATGTTTAGCACATAAAAATCAGCAGGAAACGTAAGATCACCAACCATAACCAAGACATCCTCTACAATCCCTATAGGACGCACGCTAGATCTATCAGCTAACTGAATGGAAATGTTGGTTGCATGCAAAGGTCCCAATCGCAAGGATTCACAGAGAGATGAAGGTAAAACATTGATGGAAGCACCTAAATCTAGCATAGCCTTATTGAACTTGGTGCCTCCAATAGTGATAGGGATAGTGAACATACCTGGGTCACCACACTTCTTGGGTAAGCGCTTCTGAAACACATCAGAGACATGCTCGCTTACCTTCACCTTCTTCTTGCTATTTCTGTCTTGGTTTCTCTTTGTTGTGCACATCTGCTTCAAGAACTTCGCATAACGAGGGACATATTTGATCAAATTGAGGAGAGGAATGTTGACCTCTACGTTTCTGAACATCTCAAACATGTCCTTGTCCTGCGCAAGTGGCTTGGTACGCTTCAGAGCAGATGGGAATGGTGCAACAGGCTTCCACTCAAGAAAAATCGGGGTTCCAGACTCTTTCTCAGCATCAGCTTCGACGACAGAGGGGCGGCGGGCGCCGCAATTAGTACGGCGGTCGCCGTGATTTTCCTCAGACAGGTCGAGAGCTATATCAGATTCGCGGCGGTCGCCGTAAGTTTTGCGGCGATCGCCGTGAATGTCTTCCGAATTTCCGAGAAAATGTTCACCATCACGGCGGTCGCCGTAATTGTTGCGGCGGTCGCCGTGATTTTTTTCCTCCAGGTCGAGAGCAGCTTCCATTTTACAGCGGTCGCTGTGTGTCTCGCGGCGGTCGTCGCTTTCACGGTGGTCGCCATTCTGCTCCAAATCTGCACTTTCTTCCTCATTGCCCTCCGACTTATCTTCCTCAAGCTTCCTCCCACTTCTCAAAGTCACAGCACTGACATTTCGAATGTTCGGGTTCACCTCAGTTTGAGATGAGAGTTTACCAGAGTCCTTGGCGTCCAGTTTATTCACCACTTGAGAGATTTGACCAAATTGTCTTTCCAGGTTCTGAATGCTAGCTTGCGTACTTTCCTGGAACTGCATGTGGCTCTTGGTCAGCTTAGCAACATTCTCATTAAGACTCATGTTGCTTTGCATCAGCATTTTCATCATATCATCCACAGACTGCGAAGGGTTCGAGCTCTGCCCTTGAGGTCTTGGCACATAGGGTGGCCTGGGTTGTGGAGGGTTACCCTGCTGTTGGTTTTGCTCTGGGTCTCTCCATCTGAAGTTAGGATGATCCCTCCAGCCAGGATTGTATGTACTAGAGTAAGGATCATGCCTGGGCCTCTGTTGATATCCTCCGACTGCATTCGCTTCCTCTTGCACCGTAGGACACGAGTCAGTGGGATGCAAGTCGTCATGACAAATCTCACAGGCCTTAGCCTACTGAGGCGTACCTTTCAGCTTCAGACGCCTCACCTCCTCTCGTAGCACATCAAAATCTGCTTGATCAATCTTGGCTTGAGAGCTTGCAACTACCAGGCTTTGGGAGCCTCTCCCACTGTATTGTCTAGAGTCATCAGCCAGTGTAGCAAATATCTCCAGGGCCTCTTCATAAGTCCTCTTCAGAAGATTTCCACCACATGAAGAGTTTACCATCCGACGGTCATCTTCACGGAGTCCTCCATGCAGATACAAAATTAGATCATGATTGGCATAACCATGGTAGGGGCAACTCTTCACTAGCTTCTTGAAGCGCTCATAATAGTCATAGAGGGACTCATTAGAAAGTTGCTCTATGTTGCAAATCTTCTTCTTAAGCTGATTGGACTTGATCGTTGGGAAGTATTTGTCAAGAAACACCTTCTTCAAATTCACCCAAGTAGTGATGCTCCCTGGTGGTAAAGAGTGATACCAGTCTTTAGCTGAGTCCTTCAGAGAAAAGGAAAAGACTCTCAACCTCATCTGATCTTTAGTAATATCAGACGGTCTCATGCTGGTGCAGACCTCAAGGAATTCATCCAAGTGCTGAATAGGATCCTCAAGGGGGTTTCCACTGAATTTCGGGAGTAAATGAGCTACTCCTGTCTTGAGCTCAAATTTAACCCCATCACCAAGGGCGGAGAATTGCACATCACGAGTTGGTTGCTCCAAGTTAGGAGCTGTCAAAGATTCCAGAGTAACACGATCGGCCATCGTATCAGTTTCCTGAAGTAGTGCACGCGCAGCCTTGCAAGCTTGATGAAATTTTCTTTCGATCTCTGGATCAAATTCAAGAGGTAGATTATTAGTAACACGGGTGTGAACCATAAGATAGGTTCACACCAAAATTGGCACACAAATCACACAAAAATAGAAATTGCCTCCCCGGCAACGGCGCCAATTTGATAACAGGAATTTGCCGTTCTAATTCCTACTATGCAAAGTATCCAAACAAACCCTAAAACGTAGTCCTAGGTAAGTAAGGGTCGAATCCGCAGGGAAACAAAGTATATCGCAGTATGCAATATGTATGTCAATTTAAAGCAACCAAAGAGGGGTTTTGTTGGTTTGTTTTAGTAGCCAAGCATGCAAATGGTAAATAAGCAATTAAAGGTGATGAAATCAGTTATTGGGAAAACACTCAGTCAAACAATATCCACTATTCGAATGACAAGTTGATCATAGATACTACTCAAAATCGCATGCAATGGTAATTCCGATTCCTTTTCAGATGTAACTAATAGCACAACCAGATACTATTAGAACTAACTAATTAAACAACCCTGAAACTATCAAGATTCAATTTAACAGCAGCCTTACGGATAGGAATATAGTTGGATACAACCCTAGAATAAAACAACCAGTTTTTACCCTAGAATGTAAATCAATTCTCTTCTGCATAAGATTAGCACAACCAGTTACTAACATGATGCAGTTGCTACTATGGAATAGATATGCTCAACCAGTAACAATCTAACCCTAACAATAGATAAATAACGACAAAACCTAGTTGATCAGACTAGAAATTATCAATATCAATCTTAAGAAATCAAACAAGAGAAGAGATAAAAACCACGCAATAGATTAGGAATAAGAATCTCACAACTGAATCACACGAAAAGCTTCAATGTCTGACTAAGCAAGAGAGGCTTAGTTCTTCATAGCAAGAGAAACGTAGAATAAGAAATTAGGGTTCCGAGATAGAAGAAACAAGTTTTCTCAACCCTTAAATACCAAAGAAAAATAATCTGAAATTATCCTAAAAAGAAATAATAAAAACCTAATAAAGTAATACAAAATACATCCGAAAAGGCAATCGGCTCGGCGATGCTTCCGTCGGCGGCGGCCGCTGCTTCTTCCACGACGATCGCCGTAAATGCGGCGGGCACCGCAATTAAACGGCGGTCGCCGTTTCCAGGTCGTAGCTAAGGTCTCTCCAGGGCAATTAACGGCGGTCACTGTTTCTTCCGCGGCGGTCGCCGCAATTCTGTTTCTTCATCCTTCGCTCCTCAGCTCCTAAGACTCCAAAAACGCAACTTCCGTACCTCCTCGCCAAGTCTCCAAATCACCTCCAAAGCATCCTAAAACACCACTAAAACCATGCCAAAACTCCGTCAATACACACAACATAATCGTGTGTATCACTTCACCGTTTCCTGAAACTCATAGTCACACTAAAAACCATCAAAAGCATTTGAGTTTATCATCATCAAAATCAAAGGGAACATCATCGTTCCAACATAGGTGGCAACGACCATCGCCGTGGGAGCAGCGGGGTTTGCTTTCCATGCCCACCACCTCCATTAATTAGTTGTTAGCTACCTAGCTACCGCCGTCTATAATTCATTTATGTATTTCATTGTTTTACCTAGTACATATATACTTTGTTACATGTACTAGCTACTACGTGTTGGGCCCATCATCCTCCAAGGAAATCAGACGAGCAAGCTGGGCCCAGGTCCAAACGAAATCAAAGTCCAAGAGAGAACAAAAAGAAGTGTCGGACACCCTGTAGACGAGTAGCACCCGACCAGCTCCGAAGATCTCGCTCGAGCATTAAATGCCTGATTGAAGGTAACGGCCACATCATTTAACACAGAGATTATGACGGCAATTAAGGGCAAATCCCAACGATCTCGCCCAGAATTAAAGCACGAAATATTGCCAACGATGGATAACGGTCGGAAGGGAAAAGGTGCCATATATGGACCTCGATCGGACAGGCAAAGACACACACGATTACAACACCACATCCGCTGATTTACTCTGAAGAAAAACAAAGGAACACACTGATTCTAGCTTACTCTCCACGAAACATCGCTCAATCTCCACCGGTCGAGCCCCAGAGTCACCGGTCAGACCAGATCCGATCTCTCGTCCTCCAAGGATAAGTTGTACTTTGATCCGGCTCAATCGTCAATATATCAATAAAATCACTTTGCTTTCTCGTATTTCTTCTTTATTGGTGGATTGTCTATTTAGATTGGTTTGATATCTATAATCCGATCGACTAGTCACCCCGTCTAAGGCGATTTAGGTCGTTTGATCTTTTCGCCCCAAAACAATTTGGCGCCCATCGTGGGGCAACTTGCCGATCACCATCTTGAAATCTCCCAACCATGACTATTAACCCACCTACCAACACCAAGGAACCACGTCTCGAAGACAACTCCCAAGCTCAAGGAAACACGACCGACAATCCTACTCCAACCCAGTTCCAAGAGCTTGCCCAAAAAATGACTGCCCTCCAAGAGGAACTTGCCGAACAACGCCAAAAGACCGAAGCCTTAGCTACCTCATCAACCCAATCTGAGGTCGAGATCGCGCAGCTAACCCCTGAAAATGAGTCTCTTAAGTCGCAGGTACAATCGATGGCTTCTGGATCTAGGCGCATGCTCATCCACAGCAGCGTCCAGACGCGTCTCGATATGGATGGCGTCGAACTGACCCCTTCGAGTGTGCGACGACCTGGACACACAGAGGGTATATCTCGAACTCCTTTGGCTAATCCGTTTTTGACTAACAATGTTACTTTCTCCACACCGATCGGGTCGGCAGGGACCCGAATCGACGAACCACATGTTACCAATCCTCCCGACGTCTTAGCTCTCGTCCAGCAGACGCTCAACCAATACATGAAGACGCTCGACGATCGCATCGCTAGGATTCCTGGAGTCCCACAACCGATCGAGAAGGAAACGTCAGGCGAATTCGAAGAATCTCCGTTTGTCGGAGAAATCACTAGGGCCGAGATCCCAAAGAAGTTCCATCTCCCCACCATGGCGACGTTCGACGGCACCAACGACCCAGATGACCACATTTCTCTCTATAAACAAAAATTGATGACTGCATCCGTTCCAAGGGAGAGCCGCGAGGCTGTCATGTGCAAAAGCTTTGGCACGACCCTCACGGGCCCCGCACTAACTTGGTTTATGCGTTTGCCTCAGGGAATGATTTCATCATTCGCAGATCTGGTCAACTCTTTCAAAAGCCAATTCGCTAGCAGCCGGAGGCTCGAAAGACAATCGAGCGACCTCTACCGGATCACCCAAAGGTATAACAAACCTCTCCGAAGTTATCTTAATAGGTACAATAAGGAGAAAGTCACGATCCCCCATTGCGACGTCACCACCTCCATCGAAGCCTTCCGACAAGGATTGATCAAAGACAACAATCTCTACAACGAGATCACCAAGTACCCGTGCAAAAGCTTCGAAGATGTCCAGGCCAAAACCATGGCCGAGGTGCGACTGGAAGAAGACCGTGAGTCGTGAAAAGCCTCTCATAGACCTGATCAATCCGATCGCAAATCCTCCTTCGATAACCGTCGAGATAGACACCATCATCCATATCCTCGTAACCGAAGCGAGCAAAATCAGGTAAACTCTTTCCAAGACAGGTCTCAAGACTGGAGAGACGGTTCGACGTTGCCTCCCAGGGTTCAATATTACAACCTTAACATTTCCGTGTCGGAGCTCGTCAAGAGTTTCGACAAATATGGAAAAGAGGTAAGATGGCCCCGAAAGAGCGACCAATCGGACGTCAAAAAGGACAAAAGCCGATGGTGCGAATTCCACGGTGACCACGGTCACTCGACAGATGAGTGCATCGCCCTGCGAAAAGAGGTCACAAGATTGCTCGCGCAGGGGCTCCTACGCGACGTAATCTCGGAGCGAGCCAAAGCCACCATGGAACGACGAGATCAGGTAAAACAAGACAAACCTCCGTCTCCTGTTCATACAAAGATTGTCAACACTATTTCAGGTGGTTCGGACGTATGTGGAAACACATACTCAGCGGCCAAGCGACATGCAAAGGAAAGCAAGGGCGATAGGCCCGAAGCACTAGAATTCAAGCCAAACAAGGTCTCCGATCTCCCGACGGTCACATTCGACGAATCCGACGGATCAGAGAGTCATCACGATGGTCTGGTAATCTCTTTGTCTATTGGGAATTGTTTGATACGAAGCGTACTAATTGATACAGGGAGTTCGACCAACCTCTTGAACTTCGATGCTCTCAAAGGGATGGGTATGGGTGAGGACGACCTGATCAAGAAATCGACCCCGCTGGTTGGGTTTAGTGGTGAGGTTAAGCACACTATCGGCAAAATCGTTCTCACAACGTACGCCAGAGGAGTCAACCAACATGTGAAATTCCTAGTCCTAGATTGCCCGTCTCCCTATAATTGCATTCTTGGCAGGCCATGGATACACGCTATGAAGGCGGTACGTTCGACATACCATCAAGTCATCAAGTTCCCTACCAAGTGGGGAGTCCAAGAAATCAAGGGAGACCAGAGGGCAGCCAAGGAATGCTACGTCGCCTCCATGAAAAGCGCCGTCGAGCATAAGGCCGCATAGCAATCACAGAGCGGCGAGGGACCTAGTCGATACGTCAAACCAGAAATGGAAAAACTCGACAAAATCGTGCTAGATCCTTCAAGACCAAACCAAACGGTAAGGGTCGGGTCGGATTTGGATGACTCGACCAGACAACAAATTCTTGATTTTCTCAGATCCAATACTGATTGTTTTGCATGGTCACACGAGGACATGGTCGGTATATCTCTGAACATTATTACTCATAAGTTGAATGTAGATCCATCTCACTCCCCTGTGAAGCAAAAACACAGGAAGTTCGCCCCAGAGCGAAACAAGATAGTCGACAACGAAGTCAAGAGCTTGTTAGAAACAGGGAAGATAAGGGAAGTCCACTATCCCGACTGGCTGGCCAACGTAGTCGTAGTTCAAAAGAAGAATGGTGTTGGGCCTGGCATCCCCGGAGAAGATGGGTCAAGTGAATCGAGCCCAAGCCCATTGCAGAACGGAAGAACAAAGGAGAAGATAAGAGGCCAAGAGGAGGCGACAAGACTTCTCTAGTCGAATGCCCTCCGACAGGATCGCGAGAATCTCGCCATACATTTAATGCCCAGATCACGCAACGTCCACAGCATTCAAACCACTATAATTGCAGCAATTAAATGGCATAATCCTTTCCATTGCTCCCGACATTGAAGACGAAGATATTAGAAAAATACAACGGTCACAATGGAAAAGAACTTACCATATTTGGACGACGAAGAAGATAAGAGGATACGAACACATTAACGCTAGACACACAAGCATCCTGGCTCACAAACGAATCAAAATAACACTTACGCTGCCCGCTTAGCTCTCTAGCAATCATCTGCGCTTACTCTCCACCGGTCGCCACCTAAAAGTCATCGGTCGAGTCCTACACGACCACTCAGTCTTAACTACGATAAGTTGTATCTCGATTCGATCCGATCAATACATTATCTAATAAAATCATCTCACTATTCTACATTTATTCTTTGCTTGTCAATTATCTGCTTGGTTTGGATTGTTCTCTATCACCCGATCGACTAGTTACCCTGTCTAAGGCGATTTAGGTCGTCCGATCCTTTCGCCCCAAAACAATTTGGCGCCCATCATGGGGCAACTTGCCGATCACCCTTCTGAAACTTTCCAACCATGACTATTGACCCACCTACCGACAACCAAGAACCACGTCTCGAAGACGGAACCCAAGATGCAGTAATCACAACCGAAAATCCTACTCCAACCCAGTTCCAAGAACTTTCCCAAAAAATGGCCATCCTTCAAGAGGAACTAGCCCAGCAACGCCAAAAGACCGAGGCCCTAGCCGCTTTGTCAACCCAATCCGAAGCCGAAATCGCGCAACTAACCCGTGAAAATGAGTCTCTTAAGTCGCAGGTACAGTCAGTGGCTTCAAGATCTAGGAACGTGGCCGTCCACGGCGGCGTCCGAACACGCCTCGACATGGACAACATCGAGCCGACGCCTCCGAGCATACGACGTCCCAGACACACTGAGGGTACGTCTCGAACTCCTTTCGCTAGTCCATTTTCGGCTAACCATGTCACCTTTTCCACACCGATCGGGTCTGCTGGGGCCCGAATCAACGAACCGCAGGTTACCAATCCGCCAGATGTCCTGGCTCTTTTCCAGCAGACGCTCGACAGACACATGAAGACGATCGACGATCGACGATCGCTTCAACAGGCTCCCAGGAGTCCCGCAACCAATCGAGAGGGAAACGTCCGGTGGATTCGAAGAATCCCCGTTCGTCGAAGAAATCGCAAGGGTCGAGGTCCCAAGAAGTTCCATCTCCCCAACATGGCGACGTTCGACGACACCACCGATCCAGATGACCATATCTCTCTCTATAAACAAAAACTATTGGCCGCATCTGTTTCAAGGGAGAGCCGCGAGGGTGTCATGTGCAAAAGCTTTGGCACAACCCTCGCGGGTCCCGCACTAACGTGGTTTATGCGTTTGCCTCAGGGAATGATTACATCCTTTGCGGATCTGGTCAACTCTTTCAAGAGTCAATTTGCTAGCAGTCGAAGGCTCGAAAGACAATCAAGTGACCTCTATCGAGTCACACAAAGGTATAACGAACCCCTTCGGAATTATCTTAACAGGTACAATAAGGAAAAAGTGGCGATCCCCCACTGCGACATCACAACCTCCATTGAGGCCTTCCGACAAGGTCTGGTCAAAGACATCAATCTCTACGACGAGATTACCAAGTACCCGTGTAAAAGTTTTGAAGATGTCCAAGCCAAAACCATGGCCGAGGTAAGATTGGAAGAAGACCGAGAGTCGCGTAAAGCCTCACGCGGACCCGATCCATCCGACCGTAAAAATCCCCCCGACAACCGTCGACACAAACGATCTCATCCCTATTCTCGTAATCGAAACGAACCAAATCAGGTAAACTCTTCAGGTCACAGGAATGGAGAGACGGTCCGGCGTTGCCTCCTAGGGTCCAGTCTTATAATTTCAATGTTTCCGTGTCTGAGCTCGTCAAGAGTTTCGACAAATACGGAAAAGAGGTAAGATGGCCCCGAAAGAGCGACCGACCGGATGTCAAGAAGGACATGAGTCGATGGTGCGAATTTCACGGCGACCACGGTCATTCGACCGATGAGTGCATCGCCCTGTGGAAGGAAGTCGCTAGGCTGCTCTCACAGGGGCTCCTGCACGATGTAATCTCGGAGTGGGCAAAGGCCACCATGGAACGTCGAGATCAGGTAAAACAGAACAAACCCCCATCTCCCGTCCATACAAAAGTTGTCAATACCATTTCAGGTGGATCAGATATATGTGGAAACACATACTCCGCGGCTAAGCGACACGCTAGGGAAAGCAAGGGCGACAAGCCCGAGGCATCGGAATTCAAGCCAAGGAGGACATCTGACCTTCCGACGGTCACATTCGACGAATCCGATTCCGACGGGTCGGATAGTCACCACGATGGTCTGGTAATCTCTTTGTCTATTGGTAATTGTTTAATACGGAGAGTACTAATCGATACAGGGAGTTCGACAAACCTTTTGACCCTTGACGCTCTTAAAGAAATGGGTCTGACTGAGAACGACCTAATCAAGAAGTCGACCCCACTGGTCGGGTTCAGTGGTGAGGTTAAGCATACGACTGGTGAAATCATTCTAACCACATACGCTGGAGGAATCAACCAACAGGTGAAATTCTTAGTCCTAGACTATCTGTCTCCATATAATTGTATTCTTGGTAGGCCATGGATACACGCTATGAAGGCAATACCTTCAACATATCATCAAGTCATCAAATTCCCCACTGAATGGGGAGTCCAAGAGATCAAAGGAGATCAAAGGACCACAAAAGAATGCTACGTCGCTTCCATGAAGAGCACAGTCGAACACAAGACCGCATAGCAACCACAGAGCAGCGAAGGGCCTAGTCGGTACGTCGAACCAGAAATGGAAAAACTCGATGAAATCGCACTAGACCCTTCAAAGCCAAACCAAACGGTAAGGGTCGGGTCGGACTTGGACGATTCGACCAGACAACAACTTCTTGACTTTCTCAGGGCCAATGCTGACTGTTTCGCATGGTCGCATGAGGATATGGTCGGAATATCTCCAAACATTATTACTCATAAATTAAATGTGGATCCATCTCATCCCCCTGTCAAGCAAAAACGCAGGAAGTTTGCCCCCGAGCGGAACAAGATAGTCGACGACGAAGTCAAAAGCTTATTGGAAATAGGAAAGATCAGGGAGGTCCACTATCCTGAATGGCTAGCCAACGTGGTCGTAATCCAGAAAAAGAACGGCAAATGGAGAGTCTGCATCGACTTCACAGACCTCAACAAGGCTTGTCCCAAGGACTCGTTCCTTCTACCCCATATCGACGCCATGGTCGATGCCACATCGGGGCACGAAATGCTTACCTTCATGGACGCTTTCAGCGGTTACAATCAAATCCTTATGGAACCCGACGATCAAGAAAAAACAGCGTTCATCACCAGCCAAGGTATCTATTGTTACCGAGTAATGCCCTTTGGTCTGAAAAATGCAGGGGCTACGTATCAACGACTAGTCAACAAAATGTTCAAAGACCAAATCGGAAACACGATGGAAGTCTACATCGATGACGTGTTGGTCAAGTCCAAAAAGAAAGAAGATCACATAGACCACCTACGCGACAGCTTCGAGGTGCTCAAAAGGTACAACATGAAACTAAACCCTACCAAATGCTCCTTCGGAGTGGCGTCAGGGAAGTTCTTAGGATACATGGTGACACAAAGAGGAGTAGAGGCTAGCCCAGAACAGATCAAGGCTCTCATCAACCTTCGATCCCCCCCGATGCGTCAAAGATGTACATAAGCTCACAGGTCGGATAGCAGCTCTGAGCAGATTCATCTCCAAATCATCCGACAAATGCAAACCCTTCCACGACGCACTCAAGAAGAACAAGTCCTTTCAATGGACGGAAGAACACGAAGCAGCGTTCCAAAACCTCAAAGAGTACCTGGCCAGTCCCATGTTACTGACCAAACCTAAAGGCGACGAGCCCTTATTTCTTTATCTTGCAGTGTCAGAATCAGCCGTAAGCGCAGTACTGATCAAGGAGGAGGATGGCAAACAGTCGCCAATATATTACGTCATTCAGACGCTGTTACCGGTCGAAACAAGGTATTCGTCACTTGAAAAGCTCGTGCTATCACTGGTAATGGCTTCGAACAAACTCAAACCATATTTCGAATCCCATACTATTACTGTTCGCACTAATCATCCCATGAGAGCTATCATGAGGAAACATGAGTTCACAGGACGAATGACCAAATGGGCCATACACCTCAGTGGTTACGATATCGAGTACGAGCCCAGGACAACGATCAAGTCGCAAGCCTTAGCCGACTTTGTGGCCGATTTCAGTTCGACCCTAGAACAAGAAGCCACAAAAGAAGCAACACAATTACTCGCGACGGATGAGGCATGTACATGGGAGCTCCACACAGACGGGGCATCGAATGCCAGAGGATCGGGGCTAGGGGTCGTGCTAAAATTGCCACAAGGGGACAAGATAGCTCAAGCTGTCAGATGTGAGTGGGATGCGACTAACAACGAAGCTGAATACGAGGCACTCATATTCGGACTCATCCTAGCTCGCGACCTAGGGGTCCGAGAGATCGAAGTCGTTTGCGACTCCCTGCTGGTCGTAAACCAGATACAAGGGTCGTACAGTGCCAAGGATACCAGAATGATAGCCTACCTGGAGGTAGCCAAAAAACTGATCGGACAATTCCAAACATTCAACATCAGACAGGTGCCCAGGGATCTTAACTCTCAAGCTGACACACTCGCTAATCTAGGATCCGTCCTAGACCCGAAGGAATTTCCACACATACCATTGGCCCACATCACCACGCCAGCCGTCCCAAGGACATCCGTCGAGTCAACAACATCGCTTGAAGAACTCGTCGCCATGGAAATAGGCGACCGATCAGAAGAAGACATCGTCGACACCAATGACGACTGGATGCTACCTTACATTAGATGGTTAAAAGACGGCATCCTACCCGACGACAAGACGGAAGCAAAAAGGCTCAAGGTACAAGCACTCTCTTACGATATCGTAGATAACATCTTGTACAAAAGATCTGTTACAGGACTACTCCTACGATTCCTCAAGACTCCAGAAGTCAGACGTATCTTATAATCGTTGCACGAAGGGGAGTGTGGCAATCACACCGGCGGACGAAGCCTCTCGGGAAAAGCCCTACGAAACGGGTACTATTGGCCAACGATGAACAAAGACGCCATGGAATACACCAAGAGATGCGACGCCTGTCAACGGCACGCACCCGTCCATCATCAGCCTTCGGAGCTCCTCCATCCGACCCTAGCTCCATGGCCCTTTATGAGATGGGGAATGGACATCGTCGGAAAGCTCCCCCCCCCCCCCCCGCGTCGGGTCAAAGAGTCTTCTTCCTTGCCATGACGGACTACTTCTCTAAATGGATCGAAGCCGAATCCTACAGAGAGGTAAAAGATCAACACGTCATTTCATTCGTAAAACGCAATATCTTGTGCAGATTTGGCGTCCCATCAGAAATCGTGTGCGACAATGGCTCCCAATTCATCAGTCATAAGACTCGAACCTTCTGCGACCAGTGGAACATCAAGTTGGTCACATCCACACCTCGGTATCTGCAATCCAACGGACAAGCCGAATCCAGCAACAAGATCATTATCAACAACCTCAAGAAACGCCTCACAGGGGCTAAAGGCAAATGGGCAGACGAACTCACACTTATTCTCTAGTCCGACAGGACTACTCCAAAGAATGCGACCGGGCAATCGCCTTTCTCTCTCGTCTATGGGAGTGAGGCGGTCATCCCGGCTGAGTTACTGGTTCCGACCGCTCGCTGTAACCTTCAGACAAATGAACAAAACGACATCGAACTAGCACACAATCTGGACACAGCGGATGAAATCAGAGAGAAAGCCCGAATCAGGATGGTCAGGTTCCAACAACAAGTCGCAAGGAGCTACAACAAGAACGTCCGAATCAAGGCATTCAAGGTCGGAGACTGGGTCCTCAGGAAAACTTTCCAGAACACTAAGAACCCATCCGACGGAAAGCTAGCACCACAGTGGGAAGGACCTTACTTGATCACCGAAGTGGTCGGACATGGAGCATATCAGCTAAAGGATAAAGACGGACAACCGATCCTGAGGAGTTGGAACGCAGCACATCTAAAACTCTACCATTTCTGAACTAATGAGGTAAAACATCACACAAATCTTATACCTCGCATATACATTGCTATCTGTCGCATACAAATCGCATACAAATCGCATGCTATCGCATATACATTACTATATGTCGCATATAAATCGCATGCTATCGCATATACATTGCTATCTGTCGCATACAAATCGCATGCTATCGCATATACATTGCTACCTGTCGCATACATACCGCATGCTATCACATGTACATCGCTATCTCCTTTTACATATCATCATCTGACACTAAGCGAAGACTTCCTCCTTACAAAAACACAAATGCAGAACATCATTTACATTGGATCCTGTCATCCGCAAAAAAAGCGCTTATATTACATTACACGATCGATCGGAACACGGGGAGATGACAACACATGCACGTCGGCACACCTCCTGCCTTACACAAAACATAAGGTATAACACCTTATTACATTTACGCAATAAAACATATTGCTTACCTCCCCGGCATAATGTCATGACTAACACATACACAAACACATCGCAGGCCTGCTCTACATATATACACACGGTGAAACCCCACTCGACGGAGCATACGGGTGAAACCAACATACACGAAATACAAAACGTCGTCGACAACTTCCTTGAAGGTCCGACGAACATGTACGAAACGAACTAGCATACGACTCTATATGTAAAAATACAATTGCATCGAAATAAAAGCATCTTTATACAAATACGCGACCCGCGATGGTGGACAGGTCGCCAAAACATATTGTCTGCCTACACATCTGTAGGACTTTTAACGACAATCATTCAGAAATATCCTGCGACCCGCGATGGTGGACGGGTCGCCAAAACACATAATATTCAAACCCACACACAGGTGGGGCAAAGAAAGTCATACTACGCAGAGAAAACAAATCAAGCGTCGGGAGCAATGGCATTACCTCCCGCAGGGGCCGGCTCCAGAGAAGCTATCTCATCAGTCGGCTCGACATCACCAAGATGGGCCTCGTCCTCATCGGCGCCTTCATCCACGACCTCCTCTCCGACGTCGGCTAAGCAAAACAACTCCTGACCAGGATCGCCCTTTGGGAACATGGAGTCCAGAGTCTCCTTCTCCGCTTTCAGGTCCCAGAGCTCATGTTTGCCCTCGTTGAACTCCTCGATCATTTCGATGCGTGACTTCACCGCATAAAAGGCCCCAACGTCACCAGCAATTTGGCCATCGGCAATGCGAGCCCACCTCACCTCCTCCTCAACGCCTGATCGGCACTCTTCAAACTCCCTCCGACTTGCGACCAACTCTTCTTGACTGCTCTTCAGCTCCCTGGTGAGGCGACGCTCAGTCTCACGGCAGCGACTCTCCGCTCCCTCCAGCTTGGTCCTCAAAGACGCAAGGTCTGACTCTGACCTAGCAGCCCTGTCCTCGGCCTTGACAAGCATCTCCTGAACACCGGAGTAAGCTCCCAAGAAATACTGGAAGGCCTGATAGAAAGACACACGACAACACAAAAACACAATCAAGAAACGCAGTCGAGCAAAAAGAAACATAAAAACAAGAACAAAGGGCAGCTCACCCTCCACGCGGAGCATCCCGCTTCACCAATGCAGTCTAGAGGGGAGACATCCTTAACTTCCGACTTCAAAGTCGGGTCCTGAGCGCGAAAAAGGTCGGCGATCGACTGTCCGACGGCATCGATCTTGCCGACCCCCTCAGCAGTCGCACTCTTTTTCCTAGGGATATCCTCCACCTTGACGTCTTCAGGGCAAGCGCTCACCTTCCTCTTAGAGCCAGTCTTGACTGGAACCATCAGATCCACCAGATCCGATTTGCTTGACGCGGCTTTGGCTGCCGCCTTCCTCTGCTCGATTAGACTTTTCCTTGACACCACCCTCAAACGAGCACTCAATCGACCACCAGGGGAACCTGACACGACAGAACAACAAAACGGGAGAAATCCTAAAGTACATGACAAAACGAAAAACAGTAAAAGACGCCTGAAGTCAAGAATCTACCTTTTGCACGAGACGATGAGACATTCGACATGTCGTCTTGAGAGGTAGGAGTCATCGACAGCAGGTTGACGTTCACAAACTTTCTTTCAGACGCGGGAATTTCGAGGACAATCTTCGACAAGCCTTCCGATCGGCTACTCACTTCTAGATCTTCTGGTTCGGGGACTACAAAAAAGAAAAGTCAAGGCAAGAGTTAAGACACATAAAATACGCAAAAGAGAAGACAGATACATATTATCGATTCGCCACTCCGTCAACAAAAATGGACACTCTCCCTCCTTCTCCAAAGAAGAACGTTCGACGAAAAAGAACTTCGACCCCCATCCGCGGTCGTTGACATCAGGGCTCTACACCAAGGGCTTCCGACCATGTCGGATACGCAACTGAACGCGACAGGAACTCTTCGACCCAATAAAGTAGTTATACCACAGAGCGTCAAAATCAAAATCGGCCCCAGTTTGAACATTCACAAGGTCTAAAACCCTAAGAATTCTCCACGCATGAGGCATTACTTGACATGGCGCCGGCGCCAAAGTGGCTAAAAAATCCCTGACAAGGGGAGAGAAAGGAAATTTGTGCCCTATTCTAAACGGGTATGCGTAGAAGCAAATCCATCCTTCGTAACGCGCATCGGCCCTCTCGTCTAGATGAGGCAACCTGGCGACCGTCTCCGGTGGAAAGCCTCCGACTTGGAGAACTTGATCCAGCTCCGCCTGGGACAAAGTGCTAGTCAATGCATCTGACTCCTTCAAAATGAAATGAGGAGGAGTTTCGCCTTCACGAGAATCGGAAAGAGTCTTCGATGACTCGGAAGCCTCGATGGAAACCATTTCGAGAATGGAAAGAGAGAGAGATCAAAGAGCTATGACTAGAGAAATCAGAAAACTATGGCGAAAGAGACCGAGAAGCTTACCAGAAGAAACTTGCAAAGGAAGATGGGATGAAGACTAATCGATTCCCTCTGCTATGAATTTATGGAGGGAAGCAAAGATTTGCAGAGGCGTCGCATCATGCCCCGATCACGCACCACATAGCCCTGAGCAAACGCGCCAAAAAAGGATGGTGAAGATCGTATCTAGAGAAGTTGCCACGGATTCCGTTTTACTTGCCTAAACCGAAAACCCAAGGCAACTTGGGGATATTGTTGGGCCTGGCATCCCCGGAGAAGATGGGTCAAGTGAATCGAGCCCAAGCCCATTGCAGATCGGAAGAACAAAGGAGAAGGCCCAGAGGAGGCGACAAGACTTCTCTGGTCGAATGCCCTCCGACAGGACCGCGAGAATCTCGCAATACATTTAATGCCCAGATCACGCAACGTCCACAGCATTCAAACCACTATAATTGCAACAATTAAATGGCATAATCCTTGCCATTGCTCCCGGCATTGAAGACGAAGATATTAGAAAAACACAACGGTCACAATGGAAAAGAACTTACCATATTTGGACGACGAAGAGGATAAGAGGATACGAACACATTAACGCTAGACACACAAGCATCCTGGCTCACAAACGAATTAGAACAACACTTACGCTGCCCGCTTAGCTCTCTAGCAATCATCTGCGCTTACTCTCCACCGGTTGCCACCTAAAAGTCATCGGTCGAGTCCTACACGACCACTCGGTCTTAACTACGATAAGTTGTATCTCGATTCGATCCGATCAATACATTATCTAATAAAATCATCTCACTATTCTACATTTATTCTTTGCTTGTCAATTATCTGCTTGGTTTGGATTGTTCTCTATCACCCGATCGACTAGTTACCCCATCTAAGGCGATTTAGGTCTTCCGATCCTTTCGCCCCAAAACAAATGGCAAGTGGAGAGTCTGCATCGACTTCACCGATCTCAACAAAGCTTGTCCTAAAGACTCGTTTCCATTCCCCCACATCGATGCCATGGTCGACGCAACGGCGGGACACAAAATGTTAACCTTCATGGACGCGTTCAGTGGCTACAATCAAATCCTCATGGAGCCCGAGGACCAAGACAAGATGACATTCATCACAAGCCAAGGTATCTATTGTTACAAAGTAATTCCCTTCGGACTAAAAAATGCAGGGGCTACCTACCAACGACTGGTCAACAAGATGTTTAAAGACCAGATCAGGGACACGATGGAAGTATACATAGACGACATGCTGGTCAAGTCAAAGAAGAAGGAAGATCATATTGACCACCTCCGCGACAGCTTCGAGGTACTAAAAAGATACAACATGAAATTGAATCCTATGAAGTGTTCTTTCGAGGTATCGTCAGGAAAATTCCTAGGGTACATGGTGACGCAAAGAGGAATAGAAGCCAGCCTAGAATAGGTCAAGGCCCTCAGCAACCTCCGATCCCCCCGATGCGTCAAGGACGTGCAAACACTGACAGGTCGGATAGCAGCTCTGAACAGATTCATCTCAAAGTCATCCGACAAATGTAAACCCTTTCACGACGCTCTCAAGAAGAACAAATCCTTTCAATGGACGGAAGAGCACGAAGCTGCGTTTCAGAACCTAAAGGAATATCTTGCCAGTCCCATGTTACTGACCAAGCCCAAAGACGATGAGCCATTATTGCTATATCTAGCAGTGTCGGAGTCAATTGTGAGCGCAGTACTGATTAGAGAAGAGGATGCCAAGCAATCGCCAATATACTACGTCAGTCGAACGCTACTACCAGTGGAAACAAGGTACTCGTCGCTTGAAAAACTTGTACTATCATTGGTAATGGCCTCGAACAAGCTCAAACCTTATTTTGAATCCCATACTATAATTGTCCGTACTAATCATCCCATGAGAGCGATCATGAGGAAACCTGAGTTCACATGACGAATGACCAAATGGGCCATACACCTTAGCGGCTACGACATCGAGTACGAGCCCAGAACGGCGATCAAGTTGCAGGCCTTGGCTGACTTTATGACAAACTTCAGCCCGACCCTAGAACAAGAAGCCACTAAAGAGGCAGCACAATTGCTCACGACGGAGAAAACAGGTCAATGGGAACTCCATACCAACGGCGCGTCGAACGCCAGAGGATCGGGGCTAGGGGTCGTGCTGAAATCGCCACAAGGGGACAAGATAGCCCAGGCCGTGAGGTGCGAATGGAATGCGACCAACAATGAAGCTGAATACGAGACACTCATATTCGGACTCATCCTGGCCCATGACGTAGGAATTCAAGAGATCGAAGTCATCTGCGACTCCCTCCTGGTCGTAAACCAAGTATAAGGGTCATACAATGCAAAAGACGTCAGAATGATAGCCTACATGGAAGTAGCTAAAAAGCTGATCAACCAATTCCAAACATTCGACATCAGACAGGTACCAAGATATCTTAATTCTCAAGCTGACGCACTCGCCAATCTAGGGTCCATCTTGGATCCAAAGGAATTTCCATACATCCCGTTGGCACACATCATGACGCCAGCCGTCCCGAGAACATCCAGTGAGTCAACCACACCATTAGAGGAACTTGTCGCGATGGAGATAGGCGACCGACCAGAATAAGACGTTGTCAACACCCATGACGACTGGACACTGCCTTACATCAAATGGCTAAGAGACGACATCCTGCCCAACGACAAAACAGAAGCAAAAAGGCTAAAGGTACAAACACTCTTATTCGATTTCATAGATAACATCTTGTACAAAAGATCTGTCACAGGGATACTCCTACGGTGCCTCAAGACTCCAGAGGTCGGACGTATCCTACAATCGTTACATGAGGGAGAGTGCGAAAACCATACCGGCGGACGAAGCCTCTCCGGAAAAGCCTTGCGAAACGGATACTACTAGCCCACCATGAACAAAAACGCTATGGAATACACCAAGAAGTGCGACGCCTGTCAACGCCACGCACCCGTTCCTCATCAACCTTTGGAGCTCCTCCATCCGACTCTAGCGCCATGACCCTTTATGAGGTGGGGAATGGACATCGTTGGAAAACTCCCACCTGCGTCGGGTCAAAGAGTCTTCTTCCTCGCCATGACATACTACTTCTCCAAATGGATCGAAGCTGAAGCCTACAGATAGGTAAAAGATCAACACGTCATTTCATTTATAAAACGCAATATCTTGTGCAGATTTAGCGTCCCATCAGAAATCGTGTGCGACAATGGCTCCCAGTTCATCAGCCATAAGACTCGAGCCTTTTGCGACCAATGGGGCATCAAGTTAGTCACCTCCACCCCTCGGTATCCACAATCCAACGGACAAGCCGAGTCCAGCAACAAAATCATCATCAATAACCTCAAGAAACGCCTCACAGGGTCTAAAGGCAAATGGGTAGACGAACTCCCATTCATCCTCTGGTCCGACAGGACCACTCCAAAGAACGCGATCGGACAGTCGCCGTTTTCACTCGTCTATGGGAGTGAGGCGGTCATCCCCGCTGAGTTATTGGCTCCGACTGCTCGTTGCAGCCTTCAAACAAACAAGCAGAATGACGTCGAACTAGCACACAACCTGTATACGGTGGACGAGACTAGAGAAAGAGCTCGGATCAGGATGGTCAAGTTCCAACAACAAGTCGCAAGGAGCTACAACAAGAACGTTCGAGCCAAAGTCTTTAAGGTTGGGGACTGGGTCCTCAGAAAAACGTTCCAGAATACCAAGAGTCCGACCGATGGAAAGCTTGCACCTCAGTGGGAAGGACCCTACCTAATCACTGAAGTAGTCGGACAAGGAGCATACCAACTAGAGGACAAAGACGGTCGACCGATCCCAAGAAGTTGGAACACGACACATCTAAAGTTATACCACTTCTAAAGTGGCAAGGTTAGACCCTGACATATCTCCACATATCGTATATTACTTGTTGTCGCATGCACAACTTTATTTCTTGACACGTTTCTTTTGACACTAAGTAAGGACTTCTTCCTTGCAAAACATAAGTACAGGACGACATCGACATACACACTGGATCCAGTCATAAACAAAAGCGCTTACACTACATTTACACGATCGATCGGAACACGGGGAGATGAACAAACAGGCACGTCGGCACACCGCCTGCCTTATACAATACATAAGGTTAAGACACCTTATTACATTTACGCAATAGAAACATATTTCTTTCCCTCCCCGGCTCAAAGTCATGACTAACACAAACACATACATTTGCATGCCTCCTTTTTTACATACATACGGCAAGCCCTACTCGACGGAGCACACGGGCAAACCCGACACACAGAACACAAGCATCATCGACAAACTTCTCTAGAATAGTCTGACAACATGTACGAAACGCACAGACATACGATCCTTTGTAAAAAACAGTATGCATCAAATAAAAGTCTAGAGCATTTTTTACAAATACGCGACCCGCGATGGTGGACGGGCCGCCAAAACACATTGTCTGCCTACATCTGCGTAGAACTTCAGAAACATCCACTAAAAAACATTCTACGACCCGCGATGGTGGACGGATCGCCAAAACACAGAATGTCTTACCCACACACAAGTGGGATCACAAGTCAGACTGCAAGAAAAACAAATCAAGGATCGGGGTCGGCTACATTACCTTCAGCAGGGGCCGGGTCAAGAGAAGGCTGGGGCTCGAGTGGCTCGGTATCACTAGAGTGGGCCTCATCCTCGCCGGCACTTCCATCCAAAGTTTCCTCTCCGACGCCGGCCAATTGAAAGAGATGCAGGCATGGATTCCCCTTCGGAAACAGGGAGTCCATGGTCTCCTTCTCTACCTTCAAGTCCCAAATCCCCTGCTTGCCTTCGTCAAACTCCTCCATCATCTTGACACGCGACTTCAGCGCGTAAAAAGCGCCTACGTCGCCTGCGATCCGACCGGACTCAATCCGAGCCTGCTTCACTTTTTCCTCGACACCTGATTGGCTCTCACTGAGCTCTCTTTGACACGCATCCAAGTCATCTTGGCAGTTCCTCAGCTCCCTGACAAAGCGTCGCTCAACCTCCCGACAACGACTATCAGCCCCTTCCAACTTGCTCTTCAAAGACGCGAGGTCGGACTATGACCTAGCAGCCATGTCCTCGGCCTTAGCGGCCATTGTTTTGACACCGGAATACGCCCCCAAGAGGTACTAAAAAGTCTGGAAGGAAAACAAAGCCAATCAAAAGTTTCAGTCAAAACCACGAAAAGGAAAGAAAAAACAGGACAAGGCAACTTACCCTCCACGCGGAGCATCCCGCTTCACCAATGCAGTCCAGGGGAGAGACGTCGTCGACCTCGGATTTCAGAGTCGGGTCCTGGGCATGGAAGAGGTCATCAATCGATTGACCAACCGCGTCAATCTTGTCGACTCCTCGAGTAGTCGTCCCCTTCTTCTTTGGAATCTCCGCCGCCTTCGCGTCACCAGAAGAGGCACCCGCCTTCCTCTTCGAGCCAACCTTGGCATGGAGCATTGTTTCCGCCGGAGTCGATTTACTCGACGAAGCTTTGGCCGCCGCCTTCTTCTGTTCTATCAAGCCCTTGCCGAACACTCCTTTCAGACGAGCACTCGACCGACCGACTGGAGACGCTGACACGACAGACAATACGAAAATCACAAAGCAGATGATGAAATAAAAAACACAAGTATAATAGAAAGGGGAGGGAATCGAAGAGCAATATTTGAAGCACTTGAGGAAACCTACCAGATGAAGATGCAAAGGGAGAAGATGAAGTCAAATCGGCAAAAGCCTGTTTTGAATTTATGGAGGGAGACGGCAGACTTCAGAAACATCCCATCGTGCCACACGATTTCCGCCACATAGCACTGGTCTGACGCACCAAAACCAGAAGGTAGAGATCGTGTGGTGGAAAGTTGTTTGGACTCCATCCCTTAGCAAGCCTCGGGCCCAAAACAACTTGGGGCTATTGTTGGGCCCATCATCCTCCAAGGAAATCAGACGAGCAAGCTGGGCCCAGGTCCAAACGAAATCAAAGTCTAAGAGAGAACGGAAAGAAGCGTCGGACACCCTGCAAACGAGTAGCACCCGACCAGCTCCGAGGATCTCGCTCGAGCATTAAATGCCTGATTGAAGGTAACGACCACAACATTCAACACAGAGATTATGACGGCAATTAAGGACAAATCCCAACGATCTCGCCCAGAATTAAGGCACGGAATATTGCCAGCGATGGATAACGGTCGGAAGGGAAAAGTTGCCATATATGGACCTCGATCGGGCAGGCAAAGACACACACGATTACAACACCACATCCGCTGATTTACTCTGAAGAAAAACAAAGGAACACACTGATTCTAGCTTACTCTCCACGAAACATCGCTCAATCCCCACCGGTCGAGCCCCAGAGTCACCGGTCAGACCAGATCCGATCTCTCGTCCTCCAAGGATAAATTGTACTTTGATCCGGCTCAATCGTCAATATATCAATAAAATCACTTTGCTTTCTCGTATTTCTTCTTTATTGGTTGATTGTCTATTTAGATTGGTTTGATATCTATAATCCGATCGACTAGTTACCCCGTCTAAGGCGATTTAGGTCGTTTGATCTTTTCGCCCCAAAACACTACGTATATATGTACCACGTATGTGTATGTATTATGTTTTTGTATATGTATACCAATATACCATATTAATTAATGTTATACAACACGTAACGTTTTGTATAATATATAAATATGATATGCATGCTACTATGTGATATTATATACGTTTGTATGTGTTTCGATCATATGCGAACAATATTCACGTGTCCCTTAACTGTACATAACGTCTCTAGCTTCGAACACCACTCCATCCCTCCAAAACAAATTTTGTATTTGAGCTTTTCTATCACAAGGAGAAAACGATACACTTAATTCGCGTCCAACAAAGCCTAATCATATTGACAAGAGTTTGTACAAGTGTGGAGTTGAAGCATGGATGTTTAGAACTATGATTCAACACCAAAGATCCGGTGAGCTTGGAATACGTAAGGTTGCAGGCATGAATAATGAACTTTAACTCAAACTCATTTGGAATATCATGGTTAACCCAACAAATATGTGTGCACAACTAGTTAATGAAAATATATATCTACAGAATTCTCATGTTAGAAATTATCAAGGAAAAAAAATACCAGCTGTCAATGGACAAAGCTTATGCGACATCGAGAAATTTTCCAAAAAGGATTGTGGTGGTAGGTTGGTGATGGGCGCACAATCAGATTTTAGTCAGATACATGGTTAATACCACAACAACTAAGTTAGCTACTCCTTGATGAAACGAATGTATCAACTAATCTGTTAGTTAATCAATATATTACTAGTGGGATATAACTAAATTATTTCAAGATCTCAATTACTAGACCATCAAATTATAGAAGACATCTTAAGAATCTCAATTTCTCGATCAAAATCATTTTACATATCTCTTTGTAGTAGCAGGAATCTGAACTACACAAAGATTCGATGAAGAGACGGATGATTCTTGCGAAGAACGCTTCAGATGCCCTTGACTGTGTGAATCTGCAATCAAGAACACAAAACGGGAGGGCTGGATCTCCCCTAACGCCCCTCCGACGCTCAAGTCAGACAAAAACTCTCAAAATTCTATGGTGGTTGCCCAAGAGAAAAGAGGGAATACAACTTGAAGAAGATGGAAGCTAGATTTTCTAGGATATTTATTATCTGGGCTTTCCTTGTTTGCTCCCTTATGGGCCTATCACTTAATAGGCTAGTTAGCTACCTTCTATCAATAAAGACTGCACATTAATTATCATCTATTCCCTTTTATAATTAATTACCTTATTAATTGAGAAAAATTACTAATTACAATAAAAGTGAAAAAATAGATTTTCCCTCATCATTTTGCCCCTCGGGTCTTCGGAGCTGTGGTGGGTCCGATGAGGCGAAAGTTGAACCAAGGACTTTATTGCTAGCCGAAAAGTCAAGAGCGCCGCACGACCCGTGCAGTAAAAATGCACGGTCGTGCAGTCTTGGCTGAAAAGTCGAGAGCACCGCACGACATGTGCGGTAAAACGCACGGCCGTGTAGGCGGTGATTTGATTTCTCGGAAAAAAGGTCGAGAGCACCGCACGACCTGTGCGGTAAAACGCACGGTCGTGCGGTCTTCACTATACGATTTTTGGCTGAAAAGCTTAGAGCACCGCACGGCCCGTGCGGTAAAACGCATGGTTGTGCGGTCACTGTTCGATTGCCCGCGCTATTTGACTAGTGTTCGCTTGAACCTAGGTTGTTAATCCGGAGTGGTCATGAGGGTTCGGCACTCACCGACCCGCCATGGCCCACGTCGCGGCCTATTTGAGCGGCACTTACCAGCTCGGGCTATTTGCAATCTGGGGTGGTCATAAGAGAGCAACACTCACTGACTTGCTATGGCCCATCGACCGGCCTATTTGAGCGGCACTTATCGGCTCGGGCTATTTGTAATCCGGGATGGTCATAGAAGAGCAACACTCAATGACTCGCTATGGCCCACCGGCCGGCCTATTTGAGCGGCACTTACCGGCTCAGGCTACTTGTAATTCGGGATGGTCATAGGAGAGCAACACTCACTGACTCGTTATGGCCCACCGATCGGCCTATTTGAGCGGCACTTACCGACTTGGGCTTGATGGCTGGCCATGGGAGTTCAACACTTACTGACTTGCCACAACCCACGCCTGTTTCCTGTACTTAGGAGCTCAAACAAATTGATCAAGCTAAATCAAAATGCATTGCAATTGCCAAATGACATGTTTCAACAAATCAATCAACATAAATTGTTTTCAAATATGAAAAGTAGTTCTGCTAGGGGGAAAACCCGAAGGCCTCGTTAAAACCTCTCCGCAGGAAAACCTCATGGGAAAAAAACGTACGAAGAGGAAAAAGAATACCCCATGCCTAGCGCCAACTTAGATGTAGAACTTCTTCAAGTTGGAGGTGTTCCACTTGCGCAGGACAACTTTGCCGCCAAGATCCTCCAGCTTGTAGGAGCTGTTGCCGGGGCTTGCTATTACCCGATATGGCCCCTCCCAGGGGCGGACGCAGGAATTTAATCCAGTGGGGGCTAAAATCTTAAAGAGTAAAATAATACCGTCTACTTTACACAAAATCCTAAATTGTAACTTTTAATTATATCATATGTTTTCCACAATCAATCTCAATTTCAAACAATAAACTCTATATCCAAACTTCAAATGAAATTTTACTCAAAATTGACCAAAAATTACACAAATTTCATCATTACATATTACTTTCACTGCGTAATCTCAATAAATTTTTATAAAAATTAATTTGTAAAATTTACAAATTCATAAACCCTAAATTTTAAAAGTTTTAACACAAATAAGGATAAATATAGTGAAAATATTACATATCTTATTGAAAAATTGTGTACAAATTTGGATAAATTTTAGTAATTTTGAGAATTATGCATAATAAATCCTATGTAAAAAATATTTTTAAAATTGAAAAAATACAAAAATAGTTTGATTTTTTTTAGGATTTTTTTTTTTAAACTTTGGATAAGGGAAAAAAAATCCATATAAATTAAATTTTTTTTTTTTTTTGAAAATTCCAGTGGGGGCTACAGCCCCCACTAGGCCCCACCTGCGTCCGCCCTTGGCCCCTCCTAGTTTGGCCCTAACTTGCCCTCCGTTGGGTCCTTAGTATTGGTGAGGACCTTCCGAAGAACATAGTCACCGACTTCAAAGCTAAGCGGCTTCACGTGCTTGCCATGGGACCGTGCTATCTCCTGCTGGTATGCAGCCATTCGGACGGCCAAAGCCTCGCGCCTTTCGTCGAGTAGATCGAGATTGGCTTCGAGGGCTTGGTCGTTTCCTCCTTGCTCAAAGGCTGTTGTTCGGATTGTCGGTAACCTCATCTCTAGGGGAATGACCGCCTCTGTGCCAAAAGCCAAAACAAAAGGCGACTCACTAGTGGACCTCCTGGGTGTGGTACGGTGCGCCCAGAGCATCGCCGTAAGCTCCTCCGCCCATTGCCCCTTAGCTTGGTCCAACCTCTTCTTGATCCCCTAAAGAATCACCTTGTTAGTAGCCTCTGCTTGCCCATTAGCCCGCGGGTAAGCTACAGTTGAGTAGAAATTCTTAATTACATACCCTACACAAAAAGCTTTGAACGCGACACTGCTGAACTGAGTGCCATTGTCAGAAATCAAAGAATAAGGAATGCCAAAACGAGTAATAATGAATTCCCAAACAAAATTCTTGATGTCGCTGTCCCTTATGCTGGACAACGGCTTGGCCTCCACCCACTTGGTGAAGTAATCTGTGGCGGTAACCAAGTAACGCTTGTTGCCTGCTGCTCTAGGGAAAGGACCAACGAGGTCTAGACCCCACTGGGCGAACAGCCACGGGCTTGTTAGAGGATGCAAGTCAACTGCAGGTTGATGTGTCAACTTGGCAAATTTTTGACATTTTTCACACTTCTTGACGTAACAGTCAGAGTCTTTTTGCATGTAAGGCCACCAGTAGCCTTGAGTTCTAGCCCTGAAAGCCAGGCTTCTCCCTGCGGCGTGGACTCCACATACTCCCTCATGGATCTCGAACAACATGTCTTCGACCCTGGAAGGGGGAACGCACCTCAGGTAAGGACCTGAAAAGGACTTTCTGTAGAGAATCCCATGTGGTGATATCTAGAAACACACAGCTCACAGCTTGACCAGACGCGTCTCCTTCTTGTCAGAAGGCAGGATGTCTCGGCTCAGATAGTAAAAAATGGGATCCATCCAACTAGGCTCAGTGTCAACAGGAGCTACCTCTTCAACTTCAATGCTCGAGATTTCTAGGATGTCAATATGAACCCAAGATCCCGCCTCACTAGTGCTTGCTGAAGCCAAGGTTGCCAGAGCATCTGCAACCTCGTTTTGCTCACGGGGAATTTGGTGGACCTTGAACTCCTGGAACCCTGCCAACAAGCTTCTTGCTTTCTCCAAGTAGGCCAACATTCGGGATGACTTTGCCCCGTACTCGCTCGTAACCTGATTCACTATGAGTTGTGAATCTAAATAGACCACCACCTTCCTGGCTCCATTATTTATGGCGGCAATCAAACCCAAGATCAACGCTTCATACTCTGCCTCATTGTTGGTTGCTGCGAAGCCAAGCTTGACTGTTGTCCTGATCACCTCCCCAGTTGGGGAAGTTAGGACCAAACCTGCTCTAGCACCCTTTCTGTTTCTGGCACCATCAATCTGCAGCTCCCACGTAGACTGCTTGCCTACGCTCAGTGTCCAAGCCACCTTCAAGAGTTTCGGGGCCTCCTCAACAAACTCTGCAACGAAGTCCTCCAGAACCTGGCCCTTGATTGATGTTCAAGAGATGAACCGGATCTCATACTGCCCTAACTCAACTGCCCAGCGTGCTACTCTGCCTGATAGATCTGAACTAGATAGCAAAGCTTTGAGGGGAAAGGTCACGCTCACGCAAAACGTGAGCATGACACCTAAACCGGATACCCTACAAAAAAGTCTCGCTCCCGTTTTGCGTACCCGAGACCTAGTCTCGCTCACGCTTTTCGTGTGCGTGGCCTTTTTTAGCGTAAAAAGTAGAAAAAATGAGTGTATCTGGTGCTCGCGTTTATTTAGGGGGCCTTTATTTATTACTCCGTATATCAGTCGATCGACATGGTACACGTAAATACGTAATATATATGAATCAGTGTATGAAGGACAGTTATTTACACGTAAGCATTCAGTACCTGCTCCTCTTTACTTTCCTCAAATTTAGGGGTGTTCAACATGGGACCGGAAAACCGAATCGGACCAAACCGGAAAAGACTAGACCGATGAAATTACGGTCCGGTCTCCGGTCCAGGTTTTCCCCTTAATCCGGGTCCGGTTCGGTCCAAACCCGAAAAAAAATTAAAAAATAATAAGTTAGGAGTTTAAATGTTTTTTTTATAGATATTTTTCTTAATTTAATAAGTTAGGAGTATAAATAATTTTTAGATTTTTTTTTTAGGTATCAAATAAGAATTTAATTAATTTATTTTTTAAATAAGTTCCGGTCTAAACCGTCCTAGACCGGACCGAACTTTTGAAAAAATCCGGTCAATCGGACCGGATGAACACCCCTACTCAAATTATATAATTAACATCTTATCTTATATAGCATGAATTAAAATAACCGTTATATATGGACCAAAAAATTCCATTCGTTATATATTTCACCAAAAAAACAAACATAATATATATCAATTGAAAACTTGTTTGACGTCTCAACTGGATTGATCGATGTCATCAAAAAAGTCAATGAAAAGACCGCGTTAAGCAAACAAAGAAAATTCCAAGGGCATGCAACAAACAAACTCATAAACTTCTTTCCTAATTAATTAACCAACACGGTTTATATGTTACACGGGCCCTATATAAGCACTTTAAATGGTGCAAACTTAGAGGTATATTTCATCTCTGCAATCTACTGCAACATTAAAAGAAAAGTGCTCATCGATCCTAATGGCACCCCACTTCCACGGCCACAAGCAGGAGGAAGCCCCCAAAGACCACCACAAGGAAATGAAGCACCACAAACACCTTGAGCACCTTGCCAAGACCGGCGCTGCTGTCGCCGGCGCTTATGCCGTGGTACGCTACACTTATTGATCAATTAATGATAATCGAAGTTGTCAATTATATATATATATTATGTGTATGTTGCATGCATGTGTTGATTAATTAATTAATGTGTGATTTTGAAGCACGAAAAGCACAAGGCGAAGAAGGAGCCGGAACACGCTCAGAAGCACAAGTTGAGAGAGGAGGTGGCGGCCACGATTGCGGTGGGAGCAGCGGGGTTTGCACTGCACGAGCACCATAAGGTCAAAGAGCATAAGCACCTACTCAACAAGGAGAAGCGCCACGCCCGCCACCACCATTAGTCGTTACCTACGTACCACTCTCGTCTAGTCTATAGTCTATAGTCTATAGTCTATACATACATTTATTTTCATTATTGTACCAATATATTATATTATAGTTTCTGAAGATCGAGTTACATGTAGTGCTACCTATATATATATATATGAACGTCTATGTACGTATTATGTTTCTGTATACCATTACCATGTATATGTTACTATGTGTTGTATAATATATAAATATGATATGTGATATTATATACGTTTGTGTGTGTACGTTTCGATCATATGTGAACAATATTGATGTATAGAGTTGGATTCTGGTGAGGAGACTTCTTATAGTAAATAGTAGGGGCGTTTGATTTTTTGATCCTAATGATAATATAATAGCGTTCATTTAGATTCTAATAGAACTTGTTCACACAGTAAAACCTGTAACAAAAAAAAACTTATTAGGAAAATAAATAAGAGGTTTCCTAAAATCTCTCCCCTAAATTTCTACTCAAAAGTTTTTTTACCAGAAAGTAAAAAGTCTCTTATCGTCTTCTCCCGACCTCTTTAGTTGAACAACTCTCTCTCTCAATTTCTCCATCGTTTTACGCTGTGTCGATCCACCGTGGTTCGCCGAATTGTTCTCCCTCTTCAATCTTAATCGTCTTCTCCCTCTTAATGAACAATTTCAAATTCTACCTTATCAAGATGAACAACAAAGAAAAATCTAGTGAACAAGAAGAACAACGTTATAAAACTACCTAATGAACAACTTCAAATTCAAAATGAACAAGAAAATAAAGAAAAATCTATCGTTCGTATGAACAAGATGAACAAATTCATTATTCATATAATGACCTAATGAACAACCACCAATTCGAAATGAACAAGATGAAGAACACACAACATTTTGAACAAAGAATATTTAGAATCAAAGATACATGATTTAAATTCGAAATAGACAACTTCAAACTCGAAATAGACAATATGAACAACAAAGAAAACACTATTGTCATGAATAAGATGAACAAATTCATATAACGACCTAATGAACAACTACCAATTCGAAATGAACAAGATGAAGAACACACAACATTTTGAACAAGGAGTATTTAGAATCAAAGATACATGATTCTAATTCGAAATAGACAACTTCAAATTCGAAATAGAAAATATGAACAACAAAGAAAACATTGTTGTCATGAACAAGATGAACAATTTCATATAACGACCTAATGAACAACTACCAATTCGAAATGAACAAGTTGAAGAACACACATCATTTTGAACAAAGAAAATTTAGAATCAAAGATACGTGATTGTAACATCCATTCTTGGTACATTCTGAACAAAGAAAATTTTGCATACACCTACATGAGTGTAAACTTAATTGTCCGTATATCTTGTGACCTAATGAACAACTATAAAATTCGAAATGAACAAGAAGAGCATAAAAAAAAAATGGTCAATACTGAAGATTTATCCTTAAACATTGAAAGAAAACATAAGCAAAATGAGCAAACCTTCATCCAATGAAATTGCAGCGCTGAAACATTAACTTCATCATGTTGTTCATGATTGTAAATTTCATCGTTGGTGCGTTCTGAAACGTGTATTTCCGACTCCATATCAAAATCATCACACAAACCCAAACCATTAAGATTTTGAAAACCACTCATGAAGGTTTGTAATAGATCGAGAGAACTAAACTGAAATTGGTGAAGCTTGGTGAAAATCGGCCAAGATACAGGTTAACAAAAATATCCAAAAAAGGAAAGCGTTAATTAAGGGATTTGGGTGTGATCTGAGATGTGATTCCCTACTTCACAATACATTTTAAATTATGTGGTTAAATCTCTATTGTTGGATTACTTTAATCTAATGGTTAATACAACTCCCTACTATCTACCCTATCACTTATATACACTTGAACCTATTTTTTGATGTATATGACATATTGTGAGAAATAACATCCTATATTAGAAATTTGGAAATAAAAAGTCTAGTATATAAGCTTAGTGGATTACTCTCCTATTGTCAATTGGTTTTAGGATGGAACTCCATTAGGCTTATGTGTTAGGCTTTAACGCGCATGTGCGCACAGACTGACACATCCCCCCTTTATCGGCCCACCGGACTTTATCATGGTATCATAGCAGATTCCAGGTCTGGGTATGTTTTCTGGTTTATTTAAGCTTAGCCCGCCATACATGATGGCGTGATATGGGCTAGCTCGTTTGGCTTGTCGACCTTAAAACATTGTTTGGGCTTAGCACGCCATGATGGCGTGATATAGGCTAGCCCGTTTGGCTTGCCGGCCTTAAGGCATGTTGTCATGTGTTAATTGGGCCAGGCTAGTTGCACTTGAGGGGGTGTGTGAGAAATAACATCCACATTGGAAATTTGGGAATAAAAGGCCTAGTATATAAGCTTAGTGGATTGCTAATCAATCATATTGCCAATTGATTTTAGAATGGAACCCTATTGCACTTATGTGCTGGGCTTTAACGCGCATGTGCGCACGGAGACACGACCCCCTTTATCAGCCCACCAGACTTTATTAGGCTACCAAACTGAAAAGAGTTAAAGGTCGTTGAATGTAGCTAGAAAAACAACAATTTTCTCAAGCTTACCCCAAGCTTGATGGAGCTTAAGCTAGATGGATTTTGAGAAGGATGCCAAATACCTCTGCTTCTTCAAATCACACAGATTTGAGGCGTAGCGAGTTCTTCTTTGCCGGAGGTTTGCAACAAAAAGTCCGATAATGTTTTAACTGCGGCTCCGCCACCGATTCTTTACTCTCTCACCATTCTCGTCCTTCTCTGTTGAGTTCCCTCCATAGCCTAATAAGAACCAAATGGGCTTAATCTTGAAGACCAATATAAAGATACTTCTAGAATTAAATTAGAGATAAGCCATGGGAATTCTCTAGATTAATCCTAGCTAATATCTACCTTGGAAGTAGTAAATGTTGGTTGACTCTTGTGCCAATTCCACCGACTTTCTCCTAGTATAAATAGGGATGTATGTTGGAAATTTGTATGCAAGCAAAGTTGGAAGCAATTAAGAGAGTTTAAGCAAGGTAAGTTCCCTAACTATTTAAGTTTGTCCACAAAATTAATTAATCTTGTTCTAGTCTCTTTCCTAGTATACAAATATTAGCTTGCAATTTTAGTTGTCCTATTTCCCATCTTAATCACACGAAAGAGGGAAAAGTCTAGTTTTTCCCAACAAGTGGTATTAGAGCAAAGGTTCGTTTACGATCCTCGATAGCTCGTGCGGTTCAAGATGGAGGGTAACGTCACTTACGACGGTGACATGTTCAAGCTTACGGCGGACAACTACTCGTACTGGAAGCCAATGATGGAGGATCACTTGTACTGCAAGGATTTGCATGAGCCCATCACCACCAAGGACAAGCCCGAAGGAAAGAGTGCTAAAGAATGGGAACTCTTAAACCGGAAGTCGGTCGCCATGATCCGTAAGTACACCGACAAAACTCTTTTTGAACACGTCTCTACTTATACAAATGCCTTTGAATTATGGACAAAACTCGAGTCCATGATTCAAAAGAAAACACCTCGTAACAAAGCCCTCTTTGTTCGACAGCTGGTAAAGTTGAAGTATAAGGATGGCCAGAGCATGATGGAGCACTTGAACGATTTCAAGGGGCTCGTAAATCAGCTAACTAAGGCCGACATGAAGGTCAAAGATGAGATGCAAGCCCTTCTACTCCTTAGCTCCCTGCCGGAGAGTTGGGACACGTTGGTCATCACTCTCAGCAACTCGGCACCAGAGGGAAAGCTTACCATGGATACCGTCAGTGATAGCCTTCTAAACGAAGAAGCCATGAGGAAGGAACAAGGCAAGAATACCCACTCGAAGGCAAATGTCGTTGATAACCGGGGTATAGACGAGACACGTGGGCGTACTAAAAACCGCAGTCGGGATCAATCTCGAGGACGATCCAAGTCACGCCCGAGGGTTATGACCGCACCTCTTGATTTTTTTGGACCATAGTGTTGGCCAACGTTGTAACACTTTGAGCGAGAGTATTATGTTGCTGGACCACCGTTTGAATTTGTGACCCCATCGTGTTCACAGTGCTAGCCAACGTCGATACGCTTTGGGTGAGAGAATTGATCATGTCATCACCGGACATAGATGAACTTGAGCTATGGCCTTGAGGTCTTGGGTCATATTGAGCTCTAAATTGTTGTTGTTGACCCCCAGACTGCTGAAATTGTTGTGGGCGCGGTAGGAACTGTGGTGGCCTCTGGTGATACTCTTGATTATCTTGGCCTTGAGGAGGGTTCTGCTGATTCCCGTATCTCAAATTGGGGTGATCCCTCCACCCTGGATTGTAAGTATTCTATACTTGCTAGTCGTTTGAGGAGAAAAAGAAAAAAAAAATGAAAAAGTCAAAAATAAGAAAAAAGACAAAAATAAAACCCTGGGATAAGTCGAAAACTCGCAAGGGCGGCTTAGGCAATAAGCAGGTGGCTTGGACCAGCATTAGGCTGGGGTAATAAGAGGTCAAGAGTGATGTGAGTTTTTGTGAGCCCATCTATTGAAAAATGAAATGAGTGACTTGGTGAAAACCCGAGAGGGCGCCTTGGCAAAATGAGTGAAAAGAAGAAGAGTGATTATTAGGATTTCTCATTTTTCCTGGCGTGGTGACATAAGAAGAGGTGATATAAGGAGGATTCGGGTAGGTCACTTTGGGAGTTATAAGAAGATAGATGGAGGCTAGGATTAGATATTTTTATTCACTCTATGGTGTTCGGGTTAAGCTTGGGGGAAGTACTATGCTTTTCTTAAAGCTTGTATGTTTTGTGTGTTATGCGTATTGTGTTGGTGCCTTGGAGATTCATGTTTAGGTGCAGTTCTTAGTGGAGATAGTTTTGTTGTGCTTCTTGAGACCTTGGGGATTTGATTGGAGGAGTAGGTTTCTATTAGCTTACTCGAGGACGAGCAAGGTTTAAGCATGGGGGAATTTGATCAGCGCTACTTTATAGGGTTTAACTAGGAGTTGTTACCGGAGTTTTAGGTACCATTTGGATGGGTTTAGGGCATAATTGTAGATAATGGAGTTGAGGAGTAGAAGTGTTGAATGGGTGGTTTTGAAGAGCTAAAATGAAGGATTAAGAAGATGGAAGAGAAAACCACAAAAGAAGACCACGACTGGAGAAGAAAGAGAAGCTACAAGAGCTTTTCCGCGATCGCGGAAGTCACCGCCGCGGTCGCGGAACGAAGACGAGGCGAAAAGAGCAACACCGAAGACGCGAGAGCTTTACAGTAACTTTTCCGCGGTCGCGGAAGACTTTTCATCAGACGCGCGCGAGAGTTTCTTCCGAAGATCTGCTTTTTACTTTATTTCCTTTTCTTTTATTTCGTTAGTTTATTTTATTTCCTTTTAGATATTATTTCCTATCTTTAGTTTTAGATTTTGCTAGGGTTTTATAACCTATTAGTTAGCAGCCTCTTTTCATTATCATTCAAACATTATTCAGTTTACGTTCAGTTTTTCCCTTTGAGTTTTTGTGTTTCAAGACTATGAAGAACTAAGCAACTTTTGCTTAGTCCGACGATTGAAGCCTTCGTTTGCATTTATTTGTGAGATTATAACTCTATTTGCTTTCCTTTGATTATATCTCTTCTCTTTGTGCTTATTCCTATTGTTTCTTGCTGATTTGATTGGCCTGATCATCTAGTTGATATTAGTAATTGTCTATTGCTAGGGTTTGGATAATTCGAGTTAAAATCCCTTATCTTGTGTAGTGAACATGATATTCTAGGACTAGTTGGACTAGTTTATTGTGAAGAGAATTGATTATGTGTTAAATGTTGCGAGTTGTGGTGTTGCATGTATCCTGGTTAATTCCTATGCTTCCTGCTGCTATTGTTCTAAATCTTGATAGTTTCTTGTGTGTTCGATAGTTAGGGTTATCAGGACTGGTTGGACTGATAACTATTTCAGAATAGGGACAGGAATATTCATAGGAAGGAATAAAGATAATCTAGGATCAATCAATCAAATGAATGGTGGATATTTGTCTGGCTAAGTATTTTCTCACCAATTGATTACACCCTTTGATTTAATTTACTTTGTTATTTGCAAACAAAATAAAAAACCCCCTTTGTTACCTTTGACATACAACCTGTTGCACTAAGAAATATTACTACTTCCCTGTGGGATTCGACCCTTGCTTGTCTACTATACTTAGTTAGGTTTCTAAGGATTTACTTTGATAAGGCATAACGACTTTAGCCTCGTCAAATTTGGCGTCGTTGCCAGGGAGGCAAGTGTTAATTTTTCTTTGTGTTTGTTTGTGTGCCAATTTTTGTGTGGACCTATCTTATGGTCCACACCCGTGCTACTAACTCCCCACTGTTAGCTTGTGATACACAAATCGAGAGGACACTCTCTAGGAACCGCAGGATAAACAGATCTTTGTGCTTTGATAACCCGTGCTTTGAGATGGCTGAAGAACAACCGACATTGAGGTAGCTGACTGCCCCGAATCTGCAGCAGCAACCGCTTGCTGTGCAGTTCCCTGAATTGGCTGATGGCGTAAACTTTGAGCTAAAATCTGGGTTAATTCACTTACTAACCCACTTTCATGGGATGAGTGGAGAAGACCCCAACAAGCACCTTTCAGAATTCCACGCTGTCTGCACCAGCATGAAACCACGAGGCGTTACTGAGGATCAGATCAAGCTGAGGGCCTTTCCTTTCTCTCTAAAGGATGCGGCCAATGACTGGTTCTATTATTTGGCCCCAAGAAGCATAGAAACATGGGCTAAGATGAAGAAAGCCTTCCTGGAGAAATACTTCCATGTGACCAAGCTCAACAGCCTGATGAGGAGCATCAGCAATATCGAACAGCAGGCTGCTGAGATGTTGTACGAGTACTACGAGAGGTTTAAGAGGCTGATTTCTAGCTGTCCCTACCATGGGTAGTCAGACCAAGACCTCGTACTTTATTTGTACGGTGGCCTTCTTGACGAGCGTAGGATGGTGAATGCAGCCTGTGGTGGAAACATTTTGACCAAGACGCCGGCTACAACATTCGAGATATTCTTCGAGCTATCTGAAGGCTCAAGACAGTTCAACAAGAGGGGGGGCGCCCAATCAGTCAAGGCTGCAGACTCTCAGCCATCATCCTCACTACTTTCTGAGATGGCTGAGATGAAAGAGATGATGAGAAGATACATGATGAAGGGTGGCCAGCAGCAAGTCAAGTCTTGTGGGATATGCTATAACACGATGCACCCTACTGATGCATGTCCCACGCTGCAGGAACCCACTGTTGAAGTAAATGCTATTGGAGGTTTTGGTCCTCCTAGACCAAGATATGACCCGTACTCCAACACTTACAATCCAGGGTGGAGAGATCACCCCAATTTGAGATACGGGAATCAGCAGAACCCTCCTCGAGGCCGAGATGATCAAGAATTCCACCAGAGGCCACCACAGTTCCTACCGCGCCCACAACAATTTCAGCAGCATGGGGGTCAACAACAACAATTTAGAGCTCCATATGACCCAAGACCTCAAGGCCATAGCTCAAGTTCATCTATGTCCGGTGATGACATGATCAACTCTCTCACCCAAAGCGTATCGACGTTGGCTAGCACTGTGACCTCGATGGGGTCACAAACTCAAGCGGTGGTCCAGCAACAGAAGTCTCTAGCTCAGAATGTAACAACGTTGGCCAACACTATGGTCCAACAAAATCAAGAGATGCGGTCAAGTATTCAGAAGTTGGAGAAGCAAGTGGGGCATATCTCTGTCGCAGTGAGCAAGCTGGAAGCCCGAGACTCGGGAAAACTACCATCTCAAATGGTAGTAAACCCGAGGGAGAACGTATGTGCCATGACGCTGAGGAGCGGAACACAAGTAGATGAAGTTCGTGGCCAACAGAAAGAAATCCATGACCGCGGAGAAGAAGGCTGCGATCGCGGATTTGCTCCTGAAGACGAGAGAAAAATTGGTGAATTTCCGCGACGGCGAACAGATTTCCGCGATCGCGGAAAAGTTCCTGGGGACGACGAAATTATCGACGAAAATCCGCGACCGCAGACAGAAATCTGCAATCGCGGAAAAGTCCCTGGATCCCCAGAACGCAAAGACAAAGAGCCGCGATCGCGGACAAAAATCCGCGATCGCGGTTTTGCCTCTGATGTCCACGACACTTATGTTCGTCCAAATTTTCCTCCGTTCGGTTCACTAAAGCCACCCGTATCCTTTCTTGAGGCTCTGAAGGACACCAGAAGGCTGGAGAATGATAAGGAACTCTTTGAGACCTTCAGCAACTATGAGGTAAATATTCCCTTGATAAAGCTCGTTCAAAGCATTCCTCGCTACGCCAAGTTTTTGAAGGAGTTGTGCAAGATAAAGAAAAAGAAAGCGGTGAAAGAGAAGAAGACGAAGGTCCAGGTAAGTGAAAACGTCTCCGCTATGCTGCAAAAGCGGTTGCCTAAGAAGTGCAGTGATCCAGGCATGTTCACTATTCCCTGCAAGATAGGTGGCACCATGTTCGATAAAGCTATGTTGGATTTGGGTGCCTCTATCAATGTTTTGCCTCTCTCATTGTACGAGTCGTTAGAGGTTGGACCATTACAGAAGACGGGGATTGTGATCCAACTGGCGGATAATTCCTATGTGTATCCCAAGGGAGTTGTGCAGGATGTGCTGGTAGAAGTTGATAAATTGATTTTCCCTACGGACTTCTTTGTGATGGATACGGGGCAAGACAAAAACGCAGCCCCTGTGATGCTAGGAAGGCCGTTCATGAACACGGCAAACACAAAGATTGATGTGAGCAGTGGTTCACTCACAATGGAGTTTGACGGGGTAAGGGTCGGTTTCAACATAGACGATGCAAAGAGGCACCCTCCTGATGGTAACTGACAAGGCCGGAAACCGGTGTCATTTTCCTGTCAAAGAAATCCTAAATCACCTACTAAAGAGTATAGCAAGCAAGTCAGGGTCGATCCCACAGAGAGTCGGTTATCTGTATGCACAAGACGTGTGACTGACAAGTAACAAAGGGGGGTTTTGTGTGATCGCAGAGTAACAATGATTTAAGCTTTAGAGAAATAATAAGTATGATGTGTGGAAGTATTCCACTAGACAAATATCCACACTGCAGATGAAACAAGTTGATCACTGAAAACTATTGTTCCAAGTTCTTTTCACAATCTTATAGTCGTTCGCATCCTGATCATAATTAACTACCAATTCAGACAGTTGTTGGCAGCACTTACCACAATATCAATAGAAGAAAACCTTACTATCAATAAAGCAATAGCATTCAAACAAGGATATAGGATACATGCAAATAGAACAAAACCTTACTATTTAACATGCAAATAACTCTCTCTCACAATTGCACACTCGTATTCCACTATATGTAACAATTGTGTTTGCTACTAGATATACACTCGCATTCCGCTATATGCAAATCCTAGCACTATGATAAATGTCGATAAACCTAGTTAGCTACGCTAGATAAATCAACACAAACCAATAGACAATATGCTCAAGAGAATTAAACCAACTTAATAAGATAAAGAACAAGGAATAGAAATCTCACAACCAATCCATAGAAATGCTTCAATTGTCTAGCGAAACAAATGTGTTTAGTTCTCCATTCGTTCAAACCCTAGAGATAGAAATGAAAACGAGAGAGACCCCTATCTAAGGCCTGGAAAAGACCTTAAATAGGCAAAGGAAAATAAGCTAAACCTAACAATAATAATAAAGGAAATAAAATAATAAAAATGGGTGATCCGAAAATGCAAAATGGGAAACAAATCTCCGCTGGCCGTGAGGCGTCTACATCCACCGCGGGGCGGTGAGTTCCACGGCGGGGTGGCGGCTTCACTGGGTTTCCCTCTCTGAGATCCACCGCCGGGTCACGGTGGCTTTTGGCGCGGGGCGGCAAAGTACAACTTCTTCAAGTCTTCATCTTCTGCTCTTCTGTACTACCAAGTGATGGTAGCCTTCCTCCATGACTCTTAAGAAGATCTTCTCCTCCATCTTATCCATCCTTCATTAAGCTGTAAATCCTATGATATCTTCACTTCTCAACCCTTCTTTTGGATTACAGACTTAGCCTAAATCTATACCGAAACTCCATCTAAATCATTCTAATAATCACTAGTTAAGGTGCATGAAATGACACCTATCAAATTCCCCCACACTTAGACCTTTACTCGTCCCGAGTAAGTTAAAACTAATCCTACTCCAACCATCCAATACCAAGGCCTCAGGAAGTGCAAGCAAACATGATACCAGTAATTACAACATCTCAACAATCAGCTCCAGACAACCAAAACAAGTGATGCGAGATGAATCTATTCCTAACTCCTGTCTAGCTCCTTATCGCTCCAGAGTGACCTACCCAATCTCCTTATATCACCTCAGCTTATGACGCCAACCTCCAGAATGAACCTAAAATTCACTCTTTTTTCTTTACGCTCATTTTGCCTAGGCGCCCTCTCGGGTTTTCACCTAGCCACTCATTTCATTTTGCTAGACATCTCACATCACTCCAGTCCATTTTTGCACCGGTCTATACCAGTCGGACTACCTGCTTATTACTTGAATCGTCCTTTCGGGTTTTCAGCTCATCCCAGGATTTTGATTGTCTTTTCTCATATTTATGGCTTTTTCGATTTTTTTTTTTAAAATAAGAATAACTCGAATCTGATATGCAAAATTGAAATGCATAAACAAACTATGTACACTAACTATGATAGGCAGCAAGTCTAAATCCCTCCCCCACACTTGAATCACACATTGTCCTCAATGTAGAGAAGAAGACAGAACTAAATAGAGGGAAAGAGAAAATAAACTCACTGGTAAGGTGGATATGGTGGATAGCTTGGTGGATATGGGTACCGCCCAAAATAGTGTTCCTGCATGGACGTCTCAGCTGAACTCAACCGGCTCGTAATATCACTCTCAATATCAGTCTGCAAAGTCTGCAGGCGAGTCAGCATCCCCTCATTTGCAGCGTGTTGACCCAGCGTGAAAGCATCAAAACGAGCAAACACCTCATCCCAAGGAACCTCAGAGGTAGATGCAGAAGAAGAAGAAGCAACATACGCAGGAGGATCAATATCCATAGGAGCAGCAGCCTGGAATCTACCCTCAGAGACGGGACGAATGACCTCAGCGTCAGAAGGAATGAACCATTGTGTGAAATCCCGCGGATAGGTAAAATGACGAGGAAGAAACAGCATATGGCCTCCAAAAGAACACCATATGAATTGCTCTTGGGAGTTGCTCAACATACCACACCGTCGCAGAAATGGAAAATCGTAGCGAGCAGGCATGATCGGCTGAGGAATAGTGTCAGTCTGAATCCTGGCAGCAGCAACCAAGGTGATCAGACCACCCTGCACAATGTCACGCGCCTCACCCTCACGAATCCTCGTAAGGCTGTGAGCCCACACTAGAACCCAACACGGAATCTCCTCATCCAAAGGGTCAAGCATCGGAAGAAGCAAACCAAGGTGTCTCAGAGAAACCTTCCTATCTTCCGCACTCCCACAAAACGCTCGCACCAACACTCTATGAACTAAGCGTAGACAAGGATTTACTAGTTTGTTATCAGACTCCCTTCCTTTCTGAAAATCAGGCATTCCTATAGCAGTAGTCCAGAAATCATTAATTTCCGTCTCGTCAGGCCCCTTCTTCCACCAAGCAGTAGGTGGTCTAGTCACTCCCAACACCTCCATGACTTCCTCCACCGGCATCTCATAGGCTCGTCCCTCATACTTAAACTGTATGCCAGCAAGCACCTTGCGCACTTCACCATTAATAGTACGTCTCTCTGTAAATCTTGACATAGTGGCAATAAATTGATAACAGAGCTCGGGAAAGGCCGGGGCACACTTGTCAAGAAAATTACTCAGCCCCAGTCTATCCAAACACAACTGGACCATCTCCAACATGCCCAATTCGACCAATGTCCCTCTATCAAAGAATCGAGACGGGAGCACAGCTCTCTCCGCAACCACATTATAAGCCTTATTCTCCTCCGCAGTCATACCAACCTCCCTAGCTCTTGGCATAATTAAAGTATTTGAATGCGTTGGAATCAAAGAGTTGGGCAAAGACGACTTACAAACCAAAGATGGTCATTCACCAGGGTCTTGCCGCGGGGCAGCGGTGAGAACCAGTTATTCTACTGAAAGCTGCCGCCCGGTCGCGGTGTGGACTGACGCGGGGCGGTGGACTGTTCAACCTTCTTCTCCAATTCAAAAAATACTGAATCGCGCGAGGCGGTGGAGCATCAAAGCGAGGCGGCGACTGTGCGATCTCCCTACCTCAACCTCCAATGAGCCTAGATAGAGCCCAACGGCCCTCCAATCACACCTCCAAAACCACACAACACCTTCCTTCAACCAATAAACACCGCAGAGCAGTCAGACGAGTGCAATGTGGCGGCTTGGTTATGGGAATCTGAAATTGGGTTCAAGGATCTCCACAATCAGAGAGAAGAAAGGGGGGGCGCGACGCGGTAGAAAAAGAGAGAAAATAGAGGGTTAGGAGGTTAGGGTTTGGCGGGAAGTGTATTAATGGGTTTTTATTTGAGTTCAAGGGAGAGGGATGGGGGTAAATACCCAGTACCGGACCGCGGGGCGATCCAAATAACACCGTCAAATCCTTCGTATCCAACTTAGAAAATGATTTTGAAAACAAAACTTTTTTTTTTACTCCCCGTTTAAGGTTTTTTCGGGGCCCTTTATTTTTAAATCAGAGTTGAGTAAAAGTACCCAGACTTCACCGCGGGGCGGCGATGGATTTCCTGGGAAAATAAACTCGCCTCCATTTACTTTCGTACCTGAAACGTTAGTAGCAGGCGAACGAAACAAAGCAAAAGAACTACGAAAAAGGGTCTAAGGAAAGAAAAATCAAATGAAAAGAAAAGGAAAAATACCTCGAGTTGCCTCCCGATAAGCGCCTTAGTTAACGTCGTTGGCTCGACGTAGGCTATGGTCTATCGTTTTGCAGCTTAAGGGACCTCAAAACTCACTTCATCAAACTGGTTCGGGTCGAAACCTTCATGGTAAGGCTTCAATCTTTGGCCATTCACTTTGAAAACATTGTTCGTCTTGTGGTCAAGCAAGCCAATGGCGCCATGGGGGTATACTTCAGCAATTACATAAGGACCTGTCCACTTAGATTTCAGCTTCCCAGCAAAAATCTTAAGCCGAGATTGAAACAGAAGGACCTTATCCCCTGGCTTGAAATCTCTTCTCAAGATGTGCTTGTCATGCCATTGCTTGGTTTTCGCCTTATAACTAACAGAGTTCTCGTATGACTCAAGGCGTAATTCCTCTAGTTCTTGCAGCTGCAGCTTCCGGAAATCTCCCACTTCATCCAATTGCATGTTTCATTTCTTTATTGCCCACCATGCTTTATGTTCAAGCTCTACAGGGAGGTGGCATGCTTTTCCGAATACTAACCGGAAAGGGGACATTCCTATTGGAGTTTTGAAAGCTGTGCGGTATGCCCACAGTGCATCATTAAGTTTAGAACTACAATCCTTCCGATTAGCTGCAACCGTTTTCTCCAGGATAGATTTAATCTCTCTCTTGGAAACTTCGGCTTGCCCATTAGTTTGAGGATGATAGGCTGTGGAGACTCTTTGGGTGACGTGATACTTCTTCAGCAGGGCAGTCACTGTCTTGTTGCAGAAATGGGTTCCCCGATCACTAATTAAAGCTTTGGGTATCCCAAATCTTGAGAAAATGTTCTCCTTAAGAAAACCTACCACAACTTTAGAATCATCAGTCTTGGTAGCCTTCGCTTCCACCCACTTGGAAACGTAGTCCACCGCAAGTAATATATAGAGATTCCCATGAGAGCTAGGAAAGGGTCCCATAAAGTCAATACCCCAAACATCAAAGACCTCGCAAAAGATTAATGATGATTGCGGCATCTCATTCCTCCTGGAGATATTTCCAACCCTTTGGCATCGGTCACAAGATTTACAAAAGGCGTAAGCATCCCGAAAGATGTGTGGCCAATAAAATCCTGCATCCAATACTTTCCTAGCAGTCTTATTTGCCCCAAAATGACCCCCACATGCTTGAGAATGGCAAAAGTTAAGGACAGATTGTACCTCATTATCCGGAAGACATCGGCGTACTACCTGATCGACACAATGTTTCCATAGGTAAGGATCATCCCAAACATAGTGACGGGCTTCTCTTCGTACCTTCTCCTTTCGAGCTCTAGTGTAATCCGGGGGTAATTCCTCTCGAACCAAATAGTTCATGATATCTGCGTACCATGGTCTAAAAGAACGGAGCCTGAAGACGGCTTTAGCTATGTGAAGAGAGGGTTCATAAGTACTTACAGAGCAAAGTTTGAGTCCGGAGATGTTGCCGCGGGGCGGTGATGTCACCTCGGGTAGCGGTGAGTTTCGCTGGCTCTCAGTTGAACATGCCGTCGGGTCGCGGTGTGTGTCGCAGCGGGGCGGTGGAGCCTCCAGTTCCACAATTTCTACAGACCGTCGGGTCGCGGTGGGTGTCGCCGCGGGGCGGTAGGCGTTACCCGAAGTTCCTTCGATCATAAAGAGCGTGTCATCTGGAAAAGATCCATGAATGGGGCTCTGCGCTCCGAGCTTATCTTCTTCATGTACGAGCCTACTCAGGTGATCAGCTACTAGGTTCTCTGCTCCCTTTTTATCTCGTATCTCAACATCAAATTCAGTGAGTAGGAGAACCCATCGAATTAATCTTGGCTTTGCTTCCTTCTTCGTCATTAGGTAACGAAGGGCAGCATGATCTGTGTAGATGATCACCTTTACTCCCAAAAGATATTGCCTAAATTTTTCCAAGGCAAACACAACTGCCAGCATTTCCTTCTCAGTGGTGGAGTAGTTCCTCTGAGCTCCATTTAGAGTCATGGAGGCATAATGAATTACATGGGAGGCACGTCCCACTTTCTGGCCTAGAACCGCTCCAACCGCATAGTCACTGGCGTCACACATGATCTTAAATGGGCGAGACCAGTCAGGTGCCTGAATGATAGGTGCACTTGTTAGGCATTCTCTCAAGCAATCAAATGCCTTCTTGCACTCGTCGGTGAACTCATAGGTCACCTCTTTCTTCAGTAGCTCGCATAGAGGTGAAGAGATCTTAGAGAAGTCCTTGATAAACCTTCGGTAAAAACCTGCATGACCTAAAAATGAGCGCACTTCACGCACATTAGTAGAATAAGGCAAAGACTGAATCACATCAATCTTCGCCTTATCGACCTCAATAACCCTAGCAGAAACAATATGACCAAGTACTATACCTTGTTCTACCATGAAATGACACTTTTCAAAATTCAAAACCAAATTGGTTTCAACACATCTTTTAAGTACAAGTGCCAAATGGTTCAAACATGAATCAAAGCTAGTCCCATGCACTGTGAAGTCATCCATGAATACCTCAATAAATTTCTCAACATATTCAGAGAAGATACTAACCATACATCGTTGAAATGTACCGGGTGCGTTACACAAACCGAATGGCATTCTGCGGTATGCAAAGGTGCCAAAGGGGCATGTAAAGGTGGTTTTCTCCTGGTCCTCTGGCTCTATAGCCACCTGAAAGTATCCTGAATACCCATCGAGAAAACAGTAATAGGGGCGCCCAGCAAGGCGTTCTAGCATTTGATCAATAAAAGGTAAGGGAAAATGGTCTTTTCAAGTTACCGTATTCAGCTTACGGTAGTCAATGCACACCCTCCATCATGTAGTGGTCCTTGTAGGAACCAAATCCCCTTGTTGATTCTCTACTATAGTAATACCTCCTTTCTTAGGGACAACCTGAGTTGGACTTACCCATTGGCTATCGAAAATAGGGAAGATCATATCAGCTTTAAGGAGTTTCAGCACCTCCTTCTTGACCACTTCCATCATTGGAGGATTGAGTCTTCTCTGTGGTTGCCTGGATGGTTTGGCTCCATCTTCAAGTAGAATCCTATGCATACAAGTCGAGGGACTTATCCCTTTTATGTCTGCAATGGTCCATCCTAGCGCAGTCTTGTACTCCCTGAGCACGCCTAATAGCTTTATTTCTTGGTCTTCAGAAAGCTTATTAGACACAATGACTGGCAGAGTGTCATTGGCTCCAAGAAATGCGTACTTGAGGTGATCCGGTAACGGCTTCAATTCAATCTCGAGAGCCTGTACAACAGAGGGAACAAGCTTCTCGCTCGGGTTTAGTAAATTGGGGCCAACGCCCAAAGGATCTATAGGAAACTTACCATATGCATCCATCTGAGCTATGATTTCCTGCATGTTAGTTGGTAAAGATTATTCCTTATGGGACAAATCCAAATTATTCTCAACAATGGACATCAACTCATCAGGACCACATATATCAAATATATCTTGCGTAATAGAATCAATCACATCAATGGAGCGTAAAGAATGGTCTTCATTGGTGTGTTTCATAGCTTCATATATATTATATTCCACATTCTCCCCATCGAATTCCATAGAAAGTGTCCCACTTTGCAAATCAAGTTTAGTCTTAGCAGTTTTCAAAAATGGTCTACCTAACAGTATATGAGTCGCCTTTGTATTCGTATCCATATCTAAGACATAAAAATCTACAGGGAATATCAATTTATCAGCCATAACAAGAACATCCTCTACTACTCCTCTAGGGTAGACACTAGACCTATCAACTAATTGAATTACAATTCATGTTTCCCGCAGAGGTCCAAGTCTAAGAGATTCATAGAGGGAATAGGGCAAAACATTAATGGAGGCACCAAGATCAAGCATAGCTCTTTCAAATTTAGTGTCACCAATAATACAAGGAATGCTCCACATACCTGGATCGCCGCACTTCTTTGGCATACGTCTCTGGAATACAGCGGATACGCGTTCGCTGACCTTGACTTTTTCCTTGCCCTTAAGCTTCTGATTTCTCTTGATGGTGTAGAGCTCCTTTAAAAACTTAGCGTACCTAGGTACACTCTTTACAAGCTTAAGGAGGGGGATGTTTACCTCACCCTTACTGAAGGTGTCGAAGAGATCCTTGTCGTCGATTATTCTCCTTTCCTTTAGTGCCTCCGGAAAGGGGGCAGGGGGCTTTTCAGAACCAAAAGGAGGAAAATTTGGACGAACATAGGGGTCCTTTTCTTCGTCATGATCAAGATCTGGGCTTTCACCGCGGGGCGGTGTTCTTGGCCGCAGGGCGGTGGTGGTAACTCATGAGAACTGAGAGTTCCCGCTGGGTCGCGGTCACAAGCACCGCGGGGCAGTGAGATTCGCTCATCTTCAATTTCAGCTTTGTCATCCTTTTCAGCAGTAGGAGCGACTTGCAATTTCTTGCCACTTCGGAGGGTCACAGCACTTACACTTTCTTACGAGACCCTTTTTTCCAACCTAGTGACCACATATGTTAACTGACCCACTTTCTTTTCCATGCTCTTGATGCTTGCCTCAGTTGTTTGCACATGAGTTGTGAAGTGCATTGTTAAGGCCGTGAGCAAGTCGTTAGTTGAAGGGGAGCTACTAGCTTGGGGAACAACTAGTAGCTCATCAAAGTGAGGTTGTGGTGGTTGTTGTAGCTGTTGTTGATCATGTCGAGGTTTAATAGGTCCGTAACCTCCAACAGCGTATACTTCAGTAGTAGTGGCATCCTGAAGTTGGGGACAAGCATTGGTGTTGTGAAATGGATCAACGCAAATTCCACAAGCATTGTGATGTTGAGGTGCTTCTTGTTTACCCATCTTCACAATTACGTCTTTCAATGAAGCAATTTCTTGCAATAAATGCGCATCATTGGAGTTGACAACATTAACTCCTCTGGTCTTTGAAGCTTCAGCAAAATCCCTTGTGCTCTCAGCCATATCATGAAGTCTAATCATGGCTGCATCAGGGGTCATATTCAAAATACTACCACCACAAGTAGCATCTATGATTCTTCTTTCATCATCCAGCAGCCCATTGTAAACATAGAGCACTAGAGCTTTCTTGTCAAAACCATGGAACGAGCAACTAGAACATAGTCGTTTGAACCGCTCACAATAGTCATAAAGGGTCTCCTCCTCTCCTTGTTCAATACTGGCAATCGCCTTTTTCAAGGCGTTGGCCATCTTGGTTGGGAAATATTGTGCGAGGAATGCCTTATGTAGCTTAGCCCATGAATCTATGCTTCCTCCAGGCAGATGATAGTACTAGTCTTCAGCATCGTCCTTAAGAGTGAACCCGAAGGCTCTCATTTTAATTTGATCTTCAGTGACGTCAGCTGGTTTAATGCTCATAATGACGTTGTGGAATTTACCCAAGTGTTGGATGGGGTCCTCTCCACTTCGTCCATGATATCTCGGGAGCAACCGTATCACTCATGTTTTGAGCTCAAATGTCACACCATCCGCAAGGGGTGGAATGATTACAGCCAATGGCTGCTGTATCAGATCTGGCACAGTCAACTGTCGGAGTGTCTGAGCCATTCATACCTGTCTCTGTATCAACTTCAACAAGTAGCGAATCAGTAGCAAAGGTACAGACCGTAAGATAGATCCACACCGCAGTCAATCACAAATAATCACAAACAGAGTATTTGACTCCCCGACAACGGCGCCAAATTTGACAAGGCCGAAAACCGGTGTCGTTTTCCTGTCAAAGAAATCCTAAATCACCTACTAAAGAGTATAGCAAGCAAGTCAGGGTCGATCCCATAGGGAGTCGGTTATCTATATACAAAAGACGTGTGACTGACAAGTAACAAAGGGGGGTTTTGTGTGATCGCAGAGTAACAATGATTTAAGCTTTAGAGAAAGAATAAGTATGATGTGTGGAAGTATTCCACTAGACAAATATCCACACTGCAGATGAAACAGGTTGATCACTGATAACTATTGTTCCAAGTTATACTCACAATCTTATAGTCGTTCCCATCCTGATCATAATTAACTACCAATTCAGACAGTTGTTGGCAGCACTTACCACAATATCAATAGAAGAAAACCTTACTATCAATAAAGCAATAGCATTCAAACAAGGATATAGGATACATGCAAATAGAAGAAAACCTTACTATTTAACATGCAAATAACTCTCTCTCATAATTGCACACTCGTATTCCACTATATGTAACAATTGTGTTTGCTACTAGATATGCACTCGCATTCCGCTATATGCAAATCCTAGCACTATGATAAATGTCGATAAACCTAGTTAGCTATGCTAGATAAATCAACACAAACCAATAGACAATATGCTCAAGAGAATTAAACCAACTCAATAAGATAAAGAACAAGGAATAGAAATCTCACAACCAATCCATAGCAATGCTTCAATTGTCTAGTGAAACAAATGTGTTTAGTTCTCCATTCGTTCAAACCCTAGAGATAGAAATGAAAACGAGAGAGTCCCCTATCTAAGGCCTGGAAAAGACCTTAAATAGGCAAAGGAAAATAAGCTAAACCTAACAATAATAATAAAGGAAATAAAATAATAAAAATGGGTGATCCGAAAATGCAAAATGGGAAACAAATCTCCGATGGCCGTGAGGCGTCTACATCCACCGCGGGGCGGTGAGTTCCACCGCGGGGCGGCGGCTTCGCTGGGTTGCCCTCTCTGAGATCCACCGCCGGGTCGCGATGGCTTTTGGCGCGGGGCGGCAAAGTATAGCTTCTTCAAGTCTTCATCTTCTGCTCTTCTATACTACCAAGTGATGGTAGCCTTCCTCCATGAGTCTTAAGCAGATCTTCTCCTCCATCTTCTCCATCCTTCATTAAGCTGTAAATCCTATGATATCTTCACTTCTCAACCCTTCTTCTGGATTACAGACTTAGCCTAAATCTATACTGAAACTCCATCTAAATCATGCTAATAATCACTAGTTAAGGTGCATCAAATGGCACCTATCAGTAACCCCGAGTGTTCGGTTGATGTGAGCAACCCAAGTTGAGTTGGAGAGCACCAAGTCGAGCCACGGCAATAACCAAGGCGCTGCTCGGGAGGCAACCTGATGTGTCCTTGCCTCCTGTGATAAGTCGAATTGTCAAAGGTGATGCCTTTGGATCTAGTCTTGGTTGGGAAGTCACTCGGTGTGGTGATTCTGCTATGGAACGTGATGATGTAGTTGATTGCGAACAGAAGAACGCGATGAATGGTGGTGATGGAAGCGAGTAGATGGGAGATGGATAGCGGTGGCGGAAGCGATTGAATAGAGGGGTAAGCGACTTGAAGGGACAAGTCATTGGGTGTCATAGCATCGACTACGGAGGGGATAATCTCGATGGAGATCGAGTGGTTGCTGTAGCGTCGACGGCGGAGTGAATGGGAATGAGAGGGATAAGGGTGACGTCCGATCAAGGGAAGGAGGAATTTAACACTCGACTTAAAACCTTGAACTTTAACTTGAATATGAGAAATAACAATAACAAAGGAGGCTTTAAATAGCCAAGGTATCTCGACCAAGACCTAATGGGCTTGGGTCGAAAAGAACCTAAGGGCTAGCCCATGCAAGCATGCAAAAGGCACAAATCCTAAAAGATAGAATGACTGAAAGGAAACTATCTAAAACGTTGTAAATAAGGAAACTATCTAAAACGTTGTAAATAAGAAAACTATCTAAAGCAAGCTGGAAATACCAAATATAGATAATGTCTTAAAAAGAATGTGTGAAACTCATTAACGCGGTGAAGGCTTTGAAGAGGTCATCGCGTGAGACGACAAAGTGTCAAAGTCTTCAGAAGAACGCATTCTTTCACTTCCGATGGTGGCGAGGACGACGAGTCTGGGATTGGTCTCTGGGCTTCCTTGGTTGGCGACGGCGCGTGCGATAAGTGACGCGACGGCGGCGGCGATGGCCTTGGACCTAGACCTTGTTACTGGGCCCTGTGAGCGTAGGCTCATGGCTTCTTCCTCGTCTTGGGCCATCATGGGAGGCATGGTCACATCACCCTCCCCCACTTGGCTGTGAAGCGTCCCCGCTTCACCATCATCAAACTCAGGCTCAACATATGGGGTCAAGTCTGCGACGTTGAAGGACGCGTGGACTCTAAAATCTGGTGGGAGCTCGAGTTGATACGCATTGTCCCCTATGGCTTTGACCACGCGGAAGGGACCATCTCCATGCGGTGCCAATTTGTTCTTTCGCCGCGATGGGAACCTCTCCTTTCGCAGATGCACCCAGACAAGGTCTCCGGGGGCAAAGACGACGCGACGGTGGCCAGAATTCTTCTGCGAGGCATACTGCGCGGCCCTCCTCTCCAGCTGCTCCTTGGTGCGTTGATGAAGCTCTTGGATCTGCTCAGCGCGATTGGCGGCGGAGACATGCAATGGGTCTCGGAGAGGATGCGGTGACAAATCCAGTGGTGTCAAGGGGTTCATGCCATACACCACTTCGAACGGTGTCAACTTGGTCGCCGTGTGCCTGCATCTATTGTAACAAAACTCGACAAGTGATAGTAAGTCCTCCCAACGCTTAGGGTTGGCTTTGAGCATCGTGCGAAGGAGGGCTCCTAGAGTTCTATTCGTGACCTCCTTTTGGCCATCGGTTTGGGGGTGGTAGCTAGTCGAGAATAGGAGTTTGGTTCCTAGCTTTCCCCAAAAAGTTCTCCAAAAATGGCCAACGAACTTAGAATCCCTATCACTAACTATGGTACGCGGGACTCCATGAAGACGTACCACATGCTCAAAGAATAGATCAGCAATCTCACTAGCACTATGGGTAGTCTTATAAGCAATAAAATGTGCCATCTTAGCAAATCTTACCACGACCACAAAAATAGAGTCTTTACCTCGTCTAGAGAGGGGCAAACCCGTGATGAAATCCATAGACAAATCTTTCCAAGGGGCACTAGGAATGGGCAATGGAGTGTAGAGGCCGTGAGGACTAGATTTAGCTTTGGCTCTCTGGCAAGTCATACAACTCCTATAAAACCTAGTCACTTGGTGGGTCATGTTAGGCCAAAAGAAATGTTCTCTAAGCGCGTCTAAGGTCTTTCTAATCCCAAAATGTCCACGACTTGCGTGTGCTTCCTCAATCAATAGGAGCCTAATGGAGGATCTAGGAATGCATAGACGATTAGCCTTGTACAAATAACCCTCAGAAAGGTAAAAGGTCTCAAACTCACGCGATCTCAGGCAATGCTCAAGAATAGGGGCAAAGAAGGGGTCACTAGCATATAATTCTTTAATCAAAGCAAAACCCAAAATTTTAGTTTGCACTTGAGTCAAGAGAACATACCTGCGAGATAACGCATCAGCAACAATGTTATCTTTTCCTTTCTTGTGAACAACGACATAAGGAAAGGTCTCCAGAAACTCCACCCAGCGAGCATGGCGTCGATTGAGGTGAGCTTGGCTCTTCAAGTAGCTCAACGCAGCGTGATCGTTGTGGATGACAAACTCACGCGGCCAAAGGTAATGTTGCCAAGTTTTCAGCACGTGTACTAATGCATAAAACTCTTTGTCGTAGGTGGGGTAATTGAGCGTTGCCGCTGTGAGCTTCTCACTGAAGTAGGCAATTGGTCTCTTCTCTTGGTGTAGCACACCACCAATGCCTATGTCAGAGGCATCACACTCCACTTCGAAGTGTTTGGTGAAATCTGGAAGCTTGAGCAAAGGGGCTTGGCATAACGCGTTCTTCAAGGTTGAGAAGGCGCGTTCATGGGACTCATGCCACAAAATTGTGCTTCCTTTCATGGTGAGCTCATGTAGTGGTGCGGCAATGGAAGAGAAATCGCATACAAAACGCCGATAAAAGCCCACGAGACCTAGAAAGCTTTGCACCTGTGTCGGTGTTGTAGGCGTGGGCCAGTCCTTGATGGCCGTGATCTTCTCATTATCAATGCGTAAACCATCGCTACTCACAATGTAGCCTAGAAAGTTGGTGGACTCGGAGCAAAATGAGCACTTTGCCAGATTGGCAAACAGGCTCTCTCGTCGAAGGCATTCGAGCACTTGGCGAAGGTGATCAACATGGTCTTCTAGGCTCCGGGAATACACAAGGATGTCATCGAAATAAACAACAACAAACTTGCCAAGGAAAGATCTCAACACGTGGTTCATGATGCGCATGAAGGTGCTGGGCGCGTTCGTGAGCCCAAAGGGCATGACAAGCCACTCGTATAGTCCATACTTTGTCGTGAAGGCGGTCTTCCATTCATCACCTTCTTTCATTCGGATCTGGTGATAACCACTCTTCAAATCAATCTTGGAGAAGAGTGTCGCGCCATGAAGTTCATCAAGCATATCATCAAGGTGTGGAATAGGGTGCCTATACTTGACTGTGATCTGGTTTATTGCACGACAATCAACACACATTCTCTAGGTGCCATCCTTCTTGGGCACAAGGATCACAGGCATAGCACAAGGGGAAAGAGATTCCCTTACGTACCCGCGATCCAACAATTCTTAGACTTGACGCTGTAGCTCTTTGGTCTCTTCTGGACCAGCTCTATACGCAGCGCAGTTGGGCAAAGCAGCACCTGGCACAAGGTCAATTTGGTGCTCAATGCCTCTCAGGGGAGGTAATCCTTGTGGCAACTCATCTGGGAATACGTCGCAGAACGCGGCAAGCATCTTCTCGATCGCCGGTGGCAATGGCGCATTCGTCGACGACTCAGGTATGCACGGAGTTGGCACAAGTAGAAAATAGGGAGCCTTGCCAATGACACATGCAGTGAGGTCACTGGGCCTGGCCAAAAGAACGCGTTGCTCACAAGTTCCTTGCAAAGGACGCGGTGGTGGAAACGGCGCGGCGAACTGTGGAGAGGCACTTCCCGAATTTTGTGGGGCACGCGGTGTCACAGTTGTGGAATTGTGTTTCTTCTTGCCAGTGCCTAGAGAAGACAAAGTGTTGCCAGAATTGGAGGAGTTTTGCCTCTATAGTGCTTCTGGGCTTTCTTGCGACCTAGTTGACGCGGCCTCAATGGCTTTCTGGCGATCGCGTTCTACCTGGTCCTGCAAGATCTCATGGGGAGACATTGGATGCAAAGTGACGCGTTTCCCGTGGTAATTGAACACGTAAGTGTTCAAATAGCCATCATAGAGCACGCGCCTGTCGAATTGCCATGGGCGCCCAAGCAAAATATGGGTAGCGTCCATTGCAATGACATCACAAAGAATAGAATCACAGTATTGCCCTATGGAAAAAGAAATTAAACATTGGCGAGATACGGTGTTACCTGGACTTGAAGAAATCCATTGGAGGGCATAAGGTTGTGGATGAGGCGTCGTAGGCAATTTGAAGTGGTTGACAACCTTCTCATTCACAATATTTGCACAAGATCCTCCATCAATAATAACACTCAAGGAGGCTGTTTGGACTAGAGCCCTTGTGTGGAACAAGTTCTCTCGTTGATCGCGCAAACTGGCTTCCTTGACTGTGAGGAGACGACGCATCACCAAGCTTAATGGTGTGCCCGCGTGCAGAGAAGCGGGTTCACAGTCATACGCATCTTCATCTTCGTCCTCGTTGTCTTCAGTGATCGCATCAAGTGTGGCCTCCTCGTCTTCACAAGACTCGTAGCCAGCGGCGGCTGTGGAGAACAACACCTTGCGAGCATTGGGGCAATCTTTCTTGTAGTGTCCTTTTCCACCACATTTGTAGCACTCAATATCACGCGTGCGATCGTTGCTCACTGGAGCTTGTCTTGGCGCATTCAGGCGCGGCGCGATGGTCGGTGTCGCGGGCTTCGCCTTGGAGGCTTGGCTAGACGCGGATGTGGTAGAGGCATTAGGGCAAACATTAGAATAAGGTAAACCACTAGAGTTAGAAGAATACCTTTGTTGGCCACTGGAATAGGTGTAAGACTTTCGGCGAGATAATTGGGCATGAATTTGCATCGTCGTATGTGTGTGTGTGTTCAAATCCTTGATTGGCAAGATCTCTAGTTGATCACGGATGTTGGTGTTCAAGCCACTCAAGAATTTGGTTCTTAAAGTTGATGGTGCAACAGAAATGTTGGCCTTGTAATACATGTCTTCAAGCTTGAAAAAGAACTCGAATGGAGTCATTGATCCTTGGCGAGCCATGGCAATCTCCAAACGCATTTGATTCCTGTAGTTTGGAGGCACGTATTTCTTGGTCATGACATAGACTAGTTGATGCCATTCTGTTACGCGTGCCCTGTGGCGATGAACGCAGTCATCCTCGAAGTGATGCCACCACACTCGGGCAGCTCCTCGGAAGTTAAGCGTCATGGCATCGACATGATCCTCAGGTGGCACTCGATTATATCGAAGGGTGTACTCCGTAGCCTGCACCCATTCAAGAAAAATAGAGGGGTTGTATTCACCATAAAAATGCTCGATTTTTACCTTGACTTGATGTCGTGGGTATCGAGGCTGGTCATTTGGGTGGTTGAACGCGTTGTTTGGCGTGGCATCGTAGAGAGGGTTCTGAAAGGCGCGAAATCCATGTGGTCTATCGCGTCCAACCTGGTGTCTATCGCGTTGTTCGCGATCTTCACGGACAAACTCATCCCTGGCCACGTAGGCGTCATCGCGTTGGCATCTTCGGGGTTGGGTATCGTAGTTGTCGCATCGATTGTCTCCTTGCAAAACATCGCGGCGCTCGCCGCCAATGTTGCGAACGCGTTCTCCTTAGGGCCGGAGACGCGGTGCAGGAATCCAATCCGATGGGTGATCTTGCAATTCAAGTGGATCTCCAAGAGGTGGATGGAAAAAATTAGGATTGACCATACCTGAGTCCTCGATCTCTTCGTCATCGTACTCGTCAAAGTCGTCTTGGACATTGGGTGTGATCGACGCGTAGCCATCTGATCTATAACGTGGTGTTCGAACACTCTGGTGTTAAAGATGATCGCGTACATCATGGCTGCGTTGTTGGGTAGGTGGTGTCCTCAATTGATCATCGCGTCACGGTTGTCCAGTGTTGCGATGGCTTGGTCTTCTCGGCGTCGCGTCGGCTTGGATAGCTTGACGACGTCGGCCATCGCGTGTGGCTGAATCCGGCACACGTTTCTGGGATCTCCTAGAGGCATACCTATCATCAAAGTTGTAAGGTTCAGAGTATTCACCTTGAGAGTCGTCGGCGTCGCGGTCTGAGCCGTTGTCGAAGTCAGCAGGTGTGGCTCGTGGCACATAGCGATCCTTTTGGGGAACGAAGCCTTGGCGGCTCTCAATGACACTCTGCATTCTGTTTAGTTAAGGTTGATGTTGAGAAGTGGAAGGCATAATTCCCTTGCCTGTGTCCACTCGTGTCTTGGATGGGACCGCGTCGGTGGCTCCAGGTGGATGCGGCGCGTCCATAGCACTCAGCGGTGGGGGAGTTGGCGCGATGGGGGCCACTTCTTGTTGGTTGGCCCGCAGAGTTGCATTCTCTTGTCGAAGAGCCTGGATCAAGATTTGATCTTCGGACAACTCTAATATGGGATCGCGTGGTTGGTCTTGTGGTGGTTGGTCCTAAGGTAGAACCAACTGCGGGGGTTGTGGGTTGGTGGTGTTATCTTCGCGGTCGTCTCCACTGTGTCCAATCTGCATGGTGCCTATAACAAGACGACCAGACATGGGAGTAAAAATGAACCAAAAGACAACAAAGCACAACAACTAAGCAAATCACTAGTCAAGTCACAAAGTTCACGTAGGTAGGGCTTGTTTGGCTTGCCGTGAGGGCGGCTTGGCTTGAACAAGAGATGGTGTATCAAGCAAGTTGCAATCAAACAAACAAGAACAAATTGAAACCCTAAAACAAACGTAAACAAAGTAACCTAATTAGCAAGAAAGTATCTTCTAGGAAGCTTGACCTAGACGGTGGAGAGATATAGAAGATGAGCTTAGACCGATGTGGGTTAGGGTTGCCTTATTTTGGCTTTCCCTAACTTTGGAAACCTTTTTTTTTTAATATCTTTTCGATATCTTTTTTTTTATATCCGAGATCTTATCTTTTGATCTTTTCGGATTGCAAAAGGAAACAAATAAAAAAGGTCTAAGTAACTAGAATATCACAAGGTGATTAGAGATAAGAGAGAGAAGATAAGATTTGATGATATCTTATATATAGAAATTTGGTTAACAAACCTAAACAGTAATACCTAACAAACAAGGAAATTCTATCCACGCATGAAATAAGGAAACAAAATATTCTAGCATGCAAGATAACAAAATTACCTAACACACCAAAACTTGGGAAACAAGGAAAAAAAACGGCCAAGGTATTACCTTGTAGAAACCGATTAGGTGTAGCAAATATGGAAAGTTATGGTTTTTCGTGATCTTTTAGTAAAGCAAACGATGGGGGTCAAGAAAAATTATGAACAAAATTGAAACTTGAGTTCGTGACTTACAAGACTGCTGGGCTCTGATGCCAGTTGATGTGTCCTTCCCTCCTATGACAAGTCGAATTGTCAAAGGTGATGCCTTTGGATCTAGTCTTGGTTGGGAAGTCACTCGGTGTGGTGATTATGTTGTGGAACGTGATGATGTAGTTGATCGCGAGCAGAAGAACGCGATGAATGGTGGTGATGGAAGCGAGTTGATGGGAGATGGATAGCGGTGGCGGAAGCGTTTGAATGGAGGGGTAAGCGACTTGAAGGGACAAGTCGTTGGGCGTCGTAGCGTCGACTGCGGAGGGGATAATCTCGATGGAGATCGAGTGGTTGCCGTAGCGTCGACGGCGGAGTGAATGGGAATGAGAGGGATAAGGGTGACGTCCGATCAAGGGAAGGAGGAATTTAACACTCGACTTAAAACCTTGAACTTTAACTTGAACGTGAGAAATAACAATAACAAAGGAGGCTTTAAATAGCCAAGGTATCTCGACCAAGACCTAATGGGCTTGGGTCGAAAAGAACCTAAGGGATAGCCCATGCAAGCATGCAAAAGGCACAAACCCTAAAAGATAGAATGACTGAAATGAAACTATCTAAAACGCTGTAAATAAGGAAACTATCTAAAACGCTGTAAATAAGGAAATTATCTAAAACAAGCTGGAAATACCAAATATAGATAATGTCTTAAAAAGAACGCGTGAAACTCATTAACGCGGTGAAGGCTTTGAAGAGGTCATCGCGTGAGACGACAAAGTGTCAAAGTCTTCAGAAGAACGCGTTCTTTCACTTCCGATGGTGGTGAGGACGACGAGTCTGGGATTGGTCTCTGGGCTTCCTTGGCTGGCGACGGTGCGTGTGATAAGTGACGCGACGGCGGCGGCGATGGCCTTGGACCTAGACCTTATTACTGGGCCTTGTGAGCGTAGGCTCATGGCTTCTTCCTCGTATTGGGCCGTCATGGGAGGCAGGGTCACATCACAACCCGAGGTATGAAATTCTTTTCTTGTCTTTTCCTTTCTAGTTTTTATTTTTTTTGTTTCGTTTTTGTTTTTAGACTAACTTACAGGTAGGAGGCCTGGGCCAAAATTGAAGACGGTGTTCAAATACGCACCAGAAACTTTTCCGCGGGCGCGGAAAAAACCATTGTAAGTCCCCTGACCAGAAGAAGAAAAAAAAGTTCGAAAAAAAAATTCAAAAAAAAAAGTTTTACCGAAGCCCAGCTGTCCGACATTCACTTCGCGACCGGTGTGCATCATGCTGCCAAGGAGGAGACATTCGCCCCACATTTTCATTTGGCACCGATGATGACCCGACATTAGACAACTGACGAGGAGGAACACCAGAGCCCACACCACGATTACATATGGGCTCCATTTCTGTGTTCATTGAAGGCCATGCAACCCCGTTTTCTTTGATGTACCACTACACCTTACATTGGATTTATTTGGTTGCACGGTAGACTTTGATTATGAAGATGCCGCAACACCAGCGACATGTGCTTTTATTGATATACCGCCAGCCCCCACATCCACATCTAGGCCACCTCGGCGACGGTTGTGAGTACTTTTTTGCTCTTCCATGTGCTTCATCTTTTTGTCTTTCATTACATTGAGGACAATGTAATGTTTAAGCATGGGGGAGTGTTCTATACTTGCTAGTCATCTGAGGAGAAAAAGAAAAGAAAAAAAATGAAAAAGTCAAAAATAAGAAAAAAGACAAAAATAAAACCCTGGGATAAGTCGAAAACCCGCAAAGGCGGCTTAGGAAATAAGCAGGTGGCTTGGACCAGCATTAGGCTGGGGTAATAAGAGGTCAAGAGTGATGTGAGTTTTTGTGAGCCCATCTATTGAAAAATGAAATGAGTGGCTTGGTGAAAACCCGAGAGGGCGCCTTGGCAAAATGAGTGAAAAGAAGAAGAGTGATTATTAGGATTCCTCATTTTTTCTGGCGTGGTGACATAAGAAGAGGTGATATAAGGAGGATTCGGGTAGGTCACTTTGGGAGTTATAAGAAGATAGATGGAGGCTAGGATTATATATTTTTATTCACTCTATGGTGTTCGGGTTAAGCTTAGAGGAAGTACTCTGCTTTCCTTAAAACTTGTATGTTTTGTGTGTTGTGCATATTGTGTTGGTGCCTTGGAGATTCATATTTAGGTGCAGTTCTTAGTGGAGATAGTTTTGCTGTGCTTCCTGAGACCTTGGGGATTTGATTGGAGGAGTAGGTTTCTATTAGCTTACTCGAGGACGAGCAAGGTTTAAGCATGGGGGAATTTGATCAGCGCTACTTTGTAGGGTTTAACTAGGAGTTGTTACCGGAGTTTTAGGTACCATTTGGATGGGTTTAGAGCATAATTGTAGAGAATGGAGTTGAGGAGTAGAAGTGTTGAATGGGTGGTTTTGAAGAGCTAAAATGAAGGATTAAGAAGATGGAGGAGAAAACCACAAAAGAAGACCACGACTGGAGAAGAAAGAGAACCTACAGGAGCTTTTCCGCGGTTGCGGAAGTCACCGCCGCGGTCGCGGAACGAAGACGAGGTGAGAAGAGCAACACTGAAGACGCGAGAGCTTTACATTAACTTTTCCGCAGTCGCGGAAATTCCTCCACGGTCGCGGAAGACTGTTCATCAGACGCGCGCGAGAGTTTCTTCCGAAGATCTACTTTTTATTTTATTTCCTTTTCTTTTATTTCTTTTATTTCGTTAGTTTATTTTATTTCCTTTTAGATATTATTTCCTATCTTTAGTTTTAGGTTTTGCTAGGGTTTTATAACCTATTAGTTAGCAGCCTCTTTTCATTATCATTCAGACACTATTCAGTTTACGTTCAGTTTTTCCCTTTGAGTTTTTGTGTTTCAAGACTATGAAGAACTAAGAAACTTTTGCTTAGTCCGACGATTGAAGCCTTCGTTTGCATTTGATTGTGAGATTAAAACTCTATTTCCTTTCCTTTGATTATATATCTTCTCTTTGTGCTTATTCCTATTGATTCTTGCTGATTTGACTGGCCTGGTCATCTAGTTGATATTAGTAATTTTCTATTGCTAGGGTTTGGATATTTCGAGTTGAAATCCCTTATCTTGTGTAGCGAACATGATATTCTAGGACTAGTTGGACTAGTTTATTGTGAAGAGAATTGATTATGTGTTAAATGCTGCGAGTTGTGGTGTTGCATGTATCCTGGTTAATTCATATGCTTCTTGCTGCTATTGTTCTAAATCTTGATAGTTTCTTGTGCGTTCGATAGTTAGGGTTATCAGGACTGGTTGGATTAATAACTATTTCAGAATAGGGACAGGAATATTCATAGGAATGAATAGAGATAATCTAGGATCAATCAATCAAATGAATGGTGGATATTTGTCTGGCTAAGTATTTTCTCACCAATTGATTACACCATTTGCTTTGATTTACTTTGTTATTTGCAAACAAAACCAAAAACCCCCTTTGTTACCTTTGACATACAACCTGTTGCACTAAGAAAGATTACTACCTTCCTGTGGGATTCGACTCTTGCTTGCCTACTATACTTAGTTAGGTTTTTAAGGATTTACTTTGATAAGGCATAACGACTTTAGCCTCGTCAAATTTATTGTCATTGATAACCTCTTTTTAAGGATTTACCATGGATACCGTCAGTGATATTCCTGTTATTATTGTGGCAAGGCGGGTCACAAGAAATCAGATTGTCGGTTTCTCAAGAAAGATCACAAGGAAGGTAACGTCAAGCCGGACCAATTCAACCCAACGAAGAGGCAGGATGACAAGACCACCACTGTCGTGGCAGGTGAAGGTGAGGATTTATATCTCATTAGAGAAGGTAATCTTCTAAACATTGGTTCCGATGATAGTTCTTGGATTGTCGACTCGGGTGCTTCCTTCCACGTCACCCCTCATGAAAGCTTCTTCACAACCTACCAAAGTGGCGACTCTGGTAACGTCCAAATGTGAAATCAAGGAAAAAGCAAGATTGTCGTAAAGGGGGGTGTCATCCTTACATCAAACACAGGATGCAAGCTCGTTCTCAAGGATGTAAGGCATGTTCCCGACATGCACCTCAATCTCATATCAACTGGAAAGCTTGATGATGCCGGTCTGGTGAATCACTTTGGTGATGGAAAGTGGAAGCTCACCAAAGGAAGCTTGGTCTTGGCTCGAGGAAGGAAAGAAGGGTCATTGTACGTGACACAAGCTAAGCTTTGTAAGGAGGAGGTAAATCTTGTAAGTCCTGACATGGAGATATGGCACCGAAGGCTCAGGCATATGAGCGAGAAGGGTCTACATATCCTCGCTCAAAATCAACATCTCCCTGATTTGAAAGGTACATCCCTCGAACCATGTTCTGATTGTTTAGCTGGTAAACAACATAAAGTCGCTTTCCAGAGATCCTCTATGCCTATAAGGAGGAAACACATCCTTGATCTCGTGCACACCGATGTGTGCTCCATGTCCGAGAAATCCATTGGTGGTGCATCATATTTCGTCACCTTCATCGATGACCACTCAAGGAAGGTTTGGGTGCACCTGCTGAAATCCAAAGATCAAGTTCTCGATGCCTTCAAGGAGTTCGTAGCTAGAGTAGAACGAGAGACGGGACAAACACTCAAATGTGTTCGATCCGACAATGGTGGTGAGCACCGAGGTCCTTTCGAGGCATTCTGTAAATCTCATGGGATCATGCTAGAGAAGACACCACCTAAGACGCCATAGCTGAACGGGCTAGCCGAGAGGATGAACCGAACAATCGAAGAAAAGGTTCGATGCATGCTCTCTCATGCCAAATTACCCAAGTCATTCTGGAGAGAAGCTGTGATGACTGTGATCGACATCATCAATCTCACACCGTCGATTCCTTTGAATGCAGATGTCCCAGAAGAGATCTGGTCAATAAAGAAGGTCTCCTACAACCATTTGAAGGTGTTCGGGTGCAGGGCATTCGTCCATATTCCCAAGGACGTACGGGCCAAGTTAGTGATAGGTGTCATTTCATGCACCTTAACTAGTGATTATTGACACAATTTAGATGAAGTTTTGGTGTAGAATTAGGCTAAGTCTGTAATCCAGGGGAAGAGTTGAAGCAGTACAGATATGAAGGTTTTACAGCTTAGTGAAGAGGATAGAAGATGAAGGAGAAGATCTGCCCAGAACTAATGAAGAAAGCTACCTCAAGTGGTAGTACAGGAGAGCAGACGCAAGCATGAAGAAGCTGGCCAATACCGCCCCGCGCCAGAAGCCACCGCGGCCCGGCGGTGATCCTCAGAGAAGTGCAACGCGCCAGAAGCCACCGCCTCGCGGTGGGATATTACCGCCTCGCGGTGGAAGAGAAGATTGTGCGGCCAGCGTGTCATTTGTTTCTATTTTTAGTATATTTGAATTTTATGTCTTATTATATTTTATTTCCTTATTTTGTTTGCTAGGTTAATTTTCTAAGAACCTATATAAGATCTCTTTTGTTAATTTTGAGAGGAGTTCGGTTCTCTCTCTTTTGTCTATTCAACTTCTAGGTTTTTGAACAATGGATAGCTAAACACTTTTGTTTCGCTAGACAATTGAAGCACGACAATGAATTGGTTGTGAGATTTCTATTCCGTGTTCTATATCTTATTAAGTTGGATTGATTCTCTTGGTTAAATTGTTTATTGATTTATGTTGATTCTTCTAGCGTAGCTAACTAGGTTTTTTGACATCTATCATATTGCTAGGATTGCATATAGGGGTTTCGAGTGCATATCTAGTGGTAAACACAATTGTGCGTATAGGGGTTCCGAGCGTACATATGTGAGTGAGAATCAGTTGCATGTGAGTAGGGGAGTGAGTACCTGTACGTCTTTCTACTTGCATGTATCCTATATCCTTGTGTGCATTGCTATTGTTGTGTTAGTGCTAAAGTACACCGACAACTGTGAGAATCGGAGGTATTTTATCATTGGCATAGTAATAAGTCTATCGACAACTGTGAGAATCGATAGTATTCATGATCAGGATGGGAACAATTATAAGATAGTAAAAGAACTTGGAAAGATAGTTTTCAGTGATCAACCTATTGCATTTGTGGTGTGGATATTTGTCTGATGGAATACTTTCTCTCATTATATTTCTTCTTCTGTTGTTACTTGCATCTTTGGTTATCCTGTGATTATTCCAAAACCCCCTTGTTACTTGTTAGTCACACGTTATTTCATACAGATAACCGACTCCATGTGGGATCGACCCTGACTTGCTTGCTATACTCTTTAGTAGGTGAATTAGGATTTCTTTGACAGGAAAACGACACCGGTTTCCGGCCTTGTCAAATTTGGCGCCGTTGTCGGGGAGGCAAATACTCTGTTTGTGATTATTTGTGATTGACTGTGGTGTGGATCTATCTTACGATCCGCACGTTTGCTACTGATTCGCTACTTGTTGAAGTTCATACAGAGACAGGTACAAATGGCTTAGACACTCCGACAATTGACTGCACCAGATCTGATACAGTAGCCTTTGGCTGTAATCATTCCACCCCTTGCTGATGGTGTAACATTTGAGCTCAGAACAGGAGTGATACGATTACTCCCGAGATATTATGGACGAAGTGGAGAGGACCTCATTCTTCATTTGAATAAATTCCACAACGTCATTATGAGCATCAAACCAGCCAACGTCACTGAGGATCAGATTAAAATGAGAGCCTTCGGGTTCACTCTTAAAGACGATGCTGAAGACTGGTATTATCATCTGCTTGGCGGAAGCATAGATTCATGGGCTAAGCTGCATAAGGGTTTCCTCGCACGCTATTTTCCAACCAAGATGGCAAACTCCTTGAAAAGGGAAATTACCAGCATTGAACAAGGTGAGGAGGAGACCCTCTATGACTATTGTGAACGGTTCGAGCGACTCTGTGCTAGTTGCTCGTTCCATGGTTTTGATAAGAAATCTCTGGTGCTCTATTTTTACAACGGGCTTATGGATGATGAAAGAAGAATTATTGATGCTACATGTGGTGGTAGTATCCTGAATATGACCCCCGACGCAGCCATGACCAAACTTCGTGATATGGCTGAGGGTACAAGGGATTTTTACGAACCCTCAAGGACCAGATTAGTTGGTGCTGTCATCTCCAACGATTCACATATATCGCAAGAAATTGCCTCTTTGAAGGAGGTCATTGTGGGGATGGGCAAGCAAGAAGAGCCTCAACAGCACGCTGGCTGTGGAATTTGCGCTGGTCCATTTCACAACACCAACGCCTGCCCCCAACTACAGGATACCACTATTGCTGAAGTGTACGCTGCTGAAGGTTACGGGCCTGTTAAACCTCAATATTATCAACAGCCACCGCAACAACCTCGCTTTGATGATCCACCAACTACTAGCAGCCCCTCTTCAACCGAAGAAATGCTCAAGGCCCTAACAATGCACTTTACAACGCATGTGCAAACTACTAAGGCCAACATAAAGAGCATAAAGGAGGCCATGTTCCAATTATCCGATGAGGTTGCTGGGTGGAGAAAAGAGGGCATAAAAGAGGCTTCAAACGCAGTAACCCTACGAAGTGGCAAGGAATTACAAGTCGCCCCTACGGTTGAAAAGGACGACAATGCTGAAATCGAAATTGACAATGAGCCAACGTCACCGCCCCGCGGCGACTCCCACCGCGCCCCGGCGGTAGCCCCCAGTAATCCTACGCCATTACCACCGCCCCGCGGTGATCCATACCGCCCCGCGGTGAAAGCCCAGAGCTCGTAGATTTACCTGAGGAAGAAGAGGATCCCTATGTACGTCCCAACTTCCCTCCCCTTGGATCTGAGAAGCCATCTGCCCCCTTCCCGGAGGCACTAAAGGAAAGGAGAGTCATTGATGACAAGGATCTCTTCGACACTTTCAGTAAGTGTGAGGTGAACATCCCACTCCTCAAGCTCGTCAAGAGTGTACCGAGGTACGCTAAGTTTCTAAAGGAGCTGTGCACTATAAAAAGAAACCAGAAGCTGAAGGGCAAGGAAAAAGTCAAGGTTAGCGAACGCGTATCTGCTGTATTCCAGAGGCGTATGCCAAAGAAGTGCGGAGACCCAGGTATGTGGAGCATTCCTTGTATTATTGGAGACACTAAGTTTGAAAAAGCTATGCTTGATCTTGGTGACTCCATTAATGTGTTACCCTATTCTCTCTACGAATCTCTTGGACTTGGACCTCTGCAGGAAACAGGAATTGTAATTCAATTGGCTGATAGGTCTAGTGTCTACCCTAGGGGAGTAATAGAGGATGTCCTTGTTATGGTTGATAAATTGATATTCCCTGCAGATTTTTATGTCTTAGATATGGAAACAGATACAAAGGCAACTCCTATACTGTTAGGTAGGCCATTTTTAAAAACTGCTAAGACTAAACTTGATTTGCAAAGTGGGACACTTTCGATGGAATTTGACGGGGAGAAGGTGGAATATAACATTTATGAAGCCATGAAACACCCCGTTGAAGACCATTCTCTATGCTCCATTGATGTGATCGATTCTATTGCACAGGATGTCTTTGATATTTCTGGTCCTGATGAGTTGATGACCATTGTTGAAAATAATTTGGACTTGTCCTATGAGGAATACTCTTTACCCTCTAACATGCAGGAAGTCATCGCTCAGCTGGATGCCCATGGTAAGTACTCTGCAGATCCTTTAGGCGTTGGCCCCATTTTACTAAGCCCGAGCGAAAGGCTCGTTCCTTCTGTTGAACAGGCTCCCGAGATCGAATTGAAGCCGCTGCTAGACCATCTCAAGTACGCTTTTCTTGGAGCCAATGACACCCTACCAGTCATTGTGTCTAGCGAGCTATCTGCGGACCAGGAAATAAAGCTATTAGGCGTGCTCAGGGAGCATAAAACCGTGATTGGATGGACCATTGCAGACATAAAAGGGATAAGTCCCTCGACTTGTATGCATCGGATTCTACTTGAAGACGGAGCTAGACCATCCAGGCAGCCACAGAGAAGGCTCAATCCTCCGATGATGGAAGTGGTGAAGAAAGAATTGCTAAAACTCCTCAAGGCTGATATGATCTTCCCTATTTCGGATAGCCAATGGGTAAGTCTAACCCAGGTGGTCCCTAAGAAAGGAGGTATTACTATAGTGGAGAATCAACAAGGAGAGTTAGTTCCCACCAGGACCACCACAGGATGGAGAGTGTGCATCGATTACCGTAAGCTGAATGCGGTAACTCGGAAAGACCATTTCCCCCTGCCCTTTATTGATCAAATGCTAGAACGCCTTGCTGGGCGCCCCTACTACTGTTTTCTCGACGGATATTCAGGATACTTCCAGGTGGCCATTGCGCCAGAAGACCAAGAGAAAACCACTTTTACATGTCCTTTTGGCACCTTTGCATACCGCAGAATGCCATTCGGATTGTGTAACGCACTCGGTATATTTCAACGATGTATGGTTAGTATCTTCTCTGAATATGTTGAGAAATTCATTGAGGTATTTATGGATGACTTTACAGTGCATGGGACTAGCTTTGATTCATGTTTAACCCATTTGGCCCTCGTACTAAAACGATGTGTTGATACCAATTTGGTTTTAAATTATGAAAAGTGTCATTTTATGGTAGAACAGGGGATAGTACTGGGTCATATTGTCTTTGCTAGAGGTATTGAGGTCGATAAGGCAAAGATTGATGTAATTCAGTCTTTGCCTTATCCTACTAATATGCGTGAAGTGCGTTCCTTTTTAGGTCATGCAGGTTTCTACCGAAGATTTATCAAGGACTTCTCAAAAATCTCTTCACCCCTATGCGAGCTACTGAAGAAGGAAGTGACCTACGCATTCACTGATGAGTGCAAGAAAGCGTTTGATTGCCTGAGAGAACGTCTGACAAGTGCACCTATCATTCAGGCACCTGACTGGTCTCGCCCATTTGAGATCATGTGTGACGCCAGCGATTATGCAGTTGGAGCAGTTCTAGGACAGAAAGTGGGACGGGCATCCCATGTGATTCATTATGCCTCCATGACTCTGAATGGAGCCCAGAGGAACTACTCCACCACTGAGAAGGAAATGTTAGCGGTTGTCTTTTCCTTGGAAAAGTTTAGGCAATATCTTTTGGGAGTCAAGGTGATTATCTACACAGATCATGCTGCTCTTCGTTACCTGATGACGATGAAAGAAGCAAAGCCAAGACTAATCCGATGGGTTCTCCTTCTCACTGAATTTGATGTGGAGATCCGTGATAAGAAGGGAGTAGAGAACCTAGTAGCAGATCACCTGAGTAGGCTCGTCCATGAGGAAGATAAGCCCGGAGAACAGAGCCCCATTCATGGCACCTTCCCAGATGACACACTTTTTATAATCGAGGGAAGTTTAGAAAACAAACACCGCCCCGCGGTCCCCACCGCTACAACCCGGCGAGTCGTAGCCAGTATGAAGTTGGAGATGTCACCGTCCCGCGGTGGTGACCACCGCGACCCGGCGGTAGATTTACGTGAGAACCAGGAAGGCTCACCGCGACCCGCAGCGATAGCACCGCCCCGCGGTCACATCTCTGGAGTCACACTTTGCTCGGGAGACACCTCTGACCCTCCCTCTCACATAGCCATGGACGTCTTCGGAATCCGTTCTTTCAGACCTTGGTACGCAGATATCGTCAACTATCTGGTTCGAGAGGAAATACCCCCAGATTACACCAGAGCTCAAAAGGCGAAGATACGGAGAGAAGCTCGCCACTATGTGTGGGATGATCCTTACCTGTGGAAGCATTGTGTCGATCAGGTAGTGCATCGATGCCTCCCAGACAATGAGGTACAATTTGTCATTAACTTTTGTCACTCTAAAGCTTGTGGGGGTCATTTTGGAGCGAATAGGACTGCTAGGAAAGTATTGGAGGCAGGATTTTATTGGCCACACATCTTTAGGGATGCTTACGGCTTCTGCAATTCCTGCGATCGATGCCAACGGGTTGGAAACATCACCAGAAGGAATGAAATGCCGCAATCATCATTAATCTTTTGTGAGGTCTTTGATGTTTGGGGCATGAATTTTATGGGACCCTTTCCTAGCTCTCATGGAAATCTATATATATTGCTTGCGGTGGACTACGTTTCCAAGTGGGTGGAAGCGAAGGCCACCAGGACTGATGATTCTAAAGTTGTGGTAAGTTTTCTCAAGGAAAATATTTTCTCAAGATTTGGAATACCCAAAGCTTTAATCAGTGACAGGGGAACCCATTTCTGCAACAAGACAGTGAGTGCCCTACTAAAGAAGTATCACGTCACCCAGAGAATCTCTACGGCCTACCATCCTCAAACTAATGGGCAGGCCGAGAACTCCAACAGAGTGATTAAATCTATACTAGAGAAGACAGTAGCAGCTAATCGGAGGGATTGGAGCACCAAGCTCAATGATGCGCTGTGGGCATACCGTACAGCTTTCAAGACTCTGATAGGAATGTCCCCTTTCCGGCTGGTATTTGGAAAAGCTTGCCACCTCCCCGTAGAGCTTGAGCATAAAGCGTGGTGGGCAATAAAGAAATGCAACATGCAACTGGATGAAGTGGGGGATTTTTGTAAGCTGTAGCTGCAAGAACTGGAGGAATTACGCCTTGAAGCCTATGAGAACTCTGTTAACTACAAGGCGAAGACCAAGCTGTGGCATGACAAGCATATTTTGGGAAAGGATTTTAAGCCAGGAAATAAGGTCCTCCTATTTCAATCCCGGCTCAAGCTCTTTGTTGGGAAACTGAGGTCCAAATGGACGGGTCCTTATGAAGTTGCTGAAGTTCACCCCCATGGTGCCATCGGACTGACAAACCCCAAGACAGGCAACATCTTCAAAGTGAATGGTCACAGGCTGAAACCCTATTATGAAGGCTTTGATCCAACCCATGTTGATGCAATAAATTTCGAAAGCCCTGAAGCTGAAACAGGGTGAGCCACAGCCTACGTCGAGCCAACGACGTTAACCAAGGCGCTGTCCGGGAGGCAACCCGGGTTAGTTATTTGATATTTTCTTTTCATTAGATTATTTTCATAGTTTATTTTTGCTTCGTTTCGTCCACCTGTTACTCACATTTCAGGTACGAAAGTAAATCCGAGAAGAGACGTGGTACCTAGCTCGTCCCACCGCCCCGCGGTGGATCTCACCACCCCGCGGTGGAGGTCTGTGACAGGGCTAAAGTCGTATTCCTATCAAAGAAATCCTAAAGTACCTACTACAAAGTATAGCAAGCAAGTCAGGGTCGATCCCACAGAGAGTCAGGTTATCTATTCTTGCAATTCACGTCACCAACTAGGAACTAGGGGGGGTTTGTTTGTGTTTCGTAACAAGCAATAAGAAAGCAAATAAACAATCCATAAATAATGGTTGTAAATAATATGGGAAAAGCGCCACACTTAACAAAGATCCACACAACAATAGAAAGGTCGATCACGGAATTCTATCAATCTCAAGTTCTTAATATTCCTATAGTTGTTCTTATCCCGATCATAGATAACTATTAGTTCTACCAGCCCTAATAGTACTTATTACCAAATCAAATCCGAAAACCTTCAAGACTCAATAAAGCAATAGCAATCAACCAAGGATTCAACAAGATACATGCAATAGAAACAACCCGTTACTATAAGCATGCAATTAACTCTCTCTCACGATGAAGCGCTCAGATCCCCTATACGCAACAATCGTGCTTGCTACTAGATATGCAACCCGAACCCGGAATCACAAGTCCTAGCAATTAGGAAGATATCAATAAACCTAGGTAGCTACTCTAGATAAATCAACATAAACCAATAATCAATCAAGCACAAGAGAATCAATCCAACTAGATAGGAAAACGAACAAGAGTAGAAAACTCACAACCAATCAATTGCTGGCTTCAAACTGTCAAGTGCAACAATGGAGGTTTAGTTCTCCATAGGGTTTGTGAGAGAAAAACGATGAAAGGTGGCAACTAGGGTTCTTGGTGGCAAAACAAAAGGTAACCTAAATAAAGTCTTAGAAATAACCTTAAATACTAGGGCAAATAATCCAGAAATAAATAAAAGGAAATAACAAACTTGGAAATAAAGTTTCAGAAATAAAATAAAAACAGATAAAAGATCTCGGAAATAAGCCGAGAAAAGTGTCCAGCACGTCTCCACCGCGGGTGCGGTGGCTCCCAGCGCTGGGTGCGGTGAAGCTTCTGTTGTGCTCGCCTCGGGTGCGGCAATGCCCACCGCTGGGTGCAGTGGGACTCCAGTACTTCAGCTTCTGCGACACTTCAGTAAAAAAGCCATAACTTTTGATTCCCAACTCGGATTGCGCTCATCTTTTGAGGACTTGTAGTAGACTTCAAGATATAACTCCTCGAATTGGAATAACTCCATTTGGACATCTGAGTAGAGAGAACGAACCATTTGAATTCAGCACACTGTTCTTCTACTCTTCTCTTCACTTCCTTTGTGTCTTCTAATGGTGACTTCTTCCTCAGTGTCTCCTATGATATTCAAAATAGCTCAAACACCTCTAAATACACCAAACTTCGCCCCCAAACGCCATGCACATGAATGTGTCTAAATCTACCCGAATGGCACCAATAAACCCTCTAATGACTCTTACTTAAGCCCTACAAAGTAGTGCTTATCAAACTCCCCCATGCTTAGACCTTTGCTCGTCCTCGAGTAAATTAATAAAGAGTCTACTCCTCCAATGCAGCACCCAAGGTCTCAGGAAGCATATCCTCCAACTAAGAGTCACCTAACCCATGCCAAGCTCCTGGCACCAAACTCATCTACAACACATCCATAACTCAACAAGCTTAAGGGGCAAGCAGAGTAACTCCCCCAAGCTTAACCCGGACATCCAATAGTGTGAGTAACCTCTAATCCTAGCCTCCATCTATGACTCCTTATGTCTCCCAGAGTGACATATCTGACAATCCTTCTTTGACTCCTCTTCTTATGACGCCTCGCCAAGAATAATGAGAAATCCTAAAATCACTCTTCTTCTTTTTCACTCATTTTGCCAAGGCGCCCTTTCGGGTTTTCACCAAGCCACTCATATTTTTTCCATAGATGTGCTCACATAAGCTCACGTCACTCTTGACCTCATATTACCCCAGCCTAATGTTGGTCCAAGCCACCTGCTTATTACCTAGACCGCCCTTTCGGGTTTTCGACCTATCCCAGGATTTTCATTTTAGCCTTTTTTCAAAAAATTTAGCTTTTTCTCTTTATATTCATTTTTCTCCTCAGCGATGTAGCAAGTATAGAACTCTCCCCCATGCTTAAACATTGCATTGCCCTCAATGTAATGAAAGACAAAAGAATAAAGCACAGGGAAAAGCAAAAAATAACTCACAAACGTCGCCAAGCTGCTTGGACACTATAGGTGTCGCTGGCGGTGTACTCCATATGCGCAGGTCCGGTGTTGGGTGTTCTCATCAACTCCAGTGTCTTCTTCCTACCGTGCAACCAAAGGGAACCACTTTGGTGAATAGTGATGAACAATGATAACAGGGTTGCACGACCTTCAAATGCCATTAAAAATGGGCCCAGATATGATCGTGGTGTGGGCCATGAGTGGTCCTCCTCCTCAGCTGTCGACTATAGGGTCATCATCGTTGCCAAATAATGTGTGGGGCGAATGTCTCCTCCTTTGACAACATGATGTGCATCGTCTCTTCATGGGAAACTCCGGACAGCTGGCTTACGATAGAACTTTTTTTTTAATTTTTTTTTTAATTTTTTACAAACAACAGAAAGTAAAGGATGCCCACCGCGGGTGCGGTGGAATGCTCACCGTTGGGTGCGGTGAGCTCTCTAGAAACCTCCTCTTGCTCCTGCAGGAAAACTAAAAGACAATTAAATGGAACTAAAACAATACGAAAAATTAACTTACCTAACTTGGGTTGCCTCCCAAGCAGCGCCTTTAGTTAATGTCGTTGGCTCGACATACTACTCGAACAACCTTAATCCACAGCATCGGGTTCCTTAGGTACCTTCTCATTTAGCACCTCCGTCCTGAACCAATCATGGAAAGGTTTGAACCTTAGACCATTCTTCTTCTTCAGCGGTTCTTCCATCTTGACCTTCTTAGTCGCCGCTCCCCCATACTTAGATCGATCAGGGGGGTGTTTAGCCTTAACTTCAGGGGCCTGCACAATAAAAGGGAACATCTTCTTGCCCTGTGGAGTTAGCACAGTGGGGCCAATGCCCAAAAGAGAAGTAGGAGACTCACCCTTCTCATCCAATAAAGCCGTGACTTCCTGCAGAATAGAGGATACAGTAATATCGACAGGCAAGTCAACTATGGGATCCTCTAGTATAGGTTGCAATTCATCCAAAGGGTTAGGACTCATTACATCAACAAAGTTCAAAGAGGTGTTAATGACGGGTTTCATATCATATATGTTATATTCAACTCCATCCCCATCAAATTCCATAGTTAATTTCCCACTTCTAACATCAATTGTGGTATTTGCAGTTTTCATGAAAGGTCTACCTAACAGCATATGTGCACCTGTACCACCATCCATATCAAGAACATAAAAATCAGTGGGGAAAATCAGCGTATCTACCATAACAAGGACATCCTCAACAACCCCTTTCGGGTAGACATTGGTTCCATCAGCTAATTGAATAACTAGTCTAGTGTCCTGTAGTGGTGGCAGACCAAGGGACTCATAGAACGACAATGGTAAGACATTAATAGCAACACCAAGATCTAGCATAGCGTTATCAATCTTTGTCTCACCAATGATGCAAGGGATAGAGAACATACCTGGATCACTGCACTTCTTGGGCAAACGCTTTTGAAATACAGCAGATACTTGCTCGCTCACCTGGACCTGCTTCTTTTTCTTCTGCTTTTGGTTCCTCTTTATCGTGCATAGCTCCTTCAAGAACTTAGCATACTTGGGAATGCTTTTAACAAGCTTGAGCAACGGGATGTTGACCTCACACTTGCTGAACGTCTCAAAGAGGTCCTTGTCGTCGACTACCCTTCTCTCCTTGAGCGCCTCTGGAAAAGGGGCGGGTGGCTTCTCGGAACCGAGAGGAGGAAAGTATGGATGAACGTAGGTGTCCACATAAGGCTCAGCAATAGCTCCAGAAGTCTCGCCGCGGGTGCGGCCAGACGTCACCGCCGGGTGCGGTGGATCCCCAGATTTTTCTCGAGAAACAGTACCGCTTGCCGCGGGTGCGGTGGTTGCCACCGCTGGGTGCGGTGAACTTGACAAAACGTTCTGTTTTTTTCCAAATCATGCTCGCCGCGGGTGCGGTCACCTTGCCGCTGGGTGCGATCATTCTCCAGAACACCTTTTTTTCTGAGTCGTCCTCTTTAGCATTAGGAGCGACATGCAATTGCTTTCCACTTCTAAGAGTTACCGCGCTAACGTTTGCCCGTGGGTTAACTACCGTTTGAGATGGTAGATTTCCCGACATCTTTGCATCGATCCGCGTGATGGCTTCAGCCATTTGGCTCACCTGCGTCTCCAAATTCTTTATGCTTGACGTCGTAGCTTGAACATGAGTAGTGAAATGTTTCGTCAAGGCTTGGAGCATATCTGCAGTTGAAGGAGACGCATCAGGTTGTGGATCTTGCGACCTTTGTAGAAATTGAGGTCTTGGTTGCTGTTGTTGTTGATCCGGTTGATCCCTCCATCTGAAATTTGGGTGGTCTCTCCATCCCGGATTATAAGTGTTGGAGTAGGGATCATGCCGAGGTCTTGGATTCCCATAACCTCCTACAGCATTTACCTCAGCATGCGAATCATCTTGTAGTTGAGGACATGCGTCAGTGGGGTGGAATTGATCGGCACAGACCCCACACGCTTTCAGTTGTTGAGGAGTCCCTTGCAGCGTAAGTCTCCTCACCATGTCCTTCAACTCAGCAATATCACTGGCATACGCAGAGCGACTAGAGTCAGCAGCATTGACTCCTCTCTTGGTAGAAGCTCGACCGAAGTTTCTTGTGCCCTCTGCCATCTCCTGAATCTTCTCCATAGCCGATGCCGGTGTTGTGTTGAGAATATTTCCACCACATGCAGTGTTGACAATCCTCCTTTCGTTGTCCAGCAGCCCATTATAGAGATAAAGTACCAGATCCTGGTTGGAATACCCGTGGAATGGACAGCTTGAGCAAAGTCTTTTGAAACGCTCATAGTAATCATACACGCTCTCGTCAGCTTCCTGCTCAATGTTGCTAATAGCCTTTTTCAAACTGTTTGCCTTCTTTGCAGGGAAATATTTCTCGAGAAACGCCTTATGAAGCTTGGTCCACGTGTCAATGCTCCCAGTAGGAAGATGGTAATACCAGTCATCAGCAGTGTCCTTCATGGGAAACTCCGGACAGTTGGCTTACGATAGAACTTTTTTTTTATTTTTTTTTAAATTTTTTACAAACAACAGAAAGTAAAGGATGCCCACCGCGGGTGCGGTGGGATGCTCACCGTTGGGTGCGGTGAGCTCTCTAGAAACCTCCTCTTGCTCCTGCAGGAAAACTAAAAGACAATTAAATGGAACTAAAACAATACGAAAAATTAACTTACCTAACTTGGGTTGCCTCCCAAGCAGCGCCTTTAGTTAATGTCGTTGGCTCGACATACTACTCGAACAACCTTAATCCACAGCATCGGGTTCCTTAGGTACCTTCTCATTTAGCACCTCCGTCCTGAACCAATCATGGAAAGGTTTGAACCTTAGACCATTCTTCTTCTTCAGCGGTTCTTCCATCTTGACCTTCTTAGTCGTCGCTCCCCCATACTTAGATCGATCAGGGGGGTGTTTAGCCTTAACTTCAGGGGCCTGCACAATAAAAGGGAACATCTTCTTGCCCTGTGGAGTTAGCACAGTGGGGCCAATGCCCAAAAGAGAAGTAGGAGACTCACCCTTCTCATCCAATAAAGCCGTGACTTCCTACAGAATAGAGGATACAGTAATATCGACAGGCAAGTCAACTATGGGATCCTCTAGTATAGGTTGCAATTCATCCAAAGGGTTAGGACTCATTACATCAACAAAGTTCAAAGAGGTGTTAATGACGGGTTTCATATCATATATGTTATATTCAACTCCATCCCCATCAAATTCCATAGTTAATTTCCCACTTCTAACATCAATTGTGGTATTTGCAGTTTTCATGAAAGGTCTACCTAACAGCATATGTGCACCTGTACCACCATCCATATCAAGAACATAAAAATCAGTGGGGAAAATCAGCATATCTACCATAACAAGGACATCCTCAACAACCCCTTTCGGGTAGACATTGGTTCCATCAGCTAATTGAATAACTAGTCTAGTGTCCTGTAGTGGTGGCAGACCAAGGGACTCATAGAACGACAATGGTAAGACATTAATAGCAACACCAAGATCTAGCATAGCCTTATCAATCTTTGTCTCACCAATGATGCAAGGGATAGAGAACATACCTGGATCACTGCACTTCTTGGGCAAACGCTTTTGAAATACAGCAGATACTTGCTCGCTCACCTGGACCTGCTTCTTTTTCTTCTGCTTTTGGTTCCTCTTTATCGTGCATAGCTCCTTTAAGAACTTAGCATACTTGGGAATGCTTTTAACAAGCTTGAGCAACGGGATGTTGACCTCACACTTGCTGAACGTCTCAAAGAGGTCCTTGTCGTCGACTACCCTTCTCTCCTTGAGCGCCTCTGGAAAAGGGGCGGGTGGCTTCTCGGAACCGAGAGGAGGAAAGTATGGATAAACGTAGGTGTCCACATAAGGCTCAGCAATAGCTCCAGAAGTCTCGCCGCGGGTGCGGCCAGATGTCACCGCCGGGTGCGGTGGATCCCCAGATTTTTCTCGAGAAACAGTACTGCTTGCCGCGGGTGCGGTGGTTGCCACCGCTGGGTGCGGTGAACTTGACAAAACGTTCTGTTTTTCCAAATCATGCTCGCCGCGGGTGCGGTCACCTTGCCGCTGGGTGCGGTCATTCTCCAGAACACCTTTTTTTCTGAGTCGTCCTCTTTAGCATTAGGAGCGACATGCAATTGCTTTCCACTTCTAAGAGTTACCGCGCTAACGTTTGCCCGTGGGTTAACTACCGTTTGAGATGGTAGATTTCCCGACATCTTTGCATCGATCCGCGTGATGGCTTCAGCCATTTGGCTCACCTGCGTCTCCAAATTCTTTATGCTTGACGTCGTAGCTTGAACATGAGTAGTGAAATGTTTCGTCAAGGCTTGGAGCATATCTACAGTTGAAGGAGACGCATCAGGTTGTGGATCTTGCGACCTTTGTAGAAATTGAGGTCTTGGTTGCTGTTGTTGTTGATCCGGTTGATCCCTCCATCTGAAATTTGGGTGGTCTCTCCATCCCGGATTATAAGTGTTGGAGTAGGGATCATGCCGAGGTCTTGGATTCCCATAACCTCCTACAGCGTTTACCTCAGCATGTGAATCATCTTGTAGTTGAGGACATGCGTCAGTGGGGTGGAATTGATCGGCACAGACCCCACACGCTTTCAGTTGTTGAGGAGTCCCTTGCAGCGTAAGTCTCCTCACCATGTCCTTCAACTCAGCAATATCACTGGCATACGCAGAGCGACCAGAGTCAGCAGCATTGACTCCTCTCTTGGTAGAAGCTCGACCGAAGTTTCTTGTGCCCTCTGCCATCTCCTGAATCTTCTCCATAGCTGCTGTCGGTGTTGTGTTGAGAATATTTCCACCACATGCAGCGTTGACAATCCTCCTTTCATTGTCCAGCAGCCCATTATAGAGATGAAGTACCAGATCCTGGTTGGAATACCCGTGGAATGGACAGCTTGAGCAAAGTCTTTTGAAACGCTCATAGTAATCATACAGGCTCTCGTCAGCTTCCTGCTCAATGTTGCTAATAGCCTTTTTCAAACTGTTTGCCTTCTTTGCAGGAAAATATTTCTCGAGAAATGCCTTATGAAGCTTGGTCCACGTGTCAATGCTCCCAATAGGAAGATGGTAATACCAGTCATCAGCAGTGTCCTTCAGAGTAAACCCAAAAGCTCTCATCTTGATTTGCTCCTCAGTAACATTCGCCGGTTTCATGCTCATACAGACTGTGTGGAATTTACCCATGTGTTTGATTGGGTCCTCGCCAGCCATTCCATGGAAAGTGGAGAGCAAATGAATCAGCCCCGGCTTCAACTCAAAGTTTACGCTCGCTCCTATAGCAGGAATAGTCACAGCCAAAGGTTGCTGTTGCAGGTCGGGCGCAGTCAACTGTCTCAACGTTCTATCCGCGTCACCCATCTCAAATGCAGGGTTGTCAAAAACCAAAGTACGGTTCACTCTGCGATCCTGGGACAAAGTTCTCTCAATCTCTGGATCAAAATCCAAAAGAGGTGAATTAGTAGCACGGGTGTGGACCATAAGATTGGTCCACACCAAGGTTGGTAACAAACAAATCACAGAAACATAAAATTTGACTCCCCGGCAACGGCACCAAATTTGACAGTGCTAAAGTCGTATGCCTATCAAAGAAATCCTAAAGTACCTACTACAAAGTATAGCAAGCAAGTCAGGGTCGATCCCACAGAGAGTCAGGTTATCTATTCTTGCAATTCACGTCACCAACTAGGAACTGGGGGGGTTGTTTGTGTTTCGTAACAAGCAATAAGAAAGCAAATAAACAGTCCGCAAATAATGGTTGTAAATAATATGGGAAAAAGCGCCACACTTAACAAAGATCCACACAACAATAGAAAGGTCGATCACGGAATTCTATCAATCTCAAGTTCTTAATATTCCTATAGTTGTTCTTATCCCGATCATAGATAACTATTAGTTCTACCAGCCCTAATAGTACTTATTACCAAATCAAATCTGAAAACCTTCAAGACTCAATAAAGCAATAGCAATCAACCAAGGATTCAACAAGATACATGCAATAGAAACAACCCGTTACTATAAGCATGCAATTAACTCTCTCTCACGATGAAGCACTCGGATCCCCTATACGCAACAATCGTGCTTGCTACTAGATATGCAACCCGAACCCGGAATCACAAGTCCTAGCAATTAGGAAGATATCAATAAACCTAGGTAGCTACTCTAGATAAATCAACATAAACCAATAATCAATCAAGCACAAGAGAATCAATCCAACTAGATAGGAAAATGAACAAGAGTAGAAAACTCACAACCAATCAATTGCTGGCTTCAAACTGTCAAGTGCAACAATGGAGGTTTAGTTCTCCATAGGGTTTGTGAGAGAAAAACGATGAAAGGTGGCAACTAGGGTTCTTGGTGGCAAACAAAAGGTAACCTAAATAAAGTCTTAGAAATAACCTTAAATACTAGGGCAAATAATCCAGAAATAAATAAAAGGAAATAACAAACTTGGAAATAAAGTTTCAGAAATAAAATAAAAACAGATAAAAGATCTCGGAAATAAGCCGAGAAAAGTGTTCAGCGCGTCTCCACCGCGGGTGTGGTGGCTCCCACCGCTGGGTGCGGTGAAGCTTCTGTTGTGCTCGCCGCGGGTGCGGCAATGCCCACCGCTGGGTGCGGTGGGACTCCAGTACTTCAGCTTCTGCGACACTTCAGTAAAAATGCCATAACTTTTGATTCCCAACTCGGATTGCGCTCATCTTTTGAGGACTTGTAGTAGACTTCAAGATATAACTCCTCGAATTGGAATCACTCCATTTGGACATCTGAGTAGAGAGAACGGACCATTTGAATTCAGCACAATGTTCTTCTACTCTTCTCTTCACTTCCTTTGCGTCTTCTAATGGTGACTTCTTCCTCAGTGTCTCCTATGATATTCAAAATAGCTCAAACACCTCCAAATACACCAAACTTCGCCCCCAAACGCCATGCACATGAATGTGTCTAAATCTACCAGAATGGCACCAATAAACCCTCTAATGACTCTTACTTAAGCCCTACAAAGTAGTGCTTATGAGTCTGGTATGATTTCTCAACTCAGGAAAAAAAAACAAGAAATAAAGGGCCCCGAAAAAACCTTAAACGGGTGAGTAATATTTTTATTTCTTGAGTTGGATACGAAGGATTTGACGGTGTCAGTTGGATCGCCCCGCGGTTCGGTACCTACTTTTACACTTATCACCCCATAAACTCTCCCGCCAAACCCTAATCCCCTTTTTCTTTCTCTGCCCCGTCTCTCTCTCTGCCGCACCCCCATTCCAAGATCTCAAACCCTTAACCCAAAGCTTTACCCGCCCCAATCTCCCTTGTTCCTAGCCTTGGTAGTGGCAACCTTTAACCCAACTTTGATCTCCTCTACCCAAACCTCCCTTTCTAACGATTTCCGAACTTCTCCGTGGTGGTTAGTAGTTGAAGGGGGTGACATTTTGTTCTGGTGGTGTGATCGGTGCAATCTGGGTGTTCTTCCGATTGTTCGGTGGTGTTAGAGGAGGAATCGAACAGTGACCGCCTCGCGTTGCAGTCTCGCTGCCTCGCGCAAATCGGATTTTGAATTTGGAGAAGAAGGTGAACAGTCGCCGCCTCGCGTCCACTTCGCCGCGGCCTTCATGCAGGAGCATTACTTTGGGCGGCATCCACCTCCACCGAGCTTTCCACCGTATCCACCTTTCCAGTGAGTCTTTGTTCTTTTCTCCCTATTTTGTTTTGTTTTCGTCTTTACATTGAGGACAATGTGTGTTTCAAGTGTGGGGAGGGATTTAGACTCACTGTTTATCATAGCTAGTGTACAGATTTTATTCTTGCATTTCGTATTTCTATTCAAAAAAAAAGCCAAATATATTTGAAAAGGCAATCAAAATCCTGGGATGAGCCAAAAACCCGCAAAGGCGGCTCAGGAAAAAACAGGTAGTCCGACTGGTATAGACCAGGGCAAAAGTGGACTGGAGTGATGTGAGCACATGTGAGACGTCTAGTAAAATGAAATGAGTGCCTTGGTGAAAACCCGAAAGGGCACCTCGGCAAGATGAGCGAAAAAGAAGAAGAGTGATTCTAGGATTTCTCTCTACCTATTGGAGAGGCGTCATAAGAAGAGGCGGTATAAGGAGTTCGGGTAGGTCACTTTGGAGCAATAAGAAGCTAGACAGGAGTTAGGAATAGATTCATCTCGCATCATGTGTTTTGGTTGTCTGGGGCTGATTGTTGAGCTGTTGTAGTCATTGGTATCATCTGTTGTCACACTTCCTGAGGCCTTGATATTTGATGAGTGGAGTATGATTGATTTGATTTACTCGGAACGAGTAAAGGTCTAAGTGTGGGGATATTTGATAGGTGTCATTTCATGCACCTTAACTAGTGATTATTGACATAATTTAGATGAAGTTTTGGTGTAGAATTAGGCTAAGTCTGTAATCCAGGGGAAGAGTTGAAGCAGTACATATATGAAGGTTTTACAGCTTAGTGAAGAGGATAGAAGATGAAGGAGAAGATCTGCCCAGAACTAATGAAGAAAGCTACCTCAAGTGGTAGTATAGGAGAGCAGACGCAAGGATGAAGAAGCTGGCCAATACCGCCCCGAGCCAGAAGCCACCGTGGCCCGGCGGTGATCCTCAGAGAAGTGCAACGCGCCAGAAGCCACCGCCTCGCGGTGGGATATTACCGCCTCGTGGTGGAAGAGAAGATTGCGCGGTCAGCGTGTCATTTGTTTCTATTTTTAGTATATTTGGATTTTATGTCTTATTATATTTTGTTTCCTTATTTTGTTTGCTAGGTTAATTTTCTAAGAACCTATATAAGATCTCTTTTGTTAATTTTGAGAGGAGTTCAGTTCTCTCTCTTTTGTCTATTCAACTTCTAGGTTTTTGAACAATGGATAGCTAAACACTTTTGTTTCGCTAGACAATTGAAGCACGACAATGAATTGGTTGTGAGATTTCTATTCCGTGTTCTATATCTTATTAAGTTGGATTGATTCTCTTGGTTAAATTGTTTATTGATTTATGTTGATTCTTCTAGCGTAGCTAATTAGGTTTTTCGACATCTATCATATTGCTAGGATTGCATATAGGGGTTCCGAGTGCATATCTAGTGGTAAACACAATTGTGCGTATAGGGGTTCCGAGCGTACATATGTGAGTGAGAATCAGTTGCATGTGAGTAGGGGAGTGAGTACTTGTACGTCTTTCTACTTGCATGTATCCTATATCCTTGTGTGCATTGCTATTGTTGTGTTAGTGCTAAAGTACACCGACAACTGTGAGAATCGGAGGTATTTTATCATTGGCATAGTAATAAGTATATCGACAACTGTGAGAATCGATAGTATTCATGATCAGGATGGGAACAATTATAAGATAGTAAAAGAACTTGGAAAGATAGTTTTCAGTGATCAACCTATTGCATTTGTGGTGTGGATATTTGTCTGGTGGAATACTTTCTCTCATTATATTTCTTCTTCTGTTGTTACTTGCATCTTTGGTTATCCTGCGATTATTCCAAAACCCCCATGTTACTTGTTAGTCACACGTTATTGCATACAGATAACCGACTCCCTGTGGGATCGACCCTGACTTGCTTGCTATACTCTTTAGTAGGTGAATTAGGATTTCTTTGACGGGAAAATGACACCGGTTTCCGGCCTTGTCAGTTAGATTCCAAGACAAATGAGTGTATCTATCTTGGTTCACCCAGAGACGAGTTTGGTTATCGGCTTTGGGATCCGATCAACAGAAAGGTTGTCAGAAGCAGAGATGTTATGTTCTTCGAGGACCAAATAATTGAAGACATCCAGAGATCGAAGAAGCCAAGGTGAAGAGCTAGTAGGAGCGGATATTCTCATCCTACTCATGGACAATGTGACAACTCAGAAGAGGCGGTCGAGACCAATGATGCTGACATTGAAGACGGTGCCCCTACTCAAGATCAGAATGATCAAGAGATGGACGAAGAAGAGTTATTGGAGCCGAAAGAAGAGTCTAGCACCCAGCCAGAGCCTGAGGTGAGACGATCCTCCAGAGACAAGAGACCGTCCACACGATATAGCCAAGATGAGTATGTGACCCTCACAGATGAGGGGGAGCCTCATAGCTACAAAGAGGCTATGGTCGACACTCACAAGGACGAGTGGATAAAAGCCATACAAGATGAGATGCAATCCTTGCATGAGAACCACACTTACGAGTTGGTGGAGCTACCAAAAGGTAAGAGAGCGTTGAAGAACAAATGGGTGTATCGGATAAAGTCCGAGGAGAGTAGCTCGAAGCCCCTATAAAAGGCTAGACTAGTCGTGAAAGGATTCAACCAGAAGAAAGGCATCAACTTTGAAGAAATATTCTCTCCAGTGGTGAAGATGTCCTCCATCCGAGTTGTTCTTGGTCTAGCAGCTACTCTAGACTTGGAGATTGAACAACTCGACGTAAAGACGGCCTTCCTCCATGGTGACCTCGAGGAGGAGATCTACATGGAGCAACCTGAAGGATTCAAGATCCCGGGCAAGGAGAACATGGTATGCCGACTAAAGAAGAGTCTCTATGGCTTGAAGCAAGCCCCAAGGCAGTGGTATAAGAAGTTCGATTCTTTCATGACGGATCATGACTTCAAGAAAACCATGAATGACCATTGTGTCTTCATGAAGAGGTACGCTAGCGGTGACTTCCTCATACTCTTGCTTTATGTCGATGACATGTTGATTGTAGGTCATGATCGCAATAAGATAGCTGCTCTAAAGAAAGATTTGAGCAAGTGTTTTGCCATGAAAGACTTGGGACCGGCAAGACAAATTCTTGGGATGAAGATCACTCGTGATAGATCGAAGAAGCTGTTATGGCTATCCCAAGACCAATACATTAAGAAGGTGCTGGAGAGGTTCAACATGCACAAAGTGAAGCTAAGTTCGAAGTAGAGTCCAACAAGTGAGAAGGAGAAGCTTGAAATGAAGACTACCCCCTATACATCAGCAGTAGGCAGTCTTATGTATGCCATGGTGTGTACCAGGCCTGATATCGCCTACATAGTTGGAGTTGTGAGTCGCTTCCTAGCCAATCTGGGGAAGGAGCACTGGGCAGCAGTCAAATGGATCCTCCAGTATCTACGGGGTACGTCTAAAAGGTGCCTATGCTTTGGAAATGGGAAGCTTGAGTTGAAGGGATACACTGATGCAGACTGGGTCGGCGATAGTGATTCCAGGAAATCAACGTCCGGCTATGTAACGACCTTTGCAGGGGGAGCTGTTTCCTGGCAATCAAAGCTACAAAAGAGTGTTGCCTTGTCTACCACTGAAGCATAGTACATTGCAGCTACTGAAGGTTGCAAGGAGATGTTGTGGATGAATAACTTCTTGCATGAGTTGGGAGTAGAGCAAGATGAGTACGTCCTGCTATGTGATAACCAGAGCGCTATCCACCTAGCAAAGAATTCAACATTACACTCTCGCTCGAAGCACGTCGATATACGACACCATTGGATACGAGAAGTTCTTGAAGAGAAACTCCTACGTCTCGACAAGGTACACACGGACGAAAATTGGTCAGACATTATGACCAAGGTGATACCAACAAAAAAGTTCAAAGATTGTTGTCGTGGCACCGACATTACGACACACACCAGACTAAGTCGGGAAGAGGGAGATTTGTTGAGTTCCCTCCATAGCCCAATAAGAACCAAATGTGCTTAATCTTGAAGACCAATATAAAGATACTTCTAGAATTAAATTAGAGATAAGCTATGGGAATTCTCTAGATTAATCCTAGCTAATATCTACCTTGGAAGTAGTAAATGTCGGTTGGCTCTTGTGCCAATTCCACCGACTTTCTCCTAGTATAAATAGGGATGTATGTTGGAAATTTGTATGCAAGCAAAGTTGGAAGCAATTAACAGAGTTTAAGCAAGGTAAGTTTCCTAACTATTTAAGTTTGTCCATAAAATTATTTAATCTTGTTCTAGTCTCTTTTCTAGTATATAAATATTAGCTTGTAATTTTAATTGTCTTATTTCTCATCTTAATCACACGAAAGAGGGAGAAAAAAGTCTAATTTTTTCCAACATTCTCTTCCTCCAATTGAACATCTCGTATTGTTCTTTCTCTCTCTTCGTTTTTTTGTAGTTTTCTAGTCCAAAATTGATCCCAATTCGGTTGCTTCTGCTCAATCCCTTGATAATTATCAAAATTGTTGTCCGCCAATGATTTTTTTTGGCCTTTGATGTTCGCGCAAGTTCTCAATTAGAGCATACCGATCGAATTATACGACCGAACTCAAATACTGAGAGCAAATGAAAACGAAAACATAGGAAAATTAGGTTTTTTTAAACATTAAAATCAGAAATTGACATCGGTGAGGATGAACTAGCTAGAATTGTCGGAGATGAGTATACACAAATGGGGGGTTGAAATTGAATGTATGTGGGGATTCTTGCGAGCAGACAAGGTGAAGAGGGGGAGAAGTAAAATGATTGATTTGGTAGGTTAAAGATTAAAAACATTGTGGAAGAGGATAAATTTTTTCCATCATGATATAGTTTCACACTAGTGTAGTACCCGTGCCGTGTACGGGATCTGTTTATTCTTTCTTACATTTAAAAAAATAGTATATAAAAATTATATATTTAATTGATATAAAAATATGTATGTAATGACTATTATAAAAGTAGATGAATGCTAATGTAAAAAATGTTGAAGAGATTAACAAAATACATTATCAAAAGAGAGGTGAAACTCTCTATTACTTTATTAATAGTAAAATTAGTTAAGTAGTTTTGAAACGTGGATAGTCATATCCCTAACATCTATACTACTAAAATGATAAAGCATAATCAAAATATTTATCTAATACATGAAAATGAAACCCTAAACATAAAATCTCGTAAGATATTCAAAATTGCTACAAATTATGAAAAACTTCGTTGTATACTACATTAGTAGTAGTATTAGATCTTTTTTTTGTTTTTGTCCCATATCAAAATCTTCAAACCTTTCTTGCTAGTAACTCTTGATGATGCAACACAAAACTGACCATGAGTGATGCAACATAAAACTGACCATGAGCAAAAACAGAGCGTGGAAGATACAAACCGACATTTGTAAGAGATTGGCCCTGGCTATTGTTTATCGTCATAGCAAAACAGACACTCAAGAGAAATTGTCTTCGTTGAAACTTGAACTGGTATGAAGTGTTTGACGGTGACATGAGCATGCGAGGATTCAAAACTATATGTCTAATATTGTAGTTAAAACAGTTCTTCCTTGTATGACATGACTGTCGAGCTGCGTGGTTATCAATCTTGTCCCATTACATAAACTTGAAGAATAGTCAATATTTCAAAGCAACATAATAGGGACCTTAACCTTAGTTTTCAATACATGATTTAGGACACCAAAACATCTAATACTTTTCAAGTAGTCAAAAGTATAAACACTTGTATCATTGTCTACAATAAAACCTGTCTTGCAAAGGCTATCCGAACTGAGATAGACTTTTTCATTACCTGGTAACAAAGACAATATATAGTTATTAACTCTATCTACCTCTTCATGTGGTGGTGCAAGAATTGCTCGTTATTCAAAGTATTTTGGAGACAATTGATTGTCCAAAAGAGAGGGATAAACAAACTTAATAATTGCTGGAATCAAATCTAAGTCATAATCCTTCACCAATAGTTCATGAAGAATTTGTATTTGTGCTTCTCCATCTTGTCATCGCCTACAGTACCATCTCTGATGCTTAATACCCTTTCAGAAAATTCATTTGCTTCTTGGATATCATAATCAGATGTACCTTGTTGAATCCTCATGTTTCTTGTCAAATTAAGAATTTTGCAATATTCCCACAAATAAGAGGAATTAATGGTGGCAAAAATAATATCTTGCTTGCTTCCTTTTGTGATAATGGATAGGATTTGCCTAAAGTCTCCACCAAATACTACGACTTTCCCTCCAAAAGGTTGTACTAAACTAAGGGGATTTGTAGCCCATAGAATATCTTGTAAAGTCATGTCTAATGCTTCAAAATAGAATCTATTCGTCATCGGAGCTCATCCCAGATAATAAGTTGGCATCACAAATCAATTTAGATAGTTTTGTACCTGAACTTAAGTTGTAAAGTTAACAAAACCATAACTTTTGAAGATGATCAAACTATATTAACTACAACCAATAAGTACTTTAAAAAATAATAATAATAATAATGATAAATTATATTTAACAAATAAGTTGTGAAGATTAGGCCCATATGAAATTTGGTTTACAATTATATTAAAGTGGGTTGTTTATTTTATAGAGTTGTCGTTTGAAGATAAAAATACATTAGGAAAGAACATATGGATATCATAATATAATATAATACATATATAAACAATGCACTTGATAAATACAACATACTATATGCTCTTTAGTTCGTATAAATTGGATTTAAATGACTTTCAATAGACTCTACGAAATACATTAGCTATGAAAATTGGTAAGTAAACTACTACAACATAAACACTGGATTTATCTTAATCGACTTCGAGAGAATCTTTTCAATAATATTTTATATATTCTTGATAGAAATCTATGATTTTAAGCAATTTGTGAACTTGATCGTAAAAATATTGTATAGCTTCAATATGTAGAAAAATTATAGAGAAGATTTGTAAAAACCATAAGTGTTTTAAGATGATATAGCAAGATTAGTTGATATATATTTACTTACACCATCAAATAAGATATATGAAAAATAGACTTTTCTATCTATTCAAGATTACTTAGGAAAATAAAGGATTAAAAACTCCTTACGCATATAAATTGAGATTCTCTAATAAATCAGACTTTTCTATCTATTCAAGATTATGCTTCTAAATAGAGCTTACAATATCGAAGAAGAAATAATACATAAAACAAATTTTCCCCAAAATTTTACCCTATTATATCGTTTCATGTCACCTTTATTCTCACATCTGATGAAATCGACAATTACTTTCAAGTGTGGTCCGATAACATCTATACTCATAATTAATATATTATTGATCAGTAAAATAAGATGAATATATTTGTGGAAGAATAATTCAAATAAATATAATACATACCAATCAAGTAGATTATGCCGAGGGATTTGGTGAATATTTTATTAAAATTAAGAAAAGGAATCTATTTTTGTGGAATTGAGATAATCAATGAGTTTGACATATGTGCTCATCTGCAAAATCATCTTGTATGAAAGAGAAGAATAAGGGTATATACCAACATTATTTGTCTTAAAAAATATATATTATACATCTCCTACAAAATTAGATGATATATATGAATTAGTGCACTATGAAATAATAGAATTGATATATGACATTAACAAAACATACATAGATAAATTCAATCACTTCTCATCAATAAAACTCATTTCTTTGTCGATAATGTCATTGTTTCCTAGAAATCTTACAACATACTATATGTGAATACATCGAACACGTATCTTCCAAGCTTCTTGCTTTACAATAGAGTTAATTGATACACCTAATATCATTACCCATTATTCATATTGTAGAAAAATATTGCATGTTAACGACATATAACAAATTCTTATGAAACATACTGGGATTGTAAATACATTTAAGATGAAAAATAGATGTAAAATAGTTATCATTCGCAAACAAAATACTTAGAAATATGATAATATCACATTCGTCATAATCTGCACATAATTAAAATATAATTTTTTATAGTCAAGAACATACTTTATATTTGGTAATAAAAAGAAATATGAAAGGCCTCCTTAGTAGAAGGAGCTTAAGATACAAATTGTCTAGCAAAATTACCTTAAATATTCTATTATATTGCATCACTTGACAAATTGTCTAGCAAGAAGAATATGTTAAACACATTTCGTTTGATATGTCTATGAGAATATTATATAATATTATATTAAATCTAATAAATAGGTATTTTTATACAATATATATCTATCATTCCATTAAAATGTTGAGTATAATTCCTTTAATAGGTTATATTTCAACAACAAATTACCTTGTAAAATAAATATTAATATGAAAAATACTTTATTTGTATGTATATTTTGATAAGATCCATAAGAAAAAAAGACTTTATAAAGTATGATAGGTTAAAAATATAAGAGAAAGATAATGGTAAAAAAGTATATAGATACGTTTTTGTGAAATAAAATGCATTGTACGACACATTTGTTCTATGATATATAACTATTTTGAAAATAGTCAATGTGATAATTATTTAAAAAAAATATAACCATTCTGATAATTAATTATTCACGAATCTTAATAAAATCATACAAAATTAGTTAATTATATTTATGATAAAATTAATGAATATAATGTTTTCAATAAAATAAGATATATTGTTAACATCCTTATTCCCATAAAATCAACTTTATGTATTAACTAATCTTTAAAACAAATATATAGGTAGATCGCATTCTTGCCAAAGAAAAATCTTATCAATATTGGTAATCTTGCCTTAAATGTTCATCTAATAAAATCATGAAATCACATATCCAAAGCTGCCTTAAAAAGTGTAGTGGACTCATAAAATTCACCGTATTAAAACTTATTTTAAAAATGTAGATGATATTGAATATATGACATATAATATTTGGGAGTTTGCAGAATATTCTAACACGTGAGGTTAATTTTTACATTTTGTTTAAGTTTTTTTAAGAATCAAAATTATAAATAATAATGATCTATCTACTCTTTAAGGATATAATTATTTTTAAAAAAAATGTAGAGAAAAATAAGTTGAGAAGTTCTCATGGTTGTATAAATTATTGCACTAATATTTCAAGAATCTTCTACTAACCCATAATAAATTAGTGTTATGTAACAATTAATCTTTCGTACAGGTTTATTGTATTCATATATTTTATTGATTTCACCAAAATATACCTAATATGTACCCTAGTGGGTAAAATTTTGGAAAGTGGTAATCTTGCATATATTAATCTTTCGTACATGTTTACTTGGAAAGTGGTAATCTTGCAAATTAGTGCTATGTAACAGTTAGTTTTATTAAATAGATTTTTTATAAAATATGGTAAGTTGTATTTGTTAAATAAGAAAATTGATATATGTAAAAGTTATTGTAAAATGTAGGAAAAAAAAGAAGGATACATAATTTTTAATTTTTATAATAAATAAATTTATAAAAACCACAGGCCGCCACGTGTCTAATTCAATACTGTGACGTCACGTGGCAGCGTAAAATTCGGGCTCATTCTGGGAGCGCCATGTGGCTCAGTCGGTATTTGCGTTTAGTAGTTATATAGTAGATTTGTCAAGTTTGTAAAAATTCTGAAGGACAATTTAATCATTTCAAATGTAATTTTACAAAATCGTACATACCGAACACTGTATTTATTTCAGCTTTTTATTCTAGCCCCAGCTTTTTACATCTCATTTCAATTTTATTTATGCTCTCGCTATTAAATGCAGCTCTAACCTGTAGAAGCTCCAGTTATACTAAAGATACCCTAAAACTTTTTTTTATCTAGGTAAGAATTTGGTTAAGTTTCAAGAAGATCTTAAAACTCTACCCAAGTCATCCATACGGATGAGAACACGAAGTTCATGATTGTTGATGATGTCTGGCAATGAAGAGTCATGGCTCAATTTAACAATATGGTTGGCCACCGAGTTCGCTTCACGAAAGACATGACGAATCTGGGCTGTCGAAAAAGATTTTAACAGCAAAAGGATATCTGAAATAAGAATTTCAATATCCCAAGGACAAGCCCAGATACCTTTAAGAACATTAATAATTGTTAGATTGTCGGATTCAATTTTGATATTTTCTAGTTTTAGTTCTTTAGCCTTTTGTAGCACATTTCTAAATGCCACTGTTTCACTTCTCAATGTCGTGGATTTCCCGCATTTTCCCGCATGTATACAGATATTTTCTCCCTTATCATTCCTCATGATTATTCCAAAAGTTGAGTCTCCATTAACTATAGTTGATCCATCCACATTGATCTTGATGACATTGAGACTGGGTTTCATCCATACTGTCCTATTTTTTGGATTTCCTTTTCGAAATCTCTTCTCTTCCATTACCTGGTGTGTTGTATAAGACATCTGGGTCAAAATATTTAGTTTTTTTCCATGCGGAGGTCATTTTTTGTGTAACCAACAATGTCAGTAATAGGGTTACTTTTATCAATGTCAAAAGAAAAAGTTTTAGAATTTCTAACGAACCATAAACTCCACCAAGTTGTTGCGAGGTTTGTAAATTGTTGTTTACTCAATTTATTCCTTATGTCATCAATTATTTCTATAATTCCTCTATTGTTGCAGTTGATATTGGTAATAACGTTGGCGATGTCATGGTCAATTTTGTCAATGGTACTCATAGTAAGATTGCAACCTAGGAGCAAATGTATTGCATTTTCACTTTGGCAGTTGCAATTAACGCATCCTGAGGGTGTTGAAATTCCTTTGGCCAATAAGCACTCTTTTGTTGGTAATCCATTTTTGGTTATTTTCCATAAGAAGTTCTTAACTTTCGGATAGCAGCCCAGTTTCCAAATCCAACTGGAATCGTACAATGTGTAGTTTTTCTGCTTATTGATAAGTTCCATTGTTGATTTTGTGGTAAACCAGCCATTACGACTAGTTTCCCAATAAAGTCTATCCGGGATATTTCCTAAAGGAATAGGAATACCAGAAATGTTTGCTACAATGTGTGGGGGTAACACATCATTTAATTTGTCGATATTCCAGGTTTTATCAGTATTAATCTAATTGGACACATTTTCATTGAGATCAGTATATGGAGTACATTTGTGAATTTTTTATAGTGGCTCTTGTAGGATCCATTTGTCTTTCCAGAATCGTATTGTTTCACCGTTTCCGACTTGCTAGATGATTCCACGACAGAAGTCATCTCTAAGATTCATAAGGTTACCCCATTGCCAAGAAACACTACCTTTTTTTCTTGTAGTTTAGTATATGATGCTCTTCTAGGCATTTCGTTGTAACTGTTCTGACCCAGTAGTTTTCTGGTTCTGCCATTATTTTCCAAATCAATTTGTATTGAAGTTCATGGTTGATATCTTTGCTTTTTCGAATGCCTAAACCACCTAGTCTTTTTAGTTTGCAAATTTCATCTCATCCAATAAAAGGTTTATGGGTATCCCATTTGTTCCAGAAGAAATTTATGTTAATCTTATCTAGTTCATTGTGAGTTGATGTTGGCAGCATAAAACTTTGCATTATGAAGTTTGGTTTTACTGCCAAATTTGATTGAATTTGGGTCGATCGTCCTGCTTGTGAAATAGAATTGGCTTTCCATTTGAATAGTTGCAATTTCGAATTAATGATGATTTCCTGAAAGGTATTAGCATTAGTTCTGTCATTGATAATTGGACAACCCAGATACTTATCAAGGGAAGTAACATTAGTTATGGTGAGGATACTTTGTATTTGAGTTTTATGTGTGTTTGGTACTTTTTTCGTTACTTGAAACGAAGATTTGTCAAAGTTGACTTTTTGTCCGGAGATAAGGCAATAGTTATCAATTATTTCTTTGATCTCACGATAATGTGTTTGGCTTGCAGGTGAGAAGATCATGATGTCATCTGCAAATGCAAGAAATGGAATTCGTGGGGCGTTTCGACAAATCTGGAATCCATTTGTTTTTCTTGTTCTATCTGTTGACAATTGTAATTTTCGTGCTAGAATTTCCGCTCCAAGAATGAATAGGAAAGGTGAAAGAGGATCGCCTTGTCTAAGTCCTCTACTTGGTTTAAAAATTTCTGTTGGATCGTTATTTACTAGAACAGAGAATGATACCGATGATATACATTCCTGAATCCAGTTAATAAAAGTAGAACAGAAGCCAAATTTTCTCAGAGTTTCCGTAATAAAGTTCCATTCTATCCTATCGTACGCTTTTTCCATGTCTAGTTTAATTGCTATATGTCCTTATGTTCATGTTCTTGTTTTGAAAGAGTGAAAGATCTCATGAGCGATAAGAATATTATCATGTATGGATCTATTGGCAACAAAAGCACCCAGTAGTGGGTGAATTAATTTCTCCATAACCTTTTTAAGCCTTTCAGTTATAATTTTAGAAATAATCTTATAGATTGTGGAACACAGACTAAATGGTCTGTAATGGTTAGTTGAGTTTGGGTTATCACATTTCGGGATAAGTGATATAAACGTATGATTGATTTGTTTAAGCATTTTCCTAGACAGAAAGAAACTCTTAACTGCTTGAGTAACAGAAGATCCAACAATACCCCAGTATTTCTGGTAAAATTCAGCCGACATACCATCTAGCCCTCGTGATTTATTCTGCCCTATGTCAAAAACTGCATTTTTAATCTCTTCATTTGTTACTGGTTTAATCAATTCGGTATTATCCGCATCTGTCAGTTTAGTCTCTATAATCTGTAATTGTTCATGTAGGTTTGAGCTATTGATAGGATTGCTCTTGAATCTTTTGATAAAATCCCTTCTGATCTCATTTCGAATATTTTCTTCACCCGATATCACAATTCCCTCCGATGTTCGTATTTCTGTGATAGCTTTTCGATTTCTGCGTCCAGAATCAATTCTGTGAAAGTAATTTGAATTGGTATCATTTAATTTTATGTGTTTTGTTTTTGCCCGTTGATTCCAATATATTTTTTGAAAATTAAGGAGTTTCTCCTTTTTCATTAGTAATCGTGTTTGTTTTTGTATTAAGTTGCAATTTGGGTTATTACTGATTTCAATTTGGATGTTAATTAATTATTCCTCAGTTGTGTGCAGTTGGGTGAAAATATTGTTGAAGGTTGTCTTGTTCCATGCCTTTGCTTTATTTTTGAGTAATTTTGTCTTTTGCACCAGATCGTACATTCGTGATCCATGATACTAAACTCGTCAGGTTTGTTTTACAACATTCTTGAAGTCATTTCGGCTCATCCACATTTTTTCAAACTTGAATGGTTGGCATTTAAACGGTGTATTGGATATTAGTTCAATCGAGATTGGGCAATGATCCGATGTCGTGAAGGCATGGTTTTTGGTTTGTAAATCCGGATACCAATCAATAATCTCATGTTGTACCAATGTTCCGTCTAGCTTTGCATAGATATTATCAATTTCTGTTTGATTCTTCCACCATGTGTAAGTGTTTCCAATAGCGGGAATATCAATAAGATTATATCTATTTTTGTTGTTTATCAGTCGATTAAACCGATTCACTGTCGGTTGTATACCTCCCGATTTTTCTTGTGGATTCTGGATCTCATTAAGATCACCCATAAGGATACAAGGTAAAGAGCAATTTGAGATGAAGATGAAAATATCTTCCCAAAATTTATCTTTTATCCTGTTCATTTGGTGGAGCATAGGCACAAATGATCATTAATTTTCTTAGATTTAGTAAATTTGTGTATTTGAAGGCTACAAATCTTGAATCAATTTGGTCCAATTCCAGCATTTCGTTTGTTAATTGGTAGTTCTTCCAAAGTATACATAACCTGCCTGAAAATCCCCTAGCAGGGGAAAAAGCGCATTCATCAAAACCTGCTTTTCTCTAGTTTCTTTCATTGGGTATTTTGTTAGTTCTGGTTTTCAGTAATGCAATCAGTTGTATCATTTCTATTTTGCAAAAGGATTCGATATCAGTCCAAAGATTTTTACGTCCCAAGCCTCTACAATTCCAAGTTGAAATCTTCATATAAACCAAATAGGGGTAAGGTTAGTGAAGGTCCAACTGCCTATATTTTTGTGGATCAGACTTATGTGAATTATACGTTGTAATGTATTGTCTTGGTTACACCAATTTTGATACAAAGAAAGGTTGTGTTGTAATGGATATAACCAAAACAAAACCGATTCGTTTGGGGTACTAGAGTTGTGGGATGTGAAGAACTCTACTACTGAGAGAAAGTCATAACAGATTCTGTTATAACTGTGTGTCATGTTGTCGAGCTTCACCTCAGTTTGTTACTCAGACTTTTTGTCTATAAATATTGTAGTACCATACCTCTTGTAATTCAGTTGAGAATAATAAGATTTCTCTTCTTCCATTTTCTCTCTATTGACTCTGTTTTACAATTCTTCGCCAGTTAACATGGTATCAGTCTAAAAGCCATGGTTCGTCCGTTTGTTCCTGCTCTAATTCCGCCAAATCATTGGAGTCCTGACAATGGAGGTCACAATTCCGGTGATCGAGATCGCCATTCTGGAGATCGAGATCGAAATTCTGGAGATCGCAATGGAGATCCAGTTCCTGTTGTTCGTTCCAGTGGAGATCGCAACAATGGCGGTCGCAATCCTGTTATTGAACCAATGGATGAGTTGTATTTACATCATTCCGATCATCCTTCGTATGTCCTCTCTACTACTCTCTTGAATGATCGCAATTACGTTTCTTGGAAGAGATCTGTTGAAGTCTCTTTATTTGCGAAGAACAAGCTAGGTTTTGTGAATGGAACCTCTGCTCGTCCTCCTGCTGGTTCTCCTCTCCAGATTTACTGGGATCGGTGTGATAAAATGGTGTTTTCTTGGTTGTTACACTCTGTTAGTCCTGATATTGCTGAGTCAATTTTGTATTGCCAGAATTCTGCACAGATTTGGTCTGATCTTGCTTCTAGATTTCATCGTGTTGATCGTACTCAGATTTATAAAGTTCAGCGTGATATTCTTTCTCTTTCTCAAGGCACTCTCTCTGTGACTGCCTATTTCACTAAGTGCAAGAAGCTTTGGGATGAATATCTTCTTATGGTTGAAGCTAAAGTCTGTGCTTGTGGTTCAAATGCTATTGCTAGAGCTATTCTTCAGGATCAACAGGTTATTCAGTTTCTCATGGGTCTCAACGATGCTTATTCGCTCACTCGTGGCAACATCTTGATGATTACTCCTCCACCTTCTATTGATGTTGTTTATCATATGGTTTTACAAGAAGAATCTCAGCGAGATCTTCAGGTTTCTCACAACCAAATTGATGAAGAGTCTTCTGCTTTAGCTGCTCAAAGGAAAGGTCCTTCTCGACCTGGTGCTCCTTCTTCCAATGGGAAGAAACCTTCATATTTTTGTGATCATTGTAAACAGAATGGTCACACTATTGATCGATGTTGGAAATTACATGGATATCCACCTAATCATCCTCAACATAGTTCCAAGATTGCTGCAAATGCTTCCGCTGATGATACAGAGTCTGATGTTTCTGGTTCTTCTTCTGGTCCTGTGTTGACACAGGTACAATATGATCAGCTCATGACCTTGCTTAGCAAGCAGTCTTCCAATGACTCTTGTGCCTTCCTTGCAGGTAGTGCTTCTTGCTTACTTTCTTCTATTCAGTCTTCCTCTTGGGTTCTTGACAGTGGCACCACTGACCACATCACCCCTAACCTTGATCTTCTTTCTTCAATTACCCAACCACATAAACCTCTGACCATTACCACACCTAATGGTCACAAATCTCCTATTTGTCACCTTGGCCATACCACCATTTCTCCCTCCCTTACCCTCCCCAATGTTCTACATGTCCCTGATTTTTGTTTTAATCTTTTGTCCATAAGCAAAATCTGCAAGGAGTTTAATGCTAATGTTGTTTTCACACCTACTGATTGCTATCTTCAGGACCCTTCGCTGAAGAAGCCAATTTTGCTTGGTAAAGAGGATCGTGGTTTATATGTCATTCATGCTCCTGTTCTTGATAAAGAGGCTGCTCCTGTTGGATCTTCTGCCTTATCTTCAACTCCAATCTCTACTAGCATTGACTTGTGGCATTGTCGCCTTGGCCATGCTTCTTATGATCAGCTAAAATTTCTACCTTTTCTTTCTACTTCAGTCAAATCTCATTGTATTTGTACAGTTTGTCCAAAGGCAAAACAACACAGAAAGCCTTTTCATGTTTCTTCTAGTCGAGCTCCTGCTCCTTTTGATATTGTCCATGTGGACACATGGGGTCCATATAAACATCCTACTCATAATGGGTTTCGATATTTCTTAACCCTTGTTGATGATCATACACGTTGTACTTGGACCTTTCTCATGTCTCATAAAAGTAATGCTTTGAATGTTTTGCATTCTTTTGTGAATTTTGTCCTTACTCATTTTCAAGCTAAAGTCAAGTCTTTTCGGACTGACAATGCTCCTGAATTTGTTGACCCCACTGCTAAACTTTTCTATTCTAAGTATGGTATTCATCACCAAACTTCTTGTGTTGAATCCCCTCAACAAAATGGCATTGTTGAAAGAAAACACAAACACCTTCTTGAGGTTGCTCGGGCTCTTTTCTTTCAATCTCATCTTCCTCACAAATACTGGGGTTATTGCATCCTCACTGCCACTTTTCTTATCAATCGTACACCTCTTCCATCTCTTAATAACATTTCTCCTTTTGAAATTTTATTTCATAAGGTTCCTGATTACTCTTTCCTCAAATCTTTCGGGTGTTTAGCTTTTGCTTCTACTCTCAAGAGAGCTAGGGACAAGTTTCAACCACGTGCTTCTCCTTGTGTTTTCTTGGGATATTCATTTGGCAAGAAAGCATATACTGTGCTTGATTTACACACTCATAAAGTGTTTCATTCTCGTGATCTGATTTTTCATGAGCAACACTATCCTTTTCAGTACATTCACTCCCTCCACGCCACATCTACTTTACCTACTCTTGCCCATGATTTTCCTTCCCATATTTTTCTTCCACAGTCCACCCATACCTCTGTCCCATCCCCTTCTCTGTTCCCTACAGACTCTACCCCTACTACCTTTTCTCCTGAAATTTCTCCCACTTCACCACCTATTGTACCTTTACCCCGTAAATCCAACAGGTCTCACAAGCAGCCCTCTTATCTACAGGATTATTTTTGCTCATATGCTCATGTTACTATGGTTTATCCAGACTCTTTACCATCCTCTCATTTTGCTCTTGTTTCTAACCTATCTTCTTATTATGAGCCTTCTTCATACATTGAGGCGTCCAAAGATCCCAATTGGATTCTGGCTATGCAGAAAGAGGCTGAGGCATTACAGGCAAATGGTACTTGGGAAGTTGTTTCCCTTCCCCCAGGAAAAAAGGCAGTGGGGTGCAAATGGGTATATAAAGTGAAGCTCAAGTCTGATGGTTCTCTGGAACGATTCAAGGCTAGATTGGTGGCTAAGGGTTTCACTCAGAAAGCTGGTATTGACTACCATGAGACTTTTTCTCCAGTGGTCAAAATGGCCACCATCCGGAGCATTATTTCCATTGCTGCTTCTAAGGGCTGGACTCTGCATCAATTGGACGTCAACAATGCATTTCTCCATGGAATGTTAGATGAAGAAGTTTATATGAGAATGCCTGATGGGATTCCTAATCCTAATCGCCTTGTTTGTCGTCTTAAAAAGTCATTATATGGCCTGAAGCAGGCCTCTAGACAGTGGTTTCATCGACTTACATCAGCCCTGGTTTCCCTTGGATTTTTACAATCTAAGAATGATTACTCCCTCTTTACTAAGAAATCTGAGACCTCCATTACTATTGTTGCTGTGTACGTTGATGATCTTCTTGTCACTGGGTCAGACAGTTCATCTATTCTGCATCTCAAGGAATATCTTCACTCTGAGTTCAGCATTAAAGATCTTGGTCGTTTGCATTATTTCCTTGGTCTCGAGGCTTCCTATCTTGCATCTGGTATTGCTCTTACTCAGCACAAGTTCACCCAGGACCTATTGCAGGATATTGATCTCTCTTCTATCAAGTCAGCTTGCACTCCTTTGCCTCTCAACTGCAAGTTATTGTCTACTGATGGAGAGCTCTTAGCTGATCCTACTCCTTATCGTGCTCTCATTGGCAAGCTGAATTTTTTGACACACACTCGGCCTAATTTGTGCTTTGTTGTTCAGACTTTAAGTCAATTTATGCAGCGCCCTCACACTTCTCATTATGCTACTCTACTTCATACATTGAAGTACATTCATGGCACTTCTGGATGTGGTATACTTCTCAATGGTTGTGATAGTCCTGTTTTGTCTGCTTACTCTGATTCGGACTGGGCTTCTTGTCCCATCTCTAGACGATCTGTCACTGGATATATTCTTATTCTTGGCTCTTCTCCTATGAGTTGGAAGTCAAAGAAACAAAGTGTTGTCTCCAGAAGTTATGCTGAAGCTGAATATAGAGCTATGGCTCAGGCTGCAGCAGAAGTTACATGGCTGGTTCGTCTCCTTGCTGAGTTAGGCGTGAGTTCTTCTAAGGCTGTTGTCCTTCATTGTGATAATAGTTCTGCACTTCAGATTGCTAGGAACCCTGTCTTCCATGAGCGTACAAAGCACATAGAAATTGATTGCCACTTCACGCGAGACAAGGTTATGGAGGGTCTTCTTCAGCTTTCATACATTCCTACAGCACAGCAACTTGCTGATGTCTTCACCAAGATATTACCTTCCTCTCAGCAGCAACTTTTGATGTCCAAGCTGGGCATGTACCTTCCTTATGAACCTGCTCCAGCTTGCGGGGGGGTGAAGAACTCTACTACTGAGAGAAAGTCATAACAGATTCTGTTATAACTGTGTGTCATGTTGTCGAGCTTCACCTCAGTTTGTTACTCAGACTTTTTGTCTATAAATACTGTAGTACCATACCTCTTGTAATTCAGTTGAGAATAATAAGATTTCTCTTCTTCCATTTTCTCTCTATTGACTCTGTTTTACAATTCTTCGCCAGTTAACAGGATGCACATAAGCGCAGCTGTAGCAGTCCGATACCCTAAAACTTTAACTAATCATGCAAGTTGTTATAAAGAAAAAGAATAAGACTTATAATTAACTTTCTAAATATAAAGGGGAGAAATGAACGGTGAGCCCCAAATTGAAGAACTGAAAGTGGAATAATTTGGCAGTGGTGATTGGTAAATGGTTAAAGGTAAAGGACGATCCGATGTCACTTCTCACATTCACTTTCTTTCATTAGATTATGTGGTGCCACACACCAATTATTTTAATTAAATTTTATCGATTCTAACACATATACTCGATTAAGTTTTGTTGACTTTATATATGATGTGATCAATCCTCGTCACGCAAGATCGATCTAAGTTCGAATTGTTGTTCTTCCCTAGCAAGCACTTGTTCTTTGCGTTTTTCGTGAACTTCTTCGAGAAAACAACGTTATGTCTCCTTTTCTTGAATTTGGTGGATCAAACTCTGGTGGCGGATGGGTGGAGGGATTCAACGTGATGAACACCCGAGGTGGTGGAAGGAGGCCAACGTGATGGCTCCTTAGAGATCTTTGAACTCGGCTAAGCCGATTTGGGAGAAACTAGGAGTGAATCTCAATTATGTTTATCAAAACTCAACTTGAAGATTACAATGAGAGTTCAAGAATATATAAAAAAAATTAAGGAAAAACTAGGATTTCACAAGAAAACCCTAATAGGCTTGGGCCTAAGACAAAATGACTCAACCCATTACATCATCTTAAAATAGAAAAGCAAATCAAATCTAGCAAAGCTATAAATAGTAAGCGGGCCTGGGGTGGAATCGTCAGATAACCCCCGAATAATCAAGGGTCGAGAGAGTGACCCACGAACGGCTTGGCTCGGACCCGAAGCTTGCACACATGCGGGTGACTAGAGATTGAGTAGCTCGAGCAATGCTTCTAGTGCGAGCTCTAGTCACCGGCCCATCAGGACACACCCTTGGGAGGTCCTCTTCGTCTCTCGCCGTAAGGAGGGTAGGAATGGAGTCATCATTCTCCCCTTCTTGGTTGTGAAGCATCCTCGTCGTACTCGAGAGGAGCATATGGAGAGAGATCGGAAACATTGAAGCTCGGGTGGGCGCCATACTCGCCTGGCAGCTCAAGGCGGTATGCATTGTCACCAAGGTGTTCCAAAACGTGGAATGGTCCATCGCCGCGGGGATCTAACTTGTTGAGAAGCTTGCGTGGAAAGCGTTCCTTGCGCAGATGGAGCCACACCAAGTCGCCTGACTCAAAGGTGATGTTGCGCCGACCCTTATCTGCTTGGCGCTTGTACCGCTCAGCGCAGCGCTCAAGTTGCACACAGGTGTGCTCATAGAGGCTCTTAACAAACTCAGCACGGTCAAGACCTTTTGCGCTCTCGGCTTCACAAAGCGGCCATGGTGTCAAATCGAGCGGTGTGGCAGGATTGAGGCCATAGATGACCTCGAATGACGTCTTCTAGGTCGCCGAATGCATGGACCTCCAAGACAACGCATCGGCAACCACATTGTCCTTGCCCTTCTTGTACTTCACCACATAGGAAAAGGTCTCCATGATTTCAACCCATCGGGCGTGGCGCCGGCCGAGATGCACTTGGTTCTTCAAATACTTGAGAGCCTCATGGTTAGAATGGATCATGAACTCTTTCGGCCAAAGGTAATGTTGCCATGTTTTCAAGACTCGGATCAAGGTGTAGAGCTCCTTATCATACGTCGGGTAGTTGAGAGTGGCATCAGTGAGCTTCTCGCTAAAGTATGTGATGGGGCGTCGGTCTTGGAGAAGTACACCACCTATGCTGTGGTTGGAGGCATCACATTCCACCTCAAAGGTTTTGGAAAAGTTGGGAAGCTGGATCAAGGGAGCGTTGCATAAGCGATCCTTGAGTGTAGTGAATGCCACCTCGTGCGCATCACTCTACTCCATTGTTGCTCCCTTCTTGGTCAACTCATGCAGTGGCGCGGCAATTGTGCTGAAATCCCGCACGAAACGTCGGTAGAACCCAGCCAAGCCAAGGATTGAACGGACCATGGTGGCCGTTGTTGGCTGAGGCCACTCGTTAATGGCGTGCACCTTCTCTTCATCGATGCGCAAGCCATCTCGTCCCGCCACGAATCCTAGAAAGACAGTGGAAGAAGCACAAAGGGAGCATTTGGAAAGGTTAGCAAATAGTTTCTCCTTTCGTAGGCATTCTAGCATGGACCTGAGATGGCTAATATGTTCATCCAAATTCTTGTTGTAGATCAGGATGTCGTCAAAGTAGACGACCACAAACTTGCCCAAGTAAGCCCGAAGAACATGGTTCATGAGATGCACGAAGGTTCTTGGGGCATTGGTGAGGCCGAAAGGCATCATGAGCCACTCATAGAGGTCGTACTTAGTCTTGAAGGTTGTCTTCCACTCGTCGCCCTTCTTCATGCGGATCTGGTGGTATCCACTCTTAAGATCGATTTTAGAGAACAAGGTGGCACCATGGAGCTCATCCAGCATGTCGTCAAGGCGAGGGATTGGGTGGCGGTACTTGACCGTGATTTGGTTGATGGTTCGGCAATCTACACACATTTGCCAAGAGCCATCTTTCTTAGGCACAAGGATCATGGGCACAACACAAGGACTAAGGCTCTCACAGACATATCCCTTGTCCATGAGTTCTTGAACTTGACGTTGGAGTTCCTTAGTCTCTTCGGGACGATACAGGACCCGATTTGGCAAAGAAGTGCTCGACACAAAATCGATTTGATGATCGATTCCGCACACCGGGGGCAAGCCAGTGGGAAGCTCATCGGGCATAACATCTAAAAATTCCCGCATCAAGGAAGCAACCACAGGGGGTAACTCTAACAAAGCAGTATTGACAATAAAGCAAGGGTTAGATACCAGGAGAAAGCACGGACGACGGCCGTGCAAGATGGGCGTCATGTGGCGTTGGCGAGCCATGAGGAGTCGGGGCTCGTAAGAGCCCTTGATGGATGCCGAAGAAGAGGAGGCACTTGGAGAGGGGCCAGAAGGAGGAGCTGGAGACGTCTTAGCCTTGGATGGTGGTTGTTCTAGGTGTTTTGGTGTAACGACATCACGGCTAGGAATGCTCTTGCCCTTGGCGCTCTCGAGTGCCTTCACACGGTTGCGGTCAACTTGGTCTTGTAAAATCTCTTTCAGGGACATCGGAAGGAGAGCCACCTTCTTCGAATTGTGCATAAACACATAGGTGTTAAGAAACCCATCATGGATAGCCTTCTTGTCAAATTGCCAAGGACGACCCAGGAGGAGGTGGGTGGCATCCATAGCAATCACATAACATAGTACCTTGTCTTGGTAGTAGCCAATGGAGAACTCGATGAGGCATTGGCGATGAACCATAGCGTTGTCCTCTCCCTCGCACGGACTGACACGTCCCCCCTTTATCGGTCCACCGAACTTTATCATGGTATCAGAGCGAGTTTCGAGTCTGGGTTCGTTTCCTGGTTTATCTGAGTTTAGCCTGCCATGATGGCGTGATATGGGCTAACTCATTTGGTTTGTCGGCCTTAAGACATTGTTTGTGCTTAGCCCGCCATGATGACGCGATATGGGCTAGCTCGTTTGGCTTGTCGGCTTTAAGACATTGTTTGGCCTTAGCCCGCCATGAGGGCGTTATATGGGCTAGCCTGTTTGGCTTGTCGGCCTTAAAGCATGTTGTCAAGTGTCAACTAGGTCAGGCCAGTTGCACTTGAGGGGGCGTGTGAGAAATAACATGCCGCATTGAAAAATTGGGAATAAAAGGCCTAATATATAAGCTTAGTATATTACTCCTATCATTGCCAATTAATTTTATGTTATGAAACCTCATTGAACTTATGTATTGGGCTTTAACGCGCATGTGTGCGTAGACTGATACTCAAAGAGTGAGGGCACTAAATATAGCTGGAAAACACCAATTTTCTCAAGCTTACCCCTAAGCTTGAAATGCACGGTTATTCCACCAAATTTAAGTTATATAGTTTTATTAAAAATAAATTAAAAATAAATTAGTTATATAAAAACACTATTCTGTAATATATCTTTTTATATTGCATAAAACAATAAAAATTAAAGGAATGTGGAAGACTGTAGGATATGACCTACATGAAATAAAAGTTGTCGTATAAAATTTTTTATACATGTCAACAATAAAAAAAATCAAAAATGAACAATAGATAAATCAAATTAACTAAATCTTTTACGACATTCACCTAGTGCTTTAATATTTACGAGAGATTAACTAATTAATTAGTTAAATACTCAATTCATTCTTTGAATATATTGGACGAACCGTAAATAACGGCGACGTTAACGGATGCCAGAAAAGGACGTGCACCTGCACCACCCCTACATTCCACATTATTTAATAATGAAAAAGTGTTAGATACGAAAGATTATTAAAATACAAAATACGAAAGTTTTTTAACCGTTCGATTTGCTCCAATTTTTTGCATTGTTACACGCGTTTTCTAATTTATTTATTTTTCGCTCCAGTCTTCATTTTTTCGCTCCAGCTTTTCTAGTTCTTTTTTGTTTGTTTGTTTGATGAATTTCACACACTGTACTTAAATTTCACACTGTAATTTGATTGTTGTTTAATCTCTTGCACTTTATTTTATTCATTTGCACTTCCTCTTTAACCACTTGCACTTCTGTTTAACAGCTTGCACTTTCGTTCTATTCGCTTGCACTTATTCATTATTCTGATGCACTTTCTATTCGCTTGCTTGCATTTTAAATATTTGTTAATCTCATATTTGCTTGCACTTTATGTTCACTTGCTTGCACTTTACTCTGTATTTCCATGCACTTTCTTCCTATTAGCTTGCACTTTTCTATTGTTTAATCTCTTGTACTTTTTTTAAATTTATTTGCACTTCCTCTTTAACAACTTGCACTTTCATTCTATTCGTTTGCATTTATTCATTATTCTGATGCACTTTCTGTTCGCTTGCTTGCATTTTAAATATTTTTTAATCTCATATTTGCTTGCACTTTCTGTTCACTTGCTTGCACTTTACTCTGTATTTCCATGCACTTTCTTTCTATTGTCTTGCACTTTTCTGTCGTTTAATCCCTTGCACTTTTTTTATTCATTTACACTTCCTCTTTAACCACTTGCACTTATGTTTAACAGTTTACACTTTCGTTCTATTCGCTTGCACTTATTCATTATTCTGATGCACTTTCTATTCGCTTGCTTGCATTTTAAATATTTTTTAATCTCATATCTGCTTGCACTTTCTGTTCACTTGCTTGTACTTTACTCTGTATTTCCATGCACTTTCTTTCTATTGGCTTACACTTTCTGTTGTTTAATCCCTTGAACCTATCATAATGTGCAAGCAAATAAACATAAAGTGCAAGCAAATAAACATAAAATGCATTCGAATATACACAATGTGCAAGAAGAAAAACATTGTTGGCAAGCATATAAGAATAAAATGCAAGCAAACAAAATGTGCATGCGAATATACACAATATGCAACCAGATAAACAAAAGTGCAAGCAGGAAAACATAAAGTGCAAGCATATAAGAATAAGTACAAGCAAAAAACACATAAAGTGCAAGCAAATAAACACCAAGTGCAAGCGAACAAAAATAAAGTGCAAGAAAATAAACGTAAAATGCAAGCATATAAACATAAGGTGCATTTGAATGCGAGCGAATAACACAGTGAGCGAATAAAGCGCGTGTGAATAAATAAAGATTCTTTTTCCTATTCTCTCCTGCCGTAGATCTCGCCACCGTGGACGGCTAGTATTCTTTCGTATTTTGTATTATAAGCAGCTTTCGCACCTGAATCTCATCCTTTAATAATTTATCATCATATCCATACCACATACATTAATATTGCATGTTCAACGAATAGAGGACGCTGGACGCGATACATAAAGTTCAGTCCGTTTGGATTTTAATTAAAATATATTAAAATGTATTATTTTGTATTAAATTAATGATTTAATATAATTTAATAAAAATAATGTATTTTAATACATTATTTGAGGAGATCCAAACTGTTGGATCGTTAGTGTTACGTCTGAGAGAACAAATGTTTAGGTTCCCACAAAAGATGCAGCGGAATAATATAGCAAGAAAGAAAGTTTTTACAACTCCTAATGTATAGTGAAAACCCCAATTAGTCAAATAACTAACTAGGGAAAACCCATTATCTTTCAAGCTTATCGCTTGAGAGGATTTTGAATAGTCTACTTGTCTTATTGATTTCTTGATCGGTTACACTTATAGCCTGAACTTCAAACCCTAGACTTCCCACCTAGATTTGAATCTCTTCTACAACGATGAACACGAGCTCACTCCTCTAAGACTCACAGACGCTTCACTTTTCTTTTTCTCTTAATGAAATGCTCGAAGTTAGTACTCAAGAGAAGTATCCCTCACTTCTATTTATATAATCCAAAAATCCCACTATCAAAAATATCTAATTCACTATTTTCAACAACAACAAGATATCAATTTGATTCAATAAGATAAAATCTCAACCGAATATATTATCTAAGGAAAGATTTCCTAAGATAATATAATCGGAATAAGATAAGATATTTTTCTCTCCAAATCTTCTATTAGGCGTGATCAACCCGATTTCCTTCTTTCAACCGCATGATCTTCAAAGATAATCTTCATGTTTGACTTCTCCATGATCTCCACAGTTTGATGTTAGTTACGGCACTTGATGTTCCTTGAGAGGTAACAAAGCGTATGGAGGACTCTTTGTTCCCTCTGCAATCTTGCGCTGCAAATGGTTTCATGTGACAACTTTGTTTATTCCTGAAACACTTAGACACAAGATTAGTTGAATGTTTGTTACCATCAAAACCTAAGGAATTCAATAAATTCCTCATTTTTGATGGTGACAAACATCCTTGACAAATAACACATATATGGGATAACGACAGTAGCATGAAGAAAGTTTTTCCCTTTAAGACATAATAGTTCCCCCGAAGAGACAGTAAAGAATAAAGCATGATTAGTTCCCCCTCAGCTAGACTACCCATCATGTTCCTCCTTTTGGCATCATCAAAAACGTGAAGAAAATTGCAGAAGGAAAGAGAACACATTTGAATAAGCAATCAACCCATTTTTCATTAATATAAAAACAGGTAAAGAAAACTGCAAGGACAACATCAAAATAAGCAAAAAACAAATAGATTAACATGCCTAACAAGGCAAACACATGGAACAGAAGCAAAGAAAACAAAGCAACTAAGGATTAGATATCCTGGGAACAAAAGAGGGATTCGTTAGTCGGAGAAAGACGAATCAAACACCACTGGTACATGCAGAGGGAGCCGAAGTATGAATAGCAATTAAGGCACGCACTTTCTCCATAAGACGCCTTTGTTGTTCTACCAATAGAGAAATTACGCAGGACAGCCTCCTCACAGCTGTTGTCATATCAGAATCCATACTGGGCTCATATTGTGCACATCTCTGGGATACATTTTTTATTCTCAGTTACATAACTTAATTAGGATGCGCGTTTTAGAACAAGATAAAACGAAACATTGAGATTAATCACGGGTAAAGAGCGGCTACTAAATCTCCGTGCGATATCTGATCGTTAATTATTTAACAGAGAAATTACGCGGGACAGCCTCCTCACAGCTGTTGTCATATCAGAATCCATACTGGGCTCATATTGTGCACATCTCTGGGATACATTTTTTATTCTCAGTTACATAACTTAATTAGGATGCGCGTTTTAGAACAAGATAAAACGAAAAATTGAGATTAATCACGAGTAAAGAGCGGCTACTAAATCTCCGTGCGATATCTGATCGTTAATTATTTAAGTAGATGATATGTGTTTAAATTGACAAGTAGTAGTAGATTAATCTGTTTTTAGCTATATATAAATAAATATACAGATGACCTATCTGAACCTACCATTCTTTTTAGCGCGATGTTCTAAATCAAAACCGATAATGCCGGCCCTCACCTCAATCAGTTTTTTCTTTGTTTTTAATATGTAAGTTAAGTTCCTGATTTACCGTGACATCCTATAGTAAATCAGGACTAGTGTGGATAGACTGGTGATAGACAACGGAGGATCCAACTACGCTTGTTGTTGAAGGTGAAGGGAGTTTATTTCTTCAGTCGTGTATCCCAACATCATTTAAATATATATGATATAAATTGATGATATTTTAATTATTTTAAAAATATATTTGTATTGGAAATGATTATTTAATAGCTAAAAATATGACAATTGTAAAAACGCCTAATTATAACTTTCTGATAATGAATAATAGAAATATATAAGATTTATCATTTACAATGTAAATATAATTTTTCAAAATACTTTATCATCAATTTATGTCATATATACTTAAATGGTTTACGGAGAGTTACATCGTAGGTTGTAGAAGATACTCGCTCGTGATAGACATGCATGTTAAATCGATAAATAAAACGTTATCTCTTAATTACCATCAAGGTGAGTGTTTAGTGTTGATCGAATTGCAGAAATTAAGAGGAAAGGAATATATATCTCAAAATGAGTACCTCCTCTTGCTTTTCTCTTTTGGTACACCTAATTGCTACAGGCTGTTTTCTTCTTCTTTAATAAAGAAAAAGAAGTGGCCGGTTTTCTCTTTTTTACAAATGCTTACTTTAAAAATGTCATTGTTAATCATACTAACAACAGCCAATCGATGGATGCCTTGAAATGCTAAAATGTACCCGGCAGGCCTTAAGATTAAACAAGAACCAAATTATAATAATTGTTGAAGGTCATAACTACTAATCCACAGAGTGATAATATATGGATGGATGAAGGTGATAACTAGAACAGGTCGCATTCAAACCTAATTTACACACACGGGCTGGAATTAAGCCTGGAAACGTGCTATACAGCGCCATCACCTGGATTATATAGGGATGTCACAACTAATGACTAATGAGTTCACATCCAATCACCTATATTATATTCACATATTTATATTTATTAATTGATCTGTGTATTGATCGAAATGGGTAACATGGAAAAGTGTTAATTAATTATTGGCTTCCAAAAAACGACTCAACCAAGCATGTAAAAGTTGGCATTGAACAATATACTCAATTTCGACCGAAAAAAAGAACAATATATATACTTAATAAAACTCTCAATCAATAGTTTTTTTTTCTACAACAAATAGTTAATAGATTGTTTCTCTAATTAAAAATTAACATACATTCATATTTTGTACGTTAGCATTAAAAAAGAGTGACCATTTCTACCCAAAAAAAGTGACCATTTCGAAGAGGGTGACTTTTTAAAGTTATTTCATTATTGCCTTTAAATTATTCGATTAATTGAACTTGAATATCATGATTCATGTTGCAAAGAATAGGCCCCAAATAAGTGTGAATACCAATTCTTTAACAACAAAAAACTTTGTTGCTTATTAAGTTTATTTATTCATGTCTCTCGAATATATAAAAGATAAATAAAATATCTTAAAAAGTTTTCTCCGGGAATAATAAATTAGGAGGGCGTTCGAGTGCAAAATCCTCTTACTGGGAAATATACAAACATATTTAGGCCGTTGGATGGGCTACACGAACAATCGAGATTACAAGCTCACGAAAAGACAAAAAAAGACATGCGCGTTCCCAGTTTCTTTAAAAGTGACATTTTTGTAATTTACGTGAAGTTCATGCTCAAGTTTTAAAAGTCCAACCCAACTTCTTTTCTCCTTCCTCAATGTGATTCGTGAAACCAACTCTACTAGAACCTCCTTCATTCTTCCCTCTCTCATGTATCGCCATTAAAGCGTGAATCACCCAAAATCTCTTCGACAAAATCCACAAAATCGTCATCTCAGACCTACGCCAGCTTCATCCACTCTCTTTGCGCAACTTCACAAGCCACAAACTCTTGGCGCAATGTCTAACATTGGCGAATTTTTTTCCAACAACAACACATCACAATACAAAAAGGTAATCTCACTCTCTCTCTTTCGTTTACTACTTGAAATTTGTTTAAAAAAATATTATGATTTGACTCACACTACTACAATGAAGGCCTAATGAAGCGGTCAACAACCGTTGCAATATATAAGTTAACCGTTGCATTAGATCTAATGCAGCGGTTGTCAACCGCTTCATCTGCTTGCGCTGTATTAGGTCAAATGCAGCGGTTTTATAATATAATGCAGCGGATCTTAATAAAGGTAAAAAAACCGCTTCAAAAGACCAAAAATCGCTGCTAAAGTATCTAATGCAACGGTTTGGTTATAGCGGTTGATGGAACTATTGCAGCGGCTATTTTATCTTTTGCAGCGGTTACTTTTTGTTTGAAACACTTTTTAAAACCTACTTGCAGCGGTTTAGCACCTATTGCAGCGGTTGCTTTTATCTATTGCAGCGGTTATAATTACCTAATGCAGCGGTTGTGATTACCTATTGCAACCGTAGTGCTTACCTATTGCAGCGGTTTTGCTTACCTATTGTAGCGATTTGATTCTCTTTTGCAACGAGTGTTGATCTAATAAAGCACTTTTCAATTTTTTTTCTCGCTGGTTTATCCTATTGCTACACTAATTATATATACATATATCCATAATATTTTTTACTGATATATATATACATATTTTCCCTGCTTAAAAAATGCAATATTATACTAAAATTTCATTCATTAGATAAAAAACCTATTGGTTACAATATATAAGTGCATACCTTGCCCAAGTGTACCTACTACCTACTATTCAAAAAATCAAGTCAATAAATATATAGAGTTGGCTTGTGCTAATTAACACACCAAGTGTAAGTTAGCTAGAGGTGCTAATATACCAAAATTATGGACCAAAATCATAAAGTAGACATGTTAATCCTATACCGCTAATATCCATGTTTTCTTGCTTGTCCAATAAAATCAAAAACCTGCAAAAAAAGTAAAATAACCAATATAAGATTAATCCCTCCTAAGGTAAATTAATTCTACTCAACAATAATATACTAACTATATGAATGAATCTACAAACATATATATTTCACTCAATAACACCAACAATTGATAAGTGCAATTCAAAAGAAAACTGAAATGTTATTTTTTTGCTAAAACCACTTCAGACTATTGTTTTCCCCCTTTAAATCATTACATATTCTTAGACACTAATGCATCTTGACATCCAGCTCCACGTGAAACTAAATTTCGCTCAACAATAACACCAACAATCCCTCAAGCAAACACAGAAGAGCAACATGGAAACATATTCTAAATATAGCTACATACAACCTCAAGTAATACTTGAAAACATGCCCAAAAGCTTCATAGCCTGTACAAGTAATGACTTCTCTGGAAAGCCAGACTATATGGACTAACAACGGATCATCATTGAAAAGTAACAAACAGGAGAAAAAAAACAGCAAGCAACAAACATGAAAAAAAGGATTCAGCAGCAAGCAACAAAAAAAAGCAGCAGCACATATCAAAGACCCATACCTTTTCCAGCAACAAACATAAAAAAAAAAGGATCAACACAAATTCAACAGCAAGCATCACAACTCTTTTTTTTTGCTGGGAAACATCACAACTCTTTTGCAATACCAAAATTCAGCAACAAATAAAAAAATGCAGCAGCCAAAAGGTGGGATAATTTTCCTTTTCTTGTATGCCCATACCTTTTACATATATGACATTATGAACTCCTCAGTCCTTCTCCACATGAAGACCATCATTCACATAAAGCGTATAGTCCTTTTTTTGCAAGGCTAGGGTTGTATTCTAGCTTAGATGATCACAACATCAGTAATTAAAAGTAAATCAGTTTTTTAGTCACAAAAGAAATTGATTATTTTTGTTAATTCATTTAGTATATCTAGCCAAAAAAGAAACTGATTATTCATTTAGTATATCCTATTGGTTACAATATATAAGTGCATAGCTTACCCAAGTGTACCTACTAGCTCTGTTTTTTCTAGCTATTTTTATGCTATAACAATTTCATCAAAAGAGCTATATTCAATAAGCAATATATAAAATATCTCCTCCAAAATAATCATGGATCCATTTTCTATACAAAACATTCCAATATAGTAGTTACATATAGCAACAAAAAAATCAATAATCAAATTGTTTGATAGCATCATAGGCTTAAACCAGAAACTAAGAAGTTTACAGAAACAGATTGAATACCTGGAACTATTAGTCATCATTGCAAAATATATGTGATCAGCAAGGTGTCATTATATTCCTGCCACAAAGCAATACATGTCACTTCTGGATTATGGTCAACGAAACAACTTACATATTTATACGGATCATATAGTTGGTTCCCTAAAATGCCATCTGAACAAAGAGGAAGGTCATCACCATTAAGAAATCACCTTGAAACTTCTTTGATTCCAGTAATCTCCTTAAAAGACTTGATACTTGTCTTAGCAATGAACTTTCAGTAGGAATATCACCTGTCAAGATATATGCATTATGATTCATTCCTGAAATCCATTATCAACTAACATGGGGGTATTGGACTTATTTTTCAGCTTATACAACATGTACCAATTAAAGATTACCATGAAAAAAATACTAGCATGATTTTGTCAATCAAATCCATAACATGGTAGCTTGAACCCCCTACAAATTTATGATCCAATTTAGTAGAGATACAAAGATTTAAGCCTACTTTAACTTAACCAAACCAAATCATTGCATAGTAAAGAGCAAGTTCATAAATTCTGAGCAGCTAATCATAGCTCAAACCTGATTCTGCATCTTGAAAGAACAAAAAATCTACAGAAGTTCAAATTTGCATACGCCCACTTCATATTTCAATGATTCCTATTCACATTAAACATATAGAAACCACACATCATTCTGGAAGCTCAACAAGGTTGTCGTGAGAAGATACGGTCATCAACAAAGCACGTGTTATAACACTACTATGCTCCAAATTCTATATTCAGACAATCAACAAAAAAATAATAGACTTGGTTTCTTAAACCTACATCAAGCATAAAAAAATGAGGAAATAAATATTAATATTTCCATAGCTTAAGCAAGATCCTTGAGCCAGAAAAATGTTTTGGATCTCATTTTAAACACTTAAGTAATCTATGCTTAAGAAAACAATAAATGACATGATACCTTTCTGCATGGCCAGAAGATACTGATGAAGCACTCTGATTCTGCTACTCATCTTTATTGCACTGTGAATTCCAGTCAGGTGGGCAACCACTGCACAAATTCCAAATTTCAGATCTTGAAGCCACACAGCAGAAAATGAATAATTGATCTATTAATAGTAATGCCGAAACTTGTTATAACTTGTCTAATCCTCCGTCTGCTGGTTTTTCCTTGTGATTTCCAGTAACAAGCACAAATTTAAGATAAAATCCTAGAGAATACGGGTACAAATTTCCCTCATAAACTTCAAAGAATATTACCTACTCTTAACAGTCTAACAGCAAGATAACTTTACAATATTGATTTGAATTTACTGCAATCATTGGTATCAAACAAATTTAAGATCCATTTCCTCACACAACTTTGCCAACCACACAATCATTGGTATCAAACTAAAATTTATTGCACGCCCTCTTTAAACTAACTTTAACACTTAAACTGGAAAATCCTATATTTGAATTGAAGTACTAATATGCACAAGAAACAACATTTTGAGTCTTTTTGTAATAAAACATGTATGATCAGAATGACCCAAAAGCAATGAAAATTATAATAGTGTTAACATTGGAACTTGAAAATCATATACTTGAAGCAGTAACATGCAAGAGAAACAACATTTCCTACCAGTTGATGTTTCAGGTACAAGAAATGGATTAAGAGGTACAAAAACACCAGCTTGACAGAAACTCATTGGTAAAAAAAGCAGGTTCATATCTCAGCATATGAAATGAGAATGCTCATCATTAGTAAGTATCAGCCATGCCTCTAGAATGTAAAAAATTGGGTTCATATTCTCAGCAATGTATAATTACTTGAACTCCTAAACAAAGGATGAAGAAACGACCAGCTATCTAAGATGCAAATCATTGATGAAAAAATGAGCTTGCAGCCACATTTGAGTTCAAGCTATTCATTTTCTTTTATAATCGAAATATTAAAAACACTACAATGTGATCAGATTTCTCCTAGAAAACATCATGAATACAATGAGGAAAATACTCCTTTCATGCCTTGAGAATACATCAAGATAAAGGAATGTATTCAAAATTTTATCTACTCAAACAGCACATAAAGACACATCCAGCAAAAAAGAAAAATATAAGTGGCTCTCTTATCTTCTGCCACATGAATAATTAGTAGGATAAAGCAAACCAAGTTTTAATACCAAAAAGATTCAAAATCCACCCAAAATCAACAACATATATTTTGGCAAAGCACTCAGCTGATCACGGGAAAAATTTCAAGAGAATAATACTCCAAGCCAGTGGTTAAAAAAGTGAAAGGCGACTCTAGGCGATGGGACTCCTGGACACCTAGGTGATCCTATAACAAAAATTAAACATCCTAACCCAATCAACTGGTTTGATTGTTAATAGATAGAGAACTTAGCCTCTGCCCCTTAAAATTCATCCAACAGTGAACAAATTAACAAAACCCTAAAAATCGAATTGCACAAAACTAAAGCAAATGAGACGTTGCTGCATATCTAAACCAACAATTGCACAAGGATTGAGTAAGACTTACACAAATCTAAAGCAATTGATCGAAGGCACAAAATGCTTACCGGAAATGAGAATCGCCAGATTGAGGTCAGCCGAGGAGAAGTGAGACGGGCCGGAGAGACCACCGTACCGGAGACCCCGCGACGAGCCGGAGAAGCCGCGACGAGCCGAAAGGGGCGTGACGAGCCGAAAGAGCCGCGACAAGCCGGAGCTGGAGAGGGGGCGAGCGAGTTCGCGCAAGAGAAGGGCTCTTGGTTTTGGCTGCTTCATCGATTTTTTTTCTAAGGGTAAGTAGATGAATATGATAGGGCCGGCTTTTCTAAGAATCGATCTTTTTTTTCAACAACCGCTGCATTTGAATGTGTATAGATGAACCGCTGCAAAAACTGCTGCTTCAAGCTAAACAGCTAGACAACCGCAGCAAACTACATTGATGGTTGAGTATTTACACAAGAATCTCACCTCCGAGCTGAATGAAAAGAAGAATAAGGTTCTAAGCAATTTAAAGGTGTACACGGAGAAGATTGGTAAACCAATGAAGCTGGTCATTAGTGTAAGCTGACACTGTTTTTGTTGTTTTTTAATGTTGAACCAAAGATTTAAAAAAAGAGATAAGGCATTGTGTAATCCATAGTGTTATGACGTGAAAACTAGAAAGAGATGGTACATTGGTAATATAAACTAGACAATGATATTATGGTGATTGTTTACTATGCTTACAGTTTTAATACTTGTATGCTACTGTTCAAAAGTAAAACTGACAGATTATGTTTTATATGGATGAAGTTGCACAATTGTTTATTCTGTCTTATATATATTCCTTTCAGGTTTATATATAGTACAATAATGTACATATATACTCAGTAAAGCATGTTCACCCTCGTGTTTTATTTTTCCTTGGTTTGGTCATACATCCTATGTCATAGTTTAGATATAGTGATCTTAATTTTGTGTTAAATTTTCTACAAACATAAATTAACAACTTTAACAAATAAGTATAAACGTTTTGAAAATCATGTATGGTCCTCTCATAACAAACAAATGCTTATTTCTTGTAAAAAGCAATGCCTTCCTCTAATAGGCTAAATTGCATCCCTCTACTAGTTTCATGTCGTCCAGGCAAATAGGAACAAAGTTGACATCCCTTGAGAAAATTGAGCCTCATAGTATTCAATTACATTAGGTTCCTCTAATTGTGATACCATCAACACTTGACACTAAACCCGTGCAACAACTCACAACAATTGAGGCTGATGAAGAGCATGGGATAAGAAGAAGTGTAAGAAATATAATAAGTTTGTAGGTGCATACAAGATACATGCATGTTCGTAACAAATCGAATGAGGTTCATAATATGTGCATAAAATCTGGTTAATCCAAACTCGACACATAAGTTGCACACTTAACGTTATGGTAAGAAAATTGTTGTTCATTTACTTGATTGCCTCTAACATGGTTCAACCATGAGCTTCACATTGAATTATCTCGACAAACAAACACCAACGAATCACAACAAATCAACGCAAAGCTAAACAAAAATATTCACTTATCATGGATACGTTTTAATCATTTGAAGCTTTACAACAACCAAAGATCGAACAATCAGAAACAAAATCAAAACGAATATTCTAGGGTTCCAATTAAAAGAATCGAATCGGAATTCAACTTACACAAATGCATCTCAGGTTCTCGGCGGAAATAAAGTTTGTGAACAGGAAAATAATAATAGATGATGGAGACAAATGAATCAAATATATGCTTCAAATGACATACATATCAATCAGTAATTGAGAAATCAAATTTGAAAGAGGAAATCACGAGTAGAAGACAATTGCACTTTCGTGGAGATGAAATAATTCAGAGGCAAAATTAAGGTCAATAGTACCCCTCGTCACTATGATGAAGTTGGATGGAGGACTGAAATCACTTTGCAATTTTCATAATAAACACAGTTCGCACCTGATTCCGTGTTTATAAATTAGACCCCTTAAGATAATATATTATGGTTCAATTTATTTATGGTATTGTGAATGGAATAGATTAGATTCAGTGGATTAGGAGGTTCATTCCCGAAATAGTCTATGTAATACCTTAACCAAAATGTTGGTTAGTGGCCAAACACCAAGTGACAAAGAAAAAAGAAACGATATAAACAAGAGAAATATTAAAATACTGAAAATATATGAAATACGTATAGACAAAAGATGGAATGAATGGTCAGATATATAAAAAAATTGTTTCATCAATTATGTATATATATCATGGATCTAAAGGATCGATTTTATCCTATTTATTATATAAATATCATCACATGAGTTTCCCAAATAAAAAATTATCGCATCTACTATATATCTTTTTCAAGATATAATAAAACTTGTTGAACATATTCAAGTAAAATAAAAACTGAAGTTGAGAGAGTAGGCAGAGTTAGATTTATCAACTTCACAATTTGAAAAAAATATAGTCGAATTTGCGATACTACAAGCTAAAATGATTCCATGTGGACAATTTTATAGTATCATTAAAAGCCAAATGTATTGTATATTTGTATATGTGATACAAATACAATACATCGGCTTTTGAAGTTATGGAGACACTTTAGATATTCAAGGTAAGGTTCATCTCACCCTAAGATAAAAATTGAGTGATCAATTAAACTTGTTTACATAACATTTATTAAACTCTATCTCGGTGTACTACATAAAACCCTTGAATTGTTGTCTACTAAAATTTATAGCAGGAGTGGGGGGGATCGATGGACAAATACAATGATTCCATGTGGACACTAAATTTATCGAATAAAAAACATTTACATGATAATTCATCACATATATGGAGATCTTATATCCCCATATCCACCTATAAATAGCGACATTGTGCAGTAGCCATTTCATCACATCGACTTATATCGATCACAACTTTTCCTAAAACCCAAAAATCTTTTCTAAGTAATGGCGGAAGAGGAGCCCAAGCACCACCACAGCCTGTTCCACCACCACAAGGAAGGCGAGGACGGCCCCGTCGACTACGAGAAGGAGGAGAAGCACCACAAACACCTTGAGCACCTGGACGAGATGGGCGCCGTTGCCGCCGGAGCTTTCGCTCTGGTATATATATATATATATATATATATATATATATATATATATATATATATATATATATATATATACACTCCTTGCTAGTTTAGAGTCAAATTGAGTAAAATTGTGAAAAATATATTAGTTAGGGGTAATAATGGTATTAATCTGTCGTAAAAAATAATTACTTATGAAATATGTTGTGGGAGCAGCATGAGAAGCACGAGGAGAAGAAGGACCCAGAGCACGCCCACAGGCACAAGATCGAGGAGGAGGTGGCGGCGGCAGCCGCGGTGGCTTCCGGGGGCTTGGCCTTTCACGAGCACCACGACAAGAAGGAGGCCAAGCACGAGCTCAAGGAAGAAGAGAAGGCTGAAGGCAAGCATCACCACCTCTTCTGAAAACGTCGCCGTTTCAATACTGGGTCCCGCATATCACCGGATCCAGATCGTGTGTTTGGTTTTCTCGTATTTGTGGTGTTTCGTAATTGCTTCGTATTTCCCTGATTTAAAATTAATAAACCAGTTTTTAGTTTTTTCATGATCTGGTTTAACCAATGTTGTGTACTTGATTGTTCAGTAATGAATTAAGCTTGTGTTAATTATTGTGGAACACTGTTGAGCCTGCTTGTTTTTTTATGTGCCGTATGTGATCTCGCTCCCTTAAAATTTTATTTATTTTAGATTCAAAATCTTGTTAAAATTTATTTATTTATTTAGATATTTTGGATTAAATTTATCAAATTTACTTCTTATATTTATTGATTTGCTTTTTTTTATCTAATACGTAAATATCATTTAATATATACTTTAATTAAAGATTTTATAACATGTGCGTAAATTAGTACTCCCTCCGTAACAAAATATTTGTCTTTCTAGCCTTAAATTTTTGTCTCTTTATAATTGCCCTTTTAGTATATTTTACATGTTTTTATAGTTTTTAATACTTCTTAATAAATAAATAAAAAATTATTAATAATTGTATGAAAAAAATAATAAAATAAAATAATAAATAGAGACATATTTATACATTTATTATTTTTCTTAATATATATATAATTGTCCAAAAATGAGTATTTGGATACAGAGGAAATAAAAAGCATATTAAGATTAACAGATGGAGACTTGGAGTATATATAATTAACATGCCCCTACCTCGATCACCACGTATTTGTCTCCAAATAAGAACATTACTACTACACAAGTTAACTCATCACACGGCTAAATCATCCTCCATACCAGAAAACAGAATCGTTTCATCTAAACTCAAAATGATCAAATCTATTATATAAATACTAAAGTAGAATATCAATTGTGACGCTCCGAAAATAAACCAAATTTCTTTATTGTCACGTGACATCACGACATTAAATTTATCACGTGTCAAGCAGGGGCAGACGTAGGATTGTCGTCCAATGGGGGCTAAAATTTTGAAGAGTAAAATATTACCGTCTACCTTACATAAAATCCTAAACCGTAATTTCTAATTCTACCATCTATTTTACATAAACAATCTCAATTTCAAACAACAAACTCTATATCCAAACTTCAAATGAAATTTTACTCAAAATTGACCAAAAATTACACAAATTAAACAAATTTCATCATTACAGACTACTTTCACTGCGTAATCTCAACAAATTTGTATAAAAATTAATTTGTAAAATTTACAAATCCATAAACCCTAAATTTTGAAATTTTTAACACAAATAAGGATAAATATAGTAAAAATATTACATATCTTATTGAAAAATTGTGTGCAAATTTGGATAAATTTTAGTATTTTTGAGAATTATGCATAATAAATCTTATGTAAAAAATATTTTTTAAATTGGAAAACTACAAAAATTAGTTTGAAATTTTTGAATAAATTTTTTAGGAAAAAAAATTTAAAAAACTTTGGGTGAGGAAAAAGACATTCCGTATAAATTTTTTAAAAAAAAATCTTTTTCTTCAAAATTCCAGTGGGGGCTACAACCCCCACTGGGCCCCACCTACGTCCACCCTTGGTGTCAAGCTCTCATTTATTCGGTTATTTTTTCAAAAATCAAAGAAAATAAAATCACTTCCTATATATTAGCCGGATATGCATATAATATGAATATTTTTTATACTCTAATCTTTCCAAAAATGTAGCAAATAATATTCTCAGTCATATATTTTTTGTACGTAATCTATGGTCTATATACTATTACTAAAGATCTCATTTACTGAATAGATCTCATTTTATATTATAAATGAAACTTTTGAAAATGATATCCATCTAGCAAATATCCTCCTTCCAAATTAGCATAATATATTTTCATTAGCAGTGTTTTACTTCATATATAAAAATCGAGTTACCTTTTTTACAATGGGGGAATAACTTTTTTGACAAAAAAAAGGAGAATAACTTTTTCTATTTGATAATTACCATATATTTATGTAGTTATTAGTTTCAGATTTTTTCTGGGAACGTTTGTAGGATCTTTTTTTTCTAGTATTAAAAGAACTGTTCATAAATACGATTTTGGTTAGAAAGAGATGCATATATTATAGATTTAAAACTTACCTTCTCGACAGATAAGATATAAATTAGTTACGTCTAAAATATTTTACTTTTACCTCCTTTTTATTTAAAGAAGGAAAATTATACATCATTATTTCATAAGTCAAACAACAATTGTAGAATTTTTATTGAAAAATTTTAATCTAGAATTATACACTTGATGTATACTAACCGAAGTCGTCATGAAATCTTGAATAAATGTCCTAATTATTATAGAATTTTTATCGTGAGTTGCAAGAAAATCAGATATCTTCATAAAAGATTTAGGTGAAATATATATTCTTATTTATCGTCACCATATATAGAATTATATATATTTTTACATATATTAATTTATGATTTTTTCCCTATTTAAAAAAATATGATTTAGATTAATATAAATTAATTATGTATACAATATTTACTGTTTAACTCTTATTTTATTTATAGAAGGTAAAATCTACTATATATCTACTATAACAGAATACCTACTACGTCACCTGGCGTTCCCAAAATGAACAAAACCTTTCTACTGCCACGTGATATCACACCATTGATTTTGCCACATGACAAGCTCTCTTTTTTGTTGTTTTTTCAAAAATAAAATAAAATATCTGCCCATATTAACAGGATATGCATACAATATGAATTTTTGTGTAATCTATTCTTTCCAAAACGTAGCAAACAATATTATTAGCCATATAAACTAGACAATGATATTATGGTGATTGTATACTATGCTTACAGTTTTAATACTTGTATGCTACTTTAATTTTACACAGAAGTAAAATTGCCAGATTATGTTTTATATGGATGAAGTTGCACAATTGTTTGTTCCTCCTCATATATATTCCTTTCAGGTTCATATATAATACAATAATGTACATTTATACTCAGTAAAGCATGTTCATCCTCGTGTTTTATTTTTGCTTGGTCTGATCATACATCCTATGTCATAGTTTAGATATAGTGATATTAATTTTGTGTTAAATTTTCTAAAAACATAAATTAACAACTTTAATAAATAAGTACAAATGTTTTGAAAATCATGTATGGTCCTCTCATAACAAACAAATGCTTATTTCTTGTAAAAAGTAATGCCTTCCTCTAATAGGCTAAATTGCATCCCTCTACTAGTTTCATGTGGTACAGGCAAATAGGAACAAAGTCGACCTCCCTTGAGAAAATTGAGCCTCACAGTATTCAATTACATTAGGTTCCTCTAATTGTGATACCATCAACACTTGACACTAAACCCGTGCGACGACTCACAACAATTGAGGCTGATGAAGAGCATGGGATAAGAAGAAGTGTAAGAAATATAATAAGTTTGTAGGTGCATACAAGATACATGCATGTTCGTAACAAATCGAATGAGGTTCATAATGTGCACAAAATCTGGTTAATCCAAACTCAACACATAAGTTGCACACTTAACGTTATGGTAAGAAAATTGTTGTTAATTTACTTGATTGCCTTTAACATGGTTCATCCATGAGCTACACATTGAATTATCCCGACAAACAAACACCAACGAATCACAACAAATTAACGCAAAGCTAAACAAAAACATTCACTTATCATGGATACGTTTTAATCATTTGAAGCTTTACAATAAACAAAGATCGAACAATCAGAAACAAAATCAAAACGAATATTCTAGGGTTCAAATTAAAAGAATCGAATCGGAATTCAACTTACACAAATGCATCTCAGGATCTCGGCGAAAATAAAGTTGGTGAACAGGAAAAGAATAATAGATGATGGAGACAAATGAATCAATTATATGCTTCAAACGACATACATATCAATCAATAATTGAGAAATCAAATTTGAAAGAGGAAATCGCGAGTAGAAGACAATTGCACTTGCGTGGAGATGAAATAATTCAGAGGCAAAATTAAGGTCAATAGTACCCCTCGTCACTATGATGAAGTTGGATGGGGGACTGAAATCACTTTACAATTTTCATAATAAACACAGTTCACACCTGATTCCGTGTCTATAAATTAGACCCCTTAAGATGATATATTATGGTTCAATTGATTTATGGTATTGTGAATGGAATAGATTAGATGCAATGGATTAGGAGGGTCATTCCCGAAATAGTCTATGTAATACCTTAACCAAAATGTTGGTTAGTGGCCAAACACCAAGTGACAAAGAAAAAAGAAACGATATAAACAAGAGAAATATTAAAATACTGAAAATATATGAAATACATATAGACAAAAGATGGAATGAATGGTCAGATATATAAAAAAAAATTGTTTCATCAATTATGTATATATATATATCATGGATATGAAAGATCGATTTTACCCTATTCATTTTATAAATATCATCACAGGAGTTTCCGAGAAAAAATATTATCGCATCTGCTATATATTCAGAAAAATCTTATTTTTTTCAAGATATATTACAGCTTGTTGAACGTAAAATAAAAACTGAAGTTGAATGAGTAAACATAGTTAAATTTAGTCGAATTTGCGATACTACAAGCTAAAATGATTGCATGTGGACAATTTTATAGTATTATTAAAAATGTATTGTATATTTGTATATGCGATACTGTTGGAATGGAACTTTTCGAACCTCAGTTCCCATGAAGTTCCCTTCCTCTGTTTCTCTTGTTTTGACGATGACAAACACTTGAGATTAACTGGCTTCTCTAGTGACTTATGAACAGGTGAAAAGATAAGGGAAATCAAGTCCAAGTGAGCGCAGATCAAGATCAAGGGAACTGGATGGGAACTGCGTCGGTGGTTTCCCAAAATCATCAACAGAATCTTTGAAGAAGATTTTCTCACCAAATCCGGATGCTATCAAATGAAGATCTTGGCCGGTTTACATATAGAATATTCTTATAGGATTATGTAAATTAGGATTTGGGTGAGAGAATATTTTGTGTCTTATTTTGTTAAGATATAAAATATTCCATCATGTATTTACGGGATTTGTTTGTTCAAGGGATTCTCTTCCGAGATCTTTCCTTGACAAATAAGTCTTATATATACATGATGTTGCTGGTGCAATTAGGTTATGCATTTTACGAGCTCTCAAAGTGCATCAGAACTAAAGAAGAAGAAAGAAGAAAAGCTGAGTCGAAGTAAGTCTTTGTGTGTTAATTTGTGATTGACTAGGGAACTGGGGTTAGCCTGAGAGATAGGTTTGAACTGCTGAGTTCGGAAGTTGTAATCAAAGTTAATATACAAGTAGACTTTTCAATCCTCGCAAGAGGGGTGATTTTTATCCTAGATAACTAGTTGGTTATCAAAGGTTTCCACCTTAAGTAATTTGTCTTGATAACTTGCCTTATTTGTTATTCCGCTGCCCATAGGAACTGAACACCTTTGTGTCTCAGTTCCCTTGATTCTAACGCACAGATCCTACAATTGGTATCAGAGCTAGCGCTCTAGATTGTGTGTTTACATAAGCAGGTTTCCAAAGATGACTCGTAACAACGAACCTGAACTCGGAGTGTCCATCAACAAGCCATACATTCTCAAGAATGGGCAAATCAACTGGTGGACTCAACAACTCATTGGCTTCATGCAAACCAATGACATGCAGTGCTGGCTAGTCTTGGAAAATGGTAATTATCCTAAGCCAAAAGATCCAAAGGATGCTACCAAGGACTTGCCTCCCGCTGAATGGACTCAAGAGCAATTTGTTCAACAAGAGAAAAATGCAAAGGCTCGCCAATACATTCTCAATGCTCTGTCCAAGACCGATCAAGATAAGGTCATTGGCATTGACAATGCTAAAGATATGCTGAAAGCTCTCAGGGAATTCAACTTGGGAAGTACAGATCTTCAAAACAGTAGGAAGTTTGACTTACAAGGAGAATATCACAGATTTAAGATGCTTGAAACCGAGAATGTATCCTCTTATCATTCTCGTTTCAAGATTCTATGCAATGAACTCACAGCCTGTGATGCTCCTCCAGAAGAGTGGTCCAAATCCATGGTGATTATCAACGGACTTAACTCAAAGTTCGAAATGACTCAGAGCATCATGCTGCAAACTCCTTCAATCAGAGTCCTCCCTGTCCAAGAAATCATTGGTCAACTCCAACGACAGGAAGACAAGGCTAAGGGAACTGGACAAGTGAAAACTGATCAAAGCATCGCCCTTATGCTGACCAAAGTCATGGAAAGACTAAAGACCGATGAACATTCTGATGAAGAAAATGATGATGAGATCACGGCTCTTCTAACTCGTACTGTTAGGAATTTTCAGAAAGGCAAGTTCCCTAGGAAGGAGTTCAAGAGGGAACACAAGGAATTCAGGTGCTACCAATGCAATCAGATTGGTCATCTTGCTAAGAACTGCTCAAACAAGAAGGATGATGTAGAACCACAACAGAAAAAGGCGTTGGTTGCTACATCCACATGGGGCAACTTTGATGAAGAATCTGATGGGGAACCAGACGATCTATCTTCTGGACAGTGTTTAATTGCTGAAGCTTCCTCTGCTAGGGAACTCCTCTTCAGTTCCCCTGACCTTTGCCTCATGGCGTCTGACAACTCAAGCACTGACTCTGTCCCCTCCAAACCTGAGGTACTAGAACTCACTGAAACTCTTACTAAGTTTGATAAAAAGCACTTGATTAAATTAATTATCAAACTCAGTGAAGAAAACAACACCTTGCAAGAAAAGATTACTGAAAATGAAGAAGAAATTTCTTGCTTAACTGAAGAAAACGCTGTTTGGTGTAAGAAAGTTGAGGATGCCTCTAAATCCAGTATATCTTCGCATGCTGTTTGCCCTACTTGTGACTTGCATGATAAATTGAATCTTGGTGAAAATTCCCATGCTAGTTCCTCTTCTGATAATGGTCTCTTACAGTCTATCATACGAAAACTTGATTCTCTGACTGAATGCATTCATGAAAAGACTATTAATCAAACTGTGTTTGTGAAAGCTAGAGCTGGTATAGGATACTCTCCTCGTGATCCTTCTGATACTCTATGTGATGCTCATTGTGATTCTGAGTTGGTAGCAAATGAAGTCCAGGCTAGAAATGAAAAACTTGATCTAGCTCTTCAAACTGCTAAATGCAAGAATGAATACCTGGAAGAGAGAATTAAAGTTCTTGAAAATGTGTCAAATAAAAATCTTCCTTGTGCTCCTAATGATTCTAAGATACATGAGATGTATAAGGAAATTGGTCGCTCAGCTCCTAACCATCCCAGGAAGAAGATTGATCTAAGGGAAAGAAAGAAAGCCAACTCAGTTCCCTTCAGAAAGAAGGGTAAGTATCTCTGGATTCCCAACAACCGTGTTTGCTGGTACTGTGGGAACCAGGGTCACAACATTGATGAATGCAACAAGAAATACAGGGACGAGGAACAAGCTTCTGAGAAAAGGAATTTCAAGAGAAAGGACAATAGGAAGAGAACTGAAATCTCTGATTTGAATGACCCCTATTATTATTATTCTTCACAGGGAACTCATCCTACTAATCTGCCTAGGACCTCCTCTCCTAACAAACCCGGGAACGGTAAACCGACCTGGGTTCGTAAGAAATGATGTTTAATGTCGCAGGTTGAAGTGAGCAAAGAAGAAAAATGGTACATAGACAGTGGAGCGTCTTGTCACATGACTGGGAACAAGAAGAAATTACACTCACTTCAGCAATACAACGGAGGAAAGATTTCCTTCGGCGACAAAAGGAAAGGAGCCATCTGCGGCGTTGGATGTGTGGATCTCACTGAAAAGATCCAGGTAAGTGATGTTCACCTTGTTGATAATTTAGGCTTTGATCTAATGAGTGTGTCTCAGCTGTGTGATCAAGGGGAGAACCATGTCCTATTCACTCCCAAGGAATGCTTTGTGCTGAATCCTGAGACTCACAAAACCCTTTTGAAAGGGAAACGGTACAACAATGTCTATGTTGTTGACACAAGCTTCATCCCTGAAGAAAATCTTTGCTTGTCTACCATTGCTGATAGAACTTCCATATGGCACCAAAGACTTGGCCATGCTAGCCCTCTGCTTATTCACAAGCTCCACAAAAGGGAACTGGTGCGAGGACTTCCCTCTGTTCAAGTTGACAAGGACCACGTCTGCTCAGACTGTGTTAGAGGGAAACAGGTAAGAAGCTCCTTTAAATCTAAATCTGTGATCAGTTCCTCTCTTCCTCTGGAACTGGTTCACATGGATTTATGTGGTCCCATGCGTACCCAAAGCTTTGGGGGAAACAGGTACATTCTGGTACTTGTTGATGATTTTTCACGCTTCACCTGGACTATATTTCTTAAATCAAAAGATGAAGTGTCTGATAGATTCTCGGCTGTGGTTCCTACTCTTGAAAACTCCCTTGGCCACACTATTCGGGCCATACGTTCCGATCATGGAACGGAGTTCAAAAATGCAAAGTTTCTAACCTTTTGCAGGGACAAGGGAATCTCTCACAACTTCTCTGCTCCTCGCACTCCTCAACAAAATGGAGTCGTTGAACGGAAAAATCGCACTCTAGAGGACATGTCTCGCACTATGCTCCTCTCTGCTGGTCTTCCTCATCGTTTCTGGGCTGAAGCTGTCAACACCGCCTGCTACATTCTGAATCGTGCTATGCTTCGCCCTATAACTGAGAAGACCCCCTATGAGCTCATCAAAGGCCGAGTTCCCAACATTTCCCATCTTCGGGTCTTCGGATGCAAGTGCTTTGTGCACAATAATGGCAAAGATCCTATTGGGAAATTTGATCCCAGAAGTGATGAAGGGATTTTCCTTGGCTACATCAGCAACAGCAAAGCATACAAAGTGTACAACCTTCGTACACAAAAGATGGAGGAAAGTGTTCATGTTGTTTTCAATGAGTCTGTTTTTTCTAACATGCAACAGGTACCCTCTATTCCTCACAGCGCTGATGATGATTCTGATGAAGCTGGACCTGCTGTCCCTGAGTTCACTCTCAACATGTCTGGGGATGACTCAGCTGAGCCGCCTTCTCCAGCCACTCCTACTGGCAACTCTGACTCTCCCTCTGGTGATGATTCCCCAGACTCAAATTCTCCTACTTCTGAGTCAGAGAATGATGGGAACTCAGAGGCTACTACTAATGGGAACTCCGCTGATCAAACTGATGGGAACTCTGGCACTGCTTCTGCAGAGCACTCTGGTGATTCTTCTATCTCTGAAACTGAAGGCTCTCTGCCAACCCCTGCCGATGATTCCATTCCTGTTCCCAACTACAAGTACAAAGGCTCACATCCAGTGGATCTCATCTTTACTCCCTATAACAAGCCAACCACTACCACTCGTTCCTATCTGAAGAATTTATGTGCCTTCAATGCCTTCCTATCCATGGTCGAGCCCAAGAACTACAAAGAAGCTCTCACTGACCCGGATTGGATCAATGCTATGCAAGAGGAACTTCATCAATTTGATAGGAATAAAGTTTGGCGTTTGGTTCCCTGTCCTCCCAACAGGACTATCATAGGAACCAAGTGGATTTTTCGCAACAAGCTTGATGATTCAGGGATTGTCACAAGAAACAAAGCTCGTCTTGTTGCTCAAGGGTACAATCAGCAAGAGGGCATTGACTATGACGAAACTTTTGCTCCTGTTGCTCGAATGGAGGCCATCCGCCTAATGATTGCCTATGCTGCTCACAAAGGCTTCAAGCTCTTCCAAATGGATGTCAAAACTGCCTTTCTCAATGGCGTTCTTCAAGAATAAGTGTACGTCAAGCAGCCACCTGGGTTTGCGGACAGAGACCATCCTGACTATGTCTACTTCCTCGACAAAGCTCTCTATGGGCTAAAGCAGGCCCCTCGAGCATGGTATGACCGCCTTGCTCAGTTCCTGTTATCCAATGGATACAGAAGAGGTTTGATTGACAAAACTTTATTCTTGTTGGAAGTCAAAGATGATATCTTGGTTGTTCAAGTATATGTCGATGATATTATTTTTGGATCCACTAACCTCTCTCTTGTAGAAAAATTCAAGAATCTTATGAACAGTGAGTTCGAGATGAGCATGATTGGGGCACTGACCTTCTTCCTAGGTCTTCAAGTTAATCAACTTTCAGAGGGAACTCAGGTCCATCAACAGAAGTATGTGAAGGAACTTCTGAAGAAATTCAAGATGGACACAAGCAAGCCTTTTGCCACTCCTATTTCCCCAGCAACCAAGCTCACGCTGGAAGATTCTGATCCAAAGGCTGATCAATCTCTGTATCGGCAAATCATAGGTTCCCTTCTCTATCTCACTGCCAGTCGGCCAGATATTATGTATTCTGTGTGTCTTTGTGCTCGCTTTCAGGCTGATCCTCGCACTAAGCACATGGCGGCTGTGAAAAGGATTCTTCGCTATCTGAAGGGAACTGACAATCTCTGTCTATGGTATCCCAAACACTGCGACTTTGAGCTCATCTCCTACACCGACGCTGACTATGCTGGATTTCTTCAAAATCGGAAAAGCACTTCTGGAATGGCTCAATTCCTTGGCCCTTGTCTGGTCTCCTGGGGTTCTAAGAAGCAAACGTCCATTTCCCTCTCAACAACTGAGTCAGAATACATTGTTGCTGCTGCGTGTTGTGCTCAAGTCCTATGGCTCAAACAGCAACTCGCGGACTTTGGTAAATCCTATGGCCCTCTCAAAATTCTTTGTGATAACACTAGTGCCATTAGCATCTCTAAAAATCCTGTCTTTCATTCCAAGTCTAAGCATATTGACATAAGGCACCATTTTTTGAGAGATAATGTGGAAAAAGGGATCATTGTTATGAAACATTGTCGTACTGAGGAACAAATTGCTGATATATTCACTAAAGCCCTTAATCGAGAACCTTATGAGTATTTTAGACTCCTTCTTGGCATGATTTCCATTAATTAGAGGTTCTGGGTTCCCTTGGCTATTTCCCTGGTCTTGACTAGATTGTTGATTTATTAGTTTACCTGGTAACTCGTTGGGAACTGTGTTTATTGCATTTCTTGTCCCTCTCTGCATTCTTGTGCTCATTGTTATGTCTTCAGAGGTGCTATATTCATGCTTTCATATGTTATGTGGACTTCATTTGTGCTCTTATTTCAACAATATATAATCAATCTGATCTCTGAACCCTCATAATAAGCCGAAATGATGATTGATTATAAGCTAACCCTAGCCTGGCTTTCCTAGTAGTTCCCTATGATCCATGTTTTATTTGTCCACAACTGGGAATTTACTAGCTTAGCGTCAAAAATGCCTTCCTGATATTTTTCATGCTCTTGGATGTGTTCTCTTCATGTTTTACATTCCCCACATATATGCATCCAAGAATTTCCCTAGCCAGGAACTGATAAGGAACTATGGGGGAACTGGTTGTGCTTCTTGCCGTTTGATCTCTGACGCTGCCTCGATTCCCGGTTTTTTCTGCTCAGAGTATTTATGGCAACTTGAACGCAGTAGCCGTTGGAGATTATTTCTGATGGGACTTCTTTCCATCCGTTGGAGTTTTGGATAGAATTTGGGAAATTCTTATCTTCGTCATTAAGGAAATTCTGGAAGATCCGATCTTGTAGCCGTTGGAGATTTTTGGAAGATCTGCTGCTCTATTTAAGGGGAACTATGCACTATTCTCAGGTCACCGCTGATCATCTCTGTGCTCTCTCTTTCTCTCAAATCTCAAAACCCTAAATTTGTCGTTCTCTCCCCACAAAGCTCCCATGGCAGACAAGACTATTCAGGTCTCTCTCTCTCTCTCAAGCCGATCTTGAGTTCTTGGCGGCTCACGGACGATCTTCAACGCCCGTGGCCTCTGATGCTCAGCCGTCTGCCGCTGCCGTCCCCACCTCTACCTCCGATGTTGCCACCCCATCACCGGCGACATCGCTCCCCACTCCCACGGCCACCCCACAAAAATCGGCCCCCACTGAATTCACCCCGTCCTCTCCACAAAAAGCCCAAACACTCTCTGTGGTACCCTCCTCATCCTGCCACAAAGAACCCTCGCCTGATGCTACTCTATCAAAGCTGGCACCCTCCTCCTCAAAAGGCCTATCCCACCATGCCAGCCCTGCAAGTTCCCAACAGCACTCGTCTCCCCTCGAGGCTCATGATCAGGGAGAAGATATCTCCCCCTTGGAGTCCCTGCCTCCCAAAATATCAAAGAAATCCGTCGGCACCTCTGCTGTAAAGCGCCTACGCGCTGACTTCGACGACGATGAGGTCACTCTCCTCTCTGAAGTAAAGGCGCCTCGCTCCAAGAAGGCAAAGCCCTCTTCTGTGGCCCTTCGCACCAGGTCTGCTAAAGCTCCCAGTGCAAAATCGAAATCAGCTGCCCAGCCTTCGACTTCACACAAGGAGTCGTTCGCCTCGCGCAACATTCTGGGACCCCTCTTTATGGGAACTCAACTCTGGTCCTGCGGTCTCCCTGAGGTTGAGCAGTTCAAAGCTATGCTTGAGATCCAGCAGTGGGAAAACCTCTTCGCTGAGCCCACCGGAGTTGATGATGCTGTCGTCCGGAGCTTCTACTCGTCTATGTCTTTCGTTGGGACACCTGAGGGAGATGAGCCGTCTGATATTGTGGTTGTGATTGGTGGTCGCCTTATCTGCATCACCGCTGAGATGATTGGGGCTGTGCTACACGTGCCCACTGGTGATGGCTTCTTCCAAATCACCAAGAAGAACTGGCCCTCCAAGAAAGAAAACTTTGTCCAGTTCCTCTTCGGCCCCAATCCCCCAAAAGATCTCCACACAAAATATCTCTCCCTCCCCATGAAGCTGCTACACTCCTTCCTCATCTCCAATGTCATTCCTCGCCAGGAAAAGAGGAATCAAACTCAGATTGCTGAAGTGGTGTTTATGGAGAAGATGCTCTCTGGCGAGCGCCTGGATCTCCCCCGGATTATTATGTTGCATATGCAAGCCTGCCGCTCCCACACATCTCACTCCCTACCCTATCCGACGGTGATCAAGGCCATCCTGTCCTCTCTCAACTCCTACCCGGCTGATCCCACTGAGTCCCAGTTTTCGCACCTCATGGACGTGGCTTACATCAATAGCCTCAGTGTGGATGTGGTGCCGGAGGTCAAGCCCAAGAAAACTCGAGCTGCTGAGTCTGAGAGTGCGGAACCCGCTTTGCTGTCCTCCAACGCTGATGTTTGTGCCGCTCTTAGGGAACTCACCTCTGCCATCAGGGAGCTCGCTGCTAGGATGCCTCCCCGTTCCCCCTGATGCTCTTTTGTCAGTTTCTGGCTTAGATTCCCTAGGATTTCCCCTGCTTATTAGCTGCTCTGCGTTGTTGGTTACTTTCTTTCAGCATTGTTGTTTGTTTCCCTTGCCTGTGTCTGCTATATATTGTGCCTCTTTTGCTTAATTAATGAAATCATTTTGCTAAGTTGTGCCTTGTTCTTGCGATTGACATGTTTCCCTCTGAGTTATTCTCTGTTTTATATTGTATCTAATCTATCTTTTCGATGATGTCAAAAGGGGGAATAGATTCTGGAATCCTGGAACCAATAGGACTGGTATCGTGTTAAGGGGGAACTAAGTATCATTGTCAAAAATTAAGGGGGAACTATGAAGCAATCTCCTCAGTATCTTTGCTTCCATAATCTAACTCCTTTACTGCCTATTGGTTATATGCTTATATGTTGGTATTTGTTTGTCATCATCAAAAAGGGAGAAATTGTTGGAATGGGACTTTTCGAACCTCAGTTCCCATGAAGTTCTCTTCCTCTGTTTCTCTTGTTTTGATGATGACAAACACTTGAGATTAACTGGCTTCTCTAGTGACTTATGAACAGGTGAAAAGATAAGGGAAATCAAGTCCAAGTGAGCGCAGATCAAGATCAAGGGAACTGGATGGGAACTGCGTCGGTGGTTTCCCAGAATCATCAACAGAATCTTTGAAGAAGATTTTCTTACCAAATCCGGATGCTATCAAATGAAGATCTTGGCCGATTTACATATAGAATATTCTTATAGGATTATGTAAATTAGGATTTGGGTGAGAGAATATTTTGTGTCTTATTTTGTTAAGATATAAAATATTCCATCATGTATTTACGGGATTTGTTTGTTCAAGGGATTCTCTTCCGAGATCTTTCCTTGACAAATAAGTCTTATATATACATGATGTTGCTGGTGCAATTAGGTTATGCATTTTACGAGCTCTCAAAGTGCATCAGAACTAAAGAAGAAGAAAGAAGAAAAGCTGAGTCGAAGTAAGTCTTTGTGTGTTAATTTGTGATTGACTAGGGAACTGGGGTTAGCCTGAGAGATAGGTTTGAACTGCTGAGTTCGGAAGTTGTAATCAAAGTTAATATACAAGTAGACTTTTCAATCCTCGCAAGAGGGGTGGTTTTTATCCTAGATAACTAGTTGGTTATCAAAGGTTTCCACCTTAAGTAATTTATCTTGATAACTTGCCTTATTTGTTATTCCGCTGCCCATAGGAACTGAACACCTTTGTGTCTCAGTTCCCTTGATTCTAACGCACAGATCCTACAGATACAAATACAATACATCGGCTTCTGAAGTTATGGAGACACTTTAAATATTCAAGGTAAGGTTTATCTCACCCTAAGATAAAAATTGAGGGATCAATATATTAAACTTGTTTACATAACATTTATTAAACTCTATCTCGGTGTACTAGATAAATCCCTTGAATTGTTATCTACTAAAATTTATAGCAGGAGTGGGGGGATCGATGGACAAATACAATGATTCCATGTACGTGGACACTAAATTGATCGAATAAAAAACATTTACATGATAATAATTCATCACATATATGGAGATCTTTTATTGGTGACCATATATCCCCATATCCACCTATAAATAGCGACATTGTGCAGTAGCCATTTCATCATATCGACCACAACTTTTCCTAAAACCCAAAAATCTTTTCTACAGAAAGCAAGTAATGGCGGAAGAGGAGCCCAAGCACCACCACAGCCTGTTCCACCACCACAAGGAAGGCGAGGACGGCCCCGTCGACTACGAGAAGGAGGAGAAGCACCACAAACACATTGAGCACCTGGACGAGATGGGCACCGTTGCCGCCGGGGCTTTCGCTCTGGTATATATATATACATTCCTTGCTAGTTTAGAGTCAAATTGAGTAAAATTGTGAAGAAGATATTAGTTAATTAGGGGTAATAATGGTATTAATCTGTCTTAAAAAATAATTACTTATGAAATATGTTGTGGGAGCAGCATGAGAAGCACAAGGAGAAGAAGGACCCAGAGCACGCCCACAGGCACAAGATCGAGGAGGAGGTGGCGGCGGCAGCCGCGGTGGCTTCCGGGGGCTTGGCCTTTCACGAGCACCACGACAAGAAGGAGGCCAAGCACGAGCTCAAGGAAGAAGAGAAGGCTGAAGGCAAGCATCACCACCTCTTCTGAAAACGTCGCCGTTTCAATACTGGGTCCCGCATATCACCGGATCCAGATCGAGTGGGAGTCTGCTTTGAGTAATTACTACTCTAGCTAGTAAATAAACTACTACTTGTTGTACGACGTCGTCGATCGTGTGTTTGGTTTTCTCGTATTTGTGGTGTTTCGTAATTGCTTCGTATTTCCCTGATTTAAAATTAATAAACCAGCTTTTAGTTTTTTCATGATCTGGTTTAACCAATGTTGTGTACTTGATTGTTCAGTAATGAATTAAGCTTGTGTTAATTATTGTGGAACACTGTTGAGCCTGCTTGTTTTTTTTTTTTATGTGCCGTATGTATTGATCTCGCTCCCTTAAAATTTAATTTTCTTTAGATTCAAAATCTTGTTAAAATTTATTTATTTTCTTAGATATTTTGGATTAAGTTTATCAAATTTACTTCTTATATTTATTGATTTGCTTTTTTTTCTCTAATACGTAAATATCATTTAATATATACTTTAATTAAAGATTAAAGATTTTATAACATGTGCGTAAATTAATACTCTATCCGTATCAAAATACTTGTCTTTCTAGCCTTAATTTTTTGTCTCAATATACTTGTCATTTTAGTATATACTAGTGTAGTACCCGTGCCTTACACGGGATCTGTTTATTTTTTCTTACATTTGTAAAAATAGTATATTTTATTATATGTTTCAGTGATATAGAAATATGTAGTTAATGACTGTTATAGAAGCAAATGAATTCTTATATAAAAAATAACGAATCGACTATTCAAGATATAAAAAAATTACATTATATAAAGAGAAGCGGAACTCTCCATAACTTTATTAATAATAAAAATTGGCTAAGTAGTCTTTGAAACGGGGATAGTCACACCCCTAACATCAATACTACTAAAACGATAAAACATAATAAAAATGTTAATCTAATACATGAAAATGAAACACTAAACATAAAATCTGGCACGATGTTCAAAATTACTACAAATTATCAAAAATGAACTTGTATACTACATTGATTGTAGTATTATATATCTTCTTGTCTTTGTCGCAAATCAATATCTTCAAACCTTTCTTAATAGTCACCCTTAATGATACAACACATATAATTACTTATTAAAGTTATTCAAAATAAAATTAGTATATATATACATATTATTTTATTATTATTGAAATGAAATAAATATTTGTGAATAAAAGATGCAATAATGGGCCGAATTATCATTACTGTAAAATCTTTGGGCTTTTACACATAATATGCTTAATGGGCTTGCTTCAACTCTGGCTCAGTTTAATCCACTAAACACGAACAAAACCTAAGCTGAAATTGGAAACCCTATCTCATTCTGTCTCTTTCCATTTCCGCCGCTTATCCTCATCTCTCTGTATTCATCACTTTCTAAATCAAACTTGAACATTTCCTTTCGTTTTCACTGAAGCTCGACATCAATGGTGGATTGTTTTCAGAAATAAAACAATCCTTCTTTAGCTTCCTCTGCCGTTATATCTTTCATACCACTTCCGACCTTTTCCCCTTCTTACATCAACGAAAAAACAGATCCAAAATTCTGTCCCTGCTCTATACCACCAAAAACTGATCCAAAATAAATCTCTCATCAAACTACCAACAAAAATCAGATTTGAATGCCACCACCGATAAAAAGTAGATCTACTGGTCAAACGGCGTTGTCTTTATCAGATCCGCGGTTGTTGATGTCTCCAAGTTAACATGCAAAGGGAACAACTAATTTTAGAGGAGATCTAGATGTTCTTGAGTTCATCTGGAAGAAGAATGTTCTTTTGAGCTTCACGGTGGAAAAGGAAAGTTCTCTAATCTCTTTTTCTTTCTCTAGTTTCTGAATAATCTAATATTTTCTTTTCTGTCTCCTTCTCTCTCCCGCTCTCTTCGCTGAAATGTTTTTCTGTGTTTATGTCTTTCTCTGTGGATCTGTGGAGGTAACTTCAGTTTCAAACCCTAAAATCTTTCGAATGAGTCAAACATTTTTGTTTTCTGTCTCCTTCTCTCTCTCGCTCTCTTTGCTGAAACTTTTTTCTGTGTTTATGTCTTTCTCCGCGGATCTGTGGAGGTAACTTTAGTTTCAAACCCTAAAATCTTACGAATGAGTCAAACGTTTTTCTTTCCTGTCTCCTTCTCTCTCTCGCTCTCTTCGCTGAAACTTTTTTCTGTGTTTATGTCTTTCTCCGCGGATCTGTGGAGGTAACTTCAGTTTCAAACCCTAAAATCTTTTGAATGAGTCAAACGTTCATTTGCTTTGAAGAATTAGGGTTTGAGATGGAAACGTTATCTGCAGATACATGCAAAGTGTGTTTATTACTTTCTATGTCTTTGTTTGCTTTGAAGAATTAGGGTTTCTGATAGAAAACAATTCGTCACTACATTCAATCATTTTCCAGAAAGATCTTCATCTGTTCTATGTTAATATTGTTTAATGGAATATAAAAGATAATGACGTCAATTATGATATTAAAACTAAACCGGGTCCACTATATATAAGGTATTATATAAAAGGTTCCAGATTAAAATAAATATAAATTTAAACTGGGTCGCCTTTACTACTTTATATATACGGGCTTATGAATAAAAAATTACGGGCCTAATTATTATGTATTATGGGCTTTTTGGCCCAATTAGCATGTTAAACAATCGAAAGATATAAAGTCATATTTAAAATGCGCTTTTTGTCCTAAGTATTATGTTTTAGCCCATTAACTAATATCGTATAAAAAACGATATTAGTTAATGGGCTAAAACAATATTGTACCCATTTATGGGCTTAATGGGCTTCTTGGGCTTAATCTATTAATTGAATTTTTTCGATTATTGAACTTCATTAAACTTATCTTTCCGATTATTAGACTTTATTAAAATTAATTGACTTAATTAATTCACTTTCGGCTTTAATGGTTTGCTTTTGGGCTTTAAGGCCCAAATTTTGTGTGTGCTATTTGTATTTGTTGTTTGGGCGTATAATAGGCCCACGAAGTTTATTTTAGGTTTGTTGGGCTCATTTCTGATTTACTTTTTCGGCCCAATCAAAAGCATCAATATCCAGATGCTTCTAATTCATAAACCCTACTACATTTGTACTTACCCTAAACAAACACATCGCTCTCTTTTCTCTCAAGCATCGCCGTCTTCACTAATTCCATATCCATGGCTTGATGATTTTCTTTCCATGTCGATTTCCATATCCATCGCTCTCCTTCTCTGTCATCTTGCTTTCCATATCGATCCATGGCTTAATATTCCCATGGAGAATTCCAGATCCATGGCTTCACCGACTCTGTTGCCTTAAACCTTTCTACATGTGTAAGCTCCTATCAATCGGTTTCTGTCTATTTACTTTTGATGCTTCTTTTTATTGATAAATAACGATATCTAAAAACCTTTTTTTTTGCATGTGAGGATATAAGGACATCTCTGAAGAATAGCTTATGGTGATCTGGAGACAGATCTGTGGCTATTATAAAATAAAAATAATGGTAAAGAATGTATGGGTTGGAGATGTGGTAGAAACGACCAACGCAGTTCATGAGGATATATGAAGAACTGTAGTGGAGAAATCAAGATCTGAGAAAGGCAAGTTGTACATCTATCCAAATCTTACACCTTTATTTAATTGTGTAGAAGTTTTTTTTCTATCTTCAAATTCTTAAGTTTCAAAAACACTTCTCTATTAAACGATAGATACAATCGTTTTCAAAAACACATATCTGTTTTACCTCTATCGCCATCTTCATAAATTTATTTTAATTTTTTTATTGTGTAAAAAAACACATCTCTGTAAAAAAAATTACATGAAAATTGTTATTCATTTGTTAAACTTTTCTTTGTTTAATATATCTATTTTATATTTTAATAAGGTTCGATCTTATTCTACCTTAAATCGGTTGTCCTTTGTAAGTTCTTTAATCTCTCTGAATATATCTATGTTTCTCTCTCTGTCACTATATAGATCTATTTCTTTCAACTTTGTCTTAGAACAAACATATTAATTTTATAAACTTTGTATTGCAGGGTTTACAGATCCAAGTCCACCGCAATAACATATAGATCCAACCACATGGAAACCAATACACCGGTTAACAGAAGATAATGTAAGTTCATTAAGATCTGTAAACATCTCGATGTTTCTCTGCTTTTTAAATATCTCGATCCAAGTCTCTCTCTCTCTCTCTCTCTCTCTCTCTCTCTCTCTCTCTCTCTCTCTCTCTCTCTCTCTCTCTCTCTCTCTCTCTCTCTCTCTCTCTCTCTCTCTCTCTCTCTCTCTCAATCTCTCTTCCCAGCCTTTCACATGTAATCATATATCAAGGATAATTATAGACATTTAAAACAAATTTTGCTATTATTTTATAATATTTTTACCTATTTATAAAGAAAATATGTGATATACAGAACAAAAGTATACATTAATGTTAGAATTACTTGCAACTTATATATATAATGAATCATTATTTCATACATTACAAAACTAACCTTTGCAATTCCTCTCCTCTCTCTGAATGCAGGTAATCAGTCCACGTGGCCCTGATAACAACGATAAAAAATATATAAATGAATTCATTAAGTTCAACATTTACATATTCTGCAAGGTAGAATATTCGGAATGTTAAAGTTCAGTTTGTTGATAATATTGAATGTGTAACTACTATTATACATTATTTACATCATGTAGTTGTACTAGATTAACCCTATTATTTTCCTTCATAGGTTTGAAGAAATATATATTTAAATTGATATGTTCTTCTAAAAATCCAGATCAATCATTTATATAAAGGTACATTTCTTATATAGCTTACAATATATGATTAGATTGTTACATTTGTTTCATATATTAATTAATGATTGTTCTACTTGTGCAAGTACAAAGAACTGAAACCAAAATTTAGGGTGCACTGGAAGTAAGGTAGCAATGTGGGTGATATAATATTGCAAGGTAGCAATGTGGGTCATCTTCAAACACTTATCGTTAATATCTATATTTCAACAAAATATTTCTATGTCTATTACTTTACAGATCTGATTGTTTTATTTTGGGGTTGTTTTCGAGGTTTCAACCAAATGTAATTTCCACAACGAAACGGTTACAAATACAAAAAGATGACCTTCAAGGAAGAAGTTATGCAGGTATCTCCCTAACATAATCAACTGAAAAAGTGATATAAAAACTTTATTTCTCTGTGTTTTATTCTGCTAATTTTGTTACATTAATTATATTTAGGTTATTTAGCCTATCTTTAGCATAATTAATTGTAGTGTGATTATTGATTTAAATAAATTTCAAATTATAGGTTGCAACATAAGAAATCCAAGATACATCTCTTTGTCTAATTTAACATACACTTCCAGTCATGGTTATTTATATTTAAAATTAACATCATACTATGTTAAATTAATTTATATATTTATTGTGTACTTAACTTATTTTCTTTCGTTATAGGAATTCCATGTGGTTTCGACAAATAAGCCAAGATCTAAACCCTAGCCTAAACTGAAAGATCTAAAGGTATACCTTACTGAAATTAAGACTATAATTTAGTGCTCATTAACTTGTATTCTAATGACTGAATTTAAAACATTTACAATTACAGGTTTGAGCATTTGTCCTCCAACATACATCTCTTACTTTGATTAAAGATATACACTAAAGGTTATGGTTCTATCTCTTTATACTTAAGATCACTATTTTAATTTATTTTATAAATCTATTCATTAATCAAAATGATTTATTGTTGATATAGGAATGCCATGTGGGAGATCAGATTGGAATCAGAAATTACAATTTTGGATTGATATTGGTTAATCATGAAAGAAATAAAGGTACGCCTATAACTAAATGCTCTGATTAATGTTTTCATAGAGTAGTCAGTATTTTAGCATTAGATAGTTAACCTAAAGCATATAACTGAAAACTAATTATTTAATTGTAGATAAACACAATCAAACATTACAAATCGAACCACATAAAAATAAACAATACCTTTTAGTTTCGATTCCTAGGATTGAAATTTTTGGCTGCATGTGATCCCTTGACCATGACCTGAAAAAAAAATGATTTACAACTAATTAATATAAATAAAAATAGAATTTATTTAGTTATAAGTAAATGCTTCAGTTGTAAACTAAATCATACAAGAGAACATAAAATTTATTAGTTGTAAATAAAAATAGTATATTGTGCAGCAAGAAATTGTTTATTAGAGGACGAAATAAATTGGGACATAATTCCTAGTTTTACGATGAAACTTTGTACAGCAAGAAACTGTTACAATCTACTTAAAAAGCTTAAACAATGTCTTGATGATATTACCTGAGAGGATGAAAGGATGAGAGGTTGTTGTTGTCTGTACTGTTATTACCTAAGAGGATGAAAGGATGAGAGCATGTACAATCAAAGTCGTTTACAGAATAAATATTGCATTGTCAAGTTTTGAAAGGATGAAAGACCTAAATTTTTGGGTTAAATTGTTATGAAAGACGTGTGTTTTTGCAAATCAATGAAAGAGAAACAATAAAGTTTGTAGAATTACCTTGTAAATAGCTCAACACGGTCTGTTGTTTGTATTGAATTATCTAGTTGCTTGTATTGAAATTGACTGAGAGGCTGGAAATATATAGCCACACAGACCGGGTCATTGAAGAGTGAATTATTTTGCCATATATTTTCAGTAATATATCCTTTTTTATTTTTGGAAAACATAGATTTTCATTGCCATATATTTTATGTGATATTCTGCCGTTTATTTTGAACATCTTTTTAATTCTGTAATATTTTGGGTATGTTTTTATTACCAAGTTCGTTTTATATTTTTGGGAAATATAGATTCTCGGTGCATTGTATTCAGACATATATATATATTCTATGATATCATGTGATATTGTGCCATTTATTGTGCAATTTTTTTTAGTTCGTAATATTATCATATGCTGTTTATGGACAGGTTTGTACCAGCTTGATTTGCAGAATATGTGAGTTGAGGCAGCATTTGGATAATTTGTATTGAGGCAACAAAAGATTTGTGTATTTTTTATGGTATAATTAATTTGTATTATTGTCAGATTTAGGTTGATTTATTTGTGGTTTATTATCTATTCTTTCAGTCTTTAATATTGTGCAGGTTCATTTATTTGTATTATTTTCAGTTTTAGGTTGATTTTTTTGTGGTTCAGGTTTTGTCTTTCAGGATTTCATATTGTGCAGGTTAAGTTATTTTGCAATGTGTTAGCATGTATATGCATGTTTAGAGTTTGTAATTTTTTGCAGGTGTGTGGTCTGATTTGAAATGCTCCAGTTTTTTACATGTTGAGTTATTAGCTGATTAATCTCTTGCAATAATTTTTGCACGGGATTTTGAATTTATTTCAGTTTGTCAAAATCATGGATTGCACAATTATGTTATTTTCATTTTTTGCCAATTATTTATGATTATAGATTTGGTTCTATTCAAAAATTTTATGTCATAATATTACTTGGTAAATTTATACACAGATTTATAATTACAAAGATTTATAATTTTGATATATTATTTTTTACGATTTGCAAAATATTTGTACGATCTGTAATATGATTTGCGAAATAAATGATTACAAAAATAGAGTAGATGATCATATATTACCAATTTGGAAAATATAATATTATACAATTATTCTGGCTGATTCATATTGAAGGAAAGAAATAGCAAAAACCAAAATATATGGAATGACTGACACGTGTATAAATTGTTGTAGAGATGGCACGTGGCAAAAAAAAAATTTGGTGCATTCTTGGAGTGCCACGTGGCGTAGCAGGTCTTTGCGTTTAGTAGTTATATAGTAGATTTTACATCTACTTTACATATATGCCATTATAGTTTTTAACACTTCTTAATAAATGAGAGAAAAATTATTAGTAATTGTATTGGAAATGTAAGAAAATAAAGTAATAAATTAGGGACATATTTGTACATTTCATACTCTTCTTAATATATATGTATAATTGTCCAAAAAGACGAGTATTTTGATACAGAGGGAATAAAAAACAAACTAAGATTGACAGATGGAGTATATATAGGCCTTGTTTTGCCTAATATTTATAATGTCTTTATTTGCAAAAAATACTTTTTTTTTCTCTTTATACACTTCTCCATACCACCCAAATTTCAAAAATAACTTTTCCCAAAAAAGTATTTTTCAACCAAAAAATTCTTTATAAATACTCTCACCAAACAAACCCATAATTAACATGCCCCTACCTCGATCACCACGTATTTGTCTCCAAATAAGAACATCACTATCACACAACTACACAAGTTAACGCGTCACACAGCTAAAGCATCCTCGATACTAGAAAGCAGAATCGTTTCATCTAAACTCAAAATGATCAAATCTACTATATAAATACTAAAGCAGAATATCAACTGTGGCGCTCCGAAAATGAACCAAATCCTTCTGCTGCCACGTGACATCACGATATTAAATTTTCCACGTGTCAAACTCTCATTTATTCGGTTATTTTTTCAAAAATCTAATAAAATCAAAGAAAATAAAATCATTACCCATATTAGCCGGATATGCATATAATATGAATATTTTTTATACTCTAATCTTTCCAAAAATGTAGGAAATAATATTCTCAGCCATATATTTTTTGGCAATGGCTATATGCACGCGGTTTCGCGTCTAAATGGACGTGAAATCGTGCGCGTAGCTTAGGCGCACAGTTTTGTGCGCCTAAGCTACGCGCACAGGGGTAAAACAGGCATTTTTGAAAATGCATGCGACAAACCCGTGCGCGTAGCTTACGCGTACAAAAAAATAATGCATAACCCATGCGCGTAAGCTAGGCGCACCAAAAAAAAATTGCAATTTTTTTCCCCCATAATCATGTAGAGAATTTCAATACGAGTCCGTACATATAAAATGCGTCCAAAACGGACATCGTTTGCCCCTCCAAAAGCCCAAAAAACGAAGTCTTTCTACCCATTTTTTTACAATTTGGTGCCCGACATATAGTGCATTGTAGTTAATTTTTTTGGTATTTTTTGCATTTTTTAACTATAATTTTGTATAAAATTTTAATACGAGTTCGTACATAGACCTGTCAAAAACCGACCCAACCCGAAAGGACCCGAACGTCACTGGGTCAAGAAGGACCCGAACCCGACTCGACCCGAACGCAAATTCGAGCTCGCGGATCCCCTTTATTTTATATATTTTATTTCAGTTATATTAAATTTTTTAATATACTTTATTAAATAATAATATAATATTAATTATATTATTATAATTATTTTATTAAAGTTAAATAACATAATAATAATCATAAGAAAAGGAAATGTTCGATCCGCCGGGTCAACCCGAACTCGTCCGACCCAAAAATTTTACCAACCCGGTCGACCCGAACTCGACATGACCCGAACCCGATCAACCCGACCCAGTTGACAGGTATATTCGTACATATAAAAATTCATATAGTTACACTTATGTACTATAGTATTTCAGTAAATTTCGTATAGTTATGCTTATATACTATAGTATTTCATTATATTTCATATAGTTACACTTATGTACTATTGTAATTCATTATATTTCATATAGTTATACTTATGTACTATATTATTTCATTAAATCTAGTATACTTAGACTTATATACTATAGTACTTTATTATATTTCATATAATTACACTTATATACTATAATATTTCATTAAATTTTATATAGTTCCACTTATGTACTATAATATTTCATTAATTCTAGTATACTTAGACTTATATACTATAATATTTCATTATATTTCATATAGTTACACTTATATACTATAGTATTTCATTATATTTCATATAGTTACACATATGTACTATAGTATTTCATTAAATCTAGTATACTTAGACTTATATACTATAGTATTTCATTATATTTCATATGGTTATACTTATATACTATAGTATTTCATTAAATGCAGTATACTTAGACTTATATACTATAGTATTTCATTATATTTCATATGGTTATACTTATATACTATAGTATTTCATTAAATGCAGTATACTTAGACTTATATACTATAATATTTCATATAGTTCCACTGATGTACTATAATATTTCATTAAATCTAGTATACTTAGACTTATATACTATAGTATTTCATTAAATTTCGTATAGTTACACTTATATACTATAGTATTTCATTATGTTTCATATAGTTACACTTATGTACTATAGTATTTCAATAAATCTAGTATACTTAGACTTATATACTATAGTATTTCATTATATTTCGTATAGTTACACTTATATACTATAGTATTTCATTATATTTCATATAGTTACACTTATGTACTATAGTATTTCATTTTGTTTCATATAGTTACACTTATGTACTATAGTATTTCATTAAATCTAGTATACTTAGACTTATATACTATAGTATTTCATTAAGTGTAGTATAGTTACACTTATATACTATAGTATTTCATTATATTTCATATAATTACACTTATGTACTATAGTATTTCATTAAGTCTAGTATACTTAAACTTATATACTATAGTATTTCATTATATTTCATATAGTTACACTTATATACTATAGTATTTCATTATATTTCATATAGTTACACTTATATACTATAGTATTTCATTATATTTCATATAGTTACACTTATAAAATACTATAGTACATAAGTGTAACTATATGAAATATAATGAAATACTATAGTATATAAGTCAAAGTATACTAGACTTAATGAAATACTATAGTACATAAGTGTAACTATATGAAATTTAATGAAATACTATAGTATATAAGTGTAACTATATGAAATATAATGAAATAATATAGTATATAAGTCTAAGTATACTAGATTTAATGAAATATTATAGTACATAAGTGAAACTATATGAAATATAATGAAATACTATAGTATATAAGTCTAAGTATACTAGATTTAATGAAATACTATAGTACATAAGTGTAACTATATGAAATATAATGAAATACTATAGTATATAAGTGTAACTATACTAGACAATGAAATACTATAGTACATAAGTGTAACTATATGAAATATAATGAAATACTATAATATATAATGTAACTATATGAAATATAATGAAATACTATAATATATACTATATTATATAAAGTTTTTATTCTCGGGTTCGGGTCAAATCGGGTTCGAGTCGATCGGGTTGGTAAAATTTTCAGGTCGGGCGGATTCGAGTTGACCTGGCGGGTCGAACATGTCATTTTCTTATGATTATTATTATGATTTTTAACTTTAATAAAATAATTATAATATTATAATTAATATTATATTATTATTTAATAAAGTATATTAAAATATTTAATATAACTGAAAAAAAAAATATAAAATAAAGGGGATCCGTGAGCTCGAATTTGCATTCGGGTCGAGTCGGGTTCGGGTCCTTCTTGACCCAGTGACGTTCGGGTCCTTTCGGGTTGGGTCGGTTTTTGACAGGTCTATGTACGGACTCGTATTAAAATTTTATACAAAATTATAGTTTAAAAATGAAAAAAATACCAAAAAATTTTACTACAATGCGCTATATATCGGGCATCAAATTGTAAAAAAATGGGTAGGAAGACTTCGTTTTTTGGGCTTTTGGAGGGGCAAACGATGTCCGTTTTGGATGCATTTTATATGTACGGACTCGTATTGAAATTCTCTACATGATTATGTGGAAAAAAAAATTCTGCAAAAATTTTTTTTTTGGGTGCGCCTAGCTTACGCGCATGGGTTATGCACTTTTTTTTTTGTGCGCGTAGCGGGTTTGTCACAGGCATTTTCAAAAATGCCTGTTTTACCCCTGTGCGCGTAGCTTAGGCGCACAAAACTGTGCGCCTAAGCTACGCGCACGGTTTCGCGTCCATTTAGACGTGAAACCGCGTACATATAGCCTTTCCGTATTTTTTATACGTAATCTATTTCTATATACTATTACTAAAGATCTCATTTACTAAATAGATCTCATTTCATATTGTAAATGAAAATTTTGAAAATGATATACATCTAGCAGATATCCTTCTTCCAAATTAGCATAATATCTTTTCATTAGCAGTGTCTTACTTCATATATAAAAATCAAGTTACCTTTTTTACAAGGGGATAACTTTTTTGACCAAAAAAAAATGAGAATAACTTTTTTCTATTTGATAATTACCATATATTTCTGTAGTTATTAGTTTCAGATTTTTTCTAGAAACGTTTGTAGGATCATTTTTTCGGTATTAAAAAAATTATTCATAAATACGATTTTGGTTAGAAAGATATGCATATATTATAGATTTAAAATTTACCTTCTCGACAGATTATATATAAATTAGTTATGTCTAAAATATTTTACTTTTACCTCATTTTTATTTTAAAAAGGAAAATTATACATCATTATTTCATAAGTCAAACAACAATTGTAGAATTTGTAACACCCCCAAATTTAACCCCATTTGAAAGCGTTACTGCCGATGACCGTGGACGTAAACCCCGAAGTCACCCCAGGCTTTTCCGACGTCATAACTGACTTAAAACACAGTTACAATACTAAAATCATAACTTTTATTAAACCACATGGTCGCGGAATTACACGATTCCTAAAACGACCCAATTAATCAGAAATACAACAGCGAAAGTCTTTAACAAAATACAAAATAGCAAATAGCAAATAGCACAGCGGAAATCGTTAAAATACAACGACAAAACAACTTGTCAAAACACCGTTCATCCTCATAGTCGCTCTAGCCTTCTTAGATCTGTATGTGCCGAAACGGATGGACGACACCCCCATGACGTTACAGAAATATAAAAATACAAGAGTTAGTCTAATGAATAGACTAAGCAAGGGTTTCACCAATAATTCACACAAACACATCACAAGCAATTCCACATATCACAAATCACATCACAATCTCAAGTCACATGTTTACAGCATATCTCTTATATTAGCATTGATTCTAGCAGAATATACAACCTAATATAATATCAGATTTTAATTATCTCAAATTAATTCATAACCACTTGCCTGGAAAGACGAGCACAAACAAAGCTTAAGAACGGGTTCCTGAATCCAAAACGGGGACAAATCTGGAATAAAAATCCCTCAAAGCCAAACCAACAAGACACACAACTCGGACGCCAATACCGCGATCCCGGCAGGTCGCGGTCGGTCGCGGCTCATCAACAGTGGCAAAGCTTCGATAGCTTCCATGGCGGGAGAGAAATACCCACCTCGATTCAAGCTTCGTCTTGTATTTGAATTGATCACAAAGCACCTCTAAGCTTCACCTAACACCTTGGCAACCTTCTCCAACCCACGAAGCCTCTCGATTCAAGCCCAAAACCGAGCTCACAGCTCGTGCATCAATGGCGAAACAGGGGAAAACAAAGGAGAAAGAGAGAAGAAGAAGAAGAAGAGAGAAAGAAAGGGTTCGGTTTCACCCCTTTTATAGCACAAATCCGACCTTCATCTGAGGGAACAAGGGAGGGGACAAGGGGACAAGGCAAAGGAGCCACTTGGCCTGCCCAAAAACAGAGAAAACAGAGGCGCTACAGTAACCGCCTCGCGAGGAAGACGACCGCCTCTGTCATTGGCATTACCGCGATCGCGGCCGGTCGCGGTGGATCGCGGCAGATCGCGTCAGGTCGCGGTGAGTCGCGGTTTTAAGCCGACTTCGCTAATACTTATCCGAACTCAACTTGGGTTAATTTCTTAACTCCGGGTTAAATATATTCGTGCATCATCTAGCACAAACATCTCAAGCAATCACCTCGCACAATTACCGTGCACAAATATCTTATATAAATACCGTGCACAAATATCTTATATAAATATCTTGCACAAATACTTTACATAATTATCATGCATATATTTGTGACACTCCAGGCCAAGCTAACACAGCTGCCAAGCCACCACCCATCTTACATGATGCCGGTGCCGGTACTGGTGCCCGCCTGAGTCCACAATTATCCTACACGAATATCTTATATAAATATTTTACAACAATATCTTATATAATTATTTTGCAACAATATCTCATACAATTATTTTGCAACAATAACTCATACGAGTAAAGCTTAAAAATACCCTTAAAAATTACGGGGTGTTACAGAATTTTTATTGGAAATTTTTAATCTAGAATTATACACTTGATGTATACTAACCGAAGTCGTCATGAAATCTTGAATAAATGTCCTAATTATTGTAGAATTTCTATCGTGAGTTGCAAGAAAATCAGATATCTTCATAAAAGATTTAGGTGAAATATATATTCTTATTTATCGTCACCATATATAGAATTATATATATTTTTACATATATTAATTTATGATTTTTTCCCTATTTTAAAAATAGTTTCTTAATACGATTTAGATTAATATAAATTAATTATGTATACAGTATTTACTGTTTAACTCTTATTTTATTTATAGAAGGTAAAATCTACTATATATCTACTATAGCAGAATACCTACTACGTAATCTATGTCTATATACTATTACTAAAGATCTCATTTACTAAATAGATCTCATTTCATATTGTAAATGAAAATTTTGAAAATGATATACATCTAGCAGATATCCTACCTGCCTCCCCATATATAGAATACCTACTACTATAGCATTATATAAATTAATTATGTATACAGTATTTACTGTTTAACTCTTATTTTATTTATAGAAGGTAAAATCTACTATAGCAGAATACCTATTACGTCACCTGCCCCCCCCCCCTCCCCCCACCCCAAATGAACCAAACCTTTCTACTGCCACGTGGTATCACATCATTGATTTTGCCACATGACAAGCTCTCTTTTTTGTTGTTTTTTCAAAAATAAAATAAAATATCTGCCCATATTAACAGGATATGCATACAATATGAATATTTTTGTAATCTATTCTTTCCAAAACGTAGCAAACAATATTATTAGCCATATATTTATTTTGTACGTAAATATATATGTAATCATAAATTATCAGCCATATATTTATTTTGCAATCTATTCTTTCCAAAACGCACCCAAGAATCTACTATATATCTACTAAAGCAGAATACCTACTACGCCACGTGACGCCCCCAAAATGAACCAAACATTTCTACTGCCACATGGCATCACGTCATTGATTTTGCTACGTGGCAAGCTCTCATTTTTTCGTTGTTTTTTCAAAAATAAAATAAAATAAAATTTCTGCCCATATTAACAAGATATGCATACAATATGAATATTTTTGTAATCTATTCTTTCCAAAACGTAGCAAACAATATTATCAACCATATATTTATTGTGTATGTAAATATATATGTAATCATAAATTATCAGCCATATATTTATTTTGTAATCTATTCTTTCCAAAATACACCCAAAAATCTACTATATATCTATTAAAGCAGAATACATATTTCGCCATGTGGCACCCCCAAAATGAGTCAAACCTTTCTACTGTCATGTGGCATCACGCCATTGATTTTGCCACGTGACAAACTCTCTTTTTTTCGTTGTTTTTTCAAAAATAAAATATTTGCTCATATTAACAGGATATGCATACAATATGAATATTTTTGTAAGCTATTCTTTCCAAAACGTAACAAATATATCTGTAAATATATCTGTAATCATAAATTAGCAGCCATATATTTATTTTGTAATCTATTTTTTTTTCAAAACGCACCTAAGAATTTACTATATATCTACTAAAGCAGAATACATACTACGTCATGTGGCGCCCCCAAAATGAACCAAACCTTTCTACTGCCATGTGACATCACACCATTGATTTTGCCACGTGGCAAGCTCTCCTTTTTTTCTTTGTTTTTTCAAAAATAAAATAAAATAAAATCATTGCCCATATTAATAGGATATGCATACAATATGAATATTTTTGTAATCTATTCTTTCCAAAACATAGCAAAAATATTATCAGCCATATATTTATTGTGTATGTAAATATATCTGTAATCATAAATTATTAGGCATATATTTATTTTGTAATCTATTCTTTCCAAAATGCACCCAAGAATATTAAATAAATCTGCATTGGACGTTGGAAAAAAAAGATTTGTTTCCAAAAACTGAACAAGGAAATTAATTACAAAGACTGGATTGCAATAAAACTAAACCAGTTGTGCACCCAATAATATTCAATGGCATGATACAAATGCATATTTCGTTAAAAACATGTAATAAATACTATCAACATACTAATTAAACTAATGACATGATGCAAATGCACATTTAGTTACAAAACCTGCAAGAAATACCAGCAAAATAGTAACTGAACAAAAACTTAACTTGCTGCAAAATTGGAATGCACAACTCAAAATTTTGAATGCACAACTCAAAAACTTAACCTGCTGAACTTTACAAACGAAAAAACTGGATTGCACAACTCAAAACTGGATTAATCAAAATAACACGAAATACATCCAAAAACTGCCATAAATCTGCAAGATCTATGATAACAAATATTCCAATTGAATAGCCGTGCAGATTTGTGATAACAATATTCCAATTGCACGATCTGCACATATAACCAAAAATATTAAGACATCATTCATAAAGGATATTTCAAAAACTGAATATCCATGTTTTCCAAAATTAACAAAAAAATAATATTGTATTCCTTTTTGTTCGATCTTGCAGAATAACTTCAACGTTTTTTGGGGTTATAAAACTACACCCCTCCGTCTATTGAATTACAAAAAAACTAGAATTATGGCAAAACTAAAGTGACCGGGTTCAATAATTTTGCAGGTAAATGGTTTGTATTTGCACAAAACTAAACTGATTCATAGTTTTGCAGGTAAATACATTTTTAAATAGTTTTTTCTCTTTGATTGTACGTGCAAAGAACTAAAGTGTATATGGTTTGTTTTTGCACATGATCATAGCAAAACTGAAGTGATTGGGTTCAATAATTTTGCAGGTAAATACATTTTTAAATAGTTTTTTTTCTCTTTGAGATTTTGGAGGCTGGAAAGCTTTTTGCTTTCTAGGACAGTTGCTTTATGTGTGATTCTAGGACAATTTGTACATATTGATCGTATTTCTGCAAAGGAGTACACTCATTTAATCTTCAATATTGATCGTATTTCCGCAAAGGAGTACACTCATTTAATCTTCAATTGTGTGTATGTGTGATTCTAGGACAATTTGTACTTTTGTATTTTTTGCAGTTACACAATCGAATTCCAAAAGTGTAGTTTACCTCATGCCCATATTTTGTTGTTTCTAGATAAGGAATTTAAGTTGTCAACTACTTCAGATATCGATAGGGTCATCTCGGCTGAAATTCCACGCCCAACAAATGATGCTGATTTATACAAGATGGTGACAAATTTCATGATTCATGGTCCATGTGGAGCTTCTAATCGATCCTCTCCGTGTATGGCAGATGGAAAGTGTATAAAGTACTTTCCAAAACAGTTTGTTCAACAAACTTTTGTTGATGAAGATGGCTACCCTATTTACAGAAGACGTGATGTTGGAAGAACAATTAAAAAGAACGGAGTTCCCCTAGATAATCGGTATGTGATTCCTTATAATGCATTTATTCTCCTAAAATACAATGCACATATAAACGTTGAATGGTGAAATCGATTGGGCTCTATCAAGTATCTGTTAAAGTACATAAATAAAAGGCATGATCGTGTCACTGTTACAATTTCAAGCTTTGATGCAAACACTAGTTCAGATCTGTACGTGAAAAACAAATGAATTCTCAAACTTGTGGTTCGGTCATGGAACATATATAGGCTAAGAACCTAAATGTGTTAATCATATAAAATTTAGGTCTTTCCTACATCATCAATTCTATTTTCTATAGTATCATTACCAGTAACAAATAATGATACTAATGATGGACTATATATACACAGGTTGGAAACATCATTTTAACAAAAAATGCCTCCTGTCCAACATATATGCAATTTGAAAACAGCAAAAATACTTATGATCGAAATCCAAATGAAAGTGTTACTAGCTAGGATTCCAAGAAGACAAAAATTGTTGTATTCAGAAGGGAAAAAAGGGAGAATTTTTTTTCACGAGTAAGTGTAAGATCGAGTAGGAAATCAAGTTAAATAAAAAGAATAAGAGAAGAAGAGATACTTTATCAGTTAAAATAGTACTCCTTCCCTTACAGATTTACTTCTAACTCCTTAATTTTGCTAAGAAATATTTGTCTTTTTATATATTTTACAAAATTTATCGAATTTACCCTTATTATCATTAATATCAATTTAGACATTTTGATTCTTGGTTCAAATCATACTCTAACTTTCTATGCTAGATTTTAATTTGTTCAACTTTCTACATTGGAAACACTCATGGCTCCCTCCATTGTATACACACAAAATAAAGCTGAATTTCTTTTGTTCAATTTAAGAGGTATATATATTATTGATTACTAGTGACTCGTGTAAAAAAATAGTTAAATAAGAGTATTTTGGAAAAAAAAAATCAAATTTTTTACTTATGTGTGAGAAATACTATAGGAACGAGTAAAACTTATCGAAATGAATTAAAGTATTGCTTATTAATAAGAATATATTACGGGAAAATATAAATTATTATAATTTGTTTCAAAATATAAATTAAGTAGTATGTTAACTATACCAAAAGATAATCAATTTTCATTTGGAATTATTTGCATTTTATAAAGTTGTATGGACATGAAAAATCCACTTCCTTTTGGATGAAATAGAGATGGACCCATTTGATCGAGGAGAGTTTGTAGCATATGTATGGTTGATTGGAAAGTAGAGGGTCCACACATTTATTTTAGTGCTCTTGAATCCATTTCGATCACCTCAATAATGGTCGACTTTACTTTCTTGTCCGCCATTCCAACCTATCAGTCCCACAACTATATCTTGCCTCATTCATAAGGCATATACTCCGTATTGCATTGACACGTTTGGTCTTTTGCTACCATTACAAATTTCATTTTTAAGTCTTTTTCATTCGTTTTAAACTCATAAATACCAAGTTTGTGAAGTTAATTAATAAGTTCTGATATAACACATGGCTAATAATCATCTAGTGCCCATTTGTCATTTTGGCATGTCAAGCCGTAATAATAGTTGTTGACATAGTTGTAGACTTGTTGTAGTAGTGGATGAGCGGTTGTAACTAGTTTAAATCAAAACGCTAATGAAAATAACATTGAAAAAATAACATTTGAATGCTATTATAAATTAAAAGCTATCTTTATCGCTAGATACCAAATGTATACCCTCTTTTTTTTTTTATCAAAACGTTAAATGTTAGCTATTTTTTTGACGTTGTCAAACACACTCTTAAATACGATCATATTTTTTTGCGGGCCGTTATTGGGCCCCGAGTCATAATCTATGATCACTTGCTTCTTTTCTTCAATAAGGGGACAAGGACTTGATATGAACGTATATTGCTTGGTTGTAAGTAAAATTTGTAATATAGATTTCTTACTAAAATTATTTTAATTTGCCAATGTCTTGAGTGCTGGTATTTAGAGCTGTAAAAAAGTGACCGAACCCGTTTTACCGACCCACTTTTAGACCCAATCTGACCTGACCGAATTTTTGATAACCCGAAGTTACCGAATCCGAATTTACCGAGACCGAACCCGACCAACCCGAACCCGATCCGATTAACGAATAAATGTGGAGTATTAATAAAATATAACATAAAATATATATGATAAATAACATATAAATAATGATAATATGCTTAATATCCTAAAAAAAAGAACATTGTTGTACTTATATAATTTTTATAATGTAGAAATTTATAAATTAATATAATAAAAATAAAAATAAAATATGATTTTGGTCTACTAGTATCAATTACATTAAAATAATTAATAATAATATTATTATTTTAATTCATTTCAACTTATTTTGACATATTTAAATTAGTTTTTAACTGTTTAATAATATTTAAATAGTGAACAAAATATTTAAAAAATGACGCTCTTGACCCGTTGGTTAACCCGAACCATCCGCTGACCTGTAATGACCCGACCGACTTAACCTGTTATCCGAAATGACCTGATCCGTTCTCAACCCGAATCCGAAATAATCGAACCGAATCCGACTTGACCGACCCGATTGACAACTCTGGTGGTATTGGGGAAGGACTGGTAGATACCCTTATGTAATTTGTCGGCAACACTTTGTGCAGGCCTGCAGCATTAATGTCAAAGCTAGATCACCCAAATTGTACGTACGTGGTGCTCTATTTGTCTGAATCTTTAGAATTTAGGTTGATCATAAGCAGTATAGCAACTCGATCACCTTGATTTGGTGCCTCACTTTCTCTCTCAAATTAATCTAGCTCATCTAGTTTTTTACCTCATTCGATTAGACCATATTGTTGAATTGCAGTATTGAGTTTCCAGTCTTCAGTTAAAATCATCTGGCGGGGATAGCTCAGTTGGGAGAGCGTCAGACTGAAGATCTGAAGGTCGCGTGTTCGATCCACGCTCACCGCACAAAAAAGCCACGATTTTTGAAAACGCAGCGTTGCGCATTCCTTTTTTTTTAAAAAAAAAACGCCAGTTGTTTCTCTCTTGTAAATTTGTAATGGGTTGCTCTGATAATAGAGTGAAGGAAGCACTTTGTAAGTATGGCCTTGATTGATTAGAAGTTTAGAACTGGTTTTGACCATTTACTATTCAGAGCCTTACATATAGATTAAAGACTGCAGCACTACACAATGAGGATCATTTCATTCCATGGATGCTGATTTTTGTACTTAATTGACACCATTCCCAGTTACCGAAACAAGCTTGAATTATCCCATCTAAAAGATTATAGGATCTCTTCGCAGTTGGTGAAGATTAATCATTTTTGTCCCTTCAAAATTATACATGCTATATAGATTAATTAAGCAAAATCTACACCAATTCAAGGACATTATTTGAAAAATAAAAGAAGTTACGAACCTAGTGAAAGAATTGTGTCCTTTAATCAAAGGTGCAATTACTGATTATGAAGTGGGACCATTTATGAACATATTTAATCCGGTGATTTTAGGTAGTCATAGTGCTTTGCTAGAAGCCAACTATGATTTATAGACTATATGTTATAAAGTATGTCATAAAGTCTATTGCTATTATTACCGGGTCCTACGAGGTTACACCCTTAGAGTTTGGACTGGATCAGTTTAATGGAAGACATATTATATAAAGTATATAACATAAAGTTATATAAGATATAACTTGGGAGATAAGGCTTGTTGATAATAAAGAGTTATTATTAATAATAAAAGATATACTTATTTAGGAAATAAGATATCTACACATGGTAATATAAAATGAGGGCTTTCTAGGAGAAAACCCTAATCCATCTTTTATCCAAAGCAGCCGTACTCCTCCCTTGCTCTCTCCCTCGTTCGCCTTCGTTCCTCGCTCTAACAACCGAGTCCCAGGCGATCCAGATCCAAGCTCGGGTGGACCAAATAGAGGAGTCACACGTGAGGCTCTATTCTCTCCATTCCAACAGGTTGAAACACGCATTAAAAGGTATTTGATTCTTCCTATCTATGATCTATTTGGTTTATGCATGAGATCCTTGGTTTATGCATGAGATCCTTGGTTAGATGTTAGGAAAACGTTTCCTGAAATTCCACTTTACGCATCTAAAATCCCTACACCTAGCTAGTTTGGAACTTTTTTCCACATTTCATGAGCCATATACGCCATTCAGTTGATTTATATCTTTGTAAAATGTGTGTACACACATGCATCCACATAAATACATGGCCCAATACTGGTGAGTACTAATGTGTATCTACCCATAACTTTCATATTATGTTCATGCTATCTTCATGCTGCTGTATGGATCCATTTTCAAGTCATAACATAAATTAACTAGTAGATTGGAAATAAAACTGACCATAGTATTGAAAATTATATATATAGATATATCACCTGCAACATACGTTTCTTTTCTACAACTTTGTAAACTTATACTTCCCGTATTTAATTTGTCAATTGCTAATAATGAAAATCCTTGTGAGGAAAAGGTGTCAAACAAGCGCATCTAGTGTAGTGGTATCATAGTACCCTCCCACGGTACTGACCGGGGTTCGATTCCCCGGATGCGCATTTTCCTTTTTTTTTATATATATTTTTCCTTAGAAATATTGTCAAATAGAATTTAGAAAACAACTAATAAACAATAAATAAAAAACACCAAGTTACTTACTTCACATTTTAAAATATCTTATTATTGTTTCGGTACAAAATGACATGGTTGTTCTCAATTCTCATCACTGAATCCTTCTTTCTCGAAATTTTTATGACGCCATCTTCGACTCATACCACCTCACAACATTTATTTGCATTCGTCGATCTCTGGCTCGCATAGATCTCGTTGATTGTCCGTTGCGAAAATTATTTTGCTCTAGCAAATTTTTATGGTTGAATTATTGTGAAGATTGGTGAAATTGGAACTATTGAAAGATGATTTTGGTGAAATTGTTTTTTTTGGGTGAAATTGGGACTTTGCTGAATGTTGATCAGTTGATGGTTGAATTGTTTTGTTTAGTTTTGGGCGAGTTATTGACTGCTGACATTTACTGCTAAATTTTGCTGAATATATTTTAGTAGCAATACTGAAATTGTGACTTTAATAAATACTTTTAGTAGCAACATGGTTGCTCTTACTCCTATTACATAATTAACTAGCTTACTTCTAGCGCACATGATTTACGTAATGCTCTTATATTTAGGCTAAATAGTTTATAGAGAAATTTTATAGTAGATTAAGAGAAATATATCTAGCTAGTGATAATATATATCAAATAACATAAATATGATAAAATAAAAAAGTATGCACTAATAAAAAAAAATTGAATGAAGGGATAATTTTCATTCAAGTGTAAGAAAACTTACAAAAGTCCTAGGTGGCCCTAGGTATTACACGAGGATCTCCCAATCCCAAGTTTCACAATCCACTTTCTGTACTCACGACTATTCTTGAGCCATCGTGCTCGAATACAATTTCTTACATGATCAATAATAGTACTAGAACACTCATTGAGGCCCAATGTTCGAGTTTTTGAAAATTCTATGATTCCGGGCACTCCAAATATACTAAACCAAGGCTGTCATACATGTAGTCCATAGGCAAAAGGAGAATTTGCCCTTATCTTTGTTTCTTTGCATAGAGCTAATCCAATCAAGAATGGTATGATGCCTCCTTCCTAGTTTAGCCCACTGTAAAACCTTTTCCATGACTTCCTTGGAGAATACACAATCAAACCACAAATGCTCCCAAGTTTTTGTGTGGAGTCCGCATAGCACACAAATGTCTTCTTGAATGATACCCAAGGACTTTAGCTTATCTTTGGTTTACACTCCTTTCTTGATAATTATCCGATTCATGAAGGAAATTCTAAGAGTGATCATTTTTCCCCAAATGTGGAGATTCCATGCTGGGGGGGGGGGGGGCATGACTTCTAAGTGCTTCATAGATTACTATACAATCACATTTACCTCTATTTGTCATGAAAACGGGAATGTTTGCATTGGAGTCAAGCTTCTGCAGAATTTCATCTCGAACACTGAGCAAGGACGTCTAGGCTGCACTCGAAGTTGTAATCTTTCTCACTGACCAGATCGAATTGCCTCTCAAAAGATTGGCATGTCCCCAGGTGCGCCAAATTGAAGGTGCATTATTCAACAAATAATAAATCAATTTTGTCATTGACGCTTTGTTCCAAGACAACACCTCCTTCATGCCTAGTCCATCTTCTTCTGTAGGCCTACAAACTTCTTTCCAGGCGATGAGTGCTCTTTTACTTTCATTGCAGCCTGACCACAAAAAGTTCTTCATAGATGCCACAATGGTTTTGACAAATTTTTTTGGCATAAGGAAAACTTTACTCCTTCTAATTTTCTACAAATTACATTTACCTATTTATCCTTCTAATTTTCTACAAATTACATAATTTTTTTTAACAACATAAGTTATATTATCTTCTAATTTACTAACAAGATTGTAAAGTAAATATATTTATTCCTTTTATATATCTATTTCTTCCATATATATTTTCTTACATAAATTATGACTAGTCTTAGGATATATGATGATGATATCCATAAATGAATTTTAATCCAAATAATATATTTTATTATATATAACCAAATCACCTCTCCATGTCTTTATTACCAATTATATACCCTTTGCAAATTATATTGCATCGAGAGTAAATTACTTTGTGATATATTATCAAATGGACGCGGTTCGGGTGCGAAAGGCTGTTAAAATACAAAATACGAAAGATTTTCAGCCGTCCACCGTGACCAAATTTACGGCTGGGGAGAATAGAAAAAATACGTTTTATTTATTCACACGCGCTTTATTAATTTCAAAAAAAAGGCAATCAGACCGTATTATTCGCTCACTGTGTTATTCGCTCGCCTTCAAATACACCTTATGTTTATAAGCTTGCATTTTACGTTTATTTTCTTGCACTTTATTTTTGTTCGCTTGCACTTAGTGTTTATTTGCTTGCACTTTTCTTATATGCTTGCACTTTATGTTTTCCTGCTTGCACTTTTGTTTATCTGGTTGCACATTGTGTATATTCGCATGCACATTTTGTTTGCTTGCATTTTATTCTTATATGCTTGTCAACAATGTTTTCCTTCTTGCACATTATGTATATTCGAATGCATTTTATGTTTATTTGCTTGCACTTTATGTTTATTTCCCCCGTGCATGACTTCTAAGTGCTTCATAGATTACTGTACAATCACATTTACCTCTATTTGTCATGAAAACGGGAATGTTTGCATTGGAGTCAAGCTTCTGCAGAATTTCATCTCGAACACTGAGCAAGGACGTTTAGGCTGCACTCGAAGTTGTAATCTTTCTCACTGACCAGATCGAATTGCCTCTCAAAAGATTGGCATGTCCCCAGGTGCGCCAAATTGAAGGTGCATTATTCAACAAATAATAAATCAATTCTGTCATTGACGCTTTGTTCCAAGATAACACCTCCTTCATGCCTAGTCCATCTTCTTCTGTAGGCCTACAAACTTCTTTCCAAGCGATGAGTGCTCTTTTACTTTCATTGCAGCCTGACCACAGAAAGTTCTTCATAGATGCCACAATGGTTTTGACAATTTTTTTTGGCATAAGGAAAACTTTACTCCTTCTAATTTTCTACAAATTACATTTACCTATTTATCCTTCTAATTTTCTACAAATTACATAATTTTTTTAACAACATAAGTTATATTATCTTCCAATTAACACCGTTTGCTTTTATAGTCGTTCTAGCCTTTGTTTCTCAGATTCTTATCTGATGTGCCGAATCGAACGGATGACACCAGCCAACCATGCAGAGAACAATTACGGTTGGTTAGTCTAATGAAAGACTATGCAAGGGTACAAAGCAGAGTGGTTCGAAGTAGTTGTATTAGGTTAGACTCATCGTTTCTCGAATAACAACCGATGACGATAGTCAACCACCATACTTCTACTGAAATCTATGAAAAGACATGATCAAGAGAAGATTCTGGAGACCGAGTCTCACAACAATCAATCCCAAAAGAAGACTCCAACGAAATGAGCCTTATCGGAAACACGACAAATGTTTGGGAACATTAATTAATCATACAAGCGTTCAATAATGACTTGATGTTTTGGTTCACGATCAACTTCACCGCTTAATGCGAATCCAGATTGGAAAGAGAACGGTACTCTGATCAAAGTCAAGACGAGCTTTCCTAGCTGCACTATTCCCTAGCTGCACTACTCGTCTGAGGTATATTAATCATGTGCTACGACGACACTTATCTTATTTAAATTCTCAAACGCGCATCACGTTATAGACTTTTAGTATATGTTTCATCATGAGGGACATATAGGATATATGTTTCGCCATGAGGGACATACTCCTGAATAAGACGAATTCCAAGATTTGTAGCATCAGTTAAGTGCCACCATCTCTATACCCGAGTATAGAGATCGATCATGACCCACCAAATGGTTTTTGGGTTTATCACCCTTTGCACCATTAATCATTATTAAGAAACGACCGGACCTCGAATAGTCCATCGCTTCTACGAATACTCGTGCTAACTAAACAGTTCAACACAGTAATAATCATATCAAAGCCCTCCAGGCTAATATCATGAATATATAACCTATTATAATATCATATTCTTTTCACATCATTTATCAAACTATTCCCAACAGAACAGTAAATCATTCCAAATTAATTAACAATCAAACTATTGATAATTAATGGAAATATGGAATGATGAGCAAGAGCGAACCACCACTTGCCTTAGATCAGACGAAAGCTTTAACAAGCTTAGAGACAACGGTTCCTGAGTATGAAACTGGGACAGATCCTGGATATTAAATCCCTCTGAAACGACCCATAACGAGACCCTAAGTTAGATTCAATATCTACATATATGAATCTAAACGAATAAGGAAGGAATCAAAAGGGTCAAGCCTCGCCCAAAGCCAAACACCCAAGAACACACACCCCGTACAAGGCTCACCGCGGGTGCGGTGGAGCCCTTGCCGCGGGTGCGGTCAGGCGCCAGTGGCGAGCTTTTGACAGCTTCGATGGCGAACTCACCCAATTTGATTCGTTCGCCTTCGATTCGTTTGTGGTTCGATCCCCAACCTTCTTAGGCCTTTGAACACCACTTAAGATCACCTTTGTAAACACTCAAAGGGGTTCGATCTCTTCTCAAACGAAGCTTGACAACAATGGAGATTTCAGAGAATTTTTCAGAGGAAGAAGATGGAGCTCGTCCATGGCTTCTCCTCCCTCTTTTATACCCCAAGCATGGAGCTTACCAACCAATGATGTCAAAGAGGAGGTGGCCCGACCAGATAGTCACCTAGGAGGCCAACTAAGGCGAGCTACGGCCTGCGACTTATCGCGATGACGTCGGAGATGACGATGGCCGCAGGGTGCGGTGGGGTGCGGTGGCCGACTTCGTGACCGCCTCCAAATTTGGCCTTCGTCGCGGGTGCGGTCAAGGCCCTTTTTTGCCCCCTTTTGTCCGGTTTGTCGTTTTTACCAAGGGGTAAAAATATTCTTAACTCCGGGTTAAATATATTCGTACACGAACGACCCTTTTTACCCAAAAATACATTAACTGTATTTTATATTACTCAAAAAAATATTACAGAGATCAAACATCTCATAGAATGTCCGTACTTCTCTGAATTTAATATGACTTGTAATATGGGCATAAGAAGATTCAAAATTTTCCTTACAAAATGAGGGATATTACATAGGGCAATAATCCTCCTACTACCAAGTTATAAAGAAACAGCTAAACCTCGCAAGGTACTTAGCGTTCATGCGAAAACTCGTGCTAACTAAGCATATAAGTCCACACCAAAGTTCACCTAGCACCCTACAATAATATATATATATATATATATATATATATATATATATACGAGAGTCGTTGCTAGCAAATATACAACCTAATAAATAAGGTTCATTTTCACACCAATTTAACACACAAGTTTCCAAACACAAAAATAAGAATATTTATCCCAACTTAATTAAGACGATAGATTAATTGTCAATTAAGATGAATATGGAATAAATTGCAAAAGTAAACTGCCACTTGCCTCGAATTACGAAGAGCTTGAACGACGTAATGGAGATGGTTGCTTCGAAAAGAAAATTGGCTCCCTGCTTTATTTCCATTCCAAAAGTGATTCCGAGATATACCCAAATCACACAACATAAATAAATTATGGTTATATAATTTATTCAATAACGACATTTGAAGGATACAAGTCTCGATTTTTATTTGAATTTATATAACTCTAAATAAATCAATTTCAACGCTTTTCCACATAACGATTATCTATACGATACTAAAAATCAATTAGTCGTATATTCTAATTAATCATAGCATAAATAAATAAATTACTCAATTTATTTATCACCTCTTATAACCCAACACATTACCCAATTGTAATGTTATACCTTAACAAATTACAATCTAGGATAATATCCTAAAAAAATGTTTAATGTAATTTTCGTACTTCTAAAATTAAATTAACCCAATGTGTATCTAACTAACCCAAATTAGCATACATAATCGTGATTAATTGCACAAAACCGAAACTAAAAACAATTCGGACTTGAGTCGTTACCGAACCCGCGCATACACCTTGCCAAAGATTGCTTCGATTCTCCATCGCCCGACCTCCAAATTGTTCGTGGTTGGTGTCTCTGGATTCTAGACTTTAAGACGAAGATTTTGGTACATGAATCGTAACTAGAGGTCCCTATCGAAGGAGAATTTTCTTCTGAAAGTTCCCGAAAAATCTGTGGGCTTCTGAAACCTTAAAGCTCGAAATTGGATAAATTCCTTCCATGGGTGAGAGTGTGATTATAGGGGAATTGAAGCCCATAGAGATAACTTTCCAACCCCGCAAGTTTCGGCCCAAACCGATCTCAAACGAGATCAAATTTCAGATTTTATCGATTTTTTAAGTTATTAGGCTGTTTATCTTTGGGGATAAAATTATATCTAGGTGGTTATAAATTCCAATTTTGATATGATATGATTTAGGATAAGTATATCTTAAAAGCCCATAAGCCAATTGAAGAAAACAGGACGAAAAACCGAGCCAAAACTCCATTAGAGAGAGCTTGGACAACACGACTGCCATGGAGGAAGAAGATGGGCACAGCCCACCCGTATTTTGCCTTAATTGCACATTTTCACAACTTTCCAAGTTGTGGCAAAAGTGCCATTTCTCACTTTTCAAAAATTACGAAATTTGCCCAAACTTATATATAAACTTATATATTCTAACCCAAATTTATGAAGGGTGAAATTTTAGATTAAGTTAATTATGAGATTTTGGTTACATTTTATCATATTTTAACCTTATCTTACTTAACATTTGATTATCCTTAATTTAATACTTTATGCTAACTTGATAATTCTATTTAAATAATATTAAAACAAGTTAATATAATTTAAATATTTCATGACTTTAAAAGATAACTTACTTAGATTAATTATTATTTTATCCCTATATGAATAAATATAATAATTCTTATAACCTTTATTATATATCTAAAAATTTTGAACTTAAATAAATAATAATTTAAATTACTCCTTTAAAAGAAAAAAAATAAATTTCATAACTTTATTTTTATTAATTTAAAATTATCAAATTACCCTTATGATTTAAATAGGATATTACACTTTCCTTGCGAATCTTTTTTGGTGTTCTCTCCGTGTTTCTGCTTTCAGCTCCAATGGCTTCTTTCCATGTGAGAAAGGCTTGCGAATTCTGCAAACAATCTGCTACTGTTCTGAGAAATGGCCGGCAGCTTCAAGATGGAACTTTTTCCCATCTATGTGAACAATGCGTGTAAGATAGCGGAAAAGAATGCCAACACTTTCTCTAAATCTTAAACCTAATACTTGTAAATCTATGTGTTACTTTTGTGATTTAGTCTAGTTTTTTTTTTGTTTTATGTTTTTGTTCTTATTGTTTGTCTTTGTTGGATAGAGTGCGGTTCCGGTGCGGAACACTCTTCCTGTGCGGACGTGCGGACATGCACTATAGGGCCTTATTTGTACACTTTTGGGCCTTATTTGTGCACTTTTGCAAAAAAATTGAAAAATGCTTGGAAAAAAATTTGAAAAAGAATTTTTTTATTATTTTTTTTTTAAAAAGTGCACAAATAAGACGTTAAAGTGCACAAATAAGACCCAAAAGTGCATGCTCCGCACGTTCGTACGGAAAGAGTGCTCCGCATATGATCCAAACTCTGTTGGATAAACTATTTGGAAACCCTTTATCTGGAATGTAGCAAGGATTTGTTAGCTCCTCCTTTGAGATTTTGCTAATCGAAGTTTTCTTTTTCTTTTCAAATTTTGAGCAATGCTCTTTTTCAATTGCAAGCATATTTAAGATATTGAGTAGTTTTTCTCCCATTGATTGATTCTTCTTTTGCGGATCTCTATTGGTTTACTTGTACATGCCATACATTATTTTTTTCTATATTAGTAGTTGAATTTCTTTGTTTAATCATTCTTTAATGTTTCTTCTCTTGCCCCTTTCTCTCTATTTACATTGAGGATTGGGTTGGGGAATAACTTCTTTCTGATGATATTTAATGTTTTTGTTGTGCCTAAGAAAAATCGGTGATGCTAGGAGAGCAATTAATGTCAAAGTTGTATTTTGATTTGATTTTCTGACAGTAACTGGACTACAAAAGACATTTTAGTTGAACTGGGTAATCAAATAGATGAGATTAATTTAGTTATTTACAAAACAAGAGGCATTTTAGTTTAGTACTTCATACCTCTGAAGTCTGTAAGAATCTGAACTAGTTTACTAATACATGTAGAATTAGATGTGTTGTATTTACATCCCAGGAGTTGGCACTGCTTCTTCTGAATAGAAGATAGTTGTTTGGCTTGTAATATATATAGGTCTGAAATTCAAAGAGTATCATTGGTTGATTTTGTTTACTTTAAATAGAGGTGTGAAGATGATTCCACCAGCTCCTCCGCCCACCCAAAAAAATAAAAAGTAAAAGAAAATATAGGCTTTTGGACCTTGGTAAAAAAATTGAGAGCCTTTGTAAGAGATCAGATGCCAGGAAGTTTGAGTGACGTGAATTTAGGCACTTGTAAATGAGGAGTTGAAAAGTTGGTTCGAGTTATAACTTGTAGAATGAAAATAAGATTTAAAAAGCATGAATTACAATATTCAGTTGATGTTGTGAGTGTTGCCTAGATCATGATGACTAACAAGATATATTTCTATGGCTTTCATTGTTCAGCTTTTTTCATGTTATTCTCTGGATATCTGAAGATGTAAATATGTATATACAATTTAGGCCTTCCAAATTGCAACTTGCAAAATCGATGGAACCTCATCTCTCAAATTATTAGAAGAAAACTTATTCATGAGCATCTTGTAAAGCGGTGCATCATTATTACTCCTATTGAAATTTCAAGTCTCAGTAGCCCTATTGCTTTTAGGATACATTATAATAGTTAAAGGGGTTGAATGTTGTTTGACGAAGCTTAGCTAGTACTACCATTTAAATTAAAGAGGATAAGATGTTACCTACAGAACACGACAGCAAAATTATGGGCATATGTCATAAATGAAGTTAATGTTATATTGTTATCCAAGTTGCCTTTTCCTTTCTTGTGATGTGGCAAGGTTCTTAATTACACTATACTTGTTTCTATCAATTGTTCTTAGTTAGTAGAGATCACATGAATGTTAACTTTGTTGCATCATGAGATGTTTGCAACAGTACATGTGAGATTTTAACTAGTTGCCTCTCATGATCAGTCAAAAAACTTTTTTTTTTATTTTAATAAATGCCTTTTTTATACATTTCTTTAGTGTAAAAATTTCTATTACAGAATTAAGGTTTAAATGTTATGAACATTAATTACTCGAAAATAGAAGAAGTGTAAGAACCCTACATTATTGTGAAGTTGCCTCAAAATTCAACTTTATAAGTTTCTTCTAGAAGTTATTGATATCCACCCTTCCTTTTGCATTATTCCTTTTGCACCCATTTCTCTTGCCTATTAGGTGAATGGTTATGGACTTATGGCTGTATAAAGTAGATTTAATGGTGTCAAACATTGTTTTTGTTCCATTGTGGTAATTGACGGAGGACTAACAAACAAATTATGCAAATAATCCTTCCTCTTATGGAAATCAGTTTATTCTTACTCGCACTACTTCTTGATGTATCCCTTAAGCTCATTTATGCCTCAGACAAATATAATGCTAAAAATGTACTACTTAATGTAGGGTAACAGGTAACTCCATTGATTCTTTGTTCCTACTTCTTGATGTAATTTAGAATAATCTTGATGGAGACAAGCATGATCAACACAATCAAAGTTGTCTATTCTTTGAGGATTTCCTCTGCGGAAATGCCTTGACAAACTAGAGTGACCATGAGCAGTACTTGAGTTTTTTCCTACTTTTCATCCGACATTTACAAAAGCGTATTTTTTGTTTGGCACAAAGGTAATACGCGAAGTTCAAAGAAACAAAGCTAAGTAGGTTTATCTGCACTGACCTAGCTGAATCGTGTTTGTATTAGTTTCACAAAATGGCGTCAGTTTTGCATTAATCCAACCTGATAACTTTTATCTGTGTTTTTTGTTAGTTAACCCTTTTTTGTGTTACGATATAATTAGATAGTTTTCTGATGACTGATAGAGCGTATTTTAGATCACTTTTCATTGATCTTGTCTATACATTGTTCTCATTGTAATAATGCATCTTCCTCACGTAAGGAGTGTGAGCGTCTACTTTTAATTTGTTTCTTGTGAAGTAGAAGGCATTAGGGTTTGACTAATTATTGGACTTCATGAGTTGTGCTAGAGTCAAGTAGTTGTCACCTATACTAATCATAAACAAATACGAAAACTGGAGTAGGAATAGATATGGACACGGGAAAGCATCACTTATATTTTGGTAATCATAGGTTTTACATAAGGATACCCTTTTAATCTTTGTTTCTTTTATGGAGTGATACTCTTATTTGTCTTATTTATCTTGTTTCCTTTTATCTTTTGGAGAGAGGGAGGGGGGAGGGATGATATTCCTTTTTTGAATTTGTGGTAAAAAGTGAGAATCTTCGATGGAGACGATCCTTCCAATTAACTCTCGCTATTGGAAATGTATAGTGATTTTTTTAATATAGTTCTTTACAACATAGTACGGCTTTGACTATATATCATTTATTTGGATTGAATTATCTTTGGGTCTTTTATGATAATGACATGTATTTTGACTATATATCTAGTTTGGAAAGTATACTAAAATGTATCAGCTATGGCCTTGTTTGGCCCTCTATTTATAAAAACATCATCTATAAAAAGTAATTTTTTCACCCTTTACACATTTTTTCATACCACTCAAATTTTAAAAACTACTTTTACAAAAAAAATACTTTTTAAGTAAAAAAGTCTTTATAAGTACATCCATCAAACAAACCCTATATTGTTACATATTCTTTTATATAGAGATATGTGTGATTCTGTTTTATGTTTAATCATGATTGTGTAAGATTTTGGTTAGCAGGAGATATGTTGTCTTATTTAATATTTAATCTAATATATATTATAAATATACTAGGCGAAAAAATTGTGTTATGACATGTGGCAAATAATATAGTGTCTTATTGTACAAACAACTGGTGATAGTAAGTTATAATATAGTATTATAATAATAGATTCGTTTCATATCAAATAATTAGGAAGAGATATGTTATCTTTTTTTAATTTTTAATCTAATACTCCCTCCGTCCCATAATGTTCGTCCTGTTTTCGTTTTGGGCGTTCTCTTTTGTTTGTCCTACTTCACTTTATTTCATTTTCTATCCATCTTTTCTTTCCAACATTACCCTTATTCATTCCAACTTTTATCTAAAATATCAATTTCTTTTTCCCTACTTTACACATCCAATCATTCTCACCTACCATCTCCATCCATCTCAAACTCCATTAATATCCACCATTTTTATCCATAACCTAAAACTTAATAAACCATATTCCATTAACCTAATTAATTAAAAATTAATTAATTAATTAAACTAACAAAATTAACCAAACTACTCTTAAATCTATTAACTTAACCCAAATCCATATTTTTAACCAAACTAACCCAAACCCAAACCCATATTTTAACCTAACCCAATATCCCTAACCCATATTAACCTACCCTAAACCCATTAACCACCCGGCCTAATCTACCCAGCCCAATTACCCTCGGCCTAATATACCCAGCCCAACCCATATTAACCTACCCTAACCCTAAATACCCTAATCTCATTCTCACTCTCATTCACCTCGCCGCTCTCTTCTCTTCTCCTCTCTCATTCTCTCTGAAACCCTAGAGCATCTGAGCTCTCTTCTCCTCTCTCGTCTGATCTCTCATTTGTGCTCTCATCTGAGCTCTCACTCTCCTTGAAGGTGCCTTACTCTCCTTCTCTACTCTCTCGTCTGAGCTCTCTACTCTCTCGTATGAGCTCTCTCTGAAACCCTAAACCCTAACTCATCTGAGATCTCGATCTGTTGCAGATCTGCTTCGCCGGCGATTAATCTGCTCCGGCTGTCCCCAAAACACTAAAAAAGCTTGCTCCTCCTCTAGATCTATCCATATCTCCCAAAACCCGTCCAAAAAAACCCTAAATCTCAGATTTGAGTGCTTTGAAAACCCCCTGTCCCCTGGGTTCCATTCTTTGTTTGCATTCATGGGTGATTCAGACCTATTTAAGTCCGATGGGACCTGGACTTCTGATGCACTTTTTGTTGCTTGCTCTAAAGCTCCACAGTGCGAGTGGGGTGGCGATTGTCATGGGAATCACACCTACACTCCTGTTGGCTCAGAGGAAACTGTGGAGGGGATGATGTGGTCTGAGCCCCCAGAGATCATTGTGCTCCTCGATACCCCTGAGATTATTGTCCTCCCTGATTCCCCTGAGATTATTGTAATCCCTGATTCCACTGACGATGAAGCTGCGGTTCAGTCTTCTGACAAAAGAATCGTCCCCGATGATGGTGATGTTGCCTCTAATTCTGATGTTTAACTAAGTCTCACTCTTGTTAAGTTGTTTATTTTGGGTACTTTTGCTGAGATTATTGCTCTGAATTATGCATGTTGTTGAATGAGTTTGTTGTGCTGTTGACTGAGACATTGGATTGATTTTGGATTTGTTGTTCTGATGTTGGATTATGTATGCTGATAATTTGCAGTATTTTGGTGTTGGTGTTCTGTTTTTTTGTTGATTCTCTGTTACATTGTGACTGCAAAACCTTATATTGATCATATGATGTACTCTGATGCATGCTTGAAAGTTGGATTGATCTTATGCATGTACTCTTATATTGGATTGTTCATTGTTGTTGAGTGAGGTGTTGGATTGATCAGTTAGGTTATCGGTGATGATGCAATATAACTGAGATGCAAAACCTTTATGCTCATTGTCTTAATGTGCCATAGCAACACTGTGTCACATGTAATTGATTGATGCTTATGTGTATGTTAAGGTATTGTGATTGATATTGTATCTATGAGGGTTATGGGGACATCCGAGATTATTTATGCATTTCAATGATGAAGTCTTGAAACTGAGATGCAATACCTTTAATGTCACTGCATTAATGTGCCATAGGAACACTTTTACATGTGGTTGATTGTTGCTTGTGTGTATGTTAAGTCTTGTGATTGGTCTTGTGTCTATGATGGCTATGGGGACATCTGAGATTATTTGTGCATTTCAATGATGAAGTCTTAACACTGAGATGCAAGACCTTTAATATCACTGCCTTAATGTGCCATAGGAACACTTTCACATGTGATTGACTGATGCCTATGTGTATGTTAAGGTATTGTGATTGGTCTTGTGTCTATGATGGCTATGGGGACATCTGAGAAAATCTACAATTGTGAAATCTTAATACAACTGAGATGCATTTCCTTTGTCTGGTTTGTCCCGAAATGTTTGTCCTAAAGGTCTAAAAGCTCTTGTGATTGGTGGTGTTATTCTCCTTGAGTCTATCTATGATGAAGTCTTGAAACTGAGATGCATTCCCTACATGTTCACTATCTTAGTGTGCCATAGGAACACAGTCAAATGACTGATTGATGCTTATGTGTATGCTAAGGTATTGTGATTGGGTTTGTGTCTATGAGGGTAATAGGGACATCTGAGAAATACATTATCATTGTTGTGCCATTACTTGTGCTTGTTTACAAAATTACACAAGTTCTTGTTACCTTACAATTTCCTGCTTCAAATAACAGCTTTCTGACAAAAAAAAATAATACTTAAGCTAGACAAAATATGTTACTTTACCTCCTAAGATTGCTCTGTACACAAAATGTTCAATCTTTGTCATATATTGCTAAATAAACTTGTAACATCCCAGGCCAAGCTACCCCAGCCACCAAGCCGCCCAGCCACCCAACGGTGTCGGCGCCGGTATTGGTGCTGCCTGGTTGTCCAAGGGCCTGCAGCCCACACACCCAACCCTTTCCCCATTTAAATGGGTAGGTTGTTGCCCACGGGGATCACTCAATTGGTGATATAAGTGGCAAGGTAATGCCCTTATATCTAAAGGTCTCGGGTTCGATCCCCGTGGGCAACAACCTACCCATTTAAATGGGAGAAGGGTTGGGTGTGTGGGCTGTAGGCCCTTGGACAACCAAGCGGCACCAGTACCGGCGCCGACACCGTTGGGTGGCTGGGAGGCTTGGTGGCTGGGGTAGCTTGGCCTGGGATGTTACAAAACTGACTGTCTTCAAGTGCTTCTTCAATGTCTTGATCTTCATATACTGTTGTCCCTTGTTGACTCTGTTGGCCTGCTATTGATGTTCCTGGTTGATCTGCTTGTTGTGCACCCCCATGCACTATGTCCCATGCTTCTATGATAGCCCACATAGGTGCCTTGATCTGTAACACCCCCAAATTTCAATCCGTTTGGAAAGGTATTACCGCCCGTGACCTCGGTTTCCACACCGAAGCCACCCCATGCTTTACCGGTTTAAACACAATTCATAAACAACAGTTAAGATATAAACATCAAAACCTTTAATTAAAACATATGTCTGGGGATTACATCCCAATCCCCATAGGACAAAACAGAGTATTTAGCGGAAGTCTTTATAAATATAAATACATGGGTCTTGATCATAAAGATCACCCGCCAAGGATCGTAGCCTGATAAACCATTAAAACACCATTTACTTTTATAGTCGTTCTATCCTTCATTCCTTGGATGCTAATCTGATGTGCCGAATCGAACGAATGACACTAGCCAACCATGCAGAGAATAATTACGGTTGGTTAGTCTAATGAAAGACTATGCAAGGGTACAAAGTAGATGATTCGAGTAGTCGTATTAGGTTAGACTCATCGCTCCTCGAATAATAACCGATGACGATAGTCAACCCTCATACTCCTACTGGGATATATCAAAAGGTATGATCAAAGGAAGATTCTGGAGACCAGGTCTCACAGCAATCAACCAAAAGGAAGACTCTAAAAGAATGAGTCTTATAGGAAACATGACAATGTTAGGGAACATAATAATCTCATACAAGCGTTAAAAAATGACAAGATGTTTCGGTTCACGACCAACCTCACCGCAATAATGCGAATCCAGATTGGAAAGAGAGCGTACTCTGATCAAGTCAAGACTAGTTTTCCTAGCTGCACTACTCATCTGAGGTTTATTAATCATGTGCGCTCGGGCACTTATATTATTTAATTCCAAAACACATACCACGTTATAGGCTTTTAATTATATGTCTGCCGACAGCGGGACATACTTCTGACAGGGATGAATCCCAAGTTTGTAGCACCAGCTTCGTGCCACCATCTCTATACCAAGTACAGAGAAAGGTCATGACCCACCATATGGTCTTTGAGTTTAGAACCCTTAGCACCATTTTCATTATCAAGAAACGACTAGACCTCAATTAGTCCATTGCTCCTACGACTACTCGTGCTAACTAAACAGTTCAAGCACATCAATAATCATATCAAAGCCTTCAGGCCAAAATATATATCTATAATAGCGTTGTTCTAGCAGATATATAACCTATTATAATATCATATTCTTTTCCACATAACATTTATCAAAACTGTTCCCAACGAAAATAGTAAATCATCCCAAATTAATTAACAATTAACCAATTGATAATTAATGGAAATATGGAATGATGAGCAAGAGCGAACCGCCACTTGCCTTAGATTACAGAAAGCTTAACGAGCTCTTAAAGACGATGATTCCCGGGTCTGATCAAGGACAGATCTCGGATCTCAAATCCTTCTGGAACGACCCATAATAAAACCTTAAATTAGATTCAATATCTACATATATGAATCTAAAAGAATAAGAAAAGAATCAAAGGGTCCGAGTCTCGTCCAAGAATCAACACCCAAGACACACACACACACACCACAGACCCATGCTTGCCGCGGGGTGCGGTCGTGGTGCCTGCCGCGGGTGCGGCGAGACGACAGAGGCAAAGTTCAACAAGTTTTCGGGAAGAATTACTTACCCAAATCGATCGATTCGACTTCGATTTGTTCTTGGTTTGTCTTCCCACCTTCTTAAGCCTTATACCACCTCTAAGGAACACCTCTTATCGCTCTCAAAATGGTTCAGATTAGCTCTCAAACGAAGCTTCAAACTTGCTTCAATGGAGGTTGTCTAAGATATAAGATGATGGAGGAGCTCTCTTGTGGCTCGATTCTCACCCGCCTCTCCTCTATAAATACCCCAAACATGCTGCACACGAGCTGGAGGAGGCAAGGAGGAGGTGTCCCGGCCTCAGAAACGTAGCCAAGGCAAGTCACCAAGGCTATAAAGTAGCCTTGCCAAGTTGCCCTGCAACTGTCGAGTGACATAGGCCACCGCAGGGTGCGGTGGGGGTGCGGCAGGGGTGCGGTGACGAAGTTGCTTCGTCTTCGCTGATGGCCTTTGCCGCGGGGTGCGGCACGCCCTTCACCGCGGGGTGCGGTCAAGGCCAGATCTGTCCCCCTCCGACTCCTTTGTCGTTTTTACCTTAAGTGGTAAAATGTTTTTAACTCCGGGTTAAATATATTCGTACACGAACGATCCTTTAGCCCGTAAATACCTTAACCGTATTTTATATTGCTCAGAAAAATATTACAAAGGTCAAACATTACACAAAATGTTCATACACCTCTGAATTTAATCTGACTCGCAACATGGGCTTAAAAAAGTTTGAAATTTACCCGTACAAAATATGGGATATTACATTACCTCCCCCTTAAAAGAAGTTTCGACCCCGAAACTTAGGTCATAAACATCTCGGGAAAGTGTCTATGCATATCCTCTTCAGTCTCCCAGGTAACTTCCTCAGTTCCTGACTTGGACCACAGAATTCGTACCAATGGTACGATCTTGTTGCGCAAGTGCTTCTCACGGCGCTCGAGAATACGCACAAGTATCTCTTCATAAGTACCATCTGCTTGAATCTCAATGTCTTCATAGCTCAGCACATGAGACTCATCTGGTACGTACTTCCTCAACAAGGATACGTGGAACACATTATGCACTGGATGCGCCGATGGCGGCAATGCCAAATGGTACGCAAGGGATCCCACTCTATCGAGGATTTCAAATGGTCCCACGTAGCGAGGGTTAAGCTTCCCACGCTTACCAAATCTGAACACGCCTTTGGATGGCAAGACTCTGACAAAGACCTTGTCGCCAACTTCAAATTCAACATTCCTACGTCTTGGATCGGCGTAAGACTTCTGTCGATTTTGAGCGGTCAACATTCTTTGTCTGATCAAATCAATATCTGAAGCAGTTCTCTCGACCAACTCTGGTCCGAGTAAAATCTTGTCGGCATTCTCATCCCAACAAATTGGCGATCTACACTTTCGACCATACAAAGCTTCAAATGGAGCCATCTTGATAGTAGTGTGCCAGCTATTGTTGTACGTGAACTCGATTGGACTTAAGCTGTCCTCCCAGCTAGTCGGACGGTCAAGTACACATGCTCTCAACATATCTTCCAGGGTCTGGATAGTCCTCTCAGGCTGTCCATCCATCTGAGGATGAAATGCAGTGCTGAACCTTAGCTCGGTTCCCATGGCCTTGTGGAGTTCCTTCCAGAATCTCAATGTAAAACGGCCATCACGATCCGATACAATGGTCTTAGGAATACCATGTAAGCGGACAATGTCGTGCAAAAACACTTCAGCTAGCTTTTGGACTCCCCAGGTTGACTTAATAGCCACGAAGTGAGCACTCTTCGTGAGCCTGTCAATGATAACCCAAATAGCATATTTCTGACTCATAGTCTTGGGTAATCCTGTGATGAAATCCATTGCGATATCTTCCCATTTCCATTCTGGAACTGGAAGATGTAGCAATTCACCACCTGGTCTGCGGTGCTCTATCTTGACCTTCTGACAAGTCAAGAATTTCGCCACGAATTCTGCCACATCCCACTTCATGTTGGGCCACCAGAACTTCATTCTGAGGTCCTTGTACATTTTACTAGAGCCTAGATGTACAGAGTAGGCTGATGAGTGGGCTTCCCTCATCACCAATTGGCGAAGACCATCAACGTCAGAGTGATCTGTCCTCCTGAATCACAAAACGGGAGCTTTCTCGTTCAACGCTTCACATCTCAACTTTACCAAAACTATATCATCAATTTGTTTTTCTCGAATCTGATCAAGTAGTGTAGCCTGAATTTCCAACATACTCAGGTATCCTCTACGTTGATCATACAAGATTTCAGCTTCACACACCATTTGATTCAGTTTGGCTTGAGTAGTGAGGAGAGCTACTACTGTCTCGTGCGGTGTCTTCCGGCTCAGTGCATCGGCTACTACATTAGCCTTGCCCGGATGATACATCAATTCAAGATCATAATCTTTGAGCAACTCTAACCAGCGTCGTTGCCTCATGTTCAACTCTTTCTGAGTGAATACGTACTTGAGACTCTTGTGGTCGGTGAAGACTTGACATTTCACACCATAGAGATAATGCCTCTAAATCTTCAACGCGAACACTACCGCCGCTAGTTCTAGATCATGCGTCAGATAGTTTTCTTCATAGGTTTTCAGTTGCCTTGATGCATAAGCAATCACCTTGCCTTTCTGCATCAACACGCATCCTAAACCATTCTTAGAAGCATCACTATAGACTACATATCCGTCATTTCCTTCTGGTAGTGCTAACACCGGTGCCAAGGTCAATCGTCGTTTCAATTCTTGAAAATTGGCCTCGCACTTGTCAGTCCAGACAAACTTCTTATGGACCTTGCGGAGTAAACCGGTCATAGGTAGAGCGATCTTGGAAAATCCTTCTACAAACCGTCTATAATATCCGGCAAGTCCAAGGAAACTGTGTACCTCTTTCACATTCTGAGGCCGCTTCCAGTTGGCTACCGCCTCAATCTTCTGGGGATCAACCATTACCCCATTCTCGTTGATCACATGGCCTAAGAAAGCCACTTCCTTAATCCAGAAGTCACACTTAGACAATTTAGCATATAGCTAATTTTGTCTAAGGATTGACAACACAATCCGCAGGTGTTCCTCGTGAACTTCCTCGTTCGGGGAATAAATCAAAATATCATCAATGAAAACCACCACGAACTTATCTAGGTACTGGTGAAAGCATCGATTCATCAGGTCCATGAAGACCGCTGGAGCATTGGTAAGTCTGAATGGCATAACTACGAACTCATAGTGGCCATACCTTGTCCGGAATGCAGTCCTCGGAATATCTTCCTCACGAATTCTGAGCTGATGGTAACCAGATCTCAGATCGATCTTGGAAAAGACTTTAGCTCCTTGTAGCTGATCTAGCATATCGTCAATCCTTGTCAAAGGATACTTGTTCTTGATCGTGACTTTATTCAACTCTCGATAGTCGATACAAAGCCGAAACGATCCATCTTTCTTCTTGACAAACAAGACCGGAGCACCCCAAGGCGATGCACTCGGTCTTATATAGCCTTTGTCGAGAAGATCCTCTAACTGCTTTTTTAATTCCTGTATCTCAGCAGGGGCCATTCTGAAATACCCCAAATAAGTTGATAATGGCAAAATGGTAAATTAATTATGGGATTACTTAAATATGGGAGAAATGGAATTTGGGGATTAAAATCCCTAACTCTCGGTTGTCTCTCTCTCTCTCTCCCGTGTGAGTTATTCACATGTGCCCAGCCAGCTCCCTTCTCTTCCCCGACGAATCCGACCTTCCCCTGTGCCGAGTTGTTCTTCTCCGGCGAGTCGACGTGGACCGTGCTGCTGCTCCTCCTCCTCCTCCCCTGCAGTCGTGCTGGTTCATGGTTGTTGCTGTCCGCGTGGTGCTGCTGTGGAGCCGTGGCTGCTGCTGTCCGAGCTGTTGTCCGCTGCTGTGGCTGTTGTTGCTGAGTTCCGGCGATGAGCAGAGCTTCTCCGACAAGGCTACGTGGTGGTGTCAACGAGGTAAACCTCCGATTGGGTTGTTGAAGTTCGGATGGCTGATATATATGAGTTGCTGATTTTTGTTGGACTGAATTTTTGGTTGTGCAGCAACTTGGTTTTGGTGTATTAGAAGTGGGTTAATTATGGGTTTTGCTGAATTAAACTTTGATTCGAGTTTGGGGGCTACTAATTGCTGCTATACATATACATATATATGTGACCGGTTGTTATTTAAATTGGTGGACAGATTTGGGAAATTCAGGGGCCTTGGATATATATATATATAAATTGTTGCTGAGTTCGGTTATATGTGTGCAGCAAGGAGTGGAATATTTGATTTGGAGATTGGATTAATTTGAGGGTGGTTTCGCCTAATTAATTAAGGAATGATTTTAGGGTTTGAATAGGGGGGGTTTTGTTAGTAGTGGATTTGTATGAGTAATTAATGCCAGGGATTTGCTCGGATTGATTTCGCAGGTTCGTTCGAGTTGGTTGGAGATCTCTGAGATCGTGGTTGTCGAGTTTGAGGCAAGTTGATTCTTGATAACCCTTCGTATATTTTTATAAAATTACTTTTGGCTCCTATCTTGTTTCAGTAATTAATTTTATCCTTGTCTGAGTGCGTTAATTCGGATTATTGGTTGTGGAATTACTTGGTTGTGTGTGTGTGTGTGTTAGTATTTGTCTAGTGTTGGATATTGGTCTCGTGTTGAAGATCGGTTGTGTGCTTGATTAATGGTTTGTTGATAGATTTTGGTTGTAGATGTTGGTTGCCGTTGATTGTCGGTTAGTTGTTGGTTGTTGTTGATCGTTTGTTGTGGATTGATTGTGTGAATAATTGTTGGTTTGTTGGCGGATATCGGTTGTGTGTTTTGTTGTTAGTTATGTGCTGGGTTATTGGTTTTGTGTTGAACCTGGTTGAATGTGTTGGTTGGTTGCCTTGTGTTGTGTTTGCTTGGGTGTTGGTTGGTTGGTTATGGAGCCGGGGTGAGGGTGTGACCTCATCCGACCACGCGAGGGTGACCTCCGTTGGTTCAGGCTATGGGTGTTGATTGGTTGGTTATGGAGCCGGGGTGAGGGTGTGACCTCATCCGACCACGCGAGGGTGACCTCCGTTGGTTCAGGCTATGGGTGTTGATTGGTTGGTTATGGAGCCGGGGTGAGGGTGTGACCTCATCCGACCACGCGAGGGTGACCTCCGTTGATTCAGGCTATGGGTGTTGATTGGTTGGTTATGGAGCCGGGGTGAGGGTGTGACCTCATCCGACCACGCGAGGGTGACCTCCGTTGGTTCAGGCTATGGGTGTTGGTTGGTTGGTTATGGAGCCGGGGTGAGGGTGTGACCTCATCCGACCACGCGAGGGTGACCTCCGTTGGTTCATGCTATGGGTGTTGATTGGTTGATTGTTGTGATATCTATTATGTGTTGAATGTTGGTTGCGAACTGATTAAGTGATTTTGTGTTGAATGTTGGTTGTGTACCCGAGTAAGTGATTTTGTGATGATATTGACTGTGCGCTTGATTAAGTGGTTGTGTTGGCGAATATTGATTGTGTGTTTTGGTTATTGGTTTGATTTGGATGTTGATTGGTATTAGTTGCGGTTGTGGGCCATTGTTGGCCATTGGTTGTGGTTGTGAAATTTTGTATCTTGTAGTTGTTGCCGGTAGCTTGTTGCGGAAAGAGGATTATGTGATATGTGGATTAATTACCAAGATGGTTAAGTGGATGTTGCGAAGGTTGGTTTCCCATCTAGAGGGTGTGGGCCAACATAGGTTGAGTTTGAATGTATGAGTTGCAGTCTATGTTAACGAACAAGCGGCACCGGAAGGGTGGCTGGCCTGGATCGTTATTTTGTTATGTTTATATAATGTGATGATTGTCTTGCTTATGCTTAAGTGTTTGTTAATGCGAAAGCTGATTGGATTGTTTTATGCGTTTATACTCGTGTAAGGTTGAGATTGGCTGGATTGTGGTTAGTCTATTGAAGAGTTGGATAGAAATGGTTAATTAGTGGTATGTGATAGTGTGTGTATATGTTTTGACGTGTGGTTGGTATTAGTTGGTTGATATGATTAAGTATAATTATGATATTATATATATGTATATATTGTGTGGCGTGTTGTCGTTGTTGTGAGTTGATTGGTGATATATGTATGTGTTTTGAACTGTTTTGGCTTGAGGAGTTTTGCTAGTCTTTCGTAAGACTGGCCAACTTCGGTTTACGTGCCGCGGTTGGCTGGGGTATCGGGTCCCCCAGTCAATCAGGGTTTGCAGATTTAGCGCCAGCAAGGAGGATTCTGATCACCGTCGGTTTTGGAGTCGAGAACTCTACTCTTTTGGTTTGGACTTGACTTGTTGCACGTGTCGTTTTGGTCTCGGACTTTGAATGCGTTGTATTTATTGTATTGGTTTTGGTTTTTGGTTGTTGGTTGTTGGTTTTTGGTTTGTAAATGGTTGTATTTCAGTATATTAAGTTGTTGGTGGTTTCAAACTCTGGACAGGTTTTACAGGTTTTCCGCTGTGCTGCTTTTGATATTATATATATGGGTTATGTTTTGCATTTTTTCTTTTCACCCGCCTTATAATCCTTCCGGATTATGGCACTGTAGCACGACTGGCCTGGGGGTGTTCCACATTCTGTACGGTGCTTTAGAAATCAGAGCAGTACCTGGTTCAAGATCAATTGAAAACTCTACAATACGATGCGGGGGTAATCCAGGAATCTCTTCCGGAAAGACATCCGGAAATTCCCGAATCACAGGAATATCAAGAATTGATGGTTCATCTTTCATGGGCTCGTCCAGATAGCAAAGGTACCCGACATAACCCTGACGAAGTAGCTTAAACGCAGCCATTGCGTTTATAAGCCTACCATAATCAGCGTCATTCCCACCTTTAAACTTGCACACACTCTGGCCCCCAGATGACACCGTCACTATTCTCGAACTAAAATCGATCACTGTCCCATGGCGTGTCAGCCAATCCATACCGAGGATAATGTCGTAGGGATCCATGGCAATACAGATCAAATATGCCTCGAATTTCTTACCCTGGATGGTAATCAGAAACTCGGACAGACACTTAGTTCCTACTAAGCGTTCATTATTAGGAAGATTCACAACGAAATGCTCACAAACTTCGTTGCAAACTAAACCTAACTTACTAACACAATTCTCTGAAATGAAGGAATGGGTAGCACCCGAATCAAACAGTATGCATACAGGAGTAGAGTGAAGGTATATGGTACCTTGAGCAATCGGTGCATTAGGTCCATCAGCCTCACGCATCTCATACAGGCGCTGACCCTGACCTCCTGAAGTTGTTGGGGCTTTTCCTTTGTTCTGGGCAGTTGTCTGCATCGAAGGACTAGGAGTAGTTGCTGGTTTGAACCTGGGTCGGTTACTCTGCCTAACAGACCCCTGATGCGACTCTGCTCCTTTCTCCTTTCCCTACCAACAGAACTTCTGCAAATGCCCCTCAGTCCCACAACCAAAACACGTCTTCTTCTCCTTTGGACATGTGATGCTTTTGTGCCCAACGTCACCACAGTTATAACACTGAATCGAACTCTTGCCCTGACCCGATTGTTGTGTCAACCCGCCTTGTGTTCTACCCGTTTTCGCCTTGCTGGTTTTAGCAAAGTTGGACGGTGGCGCAGGACGTTTGAATCCGCTTGCCTGAGGTTGATTCTGTGTTGACCTCTGGCGATTCTTCCTCTTGGTTGATTCTTCTAGAGTTGCCTCTAGCTTATAAGCCGCATCCACATATTGTTCCAGAGTAGAGCAATTGTGGCTTAATATCATTGGCTTAATCTTTGGGTTCATCCACTCATGGAAATGCCAAATCTTCTATTCTTCAGTGGATACATCCGATCCGACGTATGGCAACAAGTGATTAAACTTAATTGCCAATTCATCCACCTTCAACCCTTCAGTCTTAGGGTAAAGAAACTCCTTGCGCTTTTCCTCTCTCATTGCCCGAGAGAAGAATCGGTCGATCATCTTAGTCTTAAATATTGCCCAACTCAAATCAGGGCTATCCGCAAGACCAGTGTTTTCCCACCACTCACTAGCATCTCCTTTTAATTGCAGAGAAGCTATGTGCACCTTCTCGGCTTCCGTGCACTCCACACTGCGGAATAACCGCTCCATGTGGGAAAACCAATGCACCACCTCAACTGGTTCACCTTTCCCGTTGAAGCTGTCGGGTCTCATAGAATTTATGGCCTTCAGTGCTCGGCCACAATCATTCTTGCTTCTGACTACAGTCTCCTGATGCCGGGGTACATGAGTTTCTTGTTCCTCAACTTCCGGGGCTGTTGAGGATGTTGGCACATCCTGTGCCTGAGATACACTCGGGTGTAAGACATCAGTCATTGCTTGCATGAAAATTTCCCGAATTTCAGCGACGACCGCCTCGTCAAATATCCTCGGAGCATTGCTCCTGGGATCATGTTGAGAATTGGACTCACGTACATTCTCAGGAGTTCCAGCGCTCCTCTCGTTGTGTCTGGGATGGTTACCAACATCAGAACGAGTGTTGTTCCTTGTGTTCACCATCTATTTATCGATCAAATTCTAAGGATTTCATACATTAATATTTCTCCCAAAATACTTAATGTAATAAAAATCAACTCAGAATAGATCAACTTGGTACTTATAGAGATGAACTTGAACTATTTTACAAACTGCACATTAGCCGATCTCCCGAGCGTCAGGTCAAAATTGCTCGGAGATTGTGGTATTTCACAAAGTACATGCCGCAATACTAGAATATTTACATGGTACATGCTGAAATACTAAGAAAAGGAAACTACTGCTACAGGCAACGTCGGTCCTTATCACGGTGTTCCGAAACGTTTCCTATACGATAGACTTCCCATGCAAGGCTTCTTCGGACGGGGTTCTCCATCGGATTTTGACGATGGACTACGCACCCTGCTTGGCCCTAGAACACATGATTCTGGTGTCCCTGGCCTTATCTCAGTCATGGTGAATTATGGATCTTCCACGTTTGGCTCTCCTAGCCCAGCCCTTCTGTGAGCACTGGCGATCATTTTATCCATCTGGTATTGCTGTTCAGAAGAGATCATCTCGCTTTGGCGAAGGATCTCTCGTAGTTCAGATTCCGTCCTCCTTTTCCTTTGAGTAAGGATAGTCTGAGATTCTCTACCATTTCTTCCAATACCGTACTCGGTATAAAGTATTTCCCAGTCAGCATCAGACATGAGTGCGTACTCTGGCACTGGTGGCAACTCTTGCACATGTGGTAACTCTGAACTGGGGTGAATAGATTGCATCCCCGGTTCCTGACTATCCACCAACAAGTGCCTCAAGTCATCGGACTCCTGGTTCTTCTCATTGAGGTCCATCTCGGTATCCTCCTCGGAATCATCCTCGATGGGGTCCTCTTCCTCGTCGGGGTCTTCCTCTATGGGGTCCTCTTCTTCATCTTCCTCCTCGCTCTCTTCAGGAATCATTTCTATCTGGTAATCGTCATTATAGTACCCTCTCGCATACCTAGACGATTAATCTTCATGCATTGTTTCCTCCCTTGGTGGCTCAACTGGTGCTGCCACAGGAACTACAACATTCCTTGACACCAGGACTACCGACTCAGGAAGCATATGCTTGATCTCCTCAGGTGGGCTGCTTGGTTCTCCAACCTCGAAGCACCCCTGGGGTATTGGGAAGTCGAGCCTTCCTGGAGATGGTGAATCTATCTCGGCATCTACCGAGTCTCTCTTATGAGAAAGACACACACCCATATCCTACAGGATAACGAGGAAAGAATTAGTCTTTCTAGACATAGAAGCAAGCTTACTACATCAGACTATAGATAGAAGACATGACTATGAACTGTGTTTTTATTTTCAAATTCTTTTCATTTTGAAAATTCAGAGCCCTTTTGAAAATACTTTTCAATTGAAAACGAGTAATTGGTTTTCAAATACCCAACCCGTTATAAAACTTAGGCTCTGATACCAGATCTGTAACACCCCCAAATTTCAATCCGTTTGGAAAGGTATTACCGCCAGTGACCTCGGTTTCCACACCGAAGCCACCCCAGGCTTTACCGGTTTAAACACAATTCATAAACAACGGTTAAGATATAAACATCAAAACCTTTAATTAAAACATATGTTTGGGGATTACATCCCAATCCCCATAGGACAAAACAAAGTATTTAGCGGAAGTCTTTATAAATATAAATACATGGGTCTTGATCATAAAGATCACCCGCCAAGGATCGTAGCCTGATAAACCATTAAAACACCGTTTACTTTTATAGTCGTTCTAGCCTTCATTCCTTGGATGCTAATCTGATGTGCCGAATCGAACGTATGACACCAGCCAACCATGCAGAGAATAATTACGGTTGGTTAGTCTAATGAAAAACTATGCAAGGGTACAAAACAGATGGTTCGAGTAGTCGTATTAGGTTAGACTCATCGCTCCTCGAATAATAATCGATGACGATAGTCAACCCTCATACTCCTACTGGGATATATCAAAAGGTATGATCAAAGGAAGATTCTGGAGACCAGGTCTCACAGCAATCAACCAAAAGGAAGACTCCAAAAGATTGAGTCTTATAGGAAACATGACAATGTTGGGGAACATAATAATCTCATACAAGCGTTCAAAAACGACAAGATGTTTCGGTTCACGACCAACCTCACCGCAATAATGCGAATCCAGATTGGAAAGAGAGCGTACTCTGATCAAGTCAAGACAAGTTTTCCTAGCTGCACTACTCCCTAGTTGCACTACTCATCTGAGGTTTATTAATCATGTGCGCTCGAGCACTTATATTATTTAATTCCAAAACGCACACCACGTTATAGGCTTTTAATTATATGCCTGCTGACAGCGGGACATACTTCTGACAGGGATGAATCCCAAGTTTGTAGCACCAGCTTCGTGCCACCATCTCTATACCAAGTACAGAGAAAGGTCATGACCCACCAAATGGTCTTTGAGTTTAGAACCCTTAGCACCATTTTCATTATCAAGAAACGACTAGACATCAATTAGTCCATCGCTCCTACGACTACTCGTGCTAACTAAACAGTCCAAGCACAGCAATAATCATATCAAAGCCTTCAGGCCAAAATATATATCTATAATAGCGTTGTTCTAGCAGATATACAACCTATTATAATATCATATTCTTTTCCACATAACATTTATCAAAACTGTTCCCAACGAAAACAGTAAATCATCCCAAATTAATTAACAATTAACCAATTGATAATTAATGGAAATATGGAATGATGAGCAAGAGCGAACCGCCACTTACCTTAGATTGCAGAAAGCTTAACGAGCTCTTAAAGACGACGATTCCCGGGTCTGATCAGGGACAGATCTCGGATCTCAAATCCTTCTGGAACGACCCATAATAAAACCTTAAATTAGATTCAATATCTACATATATGAATCTAAAAGAGTACAAAAAGAATCAAAGGGTCCGAGTCTCGTCCAAGAATCAACACCCAAGACACACACACACACCACAGACCCATGTTTGCCGCGAGGTGCGGTCGTGGTGCCTGCCGCGGGTGCGGCGAGACGACAGAGGCAAAGTTCAACAAGTTTTCGGGAAGAATTACTTACCCAAATCGATCGATTCGACTTCGATTTGTTCTTGGTTTGTCTTCCCACCTTCTTAAGCCTTATACCACCTCTAAGGATCACCTCTTATCGCTCTCAAAATGGTTCGGATTAGCTCTCAAACGAAGCTTCAAACTTGCTTCAATGGAGGTTGTCTGAGATATAAGATGATGGAGGAGCTCTCTTGTGGCTCGATTCTCACCCGCCTCTCCTCTATAAATACCCGAAACATGCTGCACACGAGCTGGATGAGGCAAGGAGGAGGTGTCCCGGCCTCAGAAACGTAGCCAAGGCAAGTCACCAAGGCTACGAAGTAGCCTTGCCAAGTTGCCCTGCAACTGTCGAGTGACATAGGCCACCGCGGGGTGCGGTGGGGGTGCGGCATGGGTGCGGTGACGAAGCTGCTTCGTCTTCGCTGCTGGCCTTTGCCGCGGGGTGCGGCACGCCCTTCACCGCGGGGTGCGGTCAAGGCCAGATCTGCCCCCCTCCGACTCCTTTGTCGTTTTTACCTTAAGTGGTAAAATGTTTTTAACTCCGGGTTAAATATATTCGTACACGAACGATCCTTTAGCCCGTAAATACCTTAACTGTATTTTATATTGCTCAGAAAAATATTACAGAGGTCAAACATTACACAGAATGTTCATACACCTCTGAATTTAATCTGACTCGCAACATGGGCTTAAGAAAGTTTGAAATTTACTCGTACAAAATGTGGGATATTACATGATCTCTCTTGGTAGATTCCCCTGAGCCATTAATTTCTTCTTGTTTACATGTGGCATATCATACTCATTGCCTCCCTTGCATTTAAGTATTTCATTCATAGCAAATTATAGTGTCATCCACACATCTCTTAGAGTTGTAGGGGCCAATTCAAAAAATGCTTCGTGTACTGCTTGTACCATATGATCAATACTTGTTGGCATATTCTTGTGCATGAGTGACTGAATGTTTCTGAAAAATCCTAGATCTAAGATGTTTACATTTGGACTATTAGCTGGCTGTTGTATTAAAATAAAGGTGAATCCATCCTGAATGTATACCTGTTGCCATTCTGGATCTCCTTGAATTATATGGGCCATTGTATTGTCTTGTTGTATGAATATAACTCTCTGAACTCTATCTTGTGGCCATTTTGCCTTGATTGCTGGAATGATTTGGTTTATTAACATGTTCCTTGTCACTTGCTTGTTGACTGATTCAACTAGCTTTGTAACTAGTGTCTTCTTCTCTATGTTTTTGGATGACCTTTTTGCTGCTTATTGATATGTGAATGAAAAGATTCCTATCTTCCCATAAAAAATGCACTGTCCCTCTGCATCAAATCTAGACCTTGCTACAACTGCAGTGAACATAACTTTGGGAATGAATTTAGATGAATTTGCAGCTCTGTACTTGCCCCTTTCATTCTGTGCTAGATATACTCTCTGTGATTTCTTTGATAGAAAAAACCACTTCTCATCCAAGTGTATAAAATCAAACATTGGATAATACACTGACTTAGCTTCTACAGTATCCCCTTGTAGTAACTTCAGTACCCAATCCAACTTAGCCTTCTTATGTCCCTCACTCAAACCAGAATGAAGTGGATTTGTATGTGGTTTTATTGTACCTTGCTTGACCATCCTATGCACTTTGATCTTTGAAATACTAAGCTTGCTAGCTAAGTCTCTAATGCATGACCTGTCTCCCATGCTCAGTGCTGTGATTGAATCCATCTCTACTTGAATTCCTTTTCTACCACATTTGTGATACTTTGTGCTTAGATTGTACCTCTGGTGTGCATTATGTTGCTTCTTGGCTGTGTTCCAAAGTCTGCCTATGCACCTTGTTGACATGTTGAACTCTTGTGCAACTTCCTTTATTGCACTATGTGGTAATTGTCCCTCTTTAGATCTCGTTAGCAGAGCATGCAATATGTGCATTTTTTTATCACTGTTGAGCCTGGTATTTTGTGTTGGCTGATGATGTTGTGTTGCCTCTGTGTTGTGCTCTGCTTCTTATGACTGTCCCTCTTCATCTCCTGGTTCCTGGTTGAGATCAAAACTATGTTCATCTTGTTCCATGTCCCCTGCTGACCCATTGAGTTCTTCGAACTCTTCTCCATCATAAATGTACTCATCTGGAAGTGGAGCTTCATTTAAGTCAAAAGCTGAGGCCATGACACCACCAGGCTGTGATGCAGATTATTCTCTGTTTTACTCTGAATTTCAGTGAAGCTTTGAATGTAAATTCTGTAAATCCCCTGCATAATGATGTAATCCTCTTTATACTCTGTTTAGGGGCAATTATGTCTAGGGCAATTATATCCTAAGTCCCCAAAATTTGCAGAGATTGTTTAGGGCAATTATGTCCTAAGTCCCCAAAATTTTGAAAGTGGATCCGTGTGCTTGCTAATGCTCCCCTTTCATTGGACGATTTTTCATCTGTGGTAATTTATCACAGATTGCACTGTAGCAGTAATAATTACAACTTGTACTTTAATAAAATTTCTTAATTGAAGAGCTTTTTGTACTTTAGGACAAACATTTCGGGACAAAGAGAGTATTATATAATATATTAGGCAAAAGATTTTAGTTATGACATGTGACAAATAGTATAGTGTCTTATTGTAGAAGCAACATGTGATGATAGTAAGTTTTAATAGATTGTCATACTTGTACCGATCTTATAATATATGTATTTAAAAAAATTATTTATAACTTTATCATAGCATTATTTTCATAAACTTATAAAGCAGTGTGTCTTTTTTAAAATAAAAGAAAATTAAAAAAACGGATAGTGATCATGGTGGAAAAAATACAAAAGTGTAAAGTGAATTGTACATTAATGTGAAAAAGATTAATTATGAAATAATATTGTTTGGTAAAACCGATTGTTTCAAAATTTGTATAGGAGACCATCAAAAAAAAAAAAAAAAATTGTATAGGAGACTAATCGTAATTTTCTCATATATAAATCGGAGCAGTAATATACATACGGAGTATATTGGAAAAAGGCCTCATTAATGAGGCATACAAAAAAGCGAACTTGCTTATTTCCTTCTATTGCCTCCCATTCTCAGACGCAGCCGTACGCGGCACCACCGCCTATTGGCGCACCCATCGCGGCACCACCGCCTCTCCAACTTCCACCATTGAAGCTCGCATGCTTCTTCTCGTGATGTTGCTACGATGGGTGTTCTTCCTCTATGTGGTAACTAAATAGTTTCTTTTACCAATCAAAACTGTATTTTCCATATGATTATGCAAATTAGGGGATTTTCTAGTTGCTATTTCGATAGATTTATTTTATAAAGTGAATGATTAGGTGAAGTTGAGATGCATGTTTGGATGTTATGACGCAAACAGTGGTCAGGACGTGTAGTTACGCAATCTGTGAATTCTTTAAATTGCATTCTTGTCGTTATGTTATATGGGTACATGGTCTGGATAACCATGTTCTTTTGCTGGATCTAACGAGAGGTCATATGAATTAGTAATGTAATGTGTGACATGTGTCCAAAGAATCTCTTTTTCTTCTTCACTGCATAGATGTGTTCCTTTGATGTGCCGAATTAGAAATATAAAAAATTTATCACTTGAATCTTGTTATGTTGGGTTTGTTTGAAATTTGGGTAATGTATGAAATGAGGATCTGGTGTAGAAGCAACTTGGATTCGAACTTAATTGCTGATAAATGACGTTTGGGAAATCAAATTAGGGTTTGTATTCATCATAGTACCCAATCCTACTCTCTATGTTACCACACCTCCAGTGCCACCACAGGTTCCTCCTTCCTTTTCTTTTTTATTTCCTTTTTATAATCCGTTTATCCTCCCCTTTCTACTTGGATGAATTGGTTGAAAACTTTTCAGCTGCAAAATGAGAAATCAAGAGTCTTTCCTTGTGAAATAGTATATCAATTTCCTCATTCTTCATCCCTCTTTATTTAGCGAGTTCTCCGTGGAGAGACATTTGTTATAGAGGACAGGATCTCCGTGGTGGAATCAAGGGTTCTTTCCTTCTGTTTGAAATGTGAAACATGAATTCAACCTCCTCCCACGTCATCTCTTTTTCTTCGGTGAGCTCTCCTAACAGAGAGGACGATTGGTGTGGATGTTTTGACAATGTTACCATCAAGATAAATTGATTTGAGGTTAGGCATGAGACAAGGCCCAGTCGGAGAAGAGTGCTGTGATGAGGAAAGGTGTGGTGGCTTACAGGGGACGCCAAATGAACGAAATAGACCCAGAGCTCGTGTATAGGATACCGAATCTAAGGTGGTATTATTGTATTAGGTTGAGCAAATGGAAATATTTATCTGCATTGGATACTGTTTTTATCCCCCACAGTGCATTCTTTTTGCTGTCGTAAGAGGTCAAAGAGTATGTTGCCTTGTTGTCATAAGAGGATGTTGCCTGGTTATAAATTCTTTTCTCAATGCGTCTATATCTCATGATGCATACTTTTGATGAGGTCTGCACATTTGACTGTTCAGCAATGGAAAAAGATGGATTGCATTCATTAGAAACCTTACTCATCCTTCTTTCACGGTGGATGAGATTTGGAAATTGAAAATCATGTTTTGATTATTGGAGATGCCATAATTTGGTTTCTGAATTAAGAGCTCAACGCATTTGAAACATAGTATTGGATTAACTTTAGCTTTTAGAGATAGCAATTTTGCTTTCCCTTGTGTTGTGATCATGTGATTAGCTTACAGTTTTAAGTAGGAAATGGGTTTCTTAGGTACATAATTATTCTTTTCCTTAAGAGTTTTCTAAACATCATTTTTAGGATATACTTTTTGTGTAACTTTCTAGTATGTGAAAAAATCATACATAAAAATCTGTTAATTAGTTGACCAAAGAGATTTAAATACAATATTATGTTTATAAGTCAGTTTTCGAAATACTTCATATATTTGTGTAGGAGTTTCTACATGTTGATCATTCAGGAAATGATCTCTCATAACTTCTTTTCTAGTCTTCATTTGTGTACTGTCCGGATCATAATTCTTTCTGAAGCACTAGCTACATGACACATATATTAGTATATCACTGTGTAATTCTCTTGTAACTCTTTTAATGTTGGGTGGTTTATAGTGATTTCTAATGTTCTATGGCCATAAACTACCTTCCTCTTTACTTAAATTGCTTTAACATTTTTGCATTATTTTTAGTCCCAAACTTCTCAAATTATCAATGTAAAGGTGAAGAAGTTCTACAAAGCATTTTTCATCCATATGCTTGTTAGTTTTCGATTTCTATAGAATCACATATAAATGCATTTCCATGTTTGCTATCTATGTATGTGGAGATTTTTGGAAGAATGTCACACTGTACACGTATTTGTTTTAAAGGAAAGTTTATTTCTCCAATGTTTTATCTGTCAAAGCAATAAAAGGTAATATGCAAAATGCTTAGTTGTCCCTTTGATTGAAAGAACTTAATTGTATGGATCTCTCTTTTCATCAATGCTATACTTCTTGCATGTAGGTGGTTCTCATTAAAGTTGTTTCCTGCTTAGGATTTAGTGTACTTAAATCTGTTAATTTCACATGATTTAAGCCTAAAACTTGATTAAATATAAGATTAAATTAAACAGAAATATGTTTGATAATTATGCTGGGTCCATCCATTAGCTTTTCACAACTGAAAAAATGAAGAAACCGATTGCCTTGTTTCTTAATAGGGTTTTATTTTCTTTTCTCGCTCTATATTTCCCTGTCCTAATGATAAAGATATGTTGCGATACTATGGCGAATGTAGTAGAATTTTTCAGTTTAATAGGTCTCTCGGATTAGTATTTAAGCACCGATATTCTTATAAGATTGTTGACTTTTTTCATCTTTTATGTGATTCCTACCATTCTTGAGAAACTCACTTCTTTCTAATTGTGTTTCCTCATACAGCTAGACTTATATTTAATGTCTTGAACTGGCTATAAATGATAAAATTAAATTTAATGCCTTACTTACTTAGGGTGTCACTGTATTTATTGCTTTTTATTTTTTCTCTTTTACTCTACTTTTTCTCCTTCTTTTTCTTCTTTCAACCATATCCTTTTTCGCTTCAATTCTTTTCCTCCTCCTTTCTCTTTCCTTGCAAATCTTTTGTGGTGTTCTCTCCGTGTTTTAGTTTTAAGCTCCAATGGCTTCTTTCCCTGTGAGAAAGGCTTGCGAATTCTGTAAACAATCTGCTACTGCTCTGAGAAATGGCTGGCAGCTTCAGGATGGAACATTTTCCCATCTATGTGAACAATGCTTGTAAGATAGCCGAAAAGATTGCCAACACTTTCTCTAAATTTTAAACCTTATACTTGTAAATCTATGTGATACTTTTGTGATTTAGTCTAGTTTTTTTTCTGTTTTGTTTTTGTTCTTATTTTTCTCTTTGTTGGATAAACTATTTGGAAAACCTTTATCTGGAATGTAGCAAGGATTTGTTGGCTCCTCATTTGAGATTTTGTTAATCAAAGTTTTCTTTTTCCTTTCAAATTTTGAGCAATGCTCTTTTTCAATTGCAAAATATTGAGTAGTTTTTCCCCACTGGTTGATTATGCTTTTGCAGATCTTTATTGGTTTACCTGTACGGGCTATATTATCTTTTTTTTTTCCTAATATTAACAGTTGGATTCCTTTGTATAATCATTTTTTTGATGTTTCTTCTCTTGCCTCTTTCTCTCTATTTAGGTGGGACTCAGATGGGCTGGATTTACATTGAGAATTGGGTTTGAATAACTTTCTTCTGATGATATTTAATATTTTTGTTGTCCAAAAAAAATTCGGTGATGCTAGGAGAGCACTTAATGTCAGAGTTGTATTTTGATTTGATTTTTGGACAGTAACTGAACTACAACAGGCATTTTAGTTGAACTAGGTAATCAAATAGATGAGATTAAATTAGTTATTTACAAAACAAAGGCATTTTAGTTTAGTACTTCAGACCTCTGAAGTCTGTAAGAATCTGAACTAGTTTACTGATGCATGTAGAATTAGCTGTGTTGTATTACATCCAATGAGTTGGCACTGCTTCTTTTGAATAGGAAGATAGTTGTTTGGCTTATGATATAGGTATGAAATTCAATGAGTATCATTGGTTGTTTTTCTTTTACATTAAAATAGAGATGTGAAGATGGTTCCACCAGCTCCTCCGCCCACCAAAACAAAGAAAAAATAAAATAAAAGATAGGCTTTTGGACCTTGGTTATAAATTTGAGAGTCTCCGCAAGAGATCAGATGCCACGGAGTTTGAGTGACGTGAATTTAGGCGCTTGTAAATGAGGAGTTGAAAAGTTGGTTCGGGTTATAACTTGTAGAAGGATAATAAGATTTAAATAGCATGAATTTCAATATTTAGTTGTTGTGAGTGTTGCCTAGATCTTGTTGACTAACAAGTATATTCCTATGGCTTTTATTGTTCAGCTTTTTTCATGTTATTCTCTAGATCTCTGAAGATGTAAATATGTATATACAACTTAGGCCTTCCAAATTGCAACTTGCAAAATTGATGGAACCTCATCTCCAGTGATGAAAAAGGCGTTAGGCACACCCAGGCGCTGGGGCGCGCCTAGCCATAAAATTCTTCAAAAATGCATTTTTTTTATCCTCCTTATGTTATAAAAGCATATAAAACATGTTTAAGATGAAATAAAATCACTTTGAAAACATCATAATGTTATAAAATCAAGTTTTAACTAATACGCAAGTAGGAAAATCGTGTCTGAAGCATAAAAAACTGGAAGCTGGAAGTGATCGATGACAAGTGACAACGGATGAAGAGGATGTGAGTCAAGCCTTCAACAGTACACTCAGCAGTAGCACTTTGCCACTTGCAGATCACACGTACAGAAGAGAGGAAGAAGAGAATAGAGAGGGAGGAAGAGATAGAGAGAACGTACTAGGTAATATAGAAGATCTGATAGTTAAGGAAAAGAAAATATAAATCTGTTTATTTAAAGATAGAATCTTTAAAAAAAAAATCAATTTAAAAAACCAAAAATCTGTTGGAATCCCTGCAGGCTGGAAGAGGCGCACGCCTGAGCCTTAGGCGCGCCTTGGCGCCTAGGCCCCGCCTAGGGCGCCCAGCCACACAGGCCGCGCCTCACCCTAGGCGGGCGCTGGCCTTGGTCAAGCGCGTTTTCATCACTGCTCATCTTTCAGATTATTAGAAGAAAACTTGTTCATGAGCATCTTGTAAAGCGGTGCATCATTATTACTCCTATTGAATATCAAGTCTCAGTAGCCCTATTGCTTTTAGGATACAGTATAATAGTTAGGGTTGAATGTTGTTTGATGAAGCTTAGCTGGTACTAGCATTTAATTTAAAGAGGATAAGATGTTACCTACGGAACACGACAATGAAAATTTGGGCATACGTCATACATGGAGTTAATGTTATCCAAGTTGCCTTTTCCTTTCTTGTGATGTGGCAAGATTCTTAATCACACTATACCTGTTTTTTATTTCATCGTTCTTAGTTAGTAGCGGTTAAATGAATGTTAACTTTGTTGCATCATGAGATGTTTGCAACAGTACATGCTTGGTTTTAAAAGGTGCGCCTGAGGCTCTCATCCTCTTCCTCTCCCAGTCTCTCTCGATTGATCTCTCTCAGTCTCTCTCGATTGATCTCTTGTTTATCTCTCTCACCTGCAGAAATCTATCTCTCTTGCAGAAATCTCTCTCTCTCTCTCTCTCTCTTCCAACCCTCTCTCTCGAAAAATATAGATCTCCCTCAGGCCTGAAGTCCTCTCTCGGTCTCTCAAGTAGTCAAGCCTCAACTCTCAAGACTACATTTCCTTCTTTTTTTAATACAGAATCTGTTTTGTTAATGCATAATGCCAGAATTTTTTTTTCTGTTTTTTTTAATGCAAAGTGCGCTTTGCCTGGCGTGCTTTATGTGCGCCTTGCGCCTAGGCTCTAGGGACCCTTTCCGGCTTTCCGCCTCGGTGCGCCTTGTGCCTTTTAAAACCAAGAGTACATGTGAGATTTCAACTAGTTGCCTCTCATGATCAGTCAAATAACTTTTGTTCTTTTTTTCAATAAATGCTTTTTTAAAACATTTCTTTAGTATACAAATTTCTATTACAGAATTAAGGTTCAAATGTTATGAACACTAATTACTCGAAAATAGAAGAAGTGTATAAACCCTATATTATTGTGAAGTTGCCTCAAAATTCAACTTTATAAGTTTCTTCTAGAAGTTATTGATATCCACCCTTCCTTTTGCATTATTCCTTTTGCACCCATTTCTCTTGCCTATTAGATGAATGGTTCTGGTTGTATAAGGTAGATTTGACGGTGTTAAACATAGTTTTTGTTGCATTGTGGTAATTGACGGAGGACTAACAAACAAATTATGCAAATATCCTTCCTCTTATGGAAATCAGTTTATTCTTACTCGCACAACTTGATGTATCCCTTAAGCTCATTTCTGCTTTAGACAAATATATTGCTAAAAATGTACTTCTTAATGTAGGCTAACAGGTAACTTCATTGATTCTATGTTCCCACTTCTTGATGTAATTTAGAATACTCTTGATGGAGACAAGCATGATCAACACAATCAAAGTCGTCTATTCTTTGATGATTTCCTCTGTGGAAATGCCTTGACAAACTAGAGTGACCATGAGTAGTACTTGAGTTTTTTCCTACTTTTCTTCCGACATTTACAAAAGCGGAAGTTTTGTTTGGCACATAGGGTTTGACTAATTATTTGACATTTAAGCGTCTACCTTTCATTTGTTTCTTCTGAAGTAATGAGCATTAGGGTTTGACTAATTATTTGACTTCATGGCTTGTGCTAGAGTCAAGTAGTTGTCACCTATACTACTCATAAACAAATACGAAAACAGGAGTAGGAATAGATATGGCCACGAGAAAGCATCACTTATATTATGGTAATCATAGGTTTTACATGAGGATACACTTGTTCCTCTTCTATGTTTTCGCTTTTCTCCAGCAAATGGAAACTGGAAACGCTACAGATGTAGACCAAATTTGCAGCTTGTAGCTCTCTAGCTCAATCTTTGTCTTATTTATCTTGTTTCCTTCTATCTTTTGGAGAGGTGGGAGGGATGATATTCCTTTTTTGGATTTATGGTGAAAAGTGAGGATCTGTAAATTGAGTCTCCATGGAGTGTTAATATGTGGTACATTGATGCATGTAGAGTCTGCAACAATTCTGTATGTTAGTGAATTTTCTTTATTAGTACCTTATCATAAACAATTGCATTGTTGATATTTTTGGAAAATTTTAGTGATTGATGGATGAATTCCTATTAAATTTTCAGATACTTGTGAATGTGCTTTTTTTTTTAAAAAGAAATTGCTGCATGATAGTGGAATATAGTTTTTATTTTCTTGTAAATTGATATATTTTTTTGCACATGCAGTTCCCTCTATGAACGTGGAACATTCTGCAACATCTTTCATGAGCAGCAAGATGGCTGGAGGAATTGTGTTTCATGTGAAGAGGTGAGCTGTAATGACGTCAAATGTTCTAGTTATTTTCTACCATATTTATGGCTTGCTTGTATCTTTACCAAGAAGGGCTTTTTCTTGCTTCTACTCATTTTGACTTATGTTTGTGCAGAAATTTCACTGTGGATGCATCATGTCATGCCATTTGTTTGAAATCAATGATGATGCTTCTGGAATTTGTTGTAAATCATGTCTATGCTGCGAGTATCTTGAGGTATTATGCCACCTTCTTAAACTTTGCTTTCAATCTCCTGCTCCCTTGAATATTTAACAACGTTGTAAGAATGGTCGTTTGCTATACCTTAGCATCATCCTAGTGCTATTGCTCCCAAGTCAGATGTTCTATAGTTCACTAATATTAATAACATAGATCAATTCAATTTTAGGTATAAATTGCACTTTTTAAGGTTAATCTTAATGCATAACTTTCAGGTTCCAAGTACGGGTACCTCCAGCCCTTCTAATGGCGGGTTCTCTGTTCAGGTGGTACTGGGCTTGCCTGCAGATGGAGTTGCCAGCAGTGATGAAGCTATAGGTAAATGTGATCAAATCCTCTACTCCCTTCTACACTCCCTCTAAGTTAAACTTGTTTATTTTATGTCCTAAATCTTAAAATATAAACCCTAAATCCTAAAACATAAACCCTAAACCCTATACCCTATACCCTAAACCCTATACCATGCCTAAAACTCTAAACTAAAACCCTAAACCCTAAATTCTAACACTTAAATCTTAAACTATAAATCCTAAATTTTAATTATTAACCTTAATTTAAGGTTTAAAATATAAAATAAGCAAGTAAAACCTAAAGAGAGCATAGAAGAGTGCACAATTAGGGAGCAGAGAATTTGATCTCATAGGTAGTTAATATATGTGATTTCTTACTGTTTATTTATGGTAAAATTTGTATACATACATACATATGTTCACTCAAAATTCAAATGATGTTGGAGCTCAGAGATATAACCTCTGCCCCCTTTTATGTTCTTTGTGTCAATGACACTTGTCCTATCATTACTGATACACTGTTTGTTACTGAACTTGTTCAGATTGCACTTCTGAAGAAGAGGACAATGAGGCAAAAGCTATTCCCTCACACTCTGCATCACTTGAGCCGACTGGAAATCCTGGTAGCCCTGGAACAAACTCAGGAGTAGGACCTGCGAACTTGTTGTCTCGTATTGATGAGAACTACTTCTGTCCTCAAGTATCTTCAAAATCACCTCAGATGAAATCTGAAACCCTTCGAGAAACTGCACAGAAGGATGTTTTTGACAACTCTAAGGTTGATACTGGTGCGCTATCTGAGTAGGTATGCACTCTTTAGAGCATTGTAATGTCTTTCCTATGTCAATGAGCATTGCATTATTTCAATCAAATTAAATCAGGAGATCTTACTGCTGTGTCCAAAGAATTATGCTTTGTTTTAGGAGGTGTCCAAAGAACTTAATTTTAAGGAAGGATCATTCTTGCTTGGAATAGCTTGTCATATTTTAGCTAAAGCTTATTATGTCATACTTATTTGGAAACCTTTTCTTCTTCTTTTGAAGCCATTCAGAGAAGTTCCAGGTTGAATTTTAGTATTAAATATTTTCCAATATTTGTAGTAAACGCCTTTTAGCTTAGCTCTCATACTTTAGGAACATCACTCTTGAAATGCCAGGCCGCTGTGAATCCTGTGATTGATCTTGTTACATAATTCCCTTACTAGTATATATTAGAGGTGTTCTTTTGTCATACATCAAGAAACGGCAAGCAGAATTTATGATTCTAGATAAGACTTTATATTGTCATGTTATAGTGTCCCTGCCATTAGAGCGTTATTCTTCTATCTAAATCATAAGCAAGAAGAACAAACATGTTACTGATTTACCACACTAGGATCTGCTCTATAGGTTTACACCTCAGTTGGAGGGGCTTTACGGAACTTGCACTCATCATCTCATACTGTCATACATAATGATGATACTAATCAAACATTTGGTTACTGAATGAGAACGGTTCCAAAAAATGGACTGACAAATACTTTCTTGTGTCGTTTTGCAGAACTGGTTAGACAGCAATCTGCTTCTGCGGAGTGTGGATGCTATCTGAAGTTTTATGGAATTCCGCTTTCTACCAAAAACCTGGAAACTGGTACTATGAACGGTTTGGTGTTGAATAAGGTGTTGGAAAGACAACTATATATACTTTCCCTTTGTTTGTGAGCATTTACAATCAAGCCTTGCTAGGCATTAGGCAAGGCAGAGACAGCACATTCAACAATCAGCAGCAGCTGAGCTGCTTGTGTGCTTTTTTCAACTAATGTTTGTTTGCACTTATCTTGGTTGTTCCGTTGATGGGCTCCATTGCTTGCTTTTATATTTCTCGTTATGTTTGTGGCTCAAGTGGTGAATTGCCCAACACTGACCAACCCCCAGTATCTAGCTAGGCTTGGTAATTTTGCTGGCTTGCCGTAACTTCTATACGTTTCCTAAATTTCAAAACTTGAACCTTTTTAGTCAATTAGGAGTGTAATTAACTTTGAGTATGGATCAAGTGTGAATGGGCGCTTAGGTGCGAACGAGCGCATACAGGCAAGTACAAACTTGTGCATATTCTAAAAGTGTATAAGTTTTTGCATGTATGTACGCATGATTTTCACTTATACAAAAACACACATACAGTTAAAAGAATTTTTTTTCCGAAATAGGCTCGAAATGAAAAAAATTTCCGGATATAGGCTCGTTCCAAAAATATTTCCGGGAATAGGCTGGATTTGTTGGCTCGGCTAAAGTCACGGAAAATTTTAGTGTTTATCTACAAAGGAATCGACGGATGAAGAAGCGACTCTATTTTTATTTTATTTTTTAAAAATTAAAGTAAAGTCGCTAGTTACGGAGGCGACCATTTGTTTAAAAACCGCTCTGTTTTAACCAAAAAATAATTTAAATTTTATATAAAAATTGAATTGAAAGTCGCTAGGTGGTAAATTTGTTTATTTGTCCAAAGAGACGTGTTCATCCAACGATTCTTTGCCATAAAACCAAAACAAAAGTCGTTAGATCGGAAGGTTTTTATTTCAATTGTTTTTTTTTTTAAAATTGGCGATTCTATAGCGTTAATTATTGATTCTAGCGGAGTAGATTTTTTTTTAAAATAATTTATTTATTTATTTTGAAAAAAGTTGTAAGATTCCCGAGAATCTCTGTGGCTCTATTTGGTTTTGATTTGACTATACATAAAGTCGCTGGATGAGAGTACTGACTTCCTTCAGCCTAATTCTTTTGTCTATCTAGTGACTCTATTATCTCATAAAAAAAATCAAGCCGATTGTAGTATTAACTCTCCATGGTTGACGAAAAACTTTCTACATCAGTATTAATTTCCCCCTTGACCACTTTGAAATCCAACACCACCATTAATACCATTAATGTTCTAAGACCATCTCCCTCCTTCCTATATCTGTTGAATAATTTTCCAGAAGTTGAGCACCCAGCCGAGCATCTGAGAAAGTTGCTCGAACATAGCAAGCCGAGGTTTAGGGAAGTTGAGCATCCTCAACCACAGTCCACCGCATTTGCCGATCTACTCCCAAGTTAGTATTTCATCTTTTAGTTTTCCATTTTTTCATTGTTAGTAAAGTTTTTCATTATATTTTATTTTGAATATTATATAGTCATCTTCTCCAAATTAGTAGTTCATCTTCTAAATTTTATATATGAGATGAGATCTATATTATAATATCCATATAAAATATGAATCAACAGTTTATTATAATAAAAGTCGTCTATGAGGCACAATGAGGTTTAATAATATTCTTCTAGATTTTATGCAAATCATCCATAAAAATCATCTATGAGACACAATGAGGTATAGTAAAAATCATGTATAATAATCTCATCTTCTACAGTTTTTTTTTTCTTTTTTTTCTTTTTTCCGGTAGAATATTTTTCTATTTTTCTTGTTTGTACTAAAATGAGGTTGAATAATATTGGCATGTGTCTTATATATATGTATGCAAATAACTTAGAATCGCCAATTTATAAAAAAAAATAACAATTGAAATAAAAACCTTCCGATCTAGCGACTTTTGTTTTGGTTTTATGACAAAGAATCGCTGGATGAACATGTCTCTTTGGCCAAATAAACAAATTTATCACCTAGCGACTTTCAATTCAATTTTTATATAAAATTTAAATTATTTTTTGGTTAAAACTGAGCGATTTTTAAACAAATGGTTGCCTTCGTAACTAGCGACTTTACTTAATTTTTTTTTAAAAAAAAGTAGAGTCGCTTCTTCATCCGTCGATTCCTTTGTGGGTAAACACTAAAATTTTCCGCGACTTTAGCCGAGCCAACAGATCCAGCCTATTCCCGGAAATATTTTTGGAACGAGCCTATATCCGGATTTTTTTTTTTTCATTTCGAGCCTATTTCGGAAAAAAAACTCCAATTAAAAACCTATCATATACGCACAAACTTGTGCACATTTTAAAATGTAATAGTTTTTGCATGTATGTGCATGAATTCTGTCTAACAAAGTCATGCACATATAATAAAAAACCTATATACATACAACTATACAAGTATAAACTTGTGTATATGCCATTCGCACCTAAGTGTCTATTCATACACGACTCTTTTCCAATTAACTTATGACTAAACCGATCCAAATGAAACAAACTGCGAAACAACTTGAACATGGCATTACTATCAAGCTGGCATGTATAAGAGGAGTTTTTACTTCAATCATTGTGAAGTAAAGAATTTCGTTCTTATTTCAGTATATTTCATGGGAAACAATGCCACTTCAAACATACTGCGTTATTGAAAATCTTTATCCGGGCTATATTTCGGTAAATTATACATTTGTAGTTGAAGAGGTCCTACAAATTGAAAAGAATTCCGCCCGCCCTAAAAAGAAACACTCCTTCTGGAGCCGTCGCTACTTTGGCAACCACCAACCCTGCCGCTACTATGGCAACCACCAACCCCTCCGATACTCCATGCCACTACAATGGCGATCCATTACCCAACCGCTTTTCCCCGGTACTCCCCTCCACACCACCACATCAGATCCAGCGACCACCAACCATCGACGAACACACAGTCGTACCCGCCGGCGACCTACATCGGAACCACCCAAGCTGCGCCCCCTGCGACCTACATCACCCACCGACGGTACTCCCCTCTCACCACCACGGTTGTGCACCCATGTCCGCGCATCTTTCTGCTGAACCTAAACTAGCACTGGGCGCTCGTCTCCCTCCTTCTCCGATCCGAGGGTTCGAGCACTACCGCTGCGAACGCAACCTCTCCATGGGAATCAACGGCGGCAACATGGCGAAAGTCCTCCGATGCGCCGCCCCCGATGACATCGTCACCCTCAAGGTCGACGACGGCTCCGATACCGTCACCTTCATGTTCAAAAGTCCAACTCAGAATAAGATCTCATATTACGAAATGAAGCTGATGGACATTGATAGCGATAGTCTTGGAATTCCGGAGGCGGAATACGATGCTATTGCGAGCTTGACCTCCTAAACTCTTATTTCTCGAGCGCCACTTCCTCGACTCCCCTGATCCACCAACTTCAAATCTGAAATCCGTGGTGTGCTTTTGATTACTGCACTTTTCGAAAGACTCGTTTTTTGCCGAGAAGGCTCGTTTTTTGCGTCCTTTGATTCATTCATTTCTAATGTGGAATTGAGTTTAGGTTTGATTTGAGAATGTTGTTTCGGGTTAGAGATCAAGATAGTGATCGTGTGATCCCTGGTGGCTTCTTATAACGAAGTGCCTCCAGACGGTGTCTTGTTTCTACTTCCCGGCTGTGTCAACGTCGTGTTGGTGTCTACCATCCCATGTTTGAGCCTCTCTCACTGATCCTGCCTTTTCACTTCTCCTCCTCGGTTGTGTTTGTTTCCTTGTATCTTGTTGTATTTCGTTTTTTGCTTTGTTGGTTTTCTTGTCGTTGTTTGTTGTTGTTTTTTTCCCTTGTCGTTTGTCTCGACAACCGTCTTTTCGGCCTCTCAAGAGTCCAGGTTTGGTTGTTCTGGATTCTTGAAATCTTTCCTTATCAATTTTTTTTTGAAAAGAATTCCATTCTTATTACAGTATATTTTAGACAGTTTCTATATACACTACCATTTTCGCCTAATCGCACTACATTTCTCTACGCCGAAAGATTGCGTACGCCAGATACAAGCGCAAAAGGCAAAAAATCTACAAAACACTTATAATTTTAAAAAAAAATACGCAAAGCTCTACGCCAGTATTTGGCGTACACCAGATACTAGCGTACACCAGATACTGGCGTAGAGCTTATTTTCTTTTTCTTTTTTTTTGGTACGCAAAAATCTGGCGTACGCCAGATTTTTGCATATGCCAGTTAGGTTAAGAGGAGCCGCGCGGGCTCCTCCTCCTCTTCTTCCTCTCTTCCTTTCTTGTTGCAACAACGGTGACGACGATCGAAATCCCCCACCTCTCTTCCTCTCTTCCCGCCTTCATCTCCCTCGTCTATCTCTTCTCCTTCGAAATCCCCCAAAAATGACTGGAACACCGTCGGAGCTTCCTGGAGGCGGACCAGTGCAGGAGGTGGGGTGGCTAGGTGGTGGCAACCCAGCTGAGGGCGCGACGACATCGGTGGCTGGTGGTGGCGCGGCGTCGGTCGGAGCGGTGGTCGACACTGGCGATCGAGGTCGCAGTCGGGGTCGTCGGACCCGTGGCACTCGTACTTGTGGCGGGGTCACTTCGATTTCAGACGATACGCTAGTCAGGGCAGGACGAGGAGGAGGTTTGCGACATGTATGTATTTTTTTAATGTAAAATTTAAAAATTATCTCATCTAATTTCGTTTGAAATGGTAAATTATTTAGAAATTTTTAGATTTTACGGTAATTAAATATGTTTAAGAAAATGTTTAGAAATTATTTAGAAATGTTTAGATTGTACGGTAATTAGATATGTTTAGAATAGGTAGTTAGTATGTATTCTTCGGTATGCTATTTTAATATGTTTAATAGATAGGAATGTTTAGATTATACGGTAATTAAATATACATGAATGATTTTCATATATTATGCACTAATAAATTTGAATTAGATTGAATTAATGGATGAAATATTTATATTAGAGATTAGAAATTGTGTAATTATGTTGTTGTTGTAAAATGAAATGATTTCATAAACTGAAAATGAAATGAAAATAAAAAAATGAGAAAATGTTATAATTTTTTAAAAAAGTAGAAATGAAATAATGAAGCAAATTGGAAATAAATAAATAAATAGTTAAAAAAATTGGAAATTGTTCTAAATAAACTTTTTTAAATATTATTATTTAGAAAATTAAACTGCAAATAAATAAATAAACTCTAATCTAAAAAGTAAATAAGTAAATATTTATTTAATTATTTAATTAATTCCTTGAAAATATTATGTAACAATTGAAAATTCTTTAATTATTCTAATTCAATATTAATTATTTATTTAAGTTAAATAAATAGTTAATAATTCTTAATTCAAGATAAAACATATTTAATGAAACAAATATTTCTAGTAACTTTTTTAATATATTTTTCCAAAATTTGTAAAAAGGCGGTATAACAGTCGTTGTATTCAGTTCGACAGCCGTACAAAGGGTCTCTTCAATTGGGATAGCGACGGGTCAGAGGATCGGCCCGACGCAGCGACGGAGGTACGGCGGATTTGGGTCCGCGATTGGATGCTGCTCAGGCAGATGACACGTCTATGTCGGATCCCGGGGCCGATAGTAGCGACATGTCCATGCCCAACGCCGACGACAACGACGTAATCGACGAGCAGGCATTGACAGCGGCCTTGGAGCGGGATTACTTCGAGGGCATCGAGCCCCCTCCCGTTTCGACGGCTGAGGACTTGGGGAGGGACGATACACCTCCTTCCCCCGTTCGTGAGGCAGCGGGACCCATACCCGAGCCAACGGCCCCCCTCCTCCCGTGGCAGGTGCGGCTCTCGAGGGGGAGGAGCAGGAGAAGGCGTGGATGTCAGGAGGTCCCCGGTCGCGCAGTCTTCTCGTCACATACCCGACGCATGTCGCTGCCGTTATTTGGACGCATACGGAGCGACTTACGCATGACCCTCCCCCGCCACCCGTGGATCCCGATCCGGTACGTATTTTATCAAATATTTAAATAATAAAAAAATTAATATTGTAATTAATAATATTTTTATTTTATTGGGTTTCAGTTGAGGAAGATACTGAAGCCGTACACCCGTCACTCGCATTTCTCCGCGATCCACGGCTTCCAGAGGCAGGATTCAGATTCGTGGTGGCCGCTGGCACAGAGGAGCAGTATCACATCCCTAGGGTCCCTGGAGTTCTGTCGGATGGACCCCGTGCAGATATCGGCGTTCGTGGAGCGGTGGCATCCGGAGACGAACTCCTTCCATCTTCCGTGGGGGGAGATCACGATCACACTCCACGACGTCTCCCACATTTTAGAGATCCCCATCGATGGGACGGCGGTGGTATCTGATATGCCCGACACCGAGCTATTTGTCGCTGCATCGGAGATGCTTGGGATTGATGTACCTGTCGTCTCGCAGATGACATCAAGTAATAATTTTTATACCTATTTATTATTTATTTAATATATTTTAATTAAAATGTTGTTGATAGACGGTATTTGGTTTTATTTCTTTTTTTAGGTGGCGGCTTTGCGATCAATACAACGTTGAATAATCGTTGTAAGTTATTATGTGAAGCGGCCCAGAGGTGATATATCTGTAGTTATATTAATATTAGGATTTTTAATTAATTTTTTATACATTTAATAATTAAATTAATGTTATTAATCTCAGGGACGAGCGTCATATTGCTTCGATGTACTTGCTCATGCTGTTGGGCAATACCGTCTTCACAGACTAGTCGGGGCAGAAGGTGAAGGCGAAGTATTTGTCGCTCCTCCTCGATTACGACCACACCGGCCGTTATGCCTGGGGTGTTGGTGTCCTGGCCAACCTATATCAGCATTTGGGTATGGCATCGCGGGCCCAGGCACGGGGATTGGCCGGATGTCCGCTGCTTCTGAGGGTAATAATTTGATTTTTCCGGTTTACATGATTTTTTGATATAATTGCTAACGATTATATGATTTTTTGTACAGACGTGAATTTGGTCCTATTTTCACGCCTTCCGGGGTCACGCGTCACCCGACTTGGAGCACATGGGGGATACACGGGCGGCAGCCCGTGACGGGAGGGAGGCTCTTCAGGGCAGTGACTCAGATCGCCTTATCTCTCCGCGTCGGGTTCTGGACTCCATGAAGTATTTAGAGGTAATAAAAAAGCGTTACGTTCGAATTTGGGGTTTTTCGATTATTTTTTGTCTTCTGACTCTGTTTTTATTTTATTTCAGGTGCGGTGACAACTGTGGGGAAAGCTAAATTTCAGCGATCCGATGTACACTCCGTCGCTATATCGAGGCGTCATAGAGTTTGTTGACGTGTGAGAGCCGTACACCCCGACCGTTGCCTCCACCACTTCGGATACATGCAGTGTATTCCGCAGGTGCCACCGGAGCCGAGTAAAGTTGTCAGGCACGCGGACCTGCGGTCGTATAAATTGGAGTACGGGGATGAGCATTGTCTGTAGGATGCGGACCCGAGGCCATTAATCGAGCTGCATGATCTTATCATGTCCACCTTCGCGTGGGATTGTGACGATGCATACCTCGATTGGATTGACCGAATGTCTCATCCATATTTGGATTTCCGGTCCGCTAGACAGGACCCACATGCAGTAGATCCTGTCCCTCCACCTCCCTCGGCTTTCGTTGTCACGGTATGTCATTTTCTTAGGTTTACGGTAAATTATTTATGAGTATGTTCTGATGTTTTTTTAATACAACGCTCACAGCCGGTGGCCGACGAGATGACGGCTTATTTGGCCCAGTACGACGATACGCCTCCCCGTCTTACAGATCAGATGATCTGTTGGATCGAGTATCTGATGGGTGACGTGACGCCTTCAGCCCCTCCTATTCCACGCGCGTCCCAGATATTCAGCGACTCGGTTCACGAGGAGGGATTTGGTAGCGGGCGGCAGTCAGACGAGAACTAGTTACGATATGTATATTACCTAAACTGTTACGTTACAGATATTTGAATAATATAGTATTTTGTGGATGTTTATGGTATTTGTTTGATGTTTATGAATTTGATTTTCAAAAATATAGTATATAATCCAAAATATAAGTATAACGAAAAATTATATTATATTAGTGTATAATATATGTATATTTATAACATATAAAGGAAAACTATTATATATAAGTATATAATATATATATATGTATATAAGTATATATCATATCGGTATAACGAAAATGAATATGCTTTATATACTATAGTTTTTCTTTATATCTCATATAGTTATACTTATATTAGTTATATAGTATAATTTTTTTTATATCTCATATCAATATACTTATGTACTATAGTTTTTCTTTATATCTCATATAGTTATACTTATATAGTATAGTTTTCCTTAATATCTCATATGAATATACTTATATACTATAGTTTTCTTTTATATCTCATATAGTTATACTTATATACTATAGTTTTCTTTTATATCTCATATGAATATACTTATATAGTATAGTTTTCCTTTATATCTCAAATGAATATACTTATATACTATAGTTTTTTTTTATCTCATATGAATATACTTATATAGTATAGTTTTCCTTTATATCTCATATGAATATACTTATATACTATAGTTTTCTTTTATATCTCATATGAATATGCTTATATACTATAGTTTTTCTTTATATCTCATATAGTTATACTTATATAGTATAGTTTTTCTTTAAATCTCATATAGTTATACTTATATAGTATAATTTTTTTTTATATCTCATATGAATATACTTATATACTACACTTTTTATTTATATCTCATATGAATATACTTATATAGTATAGTTTTTCTTTATATCTCATATGAATATATCTTTCATAACTTTTCATAAATTACGATAATTGCCCGAAACCTTTGTTTTGTGCCTAAAATGTCCTCCACAACTTGTCATAAATTACGATAATTGCCCGGAACCTTTGTTTTGTGGCAAAAATGTCCTTCACAACTTTTCATAAATTATGCTAATTGCCCGGAACCTTTATTTTGTGACAAAAATGTCATCCATAACTTTTCATAAATTACGATTATTGCCCATAACTTTTGTTTTGTGGCAAAAATGTCCTCCACAACTTTTCATAAATTACGATAATTGCCTAGAATCTTTGTTTTGTGGCAAAAATGTCCTCCATAACTTTTTATAAATTACGATTATTGCCCAGAACTTTTGTTTTGTGGCGAAAATGCCCTCCACAACTTTTCCTAAATTACAATCATTGCCCAAAACCTTTTTTTGTGCCTAAAATGCCCTTCACAGCTTTTCATAAATTACGATAATTGTCCGAAACCTTTGTTTTGTGGCAAAATGCCCTCCACAACTTTTCCTAAATTACGATCATTGCCAGGAACCTTTGGTTTGTGCCTAAAATGCCCTCCACAACTTTACAATGATAGTATATTACAATCCCTAAATGTAAATCACTACACTGGAGGATCGGATGGACGGTTACATCTCGTGCGATAATTCCGAAACATTTGAAACCTCGAGTGAAACTGAACATCCCAGCCATCTACACTTCGGTCTTTGAAACGACGCCAAGCATACGGAGGAGGGGGTACTGGACACTCATCCTTGAGCCACACCTACATACAAACACAAACTTGAACTCTTTGCGCATAGACTCGTATAGTTTAGTAGAGTAAGTTATTTAGAAATAGTAAGCTTTACCTATATGAAGTGGTTCTGAGTTCCTACGTGAGCCATCGTCAATACCTTCGTTGGAGGGCCGAGGCTTGTATCAGACGCCTTCATTGGTAGGCACAAGCAAGGGCCATCTCAGGCTAAGAAGACTAGCGTAACTTGATACGTCGTGGCAAACACCAAACCGATTAGAGGCATGTCGAGCCAATATTGCGAGTGATGGACAGTGACCTGGGCCAAGACTTTGGTCTAGCGCATCTCTGGCTTGTGCGTCCCTGGTGTCCCCCATGGCGCCGAGTGAAGGGCGTCTTCTCCGACGCAGGCTTCCAAGTTGTTTTATTTTCGGGCCGCGCCTCTCTAGCGTGTGTGCTCTTGGTGACATCGTTTCATGAGCCGCGTCCCGTTGGCATGCTCACCTTAGGTGTGGTCCCACTTGCTATTTATAGCTTTGCTAGTTATGATTTACATTTCCCTTTTTAGAATGATGTAATGGATTGAGCCTTGTTGTCTTGGGCCCAAGCCCATTAGGGTTTCCTCTTCAACCCTAGCTTTCCCCTTGTTGAGAGTCATTCCTAGTTGTCCCTTGGCTTCAATCTCTCTCTCTTGAAGGCTTTTTAGCCTTTTCTCAAAGTTCTCTAAGGAGCCATAACATTGGCCTCCTTCCACCACCTCGGGTGTTCATCACGTTGAACCCCTCCACCCATCCGCCGCCAGGGTTTGATCCGCCAAACTCAAGAAAAGGGGAACATAACGTTGTTTCCCTTGAAAGAGTTTTTGAAGAAGGCCAAGAACACGAAGAACGAGTTCTTGCTTGGGAAGAACAAACGATCCGAATCTAGATCGGTCTTGCTCCACGGGGATCGATCGTATCAGCGAGGAGCAAGGACTTATTACATAGTTCACCCGAAATATAAGATCTTCGTAACTCATTCTCGGTTGTAATCTGGGCAGTATTTCCATGTATAAATCGTTGTTGTCCAACAACTCTGCCGCCAGATGCATTCGAACCATAGGGTAATCATGCTCTTCGTACCCCAACAGTATAACTAGTGACCGATATCCACAATGCCCGTCCGAAATTATATCTTTCGCCTCCTTTATGTATGGGAACCAGAAGTAATCCACATTCTTAACCCCAAAGTTCACCCCCATATAAATAATGGGTTGTTTAGGGAACTGTGATCCCAACGCTTCACATTGGCCCAGCGGAACTTCACTTTTATCCTTTCTAGGACGGCCACGGCCCCTACCTTAGCTACCTTGGGTCCCATTCTCATTCTCCTTCTTTATCTCATTTTCCTTCTCATACTCCTCTAACTCAACCCTTTTGTGCTCAAACAAGCTCGGCTCCCTCTTGGTGGAATACTTTGTGGAACCCTTTGGCCTTCCTTTGGCAACGATATCCGTCGGCTCTAACAACGAAGATTCACGCGGATGCTCTAAGTCATAGAACAACTCAGTGACTTGCTTTAGCATGGATTGATCAAGGATCCCTTCTTTCTCCTTCTTGTACAATTCCTCAAGTCTCAACTGTGGAATAGACATTGAAACATGGTCCTCAATGGTGTTGTCACGATAAATCTTATCCCATTCCAGCTGCCTCCAGAAGCGGTGGATCTCACTCGGCATGATCTGCCTCTTATCAACAATAGCCTCCCCAATCTCATGGATGCACGGCAGGCCTTGGCATTCTTTCATCCAGTAATCGTCGCACTCCTCCGTGAAATCATCTTTCTCTAGCTGCTTATACATATCGAACAACTTCTTCTAGCCCCTTTTCGACACTTTGTAGAACAACTTCGTAAACACCCTTCTCATTTCTAGCGGTTGGTTGAAATAATTTGGTCTTTTCACCCGTGACATCTCCATGCTTGCCCTCACCTGCCCGATTTGACCTTCGATTGCATGGTGGATCCTCACTGCCATCCTGTTAAAACCGCCAATACTAGAATCCACAATATCCTTCAACACCGAATGCATACCCTCAACCCTATCAAAAAAAAATAATGAATCGTGCTAGTAAGGAACTATGACACCGAGCCCTAGGCCTAATAAACAACCAAGAAAATGAAAAAAGGATACATACCTGTTTGAAGTCCTCGTGAAGAAGTGAAGATGATGATCAGTCCACGCTCTGACTATGTTTTCCTTATAAGGATTCAACCACTGTTTCTCAAGGTATCCAACGAGGCCGCTCTTCCACGATTTCCTCAGTTTTTGGAGCCTCTCTTCGTAGCTTTCCTCTGTGGTTGAACACCAAAGTCCCCAGCATTGGCCGCAAAAGTCGCTGACTTTTTTTTAATCCTTCAAGATTGGATTAGCATATGCCTCAATGTTGTGTTTGATATGCACCCAACACAAAAGGTAATTAACCCGATCTTTGAAAACTACTTGAATTGCATTGATGAGTGCCTTCTCTCGATCAGTCATTTTGGCCGTCGGCATTACTCCCGCCTCTTCAAACAAATGCAGAAGTTTTCTCATTATGAATCCGTAATGCAAACCATCTTCCTCCCGCGTAAATGCATAGGCGATGTTGAACGTCTTGTTAGTGCATGTAAAACGACAATCTCCACCAGAGGCATGTTATACCTAAGGATGAATGTAAGATAACAAAAGATTATATGCAATTTTAGATCAGGGATATTACGACTATATTAAATTGTAATAAACAGAAGGCCATTAAATACTTGTTTGTCTTATATGTGGCGTCGATAACTACCACGTACGGAAATAACTTCAACAGGTGCAGCGAGTGAGGGTGAGCGAAAAATAGGATATCGATCTGAGACGTAGACAGCTTCCTCAGAGGATGCACTTCGTACTTGTTTTCTTTGAAGAAATTTAGGGTCCATTGGGTGACCGTCATTTCCCCACGATCCTCGTAGTGCATCTTTAGTAGATAGTTGGAAACTTGTTTCGTTGATGTTACATTTCCGAGGAAGCAGCTTCTCAACTCCGCAACAATAACACTCGGCGGATTGAACCTCTCGCCGAACCTCCTGACAATGCTCTGCTCATCCGGGGTCATTCGACCCATGTATGCATGCCCAAGGAAGGTAGTCGGAAGCTTATGGTTGTGTTGTCCGCTCAACACATTCAAGATCCATTTCCGAGTCTCTACTCCCGGCTTCTTCCTCATTCAAACACTGTACAACTCAAACGTGCACCCAGACTTCTTCGATCTGGTTTCACAAAGTACCACATTAGCCTCATTCAGATCTTCTTCACTAACTTTCTTCCTCCCCGATCTATATTCACCAAAGTGCTCGCACGTCAAACTAACATGTCTTTCATTACTTCGGCGAATGACTAGAACCATCATCAAATCGTTGCCCCTCTTCTGAGCCCAATCAACCAACTCCTCTCGGCTATCCCACTTTTGATTCGTACGAAATTCATATCCATAATCTTTACCTTATTAATGTAAATAATAGCAATATCTCAATCTCCAAACTTAAGTAACTACTATTTCTAACTACACATGCAATATCAAAATACCGCTAAATATTTAATAAATGCTAACAAAACTATAATATCTCCATACTCCTAAAATATACTAACAAAACTAAACTATAATATCTCCATTTATAAACTTATGATTTATACGATAAAAACTTGAGTAAAACTATATATACTTTTATTCCTCTATACCTGAACTAATTCACAATATCGCATGCAATATTACCATAACTAATTAATACATATCTATATAATGCAAATATAATTTACGAATTATGGAATACTAACCGCGAAATTATTGGGGTTGAATTCTTCATCACTGCTCAAATATTCTTCATCGCTACTCCAATAGTCGTTTTTGCTATTTTCCATTGTGGTAAGATTGTATTCGTGTGTGAAAAAAATGGATGAATGAGTTTGAGTATATATAGAGGGATAATTTGGCCGTTAGAATTATAGCCGTTAGTCTACGCAACAAACCGGCGTACGCTAGTATTTTGCGTAGGGGCCAAAATTTCAAAAAAAAAACAACGGCCATATTTTTCAATTCTGCAACGGCTATTTTCTTCTCTACACAAGTATCTGGTGTACGCAAGATACCTGCGTAGGAAAATTTCCTCCTCTACGCTAGAATCTTGCATAAACAATATTCTGGTGTAGAGGATTGTAGTGCAAATGGGCAAAAAACTGCGTAGGAAAATTTCCTCCTCTACGCTAGAATCTTGCATAAGCAAGATTCTGGTGTAGAGGATTGTAGTGTAAATGGACAAAAAACGTAATGTATATAGAGGCTTTGATATTTTATGGTAAACTATGGCTCTTTTCAGCTTTGATGGAAATTGGACCAGATGAACTTATTTATTATCTCTTTTGGGTTGTTGACCATTGTCAACTAAAACTTGTTATCAAGTTTTGGTTCAAGGCAAGCAGTTTTACTATTATAGACTTTCCGAACTTAGGATACTATAGCAATCAGCTAATCATTTCCCCAAGAATAAACCTTTTAGAAAAATTTATACAAGACAGGAGTTTAAACGCCACAAGGACGAAACCAGCAATGTCAAATTGCAGTACAAAGTGCTAGTGGTGGCAGGTTAAGAAGCGAAGCCAATAACACAAGTGTGAAGATTATATTTTATCTCCAAGAAAGAGAAAAAACATAAACGAAGAAAAGCTCATCCTCATAATCCTTAATGTCAGAACCAAGTACAACTTTGAATCATATAAATGCCACCACCACCATCCAAATGCTCAGCAAACTGCTTCCTCCTACAGCACGTAATAGTTTACAGACACCCTCCTAATATGGAGAGTCCACGGCGCGCACTTCCCTGAGTTGTTAAATTTCACAACTCTGGTCCAAGATGAAGTCCCTTTAGCGCTTCGAGAAAAACCCTTGTGTTAGGGATGAGAAGTCGTAGTCTTTGCCTGTTTGTGTTGAGGTGCTTGAAGATGATGGAGGAATAGAGGCTTGTACTGGGTGTTTATTAGCTTCCAACGCTGTTGCGCCATTCACAGGCAAAGGCTGAGTCATATTGTAGATACTGCACAAGAAATATACAATACAACTATACAAGTGTTACTAATGCTGCTGAAACAGAAAGTGTTACCAATACTGCTGAAATAAAGTGTTACCAATGCATCTATAGGGTTCAAGAACAAGTACTTGTTACAGATAGCTACGAGTTCAGAAGGTAACTGAAATATATATGGGATTTTAACTATTTCATACATGTTTGAACTGAGTTGTCATAGGACTAAACTAGACGTCCTTGGAAGCCAAAAAAAAAACTTGAAACTGAAACAGGAGACGTTTGACATACCTGGTTGCTGGAAAAGATGAAGGGTTTCCTCCATTCTGCAACTGTTGGAAGTTCCCCATTTGCTGCAATTTCAAGCACAATTAAATAAGATTATCAATGAACAACCTAACCCCAGAATCACGATCATCATTCTAGGGCTTGAGAATTCACCTGCATTAGTTTTTGCATATCAATCTGGCCCATCGGAGGCATTGTCATTCCAGGAATCTGAAATCCAACATTGGGCCAGTTTTGACTTACTAAGTTGGTACTGTTTAGCCCAGGTTGTGACATATTGGTAGGATTTTTCAAGGAGCCATTAGCTGATTGAGCCGCTGCAGCCATAAGAATAGATTGCTGTTGTGCAAGCATAGCAAGTTGTTGCTGATGTAAAGCAAACGGTGATACCATGTTGGGCTGTAGATTGAGATTAAAATCGTAATGATAAATCACATCTCCAGTGACATTTACCAGAAAAATAAGAATAAGGTATTGAGCTGCAGTGACAAAGTATGAAAAAAAATGCAATAACAGCATTATAAAGAACAGCAATAGCAGAGACCATAACAGAGCCCAAAAACAAAGGGCAGAAAACACAATGGATACTTAAGTCACACAAGCACTACGGTATGCAGGCTAGCAGGTACAGGTAATAAACGCCTTCCACAGCGATCATCTAATTATTAAAAGATCCATCAGAAATAATCTTTTAATAAAAACCTGCTACGCATGCATGTTCATCTGTGTAGAAGGCAATTGACAGAAAGGGAAAGCTCACTACAAACTTCACTTCCAAAGGCCTACAAGAGGGCAGGGTTATGGTGATTTAGGATGTCACAGAAAGCTAAAACCAATAGAAAACAACCACAAACCTTCTCAAAGAGACTCATGATATCAGACTTCACATCTTTCTGTGGTTTTGGTGGCGCTGCAGGTTCAAGTAAAGATGAGGCGCTGAACAAATCCTCAATCCCTGCAGTCGATTGCTTACCATTATCCAGTGTCTTTGTCAAATCAGTTTTTGCAGATGATGATGCTTGATCAGCAGCTGTGAAGTGCCAAGAGATAATATATTACACGATGAGAAAGAGGTAAAGCCTCAGAAGAAGCTCAAATCCTTAATAAGAGTTACTAGCTTAGTGAACCAAATATTTTACTAATATTTCACAGCAAAACAATAGCACATACACTGGAACCCTGCCCAAGCATCATCATTAGCAGCACTTTCAGAAGAATTTTCACTAGGGCCGTCATCCATGGAGAGCATATTGAAAAGATCCTCAGCAAAATCTGGCTTAGGTGGCAAGACGGCTGATGGTGTTTCAACTTCCTTTACTGTTTCTGCCTGTGGTGACATTGCTTCAGCTTTCAGTAAATCAGGTTGTGGCCTCATGACAGGAACAACCTAGTCATTGATTCTAAATTAGTTTAGATCAGGCTATACTAGGACCCTAATCTCAAGATGGAACAAAGAAAGGAAAGAAAAAGATAAGGAGAATGCACTTCAAATGAATCTTTTTTTTTCTTTGATGAACTGCTAAGGATGATAGGGAAAATTAATCAAAGAGGTCCAAGATCAATATGTAAGGTAACAATAACATGTTAGGTAATAGAAAATGACTCAATCCAATATGCTAGCTACGTTTGAACTCTCACTACATACATGGATTAGTAGAGATAACTCAACAAATCAAATGATAGTATATATGGAAAGTGAAAATTGGAAGGACAAGAAACCACCCCCGTCATCCAGTATAAGGATTCCATCATATCCTGCATGAGACAGTTTGAGGGGTAGGACTATGGTTCTGCCGACATGCTTTGATGGAGGCTATTTAGTAGGATCCTTAAAGCAGTATAAGTCACAAATAGACCACAAATGAAACAGAGACGGGAAAACTAACTACTTCAACGAAAAAGGGGGAAAAAAATTAGAAAAGAAAGAGATGTACTGGTTCAGATCCTTTAGGAGGAGTACGAATATTAATTCTGGCAGTACGTATACTCTCTTTAGTGCTGGATTGAGGTGCACTTTTTCTCTCAGATGCATATACAGATTTGTGAGCATATCCATGTCCATTTGCCTCCTCTGGTCTATGGTGATGCAAAGTCAAATTCTCTTCCTGTGCTCTAGCAGGTGATTTTGTCATGCCATCTTTCGATACCCATCTCTTTTCCTCATACCTGAAAACAGTAAACATAATTGAAATATGATTCATAATGGGATGAAGTCTAGCAGAGTAAGAAACAAGGCAGTCAAGAAATGATCATGGGACCCCTACTTTGCACGAATGAAGTTCTCAAGTCCAACTCTATCATAGTTTGGAGGCAGCTCTGCTTCCCAGTAACTGTTTGCCTTAGCATTTCCCATTGCTATACGGACAAAGAGGACAAAGTTAACAGAATTCTTGCCATAGACCAAGTAAACTGAGAGTAAGCAGAGACTACTCTATTGACAGCTTACATTGAATGAATGCAACCTGTTCTGGAAGCCAGGTATCCAGTGTAGCAGATCTGACCTGCAACAATATTTAGCAAGGTGATCAGCCTTTATCCAAGGAATCAAAATTTTACATGGGCATACACATAAGACGCAAAAAAAATAATCAATTAGATCATGCACGTACCAATTTCCAAATAAGATGAGCAAATAGCAAAACAGAAAATGCCAATCAGGTCATCCTGCTAATAAAGGATTCATTTTAATCCAAGCCCATAACTGGTAAAATATTATGAGTCTGCTTTCGGACATGTTACATTTGTAGATAGTGTTGTATGCCTCCAGGGTGCTGTAAATATTATGAGCTCTAGGCACAACAAGCAGCGAGCACGATTCATCATAGCTTATAAGTTATATACTAGTTCATGCTCGTGTAATTATGAGATTATCTCAACAGTCCACTGATTAAAATCTGAAAAAGGATTAAGCCTCACATGACCTGAAAAAATGCATATAACTGCATTTTCCTACTAATATTAAACACAGATCTACATTTCCAATAATATGTCCACTTAAGCACCTAAGAGATGAATCAAATGCAAGGAACTCACAAATAGAAGCTCCATTACAGACCAGAAGTAGAAGCAGCATGTACATACAAATCATTCCCAAAACTACAAATGATGTGACATTATCTAAGTGGATTCTTTCCCCATGTCTGAGATGTCTTGGAATAACATATGGCAATAGTATACTCTACATGTTATACGTGGACTTCTTATAAGCTATAACTCATCATTTCCAGAAGCCCAGAATTAATCACTGTTCAATAGATGCGAAAAAACCAATGAAGTTCCATTGGCCCAACCTCTAGAGATGTAAATACAGCAGAATTTCTTTTCTTTTTGGTGGAACAAATCCCAGCATATTTGATAAGAAAGGCCACAAAAGTACCTTTGATATGTGTACTCCAAGGCTTCTATGGATCCCGGAGCACTGCATGCATATAAAAATGCCTAAATTCACACTTGCCCATCTTGGACCTCTGCAAATTGAACAGCTTGGTCTTAGATATCACTTATATAGCAATTACCAAGATACCGTAACAACGAAATCAAGACAGCCTGGCGTTTACCAAGCACCCTTGCTGAAGACAAAGTCCTCGCAAGCTAAACACATTTTACGAGGGAAAGAGAAGGAAAAATATCACTCTTTGTCCTCAACAAAAGAATGTACAGAAATTAAACACAGACAAATGCAACAAACTGAAGCTGATTGTGCAGTGAATCTATGAAAGTTCCAGCAAGAAAATTCATAGATATTTTCTAATTTAAAATGTAACGTACTTGGTTTTGCAATCAGCACATTCCCTATTCTCTGGCAATTTAAGAAGCCCTTCCAGGATCTGCAGACAGATAAGAGAATGATGTAAATACGAAAACTCAAATGTCTCAGCAGCTAAGGAGTGTAAGCTAAAACAACTATTCGTCCGGTTTAGTGTATTCATCTGGTTTAGTGTCCCACACCTCACCACAACAGATAAATGAGATCGATACATACAAGTATAAGCTCAAAAATAAAATCCAGTTATAATATAATATGTTCGAAATGTCTCCAACCCTCCCCTCTCCAACACCAGACACCAAAGAATGAAGAGGTCACAGAAAAGTCTTATATTGATCTAGAAGCCCCAGTTCCCTTTAAATCACTCTCCAATCAAAGTAGACAAGATGTTTATAACAGTAGAACTCTCAGGACTACGATAAAAGGGGAAAAAAGGAATAAAAGGACCAAACAATGGTGCCACAATGTTAATCCAAAAAAGCACAATTCAGAGAGAAACAAATTCCAAAGTTCAGCTAAATACATCAGCAAACCCCAGTTAACATCTTCCCTGTCCATAAGAAACCATCGCATACCTCGACATTTCCTCATACTCAACCCCTAAAATCCTAATTACATAAGATCAACTGCACTTAGCATAATACCTAAATCATGTTGAATGAAAATAGCCGACTAAATGAAACCCCAATTGCATAAAAGCTATCAAGTATACCAAATCGATCAAGTAACGGAAAAGGAAATCCGGAAATGGAGAAAAACAAAGATCAAATCCGTAGCAGTTCACATCCAAACAAACAAAAACAATCATTATCGCAGAAATTGCAAAAAGGACCTTGCGATGCCTGGCGTTGAGCTCCTTAGAAACGTTGGCTTTGCTGTTCATCTTGACCAGAGGTGAAAAAGTTGAAATGAAAAAAGAGGTTTGGGGCAGAAGAAGGAAGAAGGAAGAAGGAAGGAGATTCTGATCTGGCTCCTCTTCCTCTCTCTTCTCGTCCGCCGTCTGATTGTCTGACCCCTCTTAAAACCGTCTTCTTCAATTATCAGAAAATCAATATTAGCCTCCTCCGCTTTTATTAATTTTCTTTCAATTTTTAAAGCGAGGTGTTAGTTAAGTTCAAATTTTTTTATTAAATAAGCTTAATTGTCCACGCGTAAAGAAAGCGGGAGCGGGACCAGATGCACGGATACGCGAAGCGAGAGCGAGACAGACTGAACGGGTATCCGATGGAGGTCAAAAATCATAAAGAGTCACGCACACGCGTTGCGGGTGCGTGACTGTTTGTCACTAAATGTGACTCACGCTCCCGCAAAGCGGGTGCATGACTCTTTGTGAGTTGAAGAACTTGTGGTCGTTCCTCCTCATCATATATATGACACCGTCTAGCCATGTTCGTCCTCAAGAAAGACCCCTCTCGAGCCATCTAATCCAAACTCCGACCGTACCATCATCTTCCTCGTGCTCAAGTCAGTTGAACTTGAATCCAGAATCATCTAGAACCATACCCGAACGGTATCGAATCACCTCCGAACTTGTCCATGTTATGCACAAAAATCAGTGAACTTCTCCAGAAAGACCCCTCTCATATATATGGCACCGTCTAGCCATGTTCGTCCCCAAAAAAGGCCCCTTTCGAGCCATCTAATCCAAACTCCGACCGTACCATCATCTTTCTCGTGCTCAAGTCAGTTGAACTTGACTCCAGAATCGTCTAGAACCATACCCGAACGGTATCGAATCACCTCCGAACTTGTCCATGTTATGCACAAAAATCAGTGAACCTTACCACTTTGAAGCATTTTTCTAAGTCCGGTGGAACATATCAACCGCTGCAATCCATCCTCGGAGAAACTTTGCAGCTCCACAAACCCAACGACACTAGCCTTGCTCTATGTGGTTGCTCTTCGAGCCGCCAACTAGCCACTCAAAATTGACTTAATCAAAGATTTTGAAAGGACATTATTAAAAATAACAAGCGATCCAAAAAAAAAAAATGTCACGCACCCGCTTTGTGGGTGCGGGACATTATTTACTTAACCCACAAAATGTCACGCACCCGCAAAGCGTGAGCGTGATATTAAAAAATCGGATACCCTAAACCCTTTGTTCGCTCCCGTTTTTCGTATGCGTGGGTTCGGTCTCGCACCCGCTTTTCGTAAGCGTGAGTATTTTGAGCGTAAACAGAAGAAAATTTGAGCGTATCTAGCGGTCGCGTTTTTAAAGTCCTCTTCAAAATTTAAATTATGGAAAATAACCAACCTTGGCATAATCACACACGTTACTATTAGAAATTGCATATAATACTAACTTTTTTTTATCATCCACATATAATACTAACTTGAGGTAGAAGGTAAATGGTAATCATAATCAATAATTAATTTGTTAAAAAGAGAGGAGAAGCTAACTAGCTAAGTATAGTATATGACAATGGCTTAGAGTTTCCGCTTCGCTGTAGAGAACAAAAAAAATCTTCTCCACCTTTTCGGTGTGCAAATAATTACAAGGGCTAATGTTTTGGTTGTAGTTGCATTAGTTAAAGATGAATTGTATACATGTATTGGTTTTAAATTGTATACAAATATCTTATGATAGGAAAAAACATGTATTGGCATTACCATCTTCTGATTGCTCATTGACAATAAGTGAATGTGATTATTTCAAAACTGTAGCTGTATAGTTTCAAGTATGAAGCAAGTTGTTACAGATTCAATACATCCCTCCTGAATCCTAATATATACAGGTTGCTCTGGATGAGTAAATGCTGGAAGAACAGCCGACGACTATATTTGCACTGTAGCTGCTTTCATATGTGGCTAGTGGCTACAGAAGGTGGGGTAGGTATGTAAAGAGGCAGCAGCTGAGTACCAAATCTGCATTGCCAAGACAAAAGCAGCAGCGGAATTCAGATGCAAAACTGAAGTTTGTGATCAATGATACCAAATAACTTAAGTCTTTGAGAGCTATTCTGCACTAATTCTCATTAGTCATCATATAGATTACCTATTCAGAACTGACACTTCAAGGAGTACAAGTGTATACCTTGATATCTTGCGCGTATAGTTGAATTTAGTCTGCATCCATAACTTCAGCTTCCACGTCGACTATGGCTTGTGAGGTCTTCTTTCCTGTAAACTCATTACATAGTAAGATACAACCACAATACCTTCTGTCCAAACAAACGGAAGAAACCCAGCAACTGTGAACTCCAATTCAACATCCCATGGAAAGGAAAGGAAAAATAAAAGAGTATAATGCAAATGAACAAACTACCTTTCGTTGATTTATTCGAGAAGCCATTGAAAGATTGACCAGAATTGGTGGTTGTATTTGAATAGTTCACAGGTTCCTTCACAAATGTATCATCTACCACTGAAAATCAAGACGAACCCAGAGAATCTAAGAACATATCCAAAGCAACTTATCCACTTTACAAGGGCCGAGAGCCATCAGTTGGAAAGGAGGATCATATAACCAATGCAGAGCTAGAAATCGATCATACATGAAGAAGGGAATTACCTGAAAAGGGTTGACTACAGTACGGGCACAGCTGGAGTTCATCATTGATCATAGATCTGAAATGAACCACCAAGAATCAAGTTATGCAGGCCATAAACAAGTTTCAAAGAACCCTTTTACCTGATGATCAATCATATTGGAATTCACATTATTAGTAGATGTTTCACTTACCTGAAAATCTGAAAATCGTTGTCACAGTTTGGACACTGATCCATGAGAATGGAGAGTTAGTACTATCCAGCCAAAGAAACAGAAGATATTGGAAATATTCTACAATATTATAAGAACTGACAACAATGAACAATGCCCTTCTCTATACAGTTCGAAACTTCAAAGTAGGAGAGAGTATGCAGATTTTCGGTGAAAATTAGAAAAGGATTTGCTTTCTTCTTTTTCATGAAAATGTAATTGAGCTCGTTAACAAGTGGCACGAATATAAACCCAGCTCTGTGCGATTGTATAAAGTGAAAAACAGCTTGTAGTGATCAAGCTAGTTCAGCATTAGTCACCAGTTAAGATCTGTATGTACATTATATTTCAAGTTTCTGCCCTTTCTTCCCAAAGGCATTTATTTGAAAGTTTCTACACTCATATGAAGAGTACCACAAAGATAGATATAGGTGCATGCAATTCTTACAAAGTTTCCAAGATCACAAGTCAAAAGGCCAATCTCCTCAAACTGTCATTGAAACTGGGAAAGATGCATATAGGCACCGAACTTTTACTGCAACTACATGACTGAAAGGGAGAACAGATATCCAGCTTAGAAGATACTTGAACTTGTATTTGGGTGACTAGTAAAAGCTAGAATCTATTTTTTTACCAACCCTCAATGCAAAGTCTTTTGCAGGCATATCTAAACAGATCAAGTAATCAAATTGGGTGACTTAGCTAGGACATCACAACACTTGCTAACATACAGATAAAATTCCACTTCAATATATCAGGAACAATCATAACACATGAAATTAACACATATTGCTAACAAAAAAAGAACCTCACCGTGCTCTGAATCATGTCTTGCCCCGCCCACCAGAGAAAAGCTCCCACACCAATTATTGGAATGAGAAATGCAATGATCTGCAAGAAGGAATTAGAAATGCAAATATCAGTATCAGCATTCAGCACCCCCCACAAAAAAGTACATATCAGCAACTAAAATGTGCAGTCCAATTCTTACAATAAAAGCATATTCACAATACCCTTCAACTTCAAGACAACAAAAGTTCAGATTACAAAGAACAAAATTGAACTCAAACATCTTTTAATACACATTGTCAGAGCTTCAGAAATCATCAGAACTGAAATAGATATCCTATAACTGATGAAAAAGGAACATGCAACACCAAATTCTCAGAGAGAGATTTACCCAGATGGAAAAGAGAGCATCCAAAACCCAGCCAAGCTGGCCAGTCATTGTAAGATAAGTCAACCCAATCGCCAAAACAAGATTTCCCAGTACCCTAGCATTTGAACCGTCGTCTTTCCCGCCACCATTAAACCCCAAATTTCGATTCAATCTCACCAAAACAACCCTCCTATGGCTTCCTCGCAGCTTCTCTCCCATCAAAAGACTGTGCTTTACCCCTGCGATTCCCTCTCCTGAAGACCACAATCCGAGGCTATTTCGGCCAAATTTTGGCCTCTGGTTGAAGCAAATCCAGGATGGACGAAGTGGGTTACAACCCGAACAGCATATTCGTTTGCGAAATGGGTCGTTGGATTGATGAGAAGTGCTCGTGGAGACACTGAAGGGTATCGGAACAAGAGTTGTCATGGCATAAATTTCTGGAAAGGACCGTGACTCTCAGAAATGAGTGTTTGCGGATGCAATTGCAAATTAGTAGATTTTTTTGTTGCTCGGTGGCGTCTTGTAGCTGATTAGCACGCTTGAGAAAACTCTTCTCACGCTCTATCTAGAATTTCCGTAAACTCTTATCCATCGGTGGAATCAGTCCCGGTCCTGACATTTTAGAGGCTCGGGATGAAGGGAAAATATGGATTTTTATATGTTATTTAATTAACGTATATATCATTTAAAATCTTATATGATTAATATTGAAAATAATGCAAAGTTGTATATCATAAAATGTTGAATATCCGCGATAAAAACAAAAACTAGCATTCTCAGGAATAATCAACAACGTATACAGCTCTACAACAACAACATTACATGTAGTAGCTATAGGGGAATAATCAATACTCTAGCGGCAACAGGTAGCAGGAACAATAAATCTTTATCAATTGTTTGATTTTTGTCCAGCCTTATTCTTAACTCATTCCAAGTGTTCATGTTAGTCATATGCTCAACACTATTCTCATGTTGTCCAAGTCTATCACTAAGATGCTTTCAATCTTTGTATCCATCATTTGCTAATAAGCTTTTGTTACCAGCAAATTTAAATATCTTACAAAAAAAAAATGTCCACATGCTTCGAGTAAACCAACCATTTTCTATCACTAATCTCCCCATTACTTAACTTTCTAGAATAATAAGCATAAGAAAAACGCCTAGAAATATTATCTAAGGGAAACACAAGATTCAATTCTCTAATAGGCCCCTTTTCAACTAAAATGTCTCTAGATTTATTGTCCATACTTTCCCAATTTCTAGGATTATATATATCCAAAGGAGGGGTAAATTGCTCATCAACATTTAAATTTTCAGCATTTGTCATATTAGGTACAGCATCATGTTCACTCAAATGATTGATATCCTCATTGATCTAATTATTATCTCTTACATTTTCATTAGAGTGTTCCACATTTGGTACATCTAGCCCATTAGAACCCTCAGAATGACATGTTTGTTTTAAGACAAAACTTATGACTTATCTATAGCTCCTTTTTGTGATTCTATGAATTTTTCAGCCAATTTTCTTCTTCTTTTTTCCGTTTTTGATTTCCAGGTAAATGCTTTTTAGGCAACATTATAACAGAATATTTGAGAACAATAATAATAAAAATAGAACAATAACACCTCAAAAGCGGAAAGCAGAATACGTCCAAGCTACACGGCCTACACCCCAGAAGTAAATTATTTGTCAAGCACTTGTAAAAGCCAAAAAGAAGAAATAATACACATCAACAAGCAATATATAACTATACGTATTAGGTTCTGTAAAAGCCAACCAATTTTATGTTTTTTTAATAAAATTTCTATCCTATATCATATATGACAATATATATAATTAGTTAAATTCTATATAGTCACCTAATATATATAATAATATAAACTAAACTAAATTCTAAGTAAATGACTACTTACTAGTTACTACAGCTAATTACTAATTAGCAATTTGTCTACTTTAAAAAATAAAATAAGGTGTAGTGGTGTACCGATTACCGTGTATGAAGGCAATTAAGCAAAGTTAACTTGTGATGTGCGGCTGTGCCACTGCCCACTTCCTTCAGGCTTCAGCCTTTTCAATTTGTAAATTATTTTTATTTGTTATTTTTTTTTCAATTTAGAAATCAGTAGGCCTTTTAAATTGAAAGTGATATTATGAGTCTTTTAAAAAAAAAACGTAGAGGCTGTAAGGGAGAATCTGGCCCACCGACCAATAGGCCTTTTATATTTAAAGTGGTATTGTTAGACCTTTTAAAATAGAATAAAAAAAATGGGGAAAGAGAGAATCGAACCTGAGCAATTATAATGTAGTGTTGGAGTGCAAACCACTAAACTACTTTATTTTACTAATGTAAATATACTATTAATAATATACATACTCTGTAAATATATTGGACCCCTAAAAAATTTAGGCCCTAGGATGCCGCCTCTTTTGCCCCTGCTCCTGGGGGCCGGGCCTGGGTGGAACACCATTTGACTGTCAATTTCACCCCTAATCTGCATATTTAGCAGGGTGTGCAACTCGAACATGATAAGGAGAATTTTTTGGTTCCGTAGGTCATTACAACGGAAACCAATAGATTCAATAGTCACGGAATTATATTTATCAGACTTAACTATTATACCATTGATAAACGTATGCAAAATTGAATAACAAGCTTTATAAACTAAAACTACGTTGTCAACAATTTATGTTACCGGTAGATGATAGTGTTAGGTTGGAGTTTGGAGGGAAGCGATTGCATGGACCTTGATGGTTAAAACTCATAGTTTGAGTCTTTGAGAGCCGGGGGAGAAATGTGCATAAGTTTTATTATTAAAAAAAGAAGGTGTTATGTGTGAAGGAGCATCGGGTTAAGAATCTGAACATTTTTTTCGAAAAACAACTCAATAAAATACGCGCATTTGAGATGACATGTGCACGAGTTTTAATACGTGTAGAGCTGTCAAAATTTGACCCTACTAGATCCGATCCGTGTTTTCTGGGTCGAGACCCGATCCGAAAAATATTGGGTCAAAAATGACCCGATCCGTTCGATTCGAAAATTTCTGGGCTGGGTCATTGACCCATTGGGTCATTACAAATGTGTTTTTATTTTATATATTAAACATTATAATATATTTTGTTATTAAAATATTATATAATTATTATTATTTTTTGTTTTAATTAAAATATTATTTTAATAATCATTTTATAAAATTTTGACATGGCGCGGGTCGACCCAAACCCGTACCTGACCCGCAACGACCCGATCCATAATCGTCCCGCAAATTTTGACCCGCAATCGACCCGAACCCGACCCGCCCCGATGTGCTTAAACCCGAACCCAACCCGTTTGACAAGTCTATATGTGTGCATAGATATCCACATGTATGTGCATCTGAATTGTTGAAACGTTGTCGTTTTCTCTAATTTTGATGATGATAAGCACCATTAAGTTTTATGGCTTTAATGTTCCTATGAGTTTCAAGTTGCATAAGTGAGTTTGAGAACAGTGGAAACCAAGAGAAGCAAAACAGAGAATGATACGTAAACGATGCCTCGTCTACGACTCTACGTGTCGATGTCGGATCGTGGTAGAAGATGAGCCCTTGAATTCCTTCTCTTCGTCGCGTAACCGTGATAGATGACAACCTTCACGTAAATGGAGGTTGACGACTCTCTTGCTCGAAAACTCGAGGAGGGGCGAGAGGATTCGAACAACATGTGGTCCGTGATCAGATGTGTTTGGTTTTGACTCGTGACGAGGGTCGATCGGAGGGAGTGACGTTGAAGGCTTAAGGGCGGAGGCAACCTCTACGGCAAGCTTAAGCATAAATTCAACGTAAAGAGAAAGTACATAGAAGCGATGCTTATATAGCCAAGCCATTCGACCATGGGCCTTATTCTAACCTAATGGGTCGGGCTCTTGACACAAGAGACACACACGCCCAAAAATAGAAATGACTTAAAATAGTAAGTGTTAAACACAAACATGCCAAATATAGTAAATGACCAAAAGTGGCAACATGCCAAAATTGGAAAGTACTAAAATAATAGAAATGCTAAAATAGGAAATATAAGAACGCGCCAAGAGGGACGCCAAGGTCGCGGTCTCCATAGCCGCGTGGTCGTCGGGCTGATCTATATAGTAGCTAGGGCTGTGCATCCAGTCCAGACCGGAATTTTTTCAATCCTTGGACCGGAGACCGGACCGGACCGGACCGATATGTCGGTCCAGTCTTGTACCGGCATACATATTTTTTTTATATAAATTAAAATTTAATTATTTTTCCTATTTTTATACCTATTGTGTATAATATTAGATAATATATTTTGTTATTAATTTATATTTATAGTAGAAATAAATTTTTAATAGTGTTATGAGATATTAATACATAAAATAAAATTAAAAACAATAAAAAACCGGTCCATCCGGTCCGGACCGGAAACCGGTCGGGTTTGGACCAGACCGGAACCAGAATTTTAGAAATATGTGGACCGGGGATCGGACCGTAATTCCCCCGGTCCGGTCCGGGCATTTTTGGTCCGGTCCGAATTTGCACAGCCCTAATATATAGTAGCAATTGGCTTGTACGGAGCAAGTCATACCTTCTTCACGTAGTCCATCAGCCAGGGTACCTTAATCCATTTCTCCGTCAAGTATTGAAGTTGTGCCTCGTACAAATCCTCAGTGGGCGACCTTAACAACCAATGAACATTACCACTAAAATGCTCGAAGTTTTCAATATGTTTCATAGTATAACCTTCCACGTTACGGTTGACATGGACCCTACACAACAGATGATGCGAATTGGAAAAGACTACTTCGAGAGTGTTCACAAGACCGAGCTCTCGATCTGACATGATCGCCTTAAGTTCCTGACTCCCGAACATGATCTTAAGGCGCTGCAAGGCCCATTCGTAGTGCTCTGTCGTCTCATTTTGCATGAATACGATCGCAATACAAAACGTACGGTTGGTGCAAGTGAATCCAACAAACTCCAACAAAGGCATATCATACCTATAAATGTAAAAATTAGAACATTTATATGCAATTACATATTTTAGATGTAGTAATAACGATAACTAAACTTTCATACTTGTTGGTCTTGTAGGTCGTATCTATGATGACGACGTGGGGGAACAAACACAACAAATGTCTAGCTTCGGGGTGACAAATAAAAAGGTCACTCAAAACCTCCTTCCCTTTAGCATTGCAAACTATGTTGGTGCTTGTATAATAACCTCTCGTCTTTAGAAAATCCAACGTGTATTGCGGCACCGTCAAATTCCCCTTGGATTTCACCCTCTCCTTAGCCTTGTAATTGTACAGTTGGTTCATTAATGTCAAGCATTGGGGATTCACCTTTAGAAATAGACTCATAATAGCCTTCGGCTTTGTGCCAGAGGCTGACAAAACATTCACGCTCTGACGTTGTTCCTACGAAAGACGCCCAACAAATGCATGACCAATCAAACTACTTGAAAGATCATGGTTGTGTCATCCATTAACGACGGATAATGTCCACCTGTCAGATTTGATCCAATTTCCTTTCACAAACAACCCATGTAACTGAAATGGGCACTCTCTCTTCTTTGTCCTCAATTTGTATTTCCGTGTAGGGATTGCCTCGGGACCCTCAACCTCCTTCTTCTTCACCGCCGATCTATATGACCAGCACTTCTCACACGACAATATGACCTTTCTAGCCCATGATTTACTTATGACGATCACCATACACAGTTCCAAACCTACATTCTTAGCCCAATTGATCATACTGTCTCTATCACTCCATTCCTCACTTGCAGTAAAATGAGCAGAATAGTCCACTGGCGAAAAATCGCTATTACTAGAGTTGTCTTATTTATTTTCAAAAAGATTATACATTAGAGGTTTTTCTAAGAGCGTTTCAAAAAACTAACATAATGATGTTCTGACCACAAACATATAATTTACTTAATAATTGATAAACTAACACATGTGATCATCCTATTTATTTCGCAAATAAATATACCGAAAATACCACCTAAAAATACTAACATATTGTCCACTAACCTGAAACATGTACTAATCCTATTTATTTCACAACTATATATGATACATAATATACGACCTAAAATACAAACATAATGTATAAGCTAACACATGTGATCATCCTATTATTTCACAAATAAATATACCGAAAATACCACCTAAAAATACTAACATATTGTCCACTAACCTAAAACATGTAATCATTCTATTTATTTCACAACTATATAAGATATCGAAAATACCACCTAAAAAGACTAACATAATGTCACTAACCTAAAACATGGAATCATCCTAACGTAATGATCGTATATATGTTTTAATGAACGTTCTAAACTATAAAAAACGGCTTTAATTTACTAAATTTCAAATAAACTTGGGAAAAAAACATATACGTACCCATAAATCATCTTGATGAACCAAATCAAGACCGGATGCATTATCGTAGCTTGAGAAAGACATTCTCTCAATAGTTTGTGATTTCAATTCGGTGGTATGCTCAAATGGACCCAAATGGCAATCATATATATACCCAACAAAGTTACCGTTGGATAAAATGGTAACTTTTTGGACGCAACGACATAGCGCCCAAAAAGTTACCGTTGAATCTAACGATAACTTTTTTGGGCGCAACTATGTAGCACCCAAAAAGTGTTGAATCGGTTCAGATGAAGAACCAGTTCAATAATTTAAAAAAAATCATTTTTCAAAATAAAAAAAATTCACGTGGACCTTGGGCGCCACTAGGTTGCGCCCAAGGGAATTTTTTTTTCGGCGTCACTAGGTTGCGCCAATGGAAATTTTACGTCATATATGTTGAATAAAATATATTAATAATTATTAAATTAATTTATATATTAAAATAATAGATCTATATAATATTGATATCAATATCATATTCATATCATAATTTTGAATCTCAATCATCCATATAATTAGAAAATTTTGAATTTGTATATAATTATGACATTTTGGATTTGTATATATTTAGGAAATTTGGATTTGTAATCTTTGTGATTAACTTGTAATCTTTGTCCTTGATTTGTATTTAAATTAGGAAGAGATTAGTGATAGGTTTATGATAAAAAAATTTGATTTATAATTTGATTTATTTTAAAAAATTGATGAAAAAAAGACATGTGATAATTTTAATAAGGGAGTGTCATGTGGCGGTTTTTTGAGGGAGTGTCATGTGGCGTAATTATGTTCTAATTTAGTAGATATATAGTAGATTTGACTAAGTCTTATTTATGAAAACTATATCTTTTGAAAAAGAGTTTTAAAGTATCTTGTATTTATGAAAATATGATTAGTTTGGAGCAAGATCTTTATTTGGCTTGTGTTGGCCGAACTTAAAGATAAAAATTGAAGGTCTTATTCTAGGACTACATATACTAGATGTCTAGCATAAGGCTACGTATGCAATTCTTATATAGGGTTGAGTTTTACTTATGTTGTTTGGTTGCAATCACTTACTTAGAAGTCTAGGTGATCTAGAAATTGTATGTAACTAGATTTGATACCTATATTTGTTTGAATGTTTCTAACCGAATAATAACATAAGTAGGCATTTGAAGTGCACATAAATTAGTATACACATGCATCCAGTTAATATTTACCTGATGTGTATATATGATTTTTTGTATTGGAAATGTACATGAATTTTAGACAGTATGTGCGTCTACATGTGTATCTATATTGTACTAGATGAGCATATCATTTTTATTTTAAATGTGCATGGGTTGTTTAAATGTGTGCATGACTTTTTGATGTGCATAGATTTTTTGTATGAATGATTATGCAAATTGATATGACTGTGCATAACTTTTGTAATGAATGTGCATAGCTTGTTTTTTGAAATGTGCGTGTTTTTTGTTTTGTTTTATGTGCATAAGTTTCAAAATGCATAGATTTTTGCATATATGTGCATAACTTTTATATAGTATGTGCAAAAGCCGATTTAAAATTTGCATGCGCATCCTCCCGTTTTTTCATTTAAAATTTGGTTGTGAAATTATTTCATTTTTTGCTTTTTTCAATATGGCCCTTTAATTTCTTAGATCAGCGGCCAATATTCAGTCTCATTTTATTTCCCGACACCATTCACACCAAATCCGAACTCTTAAAAAAATTAAACACAATAAATAATTGAGTCATAAATCATATGTTTTGGATCTAGCTTCATCTAAAGTTTGCTACTACGGAGCTTATGAATTTATTTCTGTTGACATTGTAGATATAGTCAAATGTCTAAATTCCACATTAGACAAACCCGTCTAAGAGTTTGGCTCCAAAACATTACTTTGAAAGTTGACATATTTTGTTCATTTTATTCAAGGGTGCCCTGCACATGGAGCTATGTACCAATTTCAGTTTTCCTTTAATAAAAAAAACATTATATACAAATTTCCAAACCCGCCTAAATTCTCACTACATCACGCAGGCAAAAGCTGCACCAAACATGTCAAATTCATATGAACCCCAATTCCCAACTAGTTAAATTCCTGCCAAAGCTCTCATTTTGTTCTTAAAGGTTGAATTTCTTGCAAAGCATTCTTATGCTTTTGACCCTGAAATCAATCCTATTTTCAACATATACTGGTCTATCTCCACTTTCATTACCTTTTCAGAAGAAGAATAAAATGAAACTTTGATTAAAAAAAGGGCCAAAATGTATAGAAATCAAAGCCAAGACTGAAGACCACTACACTGACAAAGATTAGGCAGCATAACAACTCGAGAATCTAAGGCCTTTTCTGTTGTAAGCAAAGCTCTTATCCTTAAACTGATCGTAATTGGTTTATGCCAGATTCAAGTGGGTCAAACAAGCAATAATATAAAACAATGATATATAATACTAACTATAAAAACATCATTAGTAGGAGTAGCCAGAACTAAGAGAAAGACTCAATTGGACCAAGGCACCAAATATCCCGGATCAAAGCCATGATGAAGGTCTCAAACATCTGGTGCTGTTTCTTGGTGTTTCTTCTGGCTTCTTGTGTAGGTTTGATTGAAGCTCATACTCGTGAGGTGAGGACGTGCACTAGCCGTAGAAGCCGGTGCTTCCTCAGGCGTATAACCTGCCCAAAACAATGCCCAAACGCCAACCCTAAGGACCCTAAAGCAAAAGTCTGCTACATAGATTGCAATTCACCCATATGCAAAGCAGAATGTAGAAGTAAGAATCCTCCTCTCTTCTTTATCGATCATAAACCATTACGCACTAACGGTTTTTCTAACGAGTAGCTAGATAGGTCAACAACCTTGTTTTGGAATTTTTTTGTTAAGTATTATTTATGTAGAGAATTTTATGTTTTTTCAAAGGGTTTAAGCATTTCTTTTCTTACAAAAATTCTGAACCTTCGTTACTATAACTAGCTTATATTGCATTATTTCCCAATAAGGTAACTGAACTAATGTACTTGTGCATTAGTAACTCATATATGATATGACTTAATAAGGTAACTGATACGAATATCTCTTTTGATCTAGACCGTATACCGAATTGTCATGGCAGAGGAGCAGCATGCCTGGATCCGCGCTTCATTGGAGGAGACGGCATTGTCTTCTATTTCCATGGCAAGAAGAATGAGGACTTCAGCTTGGTTTCGGACCCCAATCTCCAAATCAATGCGCGGTTTATCGGCTTAAGGCCAGCTGGCAGAACCCGAGACTATACATGGATCCAGGCCTTGGGACTTCTCTTTGATTCCCACAGTTTCTCTCTTGAGGCCACTCCTGCGTCAGCATGGGATGATCAAGTTGACCATTTGAGATTCTCTTATGATGGGAAGGAGGTTGTCGTAGCGGAAGGCTACCCGTCTAGCTGGACATCTCCAATGCAAGAGCTTAAAGTAGAGAGGACATCAAGCAAGAACAGTGCGATTGTTACACTTGATGAAGTAGCAGAGATCTCTGTTAATGTGGTGCCGATTACGAAGGAAGATGATAGGGTACACAACTACCAAGTGCCTTCAGATGATTGTTTTGCACACTTGGAGGTGCAGTTTAGGTTCTTTGGACTCTCCTCGGGAGTTGAAGGAGTGCTTGGGAGGACTTACCAGCCGGATTTCGAGAACCCGGCAAAGCCTGGTGTCGCGATGCCGGTGGTGGGTGGTGGGGATAGGTACAAAACTTCATCACTTTTCTCTGCAGATTGCAGATCTTGCATCTTCTCTCCTGGTGGAGCTCTGCAGCAGGGTGGCGATGGATTATGGCATGTTAGACTGCACAAACAGGGCTAATAGTGGGAATGGAATAGTTTGCAGGAAGTGAGTGTCTCAATAATCAAGTTAGAGAGAATGAGTTATTAGTTTGATCATTCTAGGATCAATTTTTGCTTGTATAAGAAAGTCATTTCAATAGGTGATAAAATGTGATATGTACGTCATATGTAGCTAGATTCAATATTTAGTGCATTTTATACTTTTTGTGCGCTTCAATCCTAACAAAATAAAAAAAATTAAAGTCAATATATATTCCTTATTGTTGGAATAATAAATCCATCCCACGTATGAAAGTGGGTTGATTCAATGCGGCTAATTCCGCGTCGAAACATGGTGGAAACCAATGCCTAGTATATAAATTTAATGAATTATTTTTTCTACTGTGAATTGAATTTAGGATGGAACTAGTAGTTTGATAGGTGTTGAATCGCAGTGTGTTAGTCAATGAACGGTAAGCGGAATAAGTAATTCAAGCAATTAACAATCACATATTTCCTTAGAGAGGACACTTAATGCAACTAATCAATTAAGAGATCGAAACTTCTATCCCTAGGTTTTACTCTAGTAAGATTTTAATGGTATACTTGTATTATTAATTCCAGTTTTACAATTAAGCAAGTTCAAACTCAATCTAGTCACACACAGTTCTAGACTCTAAACTTCTAAGCAAGTGTAAAACCTAATAACACAAGAACACACGAAACCCTAGAAAAGTACTCACAAAGTTCGTACATTTACTTCCTCTCTCTCTCTCTCTCTCTCTCTCTCTCTCTCTCTCTCTCTCTCTCTCTCTCTCTCTCTCTCTCTCTCTCTCTCTCTCTCTCTCTCTCTCTCTCTCTCTCTCTAATGCCTTGATTGTGTTACCTCTACTAGATAACTAGTCATTTATATACATAGTCCTAGACAAAGTCCACTAACTAACTTAAACCGACCCATAACATGCCTACTAAGATAATTGAGCAAATATTATCTATTTCCATAAATACAACTCATTTGATCTTTTTCCAATGATAAGATATTCTAGAACTAACTAAATCTTCCATCTTTCTCGTGCCTTGCAGCCCAAGAAGTCTTGAAAATATTCTTTCAAAATTTAGTTATTCCCTTTTTGAAAGTTCCCAGCGCGAGTCTCTAGCGTAAACGCGTCTTTCTTTGCGTTGTTCCTTTCTTTCTTCTCACAACGAGCGCGTTCATTTCTTCACTTTACTAAGTGTCGTTCCTTGTTGACTCTTATTTCCCTTACTTCTCTATTTTGCTTGTCTTGGTTTCCACCGTTTCCTACTTCATTCAATCATCGTGAAACTCATAGGAACATGTAAATCATAAAATTTAATGGTGTTTATCATCATCAAAACCAGAGAAAACGTCATCGTTCCAACAATTTTCACCTTTTTGGTGATGACAAACCCTTTCAAAATTATTCGATAAAAAAACAGATAAGTAATGTGCCAATCAACATCAGTCAATATGTGCATACTAAGTACACAACATCAGTAAAAGTTCCCCCATAGAAAGATATTACATAGACATACGTTCAAGTCACATCAAGTTCCCCCTTAGCACTAGCATTGTTCAAAATATTCAAAAGTTAGGAACAATGGAAATTGTTACCTCTCTGTTCAGAGTTCATCGCACCATTTTTCATACTTCCCCCTTTTTGCATCATCAAAAGATCAAAATTCTCCAAAGAACAATGACTCTAAGTCGCAAATCAGAATCAAAATTATAATGCTTTAGATTGGCAAGGAATTGATAAGACATGTTCACGCGAAAAATGATGAATGTATAGGAGAAAAATGATGAATATGAATGCATAAAAAAATGATGAACGTCTAGGTACAAAAGTGGTGAACACTTGGGTATGAAAGTGATGAACATCAAAAGACCGAAGTGATGAACATCGAAAACATGTTCACGCAAACAATGATGAACATATAAGAGAAAAGCGACGAACATGCATGTATAAAAAAGTGATGAATACTTAGGTACAAAAGTGGTGAACATATGTGCATGAAAGTGGTGAACATTTAAGGACAAAAGTGATGAACATCGAAAATATGTTTACATGGAGGTGCAAACAATTTTCCCAAAAAAACGCGTATACCCTTTTAATGAAATTCTAATCTAGGTCCTTTTTTCTATCAGATTTAACGGTTCAAAATGGTTCTTATTTCTCTCATACATAACTGTTCTCAAGTGAAGCGCCTCCTATATATACATATGATTTGGGACCACACTTGATTTTTTTCAATTGTTTTTTTACAAAGCAGATATTAGGCTCATTGCTATCTACAAGGCATGCCTAAATCATCACAACGGATGATCTTGAAAAATAATATAAAATTATTGAGATTAGAGGTCTATGAGTTCAACTCAAATCGAGAGCTCCTGGTATCATGAGATGATCTTCCACTAATGAGATCACAAAGTCATTCGATATCAAATACTTTTGTTGCCAAAAAGTGAGCCATAGAGTTACATTCCCTATAACAATGAAAAACAATAAAAGAATTAAAGTAATTCAACAAGGAAATAATGTCTAGGATAATGGTCCTAATCTCCCATGGAACTTTTCAAACCTTTTTAATACTATTAATTACTACAAGGTTATCACCTTCAATAACCAACTTCCTAATCTGTAGTTTAACATCTTGCCAAAAGACCTTCTAATAAAGCGTACGTTTCTGTTTGGAGAATAGAAGTATTAGGAATACGTTTTTTCTCTGTAGCTAGAATGTTAGAATGAGCATTCATGAGAATAAAACCAATATGAGACGATTAGTCCGACCTTTTGGATCCGTCGAAGTTAAGCTTAACCTAAGACTCTTGAGGTTTGATCCAAGTGGAAGATGTATGTTTATTTCTTCTATTTTTACTAGCACAAGATGAGGAGATGGAGTGGCTCCAATCATTTAATTGCAGGAAAGCAGTTTCAGAAGGCAAATTATAGTTATTGTTGTTATGCGTATTACATATTTTTTTTTTATTTCTATACTTCTATATGCTCCACCAGATAAAAAAACAAATATCATGGTTATAGTTGTTGGAGAGTAAGATTATTTAAGAAATCTGCATAATCAAGGAAATTAAATGTGATATGTAGCTTGCCCTCTATTTTCTCAAAGGTTTTTCGAGTAAAAGTACAAATAAAGAAGAGATTATTGGAGTCTTCATCTTTTTCATTATCGAGACAACATTGAGAGGGGACACGATGATAGAATTTATTTAATTTTTCTGTAGTTGGAAGGTAAATAGAGCATGCTTCTCATATGAAATTCTCGATTTTCGAGGGTAATTTTTCCCTCCATATCCAAGAAATACTATCAATAATATTTCCTGGATTTTCATCAAAACCTCGTGAGGTTGATTTAACAAAGAATTGCCATCCTGATGGTGTTAATCAGAGAAGAAAGAATGAGATGGTGAAGTTCTTCATTGAATGAATGAATCTGAATGTGTTACAAGGGTACAATATATAAAGGAAGAGCTGACTTCACTTTCTAACTAACTCTAACTGACTGCTCTAACAAACTCTCTAACGAACTAATCTCTCTATCATTACATATAATCCCAATATCCCCCCTCAAATTGGAGGTGCTGGAAGTAACCCCAATTTGGGTAATACAGAACGATGGGAAGGGCCAGATAATGGCTTGGTAAGTACATCAGCAAGTTGCTGAGTAGTTGGAACATGAGATAGAGAGATAAAGCCTTCTGTGAGCTTGGAACGGACAAAGTGGCAGTCAATTTCTATATGTTTCGTCCTCTCGTGGAAGACGGGATTCTTGGCGATGTGAATAGCAGCTTGGCTGTTGCAATGGACGGGAACATGAGTGAGACCAGGAACATCAAACTCAGTGAGAATACGGGTGAGCCAGGCAAGTTCTGCAGTGAGTCTTCGAAGAGATCTATACTCAGCCTCAGCAGAAGATAGAGAGATAGTACTCTGCTTTTTAGACTTCCATGATATAGGAGAAGAACCAAGAAAAATGAAGTATCCACTAACTGATTTGCGAGTGCAAACACATGAAGCCCAATCTGAATCGCAAAAAGCACGCAAGCTGAAGTTGGAATCCTTTGACAACAGCAAAGCAGAATGAAGAGTACCCTTCAGAAACCTCAAGGTGTGAAGAACTGCTTGGAAATGAATATGAGAAGGACTTTGCATAAACTGACTCAAGTGCTGGACATCAAAACAGATATCAGGCCGTGAATTTGTGATGAAATTCAACTTGCCAACAAGGCGTCTGTAGGGAGTAGCATCCGTAAGAAAATCATTGGAAGCAGTGGTCAATTTGATTGAAGGATCAAAAGGACTGGATGTTGAGGAAGCATTGTCTGTTTCAAAGTCTTTCAAGATGTCGAGGATGAACTTTCTTTGAGACATGATGATGCCATTCGGAGAATGAAGAAACTCAATTCCAAGGAAATAACTGAGTTCCCCAAGATCTTTGATTCGAAATTGAGCATCCAAATAAGTTTTGATAGAAGAAAGCTCATGTAGATCATTACCAGTTAGCAGAATATCGTCCACATAAACTGCCAGGAAAGCCATTAAAGAACATGTCTTCTTGTAGAATAAAGAGTGATCGTTGGGAGATTGAACATATCCTTGAGAGAATAAAGCCTCAGAAAACTTGTAATGCCATTGCCTAGACGCTTGACGTAATCCATATAAGGATTTATTGAGGCGACAAGCCTGTCCAGGAACCATAGGAAGGCCTTGAGGGATCTTCATATACACCTCCTCATGTAAATCTCCATGAAGAAATGCGTTGTTTACATCAAGTTGAGAAAGAGGCCAGGATTTCTTAATAGCAACAACTATAAGACTACGGATTGTTGTCATCTTGACAACGGGTGAAAATGTTTCTGTAAAATCGATGCCTTCTCGCTGTGTACATCCTTTGATCACAAGACGAGCCTTGTGTCTTTCTAAGGTTCCATCAGCTCTGAATTTCAGTTTGAAGACCCATTTTGAACTAATTGGCTTCTTTCCTTTAGGGAGGTCAACTATATCCCATGTGTGATTAGCATCCAAAGCAGCGAGTTCCTTGTCCATAGCTTCCCTCCATTCAGGGAAGGAATTGGCAGCTTCGAAAGATGTAGGTTCAAATAAAGAACTTACTTGAGCAACCAGATGTTGACTAGACGGAAATAATTGATCAAAAGGAAAGCTCTTGGGACTGAGAGATGATGTTGAAAGAATGTTGTTGCAGGAAGCATTAGAACACACGAAATCTTCTAAATAAGAAGGTTTGTGAGATACTCTTTATGATCTTCTGAGAGACACACTTGGAGCATTTTCTGGGATGACATCAGGAGAAGTAAGTGGAGGAGCAGGCACATAAGAAGTATCATCTGAAAGAGATATAATATCTGGAATATCATTGTTAGAACAATAAGAAGTTTCAGAAGCATAAGGAACATCAGAGAAATTTATATCCCAAGAATCCTGAGAAGCAGCTGGAAAAATAGGAGAATTGGTGGTTATGAGCAAGAAGGGCATAACATTCTCATAGAAGATAACATCTCGTGAGAAGAATACTTCCCTGGTGTCAAGATTGAGCAGTTTGTAAGCTTTCTTAGTAGCAGGATATCCTAATAAAGCACAACGAGTTGCCCGTGACATGAATTTATCACGACCAGCCTTGACTGTAGATGCAAGGGCTAGACAACCAAAGGTTCGAAGATGATCCACTAAAGGAGGTTTAGAAAATAGAACTTCAAATGGAGATTTGCCAGACAACACTTTAGTTGGATATCGATTGATAAGATATGCAGTAGTCAATATAGAATCACCCCAATAATCAAGAGGTAAATGAGCTTCAAATAAAAGTGCTCGAGCAACCTCTAATAAATGTTTGTGTTTTCGCTCAACCACGCCGTTTTGTTGAGGGGTATAGACACAAGAGGTCTGGTGAATTATGCCCTTGGATAGAAAAAACTGAGAAGATGTAGTGTTGCCACCAAGTTCCAGAGCATTATCACTGCGAACAATCTTTACCACTGCATTAAATTGCCTTTCAACCATGGTTACAAAAGCTTGAAGTACAGAAAAAACAACTAGCTTTATCTCTAAGCAAATGAACCCATGTGACCCTGGAAAAATCATCTACAATTGTCAAGAAATATCGGAAGCCATCATGAGTTGGCACCTTAAAAGGGCCCCAGGTATCAACATGAATCAATTCAAATCTTGAACTAGTTGATATGGAACTATGAGGGAAAGGAAGACGTTGCTGTTTGGATTTAGCACAAACAACACAAGGAGGTATATCCTCTTTCCTAACATCTAAAGTATACAAAGCTTTTAGCTTGTGATATGACAAATGACCAAGTCTCTTATGTAAGAGTAAGAACTTGGAAATAGCAGATTTATTCAGTGCAGAAGAACCCTTGACTGATGCAGACAAGCGAGCATTTGTCTTGACCAAACCATCCAAACGATCAAGCAAGTATAATCCCTTTGATTCTCTACCAAGGATTAGAGGCCTGTTCAAAGCAAGCCTCTGCAAGGCACAATGTTTATCAGTGAACACAACAAAGCACTGTAACTGAGCAACAAGTTTGGAAACCGAAAGCAAGTTAAACTTGAAATCAGGAACAAATAAAACTCCTTCAAGAATAATGTCCTTAGTGATCTGAACACGGCCCACTGTTTAAACAACAAGAGAAGCACCAGTAGGAAGAGTAATGGTAATAGGATGTTGCAAATACTGAAAATCAACAAAATAATCCAACGTATGACACATGTGATCACTAGCACCGGTGTCAATAATCCAGAGATCACTGAAAGAAGACTTTCCAAGGCCAGCAAAAGAGTAAGAATTACCAGAAAAATTGTTAGGAAACGGAACTCTGGAACTTAGGTTCCCCTGAGAGTTCCGTTCCTCAGTTTCTCTACTTTTGAAGATGACAAATATTATGATACTAATGTTTTATCTCAAAGATGTGTTTTAAGGAACCACAGGAAATTACCTAAGGCAGAAAAGCCAAACAGAATAAGGGAACCAAAGGAACAAGACAGCTGAAGGAATCCAGAGGAACCCAGGTGTGCCCAGAAATGAAGCTTGCGACATTGCGATTCCCGAGAAATCTGGGAACACACAACCTCGGACAAAAGGTGTCGAAAACGACTTGTCCGAAGCTTCCAAAAGTCTGCCAAGGTCCAAGAGCTAAAGAACAAGATGCCTAGAGAACCTCTACCTCGGACAGAGACGATGAAAGCGATAGCACATGAAGACGTCGCTGTCCAACAGACGGTTCCCAAGCGGCCAACTTACTCAACCTCGGACGAAAGCGTTTTGACAACGACACCACAAGGCTCGTCTGAGGTAGTTGACCAACCAAGAGAGATTCTGAGCTGCCTAGGTTGTTTGCACATGCCAAGAACAACGTGGATCAAGGAGAACCACTAATCCTAGGGCAAGCTCAATCCGTGGGAACCAAGAGAGGATCGAGCTGCGAAGAATCCTCTATAAAAGGAAGACTAACCCAAGGGTTATCTCAATGCACTAAAACAAGAACTCACACTCATTAGCAAACATCTAGTGTGAACCTCAAAACAAAGATCATCAAAGCAAACCGAGATCAAGAGGAACCAGTCAAGGAAGAAGAGCTGAGTGCTAAGTTCCTGTGACTGTAAGTGATAGTTCCTAGGTGCGAAAGTCTGTTTCTTGGATTGATTATTGATTGTGTTAAGTTATCTAGGATTGTCTAACTGTGTGTAAGGCAAAGGAACTGTGTGTTCGTTCCTAGGATAAGCTGTAACCAAAAGAGATAAGAAATCAAGAAGTAGACTTTGAAATCCTTTCAAAAGAAAGGTAGTGGTTTTTATCCTGGATTGCTAGTTGGCAATCAAAGGTTTCCACTATAAGGAACTTGTCATTTGTTTGATTATTTATCTTCCGCTGCTAAAGGAACTGAGAATCATTATTCTGAGTTCCTTAAGTTTTTATCTAACAATCACGATCCTACAATTGGTATCAGAGCAGGAAAAGCTCTAGATCTTTGATAAGTTTGCAGATCATGTCTCAACCAAGCAAGTTTGAGCTAGGAATCTCCACCAACAAGCCACACCTTCGCAAGAAAGGAGAAGAAACATGGTGGGAAAAGTATATGGAAAGCCACATCAAGACCAACGACTACCAATGTTGGAGGATAGTCGAAAATGGAGATGGCCACGTCGATCTTACCATGAAGGAAGAAGACTGGAAACCAGAACATTATGTCATCATGGAGAAGAATGCCAAGGCAAGACAGTTCATCCTCAATGGATTGGACAGAGAGAACATGGACAAAGTCATATGCATCAAGATGGCCAAGGAGATGTGGAAAGCTCTCAAGGAGATGCATGAAGGAAGTGAGGAACTAAAGCAAAGCAGAAAGTTTGCTTTGGAAGAAGAATACCACACCTTCAAAATGATGGAAACTGAGACCATCTCAGAGTACTACTCTCGCTTCAACAGATTAATTGGAAAGTTGACGACGGCGGGAGTTGATCTTGATGAAGTCTCCAAGTACTTGGTGATTATCAATGGACTCAACTCCAAGTTCACCCTTCTCAAGGGAATCATGAAGAACACTCCAGGCATCCAATCCCTTCCCTTGACCCAAGTCATAGGGAAACTGGAAGTTGAAGAAGGAGAGCACACTAAAGCCAATGCCGATAAGAAACTAGAGAAAAGAATCGCCCTCAAGATCTCCAAAGCCTTCTCTAGGCTCGAGATGGAGGAAGAGAACTCAGACCTTGAAGAAGAGGAGGACGAACTAACAACCCTCTTCACAAAGAACATCAAAAAATTCTTTGTGAAGGGAAGGTTCCAAAAGGGCAGTTCCTCTCACAATGGACCAAGAAGAGATCTCAAGGAAGTCTCCTGTTACGAGTGCAAGGAGAAGGGACACTACGCTAAGAACTGTCCCAACAAAGAAGAGTCCAAGGAAGAGGAAAGACCTCAAAGAAAGAAGGCTCTCGTAGCATCATGGGGAGAAGACTCAGATGAGGAACTGGATCTGAGTGGCTTCTCTGGAGGGAGATGTCTCATGGCAAAAGGAGACTCAAGCGACTCAGAGGACCTTGAGGTAACTTCTGACGATCTCTTAAAATCCCGAGTTGATTGTGATAAGAAACAACTTCTTAAGATCATAAAGAAACTAGGAAAGGAAACCAGTTCCCTTCAACAGAAACTAGATGATTGTGGAGATGAAATTGCTTGCTTGACTGTTGAGAATTCTGTTTGGAGTAAGAAACTTGATGAAACTGAGAAAGACCTAGCTGAAACTCACTCCAAACTCATTGATATTAGGAATGTGCATGCTAGTCACCTTAAAACTTGCAATTCTTGTGATGAAACTAGCATAGATTCTGTCAAAGTTCCCTTGCATGCTAATCCACCTGGAAATGACATGCTTCAATCCATAATGGATAGGTTAGACATTCTCACTAATTCCATTAATGAAAAAACGATAAATCAAACTGTTTTTGTGAGACAACGACATGGAATAGGATATGTCAATAATAAAGGGAACAATGATGCTGAAGAAGAAAAGGCTAGGCGAGAACTTGTTGAGATGAATGAGAACCTCAGTATTGCTCTGGCCACTTCTCGTGATAGGAATCAATTCCTATCATAGAAGATCATGGTCCTTGAGAACAAGGCTGAGGTTGCCAAACGTCTCAATGAAGGTTCTCAAAGTCCTAAGAAGGAACCAAAGGGAAAATAAAAGATGGTTCCTGAAAACCAATGGTTCACCAATTCCTTTGCTCACAAAAAATATATTGACATGGCCCATAGCAAGGTTAGAAACAATGTTGATTTTAACAAAAGGAAAACTGAAAAACCTTTTAGGCCAGGAAAAGGAAAATATGGACATGTTGTTTACAATCGTTTGTGTACCTACTGTGGTAAGAATGGTCATTACAACACTGATTGTGCTAAGAAAAGGAACTTTGAAAAGGAGAAAAGTACTCATTACCATGAAAGGAACCAGTGCCCTGGTTATCCACAGACTCGGAATGCTAATCCCCCCAGTAAAGCCAAGCTTCGCTGGGTTCAGAAATCTTAGTTCTTTTGTGTGCAGAAAGAAGAGAGGCAACCCCAATTATGGTACATTGACAGTGGTTGCTCATGCCATATGACCGGAAGAAGAAATCAAATGACCTCTCTTCAACTTCTCCAAGGAGGGAACATATCCTTTGGAGACAAAAGCAAAGAGAAAATCTGTGGAATAGGAACTGTGAAACTCAACGATCACATTCAGGTAAACAAAGTTCACCTTGTTGATAGTCTTGGTTTTGATCTAATAAGTGTGTCATAGCTGTGCGATCAAGGAGACAATGAAGTCAGATTTAGATCAAACGAATGCTCAGTTCTTGACTCCTCGGGACAAATCATCCTAAAAGGAAAGAGATTCAACAATGTTTACATTGTTGATCCATCCTTCGTCCCCAAGGAGAAACTGTGTCTCTCAATCGTGAATGACCAAGCTGAGTTGTGGCACCAATGCCTCGGTCATGCTAGCACTAAGCTGATTCAAAAGCTACACTCAAAGGAACTAGTTAGAGGATTGCCAAAGCTGAGTGGCACATCTAAGGAACCATGCTCTGACTGTGTAAAAGGAAAACAGGCTCGTAGTTCCTTCAAATCCAAAAACATGGTAAGCACCTCAAGGCCTCTTGAGCTCATCCACATGGATCTTTGTGGACCCATGAGAGTTCAAAGCCTAGGAGGGAACAGATATATTTTTGTTATTGTCGATGACTTCTCTCGCTTTACTTGGACCATTTTCATTAAATCTAAAAGTGAAGTCATTGATCGCTTTAAAGACCTGGTTCCCTTATTAGAAAAATCCCTTGATTGTTCACTTAATGCTATTCGGTCTGACCATGGTACCGAATTCGAAAATGGAGAATTTCTAACCTTTTGCAGTGAGCATGGCATTGATCACAACTTCTCTGCACCATACACTCCTCAACAGAATGGAGTAGTGGAGAGAAAGAATAGGACCTTGGAAGACATGGCTCGAACTATGTTGATCTCAAGTGGACTCTCCCAATCCTTTTGGGCTGAGGCGATCAACACAGCATGCTACATCATCAACAGAGCCATGCTTCACCCTATCACATAGAAGACACCCTATGAACTCCTAAGAGGAAGAGTTCCCAACATTTCTCATCTAAGGGTGTTCGGATGCAAGTGCTTTGTGCACAACAATGGAAACGACAATCTTGGCAAGTTCGACCCAAGAAGTGATGAAGGAATCTTCATTGGATATGCCTCAGGCAGCAATGCATACAAAGTCTTCAACAAAAGGACTAAAGAGGTAGAAGAAAGTGGTCATGTCATTTTTAATGAAAAATCACTTGGAAAGATTGTACAGAACACCACCAATTCCTTTGAAGACCCGTTTCCCAAGTCATATCAAGAAGATCCAGATGAAGATGTCACTCCACCCAGTTCCTGTCCTGTTGCTCGGAACCCTCCAATGGCTCCTCCACCAGTTCCCATGGATAATGAACAACATGGTTATGAGCAAGAAGGGCATAACATTCTCATAGAAGATAACATCTCGTGAGAAGAATACTTCCCTGGTGTCAAGATTGAGCAGTTTGTAAGCTTTCTTAGTAGCAGGATATCCTAATAAAGCACAACGAGTTGCCCGTGACATGAATTTATCACGACCAGCCTTGACTGTAGATGCAAGGGCTAGACAACCAAAGGTTCGAAGATGATCCACTGAAGGAGGTTTAGAAAATAGAACTTCAAATGGAGATTTGCCAGACAACACTTTAGTTGGATATCGATTGATAAGATATGCAGTAGTCAATATAGAATCACCCCAATAATCAAGAGGTAAATGAGCTTCAAATAAAAGTGCTCGAGCAACCTCTAATAAATGTTTGTGTTTTCGCTCAACCACGCCGTTTTGTTGAGGGGTATAGACACAAGAGGTCTGGTGAATTATGCCCTTGGATAGAAAAAACTGAGAAGATGTAGTGTTGCCACCAAGTTCCAGAGCATTATCACTGCGAACAATCTTTACCACTGCATTAAATTGCCTTTCAACCATGGTTACAAAAGCTTGAAGTACAGAAAAAACAACTAGCTTTATCTCTAAGCAAATGAACCCATGTGACCCTGGAAAAATCATCTACAATTGTCAAGAAATATCGGAAGCCATCATGAGTTGGCACCTTAAAAGGGCCCCAGGTATCAACATGAATCAATTCAAATCTTGAACTAGTTGATATGGAACTATGAGGGAAAGGAAGACGTTGCTGTTTGGATTTAGCACAAACAACACAAGGAGGTATATCCTCTTTCCTAACATCTAAAGTATACAAAGCTTTTAGCTTGTGATATGACAAATGACCAAGTCTCTTATGTAAGAGTAAGAACTTGGAAATAGCAGATTTATTCAGTGCAGAAGAACCCTTGACTGATGCAGACAAGTGAGCATTTGTCTTGACCAAACCATCCAAACGATCAAGCAAGTATAATCCCTTTGATTCTCTACCAAGGATTAGAGGCCTGTTCAAAGCAAGCCCCTGCAAGGCACAATGTTTATCAGTGAACACAACAAAGCACTGTAACTGAGCAACAAGTTTGGAAACCGAAAGCAAGTTAAACTTGAAATCAGGAACAAATAAAACTCCTTCAAGAATAATGTCCTTAGTGATCTGAACACGGCCCACTGTTTAAACAACAAGAGAAGCACCAGTAGGAAGAGTAATGGTAATAGGATGTTGCAAATACTGAAAATCAACAAAATAATCCAACGTATGACACATGTGATCACTAGCACCGGTGTCAATAATCCAGAGATCACTGAAAGAAGACTTTCCAAGGCCAGCAAAAGAGTAAGAATTACCAGAAAAATTGTTAGGAAACGGAACTCTGGAACTTAGGTTCCCCTGAGAGTTCCGTTCCTCAGTTTCTCTACTTTTGAAGATGACAAATATTATGATACTAATGTTTTATCTCAAAGATGTGTTTTAAGGAACCACAGGAAATTACCTAAGGCAGAAAAGCCAAACAGAATAAGGGAACCAAAGGAACAAGACAGCTGAAGGAATCCAGAGGAACCCAGGTGTGCCCAGAAATGAAGCTTGCGACATTGCGATTCCCGAGAAATCTGGGAACACACAACCTCGGACAAAAGGTGTCGAAAACGACTTGTCCGAAGCTTCCAAAAGTCTGCCAAGGTCCAAGAGCTAAAGAACAAGATGCCTAGAGAACCTCTACCTCGGACAGAGACGATGAAAGCGATAGCACATGAAGACGTCGCTGTCCAACAGACGGTTCCCAAGCGGCCAACTTACTCAACCTCGGACGAAAGCGTTTTGACAACGACACCACAAGGCTCGTCTGAGGTAGTTGACCAACCAAGAGAGATTCTGAGCTGCCTAGGTTGTTTGCACATGCCAAGAACAACGTGGATCAAGGAGAACCACTAATCCTAGGGCAAGCTCAATCCGTGGGAACCAAGAGAGGATCGAGCTGCGAAGAATCCTCTATAAAAGGAAGACTAACCCAAGGGTTATCTCAATGCACTAAAACAAGAACTCACACTCATTAGCAAACATCTAGTGTGAACCTCAAAACAAAGATCATCAAAGCAAACCGAGATCAAGAGGAACCAGTCAAGGAAGAAGAGCTGAGTGCTAAGTTCCTGTGACTGTAAGTGATAGTTCCTAGGTGCGAAAGTCTGTTTCTTGGATTGATTATTGATTGTGTTAAGTTATCTAGGATTGTCTAACTGTGTGTAAGGCAAAGGAACTGTGTGTTCGTTCCTAGGATAAGCTGTAACCAAAAGAGATAAGAAATCAAGAAGTAGACTTTGAAATCCTTTCGAAAGAAAGGTAGTGGTTTTTATCCTGGATTGCTAGTTGGCAATCAAAGGTTTCCACTATAAGGAACTTGTAATTTGTTTGATTATTTATCTTCCGCTGCTAAAGGAACTGAGAATCATTATTCTGAGTTCCTTAAGTTTTTATCTAACAATCACGATCCTACAATTGGTATCAGAGCAGGAAAAGCTCTAGATCTTTGATAAGTTTGCAGATCATGTCTCAACCAAGCAAGTTTGAGCTAGGAATCTCCACCAACAAGCCACACCTTCGCAAGAAAGGAGAAGAAACATGGTGGGAAAAGTACATGGAAAGCCACATCAAGACCAACGACTACCAATGTTGGAGGATAGTCGAAAATGGAGATGGCCACGTTGATCTTACCATGAAGGAAGAAGACTGGAAACCAGAACATTATGTCATCATGGAGAAGAATGCCAAGGCAAGACAGTTCATCCTCAATGGATTGGACAGGGAGGACATGGACAAAGTCATAGGCATCAAGACGGCCAATGAGATGTGGAAAGCTCTCAAGGAGATGCATGAAGGAAGTGAGGAACTAAAGCAAAGCAGAAAGTTTGCTTTGGAAGGAGAATACCACACCTTCAAAATGATGGAAACTGAGACCATCTCAGAGTACTACTCTCGCTTCAACAGATTAATTGGAAAGTTGACGGCGGCGGGAGTTGATCTTGATGAAGTCTCCAAGTCCTTGGTGATTATCAATGGACTCAACTCCAAGTTCACCCTTCTCAAGGGAATCATGAAGAACACTCCAGGCATCCAATCCCTTCCCTTGACCCAAGTCATAGGGAAACTGGAAGTTGAAGAAGGAGAGCACACTAAAGCCAATGCCGATAAGAAACTAGAGAAAGGAATCGCCCTCAAGATCTCCAAAGCCTTCTCTAGGCTCGAGATGGAGGAAGAGAACTCATACCTTGAAGAAGAGGAGGACGAACTAACAGCCCTCTTCACAAAGAACATCAAAAAATTCTTTGTGAATGGAAGGTTCCAAAAGGGCAGTTCCTCTCACAATGGACCAAGAAGAGATCTCAAGGAAGTCTCCTGTTACGAGTGCAAGGAGAAGGGACACTACGCTAAGAACTGTCCCAACAAAGAAGAGTCCAAGGAAGAGGAAAGACCTCAAAGAAAGAAGGCTCTCGTAGCATCATGGGGAGAAGACTCAGATGAGGAACTGGATCTGAGTGGCTTCTCTGGAGGGAGATGTCTCATGGCAAAAGGAGACTCAAGCGACTCAGAAGACCTTGAGGTAACTTCTGACGATCTCTTAAAATCCCTAGTTGATTGTGATAAGAAACAACTTCTTAAGATCATAAAGAAACTAGGAAAGGAAACCAGTTCCCTTCAACATAAACTAGATGATTGTGGAGATGAAATTGCTTGCTTGACTGTTGAGAATTCTGTTTGGAGTAAGAAACTTGATGAAACTGAGAAAGACCTAGCTGAAACTCACTCCAAACTCATTGATATTAGGAATGTGTATGCTAGTCACCTTAAAACTTGCAAATCTTGTGATGAAACTAGCATAGATTCTGTCAAAGTTCCCTTGCATGCTAATCCACCTGGAAATGACATGCTTCAATCCATAATGGATAGGTTAGACATTCTCACTAATTCCATTAATGAAAAAATGATAAATCAAACTATTTTTGTGAGACAACGACATGGAATAGGATATGTCAATAATAAATGGAACAATGATGCTGAAGAAGAAAAGGCTAGGCGAGAACTTGTTGAGATGAATGAGAACCTCAGTATTGCTCTGGCCACTTCTCGTGATAGGAATCAATTCCTATCATAGAAGATCATGGTCCTTGAGAACAAGGCTGAGGTTGCCAAACGTCTCAATGAAGGTTCTCAAAGTCCTAAGAAGGAACCAAAGGGAAAATAAAAGATGGTTCCTGAAAACCAATGGTTCACCAATTCCTTTGCTCACAAAAAATATATTGACATGGCCCATAGCAAGGTTAGAAACAATGTTGATTTTAACAAAAGGAAAACTGAAAAACCTTTTAGGCCAGGAAAAGGAAAATATGGACATGTTGTTTACAATCGTTTGTGTACCTACTGTGGTAAGAATGGTCATTACAACACTGATTGTGCTAAGAAAAGGAACTTTGAAAAGGAGAAAAGTACTCATTACCATGAAAGGAACCAGTGCCCTGGTTATCCACAGACTCGGAATGCTAATCCCCCCAGTAAAGCCAAGCTTCGCTGGGTTCAGAAATCTTAGTTCTTTTGTGTGCAGAAAGAAGAGAGGCAACCCCAATTATGGTACATTGACAGTGGTTGCTCATGCCATATGACCGGAAGAAGAAATCAAATGACCTCTCTTCAACTTCTCCAAGGAGGGAACATATCCTTTGGAGACAAAAGCAAAGAGAAAATCTGTGGAATAGGAACTGTGAAACTCAACGATCACATTCAGGTAAACAAAGTTCACCTTGTTGATAGTCTTGGTTTTGATCTAATAAGTGTGTCATAGCTGTGCGATCAAGGAGACAATGAAGTCAGATTTAGATCAAACGAATGCTCAGTTCTTGACTCCTCGGGACAAATCATCCTAAAAGGAAAGAGATTCAACAATGTTTACATTGTTGATCCATCCTTCGTCCCCAAGGAGAAACTGTGTCTCTCAATCGTGAATGACCAAGCTGAGTTGTGGCACCAATGCCTCGGTCATGCTAGCACTAAGCTGATTCAAAAGCTACACTCAAAGGAACTAGTCAGAGGATTGCCAAAGCTGAGTGACACATCTAAGGAACCATGCTCTGACTGTGTAAAAGGAAAACAGGCTCGTAGTTCCTTCAAATCCAAAAACATGGTAAGCACCTCAAGGCCTCTTGAGCTCATCCACATGGATCTTTGTGGACCCATGAGAGTTCAAAGCCTAGGAGGGAACAAGTATATTTTTGTTATTGTCGATGACTTCTCTCGCTTTACTTGGACCATTTTCATTAAATCTAAAAGTGAAGTCATTGATCGCTTTAAAGACCTGGTTCCCTTGTTAGAAAAATCCCTTGATTGTTCACTTAATGCTATTCGGTCTGACCATGGTACCGAATTCGAAAATGGAGAATTTCTAACCTTTTGCAGTGAGCATGGCATTGATCACAACTTCTCTGCAACATACACTCCTCAACAAAATGGAGTAGTGGAGAGAAAGAATAGGACCTTGGAAGACATGGCTCGAACTATGTTGATCTCAAGTGGACTCTCCCAATCCTTTTGGGCTGAGGCGATCAACACAGCATGCTACATCATCAACAGAGCCATGCTTCGCCCTATCACAGAGAAGACACCCTATGAACTCCTAAGAGGAAGAGTTCCCAACATTTCTTATCTAAGGGTGTTCGGATGCAAGTGCTTTGTGCACAACAATGGAAAGGACAATCTTGGCAAGTTCGACCCAAGAAGTGATGAAGGAATCTTCATTGGATATGCCTCAGGCAGCAATGCATACACAGTCTTCAACAAAAGGACTAAAAAGGTAGAAGAAAGTGTTCATGTCATTTTTAATGAAAAATCACTTGGAAAGATTGTGCAGAACACCACCAATTCCTTTGAAGACCCGTTTCCCAAGTCATATCAAGAAGATCCAGATGAAGATGTCACTCCACCCAGTTCCTGTCCTGCTGCTCGGAACCCTCCAATGGCTCCTCCACCAGTTCCCATGGATAATGAACAACAATCCATTTCTGGGAACCATGAGCATGACGACAACATCTGTGGAGACCTCAATGATTCATCTTCCCACATGTTCTTCAATGGAGAAGGTGACCCCAACCAGGAAGCTGAATGCTCAACTCAGAATGTCTCCACATCAAATACTTTGGCTTCCAACAGAGAAAGAAGAGTCGTCAAGCCTCCGGTCAGGTACGAACATCTAACTGTCTTTGCCTTTAATGCCTTTTTGTCTATTGTGAAACCAAAGAACATAGGTGAGACACTGAAGGATGCGGACTGGATCCAAGCCATGCAAGAAGAGCTTCATCAATTTGAAAGGAACAAAGTCTGGCATCTGGTTCCTCGCCCCAAGGATAAGCACATCATAGGAACCAGATGGGTTTTCAGAAACAAGCTAGATGATACAGGAGCTGTGATAAGGAACAAAGCAAGAAAGTATACATATAAGGAAATGCTATATATATATATATAACTCTCTCCTACTCCATACCACCGTGGTTATAAATGAGGTAATGAAGAACAACCTACCACTAGAGTCATGTTCAACTCCACTATGCTGCAGTATGTGTATCTACCTTATTAATATACTAGATCTAGGACCCCTGTGCTTCGCACGGGGTTGGTATAGTACATGTATGTAATTTTGTATAAGTGTCCGTGTGAAAGATGATTATGTGAAAGAGAGAGTCAATTTTTTTATATTATTTGCAAGAAAGTATACATTGTTGAGGATGAGAGTTATTGTAGGTAAATTATGATTGTCATTATGTTATGAAGTAAATACATATGTTCTATCTCTTTATTTGACCAGGAATTGTTTTGTACCTAGTGACGTGACAATTTGGGCATGTTTCAGTTATCGTCGTCGTATTAGTGAGAAATGGTAGATTTTGGCCCGTGATTGTGGCTCGCTTTTGGCCAATGCTTTTGCTTTGAATGTGGTTTGAGGGGCATCAAACAACGGTGAATTGTGAAGTACTGAAATTAAATGTCTTAAATGGAGTTAGAAAATTTTGAGCTTGATTAATCGAAATTAATAAGCTAAGAAAACGTGTTACTGTGAGCTTTGCATGGTAAACTATGGTAATTATTACTTACAGTAGTTACATATATGTTATAGTTTTAGCATTTTAAAATTTGTGTAATTGGTAACATGAAATGTATCGTACCTTGTAATATATGGAATGGCCGGCCAGTGCCTCTTCGCTCCTTGACTGGTTACGATGGCTCGGTTCGTGCCCCAGGAAAGCTGCTATTCTCTTCCAGGTTACTTGCTCAGCTCTCACTAACTTCATCTATGTCTCCTGGAAGGCTCGCACCAAGAAACTTTTTGAAAACATGTTACCTACGGTGGACGAGTGTGCTGCTGAGGTCATCCTACTGACCAAACTCTGTGTTTCTGCTAATTGGACCAAAAACAATCGCGACTCTCAATCCTGGATCAGATCTTTACGCATCAACTAGTTGCTCAGCTCTTACATCTTTGTGTCCTTTGCGATGTAATTAAAAGTTACATTACCTTAATATATAAATGTATATGTTATCTCATTTACTTATCTGTATGAAATGCCCATTTATTTAGGTTAGTTAATGAAAAAGAATACTAAGCAAAACCATATATTGGACAATGTTCAACACAATTGGCTTTCTGTTATTTATAAGGGCATGACTTTATATGATCAAATGGGCTATGAAATTAGACATTTTTCATATGATCACGTTTATGTTATATAGTGTAAGTTTAGGGAGCTTGAAATGAACCATGACTTTTTGATCGCTGTAACCTCTTGAAAACTCAAAATGTGTGGGAAAGACACACAAAAACCTCTTGTGGCTTTATGTGGAATGCATGCGCCTTTACACCAAGCATGAATTCAGCTGTATGCGTCTGAGCACACAAGGACAACGAACCCGTTCCATCATGTGCTGAAAACTCAAAATACAACCTACAGTACGAGTTAAAGTGTAGGATCTGTGCGTTAGTATCAAGGGAACTGAGACACTAATGTGTTCAGTTCCTATGGGCAGCGGAATAACAATTAAGCAAGTTATCAAGAACAATCACTTAAGGTGGAAACCTTTGATAACCAACTCGTTATCTAGGATAAAAACCACCCCTCTTTCGAGGATTTGAAACAGTCTACTTGTATTAATATGCGATTACAACTTCCGAACTCACACGTTTCAGTCTAACACACTCAGACTAAACCTAGTTCCCTAGAAATCACAGATTAACACACAATAGACTTACTTCGACTCTTTCGACTCGAACACTTCTTCTTCTACTTCTTCTTCTTTCTGATGCACTCTAAATCTTGTGGAAATGCATAACCTTTTCCTACTAACAGCGTCATGTATTTATACAATATGTTTGTCAAGGAAAGATCTCGGTAGAGATATTCTTTGAACAAACATATCCCATAAATCCATGATTCGGTACATCATCTCTTACCTAAGATAAGATAAGAAATATTCCCTTAACCGAATTACAATGTACACAATCATATAAAGATAATCTATGTGTATCTTGCAGCCTAAGGACTTCAGCTGGGCGCGTTAAATCCGGAAACAAATCTTCACAAAGATTCTATGGATAACAACGGTAGTTACACAGATGCGGTTCCCAACCAGTTCCCTTGATCATGATCTTCGCTCACTTTGGACTTGGTTCCCTTATCATTTCAGCTATAGAATAAACACTAGAATAGCCAGTTAAGTTCAAGTGTTTGTCATCGTCAAAACAAGAGAAACAGAGGAAGGGAACTTCATGGGAACTGACGTTCCAAAAGTTCCATTCCAACAATTTCCCCATTTTTGATGATGACAAACTAATACCAGTAATAAGCACAAAACCAATAGGCAAGTTAATTGACATATTAAGGAAACAGAGATACTGGGATAAATGCTTCATAGTTCCCCCTTAAATTTTTGAACACAGTACTTAGTTCCCCCTTAGAAATACACCAGTCCTATTGGTTCCAAGATTCCAGAGTCTATTCCCCCTTTTGACATCATCGAAAAGATAGATTAGTTTCAAATGGTAACCCAGAGAGGAACAAGTTCAAAGCAAATGGCAAGTCGCAACTGAGCAAACAGATATTCATTAATTATAACAAAAGATGCACAAAGCAGCTAGCAAACACACGAAGAGCAAACAAACAAGATCACGAAGAGAGAGAAACCAACAAAGCATGGCAACTAGTGTGCAGGGGAGTTCCTAGGGAGACTAAACTAGAGACAACATGGGGAATTTGGGAGGAACTGGGAGGCAACTTGGCAATCAAAGCAGTCGCAGATGAGTTGAAGGCAGCAGACAGTTCCTTCACAGTAGCGGTGAGGTCCTTGAGCTCAACAGAGATGGCAGCAATCACTTTGGAGAGATCAGAGGTCTCATGCTTAGATTGTTCAGGAGCAGCACGAGGCCTCTTAGTCTTAACCACCTTTTCCTCATTAGCCTTGGGACGGTATATGTAAGCCATATCCATTAGGTGCTGAAACATCGTCTCAGAGGGGGACTCCGGGTACACACCAAGTGTTGTCAGCAGGGCTTTGATGATTGAGGGGTAAGGCAGAGATTGTGAGGGATGAGAGTGGCAAGCTGGCATATGAAGGATGATGATCTTAGGGAGGTCCAGCAGCACAGTTCCCCCCCCCCCCCTTTTTTTTTCACATCACATCCACAAAGATCTCAAACGGGCAGAATTTGCAGGGTTTGCCATTAATATCTCTGAGCACAGTAATGGAAGGATGCACAATATCCGAGGCGGCGGCGGAGAGAGCACACAAGCAGCGACCTTTTCAGTTCCCCCTTAGTTCCTTAGAAGTACCTGGCTAGGGAAGGCTTTGGATGCATATGTGTAGTGGGTATTCAAATCATGAAAAGTACACATCCAAAAACATATAAATATCAGGAAGGGAATTTTGACGCTAAACTAGTAAGTTCCCAGTTGTGGACTAATCAGAAAAAGGTTCATAGGGAACTACTAGGGAAGCCAGGTTAGGGATAACTTATAATCAATCATCCTTTCGGCTTATAATGTGGGTTCAGAGATCAGATTGATTATATATTGTTGAAAGAAATGCAATCAAGATATTCACACAACGCATGAAGGCGAGAAGAATGTCCAACTAATATCATAACAATAAACACATGAAGGCAGAGATGGACAAGAAAAGCTGTAAACACAGTTCCCAACTAGTTACCAAAGAAAATAATAAGTCACATAACTAGTCAATACCAGGGAAATAGGCAAGGGAACTTAGAACCGCTAAGCTATGGAAATCATTCCAAGAAGGAGTCTAAAGTACTCATATGGTTCTCGATTAAGGGCTTTTGTGAATATATCAGCAATTTGTTCCTCAGTACGACAATGTTCCATAATAATGATCCCTTTTTCCACATTATCTCTCAAAAAGTGGTGCCGTATGTCAATATGCTTAGACTTGGAATGAAAGACATGATTCTTAGATATGCTAATGGCACTAGTATTATCACAAAGAATTTTGAGAGGGCCATAGGATTTACCAAAGTCCGCGAGTTGTTGTTTGAGCCAGAGGATTTGAGCACAGCAAGCAGCAACAACAATGTATTCAGACTCAGTGGTGGAGAGAGAGATGGAGGTTTGCTTCTTAGAGCCCCATGAGACCAGGCAGGGGCCAAGGAATTGAGCCATACCAGATGTGCTTTTTCTGTTTTGGAGGAAGCCAGCATAGTCAGCATCGGTGTAGAAGATGAGCTCGAAGTCACAGTGTTTGGGATACCATAGGCAGAGATTGTCAGTTCCCTTCAGATATCGAAGAATTATTTTCACAGCGGCCATGTGCTTGGTGCGAGGATCAGCCTGAAAACGAGCACAAAGACATACAGAGTACATAATATCTGGCCGACTAGCGGTAAGGTAGAGAAGGGAACCTATCATTTGCCTGTATAGGGATTGATCAGCCTTGGGGTCAGAATCTTCCAGCGTGAGCTTGGTTGCTGGGGAAATGGGAGTTGCAAAGGGTTTGCAAGTGTCCATCTTGAATTTTCTAAGAAGTTCCTTCACATACTTCTGTTGATGGATCTGAGTTTCTTCCGAGAGCTGATTCACTTGAAGACCTAGGAAGAAGGTCAGTTCCCCAATCACGCTCATCTCGAATTCACTGCTCATTAAGTTCTTGAACTTTTCTACAAGAAAGAGGTTAGTGGAACCTGTAGGATCGTGATTGTTAGATAAAAATTTAAGGAACTCAGAATATCAATTCTCAGTTCCTTTCGCAACGGAAATAAACAATCAAACAAATGACCAGTTCCTTATAGTGGAAACCTTTGATTGCCAACTAGCAATCCAGGATAAAAACCACTACCTTTCTTTCGAAAGGATTTCAAAGTCTACTTCTTGATTTCTTATCTCTTTTGGTTACAGCTTATCCTAGGAACGAACACACAGTTCCTTTGCCTTACACACAGTTATACAATCCTAGATAACTTAACACAATCAATAATCAATCCAAGAAACAGACTTTCGCACCTAGGAACTATCACTTACAGTCACAGAAACTTAGCACTCAACTCTTCTTCCTTGACTGGTTCCTCTTGATCTCGGTTTGCTTTGATGATCTTGTTTGGAGGTTCACACTAGATATTTGCTAATTAGTGTGAGTCGTGTTTTTGTGCTTGAAGATAACCCTTGGGTTAGTCTTCCTTTTATAGAGGATTCTTCGCAGCTCGATCCTCTCTGGGTTCCCACAGATTGAGCTTGCCCTAGGATGAGTGGTTCTCCTTGATCCACGTTGTTCTTGGCAAGTGCAAACAACCTAGGCAGCTCAGAATCTCTCTTGGTTGGTCAACTACCTCAGACGAGCCTTGCTATGTCATTGTCCAAATACTTTTGTCCGAGGTTGAACAAGCTGGTCGCTTGGGAACTGTCTTCTGGACAACGACGTCTCTATGTCCTGTCGCTTTCACCTTCTCTGTCCGAGGTTCAGCGTCTCTAGGTTTCTTGTTGTTTTGCTCTTGGACAATGGCAGGCTTTTGGAAGCTTCGGACAAGTCGTTTTCAACAACTTTTGTCCGAGGTTGTGTGTCCCCAGATTTCTCGGGAATCACAATGTCGCATGCTGCGTTCTGGGCACACCTGGATTCCTCTGGTTTCCTTCATCTGTCTTGTTCCTTTGGTTCCCTTGTCCTGTTTGGCTTTCTTGCCTTAGGTATATTCATGTGATTCCTTAAAACACATCTTTGAGATAAAACATTAGTATCATAATATTTTTCATCGTCAAAAGTAGAGAAACTGAGGAAAAGAACTCTCAGGGGAACCTAAATTCCAGAGTTCCATTTCCTAACAATTTCCCCCTTTTTGATGATGACAAATACAAGGAACCTGGCAACATAATAGGACTTTGAATTTCATGAGACCAGTTGAGATTAAGGGAGTTACAACATTACAAATTAATGATAGAGCATTCAATGGTTGCAAATTCCCCCTAAGCAAGTGAACGAGTTTATTTCAAATTCCCCCTTAGAAGTAGAACTAGTTCATAGTTCTGATTAGTTCAGTAGTCTCCAAAGTTCAAGGTTCCTATCCTTTTCTTTCCCCTTTTGACATCATCGAAAAGATTAAGTACGAGTTAAGAACATGATATCCAAGAGAATATATAATTGCATTAAACCCATAATAGAAGCATAATGGAAACTTAAGGCAAAGATAAATTAATCATAGAGACGAAGCCAAAAGATAATCATTAAAGCTTAAACTGATCATTGTTCAAGGATGGGTAAGACACAACACAACCAACATAAGCCAACAACAAAAACAACAAAACGCAAAGACAACAACAAAAGCAATCATTAGGAAAGACGACAAATGGATAGAAGAGGGGAGTAGGATCCTAGGGGAAACTACTAGCACGCTGTGGTGTTACAACACTGGGAACCAGAACAAGCGTTCCTATGTCAGAGCAGCGGCCTCCTCTTCAGCATCTTTGTCGACAGTTCCTTCATTTTGGCCCGTGGCCTGATGAGCACTGATTGCACCTTGCCAATCCTTCTGAAGAACGTCTACCAGAGCCACAATAGTAGAACTTATACGCCCCAACTCTCTTACTTGATCATGGAGGGCGACCGGGATAGCAGTCGAGCCCATCATGATAGCCTTTTCAATACGATCTAGAGTAGTAAGGATCGCAGAGGAGTCTTGAGAGGGGTTGAGATGTGGCTGGGAACTAGAAGGGGCCTTGGAACTGGCCTTTTCCTTAGGCAGTTGAGCTTGAGCTTCAGAAGGGGGGTCTTGTTGTTCCTTTGTCTTCAACTTCCGAACTGTGTCCATGGTAAGATACTTGTTGTAGACTGTCTTAGGCAGATCAACTGGGTACTGGTGAAGGTTGGAGAGAATGTTTTTGATGATATGAGGGAAGAGTAAAGCATGGGAGTCATGGGATGAGCAGAACTGCATGTGGGCTAAGATAATGCGAGGGAGATCCAATTGAACACCAGAGAGCACCTTGTCCATGTAGATGGCATCTGTGATGAGAACATTATTCCGGTGCTCCTGTCTGGGAACCAGATTGCGGGTGATCCAGAATTGTAACAACTTGTTTGCGATGGAGAGATCCTTTGTCTCTAAAGATGAGGGGGAGGCGCCATCATAGATTTTCTTGACCACTGCTCCCTTGGATTTGTAGCCCTTTCCTTTGGGCCATCCCTTCTTTTGAGGCAGAATGCCAAACCCAGACCTTGACTCGATCCCTAGAGCAGACACAATTAGGTTGGCGGACAGAGGATAGCTGGTTCCCTTCCATTCAAGAATGGCGTCGTTACAGGGAGAGTTCTCCTTCGCAGGCACAAACTCCATAGACTGGTCAAACAAGCGGACAACCTCATCAGAAGCAGAGAAGGGTTCAAACAACATCTCGTCCCATCCTTGAAACTGTAGTAGAGAATGGAACTCAGCCAGGGCTTCTCCAAACATTTCCTCATCTTCTTCTTCCAATTCTTGGGTCCAGAACTCCTTGCCGATTATGAGAGGCTTAAGGATCTTCCTCTTAGAGAAGAAAGAGGAGACCTGACCCAGGGATGAGGAGGCAGAGATGGTGGTGATTTTGGCTCTTTTTGAGGGTTTGGTTTTATAGGGAACTATGGCTTGAGAATTCCTCTTTCTCTGTTGCATTCTAGTGGCGACAGAGGGACCAGGGTTAGAAGTGGTTTTGGATTTGAGGCTTACTGGTGAGGGCTCAGGGCTGAGGAGCTCTTGGAGAGACTTGTCAGGCGAAGAGTCATGAGAGCCCCCTTCGGAGACGGTTTTGGTAGCCGATTCCGAAGCTAGAGAGATGGCCATGGCTTTCTCCTCACCCTTGGGCTTTGTTGGCTCCTTGGGTTCCTCTTCGGCTTTCTCTTCAGGTTCCTCCACCATTTTCTCCACAGGTTTCTCTTCCAGTTGGGATTTATGAGAAGAGATGGCAGAAACGGGTTTAGAGGATGAAGCTGCCTTCTTTTCTCTAAAGGCTTTGAGAAGGGCAACCTCCTCTTTGTCTTGAACAAGGTTAGGGTTTGGATCGGCCATTTTTGAGGAGCTTAAGGATTTCTGTGTTTGAGAGAAATGAGAGGTAGAGGATCAGAGAGATGGTGAGTTGTGGGATTAGCTTGGAGCAAATGTGCAACTCTTTAAAGGCGGTGAAGGCTGAGATGAGCGTAGAATCAAATCCAGCCGTTGAGAAGATCAAGGTAAATCTGGGGCATTGAATACTCTTGCAGCTTTTCGGAACAACTAACCCATTTTCAAAACTTGCCCATTCAGAGAAGAGGGAGTCTGCCAACTGATAAGACGTGACTGGGCTTCTGAGTTTTGCCATAAATAGCTTCTGAGAAGTGCCAATCTAGCCGTTGGAGACATACTAAATCCTGGTTCCTTTCTGGCGATATATTCAGCGTGCTAGAGGGATGTATGGGAACCTTTGATGTGGGTGAAAACAATGGAGCCAAACATACGTTCTCATACAAGGAATCAGGGTAGGCTATTTATCGCATTGCACAATAATTCTCAGAGAGGATTTAGAGATGGATCATAGAGAATATTGAGTAATGAGGCAAGGGTAGGTCTTAGTACACAATCATCATTTCGACTTGTATTGTTGGGATAGAAATATGATCAGATTGTGACTTTTGGGCCATCAAAGAAACTTGAACAATGAGGAGTTGAAAGAATAATGAGGACCAAAAGGAAACGAACCAGAAAAGATTATCTAAGCCTTTTTAAGAAACCATTATGACAAAAAGGGTTTGTAGCAAAAGATATAACACAAGTACATCAAGACTCAACAAGTTAAATATCTTAAACTAGTCAATCAGGGGAACTGGGAAGAATTCTTTGAACTAAGGTCACTACTGAGTAATAGGAATCATTCCTAGTTCCAATCTAAGGTTCTCGAAAGGAACTCTATTCAATGCCTTGGTGAATATATCTGCAACCTGATTTTCAGTTCTACAAAATTTCATAATGATGTTTCCCTTCTCAACATGATCTCTAAGAAAATGATGTCTTATGTCAATATGCTTGGTCCTAGTATGATGCACATGATTCTTAGAGATGTTTATGGCACTAGTGTTATCACAAAGAATAGTGAGAGGTCCATAAGACATACCAAAATCCGCGAGTTGTTGCTTTAGCCAGAGAAGTTGGGAACAGCAGGAGGCAGCCGCAATGTACTCGGATTCTGTGGTGGAGAGGGAGACTGGAACTTGTTTCTTTGATCCCCATGACACAAGGCAAGGGCCTAGGAACTGTGCCATTCCAGAAGTGCTCTTCCTATCCACCAAGTATCCAGCATAATCAGCATCAGTGAAACCCATCAGCTCAAAGGGACATTCTTTGGGGTACCAAATGCAGAGATCGTCAGTTCCCTTGAGATATCGAAGTATTCTCTTCACAACAGCCAAGTGGGTTTCTCTTGGACAAGATTGAAACCTAACACACAAGCCAACATCAAAGACAATGTCTGGTCGACTAGCGGTTAGGTACATGAGTGAACCGATCATACCTCTATAGAGCATCTCTTCCACTAGAGGACTCGAATTGTCCTTATCCAGATGGGCAATGGTGGATATGGGAGTGGAGAGAGGCTTGCATGAATCCATTTTGAACTTCTTCAGTAGTTCCCTGACATACTTTTGTTGATGGATTTGAATACCATCTTTCTTTTGAGTGATTTGTAATCCGAGGAAGAATATGAGTTCCCCAATTAAACTCATTTCAAATTCACTGCTCATCAAGTCTTTGAACTTGTCTACAAGGGACAGGTTAGTGGAGCAAAAAATAATATCATCAACATAGATTTGAACCACTAAGATGTTACCTTCTTCTTCTAGGATGAAGAGAGTTTTATCAATGACTCCACGCCTGTAGCCATTTGAGAGTAGGAACTGGGCAAGACGATCATACCACGCTCTAAGAGCTTGCTTGAGGCCATAGAGTGCCTTGTCTAGAAAGTAGACATGATTTGGATGATCGTCGTCTTCGAAACCAGGAGGTTGTTTGACATAGACTTCTTCTTGAAGAATTCCATTGAGGAAGGCTGTCTTTACATCCATTTGGAACAACTTGAATCCTTTGTGTGAAGCGAAGGCAATCAACAATCTTATTGCCTCAATCCTTGCCACTGGAGCATAGGTTTCATCATAGTCGATGCCTTCTTGTTGATTGTATCTTTGAGCAACAAGTCTTGCTTTGTTCCTTATCACAGCTCCTGTATCATCCAGCTTGTTTCTGAAGACCCATCTAGTTCCTATGATGTGTTTATCCTTGGGACAGGGAGCTAGATGCCATACTTTGTTCCTTTCAAACTGATGAAGCTCTTCTTGCATAGCTTGGATCCAGTCCGCATCCTTCAGTGCCTCATCTATGTTCTTTGGTTCCACAATAGACAGAAAGGCATTAAAAGCAAAGAAGGTTAGATGTTCATACCTGACTGGAGGCTTGACGATTCTTCTTTCTCTGTTGGGAGCCAGAGCATTTGATGTGGAGACATTCTGAGTTGAGCATTCAGCTTCCTTGTTAGGATCACCTTCTCCATTGAAGATCATGTGGGAAGATGAATCATTGAAGTCTCCACAGATGTTGTCGTCATGCTCATGGTTCCCAGAAATGGATTATTGTTCATTATCCATGGAAACTGGTGGGGGAGCCATTGGAGGGTTCCGATCAGCAGTACAGGAACTGGGAGGAGTGACATTTTCATCTGGATCTTCTTGAGATGACTTGGGAAATGGATCTTCAAAGGAACTGGTGGAGTTCTGCATAATCTTTCCAAGTGATTTTTCATTAAAAATAACATGAATACTTTCTTCTACCTTTTTAGTCCTTTTGTTGAAGACCTTGTATGCCTTACTGCCTGAGGCATAACCAATGAAGATTCCTTCATCACTTCTTGGGTCGAACTTGCCAAGATTGTCCTTCCCATTGTTGTGCACAGAGCATTTGCATCCGAACACCCTCAGATGTAAAATGTTGGGAACTCTTCCTCTTAGGAGTTCATAGGGTGTCTTCTTTGTGATTGGGCGAAGCATGGCTCGATTGATGATGTAGCAAGCTATGTTGATCGCCTCAGCCCAGAATGATTGAGAGAGTCCACTTGAGATCAGCATAGTCCGAGCCATGTCTTCCAAAGTTCTGTTCTTCCTTTCCACTACTCCATTTTGTTGAGGAGTGTATGGTGCAGAGAAGTTGTGATCAATTCCATGCTCACTGCAAAAGGTTAGAAATTCTCCATTTTCGAATTCGGTACCATGGTCAGACCGAATAGCATTGAGTGAACAATCAAGAGATTTTTCTAACAAAGGAACCAGATCTTTAAAGTGGTCAATAACTTCACTCTTAGATTTAATAAAGATGGTCCAAGTAAAGCGAGAGAAGTCATCGACAAGAACAAAGATATACATGTTCCCTCCTAGGCTCTGAACTCTCATGGGTCCACACAGATCCATGTGGATGAGTTTAAGAGGCCTTGAGGTGCTTACCATGTTTTTGGACTTGAAGGAACTACGAGCCTGTTTCCCTTTTACACAGTCAGAGCACAGTTCCTTAGATGTGCCACTTAGCTTTGGCAGCCCTCTGACTAGCTCCTTTGAGTATAGCTTTTGAATCAGCTTGGTGCTAGCATGTCCGAGGCGTTGATGCCACAAATCAGCTTGGTCATTCACAGTTGAGAGACAAAGTTTCTCCTTGGGAACAAAGGATGGATCAATTATGTAGACATTGTTGAATCTTTTCCCTTTTAGGATGATTTGTCCCGAGGAGTCAAGGACCGAACATTCGTTTGATTTGAATCTAACTTCATTGTCTCCTTGATCACACAGCTGTGACACACTTATTAGATCAAAACCAAGATTATCAACAAGGTGAACTTTGTTTACCTGAATGTGGTCGTTGAGTTTCACAGTTCCTATTCCACAGATTTTCCCTTTGCTTTTGTCTCCAAAGGATATGTTCCCTCCTTGGAGAGGTTGAAGAGAGGTCATTTGATTTCTTCTTCCAGTCTTATGGCATGAACAACCACTGTCGATGTACCATAGTTGGGGTTGCCTATCTTCTTTCTCAAGGTCTTCTGAATCGCTTAAGTCTCCTTTTTCCATGAGACATCTTCCTCCAGAGAAGCCACTGAGATCCAGTTCCTCATCTGAGTCTTCTCCCCATGGGGCTACGAGAGCCTTCTTTCTCTGAGGTCTTTCTTCTTCCTTTGAGTCTTCCTTGTTGAGACAATTCTTAGCGTAGTGTCCCTTTTCCTTGCACTCGTAACATGAGACTTCCTTGAGATCTCTTCTGGGTCCATTGTGGGAGGAACTGCCCTTTTGGAACCTTCCCTTCATAAAGAATTTTTTGATGTTCTTTGTGAAGAGGGCCATAAGTTCGTCCTCTTCTTCTTCTAAGTCTGAGTTCTCTTCCTCCATCTCGAGCCTAGAGAAGGCTTTGGAGATCTTGAGGGCAATTCCTTTTTCCAGTTTCTTGTCGGCATTGGCTTTGGTGTGCTCTCCTTCTTCAACTTCCAGTTTCCCTATGACTTGGGTCAAGGGAAGGGATTGGATGCCTGGAGTGTTCTTCATGATTCCCTTGAGAAGGGTGAACTTGGAGTTGAGTCCATTGATGACCACCAAGGACTTGGAAACTTCATCCAGATCGACTCCCGCCGCTGTCAACTTTCCAATTAATCTGTTGAAGCGGGAGTAGTACTCTGAGATGGTATCAGTTTCTATCATTTTGAAGGTGTGGTATTCTCCTTCCAAAGCAAACTTTCTGCTTTGCTTTAGTTTCTCACTTCCTTCATGCATCTCCTTGAGAGCTTTCCACATCTCCTTCGCTGTCTTGATGCCTATGACCTTGTCCATGTCTTCTCTGTCCAATCCATTGAGGATGAACTGCCTGGCCTTGGCATTCTTCTCCATGATGACATAGTGTTCTGGTTTCCAATCTTCTTCCTTCATGGTAAGATCGACATAGCCATCTCCATTTTCGACTATCCTCCAGCATTGGTAGTCGTTGGTCTTGATGTGGCTTTCCATGCACTTTTCCCACCATGTTTCTTCTCTTTTCTTTCGGAGATGTGGCTTGTTGGTGGAGATTCCGAGCTCAAACTTGCTTGGTTGAGACATGATCTGCAAACTTAACAAAGATCTAGAGCTTTTCCTGCTCTGATACCAATTGTAGGATCGTGATTGTTAGATAAAAATTTAAGGAACTCAGAATATCAATTCTCAGTTCCTTTCGTAGCGGAAATAAACAATCAAACAAATGACCAGTTCCTTATAGTGGAAACCTTTGATTGCCAACTAGCAATCCAGGATAAAAACCACTACCTTTCTTTCGAAAGGATTTCAAAGTCTACTTCTTGATTTCTTATCTCTTTTGGTTACAGCTTATCCTAGGAACGAACACACAGTTCCTTTGCCTTACACACAGTTAGACAATCCTAGATAACTTAACACAATCAATAATCAATCCAAGAAACAGACTTTCGCACCTAGGAACTATCACTTACAGTCACAGGAACTTAGCACTCAGCTCTTCTTCCTTGACTGGTTCCTCTTGATCTCGATTTGCTTTGATGATCTTGTTTGGAGGTTCACACTAGATATTTGCTAATGAGTGTGAGTCGTGTTTTTGTGCTTGAAGATAACCCTTGGGTTAGTCTTCCTTTTATAGAGAATTCTTCGCAGCTCGATCCTCTCTGGGTTCCCACAGATTGAGCTTGCCCTAGGATGAGTGGTTCTCCTTTATCCACGTTGTTCTTGGCAAGTGCAAACAACCTAGGCAGTTCAGAATCTCTCTTGGTTGGTCAACTACCTCAGACGAGCCTTGCTATGTCATTGTCCAAATACTTTCGTCCGAGGTTGAACAAGCTGGTCGCTTGGGAACTGTCTTCTGGACAACGACGTCTCTATGTCCTGTCGCTTTCACCTTCTCTGTCCTAGGTTCAGCGTCTCTAGGTTTCTTGTTATTTTGCTCTTGGACAATGGCAGGCTTTTGGAAGCTTCGGACAAGTCGTTTTCAACAACTTTTGTCCGAGGTTGTGTGTCCCCAGATTTCTCGGGAATCACAATGTCGCATGCTGTGTTCTGGGCACACCTGGGTTCCTCTGGTTTCCTTCATCTGTCTTGTTCCTTTGGTTCTCTTGTCCTGTTTGGCTTTCTTGCCTTAGGTATATTCATGTGGTTCCTTAAAACACATCTTTGAGATAAAACATTAGTATCATAATATTTGTCATCGTCAAAAGTAGAGAAACTGAGGAAATGAACTCTCAGGGGAACCTAAATTCCAGAGTTCCGTTTCCTAACAGAACCAAAGATAATATCATCGACATATACTTGAACAACCAAGATATCATCCTTAACTTCCAGTAAAAAGAGAGTTTTATCAATCAAACCTCTTCTGTATCCATTTGATAACAGGAACTGAGCAAGACGATCATACCATGCACGGGGAGCCTGCTTTAGGCCATAGAGTGCTTTGTCTAGGATGTAGACGTAATCAGGATGCTCTCTGTCCTCAAATCCAGGGGGATGCTTGACATACACTTCCTCTTGAAGAATTCCGTTGAGGAAAGCAGTTTTGACATCCATTTGGAAGAGCTTAAAACCTTTGTGAGCAGCATAGGCAATCATTAAGCGAATAGCCTCCATCCTTGCGACATGAGCAAACGTCTCATCGTAGTCAATTCTCTCTTGTTGATTGTACCCTTGAGCAACCAGACGAGCTTTGTTCCTGGTGACAACCCCTGAGTCATCAAGCTTGTTGCGAAAGATCCACTTAGTTCCTATGATAGTTCTATTGGAAGGACAAGGAACTAAGCGCCAGACTTTGTTGCGATCAAATTGATGTAATTCCTCTTGCATAGCATGAATCCAGTCTGGGTCGGTGAGCGCTTCTTTGTAGTTTTTGGGCTCGACAAGGGATAGGAAGGCATTGAAAGCACAAAAGTTATTCAGATATGAGCGAGTGGTGGTGGTTGGTTTGTGATATGGTGTAAATATGAGGTCCACGGGATGAGATCCTTTGTACTTGTAGTTGGGAATAGGAATTGGGGCATCGACCATGGCAGGGTGAAGGACATCAGGAATCCCGACAGTGGGATCAACAGAGTTCCCTTCATTAACTTCCTCAGTGTTCTCGTCTGTAGGAGCAGCAGTGTTCCCTTCGTCAAGATCATCTGAGTTCCCTTCAGTATTGGGAACAGGAATAGGAGTTCCGATGACCTGGGGACTCTCATCTGAAAGAATATCAGTTTGATGATCATGAGGCGAAGAAATCGGAGAGATATGCTCAGCAGAATCAGACGAGTTCCCAACAGAGTCGCCTGACAGATTAAGAGAGAATTCAGGAGACGAGGGGACTGCTTCATCAGAATCATCATCACCCGTTGGGAATGCTAGAGGGTACCTGTTTCATGTTAGAAAAAGCAGATTCATTGAATATGACATGAACACTTTCCTCAATCTTTTGTGTACGAAGGTTGTACACTTTGTAAGCCTTGCTGTTGCTGACATAGCCAAGAAATATCCCTTCATCACTTATGGGATCAAATTTCCCAATAGGATCTTTGCCATTATTGTGCACAAAGCATTTGCACCCGAAGACCCGAAGATGGGAAATGTTGGGAACTCTGCCTTTCAGTAGCTCATAGGAGGTCTTCTCAGTCATAGGGCGAAGCATGGCACGATTGAGAATGTAGCAAGCGGTGTTGACAACCTCTGCCCAAAACCGATGAGGAAGATCAGCAGAGAGGAGCATAGTACGAGACATGTCCTCCAGGGTCCTATTTTTCCGTTCAACAACCCCATTTTGTTGAGGAGTGCGAGGAGCTGAGAAATTATGAGAGATTCCCTTGTCCCTGCAAAAGGTTAGAAATGTGGCATTTTTGAACTCCGTTCCATGATCGGAACGAATGGCATGAATAGTGTGGCCAAGGGAGTTCTCAAGAGTGGGAACAATAGCAGAGAATCTATCAAACACTTCATCTTTAGATTTAATAAACAGAGTCCAGGTGAAACGAGAAAAATCATCAACAAGTACAAGAATATACCTGTTCCCTCCAAAGCTTTGAGTACGCATGGGACCACACAAATCCATATGAACCAGTTCAAGAGGATGAGAGGAACTGATCTCAGATTTAGGTTTAAAGGAGCTGCGTACATGTTTCCCCCTTACACAGTCTGAGCAAATGTTGTCTTTATCAATTTGAACAGAGGGAAGTCCTCTCACCAGTTCCTTCTTGTGAAGCTTATGAATAAGCTGAGGGCTAGCATGGCCAAGTCTTTGATGCCATATGGTCGTTCTATCAGCAATAGAAGACAAGCAAAGATTTTCTTCAGGGATGAAGCTTGTGTCAACGATATAGACATTGTTGTAGCGTTTCCCTTTCAATAGAGTTTTGTGTGTCTCAGGATTCAGCATGAAGCATTCTTTGGGAGTGAATAAGACATGGTTCTCCCCTTGATCGCATAGCTGTGACACATTCATTAGACCAAAACCTAAATTGTCAACAAGGTGAACATCACTTACCTGAACTTTGTCAGTTAAATCCACGCATCCAACGCCACAAATTGCTCCTTTTCTTTTGTCACCGAAGGAAAATTTTCCTCCGTTGTATTTCTGAAGTGAGTGCAGTTTCTTCCTGTTTCCAGTCATATGACATGAAGCTCCACTGTCTATGTAACATTTTTCTTCTTTGCTCACTTCAGCCTGTAAAATTAAACATCATTTCTTACGAACCCAGGTCGGCTTACCATTCCCGGGGTTGTTAGGAGGAGAATTCCTAGGCTGATTGACATGGTCAGTTCCCTGAGAAGGAGAATAATAATAATAGGGATCATTTGAGTCAGAAATTTCAGTTCTTTTCCTATTATCCTTCCTCATATAGTTCCTCCTTTTAGAGGCTTTTTCTTCGTCCCTGATCTTCTTGTTGCATTCGTCAATGTTATGACCTTGGTTCCCACAGTACCAGCAAACACGATTGTTGGGAATCCAGAGGTACTTACCCTTTTGACGAAAGGGAACTGAGTTGGAAATCTTTCTCTCCTTTAGATCAACCTTCTTCCTGGGAGCATTGCGCCTAATACCCTTATACATCTCATGTATCTTAGAATCATTAGGAGCACACGGAAGATTGTCCTTAGAAACATTTTCAAGAACCTTAATTCTTTCTTGCAAGTATTCATTTTTGCAGTTAGAAGTTTGAAGAGCTAAATCAAGTCTTTCATTTCTAGCCTGAATCTCACTAGATACTTTATCTAAGTCACTATGAGCATGACAAGGAGTATCAGAAGAGTCATTAGGAAGATAGCCTAATCCAGCCCTAGGTCTCACAAAAACTGTTTGAGTAACAGTCTTTTCATGAATGCAATCAGATAGAGAGTCAAGTTTATCAATAATAGACATCAGCAGATCACGATCAGGAGAGGAATTTGCAGGGGAACTATCGCCAAGATTCAGTTTATCATGCAAATCACAAGTAGGACAGACAGCATGCGAAGTATTGCTAGATTTAGAAGCATCCTCAACTTTCTTACACCAAACAACATTTTCCTCAGTTAAGCAAGAAATTTCTTCTTCATTTTCAGTAATCTTTTCTTGCAAGGAGTTGTTTTCATCGCTAAGTTTGATAATCAGTTTAATCAAGTGCTTTTTATCATACTTAGAGAGAGTTTCAGTGAGTTCAACAGAAGATACCTCAGGTTTGGTGGGGTTTGAGTCAGTACTTGAGTCAGTAGTTGCCATGAGACAGAGATCAAGGGAACTGAAGTTGAGTTCCCTTGCAGAGGATGTTTCAGCGATCATGCACTGTCCAGAGGATAAGTCGTCTGGTTCCCCTTCAGATTCTTCATCATTGTCACCCCAAGTGGATGTAGCAACCAACGCCTTTTTCTGTTGAGGTTCAGCATCCTCCTTCTTGTTTGGGCAATTCTTAGCAAGATGCCGAACCTGGTTGCATTGATAGCATCTGAATTCCTTGTGTTCCCTCTTGAAGTCTTTCCTCGGGAACTTGCCCTTCTGAAAGTTCCTAATAGTGCGAGTTAGAAGAGTTGTGATCTCATCATCATTTTCTTCGTCGGAGTGTTCATCGGTCTTCAGCCTTTCCATGACTTTGGTCAGCATCAGGGCAATGCTTTGATCAGTTTTCACTTGCTCAGTTCCCTTAGCCTTGTCTTCTTGTCGCTGGAGTTGACCAATGAGTTCCTGAACATGGAGAACTCTGATGGAAGGAGTTTGAAGCATGATGCTCTGTGTCATTTCGAACTTGGAGTTAAGTCCGTTGATAATCACCATGGATTTTGACCACTCTTCAGGTGCTGCACCACAAGCTGTGAGTTCATTGCATAGAATCTTAAAATGAGAGTGATAAGATGAGACATTTTCAGTCTCAAGCATTTTGAATCTGTGATATTCTCCTTGTAGATCAAATTTCCTGCTATTCTGAAGGTCTTCACTTCCCAGGTTGAATTCCCTCAGAGCTTTCAGCATCTCTTTGGCATTGTCGATGCCAATGACTTTGTCTTGATCAGTCTTAGTCAAGGCATTGAGGATATATTGACGTGCCTTTGCATTCTTTTCTTGTTGACCGAAATGCTCTTGAGTCCATTCAGAGATAGGCATAAGCTTGGTGGGATCCTTTGTATCAACTGGCTTAGGGTAGTTCCCATTCTCCAAGACATACCAGCATTGCATGTCGTTGGTTTGCATGAATCCAGTAAGTTGTTGTGTCCACCAATTGATTTGTCCATTCTTAAGAATGTATGGCTTGTTGATGGAGACACCGAGCTCAGGTTCATTGTTGCGAGACATCTTAAAAACCTGCTTAGTAAACACACAATCTAGAGCGCTAGCTCTGATACCAATTGTAAGATCTGTGCGTTAGTATCAAGGGAACTGAGACACTAATGTGTTCAGTTCCTATGGGCAGCGGAATAACAATTAAGCAAGTTATCAAGAACAATCACTTAAGGTGGAAACCTTTGATAACCAACTAGTAATCTAGGATAAAAACCACCCCTCTTTCGAGGATTTGAAACAGTCTACTTGTATATTAATATGCGATTACAACTTCCGAACTCACACGTTTCAGTCTAACACACTCAGACTAAACCTAGTTCCCTAGAAATCACAGATTAACACACAATAGACTTACTTCGACTCTTTCGACTCGAACACTTCTTCTTCTACTTCTTCTTCTTCTTTTTGATGCACTCTAAATCTCGTGGAAATGCATAACCTTTTCCTACTAACAGCGTCATGTATTTATACAATATGTTTGTCAAGGAAAGATCTCGGTAGAGATATTCTTTGAACAAACATATCCCATAAATCCATGATTCGGTACATCATCTCTTACCTAAGATAAGATAAGAAATATTCCCTTAACCGAATTACAATGTACACAATCATATAAAGATAATATATGTGTATCTTGCCGCCTAAGGACTTCAGCTGGGCGCATTAAATCCGGAAACAAATCCTCACAAAGATTCTGTGGATAACGACGGTAGTTACACAGATGCGGTTCCCATCCAGTTCCCTTGATCATGATCTTCGCTCACTTTGGACTTGGTTCCCTTATCTTTTCAGCTGTAGAATAAACACTAGAATAGCCAGTTAAGTTCAAGTGTTTGTCATCGTCAAAACAAGAGAAACAGAGGAAGGGAACTTCATGGGAACTGACGTTCCAAAAGTTCCATTCCAACATGAAGAAATCTTTCACTGAAGATGAAAGCACAGGAGCATAGAAACCAAATGTATACAACTGCATATTAAAGCACGTACTTGGCAACACATTCAGAAGCTCTCTTGCAGGAACTGTAAACGTATTTCTCGCCAAATGGAAACTCACAGCCTCTACCACAATGCTTGCAACCAAAAGCTGTCCTAATAGAGCTCTCCTCGAAATCCATTGCATATGCGTACACCTTAACGAGGCCTCCAACCGTCATCTCATGGGACTTGTGTTAGGAAACGGAACTCTGGAACTTCAGTTCCCCTGAGAGTTCCTTTCCTCAGTTTCTCTACTTTTGAAGATGACAAATATTATGATACTAATGTTTTATCTCAAAGATGTGCTTTAAGGAACCACAGGAATATACCGAAGGCAAGAAAGCCAAACAGGACAAGAGAACCAAAGGAACAAGACAAAGGAAGGAACCCAGGTGTGCCTAGAAACGTAACATTCGAGGTTGCGATTCCCGAGAAATCTGGGAACACCAAACCTCGGACAAAAGGAGGTGAAAACGACTTGTCCGAAGCTTCCAAAGGTCTGCCAATGTCCAGAACAAAACAACAAGATACCCAGAAACGCTGAACCTCGGACATAGAAGGTGAAAGCGACATGACATAGAGATGTCACTGTCCAGAAGACAATTTCCAAGCGCCCAGCTTGTTCAACCTCGGACGAAAGCATTTGGACAACGACATAGCAAGACTCGTCTGAGGTAGTTGACCAACCAAGAGAGATTCTGAGCTGCCTAGGTTATTTGCACATGCCAAGAACAATGTGGACCAAGGAGAACCACTGATCCTAGGGCAAGCTCAATCTGTGGGAATCCAGAGAGGATTAAGCTGCGAAGAATCCTCTATAAAAGGAAGACTAACTCAAGAGTTATCTTCAAGCATTCACAATAGAATCACACTCCATAGCAAACATCAAAGTGTGAAGCTTCAAACAAGATCATCAACGCAAACTGAGATCAAGAGGAACCAGTCAAGGAAGAGAAGAGCTGAGTGCTAAGTTCCTGTGACTGTAAGTGAGATAGTTCCTAGGTGCTAAGATCTATTTCTTGGATTGATTATTGATTGTGTTAAGTTATCTAGGATTGCCTAACTGTGTGTAAGGCAAAGAAACTGTGTGTTTGTTCCTAGGATAAGCTGTAACCAAAAGAGATAAGAAATCAAGAAGTAGACCTTGAAATCCTTTCGAAAGAAAGGTAGTGGTTTTTATCCTGGATTGCTAGTTGGCAATCAAAGGTTTCCACTATAAGGAACTTGTCTTTTATTTGCTTGTTTATTTCCGCTGCAAAGGGAATTGTAAACTGTGTTCTCAGTTCCCTGATTATTAATCTAACAATCACGATCCTATAATTGGTATCAGAGCAGGAAAAACTCTAGATCTTTGTTAAGTTTGCAGATCATGTCTCAACCAAGCAAGTTTGAGCTCGGAATCTCCACCAACAAGCCACATCTCCGAAAGAAAGGAGAAGAAACATGGTGGGAAAAGTGCATGGAAAGCCACATCAAAACCAACGACTACCAATGCTGGAGGATAGTCGAAAATGGAGATGGCTATGTCGACCTCACCATGAAGGAAGAAGATTGGAAACCAGAACACTATGTTATCATGGAGAAGAATGCCAAGGCCAGACAGTTCATTCTCAATGGATTGGACAGAGAGGACATGGACAAGGTCATAGGCATCAAGACGGCCAAGGAAATATAGAAAGCTCTCAAGGAGATGCATGAAGGAAGTGAGGAACTAAAGTAAAGCAGAAAGTTTGCTTTGGAAGGAGAATACCACACCTTCAAAATGATGGAAACTGAGACCATCTCAGAATACTACTCCCGCTTCAACAGATTGATTGGAAAGTTAACAGCGGCGGGAGTCGACCTTGATGAAGTTTCCAAGTCCCTAGTGGTCATCAACGGACTCAACTCCAAGTTCACCCTTCTCAAGGGGATCATGAAGAACACTCCAGGCATCCAATCCCTTCCCTTGACCCAAGTCATAGGGAAACTGGAAGTTGAAGAAGGAGAGCACACCAAAGCCAATGCCGACAAGAAACTGGAGAAAGGAATCGCCCTTAAAATCTCCAAAGCCTTCTCTAGGCTCGAGATGGAGCAAGAGAACTTAGACCTGGAAGAAGAAGAAGATGACGAACTAACCGCCCTCTTCTCAAAGAACATCAAAAAATTCTTTGTGAAGGGAAGGTTCCAAAAGGGCAGTTCCTCCCACAATGGACCCAGAAGGGATCTCAAGGAAGTCTCCTGTTATGAGTGTAAGGAAAAGGGACACTATGCTAAGAACTGTCCCAACAAGGAAGACTCCAAGGAAGAAGAAAGACCTCAAAGAAAGAAGGCTCTCGTAGCCTCATGGGGAGAAGACTCAGATGAGGAACTGGATCTGAGTGGATTCTCTAGAGGAAGATGTCTCATGGCAAAAGGAGACTCAAGCGACTCAGAAGACCTTGAGGTAACTTCTGACGATCTTTTAAAATCCCTAGTTGATTGTGATAAGAAACAACTTCTTAAGATCATAAAGAAACTAGGAAAGGAAACCAGTTCCCTTCAACAGAAACTAGATGATTGTGAAGATGAAATTGCTTGCTTGACTGTCGAGAATTCTGTTTGGAGTAAAAAACTTGATGAAACTGAGAAAGACTTAGCTGAAACTCACTCCAAACTCATTGATATTAGAAATGTGCATGCTAGTCACCTTAAAATTTGCAAATCTTGTGATGAAACTAGCATAGACTCTGTCAAAGTCCCCTTGCATGCTAACCCACCTGGAAATGACATGCTTCAATCCATAATTGATAGGTTAGACATTCTCACTGATTCCATTTATGAAAAAACGATAAATCAAACTGTTTTTGTGAGACAACGCCATGGAATAGGATATGTCAATAATAAAAGGAACAATGATGCTGAAGAAGAAAAGGCTAGGCGAGAACTTGTTGAGATGAATGAGAATCTCAGTATTGCTCTTGCCACTTCTCGTGATAGGAATCAATTCCTATCAGAGAAGATCATGATCCTTGAGAACAAGGCTGAGGTTGCCAAACGTCTCAATGAAGGCTCTCAAAGTCCTAAGAAGGAACCAAAGGGAAAAGAAAAGATGGTTCCTGAAAACCAATGGTTCACCAATTCCTTTGCTCACAAAAGATATATTGACATGGCCCATAGCAAGGTTAGAAACAATGTTCATTTTAACAAAAGGAAAACTGAAAAACATTTTAGGCAAGGAAAAGGAAAATATGGACATGTTGTTTACAATCGTTTGTGTACCTACTGTGGTAAGAATGGTCATTACAACACTGATTGTGCTAAGAAAAGGAACTTTGAAAAGGAGAAAAGTACTCATTACCATGAAAGGAACCAATTCCCTGGTTATTCACAGACTCACAATGCTAATCCCCCCAGTAAAGCCAAGCTTTGTTGGGTTCAGAAATCTTAGTTCCCTTATGTGCAGAAAGAAGAGAGGCAACCTCAACTATGGTACATCGACAGTGGTTGCTCATGCCATATGACTGGAAGAAGAAATCAAATGACCTCTCTTCAACCTCTCCAAGGAGGGAACATATCCTTTGGAGACAAAAGCAAATGGAAAATCTGTGGAATAGGAACTGTGAAACTCAACGATCACATTCAGGTAAACAAAGTTCACCTTGTTGATAATCTTGGTTTTGACCTAATAAGTGTGTCACAGCTGGTGATCAAGGAGACAATGAAGTTAGATTCATATCAAACGAATGTTCAGTCCTTGACTCCTCGGGACAAATCATCCTAAAAGGGAAAAGATTCAACAATGTCTACATAATTGATCCATTCTTTGTTCCCAAGGAGAAACTTTGTCTCTCAACTGTGAATGACCAAGCTGATTTGTGACATCAATGCCTCGGTCATGCTAGCACCAAGCTGATTCAAAAGCTACACTCAAAGGAGCTAGTCAGAGGACTGCCAAAGCTAAGTGGCACATCTAAGGAACTGTGCTCTGACTGTGTAAAAGGGAAACATGCTCGTAGTTCCTTCAAGTCCAAAAATATGGTAAGCACCTCAAGGCCTCTTGAACTCATCCACATGGATCTATGTGGACCCATGAGAGTTCAGAGCCTAGGAGGGAACAGGTATATCTTTGTTCTTGTCGATGACTTCTCTCGCTTTACTTGGACCATCTTTATTAAATCTAAGAGTGAAGTTATTGACCGCTTTAAAGATCTGGTTCCTTTGTTAGAAAAATCTCTTGATTGTTCACTCAATGCCATTCGGTCTGACCATGGTACCGAATTCGAAAATGGAGAATTTCTAATCTTTTGCAGTGAGCATGGAATTGATCACAACTTCTCTGCACCATACACTCCTCAACAAAATGGAGTAGTGGAAAGGAAGAACATAAATTTGGAAGACATGGCTCGGACTATGCTAATCTCAAGTGGACTCTCTCAATCATTTTGGGTTGAGGCGATCAACACAGCTTGCTACATCATCAATCGAGCCATGTTTCGCCCAATCACAGAAAAGACACCCTATGAGCTCCTAAGAGGAAGAGTTCCCAACATCTCACATCTGAGGGTGTTCGGATGCAAGTGCTTTGTGCACAACAATGGGAAGGACAATCTTGGAAAATTCGACCCAAGAAGTGATGAAGGAATCTTCATTGGATACTTCTCGGGTAGCAAGGCGTACAAAGTCTTCAACAAAAAGGACTAAAAAGGTAGAGGAAAGTGTTCATGTTATTTTTAATGAAAAATCACTTGGAAAGATTGTGCAGAACACCACCAATTCCTTTGAAGACCCGTTTCCCAAGTCATATCAAGAAGATCCAGATGAAGATGTCACTACACCCAGTTCCTGTCCTGCTACTCGGAACCCTCCAATGGCTCCTCCACCAGTTCCCATGGATAATGAACAACAATCCATCTCTGGGAACCAGGAGCATGACGACAACATCTGTGGAGACTTCAATGATTCATCTTCCCACATGATCTTCAATGGAGAAGGTGATCCCAACCAGGAAGCTGAATGCTCAACTCAGAATGTCTCCACATCAAATGCTCTAGCTCCTAACAGAGAAAGAAGAGTCATCAAGCCTCCAGTCAGGTTCGAACATCTAACCTTCTTTGCCTTCAATGCCTTTCTATCTATTGTGGAACCAAAGAACATAGGTGAGGCACTGAAGGATGCGGACTGGATCCAAGCTATGCAAGAAGAGCTTCATCAGTTTGAAAGAAACAAAGTATGGCATCTAGTTCCCCGCCCTAAGGATAAACACATCATAGGAACTAGATGGGTTTTCAGAAACAAGCTAGATGATACAGGAGCTGTGATAAGGAACAAAGCTAGACTCATTGCTCAAGGATACAATCAACAAGAAGGCATCGACTATGATGAAACTTATGCTCCAGTTGCAAGGATCGAAGCAATAAGATTGTTGATTGCCTTCGCATCTCACAAAGGGTTCAAGTTGTTCCAAATGGATGTAAAGACGGCCTTCCTCAATGGAATTATTCAAGAAGAAGTCTATGTCAAGCAACCACCTGGTTTTGAAGACGACGATCATCCAAATCATATCTACTTTCTAGACAAGGCACTCTATGGCCTCAAGCAAGCTCCCAGAGCTTGGTATGATCGTCTTGCTCAGTTCCTACTCTCAAATGGATATAGGCGTGGAGTTATTGACAAGACTCTCTTCATCCTAGAAGAAGAAGGTAACATCTTGGTGGTTCAAATTTATGTCGATGATATTATCTTTGGTTCCACTAACCTGTCCCTTGTAGACAAGTTCAAAGACTTGATGAGCAGTGAATTTGAAATGAGTCTAATTGGGGAACTCACCTTCTTCCTCGGATTACAAATCACTCAAAAGGAAGATGGTATTCAAATTCACCAACAGAAGTATGTTAGGGAACTACTAAAGAAGTTCAAAATGGATTCAAGCAAGCCTCTCTCCACTCCCATCTCCACCATTGCTCATTTGGACAAGGACCACTCAAGTCCTCTAGTGGAAGAGAAACTCTATAGAGGTATGATAGGCTCACTCATGTACCTAACCGCTAGTCGCCCATACATTGTTTTTGCTGTTGGCTTGTGTGCCAGGTTCCAATCTTGTCCAAGAGAGACCCACTTGGCTGCTGTGAAGAGAGTACTCCGATATCTCAAGGGAACTGACTCTCTCTGCATTTGGTACCCCAAAGAGTGTCCCTTTGAGCTAATAGGTTTCACTGATGCTGACTATGCTGAATACTTGGTGGATAGGAAGAGTACTTCTAGAATGGCACAGTTCCTAGGCCCGTGCCTTGTGTCATGGGGCTCAAAGAAACAAATCTCAGTCTCCCTCTCCACCACAGAATCTGAGTACATCGCAGCTGCCTCCTGCTGTTCCCAACTCCTCTGGCTAAAGCAACAACTTGCCGATTTTGGTATGTCTTATGGTCCTCTCATTATTCTTTGTGATAACACCAGTGCTATAAACATTTCTAAGAATCATGTGCATCATACTAGGACCAAGCATATAGACATAAGACATCATTTTCTTAGAGATCATGTTGAGAAATGAAACATCATTATGGAATTTTGTAGAACTGAAGATCAAATTACAGATATATTCACCAAAGCCTTGAATAGAGTTCCCTTTGAGAACCTTAGATTAGAACTGGGAATGATTCCTATAAACTAGCAGTTCCTTTAGTTTAAAGTTTCTCTCCAGTTCCCTTGATTGACTAGTTCAGAACTCTTTACTTGTCTTTGTTTTGGAATCTTTGTGTCATTTCTCTTGCGTTAGACCCTCATATTCATAATGGTTTCCCAAAAGGCTTTGACACATTTTTCTAGTTCTTCTCCTTGGTTGTTCATCTCTTATTAAAATTCAATCATTGTCCAAGTTTCTTTGTTGGCCCAAAAGTCATAATCTGATCATCTTTCTAACCCAACAATATAAGCCAAAATGATGATTGTGTACTATGATCCTCCCTTGCCTCATTACACAATCTATTTTCCTATGATCCTCTTCTTAACCCTCTCTGGGAACTAGTGTGTAATGCGATAAATGGCCTTCCTCGATTTCTTTAATGGGAACGTACTTTCTGGTCCTATGTTTTAAAACCCACATCAAAGGTTCCCATATATCCCTCTAGCACACTGAAAATATCGCCAGAAAGGAACTAGGATGGGCTACCCCTTAAACGGCTAGTAAGAGAATTGCTCCTCCCAAGACAATATTTATGGCAAATCTCACAGCGTCAGAGACGTCTTCTCAGCCTTGAACAGTTGCCATTTTGAGCATCTAATCTTTGAATTTGTGACCGTTGCAAAAGCTTCAAGAAAATTAGCCGTTTCAACTCTTCAGAGTTCCCAGAAATATCTCCAACGGCTTGATTCTCAACGGCTCCAAAATTGCTCAAGGGTTATTTAAGGTTTCCTGTTTGATTGAGCCGAGCACTCTGTTCTCTCACGCCTTCTCTCAAATCTCATGTTCACCCGTCTCTCTCAAAACACAAAGCTCCTCAAATGGCCAAGAAAAACTTCAATCTTAACCTTGCTCAATTGGAGGTAATTAGGCCGATAAGATAACAACAGGCCAAGATGAAGGAACTGCAGAAAAGAAGGAAACTGAAGAGGAGGCCACTACGCTTCCATAGGAACGTCTCTCCTAGTTCCCAGTGCTATAACATCACAGTGTGCTAGTAGTTCCCTAGGGTCCTACTCCCCTCTTCTATCCTTATTTTGTCTAATGTCAAGTTGGTTGTGCTCTTTTGTTTCTCTTTCCACTATGCATCTCTGGGCAATGTTCTTGACTTTAATGATTAATGAACTCTTATGGTAATGTTTCTAATGCATCATTTGTCTTTGCCTTAAGTTTCTATTATGGTCACTGTCATGGGTTTAACGCAAATTGTTTATTTCACAATGATATCCTATACTTGATAAGTAACTTGATCTTTTCGATGATGTCAAAAGGGGGAAGAATGGATAGGAACCTTGAATTATTGGAACTACTGAACTAATAGGAACTCTGAACTCGTTCTACTTCTAAGGGGGAATTTGAATAAACTCGTTCATATGCTTAGGGGGAATTTGCAACCATTGAATGTTCTCTCATTATTTTATAACGTTGTAAATCCCTTAAATTCAACTGGTCTCATGAAATTCAAAGTCCTATTATGTTGCCAGGTTCCTTGTATTTGTCATCATCAAAAAGGGGGAAATTGTTAGGAAACGGAACTCTGGAACTTCAGTTCCCCTGAGAGTTCATTTCCTCAGTTTCTCTACTTTTGAAGATGACAAATATTATGATACTAATGTTTTATCTCAAAGATGTGCTTTAAGGAACCACAAGAATATACCGGAGGCAAGAAAGCCAAATAGGACAAGAGAACCAAAGGAACAAGACAAAGGAAGGAACCCAGGTGTGCCCAGAAACGTAACATTCGAGGTTGCGATTCCCGAGAAATTTGGGAACACCAAACCTCGGACAAAAGGAGATGAAAACGACTTGTCCGAAGCTTCCAAAGGTCTGCCAATGTCCAGAACAAAACAACAAGATACCCAGAAACGCTGAATCTCGGACAGAGAAGGTGAAAGCGACAGGACATAGAGATGTCATTGTCTAGAAGATAGTTCCCAAGCGCCCAACTTGTTCAACCTCGGACGAAAGCATTTGGACAACGATATAGCAAGACTCGTCTGAGGTAGTTGACCAACCAAGAGATTCTGAGCTGCCTAGGTTGTTTGCACATGCCAAGAATAACGTGGACCAAGGAGAACCACTGATCCTAGGGCAAGCTCAATCTGTGGGAACCCAGAGAGGATTAAGCTGCGAAGAATCCTCTATAAAAGGAAGACTAACTCAAGAGTTATCTTTAAGCATTCACAATAGAATCACACTCCATAGCAAACATCAAAGTGTGAAGCTTCAAACAAGATCATCAACGCAAACTGAGATCAAGAGGAACCAGTCAAGGAAGAGAAGAGTTGAGTGCTAAGTTCCTGTGACTGTAAGTGAGATAGTTCCTAGGTGCTAAGATCTATTTCTTGGATTGATTATTGATTGTGTTAAGTTATCTAGGATTGCCTAACTGTGTGTAAGGCAAAGAAACTGTGTATTTATTCCTAGGATAAGCTGTAACCAAAAGAGATAAGAAATCAAGAAGTAGACCTTGAAATCCTTTCGAAAGAAAGGTAGTGGTTTTTATCCTGGATTGCTAGTTGGCAATCAAAGGTTTCCACTATAAGGAACTTGTCTTTTATTTGATTGTTTATTTCCGCTGCAAAGGGAACTGTAAACCGTGTTCTCAGTTCTCTGATTATTAATCTAACAATCACGATCCTACAACTTGGCATAATTAATAGTAGTCAACATTACTATAACGAAACCCTGAAATATAGACGTTTGTAAAAGACGAGTAATGTCAGAGTCGTGTACCTGCATAGCTAATGTTTGAGCAATTGTTTTGCTATCAACATTGGTTCTATTCTGAAGTGACTCCATAAGTGTGCGGTACCTTGTCTAAACCAGATTAATGTTCGCTACAGACCTAAAATGAATATTATAGGCGTAACAAAGGTAGAAGCGTCGACGCCGTCACAGAATAAAGTATGAATTGGTAGTGCGAGTAAGTACCATTCCTTAACTTCTCGGCCCCGTGGGTCATCAGGGAAGAAGGACACTCGACATTCAAACTGCCCGGAAAAAGAGTATGACCCTGTGCGTATGAAAATATGTGGATGTAAAAGGGATTACTCAAATGACCAAATCATCTGAAGGTATATATATATATGAGAAAAAAGGATGATGCCGTTGTACCTCGATAGAAATTCTTACGTACTCCTTGGAGTCCAACCACAAGAAGGTCGGCCCTATCTGTTGTAACTGTAAGCTTGACATAGTTCATAACGTCGTGAGCTGTGGCATCCCATACGACAACCGGTACCACGTCTGCACAACTGAAGAGTAAAGAACAAAGTGAGTACGTAAACGGTTAAGAAGGAATGCGAAAGCTTGGAAGAATATGAACAATACAGTAAAGCTGCTACCTGTCAGTGGTAATCTGGAACTTCAGCATTTCAGTGCACCGCCCAATTTTGGTGGTTTTAGCTTCTATACCACCGATGTAGACAAGAACATCAGCTACGTCTGCAGGCACAAAAGAAAGCGAAGTAAGCACCCATTGGAAACAAACGAATATATATATATAGCGAAATAAGCACAAATGAAGTCCAAAGTACTCGCGATAGTAAACTGTACCAAAGCACTCATCAACAGAGTCAATCCTCAAGGTGTCGTTGATCGTAAGATACGACGGTGCAAAGGCAGCAACATTATTGACATGGGTGACTGCCAACACGGTGGATGAGTCATTGACGTACATTAGTTTGCCCTGAGGGTACGGACTATTCGTGGTTCCGTCCTTAACAGTGACATTTGATACATCGTATAAACCGTCCTCTTGGAAAATGTTCCCATATATTTGTATGTAATCGCCAAAAAGAGTTAGACGGATCTTTTCACCCTGAAGAGCATGTGAACACGCGTAAGGATGTAATAGTGATAGCTAAGTTGCAGTGCGAAGATGTATCTCTTCGGACTTTGATACGGGATGACAATGGCACTATTAATAACTATTAACACACGTGCTTAAATAACGCTTAGATTAGCGCTATCCGTTTCATAAAAAAAACGTTATGCCAATGTATTTTTGTACTAGTGTTTGTACGACTTAATTTTGAACCGGTGCACTAAATGTTGGTATGTACGTGATAGTACTCAAAAGATTAGATACTATGTAATGTATTGTTGACCAATCATCGCTTAAAATTGTGCGCTATACATCCGACCTCATCTAAATGAAAAAAACTACAAGTTGGGGAAAGGAGCACCTGAAATTCTGAACTAAGCTTGCATGATGTTATCTGGTATGAATACCGAATTGGAGGAGAATTTGTTGGGATTTAGATGCTTAAAGAGGAATTTCAGGAAAACGTTTCTCCTAACATCTAACTAAGGATCTCATGCATAAATCAAGTAGATCATAGATAAGAAGAATTAATTACCTCTTGATGCGTGTATGAATCTTCCTGGAATAGGGAGATTAAAGCCTCAAGTGTGAGTCATCTAGTTGGTCCACCCGAGTATGGATCTAGATCGCCTAGGGCTCGATTGCTAGAACGAGGAACGAAGGCGAACGAGAGAGAACTCCAGGGAGAAGGGGGCAGCCGAGTATGTGTGTATGTGTTAGGGTTTCTCCTAGAAAGCCCTCCTTTTATAATACCATATATACATATATTATTTCCTAGATTAATATATCTTTTATTATTAGTAATAACTCTTCATTATTAATAAGCCTTATCTCCCAAGTTATATCATATATAACTTTATATCATATACTTTATATAATATGTCTCCCAATAAACTGATCCAATCCATAAACTCTAAGAGTGTGACCTTGTAGGACCCGGTAATAATAGTGTTGAATCGAGTGTGTTAGATCAAGGAACGGTAAGTTCGTTCCTTGGGCAGCGGAGAATAACAACAGACTTATGAAGTAACGAGCTCAGTTCCTTAGAGAGGAAAACTTAATCAACCAACTAGTTGACTAAGAAAAACCTCTACCTCTAGGTTTCCCTAGTAGGATTTCGAATGTCTACTTGTATTATTAATCCTAGAATTACAAACAAGCAAGCCTTATCTCAATCTAGTTTACTCCTAGATATCTAGACTCCTTAATGTAACGTTCCTAATAACACCTAAGACAATCAAAACCCTAACAAGTACTCAACTCACCAAAGTCTCGTCCTTGTAGGTTTTCTTCTTCTTCCTCCGAATACTCTTCTCTTCTTTTGAATCCTCTTCTCTTCTTCCGAATGGTCTGCTCACTGAATATTCTCTCAGTTCCGTTACCAATGAAGTTCACAGCTCTCTAACTTATAGTCTAGATAATCTCACTGATTTACCCTAATTTTACTTAAGGAAAATAATATAAAATTATCCTATACAATCTTTTCTAAAATATTCTAACCACAATATCTCTTCACCGAGATCTTCCTTGAGGCCCAAGTTGCAACTTCCAAATCTGCTTTCCATAATAGAGATTCGGCGGCGCTTTAGGGTTTCAGCGCGCGTCCTCCGTTCCTTGTGTTGTTCCCTTTCTCTGTTCTGTTCAACATCACGCATCTCTTCTTTTCTTTCGTTCCAGCGTGTTGTTTTTGTCATTGTTGGCTTCTCTGTTCCTTTGCTTCTCTGTTTTGACTCTTCACTGGTTTTCATCGTTCCTTTTCATCGTTTCTTGAAACTCATAGTCACACTAAAAACCATCAAAAGATTTTGAGTTTATCATCATCAAAACTAGAGGGAACGTCATCGTTCCAACAATTTCCCCCTTTTTGGTGATGACAAACTCCCTCAAAATGTGCAAGTTCAAAACAAACAGTTCAAAACAGACAAGTAAAGGCATTTTCACATTTAATCACACAGATACTATGTTCAAGATGTTAACACTGTTCCCCCTCAGAAAGTTCATCGAGAATTTACCTTCAAGCAGCATTGTCGTTCCCCTTAGCACTAGCTTCTGTTATCAATTCTTCCTTGGGTTTCACATTTTCCATACTTCCCCCTTTTGGCATCATCAAAAGTTTCACAAATGACAGAAAGACTTGACACACATGCAACTCATAAGCAAAATAGTTCATTCATAAAGTTAGACGAAGTACAAAGCATAAGGGCATAGACAACTAAGTTCAAAAGATAAGGAACAATCACAAAAAGAACATAAAAACATAAGAAAAACAAGAACAAAGGGTCAGACGGGCAGGGAAAGGAACGGAGAGCACTCAGATCTCAGGGTCTTCAGCAGAGTCTTCGGCTTTGCTCAGAAAGTGATCCAAGTGCAATGTGGAGTTCAGTTGCTTGAGCTCAGCAAGAATTTGATGCTGAATTGAGCTTCCATTAGACGTTCCTTCGCCAGCTGCTTTCTTTGCAGCGACAGTGCCCGTTCCCTTGGTATCACCTTTAAATTTCATCTTCTCCATAGTGTAACTGTTCCTTGGCATGTTGGAGTTGAAGGATGTAGGCATCCATCTCAGCGTCGGTCAATTTGTCGGTGATGATCTTGCTTGGGGAATCCATGGAAGCAAAGAGCTTGAGAGATTTGAGTGCTGAGAGATATCAGAGAGAGTAGTGGCGGTGAAGGAACTTGAGGAGATATGCCATATATATACGAACAAGATAAAATCTTTTCCAAATAAATCTTTTCGGATCTCAACCGTCTCCAAGTTTCCTTCTTTTCAAAAATTTCCATCAATAGCGTATTCTCTCTCTAAAAGCAACGGTCACTTTTTGCTTGGTGGCCGCATCACTGTTCCTGTCTCAGATCAGTCAAATCACACAGGGAGCCATTCCAACGGGCACCTGCAACTCAATTAATGCGAGCCTCTAATTTAAATTCAACGTTCCACACCTATCAGTTCCCCCTTAATCTGAGCAACAGTCTTCGTTCCCCCTGAGACCAAGAGTGCTTGCGAGGCTAGTCTGGATATTTCAATGATGGGTTCACACAAAATATAGTATATCCAAACATATGGTAGGGAGAAAAACAACTCAGATAATTATTCCCAGTAAAAGGTTTAACAAGGAGGGATCATAGGGAACGTTTACCTGAATCGCGGCTAAGGTAGGCAGTACAACCAATTATCATGTGGGCTTGTAATGAGGGTTCAATTCATCAAATTGGTTGTTTTGGGTCTTTAAGTAAGATGTTAGCATGCAATCAAGTAATTCAACACAAATCAAAAGACAAAGTATCTAGACCCTAAGACAAGGCAATTCGAACACACAAAAATCATGAAAATTTATGTCATGAGAGGCCAGTAAACAAGGAACTTTATGAAATCTGTGAAACAAGTTAGCCAAGCATTGAGGGAATAATGGATGTGAAGGTCCTCAATTCAGAGAGATCATGCCAATGAGTAATCGAAGATACTCGAATGATACTCGAATGGACCTTTGTCTAGTGCTTTGGTGAAGATGTCCGCCACTTGATTTTCAGTCCTGCAACGTTTCATTCTAATAAAGCCCATGTCAACATTATCACGTAGAAAAGGATGACGAATGTCAAAATGCTTAGTACATGAATGATGAACTGGATTTTTGAAATATTGATGGCACTAGTATTATCACACATAATAGGAACGGTGCCAAGAGACATACCATAGTCCTCCAATTGTTGTTTAAGCCTCAATACCTGAGCACAACGGCTTGCCGCAGCGACGTAATCAGCTTCTGCAGTGGAACGGGCCACATAGTTTTGTTTCTTGGAACCCCATGAAACGAGACATGGTCCAAGGAACTGTGCCGTTCCAGAATTGCTTTTGATTTGCCTGTTCCGATGATTTCTCTACATCTCTTGTCTCCAAGAGCAACACTCCCTCTTAAGTGTTTGTGAAGTGAGGTGACTTGGTCTTCTTTTCCGGTCATGTGGCATGAACAAGCGCTGTCAATATACCACTTCTCGTTCCCCCTCACTTCAACCTGCACAGAGAAAGTTAAGGTTTGGCAACCCAAGCAAGCATAGCCTTACCTGGTCGAGACACATAATGCAAGCGTTCCATAGGAATAGTTCTAACAGTAGCAACAATTTTCTTCCTATTTCTAGCATGGTTAGAGTTATGCACATGTGAATCATCATAGAAATCATTCAAGTTCACATTGTTACTCCTGCTGTTCCTTCTCTTTGTGTGCTCTTTAGAGAACTTTCTTTTCTTTTCACAGTCTCTTTGCACATGTCTGTTGTCTCCACAAAACCAACACAACTTGAATTGTTCCATCTGAACATACTTTCTGTTGGGAACGATACTCTTACGTTGCTTTGCATGTTCAGGGCATGGAACGTTGGGTTGCTTCCCTTGAGACTACTTGAGAAAAATCTTGTGAGCGGGTTGTCCAGTGTACCACGACTGAGTTTCATCCAAACCACTCTCAAGGACCTTGATGCGTTCCTCAAGATTGCGATTCTTTTCTCTGGTATCTTGAAGTTTCCTATCTCTTGCTTCACGTAGTTCCAGTATAGATGGATCATCTTCCTTTTGTTTGGAACCTGTATAGCCAATACCATACCTTGCTTCGACAAACTTGACGCTTTCAGCTTCAGCCTTCTGTTCCATCAGAACAAAATGAATCTTGTGCACATAGGACTTCATCTCGGATACCTGTGCTTCAAGCTTACTTGGACTGGCTATACTCCTTGCATCGGTATTGTTAGAGACTTCATTCATAAGCAAAGAAACTTTTTCATTTCTTAGACTCTGAAGTTCCTCATGATTAGCCTCACATGAAGAACAAGGAACGGTTGAGCTACTAGCAGTTCTAGAAATATTCTCTTTTAGACTACTACACTCATCTTCAGAATTAGCAAGTTCCTCTTGTGTTTTCAAATTCTCAGTGTACATGTCTCTTATGAGAGCAATTAAAGATTTTTTTATCAAAATTCACAAGAGATGTTAAAAAGGCTTCAGGATTTACCTCGGGTTCCTCAGAGGAGTTGTTGATGGCCATGGCACATATCTTGCCACTCCAAGCTTCAGGATCTTCACCATCTGAGTCATCATCATTGCCCCACACAGCAACGAGAGCTCTCTTCTCATCGTTCCCAGAAGGTGTGCTTGGTTTCTTGGGCTTTGGGCATGAACTAGAGTAGTGATCCTTTTCATTGCAGTTGTAGCATGTGATATCCCTGATGTCACGAGTCTCACTGTTCCCACCTTTACTGTTTCTTCCTTTGTTGTAGAGGGAACGCATGACTTTGGTTAGCAACACCACCTCAGGATCATCGGAGCCATCATTGTCATCGAGGTCATTTTCAATCCTATCAACAACCTTTCCAACCATTGAAGCGATTCCCTTTTCTTTGGAATCCTTGTTTCTTGCAGCCTTCTCTTCATTGTCATACTTCTGGATCTTGCTGAACACCTCATGGAACGTCAGTTTGACGGTATTGGGATTCTCCTTTAGAATGGATTTGGTCATCGCATGACGATGAGGAAGCCCATCAATGATTATAAGGATCTTCTCGTCAGGGAGGATTTCTGCATCGGTGACTGAATGGGCAGTTAGATTTGCTGTGATTTTCTCAAATCTAGCTTGATAGGAACTCACGTCTTCCTTGTCATCCATCTTGAAGTTATAGAAATCCTTCTTGGCAGTGAAACGATCAACTTCACGAAGATCCTTGCTTCCCATGTACATCTGTTCCAAGGCAAGCCATTTAGCATTGGCCGACTCACAAGATTGGAGTTTTTGCACATCTTGCTGATTGAGAGCGTTGTTGATGAGCATGGTCGCTTTGCAATTTTTCTCCATGATTTGGAGATCGTCTTGATCCCATTTCTTCAGTTTCTTCTTCTTCTCCAGATCAACAATGTCAATATCGCCTAGGGAGATCACCAACCAGCATTGGTAATCGTTTCTTTGCATCCATTTGATGAAGAGTGTCTTCCAATGTTGATATTGACCAGCGAGCAAGAGAGGGGGCCTTGAGGAGTTCAAACCGACTTCGACAGTGCTAGGAGCCATTGTTACCTGTAAGATCTGTAAGTAACACACAATCTAGAGCAACCTGCTCTGATACCAATTGTTGAATCGAGTGTGTTAGATCAAAGAACGGTAAGTTCGTTCCTTGGGCAGCGGAAAATAACAACAGACTTATGAAGTAACGAGCTCAGTTACTTAGAGAGGAAAACTTAATCAACCAACTAGTTGACTAAGAAAAACCTCTACCTCTAGGTTTCCCTAGTAGGATTTCGAATGTCTACTTGTATTATTAATCCTGGAATTACAAACAAGCAAACCTTATCTCAATCTAGTTTACTCCTAGATATCTAGACTCCTTAATGTAACGTTCCTAATAACACCTAAGACAATCAAAACCCTAACAAATACTCAACTCACCAAAGTCTCGTCCTTGTAGGTTTTCTTCTTCTTCCTCCGAATACTCTTCTCTTCTTTTGAATCCTCTTCTCTTCTTCCGAATGGTCTACTCACTGAATATTCTCTCAGTTCCGTTACCAATGAAGTTCGCAGCTCTCTAACTTATAGTCTAGATAATCTCACTGATTTACCCTAATTTTACTTAAGGAAAATAAGATAAAATTATCCTATACAATCTTTTCTAAAATATTCTAACCACAATATCTCTTCACCGAGATCTTCCTTGAGGCCCAAGTTGCAACTTCCAAATCTGCTTTCCATAATAGAGATTCGGCGGCGCTTTAGGGTTTCAGCGCGCGTCCTCCGTTCCTTGCGTTGTTCCCTTTCTCTGTTCTGTTCAACATCACGCGTCTCTTTTTTTCTTTCGTTCCAGCGTGTTGTTTTTGTCATTGTTGGCTTCTCTGTTCCTTTGCTTCTCTTTTTTGACTCTTTACTGGTTTTCATCGTTCCTTTTCATCATTTCCTGAAACTCATAGTCACACTAAAAACCATCAAAAGATTTTGAGTTTATCATCATCAAAACTAGAGGGAACGTCATCGTTCCAACAAATAGCAATAGACTTTATAACATATAGTCCATCAATCATAGTTGGCTTCTAGCAAAGCACTATGACCACCTAAGATAACCGGATTATGAATCTCCATAAATGGTCCCACTTCATAATTAGTAATTACACCTTTGATTAAAGGACACAATTCCTTCAATCTCCCACTTGTCCTTAAAACAAGTGTGCAATGTTAAAATTCCTTTGTCACTTAGTGTCTTACTTGACTATATGATGAAACTCATCTTTACCGCTAAATACGTTTCTTGATCTCTTGAGATCAAACTGTCAGTACAGATGATTACTAATAATCCATCTCAGCATAGCCATGCGTTTTCACAGTTCTCACTCTTCAAGTGGCCGAGACACCAATCCTTTCCAAATGTATCGTGGTATACACTATACACGGAATAGGAGGACATATCCAATCTTGTAAGACTATAGCTCCCACTTAACTTTTGGCAATCCCAATCACTATTTTTATAACTGCCTGTTACGGTCAGCGTTTGGCAGCGTCAAAGACATACCAGCAGTCAAATGATAACTATATCATACTCATGTCTGAGGAACTCACTAATCATGAATAATCCTAGAACTCCGCAGTAAAGTTTCGAGGAGTCCTAAGATCGGTCTGTCCGATATGTATCGGTATACACATCTATGTAATCGATTAGACATCTCTATGTCCCTATAACACATGAAACCCGGTATTATCAATCAATCTCACAATATGGTATTTTGATTAAGTCATTTGTATCCAAGTTAACGACTTAGACCATGGACTTCTAACAATTTTATAATTTCAGTTCACTTAATGGGGTTTCATTCACCAAAACAATTTTAATGAGCCCATTTGATAATTATTAAATTATTTGGATACTTTATCTAATCCCAAGCAATGATTAACTAATAATATGAAACTCATATATAAATCAAGAATAAATGTCTGTGATAACAATAAACATGATTTATCATAAAACAAACAATGTGTCTCAAAATAACTCTCTAATGTGCTTGAGCCCCTTGCCTCGAGTGTGACTGTCATGCTTGGGCCTAGGCATGGGCTTGGTCAAAGGATCTGCAATGTTGTCGTCTGTGTGCACTTTGCACATCCTCACGTCTCCTCTATCAACATAGTGTCTGATCATGTGGTACTTCCGTAGAACATGTCTGGATTTGGAGCTAGAGCTAGGTTCCTTGGCTTGAGCAATGGCGCCATTGTTGTCACAATAGACGTCAATAGCTCTAGATGTGCTAGGAACGACACCGAGCTCAGCTATGAACTGCCTAATCCAGACAGCCTCCTTGGCTGCTTCACCAACAACAATGTACTCTGCATCCGTTGTAGAATCTGCTATTGTCCCTTGCTTCGAGCTCTTCCAGCTGACGGCTCCTCCATTCAGAATGAAGACGTATCCAGACTGAGATTCAAAATCATCTATGTCTGTCTGGAAACTTGCATCAGTATAGCCCTTGACGACCAGTTCGTCATCACCTCCAAATACCAAGAGATCATCCCTAGTCCTTCTCAAGTACTTTAGGATGTTCTTGGCTGAACTCCAATGTGCATCACCAGGGTTTAATTGGTACCTGCTACACATACTCAAAGCATATGCAACATCTGGGCGAGTATAAGTCATTGCATATTGATCAGCTCTACTTTGTAGGGCTTATCTAGGAGTTGTTACTGGTGTTTTGGGTGCCATTTGTATGGGTGTAGAGCACAACTGTGGAGTATGGAGTTGAGGAGAAGAAGTGTGGAATTGGTGGTTTGGAGGAGCTTAAACGAAGATATCCAGAAGACGAGGAGTAGACCACTTGAGGAGACCAAGGAAGAGTAGAAGAAAGAGCCACACGAAGGAGAAGAAAGGAGGATCCGCGACCAAGGGCGACCGCGGGCGAGTTTGGAAGCCGATCGCGGAGAATTCGTGACGAACGAGCGAGAAAAGCCATTTTCCGCGACCACGGAAATATCCCTCAGAAAAGCGGCAAGTCGAGAGCAAGATTGCAATTTCCGCGACCGCGGAATTCCATCCGCGATCGCGGAACCACACGACAGAGCCACGCGGGTCTTTCTCCGAAGTTACTTTTACGTTTTCTTTTCTTTTTATTTTATTTTCTTATTTTTTGTTACTTTAGTATTATTTCCTTTTATATTAAGTTCGTGATCTTTTCACTTTAGTTTTAGGGTTAGGTTATTTAACTTAATTTTCCCTATCATCGTTCATTATCGTTTATTCCATTCAATATTGTTTCCAAGAACTATGAAGAACTAAGCACCCTTTGCTTAGTCCGACAATTGAAGCCTTCATTTGATATATGATTGTGAGGTTATAACTCTATTTCCTATTCCTTTGGATTATATCTTTTCTCTTGAGCTTATTCCTATTGATTCTTATTGATTTGATTAGCCTGGCCAGCTAGTTGATATTAATAATTGTCTATTGCTAGGGTTTGGATATTTCGAGTTGAAATCTCTTATCTTGTGTAGCAACCATGATATTCTATGACTAGTTGGACTAGTTTATTATGAAAGAGAATTGATTATGTGCTAAATGCTGCGAAAAATCGGTGTTGTATGTATCCTGGTTAATTCCTATGCACTATGCTGATGTTGTTCTAAATCTTGATAGTTTCTCGTGCGTTCAATAGTAAGGGTTGCCAGGACGAGTTGGACTGGTGACTATTTCAGAATAGGGACAAGAATAATCAAAGGAAGGAATAGAGATAACCTAGGACCAATCAATCATATGAATGATGGATATTTGTTTGGCTAAGTATTTTTCCCTATTTGATAAAACTCTTTGCTTTTGTTTGCTTTTGTTTACTTGTTTTACAATCAACCTTAAAACCCTCCGTTGTTACCATTGCATGCAATCAACATAAAGATAAACAACTCCTTCCTGTGGGATTCGACCCTTGCTTGCCCAAACTACTTGTTTAGGTTCGTTAGGATAATTTTGATTAGGTGATACGACTAAAACCTGTCCATCAAATTGGCGTTGTTGCCGGGGAGGCAAGTTTTGTTTTTCTTTTTGTGTGTTTGTGTGCCAATTTTTGTGTGGACCTATCTTACGGTCCACGCCCGTGCTACTGATTTCTTTTTTTTTTTTTTTTTTTGATTTTGATACAGAGATGGAGAGATTTCCGCAATTTTGGCAGGAACCGCAATATGACCCATACTCCTGCGCATACACTCCAGGGTGGAGAGATCACCCCAATCCGAGTTATGGGAACCAACAATACCCACCATATGGTCATGAATACCAAGAGTTCTACCCGGGGCCATAGTCGTTCTATCAGCAGGGTAATCCACAACAATACTACCCAGCCCACGAGCATAGACCATCAGTGTCCAATCCAAGCTTCTCCATGTCTACTGAGGATACGTTTCAATATCTTATGCAAAGCATCCAAAACATGGAGAATCAGACTAGGCAAACAGATCAAGCAATAAGCATATTGGAGGCCATGGTGTCGGCGCAACCAATATCTCACCCAGTAGTGCACCAGAGAGAGAATGTCAATCAGGAGACACAGTCCAGTACCCAGAACTTGGAGAGTCAGATGGAGCAAATGGATCAAGCAATGAACAGAATGGAAGCCATGGCGTCAGCAACACCACTATCTCACCCAGTAGTGCACCAGGAGGAGAATGTCTTCTCGATGACCCTACAAAGTACTGAGCAGCTGCATGCCGCCCCCTTAGCTGGAAGGGAACAACAAATTAGTGAGGCGGGTGCAAAATATAGAGAGATGTCTGCAGAAGAGAACCCAAGACCGCAGGAGGTGTACCTCGACCGTGGTCCACCCACTGTGGAGATGGGCCTTCCAGACGATATTATGGACCGCGAGGTGCTTTCTGAAGAAGCTTATTTTCTGGAACTGGAGGAATTCAGCGTCCACGAGAAAGAGGGCCGCGACCGCGGATTGATTACTGAGAAGGAGGGAGAAATCAACGCCTTTCCGCGACCGCGGATCGAATTCCGCGACCGTGGAAAAATCCCCTCTGAAGAGCTATTCGAGAGCAATCCGCGACCGCGGAAAGAATTCCGTGATCGCTGAAAAATCATTGAAGACGAGGCTTTGTTCGAAGAAGATCCGCGACCGCGGAAAGATGCCCGCGATCGCGGAAACTTCCCTGCAGCCCCCGACCCTCTCGAGGCTGCCTATGATGAGTATGTGAGTCCTAACTCCTCTCCTCTTGTTTCGCTGCACCCCGTCGCACCCTTCCCTGAGGCATTACAAGATACTCGAAGGCTGAAGAACAACAAAGAGCTCTATGAAACCTTTCGTATCTGCGAGGCAACCATTCCCTTGGTCGAATTGGAAAACAACACTCCTCGTTGCACAGAAATTTTAAGGGCGATGCGCAAGATAAAAAAGAAACCGAAGGGGAAGCACAAGAAAGAAACTAGGAGTAAAAGGGAAAATTTCTCCACGCTGGATACGGGGCAGGACAAACATGTAGCCCCTGAGATGTTGGGTAGGCCATTTCTGAAGATGGCAAGTGCAATCATGGATGTAAACAGCGGTCCACCCATCATGAAGTGCAGGGGATTGGGGGTAAAGCTTAATACAGAGCATACAAAGAGACATCCCCCTGATCTAGACCCCATGAGTTCAGTTGCTATGAGCAACCCAAGTTGAGTGGGAGAGTACTAGGTCGAGTCACGACAATAAATAAGGCGCTGTCCGGGAGGCAACCCGAGGTACGTTTTTCTTTCTTGTTTCCATTCCTTGTTTTTAGTTACTTTGAGTTATTTTGTTTTTGCTTTTGCTTTTGTTTTTGTTTTGCCTTTAGACTAACTTACAGGAAGGAGGCCCGAGCCAAATTGAAGACGGTGTTAACCACGCACCAACAATGTAAGTCTCCTCTCCTTGCACTAAAAAAAAAACCAAAAACCAAAAAAAAAAAAAAGTTTGGCGTTTTTCCGCGATCGCGGCTCAATTTCCGCGACCGCGGCACAACTGTCTGTGTATTATTCTGAGAAATGGTGCACATCATGTTGCCAAGGAAGAGACCTTAGCCCCACATTTTTTATTTGGCAACGATGATGGCCCTATATTCGACAGCTGAGGAGGAGGAACACCAGGGTCCACACCACGATCACATCTGGGCCCTAGTTTTTGTGTTCATTGAAGGCCGTGCAGCCCCGCATTCTTTGATATGCCATTACACATTACAGTGGATTTATTTGGTTGCACGGTAGGGATTGAGTTTGAAGACCGACGCGACACCAGAGACTTGTGATTACATTGATTTACCGCCAGCAACAACTTCAGTGTCCAAGCCAACTCAACGACGTTTGTGAGTTACTTTTCCGCTTTTCCCTGTGCTTCATTCTTTTTTGTCTTTCATTACATTGAGGACAATGCAATGTCTAAGCATGGGGGAGTGTTCTAGACTTGCTATGTCGTTGAGGAGAAAAGAAAAAGAAAAAGCCAAAAATTCAAAAAAAGGCAAAAAAAGAAATCCTGGGATAAGTCGAAAACCCGAAAGGGCGGGTTAGGTAATAAGCAGGTGGCTTGGACCAGCATTAGGCTGGGGTAATAATTGGTCAAGAGTGATGTGAGTTATATGTGAGCCCATCTATTGAAAGATGAAATGAGTGGCTTGGTGAAAATCCGAAAGGGCGCCTTGGCAAAATGAGTGAAAAGAAGAAGAGTGATTATTAGGAATCATCATTTTTCCTGGAGAGGTGACATAAGAAGAGGAAATATAAGGAGGATTCGGGTAGGTCACTCTGGGAGGCATAAAAAGATAGATGGAGGCTAGGATTAGATTTTATTCACTCTATGGTGTTCGGGATAAACTTGGGGGAAGTACTCTGCTTTCCTTTTAGCTTGGTTGTGTGTGGTGATGTGATTGGTATTATGTGTTGTGTTGTGTTGTGTTGAGCATATTGTGTTGGTGCCTTGAAGATTAATGTTTAGGTGCAATTCTTGGTGGATATGATTTTTCTGTGCTTTCTGAAACCTTGGGGATTTGATTGGAGGAGTAGGTTTTATTTTAGCTTACTCTGTGATACCCCGTATTTCTATAAGGGTATTTTGGAAATTACCTGAACTTCTGTTGTGTACGTCGAATTAATTTCGGAGACAGAAAGACATTCTGTAATGTTCTTAATCTCTGTAATATTTTTCTAAGTGAAGTAATATACAGTCGACGTATTTTGGGACTTAATACTCGTTCGTGTACAATTATTATTTATCCCGGATTAAGACCTTATTGTTCCAAGCTTAAACGGGCGAAAAATGGGCTTGGCGGCGACCGCCGCATGACAGGCTCTGACATCGTCATCCTCTTCCGGCAACTTGGCAAGTGGCACCGAAAAGCGGCGACCGCCGCAGGCCAAAACGCAGCGACCGCCGTAGGCCAAAATGGGAAGCGACCGCTGCCTAGATGCAGGCCTAGCCCTGCCTCGCCGGCTGGACTCCGTGATGGTCGGCGAATCGGGTGACCTCCGATCTTAGCCCTCCACGTGCCCTTGGTTGTCTCCTGGAGTTTTGGCTATTTAAAGGAGGATTTGGGAGCTGAATTGAGCACAAATCCGAAGCTCAATCTCCCTCACAATCATCTCGCCGGAAATCCAAGTCTCGCCGAATAATTCACAATCAATCGCCGGAGCTCCATTTGGTGTTATTCCAGTTGCAAAGTGAAGCTTTGGAGGCCCTTGAAAGCTTAGAATCCAAAGCAAGGCAAAGGAGAGCTAAAACGATCGTCGTCGGTGAGTGTTGTGCCTCTCGTATTTTTTCCCGGTGTTTGTAGCGGCGCCCGCCGTAAGGCAGGCGGCGACCGCCGCCCAGAAGCTCTTGGCTTGTTTCGGCCTTGGCTTCTGTGGCTTTCGATCGGGCTTCGTTCCTTTCGATTTATTCCGTTATTCTTTAGATTCATACTCGTTGTTGTCGAATCTAACTTAGGGTTTCTTTATGGGTCGATCCGAAGGAATCTGTGTTGCCAGATCTGTCCCTGCTTCGAGCCCAAAAACCAGTTGTCGTCGTACCTAGCTTCGTTAAGCTTCTGTGGATTTAAGGCAAGTGGCGGTTCGCTCTTGCTCATCATTCCATGTTTCCATTAATTATCAGTTGTTTAATTGAGTAATTAATTTGGAATGAATACTGTGTTCGTCTGGGAACAGTTTTGTTAATTGTTTTGGAAAACTAAAATATGATATTATAATAAGTTGTATATCTGTTAGAACAACGCTATTATGAATATATATTTATGTTGATAGCCTTGAGGGCGGTTATGTTGATGTTTGTGGACTATTGTTGTGTTTGAACTGTTTAGTTAGCACTAGTAGTTAGGAACGTTGGATACGTTGGGATCCAGTCGTTTCTTTATAATTTGGTAGAGAGGTGGCTAGACCCCACCTAATACCACATGGATGGTCATGACCCAACCTCTGATACACGAGTATAGAGGTGGTGCACTTAGCTAGTGTCACAAACCTTGGGAATGATTCCCTTCAATATATGTTCCTCATGATGAAACATATATCTAAAAGCTTATAACGTGTTGTGCGTTTGAGAATATTAATATACCTTGGGCGAGTACTGCAGCTAGGCGCTAGTGCAGCTAGGAAAGATCGTCTTAACTTTTAGTCGCTCGAATGCGATACTGTAATTCTGTGATGTTCCAGACTTTGTCATATCTTCCTTTAAGACTCATTTTGTTGGAGTCTTCTTTCGAGTTGATTTCTGGGAAGACTCGGTCTTCCAGAATCTTCTCTCGTGCATGCATTTTGCTGTATTCCAGTAGCAGTATGGTGGTTGACTATCGTACTCGACTGTTATTCGAGGGACGATGAGTCTAACCTAATACGACTACTTCAAACCTTCTACTTTGTACCCTTGCATGGTCTTTCATTAGACTAACCAACCAAAATTATTCTCTGCATGGTTGGCTGGTGTCATCCGTTCGATTCGGCACATCAGATAGAGCACATATATGAGAAGATTAGAATGACTATGAAGACGACGGTGGTTTTTGGATGTTGTTAATGTTTTAATCAGGTTGAGAACCTTGGGCAGGTGATCATGGCGATCACAACCCCTTTTTGTATATTTTAAGAAAGACTTCCGCTGTATTTTGTTTAACTCTGTATTTAGTCCTATTCGGAATTGGGATGTAATTCCGGGACTCATGCTTTAATCGAATATTATGATGATTTTGTATCATAAGTGTTTCATGGATTGTATTTAAACGGTAAAGCCTTGGGTGGCTTTGGTGAGAAAAACCAAGGTCACTGACGAGCAAGGTTTAAGCATGAAGGAGTTTGATCAGCTCTACTTTGTAGGGCTTATCTAGGAGTTGTTACTGGTGTTTTGGGTGCCATTTGTATGAGTTTAGAGCACAACTGTGGAGAATGGAGTTGAGGAGAAGAAGTGTGGAATTGGTGGTTTGGAGGAGCTTAAACGAAGATATCCAGAAGACGAGGAGTAGACCACTTGAGGAGACCAAGGAAGAGTAGAAGAAAGAGCCACACGAAGGAGAAGAAAGGAGGATCCGCGACCAAGGGCGACCGCGGGCGAGTTTGGAAGCCAATCGCGGAGAATTCGTGACGAACGAGCGAGAAAAGCCATTTTCCGCGACCGCGGAAAATATTCCGCGACCGCGGAAATATTCCATAGAAAAGCGGCAAGTCGAGAGCAAGATTGCAATTTGCGCGACCGCGGAATTCCATCCGCGATCGCGGAACCACACGGCAGAGCCACGCGGGTCTTTCTCCGAAGTTACTTTTACGTTTTCTTTTAATTTTATTTTATTTTCTTATTTTTTGTTACTTTAGTATTATTTCCTTTTAGATTAGGTTCATGATCTTTTCACTTTAGTTTTAGGGTTAGGTTATTTAACCAAATTTTCCCTATCATCGTTCATTATCGTTTATTCCATTCAGTATTGTTTCCAAGAACTCTGAAGAACTAAGCACCCTTTGCTTAGTCCGACAATTGAAGCCTTTATTTGATATATGATTGTGAGGTTATAACTCTATTTCCTATTCCTTTGGATTATATCTTTTCTCTTGAGCTTATTCCTATTGATTCTTATTGATTTGATTAGCCTGACCAACTAGTTGATATTAGTAATTGTCTATTGCTAGTTTTTGGATATTTCGAGTTGAAATCCCTTATCTTGTGTAGCAACCATGATATTCTAGGACTAGTTGGACTAGTTTATTATGAAAGAGAATTGATAATGTGCTAAATACTGCAAAAAATCGGTGTTGTATGTATCCTGGTTAATTCCTATGCTCTATACTGCTGTTGTTCTAAATCTTGATAGTTTCTCGTGCGTTCAATAGTAAGGGTTGTCATGACGAGTTGGACTGGTGACTATTTCAGAATAGGGACATGAATAATCAAAGGAAGGAATAGAGATAACCTAGGACCAATCAATCATATGAATGGTGGATATTTGTTTTGCTAAGTGTTTTTCCCTATTTGATAAAACCCTTTGCTTTTGTTTGTTTTGTTTACTTGTTTCACAATCAACCTTAAAACCCCCCATTGTTACTATTGCATGCAATCAACATAAAGATAAACAACTCCTCCCTGTGGGATTCGACCCTTGCTTGCCCAAACTACTTGTTTAGGTTCGTTAGGATAATTTTGATCACGTGATACGACTAAAACCTGTCCATCACATACATGATGGATCCTATGGCTGAGGCATAGGGAATCCTGCTCATCCTCTCAGTTTCACCAGGTGTCTTAGGAAATTGGCTCTTGCTGAGATGTAAGCCATGCTGCATAGGCAGGAACCCTTTCTTAGAGTTCATCATATTGAATCTATCAAGGACCTTATCTACATAAGTTCCCTGACCCAGACCAATAAGTCTCTTAGATCTATCTCTATAGATCTTAATGCCTAGTATGTACTCAGCCTCTCCCAAGTCCTTCATTGAGAAATACTTCTTAAGCCACTCCTTAACTGTCTCCAGCATAGGAATGTCATTCCCAATGAGTAATATGTCATCCACATATAGAACTAGGAAGGCCACTTTGTTCCCACTAAACTTCTTGTAGACACAAGGCTCTTCTTCGCATCTGATGAAGTCAAACTTTTTTACCACTTCATCAAAACGAAGATTCCAACTCCTGGATGCTTGCTTAAGTCCATAGATGGACTTCTTAAACTTGCATATTCTCCTAGGGTTTTCTGGATCCTTAAAACCTTCTGGTTGCATCATGTATACATCCTCTTCTAAATATCCATTTAGAAAAGCGGTCTTGACATCCATTTGTCAAATCTCATAATCATAATAAGCGGCAATCGCTAGGAGTATCCTAATGGACCTGATCATAACGATCGGTGAGAACGTTTCATCATAGTCAGTACCATGAACCTGTCTAAATCCTTTGGCAACTAGTCTTGCCTTATAGACAGAAATGTTTCCATCCTTGTCTGTCTTGATCTTAAAGACCCATTTGCATCCAATGGGTTTTACCCCATCAGGAAAATCTATCAAGTCCCAGACTTGATTCTCAGACATGGAGTCCATTTCGGATTTCATGGCTACTAGTCATTTCTCGGAGTCGGGGTCCGCCATTGCTTGCTTATAGGTCGCAGGCTTGCCGTTCTCTAAAACGTCAATGCTAGCAGTCAAGACGTAATCCTCATATCGTCTATGCTGCTTCCTTGGCCTGTCTGATCTCCAAAGTGGTACAACAATAGGAGAGACTTCAGCAGAAGGGTTGACCACATCTGTATGCGGGACCTCAGGTGTTTCATCTACTTGAGGAATTGCATCTTGAATCTGGGCGGTTTCCCTTTGAGAAGGTACGCCTTCAATGTCAAGTTCCTCAGTGACATCGTCTATGTCCTCGTGTTGTTGGGTTTGTTGCTCAGCTTGAATCTCATCAAGCTGGACATTTCTCCCACTTGGCTTCTTGGAAAAGAAATCCTTTTCCAAAAAGACACTATCCCGAGCAACAAACACTTTGTTCTCAGCAGGATTGTAGAAATAATATCCCCTTGTTTTCTTAGGGTAACCTATAAAGAAGTATTTGTCTGATTTGGGTGCTAGCTTATCAGATAGTAAACGCTTTACATAAGCCTCGTATCCCCAAACCTTCAGAAATGACAAGCTAGGAACTTTTCCATACCATATCTCATGTGGTGTCTTGTCAACTGATCGTGACGGAGTGCTGTTTAGTATGAACGCAGCAGTGGTGAGGGCATATCCCTAAAAGGATGTAGGAAGATCAGCAAAGCTCATCATTGAGCGGACCATGTCTAACAATGTCCTGTTTCTCCTCTCAGATACGCCATTCAGTTGTGGCGTGCCTGGTGGAGTCAGTTGTGTCAAAATGCCACAACTTCTCAAGTTATGGTTGAATTCTTGGCTCAGATATTCGCCCCCTCGATCTGATCAGAGTGGCCTTATCTTCTTGACAGTCTGTGTCTCAACTTTATTCTGGAATTCTTTGAATTTTTCAAAGGACTCAGATTTATGCTTCATTAATTAGATATACCCATATCTACTAAAATCATCAGTAAATGTAATGAAGTATCGATAGCCTATTCTAGCTTCTGTGCTCATAGGTCCACACACATCTTCTAGCTTCCAACGCGCAGATCTATCTCACCCTTCTGCAACCGTCTTCTATTTCTTAGTCCTTGCACATTCGAAATAATGTGAGAACCACATCCGGTATCTAATACCCAAGAATGAGACTTGGTTGATAAGATTTCAGTAACGTAAATACCTGAAGTGGAGACTGTTTCCCTCTTCTTGTCTTTCAGGTATATGGACTTGAGGGTCAAATACCTCTCAATCCTGGCCTGCTCATTTAAAGAGATCTCTATGGTTTCTCATAATAGTATGAGCATCCTGATCCTCAAACCTCTGTTGAAGAGCAGGTTCCATAGCAGCCAGCATAAGGCAAGTGACATTCATTGCCTTCTCGCATATTGCCTTGTGGCGTGCCTTATCCTCATCAGATGAGGTGGCAGTCAGCTCTGGGATGGGGGTTTCTAGGACATCCTCTTGTCCCTCAGACCTGAGAATGATTCTCAGATTTCTTTCCCAATCAAGGAAATTTGTGTCGTTCGACTTGTTTTTCTCAACAATTGAGCGGAGAGTGAATTTGAGGTGTTCAGAAGACATAGTACTACAAAAAATAGAATAAAACATGCAGATAAATTATGCTTGACATGCAAGAACTTAAAGTTTAGACAAGCTATAAATAGTAAGTTATTGCACATTCTACTCAATTAAATTGTTCCTTGTGAGTAAAATGATTCCAATATCCTATCTTAAATGAAACTCGAGCGTACTAAGGCACTTCCCTAAATCTCATGTAATCAATGTAAGTAAACTCTTACTAATTATAACACCTTATAACTCTTGGTTGATGGCCACATCTTATGTAAGACTCATCCTTATGCCTCAAGATCCAAAACTGAGCCTTTTGGTCTCTTGTTGAGTGTAACCATATCAAGGCAGCATGCCCCTATTAGACATACCTGCACTATCCCAAGGTCAAGGAAGGACACCTCGCTAGGGCGAAAACTATCCAACGAATTCTAAGGGCCTCATGGTTATGACATGGAAATGCATTACCTCAATATTCTTGTAAGGGACTTAAGCATGCAATGGTTGTCTATCTATAAGTGAACTAAATAGCATAAACAGACAAACAAGCATGCAAAGTGGGAAATAGTAAAGTATTCAAGTAATGCAATAATAAATAATTAAATTTGTGATCCTAGTATGGCCCCTAAAGAGATCTAATCTTCAATAGTCTTGACCTTCTTGGATCACCATCCTTCAGTATTCATAGGATCTTCTTCTTCTTGTCTTACATATAACTGAAATAAACTCTATTGCAAAAATTTAAATTACAAAAATACATAACGATACGCAGATCGTGTACAAGAAAAACATAACGATACGCAGATCGTATTTATCTATCCTAATGTGGGCCATACTAGTCACCGCATGCAATAATATCATAATATTAAATATACATGCAATAATAACATATAAAATTTCATCTAAATGAAACATGCTATTAATCCAAAATAAAAGCATAAATAATTAATCATATTAACTATTTAATATAGAAACTGATTTCTTATTATTTTAATTCAATTAAATTGTGTATGGAATTAATATCTTATATTAATCATTAATTTGATAAAATATGATGAATCCAATATTCCACGATAATATTTAATTATGGTAACTCAAAATTTTACCAAATAAGATATCAAAATATCTAAAAATAATAATAAAATCTTTATTTACCAAATAACATATCAAATATCTTATTGATTAATATAAATCTAATTTATTAAGATAGAATATCAAATATCTTATCTTGTTTTGGTAAATAATATCTTTTTAGGGTAATTTCTATCCAATTAGGAATTTACCCCAAAAACACAAAACCCTAATAACCATCCAAGGGCCGCCTGTAGTCACCGCGTCGCGGTTTAGGGCCGCGATCGCGGTGACCACCAGTAATAAACCCGCGGTCGCGGTTTTTGGACCGCGATCGCGGTTTGCCCTCTAGTTGGCTTCTGAATCTGTATTCGAAGTGCAGCCACCGCGGCAACACATGACAAAACCGCGGTCGCGGTTTTTGGACCGCGATCGCGGTTTGCCCTCTGGCCGCCAAGATGGTCCCGAATCATCTACACCGCTTAATTCTGGTGTTTCTCCCACTCAAAAATTGTAACTTTTACAACTCTTGGTAGGAAAACTTATGGTAATGGTTTTTCATAAAATTCAGGCTTTTTGATTCATAATTTAAGCATGAGAAATCAGATTTTACATGTTCGTTCATAATCTATACAACGAATTTGCATAAACTAATCAAAAGAATCAACTGTAGGGCAAAATAGCATGAAAATTTCAAAATTCAGCAACTATACCCACGTGACAAGACACGAATTTTAGCCTTCAAAAAATCAAATTTTTTCGTTTTAATCATGCAAATAATCCATGCAATCAATCTCTACATAGTTGAATCAAAATAATCATGAACATGCATCAAAATTAAAGACTTTAAATTTGATCTAATCAATTTATGCAAGAAGCAACTGATACCACTGTTGGGATTTAGATGCTTAAAGCGGATTTTCAGGAAAACGTTTCTCCTAACATCTAACCAAGGATCTCATGCATAAACCAAATAGATCATAGATAAGAAGTTGATGCGTGTATGAATCTTCTTGGAATGGGGAGATTAGAGCCTAAAGTGTGACTCCTCTAGTTGGTTCACCCGAGTAGGGATCTGGATCGCCTAGGGCTCGATTGCTAGAACGAAGGCGAACGAGAGAGAACTCCAGGGAGAAGGGGGCAGCCGAGTATGTGTGTATGTTTTAGGGTTTTCTCCTAGAAAGCCCTCCTTTTATAATACCATATGTAGATATATTATTTCCTAAATTAATATATCTTTTATTATTAGTAATAACTCTTTATTATTAATAAGTCTTATCTCCCAAGTTATATCATATATAACTTTATATCATATACTTTATATAATATGTTTTTCAATAAACTGATCCAGTCCATAAACTCTAAGGATGTGATCTCGTAGGACCCGATAATAATAACAATAGACTTTATAACATATAATCCATAAATCATAGTTGACTTCTAACAAAACACTATAACTACCTAAGATAACCGGATTATGAATTTCCATAAATGATCTCACTTACATAATTAGTAATTGTACATTTAATTATAAAACACAGTTCCGTCATAATCATCATAGTGTACATGTTACATATTCGTCTATATCCAACATTTCGATCAGGATCAATATAAACTAATCATGAGTGACGTTCAGTACGTCCATATAATGACGTCATGTATAATATATTAGTATTAATTGTACATGTTACGGTTTCGTATATCAGCCGTTTCAATTCAATACGGTAAGTTTGAGTGAGGCTCATGTGCATATAATGCTTAGGGTTAGGGTTAATAGTTGGGAGTGATGATGATTTTTTAATTAAAAAAATGAAAAGATAGGATTAAAATATATAGTGTCAAAACTGTAAATATGATAAATCTTGCTTTTTTGTTTTTTTTTGCGGTGAAACAACCTTCTAAAATTATGCTAAAAATACATGTATAATCAAAAGTGCATGCACATTTTATAAAATATACATATATATTAAATATCCACATTTAGCATATAAATATATACATATCTAATTAGTATAAAAATGTACATGTTAAACATGTATATACGATATTCTTATATTTTTAGAGTTTTCATCATAGGATTCATAGCTTTCAACTATTCCCCCCTTCAATAATCATCCTAGCTCTCAACTTTATCCCTCCCATGGGTTAAGACAAGGAGATCCTATTGCTCCTTACATATTTATTATCGCCATGGAATTTCTGTCAAGAACTGTTGCCATAAAATCACAACAACCTAATCCCCACGTTGGCATTCATCTAACCCGTAATGGTACCTGCATCCACTCTCACTTTTGCTGATGACACTCTCATATTTGCTAATGCTATGCAAACGAATATGCTTTACATTTAACAGTTCCTCCGTGACTTTAGTAATACTTCAAGATTATCTATCAATTTCCATAAAAGCTCCTTTCAGACCTCGAGCAATATTTTATTTGTAACACCCCCAAAACTTAACCATTTTGAAAAGGTATTACCGCCAGTGACCCAGTGTTCCTTACCGAGATCACCCAAGGCTTTACCGTTTAAATACAAATCATTAAATACAATGATACAAAATGATAACCTTATTTACATAAAACACGAGTCCCGGGATTACATCCCAATCCCGAATAGGACAAACATAGAGTTTAAATAAATTACAACGGAAATCTTAAACAAGGCACAGCGGAAAACTTTTAAAAGATATTACAAAAAGGGTTGTGATCGTAATGATCACCTGCCCAAGGATCTCAACCTGATTAAAGAAATTATTAAAAACGTCGGAAAAACCACCGTCGACTCCATAGTCCTTCTAGTCTTCTCATCTATACTCTATCTGATGTGCCGAATCGAACGGATGACACCAGCCCACATGCGGAGAACAAAGTTCGTGGGTTAGTCTACTTAAATAGACTAGCAAGGGTAAAAAGCAGAGTGGTTCGAGTGATCGAAACCGTTTACTATCATTGTCCCTCGAATAATAACCGAAGGGACGATACATAACCCGACACTTTCACGGAATAACAACAAAGGTATGCATGAGAGAAGATTCTGGAAGACTTCATCTTCACAGAAATCGACTCGAAAAGAGACTCCAAGAGATTGAGTCTTTAAGGAAATATGACAAATCTGGATTGTTTAAAGAATCATACAACAATGATTTAAAAGTTGACTGAGATGCTTCAGTTCACGACCAACCTCATCGCATACAGCGAATCCAGATCGGAAAGAGAACGTACTACATTCAAGTCGAGACGAGCTTTCCTAGCTGTACTATTACTTAGCTGCACTACTCGCCCAAGGTTTATTAATCATGTGCACTCGGGCACATATCTTATTTAATTACAAAACACACATTGCTGAAACACGTTAATGTTATTAAGAGCGACAACAAGGCTTAAATCACAGGGTGACAATCATGTCAACCCAAATTAAAACACACACAACCCACACGTGGGACTTAACTTCATTATGCTGAGAAACAACGGCGATTATTATTACACCGGGTGACCTTACGTTCACCCTGATTGCACTATACAGCGCTTACAGTTTAATTATGTGCTTAACTGCACTTATCTTATTAAATTACAACACACACACACACACAGTGTTGAGGCTTTTAAGAATATTCCGAGAACACGGAAGTTATGAAGACACCGGGTGATCTTACGTTCACCCGGATTTGCACTGCCACAGCGCTTATAGTTTATTTTACAGGGTGACAGTTACGTCCACCCCAATGCACTAGCTAAGTGCTTAAAACACAGGACTGCAATTAAGCTCATCCAACGGCGCTTGCAAGGCGCTTAAAACACTTCAGATCCTTACATGTGGATAAGAAGCATAGGTCATGACCCTTAAATTATTCGGAATAATCCGAGGAATATTATGATTTAAAAAAACGACAAATCCTTACATATGGATAAGCGTTCCCACGAATATTAAATTATAAAGAAACGACTAATCCTTACTTGGATTAGCGTTCCTATGGACATTAAGTTATAAAGAAACGACTAATCCTTACTTGGATTAGCGTTCCTACAAACACTCGTATTAACTAAACAGTCTAACACATCAATTATTCACATTAAAGTCATCCAGGCAATTAACTTAAACATAGAGATAATAGAAACAGCTAATCCTTACTTGGATTAGTTTTCCTATTAATCCACATAAATGCCCGGAAGGCGAACACAGATAATAGCGTCGTTCTAGCAGATATACAACCTATTATATGATTTTCCAAAACAGTTTATAAAACCAATTCCAGACAAACACAGTAATCATTCCAAATTAATTACTCAGATAAATAATTGATAATTAATGTAAATATGGAACGATGAGCAAGAGCGAACCGTCACTTGCCTTAGTCCGCAGATCTGGAACAAAGCAGAGACAACGAGATTCCGAGCTCGACACGCGTATAGCTCCACTAGCATAAACACTTTCGAGTCGACCCAAAAAGGAACCCTAGGTTAGATTCGACAAAGAATAGTACGAATATACAAAAAGACGAAAGGAATCGAAGGATACGAGACCCGATCGAAGGTCTCGGAAGCCAACGCAACAACTCCCGGGCAACTACCCTTCACGGCCGGCCACCAACCAATTGCGGCGGGCGCCGCCACCATCACGGCGGTCGCCGCCACCATCACGGCGGTCGCCGTCTCAAGCACGGCGGGCGCCGCTCATCGGCTTCCTCCACGGCGGCACCAAGATCTTCACGGCGGTCGCCGTCCCCAACACGGCGGTCACCGTTCCTGGCGGCGGTCGCCGTCTCCCTGGCGGCGGTCGCCGTTCCTGGCGGCGGTCGCCGTCGCTGAACAGAAACTTAAAAACGGACGAGAAATCTTACCCGCGACGCTCGATTTGGTTCGCCTTGCTTGGCTTCTAGGCTTCTAAGGGCCTTCCAATTCTCCTTTGGCCACCGAGAACGACACCAAACGAGCCTCCAACGATCCACAAGAGCTTTCCGAGAGAGAGAACATTTTTCTTTGGGAGCGTTTTTGAGAGACGAGAAATGGACAGCGTAATGGCGTTTTTCACACCCTTTCAAGCTTCACCCATGCCCTCTATTTATAGGCAAAGATTTGGATTGTTGGGAGCCAAAAAGCCTTCCAATTGTGCCCTTGGGTATTAACCCATGGTTAGTCCATTTGCACCTCTTGGGCAATAACCAAGTGGGTAGAGATTTGGTATTAATCTTAACTCGCGATAACAAAAGTCGTACACGAACGAGTATAGACTTCCAACAGGCCTTAATTGTATAATTCTTCACTGAGAAAAATATTACAGATACAGAGCACATTACAGAATGTCTCCGACTTTCTGAATTAAATCCGACGTACTAAATGGGTGTTCGGGAAAATTCCAAAAATTCCCAGAATAATCCTTACAGAATTACGGGGTATCACATCATCTCCCCCTTAAAATAAGTTTCGACCCCGAAACTTGCATTAAGCCAATGAGGATACTACCTCAACACTAATCTTACCACCTGGATCCAACATCCTTAATCACTTCATCCTTGAAATGGATCACACGAGATATTATTCTTAATTCCTTAGGATATCATTCTGAAAATGATTCATCCGCCTTAATGCTCATGGCACAAACTTACGCATGAGAGATAGCTCCTGATCTCTCCGAACAAAACTCTACAAGTTCATTCCCTTTCCTTAAGAAATCTCGGAAGAACTCAGCGTATGAGACAACACTTATCACAGTACTCCTTAGATGCGTAGACAATTCTCCTTACTGAATCTTTAATACATCGGGATCATCAACATATCCTTAACTGCAACCTTTCTTCTTAGCATAACAACTCCATAACTTAATCTTCCTCAAAGAGTTGCACCTAGCCTTGTAGATGACATACTCTATGTATGAAGAAGAATCTTAGGAGTGGATTTAGATTTAAACAACAGAGTCGACCCTGGGATTAACCACATAGGGAACGAACATCTAAGTTGTCCACAAAACTTCACCACCATAAGTCCGACAGTCCTTATCCTTACTTGGCATAAGCTGTTCTCGACACTTACGAGGTTTCGTATGAACAACTAATTCGCAATGATAACACATTCTGAAATTTTTCCAAAACACGGAAACACTTCATTAACATCCAAACATTACATTAATTGACAAAAGTCGATCAGGCAGATCTTAACACCACGGAGATTACCGACACACGTCGTTACTCCTTAATCTTAAAGAAAGTCTTAACACAAATACAACTTAATGGATCAGGGTTCTTCTCCGTTGGCTTGACTCATTACAAAGAGTCGTTGCCCTTGGCCTGAAGACCCCATAGGCGCTTTGCCTTTATTACGAGCCATAGACTGCTCAGGAGTGGATACCACTGGCCTTGGATTCTGTCCACCTCCAACATTTGACGCCTGATAAGACTGCATTGGTCCCTGACCCTTCAGTCTGCAGTACGTTTTTATGTGGCCTTCTCTTCCACAATTATGACACATCCTCTTGTCCTTTTGGCAAACAAAACTTTTATGCCCTTCTTCACCACAATTGTGGCATTGAATTGCTCTGCCGCTCCAACCTGAGCCTCTGGCAGAGTCTGACTGAGTTGTCTCGGTCTTAGCATGACCAGACCTTTCAAACTTGGTAGGCGATGCCGGTCGTTTGAATGAACCAACCTGGCGATCCTGTTGCCTACCCTTTCCCTTAACTTGCTTCTCCCTCTTAAAGGCAGACTCCTCCAATGTAACTTCCGTCTTGTAGGCTGCATCCACATATTGCTCTAACGTAGTACAGCCATGACGCAACATTAGAGGCTTGATCTCTGGATTCATCCATCCATGAAAGTACCAGATCTTCTGCTCCTCGATTGACACCTCAGGTCCACCGTACTGCATCAAGTGATTGAACTTAGCTGCGAGCTCAGTCACCTTTAACCCATCAGTCTGCGGGTATAGAAATTCCTTATGCTTCTCCTCCCTCATAGCTCGGGAAAAGAAACGATCGGTCATCTTGGTTTTGAACATGCTCCAATTCAGCTCGGGATGGTCAGCCAGACCGGTGCTTTCCCACCATTCGCTAGCCACATCCTTGAGTTGAAGAGAGGCGATGTGCACTTTTCCAGCCTTAGTGCAATTAATGTTCCGGAACAACCGTTCCATATGTGAGAACCAATAGGTCACCCTGACCGGTTCTCCAGTACCGTCATAGCTGTCAGGCCTCATTGAACTCACGGCTTTTAATGCTTGCCCGTAAGTTCCTCTGTTTCTGACAATATTGATCTGAGGTACTTGCTCCACTGACTCCTCAACTTCAGGAGTAGCTTGAGGAACTGGACCACCTTGAGCTTGTGGTGCAACTGGTCGCATAACATCTGTGATTGCCTGCATGACAATTCCTCGAATTGCCTCCACTGCTGCAGCATCAAACATCATCGGAGCGTTGGCCTGAGCTTGGCCATTGCCTCCCTGGTTATTGTTAAAGACAGACTCACGCTCTCCTGTTGGGTCTGTAACATTCCTTGCATTTGGTCTAGGGTCATTACTCGGCCCAGCACCAGCACGGATAACGTTCCTTGTGTTCACCATCTGTTTACCGATCAAATTCCAAGGATTTTATCACGTTAGTATCTTCTGATATACTTATTGTAATAAAATCAACTTAGAATAGATCAACTTGGTAATTTCTATTGATGAACTCAAACCGAGTTACTAGGTTCTACAACCTTAACTCAAAATGAGAGAACTGGGAATTCAAGCCTTATTGGGTATAGCGAAACCATCTTGGCTTCTCCCGGTTCCTCTGAAGAGAATAGAATGCACCCATATCATACGGGGCAACGGGGAATGAATTAGTCTTTCTAGATATAGAAGCAAACTTACTATATCAGACCATATAGAAGACGGGACTATGAACGGTGTTTTCAAACTCTTTTCACTTTGATAATTCAGAGCCCTTCTTAAAGCATTTTCAAAAACAGATAAATGATTTATAAAAATCCCAAACCCGTTTTAAAACAACCTTTGGCTCTGATACCACAACTGTAACACCCCCAAAACTTAATCCTTTTGGAAAGGTATTACCGCCAGTGACCCCAATGTTCCTTACCGAGATCACCCAAGGCTTTACCGTTTAAATACAAATCATTAAATACAATGATACAAAATGATAACCTTATTTACATAAAACACGAGTCCCGGGATTACATCCCAATCCCGAATAGGACAAACACAGAGTTTAAATAAATTACAACGGAAATCTTAAACAAGGCACAGCGGAAAACTTTTAAAAGATATTACAAAAAGGGTTGTGATCGTAATGATCACCTGCCCAAGGATCTCAACCTGATTAAAGAAATTATTAAAAACGTCGGAAAAACCACCGTCGACTCCATAGTCCTTCTAGTCTTCTCATCTATACTCTATCTGATGTGCCGAATCGAACGGATGACACCAGCCCACATGCAGAGAACAAAGTTCGTGGGTTAGTCTACTTAAATAGACTAGCAAGGGTAAAAAGCAGAGTGGTTCGAGTGATCGAAACCGTTTACTATCATTGTCCCTCGAATAATAACCGAAGGGACGATACATAACCCGGCACTTTCACGGAATAACAACAAAGGTATGTATGAGAGAAGATTCTGGAAGACTTCATCTTCACAGAAATCGACTCGAAAAGAGACTCCAAGAGATTGAGTCTTTAAGGAAATATGACAAATCTGGAATGTTTAAAGAATCATACAATAATGATTTAAAAGTTGACTGAGATGCTTCAGTTCACGACCAACCTCATCGCATACAGCGAATCCAGATCGGAAAGAGAACGTACTACATTCAAGTCGAGACGAGCTTTCTTAGTTGCACTATTACTTAGCTGCACTACTCGCCCAAGGTTTATTAATCATGTGCACTCGGGCACATATCTTATTTAATTACAAAATACACATTGCTGAAACACGTTAATGTTATTAAGAGCGACAACAAGGCTTAAATCACAAGGTGACAATCATGTCAACCCAAATTAAAACACACACAACCCACACGCGGGACTTAACTTCATTATGCCGAGAAACAACGACGATTATTATTACACCGGGTGACCTTACGTTCACCCTGATTGCACTATACAACGCTTACAGTTTAATTATGTGCTTAACTACACTTATCTTATTAAATTACAACACACACACACACACACAGTGTTGAGGCTTTTAAGAATATTCCGAGAACACGGAAGTTATTAAGACACCGGGTGATCTTACGTTCACCCTGATTTGCACTGCCACAACGCTTATAGTTTATTTTACAGGGTGACAGTTACGTCCACCCCAATGCACTAGCTAAGTGCTTAAAACACAGGACTGCAATTAAGCTCATCCAACGGTGCTTGCAAGGCGCTTAAAACACTTCAGATCCTTACATGTGGATAAGAAGCATAGGTCATGACCCTTAAATTATTCGGAATAATCCGAGGAATATTATGATTTAAAGAAACGACAAATCCTTACATATGGATAAGCGTTCCCACGAATATTAAATTATAAAGAAACGACTAATCCTTACTTGGATTAGCATTCCTACGGACATTAAGTTATAAAGAAACGACTAATCCTTACTTGGATTAGCGTTCCTACAAACACTCGTATTAACTAAACAGTCTAACACATTAATTATTCACATTAAAGCCATCCAGGCAATTAACTTAAACATAGAGATAATAGAAACAGCTAATCCTTACTTGGATTAGTTTTCCTATTAATCCACATAAATGCCCGGAAGGCGAACACAGATAATAGCGTCGTTCTAGCAGATATACAACCTATTATATGATTTTCCAAAACAGTTTATAAAACCAATTCCAGACAAACACAGTAATCATTCCAAATTAATTACTCAGATAAATAACTGATAATTAATGTCAATATGGAACGATGAACAAGAGCGAACCGCCACTTGCCTTAGTCCGCAGATCTGGAACAAAGCAGAGACAACGGGATTCCGGGCTCGACACGCGTATAGCTCCACTAGCATAAACACCTTCGAGTCGACCCAAAAAGGAACCCTAGGGTAGATTCGACAAAGAATAGTACGAATATACGAAAAGACGAAAGGAATCGAAGGATACGAGACCCGATCGAAGGTCTCGGAAGCCAACGCAATAACTCCCGGGCAACTACCCTTCACGGCCGACCACCAACTAATTGCGGCGGGCGCCGCCACCATCACGGCGGTCGCCGCCACCATCACGGCGGTCGCCGTCTCAAGCACGGAGGGCGCCGCTCATCGGCTTCCTCCACGGCGGCACCAAGATCTTCACGGCGGTCGCCGTCCCCAACAAGGCGGTCGCCGTTCCTGGCGGCGGTCGCCGTCTCCCTGGTGGCGGTCGCCGTTCCTGGCGGCGGTCGCCGTCTCCCTGGCGACGGTCGCCGTCGCTGAACAGAAACTTAAACACGGACGAGAAATCTTACACGCGATGCTCGATTTGGTTCGCCTTTCGCCTTGCTTGGCTTCTAGGCTTCTAAGGGCCTTCCAAGTCTCCTTTGGCCACCGAGAACGACACCAAACGAGCCTCCAACGATGCACAAAAGCTTTCCGAGAGAGAGAGCGTTTTTCTTTGGGAGCGTTTTTGAGAGACGAGAAATGGACAGCGTAATGGCGTTTTTCACACCCTTTCAAGCTTCACCCATGCCCTCTATTTATAGGCAAAGATTTGGATTGTTGGGAGCCAAAAAGCCTTCCAATTGTGCCCTTGGGTATTAACCCATGGTTAGTCCATTTGCACCTCTTGGGCAATAACCAAGTGGGTAGAGATTTGGTATTAATCTTAACTCGCGATAACAAAAGTCGTACACGAACGAGTATAGACTTCCAACAGGCCTTAACTGTATAATTCTTCACTGAGAAAAATATTACAGATACAGAGCACATTACAGAATGTCTCCGAATTTCTGAATTAAATCCGACGTACTAAACGGGTGTTCGGGAAAATTCCAAAAATTCCCAGAATAATCCTTACAGAATTACGGGGTATCACATTATTACCTCAACAACAATCACTTGCAACTATCCTCAATATCCAGGTTACCACTTCGATGGAAAAATATATCGGTATCCCTATCGTCCGTGGAAGAGTCAAAAGAGAAAATTTTGATTATGCATTACAAAGGTTTAAAAAAAACTTTCTAAATGGAAAGCCAATTCCCTATCTCAAGCTGGAAGATTGACACTCATCCAATCCAATTTGTTACCTAAAATAAATTACTTAATGCAAAGCTTTTTACTCCCATAATCTGTCTGCAATGACATTGACAAAATTAACAAAGACTTTTTCTGGAATAAATCTAGTCATCACTATCATCCACTCATTAGTTGGGATCATATTTGCAGACCAAAATCTATTGGTGGTCTTGGACTGTATAAAGCTTCGGATATGAATAAAGCACTCCAACTAAAGTTATTATGGAAATTATTAACTGATCAGGAATCACTGTGGCGTCGTATCATCGTTAAAAAATATCTTCGCATACATGACCTCTTCTCATACACGAAGAAGCCTAAGCAATCATGGCAATTCTCCCGCCTCCTACATCTCCGTGATTCATTCCGCACAGGACTCTGTTGGGAACTTGGTAATGGTCAAACCATCAAATTCTGGACTGACTGTTGGCTTCCTGAAGGTAGTCTTTCCTCCTATTTCAACCATTCCACTCCTATTGACATCACTGTTCCTTCCTTTATAACAACCTTTAACCAATGGAATGTGCAATTACTTCAGCAACTGGTACCATCTTCTGTAATTAATCATATTCTTAAAGTTCACATTCCTTCTTTTCCCCTTGTGGATCGTTTGATTTGGAAAATGACTCCAGATGGTAAGTTCTCTGTAGAATCAAACCGCGCTACTTGGTATTCAATGTGCCGCTCAACGTCAAGTTCAACATCTAATTCTTGAGGGTGACAATCTTGTCGTCATTAATTCCATCAGAGCCACTTGAAAAGTACCATGGGATATCCACAACATATTAATGATATTACTGCTTTACTTTCTTCTTTTGTGTCTTTCCAGGTATACCACTGCTTTCCGTGAGGCTAACAAAGCGGCTGACTTCCTTGCTACTTATCCCATTCCTCCTCCTGCTCTTCAGGCTTTTCAGCGTCTCATCTCTCCTCTCAATCCGACTCCTTCTGCGGATTCTCTGCTTCATTCTAGATATGAGTTCATTAGTCTGAACTCTACTTTTGATAATTTCGATACTCAGTTTGTAAAGATCATCCATTTGGATGATTTAGGACAACCTTCCAGTTCGGAAGGGTCGTAATGTTTGCCTTTATCGAAAAAAAAGAATAATCATCCTAGCTCTCATTTTTTTAATCAAATCATCCTAGCTCTCATTTTTTTAATCAAATGGTCATCCTAATTGTTAATATTCGGTACCTTTATAAAAAAAATACAGTATTTATAAGTATACCGCCATGTGGTATTTTCTTGTATTTTTCTAGTTTTCATCACAACTTTCAAATATTTTAATCTAATGATCATCCTAGCTCTCCACTGTTAGATTCAAAATTTCTATTCCCTAAATATGCTCCCTAGTTAATAGACTCCATTAGGACATAAATGGTTAATCTGTTTCCAAACTAAATTTTGATTTTTTTTTATGGTTTGTTTAACCTATATCCTTAGGATATAGATTAAGAATTCATATTAAGGAATATAAATCCTATTGAAGGAAAGGTGAACCCATTTAAAAAAATAGAATATCCTAAAAAATTAACACATAATTATTTTTTTTTATATATGAGATCTTAACCTATATCCTAAGGACATAAGTTGGAAAAATCGTTCTTTTTAATCAGAAAAGTGGAGCACGAAAGAGATCATAGGAAAAGCTTACAATTTCAACCGTCGTGATCCAAAGTAACTTTACTGATTTTATCCGGTCTATTTATAGTCCGTAAAAATGTATCTTTATATTCATCAAAGTCCCTAAAGTTTGAGAATTTGGCTTGTTTGATAATCATGTGAGTTTTTAGTATTTTGCTTTTGGCAAAACTAAAAATAGATTTCTAAAACTCTATTTTATGGTTTTTAAATTTAAGTTATCAGTTTTGAAAATTAAGATGAATATTATGATATGACATATTATAAAATAATTAAACTAATAACTATAAATAAAAATAATTTAAAATTAAAAACTGGAAATTGGCGAAGTTTTCATACGTACCATAATTTATAAGAACTTAAGTTGGTGATAACATATTTTGGGAGATGTTTGTAATGTGGAAGAAATCTCATCTGAATTGGATCAAACTAAACTTTGATGGTTCTAGAAAACAGGATGACTCATCTCATTTGGGGTACTTTCTCTGGAACCACAATAGCCATGTCCTCGCTGTGAGTAGATTCCTTCTACTTCTGTTCTCAAAGCGGAGGCCCTAGCTGCACTTTTTGGTATTCAATATGTAGCTCAACGACAAATTAAACATTTAATTATTGAAGGCGACAACCTTGTAGTTATTAACTCTATCAGGGCCATTTGGAAAGTCCCCTGAGAAATTCATAGTGTTATTAATGATATAATTGCTTTACTTTCTTCGTTCACTTCCTTTCAGGTATACCACTGCTTTCGGGAGACCAACCGTGCTGCGAATTTTCTTGCTACTCATCCTATTCCTTTTCATGCTCTTCAAGCTTTCAGACGTCTTCTTTTTCTATTTAGTTTTTCTACTACTGTGGATCATCTTCCTCACAGTAGATATGAGTTCATCACTTTAAACTCTACTTTTGATAGTTTTAATACTCTTTTTTATAAAGATCATTCATTCGGATGATTTAGAATAACCTTTCTGGTTGAAAGGGTCCTAATGTTTGCCGGAAAAAAGAAGATGAAGTTTATTTTAATTGTGCATTTTCATTTGGGACCCATTTGACCGACATGATGAAAGTAGTTAAATTTGTACATACGCGCTCCAAAGTCTTAATTAGTCAGAGAAACGTCCCACCACACTTACTTGGGACTCTAACCAAACTTAAGAAATACTAATAATAACATTTGTGATCATATACTGGTTTAAATTCTTCTTATAGCAAAAAATTCTCACTGTTATAATGATATAAGTGTGTTCGACTAGCTAAAAATATATTAAGATAAGTAATAAAAACTCAATGGGTTTATAATAGAAATGAAGTAATTAGAATGACTAGGTACCAGTAAGACGGATAATAGATCATCACATGGATCTTATTGGATGAGCCAAAGTCAATTCTCTCAGCTATATATACACTTAACATCCGTGAAAATATGTTGGATATAAGTCTCCTCAAATCCTAACAAGTCCATCATACAACCTGAAATGAGTAATTCAATTTTCATGGACAAATTCATTTTTCACTAAGGGCATTAGTAACACATAAATTATCACGTCAACTCATGCCAATACGAGAACTTTTCAAAAGGCCACTCATCCTGATAGTACTCTCGCTCTAGCACACATAACTTTATATTTCTTTCTCACTTAAACCTTGAAAATAAAAAACTTTTATCGATATACATAACATTTACCAGCAATCTTAAATACAAGGTGTTACGGTCGTCATCATTGATTTTTTTGACCATCTTCCATTTTACTTTATGCTCTTTGATAAAGTAAATAACATCTAGTTTTCCATTTGGCCATAAATTATTCAAGATGATTTTATTTCGATAATATCATATACCTCACCATATATTGATAAAAATGTTTGACCGTTTAACTTTTTTTTTTAGGTTTATCATGGATGATGAATACTGAAAGTTACACAACTTTAATAAAATATTGCTATTAACGACGTAAAACCCCGATCATTTTGAACATAACAATGCAATCCCATTTATAGTAATGATATAACTTTGCCGGCAAGATTGATTCTAAATCTACTTATTAACCCCACCTAATTTTTTGAATCCTCTTTTTCATCATATCAGTAGCTTCTCGACTAAAATGGTCACTTTTTCACTACAACGTAACAGTGAAAAAAGTGAGTAAGTTGACCATTTTAGTGACCATTTTAGTCGACTAAAACTAGTTACACTTATTTTAATTTTTTTGATGGAAAGTTACACTTATTAAAGAAGAAGGACGACATGTTTAAAAAGAAAAATATCAACCACTGATCCCAAAAATTATGCCGGTGGTAAGCCCATCAGAACTCATAAGAGGTTTGGTAAGCCCATCAGAACTCATAAGATGTTTACTTTTTATTTGATTTTTTTCATTGTCAAAAAGGTTTTGACTTACTTTGTGAATCTAACGTATGAGTTTTGGCATGGAAATAAAAAACAGATCGAAGCACCACTACCGAGAAGACGATCTCCGAAACAACTACCAAGTCAACGACCGGTGGCTTTCCACTTTCCACTTTCCACTCAAATATCTCTCTTAATTATTCATAGCTAGCTTTTGTATAATTATATATAGATCCAGACCAGATCTATAAATTATATAAATGGTGGGAAGTAGTTTCAATCTTTGAGTAATCTACAAAACAAAACAAAAATAGCTTCAGGATAAAATATTTCATACCCATGATTTTGTCCCATGGTTTTACTAGCCCATAGTTTCATATCCATGGTTTTGTCCCATGATTTTGGTAGCCCATAGTTTTTGACCCATTGTTTGCCAACCTAATACACTATATATATTGTCCTTTATGAAGCAAGCCTCATAGGCACATTAGCATATTTCAATTTAAGTGAAATAATAAAATAAGGGGAGATTAGAAGGTGGAAGATCGGATTCTCATTTTTCAAGGTGATTATTCTTCAAGTCGAGATCATTAATTGTAGTACGAAAAATCTCTACTACAGTTTGGCGCCGTCCGTGGGGAAACGAAAGCAAGAATGATCACCGGGAGAACTACGAGGAGTTCAGTGGCGGAGGACGCCCGAAGGGCTGAGATGGATCAAGCCCTAGAGCGTCAGCGTCTGGAATTTGAAGTGATCTTGGCGGATAAGGAGACGCAGGTTCGTGTGGCCAGGGGAGAGGCGGCCGAGGCTCGACGGCTACTCGACAAGGCAAGGGACATGCGTCCAACGGAAGAGCATGAAACTAATGGCGGTATAGGACGTCTGCAAAGTGTGATTGAGGCCAACACGACTCGCGAGCGGACCAACCCCAAGGTTGTGAGTGGCGGGAGTTCCGATCCTGTTGCTAGGGCTGTGAGTTTCGAGCAAGACCGTCACCGAGGGAGAAGCCTGGACGGAAGCATGCTGAGGACGGCTTCGTCTTCATCTCGGCATGAGCCGCTCTAGAGTGGGAGGCGAGGTAAGCCGCGCGAGGCTGGGGCAGATCAGAACCACCGCGCGCGTACCCGGCATTCTCGGTCCCCTCCTGTGCGCATGCATTGGGAAAGGGAAGGAAGCATCGAGTCTGGACGAATTCGAGGCCGGGACAACGAGAGGTTCCGGGACGCGGAAAAGCGTTTGATGCGCTTGCTTGACAATCAGGGAGAATCTTTGATCAACGCTCAAGAACAAGTAGAGAAGAAGCTTGCTCGAATGACTTCTACACCGTTCGTGAAGCAAATCAGGGACCAACATCCCCCAGCTAAGTTTTCTACCCCTTCCTTTGAACTATATGATGGGAAGTCGGATCCCGTTAGTCACATAGCTATGTTTTCTCACAAGATGGCTTTGTGGATTGCGAATGATGCCCTGATGTGTAAAATGTTCCCTGCAAGCTTAGGTAAAATCGCAGCAAAGTGGTTCCACACCCTGAAATCTGATTCAATTTACTCGTGGGACCAGTTGGCCAAGAAGTCCGTGTCTCATTTTATTGCTAACAGCCGGGAGGCCCCGTCAGTTGATTCTTTGTATGCTTTAAAGATGCGTCGAGATGAAGGGCTGAGACAATTTGCCACAAGGTTTATGGAGTGTTATTCAGACATCGATGATTGTGATGAGAGATCAGCCGTGGGTGCTTTTAGGCTCGCTCTAGCCCATGAAAATAAGCTTAGGGAAAGCCTGACATTGAGACAACCTGCAAGCATGACCGAGCTGCACGAGCGTCTAAGGCAGTATATGAAGCTTGAGGACGATACTAAGATGTCTCGCTCTCCCACCAGAAAGCAAGGGGGGGGGGAGGGGGGGGGGGGTGGGGTGATGCCCAGGAATCCAGGGTCCGACCTCCACACGGACGGGGCAGGGGGCTTCTCCCACTGCCCGTTGCCCAGTCTGTCCATACTGCGTTTAAAATCCCCATGTACGAGATTCTAAGACAGATAAAGGACAATCCTTTCTTTAGGTGGCCCGCTCCCATGAGAGATGGGCCAGAGCGAGATCAATCCAAGTTCTGTTTCTATCATAAAGACAAGGGACATGCAACTATTGAATGCAAAGCCTTTAGGCGGTTCCTTGATCAAATGGTTGAGAAGGGAGAATTGAAGGAATTCCTAGACGGTAAGGGTGCACCAAAGGGTACCCAGGGTGGAAGGATAGTTCATGAAAAGCTAGCAGACAAGGCACCGGGGCCACCAAGGCAGGTTATTCACATGATTGAGGCATCGGCCAAACAAACTCAGTCGTCCAGACATGAGTTCAAGAAGAATTGTCATCGAATGGAAGTGTTAAAAGCGGAGGTTCAGGATAGCAAGAGGCCTCGTTCGGAGGAGGTTATAAGGTTGTCGTTCTCTCATGAGGATTTGGAGGGCGTCCAGCTCCCACATAATGATCCGCTGGTTTTGACCATTGAGCTAGCATCGTTCGACGTATGTCGAGTTCTGGTTGATTCAGGTAGCTCGGTGGATATCATGTACTACGAGATGTTCAAGAAGCTTGGGAAAAGTCAGGAGGATTTGGTTTCTGTGTCTACGCAGTTGACAGGTTTAGGGTCGTTCCATGTATGGCCCCTGGGCATGCTCAGGGAGACCGTCACGCTAGGAGGAAAGTCTGTCACTGTTGAGTTCTTGGTGGTGAATGTTCCATGCACCTACAACGCTATCCTGGGGCGACCTTGGTTGTACGCTATGCAGGCGATCCATTCAACATTTCATCAGACAATCATCTTCCCGCTGCAAGGAAGGGTGGTACGAGTCAGAGGCGATCAAAGGGCCGCCCGGTATTGCCTTGGGGTGGAGGGTTTGGTCTCCTCGATACACACCATTCGGGCTGATCCACAAGTCCTTGACGACGTTGGCCAGAATCCATCGGAGAAGTCAATCGAAGCCTTGCGAAAGATTGTTGTGAGTACCTCTGAACCCGAAAAATCCTTTCTCGTTGGAGCTAACGTTTCAGGAGATGAATTAGAATCCTTAGCGGGGCTCTTAAGAAGGAACATAAAGGTGTTTGCGTGGAGCCCATATGAGATGCCGGGCTTGGACCCTGCAGTTGCTTGTCATAAGCTTAGCGTTCGTCCGGACGCAAAGCCTGTGGTTCAGAAGGTGAGACGATCCTCAGTTCAGCACTCAGACGCAATCATCGCCGAGTTGGATAAGTTGGTTAATGCTGGGACAATAAGAGAGGTTCAGTACCCTACTTGGCTTGCCAATACTGTGGTTGTTAAGAAGAAGAACGGTGATTGGAGAGTTTGTGTGGACTTCACTGACTTGAACAAGGCATGTCCCAAAGACTTATATCCACTCCCCAAGATCGATCAATTGGTGGATGCGACAGCTGGGCATTCGAAAATGAGTTTCCTGGATGCTTATAGGGGATACCATCAAATCCCTCTGCTAGAGGAAGATCAAGAGAAGACAGCGTTTATCACGCCTCGGGGCATCTTCTGCTATAAAGTCATGCCATTCGGACTAAAGAATGCAGGGGCCACTTTTTAGAGGGCTATTGTTTATTTATTCGCTAACTTGATTGGATCCAGGGTAGAGGTCTATACCGATGATATGGTGGTCAAAAGCAGGTAGAAAGAAGACCACTTGGATGATCTGCAACAAGTATTCGACATCATGAAAAAATACAGCTTGCGTCTCAATGCTTCTAAGTGTGCGTTTGGCGTCAGTTCTGGCAAGTTCTTGGGACATCTGGTGACCCATCGGGGAATTGAAGCAAGTCCAGATCAGATTAAAGCGATCCAGGCAATCCGCAGTCCGACCTGTGTTAAGGAAGTTAAAAAATTGGCAGGTATGGCAGCTGCCTTAAATCGCTTTATTAGTAAATCCTCAAACAGGTGCGGGAACTTCTTCCGGTTAATGAGGGGAGAAAGGATTTTTCAGTGGGATGAGGAATGTGAGCAATCACTATTAGAATTAAAGGCATATCTTCAAAAGCCTCCAATTTTAACGGTTCCCGAGCCTGGTGAAGAATTGTCATTGTATTTATCAGTGTCAGATAGGGCAGTCAACGCGGTCTTAATTAGCGAGGTTGGAGGAGCTCAGCACCCGGTCTATTATGTCAGCAAGACGCTCCTTGACGCAGAGTCCAGGTACACACCAATGGAGAAGTTACTTTTAGCTTTAGTAGTGGTGTCGAGAAAACTCAATCATTATTTCCAAGTGCATGCTATTGCTGTTGTGACCGCTTTCCCTCTCAGAGCTTTGATGGCAAGTTTAGATTTGTCTGGGAGAGTGGCAAAGTGGGCTGTGGAGTTGGGGCAGTATGAGCTACGATATGTCCCAAGAGTAGCGATCAAGGGCCAAGTTCTTGCAGACTTCGTGGTGGAATTTGTTGGAGAGACTCCTGAGGAGATTAGTCCAGTTTGGAGTTTGCAAGTGAATCTTCAGCATACTTGGGAGCTCCAAGTCGATGGGGCATCAAACAGAAGAGGTGCAGGGGCAGGATTGGTGTTGAAATCCCCAACGGGGGAGACAATTCGCACGGCTGTAAAGTTGGGATTTCCAGCAACCAATAATGAAGCAGAGTATGAGGCTTTGATCTTGGGATTGACGGCATCCAGAAACAAGGGAGCAAAGGAACTGGTAATTTATTCAGACTCGCAACTCATAGTCAATCAGGTTACGGGGGAGTATGGAGCGAAGTCATCACGTATGCTGGCTTATCTGGAGAGGGCTCGCAGTTTATTAGCAGAGTTTCAAGAGTTTAGAATGCACCAGATTCCGCGGGAACAAAACGAGGTGGCAGACGTGCTGGCCACTTTGGCGTCATCCAGCTCAGGCAGTCAGAGCTCCCGAATTACGATCAGCATCCTCGAGTCACCCAGCATTGAGAGCGAAGAAGTCCTTTGGCTCGACACTGAACCAAGTTGGATGGACCCCGTCTTTGATTACTTGCAACATGGTAAGTTGCCTGAGGATAAAAAAGAAGCACGACAAGTCGGACTCAAATCGGCGCTGTTCTGGATCTCACCAAGTGGGTTTCTATACCGAAAATCCTTCTCAGGACCCTATCTCAAGTGTGTACCGCCTTCTAAGGTGGATAATTTTCTGTACGAAATTCATGAAGGGGTATGCGGTTTCCATTCTGCTGCTAGGAGCCTGGCAATGAGAGCGAGAGCACAGGGGTATTGGTGGCTGTATATGCAGAAGGATACTGAATGCTATGTTAGAAAATGCGAGAAGTGTCAAAGGTTTGCTAAGATGATACGTCAACCTGCCACTGATTTGAATCCGTTGACGAGTCCTTGGCCATTTGCACAATGGGGCCTTGATTTAGTAGGTCCCTTCCCAAAGGCTCCAGGAAATAAGCGTTATCTTGTCACAACCACAGACTATTTTACAAAGTGGGTAGAGGCCAAACCTCTATCAGGGATCTGAGACACTGACATACAGAAGTTTGTTTGGGAGTTTATTATCACCCGCTTTGGCATCCCCTATGCTTTGATTTCCGACAACGGGACTCAATTTAACAGCGTTGCATTTAAGTCTTTCTGTGCAGGTTACGGCATTAAAAACTTTTACTCATCTGTAGCTTACCCACAAGCAAATGGACAAGCAGAGACAACTAACAAGGTCATCCTTGATGGCCTTAAGAAGAGGTTGGACAACGCCAAGGGGCGATGGATGGAGGAATTGCTAGCCGTCCTATGGGCATACCGAACGACCCCTCGGCGGTCAACTGGGGAGACACCCTTTGCTCTCACCTATGGCTCAGAAGCAGTAATTCTTTTGGAGCTTGGCCTTCCCACGATCAGGACCGAAGAATTCGAGCAGGGAGGGAATGACGAGGCTCTCAAGGTCAATCTCGACCTCTTACAAGAGAAAAGGGAGGCGTCGACGATTCGCCTAGCAGCTTACCAACGCGAAATGATGCGTGCCCATGAGAAGGGTCTCAAGCCACGAAGTTTTGAAGTGGGTGACTTTGTCTTGCGTAAGGTTCTGGCTAATACGAAGGATCCGACCGACGACAAACTCGGACCAAACTGGGAAGGTCCGTACCGTGTCACAGCTTCTTCCGGTAAGGGGGCATACAAGCTTGAGGATATGTCAGGGAAATAGGTGCCGCGCACTTGGAGCATTTCAAACTTGAGGAGGTTCTACATTTGATCCCTTTCTTTTTCTAAGTTGTAGTGCATGTAGTTGAACTGGAGGTACTCTTCTTCCTCTTTGCGCGGTTTTCTCCCACGTGGTTTTCCCACGAAGAGGTTTTAACGAGGCCCTCTCCGGATGTTTTTTTTTCCTTTATGTTGTTCATGGTTGACATTTAGCAATACCCAGATTGCAGTTTCGTCTTATGTTGTTGAGTAATGGCAGAAAGAGGTCCCCTCTAAACCGACACCACATTGTCGTACTAAACCGACACCACGTTGTCGTACTAAGCCGACTCCACGAAGTCGCACCTAAACCAACACCACGTTGTCGTACTAAACCGACACCACGTTGTCATACTAAACCGACACCACATTGTCGTACTAAACCGACACCACGTTGTCGTACTAAACCGACACCATGCTGTCGTACTGAGCCGACTCCATGAAGTCGCACCTAAACCGACACCACGTTGTCGTACTAAGCCGACACTACGTTGTCGCACCAAGGCCGACTCCACCAAGTCGAATCTAAACCGACACCACATTGTCGTACTAAGCCGACACCACGTTGTCGCACCAAGGTCGACTCCACGAAGTCAAATCTAAACCGACACCACATCATCATACTAAGTCTAACATCTCAAAAGGCATGAAATCAGCTGGAAAACGACTTTTGGATAACCGTACGATTTGTCGCAAGCTGTATGGGTCTCGTCCTTGACCATGCCAGACAGACGGTGATGTGCCCAGCAAAAACAAATGGTTCTGGAGGACCGCACGGTTTTTGACAAACCATGCGGGCCCTATCCCAAACTGTACCATATCACGATTCGGTATTCTTGATAATATGGTACGACTTAACAGTTTTTCGGACTCTCGATCCTCGATCAAGCCTCGAAAGTCCGAGGGGCAAATTGATGGATAAAATATTTCATACCCATGGTTTTGTCCCATGGTTTTGCTAGCCCATAGTTTCATACCCATGGTTTTGTCCCATGGTTTTGATACCCCATAGTTTTTGGCCCATGGTTTGCCAACCTAATACACTATATATATTGTCCTCCATGAAGCAAGCCTCATAGGCACATTAGCATATTTCAATTTAAGTGAAATAATAAAATAAGGGGAGATTAGAAGGCGGAAGATCGGATTCTCATTTTTCAAGATGATTATTCTTCAAGTCGAGATCATTAATTGTAGTACGAAAAATCTCTACTACACTTCACATTTAGGAAAAGAGTCCTAACGTACATATATTGAGTGAGTTGCCAAAACAAACTAACTGCATAAGTGATGATGTTTTTTAACACTATAAAAATCTAGTAAAATAATTTTTTCTAAGGTCACCTCTATAATAAGCCATGTTAATTTTGTCACTTGTTATCTTAATTTTGTACATAATTTTATATTACTTTTAAAATTAAATTTATATATTCTTTATTTATTTATTTCAACAACTAGAATATTATAAAAATATTCTTAAAATATTTCTAAATCATCCTAAAATATTTTTTGTACTTTTAAAATATCTAAAATAATTCTAAATTAAAGAAGACAAAAAAGTAATATAAACCTATTATCAAATATCTAAAAATAAATTTTCAACCTTCAAACATTCATTTTATTTATAACTTTCTTAATGTAGTTGTAAATAAACCATGATTGTGATAGAAATTTAATTTTAATTAGAGTTTAAGTTTGAATATAACACGAATTTGGACATATTTTATGAGTATGAGAATTAGACATTCAAAAGTCATGACAGTTTAAATTCACACATTTCTCTCAAACTTATACCACAACGACTCATACTGCTCAAGTTTAAGATAAAAATACATAAGAGATTTTTAATTTTTTAAAACACATATTTATTTACTTTTCAGTTAATTTTTTATTATCATATTCACTTACAAATATATCTTTGAATATCTTCTTACTCTCTATAACTGATATTTTATTTTCCATATGATTTGATTTCATTTAGGCACGATAACTTATTATTCAAATTATATATCGAACATATGTAAGACACGAGAATTAAATTACATGCGTAAAACACGAGAATTAAACTAGTTCAAACTATTTTCCTTAACTACCTAAATTTATCTTACACAAGAATAATTGATCCTAAATTATTTGATGTATTACGTCGACCTACACACCGAGATGTGATGATTAAGGCTAGAAGATTAAGATAATAATACTAATAACCACAAAGATAGACCTACAATTATTTCTATTAATTAAAATAAATCATCTACTTATACAAATATTAATAAAAGGAAAAGTGTCACGTGCAAATGGACATCCAAGTGTAAAATATGAATGTGTACATATAAACAGAAACGTATATTATTTAGAAACTCATTATATACAAACAAAAAGTTATGTAAATATGAATGTTCACATGTTTTTGGCTTTATGTGCGTAAGTTATTAATTGTATGTATACGACTTTGTAAAATGCATACATTTTTACCTTTATGTTCATGAAAGTTAAAAATACATACGGTTTTTTTATATGTGTATACATTTGACAGTATATGCATAATTTTTTGCCTTTATGTATATCATTCTCACGTTTGTACTCGAACATCCATTTTCATCGGATCCAAACCCTTAATAAAACAACTTAACACGAGTCAAACACGTAGATATGTTTTACATTAAGAAACCTATTATTTAGCTTGAGAAGTTCACGTAGGTTAAGAGGTCTTACAATCTTACTAATTACTACTATGAAAAATAATGAAATAAAATTCATATCGACAAATAACTTAAATGAAATAATATCCAATTAAGAGGTTTCAAGAACAAATAAATATATATTTCAAAAATAATTATAGTATTAAACTGCAACGTCATCAATCACTAGTTGAGAAGAGAATATTTCTCTCATTTCTAGAGGAGCGTCCGAAACTTTATGATACGAATGATGATGTTGTGACTGATGACGGGGATGATCCTGACTGCCTACTCATTGTCTTATCCGCCTCTGAGAAGCATGAATTGAGTCGCCCTTGGGAGAAGTCTCTCATCCTTAAGATGTTTGATAAAGGGAATGGTTATACTCAACTGAAGAAACGTCTAGAGCAGAAGTGGAATCTCAAAGGTAGTCTGTCACTTGTTGACATTGGCAATGAGTACTATGTGGCGAAACTCAGTCATGAAGATGATTATCATCATGTATTGACCCAAGGTCCATGGATGATCGGGGATAACTACTTGATGATTCGGCGTTGGATTCTGATCTTCAATCCGTTTTCTACGGCGATTGACGTCCTTACCGTCTGGATCCGGATTCCAGGCTTAGTTTGGAATATTTCCACGAAGGCTTCCTTAGACATATTGGCTCTAAGGTTGGGAACATCCTCCGTATTGATAAGACCACCCAGTCTGCGGAACGAGGTCAGTTCGTCCGACTTGGGGTTGAATTTGATCTCTCTCGTCAACTGCTTTCGAAATTTAAGTTTGATGGCCGTACTTATGTCATCCAGTATGAGGGTCTTAGGATGCTGTGTTACCATTGTGGTAGAGTTGGTCATACTAATTCGAATTGCCCTTCTGGTGCTCGGTCTAGTGCCCATACTACTGCGGCTTCTCAGCATGGTCTGCAAACCTTCTACGGTTGCATCAAGTTCTTCTTCTGCAGGTTCTTATGGCCCCTGGAATTAGGTGGTGAAATCGTCTAGGCGGCGACGGGCTGGGGCGAAGTCATCCACTTCCGGTTTGCCCACATCTCAATTTCGAGTGCCTCGGGCTGTGCCGGTGGGGTCGTATGCTGCTTCAACCTTGTCGGCCTCCTCTGCTGGTACTACGCCTATAGAGAAAGTGGTGTCTGGTTCACGGTTTGCGGCCTTAGGGGTTGATGATGTGGATCTATAGCTGTCTAATTTGGCTCATGTTTCGCATACGGCCCAACCTCAACTGGGTCATCACTCCCCGACAGTTGTGAGTAAGGTTTTCAGGCCTCAGTCGTTGCTCCCTCCTCTGGGCCCTGCTTCTCAAGTCCAAATCTTACGACGCAAAGATAGAATCACCTCTCAAGTTTTGGTGGTTTCGTCTGGCCGTGATTCTGGGTCTAAAGTATCTTTGGTTCCTGCCCAATTGATATACTCGGAGACTTCCACTCGTGAATCTTCTTTGCACCCTGACAAGCGTAGTTTTGTTCGACCTCTTAGCCCCCGTCTAAAGGTTTTGGCTCATCAACAGGGTCATATTGGCCGGAAGTACTTATTTTTCCCTGTCATCACTTCATTGTTTGATGGATCCGCATCTGCTATGAGCACCGTTACTACTCCCGGAGGTGGAAACAATCCATGTTTTCAGTCCGCAGAGCATTGTTCTCTCCAACCGCCGGATGGGGCCTTATCTCCCCAAGGTCCCATGTCTGGCTAACAAGATGATGGCATAGTTTTCCCCGTTGCTAACGGAGATTCAACCGCTGCTATGTCGCTTCTCCATGCCTCTTCAAATAATGGAGGCGATTCATCGCCTCAATGAGGCTGATGTTGCTTTTGCACAATCGATGCAATGCCCGACCATACCAATTTTTGGTGGACCGATTAATTCATGGTTTCATATGCAAGACATCAGTTTATTAGTTTTGAACACTCAGGGTGCGGGGAGCACCAATTTTATCACTGCTTTACAAGAATTGATTAGATTACATGATCCCCGAGTCTTAGCTCTTGTGGAGACTCGTATCAGTGGCATTCGTGCTGATCAAGTATGTCGTCAAATTGGTTTTGATGGTAATCTACGAGTGGATGCAGAAGGTTTTGCGGGTGGTATCTGGTTTCTTTGGCGGTCTGCGGAAGTCTATGTCACTCTGGTGTCTTTGCACCCTCAACATATTACTGTGGAGATTGCGAGGAGGGGCGAGGAACCTTGGATCCTTTCGGCGATATATGCTGCCCCTACTCCGACGAGGCGACTTGATCTTTGGAGAACTTTGGAGGATTTTGCCTTGGTGAATCGCCGACCTTGGCTTCTTGCGGGTGATTTTAATGCCACTAGAGCTCCACATGAACGTACTAATTCTTCTCAGGGCACATCTCGGTCGTCTCAAGCATTTGATGATTGGATCGAAGCTATGCACTTGATTGATATTGGCTTCTCGGGCCCTCAGTTTACTTGGTCTCGTGGATTGTCAATGGCTACTCGGGTGTCGGCCCGACTTGATCGTGGTCTATGTATTGATTGTTGGCGTTTGCGTTTCCCGGAGGCCTCCGTTCAACATCTGTCAGCCCCTAATTTGGATCATCTTCCGCTTCTGATCCATTTGAAACTGGTGATTCCAACTCCTTTGATGACTCGCCCTTTTCGGTTCCAGGCTGCATGGATGACCCATGAGAATTTCACCCAACTTCTGGAGTCTTGTTGGCCTTCTCATTTGGTCATTTCGTCAGCTTTGCGGCAATTCTCCTATCATATGTCTCGTTGGAATGAAGATATCTTTGGTAACATTTTTCGCCAGAAACGCCAGCTTTGGGCTCGTCTTGACGGTGCACGCAAGTCCTTATCGGCTGCACCGAACCCGTTTCTTCTTTGCTTAAAGCGTTAACTCTGTGCTGAACTAAAGCAGGTGCTTGAGCAGGAACAAATGTTGTGGTTCCAGAAATCGCGTTCTTCTTTTCTACTAGATGGCGATCGTAATACGAAGTATTATCATCTCTCGACAATTTTGCGTCATCGCGCTAGTCGAATTATTGCTTTGCAGCGGCCGAACGCTTCTGCTCTAAGTTCATATGTTACTGATTTTTTTGCAGCACTTTATACAGTTGACTCATCCCCCTCAGATGATTTGATGCAACAATCATCTTCCTGCTTGTTTCCACCGTTAGAGTCATCGGATGTGGCTCTCCTTGCTTAACGGTTTTCTCCTTTGAATGTTTGGGATGCCCTTCAATCGATGGATCCTTAGAAGTCACCTGGCCCTGACGGTTTTCATGCCGTCTTTTTTCATAAATCCTGGGGACGAGTGGGCTCTCAGGTAATTGACATGGTGCCCGGCCTTCTCAATGGTGGGATTTTTCCCTCTGGTTTGGGTGATTCGCTCATGGTTCTGCTCCCAAAGGTTGATAACCCAACAAGTCCGGCATAGCTCCACCCGATTTCTTTGTTGAATGTTGTTTTCAAGGTTGTCACCAAAGCTATTGTTCGTCGTTTGAAACCGGTGATGCCTAGTTTGATATCGCCTGCTCAGTCCAGCTTTATTCATGGGAGACAGATCATGGATAATGTTGTGATTATTTAGGAAGCACTTCATTCGATGCGTTCCAGCCAGGAGCGTAAGCGGTGGGTGATTTTGAAGGTGGACTTGGAGAAGGCTTATGACAGGGTCCGATGGCGTTTTTTACGTCATATCCTTAGGGAGGCCGGTCTATCACAACACTTGATCGATGTGATTATGCAGTGCCAACCTCAGGGGTCTGTTCGTTTGTTATGGAATGGAGGGTTAGTGGGCTACTTTTGTCCGTCTCGTGGTGTTCGTTAGGGTGATCCATTGTCACCATACCTTTTTGTTCTCTATATGGAGCGTCTTTGCCACTTGATTCAATATGCGGTTAACAATGGCAGTTGGACTCCTCTCTCCATTGGGGGTGTGCCGGTCTCGCACTTATTTTATGACGACAATCTTCTTCTCTTTGGTGAGGCCACTGATGCCCAAGCAACTACTATGAAGGATTGCCTTGATTAGTTTTGTGTGGTTTCGGGTGAGAAGGTGAGCTATGCCAAGAGTTCGGTTTTATTCTCTCCTATGGTCTCGCAGCCTGATCAAGCTCGTATTAGCACCCTGTTAGGGGTGCCCATTACTTCTAAGATTGGTACTTATTTGGGAGTGCCGACTATCTGTGGCCGGATGTCCCAAAATAAATATACTTCCTTATTGGATAAGTTATCCAAGCGTTTGAGTGGATGGCAATCTAAGACTCTTTCAGTTGCTGGCCGTGTTACTTTGGCCAATTTTGTTTTAACAAGCCTTCCGCTCCATGTCATGCAATCGACTCTCCTTCCTAGGGGTGTTTGTGATGCCGTGGACCAGAAGGTGAGGGTTTTATTCGGGGATCATCTCCAGGTCATCGTCAGACCCATTTGCTTTCTTGGGATTTTATAATTCGTCCCCGTGCTGAAGGTGGCCTAGAGGTTCGCTCTATGCGTAGTTCTAATTCCGTGTTGTTGGCGAAGCTAGGGTGGCAGGTATTGCACGAGCCGGAGGCCTTATGGGCTCGCATATTACGGGGCAAATACTGTCGTGGCCGCTGTGATGTGGATATGTTTTGTGTTGAGGTTGGTTGTTCACCTATGTGGAGGGGTGTTGTCCATGGTGCTCAGCTTCTTTCTAAGGGTGTTCAATTTGCTGTGGGAAATGGTTTGCGAACTAACTTCTGGAGGCATGCTTGACTTTGTGATAGGCCGCTTGTTGAACAGGCGATACAACCAATTCCTACCAACCATTTTTTATCTTGTGTTGCTGACTATTGGTCCAACTCGGGCTGGCTTTGGGCGAAGTTGGTTGATTTGCTTCCCGCAAAGTTTCATCAAAACCTTGCTTCAATGGTACTTATTGATGATCCTAATGCCACTGACCGAATTTTTTGGAACCCATAGTCTCCTGGTTTGTTTTCCTCTAAGTCGGTGCTTCGTCTGCTTAATCAGCCCCGTTCTGTTTCGTCTGATCCGTTATGGAAACATATCTAGAAGTCCCCAGCTCAACAACGGATTCGTTAGTTCCTGTTCTTGGATGCTTATGAGTGCTTTCTTTGCAATAGTAATCGATTTCATCATCGATTAGCTTTGTCGGCTTGATGTCCCAAGTGCTCGGAGGATGAAACCTGTTTACATCTTCTGCGTGATTGTGCCCCAATCCGTCAGATCTGGATTGATGTTGGGTCTTTCTCTCCTTGTCCCAACTTCTTCTTGGTCCCCATGCGAACTTGGTTGATTCAAAACCCGTCCCTCGCGAGCTCTTGGTATACGATTTTTGCATATCTTGTGTGGCACATATGGAAATCACGGAATTTGTTGGTCTTCAATGGTACTAAGGATTTGGCTGGCTTACTTGCTCGCGTTCATTCGCTCGCTGCTGCCTACTGGACTACTAAGGGGAGTGTTCTCTGCTTGGAGAGATCGCCTTTGGTGGAACGTTCAGCTGGTTGCTCTTGGTTTCCTCCTCCTTTGTCATGGTTGGAATTAAATACTGATGGTGTCTCTAAGGGCAATCCGGGGGTTGCGGGTGGTGGTGGAAATTTTCGGGACCATCATGGTGGGTTCGTGCGAGCTTTTGGGTTTCGCTGTGGTCATTGCTCGGCTCTTCGAGCTGAATTATGGGCTGTTTGGTATGGTCTGCAACAAGCGGTCTCTTTACTGGTTCCACGACTTCTTCTTGAACGTGACTCTCAAGTGGTGTGTTCTCTCCTGCAACAACGTGATTTGCTGGCTCACCAAGACTTTCATCTTCTCTGCCAATGTCGTCGACTGATGCGAAAACATCATTGGGAGGTCAAGGTTCTCCATGTTCCACGTGCTGCTAATGTTATGGCTGATACTCTAGCTAATTGGGCGTTGTCTTTAGCAGATTCCTTTATGGTTTTGTCTACAACTCAAGGGTGCATTAGCCCTTTGTTTCCTTCCATGCTTATGGCAGCTACTATAAGCTTGCTTGCTTGCTGTACCCCCTTTTGAAATTAATTCTAGTTAATAAATAAGGCAGACCCTATATACACACATTTTTTTGCACTTTCGCACGCGGTTTGGTGCGCCAAAATGAAGCATATAGGATGAGGGGTATAATTTGGCAAGAAATGATAATTATTACATGCCAAAACAAGGCGTATAAGAAATTTGCCCAGCCACTGATGCGCCTAACTAAGGCGCATAAGAATACTGGGCCATTTATTGGGCCGCGAGTTTAATGCAGCCCAAGTAGAAGTCTGCCACTGGTGCGCTAAACTATGGCGCATCAGATGGTAGATTTGATGCGCCGCACTTTGGCGCATAAGCATTTAGGTTAAATGCAGCGTGCACGGCGCATCGACTTCATCTTCTTCCTCGCTCTTTCTCTTGTTTCTTCTTCGACGGCGACGGCAAATGTCCGAGCGATCTACCTCTCTCTCTTCTCTTGTCTCACAAAAAATCACCCATGGAACCAACATCTGGTGGTGGCGCAGACGCGGAGGTGGCGAGTTCGATGGCTGTGACAACGTTGGCTGGAGGAGGCAATGGCGCCGGTTTGGAGGTGGCGCCAGTGGTGGTGCCGGCGTTGGCTGGAAGAGGCTATGGTGATGGCTCGGAGCTGGGGGCGATGGTGGCTGGTGGTGGCGCCGACGCGGAGGTGGCGCCAGATTGGGGGTGGAGACGGTGGTTGGCGATGGCGCCGACGCGGTGGTAGAGGTGGGGGCGGCTGATGGTGGCACCGGTGTTGGTGGTGGAAGGGTGGTAGAGGCGGTGGCTAGAGGTGGCGACATCACAGAGGTGGTGGATGCGGTGGCTGGAGGCGGCGACGTGGCGGAGGTGGAGACGGTGGCTGAAGGTGGTGGCCCAGAGGAGGTGGTGGTGGAGGAGTGATGCGCTCCTACCCACCATGACTGCAACAAAGGAAGAGGAAGCTATGAACATTCGCTCAGAAGGCCCTATAACAAGATCGCGTGCCAAAGCCATCGCCAACGCGACACAATCATTGATTGTGCGCGTCGTCGCTAGCCAATGGACGCAAGAGACCGCGTTCTCCCTCAAGCGCCTCCAACCAAGTCCAGTGAACGCGTTCTCTGTCAAGATCCTCTCAACCATCATTGACCGCGATCTTTGAATTATTTTGTTATTTATTGAACATTATTATTTTTAGTTATTTTTTTCTGGGCGTGTGTTCCACGCGTGTCGCGTGGGCTAGCCCAATAAACAAGACTCGACCCGTCCGAGTCCCACCAACTCTTATAAAAGGCCATCTCGGCATTCTGTATTAGGTTACGCTTCATTTTAATCTAAGACCATTTGTCGAGAGCTTTTGCCTCCAATCTCTTAGATCGGCGTCACCTCAATTCTTACTTCGCATCCCCATTCCTCCGCTGCCGACGCTACGGCCACCCACTCGAGTTCTTCGAGTCTATCTCCTCTGCTGCCGACGCTATGGCTTCGCTCGCCTCTCGAGCCAACACCATCATCGCGCTCGCTTACTCACGCGAGGCAACAACGCCACGTTCCACCCATTCAATCTCAGAATCAACACGCGCGACTCACCACCAAGATCTCGATCCGACATCTACAGGCAGGAACGCATCAAATGGCATCAGAGCCTTTGATCTTGTAAGTCACTTGTCAAGTAGTCATTTATTCACGAATTTTTTTCCTTCTCCATCATACTTGCTTCCGCCATTGTTACTCAATTTTTTTCTTGAAACACATGCTTGTCCATTCGGTGTCACAAGAGAATCTCTTGGCCGATTAATTGCTTGATTCCCTCACGAAAATTGTGTGATTTGTTTTGCATGAAATCTGCGTAATTAATTGATCGATTTGCTTAATTAATTGCTTAAATTTCGCTAATCATATCTTGCATATCTTCTTGTGAGGCCGTTATAAATCTACATAAATCTTCTCTCTCCTATCACGTAAATCTCGTGATTTCTTTCCTAGTAGTTACTTAGCCGTTTAATTTTTATTTTGTGCATTCAAATCTTATCCGATATAAATACAAAGTCAAAGAAAAGATTTTGGATTTGAATTTCAAAATTCAAAAGTCAAAGTCGAATTAGAAAAAAAAGACTCGACTTTCAAAAAAAAAAAAAAGGAAAGCCAAAATAAGGCAACCTTCTTCCCCCAATCGGCTAGGCTCATCTCTTACCCCTCCACCGTCTAGTGTCACACTTGAAGGTTTGTCTTGTGTGTGTGTGTGTGTGTGTGTGTTGTTTACGCAAGAGGTTAGGTGATATGGGTTGTCGTGACACCTAAACAAAATAATCCTTAAAAACCTAACTAAGTAGAATAGGCAAACAATGGTCGAATCCCACAGGGAGGAGTTATCTTTCTTAATGCAAAGTAGTGTGCCAAAGTAACAAATGGGGGTTTGTTGGTTTGTTTGCAAATAACAAAGTAAATCAAAAGCAAAGGGTTGTAATCAATTGGAAAAAAAGTACTTAGCCAGACAAATATCCACCATTCATTTGATTGATTGATTCTAGATTATTTCTATTCCTTCCTATGAATATTCCTGTCTCTATTCCGAAATAGTTACCAGTCCAACTAGTCCTGATAACCCTAACTCGCAGCATTTAACACATAATCAATTCTCTTCACAATAAACTAGTCCAACTAGTCCTAGAATATCATGTTTGCTACACAAGATAAGGGATTTCAACTCGAAATATCCAAACCCTAGCAACAGACAATTACTAATATCAACTAGTTGATCAGGCTAGTCAAATCAGCAACAATCAATAGGAATAAGCTCAAGAGAAAAGATATAGTCAAAGGAATAGGAATAGAATTATAACCTCACAATCATATATCAAATGAAGGCTTCAATCGTCGGACTAAGCAAAAGTTGCTTAGTTCTTCATAGTCTTGAAACAAAAACTCAAAGGGAAAAACAATGCTTAGTTCTCAATAATCTGAATGATAATGAAAAGTGGTTGCTAACAACTAGGTTATAAACCTAGCAAACCTAAAACTAAAGATAACAATTAAAGTCTAAAAGGAAATAAAATAAACTAATTGAAATAAAAGAAATAAAGGAAAATGAAATAAAATATAAAAAGCAAATCTTCGGACGAAACTTCTCTGCGCGGTTGATGACTCGTTTCCGCGACCGCGGAGGATTTTCCGCGACCGCGGAAATATCTCTGTAAAGCCTCACTGTCTTGCATTTTTCCGTGATCGCGGATTTGGCTTCCGCGATCGCGGATTCTTCACTGTTGCTCTTCTTCGCCTCGTAATGTTCCGCGACCGCGGTAGTGATTTTCGCGACCGCGGAAAAGCTCCTGTAGCTTCTTCAGCTCTTCCTTCGTCTTCTCTGGTCTTTTCAAGTGACTTTCTCCTCTATCTTCATAATATTCATTTAAGCTTCTCCAAACCACCATAATCATACTTCTTCTCCTCAACTCCATACTCTACAATAACGCTCTAAACACATCCAAATAGTACCTAAAACTTCGGTAACAACTCCTAGTTAAACCCCACAAAGTAGCGCTGATCATTAGGACTTTGATCATTGGTTTCGTTTGCTTTTGTGCTTGCATATCACACTTATTTTGCTTGCCTTAAGCCGCCCTCACGGCCAAAGGACCTAGCCTTCCTACGTGAACACTTGTTACTTGTTAAGTGCTTGCTTGCTCTTTGGTTTTATTGTCTTTGTTCGTTTTTACTTGGATGTCTGGTCACGTTGTCATAGGAAGCATGATCACCCCTACTCATCCCAATGGAGACAACAATGGTGCCAACGAGAATGCGCCAAATCCATCCTTGGTGCCACCACATGACCAACACAATGAAGATCCCATATTAGAGCTCTCTGCGGAACAACGCGAGATACAAGAACTCAGGTGACAAGTTGCTCAATTACATGCCATGCAACGCGCTGCGCCGATACTTTCCACACAGACTATGGTCCCTATGGACACCCTGGGTGCGCCGCATCCCACTGAAGCCGGGCCAAGTCAACCACGCATGGACAAGGGCAAAGGATTGATGCCCTCCACCTCAAACTTGCAACCACGACTTCAAAGAATACAATTCGTGATCGAAAGCCGCCAAGGCTATGTGTCGCATCGCGAATGCTACGCACCGCGAGCAATACCAGCCGGCTACGACAGCGGCTCCGACCGCGACACTGATTCCCATGGTGAGTACTCTGAACCCTTTCACTCCCATGACAAGTATGAACCCAGAGGAACAAGACGCCGATGCGAGGTTGCCTCAACACCTCTTGCCGGCCGCGCAAGACGAGATGAACGCGACTCAGGTTTGCCGCGTAGATCCTATCCCGCCACAGACATTGAGCCGCGTCAGCGTCGCCATGATCCCACTCCAGTGCCATTCGACGTCAACGACCACCTTGGCCATCAAAGTGCGCGTACACCGCGTTATGGCTCCGATGGCTATGGATCGACGATGCCGACTATCCATGATGACTTTAATGAGTTCGACGACGAGGAGATGAAGGACGCGGGGGTGAGCAATCCAGGCTCGTTCCATCCTCCTCTTGGTGATCCAATTGAGCTCCAAGATAGGCCCGCGGATTGGATTCCGCCTCCACTTCATCCAGTTGGACCACAGCATCGCGTTGCCGGCGACAATAGGCGTGACACTCGTGGCCAATACCACGAGGACATGGCGCATGACTTTCGCCGCCAACACGATGCCCCTGTTCCATGACGATGACAACGACGCACTGAGTACAACGCGCCACCTGGGGACTTCGTCGCTGAAGATATCCAGGCTGGTCAAGCTCGCCGTCTTCATCATCGCGCTCAAGAAGCTGCACAATGCGCACATGCGCCATAACTTGCTCAACACACACCAAGGCTTAGCTGCCACGAGGTAAAAGTTAAAATTGAGCATTTCTTTGGCGAATATGATCCGACTGTGTTTCTTGAGTGGGTGCAGGCTACATAGTATACTTTGCGATATTGCCGCGTCCCCACAGAAGAGCATGTTGACGCGACAACGCTACACTTCCGAGGCGCTGCACGCGTTTGGTACCACAGGTTCGTGGACGACCGCGTTCGTCAACACCTTGCTCCCATCACCGAGTGGCATCAACTTGTCTATGTCATGACACAGAAGTACATGCCCGCGGACTACAGAAACCAGATGCGAATGGAGATCGCAATGGCGCGTCAAGGCTCCAAAACACCTCTGGAGTTCTTCTCTCACTTGGAAGACATGTACTACAAGGCCAGCATCAGTGTCGCCCTATCCACACTGTGGACAAAGTTTCTGAGTGGCTTGAATGTGTCAATCCGTGACCAACTCGAGATATTGCCAATCAAGGATCTGAATACCTTGACTCACACCGCGATGCAAATACACAACCAACAATCGCGTTGCTGACAATCCTCTTGGCAAACCCCAGGTCAAAGAAGGTATGATTCTAACTCTGGTCAATCCCTTACTACTAATGTGCGCGGTCCACCCACAGGAACCTCCGCGTCAAATCAAAGCAGACAGGGGAAGACCGCGACAACAACCACCAATGCTCCTCGCGCGACACCTACAAAGGGCTCATCACCAGCTCTTGAGCGTGCGCGTGACTTGAAGTGTTTCAAGTGTGGAGGATGAGGGCACTACAAGAGAGATTGCCCAAACAATAAGAAAGTCCTCTTTTCCAGCATCGCCGCGGGATATGATTCTTATGAGGAGGAGGACATGGCCCTTGAGACCATCGAGGAAGGATTTGAAGATGACAACGAGGAGGCTTACACTTGTGAAGCCACCGCGCTACATGATGGCACACCTCTGAGCCTTGTCACGCGCCATCTCCTCACTTTCAAGGAAGCCACACTTGTCGACCAACGCGAGAACCTCTTCCACACGCGTTGCTTGGTCAAGACCGCATCCTTGAGTGTCATCATCGATGGAGGCAACTGCTGCAATATAATCAATGAAAAGGTGGTCAACCATTTCAACCTGCCAACAACTCCTCACCCACAATCCTATGGCCTACAATGGATTTCATCGAGTTCTGGTAACACTGTAACTCGACAATGTCTTATTTCTTTTTCCATTGGCCAGTATTCAGATTCAGTCCTTTGTGATGTCATTGCAATGGATGCCACACATCTTTTGCTGGGGCGCCCATGGCAATTCGACAGGCGCGTTCTTCACGATGGCTATTTAAACACTTATGTGTTTATTTAGGACGAGAAATGCATCACGCTCTTACCCATTTCTCCCCATGAGATTTTACAGGATCAGGTTGAGCGTGATCGACAAAAGGCTTTGGAAGCAGCAAAGACCGCGTCAAAGCCGACGCATTCCAAACAAGATACTGAAGATGCTTCCAACACCCCAGACCGAAGTAGCAGGAGAACGCGTTCTTCCAAAGGGCATGAAGGAATTTCCAATGCTAAAGAGCCCAATGAGCGACCGCATAGCCAGGATGGTGTAAAGACCGCGTTAAAAGGAACCTGTGAGCACAGATTGCTTCTTGCCCGACCAAGTGACCTCACTGCTACCTTGAGCGGCAAGGCGCCATGTTTCCTATTGGTGCCAACGCCTTGCATTCCAGAGAACACCATCACGGAAGCTTTGCCGAGCGCCATCACCGTATTGCTCGACGAGTTCAAAGACATCTTCCCAGAAGAGCTTCCACAAGGCCTTCCCCCATTACGAGGCATTGAGCACCAAATTGATTTGGTACCTAGTGCCTCTCTGCCAAATTGCGCTGCCTATCGCGCAAGACCAGAGGAAACGAAGGAGTTGCAGAGCCAGGTGCAAGAACTTCTGGATCACGGCTACGTAAGGGAATCTCTAAGCCCTTGCATGGTCCCCGTGATCCTAGTGCCAAAAAAAGATGGATCATGGCGCATGTGTGTCGACTGTCGCGCCATCAATCAGATTATAGTGAAGTACATGCACCCAATCCCGCGCCTAGACGACATGCTAGATGAGCTCCACGGCGCGATCCACTTCACAAAAATTGACTTGAAGAGCGGCTATCACCAGATTCGCATGAAAGAGGGTGATGAATGGAAGACCGCGTTCAAGACAAAGTATGGCCTTTATGAATGGCTAGTCATGCCATTTGGTCTCACTAACGCACCAAGCACGTTCATGAGGCTCATGAACCTTGTTTTGAGAGAATTTCTGGGCAAATTTGTTGTAGTGTACTTTGATGACATTTTGGTGTATTCGCGTAGTCTAGATGAGCATGTAGAGCACCTTAGGCTTGTGTTAGAGTGCTTGAGACGCGAGCGCTTGTATGCCAACCTTGGCAAGTGTCGCTTTGCCTCTGACACCACCAACTTTCTGGGCTACGTGGTCTCCAAAGATGGGCTATGCGTGGATGAAGACAAAGTGAAGGCCATCCGGGATTGGCCAACACCTACCACTCCAACATTAGAAGCTTCCTTGGCCTGGCGGGATTCTACAGGAGATTTGTTCGCAACTTCAGCTCCATAGCCGTGCCTCTACATGAGCTCACAAAAAAGGGCGCCGCGGTGAATTGGAAGGAGAACCACGATCACGCGTTCAACGCGTTGAAAGAATCCTTGTGCAACGCGCCAATGCTATAACTCCCAGACTTCAACAAGAACTTTGAAATTGAATGTGACGCGTCAAATATAGGCATTGGTGGAGTCCTACACCAGGAAAAGAATCCCATCGCATTCTTCAGCGAGAAGCTCACATGGGCAACTTTGAATTACCCCACCTACGACAAGGAGCTCTATGCTCTTGCCCGCATGCTAAAGACATGGCAACACTATCTCTGGCCACACGAGTTCGTTATCCACTCGGACCACGCGGCCATTAGCTATCTGAAGAGTCAAGCCCACCTCAGCCGCCGCCATGCTCGTTGGGTAGAATTCATGGAGACGTTCCCCTACATTGTTGTGCACAAGAAAGGTAAGGAGAATGTGGTCGCCGACGCCCTTTCTCACAGGTATGTTCTCCTTACTCATCTTCAATCTAAACTTCTTGGATTCACGTTGATTAAGGATTTATACTTGACTGATCCTTTTTTTAAGCCGATTGTTGAACGCTGCCTTAGGGACCACGAGTTTGAGACATACTTTTTCCATGAGGGGTACCTTTACAAAGCAGGCCACCTGTGTATTCCTAGCTCACCCATTAGGACACTCCTCATCCAAGAAGCCCATGAAGGACGCAGTCATTTTGGGGTTACCAAAACCTTAGCTGCCCTTTGCGAGCACTTCTTTTGGCCGTGCATGACAACACATGTGACGCGATATTGTAAGAGTTGTGTCACGTGTCAACGCGCAAAGTCTAGTTCCCATCCCTATGGCCTCTACACGCCATTGCCCATTCCACTAGGCCCTTGGGAAGATTTGTCCATGGATTTCATCATAGGTTTGCCTCTCTCTCATAGGGGTAAGGACTCCATCTTTGTTGTTGTGGACATGTTTTCTAGAATGGCACATTTCATCGCGTGTAAGACCACCCATACTGCTAGTGAAATCTCTGCGTTGTTCTTTGACAATGTGGTACGTTTGCACGGGATCCCTAGGTCTATTATAAGTGATCGCAACACCAAATTTGTGGGGCTGTTTTGGAGAACACTTTGGGGAAAGTTGGGTACAAAACTTTTGTTTTCCACTATCTACCACCCACAAACTGATGGCCAGACAGAGGTGACCAATCGAACACTAGGAGCACTCCTTAGGACCATGCTCAAATCCAACCCTAAGCGTTGGGAAGACTTACTTGCTATTGTTGAGTTTTCTTACAACAGGTCCAGGCACTCCGTGATAAAGCTCACCCCGTTCGAGGTCGTCTATGGAAGAAACCCTTTGACACCACTCGATATGCTCCCGCGGCCTCTGAAGGACAATGAGCATCCTAGCACGGCCAACCGCACCGCGATGATCCAGGATCTGCATCAGCGAACGCGGGCGCAGCTGGAACGCCGCGCTATACAATATGCCACACATCACGATCGTGGACGCCGTCGTGTCATCTTTGCCCCAGGAGACTTGGTGTGGATGCATCTACGCAAAGGCCGTTTTCCAACCAAGCGCAAATCAAAGCTGGCTCAACGCAGTGATGGTCATTGTTGGGCCCAACATACTCCAAAGGGATCGGAGGAAGCGAATTGGGCTGAGGTCCAAGCGAAGTCGAAGGCCAGAAGAGACAAGAAGGAAGCGTCGGACACTCCTCAGACGCGTGGGATCCGACCAACTCCAAAGATCTCGCCCAGGGCATTAATTGCTTGATCGATGGCAACGGCAATAACATTAAATACAGAGACTATGCTGGCAGTCAAGAGCAAATCCCAAAGATCTCGCCCAGAATTAATAGAAGATATTGCAAAAGATAAGTAACGGACACAAGATAAGATTACCATATATAGATCACGACAAAGCAATTGACAAAAAACACGTCTGCATCCAACATCCGCTCACTTACCCTAAAAAGAACTTACGAGTACACCCACTCCAGTGGAGTCTCCTCGGAATATTACCCGACCGCTGCCGGTCGAATCACGGAAACACCTGTCGGACAAGACTCGATCCTTTATTCTCTAAGGATAAGTTGTACTTTGATCTGATTCAATCATCAATAGATCTATAAATTACCTTGCTATTTCGCATCCATTCTTTGCTTGTTGATTGTCTATTTGGTTTGGATTGATTTTATTTATTATCTGATCGACTCGTTACCCCGTCGAAGGCGATTTAGGTCATCTGATCTTTTCGCCCCAAAACAATTTGGCGCCCACCGTGGGGCAACTTGCCGATCATCATCTCAAAACCTTCCAACCATGACTATCAACCCACCTACTGGTACCAAGGAGCGACGCCTCGAAGACGACACCCAATCTCAAGGAAACACAACCGAAAATCCTACTCCAAACCAACTCCAAGAGCTTGCCCAAAAAATGACTGCCCTACAAGAGGAACTTGCCCAGCAACGCCAAAAGACCGAAGCCTTGGCTACCTTATCCACCCAATCCGAGGCCGAGATTGCACAACTAACCCGTGAAAATGAGTCTCTTAAGTCGTAGGTACAATCAATGGCTTTTGGATCCAGGCGGATGCCCATCCATAGCAACGTCCAGACGCGTCTTGACATGGATGGCGTCGACCTGACCCCCCCCGAGCGTACGGCGTCCCGGACATACTAAGGGTATATCTCGAACTCCTCTAGTCAATCCATTTTCAACTAACAATGTTACTTTCTCCACACCGATCGAGTCAGCAGGGACCCGAATCGATGAACCACAGTTACCAATCCTCCCGACATCCTGGCCCTCGTCCAGCAGACGCTCAGTTAGCACATGAAGACACTTGACGATCACATCGCTAGAATTCTCGGAGTTCCCCAGCCGATCGAGAAGGAAGCGTCGAGCGGATATGAAGAATCTCCATTCACCGGAGAGATCGCCAGGGTCGAAATCCCAAAGAAGTTCCACCTTCCTAGCATGGCGACATTCGACGACACTAACGATCCAGATGATCACATTTCTCTCTATAAACAAAAATTAATGACTGCATCAATTCCAAGGGAGAGCCGCGAGGCTGTCATGTGCAAAAGCTTTGGCACGACTCTCGCGGGTCCCGCACTGACCTGGTTTATGCGTTTTCCCTAGGGAGTGATCGCCTCGTTCGGGATCTAGTCAATTCCTTCAAGATCCAATTCGCCAGCAGTCGGAGGCTCGAAAGACAGTCGAGTGATCTCTATCGAATCACCCAAAGGTATAATGAACCTCTCCGAAGCTATCTTAACAGGTACAATAAAGAAAAAGTCGCAATTCCCTATTGTGACGTCACCACCTCTATCGAAGCTTTTCGACAAGGTCTGATCAAGGACAACAACCTCTACAACGAGATCACCAAGTACCCGTGCAGAAGTTTTGAAGATGTCCAAGCCAAAACTATGGCCGAGGTACGGTTGGAAGAAGATCGCGAATCGCGAAAAGCGTCCCATGGACCCGACCAATCCGATCGCAAATCCTCTTCCGACAACCGTCGAGACAGACGTCATCACCCCTACCCTCGTAATCGAAATGAGCAGAATCAGGTAAACTCCTTCCAGGACAGGTCCCAAGACTGGAGAGATGGTCCAACGTTGCCTCCTAGGGTTCAATCTTACAACTTCAGTGTTTCCGTGTCGGAGCTTGTCAAGAGTTTCGAAAAATATGGAAAAGAAGTAAGATGGCCCCGAAAGAGCGACCGACCGGACGTCAAAAAGGACATGAGCAGGTGGTGTGAATTCCACGGTGACCACGGTCACTCAACGGACGAATGCATCGCCTTACGTAAAGAGGTCGCTAGGTTACTCGCGCAGGGGCTCTTGCGTGGCGTAATCTCGGAACGAGCCAAAGCTACCATGGAGTGACGAGATCAGGTAAAACAAGATAAACCCCCATCTCATGTCCATACAAAAACTGTCAATACCATTTCAAGGGGATCGGACGTATGTGGGAACACATACTCCGCGACCAAACGACATGAAAAAGAAAGCAAAGGCAGTAAGCCCGAAATGCCAGAGTTTAGACAAACCAAGGTCTCCGACCTCCCAACAGTCACGTTCGACGAGTCCGATGCCGTCGGGTCAAAAAACCATCATGATGGTCTGGTAATCTCTTTATCTGTCGGAAACTGTTTGATACGTAGAGTACTAATCGATACAGGAAGTTCAACCAATCTCTTAACCTTCGACACCCTCAAAGGGATGGGTTTGGGCGAAGATGACCTGATCAAGAAATCAACTCCACTAGTCGGATTCAGTGCTGAAGTCAAACACACTATCGGCGAAATCATTCTCACGACATACGCCGGGGGAATAAACCAGCAGGTGAAATTTCTGGTCCTAGACTGCCCATCTCCCTATAATTGCATTCTTGGCAGGTCATGGATACATGCTATGAAGGCGGTACCCTCGACGTACCATCAAGTCATCAAGTTCCCTACCAAGTGGGGAGTCCAAGAAATCAAGGGAGACCAGAGGATGGCCAAGGAGTGCTACGTCGCCTCCATGAAAAGCGCTGTCGAGCATAAGGTCACATAACAATCACAGATCGGAGAAGAATCTAATCGATACGTCAAACCAGAAATGGAAAAGCTTGATGAGATCGTACTAGATCCTTCAAAGCCAAACCAAACGGTAAGGGTCGGGTCGGACCTGGACGACTCGACCAGACAACAAATTCTAGATTTCCTCAGGTCTAATGCTGATTGTTTTGCATGGTCACATGAAGATATGGTCGGTATATCTCCAAACATTATTACTCATAAATTGAACGTAGATCCATCTCACCCCCCTGTAAAGCAAAAGCGCAGGAAATTTTCCCGAGAGCGAAACAAGATTGTCGACGACGAAGTCAGGAGCTTGCTGGAAACAGGAAAGATAAGGGAAGTCAACTATCCTGAGTGGCTGGACAACGTGGTCGTGGTCCAAAAGAAAAATGGCAAATGGAGAGTCTGCATCGACTTCACCGACCTCAACAAGGCTTGTCCCAAAGATTCATTCCCACTTCCTCACATCGACGCCATGGTCGACGCAACGACAGGACACTAAATGTTATCCTTCATGGACGCGTTCAATGGCTACAATCAAATCCTCATGGAACCAGAAGACCAAGAGAAAACAGCATTCGTCATGAGTCAAGGTATCTATTGTTACAAAGTAATGCCCTTCAGATTAAAAAATGTCGGGGCTACTTATCAACGACTAGTCAACAAGATGTTCAAAGATCAGATTGGGGACACGATGGAAGTCTACATAGACGACATGCTGGTCAAATCGAAAAAGAAAAAGGACCACATCGACCACCTCCGCGACAGCTTCGAGGTACTAAAGAGATATAACATGAAACTAAATCCTATGAAATGCTCTTTCGGAGTGTCGTCAGGAAAGTTCTTAGGGTACTTGGTAACACAAAGAGGAATAGAAGCCAGCCCAGAACAAGTCAAAGCCATCATCAGCCTCCGATCCCCTCGGTGCGTCAAAGACGTGCAGAAGCTGACAGGTCGGATAGCAACTCTGAACAAATTCATCTCAAAGTCATCCGACAAATGCAAACCCTTTCACGACGCTCTCAAGAAGAACAAATCCTTTCAATGGACGGAAGAACATGAAGTTGCGTTTCAGGACCTAAAGAAATACCTTGCCAGTCCCCTGTTGTTGACCAAACCCAAAGACGACGAGCCATTATTGTTGTACCTGGCAGTATCAGAGTCGGCTGTAAGCGCAGTTCTAGTCAGAGAAGAAGACGGCAAGCAATCGCCGATATACTACGTCAGTCGAACATTACTACCAGCGGAGACAAGGTACTCGTCGTTAGAAAAACTTGTACTATCATTGGTAATGGCATCGAATAAACTCAAACCGTATTTCAAATCCCATACTATAATTGTCTGCACTAACCATCCCATGAGAGCAATCATGAGGAAGCCTGAGTTCACAGGACGGATGGCCAAGTGGGCCATACACCTCAGTGGCTATGACATTGAGTACGAGCCCAGAACAACGATCAAGTCGCAAGTCCTGGCTGACTTTGTGGCAGACTTCAGCCCGACCCTAGAGCAAGAAGCCGCCAAAGAAGCAACACAATTGTTTGCGACATATGAAACAGGAAAATGGGAGCTCCACACCAATGGCGCGTCGAATGCTAGAGGGTCAGGGCTAGGGGTCGTGTTGAAATCACCACAAGGGGACAAGATAGCCCAGGCCGTAAGATGCGAATGAGACGCAACCAACAACGAAGTTGAATACGAATCACTCATATTTGGGCTCATCCTGGCGCGCGACCTAAGAGTCCGAGAGATCGAAGTCATTTGTGACTCCCTCTTAGTCGTAAATCAAATACAAGGGTCGTACAACGCCAAGGATGACAAGATGATAGCTTACCTGGACGTGGCCAAGAAGCTAATCGACCAATTCCAAACATTCGACATCAGGCAGGTGCCCAAAGATCTCAACTCTCAGGCTGACGCACTAGCCAATTTAGGGTCCGTCTTGGATCCAAAGGAATTTCCAAATATCCCACTGGCGCACGTCATGACACCAGCTGTTCCAAAAACATCCAAGGAGTCGATCACACCATTGGAGGAACTTGTCACGATGAGGTAGGTGACCGACCAGAGGACGACATCGTCAACAATAGTGACGACTGGACGTTACCTTACATCAAGTGGTTGAAAGACGACATCCTATCCAATGACAAAACAGAAGCAAAAAGGCTAAATGTACAAGCTCTCTCCTTCGATATTATAAATGACGTCTTGTTCAAAAGATATGTCACAAGGATACTCCTACGATGCCTCAAGACTCCAGAAGTCAGACATATCTTACAGTCATTACATGAAGGAGAGTGTGGGAACCACACCGGAGGACGAAGCCTCTCGGGAAAAGCTTTGCGAAACGGATACTATTGGCCCACAATGAATAGAGACGCGATGGAGTACACCAAGAAGTGCGATGCCTGCCAATGACACGCACCCATTCCTCATCAACCCTCGGAACTCCTCCATCCGACTCTGGCGCCGTGGCCCTTCATGAGATGGGGGATGGACATCGTCGGGAAACTCCCACATGCGTCGGGTCAACGAGTCTTCTTCCTTGCCATGACAGACTACTTTTCTAAATGGATCGAAGCTGAAGCCTACCGAGAGGTAAAGTATCAACACATCATTTCATTTATAAAACGCAATATCTTGTGTAGATTTGGCGTCCTGTCAGAAATTGTGTGCGACAATGGCTCGCAGTTCATCAGTCATAAGACTCGAGCCTTTTGCGACCAATGGAACATCAAACTGGTCACATCCACTCCTCGATATCCTCAATCTAACGGACAAGCCGAGTATAGCAACAAAATCATCGTCAATAACCTCAAGATTCGCCTCACAGGGGCTAAAGGAAAATGGGAAGACGAGCTCCCGTTCATCCTCTGGTCCGACAGGACCACTCCAAAGAATGCGACTAGACAGTCACCATTCTCACTCGTCTACGAAAGTGAAGAGGACATTCCCGCCGAGCTATTGGTTCTGACGACCCGTTACAGTCTTCAGACAAATGAACAAAACGACATCGAGCTAGCACACAACTTGGATACAGCGGATGAGACTAGAGAAAAGCCAGAATTAGAATGGTCAGGTTCCAGCAACAGGTCGCAAGAAGTTACAACAAAAATGTTCGAGCCAAAGTCTTCAAAGTTGGCGATTGGGTCCTTAGAAAGACATTCCAGAACACCAAGAATCCGACCGACGGAAAGCTCGCACCTCAGTGGGAAGGACCCTACCTAATCAAAGAAGTAGTCGGACAAGGAGCATACCAATTAGAAGACAAAGATGGATCACCAATCCCAAAAAGTTGGAACGCAACGCACCTAAAGTTATATCACTTCTAGACCAGCAAGGTAAAGCACTAACGTTCTTTCACCTACCATATACTATTTGTTGTTACAAACACAATTCTATTCCTTGAAACTGAGCATTCGCATATAGTAAGGGCATTTTTCCTTACAAACCTAAGTATAGGACGACATCGACATACACACTGGATCCAGTCACAAATAAAAGCGCTTACACTACATTTACACGATCGATCAGAATACGGGGAGATGAAAACCACAGGCACGTCGGCACACCGCCTGCCTTACACAATACATAAGGTTAAGACACCTTATTACATTTATGCAATAGAGACATATTGCTTTCCTCCTCGGCATAACACTAAGTCATGACTAAACATAAACACATACATTTGCAGGCCTCCTTCTTTACATACATACGGCAAGCCCTACTCGACGGAGCACACGGGCAAACCCGACATACAAATCAAAGGCGTCAAACGAAAAACTTCTCTAGAAGAGTCCGACGAAACATACGAACATATAAAAAAGTTCGACCCTTTGTAAAACGGATTACGTCAATAAAAGTCTAAGCATTTTTTACATACATGCGACCCACGATGATGGACGGATCGCCAAAACATATTGTCTGCCTACACACACATAGGACTTCAAATCATCCACAGACACATTATGCGACCCGCGATGGTAGATGGGCCACCAAAACAGAAAACATCCTACCCACTGATAAGTGCTATTTTGTAGTGCATCTCTGGGGGTTATTACCAGGTTTGAGGCGCCATTTGGATGGATTTAGAGCACAATCGTGGATTATAGAGTTAGAGTGGAGAAGTGAAGAAATCATGGGATTTATAGAGGTTTGAAGTGTATTGAAGAGTAGAAGAACAATGTGCTGAATTCAAATGGTTCGTTCTCTCTACTTAGATGTCCAAATGAAGTGATTCCAATTCATGGAGTTATATCTTGAAGTCTACTGCAATTCCTCCAAATATGAGCGCAATCCGAGTTGGGAATCAAAAGTTATGGCATTTTTACTAAAGTATCGCAGAAGCTGAAAAAGGCACCGCCGCCCCGCGGTGGAACTCACCGCCCCGCGGTGTAACTTGACGCCCCGCGCCAGAAGCCACCGCGACCCGGCAGTGGATCTCAGAGAAGGCTGACGCCCTGCGGTGGACCTCACCACCCCGCGGTGGGCACGTAGCGCCTCGCGGCCAGAAGACTTTATTTCCTTATTTTTGCTGTTTCAGATTTCCTTATTTTCTATTATTTTATTTCCTTTGTTATTTCCATTAGGTTAACTTATTTCCTAAGCCTATTTAAGACTTCTTTCTAGGTCTTGAGTGTGCAGTCACGCCCCAGAGGCAGACACTTTATCATCGCAGTTTACTTTTCAATTAGGGTGTCATTCACCTTTGATGGAGAACTAAACACCTTTGTTCTACTAGACGTTTGAAGCAATATAGTTGATTCGTTTGTGAGATTTCTATTCCTTGTTCCTATTCTTATGTGTGTTGGTTTGATTCTCTTGGTTATATTGATTATTGATTTATCGTTATTCTTCATAGCCTGGCCAACTAGGTTGAATACTATTTATCAATTGCTAGGATTTGCATATAGTGGAATACGAGTGCATATCTAGTAGCATACATAATCAATAATCAATATAACCAAGAGAATCAAACCAAGAGAATGCACTCGATACAAGTGCATATCGAGTGCATATTTGCATATAGTGGAATATGAGTGCATATCCAAACTAAACACCTTTTACTATTCTTATGGACAATCATAAGAATAGTAAAAGAACTTGGATTTAATAGATATGCACTCGTATTCCACTATATGCAAATCCTAGCAATTGATAAATAGTATTCAACCTAGTTGGCCAAGCTATGAAGAATAACGATAAATCAATAATCAATATAACCAAGAGAATCAAACCAACACACATAAGAATAGGAACAAGGAATAGAAATCTCACAAACGAATCAACTATATTACTTCAAACGTCTAGTAGAACAAAGGTGTTTAGTTCTCCATCAAAGGTGAATGACACCCTAATTGAAAAGTAAACTACGATGATAAAGTGTCTGCCTCTGGGGCGTGACTGCCCACTCAAGACCTAGAAAGAAGTCTTAAATAGGCTTAGGAAATAAGTTAACCTAATGAAAATAACAAAGGAAATAAAATAATAGAAAATAAGGAAATCCGAAACAGCAAAAATAAGGAAATAAAGTCTTCTGGCCGCGAGGCGCTAAGTGCCCACCGCGGGGCGGTGATGTCCACCGTGGGGCGTCAGTCTTCTCTAAGATCCACCGCTGGGTCGTGGTGGCTTCTGGCGCGGGGCGTCAGGTTACACCGCGGGGCGGTGAGTTCCACCGCGGGGCGGCGGTGTCTTTTTCAGCTTCTGCGACACTTTAGTAAAAATGCCATAACGTTTGATTCCCAACTCGGATTGCGCTCATATTTTGAGGCCTTGCAGTAGACTTCAAGATCTAACTCCTCGAATTGGAATCACTTCATTTGGACATCTAAGTAGAGAGAAAGAACCATTTGAATTCAGCACATTGTTCTTCTACTCTTCAATACACTTCAAACCTCTATAAATCCCATGATTTCTTCACTTCTCTACTCTAACTCCATAATCCACGATTGTGCTCTAAATCCATCCAAATGGCGCCTCAAACCTGGTAATAACCCCCAGATATGCACTATAAAATAGCACTTATCAAATCCCCCATGCTTAAACATTGCTCGTCCTCGAGTAAGCTAAAGTAAACCTACTCCTCCAATCAATCCCCAAGATTTCAGGAAGCATAGAAAACTCAATCTCCAAGAGTCATACCCAATAATAAACTCCAGGCAGCCAATACAATATAAGCCCAGCACAATAAACTACAACATCAAATCAATAATCTCAACACCCCACACAATCAAGCCAAAAGGAAAGCAGAGTACTTCCCCCAAGCTTATCCTAAACACCATAGAGTGAATAAAAAAAACTAATCCTATCTCCCATCTATTTTCTTATCTCTCTAGAGTGACCTACCCGAATCCTCCTTATAACTCCTCTTCAATGAGGATTCCTAAAATTCACTCTTCTTCTTTTCACTCATTTTGCCAAGGCGCCCTTTCAGGTTTTCACCAAGCCACTCATTTCATTTTTCAATAGATGGGCTCACATATGCTCACATCACTCTTGACCAATTGTTACCCCAGCCTAATGCTGGTCCAAGCCACCTGCTTATTACTTAGGCCGCCCTTTCGGGTTTTCGACCTATCCCAGGATTTCTAATATATGCCTTTTTTCAAATTTTTGGCTTTTTTAATTTTTTTATTTTTTTTCCTCAACAACGTAGCAAGTATAGAACTCTCCCCCATCCTTAAACATTGCATTGTCCTCAATGTAATGAAAGACAAAAGAATAAAGCACATGAAAAAGCAAAAAATAACTCACAAACGTCGCCAAGCTGCTTGGACACTGTAGGTGTAGCTCGCGGTCTTCTCAATAAATGCCCAGGTCTCTGGTGTTGGGCGGGTGTCTTCATCACGTCATCATCTTCTTCTACCGTGCAATCAAAGGGAACCACTTTGATGAGTAGTGGTAAAACAATGATAGTAGGATTGCACGGCCTTCTAGGAACACATGGTGGAGCCCAGATGTAATCATGGTGTGGGCTCTAGTGTTCCTCCTCCTCAGCTGTCAATTGTAGGGCCATCATTGTTGTCAAATCAAGTGTAGGGCAATATATCCTCCTTGATAACATGATGCGCACCATCTCCATGGGAAACTCTGGACAGCTGGCCTTCGGTACCACTTTTTTTTTTTTTGCTCCCCGTTTAAGGTTTTTTCGGGGAGTAACTTAGTGCAGAGAAAGAAGACTTACATTGGTGTGGAATACACCTTCTTCAATAGGCATGGGTTTCTTCCCTGCAGGTTAGTCGTAAACAAAAAACAAGAACAAGAACAAAAACAAAGCAAAAACACACTAAAGAAAATACAAAAACAAAGAAAGAAAAACAAGAAAAAAAAAACATACCTCGGGTTGCCTCCCAGACAGCGCCTTAGTTATTGTCATGGCTTGACATCTTGCTCATTCTCAACTTGGGTTGCTCATAGCAACTGAACACCTGGGATCTGGATCTGGGGGGTATCTCTTTGTATGCTCTATGTTGAGCGTGATCCCCAATCTCCTACACTTCTTTGTGGGTGGACCGTTGTGCATACCCATGAACGCACTTGTCATCTTCAGAAACGGTCTACCCAGCATCTCAGGGGCTGCATGTTTGTCCTGCCCCGTATCCAGCGTGTAGAAATCCGTCATTTGTACCAAGGCCGCCTTCTTGTGCTTTCCCTTCAGCTTCTTTTTGATCTTACCCAGCGCCCTTAAAAGTTCTGTGTAGCACGTGGCGCTGTCTGCTAAATGGACCAAAGGGATGGTTGCCTTGCAGCTACTGAAGGTGTCAAATAAGCATTTGTCGTTCTCCACCTTTTGGGTGTCCTTCAGAGCCTCAGGGAAGGGTGTAACGGGGTGCAACGAGACAAGTGGGAAGGAGTCTAGATGCACATATTCATCATACGCAACCTCGAGAGGATCGGGGGCTGCATGGGTGTTTTTGAGGGGAACGGGCGTCTCTGGAGTATTTCCGCGGTCACGGCTCTCCTCCTCATTGTCGCTGAAATCCTTGATAAGGCGTTGTCGTGACACCTAAACAAAATAATCATAACAAACCTAAACAAGTAGTAGAGGAAAACAAAGGTCGATCCCACAGGGAGGAAGTAATCAATCTATGTGTTTGTAAGCATGCAAGGTAACAAGGGGGGTTTTGAGTATCAAACAGAGCAAAGTAAACATGTTTAGTTGACTTGAGAATATGAATGGGGAAAGTAGTTCCACTAGAACGAGATCCACAATACAGAGATATAAGTTGATCACTGAAATCTATTCAATCCAAGTTCTTTAACTATTCTTATGGTTGTTCCCATCCTGATCTTAAGCACTATCGATTCTCACAGTTGTCGATAGACTTATCACTATGCCAATGGTAAAGTACCTCCGATTCTCACAGTTGTCGGTATACTTTACCACCAACAAAGCAATAGCAATACACACAAGGATATAGGATACATGCAAATAGAAAGACACCTTACTACTTAACATGCAACTGATTCTCACTCACGATTGTACGCTCGGAACCCCTATACGCACAATCGTGTATGCCACTAGATATGCACTCGGAACCCCTATATGCAATCCTAACAATTGATAAATATTACTCAACCTAGCTGGCCAGACTATGAAGAACAATGATAAATCAATAATCAATATAACCAAGAGAATCAAACCAACACACATAAGAATAAGAACAAGGAATAGAAATCTCACAACCGAATCAACTGTATTGCTTCAAACGTCTAGCAGAACAAAGGTGTTTAGCTCTCCATGGGTTGAAAACCCTGGAGGCAGAATGAAAAACGAACTAAGTCTCCCGATCTAAGACCTGGAAAAGATCTTAAATAGGCTTTGGAAAATAAAGTTAACCTAATGCAAAATAACAAAGGAAATAAAATAATAGAAAATAAGGAAATCCGAAATAGCAAAAATAAGGAAATAAAGTCTTCTGGCCACGAGGCGCTACGTGCCCACCGTGGGGCGTCAGTCTTCTCTGAGATCCACCGCCGGGTCGCGGTGGCTTCTGGCGCGGGGCGTCAAGTTACACCGCGGGGCGGCGGTGCCTTTTTCAGCTTCTGCGACACTTTAGTAAAAACGCCATAACTTTTGATTCCCAACTCGGATTGCTCTCATATTTTGAGGACTTGCAGTAGACTTCAAGATATAACTCCTAGAATTGGAATCACTTCATTTTGACATCTGAGTAGAGAGAACGAACCATTTGAATTCAGCACATTGTTCTTCTACTCTTCAATACACTTCAAACCTCTATAAATCCCATGATTTCTTCACTTCTCCACTCTAACTCCATAATCCACGATTGTGCTCTAAATCCATCCAAATGGCGCCTCAAACCTGGTAATAACCACCAAATATGCACTACAAAATAGCACTTATCAAATCCCCCATGCTTAAACCTAACCTACTCCTCCAATCAATCCTCAAGGTTTCAGGAAGCATAGAAAACTCAATCTCCAAGAGTCATACCCAACAATAAACTCCAAGCAGCCAATACAATATAAGTCCAGCACAATAAACTACAACATCCAATCAAAAATCTCAACACCCTACACAATCAAGCCAAAAGGAAAGCAGAGTACTTCCCCCAAGCTTATCCCAAACACCATAGAGTGAATAAAAAAAACTAATCCTATCTCCCATCTATTTTCTTATCTCTCCAGAGTGACCTACCCGAATCCTCCTTATATCACCTCTTCTTGTGACGCCTCGCCAAGAATAATGAGAAATCCTAAAATCACTCTTCTTCTTTTCGCTCATTTTGCCAAGGCGCCCTTTCGGATTTTCACCAAGCCACTCATTTCATTTTACAATAGATGTACTCACAGTATACTGACATCACTCTTGACCTCATATTACCCTAGCCTAAGGCTGGTCCAAGCCACCTGCTTATTTCCTAGGCCGCCCTTTCGGGTTTTCGACCTATCCCAGGATTTTTAATGTATGCCTTTTTTCAATTTTTGGCTCTTTTCATTTTATATTCATTTTTCTCCTCAATGACGTAGCAAGTATAGAACTCTCCCCCATGCTTAAACATTGCATTGTCCTCAATGTAATGAAAGACAAAAGAATAAAGCACAGGGAAAAGCAAAAAATAACTCACAAACGTCGCCAAGCTGCTTGGACACTGAAGTTGTCGCTGACGGTCTTCTCAATAAATGCCCAGGTCTCTGGTGTTGGGCGGGTGTCTTCATCACGTCGTCATCTTCTTCTACCATGCAATCAAAGGGAACCACTTTGGTGAGTAGTGGTAAAACAATGATAGTAGGATTGCACGGCCTTCTAGGAACACATGGTGGAGCCCAGATGTAATCGTGGTGGGGGCTCTAGTGTTCCTCCTCCTCAGCTGTCAATTGTAGGGCCATCATCGTTGCCAAATAATGTGTAGGGCAATGTATCCTCCTTGACAACATGATGCGCACCTTCTCCATGGGGAACTCTGGACAGCTGGCCTTCGGTACCACTTTTTTTTTTTTTTTGATTTTTTTTTTCTAATTTTTTTTTTTTGATTCCCGTTTAAGGTTTTTTCGGGGAGTGACTTAGTGCATGGAAGGAAGACACTTACATTGGTGTGGAAACACCTTCTTCAATAGGCATGGGTCTATTTCCTGCAGGTTAGTCGGAGACAAAAAAAACAAGAACAAAAACAAAGCAAAAACAAGCAAAACTAATGCAAGAAATAAAGAATGAAAAGCAAAGAAAGAAAAACATACCTCGGGTTGCCTCCCGGACAACGCCTTAGTTATTGTCATGGCTTGACATACTACTCCATCCTCTCAACTTGGGTTGCTCATAGCAACTGAACACCTGAGATCTGGATCTGGGGGGTGCCTCTTTGTATACTCCCGATTGAGCATGACCCCCAATCTTGTGCAATTGTTGATGGCTGGATCACTCGTCGTATCCACGAATGCACTTAACATCTTTAAAAACTGTCTACCCAGCATCTCAGGGGCTGCATGTACGTCCTGCCCCGTATCCAGCATATAAAAATCAGCCACTTGTATCAAGGCTTCCTTCTTGTGCTTCCCCTTCGGTTTCTTTTTGATCAAGCCCAGCACCTTTAACATTTCCTTACAGCGAGGGGTGCTGTCTGCCAGATGGACCAAAGGGGTGGTTGCCTTGCAACTACTGAAGGTGTCAAATAAGCCTTTGTCTCTTCCCACCTTTTGGGTGTCCTTCAGAGCCTCAGGGGAGGGTGTAACAGGTTTCAGCGCGACGAGCGGGAAGGAGTTGAGACGCACAAACTCATCATAGGCAGCCTCCAGAGGATCGGGGACTGCCGGGGCATTTTTGAGAGAAACGGGTGTCTCAGGAGTATTTCCGTGATCGCGGTACTCCTCCTTATCGTCGCTCCACTCCTCCTCAAATCTCAAAAAGTACTCCTCCTCAGTCAGCACCTTGCGATCCAAAATATCATCTGGAAGTCCTAACTCCTCATCAGTATCAACGCAGACCTCATCAGCAGAATAGGAATTTTGGACGTCGGGCTGCGCTGATCTCACCGCGGGTCGCGGCGAAATCTCACTAGGAGGTACTCCATCCACCGCGGGGCGGTGGTCTCGCCGCGGGGCGGTGGTCATCGCCGCGGGGCGGTGAAATAACTGGGGCTTCACGCCGGGTCGCGGTGAGAGGTGACGCGGGGCGGTGGGTGATTTTCTCCATCTCATATCCGTCCTCCTCTTCAGCACTAGTAGGAACGTTTTTCCTTGGGTTTACTACCGTTTGAGATGGTAGATTTCCCTCAATCCTTGCATCGATCCCTATAATTGACTCCACCATCTGGTCCACCTGCCTTTTCATATTCTTGATGCTTGACTCAGTAGTATGCACATGAGTGGTGAAATGTTGAGTCAAGGTCCTGAGCATCTCTTCAGTTGAGGGATTTGGATTGGATACTGGTGGGCTATGCTCATAGGCAGGATTGTACTGGTGCGGAGCATCCTGCTGATAGAATGGTTGTGGCTCTGGGTAGAACTCCTGGTGGTCATAACCATATGGATGGTATTGATGGTACCCATAACTCAAATTGGGGTGATCTCTCCACCCTAGAGTGTATGTGTAGGAGTATGTTTAGGAGTATGGGTCATAACCATATGGATGGTATTGATGGTACCCATAACTCAAATTGGGGTGATCTCTCCACCCTGGAGTGTATGTGTAGGAGTATGGGTCATATCGCGGCTCTCCCCAGAAATCCATATCTGTAACAAGAATCAAAAAGGAAAAACAAAAATCAGTAGCACGGGTGTGGACTGTAAGATAGGTCCACACCAAGGTAACACGCACACAAACAAACACACGGAAAAATCAAATCTTGCCTCCCCGGCAACGGCGCCAATCTGATAAGGCGTTGTCGTGACACCTAAACAAAATAATCCTAACAAACCTAAACAAGTAGTAGAGGGAAGCAAGGGTCGATCCCACAAGGAAGAAGTAATCAATCTATGTGTTTATAAGCATGCAAGGTAACAAGGGGGGTTTTGAGTATCAAACAAAGCAAAGTAAACAGGTTTAGTTGACTTGAGAATATGAATGGGGAAATTAGTTCCACTAGAACGAGATCCACAATACAGAGATATAAATTGATCACTGAAATCTATTCAATCCAAGTTCTTTAACTATTCTTATGGTTGTTCCCATCCTGATCTTAAGCACTATCGATTCTCACAGTTGTCGATAGACTTATCACTATGCCAATGGTAAAGTACCTCCGATTCTCACAGTTGTCGGTATACTTTACCACCAACAAAGCAATAGCAATACACACAAGGATATAAGATACATGCAAATAGAAAGACACCTTACTACTTAACATGCAACTGATTCTCACTCACGATTGTACGCTCGGAACCCCTATACGCATAATCGTGTATGCCACTAGATATGCACTCGGAACCCCTATATGCAATCCTAACAATTGATAAATATTACTCAACCTAGCTGGCCAGACTATGAAGAACAATGATAAATCAATAATCAATATAACCAAGAGAATCAAACCAACACACATAAGAATAAGAACAAGGAATAGAAATCTCACAACCGAATCAACTGTATTGCTTCAAACGTCTAGCAGAACAAAGGTGTTTAGCTCTCCATGGGTTGAAAACCCTGGAGGCAAAATGAAAAATGAACTAAGTCTCCCGATCTAAGACCTGGAAAAGATCTTAAATAGGCTTTGGAAAATAAAGTTAACCTAATGCAAAATAACAAAGGAAATAAAATAATAGAAAATAAGGAAATCCGAAATAGCAAAAATAAGGAAATAAAGTCTTCTGGCCGTGAGGCGCTACGTGCCCACCGCGGGGCGTCAGTCTTCTCTGAGATCCACCGCTGGGTCGCGGTGGCTTCTGGCGCGGGGCGTCAAGTTACACCGTGGGGCGGTGAGTTCCACCGCGGGGCGGCGGTGCCTTTTTCAGCTTCTGCGATACTTTAGTAAAAATGTCATAACCTTTGATTACCAACTCGGATTGCGCTCATATTTTGAGGACTTGCATTATACTTCAAGATCTAACTCCTCGAATTGGAATCACTTCATTTGGACATCTGAGTACAGAGAACGAACCATTTGAATTCAACACATTGTTCTTCTACTCTTCAATACACTTCAAACCTCTATAAATCCCATAATTTCTTCACTTCTCCACTCTAACTCCATAATCCACGATTGTGCTCTAAATCCATCCAAATGGTGCCTCAAACCTGGTAATAACCCCTAGATATGCACTACAAAATAGCACTTATCAATCCTCCAGGCTCAAAAAGTACTCCTCTTCCGAAAGCACCTCTGGGAATGGGGCAGGGTTCTCAATATCCAGATCTGGGCTTTCACCGCGGGGCGGTGGTTTCACTGCAGGGCAGTGGTTTCACCGCGGGGCGGTGTAATTGGCCGCGGGGCGGCGGTGGTAATTCAGGAGAACTGAGAGTCTGTGCCGGGTCGCGGTCGGTGTCGTCTCGGGGCGGTAGGGGTCGCCCATCTTCAATTTCAGCTTCATCAGCGCCATTTTCGCCCTCGATCACCTTCTCTTCGTGGGATACCTCCATACTCTCCATGGCCTTTCTGGTCTCAATCTCAGCCCCGCACCTCAGCTTCATAGCATAGACAGTCTCTTGCGTATTTTCTGCTGCAGGGGCTCGTGGTTGTGCGGACTTCGACTCAATCAACACTTGACTCAGTTGGTTAAACTGGCTTTGGAAGCTGGAAATCGCCTCTTGCTGCTGTTGGACACTCTGAGCCATGGTTGTTTGCAGTGAGGACACGTGCTGGGCCATGGTTTCCATGCTTTGAACCAGAGTGATGAGTACATCAGCATTGGGTGCATGCAAGTTTGCGTGTTGTCCTTGGAATCCATGCGCATATGGTTGCCCGTATTGTGGTTGATTTCCATACGGAACTGGGTTATAGTGCTCCCTCGACCCTGAGTTGTAGGTGTTTGGATATAGCTCCTGTCTCGGTCCCTGCGGGTTTACACCTCGACGTGCTTTTACTGCTATAGCGAATGCGGGTAGTCTTGGACAATCGTCAGTGGTGTGCAGCGTTTCACGACAGATTCTGCACCCACACACATGTGGGGTCACAAGTCAATTACGAAAAATAGTCAAAGGTCGGGATTCGCGGCATTACCTTCAGCAGGGGCCGGATCGGTGGAAGGCTGGGGCTCGAGCGGCACGGTATCGCCAGAATGGACCTCGTCCTCACCGGCACTTTCGTCTAGAGATTCCTCTCCGACGCCGGCCAACTGGAAAAGCTCCGAACCAGGATTCCCCTTCGGAAACAAGGTATCCATGGTCTCTTTCTCCGCCTTCAAATCCCAGGTCTCCTGCTTGCCCTCTTCAAACTCCTTGATCATCTCGACACGCGACTTCAACGCATAGAAAGCGCCTACGTCGCCTGCGACCCGACCAGCCTCAATCCTAGCCTGCTTCACCTTCTCTTCAACACTTGACTGGCACTCACTAAGCTCCCTCCGACAAGCATCCAAGTCATCTTGGCAATTCTTCAGCTCCCTAACAAAGCGGCGCTCGGCGTCCCTAAAACGGCTCTCAGCTCCTTCCACCTTGGTCTTCAAAGATGCCAGATCAGACTCTGACCTAGCAGCCCTGTCCTCCGCCTTAGCAACCATCTCTTTGACACCAGAATACGCCCCCAAGAAAAACTGGAAAGTCTGAAAAAAGGACAAGATCAAAACAATCAAGGTTCCACCCGACTATGAGAAAGAAAACGAACAAACTTGAGATCTGCCAAGATAACTTACCTTCCACACAGAGCACCCCGCTTCGCCAAAACAGTCCAAGGGAGAGACGCCATCAACTTCAGACTTCAGAGTCGGGTCCTGAGCATGAAAGAGATCGGCAATCGATCGACCGACCGTGTCGATCTTCTCGACTCCACGAGCATCCATCGCCTTTTTCTTTGGAGTGTCCACCACCTTCACATTGCCAGAAGAAGCACATGCCTTCCTTTTCGAGCCAACTTTGGCTGGGAGCGACGACTCCACCGGCGTCGATTTATTCGACGAGGCCCTGGCCGCCGCCAACCTTTGCTCTATCAGACATTTCCCAGACACTCCCTTCAAACGGGCACTCGATCGACCAGCCGGAGACGCTGACACGACATAAAATACATAAATCGCAAGAAGGCGATTAAAAAATACATGAGTCAAACAAAAACTTACGCTTGACCCGAGATGACGAAACAATCAACATAACGTCCTGAGTAGTGGGGGAAGTCGACAACAAGTTGACGTTCATAAACTTCCGCTCCGACGCGGGGATACTAAGGATGATTGACGAGGCCGGAAACCGGTGTCGTTTTCCTGTCAAAATAATCTCAATTCACCTACTAAAGAGTATAGCAAGTAAGTCAAGATCGATCCCACAGGGAGTCGGTTATCTGTACGCAATTATGTATGATCAACAAGTAACGGGGGGTTTTGTCTAGAATAATCGTAACGTAAACAAATATGCAATTAATGACAAGAGATGAAATATGATGAGAGAAAGTATTCCACCAGACAAATATCCACACCACAATGCAATCGGTTGATCACTGAAAACTATCTTTCCAAGTTCTTTTACTATCTTATCATTGTTCCCACCCTGATCGTGAATACTATCGATTCTCACAGTTGTCGATAGACTTATTACTATGCCAATGATAAAGCATAACTGATTCTCACAGTTGTCAGCGTACTTTAACACCAACACAGCAATAGCAATACACACAAGGATATAGGACACATGCAAGTAGAAAGATGTACAAGTACTCACTCCCCTACTTAACATGCAATTGACTCTCACACACAAATATACGCTCGGAACCCCTATACGCACAAACGTGTTTGCCACTAGATATGCACTCGAAACCCCTATATGCAATCCTAGCAATATGATAAATGCCGAAAGACCTAGTTAGCAACTCTAGGTAAACCAACATAAATCAATAATCAATTCAATCGAGAGAATCAATCCAACTTAATAAGATATAGAACAAGGAAATAGAAATCTCACAACCAATTCATTGTAGTGCTTCAATCGTCTAGCGAAACAAGAATGTTTAGCTATCCATTACTTGAAAAACCTAGAAATTATATTAAGGAAGAAGAACGTAACTATCTGCGCTCATTCTCAAAACTAACGAAAAGACCTTATATAGGTTTCTCGAAGTTGACCTAATAACCGAAATAAGGAAATAATATAAAACTAAAACATAAAGTATAAAATATCAAAATAGGAAATAACAGCACACGTCAACCACGCGGTCTTCATTCCACAGCGAAGCGGTAATGCTCCCCCGCGATGTGGTGGCTTCTTCTGGCGCGAGGCGCTTCTCCTAAGGATCTTCACCGCGGGGCGGTGACAGTGCCGCGGGGCGATGCAGGCAACTTCTTCATCCTTCATCTGCTCCAACGTACTACCAAGCGAGGTAGTTTTCTCCCTTAGCTCTGAGCATATCTTCTTCAACATCTCCAACTTCCTTCATTAGGCTACAAAACCTCCAAGTCTATACAACTCCAACTCTTCTCCTAAGTAACAGACTTAGCCTAATTCTCCACTTAAACTCCATCTAATATGTGTCAAAAGTCACTAGTTAAGGTGCACTAAATTGCACCTATCAAATATCCACACACTTAGACCTTTACTCATCCCGAGTAAATTAGCTCCATCATACTCCAATCCAGCAAAATCAAGGTCTCAGGAAGTGTGACAATATAAGACACTAATAACCACAACAACTCAACAACCAATACTCCAAACAACCAAAACGAATGATGCGAGAGAACTCTAATCCTAGCTCCAGTCCAACTCCTTATCGCTCCAAAGTGGCCTACCCGACAATCCTTCTATGTCGCCCTTCTTATGACGCCTCGCCAATAGGTAAGAGAAATCCTAAACTCACTTTTTTTTCTTTTTCACTCATCTTGCCAAGGCGCCCTTTCGGGTTTTCACCAAGCCACTCATTTCATTTTACTGGATGTCTCACATATACTCACATCACTCCAGTCCACTCTTGCCCTGGTCTATTACCAGTCGGACTACCTGCTTGTTGCCTGAGCCGCCCTTTCGGGTTTTCGACTCATCCCAGGATTTTTGATTGCCTTTTCAACATTTTATGCCTTTTTTTTTTTGAAATAAATGCAAGTACGAAAATGCATGAATTAAAAACTATACACTAGCTAAGATAGACAGTGAGTCTAAATCCCTCCCCACACTTGAATGACACATTGTCCTCAATGTAAAAAGAAGACAAAGCAAATAGGGAAGAGAGAAACACACTCACTGGGAACGTGGACACTAAGGATAGCCCGGCGGAGGTGGATGCCTCCCAAAGTACTGCTCTTTGATGTAAACCTCCGCGGCGTCCAGCTGCTCCCGGATGTCACGTGTAATCTCAGCTTGACGAGCCTGCAACCGAGCCAAAGTCGCCTCGTTCGCAGCCTCCTGACGTAGCTCAAATGCAGCAAAACGGACGAACATCTCATCCCAGGAGAACTCAGGAGGTGGTGCAGACGTGGAAGCCACGTCGGGGATGGGTGGATCAACATCCATGATCATGGTTGCATCCACCATAGGCTCAGGCTCCAGCTCAGCGCCCTCGGAGTCCTCAACTTGTGGTGCCATCTCCTCATTAGCTGGTGTCTCCAACACCCCGTCCGCAGGAACGATGTCAACCACAGCAGCCTGTGGTTCTATTTCAATAACCACGGGATCAATCGCAACATCATCAGCCGGTGGCTCTAACTCCTCCTCCACAGGAGCAATCTCAACATCGAAAGGAATGTACCAACCCGTGAAATCCTTCGGATACACCAAGGGACGAGGAAGACGCACAAGATGGCCACCATGAGAACACCACATATACTTCCCCTGAGATCCGCTCAACATACCACGACGCCGCATATACTGGATGTTATAACGAATGGGCATAAGCGGGTCCGGAATGGTATCCAAAGAAATCATGGCTGCCGCAATCAAAGTAATCAAACCTCCCTGCACAATATCTCGCCCGACGTCCTCACGAACCAGCAGCAGCTCATGTAACCAAATAGCAAACCATCCGGGTTTTAAACTGACACCGTCAAATCCTTCGTATACCGTCAAATCCTTCGTATCCAACTCAAGGCATAAAAATATTAATCACCCGTTTAAGGTTTTTTCGGGGCCCTTTATGCCTTGCATTTTTTTTTTTTTAGAGTTGAGAAATTATACCAGAGGTCCACCGCGGGGCGGTAGAATCCACCGCGAAGTGGTAAATTGGCGACGCGGGGCGGTGGGATACGCTGGGTACCAAGTCTCATCTCGGATTTACTTTCGTACCTGAAATGTGAGTAACAGGCGAACGAAACAAAGCAAAATAAACTATGAAATTAATCTAAGAAAAAGAAAGGAAAAGAACTAACCCGGGTTGCCTCCCGGACAGTGCCTTGGTTTATGTCGTTGGCTCGACGTGGGTTGTGGCTCATCCTGCTTCAGCGTCAGGGTTCTCGAGTAGTGCCTCATCCTGGATTGGATCGAACCCCTCGTAGTAAGGCTTGCATCTGTGGCCGTTCACCTTGAAAGTGGTGCCGGTCTTGGGGTTGATCAGCTCTACGGCCCCATGGGGGTACACCTCAGCGATTTCATACGGGCCTGACCACTTTGATTTCAGCTTTCCAGCAAAGAGCTTAAGCCGGGATTGGAATAGAAGAACTGTATCTCCTGGCTTGAAGTCTTTCCGCAGAATGTGCTTGTCGTGCCACTGCTTGGTCTTCGCCTTGTAGATGACTGAGTTTTCATAAGCGTCAAGGCGTAATTCCTCAAGTTCTTGCATTTGTAGCTTACGGAATTCACCTGCTTCATCCAGTTGCAGGTTGCACTTCTTTATTGCCCACCACGCCTTGTGTTCAAGTTCGACGGGTAGGTGACAAGCTTTTCCATATACCAGCCGGAACGGGGACATCCCTATCGGCGTCTTGAAGGCTGTACGGTATGCCCACAGCGCATCATTGAGCTTGGCGCTCCAGTCTCTCCGGTGAGCTGCTACTGTCTTCTCCAGTATGGTCTTGATCACTCTGTTGGAGTTCTCAGCTTGCCCATTAGTCTGAGGGTGGTAGGCCGTGGAGATTCTCTGAGTGACATGATATTTCTTCAGCAGGGCAGTCACCGTCTTGTTGCAGAAATGGGTTCCCCTGTCGCTGATTAAAGCTTTGGGTACTCCAAATCTTGAGAAAATGTTCTCCTTGATGAAACTTGCCACAACTTTGGAATCATCAGTCCTGGTAGCCTTTTCTTCCACCCACTTGGAAACGTAGTCCACTGCCAGTAATATATATAGATTCCCATGAGAGTTAGGAAAGGGTCCCATAAAATCCATGCCCCAGACGTCAAAGACTTCGCAGAAAATCAGTGATGACTGTGGCATTTCGTTCCTTCTGGTGATGTTGCCGACCCATTGGCATCGGTCGCAGGCTTTACAGAAGACATGAGCATCCCTAAAGAGGCGTGGCCAATAAAATCCTGCTTCCAATACTTTCCTAGCAGTCCTGTTTGCTCCAAAATGACCTCCACATGCCTCAGAATGGCAGAAGTTAAGGACAGATTGTACCTCGTTGTCTGGGAGACATCGGCGCACAACCTGATCGACGCAATGCTTCCACAGATAGGGATCGTCCCAGACATAGTGGCGAGCTTCTCTCCGTATCTTTACTTTTTGGGCTCTGGTGTAGTCCGGGGGGAATTCTTCTCGAACCAGATAATTGACTATGTCTGCATACCATGGTCTGTAAGATTGGATTCCGAAGAGATCCATAGCTATCTGAAGAGGGACGTCAGCAAGATTGCCAGGGCAAATTGTGATCCCAGAAATAAGACCGCGGGGCGGTGATGTGCTTTGGGGTCGCGGTGAGCTTTCCTTGCTCTCAAGTAATCTAATCGCCACGTCGCGGTGGTCATCACCGCGAGGCGGTAGTTTCTCCAACTGCATAATGTATACAGCTCGCCGGGTCGCGGTGGTGGGAACCGCGGGGCGGTGCGTGTTCTCTGAACTGCCTTCGAGTATGAACAGTGTATCATCTGGGAAGGTGCCATGTATGGGGCTCTGTTCTCCAGGTTTATCTTCCTCATGGACGAGTCTGCTTAGGTGATCTGCTACGAGATTCTCTGCTCCCTTCTTGTCACGGATTTCCACATCAAATTCAGTGAGGAGAATCCATCAGATTAATCTTGGCTTTGCTTCTTTCTTCGTCATTAGGTAACGAAGAGCAGCGTGATCTGTGTAGATAATCACCTTGACTCCCAGGAGGTATTGCCTAAACTTTTCCAAGGCAAAAACGACAGCCAATATCTCTTTCTCAGTGGTGGAGTAGTTCCTCTGGGGTCCATTCAGAGTCATGGATGCGTAATGAATCACGTGGGATGCCCGTCCCACTTTCTGTCCTAGAACTGCTCTGACTGCATAGTCGCTGGCGTCACACATGATCTCAAATGGGCGAGACCAGTCAGTTGCCTGAATAATGGGTGCGCTTGTCAGGCGTTCTCTCAGGCAGTCAAACGCTTTCTTGCACTCATCTGTGAATACGTAGGTCACTTCCTTCTTCAAAAGCTCGCAGAGGGGTGAAGATATCTTCGAGAAGTCCTTAATAAATCTGCGATAGAAACCTGTATGACCTAAAAAGGAACGCACTTCACGCACATTAGTAGGATAAGGCAAAGACTGAATTACATCAATCTTCGCCTTATCGACCTCAATACCCCTAGCAGAAACAATATGACCCAAGACTATTCCTTGTTCCACCATAAAATGACATTTTTCAAAGTTTAAAACCAAATTGGTATCAACACATCTTTTAAGCACAAGTGCCAAATGGTCTTCTAAACATGAATCAAAGCTAGTGCCATGCACCGTGAAATCATCCATAAATACCTCAATGAATTTCTCAACATAGTCAGAGAAGATACTAACCATACATCGTTGAAATGTACCGGGTGCGTTACACAATCCGAATGGCATTCTGCGGTATGCAAAAGTGCCAAAGGGACATGTAAAAGTGGTTTTCTCTTGGTCCTCTGGTGCAATGGCCACCTGGAAATATCCTGAATATCCGTCCAGGAAGCAATAGTAGGGTCGCCCAGCAAGGCATTCTAGCATTTGATCAATGAAGGGCAGGGGAAAATGATCATTCCGAGTTACCGCATTCAGCTTACGGTAATCAATGCATACCATCCATCATGTGGTAGTCCTGGTGGGGATTAGTTCTCCATCTTGATTCTCCACTATAGTAATCCCTCCTTTCTTAGGGACAACCTGGGTTGGACTTACCCATTGGCTATCCAAAATAGGGAAGATCATATCAGCTTTGAGGAGTTTGAGCACTTCTTTCTTCACCACTTCCATCATTGGAGGATTTAGCCGTCTCGGTGGCTGCCTAGACGGTTTAGCTCCGTCCTCAAGTAAAATCCGATGCATACAAGTCGAGGGACTTATCCCTTTTATGTCTGCAATGGTCCATCCAATAGCGGTTTTGTGCTCCCTGAGCACGTCCAAAAGCTTCATCTCTTGATCTGCAGAGAGCTTGCTGGACAAAATGACTGGCAAGGTGTCTTTGGCTCCAAGAAAGGCGTACTTGAGATGGTCCGGCAGCGGCTTCAATTCGATTTATGGGGCCTGTTCAATAGAAGGAACGAGCCTTTCACTCGGGTTTAGTAAGATGGGGCCAATGCCCAAAGGATCTGTAGAGTACTTACCATGAGTATCTAGATGAGCGATGGCTTCCTGCATGTTAGAGGGTAAAGAATATTCCTCATAGGAGGAATCCAAATTATTTTCAACAATAGACATCAACTCGTCAGAACCAGAAATATCAAAGACCTCCTGCACAATGGAATTGATCACATCAATGGAACACAGAGAATGGTCTTCTTTGGGGTATTTTATTTCTTCATAGATATTATATTCTACCCTCTCCCCATTGAATTCCATGGAAAGTGTCCCACTTTGCAAATCAAGTTTAGTCTTAGCAGTTTTCAAAAATGGCCTACCTAACAGTATAGGAGTTGCCTTTGCATCTGTTTCCATATCTAAGACATAAAAATCTGCAGGGAAAATCAACTTATCGACCATAACAAGGACATCCTCTATGACTCCCCTAGGATAGACACTAGACCGGTCAGCCAATTGAATCACAATACCTGTTTCCTGCAGAGGTCCAAGTCCGAGGGATTCATAGAGAGAATAGGGCAGCACATTGATGGAGGCGCCTAGATCAAGCATAGCTTTCTCAAACCTGGTGTTCCCGATGGTGCAAGGAATGCTCCACATGCCTGGATCTCCGCATTTCTTTGGCAAGCGCTGGAATACAGCAGAGACGCGTTCGCTGACCTTGACTTTCTCCTTTCCTTTCAGCTTCTGATTCCTCTTTACTATGCATAGCTCCTTCAGGAATTTAGCGTACTTTGATACACTCTTGACAAGATTGAGGAGTGGGATATTCACCTCACACTTACTGAAAGTATCAAAGAGATCCTTGTCATCAATAACTCTCCTTTCCTTGAGTGCTTCTGGAAAGGGTGCAGGTGGTTTCTCAGATCCAAGAGGAGGAAAGTTGGGCCGTACATAGGTATCCACCTCCTCGTCAGGAAGAGCTACGAGTTCTGGGCTTTCACCGCGGGGCGGTGAGTTCAACGCGGGGCGGTGAGGGTCGCCGCGAGGCGGTGATAATGGTGTAGGAACACTGGGAGCTACCACCTCGTTGCGGTGAGAACTGCCGTGGGGCGGTGATACTGACTCTTCAGCAATCTCAATCTCAGCTCTGTCGTCCTGATCAGCAATAGGGGCGACATGTAGTTCCTTGCCACTTCGTAGGGTTACTGCGTTTGTAGCATCTTGCCTTCTCTCTTTTCGTAGCTTAACGACCACATCCTTGAAGTCGGTCATGAACTCTGCTATCCGCTGGAAAGTAGTCTCAGTTTTCTCCACATGTGTTGCAAAGTGTTGGGTTAGGGTATGGAGAATCGTTGCGGTCGAAGAGGGGCTGTGAGCAGTTGGTGGATCATCAATGCAAAGCTGTCGTGTTTCAATGGGCTCATAGCTCTCAGCAGCACAGACTTCAGCAGTGGTGGTATCTGTGGTTTGCCTTCCCATCCCCACAATTACTTCCCTCAAAGAAGCAATCTCTTGTGATATATGCGAGTCATGGGAGCTGATGGCACCAACTAGCATGGTTCTCGGGGGTTCAGAATATTCCCTTGTACCTTCATCCATCTCTTTAAGCGTGGCCATGGCGACATCCGGAGTCAGATTGAGGATGCTACCACCACAAGAGGCATCAATCATTCTTCGTTCAATGTCATTCAGCCCGTTGTAGACATAAAGCACCAGAGACTTCGTATCAAAACCGTGGAATGGGCAACTCGTGCAGAGTCGATCAAACCGCTGACAATAGTCATAGAGTACCTCATCTTCGCCCTGTTCGATGCATGTGATCCCCCTTTTCAAAGCGTTTGCCATCTGAGAGGGAAAATAATGGGCAAGGAAAACCTTGTGCATCTTAGTCCAGGAGTCTACACTCCCTCCAGGTAGATGATAGTACCAATCTTCAGCCTCATCCTTTAGAGTGAACCCAAAGGCTCTCATTTTGATCTGGTCCTCCGTGACATCGGTGGGATTAATGCTCATCAGAATGGTGTGGAACTTGTTCAGATGAAGAATGGGATCCTCTCCACTTCTTCCATAATATTTTGGTAGCAACCGAATTGCTCCTGGTTTAAGCTCAAACTTGACCCCGTCAGCCAGGGGTGGAATAGTCACAGCCAAGGGCTGTTGTACCAGATTATGTTCAGTCCATTGGCGGAGTGTTTGCGCCATTCGTACCTATCTCTGTAAGAACTTCAACAAGTAGCGAATCAGTAGTAAAAGTGTGGATCGTAAGATAGATCCACACGGCAGTCAATCACAAATAATCACAAATAGAAAATTTGACTCCCCGGCAACGACGCCAAATTTGACGAGGCCGGAAACCGGTGTCGTTTTCCTGTCAAAATAATCTCAATTCACCTACTAAAGAGTATAGCAAGTAAGTCAAGGTCGATCCCACAGGGAGTCGGTTATCTGTACGCAATTATGTATGATCAACAAGTAACGGGGGGTTTTGTCTAGAATAGTCGTAACGTAAACAAACATGCAATTAATGACAAGAGATGAAATATGATGAGAGAAAGTATTCCACCAGACAAATATCCACACCACAATGCAATCGGTTGATCACTGAAAACTATCTTTCCAAGTTCTTTTACTATCTTATCATTGTTCCCACCCTGATCGTGAATACTATCGATTCTCACAGTTGTCGATAGACTTATTACTATGCCAATGATAAAGCACAACTGATTCTCACAGTTATCAGTGTACTTTAACACCAACACATCAATAGCAATACACACAAGGATATAGGACACATGCAAGTAGAAAGACGTACAAGTACTCACTCCCCTACTTAACATGCAATTGACTCTCACACACAAATATACGCTCGGAACCCCTATACGCACAAACGTGTTTGCCACTAGATATGCACTCGAAACCCCTATATGCAATCCTAGCAATATGATAAATGCCGAAAGACCTAGTTAGCAACTCTAGGTAAACCAACATAAATCAATAATCAATTCAATCGAGAGAATCAATCCAACTTAATAAGATATAGAACAAGGAAATAGAAATATCACAACCAATTCATTGTAGTGCTTCAATCGTCTAGCGAAACAAGAATGTTTAGCTATCCATTACTTGAAAAACCTAGAAATTATATTAAGGAAGAAGAACGTAACTATCTGCGCTCCTTCTCAAAACTAACGAAAAGACCTTATATAGGTTTCTCAAAGTTGACCTAATAACCGAAATAAGGAAATAATATAAAACTAAAACATAAAGTATAAAATATCAAAATAGGAAATAACAGCACACGTCAGCCACGCGGTCTTCATTCCACCGTGAAGCGGTAATGCTCCACCGCGATGCGGTGGCTTCTTCTGGCGCGAGGCGCTTCTCCTAAGGATCTTCACCGCGGGGCGGTGATAGTGCCGCGGGGCGATGCGGGCAACTTCTTCATCCTTCATCTGCTCCAACGTACTACCAAGCGAGGTAGTTTTCTCCCTTAGCTCTGAGCAGATCTTCTTCAACATCTCCAACTTCCTTCATTAGGCTACAAAACCTCCAAGTCTGTACAACTCCAACTCTTCTCCTAAGTAACAGACTTAGCCTAATTCTCCACTTAAACTCCATCTAATATGTGTCAAAAGTCACTAGTTAAGGTGCACTAAATTGCACCTATCAATGATCTTTGTTAGGCCTTCTGACTGAATGTCTACTTCCAACTCTTCAGCCTCAGGGACTACAAAAAAGAAGAGTTAAGCAAAGGGTTAAAACACATAAGACAAGCAAAAATAGGTCGAATACGTACTCTCAACTCGCCACTCCGACAGCAGAAACGAACAGTCACCCCCCTTCTCTAGAGACGAACGCTCGACGAAGAAGAACTTCGACCGTGGATGGGGGTCGAAGTTCTTCTTCGTTGAGAGTCGCTAAGAAATCCCTGACAAGAGGGGAGAACGGAAACATATGACCAATCCTAAATGGGTAAGCATAGAAACAAACCCATCCCTCGTAGCGAGCGTCGACTCTCTCGTCCGGATGCGGCAACCTTGCGACCGTCTCAGGAGGAAAGCCTCCGACTTGGAGGATCTGCTCCAACTCCGCCTCCAACAAAGTCCCCGTCAGAGCGTCTGCCTCCTTCATAAAGAAAAGGGGGGGGACCTCATTCTTGCTCGAGTTCGAGCGAGTAGTAGACAACTCGGAAGACTCGCTGGAAACCATTTCCAGAACAGAAAGAGAAGGAAATCGAAGAGCAATTTTTTGAGAAACCTAGAGAAACCTACCAGTTCGAAGAGCAAAGGAAGAAGATGAAACCAAACCGTCAGAACTTAATTCGGATTTATGGAGGGAATCGGCAGGTCACAGAGACGTCCCATCGTGCCATGGGATTATCGCCACGTAGCCCTCGCATGTCGCGCCCAGATCGAAAGGTGGAGATCGTGTGGAAGAAAAGTTGTTTGGACTCCATCTTACAGCTGCCTTGAGCCCAAAACAACTTGGGGCTATTGTTGGGCCCGACATACTCCAAAGGGATCGGAGCAAGCGAGTTGGGCCGAGGTCCAAGCGAAGTCGAAGGCCAGAAGAGACCAGAAGGAAGCGTCGGACACTCCTCAGACGCGTGGGATCCGACCAGCTCCGAACTTCTCGCCCTGGGCATTAATTGCTTGATCGATGGCAACGACAATAGCATTAAATATAGAGATTATGCTGGCAGTCAAGAGCAAATCCCGAAGATCTCGCCCATAATTAATAGAAGATATTGCAAAAGATAAGTAAAGGACACAAGATAAGATTACCATATATAGATCACGACAAAACAATTGACAAAAAACACGTATGCATCCAACATCCGCTCACTTACCCTAAAAAGAACTTACGAGTACACCCGCTCCAGTGGAGTCTCCCCGAAATATTACCCGACCGCTGCCGGTAGAATCACGAAAACACCTGTCGGACAAGACTCGATCCTTTTGACAAGCAGGTTTTAGTCATGTTACCTGGTCAAAGTAAATCCTAACAAACCTAAACAAGTAGCAAAGGCAAGCAAGGGTCGAATCCCACAGGGAGGAGTTGTCAATCTTTATGTAAGTTCGCATGCAATGGTAACAAAGGGGGGTTTTGAGGTTGATTGGTTATAAACAAAGCAAGCAAGGGAAATAAAAGCAAAGATTTTGTAATCAATTTAGGGAAAACACTTAGTCAAACAAATATCCAATTTTCATATGATAGATCGATCCTAGGTTATCTCTAATTCCTTTCCTTTGGTTATTCATGTCCCTATTCTGAATTAGTTAAGAGTCCAACCAGTCCTAATAACCCTAACTATCAAACAATCCCTACCAACCTTCAGGATTTAATTTAATAGCAGCAAGAAGCATAGGAATTAGCCAGGATACATGCAATACCACAACCCGCAGTATTTAACATATAATCAAATCTCTTTCATAATAAACTAGTCCTACCAGTCCTAGAATACCATGGATGATACAATAGATAAGGAATCTCAACCCGAAATATCCAAACCCTAGCAATAGACAATTACTAATATCAACTAGGTGATCAATCCAGTCAAATCAATAATAATCAATAGGAATATGCTCAAGAGAAAAGATATAATCCAAAGGAACATGGAATAGAGTTGTAACCTCACAATCAAATCATACGAAAATATTCAATTGTCGGACTAAGCAAAGGTGCTTAGCTCCTCATAGTTCTTGGAAACAAAATACTTCAAAGGGAAAACTGCTGAATACTAAAACGTGACAATTCTGAATAATATCGATGATGATTGAATGGAGGCTATGGAATTTAGGTTAAATAGACTTAACCTAAAGCCCAAGATCACAAACCTCATCTAAAAGGAAATAATAGTATAAAGTTCGAACTAAAATAATAAAGAAAACTCGGAAAAAGGAAAAAATAACAAAGTTCAGAAATTCTCTGACGGACGCCTGCCGTGTGCTTCCGCGGCCGCGGCACCAAATCCGCGGTCGCAGAAATTAACTCTGTGCTCTCGAAGTGAACAGCTCTCGAATTTTCCGCGGGCGCGGTGGATCTTCAGCGGTCGCGGCAGTGACATTCCTTCGCTCTGCGCCTCGCCTTTCGCCGCGGACGCTTCATGCCCTCCTTCTTGGTCGCGGTTGGTCGCGGCTCACCTTCTTCTCCTTCGTTTGTGTGGCTCTTCCTTCTATTATTCCTCGTCTCCTCAGGTGGTCTTCTCCTCGTCTTCTGGATGTCTTCAATTAGCTCTTCCGAACCACCATATCCACACTTCTTCTCTCTTACTCCCTACTCCACAGTTGTGTTCTAAATATCTACAAATGACACCCTAAACACTGGTAACAACTCCTAGATAAGCACTATAAAATAGTGATGATCACCTTTATTCTCTAAGGATAAGTTGTACTTTGATCTGATTCAATCATCAATAGATCTATAAATTACCTTGCTATTTCGCATCCATTCTTTGCTTGTTGATTGTCTATTTGGTTTGGATTGATTTTATTTATTATCCGATCGACACGTTACCCCGTCTAAGGCGATTTAGGTCATTTGATCTTTTTTCCCCAAAACAGTCATTTCCGTGTTTTAAAGGCCATTGGCGACAACGCCTACAAGCTCGAGCTTCCACTAGACTACGATGTCCACGCGACCTTCAACGTCACCGACTTAGAACCTTATGTGGAGCCAGAGTTCGATGATGGTGAAGCGGGGACGCTTCACAGCCAAGTGGGGGAGGGTGATGCGCTCCTACCCACCATGACTCCAACAGAGGAAGAGGAAGCTATGAGCGAATAGGAAGCTATGAGCATTCGCTCAGAAGGCCCTATAACAAGATCGCGTGCCAAAGCCATCGCCAATGCGACACAATCATTGATTGTGCGCATCGTCGCTAGCCAAGGGACGCAAGAGACCGCGTTCTCCCTCAAGCGCCTCCAGCCAAGTCCAGTGAACGCGTTCTCTGTCAAGATCCTCTCAACCATCATTGACCGTGATCTTTGAATTGTTTTGTTATTTATTGAACATTATTATTTTTAGTTATTTCTTTCTGGGCGTGTGTTCCACGCGTGTCGCGTGGGCTAGCCCAATAAACAAGACTCGGCCCACCTGAGTCCCACCAACTCTTATAAAAGGCCATCTCGGCCTTCTGTATTAAGTTACACTTCATTTTAATCTAAGACCATTTGTCGAGAGCTTTTGCCTCCAATCTCTTAGATCGGCGTCACCTCAATTCTTACTTCGCATCCTCATTCCTCCGCTGCCGACGCTACGGCCACCCACTCGAGTTCTTCGAGTCTATCTCCTCTGTTGCCGACGCTATGGCTTCGCTCGCCTCTCGAGCCAACACCATCATCGCGCTCGCTTACTCACGCGGGGCAACAACCCCGCGTTCTACCCATTCAATCTCAGAATCAACACGCGCGACTCACCACGAAGATCTCGATCCGGCATCTACAGGCAGGAACACATCAAGGCAGCTGGAGGAGGTGATGGCGCCATGGAGGAGGAAGGTGCGGACGAGGTGCGGGTTTACCAGGGCGGAGGAAGACTTCGCGAAAGGGGATGCAAGATCGTATTACCGGGCGAATTCCAGACCCGAGTTGGGGCACGAGTTCGAGGCACGCCAGCTAGTTTGGTCGTCGATGACACCACGAGTACTGCACCGGGAGCGGAAGCGGAGGATCTCGAGACGCCACCAGTTACGCGTAGGTGGGGAAGCCAGACGGTATGTAATTTTCTAATTCCTATTTTTTTTAATTTAATAATGCACACTTGTAGTTTATATTTAGATTTGTAATTAGTTTAGAAATTTGATTTGGTTGAGAAATTAGATGAATTAGAACGAATTCTAAAAAAATAGAACAAATTAGAACTAATTTGTATAAAATACAACAAATTAGAACAAACTAGAATAAATTAGAACAAATTAGAATAAATTAGATTAACTTAGAATAAATAGAAAAAATAGAACAAATTAGAATATAATTTAGAATAAATTATAAATATAATAAATTAGAACAAATTTAAACAAATTAGAACATTAGAATAAATTAGAAATTACTAAAAAATGCATAACTAGAATATATTATTATATACGAAATTAAATGGCATAAATTATAATAAAAGTGCATAAATTAGAATAAATTATAGAAAAAATAGTTATTTGAATGAAATTAAATGAATGTAATAATATTTAATTTTAGGTTGTACGAGATTTCTTCTCTTCGTTGTCGGTGAGACATCGGACGTCGAAGCGACGTTCGAGGCGGAGACATGGTGTGACTGAGTCGGCATGTCAGCGCGCGGCACTCGTTAGTAGCGAGATTTTAGACGTTGCGCAGCCGTCCTCACCACCCGCCCACAATGATGTGGTTATGGAGGACGTCCACGTCACGACTACTCGTTCCCCGTCGGATGATGAGGAGGAGGACATGGATCGAGATTATGTGGAGTCTTTCGATCCCATTTTGACGGCTGAGGATGATCCTATTTTGACGGCCGAGGACTTGGGGAGGGATGATGCACCCCCAGTTGCCTCTCCCCCTCCCGTTCTAGAGCCGGTTTCGGATCCCGCTCCTGCACCGGAGACCGCACCAGCTGCTGCACCAGATATTGCAGCTGGTCCTATTTTAGGCACTGCTCCGTGGATGCCGGGAGGGCCACATAGACCTACCCTCCTTGCTGGCTACCCGACCCATATCGCCTTCGCGATATGGGAGCTGAGTGATGTCGAGCCGGCTGCTGCTCCGGCTACTCCTGGTGCACCGCTTGATCCCGTTGCCCCTCCGGCTAGGGAACGGGGTAGGGGACACGGGTGGGGACGCGGGAGGGGACGCGAAGGACGGGCTCCTATCGAGGATGCTGCTGTCGAGGATGCTCCTGTGGAGGATGCTCCTCTTAGAGGTCTTAGGCGTCGCCATGCAGAGTAGGATTTGGTACGTATTTTATTTTTACCATTACATATTTTATTTTTTCATATTTATCCCAATTAATATATCCTAAAATTAATTTCTTATTTCAGACGAGGAAGGTTCTGAAGGTGCATGTCCGGAAGGCACACTATCGGACTCTAGAGGAGCACGCAGTAGAGGGCCCAGATACGTGGTGGGGGATAGCACAGCGCAGCGGCATCACTGCTCTGGGGTCGCTTGAGTACGGGCGGATGGACGGTTGCCTGATTTTGGCATTTGTCGAGCGATGGCACCCCGAGACGAACTCGTTTCATTTCCCGTGGGGGGAGATGACGATCACATTGCACGATGTACATCAGATTCTCGGGCTGCCTCCGACGGGAGGAGCATGACATTCGGGATGGCCGACGGGGAGGTCATGCAGCGCATTGCCACTACATTTGGTATCCAGCTGACCGACATTGCATGGTGGTACAGATTTGGCGCAGTTCCATTGGGTTTCCTCCTGAGCCGACTGCCACCTATGATGCAGGCTCCCGAGAGGGACGAGGGACTGATTGTGTCTTTCTACCTGCTTACACTTCTCGGCACGACTGTCCTGGTGGACAAGTCGACGAATTCCGTGAAGCAAAAGTGGATGGCGCTCCTGTTTGATCACGGGCTCACGGATTGCTATGCATAGGAAACATGTGTCCTGGCCATTCTGTACAGGAACCTGTGACATGCTTCCCGTCGCGGGGCGTAGGGCATTGCCGGTTGTGGTCTTCTTTTGAGGATAAGTTTTATTGTTGGTTCGTTTATAACATATTATTGTTTTAATTACTAATTTTAATTATTGTTTTACAGGCTTGGATTTGGGCATACTTTTTCCATTTCCAAGGACATCATGTGATGGACTTGGAGTCGATGGCAGACGCTCGGGCAGCCATGAGAGATGGCAAAGAGGCGCCCCAGGGAAGTGATCCGGAGCGATTGGTCGCCATACGCCGCATCCTAGACGGCATCCGATATGAGGAGGTAATTTAGGGTTGTTTAACTTTACGTCTTTTTTCATATAATGTAACGTACATTCTATTTAGATGGTTTATATATTCCTTATTTACTTACAGATACGGTGGACCCCATGGCCCGGATTGGACGTTCATGCACCTTTGTACGCCACTTCGCGGTTCCGAGGCATACTGGAGTGCCTTGATGTGCATGAGCCGTACCTTCCGGACCGTGTCCTCAGGCAATTCGGATATGTATAGGGGATCCCGCCCGCACCACCTAGGCCCATTAAGTGCGTCCGACCATTCGAGTTGCAAAAGTACGAGGTGGTCTTTCAGCCGGACCTTTTAGGCGCATGGGATGCCGATCCGAGACCTCTCATCGAGCTGGACGTGCAGGATTTGGCAACGTCATTCTGGGATGTTACTGACGACTACTTGGACTGGCTGGACGACGTGTCTCATGTGCTCGTGGATCCCAGGTCCCCCAGGCAGGATCGTCCGACGAAGCCTGTCCATCCACCTCCTCCCGTCGACACTCTTGCGGTAAGATAAATTTATTTACTTTTTAGTTCTTGTTGTTATCTTCTATTATTGCTAAAGCGTATTGTTATCAAATACAGCGGAGCCAGTTAGTTTCTAGTGAGATGCGTAGATTTCTCTTAGAGCCGGAGAGTAGGCCTACGGATTTCGTTGCGCTGGTCGAACGATAGTTTCACTAGTTGACTGATCAGACTCCACCGATGGCCCCTGCCCCACCGCATGCATCCCAGTTGTTTTGGGATTCTATGCACGAGGAAGGTCAGGGGAGTGGGGTCCGTTCATCCACGAGGATGGCGGCTAAGCGGGAAGCGGATGAGCGCGAGGCTCGTGATCGGGAGGTGGCTGAGCGTCTACAGAGAGCAGAATTAGAATCTAGCGATGATGATTAGTCCGATATTGTATTTATGGATGTTTGTATGTACTGACTATGGTCGTTAGTTTATTTCGACACTTCTATTATTTTGTCGTTTTTGTTTATCGCTTCTATTGCCTAATATAACTATAGGATATAATCATATCATATAACCACTGCCAATATAGGATACACACCCCTTATAACCTAAACACTACACCCTAAATTCAAAACAAATCTCCCTCTGAAATATGCGCCTAAAAAGGGAGCACCGCAAGCCATAATCAGGCGCGTAAATAACCTCTACCTTTCCGCTGATTACTATATAGCACGCCCACTTATGGCGCGCCATGCGCTTTCATTTGGCGTGCAGTGTGTTTTAAGTGGCGTGCAATGCGCCTCTATCTAGCGCATGAATGTGATTGAGATTTGGATTGTCTTTTTGGGTATAGGGTTTAGGGTTTAGGATATTATACTATAATGTATGATATTGAAGGATTTAAGTCACATAAAGGATATTGACTATGTATATATAACCCTAAACTTGTAAAAACATTTTGAAAAATACTAAGTGGTATGTACTTTGGTTATATATAGTGTTATATCCTATAGTTATATGGTTGTATCGTATATGATTATCCTTAAACACTAAGTATTATATCCTATGAAGTTATCCCTTGGAATTATAATTTCTTAAGACAAAAGTCTTATGAAGTTATGAGGTGATAAGACAAGGTGTTATGAAGTTATAACATGAACTTTATACTTACGACAAATCGTTTCGATAAACAAGTGATAACTTCTTAAGAAATTATAATTCCAATCCATGGAATTATAACTTTCTTAAGAAGTTATCACTTGTATTATACATTAATGGGATATGACAAAGTCTTATGAAGTTATAATGCGATAAGACTAGGTGTTATGAAGTTATAACATGAACTTTATACTTACGGTATAGCATGAAGTATGACGAAGTCAATATTTATAGGTTATAATACTATATTATTTTAATTTCTTAAGAAGTTATCACTTGAATTATACATTAATGGGATATGACAAAGTCTTATGAAGAAGTCGATATGTTTTTTTTGTGATTTTGGGCCATTGTGCGTTTTTTGTACTATTGGGCCTATTTTGGGCCCATTATGCATTTTTTGTACTATTGGGCCTAGTTTGGGCCCATTATGCGTTTTTGTACTATTGAACCTATTTTGGGCCCATTATGCGTTTTTTGTACTATTGGGCCATTTCATTCATATTTAATATATTTAATGAATATAATATTAAATGCATTTTTTGTACTATTGGGCCTATTTTGGGCCATTATGCGTTTTTTGTACTATTGGGCCTAGTTTGGGCCCATTATGCATTTTTTGTACTATTGGGCCTAGTTTGGGCCCATTATGCATTTTTTGTACTATTGGGCCTAGGTTGGGCCCATTATGCGTTTTTTGTACTATTGGGCCTAGTTTGGGCCCATTATGCGTTTTTTGTACTATTGGGCCTAGTTTGGGCCCATTATGCGTTTTTTGTACTATTGGGCCTAGTTTGTGCCCATTATGTGTTTTTTGTACTATTGGGCCATTTCATCCATATTTAATGAATATAATATTAAATGCGTACTAGTATATGTCATCCGAAAAATACATATATAAAACAAAATATAATATTCCTAATCCAGAAAACATAATATCCCTAAGCTTTGAATACCCTAACGTGGTATATAACTTGGGGACGCCGACCTATTATTTCAAACAGTAATACATCGTTAATTTCCAATCTATGGAATCTTACAAAATCCCGCCAGTTGTTGCCAAATCTGTATCGATTCCCACTCGTTGCGATACACACATGCAAATTAGCATCACCATAATCCAGGGTGACTTCCGTTGTTGCTGCAGAACTCAAGAATCTCAAAGCATGCTCCATCGGGATGCTATGCATATCAGTAAGTGCATTTAAAGTTGATATTATGATCAAATCCGAATCATAAATTTACATTATGAATGATGCGGTGCCTACCAGCCGATATTCTGGGTAGACATTCGTTTGATTTAATACAACAATGAAACTCTTTCGAGGATCACGTCGCATAGCTTCGACTCTTTCTAATGCTGAATTTACAACATCTCCAGCATGGGTGTCGAACTATCGCTGATTACTATAACATTTCTGGACGACGAAGCCATACTCTGTAACGACCTTGATATCCCGGATCTGAAATATGAAATCACAAGCTATAAACTCAAAAAATTAATTTAAGGAAAGATGAATAATGTAACCAAGAAGCTTACCTTAAGCTTTTTCGTTTTGATAAGGATGTTTTGTATATGGATATGGAGTTGAATTCGGATACTTATAGGGCGAGATTTAGCCGTTGGAAATTCTGTCCGTTATGCACGCCAAAATCAGGCGCATGTAATAGTCGTTTTTTCAAACGGCTAAATCTTGCACGCCATTATATCCGAATTCAACTCCATATCCATCGATTTAGTAACGCTGATTTTTGATATTAATGGATTTATGATATTTGTAGGAAACCAAACAGTACAACAAATAATGACATCTTCATCAAAATCATCAACAAACGCAGATAGGCTATGCTACTGTAATTTGAAATCCGTTGTCCGAACTTGGGATTTGCAGTGGAATTACGAAAGGAGGTATTGGGGATGCCCAGAAGTGGGGTGTCATTTCAGGGAGTGGATTGATCCAATGTACGAGGACAGGGCACACGCGGTTATTTGACAACAATGGCAGGAAAAACAAGATCTTGTTAAGGAAAATCAAGAACTTGTTAAAGATATTGATAACATTCGTAGATATAACTTCAATCTATTAAATGATGTACATCGTAGGTGATTAATGTCGTATCTTTTGTGTAATGTTGTTTATGTACTATCAACCTTTGTAGGGAGCAAGCAAATTTAGCAAAGCAGAGATATCATATGAAGCGAACGTTCACCAGAGACTACCCTAATTTCTTCAAACGCTAAAGCAATGTCATATCTTTTCTCTAACTTTTTCTAAGTTTATGATCAATTTGTATTGTTTTCTGTATTGTGTGCTAAATGTGGTTGTAGTCAACCAACATAATGAACAATGTGTATTGTCTTATAGATTAATGATCATTTTGTATTGTTCTTATAAAGATTAATACAAGTTGGGCTACACAATAGGGGTAGCCCTCCCCTAATATATTACACTTTACGCATTTTTTACATCCAATATCACTAAGGTGAATAAACTAAACTGGAGGATTAGGTGGACGATTATATCTGGTGCGGTATTCTCGAAACACTCTAAAGCTTGACTCAAACATAGCATCCCAACCATTGACGCTTTGGTCCCTATAGTTGCGCCATGCGTACGGAGGGAGGGGGGGGTAGTGGAGAGCCATCCTTGAGCCACACCTACAAAAACAGTAATTAACCCTTATTAGACTAAACAAATGAGCATTTACATCAAATAGTTTAGAAATAGTAAGCTTTACCGGTATGAAGTGGTCCCGGTTCCCCACGTGGGCCATCGCCAATATCTTATTTGGAGGGCCGGGGCTTGTGTCAGACGCCTTCATTGGTAAGCACAAGCACAGACCATCCCAGGACAAGAAGGCTATCGCAACTTGATAAGCGGTGGCAAACACTAAACCAATCAGGGGCATATCAAGACAGTAGTCCGAGGAGCAAGAACTGATGATATAGTTCACTTGAAACATAAGATCCTCATAGGACAACCCCGGCCGTAATCTAGGAAGTATTGGCATGTATACATCTGGGTTGTCAAATAACTCTGCCACCAGCTGATGTCGAACTTTGGTGTACTCATGCTCTTCCATGCCCAACAATACAACTAGTGTCCGGTACCCACAATGTCCGTCTGGACGTACATCTCTAGCCCCTTTAATGTACGGATACCAAAAGTAGTCCATATTCTTAACCCCAAAGTTCACCCCCATATGAACCATGGGTTGTTCATCGAACTGCGACCCAGACCATTCGGGTTGGGATTGACTCCCAATGCCGGTCGAAGCTGCACTTGGTTCCTTTCTAGGGCGACCCCGACCTCTACCTTGGCTCCCATTGGTCTTCTCCTTTGCCTTCTGCTTCGCCTTCTCCTTCTCATACTCCTCCAACTCATCCCTTCTGTGCTCAAACAAGCTCGGCTGTCTCGTGGTGTCATACTTCGTGGAACCTTTGGCCTTCCTTTTGCAACGATCACTGTCGGCTCTTTCAACGTACTTTCATGCGGGAACTCCAAGTCATAATACAACTCACCTAATTGGTATAATGTGTCTCGCCCCAAATCCTTTTTCTCCAACCTTGCATACATGTGACGCAACTTCAACTCTGAATGACACATCTGTACATTGTCCTGAGTGGGCACATTTATTGTTGGAGTCCCTTCCCATACCAGTTGCTTCCAGAAGTCGTGTACTTCATCCGGCACGATTGGGGTCCCCATAATGATGGCATTTGCAACTCTGTGGACGCACGGCGGAGCAAAGCAATCTTGCACCCACTGATCAGTGCAATCTTCAGAATATTCCTCCTTCACTATCTGATCATACATGCCCAACAACAAATCGAAGCACCTGTCCGATACTTTGTAGAATGACCTTGCAAACGCCATTCTTACTTCTGGCGCAACGTTTTCATCAAAAAACATTGGTCGTGTCGTCCTTGACATCTCCATGCTCGCCCTCACCTGCTCAATTTGAATTGTGACCGCATGGTGGATCCTCACGGACACTCTATTAAAGCCACCTCTGCTAGAATGCAAAATGTCCTTCAACACCTTATGCATACCCTCAACCCTATCAAAACAGGAAAAAGGACTCGTGTTATAACACTTTAATGAGACACAATATTAATCAACTAAACATTGGTTAAGGGATACCTGTTTGAAGTCCGCGTGAAGAAGTGAAGATGACGATCCGTCTATGCTCTTACTATGTTTTCCTTGTATGGAATGAGCCACTCCCTCTCAACGTACCCAACGAGCCCATTATGCCACGATTTTCTCAACCTGTCCAGCCTCTCTTCGTAGCTTTCTTCAGTGGTTGAACACCAAAGTCCCCAGCATTGGCCCGCAAAGTTCTTCACTTTCTCACTGTTTTTCAGGATTGGGGAGACATATGCCTCGATGTTGTGTTTAATATGCACCCAGCACAAAAGGTGTTGCACTTTCCCTTCGAAGACTATATGAATTGCTTTGATAAGGGACTTTTCTCGATCAGTCATTATAACCGCATGCATTACTCCTAACTCTTCAAACAATTGCCGAAGATGTTTCATGATGAACTTGTAATGCATAACCTTTTCCCCTCGGGTAAATGTATATGCAATGTTGAACGTCTTGTGAGTGCAAGTAAAACCAACAATTTCCACCAATGGCATATCATACATGTACAAAAGATAAAATATTGTTCATTAATAATAAAGAACCAAAATTAAGTACATAGATAAATCTACTATTATATTAAAATGTAATGCATACCTATGTGTCTTGTAGGTGGCGTCGATAACTACCACATGTGGGAACATCTTCAACAAGTGTTGCGAGTCCGAATGAGCAAAAAGTAGGATATCCACCTCACTCGTTGACTTCTTCCTCAGAGGACGAACTACGTAGTTATTTTCTTTCAAAAAATTTAGCGTCCACTGGGTAACCGTCAATTCGCCATGATCCTCGTACTGGATCTTTTGCAAATAGTTTGCAACCTGCTTCATGGATGTTACATTGCCGAGAAAGAAAGTCCTCAAATACGAAACAATATTTTTCGGCCCCATGAAATGTTTGCCCAAGCTCTTAACCATGAGCTGCTGATCGGGGGTCATTCTACCCATGTATGGATGCCCAATGAAGCTAGTCGGAAGCGCATGGTTGTGGCGACCTTCTATCACATCCAAGATCCATTTAAAAGTAGTCGACCATGGCTTTTTCTTCAATCGAACCCCATACAACTCAAATTTGCATCCGCTCTTCTTCGATTTGGTTTTACGAATAATCTCAACTCTCTTTTCCGGATCTTCTTCATTAACTTTTGGCCTTCCCGATCTATATTTACCGTACTGCTCACAAGTCAAACTAATCATTCTCTCATTTGAGTTACGAGTGACTAGAACAATCATCAAATCTTTTGCCTTCTACCTAGCCCAATCAGCCAAATTATCCCACATTAGGCTAGTACGAAATACACCTCCAAAGTCTCTCCCCTATACATGTTTGCATAATCAGGAATGATTTAGAAAATCTCGATTATAATTTCTAAAGGCACATATCCTACTTTAAAACTTTCTAAAGGCACATTAAAACTTTTTTTCTTACACCTACAATATATTAAACACTAACCACGAAATTGTCGATCGAGTTCTCATCGTCATCTTCTCCGCTCGAGTCGCAATCGTCATCGTCTTCGCTCGAGTGTCCATCATCCTCTTCTCCGCTAGCTTGACAATCCTCATCGTCTCCGTTCAAGTGCAAATCATCATCTAAACTAGTATGAGACATTTTTGATAAGGGTGTTTTGGATATGGAGTTGAATTCGGATGCTTATAGGGTGAGATTTAACCGTTGGAAAATCTGCCTGTTTGGCACGCCAACATCTGGCGCATCCAACGGTCGTTTTTTTCAAACGGCTAAATAATACACGCCAAATTCTGGCGTTCCAGTTTGCGCGCCAACAAGAGGCGCCCTACGCGCCATAATATGGCGCATGAACTTTATGCCCTTTTGCCACCTTCTTACTGTTTTGCTCTCTCCACGCCATATTTTGACGCGTCAAACCTGCACGCCAGATTGTGGCGCACTAAACCGCGTGCGAAAAGTACGAAAAACGCGTGTATATAACTCCTTCGATAAATAAAGACCACTAGGCTTTGCCCTCTTGCAGAAAAATTTTTTTATATTTTTTTGGTAAAATTCTCTCACTAATTATAAAAGCGGATAATAGCATTCGTCAAATTGTCTCCTCCCTCCCGATCGAGTTGCCCATTTCATTCCTCACTCGGATCACATGCAAACATCCAACGACGACGAACTAAAACGCGTCGTTTAGCGTCCTTTATTCCCAATTCCTCTTTGTTCTTTTTCGGATTCAGTTGGTTACTCCCACTGCCAGTTAGCACTGGAAACAAAAATGGGGAAATCGAGGAGAGATTGGAGTCAGATCTACGCAATCTACGGCGTCGACGACTGGCAGACGCTCGCCTTCCTCCTCCTCCACGGCGCCGCCTTCTCTCTCCTCTCCCTCCTCTTCCTCCTCTACTTCTCCCAGATCTCCTCCTACCTCGATTCCCTCTCCCTCTTCTCCTCCGCCTCATCCCGCTTCGCCGCCGGCTTCCTCGGCTCCGTCACGGCTTTCTCCGCCGTATGCCTCTTCTTCGCCGCCGGCAACCTCTTCTACTCCTCCGGCCCCCTCCGTTGGGAGATGTCGCAGCGGATGCTCGGCGCCGTCCCTGACTGGTCCGCCGTCCACACCGCCCTCGACGTCGGCTGCGGCCGCGGCATCCTTCTCAACGCCGTCGCTAAGCAGCTCAAGAAGGAAGGCAGCTCCGGCCGCGTCGTCGGCCTCGACCTCCACAAGTCCGTCACTATGTCCACCCTCCGCACCGCCGGCATCGAAGGCGTTCAGGTCCATCTCGATCTCGATCTCTTCACTCCAACACAATTAATTCAACTAATTAACTGCTTTATTCTCGCTCTAATTAGAATTTTCCGAGTTTAATTTGTTCTCATTCCAAATCAATTCTTTTCTAAATCGGGATCCGTGATGTACATCTCTAAGGTTCAATTTCTGAAAATCGATATTTTTTCAACGTTTCATTTTAATTTCTATTAAATGAAATTTTAGCTGATGGATTTACAAAAAGAAATTGATTAAATGCAGGAATATGTGACGTGTCGGGAGGGAGATGTGAGGCAGCTACCGTTCAGCGACAACTACTTTGACGTGGTGGTGTCGGGGGTGTTTCTGCACAGGGTGGGAAAGGAGTTGGGGCGGAGCACGGCGGCGGCGGCGGCGGAGAGGGTGAGGGTGGTGGGGGAGCTGGCGAGGGTGCTGAAGCCCGGCGGGATAGGGGTGGTGTGGGACGTGCAGCACGTGCCGGAGTACGTGAGGAAGCTGGAGGAGCTGCGGATGGAGGAAATCAGGGTGTCGGAGCGCGTGACGGCGTTCATGATGAGCAGCCACATCGTCTCCTTCAGGAAGCCACGTCACCTCCACGTGGGAACGGCTGAGGTCAGGCTTGACTGGAGATCTCACTTCCTCTGTTGACTGAACTACCTTGGTTACGTAGTAGAATTTTTTTCCAAACTATGCACTTTTTTAAAACTTATATCGAATATACTCTCGGATTCAAACTTATTACGAGAATAGACTGTTTCATGAGGTTTGGGGTAAATCGCTGTACGGACAAGCAATTTACCTAAATAAAGTCGCTGTACGGACAAGCGATTCTATTCGAACCACAACTTTAATTTATTTTTAAAAAAAAAAGGTAGAGTCGATGGCCCGGCCAGCGACTTTGTTTTAATTATTTTTTTTACTTTTCGATATTAGAGAGTAAAAAAAAAAAAATTGCAAAGTCGCTGGCCTAGACAACGACTTTGCTTTAATTTTTTTTTATATACTTTTCAATATCAGAGAGTAAAAAAAAAGAAAAAAAAATTCAAAGTCGATGGCCTGGCCAGCGACTCTTCTTTTTTTTTTTAAAAATAAATTAAAGTTATGGTTCGGATAGAATCGTTTGTCCGTACAGCGACTTTATTTTGGTAAATCGTTTGTCCCTACAACAATTTACCCCAAACTTTCATGAGCCAGCCTATTCTCGTAATAAATTTGAATCTGAACGTATATTCAGTATAAGTTTTAAAAAATTAAAAAAATACACAGTTTGGAAAAAAAAATTCTACGTAGTACGTACGCAGGACGCACAGTCGCACACACCACACAGAGAGGAGAGGGACAAAATGGGAATTACGTACATACAGAGAGTAAAAGTTAGTTTTTTTTTTTAAAAAAAAATGGCGCCGCTCTATAACTCCGTCCCTAATCGAACTCATTACCACTTATTATATCATAAACTCCGCCTATTTACTCCGACAATAAGAATTATTATGTATGGTTTCACAAAGAAAAGGATTATTATGTACACATACTTTAATAAACTAAATGTTTAATTGGTACTAGAAATTAAAAAAAGGTTTTTTTTTTAGGGGGAGGCGAAGTCAAAACATAGTTTCTTGCTTCCAAGTCGAACACTAGTTTTAGATTCGGGTGTAAGCCTATATTTTAGGGGTGTTCATGGTGGACCGGACCGGATTTTCGGACCGGACCGGAAATGACCGGATCGGACCGGTAAAATTCCGGTCCGGTCTCCGGTCCACCATTTCCCCAAAATCGGTTTTCGGTCCGGTCCGGTCCAAATCCGGAAAAAATCCGGTCCGGACCGGAAGACCGGAATTTTAAAAAAAATATTTTTTTTGTAATTTATATGTTTTATATATTTTTTTAGAGATTTATATATATTTTTTTATAGATATTTTTTTAAATTTAATAAGTTAGGAGTATATATGTTTTATAAATATTTTTTTATATATTTTTTATAAGAATTTAATTTTTTTATTTTTTAAAATTAAATCCGATCCAAGACTGGATCGGACCGGACCTATCCGGTCCGGTCCAGTCTTCGGTCCACATATGCCCAAAAATCCGGTCCGGTCCGGACCGGATGAACACCCCTACTATATTTGATGTTGGGTTCCATGTAATATACCGTATGATATGAATATATGATCTGCACCGGAGTTTTTCTAAATTAAAAGTGACTATATATATATGCTATTGTACGGGATCAAATGAGTGAAGAAATTAGTATGTATATATTATATATGTGCATGATGATGCACCCACATAGTACTGTGTGGTAATTGATATCCATAATTTAAAATTTAGTTCAGCATATGTATAATTGCAACTTAATGTGCAAGTGATCTAGGTCAATTGCTACCTAGAGCAAGTGATCGACAGCATATGTATAATTGCAACTTAATGTGCAAGTGATCTAGGTCAATTGCTACCTAGAGCAAGTGATCGACAAATACAATTGTTATATTCGATCAACAATCAATCATCAATATATAATATAAATTTATTCTGTATGAAAATGTTGAGAAAATAGAATGTGAAAATAACTTATTAATTACAAAATTCAATTAAACATTCTCCCATTTTTAACTTCCTCTTCCTTCCAATTTCATAACGTCCAGTCGGCTTGAACAAGATGGACACAAAATTCATTACACATGTAACGTATTGTTATGTGTTATGTGTGAAACTTAGGGTTCGTTTGGATATCCCTAGATAATGCATTAAATTGCATTATTTTACATTAAATTGTATTAAATGTCATATTTAATGCAAGATAATGCAATTTAATGCATTATTTTAGGAATTCAAACGGACCCTTAATTTGGCTTACAATATAACGTATTTTGCTGCCTCTCTTGATGGCCTCAGGCTGTTTCAATTGTAATCACATTTAAAGCAACAGTTGAAGTAGGACGTTACAGTATGTGTGAGTTCTATGCTTGTGCCTCCCTTTAAATCAGAAGACCATTTGTATTGGAGAACCACCATATGAAGCAAACATCGACATACACCAATACTCCAATGGCTTCAGGCTCTTCCAAAAAATCCTCCGGCTCTTCAAAAAAATCACTTGGAAAGCCATTGGCTAAAGTGATCGATGCTTTCCTGGATGGTTCGTATGTGCCATTTTCCGAACTGGCTGAAGGGATGGACTGCACTATCAAAGCTATGGTGATCCGCAAGTGGGATGCCATGACCCTACAAAAACATTATATTAGCACAGATTACATCTTGGCCGACCATACGATATTAATAAAACACTTTTACCCCCCCCCCCCCCCCCCCCCTTTGTGATTGCTTTAGAGCTTACCTTATTTGTCTTGTATGTCAGGGAAGCGCTATTCACTGCGTGGTCAGGGCCAACATCAACCACTGTTTCACGGACAAACTTTTAATAGGAGAAATTTACAACGTTAGCCACTTTACCGTTGCTCCGCCGAAGCCAACGTATCGCCTCCGCAACGATGATCCATTTGTTATCTACTTAGAAGGCAATACCGTTGTCAGACATCTAGAGTGTTCTCTGGAAGGATTTCAGAGATATCCGCTCCAATTGGTCCCCATTCAAGATGTCGATTACAATGGTTCCAAATTCCTCACTGGTAAATGATGCTCCAAATGAAAAACTTGATGTACTTCATGCAACTTACCCACCCACTAATGTGCTTCCTTTGTGCCAGATGTTGTAGGATGCACTATTAATATTGGGGCAATGAAAATCACTCCTACAGGTGCTCAGTTACTTGAGTGCCACCTCATAAACGAGAGGTACACCTTCCATGTTTCCCCATTTTCATGCCACACATCACATACTTGGAGCAAATGTTGCACTTACCGTTCGTTTGAACAATAATTATACGCACACGGGAAACACGATCAAGGTATCCATGTGGGGCACTATAGGTGATGACTTCCTAGAGCGCAGCAAGCGGGCCAAGACCCCATACAATGTTGTTTTCGCAGCCATGAACGTTCAACATTGGAATGGTATTGCGGCCCTCTTCCCATTGTTTACCAGTTTATATGCCTGCAAATCAAACAATCTAATGCCATTAGATAAATGCACATGTGACATATATTTGTCCACCACCTCATCCACAACACTGTATGATACAGAGGACATACCTACTATCAAGCAATTGAGAGATGTAATGAGGTAGATGCTTGAACTACACGCATAACTATATTATATTGTATTTAGAATTACACCTCTATTTCACCCCCTTTACACCTTCCAGCACCAATGTTCTTCCTACAGCATCGCCATCCCTCCATGCAAGCTCAGCCAGGCAAGGAACACTAAAAGAACTACTGCGTCTTGGAAGGGAGCAGAAGGATTTCCCTAAAAAGGTATTGGAAATACAGAATCCTCATAGACCACAATTTACACCTCGAAGAGGAACATCCAGTGCCAAACCTGTATTTTTTTGTAGGATTCCATCACCTTCAACATCGGGGTTAAGATTGAAAGGGTGCTTCCAGAGAACAGTTGGAACTATCCATCATGTGGTGGAAGAAACTGTAGGAAGGGGTTGACCCATGTTGGAGGCCAGCTGTATTGTACTTCGTGTTGCAAAACGGTTGAGTTCCCTCAAGTGAGGTCTGTGGTGCATCTGTCATTTGTAAATCAACCACGATAATTCACATCCACGCAGCACAAGTAAGTGGGCAACTAATTCCCTGCAGGTACAGACTACATCTTGAAGTTTCAGATGACACAACAACTCTTCCAATAACTGTTTTCGATGAACTTGCTGAAACCTTGGTGAAGAAGAAAGCCATGACTCTGTTGAAGGAAGTGTGTGTAAGTTTAAAACCGTGTCTGCCACATTATGCACAGGAAATCCCAATTCATGGAACTACTAAGTTTGGCCCTTTGGTTTGTGCAGGACGACCCTGAAGAATGTGTGCTCCCACGGGAAATCAAGCAGTTGGCTAACACATACCACGTGTTTGAGATCAAAACTCATACCTATTTCGTCGCCTCTAACGATATTGAAAAAAAAATTATGACAAGAATTGTAAGTAGTGGCCATGTTGTTAAGGTATTCATCGAATCCATATTCAATTGCTGGTGCACTCCTAATTCAACTGGAATAGTATTTGTGATGGCGTACACAAAACCAATGAGTTTTGCAGGACAATGAGGGTGTGAGTGGGCTTTCTACTGCGCCTCTTATCTTAGATGCTGAAAAGCCACATGCAGAAGACCGTGTTATTGATGTAGATGCAATAAAGGATAAAGACATGTGAGAATCGTTTCAACTAAATTTAGGCATGTAGTTAAGTTTCATAGCTTACATTCATGCTTTCATGTTTGTATGTCAGGAGTCAAGGCACAAAGGAGGTAACACCCGCTGTCAAAACTCTAGCGAAAACCCCGACAAAAAAGGAAGGATGTCAAATCATCATATGAGGAGGAATCGGGTCCTGACAATGAAACGGTTGCGGGCGGAGATCCTGTAAGGATGGAATGATGTGCAATTCAAAACATGTGTTTTGACCAAAGCAGACTCTTATGTTTCAATCCCAAAAAGCATTAGACCTAAACTGTTGTTTGTTTTAGCATGGGTGGAAACCTGTGACTCTTTTAACTTGAACTATTTCGTTCTGTTTTGCTAGAAAGATATTACTGTTTTGGGGCAAAAAGATCAATCATCCTAAATCGCCTTAGACGGGGTAACGAGTCGATCGGATAGTATAAAATAAATCCAAACCAAATGATCAATCAACCACGTATTAAATAGATGAAAACTTATAGTATGATATATTGATCGAATGATGACAAAATTGAATCATAGTACAACTTATCCTTGAGGAATAAGAGATCGAGTTTTGTCCGACCGGCTATTCCGATAGCTCGACCGGCTATACTCGAGTAACACCCCAGGGGAATTGAACGAGAACTGATATGCTGGTAAGCTTTTTTGAGAGCTGAGTAGATGAGTATTGTTCGCGGACGCGTCGTGTGTCGATTATTCTTTCATGGTCTATTTATGGTATCTTCTCCTTCGTCCATTACTGTCTTCGTGATATTCTCCATTTATTCCCATACGTGATCTCCGAGATTCTTCCTTAATGGCATCATAATCCTGTGCTTGATTTGGTTATCGTTTGCCTTGGATCGTGCAATCAATGCTCTTGGGCAAAATTCTCGGGGGTGGTCGGATCCCATTCGTTCGAGGAACGTCCGACGCCTTCCTCCAGTCTTCTTCGGCCTACTTCTTCACTTGAATCTTGGCCCAATCTGCTTGCACTGGTTCCATTGGAGCATGTTGGGCCCAACAATAGCCCCAAGTTGTTTTGGGCTCAAGGCAGCTACGAAACGGGAGTCCAAACAACTTCCCCTTCACACGATCTCCACTCTCCGATCTGGGCGCGACATGCGAGGGCTAACGTGGCGACAATCTCGCGGCGTGATGGGACGTCTCTGCGACTTGATGATTCCCTCCATAAATCTGAAGCAGGTTCTGACGGTTTTACTTCATCTTCTTCCCTTTGCTCTCTGATTTGGTAGGCTTCTCTAGGCTTTTCAGAAAAAAATGCTTTTCGATTTCCCCCTCTTTCCGTTCTGGAAATGGTTTCTAGTGATTCTTCTGAGTCGTCTGCTACTCACTCGAACTCGAGCAAGAACGAGGCTCCCCCCTTTTCCTTTTGAAGGAGGCTGATGCTCTGACGGGGATGTTGACATAGGCAGAGTTGGAGCAGATCCTCCAAGTCGGAGGCTTCCCTCTTGAGACGGTCGCGAGGTTGCCGCATCCGGACGAGAGCCGACGCTCGTTATGAGGGGTGGATTTGCTTTTATGCCTATCCATTTCGGATAGGTCACACGTTCCCATTTTCTTCTCTTGTCATGGATTTTCTGGCGACTCTGGCGCTTGCGCCGTGTCAGGTCATGCCACAAGCGTGGCGGATCCTTAGGGTTTTAGATCTGTTGAACTCTTAGTCTGGGGCCAGTTTTAATTTTGACGCCTTGTGGTACAACTACTCTCTGGGGTCAAAGAGTTCCTCTCGGGTCCAGTTGCGCATCCGTCCAGGTCGAAAGCCTTTGGTGGCTAACCTTGACGTGAACGACCGTGGATGGGGATCAAAGTTTTTCTTCGTCGAGCGTTCTTCTCTGGAGAAGGGGGTGACTGTTAGTTTTTGTTGTCGGAGTGGCGAGTCGAGAGTACGTTTTCGACTTCTCTTTACCCAGTTTTAAGTGTTTTAACCTTTTGCTTAACTCTTCTTTTTTGTAGTCCCTGAGGCTGAAGACTTGGAAGTGGATGCTCAGTCGGAAGGTCTGACCAATATTATTCTTGGTATCCCTGCGTCGGAGCGGAAATTCATAAACGTCAACCTGTTGTCTGTCGCCCCCACCACTTAGGACGTTTTGTCGACTCTTTCGTCATCCTGGGTTAAGTGTAAGTTTTTGTTTGAGTCATGTATCTTTTGTCATCCGTTTATATCTTATGTCTTGTCTGGTATGTCAGCATCTCCAACTGGTCGGTCAAGCGCTCGCTTGAAGGGAGTGTCTGGGAAGGGTCTGATAGAGCAGAGGTTGGCAGCGGCTAGGGCCTCGTCGAGTAAATCGACGTCGGCTGAGTCGTTACTTCCAGCCAAAGTTGGCTCGAAAAGGAAGACATGCGTTTCTCCTGACGACGGGAAGGTGGTGGCGGACACTTTAAAGAAGAGGTCGGTGGTCGCTTGTGGAGTCGAAAAGATCGATTCGGTCGGTCGATCGATTGCCGATTTGTTCCACGCTCAGGATCCGACTCTGAAGTCTGAAGTCGATGGTGTTTCTCCCTTGGACTGCATTGGCGAGGCGGGGTGTTCCGCTTGGAAGGTAAGTCGTCTTGTCGAATCTCAAGTACACATGTTTTCTTTCTTGTAAGGCTGGTTGGTCTTGAGTTTTTGATTTTATCTTTCTTTGTTCCAGACTTTTCAATTTCTCTTGGGTGCGTATTCTGGAGTCAAGGAGATGGTTGCTAAGGCTGAGGATAGGACTGTTAAGTCAGAGTCTGACCTAGCGTCTCTGAAGACCAAGGTGGAGGGGGTTGAAAGCCGCTTCAGGGACGCTGAGCGTCGCTTCGCTAGGGAGCTGAAGAGTTGCCAAGACGAGTTGGATGTTTGTCGGAGGGATCTTAGCGAGAGTCAGACAAGTGTTGAAGAGAGGGTTAAGCAGGCTAAGATCGATGCTGGTCAGGTCGCAGGCGACGTAGGCGCTTTTTACGCGTTGAAGTCGCGTGTCGAGATGATTGAAGAGTTTGAAGAGGGAAAATAGGAGACCTGGGACCTGAAGGCAGAAAAGGAGACCATGGATACCTTGTTTCCGAAGGGGAATCCTGGTTCAGAGCTGTTCCAGCTGGCTGGCGTCGGAGAAGAGTCTCCAGACGAAAGCGCTGGTGAAGACGAGGTCCATTCTGGCGACACCATGCCGACCGAGCCCCAGCCTTCTTCCGACCCGACTCCTACTGAAGGTAACACTGTGACCCCTGACTCTTGACTTTTTTCGTAAAAGACTTGTGGTCCCACCTGTGTGTGGGTAGAACATTTTCTGGAATGGCGACCCGTCCACCATCGCGGGTCGTAGAATATGTTTTTTTAAGAATGCTTGAAGTCCCACATGTGTGTAGGCAGACAATATGTTTTGGCGACCCATCCACCATCGCGGGTCGCGTGGATGTAAAAAAGTTAGACTTTTATTGACTTAATCTGTTTTACAAAGGGTCGATCTTGTTTCGTGTCCCTATGTTTTATCAGATTCTTCTAGAGAAGATAATCGTGACGCCTTTGATCTGTGTCAGATTTGCCCGTGTGCTCCGTCGAGTAGGGCTTTCCGTGTCGTGTAAGAAAAAGGGAGGCCTGCAAATGTATACGTTTATGTTTAGTCATGACTTAGTGTTATGCCAAGGAGGAAAGCAATATGTCTTTATTGCGTAGATGTAATAAGGTGTTTTGACCTTATGTATTGTATAAGGCAAGTGATCAGCGCTACTTTGTAGTGCTTAACTAGGAGTTGTTACCAGAGTTTTAGGTACCGTTTGTGTGAGTTTAGAGCATAAGTTAGGAGAATGGAGTTGAGGAGTAGAAGTGTTGATTTGGTGGTTTTGAAAAGCTTAAATGAAGACTTGAGAAGTTGAAGAAGAAGCCACCACGAGAAGACCACAAGAAGAAGAAGGAAGAACAAAGAAGGAGCTGAAGAACGCTACAGAACAATTTCCGCGGGCACGGAAGAAGGAGCCGCGATCGTGGAAAACACAAGAAGCAACGAAGCAACAGATGGCCAGCCGCGGGCGCGAAACCTCTAGCCGCGGGCGCGGATCGGCGCGGAGTGAAGACGAACAGCGAGGACCATAGAGACTTTTCCGCGGTCTCGGATCCTTTCCTGGCGCGGTGCGGAGACTCGATTCGTCCGAAGACTTTGTTATTTTATTTCTTTTTATTTTATTTCTTATTATTTCGTTTATTATATTTTAGGAGATTTTATTTCTTATCTTTTAGAAATTAGGTTTTGCAAAGTCTTTATATTCTTTCTTTAGAACTTCAGTTTTGTAAGTTGGGTTCTCCCCCAAGTTGGGTTTTACCTTTCTTTCTCTTTTCCCTTTTCTTAGTTTAGTTCTTTGTTTTGTTTTTGGCTAGACAATTGAAGCCTTGGTTTGAATTTGATATTGAGATTATTCCTTTCTTTATCCTTGAATGTTATGATTCTCTTGTGCTTCATCCCGATGAGTTTTATGGATTTCTCTAGCATGATCACCAAGTTTTATTGGTATTATTCATACTGCATGATTAGGGTTTTGAATTCTATTGGTTGATCTAGTTCATCAATTGTTGTGATTAGTATTATTAATATTAGTTTCCCTAGCCTGACAAACTAGTTGAGATTGGTATTATCTACAGTGCTGGTTCCCCTAATCTAGTCATCTTGTTGAGATTAATATTGTTCATCCCTAATTCAGAGTAGCAACTGCAATATTCTAAGAACTGTTTGGACTGGTCTATTGTAGAGAGAATTGATTGCATGTCAAGTACTGACTATTTGTTAAGTATTGCATAAGCCTATCTATTCCTGAGCCTAATGCTGCTGTTAGATTTATCTTGATGTTTTCTTGATTGTTTAATAGTTAGGATTATCAGGACTGTTTGGACTGGTAGTTAATTTAGAACAAGGATTAGGACATTCATGAGGATTGAGAACTAGGGATAATCAATGATTGATCAACCAAACTAAAGGTGGATATTTGTCTAGCCAAGCTTTCTATTGTTTTATTTATCGTTTTCTTAGTTAGATACAACCAAACCCCCCCTTTTGTCTTTGTTATCAATTGGTGAATGATTTTGCAAACAGGATATATAACTTGATTCTCTATGGGATTCGACCCTTACTTACCAGACTACATGAGTTAGGTTTTTGAGATTTACTTTGTTAGGTGCATGCGACAAAACTACTATCAAATTGGCGCCGTTGCCGGGGAATCTAAGGTCTGTATTTTCTTGTTTGTGTTTGTTTACCGTTTTGATCAACAAGACACTATCTTTTTCTTTTATTTTTCCTCTTTGTTGTGTTTTCGTTTCGTTTTTCGACTAACCCGCAGGAGTAGGAAGAACAAAAGAAACACCGCGACTGCGGCCGCCATGACGATTTTAGGGTTTAGTCGGAAAACAAAATCCGAAGATTTTCTGCGACCGCGGCCTCAAAACCGCGATCGCGGCCCGAGTGTCCGAGTTTTACTTTGAGAGACGGTGCACATTGCCAAGGAGGACAGATTAGCCCGACATTTTTATTTGGCACCGATGATGGCCTGACATTCGACAGTTGACGAGGAGGAACACCAGAGCCCACAACACGATTACATTTGGGCTCCCATTCTGTGTTCGTTGAAGGCCCGTGCAACCCCGTTTCTTTTATGTACCACTACACCTTACAATGGATTTATTTGGTTGCATGTGGAGTGACTTGAGGAGGACCGCCGCAACACCAGAGACATGTGCTTATATTGATTTACCGCCAGCACCGACATCCATATCCAGGCCACCTCAGCGACGGTTATGAGTACCTTTTCTGCTTTTCCCTGTGCTTCATCTTTTTGTCTTTCATTACATTGAGGACAATGCAATGTTTAAGCATGGGGGAGTGATCTATACTTGCTGGTCGTCTAAGAAAGAAAATAAAAAAATTGAAAAAGTCAAAAATAAGAAAAAAGACAAAAATAAATCCTGGGATAAGTCAAAAACCCGAAAGGGCGGCTTGGGTTATAAGCAAGTGGCTTGGACCAGCATTAGGCTGGGGTAATAAGAGGTCAAGAGTGATGTGAGTTTTTGTGAGCCCATCTATTGAAAAATGAAATGAGTGGCTTGGTGAAAACCCGAAAGGGCGCCTTGGCAAAATGAGTGAAAAGAAAAAGAGTGATTTTTAAGATTCCTCATTTTTCCTGGCATGGTGACATAAGAAGAGGTGATATAAGGAGGTTTCGGGTAGGTCACTTTGGGAGTTATAAGAAGATATATGGATGCTAGGATTAGATGGTTACTTTCACTCTATATGGTGTTCGGGTTAAGCTTGGGGGAAGTACTCTGATTTCCTTTAGGCTTGTGTGTTGTGTTGATTGTTGTGGTGCCTTGGAGATTCATGATTAGGTGCAGTTATTAGTGGAGATAGTTTTGTTGGGCTTCCTGAGACCTTGGGTATTTCATTGGAGGAGTAGGTTTCTATTAGCTTACTCGAGGACGAGCAAGGTTTAAGCATGGGGGAATTTGATCAGCGCTACTTTGTAGTGCTTAACTAGGAGTTGTTACCGGAGTTTTAGGTACCGTTTGTGTAGGTTTAGAGCATAAGTTAGGAGAAGGGAGTTGAGGAGTAGAAGTGTTGATTTGGTGGTTTTGAAAAGCTTAAATGAAGAACGAAGAAAGAGCTGAAGAACGCTACAGAACAATTTCCGCGGGCGCGGAAGAAGGAGCCGCGATCACGGAAAACAAAAGAAGCAGCGAAGCAACAGATGGCCAGCCGTGGGCGCGAAATCTTTTGCCGCGGGCGCGGAAGGGCGCGGAGTGAAGACGAACAGCAAGGACCACAGAGACTTTTCCGCGGTCGTGGATCCTTTCTTGGAGCGGTGCGGAGACGCGATTCATCCGAATACTTCGTTATTTTATTTCTTATTATTTCGTTTATTATATTTTTGGAGATTTTATTTTTATCTTTTAGAAATTAGGTTTTGCAAAGTCTTTATATTTTTATTCTTTAGAACTTCAGTTTTATAAGTTGGGTTCTACCCCAAGTTGGGTTTTACCTTTCTTCCTCTTTTCTCTTTTTTTAGTTTAGTTCTTTGTTTTGTTTTTGGCTAGACAATTGAAGCCTTGGTTTGAATTTGATATTGAGATTATTCCTTTCTTTATCCTTGAATGTTATGATTCTCTTGTGCTTCATCCCATTGAGTTTTATTGATTTCTCTAGCCTGATCACCTAGTTTTATTGGTATTATTCATACTGCAGGATTAGGGTTTTGAATTCTATTGGTTGATCTAGTTCATCAATTGTTGTGATTAGTATTATTAATATTAGTTTCCCTAGCCTGACAGACTAGTTGAGATTGGTATTATCTATAGTGTTAGTTCCCCTAATCTGGTCATCTTATTGAGATTAATATTGTTCATCCCTAATTCAGAGTAGCAACTGCGATATTCTAAGAACTGTTTGGACTGGTCGATTGTAGAGAGAATTGATTGCATGTCGAGTACTGAATATTTGTTAAGTATTGCATGAGCCTATCTATTCCTAAGCCAAATGCTGCTGTTAGATTTATCTTGATGTTTTCTTGATTGTTTAATAGTTAGGATTATCAGGACTGTTTGGGCTGGTAGTTAATTTAGAACAGGGATTAGGACATTCATGAGGGTTGAGAACTAGGGATAATCAATGATTGATCAACCAAAATAAATGTGGATATTTGTCTAGCCAAGCTTTCTATTGTTTTATTTATCATTTTCTTAGTTAGATACAACCAAAACCCCCCCTTTTGTCTTTGTTATCAATTGGTGAATGATTTTGCAAATAGGATATATAACTTGATTCTCTGTGCGATTCGATCCTTACTTACCAGACTACATTAGTTAGGTTTTTGAGGTTTACTTTGTTAGGAGCATGCAACAAAACTCCTATTAAATTGGCGCCGTTGCCGGGGAATCTAAGGTCTGTATTTTCTTGTTTGTGTTTGTTTACCGTTTTGATCAACAAAACACTATCCTTTTCTTTTATTTTTCCTCTTTGTTGTGTTTTCGTTTTGTTTTTCGACTAACCCACAGGAGTACGAAGAACAGGAGAAAAACTGTGACCGTGGGCTAAACACCGCGACCGCGGCCGCCGCGACGATTTTAGGGTTTAGTTGAAAAAAAAATCCGAGGATTTTCCGCGACCGCGGCCTTAAAACCGCGATCGCGGCCCAACTGTCCGAGTTTTACTTTGAGAGACGGTGCGCATCATGCTGCCAAGGAGGACACATTAGCCCGACATTTTTATTTGGCACCGATGATGGCCCGACATTCGACAGCTGACGAGGAGGAACACCAGAGCCCACAACACGATTACATTCGGGCTCCCATTCTGTGTTCGTTGAAGGCCCGTGCAACCCCGTTACTTTGATGTACCACTACACCTTACAATGGATTTATTTGGTTGCATGTGGAGTGACTTGAGGAGGACCGCCGCAACACCAGAGACATGTGCTTATATTGATTTACCGCCAGCACCGACATCCATATCCAGGCCACCTCGGTGACGGTTGTGAGTACCTTTTCTGCTTTTTCCTGTGCTTCATCTTTTTGTCTTTCATTACATTGAGGACAATGAAATGTTTAAGCATGGGGGAGTGATCTATACTTGCTGGTCGTCTGAGAAAGAAACTAAAAAAATTGAAAAAGTCAAAAATAAGAAAAAAGACAAAAATAAATCCTGGGATAATTCAAAAACCCGAAAGGGCGGCTTAGGCTATAAGCAGATGGCTTGGACCAGCATTAGGCTGGGGTAATAAGAGGTCAAGAGTGATGTGAGTTTTTGTCAGCCCATCTATTGAAAAATGAAATGAGTGGATTGGTGAAAACCCGAAAGGGCGCCTTGGCAAAATGAGTGAAAAGAAGAAGAGTGGTTTTTAGGATTCCTCATTTTTCCTGGCGTGGTGACATAAGAAGAGGTGATATAAAGAGGTTTCGGGTAGGTCACTTTGGGAGTTATAAGAAGATAGATGGAGGCTAGGATTAGATGGTTACTTTCACTCTATATGGTGTTCGGGTTAAGCTTGGAGGAAGTACTCTGCTTTCCTTTAGGCTTGTGTGTTGTGTTGATTGTTGTGGTGCCTTGGAGATTCATGATTTGGTGCAGTTCTTAGTGGAGATAGTTTTGTTGTGCTTCCTGAGACCTTGGGTAATTCATTGGAGGAGTAGGTTTCTATTAGCTTACTCGAGGACGAGCAAGGTTTAAGCATGGGGGAATTTGATCAGCGCTACTTTATAGTGCTTAACTAGGAGTTGTTACCGGAGTTTTAAGTACCATTTTTGTGGGTTTAGAGCATAAGTTAGGAGAATGGAGTTGAGGAGTAGAAGTGTTGATTTGGTGGTTTTGAAAAGCTTAAATGAAGACTTAAGAAGTTGAAGAAGAAGCCACCACGAGAAGACCGCAAACAGAAGAACGAAGAACGAAGGAGGAGCTGAAGAACGCTACAGAACAATTTCCGCGGGCGCGGAAGAAGGAGCCGCGATCGCGGAAAACACAAGAAGCAGCGGAGCAACAGATGGCCAGCCGCAGGCGCGGAACCTTTAGCCGCGGGCGCGGATGGGCGCGGAGTGAAAACAGAAAGCGAGGACCATAGAGACTTTTCCGTGGTCGCGGAAATATTTCCGCGGTCGCGGATCCTTTCTTGGCGCGGTGCGGAGACGCGTTTCGTCCGAAGACTTTGTTATTTTATTTCTTTTTATTTTATTTCTTATTATTTCGTTTATTATATTTTAGGATATTTTATTTCTTATCTTTTAGAAATTAGGTTTTGCAAAGTCTTTATATTCTTTCTTTAGAACTTCAGTTTTGGAAGTTGGGTTCTACCCCAAGTTGGGTTTTACCTTTCTTCCTTTCTTTCTCTTTTCCCTTTTCTTAGTTTAGTTCTTTGTTTTGTTTTTGGCTAGACAATTGAAGCCTTGGTTTGAATTTGATATTGAGATTATTCCTTTCTTTATCCTTGAATGTTATGATTCTCTTGTGCTTCATCCCATTGAGTTTTATTGATTTCTCTAGCCTGATCACCTAGTTTTTTTGTTATTATTCATACTACAGGATTAGGGTTTTCAATTCTATTGGTTGATCTAGTTCATCATTGTTGTGATTAGTATTATTAATATTAGTTTCCCTAGCCTGACAAACTAGTTGAGATTGGTATTATCTATAGTGTTAGTTCCCCTAATCTGGTCATCTTTTTGAGATTAATATTGTTCATCCCTAATTCAAAGTAGCAATTGCGATATTCTAAGAACTGTTTGGACTGGTCTATTGTAGAGAGAATTGATTGCATGTCGAGTACTGGCTATTTGTTAAGTATTGCATGAGCCTATCTATTCCTGAGCCTAATGCTACTGTTAGATTTATCTTGATGTTTTCTTGATTGTTTAATAGTTAGGATTATTAGGATTGTTGGGACTGGTAGTTAATTTAGAACAGGGATTAGGACATTCATGAGGATTGAGAACTAGGGATAATCAATGATTGATAAACCAAACTAAATGTGGATATTTGTCTAGCCAAGCTTTCTATTGTTTTATTTATCGTTTTCTTAGTTAGATACAACCAAAACCCCCCATTTTGTCTTTGTTATCAATTGGTGAATGATTTTGCAAATAGCATATATAACTTGATTCTCTGTGGGATTCGACCCTTAGTTACCAGATTACATTAGTGAGGTTTTTGAGGTTTACTTTGTTAGGTGCATGCGACAAAACTCCTATCAAATTGGCGTCGTTGCCGGGGAATCTAAGGTCTGTAATTTCTTGTTTGTGTTTGTTTACCATTTTGATCAACAAGACATTATCTTTTTGTTTTATTTTTCCTCTTTGTTGTGTTTTCGTTTCGTTTTTCGACTAACCCGCAAGATTTGGAAAAACATAAGAAAAACCGCGACCGCGGCCGCCGCGGTGATTTTAGGGTTTAGTCGGAAAAAAAAATTACAAAGATTTTCCGCGACCGCGGCCTTAAAACCGCGATGGCGGCCCAGCTGTCCGAGTTTTACTTTGAGAGACGGTGCGCATCATGCTGCCAAGGAGGACACATTAGCCCGACATTTTTATTTGGCACCGATGATGGCCTGACATTCGACAGCTGACGAGGAGGAACACCAGAGCCCACAACACGATTACATTCAGGCTCCCATTCTGTGTTCGTTGAAGGCCCGTGCAACCCCGTTTCTTTGATGTACCACTACACCTTACAATGGATTTATTTGGTTGCACGTGGAGTGACTTGAGGAGGACGGCAGCAACACCAGAGACATGTGCTTATATTGATTTACCGCCAGCACTGACATCCACATCCAGGCCACCTTGGCGACGGTTGTGAGTACCTTTTCTGCTTTTCCCTGTGCTTCATCTTTTTGTCTTTCATTACATTGAGAACAATGCAATGTTTAAGCATGGGGGAGTGATCTATACTTGCTGGTCGTCTGAGAAAGAAAATAAAAAAATTGAAAAAGTCAAAAATAAGAAAAAAGACAAAAATAAATCCTAGGATAAGTTGAAAATCCGAAAGGGCGGCTTAGGCTATAAGAAGGTGGCTTGGACCAGCATTAGGCTAGGGTAATAAGAGGTCAAGAGTGATGTGAGTTTTTGTGAGCCCATCTATTGAAAAATGAAATGAGTGGATTGGTGAAAACCCGAAAGGGCGCCTTGGTAAAATGAGTTAAAAGAAGAAGAGTGATTTTTAGGATTTCTCATTTTTCCTGGCGTAGTGACATAAGAAGAGGTGATATAAGGAGGTTTCGGGTAGGTCACTTTGGGAGTTATAAGAAGATAGATGGAGGCTAGGATTAGATGGTTACTTTCACTCTATATGGTATTCGGGTTAAGCTTGGCGGAAGTACTCTACTTTCCTTTAGGCTTGTGTGTTGAGTTGATTGTTGTGGTGCCTTGGAGATTCATGATTAGGTGCAGTTCTTAGTGGAGATAGTTTTGTTGTGCTTCCTGAGACCTTGGGTATTTCATTGGAGGAGTAGGTTTCTATTAGCTTACTCGAGAGCGAGCAAGGTTTAAGCATGGGGGAATTTCATCAGCGCTACTTTATAGTGCTTAACTAGGAGTTGTTACCGGAGTTTTAGGTACCGTTTGTGTGGGTTTAGAGCATAAGTTAGGAGAATGGAGTTGAGGAGTAGAAGTGTTGATTTTGTGGTTTTGAAAAGCTTAAATGAAGACTTAAGAAGTTGAAGAAGAAGCCACCACAAGAAGACCGCAAACAGAAGAAGGAAGAACGAAGAAGGAGCTGAAGAACGCTACAAAACAATTTCCGCGGGCGCGGAAGAAGGAGCCGCGATCGCGGAAAACACAAGAAGCAGCAAAGCAACAGATGGCCAGCCGCTGGCGCGGATGGGCGCGGAGTGAAGATGAACAACGAGGACCACAGAGACTTTTCCGCAGTCGCGGAAATATTTATGCGGTCGCAGATCATTTCTTGGCGCGGTGCGGAGACGCGATTCGTCCGAAGACTTTGTTATTTTATTTCTTATTATTATATTTTAGGATATTTTATTTCTTATCTTTTAGAAATTAGGTTTTGCAAAGTCTTTATATTTTTATTCTTTAGAACTTCAGTTTTGTAAGTTGGGTTCTACCCCAAGTTGGGTTTTACCTTTCTTCCTCTTTTCTCTTTTTTTAGTTTAGTTCTTTGTTTTGTTTTTGGCTAGACAATTGAAGCCTTGGTTTGAATTTGATATTGAGATTATTCCTTTCTTTATCCTTGAATGTTATGATTCTCTTGTGCTTCATCCCATTGAGTTTTATTGATTTCTCTAGCCTAATCACCTAGTTTTATTTGTATTATTCATACTGCAGGATTAATGTTTTGAATTCTATTGGTTGATCTAGTTCATCAATTGTTGTGATTAGTATTATTAATATTAGTTTCCCTAGCCTGACAAACTAGTTGAGATTGGTATTATCTATAGTGATGGTTCCCCTAATCTGGTCATCTTGTTGAGATTAATACTGTGTATCCCTAATTCAGAGTAGCAACTACGATATTCTAAGAACTGTTTGGACTGGTCTATTGTAGAGAGAATTGATTGCATGTCGAGTACTGACTATTTGTTAAGTATTGCATGAGCCTATCTATTCCTGAGCCTAATGTTGTTGTTAGATTTATCTTGATGTTTTCTTGATTGTTTAATAGTTAGGATTATCAGGACTGTTTGGACTGGTAGTTAATTTGGAGCAGGGATTAGGACATTCATGAGGATTGAGAACTAGGGATAATCAATGATTGATCAACCAAACTAAAGGTGGATATTTGTCTAGCCAAGCTTTCTATTGTTTTATTTATCATTTTCTTAGTTAAATACAACTGTTGGGACCAACATTCTCCAGAAGGATCGAAACCAATGGATTGGGCCGGAATCCGAGCAAGGTCGAAGGCCAAGAGAGACTAGAAGGAAACGTCGGACGCTCCACAGACGCGAAGGATCTGACCAGTCCCGAAGATCTCGCCCAGGGCATTAAATGCTCGATCGATGGCAACGGCTATGGCATTAAACACGAAGATTATGCTAGCAATCAAGGGCAAATCCCGAAGATCTCGCCCAGAATTAATAGGAGATATTGCAAAAAGATGAATAACGGACACAAGATGACAATTACCATATATAGATCACGACGAGGCAAGGAAGAAGGGACACGTCTGCATCCAGTATCCATTGGGTTACTTTGAAAAGAACTCACGAGTACACCGCTCTATCACAGTCTCCTCGGAATCTTGCTCGATCGTTACCAGTTGTATCACAGAAACACCTGTCGGACAGGATCCGATCATTTGTTCTCTAAGGATAAGTTGTACTTCGACCTGATTCAATCATCAATAGATCTATCAATTTCCTCGCTATTTCGTATCTTTTCTTTTCTTGTTGATTGTCTATTTTGGTTTGGATTGATTTTCTATTATCTGGTCGACACGTTACCCCGTCTAAGGCGATTTAGGTCGTCCGATCTTTTCGCCCCAAAACAATTTGGCGCCCACCGTGGGGCAACTTGCCGATCACCATCTCGGAACCTTCCAACCATGACTATCAACCCACCTACCGGTACCGAGGAGCCACGCCTCGAAGACAACACCCAAGCTCAAGGAAACACAATCGAAAATCCTACCCTAACCCAATTCCAAGAGCTTGCCCAAAAAATGACTTCCCTACAAGAGGAACTTGCCCAGCAACGCCAAAAGACCGAAGCCTTGGTTGCTTTATCCACCAATCCGAGGCTAAAATTGTACAACTAACCCGTGAAAATGAGTCTCTTAAGTCGCAAGTACAATCAATGGCTTCCGGATCCAGGCGGATGCCCGCCCACAACAACATCCAGATGCGTCTTGACATGAATAGCATCGAACTGACCCCTCTAAGCGTACGGCGTCCCAGACATACTGAGGGTATATCTCGAACTCCTCTGGTCAATCCATTTTCAACTAACAATGTTACTTTCTCCACACCAATCGGGTCAGCTGAGACTCGAATCAACGATCCACAGGCTACCAATCCCCCTGACATCATGACCCTCGTCCAACAAACGCTCAGTCAGCACATGAAGGCACTTGATGATCGCATCGCTAGAATTCCTGGAGTTCCACAGCCGATCGGGAAAGAAGCATCAGGCGGATTCGAGGAATCTCCATTTATCGGAGACATCGCCAGAGTCAAAATCCCAAAGAAGTCCACCTTCCCAGCATGGCGACATTCGACGGCACCAACGATCCAGATGATCACATTTCTCTCTATAAACAAAAATTAATGACTGTATCTATTCCAAGGGAGAGCCGCGAGGTTGTCATGTGCAAAAGCTTTGGCATGACCCTTGCGGGTCCCGCACTGACTTGGTTTATGCATTTACCTCAGGGAATGATCGCCTCGTTCGCGGATCTGGTCAATTCCTTCAAAATCCAATTCGCCAACAGTCGTGATGCATTCCTGCTTGTGATGCTGGATCTCTGATCTTGGTGGGAAGTCGCACGCGTCGTGTTTGAGGATGATAAGGTGGAACGCGGTGTTTAGAAGATGGATCGAGAGGGAGATTAGAGCTATAGAGTCGGCAGCGCAAGAGATCGACTCGAAAGAGATCGAGTGCTTGGCCGTAGCGTCGGCAACGGGTTGGATAATCTCGATGAAGATCGAGTGGGTGGCCGTAGCGTCGGCAGCGGAGGAATGGAGATGAGAAGGAAGATTTAGGGTTTGACGCTCGATCAAAGGGGAGGAGGCAATTAGCTCTCAATACTCGGGCTTTGATTAAAAATGAACGTAACCTAATATAGAAGGCCGAGTTGTCCTTTTATACTAGATCGCGGGACTCGGATGAGCCGAGTCTCGCTTAATGGGCCAGCCCACGCGACATGGGTGGAACACACGCCCCAAAAGAAATACCAAAATAATAATGTTCTGACAATACAAATAATGCAAGGAACGCGTTCAACTGATGGTAGAGAGGATGTTAACAGAGAATGCGTTCTCTAGTATGGGTTGAAGGCTTCTGAGGAGGAATGCGCTCTCTTGCGTCCCTTGGCCTGCGACGATGCGAACAACCATGGATTGTGTCGCGTTGGCGATTGCTTTGGCACGTGATCGCGTTATTGGCCCTTCTGAGCGAATGCTCATATCTTGCTCTTCCTCTGTGACAGTCATGGTGGGCAGGGGCGCATCACCCTCCCCCACTTGGCTGGTTGTTCGCATAGCTTCATCTTCCTCCGTAGCTTGCTCTTCCTCTATAGCTTGCTCTTCCTCTGTGAAGCGTCCCCGCTTCACCATCATCGAATTCAGGCTCCACATCTGGTTCCAAGTCGGCGACATTGAAGGTCGCGTGGACACCGTAGTTTGGAGGAAGCTCGATCTCGTAAGCGTTGTCTCCCATGGCCTTCACAACACGAAAAGGTCCATCACCGCGTGGAGCCAGCTTTGATTTGTGCTTTGCTAGAAAACGGCCTTTGCGGAGATGCACCCAGACCAAATCCCCTAGGGCAAATATAACGCGGCGGCTCCCACGGTTGTGTTGTGTGGCATATTGTTCAGCGCGACATTCCAGCTGTGCCCGCGTTCATTGATGCAATTCCTGGATCATCGCGGCGCGGTTGGCCACGTTTGGGTGCTCATTATCCTTCAGTGGACGCGGCATCATGTCCAGTGGAGTCAGTGGGTTTCTTCCATAGACCACTTCGAACGGAGTGAGCTTTGTCGCGGAGTGCCTAGACGTGTTGTAAGAAAACTCAACAATGGCAAGTAAGTCCTCCTAACGTTTTGGGTTGGATTTGAGCATGGTCCTAAGTAGGGCTCCTAGGGTTCGATTAGTCACCTCAGTTTGACCATCAGTTTGGGGGTGGTAGCTAGTGGAATACAAAAGTTTGGTACCCAACTTCCCCCAAAGGGTTCTCCAGAAAAGACCCACAAATTTGGTATCACGATCACTCACGACAGATCGAGGTATCCCATGTAAACGGACCACGTTGTCAAAGAACAATGCGGCGATCTCACTGGCAGTATGTGTGGTCTTACACGCGGTAAAATGGGCCATTTTGGAAAACCTATCCACAACGACAAAGATCGAATCTTTACCCTTACGAGAGAGAGGCAAACCTGTGATGAAGTACATGGACAAATCTTCCCAAGGGGCTAATGGGATGGGCAGAGGCGTGTAGAGACCATAGGGATGGGATGTAGATTTTGCGCGTTGGCATGTGACACAACTGGTGCAATAGCGCGTCACTTGAGTTGTCATGCGCGGCCAAAAGAAATGCTCGCGAAAAGAACTAAGAGTCTTAGTAACCCCAAAATGACCGCGTCCTTCATGGGCTTCTTGGATGAGGAGTTTCCTAATTGGTGAGCTAGGAATGCATAAGCGGCCGGCTTTGTAAAGGTAACCCTCATGTAAGAAATAAGTTTCGAACTCGCGGTCCCTAAGGCATTGTTCGACAATGGGCTTAAAGAAGGGATTAAGCAAATATAAATCTTTAATCAACACGAAGCCAAGAAGTTTAGACTGAAGATGAGTAAGGAGAACATACCTGCGAGAAAGGACGTCGGCTACCACATTCTCCTTACCTTTTTTGTGCATGACGACGTAAGGAAACGTCTTCATAAATTCCACCCAACGAGCATGGCGGCGGTTTAAATGTGCTGGACTCTTTAGATAGCTGATGGCCGCGTGGTCCGAGTGGATCACGAACTCGCGTGGCCATAGGTAGTGCTGCCATGTCTTCAGGATGCGAACAAGCGCGTAAAGCTCCTTGTCCTAAGTGGGGTAATTCAAAGTTGCCCCAGTTAGCTTCTCGCTGAAGAACGCAATGGGATTCTTCTCTTGGTGGAGGACTCCACCAATCCCTATATTGGACGCTTCACATTCTACTTCAAAGTGTTTTGTGAAGTCTGGGAGTTGAAGTAGCGGCGCATTGCACAAGGCATCTTTCAACGCGTTGAACGCGTGATTGTGGCTGTCCTTCCAATTCACCCCGGCATTTTTCTTTGTGAGCTCATGGAGGGGCGCGGCGATGGAGCTGAAGTTGCGAACAAATCTCCTATAGAAGCCTGCTAAGCCAAGGAAGCTTCTCACCATTGTCGGTGTAGTGGGTGTTGGCCAATCCCGGATGGCCTTCACTTTGTCTTCATCGACGCAGAGTCCATCCTTGGAAACCACGTAGCCCAGAAAGTTTGTAGTGTCGGATGCAAAATGACACTTGCCAAGATTGGCATACAATTGTTCGCGTCTCAAGCACTCTAACACAAGCCTAAGGTGATTTACATGATTTTCAAGACTACGCGAATACACAAGAATATCATCAAAGTAAACTACCACAAATTTCCCTAGAAATTCCCGCAATACATGGTTCATGAGTCGCATGAAGGTGCTCGGTGCGTTGGTGAGACCAAATGGCATGACTAGCCATTCATACAGCCCGTATTTGGTCTTGAACGCGGTCTTCCATTCATCACCCTCTTTCATGCGAATCTAGTGATATCCGCTCCTCAAGTCAATTTTGGTGAAGTGTGTCGTGCCATGCAACTCATCGAGCATGTCATCGAGTCTTGGTATTGGATGTCTGTACTTGACTGTGATCTGATTGATGGCGCGGCAATCGACACACATGCGTCAAGAGCCATCTTTCTTTGGGACCAAGATCACTGGGACTGCGCAAGGGCTTAAAGATTCCCTTACGTAGCCGCGATCCAGAAGTTCTTGGACTTGGCGCTATAGCTCCTTGGTTTCATCTGGGCCAGCGCGATAGGCAACGCGATTGGGAAGGGAGGCACCGAGTCAATTTGGTGCTCAATGCCTCGCGCAGGTGGAAGGCCCTGGGGAAGCTCCTCTGGGAATAAGTCTGTGAACTCATCGAGCAGCTCAGAGATCGCGTTTGGCAAAGCTTCCTGGATAGGGCTCTCTGGGTTACAACGCGTGGGCACTAAGAGGAAACATGGGGCCTTGCCATTCAAGGGGGCAGTGAGGTCGCTTGGTCGCGCCAGCAGCAGTCCATGCTCACAAGTGCCTTTCAACTTGGTGGACTTGGGCGTGTTCTTCGGCCCTTCAGTGGGACGCGTTTGATCAGGGGACGCATTGTCGGTAGACGCAACCTCGCGTCTTGTGGAAGAACGCGTACTACTTGGACTCTGGTTCTTGGAGGCTTCCAGTGCCTTCTGTCGATCACGCTCAACCTGGTCCTGTAAAATCTCATGAGGAGACATAGGTAAGAGTGTGACGCGTTTCCCGTGGTAAGTAAATACATAAGTGTTTAAATACCCATCGTGAAGAACGCGCCTGTCAAATTGCCATGGGTGCCCCAACAAAAGATGTGTGGCGTCCATAGTAATGACATCACAAAGGACAGAATCTGTATATTGACCAGTGGAAAAGGAAATTTGACATTGATGAGTTACAGTGTTACCAGAACTCGAAGAAATCCATTGGAGCCCATAAGGTTGTGGGTGAGGAGTGGTCTGGAGGTTGAAATGAGTGACCACATTTTCATTGATTATGTTGCAACAACTTCCTCCATCAATGATGACGCTCAAGGACACGGTTTTGACCAAGCAACGCGTGTGAAATAGGTTCTCGCGTTGGTCGTCAAGAGTTGCTTCCTTGACAGTGAGGAGACATCGCGTTACAAGGCTCAGAGGTGTGCCTTCATGTAGTGCGGTGGCTTCACAGGTGTAAGCCTCCTCGTTATCTTTGAAGCCTTCTTCGATGGTCTCAAGGGTGGTGTCCTCATCCTCATAAGACTCATATCCGGTGGAGATGCTGGAGAAGAGGACCTTCTTGTTGTTTGGGCAATTGTTCTGGTAGTGCCCTCTTCCTCCACACTTGAAATATTCCACGTCACGCGCGCGTTCTGGGTTTGGTGATGTACCCTTTGATGGAGGCGCGCGAGGAGCTTGGCTGGGCGTCGTCGCGATCTTCCCTTGTCTTGTTTGATTTGACGCGGTTGTTCCTGGGGGAGGACCGCACACATTAGTGGAAGGAAGTTGACTAGAGTTAGAGTCATACCTTCTTTGGCCATAGGGTTGGTAGGGTCCTTGACGCTTTCGCACGATTTGATTGTGGAGTTGCATCGCCGTGTGCGTGAGCGTGTTAAGGTCCTTGATGGGAAGGATCTCCAATTGGTCTCGGATGTTGGTGTTGAGACTGCTCAAAAATTTCATCCTCATCGTGGAGGGAGCCACGCTAATGGACGCCTTGTAGTACATATCCTCAATTTGCGAGAAGAACTCAAGGGGTGTCTTCGAACCTTGTTTCGCCATGGCAATGTCCAGGCGCATTTGATTCTTGTAATCTTTGGGCACGTACTTGAGTGTCATTCAGTGAGAGGCACCAAGTTTCTCCTTATTCGATCATCCACAAATCGATGCCACCAAACCCTCGCGGTGCCACGGAAGTGTACTGTGGAGGCGGCCACGTGGTCCTCTTCAGGAACTTGGCAATAGATCAAGGTATACTCCGTAGGCTGCAACCATTCAAGAAAAACTGCAGGGTTGTATTCACCAAAAAAGAATTCAACTTTTACCTTAATTTCGTGGCGGTTGAGCCTGGGAGCATTGGCTTGAGGTCTTTGTTGTAAACGTGGCGCTGGGATGTCCAAGGGGGCATATGCTTGGCCATGGGCCTGTGGAAAGTGGGCATTTCCTAGATGTTGCCTACGGGCACCAACGTTGCCGCGATCATTGCCAAACGGGGCCTGTTGCTCCATCCCCTGGGCGCGTCTGCGTCGCTGGTGTCCTTGGTGTGGCGCATCGCGACGAACATCGTGAGGCATGTCATGCCTCCTCTCCATTTCATCGTGCCTGTTGAAGGACGCGTTGGCCATGTTTGTGCCTTGGGTGAGCCTAGGTGGAGGGATCCAATCGGCGGGGCGGTCTTGCAACTCCATAGGGTCGCCGAGTGGGGGATGGAAATTTCCTGGATTGATCATCCCTGAGTCCTCCATTTCTTTGTCATCAAACTCCTCGAACTCGTCTTGGTGGAGATGAGTGTGGGATAAGTAACCATCCGAGCCATAGTGAGGTGTCCTCGCACTTTGGTGGGCCAGGTGGTCCTCCACGTTGAATGGGACGGGGGTGGGGGCATGGCGACGTTGACGCTGCACAGCGTTTGGGGCACGATTGGATCATCGCGGCCGACCTTCGTCGCGTTCTTCTCGTCTGGCTCTGTCGGCCAGTGGTGTAGAGGCGATCTCGCGTTGTCGTCTGTTACCTCTGGCTTCGTACCTGTCATTGAAGTCATAAGGTTCAGAGTACTCACCATGGGAAACCTCGTCGCGGTCGGAGTCGGTTTCATCGCCGACTGGTGTTGCCAGTGGTGCATAGCGGTCATGATGGGACACATAGCCTCGGCTGCTTTCTATCACCGATTGGATTCTTTAAAGCCGCGGTTGTAAGTTGGAGGTGGAGGGCATCACTCCTTTGCCCTTGTCAACGCGTTGTTTACTTGGCCCGGCTTCAGTTTGACACGGCGTGCCTAGAGTGTCTATTGGGACCATCAAGGTTGGTGTGGGTTGTGCCAGCGCGCGCGTTCCTTGGCCTGGAATTTGGCAACTTGGCGCCTAAGTTCATGGATCTCGCGTTGTTCCTCCGAGAGCTCCAGAATGGGATCTTGTGGAGGATTGGCGAGTGGGACCACTTCATGTTGCGCAATATGTTGCTGTGGTGGATGGTTGTTACCATCGCCTTGGACATTCCCACCTGTGGGTGCCATGAGGCTACCTATAACAATATGTCCATCCATCGCGAGTAAAAACGCACAAAAGACAATATAAAACCAAAGAACAAGTAAGCACTCAACAAGTAGCAAGTGTTCACGTAGGACGGCGCGTTCTTTCGGCCGTGAGGGTGGCTAAAGGCAAGCAAAGCAAGTGTGATATGCAAGCACAAGAGCAATGAAACCAAAAGAAAAAATTCTTAACCTCTTGTGTAAACAACGCGCACACACAAGACACACTTGCAAACGTGACACTAGACGATGGAGAGATTAAGGAGATGAGCCTAGCCGTTGAGGGAAGAAGGTTGCCTTATTTTGGCTTTACTTCTTGTTTTTTTGTTTTTTGAATGTCGCGGTCTTTGTTTTCTTTTTTCTTTTTAATGCGACTTGCTTTTTTTTTTTTTGAAATTCAAATCCGAGATCTTAGTCTTAATTGAAGATCGGATAAGAATTAAATGAAACAAAATAAAAATAAACGGCTAAGTAACTTAAGGAAAGAAATCACGAGATTTACGCGATAGGAGAGAGAAACTTTAATGCAGATTTATGATGGTCAACACAAGCAAATATGGCAAGATATGCAAGCGAGATTCACGCGATTAATTAAGGAAATCTTTGAATTATTTTCGCAGATTTCATGCAAACAAATCACACAATTTTCGCAAGGTGATCAAGCAATTATCGGCCAAGAGATTCTCTTGTAGAAACTGATGGGACAAGCATGTGTATGAGAGAGAAAAAAAATTAGTGATTATGGCGGAAGCAAGGATGATGGGGGAGAAAAAAAATAGTGAACAAATGAAACTTGACAAGCGACTTACAAGATCAAAGGCTCTGATGCCAGTTGATGCGTTCCTGCTTGTGATGCTGGATCTCTGATCTTGGTGGGAAGTCGCACGCGTCGTGTTCGAGGATGATAAGGTGGAACACGGTGTTTAGAAGATGGGTCGAGAGGGAGATTGGAGTTGTAGAGTCGGCAACGCAAGAGATCGACTCGAAAGAGATCGAGTGCTTGGCCGTAGCGTCGGCAGCGGGTTGGATATTCTCGATGAAGATCGAGTGGGTGGCCATAGCGTCGGCAGCTGATGAATGGAGATGAGAAGGAAGATTTAGGGTTTGACGCTCGATCAAAGGGGAGGAGGCAATTAGCTCTCAATACTCAAGCTTTGATTAAAAACGAACGTAACCTAATACAGAAGGCCGAGTTGTCCTTTTATACTAGATCGCGGGACTCGAATGGGCCGAGTCTCGCTTAATGGGCCGGCCCACGCGACATGCGTGGAACACACGCCCCAAAAGAAATACCAAAATAATAATGTTCTGATAATACAAATAATGCAAGGAACGCGTTCAACTGATGGTAGAGAGGATGTTAACAGAGAACGCGTTCTCTAGTATGGGTTGAAGGCTTCTGAGGAGGAACGCGCTCTCTTGCGTCCCTTGGCCTGCGACGACGCGAACAACCATGGATTGTGTCGCGTTGGCGATTGATTTGGCACGTGATCGCGTTATTGGCCCTTCTGAGCAAATGCCCATAGCTTGCTCTTCCTCTGTGACAGTCATGGTGGGCAAGGGCGCATCAAGTCGGAGGCTCGAAAGGCAGTCGAGTGATCTCTATCGAATCACCCAAAGGTATAATGAACCTCTCCGAAACTATCTAAACAGGTACAATAAGGAGAAAGTCGCGATCCCCCATTGCGACGTCACCACCTCCATCGAAGCCTTCCGATAAGGTCTGATCAAGGACAACAATCTTTACAACGAGATCACCAAGTACTCGTGTAGAAGTATCGAGGATGTCCAAGCCAAAGCCATGGCCGAGGTACGTTTGGAAGAAGATCGTGAATCACGAAAAGCATCCCACGGACCTGATCAATCTGATAGCAAATCCTCCTCCGACAACCGTCGAGACAGACGCCATGACCCCTACCCTCGTAATCGAAATGAACAAAATCAGGTAAACTCTTTCCAAGACAGGTCCCAAGACTGGAGAGATGGTCCAACGCTGCCTCCTAGGGTCCAATCTTACAACTTCAGTGTTTTCGTGTCTGAGCTCGTCAAGAGTTTCGACAAATATGGAAAGGAGGTAAGATGGCCCCGAAAGAGCGACCGACCAGACGTCAAAAAGGACATGAGCAGATGGTGCAAATTCCACGGTGACCACAGTCACTCGACGGATGAGTGCATCGCCTTGCGTAAAGAGGTCGCCAGGTTACTCGCGCATAGGCTCTTGCGCGACGTAATCTCAGAACGAGCCAAGGCAACCATGGAGCGACGAGATCAGGTAAAACAAGATAAACCCACATCTCTTGTCCATACAAAAATTGTCAATACCATTTCAGGGGGATCGGACGTATGTGGGAACACATACTTCGCAGCCAAACGACATGCAAAAGAAAGCAAATGCAATAAACCCGAAACGCCGAAGTTCAGACAAACCAAGGTCTTCGATCTCCCGACAGTCACGTTCGACGAGTCCGATGCCGACGGGTCGGAAAACCATCACGACGGTCTGGTAATCTCTTTATCCATCGGGAACTGTTTGATACATAGAGTACTAATCGATACAGGAAGTTCGACCAATCTCTTGACCTTCGACGCCCTCAAAGGGATGGGTCTGGGTGAAGATGACCTGATCAAGAAATCAACTCCACTAGTCGGATTCAGTGGCGAAGTTAAACACACTATCGGCGAAATCGTTCTCGCAACGTACGTCGGAGGAGTCAATCAACAGGTAAAATTTCTAGTCCTAGACTGCCCATCTCCCTATAATTGCATTCTTGGCAGGCTATGGATACATGCTATGAAGGCGGTACCTTCGACGTACCATCAAATTATCAAGTTCCCTACCAAGTGGGGAGTCCAAGAAATCAAGGGAGACCAGAGGGCGGCTAGGGAATGTTACGTCGCCTCCATGAGAAGCGCTGTCAAGCATAAGGTCGCATTGCAATCATAGATCGGCGAAGGACCTAATCGATACGTCGAACCCGAAATGGAAAAACTTGACGAGATCGGACTAGATCCTTCAATGCCAAACCAAACGGTAAGGGTCGGGTCGGACCTGGACGACTCGACCAGACAACAAATTGTTGATTTTCTCAGATCCAATACTGATTGTTTTGCATGGTCACATGAAGACATGGTCGGTATATCTCCAAACATTATTACCCATAAATTGAACGTAGATCCATCTCACACCCCCTGTAAAGCAAAAGCGCAGGAAATTCGCCCCAGAGCGAAACAAGATTGTCGACGACGAAGTCAAGAGCTTGTTGGAAACAGGAAAAATAAGGGAAGTCAACTATCCCGAGTGGCTAGCCAACAGGGTCGTAGTCCAAAAGAAAAATGGCAAGTGGAGGGTCTGCATTGTTTTCACCGACCTCAACAAAGCCTGCCCTAAAGATTCATTCCCACTCCCTCACATCGACGCCATGGTCGATGTTGGGGTCGGAAAATCGACCATTCGTCCAATGGGCATCGACTGTTTAACGCAATCGGTCGGACGCATCAGACCTGTCGGACGCATCAGACCCGTCAGACGTGAGCCATGCGACCGTCGCTTGATTCCTAGACGCAACGGACCAGCGAGATTTTCTCCTTTATTACTCCGAGATCTCCAACAGTTGTATGCATTATTTCAGCCATCAAGGAGGGAATCAACCATCTTCAAGAGAGGATCAAGGCTTATTAAGAGGAGATCAAGCGTAATTAATGCAGAATCAATGAGAGATTAAGAGCATTTAAGGAGAATTCAAGTGCCATTAAGAAGGAGATCAAATCCTATTCAAGGGAGATTAATGCGGGAGATTCCTTCTCCTTAGCTATATATACAAAGCTCCTTAGCTATTCTAAAGGGATCCAATCCCACCCAAAAAGCCTTGTAATACATCTACTTTTCTCCATTTAGCGTAATTGGAAGAACTTGTAAGCATCCTCATACGATCGGAAGCTCTCACGCTTCGAACAGTGTTCTTATCTATCTAATGAAGATAAGTCTTTCTTATCTCGATTTACATTATATTCTACTACATTTTATGCTATTTTACTCTTTAAGTTTCATATATTCAATCTTGTCATTATCGTCGCCTTGACTCAACAAACTAGTCGTCGTTACTATTTTTATTCGATTCTCATGTCTAACGTTTGATCGATATGGATTTTTGCTATTTTACCCCGTCTAAGGCGATTTAGGTTATCCGATCTTTTCGCCCCAAAACAGTCGACACGACGGCATGACACGAAATGTTAACCTTCATGGACGCGTTCAGTGGCTACAATCAAATCCTCATGGAACCAGAAGACCAAGAGAAAACAACATTCATCACAAGCCAAGGTATCTATTGTTAAAAAGTAATGCCCTTCGGACTAAAAAATGCAGGGGCTACTTACCAACGACTGGTCAACAAGATGTTCAAAGATCAGATTAGGGACACCATAGAGGTCTACATCGATGACATATTAGTCAAATCAAAGCAAAAGAAAGACCACATTGAACACTTGAGGGAAGCATTCGAGGTACTTAAACGCTATAACATGAAATTAAATCCCACTAAATGTTATTTCGGAGTCTCTTTAGGGAAATTTTTGGGATACATGGTGACACAAAAAAGAGTAGAAGCCAGCCCAGAACAGGTCAAGGCCCTCATCAATCTCCGATCCCCTCGATGCGTTAAGGACGTGCAAAAGTTGACATGTCGGATAGCAGCTCTGAACAGATTCATCTCGAAGTCATCCGACAAATGTACACCCTTTCATGACGCTCTCAAGAAAAACAAATCTTTCCAATTGACGGAAGAGCACGAAGTTGCCTTTCAGGACCTAAAGAAATACCTTGCCAGTCCCATGTTGCTAACCAAACCCAAAGACGATGAGCCATTATTGTTGTACCTAGCAGTATCGGAGTCCGCCGTGAGCGCAGTACTGGTCAGAGAAGAAGATGGCAAGTAATCGCCAATCTACTACGTCAGTCGAACGTTACTATCGGCAGAAACAAGGTACTCATCGTTAGAAAAACTCATACTATCACTGGTAATGGCGTCGAATAAACTCAAACCATATTTCGAATCCCATACTATAATTGTCCGCACTAATCATCCCATGAGAGCAATCATGAGGAAACCTGAGTTCACAGGACGGATGGCCAAGTGGGCCATACATCTCAGCGGCTATGACATCGAATACGAGCCCAGAACAGCGATCAAGTCACAAGCCGTGGCTGACTTTGTGGCAGACTTCAGCCCGACCCTAGAACAAGAAGCCACCAAAGAAACGACACAGTTACTCGCAACAGAGGAAACAGGTAAGTGGGAGCTCCACACCGATGGTGCGTCGAACACTAGAGGATCAGGGCTAGGGGTCGTGCTGAAATGGCCATAAGGGGACAAGATAGGCCAGGCCGTAAGATGCGATTGGGACGCGACCAACAACGAAGCTGAATACGAAGCACTCATTTTCGGGCTCATCTTGGCGCGCGACCTAGGGGTCCGAGAGATCGAAGTCATTTGCGACTCCCTCCTAGTCGTAAATCAAATACAAGGGTCGTACAACGCAAAGGACGACAGAATGATAGCTTACCTGGACGTGGCCAAGAAGCTGATCGACCAATTCCAAACATTCGACATCAGGCAGGTGCCCATGGATCTCAACTCTCAAGCTGACGCACTAGCCAATCTAGGGTCCGTCTTGGACCCAAAGGAATTTCCAAATATCCCACTGGTACACGTCATGACACCAGTTGTTCCAAAAACATCTAAGGAGTCGGTCGTACCGTTGGACGAACTTGTCGCGATGGAGATAGGCGACCGACCGAAAGAAGACATTGTCAGCAATCATGACGACTAGACGTTACCTTACATCAAATGGCTAAAAGACGGCGTCCTACCCAATGACAAAACAGAGGCAAAAAGGCTAAAGGTGCAAGCACTTTCTTTCGATATTAAAAATAACATCTTGTACAAACGATCTGTCACAGGGATACTCCTACGATGCCTCAAGACTCCAGAAGTCGAACGTATCTTACAATCGTTACATGAAGGAGAATGTGGGAATCACACCGGCGGGCGAAGCCTCTCGGGAAAAGCCTTGCAAAACGGATACTACTGGCCCACGATGAATAGAGACGCAATGGAGTATACCAAGAAGTGCGATGCCTGCCAACGACACGCACCCGTTCCTCACCGACCCTCGGAACTACTACATCCTACTCTAGCACCGTGGCCCTTCATGAGATGGGGGATGGACATCGTCGGATAACTCCCACTTGCGTCGGGTCAACGAGTCTTCTTCCTTGCCATGACAGACTACTTTTCTAAATGGATCGAAGCTGAAGCCTACCGAGAGATAAAAGATCAACACATCATTTCATTCATTAAACGCAATATCTTGTGCAGATTTGGCATCCCATCAAAAATCGTGTGCGACAATGGATCCCAATTCATCAGTCATAAGACTCGAGCCTTTTGCGACCAATGGAACATCAAATTGGTCACCTCCACCCCTCGGTATCCACAATCTAATGGACAAGCCGAGTCTAGCAACAAAATCATCATCAACAACCTCAAGAAACGCCTCACAGGGGCTAAAGGAAAATGGGCAGACGATCTCCCGTTCATTCTCTGGTCCGACAGGACCACTCCAAAGAATGCGACCGGACAGTCACCATTCTCACTCGTCTACGGAAGCGAAGAAGTCATCCCCGCCAAGATATTGGTTCCAACAGCTCATTACAGCCTTCAGACGAACGAACAGAACGACGTCGAACTAGCACACAACTTGGACACAACGGATGCGACTAGAGAAAAAGCCAAGATTAGAATGGTCAAGTTACAGCAATAGGTCGCAAGAAGCTACAACAAGAACGCCCGAGCCAAGGTCTTTAAAGTTAGAGGTTGGGTCCTTAGGAAGACATTCCAGAACACCAAGAATCCGACTGATGGAAAGCTCGCACCTCAGTGGGAAGGACCCTACCTAATCAAAGAAGTAGTCGGACAAGGAGCATATCAATTGGAAGACAAGGACGGACGACCAATCCTGAGAAGTTGGAACGCAACACACCTAAAGTTATACCACTTCTAAGCTATTAAGGTAAGGCACTAAACGTCCTTTCACCTATCGTACATTACTTGTTGTCACAAGCATAACTCTATTTCCTGAAACTGAGCATTTACATCTAGTAAGGACATTTTCCTTGCAAACCTAAGTACAGGACGACATCAACATACACACTGGATCCAGTCACAAACAAAAGCGCTTACACTACATTTACACGATCGATCGGAACACGGGGAAATGAACAACACAGGCACGTCGGCACACCACTTGCCTTACACAATACATAAGGTTAAGACACCTTATTACATTTACGCAATAGAAACATATTGCTTTTCCTCCTCGGCTTAAAGTCATGACTAAACATAAACACATACATTTGTAGGCCTCCTTCTTCACATACATACGGCAAGCCCTACTCGATAAAGCACACGGGCAAACCCGACATACAAATCAAAAATGTCAGCAACAAACTTCTCTAAAAAAGTCTGACGAAGTGTACGAACACACAAATGTACGATCCTTTGTAAAACAGATTGCATTAAATAAAAGCCTAAGCATTTTTTTACAAATATGCGACCCGCGATGGTGGACGGGTCACCAAAACACATTGTTCGCCTACACACATGTACGATTTCAAATCATCCACAAAACACATTCTGCGACCCGCGATGGTGGACGGGTCGCCAAAACAGAAAACATCCTACCCACACACATGTGGGACCACAAGTCAAATACGAAAAACAGTCAAGGGTTAGGGTTCGCAACATCACCTTCGGCAGGGGACAAGTCGGGAGAAGGTTGGGGCTCAATCTGCACGCTGTCACCAAGGTAGGCCTCGTCCTCACCGGCGCTTCCGTCCAAGGATTCCTCTCCGACGCCGGCCAGACGGAAAAGCTCCAAACCTGGATTCCCCTTCGAACACAGGGAATCCATGGTCTCCTTCTCCGTCTTCAAATCCCAAGTACCCTGCTTGCCCTCTTCAAACTCCTCGATCATCTCAATATGCGACTTCAATGCATAAAAGTTCCTACGTCGCCCGCAATCCGACCATCCTCGATCCTAGCCTGCTTCACCTTCTCCTCAACACTCGATTGACTCTCGCTAAGCTCCTTCCGACAAACATCCAAGTCATCTTGGCAATTCTTCAACTCCCTGGTAAATCGGCGCTCGACGTCCCTACAACGGCTCTCAGATCCCTCCAACTTGGTCTTCAAAGATGACAGGTCGGACTCTGACCTAGAAGCCCTGTCCTCGGCCTTAGCAACCATTTCCCTGACACCAGAATACGCCCCCAAGAGATACTGAAAAGTCTGGAAAAAGACAAAACCAATCAAGGTTTCACCCGACTACGAGAAAGAAAACAAACAAACTTGAGATAGTCAAGACAACTTACCTTCCACGCAGAGCACCCCGCTTCACCAATACAGTCCAAAGGAGAGACGTCGTCACCTTCAAACTTCAGAGTCGGGTCTTGAGCATGAAAGAGATCGGCAATCGATTGACCGACCGCGTCGATCTTCTCGACTCCACGAGAAGCCATCCCCTTTTTCTTTGGAGTATTCACCACCTTCACATCGCCAGAAGAGGCCCCTGCCTTCCTTTTCGAGCCAACTTTGGCCGGGAGCAACGACTCCGTCGGCGTCGATTTACTCGACGAGGCCCTAGCCGCCAGCCTTTGCTCTATAAGCCCTTTCCCGGACACTCCCTTCAAACGGGCACTCGACCGACCAGCCAGAGATGCTGACATGACAAGACAAAACATAAAACACGAGCATACGAAAGAAAAAGAAATACACAAGGCGAACGAAAAACTCACACTTGACCCGAGAAGACGAAACATTCGACATGACGTCTTGAGTGGTAGGGGAAGTCGACAACTAGTTGACGTTCATAAACTTCCACTCCGACGCAGGGATACTAAGGATGATCTTCGACAGGCCCTCTGACTGAGTATCTACCTCCAACTCTTCAACCTCAGGGACTACAAAAAAGAAGAGTTAAGCAAGGAGTTAAAACACATAAGACAGGCAAAGAGAGGTCGAATACATACTCTCAACTCGCCACTCCGATAGCAAAAACGAACAGTCACCCCCCTTCTCTAGGGACGAATACGCAATTGGGCGCGAGAAGAACTCTTCGACCCTAGGGAGTAGTTGTACCACAGGGCGTCGAAGTTAAAATCAGCCCCGCACTGGACATTCAACGAGTCTAAAACCCTAAGGATCCACCACGCTTGCGGCATAACCTGACACGGCGCAAGCGCCAAGGTCGCTAAAAAATCCCTAACGAGGGGAGAAAATGGAAACTTGTGGCCAATCCTAAACGGGTAAGCATAAAAACAAACCCATCCCTCGTAGCGAGCATCGGCCCTCTCGTCCGGATGCGGCAGCCTCGCGACCGTCTCAAGAGGAAAGCCTCCGACTTGGAGGATTTGCTCCAACTCTGCCTCTGACAAAGTCCCCGTCAGAGCGTCTACCTCCTTCAGAAGGAAAAGGGGGGGACCTCGTTCTTGCTCGAGTTCGAGCGAGTAGCAAACGATTCAAAAGACTCGCTGGAAACCATTTCCAAAACAGAAAGAGGGGGAAATCGAAAAGCAATTTTTTGAGACCTAGATAAACCTACCGGATGAAGAAATAAAGGAAGAAGATGAAGCCAAATCGTCAGAAGGCTGATTCAAATTTATGGAGGGAGTCGGCAGGTTGCAAAAAGGTCCCATCGTGCCACGGGATTATCGCCACGTAGCCCTCGCCTGTCGCGCCAAAGATCGGAAGGTGGAGATCGTGTGAAGGGAAGTTGTTTGGACTCCATCTCGCAGCTGCCTTGAGCCCAAAACAACTTGGGACTATTGTTGGGCCCAACATTCTCCAGAAGGATCGAAACCAACGGATTGGGCCGGAATCCGAGCAAGGTCGAAGGCCAAGAGAGACCGGAAGGAAACGTCGGACGGTCCACAGACGCGAAGGATCCGACCAGTCCCGAAGATCTCGCCCAGGGCATTAAATGCTCGATTGATGGAAACGGCTATGGCATTAAACACAAAGATTATGCTAGCAATCAAGGGAAAATCCTGAAGATCTCGCCCGGAATTAATAGGAGATATTGCAAAAAGATGAATAACGGACACAAGATGACAATTACCATATATAGATCACGATGAGGCAAGGAAGAAGGGACACGTCTGCATCCAATATCCATTGGGTTACTTTGAAAAGAACTCACGAGTACACCCGCTCTAGCGCAGTCTCCTCGGAATCTTGCTCGATCGTTACCGGTTGTATCACAGAAACACCTGTCGGACAGGATCCGATCCTTTGGTCTCTAAGGATAAGTTGTACTTCGACCTGATTCAATCATCAATAGATCTATCAATTTCCTCGCTATTTCGTATCTTTTCTTTGCTTGTCGATTGTCTATTTTGGTTTGGATTGATTTTCTATTATTCGGTCAACTCGTTACCCCGTCTAAGGTGATTTAGGTCGTCCGATCTTTTCGCCCCAAAACAACAACCAAAACCCCCCCTTTTGTCTTTGTTATCAATTGGTGAATGATTTTGCAAACAGGATATATAACTTGATTCTCTGTGGGATTCGACCCTTACTTACCAAACTACATTAGTTAGGTTTTTGAGGTTTACTTTGTTAGGTGCATGCGACAAAACTCTTATCAAATTGGCGCCGTTGCCGGGGAATCTAAGGTCTGTATTTTCTTGTTTGTCTTTGTTTACCGTTTTGATCAACAAGACACTATCTTTTTCTTTTATTTTTCCTCTTTGTTGTTTTTCATTTCGTTTTTCGACTAACCCGCAGGAGTAGGAAGAACAGAAGAAAAACCGCGACCGCGGCCGCCGCAGCGATTTTAGGGTTTAGTCGGAAAAAAAAAATCCAAAGATTTTCTACGACCGCGGCCTTAAAACCGCGATCGCGGCCCAACTGTTCGAGTTTTACTTTGAGAGACGGTGCGCATCATGCTGCCAAGGAGGAGACATTAGCCCGACATTTTTATTTGGCACCGATGATGGCCCGACATTCGACAGCTGACGAGGAGGAACACTAGAGCCCACAACACGATTACATTCGGGCTCCCATTCTGTGTTCGTTGAAGGCCCGTGCAACCCCGTTTCTTTGATGTACCACTACACCTTACAGTGGATTTATTTGGTTGCACGTGGAGTGACTTGAAGAGGACCGCTGCAACACCAGAGACATGTGTTTTTGTTGATTTATCGCCAGCACCGACATCCACATCCAGGCCACCTCGGTGACGGTTGTGAGTACCTTTTCTGCTTTTCCCTGTGCTTCATCTTCTGTCTTTCATTACATGAGGGAGTGATCTATACTTGCTGGTCGTCTAAGAAAGAAAATAAAAAAATTGAAAAAGTCAAAAATAAGAAAAAAGACAAAAATAAATCCTGGGATAAGTCAAAAACCCGAAAGGGCGGCTTAGGTTATAAGCATGTGGCTTGGACCAGCATTAGGCTGGGGTAATAAGAGGTCAAGAGTGATGTGAGTTTTTGTGAGCCCATCTATTGAAAAATGAAATGAGTGGCTTGGTGAAAACCCAAAAGGGCGCCTTGGCAAAATGAGTGAAAAGAAGAAGAGTGATTTTTAGGATTCCTCATTTTTCCTGGCGTGGTGACATAAAAAGAGGTGATATAAGGAGGTTTCGGGTAGGTCACTTTGGGAGTTATAAGAAGATAGATGGAGGCTAGGATTAGATGGTTACTTTCACTATATATGGTGTTCGGGTTAAGCTTGGGGGAAGTACTTTGCTTTCCTCATTTTTTAGGATTCCTCATTTTTCTTGGCGTGGTGACATAAGAAGAGGTGATATAAGGAGGTTTCGGGTAGGTCACTTTGGGACCTTGGATATTTCATTAGAGGAGTAGGTTTCTATTAGCTTACTCGAGGACGAGCAAGGTTTAAGCATGGGGGAATTTGATCAGCGCTACTTTGTAGTGCTTAACTAGGAGTTGTTACCGGAGTTTTAGGTACCGTTTGTGTGGGTTTAGAGCATAAGTTAGGAGAATGGAGTTGAGGAGTAGAAGTGTTGATTTAGTGGTTTTGAAAAGCTTAAATGAAGACTTATGAAGTTGAAGAAGAAGCCACCACGAGAAGACCGCAAGCAGAAGAAGGAAGAACGAAGAAGGAGCTAAAGAATGCTATAGAACAATTTCCGCGGGCGCGGAAGAAGGAGCCGCGATCGCGGAAAACACAAGAAGCAGCGGAGCAACAGATGGCCAGCCGCGGGCGCGGAACCTTTAGCCGCGGGCGCGGATGGGCATGGAGTGAAGACGAACAGCGAGGACCACAGAGACTTTTCTACGGTCGCGGAAATATTTCCGCGGTCGCGGATCCTTTCTTGGCGCGGTGCGGAGACGCGATTCGTCCGAAGACTTTGTTATTTTATTTCTTATTATTTCGTTTATTATATTTTAGGAGATTTTATTTCTTATCTTTTAGAAATTAGGTTTTGCAAAGTCTTTATATTCTTTCTTTAGAACTTCAGATTTGTAAGTTGGGTTCTACCCCAAGTTGGGTTTTACCTTTCTTTCTCTTTTCCCTTTTCTTAGCTTAGTTCTTTGTTTTGTTTTTGGCTAGACAATTTAAGCCTTGGTTTGAATTTGATATTGAGATTATTCCTTTCTTTATCCTTGAATGTTATGATTCTCTTGTGCTTCATCCCATTGAGTTTTATTGATTTCTCTAGCCTGATCACCTAGTTTTATTGGTATTATTCATACTGTAGGATTAGGGTTTTGAATTCTATTGGTTGATCTAGTTCATCAATTGTTGTGATTAGTATTATTAATATTAGTTTCCCTAGCCTGACAAACTAGTTGAGATTGGTATTATCTATAGTGTTGGTTCCCCTAATCTGGTCATCTTGTTGAGATTAATATTGTTCATCCCTAATTCAGAGTAGCAACTGCGATATTCTAAGAACTGTTTGGACTGGTCTATTGTAGAGAGAATTGATTGCATGTTGAGTATTGACTATTTGTTAAGTATTGCATGAGCCTATCTATTCTTGAGCCTAATGTTGCTGTTAGATTTATCTTGATGTTTTCTTGATTGTTTAATAGTTAGGATTATCAGGACTATTTGGACTGGTAGTTAATTTAGAACAAGGATTAGGACATTCATGGGGATTGAGAACTATGGATAATCAATGATTGATCAACCAAACTAAAGGTGGATATTTGTCTAGCCAAGCTTTCTATTGTTTTATTTATCGTTTTCTTAGTTAGATACAACCAAAACCCCCCTTTTGTCTTTGTTATCAATTGGTGAATGATTTTGCAAACAGGATATATAACTTGATTCTCTGTGGGATTCGACCCTTACTTACCAGACTACATTAGTTAGGTTTTTGAGGTTTACTTTGTTAGGTGTATGCGACAAAACTCCTATCAGCAGACGGTGTGCCGACGTGCCTCTGGTATTCATCTCCTCGTGTTCTGATCGATCGTGTAAATGTAATGTAAGCGCTTTTGTGTGACTGGATCCAGCTTGTATGTCGATGTCGTCCTGTACTTATGGTCGCAAGAAAGTAACCTTGCTAGATGTAAGTGTTTTGGGGCGAAAAGATCAAACGACCTAAATCGCGTTAGACGGGGTAACTAGTCAATCGGATTATAGATATCAAACCAATCTAAATAGATAATCAACCAATAAAGAAGAAATACGAGAAAGCAAAGTGATTATATTGATATATTGACGATTGAGCCGGATCAAAGTACAACTTATCCTTGGAGGACGAGAGATCGGATCTGGTCAGACCGGTGACTCTGGGGCTCGACCGGTGGGGATTGAGCGATGTTTCGAGGAGAGTAAGCTAGAATCAGTGTGTTCCTTTGTTTTTCTTCAGAGTAAATCATCTGATATGGTGTTGTAATCGTGTGTATCTTTGCCTGCCCGATCGAGGTCCATATATGGCAACTTTTCCCTTCCGACCGTTATCCATCGTTGGCAATATTTCGTGCTTTAATTCTGGGCGAGATCGTTGGGATTTGCCCTTAATTGCCGTCATAATCTCTGTGTTGAATGTTGTGGCCGTTACCTTCAATCAGGCATTTAATGCTCGGGCGAGATCCTCAGAGCTGGTCGGGTGCTACTCGTCTGCAGGGTGTCCGACGCTTCTTTCCGTTCTCTCTTGGACTTCGATTTCGTTTGGACCTGGGCCAGCTTGCTCGTCTGACTTCCTTGGAGGATGATGGGCCCAACAGTAAGTATTTAGGTTTATGAAATAGAATTAAGTTTGTAGCAACGAATAGTATATGAAAAGTGAGAAGATCTTAGCGTCTTACTTTGTGGGTCTAGAAGTGATACAACTTCAGATGTGTCGCGTTCCAAATTCTTGGGATCGGTCGTCCGTCTTTATCCTCCAGCTGGTATGCTCCTTGTCCGACTACTTCTTTGACGAGGTAGGGACCTTTCCACTGAGGTGCGAGCTTTCCGTCGGTCGGATTCTTGGTGTTCTGGAATGTCTTTCCAAGGACCCAATCGCCAATTTTGAAGACTTTGGCTCAAACGTTTTTGTTGTAACTTCTTGCGACATGCTGCTGGAATCTGACCATTCTAATTTTGGCTTTTTCCCTAGTCTCATATACCATGTCCAAGTTGTGTGCTAGCTCGATGTCATTTTGTTCGTTCGTCTGGAGGCTGTAACGAGCTGTCGGAACTAATAGTTTGGCGGGATTGACCGCTTCACTTCCGTAGACGAGTGAGAATGGTGATTGTCCGGTCGCGTTCTTTGGGGTGGTCCTGTCGGACCAGAGGATGAGGGGAAGCTCGTTTGCCCATTTTCCTTTAGCCCTATAAGGCATTTCTTGAGGTTATTGATGATGATCTTGTTGCTAGACTCGGCTTGTCCGTTGGATTATGGATACCGAGGAGTGGACGTGACCAGTTTGATATTCCACTGGTCGCAGAAGGCTCGAGTCTTATGACTGATGAATTGGGAGCCATTGTCGCATACGATTTCTGACGGGACGCCAAATCTGCACAAGATATTGTGTTTTATAAATGAAATGACGTGTTGATCTTTTACCTCTCGGTAGGCTTCAGCTTCGACCCATTTGGAAAAATAGTCTGTCATGGCGAGGAAGAAGACTCGTTAGCCCGACGCAGGTGGGAGCTTTTCGACGATATCCATCCCCCATATAATGAAGGGCCATGTTGCTAGAGTCGGATGGAGGAATTCTGAGGGTTGATGTGGAACAGGTGCATGTCGTTGGCAGGCGTCGCACTTCCTGGTGTACTCCATCGCGTCTCTATTCATTGTGGGCCAATAGTATCATGTTCGCAAGGCTTTCCCCGAGAGGCTTCGTCCTCCGGTGTGGTTGCCACATTCCCCTTAATGTAACGATTATAAGATGCGTCTGGCTTCTGGAGTCTTGAGGCATCGTAGGAGTATCCTTGTGACAGATCTTTTGAACAAGACATCACTTATAATGTCGAAGGAAAGAGCTTGTACCTTTAGTCTTTTTGCTTCCGTTTTGTCGTTGGGTAGGATGCCGTCTTTTAGCCATTTGACGTAAGGTAGCGTCCAGTCATCATGATCGTTGATGATGTCTTCTTCCGGTCGGTCGCCTACCTCCAACGTGACGAGTTCTTCCAGCGGTGTACTTAAATCCTTGGGTGTTTTTGGAACAGCTGGTGTTGTGATGTGTGCCAGTGGGATGTTTGGGAATTCCTTTGGATCCAGGACGGATCCCAGGTTGGCTAGTGCGTCAGCCTGAGCGTTGAGATCTCTGGGAACTTGTCTGATGTCGAACTTTTGGAATTGGTCAATTAGTTTCTTGGCCACGTCCAGATAAGCTATCATTCTGTCATCCTTGGCGTTGTACGATCCTTGTATTTGATTTACGACTAAGAGGGAGTCGCAGATGACTTCGATTTCCCGGACTCCTAGGTCGCGTGCCAGAATGAGCCCAAATATGAGTGATTCATATTCAGCTTCGTTGTTGGTCGCGTCCCATTCGCATCTTACGGCTTGGGCTATCTTGTCCCCTTGTGGTGATTTTAGCACGACTCCCAGCCCCGAACCTCTAGCATTTGACGCGCCGTCTGTGTGGAGCTCCCATTTACCTGTTTCCTCCATTGCGAGTAATTGTGTTGCTTCTTCGATGGCTTCTTGTTCTAGGGTCGGGCTGAAATCTGCCACAAAATCAGCCGACGAGTTTTTCCAATGACGAATACCTTGTCTCCGCTGGGAGCAGCGTTCGACTGACGTAGTAGATTGGCGATTGCTTACCGTCTTCTTCTCTAACCAGCACTGCGCTTACAGCGGATGCCGACACTGCTAGGTATAGCAACAGTGGCTCGTCGTTATTGGGTTTTGCCAACAATAGGGGACTGGCCGGGTATTTTTTTAGATCCTGAAATGCGACTTCATGTTCTTATGCCCATTGAAAGGACTTGTTCTTTTTGAGAGCGTCATGGAAGGGTTTGCACTTGTCGGACGACTTCGAGATGAACCTATTTAGAGCTGCTATCCGACCTGTCAGCTTTTGTACGTCCTTGACGCATCGAGGGGATCGGAGGTTGATGAGATTTGACCTGTTCTGGGCTGGCTTCGATTCCTCTTTGTGTCACCATGTACCCCAAGAATTTCCCTGACGAAACTCCGAGAGAGCATTTCATAGGATTTAGTTTCATGTTATATCTTTTTAGTACCTCGAAGCTGTCGCGGAGGTGATCGATGTGGTCCTTCTTCTTTTTTTATTTGACTAGCATGTCATCTATGTAGACTTCCATTGTGTGCCTAATCTGATCTTTGAACATCTTGTTGACTAGTCGTTGATAAGTAGCCCCTGCATTTTTTAGTCTGAAGGGCATCACTTTGTAACAATAAATACCCTGACTTGTGATGAATGACATCTTCTCTTGGTCTTCTGGTTCCATGAGGATCTGATTATAGCCACTGAACGCGTCCATGAAGGATAGCATTTCGTGGCCTGCTGTCGAGTCGACCATGGCGTCGATATGAGGGAGCGGGAAGGAGTCCTTGGGACATGCTTTGTTAAGGTCGGTGAAGTCGATGCAGACTCTCCACTTGCCATTTTTCTTTTGGACCACAACCACATTGACTAGCCACTCGGGGTAGTCGACTTCTCTTATTTTTCTTGTTTCCAGTAGGCTCCTGACTTCGTCGTCGACGATCTTATTCCGCTCGGGGGCGAATTTCATGCGTTTTTGCTTTACAGGGGGTGAGATGGATCTACATTTAAGTTATGAGTAATAATGTTTGGAGATATCCCGACCATGTCTTCATGTGACCATGCGAAACAATCATCATTAGATCGGAGGAAATCCAAAATTTGTTGTCTGGTCGAGTCGTCCAGGTCCGACCCGACCCTTACCGTTTGGTTTAGCTTTGAAGGATCTAGTGCAATCCCGTCGAGCTTTTCCATCTCTGGTTCGATGTATCGACTGGATCCTTCACCGAGTTGTGATTGCTATGCGATCTTGGGCTCGACCGCGCTCTTCATGGAGGCGACATAGCATTCCTTGGCCATCCTCTAATCTCCCTTGATCTCTTGAACTCCCCACTTGATAGGGAACTTAATGATTTGATGGTACGTCGAGGGTACCTCCTTCATTGCGTGTATCCATGGCCTGCCAAGAATGCAGTTGTAGGGAGATGGACAGTCTAGGACTAAAAATTTCACTTGTTGGTTCACTCCTCCGGCGTATGTCGTAAGAATGATTTCGCCAATAGTGTGCTTGACTTCGCCGCTGAATCCAACTAGTGGAGTCGATTTCTTGATAAGATCATCTTCACCCAGACCCATCCCTTTGAGGGCGTCGAAGGTCAAGAGATTGATCGAGCTTCCTATCTCGATTAGTACTCTACGTATCAAACAGTTCCCAATAGACATAGAGATTACCAGACCATCGTGATGGTTTTCCGACCCGTCAGCGTCGGATTCGTCGAACGTGACCGTTGGGAGGTTGGAGACATTGGTTTGTGTGAACTCTGGCACTTCGGGTTTACTGCCTTTGCTTTCTCTTGCATGTCTTTTGGCTGCGGAGTACGTGTTCCCACATATGTCTGAGCCCCCTAAAATAGTATTGATAATTTTTGTATGGACAGGAGATGGAGGTTTATCTTGCTTTACCTGATCTCGTCGCTCCATGGTGGCTTTGGCTCGTTCTGAGATCACGTCGCGCAAGAGACCTTGCAAGAGTAACCTGGCGACTTATTTGCGTAATGCGATGCATTTGTCCGTTGAGTGACCGTGGTCACCATGGAATTCGCACCACCTACTCATGTCCTTCTTGACGTCCGGTTGGTCGCTCTTTCGGGGCCATCTTACTTCTTTCCCATATTTGTCGAAACTCTTGACGAGCTCCGACACGGAAACACTGAAGTTGTAAGATTGAACCCTGGGAGGCAGCGTCAGACCGTTTCGCCAGTCTTGAGACCTGTCTTGGAAGGAGTTTACCTAGCTTTGCTCGTTTCGATTACGAGGGTAGGGGTGATGGCGTCTGTCTCGGCGGTTGTCGGAAGAGGATTTACGATCGGATTGATCGGGTCTGTGGGACGCCTTTTGCGATTCGCGATCTTCTTCCAAACGTACCTCGGCCATGGTCTTGGCTTGGACATCTTCGAAGCTTCTGCACGGGTACTTGGTGATCTCATTGTAGAGGTTGCTATCTTTTATCATACCTTGTCTGAAGGCTTCGATGGAGGTGGTGACATCGCAATGGAGGGTCACGACTTTTTCCTTATTGTACCTGTTAAGATAGCTTTGGAGAGGTTCGTTATACCTTTGGGTGATTCGATAGAGGTCACTCGACTGCCTCTCGAGCCTTCTACTGTTGGTGAATTGGATCTTAAAGGAATTGACCAGGTCCGCGAATGAGGCGATCGTACCCTGAGGCAAACGCATAAACAAGGTTAGCGCGGGACCCGTGAGAGTCGTGCCAAAGCTTTTGCACATGACAGCCTCGCGGCTCTCCCTCGGAACAGATGCAGTCATTACATTTTGTTTATAGAGAGAAATATGATCGTCTGGATCGTTGGTGCCGTCGAAAGTCGTCATGCTAGGAAGGTTGAACTTCTTAGGGATTTCGACTCTGGCGATTTTCATCGACGAACGGAGATTCCTCGTATCCGTCCGATGCTTCTTTCTCGATTGGCTGCGGAACTCCGGGAATTCTAGCGATGCGATCGTCGAGCGCCTTCATGTGTTGACTGATCGTCTGTCGGACGAGAGCCAGGATATCGGGAGGATTGGTAACCTGCGGTTCGTCGATTCAGATTCCTGCCGACCCGATCGGTGTGGAGAAAGTAACATTGTTAGTCAAAAATGGATTGGCTAAAGGAGTTCGAGATGTACCCTCAGTATATCCGGAGCGTCGGACGCTCGGGGGAGTCAGCTCGACGCTATCCATGTTAAGACGCGTCTGGATGTTGCTATGGATGGGCATTTGTCTGGATCCAGAGACCATTGATTGTACCTGCGATCTAAAAGACTCATTTTCACGGGTTAGTTGTGCAATCTCAGCCTCAGATTGGGTGGATAAGGCAGCCAAGGCTTCGGTCTTTTGGCGTTGATGGGCGAGGTCATCTTGAAGGGTAGTCATTTTTTGGGCAAGCTCTTGGAGTTGGTTCAGAGTAGGGTTTTCGGTTGTGTTTCCTTGAGTTTGGGAGTCGTCTTCGAGACGTGGTTCCTCGATACCGGTAGGCGGGTTAACAGTCATGGTTGGAGGATTTTTGAGATGGTGATCGGCAAGTTGCCCCACGGTGGGCGCCAAATTGTTTTGGGGCGAAAAGATCAATCAACCTAAATCGCCTTAGACGGGGTAACGAGTCGATCAGATAGTATAAAATAAATCCAAACCAAATGAACAATCAACCACGTATTAAATAGATGCAAACTTATAGTATGATATATTGATCGAATGATGATAGAATTGAATCGTAGTACAACTTATCCTTGAGGAATAAGAGATCAAGTTTTGTCCGACCGACTATTCCGATGGCTCGACCGGCTGTAATCGGGTAACACCCCAAGGGAATTGAACGAGAACCGATATGCTGGTAAGCTTTTTTGAGAGCTAAGTAGATGAGTGTTGTTCGCGGACGCGTCGTGTGTCGATTATTCTTTCATGGTCTATTTATGGTATCTTCTCCTTCGTCGGTTACTGTCTTTGTGATATTCTCCATTATTCCCATACTTGATCTACAGGATTCTTCCTTAATGGCATCATAATCCTGTGCTTGATTTGGTTACAGTTTGCCTTGGATCGTGCAATCAATGCTCTTGGGAGAAATTGTCGGGGGTGGTCGGATCCCATGCGTTCGAGGAACGTCCGACGCCTCCCTCCAGTCTTCTTCGGCCTACTTCTTCACTTGAATCTTGGCCCAATCTGCTTGCACTGGTTCCATTGGAGCATGTTGGGCCCAACAATTACTTTGGCTTGGTCTTACTTTGATGAAACCCAGGCTCCTACCATCCTCCCCTTGGTGATCCAATTGAACTCCAGGATAGGCCCGCGGATTGGTTTTCGTCCCCACTCCAGCCAGTAGGACCACAACATCGCGTTCATGGCGACAATAGGCGTGACACTCGTGGCCAACACCACGAGGACGTGCCGCGTGACTTTCGTCGCCGCCACGATGCCTCTGTTCCAACGCGACGACAACAACGCGCCATCTAGGGACTTCGCCGCTAAAGATGTCCAGGATGGCCGCGCTCGCCGTCAACTTCGTCGCGCTCAAGCCCCTGCACAACGCGCTTATACGCCACAGTCTGTTCAACACACACCAAGGCTTAGCCGCCATGAGGTAAAAGTAAAAATTGAGCATTTATTTGGTGAATATGATCCGGATGTTTTTCTTGAGTGGGTGCAGGCTACAGAGTATACTTTGAGATATTGCCACATTCCCACAGAAGAGCATGTTGACGCGGCAACGCTACACTTCTGAGGCACTGCACGCGTTTGGTGGCATAGGTTCGTGGACAACCGCGTTCGTCGACACCTTGCCCCCATCACGGAGTGGCACCAGCTTGTCTACGTCATGACACAGAAGTACATGCCTATGGACTATAGAAACCAGATGCGAATGCAGAATGCAATGGCGCGACAGGGCACCAAAACGCCTTTGGAGTTCTTTTCTCACTTGGAGGACATGTACTACAAGGCAAGCATCAGTGTCGCCCCGTCCACCCTTCGGACAAAGTTTCTTAGTAGCTTGAATGTTTCTATCCGTGACCAGCTCGAGATTTTGCCAATCAAGGATCTCAACACCTTGACTCACACCGCGATGCAAATACACAACCAATTCTCGCGTTGCCAACAATCCTCTTGGAAAAATCAAGGTCAACAAAGGTATGATCCTAACCCTGGTCAATCCCCTACTACTAATGTGCACGGTCCACCCACAGGAAGCACCGCGTCCAATCAAGGCCGACATGGGAAGACCGCGACGCCCACCTCCAATGCTGCTCGCGTGACGCCTACAAAGGGCTCCTCACCGGCCACTGAGCGCGTGCGTGACTTAAAATGTTTCAAGTGTGAAGGACGAGGGCACTACAAGAGGGATTACCCAAACAACAAGAAGGTCCTCTTCTCCAACATTGCCGCGGGCTATGAATCTTACAAGGAGGAGGAGACCCCCTTGAGACCATCGAGGAAGGATTCGAAGATGACAACGAGGAGGCCTACACTTGTGAAGCCGCCGTGCTCCATGATGGCACACCTCTGAGCCTTATCACGCGCCGAATACTCACTGTCAAGGAAGCCACACTGGTCGACCAACGCGAGAACCTTTTCCACACGTGTTGCTTGGTCAAGACCGCGTCCTTGAGTGTCATAATCGATGGAGGCAGCTGCTGCAATATAATCAATGAGAAGGTGGTCAACAATTTCAACCTGCCGACCACACCTCACCCACAACCCTATGGCCTACAGTGGATTTCTTCGAGTTCTGGTAACACTGTCACTCGACAATGTCTTATCTCTTTTTCCATTGGCCAATATTCAGACTTCGTCCTTTGTGATGTCATTGCAATGGACGCCACACATCTTTTGCTGGGGCGCCCATGGCAATTCGACAGGCGCGTTCTTCACGATGGCTATTTAAACACTTACGTGTTTACTTACCACGGGAAGCGCATCACTCTCTTACCCATGTCTCCCCATGAGATTTTACAGGATCAGGTCGAGCGTGATCGACAAAAGGCTTTGGAAGCATCAAAGACCGCGTCAACTCCGATGTGATCCAGACCAGATACTGGAGATTCTTCCCCCAACCCAGTCCCTAGTAGCAAGAGATCGCATTCTTCCATTGGCCAAGGAAGCACTACCACCGACAATGCGCCCAAGGATCGAACGCGTTGCAAGGATAGTACACATACCGCGCCCATAAGTGCCGCGTTGAAATGAACCTGTGAGCACAAGTTTCTTTGTGTGTGGCCAAGCGACCTCACTGCCACCTTGAGCGGCAAGGCGCCATGTTTCCTATTGGTGCCAATTCCTTGCATTCAAGAGAATCTGGTCGTCGACCATTTGTCGAGCGCCATATGCGCGTTGCTCGACGAGTTCGATGACATCTTTCTAGAGGAGCTTCCATAAGGCCTTCCCCCATTACGAGGCATTGAGCATCAAACTGATTTGGTGCCAGGTGCCTCTCTGCCAAACCGCGCTGCCTATCGCGCTGGACCTGAGGAAACCAAAGAGTTACAACGCTAGGTGCAAGAACTTCTGGATCGCGGCTACGTGAGGGAATCCCTAAGCCCTTGCGCGGTCCCCGTGATCCTCATTCCAAAAAAAGATGGATCGTGGTGCATGTGTGTCGACTGCCGTGCAATAAATCAGATAACGGTGAAGTACAAGCACCCGATCCCGCGTCTCGACGACATGCTCGATGAGCTCCACGGCACGATCCACTTCACCAAAATTGACTTGAAGAGAGGCTATCACCAAATTCGCATGAAGGAGGGTGATGAATGGAAGACCGCGTTCAAGATGAAATATGGCCTTTATGAATGGCTAGTCATGCCTTTTGGTCTCACTAACGCGCCAAGCACGTTCATGAGGCTCATGAACCATGTTTTGAGGGAATTTCTAGGCAAATTTGTTGTGGTGTACTTTGATGACATTTTGGTGTATTTGCGTAGTCTAGATGAGCATGTAGAGCACCTTAGGCTTGTGTTAGAGTGCTTGAGACGCGAGCACTTGTATGCCAACCTCGGCAAGTGTCGCTTTCCCGGATGGCCTTCACCTTGAGGAAAAGGTGAAGGCCATCCGGGATTGGCCCACGCTACCACTCCGACAATGGTTTCAAGCTTCCTTGGCTTGGCAGGATTTTACCAGAGATTTGTCCGCGACTTCAGCTCCATCGCCGCGCCCCTCCATGAGCTGACAAGGAAGGGCGCCGCAGTGAATTGATTGGAACGCCACGCGAACACATTCATCGCGTTGAAAGATGCCCTATGCAACGCGCCCCTTCTCCAACTCCCAGACTTCAACAAACACTTTAAGATTGAATACGACGCGTCAAATGTGGGCATTGGTGGGGTCTTGCACCAGGAAAAGAGGCCCATCGCGTTCTTCAGTGAGAAGCTCACAGGGGCCACTTTGAACTATCCCACATACGACAAGGAGCTCTACGCCCTAGTCTGCGTGCTAAAGACCTGGCAACACTATCTCTGGTCACGCGAGTTCGTAATCCACTCGGACCACGCGGCCATTAGCTACTTGAAGAGCCAGGTCCACCTCAGCCGACGCCATGCACGGTGGGTGGAATTCATGGAGACGTTCCCCTATGTCGTTGTGCACAAGAAAGGTAAGGAGAATGTGGTCGCCGACGCCCTTTCTCGAAGGTATATCCTCCTTACTCATCTTCAAACTAAACTTCTTGGCTTTGCTCTACTTAAAGATTTATACTTGACTGATTCCTTCTTTAAGCTAATTGTTGAGCACTGCCTTAGGGACCGCAGGTTTGAGACATACATTTTACATGAGGGGTACCCTTACAAAGTCGTCCGCCTGTGCATCCCTAGCTCACCCATTAGGAAACTCCTAATTCAAGAAGCCCATGAAGGACGCGGTCATTTTGGGGTTACAAAAACATTGGTTGCCCTTCGCGAGCATTTCTTTTGGCCGCGCATGACCACCCAGGTGATGCGGTATTGTAAGAGTTGTGTCACATGTCAATGCGCCAAGTCGAGTTCAAGTCCCTATGGCCTCTACACGCCATTGCCCATCCCACTAGGCCCTTGGGAAGATTTGTCCATGGACTTCATTACAGGTTTGCCTCTCTCTCGTAGGGGTAAGGACTCCATCTTTGTTGTTGTGGATAGGTTTTCCAAAATTGCACATTTCAAATCGTGTAAAACCACCAATATTGCTAGTGATGTCGCCGCGTTGTTCTTTGACAATGTGGTACGTTTGCATGGGATCCCTAGGTCTATTGTGAGTGATCACGACACTAAATTTGTGGAACATTTTTGGAGAACTCTGTGGGGAAATCTAGGTACCAAACTTCTCTTTTCCACTAGTTACTACCCCCAAACTGATGGCCAAACGGAGGTGACCAATCGAACCTTAGGAGCCCTACTTTGGACCATGCTCAAATCCAACCCCAAGCATTGGGAAGACCTACTTGCTATTGTTGAGTTTTCTTACAACAGGTCCAGGCACTCCGCGACAAGACTCATCCCGTTCGAGGTCGTTTATGGCATCAATCCATTGACACCGCTTAACTTGTTGCTGCGACCATTGAAGGACAATGAGCACACTATCACGGCCAATCGCGCTGCGATGATCCAAGATCTACATCGTCGAACGCGAGAACAACTGGAACGCCGCGCTGCTCAATACACGTCATAGCACAATCGTGGCCGACGACGCGTCATCTTTGCCCCCGGAGACTTGGTGTGGGTGCATCTTCGCAAAGGACGCTTCCCAGCCAAGCGCAAATCCAAGTTGGCACCACACGGTGATGGTCCTTTTCGCGTTGTGAAGGCCATTGGCGACAACGCCTACGAGCTCGAGCTGCCAGCCGACTATGGTGTCCACGCGACCTTCAACATCGCCGACTTAGAGCCTTATGTGGAGCCCGAGTTCGATGATGGTAAAGCGGGGACGCTTCACAGCCAAGTGGGGGAGGGTGATGCACCCCTGCCCACCATGACTGCAACTGAGGAGGAGGAAGCCATGAGCATCCGCTCAGAAGGACCCATAACAAGATCGTGTGCCAAGGCCATCGCCAACGCCACACAATCATTGATCGTGCGCATCGTCGCTAGCCAAGGGACGCAAGAGACTGTGTTCTCTCTCACACTCCTCCAGCCAAGTCCAGAGATCGCGTTCTCTCTCAAAATCCTCTCCACCATCATTGATCGCGATCTTTGATTGCTTGTTATTTCTGTCATTATTAGTTTTCAGTTATTTCTTTTGGGCGTGTGTTCCACGCGTGTCGCGTGGGCTATCCCATTAAGCGATACTCGGCCCATCCGAGTCCCGCTACCCCTATGAAAGTCCATCTCAGCCTTCTGTATTAGGTTACGTTCATTTTAATCAAAGCTTGAGTATTGAGTGTCATTTGCCTCCTCCCCTTTGATCGGACGTCAAATCCCTAGTCTAGCTTCTCATCTCTTTCCTCCGCCGTCGATGCTACGGCACCCACTCGAACCCTTCGAGTCTATCCCTCCGCCGGCCTCGCTCGACCCTTCGAGCCACCACCCATCGCGTCTAGCCCTGAGGCCGCAAGTCACAGACACATCAACACCTCGCCACCGTCACCGTGCTCGCTTGCTCGTGTGAAGTGACAAACACCACGTTCCATCATTCCACACTTGGATCTGAGACACGCGACTCACCACCAAGACCTTGATCTGGCATCTGAAAGGCAGGAACGCATCACAAAACATCTAGCATTAAAAGATATTGAGTTAAATGTTAAATTGAATTATGCGAACATAAGTTGAATACTTTGAAAAGGTCTGTGGATTTACCTTGAAGATCCATTATTCCAATAACAGTGAAGACCTAGATGACATGGTTTCTAAGCTCAATTCTTTCAAAAGGCTACATATAAACCTCTTAGCTAGCTGTATTTATTTATAAAGGCAAGTTCTTTATGGAATCAAAAAGAGGAGGGCTTGAGTAGCAAATACTTTATAGTAACCCCAATAGCAACACATCTACTATCTAGGCTTTAAACCTTGGCTCTGAAATGTTTCAGCTGGAGAAAATCAATGCCAATGCGTAACAACGTGCTTTGTAGATTGATCACATATATAGCCTTTGACCGAGTTTATTTTTATTAAACAAAACAAAGGAAAAGTAACAACATATAGACATTTGTTATCAAGTTTTATCCAGTATAACATGCCCATTGAGGTATGAAGGTATTTCTAACAATGTATAGATAACTAGACAAAACCATGCTCAACATGTATTTCAGTAACGTGAATCTGCTAAGGTTCACAAGTAGCCAAGAACCAATTATAGAATGCTCTCCATTTCATCTATAACATATAACAAAGTAGCATGCCTTGAAAAACACAGCTACTGCTATAAGTACACTGAGTAACAGGTATTTTCATTCTAGAATGCTACCATCGAGATTATGAAGTATCTCCATATATCATTACAACATTGCCATTGAATTTCCAGATGTGGATACTCTTAATTAATCAACAGAACTATTAGGCTTGTTCTTTGAAACATATAGGTCATGAAGCAGCTTATCTGATAGTTATGAAGCACATATTCCTTATACTCTAGAGATTGATACACAATGACCATAACCAAAATTGACATGGCTAATTCAAAAATCAGATAGGCCATGAAAAGTACACACAAACACTACATACGAAAACCAGGGAACATTACACATGCAAATATGGAAAAAAACAATCTACTACTATTCACATACTAAAACAAAACAGCACCACACAACCAAAAATTACAGACATATTGTTAACCGAAACAGGGGGAGAAAAACATATCTGCGCATATGAGTCCCCAAAAATTCAAGAGAAACCCGAACAAAGAAAAAAAAATACCCCAGTCTCAACTGTCACTACTACAAAAAACGTTTTTTAGCCCGTGATTATTTAGCCCGGATCCTAATTATTCGTGATATAAAGTCCTGATACATCAGAAGAAGTCGGGCTATTTAAGAAAGATAACATATTAGCCCGGACCGTTGTAGAGAAGTCCAGGCTAAAAACAAATTTATTTTAAAAGAGTCAAAACTTAATAGCCCGGGCGTATTTTTTTTTTAAATGTCCGGACTATTTTGTTACGTTCTATATTAACCCACATTAAAATAAGCCGGTTACGAAACATCCGGGCTATTTTGTCCGGGCTATTTTGTCCAGGCAATTTTGTGGTCGTAATTAACCACGTACCTTTTACTCCTTCAAAATTAACTTTCATTGGCGCCTCCTTCCCAGACCTTACCTTCCCAGACTACACAACTCCAACGGCGCCTCCTTCCGTCTCCTTCCTCGTTCCCCGACTACACAGCTCCACCGGCGCTTCCTTTCTGACCCGTCCTTCCAGCCGGCGCGCTGCATCTCCGGCCCCTCCATCTCCTTCCTCGTTCGATCCGGTGACTCCATCTCTGACGACTCTAATTTTGGCGTCAATTACGGCGTGCTATCCACCCTAAGGTATGTCTCGAACCATATAACCTCCCTGATTTGGATTTGTAGTTGTAAATTCAGAAATTGAAAAAGCCCTAAAACCCTAAATTGTGTGTTATAAGTTAGTTCAAATGAAGTTGTTGATTTGGCTGTATTGGTAGATCTAGATGGTAAATGTGGGTTGTTGTTTAAGAAGAAAAGGCAGTTTGCTTCTACTTGAACTACTGATCTCCTTTGGTAGCTGCCAAGATTGAGTGGTGTTCTGGTTTTGTTTGATATTCCAGAAAATATCAAGAAAAAGCATTCTTGTATTCTAGCCTTTCAAATTTCGTTAAAGTAAGTTCTGGTTTTGTTTGATATGCATGATTGAGTGGTGTCATGTTTATAGATTCAATGCTTGCGTTGATCAATGATTTTTTCTAGGTGTAGTGATGTTCGTACTAACTTACGAGTACGTGATGTAGCTAGAAAGAAAATTTCGAATTGAATTGATATAGTTGAAGAATCAAACCGTGCTCTTAGTCTGTATAAAATCCAAACTCTTTGAAATTAGTCTGTTTACAAAAACAGAACACAAACAACCCCCTAGCTTATTGTTCGTGGTGAATCCCACCACCACCACGTGTAAACCAATTTCTTCACCCCTAACATTTGTGTGTAGATTATTTTAGGTGTCTGTTTCTTGGTGACCTTAAGTGTTCAATAGGGCTTCAAAATACTGTGTTGTTGGCCTATGTTAGGATGGATTTTCAAGGCATTGGTCTCTTTAAGGAGAACTGTTCTTTTATTTTTTGGATAAGTTGTCTAGATTTCAAGGCAATTGATCTCTGATTGTTGGGGTTGGTTGTAATAGTCTAGGTTTCAAGGTAATTGGGTCTACCATTGTTTGTTGTGTATTTTTACTCCTGCTATTTGTAAGTTAGTTGAACTAGATTATATTAGGTCTACCATTGTTTGTTGAAGTAGAAAATTCCAAGAGACTTATTATGATGTTGTGCTCTGTAACCATGTACTCTGAGATGGCTTGATAAGAAATAAAGAAATTTGAATTTTACCACAAAAGTTTGTAATTTTCTGAGGTGCTATGAGATTTTGTCCTTTATTTCTTTGAGAGAAACGTTTCATATGCAAACTGATAAACTTTTTTGGTTTTTGATATGTAGTATTTGGATTTTGTGTATAAGTCTGTAATTAAGATGTGGAGATAACTTAAAACTTTGTTAATTTTTTTCAACTTATATAGAATGGTGGATAAGTCATGGATGAGAGCAAGTCATAATTCAGTTCAATGTGTTGAAGGGGTTGAGTTGTTTATTAAATTTGCTCTTGATCATGGGGCTGATCCTGCTAGAATTATTTGTCCGTGTAACGATTGTGATTTTTCAAGGAGATACAAGGTTAGTGTTATTAGAGAGCATCTTATTTGTGATGGCATTAACCTTGACTATAAAGTATGGATGTGGCATGGGGAGAAAACACCAATTCAGTCTGCTAGTTCTAACCCCCAGGAATTTCATAACTTTGATATTTGTGAAGATGATCGAATAGATGATATGATATGTGATGTTGAGCAGATTTCTTTGTCCTACTCAAATTTCTGCATTGGCTCAAAGCATTGAACAAAGGGCTACTTACATTGCAAAGTCTATGGAAGGAGATGTTAAGAATAAGATATTTGTGGCACCCTACCATTTTAGGTAACCAGCCCTTATAGTTTTTTTTATAACTTTTGTTAGTTAAATTAAATGATCATATATTTTTAGGTACCATTGGGTGTTGATATTGATGAATCCTCAACTGGGTCATGCTTATTGGGTTGATTCACAACTTGGAAAATTGAGAAGGATGCGGAGTCATTGGTTACACTGTAAGTATTTGTTTGATATGTCGAGTAAGATTCTTGCATTATTCCTTACAGAAGTACTTGCGTCTGTTGTAAACAGGAGCTATAAATTGAAATATGCCAAATTGGGTAGGAAAACACCACGAAAAGAAACTTTGTAGCACAAAGTTAAGGTAAATTTACTGATTTTCTAGACTTGTTTGTGGTTGAGTTAGAATTTCCTAATTAAAGTGTTACATGTATGAATATATCATTCTTTCGATATATTTTCCAATCTTATACAATTATTTGTGTATGACTTACAGTGTCCTCGTCAGAAGAATGCGATTGATTGTGGATACTATGTTTTGAAGTTTATGAAAGATCTTATACTTCACCAAAAAACTTATTCTCTAATTCACATCAATGTAAGGCTTTTTTAATCTGTAATAGTTTGTCTTTGATAAATAAGGTTTACTCTAAATAAATATCATGTTGTATATATTTATAGTGGTATGATGACCGATCTTCCTACACAAATGAAGATGTTGATGAAATTCGACGGGAGTGGTTTGATTATTTCCTAAGTCTTATGTAGGTATGAAGTTCTATTTACTTATTGCTTGTAGTTTGAATTTATTAATAACACCTAATAAGTCATTCCACTTTTTGTTTGATATATATATTTTTGTTCTTTAATTTCTGCAAAGCTTTGTAGGAAGTTGATATATATTAGTTGATTGCATAAAGGATTGTCATGCAGGCATGTTTGTCGAATGGAAAGTTGTCAATAGAGATGAAGAATCACAAGTGGTATTGCTAGAAGGCGTAGAATTAGTTGTTTTCTTTCAGTATGTGTTAAGTTGTGAACTTCTATTAGGAGTCCTTTGCTAAATTATATGAAGATTGATATTGTAACTCAGTGTTTTGGATCTATACTATCTGGTTTATCAGTTATAAATGTTTCTATTCTCTAGTGTGAGTTAAATATTGGTACAATGCAGCAAAATACAGCGAAGTATATAAATAGGGTATTCAAATAGGCAATAAATATAAATATTTGCGGGAAAAAAAATACTATATAGCCCGGACATTATAAGTCTGAGCTATATAACCACGAATATATGCCTAATAGGACAAACCTTGTATCCCGGATATGAAGAACATACAGCCCGGACAGGAGAAATAATTAACTTGGAAATTTTGGACTTTTTAGCCCGGACATGTATTGTACAGGCCCGGGCTATTAAGTGAAGTTCAACTTGAAAATTTTGGACTTTTTAGCCCGGACATGTATTATACACGTCCGGGCTATTAAGTGAAGTCCAGCCACAAATTATGTGAAGGAATTTAGCTCGGGCGTGTGACAATGGGTCCGGGCTATTTGGTCTATTATCACACCAACCAATAGCCCGAACCCTTTTTATCTATATCCGGGCTATATACTGGAAAACGCCCGGGCTAAAAAGCATATTTTGTAGTAGTGTGTGGCATAATTCATATCTGTACTAATCAATCTCTAACAAGAATATCAGATTCTCCTTAGATGGACATAAAATTATCTACACCAGCGCCGAACACCCACAAACACGTTCACAACAACAAGTACACAAAACAAACAGCAAGCCACACAAAAAAAACGACAGAGACGGACACAAGGGAATGACACCAACATTCGGGTTCACACGCGCATCTGCAAGACCCATCCATAAACCTTCGACTTCAAATACAGCGAAAACTACACCAGACCACAAAAACACGGTAAACTCATGCCCCAACACATTCGCGCAGACAACCACGGCTCAAATACCAAAAAACGGAGGAAAGGAATTACAAAGAGTGGGAATCACACGGCACGGACGACAAATCTACTCAATACATATCACAACTCTTAGAATCGAGCACCACAACCGCCAAATTCACGCAAAAAAGAGTAAGAAATCCATACATGTCTTAACCAAAGAGAGCAAGCAGCGAGAGTGGGACAGAAGATCAGTACTGAAATATTAGGGTTGAGAGAAGCGTATGCAAAGCCTCTTCAAACTCCTCCACATTTAAACCCTAAGAGTGATTGAATGAAGCCATCAAAACTGGATGCTACATTCATTGCTAAAATGGCATGCCCAAACGAAGAGACTCCTCCATTTAAACGCTACACACAATCAACACTGTGGAGTTTAATTAGTTAACACACGAAAATCATGATATATGCATGAACCGGCATCAATGGTCAAGAGGAAAAAATGACCTCAACCACATGTAACCTTGGCAAAAAAAATTAGAACAACCAAAATTAATATACCACACGCTAAATACAACAATAAAAGTATACTAATGCAACCAGTCTTTCATATGAAATAAATTTAACACGTACAAACATACTACCACCTACGGTAATTAGAATAATAACATCCGCAAAACCCTAATGATTATTATATTAAAAAACACAAACAATATACATACTCAACTAAATATTTAAAATAAACCACCCCGTGTGTAGCACGAGCATAGTAGAAAGGATGATTAATAATTTAACACCTTTCTAAATGGACAGCCAAGTTTAAATTTATAAATACAATACCATTTTAATTCATGAAAAATAAAACCAGACATACGTGTCTTCGCACCATGGTCCACTTGGTGTGGCAAACTGAGGAAAAACAAAAACAAACTCAAACAAAACACAACTATGTACATAACAATAACACAAATCTCAAATGACCCTCAAGTGCCAAACCAGCCAAATCTCCCACATAAACTCAACAACACATCAATTTAGTTCATCCTCAGTCACAACTAATAACCACTACTTACCACACATCCAATAACCAATACAATGAGCCCACCACGGCTACGCACGGGGCTCCGATTTCTAGTAACCATATATAATTTCATGAATAAATAAAGCCAAGAAATAAGTAGGAGCATCATAATATAATTAAGCATGCATGTGAGAGTGGGATCTTTTAATCATATTAGGCCTACTGCAGTTGCATATCTTTATTTATTCTCCACATCTCCAAATTTCTACAGATTCTAAAATTTTGCATCATGGCTCACACCTCTCCAGCTTCATATTTTGAATTAATGAACTGTTACTGATATAGGTTAAGGTGGCATTTGGTTGTCACTAAGAAATTGAAACGGAAAGGTAATAGTTTAGAAGAAGGAAAGGAAATGATTGAGTTACACTAAATTTATGTTTGGAAAATTTCAGGAATGGATTAAAGTCTGCAATCCATAGTATTTTAGAAAATCCCAACAGGTATGCTCTTCCCCTCTAATAAACCAAATTTGTTCTTCCAGTTCTCATCCCTCGTTCGTCTCACCAACAAAAGCTCCTCTAACGAGATCTTCATTTCCGGCAACGACGCCGACCTCATTCACACCGATGCCCCGTATTTCGTCTGAGACATCCTCACCTACATCGTCTTGGGGGCATGAAGGATCTATTCTATGTCAATGGCGAGGTCAGCAATGCTATAAATGCCCCAATTTATGAGTTCATAATCCTCAACCAAGCATAATCCTCAACCTATAGATCTAAAGTATCAGACCATAATCCTCAACCAAGCATCGATGAGTTCAAGTAGAGGTTATGCCATAAAAGCCCTAATTTATGGTTTTATAGAAATCTATAAAATGATGTAAAATCAAATCAAAACCGATAAATCTAAAGTCAAATATACATGAAAATCAAGCCAAAATCAAAATAAAATTATACATCAGAATTCATCAACGAGATCGATCGATCGATCGGGAGAAGAGAGAGATTCAACAAAGTCGAGAGAGATCGAAGCTTGGACAACGAGAGAGAGAGAGAGAGAGAGAGAGAGAGAGAGAGAGAGAGAGAGAGAGAGAGAGAGAGAGAGAGAGAGAGAGAGAGAGAGAGAGAGAGAGAGAGAGAGAGAGAGAGAGAGAGAGAGAGAGAGAGAGAGAGAGAGAGAGAGAGAGAGAGAGAGAGAGAGGTTAGATCTGATGAGGGTTGAAAAAGGCGAGAGAGTGGAGCATCAGAGAAGTTGTGGGAGACGATTGAACATATGGGGGCAGATGTAACAAATGGGCTTAACCATTAAAGGCCCGAAACGTAATGAATCGTTTCCGGTGGGTAAACAAACATGTTTTCTGGATCGGGCCTCTAACAATCCATTTCCAAAGCTCTTTTTATCCAAAACAAACGGGCCCTAAATATATTCATGAAAACGCTCTCTATGTCCTCTCCTCGCCCCTCCCAAGTTTCCCCCAGTCCATCGGCGTCCTCTCGACCGCCTGATAAGCCGCCTAATCCACCACTGACATGGAGTGAGCGCATTGTGAGTGAGCACAAGCGCTATCACGCTCCGCTAGCAAAAGATGCTCTATGGAAGTCCGGGAAAATCAAGGTGACCTACCCGGAAGGCAATGCTACTCCCCATGTTACCATCGACAACAATGTGATGCATTCCCTGTATTCTGCTTGGCAGAATTCGGTGGTGATCCAAGTGCTTGTTCGTCCTGTTTCTCATGCCATTATGGATAGGAAAATTCGTCAGATGTGGAATTTGAAATGGAGGATGACACTTATGGATGTACCTAATGAATATTTTGTGGCCCAGTTTGAATTGGAGGAGGATTTCCTTTATGTTCTTACCGAAGGACCTTGGATGATATTCAGGAACTATATTGTTGTTAGGCAATGGGATATTCCGGTCGGGAACCAAGGCACAAAACCGACGTCTGACCCTTATGTCGGGTCTTGGATGAATGCTCAGACCGGGAATCAGAAAAGGAAAGAGAAATATTCCTCAAATCAGGGGAATAATTTGATGAATCAAAACAGATTTGCACAGTTGGAGAATGCTACGAAAGATATCATGGAGGATTCAGTTGTTGTTTTAAAGAAGATACGTGATGTTGATATGGCTAAAGATAAGGCAAGCGTGAAAAATAAGGAAGGCGGGAGATCTTTTTAAAATAAACGGGGGCCCATTAACACGAGTACTAGAGCAAAATCAGTGACTCAGAAAAGCCCATCACCTACAGAAAATGAAGCGAGACCGAGTACTACTAAAGGGACTCGTAAATAATTGACTTCCGCTGCTAAGCGGGCCAAGACAGAGATTGCACCGGAAATTCTAATGGGCCAGGTAGTCATTTTGAGCCCAAATCAACCCACTGATATGCCAAGTAGCCACACGGAGCAATTAATGAATCAGATGATGGAGGTCGATGATGGTCAACACTCTCGGCAACGACAATTTGAAACGTCGGGTGTTGGGGTGCCAGCCAAGCCCCCTGATCCAGGTGCTTCTCACCCTCCTCTAGGATATGTTGATTTAGATACAATGGATGTTGATACTAATGGAAGGGCAAGTTCCTTCAGGTCAGAATGATGCTCCATTGGGAGCTTGATTGTTGGTTACTCTCTCTCTGTTTTAGTTTCCTTATGAAGGTCTTCATATGGAATACTCAGGGCGCGGGAAGTCATGGATTTTGTCGGGCATTTCGTTATATGCTGAATAAGAATAGAGTTGATGTGGTTGGTTTACTAGAACCCCATATCTCGGGGAACCAAGCTCATGAAGTTTGTCAGAAGCTGGGGGTACACTAATAATGTTCGGGTCGAAGCTGTGGGCTTTTTCAGGGGCATTTGGCTCCTTTGGAACTCGGTTGCCACTACAATTCAGGTTTTGAGATTGAATCGAAATTTTATTCATGCTCGGGTTAAGGACGGGATGAATTGGTTCCATATCATTGTTGCATATGGTCCTCCTACATATCTTTATCGTCAGATGATTTGGGAGGATTTGGAAGCTTGTATTGTTGCTGTTATGGAACCACTTTTTATTAGAGGCGATTTTAATTGTATCCTTCACATGGATGAACACCAGGGAGGAATCAAGGGCCTCTCTATTGATTCAATGGTGTTTACTGGTCTTATAAACTGGCTTAATCTTGTTGATATGGGTTTCAATGGGGCTCATTTTACCTAGAGGCGTGGGACTGCTTCTAATGGTAATCGGGTTGCTAAATGATTGGATCATTTTCTTGCAAATATCCAGGGGCATATAGAGTGGGAGGATGATACTGTTAAGCAGTTGCCCACGATTGCTTCGGATCACAAGCCAATTTACCTTGATTTGTCCCCGGAAGTTGTGGTGAATAGGGGACGTTGTCATTTTCGGTTCGAAGCGATGTGGTTGACTCATTAGAAATTCATGGATTTTCTCAATCGCAAGTGGAAAAGTAGTGTTGATATGCCTGAGACGCTTGGTGAGCTTGCTAGGGACTTGCAGAAATGGAATAAAGAGGTCTTCGGCAACCTTCAATATAGGAAGGATAAGTGAACGGCTCGCATCAACGAGATTCAAATTGCTCTAGTAAATGATCCCCGTCAAGATTGTTAACGCTTCATGATTCCCTTCAAACGGATCTGGTTGAGGTGCTTCTACAGGAGGAAATGCTTTGGTTTCATAAATCCCGGGTGAATTGGATTGAATGTGGTGACCACAATACGTCCTTCTTTCATGCGAGCACGATCATTAGGCGTCGGAGGAAAAAGATTTTGGCCCTTAAGAATGGTGTCGGGGATTGGGTCATGGATCAGAATGAACTGGAGGCTATGGTAGTTGATTTCTTCTCCAATCTTTATACCCTTCCGAACGATGCCCAGGTGGTCCCTCAACTACCTAAGGGGGGTTTTCATAGAATCTATACTAATGAGATGACTACCCTTGACAATTAGGAGCATGGGCGTGTACAAGGCCCCAAGTATTGATGGTTTTCATCCAGTTTTCTACCAGCGATGTTGATCGACTGTGGGTCCGTCTGTTTGCACTTTCATCCGGGTTTTTTTGCAACAGGCTTGTTGCCTCTGGGTGTTAATGAAACCTTGATTATCTTATAGGAAAGGTTAACTCTGTTAAGCTCGTGTTGCAGTTTCGTCCTATAAGCTTATGTAATGTCTTATATAAGATTATTACTAAGATTCTGGCCAAACGTTTGCAACCATTGATGGGTAGGTGATCCGCTCTACTTTGTAGTGCGTAACTAGGAGTTGTTACTAGTATTTGGAGTACCATTTATGTGTGTTTAGGATACAATATAGGAGAATGGAGTTGTGGAGAAGAAGTGTTGATTTGGTGGTTTTGAGTGCTTAAATGATGACTTAAGGAGATGAAGGTGAAGCCACAAGAGAAGACCGAAAGCAAGAAGAAGAAGACGCCACAGAAGCATTGCCGCGGGCACGGAAGGATGAGCCGCGATCGCGGAACGACAACAGAGGCGAAAGAGCAACAACGAACATATCCGCGGGCGCAGAGGACATTCCGCGATCGCGGAAATACGCCAGAAACAGCGCGAGCTCCAGAGACTTTTCCGCAGGCGCGGATCTTCTTCTGCGGTCGCGGCTACTGTTCACAGACGCGGATTCGGGATTTCACTTCGTCCGATGTTTTGTTTATTTTATTTCTTTTTTATTTTCTTTTATTCTATTTATTTCCTTTTAGAAAGATTGTATTTCCTATCTTGAGATTAGGGTTTGCTAGGTTATATCTTTCATTAGTTAGCAGCCTTTCTCATTATTCGGTCTTTAGAGTTTACGTTTTTCTTTTCCCTAGTTTTTGCTCACAAACCATGAGAAGGAACTAATTTCCGTTGTTTCGCCTGACTATTGAAGCCTTCGGTTGATTTGGTTGTGAGGTTATAAATCTTGTTCTATTTCCTTTGGATTGTATTGATTCTCTTTGAATTTATCTTTATTGAATCTTGCTGATTTCGCTAGCCTGCGCAACTAGTTGATGTTGGTAATTTTCTATTGCTAGGGTTTGGTTATTTCTGGTTGAAATTCCTTATCTAGAGTAGCAAACACAATTTACAGGAACTAGTTGTGAATGTTTATTGTGAAGAGAATTGATTACATGTTGAATACTGACGGGTTGTTAAGTGTTGCATGTATCCTGCTTAATTCTTATGCTTACTGTTGTTGTTAGATTGAATCTTGACGGTTTCATGATTGTCTGATAGTTAGTATTTTCAGGGCTGGTTGACCTGTTAATATACATAAGATTGGAATAGGAACAATCATAAGATTGAATGAACTTGAGATAACCAATGATCAATCTATCATACTGATGTGTGGATATCTGTTAGGTGAAATACCCTCACAATCATATTTACAACAATCTTAATCACTTTCTGCTTTTATTCATTAGTTTTAGAAATCAAACAACAATCTCCCCCTAGTTCCTAGTTGGTAACTTGCCTTCTTACTTAGAGATAGATCCTTTGATTCTTTTGGGTTCGACCCTTACTTGCATGCTATACTTAGTTAGATTTTTAGGGATTCTTTGATAGGCATCACGACTTTAGCCTCATCAAATTTGGCGTCATTGCCAGGGAATTTAATTTTCTATTTCTTTGTTTGTTTGTTTGTTTGTTTATCAACTGTTGTGTGGACCTATCTTATGGTCCACACCCGTGCTACTGACTCGCCTACTTTAGATTTTGATCCAAAAATTGAGCGCACTCTTTCCAGGAACCGCAGAGAAGTGCGTGAGTGACTTAAGATGGCTGACCAATAGCGGACTTTGAGACAGCTGACCGTGCCCAATTTAGCACAACAACCGCTTGTTGTGCAGTTTTCTGCTTTGCCTGAAGTAGTGAACTTTAAATTGAAATATGGTTTGATTCACTTGCTCCCATCATTCCATGGCATGAATGGAGATGATCCCAACAAGCATCTTGCTGAATGATGGGAGCAAGGAAATCTGGTTTGATTCACTTGTCTGCACGAGCATGAAACCTACTGGAGTTACTGAGGACCAGATCAAGTTGAGGGCCTTTCCTTTCTCTTTGAAGGATGCGGCCAAGGATTGGTTCTACTATTTGACCCATGGCAGTATTGACACTTGGGCAAAGATGAAGCAAGCTTTCTTAGAAAAGTACTTTCCTGCTACGAAGTTGAACAGCCTGAAGAAGAGCATAAGCAACATTGAGCAACAGGCTGGTGAAACTTTGTATGAGTACTATGAACGCTTCAAGCGGTAATGCTCAAGTTGCCCCTATCATGGTTATTCTGACCAGGACTTGATTCTTTACTTATATGGTGGTCTGATGGATGATGAGCGTCGAATAGTGGTTGCGGCTTGTGGCGGCAACATTCTCAATAAGACGACAGCTGCAGCCTTTGAGTTGTTTTCTGAGCTCTCAGAGGGGTCAAGACAATTCAAGAGGAAGACAAATGCTCGTGGAGTGAGTGCTGCTGATTCCTCACCATCCGTTCTACTTTCTGAGATGGTTGAGATGAAGGACATGATGAAGAGGTTCATGCTGAAAGGAACCCCTCAACAAGTCAATGCTTGTAGTATATGTGCTGATGCATACCATGCTTCGAACGCTTGTCCACAACTTCAAGAACCGGAAGCCGAGGTTAATGTTGTAGGAGGTTACGGTCCTCCAAGACCTCGCTATGACCCATACTCCAACACATACAACCCAGGGTGGAGAGATCAACCAAACTTGAGATATGGGAATCCACAAAATGCTCAGGAATTTCCACAGCAACAACAATTTCAATCACAAGGAGCTCAGCCTAGACTCCCATTCAACCCAAGGCCACAGGGACAAAATCCGAGTCCCCCTATGTCCGTTGAAGACGTGATCAAGTCTCTTACCCAGAGCATATCATCGGTACAAAATACTATGATGCAACAAAATCAGGAGACTAGATCAAGCATTCAAAATCTTGAGAATCATGTTGGGCAAATCGCTCAAGCGTTGAGTAAGTTGGAGGCCATGGATTCAGGGAAACTACCATCTCAAACGGTAGTGAACCCGAGAGAGAATGTCAGTGTGGTGACACTAAGGAGTGGTAAACAGTTGGAGGTCACTCCCTTAACTGAAAGGGGCGATCTTGTGGAAGAAAAGATGGTTGGAAACGGAGCTGAAGTTGCAGACGAAATCTCCGAAGAAATTCCGCGACCGCGGCAGGATAGTCGCGACCGCGGAAATGTTCCTGGGAATGGAGATATCTTCGAAGACATTCCGCGACCGCGGAAATGTTTCTGGACGCGAGGACATATTCGAAGACATTCTGCGACTGCGGTAAGAGATTCGCGACCGCGGAATTGTTTCTGGACGCGACGAGAACCCCGAGGGAACTCCGCGACTGCGGGCCCAAAGCCACAACTGCGGATTACACGCCGAGGTGCAAGACAATTATGTACGTCCGGATTTTCCACCACTCGACTCGTTGAAGCCACCCGCGCCATTCCCTGAGGCGCTGAAGGATACTAGAAGGCCGGAGAACGATAAACATCCATTTACTTAAACTTGTCAAGAGTATTCCTCTATATGCAAAATTTCTTAAGGAGCTATGCACAATCAAGAGGAATCAGAAACTTAAAGGGAAGCAAAAGATTAAGGTAAGTGAACATGTTTCTGTTGTTTTCCAAAGGCGTATGCCTAAAAAGTGTGGTGATCCAGGCATGTTTAGTATTCCATGTGTAATAGGTGACACTAAATTTGAGAAAGCTATGCTACATCTAGGTGCATCTATAAATGTCTTGCCTTACGCTTTGTATGAATCATTAGGATTAGGACCATTGCATGAAACATGGATAGTCGTTCAATTGGTTGATAGATCTAATGTGTACCCGAAAGGGGTAGTTGAAGATGTTCTTGTAATGGTTGAGAATTTGATTTTTCCTGCTGACTTCTTTGTGTTGGATATGGATCATGATAAGCATGCAGCCCCTATACTGTTAGGTAGGCCATTTTTGAAAACAGCCCAGACAAAGATTGATGTAAGTAGTGAAACCCTTACTATGGAATTTGATGGGGAGAAGGCAGAGTACAACATATATGGTGCTATAAAACACCCCATTGATGATCATTCTATGTGTCCTATTGATGTGATTGATCCTATTGTGCAAGATGTCTTTGATATTACTTGTTCAGATGAGTTGCAATCTGTTATAGAGAATGACATAGTAGAATCACATGCAGATTTTGCTGTATCCACTAACCTGTAGGAAATTATGGCTCACTTGGATGCCTAATAAGAAGTACTTTGTAGGGCTTAACTGAGAGTCATTAGAGGGTTTATTGGTGCCATTCGGGTAGATTTAGACACATTCATGTGCATGGCATTTGGGGGCGAAGTTTGGTGTTTTTGGAGGTGTTTGAGCTGTTTTGGATATCATAGGAGACACTGAGGAAGGAAGCAACCAGGAGAAGACGTCAATGAAGTGAAGAGACGAGTTGAGGAGCAGTGCGAAGGATGAAAGGAGGAGCCTTGGAGAGGAGATACATTCTGGAGCCTTGCCGCACCCGCGCCGAAGACCACCGCACCCAGCGGTGGAGGAGCAGAATGGAGGACAGAAGTCTGGAGTCCCACCGCACCCAGCGGTGGGCACTGCCGCACCCGCGGCGAGAAGACCAGAGAAGTGCACCTGGCCACTGGAGCTCCACCGCACCCCGCGGTGGGGGTGTCACCGCACCCCGCGGTGACGACGCGCTGAAAAGATTATGTCCGAGTTTTATTCCGTTTTATTTTAATTCCGAGACTTTGTTTACAAGTTTATTATTTCCTTTTATTTTATTCCTAAATATTTGTCCTAGTATTTAAGACTATTTTCTAAGACTTGGTGATTAACACTAGTTGCCACCTTTCTACGTTTTTGCTCTCACAAACCCTATGGAGAACTAAACCTCCATTGTTGCACTTGACAGTTTGAAGCCAGCAATTGATTGGTTGTGAGTTTTCTACTCTTGTTCGTTTTCCTATCTAGTTGGATTAATTCTCTTGCGCTTGATTGTTTATTGGTCTATGTTGATTTATCTAGATTGATCACCTAGGTTTATTGATATCTTCCTGATTGCTAGGACTTGTGATTCCGGGTTCGGGTTGCATATCTAGTAGCGAGCACGATTTACATAAGCGGGTTGCGAGTGTTCATCGTGAGAGAGAGTTAATTGCATGCTTATAGTAACGGGTTGTTTCTATTGCATGTATCTTGTTAAATCCTTGGTTGAATGCTATTGCTTTATTGAGTCTTGAAGGTTTTCGGATTTGATTTAGTAATAAGTACTATTAGGGCTGGTAGAACTAATAGTTACCTATGATCAGGATAAGAACAACTATAGGAATGATAAGAACTTGAGATTGATAGAATTCCATGATCGACCATATCTATTGTTGTGTGGATCTTTGTTAAGTGTGGCGCTTTTCCCCATTATATTCACAACCTTTATTTGCAAACTTGTTTATTTGCTTACTTGTTACTTGATTTCCAAGAAAATACTACAACCCCCCCCCCCCCTAGTTCCTAGTTGGTGATTGCGAATTACAGAGATAGATAACCTGACTCCCTGTGGGATCGACCCTGACTTGCTTGCTATACTCTTTAGTAGGTATTTTAGGATTTATTTGATAGGCATACGAGTTTAGTTCTGTCAAATTTGGCGCCGTTGCCGGGGAGTCAAATTTTCTGTTTTTGTGGTTTGTTTGTTAACCTTGGTGTGGACCTATCTTATGGTTCACACTCGTGCTACTAATTCACCTCTTCTTGATTTTGATCCAGAGATTGAGAGAACTTTGTCCCAGGATCGTAGAGTCAACCGTATTTTGGCTTTTGACAACCCTGCATTTGAGATGGGTGACGCAGATAGAACGTTGAGGCAGTTGACTGCACCGAACTTGCAACATCAACCTTTGTCTGTGGTGATTCCTGATGTAGGAGAGAATGTGAACTTTGAGTTGAAGTTGGGGCTAATTCATTTGCTCCCAACTTTCCATGGGCTGGTTGGAGAAGACCCAATCAAACACATGGGTAAATTCCACACAGTCTGCATGAGCATGAAACCGGCGAATGTCACTGAGGAGCAAATCAAGATGAGAGCTTTTGGGTTTACTCTGAAGGACACTGCTGATGACTGGTATTACCATCTGCCTACTGGAAGCATTGATATGTGGAACAAACTGCATAAAGCGTTTCTTGAAAAATATTTCCCTGCAAAGAAGGCGAATAGTTTGAAGAAGGCTATAAGCAACATCGAGCAGGAGGCTGACGAGAGCCTGTATGAGTACTATGAGCGGTTTAAGAGACTTTGCTCAAGTTGTCCGTTCCACGGGTACTCCAGTCAAGATCTGGTGCTCCACCTTTACAATGGTCTGCTGGACAGTGAAAGGAGGATTGTCGACGCTGCATGTGGCGGCAATATTCTCAACACAACACCGGCAGCAGCTATGGAGAAGATTCAGGAGATGGCAGAGGGCACAAGAAATTTTGGTAGAGCTTCTACCAAGAGAGGAGTCAATGTTGCTGACTCTAGTCGCCCTGCGTATGCCAGTGATATTGCTGATTTGAAGGACATGGTGAGGAGACTTACGCTGCAAGGAACTCCTCAACAACTCAAAGCGTGTGGGGTCTGTGCCGATCAATTCCACCCCACTGACGCTTGTCCTCAATTACAAGATGATTCGCCTGCTGAGGTAAAAGCTGTAGGAGGTTATGGAAATCCAAGACCTCGGCATGATCCCTACTCCAACACTTATAATCCGGGGTGGAGAGATCATCCAAATTTCAGATGGAGGGATCAACCGAATCAACAACAACAACCTCAGCCCAGACCTCATTTTGTACCAAGGCCACAAGGTCCACAACCTGATACGTCTCCTTCAACTGAAGATATGCTCAAGGGTTGACACAACATTTCAGCACTCACGTCCAAGCTACGACGTCGAGTATCAAGAATCTGGAGACGCAGATGGGACAGATGGTTGAGGCGATTACAAGGATTGATCAGCGGACTTCGGGGAATCTACCATCTCAAACGGTAGTAAACCCGAGGGAAAACGTTAGCGTGGTAACCCTCCGAAGTGGAAAGACATTACCGGTCGATCCTAGTGCTGAGAAGGACGAGTCTGGAAAAGAGGAAGCTCTGGAGGAACACCGAAACCAGCGGAAGCACACCGCACCCCACGGTGAGAATGCAGTAGAGGAGCAGGATGTTCTGGAGAGTTCACCGCACCCCGCGGTGGTGCCCACCGCACCCAGCGGTGGCGGTACTGTTTCTCGAGAAATTTCTATGGATGCACCGCACCCCGCGGTGGCTTCTGGACGCACCCCGTGGCAGCCTTCTGGAGCTGTTGACGAGCCTTATGTGGACACCTATGTTCGTCCATACTTTCCTCCTCTCGGTTCAGAAAAGCCACCCGCCCCATTTCCATAGGCGCTCAAGGAGAGAAGGGTAGTCGATGACAAGGACCTCTTCGAAACCTTTAGCAAGTGTGAGGTCAACATTACTTTGCTTAAACTGGTTAAAAGCATTCCCAAGTATGCTCGGTTCTTGAAGGAGCTTTGCACGATAAAGAGGAATCAAAAGCTGAAGGGAAAGCAGAAGGTCAAGGTGAGCGAACGTGTCTCAGCGGTGTTTCAACGGCGCATGCCCAAGAAGTGCGCTGACCCAAGTATGGTAAGCATTCCTTGTATTATAGGTGACACTAAATTTGATAGAGCTATGCTTGATCTTGGTGCATCTATCAATGTTTTGCCTTACTCTCTTTATAAATCACTTGGATTGGGACCTTTGCATGAAACATGAATTGTTGTTCAACTTGCTGATAGGTCTAGTGTTTACCCTAAGGGGGTAGTTGAAGATGTTTTGGTTATGGTTGACAATTTGATATTCCCTGCTGATTTCTTTGTCCTAGATATGGAACATGATGAGCATGCTGCACCTATTTTGTTAGGTAGGACATTCTTAAAAACTGTTAGGACTAAGATTGGCTATGTAAGTGGGATACTTACTATGGAATTCGATGGGGAGGTGGTTCAATTTAACATTTATGATGCTATGAAACACCCCGTTGATGACCACTCTTTGTGCTCTATTGATGTGATTGAACCCATTGTGCAAGATGTGTTTGATATTTCTGGTTCGGATGAGTTACAATCCATTATTGAGAATGATATTGATGAGTCCCACACGGAATATGCCTTGTCAACTTACATACAGGTGGTCTTATCTCAGATGGATGTGAACGGTAAGCTTCCTATTAAACCTTTGGGCATTGGCCCCAACTTGCTAACACCGAGCGAGAAGCTTGTTCCTTCTATTGTACAGGCTCCCGATAGTGAACTCAAATAACTCCTTGATCACCTCAAGTACGCTTTTCTTAGAGTCAACGACACTTTGTCAGTCATTGTGTCTAGTAAGCTTTCAAAGGAGAAAGAGGAGAAGCTAGTGGAGATATTGAAGGAGCATAAGACTGCGCTGGGATGGACCATTGCCGACATAAAAGGGATTAGTCCCTCCACATGTATGCATCGGATCTTACTAGAGGATGAAGCCAAGCCATCCAGACAACCACAAAAGAGGCTTAACCCACCTATGATGGAGGTGGTGAAGAAGGAGGTGTTGAAACTCCTTCAAGCTGACATGATCTTCCCCATCTCTGACAGTCGTTGGGTCAGCCCCACTCAGGTTGAGAACCAACAAGGAGAGTTGGTCCCTACAAGAACTATAACGGGCTAGAGAGTCTGCATTGATTACCGTAAGCTGAACGCGGTAACCCGAAAAGACCACTTTCCTTTGCCTTTTATTGATCAAATGCTAGAACGCCTTGCTAGGCGCCCCTATTATTGTTTTCTAGATGGATACTCAGGGTATTTTCAGGTGGCCATAGCGCCAGAAGACCAGGAGAAGACTACTTTTACATGTCCCTTTGGCACTTTTGCATACCGCAGAATGCCTTTTGGACTATGTAACGCACCCGGTACTTTTCAACGATGTATGGTAAGTATTTTCTCTGAGTATATTGAAAATTTCATTGAGGTATTCATGGATGATTTCACGGTACATGGGGATAGCTTTGATAAATGTTTAAACCATTTGACACTTGTGCTTAAAAGATGTGTTGAAGCTAACTTAGTTTTAAATTCTAAAAAGTGTCATTTTATGGTAGAACAAGGGATTGTGTTAGGTCATATCGTCTCTGCTAAGGGTATTGAGATCGATAAGGCGAAGATTGATGTAATTCAGTCTTTGCCTTATCCTACTAATGTGCGTGAAGTTCGTTCCTTCCTAGGCCATGCAGGTTTTTATCGCAGGTTTATCAAGGACTTTTCCAAGATCTCATCACCCTTATGCGAGCTGTTGAAGTAAGAGGTGACTTTTGATTTGATAGAGGAGTGTAAGAAGGCATTTGATTGTTTGAAGGAACGCTTGACAAGTGCACCGATTATCCAAGCACCTGATTGGTCTCGACCGTTCGAGATAATGTGTGATGCCAGTGATTATGCAGTTGGAGCAATTTTGGGGCAGAAAGAGGGAAGGGCCTCTCATGTGATTCACTACGCGTCCATGACTCTGAATGGCGCGCAACGAAACTACTCCACTATTGAGAAAGAGATGCTGGCTGTGGTGTTTGCCTTGGAGAAATTCAGGCAATATCTTTTGGGAGTGAAGGTGATCATATACACAGATCACACCGCCCTTCGTTACCTAATGACGAAGAAAGAGGCGAAGCCAAGATTGATTTGATGGGTTCTTCTGCTAAGTGAGTTTGATGTGGAGATACGAGACAAGAAAGGAGCACAGAACTTGGTGGCGGATCACTTGAGTAGGCTTGTGAACGAGGAAGACAAGCCCGGGAAGCAAAATCCCATCCATTGAACCTTCCCAGACGACACCCTCTTCCAAGTGGGGATTCTGGAGTGCCCACCGCACCCCGCGGTGGAAGTCACCGCACCCTGCGGTGACGGTGATAATTTTCTCAAGAATTCCCCAGTGTCACCGCACCCCGCGGTGGGGAGTACCGCACCCAGCGGTGGAGGAACTGCTTCTGGCGAGTCTTCTGGAGTGTCACCGCACCCCGCGGTGACACCGACCGCACCCGCGGTGAGAATAACAGAGGGAGTCATCGGTGATGTGAGCGTCTCTTCGCTCGAGTCGTACTTCCACAGGTCCGTCCTCGGGATCCGTTCCTTCCGACCATGGTACGCCGACATTGTGAACTACTTGGTTCGTGGGGAATTCCCTCCGGATCATACCAAGGTGCAACGGGAGAAGATACGGAGAGAAGCTCGACACTACATTTGGGAAGACCCATATCTCTGGAGACACTGTGTCGACCAAGTAATCCGTCGATGTCTTCCGGATAACGAGGTACAATATGTCCTTAGCTTTTGTCATTCTGAAGCATGTGGGGGTCATTTTGGTGCGAATAAGACTGCTAGGAAAGTGCTAGATGCAGGTTTCTATTGGCCCCATATCTTTCGGGATGCATTTGCATTTTGTAAAGTTTGTGATAGATGTCAGAGGATGGGAAATATTTCTAGGAGGAATGAGATGCCTCAGTCGTCTTTGATTTTTTGTGAGGTTTTTGATGTGTGGGGCATTGATTTTATGGGACCCTTTCCTAGTTCTTTTGGGAATCTCTATATTTTGCTTGCGGTGGACTACGTTTCCAAGTGGATGGAAGCGAAGGCCACCAGGACTGATGATTCTAAAGTTGTGACAGGTTTCTTGAAAGAGAAAATATTTTCCAGGTTTGGGATCCCCAAAGCTTTTATTAGCGATCGGGGAACCCACTTCTGCAACAAGACTGTGACCGCCCTGCTGAAGAAGTATCACGTCACACAAAGAGTTTCCACTGCCTATCATCCATAGACCAATGGGCAGGCTAAGGTGTCCAATAGAGAGATCAAGACCATTCTTGAGAAGACGGTGGCACCCAATAGGAAGGATTGGAGTTTGAGGCTTAATGATGCATTGTGGGCTTACCGCACCGCTTTTAAGACTCAAATTGGGATGTCTCATTTCCGGCTCGTATTTGGCAAAGCTTGCCATCTCCCTGTAGAGCTGGAACATAAGGCATGGTGGGCGGTGAAGAAGTGCAACATGCAGATTGATGAGGTAGGAGAGTTCCGCAAGTTGCAGCTGCAAGAGTTGGAAGAGTTACGCCTCGATTCGTATGACAACGCTGTTATCTATAAGGCGAAAACCAAGGCATGGCATGACAAGAATATCTTGCGAAATGACTTCCACCCCGGTGATAAAGTCCTTTTGTTTCAATCTCGCCTGAAACTCTTTGTGGGGAAGCTTAGATCGAAGTGGATAGGACCATATATTATTGTTGAGATCTACCCACATGGTGCTGTTGATCTAATCGAACCAACAATTCAGAAGACATTCAAGGTCAATGGTCAAAGGTTAAAACCTTACCATGAGGGCTTCCACACTGAGGCAATTGATGAGATGGCTCTTGAGGAGCCAAGTGCTGAAAATGAATAGACAAGAGTCTACGTCGAGCCAACGACGTGAACCAAGGCGCTGCTCGGGAGGCAACCCGAGGTATTTTATTTCCTTCTTTTCTTTTGTCTTTGCATTTTCATAGCTTAGCTAGGTAGTTGTTTTCTGTTTTTCATTTTCGTCTGCGTACTAACGTGCAGGTACGAAGAATAAGACGCAAAGGCGATTCTGGAGAGCTCACTGCACCCCGCGGTGGGCACCCCTTTATTTCCTGTTAAAAAAAACAAAAAAATATGGTGGGCCATCCGGCCCCAACTTTCCCTTTCCTTCTTCCCCCATCAGCCCTAACCTCCCCTACCCTCACCATTCACGAACTCTCATCTCACCCAAATCTCTCATCCTTCACAAACCTCACCAAAATCCACCCATTCCCACCCAAATCTCCACCATTCTCTCCACAAATCCACATTCCCACACCCAAATCCTACCTCACTCACCCAAAACCCCAATTCCAACCCCAAAACCTTCCACTCCCATAACCACCACCGCACCCACCAAGATCCACCGCACCTCGTGCCGGATCCACCCCACCCAAGCCCATTCGACCCCTACCGAGCCAAAACCCAAGCCTTTGACCCCACCCCGGCTCGTGGAGACTGTGGAGACTCGTGTTCACTGTGCTCGGATCGCCAGAAATTGCTCACCGCACCCAGCGGCAGGAGGTGTCACCGCACCCCGCGGAGAGGACGACAGTGCCCAGAATCATCCCCTCCACCGCCCCCCAGCGGCAGCTCTCCAGAGGCATTTTTCAGTGCTTCTTTTATGAGTCCCTCCTTCCCTCTTGCTTTCCACACCGTAATTCATTACAATGTCGAGATCAAGGAAGGTTGGGATGAACTCTAAGGAGAAGGAGAGGTTTGAGGTCGTGAAATTGCATAGTGTCCTATCGATGAAATTTCTGCATAAGGGCACTTTAGAGGTGCTGGGGCTGCTTGAGTGCACTGAGCTTTGTTTAGAGCATGCGGGGATGGGGGATTCATTGATGTATATGCCCCCTCGTATGAGAATCTGTGCAGGCAATTCATTGCTACCTTCCGGCGCCACATGGATGGTGACACGCTTACTGCTGTGTCCTTCAAGTACGAGAACAGGGAATACACAGTGAGTGCTGAGCAGGCGAGGGAGGCCATTGGCGTGACTAGGCCTCCCACTGAGGATTGGAGAGACGGCACTACCGAGGCTGTTCTGTGTGATTTCTGGGTGGGGGCTACTGGACAGCCCTACTACGTGGGTGATGAGTATAACAACAAATTCACTCACCCATGTCTGCGGTTGGTGCACAAGCTGCTTCAAGGGACGTTTCATGGTCATAAGGAGGACAACAAGGTTCCCTTGAAGGACCTACAATGGTTCTACAGCGTCCTGCCCCAGGCGACTTTTGTCCCGGACTGGATAGAGCTCATCCTCAACGCCCTTCTGCGGATCCGTGAGGGCGAGAAGAGGGACATTATTCAGGGTGGTTTGATCACCCTTATTGCTGAGAAGGCCCTCCAGATCGACGCGGATGAGGTGCCCATCCTCTCGCAATGCTTTGACGTCAATCGACTATAGGCGAGCAACATGCTAAAGATAGTGAAGAAGGCGCCGTTTTGGTGCTCATATGCCGACAAGAGTCACATCCTGGTACTGCCAAGAGAGCTCCCCTACGGTCCCGAGTACCGCGACTTCTTCCTGCCTCATGACCCGGGCACACCTAAAGTGGGGACGTTAGCTTCTGAGATCTTGGAGATGCCATCCGACTCCCAGCCTCGACGGAGGCGGGCCACTGCTGATAGTTCGAGTCGGGCGCCTGCTGTTGATGCTGATGAGGAGATGCCTGCTGCAGGCCAGTGACCACCGCCCATGGACCCCTGGCAGGACATGATGTACAGGCAGATGGAGGCGATGACGCTGCAGCAGAAGCAGGGATTTGATGGTCGGTTTGATGGTTTTCAGACCCAAATCTTCTCGAGGATGGATCAGCAGGATGAGAGGATCCAGCAGCTGGGGGAGCAGCAGACGCAGTTCTTCGGGCAGTACCCTTGGCCGCCCGGACCACCACATCAGTGAGTTTTACTTTCTTTTCCCCATTTATTATGATTGTCTTCTATTTCACACATTGAGGACAATGCGTACTTCAAGCATGGGGGAGGGAGTAAAACTCATTACTTATCTTTATGTACAGTTTTTCAGTTTCTGTGTACAGTTTCTTTCGATATTGCATTTGAGTTTTCTAAAAAAAATATATATATATATAAAATAAAAAGGCCAAAAAATGAAAAAAGGCAACAAAAATCCTGGGATGAGTTGAAAACCCGAAAGGGCAACTCAGGTAAAAAGCATGTGACCCGAACCAGCGCTAGGCTGGGGTAATATGGTGTCTGAGTGACGTGAGCTTATGTGAGTACATCTATGAAAAAAATATGAGTGGCTAGGATGAAAACCCGAAAGGGCTCCTGGGCAAAATGAGTGAAAAGAAGAGGAGTGTTTCTAGGATCTCATTTTACCGGCGGGGCGACACAAGAAGAGGAGTCAAAGAAGGATTGTCGGGTAGGTCACTCTGGGAGGCATAAGGAGTCATAGATGGAGTCTAGGATTAGAGGTTACTCACACTATTGGATGTCCGGGTTAAGCTTGGGGGAAGTACTCTGCTTGCCCCTTAAGCTTGTTGAGTTGTGGATGTGTTGTGAATGAGATTGGTGCCAGGAGCTTGGCATGGGTTAGGTGAATCTTAGTTGGAGGATATGCTTCCTGAGACCTTGGGTGTTGCATTGGAGGAGTAGACTCTTTATTAGTTTACTCGAGGACGAGCAAAGGTCTAAGCATGGGGGAGTTTGATAAGCACTACTTTGTAGGGCTTAACTAAGAGTCATTAGAGGGTTTATTGGTGCCATTCGGGTAGATTTAAACACATTCATGTGCATGGCGTTTGGGGGCGAAGTTTGGTGTTTTTGGAGGTGTTTGAGCTATTTTGGATATCATAGGAGACACTGAGGAAGGAAGCCACCAGGAGAAGACGCCAAGGAAGTGAAGAGACGAGTTGAGGAGCGGTGCGAAGGATGCAAGGAGGAGCCTTGGAGAGGAGATACATTCTGGAGCCTTGCCGCACCCGCGCCGAAGACCACCGTACCAAGCGGTGGAGGAGCAGAATGGAGGATAGAAGTCTGGAGTCCCACCGCACCCAGCGGTGGGCACTGCCGCACCCGCGGCGAGAAGACCAGAGAAGTGGCACCTGGCCACTGGAGCTCCACCGCACCCCGCGGTGGGGGTGTCACCGCACCCTGCGGTGACGACGCGCTGAAAAGATTATGTCCGAGTTTTATTCCGTTTTATTTTAATTCCGAGACTTTGTTTACAAGTTTATTATTTCCTTTTATTTTATTCCTAAATATTTGTCCTAGTATTTAAGACTATTTTCTAAGACTTGGTGATTAACCCTAGTTGCCACCTTTCGACGTTTTTGCTCTCACAAACCCTATGGAGAACTAAACCTCCATTGTTGCACTTGACAGTTTGAAGCCAGCAATTGATTGGTTGTGAGTTTTCTACTCTTGTTCGTTTTCCTATCTAGTTGGATTAATTCTCTTGCGCTTGATTGTTTATTGGTCTATGTTGATTTATCTAGATTGATCACCTAGGTTTATTGATATCTTCCTGATTGCTAGGACTTGTGATTCCGGGTTCGGGTTGCATATCTAGTAGCGAGCACGATTTACATAAGCGGGTTGCGAGTGTTCATCGTGAGAGAGAGTTAATTGCATGCTTATAGTAACGGGTTGTTTCTATTGCATGTATCTTGTTAAATCCTTGGTTGAATGCTATTGCTTTATTGAGTCTTGAAGGTTTTTGGATTTGATTTAGTAATAAGTACTATTAGGGCTGGTAGAACTAATAGTTACATATGATCGGGATAAGAACAACTATAGGAATGATAAGAACTTGAGATTGATAGAATTCCGTGATCGACCATATCTATTGTTGTGTGGATCTTTGTTAAGTGTGGCACTTTTCCCCATTATATTCACAACCTTTATTTGCAAACTTGTTTATTTGCTTACTTGTTACTTGATTTCCAAGAAAACACTACAACCCCCCCCCCCCCCCCTCTCCCTCCCCCTAGTTCCTAGTTGGTGATTGCGAATTACAGAGATAGATAACTTGACTCCCTATGGGATCGACCCTGACTTACTTGTTATACTCTTTAGTAGGTATTTTAGGATTTATTTGATAGGCATACGACTTTAGTTCTGTCAATGCCCACGGTAAGCTTCCTCTCCATCCTTTGGGCGATGGCCCCATTCCACTAACAGTGCCATGCAAGAAGCTTTTGCCTTCCATTGTGCAGGCACCGGAGATTGAACTCAAGCAGCTGCCAGACCACCTCAAGTATGCCTTCCTGGGAAAGGATGACACATTACCGGTCATTATCTCTAACAAGCTCTCCAAGGACCAAGAGGAGAAATTGGTGGTAGTGCTCAAGGAGCACAAGACAGCTTTGGGATGGACCATTGCCGACGTAAAGGGGATTAGTCCCACTACATGTATGCACAGAATTCTGCTGGAGGGAGAAGCCAAGCCATCTAGGCAGCCGCAGAGAAGACTTAACCCACCAATGATGGAGGTGGTTAAGAAGGAGGTGTTGAAGCTCCTACAGGCAGGAATGATTTTTCCTATCTCTGACGGTAAGTGGGTGAGTCCTACACAAGTTGTTCCCAAGAAGGGAGGTATCACAGTTGTAGAGAACCAGCAAGGAGAGTTGGTTCCCACCCGAGTGCAAACAGGATGGAGAGTATGCATTGACTACCGTAAGCTGAATGCGGTAACTATAAAGGATCACTTTCCTTTACCCTTTATTGACCAAATGCTTGAGCGACTTGTTGGTCGCCCCTATTACTGTTTATTGGATGGATACTCAGGTTATTTTCAGGTGGCCATAGCACCAGAGGATCAAGAAAAGACGACATTTACATGCCCTTTTGGTACTTTTGCATATCGCAGGATGCCATTCGGGTTGCGTAACGCACCCAGGACATTTCAAAGGTGTATGGTGAGCATTTTCTCTGAGTATGTGGAGCATTTTATTGAGGTCTTTTTGGATGATTTCACAGTCCATGGTGATAGTTTTGATGCATGTTTAGACCACTTATCACTTGTGCTTAAAAGATGTGTAGAAACCAACTTGGTTCTTAATTCTGAAAAGTGTCATTTTATGGTCGAACAAGGCATTGTGCTAAGACATATAGTGTCGTCTAGGGGTATTGAGGTCGATAAGGCAAAGATTGATATACTTCAGTTTTTACCTTATCCTACTAATGTGCGTGAAGTGCGTTCTTTTTTAGGCCATGCATGTTTCTACTGCCGGTTTATTAAAGATTTTTCCAAGATCTCATCACCCATGTGTGAGCTGCTGAAGAAGAAGGTACCTTTTGAGCTTAATGATGAGTGTAGGAAGGCATTCGATGAATTGAAAGCTCGCCTCACTAGTGCACCAATTATTCAGGCACCGGATTGGTCTCGCCCTTTCGAGATAATGTGCGATGCTAGTGATTATGTTGTTGGAGCAGTTCTTGGGCAAAAAGAAGCAAGAGCTTCTCATGTGATTCACTATGCTTCCATGACTCTGAATGTCACACAGCGGAACTACTCCACCATCGAAAAGGAATTGCTAGCTGTTGTGTTTGCTTTGGAGAAATTTAGGCAATACTTACTTGGCACCAATATGATTATCTATACGGATCATGCAGCTCTTCGTTATCTATTAGTGAAGAAAGAGGTTAAACCAAGATTGATTCGATGGATATTGCTGCTGAGTGATTTTGATGTGGAGATTAGAGATAAAAAGGGAGCTGAGAACTTGGTGGCTGATCACTTGAGCAGGCTTGTGCATGAAGAAGACAAACCCGAGAAGGAGACGCAGATTCAGGGCAATTTTCCCGATGACACACTTTGTGGAATCGCAATAGAAACTTTTCCGCGACCGCGGAAATACCCCTGGACCATCAACCTGTCATGTCCATTCTACAGACGCTTTTCCGCAACCGCAGAAATGTTCTTGGAGCATCTGTTTGTCTCGTCACTTTTATCGAAGAAATTCTGCGAACGCGGATGGTACTCCGCGACCGCGGAAATACTTTTGACACCCCCTCCGAGTTTGGTTCTGAAGAATCGGTTCTTGGACTCTGCACATTCAAGCCATGGTATGCTGACTTGGTGAACTTTCTCGTTCGAGAAGAATTCCCGCCTAATTATTCTAAGGCACAAAAAGATAAGATAAGGCGTGAGTCTCGATTCTATGTGTGGGATGACCCCTATCTTTGGAGGCATTATGTTGACCAGGTAATCCGTCAATGCCTTAAATCTGCGATCGCGGACCAACTGTCCGAGCTTTTCTATGCGAGACGGTGCGCATCATGCTGCCAAGGAGGAGAAAATAGCCCGACATTTTTATTTGGCACCGATGATGGCCCGACACTAGACAGCTGATGAAAAGGAACACCAGAGCCCGCTACACGATTACATTAGGGCTCCAATTCTGTGTTCGTTGAAGGCCCGTGCAACCCCGATTCTTTGATGTACCATTTCCCTTACAGTGGATCTATTTGGTTGCACGTGGATTTTGCTTGAGTAGGACCGCCGCAACACCAAAGACTTGTGTTTTCAATGTTTTACCGCCAATACCAACATCCAAGTCCAAGCCAACTCGGTGACGGTGTGAGTCTTTTCTGCCCTTCACTATGCTTCATTTTTTTGTCTTTCATTACATTGAGGACAATGCAATATTTAAGCATGGGGGAGTGATCTATACTTGCTAGTCGTCTGAATAAAAAAAAATATGAATATTTCTGTGACCGCGGCCTTAAATCCGCGATCGCGGCCCAGCTGTCCGAGCTTTTCTACGCGAGACGGTGCGCATCATGCTGCCAAGGAGGAGAAAATAGCCCGACATTTTTATTTGACACCGATGATGGCCCGACACTAGACAACTGATGAGGAGGAACACCAGAGCCCGCTACACGATTACATTAGGGCTCCAATTCTGTGTTCATTGAAGGCCCGTGCAACCCCGATTCTTTGATGTACCACTTCCCTTACAGTGGATCTATTTGGTTGCACGTGGATTTTGCTTGAGTAGGACCGCCGCAACACCAGAAACTTGTGTTTTCAATGTTTTACCGCCAGCACCAACATCCAAGTCCAGGCCAACTCGGCAACGGTGTGAGTCTTTTCTGCCCTTCCATGTGCTTCATTTTTTTGTCTTTCATTACATTGAGGACAATGCAATATTTAAGCATGGGGGAGTGATCTATACTTGCTAGTCATCTGAATAAAAAAAATTTTGAATATTTCCGCGACCGCGGCCTTAAATCCGCGATCGCGGACCAACTGTATGAGCTTTTCTACGCGAGACGGTGCGCATCATGCTGCCAAGGAGGAGAAAATAGCCCGACATTTTTATTTGGCAATGATGATGGCCCGACACTAGACAGCTGATGAGGAGGAACACCAGAGCCCGCTACACGATTACATTAGGGCTCCAATTCTGTGTACGTTGAAGGCTCGTGCAACCCCGATTCTTTGATGTACCACTTCCCTTACAGTGGATCTATTTGGTTGCACGTGGATTTTTCTTGAGTAGGACCGCCGCAACACCAGAGACTTGTGTTTTCAATGTTTTACCGCTAGCACCAACATCCAAGTCCAGGCCAACTCGGCGACGGTGTGAGTCTTTTCTGCCCTTCACTGTGCTTCCTTTTTTGTCTTTTATTACATTGAGGACAATGCAATATTTAAGCATGGGGGAGTGATCTATACTTTCTAGTCGTCTGAATAAAAAAATAAAATATAAATATATCCGCGACCGCGGCCTTAAATCCGCAATCGCAGCCCAGCTTTCCGAGCTTTTCTACGCGAGACGGTACGCATCATGCTGCCAAGGAGGAGAAAATAGCCTGACATTTTTATTTGGCACCGATGATGGCCCGACACTAGACAGCTGATGAAAAGGAACACCAGAGCCCGCTACATGATTACATTAGGGCTCCAATTCTGTGTTCGTTGAAGGCCCGTGCAACCTCGATTCTTTGATGTACCACTTCCCTTACAGTGGATCTATTTGGTTGCACGTGGATTTTGCTTGAGTAGGACCGTCGCAACACCAGAGACTTGTGTTTTCAATGTTTTACCGCCTGCACCAACATCCAAGTCCAGGCCAACTCGGCGACGGTGTGAGTCTTTTCTGCCCTTCCATGTGCTTCATTTTTTTGTATTTCATTACATTGAGGAAAATGCAATATTTAAGCATGGGGGAGTGATCTATACTTGCTAGTCGTCTAAAAAAAATGAAAAAAAAATTGAAAAAGTCAAAAATATGAAAAAATACATAAAAAGAAAATCCTGGGCTAAGTCGAAAACCTGAAAGGCTGGCTTAGGCAATAAGCAGGTGGATTGGACCAGCATTAGGCTGAGGTAATAAGAGGTCAAGAGTGATGTGAGTTTTGTGAGCCCATCTATTGAAAAATGAAATGAGTGGCTTGGTGAAAACCCGAAAGGGCGCCTTGGCAGAATGAGTGAAAAGAAGAAGAGTGATTATTAGGACTCCTCATTTCTCCTGGCGTGGTGACATAAGAAGAGGTGATATAAGGAGGATTCGGGTAGGTCACTTTGGGAGGTATAAGAAGATAGACTGGAGCTAGGATTAGGTATTTTTATTCACTCTATGGTGTTCGGGTTAAGCTTGGGGGAAGTACTCTGCTTTCCTTTAAGCTTGTGTGTGTGTTGATTGTGTTGGTATTGTGGTAGATTCATGTTTAGGTGCAGTTCTTAGTGGAGATTGTTTTTATGTGTTTCCTGAGACCTTGGGTATTTCATTGGAGGAGTAGGTTTCTATTACCTTACTCGAGGACGAGCAAGGTCTAAGCATGGGGGAGTTTGATCTGCTCTACTTTGTAGTGCGTAACTAGGAGCTGTTACTAGTATTTGGAGTGCCATTTATGTGTGTTTAGGACACAATATAGGAGAATGGAGTTGTGGAGAAGAAGTGTTGATTTGGTGGTTTTGAGTGCTTAAATGATGACTTAAGGAGATGAAGGTGAAGCCACAAGAGAAGACCGAAAGCAAGAAGAAGAAGGCGCCACAGAAGCATTGCTGCGGGCGCGAAAGGATGAGTCGCGATCGTGGAACGACAACAGAGGCGAAAGAGCAACAGCGAACATATCCGCGGTCGCGGAAATACGCCAGAAACAGCGCGAGCTCTAGAGACTTTTCCGCGGGCGCGGATCTTCTTCCGCGGTCGCGGCTACTGTTCACAGACGCGGATCCGGGATTTTACTTCGTCCGATGTTTTGTTTATTTTATTTCTTTTCTTTTATTCCGTTTATTTCCTTTTAGAAAGATTATTGATAGGTGTTGTCGTGACACCTAAACAAAATAATCCTAACAAACCTAAACAAGTAGTCTGGGCAAGTAAGGGTCGAATCCACAGGGAGGAACAAGGATGCAAGCTTTAGAAGGAAAATAAATATGATGGGTGGAAATATTCCACTAGACAAATATCCACACTGCAAAGGAAATAGGTTGATCACTGATAACTATTTTTCCAAGTTCTTTTCACAATCTTATAGTTGTTCCCACCCTGATCTTAAGTACTATCGATTCTCACAGTTGTCGATAGACTTATTATTACGTCAATGGGAAAATACCACCGATTCTCACAGTTGTCGGTATACTTTACCACCAACAAAGCAATAGCAATGTACACAAGGATATAGGATACATGCAAATAGAAGGACACCCTACTACTTAGCATGCAAATAATTCTCACTCACGATTGCACGCTCGGAACCCCTATACGCAACAATCGTGTTTGCCACTAGATATGCACTCGGAACCCCTATATGCAAATCCTAGCAATATGATAGATGTCGAAAAACCTAGTTAGCTACGCTAGAAGAATCAACATAAACGAATAGACAATATGCTCAAGAGAATTAAACCAACTTTATAAGATATAGAACAAGGAATAGAAATCTCACAACCAATCCATTGCAATGCTTCAATCGTCTAGCGAAATAAAGGTGTTTAGCTCTCCATGGGCTGGAACCCTAGAGGCAGAATGAAGAACGAACTTGTAAAACTCAAATTGTGTATTGTGGAAACTAGGTTAACAAAAGTATTTAACCTAATTCTAAAAGTGATAAAAATAATAAAAGAAAATAATAATAAAATAATAACCAAAAATAAACAAACGAAATAGGAAATTAATCCCGGTTAATTCTCGGTCTCGTGCAAGCAGCTGCTTCCTCGCCTTCTCTCGCAAGCCCTCTCGTCCCAGCAATTCAAGCTCGCGGCGGCCCAACTTCGGCCCATCTCCAACAAACATCAACGCGGCCCACCTTTGTTAGATTCAAAGGATCGTGCAGCCACGGTGCAAGTTTTGCTCGTCGTCGGAGTTGGAATCGCCAATTAGGGTTTCTCGGTGGACGGCGGCGGGACGGAGGCTCGGGGGTGATTTGTAGGCGGAGTTGTGGTGGATAGTTGGCACTCAATGTCTTCTTATAGAGGGAAGAAGAATTGGTTGCAGAAGTGAAAGGGAAGAGGAAGTGTGAGAGATGAACTCACTCGGCACACTTGGAATTTGACGCAAGGAAGAGATAGGTGAAAGAGAGAGAGATTTGCTCAAGCAATTTTTATAATTCTTACGTTCCCTTTTCAGATCTCAAAGAGACCTTATATAGGCTTACAAATATGGCAAGAATGCCTAAGGAAACGTCAAAATGTCCAGCACAAAATTAAACCCTAGTCTTAATACCGAAAATGTCCAAAAAAGGTAAGTCATTAACTTCAAAGGTAAATGTCTTCAAGCACTTCAAATATTATCTCGGCCAAGGCTTGGGCCCATGATAGTGGGGTACTTGGGCCAGCCCATGATGGTGGGAGTGCCGAGCAAAGTGGTCCAAGTGGCTCGGCGCCCCCCCTTGAATGTTCACTTGCCGCTAGCGCCGGGCTCGCCGACGCCTTGATGAAGGCAAAGAACCAAGCCTGGCTCGGCATGGCTTAGGGTAGCTTGGCAGGTCAAGCCCTTGTGGAGGTCTTGGAGAAGCTTCCTAGCCCTAGACCTCATGATGGCGCCAAGAATTGCCTCGTCATCTTGAGTGTTGGCCTTGGAGGCTCTTGTGCCCGGCGCGGCCGGCGCCTTGGCCTTGACTTGGCCAATGTCTCCCTTTGGCTTGGCTTTGGCTCTCCCATGCATGTCTTGGTCATCTCCAGCTCTAAGTGTGTCATCCATATGCTTCGTGCCTTGATCCAGCTCTTGGTCCTCAATAGTGCCCACGGAGAGCTCCTCGGCGGCGCCTAGGTTGTCTTCGGTGTCTTGACCTTGATGTGGCATGGTCACATCATCCTCCCTCTCTTGAAAGGGATTCGACCCCGAATCTAGCTCTTCTTGGTCGTCTTCCTCCTGCACACAATAAGGCATCAAATCAGAGACATTGAAAACATCATGTACACCAAAGTTAGGAGGGAGGTCAAGCTTGTAGGCGTTGTCATTGATCCTCTCAAGCACTTGAAAGGGTCCATCGCCTCTTGGCTTGAGTTTGGAGTTGCGGAGCAATGGGAAGCGCTCCTTCCTTAGGTGCAACCATACTAGGTCACCCGGTTCAAAAATCACTTCCTTTCGCCCCTTGTCTACATGCTTCTTGTATTGGCCGGTCCTCCTCTCAAGTTGCAACCGTGTGTCTTCATGCAACTTCTTGATCCTTGCAGCTGCATCCGCACCTTCTTGGCTTTCTCGCTCCTTGATAGCATAGGGTAGGAGCTCTAGTGGTGTGGTGGGATTGCGCCCATAGACCACTTCAAAGGGTGTCTTCCTTGTTGCCGAATAGACCGTCCTATTGTAGGCGAACTCAATGAAGGACAAGCTATCCTCCCACCTGCGCAAGTTAGTCCTCAAGATAGTTCTAAGCAAGACACCAAGAGTACGGTTGACCACCTCGGTTTGGCCATCCGTTTGAGGGTGGCAAGTAGTAGAGAAAAGAAGCTTAGTTCCAAGCTTAGCCCAAAGAGTTTTCCAAAAGTAGCTTAGGAACTTAACATCTCGGTCCGACACAATGGACCTAGGAACTCCATGCAATCTCACAACATGATCAAAGAAAAGGTTAGCAACATGAGATGCATCATCGGTCTTATGGCATGCAATGAAATGTGCCATTTTGGAGAACCTATCTACTACTACAAAGATGGAGTCTCTCCCTCTCTTAGACCGTGGCAATCCCAAAACAAAGTCCATGGAAATGTCTTCCCAAGGTAGTTTAGGGATTGGTAATGGAGAGTAGAGACCATGGGGTTGCATTTTGGCCTTAGCACGCATACAAGTAGTACAAGAAGCGCAAAGCTTCTCAACCGCTCTTAGCATCTTAGGCCAAAAGAAATGTTCTCTAAGCACATGTAAGGTCTTAAGGACACCAAAGTGCCCCATCAACCCACCCCCATGTGCTTCTTGCACAAGTATAGCTCGAATGGAGCCCTTAGGGATGCACAACCTATGACCTTTGAACAAAAATCCATCATGCAAGTAAAATTGCCCCTCACTTCCCTTAGACTTACATGCGGCTACTATAGCACAAAAATCAGAATCAAGAGCATATAAGTCTTTCATGAAAGTGAAACCAAGCAACTTTGCATCCAATATGGTCAATAGAGTGTACCTCCTTGATAGGGCATCCGCCACCACATTGTCCTTTCCCTTTTTGTGTTTTATCACATAGGGGAAAGACTCAATGAACTCCACCCACTTGGCATGCCTCTTGTTGAGCTTGCTTTGGCCCTTCAAGTATTTCAATGCCTCATGGTCGGAGTGTATGACAAATTCTTTAGGCAATAAGTAGTGTTGCCAAACTCTTAGCACACGTACTAAAGCGAGAAGTTCTTTGTCATAGGTGGGGTATTTGAGCTCGGCACCCCCAAGTTTCTCACTAAAATAGGCAATGGGTTTGCCCTCTTGCATGAGGACACCTCCAAGGCCTATTCCCGAAGCATCACACTCTATCTCAAAGATTTTGTCAAAGTTAGGCAATGATAGAAGTGGTGCTTGGGTGAGCTTGGCTTTGAGGCTAGCAAAGGCCGCCTCTTGTGTGGCGCCCCATGAGAACGTCACACCTTTCTTGGTGAGCTCCGTGAGGGGCGCAGCCAATGTGCTAAAGTCCCTCACAAAGCGGCGGTAAAAGCCAGCCAAGCCTAAGAAGCTTCGGACTTGAGTCATAGTAGTAGGTGTTGGCCATTCATGAATAGCTTTCACCTTCTCCTCGTCAACTCTCAAGCCCTCCTTACATACCACAAATCCAAGAAATACCACATGATCCGAGAAAAAGTGGCACTTCTTGAAGTTGGCATATAGCTTCTCCTTCCTAAGGACCTCAAGAACTTGCCTAAGGTGATCCACGTGCTCATCAAGATTATGGCTATATACTAAGATGTCATCAAAGTACACAACCACAAACTTGCCAATGAAGCGCTTTAGAACATGGTTCATGAGCCTCATGAATGTGCTAGGAGCGTTGGTGAGTCCAAAAGGCATCACCAACCACTCATATAATCCTTGCTTGGTCTTAAAAGTGGTTTTCCATTCATCGCCTTCTTTCATGCGAATTTGGTGATAACCACTCTTAAGATCAACCTTGGAAAACACACTCGCTCCATGCAACTCGTCAAGCATGTCGTCCAATCTTGGTATGGGATGGCGGTACTTAATGGTTATGTTATTGATCGCTCGACAATCAACACACATCCGCCAAGTACCGTCCTTCTTTGGTACCAAGATGACCGGAACTGCACAAGGGCTAAGACTCTCCTTCACATAGCCCTTGTCAAGCAATTCTTGGACTTGACGTTGCAACTCTTTTGTTTCCGCGGGATTAGCGTGGTACGCAGCCCTATTAGATAGTGTTGCCCCCGGTATGAAGTCAATTTGATGTTCAATACCTCTTATCGGAGGCAACCCCTTTGGTACTTCCTCTTGAAAGAGATCATCGAACTCTAACAAAAGGCGAGTGATGGGCCGTGGTAGTCCCTCAAGATCATTCACGTTGAGGAGTATGTCCTTACGAATGAACAAAAGACATGACTCCCCACTCTTGAATGCTTGAACGACTTCCTTAGACTTAGCTAAGAGCATATGACTAGAGGCACTTCCCTTGCCCCCAATCGCCATTTTCTTACCTTTGGCATGCTCCTTAGCTTGGGTCTTGCGTTGCTCCCTAGCCACATGGTCAGCCATGATTTCATGAGGAGCTAAGGGATGGAGAGTAATCCTTTTCCCACGTAAATGGAAGGAATACTCATTGCTCACCCCTTGATGTATGACGCCTCTATCAAACTGCCATGGCCTTCCCAAGAGAAGGTGGCACGCAGTCATAGGCAACACGTCACACAAAACCTCATCCTCATAGCCACCAATTGAGAACTTGATTGTGGCTTGCTCCTTAACCTTTAAAGGGGTGTCGGAATTCAACCAACAAAGTGTGTAGGGTTGTGGGTGAGGAGTAGTGCTTAGGTTGAACCTAGACACTACTTCTTGGTCAATGATATTGCAACATGACCCCCCATCAATTATCATACTACATACTTTGCCATTGATAGTGCACCTAGTATGGAAGATGGTCTCCTGTTGGCTAGGCATACTTGATCCCTCCGAGGCTATAAGCACCTTTTTAGCCACAAAACAGTCCCCATGGGCTGCAACAACATGCATCTCTTCCTCCTCAGCCTCCTCATTCTCAACAACCTCTACTTCATACTCATGCTCATCCTCGGATTCGTACTCTCCTTGAGTATTAAGTAGAACTTGCCTTTTTGAGGGGCAATCTCGGGAATAATGCCCTCTTCCTAGACACTTGTAACACTTGATGTCCCTTGTTCGGTCCTCGCCCTCCTTTCGTTGGGGTTGGACTCTACTAGGGAACTCTCGTCTAGGGTGATTAGGATTATCACCCCTAGTCGGTTCCAAGCGTCTAGGTGGAGGTGGTGCTCCTTTGGGACTTTGCCAAGGGCGTGAGCTATTCCCTTGGGGGCGTCTAGAAGATAATGCTTTATACATACGATTAGTATAATGAAGCACTTCCTCCATAGGCGTCCCACGAGGAAAATGTTGCTTACTCACGACCGCTTTGAGTTCATTGTTGAGATGGTTAATGAACTTAGAAATAAGATACCCTTCGGGAACTCTAAGCCCGGACCTAAAGACCAAGGTCCTTAGTTCCGTATAGAACTCATCCGGGGTTTTATTCCCTTGCTCAAGTTGTTCCAATCTTTCATGAACTCGCTCGGCATAGTCATCCGGAACAAACCTATCTCTAAGAGCCCGTTTGAGCTCTTGCCATGTAGTCACTTGGGGGTGTCCATGGAACTCTCGTTCCTCTTTGTCCCCAAGCCACCATTGATAGGCAAATCCCTCAAACTTGATCGTAGCTATAGCTACTCGTTGAGCTTCCGAGTAGTCATAGTACTGGAATATTTGATCGGTCTTTTGTTCCCAATCAAGATATACCTCAGGCTCACAATTTAAACCAAAGCATTGTACCTCCAATTTTATTCCATGGGGCCGTGGCTGCTCCAAGTTGGCCGGATATTGGTTGCCATAGCCGTCGGTGCCGTGTGGTTCGTAGGCCGTATAGCCGCCTTGTCCTTGCCCTTGGGACGCTCCGCCTCGGTTTGGTGCATTCCTTAGAGGATGCAGCAAGGGTCTTTGAGACCTAGGGACGTCATGGGGCTGCATTCTTGATTGCTCTCCAAGCCTTAATCCGGGATCTGCATGGTTAGTTCTAAAAGGCATAGTAGAAGAAGCAAAAGGCAATGAAAAATTAGAAGAAGCATATTCTTCCCTTGTAGTGCTCATGTGATGCGCATGCCCTTGGAAGCCCTCGGTCATAGCTTGAGTGGGCACAACCGGAGGTGGTAACGGCCAAGTAGTTAGGGGCGCCGAAAGTTGATCTCCCGGTGGCGCAAGGCCTAGAAGGGAGGAGGTACCGGCACTTGCTTGCGGCAAAGACCCTCCTTGGCCTTGGACGGACGAGGCACCTTGTATGGTCCTCCATTTCTCCTCCATGGTGCGCATGAAGACAGCTTGTTCCTCCCTAATGGCGCTCCATTGTTGTCGGGCGCGCTCGTCGGATTCCTCCCTAGAATCTTGAAGGTCTTTGAGAAGCGTCTCCATGGTGAGAGCCGAGACCTCAGTGGGGTCCTCATTAACCGCTTGCTTGTATTTGGGATTCACCATCTCCAACCTTCACAAAACAAACACACGAGAGCCAACAAAAACCCAAAGAAACTCCAACAAAGATACGTCACAAGTAAGATTGCCAAATTTGCCTAATTTAAATTAGGACTCGGAATCCAACAAGTTCTCGGGTGAGGATGGCTCCTATATGCAAAGACTCACAAAAATCGAAAATAAAGTGCACCATAATCCTTGTCAAAAGCTTAAGTAATTCACAACTCAAACAATTCTTGTAAGTACTTGTTTCCTATTACCACTTACTAATGTTAGCTCGAGCAAAAGGAATTACAACTTCACTTACAATCACAAAGATAAGGTACGACTTCTTCTCCTTTTTTTTTTGACTTGTTTTGGCTTTCTCTTTTGTACAATATCAAGCCGAGTTTTTCTAAGAGTCTTCTTTCTCTTTTTTTTTTTTTTTTTTTTTAAAGGAATGCAGAAAACGAGAACTAAGCTTGCAATACAACTCGAGTAACAAAAGCGTACGCACTTCGGATTCGTTCCTCCACAAGAGAGGTTCGGTTTGCAATTTACGTAAACAATTAAACTCGGATTGTATATGTGCCAAATAAGGAAAGAAAAGACTCAAAAGATCCTATACTAAGTGCACAACTAAATGGGCTTTAAGAGGGTTGAAGGTTACAACTTTTCAAATTCAACAAGTATTAAATGCAATTAAAGCACACAATAAAGCCAAATTTGAAGGTTTAATTCTTCCACTCTAAACGTCCACTTCCTATAGGATAATCAGATTTCTAGATCTAACCTACATGCAAGACACACGACACAAACACAAAGAAAATCAAGAACAAAGAAAGAACAAGATTCGGACACAAAATTCCAACTACACATGCAAAGGCACGAAAACAAAGAACTTGTAGGACTTCGGACCTTGAATTTAAAAGAGGAATTTGAGCAAAACTTACGTGCTCTGATACCAAATGTTAGATTCAAAGGATCGTGCAGCCACGGTGCAAGTTTTGCTCGTCGTCGGAGTTGGAATCGCCAATTAGGGTTTCTCGGTGGACGGCGGCGGGACGGAGGCTCGGGGGTGATTTGTAGGCGGAGTTGTGGTGGATAGTTGGCACTCAATGTCTTCTTATAGAGGGAAGAAGAATTGGTTGCAGAAGTGAAAGGGAAGAGGAAGTGTGAGAGATGAACTCACTCGGCACACTTGGAATTTGACGCAAGGAAGAGATAGGTGAAAGAGAGAGAGATTTGCTCAAGCAATTTTTATAATTCTTACGTGCCCTTTTCTGATCTCAAAGAGACCTTATATAGGCTTACAAATATGGCAAGAATGCCTAAGGAAACGTCAAAATGTCCAGCACAAAATTAAACCCTAGTCTTAATACCGAAAATGTCCAAAAAAGGTAAGTCATTAACTTCAAAGGTAAATGTCTTCAAGCACTTCAAATATTATCTCGGCCAAGGCTTGGGCCCATGATAGTGGGGTACTTGGGCCAGCCCATGATGGTGGGAGTGCCGAGCAAAGTGGTCCAAGTGGCTCGGCGCCCCCCCTTGAATGTTCACTTGCCGCTAGCGCCGGGCTCGCCGACGCCTTGATGAAGGCAAAGAACCAAGCCTGGCTCGGCATGGCTTAGGGTAGCTTGGCAGGTCAAGCCCTTGTGGAGGTCTTGGAGAAGCTTCCTAGCCCTAGACCTCGTGATGGCGCCAAGAATTGCCTCGTCATCTTGAGTGTTGGCCTTGGAGGCTCTTGTGCCCGGCGCGGCCGGCGCCTTGGCCTTGACTTGGCCAATGTCTCCCTTTGGCTTGGCTTTGGCTCTCCCATGCATGTCTTGGTCATCTCCAGCTCTAAGTGTGTCATCCATATGCTCCGTGCCTTGATCCAGCTCTTGGTCCTCAATAGTGCCCACGGAGAGCTCCTCGGCGGCGCCTAGGTTGTCTTCGGTGTCTTGACCTTGATGTGGCATGGTCACATCAACCTTTCTCCAAGCAGCCCAGCGCTGACGTCATTACCATCAGTTCAATCTTCCGCTGCTTCAGTTTGACGTGCGCGGCATTCCCGATTCTTCATTTCACGCGGGCCTCTGCCTTCAGTTGGGCCTTTCCTCATCCAATTCGGCCCAACATCACGTGGCCTTCTTTTTCAATTCCAGCACGCGGCTTCTTGTAATTAATTTATTTGCCTCACGTGGCCGCGGGGCGCCAGCTCCCACCGCGGGGCGGTGATTTCCACCGCAGGGCGGCATCCTTCTCTGAGACCCACCGCCGGGTCGCGGTGGCTCTGGCGCGGAGCGATGACTTTTGCCCGCCTTCTCTTTCTCTTCTGCTCTTTATTGTGGTTCCTTCATGGATCTTCGTCGTCTCCTCAGGTGGTCAACTCCTCTTCCTCTGGATGTCTCCAATTAGCTCCTCCAGACCACCAAAACCACACTTCTCTGCTCAAACTCCATAATCTCCAATTGTGCTCTAAATCCAACCAAATGGCGCCTCAAACCTGGTAATAACCCTTAGATATGTGCTACAAAATAGCACTTATCAATTATATTACCTATCTTGAGATTAGGGTTTGCTAGTTTATATCTTTCATTAGTTAGCAGCCTTTGTCATTATTCAGTCTTTAGAGTTTACGTTTTTCTTTTCCCTAGTTTTTGCTCACAAACCATGAGAAGGAACTAATTTCCATTGTTTCGCCTGACGATTGAAGCCTTCGGTTGATTTGGTTGTGAGGTTATAAATCTTGTTCTATTTCCTTTGGATTGTATTGATTCTCTTTGAATTTATCTTTATCGAATCTTGCTGATTTCGCTAGCCTGTGCAACTAGTTGATGTTGGTAATTTTCTATTGCTAGGGTTTGGTTATTTCTGGTTGAAATTTCTTATCTAGAGTAGCAAACACAATTTACAGAAACTGGTTGTGAATGTTTATTGTGAAGAGAGTTGATTACATGTTGAATATTGACGGGTTGTTAAGTGTTACATGTATCCTGCTTAATTCTTATGCTTACTGTTGTTGTTAGATTGAATCTTGATGGTTTCATGATTCTCTGATAGTTAGTGTTTTCAGGGCTGGTTGACCTGTTAATATACATAAGATCGGAATAGGAACAATCATAGAATTGAATGAACTTGAGATAACCAATGATCAATCTGTCATACTGATGTGTGGATATCTGTTAGGTGAAATACCCTCACAATCATATTTACAACAATCTTAATCACTTTCTGCTTTTATTCATTAGTTTTAGAAATCAAACCACAATCTCCCCCCCCCCCCCCCCCCCCCCCCCCCCCCCTAGTTCCTAGTTGGTAACTTGCCTTCTTACTTAGAGATAGATCCTTTGATTCCTTTGGGTTCGACCCTTACTTGCTTGCTATACTTAGTTAGGTTACTAGGGATTCTTTGATAGGCATCACGACTTTAGCCTAATCAGTAGGCTGGTTGGCCCGATGCAAAGTAGTTTTAGCTCGGGCGGTCTATTACGGATAATATCGTTCTGGAGCAAGAGCTCGTGCACTCCATGAGATGTAAGAAGGGTCGTAAAGGTTGGTTTCTTCTGAAACTTGATTGAGCTAAAGCATACGATATGCTTCATTGGGATTTTGTGATTGATACTCTGCGTGACATCGGTTTACAGGAGTGTTGGGTGAAAAGGGTCACTGAATGTATATCTACGCCGTCTATGCAAGTTTTGTGGAATGGAGAGATGTCAGAACCTTTCTTTCCCACTCGGGGTGTTCGTGAAGGCGACTCATTGTCACCGTATCTTTTTGTTCTTTGTCTGGAAAGGCTTAGTCATTTGATCAACAATGCAGTGGCTGAAGGTAGATGGAAACCAATTTTCGTCGCCGGAGGGCTCCTTCTTTATCTCATTTATTTTTCACTGACGACATTATGTTAATGGCAGATGCCTCGGTTGCTCAAATTCATGTTGTGATAGGCATTTTGCAACAGTTCAGCCACAGTTCAGGTCAATGTATTAATCGGGAGAAATCAAAGTTGTACGTCTCCTCTAATATTAGTAGCGAACTAGCATTACAACTTCAACATGCTAGTGGAATTGAAGTTAAAAAGAATCTGGGAAATTACCTTGGTATGCCTATTCTACATAAGAGGATTAATAAACATACCTTTGCTAATTTAATCACCAAAGCTAATAGCAAACTTGTTGTCTGGAAATAGCAAACTTGTTAATTTGATTAGTGATAACTAATAAAAAATTATTTTGTAATAAGATACTTAATCTATGATCTAAGGGTATAGGTTAGAAAATAGTTAAGAGGGATCAGTGTATTAGGTTTAATTAGTCCACTTGCTTAGAAATGTGACATAAATATTGTTAGGAAGTGAACTTTTGGGAACTCCAGTTCCCTACCTAGTTCTCTTCCTCAGTTTTCCTAGTTTTGATAATGACAAACACTTTTGCTATTAATATTTCCATAAGTGTTGATGAACAGGGAACTCAGGAATTGGAAAGCACAAGACAGGGACCAAGACGCCAGATTTGGGAACTGGCGTAAGGAACTGAAGGACGCTGACGCTGAAAAAGCTTGGAACAAGAGATGAAGGGCAACGGCGATCCGATTAGGGTAGATCTTTACTTGGAGAGAGAGGTTAAAGATTATCCTATTTCCATATTATCTTAGGGGTTAAAAGTATATCTTTTATGGAAACGAAAAGGTGTAAAATCGTGGAAGATTATATTTGGTAACAAATGTTATCTTTTCGATTACTTTTTGATTATTTTATTTGTGTAATTCAGTTGTTGGAGATTCGGTTCTTCCATCAATTAAGTTACATAAATAGAGTAATTAAACTCTCTCACAATTACGCATTCACTCACATTGCTTACGAAGAAGAAACAGAGCTTAGTTTTTTGAAGAAGAATTGTAAGTCGTTTGCTTGTTTGTGTGCTTGATTTGGTCAAACTAGGTAGAGAGTCCTTAGTGTGTCTAAGACTTTAATCTGTGTGTTCTATCCTAGTTGATTGTAATCGAAGCATTAATAAAAGAAGTAGACTTTGAAATCCTCTTGAAAGAGATGTAGTGGGTTTTATCCTGGATAACTAGTTGGTTATCAAAGGTTCCCACTCTAAGGAACTGGACTCGATTCTGTTATTGTTTACTTATTCCGTTGCTAAGGAACTGAACTCTCAGTTCTCTTTGATTGCTAACACGTACGATCCTACAAATATATATATATATAAGTTATGTAAATTTACAAATTAAGGGTCAATAAAGTTGTCCAATCTAAACCTATTGTCAGCTCTTATGGGTATACATTTTTTTTTTGTCTTGATCGCCTGGTTCGATCAGACAAAGTCGCTCTACGTCCAGACCGGCTTGTTGTTAGCACACGAAGTGGTAGAGCCCTATCAACATCAGTGTCTCCATATACGCCTCTAGCATTTTATGGGTATACATCTTATGTAAGTCTAGCATTGAACTTGAATTTGATGATCACCTTTGTTACTTACCAACAAAAATGAATTAATCTGATCATTTCAAGAATTAGTTGGCTTGACAACTTTATTTTTTCTCCCTTTAATATTTCAAATAGTTGTATGTATTTTATTATCTGTAAAGTTTAATTTATATCTAACAATCATGAAGTAGTAATAAGAGGATCATTTCCGGGGTTACCCTCGTCTTGAGGGAAACTCCCCTTCCCTCTTCTTGAGGGTTCTTCTAGCTGTTTGCTAGCATCCCTTTTCTGCTGCCATCCTCCTCCTATGTTTTGCTTCGCTCTCGCTCTCATAGTCTCTCATCTTCCGCTAAGCTCTCCACAGGGCCGTCTATGCTTCTGTGGGCAAGGTTGTTGGTTTCCCCTCCTGGCGTTGTCAACCTCCATCCTCGGCCATCTCTTCATCGTGTTGTCCTTCATCTTCGGTTGTCTTGCTCAGTATGCCGAACGAAATCCCCTTCTTTTGTTCTCGGAGTTTGCCCGGCTTTGTTGCTCATGCTTCGGATTGGGGTACTCCTCCACTATTTTCGTTCAATTAGGGCAATATTCAAGTTTCTATTTTGGGATATTTTGTTTGCTTTAGCTTTGGGTCTTCCTGAATTACAAATTTTGATGTTAAATTGTAATTCAGAGGTTAGTTTATGTGACTCCATATGTAGCTTATTGTATATTTGTTTCTTTAGTTTTTTGGGTTTGTCTGGTTCTATTTTGGGTCTGTTCTGCCCTGCCTGTTGATATTTGCTTGAGTTTTGGTGGCTCTGCTGGCCAGGGATTTCCTCTGCTTTTGTCTAGAAGATCTATCATAGTTCTTGGGAGTAAATCTTTAAAACCAAGTGATGTGATGGATCCTTTAGATGCATAGATTCTGGTTTAGAGACTATTTGCTGCCAGGGATGTCAGACATTTTGATCTTGAGGCGCGTTGTTGTTCTGCCCTGGTTTATTTTGATGTTTCCTTTCGTTGTTCCTTGCCTCCTACGGCAATCGTATTTCTTTTTTCTACCTCTCTAATGCCTACATGTAACTTATCATTTGCTTGGTAATAATATTTCTATTTCCATCAAAAAAAACAAGAGGATCGGTCAACTCAAACTTCTACGTGCATATATAGAATTCAATTTTCCAATATAAGATATGGATTATAAATACACATCAAATTTTCTGCACCTTAATTGTGCATTAAGTTTTACTTATTTATTTTATATTTTATATTTTAAGTTATGGTTAATAATTAAGGTTTAGGGTTTATAGTTCAAGATTTAGGGTTTATAGTTTAAGATTTAGGGTTTAGAGTTTAGGGTATAGTGTTTTAGGGTTTAGGGTATAGGGTTTAGGATTTAGGATATATGGTTTATATTTTAGGATTTAGGGTGTATGTATTAGGGTTTAGGGTTTATATTTTAGGATTTAGGATATAAAATAAACAAGTTTAGCCTATAGGGTACACAGAAGGATACATAGAAAGGGTGCAGAAAATTTAACCTCTTATAAATAGGTCGTTGCTATTTAGCTCCCCGGGTAGATTGCTTTTTAGCGCCTTAGGCCGTCCGTCACGAACGAATATGACCCGTCCGTGACGGACGAATACGTTTCGTCCATGACGGATGAGTAAGTTTCATCCGTCAATGCTCCCATTTATCAGCAACCTCGCATTCGCATAAACATATCGTCCGTCTGTGCTCTCTTCACATGCATCCGCCATTCCAATCTGTCACGTATCAATCGAATTCGTCCATTACGATCCGTGAGGTTAGTTAAATCCTTACTTGTTCTTGGCTTAGTTTAATGGTGTGTTGAAATTATTGAATTTGTTTGCAACTTTTTGATGAGTTAGGTTTTAGGGTTTACATGATTAAGTGTTTAAAGTTGGATTTGAACATGTTTGAATGTTCTTTGAATGGAAAAATGCCGGTTTTGAATCTGGATTTGAACATGGCTTAGTTTAGGTTTTAGATGGATAACGAAACAGATCTTGCGGATATATTTTGGGGAAGAAGATGAGCAAACCGTCTGTGACGGACGGATCTGTTGGTTTTGTCACTTTCTGATATGTTGGTTTTGCCAGTTATATCTCCTAGTGGATACAAAAGAATGTAATTCTATGACTTTCTGATTATATTGTTAGGAGGGTTTAAAATTAATGACAGAAGACGTGAAATGAATTCGAAGGAAATAGCTAATGGTTTAGGGTTGTTTTGGTTTAAAATTAGTGGATGCATACGTGTTATTTTGGTTCATTTGGATGACATAGATGCTTCTAAAGTGTTGTTTTTTCCTATTACAAATGGATAACCAGACAAGATATGCCCGTCATCGAAGGTGGAACGTTGTTCGTGAGGGACAAGAACAAGAGGACATCGTATACCGAAGAAGGCAACCTTCAAAGAAAAAATCAAAAAAAGGCGACGAAGCAGGACCGAGTACGGTAAATGAACTGACCATACCGGTATATGCAGACCCGTCATTGAACAACATGTTGTTTAACTATCCACCGATATACTAGACAGTTAACCCGGATGTGGTAAGTAACTATATATATGCTTAGTTAATTAAAGTATTACATTATTTAATATTGTTTTTAATTATTTGTTTTATAGGATCCTATATGGTATGTACCTCATGTACCTGTTCAGCAGCCTAGTGGTTGGCTTGTTCCAATGTGGTCGGGAGATATGAGTGGGCAAGGTGTTTGGCCCGTTCAACAGCCTAGCGTTGAGGAACCGGCGGAGGAACCGACTGCTTCTACACAGCATAGACAGGCTAGATAGCGTAGACAGGCTGGAGGCCGTGGAGGGGATGCTATCGATCCGAAGTTGGTAGGACCTGTAGCTGGAGGTCTAGAGAACCCAGACCTCCTTTTTAGCTTCACAACCCATATAACATACTTTATTTATCAGAGCATCGTAAGTTATCAAAACTTGATGTTGTTATTAATTATTTCCCTTTTTTTATCTAATATTTTCTTTTATAGGAGCGAGAAACTCTCACGTTTCAGCACAGGCATGAGCAACTACGCAAATGGAGTCTAGACGATGAATCTCTATGGTGCGACCTGACCCAAAATAGTGGCATCACACATCTGCAGGACCTGATCTACACTTATGTAGATCAACCTTTGATTTCTGCTTTTGTGGAGTGATGGCAGCCGGAGATGAATTCATTTAACATGCCATTTGGAGAGATGACTATAACTCTCCTCGATGTCTACATGATTTTGGGCCTCAACATTGATGGGAATGGAATGGGACTTCCTCTCCATTATCGTATCAAAGGAAAAAATGAATTGGTCAATGAACAAGTACAGAGGGCAATGGAGTTCTTTGCCTTAACACCGCAAATGGCAGAACGTGGACTCATTGCAGATAACCTAAGAAATCATTGCTTGAGCACAAAGTTGGATGATGAGACTATCACTTTGGGTTATCTGCTCTACCTGATAGGCTCGACCCTCTTTCTCGACAAGTCCCAACACTTGTTGCCCATGCCATATCTGACCTACATGACTGACTTCATGCTACTCGCAATCTTTCTTGGGGTTCCGTCACTTTGGCATTCATGTATCGTTCATTGGGCGAGTGTTCACGCCATGAATGTCGTCAGATGTCGACCTGCTACACATTGTTGCTGGTAAGAATTGTGTTGCATATTGTTTTTATATTATTTAATTAAATTTATGTTTTAGGTTGATATGTTTGTAAAAACATATTTATGTACAGGCTTGGATCTATCTGTACTTCCCTAGCTTTCGTCCTCCACAGAATCCCCGCTTCGACAATAATGTGCCATATGCAAGGCGATAGAACCCTGTGCAGAGTCATAGTAGACAAAGAAAAAACTATAGGAAGGAGCTAGATTTAATGCAATCTTGACAAGTAAGTATCATATTATGGGGTTTATGTCTCATATTAAGTATTACAATTATGTGAAGGTTATGGCTATGTTGATTGCATCCAATTTTGTATAGGTTGACTAGACGCCCTATGGATATGTTGATTACAGTATGCCAGAGTTAGCTCCTGCCTTTTTTCATGGGGTCATCTCATTTCTGAGAATTACAGAGCCATATATGCATGATCGCGTAGCGAGACAGTTTGGACGTGAACAACAGATTCCCCGACCGGTTATACAGCCCATCAAAGCTGCCAGACATCCTAGCATCAGGAGTTATATTGTACAGTATGACCCTGCTTCTTGGGATGCAAGAAATGAGCACTCCATCTGGATCGAACAAATGGGCCCTCCTGCAAACAATGGACATGAGTGCAGTGCCGGCTACATGGAATGGTACATACCTCGCGACTTTGCACTTCACCTCAGCCTCACCTTCGTCTTGCACTTTTGACAAACTCAATCGTCTCCAAAATGGATGCAACGCTGAAGGCTTAATAGGGATTGAACTCGTCACATTTCTAGCAATGTCATGCACACACACGGCAATCCATCTCTCACCCTCATCTGGCATCTGCGGATCTTGTCACAAAATGGATTTTCCCCTTTTCTGTATTCCTTCGTCAAGCGGTCAAGTGCAACCTTAGATACTTTGTACTTCAACCGCTTGAAAACACCAGCTCCTATCACAAGAGTCATCATGTTTTGTACACTCTCGTTGAAGGTCCCCTTGATGTCCTTCACTTGGTTACCCATCTTTGAATGATATTGACTGAATATCGTGTCTAGACTGTCATGTGGAGTAGTCAAGAAGTCTTTCAAACTAGAGTGTGCTCCTTCAACCCTATAGTTAGTACAAAAGAGTTTAAAGTTTGATCATACACAAGCTTTCTATTCTCTGTGGAAATTGTCCGTCACGTATGGATGAACTTCATACGTGACGGACGAAACACTATCGTCCGTCACGTGTGGACTCCATCCACACGTGATATACAGTTTATGCAGAGAACATAATGCAATGAAAATTTAGCAAATGCAGTGAATACAGAATGCAGTACATATTGGACAATGCACTAACCTATTTGTCATGGAAGTTCCAAGCATGAAAACAGTATATGTCCAAGCTGACACGAGTCTTTCCCTATACGGGATCAGCCAGCTATTTATTACATATTGAGTCAGACGTGGCCAAGCCCTCCATTCCGACTCAATTCTACGCAACTCCCTCTCGTACTCGGGTATAGTTGTTTGCTTGAATAAATTATAGTATGTATTTGCAAACCTTGTACCCAAGCTTTTATCCTTCATCTCCTTCTTAGCATGGTCCTCTATGCTCTTCTTCACATGACGCCTACAGAGGATAGACTTTGCACTTGGAAAGAGTCTATCTAACGCATTCATCAAGGCCTTTTCACGATCTATCACTAGGCATGTAGGTGTTACTTGACACTTTTTACACATTTTAAAAAGTTATTGTGCATCCCACATGTAGTTGTCTTCTTGCTCACGCTATAGAAACGTCCCTGCCACATTGTAGTTCTTCCATGTAGACGTGACTCCTATAATTTTGAGAAAAGGCAAGTCATACCTGCACAAGTAGATGTGTCATTGCATAATGAATAAACATATCAACAAGTAGATATAGCATATAGATGTGTTATACTAACCTGCTTGTGCTGTATGTGGAGTCTAACAAAAGAACATACAGAAATGCTTTAGGAGTTTCATGGAGTCTGGACTGTCAAAGAAAATGTCGGCGATCTTATTGGTCGTTGGATTTGACCTATATATACTCCATAAAGTAGTTGTTCTCCTTACACTTATGGAAGAACTCTTGGACCACGGTTTTTCCGTTCATCCCACTATGTCGGACCTTGTACACTTGCTTCATTTTAGTGCAGTTTTTTGGGTCCTGATTAAGTGTTGTTGCAATCTTGGATGGTTTATTATGATTTTCTGTCATGGACTTACACAACTTCTTATGCTTAGGTGTCATCCTGTCAGCAAATGCATGCCCGTACAAGTCATCATCAATGACATGGTTGTGGGTTCCAACAACTACCTTGATCTTCCATGAGTCTCTCGGTTGTTCTTGACACAACAATCTGAATGGGCACCCACATCTTTTACTCCTTGTTCTTTGCCTTACTATGTTTTCATCTTGAGGAATGTAAATTCCCGCTTTTTCACAATGCAGTTGTGTCTTCCGAAGGCTTCCTCCACCAAGGTTTCTATCCCGACCAATAGTGATGCAGAAGTGACTATCAAACCCAATTTGTCTAGCCCATTTAATTGCATCTTCTGCGGAGCCGAATACTTCACACGTAGTAAACTTCTCTGAATAATCTTCTGAAACAATTACTTCTTCAAGTGTAGGAAAATCAAACCGCGACTGTGTGTGTAATGTCGGGAACCCAAACTGAGGTGGAGCCTCCCACCTTATGGACGGAATTCCACTACGAGCTAAACCATCTAATAACGGTATATGCAGTTGTTGAGGCGCACAACTTTCGCCGAACAATCCAAGTGAAAAGGACGGTGGTGCCATGTCTCACTCATTCAAGGACAGATTGTTAATACCGTCGTTCACAAAATTGTTCTCATGTTGAAGTAAAAAAACAAGTTAGTTTCAGTAAAACAAATCCGTTCGTGACGAATGGATGCATTCCAGTCGTGACGAATGGATGCATTCCATCCGTGACGAATGGATGCATTCCATCTGTCACGGACGATTTTCTTTCAAAAAATAGTTCACGAACGAAGTTATTAAACTTGCAAAGATCTAGTGAAAATTCAATATAACAATGTCAAACACTCAAACATGCGGTTTTGCACACAAAATCTCCAACTTTTTAGTACAACATAATCAAAATGAAGTTTTTATGAATATATAGTAACAACTATTGAGAATTACCTTAGGAAAGTGTTTGTTGTTCCAAGGAACAACTCAAACATATAGACATTTACAAGAAAGAACCATAAAATTCTTAACTTTCACTAACATGTAAAGTAAACACTTAAAAAACATACCTCATTGTGATAATAATCTCTTGAAACATCTTCTCCACCATTGAAGTTGAAAAAATTATCTTCATTTGTCATGGAAAAGAATCAAACTAATGGAAGAGAATGGAAGATGTGTTGTGGATTGGAAGGGAATGAACATGTTTGAGGTTTAGGGTTTAATCTTGGCCGTAATATGTTAGAATATGACGGTAGTTAATGTTGTTAGGTGTGGACAAGTAACATTTAATGTTTATGGTTACTAACCTCATCCATGACGGACGAAACATGTTCATCCGTGACGGACGAAATATGTTCATCCGTGACGGACGAAACATTTTGGCCCGTCACGGATGAACATGTTTCGTCCGTCACGGATGAACATGTTTCGTCCGTCACGGATGAACATGTTTCGTCCATCACGAATGAACATATTTTATCTATCACGGATGAAGCAGGACGTTAAATAACAATTTTGTTGGGCGCTAAATAAAAATCGTATATAAATAACCATGCACAAGTGGCGTGTGCTCTTGTTTGTATTTTTCCGCTTCACTCACTTTTGGGTAAAGTCTTCTGTAATTCCTTTTTCTTAATTTTGTGTTAATTAACCAGTCCCAACAAGGAAAAACTAAGCACACAAGTTCTTGTTTCCCACTAATTACAAAATGATCGAGCAGAGGATTCAAATCCTCAATCGAAAGATTGAAATAACTTGACAATGAACGAAAGCGGGAAAAAAGAAAGATATTGACAAAGGCGAAAAGAAAAAGCAGATTAAGACTTTATAACCAATGCGGTTAAAATTGGACTATTTAAATAGGATGTTAAAATCGAATCGTAAAATCATAAGATTTTAAAATATAAAAATTAACTTAATAAATGGAAGCGTCTTATATTTAAAGTGAAAATAAAATAAACATTTTATATTAATGATATTATGATATAAAAACATTATGTTTTCTACAATAATGTAGTGGTGATTTTCTAACATCATCATATTATAATAGATAAAAAAAATGCATATATTTATATTTTAAATATACATTTTTATCTCATAATTTCATATAATAAACATCTTGTAGGATCGTAAAAATTATTTATAGAATCGTCAAAATTGTATGCAGGATCGGGATCGACAGAAATTTCTATAGATTTTTTATTGAAATATTAAGGTCATACTTTCAATAAAATTTCACCTAAAATTGAGATCGTTATACCACTTTCAGATCGTAGATCGCTGTAATCGTAGAATTAAATCAAAATTTAAACAACAATGCTTACAACGGCGACCAATAACGAAAACAATCACTTTTGGGGCTGAGATAGTGCAATTGCAAGCTACATGATGTCGCTTAACGGGGGAATTTGTTAATTGACATATACATTATATCATTGCACTGCATAATTACTTAGGGTCCGTTTGAATTCTTATAATAATACATTAAAATGTATTTTATTATATTAAATTGATAATTCAATGTAATTTAATGTAAGATAATGTATTAAAAAATACATTATCTTAAGAAATACAATCCTTAATTTTTACTATATTGAGATTTGTCTCTTGAATTGATAAATTAATTTGACCGTACTTTCGGATCTAAAAATTTATGCTTTGTCTTGTACCTTGAGGAAAGACGTGCTCACAGATTAAACCAACATTAAGAAGAAGCGAAGCAAAGCAAAGCTAAGCTGTAACAAAGTATGAAAGCAGGAAATAAAGGAGAGCTCGATCACCAAATGAAAATCTAACTTAATTGGACTTCGTTTGAACTTGAAACAAAGGGTGTCTGAATCTGTCAGTTATATCTTGACCACAAAAAAGAGATTTTTGTAGATAATTAATTAGATTGGATTTTAAAAAGGCTGAAAAAGGAATATACACATGAAAAAAAGGGAGGATATTTTTTTTGATTCAAAAGGAAGAAAAGGCAAGTGGTAGCTTTTTTTTTTCTTGGTTCTCACACTATTTTTGGCCAACAGAAAGTATAGAGGTTCTGGTTTAGATTTAAATAAAATATGACAAAATAAAAGGGAAAACCGAAAAGATAAACTATGATCTCTAAGGTGGGAAATGATACAAATATACAATAAAGAGTGAGATGTGTATAATCCTTAGGTTCACCATACTTATACCGACATTTCTAATTCCAAATACTACGTATTTTGACTAAAATTATTTTCTATAATAGTTACCGCAAAATGAAATTAGGCACGAAGGTTCTACTTGACTTTGAACTGAAAATACACATATTTCCTTTGGAGAGCTTTAAAGCATTTTTTGCCTTGTCTAATGAATCTTTAGAAAAGAAGGGTGGTTTACTCTTATTACTGTTCCTTATGTCCTTCTAAGAGGGAGTTTGAAATTCATGTGCTGAAAAACTGCTCTGCTGCTCGATTTTTCTAGAATTTCTTCCCGCAGTTGGAACCAATTCTTATATTGAAGCCTAAGTGTCTCTAGGAATGGTGGTGTTCAATCCATTCTATTCTCTCTCAAAATTTGGTAGAGTTTTGGTGTACTAATGTTTGGGCTTTATAGGGCAACAAGAATGCTAGGATTTATGGTGAAAATGTTAAGGATCCTGTTCAGATGGTTCAGTTTGTTCACCATCAGCGGCCTCCTCCCTCCTTTTCTTCTAGTAGGCAGCTCAGTTTTCTCCTTGTGGAGCATGCTCCTATAATTTATGCTCAATCGGTTAGTAATAGTTGTAGTTTATTTTGTGATGCTAGTTTATCCTCGTTTGGTACTGGTGCCCTTGGTTTTATTCTGCTGAATGTCAATGGGTCCTTGATAGTACTAGGGAGTAAGCTTTCAAAACCTAGTACTATCATTGACACATTGGAAGCTGGTGCTATCCTTTGGGGCCTTCAGGTTGCTGAGCAATATGGGATTCGAAAGGTGCAAGTTTTTTCAGACTGTATGAATGTTGTCCACGCTTGTGGTTCATCCTCTTCTGCACGTACTTCTACAGGTCTGATTGTACAACTGATCAAGATTTTGCAGGGGCGTTTGGATGTTTGTTTAAATAAATTTTGTAATAGGAAATGTAACTTTGTAGCTCACACTGCTGCGGCGTATGGCTTGTCGTTGCCTGCTGGTGGTTGTGTTTTATTTTCACATGTTTCTCAAACGCCAAGTTCCTTGGCAAATGTTGTCATTTCTATGGGTTATTAATATATGGGGTGGTTTCCATAAAAAAAATACATATTTTTGAACTTTTTCCGATATTAAAATCCTCGTTAAACTTCATATTTATCAGAGAAACTGAGAGATTTTGTTATACATATAATAAAAAACTGGATATGGATCATATGAGTACACATCAGCGTTTAGATATGAGAAACAAGCAGTCTAGATAGGCTTTTATTAAAAGGGCAGAAATTCAACCAACATTCAGTTGGTCTAGTGGTTTGGCACTAGACTCCCTTGAGCGTTCTATTTAGATGTCTCGAGTTCGATTCATGCTGGAGGCGTGTATGGAGATACTGATGCTGGGAAGGGTCTACCACTTAGTGTGCCAACAGTACCCCAGTCTGGACGTAGAGCGACTCTGTCCGATCGAACCAGACGATCAAGACCAAAAAAAAAGGGCAGAAATTCAGTTAAGCATTTTTGGGGGGAAATCCACGTGTACCTTGTTGTGAACATATATTCGATATTTATCACCCTTGTCTTTAGATGTTTACCATTTTTATGCACATACGTTCACCATTTTTATACCTAAATGTTCATCCAACTTTATGCATGCATGTTTATTGTTTTTCTCTTATATGTTCATCATTTTTCGTTGTGAACATATTTTTGATGCTCTATCACTTTTGTCCTTAAATGTTCACCACATCACGCCTAGATGTTCACCACTTTTACCTAGATGTTCATCAATTTTTTATGCATGCATCTTCAACGCTTTTCTCCGATACATTATTCACTTTTCGCGTGAACATGTTTTAGATGTTTAACACTTTTGTCCTTTGATATTCACCACTTTCATGCCTAGATGTTCACCATTTTTTTACCTAAATATTCATCATTTTTTTATGAATACATGTTCATTGCTTTTTTTTCTATAAGTTCATCACTTTTGTGCATAGATGTTCACCACTCATATATATGCCCAGATGTTCATCACCCTTGTCTTAGATGTTCATCACTTTTGTGCATAGATGTTTGATGTGGCTAAAACTTACCCGCAAGTGTACGGGATCAATTGTAGTAGTCAAGTGTCGATCTCACAAAGACCAATGTAATATTAATTGAAACACTATCAGCGAACTAGGCCAAAAAGATATGAAATTGGGAAAAACTATAACTAAGCTAACTAATTAAAACAAGATAAAAATCAATGGGATAAATGTGTTTAAGGTTAAGGATCACCACAACGATGCAACGGTAAATAAAACCACACTTCACCTCAATCTAGTCCAAATGATTTGAATGTAACTATCTAAGGTAATTTAATAATTCCTCTCGGATGATAGTACATGTGCCTAGATCTAATTAACATCCACTCTTGTGACTTTCTAATCAAATCTAGACCCTTTGGGCACCTAAAATCTAAGTTCAAACTGAACTAACATCCACTCTCGTGACTTGTTAAATCCAATCTAATCTTAGGGTTTCTATGATAGTTATTAATTCACAGGAGAAATTAAGACGCTCTCGCAATAAGAAAATCTCAGGTTCAATTCCTAAGGTTCCAATAGAAGTTATTACCTCTCGGTCTCAAACTGTAACACCCCCAAATTTAACCCCATTTGAAAGCGTTACTGTCGATGACCCCGGACGTAAACCCCGAAGTCACCCCAGGCTTTTCCGACGTCATAACTGACTTAAAACACAGTTACAATACTAAAATCATAACTTTTATTAAACCACATGGTCGCGGAATTACACGATTCCTAAAACGACCCAATTTCATCAGAAATACAAAATAGCACAGCGGAAATCTTTTAAATACAAAGCGACAAAACAACTTGTCAAAACACCGTTCATCTTCATAGTCGTTCTAGCCTTCTCGGATCTTCAACACACCTGATGTGCCGAATCGGACGGATGACACCAGCCAACCATGCAAGGAATATAACGGTTGGTTAGTCTAAATGAATAGACTAGCAAGGGCACAAAGCAGAGTGGTTCGAAGCAGTCGTATTAGGTTAGACTCATCGTCCCTCGAATAATAACCGAGTACGCTAGTCAACCATCATACTCCTACTAGAATATCAAAAGGTATGCACAAGAGAAGATTCTGGAGACCGAGTCTCACAGCAATCAATCCCAAAAGAAGACTCCAAATGAAATGAGCCTTAAAGGAAACAATATGACAAATGTTGGGAAACATAACCAAACACACACAAACACATCACACCAGTATCGCATACGAGCGATCTACAACTAAGACGAGCTTTTCCTAGCTGCACTAGCGCCTAGCTACACTACTCGCCACAGCATTTTAAATAAGTGCTTACTCATACGGCACTTTATATTATGGTCAAGGCATTTTAATTATGTGCGTTATTCATTGCACGTATCTTATTAAATGTCATCACACACACACATCACGTTACAAGCTTTTACATACATGTCCCGCCACTCGCGAAACACATATCGAACCGGGTTGTGACACCTGCAGAGTGCACCACTTCTTACTCCACTCGAGTATAGAAGTCAGTCAATGACTTTACAAATTTATTATAAAGAGACGACAGGACCTCTCATCCATTGTCCCTACGAATACTCATTCTGACTAAACAGTCAAACACACAACAATTCATATACAGGACCATCACGGCCCAACCTGCACAAACATCTATATCTTTGCCCACCTAGCAGTCATCCTAGATTTAATAATCTAAACACACACACAATAAATCACATCAAAGTCCCTTAAGGTCTTCACCTGCACAAAATCTACAATATACTAGCGTCGGTTCTAGCAAAATATACAACCTAGTATAATATCTTCTTTTTAATCACATAACGTTATCAAACAATTCCAACATAATTAACAATCATCCCAAATTAATTAACAACAAAACTATTGATAATTAATTGAAATATGGAATGATGAGCAAGAGCGAACCGCCACTTGCCTTAGATCCGACAACTTCGAATCAAGCTGAGCAACGTCTAGTTCCTGGATCTGAAACTGGAGCAGATCTTGGATATTAAATCCCTAAGAAATGGCCCATAACAAGACCCTAAGTTAGATTCAATACACTTATATATGAATCTAAAAGAATGTGTGCCCACACGCTTCTTACAAATAGCTCACAGTTCTTACACGCTTAAGCTAAGCGTGTGCCCACACGCTTAGCTTAAGCGTGTAGTTTTTTTTTTTTCAAGTTTAAAAGCACACGCTTATCTTAGGCGTACAGTACAAATTTTTTTCTTCCCAAAATTGCATTTTTTTCCATAATCATGTAGAGAATTTCAATACGAGTCCGTACATATAAAATTCGTCCAAAACGGACATCGTTTGCCCCTCCAAAAGCCCAAAAAACGAACCCTTCAACCCGCGCGTATCTTCTTCGAACAGCCCATCCGTAAGCTTTTATAAGCTTCAATGGAGGATTTGGCAAATTTCTTGGATCCGATTGAAGCCATTAACTATTGGGCATTTAAGAGGACCTTATCATACACGTAATTCCACATTTAATCGGATTGAATTTTATCCCTAAAGCCACCGTGTCGTCCAAGGGGCCGATTTGAACAAATTCAAAATTGGACCAAATCATCTTCAATTGGAGGGCATGAACCATAGGGCCTTGTTGAGGGTGTCCTAAGATTCAAAATGCCTATAAAATCCCCTTCAATCGTTGCCCCAATGCATCCAATTTCGAAGTCAAAACTCATGAATCCTAAATCCCGTTACCGGTTGTGTCTTGACCGAAATTCGAGCACATGGAAGCTTTATTCTTGCAATTGTTGGTACTACTAGCCTTGAAAATTGGTCCTTTTTCAAAGCCCTCTCTTTACATCGCCGGAAAAAGATCACTTCCATTCAATTTGGAGTTTTTTCGACGAGGTGTCAAGAAGGTATTCCGGCGGGATTGAATTTGTGCCCATTTTGCGGTTTTTGGGGTATTTTTCATTTGTTTTGTCTTAATCTTGGTTTAATTAATTAATCTAGATTAGTGAAAATTATTTTAGGATCAATTTGGTGCCCGACATATAATATGTAAGTAATAAGTTTATAATATTTAACCATAATGTTTAACTATAGTATATAAGTAATAAGTATGTAATACTTAATTATAATGCATAACTATACTTTATAACTAATATATTTTGTAATACTTAACTATAATACATAACTATAGTATATAAATAATAAGTTCATAATACTTAACCATAATGTGTAACTATAGTATATAAGTAATAAGTTCGTAATACTTAATTATAATGAAATACTATAGTAAATAAGTGTAACTATATGAAATTTCATGAAGTACTATAGTAAATAAGTCTAAGTATACTAGATTTAATGAAATAGTATAGTACATAAGTGTAACTATATGAAATTTAATGAAATACTATAGTATATAAGTCTAAGTATACTAGTTTAATGAAATACTATAGTATATAAGTCTAAGTATACTAGATTTAATGAAATACTATAATATATAAGTTTAAGTATACTAGATTTAATGAAATACTATATACTATATAAGTGTAACTATATAAAATTTAATAAAATACTATAATATATAAGTTTAAGTATACTATATTTAATGAAATACTATACTATATAAGTGTAACTATATGAAATATAATGAATTACAATAGTACATAAGTGTAACTATATGAAATTTCATGAAATACTATAGTATATAAGTGTAACTATATGAAATATAATAAAATACTATAGTATATAAGTCTAAGTATACTAGATTTAATGAAATACTATAGTATATAAGTGTAACTATATGAAATATAATGAATTACAATAGTACATAAGTGAAATACTATAGTATATAAGTGTAACTATATGAAATATAATGAATTACAATAGTACATAAGTGTAACTATATAAAATTTCATGAAATACTATAGTATATAAGTGTAACTATATGAAATATAATAAAATACTATAGTATATAAGTCTAAGTATACTAGATTTAATGAAATACTATAGTATATAAGTATAACTATATGAAATATAATGAATTACAATAGTACATAAGTGTAACTATATGATATATAATGAAATACTATAGTATATAAGTGTAACTATATGAAATTTCATGAAATACTATAGTATATAAGTGTAACTATATGAAATATAATAAAATACTATAGTATATAAGTCTAAGTATACTAGATTTAATGAAATACTATAGTATATAAGTGTAACTATATGAAATATAATGAAATACTATAGTATATACGTGTAACTATATGAAATATAGTTACACGTATATACTATAGTTAAACATTATGGTTAAATATTTATGAATTTATTACTTATATACTATGTATTATAGTTAAATATTATGAACTTATTGCTTACATACTATAGTTACACATTATGGTTAAATATTATAAACTTATTACTTACATATTATATGCCGGGCACCAAATTGATCCTAAAATATTTTTTCACTAATCTAGATTAATTAACTTAACCAAGATTAAGACAAAACAAATGAAAAATACCCCAAAATCGCAAAATGGGCACAAATTCAATCCCGCCGGAATACCTTCTTGACACATCGTCGGAAAAACTCCAAATTGAATGGAAGTGATATTTTTCCGGCAATGTAAAGAGAGGGCTTTGAAAGAGGACCAATTTTCAAGGCTAGTAGTACCAACAATTGCAAGAATAAAGCTTTCATGTGCTCGAATTTCGGTCAAGAACAACCAGTAACAGGATTTAGGATTCATGAGTTTTGACTTCGAAAATGGATGCATTGGGACAACGATTGAAGGGAATTTTATAGGCATTTTGAATCTTAGGACATCCTCAACAAGGCCATATGGTTCATGCCCTCCAATTGAAGATGATTTGGTCCAATTTTGAATTTGTTCAAATCGGCCCCTTGAACGACACGGTGACTTTGGGGATAAAATTCTACGATTTTAATCGACATTCAATCCGATTAAATATGGAATTACGTGTATGATAAGGTCCTCTTAAATGCCCAATAGTTAATGGCTTCAATCGGATCCAAGAAATTTGCCAAATCCTCCATTGAAGCTTATAAAAGCTTACGGATGGGCTGTTCGAAGAAGATACGCGCGGGTTGAAGAGTTCGTTTTTTGGGCTTTTGGAGGGGCAAACGATGTCCGTTTTTGACAAATTTTATATGTACGGACTCGTATTGAAATTCTCTACATGATTATGGAAAAAAATGCAATTTTGGGAAAAAAGTTTTTTTTTACTGTACGCCTAAGATAAGCGTGTGCTTTTAAACTTGTAAAAAAAAAAAAAAACTACACGCTTAAGCTAAGCGTGTGGGCACGCGCTTAGATTAAGCGTGTAAGAACTGTGGGCTGTTTTTTTAAAATACCAATAATACCCCTACACGCTTAAGCTAAGCGTGTAAAACCGGACGCTTAGCTTAAGCGTGTAGTTCCGCGTCCATTTAGCTCCATTCTCGCGTGTATTTAGTTTGTCCGTTTTTTTAGGGTTTAGGGGTTAGGGTTTAGGGTGTAGGGTTTATGGTTTAAGGAGTTTTTAAAGGCTTAGGGAATCAAGGAGCTAATTTATTTAATTAGGAGTCCAAACTTGTTATTTAACCCCCTTAAGGGGTCAAAAATCCTAAGGATCGGTTCATTTGTTTGTTGTCCATTAAAATAGTCGCACATTACCTTTAAATTGGACCTAAAATACTTGAAACAATAAAAATACGAGTGTAGACTCCGAATACAAAATAATACAAAATTAATTAATAAAATATATAAAATATGCATAAAAATGATTTAATCTAATATACAACTAGACTCCTAAAATATGTATAAAATATGTGTTATAAATGTTCATCACTCATATGCTCAGATGTTCATCCTTCTTATACCTAGATGTTCATCGTATTTTTATGCATGTATGTTTATCACTTTTTTCTTTATATGTTCATCACTCTTTATGTCTATTTGTACATCACTTGTTTAGGCATATATGTGAATCATTTTATCTATATATGCATAACAAAACAAATCCAATAAAACCTAAATGTTTACTTACTAAACAAATCCTCAGTTCTCACCTAAGTATTTTCACCCCAACCGCGCCCATAGGGAAGTATAAGCCGGACAAGTTTATAAACTTCAATTCTGATATTATTTCTAAGAAACCGTTTGTAAGTTCTATAAAAATTAAAAAATGGGGATTCAGAATTCAGCCTACTTTTGCACCCAAATATCTTTGGTTTATTTGAGGTACTGTCAAATTATACCAGCCACAGCTCTGAATTAAAGTGCACCTTCTCATGTAACATACTTTATAATGGAGAATTTAACCCGGCACACAACATTCAAGGATATGTAAGAAACATTACACATTTAAGGCAAAGTTTGCATAATTGCAAACTGAGGACGGAAAACTGAAATATATACAAAAACATGAGAAATTTCTACCACGGGGGGTGTCAAGGTAATCTTCAAAAAATGGTACTGTAAAATTATACTACCATTCAAGTTATTCTACACGGTATACAGTACACTGCAATAGATAACTTAATTGATTCACCCCCACAGAAGACCGTCTACAAAATTTATCGACTTCTCCAAATCAGTGGATAAAGTATAACAAATTTACAACAGAAGCAAGCACAGGTTGAGCTGTTACCTGGTATAGAATACTCCACAATGCTACAAAAAGTGATACAAAGTGGAAACCAATTTGAATCATTAAGCTGGGATGCAATAAGAGGAGCTGAGAATAGGAGGCATGATGCAAACGAGGTGGGGCGCCGTTGGATTAAAAGTTATATCTGTCTCTTCGACATTTGGCAGTCCAAGATGAGGAGGCCGAACGTAACCAGCCACCAGCGGGATGCATAAGATCGAGACGACGATCCTTGATCCTGTGCATAATTGGGGGTATACAAACAATAGAGGATTAGACCAAAGTACTGATTAACACAGATTTAAATTGGGATTAAGTTAGCAGTGGTTACCTTGCTTTTTGGAAAGTGAAACATGCCCTCGCTTTCTCCCAGCAATCATCCAATTTTCGGAATTTGCATTGACTTCATATAGTACCTCCTGTGGCAGAATTACAATGTTATGGTCCATAGGACATCAGATTGCCTTTTACCATATGATATGGATATGGTTTCATACGAAGTTAGGAACAAGTGACCATCCCCAGGAAAACTGAGCTAAATCTATAACATGAAATTAGTATGCTAGGACTCACCTCGGATTCAGGAACTGCAATCTCTTCGAAATCCTTCAGCCTTTCAAGCCTCCAGGTTACTGTGACAAGTTGCCCAACTTTGAGGTCAGAAGGAAGAGGAAGAAATCCAACTGCGAGGCATGGGTCCAACACAGGCCTCTGCAAAACAATAGCACTCTTGAAGATCAAATCCTGCTTTGTGCCTTGAGCAAGGTCGGGATCCAGGGAAACAGGTGCATGTGCTCCACTATTTCGATCTCCAGAAATTCTGTAACTGATATTTAGTAGACTTTCAGGATTTAGTTGTGTAGCTTCAGCTGTACAAAAATAACAGAGCTTATTGTCAATAACTCTCATCAGACTTCATTTGTACTCATGTAACAGCTGACCAGTAGATGCAGTATATGCCGTGCATCTGTGTGTGTAGTAGAACCATCAAAAGTGGTGTATATGGTCAGAGATGAGCAATGTTGATCAAAACCATCTAATCTATATTCAGCAGTTCAAGTCTAGATAAGTTCTTTCATTCGTCCATTACTCCACTGTCCTAGCTGAGTTTACATCCAGTGCATTCCAACACTAAATATGCATTACATTGCCAAAATAAAGAATATGTGTGCATACCATCAGAAGTTCTCGCTCCTAAACATATTTTGAATAGCATTCCAGCTCTTGATGATGGAGCAATAGTAAGAGGAAAGAAGGCTGAAGTTGGCCTTCCACCATTTTCACAGGTATGAACAAATCCATTTTGAAGATGAAGCCAAGCATCATTGATACTCAAAATGGCCTTCACTTGGGAGTGCATCGTAACCTGCAAATGGAATAGAAAGTAGTATATATTTTTAAGAATACTGTGAATTTTGACAATATACAAGTATTGCAACCTCTGATTCCTGAACTCTAATAAAAGAAAGGACCAGCAAGTGGTTTCAACCTCCAACAATTACATAGCATTTCAATATTACCCCAAGAACCTGACAGTTTTAGTGTACTCGCTAGATCTATCTGCAACCAGCCGCTTAACCCCATCCCCCCCACACACCCAAAATACAATAAAATAATAAAGAAAAAAGGGGAGGGGGAGTCCTATAAAGACAATCAATGGATAACCCAGGAGACTGTAGATATAGAGAAAAAAGTTGACATATATCTTGCTGCACAATAATTCAATGCTACGGATCCAGAAACCAATAAACTATCATCTGTAACAATAATCACAACTTCTGGGTATTCACTATAAGAGAAACTAGGATAGAAAATCTATTTAGTCTACATCAGGGGTCACCTGTAACCTCCTAAAATAAAGATAGAATTACTATGAGTATGATCCCTTCTTTTTATGTCGCATCCTCTTAGTGTACTATGAATATGCTAATTTGTATAAAAGAACATATCATGATGATGTACTGTATCATTTTAGACCACAAAATAATCAAACCAAAAGAATATGATACACTTCCCTTCCACTCTGCATTCATTCAATGTAATCAAATGTCGCAGCAAATGTGTATTTATACCACAATAATTACTTTCTCCAAAGTCCGAGAAAATAGATTACAATATAATTCCAAATGTGCAACTCAATGAAAAATACTTTCTTACAAAAAAAAATTTAATGAGAAAGCTTACATGAAGAAGAAAAGTACCGCTACACACATCAATTACACGTGTGCTGACATGGAATGGGTCAGTAAAATGAACAGCAAGAGTCCTGATCATAAAAGACATCATGGATGAGTATTTTGAAATTTGAACATAAAAACAAGCATATAGCAGAGCTTATCTCAAAGTACCTTTCAAATGTTTGATTTTGGGATACACCAAAATCTAGTTTCAGGGCCATTGTTCTCATCCCCTCCACAACACTTAACGTCTGTGAAGCAGCTGCTCACAAAGTTTAAAAGTTAAAACAGGTATTTTATCAAACCAAAGAGCTCCAAGCAACTTAGCTTTGAAACATAAAAACAACACTCCAAATTGTTGATGCAAGTTATACTTATATCTTACAAATATCACTATAAAAAATAGAGAAAAAAACATCTTATTGATATCTTACATAAATAGGGAAAAAGACATCTTATTGACGTCAAATAAACAAGGGAAATAACATCTAATACCTCTAGAAACTCCTTCACTCATAGCACGAATTGGTATCCAGAGTACACTAGTCACTTCGCTTGCCCAATCAGGCAACATTACTTTGCCATCTAGTAGAGTTAACTGCTCCATTTTTTTGATGCTATCATCTTGCTCACCTAAAGTTTCTGATTTGCCAGCTGTTTTGGGAGATAGATTTACATATTTCTCTACCTCAATCACATGTGAGTCTTCGATTTTTAGACCAGGACCAGTCTCAATGTTCAAAACACCTCCTTTAAGAGGATAGTTAATTGGTCTTACTATTATTCCAATCCATTGAGGATCATTTATTAACAAAGCAGATGAAACCGCAGGAGTAAGATCAACCAAAGCTCTAGGCCTGAAAACCTGGAAATAAAAACACTCATCAGTATGACCTAGTCAGTAGCTTGATTTTCCTGGACGCCACGGCTAAAAAAGTGGCCATTTATAAAGTTTAAGAAATGATAACTACAAAAATATTTATGATTATTTTACCATGTACTAGTGTTACATATGTTTTTTAACCTAAGGTTCCTTGAAAATTACCTGTAGGATAATATAAACACACATAAATAGCCATTTCTCATCATGATACAAAGAATATTACCTTTAGGATAGGTTTGGTTGGCTTTTCATAACTCATAAAATCATCACTTTCTGCAGGAGCACCTTTAGAGAAACTATGAGACCTAAATCTCAGGTGCCCAATTTGCCCAGTAAGGGCTCCCAGAACATAAGATCCAGGTTTTTGTGGTGGGAGGGAGAGGTCAATAGCATTCCTGCCAGGTTTCAATATGATAGCACTAGAACTGCTTGTCGCCTAAATTTAAATAAAAAAGATCATGTTAGTGGCTGGTTATGCTGTAAAATATTCTCCATGTACTTCGACTTGAGTAGAATATACCTTGGCACCTTCATCAGTGTTATGGGTCTCTATTAGAGTAAGACTTAGCGACTCAAGAGTTATATCATCAGGAAAACCACTCCAAACAATAACAGATAATACGCCAGGATCCCCATCACATAGTTCTAAAGGTGGACCAAGTTTGCCAGAAAATGTAATTAAAGATGATACATCTAGGGGCACTGGATGCTTCATTTCACTGTGTGCAAGGCGAACTACCTCAGCCTGAAAAGCTTGTCGTTCCTTAATTAAAAACAGGCCTTTTTCCAGAGATAGCAGTTTAACACAGGATTGCAAATATCCAGCTTCATCATTGAGTATTTTCTGGCACTCTGCTAAATTTGGAAGAACTTCAGCCAACAAATCTTGCCATCCTTCACCCGCATAAAGGGCACATACTTTCTCATATGACCTAGCAGCTAGGTCAAACTTCCCATGCTTGTGGCAGACTGAAGCAATTTCACCATCTAGGGAAACTCCATGCCTCTTCCACCAGGATCTATGATAGTTGTCAGCAGCTCCTCTTGTCAATTCCAAATACTTTTTCTGACAAAGGAACATTTAAGATCAGATACATAGTACATGAATGTATGTCAGAAAAACGGAAAGATACATAAGCAGTATTGACCTCTCCATGAACACAGTTAATTGCTTGTAAGACTTTTTGTCGGGTTTAACACATGAGTAGAATTTCTCAGACACCGCCAACCCCACCCCCACCCCTCTTGATATTCAAAGTTATAGATCAGATACATAGTACATGAATGTATGTCAGAAAAACGGAAAGATACATAAGCAGTATTGACCTTTCCATGAACACAGTTAATTGCTTGTAAGACTTTTTGTCGGGTTTAACACATGAGTAGAATTTCTCAGACACCGCCAACCCCACCCCCACCCCTCTTGATATTCAAAGTTATATATCCAACTGAAACCCAGGTAATTTAAAGGTAGTGCTAGTAGCTAGTACTGTATAGAATATACAAAAACATTTTTGAAATTTCTTTAGACATCAAAATCAGAAGCTTGAACAAGCAAAATTTAACAATCAAGAAGTAATTTATAGATACCTCAAAATCCTCAATAGATGATAAGGATTTCCATAAATCAGGGTTGGAAATTGTTTGGTGTAGAGCATGCTCTGCTGCAACATGTATTTCTGCAAGTCGCATAGGTTGATCAATGGAAGCTTCAAAGTTTCCAGGTGTGGAGTTCGTACGTGACATGGACACTGCATTTATCTTCTGTGGATCTGCACCAGCACTGCAAATTTATAAAAAGTGCTCAGCTTTGCAGGAACAAGGGCAGTAAAAAGAACCCTCAATTCTCCCCTTCGCCCAGCCCAGCCGAACCCTCCCCTCTAAAAATCAAAAGGTATAAAAACCCATAATTTTCTAATTCTATTCGACATTTTAACAGTTCTAGTAATGCTCCACTCATCACAAGATACGAGCAGCATAAAAGACCCTTCCCCTCCTCCTCGTATCCCCCAGAAATGAAAAGAAATCCACTACTGAATTAATTTGTTCAGCATGTCAACAGTTCTTGCAAATTTCTGTTCATCTGTGCATTTCCCTTGCAAGTTACCTTAGACTAAAATACAGTAGAGCTCCTAGAAATCTTAAATCAACTCTTAAATCACTTGCCTCTCGCCGAAATTCACATGACCATCAAACATTTCAGACACATTCCCTGCAGAAAGGGAAGCCCTTCTCCTGTTAGCCTCACGCAAAAGCACCGAAGGTTCAAGAGGCAAGGGTTTCCTCTGTATGCCAAAGTGCTTAACTCTTGGCGTAGCTTGAAGAATTAACTGCCACAGATTCAAGGTAATTGACCTTTTAGACTTAGAGAATTATGTTAGGTCAAATTAACCAAACATAACAAAGAGGAAATAAATTCTTGTAATTAGATTACATAAATGATCAATATGTCAGCTTCTAGCATAAAGCTTTCTAATCTTCATTCAAGATTAGCTTTACTAAAAGAATGTAAGAGCCAACTTATTATGTGTTTGGTGTGGGGGAAAAAGGAGCATTTGATGTAGCAGGTAGAGGTTGAGCTCATGAAGGTGTTTGGTATGGCAGCATTCAACGATTCAACAAGGAAGTCGTCGAGGCTCTGCCTCTGCCTGAGCCCCTTGATGCACCAAACACAGTCTTAATGGGGTTGTGTGAGCAACAATTCTAGAGAGACTACTTTATATGCCACCTCTTCTATCTATTAAAATGAGACAGGTAACAAATAGTAATAGTTCACTTTTAATTGAACCAGAACCCAGAATTGAATCTTTAGAATTGATTAAGAAAAATGTTTACAATTTACCTTTTCTTTCTGAAGTACTTCTGGTGATGCCTTGGGTGGAATCACAGGCCAAGCAGCTGGTCTCGGCCATGGTAGCATGCTAAGAGCAGCACTGCTTGCAAGAAAAGTAAGTTATGGATTAGGCAATTGAAGAGTGGAAAAGGGGGAAAGGTATAGAAATGTGTTTATGAAACTTATGAGGATAAGATTGTCATCAACACTTTGGGACATGCCAGACCTATTTGCAGGACTTCTTTCAATCTCTGGACCATATCCTAACAAGTAAGCAAGCCTCATATACTGCAATGGACAAATTGTTCAGCTCAGGAAACAGAAACTTCAACCAAAATATAAGAGCATCACCACTTTCTGTACCCCAAAACCCTCTTGGTCGAATGCCTGGTAGGACTGCTCATATAGATTGTGTATGAATTCCTTTGTATTTTATGCACACTCGTAGTTAGGAGCATTATCTCTATCTTTACATGAGATAGTGCTAGACAACATCCAATCAGTTCTTGGGTACATTTACCTTTATCCGGCTTAGTGAATAAAGGTCTCCTTGAAGGCGATAGAACTCTTTTTCTGCATCATTTGACATGAGCCCGTCTTGGGAATGAGTAGTAGTAGCATTGATTAAAGCCAAACAAGCAGTTATTACCCATACTTCACGCATACAAAAGGGCAGCATATTCTGGAATGAATTCAAAAAGAAAAAAGACAGTAAATGTAAACCGGAGAAACAATGAAGCAAAACTAAAGATTAATTAGCGACGCATTCATTGAATGATAATATACATTAAATGTGGAAATTTTGTGTTTCTGACTACACAATGTACCTCATGAGAGGCCAGTGCCTTTGAGAAGGTTATTATAAATGAATAGCCTCTAGATGCAACCTCGAAAGGGCGATTCAACTTAAAAAGCAGCTGCAAAGTTCAATAACCAGATGAAAAAGAAAATCATCACTAACAACTCCAAAACGAAAAATCAATAAATGAACAAAGACAGATAGGACTCAAAGAATGATCGCAACAAAATCTCATTATAGCCTCAGAACAGTTTTTTTTTTGAAAAATATATAAAATTCAAAACCAATTTGATATAGTCTTTACTTAAGGCCATGCATATAAAGTGCAGTATATGATTTCCGAGGACAAAGATAGTGACACATGTAGGGCTATAAACTTGTATGGTATCCATGCATAAAGTGAGCAAACAAGATTTTAAGAAAGTTTGTCCAGTTTTTCTTTTGATTCCACTGATTACTCTTCTCATCCTCTCTCACCCTGTTTCTCTTTTATATGATGTTTCAATGCAATCTTGTGTCTGTGTAAGAAGCAGCCTTACTAATAAAGGTGCTTGTTGGAACCAGTTGACAGAAAATGCAAACACAACATTACAATATGAATAGGAACATGGATGTACAGTCAAGTTCTATGCAAATTTGGAGGCCACTCAGCAAAGCCATATCATACGGCCGTAAATAAAGCCAAATTACATTTTGCACACCTTTGCTTGACATGAGAATAGATATTGCCGAAAGTCGAATTCTTTAAATGAATCATCCTGAACAATTTCTGTCAAGGGTTTTATCCCAGGTTTGAGAAGAACAGCTTGATCATCACCTTCATCCATCCCACCAAAATCCCGCTGTTTTCCATTCATATTTACTGCATCACAGGATTTAAGGAGTGAAATACTGAAACATACCAGAAAATTAACAACGTGAAGTTTTTTAGGTCAGTTCCTCCAATCCTTGAAGAAGAGCAGAAAATGGATTGAAGCAAACAACAGCTAGCAAGATGCAGCTTAAGGCCCAATGAATCATTGAATATAGGAAAACCGGTTTCGATAATTGGAAGCAATCCTTTATACCATGACCAATAAATAAGGAAATGATTTAATTCAATAATTTAAGTACTAAGGAAATTAAGGTGCAAAATGAAAGAGTCTCAAATAAGAATTAAATTAAAAATTCAAACTTGCAGCAATAGCCATTACACAGATTTTACAAAACAAAGTATACGTCTTGACATGAAATATGATACAAGAATTAAGTAATACCAATGAGCCTTGCTATAATCACATCCGAAGAAAATGTATATGACATCACGTCCATCAAAATCAAGTAATCTCGTAGTCCCAAATTATTTTGAATTAACCTTATGCACACAAATTTAATGAATGATAGTTAATAAAAGAGCAATTATTAAGGGTAAATGTGAAAAGTAACATTTATTTTAGCATTGTTCTTCTGAAGTGACAAATAACATCGACCAAGAAAACTTAGCTAAAATTACAATAAATTGGGACAGAGGGAGCATAAGAAACCTTCATTTACCAAAGAGAACCAGCATCTCTTGTTTGGAACTTAACAAGAGTTGGAGGTTGGAAGACTTGATGAACAGGGAAGGCAAAGAAGAAAGGAGCATTAAATTTCATCCAGTAATTCAATTGATTAACTTATCACTAAGCAAACATTGTACAATAATTACACTCATTTTATTGACTTGCTCTTACTTTTCCAAGTGCAACCCCTCCCCTCCATCGATCCCTCACCCTCCCTCACCCTTTTTACATATACAGCCACTCTTGGAGTAAAGTGTTACCCTGTGAACATTCCAGTTCACATACCTACATCTATATTTGGAGTTGAATGAATGACTAAAATTTTAGGGGGGGGTCCACGAACTTGAAAAAGATGATGGAAAAGCGTGCAGAAATAAGCTCTTGAAGATCAATAGTCAACCATTCACAAACTAAAAATTATCTTACAAGAAGTCAGCTATCACCAAAAAGATAGTAGTCTTTTGCTGAACCTCGCGAATATGGTACAAAAAGAATGAAAGGAAAATTGCACTAGGAAAGAGAAAGCACAAGGAAAATAACAGATAAAATGTATTGGAGAAAGAAATACAACAATTCACCTGTTTCTAGATAGCATAGTTCCAGCTCATCATACTCACGCAAAGAGTCTTCATGAAGATGAGCCACATCAAACATGAAAGCCAAGCTTTCCTAAGAACAGACAATAATTTCATAGAAACGGAAGTAAGAACGTTCAGAAGTTTAAGAGACCATGTTGATTGTTCACAGCAAGTAGCAATAATGAAGGCAGAAATAGTCATAACTCGAATAATTTCTCCACTGTTCAGTTAGATAAGACAACAATCAAAATAGATATACCTTCAGAATAAAGAAGTTACAGAAGTTCCAAACTGGCATGAGTCGCTGTTCACTCAACTTCCGGATCTCATCTTCATAGAATTGAGCCCTTTTATCCAATGTATTCCTGATACATTCCATGATCTTGGACTCAAGATCTTCCCAAAAATGTGCTTCTGGTCCATGTATATCTAGCTTGCAGCACCTGAGTAAAACAGTAGAATTTGGATCAAAAGGTTTAGAGAACAATGTGGGAGAGTCATCTGAAAAAATCCCCCTCAATCCTTGAATCTGAGAAGGATTTTCTCTCCACCAGAAAAAATATATTAGTGAGCACAAAAAAAAATCCCTATCTATCCTTGAATCAGAGAAGGATTCTTAGTGTGTATCAGAAAGTGACATAAATTAGAATCTTGCTTAAAAGTGCGCTTAAGCAGGTTGTTTTTCCTCTTCATTTGGGAGAGAGGAAGGTGCAGCAGGAGGGGTCTACTAAATATTATTGCTGAACAAGTATTTATAGTGGTCACAAACTTACTTCTCTTTTTTCTTTGAGCTGAACTCAACTTCCATTTTGGCATATACTTTTTTTACCAGCTTTGTGGCTTGATCATTGCTTGGATGAGCCTTATTCACAAATACAATGAACCATTCTCTGTCATCATTCTGAACAATCAATTTGAGTCGTGGTTTAAGAATGCCTTTATACTCATCAAGATCCTGAAATGAGAGGTAACATATAAATGAAAGTTGATAACAAACAACATAACATTGATTTAATACAGTATAAACAAGAGATAATGCGTGAGAGATGGATGCATAATAAAGAATTAGTACACAAATAACTATGCATCTGTATGTGAATCAGAGTGTTTATTCATGACTTTATCCTGAATGCTTCCATTTTAGCCATTACGCATAGTCAAAACTAGACAATCTGATATACATCAACAAACAAACAATTGCGGAACGTTTGTTTGTTACATTAAAAAGTTGGACCAACGAATGAAAGCTAGCCATCTATATCAATCCTGTTGTACAAGAAAATAAAATTTCCTAGAGGATGAAAGCAGCTAATAACAGTCATTGACGAAATACAAGTCTTCAGCTAATGAGAATTCCATGTTGAACTTCCAGAGCTAAGTCCAACAATAGTTCCCCTAACAACAAAGCTACATGCAGGCTTTTATTCTTTCTTATGTCAAGAGGTGCATCATCTATAATGAAAAGGAATTTATAAGGCCCAGCTAACCCAGAAAAAAACAGAAACAAGATCTGAAAAACTACCACTTGCATCTACATATGCAGACTCTCCAAGTGAATATTCTAATATTCTGTTCACAGTGACTAAAACAAAATTATAAAGGTTGATACAGAAAGAAGGTGACTATTAATTTTCACAATAGTAAAGGTCACGATATGAGGAAAATGGGATAATCTATTAATCTTAGCTAGAAACTAAAGTTGAATCAAAAGCCATTAAATATTATAAAAAATGAGAAGTTAAACCAGAAGTATAATTATCTTCTTCAGAGCCTAAGACTGTTGAGTTTCATGTAGTTTTAATTTTTAAACAGATTAGTGTCTGCAAGGGCCCTAGGATAAAATTTCTAACCTCACATGTAACAAGAATGACAGTTGCATACGGTTCACGAAACCAAAACAGCGACTGCTCTTGTGGATATCGACTACGGAGCCTCGAATCTCTGGTTAAAATGAACTCAGCAGAGAGTTTCTCCACAATTACAGGATTTCGAGTCTTGTTGTTTAAACAAGCATTCTTGAAAGGTAACCTCTCTTCAAATGCATCCTTGACCATGGGCCATAAGTCATTCACATCCTCAACTGCAATGGAAGACACAACTCCTTAGCTAGAAAGTTAAGAGGAAACAAATATGGGCAGGCATAGATGCAATCTTATCAGTAATTGTGAACAGAAGATCAAATAGTCAAGGATTCATGTGGAAACACACATTTCAAAGTATGTACATCGAGAATTGAGGTAGTTATCCAGGTTGTCCAATCTAAAGCATTAGACTGCTACTCTTAGCTAATACTACAATGCCTTTCCCACTCGTCTCAATGCAATGAAGGAATCCTACATTACCACTGCTATGTCATATACATCCATATACAGTCACTACCAAGGATTGAGAGACAAAATTCAGACCCTAATGGCCTAATGTATACTACAACGGATCAAGAAACCTGTAGAGGTTAATATCACTTCCCGTTAGCACGAGTCCCAAACCAGAGAATAGTTGGAGATCAAGGCTAATCTAGAACAGAAAATTAGGATTTTCTTTGCATTGGACCTCAGAATCAATCACTAAAATTCAATTAAGGATCCAAATCTGCTTTTGCATAGACGAGAGATAGTCCCCACAGCCTCCATAGACGAATGCAACAATTCACTGATCCAAATCTAAATCAGTAAGTTAAGACACTTCCCAAAATGCGAAGCACCCAAATTAGAAATGATTGGGAGTATATCACAGCCCAAATAACTAGCTATCAGACAGATTTACCAGCTGAATCTAAAAATTAAACACAATTCCACAATGCAAATCAAGGATTTCAGAGCATAAACCTCGTGATTAGTTCCAGAATTACAAGGACAAGGCGAGAGATGTTACCGGCGATAACCAGGCGATCGCAAGTTGTCTTGATGGTTTGGAACTGAGCTAAGTAGTTGGCCATGGCAGATTGGGAGGAAAGACCATGTGATAGCTGCAGATCGATGAGTTGAGTAAGGAGAAGACAGAGAGTGGAAACAGAGTTTGGCTGCGCTGGCGATGGCGGTAGCTCAATAACCAGATTGAACCATCAAAGATGCCTGTTCAACTTGTTCGGGGCTCCCTCCCTTCGTAGAGAGAAACCCCGGCAGATTCGAGTTTTCCGGCCCGGAGATTTCTGAGACGGCGGAGAATGACGTCGCTGCCGATAGCGTTGGGTGTTTTTTATTCGAGTTTTAGGGTCCGCAACTGTTAAAGGAAGTAAGGAACTATCAACTATTAGTCAATGACTTTCTTTTTGGGTTCAATATAATAAGTTGTCTCAAATTTTAGGTAATTAATTTGATTTAATATATTCTATCACTATTAGTTTTTAGAAAATACGCAGTTTCAGCCTATTTTGGTAACTTTATTTGTGTTTTGATTTTTCATGTTAATAGGCACATATGGTATGCTTTTTTACATTTTTGGTTTAGCATTAATATTGGGTAGAAACAAACATTTCAAATCTAGGAATGCTTAATTTTCAAGAATGGTATTCCTATAAAAAAAATTATATAATCCGGATTCTTGAGAACATAACTTGGGCTAGAATAAGTATCTGAATTAGGCTTTGTTTGACAAAATCTATTTAGGCCGTCTCTATATACACGTTTCATTTTCTAAACGCACACTATTTTGTGCGTTAAGGGTAAACGTACAAGTTGGTGCGTTATGGCTTAACGCAAAAGGGACAAAACTGATAGAAAGAGTACAAATTGTCCAGATCTGGTGCGTTATGGCTTAACGTATGGAACTGTTCTTGTGCGTTAAGCCGTAACGCACAAGAGTAGCAAATGCAACTCCAACGGCTATGAACATGATTGTTCATAGCCGTTGGAGTTTGAAAAATCCGACCGTTGGTGCGATAAGCCATAACGCACCAACGGTCCATTTTTTGTATGTCGTAATTTCAGCCTATATATACACACTTTCATTTGCTTTTTCTTGCACACCAAATCACAACATTGATTGATATAGATGGCTAGCTTTCATTCGTTGGTCCAACTTTTTAATGTAACAAACAAACGTTCCGCAATTGTTTGTTTGTTGATGTATATCATATTGTCTAGTTTTGACTATGCGTAAATGCATAATGGCTAAAATGGAAGCATTCAGGATAAAGTCATGAATAAACACTCTGATTCACATACAGATGCATAGTAGCTGGCTAGGATTGATGGACCAACGAATTTTATGACCCGACCCGACAACCCGACTTGACCCGTCTAATATTTTAAGGGTTGAGATCCGATTTGAAAATCAATGGATCAAGAAAGACCCGAACCCGATGACCCGAATAAATCTGGGTTTGATATGACCCGATCCGTTGGGTTAACCGACCCGACCCAATCATATGTATTACCTTATTTATAATGAATATTATACACATTTTTACTAAATAGTGATATAATATTGATTCTGTTATTATTATTTTTATTATTAAAAATATTATTTTATTATTAAAAACATTATTTTATTATTAAAAATATTATTTTATTAGTAAAAGTATTATTTTATTATTAAAATTATGATTTATTATAAAATTTATTGTAAAAAAACATTAAAAAAATTGACACTTTGGACCTGTTGGGTCGACCTGAACCGACACTAAATCCGGCAGGACCCGACCCAATCAACCCGTAATTGTTAACGATCCGATTGACCAGAACCCGATTTAACCGGAACCCGGTTAATCAAAACCCGACCCGCCCGACCCGATTTCCAGGTCTAGGTACAAGCACGAGAAGATGAAGAAGAAGACAAAGCGAACGACTCTTGGATGTCGGGTTTCGAAGATGAAGGAGACAATTGCGATTCGAGCGACGATTTATTCACGGTTAGTGTTGAATTAATTTTCATTTGAGTAATGAATCATGTCTTAGTTTTGTATGAAGTAGTTATAATGAAATTTAGCAATTAATTTCTGATTGGCATTCGTAAACGAAAGGGATATGATAAATATCGAATATAATTATTTTTGTATGAAGTAGTTATTATGAATGTTAGCCATTAATATGATATTGCAATTTTGTTGTATCCATTAACAATTAATATTAGGTATGAAGTAGTTGAGCATAAAATTCATGGATTAGGTTATGAATTATTAATGTCTTTGCAAATTTGTTGTATTTTTAGTTTGTTATAATTATAGATAGTATAATAATTCGTAAATAATAATTAATTATAAGGGGAAGATTATGGAGATTATTTTCGTACTGGCCTAGTTTGGGGGAGTATGAATGAAATGATTGAATGGGCTAGAGCTACAGCAAAAGAGTTGATGATAGTTTTGGTGAAACGTACCTCAAATTCGTACGTAGTTAGTTTGACATGCGATAGATATGGTGAGCCGAGATCTGGGAGGCCTAAAGTTAATGTAGAAAACCCAGAGTTGTCGGTTTAGAGGATTCGAAAACGTAGATCGAAGAAGTGCGGTTTTTTGATTCGAGCTATATGGGTGCCGTTTGAAAAACAAGATAGGATCCCTTACTGAAAAATGGGAAATGGATGTTCTACATGGCACCCACAACCACAAGCTTCATGCTAGCTTTCATGGGAATGCATTCATGGGTCGAATGACCCAAGAGGAGGAGGTCATGGCTAGGAGATGGGGTGATGGTCGGAAGACTCCGAAAGAGATTGTTTCGGACTTGAGGAAACACTTTCCGGGAAATGTGACATCAATGAAGCAGGTTGCAAACTTTTTGCAGAAGCTCCAGTACGAGGATCGTGGGGAATTGACGGTTACCCAGTGGTCCCTTAATTTTTTGAAAGAGAACGGGTATCTTTTTTATCCTCTTAGGAATGTGAAGAAAGGGCAAGAAGTGGAGATCCTGTTTTTTGCTCACCCGGAGTCGCTACACTTGTTGAAGAAGTTCCCGCACGTGGTGATCATTGACGCCACATACAAGACAAATAAGTATGTAAAACATTTTAATAATAGTTAGTTATTTTTCTACGTGCTAGGGTTTAATTAGTTATATTGACAAGTATTGATACGTTTATTTGTTTTGTGTATGAATAGGTATGATATGCCTTTGGTGGAGATTGTTGGTTTTACCTGCACTCACAAGACGTTCAACATTGCGTACGCATTCATCCGAGCGAAAAAGTTTTTCCATTACCAGTGGATAGTGAGTGCCCTTCGGAACTTGTTTGAGCAGTTAGGAGTTATGCCCAAGGCTATAATGACCGATTGTGAAAAGGCTCTCATCAAAGCTATTAAGGTAGTTTTCAAAGACGTCCCGGTTAGACAGCTCTTGTGTTGGGTCCATATTAGAAACAACATCAAGGCACATACGGACAAGGTTATAAAAGATAGTGCCAAGGTCGATATGTTTACAAACCAGTGTTGGGGACTATTTTGCTCGACCACGGAGGAAAGGTACGAGGAGAGGCTCAGAGCATTGAGGAAGTCGTGGAAGAGCGGCCTTGTTGGATACGTCGAGAGGGAATGGCTGACTCCTTACAAGGAAAGTATAGTAAGAGCCTGGACGGATGACACCCTTCACTTCTTCACGCGAACTTCAAACATGTATCTTTTGAACATTGTGTAGTTGGAAGAGTTTACTATTGGGTATGAATGTTGTACTAAGAAAAAATGTTATTGTTTTGATAGGGTTGAGGGGATGCATCGTGTGTTGAAAGATATTGTAGGGTCTAGCAGAGGCGGCTTTAACAGAGTGATCGTGAGGATCCACCATGCAATCATTCTTCAAATGGACACGATTAAAGCGACCATGAACAAGTCACTGTCTACACGACCAATGGAGTTCAACGATCCAGGGTTTTCGGAGCTTGCCCGAATGGTCTTTTCAAGGCTGTTTTGCATAGTGTCGGATAGGTGTTTTGATTTGTTGTTGGCCATGTATGATTAGCTAGTGAAGGATGAGTATTCAGAAGTATGCGATGATCATTGGGTGAGAGACTGCCTTGGGTTGCCGACTTGCCGTGCGTCCACGATATTGCAAAAGCCATCATTACGAGGACAACTCTCACTCCAGACGACATTCACGACTTCTGGAAGGACTTGCATTGGGAAGATGATCCAACAACATGTGCGCTTGCTGATGACAGTGTATCTATTTCCATTCCAGAGTTGAGATTGCGTGAGATGTGGTCGAGAGTGCAAAGTCGTACTTTGAACCAAGCCACGTTATGGTAACTGAGTGAGTTGTACATGGCCTTGGAGCATCCGGAATAGAGTACGTTTATGGAGCCGACAGACATCTGTAGAAAGGGAAGGCCAAGTGGTGTGAAGAACAAGGCAAAGGGGTCACCGAGTAGGGAAAAGAGCCTGCATGAGCACGTAAGAGAAGACTTACTGAAGTATGAGAAGGCACAGGGAAAGGCAAATGAGAAGGTGAAAGGGCCAGGCCGTCCCAGAAAGCAAGCAAGTTTCGTGGTGCTCGACGCTGAGGACATGTAATCCCAACCGCAACCAGAAGAATCACAATTTGAGGACGACCATGTGGGAGTCCGTGAGTCGGAATGGCCTGAAGAACCCATGATTCATTTTGGGGTGGACTTTGGGGTTCGGAATATCGATTACTTCTGGTTTGGGTACATTAACGGTGCTATGGATGTACGTTCAGACGGACACTGTGGCTATCGGTCTTTGGCTGTGCTTATGGGGATGAGTCAGGGTCAATATCCCTTGATCCGTAGCGCGATGGCAAAGGAGTTGCGTGTCAACCGACAAATGTGGGAGCCGATACAAGCTTATGCAAGACCAGGGTCATGGGACGATCTAATGGTTCAAATTAACTATGTTAATACCCCTTGTGGCCCAGATTATTGGCTTGACATGCCATTCATGGGTTTAGTGTTTGCCACGGTGTATAACGTTGCTATCGTCGTCATATCTTAGCACCCTTCATTGTGCTTACCAATACGGGCGTGTGGACCAAGCTTCGCACCTCCCATAAATTTTGTAGGGATAGCACACGTAGGGGATCACAACCACTGGATACCGGTAATGTTTCGTATCTCTACTTGTACTTAGATGTTTCATTTGCAATATTGTGTATGCTAATTGCATTTTTTTTGTATTCCTATAGGTGACGCTCATTAACGACTCTCCATTACCACCCATTACGGATGCGTGGCGAAGACATTGTGATCCGAACATCCACTGGTGGGAAACATTGTATGTTTCGAAATTGCAAGACTTTAGGGAATGCCGCATGGCAGTCGGCAAGAATCCAGATTATGTGGCGTATTAGATCCACATAGTGAATAGTTGATGTAAAACTCGTGTGATTTGTAATGCAATATAAAATTTGATGTACTATTTTGGTTATTTGCTCATTATTGCATTACATTGGAATTTATACATTTGCAAACTTACATAATCAAAAATACATGATACACTTGTACAAAAATCGTAACCAAAATATATTGCATTACAAATCCACACGATTACATGCCTACAAACAAAGCACAAAAAACTAACAATATCCAAATAACTACAAGATTGAGTTGGTGTCATTGCGTTGTGTAGATTATCCCGTTGACCGACTGAAGAATCCTAAAGGAGGGCGACCCTTCGATGAAAATTGAACCCGTCGAACTTTCTGATTTGTCCCTTTTCTCGCAGCAGCACAGAAATACTTGGAATCCACAAACACCGATTCAATATCATATAAGAAGCTCCTTATGATATTGAACCGGAGTTTGTGGATTCCAAGTATTTATGTGCTGTTGCGACAAAAGGGGCAAATCGAAAAGTTAGACGGGTTCGACTTTCATCGAAGGCTCACCCTCCTTTAGAATTCTTGAGGCGGTGAACGGGATAATGGCCATAAGGCAATGACTCCAACTCAATGTTGTAATAATAACATTATTCATACAATTGAAGACTTATCTAATAAAAAACACATGGTTATAACTTATTTCGTTATATCATAACCCCGATAATATATCTTTCTCCTTAACTTCCAGTTTGAATCGGAAAGGGTCACGCACATCTTCTTAAGCTCATTTCTTTCCTTCACCAAATCTCTTATAATCTTGGCAGCATTGTCGTCATACGGTGGATCAAGCCACTTACAGGTACGACACCCTCTCATATCTTCATACTGCTCCATTGGGACGTAATCCTTGCATGCGAGGTACCTTCTTTTATAGTGATTGGGCTTGTCGCAAGTGTACAACACGACCGGGAAATTGCATTCGCACATTGTAACCGGAGGCAATGCACTGCTGGACGATGAAGTCATCCTCTGATATGGAATACGAATTATTGTATCAGAAGCTATAAACTCTTGCAAAAACTAAAGCCAAAAAAAGATGACAAATGTTACCGAAAAGTTTAATAATTCTGTGCACGGCGGATCTGGAGCTCGTGAATGCCGAAAATGACCGTTGACAATTAGCTTCTTAAGAGGTGAGGTGATTGTTGTGTTTGGATGTGGAAGAGAACGGAAATTGACATGGGTATATATAGGAGGGAAATTCGACCGTTATAACATTCGACCGTTGGTGCGTTAACACTAAACGCATAAACAATGGTCGAGTATCGACCGTTATAAAATAGGACCGTTGGTGCATTAAGTGTAACCGCACCAAGGAGTGCGTTTAGTCTTAACGCACAATCGGCTGGGCTTGAATTTTGGCCCAGCACTGTCTGGGCCTCTTATGGAGCCCAATATGACAACATAGTGCGCGTTTAGTCTTAACGCACAATGTTGTCATATTTTTTTCGTGATTTAAGTAAAAATCATAACTAACTATATGATAATGTTAATTGTTATTTTATGATTGTTATGTACTTTCTAAGTATAAAGTATAAAAAACATGAAATAACAATTAACATTATCATATAGTTAGTTATATTAAGCAATGCCTTACATAGTAATGTGATAAGACTAAGTGTGACGAAGTTATAACATGAACTATATAAGGCATTGCTTAATATAAGTAACTATATAATAATGTTAATTGTTATTTTATGAATTTTATACTTTATACTTAGAAAGTATTCATGAGTCATAGTTTATACTAATGTATTATAATGAATTCTTAAGCAAATAGTACTTGCACTATATAGTAATGTGATAAGACTAAGTGTTATGAAGTGATAACATGAACTTCATAGCATGAAGCATGAAGAAGTCGATAATTATAGTTTATACTATTCTATTATTATAATGTCTTAAAAAGTTATGACTTGTAGTATACATTAATGTGATAAGACTAAGTGTTATGAAGTTATAACATGAACTTCATACTAACGGTATAGCATGAAGTACTGCCCTAAGTCGTATTTATAGGTTATGATACTGTATTATTATAATTTCTTAAGAATTTATCACTCGTATTATACATTAATGGGATATGACAATGTCTTATGAAGTTATAATGTGATAAGATTAAGTGTTATGAAGTTATAACATGAACTTCATACTAACGGTATAGCATGAAGCATGAAGAAGTCGATAATTATAGTTTATAATATTCTATTATTATAATGTCTTAAAAAGTTATGACTTGTAGTATACATTAATGTGATAAGACTAAGTGTTATGAAGTTATAACATGAATTTTTTGGTCTATTTGGGCCTCGTTGGGCCCATTATGTATTTTTTGGTCTATTTGGGCCTAGTTGTGCCCATTATGCATTTTTTTGTCTAGTTGGGCCCATTATGCATTTTTTTGTCTATTTGGGCCTAGTTGGGTCCATTATGTATTTTTTGGTCTATTTGGGCCTAATTGGGCCCATTATGCATTTTTTGGTACTATTGGGCCTAGTTGGGCCCATTATGCATTTTTTGGTCTATTTGGGCCTAGTTGGGCCCATTATGCATTTTTTTGTCTAGTTGGGCCCATTATGCATTTTTTGTCTATTTGGGCCTAGTTGGGCCCATTATGCATTTTTTGGTACTATTGGGCCTAGTTGGGCCCATTATGCATTTTTTGGTCTATTTGGGCCTAGTTGGGCCCATTATGCATTTTTTGGTACTATTGGGCCTAGTTGGGCCCATTATGCATTTTTTGGTCTATTTGGGCCTAATTGGGCCCATTATGCATTTTTTGGTCTATTTGGACCTAGTTGTGCCCTTTATGCCATTTTTGGTCTATTTGGGCCTAGTTGGGCCCATTATGCATTCATAAGTCTAAAAAACTTAACAAAAAATACATACATAAGTCTAAAAAACTTAACAAAAAACACATACATAAGTCTAAAAAACACATACATAAGTCCTCAACTTCATTGACCTAGCCGCCCCGTCCTCATGCGAGGCGGCTAGGTCAATGAAGTTGCCGAGCCCTCCGTGGCTCAGCAACTGTTGTGTGCAGTCCTCCAAACCGAGTCGTTGCAGCGTCGGCCGATCGAAGAACTTCGTCTGGACGAACTTCCGCGCGTTGAACGTCTTGTAGTAGCGCTTGTGCCTCTGGCTCCGCATGTTGCCTACGAAGACTGCCATGGTGGGAAAAAGGAGCGAGAAAGCACAACAGAAAGAGTATCGGAGGGACCCGCGATCGCGAGGTGTGGGGCGCGGTCGCAGTTTGTGCTCGACTCAAAGCTCGCTGGAGAAGATGGGCCGCGATCGCGGGGTTGATGCCGGCGATCGCGGTTTCTAGGTTTGCAGCGAACTTCGAGAAAAAATGGCTCCGGTGCTTTGCGGTGGCGCTGCGATGGTCGCGGGGTTTGGCGTGGGTCCGGCGATCGCGGCTCGTGAGGCTATGAGAAATCCAAGAGTTGGAAAATGGAGATCTCACCCAAACGACGTCGCGGCGTCGGAACGATAGTCGCGGGGCTGCAGGGGGTGTCGCGGTGGTCGGGGTCGGAGATCCGATCTGGTGAGAGTGAGAGGTGGTGGTGGAGGTGTTGTAAAATGCCTCCACCGCCTCTCGCCTTTATAATTGCCGCGATGAACACCCGCGATCACGGGGTTGAGGGCCCGCGATCGCGGGGTTAATGCCCTTGTATCCGTAACAGTCTACGCGAGTTACGAGATGCTGACTACCTCGAAAAACGCGCCGGTTTTATTAAACCTTGGGCGATTTTTTTTTTGTTTATTTTTTTGTTTCTCTTTTTTTTTCCTGCTAGAACTCGCCATGGATCGCCGAGGGGAAACCGCGATCGCAGGTGCTGGATTCTGGCCTCCGCTGCATAGTTAGTTCTAGTGCCCACAGAAAAAGAAAAACAAGTGCAAAGAAGAAGAAAGAAAAATAAAATCTAAGTCCTAAGAAAGGTAAAAACATAAATGAGTTCAACGACTCATACCTCGGGTTGCCTCCCGAGCAGCGCCATAGTTATCGTCGCGGCACGACGTCCTACTGTACTTCTCATCCGGGGTTGCCTCCTACAACCGTACTCCTTGCTCTTGTATCTGGAGGATGCTCCGGAATGTTCTTCAGCCTATACTCTGTCTTCCTCTTGTCGAACTCCATGCTGATTGTGCCTCTGCCCACGTCGATCTTTGTGTTGGAGGTCTTCATGAAAGGCCTCCCTAGCATTACTCGTCCTCCTCGTTCCCTTGTGTTCATGACAAAGAAGTCTGCAGGAAAAACAAGGGTATCGACGCTTACCAGTACGTCCTTCACAACGCCCTCAGGAGTGATGACGGAGTTGTTAGCCAGTTGGATGACGATTTCCGTGCTCTCTAATGGTCCGACGTCGAGGTTGTTATAGACGGACAGTGGCAAGACATTGATTGAAGCTCCCAAATCCAGCAATGTCTCGCTGAATTCAGTCTCCCCAATCTTGTAGGGCACGCTGAACATTCCAGGATCCTCACACTTCTTGGGAATCCTCTTCTGCACCACAGCCGAGACATCCTTCTTGACCTTTGGCTTCTTCTTAGATCGCTCCTTTTGCTCCGCTATGGTCTTGCGTAGCTCTCTCAAGAAGGGGCTCTCCGGGTAGTCCTGGTATATCTCGCAGTATATTTCCGTATTTCCTTCATCTTCTAATGCTGCAGGAAATGGCACCGGGATGTCAAAATATCCCTCCGGATAGTCATACTTGTTCATAAATGTCTTGCGAGGCGGAGCGCTTTCCGAGAGTTGATCGCGGGTGTCAACCCGCGATCGCGGCTGTCATGCCCGCGGTTGCGGTTAATGCTCAAATTTATGCTCGAGTTTTTCTCGCTTTTTGGCTCCATAAACCCGCGATCGCGGCTGTCGCCCCGCGATCGCGGTTTTGCCTCGTACTTCTCTTTTAGTTCCAGCGTCTCTTCTTCATTTTCCCATCTTGGTCTTGACGTCATGCAGTTGACGTTTTGCCTTGGATTAATCTCAGTTTGAGATGGGAGTGCTCGTGACTCTCTAGCTTCAAGCTTGCTAACCGCCTGGGAGATCTGCCCTACCTGCTTCTCCAGGTTCTGGATACTAGACTTGGTCTCATGTTGGAACTGAACCATGTTTTGCTGCATGGTTCATACTGTCTGCGTCAGCGTGGTCATGTGCTGCGCCAGTGTATTGACCTGGTCCTCTAGATTCATAGCGCGGGGAGCTCCTTGTCCTTGCAGTCTCTGCTCTGCTGGGCCTCTGAACTGCTGGCCTCCTTGGAATGGTCGCTGGGGGTACTGCTGCTGCTGCTGGTATTGCTGAGGGGGTCTTGGTCGGAACTCAGGGGGGTTCTCCACATTGTGCGTGTTCCCGTACCTCAAGTTAGGATGGTCTCTCCACCCCGGATTGTAGGTACTGGAGTAGGGGTCGTACCGTTGTCTTTGTTGGTATCCCCCAACAGCGTTGACTTGCTCAGTGGACTCCTCATGGAGTGTAGGACATGCGTTAGTTGCATGCATGGTGGCATAGCAAAATTCGCACTCCTTGACCCTCTGGGGTCCTTCCTTCCTCATCAAAACATTGATCATCTCCTTCATTTCGCTCACTTCCATCGCCATAGATGGGGAACATTCTCACTTGAAGTGGCTTTCACAGCCTGGGCGCTCGCCCTCTTGCTGAATTGCCTTGAGCCTTCCGACAACTCGCTGAATATCTCAAATGCAGCGGTAGGGGTTTTGTTCAGTATGTTTCCCCCACATGCCGCGTTCACCATTCGTCGCTCTTCATCCAGCAATCCCCCGTACAGATATAAGACCAAATCCTGGTCTGAATACCCGTGATAGGGACAGCTAGAGCACAACCTCTTGAAACGCTCGTAGTACTCGTAGAGCGTCTCTATCCCATGCTGCTCGATGTTGCTCAGGTTGCGCTTGAGACTGTTCAGCTTCGTTGCTGGAAAGTACTTTTCCAGGAACGCCTTCTTCATTTTCTCCCAGGTGTTGATGCTTCCTGGGGTGAGGTAGTAAAACCAATCGTTGGCTGAATCCTTAAGTGAAAAAGGAAAAGCCCTCAACGTGATTTGATCCTCAGTGACATTCCGTGGCTTCATGGAACTGCACACGGCGTGGAACTCCGAGAGGTGCTTGTTTGGGTCCTCTCCAACTAGCCCATGGAACTGAGGCAAAAGATGGATAAGACTAGACTTGAGCTCAAAGTTCACTCCTGTGCCTAACTCAGGGAATTGTACGGCCAGTGGCTGTTGCGTCAAGTTAGGCGCAGTCAGCTGCCTCAACGTAGGTGGTGGTACCTCGTCTGCCATCTCAAAAGTGGGATTCTCAAAGACCAAAGCTCGATTCACTCTGCGTCCTTGGGAGAAAGTTCTCTCAATCTCTGGATCAAGATCTAAAGGTGGAGAGTCAGCAGTACGGGTGTGGACCATAAGATAGGTCCACACACACAAGCAAACACACGAAAATCACACAGAAAGAATTCGAAAACACACAAAGCATGCAAAACACCAAAAATCCGCAATTGCCTTCCCCGGCAACGGCGCCAAAATTTGATAGGAAGGAATAGTCGTCGTACCCCTAATCAAAAGTAAATCCTAAAATCCTCACTAAACAAAGTATAGTAAGTAAGTCAGGGTCGATCCCACAGAGAAGGAAGGAACCAATGGTGGTAGCATGCAATGTCACAAAGGGGGGGTTTATGATTGGTTGGTTGCAAACAAGACAAACAAAACAAAGTAGAATGGATGACATATCAATAGAGAAAAACACTTAGCCAAGTAATATCCACATAAGTCATTCAAAGGTTGTTCATAGATTAAGTCTTATCTTCCTATTCGGTTATTCCTGTCCCGATCTTATGTAAATTCAGAGGGAAATCTTCCACAAAGAACCCTTACCAATGAATAACCCTAGTACCACTAAAGGTTCAACCCAAAGGCAGCAATGCATATAAGAATTAACCAGGATACACAGAACGCTCGCTCAGATGCATTTACCATGTAATCAATTCCCACATAGATATAATCCACAGATGCAGATAACAATCAATGCTTGCTACTTATACTAGAGCGTTAGCCCAACAGTTCCCTAGTATTAGCAATAAGAATGAAAGCAATAAACCTAGGTGATCAGTCTAGATAAACCAACAAACATTCAAATATGAATTTTCTCAGAGAAAAGATATAACTCAATAGGATAGATAGATAGGAACAAAACCTCACAACCAGATGAACGAACTCATACTTCCATTACCGGACTAATCCAAAGAGGCTTAGCTCCTCATAGTCATGGTAGAAACTTCAAACGAAATAAACAACGATGAATGAAAATTGCAACTAAAGTGTGGAATAATAGTCTCCTAACCCTAATGCATAAGGAGATTATTTATAGGGCCCTAACAAATGACCTAGCCCATTAAGAAAAATAACTGAAATAGAAACAAGAAAAAGGGAAAAGAAAACTAAAAAGATAATTCGGAATAAGTCTGAGCTTCTGTCGTGTCAGACCCGTGATCGCGGGTGGTGGACCTTGATCGCGGCCCATGTGGCTCCGCGCCCTTCAATTTCTCCGCGCCCGCAAAAAACTCTCGACATGCTCCGAGGCCCGCGATCGCGACACCCATGCCCGCGATCGCGGTTAATGCTCGGCATTCTTGTCCTTTGCCTTGCACCAACCCGTCTCCTCTTCACTCCTTGGCGTCTTCTCTTGATGGCTTCCTTCCTTAGTGTCTTCATGATCTCCAAAGTAGCTCAAACACCTCCAAAAACACCAACTTCGCCTCCAAACGCCATACACAAGAATGTGTCTAAATCTACCCGAATGGCACTAATAAAACCTCTAATAACTCTTAGTTAAGCCCTACAAAGTAGTGCTTATCACCAACCCAGTTCCAAGAACTTTCCCAAAAAATGGCCACCCTTCAAGAGTAACTAGCCCAACAACGCCAAAAAACCGAAGCCCTAGCCGCTTTGTCAACCCAATCCGAAGCCGAGATCGCGCAACTAACTCGTGAAAATGAGTCTCTTAAGTCACAGGTACAGTCAGTGGCTTCAGGATCTAGGAATGTGCCCGTCCACGGCGGCACCCGAACACGCCTCGACATGGACAACATCGAGCCGACGCCTCCGAGCATACGACGTCCTAGACACACTGAGGGTACGTCTCGAACTCCTTTCTCTAGTCCATTTTCGACTAACCATGTCACATTTTCCACACCGATCGGGTCTGCTGGGACCCGAATCGATGAACCACAGGTTACCAATCCGCCAGATGTCCTGGCTCTTTTCCAGCAGACGCTCGACAGACACATGAAGACGATCGACGATCGCTTCAACAGGCTCCCAGGAGTCCCGCAACCAATCGAGAGGGAAACGTCCGGCAGATTCGAAGAATCCCCGTTCGTCGAAGAAATCGCAAGGGTCGAGATCCCCAAGAAGTTCCATCTCCCCAACATGGCGACGTTCGACGGCACCACCGATCCAGATGACCATATCTCTCTCTATAAACAAAAACTAATGGCTGCATCTATTTCAAGGGAGAGCCGCGAGGCAGTCATGTGCAAAAGCTTTGGCACAACCCTCGCGGGTCCCGCACTAACATGGTTTATGCGTTTGCCTCAGGGAATGATTACATCCTTTGCGGATCTGGTCAACTCTTTCAAGAGTCAATTCGCCAGCAGTCGGAGGCTCGAAAGACAATCAAGTGACCTCTACCGAGTCACACAAAGGTATAACGAACCCCTTCGGAATTATCTTAACAGGTACAATAAGGAGAAAGTGGCAATTCCCCACTGTGACGTCACAACCTCCATCGAAGCCTTCCGACAAGGCTTGGTCAAAGACAGCAATCTCTATGACGATATTACCAAGTACCCATGCAAAAGTTTTGAAGATGTCCAGGCCAAAACCATGGCCAAGGTAAGATTGGAAGAGGACCGTGAGTCGTGTAAAGCCTCACGCGGACCCGATCCATCCGACCGTAAACATCCCTCCGACAACCGTCGAGACAGACGATCTCATCCCTATTCTCGTAATCGAAACGAGCCAAATCAGGTAAACTCTTTCCAAGACAGGTCACAGGAATGGAGAGACGGTCCGGCGTTGCCTCCTAGGGTCCAGTCTTATAATTTCAATGTTTCCATGTCGGAGCTCGTCAAGAGTTTCGACAAATATGGAAAAGAGGTAAGATGGCCCCGAAAGAGCGACCGACCGGATGTCAAGAAGGACATGAGTCGATGGTGCGAATTCCACGGCTACCACGGTCATTCGACCGACGAGTGCATCGCCCTACGGAAGGAAGTCGTTAGGCTGCTCTCACAGGGGCTCCTGCGCGACGTAATCTCGGAGCGGGCAAAGGCTACCATGGAACGTCGAGATCAGGTAAAACAGAACAAACCCCTATCTCCCGTCCATACAAAAGTTGTCAATACCATTTCAGGTGGATCGGATATATGTGGAAACACATACTCCGCGGCTAAGCGACACGCTAGGGAAAGCAAGGGCGACAAGCCCGAGGCATTGGAATTCAAGCCAAGGAGGACATCTAACCTTCCGACGGTCACATTTGACGAATCCGATTCCGATGGGTCGGATAGTCACCACGATGGTCTGGTAATCTCTTTGTCTATTGGTAATTGTTTAATACGGAGAGTACTAATCGATACAGGGAGTTCGATGAACCTCTTGACCCTTGACGCTCTTAAAGAAATGGGTCTGACTGAGAACGACCTAATCAAGAAGTCGACCCCACTGGTCGGGTTCAGTGGTGAGGTTAAGCATACGACTGGTGAAATCATTCTAACCACATACGCTGGAGGAATCAACCAACATGTGAAATTCTTAGTCCTAGACTGTCCGTCTCCTTATAATTGTATTCTTGGCAGGCCATGGATACACGCTATGAAGGCAGTACCTTCAACGTATCATCAAGTCATCAAATTCCTCACTGAATGGGGAGTCCAAGAGATCAAAGGACCGCAAAAGAATGCTACGTCGCTTCCATGAAGAGCGCAGTCGAACACAAGACCGCATAGCAACCACAGAGCGGCGAAGGGCCTAGTCGGTACGTCGAACCAGAAATGGAAAAACTCGATGAAATCGCACTAGACCCTTCAAAGCCAAACCAAACGGTAAGGGTCGGGTCGGACTTTGACGATTCGACCAGACAACAACTTCTTGACTTTCTCAGGGCCAATGCCGACTGTTTCGCATGGTTGCATGAGGATATGGTCGGAATATCTCCAAACGTTATTACTCATAAATTAAATATGGATCCATCTCATCCCCCTGTCAAGAAAAAATACAGGAAGTTTGCCCCCAAGCGGAACAAGATAGTCGACGACGAAGTCAAAAGCTTATTGGAAACAGGAAAGACCAGGGAGGTCCACTATCCTGAATGGCTAGCCAACGTGGTCGTAGTCCAGAAGAAGAACGGCAAATGGAGAGTCTGCATCGACTTCACAGACCTCAACAAGGCTTGTCCCAAGGACTCGTTCCCTCTACCCCATATCGATGCCATGGTCGATGCCACAGCGGGGCACGAAATGCTTACCTCATGGACGCTTTCAGCGGTTACAATCAGATCCTTATGGAACCCGACGATCAAGAAAAAATAGCGTTCATCACCAGCCAAGGTATCTATTGTTACCAAGTAATGCCCTTTGGTCTGAAAAATGCAGGGGCTACGTATCAACGACTAGTCAACAAAATGTTCAAAGACCAAATCGGAAACACGATGAAAGTCTACATAGACGACATGTTGGTCAAGTCCAAAAAGAAAGAAGATCACATAGACCACCTACGCGACAGCTTCGAGGTGCTCAAAAGGTACAACATGAAACTAAACCCTACTAAATGCTCCTTCGGAGTGTCGTCAGGGAAGTTCTTAGGATACATGGTGACACAAAGAGGAGTAGAGGCCAGCCCAGAACAAATCAAGGCTCTCATCAACCTTCGATCCCCCCGATGCGTCAAAGACGTACAGAAGCTCACAGGTCGGATAGCAGCTCTGAACAGATTCACCTCCAAATCATCCGACAAGTGCAAACCCTTTCACGACGCACTCAAGAAGAACAAGTCCTTTCAATGGACGGAAGAACACGAAGCAGCGTTCCAAAACCTCAAAGAGTATCTGGCCAGTCCCATGTTACTAACCAAACCCAAAGGCGACGAGCCCTTATTTCTTTATCTTGCAGTGTCAGAATCAGCCGTAAGCGCAGTACTGGTCAGAGAGGAGGATGGCAAACAATCGCCAATATACTACGTCAGTCGGATGCTATTACCAGCCGAAACAAGGTATTCGTCACTTGAAAAGCTCGTGCTATCATTGGTAATGGCTTCGAACAAACTCAAACCATATTTCGAATCCCATACTATTACTGTTCGCACTAATCATCCCATGAGAGCTATCATGAGGAAACCTGAGTTCACAGGACGAATGACCAAATGGGCCATACACCTCAACAGTTACGACATCGAATACGAGCCCAGGACATCGATCAAGTCGCAAGCCTTAGCCGACTTTGTGGCCGATTTCAGTCCGACCCTAGAGCAAGAAGCCACAAAATAAGCAACACAACTACTCGTGACGGACGAGGCATGTACATGGGAGCTCCACACAGACGGGGCATCGAATTCCAGAGGATCGGGGCTAGGGGTCGTGCTAAAATCGCCACAAGGAGACAAGATAGCTCAAGCTGTCAGATGTGAGTGGGATGCGACTAACAACGAAGCTGAATACGAAGCGCTCATATTCAGACTCATCCTGGCTCGCGACCTAGGGGTCCGAGAGATCGAAGTCGTTTGCGACTCTCTGCTAGTCGTAAACCAGATACAAGGGGCGTATAATGCCAAGGACGCCAGAATGATAGCCTACCTGGAGGTAGCCAAGAAACTGATCGGACAATTCCAAACATTCAACATCAGACAAGTGCCCATGGATCTTAACTCCCAAGCTGACGCACTCGCTAATCTAGGATCCGTCCTAGACCCGAAGGAATTTCCACACATACCATTGGCCCACATCATGACGCCAGCCGTCCCAAGGACATCCGTCGAGTCAACAACATCGCTTGAAGAACTCGTCGTCATGGAAATAGGCGATCGACCAGAAGAAGACATCGTCGACACCAATGATGACTGGATTCTATCTTACATTAGATGGTTGAAAGATGGCATTCTACCCGACGACAAGACAGAAGCAAAAAGGCTCAAGGTACAAGCACTCTCTTACGATATCATAGATAACATCTTGTACAAAAGGTCTGTTACAGGACTACTCCTACGATGCAGCAAGACTCTAGAAGTCGGACGTATCTTGCAATCGTTGCACGAAGGGGAGTGTGGCAACCACACCGGCGGACGAAGCCTCTCGGGTAAAGCCCTACGAAATGGGTACTATTGGCCAACGATGAACAAAGACGCCATGGAATACACCAAGAGATGCGACGTCTGTCAGCGGCACGCACCCGTCCATCATCAGCCTTCGAAGCTCCTCCATCTGACCCTAGCTCCATGGCCCTTTATGAGATGGGGAATGGACATCGTCGGAAAGCTCCCCCCTGCGTCGGGTCAAAGAGTCTTCTTCCTTGCCATGACGGACTACTTCTCTAAATGGATCGAAGCCGAAGCCTACAGAGAGGTAAAAGATCAACACGTCATTTCATTCATAAAACGCAATATCTTGTGCAGATTTGGCGTCCTGTCAGAAATCGTGTGCGGCAACGGCTCCCAATTCATCAGTCATAAGACTCGAGCCTTTTGCGATCAATGGAACATCAAGTTGGTCACATTCATACCTCGGTATCCGTAATCCAACAGACAAGCCGAATCCAGCAACAAGATCATCATCAACAACCTCAAGAAATGCCTCACAGGGGCTAAAGGCAAATGGGCAGACGAACTCCCACTTATTCTCTGGTCCGACAGGACTACTCCAAAGAATGCGACCGGGCAATCGCCTTTCTCTCTCGTCTACGGGAGCGATGCGGTCATCCCGGCTGAGTTACTGGTTTCGACCGCTCGCTGCAACCTTCAGACAAATGAACAGAATGACATCGAACTAACACACAATCTGGACACAGCGGACGAGATCAGGGAGAAAGCCCGAATCAGGATGGTCAGGTTCCAACAACAGGTCACAAGGAGCTACAACAAGAACGTTCGAATCAAGGCATTCAAGGTCGGAGACTGGGTCCTAAGGAAAACTTTCCAGAACACCAAGAACCCATTCGACGGAAAGCTAGCACCGCAATGAGAAGGACCCTACTGGATCACCGAAGTGGTCGGACATGGAGCATATCAGTTAAAGGATAAAGACGGACAACCGATCCCGAGGAGTTGGAACACAGCACATCTAAAACTCTACCATTTCTGAACCAATGAGGTAAAACATCACACAAATCTTATACCTCGCATATACATTGCTATCTATCGTATACAAATCGCATGCCATCGCATATACATTGCTATCTGTCGCATACAAATCGCACGCTATCGCATATACATTGCTACCTGTCGCATACATACCGCATGCTATCGCATGTACATCGCTATCTTCTTTTACATGTCATCATCTAACACTAAGCGAGGACTTCCTCCTTACAAAAACACAAATGCAGAACAGCATTTACATTGGATCTTGTCATCCGCAAAAAAAGCGCTTACATTACATTACACGATCGATCGGAACACGGGGAGATGACAACACAGGCACGTCGGCACACCGCCCACCTTACACAAAACATAAGGTACAACACCTTATTACATTTACGCAATAAAACATATTGCTTACCTCCCCGGCATAATGTCATGACTAACACATACACAAACACATCGCAGGCCTGCTCTACATACATACACACGGTGAAACCCCACTCGACGGAGCATACGGGTGAAACCGACATACACGAAATACAAAACGTCGTCGACAAATTCCTTGAAGGTCCGACGAACATGTACGAAACAAACAAGCATACGATTCTATATGTAAAAATACAATTGCATCGAAATAAAAGCATTTTTATACAAATACGCGACCCGCGATGGTGGACAGGTCGCCAAAACACATTGTCAGCCTACACATCTATAGGACTTTAATGACAGTCATTCAGAAATATCCTATGACCCGCGATGGTAGACGGGTCGCCAAAACACATAATATTCAAACCCATACACAGGTGGGGCAAACAAAGTCATACTACGCAAAGAAAACAAATCAAGCGTCGGGGAAATGGCATTACCTTCCGCAGGGGCTGGCTCCAGAGAAGCTATCTCGTCAGTCGGCTCGACATCGCCGGGATGGGCCTCGTCCTCATCGGCGCCTTCATCCACGGCCTCTTCTCCGACGCCGGCCAAGCAAAACAACTCCTGACCAGGATCGCCCTTTGGGAACATGGAGTCCAAAGTCTCCTTCTCCGCTTTCAGGTCCCAGAGCTCATGCTTGCCCTCGTTGAACTCTTCAATCATCTTGATGCGCGACTTCACAGCATAAAAGGCCCCAACATCGCCAGCAATCTGGCCATCGGCAATCCGAGCCCGCTTCACCTCCTCCTCAACGCCTGATCGGCACTCTTCAAACCCCCTCCGACTTGCGACCAGCTCTTCTTGACAACTCTTCAGCTCCCTGGTGAGGCGACGCTCAGTCTCACGGCAGCGACTCTCCGCTCCCTCCAGCTTGGTCCTCAAAGACGCAAGGTCGGACTCTGACCTAGCAGCCCTGTCCTCGGTCTTGACAAGCATCGCCTGAACACCGGAGTAAGCTCCCAAGAAATACTGGAAGGCCTGACAGAAAGACACACGACAACACAAAAACACAATCAAGAAACGCGGTCGAGCAAAAAGAAACATAAAAACAAGAACAAAGGGCAACTCACCCTCCACGCGGAGCATCCCGCTTCACCAATGCAGTCTAGAGGGGAGACATCCTTAACTTCCGACTTCAAAGTCGGGTCCTGAGCGCGAAAAAGGTCGGCGATCGACTGTCCGACGGAATCGATCTTGCTGACCCCCTCAGCGGTCACACTCTTCTTCCTAGGGATGTCCTCCTACTTGACGTCTTCAGGGCGAGCGCTCGCCTTCCTCTTAGAGCTAGTCTTGACTGGAACCGTCAGATCCATCAGATTCGGTTTGCTTGACGCGGCTTTGGCCGCCGCCTTCCTCTGCTCGATCAGACTTTTCCCTAACGCCACCCTCAAACGAGCACTTGATCGACCACCAGGGGAACCTGACATGACAGAACAACAGAAAGGGAGAAATCCTAAAGTACACGACAAAACGAAAAACAGTAAAAGACGCCTAGAGTCAAGAATCTACCTTTTGCACGAGACGATGAGACATTCGACATGTCGTCTTGAGAGGCAGGGGTCGTCGACAGCAGGTTGACGTTCACAAACTTTCTTTCAGACGCGGGAATTTCAAGGACAATCTTCGACAAGCCTTCCGACCGGCTACTCACTTCTAGATCTTCTGGTTCGGGGACTACAAAAAAGAAAAAGTTAAAGCAAGAGTTAAGACACATAAAATACGTGAAAGAGAAGACAAATACATACTATCAATTCGCCACTCCGTCAACAAAAACGGACACTCTCCCTCCTTCTCCAAAGAAGAACGTTCGACGAAAAAGAACTTCGACCCCCATCCGCGGTCGTTGACATCAGGGCTCTGCATCAAGGGCTTCCAACCATGTCGGATATGCAACTGAACGCGACAGGAACTCTTCGACCCAATAAAGTAGTTATACCACAGAGCGTCAAAATCAAAATCGGCCCCAGTTTGAACATTCACAAGGTCTAAAACCCTAAGAACTCTCCACGCCTGAGGCATTACTTGACATGGCGCCAGCGCCAAAGTGGCTAAAAAATCTCTGACAAGGGGAGAGAAAGGAAATTTGTGCCCTATTCTAAACGGGTATGCGTAGAAGCAAATCCATCCCTCGTAACGCGCATCGGCCCTCTCGTCTGGATGAGGCAACCTGGCGACCGTCTCCGGTGGAAAGCCCCCTACTTGGAGAACTTGATCCAGCTCCGCCTGGGACAAAGTGCTAGTCAATGCATCCGACTCCTTCAAAATGAAACGAGGAGGAGTTTCGCCTTCACGAGAATCGGAAAGAGTCTTCGATGACACAGAAGCCTCGATGGAAACCATTTCGAGAATGGAAAGAGAGAGAGAGAGATCAAAGAGCTATGACTAGAGAAATTAGAAAACTATGGCGAGAGAGACCGAGAAGCTTACCAGAAGAAACTTGCAAAGGAAGATGGGATGAAGACTAATCGATTCCCTCTGCTCCGAATTTATGGAGGGAAGTGAAGATTTGCAGAGGCGTCGCATCATGCCCCGATCACGCGCTACGTAGCCCTGAGCAAACGCGCCAAAAAAGGATGGTGGAGATCGTGTTTTCGGAAGTTGCCTCGGATTCCACTTTCCTTGCTTAAACCGAAATCCCAAGGCAACTTGGGGCTATTGTTGGGCCTGGCATCCCCGAAGAAGATGAGTCGGGAGAATCGAGCCCAAGCCCACTGCAGATCGGAAGAACAAAGGGAAAGCCCAGAGGAGGCGACGAGACTTCACTGGTCGAATGCCCTCCGACAGGATCGTGAGAATCTCGCCATGCATTAAATGACCAGATCACGCAACAGCCACGACATTTAAGTCACCGTAATTATAGAGATTTAATGGCATAATCTTCACCATTACTCCCAGCATTGAAGATAAAATATATGGCAAAAAATATAACGATAATAAAGAAAAAGGACTTACTATTTTTGGACGACGAGGAAGATAAGGCGAGTGGACACACAATTACGCTGAGGACACAAGCATTCTGGCTCACAAACGGATCAGAACAACACTTACGCTCCCCGCCTAGCTCTCTAGCAATCATCTGCGCTTACTCTCCACCGGTCGCCACCTAAAAGTCATCGGTCGAGTCCTACACGACCACTCGGTCTAAACTACGATAAGTTGTATCTCGATTCGATCCGATCAATACATTATCTAATAAAATCATCTCGCTATTCTACATTTACTCTTTGCTTGTCAATTATCTGCTTGGTTTGGATTGTTTTCTATCACCCGATCGACTAGTTACCCCGTCTAAGGCGATTTAGGTCATCCGATCTTTTCGCCCCAAAACAGGAGTCAGGTCAAAAATCGCCCTCGTGATATGTGTGGTGTAGTTGGGAAGGAGGATAGGGATGTATGGCCCTCCTGGCATCCAAGAAGACTGCCCTAGAACGAGGCCAAGAGCTGGAGCTGGAGCCGGTGCAGGGGAAGGAACGGGGGAAGGGGCAACAGGACCAGTCTGGACCGGGGAGGGAACGAGGGATGGGACGTAACAAGGGGGTGGAGGGTCGGTCTCATCCGGCAAAATCGGGTCAAGGGAAACCCTATACTCCTCTCCCACCAGGTCCTCGTCCTCATCTGACACATGACGGGCCGCCTCATCAATCGGCATATCGTCACCAGATGTGACGTATGCGTCCTCCATCGTCGCATCCTCGGTCGGACCAGAAGCTGGAACCGGCGACTCTGCACCTAATAAGTTCGCCCTAATCTGCGACGAGCGGCGACGTACTGTCGCTGAGATGTGCCTTCTAGGCACACCGCGTCGATCGGCTACCGGAGCCGAATGTGTCAACCCCTCAGATCCTCCCAAGGCATCACGTAATGCCTAAAATTTTTGTTTCGTAATTTATTATAACTGTTATATGATTTTCACATTTCATTAATATATTTCTCTAAATTTCATTTGAATTTTATCTAAATTTTATATGAAATTTAAAGTATCTAATTTCATATCTAAATTATCTAAATTTAATTTTTATTTCAATTTCTAAATAATCTAATTTCATATCTAATTTATCTAAATTTCATATTTATTGCTCAATTCTAATTTCATATTTTAATTAATGAATATAAATTTGGATCAATTCTAAAATGATAATATTCTTTAAGTTCTAAAAAATGCATACTATCTAAATCTAACAAATATTCTTTCAGTTCTAAAATATTCATACCTACATCTTACGGATCTAATTTCATAACGAATACAATTTAAGTAAATCTAACAAATATAACGAATACAATTTAATCACAAAATGCATTACTTACCTGGCGGATGCCTGGTGCAGGTGTAACGTCCGTAAGTACACTCGATCAAGTCAACCGTCGTCTCGAGCCACCACTTGTCCGTCGGACTAAACTATCCGCCTCCTCATCCTCCTCCTCCATGGACACCCAAACCCCTACCGGAGCTTCACCGGCGGCCGCACCTCCGACACCGGCGCCGACACCTCCCACAGCGGCGCCCTCACCTCCGACAGCGGCGCCCCCCTCACCTCTGGCCTCCCTCTCCCAAGAACCCCCTCCACCGCCACCGGCCAGCCACTGCCCAGAACCGCCGCTCGACGCTTCTCCGCCTCCGGCCACCTCACCACCACCATTGGCACCGCCTGAAGCCACCCATGTCGAATCCATGCTAGGTTTTTAAGTTGAGTAAGAGGAAAAGAGGGAAATCGAAATCGGAAAAAAATTCGCTCGCTCGAAAAAAACTCGCACGGAATTGTAGATCTGGAATGGGAAAGGGGAAAGGGAAGCGTCTTCAACACTTAACGCACCAATGTGCGTTAAGTGTTGACGCACAGCTGTGCTTTTAATCTAAACGCACAACTGTGCGGGGCTGGGCTTTACAAGGCCCTGGCCCATCCGATTGTGCGTTTACACTTAACGCACATATGTTGTGCGTTAAGTGTTAACGTACCAATATTTTCCCAACTTTGCCTAAAAGGACCCTTCTGCCCCCTTATACGTTTAATCTTAATGCACTAAACTGTACGTTTAGTGTAAACGCACAAAATAGTGTGCATTTAGACGAAAAAAAGTGTGTATATAGGATTTTATAAACACTTTATTTCAAAAACTTACTTTTATACATTGTGATAAACGTGTAATAATTTATTTAATTTTTTTTTTCACTACTCACACTTTTATAATAAACTATACACATTCCCATAAAAATCACATTTTTATCAAATATATTTTTTTATACAATCATATTTATCAACTATTTATAAACAAAAAACTCTTTATAAACTATTTCCCCTAACAAACTCTTAAAGTTGGCAAATTAATAATAGAGGAGGTCAGCCATAGTAGCACAATCAAATTGAACTAATAATAGAGGAGGTCAATTAAAGTTGACAAACTAATGACCATTTTTTCTGCATTCCTTGTAAACTAGTGTAATTTTTGTGTTAGGCACGGATTTTTATGTTATATATGTTGAATAAAAAATATTAATATTTATTAGAATTAATATATGTATTAAAGAAATATATCTAGATAATATTGATATCAAAATGAGATTCATATCACAATTTAGTATCTCAATCATCCATATAATTAGAAAATTTTGGATTTGTATATAATTAGGAAAATTTTGATTTGTATATAATTAGGAAATTTTGGATTTATAATTTGTGTGATTAACTTTTAATCTTTGTGTTTGATTTGTATTTAAAATTGGAAGAGATTAGTGATAGGCTTAGTGCTCGTTTGGTTGGTAAGTAAATTCTCATTAATTTAAATACTACAAGAAGTGATATCAAATATATGTGTTTGGTTGGTTTTTTGTTTTTGAAAAACCTAGATATTCTAATTTATATGATTTTCAATTCCTATAAAACACAGAAATTCCAATCACCTAGGGAGGGGTATGTAAGATTTTCTTCCCCCATATTTCTCATGATTTAGATTTTAACCAAACATGATTTACCAATTCCCATGATATAATTTCACATGAAATAATTTCCTAGGAATTACACTTCCTCTATTCAACCAAACGAGCACTTAGGATAAAAATCCACGATTGCTTTTTGGCGCATAGGCATTTTTGCCTTTTGGCGGATAGGGTTCACACGTAACGTGTGATTGTAATCCACACGTAACGTGTGACTCACTTCTACACGTAACGTGTGGGATGTTTTCACACGTTACGTGTGGATTACAGTCACACGTTACGTGTGACTGTAATATAATATAATTGTATTTGTAGTATTTAGGGTTTAGGGTATTTGTGTAGGTCATATTATTGTATATTTGTAGTATTTATTTATGGTTTAATGTTAAGGTTTAGGGATTTTATATATATTACAATGTTACGTGTATGAACATTACATTATATTATTTTGTAGTTGTTTATTTAAAATTAATAAAAAGAATGTCCCAAAATAATTAACATAAAAGATAGAATAGACTTGTTCATTACGTTGGATGACTACAACAACATTTAACTCACAATGCAAGAAATAATACAATTTTTTCATAAACTTAGAAAGCCTAGCACAAAATAAAAGATATCGCCTAGTTGCGTTTGAAGAAATTAGGATAGTCTCTGGTAAAACTTCGCGACATATCATGTCTCTACTTTGATAAAATGGCTTGTTCCCTACAAAGGGTAGTACGTAAACAACATTACACAAAAGATACGACATCAAGGCAGTTTACGATGTATATCATTATATAGATTGCGGTTATACCTACGCATCTTATCCAGATCTTGTAAAAGTTCTTGATTTTGCCTAACAAGATCTTGATTTTGCTTAACAAGATCTTGATTCTCCTTAACAAGATCTTGTTTTCCCTCCATTGTTGTCGAATAACCGCGTGTGCCCTGTCCTCGTACATTGAATCAATATACTTCCTGTATAAACACCCCAGTCTTGGGCATCCCCAATACCTCATTCCGTAGTTCCACTGCAAATCCCAAGTACGGATAATGGCTTTCAAATTACACTCGCATTGTGGAGCACTCATTGTTGATGGTGCCTATTTGGGTTTGATGATGATTCAGATGAAGATGTCATTATTTGTGGTGCTTGATTTCCTACAAACCATTAATATGAAAAGGCCAATCACAGTTACTAAATCGAAAGAAACTGGAAGAAGAAGCTTACCCACAAATGAATCTTCAATCCCGCTTGTATTGGACTTGTTGCAACCCTAATGCCTCTTATATAGTGAAAATGAATGTGTTTGACAACTAATATACAGCTGTATACAACTGTAGTATAAAATGACCCCAACCACTATCATTAAAGACCTCAACCACTAGCATTAATAACTTTTCAGCAATGTAACCCTAAACCCTAATTGTAAGTTCCTCTCCTCAATCTCAGAAATAATGTAACTCGCATACCCAAATTCAACCTTATTAATTAAAGATAAATAGTAAATCCTAAACCCTAAACCCTAACCCACAGTTTAGTTAAAGATAAATAGTAACCCTAAACCGTACCCTATATACGCTAAACCCTAGTAAGCACACGTTACGTGTGGAACACGAGCACACGTAACGTGCCAAGCAACTCCAGACGTTACGTGTGGACATGTTTTCCACGTAACGCGTGGTTCAGTTTGTTGCAAAACGCATTGAATAACCGTCTTGTCCCCACCTAACTGTAATAATGGCCCCATCTTCTTCCCCGGCTAACAACCCATTCGAACCCATTTCGAGCCTAAACCCTTATTTCAAACACTAACAAAATCTTATTTTGCACTCTCAATCTTTCTACAAAAAATGGACAATCTGAACAACAACGAGTATTGGAGCAACAATGGGGAAGATATTCCACTTTGGAACGAGGTAATTTCTATTAAGTAATCCTAAAGTTCTATTTTTTTCTTGTTTTGAAAATGTTTAAAGTTCTAAGCTTGATGGTTATGGTTTAGTGAAGCTATTTTTGGGGTGATAATATATTTGTTGTTTAGGGTTTAGGGAAGCTATTTATGATATTTGTTGTTTGATCTTAAAATCTCATTTTGTTGTTTTGGGTATTAGAAACAAAGATTGATTGTTGTTTAGGGTTTAGGGCTGCGAAATGGCTGTTACATTGAAGAACAGTTTCACACGTTATGTGTGAAGATTGTCCACACGTAACGTGTGAAACTGTTCAACACGTTACGTGTGGACAATCTTCACACATAACGTGTGAAGCCATCACACACATAACATGTGAAATCAATTCCAGAAACCAAGTTTCATTATGTAATATTGCACAGTTTGATAGTAAATGTGCCATTTTATAATTAGTGCACTAGTTGATGACATGATTTCGTGTATGCAGACGAACTATCATTTATATGAAGGGTTAAACAATATCTCCCTCAATGATTGGAGCACTCCACAGAAGACATTTTCGGTTTGGGAAACACCCCAAAAGACATTTCCGGTTTGGAACACTCCAGAAGCATCTTCATCTCACGCTACTCCACAGCTGTGCTTTCCATCCCTACACACACAGCCTCAGTTCAGTGTACCACCTGAGGAGGATGTGTACGTCTCTGCCGATTATTCAAGGTTTTTCACAACTGAAAAAATCTGGGAGTCTAGAGAAGAAGCCTTTTCGTGGGCGCAAGAGATGGCTAAGTCTAAACACTTTTGCATCAAAAAGTGGAGGAATAAACCTTCCACCCCTCGGGCCCTTGGGGGGACTTGGTTACCGTGTGATAGGCATGGACAAAACGTGCCTAAAGGAGCTGACCAAGTGAGAGACATCACAAGGTCGAAGAAATGTGGGTGTCCCTTCATGTTGAGGCTGAAAGAAGGGCCGAAGGGATTGTGGAGGATCATTGTACAACATGGAACTCACAACCGAACAGGCCGGCCCCATTTCTTCGACGTACCATGATCGCTACGTTGAGAAAAGAGTATGAGCTACTCGCGCCACTTTGGGTGTCTACGATGACACTTGAGGAAATGGAGGCGAAGCTTGATTGGTTTCCCTCGCCGAACAGGCCGGCACCATCGGAGACGTGGTTGGAGCTCCCGGATATGGGATGTTTGGTGGCAACGGCATTCACATGTGTGTTCGTTACCGTCGGGGGTGGCGTGGGGACGACATACCTGCCTAAGAAGGGGGCGACAAACAAAGCATTAACTGGCGAGTTTCTGAAGACGGTATGCATTTGCCATGTCGCGAAAGAGCAACATTTTATTGCGGTACGTTAATACAATCACATTTGTTTATACTATCTTGTGTTAAAGCATATGTATGATGCATTGATTTTGATGTAGATTGGGCTGGCCAAAACTTCGCCCTTGCCTCCTATTTACTCGGGGTGGCTGTATCATCATGACCCATGTGCGGGTGATTACGTAGATCAATGGCTATTAGACCGTTCGATGGAGTACGAACCAGACAAGGCCGAACCGAAGACAAAACGAAAGAAGAAGGTCGAAACAGTCGATTTATGTAATGAATGATATGTATGTATTATGATGCAATGAGTTCGACATTTAAAAGTGTCTAATAGCCAATTACATATATTGATTTTTTTAAAATAAATTTTGATTAATACTTGAAATAATACATAAATACTTACAAAATTACTAACTTCTATATAGTAATTAAATATGAGATAAAATATACATTTCTTGTGATGTGATAATATATTGACTATACATATTTAATACAAGTATACCAATATGTCTAAAAGATCAATCAAACTAATCATAAATATAAATAAGAATTAAAAATTGAATAAAATATTCTAAAAGCATGATAAAAGTACATTGATTCATTAAATAACACTTGAAATAACATCTAAATACTTAATTGATGTTTAAGCAACTTTTATATAATAATTTGATATAAGATAGAATTATACAACTTTTGTTATAAAGTTCAGAAAGTGATTTTGTTTCAATTCATTTAACATTAATAAACATAATAATTAGTAAAGTATAATAGAATACCACATATATATATATATATATATATATTATTTGACTATTTAGAAACTGGTCGTAAATTACGATAAATTCGATTGTATAAATTTTACAAAGTACACTAATATACTAAAATATCAACTAATCTAATTATAAAAAAATATTTAAAATTAAAGATGTCATAGATCTGTGCGTAGCATGGGTGCACATGTAACTATTTGTTCTTAATTGCGAACTATACAATCAATTAAAAGGGTTGATATGGCCAATAAAAAATTAGGGAATGCTTTCTTTTGCAAGGCAAACAAGATTTAAGATGATTGAGAATTTTAGAAATAAAATGATTTTAATATTTGAAACTTGAAAATTGTCTTTAATTAAGATGTTGAAAGTTTATTTTTAGATATATGATGAATGGTTTATCTTAGTTTTTAAAATTTTATTTTGAACTATTTTAAATATCTAAATCAAATAAAAAAAATTATAATTTAGGAAGGTGTAGATATATTTCAAGAATATTTTCATAATATGTTTGTTGTTATAATTGGAAAGGAAAAGGATACAAATTTGATTTTGAAATTAATATAAAATTACGTGAAAAATTGAGCTAGTCACACATGACAATTGTAACGTAGCTTATTCTGGATGTGACATGTGGCCTTAGAAAGATTTTAATTTAATATTATATAATCTATTATATAATTACTAAAGTCGAATACCCACTACGTCACATGGCACTTGCATATTAATTTCGCCACATGGCGCTTTTACAATTATTTCGCCATATGTCATTTTTTACAATTTCACATTTTTTAAATATCAAAATACATAGCATATATTTGATAATTTCCTATTATAACATATAAATCAATCACAAATCACATATTTTCTAAGTAAGATAGAAACAAATCACATGTTTCCTAATTTATACTAAATATCGTATCTTAATTTGGAAATTCTGGATACGTGTATATCAAGATCAAAGAAATTTGAAGTCATAGTATTTCTAATCAAATTTAATCGGTCATCTATTTTAAGTATTTATGAGTGGTTTTAGAGGTATATAAGTGTAGCATACATATGCATAAACGATCAAGCATCTTATTTTGAGCATATTGTACACAAGATTTAAATATATGTAAAATATTATCATTCATGTTATATCTTCTAGATGTACATAAGATTGATTTTGCCCCATATACTGCTTTCATCAATTTTGACACAAAATAACATATATATTCAACATTGATAAAAGAAAGCAAAATGAATAATTTGATTCCATTGATGATAAAGATATATACAAATATTTTAAGGAAAATAAATTGATTGCATTGATAATTTTATTAAAAATTGCAGTTCTAATTATAGAAAGTACAATTTCAAAAATATTATAAGAAGATGATTTTTTTACATGTTCTTTACAGATTATATATAATTAAATTAGTGTCTCGATCAATGTACATTTATTATAATGTATTGGCTATTGCAATGCCAACACGATTAAATGCATAAGAAGCAATAGAGGATTTTTTTTTTGTCCACTCGACAAAACTACTACTAATTTGTTTTAATATACAATTAAAACCAAATTCATTTGATTACAATTAATGCAATTTGCTTTAATTAGGTTACCGAGAGAATTCTATTATATATCTACTAAAACAGAATAAAACTACGTTATATGGCATTTGCACATTAATTTTGTCACATGACGCTTTCACAATCATTTCGCCACATGTCGTTTTTTTACAATTTCACATTTTTTATATATCGAAATATATAGCATATATTTGATCATTTCCTATCTATTATATATATACTAAAGCAGAATCCCAACTAAGTCACTTGGCATCCCCAAAATAAACCCACCCCTCCCTACTTCCATGTGACATCATGCCATTAATTTGGCCATGTGGTAAGCTATCCTTTTTTCGATTTTATTTTGAAAACAAATCTCTACAATAATTTACAGCCTATACATACTATGCTAAAATAGATCTATAATATTTTTATAATCAATTCTTTCCAAAATGTAACATAAAATATTATATTCTATCTAGATTTTTATTCTCTGTAATATATTTCTTATGCACTAAAATAAACTGTAATATTTTTAACATCAATTCTTTCCAAAATAAACCACAAAATATTCAATAAACATGTATTGCAATAACAACTATAACTCTTCAATACCCCTAGATTACATTCATCAAAGAAAATTGTTTGTATAATCTACTATATATATACTAAAGCAGAATCCCAACTAAGTCACTTGGCGCCCCCAGAATAAACTCACCGCTCCCTACTGCCACGTGACATCATGCCATTAATTTGGCCACGTGACAAGCTATCCTTTTTTCGGTTTTATTTTGAAAATCAAACCTCTACAATAATTTACAGCCTATACATACTACACTAAAATAGATCTACAATATTTTTATAATCAATTTTTTCCAAAATGTAACACAAAATATTATATTCTATGTAGATTTTAATTCTTTGCAATATATTTCTTATGCACTAAAATAAATCTATAATATTTTTAACATCAATTCTTTCCAAAATTTACCACAAAATATTCAATCTATTATATATATATATATACTAAAACAGAATCTCAACTAAGCCACTTGGCGCCCCCAGAATAAACTCACCCCTTCCTACTGCCACGTGACATCATGCCATTAATTTGGCTACACGGCAAGCTATCATTTTTTTGGTTTTATTTTGAAAATTAAATCTCTGTAATAATTTACATCCTATACATACTATACTAAAATAGATCTACAATATTTTTATAATCAATTATTTCCAAAATGTAGAACTAAATATTATATTCTATGCAGATTTTATTATTTGCAATATATTTCTTATGCACTAAAATAAATCTTTAATATTTTTAACATCAATTCTTTCCAAAATAAACCACAAAATATTCAATAAACCTACATTGCAATAACAACTATAACTCTTCAATATCCTTAGATTACATTCATCAAAAAATATTGTCCGTATAATCTACTACATATATACTAAAGCAGAATCTCAATTAAGCCACTTGGCACCCCCAGAATAAACTCACCCCTCCCTACTGCTACGTGGCATCATGCCATTAATCTGGCCATGTGGCAATTCAATTCAATTTTAGACCCATCCAATTCAATTTCTTAATATCTTTTCATAAAAACAATATATGGTTGATACTTTTAATTATTTAAATATCTTTTAAAATATTATGTTTAGTAGTTGATTGTTGTTAGTTGTTATTGTGCCCTAATGATTTGTATTGGGTTTATATAAATTATGATATTTATTACTAATTAATAAAAATTTATTCGATTTTCTTAAATGCAATATAATTTTTGTGTCATCATAATTCAACCATCGTCCATCACATAATCCAACCTTTAAAAAAATTACAGATGTGAATCCGTTTTAATTGTATATATTAAACTTTGTTTAATTAATAATTTGATAATAAATAAATATTTTAATTAAATAAATATATCAATTAGAAAAAAAACTAAAATAAGTCTTATCAAATCTAAATTTTGTTTATTGCTATTATTATATTTACTTAGTGAATTAATAATAACTAAATATGTTGATTAATTAAAAATTGCATGTCTTAATTATAAATTTGATATTATTTTCAATTAAATACAGTACTCGAATAATAAAATCTATCCCATAACAAATATTACCCAAACTTCAAAGTTTAATTAAATTACAAATTAATCAAATTGATATGCATATCGTTGAAGATTCTAAAACAAAATGTGTTTCTAACTGAGTTTATGAATTTTATTTTTATCCATGATTGATTTTTAATCCTATTTTAGAGAAATGGTTACAAAGTAATAATCTAAAAGTATTCCACTAAATTAAAAAAACCTCCGTGAAATTATATAAAACTCATATGAATAATTTTTTTTTTAAAAAGATTTTCAACTTTCACAAAATTTACATTCAATATATTTTATATTGTATGGAGATCAATATGTAGTTTCGAAATGATGTTGATATGTATCTTTTTATTAAAATTGTAATGAAAGAAATAATATTGACTATATAATATAAGTGATTGTGGTAAAATAAAAGGAAAGAACTGAACAAAATATTTTTATAACATGTAATTAAGAATAAATTCCTCTAAAAGTCAAACAAACACTTGAGCCAAGAAATAGATTATTCCAACTTCTAAATAAGAACAAATCCTTAAAATAATAACTTTCTTGAACCAAGATACGAAGAGTTCAAAAAATTTAAGTATATGAGAACATATATTGAAAATATAATCAACTTAATAAAACCATGAATATATAAGTTTTTATATGCTAAGGATTATAGCTTGAATTTGAATATTTGTATATAAATTAGAACAATTATTTTCTCTCTTTTCATGATATCTATAATATTTTGTTTATTTCTTATCTATTTTATCAATAAATTTTATGCGACTACACTTTTCAGTAATATTATCAATACTAATTTGAATTTATATTTGATTTGAACAATCATCATTAATGTAAATCATTATTGTCAATACTGAAATTCATATCTTATATACAGTAGTGTCAATAATTTATTTAGGTGTATACATATATATTATAAATCATGGTTAATGAATTAGTTCTATTAGACTATTCAATAGTTGTATACATAAACCATAAAACGTAGAAAATAGTGTAAATTATACAAAAGAGAATCAAGAAAATTCGGTGGTTAGTCACATTTGTTTCAATTTTTATCCTATTATAAACATAATAAATTAGTTATTTAAAATCTTTTATAATATTTTTCAATGTATTTCACAACGAGACTATATATCTAATGATTCTATAATTTACGGTTTTATGTAACAATCTAAAATATGAATATATCTACATACTCATACTCAATTATTCAGTTATTAATTGATTTTATTAATATTTTCATAATATGATATCTATATTCTATATATATTTACACACTAAAGGAGAACCCTAAAACTTGAGTGTCATCACCACATTTATTTTTCCTACGTGTCATCACAACATTTACATAGAGGAGCTTTTATCTCATATTTGAAAAAAATCACCACATACATTACAAAATCAAGTGTAATTTTTTTCAAAGTTAATTTTAAAAATTATCGAATAAGCTTAGAAATTAGTTAAAGACAAGAAACATTTCACTTTGATTAAAACTATTATGTAGTATCATATATACTTTTATATAAAATTAGTTTTTTGTAAAATTTATCATAGAAACATTTCATTTTTTATACTCAGATAACATAATATGACTTCTATTTAACATTCAACTTTGGTTTGGAGAACTATAGTGGCTCAATACTGGTTTTGATTGTTATTGTTTTTCCTATAATATGATTTTTTTTATGAGCATTGATGTAAAAAAAATAGTCATCCATAAGTATCACTATATTTGACTTTATAAATTCTAATGTCATATTACTAAACAAATTTAATACTTCGCCACCATTAATTCCTCTTATTTGTGGGAATATTGCAAAGTTCTTAATTTGACAGAAACATGCAGATTCAACAAGGTACATCCGATTATGATATCCAAGAAGCAAAGAAATTTTCTGAATAGGTATTAAGCATCAGAGATGATATTGTAGGTAATGACATTGATGAAGAAGCGTAAATACAAATTCCTGATGAGCTATTGGTGAAGGATTATGACTTATATCCAACTCCAGCAATTGTTAAATCTATTTATCCATCACTTTTGGACAATCAATTATCTCTGAAATACATTGAAGAACGAACAATTCTTACACCAACACATGAAAAGGTAGACAAAATTAACGACTATATATTGTCTTTGTTACCTGATGATGAGAAAGTCTATCTCAGTTCGAATAACCTTTGCAAGATAGGTTTTATTGCAGACAACAATGTAAGTGTTTATACGTCTGACTACTTTAACAATATTAGATGTTCTGGTGTCCCAAATCATGTACTTAAACTTAAGGTTGGGGTCCCTATTATGCTGCTTCGAAATATTGATCAGTCTTCAGGTTTATGCAATAGGACAAGATTGATAACCACACAGCTCATCAGTCATGTCAAACAAGGAAGAATATTTCAGGCAACAATATTGGACATATAGTTTTGATTCCTCACATGATCATGTCATCATCAGACACTTCATACCCGTTCAAATTTCAATGAAGACAATTTTCCTTGAGTGTCTGTTTTGCTATGACGATAAACAAGAGACAGGGCCAATCTATTGCAAATGTCAATTTGTATCTTCCACGCCCTATTTTCACTCATGGTCAGGTTTATGTTGCATCATCAAGAGTTACTAGCAAGAAAGGTTTGGAGATTTTGATATACAACGAAAAAAAAAGATCTAATACTACAACCAATGTAGTATATAAGGAAGTTTTTTTTAATTTGCAGCAATTTTTAACATCTTACGAGATTTTATGTTTAGGGTTTCATTTTCATATATTAGATTAACATTTTGATTATGCTTTATCGCTTTAGTAGTATTGATGTTAGAGATGTGGCTATCTGACAGGCCTAAAGTCGTATGCCTAATCAAAGAAATCCTAATATACCTACTAAATAGAGTATATCAGGCAAGTCAGGGTCGAACCCAAGGGAATCAGGTTATCTATTCTTGTGTTTCTCAAGTCACCAACTAGGAACTAGGGGGGGTTTTGTATCGGTTTCTTAGTGACCAAGTAACAATTAAACAAGTTCGCAAGTAAAGGTTGTGAATATGATGGGGAAAAGCGTTACACCTGACAAAGATCCACACAACAAGAGATATGGCTGATCACTGAATTCTATTAGTCTCAAGTTCTTATCTTTCCTATAGTTGTCCTTATCCCAATCTTAGGTAACTATTAGTTCTACCATACCTAATAGTACTTATTACCAAATCAAATCCGAAAACCTTCAAGACTCAATAAAGCAATAGCATTCAACCAAGGATTCAACAAGATACATTCAATAGAAACAACCCGTTACTATAACATGCAATTAACTCTCTCTCACGATGAACACTCGCAACCCGCTTATGTAAATCGTGTTTGCTACTAGATATGCAACCCGAACCCGGAATCACAAATCCTAGCAATTAGGAAGATATCAATAGACCTAGGTAGCTACTCTAGATAAATCAACATAAACCAATAAACATTCAAGCACAAGAGAATTAATCCAACTAGATAGGAAATCGAACAAGAGTAGAAAACTCACAACCAATCAATTGAAGGCTTCAAAATGTCAAGTGCAACAATGGAAGCTTAGTTCTTCATAGGGTTTTTGAGAGAAAAACTAAGATAGGTGGAAACTAGGGTAAACAAAGTCTAGGTTAGATCCTTAAATACTAGGGCAAATAATTCAGAAAATAAATAAAAGAAAATAACAAACTTGGAAACAAAGTTTCAGAAATAAAATAAAAAGGAAATAAAAATTCCGGAAATAAATCCGGGAAAGTCTTCAGCGCATCGTCACCGCTGGGTGAGGCAATACCCACCGCGGGGTGCGGTGGTCTTCCAGAACTTCGGAACTTCACGCCTTCTTCTCTGCTGGCTCACCGCGGGGTGCGGTGATGTTGCCGCGGGTGCGGTGGTACTCCAGAAGTTGTGACACTTCCGTACAAATGTCATAACTTTTGATTCCCAACTCGGATTGCGCTCATATTTTGAGGACTTGCAGTAGACTTCAAGATCTAACTCCTCGAATCGGAACCAATCCATTTGGATATCTGAGTAAAAAGAACGAACCAATTGAATTCAACACACTGTTCTTCTACTCTTCAATGCACTTCAAACCTCTGTAAAACCCATGATGTCTTCACTTCTCGTCTTCTCTTCCGGATTACAGAATCACCATCAAATCATATCCAAACATCATCTAAATCATGCTAATAACCACTAGATGCGCTATACAATATATCGCATATCAAATTCCCCCATACTTAGACCTTTACTCGTCCCGAGTAAGATAAAAACTGAACTCACTCCATCAATCATGCTCCAAGGCCTCAGGAAGTATAAGAAAATATGACACTAGTAGTTACAACACATCAACAATAAGCTCCAAGACAACCAAAACAAGCAATGCAAGACTAATCCAAACCGAACTCCATCTAATCACCTTATTCCTCCATGGTGGCCTACCCGAAACCTCCTTATAACTCCTCTTCTTATGTCGCCAACGCCAAAATGAGGAATCCTAAAAATCACTCTTCTTCTTTTCACTCATTTTGCCAAGGCGCCCTTTCGGGTTTTCACCAAGCCACTCATTTCATTTTTCTATAGATGGTCTCACATATGCTCACATCACTCTTGACCAATTGTTACCCCAACCTAATGCTGGTCCAAGCCACCTGCTTATTACCTAGGCCGCCCTTTCGGGTTTTCGACCTATCCCAGGATTTCTATTTTAGCCTTTTTTCAAATTTTTGGCTCTTTTCATTTTTTTCTTCTTCTCAACGACTTAGCAAGTATAGAACCCTCCCCCATACTTAAACATTGCATTGTCCTCAATGTAATGAAAGACAAAAGAATATAAGCACATGGAAGAGCAAAAAATAACTCACAGACGCCGCTGAGTTGGCTTGGAGACGTACGTTGTTGCTGGCGGTAAAACAATGAACGCTCAGGTCTCTGGTGTTGCGCGGGATCTTCTTAATCAATAATCTTCTCCTACCGTGCAACCAAAAGGAAACCACTTTGGTGAATAGTGGTATATCAAAGAATTCGGGACTGCACGGCCTTCAATGAACACAAAAAATGGGCCCAGATGTGTTCGTGGTATGGGCCCTGGTGTTCCTCCTCTTCAACTGTCGACTGTAGGGCCATCATCGTTGCCAAATAATGTGTGGGGCGAATTTCTCCTCCTTGACAACATGATGCGCACCTTCTCCATGGGGAACTCCGGACAGCTGGCCTCCGGTAGAACTCTTTTTTGTTGTTTTTTTGATTTTTTTTTGTTGATCCCCGTTTAAGGTTTTTTTCGGGGATTTTATTTTCAGTGCAGGGAAAAAGAAGACTTACAATGGTGTGGGAACCACCTTCTTCAATTCGCATAGGGTCTTCTCCCTACAGGTTAGTCAGAAACAAAGAAAAACAAAAACAAAGCAAGAACACACTAAAAACAAATGCAAAAACAAAGAATGAAAAACAAAGAAAGAAAAAGATACCTCGGGTTTCCTCCCGGACAGCGCCTTAGTTATTGTCGTGGCTCGACATCCTACTCAGACAACCTCAACTCGGGTTGCTCACAGCAACTGAACTCCTGGGATCTATATCAGGGGGATGCCTCTTTGTATATTCCATGTCGAGCTTGACCCCCGTCCTCCCGCACTTCATGATGGGTGGACCGCTGTTCATATCAAGGAATGCAGTTTCCATCTTTAGGAACGGTCTACCCAACATCTCAGGGGCTGCATGCTTATCCTGCCTCGTATCTAGCATGTAAAAATCCGCCACTTGAATCAAGGCCTCCTTCTTGTACTTCCCCTTTGGTTTCTTTTTGATATTGCCCAGCGCCCTTAAAACTTCTGTGCAGCGAGGGACGCTGTTTGCCAGTGTGACCAAAGGAACGTTCACCTTGCAGCTACTGAAGGTGTCAAATAAACCTTTGTCGTTCTTCACCTTTTGGGTGTCCTTTAGAGCCTCAAGGAAGGGTGCGGGAGGCTTCTCAGAACCGAGAGGGGGAAAGTACGGACGAACATAGGTATCGACGTAGGGCTCTTTCACAACTCCAGAAGGTCCACCGCGGGTGCGGTCAGAATCCACCATGGGTGCGGTCGTCCCGACAGAAAAGTCTCAAAATTCTGGGGCTCCGTCACCGCGGGGTGCGGTGGTGTGGCCGCTAGGTGCAGTTGTTCCTCTGGAGTCCCACCGCGGGTGCAGTGAGGGTGCCGTGGGTGTGGTGAACTCGACAGAGAGTTCTCGTCTTCTGTGTCGTCCTCTTCAGCACTAGGAGCGACGTTCAGCTGTTTACCACTTCTGAGCGTCACGACACTAACATTTGCTCTCGGGTTAACTACCGTTTGAGATGGTAGATTCCCCGAAGTCCTTGCATCGATCCTTGTGATAGCCTTAGCCATTTGTCTCATCTGCTTCTCTAGATTCTTGATGCTTGACTCCCTAGTTTCAACACTGGTGCTGAAATGTTTAGTCAAAGCTTGGAGCATATCTTCAGTCGACATGGAAGAACTTGGATTGGACACTGGCGGGCTATGCTCATAGGCCGGATTGTACTGCCGTGGAGTACCCTGCTGGTAGAACGATTGTGGCTCCGGGTAGAACTCCTGGTAGTCATGACCATATGAAGGGTATTGCTGGTACCCATAACTCGAATTGGGGTAATCTCTCCACCCTGGAGTGTATGCGTTGGAGTATGGGACACATCGCGGCTCTCCCCAGAACTCCATATCTGTAACAAAGAGAAAGAAATCAGTAGCACGAGTATGGACCGTAAGATAGGTCCATACGAAAGTTGGTAACAAACAAAACCACAAAAACAGAAATTTTGATTCCCCGACAACGGCGCCAAATTTGACAGGCCTAAAGTCGTATGCCTAATCAAAGAAATCCTAATATACCTACTAAACAGAGTATAGCAAGCAAGTCAGGGTCAAACCCAAGTGAATCAGGTTATCTATTCTTGTGTTTCTCAAGTCACCAACTAGGAACTAGGAGGGGTTTGTATCGGTTTCTTAGTGACCAAGTAACAAGTAAACAAGTTCGCAAGTAAAGGTTGTGAATATGATGGGGAAAAGCATTACACCTGACAAAGATCCACACAACAAGAGATATGGTTGATCACTGAATTCTATTAGTCTCAAGTTCTTATCTTTCCTTTAGTTGTCCTTATCCCGATCTTAGGTAACTATTAGTTCTACCAGCCCTAATAGTACTTATTACCAAATCAAATCCGAAAACCTTAAAGACTCAATAAAGCAATAGGATTCAACAAGATACATGCAATAGAAACAACCCGTTACTATAACATGCAATTAACTCTCTCTCACGATGGACACTCGCAACCCGCTTATGTAAATCGTGTTTGCTACTAGATATGCAACCCGAACCCGGAATCACAAATCCTAGCAATTAGAAAGATATCAATAGACCTAGATAGCTACTCTAGATAAATCAACATAAACCAATAAACATTCAAGCACAAGAGAATTAATCCAACTAGATAGGAAATCGAGCAAGAGTAGAAAACTCACAACCAATCAATTAAAGGCTTCAAAATGTCAAGTGCAACAATGGAAGCTTAGTTCTTCATAGGGTTTTTGAGAGAAAAACTAAGATAGGTGACAACTAGGGTAACGTAAACAAAGTCTAGGTTAGAACCTTAAATACTAGGGCAAATAATTCAGAAAATAAATAAAAGAAAATAACAAACTTGGAAACAAAGTTTCAGAAATAAAATAAAAAGGAAATAGAAATTCCGGAAATAAATCCGGGAAAGTCTTCAGCGCATCGTCACCGTTGGGTGCGGCAATACCCACCGCGGGGTGCGGTGGTCTTCCAGAACTTCGGAACTTCGCGCCTTCTTCTCTGCTGGCTCACCGCGGGGTGCGGTGATGTTGCCGCGGGTGCGGTGGTACTCTAGCAGCTGCGACACTTCCGTACAAACGTCATAACGTTTGATTCCCAACTCGGATTGCGCTCATATTTTGAGGATTTGCAGTAGACTTCAAGATCTAACTCCTCGAATTGGAATCACTCCATTTGGATATCTGAGTAAAAAGAATGAACCAATTGAATTCAGCACACTGTTCTTCTACTCTTCAATGCACTTCAAACCTCTGTAAATCCCATGATTTCTTCACTTCTCGTCTTCTCTTCCGGATTACAGAATCACCATCAAATCATATCCAAACATCATCTAAATCATGCTAATAACCACTAGATGCGCTATACAATATATCGCATATCACTATCCCCATTTCAAAATTACTTAGCCAATTTTTACTATTAATAAAGTTATCGAGAGTTCCACATCTCTTTCGATAATATTTTATCAATCTATTTAATATTTTGTATTCAATTAGTCCTTTTTTATATTAACATTCATTTACTTATATAACCATCACTACCTACATAATTCTATATCAATTAAATGTATAATTTTAATATACTATTTTTTTAAATGTATGGAAAAATAAACAAATTCCGTTCAAGGGACATGTACTACACTAGTAGATTGCTATTTTTAATGATCTCACATCTCCACGTTCAAGAGCTCTTCTAAATCGTTTTCCTTTACAATTTCCCTCTTCATTTCATGCTTTCATCTACATTCAGCCTCTCTAGTTCCTTGCTTTTATTTGCATATTTGTTTCATGCTCTTCCCCTTTTTTCTCTTGATGGACGATGAAAGACTACAAGCTCCAATATTTTGCTTCAGTTTATGGCTTGTGGGAGAGAAATATCCATTGATGTGCTCTAATTTTTAGCTTGTGGGATATAATAAGGAGGTTGGATCACACACAATGTGTCTAGTCGGAGTCATACACAAGATTGGATCCTCTAGCGGATTGGAATTTTGGATGTGTATCCGCCGGAGAAGGAGAAGGTGGCGCCAGTGACGATGCAAGTGAAGCCGCATGTGGTGGTTGAGCCTGATCCCAGGCTTTCTCGCTTGATTTGTTGCGGACCACCAAAGAGGTTCGATATGAATTTAATTTTTATTTGATAGGAATGTGATTGGGCATCCACAAAAGAGAAATTCAAAGTTTTCTATCTTAAAATAAAAAATGGAAAATAAATAATTAAGAGAGATGTATCACAAATTCATAAAATAATTACGTTGGTTTTTGTGTTAATCTCTTGAAATAGAAACTAGCACAAAAATCAATGTAAATTTAATGACACGTCTCCTCTACTTATTTTTTTTTAAAAGGAAGAAACTCCAAGCTTCTCCCTCTGGGTGCTCTTAGAACTCACAATAAGTTACATAGGGATAAGAACATGTCCAAGTAGTTCCCAAACAAGCAAAAACTCAAAGGTCCAAAACAATAAAGGTGTGGAACAAAGTAAGCATTTTTTTACTATCAAATCAACATGAAATTAAGCCATTGCACTTTGAACAAGGAAAACATAACTCATGAAATAGAAGAGGTGACTTACAAACCCCGAAAAACCTAAAACGCTCCCTTTACCATGCCCCCAAACCCCAAAAACCTATACTCTCAAAAACCACCGCCAACAGAAAATCGATCTCTATCCCATCTCAGTCTCCCTTACTTAAATCTCCGCCACAAAACCTCTTCCCTTTTTTGAGGATGGTTCATGTGTAAATCAAGATCTCCAAAAGGGTCAAATCCACACCCGCGAATCCAAAATCCCTAAGGTCTGTTGAAACATTTCCTAATGATGTTAAATGTTGGCTTGTGGGTTGTGTAGGGATGTAGATGCTTTAAGCGGAATTTTAGAAAACATTTTTCTAACATCTAACTTAGGATCTCATGCATAAACTTGATACGAACCACATATGAAAGAGTAACATACATTTTGATGCAAAACTTATTTCCGGGATCACCCTGGAGAATAGAGCCTCAAGTGTGACTCATCTACTTAGTCCACACGAGAACTGAACTAAATCGCATTGCCTTTGTCTGCTAGGATGAACGAACGAGAACACAAAGCTCCACCAATTACGATGTACGGCCGTGAGTGCAATTTGTGGTTTCGGTTGTCCAAACTACAGCAAACTCACAATTGCCTCTAATGTATATATTGCCCACGTAAAGGAACAATTTCCTTTATTTTATTTTTGGAAGATATATTTATATATTAAAATATATATGTTATCTTATCTTATATCATATATCTGATACAATATCTTATCTTTCCTAAAGATATATTTCCTTGTATCATCAAATAAATGGATAACTCTTTATTATTACTTGATGAACAATTCACTCTTCCAACAATATACACTGACCGAAATTCACAGTCCCACAATGGGCCTCAGGTTGCTTTGATCTAGCCCAATTACTCTATTGCATGTGACCTTATAGGACCCGGATGTAATAGCAATGAGCCAAATCCAATTTGTCCCATAAGTCATAGTTGGCTTCTAGCAAAGCACTAAGACTACCTAAAATATTCGGATTATTAATCTTCATTATAATCTCATTCTATCATTAGTAATTCCCATCTTGATTAAAGGACACATATTCTTCAATCTCCCACTTGTCCTTACACAAGTGTGCAATATCAATTCATTTGTCACTTAGTGTCTAATTTGATGATATGGTAACATCTTATGTAATCCATATTAATATTCAAATTGTTTCTCAAACTCCGAGCTTGAACTGTCAAAACAAATGATTACTATTAATCCATTTGAGCACGACCATGCATTTTCAGTTCTTACTCTTCAAGTGGCCAAGACACCATTCATATCCACATATATACAGATATATAAATAGGAGGACTTCTCTAATCTTATGTGACTATAGCTCCTACTCAATTTTCAGCAATCCCGATCACTGCCTTTATAGCCGCCTTTTACGCAACGGTGTTTGACAATATCAAAGACTACCAATCACCAAGAAAGAGGTATATCGCACTCATGTCTGAAGAATCTACTAATCATAGTTCAACTTAAAATTATGCAACTCATTTGAAGAATCTTAAGGCAGGTATGCCCAACACGTATCCACCATACATGTCCATGTAATTGATTAGACATCTCCATGTCCCTATAGCCTGTGAAACTTGGCGCTATCAATCAACTTACATAATAGCCTGTATAGAGTCATTTATGTCCAATTTAATGACTTAGACTACGGACAACTCATAATTCATAATATCAGTTCACTTAATAGAGTTTCATCCACCATAACTTTTATGACGATCCTATTTGATGATTATAAATTATTAGGACATTTTATTTAATTCTAAACCACAATTAAATAATAATGAAACTTTATTTCAAAAACAAACATGATGCAATGTTTCAAGAATCATGAAATCAACTTCCATAATCTCAAAACAATACAATTTCAAAGCCATTCTCCAATGTGCTTGAGTCCCTTAGCCCTAGTGACTGTCACGCTTGGGCTTAGATATAGGTTTAGTTAACGGATCTACAATGTTGTCATCCGTATGTATTTTGCAAAGCTTCACATCTCTTTAACGACTAACTCATCATCCTCCATACACCAAGAGATCATCTTTGGTGCTTCTTAAGTACTTTAGGATGTTCTTAGTTGTATTCTAGTGTACTTCACCTAGACTCGAATGGTATCTGTTGCGCATGCTCAAAGCAAATGCAACACCTAGGCGAGTAAAGACCATGGCATACACGATGGATCCTACTGCAGATGCACAAGGAATCCAACTCATTCTCTCTAGCTCAGCAGGTGTCACTGGCCACTGCTTCTTGCTGAGATGTAAGCCATGCCGCATAGGCAAGAATCCCTTCTTGGAATTCTTCATATTGAACCTATCAAGAACCTTATCCACATAAGTTCCTTGACTTAGTCCAATAAGTCTCTTAGATCTATCTCTATAGATCTTGATGCCTAATATGTACTCAGCCACTTCTAGGTCCTTCATTGAGAAATTCTTCTTAAGCTAGTCCTTAACGGACTCCAGCATAGGAATATCGTTTCCAATGAGTAGTATGTCATCCACATACAAGACCAGGAAGACCACTTTGCTCCCACTAAACTTCTTGTAAACACAAGGTTCTTCTTCACACCTAATGAAGTCAAACTGTTTGACCACTTCATCAAATCGAAGGTTTCAACTCCTTGACGCTTGCTTAAGTCCATAAATGGACTTCTTAAGCTTGCATACTTTCCTAGGATTCCGTGGATCCTCAAAACCCTCAGGTTGTGTCATGTACACATCATCTTCTAAATATCCATTTAGAAAAGCGGTCTTGACATCCATTTTCCAGATCTCATAATCACAATGAGTTACAATTGCTAGGAGTATCTGAATGGATCTAATCATAATGACTGGAGAGAAGGTTTTATCATAGTCAGTACCATAAATCTGTTTAAAGCCTTTTGCAACCAGTCTCGCTTTGAAAACTATTACGTTTCCATCCTTGTCTGTTTTGAGTTTGTAAACCCATTTGCATCCTATGGGTACTACCCCATCTGACAAATCTATCAAGTCTCATACTTGATTCTCAGACATAGAATCCATTTCATACTTCATGGCAATACGCCATTTCTCAGAGTCTGGACTCGCCACAGCTTGCTTGTATGTAGTAGGCTTATCGCTTTCTAAAAGCAGGATGTCCAAACTCGTAGTCATTATGAAATCAATGTATCTCTTTGGCTGCGCTTTGGGCCTATCTGATCTACGTGTGGGCTGAACAACAAGAGGTTCTACCACAACATTTTGTGGACCCTTATTGGAATCAGATTCCGGAGAAACGATAGGAATGGGGTCTTGCGACTCCACTACCTCCGGTGTATGAGTTCCCTCTCCTTGCGGAATTAGGTCCTCAAATACCATCGTCTCTGACATAGAGTAATCCATGTCATCTTGTTGCTCAGTTTGTTGCTCTTCTCGAACTTCTTCGAGATCAACATTTCTCCCACTTGACTGTTTGGAAACAAATTCTTTCTCCATAAAGACACTATCCCTAGCAATAAATACTTTGTGCTCACTGGGATTGTAGAAGTAGTATCCTTTAGTTTCCTTAGGATACCCTACAAAGAAGCACTTATCTGATTTGGGTGCAAGCTTATCTGATAGTAAATGTTTTACATAAGCTTCACATCCCCAGATCTTTAGAAAAGACAAACTTGAAACTCTTCCAGTCCATAACTCATATGGTGTCTTATCTACAGCTTTGGACGGAGTCCTGTTTAGTGTGAACACTGTAGTTGTGAGAGCATATCCCTAGAAAGATATTGGAAGATCAACAAAACTCATCATAGATCGAACCATGTCCAGCAAGGTCTTATTCCTTCTTTCACACACACCATTCATTTGTGGTGTTCCAGGTGGAGTTAGTTGTGAGACGATCCCACAACTTTTTAAATGATGATCAAAATCTTGACTCAAATATTCACCACCACGATCAGATCGTAGTGCTTTAATTTTCTTGCCAAGTTGGTCTTCAACTTCATTCTGACCACCTCTAGCTTTTGTGCTCATTGGTCCACATACATCCGTATGTATTAGGGCCAAAAGCTCAGTTGCCCTTTCACTCACTCCAGTAAAAGGTGACCTTGTCATCTTTCCCATCAGGCAAGATTCACATGTTTTAAATGATTCACAATCAAATGAGGTTATAAGTCCATCATTTTGGAGCTTCTTCATGCAATTTAGGCTAATGTGATCTAAACAAAAGTGCCATAGATAGGTGGTGCTACAATCATTTGCTTTTTGCTTTTTGGTGTTTATGTTATAGATGTTGGATCCTTGATCCACAATATAGAGTCCATTACTCAGTATGGCATCGACATAAAAGATGTTATCCTTGAAAATAGAAAAACACTGACCTTTAAGAGTAAAATCATAGCCTTCTAAATCCAAAACACAAGTCGCAATCAAGTTTCTAGTAATAGACGGGACAAAATAACAATTATTAAGTTCTAATACTAAACGAGAAGGTAAAGGTAAACTATAATCTCCAATGGCAAGTGCAGCAACCCTTGCTCCATTTCCAATGTGTAGATCTACCTCTCCTTTAGCTAAGCTTCTACTTCTTCTTAGTCCATGCACATTTGAATTAATGTGAGAACCACAACCTGAGTCCAATACCCAAGTTGAAGCTTTAGCTGTTAGGACTTCTATAATATATGTACTTGAATTGGAATTCATAGTTCCATTCTTTTTATCTTCCAAATATTTTGGGCAGTTCTTCTTCCAATGACCCTTGGCATGGTAGTAGAAACAGTCATGGTCAGCCACTACTTTAGCCTTTTCAGAAGTCTGCTTGGGTTGTGCAACTTGCTTGCCCTTCCGTTGCACGTTCTTCTTCTGTTGTCTAGATGCCCCTTTCTTGAACCCTCTTCCCTTGTTGACCATCAAGATCTCTTTCTTGGTGTCAACAGAGAGATTTTGCTCAGCTGTTTTGAGCATCCCATGTAGCTCTTCAAGTGTTTTTCCAACTCCATTCATATTGAAGTTCAGCTTGAATTAAGAAAATCCATCATGCAGAGAGTGGAGTATGATGTCTGTAGCCAACTCTTGACTATAGGGGTGGCCAAGTCTTTCCATGTTCTCAAAATGTCCAATCATATTGAACACATGAGCACTAACTGGCTTTCCTCTCTCAAGTTTGCAATCAAGAATTGCCTTATGAGTCTCATATCTCTTCATTCTCGCTTGCTCCTGAAACATAACTTTCAAGTTGTGAATGATGGTGTAGGCATTCATCCTTTCAAACCTCTTTTGAAGACTCGATTCCATGGAAGCCAACATAAGACAAGTGAAAATGAATGACTTATCTTTGATCTGATTTTCCTCTACTAACTCATCTGGAGTAGACATAGCAGTCAATGTTGAGATAGGGGTGTCAATGACATTCTCTCTTCCTTCAGACCTGAGAACAATTCTTAGATTTCTTTCCCAATCGAGGAAGTTGTTTACGTTCAGCTTATTCTTCTCAAGAATCGAACGTAAGTTGATGATTGTTGGGTTATCGTTTCTAGACATGATATCTACAACAGAAATAACATGCAAAATGTAAATCATGCTTGTCATGCAAGAGCTTAAAATTTTTAAACATGTTTTAAACTTAAATAAGCTAATGCCATTTTATCCATTTAAAATTTTCCCTTTGAATAAAATTGATTTCAAGATCCTATTTCAGATAAGACTTTAGGCGTAATTTGGCACTTCCCTAAATCCTATGTGATCAAGGTAAGTAACTTTTACTAGTTATATAAGATTTATAACTCTTGGTTGATAGATTACATCTTATGTCAAATCTATCCCATGCCTCAAAATCCAAAACTTTATATTTTGGTCGTTTGTTGAGTATAACCAAATTAAGGTTGTAAACCCCTTATATAGATTTATCCGTACTATCCCAAGGTCAAAGCATGGACACCTTGCTTTGGCAAAACCTATCCATCAAATTCCAAAGGCCTCAGAGGTTATGATTTGGAAAGGCAAAATCTCATTTTTCTTTTAAGGGAACTAGGTTTATCATGCAAGTCTATTTACTAGTGAACTAAATAACATAAATAAACAAGCAAGCATAAACTTAGAGATATTTAAAGCAAAACAAATACAATAAATAAATGTGATCCTAGTATGGCCCCTGAAAACCCATAAGATCTAATCTTCATAGATTTTTCTTGTCTTTTGGATCTCCATTCTTGATTCTCCTCTGGATCTCCATCCTTGAATATGCATATGATCTTTTTCTCTTGTATTACATAATGTAAATCTAATCTAATTTCTTGAAAATTAAATTACACAAATACATAACGATACGCAGATCGTGTACAAGAAAACAATAACGATACGCATATCGTATTTTCTATTCTATTTGGGCTATACTAGTCACCGCATGCAATAATAATATCATAATATTAAATCATACACGCATAATATAATATCAAATATTAAGAGACAATAAAAGACTATTAATCATATTAATAAACTTTCAAGATTAAATTAATTAAATTATCCAATAAAATAATTAATCCAATATTTTTATTATTTTAATTCAATTATATGAAATTAATACAAATATTAATCATTACCATGTATAATTGGATAAAATATACTCTAGAGATAAAATATATTGTTACCATATCTAATTAAGATAGTTAGGATCTTATGCCAACAAACTCTAACCCTAATTCAGCCCCCACCTTAGTTGCACCATGCACCCACCACCCCAGCCAACCGCCCCTCGGACCGTCGCTGCACCACCCCTGGCCTGCCGCCGGCCACCATGCACCGCCATGAGCCACTTTTGGCCACCCAGCCACGGTTTTACCCCTTCTTCCACTCAAATTTTGTAACAATTACAAATTTTGATGATTTTAAGGATAATATGGTGTAATTTTCAGAAAATTAATATTTTGAAAAATTAATGAATGAACCAGCTTCATACAAAATTAATCAACTTTGGGCATTCAAGGCATGAAATTCTAAATTTATAGGATTTGAATCAATTTTCACCAATATGAAAAATCAAGTATTTTTATGTGTGATTATGATTTATACAAGAAATCATATCACTTGCATAATTTAAACATACAAATCAATTTTTGGGGTAAAATTAAGCAAAAAATAGAATTTTTAACATGCATAATTTTAGTCAAGTGGATGAAATTTTTGAGTATATTAAGTACACAAAAGTCACAACTTTATACATCCAATCAATTAAAATCATAATTTTAATCATACAAGTTAATCCATACATCAATTTTACCACTAGATTGAACCAAAATAATCAATAACATGCATCAAAATTAACAACTTTAATCATGATCATATCAATTTATGCAAGAGGCTCTGATACCACTGTAGGGATTTAGATGCTTTAAGCAGAATTTTAGAAAATAGTTTTCTAACATCTAACTTAGGATCGCATGAATAAACTTGATACGAACCACATATAAAAGAGTAACATATATTTTCATGCAAAACTTGTTTTCGGGATCACCCTGGAGAATAGAGCCTCAAATGTGACTCTTATACTTAGTCCACACGAGCACTGAACTAAATCGCCTTGCCTTCGTCTGCTAGGACGAACGAACGAGAACACAAAGCTCCACCAATTACGATGTACGGCCGTGAGTGCAATTTGTGGTTTTGGTGGTCCAAACTACATCAAACTCACAATTGCTCCAATGTATAATATTGCCCACGTAAAGGAAGAATTTCCTTTATTTTGTTTTTGGAAGATATATCTATATATTAAAATATATATATTATCTTATCTTATATCATATATTTTATAAGATAAATCTCCTTTTAATTAGAAAGAGATATTTATGGTTGATACAATATCTTATCTTTTCCTTATCAAAAAAAATATCATATATTTCCTAAAGATATATTTCCTTGTATCATCAAATAAATGGATAACTTTTTATTATTACTTGATGAACAATTCACTCTTCCAACAATATACACTGACCGAAATTCTCAGTCCCACAATGGGCCTCGGGTTGCTTTGATCTAGCTCAATTACTCTATTGTGTATTTCTGTGTGACCTTATAGGACCCGTATGTAATAACAATGGGTCAAATCTAATTTGTCCCATAATTAATAGTTGACTTCTAGCAAAGCACTAAGACTATCTAAAATATCTGAATTATTAATCTTTATTATAATCTTATTCTATCATTAGTAATTATCATCTTGATTAAAGGACACATATTACTTCAGGTCTGTGGTCCATTTCAACAGACCTTGTTGAAAATTCAGCCGGACATTGGGAGAAAAATGAGCTGCAATTGGGAGATAGTCTTTGGTGGTTGTACGATCTAGATCTGGGGTTGTACGAACTGGAACCGGGGTGGCTGTGCGAGCTGGGGTAGGGGTGGCGTTGGAGATGACGTGAAGTGTCTTCTCCTTCTTGCGCCAATTCGTATCTTGTTTGGTTCCTCTTCAAAAGACTACAAAAAATATCGATCTATGGAGTCCCTTGTCTCCAGGTGGCTTCCTTCCTTTTACTCCCTTCTCCTATATAACTCCTTGAATCAACTACGTATGTAGACTCCATATTTTTTTAATCGTGCTTGTTGTGTAATTTGTATTGCTATGAACTTGAAAATGACTATCATACTTTAAATTATGTCCTCTCTGAGAAGTACTTGAGGAATTTTATTGTATTTAACAATATTTTCAGTCTCTTTTCACTAGATTAACCATGATAATGATTAATGGGTGTTTTATTTTGTAAGCATGTGTTAAAATCATACTTGGATTCCCTAATTTGGATTCTTATTCCTTTTATTCTAATTTGTATGTCTTTACATGAATGCTCCATTTATTTTTGTTGTGTGCCTAAGGGGAGTCAAAATCGGATATTTGATTGGATTGACTATGACTTGGAAATCGTATGTGTAATCTTGTCCATTGTGAAACCTCAACTTGTTACCCTTTTCCTTCATCTATTTCATCTGAATGTTGTGTTCATTCCTAAGATATTTGCTCCCTGGACCCATGTATACTGCTCATGGACCCATGTTTACTTTTGAAGAGTCCGTTTCACGTGCAAAATATGCTTATCGTGCGAAATGCGAAGCGGTCACGTTCATTCGAGTTCATAAATAGACACCACATGTTCATTTTCTGAGCGGTAATGTTCATTATCTGGGGGGTAATATTCAAGGGCACTGTACTGTTAAAAAAAGGGGGGGATAGTGAATAGTGACGCGATGACATAACCGTAAATATGACAAATTTTTTTTTCCGGTCAACAATTTTTTTTTCATTTATTGTCTCTGATCGTTCTGGAATAGACAATTATTAACGTTCACATATAAGTACTATATGTTCATTGTATGTGCCGTATAAGTTCACATATAACATGATCATGTTCCAACACATGTCTTTGAACATTCAGTGCTTATTTGTGAACGTGAATGTACAAATAAATGAACATTTAGTGTTTATTCGTGAACCTTCTATATAGGCTTTTCCAGAATGATCACGGGACGAAAATGAAAAAAAATAAATTGTTGACCAAAAAAAAAAAAAAAAAAAACGTACGGCCGAGATTGCTTCGCATTTCGCACGAGAAGCCTATTTCGCACGGGAACCCAAATCTACTTTTGAAACTCTTGTATTGGAAATGGTATGACTATTCTCGACCTAACTATTATTACATTAGACCTTGCATGTTTTGACTCCATTTTTTATTGGACTTTTTTTTTTCCTTACCATGGTGATGGGCAGTTTCTGATAAGAAACCCAAAAATAAGAACAATGTTACTACATGAAGAGATTTAAGGGTCCGTTCGGTAAGTAGTAGCAAAATCGAGTGAAAGTGGAAGTGAAAGTTAAAGTGAAAGTAGAAGTTGAAGTGGAAATACGAGTTGAAGTTAGAAAATGATGTGTTCGGTAAATAGTAATTTAGACGAGTTGAAGTTAGGTATTTGGATGTGTAATTACCAAAAAGGGTATAAAAATTTTTGGGGTAAATGTGATTTTCAGGGGCAAATGCGGATTTATTCCACTCCCTTCAACTCGCTTCCACTTCCTTACCTTGGGGGGGGGGGGGGGGGGGGGGGGGGGGTAGGGTAAGAGAATGGCGGTAAGGGAGTTGAAATACCCATTTTCCTCCACTCCCTTCCACTTCGTTCAACTTCCTTCCACTCGCTCCAAACTACATGCCGAACACGTCCACGAAGCGGTGAGAGAGATGAATTTGCAACTTCCACTCCGCTACTGCCCCCAAAACAACTTACCGAACGGGCCCTTAGATGCGTATAAGCGGAATTTCAGAAAACTATTTTCTAGCATCTAATTAGGATCTCATGCATGAATCAATACAGATCAAGTAGAAGTAGAGTTACATACCTTTTGATGCGAATGAAATTATTCCAGCAGAGCTTCAGCGGAGATCAAAAGCCCCAAGTATGACTTCTCTACTTGGTCCACACGAGTCTGGATTCTGGATCGCCTTTGGTCTCGTCTGCTAGAATGAAGACACGAGCTTGGCTTCTCCTAAGAAGGGTTCGGCCGTGTAGGTTTAGGGTTAAGTTGTGGCTTTCGCTATTTGGAAGCCATTACTTATATTCCCATAAGATCATATCTTATCTTTGGTAATAGATATAATATCTTTATATTGTATCTATATCTTCTAATAAGATTCCCTTTTATCTTGTTATTATTAATAGTAACTCTTATCTATTAATAATAAAAACCAATCTCCCAATTTAGCCATAGGGCCGAAATTCCATGTCACACATGGGCTTTCAGTTTAGTTTGATCCAGCCCGAGAACTCTATGTGTGTGACCTCATAGGACCCGATTATTATAGCCATGGACCTAACCCGATTAAGTCCATTAATCGTAGTTGGCTTCTAGCAAAGCACTACGATCCCTAAAATACCTGGATTGTAAATCTCCATTAATAGTCATATTCCATGTTCGGTAATTGCACCTTTGATTAAAGGACACAATTCCTTCAATCTCTCACTTGTCCTTAAAACAAGTGTGCAATGTTAAATCCCTTTGTCTCTTAATGTATTATTTGATGATATGATGACATCCATATCTCTTATCAAATATGTTTCTTGAACTCTTGAGTTTGAACTGTCAAATAACGGATGATTACAGATAATCCATCCGAGCGTGGCCATGCATTTTTCAGTTCTCGCTCTTCAAGTGGCCGAGACACCATTCTTGTCCATGCATCACATTATACATGAAGGAGGAGGACTTCTCCAGTCTTGTATGACTATAGCTCCCACTCAACTCTTGGCAATCTCAATCACTGCCTTTATAACTGCTTGTTACGGTCAGCGTTTAACAACGTCAAAGACATACCAATCATTAAGAGAAACCATATCATACTCATGTCTGAGGAATCTATCAATCATGGTTTAACTTAAAACTCTTCAAGCCATTTTGGAGAGTCTTAAGGTGGGTCTTGTCCTATATGTATCATACATACATATCTATGTAATTGACTAGACATCTCTATGTCCCTATAGCCCATGAAACTTGGCGCTATCAGTCAACTTACAATACAGTCTTAAATGAAGTCATTTATGTCCAAGTTAATGACTTAGAGCAACTTTATCAATGGGCTCTTAGTAGGGCTTTTAGATTTGTTTTGATTAAAATAATAAAAGAAGAGTTAAAAGCCCCTCCTTGAGTCTCTTAAAATGGGCAAAAACAGCTCATAAGGGCGCGTTTGGACGGGTTAAAAAAAAATTCCCCCCAGCCCATTGAAAACGACGTCGTTTCCCATTAAAGCCAAACGCGGCTTTGTTTTTTTTTATACAGCGCCATGCGTGGCGCTGTGATTGGCGCACGCGAGCGCGCCCGATGCGCGATGCGTGGCGCTTTAACCGACGGCCAGGATTTATTCCTGGCCGTTCGGTATTTTTTTAAAAATTTAATTTATGAAAAAAATACAAGTTAAAAAAAAAATCATAATTCTAATTACATTTTTCTCTATCTATAGACATCCATTTTGGATATATTTGATAGATTTAATTTTTTTTATGTATTTTGGATATCATTAAGTGAAAATAAATTATTTTATTATTACTTTTGATGGTTTAAAATAAAACAAGTACCAATTAAATTTCTTCATATAAAAATGACTTCGTAAAGAAATTTTATATATGAATTTTGATTTTTTTTATATAATTAAGTCCAAATAAACCATATTATCATTATTTAGAATAATTTAAATTATAAATATATAAGGCTAAGTTACTAATATTAAACTTTGGTGGGAGAGTCATGGTAGGATTGATTATAACAATTGATATTATGACAAACGATATAGATAACGAAAATTGATTTAGCCAAAAAATGTTTTTTTGGCTATAAATAAGATGTATTGGTGATTGCAAAAATCACACCTTCCTCACTCATTCCTCTCTTCTCAATCTCTCATTTATCTCTTCTAATCTCTCATTCCTCTCATCATGGATCAAAACCAAGGTGACTTCTCAAATAACTTTCAAGATTTGTCATTAGATCCTTATGATCCGTATAATACGCAGTATTATACACAAATCCTTCAAAATCCACAAACTCAAAACACAACTGAAGGTTTCCCAAGATTCAGCACTCAACCTCTAGATGTTGATGAGTCACCCGAAGAAACTCAGTGAAGTAGTCGTGGTCGTGGCCGTGGTCATGCTGCTCCTGGTGGTGATGCCGATGATACCCCGAAATCCACAAGATGCCCCTGGAGTAAGGATGACGATTTGATCCTCATTAGTGGGTACGACCCCGTAGTAAATACCAATCAAACATCCGATTCATTTTGGAAGCGAGTTCAAGCATACTGGAACACTTACAAACTACCAAATCAAGGTGAGCGAACTCTGAAAAGTGTTAAACAAAGATGGCATGTATGTAATGCTACTGTGAATAAGTTTATTTCTGCATATCGGGAAGCATGTAGTGAAAAAAAAAGTGGGGAGTCAGAAGATGATGTTATCCATAAGGCATATGAGAACTATTTCAAAAAAGGGGGGAAGAGGTTTACATTTGAGCCTGTATGGAATGCCCTTCGGAATGAGCCAAAATGGAGTCTTTCTTATTTGAACACGGCCAGCGGGATGAACCCAAGATCGGGAAGTGCCGCAAGCTCAAAAAGATTGAGGTCTGATATGGAAGATGATTCTAATCAAGATACTCCAACGAGTGCTTTCACTGGGGTTTTTCAACGTCCAGAGGGTATAAAGGCGGCTAAGAGAAAGGGGAAACAAGTGGCATCCACAAGTTGTGCCGAAGATGATGAGCAACTTAAGGAGCTCACGAGAGAAAAATTGGCCATGTATAAGAGAGCACATGAATTGGAGATGGCAAATGTGGCATTGAAGAGGGAGAAGCAAGCACCGTTTGTTCAAGTCAAGAATATTGAGTTGGAACAGAAGAAGATCGACGTCGAGGATAAGAATAGGAAGTGGGGGATGCTCCAATATCTAATGAGTCAAACTAATCTTCCACCGGAGGGAGAAGCTCTCAAGATAACGTTGATGCAAGAATTAATTGGTTAAGTATATCCATGTACTCATTAAGAAGATGTCTTTGTAGTATTTCAATCTAGTTATGTATCTTTCAATCTTGTAATGCATATTTCAATATTGTAATGCATCTTTCGATCTTGTAATGCATCTTTCAATCTTGTAATGCACTTTACTTAATGTAATACATGTTTTCAAATATCTGCAAACATAGCATGTGATACCATGCTTTATTGGTTTTTGGACTAAGCATAAAGATGCTTTAATGGAGTTGTCATCTAGTAGATTTTCAAAGATCTGCAAACATAGCATGTGACACCATACTATTTCATTTTTTGGACTAAGCATAAAGATGCTTTAATGGGTTGGCATGGGGTGGCAATTCATGTGGTTCAAAATCATGCAGAGAAAGCAATTTTTAAAGATCTGCAAACATAGCATGTGACACCATACTTTATTGTTTTTTGGACTAAGCATAAAGATGCTTTAATGGAGTTGGCATCTAGTAGATTTTCAAAGATCTGCAAACATAGCATGTGACACCATGCTATTTCGTTTTTTGGACTAAGCATAAAGATGCTTTAATGATAGCAATTTTTGTGGTCCAAAATCATGCAGAGAAAGCCATGTGATACCATGCTTTATTGATTTTTGGACTAAGCATAAAGATGCTTTAATGGGTTGCATTTGTTAGATTTTTAGAGATCTATATAAATGAGGATAAACAATGGCTTAGGTCACTCCTCAAATTTCTTAAAAACTTTACTCTCTAAAAATGTCTAGTTCATCCTCAAACTCAAATCCTTTCCTTTCTAGCGATAGCTCTGAAGATGGTGAGTACCAGAGAATGGTACAAGAAGCTATTGATGTGTGTAATGCACTTCAAGAACGTGTTCAACATAGCAAAAACAATGCACAACCAGAAAGTTCACAAAGGCGACGTCGTCGGGCCAATATTGAAAGAGGAAGGGAAAAGGGCTATGAGCAGCTTTATAAAGATTAATTCTCTGATCAACCCACTTATCCAGATGCTATGTTCTGACGTAGGTTCAGAATGAGCAAATAAGTTTTCAAGCGCATTGTGGAAAGACTGGGGAATGGAATGGAGTACTTTCAACAAAGGCAAGATGCATCAAGTAGGCTTAGTATATCTGCACTACAAAAATGTTTATTGAATTCCTTAGGTTTTGATGGTAACAAACACTCAACTAATATGTGTACCAAGTGTTTCAGGGACAAGGGAAGTTATCCCAGGGAGCTGTGCAGCAAAGGATCTCAGAGGGAACAAAGTCTTGTCAAGTGCTTTGATACCTCTCAAGGAACTAAAGTGACGGACCGGATCAAGGCTGCAAAAGGAAAGAAGAAATCCAGCGTGTTGAATTAAGGAAACAAATCAAGAAGCACACGCGGTAAAGGATGAAGACTTCGGCTCCAAGGATCAAGCCGGATTGCGCGAAGATACGGAAAGAGAAAAGCCCGATCCTGTTATCCTAGGAATCTTTCCTTAGATAAGAAATTGGAGAGAGAAGTTTGATATCCTTTCCGATTAGATTAATTAAGGAATTCCTTCCTTAATCAATATGATCGGTTAGGATATTATTCTTAACAAAAAATCATATCTTCTAGTAATCCGTTTTCAGAATATCTTATCTTGTTTGATTAGGGTTTAGCCGAAGTTGTATTTAGGTGAAATGTGGATTCATTTCTAACTACGATGAAGAACGACTTTGAACGACGAAAAAGAAGGAGAAGAGAAAAGAAAGAGAGTGAAGTGTTTGTGAGTCTTTGAGGGTTGAGTTCGAATTCATCGTTGTAGAAGAGGCTTCGAGTCTAGATGGTTGTTTAGAGGTCGAAGTCCAGGATACAAGTGTAATCGAACAAGAAATCAATAAGACAAGTATACGCTTCAAAATCCTCTCAAGTGGAAGCTTGAAGGTAGTGGTTTTTCCTTGAAAAGCTAGTTTTGCTAATCAGGGTTTCCACTATACATCGTGAGTTCGTTCATTATCTTTCTTGCTATTTTTAATCCGTTGTGCCTTCTGTGGGAACAAAGCCTTTGTTCCCTCAGACGTAACTCTAACGATCCAATAATTGGTATCAGAGCCTGGTGCTCTAGATTGTTTTCGTTATAGAATTTGCAGGAAAGATGTCGTCGTCAAGCAATGCAATCGGAGATTCGTTCTGGAAGCCACCAATTCTGAAGGCAGGAGAATATGACTGGTGGGTGGAACAAATTGAGTCCCACATCTGTTCCCTTGATGGACAGATCTGGCGAGTCATCGAAGTTGGACCTCTGGCTATTAAAAATGAGACAGATGCTACTAAGCCAAAACCAAAGGTTGACTACACCGATGATGACTGGAAGAAGTTGGAGAAGAACAACAGGGCTAAGAAGATCCTTCACATGACTCTTCTTCCCTCGGATCTCAAGAAAATCATGAGTTACAAGACTGCCAAGGAAATCTGGGATCCTTTGAAGCGCCTTCATCAAGGAAACGAAGATGCCAAGAAGAACATAATTCTCTCTGATAAAGGAGTACGACCAAGTCTCTCAGGGAAAAGATGAACACATTTAGGAGTATTACTCCAGATTCCAGGGGCTAATTGGTCAGCTTTAGTTCCTTGGTGAAGCAATGCCAGACTGGAAACTGACTCATCACTTCATGCAAGGCCTAAACTCTCAGTGGGATGCCATTGCTCTTGTTCTCTACTCTCAGACGGATGTCAAGACTCTTACCATGGAAGAGGTTGTTGCTAAGCTGGAAAGCAACGCCTCTGTCTATAATCACAAGCTGAACAAGAAGGGAGAGGAGAAGGCGAAGAGCATTGCCTTAAAGGTGGAAAGGGCATTTGACTTGTCTCAAGTCGAAGATGAAGATGAAGATGGTGATGAAGATGTTGCGCTCATCACAAGAGCCATGAGGAAGATTTGGTCTCGGAACAAGGATTCGTCGAGTTCCTCCGAAGGGAATAGAGACCTAAAAGATGTCGTGTGCTACCACTGTCAGAACAAGGGGCATATGGCCAGAAACTGCTTCAAGAGAAAGGCAGGAATACCTCCAGCAAATGAAGGGAAGCAGGCAATGGTTGCCACCTGGGGAGACTCAGACTCAGACGACGAAGAATCGTCACACTCCAGGGATGTCTGCCTGATGGCCATTGAAGTTCCAAATGAATCAAAGGGAGATCTACTCAACGACGAGGTAACTGAATCTGATCTCGTATCAAGCTTAAAAAGCAAATCTAAAGAAAGCTTGATATCTCTCATTAAGAAACTTGTTCATGAGAATAGTCTTTTCAGTGAGCAAATGGAAGAGAAAGATGAAACGATCTCAGGTTTGATCGAAGAAAATCAGGGTTGGGCAAACAAAGTGCTCAAGCTTGAGAAAGGTTCATCCTCTTCTTCAAACTCTTGCTCTGAGTGTCCCAAACTCACTGAAAAGATTATGTCTCTGGAGTCCTCTGTTTCTTCACTTGAGGCTGAGTCATTAATGCTGAAACTAGGAAATGCAAAACTTTCTAGTGATCTAACCAAACTCAGTGAGGAACAGAAGGACAAGCCAAAAGGTATTGTCTTTGTTGCAGCCAAGAATGAAAAGAATACTGAGTCAAAGGAAATACCTCACTTTGGGATTGACTATCAACCCAAACTTCCTGTTGATGAAACCAAGAAAAAAGGCTCTAAAGTCGAAGGAAAACAGTCTGTAAAAGAAAAGGGGGATAGTTCCTCCGGAGGGAACAAAGGCAAAGACTGTTCAAACTCGACTGAGGAGGGCAAGGCTTGGTATCATGGACAGAAGGCTCATGCCATCTGGTTGAAGCAATCTCAAAGCAGTAAGTCCAAAAATATTGATTTTCATTCAAGGATTGCTAACAAAACAATTTGGCCTGGAAAGAGCAAGTATGTCGATCTAAAGTGCCACAGAGTCTGTTGGTATTGTGGACACTCTGGTCACTACAAGCAAGAGTGCCTTCTGAAGCAACACAATAAGGAGATTGCTCGCACTACGAGAGAGCAAATGAAGGCTGAACCTCCTAAGATTAGATATGTTGCTCCTGTGCCCAGAAAGCATAAGCTTGTCTGGGATCGCAAGAACTAACTCTTTCTGTGTAGGATAAAGTGAGGAAAGTTCCCGGTATTTCATTCATACAAGGGTCAGTTACTTGACAGGGAACAAAGCGAGTCTCACCTCACTTCTGCAGGAATATATGAGACTCTAAGGCCTGGTGGCAAAGGTAAAGGAAATGGAGATGTGGATAAAGGCTTAATGACTAAATTGTTCCTTGTTTGAAAATTCAGGCACCATGTACATCTAGAAAAGACATCACTGTGTCGAGAAAGATTGGCAAACAAGGAATCTCGTGGAACAAAGAATCAGACACCAGTTTTCTCATTAAGACACATGTTGGGGAACTCTACATTCAGTTCCATACGAAGCCTGGTTTGTTCCCCTAACTACATGTCCATTTGTTGTGTTCCCTCGATGATTGGCTAGATTACGTGGTAAATTGTGAAAGATGAACTTTCATGTCTTGATATGCATTCTCTTCCTTGGGTATTAATTAAACATTGGACTTGAATATGTGCTTTTACTTCCTTGATGTACTGAATGTCGTGCATGATCTTCTATTTCATCATTTGTCACATGAATCAGCTTTATTTCAACCTAAAAGAATCAACTTGATATTTTGTTCCCTCATCATAAGCCCAAATGATAGTTGATTCTACAGCTTACCTAGACCGCCATATTTGAAGTCTCCTATGAGCCCCTCTTATCATCCACAACTGGAGACCCCTCAGAAATGATGTAAAAATCAATCGCAAATATCATATATTTTGGTGTGATGGTCTTTTGTACCCTCTCTGGTAACTAACCCCCAGCATCACACCCTACTACTTTTTGGTTTGGCGGGAAAACGATTTGGCCTCTGTGACTTGCAGGTTGAGGTGACGTGTGTTTGCAGGGTGTAATGATGGAAGTCTGTGTTGGGCCGCGTTGAGCATTTAGGGATGATTTGATTGAAAGGAGTTGGGAAGGGTAATTAAGCTGGTTAAGTCGGATTTGGACGAGATTATGATTTTATTTTGGGAAGTTGGAAGATTGCAATTGTTATCTGTTGGAAACTGAAAAGATTTGAAGTTATCTTTGGAAACACTAGAAGATTCGGTGAAGATTATAAATCGGAGTCTCCGGGTAAGTCTCCTCCTCACTGTTTCCTTATCTTCCTCAAGCAATCTCCCCTCTCCTCTCTGTCTCTCGTCTTCCCAGAACTCTCCCTCTCTCACAGAAATGGCCTCCAACTCAAACCTCCCCAACACCATCGCCCAAGACCTCCAAACCCTCCTCACCAAACTGTCCTCTATGGGAACCGACCCCGCTCTCCTCGCCGCCATTATCCAATCCCTACCTTCCACCTCCACCACTCCAGCAACCACCACTGTTACCCCTCCACCATCACCATCCCAGGACCAACTCGCCATGGTCCCCTTCGTAGCCCCAAACACAGACCCCGCTCCACAAAACCCTAACCCCAAAACCTATCCAGCCGTCCCAACCGCCATCTCCTCTACTGAATTAGAGGAGATTCATTCCTCTCTAACCCATCCCGACCCCATTGATGAGGAGATGGAGGAGATGCCCCATCAAGAGACCCCGGTCACAGCTGAGGAGCACTTTGCTGTGAAGGAGAAGATTTAGTCGGTTGTGCGGGACCTCAACAAGGAACTGGTTGAGGAAGTTGATGAGGAGGAGCCCCCAAAGGCTCCTAAGACTTCTGGCAGGGTGAAGACTGCCTGCTCCTCCAAGCAGAAGACACGCTCTCAGAGAAAGTCTGAGAAGGCGATAACGGCCAGCTCCGATGAGGAGTCAGTAGCCCTCTCGGGGAACAAAGCAAAGAAAGCCAAGGTGTCTGCCGCCCCTGTCCATCAAAGCCAACGTCGTCAGCCGACCAAAGCCAAAGGAAAGGTGGCGGCTGATGATGTCAAAGACATGAGCCACAAGTCGGTGGTCAAGGAGCTGCGAGTCGTCCCTGAGTTCCTATTGGAGAACCATCTGGAAGGGGTGCATGATCTGTTAGAGACCCAAAAATGGGGCAATCTGTTTGTGGAGGAAGAGGAGATGGATGAGGTGATGCTAAGGGAGTTCTACTCTACCTACGCGATGGAAGTTCGCCCCCACGCTGTTCTGGGGAGTTACAAGATGGAAGGGCAGGTCCACATGTTCTCAAGTATTGAGCTTGGTGTTGCTCTGGGCGTTCCACATGAAGGGTATGGGGAATACCCAAAAGGAAGGTGGCCGAAGGACTTTGCCTACTCAAAGGCTGTGTTGGCTGTTGCTGGTATTGAGAACCCTTAGGGGAGTGCTGATCTCGACATCTCAGAGATGTCCGCTGTCAACAAAGTGCTGTACCACTTCCTCATCAGCAACATCACGCCAAGGGGACAGAAGAGAAACCGGATTCTAATCTTGGACATTGTCCTACTGTCCCTAATGCTGAAGAAGGAGCCCATTAGCATGTCGAAGATTCTGATGCAGCACATGGCCCACGCCAGGAACACTCTCCAGCACGCTCTTCCCTTCCCACGGGTTGTCAAGAAAATCCTTGAGTACCATAAAGTGTACAACCCGTCGGAGGATGTGAGCATCTTCTCCCGCCCGTTCGACGCTAGTAACCTGCACAAGATGCAGTTTGTTCTTCAAGATGATGACGGCTGGGTGAAGGTTGAGAGTGCCCCTGCAGCTTCTGAGGCAGTAGAGGATTCCGAGGCAATGGAGGTTTCTGAGGCCAACAGCTCTGAGGGGGAACTGAATGAGAATTTGTCTCTGGGGAGGGATGTGAGAAGTCTCTGCAAGGATGTGAGACGTCTCATGGCATATGTGCACGCGCTTATCTCTCATCACGCATCGGCTCAACCGGCTGGTCACAGTGATGCCTGATCGCTTACCTGTTGTCCTTACCCCTCTTGTGTTCCCTTGCCCATCTACTCCCTCTTAGTTGTTTTTCTTGTTATCTGGTTTGTGTGCCCGGTGTGGCATTTTGACTATGTTTTGATGTTTTGGCTGTCTTGGCGGTGTTTGCATGTTTTTAAGTTCTTTTTTTAATTAATGACTAGGGGTGTTTATGTTTATTTGGCCTTGAATTTTTCCTCTCTAACTCTTTACTGATGTTTTTGATGATGCCAAAAGGGGGAATATGACAGGTAGCATTGGTTGAGGGGGAACATAACAGGTAAAACGTATTGCTGAACTAAGGGGGAACTAACTGTGTCTTAGTGGGAAACTTTCATGTCATATTTGTCTTTTTCTAGTTGGTATATGCTTTCTTGTTAAGGGTGTTTGTCACCATCAAGAAGGGGGAATTTGTTGAATTCCTTAGGTTTTGATGGTAACAAACAATCAACTAATATGTGTACCAAGTGTTTCAGGGACAAGGGAAGTTATCCCAGGGAGCTGTGCAGCAAAGGATCTCAGAGGGAACAAAGTCCTGTCTAGTGCTTTGATACCTCTCAAGGAACTGAAGTGACGGACCGGATCAAGGCTGCAAAAGGAAAGAAGAAATCCAGCGTGTTGAATTAAGGAAACAAATCAAGAAGCACACACGATAAAGGATGAAGACTTCGGCTCCAAGGATCAAGCCGGATTGCGCGAAGATATGGAAAGAGAAAAGCCCGATCCATGTTATCCTAGGAATCTTTCCTTAGATAAGAAATTGGAGAGAGAAGTTTGATATCCTTTCCGATTAGATTAATTAAGGAATTCCTTCCTTAATCAATATGATCGGTTAGGATATTATTCTTAACAAAAAATCCCATCTTCTAGTAATCCGTTTTCAGAATATCTTATCTTGTTTGATTAGGGTTTAGCCGAAGTTGTATTTAGGTGAAATGTGGATTCATTTCTAACTACGACGAAGAACGACTTTGAACGACGAAAAAGAAGGAGAAGAGAAAAGAAAGAGAGTGAAGTGTGTGTGAGTCTTTGAGGGTTGAGTTCGGATTCATCGTTGTAGAAGAGGCTTCGAGTCTAGATGGTTGTTTAGAGGTTGAAGTCCAGGATACAAGTGTAATCGAACAAGAAATCAATAAGACAAGTACACGCTTCAAAATCCTCTCAAGCGGAAGCTTGAAGGTAGTGGTTTTTCCTTGAGAAGCTAGTTTTGCTAATCAGGGTTTCCACTATACATCGTGAGTTCGTTCATTGTCTTTCTTGCTGTTTTTAATCCGCTGTGCCTTCTGTGGGAACAAAGCCTTTGTTCCCTTAGACGTAACTCTAACGATCCAACAATGTTGTAATGCCATACGTATGTTGGCTTATGGAACTGTTGATGATGCTTGTGATGAGTATATTTGTATTTCTGAAGGAACCGCAAGGCAATGCTTAGAGCATTTTGTTGATGGAATAATTACATTTTTTGGTGATGAGTATCTTAGGCGTCCCAACGCGACAGACATACAACGCTTACTAAGTGTCGGCGAGTCTCGTGGATTTCCTGGGATGTTGGGTAGCATCGATTGTATGCATTGGGATGGAAAAATTGTCCAACTGCATGGAAAGGTCAATATGCTCGTGGAGATCATGGTCATCCAACAATCATTTTGGAGGTTGTAGCATCATACGATCTGTGGTTTTGGCATGCATTTTTGGGGGTACCAGGTACGGCTAATGATATTAATGTTCTTGATCGATCTCCTATTTTTGATGAAGTTCTGCATGGTAGAGCTCCAAACGTGAATTTCACGGTGAATGGAAATGAATACAACATGGGATATTATCTCGCTGATGGCATCTACCCGTGTTGGGCGACATTTGTCCAATCAATTCGGCTCCCTCAAGGTGATAAAGCCACGTTGTTTGCCCAACATCAAGAGTCTGTTCGTAAAGATGTGGAGAGGGCGTTTGGAGTGTTGCAATCTCGATTCGCTATAGTTCGCAAACCATCACTCTCTTGGGATTTTGAAAAGCTTGGAAAGATAATGAGGGCTTGCATCATTCTACATAATATGATCGTAGAAGATGAAATAGATTCTTACACCCATCATGGATACGAAATCCCACAATTCGGTGAAAGAGTAAGTGGAGAGTCTACATCGGTGGTTAACCCGGATTGCACATACTCCAATGATATACCGAAGATTATGAACAATTTAATCAAGAGGAGGGCTCGACTTCGGGATAGAACTATACATCACCAGCTTAAGGAAGATTTGAAGGAACACATTTGGCAACGATATGGCGGTAATTAGATTGTTTCGGTGTGATGTGTTTCTTTTTATTATTAAGTCATGTATCGTCTGATGTTTGTCGTTAAATTCGGTCATTTGCTTAAGTTTATGTTGTTTTATCGTGTGTATTTTCTTAAATTTATTCATTGCTCGTTTGTTGTTTTTAATATATATGTATGATTCTCATTAATTTTCTTTGATTTTTAATATTCGTTCTTAATTCTAGATTAATAATATGACAATTAAATTAAAATATCTTTAATCAATTTTATATAAAATGGTGTATACTTGTAATTTAATAAGATATAATATAAAAATGATATATTAGTAATTAAATAAAAATAAAGGGGTATAATTGTAAATCAAAATTAAATTAAAAGCCCTCCTAAAAGCCCATGGATAAAATCCAATATTTACATAGGGGCTTTTAGCCATTAAATTTGGCTAAAAGCCCCTCCAAAAGCCCCATAAGAGCCCATTGTTAAAGATGCCCTTAGACCATGGACTTTGAATAATTCATAACTTCAGTTCACTTAATGGGGTTTCATTCACCAAAACACTTATGATGAGCCCATTTGCGAATTATAAATTATTTGGAAATTTTATCTAATTCCAAGCAATGATTAAATAAGAATGAAAGTTGTATATCATATAATCAAGCATAAAACGTGTCTGACATCCATAAAACAAAGTTCATAATGTAAGACAATGTAATCTCAAAGCCATTCTCCAATGTGCTTGAGGCCTTTGGCCCTAGTGTGACTGTCATGCTTGGGCCTAGGCATAGGCTTGGTCAGTGGATCTGCAATGTTGTCATCTGTGTGCACTTTGCACATCCTTACGTCTCCTCTATCAACGATGTGTCGAATGAGGTGATACTTCCGCAATACGTGTCTGGATTTGGAGCTTGAGCTCGGTTCCTTGGCTTGGGCTATGGCGCCGTTGTTGTCACAATAGACGTCAATTACCCCTGATATGCTAGGAAAAACACCGAGCTCATCAATGAACTGTCTAATCTAGACAACCTCCTTCGCCGCTTCACTAGTGGCGATGTACTCTGCCTCTGTCGTAGAATCAACCACTGTGTCTTGGTTGGAGCTCTTCCAGCTCACAGCTCCTCCATTCAAGATGAAGACATATCCTGACTGGGATTCAAAGTCATCTCGGTCTGGAAGCTTGCATCAGTGTATCCTCGAACGACTAACTCGTCATCACCCCTAAATACCAAGAAATCATCCTTGGTCCTTCTCAAGTACTTCAAGATGTTCTTGGCCGCACACCAGTGTGCATCTCCGGGATTCGATTGGTATCTGCTACACATGCTCAAATCAAATGCAACATCAGGGTGTGTACATATCATGGCATACATGATAGATCCTATAGAAGAAGCATAAGGTATCTTGCTCATCTTCTCTATCTCAGCAGGTGTCTTAGGACACTACTTCTTGCTGAGGTATATGCCATGTTGCATGGGTAGAAATCATTTCTTGGACTCCTGCATTTTGAACCTGTCAAGAACCTTATCTATATAAGTTCCTTGACTTAATCCAAGCAGTCTCTTGGATCTATCTCTATAGATCTTGATACCCAATATGTACTCGACTTCTCCTAGGTCTTTCATAGAAACACATTTCTTCAGCCATCCCTTAATGGACTCTAGCATCGGAATGTCATTTCCAATGAGCAATATGTCATCCATATACAAGACCAAGAAGATCACTTTGCTCCCACTAAACTTCTTGTAAACACAAGGCTCTTCTTCGCATCTGATGAAGTCAAACTATTTGATAGCTTCATCAAATCGAATGTTCCAACTCTTGGATGCTTGCTTAAGTCCATAAATGGACTTCTTAAGCTTGCATACTTTCCTAGGGTCTGTTGGATCTTCAAAACTCTCTGGTTGTGTCATGTACACATCCTCTTTCAAATATCCATTTAGAAAAGCGGTCTTGACATCCATTTGCCAAATCTCATAAATATAATAAGCGACAATAGTTAGGAGTATCCTGATGGACCTGATCATTACGATCGGTGAAAATGTCTTGTCATAGTCAGTACCATGAATTTGTTTAAAACCCTTGGAAACTAGTCTTGCCATGTAAACATATACATTTCCATCTTTGTCTGTTTTGAGTTTGAAAACCCATTTGCATCCAATGGGTTTTACCCCATTTGGCAAATCTATCAAGTCCCAGACTTGATTCTCAGACATAGAATCCATTTCAGATTTCATGGCTTTAAGCCATTTCTCGGAGTCTGGACCCGTCGATGCTTGCTTATAGGTGGCAGGTACTCCGCTTTCTAAAAGCATAACATCAAGGCTTGCAGTCAAGATGAAATCATCATATCGTCTTGGCTGTACCTTTGGCATGTTTGATCTACGTGTGGGTTCAACAACTGGAGCATTTTCCATAACTATTTATGGGTCCTCATTTGAATCTAGTTCTTGAGGGATTGGTTCATGTACCTGGACGACTTCCCTATGGGAATTTATGCCTCCAGATACTGGCATCTCCTCGTCGGCATCGTCCATGTCGACTTGTTGTTGGGTTTGTTGCTCATCTTAAACTTCTTCAAGATGAACATTTCTCTCACTTGGCTTCTTGGAAATAAATTCTTTTTCCAAAAAGACACTATCCCTTGCAACAAACACTTTGTGCTCAATGGAATTGTAGAAGTAGTATCCATTGGTTTTCTTAGGATACCCTATAAAGAAGCATTTATCTGATTTGGGTGCAAGCTTATCTGATAGTAAACACTTTACATAAGCTTCACATCCCCAGATTTTCAGAAAAGACAGATTTGGAACTCTTCCGGTCCATATCTCATATGGTGTCTTGTCTACAGTTCTAGACGAAGTCCTGCTTAGTGTGAACGCAGCGGTTGTGAGGGCATATCCCCATAAGGATACTAGAAGGTTAGCTAAACTCATCATTGATCGGACCATGTCTAACAGGGACATGTTTCTCCTTTCAGATACACCATTCAGTTGTGGCGTGCCTGGTGGAGTCAGTTGTGTTATTATCCCACAACTTCTCAGATGATGATCGAACTCCTGGCTTAGATATTCACCACCACGATCGGATCGAAGTGCCTTTATCTTCTTGCTAGTTTGAGTTTCTACTTCATTTTGAAACTCTTTGAACTTTTCAAAGGATTCAGATTTGTGCGTCATTAAGTAGATATACCCATATCTACTCAAGTCGTCAGTAAATGTGATGAAGTATCGATAGCCTCCTCTATAACACCCCCTGACTTATTGTCAGTAGTGTCACACGCCAGTGACCTCAGACGTTACCGTCCAAAGTCACCCAAGGCTTTAATCAGAACAATTAATCTTAAATAAACACAATTAAATAACGGAAGGTTAAACAGCGGAAGACATTTTTGAATGAAACTCAATACTTTTATATTAAAAGATCTCTCATCAAACGAGAGATCTGTTTTTACAATAGAGTGAAATTACAGCGGAAGACTTTAAATTACACAGCGGAAGACTTCAAGAATAAACCTAGTACATGACTAAGTTATAAAAATACATATTAAAGTAATACTTAACGATCTTTGAAATATCGGCACTTAAATCTGCAACTGCAAGTCTATTCTTCAACGGTTACTTCGAGTCTTCGGGAACCAACCACTGATGTGTCGTATAGGACGGATGACACCAGCCAACCATGCAAGGAATAAAACCCGGTTGGTTAGTCTAATGAAAGACTATACAAGGGTGAAAACAGAATGGTCCTAGTGATCGTAACCGTTTACTATCATTGTCCCTCGAATAACAACCGAAGGAACGATATATAACCCGGAACTTTCACGGAATGATTAAAGTTTGAATGATCAAGAGAAGACTCCTAAAGGTCGAGTCTTATCGGGAACGTATAAAGAGAAGACTCCAAGAGATTGAGTCTTATCGGAAAGCGTATGAAGAGAAGACTCCAAAAGATTGAGTCTTACGGGAAAGTATGACAAATGTTTGGGAACATAATAATAATTTCACACAAGCGTTTAAAAAGACTTGACCATTTGGGTCCATGACGAACCTCACCGCGTAATGCGAATTCAGATTTGGAAGGAGGACTTACTTTAATCGAAGTCCGAGCGGTTTTCACGTTGTACTCCTCGCCCGAGGGTATATTAATTATATGCATAATCACACTTATCTTGTTTAATTCCAAAACGCATATTCACGTTATAAGCTTTTATCATATAAATATATCATCTCGATACGAGAGATATCTTGGGAATAAATCCCGATTGGTTGGCACCAGCTTAGTGCACCACCCCTATATTCGGATAGGGGCCGGTCATGACCAGGGAAGGGTGTTAGGGCTTGGACATCCTATCCACCACGGTTATAAAGAAACGGCTAGACCTCACAAGGTACATAGCGTTCCTACGAATACTCGTTCTAACTACAATGTATAAGTTCACACAAAATCCACACCAATACCATCATGGTAATAACAGATATAATAGCGTTGTTTCTAGCAATATATACAACCTATTATAATAATATCATGTTTTAATCGTATCATTTATAAAATATGTTCCCAAACGAAAACAATAGTTCATCCCAATTTAATTAACAATTAATAACAATTGATAATTAATGGAAACATGGAATGATAAGCAAGAGCGAACCGCCACTTGCCTTAGCCTAGACGAACGATAGAGCGACGACGGGTTTCTGGGTCCGGAACGGGAACAGAAGTCGGATTATAGATTCCTACGGAAAATGACCCCACAACGAAACCCTAGGTTAGATTCGACAACTAAAATGTACGAATGTAAGAAAGGACGAACGAAAACGAAAGGACGAAAGCCCCGACCGAGACCGGCAATCCCAATGCCACGATCGCAATTGCCCAGGCAATCCGCGATCGCGGTGGGCACTGCCGCGGTCGCGGTCGTCGAGGACGAGTGTCTGCGAGTGCCAAAGGCAGCGGCCGGCCTTGTCACAGCCGCAGTCGCGGCAGTTCATGTCCGCGATCGCGGACATGAACTCCGACGACCCAAAATAACGAGGAACTCACCGGCGGGGACTCCTTGGGGCTCGATTCGCGGCGGCTTCACTTCCGGCCTCCTTTGCGCCTCCACTGCAACCACCCTACGAGCACCACCACCTCTAACGAGAGCTCCGACGACAACTTCAAATTTTACGGCGAAAGCTCGAACTCCGGCGACAAGCACCTTGGGAGAAAGAGATCGGGATTGGAGTGCTCTCAACCCTCTGAATCGACTCCCATTTATAGGCCAAGGAGAGAGAGCAGCCTGACAAGATCAAAGGTGGAGCGAGAGATCGACGGCGACGACGAGCACGTGGCTCGCATGCCCGTCTGTGCACTCTGCACAATTCCGCGGTCGCAGTGGGTTCTGCCGCGGTCGCGGAAAATTCAAAGCCCAGCTCCTCTGGGAGCTATTATTCCGCGGTCGCGGAATTGCCCTTTTCACGTTTATTTGCTCGGGAAAAGGTTTGGCATGGCATTAAAACCCCGGATCTTAAATATTTGTACCCAAACAAATATTCTAAGCCTCGATAATACGTCAAATGTATTTTCCAATGCTCTGGGAATAATACAGAAATCAAACATGATACAAAAATTCCTAACTTCGCCTAACGCGTCCCGAATAAATGACGAGGGTTTGAGAAATTACCCAAATACCCTTACTAAAAAATGAGGGGTATTACATCACTTCCCCCGAAACTTGGCCGAATGACCCAAATAAAAATGAGGCATTACAACACTATCCCCTTAAAAAGGTTTCGACCCCAAAACTAGCATCGCTAAGCTTAAAGGGACCGGTTCCACCATAATCTCCTTACTTGTTCTTAGTATCCTTAAACATCTCATCTTTGTACTTGCTTCCTAGGAAAGCGATATGTTTCCTCAACCATATCACTATCTCGCATAGCCTACTTCCACGTACTATTCTTGTACTAACTCGTGACCATCCTCAAGGTCATAATTATCTTAGGATAATTGTCTCCAAAAATCATCGCACTAGTCTCGCTATACCTTAAGCATGAGATTATACATATTTCTCTTTCCTCTTCCTCTAAACTTCCCTCAGAGTATATACCTTCTATTCCTTAAGTCGATATCCTTGAATAAATTTGGTTTCCGAAACCTATACTACCAAAAATCGAACTATTATTTGGTCATGATTCCTCTCGCAACATACTGACTACATTCCTTACTCTTCCTAGAACAGATGTGATCATTCACAAGATTACCATTGTCTCGCTCAGAGTATCCATTACAATCTCCAATATAACCTCATTGTTATGACCTATTCCTCCTAAAGACCTTGATGTCCTTAATTAGGAGAATACAACCTCTTTCTACTAACTTTCTTTCGACAATCCAATCCTCAAGTACATACATAGAATTCAACTATACCTCAACTTAGTACTTCTCTTGTCATATAGACCTTACTCCTTATATACACGACTTACCTACTACATTGGTTACCTTACTCGCATTTGGCCCTTGTGCCCTATCTTTGACTCAAAATCTCCACTCATGTGATCCCACAATTACTCACACCACAGCCTATGTCCGATTACCTCAACATGATTTACTAATCCTCTCCATAGGATTATACTATCGTCTTACCCAAACGTGTCATACGATCACCTTAATAAACGTGGATCACCTTTTCCTCAAGTCCACTTGATATCATCTACCTACTTACTTTATGCCACCCTATTGACCTTCAAAACCATAACAACTTTTACCGGTCGAGTTTGCTATTCACCCAAAAATCCTTAGGCAATCAGTTGTCCTCATACGATTTATTATCCCAAATCAAGCACCATTTTGCTTTTCGGATATTTACCATTTATCCAAGATTAACATAACGTATTCCTTATTCAATCTCTAACTTAACCCTTTAAGGTTCCTCAACTCTATTTACTCAAAATACCATATGGATGAACAATACCTTGCCTTCAAAATCCATCACTTCACATTCTAAATCCTTCAATTGGTATATATTCGAGTAACAAATGTTACTTTACTCCTTAAATGCACATACGACAATTTCCCATGCTACATCCTTTTTGTTTATCGATATCCTCCGAATAACTAGGCCTTACATCATAACCTTTCAATTTCAAGTGGGCTTTCTCCCAATACAATCGTTCACAACTTAATTCCCAGAAGTGCTATATCATAAGCTTTATAGACGTCACACTCTCTAACAATCCTCATATCAGACCTTGTAAATCTCCAGATATCATAACTCCATATCCCTAGAAGGTACAATTCACTGATTCAGTTCCTTGGCCCAAATAAGTTTGGCCCTAAAGCTCACTTCCAACTCAAAACCTTTAGTTTCCTCAAAACAATGCCGTGATAAATCCATTAGCACAATTGTGGCTAATCACGTTATTTTCCTAAACGTGACCTCAAATCGCATTAACAGACATTGATCACTCTACGCCAATCCTTATGTCATTTCTCTTAAGAAAGCCTCATAACGAAACCTCAGATAAATCTTCCAAGACGATACATATGACTTCACACCCTTAGCCTTTCCGAAAGTCTAATCCTCTGGTCCACAATGAACATACTCACTTACAACTTTCATAACCAAAATCCCTTGAGATATTACTCCTATTTCCTTAAGGTATCATCCTGATAATTGATTCATTACCAACCGTATCAGTCACTTCTATAAGAATCCTTTAATAGCTTTATACGATTAACGCTTGCTACCTTACTCCTTAGGCGCACATAGACAATTCTCTCCACTAACTCCTTTAATTTATCGGAATCATCAACGTAACCTATTCTTAACTGTAATCTTTCCAATTAAGTGGCCTCCTTCTAACACAGTAACTTCACAACTTAATCTTCTCCAAAGAATTGCACCATAAGCCTTCTAACTGACAACTCACATAAAAATCCAAATATCAAACCTTACAAGTATCATAACTCTTTATTCCCTGATCGTACAACCTACCAATCTCAATCATTTGGTCCACTTAGATTTGGCTCAGCCGCCCTTTTCCTGACTCACATCCCAAAGGTTTGTTTAACTGTCTCAAATAACTTGTCTCTAACTTAAGATCCTTACATTCCTCACACAATTTACTATTCATCCAAGACTTAATCATACCATTTCTTGATAGAATCTCAAAACGAAACTTCGAATAGATCTTCCAAAATAATACCTATGACTTTGTATACTCGGCTTTTCAAAAAGCTAAAACCATAGGTCCTACACTGGTCGTACCCACTTATAAATCTCATAACCATAACTCTGGACTCTAAAGTCTTACTCAAGGTCGTAATAGAGGAAACGAGTTCCCTATGAACTATCCCTCTTATACAATCATTCCTTTCTCAACAATCTATCCACATCAATGCCTACAGCATGACCTCATAAATAGGCATTCTGATCTTCATGTAGTTCATTCCTGTGTGCTTTGACCAGAACAAATGTTTAGGGTACCCTATATGAGAAGAAAAAAAAATCTTAATCCCATAGAGAATTAACCACATACATTTGTTTCCTACACCCTAAATTTTTTGGAAAACTCAGCTTACGAGATAACGCTCGTCCGATCAACGAAGGAAATAATTAATGTCATACCGTTGTGACATTACTCCAAGAACAAAGAGAGAATCCTAATAATGGATCTAGCTATTCAGTAATGGAGCCGCCCCTGGTGTTAACCATGTAGGGAACGAACACCACGGTTCCATATGTTACCCCTCCTGTGTGAGTCCTGACAGCCCTTATCCATCCGTGACATCATTGTTTTTGGCACTCACGGGGTCCCGTACGAACGAACAATATGCAAAAGTAACGAATTTAGTAATTTTCGGAACAAGGAAACACTTCTCTATTATTCGAAACATACATAAACAACTGATAGAAAGTCGAATAGACAGATTACTAAATTATGGAGACTATCGACACAAGTCATCGCCCCTTATTCTAAAAAGCCTTACAAAGTACTACCACTTGTACAAAGCTTCCCTCCCATCGGGGTGACGTATCACAAAGAGTCGTTGCTCTTGACCCGAAGATTCCATAGGCGCCTTGCCTCTATCACGAGTAGCAGACGACCCTGGAACAGATACTTTCGCCCGTGGGTTCTGTCCACTGCCAACTTTTGAGGCCTGATTTGCTTGTGTTGGCCTTAGGCTCTTCTGCCTACAGTATGTCTTCACGTGACCTTCCCTCCTGACAAGGCCGGAAACCGGTGTCGTTTTCCTGTCAAAGAAATCCTAATTCACCTACTAAAGAGTATAGCAAGCAAGTCAGGGTCGATCCCACAGGGAGTCGGTTATCTGTATGCAATTGACGTGTGACTAACAAGTAACAAGGGGTTTTTAGAATAATCGCAGAGTAACAAAGATGCAAGCTTCAAAACATAGAAGAAATATGATGAGTGGAAGTATTTCACTAGACAAATATCCACACTGCAGATGAAACAGGTTGATCCTCGATAACTATTGTTCCAAGTTCTTTTCACAATCTTATAGTTGTTCCCACCCTGATCTTAAGTACTACAAATTCTCACAGTTGTTGATAGACTTATCACAATATCAATGGAAGAAAACCTTACCACTAACAAAGCAATAGCAATGCACACAAGGATATAGGATACATGCAAATAGAAGAAAACCTTACTACTAACATGCAAATAATTCTCTCTCACAATTGCACACTCGTATTCCACTATATGTAACAATTGTGTTTGCCACTAGGTATGCACTCGTATTCCACTATATGCAAACCCTAGCACTATGATAGATGTCGAAAAACCTAGTTAGCTACGCTAGAAGAATCAACATAAACCAATAGACAATATGCTCGAGAGAATTAAACCAACTTTATAAGATATAGAACAAGGAATAGAAATCTCACAACCAATTCATTGCAATGCTTCAATTTTCTAGCGAAATAAAGGTGTTTAGTTCTCCATTCGTTCAAACCCTAGATCTAGAATGAATAATGAGAGAACGTCCTTCTCTAAAAACTGGAAAAACTCTTAAATAGGTTCAGGAAAATAAAGCTAAACCTAGCAAACAAAATAAGGAAATAAAATAATAGAAAATAGAATATCCGAAAGTGCTAAAATCGGAAACAATTAAATGTTGGCCGCGAGGCGTCAACATCCACCGCAGGGCGGTGGCTTCGCTGTGTCGCCTTCTCTAAGATCCACCGTCGGGTCGCGGTGGCTTGTGGCGCGGGGAGGCAAAGACCGCTTCTTCAGTTCTTCATCTTATGCTCTCCATCCTTCATTAAGCTGTAAATCCTATGATATCTTCACTTCTTAACTCTTCTTCTGGATTACAGACTTAGCCTAAATCTATACCGAAACTCCATCTAAATCATGTCAATAATCACTAGTTAAGGTGCCTGAAATGGCACCTATCAAATTCCCCCATACTTAGATCTTTACCCGTCCCGAGTAAATCAAAACTAATCATACTCCAATCATCAAACACTAAGGCCTCAGGAAGTGTGAGCAAACATGATACCAGTGACTACAACAACTCAACAATCAGCTCCAGACAACCAAAACAAGTGATGCGAGATAAATCTATTTCTAACTCCTGTCTAGCTCCTTATCGCTCCAGAGTGACCTACCCGAACTCCTTATATCACCTCTGCTTATGACGCCAGCCTCCAGAATGATCCTAAAATCACTCTTTTTTCTATACGCTCATCTTGCCTAGGCGCCCTCTCGGGTTTTCACCTAGCCACTCATTTCATTTTGCTAGACATCTCACATGTACTCACATCACTCCAGTCCACTTTTGCACCGGTCTATACCAGTCGGACTACCTGCTTATTACCTGAACTGCCCTTTCGGGTTTTCAGCTCATCCTAGGATTTTGATTGCCTTTTTCAAATAATTTTGGATTTTTTTTCTTTTTTTGAGAATGCAAATACGAAATGCATAAACAAAATATGTACAAAAACCATGATAAGCAGCAAGTCTAAATCCCCCCACACTTGAAACACACATTGTCCTCAATGTAGAGACGAAGACAGAACGAAATAGGGGAGAAGGAAAATAAACTCACTGGAAAGGTGGATACGGTGGATAGCCCGACGGAAATGGAGGGTACCGCTGACAGGGCTAAAGTCGTGATGCCTATCAAATAAATCCCAAAATACCTACTAAGTAGTATAGTAAGTAAGACAGGGTCGATCCCACAGAGAGTCAGGTTATCAATTTGTGCAATTCGTTATCACCAACTAGGAACTAGGGGGGGGGGGGTTGTTTGTGTTTATCGTAACCAAAGTAAACAAAGCAAGTAAATAAGTTCACAGGAAACGGTTGTAAATATAATGGGGAAAAGCGCCACACTCAACAGAGATCCACACAACAATAGATAGGTCGATCACGGAATTCTATCAATCTCAAGTTCTTAATATTCCTATAGTTGTTCTTATCCCGATCTTAGATAACTATTAGTTCTACCAGCCCTAATAGTACTTATTACTAAATCAAATCCGAAAACCTTCAAGACTCAATGAAGCAATAGCATTCAACCAAGGATTCAACAAGATACATGCAGTAGAAACAACCCGTTACTATAAGCATGCAATTAACTCTCTCTCACGATGAAGCGCTCGGATCCCCTATACGCAACAATCGTGCTCGCTACTAGATATGCAACCCGAACCCGGAATCACAAGTCCTAGCAATTAGGAAGATATCAATAAACCTAGGTGATCAATCTAGATAAATCAACTTAAACCAATAATCAATCAAGCACAAGAGAATTAATCCAACTAGATAGGAAAACAAACAAGAGTAGAAAACTCACAACCAATCAATTACTGGCTTCAAACTATCAAGTGCAACAATGGAGGTTTAGTTCTCCATTAGGGTTTGTGAGAGAAAAAATACGTAAAACGGTGGCAACTAGGGTTAACCACAAAGTGTTCTAAAATAGTCTTAAATACTAGGAAACCAATATGGAATAAAATAAGGAAATAATGACATTCCGAAATATAAAGTCTCGGATAAAACAAAAACAGAAATAAAACTCAGAAATAAATCTCGTCAGCGCCTTACCACCGCGGGGTGCGGTGGCCTTCCTGCCGCGGGGGGCGGTAAACTTCATGCCGCGGGGTGCGGCAGTCTTCATTGGCCTTCAGCATCTGCGACACTTCAGTAAAAATGCCATAACTTTTGATTCCCAACTCGGATTGCGCTCATATTTTGAGGAATTGTAGTAGACTTCAAGATATAACTCCTCGAGTTGGAATCACTCCATTTGGACATCTTAGTAAAGAGAACGAACCATTTGAATTCAACCCACTGTTCTTCTACTCTTCTCTTCACTTCCTTTGTGTCTTTTACTGGTGGCTTCTTCCTCAGTGTCTCCTATGCTCTCCAATATAGATCAAACACTCCTAATAACACCAAACTTCTCCCCTAAACGCCATGCACATGAATGTGTCTAAATCTACCCGAATGACACCAATAAACCCTCTAATGACTCTTACTTAAGCCCTACAAAGTAGTGTTTATCAAACTCCCCCATGCTTAGACCTTTGCTCGTCCTCGAGTAAACTAATAAAGAGTCTACTCATCCAATGCAGCACCCAAGGTCTCAGGAAGCATATCCTCCAACTAAGAGTCACCTAACCCATGCCAAGCTCCTGGCACCAAACTCATCCACAACTCAACAAGCTTAAGGGGCAAGCAGAGTACTTCCCCCAAGCTTAACCCGGACATCCAATAGTGTGAGTAACCTCTAATCCTAGCCTCCATCTATGACTCCTTATGTCTCCTAGAGTGACCTACCCGACAATCCTTCTTTGACTCCTCTTCTTATGACGCCTCGCCAAAAATAATGAGAAATCCTAAAATCACTCTTCTTCTTTTTCGCTCATTTTGCCAAGGCGTCCTTTCGGGTTTTCACCAAGCCACTCATATTTTTTTCATAGATGGGCTCACAATAAACTCACATCACTCTTGACCTCATATTACCCCAGCCTAATGCTGGTCCAAGCCACCTTCTTATTACCCAGGCCGCCCTTTCGGGTTTTCGACCTATCCCAGGATTTCTATTTTAGCATTTTTTCAAATTTTTGGCTTTTTCAATTTTTTATTTTTCTCCTCAGCGACGTAGCAAGTATAAAACCCTCTCCCATGCTTAAACATTGCATTGTCCTCAATGTAATGAAAGACAAAAGAATAGAAGCACAGGGAAAAGAAAAAAAATAACTCACAAACGTCGCCAAGCTGCTTGGACACTTCCGTTGTTGCTGGCGGTCTTCAATATACGCACAGGTCTCCAGTGTTGGGCGGGTGTATTCATCAACTCCATAGTTTTCTCCTACCGTGCAACCATAGGGATCCACTTTGGTGAGTAGTTGTATAGCAAGTATGGCGGGGCTGCACGACCTTCTAGGAACACATGGTGGAGCCCAGATGTAATCATGGTGTGGGCTCTAGTGTTTCTCCTCCTCAACTGTCAATTGTACGGCCATCATCGTTGCCAAAATGTGTGTAGAGCTAAGGTTTCCTCATTGACAACATGATGCGCACCATCTTCATGGAAAACTCCGGACAGTTGGCCTACGGTAGAACTCTTTATTTATTTTTTTGATTTTTTTTGATATTTTAATTTTTTTTTTTGCCCCCCGTTTAAGGTTTTTTCGGGGGGTGACTTAGTGCAGGGAAGGAAGAGACTTACATTGGTGTGGAAACACCTTCTTCAATAGGCATGGGTCTCTTCCCTGCAGGTTAGTCGGAAACAAAAACAAGAATAAAAACAAAGCAAAAACACACTAAAGAGAATGCAAAAACAAAGAAAGAAAAGCAAAGAAAGAAAAACATACCTCGTGTTGCCTCCCGGACAGCGCCTTAGTTATTGTCATGGCTTGACATCCTGCTCCATCCTCCTCAACTTGGGTTGTTCAAAGCAACTGAACTCCTGAGGCCTGGATCAGGGGGTGCCCCTTTGTGTACTCCATGTCGAGTCTTGTCCCTAGTCTCTTGTACTTCTTTATGGGTGGACCGCTGTGTATATTCATGAACGCACTTGCCATCTTCATAAATGGCCTACCCAACATCTCAGGGGCTACATGTTTGTCCTGCCCTATGCCCAGCGTGTAAAAATCCACCACCTGCATCAAGTCCTCCTTCTTGTGCTTCCCCTTCGGTTTCTTCTTGATCGTGCCCAGCACCTTTAATATTTCCTTGCAGCGAGGGGTGCTATCTGCCAGTGTGACCAAGGGAATGGTTTTTATGCAGTCACTGAAGGCCTCATAGATATCCTCGTTGTTCTTTAGCCTTTGAGTATCTCGGGAAGCCTCAAGGAAGGGTGCGACGGGTTGCAGCGCGACGAGCGGGAAGGAGTTGAGACGCACAAACTCATCATAGGCTGCCTCCAGAGGGTCGGGGACTGCCGGGGCATTTTCGAGAGAAACGGTTGTCTCTGGAGTATTTTCGCGATCGCGGCACTCCTCCTCATTGTCGCTGAACTCTTCTAGTCCCAAAAAGTACTCCTCTTCCGAAAGCACCTCTGGGTATGGGGCTGGTGGCTTCTCGGAACCGAGAGGAGGAAAGTACGGACGATCGTAGGTGTCGACAAACGGCTCATCATTAGCTCTAGCAGGTTGCCGCGGGGGGCGGCCAGTGTTCACCGCTAGGGGCGGTAAACTACCCGAAGATTTCTGAGAATCAAGGTCACCGCTGGGGGCGGTAGCCTCATTGCCGCGGGGGGCGGTGGTCGTCAGAGCATCTTCATTTTCCTTCTTACCACTGGGGACGGCAAGCTGGTGCCGCGGGGTGCGGTTTTCCTCCAGAGCTTCCTCCTTTCCTGCAACGTCTTCCTCAGCGCTTGGCAGTTGTTTCCCACTTCTGAGAGTTACAGCGCTTACATTTTCCCTCGGGTTCACTACCGTTTGAGATGGTAGATTTCCCGACATCTTTGCATCGATCCTCGTGATGGCTTCAGCCATTTGGCTTATCTGCGTCTCAAGGTTCTTGATACTCGACGTCGTAGCTTGAACGTGAGTGCTGAAGTGCTTATCCAGAGCTTGGAGCATATCTTCAGTTGACATGGAGGAACTAGGATTGGACACTGGCGGGCTATGCTCATAGGCCAGATTGTACTGCTGTGGAGCACCCTGCTGGTAGAACGATTGTGGCTCCGGGAAGAACTCGAGGTAGTCATGACCATATGGAGGGTATTGTTGGTACCCATAACTCGAATTGGGGTGATCTCTCCACCCTGGAGTGTATGCGTAGGAGTATGGGTCATATCGCGGCTCTCCCCAAAAATCCATATCTGTATCAAAATCAAAAAAAGAGAAAAAGGAAAAATCAGTAGCACGGGTGTGGACCGTAAGATAGATCCACACCAAGGGTTAGTAACAAACAAATCACAAAAACAAAAAATTTGAGTCCCCGGCAATGGCCCAAATTTGGCAGGGCTAAAGTCGTGATGCCTATCAAATAAATCCCAAAATACCTACTAAGTAGTATAGTAAGCAAGACAGGGTCGATCCCACAGAGAGTCAGGTTATAATTTTGTGCAATTCGTTATCACCAACTAGGAACTAGGGGGGGTTTGTTTGTGTTTATCGTAACCAAAGTAAACAAAGCAAGTAAATAAGTTCGCAGGAAACGGTTGTAATTATAATGGGGAAAAGCTCCACATTCAACAGAGATCCACACGACAATAGATAGGTCGATCACGGAATTCTATCAATCTCAAGTTCTTAATATTCCTATAGTTGTTCTTATCCCGATCTTAGATAACTATTAGTTCTACCAGCCCTAATAGTACTTATTACTAAATCAAATCCGAAAACCTTCAAGACCCAATGAAGCAATAGCATTCAACCAAGGATTCAACAAGATACATGCAGTAGAAACAACCCGTTACTATAAGCATGCAATTAACTCTCTCTCACGATGAAGCGCTCGGATCCCCTATACGCAATAATCGTGCTCGCTACTAGATATGCAACCCGAACCCGGAATCACAAGTCCTAGAAATTAGGAAGATATCAATAAACCTAGGTGATCAATCTAGATAAATCAACATAAACCAATAATCAATCAAGCACAAGAGAATTAATCCAACTAGATAGGAAAACGAACAAGAGTAGAAAACTCACAACCAATCAATTGCTGGCTTCAAACTGTCAAGTGCAACAATGGAGGTTTAGTTCTCCATTAGGGTTTGTGAGAGAAAAAATACGTAAAACGGTGGCAACTAGGGTTAACCACGAAGTGTTCTAAAATAGTCTTAAATACTAGGAAACCAATATGGAATAAAATAAGGAAATAATAACATTCCGAAATATAAAGTCTCGGATAAAACAAAAACAGAAATAAAACTCGGAAATAAATCTCGTCAGCGCCTTACCACCGCGGGGTGCGGTGGCCTTCCTGCCGCGGGGGGCGGTAAACTTCATGCCGCAGGGTGCGGCAGTCTTCATTGGCCTTCAACATCTGCGACACTTCAGTAAAAATGTCATAACTTTTTATTCCCAACTCGGATTGCGCTCATATTTTGAGGACTTGTAGTAGACTTAAAGATCTAACTCCTCGAGTTGGAATCACTCCATTTGGACATCTGAGTAAAGAGAACGAACCATTTGAATTCAACCCACTGTTCTTCTACTCTTCTCTTCACTTCCTTTGCGTCTTTTACTGGTGGCTTCTTCCTCAGTGTCTCCTATGATCTCCAATATAGCTCAAACACTCCTAATAACACCAAACTTCGCCCCCAAATGCCATGCACATGAATGTGTCTAAATCTACCCGAATGACACCAATAAACCCTCTAATGACTCTTACTTACGCCCTACAAAGTAGTGCTTATCAACCACCCAAAATAATGCTCCTGCATTTACGCCTCAGCTGAACTCAACCGTGTAATATCCCGTATATTTGCACGAATAAATTTTTTGAATTTTCTTAAGCCATATTGCGAGCCAGATTAATTTTGAAGAGATACGAACATTCTGTGTAATGTTTGGCTTCTGTAATAGTTTTCTGGGCAATATAAAATACAGTTAAGGTATTTTGGCTTAAAAACTCATTCGTGTACAAATATATTTAACCCGGGGTTAAGTAAATTTACCATTTAAGGTAAATAAGACAAAAGAGCCAAAGAGGAAATCGGCCTTTAATGCCTTAGCTTCCACAGCACACCACTTCAGCATATTTTCAGCATCTGACAACCAACTTGGTGCAACAGGAAACTAGGCTTGGTGACTTGCCAAGGCTACGGGGCCTAGCTTTTCCACCACCTGGTATACTTGTCTTTCAAGGGCTCTTTTCGGTTTGCCTATAAAAGAGGAGGAGAGGTCGTGAGAAAGGCCAGAAGTTGGCTCCTCACCATTTTCGTCCTCTCTTTTGCTGTCAAAAAACCAGAAAACGTGTTCCTGAGCTGTTCTTCGAACTCGATTTCTGATCAATTCTGTCATCCGTTTGGCGAGATCAAAGTTGCATATTGAAGGTGAGGTGTTGCTTAAAAGGGTGAGAGGAATAGCCAAGCTCGATTCGAACTAGAGGTCGGTCGAAAATTGGTAAGAAAACCCTTGCAAACCACTGATTTTCCCTTCAGAAATTTGTGACTTTTGCTGAACTTTGAACCCGATTTTCGTGGTTGTTTGGGCTTTGTTCTGATCCGTTCCCAGGAGGCCTTTGAAGCTTGTTGGAAGCTTAATAAGGTGGTAGGATCGAACCAAGGAAAATCGAAGCCAAAGGGGTTCGATTTGGATGAGTTGTGCTCGTTGCCACCTCTGTCCTCTGCCCTGTCCGTGTGCCGCACCCGCGGCAGCCATGCCGGTTGTGTGTCTTGGTGTTGGGCATGTGCTTTGGCCTTGTTCCTTTGTCTCGTATTCCATTAGATTCGTATATATAGATATTGAATCTAATTTAGGGTCTTGTTATGGGTCGCTCCATATGGATTTTATCCAGGATCTGTTCCCGTTCTGGACTCGGAAACCCTTTCGTTCTAAGCTTTCGAAGCTTTTGTCAGATCCAAGGCAAGTGGCGGTTCGCTCTTGCTTATCATTCCATAATTCGATTAATTATCAATTGCTTAATTGTTAATTAATTTGGATTGATTATTGTTCATGTCTGGAATCGTTTCATGAAACTATCTTTGGAAATTAAAATGGATATTATAATAGGTTGTATATCTGCTAGAACAACGCTATTATATATATATACCTAGATTGAAATATATCTATGATGTTAGCCGTGATGGCTTTAATATGATTATTTGACTGTTCTGAACTGTGTAGTTAGAACGAGTATTCGTAGGAACGTTACTGAGGCCCTGGAGTCCAGTCGTTTCTTTATAATCAGGTAGAGAGGTGGCTCGTCCCCACCTAATACCAATTGGATGGTCATGACCTACCTCTTTACTCGGGTGAAGAGGTGGTGCACTTAAACAGTGTCACAAATCTTGGGAGTGTTCCCAAAAGATCTCTCGTCTCGGGACGAGCTGATCCTAAAAGTTTATAACGTGATTGATCGTTTTGGAATTGTATAAGATAAGTGCCCGAGTGCACATAATTAATATACCTTTGGCAAGTAGTGCAGCTAAGTTTAGTGCAACTAGGGAACTCGCCCTGACTTGAATGTAGTACGTTCTCTTTCCGATCTGGATTCGTATAGTGCGGTGATTCGCATTATACGGTGAGGTTGGTCGTGAACCGAAGCATCTCAGTCAGTTTGTGACTTTACATGTTTATATATGAACTTATAATATTCCAGACATTTATCATGCTTCCGATAAGACTCGATCCTTTGGAGTCTTTCTCTTGGATTTTCCTATAAGACTCATTTCCGTTGGAGTCTTCTCTTGATCATGTCTTTTGAGATATTCTAGTAGAAGTATGGTGGTTGGCTATCGTTATCGGTTATTATCCGAGAAACGATGAGTCTAACCTAATACGACTACTTAGAACCACTCTGCTTTGTACCCTTGCTAGTCTTTCATTAGACTAACCCACGAACATTGTTCTTTGCATGTGGGCTGGTGTCATCCGTTCGATTCGGCACATCAGACAAGTTGCCACCCAGTGAAGGCTAAGAACGACTATGACGGACAATGTTTTTGATAAGTTTATTCAGGTTGAGATCCTTGGCGTTGAGATCCTTCCGCTATGTATTTACTCTGAAACAATGTTTTATCCTACGAGGATTGGGTTGTAATCCCCTGACTTATGTTTGAACCATTGGTTTATGGATTATATAAATGTTATGTATGATTTGAATAATCCGGTTTAGCCTTGGGTGGTTTCGGAGGTGAAATTCCGAGATCACTGGCGGTAATGCCTTTCCAAATGGGTTATGATTTGGGGGTGTTACAGATCTGGTATCAGAGCTAAAGTTTGTTTTTAAAACAGGTTGGGTATTTTGAAAGGTTTTATCCTTCTAAAACTATTTCCCGTTTTGAATTGGAAAATGTCTTCCAAACGAATTTGAAATAAATACCGTTCATAGTCGTGCCTTCTTTAGTCTGATATGAGAGGTATGGGAGTTACCTCTATATCTAGAAAGACTGATTTCTTCTTGTTGTTGTAAGACATAGGTGTTTGTCTATTCTTTTGAAAGGACTCGAAAGATGCCGAGATGATTCTATCATCTCTAGTAAGGTTAGATTTCCCTGTTTTTCAGAGATATTTTGAGGTTGGACGACCTAGTAGTTCTCTCGAAGGTATTAAGTATGTACTTCCTGAGTTGGTAGTACTTAATATCCTAGTGCTATAATCTCCGAGTAATTTGGTGTGAACGCTCGAGAGATTAGTGTAGATGAATCTTGTGCTCTATGTTCATAATTCATCTATAGAATTACCAAGTTGATCTATTCTAAGTGATTTTATGGGATAATTAAGGAATTGCCCTTAGGAGTTTTGATGTCTAAGTATGATGTCATAGTCGTTGACATTCATTGTTGAGAAAATGAATACGAAGGATTAATGCTTGATGCAGTCGAGATTTGCCTCCGTATGAGAATTTGTGGGATGAACCTATGGTAGAGTCCGTTGAGCCGTTAAGGTAGGCCAACGAAATATTGTAATAACGATGTTTAAATGGAAGCGATTTCCAAGGGAACTCTAAGGAAAATCCCGAGGAAAATCCTAAGGAAGATCCTCAAGGAGAGGAAAATCCTAGGGGAGATCCCGAGGAAGATCCTCAAAAGAAGGAAGATCCGGAGGAAGATCCTCTAGAGGAGGAAGATCCTGCGGAAGATCCTTAAAAGGAGGAAGACCCAGAGGAAAACCCTGAGGAAGATCCTCGAGAGGGGGAAGATCCGAGGGAAAATCCGGGGGGAACTTCCGATGAGAACCCGGAGGAAGACTTCGTAAGGCAAGGCTAGAAGAGTCTGATGCCTAAAGTGTTCATTTATGAGTATCTTTTAGGAAATAAGGATATTGGAAAAAGTTATGGAAAGATTTGTTTCTTCTTGAGACATCATATTCCTAGCATTTGGAGGTATAGGTTATGTGGAGTTAATGAGATTAAGAGTTATATCTCACTTGTGTACTTGAGATTTTTTGTTCCACTAGAAGTATATAGAGGTGGACTAGTGTAAAGTCCGGAATGCCTAATTGAGGAATCATGTTGTAGGCATTAGTATGGATAAAATGTTGTGAAGGAATAAGTTGATTAAGGGAATAGTTCAACAAGAACTCATTTTCCCTATTGCAATCTTGAGTAGGACTGTGAAATTCGGAGTTATGATGGTCGGGATCATAAGTAAATATGACCCATGTAGGACCAATGATTAAAGCTTTTGAAAAAGTCAAGTGTACGAAATCATAGGTATCCTTTGAAGAGATCTATTTGAGATTTGTTTGAGGTAACATAAGGAAATGATGCAATTACGTCCTGGATGGATAGTAGATTGTGTGAGGAATATAAGGATTTTAAATTAGAAATAAGTCATTTAAGACAGTACGAGTCGTTGGACTCGATAAGTGGAATTTCCAGAGGATGAAGAGTTATGACTCTTGGGAATTGTCTAAGATTGACATCTTGTGAGTATGTCATCTATAAGGCTTATGGTATCATTCTCTTTGAGGAAATAGGAGTAATATCTTATGTGATACGTTTCGAGGAACGTAGGGATAAGATATTATGGTTGTTCTTGAATCTTAAAGGAGTTAAGTTAGAAATTGTTTAAAGAGATGTGTTAAATTATTTTTGTAAGGATTTTAAGTTAGAGATGGCGTAAAGCCAGTCTTACTTTAAGATAAATGATGGGATTGTATAAAGTACCATTAAGGGAATTAAGGAAGTTATGATTTGAAATTACTAAGATTTAATATCTGAGTTATAAGAAGTTAATGTGTAAACCTTGGGTTTGTCTATAAAGAGATTGGAGGAGAAATGTGTGTTCTCCTATTGAAGGTACATTAATATCGTTATGATAATTTTGGGAGACCATTATTATAAGGTAAACATGATTTTGTGGAGTTAGTAAGAATTATTACCTGGTATGTTATATGGAGATAAGATTGTATGATGATGATATGATTAAGGATATTAAGTTCAGGTAGTAAGATTGGTAGAGAGACCATTTCCTCGTTAATAATGCAAGTTTCGGGGTCGAAACTTCTTTTAAGGGGGGAGTGATGTAATATCCCGTATATTTGCACGAATAAAATTTTTGAATTTTCTTAAGCCATATTGCGAGCCAGATTAATTTTGAAGAGATACGAACATTCTGTGTAATGTTTGGCTTTTGTAATATTTTTCTGGGCAATATAAAATACAGTTAAGGTATTTTGGCTTAAAAACTCGTTCGTGTATAAATATATTTAACCCGGGGTTAAGTAAATTTACCATTTAAGGTAAATAAGACAAAAGAGCCAAAGAGGAAGTCGGCCTTTAATGCCTTAGCTTCCACAGCACACCACTTCAGCAGATTTTTCAGCATCTGACAACCAACTTGGTGCAACTGGCAACTAGGCTTGGTGACTTGCCAAGGCTACGGGGCCTAGCTTGTCCACCACCTGGTATACTTGTCTTTCAAGGGCTCTTTTCGGTTTGCCTATAAAAGAGGAGGAGAGGTCGTGAGAAAGGCCAGAAGTTGGCTCCTCACCATTTTCGTCCTCTCTTTTGCTGTCAAAAAACCAGAAAACGTGTTCCTGAGCTGTTCTTCGAACTCGATTTCTGATCAATTCTGTCATCCGTTTGGCGAGATCAAAGTTGCATATTGAAGGTGAGGTGTTGCTTAAAAGGGTGAGAGGAATAGCCAAGCTCGATTCGAACTAGAGGTCAGTCGAAAATTGGTAAGAAAACCCTTGTAAACCACTGATTTTCCCTTCAGAAATTTGTGACTTTTGCTGAACTTTAAACCCGATTTTCGTGGTTGTTTGGGCTTTGTTTTGATCCGTTCCCAGGAGGCCTTTGAAGCTTGTTGGAAGCTTAATAAGGTGGTAGGATCGAACCAAGGAAAATCGAAGCCAAAGGGGTTCGATTTGGATGAGTTGTGCTTGTTGCCACCTCTGTCCTCTGCCCTGTCCGTGTGCCACACCCGGCGGTGTGTGCCTGCCGCACCCGCGGCAGCCATGCCGGTTGTGTGTCTTGGTGTTGGGCATGGGCTTTGGCCTTGTTCCTTTGTCTCGTATTCCATTAGATTCGTATATATAGATATTGAATCTAATTTAGGGTCTTGTTATGGGTCGCTCCATATGGATTTTATCCAGGATCTGTTCCCGTTCTGGACTCGGAAACCCTTTCGTTCTAAGCTTTCGAAGCTTTTGTCAGATCCAAGGCAAGTGGCGGTTCGCTCTTGCTTATCATTCCATAATTCCATTAATTATCAATTGCTTAATTGTTAATTAATTTGGATTGATTATTTTTCATGTCTGGAATCGTTTTATGAAACTATCTTTGGAAATTAAAATGGATATTATAATAGGTTGTATATCTGCTAGAACAACGCTATTATATATATATACCTAGATTGAAATATATCTATGATGTTAGCCGTGATGGCTTTAATATGATTATTTGACTGTTCTGAACTGTGTAGTTAGAACGAGTATTCGTAGGAACGTTACTGAGGCCCTAGAGTCCAGTCGTTTCTTTATAATCAGGTAGAGAGATGGCTCGTCCCCACCTAATACCAATTGGATGGTCATGACCTACCTCTTTACTCAGGTGAAGAGGTGATGCACTTAAACAGTGTCACAAATCTTGGGAGTGTTCCCAAAAGATCTCTCGTCTCGGGACGAGCTGATCCTAAAAGTTTATAACGTGATTGATCGTTTTGGAATTGTATAAGATAAGTGCCCGAGTGCACATAATTAATATACCTTTGGCAAGTAGTGCAGCTAAGTTTAGTGCAACTAGGGAACTCACCCTGACTTGAATGTAGTACGTTCTCTTTCCGATCTGGATTCGTATAGTGCGGTGATTCGCATTATACGGTGAGGTTGGTCGTGAACCGAAGCATCTCAGTCAGTTTTTGACTTTACATGTTTATATATGAACTTATAATATTCCAGACATTTATCATGCTTCCGATAAGACTCGATCCTTTGGAGTCTTTCTCTTGGATTTTCCTATAAGACTCATTTCCGTTGGAGTCTTCTCTTGATCATGTCTTTTGAGATATTCTAGTAGAAGTATGATGGTTGGCTATCGTTATCGGTTATTATCCGAGAAACGATGAGTCTAACCTAATACGACTACTTAGAACCACTCTGCTTTGTACCCTTGCTAGTCTTTCATTAGACTAACCCACAAACATTGTTCTTTGCATGTGGGCTGGTGTCATCCGTTCGATTCGGCACATCAGACAAGTTGCCACCCAGTGAAGGCTAAGAACGACTATGACGGACAATGTTTTTGATAAGTTTATTCAGGTTGAGATCCTTGGCGTTGAGCGCTATGGTCAAAACTTGTTTTACCTTTAAAGACTTCCGCTATGTATTTACTCTGAAACAATATTTTATCCTACGGGGATTGGGTTGTAATCCCCTGACTTATGTTTGAACCGTTGGTTTATGGATTATATAAATGTTATGTATGATTTGAATAATCCGGTTTAGCCTTGGGTGGTTTCGGAGGTGAAATTCTGAGATCACTGGCGGTAATGCCTTTCCAAATGGGTTATGATTTGGGGGTGTTACAAACCGGCTCGTAATATCACTCTCAATATCTGTCTGCAAAGTCTGCAGGCGAGTCAGCATTCCCTCATTTGCAGCGTGTTGACGCAGTGTGAAAGCATCAAAACGAGCAAACACCTCGTCCCAAGGAATCTCAGAAGTCAATGCAGAAGAAGAGGCAGCAGCATACGCAGGGGGATCAGCATATGCAGGGGGATCAATATCCATAGGGGCAGAAACCTGGAGACTATCCTCAGAATCGGAAGGAACGACCTCAGCATCAGATGGAATGAGCCACTGTGTGAAATCCCGCAGGTAGGTAAAGGGGCGAGGAAGCCGCATCACGTGGCCTCCATAAGAAAACCAAAGGAATTGCTCCGGTGAGTTGTTCAACATACCACACCATCGCAGACATGGGATGTCGTAGCAAACAGGCATGATCGGTTGAGGAATAGTGGCAGTCTGAACTCTGGCGGCCGCAACCAAAGTGATCAGACCACCCTGAACAATATCTCGCGCTTCACCCTCGCGAATCCGCTGGAGTTCGCGCGCCCATACCAAAACCCAACAAGGAGTCTCCTCATCCAAAGGGTCGAGCATCGGAGAGAACAAACCAAGACGCTTCAAAGAAATCTTCCTATCTTCCGCACTCCCACAAAATGACCGCACCAGCACAGAATGAATTAAGCGTAGACAAGGGTACACAAGCTTGTTACTGGTTTCCTTCCCTTTCTGATAAGCAGACATTCCCGTAGCGGTAATCCATAATTCGTTAGTGTCCGCCTCGTCGGGTCCCTTCTTCCACCTAGCGGTAGGTGGTCTAGACACTCCCAGAACCTCCCTGACTTCCTCAACTGGCATCTCATAAGCCCGTCCCTCATACTTGAATTTTATACCCGCAAGTACCTTGCGCTCTTCACCATTAATAGTGCGTCTCTCATGGTATCTTAACATGGTGGCGATAAATTGGTAACAAATTTCGGGGAACGCAGGGGAACACTTGTCCAGGAAGCCCCCCAATCCCAACTTATCCAAACACAGCTGGACCATTTCTAACATACCCAATTCGGCCAAGGTACTCTTATCAAAGAATCGAGGTGGGAGCACAGTCCTCTCTGCAACCACATCATAAGCTTTGTTCTCCTCCACAGTCATGCCAACCTTCCTAGCTCTCGGCATAATGAAAGTATTGGAACACTCGGAATCAAAGAGCTAGGCAAAGAGGACTTACAAACCAAAGACGGGGGTTCACCGCGGGGCGGTATGCTCCACCGCGGGGCGGCGATGAAGACCAGTTACTCCACTGAAGGTTGCCGCCGGGTCGCGGTAAGGACTGCCGCGGGGCAGTGACTGTTCAACCTTCTTCTCCAAATCAAAATTCCCGACTCGCACGAGGCGGTGAAACTCCAACGCGAGGCGGCGACTGTATGATCAACTCTATCTCGACCTCCGACGAGCCTAGACAAAGCCCAACTTCCTCCAATCACACCTCCAAAACTTCACAACACATCCCTGCAACTAATAAACACTACGGGGTGGTCGGACAAGTGGAATGTGGCGGCTTGGGTATGGGAATCTGAAATTGGGTTCAAGGATCTTCCACAAGCAAAGCTTAGAACAAGGGTGAGGTGGGGATTTGAGGTTTTGGGTTGAGGACGTGAGAGGTGAAAGAAGGGTGCGGCAAAAAGAGAGGGGGAGAAAGAAAAGGGTGAGGAGGGTAGGGTTTGGCGGGAGTGTTTAAAGGGTAATGGGGGTAAATACCAGGTACCGGACTGCGGGACGATCCAAAGAACACCATCAAATCCTTCGTATCCAACTTGGAGAATGTTTTTGAAAACAAAACCGTTTTTTTTATATAAAAAAATTCAGAGTTGAGTGAAAATACCCAGGCCTCACCGCGGGGCGGTGTAGTGTGCCGCGTGGCGGTCGTGGGTTTCCTGGAGAGTTAAACTCGCCTCCATTTACTTTCATACCTGACACGTTAGTAGCAGGCGGACGAAACAAAGCAAAAGAACTACGAAAAAGTCTAAGGAAAGAAAATCAAAAGAAGAGAAAAAGAAAAATACCTCGGGTTGCCTCCCGATCAGCGCCTTGGTTAACGTCGTTGGCTCGACGTAGGCTGTGGCCTATCGGTTTTCAGCTTCAGGGACTTCAAAACTCACTTCATCAACTCGGTTCGGGGTGAAGCCTTCATGGTAAGGCTTCAATCTTTGGCCATTCACTTTGAAAATGTTGTTTGTCTTGGGGTTAATCAATCCAATGGCGCCATGGGGGTATACTTCAGCAATTTCATAAGGACCCGTCCACTTGGATTTCAGCTTCCCAGCAAAAAGCTTAAGCCGAGATTGAAATAGGAGGACCTTATCCCCTGGCTTGAAATCTCTTCTCAAGATGTGCTTGGTCTTCGCCTTATAGCTAACAGAGTTCTCATAAGACTCAAGGCGCAACTCCTCTAGTTCTTGCAGCTGTAGCTTCCGGAAATCTCCCACTTCATCCAATTGCATGTTGCATTTCTTTATTGCCCACCATGCTTTATGTTCAAGCTCTACAGGGAGGTGGCATGCTTTTCCGAAAACTAACCGGAAAGGGGACATTCCTATTGGAGTTTTGAAAGCTGTGCGGTATGTCCACAGTGCATCATTAAGTTTATAACTCCAATCCTTCCGATTGGTTGCAACCGTTTTCTCCAGGATAGATTTAATCTCTCTATTTGAAACTTCGGCCTGCCCATTAGTTTGAGGATGATAGGCCGTGGAGACTCTTTGGGTGACATGATATTTCTTCAGCAGGGCAGTCACTGTCTTGTTGCAGAAATGGGTTCCCCGATCACTAATTAAAGCTTTGGGTATCCCAAATCTTGAGAAAATCTTCTCCTTAAGAAAACATGCCACAACTCTAGAATCATCAGTCCTGGTGGCCTTCGCTTCCACCCACTTGGAAACGTAGTCCACCACAAGCAATATATAGAGATTCCCATGAGAGCTAGGAAAAGGGTCCCATAAAGTCAATGCCCCAAACATCAAAGACCTCGCAAAAGATTAATGATGATTGCGGCATCTCATTCCTCCTGGAGATATTTCCAACCCTTTGGCATCGGTCACATGATTTACGAAAGGCGTAGGCATCCCGAAAGATGTGTGGCCAATAAAATCCTGCATCCAATACTTTCCTAGCAGTCCTATTTGCTCCAAAATGACCCCCACATGCATGAGAATGACAAAAGTTAAGGACAGATTATACCTCATTGTCCGGAAGACATCGGCGCACTACCTGATCGACACAATGTTTCCATAGGTAAGGATCATCCCAAACATAGTGACGGGCTTCTCTTTGTACCTTCTCCTTTTGAGCTCTAGTGTAATCCGGGGGTAGTTCCTCTCGAACCAAATAGTTCACGATATCTGCATACCATGGTCTAAAAGAACGAAGCCCGAAGACGGCCTCGGCTATGTGAGGAGGGGGTTCAGAAGTACTCACAGAGCAAAGTGTGAGTCCGGAGATGCTGCCGCGGGGCGGTGATGTCACCGCGGGTCGCGGTGAGTTTTGCTGGCTCTCAGTTGAAAATGCCGCCGGGTCGCGGTGGGTGTCACCGCGGGGCGGTGGAGCCTCCAGTTCCACAATTTCTACAGATCGTCGGGTCGCGGTAGTGTTACCCGAGATTCCTTTGATCATAAAGAGTGTGTCGTTTGGAAAAGTTCCGTGGATGGGGCTCTGTGCTCCGGGCTTATCTTCTTCATGCACGAGCCTACTCAGCAAGGTTATTAAAATCGAGATTTTAGGATCGGATCACGGAAGGCCCTGCGGATCGGATCGTAAAATCGGATCGTAAAATCGTAAGATTTTATAAACTTATTAAAAATAATATATTATAAATATAAAAAATAAAATAAAAAATTCAAGAATTTAGGTAAGATAAATGGAAGTTTCCTAAAATAAAATGAAACATTACATGGCCAAAAGTTCAGAATTCATACATAATAGACAGGATCTTAAGATTATATAACCATAAAGACATGATCTTAAGCCGATTTTACACGATTTTACACGATTTTAATACGCTTTTACACGATTTTGACCACAAAGACAGGATCTTAAGATTTTATAAGGGTCGTAAGATCCTATGATTTTAAGCCGATTTTAGACGATTCTAATACGATTTTACTATTTTTCGATTTTATTGCCCGATCCGGATCAGACCCCTCCTACTGGATCGTAAAATCGCACGATTTTACGATCCGGATCTCGATTTTAATAACAATGCTACTCAGGTGATCCTCTACTAGGTTCTCCGCTCCCTTTTTATCTCGTATCTCAACATCAAATTCAGTGAGTAGGAGAACCCAGCGGATTAATCTTGGCTTTGCTTCCTTCTTCGTCATTAGGTAACGAAGGGCAGCATGGTCTGTGTAGATGATCACCTTTACTCCCAAAAGATATTGCCTAAATTTTTCCAAGGCAAAGACAACTGCCAGCATTTCTTTCTCAGTGGTGGAGTAGTTCCTCTGAGCTATATTTAGAGTCATGGAGGCATAATGAATTACATGGGAGGTACGTCCCACTTTTTGGCCTAGAACTACTCCAACCGCATAGTCACTGGCGTCACACATGATCTCAAACGGGCGAGACCAGTCAGGTGCCTAAATGATAGGTGCACTTGTCAGGCGTTCTCTCAAGCAATCAAACGCCTTCTTGCACTCGTCGGTGAACTCATAGGTCACCTCTTTCTTCAGTAGCTCGCATAGGGGTGAAGAGATCTTAGAGAAGTCCTTGATAAACCTTCGGTAAAGACCTGCATGACCTAAAAAGGAACGCACTTCACGCACATTAGTAGGATAAGGCAAAGACTAAATCACATCAATCTTCGCCTTATCGACCTCAATAACCCTAGCAGAGACAATATGACCAAGCACTATACCCTGTTCTACCATGAAATGACACTTTTCAAAATTCAAAACCAGGTTGGTTTCAACACATTTTTTAAGTACAAGTGCCAAATGGTTCAAACATGAATCAAAGCTATCCCATGCACTGTGAAGTCATCCATGAATACCTCAATAAATTTCTCAACATATTCAGAGAAAATACTAACCATACATCGTTGAAATATACCGGGTGCGTTACACAAACCAAATGGCATTTTGCGGTATGCAAAGGTGCCAAAGGGACATGTAAAAGTGGTTTTCTCCCGGTCCTCTGGCGCTATAGCCACCTGAAAATATCCTGAGTACCCGTCGAGAAAACAGTAATAGGGACGCCCAGCAAGGCGTTCTAGCATTTGATCAATAAAAGGTAAGGGAAAATGGTCTTTCCGAGTTACCGCATTTAGCTTAGGGTAGTCAATGCATACCCTCCATCCTGTAGTGGTCCTTGTAGGAACCAAATCCCCTTGTTGATTCTCCACTATAGTAATACCTCCTTTCTTAGGGACAACCTGGGTTAGACTTACCCATTGGCTATCGGAAATAGGAAAGATCATATCAGCTTTAAGGAGTTTCAACACCTCCTTCTTGACCACTTCCATCATTGGAGGATTGAGTCTTCTCTGTGGCTACCTAGATGGCTGGGCTCCATCTTCAAGTAAAATCCTATGCATACAAGTCGAGGGACTTATCCCTTTTATGTCTGTAATGGTCCATCCAATCGCATTCTTGTACTCCCTGAGCACGCCTAATAGCTTCATTTCCTGGTCTTCAGATAGCTTACTAGACACAATGACTGGCAAAGTCTCGTTGGCTCCAAGAAAGGTGTACTTGAGGTGATCCGGCAGCGGCTTCAATTCAATCTCGGGAGCCTGTATAACAGAGGGAGCAAGCTTCTCGCTCGGGTTTAGTAAATTGGGGCCAATGCCCAAAGGATCAATAGGAAACTTACCATATGCATCCATCTGAGCTATGATTTCCTGCATGTTAGATGGTAAAGAGTATTCCTCATGGGACAATTCCAAATTATTCTCAACAATGGACATCAACTCATCAGGACCAGATATATTAAATACATCATGTGCAATAGAATCGATCACATCGATGGAGCATAAAGAATGGTCTTCATTGGGGTGTTTCATAGCTTCATAAATATTATATTCCACCTTCTCCCCATCGAATTCCATAGAAAGTGTCCCACTTTGCAAATCAAGTTTAGTCTTAGCAGTTTTCAAAAATGGCCTACCTAACAGTATAGGAGTTGCCTTTGTACCCATTTCCATATCTAAGACATACAAATCTGCAGGGAATATCAATTTATCAACCATAACAAGAACATCCTCTACTACTCCTCTAGGGTAGACACTAGACCTATCAGCTAATTGAATTACAATTCATGTTTCCTGTAGAGGTCCAAGTCCAAGAGATTCATAGAGGGAATATGGCAAAACATTAATGGAGGCACCAAGATCAAGCATAGCTCTTTCAAATTTAGTGTCACCAATAATACAAGGAATGCTCCACATACCTGGATCGCCGCACTTCTTTGGCATACGCCTCTGGAATACAGCGGATACGCGTTCGCTGACCTTGACTTTTTCCTTGCCCTTCAGCTTCTGATTTCTCTTGATGGTGCATAGCTCCTTTAAAAACTTAGCATACCTAGGTACACTCTTTACAAGTTTGAGGAGGGGGATGTTAACCTCACACTTACTGAAGGTGTCGAAGAGATCCTTGTCGTCGATTACTCTCCTTTCCTTTAGTGCCTCCGGAAAGGGGGCAGGGGGCTTTTCAGATCTAAGAGGAGGGAAATTTGGACGAACATAGGGGTCCTCTTCTTCGTCATGATCAAAATCTGGGCTTTCACCGCGGGGCGGTGGACTCACCGCGGGGCGGTGTTCTTGGCCGCGGGGCGGCGGTGTTGACTCAGGACAACTAAGAGTTGCCGCCGGGTCGCGGTGAGTGTCGCCGCGGGGCGGTGGCATTTGCCTATCGTCAATTTCAGCCCTGTCGTCCTTTTCAGCAGTAGGAGCGACTTGCAATTCCTTGCCACTTCGGAGGGTCACATCATTTACACTTTCTTGTGCGGCCCTTTTGTCCAACCTAGTGACCACATCTGTTAACTGACCCACTGTCTCCTTCATACTCTTGATGTTGGCCACAGTTGTTTGTACATGAGTTGCGAAGTGCATTGTTAAGGCCTTGATCAAGTCTTCAGCTGAGGGGGAGCTACTAGCTTGGGGAGTAGCTGGTGGCTCATCAAAGTGAGGTTGTGGCGGTGGTTGTAGTTGTTGTTGATCAAGTCGAGGTCTAATAGTCCTGTAACCTCCAGCAGCGTATACTTCCGCATTAGTGGCATCTTGAAGTTGGGGACAAGCGTTGGTGTTGTGACATGGGTCAACGCAAATTCCACAAGCATTGTGCTGTTGAGGCTCTTCTTGTTTACTCATCTTCACTATAATCTCTTTCAATGAAGCAATTTCTTGCAATAGATGTGTATCATTGGAGTTGACAGCATTAACTCCTCTGGTCTTTGGGGCTTCATCAAAATCTCTTGTGCTCTCAGCCATATCATGAAGTTTAATCATGGCTGCATCAGTGGTCATACTCAAGATACTACCACCACAAGTAGCATCTATGATTCTTCTTTCATCATCCATCAGCCCATTGTAGACATAGAGTACTAGAGCTTTCTTGTCAAAACCATGGAACGGGCAACTAGAGCAAAGTCGTTTGAACCGAACACAATAGTCATAAAGGGTCTCCTCCTCTCCTTGTTCAATACTGGCAATCGCCCTTTTCCAGGCATTCGCCATCTTGGTTGGGAAATATTGTGCGAGGAAGGCCTTATGTAGCTTAGCCCATGAATCTATGCTTCCGCTAGGCAGATGATAATACCAGTCCTCAGCATCGTCCTTAAGAGTGAACCCGAAGGCTCTCATTTTAATCTGATCTTCAGTGACGTTGGCTGGTTTAATGCTCATAATGACGTTGTGGAATTTACCCAAGTGAACAATGGGATCCTCCCCACTTCGTCCATGATATCTCGGGAGCAACCGTATCACTCCTGTTCTGAGTTCAAATGTCACACCATCTGCAAGGGGTGGAATGATTACAGCCAATGGCTGTTGTATCAGATCTGGCATAGTCAACTGTCGGAGTGTCTGAGCCATTCGTACATGTCTCTGTATCAACTTCAACAAGTAACGAATCAGTAGCAAAGGTGCGGACCGTAAGATAGATCCACACCGCAGTCAATCACAAATAATCACAAACAGAGTATTTTACTCCCCGACAACGGCGCCAAATTTGACAAGGCCGGAAACCGGTGTCGTTTTCCTGTCAAATAAATCCTAATTCACCTACTAAAGAGTATAGCAAGCAAGTCAGGGTCGATCCCACAGGGAGTCGGTTATCTGTATGCAATTGACGTGTGACTAACAAGTAACAAGGGGGTTTTAGAATAATCGCAGAGTAACAAAGATGCAAGCTTCAAAACTTAGAAGAAATATGATGAGTGTAAGTATTTCACTAGACAAATATCCACACTGCAGATGAAACAGGTTGATCCTCGATAACTATTGTTCCAAGTTTTTTTCACAATCTTATAGTTGTTCCCACCCTGATCTTAAGTACTACCAATTCTCATAGTTGTTGATAGACTTATCACAATATAAATGGAAGAAAACCTTACCACTAACAAAGCAATAGCAATACACACAAGGATATAGGATACATGCAAATAGAAGAAAACCTTACTACTAACATGCAAATAATTCTCTCTCACAATTGCACACTCGTATTCCACTATATGTAACAATTGTGTTTGCCACTAGGTATGCACTCGTATTCCACTATATGCAAACCCTAGCACTATGATAGATGTCGAAAAACCTAGTTAGCTACGCTAGAAGAATCAACATAAACCAATAGACAATATGCTCGAGAGAATTAAACCAACTTTATAAGATATAGAACAAGGAATAGAAATCTCACAACCAATTCATTGCAATGCTTCAATTGTCTAGCGAAATAAAGGTGTTTAGTTCTCCATTCGTTCAAACCCTAGATCTAGAATGAATAATGAGAGAACGTCCTTCTCTAAAAACTGGAAAAACTCTTAAATAGGTTCAGGAAAATAAAGCTAAACCTAGCAAACAAAATAAGGAAATAAAATAATAGAAAATAGAATATCCGAAGGTGCTAAAATCGGAAACAAATAAATGCTGGCCGCGAGGCGTCAACATTCACCGCGGGGCGGTGAGTTACACCGCGGGGCGGTGGCTTCGCTGTGTCGCCTTCTCTGAGATCCACCGCCGGGTTGCGGTGGCTTGTGGCGTGGGGCAGCAAAGACCGCTTCTTCAGTTCTTCATTTTCTGCTCTTCATCCTTCATTAAGCTGTAAATCCTATGATATCTTCACTTCTTAACTCTTCTTTTGGATTACAGACTTAGCCTAAATCTATACCGAAACTCCATCTAAATCATGTCAATAATCACTAGTTAAGGTGCCTGAAATGGCACCTATCACCTCCCATAACTGTAACATACTCGCTTCATCTTTTGGAAACTAGGGCTCTTGTGCCCGGCCTTACCACAGTTGGGGCATTGAATCCCGCCGCTATTCCAGCCTGAGTCCTTGGCGGAATCAGACGGAGTTGCCTTGGTCCTAGTACGACCAGACTTCTCGATCTTGGTGGGCAACGCCGAGCGCTTGAACGAGCCAGCCACGCGATTCTGTTGCCTACCCTTTGCCTTAATCTGTGCCTCCACACTAGCTGCGACTTGAGGTATGGGGGCCGCTTGGGCTTGCGGTAACATTTGGGCCGTTAGTACTTCGACCACTAATCCCACTATATGCCCAATGGTTGTCGCATTTAGCACGATCGGGGCAGGAGGTGGAAATCCCCTTGCAGCTTGGGGGTCCACTTGTCCCTGATGAACATCCTGTCGCGACTTGAGGTCGGGTCACTACTACGTGATCCAGATCCCGCGTCTTCCCTTGGTGGAGTAGCACTTCTCAGCCGAATTCGAGAATCGTTGCTAGGACTTTCGTTATCTGCTCGGTTGGTGGATTGGGTGTCCATCATCTGTTGATGAACCATAACATTGGTTTAGAACTTTTCCAACTTGTACTTGACACTGAGTCAATTACGTTATGATACGATTTATAAGGGTCCAAACTAATAACTCTACATTAGTCTGACTGGCCCACACCACTAACCGCAGAAACGACTTTTTCTCTGACTTACTTGAAAGGAACTCTAGGAGAAATGTCAACCTTTAAATGACAATCCATCTAAGGAGAAATGATATTCTTAAGAATGGATCTAAGGAATAAGTATCAACCTGAATCTTGCAGAAGTTTGAAAACCACTTAAATCTTATACTTTCAACTTCATACTTTATACCCTTAAATCTAAAAAAAATATAGTTATTTATAAAGTTAGTTTCTCAAACTAGTGATACGATTATCACCAAAACTTGTACCAAGACCAAAATCTCACTTTTAAAGTTACAATCTTTAAACTTATTTTGATTGCGTATAACGCGCCTTTTATAAACCAACGATAAACAACTTTTGAAGTTCAAAATAGCTAAATCATTAGTTTAAATTAAATTACAAGAAATAATTAAAACTCTTAAATTTAACACTAAAACTCTCGAAATTTATTTCAAATGAAAAATAGGTTGAAAATAGTTTCGAAATTAATTTTTGAAAATTCTCAAACCTAACAATAGGCCAAGAATTTTAAAACCGTTGCTCTGATACCATAATTGTAACACCCCCGACTTATTGTCGGTAGTGCCACACGCCAGTGACCTCAGACGTTACCGTCCAAAGTCACCCAAGGCTTTAATCGGAACAATTAATCTTAAATAAACACAATTAAATAACGGAAGGTTAAACAACGGAAGACATTTTTGAATGAAACTCAATACTTTTATATTCAAAGATCTCTCATCAAACGAGAGATCTGTTTTTACAACAGAGTGAAATTACAGCGGAAGACTTTAAATTACACAGCGGAAGACTTCAAGAATAAACCTAGTACATGACTAGGTTATAAAAATACATATTAAAGTACTACTTAACGATCTTTGAAATACCGGCACTTAAATCTGCAAATGCAAGTCTCTTATTCAACGATTACTTCGAGTCTTCGGGAACCAACCACTGATGTGCCGTATAGGACGGATGACACCAGCCAACCATGCAAGGAATAAAACCCGGTTGGTTAGTCTAATGAAATGTAACACCCCTGATTTATACCGGTAGTGTCACACGCCAATGATCTCAGACATTACCGTCCAAAGTCACCCCAGGCTTTAATCGAAACAATTAAACTTAGTTAAGTAACAAAATATTAAACAGCGGAAGACATTTTAGTATGAAACTGAACCGTTTTATTAAAAGATCCCTCATCAAACGAGAGTAGCGTTTTTACAACAGAGTAAACATTTCAGCGGAAGACTTTAAAGAATCAACCTATAACATGGCTAGGTTATAAAGATATATTAAAGTAATACTTAACAACTTAAAACACTGACACTTAAATCTTCGTCTGCAAGCCTCTTCTTCTTCAACTGGTTACTTTAACTTCGGAAACCAACAATTGATGTGCCGTATAGGACGGATGACACCAGCCAACCATGCAAGGAATAAAACCCGGTTGGTTAGTGTAATGAAAGACTATGCAAGGGTGAAAGCAGAATGGTTCTAGTGATTGTAACCGTTTACTATCATTGTTCCTCGAATAATAACCGAAGGAACGATATATAACCGGTACTTTCACGGAAAAATTAATATTTAGATATGCACTGAAGAGAAGACTCGCAAAGGAAATGAGTCTTATGGGAAACATACGAAGGAAAGACTCCAAGATTTGAGTCTTACGGGAAATTATGACAACTGTTTGGGAACGTTATAGTTTCACACAAGCGTTTAAAAGCGACTTGACTATTTGGGTCCACGACCAACCTCATCGCTTAGTGCGAATCCAGATTGGAAAGAGGACTTACTTTAATCGAAGCCCAGACGAGTTTCCACGTTGTACTTCTCGCCCAAGATTCATTAATTATGTGCCTAACCGCACTTATCTTATTTAATTCCAAAACGATTATTACTGTTAAGGCTTTTAATATTATTTCGAGTAACTACGAACCTTTATGATTTCGAGTAACTACGAACTTTTATGATTTCGAATAACTATGAACCTTTAATACACAAGGTGACATTACGTCCACCCAAATTGCACTAGCAATGTGCTTAACACTTCAGATCCTTACAGATGGATAAGAAGCAATGGGTCACGATCTTAAGAGAATTATAAAGAAACGACTATCCTTACAAGGAATATCGTTCCTACTAATACTCGTGCTATTCTAGCATTAAAGTTCACATTTAAATCCACAACAAAACCATTACGGTCATTAACAAGTATAATAGCGTTGTTTCTAGCAATATATACAATCTATCATAGTATCATATTTTAATCACGTTATTTATAAAATCTGTTCCCAAACGAAAACAACAGTTCAATCCAATTTAATTAACAATTAAAAACAATTGATAATTAATAGAACATGGAATGATTAAGCAAGAGTGAACCGCCACTTGTCTTAAATAGATTTGGCGATGAATCTAGACGAGACGACTACTGATGATATCATTTCATGGGATATGGCATATGCTTCCGATAGGTCTAGCCAGGCTACGAGTTCACGCGTGATCCAGCAAATAACGTTATAACTGACAAATTAATTAATATCAATTAATTTGTCTGGACGAACTCAAGGGATTAAATTTAATAAATTTTTATGATTTTAAATCATAAAAATATTAATTAAATTTTCCTAAAGAAAAATACGGATAAAAGTGGGTCAAAATTATACCGTTTGATTGATCTCGGGTTAAAATTGGACTGAAAGGCTAATGGGCTTTCGGCCCATTACAAGAGCTGATTAAGGGGGCCCACTACTTCATCTTCTTCTTCAACCTCCCACGATCAACAGCAACAACAACTTCAACACAAAAACTCGGTGCGGGGCTTCGCCGAGGAGTAGCTTCGTCACTGGAGAGTAGCGACCACCAGCAGCAGCCAGCAGCGGCGGCGAACACCAGCAGAACGACGACAGCTCCCAACAGCAGCACCACGCAGCAGCGGCGGCTTCACGCAGCAACGACAGAGCTGGGGAGCAGCGACGGCAGGCAGCTTCAACGACGACAGAGCTGGGTCGCCGGGATGGGCTTCGCGATGCCGGAAGAGCAGCAACAACACCCATGAACAGCAGAGGCCTCGCGGCGCCTCGCCTTGTCGCCGGATTAATCTCGCCGGCGGGAAGAACAATCGAGAAGGGACGGGAGAGACTTGGTCAGATCTCGGTGCCCATCAACTCTCCAGCCTCACCTCCATTAAATAGCCCAAGGAGGAAGCCCCAGCCTCGACACGGAGGAGCAGGCATCCGCCACGACGAAGGGCACGCGGCACACATGCCGGCTTGCTCGAACAGCACACGACCGCGTCTGTTTGCCCGAAAAAAAATATATGGGTATGGTTTTAACCCCGAAAATTATATGTTTGTATCCAAACAAATATTCTAAGTTCTGAAAATACATCGAATGTATTTTATACCACTCAAGGAATTATTTCGGAGATCAAGGATGTTACAGAAAATTCGAACTCCTCTGAAAGCGAAATAATTATTGAACGAAGGTTGAGAAAATTACTCAAATATCCTTACTAAAAATGAGGGGTATTACATCACTACCCCCTTAAGAAAAGTTTCGACCCCGAAACTTGGCCGATAACAACTCAGAGAGCGACCTCTACTCTAAGCTATCCAATACTTATAGGTTTAACCATGCTTGACCCATTTAACACTTCGTAAATTGGTTCAAACATTTCTAGGTTAAAACTTATCACCCTTCATAGCTTAAGAAAGTTCTATCATCTACTTACACAAACATCTATTCCACCAGGCTATTCCTATGGTAATATGAGGGTTATTACATTACTATCCCCTTAAACAAAGCTTCGACCCCGAGACTAGCATTGTTAACGAGGAAACGGTCTCACTACCAACCTTACTACCTAAACTTAATATCCTTAGTAACCTTATCACTGACATTGTTCCTAGGAAATCGATCTGTCTCTTCAATTACACCATTATCCCACATATCTCCATATGTTACACCTGTAGCAACTCGTAACTACAACCACAAAGTCATAATAATCTTATGATAGTATCCTAAAAAATCATTGCAACCGATTTGCTATACCTTAAGCATGAGAATACACATTACTCCTTTCACTTTTCCATTTATAACTTCTCTCAGAGTACGTACCTTATCTTCCTCAATATCCATTACCGGAACTTAGTGGTTCTTGAGACATCGCATTTCCTAATTCCTTTAAGTGTATACCCCACAATTCCATTGTTCATCATCATCGGGTTTGGCCCTTATGCCAATTCTAACTTGGTGTCCTTTCGGTAGCGATTTAACCTATTCCTTTAATCATTCTGTAACTTAAACCTTTAAGATTCCTTAACTTTCTCCAAAAATAATCACAACACCTTTATTCTTATGTTCCTCAAAGCGAATCACAAGAGACATTACTCCTATTTCCTCAAAGTATCATATTGATAACTGATTCATTACCAACAAAATCAATCACTTATGTCCTAATCCTTCAATAGATATACTCGAGTAACAATTGTTACCTTACTCCTTAAACACACATAAGACAAATCTATTTACTAAATCCTTTAGTTTATCGAAATCATCAACATAACCTATCCTTAAATTGTAATCTTTCCATTTAAGTGGCCTACTCCCAACACAATAGCTTCATAACTTAATCTCTTCCAAAAAGAGTTGTACCATAAGCCTTATAGATGACACACTCACATAAAGTCCAAATGTCGAACCTTGCAACCTTACAAAGTATCATAACTCCTTATTCCCTGAAAGTACAACTTACCAAATTCAATCACTTGACCCAATTAGGTTTGGCCCATACGCCCATTTCCTAACTTATATCCCAAAGGTTTGTTTAACTGTCTCAAATAACTTATTTCTGACTTAAGATCCTTATATTCCTCACACAATTTACTATCCATCCAAGAATTAATCATATCATTTCCTTATATTACCTCAAACGAACCTCAATTAGATCTTCCAAAATGATACCTATGATTTTGTACACTTAGTTGCTCCACAAGCTATAATTACTGGTCCTACACTGGCCATACTTACTTATAAATCCCGTAACCATAACTCTTGGTTCCACCGTCTTACTCAAGATCGCAATAGGGGAAAACGAGTTCCTGATGGACTATCCTTTTGATATATTTATTCCTTTCTCAACAATCTATCTACATCAATGCTTACAGCATGAACTCACAACTAGGCATTCTGGACTTCGCATTAGTCCACCACTATATACTTTATCAGAACGAATGTTCAAGGTACACATATGAGAGATAACTCTTAATCTCATAGAGCATTAACCACACATCATTGTTCCTACACCCTAAGGAATTTTGGAGAAACTCTACTTACGAGATAACGCCCGTCAACTCAGAAAGCAATCCATGTCATATAGATGTGACATTACTCCAGAAATGAAGAAAGAATCTTAGGAATGGATCTAATGAATAAGTAACACTCGAAGCTTGCAGAAGTTTGAAAACCACTCATTAATAAACCTTATACCTTCAAGCTTTATACTATATACTATTAACCCTTTTATATAAAAATAATTATTTATAAAGTTAATTTCTCAGCTAGTGATATGATTATCGCAAGACTCTTTCCAAGATCAAAATCACACTTTAAGAGTTACAACCATAAACTTAATTTAATCGCTTATAACACGACATTTTATAAACCAATTATAAATAGATTTTGAAGTTCAAATAGCTAAATCATTATTTTAAATTCCAAAGAGTAAAGAAAACTTTTAAATCCAACAGTTAAATCTTCAAAGTTCTTTTTAATAGAAAATAGGTTGAAAATAGTTTCGAAATTATTTTTTTTGAAATTTCTCAAACCTAATAATAAGCCAAGAATTTTAAAACCATTGCTCTGATACCATAACTGTAACACCCCCGATTTATACCGGTAGTTCCACACGCCAGTGACCTCAGACATTACCGTCCAAAGTCACCCCAGGCTTTAATCGGAACAATTAAACTTAGTTAAGTAACAAAAGATTAAACAGCGGAAGACATTTTAGTATGAAACTGAACCGTTTTATTAAAAGATCCCTCATCAAACGAGAGTAGCGTTTTTACAACAGAGTAAACATTTCAGCGGAAGACTTTAAAGAATCAACCTATAACATGGCTAGGTTATAAAGATATATTAAAGTAATACTTAACAACTTAAAACACTGACACTTAAATCTTCGTCTGCAAGCCTCTTCTTCTTCAACTGGTTACTTTAACTTCGGAAACCAACAATTGATGTGCCGTATAGGACGGATGACACCAGCCAACCATGCAAGGAATAAAACCCGGTTGGTTAGTGTAATGAAAGACTATATAAGGGTGAAAGCAGAATGGTTCTAGTGATTGTAACCGTTTACTATCATTGTTCCTCGAATAATAACCGAAGGAACGATATATAACCCGGTACTTTCACGGAATGATTAATATTTAGATATGCACTGAAGAGAAGACTCCTAAAGGAAATGAGTCTTATGGGAAACATACGAAGGAAAGACTCCAAGATTTGAGTCTTACGGGAAATTATGACAACTGTTTGGGAACGTTATAGTTTCACACAAGCGTTTAAAAGCGACTTGACTATTTGGGTCCACGACCAACCTCACCGCTTAGTGCGAATCCAGATTGGAAAGAGGACTTACTTTAATCGAAGCCCAGATGAGTTTCCACGTTGTACTTCTCGCCCAAGGTTCATTAATTATGTGCCTAACCGCACTTATCTTATTTAATTCCAAAACGATTATTACTGTTAAGGCTTTTAATATTATTTCGAGTAACTACGAACCTTTATGATTTCGAGTAACTACGAACTTTTATGATTTCGAGTAACTACGAACCTTTAATACACATGGTGACATTACGTCCACCCAAATTGCACTAGCAATGTGCTTAACACTTCAGATCCTTACATATGGATAAGAAGCTGTGATACCCCGTATTTTTCTAAGGTTATTTTGGGAATTATGGAATTTTCCCGAGTACCCGTTGTGTACGTCGGATTTAATTCAGGTAGCTTGAGACATTCTGTAATGTGCTCTGTATCTGTAATATTTTTCTCAGTGAAATAATATACAGACAAGGTGCCTTGGAGTTTGATTGTCGTTCGCGTACGATAATTTTTATCCCGATTTATCGTCAAGCTCGTTCAAAGCCGAATGTGCGGGAAAAGGGGGAAACGGCGACCGCCGTTCAGAAACGGCGACCGCCGTGGTTGGGCCCGAGATGTCAGCGTGTCAGCTTCTAGCTGGCCGCGACAGGCCTAACGACGGCGACCGCCGCATTTACGGCGACCGCCGCGTGCCCGCCGCCGCCACAGGCAAAATCACGGCGACCGCCGTGATTGTCCAGTGGGCATTGCCCGTTGGTTGCCGGTGTCGTTCGAGGCACGCCGTTGCGTCGTTTGCCGCGTCTGAGGGTTTGCAGATCACTCCTTGGGGTTTGCCTATAAATAGATGAACTTGGGCATGGGTTTTGGGTCATCTACAACCCCGAATCGCTGCCAAATTCGCCTCTCGCCGGAGTTGTGTTTTCGCCGGAATTTGAAGGTCTCGCCGGTGTTGCTTTGGTGTGGTTCCTGAGTGCCTTTGTGAAGCTTTTGGTTAGCCTTGGAGGTTCGAAGCCAAAGCAAGTCGAAGGAGGCCGAACCGCTTGTGTTTTGGGGTGAGTTTTCTCTCGTTCTGTGTCGTCTGAGTTCGTCACGGCGACCGCCACCAAGAACAGCGACCGCCACCAATGCCCAGAACGCCTTCGTGGCTTTGGCTTGGTCGGTTGTCGTCGTGGCGTCTTTCCTTTCGTGTTCTTTCGCCGTGTTTAGATTCGTACTGTTTATGTCGGATCTAACTTAGGGTTCCTTTTATGGGTCGACTCGAAGGTTGTTGTGCTGTCGGAACTATACCGTGTCGAGCCCGGAATCCAGTGACGTCTTTAGACTATTCTGCGGAGTAAGGCAAGTGGCGGTTCGCTCTTGCTCTTTCGTTCCATATTTACATTAATTATCAGTAGTTTATCTGAGTAATTAATTTGGAATGAATATTCTGTTTGTCTGGAAACGGTTTTGATAAACTGTTTTGAAAATCATATAATAGGTTGTATATCTGTTAGAACAACGCTATTATCTGTGATCGCCTTTCGGGTCTTTATGTGGATTTATCCTGTAAATGTTGTGGTGCTGTAACTGTTTAGTTAGCACTGTTAGATAGGAATGTTATTCGGACTCTGTCCAGTCGTTTCTTTATAATCTGGTATCGGGATGGCTCGTCCCCATCTGGTACTATTCTATGATCATGATCGGTCTCTTACACGTGTGTAGAGACAGGACACTTAGCTGGTGTCACAAACCTTTCGGTATACGTCACTCTCGACGAAACGTATACTAAGATGTGTCGTCCCATTGGTGGGGTATACATGTAAAAGTCTATAACGTGATGTGTGTTTTTGAAACATAAATCAGATAAGTGCTACCTTGACGCACATAATTAATACACCTTGGGCGAGTAGTGCAGCTAAGTTCAGTGCAGCTAGGAAAACTCGTCTTGACTTGAATGTAGTATATTCTCTTTCCAATCTGGATTCGCTGTAGGCGATGAGGTTGGTCGTGAACCGAAGCATCTCAGTCAGTTTTAAATCATTGTTGTATGATTCTGTAACTTTCCAGATTTGTCATTACTTCCTTAAAGACTCATTTCCGTTGGAGTCTTCTTTCGAGTCGATTTCTGTGAAGATTCAGTCTTCCAGAATCTTCTCTTGTGCATATCTCTTGTTTATTCCAGTAGGAATATGATGGTTGACTACCGTTATCGGTTGTTATCCGAGAAGCGATGAGTCTAACTTAATATGACTGCTTCGAACCAGTCTGCTTTTTACCCTTGCTAGTCTATTCATTTAGACTAACCAACCAATATTTTCCCTTGCATGGTTGGCTGGTGTCATCCGTTTGATTCGGCACATCAGTTAAGAAGTAGCTCAGAAGATTAGAAGGACTATGGAGTCGACGGTGGTTTTTGAATGTTTTTAATTATTTCTTTAATCAGGTTATGATCCTTTGGACAATAACTCCGATTGTAAAATACTTTCTTAGTCTTCCGCTGTGTTTGGTTTAAACTATGTTTTTGACCTATTCGGGATTGGGTTGTAATCCCGTAACTCTTGTTTCCTCGACAATGTTATGTTTTGGAATTTAATGCTTGATCTTTATGTATCAATTGCATTTCATAAATTGTATTTATTTGGTAAAGCCTTGGGTGATCTCGGTAAGGAACACTGGGGTCACTGGCGGTAATACCTTTCCAAAAGGGTTAAGTTTTGGGGGTGTTACAGTTGTGGTATCAGAGCCAAAAGTTTTTAAAATGGGTTTGGAATTTTTATAAACCCTTTATCCGTTTTCGAAATGCTTTAAAAAGAGCTCTGAATTTTCATTCTGAAAAGAATTTAAAAACACCGTTCATAGTCGTGTCTTCTTTATAGTCTGATATAGTAAGCTTGCTTCTATGTCTAGAAAGACTAATTCCTTCCTTATTATTCGATAGGATGGGTGTCTGCTTTTCTATTGGTAGGGGGTCGGAAGACGCCAAGTCGGATCAGCCGAGGCTAGATTTTCCGTTACCTCAGCGATGTTTCGAGGTTGGAGGCCCGAGTAGCCCACCCGAAGACGTCAAGCACGTTCTCCCCGAGTCAGTTGTCCTTGTAGCCAGGAATGCTATGGTCCCTAGACCTGCACCTGTGCCGCCACCAAGGGTGGAGGAAGTACGGGAATGGGAGCAGGAAGATGAGTTATCAAGGTACTAACAAGGGGTTTACCAAGACGACTTTCTGTTGGGACCAATTCCAGAGGAGATCGAGTACGAAGACGAGGAAGAGGAGATGCTGGAGGTAGATCCTGTCGAGGACGAGGATATGATCGAGGATGATTCCGAGGATGAGGATCCCATCGAGGATGATCCCGAGGATGAGGATCCCATCGAGGATGATCCCGAGGATGAGGATCCCATAGAGGATGATCCAGAAGAGGATCCAGAGTTGGACCTTGGAGGGCAGATTCAGGAGCCCGGTACAGGATTGTCACCAGTGCCAGAGTACGCACCCATGTCAGAAGCTGATTGGGAGGCACTGTATACCGAGTACGGTATTGGGAGAAGTGACAGGGAATCTCAGCCTATCCCTACTCCAAGGAGATGGAGGTCGGAATCCGAGCTGCAAGAGATCCTCCGCCAGAGCGAGGTAATCTCCGCAGAATAGCAGTGTCAGAGGGATGAGTTGACCGCCAGTACTCAGAGGAGGGTTGGAATAGGAGGACCAGTCATGGACGACCCATACTTTACCATGACTGAGCTAGGACTATGTGCTTCAGGGTCAAACAGGGTGCGAAACCCATCGCCAGAGCTCGATGGTGAGCCTAGCCCGAAGAGACCATGCACGAGTAGCCAGTCGTATGGGAGACATTTTGGAACGCCTTGAGGAGGAGTGGCGTTGCCTATCGTAGTAGTTTCATTTCTTAGTATTCCAAGTTGTACTTTGTGTAATATTTCAGTATTGCGGCAAGTACTCTGAGAAACACTTATATCTTCGAGCAATGTCGTCTGAATGCTCGAATGATAAACTTATGTGTAACTTGTGTAAGAATTCGAAGGTTCATCTATAAAATACCAAGTTGATCTATTCTGAGTAATTTATTTACGTTGGTATATTGCATAAGTAAATTGCATAATATTAATGTATTGAATGCTTGGAATTTGATCGGTAAATAGATGGTGAACCCAAGAAGCACGAGGAATTCGACTCGAGCCGGTGCTGGGACTAGCCAAAATCCCAGGCCAGCAGGAAGAGGTGTTCAGGATGAACACGAGTCTGAGTCTCGCGTCCAGCAGAGGCGTGAAGGTCAGGATCAGACCCAGGCGCCGACGCTGTTTGACGCTGCAGTTGTTGAGGCGATCCGTGGGATCGTGATGCAGGCAATTGCAGATGTGTTGAGACCAAGTGCGCCTCAAGCACAAGAAGTGCCTACTCACGCAGCGGTTCCTGATGTTGTGGAACCCAGAAACCCTATGATTCAGGAGACTGCCGTTAGGGCGAGGGACAGCTATGGTCGCGCTCTTAAGACCATTACTTCCATGAGACCCGACTGCTATAACGGGAAAGGGGAGCCAATGGCAGTGACTCATTGGTTCTCCCATATGGAGAGGTTGTTCAGGAACGTGGAGTGTACGGAGGCCGAGAAGGTCCATATCGCGTCTCTTCAGCTGAAGGAGGAGGCTAGCAAGTGGTGGGAGAGCACTGGTTTGGCTGAGAGCCCAGTGTTGACTTGGTCGATGTTCAAGACCAAGATGGTTGATCGCTTTTTCTCTCGTGCTATGAGAGAGGAGAAGCATAAAGAGTTCTTGTACCCTCAGACTGATGGTCTGAGAGTGACTGAGTTGACATCTAAGTTCAACCATCTTCTACAGTACGCCACTGCCGAGATCACCAGCGAGGCTCAAAAGATCTGGTACTTCCACGAGTGGATGAACCCGGATATCAAGCCATTAATGGTGCACCACACATGCTCTACCTTGGAGCAGTATGTGGATTGTGCCTATAAGTTGGAGGTAACTCTCGAGGAGTCGACCAAGAGGCACAACCGACAGAAGTCGATGCAGAATCAGAACCAGGGAGGTGGTTTTAAGCGCCCTGCGCCACCGTCTAACTTCGCCAAGTCCGGCCGAGCTAAGACGGAGATGACGCAAGGGGGATCGACTCAGCAGTCAGGGCAAATCCGGAGTACAGTTCAGTGTTATAACTGCGGTACTACTGGGCACAAGAGCACTGAGTGTCGGAAGGAGAGGAGGCCATGCTTTGGGTGTGGACGTGATGGTCATCTGCAAAAGTTCTGCAAGCAGGGGAAACAGAAGGGAGTAGAGTCGCAGCAAGGGTCATTTCATCAGAGCAACCGACCTAGGTTTAAGCCTGCCGAGACTCCTAGCCCTTCAGTGCAGACGACTGCTCAGAACAGGGGAAAGGCCCCAGCTATTTCTGGAAGTCAAGGCCAACGCTTGTACGAGATGCGTGAGGCAGATGGACCCAATGCTCCAATTGCTCAAGGTACTCTATACCTTCACTCTACTTCAGTGTGCATTCTGTTTGATTCTGGTGCTACGCATTCCTTTATTTCGGTTAGCTGTGTTAGCAAGTTAGACTTAGTGTGCAACGATTCGTGCGACCCTTTCGTCGTTAATCTTCCTCATGGAGAACGTTTGGTGGGAACCAAGCATTTGTCCGACTTTCCGATTACCATTCAGGGTAAGGAATTCGAGGCAGATTTAATCTGCATAGCCATGGCTCCATACGACATTATTCTCGGTATGGATTGGCTGACGCGTCACAAGGCGGTGATCGACTTCAGTTCAAGAACGGTGACGGTGTCATCCGGGGGCCAATTTGTGTGCAAGTTCAAAGGTCGAAATGACGCTGATAACGGCAAGCTGATCAATGCGATGGCTGCGTTTAAGCTACTACGACAAGGATGTGTCGGGTACCTTTGCTACTTGGATTTGCCCGAGAGGGATGGACCTGAGGTTCTTGATATTCCTGTAGTTAGGGAATTTTCGGATGTCTTTCCGGAAGAAATTCCTGGATTACCCCCGAACCGCGACGTAGAGTTTTCAATTGATCTCGAGCTTGGTATGGTGCCGATTTCCAAATCACCGTATCGGATGGCTCCGGCTGAGATGCAAGAATTGAAGAATCAACTTGAAGATCTTCTTGATAAAGGTTATGTCAGGCCGAGTGCATCGCCGTGGGGTGCCCCGGTTTTATTCGTCAAAAAGAAGGATGGATCGTTCCGACTTTGTATCGACTACCGAGAGTTGAACAAGGTGAGGATCAAGAACAAGTATCCTTTGCCTAGGATTGATGACTTGTTGGACCAGTTGCAAGGAGCAAAGGTTTTCTCCAAGATCGACTTGAGATCTGGATATCATCAACTCAGGATTTGTGAGCAGGACATTCCTAGAACTGCGTTTAGGACCAGATATGGTCATTACGAGTTTGTAGTGATGCCTTTTGGGCTTACAAATGCTCCAGCTGTCTTTATGGATTTGATGAACCGATGTTTTCACCAGTACTTGGATAAGTTCGTGGTGGTTTTCATCGACGACATCTTGATCTATTCTCCGAATGAAGAAGTCCACGAGGAACATCAACGGATTTCCTTGTCGATCCTTAGACAACATCAGCTTTATGCTAAACTGTCCAAGTGTGAATTCTGGATAAAGGAAGTGGCTTTCTTAGGCCACGTGATCAATAAAAATGGGGTTATGGTTGATCCCCAAAAGATAGAAGCGGTGGCTAATTGGACACAGCCCCAGAATGTGAAAGAGGTGCGCAGCTTTCTTGGACTTGCCGGGTATTATAGAAGGTTCGTAGAAGGATTTTCAAAGGTTGCTCTACCTATGACCAATCTACTCCGCAAGGTCCACAAGAAGTTTGTCTGGAATGACAAGTGCGAGGTCAGTTTCCAGGAGTTGAAGCGACGGTTGACCTCGGCACCCGTGTTAGCACTCCCAGAGGGGAATGACGATTATGTGGTCTATAGTGATGCTTCCAAGTGTGGTCTCAGTTGTGTTTTGATGCAAAGGGGCAGAGTCATTGCTTACGCATCTTGACAACTCAAGACTTACGAAGAAAACTATCCGACCCACGATCTTGAGTTAGCAGCGGTTGTATTTGCGCTGAAGATTTGGAGGCATTACCTCTACGGTATAAGATGCCAAGTCTTCACTGACCACAAAAGTCTCAAGTATATATTTACTCAGAAGGAGTTAAATATGAGACAACGCCGCTGGCTAGAGTTGCTCAAGGACTACGACATGGAGTTGTTGTATCATCCGGGCAAGGCTAATGTAGTAGCTGATGCACTAAGCCGGAAGACAACGCATGAGACTGTAGTTGCTCTACTTACTGCTCAGACCAAGCTAAACCAAGAGTCATGCGACATTGAAGTCTTGTATGACCAGCGTAGAGGGTACCTGAGTATGATGGAGATTCAGGCTACACTGCTGGATCAAATCAAATAAAAGCAAGTCGATGACATCATCTTGGTGAAGTTAAGCAGTGAAGTGATGGATGGGAAAGCTCCCAGTTTTGTGGTTCAGGATGATGGATCACTTTGGTTTCAGGATCGGATCTGTGTGCCTGACACAGAAGGTCTTCGTCAGTTGGTGATGAGAGAAGCTCATTCATCTGCTTACTCTGTGCATCCTGGCTCTAGCAAGATGTACAAAGATCTCAAGAAGAAGTTTTGGTGGCCAAACATGAAGTGGGACGTAGCAGACTTTGTGGCAAAGTGCTAAACTTGCCAGAAGGTCAAGATCGAACACCGTAGACCAGGTGGTGAGATGCTACCTCTCCCCGTGCCAGAATGGAAATGGGAGGACATTTCCATGGACTTCGTCACTCGGCTACCCAAGACTCGAAGTCAGAGAGATGCTATCTGGGTAATTATGGATAGGCTTACGAAGAGTGCTCATTTCATAGCCATCAAGACCACATGGGAAACCCAGAAGCTAGCCGAAGTTTACCAGAAGGAGATTGTCCGCTTACATGGCATTCCTAAGACCATTGTATCGGACCGAGATGGCCGTTTCATGTCAAGATTCTGGAAGGAACTTCATAAGGCTATGGGAACCGAGTTGAGGTTCAGTACAGCGTTTCATCCTCAGACAGATGGCCAGTCTGAAAGGACCATCCAGACTCTGGAGGATATGCTTAGAGCTTGTGTGCTCGATCGTCCGACTAGCTGGGAGGACAGCTTGAGTCTGATTGAGTTCACATACAACAATAGCTGGCATGCTACAATCAAGATGGCTCCGTTTGAAGCTTTGTATGGTCGCAGATGCATATCTCCGATTTGTTGGGACGATAATGTCGACAAAATTCTGCTTGGACCAGAGTTGGTCAAAAGGACGGCTTCAGAAATTGCTTTGATCAGACAAAGAATGTTGACCGCTCAGAGTCGACAGAAGTCTTACGCAGATCGGAAGCGCAGGACTATCGAGTTCGAGGTCGGTGACAAGGTTTTTGTCAAGGTATCGCCATCCAAAGGAGTTTTCAGATTTGGTAAGCGTGGGAAGCTTAACCCTCGCTACGTGGGACCATTCGAGATTTTGGATAGAGTGGGATCTCTAGCGTACCGCTTGGCGTTGCCGCCATCGGCTCACCCGGTGCATAACGTGTTCCACGTGTCTCTACTCAGAAAGTATGTACCAGATGAGTCTCATGTACTTAGCTACGAGGACATCGAGATTCAAGCTAATGGTACTTATGAAGAGTTGCCCGTGCGCATTTTGGAGCGTCGGGAGAAGCATTTGTGCAACAAGATCATACCTTTGGTACGAGTGCTGTGGTCCAAGTCAGGGACCGAAGAAGTTATTTGGGAGACGTGGGAAACCGAGTCAGATTTGCTCAGGCGTTTTCCCGAGTTATTCTCGACCTATGTTTCGGGGTCGAAACTTCTTGTAAGGTGGAGGAGATGTGATACCCCGTATTTTTGTAAGGTTATTTTGGGAATTATGGAATTTTCCCGAGTACCCGTTGTGTACGTCGGATTTAATTCAGGTAGTTTGAGACATTCTGTAATGTGCTCTGTATCTGTAATAATTTTCTCAGTGAAATAATATACAGATAAGGTGCCTTGGAGTTTAATTGTCGTTCGCGTACGATAATTTTTATCCCGGTTTATCGTCAAGCTCGTTCAAAGCCGAATGGGCGGGAAAAGGGGGAAACGGCGACCGCCGTTCAGAAATGGCGACCGCCGTGGTTGGGCCCGAGATGTCAGCGTGTCAGCTTCTAGCTGGCCGCGACAGGCCTAACGACAGCGACCGCCGCGTGCCCGCCGCAGGCAAAATCACGGCGACCGCCGTGATTGTCCAGTGGGCATTGCCCGTTGGTCGCCGGTGTCGTTCGAGGTGCGCCGTTGCGTCGTTTGCCGCGTCTGAGGGTTTGCAGATCACTCCTTGGGGTTTGCCTATAAATAGATGAACTTGGGAATGGGTTTTGGGTCATCTACAACCCCGAATCGCTGCCAAATTCGCCTCTCGCCGGAGTTGTGTTTTCGCCGGAATTTGAAGGTCTCGCCGGTGTTGCTTTGGTGTGGTTCCTGAGTGCCTTTGTGAAGCTTTTGGTTAGCCTTGGAGGTTAGAAGCCAAAGCAAGTCGAAGGAGGCCGAACCGCTCGTGTTTTGGGGTGAGTTTTCTCTGGTTCTGTGTCGTCTGAGTTCGTCACGGCGACCGCCGTGATGAATACGGCGACCGCCGCCAAGAACAGCGACAGCCGCCAGTGCCCAGAACGCCTTCGTGGCTTTGGCTTGGTCGGTTGTCGTCGTGGCGTCTTTGCTTTCGTGTTCTTTCGCTGTGTTTAGATTCGTACTGTTTATGTCGGATCTAACTTAGGGTTCCTTTTATGGGTCGACTCGAAGGTTGTTGTGCTGTCGGAACTATACCGTGTCGAGCCCGGAATCCAATGACGTCTTTAGACTATTCTGCGGAGTAAGGCAAGTGGCGGTTCGCTCTTGCTCTTTCGTTCCATATTTACATTAATTATCAGTAGTTTATCTGAGTAATTAATTTGGAATGAATATTCTGTTTTTCTGGAAATGGTTTTGATAAACTGTTTTGAAAATCATATAATAGGTTGTATATCTGTTAGAACAACGCTATTATCTGTGATCGCCTTTCGGGCCTTTATGTGGATTTATCCTGTAAATGTTGTGGTGCTGTAACTGTTTAGTTAGCACTGTTAGATAGGAACGTTACTCGGACTCTGTCCAGTCATTTCTTTATAATCTGGTATCGGGATGGCTCGTCCCCATCTGGTACTATTCTATGATCATGATCGGTCTCTTACACATGTGTGTAGAGACAGGACACTTAGCTGGTGTCACAAACCTTTCGGTATACGTCACTCTCGACGAAACGTATACTAAGATGTGTCGTCCCATTGGTGGGGTACACATGTAAAAGTCTATAACGTGATGTGTGTTTTTGAAACATAAATCAGATAAGTGCTACCTTGACGCACATAATTAATACACCTTGGGCGAGTAGTGTAGCTAAGTTCAGTGCAGCTAGGAAAACTCGTCTTGACTTGAATGTAGTACGTTCTCTTTCCAATCTGGATTCGCTGTAGGCGATGAGGTTGGTCGTGAACCAAAGCATCTCAGTCAGTTTTAAATCATTGTTGTATGATTCTGTAACTTTCCAGATTTGTCATTACTTCCTTAAAGACTCATTTCCGTTGGAGTCTTCTTTCGAGTCGATTTCTGTGAAGATTCAGTCTTCTAGAATCTTCTCTTGTGCATATCTCTTGTTTATTCCAGTAGGAATATGGTGGTTGACTACCGTTATCGGTTGTTATCCGAGAAGCGATGAGTCTAACCTAATATGACTGCTTCGAACCAGTCTGCTTTTTACCCTTGCTAGTCTATTCATTTAGACTAACCAACCAATAGTTTCCCTTGCATGGTTGCCTGGTGTCATCCGTTTGATTCGGCACATCAGTTAAGAAGTAGCTCAGAAGATTAGAAGGACTATGGAGTCGGTGGTGGTTTTTGAATGTTTTTAATTATTTCTTTAATCAGGTTATGATCCTTTGGACAATAACTCCGATTGTAAAATACTTTCTTAGTCTTCCGCTGTGTTTGGTTTAAACTATGTTTTTGACCTATTCGGGATTGGGTTGTAATCCTGTAACTCTTGTTTCCTCGACAATGTTATATTTTGGAATTTAATGCTTGATCTTTATGTATCAATTGCATTTCATAAATTGTATTTATTTGGTAAAGCCTTGGGTGATCTCGGTAAGGAACACTGGGGTCACTGGCGGTAATACCTTTCCAAAAGGGTTAAGTTTTAGGGGTGTTACAGAAGCAATGGGTCACGGTCTTAAGAGAATTATAAAGAAACGACTATTTATCGTTCCTACGAATACCCGTGCTATTCTAGCATTAAAGTTCACATTTAAATCCACAACAAAACCATTACGGTCATTAACAAGTATAATAGCGTTGTTTCTAGCAATATATACAACCTATCATAGTATCATATTTTAATCACGTTATTTATAAAATCTGTTCCCAAACGAAAACAACAGTTCAATCCAATTTAATTAACAATTAAAAACAATTGATAATTAATAGAACATGGAATGATTAAGCAAGAGCGAACCGCAACTTGCCTTAAGTAGATTTGGCGATGAATCTAGACGAGACGACTACTGATGATATCCTTTCCGGGGATATGGCCTATGCTTCCGATGGCTCTAGCCAGGCTACGAGTCCACGCGTGATCCAGCAAATAACGTTATAACTGAAAAATTAATTAATATCAATTAATTTTTCTGGACGAACTCAAGGTATTAAATTTAATAAATTTTTATGATTTTAAATCATAAAAATATTAATTAAATTTTCCTAAAGAAAAATACGGATAAAAGTGGGTCAAAATTATACCGTTTGATTGATCTCGGGTTAAAATTGGACTGAAAGGCTAATAGGCTTTCGGCCCATTACAAGAGCTAATTAAGGGGGCCCACTACTTCATCTTCTTCTTCAACCTCCCACGATCAACAGCAACAACAACTTCAACACAGAAACTCGGCACGGGGCTTCGTCGAGGAGGAGCTTCGTCACCGGAGAGTAGCGACCACCAGCAGCAGTGGCGAACACCAGCAGAACGACGGCAGCTCCCAGTAGCAGTACCACGCAGCAACGGCGGCTTCACGCAGCAACGACGGAGCTGGGGAGCAGCGACGGCAGGCAGCTTCAACGACAACGGAGCTGGATCGTCGAGATGGGCTTCGCGACGCCGGAAGAGCAGCAGCAACACCCACGAACAGCAGAGGCCTCACGGCGCCTCGCCTTGTCGCCAGATTAATCTCGCCGACGGGAAGAACAATCGAGAGGGGACGGGAGAGACTTGGTCAGCTCTCGGTGCCCATCAACTCTCCAGCCTCACCTCCATTAAATAGCCCAAGGAGGAAGCCCCAGCCTCGACACGGAGGAGCAGGCGGCCGCCACGACGAAGGGCAGGCGACACACATGCCGGCTTGCTCGAACAGCACATGACCGCGTCTTTTTGCCTGAAAAAAAATATATGGGCATGGTTTTAACCCCGTAAATTATATGTTTGTATCCAAACAAATATTCTAAGTCCCGAAAATACATCGAATGTATTTTATACCACTCAAGGAATTATTTCGGAGATCAAGGATGTTACAGAAAATCCAAACTCCTCTGAAAGCGAAATAATTATTGAACGAAGGTTGGAAAATTACCCAAATGTCCTTACTAAAATGAGGGTTATTACATGAAAGACTATGCAAGGGTGAAAACAGAATGGTCCTAGTGATCGTAACCGTTTACTATCATTGTCCCTCGAATAACAACCGAAAGAAAGATATATAACCTGAAACTTTCACGGAATGATTAAAGTTTGAATGATCAAGAGAAGAGTCCTAAAGGTCGAGTCTTATCGGGAACGTATAAAGAGAAGACTCCAAGAGATTGAGTCTTATCGGAAAGCGTATGAAGAGAAGACTCCAAAAGATTGAGTCTTACGGGAAAGTATGACAAATGTTTGGGAACATAATAATAATTTCACACAAGCGTTTAAAAAGACTTGACCATTTGGGTCCACGACCAACCTCACCGCGTAATGCGAATTCAGATTTGGAAGGAGGACTTACTTTAATCGAAGTCCGAGCAGTTTCCACGTTGTACTCCTCGCCCGAGGGTATATTAATTATGTACATAATCGCACTTATCTTGTTTAATTCCAAAACGCATATTCACGTTATAAGCTTTTATCATATAAATATATCATCTCGATACGAGAGATATCTTGGGAATAAATCCCGATTGGTTGGCACCAGCTTAGTGCACCACCCCTATATTCGGATAGGGGCCGGTCATGACCAGGGAAGGGTGTTAGGGCTTGGACATCCTATCCACCACGGTTATAAAGAAACGGCTAGACCTCGCAAGGTACATAGCGTTCCTACGAATACTCGTTCTAACTACAATTTATAAGTTCACACAAAATCCATACCAATATCATCATGGTAATAACATATATAATAGCATTGTTTCTAGCAATATATACAACCTATTATAATAATATCATGTTTTAATCGTATCATTTATAAAATCTGTTCCCAAACGAAAACAATAGTTCATCCCAATTTAATTAACAATTAATAACAATTGATAATTAATGGAAACATGGAATGATAAACAAGAGCGAACCGCCACTTGCCTTAGCCTAGACGAACGATAGAGCGACGACGGGTTTCTGGGTCCGGAACAGGAACGGAAGTCGGATTACAGATTCCTACGAAAAACGACCCCACAACGAAACCCTAGGTTAGATTCGACAACTAAAATGTACGAATCTAAGAAAGGACGAACGAAAACGAAAGGACAAAAGCCCCGACCGAGACCGGCAATCCCAATGCCATGATCGCGATTGCCCAGGCAATCCGCGATCGCGGTGGGCACTGCTACGGTCGCGGTCGTCGAGGACGAGTGTCCGCGAGTGCCAAAGGCAACGGCCGCGGACACGGTCGGCCTTTTCACAGCCGCAGTCGCGGCAGTTCATGTCTGCGATCGCGGACATGAACTCTGGCGACCCAAAATAACGAGGAACTCACCGACGGGGACTCCTTGGGGCTCGATTCGCGGCGGCTTCACTTCCGGCCTCCTTTGCGCCTCCACTACAACCACCCTACGAGCACCACCACCTCCAACGAGAGCTTCGGCGACAACTTCAAATTTTCCGGCGAAAGCTCGAACTCCGGCGACAAGCACCTTGGGAGAAAGAGATCGGGATTGGAGTGCTCTCAACCCTCCGAATCGACTCCCATTTATAGGCCAAGGAGAGAGAACAGCCTGACAAGATCAACGGTGGAGCGAGAGATCGACGGCGACGACGAGCACGTGGCTCGCATGCCCGTCTGTGCACTCTGTACAATTCCGCGATCGCGGTGGGTTCTACCGTGGTCGCGAAAAATTCAAAGCCCAGCTCCTCTAGGAGCTATTATTCCGCGGTCGCGGAATTGCCCTTTTCGCGTCTATCTGCCCGGGAAAAGGTTTGTCATGGGTTTAAAACCCCGGATCTTAAATATTTGTACCCAAACAAATATTCTAAGCCTCGATAATACGTCGAATGTATTTTCCAATGCTCTGGGAATAATACAGAAATCAAACATGATACAGAAATTTCTAACTTTGCCTAACGCGTCCCGAATAAATGACGAGGGTTTGGGAAATTACCCAAATACCCTTACTAAAAAATGAGGGGTATTATATCCTCTAGCTTCTGTGCTCATTGGTCCACAGACATCAGTATGTATTAGGGCCAGTAGCTCAGTAGCCCTTTCACTTGTCCTAGTGAAAGGTGACCTTGTCATCTTGCCCATTAGGCATGACTCACATGTCTCAAGTGATTCACAATCTATTGATTTGAGAATTCCATATTTATGGAGTTTCTTCATGCAGTTCAAGCTAATGTGACTCAAGCGATAGTGCCATAGATAGGATTCGATCACTCAAATCACTCGACTTTTGCCTCTTAGTATTAATGTTATAAATCTCAGACTTGAGGTCCAACATATAGAGTCCATTATTCATGGGAGAATTGGCATAGAAAATATAATGCTTGAAAATAGAAAAGCATCCATTCTTAATGACAAATTCAAAACCCTCAAGATCCAAAACTGAAGTCGAAATAAGGTTCTTAGTAATTGAAGGAACAAAATAACAATTATTTAATTCTAAAACTAAGCCAGAAGGTAAAGATAGACTATAATATCCTACGGCAAGCACAACAACTCTTGCTCCATTTCCAACGCGCAGGTCTATCTCTCCCTTCTCCAAGTGCCTCCTACTTCTTAGTCCCTGCACATTCGAAATAATGTGAGAACCACATCCGGTATCCAATACCCAAGTAGTAGCTTTGGTTGTTAAGACTTCAATAACAAAAATACATGAAGTGGAGCTCACAGTCCCCTTCTTCTTGTCTTCCAGGTATTTGGGGCAGTTTCTCTTCCAGTGCCCCTTGGCCTTGCAATAGAAGCAGTCATGCTCAGCGGCCACCTTTGGCTTCTCAGCTACATTGGGTTTGGCAACTTTCTTGCCTTTCCCTTGGTTCTGTTTCTTCTGCTTCCCATTAGGCCCCTTCTTGAACCATTTCCCTCTGTTGACCAAAAGAACTTCTTTCTTATTGTCAACATGGATATTTTGCTCAGCTGTTTTGAGCATGCCATAGAGTTCATTTAAAGTTTTGTCAATTCCATGCATATGATAGTTCATCCTGAATTGGGAGAATCCATCGTGCAAGGAGTGAAGTATGATGTCAGTAGCCAACTCTTGGCTATATGGGGAACCCAGTCTTGCCATTTGGTCAAAGAGACCAATCATGTCAAATACATGGGTACTTACTGGTTTACCCCTCTCAAGTTTGCACTCTAATATGGCTTTGTGAGTCTCATACCTCTCAATCCTTGCTTGTTCCCGAAATAGTACTTTCAGGTTTTCAATGATTGTATGAGCATCCTGACGTTCAAACCTCTTTTGAAGGCCAGGTTCCATAGCAGCGAGCATAAGACAGGTGACATGCACCGAGTTAGCTCTTATCTCCTTTTCTTTCGCCTTCTCCTCAGCAGTAGAAGCGTTAGTCAAGGTAGGGATATGGGTCTCTAGAACGTCCTCACGTCCTTCCGATTTGAGAACAATTCTCAAGTTATGTTCCCAATCAAGAAAATTTGTTCCATTGAGTTTGTTCTTCTCAACAATTGAGCGTATGGTGAATTTCAAGTTATCGTTGCTAGACATGATATTTACAAAGGAAGTAATATGCAGATAAGTTTATGCTTGATATGCAAAAGCTCAAAATTAAACATGCTTTAAAATTTAGGCTAATGCGTATTTTATTCAGATTAAGTTTGTCCCTAGTGAATAAAATGATTCCAAGACCCTATCTCAGATAAAACCCAAGCGTACTTTGGCACTTCCTTAAGTTTTATGTGATCAAGGTAAGTAACATTTACTAATTATAACTCCTTATAATTCTTGGTTGATGGCCCACATCCTATGTTAGGCTCATCTCTATGCCTCAAGATCCAAATTTTTTTCTTTTGGTCTCTTATTGAGTATAACCATATCAAGATTTATGAATCTCTTACATAGATCCACCCTCACTATCCCAAGGTCAAAGAAGGACACCTCGCTTTGGCGAAACCTGTCCAACGAATTCCAAGGGCCTCATGGGTTATGACATAGAAAGGCAATACCTCAATATTCTTTTAGGGACTTAAGCATGCAATGGTTGTTTATCCACTAGTGAACAAAATAGCATAAACAAACAATCATGCAAGGCTTAAAATAATAAAGCATTCAAAATGCAATAATTAAATGTGATTCTAGTATGGCCCCTAAAAACCGAAATTAAAGATCTAATCTTCAAGGGTCTTGTTCTACATGGATCTCCATCCTTGGTACCCTTCATGGATCTCCATCCTTGATCTTCTTAGGATCTTCTCTTCTTGTATTACATAATTTTCTAAATAATCTAATTACTGAAAATTAAATTACAAAAACACATAACGATACACAGATCGTGTACAAGAAAACATAACGATACGCATATCGTATTTTCTATCCTAAAATGGGCCATACTAGTCACCTCATGCAAGCAATAATATCATAATATTAAATCTTGCATGCAATAATAATATCAAATATTTCAAATAATATTAATCTAATTAATAACAATAAGCAATTTAAATAATTTTAAACAAAATACTATTAAATTAAATAGATCATCTCATGAGATAAATAATTTAATATCATTATCTTAATTCAAATAAAATCAATATATAGAATTAATCATAATTAATCATTAAAATGCATTATTGGATAAGATATGCATTAACAAGATAAGATATCAAATATCCTTATCTTAATCTAGTGGGATTCTTTCCTAACAACTTTTAGGAAATTATATTGTAAATAATATCAAATATTATCCAATTGAGCAAATAAGATATTACCTTAGTATTTTAGGAAAATATCCTAAAACATAAAACCCTTGACCTGACCCAGACCAAATAGTCAAGCCCCCGCCCGACCCGGACCGAGCCAGACCAGCCAGCGAAACACGTGCCCGAGCCTGACCGAGTCGAACTGCGCAGAACCATGCGCAACCCGTGGTCAACACCGCCCGAGCACCGGTCCAGCACCGAGCCGTGGTGCGCGCCGGTCAAGCTGCGGTCGCACCGCTCCAGCTTTGCCCGGCCCTTGTTGGGGTTCGTCCGCGTGCGCACCTGACCGCGCCTGTGCTGGACCCACGCACGCCACTGCGCGACTAAGTCCGGCCTCGCGCCGAGCCGTGGTGCGTGCCGGGTCCGGATCCGATCCGGTTTGGTCGACCCTTTTTTTCAGAAATTGTGTATGAAGCAATTTCATACAAAATTAATCAAATTTGGGGAATTGATCCATCTTTTGAAAATTAAAATTTTCATCTAACTTAAACATGCCAAAAATCATATCTCTTGCAAAATTAAATCACATGAATCAAGTATGGGTAAATTCAAATTTACATGCATATTTGTTTATAAAGTTCTTTAACTTTACTAATCCAATCAATCAAAATCACAATTTTAATCATGCAAATTAACATATATATCAATTTACCACTTGATTTGAATTAAGACTTGCATCAAAAATAACTCTTTTAATTGTTGATCCTATCAATTTATGCAAGAGACTCTGATACCACTGAAGGGATTTAGATGCGTATAAGCGGAATTTTAGAAAACTGTTTTCTAGCATCTAATTAGGATCTCATGCATGAATCAATACAGATCAAGTAGAAGTAGAGTTACATATATTTTGATGCGAATGAAGTCCTATTCCATGTTCGGTAATTGCACATTTGATTAAAGAACACAATTACTTCACTACACTTGTACTACCAGATCCAATATAGACATGAAACAAACTAACCTAAAAACAAGTATTAATGATCCTATTTCCAGATACCTTCATCTTATGATGAATATGTTTTCAATGAGAAATCTCTATCCCATGAAAATCAACGAACATCCATAAGATTAAGTCGAGAAATGAAAATTAAAGAACATTCTGATACACATTCATATGATGATGTGAAGCTACTTGTAGGTTTGATTTGAGGTTGTTGTTTCGGTAAGAGATCGAGGACATGGTCGTGTGATTTGAGGTTGTTGGCTTCTAGAGACGAAACGTCACCTAGGTGTTCAGTTGCACCTCCACTTATTGTCTTGTTGGTCCGCTTTCCGGTTGTTGCAACGCCGCGTTGGTCTTTTTCAACCCGTGTTTGCGCCTTTCTTGCCTTTTGCCTACTCATCTACCTTTCCTTTTAGTTTTGTTTGTTTTTTATTGACTACTTGTTGTAATTATGTTTTCCCTCGTCGGTTGTTCCGACAACCAATTATGTTGGCCACTCGAGAATTCAGGTTAGGTTTGACCTAGATCTTCAAATTCTTACCTTATAAAAAAACTCATGAAATAGAATGAAGGTCAAATTGGTGAAATGCAATTCTACAATTTCTTGATTAAAGTGCAATTTTCATAAAATTTTTTTGTAGTTTTCAAACCATTGTTTAACAATTACAAACGGCTAAAAAGACACTTTGGTATTTACAAACACTTTTCATAGATACATTGGTATTTTAAAAAAATCCGGAGACTAAAAGATATTTAAAATGATTCTGACACACAAAATAGCCTCTTTTATGGTAGGTGATCTGGTTTATGGGTCTTCGGGATCAAAAGATTTTTTTTCATAAGGTTAAAACTAGAATCTAATTACGCCGCATGGCGCTCTCTCATTAAAACCGTCACATACCATTTTTTTGCTTTTTTCACTTTTTTAAAATAAATTTAATTATAAATTAAAGATTTTTATCCTAAACTTATCACTATTCTCTTCCTAATTTAACTACAAATCAAATACAAAGATTACAAAATTCAAAAAAATTCTAATTATATACAAATCCAAAATTTCCTAATTATATATAAATCCAATTTTTTTTCAATTATATGAATGATTGATATACGAAATTATAATCCGAATCTGATTTTGATATTAATATTATATATATTTATTTTCTTATACATAGATTAATTATAATAATTGTTAATATTTTTTATTAAAATATATGACGTAAAAACTCGTATATTACGCTAGTATTAACGAAAAATCAACCCAAGTCCATTTAAACCCGACACCTGTTTTTACTCCTCATTCATCTTTTACCCAAATCCCAATTTTGACAACGCCATGAAACATATGGTGATTTAGACGACTCGAAACCAAGTAAAGTACAATTTGGTTTCATCTTCGTGGAAACTTTGTCATTGCGATCTCGTCAGCAAATGATAGCACTAACCCTCTTGTGCAGGCTAGGTTTCAATTCAAACTTCAATTTGTTATTCTTTCATTTTCATAATATTAAAGTTAACATCCACTTGTTTTTGTAATCAAAGTTGTCATTCCTATATGACAAAACTTTGCTTTATCTACAAATATATATGTTAAGTAGGGATTTTCAGAAGTATTTATATCGTGTTAATGGTGATTTTGTCATCAACATGTGAACTATTGTATTTTTGCATCCAGAGTGCTTTTTTTGGTCGAAATTGCATCGAGAGTGCTTATTTTGATACAAGTTGCAGGGAATTCTCAATTTTGTTGTTATATGACATCCCTGGAGCTCGGAATTTTCGAAGAGATGTACGTTTAATGAAAATGGGGAAGAAGGGTAGGATAAATGAATAAGTGGTTTAGGGTTTGTTTGTTAAAATCTTTATAAAGACTTTTGTATTAAAAATTTATGCATTTTTCTGTAATACTCAAAATTTAAAAAGTTTTTTTTTTATCAAAAAACATATTTTAAGTAAAAATGTCTTTATAAATACAAGTGTCTAACGAAGTATTATTAGTTTTCGTATATTTATTGTTTTTTTTGTGTGTTCGTATATTTATTGTTAATGAACCAAATCAATTATAATTATACAAACCGATTTAGTTGGTTGATGCTTATGAACCTGAGCACTAACTATAAACGAGGCTATTATGTCTATTGAATTTGTTTTAATATCTTAATGTCTCCTAAAATTTTTAAAATAACAATATATTTGTACGGAGTATTTTTAAATCGGTTTGTCTAATGTGGCACATATTAAGAGTTCAAATTTGGAAATATTTTTCAAAATATTACCTAAAGTAGAAAGAGTTAACCCCGAGAAATAAAGTTAAACTAGTGACTAAAATGAATTATTACTAAATATGAGATTTTTATTGTGTACCATGGACACACATTAGAAAAATTATTTTTTAAATATCCAAATGTCTTTTTGACCAATTACAAACATGCATATAATGAGAAACCAATAGCTCAGTACTTAATCAAAGATTTGACACTAAATGAGTTACACAATAATTAGTGATTTTGTGCAGTTTCCCTTGTTATTTTGTGCAAACTAATTCAACCTATCAAAAAACCATGATCAACCCATCAACATGATTGCAGAAAACAACAAAAAAACTAGGAAGGAAAAATGAAAACCAATTTCAGATGAAACCTTCGAAATCCAATAAAAAGCTAGCCTCCCTCCTGAAATTCAAGTCCAATTCCCCACTTCGCAGCCTCCGCAAGTAATCCTCTGTAGGCATGTACAAACTCTCTCTTTCCAAAGACGGCTTCCTAATTCACGAGCAACATTTGTTGATGGTTAATAATTGGATTGTTGAGGTGGAAACTTCTCTCTCACTCTTTGCAGCTCTTAAGCATGTTTTTGTGTGTGTTGGTTAGTAAATTATGTATTTTTATGTCTTCTTAAATGATATGAATTGTTTATTGTTAATTTTAGTGTCATCGGTTATTTAGTGTAATCGGGGTTCGCTCAAGTTCTATAGGGTTCGATTAGCTCAATGTGGGTGAGGGAGATGCGGGGTCCACACTCGTGGACTTGAACCCGAGACTACTAATGTCACACTTCCCGTATAAGCACGACAACGCCCCTCCCCAAATGGTATAAAAGCTTACATAGTGAATTGCACGGACCTTGCGGTTTTTTGGCGCGAAATTTCGCTAACTCTGGAGAGTGCATGGTTTAAGTAGTGGTCCGTGCGTTTTATGCACCATAACCGTGTAGTGCTCTTTGTACCGTGTTGTAATTCGTGCACTATGATGCACGGTCCGTGCGTTTTTGCAGTTGGTCGGTTTGGCGCATTTTAGCCAATTTTAACCACCCAACTGACATGTAACTGTTGTGGCCAGTCCTCACCTTATATAAGGGCATGTTGGGAGTAGGTTTTGGCCTCTTTAGAGATTCATCTTTTGTGTGTTACGTTTTATATCCTAAAACCAAAAACTCTATGTGCTCTCTTGTGTTCTTACCTTGAACGCTAGAGGTTCGTTTGTCTTATCTCATATCAGAATTCGTGTAATCCAAAGGCACATCATAATGGTCGAATTACTGATTTTGGAAAGTATCTCGCACGATTCATTCAATATCCAAGTACCAGCCAAAGTTTGATCATGAACAACACCATTTTTTACAACATTGTTATTATTTCACCTTCTTTCCTTTTTTCAAATTTGTTTATGTTTGCATATTCTTAAGTATAAAAGTTTTTTAGAATCCTCTATTCTTACCAGTTCATTGTTTTATGAGGATGTGTTTTTGTCATTTCCAAATATTTGTATGAGCATGTATCACCAATTGCACCATAGTATATTATTTAGGTAAAAGCATTGAAGATAATTACTCATACTTTTTCTTTACATGACATGTAATGTTACACTTAGACCTGATAATCGGGTCGGGCAGATCGGGTTCGGGTTTTGGTCAATCAGGTTCCGGTTAAATCGAGTTTGGGTCAATCAGGTCGTTAACAAGTACAGGTTGGTTGGGTCGGGTCATGTCGGGTTTGGTACCGGTTTGGGTCGATCCAACGGGTCCAAAGTGTTCATTTTTTTAATGATTTTTTACAATAACTTTTATAATAAAATCATAATTTTAATAATAAAATAATAATTTTCATAATAAAATATTAATTTTACAAATAAAATAATATTTTTAATAATAAAATAGTATATTTAATAATAAAATAATAATAACATAATCAATATTTAGTAAAAAATATTATAATATTCATTATAAATGAGGTAATACATATGATTGAGTTGGGTCGGTTAACCTAACGGGTCGGGTCATATCAAACCCAAAAAAATTTGGGTGATCGGGTTCGGGTTTTATTTAACCCATTGATTTTCGGATTGGGTCTCAACCCTAAAAATATCGGACGAGTCGGGTCGGATTATCGAGTCGGGTCATGTTTTACCAGGTCTAGTTACATTAGTTCCTTTAAAACTTCTACCAGATCACTAACATGATTTCCCAACTATGACGTATATTGGGCCTGATTAGAATTAAATAATTGTGGGCATTAATTGGTCAAAGTGGTTTAGCAGGCCCAAATATGATGTATATTGTCCGATTTGTATTTCCTCTTCTCTTACTTTGTACCTTTTCTTTTTCTTAAGAACAAACAATATGGAGTATATGTGCCCGTTTAGATGAAAACTAAAATGATAAATTATAAGTTTAATTTCTTTGAACATATGTTGATAAGGTTTTCGTATGATTAAAGTTGATAATATATACGTGAATATGATTAGGAATTTTATACGAATAACTGAATAAGAAAATATATAAATTAGATTTAAGTAATGGAAATGATTAAATAATTTAATAAAAGGGAAAAATGGTCAAATTATATCACCTATTTATTTCAAATATTTTAATATATGTTACCACTTTTTCATCATGAATCATATGTTATCAATTACATTTTCAATTGTGTGTTATCAATTATATTAATTTAAGTATTAAAACTATAAGAACATTACATTTTTAGGTATATAATTTTGAAAAAAAACGTACCTTGGACATGGTTGAAACATAGATTTTAATTGTTTGCTTTATATATTAATTTATAACTAATTTCAACATAGTTTTCAATTTTTGTTTTATAAACTTATATATTATAGTAATCTTAATTAGAAATAATATGTAATGTAACTAATTGAGTAAAGTATAGTATATTAATAAAATTATTTACAAATAACATAATTAAAAGTTAAGATATGTTTAAAGGAAAGTAACATGTTATTATATGTAATGAGATATATTTGGTTTTAATTAAGAAAAGTTGTATAGGTAGTAAATTGTAAAATAATAGAAGGATAAATAGGTAAATGTACATGTTTTTTTGAGGATGTGGTATACTTCATAGAGTGACAGGTAGGAGAGATAGTTATTGCTTTAGTATATGTATATAGATGCGCGTTCTCGTGCAAATTTGTGAAAGCGGGTACATTTTAGTACTGTGCATATCTAATTGTAGTACACATTTGTTTATAATATGGTGTACGATAATTTTTTTGTAATTCTGTGCATATTTATTTATAACATGGTGTATATTTATATTTCGGTGCACACATATTCTAGTACACACATATTTGTAACTTCGTGTACATTTAATTGTAAATGATACACAATCTACTCTAGTGTACACTTTTTGTAATTATTATGGTGCATTGACCATTGAATGTTGGTCAACACTATTTACCGGTCGGTCAATTTCGAGCAACAATGTAACATCCCCAAATCGAGGTGTTACAGTGCCGTGAATCCCGAAGGATGCACAAGGCGTTAGAGAATAAAATATCAAACAATATCCAATAGAAGGTAAATCAGATATATAAAACATAGATATGATGATCTTGCATAAAACACAATCTCTAAATCCATCATAAACCAAGTTTTGGTCATAAGAATACAACTTTATAAGAGTAAAACTCTACAATGGTTAGGGCAATAAAACTGATAACTTAATTCTCGATTATAAAACAGTTCAACAAAAACGACAGTCATCGCAACAGAGATTATATAATCAAACAATTCTAAAACATTTGAAATAGAATTGACCCTAGAACACCTACATAGTTAGCCCTAGTATCGTGTCCACCTTGCTTGACGTCCACGTTGATCCCGAGTGAAAGAGTACCCGGCCATGTATAAGACATAGCCAGCCCCTACGTTAATGGGGGTTAGTCTCCAACCACACTAGCAAATTTTATAAGCAACTAAATACGTGCAATAGTGCAAGCAATGGATCACAGATACACATGCAAAGGCACAGATGTACATGTTACAACAAGAATGTATTATATACACACATACAAACATGCAAGAAATATTATAGCTAGACATGATACATTACTAAAGTATTCTCTATATATAAATGCGGATATGCGAGATTAATGACAGTGAAACATGATAAGAAAGTTACAAACAATCATGACATACAAGAGAGTGTTACTTCACATACACACATATATGCAAGAAAAGTTACAGCTAGAATAGTCGCAATACCAGATCTTCCAAGCATACATCTCATACTCACAGAGAATACAACCATTGCATGCTCTGATACCAATTGTACCCAGGTATTTAGTTTTGAAAAACTAAGAAAAACAACATGAATAGTACTTTGCTACAGTGACTTTTTATGAATAGTGTACAGCGGCACTATTGAATGAAATGAGAGAAATATGAACTGAGACTATCAGAAAGCTTACTTTAAATGGACTTTTATTGATAGACTATGGATCTTGATCTTGTTCTTCGATCTTGATCTTGCTACAAAGAGTAAATATTACAAAGGGTTTTGAGAAAGAATTCTCAACAGATGGGAGTTTTTGCTGTCTAGAAAAACTTGCCTCTCTACAACTGAGAAGCTTCACTTATATAGGCAGTTGAAAATGAACTATTGAGATCTACTATTTAGAATCCGTACTACTATTCAGGAGTATAGTAATCGACTAGTGGCATTGGTCTATTATTGGAGTCTTGCTTTTGCTGATTGGATTTTTGTCTGCCATTTGCTTCTGGCCTTGTCTGTTGAATAGGTAGAGGGGCTTGGCGTCTTCTGCCGACTGATTGCTTTTTAATAATTGAGGCTTGTTATCTTCTTACTGGACTTGAAGAAGATTTGGGCCTTGGATTCTTCTTAGGCCTTTTAAGCATAAGGATCTTGGGCGAACTGTTCATATGGATCGAGGTCTTTATGTTGGGTATGATTTGAAGAACTGTTCTGGGCTTCTTGTTCTTCTTTTTCTACCTTCTGAAACCATGATTTTTTAACCATGGTCTTAGACTGTCCTTGGCATGCTTGGGTTGCCATAAACTCTTGATACTTCTTGAACTCTTGGAATTCCTGCCACTGTTTTTGTTGGTTTGTGTTTAATGGTGGAGGAGTTTGAGATGTCGAGGCTACAGGTATTCCAGTAGGATGGACTTGTATGGTCTTTTCGGAAACTTGAGGGGATTGTTTTGTTTTGATAAGGATTTGGATTATTTCAATGGTTAAAGAATCCAGGTCAAGTTTCTCCCACCATCTTACTTAGTATTTTCTACAAAGCGATAGAGGAAGGGGACTGGGTAGGACTTGTTGAAGTTCGTAGATCCAGCATAGGATCCAGGCGACTCCGGTACCTTTGTGGAATTGGACTGGTTTGATATAATCCGGCCAAAAGTAATGTTTGCAGAAATAATCAAAGGCTTGCTTTGCCGGTTCTAGAAAGATTTCAGGGACTGGGCCAAATATATTCCACCATGAGTAGAACCATATTGGTAACTTGTTATTGCAGTTTTTAGCAAAAAAGAAGAACCAAGAATGGTTGAATGGTCTAATGAGAAATGTCTTTGACCATGCTTCACGATAATCAAAGTATGAATATCCCTTTGGGTAAAAGGGGATGGAGAACTGTTTTTGTGAACTAGGGTCACCCCACTCTTCCCGGGAGATCACCTTGAGGATCTTACACTTGGAAAATAAGGTAAGATCAGGGTCTTTTTCGTCTTTGGTGTGGGAGATCTCAACAGACATTGAATCTACTAAGATGAACTCATAAAATTTCTGAGTCTTGGTTGGTTCTGAGGGGAACCATTGGAAGTCTTTTGTGAAAAGGCCTTTTATGAAGGGTTCGAATTATTTGGGTTCATGTGTTTTGAACTCTTTTGTAAGACATACTTCTTGCTGGGATGATTGTTTGATGAAATATTTGTGGTATACTTTGGTTTTTTGTGAGTCTTTCTTTTGAGGAGTCCTCGGGTTCAGAGGAGCTTGACTCTTTGAAAGAGAAGGGAACTGTGATAAGGTTTGGAACTGATTCTGAGTGGGTAGTGTGTTTTGGTTTGGACTTTTTTGTGGTGCATAATCTTGAGGTGTTTGTTTCCTTGAAGGGGTATCTCTCCCCGCCAATCCTGAAAAATAGAGTTAAAAAGGAATGTTAAGGGTCTTTACCTCTGCTTGGATCAATCTGTCTGCATCGGCTTGTCTTCTTCTTACCATTATTTCTTCACTATGTAAAATGATTTGTTTTAAATCTTCAGAAATGAAGGACTGTTTTGAAATTCTTTCAATCTCCCTTTTTCCCTCGAAAACCTTGAAATAAGTATAATATGTATTTTCGAGATCTTGAAGACATTTGAAGTTTGGAAAAGGAGCCATTTTAAAATGGTATTTCCAAAACTTGAATTTCTCTAGAAGTTTGAACATTAGCCATGTAGATACTGTTAAAAACCATGTCTTGTAAATTCTCAAGGCGGTATAAAAACTTCAAGGCCTGACTGTTGTCTAAAGGATTACAAGTCTCGAAATTAACACGGGCCTTTTTAAGAGCTTTGCGAAGAATATCAATACGCCATTGACTGTAAATTTCTTTTTTGAGATCTTTGTAAAGCTTCATTTATTCTGCGGGTTTTCCCTGCAAAAATTCTCTTGTAAGAAAATCAGGCAAGGAATTGTTCTCTCCTTTAATGTATTCTATGTCAAAATCGAAAACCGAAAGAATGGCTTGCCATTTGGCAAAGATCTGTTTTGAGACTATGTTTTGAACATCTTTTTGTAAAATTTCTTTTGCAGATTTACAATCCACTCTAAGTAAAAAGGATTTGTTATATAAATCATCTTGAAACTTAGAGATACATGCCACAATAGAAAGTATTTCTTTTTTTACTGTACTGTAGTTCTTTTGTGGTCCTGCCCAGATTCCTGAGTAGAATCTAACTAGTTGTTCAGAACTTTTATCATTTATTTTCTATTTTAATATACCACCAAATCCTATATCTGATGCATCGGTCTCAACTATCATAAAGGCTTTTGGTTGAGGAATGCCAATGCAAGGTAAGGATTTGACTTTGTCTTTTATAATCCTAACGGCCTTGGTTTGCTCTATTCCCCAAGGAGATGGATTTTTCTTAAGTCTTTGAAAGAGTGGAATGCAAAGTTGTCTTAACCCTGGAAAGAAATCAGAGATGTAGTTAAGACATCCTAGAATTCTTTGTAACTGTGTTTTGTCTTTTATTTCATTAGGGAACTATTCTGCAAATTCTATACTTCTGTCTATAGGTTTAATAGTCTGTTGGTAAATGTTATGACCAAGAAATCTGACTTTAGTTTGAAATAATTTCATCTTTGTTGCAGAAAGGACTAAACCATTTTTCTTGATAGTATATAAGAAGACATTTAAATGTTTAAAATGTTCCTCTATGGTCTTTGAGTAAACTAAAATATCATCTATATAGACTATAAGGAAGTCTGAATAGGGGTTGAGAATATCATTCATAATTCTTTGGTATTCTGAAGGGGCGTTCTTAAGGCCAAAAGGCATTACATTCCATTCAAAATGGCCAAAAGGGACAGTGAAGGCTATTTTGTATCTGTCTTTTTTGGTTATCTAAATTTGCCAGTAACCACTTTTCATGTCAAATTTAGAGAATAGTCTTGCTTCGAAAAGTCTATTGAGTAAGTCTCTTTTATTAGGGATTGGATATCTAATCCACTGAAGGACATTATTAAGAGGTTTATAGTTAATGACTAATCTTGGGACACCTCTTTCTTTCTCAGCTTGGTTCATAACATAGAAGGTTGCACAACTCTAAGGAGATAGTGACTTTCTAATTAAACCTTTAGATAATAAGGAATCTATTTCCTTTTTGCAGGTTCCTAGAAGTTCTTTGTTCATTTGGATTGGTCTAGCCTTGGTAGGGATATTTTTCTCATCAAAGTCTTTCTCGTAGGGAAGTGAGACTTGGTGTTTCTTCCTATCCCAAAAGGCATTAGGGAGATCAGAACAAACTTATTTTTTGAACAATTCTTTTAATTCTAGGACTTCGTTTTGCAGTGCAGGGCTCTTAAGGTTTTCTTCTATTCTTAGATTTGCAATTTCATCAGTTAGATCTTTTATGAAAACTCTTTTGTGACTAATGAGGTCTAGTTGTTTCTTAATAGAAGAATATTGTAAAAGAGTTATGTCTTTATGCTTTACAGGATTTATGAAGTTGAAGTTTAGGTTTTTTCCTAAAATTTCAGCATGGATTCCTACTTGGTCTACTTGGAAGGGATAGATTTGGGTTAGGAATGGAGTTCCTAGAATGACTTCTTGTGATAGGTCTTTAACCAATATGAAGGAATTCTTAAGGCAGTATCCATCACTGCAAATGGATGCCCTTGGTATCTTATAACTTATTTGCATTCTATTTCCACTGGCATTGTGGAGTCTTTCAGTAGTTCTTACAAAGAACTTTGAAGGCACTAGTCCTTCTCTAATGCAATTAAGGTCTGCTCCGCTATCTAGGAGGGCTACTGTTTCCAGAATGAAGTTGTCTATTTTTATGTTGATAGGGACATACCATTTTTGGAAGTCTATTTTATTAAGAACAGTTAAGAAGGCTTCATCATCGTCTTTTGTCTTTTCTACTTCTTTATTCATAGAAGTGGCTTCAGAATTCTTTGAGTTATGATAAAAGATGAGATTTGACGAACTACTGTCTGAATCTAGTTTTGATTCTAGAATGGCAATCCTAGTTTCTATTTCTAAACCTTTGGGATCTTTGATTCTAACATATTCTTGAAGGTCTTTGACTTCTCTTTTTAATCTATTAACTTCAATTTGTAAGTCCTTTGTTGTTACCTGGGTTCCAAAAAGGCTGGTACTAGGTCTGTTTTCGAAGAGTTTAGATATACTAAAAGGTTCTGCAAAGACTGGTTTTTATTCTCTAAATATTAGATCCTTTAGCTTCATAAAGTATTCTTGCTTTGTTCTAGGATCTGGTATTTGGTCTATGAGTTGAAAAAGGGCTTCCTCTTTATCAGATTTTGTTATAACATTGCAGAATTGAGGTGATTGACAACTATCAGAGTTACTGGAAGAATTATAGTCTATTTTGTAAATTCCCTCTTCTTCAGAAGAGTAGTCTTTGTCACTAAGGAGGATTTTTTCTAACTTTTCTTTCATCTCTGGATTGTCTTTGAATATTTCATTGATCTTTTGTTTTAAAGGGCAATTGTTGGCTTTATGACCAGGTTTTCTGCATTTGTAGCAGATTATCTTTCTACTAGGTTTGGGTCTACTAGGTATTTCTAGCTCGGGTTTAGTTGATCTATGTTTCCTGAAGAACCTAGGATAATCTCTTTTCTTTCTATAAGACTTTTCTTTTCTAGTCCTCGAAGGGGCTTGAATCTTTTCTATACCAAAAGCTTCACAGAAGGTTCCCATTTCTCTTTTGGACTTTCCTCTATCTACCCCGTATTTTTCTTGAATTTTCAATTCAGTGCATAAAGCTATACCTTCTTTCTTAATGAAAGCTCCTAATTGGCCGTAAGTAATATCTTTCCAAGGAATTCCGTCTGTTCCTATGGTTTCTTTAAGCTTTGTTATGATTCTTTGGGCAAACAAGGAGGGTAAACCTGAAACAAATCTTTCTTTCCAAAAGGATTCATTACAGTCTGGTCTCCTAAGGACATAGGATAAGAAAACATTCTTATACCATCTGTAATCACTTAGAGTAGAACATCTAAGATTGTTAAGGATAGTCTTGTTGGCTTGAAGTTCTTCTTGAGGGTTTCCTACGAAGTACATGCTAATGGCATAAATTAGCTGTCCAACAACATTCTGTTCTATAGCTTCTCTACCGGTTTCATCTTTTGTAGAAACAGTAGCTTCTAAGACTTCTAACTTTTGATGTAAGTTCATAGCATTATCCCACCAATATTTAAGTTGGCCTGTAAATCCTTGGATTATAAGGACAACTGCTATTTTGTCTGTATGGCCTTGGGTTCTGTAAGCGACTTTTGCCATTCCCATTTCTTGAAGGGTATTCATGATTTCGCTTTCAGATTTCCCATCTATATTCCATTCGTAGAGGGATTGGCCATTATAGTCTGTGGATCTAAATTTAGATCTTTCTTCATATTGTAGGTCAGGAGGAGTAGGTTTATTATAGTAATTTCTAGTATCCATGTTTATTTTCCCGAACATTTTGGTATACTGTTGCGATCTATTACCTCTTCTTCTGATCTTATTAATTTCTAAATTTTCATTTAGAATGGTTGATTCTAATTGTTCTATTTTCTTGTCTGAGTTTTTTGACTCAGTCTCTGTATCCGTTTCTTTACTTTGGTCAGAGCTGGACTCCTCTTTGCAAGTGTTTTTACACTTAGTTTTTAAACAGTTTATATTGGCTGGAGGGGTTTGAGATGTTGATGGTTGGAAATCATCAAGTCTCTGGGAAATTCTTTCTAAAACAGTCTGGGGTGTTAGACTTATATTTCTCAGAAGGTTACTAGGGACACTTTCAGTCTGAAAGTGAGGTTTGGAGATGTCTTTAGGAAATTTTGGAGGATTAAAACCTTTTTCAATTCCTAAGTGAACTTTATCTATTTGTTCATCTATGGACTATGGTGTGAAGGATTTGATTTGAATAATTGTTTTGATTATAAATCTTTTTTATATCTCTTAAATTTACTTGACTATCATCTGAATCAGATCTTCCCTTTTTAAAAGGTTCAGCTTTGACCTCTTCACTATCACTGCCGACTATTATACCTTTAAGGGGAGGATGGACAGAGGTACTAGTTCCTGAAGGTAAATGTTTCCAGGTTCTAGTTACTCTATTTTGGACATCTAATGAAGAGAGATGGAAGGGGTCTTTTATATCTTTTCTGGATAAATATATAGGGAACCAGGTAAAGAAGAGAATATTGGTTTGAAGCTTATTCATTTCTTCATAATAATCTCTTCTAATCTGTTCTCTACATTCTTTATCTATGCTCATAAAAAACTTTCTTTTCTTTTCATTTTTGGTACTATCAAAGTCTTTTCTTAGATATTCTTTGTCTATCTCGAAGCCAGCTTTGGTTATCATATTGATGGTGGAATAGCTATGCATATCATTAGAGGTTGGTGAATGCATGTCGGTTGATTCTTCATCATTTTGAGGGATGATTCTAGGTAAAGGGTTATTGAAGTCTACCCTATCACTTCTTAATGATCCTGTGAATTCACTTCTAATAGAGTAAAAAGGGTCATTAATAGAGTTTCTAGCATGTAGAAAGGTTGGTCTTTCTATTGAAGTTTCTCTGGTAGAATTAAATCTAATTAAAATTCTTCCGTCAGACTCTTCAACGATTTGTGATAGTTCTTGGTGTTCTATATTCCTAGGAGGGTTGTCATTGGCGACTTCTAGGGTTTCATGAATAGTTATATCTTTCCACTTTATGGTCTTAGGGGTAAAGGTACTAGACTTTTCTGCTTCTAATTGAAGTAAGATGGTTTCTCCCTGGGGTAATGGGGAAAATAGTACATTTAGGATCTGTTAAGGAACTCGTTAACTTAAAGTGGAGTCTATAAATAACAGCAAAGTTTTTAGTGAACTGTTTGAAGTTGTCATTTAACATTTTTATGTTTAATATTAAAGTTTGACAAATTCCGGGGTCTGTTATATCTACTGTGAAGTCCGAAGAGCAATTAAAGAATAAGGGACCATTGCAGATGTTGGATTGGACTATGGCTAAGATAGAGTCTTTATAGGTTCTAAAGATGTCGTCTCTAAGAGCTAAGAAGATGGGAGAATCTATTCCTTTTCTATGTAAAGGTTTTAGGGCTATCTGAATTAAGCCAAGATGCATGAATCTAAAACCTTTTCCTAAATACTTTTTGATGGCTAAAGGATTGAGAAGTTTTAAAGACTGTTGTTCTTTGGTTAGACTAATGGTCTGTTCGTGATGTTTAATGCAGTATGCATGAAATAGGTCTAAGATTCCGGTTCTATAGATGGACTGTGAATTATCTGGAATAGTCCAGTCTTCTAAATTATCAGGGTCTATAGTAAACATGTTTTCGTTTAAAGACTGTTGATTTTCAAGTTATCGTTGTTAGACATGATATCTACAAAGGAAGTAACATGCATATAAGTTTATGCTTGACATGCAAAAGCTCAAAATTAAACATGCTTTAAAATTTAAGCAAATGCACATTTTATTCAGATTAAGTTTGTCCCTGGTGAATAAAATGATTCCAAGACCCTATCTCAGATAAGAACCAAGCCTACTTTGGCACTTTCTCAAGTCTTATGTGATCAAGGTAAGTAACATTTACTAATTATAACTCCTTATAATCTTGGTTGATGGCCCATATCCCATGTTAGACTCATCTATATGCCTCAAGATCCAAAACTTTGCCTTTTGGTCTCTTATTGAGTATAATCATGTCAAGGTTTATGAATCCCTTATATAGATCCACCATCACTATCTCAAGGTCAAAGAAGGACACCTCGCTTTGGTGAAACCTATCCAACGAATTCCAAGGGTCTTGTGGGTTATGACATGGAAAGGCAATACCTCAATATTCTTTTAGAGACTTAAGCATGCAATGGTTGTCTATTTACTAGTGAATAAAATAGCATAAACAAACAATCATGCAAGGCTTAAAAAATAATAAAGCATTCAAAATGCGATAATTAAATGTGATCCTAGCTGTAAAATATCAAACAGTATCCAATAGAAGGTAAATCAGATATATAAAACATAGATGTGATGATCTTGCATAAAACACAATCTCTAAATCCATCATAAACCAAGTTTTGGTCATAAGAATACAACTTTATAAGAGTAAAACTCTACAATGGTTAGGGCAATAAAACTGATAACTTAATTCTCGATTATAAAATAGTTTAACAAAAACGACAGTCATCGCAGCGGAGATTATATAATCAAACAATTCTAAAACGTTTGAAATAGAATTGACCCCAGAACACCTACATAGTTAGCCCTAGTATCGTGTCCACCTTGCTCGACGTACGTCCACGTTGATCCCGAGTGAAAGAGTACCCGGCCATGTATAAGACATAGCCAGTCCCCACGTTAATGGGGGTTAGTCTCCAACCAGACTAGCAAATTATATAAGCAACTAAATACGTGCAATAGTGCAAGCAATGGATCACAGATACACATGCAAAGGCACAGATGTACATGTTACAACAAGAATGTATTATATACACACATGCAAGAAATATTACAGCTAGACATGATACATTACTAAAGTATTCTCTACAGATATGCAGATATGCGAGATTAATGACAGTTAAACATGATAAAAAAAAGTTACAAACAATCATGACATACAAGAGAGTGTTACTTCACATACACACATATATGCAGGAAAAGTTACAGCTAGAATAGTGGCAATACCAGATCTTCCAAGCATACATCTCATACTCACAGAGAATACAACACTAGATCACATGAGCTTCACTCAATTTCTAATCAAACCACAAGTTCCATTTTTTTAAGAAATCATTCAAAATCTATATACTCGAGTATATTTTTCTTTTAAGGAAAACTCATTTGCAAATCCAAGTATGAAAACGTTTCGAAAACATGTCCAAGCTTGTCTTGGACACGAAGGTACCTTCTGAACCCATATAACGGGTATTATCACCTCTACCAACGGATCGAAAACGGCGTCACTAGCTAGGTGACCCGACCTCCTCTAAAATGGTAGATCACTCTCTCAAACCGCTCCACCTGGATGGAGCCCTCTGTCGAGGAGCGTGTCAGTAGAAAACAGTTTAAAACCATTTGGGATCGAAACCATCCTTACCCACATGTACGTATATCATACCACCTTTCAATTGACTTATCATTTGACTTCAAATCAATCGTACAACAATGTTCATCCATATGATCATCATATCCTCATCAACATATCATGTTAACACAATCAACATCATTATTGACACGTCACACCATATAAAGACAATGTAGTATTCAATACGCATATAATGTACATGTTTAAAACACGATCAACTATCTCATCATTCATCCATAATTTGAAGCTCAATACTCAAGCATGATCTAAGATTCGATGAATGTGCACAATCCAAGGTTATATGTTCATACATAATTTTCATATTTAATACTCATGCATAAGTCAAGATATAATACTCATGCATAGTCTATGACTCTAACCTTAAACTACAACATGTAAGTCCACAACATCTAACAAGATTCACACATATTGTCACTCCTTTATAACAAACTATAATAGGCGCAAACATTCATCATTCATTTAACAACACATCATGACAATGTAATAAATACGAGTAATTCAATATAGATAAACACAAGTTACATAGTTAGCCCTAGTATTTTGTCCACCTACATAGTTAGCCCTAGTATCGTGACAACGTAATAAATATCATAGTTAGCCCTAGTATCGTGTCCACCTACAATGTAATAAATATCGAGTAATTCAATATAGATAAATACGAGTAATTCAATATAGATAAACACATCATGACAATGTAATAAATATCAGTCATCGCAGCAGAGATTATATAATCAAACAATTCTAAAACGTTTGAAATAGAATTGACCCCAGAACACCTACATAGTTAGCCCTAGTATCGTGTCCACCTTGCTCGACGTACGTCCACGTTGATCCCGAGTGAAAGAGTACCCGGCCATGTATAAGACATAGCCAGTCCCCACGTTAATGGGGGTTAGTCTCCAAACAGACTAGCAAATTATATAAGCAACTAAATACGTGCAATAGTGCAAGCAATGGATCACAGATACACATGCAAAGGCACATATGTACATGTTACAACAAGAATGTATTATATACACACATGCAAGAAATATTACAGCTAGACATGATACATTACTAAATTATTCTCTACAGATATGCGGATATGCGAGATTAATGACAGTGAAACATGATAAGAAAGTTACAAACAATCATGACATACAAGAGAGTGTTACTTCACATACACACATATATGCAGGAAAAGTTACAGCTAGAATAGTGGCAATACCAGATCTTCCAAGCATACATCTCATACTCACAGAGAATACAACACTAGATCACATGAGCTTCACTCAATTTCTAATCAAACCACAAGTTCCAATTTTTTAAGAAATCATTCAAAATCTATATACTCGAGTATATTTTTCTTTTAAAGAAAACTCATTTGCAAATCCAAGTACGAAAACGTTTCAAAAACATGTCCAAGCTTGTCTTGGACACGAAGGTACCTTTTGAACCCGTATAACGGGTATTATCACCTCTACCAACGGATTGGAAACGGCGTCACTAGCTAGGTGACCCGACCTCCCCTAAAATGGTAGATCACTCTCTCGAACCGCTCCACCTGGATGGAGCCCTCTGTCGAGGAGCGTGTCAGTAGAAAACAGTTTAAAACCATTTGGGATCGGAACCATCCTTACCCACATGTACGTATATCATACCACCTTTCAATTGACTTATCATTTGACTTCAAATCAATCGTACAACAATGTTCATCCATATGATCATCATGTCCTCATCAACATATCATGTTAACACAATCAACATCATTATTGACACGTCATACCATATAAAGACAATGTAGTATTCAATACGCGTATAATGTACATGTTTAAAACACGACCAACTATCTCATCATTCATCCATAATTTGAAGCTCAATACTCAAGCATGATCTAATATTCGATGAATGTGCACAATCCAAGGTTATATGTTCATACATAATTTTCATATTTAATACTCATGCATAAGTCAAGATATAATACTCATGCATAGTCCATGACTCTAATCTTAAACTACAACATGTAAGTCCACAACATCTAACAAGATTCACACATATTGTCACTCCTTTATAACAAACTATAATAGGCGCAAACATTCATCATTCATTTAACAACACATCATGACAATGTAATAAATACGAGTAATTCAATATAGATAAACACAAGCTTGAAACACGATCAAACCATTCGATATTCATACGACATCAAGACCCCTAAACTTATACTATAACACGTAAATGCTCACAAATAACTTGCCTCAAAGGAGTTAAATGTCAAGCACACTCCTCTTCAGTAATCAAACGTTTCGTCCAATTTTTCCGAAATTGCCAAAATAGCCTGTCTTTCCCAAACCTTATGAACAATACCTCAACTTTCCAGAAATTATGAAAAGTGCCTAGAATTTTCAAAAATGCACAATATTGCTCAAATCTACATTCATCCACCTCCAATCTCCAAATTCGATCAACCCATGGGATTCATGGCTCACTTGGTCAAATTGGAAGCACAGGGAGGTTGGATGGAGCTTGAACTCGTTCATGGGGGTCGAAGGGTGCTCAGCCAAGCCTGTTGTCGTCGTCTCAGCCCAGCCAAGACTAGGGTCGGGAAGGGGAAGAGGAGAGGAGGGCTCGGGTCGCGCGACTGTAGGTGACAACAGTGAGCGACATCGACTCTCTTGCCGGCGTGCGCGGTGGTCCTCTAGCAGCGGCGACGGCCCTCCGGCAATGATGGAAGCCATGGGAGAAGGTAGAAGAGGAATGTGTTGGCTGAACTTGAGGGTGAGTCGGGCAGAGATTGTGAGGGAGGAGAGAGGAGAGAGGGGGGAAAAGAAAGAAAAGAAAAGAAAAGAAAAAGGGTAAAAATTTAAGGTATTTATATTTTAAGGGGTAAAAATGAAAAATCTAGAAATGGGTAAAAAATTAGAATTATAGATGGGTAAAAATTGTAATTTAAAAAGAATTAAATTTTGAGATATAATCATCTGTAAAAAAATATCTGGTATTACAAACAATTAGTCAATGTTAGAGATCGGTGGGTCAATGTCGAAAACCGATATAAGTGATATATCGTGCACACATGTACATCACATTATACATAATTGTGCATTATAACTGTAATAATTGTACACCATATTGCACATAATTGTACACTAGAGTTGAATGTACACCAACATTTGTAGATTCACACGGAAATTACCCGTTCGTATATAATCTTATACTCCCTTCGTTAAGAAATAAGTGTCAATTAGCCTTCTATTTTTTATTTTAGAGTTTTTGGTAATAATGTATTGGTGAGTTACGAGGTATATTATTGAAAATTATACATGACTTTTATGCAAATTTTCTTCATTCATTGGTTAGAAATGAGATAAATAATTATTAAATTGTAGATTTTTTAAAAAATTGTAGTGTGTTAGCTTAATTTATTTATTTTTAATAATTATATTAAAAATTAAAATAACAAATATTATTGTTATATAATATTTCAACCACAAATGGACCCAAATGATTTTGGTAGGCTAAAACAAGGCCAAAATCACAAGACATCATCAAGGGCTTGGGGGATGATTCACTTACCCTGAGGGTGTGCGGCCCTCAAATTTCCATACTCCCACCTTTTACAGCACAAGGTTTTTTATTGATATAGGAGTAACTTTTAATATTATGAGGGTTTCACCATTATGCTTACTTTTATAAGTTAAAAACTCTTTTATTATTTTTTTGTTAATTATACTCCTTATTAATTTAATTTTTAAAATCATTTTTTCTACTTTTTCCAATATCATTATCAGTGATGTTATACATAATAATTATTTTGTAGTATTTAATCATTTTTTTTAAATTTACACACAATTAGGTTGCTCAATTTGATTTTTCATTCACTCGTTATTGATAGATGATAAAAAATATTATTATTTTAGATAAGTAATAAAATATTTTAGAGGAGTGGTCTGAGTTGGGTATGTTGCTTTTTATTTAATTATATAAAATTTTACGTTTCGCTCTGTTCACTTAATATTTCTATGTTTTTTTTTGAAATACCCCGTCAAATCCTCAATTTACAATTTAGAGCCATGTTTGTTTCTTAATTTGAACATATCAGGTTTACACTGAGTATAGATGATATATTATACCACCAATACTCATTTTAGTTATTTATGTTAAGTTGCTAACATAATATCAATTGTATTATAAGATTAGTTATGACACTTTATTAGAAGTATTCAAATACTTTCATCGTCGAAAACAAATTTCATGTTTCTCAAAAATAACAATTAATGTAATAAAAATTGTTTTTGCCCTAATTGATGCAACATTACAAGGTACTACACCTATAAAAAGCTGACTTGATTCAATCCAATTTTTTTAGGGTTGAGACCTAATGTAATATCCCTCATTTTGTACGAGTAAATTTTGAATTTTCTTAAGCCCATGTTGCGAGTCAGATTAAATACAGGAAAGTACGGACATTCTGTGTAATGTTTGATCTCTGTAATATTTTTTTGAGCAATATAAAATACAGTTAAGGTATTTTTGGGTTAAAAGATCGTTCGCGTACAAGTATATTTAACCCCGAGTTAAAAACATGTTACCACTTAAGGTAAAAATGACAAAGGAGTCGGAGAGGGGCAATTCTGGCCTTGACCGCACCCCGCGGCAAAGGCCAGAAGCGAAGCAGCTCGGTGTCACCACCGCACCCCGCGGTGGCCTGTTGTCACTCGACAACTTGTAAGCGACTTGGCGAGGCTACTTCGTAGGTCTGCTGAGTCGACGAGCCTACTTCTCCTAGCTTGTACACCTCCTTGCACACATGTCTTGCCTGAGGACGTCTTGGATGGGCTTTAAATGGAGAGGGAGAGGCGGAGGAGAAACCTCAACTCAGCTTCATCACCATCTTCCTCCTCAGAGCAAAACTCCATTTTTGCTGAACTTCAAGCTTGTTTTGGTGAGGGATTCGAACCTCTTTTCGAGCAGTAGAAGGGTGATCCTTAGAGGTGTTTTAAAGCTTAAGAAGGTGGGAAGGCAAACCAAGAACAAATCGAAGTTGAATCGATCGATTTGGGTAAGTGTTTCTTCTCGAAAAATTGCTGAACTTCGCCTCTGTTGTCTCGCCGCACCCACGGCCAAGCACCACCGCACCCCGCGGCCAGACACCGCACCCCGCGGTGAGGGCCTACCGCACCCCGCGGTGCGGGCCTACCGCACCCCGCGGCAGGCATGGGTCCGTGGTGTGTGTGTGTGTCTTGGGTGTTGGTTCATGGGCAAGGCTTAGACCCTTTCGATTCTTATTCCTTTAGATTCATATATGTAGATATTGAATCTAATTTAGGGTTTTATTATGGGTCATTCCAGAAGGATTTGAGATCCGAGATCTATCCCTAATCAGACCCGGGAATCGTCGCCTTTAGAGCTCGTCAGCTTTCTTCGAATCTAAGGCAAGTGGCGGTTCGCTCTTGCTCATCATTCCATATTTCCATTAATTATCAATTATTTAATTGTTAATTAATTTGGGATGATTATTGTTCTTGTCTGGGAACGATTTTGTGAAACTGTTTTGGAAATTAAAATGAACATTATAATAGGTTGTATATCTGCTAGAACAACGCTATTATATATATATCTAGATTGAAATATATCTATGATGATGGCCTTGATGGCTTTGATATGATTTTGGACAGTTCTGAACTGTTTAGTTAGAACGAGTATTCGCAGGAATGCTACTTGGTATCTCCTTGTGAGTACTAGTCGTTTCTTTATAACCAAGTGGATGGGATGTCCAGGCCCCAACACTTCTCTTTGGTCATGACCATTCCCTGTCCGTGTACAGGGAAGGTGCACACAACTGGTGCCACTCTCTGGGATTTAGTCCCTACTCTATATCTCAATATCCTGCGAGGATGAGATTCTAAAAGCTTGAAACGTGAATGAGCGTTTTGGAATTAATTAAGATAAGTGCCCCCCGAGCGCACATGATTAATATACCCTTGACGAGTAGTGCAGCTAGGCAATAGTGCAGCTAGGAAACTCATCCTGACTTTGATCAGAGTACGTTCTCTTTCCAATCTGGATTCGCTTTATGCGGTGAGGTTGGTCGTGAACCGAAACATCTAGTCAGTTTTTAAACGCATGTATGTGAAACTATAATGTTCCAGACATTTGTCATGCTTCCGATAAGACTCACTCTTTTGGAGTCTTCTCTTGGATATTTTTCCCATAAGACTCATATCCATTGGAGTCTTCTCTTGATCATGTCTTTTGATATATTCCAGTAGAAGTATGGTGGTTGGCTATCGTTATCGTTTATTATCCGAGAAACGATGAGTCTAACCTAATACGACTACTTCGAACCACTCTGCTTTGTGCCCTTGCGTAGTCTTTCATTAGACTAACCAACCGTAATTGTTCTCTGCATGGTTGGCTGGTGTCATCCGTTCAATTCGGCACATCAGATAAGTTGCCACTCCACGAAGGCTAAGAACGACTATGACGGGAGGTGTTTTTGACAAGTTTATCCAGGTTGAGATCCTTGGCGTTGATCGCTGTGATCAAGACTTGTTTTATCTTTAAAAGACTTCCGCTATGCTTTAATTACTTTGATGACAATGTTTTATCCTACGGGGATTGGGTTGTAATCCCCCGACATATGTTTTAAAGATGGTTGTTGATTCTATAAAAGTTGTTTATGATTTGTATAATCCGGTTTAGCCTTGGGTGGTTTCGGAGGTGAAATCCGAGATCACTGGCGGTAATACCCTTTCCAATTGGGTTAAGAATTTGGGGGTGTTACATATATGGTATCAGAGCTAAAAGTTTTAAAAACGGGTTGGGTATTTGATAAACCGTTTACTCGTTTTACATTGAGATTTAAAGGTTTTCAAAGACTTTGAATTTTAAACGATGTAATTCAACGCCGTTCATAGTCGTGCCTTGTTCTTTAGTCTGATATGGAAAACAAACTTCTATATTTAGAAAGACTAATTTCCTTCTCGTCGCCTGTAGGATATGGGTGCCTGTCCATCCCTTCGAAAAGACACGGAGGAGGTCGAGATGACTCCACCTTCTCCTGATAGGTTCGACTTTCCTGTCCCTCTAAGATGCTTTGAAGTCGGAAGCTCTAGCAACCCACCCGAGGATGAGGATGTGAAGCATGTGCTTCCTGAATCGGTGGTGCTGAGATCCGACAATGCTGTAGTTCCAGTAGTAGAACCGGTTGTACAATCGAGGGTTGAGATTGAGCCATCGAGATATGCTCAAGGTTATTACAACAATGATTATATGACTAAAGCAATTCCAGAAGGGAATGAAGAAGAGGAAGATGAAGATGAAGAGACTATGGAAGTGGATATTGAAGGAGATACGTCAGAGTATACCGGAGAATACCTTGACAATGATGTGGAGATCGGGTCAGTTCTCGGGATAGATTCCGAGGAGAATCCCGAAGGAGATCCCGAGGAAAACCAAGAAGAGCAAGACCAAGAACCTGATGAACTGAGGCACTTGTTGGTGGATCATGAGAACTCAGGAATGCAACTCATGTATCCAAGTCCGCCAACCGAGCCAGAATACCCGCCATTGACTGACGCTGAGTGGGAGGCGCTCTATGTCGAGTATTGCCTCCGAGAGAACAATAATTCACGCTATGCTTCAGAGGACGCACCACCTCTTCATAATCGAATAAGGCGAAGGCCGAGTCCCGAGTTGCGTGAAATTCTCTATTAGAGTCAACAAAGAACTCTTGAAGCACAACGTGAGTTAGAGGAGATAAATGAACGTGCTCAGAGGCGGGCAAGGACCCGAGAGGCAGATCAGAATGACCAGGATTCTCGCATGCCTAATATAAGGTCATGGACACCGAGATCTAAAGATGGATTGTGTGCCCCTGAACCAAGTAGGGTGAGAGATATGTCACCTGATTTCGATAAGGAGCCTCATCCGAAGAAACCCTATATGCATAGCTTGCCATATAGGAAGCGCTTCACGGGGCTGTGAAGAAGGATCAATGTTACAAGTAGTAGTACTTTTGTATAATACTTGGAAGTTATGCAATGTAGTACTAAATTCTCTGAGCAATTTTGTCAGGAAGCTCTAGAGAATTCTGTGTGTAAAACCCTACGGCTGTGTTAAAAGTTCATCAATATATATTACCAAGTTGATCTATTCTGAGTTAATTTTTATTACATTCAATATATTGGAGAAATATTAATGTAAGAAATCCTTGGAATTTGATCGGTATACAGATGGTGAATACAAGAAACAACAACCGTAACGGTGCCGGGCCAAGTAACAATCCCAGGCCAGTCAGAAGGAATGCTGAAAACCTTGAGGAGGTGCATGAGTCTGCATCCAATGTTAACCCTAGAGGCAATGGACAAGCTCCGGCCAACGCTCCAATGGTATTCGATGAGGCAGCGGTTACAGCAATTCAAGGAATTGTTATGCAAGCCATGACAGATATACTATGACCAAATGCGCCTCAGGCACAAGGAGTGCCAATTCCTCCACCAGTTCCCGGATTTGGGGAAACAGAGACTCATGAACCCGTGATTCCAGAGAATGTAGTCGGGAATAGAAGTAATTATGGCCGAGCTTTAAATACCATAAACTCTATGAGACCCGATAGTTACAATGGGAAAGGCGAGCCAGTCTGTGTGACTCACTGGTTTTCCCACATGGAAAGACTATTTCGCAATGTGGAATGCACTGGGGCTGAAAGAGTGCATATAGCGCCTCTCCAACTGAAGGAAGATGCTAGCGAGTGGTGGGAAAACACCGGCCTTGCAGATAGCCCTGATTTGAACTGGGCGATATTCAAGACTAAGATGACAGATCGTTTCTTCTCTCGGGCTATGAGGGATGAGAAACGTAATGAATTCCTGTACCCAAAGATTGATGGGTTGAAGGTGACTGAACTGGCAACCATGTTCAATCATCTATTGCAGTATGCTGGATCGAAAGTATCCAGTGAGGAACAAAAGATCAGGTATTTCCACGAATGGATGAGTCCTGATATCAAGCCACTAATGGTGCACCACACATGCTCTACTTTGGAGCAGTACGTGGATGCAGCCTATAAGCTGGAAGTGACTCTGGAAGAGTCAACTAAGAGACGTAACCTCCAGAGATCTATGCAGAATCAATCTCAGGCGAGTGGTTTCAAGTGTCATGCACCGCCAGCGAACTTTGCAACGTCTGGTCGGGCAAAGACTGAGATGACTCAGAGTGGGTCTACACAGCAGTCCGGTCAGAGTAAGAAACCGATACAGTGTTTTAACTGTGGTGTGCACGGACACAAGAGCAATGTGTGTCCAAAGGAGAAGAAGACTTGTTTTGCTTGTGGAAGGGAAGGACATTTGCAGACGTTCTGTCCCTAAAGGAAGCAGAAAGGTGCTGAGTCGCAGCAAGGGTCAGTTAATCAGAGCAATCGGCCTAGATTCAAACCAGTGGAGAGTCCTAGTCCATCGACTCAGACTACTGCTCAGAACAAGGGGAAAGCCCCAGCTGTGTCCGGAGGACAAGGTCAGCGCTTGTACGAGATGCGTAAGGCGGATGGACCCAATACTCCGATTGCTCAAGGTACTTTATACCTCCACTCTACTCCAGTATGCATCTTGTTTGATTCTGGTACTACTCATTCCTTTATTTCTGAGAGTTGTGTCAGTAAGTTAGGATTAGTATGCAACGAAGCTTGTGAGCCTTTCGTTGTGAATCTTCCCAATGGTAACCAATTAGTGGAAACCAAACGTCTGTCAGAATTTCCAGTTACCATCCAAGGTAAGGAATTCGAAGCGGATTTGATCTGCATTGCCATGACTCCATACGACATCATTCTCGGTATGGATTGGTTGACACGTCATGGGGCGGTGATCGACTTTAGTTCGAGGACTGTGATGGTGTCATCTGAGGGCCAAAGAATATGCAAATTTAAGGGTCGAAATGACGCTGATAACGACAGGCTTATCAATGCAATGGTTGCGTGTAAGCTACTTCGACAAGGTTGTGTCGGGTACCTTTGCTATCTGGATGTGCCCAAGAAAGATGAACCACCAGTTCTTGATATTCCAGTCGTTAGTGAATTCCCGGATGTCTTTCCAGAGGAAATTCCTGGATTACCCCCACATCGCGTCATAGAGTTTACGATAGATCTTGAGCCTGGTACTGCGCCGATTTCTAAAGCACCGTATCGGATGGCTCCTGCGGAGATGCAAGAATTGAAAAAGCAACTGGAAGATATTCTTGACAAAGGATATATAAGGCCGAGTGCATCACCTTGGGGTGCTCCGGTTTTGTTTGTTAAGAAGAAAGATGGATCGTTTCAACTTTGTATCGACTATCGTGAATTGAACAAAGTTACGATCAAGAACAAGTATCCTTTGCCTAGGATTGATGATCTGTTAGATCAATTGCAGGGAGCAAAAGTATTTTCCAAGATTGATCTGAGATCTGGTTACCATCAACTCATAATTCGTGAGGAAGATATTCCGAGGACTGCATTCCGGACAAGATATGGTCACTACGAGTTTGTAGTTATGCCATTCGGACTTACCAATGCTCCAGCAGTCTTTATGGACTTGATGAATCAATGTTTTCACCAGTACTTGGATAAGTTCGTGGTGGTCTTCATCGATGATATTTTGATCTACTCTCCGAGTGAGGAAGCTCACGAGGAACATCTGCGGATTATCCTGTCAGTCCTTAGACAAAATGAGATGTACGCTAAGTTGTCTAAGTGTGACTTTTGGATCAAAGAAGTGGCTTTCTTAGGCCATGTGATCAACGAGAATGGGGTGATGGTCGATCCCCAGAAGATTGAAGCTGTAGCAAACTGGAAGCGGCCTCAGAATGTGAAAGAGGTGCGCAGTTTCCTTGGACTTGCCGGATATTACAGACGGTTCGTAGAGGGATTTTCTAAGATCGCTCTACCCATGACTAGTTTACTCCGCAAGGTCCATAAGAAGTTTATCTGGAATGATAAGTGCGAGGCAGGTTTTCAAAAGCTGAAACAGTGTCTGACCTCTGCACCAGTACTAGCACTGCCAGAAGGAAACGATGGATATGTGGTCTATAGTGATGCTTCTAAGAGTGGTTTGGGTTGTGTGTTGATGCAGAAAGGCAGAGTTATTGCATATGCATCTCGACAACTAAAAACCTATGAAGCAAACTATCCGACCCATGATCTGGAGTTGGCAGCAGTGGTATTTGTATTGAAGATTTGGAGGCACTATTTATATGGTGTAAGATATCAAGTCTTCACTGACCACAAGAGTCTCAAGTATGTATTCACACAGAAATGGTTGAATATGAGACAGCGCCGTTGGCTAGAATTGCTCAAAGATTATGATATTGAATTGTTGTATCATCCGAGCAAGGCTAATGTTGTAGCCGATGCGTTGAGTAGGAAGACACCGCATGAGACGGTGGTAGCACTCCTCACTGCTCAAGCCAGACTAAACCAATTGATATACGAGGCTGAAATCTTGTATGATCAGCGTAGAGGATACCTGAGTATGTTGGAAATTCAAGCCACGCTACTCGATCAGATTCGAGAGAAACAAATTGACGATATCATCTTGGTAAAGCTAAGCAGTGAAGTGTTAAATGGGAAAGCTCCCGGTTTTGTGATTCAGGAGGATGGATCACTCTGGTTTCAAGACCGAATTTGTATACCTGACATTGATGGTCTTCGCCAGTTGGTGATGAGGGAAGCCCATTCGTCAGCTTATTCTGTACATCCAAGCTCTAGCAAAATGTACAAGGACCTCAGAACGAAATTCGGGTGGCCAAACATAAAATGGGATGTGGCAGAATTTGTAGCAAGATGCTTGACTTGTCAGAGAGTCAAGATAGAACACCGTAGACCAGGCGGTGAATTGCTACCTCTCCCAGTGCCAGAATGGAAATGGGAGGATATTGCTATGGACTTCGTCACCGGATTACCCAAGACTCGAACACAGAAGGATGCTATATGGGTGATGGTTGACAGGCTCACGAAGAGTGCTCACTTCGTGGCCATCAAGTCAACATGGGGAGTCCAAAGGTTAGCCGAAATATATAAGCAAGAAATCATCCGGTTACATGGTATTTCCAAAACCATTGTATCGGATCGTGATGGCCGTTTTACATCGAGATTCTGGAAGGAACTCCACAAGGCCATGGGAACCGAGTTAAGGTTTAGCACCGCGTTTCATCCTCAGACAGATGGACAGTCTGAGAGGACTATCCAGACTCTAGAGGATATGTTGAAAGCGTGATCGACCGACTAGCTGGGAAGACAGCTTGAGTCTAATCGAGTTCACATACAATAATAGCTGGCATGCTACTATAAAGATGGCTCCATTTGAAGCTTTGTATGGTCGGAAGTGCAGATCGCCAATTTGCTGGGATGAGAATGCTGACAAGATTCTGCTCAGACCAGAGTTGGTCGAGAGAACTGCTTCTGACATTGCTTTAATCAGACAGAGAATGTTGACAGCACAAAGTCGACAGAAGTCTTACGCAGATCCAAGGCGTAGGAATATCGAGTTTGAGGTTGGTGACAAAGTATTTGTCAAGGTGTCGACATCCAAAGGAGTATTCAGATTTGGTAAGCGTGGGAAGCTTAATCCTCGCTACGTGGGACCATTTGAGATTCTCGATAGAGTGGGATCTCTAGCATACCGTTTGGCATTGCCGCCATCAGCACATCCAGTGCATAATGTGTTCCACGTATCTCTGCTGAGAAAGTATGTGCCAGATGAATCTCATGTACTGAGCTATGAAGACATTGAGATTCAGACAGATGGTACTTATGAAGAGATACCTGTGCGTATTCTCGAGCACCGTGAGAAGCACTTGCGCAACAAGGTGGTACCGTTGGTACGGATTCTGTGGTCCAAGTCAGGAACTGAGGAAGTTACCTGGGAAACTTGGGAGACTGAAGAGGATATGCGTAGACGCTTTCCCGAGATGTTTACGACCTAAGTTTCGGGGTCAAAACTTCTTTTAAGGGGGAAGTGATGTAATATCCCTCATTTTATACGAGTAAATTTTGAACTTTCTTAAGCCCATGTTGCGAGTCAAATTAAATACAGGGAAGTACGGACATTCTGTGTAATGTTTGATCTCTGTAATATTTTTCTGAGCAATATAAAATACAGTTAAGATATTTTTGGGTTAAAAGATCATTCGCGTAAAAGTATATTTAACCCCGAGTTAAAAACATGTTACCACTTAAGGTAAAAACGACAAAGGAGTCGGAGAGGGGCAATTCTGGCCTTGACCGCACCCCGCGGTGAGGGCATGCCGCACCCCGCGGCAAAGTCCAGAAGCGAAGCAGCTCGGTGTCACCACCGCACCCCTGCCGCACCCCCACCGCACCCCGCGGTGGCCTGTTGTCACTCGACAACTTGTAAGCGACTTGGCGAGGCTACTTCGTAGGTCTGCTGAGTCGACGGGCCTACTTCTCCTAGCTTGTACACCTCCTTGCACACCTGTCTTGCCTGAGGACGTATTGTATGGGCTTTAAATGGAGAGGGAGAGGCGGAGGAGAAACCTCAACTCAGCTTCATCACCATCTTCCTCCTCAGAGCAACACTCCATTTTTGCTGAACTTCAAGCTTGTTTTGGTGAGGGATTCGAACCTCTTTTCGAGGAGTAGAAGGGTGATCCTTAGAGGTGTTTTAAAGCTTAAGAAGGTGGGAAGGCAAACAATGAACAAATCGAAGTCGAATCGATCGATTTGGGTAAGTGTTTCTTCTCGAAAAATTGCTGAACTTCGCCTCTGTTGTCTCGCCGCACCCGCGGCCAAGCGCCACCGCACCCCGCGGCCAGACACCGCACCCCGCGGTGAGGGCCTACCGCACCCCGCGGCAGGCATGGGTCTATGGTGTGTGTATGTCTTGGGTGTTGGTTCATGGGCAAGGCTTAGACCCTTTCGATTCTTATTCCTTTAGATTCATATATGTAGATATTGAATCTAATTTAGGGTTTTATTATGGGTCATTCCAGAAGGATTTGAGATCCGAGATCTGTCCCTAATCAGACCCGGGAATCGTCGCCTTTAGAGCTCGTCAGCTTTCTTCGAATCTAAGGCAAGTGGCGGTTCGCTCTTGCTCATCATTCCATATTTCCATTAATTATCAATTATTTAATTGTTAATTAATTTGGGATGATTATTGTTCTTGTCTGGGAACGATTTTGTGAAACTGTTTTGGAAATTAAAATGGATATTATAATAGGTTGTATATCTGCTAGAACAACGCTATTATATATATATATCTAGATTGAAATATATCTATGATGCTGGCATTGATGGCTTTGATATGATTTTGGACAGTTCTGAACTGTTTAGTTAGAACGAGTATTCGCAGGAATGCTACTTGGTATCTCCTTGTGAGTACTAGTCGTTTCTTTATAACCAAGTGGATGGGATGTCCAGGCCCCAACACTTCTCTTTGGTCATGACCATTCCCTGTCCGTGTACAGGGAAGGTGCACACAACTGGTGCCACTCTCTGGGATTTAGTCCCTACTCTATATCTCAATATCCTGCGAGGATGAGATTCTAAAAGCTTGAAACGTGAATGAGCGTTTTGGAATTAATTAAGATAAGTGCCCGAGCGCACATGATTAATATATCCTTGACGAGTAGTGCAGCTAGGCAATAGTGCAGCTAGGAAACTCGTCCTGACTTTGATCAGAGTACGTTCTCTTTCCAATCTAGATTCGCTTTATGCGGTGAGGTTGGTCGTGAACCGAAACATCTAGTCAGTTTTTAAACGCATGTATGTGAAACTATAATGTTCCAGACATTTGTCATGCTTCCGATAAGACTCACTCTTTTGGAGTCTTCTCTTGGATATTTTTCCCATAAGACTCATATCCATTGGAGTCTTCTCTTGATCATGTCTTTTGATATATTCCAGTAGAAGTATGGTGGTTGGCTATCGTTATCGTTTATTATCCGAGAAACGATGAGTCTAACCTAATACGACTACTTCGAACCACTCTGCTTTGTGCCCTTGCGTAGTCTTTCATTAGACTAACCAACCGTAATTGTTCTCTGCATGGTTGGCTGGTGTCATCCGTTCGATTCGGCACATCAGATAAGTTTCCACTCCACGAAGGCTAAGAACGACTATGACGGGAGGTGTTTTTGACAAGTTTATCCAGGTTGAGATCCTTGGCGTTGATCGATATGATCAAGACTTGTTTTATCTTTAAAAGACTTCCGCTATGCTTTAATTACTTTGATGACAATGTTTTATCCTACGGGGATTGGGTTGTAATCCCCCGACATATGTTTTAAAGATGGTTGTTGATTCTATAAAAGTTGTTTATGATTTGTATAATCCGGTTTAGCCTTGGGTGATTTCGGAGGTGAAATCTGATATCACTGGTGGTAATACCCTTTCCAATTGGGTTAAGAATTTGAGGGTGTTACACCCAACCCAACTGAACCCGAACTAGACGGAGTTGAAGCTGACATACTTATATTTTATTAAATAATTATATATTATTAATTCTTTTATTTAATTTGAACAATAAAAAACAAACACTTTAAACTTGTTGGATCAACCCAAATTAAACTAGTTATGACCCGAAACGAACAACGTAAAAATTTTAACAACCCGATCGACTCGAACACGATTTAACCTGAACCCGATTCGACCCGAAGTCGACCTACCTGATCTAATTAACATGCCTACAATATACAGAAAAATAGACAGTACATGTAGCTCGACAAGATAAAAACACTTATCAGTACCTTATATAATATTCCTTGGTGTATGCTATGAGAATATTATTATGCGAATTATACAATTATATATATGTGTCAATATAAATAATTTATCTATAAATATATAAAGTAGACTATGGGTGCAAATGTGCAATTAATGTCCAATAAATATGAAAAATTATTTCTTATTTTTTTGTTGATCTTTCATTACAAACTATATCTTCTAATATAGCTCAATGGTTAAAGACACTCTCATAATACAAGAGGTCTAGGATTTAACCCCCCTTCTTAACAACTTTGTTTTACTATTTTATCTTTCATTATTTTTTTTGTTTATATTAATTAGTTACTCAAATCTTTATATCTTTCTATTTATATATCTATCTTATACATAGAAAATAGAGTTTTTGTCCAATTAATGACTCATTAATTTAGCCTCTAAATAAAATAAATTTTCAATTACAAATCATTTGTTAAATCTTTCAAATTCTAATGTACACGATCAATCAAAAAACTTAGTCGTATAAAAGTTATTGTCCAATTAAAAACTCATTATTTAGTCTTCAAATTACATAATTTCTCAATTACAATCCATATGTTAAATTTATCAAATTCTGATGTACACAATCAATCTATATCTATCTCTAAACATATAAAAAAGACTTTTTGAATAATCAATGCCCATTTTTTTAACATTCAATCTTAATTGTCTTTCACCTTTTACCTTTCATCAATTTTGACACTTCCATCTAATTTGAAACGGTTGTATGGTTGATTGTTTGGCCTTTAACCCAATTATATTTTGTTTAAACTCAATTTTGATTACCAATTAATACTCAAATTACGTTACTAATTTTTTACGTTACTTATTTTGCCGGTCATATTTTAATTTCAACCACAATACCTACCCATTCATATTCCAAAACTATTCTAAATCAAACATCTATTAATATTCTGAACACAACACTTATCTATATAATTGGTATTGCATGGGAGAGGGTAGAACACAAGCAGCAAACATGGCAATCACAATCAACTTTCTATTACTATTATCATCATCAATTAGTATTCAAGTGAAATTACAATCCCATTTGACATTGACTTCGTGCAACAGATCACCATAATATGAGGTATTTTAATTTTAACGTCCTCAGTCTCTTTATCTATACTTTTTGTTCTGTTTTTCTTACATTATTGTACGCATTGCTATGCAAAAAAAATCTATGCTTATATTCTTTTATTTGCTTTTGACAAAAAATCTATTATTTGCTTTATAAGTATATATTATAAGACTTGCATTTTAAAATATTGCTTTTGATTGATATAATACATTTTAGCTTACAATATCACAATATAAAATAGTAAATTTGACTACAAAATTAATTTAAAAACAATAACCCATTGTTTTTTTTTGTTCATCTTTATTCCCATTTTATCCAAAAGATCATTGATCATTTTAACATTGGAAACTTTCATTCTCCCTTTTTCTTAAGAAAAATTAAAAATCAATTCTTTTATGATACTATGAACATATGAAAAAATTGTCCGAATTATATGCAAGTATCATCGAAGTCCTTATTATATTGATATAAATAATCATAAGGCCAACCAGACTCCAAATACCTCAATTTTCTTACTCATAAAAGTTATTAATTACTAGAAATGTAAAAGAAAAAACAATACTATAAATGTAACAACCTGATAAGAAAGTTATTAATTCTTTAACAAAACTAACAACACATTGAGAGTAGGTACAGAATAACATTATAGAATTATCGGATGTTTTATAATTATTTTGATTTCATCGAATATAAAATACGAAGCCGCTATATATACTACGTTTTCGCCCATTTCCACTACAAACCTCTACGCATAAATCCTGCGTACGCAAGATTTCTGCATAGAGGAGGAAATTTTCCTACGCAGGTATCTTGCGTACGCAAGATACCTGCGTAGAGCTAAAATATGATTGTTGGAGATATGAGAGTTGGGTTTTTTTTTGAAATTCGCCGGATCCTAGCGCAGGAAAAAATAATAATCTGGACGCAACCAAGTGAACAACATATTTTTTTAAATCTGCATTTGACTCTAGTAATAGACGTTATCAAGTAATCAATGTTATATTTCAATAAATTCGTTTGTATCATGAGGTTTCAATATACTTTTATTCATGTACATTTCTCCACCAATTTGTTTGATATTAACTGTTTGTTATTATTATTCTCGAAAATCACATATAACTATGGTTATATCTTATAGTTATATTCAATTTGGTTATATCTTATGGTTATATTCCATAGTTATATATTATGGTTATATCCTATATTATATCATATAGTTATATACTATGGTTATATTTATAGTTATATACTATGATTATACCTTATAGTTATATCCAACTTGGTCATATTCTATAGTAATATACTATGGTTATATCATATATCTTATAGTTATATCATATATCTTATAGTTATATAACTATATGATATAACCAAATTGGATATAACTATAAGATATAATCATAGTATATAAGTTATATACTATGGTTGTATCATATAGTTATATACTATGATTATATCTTATAGTTATATCCAATTTGGTTATATTCTATAGTTATATACTATGGTTATATCATCTATCTTATAGTTATATAACTATATGATATAATCAAATTGGATATAACTATAAGGATATAACCAAATTGGATATAACTATACTATATAATCATAGTATATAACTATATGATATAACCATAGTATATAACTATATGATATAATATATGATATAACTATAGAATATAACTATAGAATATAACCAAATTGGATATAACTATAAAATATAATATATGATATAGCCATAATATATAACTATAAGATATAATCATAGTATATAACTATATGATATAACCATAGTATATAACTATATGATATAACTATAGAATATAACCAAATTGGATATAACTATAAAATATAATATATGATATAGCCATAATATATAACTATAAGATATAATCATAGTATATAACTATATGATATAACCATAGTATATAACTATAGAATATAATTGATAACATCCATTTTATACATATTTTAGGAGTCTAGTTGCATATTAGATTATGTCATTCTCATGCATATTTTATATTTTTATAATTCATTTTGGCATTATTCTGTATTCGGAGTCTACACTCGTGTTTTTATTGTTTCAGGTATTTTATGTTCAATTTAAAGGAGTTGCGAGACTATATTTGAGGAGCTAAATAATCGGTTCAAGTTTTGTGGATAATAATTTGATGGCTTGTCGGATCCATACCCTGCCCAAATAAAATATGAGAGTCTGTCCACATGAAGATTCAACTGCTGCTTGCTATTGGGCATGTTGGGCTTCCAATTCACTTCCAGTGGCCCGTGGATGAAGCTGTGGTGGACCGCAACTTTGTAGGAGGAGGGAACTATTATGGAGGGAAGGAAATTAATTTAGGGGGAGATTGATTTAGCCGAGTTGGGATTACATGGAGTTTTTTTGCTTTGAAGTTTTTGTTTTTGTTTTAAGCTTTTGCACAGCAGCAGTCAGAGATGGGATTTCATGAAGGAATTTTAAGCCTTTGCACAATTCGAAGATTGGTATTATCGTTCTAGTTTTTTGTCAATTTGGATTATTTTGTTATTGAGATTCAATTTTATCTCCAGTGTTTATTACATAATCCATATATGTTGATGACTAGTTTAAATCTATTGATGTCTTCGATCATGCTTGGCTAAATTCCTAGTTCTAGGGTTATGGTGATCCCGACGATGCGTATGTAATTAGAATTATTTCTTTGCCTGAATTGAAATATATTTGATTCGTTCCTAGATGCTTTATGCCCATAGTAGCTTATGCGAATTGGATCCTATTAGGGTTTGAGACTGAAAGGTGATAACTTTAATATGGAGTCAGGTAGGGTTTGAGACTGAGAGGTGATAACTTCTACTGGAATCCTAGGAATTGAACCTGAGTGTTATTTGTGCGACAGCAACTTAATTACTCTTGAGAATTAATAGGCTATCATAGATGTTTTGAGTTTGAGTTGGATTAGCGGAGCGCGACAGCGAATGTTATTTCAGTTTATCCCTAGACTCTAAGTGCGTTAAAGGGTTTGGATGAGATTAGCTATGCGCGACAGCGATTGTTAGTTTAGTCCAGGCACGTTTACTATCGTCTGAAATGAGTTAGTAGATTACCTTAGATAGCCTACCTTCAAATAATTTGAACTAGATTCAGGTGAGTGTGATTTTATTTACTGTTGCATCGCTGCGGTGATCCTTAACCTTAGACACATTTATCCCATTGATTTTATCCTTTTTTATTTGTTTTTATTAGTTCGTTGAATTATATTTTTCCCCAATCTCATATTTTCCTGGCCTAGTTCACTGGTAGCGTTTCAATTAATATTACATTGGTCTCTGTGGGATCGACACTTGACTACTACAACTGATCTTGTACACTTGCGGATAGGTTTTAGCCACATCAAGTTTTTGGCGCCGTTGTCGGGGACCAATTTATTAATATTAGTTGTCACCTCTATTAGTAAGTCTAGGTCATTATTTTTGCTTTGATTTTTTTTTCCTTTTCTTTTCAGGCTATTCAGAAATAGTCGAACAAATGGATTCAGGTATGTATGATGTAGATTCTCACCCCTATCTTTCTTTTAGGCCTAATACAAGTACTCAGAGGTATGACTTTGAAAATTCTAATTCGGGTTACCCAAACCCAAATACTTTTAACCTCTTCTGTGAGTTTTGTGGAGCTGAAGGTTGTAACACCCCCAAATCGTAACCCATTTGGAAAGGTATTACCGCCAGTGACCTCGGTTTTCACACCGAAACCACCCCAGGCTTTACCATTTAAACACAAATCATAAACAACAATTATGATTTAAACACCAAAATCTTTGGTTAAAACATATGTCTGGGGATTACATCCCAATCCCCATAGGACAAAACAGAGTAATCAGCGGAAGTCTTTGTAAAACATAAATACAAGGGTCTTGATCTTAATGATCACCCGCCAAGGATCGCAACCTGGTAAATCCATTAAAACACCATTTGCCTTTATAGTCGTTCTAACCCTCATTTCTCGGATGTTTATCTGATGTGCCGAATCAAACGGATGACACCAGCCAACCATGCAGAGAACAATTTAGGTTGGTTAGTCTAATGAAAGACTATGCAAGGGTACAAAACAGATGGTTCGAGTAGTCGTATTAGGTTAGACTCATCGATCCTCGAATAATAACCGACGACGATAGTCAACCTTCATACTTCTACTGGAATAGAACAAACTAAATGATCAAGAGAAGATTCTGGAAGACCAAGTCTTACAGCAATCAACCCAAAAGAAGACTCCAATGAATTGAGTCTTATCGGAAGTATGACAATGTTTGGGAACATAAATAATCTCATACAAGCGTTCAAAAATGACTTGATGTTTCGGTTCACAACCAACCTCACCGCTTAATGCGAATCCAGATTGGAAAGAGAACGTTACTCTGATCAAAGTCAAAACGAGATTTCCTAGCTGCACTACTCGCCTGAGAGTATATTAATTATGTGCGACAATGGCACTTATCTCATTTAATTCCAAAATGCGCATCACGTTATAAGCTTTTAAATCTCCTCACAAGAGATATCGGATCTCCTCACAAGAGATATCAGAGGGAATAAATCCCGAAAAATTTGGCACTAGCTAAGTGCACCAACCCTGAGTAAGGGCATGGTCATAACCAGAGAGAGTACTGGGGAAAAATCCACCAAGTACGAGTTATAAAGAAACAGCTAAACCCCCACAAGGTACATAGCGTTCCTACGAATACTCGTTCTAACTAAACAGTTACGAACGCAGTAATAATTCACATCAACGTTAAGAATACCTGTGCTAACTAAACAGTTAACGCACGGTAATAATCACATCAAAGCCATTAAGGCCAATAACAGATATAATAGCGTTGTTCTAGCAGATATACAACCTATTATAATATCTTTTAAAATCACAAACAGTTATCAAAACTGTTCCCAACGAAAACAGTAAATCATCCCAAATTAATTAACAACTAAACAATTGATAATTAATTGAAATATGGAATGATGAGCAAGAGAGAACCGCCACTTGCCTGGAGTAGATTCGACGATGAATCTAGACGAGACGACTACTGATGATATCCTTTCCGAGGATATGGCCTAAGCTTCAGATAGCTCTAGCAGGATTACGGGTCCACACGCGATCCAACAATTACCGTTATGACTGACAAATTAATTAATATCAATTAATTTGTCTAGACGAACTCAAGGAATTTAATTTAATACATTTTTATGATTTTAAATCATAAAAATATTAATTAAATTTTCCTAAAGAAAATACGGATGAAAGAGGGTCGAAATTATACCGCTCGGTCAATTTCGGGTTAAATCTGGACTGGAATTGAATTGGGCTTACTCGGCCCATTATAAGAATTGGCCATAGGGGGGGGCACTCACTAATTCTTCATCTTCAACCTTCGTACAACCCAAACACCGCAACCCCGACTTCAACAACAGGGAGCGACGGCAGCTCGGCGCGGAGCTTCGTCGGGAAGGGCGTCTCGACGCCGGAGAGGGCAGCGCGGCGGCGCTGGGAAGGAGAAGCAGCAGCTCCTGTAACGACGGCAGCTGGCGGTGGCGACATGCGAGCAGCGGCGGCGGAGTACAGAAGCTCGGCGCAGCAGCGGCTCAACTCCGTCTTCGCCGGGAAGGAAGAAGACGACGTCGGGAGAGTAGGAGCGGAGGAGCAGCACAGCGGCTCGGCTCACGCAGCTCACGAACATCGGCTCTGGATTGGGTCGCCGGTGGGAAAGAGACCGAGAGGAGACGGGATGAGAGGGAGCTGGGGAGAGAGTTGGGTTCGGTGTGCCTCGACCCCCCTTCCGATCGAGTTCTTATATGTAGCCCAAGGAGGAGGACGTGCCCGACCCAACTTCGACAAGTGTCCCAAGTTCTGAGGCTGGCATGGACACGCGGCAGAGGCTGGTAATCAAAGTTGTACATGGAAGTTTGGTATGGGTTTTAAACCCCGGAAATTATATGTTTATATCCAAACAAATATTCTAAGTCCCGAAAATACATCGAATGTATTTTATACCACTCAAGGAATTATTTCGGATATCATGGATGTTACGGAAAATCCGAACTTCACTGAAAGCGAAATAATTATTAAACGAAGGTTGGGAAAAATTACCCAAATACCCTTACTAAAATTTAAGGGTTATTATATCACTTCCCCCTTAAGAGAAGTTTTGACCCCGAAACTTGACTGATAATGGTTTAGAGGGACAACCTCCGTACTAAGTACTCAAACTTATAAGTTTAACCATGTTTAACCCATTTACTACTTTGTTACTACTTTGTAAATTGGTTCAAACATTTCTAGGTTAAAACCTATCACCCTTCACATCTTAAGGAAATTCTATCATATGCTTATACAAACGTACATTCCACCATGCTATTCCTATGGTAATATGAGGATTATTGCAAAGGTCGTGATAAAGCAGATTGCCACACCAATTGGATGGCACAATCACACATACCGCTCCAGGCTGAGACTTATCCGTCCATGCAAGACAATAAGCTTGATGACTTCATTATACGACATGATAGGGAAGTCGAGAAAGTTTTTACTATTCTTACAGCTATGCAGGATGATGTGCTTAAACCCCTATTAACCCAGTTTTATTCAGTTTCAGGTTTGGTGGACTCTTTAAAGACTCAAGTAGATGATTTAACCACAGAAAATCAGATGTTGAAAGATCAAATTGTTGCGTTGGTTATCTCAAATTTGGCTACAGAGCCACCTGAAGTGCACTACTTTGAGCAATGCCACAATTTGATAGGAAGGAATTTACCCAAGAGACCAAGGAGGACCCGATGCTTGATGATCTTAAGGTGTTATAAAGCTCTACCCCGACCTCTAGCATCATTACCTGCTGTAAGGTGCAAGAAAAGCTTCCTGATATATTGCCCGATGTAGCTATATCATCACAAGCTGCATTGGAAATTCAGAACCCAAGGGTGGAATCCAATCTAGAATTTGATGTTCGGAGTAGACGGAAGAAGAGAAAAAGACACTCTACTGGTCATGCTCCAATTGAATTCAAGCAAGGGGGTCATGTGATTCTCTATCATCACAAATCGAGCATGTTTCCGGGAAGTAAGAGTACAAGATGGTCCGGTCCATACTACCTGAACCGAGTTCTACAAAATGATTCTGTGGAGCTATGGCATAAGAACTCGGGGTACTTTAGAGTGAGAAAAATTCGGCTGAAGCCTTACATAGAGCCTGATCCGATCAAGTTGGGTATCACCGACCCGCTTAATCCGAGTACATGACATTGGTGAAGGTCAAGCTAACGACGTTAAACAAGCGCTGGATGGGAGGCAACCCATCAGGTATGTTCTCTGGGGGGGGGGGCAAAAAAAAAAGTTCAGCAAACTCGGGAAACTTGGTCGAAAATTCGACCGAGTTGTCCCGACAGACAAGAACACGGCCTAGAACTCGACCGAGTTCTGGACCAAGTTGTCCCGACAGACAAGAATGCGGCCTAGAACTCGACCGAGTTCTGGGTCCAGGCAAGAACTCGGGCAAGAACTCGGCCGAGTTCCTGCCCGAGTTTTCGTCCGCTGCTTGAACTTTAAAAAAAAAACTATTTTTCTTTTCCCTTCTCCTTCCCTCTTTTCCTCCTCCCTTTCCCGATGCCAACTCCAGCCCCCTCTTCTACCTCCCTCGTTTGAACCCCACCTCACCGCCTCCACCACACCTCCATTCCACCGCCAATTCACATCCACTGGCGAGGCCACCTCCGATACCCCTCGCCACCATCTTCCCGAACCCAGATTTGCCATATGATATAACCATAGTATATAACTATATAATATAATATAGGATATAACCAAAGTATATAACTATAGGATATAACGATATGATATAACCAAATTGGATATAACTATAGGATATACCCATAAGATATAACCAAATTGGATATAACTATACGATATAACCATAATATATAACTATAGGATATAACCATAGTATATAACTAAAGGATATTACAATATTATATAACTATAGGATATAACCATAAGATATAACCAAATTGGATATAACTATAGGATATAACCATAGTATATAACTAAAGGATATAACCATAGTATATAACTATAGGATATAACCATAAGATATAACCAAATTGGATATAACTATAAGATATAACCATAGTATATAACTATAGGATATAACCATAGTATATAACTATAGGATATAACCATAGTATATAACTATAGGATATAACCATAGTATACAACTAATTAAAGAATATAACCGTAGTATATAACTATAAGATATAACCGTAAGATATAACCAAATTGATAACTATAAGATATAACCATAGTATATAACTATAGGATATAACCATAGTATATAACTAAAGAATATAACTGTAGCATGTAACTATAAGATATAACCAAATTGGATATAACTATAAGATATAACCATAGTTATATATGATTTTCGAGAATAATAATAACAAACAGTTAATATCAAACGAATTGGTGGAGAAACGTACATGAATAAAAGTATATTGAAACCTCATGATACAAACGAATTTATTGCCATGTAACCCTGATTACTCGAAAATGTCTATTACTAGAGTCAAATGTAGATTTAAAAAAAAAAAAATTGTTCGCTTGGTTGCGCCCAGAAAAAAGAAGGTTTTTGTTTAAATCTTGCGCAAGATTATTCGCCTTTTCGCACTACAATTTTCTATGCAAGAATATTGCATAGAAGATATAACTATAAGATATAACCATAATATAACTATAAGATATAACCAAATTGGATATAACTATAAGATATAATCATAGTATATAACTATATGATACAATCATAGTATATAACTTATATACTATGATTATATCTTATAGTTATATCCAATTTGATTATATCCTTATAGTTATATCCAATTTGGTTATATCATATAGTTATATAACTATAAGACATATGATATAACCATAGTATATAACTATAGAATATAACCAAATTGGATATAACTCTAAGGTATAATCATAGTATATAACTATATAATATAACCATAGTATATAACTATATGATATAATCTAGGATATAACCATAGTATATAACTATGGAATATAACCATAAGACATAACCAATTTGGATATAACTATAAGATATAACCATAGTTATATGTGATTTTCGAGAATAATAATAACAATCAGTTAATATCAAACAAATTGGTGGAGAAATGTATATGAATAAAAGTATATTGAAACCTCATGATACAAACGAATTTATTGCCATGTAACCTTGATTACTTGATAATGTCTATTACTAGAGTCAAATGCAGATTTTAAAAAATATGTTTGTTCACTTGGTTGCGTCCAAAAAAAAAAAATCATGCGCCGGGATCTGACTTAGGAGACAAATTTCAAAAAAAAAAAACCCAACTCCCATATCTCCAATAATCATATTTTAGTTCTATACAGGTATCTTGCGTACGCAAGATACCTGCGTAGGAAAATTTCCTCCTCTACGCAGAAATCTTGCGTACGCAGGATTCCTGCGTAGAGGTTTGTAGTGCGAATGGGCGAAAAACGTAGTCTATATTGAAACTGCCTAACAATAACATTAACATGTCAACCTATTAATAAAATACAAAAATCTAACGTACATTAAATTGTGGAAAAATAATTGAAAAACATTGAATTAGCATATATATGCTACTTAATTGAGCAAACATGTAACTAATAAATACTTTGGTATATATATATAGTGCCTAATAATCTGCTTATTTATGTTAATATCCAAATAAATAAAAAATGATATCATGAATGTATAATTATTGAATTCACACCATGTTAAAACCTCTAAATTTGACAATAAAATGGAAATAATTTACTCAAACTGATTTAGAAATACTAAATGTAGAATAAAATGGGTACAAACTTCATTTTATTATAACACCGGATTGCAATTTCAATACTTAAATATATTAAAGTATTCTATTCTTTATAGTACAAAACATAGCAAAGTTTTACATAAGAGTAATAAAATGATTTTTAGCTCATATACTTTTATTAATGTTTCATTAGAAAAAATCATTAAATATAAATTTTAAAATTAGTAAACATAAACCAAAAAGAAAAAAACAATTAAAAATTGAAATAAAATACAAGATAACTATTAATTATTTTGATTTTTTTAACATAAAAATAACATTGCAGAAGAAATGTCAAATATGATCATGTTATTTTATTTTGTATTATCATTTACTTTGATGATTTGACCTCATGTATGTGTTAAGACTTAAGACATATACTGATATACATATGGAATAAATTCCTTTTTCAAAACATTTTTAAATTCTATTTTTATCTATAGATATACCATTTTCTATTAATAATGTTAGGTTGTATAAAAATATAGATATAAAATCTATAATTTTTTTTTACTTTTATCCGATTTATAATCAATAGCTTTTTTAAAGATTTAGAATCAATAGTTAAAGTGGATATTTACGATATATAATATTACTTGCTCAAATTTTTTATGATGTATATGTTGCTTCAATTAATATTTTTACCTTTTGACAAATTTATAAAAATTTTAAGATTACTTTATATAAAGTTTAGTTATTTAGCTAAAATAAAAATTAGGTACACCAATTTAGAAATCTATTTTGCATTAAAAATATTTAGGTCCTGATTTTCTTAATTTCTAGAATTTGAATGTAAGTGACCATGCATGTTTAACCACTTTGTCCGACATATTTTGTTATTCCACATCATTTATGTATTGAGTTTCTTTGTCAATAAGGAAAAAAATTTGCAAAAATAATAACAAATGTGAATATAAAAAGAGATTTAATAGCCCAACATTCAATTCAAACAAAAAAAATCATGATAAAAAAACTAATAAAGACATAAGAAGTTTACAAGATTACAATGGAATAAGTTTAAAACTTATGGAGAAGTTACATCGGTCAATTATCTAAATTGCATAATTAATATCCACACTTATGTTAAAAGTTAACCCGGATTTAGTGATTTATATGTTTTGTAGGATCATGTTGTATAATGTTCGAAAGTGCAAACTTACCATTTATGTTGCATTGTGAATTGTGATCATTTATAGAATCAAAAATAAAATTATTATGAATGTAAATAATGATATAGTGTCCAATATCAATTGTTAATTAGTGTAGCTCCTAATCACTAATTTTACTTTCATTATAAGGACTCAAAGAACTCTATTACACCAAAAAATGGAAATAAAAACATATTATAATTTTTAATATTGTAAAAAAAAACAAGAGATAATTGCTAATAATTATTTATGACGACGTCTTTGGAAAAAAATCTCCATACTTCCATCTCAACATCCTTGAAGCTATAAAATTTTGTAATACTTTTATAGGAAAAAAGAATGTTAGATATAAATCTCTATTTTAGTTTTTCCATATTAAATTCATATATATCAAAAACAAACATTCTTTAATATAAAACTTGAAAATTCAACGTTTTTTCCCTTATCTATTTTGGATATTTTTAATTTCGAAGATTATTTTTATGCTACATTAACATTAACCATTCTTAAAATTTTAAAATAAATAAAATAAAAAATAAAAATTATATCAATATAAAAACATGGTTGTTATTTAACGCACACCCTATATTTTTTCATAGCGCCCACTCTACGACCGTGAATTGACCACGGAGGAACTGCATCCATCCGTGAATTGACCACGAACAAATTGCGTTCCTCCGTGGTAAACTCACGGATGGATGCAGTTCCTTCGTGGTCAACTCACGGAGGAACCGCGTTCATCCATCACGAAGGAACTGCGTTCATCCATCACGAATGTACGTGTTTCATCCGTGACGATGGGACGTCGTCTTCTTCCTCAGAAGACGCGACTGTTCGTTCATCTCAAGAAATCAACCCGAAATCAACTAGCAACAAGAAATCAACCCAAAATCTATCTAAATCATATCAATTATACATTTTATTCATCTATAGACTTAAAACTTTGAATTTATAAGACAAATTAGGTCAATAATACCCAAAATTCAATCTTGAAAATTTGTTTAAACCCTAACTACGAATTTACAAAATTAGTTGATAAACTTATATTTTCTTGGAGATGGTTGGTTGATTCTTAAGTGTGGCACCTCCTTGATCCAAATTGATGGCAATTTAGAGGCTAAGTGAGGAAGAAAGGGTTGATTTTTGATGGCTTGTGAGATGGGAAATGGAAGAAAGAAAGAAAGAGAGGTGGTAGATGAGAAATGAAAGTGATGAAGAAAATGAGGGTGGTAGAGTTGTAATTTTGGAACAAATTCCTTATATATATGTAGAGGTGCTCTATTTAGAAAAATAGAATGAGCTCTATTTAGCAATGATCTATACAAAAGTCGATCACGTGCGTAGCACGGGCATGAATATCTAGTATACTAAAAGATTGTAGTAAAATGGGATGATAAGTACTTAATATTACAAGTAAAAATATGTATTGGCTTTAATTATGTAAATTATACAAATATATGTATGTATTCACGTAATATTGTTATTAAACAGTTACAGAAAACTCATAAGAAGTATATACATTAGCGTTAATTAACTGTGAAAACACTCAGAATCGAAGTATAAATGAAGAAGAAAAGCTCTGATCCATCAAGGAAGCAGAGAGAAATTTCATTCAGGAAAATCACAAAGTGAATCTGTTACATTCAGTTTGAATATTTATACTCTGTTACAGCAATTATACAGAACTGCATAGTTGGCCCTCATATTATATTTATTACAAATCTTAACATCCCTCCCTGAAGCTAGACTTGGTGGAGAATCCACAAGTCCTAGCTTGAAAGACAAAAATATGTGTTGAAATTCTCCAAGAGGCTTAGTAAGAATGTCTGCCAATTGAAGTTGTGACTTTACATGTGCAGTTTTGATGAACCCTTCAGACACCTTTTCCCTAACATAATGGCAATCAATATTCAAGTGCTTGGTCCTCTCATGAAAAACAGGATTAGCAGCTATATGTTGTGCTGCTTTGTTGTCACAACACATGAGTATAGGTAATGGCACTTCCAACTGCAAATCTCTGAGTAAAGCATGTAGCCAAACCACTTCACTTATTGTTGCTGACATGCTTCTATACTCTGATTCTGCTGAAGATTTTGACACAATTTTCTGCTTTTTAGTCTTCCATGAGACCAACGAATTTCCCAAGAAAGCACAATAACCAGTTAATGATCTAGCTGTGAACTTACATGCTCCACAATCTGCATCACTATAACTGCTCAAATCCAGATTAGATTCTGTGGAATAAAACAATCCCCAATTAAGAGTGTTCTTGAGATACCTGACTACATGTAAAGTTGCTTGCAGATGTGGCTCTCTTGGTGAACTCAGGAACTGACTCAAATGCTGAATTGAGTATGACAGGCCATGTCTTGTAATGTTAAGATACAATAACATGCCTACCAACCTTCTATATGTCTCAGGATCCGAAAGCAATTTTCTTTCATCAATTGACAAATCCGGTCCCCTTGGCAAAGGAAAATTTGCTGGTTTACTGTCTAACATATTAGTATCATCTAAAATATCTAGGATGTACTTTCTTTGATTGATCACTATCCCCTTCTCTGACCTTGCTACCTCAATACCCAAGAAAAACCTAACCAAGCCCAGATCCTTAATGGTGAAGGCTTCATGTAGACCAGATTTAGTATGTTGAATCATATCAACATCACTTCCTGTTAATAGTAAGTCATCCACATAGACTAAAGCAATGGTAATCAATCCATTCGAGCATTTCGCAAATAATGAATAATCTTGTTTGGACTGCTTATAACCAAGTTTCAACAAATAACTGGTCAACTCAATATTCCACTGCCTGGAGGCCTGTTTTAAACCATATAAGGACCTTTGGAGTTTGCAAACTTGTCCTGGTCTTGCCTTTTCATACCCTTGAGGAGGCACCATGTACACTTCTTCCTCCAAGAAACCATGCAAAAATGCATTATTGATGTCCAATTGGTGAATATCCCATCTATGGATAGTTGCATAAGCCAATAACACTCTAATTGTGGCCAGTTTAGCTACAGGGGAAAAGTGAATTTATAATCTTTACCTTCAATTTGTGTGTATCCTTTGGCTACCAGTCTAGCCTTGTACCTTTCAATGCTCCCATCTGGCTTGAATTTCACCTTGAATACCCACTTAGATCCCACTGCTTTCTTTCATGGAGGTAAAGCAGAAAGAATCCAAGTGTTGTTAGTTTCAAGTGCTTCAATTTCCTTTGCCATAGCCTCTTCCCAACAAGGATGACCCTTGGCTTGTGCATAGCAACTAGGTTCATTGACATTGCACACATTATACAATGAAGCAATATATTCACTAGAGAATTCTTCCAAGTTGAATAACTGAGCACCATGAGCAGAATCAAACACTGAGCTGGTTGTATTACAAAAATAATCATGTAACTTAGCTGGGTGACTTCTAATCTGAGTAGACTGTCTCACTGGCTCAACAACAGATGGTGCTGGTGCACTGACAATTGAAGAATCCACACAATCAAGTGAAGTTGCAGGCGAAAGTCCTACAGATATTGGTGAAGCTACTGGTATACACACTGACTGATGACTAGACTCACCACTGCTATTCCTGACTGGTGAGATAAACTGAGCAGCATTAGAATGATCAATAGAGATATGAACTATATCATGAGCAGGATTCACTAAAGGCAACTGAACTAGTGTAGGATGCTTTGCTTGTGACATAGAACTGTCTGAATCCCTGTAAGGAAATTGATTTTCCTCAAATATTACATCCCTGGACACAAAGAACTTCTTGTACTCTAAATCATACAGAATATATCCCTTTTGACCAGCTGGATAACCCATGAATATTGATTTTCTAGAATGAAAACCAAATTTGTCTCTCTTTTTTGCATTGGCCTTCCCAAAACACAAGCAACCAAGAACTCTTAAATCCTCATAATTGCCCAGCCTTTTAAAAAACTTTTCATAAGGAATTTTCCAGCCTAATACTGAACTAGGCATCATATTGATCACATGAACTGTAGCAGTAATGCACTCTGCCCAAAACCTCACAGGAATATTGGCATGAATCTTCATAGCTCTAGCAATCTCAAGGATGTGTCTATGCTTTCTTTCAACCCTGCCATTTTCTTTCAACCCTACCATTTTGTTGAGGATTCCCAGTTTAACAAAAAAATCCTTCAATCTGTCTTGAGTGAATTCAGTTCCATTGTCACTCCTGACTTTCTTAATTGTGACATCAAACTGATTCTTAACATATGCAAAGAATGACTCTATCACAGAAAATACCTGGCTTTTGGACTTTAACAAATACACCTACGTGAATCTTGTACAATCATCAAGCACAGTTGATAGAGTTTTTCAGTCGTGCGCGCTATCAAAGTAATCCTAATATGCAACTAGAGTATAGCATGTAAGTAAGGAGTCGAACCCAAGGGAATTAACACGTCAATTTCTATGTAATTACTAATTTATCAACTTTAAAGAACAAATGGGGGGGATTGGTTTTTCTACTAAGACTACTCAAATAAAATAACACCAAAATCAAGTTTAAGAAAATAAGATTAAAAGAAGTTTCACCTAGCAAGTTTCCACACAACAATTGTTTTTCAGTCGTGCGCGCTATCAAAGTAATCCTAATATGCAACTAGAGTATAGCATGCAAGTAAGCAGTCGAACCCAAGGGAATTAATACGTCAATTTCTATGTAATTACTAATTTATCAACTTTAAAGAACAAATGGGGGGGATTGCTTTTTCTACTAAGACTACTCAAATAAAATAACACCAAAATCAAGTTTAAGAAATTAAGATTAAAAGAAGTTTCACCTAGCAAGTTTCCACACTACAATTAACCAAGTTGATCATCGATTCTTCTCATGTTCATATTTATCCTATGGATTGTTCCAATTCTGATCTTGTTTATATTAACAAGCCAACCGGTCTTGCTAACACTTACCAATTGATAACCTAGAAGACCTTCTAAGTTGGTTCAATCAATAGCATAAAGCGTAAGATTAACGGATTGCAAACAAAGACTTAACACCGCAAGTATGTCATGCAAATCAATTTCCTTTTCACAATTGAACTCAATTTACCAATTTCATGCAATTGTGATTGCTACCTATGATTAGGGATTCCACCGTCTATCCCAAATCTAGCACCTAAATTACTATAGATTTAAACTAGGAGATCAATCTAGCCAAATAGATAGTAATAGAAATATGCTCAAGGAAATCAATACCAAATCCAAAGGGGTGAACAAGAGAGATGAACCTTACAACCAGATTAACTGTGTGCTTCCACGCTAGGCAAAACAAGGGTTTAGTTCTTGCTCATGTTCTTCACAAGCTTTGAATCCAAAAGAAAGACAAAAGAAAACTAAAAATGTTCTTCAGAGAAAACACAGGGAGAGCGGATGCTGCCAGTCTGGACGTGGCTCTCTCTAAACCTAATCCGAGCCCAATTAATTACCAATTAACTCAGCAAAACAAAACCGCCAAATAGTTCGAGAAAATCGGCAGTTACACAGTCGCTCAGAAAACCGCGACCAACCGCGGTCGCCATGGCTCGCGGTTTCGGCTCCCCAAGGTTCTGCTGGTAATCTGCTAACCACTGGTCGCCTGGAGAATAACAGTGATCGCGGTTGATCGCGTCAGATCGCGGTTTCCACTCCAGCAGCTTCTGTCTTCTGATCACCAGCTCTTCTACATGGCTTCGGGCTCCGTCTTCAACTCGTAAGTGCCTCCAAGAACATCCACAATGCAGATCCGCACCTCAAACACCAACTTACCTCCAAATCTCTATGAATCCTATGATTTAACCACTTCTCACCTTTTCTCCGGATTACAGAAATATCCCATAAATCAAATCCAAATCTCCTCAATAATATGCTAGTAACTACTAGTTGCGCTATGTAAAATACCGCTTATCAAATTCCCACATACTTAAACCTTGCTCGTCCTCGAGTAAGCTAAAAGAAAACTCACTCCTCCAATCAGCACATAGGTTTCAGAAAGTATAAGAAAACATGATACTAGCAATTACAAGACTAAACACTTCGCCTCCAAACAACCAAATATGAGTAATGCAATATAATCTAATCCTAGCTCCTTATCGCTCCATGAGTGATCCTACCCGATCTCCTTATAACACCACTTCTTATGACGCCAACGCCAGAATGATCCTAGAAATTCACTCTTTTTTCTTTGCACTCATTCTGCCTAGGTGCCCTTTCGGGTTTTCACCTAGCCACTCATTTCATTTTGCTAGATATCTCACATATTGCTCACATCACTCAAGTCCATTTTTGCACCAACCTAGAGTCGGTCGGACTACCTGCTTGTTACCTGAACTATCCTTTCGGGTTTTCAGCTCATCCCAGGATTTTGGTTGCCTTTTTCTCATATTTTTGGCTTTTTCTATTTCAAATTTTTCAAAAATTTATACATATGCCAAACACATAAATACAACACCCTAAAACATGTGAATACATTCTCTCCCCCATACTTAAACATTGCATTGTCCTCAATGTAATGAAAGACAAAGTAGAATCACGGGGAAAGAGAAAATAGAAGACTCATATACAAGACCGGGTGGCCTCTCTCCAATGAAACACAAGGTGTGGTAGAAGTGGGATGAGCAACAATGATGATCCAATAATGCACAGCTCATCCAAGACAAGGGGTAACATAGAAGAACTCCATATAATAGATCCACAAAAGAAGATAATGAATGACGAATACAGCAAATCGCCAACTCCCTAAAGGCTTCTGAGCACATACCTGTGATCGCAGTTTGCAACCTATAATCACAGGCTCTTCTTCTGGAAACCTACCGACAGAGGACCGCTCACCAATCTCGCATCACTCCAAGACTCATTTTTGCCTCAACCTAGTGTTGAGCGAGTCACCTTCTTTTTGCCTATGCGGCCCTTTCGGGTTTTCTGCATATCCAAGGATTTTCTATGCCTTTTAACACTTTTTTTTTCTTTTTTTGAAATGGAAGGACGGACTTACAGTGGGGAAAACCGCGAGCGGCCGCGATCGCGGGAGGTCGCGGTTTTGGCTGCAGACTGTAACTGAACCTGCGCTTCGGGCATCCTTCCCTAACCACAAACACACTAAAAAGGCAATTAAAAAGAACGACAAAAATTTCAAAAAAAAATAAAACATCACACACCTCGGGTTGCCTCCCGAGAAGCGCCTTATTTAATGTCGTGGCTCGACATACTACTCGAACAACCTCAATCCATAGCATCAAGTTCCTTAGGAACCCTCTCATTTAGCACCTCCTCCTTGAACCATTTATGGAAATGTTTAAACCTTAGACCATTCCTCTTGATATTCGACTCCTTCAGCGGCTCCTCCATCTTAACCTTCTTAGTCGCCTTCCCCCATACTTGGATTGATCAGGGGGGTGTTTAAACTCAACTTCTGGGGCCTGCACCAAAGAAGGTAGGAGCTTCGTGCTCGGAGTTAGCACAATGGGGCCAATGCCCAAAAGAGAAATAGGAGACTCACCCTTCTCGCCCAGTAAAGCTGTCACTTCCTGTAGATTAGAGGATACAGTAATATCGACAGGCGAGTCAACTATAGAATCCTCTATCATAGGTTGCAATTCATCCAAAGGGTTAGGACTCATTACATCAACAAAGTTCAAAGAGGTATTAACGAGGGGCTTCATATCATATATGTTATATTCAACTTCATCCCCATCAAATTCCATAGTTAATTTCCCACTATTAACATCAATTTTTGTTTGTGCTGTTTTCATGAAAGGCCTTCCTAACAATATAGGTGCCGCATGCTCGTCATGTTCCATATCCAACACAAAAAAATCAGCAGGAAATATCAAATCACCTACCATGACAAGAACATCTTCAACTACTCCCTTCGGATACACAGTGGACCTATCAGCAAGTTGAACAACAATTTCGGTCTCATGCAAGGGTCCTAATCCTAGGGATTCATACAAGGAGAAAGGCAAAACATTGATAGATGCACCAAGATCAAGCATAGCTCTTTCAATTTTTGTATCACCTATCACACATGGAATGCTAAACATGCCTGGATCACCACACTTTTTAGGCATTCGCCTTTGAAACACCGCAGACACATGTTCACTAACCTTGACCTTTTGTTTCCCTTTCAATTTTTGATTCCTTTTAATAGTGCAGATTTCTTTCAAGAAGTTAGCAAACCTAGGAATACTCTTAACCAGTTTAAGCAATGGAATGTTTACCTCGCACTTACTGAAGGTCTCGAATATTTCCTTATCATTCTCCGGCCTTCTAGTCTCCTTCAACGCCTCAGGGAAAGGAGGGACCGGCTTCTGAGAGCATAGAGGTGGAAAGCTTGGACGGACATAATCATCAAGGTGGTCCTGGTCTAAACCGTGGGCGGACGCGGGTTCCGGCGATCGCGGTTTTGGAGCTGAGGTTTCTGCAAAATTCTATGGGGAATAACCGCGATCGGCCGCGATCGCTTCAGGTCGTGGTTTTGCTTGCAGACTTTCTTCTGCAGAATCCAGTGGGTCTTCATCGTCAAAACAGCGATTGCGGTAGGGCGCGGTAGATCGCGGTTTTCTATTTTCAGACTCTGCAGAACTGTCTTGCAATTCACCCTGTTCAGAAATAGGGCTTATGTTCAGCTGCTTTCCACTCCTCAAGGTAACTGCACTCACATTCTCCCTCGGGTTGACTACCGTTTGTGATGGTAATTTCCCCGAATCGCGAGCCTCTAGATTACTCACAGCTTGAGCAATTTGTGCCACTTGTTTCTCAAGATTCTGGATGGATGACTTTGTTTCAGCATCCTTCTGCATGACCGACTGAGCCAATGACTTGATCATGTCTTCAGCTGACATGGTTTGTCTAGGGTTGTATTGTGGTTGCAGGAGGTGGGGATTCTGAACATTTTGCTGATTACTCCACCTGAGATTTGGATGATCTATATATCCTGGGTTGTAGGTGTTAGAGAATGGATCATATTTTGGTCTTGGTTGCCATCCTCCTACAGCGTTCACCTCGGCATTTGACTCCTGAAGCATTGGGCATAGATCATTTAGATGTCCCACTTCATTACAAATTCCACATGGTCTGGCTTATGGTGGAGTGCCATTCAGCATAAAGCACTTCATCATTTCCTTCAACTCATTCACATCAGATTCAATCTTGGACGAAGAACCCACAGCCTTGAGACTCTCTCTTTTGCTAAATTGCCTGGAGCCTTCAGATAGCTCCTGAAACATCTCAAAAGCTTGGGGAGGAGTTTTGTTCAGAATATTACCTCCACAAGCGGCATTCACCATCCTACGCTCCTCATCCGAGAGGCCATTGAACAAGTAGAGGATGAGGTCTTGATCACTGTACCCATGATATGGGCAACTTGCACACAACCGCTTGAATCTCTCGTAGTAGTCATATAAGCTTTCAGAACCTTGTTGTTCAATAGTAGCAAGGGCTCTCTTTAGACTATTCAGCTTCGTGGCCGGGAAGTATTTCTCAAGAAAAACTTTCTTCATTTTGGCCCATGTCGTGATGCTTCCCGGGGCAAGATAGTAGAGCCAATCATTTGCAGAATCCTTCAAAGTGAACCCAAACGCTCTCAACATGATGGTGTCAGCAGTAACACCCCTTGGCTTCATGCTAGAACATACCGCATGAAATTGCGCTAAGTGCTTGTTCGGGTCTTCTCCAGCAAGTCCATGGAAATGAGGTAACTCATGGATCAATCCTGCCTTTAGCTCAAAGTTCACTCCTTCAGCTAACTCAGGAATGGTTATAGCCAAAGGTTGTTGCTCCAAGTTCGGGGCGGTTAGCTGTCTCAACGTCCTATCAGCCATCTCTGTTTGGTTTAGAAGTTCACGGGTTGCTCTTCGATTCCTGAAAAATGTCCGCTCAATTTCTGGATCAAAATCAAGAATGGGAGAATCAGTAGCACGGGTGTGAACCATACAAAAGGTTCACACCAAGAGTTGATAAATAAACAATTACAAAGAGAAAGAACAATTATTAACTCCCCGGCAACGACGCCAAATTTGATAGATTTTTTCAGTCGTGCGCGCTATCAAAGTAATCCTAATATGCAACTAGAGTATAGCATGCAAGTAAGGAGTCGAACCCAAGGGAATTAACACGTCAATTTCTATGTAATTACTAATTTATCAACTTTAAAGAACAAATGGGGGGGGATTGGTTTTTCTACTAAGACTACTCAAATAAAATAACACCAAAATCAAGTTTAAGAAAATAAGATTAAAAGAAGTTTCACCTAGCAAGTTTCCACACAACAATTAACCAAGTTGATCATCGATTCTTCTCATGTTCATATTTATCCTATGGATTGTTCCAATTATGATCTTGTTTATATTAACAAGCCAACCGGTCTTGCTAACACTTACCAATTGATAACCTAGAAGACCTTCTAAGTTGGTTCAATCAATAGCATAAAGCGTAAGATTAACGGATTGCAAACAAAGACTTAACACCGCAAGTATGTCATGCAAATCAATTTCCTTTTCACAATTGAACTCAATTTACCAATTTCATGCAATTGTGATTGCTACCTATGATTAGGGATTCCACCGTCTATCCCAAATCTAGCACCTAAATTACTATAGATTTAAACTAGGAGATCAATCTAGCCAAATAGATAGTAATGGAAATATGCTCAAGGAAATCAATACCAAATCCAAAGGGGTGAACAAGAGAGATGAACCTTACAACCAGATTAACTGTGTGCTTCCACGCTAGGCAAAACAAGGGTTTAGTTCTTGCTCATGTTCTTCACAAACTTTGAATCCAAAAGAAAGACAAAAGAAAACTAAAAATGTTCTTCAGAGAAAACACAAGGAGAGAGGATGCTGCCAGTTTGGACGTGGCTCTCTCTAAACCTAATCCGAGCCCAATTAATTACCAATTAACTCAGCAAAACGAAACCGCCAAACAGTTCGAGAAAATCGGCAGTTACATAGTCGCTCAGAAAACCACGACCAACCGCGGTCGCCATGGCTCGCGGTTTCGGCTCCCCAAGGTTCTGCTGGCAATCTGCTAACAACTGGTCGCCTGGAGAATAACAGCGATCGTGGTTGATCGCGTCAGATCACGGTTTCCACTCCAGCAGCTTCTGTCTTCTGATCACCAGCTCTTCTACATGCCTTCGGGCTCCGTCTTCAACTCATAAGTGCCTCCAAGAACATCCACAATGCAGCTCCGCACCTCAAACACCAACTTACCTCCAAATCTCTGTGAATCCTATGATTTAACCACTTCTCACCTTTTCTCCGGATTACAGAAATATCCCATAAATCAAATCCAAATCTCCTCAATAATATGCTAGTAACTACTAGTTGCGCTATGTAAAATACCGCTTATCAACAGTCAAAAAATATGATGCACCAGTAGTGCTAAGGACTTTGTAAGGTCCCCACAAATCGAGATGAATAAGCTCAAAAGGCTTCTTAGCAATTGATTCACTTCTGTCAAAAGATTCCTTACATTGCTTAGCTAATGTGCAACTTTCACAAAAGTCAACATCAGGCAAAACATCTGATGAGTACATAGGTAAATGCTTCAGTTTTCCTTTAGAACAATGGCCTAGTCTAGCATGTAAAATGTTAACATCAATCTTACAAGCATGACTAGCTTTATTAGTACTAGAATCACAGATTCTTGACTGCTCCATCCTCGAATCAGACTACAGTAAGTATAGTCCTTTATCTCTGTGTCCAACAGTCACAATCTCCTTAGTAATAAGGTCCTGAAAGCAAATTTTATCAGCTTCTATTTGACCTTTCACACCATTTTCATCTATTAACGTTGTCACTGACAACAGGTTCTGTTTAAAACCTTCAACTAGCAACACATTATCAATCATCAACATTCTGTTTAACTGCACAGTACCAATGATCTCAACAATTTTGACAGCTCCATCAGGTAACAACACTTTAACAGGTTTATTCAGTTTTCTTTGTGAAGAAAACAGCTTAGAACCATAAATCATGTGGTCTGTTGCTCTAATGTCAACTAACCACATATCAGATCCATGATTACAAACAACACTCAAAGCAATGTGAGATGACTCATTACCTGCAAAGTTCTCACTGTTGGATGAAGTGACAAAGTTTGCTGAAGTACTGGCTCCATCTCTTCCTCTAAACATTTTAGCCATCTCCTTGCAGACTGCATTGACCAGACTTGAATCAACTCTTGACATATCCATGTCCAAGGGACTATCAACTTCTACCATATTTTCCTTTCTATCAGAATTCTTGAACCTCCAATTTGCAGGATATCCATTCAGCTTATAGCATTTTTCCTTAATATGCCCCTTCATATGGCATAAATCACATTTCCTATCATCCTTCCCTTTCTTGTCTTTGGAATATTGTTGTCTATTGGCATTGAAAGCACCTCCATTCTTGGGAATTGATGCCAGAGTTCCATTTATCATTTTTTGGCGCTCAACTTGCTGAACTAAGTAAAATGCCTTATTGACTATAGGAAAACCATCCATAGACAGAATAGTACTTCTGATATTATCAAAATCTTGATTTAGTCCCATCAAAAACTCAAGTAATATGTTCCTAGATTCCTTTTCTAGGATCTTTTTCATAAACTCACAAGCACATTTGGACACATAACCACATTCACACTCTGGAATCTTGTCCAGATTATCAATTTCATCCCAGATTTTCTTTAACTTGCAGTAGTACTCACCGACAGATGAATTACCTTGTTCTAATGAAGATAGACTCCTCTTGATCTGATAGAGAAGTGGCCCATTCATTTGACCAAACCTCTCAAACAACTCTTCCCATAGCTGTCTCGCCGAATCCATATTCATGAATGTGTCAGAGATTCCAGCCTCCGAGGAGTTGATCAACCAACATCTCACCATGTAATCGGCTTTCATCCACCTTTCTGCATTCGCTGAACCAAGATTTGGATGTTTCACTGTTCCATCAATGAAACCTAATTTTGATTTGGCCCCAAGCGCCATTCGAACACTCTTGCTCCAATTCAGAAAGTTTGTTCCATTGAGATGAACTGCTACGAGTTGCGATCCCGGATGATCTGAGTTCGAAAGATTCAAAGGATCGTTCGAAGCCACACCTCGTTGTTGTTGCTGCTCCAGTCCAGGCACATTGTCTTGCTGTTGTTGCTGCTCCACAACAGGTTCGTTGGACATGATTCAATCCACATACAAGAATCATATCTATATGAAAAGAAATACGAATTTTGCGGAAGAAAACGAAGAAACTGAGCAAGATTGCTCTGATACCATGTGAAAACACTCAGAATCGAAGTAGAAATGAAGAAGAAAAGCTTTGATCCATCAAGGAAGCAAAGAGAAATTTCATTCAGGAAAATCACAAAGTGATTCTGTTACATTCAGTTTGAGTATTTATACTCTGTTACAGCAATTATACAGAATTGCATAGTTGGCCCTCATATTATATTTATTACAAATCTTAACATTAACATTAATAGATAAAAACAAATAATTATTAAAAAGTAACCGATATTACAATTACGGATGGAAGAGAAAAATAACAATCCTTACTCATCCTTTCACATTCTAGATAAAAAGCGATCAAAATGAAGCCTAGTGGGTCGAGGGGTCGGCGACCCGGAGGGTAAAACTAAAACAAATTCCGTAGGGCTCCAAGCACCAATAAGGTTACCTTTGGGCACACTACTCGGTATTTGTATTCTAAACTAACACTTTTTTCAACACAAACAACTTTTTCTTATGTTTTGATCCTGGCCTTTTACTTCACTTTTTTTCTCAAACAAAATCTTTTTTGATATCCACGATGTTCAAATCATTGTCAGGGTCGCTAGGCCAACGTATGATACTCACCACTCAATAGTCATCTCACTTGCAGAATTGCATGTAATTGATCTTATATGCCTTTTGCCTTTAAATTTTGGTTATTCATTACCAGCTAAATAGTTTTACATGCGTGGTTTTTTTATTTTATTTTTGAGTGCATGGATAATTATTAGGAGCTACCTAGTTTTTTTATACAAGCACAAATTTATGCAAGATAATTATCATGGTAGAGTAGACAAAATAATCTTTACTTTGGCACAAAACTGTTATAAATTCTAGAAAAGGCCACTGTAAATATATATTTCTCTTATACGACACGTAAAATGGCACAAAACTTTACATCGATTCCCTAGTACGTATATATCAACATTCTTAATTATAACGTGCGTATATATGCTGTTGTATTTCGTTCTTAAACGCAAATACGTAGATGATTAGGAGCGCATAACATATCATGATCGCTCAATCGGTCATTCGAGTGGTTGGCAAAGCTAGCTTCCACCACAAATTAATTGCAGACAAGGATCGGAGAGAAGGTGCATTTTCACCTATTAAATCACCCTCCATCATTCCAAAACAAGAAGCAAATGATACGATATTTTCCTAAAGTTGATTTGCACATTATCCCTAACAAGGCAAGATGATATACATATATAATTTTAAAAAAAAAATTCATTTGATTTCAGATGTGGGTATTAGGGATAATGATTCCTTTAGATGGATGATGGTGAGTGCATACGATATATATGTGCATATAGTCAGCAAAGTAGAAAGCTATCGATGAGATAACCCTTTTCTTCTTATATTAACGTGTCCAAAAAATGATATCCTTGTCAAAAGTCCTTTACTTATAAGAAAATGACATGCACCCTCTTCTCCTCCCCATAAATACCTTGCATAAGTTAATCTTAATTCAACTTGGAGATCCATTAATCAACTTTAATCGTGTACATATATGTATGTATTCATTGTATGGTGAAAATTTGTGAAATGACATGCATGAACGCGCTTTAGATAAGTTTTATCAGATCTACCTTCTACCGCATTTTATATTTGATTTAGTTATGTCAATTTTTTTTTTTCAAATGATTTGCTCGAGTTACGAGATTATAATTCAGGATATAATTAATTAAATCACCAACTAGGATGATACCTGGTTTAATTTATTTTATTTTAAAGATGTCAGCTGTTTTTTTTATATATATATTTTCGATCACCATGTAGTTGCAGATCATTATTAAATTATTTATGATCACATGTAGATTAGGCTGATCAATAGTTAAAGGCTTATAGCAACTGGAATGTTAGTACAAATTAATGATGTGCACTGGAAAGTTACGCCTAGTGGCCATGGAATCCTTAAACAGGAAACTAGAATAAAATCTGTTGAAAAGAAATAAAGATCCTTACCTGCTAGGGCTTATTATTTAATCGGGTGGCGATTGGAACAGGATCCGACCCATTGCCCTTCGGATCGATCATTCTCACACTAAGCGAATTAACACACACAGCTTATATTGATACTATATATTAATAATTATGCTAACACAATGAAGCTAAGTTGATATACAAATGTAACAATACCCGTTTGCTTTTATTTTCATACATGATAGCAATCTTTTTCAATCCCCTAGTGGAGCAAGTAGATATATATATATATATATATATATATGCCTGCATAATCAAGAATGGGCGACATGATATATATCGATCTCTATCTAATTCCCATACCTGATCAAGAATGGCCACTCGATCGCAAACAAACTAATTAACCAAATCTCTTGGGCGATAACGAAAACCCTTCACACACGTACAGTACGTACTATACTCAACTAGAAGGCCGATCGGCTTTATCGGTGACCGATCGATCATGCAATGTGCGGATATATGCACACACTTATATGTATGTATATATACTAAGAGAGGTGTAAAACTAAAGGGCATGCATGGAGAGCTATATCTATAATGGGTTAATTAAGGTTAAGGGATCAAATCTAGTTCTCTAGGAGTACCAGTTTAACCCGGAGAGGTGATACTGCGACTGTCGAAACACGCCTTCCCCAAGAGGCCCGAGCTGGCTACCACCGCCACCAGGCTGTTGCAGCTGGCTAAGCAAGCCGGAGATGGAACCCGAGCTGTTACCGTGATCCGCTGTGGTGGTCACCGACGCCGTCCTATCGTGATCGCTGCTCAGCCCCGGCCTCTTGCTCGACGTGGTGGCCTCGTCTTCGTTCCAGTACAGGGAAGGCTGGAGCGTCCGCTTCAGGGATAAGCCGCCGCTTGCGGAGGCAGCGCCCCCCGCCGCGAGCGACGGAATGGACTCGTTTTGTGTGAGCATTCCGTCGAACAGGTTGTGCTCATGGTCCATCATCAGCGATGGGGATGAGTAGTTGGCCGATGCCGGCAGCGAGGATCGCACTAGGTGTTGGTGTTGGTGGTGGAGGAGGTTGCCGGCCGGCTTTAGCCCCAGTGGCGCCATGGGTATGACGTCGTCCATTGATTCATCCCTCTCGTGATCCACCGGCCTCGGGGAGTTCTTCTTGTATATCCGGCACAACACCCAATCGTCAAGCTGAATTGTCGATCGATCAACAACAAGATTGATTAATTAAAGTAATAAATAAGATTAATTATGTAGTACGTAACTGTTTAATTTGTAACGGATTGATTCGTACTCTGAGGGAGGCGCGCTTATTGGCAGGATCGTATCCGGGAGGTTTGTTGTTGGGTTTGTTATCGACTTGGCGATATTCGTGCATAATCCAGTTTGTTTTTACGCCTCTCGGGGGTTTCCCGCGGTAGAACACGAGCGCTTTCTTCACGCCCACCTTCTGGGTCCCACCTGACGTCAGCACCGGCTTGTCCGTCCCCGTTGCCTTCCAGTAGCCTGACGTCGCGGCTCTGTTTGGTCTCGCTCCGTTCGGGTACTTGCGATCCCTTGGGCTGAAGAAGTACCACTCCTGCTCACCAAACGCCGCCTTAGCTGCACCAATATCAATATATATATATATTCATCACTAGCTTATTTATATTTGACTATTAGTTGCAGTAAAGCTTACTAGCTTAGTATATTCTCGATCAGTTTAATATCGCCTTCAAAAAGGAATTTTATTTAATTTAATTTCAACTCGCATATCACAATAAAAAAAAAAGTTTTGGAGTTTTGCTTGATAGCGCTAGCTCCTTTCGATCTTAATTACTATAAGCTCGATCTGCAGGAACAATTCATAGCAGATGATGTCTGGTGACATTCTACAATCAAGAGCAACAGCTTGCGAATTGCTAAAAAAGACGATATATATTTCGAGATTTTTTATTCGCTTATGTGCGTAATCTATTTGATAAAATCTTGAATTGGAAAACATGATTTTACCTGGTAGCTCCCATGGATCAAACTTGTAAAGATCGACTTCAGCGATGATGGCGACGGGGAGAGGAGCGGATTGAGTCTTCTTCTTGAGGTACTGAACCACGAGCTCCTCATCCGTCGGGTGGAAACGGAACCCCGGCGGCAGCTGCGGTCCTCCGCCGCCGCCGGAGGTCGAAGAGTCGGCGCTCTCCATACCTATAATTGGCTCCGATTTTGCGGCCGACTTGTAGCGTTTCTCTGAGGAAGACGAAGGTCGTTCAGAAATGGCGGAGAGAGAGAAGTGGAGAAGGGTGGTGAAACAGAATCCGCTTAAATGGTGCTTTGGGGTTGGCGTGCCCATCTTATATGCGTTATACGGGTGGGACCACTTTGTGGGGGTAATCCATCCTGTTTTCCAATAGTGGATTGACACGTGTAAAACGGGGTGATTTGGTAATTTGGTGCGCTTGTGTTTAACATGGAGTTACACAGGGTAACTGTATAATCACCTGTGTGGCATTTATCAGGGAAGTTCATGCATTAGGCCATAATATTGCGAAACGTGGCAGCGTTGATTGGTTCTGCTTCTGACACGTGTTGTGGGGCACGGTATAACGTATGGGGCCTACAATCTCTCATTGTATTAAGTGACTAATTAAGCTTACCCATCTTAATCATGATCAAGACGTACACTAAGTAGTAAGAGATAAAGAAACGATGCAATATTACTATGGCGTCCAATCGTCTGAAGTGCATGGGTATATACCCTTGTCGATAATTACGAGAGGGCCGGGGGTTGATTTGGTCTAAATTATTACATTAAATACCAATCTATGTATATAATCCTCGGAACCATTGGAATATAGTCTGATGCTAAATGATAATGCTGAATATTGTGATCACATACATATAAGGTTAAAGCTTATAATGGAATAGTACGAAAGTAGCCTCGCTAAGAAAATGCGGCCAATAATAACATTTTAGTGTTAGTAAGATGAACAATCTAAAATATGCTAACCAAATTCAATTTGATTAGTCCACCCGTAATCATTTATCCTACATAAAAAGTTGACATATTATATCAATAAATGATCAATATTTCTCTTTTTTACACATTACATATTGACTCAATAAATGAACAACATTTCTTTTTTTTAAAAAAAAACCTATTCCGAGAGAAATGTTGCTCAATAAATATTTCACAAAATTACAAATACATATTACAAATATGTCCATTGAGGATGTATATAAATAATTAATACGAACATATCAAAAGTATATATATTGATTCTTTAAAATAACACTTCCATAATACTTTAAATAATATCAAAATATGGATTTTATTACTAACTTATAAATAGTAATTGTATATGAGAAAAAAATTACAATATTTGTGAGGTGATAATATATTGACTAATACATATTTTATAGAATTATACTAATATATCAAAAAGATCAACGAATCTAATCATAAACAAAAATAAGAATTTAAATTTGAATAAAATATCCTAAGAAGATGGTAAAAGTACAATGATTTTTTTTAAATACTTGAAATAACACCTAAATAGTGGGTGTTTTAGCAATTTTTATATAATTATTTGATCTGAGATAGAATTATACAACTTTTGTTACAAAGTTGACAAAGTAATTTTGTTTCATTTCATTTAACAGTAATAACATAGTAATAACTAGTAAAGTATAGAATATCTCATATATATCGTTTTGCTATTTAGAAATCGATTGTAAATTATGATAAATTTGATTATGTAAATTTTATAAAATAAACTAATATATTAAAAAGATCAAATAATCTAATTATAAATAATAATAATAATAATAATAATAATAATATGAAATTAAATGCTAAAGGACTAAAAACTAAATTGAACTATAACAAGGCGAGAGTTAAAATTTGTTATCCCTTCATCTTTTGCAATTTTATAGTTACAAACATTCATACGCTAGAATTTAATAGCAAAAAGACTTAAATGCTAAATTCAAATTAATAAAAGTGTTAAATCATATATCCAAATCGATAATTTCATATTTATTCATACACTCCATGACCAAGAGTTTAAAAAGACTTACTGCACGTTAATTTCAAGAATTTAATATTATAATAATATAGCCGTTTGTATTCTAATTGCAAATGAAAAGACAAATAACTACCATACATAAACTCTACGACTGCCCCCGCCTTGCTTATATATAAATCAACATGGTGCCTAACTCTTTCTTTCATATATACCATATGTTAGATCTACAAACAATGCATGAGTACTTTATTTGTTGCATTTCTTTTCAGTTTGTTTATACATATTTTGCTTATATATTTTACTATTTTAGTTCACAATGAAATATCTCTTTATCAAATAAAACTAGAATAATCTCTACAAAAGAACATCATTCGTTCGTTCTTATGAGTAAACAAAATGTCACTAGTAAAATAGAGAGTGATCAATTTAGACTGTCCGAAAAGTTTAACAAAATAATAAGCTTGATATGATTGCTCTGAAATTTGAAATTTTGGTGTAAAAATGTAGGTATGGAAAGAATTTTGGTGTAAAATTACAGCAGACTCAGTTTAAAATAAGAAAACGAACAATTTTGGGGGGAATTTTGGTGTAAAATTATAGGTATGGAAAGAATCAAAATCAGCTCGATCATAAGATAATTTGTCTTTCAACCGACAAGAGCATTGACCTGACTTAGTATAAATGTGGCCTAATAAAGTGAATATTGCTCTGAAATTTAAAATCGGCTAACATTTGAAAATTTTGTGATATAAAAGAGCATTGACATGACTTCGTATAAATGTGGCCTGATAAAGTACATAATGCTCTGTTATGTAACAAATTTTACGAAAATGAAGTTTTAAATGTTAGGCGGTTTTAAATGTCAAAACAATATTCATTTTATCAAACCATATTTATACCAAGTCAGGTCAATGATTTGTTATATCACAAAATTTATAGAAATGAAATTTCAAATGTTAAAAGATTTCATATTTTAGAACAGTATTTACTTTATCAGTAAATAACCTTATTTAAGATATAGTAGATGATATAATCTTAACAAACTATTACAAGCTTTGTGGCCCAGTCAAAGAGAGGTTAGCTCACTCAATTTATCCTCAATAGGATCATTTTCCTAAATCTAAAGAGTTGAATGACTAAATAATCATGTCATATTATAGATATATCCAAGTTGGCAAGTGCATTAGCTAGGAAAATAATCTTTACTATAATATGGTATTTGCTTTGAGAAGCAAAACTCATACAGTTTACTAGTCGATCGACTATTTTCAGGTCAATATATAAGATTTCAGAGCGAGTATGAACATTTCAAATTTCATGCCACATGTATACGAAGTCAAGTCAATGCTCTGTTATATCGGCCACTGAGGGTAGAGGTTTGGAGGAGGAGGGAGGCCATGTTGAGTTGGGAGGGAAGGGAAGGGTGCATATTGTACTTGTACGAATCCCCACTTAATCTGCAATAGAATTGGGGTGTTCTGTTTACTACAGACATACCTTATTCCTATTATGTAATATCTTTTTCTACGGTGTTCTATTTTATTGAAAAAATTACAGATATTGTAACACCCCCAAATCGTAACCCATTTGGAAAGATATTACTGCCAGTGACCTCGGTTTCCGCACCGAAGCCACCCCAGGCTTTATCGGTTTAAGTACCAATCATAAACAACAATTATGATGTAAACACCAAAATCTTTGGTTAAAACATATGTCTGGGGATTACATCTCAATCCCCATAGGACAAAACAGAGTAATCAGCGGAAGTCTTTGTAAAGCATAAATACAAGGGTCTTGATCATAATGATCACCCGCCAAGGATCGCAACCTGATAAAATCCATTAAACACCGTTTGCTTTTATATTCGTTCTAGCCTTCGTATCTCAGATGTTTATCTGATGTGCCGAATCGAACGGATGACACCAGCCAACCATGCAAGGGAATAATCGGTTGGTTAGTCTAATGAAAGACTATGCAAGGGTACAAAGCAGATGGTTCGAGTAGTCGTATTAGGTTAGACTCATCGCCCCTCGAAAAATAACCGACGACGATAGTCAACCTTCATACTTCTACTGGAATATATCAAAAGGCATGAACAAGAGAAGATTCTGGAGACCGAATCTCACAGCAATCAACCCAAAAGAAGACTCCAAAGAATTGAGTCTTTATCGAAAGTATGACAATGTTGGGAAACTTAATAATCACAAAATCACAGCATCGCATACGAGCGATTAAAAAGTTAAGACGGGTTTTTCCTAGCTGCACTATCGCCTAGCTGCACTACTCGCCCAAGGGTATATTAATTATGTGCGACAACGACACTTATCTCATTTAATTCCAAAACACGCATTGCGTAATAAGCTTTTATTATGATCATCTCGTCCCGAGACGAGAGATCCGTTGGGAGCAACTCCCGAAATTTGTGACACTGGCTAAGTGCATCACCTCTATACCCAAGTACAGAGGTTAGTCATGACCTTCCAAAATGGTGTTAGGTTCTCCTAACCCCCATGATTATAAAGAAACGATTGGACCCCAGGGTCCCAATAACGTTCCTACGAATACTCGTGCTAACTAAACAGTTCAACACAGTAATAATCCACATCACAACCATCAAGGCCAACATCAAAAACATATATCTATACTAGCGTTATTCTAGCAGATATACAACCTAGTATAATATCATGTTTTAATCATATATATATATATAATAGCGTTATTCTAACAGATATATAACCTATTAAAATATCTCATTTTAATCATATCATTTAACAAAACTATTCCCAACGCAAACAGTAAATCATCCCAAATTAATTAACAATTTAAACAATTGATAATTAATTGAAATATGGAATGATGAGCAAGAGCGAACCGCCACTTGCCTGGAGTAGATTCGGCGATGAATCTAGACGAGATGACTATTGATGATATCATTTCCGAGGATATGGCCTATGCTTCAGATAACTCTAGCAGGATTACGGGTCCACACGCGATCCCGCAATTAACGTTATAACACTCGAATAATTTCGGGTTAAATCTGGACTGGAAGCCAAATGGGCTTATCGGCCCAACAACAACAATTACACAGGGGGGTCCACCTGCTACTTCTCACCCGCCTTCAACCTCCAACCCATTACACGCGATTAAGCAACAAAAACAGAGCAACACGCAAGGGCTCGGCTCGACGATGGCGGAGAAGCTCGGTGGCTTCGCTGGTTCGCCGGGAAAGGAGGAGCAGCGGCGGGAGGCAACGACAGGGAGGCGACAACGAGAAGGAGCTGGCGACGTCGATGATGGCGGCGAAAGATGACATCGGGGGGCTGGGCGACGACGAGAAGGGGTTCGGCGGGCTTGGTCTCTCGTCGCCGGACTCCAACAATAGCCAGCACTTCGGCTACGCCCTCCCCCTCGTTGGTGGTGTCTCCGGCGCAACAACAACCAACACTTCGGCGGGATCGGTTTTTGTCGGAAACGGGTCGCCGGCGGGAGGAGATGACCGGGAGAGAGAGAGATGGAGAAGCGAGCTGGCCTTTCAACTCTCAAGATCAGATTCCTTACATAGTAAGGAAGAAAACGTGCCCAGCCAGTACATGGACAGATGCCCCGACAAAGTTTACACGGGGGAGTATCGTGGCAGTTCCATGGGAAAATTCGTGGCAGTGCCATGGGAAATGGTATGAGTTTTAAACCCCAGAAATTATATGTTTGTTTCTAAACAAATATTTTAAGTCCCGAAAATACATCGAATGTATTTTATACCACTCAAGGAATTATTTCGAGGATCATGGATGTTACGGAAAATCCGAACTCCACTGAAAGCGAAATAATTATTGAACGAAGGTTGGGAAAAAATTACCCAAATATCCTTACTAAAAATGAGGGGTATTACAGATATGATGTTTCAAATGTTAGGAGGTTTCAAACTTCAGAACATTATGTACTTAATCGGACCACATTTATACGAAGTCAGGTCATAAAATTTATAGAAATGAAGTTTTAAATGTTAGCCGATTTCAAATTTCAGACCAGTATTCACTTTATCAGGCCACATTTGTACGTAGTCAGGTCATTACTCTATTATATTAACTTTAAATTTGAAATGAACGTTGGTTGGTTCCGTAATGAAAAACACTTAAATTTGCATTTATTAGTTGTGATTCTCGTTGAATTGATAACATGTAACACCCCCCGACTTATTGTCGGTAGTGCCACACGCCAGTGACCTCAGACGTTACCGTCCAAAGTCACCCAAGGCTTTAATCGGAACAATTAATCTTAAATAAACACAATTAAATAACGGAAGGTTAAACAACGGAAGACCTTTTTGAATGAAACTCAATACTTTTATATTAAAAGATCTCTCATCAAACGAGAGATCTGTTTTTACAACATAGTGAAATTACAGCAGAAGACTTTAAATTACACAGCGGAAGACTTTAAGAATAAACCTAATACATGACTAGGTTATAAAAATACATATTAAAGTAATACTTAACGACTTTGAAATACCGACACTTAAATCTGCAACTGCAAATCTGTTCTTCAACGGTTACTTCGAGTCTTCGGGAACCAACCACTGATGTGCCGTATAGGACGGATGACACCAACCAACCATGTAAGGAATAAAACCCGGTTGGTTAGTCTAATGAAAGACTATGCAAGGGAAAAACAGATGGTTCTAGTGATCGTAACCGTTTACTATCATTGTCCCTCGAATAACAACCGATGAACGATATATAACCCGGAACTTTCACGGAATGATTAAAGTTTAGACAAGCACTAAAAAGGAACTGAGCCTTATGGGAAACATATGAAGAGAAGACTCCAACATATTGAGTCTTACAGGAAAGTATAAAGAGAATACTCCAAAAGATTGAGTCTTATCGGAAAACGTATGAAGAGAAGACTCCAAAAGATTGAGTCTTACGGGAAAGTATAAAGAGAAGACTCCAAGAGATTGAGTCTTATCGGAAAGCGTATGAAGAGAAGATTCCAAAAGATTGAGTCTTACGGGAAAGTATAAAGAGAATACTCTAAGAGATTGAGTCTTATCGGAAAGCGTATGAAGAGAAGACTCCAAAAGATTGAGTCTTACGTGAAAGTATGACAAATGTTTGGGAACATAATAATAATTTCACACAAGCGTTTAAAAAGACTTGACCATTTGGGTCCACGACCAACCTCACCGCATAATGCGAATTCAGATTTGGAAGGAGGACTTACTCTAATCAAAGTCTAGACGAGTTTCCAAGTTGTACTTCTCGCCCAAGGTTCATTAATTATGTGCATAGCGGCACTTATCTTATTTTAGTGACAAAGCGTACATTCACGTTATAAACTTTTAAATATATATCATCTCATCGCGAGAGATATCGAAAGGGATAAATCCCGAGTGGCGGCACCAGCTGTGTGCACATACCCTGAGTAAGGGTAAGGTCATGACCATAGAGTACTAGAGAAATAATCATCCTAGCACCAATTATAAAGAAACAACTAGACCTCGCAAGGTACATAGCGTTCCTACGGATACTCGTTCTAACTAAACAGTTAAAGCCACATAATAATCCACATCAATGCCATCATGGCAACAGATATAGTAACGTTGTTTCTAGCGATATATACAACCTATTATAATATCATGTTTTAATCGTATCCTTTATAGAATCTGTTCCCAAACGAAAACAATATTCTTCCCAATATAATTAACAATTAAACAATTGATAATTAATGAAAATATGGAATGATAAGCAAGAGCAAACCGCCACTTGCCTTAGCCTAAACGAACGATAGAGCGACGACGGGTTTCTGGGTCCGAAAAGGGAACGGAAGCCGAATTACAGATTCCTACGGAACGACCCATAACGAAACTCTAGGTTAGATTCGACAACTAAAATGTACGAATCTAAGAAAGGACGAACGGAAACGAAAGAATGGAAGTCCTGACCGAGACCAGATCGCCCAAGGCCACGATCGCGATTACTAAAGCAATCCGCGGTCGCGGAGGGCACTACCGCGGTCGTCGAGGACGAATGTCCACGAGCTGTAACACCCCCAAAACTTAACCCTTTTTGGAAAGGTATTACCGCCAGTGACCCCAGTGTTCCTTACCGAGATCACCCAAGGCTTTACCAAATAAATACAATTTATGAAATGCAACTGATACACAAAGATCAAGCATTAAATTCCAAAACATAACATTGTTAAGGAAACAAGAGTTACGGGATTACAACCCAATCCCGAATAGGTCAAAACATAGTTTAAACCAAACACAACGGAAGACTAAGAAAGTAAGTTACAATCGGAGTTATTGTCCAAAGGATCATAACCTGATTAAAGAAATAATTAAAACATTCAAAAACCACCGCCGACTCCATAGTCCTTCTAATCTTCTGAGCTACTTCTTAACTGATGTGCCGAATCGAACGGATGACACCAGCCAACCATGCAAGGGAAAATATTGGTTGGTTAGTCTAACTGAATAGACTAGCAAGGGTACAAAGCAGACTGGTTCGAAGCAGTCATATTAGGTTAGCAAGGGTACAAAGCAGATTGGTTCGAAGCTTCGGTTCACGACCAACCTCATCGCCTACAGCGAATCCAGATTGGAAAGAGAACGTACTACATTCAAGTCAAGACGAGTTTTCCTAGCTGCACTGAACTTAGCTGCACTACTCGCCCAAGGTGTATTAATTATGTGCGTCAAGGTAGCACTTATCTGATTTATGTTTAAAAAACACACATCACGTTATAGACTTTTACATGTGTACCCCCCAGTGGGACGACACATCTTAGTATACGTTTCGTCGAGAGTGACGTATACCGAAAGGTTTGTGACACCAGCTAAGTGTCCTACCTCTACACACATGTGTAAGAGACCGATCATGATCATAGAATGGTATTGTATGGGGACGAGCCACCCCTCTACCAGATTATAAAGAAACGACTGGATAGAGTCCGAGTAACATTCCTATCTAACAGTGCTAACTAAACAGTTAAAGCACCACCACAGTTATAGGATAAATCCACATAAAGGCCCGAAAGGCGATCACAGATAATAGCGTTGTTCTAACAGATATACAACCTATTATATGATTTTCAAAACACTTTATCAAAACCGTTTCCAGACAAACAGAATATTCATTCCAAATTAATTACTCAGATGAACTACTGATAATTAATGGAAATATGGAACGAAAGAGCAAGAGCGAACCGCCACTTGCCTTACTCCGCAGAATAGTCTAAAGACGTCACTGGATTCCGGGCTCGACACGGTATAGTTCCGATAGCACAACAACCTTCGAGTCGACCCATAAAAGGAACCCTAAGTTAGATCCGACATAAACAGTACGAATCTAAACACGGCGAAAGAACACGAAAGGAAAGACGCCACGACGACAACCGACCAAGCCAAAGCCACAAAGGCGTTCTGGGCACTGGCGGCGGTCGCTGTTCTTGGCGGCGGTCGCCGTGAAGAACACGGCCGACTGAAATGAGAGAAAACTCACCCCAAAACACGAGCGGTTCGGCCTCCTTCGACTTGCTTTGGCTTCTAACCTCCAAGGCTAACCAAAAGCTTCACAAAGGCACTTAGGAACCACACCAAAGCAACACCGGCGAGCACAAGAAAACCGGCAAAAACAAAACTCCGGCGAGAGGCGAATTTGGCAGCGATTCGGGGTTGTAGATGACCCAAAACCCATGCCCAAGCTCACCTATTTATAGGCAAACCCCAAGGAGTGAGCTGCAAACCCTCAAACGCGGCAAACAACGCAACGGCGCGCCTCGAACGACGCCGGCGACCATCGGGCAAAGCCCACTGGACAATCACGGCGGTCGCCGTATTTTTGCCTGCAGCGGGCATGCGGCGGTCGCCGTAAATGTGGCGGTCGCCGTCGCTAGGCCTGTCGCGGCCAGCTAGAAGCTGACACGTTGACTCTTCGGGCCCAACCACGGCGGTCGCCGTTTCTGAACGGCGGTCGCCGTTTCCCCCTTTTTCCGCCCATTCGGCTTTGAACGAGCATGACGATAAACCGAGATAAAAATTATCGTACGCGAACGACAATTTAACTCCAAGGCACCTTGTCTGTATATTATTTCACTGAGAAAAATATTACAGATACAGAGCACATTACAGAATGTCTCAAGCTACCTGAATTAAATCCGACGTACACAACGGGTACTTGGGAAAATTCCATAATTCCCAAAATAACCTTACAAAAATACGGGGTATCACATCTCCTCCCCCTTACAAGAAGTTTCGACCCCGAAACTTAGGTCGAGAATAACTCGGGAAAACGCCTGAGCATATCTGACTCGGTTTCCCACGTCTCCCAAGTAACTTCTTCGGTCCCTGACTTGGACCACAGCACTCGTACCAACGGCACGATCTTGTTGCGCAAATGCTTCTCCCGACGCTCCAAAATGTGCACGGGCAACTCTTCATAAAGACCGTTAGCTTGAATCTCGATGTCCTCGTAACTAAGCACATGAGACTCATCTGGCACATACTTTCTGAGTAAAGACACATGGAACACGTTATGCATCGGGTGAGCCGATGGCGGCAACGCCAAACGGTACGCTAGAGATCCCACTCTATCAAAAATCTCGAATGGTCCCACGTAGCGAGGGTTAAGCTTCCCACGCTTACCAAATCTGAAAACTCCTTTGGATGGCGATACCTTGACAAAAACCTTGTCACCGACCTCGAACTCGACAGTCCTGTGCTTCCGATCTGCATAGGACTTCGGTCGACTCTGAGCGGTCAACATTCTTTGACTGATCAAAGCAATGTCTGAAGCCGTTCTTTCTACCAACTCTGGTCCAAGCAGAATTTTGTCGGCATTATCGTCCCAACAAATCGGAGATCTGCATCTGCGACCATACAAAGCTTCAAACGGAGCCATCTTGATTGTAGCATGCCAGCTATTGTTGTACGTGAACTCAATCAGACTCAAACTGTCCTCCCAGCTAGTCGGACGATCGAGCACACAAGCTCTAAGCATATCCTCCAGAGTCTGGATGGTCCTTTCAGACTGGCCATCTGTCTGAGGATGAAACGCTGTACTGAACCTCAACTCGGTTCCCATAGCCTTATGAAGTTCCTTCCAGAATCTTGACATGAAACGGCCATCTCGGTCCGATACAATGGTCTTAGGAATGCCATGTAAGCGGACAATCTCCTTCTGGTAAACTTCGGCTAGCTTCTGGGTTTCCCATGTGGTCTTGATGGCTATGAAATGAGCACTCTTCGTAAGCCTATCCACAATTACCCAAATAGCATCTCTCTGACTTCGAGTCTTGGGTAGCCCAGTGACGAAGTCCATGGAAATGTCCTCCCATTTCCATTCTGGCACGGGGAGAGGTAGCATCTCACCACCTGGTCTGCGATGTTCGATCTTGACTTTTTGGCAAGTTAAGCACTTTGCCACAAAGTCTGCTACGTCCCACTTCATGTTTGGCCACCAAAACTTCTTCTTGAGATCCTTGTACATCTTGCTAGAGCCAGGATGCACCGAATAAGCAGATGAATGAGCTTCTCTCATCACCAACTGACGAAGACCTTCTGTGTCAGGCACACAGATCCGATCCTGAAACCAAAGTGATCCATCATCCTGAACCACAAAACTGGGAGCTTTCCCATCCATCACTTCACTGCTTAACTTTACCAGGATGATGTCATCGACTTGCTTTTCTTTGATTTGATCCAGCAGTGTAGCCTGAATTTCCATCATACTCAGGTACCCTCTACACTGGTCATACAAGACTTCAATGTCGCATGACTCTTGGTTTAGCTTGGTCTGAGCAGTAAGCAACGCAACCATAGTCTCGTGCGTTGTCTTACGGCTTAGTGCATCAGCTACTATATTAGCCTTGCCCGGATGATACAACAACTCCATGTCGTAGTCCTTGAGCAACTCTAGCCAGCGGCGTTGTCTCATATTTAACTCCTTCTGAGTAAATATATACTTGAGACTTTTGTGGTCAGTGAAGACTTGGCATCTTATACCATAGAGGTAATGCCTCCAAATCTTCACCACAAAGACAACCGCTGCTAACTCAAGATCATGGGTCGGATAGTTTTCTTCGTAAGTCTTGAGTTGTCTAGATGCGTAAGCAATGACTCTGCCCCTTTGCATCAAAACACAACCAAGGCCACACTTGGAAGCATCACTATAGACCACATAATCGTCATTCCCCTCTGGGAGTGCTAACACGGGTGCCGAGGTTAACCGTCGCTTCAACTCCTGGAAACTGACCTCGCACTTGTCATTCCAGATAAACTTCTTGTGGACTTTGCGGAGTAGATTGGTCATCGGTAGAGCGATCTTTGAAAATCCTTCTACAAACCTTCTGTAATACCCGGCAAGTCCAAGAAAACTGCGCACCTCCTTCACATTCTGGGGCTGTGTCCATTTGGTCACCGCTTCAATCTTTTAGGGATCAACCATAACCCCATTTGTATTGATCACGTGGCCTAAGAAAGCCACTTCCTTCATCCAGAATTCACATTTAGACAATTTAGCATAAAGCTGATGTTGTCTAAGGATCGACAAGAAAATCCGTAGATGTTCCTCGTGGACTTCTTCATTCGGAGAATAGATCAAGATGTCGTCGATGAAAACCACCACGAACTTATCCAAGTACTGGTGAAAACATCGGTTCATCAAATCCATAAAGACAGCTGGAGCATTTGTAAGCCCAAAAGGCATCACTACGAACTCGTAATGACCATATCTGGTCCTAAACGCAGTTCTAGGAATGTCCTGCTCACGAATCCTGAGTTGATGATATCCAGATCTTAAGTCGATCTTGGAGAACACCTTTGCTCCCTGCAATTGGTCCAACAAGTCATCAATCCTAGGCAAAGGATACTTGTTCTTGATCGTCACCTTATTCAACTCTCGGTAGTCGATACAAAGTCAAAACGATCCGTCCTTCTTTTTGACGAATAATACCGGAGCACCCCACGGCGATGCACTCGGCCTGACATAACCTTTGTCAAGAAGATCTTCAAGTTGATTCTTCAACTCTTGCATCTCAGTTGGAGCCATCCGATACGGGGATTTGGAAATCGGCGCCGTACCAGGCTCGAGATCAATTGAAAACTCTACGTCATGATTTGGGGGTAATCCTGGAATTTCTTCCGAAAAGACATCCGAAAATTCCCTAACTACAGGAATATCAAGAACCTCAGGTCCATCCCCCTCGGGCGAATCCAAGTAGCAAAGGTACCCGACACATCCTTGTCGTAGTAGCTTAAACGCAGCCATCGCATTGATCAACTTGCCATTATCAGCGTCATTTCGACCTTTGAACTTGCACACGAATTGGCCCCCGGATGACACCGTCACCGTTCTTGAACTGAAGTCGATCACCGCCTTGTGATGCGTCAGCCAATCCATACCGAGAATAATGTCGTATGGAGCCATGGCTATGCAGATTAAATCTGCCTCGAATTCCTTACCCTGAATGGTAATCGGAAAGGCGGACAAATGCTTGGTTCCCACCAAACGTTCTCCATTAGGAAGATTAACGACGAAAGGGTCGCACGAATCATTGCACACTAAGTCTAACTTGCTAACACAGCTATCCGAAATAAAGGAATGCGTAGCACCAGAATCAAACAGAATACACACTGAAGTAGAGTGAAGGTATAGAGTACCTTGAGCAATCGGAGCGTTGGGTCCATCTGCCTCACGCATCTCGTACAAGCGTTGGCCCTGACTTCCAGAAACAGCTGGGGCCTTTCCCCTGTTCTGAGCAGTCGTCTGCACTGAAGGGCTAGGAGTCTCGGCAGGCTTAAACCTAGGTCGGTTGCTCTGATGAACTGACCCTTGATGCGACTCTACTCCCTTCTGCTTCCCCTGCTTGCAGAACTTTTGCAGATGACCATCACGTCCACACCCAAAACATGGCCTCCTCTCCTTCCGACACTCAGTGCTCTTGTGCCCAGCAGTACCGCAGTTATAACACTGAACTGAACTTCTGGTCTGCCCTAACTGCTGAGTCGATCCTCCTTGCGTCATCTCCGTCTTAGCTCTGCCGGATTTGGCGAAGTTAGACGGTGGCGCAGGGCGCTTAAAACCACCTCCCTGGTTCTGATTCTGCATCGACTTTTGTCGGTTGCGCCTCTTGGTCGACTCCTCGAGAGTTACCTCCAGCTTATAGGCACAATCCACATACTGCTCCAAGGTAGAGCATGTGTGGTGCACCATTAATGGCTTGATATCCGGGTTCATCCACTCGTGGAAGTACCAGATCTTTTGAGCCTCGCTGGTGATCTCGACAGTGGCGTACTGTAGAAGATGGTTGAACTTAGATGCCAACTCGGTCACTCTCAGACCATCAGTCTGAGGGTACAAGAACTCTTTATGCTTCTCCTCTCTCATGGCACGAGAGAAAAAGCGATCAACCATCTTGGTCTTGAACATCGACCAAGTCAACACTGGGCTCTCAGCCAAACCAGTGCTCTCCCACCACTCGCTAGCCTCCTCCTTCAGCTGAAGAGAAGCGATATGGACCTTCTCGGCCTCCGTACACTCCACGTTCCTGAACAGCCTCTCCATATGGGAGAACCAATGAGTCACTGCCACTGGCTCCCCTTTCCCGTTATAGCAGTCGGGTCTCATGGAAGTAATGGTCTCAAGAGCGCGACCATAGCTGTCCCTAGCCCTAACGGCAGTCTCCTGAATCACAGGGTTTCTGGGTTCCACAACATCAGGAACCGCGGCATGAATAGGCACTTCTTGTGCTTGAGGCGCACTTGGTCTCAAGACATCTGTAATAGCATGCATCACGATTCCACGGATCGCCTCAACAGCTGCAGCGTCAAACAACGTCGGCGCCTGGGTCTGATCCTGACCTTCACGCCTCTGCTGGACGCGAGACTCAGACTCGTGTTCATCCTGAACACCTCTTCCTGCTGGTATGGGGTTTTGGCTAGTCCCAGCACCGGCTCGAGTCGAGTTTCTCGTGCTTTTTGGGTTCACCATCTGTTTACCGATCCAATTCCAAGCATTCAATACATTAATATTATGCAACATACTTATGCAATATATCAATGTAAATAAATCACTCAGAATAGATCAACTTGGTATTTTATAGATGAACCTTTGAATTCTTACACAAGTTACACATAAGTTTATCATTCGAGCGTTAGGACAACATTGCTCGAAGATATAAGTGTTTCTCAAAGTATTTGCCGCAATACTGAAATATTACACAAAGTACAACTTGGAATACTAAGAAACGAACTACTACGATAGGCAACGCCACTCCTCCTCAAGGCGTTCCAAAATGTCTCCCATACGACTGGCTACTCGTGCATGGTCTCTTCGGGCTAGGCTCACCATCGAGCTCTGGCGATGGGTTTCGCACCCTGCTTGACCCTGAAGCACATAGTCCTAGCTCAGTCATGGTAAAGTATGGGTCGTCCATGACTAGTCCTCCTATTCCAGCCCTCCTCTGAGTACTGGCGATCAGCTCATCCCTCTGACGCTGCTGTTCTGCGGAGATTACCTCGCTCTGGCGGAGAATCTCCTACAGCTCGGATTCCGACCTCCATCTCCTTGGAGTAGGGATAGGCTGAGATTCCCTGTCACTTCTCCCAATACCGTACTCGGTATACAGTGCCTCCCAATCAGCTTCTGACATGGGTGCGTACTCTGGCACTGGTGACAATCCTGTACCGGGCACCTGATTCTGCCCTCCAAGGTCCAACTCTGGATCCTCTTCTGGATCATCCTCTATGGGATCCTCTTCCTCGGGATCATTCTCGATGGGATCCTCATTCTCGGGATCATCCTCGATGGGATCCTCATCCTCGGAATCATCCTCGATCATCTCCTCGTCCTCGACAGGATCTTGCTCAAGCATCTCCTCTTCCTCCTCCTCGTACTCGATCTCCTCGGGAATTGGTCCCAGCAGAAAGTCGTCTTGGTAAACCCCTTGTTCATACCTTGACAACTCGTCTTCCTGCTCCCATTCCTATACTCAATCCACCCTTGGTGGCGGCGCAGGTGCAGGTCTAGGGACCATAGCATTCCTGGCTATAAGGACAACCGACTCGGGGAGAACGTGCTTGACGTCTTCGGGTGGGCTACTCGGGCCTCCAACCTCGAAACATCGCTGAGGTAACGGAAAATCTAGCCTCGGCTGATCCGACTTGGCGTCTTCCGACCCCCTATCAATAGAAAAGCAGACACCCATCCTATCGAACAATAAGGAAGGAATTAGTCTTTCTAGACATAGAAGCAAGCTTACTATATCAGACTATAAAGAAGACACGACTATGAATGGTGTTTTTTAAATTCTTTTCAGAATGAAAATTCAGAGCCCTCTTTAAAGCATTTTGAAAATGAATAAATGGTTTATAAAAATTCCAAACCCGTTTTAAAACTTTGGCTCTGATACCACAACTGTAACACCCCCAAAACTTAACCCTTTTTGGAAAGGTATTACCGCCAGTGACCCCAGTGTTCCTTACCGAGATCATCCAAGGCTTTACCAAATAAATACAATTTATGAAATGCATTTGATACACAAAGATCAAGCATTAAATTCCAAAACATAACATTGTTGAGGAAACAAGAGTTACGGGATTACAAACCAATCCCGAATAGGTCAAAACATAGTTTAAACCAAACACAGCGGAAGACTAAGAAAGTAAGTTACAATCGGAGTTATTGTCCAAAGGATCATAACCTGATTAAAGAAATAATTAAAACATTCAAAAACCACCGCCGACTCCATAGTCCTTCTAATCTTCTGAGCTACTTCTTAACTGATGTGCCGAATCGAACGGATGACACCAGCCAACCATGCAAGGGAAAATATTGGTTGGTTAGTCTAACTGAATAGACTAGCAAGGGTACAAAGCAGACTGGTTCGAAGCAGTCATATTAGGTTAGACTCATCTCTTCTTGGATAATAACCGATAACGGTAGTCAACCATCATATTCCTACTGGAATAAACAAGAGGTATGCACAAGAGAATATTCTGGAAGACTGAATCTTCACAGAAATCGACTCGAAAGAAGACTCCAACGGAAATGAGTCTTTCAGGAAGCAAATGACAAATCTGGAATAATACAAAATCATTCAACAATGATTTAAAACTGACTCAGATGCTTCGGTTCACGACCAACCTCATCGCCTACAGCGAATCCAGATTGGAAAGAGAACGTACTACATTCAAGTCAAGACGAGTTTTCCTAGCTGCACTGAACTTAGCTGCACTACTCGCCCAAGGTGTATTAATTATGTGCATCAAGGTAGCACTTATCTGATTTATGTTTCAAAAACACACATCACGTTATAGACTTTTACATGTGTACCCCACCAGTGGGACGACACATCTTAGTATATGTTTCGTCGAGAGTGACGTATACCGAAAGGTTTGTGACACCAGCTAAGTGTCCTGTCTCTACACACATGTGTAAGAGACCGATCATGATCATAGAATGGTATTGGATGGGGACGAGCCACCCCTCTACCAGATTATAAAGAAACGACTGGATAGAGTCCGAGTAACGTTCCTATCTAACAGTGCTAACTAAACAGTTAAAGCACCACCACAATTATAGGATAAATCCACATAAAGGCCCGAAAGGCGATCACAGATAATAGCGTTGTTCTAACAGATATACAACCTATTATATGATTTTCAAAACAGTTTATCAAAACCGTTTCCAGACAAACAGAATATTCATTCCAAATTAATTACTCAGATGAACTACTGATAATTAATGTAAATATGGAACGAAAGAGCAAGAGCGAACCGCCACTTGCCTTACTCCGCAGAATAGTCTAAAGACGTCACTGGATTCCGGGCTCGACACGGTATAGTTCCGATAGCACAACAACCTTCGAGTCGACCCATAAAAGGAACCCTAAGTTAGATCCGACATAAACAGTACGAATCTAAACACGGCGAAAGAACACGAAAGGAAAGACGCCACGACGACAATCGACCAAGCCAAAGCCACGAAGGCGTTCTGGGCACTGGCGGCGGTCACTGTTCTTGGCGGCGGTCGCCGTGAAGAACACGGCGGTCGCCGTGAAGAACACGGCCGACTGAAACGAGAGAAAACTCACCCCAAAACACGAGCGGTTCGGCCTCCTTCGACTTACTTTGGCTTCTAACCTCTAAGGCTAACCAAAAGCTTCACAAAGGCACTTAGAAACCACACCAAAGCAACACCGGCGAGACCTCCGGCGAGCACAAGAAAACCGGCGAAAACAAAACTCCGGCGAGAGGCGAATTTGGCAGCGATTCGGGGTTGTAGATGACCCAAAACCCATGCCCAAGCTCACCTATTTATAGGCAAACCCCAAGGAGTGAGCTGCAAACCCTCAGACGCGGCAAACGACGCAACGGCGCGCCTCGAACGACGCCGGCGACCATTGGGCAAAGCCCACTGGACAATCACGGCGGTCGCCGTATTTTTGCCTGCGGCGGGCACGCGGCGGTCGCCGTAAATGCGGCGGTCGCCGTCGCTAGGCCTGTCGCGGCCAGCTAGAAGCTGACACGTTGACTCTTCGGGCCCAACCACGGCGGTCGCCGTTTCTGAACGGCGGTCGCCGTTTTCCCCTTTTCCCGCCCATTCGGCTTTGAACGAGCATGACGATAAACCGGGATAAAAATTATCGTACGCGAACGACAATTTAACTCTAAGGCACCTTGTCTGTATATTATTTCACAGAGAAAAATATTACAGATACAGAGCACATTACAGAATGTCTCAAGCTACCTGAATTAAATCCGACGTACACAACGGGTACTCGGGAAAATTCCATAATTCCCAAAATAACCTTACAAAAATACGGGGTATCACACGAGCAATGGTGACAGCGACCGCGGACGACAATGTCATTGTCGCGGTCGCGGTAGTTCATAGCCGCGATCGCGGCTAAGAACTCCGGCGACCCAAAATGATAAAAACTCACCGGCTGGGACTCCTTGGGGCTCGATTCGCGGCGGCTTCCACTCCTGGGCACCTTGCGCCTCCAATGCAATGCTCCTTGGCCACCACCACCTCCGTCGAGGGCTCCGGCGACTCCTCAAGAATTCTGGCGAGAGCTCGAAGCACCGACGACTATGGAAACGAGAGTGAGAGGGGAGATCTCAGATTTGGGTGCTCAAAACCCTCCATTTCGGCCTCTATTTATAGCCAAGGAGGAGAGCCAGCCCCGACAAGATCAACGGTGGAGCGAGAGATTGACGGCAACGACGAACGCGTGGCTCACATGCCCGACTGTGCACTCTGCACATTTCCGCGGTCGCGGTGGGTTCTGCCGCGGTCGTGGAAAATTCAAAGCCCAGCTCCTCTGGGAGCTATTATTCCGCGGTCGCGGAAATTCTTCCGCGGTCGCGGAATTGCCCTTTTCGCGTTTGTTTGCCTGAAAAAAGGTTTGGCATGGGTTTAAAACCCCGGATCTTAAATATTTGTACCCACACAATTATTCTAAGCCTCGATAATACGTCGAATGTATTTTCCAACGCTCTGGGAATAATACAGAAATCCAGCATGATACAGAAATTCTGAACTTCACCTAACGCGTCCCGAATAAATGACGAGGGTTTGGGAAATTACCCAAATATCCTTACTAAAACTGAGGGGTATTACATCACTTCCCCCTAAAAAGAAGTTTCGACCCCGAAACTTGGCCGATAACAGCTCAGAGAAGCGACCTCAATATAAGTTATCCAATCGTATAAGTTTAACCATGTCTAACCCACTTCACACTTTGTAAATTGGTTCATGCATTTCTAGGTTAAGATCCATAAGTTGGTTCAAATTTCAGTTAACGTCAGGTTAACCATAATTAAGACCCTTTACCCTCAAAAGAATTCTAACACTTGCTTTCACCAGACATGCATTCCAACACATTACCCCTATGAAATATAAGGGTTATCACAATACTACCCTCTTAAAAGAGTTTCGACCCCGAACTAGCATCGCTAAGCTAAAGGGACCAGTTCCACCATAATCTCCTTACCTGATCTTAGTATCCTTAATCATCTCATTCTTGTACTAGCTTGATAAGAAATACTTTGTAGGGCTTAAGTAAGAGTCATTAGAGGTTTTATTGGTGCCATTCGGGTAGATTTAGACACATTCATGTGTATGGCGTTTGGAGGCGAAGTTGGTGTATTTGGAGGTGTTTGAGATATTTTGGAGATCATATGAGACACTGAGGAGGAAGCCACCAGTAGTAGACGCCAAGGAGTTATGAAGTATTGGCGAGGAGGTGCTGAAGACACGCTTTCGGGAGCTAAAGAGACAAAGGAGGAAGAAACGAGTTCACGGCGACCGCCGTGCAACTTACGGCGACCGCCGTCAATTCCCATCCAACAGCATTGGCTACGATGTAATTACGGCGCCCGCCGTGAAGGATGCAGCGCCCGCCGTGCATGTCTGAAGACCGCCGCGCCGTTTCCTTATTTGCATTATTTTATTACTTTTTATTTATTTCGTTTTAGGTTAACTTAGCTTTATTTCCTTTAGTATTTAAGGGTTGAGAAAAGGCTTGTTTATCTATCATCATAATCTTGGATTCTCTCTCGAACCCTAATTAGTCTTTACGTATTTGCTATGAAGAACTAAGCCTCCTTGGCTTAGTCAGACGCTGAAGCTTTCGTTTTGATTCAGTTGTGAGATTCTCGTTCTTAATCTATTGCATGGTTTTTATCTCTTCTCTTGCTTAAGTTGCTTATGATTGATATTGATAATCTCTAGTCTGATCATCTAGGGTTTGTTGTTATTGGTCTATTGCTAGATCTAGATTGTTACTGGTTGAGCATATCTATTTCAGAGTAGCAACTGCATCGTACTAGTAACTGGTTGTGCTAATCTTATGCAGAAGAGAACTGATTTACATTCTAGGATAAAAGTTGGTTGTTTTATACTAGAATTGTATCCAACTATATTCCTATCCGTAAGGCTGCTGTTAAACTGAATCTTGATAGTTTCAGGGTTGTTTAATTAGTTAGTGCTAATAGTATCTGGTTGTGCTATTAGTTATATCTGAAAAGGAATTGGAATTTCCATTGCATGAGATTTTGAATGAGTATCTAGGATTAACTTGTCATACGAATTGTGGATGTTGTTTGACTAAGTGCTTTTCCCCATCACTGATTTCATCATATTTTACTTTGTTTACTTTTGCGTGCTTAGGTTACTAAAACTCACAAAAAACCCCTTTGGTTACTTTGGTTTGACATACAAATTGCATATTAAGATAGAATTCGCCTCCCTGTGGATTCGACATGTACTTACCTAGGACTACGGTTTAAGGTTTGTTTGGATACTTTGCATAACAGTTTTTAGAACGACAAAAACCTGTTATCTACGGCGCACGCCGTGAACTCCTTCTCCGGCACTTCGCTTGCGGAAAATGACGGCGACCGTCGTTTAATTATGGCGATCGCCGCCATTTTCAGGTTCGTTTTCTTTCCTGTAAAAAAAAAAAGGGCCCCGAAAAAACCTTAAACGGGGAGCAAAAGACGAAAAAAAAATACCCCGAAAAGACCTTAAACGGGGAGAAAAAAGTCAATTATCAAAAAAAAAAAAAAGTTTTACCGAGCTGTCCCGATTTCCCACGAAGAGGTGCGCATCATGTTGCTAACGGAGGAATACATTCGCCCTACATTTATTTGGCAACGAAGATGGCCCTGCAGTCGACAGCTGGAGAGGAGGAATACCAAGGCCCAACCACGATGTCATCTGGGCCCATTTTTGAAGGCCATGCAACCCTGTTCCCTTGATTGAACACTACTTCCCTAGAGTTGTTCCTTTTGATTGCATGGTAGGAGTTGATGGAGTTGAAGGCCTTGCCGCCCTGCTTTCCTGAATAACCACCACACTTCACAATGGTTTCCTATGGTTGCACGGTATATGAAGGTTATAGCGTTGATGCAGACATCCAGGACATGAACTTTCATGAGTACACCGCCAGCGACAAGGAAGTTTCCAAGCCAACTCGGCAACGTTGTGAGTTATTTTTTGCTTTTCCCTATGCTTTATTCTTTTGTCTTTCATTACATTAAGGGCAATGTAATGTTTAAGCATGGGGTGAGATTTTATACTTGCTACGCTGCTGAGGAGAAAAATGAAAAAAATGAAAAGAGCCAAAAATTTGAAAAAGGCTATCATAAAAATCCTGGGATAGGTCGAAAACCCGAAACGGTGGCCTAGGTAATAAGCAGGTGGCTTGGACCAGCATTAGGCTGGGGTAATATGAGGTCAAGAGTGACGTGAGCTTATGTGAGTACATCTATTGGAAAATGAAATGAGTGGCTTGGTGAAAACCCGAAAGGGCGCCTTGGCAAAACGAGTGAAAAAGAAGAAGAGTGATTTTAGGATTTCTCATTATTCTTGGCGAGACGTCATAAGAAGAGGAGTCAAAGAAGGATTGTCGGGTAGGTCACTCTGGGAGACATAAGGAGCAATAAATGGAGGCTAGGATTAGAGGTTACTCACACTTTTGGATTTCCGGGTTAGCTTTGGGGAAGTACTCTGCTTGCCCCTTAAGCTGTTGAGTTGTGGATGTGTTGTAGATGAGATTGGCGCCAGGAGCTTTGGCATGGGTTAGGTGACTCTTAGTTGGAGGATATGCTTCCTGAGACCTTGGGTGCTGCATTGGAGGAGTGGACTCTTATTTGGTTTACTCGTGGACGAGCAAAGGTCTAAGCATGGGGTGGTTTGATAAGCACTACTTTGTAGGGCTTAAGCAAGAGTCATTAGAGGTTTTATTGGTGCCATTCGGGTAGATTTAGACACATTCATGTGTATGGCGTTTGGAGGCGAAGTTGGTGTATTTGGAGGTGTTTGAGCTATTTTGGAGATCATATGAGACACTGAGGAGGAAGCCACCAGTAGTAGACGCCAAGGAGTTATGAAGTATTGGCGAGGAGGTGCTGAAGACACGCTTTCGGGAGCTAAAGAGACAAAGGAGGAAGAAACGAGTTCACGGCGACCGCCGTGCAACTTACGGCGACCGCCGTCAATTCCCATCCAACAGCATTGGCTATGATGTAATTACGGCGCCCGCCGCGATTACGGCACCCGCCGTGAAGGATGCAGCGCCCGCCGTGCATGTCTGAAGACCGCCGCGCCGTTTCCTTATTTGCATTATTTTATTACTTTTTATTTATTTCGTTTTAGGTTAACTTAGCTTTATTTCCTTTAGTATTTAAGGGTTGAGAAAAGGCTTGTTTATCTATCATCATAATCTTGGATTCTCTCTCGAACCCTAATTAGTCTTTACATATTTGCTATGAAGAACTAAGCCTCCTTGGCTTAGTCAGACGCTGAAGCTTTCGTTTTGATTCAATTGTGAGATTCTCGTTCTTAATCTATTGCATGGTTTTTATCTCTTCTCTTGCTTAAGTTGCTTATGATTGATATTGATAATCTCTAGTCTGATCATCTAGGGTTTGTTGTTATTGGTCTATTGCTAGATCTAGATTGTTACTGGTTGAGCATATCTATTTCAGAGTAGCAACTGCATCGTACTAGTAACTGGTTGTGCTAATCTTATGCAAAAGAGAACTGATTTACATTCTAGGATAAAAGCTGGTTGTTTTATGCTAGAATTATATCCAACTATATTCCTATCCGTAAGGCTGCTGTTAAACTGAATCTTGATAGTTTCAGGGTTGTTTAATTAGTTAGTGCTAATAGTATCTGGTTATGCTATTAGTTATATCTGAAAAGGAATTGGAATTTCCATTGCATGAGATTTTGAATGAGTACCTAGGATCAACTTGTCATACGAATTGTGGATGTTGTTTGACTAAGTGCTTTTCCCCATCACTGATTTCATCATATTTTACTTTGTTTACTTTTGCGTGCTTAGGTTACTAAAACTCACAAAACCCCCCTTTGGTTACTTTGGTTTGACATACAAATTGCATATTAATATAGAATTTGCCTCCATGTGGATTCGGCATGTACTTACCTAGGACTACGGTTTAAGGTTTGTTTGGATACTTTGCATAACAGTTTTTAGAACGACAAAAACCTGTTATCATAGCTCCTGGAAAACGATCTGTTTCCTCATCCATGCCACTATCTCGCATAGCCTACTTCCACGTACTATTCTTGTACTAACTCGTGACCATCCTCAAGGTCATAATTATCTTAGGATAATTGTCTCCTAAAATCATCACACTAGTCTCGCTATACCTTAAGCATGAGATTATACATATTTCTCTTTCACTTTCTCTAAACTTTCCTCAAAGTATGCACCTTATCTTCCTTAAGTCGATATCCTTGAATAAATTTGGTTTCCGAAACCTGTATCCCAAAATCGAACTACTTACTCGATCTTGATTCCACTTACAACATACTGCTTACATTCCTTACTCTTGCTAGAACATATGTTGATCATTCACAAGATTACCATTGTCTCGCTCAGAGTATCCAATACCATCTTCAATATAACCTCATTGTTATAACCTATTCTTCCTAAAGACCTTGATGTCCTTAATTAGAAGAATACAACATATTTCTACTAACTTCCTTTCGACAATCCAATCCTCAAGTACATACATAGAATTCCACTATACCTCAGCTTAGTACCTCTCTTGTCATATAGACCTTACTCCTCATATTCACGACTCAGCTATTACATTGGTTTCCTTACTCGCATTTGGCCCTTGTGCCATATCTTTAACTCAAAATCTTCACTCATGTGGTCCCACAATTACTCACACCACAGCCTATGTCCGATTACCTCAACATGATTTACTAATCCTCTCCATAGGATTATACTCTCGTCTTACCCAAACGTGTCATACGATCACCTTAATAAACGTGGATCACCTTTTCCTCAAGTCCACTTGATATCATCTACCTACTTACTTTATGCCACACTATTGACCTTCAAACCCGAAACAACTTTTACTGGTCGAGTTTGCTATTCACCCAAAAATCCTTAAGAAATCAGTTGTCCTTATGCGATTTATTATCCCAAATCGAGCACTCTTTTGCTTTACGGATATTTACCATTTATCCAAAATTAACTTAATGTATTCCTTATTCAATCTCTAACTTAAACCTTTAAGGTTCCTCAACTCTATTTACTCAAAATACCATATGGATGAACAATACCTTGCCTTCAAAATCCATCACTTCACGTCCTAAATCCTTCAATGGCTATATACGAGTAACATATGTTACTTTACTCCTTAAATGCACATACGACAATTCCCCATGCTACATCCTTTTGTTTATCGATATCTTCCGAATAACTAGGCCTTACATCATAACCTTTCAATTTCAAGTGGGCTTTCTCCCAAAACTATCGATCACAACTTAATTCCCAAAAGTGCTATATCGACTGCCTTATAGACGTCACACTCTCTAACAATCCACATATCAGACCTTGTAAATCTCCAGATACCATATCTCTATATCCCTTGAAGGTATAATTCACTGATTCAGTTCCTTGGCCCAAATAAGTTTGGCCCTAAGCTCACTTCTAACTCAAAACCTCTAGTTTACATAAAAAACAAGATCATGATAACTCAACTAGCACAATTGCTGCTATTCACGTCATTTTCCTAAATGTGACATCAAATCGCCTTAACAGACATTGATCACTCTACGCTAATCCTTATGTTGTTTCTTAAGAAAGCCTCATAATGAAACCTCAGATAAATCTTCCAAGACAATACACATGACTTCACACCCTTAGCCTTTCCGAAAGTCTAATCCTCTGGTCCACAATGAACATTCTCACTTACAACTTCCATAACCAAAATCCCTTGAGATATACTCCTATTTCCTTAAGGTATCATCCTGATAATTGATTCATTACCAACCGTATCAGTCACTTCTATCGGAATCCTTTAATAGTTTTATACGATTAACGCTTGCTACCTTACTCCTTAGGCGCACATAGACAATTCTCTCCACTAAATTCTTTAATTTATCGGAATCATCAACATAATCCATCCTCAAACTGTAATCTTTCCAATTAAGTGGCCTCCTTCTAACACAGTAACTTCACAACTTAATCTTCTCCAAAGAATTGTACCATAAGCCTTCTAACTGACAAATTCATATAAAATTCAAATATCAAACCTTACCAGCTTACAAGTATCATAACTCCTTATTCCCTGATCATACAACCTACCAATTTCAATCATTTGGTCCACTTAGGTTTGGCTCAGTCGCCCTTTTCTTGACTCACATCCCAAAGGTTTGTTTAATTGGCTCAAATAACTTATCTCCAACTTAAGATCCTTATACTCCTCACACAGTCTATTATCCATCCAAGATTTAATCATACCATTTCCTTATAGAACCTCAAAACAAAACTTCGAATAGATATTCCAAAATAATACCTATGACTTTGTACACTCGGGTTTTCAAAAAGATGTAACCATTGGTCCTACACTGGTCGTACCCACTTATAAATCTCATAACCATAACTCTGGACTCTAAAGTCTTACTCAAGGTCGTAATAGAGGAAACGAGTTCCCTATGAACTATCCCTATTATACAATCATTCTCTTCTCAACAATCTATTCACATCAATGTCTACAGCATGACCTCATAACTAGACATTCTGATCTTCATGTAGTTCATTCCTATGTGCTTTGACCAGAACAAATGTTTAGGGTACCCATATGAGAAGAACAAATTTCTTAATCCCATAGAGCATTAACCACATACATTTGTTTCCTACACCCAAAAAAAAAATTGGTAAAAACTCAAATCACGAGATAACGCTCGTCCGCTCAACGAAGGGAGTAATTAATGTCATACTGATGCGACATTACCCGAAGAATAAAGAGAGATTCCTAAGGATGGATCTAGCAATTCAGTAATGGAGTCGCCCCTGGTGTTAACCATGTAGGGAACGAACACCTCGGTTCCATACGTTACCCCTCCTGTGTGAGTCCTGATAGCCCTTATCCACACGTGACATAACTGTTTTTGGCACTCACGGAGTCTCGTATGAACGAACAATTTGCAATAGTAACGAATTTAGAAATTTCCGAAACAAGGAAACACTTCTTTATTATTCGAAACATTACATAAAGCAACTGATAGAAAGTCGAATAGACAGATTACTACACTATGGAGACTATCGACACAAGTCAACGCTCCTTATTCTAAAAAGTCTTACAAAATAGTGAAAATAATACCACTTGTACAAAGCTTCCCTCCCATCGGGGTGACGTATCACAAAGAGTCGATGCTCTTGACCCGAAGATTCCATAGGCGCCTTGACTTTATCACGAGTAGCAGACTGCCCCGGAATAGATACTTTCGCCCGTGGGTTCTGTCCACTGCCAACTTTTGAGGCCTGATTTGCTTGTGTTGGCCTTAGGCTCTTCTTCCTACAGTATGTCTTCACGTGACCTTCCCTCCCACAACTGTAACATACTCGCTTCATCTTTTGGCAAATAGGGCTCTTGTGCCCGACCTTACCACAGTTGTGGCATTGAATCCCTCCGCTATTCCAGCCTGAGTCCTTGGTGGAATCAGACGGAGTTGCCTTGGTCCTAGTATGACCAGACTTCTTGAACTTGGTGGGCAACGCTGGCCGCTTGAATAAGCAAGCCTTGCGATTCTGTTGCCCAATCCTTGCCTTAATCTGTGCCACCACACTAGCTGCGACTTGAGGTATGGGGGCCTCTTGGACTTGCGGTTTCATCTGGGCCGTTAATACTTCGACCACTAGCCCCACAATCTGCCCAATGGTCGTCGCATTTAGCACAATTGGGGTAGGAGGTGGAAATTCCCTTGCAGCTTGGGGGTCCACTTGTCCCTGATGAACATCCTGTCGCAGAGTCCAGTCACTACTACGTGATCCAGATGCCGCGTCTTCCCCTGGTGGAGTAGCACTTATCAACCGAATTCGAGAAACGTTGCTAGGACTTTCGTTAGCTGCACGATCGATGGATCGGGTATCCATCAGCTGTTGATGAACCATAACGTTGGTTTAGAACTTTTCCAACTTGTACTTGACATTGAGTCAATTACGTTATGATACGATTTATAAGGGTCCAAACTAATAACTCTATATTAGTCTGACTGGCCCACCACCACTAACCGCAGAACGACTTTTTCTCTGGCTTACTTGAAAGGAACTCTAGGAGAAATGTCAATCTTTAAATGACATTCCATCTAAGGAGAAATGATATTCCTAAGAATGGCTCTAAGGAATAAGTAACAACTTGAATCTTGTAGAAGTTTGAAAAATCTCTTAAATCTTATGTTTTCAACTTCATACATTATACCTTTAAATATAAAAAATATAGTTATTTATAAAGTTAGTTTCTCAAACTAGTGATACGAATATCACAAAGCTTATACCAAGACCAAAATCTCACTTTTAAAGTTACAATCTTTAAGCTTATTTTGATTGCTTATAACACGCCTTTTATAAACCAACGATAAACAACTTTTGAAGTTCAAAATAGCTAAATCATTAGTTTAAATTAAATTCCAAGAAATAATTAAAACTTTTAAATTTAACATTAGAACTCTCGAAATTTATTTCAAAATAGAAGATAGGTTGAAAATAGTTTCGAAATTAATTTTTGAAAATTCTCAAACCTAATAATAGGCCAAGAATTTTAAAACCTGGCTCTGATACCATAATTGTAACACCCCCCGACTTATTGTCGGTAGTGTCACACGCCAGTGACCTCATACGTTACCGTCCAAAGTCACCCAAGACTTTAATCGGAACAATTAATCTTAAATAAACACAATTAAATAACGAAATGTTAAACAACGGAATACCTTTTTGAATGAAACTCAATACTTTTATATTAAAATATCTCTCATCAAACGAGATATCTGTTTCTACAACAGAGTGAAATTACAGCAGAAGACTTTAAATTACACAGCGGAAGACTTCAAGAATAAACCTAATACATGACTAGGTTATAAAAATACATATTAAAGTAATACTTAACGACTTTGAAATACCGACACTTAAATCTGCAACTGCAAGTCTCTTCTTCAACGGTTACTTCGAGTCTTCGGGAACCAACCACTGATGTGCCGTATAGGACGGATGACACCAACCAACCATGCAAGGAATAAAACCCGATTAGTTAGTCTAATGAAAGACTATGCAAGGGAAAAACAGATGGTTCTAGTGATCGTAACCGTTTACTATCATTGTCCCTCGAATAACAACCGATGAACGATATATAATCCGAAACTTTCACGGAATGATTAAAGGTTAGACAAGCACTAAAAAGGAACTGAGCCTTATGGGAAACATATGAAGAGAAGATTCCAACAGATTGAGTCTTCCGGGAAAGTATAAAGAGAAGACTCCAAGAGATTGAGTCTTATCGGAAAGCATATGAAGAGAAGACTCTAAAAGATTGAGTCTTACGGGAAAGTATAAAGAGAAGACTCCAAGAGATTGAGTCTTATCGAAAAGTGTATGAAGAGAAGACTCCAAAAGATTGAGTCTTACGGGAAAGTATAAAGAGAAGACTCCAAGAGATTGAGTCTTATCGAAAAGCGTATGAAGAGAAGACTCCAAAAGATTGAGTCTTACGGAAAAGTATGACAAATGTTTGGGAACATAATAATAATTTTACACAAGCGTTTAAAAAGACTTGACCATTTGGGTCCACGACCAACCTCACCGTGTATATGTAGTGTCACGGTTTAAATTTGAGTTTCTAATATATGGATTGTTGTTTCATGTTTTATCTTAGACGATATATTGTTTGATATGGATTTAAATGTAATATCTAAGTCTTGACAAAAAAATGTAATATCTAAGTATTTTAGGTATAAAATGCTATGATTGTACGAAGTATAATTTTATTTTATTTTTATTTTGGTCAGAAGTTTAATCTAAATAATTGGTGATTAAAATGCTATGATATATATCATTTTAATTAATAAATATTAGTCATTACTTCCTATTCTTATTAAATACGGAGTAATATAAATAATTGATGACTCTGCATATTCTTAAACCTTATTACATTTTATAAAAAAAATCATTAGTTATTTTATCGGTACATGCTTACTCTTCTTAGCGAAATTATAATTCATAACTTCTTCCTTGTACATTTCATATGTGAAAGTGAGTACATGTTTATTATTTCGGCTTTCATCCTTGATTAATTCCTCTAGACCAACACAAATGAGGCCAGCTTTAGTATATATACATGATGAGTGTAAAATGAATATGTATAAAATAGAACAATAAAAATCATATTTAACCAAAATAACAACACACCTACCTAAAACGATTTAGTATAAAAAAGGAACTAAAAATACAAACCTAATTGAATTTATGCTACTAATAGTTGAAGGGTTTATATCGTCCATAAAATAGTTTGCTTTATTCGTTACTAACAATCAGTCATCCTAAATCGATTGTCTTTATCCTCCTTCTAGTGAAAGCTACCGGTGCATGATGTAAACAATCGATGCCTCAATAGTGATATTAGATTATCCAATTCTCTGACATCTTCACATAAAATTAACCTATCTCCATCAAAATACAATTATATTAATAAATTTAAACCGATATATGTAAGTATTGTAGACTACAAAAGAGATCCAAATACATATAATCAAGGATAGTTTACCGTGAGGTGGATATATACTTGCATCATCGACAATCGGGAATCCTCATTCACATCTTTAACTTAATAATTATGCTTACTTCAATGACCATGTCTTTTTAAGGTGTTGCCCACTATCTCCCAAGCTTCACTATATGGCTTTCTAAAGATAATTTCCATATAGAAGAATGAGATGATGGATGCCCAGAGCAAATGAACGGAATACTACCATTTTCGCCCTTTTATAGATGAAAAGTGTTACTTGGAAAGTGAAGCCATTTTGACATATAACCGTTTAGACATCTTGACTATAATTTGTTTTCAACCATTCACTGTGTACTAAATACGGGAGTTACATGTAGTAATTGGATAGTGATAGGTGTCATTTCATGCACCTTAACTAGCAATTATTAGCATTATTTAGAGGAGTTTAGGATGAGATTTGTGGCTAAATCTGTAATCCAGAAGTTGTGGAGAGAAGTGAAGAAATCATGGGATTTATAGAGGTTTGAAGTGTATTAAAGAGTAGAAGAACAATGTGCTGAATTCAAATGGTTTGTTCTCTCTACTAAGATGTCCAAATGAAGTGATTCCAATTCGAGGAGTTAGATCTTGAAGTCTACTGCAAGTTCTCAAAATATGAGCACAATCCAAGTTGGGAATCAAAAGTTATGGTGTTTCTACTAAAGTGTCGCAGAAGCTGAAAAAGGCACCGCCGCCCCGCGGTGGAACTCACCGCCCCGCTGTGGAACTTGACGCCCCACTCCAGAAGCCACCGCGACCCGGCGGTGGATCTCAGAGAAGGCAACTAGAAGACTGACGCCCCGCGGTGGGCACGTCACGCCTCGCGGCCAGCAGAAGATTTTATTTCCTTTATTGCATTTCAGACTTTCTTATTTCTATTATTTTATTTCCTTTGTTATTTCCATTAGGTTAACTTATTTCCTAAACCTATTTAAGACCTCTTTCTAGGTCTTGAGTGGGCAGTCACGCCCCAGAGGCAGACACTTTTACATTACGCAGTTTACTTTTCTATTAGGTTTTCATTCTCGTTTGAATGAAGAACTAACTTCCCTTTGTTCTACTAGGCGATTGAAGCAATACAGTTGATGTGTTTGTGAGATTTCTATTCCTTGTTCTTATCCTTATAAATGTTGGTTTGATTCTCTTGGTTATATTGATTATTGATTTCTTGTTGTTCTTCTTAGCCTGATCAACTAGGTTGAATACTTTTTATCAATTGCTAGGATTGCATATAGGGGTTCTAAGTGCATATCTAGTAGCATACACGATTGTGCGTATAGGGGTTCCGAGCGTACAATCGTGAGTGAGAGTCAGTGAGAGTCAGTTGCATGCGAGTATTAATACGTCTTTCTATTTGCATGTATCTTATATCCTTGTGTGTATTGCTATTGCTTTGTTGGTGGTAAAGTATACCGACAACTGTGAGAATCGGTGGTACTTTATCATTGGCATAGTAATAAGTCTATCGACAACTGTGAGAATCGGTAGTACTTAAGATCAGGGTGGAAACAACTATAAGGATAGTAAAAGAACTTGGATTAAATAGATTTCTGTGATCAAATTATATCTCTGTATCGTGGATCTCGCTCTAGTAGGACTACTTTCCCCATTATATTTTACCAAACTTGTTTGCTTTGCTTGCTCGTGATAACTAAACCCCCCTTGCTTGTTACTTGTCATTCACAATTGCATACTGCATCAGATCTTCCCTGTGGGTTCAACCCTTGCTTGCTTACTATACATCTGTTTAGTAGGTCTGTTAGGACTATTTACTTTGATAAGGCTAATCAACGATACTTGCATTGCGCATCTTTAGCCCCGTCAAATTTGGCGCCGTTGCCGGAGAAGATTTTTGTTTTGTTGTGTGCTTTTGTAATTGACTGCGGTGTGAATCTATCTTACGGTCCGTACCTTTGCTACTGATTCGCTACTTGTTGAATTTGATACAGAGACAGGTACGAATGGCTCAGACACTCCGATAGCTGATTGCACCAGATTTGATACAACAGCCATTGGATGTAATCATTCCACCCCTTGCGGATGGTGTGACATTTGAGCTCAGAACAGGAGTGATACGGTTGCTCCCGAGATACCATGGACGATGTGGAGAGGATCCCATCCTACACTTGGGTAAATTCCACAACGTCATCATGAGCATTAAACCAGCCAACGTCACTGAGGATCATATTAAAATGAGAGCCTTCGGGTTCACTCTTAAAGACGATGCTGAGGACTGGTACTATCATCTGTCTGGCGGAAGCATAGATTCATGGGCTGAGCTACATAAGGCTTTCCTCACACAATATTTCCCAACCAGGATGGTGAACGCTTTGAAAAGGGAAATTGTCAGTATTGAACAAGAAGAGGAGGAGATCCTTTATGACTATTGTGAGCGGTTCAAACGACTTTGCTCTAGTTGCCCGTTCCATGGTTTTGACAAGAAAGCTCTAGTACTCTATGTTTACAGTGGGCTGCTGGATGATGAAAGAAGAATCATAGATGCTACGTATGGTGGTAGTATCTTGAATATGACCCCTGATGCAGCCATGACTAGACTTCATGATATGGCTGAGAGCACAAGATATTTCGATGAAGCCCCAAAGACCAGAGGAGTTAATGATGTCAACTCCAATGATGCACATTTATTGCAAGAAATTACTTCATTGAAAGACATTATTGCGAAGACGGGTAAACAAGAAGCACCTCAACCCCACTTTGATGAGCTACCAGTAGCTTCCCATGCTAGTAACTCCCCTTCAACTGAAGACATGCTCAAGACCTTAATAATGCACTTCACAATGCATGTGCAAACTACTGAGGCCAGCATCAAGAGCATGAAGGAGGCCGTGGTTCATTTGACAGATGTGGTCGCTAGGTTGGACAAAAGGGCCGCGCATGAAAGTGTAAATGATGTGACCCTCCGAAGTGGCAAGGAATTGCAAGTCGCCCCTACTGCTGAAAAGGACGACAGAGCTGAAATTGAAGATGGGCAAGTTCCACCGCCCCGCGGCGACACCCACCGCGACCCGGTTGAAGCTCTCAGTTGTCCTGAGTTAACACCACCGCCCCACGGCCAAGAACACCGCCTCGCGGTGAGACTACCACCCCGCGGTGAATGCCCAGATCTGGATATTGATCATGACGAAGAAGAGGACCCCTTTGTTCGTCCAACTTTTCCTCCTCTTGGTTCTGAAAAGCTCTATGTCCCCTTTTCGGAGGCACTAAAGGAGAGGATGATAATTGACAACAAGGATCTCTTCGACACCTCCAGTAGCTGCAAGGCAACCATCCCTTTGGTCCATTTAGCAAACAGCGCCCCATGCTACGCAGAACTTTTAAAGGCGCTGGGTAAGATCAATAAGAAACCAAAGGGGAAGCAAAAGAAGGGGGCCTTGATACAAATGGCGGATTTTTATATGCTGGATACGGGGCAGGATAAAGATGTAGCCCCTGCAATGCTGGGTAGACTGTTTTTGAAAATGGCAAGTGCTTTCATGGTTATGCACAACGGTCCACCCACCACGAAGTACAAGAGCATGGGGGCAATGCTCAACATGGAGCACCCAAAGAGGCACCCCCCTGATATTGATCTCAGGAGTTCAGTTGCTGTGAGCAACCCGAGTTGAGGAAGTGAGTAGGATGTCAAGCCATGACAATAACTAAGGCGATGTCCGGGAGGCAACCCGATGTATGTTTTTCTTTTCTTGTTTTTCATTATTTGTTTTTGCATTTTTCTTTAGTGTGTTTTTGCTTTGTTTTTGTTTTTCTTTGTTTTCGACTAACCTGCAGGGAGGAGACCTATGCCTATTGAAGAAGGTGTTTCCACACCAATGTAAGTCTCTCATGTCCCTGCACTAAGTCGCTCCCCGAAAAAAAAACCTTAAACGGGGAGGCAAAAATAAATAAAAAATAAATAAAGGGTCCCGAAAAAACCTTAAACGGGGAGTAAAAAAAAAAAAAGTTCTACCGAAGTCCAGCTGTCCAGAGTTCCCCATAGAGAAGGTGCGCATCATGTTGTCAAGGAGGAGACATTCGCCCCACATTTTTAATTGACAACGATGATGGCCCTACAATTGACAGTTGAGGAGGAGGAACACTAGAGCACCCACCATGATTACATCTGGGCTCCACCATGTATTCCTAGAAGGCCGTGCAACCCCGACATCTTTGCTATACCACTACTCACCAAAGTGGTTCCCTTTGATTGCACGGTAGGAGAAGATTATAGAGCTGATGAAGACACCCGCCCAACACCAGAGACCTGGGCATTTATTAAGAAGACCGCCAGCGACACCTACAGTGTCCAAGCAGCTTGGCGACGTTTGTGAGTTAATTTTTTTGCTTTTCCCTGTGATTTATTCTTTTGTCTTTCATTACATTGAGGACAATGCAATGTTTATGCATGAGGGAGAGTTCTATACTTGCTACGTTGTTGAGGATAAAAATTAAAAAATGAAAAAAGCCAAAAATTGAAAAAAGGCATACATTAGAAATCCTGGGATAGGTCGAAAACCCGAAAGGGCGGCCTAGGCAATAAGCAGGTGGCTTGGACCAGCATTAGGCTGGGGTAATATGTGGTCAAGAGTGACGTGAGCTTATGTGAGTACATCTATTGAAAAATGAAATGAGTGGCTTGGTGAAAACCCGAAAGGGCGCCTTGGCAAAATGAGCGAAAAGAAGAAGAGTGATTTTAGGATTTCTCATTATTCTTGGCGAGGCGTCACAAGAAGAGGAGTTATAAGGAGGATTCGGGTAGGTCACTCTGGAGAGATAAGAAGATAGATGCGAGATTAGGATTAGATTTGATTCACTCTGTGGTGTTTGGGATAAGCTTGGGGAAAGTACTATGCTTCCCTTTTAGCTTGATTGTCTGGAGCTGATTATTGAGATGTTGTAGTTGCTGGTGTCATATTTTCTTGTACTTCCTAAGACCTTGGTGTTCGATTGAGAGAGTAGGTTTATCATTAGCTTACTCGGGACGAGTAAAGGTCTAAGTATGGGGGAATTTGATAGGTTTCATTTCATGCACCTTAACTAGCAATTATTAGCATTATTTAGAGGAGTTTAGGATGAGATTTGTGGCTAAGTCTGTAATCCAGAAGTTGTGGAGAGAAGTGAAGAAATCATGGGATTTATAGAGGTTTGAAGTGTATTGAAGAGTAGAAGAACAATGTGCTGAATTCAAATGGTTCGTTCTCTCTACTTAGATGTCCAAATGAAGTGATTCCAATTCGAAGAGTTAGATCTTGAAGTCTACTACAAGTCCTCAAAATATGAGCGCAATCCGAGTTGGAAATCAAAAGTTATGGTGTTTCTACTAAAGTGTCGCAAAAGCTGAAAAAGGCACCGCCGCCCCGCGGTGGAACTTGACGCCCCGCGCCAGAAGCCACCGCGCCCCGGCGGTGGATCTCAGAGAAGGCAACTAGAAGACTGACGCCCCGCGGTGGGCACGTCACGCCTCGCGGCCAGCAGAAGATTTTATTTCCTTTATTGCATTTCGGACTTTCTTATTTCTATTATTTTATTTCCTTTGTTATTTTCATTAGGTTAACTTATTTCCTAAACCTATTTAAGACCTCTTTCTAGGTCTTGAGTGGGCAGTCACGCCCCAGAGGTAGACACTTTTACATTACGCAGTTTACTTTTCTATTAGGTTTTCATTCTCGTTTGAATGAAGAACTAACTTTCCTTTGTTCTACTAGACGATTGAAGCAATACAGTTGATGTGTTTGTGAGATTTTTATTCCTTGTTCTTATCCTTATAAATGTTGGTTTGATTCTCTTGGTTATATTGATTATTGATTTCTTGTTGTTCTTCTTAGCCTGATCAACTAGGTTGAATACTTTTTATCAATTGCTAGGATTGCATATAGGGGTTCCAAGTGCATATCTAGTGGCATACACGATTGTGCGTATAGGGGTTCCGAGCGTACAATCGTGAGTGAGAGTCAGTTGCATGCGAGTATTAATACGTCTTTCTATTTGCATGTATCCTATATCCTTGTGTGTATTGCTATTGCTTTGTTGGTGGTAAAGTATACCGACAACTGTGAGAATCGGTGGTACTTTATCATTGGCATAGTAATAAGTCTATCGACAACTGTGAGAATCGGTAGTACTTAAGATCAGGGTGGGAACAACTATAAGGATAGTAAAAGAACTTGGATTAAATAGATTTCTGTGATCAAATTATATCTCTGTATTGTGGATCTCGCTCTAGTAAGACTACTTTCCCCATTATATTTTACCAAACTTGTTTTCTTTGCTTGCTCGTGATAACTAAACCCCCTTGCTTGTTACTTGCCATTCACAATTGCATACTACATCAGATCTTCCCTGTGGGTTCGACCCTTGCTTGCTTACTATACATCTGTTTAGTAGGTCTGTTAGGACTATTTACTTTGATAAGGCTAATCAACGATACTTGCATTGCGCATCTTTAGCCCCGTGAGATAGTATTAAAATAAGAGTAAATGAGAGCAAAATATAACGTATACAGTATGTAGTAACTATCACTAATTGAGATTTAGGTTAAAAAATGAGTCATAACCTAAAGAGTAGTCCGTACGTAGAGGCAAGATTTAACTGAAAAAAGAGTGTGTGGGGAGGGAATAATTACTTACAAATAGTGCTCATTTTTATATATACACATAAATATGCTATGGTATATTAAAATAAACAAAGAAAAATTAATTACTTAGATTACAAAGTAGCCTATAATTATACTTATGTATTTTATATTGTTTTATAAACCCTATAGTAAAAACCGATCGGAAAATCTAACATATTATATACTAAGGGTGATAAACTAACCCTACATGCAAACTATACCTTTAGGCCTATTTAAGCCTTTGATTTTGTCTTTAAAAGTTAGCATTCAATGACCTAGAATGCTAACTTTTAAATATATATAGATGGTTATTTGTCATGCTTAATAGAAATATAAATTGAACTATGTTGAAAATTTAACGTGAAGATATAAGAGTTATACAACGATATGAAAATAAGGACTTTTTAATTGATTAATATGTGGTAGTTGTATATAATTGTGAATCAAAAACTTTGTATATTATATAGACGATTATAGATTAAATATAATTATTAATATATGAAATTGTCACTTTAGTACTTTTTGGATTTGAGAAATTGTTTAAATTTTGTGCTAAATAAATAAGGCATGAAATGAAAATAAAAACTAATTCATCTTTAAAAGTTAGCATTCAATGACCTAGAATGCTAACTTTTAAATAAATATAGATGGTTATTTTTCATGCTTAATAGAAATATAAATTGAACTATGTTGAAAATTTAACGTGAAGATATAAGAGTTATACAACGATATGAAAATAATGACTTTTTAATTGATTAATATGTAGTAGTTGTATATAATTGTGAATCAAAAACTTTGTATATTATATAGACGATTATAGATTAAATATAATTGTTAATATATGAAATTGTCACTTTAGTACTTTTTGGATTTGAGAAATTGTTTAAATTTTGTGTTAAATAAATAAGGCATGAAATGAAAATAAAAACTAATTCATCTTTAAAAGTTAGCATTCAATGACCTAGAATGCTAACTTTTAAATATATATATATATATATGGTTGTTTTTCATGCTTAATAGAAATATAAATTGAACTATGTTGAAAATTTAACGTGAAGATATAAGAGTTATACAACGATATAAAAATGAGGACTTTTTAATTGATTAATATGTAGTAATTGTATATAATTGTGAATCAAAAACTTTGTATATTATATAGACGATTATAGATTAAATATAATTGTTAATATATGAAATTGTCACTTTAGTACTTTTTGGATTTGAGAAATTGTTTAAATTTTGTGTTAAATAAATAAGGCATTAAATGAAAATAAAAACTAATTCATCTTTAAAAGTTAACATTTAATGATCTAAAATATTAATTTTTAAATATATATAGATACCTAGCTTATTAATTTGCACAAATCAACAAGATGACTCGCAAATAATTCTAGTGTAATTAATAATTAGCCAAATGTCAGGGATAATGAAATAAAACGTCGTAGGGTACACATCAACTTCCAATTCTCACGGTAAGCCTAACTCTCCCCTTTATGTTTCCTAAGCTTTAATTAGAGTAATTCACATGTGCTTTTTTCTTTTCCATTCCTCGTATATTCCGTTGAAAATCATTTTTTTTTAATCTAAATTAAGTGTTGTTTTAGCTTTAGATAAAATATATGGAGTATAAGAAAAAAATATTAAATACTTTTAGAATATTAGAGTATATTTTTACTCAATCTTCTCACATAATAAATGTTGTGTTTTCTCTCCTACATGGAGGAAGAATTATTATGTTTAATGAGCTTAATTTATCTTCCATTTGGATTAGCCCAAATAATGTCCCAGGAAAGCTTATTTTAGAAGATTGTCCTCATTTTTAAGGGGAAGAAAGAGACGTTTTAGGATTAAGAGAGAAAAAAGAAATAAGCAAAGAGTGATCCGAAAAGAGAGTCACAAAAGAGAGGAAGAAGGTAGTGAATCTCGTAGGTGTTCTAGCACTTTATTTTTACCAACTTTGAACGACGTCAAGATCAACTCCGAATGTGCTGAAATTTGAGAGTGTTGTTCCTGCCACTAAAAGCTTCACATCCAACGGTTGGATCGTGATTTGGTGCCTCTAACTCAGGTTCTTCAGATTTGCCTATTTGCTCTTGCTATTGACATTCTCACCTTTTTAGGTGAAGTTTAGTGTCTTTGTATGCAAGTTTTGTGCCTTGATATTACGTGTTTCTCTAGTTCTATCTAGAGAGGTTGTACCCATTTGTAATCTTTGTTGATAGTGGAAGTTTGATACCTTCCAAGGTTCCGTGCTTTTTCCCCTAGTTAGGGGTTTCCACAAAAAAATTTATGGTGTTTTGTTGCTCATTATTTTTATTTCCAGTCGATTGGCATTTCTGCATTGTCACTACTCCCGACTGTACTGTTAGTTGCCCATCTGGTCATGTCACTTTTTGTGGACAGTTGTTTGATTGTATTCGAATTCCACACAACAATAAATAATCACAATCCTTTTGTACCAAGAAATAGATAAGTGTATATAAAAACAAGTCGACAAAAACAATTTCCAACAATAATTTTCATATCTTGCTCTTAATTAATATATCGCCTAGAAATCCTAAAACGATATATAAAGTGGATCAAAATTTAAATTTTAAAACGCCACTTAATTTAGATAGGAGATAGTATAAGTGTAATATATTTGTATAATTTTTTCAAATTAAAAACCATGCTCCTAATTTTTCTAGTTACTTTTCTTGTCATTGGCGTTTAACACTCTCTTATTCACCATAAATCATTTATATATACTGGTTTTATTTTATAAATCTTATCCGTCTTTTTTTATCTACTGAATCTTGTAAATACGTCTTTTGTTTATCTAGGTTAGAGAGAAAGTATTAACTTATAATCTTGTGATAACAGAATATCAAGTTTACTGATATTAGCTAAGTTACGAAAATCTTTACTATTACCTTCGTCTTAAAATAAGTGTCGTTTTAAAACTTGAATTTTTATCAACTTTATAAGTTATTTTAGGATTTCTAGGCAACTAATTATGAGCGAGTTATGAAAATTGTTGTTGGATTTTTTTTTGTTAACTTCTTTTCTATAAAACTATTTTTTTCATTGGCTCAAAAAGGTTGTGATTATTTTTATTATGTGAGAAGATTGATGACAAATGTAAAATTCTAAGTATACTTAATATTTTTTTTAAATATTGTGTTCAAAGTCAAAACGATACTTATTTTAAATTAGAAAAAGTATTAACCTTATTCGTTAAAAAGATATATTAATTAATTACGTAGACATATACATATATTGACAGTATCTGTTATAGTTTCATAGATTATTTGATTTCAAGATTCATATAAAAATATCGACATTATAGTAAGATATTAACCCCTAAACAATAAAATGTGGACGTTCGTGTAGCTAGACAATAAATTAATTAAACAAATATATATTTTAGAGGTTTTATTACGATCAAACTAAATTGTACAACTTTTCAAACAAAGACACTTGATTTTTTAATTTATCAAAACAAGAACTCTTAATTGTACAAGCTAGGTGGGGAGATGATGTATATAAGGTTGGTGTGTTGTTTTTTAATTGTTATTGGATTTAGGATAAAATTCTATGGGGTTTACGTATTGGGCTTATATGCGCATATATGCCCGTACATGTTCTGGTCTGGGTTTGTTACCTAGTTTATTTGGCTTAGCCTGTCACTATGGCGCGATCTGAGCTAGTTGGGCTTGTTGGCCTTTAGATACTATTTAGGCCTAACCCGTCACTATGGTGTGATTAGGGCTAGCTTGTTTGGCTTGTCGGCTTTAAGGTATGATGTTAAGTGTCAACTGTTCCACACAGTTGCACTTGCTGAGGCGTGTGGAGATAATGTATCCCACATCGAAAGTTTCAAACTCAACAAGACTAGTATATATAAAGGTTGGTTGGGAAGTCAAAGATTACCTCTTACTGCATCACCTCCCACTGAGTAGATGCGATCTTGATTCACTTGCCGACTTGTACCTCGAATCTCACCATGATCTTGCACTGCTTCTCCGTGAAAAGGAAGATTCTCTGAACCCCGCGGTAAGACTGGATCAATTCCTGAATCTCTCGTCTGATTCAATCGATCTCCTGCTGCAATTTGTTCGTGTTCCCTGTCTCTTGACAAATTCCGCATCATGTCCGTCAAACTCTCAAATCGCTGCTAAACATTAAGCTGGAAATTCTTCATGTTTTGATCGACATTCTCGATCCTTGCTTGTAAATCTTCTGTCAAAATTCGTTGTCCTTCAAACTCATTACAAATTTCGCAAAAATTTCCATTCGAAGACTCCATCCACTGATTGAGAGTTTGCGCGTGCTATTGCAACTGTTCAAGCTTCCTGAGATTCTCTTCAAACAGCTTCATTCGAGTTCCTTCCGCCATGGCCGAGGACTGAACAACTCTGATACCACTTGTGATGATCTTGATCACTTTAATCAAATTGGATAGATGACGGAAAAACCATGGATAGAGAAGTAGAGATAGAGCGAGTAGAGAAGGAGAAAAGAGAGAGAGAGAGAGAGAAGAAGATTGATTATATTTCTCAATGCACAAACCAATACAACTAAGGCCTTATATAAGCCGTTAGCAGGTTGTTAGTCCAACAACCACTTCCACCCCTAACAACCCTTACAATGTTCAGCTAGGCCATAATTAATATATCATCTTTTCCATATAGAGTGCAGTTCTGGTATATACTGTTCATTAGGTGAAAAATGTGGATTTATTATAGCCGTTAGATGAGATAGATGAATGGCTAAGATTAAAAAAAAAGTGTTAAAATATTGATAAAGGGAGATGCGTGCCACTTAAGTTTTTTTCCAATGGCACCATCCCGTAATTAATCACAAAACCCTATCCTCCCATAAAACACAAAATAACCCCACCCCTATTCTGATTTTCAAAGACGCGTTCCTCTAATAACCTACCTCACAATTTGCCTTTGAAATCTCCATCTCATCTCCAATCTCTTTCATTCGAAATCACCACAAAAATCAGTAAATCTACCTTTGAATCTCCATCCATCTCCAATCTCCCATTCTTCCTTTTAAAAATTTCTTGAAGATTTGACGAGTTGAAGAAAATGGAGAAGCGAAATGGTGAGCAAAGAAAACACTTCAAAAGGGGAAGCAAAACAAGGTAAAATTTTACTTCACTCCTAAATTTTAGTTTATGTTCGTCTACTGATGCGATTTAAGGTGCATGTGTTCAGATTAGGGTTCATGTGCTCAGATTTAGGGTTTATGTGTTTAAATTTAGGATTTATGTGTCATGATGCTTAAGTTTCTGAGAACCAAGATTTCTAGGACTCATATGTTGAAACACGTTCAATGAGTCGAGTAGACATTGAATATTTGTGTTTGCCTCTTGGAATTATGGAACTTCAAAATTTTATGTTTGTCTTTTCCGTAGATTTGGGCTTAGAAAGTTAGTGCATTGCTAAGTGTATTAAAGTGCATGTATTATTAGTAAAAGAGCATCATTAGTTACTTTTAGTGCATATCGTTGTCATTGAAATTGCATAAGTTCGGTAATTTAAAAAGTGCATATCATGTTGGTACAAGTGCACAAATAAGTGTCTAATAGTGCATATCTTATTAGAAAAAGTGCATCACTAAATGTATAAACACTGCATCACTAGATGTGTAAAAGTATATCACTAAATATACAAAAGTGCATGTCTTGTTAGTAAAAGTGCATAATTAAGTACTCTTTTAGTGCATGTCTTTGTCAATTAAAGTGCATCAGTGAGTTAATGAGAAATTGCATGTCTTGTTAGTAAAATTGCATAACCAAGTACTTAATAATGTATATTTATTAGTAAAAGTGCATCACTAAATGTATAAAAAGTGCATCAGTAGGCATTAAATAATGTTTCTATTCATGTTTGAGTTATGTACTATCAATAAATTGTTTAGGCCAAATATTTGATATTGTCATAGCCTATTAGCTCAAATGGTAGAGCACTGTGTTGATACACATTGATGTGGGTTCGAATCCCTCATAGGCTACAAATCATGCTTTTGGTAACTCATTTGTACTAAAGTGCGTGTCTTGTATGTAATAGTGCATAACTACGTACTTACCCGGCTCAAGTGCATAAATAAGCTCTTAGAACTTCAGTGCAACTCAATGCAACATTGTCGAGTGTATATGTCATTTCTTGTATATTAAATTCAATCATGTGGATTACTAAATGTTGGAGATTATATGTAAACAATAGACATAATACATCTCACTTTCTACTCTCATATCATATGGAGTTCTTTAATGCTCAATATTTTGCAAGAATACATTCAAATGTAAATTATTACTCGATCATGAGCTTGAGTATATATAAGTACATGAACACAATATTTCATATGATGACAATTTCATCTGAATGATTCTTGCCTTTGTCAAGCGCCTAGCCCACCTTTCTTTGATGTTTTGTGTACAATCCAAATTTGTATAATTTGAATTCTCATGCAAAATCTCATTCTCTAGACAACTTTCATTGGAAACTCAATTGATTATAGCTACCTCAAATATCATGTTACTTAAAAGCAATTATGTATTATTTTTTACGATCCCTCTCCAATACTATGAAATGATTGGCTAAGGAACAATGGCTGGTTGGAGAAGTTGCTCCAGAGTGAAAAAATAATTTGATCATTCCTTTACTACTTGTACATGACCCGTAATTTAGCAATGTTTGTGCAAAACATGATTTTACTCTCGTAGTCTATGTAGGATTCGAACCTACATCATGTGCATTAAACACATTGCTCTACCTTATTGAGCTAATAAACTTTAAAGTGAGTTTTCAACTTTGAGCAAAAAACAAACAAGAGACCAAGAATTAGCTTTATACACGAAACAGAACACATGCAAAAAATGAACTGAACCATATTGTCCAACCAATAATTTGAGGGTTTGACAATCTCAATTGATCAAGTAAACAAATTTGTAAGATTAATTTCTACATGTCAATGATAGAAAATTTGTAATCCACAACCATGTCTTAATCAACCTCCATTGTAGTTTCAAAAAGCCCAAATTTTATTTGGCATACCTTTCGCAAAGGACAAATTGCAGGTTCACAACATAAAAGTCAATACTATAAATATGATTAAGAACCACTTACCAAAGATGCATGTCCTGTATCTACCCCATCACATTTACTATAGTCTGATTTCACTCAAAAATTAATAACTAGTATGTTACAAGTGTGAAAATAATACATCACATGTGCATAACTAGTACAGTACATGTGCATAAAAAATTTAACCAATTGAAAACACCAAATTCTAGTCCATAATCAAAGCAATAATCAATTGATCGTCAAATAAGAGCGGACTCCGACAACCAAGAGGATGAGAGTGATAAATTTAATATGCTAATCACGGATTCACGAACAAAACTCGTCGATTCACAACAACAGATTCGCAACAAAATTCAACTTGCAAACCCTAAATAAGGAAAAACAACAATTTGAGGAAGAAAAATGAAAAGTAAATTGAAGGGGGAAATTATCCCACTAGGCCCATTTACTTAAATGAGGCCCATTAAGTCATAAAGGAAGAGGTATTTAAGAACCTAAACATACCCTAAACCAGAAGAGGAGAACATTCAGTTTGTAGCCTCCATTGAAAGAGAGAGCTTTATGTATGATTGTTGTAAACACAAGAGAAATTGAATAAAAGAAGTAGATCGTTCAAATTCTTCTAGCAAGAAGCTAGGAGGTAGTGGTTTTTCTCTGTGTGCTAATTGGCACTAGGGTTTTCCACTCTAAATTGTTCGTTTTATGTTCGTTCTCTGGATTCATGGAAGATCGATTGTCGTCGCAATAAACAAATATTATTGGTTCAAATTCATGCTACCACAATTGGCGCCGTCTGTGGGAAACGAGACGATGGTCGATCAAGGTGAGGCGGCTCGAAGGGAGAATCGCACAGCCGAGAGGAGACCGATGGTGGAGGCTCGGTCTGCGGGTGGTCGGGACCGACGATTGGAGAGCGTTCGTGAAATCCCCGAGCGCTATCAAAACCCTAGGAGCGGGGCCGACGTGGATATGGAAGCGCGTCGGAGCCCTAGACGCGTCGAAGGCAACGCCGGAGCGGATTTGGGAGAGCACCGCAGTTTGAGACGCAAGGAGCGGAAGGCGGAGGCCGATCCCGATTCGGCGGGTTGATGGCGAGAGCCCCGTCTGCAGAGCCGACCCGGTCAGGAGGACGACCAGCGATCCTGAGGCAGCAAAGTAGAGGCATCCAGGCCTGCGGTTGATCATCGCCGACGGGCGAGGTCTTCACATTCCCGCCGCCGTAGGAGCAAAACCCTTGCAGACAACATGCGAGGTTGATGATGATGGTGGGTCCCATGTGGAGGGGATGAAGCAATTGGGCCTTGTGTGGCCCAAAATCATTCAAATGGACCATAATTTTATATGGTCTGCAACATAAGTTCAATTGTGTGTATTGCCAGTAAACCACATTTGATTGAGTCTACTTTGAGTGGCTCGTTGGCGGCTCGAGCAGCGATCAAATGGAGCGAGATCAGCGGCTATGGGTTCGTGTCGCTGTAAGGGTTCATCGAATGTGAGTCGCAGAAATTGTACCCTTTCGCTGAAAGCAGACGGGTCGCGTGAACATGGTTCAAGAGTGCTTTGTTATATATATTTCCAGCATGTGCCTTAGCAAGGATCCAGGTTTGAGCGACTCGTCGGAGGCTCAAGTGGAGTCCGAATGGGGCAACGCCAGCGATGTTGGGTTCGTAGCATTGCGTGGATTACTCGAGTAAGGGTCGCAAGGGCTGCACTGTTTCACTGGATTCAGAAAGGTGGCGTGAACGTGGCCAGGGAGTGCTTCGCTATATGTTTTTTTTTTCAGCATGTCTTTGCAAGGTACAAGGTTCAAGTGCATCTTTGGAGTCTCAAATGACGTCCGAATTGAGCAAGATTAGCGGCGATGAACAAGTAGCACTGCAAGCTATAGTCGAATATGGGTTGTGGAGGTTGAGTCTCTTCACCGCCATTGGTGAACTCGTGTGCAGGAGGCAAGATTGTGCGAGGTTGATGACGATGATTTGTGCCGGAAGGGTTCTCAGTGGGCCAAAGATTATTGGGCCAAATATTGGCTAGTGGGCCAAAGCATGGTTATTGGGACAAAATGATAGAAGAAGGCTTGATATGAAGTACTTCAATTTAATCGGTAATCTTCGTTACCACATTTACTCTATTCAGGTTAAATTGCTTATTTTTTGTGAAAAATATGCTTTGACTAATTCACTATAATATTATACGTTTATGCCATGTCGGTACAAACTCGGAGCAAACCGCCAACGAAAGCGGACATGAGTTCCAAGCGATAGCCATCAAAAGATGATGATCATGGTGTTGAGACTGAGGTCCGGGGCATGGGACGATCGAACAACAACAATGAAGAGATCGACGTTCCGAGACTCTGGATAGTCTCGGGGCATCTAGAGAAATAGAGGGATGACGTCCCGAGACTCTGAACATTCTCCGGGCTCCTAGAGAAATAGAGGGATGATGCCAGGACATATCAGTTGTTATGGTTTGACTTTGTTTTGAATCCCTTGTTATTGCATGATATTTCTGATTATATGATTATATGCAATGTTTCATCGTAGTAGGATCTAGAAGTCTGGGATATGGGCTAGACTTGAGCCGCCTTACGCCGGAAGTTACATAGTCTTCGTGTTGGCGAGATTTTTAGTGGGATAGATCCACAACATTGGCGTTACCTATGACGATGGTCATGGGGCGTCCCAAATTTCGGTGGAGACGGACCACAGTTTTCGGCGTTATCCGCGATGACGATCACGGAACGTCCCAGAGTTTTAGTGGAGACGGACCACGGTTTATGGCGTCGTCTGCTGTGATGATCGCGGGGCGTCCCATATATTAATGGAGATGGACCACAGGCCGGCGTCTCCCGCAGTGATGACTGCGGGGGAGGGCCGAGGAAGAAGCCTATAAGCGAGGATAAGAGCGGAAGCAGATTTGCGTGAACGTCTAGAGTGGATTCAGGGCATTCCTTGGTAATATCGGGTCCTGAGACCTCAGACGAGCCCACAGAACCCGAGGGGCAAAATGAAGGGGGAAATTATCCCACTAGGCCCATTTACTTAAATGAGGCCCATTAAGTCATAAAGGGGGAGATATTTAAGAACCTAAACATACCCTAAACCAGAAGAGGAGAACATTCAGTTTGTAGCCTCCATTGAAAGAGAGAGCTTTATGTATGATTGTTGTAAACACAAGAGAAATTGAATAAAAGAAGTAGACCGTTCAAATCCTTCTAGCAAGAAGCTAGGAGGTAGTGGTTTTTCCCTGTGTGCTAATTGGCACTAGGGTTTTCCACTCTAAATTGTTCGTTTTATGTTCGTTCTCTGGATTCATGGAAGATCGATCGTCGTTGCAATAAACAAATATTAGTGGTTCAAATTCATGCTACCACATAAATACCTTTAGCTATCACGCTTCTAATAAAAGAAGAGGATTTATGCGCGAATCTGCAGTATCGAAGAGCATCGAAGGAGAGTAAAATCAGAGCAATTAGAACAAAAGTGGAAGAATAAGATTTGAAAAAAATGGAGAACAAGCTCAATATGTAGCAAAGTCCATCACGAATTGATGCAAAAAACAAAGAAGAAATCGAATGAATGAACCTAAGAGAGAAGGACAGAGAGAAGCTTCAATAATGGCGGCTAACAACGAGCACCGAGAATGGGAGGAAGAATGGGTAGAAAGGGAGGGTTAGAAAAGGAAAGGAAAAAGGAAAGTACAAAAAATTAAAAAAAATGTCACCGTTTTGTATTAAAAACGGGATGAAGCTCAGTCATTTGATGATCTAATGGTTCTCACCACTTTTCACTTTACACTCTAATCCTTTTCCTCATATAATCCAAACTCTCCTTATATATCCAACCCTATTTTTAATCTGCAGGCTTGTTGAGTCTTATCATAAGAATTAAACATATAGGTTCAATTCCCCCAAAATCAATGCTAAATTATTTTGAACCAATATAATAATATAGTAGGGTTCAAGTGCATAATGATCTTAGGGTGTCAAATGAGGAGTAATTAGGGTCATAAGATCTAAGAGATGAATGGATAAGATTGGAGTGACAAAATTGTAAATATTATTATTTTTATAATATTTTTATTAAAAAAGTTTTTTTCGAAATTAATATTTTTTCAAAAAAAAAATTGGATTTTTTTTTCCAGATTTTTTTTTTCAAAATTTATTTATTTTCGTAATTTTTTCAAAAAATATTTTATTTAATTGTATTGTATATCAAGTGCATAAATAAGCACCAAAAGTGCATATATAATGAATTCAAAGTGTATATATAAGCACATTTTTTATGCTCACATAGAGTACATCTTTAATATGATAAAATGCATGCTGTAATATGTAAATATGCATGTTTAACATGTATATTAAAAGTGAACACTTTAACTAGTGTATGTTTATTATATTAAAAGTGTATATGTTAGTATGTTAAAGTGCATATTTATCATGTTAAAGTACATGCTCAATATTCCAAGTTAAGTGCATGCATGTGTAAGTATATTAAAGTGCATGTTTAGTGATCTAAAAATAAGTATATATGTAAATATATTAGAATGCATGAGTAGTATTTTAAAGTGCATGATTAAAATGCTAAAGTGCATGGTACTAATTTTTTCACGAATATGTTCATGAAAAATATTTTTGTGGAAAAAAACATAATTTTTAGGGAAAAAATGTTTTTTGGGGAAACAAATATTTTTTGAAAAACAAATATTTTTGGGAAAATTTTATTGAAAAAAACTATTTTCGAAAAAAAAAATTGGAAAAAATTATTTCGGAAATTATTTCTAAAAAGTAATACTTAAAAAATAAATATAAAATTAAAAAAATTGATTTTATTTACAAGTTTGTCACTCCATGTGTTTTAATCATAACTCTTCATTTCTACAATCTAATGGTTAAGATTAACCCTCATTTTACACCATAAACACTCTCCTTATATGATCCTTACTCTATAATAACAATGATAGCTTTTAATTATAAAAAATAGTACTGCGTAATCTATCTATTATATATATATATATATATATATTAAAGTTCTTCCCTTTTAAGCTCTCAGAACGCTTCTGAACCCACCATATCTACATGTTATTTTCTCATTCGTTCCTTTTTTTGATTTTTTATTTCAGTTTGAATAAAAATCGTTTATCAAATCAAAATTTATATGTAAACATTTAGATTACAATTACTTCAAAAACCAACCAAACTTTAAAGTGACAAATAACATTGTAAATAAATTTAACCATCAATCTATATATCTATATATATCTATAAAATCTTCACTTAATAGATTTCACATTTTCAAGATTTAATTATAAATTATTTATGAACTTGAAATAATTGATGATGAACAAAAAATATGTATGAAAATATCAATATACTATTTGATATATAATTCAATTGGGTTTTATTTGATTCTCCAATTGAGTTAATTTAGTATATTAATAATTACGAATAAACATAAGTGCCCAACATATATATATAATAATAATAATAAAACAATGAGTAAATTAATATGATTTTATTTTCAATAATATTATCTCAATGTCTAAAACCTGAATTGAATATTACAAAAGGTATAAAATACAAAAGCTAACAAAAGTAATATTCTATCAACAAACTTAAAAAGTTTAAAAAAAATATATAGATCTAAACATATCATCACTAACATATTGTTGGAAGATTAACAAATAACATCATACTAACCTATTAAATTGAAGAAGAAAAATAGTATATTTCGATTCATAACTTCAATCTCGGATACTAGTTTACTCTAAATATACAAAAATAAAATGTTATTGAGAATTGGTTAAGTAACATGTACAATCGTAATCTTTTCCATATATTTAGATTGAATTTTTTCCTATAATATTTATATATATAAATTCAATCACTTTCTTTCTATTAGTATGTATATGTTTGGAAAAAATCTAATATATATAACTACATGTTAATATTCTCATTTTTCTATATATCTTATATTTTATAATCACATAATCATTAATTTGTACTCATGTGACGTTTATTCGTATACTTAAATTTTCTTTCATAAACATAAGTCAGCACGTGCATGACACGAGGGTTTAAAGTACTCCGTAGTATATATGTATACGTGCACACCAATTATAAGGTAAAAAATTATTACCTGACAGCAATATTAATTTGTTGCACAAATTAAATCACGCAATATGAAAGGGCTATATCCCCAATGTTATAACAGATTTGGGCAAACTCACATATCGCATGACCCTTCTCACATATATGTGCATGCATGTGATCGATGCGATTTATATATGAAATACCCCAAAGATAATAGTAATGACAAAATGATAAATTAATTAGGGATTTTTTAAATTTGGGAAATGGGAAATTTGGGGATAAAAATCCCTTGTGGCCGTCTTCCCCATCAAGCCAATTCTCTTCCCGACTCCTTCTCCTGTGCTTAGCCAATCTTTCCCTCCGGTGAGCCCAACCAAGCCGTCGCCACCTCTTCCTTCCCCTGAGCGAGCCGCGACCAGTTGCAGAAGGAGAGCCGTGAGTCGCTGATGAGCTGTGTACACCTCTGTGGCTGCTGCATTCTGTTGTCGTTCTGCTGCTGTGCCGCCATTGTTGCTGTTGAAATCGCCGGCGACGAGAAGCCCGAACCAGCAGTGGCCACCTCTTCCCTTCCATGAGGGGAGCCGCGAACTGCTGCTGTGCGAAGTGGCTGCTGCTGTCCTCTGCTGTTGCTGATGTGAGCTCCGGCGATGTGATGCCCAGCTCCGGCGACGACTGTGTGTCAACGATGAGGTAAGAATGGGTCTTCGTTCGATATAATTTTGGGCTTCAGTTGTTGTAGTGTTGACCGATTATTGAGAAGCTGAACTTGGACAGATTTGGACTGATTTGGGTTGTGAAATTGAGTAGCAAATTTGATTTAGAATTGGATTGACTTTGAGTTCGTCTATATATGTGTGCAAGAGGCATAATTCGATTCTAAGTTTGGATTAATTTGGGTTGAATTTGGATGTGATTTGGCCTAATTAATTAGGGATGATGATAGGAGAAATTTTGGGGTTAAATTGGGGAATTATTAGTTGAGACTCGGTATGAGTAATTAACGCCAGGGATTTGCTCGGATTGATTTTCGCAGGTTCGTTCGAGTTGGTTGGAGATCTCTGAAGTCGTGGTTGTCGAGTTTGAGGCAAGATAAATGTTGCTAACCCTTCGTATATTTTATAAAATTACTTTTGTCCCTATATTGATTCAGTAATTGATTAGCCTTGTCTGAGTAAATTAATTTGGATTATTAGTTGTGAAATTTCTTGGTTGAATATGTGTGTTTGTCGACACATGTGTGTCTTGGCGGTTGTGTGTTGGATTGTGTGCATAATTATTGGTCGTGCATCGGATACCAGTTGTGTGTTTTGTTATTGGTCTTGTGCTGGGTATGGATTGTTTGCTTGGTTGTTGGCAGATATTGGTATGTGCTTGGTTACTGTTTTGTGTAGAATATTGGTTGTTGCTTGATTGTTTGCAGATAATGGTTATGTGCTGGATTATTGGATGTAGAATTATGTGGTTGAATATATGTGTGTGTGTGTGAATGTGTGGGTGTGTTAGTAATTGTCTCGTGTTGTGTTTGATTGAATGTGATGTGGTAGTTGGTCATAACTAAATGTGAATTGATTGTTGTGGATTGATTGGATTATTGAATTTAAAGTTGCTTGGTTGATTATATATATGTGTGATTATGTGATTTTGATTGTCGTTTGTGCTAATTGATTGGGTGTCGGTGTGGTGAGGGATTGTTGTTGATTGAGAGTCCAAGGGCCAGGTGATGATAGCCTCACCAAACATCGTAGGGACCGAGGGTCGCCTACGTTGTTAAGGGCCAGTGTTAATTAAGAGTCAAAGGGTCAGGTGATGATAGCCTCACCAAACCGCGTAGGGTGCACGCCTACGTCGTTAAGGACCAAGGGTTGGATGGTGAAAGTCCCATCCGGTAGTGGGTTGGATTGGAGGTGTTGGTTGGTTGCCTTGTGTCGTGTTTGATTGGATGTTGATGTGATAGTTGATTGTAACTAATTGTGAGCTTGGTTTCCCACTTTAAGGGTGCGGGCCTACATGGAATAGGTTAGGACTGGGCGGCATCGGAAGGGGTGACTGGTCCAGGTCCTCCATGGTTGGTTTCCCACTTTAAGGGTGTGGGCCAACACGGGATAGGTTGGGACTGGGCGGCGCCGGTTGCTTTCCCACCTTGAGGGTGCGGGGCACGGGGTGGCTGGTCCAGGTCCTCCATGGTTGTTTTCCCACCTTGCGGGTGCGGGGCAACATGGGATAGGCCGGGGCGTTGATCGTCTCACCCGTTTGCTTGATAGTTGTGTATGATTGGTTGTTGTGTGTGATTGGTTGTGTGTGTGATTGGTTGTTGTGTGTGTGTTGGCAAATTGTGTATGTGTTGACTTTTGTGTGTGTGTTGACAGTTGTGTGTGTTGGATGGTGTGTGTTGACAGTTGTGTGTAATTGGCTGTTGTGTGTGATTGGTTGTGTGTGTGATTGGTAGTTGTGTGTGATTGGTTGTTGTGTGTGTGTTGACAGTTGTGTGTATTAACCTTTGTTGTGTTGGCAGTTGTGTGAGTTGGATTGTGTGTTGACAGTTGTGGGCGTTGACAGTTGTGTGTGTTGACATTTGTGTGTAGTGACAGTAGTGAGTTCGGTATGTTTGGTTAGCCTTGGTTACATGTTGGTAGTAAGATATGTATATATGTTTTGTAAGTTGATAATTGAGGTGTTAATAGTAGAGAAATTAGATTGGATCGTTTTATTCGTTTATGCTTGTGATGAGATTGAGGTTGGATTGAAAGAGGTTAGTATAGTGTAGAGTTGGATAAGTATGGGTACTTGATCGGTTATGTGATAGTGTGTGTTTATGTTTTGTGTTTTGAGCTGTGATTGGTTGGTTGGTATGAGAATGATTAAGTATAGTTGATATTATGATATAGGTATATATATTGTGTGGCATGTTGTTGCTTGGTATGAGTTGTTGATATGTTAAAGCTGTGTTTTTAACTGTTTTGGCTTGAGGAGTCTTGCTAGTCTTTCAAAAGACTGACCAACTTCGGTTTACGTGCCGCGGTTGGTTGGGGTTTCGGGTCCCCCAGTCAACTGGTCTTTGCAGGTTTGTAGCAACAAGTGGGTTCTGGATCACAGATTGGTCTTCACAGTTAAAGATTTTGTTTTGCATCGGATTTGAAAATGTTGTATTCGCTTCCGTTGTTTTGGATTTAAATTGATGCATTAAACTGGACGACATGTTTAAGTGTTGTTTTAAATCTTGAGCAGAGATTTTAATATTGATGATTTATGTGGAAGAGTTTTGGATTTCTTTTCTTGTAGAAACCGCCTTATAGTCCTTCGGGACTATGGCACTGTAGCACCTATGGCCCGAGGTGTTACAATATATAGAGGCGCGCTCAGGTAAAACGACAATTATGGTAAAACGGAAGTACAAATAAGGAGCGTCAGATTGAAGAGATTAGAGGGTTGGATTTGATGGAACAAAGAAGCCACATGGGGATGCAAGGCACCAGATTTGAATATCCTACCTTATTTATTGAATTTCCGAAAATATGTTCCTACAAAATAGAAAGTTGTTACAAGATTTGGAAAGAGATTGGAGAGAGAAACCGATGCAGTTTCCATTGAACCGAGCGTCTGATTGAAGCTTCTTCTTCCTCCAAACGCGACCAGAAATTTTCCTCTTCAACAGACGATAACAACGATCTTGCTTTCCAACAAAACTCCATTGGAAGATCTCCAACCAACCATCTTCAAGGCATCGGCGCCAAAACCCTTGTTTACGGTGACATGAAGCATGGTTAGTTGATTCTCTCTAGATTAACTTTTAGTTTTGTTCGATTTTAGATTATTTATATGAGATCTCTTTCTTCGAACATCCCAGTTCATCTCTTTCTTCGATTTAAGATGATTTTGGAATCGGTACATGATCTTCAAAGCTTTTGTATTTGAATTCTGTGAATATCACATAACTAACGTTGAATAACCTGATTGATTGTACACTAACTGTAATGAGGTGATATTCACGTACAATGTCTACATATTCATGAACCAACGTAGTGTTATTCATCTTATATGTTATGATATTCACGTTATTTGCACTCATATTCACACAGGTAATTATGCGATATTCATGAAAACATTGTCGATATTCATAGATGAAATTGTAGATGATGAATGTTGGTTATACGAATTAGGCGATATTCATACAAGTTATATTGATATTCGTTGTTGATGTGTACTGATATTCATATAGACCATAACGATATTAGGCGATATTCATATAGACTATAACGATATTCATGAAAATAACTTCATTTGGAATCGATTTATTACCTTCGACACTTGTTTTGCATTAGGTGAATATCTCGTATCCAATTTTGAATAACGTAATTGTTTGTAAACTGAATATGATAAGATGTATTCATCTACAACGCATACATATGCATGAACCCAAATATTGATATTCATTCAATATGTTGTGATATTCACGTGCTTTGTACGCATATTCATTCGGTTGTGTTCGATATTCATCTTATATGTTATGATATTCACATTATTTTCATTCATATTCACACAGGTAATTATGCGATATTCATGAAAACATTGTCGATATTCATAGATTACATTGTAAATGATGAATGTTGATTATACGAATTATGCGATATTCATACAAGCTAAATTGATATTCGTTGTTCATTTAAAACATTTGGAATCGATTTATTAACTTTGAAACTTTTTTTCGTTACATGATCTTCGAATTAGGCGATATTCATATAAACTATAACGATATTCATGAAATTTCTTCATTTGGAATCAATTTATTACCTTCGACACTTGTTTTGCATTAGGTGAATATCGCGTATCCAATTTTGAATAACGTAATTGTTTGTAAACTGAATATGATAAGATGTATTCATCTACAGCGCATACATATTCATGAACCCAAATATTGATATTCATTCAATATGTTGTGATATTCACGTCTTTGTATGCATATTCATTTGGTTGTGTTCGATATTCATAAAAACATCGTCGATATTCATAGTTTAAATTGAATATGCTGATTACCGGTAATACGAATTAGGCTTTACTCATATAAACTGCATTGATATTCGTGAGTTAATGTCAATTTATTGGCTTCGATCCATGATCTTCAAATCTGTTATTGTATGTGATATTCATACCAACTTTATTGTTATTCATGCAGATAAGAATGCGATATTCATATAAACTGTACTGATATTCATGATTTTTTGTACGGTATTCAGGCAATAACACCACGGAACATCCAATCGATGATGTCATCTTTAAAAGCTCTGATGAAGATATTGATGTAACCGATAATGATCTTTCACAAGAAGAAGAATTCGATTTTGTCTTTGGAACTAAGTGTGTTGTTGACCCTGATGATCGGAATAAGAAGTACTAGATGCCGCTATGTCCTGAGTCATGTAAACCGGCAGTGGGTAAGAAGTTCAAATCCACGACTGAAGGAGAGTCGTTCTACCGTGAATATGCAGCACTTGTTGGTTTTGATGTTCGATCAAGCATAACACACAAGTTCGTCCGGTCAGATGTTGTGAAATTGAAGTACTTCGTTTGCACAAGAGAAGGATTCAAGAATTCAACTAACAGTACATGTCAGTGTAAAACAACTTCTAGCAGAATAGGTTGTGAAACAAAGATGACAATAAAATCCCTTGGAGTTTGTGATTATGTGGTGGACAAGTTTATAGAGAAACACAACCATGATATGATGCCCAACACAACAAAGCATTTTCTCAAGAGTAATAGGAAGTTGGACATTGGCCATAAGAAATTCATGTTGAGTTGTGCCAAGGCAAATATGGGTCCAATAAGGTCTTACAAGTTGTTGAAGGAGATTGTTGGTGGATACGGAAACATGAGAGCAATACCAACTGACTTCAAGAATTTCAAAAGGGATTTGATGTCTAACATCACAGCAGCTGATGCACAAATGGTGATCAATAGGTTCTTGAAGAAAAAGGAACAATGCAATGCCTTCTACTTTGAGTATCGTGTAAACGACGAACAACAATTGACAAGGTTGTTTTGGGCTGATCCTATATCACGTAGGAACTATGCTGCTTTTGGTGATGTGGTATCATTTGACTCAACGTTCAACACCAACATGTACTTTTTAATTGTGCAGAATTAGTTATATTATTTCACGAATTTGTTGATGTTCATTAATCGTTATGTGATATTCATGCAGATACTGCATGGTGTTCGCACCTTTCACGGGAATTGACAATCATAAAAAGAGTATTACCTTTGGTGCCGGTCTTGTTATGAAGGAGGATGTTGCTTCGTATGAGTGGCTATTCGAAAACTTTATTAAAGCTATGGGTCATGCACCAAAGATTATAGTGACAGATCAAGATCTTGCAATGAAGGTTGCGATAGAAAATGTGTTGCCGCAAACAAGACATCGGTTGTGTATGTGGCACATCATGAAAAAGGTGTCAAAAAAGGTTGGTGTGAAGAAAATCAATTCACCTAATTTCAGGAAGAAATTAGGCAGATTGGTTTGGGGTGATAAACAATCTATCTCTGGTTTTGAGGAGGGTTGGAAAGCATTTGTTGCTGAAGAAGAACTTGAAGATAACCGCTGGTTCCAAGATATATATAAAATCCGAGATTTTTGGATCCCAGCCTATTTCATGGATATTGTGCTCGGAGGATTGGTTCACACCACATCAATTTCTGAATCGCAAAACAGTTTTTTGGGGGCTTATTCCAACATGAATTTTAGCTTAGTTGAATTATTAATGCAATTTGAGAGTGCTATGGAGACCCAACGACACCATCAGTTGAGGAACGATGTTGATTCTGATACAAGGACGCACGTGTTGAAAACACCGTTATTGATTGAGAGACATGCATCTGAAGTATACACCCTTAAAATGTTCACACTTGTACAAGAAGAGATATCAGCAGCCTGTTATTTTTGTTCTGTTACAAGTGAAAACCCAGGTATGATATCTGTCGTGATATTCATATACAATGCAATGATATTCATGTGTTATCAACAACACCGGGTTTGATATAATGCTATATCATGTATTTTTAGTATATCAAGCATATCGAAAAACATATCATGAATATCTTGTTTGATCATATCATAGTATATTCATTTAATGTATGTACATATTCATGAACTGTTATAGCGTTATTCGTACAATGTTTGATGATATTCGTTTACTGGCTTGAATATCTTGTTTGAATAGTGATAACCCAATATTGAATACAACGTTAAACATGTGCAGGTGAATGGACTGTGGCATATACAGTGAAGGATGGGCAATGTGATTACTTCGAAGTAGAGCGCACGGTTTGTGGAAACTTCACCACATGTAGTTGCGGTATGTTCAACCAAATTGGGTTGCCTTGTAGGCATATTTTTACCGCTTTGAAATGCTTTGGTCTAGACAGGATTCCGAAATGTCTAATACTGGACATGTGGGGAAAAGGTGCAGTCAAAAAGGTTAAGAGCGGAATGGATAATGATGTGTGGGAACAGAGTGTTCTTATAGAGGAGAAGCAGAGTATGATGAATGAATTATGGTCTGTTATATACTCTTGTGTAGGCCTTGTGGAAGATGATAGAAACAAGATAAATGAGTTGTTGAACACATTGAAAAATATGAAGGAAACTTACTCCGCTCATGATGATGATGCACAAAGAGATGAAGAAATCCGAGATACAATGGTTGAGGGTTTTGCCGGAATTAGTACACCTAACGATGTCGTCATAAAACCTCCTGGTCAGGCGAAGAACAAGGGAAGTGGTAGGAGGCTTATTGGTGGGAAAGAGAAGGCAATCAAGGAAATGAACAAGGGTAAAAGAAAATGCAAAAGGTGCAACAAATATACAGGGCATGACAGCAGGAATTGCAAAGAAAAATTGTAGTTTGAATATTGCACTATTTTCTTATAGATATACATGTTTTGTTATAGGATATTCAGGTTTTGTTACACGATATTCGCCTTATTAATGTTATGATAAAACATTCGTGTTTGTCTTCAGTGATGTTCATTTGTTTTGCAACATACTTTAACATTATATTGGTTTTTAATCTGAAAGAACTTTTTATATACCCTAAATCGAGTTCGGTATTTCAATCTATGATGATATTCAATTATTGTTATATGATATTCATCTTATTCAATGTTTTCGTTATATGATATTTCGGTTTTGTTACGTGATATTCGCTGTATTAGCATGTTGATAGAATATTCCTTGTTTTACAAAACATTATAATGTTATATGTGTTTGTTGTTTGCGACAATTTTCCAATCATATGCCCTACAACAAGTTAGGTATTTCAAGTTATGGTGATATTCAAGTATGAAGTTTACTATTCACATTGTTTGTGGTGATATTCACCTTTAGTTCGATAATATTCACTATTGCATCCGTACTGGACGTTCAACTTTCATTGTAGGATATGCATGATATGCATCCGTTCTGAATAGTTTTAACCAACATATTGAGCAATTAGTTCATTAACGTAATTCGAAAAACAAAGAAATCCATAAGAAACATAAATCCCTGAACTAATAATATGGATTGTTTTCTATTGAGGTGGGTTTTTAGCCCGTTTCAGTCTCTCTTCCTCTGCCTTGTTAACAAGTCTAACTGATGCATTGTACTTGTGTGCATTTTCCATAGTAACTTTGCTCAAGCTGTTCATCTTGGATGCAATGATTGCGTGTAGGTACTTTGCCTGCAATGATACAATGTGCTTCTTGGAGTTTCCCTTGATTCCGATTTCCCAATGCTTTGCATCTTGACCTTGGTATGTCTCCATATGGCGCATGGCGAATACACCACAATCAACCTTGTTGGTGGAGTCACGCCACTTCATCTTAAGAATTTCAGTCTTCTTGTTAGAAAACCCGATGAACCTAGAGCCTAGGTTCATTAAGCCCATGTATTCGGCAAACAGCTCCTTCTATGCAATGAATTGAGAAAATATCATCACGTGATGAGCCATTTTATTACTAATAAGTACAATGAAAACATTTAGTTACTAGTAAGTGCATAGTCATTGGGTTGTGTTCGATATTCATAAAACATAGTCGATATTCATATTTTAAATTGCACATGCTGTTTCTTGGTTAGACGAATTAGGGTTTAAATTACTAATAAGTGCAATGAAAACATTAAATAGTGATCGTTGCTTACCAATAATGAGATCGTGTTGCCATATTTTCCTTCGGGGTCATGATCACCAGACGAGGAATTATCAATAATTTCTACGCTACCCCAGATAAAGTTGTAACATACCACATAATAATGTGAATGTTTACATATTGGGAAGAAGACCTGTATTACAACAAGTACATAACAATCAATGAGTCCGATATAAAAATGTATGAAAAACACAAAGCTTGTATCTAAAAGTGATTTAGCGCATACCAAATCTACATCAACGAGTGATGCGTGATTGATGGACGATACCAGTTCATCCATCCCAGATTTGAAACTCAAAAACCTTTTCTCATGGCTCCACGAGCTCTCATGTCCTACAGGTACGTCCATGAGTGGACCAATCTACAACGAAATCAACATTGTGATATAACATGAATATCAGTATAAAAATAATGAATATCACCTACTTAAAATTTGAAATATCAACAATTAATGCAACACTGGCAAAAAGGGGATATGAAAATATTGCTTATGGACTTGAATATCACGTCGTTTAATCTGAATATCATTTACAACAAATACCAATAACGGCATCTAAACACGTACCAAGGTTGATGGATTTACAAATATCTGTGATGGAGTTGTGTTGGATCGAAGCTCTTCCAATTCATTAAGACGCATACACCATAACTCTAAAATGTTGATCGTAACAAGTGTATGATCCTCTAGTGATCTGAACTCGATTGCTTCGAGTGTTCTACCATTGCAATCGAATATCACCTCTATGTAATGAACGCTCTATATAAACAAAACAATAGAACCCAAAACACACAAAATGCGTTTGAAAAATCAATACATACACATCGGCGATAGCACCCACGTATATAGATAGATCCAACTGTTCTCTTGTGATGGGTTTAACCGGGTTTATGACCCTTGTGAAAAAAGGGCTCTTGCTCGAAGCAGGTAACTTTATCAACCTCTTTGCATTCTGTTTGTCCCGGTTCATTGGTGTAAAAAAATCTTCAACGTCTCCTTGTGCTTTCTTTAACTCCTGATGTTAACATCATATCGAATAACAATATATTCACACTACCACGAATAATGACTACACAAATAAGAATAATGCGTATTCTGATTTACTTGCACACAACCAGTACTATACTATATCAAACACATCCAAACATAATAAATTGAGCACGACAATCCTAAATATAAACATATAAACTTACTTAATTATATTTTAACTAAAATATCATTGTTGCTAACATAAGGTTACAAATTACCTAGTTACAAAATAATGGCATATTTGCCATTCTAATTCCGCTATTCATCATGCCGTAACAAAATAATGGCATACAGGCCATTTTCAGATTTTTTACCTAGGTGATAACCACGATATGACAAACACAGTGAGCACATTAGTAGTACACAACATGTCAGTTACATTCACAAATCATATAACAACTTTCAGCGGCTTATCTTCGATCTCATCCTACCACTCTGCCTTACCGGAACCATAGGTTTTGCTGGTTTTGTCCGTTTCGGCTTCACCAACTCGCTCGTCGCAGTAACTGGCTGCACATTTGCCACATTAGGCCGCTCGGCCTCAGACAAACCTTCATTGATCTCATGCTCAGCGACGATGTCATTCAAGACAGCATTGAGCACATCGTCTGGGTTGGGTTGTGGCTATTGTAAACAAATTGGGAACATAGTTAGAAAGATGTATGAATATACATATACATCATCAATATCAACACTGGTCTAATGAATAAGACTTCATGATAATCATTAATATGCATAACACACATGAATAATAATGCATAAAAATTGAATATCATGATGTGTTTTTCATAGCAATAAGGTAGTTTCACATCTAAATTATATCATATAGAAATTGAATGAATCTTAAGATTCACAAATTAATAACACCACAATAACAAACCACCAATTTTGATAACATGAATACTAATGTGTTATCATGAATAACACTGATCCAAATATGAATATCATCAACCATATTGTATGCCTATAACAAAAAATCCTAATACACACCTGAATAAACGAATTTTATTTAATACCTGAATTGCATCAGTCATTGCAATGGATACGGTAGCCTCTTCAACCCTTGTTCCTTCAACATCCTTGGGTACATAATATAAAGATGTTTCAATAATGGACATTGAAATGATAATATATGTAATAACGCACATAACAATAATAGTTTTAGTAAACCTTTCGACACCCTTTTGTAACCTGCATATCATGCCCACCTACCTCCTGAGCAATAGTCTCTGCCTCAACCTATATGGACATTTTTATAATATTAGCTGTATGAAAATCATGAAATATTAAAGGGTTATTCGTAAATAATTAAGTATCAACCTGTTCAGCATTCTCAATAATTGTGTCCTCTTGAGCAGTGTGTTCAACCTCCTGCCTTGACGATCCACCATCCTCAAAGATCCTTGAATCACTGGCAGCATGCAAATTTGTTTTTGTAAATATAGGAATGTCAGTGTTGATGTCCACATCTTCGTGCTCAGCCTTGATTATGTCAGCACGACTCGTGATCGCAACCTCAATCTCTTCGACCATCTTTATGAGCTCCGGGTCTGACCAAAACGGGTCTTGAGATTGTGTAAGCGCCCTTCCCACTCGACTAGATACACTGAGGTGTGGCTCATGCAATGAATCTGTTTTAACCCCCAACAGTGTCTTTGTCGTCTCCGTCAGAACCTTTGACACATCATCATGCTTGCATTCTTCAGGAATACTGTTGGTTTTCTCAGCAATCCGAACAATAACAGCCGCCAGTTCTCTCAAGTCTTGCCCCAATGACCTATTAAATTCCTGAAAATTACAAGACAACTACTAGATTAATATAATAGCAAGTAATATGAATAACAAATAACATACTATGAATAACACACAACTATACATGCATATAAACTTATCCACTGGCTATACACGATTATAAACACATCAGCATGAATAATACACACGAATAACAGAAATGAATAACATAAACTAACTAGTTTTTGGTTCAGCTCGTCGACTGATTCTTGGTTGTGGTGATTTACATGCGGCACATCGAGGATTTGTTGTTGTGGCTCGACATTCCCGTCACCAAACCCTCCATAGCGCATCTCAGAAGTCTCCCTCTTCTTAATCAGCTCGGCATTCCATCCAATAAATGCAGGGATGTGTCTTGGTGTGTCTCTGTGATTGTACAACACCACTGTGTCTAGATACAGTATCTGCATCATGAACACAAAAGCTCATTAAAATAATGTGACTAACATAAATCTATATGACTACACATTAACAGCACATACCGTCAGAAAAAACAATGGACCCGTGAAGTAAGCTTCATTGTTATTGTCCCACTTCTTCTTAGCTTCAATGAGACATTTTATGACAAAGTTACACCAGTTCATCGACGCCAGCCCATCAATACTCTCCAGTGTACGCACTAGTGTCTAGTTAGCAGCACCACTTTGCTACGGTTCAACGATGCACGAATGGAAAATCACGATAAAATCTTGGATGAACTCTTTACCCCCGTTGACACACTCTAACATCTTCTTGTCCACATCTAAATTTCTGATTTCGTGATTATCCCTCCCAATATGAGTCCTCCAATCTTTCATTACATGCATCTTAGTTTTGGGATCAATCTTTACAACCTCAACTTGGCCCCGTGGAATACCTAAGCATATCTCCACATCTATATCAGCTACTCCCAGGGCAGAGCCATCAGGTAGAACTATCTTTGCTTTTCTTGGATAATAATTCTCCACCAACCATCTACACAAATGGCTGAAAGAAGAAATGCACATTTAACATACCATGAATAACATAATGCCAAACATGAATATACCTAGCACGAAAACATGAATATCATGATATAAAGCATGAATACTAGTACCAATCTCAATAACTTTCCCCTATTACGAATGAATATCATATTTCAACATATCAAACAACATTGACAGTGCATCAATCATATGCACAACTGGTTAAGAAAAAACTGAAGTCATATACCACAACACGAATAACACCATACTAAACATGAATATACCTAATGTAAATCTGAATACCCTGAATATCCCTAATCCAAACCTGAATAACATGTTAGATGTGAATATCATGTAGACAACATGAACACAACTGAATACTTTCACATACCTGAATATTACTAATAAAATAAATACTTTCACATATACAAAACTGGTTAAGCACACAAATGAACTCAAATCCCATAATATGAATAACACCATACTATATATGAAGAATATAATATATAATAAAATGCATAAGAATATTCACAAATTAATGCCATAATAACAAAACACCTATACTGATAACATGAATACTAATATGTGTTATCATGAGTAATACAATTCCAACATTGAATATCATCAACCATATTGTATGCATACAACAGTAATTATAAATCAGCTTCGTAAAACGAAAACACGTACCGTGGAAGTTCAATCGAACACATCTTCAGCAAACTTCCGAATCCAATTTGTGTCACCTGCTTCCGTTGAACTGCATTCAGTTTCTATACTGCTTCGACAAAGATATACATTTGACCTCGGTGTTTGATCTTCGGGAATAACTTCCTTTCATTCCTTGTCACTGGACGAACATCTTCGTCATCAGAATCAGACAACACATCCTCATGCTCCACCAATTTTGCCTTTCCTTTGTTCTTTTTCTTCTGATATTCCACAATTTCTTTCAGAGACTCACTCTTCTTCCTTTCATCTTGATGCTTGCGTAATGTCAGGGGCAGGTCTTCAACAAAGTCATCCCCATCGTCTTCAGAATGAAGCATTGGTGCCTTTCCTTTGTCCTTCTTCTTGTACTTCGACCCTATAACATACAAGAACATGCTCTCAGTCGGCTCATATGAAGTTTATTCAATTGCACAAAAAATATAGATTCATACATAAATAAGCTTGTACCATAGTCAGCTTTTCCCAACTCCAAACCCTTCTTCTTCCGTTTCTCCAACTGAGATTTGCGCATCGTCAGGGGGACATCTTCATCATCCTCTTCATAATCATCCTCATTGTCATCTCTAAGCACATCAGTTTTTCTCTTGGTCCTCAAACTTGCCAAAGTTTCATCACAATCCCCAGCCATATCATCATCCACACCGGGTGGTTTAGTATAATCCTTGGATGTTGTCGTCTTTCTTGATGCAGGAATAACAATCTTAAGGCGACTCGGTGCAGGTGACACATTCGCCATTAATGGGCTTTTACTACCGCTTTCATCGATTTGCTTTGCAACAGTCTTTTTCTGAAGGGTTGAAGGCAGCTCATCCTCCACCATGTTCGTAGAAAGACCTGCATATTATATTTTTTCATTACCAAAACTTGTATATAATCATGAATAACACAAATTGATTGAGGATCTAAAAAAGCACAATTCCCAGCAATACATCACATATAACAAACCAGATACAACTTCATGAATATCAACTGGTAAACAATGAATAACATGAAGTGATAAGTGATATTGAAACATGAATATCAACTGGTAAACAATGAATAACATGAAGTGATAAGTGATATTGAAACATGAATATCCCATATCGAAATATGAATATCGACTCAAAATTTCAAAATATATCCAACTCCCTCAGCCAAACATGAATAACATCACATTATACTGAATATTATCTTGCAAAACATGAATATCCAATATCAAAATATGAATATCGACTCAACATTTCAAAAAATATCCAGTGTTGCTCAGCCAAACATGAATAACATCACATTATACTGAATATTATATCCCAAAACATGAATATCAAATATCGAAACCTGAATAACGCCTAATAAGTCCCCATTAAACTGAATGTTATATCATACCAAACGAATATCAAACCACGATTGAAATCAACCACTATTAAATGGTTAAACATGAATATCAATTGAATAATGCAAACAATGCGCAACAAACAAACTAATGTCAAAAAGATTCAAAGCGAAAATCAAACTCGGATAAACAGATTTACCTTTGACAAGTCTTCTACGCTTGCGGTCTTTTTTCCTGGGGGAGTTTTTGTCCTTGTGCATAATACCTCGAACCATTGTCGAAACCTAAACCCTAAAACACCATTAGCACCGACGAAATAAGAAAAAACCGTGAAATCGTAAAATACAAAGCTCTAAAACAATGCAAAAATGGAAATTTTATCGGCCAAAAAGGCGATTGTACACCGCTAATATGAAAATCGACCTATGCGAGACGAAACAGAACTAAAATCGACATCAAAAACAAGACCGAGGGGTGTTTGATCTTGTCGAAATCGGCGATTAAATTCAAAGAGACGATCTGGTTTTCTAGGTTATCTTAAAAACCGAAATGTATGATGGAACAAAACATACCTGGTAAATGAGGTTGAAGACGATGAGCGTCTGTGAGAGAAACATGAGGGCAAAAATGGCGAGACGAGGGAGAAACTGGTGAGACGAGTGACACATAGGTAGAAGACGCTGACGAGAATGGAAACTGAAATGGAATATGGAAGCTGAAAAGTCACAATCAGTAACTAGAATCCCCTAAAACCCGAAAATTTGAGTTTAATCCGGTCCATGCTCCCTATACTAAAATCTGTGTATCATCTAAGAATGAATCCTGACCATTAAATCCATCCTAATCTAATGACCCTTAATAGTACTTCCGTTTTACTCTAAGGACCCGTTTCACCAGATCTAAAATCATGTAACTGAAATATATATATATATTTTTTAACACATGAGACCACCCCGTTACAACATGGAATTAAATGGGAGAATTTAAATTCATGACCCGGGTCACGTACAACTCACATGTTATCGTTTATATGTGGGAAGTTTTCTACAGACTAATTATATTTAGCCCTCGTTTGGTTCAATGCAGGAATTAAAATTCCTGGGAAGTAAGTTCCCAGGAAGTGTATTTCCCAGGAATTCCAGTTCCTAGGAAGTAAAAATATATGTTTGGTTCAAATTTATTTCTCATGAATTCAATTCCTGTATTTTGTTTGGTTCAACTTGACAAATGCAGAGAAATTATTTAAATTTATTATTATACCCTTTATTTGTTAAACTTATATATTATTCTTTTTTATACAAAGAAGGTATCAAAATTACAAATTAAATCAATTTGAGATCATTAGCTAAAGCTAAAACCAACTAGTTTGTTGTTGCTGTTAAGAAAACTATTTTATTCAGACAAAAAAAACTATTTTATTATTTATATCAAAACGAAGCAATTAAAAAACATAGAGTACCACTACATGCAAAGTTGTGGTTAAAAGCAAAATGATTAACGAGAATATCTTGAAAGTGTTCCTAAAATGACAAAGAGAAAGTTTCTAATGGTCATACGCAATGAGCAGGACAAGGTATTGGGCGTAAAGAGAAGACGAAGAGAAGAGGCTGGCAGCTTCACCAAGAAAAAAGTGGGAACTTTAGGTTTCCCGGGAAATATTGGGTTGATTTTATTAAGAAAGAAATGAATAAATTTTGAGGAAAAAAAAGGGTAAATTAATAATTTATTATTAAAAGATTATAGGAAGTGTAACTTACCCACTCAATCAAGGTAAGTAGAATTCCTACATTTTGGAGGAATTGGAACTTCCTGGAAAGATAAAATTCTCACAATCTAATTTTTAAAAAATGAACCAAACATAGGAAAAAGTTTATACTTCCTAAGAATTTGTACTTTCCAGGAATTAAACTGCTAACCAAACAAGGGTTAGGGTCTGTTCGGTTGGCACATTCAGTCGACTTAATTGGATTTAATTGAACTTAAGTATTCAAATAAGTTTCCATGACTTAATTAACTCCTTTAACTCGTTCGGTTCGCCGAAAACTTAAAACGACTTAAAAAAACACTTAAAGTAGTTGAACTTAATCGAAAAAATATCATATGTATTGTAAAATATCATATGTATATATAACACTCATTCTCTATATACTTTGTTTTTAATAAAAGTAGTTAGCATAGTGCACGTGCCAAGCACGATAATGAATTTATTAACTTTTTTAATAATATGACATGAAAATCTACAAAGTGAAATACCTTTTGTGATACTTAAGATCATTAGTTTTTATATTTTAGTGCTTATTAAACATGACATACTATAGGAAAAAAAAAACAAGAATGGAAAAAAGTTATTATAATTATCCAAGCCAAAGTTATATGTTAAATAAAAATCACATCTAATTATCTTAGGAAAATTATGAATAATGTTTTTTTCCATGAGAAATTTTTAAAAATACTCTTTTACATAAAAAAATGAATTGATATTACATACAAGTATTAATCAAAATGGATAGGTTTAGGTGTTTAACGAATTTCTCAAAATATTAGATATTTTCCCAAATTGATTTCGAAAAGAAGATTTTCTGCATAGATAAATATTCGTATCAGTGATAATATTCTTATCTTTGTATAGAGTTTCATTCCACACTTTCATGACACATTGACACAAACTCGAGTCTTTCAGATGATATTAGTTTTTCACTTGAGCTCTTTAATCACAATTTTTTTTAAAAAAACTATTAATTGGCGGGGATCCCATTTTTCACCATTTTTACAAACTCAGACAAAACAATAAATATCGCAGGCTGATCGAGAAATTTCGGAAGATAAGTACTACTGTATATGATATTCGATGGTGTAAAACGAATTAAGGGTTGTTTTTGTAGGTTAATGGAATCTACTAGATCTGGAAAGCCGTGATTAATATACTCTTTCCAAATCGGGTAAGTATATCGGTAATTTAATGTATTCAAATTATACTGCTCCCTCCTGCATATTTAAGCTAAGGTGTCAATCCTTAATTAGCCAGCGCTAATTATTTTCAACACACTGGATAAAATAGGGTCGATGAGATTTGCTGATCCAATCAATATGAATTGAATTAATTTATTCATAATCATCCGTGACATCACTCGATCTTTCCATTTGTCCTCTCAACATTGATCCTTCCTATATTTAATGCCATTTTCTTTGATGTTTTAATAAATTTGAAGTACAAATGAAATGACGCAGTGATCAGATCACCTGTCTCGTAATTAACGAAAAATTTGCAAAAACTCACTCAAACTGTAATCTCACCATGTACTAAAATGGCTAGTAATTTCAAGTTGAACAATTTAAAAATGGATGTAAAAGAAATTAATGTGTTAGAGAATTTGGAGAGCATTGACGTCATTTCTACGTTGTGTATGCACGAGAACACCATTTTAAGAGTTTGATCGATGTATAATTTACAAAGCATTAGACATATTTTTTCAAAAAATGTAACATTATCAATAAAAACCACAATGTAATGTGATCGCTATTTTTCACCCGAAGACGGAACATCACCAATATGCACAATCAAACCGTTGTTTCAATGTACCAAATGTTAAATATTTGTAATCTTCATCATGCAAGAATCAAGAATCTTAATTCTAATCACACACTTACTAGTACATCTATAGCGATTCCCCTAACTCCTTTTTAAGTTTATCCATATGCATAATAATGTATAAGAAAAAAAAAACTACTTGTCGTAAACTGAATTACTTTAATTGAAATTTAAGAAATCACAAACTAAAGGTTGAAAATAAGTTGGTACATTGACAGGCTAGATAGGAGTCGACACGAACATTTCCCGGGCTCAACATCTTTTGGAGAATCTTCAGTAGTAGGGCGAATTTGATCGTTGGAGCCCGAATAATTAAAGCCCAATGGGTTGGTCCAGAGTGCATGATTTAGCCCATTATGCAAGTAGTTAACTCGTTATTAGTTATGGTCCAATGGGCTGATTCAAAGCTCCATACAAAGCCTACTACCTCCTGTTAAACTAAGGTATGGTGGAAATGGTCGGGTGATGAACACCCGACTCGTGAAGCTAAATGCTACACCCGACTCATTCGCGAAACTTTTCATTCACATCCAACTCATCCATCACCTACGGATGATTCGGGTGGGTCATATCATCAACATAATTTTTTTATTAATATTTTATAATTATTTAAGTATAATGAAATGCATATATAACAAAATTCAAAAATTAATAAATTATCTTCGGTATATGAAAATAGTTGTTCTCACTATTAGATTTGATTGATGTTATTATGATATATTCTCAAAATATTTAACTTTTAAACAAATTTATATCGAGTCAATGGGTGAGCAGTGAAGTGCGGGTGATGGATTTGTTTCACCCGACCCATTAACCAATGGTCACCTAATTTATTTCGGATGATTATCCATATAATCGGGATGAACATATCATTACACTGTACATACATTTTCTCTTTTATATCCTGCATGTTATCCAGATCATCATAGACAACGTGAAATTTTTGCAACGAAAATATCTACTTAAAAATTGATGCTTAATTATTGGTAGACGCAAATATTTAGTAGGTCAGTTGTTCATTGATACTAATAAGTCTGATTCAGTATAACTAGAGTTTTTGTTCTAACTTCTAAGTAAGTCCATCGATGGATTAATTTTCAGTTTAAATTATCCATTAAATTATAATTCAATAGTTAGATTATCTTAGCACTTTGCTCATGTCAAATCATGATTTTCTTAGAGTTCACGTATTTATAGTAAGGTCCGCTTATTTATGCTAGGATTTAAAAAAATCTATCAAAACATGGATCCCCGATCGAATATGGATTTGATTACAGTATCTCCATAACTATAGTTAAAGTTGAATAATCGTAGGTGATTATCTTATTCTCTTTTCATGTGAAGTTATTATGTTTTCTTTCAATATATTTTATCAGGGTTTATTTTTGCTACAGTGTTTCAAAACTATGAAAAAATTTCAAACTCGACCAGAACATGTGCGAAGTAATATATAATCACCTACGATTATTCACGCGGTTGGAGAATGTGGGCGTAGACATACTTTTAGAAGACACATCGCCGAGTGGTATCACTAGCCGCACAACGGTACACACTACTATACAGTATGAAACACATGATTGAAAATCGAGTTTGGAGTCGTAAATCGGGACCATGATTTTGAGGCTGTTGGAAACTAATTGATTTGTAAGCAACCACGCACATTCATTTCATGAAAAATTAATTAAATACCCCTTCATACGTGACTGAGATCCGGATCCGTCGTCTGCGATCTGGTTTACATTTGTATAATTATAGTTCCATCGCCCATGTGACATCCTATTATATATGTGTTAGAGAATCGACAATCCCAGGACCCTTGTACACTCACTGAAACAAATACGCAATATACAAAAATGATTTCATTTTATATAGTGAAAATGTACAAGAAGTGTTTTACGGATAGCTCACAACACTCTTTATTATATGAGACAATTCTCAATGCTCCAAAATGCTACCACACATGTCTATTTATAGGCTTACAACACTAAGCAACTTTCCCTAGAATATTCTAAGTTTACACATATTACAAAGTAGATAACTACACACTTCTTCCTAAAATTCTAGACAATTCTCTTTCTAGGTTATTCTTATTTGATCTTCCATCTTCTTAATTAATTCTAGATTCATCTAAACTCCTCCTCCATTATTTTGGGCTTGCCAAGCTCATTATTCTACCTTTAATTTGGTCCAAACAATATAAGCCCAATTGAAAATATGAATTAACACCTAACAATTCCTCCCTTAATTCATATTTACATACACCTTCATAATATTCGAAAATCGTACCTTCTTTGCCGTCCCCATCACAATATCACGACATCTTCTTTGAACGACTTGTCCATCCACCACACATATATTCTTCTCGTTCTTCCGGTCTCGCATGATCAAGCGTATCCCCTTGAACACCTTGCACCACTTAGACGTGCCGACAAACCTGCACCCCTCTGACATCATCACACCCAACGAGATGACGTGTTGGATCGTTAGTGTTACATCTGAGGGAACAAATGCTTTGTTTCCACAAAAGGTGCAGCGGAATAATATAACAAGAAAGAAAGTAACTAGAACTTGCGATATATAGTGGAAACCCCAATTAGTCAAATAGGGAAAAACCACTACCTTCAAGCTTCTCGCTTGAGAGGATTTTGAAGTGTCTACTTGTCTTATTGATTTCTTGATCGGTTACACTTGTAGCCTGGACTTCAAACCCTAGACTTCTCACCTAGATTTGAATCTCTTCTACAACGATAAACACGAACTCACTCCTCTAAGACTCATAGACACTTCACTTTTCTTTTCTCTCAATGAAATGCTCGGAGTTCGTACTCAAGAAGTGAATCCCTCACTTCTATTTATACAATCCAAAAATCCCACTAACAAAAATTTCTAACTCACTATTTTCATCAACAAGAAGATATCAATTTGACTCAATAAGATAAAATCCCAACCGAATATATTATCTAGGGAAAGATTTCCTAAGATAATATAATCGGAATAAGATAAAATCTTTCTCTCTCCAAATCTTCTAATCGACGTGAATAACCCGATTTCCTTCTTCCAACCACATGATCTTCAAGGATAGTCTTCATGCTTGATTTCTTCATGATTTCCGCAACTTGATATTAGTTACGACACTTGATGTTCCTTGAGAGGTAACAACGCGTATGGAGGACTCTTTGTTCCCTCTGTAATCCTGCGCTGCTAATGGTTTTCTGTGACAACTTTTTTTATTCCTGAAACACTTAGATACCAGATTAGTTGATTGTTTGTTACCATCAAAATCTAAGGAATTCAACCTGATGTTAACTTTGCTTAAAGGCACGTACCTCACATTATGAAGAGTGTGGCTTGTACCGTTATGAAGCCTCATCGTCACGCTTCCGGTACCCTCGACCTTCAACTTCTCACCACCAGCTAAGTTGAGGCGACCAAACTCTCCATCCTTCTTCAAGGTGTTGAACAATTCTTGATCTCCACACACATGCATCGAGGCAACACTATCCATCACCCACTCGGACTTGGCAACCTCCTCACTTGTTGCCAAGTATACATCCTCATCACCAACATCACCGACCGCATTCGTATGGGAGTCATCATTACACGTCCGCAAGGATGTCTCTCTCAGCTTCTTCAAGCCCTCCCTCATAAAAGAGCAAATTAGTTTGTGCTAAGTGTGAGAGGTGTGAAGTTGTGTGTGTGAGTGTCCCACATAATAAAGAGTGTAGTGAGCTACTCATATAATATCTCTTATACTATTCACTATATAATACAAAGTCGTTTTTGAATATTGCGTCTTTGTTTCGGTGGGGTTCGATGAGTGTACAAGGGTCCTGGGGAGGGTCGATTCCCTAACAATATCCATCCACGTCTGTAAATTAATCAAATCGTAAATTTGCAACTCGTCCATATATACAACATAATATAAATTACTCAACCTATAAATGTATCTAATTGCAATCTGATTATTATTGAAATATGATTGCTAAATATAAGGGTCTGTTCGTTGTAAAAATATTATACATTACAATCATATTATTATTTTTTGAAAAGAGATTGTTGGAATTGGTGAGATTTTGTGATAATGTGTGGAAAGAAGAGGGTAAAGAAGAAATAAATGGAATGGATGTTTGTGAATATGCCGAACTCTAATTTTTAAAAATAAAATAAAATAATATATTATAACATATTATAATATATAATATTATGAGTGCCGAACGTGGCCCAAATCGATTATCATTTTCAGACTTATCATCTTTAAAGCGAATGTTTACTCGAGATTATTGATGTGGCGAAACCCTACACATCAACTTTTTCATATTACTCTTTCGATTATTTTGTATTTGTTTTTAGAGTTTAATATACATATGAAGAAAATAATTAAGTATTTTAAATTATCCTATAAATTGTAAAGCCTTTTTTTTTATTAAATCTTAATTATTATTTTTACCACCCATTAAAATCATTGAGAGGAGAAAATAATTAACACAGGCAAATTTCAATGATAATACTTCCAACTTAATGATAATAAATTTCCTAAAATTTCTAAAATGACTATGAATGTTTGGAATTCATACTGCAAGGAGACATTATTCTTGCCAATTCGAATTGCTTTTTTGTTTATTTAATTCGGGAAGTTAAATTTATGAAAACTTAGTTACTTCCCAGGAATTGTTTTAAATTACTATAATGTTGAAAATCATGTTTGGTTTATTTTATTATTTTTTGTATTAATGTATGAGTTTAAAATTTTATCATTTTAAAACGCATAAGTGATCTTACCTACCCAATCAAAGTAAGTGCAATTCGTGTAATTAGGAGAAGTTGCAACATCTTGGGAAATAAATTCATGTAATTTAAATCTGAACCAAACACGAAAAGTAGTTATACTTCCTGAAAAAGTGTAGCATGAACCAGACAAGGAATAATAACTTTGATCAATATTAAAAGAAAATATATAACTAATCATATGGAGTATAAAATCAGAATCAATCTTCTAATACAAAATATATTGTACAAGCGTTTCATGATCTCTATATATAATTGTGGTAGCATAAATTTGTACCACAATACATTGTTGTTGACGACGAGAACTCGCAACTCCGACAATCCTAAACTTCATCCGGTCTCATTCCCGGTATCATACGAATATAGAAAGATGGTCAAAGGGCAGGGCTTTCTCTTCCAGAAGACCTCCGACGCTCAAGTCAAATCTCCTTCCGTAGAGATGGAGGCTAAGCTAGGGTTTCTCGTACAAAGAATTCAATGAGAATCATAAAAGAGGCTAGGGTTTTCATAGAAGAATTCATGCTATAATTAATCTTAAAGAAGGTTAAAATAGTCTACCTCTTTCTTAGAGAACAATTAATATCTCTAATAGACCTTAATAGAATCATGACATTTATAGCACTTTAAACACTATTATTTGATAATAATACAGAGTATTTAATAAAATAAAGGTATTATTTTTCCCTCTACAATTATAATGTCCAAGGTGCAATATGTTATTGATATTTTTGTTTCTCATACCCGAATTCAACGGTTACCCAAATACCCATACCAAATCCTACGTCCTACTATTATATATAACAAATCTGATTTAGAAGGCAAAAAGTAGTTTGTCTTTTCATTCGTCGTTTCTAATAGGGGTTGATGTTTTGGTTGACGGTGTTTTGATGTCATCATATATCTGTTCCATCCAGGCAAGCACGTTTTCCTTGTCAAAATTCAACCATCAACGTGGAACCTGAATAGTCACGAATAACATGTTCAAAATAAGCATTATCTCAAATAACGTGCGTAAGATAAGTGTGAGAATCTCGCCCCTTCCACTCTACACAAGATATATGTGTGTATTTTAAGCTAGAAGCTTGGAATGTTACGTTAATTCCGGGATTGCAATGGCATTATGCTACGCATGTATTATCCTTTCTAGTGTAATATTTTACATCTAATAGCCCTTCTATTGTGTGTCATTAGGAACGTGTTAAAACTTTCGGCTTTGATCAACACAATCACTTGAGTATCAGGATTACACTTTTATAATGAGAAATGACAGATTATGATAATCCAAATGTCTAAAACTAGTATACACATGGTGTACGTGGCTGATGTGGGAAGCGCTCTCTCCATATATTTGGCATTATTCATAACAAATTTGAGGAGGAGGAGAGAAGTGTGGATCCCCATCAAGAAAGGATAAGGCAAAACGAGCCAAGCTATGTATCACAACTTATCTGCAAAACACTCCAAATAAATTATATTATATACATCAGTCTGATTCTTGTGCGGACCAACCTTAACATATAAAATACGGACCGGCTTCCCACCGTCGGATGAAGACTTCCAACGACCAGGATTAAAGACGTCCACCAACTTACTGTAGAGACGCGCGCGTTGGATGATATACACGGTGACATAACCGTAAATTAGGGACAATGGATGAGAAAAGGACGTGCGTGCCCTTGAGCGATTTAAACGCCAAACCATTCAACTGCTCTCCATTCAAAAACTTCAGCGCTTCGATTCGAAAACCCTAGCAAAGACTCCGATGTTCGAAATCCAACAAGCAGTAGAAGTTGAAGAAATAGGAACATTTAAGTTGAATCAACACATAATCGAAGCAACACGCAGTCGAAGCAACACACAAGTCTAAGCGAGGAAAGAAGAGATGTTCGTGGAGTGAAAAACAAGCAGACAATGTCAAACAACGAAGAGAAGAAACAAAGCATCAACAACGAATCAGAGTCCGAAGGTAGTAACACTCCGTTCTCTTGCCTTCTATAAGTTCGAGTTTCAAATTTTAACAAAAAAAAGGATTTTTGACGAACTGTACACGAAATTAGGGTTTACTAAAGAAAATTGCCTTCTAAAGTTGTTGGTTCATGGTTATTGACATTTAGGTTCATGTTCTTACAACTATTGGTTCATGAAAATAAAAGTTTCATATGCTAGAATATCAAGTTCACTTAATGCACACAGGTTCATGGTTATTGACATTCAGGCTCATGTTTTTACAACTGTTGGTTCATGAAAATAAAAGGTTCATATGCTATAAGTTGTGGACTGGAATCAAGTAGGTGTCTTACAAGGTTCATGTAGTTAATGTATGAAGTTCATGTTTTTTTAAAGTCAAGTTCATGTGTTTTTTTTGTTGGTTCATATCACTTAATGTTCGTAAGTGTAATGACTTCCTTAAAGTAGCTACTGTGGTAGGTTCATATGCTGTAAGTTGTTGGTTCATGGTGATTGACAGTCAAGTTCATGCTCTTACAAGTGTTGGTTCATGAAAATAAAAGGTTCATTTGTTAGAATATCAAGTTCACTTAATGCACACAGGTTCATGGTTATTGAGATTCAGGTTCATGTTCTTACAATTGTTGGTTCATGAAAATAAAAGGTTCATATGCTATAAGTTATGGACTGGAATCAAGTAGGTGTCTTACAAGGTTCATGTAGTTACTGTATGAAGTTCGTGTTTTTTAGAAGTCAGGTTCATGTGATTTTGTTTGGTGGTTCATATTACTTAATGTTCGTAAGTGTAATGACTTGCTTCAATTATCTAATGTGGTAGGTTCATATGCTTTAAGTTGTTGGTTCATGTGGAGAATCCAAATCTAACAGTGCTCTATAAATATGTTTGCAGAAGACATACCAATAGCTACACTAGCTTTGAAAAAAGCTAAGTTGAATCCTAAAAAAGCGAGTACGGAATGAAATGAAGTCTATTGGCCAAACACGGAGAAGCCAACGCAACAAGCCTGTGGCAGAGGAGGCGTAGAAGGAAGCGTCATTAGAGGAGATTGAAACTAATGAGGAGGAATCCCCTGAAAAGACTGTTTCAGAGGATCTAGGGGAAGATGATGATGATGAACCGAGCAACAACTACAATGATGAGGAGGAGGAGACTTCAGGGAATGAGAGTGCGGGCAAAACAATCAGGTTGGGAAAGAAAAAATCATGTGCAATAAGGAGAAAGGTTACAACACAACCTCAGGCAAAATAGAGAAAGTTGTCCCTGAGGAAAGGAATGAGAAAGACGGATGCAGAGCAAGGATCGGCTGAGATTGAGAAACCTACTCCGAAGAAGCGTAACCCCAGGTTCAAGACAGTACCTAAAGCATCAACTTCAAAAGGGAAAACACGCAAGGAGAAAGGGAAAGAGCTCATGATACTTAAACAATACGACAATGACAAGGAAAAAGAGAAGAGCAAGGCACTGACTTGCAAAGAAAAGGGCAAAGCTGGTGATTTCAATGAAGAAGGCGAAGGAGTTGTCGAGTCCTAAGAAGAAGGAAAATATGCAATTAGTCCTTGCAAAGAGTAAGAAAAGTCAACCCATCAAGCAGGAATATAAGTTTGAGAGCTTGAGCACAAGAAACGTGCTGGTTCTGCTTGTGGAGAAGCTCGAAAACCCCCCTGATAACAAGAAATATTGCATCACAAACATGAGTTTTGGCAGTTTTCTCAACTTAAAGTTGACTGAAATACCTAAACAGCTCGCATATATGGTGGTTGACAATTTCGATCCAGTCAAGTGTGCAATAAGGATGGAAGACGGAGGGTATATAGTGATCAATGAGGACGAGGTCCATCGTGTTCTTGGGATTCCTAAGGGAGATACACCATTTGTCAAGAGAGGGAAGGAGAAAAGTGATGATGTTATGTTTGTGCTTGTTGAGAGAAACCAGAAGATAAGGTCAACCAGTGTCTCGGAGATGGTGATGGACTGCACATCTGAGCCGTGGTTCAAGAGGCTTTTCTTGGTGCTCTTCATGTTTGTGCTTGTTGAGAGCAACCAGAAGGACATTGTGATGCAAAGTTTGATAATCGATGACGTGAGCAATGTGCAAGACATAAACTGGGGTCAGTTCGTAGTGGACATCTTGATACAAACCAAGCTTGAATGGAGTGAAAAGAAAGAGAGGTTCTTCAGGGGACCCATTCTGTTCTTGGTGGTAAGTATCAACATCTAGAAATTGCTTTAATATTCCTTAATATATCCATACAACTGTACTAATTGCATGTGTTTTATGTGTAAAACAATTTCTCTATGTTGACAGAGTATCAATTCTAGGAAAGCCAAACCCAAGCACTACCCCGATCTTCTTGGGGTGGGAAGATAAGACATTGCTTGAGAGGCAAAGGGATGAGATGAAGGTGGGAGGTTTTGGGCAAGGGAAAGTAATAGAGAAGAAGGACAAGGATGTTGCAGAAACAAGTAATCAAGATGAGAACAACAAGGAGAAAAAGGAGCAAAGGTTTGAAGCAAGTGAGCTACATGTAATTTCAAATACTATCACAACTAGGTTCATGTTCTTAATTCAACAGGTTCATGGTTATTGGCATTCAGGTACATGTTCTTATAACTGTTGGTTCATGAAAATACTTTGCTAGGTTCATATGCTATAAGTTTTTGGTGCAAGTAGATACTTTGCTAGGTTCACATGTTTTGGGTTGCTGGTGCATGTAGTTAATGTATGAAGTTCATGTTTTATAGAATTCAGGTTCATATGATTTTAATTGTGGGTTCATGTCACTTAATGTTCCTATGTGTAATGACTTGATTAAAGTAGCTATTGTGGTAGGTTAATAGGTTTTGAGCTGTTGGTTCATGTCACTTAAGGTTTGTGTAGTTAATGTATGAAGTTCATGTTTTTTTTGAATTTAGGTTCATGTGCTTTTTAATAGTGGGTTCATGTCACTTAAGGTTCATAAATGTATGAAGTTCGTGTTTTTTAGAATTCAGGTTCATGTTATTTTAATTGTAGGTTCATGTCACTTATAGGTGTTGACTTGTTTGTGTGACTAACACGCTGTATTGTTTTCATGAATGAAGGAGTGGTTGCAAATCTCTGCTAAAAAGTCAATGAACGAAGCAACCGCGATCCTTGAGCTTGCTACTATGGTGGAGAATATGCCATAACAATTCAAGGAAAATCCGGTGGTTAAAAGCATGCTTAAGACAACACAAACACTGATTGGGAAGAAGCAGGAACAAGAGGAGCTCGAGGCGGACTTTGAGACCATATGAGAAGACTCAGAACATCCTTTTTGTTCTGACCCGCAGCTCATTGAGTGCCTCAAACAGATAGAAAAAGCTAAAGCATGGAAGGCCAGTGTTAGGTTTTCTGCTGGTGCCTCTGCACCAGCCAACAAATCCGTAAATACAGAGAATTTAAAGGATGTGAATGAGATTGCAAGCTAGGGAGTATGGCGGTGAAATGACAGAAGCAACTGAGAGAGAAGAAGCGAATGTTGAACCACAAAACCATCAAGAGGACACACCTAGCGAAGGACATGATCAAGCACATAAAGAAGAGATGGTTGTTGGAGAAGGGACAAAAGAGGGTGGGAGTGATGTGAATCAAGGGACAACTGAGCAACAAAAAGAAAAGGGAAAAAACAAGAAGGAGAATGGAGATTTCACACCTCCAAGTTTCAAACTCATTAGCTCGGAGGAGGCAAAGAACGTGGATATAGAGATATTGACAGAGGACGTAGGAGTCGAGCAATGAGAGAATGAGGGACAACAACAAACATGAGAAAAAGAAGAGCAAAAAAATGATGATATAAGTTTTTTTTGCTATTTGTTTTTTGTTTGAACTTACAATATCACACTACATTGTTTGAGTTCTTCTTGTCTTAAACTGAAAAAGGAAATGGACAAAGGCAAGAACAAGGTAGATGAAGAGGACAAACAACAAATGCAGAAGGCCAAGGAACAAAAGGTTCGTGAAGAAGAGAATCTGAAATATTTACATCAAATAACAATGTTTTAGGATTTTGACATAGAGGTTGACGCATGACAAAGGCAAAGGCAAGCTCACAAGTACGGATGAACAGGTTCATGGGTCGATGAATAAGAAGCCAGCCGACATACTAAAGAGCCCGTATAAGACCAGAATAGTACAAATTTTGGCAAAGACAACTGAGGAGCAAAAAGCTATTTGGCAGTATGTGGACAAAAAAAAGCAATCGACGATTGGTAAGTTGCAGTTTTTTTTTGGAAAAAATGTTTGTCCCACTTTTAATTATAGCAAAACAGTATACTGTTGAGGAATTTTAAAAGGTATAAATTGGGTTTTTTTTACTCGTGGATTAGTGAGCTCGTCTTTGAAGACAGACTGCGGAAATGAACAAGGCATGAGTTTAGTACCATGGATATGGATGTGCATTAGAAGGTTATTGATTGTTGGACTATGGTGTTGACCTATATTGAAAAAGATAGGATCCAAAGCAAGCCTAACATGATCTTCCTATACACACTAAACATGATAAGGTTCACGAATTTATGGTGTAAGGTTTATACCGATTGAACTTTGGAAATTCATATGTAGTTAATAACATGTGTGCATTGGAACAAAAGAATTGCACCCCAAGGACGAGATACATGAGGAACATCAATTTTGTTGTGAAAATGGTACATGGATGGCAAATGAAAGATGTTGACATGATAATCATTAAGGTTCATGCATTTAGTCCATGAAGTTCATGGTTTTGTACTATAGGTTCATATGCTTTATACTGTAAGTTCATGTCAATAAAACATCAAGCAATATAATGTGTGAGTTCAAGTGGATAGAATGCTAGGTTCATATGTTGCAATTTCATGATTCATGATGACAAAATTAAAAGTAGATATTTTCGAAGGTTCATGTGGTTTTTTTATGAAGTTCATAATTTTTTCTCTTCAGGTTCATGTTCTAAAACTAATGTTTTGTAGGTTTTTTTTCTATACTGGCGAACAACTTTCACTTCTATGTCATCTCGTTTGACATTAAGAATGCCAGAATACATGTCCTGGACAGTGTACACATCGATGAAAACATGCAGCGGTATGAAGCTGCAATAGATAGGGCGGTAAGTACGCAAACACGAGAAGAATGTTGAACTTAACACTTTCAGTTATATCACACATAAAATTGTAATAATAAAATTTGTTGTATATACAGGGAAAGCTAGTTAAAGAGTACATGTCAAGCGCAAAGCTACACAAGAGGTGTAAGACGCTTTTAGTTGCCAAGAACAAATCATCCGTTGTGCCTCTGCCATGGGCAGAACCTGGAGACATCCTCAACTCATCAGTGTATTTCATGAGGCACATGGAGATGTACATAGGGTCCCTGAATGAGAAATGGGAAGCTGAAATGAACAAGAAAAACAACAAGAAGTGCATCGAAGCATTGCGGGTGAAATATGTACATGCCATCATTACATCGGACAACGATTTCTCAAAGGATGAGGTGATGAAGAATATCAAAGATGCAAACATGCTTGGAAAGGAAGTCTCTAGAGAGGAGTAGCTGGTTTGTATGTAAGGAAGGGTTCTGGTAGGTGGTATGAAAACTCAAGACAATAGGTGTTTTCTAGTTAAATGGATTGTGTTACTTGTGTGAGACAAAAACATGTTAGAAAAGGTGTTAAGACATCTATTTATGAGTTATGCTCACAAGTGTTTCCAAGTAATGTGTAGTGTTTTGATAACAGGTTCATTTTTAAACTCATGCAGGTTCATACATTAACTCTAACAGGTTCATTGATTAACGTGTACAGGTTCATACGACAAAAATAAATTCATGATATGAACCTTGTTCATAATGGTATGAATCTAGCTACGAAAGATCGGGATCCTAATGAAACAATAACATGACATCGTCAGTGGAACACTGGTTCATGAAGATGAATTAAGGTTCATATAATTTGGAAACTGGGAACTTGATTCAAGTGTGTGCAATAGAAGGTGTAACACCCCTGACTTATGTCGGTAGTACCACACGCCAGTGACCTCAGACGTTAATGCTCAAAGTCACCCTAGGCTTTAATCGGAATAAATAAAGCTTAAAAACATAAATAAATGTTAAATAGTGACAGAGTAGCAGAAGACTTTAGTATAAAGAAAACTCAATCTTTTATTAAAACTCCTCTCGTAAATTGAGAAGGATGGTGATACAAATAATGTGAAACTACATCGGAAGACTTTGTAAAGAAAACCCTAATTACAAGACTAATTTATATACGTATTACATTTACTTAAAAGCATACTCAGAAATATTACTTTAGTAAACAACCTTCAACTGCAAGCCTTCTTCTTCGATCGACTTCTTCAAATCGTCGGGGACCAACCTCTGATGTGTCGTATAGGACGGATAACACCAGCCAACTATGCAAGGAATAGAAACAGTTGGTTAGTCTAATGAAAGACTATGCAATGGTGAAAACAGATTGGTTTTCGTAGTCGTATATAATCACTACCCTTATTTTCCGAACAAAACCTGGTAAACGGTATATGACTACAGACTTCTACCGAAAAGAATAAAGAGGTATGCTTAAAGAGAAGACCCCAATGAATTGAGTCTTATGATAAATTACATTAATTTGTTTGGAAACATTAGATTATCACACAAAGTTTTAAAACATCTCATTGAATATTTGGGTCCTCGACTGACGAGGCTAAAGTCGTTATGCCTTATCAAAGAAATCCGTAAAAACCTAACCAAGTATAGTAGGCAAGCAAGGGTCGAATCCCACAGGGAGGTAGCAATCTTTCAAAGTGCAAAAGTGTATGCCAAAGGTAACAAAGGTTTTTTTTTGTTTTGTTTGCAAGTAACAAAGTAAATCAAAGTAAATGTTGTAATCAATTGGTGAGAAGTAACTTAGCCAGACAAATATCCACCATTCATTTGATTGATTGATCCTAGATTATCTCTATTCCTTCCTATGAATATTCCTGTCCCAATTCTAAAATAGTTATCAGTCCAACTAGTTCTGATAACCCTAACTATCGAACACACAACAAACTATCAAGATTTAGAACAATAGCAGCAGGAAGCATATGAATTAACCAGGATACATGCAACACCACAACTTGCAGCATTTAACACATAATGAATTCTCTTCACAATAAACTAGTCCAACTAGTCCTAGAATATCATGTTTGCTACACAAGATAAGGGATTTCAACTCGAAATATCCAAACCCTAGCAATAGACAATTACTAATATCAACTAGTTGATCAGGCCAGTCAAATCAGCAAGAATCGATAGGAATAAGCACAAAGAGAAGAGATATAATCAAAGGAAAGGAAATAGAGTTATAATCTCACAATCAAATGCAAACGAAGGCTTCAATCGTCGGACTAAGCAAAGGTTGCTTAGTTCTTCATAGTCTTAAAACACAAAAACTCAAAGGGCAAAACCTGAACGTAAACTGAATAATCTCTGAATGATCAAAAGAGACTGCTAGGAAACTAGGTTATAAACCCTAGCAAAACCTAAAACTAAAGATAGGAAATATTATCTAAAAGGAAATAAAATAAACTAACGAAATAAAAGAAATAAAAGAAAAGGAAATAAAGTAAAACAAAATCTCCGGACGAAACTTCTCGTGCGCGTCTGATGAACAGTCTTCCGCGACCGCGGAGGAATTTCCGCGACCGCGGAAAAGTTACTGTAAAGCTCTCGCGTCTTTGGTTTTTTCCGCGACCGCGGCAAGGGCTTCCGCGGGGGCGGATCTTTGTTGTTGCTCTTGTCTTCGCCTCGTGTTGCTCCGCGACCGCGGCGGTGATTTCCGCAACCGCGGAAAAGCTTTTGTAGCTTCTTCAGCTCTTCCTTCGTCTTCTCTCGTGGCTTTCTTCTCCATCTTCTTTAAGTCTTCATTTTAGCTCTTCAAAACCACCAAATCCACACTTCTACTCCTCAACTCCATTCTCCACAATAGTGCTCTAAACTCATCCAAATGGTACCTAAAACTCCGGTAACAACTCCTAGTTAAACCCTACAAAGTAGCGCTGATCAAATTCCCCCATGCTTAAACCTTGCTCGTCCTCGAGTAAGCTAATAGAAACCTACTCCTCCAATCAAATCCCCAAGGTCTCGGGAAGCACAGTAAAACTATCTCCACTATGAATTGCACCTAAACATAAATCTCCAAGGCACCAACACAATACGCACAACACACAAAACATACAAGCTTAAAGGAAAGCAGAGTACTTCCCCCAAGCTTACCCCGAACACCATAGAGTGAATAAAAATATCTAATCCTAGCCTCCATCTATCTTCTTATGCCTCCCAGAGTGACCTACCCGAATCCTCCTTATATCACCTCTTCTTATGTCACCACGCCATGAAAAATGAGGAATCCTAATAATCACTCTTCTTCTTTTCACTCATTTTGCCAAGGCGCCCTCTCGGATTTTCACCAAGTCACTCATTTCATTTTTCAATAGATGGGCTCACAAAAACTCACATCACTCTTGACCTCTTATTACCCCAGCCTAATGCTAGTCCAAGCCACCTGCTTATTACCTAAGCCACCCTTGCGGGTTTTCGACTTATCCCAGGATTTATTTTTGTCCTTTTTCTTATTTTTGACTTTTTCATTTTTTCTTTTCTTTTCTTTTTCTCCTCAAACGACTAGCAAGTATAGAACACTCCCCCATGCTTAAATATTGCATTGTACTCAATGTAATGAAAGACAAAAAGATGAAGCATAAGGAAGAGCAGAAAAGCACTCACAACCGTCACCGAGGTGGCCTGGATGTAGAGGCTGGCGGTATATCAATAAAAGCACATGTCGCTGGTGTTGCAGCGTCTTCATAATCAAACTCTATCGTGCAACCAAAAAAATCCACTGTAAGGTGTAGTGGTACATCAAAGAAGCGGGGTTGCACGACCTTCAATGAACACATAAAGGGAGCCCAAATGTAATCGTGGTGTGGGCTCTGGTGTTCCTCCTCGTCAGCTGTCTAATGTCGGGCCATCATCGATGCTAACTAAAAATGTGGGGCGAATGTCTCCTCCTTGGCAGCATGATGCGCACCGGTCGCGAAGTGAATGTCGGACAACTGGGCTTCGGTAAAACTTTTTTCTTTTTTTTTTCTTTTTTTTTTGTTTCAGGTCAGGGGACTTACAGTGGTTTTTCCGCGGTCGCGGAAAAGTTTCTGGTGCGTATTTGAACACCGTCTTTAATTTTGGCTCGGGCCTCCTACCTGCAAGTTAGTCTAAAAACAAAACAAAACAAAAACGAAACAACAAAAATAAAAACTAGAAAGGAAAAGACAAGAAAAGAATTTCATACCTCGGGTTGCCTCCCGATCAGCGCCTTGGTTATTGTCATGGCACGACTTGGTGCTCTCCAACTCAACTTGGGTTGCTCACATCAACCGAACACTCGGGGTTACCATCAGGAGGGTGTCTCTTTGCATCGTCTATGTTGAAACCGACCCTTACCCCGTCAAACTCCATTGTGAGCGAACCACTGCTCACATCAATCTTTGTCTTTGCCGTGTTCATGAATGGCCTTCCTAGCATCACAGGGGCTGTGTTTTTGTCTTGCCTCGTATCCATCACAAAGAAATCCACAGGGAAGATCAATTTATCAACCTCTACTAACACGTCCTGCACCACTCCTTTGGGATACACATAGGGATTGTCCGCCAGTTGGATCACTATCCCCGTCTTCTGTAATGGTCCGACCTCTAAAGATTCATACAGTGAAAGAGGCAACACATTGATAGATGCACCCAAATCCAGCATGGCTTTGTCGAACGTGGTGCCACCTATCTTGCAGGGAATAGTGAACATGCCTGGGTCACTGCACTTCTTTGGTAACCGCTTTTTCAGCATAGCGGAGACATTCTCATTGACCTGGACCTTCTTTTTTTCTTTCACCTCTTTTTTTATATTTTTTATTTTGCACATCTTCTTCAAAAATTTGGCATAGCGAGGAATGCTCTTAACTAGCTTGAGCAAGGAATGTTTACCTCGCAGTTGATGAAGGTCTCAAAGAGCTCCTTGTCGTTCTCCAGTTTTCTGGTGTCCTTCAGAGCCTCAGGAAAGGGCGCAGGTGGCTTTAGTGAACTGAGCGGAGGAAATCTGGACGAACATAAGTGTCGTGGACATCAGAGGCAAAACCGCGATCGCGGTTTGGGGCCCGCGGTCGCGGCTCTTCGTCTGGGAAAAATAGGTCTCCAGGGAGTTTTGCGCGGTTGCGAAAGTCTGTCTGCGGTCGCGAATTTTCTTCGAACGAATCCTTTTCCCCAGAAACTTTTCCGCGATCGCAGAAATCTGTCCGCGGTCGCGGAAATTTGCCAATTTTTGTATTGTCTCCAGGAGCAATTCCGCGGTCGCGGCCTTCTTCTCCGCGGTCACGGATTTCTTTCTGTTGGCCACGAGCTTCATCTACTTGTGTTCCGCTCCTCGGCGTCATGCCACATACGTTCTCCCTCGGGTTTACTACCTTTTGAGATGGTAGTTTTCCCGAGTCCCGGGCTTCCAGCTTGCTCACTGCGACGGAGATCTGCCCCACTTTCTTCTCCGAGTTTTGAATACTTGACCGCATCTCTTGATTTTGTTGGACCATAGTGTTGGCCAACGTTGTTACATTCTGAGCTAGAGACTTCTGTTGCTGGACCACCGCTTGAATTTGTGACCCCATCGAGGTCACAGTGCTAGCCAACGTCGATACGCTTTGTGTGAGAGAATTGATCATGTCATCACCAGACATAGATGAACTTGAGCTATGGCCTTGAGGTCTTGGGTCATATTGAGCTCTAAATTGTTATTGTTGACCCCCAGGCTGCTGAAATTGTTATGGACGCGGTAGGAACTGTGGTGGCCTCTGGTGATACTCTTGATTATCTTGGCCTTGAGAAGGGTTCTGCTGATTCCCGTATCTCAAATTGAGGTGATCCCTCCACCCTGGATTGTAAGTGTTAGAGTACGGGTCATATCTTGGTCTAGGAGGACCAAAACCTCCAATAGCATTTACTTCAGCAGTGGGTTCCTGCAGCGTGAGACATGCATCAGTAGGGTGCATCGTGTCATAGCATATCCCACAAGACTTGAGTTGCTACTGGCCACCCTTCATCATGTATCTCCTCATCATCTCTTTCATCTCAGCCATCTCCGAAAGTAGTGAGGATGATGGCTGAGAGTCTGCAGCCTTGACTGATTGGGCGCTCACCCTCTTGCTGAACTGTCTTGAGCCTTCAGATAGCTCAAAGAATATCTCGAATGCTGCAGCATGCGTCTTGTTCAAAATATTTCCTCCACAGGCTGCATTCACCATCCGACGCTCGTCGTCAAGAAGGCCACCGTACAAATAAAGTACGAGGTCTTGGTCAGAATACCCATGATAGGGACAGCTAGAAATCAGCCTCTTAAAACTCTCGTAGTACTCGTACAACGTCTCAGCAGCCTGCTGTTCGATATTGTTGATGCTCCTCTTCAGGCTGTTGAGCTTGGTCGCAAGGAAGTACTTCTCCAGGAAGGATTTCTTCATCTTAGCCCATGTGTCAATGCTCCCTGGAGCCAAATAATAGAACCAATTAATCATTGGCCGCATCCTTTAGAGAGAAAGGAAAGGCCCTCAGCTTGATCTGGTCCTCAGTAACGCCTTGTGGCTTCACGCTGGTGCAGACGGCGTGGAATTCTGAAAGGTGCTTGTTGGGGTCTTCTCCACTCATCCCATGTAAGTGGGGTAGTAAGTGAATTAACCCAGATTTTAGCTCAAAGTTTACGCCATCAGCCAATTCAGGAAACTGCACAGCAAACGGTTGCTGCTGCAGATTCGGGGCAGTCAACTGCCTCAACGTCGGTGCTTCCTCAACGATCCCTAGTTGCGTACGGGCTACTACACGGTGTCTGGAAAGTGTTCTTTCGATATCTGTATCAAAATCTAACAAAGGAGAGTCAGTAGCACGGGTATGGACCATAAGACAGGTCCACACAAAAATTGGCACACAAACACACACAAAGAAAAATTAAAACTTGCCTCCCTGGCAACGACGCCAAATTTGACGAGGCTAAAGTCATTATGCCTTATCAAAGTAATCCTTAAAAACCTAACCAAGTATAGTAGGCAAGCAAGAGTCGAATCCCACAGGGAGGTAGCAATCTTTCAAAGTGCAAAAGTGTATGCGAAAGGTAACAAAGGTTTTTTTTTTGTTTTGTTTGCAAGTAACAGAGTAAATCAAAGTAAATGTTGTAATCAATTGGTGAGAAGTAACTTAGCCAGACAAATATCCACCATTCATTTGATTGATTAATCCTAGATTATCTCTATTCCTTCCTATGAATATTCTTGTCCCTATTCTGAAATAGTTATCAGTCCAACTAGTCCTGATAACCCTAACTATCGAACGCACAAGAAACTATCAAGATTTAGAACAATAGCAGCAGGAAGCATAGGAATTAACCAGGATACATGCAACACCACAACTCGCAGCATTTAACACATAATCAATTCTCTTCATAATAAACTAGTCCAACCAGTCCTAGAATATCATGTTTGCTACACAAGATAAGGGATTTCAACTCGAAATATCCAAACCCTAGCAATAGACAATTACTAATATCAACTAGTTGATCAGGCCAGTCAAATCAACAAGAATCGATAGGAATAAGCACAAAGAGAAGAGATATAATCAAAGGAAAGGAAATAGAGTTATAATCTCACAATCAAATGCAAACGAATGCTTCAATTGTCGGACTAAGCAAAGGTTGCTTAGTTCTTCATAGTCTTGAAACACAAAAACTCAAAGGGAAAAACTGAATGTAAACTGAATAATCTCTTAATGATAAAAAAAGGCTGCTAGGAAACTAGGTTATAAACCGTAGCAAAACCTAAAACTAAAGATAGGAAATAATATCTAAAAGGAAATAAAATAAACTAACGAAATAAAAGAAATAAAAGAAAAAGAAATAAAGTAAAACAAAATCTTCGGACGAAACTTCTCGCGCGCGTCTGATGAACAGTCTTCCGCGACCGCGGAGGAATTTCCGCAACTGCGGAAAAGTTATTGTAAAGCTCTCGCGTCTTCGGTTTTTTCGTGACCGCGGCAAGGGCTTCCGTGACCGCGGATCTTCGTTGTTGCTCTTGTCTTTGCCTCGTGTTGCTCCGCGACCGTGGCGGTGATTTCCGCGACCGCGGAAAAGCTCTTGTAGCTTCTTCATCTCTTCCTTCGTCTTCTCTCGTGGCTTTCTTCTCCATCCTCTTTAAGTCTTCATTTTAGCTCTTCAAAACCACCAAATCCACACTTCTACTCCTCAACTCCATTCTCCACAATTGTGCTCTAAACTCATCCAAATGGTACCTAAAACTCCGGTAACAACTCCTAGTTAAACCCTACAAAGTAGCGTTGATCATCGACCACCCTCATCGCATAATGCGAATCCAGATTGGAAAGGGAACTTACTTTTGACAAGAGACCGGGCGGGTTCCACGTTGTACTTCTCGCCCGAAGGTATATTAATTATGTGCAAACTGCATTTATCTTATTTAATTTCAAAACTTGCATTAACGTTTCAAGCTTTTACTCCACACCAATCTCGTAATGAGATATATAACATGGGACGAATCCCGAATTTCGGCACTAGCTAAGTGCACCACCACTTATATAAATTAAGGGTAGTTCATGACCAAAAGTATTATGGCAATTATCCTCCTAATACCAAGTTATAAAGAAACAGTTAAACCTCGCAAGGTAATAGCGTTCATACGAATACTCGTGCTAACTAGCAATTATTATCCACACCAAAGCACAACAATCGACACCAATTATTATCTAGCACCCTATAATAATGATATATATATGTATAAAGGTTATAGCTAGCATATATACAACCTAATAATAAGGTTCATTTTACACAACATTTTAACACACAAGTTTCCAAACGAGAATGTAAGAATATTTATCCCAACTTAATTAAGACAACAAATTAATTGTCAATTAAAGAAAATATGGAATAAATTAGCAAGAGCGAGCATTCACTTGCCTTGAATCACGGAGAAGATCGAACGACGTTTCAGAGATGGTTGCTTTCGAAAAGCAAATCGGCTTCCTTCTTGATTCCCGTTCCAAACGCAATTCCGAGATGTACCCAAATCATATACAATGAATAAATTATATTAGATAATTTATGCAATATATTATTTGAAGGATACAATGTCTCTTTTTCTAATTGAATTTATTTAATTTATAAATAAATCAATTTCAAGGCTTTTTGATTAAACGACTATTTATATGATAAAAAATTAATTAGTCGTATATTTTATATAATCATATCATATCATAAATAAATTAATAAAATAATTAATTTATAATCTCCAAATTTTCTAACTCAAAATATTATCTAAATGAATAGTCATTATTTACCCATTCATAATATAAGATAATATTATAAAAATTATAATTAATTTAATTTTAATTTACATAAAATAAAATTAATCCTAAAATATTTTTCACTAATCTAGATTAATTAATTTAACCAAGATTAAGACAAAACAAATCAAAAATACCCCAAAAATCGCGAATTGGGCACAAATTTAATCTCGCCGGAATACCTTCTTGACACCTCGTCGGAAAACGCCAAATTGGAAGGCGGTGGTCGATCTCCGGTGATGGAAAGAGAGGGATTTGAAAGAGAACTAATGGATGCGGCTAGTAGTACCAACAATTGCAAGAATAAAGCTTCCAAGTGCTCGAATTTTGGCCAAGAACAACCGGTAACGGGAGTTAGGGTTCTTGAGTTTTGACTTCGAAATTGGATGAATTGGGGCAATGATTGAAGGGGATTTTGTAGGCATTTTGAAGCTTAGGATACCCTCAACAAGACCCTATGGTTAATGTCCTCCAATTGAAGACGATTTGATCCAATTTTGGATTTGTTCAAATCGGCCCCTTGGACGACTCGGTGGCTTTAGGGATAAAATTCTACGATTTTAGTCGACATTCAATCCGATTAAATGATGAATCTATAAACATATAAAATAGACAATTTTGCAATCAATGCCATGCCATTATGTCGTACTATTTGCAGAATTTGTGCCACTCTCGACCTAAAACCCAGTTTATCTGCATAATCACACCATTAAAGGAGGTCAACAATGAGTTGCATAATCACACCATTAAGGCTCAGTCAATCTGCATAGTGAAACGATCGTAGCACTTGAATGCATGCTGATAGGCGTTGTCGTGACACCTAAACAAAATAATCCTTAAAAACCTAACTAATGTAGTCTAGTAAGCAAGGGTCGAATCCCACAGAGAATCAAGTCATATATCCTGTTTGCAAAATCATTCACCAATCGATAACAAAGACAAAGGGGGGGGGGGGGGGGGTTGTATGAATCTAACTAAGAAAACGATAAATAAAACATAGAAAGCTTGGCAAACAAATATCCACCTTTAGTTTGATTGATCAATCATTGATTATTCATAATTCTCAATCCTCATGGATGTCCTAATCCCTGTTCTAAATTAGTTACCAGTTTAACTAGTCCTGATAACCCTATTAAACAATCAAGAAACTATCAAGATAAATCTAACAGCAGCAATGAATTCAGGAATAGATAGGTACATGCAAGTGTAGCAAACAGTCATACAATTGTATGCAATTAATTCTCTACACAAACTAAGGGATCAAGATTCTCAAACAGTCTCCTCCAATCCTTAATAGTATGATCAATAACAATCTCAACAGGTTGTATAGAAAAGGGGAACCAATAGCATAATACTAATCTTCTCTAGGTTGTCAGACTAGAGGAAACTACTATTAACAATCTATTTGATATTCTAATCAACAAATCAAGGGGAATCGATATACGATCAATGAGATTAAGCACGAGAGAGAATTAAAACAATCATAGAAAGAGTAAAGGAATAATCTCAATATCAAATTCAAACCAAGGCTTCAATTGTCTAGCCAAAAACAAAACAACGAACTAAACTAAGAAAAGATGAAGAAAGGTAGAACCCAACTTGGGGAGCACCAAACTTACCAAACTAATGTTCTAAAGAAAGAATATATAGACTTAGCTAAACCTAATTTCCATAAGATAGAAAATAAAATCTAAAAAGAAAATAAAACAAATTAACCGGAATAAAAGAAATAAAAGAGAAAAGAAATAAAATAAAATAGACTTCGGACGAAAATTCCGGAGTGAGACTCCGGGCGAAAATTCCGGAGTGGGACTCCGGATTCGCTGCCGCGCATTTCCGCGGCCGCGGAAATGTGATTCTTGGTCTCGAACGGCTTCAGCGATGGGATTTCCGCGGGCGCGGAAATGTCTTCTTTCGGCTCCGCGCTCTCGCCTTCGCCGCGGTCTCTTCAATTCTCCTCTGCGGTCGCGACTCTAGTCTTCTTTCCTTCGTATGGCTTATCCTTCTATTTTCCTTGGTCTCCTCAAGTGGTCTACTCCTCGTCTTCTGGATATCTTCGTTTACGCTTCTCCAAACCACCATATCCACACTCCTTCTACTCAACTCCATACTCATCAGTTGTGCTCTAAACCCATACAAATGACACCCTAAACACCAGTAACAACTCCTAGATAAGCACTACAAAGTAGAGCTGATCACATGCCTATCCAGTATCGCAACAACCCAAAAGATTAAACGGCTAAGTCATGAATATTTGTCATTAACATGTATCTGTGAATTTGCAGAATTTGTGCCACTCTCCACCTAAAATCCAGTGTACATGCATAATCACACCATTAAAGGAGGTCAACAATACGAAACGGTCGTAGCACTTAAATGCCATTCTAACTAGTAAAACAGCTACCCAAACGTAAACGGCCAGGGTATGAATATATGTCATTAACATATAGCAGTAAATGTGCATAATTTGTGACAGTCCCTTACCTCATATGCGCCTATATATGGTAGCAGGGGGAAACAATGGTCTTCAGCTTATTCCTTCCTCCTGCATACACCAAACCATACTCATGGAAACAAATTACATTCCACTAAATGAATTGTCCGAGGGGGACGAGTGTGACATAGAAGTCATGGTGTGTCGCAAGTGGGATGTGTTCAATCGGCTTGGTACATACCTCAGCACATACTTTATTGTCTCCGATAACATGGTACGTCAATGATATATGTAGGCTATACAGTATACTCTATTATTTTTCCTACCACTATGAAAAATTTATCATGGTCTTTGTAACACCCCCCAATAATCCTTTGAAAGTATTACCGCCAGTGACCTCAGATTTCACATCTGGGGTCACCCAAGGCTAAATCATTTATAACAACCATATAATAACACAAACTATATTAAATATCATAAAAATTCCCAAATATTATTTAAACCAAAGTCACGGTTTTACAACTGTCAACATCAAATACAACCAAATACATAGTTGTTTCAATACATCGGAAGTCTTTAAAATAAATAAAATTCACGAAGGGTCTTGATCGGAGCGATCTCACGCCTAGGATCTTCAACCTTGGAAAACTCTTTAAATCACCATCTGCCTTCATCATCGCATACTAGCCTTCACGGAAAGGGAGTTTACCTAATGTGCCATATGAGACAGATGACACCAGCCAACCATGCAAAGGAAAATAACCGGTTGGTTAGTTTAATGAAAGACTATGCAAGGGTACAATAGAAAAGGTTCTAAGTAGTCGTATTAGGTTACACCCATCACTTCTCGAATGAAATCCGATGACGATAGTGAACCTCAACACTTCTACGGAAAGATACGAAAAAGGTATGAATAAGAGAAGACTCCAAAAGATTGAGTCTTATGGGAAACGTATGAAGAGAAGACTCCAAGAGATTGAGTCTTTTGGAAAGTATGACAAGTGTTTGGGAACGTTATAGTTTCACACAAGCTTTTAAAACTATTTGATCATTTAGGTCCACGACCAACCTCACCGCACAATGCGAATTCAGATTAGAAAGAGGACTTACTCTAATCGAAGTCCGGGCGGGTTCCAAGTTGTACTTCTCGCCGAAAGGTTCATTAATTATGTGCATAACCACACTTATCTTATTTAATGACAAAGCGTACATTTACGTTTAAAGCTTTTAAGATATATCATCTCATCATGAGAGATATCTGGGGAATTAATCCCGGTTGTTGGCACCAGCTATGTGCACCTACCCTGAGTAAGGGTACAGTCATGACCAGATAGTACTAGGGCAAAATCCTCCTAATACCAGTTATAAAGAAACGACTAGACCTCGCAAGGTACAAAGCGTTCCTACGAATACTCGTTCTAACTACACAGTTAAATTCACACAATAATCCACACCAATACCATCATGGTAATAACAAGTATAATAACGTTGTTTCTAGCAATATATACAACCTATTATATGTGATACCCCGTATTTTTTGTAAGCTATTTCTGGAGTTCCGGGATTTTTCCCGAGTACCCGTAATGTACGTCGGATTTAATTCAGAGAGTTTAAGACGTTCGGTAATGCTCTTTGTATCTGTAATATTTTTCTCAGTGAAATAAAATACAGACGATGTGCTTTGGATTTTAATACTCGTTCGCGTATGATAATTTTATCCCGGGTTAATATCGTTTTCGTCTAAGAGCTAAGGAGGCGCCCGCCGTACAGTGGCGGCAAAGCCAAGGGCGGCGCCCGCCGTACAGTGGCGGCGCCCGCCGTCGCAAGGCTCGAGGAGCAGGCTGGGTCTTCTCCTAGCTGGGGACGCCAGGCCCATGGCGGCGCCCGCCGCATTTATCACGGCACCCGCCGTCGTTGTTGTCCGGAGGTCCTTGCCCGAAGGTCGCCGGCGTGGCTCTGGCAGCGCCGGAGTAGCTCTTCGTAGGGCCATGATTGTGTTTCCTGGCATTTGGCTATAAAAGGAGGTGTTTGGGAGGGGTTTTGAGCTCAATCCACAGCCCAAGCTCTCCCAAATTCTTGCCTCACGGAGTTGTGCCTTGCCGGATTTCTGAAGCTTTTGCCGGAGGTCGTTTGGTGGTATTTCCAGAGTGCCTTTGTGAAGCTTTTGGTAGCCTTGGAGGTTAGAAACCAAAGCAAGTCGAAGGAGGCCGAGTTGCTCGTGTTTTGGGTGAGTTTTCTCGCCGCTTCTGTCGTCTGAGTTCTTCACGGCGCCCGCCGTGATGAACTACGGCGACCGCCGCCAAGAACGGCGACCGCCGCCAGTGTCCAGAATGCCTTTTTGGGCTTTTGGCTTTGGTGGTCGTCGTTGTGGCATCGTTTCCTTTCGATTTCTTTCGTCGTCTTTAGATTCGTACTGTTGTTATGTCGGATCTAACTTAGGGTTCCTTTTATGGGTCGACTCGAAGGTCATTGTACTGTCGGAGCTATACCTGTGTCGAGCCCGGAATCCCGTCGTTGTCATTAGGCTTTTCTGCGGATTAAGGCAAGTGGCGGTTTGCTCTTGTTCATCGTTCCATATTTACATTAGTTATCAGTAGTTTATCTGAGTAATTAATTTGGAATGATTACTGTGCTCATCGTTCCATATTTACATTTGTTAGAACAACGCTATTAATTATGTTCGTCGTAAGGGCATTTATGTGGATTTATCCTGAACTATTGTTGTGCTAGAACTGTTTAGTTAGCACTAGTGGTTAGGAACGCTATGTACCTTGTGGGGGTTTAGTTGTTTCTTTATAACTGGTACTTGGTGGATTTTCCCCAGTACTTTCTCTTTGGTCATGACCATACCCTTACTTGGGGTTGGCGCACTTCGCTAGTGCCAAATCTTCTAAGGTTCATCCTTTCTATATCTCTTGTGGGGAGGTCTGATATCTCTTGCGGGGAGATCCGATATCTCTCGGGTGGAGATTTAAAAGCTTATAACGTAATGCTCGTTTTGGAATTTAATAAGATAAAGTGCCCGAGTGCACATAATTAATATACCTTTGGCGAGTAGTGCAACTAAGTAAATAGTACAGCTAGGAAAGCTCGTCTCGACTTTTGATCAGAGTACGTTCTCTTTCTAATCTGGATTCGCTGTAAGGGGTGAGGTTGGTCGTGAACCGAAACATCTAAGTCAGCTTTTAAATCACTGATGTCTGATTCTGTAAACGTTCCAGATTTGTCATTTTTCCTTAAGACTCACTTCCGTTGGAGTCTTCTTTCGGGTCGATTTCTGTGAAGATTCAGTCTTCCAGAATCTTCTCTTGTGCATGCCTTTTGTCATATTCAAGTATAGTATGGTGGTTGACTAACGTACTCGACTTTTATTCGAGAGACGAGGAGTCTAACCTAATACGACTGCTTCGAACCACTCTGCTTTGTTCCCTTGCATAGTCTTTCATTAGACTAACCAACCGATAATTCCCTTGCATGGTTGGCTGGTGTCATCCGTTCGATTCGGCACATCAGATAGAGTGAAGATATGAGGAGACTAGATTGACTATGAAGACGACGGTTGTTTTTGGATGTTTTAATAATTATCTTTTAATCAGGTTGAGATCCTTGGGCAAATGATCATTGCGATCACAATCCTTGTTGTAATATCTTTTATAAGACTTCCGCTGTAACTTATTTACTCTGTTATATATTTTATAAGACTTTCGATGTACCTTGTTTAAAGACTTCCGCTGTACTTTGTTTAAACTCTGTGTTTGTCCTATTCGGGATTGGGATGTAATCTCGGGACTCATGTTTTATAAGAATAAAGTTATCATTTTGTATCATTGTATTTCATGATTTGTATTTAAACGGTAAAGCCTTGGGTGATCTCGGTAAGGAACACTGAGGTCACTGGCGGTAATACCTTTCCAAATGGGTTCAGATTTGGGGGTGTTATAGTTTTGGTATCCGAGCCAAAAGTTTTAAAACGGGTTGGGTATTTGAAAACCATTTACTCGTTTTCGATTGAAAGGTATTTTCAAAAGGTTCTGAGTTTAAAAAAATAAAAAAATGGTGTTTTCATTTTCAACCGTTCATAGTCATTGTTTTGGGGCGAAAAGATCGGACGACCTAAATCGCCTTAGACGGGGTAACTAGTCGATCGAATGATAAAAAACAATCCAAACCAAGCAAGCAATAGATAAACAAAGAAATAAATATGTAATAGCGTGATGGTTTTATTAGATGTCGTGTTTAATCAGACTGATTCGTGATACAACTTATCGTAATAAAACCAGAGATCGAGTGGGACTCGACCGGCGACTTGTGAGTGGCGACCGACAGGGATCTAGCGTAAGCAGCCGTTAGAGAGCTAGGTGGAGAGCGAGAGTGCTATTCTGGTGAGTTTTTTTTTTCCCGAACGCTTGTCCTGTGTGTAATTGTGTAGGCTTCTTCTTATCTTCCTCGTCGTCCTGATATGGTAAGTCTTTTACTCTTGTGACCGTTTATGCTTCGGCCGAATATTCCATCTTCAATACGCGGAGTGATGGTGAAGATTGCGCCATTAAATCTCTGCGTTTATGGTGGTTTGAAGGCAGTGGCCGTTGCGTGATCTAGCATTTAATGCTTGGCGAGATCCTCGCGATCCTGTCGAAAGGCATTCGACCAGAGACGTCTCGTCGGATCCTCTGGGCTTTCTTCTTCGATCTTCCGATTGGCAATGGGCTTGGGCTCGACCGATTTGACCCATCTTCTCTGGAGAATCCAGGCCCAACAATAGCCTCAAGTTGCCATGGGCTTACGGTTTAGGCAAGTTGACCGGAATCCGTGGCAACTTCTCTAGACGCGATCTCCACCTTCTAATTTGGCGCGTTTGCTCAGGGCTACGTGGCGCGTGATCGAGGCATGATGCGACGCCTCTGCAGGCCTTCACTTCCCTCCATAAATTCGTAGTAGAAGGAATCGATTACTCTTCATCATCTTCCTTTGCAAGTTTCTGGTAAGCCTCTTGGTTTCTCTTGCCATAGCTTTCTGATTTCTCTTAGTCGTAGCTCTTCGATTCTCTTCTTTTCCCATTCTCGAAATGGTTTCTCTCGAGGCTTCTGAGTCGTCGAAGACTCTCTCCGATTCTCGTGAAGGCGAAGCTCCTCCTCATTTTATTTTGAAGGAGTCGGATGCATTGGTTAGCACTATGTCCCAGGCGGAACTGGATCAGGTGCTCCAAGTCGGAGGTTTTTCGCCGGAGACGGTTGCCAGGCTGCCTCACCCAGACGAGAGGGCCGATGCTCGCTATGAGGGATGGGTCTGCTTCTACTCTTACCCGTTTAGAATAGGGCATAGGTTTCCTTTTTTCCCCCTTGTCAGGGACTTCTTAGCTATGTTGGCGCTGGCTCCATGTCAAGTAATGCCTCAGGCGTGGAGAGTACTTAGGGTTTTAGACCTTGTGAATGTTCAAATTGGGGCTGATTTTGACTTCGACGCCCTATGGTACAACTACTTCATAGGATCGAAGAGTTCCTGTCGCGTTCAGTTGCGTGTCCGACCTGGTCGGAAGCCCTTGGTGCAGAGCCCTGATGTTAACGACCGTGGATGGGGGTCGAAGTTCTTTTTCGTCGAACGCTCTTCTCTGGAGAAGGAGGGAGAATGTCTGTTTTTGTTGACGGAGTGGCGAGTCGATATTATGTACTTGTCTTTTCTTTCGTGTATTTGTGTGTCTTAACTCTTGCTTTAACTTTTCTTTTTTATAGTCCCCGAACCAGAGGATCTAGAAGTGAGTAGCCGATCAGAGGGCTTGTCAAAGATTGTGCTTGAGATTCCCGCATCTGAAAGGAAATTTGTGAACGTCAACTTGCTGGCGATGACTCCTGCCTCACAAGAAGATATGTCGAATGTTTCTTCATCTCGTGCGAAAGGTAGACTTTCGGCTTTAGGAGTCTTTTTATTGTTTTTCACTTTGTCGTGTACTTTAGGATTTCTCCTTTTTTGTTGTCCTGTCGTGTCAGGTTCCCCTGGTGGTCGGTCGAGTGCTCGCCTGAGGGTGACGTCGGGAAAAAGCTTGATTGAGCAAAGGAAAGCAGCAGCCAAGGCGGCGTCGAGCAAATCGGCTCTGATTGACCTGACGACTACGGTTAAAGCTGGCTCTAAGAGAAAAGTGAGCGCTCGTCCTGATGATGTCAAGGCGGAGGACGTCCCTAAGAAGAAAGGCGCGACCGCCGAAGGGGTCGGCAAGATCGGTGCCGTAGGGCCGTCGATCGTTGATCTTTTTCGCGCTCAAGACCCGACTTTGAAGTCGGAAGTTAAGGACGTCTCCCCTTTGGACTGCATTGGTGAAGCGGGCAGTTCCGCATGGAGGGTGTGTTGCCCTTTGTTTTGTGCGTTTTTGTATTTCTTTTGTTCGACTGTGTTTTCTGATTCGTGTATTTGTGTTGTCGTATGCCTTTTTGTCAGGCTTTTCAATACTTCTTGGGAGCTTACTCCGGTGTCCAGGCGATGCTTGTCAAGGCTGAGGACAGGGCTGCTAGGTCAGAGTCCGACCTTGCCTCTTTAAGGACCAAGCTGGAGGGAGCGGAGAGTCGATGTCGTGAGACTGAGCGACGTCTCACCAGGGAGCTGAAGAGCTGTCAAGGAGAGTTGGTCGCATGTCAGAGGGAGTTTGAAGAGTGCAGGGCAGGCATTGAGGAGGAAGTGAAGCGGGCTCGTATTGCCGACGGTCATATTGCTGGCGACGTTGGGGCCTTCTACGCGGTGAAATCGCGCATCGAGATGATTGAAGAGTTCAACGAGGGCAAGCATGAGCTCTGGGACCTGAAGGCGGAGAAGGAGACTTTGGACTCCATGTTTCCAAAGGGTGATCCTGGTCAGGAGTTGTTCTGCTTAGCCGGCGTCGGAGAAGAGGCTATGGATGAAGGTGCCGATGAGGACGAAGCTCATTCTGGCGATGCTAAGCCGACCGACGAGATAGCCCCATTGGAGCCAGCTCCTGCCGAAGGTAACGTTGTTATTCCCGATGCTTGACTTTGTTTGTCCCACTTGTGTGTGGGTTTAGACATTTGGTGCCATTGGATAATGTATGTTTTGGCGACCCGTCCACCATCGCGGGTCGTAGAATATTTCTGTTTGATGAAGTCCTACAGATGTGTAGGCAGACAATGTGGTTTGGCGACCCGTCCGCCATCACGGGTCGCGTATTTATAAAAATGCTTTTTATTTTGCTGCAAATGCGTTTTTACATGTAGAATTGCATGCTAGTTTGTTTCGTACATGTTCGTCGAACTTTCGAGGAAGTTGTCGATGACGTTTAGTATGTCGTGTATGTCGGTTTCACCCGTGTTCTCCGTCGAGTGGGGTTTCACCGTGTGTATGTATGTAGAGCAGGCATGTGATGTGTTTGTGTATGTGTTAGTCATGACATTATGCCGGGGAGGTAAGCAATATATAATAAGGTGTTTGTTCCTTATGTTTAATTGCGTGAATGTAATAAGGTGTTGTACCTTATGTTTTGTATAAGGCAGGCGGTGTGCCGACGTGCCTGTGTTGTCATCTCCCCGTAATCCGATCGATCGTGTAATGTAAGCGCTATATACGGATGACAGTATCCATTTGCGGACGACTGGGTCCATTTGCGGACGACGGGGTCCAATGTAAATGATGTTCTGCATTTGTGTTTTTGTAAGGAGGAAATCCTCGCTTAGTGTCAGATGATGACATGTAAAAGAAAGTAGCGATGTATATGCGATGGCATGCGATATGTATGCGACGGATGGCAATGTATATGCGATAGCATGCGATATATATGCGACAGATGGCAATGTATATATGACAGCATGCGATAGGTAGCCATGTATATGCGATGCATAGAGTTTTGCGTGATGTTTTTACCTTATCGGTTCAGAAATGGTATAGCTTGAGATGTGCTGTGTTCCAACTCCTCGGGATTGGTTGTCCGTCTTTGTCTTCTAACTGATACGATCCTTGTCCGACCACTTCGGTGATCAAGTAAGGTCCTTCCCATTGTGGTGCTAGCTTTCCGTCGGATGGGTTCTTGGTGTTCTCGAATGTCTTCCTTAGGACCCAGTCTCCAACCTTGAACGCCTTGATTCTGACGTTCTTGTTGTAACTCCTTGCGACTTGTTGTTGGAACCTGACCATCCTGATTCGAGCTCTCTCTCTGATTTTGTCCGCTGTGTCGAGATTGTGTGTTAGTTCGATGTCGTTCTGTTCACTTGTCTGAAGGTTACAGCGAGCGGTCGGAACCAGTAACTTAGCCGGGATGACCGCTTCACTCCCATAGATGAGAGAGAAAGGCGATTGCCCGGTCGCATTCTTTGGAGTAGTCCTGTCGGACCAGAGAATAAGTGGGAGTTCGTCTGCCCATTTGCCTTTAGCCCCTGTGAGGCATTTCTTGAGGTTGTTGATAATGATCTTGTTGCTGGATTCGGCTTTTCCGTTGGATTGCGGATACCGAGGTGTGGATGTGACCAATTTGATGTTCCATTGGTCGTAGAAGGCTCGAGTCTTATGACTGATGAATTGGGAACCGTTGTCGCACACGATTTCTGATGGGACGCCAAATCTGCACAAGATATTGCGTTTTATGAATGAAATGACATGTTGATCTTTTACCTCTCTGTAGGCTTCGGCTTCGATCAATTTAGAGAAGTAGTCCGTCATGGCAAGGAAGAAAACTCTTTGACCCGATGCGAGGGGAAGCTTTCCGACGATGTCCATTCCCCATCGCATGAAGGGCCATGGAGCCAGGGTCGGATGGAGGAGCTCTGAAGGCTGATGATGGACGGGTGCGTGCCGCTGGCAGACGTCGCACTTCTTGGTATATTTCATGGCGTCTTGGTTCATTGTTGGCCAATAGTACCCGTTTCGGAGGGCTTTTCCTGCGAGGCTTTGTCTGCCGGTGTGGTTGCCACACTCTCCTTCGTGTAATGATTGTAAGATACGTCCGACTTCTGGGGTCTTAAGGCATCGTAGGAGTAGCCATGTAACAGATCTTTTGTACAAGATATTGTCAATGATATCGTAAGAGAGTGCTTGTACCTTGAGCCTTTTTGCTTCTATCTTGTCGTCGGGTAGAATGCCATCTTTTAACCACCTGATGTAAGGTAGCGTCCAGTCGTTATTGGTGTCAATGATGTCTTCTTTTGGTCGGTCGCCTATTTCCATAGCGACGAGTTCTTCGAGTGGTGTTGTTAACTCGACGGATGTCCTTGGGACGGCTGGCGTCATGATGTGGGCCAATGGTATGTGTGGAAACTCTTTCGGGTCTAGGACGGATCCTAGATTGGTGAGTGCGTCAGGTTGGGAGTTAAGATCCATGGGCACTTGTCGGATGTTGAATGTCTGGAATTGTCCGATCAGTTTCTTGGCTACCTCCAGGTAGGCTATCATTCTGGTATCTTTGGCACTGTACGACCCCTGTATTTGGTTTACGACCAGCAAGGAATCGCAAATGACTTCGATCTCTCGGACCCCTAGGTCGCGAGCCAGGATGAGTCCGAATATGAGTGCTTCGTATTCAGCTTCGTTGTTGGTCGCATCCCACTCACATCTGACAGCTTGAGCTATCTTGTCCCCCTGTGGCGATTTCAGTACGACCCCAAGCCCCGATCCTCTGGCGTTCGACGCCCCATCTGTGTGGAGCTCCCATGTACCTATCTCGTCTGTCGCGAGTAGTTGTGTCACTTCTTTTGCGGCTTCTTGCTCTAGGATCGGACTGAAATCAGCCACAAAGTCGGCTAAGGCTTGTGACTTGATCGCTGTCCTAGGCTCATACTCGATGTCGTAACCACTGAGGTGTATGGCCCATTTGGTCATTCGTCCTGTGAACTCAGGTTTCCTCATGATAGCTCTCATGGGATGATTAGTGCGAACAGTAATAGTATGGGATTTAAAATATGGTTTGAGTTTGTTCGAAGCCATTACCAATGATAGTACGAGCTTTTCAAGTGACGAATATCTCGTTTCGACTGGTAACAGCATCCGACTAACATAGTATATTGGCGACTGTTTGCCGTCTTCCTCTCTGACTAGTACAACGCTTACGGTCGACTCTGACACTGCAAGATAAAGAAATAAGGGCTCGTCACCTTTAGGTTTGGTCAGTAACATGGGACTGGCCAGGTATTCTTTGAGGTTCTGAAATGCTGTTTCGTGTTCTTCCGTCCATTAAAAGGATTTGTTCTTCTTGAGTACGTCGTGGAAGGGTTTGCACTTGTCGGATGATTTGGAGATGAATCTGTTCAGAGCTGCTATCCGACCTGTGAGCTTCTGTATGTCTTTGACACATCGGGGGGATCGGAGGTTGATGAGAGCCTTGATCTGTTCTGGGCTGGCTTCTACTCCTCTTTGTGTCACCATGTAACCTAAGAACTTCCCTGACGACACTCCAAAGGAGCATTTAGTAGGGTTTAGTTTCATGTTGTACCTTTTGATCACCTCAAAGCTGTCGCGTAGGTGGTCTATGTGATCTTCTTTCTTTTTGGATTTGACCAACATGTCGTCTATGTAGACTTCCATCGTGTCTCCGATTTGGTCTTTGAACATTTTGTTGACTAGTCGTTGATACGTAGCCCCTGCATTTTTTATACCAAAGGGCATTACTTTATAATAATAGATACCTTGACTGATGATGAACGCTGTTTTTTCTTGATCGTCGGGATCCATGAGGATCTGATTGTAGCCGCTGAAAGCGTCCATGAAAGTGAGCATTTCGTGCCCTGCTGTGGCGTCGATATGGGGTAGAGGAAACGAGTCCTTGGGACAAGCCTTGTTGAGGTCTGTGAAGTCGATGCAGACTCTCCACTTGCCGTTCTTCTTCTGGACTACGACCACGTTGGCTAGTCATTCGGGATAGTGGACTTCTCTGATTTTTCCTGTTTCCAGTAAGCTTTTGACTTCGTCGTCGACTATTTTGTTCCGCTCGGGGGCGAAATTCCTGCATTTTTGCTTGACAGGGGGATGAGATGGGTCTACATTTAATTTATGAGTAATAACGTTTGGAGATATTCCGATCATATCCTCATGCGACCATGTGAAACAGTCGGCATTGACCCTGAGGAAGTCAAGGAGTTGTCGTCTGGTCGAGTCGTCCAAGTCTGACCCGACCCTTACCGTTTGGTTTGGCTTTGAAGGATGTAGTGCGATCTCGTCGAGTTTTTCCATTTCTGGTTCGACGTATCGACTAGGTTCTTCGCCGTTCTGTGATTGCTATGCGGTCTTGTGTTCGACTGCATTCTTCATTGAAGCGACGTAACATTCCTTTGCGGTCCTTTGATCTCCTCTGATCTCTTAGACCCCCCATTCAGTAGGAAACTTGATGACCTGGTGATATGTTGAAGGTACTGCCTTCATAGCGTGTATCCACGGCCTGCCAAGGATACAATTATAGGGAGACGGACAGTCTATGACTAAGAATTTAACCTGTTGGTTGATTCCTCCAGCGTATATGGTCAGAATGATTTCACCAGTCGTGTGTTTAACCTCACCGCTGAACCCGACCAGTGGAGTCGACTTCTTGATTAGGTCGTTCTTGGTCAGACCCATTTCTTTGAGAGCATCGAGGGTCAAGAGGTTTGTCAAACTCCCTGTATCGATTAGTATTCTCCGTATTAAGCAATTACCAATGGACAAGAGATTACCAGTCCGTCATGGTGGCTTTCCGACCCGTCGGAGTCGGACTCGTCGAATGTGACCGTCGGAAGGTTAGATGCCCTCCTTGGTTTGAGTTCCGATGCCCCGGGCTTATTGCCTTTGCTTTCCTTGGCGTGTCGCTTGGCCGCGGAGTATGTGTTCCCACATATGTCGGACCCACCTGAAATGGTATTGACAACTTTTGTATGGACAGGAGATGGGGGTTTGTTCTGTTTTACCTGATCTCGGCGTTCCATGGTGGCTTTTGCCCGTTCCGAGATGATGTCGCGTAGGTGCCCCTGTGAGAGCAGCCTAGCGACCTCCTTTCGCAGGGCGATGCACTCGTCGGTCGAATGACCGTGGTTGCCGTGGAATTCGCACCATCGACTCATGTCCTTCTTGACGTCCGGTCGATCGCTCTTTCGGGGCCATCTTACGTCTTTTCCATACTTGTTGAAACTCTTGACGAGCTCCGACACGGAAACATTGAAGTTATAAGACTGGACCTTAGGAGGCAACGCAGAGCCATCTCTCCATTCCTGTGACCTGTCTTGGAAAGCATTTACCTGATTTGGTTCATTTCAATTACGAGAATAGGGATGTGGACGTCTGTCTCGACGGTTATCGGAGGAATGTTTACGATCGGATGGATCGGGTCCGCGGGAGGCTTTACGCGACTCACGGTCCTCTTCCAGTCTTACCTCGGCCATAGTTTTGGCCTGAACATCTTCAAAACTTTTGCACGGGTACTTGGTAATTTCGTCGTAGAGATTGCTATCTTTGACCAAGCCTTGTCGGAAGGCTTCGATAGACGTTGTGACGTCGCAGTGGGGGATTCCTACTTTCTCTTTGTTGTACCTGTTGAGATAATTCCGGAGAGGTTCATTGTACCTTTGTGTGACTCGATAGAGGTCACTCGATTGTTTCTCATGCTTCCGACTACTGGCGAACTGACTCTTAAAAGAGTTAACCAGATCCGCGAATGATGCGATCGTTCCCTGAGGCAAACGCATAAACCAAGTTAATGTGGGGCCCGCGAGGGTCGTGCCAAAGCTTTTGCACATGACAGTCTCGCGGCTCTCCCTTGAAACAGATGCATCCATTAGTTTTTGTTTATAGAGAGAGATATGGTCATCTGGATCGGTGGTGCCGTCGAATGTCGCCATGTTGGGGAGATGGAACTTCTTGGGGATCTCGACACTTGCGATTTCTTCGACGAACGGGGATTCTTCGAATCCGCCGGACGCTTCTCTCTCGATCGGTTGCAGGACTCCTGGGAGCCTGTTGAAGCGATAGTCGATCGTCTTCATGTGTCGATTGAGCGTTTGCTGGAAAAGAGCCATGACATCTAGCGGATTGGCAACCTGTGTTTCGTCGATTCGGGCCCCGGCAGACCCGATCGGTGTAGAAAAGGTGACATGGTTAGTCGAAAATGGACTAGTGAAAGGAGTTCGAGACGTACCCTCAGTGTGTCCGGGACGTCGTACGCTTGGAGGCGTTGGTTCGATATTGTCCATGTCGAGACGTGTTCGGATGCCGCCGTGGATGGGAGCGTTCCTAGATCCTGAAGCCACTGATTGTACCTGCGACTTAAGAGACTCATTCTCACGGGTTATTTGCGCAATCTCGGCTTCGGATTGGGTTGACAAAGCGGCTAGGGCTTCGGTTTTCTGACGTTGCTGGGCTAGTTCCTCTTGAAGGGCGGCCATTTTTTTAGAGAGTTCTTGGAACTGGGTTGGGGTAGGATTTTCGGTTGGGTTTTCTGTAGTTTGGGTTTCGTCTTTGAGACGTAGTTCTTGATTGTCAGTAGGAGGGTCAATAGTCATGGTTGGAAGGTTTCGGAAGGGTGATCGGCAAGTTGCCCCACGGTGGGCGCCAAACTATTTTGGGGTGAAAAGATCGGACGACCTAAATCGCCTTAGACGGGGTAACTAGTCGATCGAATGATAAAAAACAATCCAAACCAAGCAAGCAATAGATAAACAAAGAAATAAATATGTAATAGCGTGATGGTTTTATTAGATGTCGTGTTTAATCAGACTGAATCGTGATACAACTTATCGTAATAAAACCAGAGATCGAGTGGGACTCGACCGGCGACTTGTGAGTGGCGACCGGCAGGGATCTAGCGTAAGCAGCCGTTAGAGAGCTAGGTGGAGAGCGAGAGTGCTATTCTGGTGAGTTTTTTTTTTCCGAACGCTTGTCCTGTGTGTAATTGTGTAGGCTTCTTCTTATCTTCCTCGTCGTCCTGATATGGTAAGTCTTTTACTCTTGTGACCGTTTATGCTTCGGCCGAATATTCCATCTTTAATGCTCGGAGTGATGGTGAAGATTGCGCCATTAAATCTCTGCGTTTATGGTGGTTTGAAGGCAGTGGCCGTTGCGTGATCTAGCATTTAATGCTTGGCGAGATCCTCGCGATCCTGTCGGAAGGCATTCGACCAGAGACGTCTCGTCGGATCCTCTGGGCTTTCTTCTTCGATCTTCCGATTGGCAATGGGCTTGGGCTTGACCGATTTGACCCATCTTCTCTAGAGAATCCAGGCCCAACAATCATGTCTTCTATACAGTCTGATATAGTAAGCTTGCTTCTATGTCTAGAAAGACTAATTCCTTCCCCGTTGCCCCGTAAGATATGGGTGCATTATGTTCTCTTCAGAGGAACCCGGGAGAAGCCTAGGTGGTGTCGCCATACCCAATAAGGCTTGAATTCCCAGTTCTCTCGCTTTGAGTTGAGGTTGTAGAACCTAGTATCTCAGTTTCAGTTCATCAATAGAAATTTACGAGTTTGATCTATTCTAAGTTGATTTTATTACAATAAGTATATCAGAATGATACTAATGTGATAAAATCCTTGGAATGTGATCGGTGAACAGATGGTGAACACAAGGAACGTTATCCGTGCTGGTGCTGGGCCGAGCAATGACCCCAGACTGAGTAGGAGGAATGTTGCAGACCCAACAGGAGAGCGTGAGTCTGTCTTCAATAATAATCCTAGAGGCAATGACCCAGCTCGGGACGACGTACCAAGGATATTTGATGTAGCGGCCGTTGCAGAAATTCGAGGAATTGTCATGCAAGCGATCGCCGATGCGCTACGCCCGAATGTGCCTCAGGCACAAGGAGTGCCAGTACCTCCAGAAGTTCCGAGGTTTGAGGAACAAGAGAATCATGTACTACAAGGAGGTGTGATCAGGGATAGAGGGGAGTATGGCCGAGCTCTGAAGGCTATTAACTCTATGAGGCCTGATAGCTTCGATGGAAAAGGAGAGCCAGTCAAGGTGGCTCATTGGTTTTCCCACATAGAGCGGTTATTCTGTAATGTTGAATGCACTGAAGCTGAGAAAGTGCATATAGCTTCTCTTCAGTTAAAGGAAGAAGCCATTGAATGGTGGGAAAGCACCGGCTTAGCTGATAGCCCTGTTTTGAACTGGTCGATGTTCAAGTCAAAAATGATTGATCGTTTCTTTTCCCGAGCTATGAGGGAAGAGAAGAACAAGGAGTTTTTATATCTGCAGACAGATGGTTTGAAGGTGACTGAGCTTGCGACCAAGTTCAATCATTTGCTGCAGTACGCTGAACCTGAGATTTCCAGCGAAGCACAAAAGATCTGGTATTTCCACGAATGGATGAATCCAGATATTAAGCCCTGGATGGTGCGTCACAGTTGCTCTACCCTGGAGTAGTACGTGGATGCAGCCTACAAATTGGAAGTGACTCTGGAGGAGTCAAAGAGGAAGCGTAACAGCCAGAGACAAGTGCAGAACCAGTCACAGGCAGGTGGGTTTAAACGTCCTGCGCCACCATCTGATTTTGCCAAATCTGGCCGAGCAAGAACGAGTATGACTCACGATGGGTATACGCAACGTTCGGGTCAGGGAAATAATCCGATCTAGTGCTACAACTGCGGTATGCACGGGCACAAGAGCAATGAATGTCTGAAGGACAAAAAGACATGCTTTGGCTGCGGAAAGGAGGGTCATATGCAGGCATTCTGTCAGTGGAGGAATGGGAAAGGAGCTGAGTCACGGCAAGGGTCTGTTAATCAGAACAACCGACCCAAGTTCAATCCGGTGGAAGCTCCTAGCCCTTCAATGCAGACAACTGCGCAGAATAAGGGGAAAGCCCCAGTGGCCTCTGGAAGTCAGGGTCAACGCCTTTACGTGATGCGTGAGGCGGAGGGACCCTATGCTTAGAGTACTTTGTATCTGCATTCTACTTTTGTTGGTTTGTTGTTGTTGTGGGTGCTACCCAGTCTATCATTTTGGATGGTTGTAAGTTAAGTTCTATACGCGGCTAAGTTTGTGAACCTTTGGTTGTAAATATTCTTAATATAAATATTTGGTTAGAACAAATCGTCTGTCGGAACTGTCAATTACCATCGATGGTAAGAAATTCAAAGCGATTTGACCTAAATAACCGTGGTTCCATACGATAATTATTCTCGGTATGGATTGACTGATGCGTCATAAGGCGGTGATCGACTTCAGTTCTTGATATTTATGTGGTTAGAGAATTTTTCGGTTGTCTTTTCATAAGATATTCCTGGTTACCCCAAATCGTGACGTGAAGTTTGCCGTTGATCTCGAGCCAAGTACCGCGCCGATCTTGGAGGCACCGTACCAGATGGCTCCTGATGAAATGCAAGAGTTGAAGACGCAACTCGAGTATCTTCTTGACAAAAGTTATATAAGGCTGAGTGCATCTCCTTGGGGAGGATGCCCCGGTTTTATTTGTCAGAAAGAAAGATGGATCGTTTCGACTTTGTTTTGACTTTTGAGAGTCGAATAAAGTCACGATCAAGAGCAGATATCTGTTGCCAAGGACTGATGATCTGTTAGATCAACTACATGGAGCAAAAGTTTTGTCCAAGATCAACCTGAGACCGGGATGTCATCCGCTCATGATTCGTAAGGAAGGTATTTCGAGGATTGCGTTTCGGACAAGAGATGGTCACTACGAGTTTGTAGTCATGCCATCTGGACCTACCAATGCTTCAGCAGTTTTCATGAATCTAGTGCATCGATGTTTTCACCAGTACTTGGATAAGTTCATGGTGGTTTTCATCGATGGCATTTTGATCTTTTCCCGAGCAGGGAAGTTCACAAGGAACACATGCGGATTGCTTTGTCGGTCCTTAGACAACATCAGCGTTATGCTAAAATTGTCTAAGTGCGACTTTTGGATCTAGAAGTGGCTTTCTTAGGCCATGTGATCAATGAGAATGGGGATTATGGTTAATCCCCAGAAGAGTGAATCAGTAGTAGTTTGGAAGCGGCCTCAGAGTGTGAATGAGGTGCGCAGTTTTCTAGGGCTTGCTGGGTATTATAGACGGTTCATGGAAGGATTTTTCTAAGATCGCTCCACCCATGACCGGTCTGTTCCGCAAGGTCCACCAGAAGTTTGTCTGGAATGACAAGTGCGAGGTCAGTTTTCAAGAAGTTAAAACAGTGTATGACCTCTACAACAGTTGTGACACTAGGGTTACTTAAGAAACCCAGATGTTAGCAGAAGTCTACCACCAAGAGATTGTCCGTTTACATGGTGTTCCTAAGACCATTGTATCGGATCGAGATGACCGATTCATGTCAAGATTTTTGGCAAGAACTTCACAAGGCCATGGGAACTGAATTAAGATTCAGTACAGCATTTCATCCTCAGACAGATGGACAGTCTGAAATGACCATCCAGACCCTGGAGGATATGCTAAGAGCATGTACACTCGATCGTCTGACTAGCTGGGAAGACAGCCTGAGTCTGATTGAGTTCACATACAATAATAGCTGGCATGCTAAGATCAAGATTGCTCCGTTTGAAGCTTTGTATGGTCTCGGATGCAGATCTCCGATTTGTTGGGATGAGAATGCCGACAAGATTCTGCTTGGACCAGAGTTGGTCGAAAGGACAGCTCTAGACATTGCTTTGATTAGACAGAGGATGTTGACCGCCCAGAGTCGACAGAGGTCTTATGTGGATCAAGAAGCGTAGAGATGTCGAGTTCAAGGTTGGTGCCAAAGTATTTGTCAAAGTATCACCATCCAAAGGTGTTTTTAGGTTTGGTAAGCATGGGAAGCTTAATCCTCGCTATGTGGGACCATTCAAGATTCTGGATAGAGTGGGATCTCTAGCATACCGCTTGGCGTTGCCGCCATCGGCTCATCCAGTGTATAATGTGTTCCACGTCTCTTTGCTCAGGAAGTATGTGCCAGATGAGTCTCATGTGCTGAGTTATGAGGACATCGAGATTGAAGCTAATGGTACTTATGAGGAGAGGCCCGTGCGCATTTTGGAGCATCGTGAGAAGCAGCTGCGTAGCAAGATCGTACCGTTGGTACGGATTCAGAGGTCCAAGTCTGGATCGGAGGAAGTTACTTGGGAAACGTGGGAAACCGAGTCAGATATGCTCAGGCGTTTTCCCGAGTTATTCTCGACCTAAGTTTCGGGGTCGAAACTTCTTTTAAGGGGGAGGAGATGTGATACCCCGTATTTTTTGTAAGCTATTTCTGGAGTTCTGGGATTTTTCCCGAGTACCTGTTATGTATGTCGGATTTAATTCAGAGAGTTTAAGACGTTCGGTAATGCTCTCTGTATCTATAATATTTTTCTCAGTGAAATAAAATACAGACGACGTGCTTTGGATTTTAATACTCGTTCGCGTACGATAATTTTATCCCGGGTTAATATCGTTTTCGTCTAAGAGCTGAGGAGGCGGCAAAGCCAAGGGCGGCGCCCGCCGTACAGTGGCGGCGCCCGCCATCGCAAGGCTCGAGGAGCAGGCTGGGTCTTCTCCTAGCTGGGGACGCCAGGCCTATGGCGGCGCCCGCCGCATTTATGACGGCGCCCGCCGTCGTTGTTGTACGGAGGTCCTTGCCCGAAGGTCGCCGGCGTGGCTCTGGCAACGCCGGAGTAGCTCTTCGTAGGGCCATGATTGTGTTTCCTGGCATTTGGCTATAAAAGGAGGTGTTTGGGAGGGGTTTTGAGCTCAATCCACAGCCCAAGCTCTCCCAAATTCTTGCCTCACCGGAGTTGTGCCTCGCCGGATTTCTGAAGCTTTCGCCGGAGGTCGTTTGGTGGTGTTTCCAGAGTGCCTTTGTGAAGCTTTTGGTAGCCTTGGAGGTTAGAAACCAAAGCAAGTCGAAGGAGGCCGAGTCGCTCGTGTTTTGGGTGAGTTTTCTCGCCGCTTCTGTCGTCTGAGTTCTTCACGGCGCCCGCCGTGATGAACTGCGGCGACCGCCGCCAAGAACGGCGACCGCCGCCAGTGTCCAGAATGCCTTTTTGGGCTTTTGGCTTTGGTGGTCGTCGTTGTGGCGTCGTTTCCTTTCGATTTCTTTCATCGTCTTTAGATTCGTACTGTTGTTAGGTCGGATCTAACTTAGGGTTCCTTTTATGGGTCGACTCGAAGGTCGTTGTGCTATCGGAGCTATACCCGTGTCGAGCCCGGAATCCCGTCATTGTCGTTAGGCTTTTCTGCGGATTAAGGCAAGTGGCGGTTCGCTCTTGCTCATCGTTCCATATTTACATTAGTTATCAGTAGTTTATCTGAGTAATTAATTTGGAATGATTACTGTGTTTATCTGGAAATGGTTTTATAAACTGTTTTGGAAACTGTAATAATGATATTATAATAGGTTGTATATCTGTTAGAACAACGCTATTAATTATGTTCGCCTTGAGGGCATTTATGTGGATTTATCCTGAACTATTGTTGTGCTAGAAGTGTTTAGTTAGCACTAGTGGTTAGGGACGCTATGTACCTTGTGGGGGTTTAGCTGTTTCTTTATAACTGGTACTTGGTGGATTTTCCCCAGTACTTTCTCTTTGTTCATGACCATACCCTTACTTGGGGTTGGCGCACTTCGCTAGTGCCAAATCTTCTAAGGTTCATCCTTTTTATATCTCTTGTGGGGAGGTCTGATATCTCTTGCGGGAAGATCCGATATCTCTCGGGTGGAAATTTAAAAGCTTATAACGTAATGCTCGTTTTGGAATTTAATAAGATAAAGTGCCCGAGTGCACATAATTAATATACCTTTGGCGAGTAGTACAGCTAAGTAAATAGTGCAGCTAGGAAAGCTCGTCTCGACTTTTGATCAGAGTAAACGGTGAGGTTGGTCGTGAACCGAAACATCTAAGTCAGCTTTTAAATCACTGATGTTTGATTCTGTAAACGTTCCAGATTTGTCATTTTTCCTTAAGACTCACTTCCGTTGGAGTCTTATTTCGGGTCGATTTCTGTGAAGATTCAGTCTTCCAGAATCTTCTCTTATGCATGCCTTTTGTCATATTCAAGTATAGTATGGTGGTTGACTAACGTACTCGACTTTTATTCGAGAGACGAGGAGTCTAACCTAATACGACTGCTTCGAACCACTCTGCTTTGTTCCCTTGCATAGTCTTTCATTAGACTAACCAACCGATAATTCCCTTGTATGGTTGGCTGGTGTCATCCGTTTGATTCGGCACATCAGATAGAGTGAAGATATGAGGAGACTAGATTGACTATGAAGACGACGGTTGTTTTTGGATGTTTTAATAATTATCTTTTAATCAGGTTGAGATTCTTGGGCAAATGATCATTGCGATCACAATCCTTGTTGTAATATCTTTTATAAGACTTCCGCTGTAACTTATTTACTTTGTTATATATTTTATAAGACTTCCGTTGTACCTTGTTTAAAGACTTCCGTTGTACTTTGTTTAAACTCTGTGTTTGTCCTATTCGAGATTGGGATGTAATCCCGGGACTCATGTTTTATAGGAATAAAGTTATCATTTTGTATCATTGTATTTCATGATTTGTATTTAAACGGGAAAGCCTTGGGTGATCTCGGTAAGGAACACTGAGGTCACTGGCGGTAATACCTTTCCAAATGGGTTCAGATTTGGGGGTGTTACATTATAATATCATATTTTATCACATCGCTTATTAAAATCTGTTCCCAAACGAAAACAACAGATCATTGCAATTTAATTAACAATTACAAATAATTGATAACTAAAGGAAATATGGAATGATAAGCAAGAGAGAACCGCCACTTGCCTTAATCTAGTGAATTGACGATGTCGGGTTTCGGGATCTGGAAACTGTAATCTGGTTACGGATTCCTACGACAACGACGAAACCCTGGGTTAGACACATTACGAACGAAACGATACGAACGAAAACGATATGAATCGACCGGAATAAAGCTTGAGTCGTGACTGTGGCTGTCCAAGCCACGATCGCGCTTGCCAGGGCAAGCCGCGGTCGCGGTTTGGGCTTCCGCGGTCGCGGAATTCTGGGCAGAACCGCGGTCACGAAATTCATCCCTGCGATCGTGAATTCCCCTTCCGCCGCGACTCTCCTTCGGATTCGAGGCTTACCGACGACGCGAATGACCTCCTTGGCTTCGAACGAGGGCTCACCACCACCACTAGCCTCCAAGACAACTCCGGCGACACCACCACTTCCAACAACACTCCGACGAGCCCGAGCAACTCCGGCGAGCTTGAAAACGAGAGAAAGAGGGAGATTGAGCCTGTTGGATGAAGATCTACTCCGCTGAAGACCCCTATTTATAGGGTGGGAAGGAGCTTAACGCCGGCCACATGAACCGATCGAGCTCCCTCCATCGACGAAACGCCGAAATCCGAATCGGCGAAAATGCGAAAGGAAATGAAGACGACGATGAACAGTTTTCCACGATCGCGGAAACTCTTCCGTGGTCGCGGAAATACCGCGTACGCGTCCTTTGGCCTCTGGTCACGGATTTCGTTCAAAGCGTTCTAAATCTTTATTTTTTGCACTCTTAAAAATATTTGAACACTCAAAAATGCAATAACGTATATTATTACATTCAAAAGATTATTACAGAGATCGTAGAGGTTACAAAAATTACCCATTATGCCTTTCTTACAGAAATGATAGTTCGGGACTTTTCGGGGTTATTACATTACCTCCCCCTTAAAAAAAAGTTTCGACCCCGAAACTAGGCCGGAAACAGATCGGAAAAACGACTAAGCATATCAGACTCAGTCTCCCAGGTTTCCCAAGTAACCTCCTCAGATCCAGACTTGGACCAGAGAATCCGTACTAATGGTACCACCTTGTTCCGCAAGTGCTTCTCGCGTCGTTCGAGAATACGCACAGGTATCTCCTCGTAGGTACCATTTGCCTGAATCTCGATGTCCTCATAACTCAGCACATGAGACACATCTGGCACGTACTTTCTTAGCAGAGACACGTGGAACACGTTATGCACCGGATGCGCCGACATCGGCAATGCTAAACAATATGCTAGAGACCCCACTCTGTCAAGGATCTCAAACGGTCCCACGTAGCGAGGGTTAAGCTTCTCACGCTTGCCGAACCTGAACACACCCTTGGATAGCGACACCCTGACAAACACCTTGTCACCAACCTCAAACTCGACATTCCTGCGCTTCTGATCCGCGTAAGACTTCTGTCGACTCTGAGCTATTAGCATCCTCTGTCTGATCAAAGCAATGTCCGAGGCAGTCCTTTCGACTAACTCCAGTCCGAGCAGAATCTTGTTGGCATTCTCAGCCCAATAAATTGGAGATCTGCACTTCCGACCGTACAAAGCCTCGAATGGAGCCATCTTAATGGTAGAATGTCAGCTATTGTTGTACGTGAATTCAATCAGACTTAAGTTGTTCTCCCATGTGGTCGGACAATCTAGTACGCAAGCTCTCAGCATATCTTCCAGAGTCTGGATGGTCCTCTCAGACTGTCCATCCGTCTAAGGATGAAACGCAGTACTGAACCTCAACTCAGTTCCCATGGGCTTGTGGAGTTCTTTCCAGAATCTCGACATGAACCGGCCGTCACGATCCGATACAATGGTTCTTGGTGTACTATGCAAATGGACAATCTCGTGTAGGAACACTTCTGATAGCTTCTGGGTTCCCCAGGTTGACTTGATGGCCACGAAATGAGCACTCTTCGTGAGCCTGTCAATGATTACCCATATGGCATCCTTCCGACTCTGAGTCTTCGGCAACCCTGTGACGAAGTCCATAGCGATATCCTCCCACTTCCATTCTGGCACTGGGAGAGGTAGCAATTCACCACCTGGTCTACGGTGTTCTATCTTGACCTTTTGACAAGTCAAGCATTTTGCCACAAATTCTGCTACGTCCCACTTCATATTGGGCCACCAGAATTTCTTCCTGAGGTCCTTATACATCTTGCTGGATCCTGGATGTACAAAATAAGCTGACGAATGGGCCTCCTTCATCACCAACTAGCGAAGGCCATCCACGTCAGGCACACAAATCCGGTCCTGAAACCAGAGTGATCCATCATCCTGAATTACGAATCCGGGAGCTTTCCCGTCCGTCACTTCACTGCTTAACTTTACCAAGACCACATCATCAACCTGCCTCTCCTTGATCTAATCAAGTAGCGTAGCCTGAATCTCCAACATACTCAGGCATCCACGACGCTGATCGTACAAGACGTCAATCTCGCACAATCCTTGGTTCAGTTTGGTCTGAGCAGTGAGTAGAGCTACTACGGTCTCGTGTGGCGTCTTCCGGCTCAATGCATCGGCTACTACGTTCGCCCTGCCCGGATGATACAACAACTCGATGTCGTAGTATTTGAGTAGCTTTAACCAGCGACGTTGTCTCATATTCAACTCCTTTTGAGTGAACACATACGTGAGACTCTTATGGCCGGTAAAGACCTGGTACCTAACACCATAGAGATAGTGCCTCCAAATCTTCAATGCGAACACCACAGCCGCTAACTCCAGATCATGCGTCGGAAACCATAATTGTAACACCCCCGATTTATACCGGTAGTGCCACACGCCAGTGACCTCAGACATTACCGTCCAAAGTCACCCCAGGCTTTAATCGGAACAATTAAACTTAGTTAAGTAACAAAAGATTAAACAGCGGAAGACATTTTAATATGAAACTAAACCCTTTTATTAAAAGATCCCTCATCAAACGAGAGTAGCGTTTTTACAACAGAGTAAACATTTCAGCGGAAGACTTTAAAGAATCAACCTATAACATGGCTAGGTTATAAAGATATATTAAAGTAATACTTAACAACTTAAAACACTGACACTTAAATCTTCGTCTGCAAGCCTCTTCTTCTTCAACTGGTTACTTTAACTTCGGGAACCAACCACTGATGTGCCATATCAGACGGATGACACCAGCCAATCATGCAAGGAATAAAACTCGATTGGTTAGTCTAATGAAAGACTATGCAAGGGTGAAAGCAGAATGGTTCTTGTGATTGTAACCGTTTACTATCATTGTTCCTCGAATAATAACCGAAGGAACGATATATAACCCGGTACTTTCACGAAATGATTTATTATTAAGATATGCACTGAAAAGAGAACTCCAAAGGAATTGAGTCTTAAGGGGAAAGTATGACGAATGTTTGGGAACATTATTATTCCCACAAGAGTTTAAAACGACTTGATCATTTGGGTCCACGGCCAACCTCACCGCTTAGTGCGAATTCAGATTAGGAAGGTGGACTTACTTTAATTGAAGCCCAGACGAGTTTCCACGTTGTACTTCTCACCCAACGTTCATTAATTATGTGCCTAACCGCACTTATCTTATTTAATTCCAAAACGATTATTACTGTTAAGGCTTTTAATATTATTTCGAGTAACTACGAACCTTTATGATTTCGAGTAACTACGAACTTTTATGATTTCGAGTAACTACGAACTTTTATGATTTCGAGTAACTACGAACCTTTAATACACAGGGTGACATTACGTCCACCCAAATTGCACTAGCAAGGTGCTTAATACTTCAGATCCTTACAGATGGATAAGAAGCAATGCGTCACGATCTTAAGAGAATTATAAAAAAACGACTATCCTTACAAGGAATATCGTTCCTACGAATACTCGTGCTATTCTAGCATTAAAGTTCACATTTAAATCCACAATAAAACCATTACGGTCATTAACAAGTATAATAGCGTTGTTTCTAGCAATATATACAACCTATCATAGTATCATATTTTAATCACGTTATTTATAAAATCTATTCCCAAACGAAAACAACAGTTCAGTCCAATTTAATTAACAATTAAAAGCAATTGATAATTATTAGAACATGGAATGATTAAGCAAGAGCGAACCGCCACTTGCCGTAAGTAGATTCGGCGATGAATCTAGACGAGACGACTACTGATGATATCCTTTCCGGGGATATGGCCTATGCTTCCGATAGCTCTAGCCAGGCTACGAGTCCACGCGTGATCTAGCAAATAACGTTATAACTGACAATTTAATTAATATCAATTAATTTGTCTGGACGAACTCAAGGGATTAAATTTAATAAATTTTTATGATTTTAAATCATAAAAATATTAATTAAATTTTCCTAAAGAAAAATATGGATAAAAGTGGGTCGAAATTATACCGTTTGATTGATCTCGGGTTAAAATTGGACTGAAAGGCTAATGGGCTTTCGGCCCATTACAAGAGCTGATTAAGGGGGCCCACTACTTCATCTTCTTCTTCAACCTCCCACGATCAACAGCAACAACAACTTCAACACAGCAACTCGGCGCGGGGCTTCGCCGAGGAGGAGCTTCGTCACCGGAGAGTAGCGACCACCAGCAGCAGCCAGCAGCGGCGGCGAACACCAGCAGAATGACGGCAGCTCTCAGCAACAGCACCACGCAGTAGCGACGGCTTCACGCAGCAATGGCGGAGCTGGGAAGCAGCGACGACAGGCAGCTTCAACGACGACGGAGCTGGGTCGCCGGGATGGGCTTCGCGACGCCGGAAGAGCAACAGCAACACCCACGAACAGCAGAGGCCTCGCGGTGCCTCGCCTTGTCGCCGGATTAATCTCGCCGGCGGGAAGAACAATCGAAAGGGGACGGGAGAGACTTGGTCAGCTCTCGGTGCCCATCAACTCTCCAGCCTCACCTCCATTAAATAGCCCAAGGAGGAAGCCCCAGCCTCGACACGGAGGAGCAGGCGGCCGCCACGACGAAGGGCACGCGGCACACATGCCGGCTTGCTCGAACAGCACAGGACCGCGTCTTTTTGCCCGAAAAAAATATATGGGCATGGTTTTAACCCCGAAAATTATATGTTTGTATCCAAACAAATATTCTAAGTCCCGAAAATACATCGAATGTATTTTATACCACTCAAGGAATTATTTCGGAGATCAAGGATGTTACAGAAAATCCGAACTCCTCTGAAAGCGAAATAATTATTGAACGAAGGTTGGGAAAATTACCCAAATATCCTTACTAAAAATGAGGGGTATTACAGTTTGCTTCATAGGTCTTCAACTGCCGAGATGCGTATGCAATAACCTTGCCCTTTTGCATCAACACACATCCTAACCCATGCTTAGAAGCGTCACTATAGACCACATAACCATCAGTTCCTTCCGATAGCGCCAAAACTAGTGCGGACGTTAGGCACTCTTTCAACTTCTGAAAGCTTGCCTCGCACTTATCGTCCCATATAAACTTCTTATGGACCTTGCGGAGCAACCCGGTCATAGGTAGAGCGATCTTTGAAAATCCCTCCACGAACCGTCTGTAATATCCTGCAAGTCCCAAGAAACTGCGCACCTCCTTCACGTTCTGAGATCGCTTCCAGTTGGCTACCGCTTCAATCTTCTGGGGGTCGACCATAACCCCATCCTCATTGATCACATGGCCTAAGAAGGCCACTTCCTTGATCCAGAAGTCACACTTAGACAACTTTGCATACAGTTGATTTTGTCTAAGGACTGACAAGGTGATTCGAAGATGCTCCTCGTGAGCCTCTTCGCTCGGGGAATAGATTAGAATATCGTCGATGAAGACCACCACAAACTTGTCCAAATATTGGTGGAAACATCTATGCATCAGATCCATGAAGACCGCCGGAGCATTAGTAAGCCCAAATGGCATGACTACGAATTCGTAGTGTCCATACCTCGTCCGGAATGCAGTCCTCGGAATATCTTCCTCACGAATCCTGAGCTGATGGTAACCAGATCTCAGATCGATCTTGGAAAAGACTTTTGCTCCCTGCAGTTGATCCAAGAGATCATCAATCCTAGGCAACGGATACTTACTCTTGATCGTGACCTTGTTCAACTCTCGGTAGTCGATACAAAGTCGGAATGAACCATCTTTCTTCTTGACAAACAAGACCGGAGCGCCCCAAGGCGATGCACTCAGCCTTATATACCCTTTTTCAAGAAGGTCATCGAGTTGCTTCTTCAACTCTTGCATCTCCGCGGGAGCCATCCGATACGGTTCTTTCGAAATCGGCGCGGTTCCGGGTTCGAGATCAATAGTGAACTCTATGTCACGATTCGGAGGTAAACCGGGAATCTCTTCCGGAAAGACGTCCGGATACTCGCATATCACAAGAATATCAAGAACTGACATCTCATCCTTCTTGGGATTATCCATATAGCACAGGTACCCGACACAACCTTGTCGAAGTAGCTTACACGCAGCCATCGCATTGATGAGCTTTTCGTTATCAACATCATTACGACCCTTGAACTTGCATACAAACTGGCCCCCTAATGAAAATGTCACAGTCCTTGAGCTGAAATCGATTACCGCCCCATGACGCGTCAGCCAATCCATCCCGAGAATAATGTCGTATGGAGCCATGGCTATACAGATCAAATCCGCTTTGAACTTCCGACCTTGAATGGTAATCGGAAATTTAGACAGACGCTTGGTCCCTACTAGTTGTTCACTATTGGGAAGATTTACCACAAATGGCTCACAAGCCTCATTGCACACTAAGCCTAGCTTACTCATACAGTTCTCCGAAATGAAAGAATGAGTGGCACCCGAATCAAACAATATACACACAGAAGTAGAATGGAGGTATAGAGTACCTTGAGCAATCGGAGTATTCGGTCCGTCAGCCTCACGCATCTCATAAAGCCGCTGACCTTGACCTCTAGAAGCAGTTGGGGCTTTCCCCCTGTTCTGAGCAGTTGTCTGCGTCGAAGGGCTAGGAGTCTCCACCGGCTTGAATCGGGGTCGGTTGTTATGACTAACAGACCATTGTTGTGACTCAGCTCCCTTCTGCCTCCTTTGCGGACAAAACGTCTGTAAGTGCCCCTCCTTTCCGCAGGCAAAACACGTCCTCTTATCCTTCGGACACTCATTTCTCTTGTGCCCCGACGTTCCACAGTTGTAACACTAGATCGGGTTCTTGCCATGGCCCGAGCATTGCGTAGAACCTGCCTGTGTGGCCTCCGTTCTAGCCCGGCCAGACTTGGCAAAATGCAACGGTGGCATGGGTCGCTTAAACCCACGAGCCTGAGGCTGGCTCTGCACCGGTCTCTGGCGATTGCACTTCTTCGCCGACTCCTCCAGAGTCACCTCCAATTTATAGGCGGCATCCACGTACTGCTCCAGAGTAGAGCACCCGTGGCGCACCATCAATGGCTTGATGTCTGGGTTCATCCACTCATGGAAATGCCAAATCTTCTGCTCCTCACTGGACACTTCCGGCCCAGCATACTGCAACCGGTGATTAAACTTGGCCGCAAGCTCAGTCACCTTCAACTCATCCGTCTTCGGGTAAAGGAACTCCTTATGCTTCTCTTCCCTCATAGCATGGGAAAAGAAACGATCGGTCATCTTCGTCTTAAACATTCCCCAGTTCAAACCGGGATGATCAGCTAAGCCGATGCTCTCCCACCATTCGCTAGCCACATCCTTCAGCTGAAGGGAAGCAATGTGCACTTTCTCAGCTTCAGTGCACTCGACGTTTCTGAACAACCTTTCCATGTACGAGAACCAATACGCCACTTTGACCGGTTCTCCAGTACCGTCATAGCTGTCAGGCCTCATAGAGCTAATGGCCTTCAAAGCTCGGCCATAGTTCCCTATGTTCCTGACGGCATCATCCTGAGGTACATGAATAACTGGCTCCTCAAATTCAGGGATCACCTGATCAACCGGCACACTTTGTGCATGTGGTGCAATTGGCCGCATTATATCGGTGACCGCTTGCATCACGATCCCCTGAATAGCCTCTATATCCACAGCGTCGAATACCACTTGAGGATTAGCCCGCACTTGACCATTGTCGATGGGGTTGTTGTGAGAGACAGACTCGCTCTCTTCCCCTTGATTCGCGGCGCTTCTCAGATTCCTTCTGGGGTCGTTGCTCGGCCCAGCACCAGCACGAATAGTGTTTCTTGTGTTCACCATCTGTTTACCGATCAATTTCCCAAGTATTTCACAACGTTAATATCATATTTAAAATGCACAACGCATAGAATCGACTCAGAATAGATCAAACTGGTAAACTTTTATTGATGAAGTGAACTGAAACTAAGTTGATGAGTTTTTACAAAAAGCCCTCCTAAGCGAAAAGACAAAATTGCTAGGAGGCTACAGCTCTAAACAAAATGAAACAAAACAACTAGAAAAAGAAATAACTAAGGCACATCACTGTCCTCCTTCACGGTGCCATGAAGAGCTTCCTATACCCACTGGACCTCTGACATCTTCTCTTCGGAAGTAGACCATCCTCGGGTTCCGGTGTCGGACTCCTCGACCTACTAGGACCCGGAGCGCATGGCTCCTCCCTAGGCCTCGAAACACTTGGCCCTTCTCCTGGAACAGGAACATCCGGCCCTTCCCTAGGAACAGGAACACTCGGCCCCTCCCCAGGTACTGGTGGGTAACAAAACTCCTCAAGGAACCCTGGTTGAAAGTCCGCCCTGTTCACCTCGTACTGAAGGTTGAGTAGCAGCTTCGCCTGTCGGATGTACTCCTGGAGCTCGCGGATGTCCTCTAGCATACGGGAGAGACCGAGTTCAGTCTCGTAAGTCCTCTCCTTCATATTGAACAAGGCGTTCGTCCATTCCTCCATACGCTCAACAAGCACTCGGGGCCTAGGCCTGGCCTGTTGGGTCGGAACCACCCTCGGGGCACCCATCGATTCCCAAGGCCTTGCTCTCATGCGAGCACACTCAGTCATCTCCTCTACCTGACGACGAGCCTCAGAGGAAGCCATCTCGCTCTGATGAAGCACGTGCCGAGAAGCAGGGCTCACCATCGACCTTCTCGATGTGGGGATAAATTGCGGGTCCACTGGTGCATCCAGCGGCCCGTACCTCCTCCTGCCGATACCCGAAATCCCAAGCGCCTCCCAAGCGGCAGGGGACAACGGCGTGTACTCCTCATCAGGCGCCAACTCTGGACTCGGGAAAATGAACTGCATTCCCGGGTCCTCACCGTCCTCAAGCAGGTGCTCTAGGTCATCTGACTCATAGCCGAACTCCTCGAGGTCCTCTTCAGGGTCCTCTTCCTCCGAATCTTCCTCTTCTTCCGAGTCTTCCTCTGGATCCTCCTCGGGATCCTCCTCCACCTCGAAGTCATTGTCGTAGTACCCTCCATGATACTCCGCCGACTCCTCCTCCTCCGTGTCCTCCCTCGGGTCTACTTCGGGCTCCTCCTCGGGACCCCTTGCCCCATCGGACACCAACACTACCGTCTCCTCGAGTACGGTCTTCACCACCTTGGGTGGACAACTTGGCTCCCCGACCTCAACGCATCTAGGGGGAACCGGAAACTCAAGCCTAACCGGAGGTGACGGAACCACCTCGGCTTCCTCCTTACTCCTGAATTGTGATACGAAAGCGCCCATATCCTGTGAGGCGACGAGAAAGGATTAGTCTTTCTAAATATAGAAGCGAACTTACTATATCAGACTGGAAAGAAGGCACGACTTGAATGGCAGAGATTTCAAAATAACACATTTTACTCAACCCGTTTTAAAACTTTTGGCTCTCATAACAAATCTGTAACATTCCCAAATAATCCCTTGAAAGTATTACTGCCAGTGACCTCAGATTTCACATCTGGGGTCACCCAAGGCTAAATCATTTATAACAATCATATAATAACACAAACTATATTAAATATCATAAAAATTCCCAAATATTATTTAAACCAAAGTCACGGTTTTACAACTGTCAACATCAAATACAACCAAATACAGAGTTGTTTCAATACAATGGAAGTATTTAAAATAAATAAAATTCACGAAAGGTCCTGATCGGAGCGATCTCACGCCTAGGATCTTCAACATTGGAAAACTCTTTAAATCACCATTTGCCTTCATCATCGCATACTAGCCTTCATGGAAAGGGAGTTTACCTGATGTGTCGTATGAGACGGATGACACCAGCCAACCATGCAAAGAAAAATAACCGATTGGTTAGTCTAATGAAAGACTATGCAAGGGTACAATAGAAAAGGTTCTAAGTAGTCGTATTAGGTTACACCCATCGCTTCTCGAATGAAAGCCGATGACGATAGTAAACCTCAACACTTCTACGGAAAGATACAAAAAAGGTATGAACAAGAGAACACTCCAAAAGATTGAGTCTTATGGGAAACGTATGAAGAGAAGACTCCAAGAGATTAAGTATTTCGGGAAGTATGACAAGTGTTTGGGAACGTTATAGTTTCACACAAGGCTTTTAAAACGACTTGATCATTTAGGTCCGCGACCAACCTCACCGCACAATGTGAATTCAGATTGGAAAGAGGACTTACTCTAACCGAAGTCCGGGCGGGTTCCAAGTTGTACTTCTCGCCCGAAGGTTCATTAATTATGTGCATAACCGCACTTATCTTATTTAATGACAAAGCGTACATTTACGTTTAAAGCTTTTAAGATATATCATCTCATCACGAGAGATATCTGGGGAATTAATCCCGGTTGTTGGCACCAGCTGTGTGCACCTACCCCGAGTAAGGGTACAGTCATGACAAGATAGTACTAGGGAAAAATCCTCCTAATACCAATTATAAAGAAACGACTAGACCTCGCAAGGTACATAGCGTTCCTACGAATACTCGTTCTAACTACACAGTTAAATTCACACAATAATCCACACCAATACCATCACGGTAATAACAGGTATAATAGAGTTGTTTCTAGCAATATATACAACCTATTATAATATCATATTTTATCACATCGCTTATTAAAATCTGTTCCCAAACGAAAACAACACTTCATTCTAATTTAATTAACAATAAAAAAATTGATAACTAAAGGAAATATGGAATGATAAGCAAGAGCGAACCGCCACTTGCCTTAATCTAGTGAATTGACGATGTCGGGTTTCGGGATCTGGAAACTGGAATCTGGTTACGGATTCCTACGACAACAACGAAACCCTGGGTTAGACACATTACGAACGAAACGATACGAACGAAAACGATATGAATCGACCGGAATAAAGCTTGAGTCGTGACCGTGGCTGTCCAAGCCACGATCGCGCTTGCCAGGGAAAGCCACGGTCGCGGTTTGGGCTTCCGCGGTCGCAGAATTCTGGGCAGAACCGCAGTCGCGGAATTCATCCCCGCGATCGCAGATTCCCCTTCCGCCGCGACTCTCCTCCGGCTTCGAGGCTTACCGACGACACGAATGACCTCCTTGGCTTCGAACGAGGGCTCACCACTACCACCACCATCACCACTAGCCTCCAAGACAACTCCGGCGACACCACCACTTCTGACAACACTCTGACGAGCCCGAGCAACTCCGGCGAGCTTGAAAACGAGAGAAAGAGGGAGATTGAGGCTGTTGGATGAAGATCTCCTCCGCTGAAGACCCCTATTTATAGGGTGGGAAGGAGCTTAACGCCGACCACACGAACCGATCGAGCTCCCTCCATCGGCGAAACGCCGAAATCCGAATCGGCGAAAACGCAAAAGGAAATAAAGACAACGATGAACAGTTTTCCGCAATCGCGGAAACTCATCCGCGGTCGCGGAAATACCGCGAACGCGTCCTTTGGCCTCTGGTCGCGGATTTTGTTCAAAGCGTGCTAAATCTTTATTTTTTGCACTCTTAAAAATATTTTAAGACTAAAAAATGCAATAATGTATATTATTACGTTCAAAAGATTATTACAGAGATCATATAGGTTACAGAAATTGCCCATTATGTCTTTCTTACAGAAATGATAGTTCGGGACTTTTAGGGGTTATTACAGTCTTTTTGTAGAGAAATGTCATACATTGTACTACTAAGAGTAGTATAGCACATTGTTTCATTTACAAGCTAGAGGAAGGATTTTTCTATCATATAAAAGACTTCACAGTGTTGCCTAACAAGAACGAGTTCCGGATTGTAAGAAATAATAACCACATGCTTGAACTGCATGGAGCTTCCATTGTTAGAAAAAATCAGCACAACACTCATGGGTTTCCTCTATACACTTTTGACCTTACTGAAATTGAAGAGATCCAGATTTCCGAGTCAAAGAATCTAATTGGTATGCTCATTATTCCTAGATTTAACACTTTACACATGCATACCTATGTTTAACCTAATAAAGCTTGTGTTTAACAATTACAGAGGTGATGGGCTATGTTATGTGTGTTGGCATACCCAAAACTGTTGGGACACCAACGAAGCAAAGAGGAGTGTCAAGAACTCTTGATTTCCAACTTCTGTGTAACACGTAAGTTGTTTTTGGCTCCTCTTCTATGATGGTTTATTCATATCCACTCTAATATCTTATTTCTATTCCACAACACCATGGCCCATATGACCAATTTAGGGGAACAAGTGTACGAATGACATTGTGGGACAATCTAGCAGAGAAACTTCTGAAAAGGAAATCAGGTCATGGCACGCTGTACGCTATCATATTGGTCGCAATGCATGTGAAGACATTTAAGCGTAAGATAGCCTTAAGTACTGCTGGCAAACTATACTCACACTTAATAATTTCATGCTAAGCGCATTGGCTGTTTATCTCAAATTTTAAAACATTGCTTGCAGATGAGGTTTACCTATCGAGCACTCCATCCACTATGATATTCGATGCTCTGGAAATCCCTCAGTTAGTGGAATTCAGGAAGCGCAATGTGTACTACTTCCTATTCCTAATCACATAGCATATGTTCTTTCATGCAAATAAATCATAATGCATTGGTTGGCATCCTTACCGTCTATTTCCTTTTGGCTGCATTTCAGGGACAACTCTGTCTTGAACGGCCATGCTGAAGCTGACAACCTCCCTACAATAGAAATGACCGTACTGGAAATGTTACAATGGTGCAGAGCTAAGAAGAAGGTGATGTTTTAACAATTTAATTCCTACATACTTCTATGTGCTTATTGGGAAATAAGTGCATTTCCAAATCCACCTAATTTTGACCAGGATGCGACTTGGCACTGCAAAGTAAAAATCATTGAGATTGAAACACATACCCCTTGGTACTATTTCGCATGGCACAAGAGGAAAATGCAAGAAAGGTGTCACACGCCGATGTGGAAATTTGTATTGCACATCCTGTGACATGACAATCAGTTTCCCAAAAGCAAGGTACTTGGTTAATACGTCATTATTTTGCAGACAATGCAAGTATATGCCCCTCTACAACATGTACCATGTTTTACCTTAGCCAAAAGCATGACAATTACTAATACTCCAACAGATTCAAGCTACGCCTGAAAGTCAAAGATGCAACCGCCGATACCATTGTCACACTCTTTGACGACACTACTAAGAAATTAGTCGGCGCTACAGCTGGTTCATTGCTGAAAAATGTATAGTATCTTAGACGTTACTCCCACACATGCATAGATTCTCAAATGTATAAGGTTTTGTCTTTCATTTAACAGGATGACAACTACGATGGTGTGCTGCCTAACGCCTTGACGAACATTATGAATACAACACATAGTTTGGAGATAAAATCCCATACATACTATGCCCATGGTAAGGAGAGCATTGTAACACCCCCGACTTATGTCGGTCGTGTCACACGCCAGTGACCTCAGACGTTAATGTCCAAAGTCACCCTAGGCTTTAAACGGAACAATTAAGCTTAAATAAGTCTATTAAATAACGAAAGATTTAAACAGCGGAAGACATATTTAAATAAAACTCAACCTTTTATTAACAGACTTCTCATAAATTGAGAACGACGATTTTACAACAGAGTGAATTTACAGCGGAAGACTTTTAATTAAACCCTAGTACAAGACTAGGTTATAAGAATATATATTAAAGTAATACTTAACGACCTTAAAACACTGGCACTTAAATCTTCAACTGCAAGCCTCTTCTTCAATTGGTTACTTCAAGACTTCAGGAACCAACCACTGATGTGTCGTATAGGACGGATGACACCAGCCAACCATGCAAGGAATAAAACCCGGTTAGTTAGTCTAATGAAAGACTATGCAAGGGTGAAAACATAATGGTTCTAGTGATCGTAACCGTTTACTATCATTGTCCCTCGAATAACAACTGAAGGAACGATACATAACCCGGAACTTTCACGAAATGATTAAAATTAGACATGCACTGAAAAGAAGACTCCAAAGGAATTGAGTCTTATGGGAAACGTATGACAAATGTTTGGGAACGTTAAGTTTACACACAAGTTTAAAAACGACCTTAGTTATTTGGGTCTACGACCAACCTCACCGCGTAACGCGAATCCAGATTGGAAAGAAGACTTACTCTAACAAGAGTCCGGGCGGTTTCCACGTTGTACTCCTCGCCCGATGGTATATTAATTATGTGCATAACCACACTTATCTTATTTAATTACAAAACGTATATTCACGTTAAGCTTTTAATACAATCTCGAGTGACTATGAGAATAACACAGGGTGACATACGCTAACCCAATGGCACCAGCACGGTGCGTAACGCCTCTTATCCTTAACGGGTGGATAAGAAGTAAGGATCATGACCTTAAAAGTATTAGAGAATTATTTCGACTAATACCGAGTTATAAAGAAACGACTAATCCTCATCCGGAATTAGCGTTCCTACGAATACTCGTGCTAATCTAGCATTTAAGTTTACATTTAAATCCACAACAAAACCATTACAGTAATAACAGGTATAATAGCGTTGTTTCTAGCAATATATACAACCTATTATAAAGTCATATTTTAATCATATCATTTATAAAATTTGTTCCCAAATGAAAACCACATTTCGTTCCAATTTAATTAACAATCAAAAGTAATTGATAACTAACGGAAATATGGAATGATAAGAAAGAGCGAACCGCCACTTGCCTTAATCTAGACGAACGAAGATTTTCCTGTGGAACGGAAGGACTGGACACGTGCTCAACAACCTACTGGAATTCCCGTCGAAATCTACCATCGTCCCAAGGTCCATCCCGACGACGCACTCAAAACGAGGTACAAAAACCCTAATTAGATGCGATACAAAAACCGAAGCACAAAGAATGAAATAGCCTGACCTAGGCAATTCTGCGGTCGCGGATTTCATATCCGCGGTCGCGGAATTCTGGGCAGAGCCGCGGTCGCGGTAGTTCATACCCGCGATCACGGTTTGCCCTCCCGACGCGGCGTTTGATCGAATCTGAGGCTTACCGACGACGTCAACTCGGATCTTCACTCCTTGGCTGGATGCGTACCACCACCACTTCTTCCCGGCTTCAACGGCACCTCAGGCGAGGCCCTAACTCCGGCGAACACTCCGACGAGGCACGAGAGAGAGAGAGAGAGAGAGAGAGAGAGAGAGAGAGAGAGAGAGAGAGAGAGAGAGAGAGAGAGAGAGAGAGAGAGAGATGTGGATGAGGATTCCCACTGCTGGAGGCCCCTATTTATAGGGTGAGAAGGAGATAACGCCGAGCAACCCAACCGCTCGACCTCCCCCTCGGCGAAACGCCGGATAACCAAGCGTCGAAACGCGGGAAAAAAAAATTGAAGTGACGATGAACAGTGTATCCGCGGTCACGGAAACACTTCCGCGGTCGCGGTTTGCTTCAGGCGATTCCGCGATCGCGGAAATCAATCCGCGGTCGCGGAATTGCCGTGGTCGCGTCCGTTGTCCCTTTGGTCGCGGATTCACACGCGGACTAATACTAGATCTTATTTTTAGTACTTCTAAAAATATTCTAAGACCCGATAATACCTTAAACGTATATTACTACGTTCAAAATATCATTACGGAGATTCCGAATACGCCAAATGCGTCTTGCTTACAGAACGAGGGTTAGGAAATTACCCAAATACCCTTACTGAAATTGAGGGATATTATAAGCTTCACATGCACCAACATCATTTATAAAGAACTGATGGAGGTTCAGGTAGTCAACTTTCTCATGACAGTCATGCATCTTATTTCCAGTACATTCAATGGCAGCATAATCTTTTCACGTAGAGAATTAAATTAATATTTAAAACATGCAGGGAAAAGGAAAGACATTCCAAAAACGTCCACAAGATGAAGGAACAAGTCGTTTTCCCCTTACATCGGCAGTGGACCAAGAAGAAATTAGGCGAGTATACACTGTTGTATTCAAAACAGCGCATTATAATTATAATACCACATCATTAGATCCACTTATATTTTTCACATTCACAAATCACAGCAACAAGGAAGTAGGATGCATGGTGAAATACATCAAAAATGGCGAGAATGCAAAGCAAGGAATGTTGGAAGATGTTATACCACCTGAGCCTAAAGAGAATGGCAAAAGTGGAGGGACACTCGGTGAAATGATGTTGGAGAATGTTGCACCAACAGAAATGGACAGAGGGATTATGCTCATTATTACAGCTAGTAATGAAGAAAAGGGAGACCAAGTGTAGTCTATAGATGGACTTCGTAGCATGTCCTATTACCCAATAATGGTTTTCTTTGACTCGGTTTTTATGTTGTAGAATGTCATTCCAATAAGAGCTCACTCAAACTATGAAAACATGAACAATGGTTTGCCTAAGTTAGTTACAGTATGTTTCAGAATGAATATAAGTTTCATGGATGCTTTTTGGCTATTCATACTACATGGTTTACCATCTAATTCCAATAACATCCCAAACCAACTATGCATTACTCTAACTTAGTTATATTATGTTGTAAAAAAATTCTGAAATCCGAACAAACATTGGCCACAACCCAGGTATACTACAATGAAAACCATAAAATTCAGCTAATGATGTGGGAACATAAAAGTAAGGAGAAAAATGTAAGGACATGTGGCCCACTGACCTGAATGAAGGCACAATCTACAGTCTTTGCTGCATTCCTTTCATAATCCAACAAAGAAATCTCTCTGGCCCACCCCAACAGCCGTGAAGGTAAAATACACATGATGGGTACATACAAGGGGAAACAGTAAACGGTGAAACACACATAATAAACGAACCTAATGAGTCAAGAATGAGTACTCAAATATAAAGATGCGCTACATTTTATGTTTCCCCTGTACTCCTATTTTCGTGCAGGTTAAATGAAATAATTGATAACAATAATTTGTCGTGCTAATTACTGTTATGCAAGTTATCCAAACAAACCTTAAACCGTAGTCCTAAGTAAGTAAGGGTCGAGTCCATAGGGAGACAGATTCTATCTTTATGTATAATTTCTATGTCAATCTTAAAGTAACCAGAGGGGGGTTTTGTATGTTTTAGAATCACTAAGCATGCAAAAGCAAACAAACGAAAGATCATGAATTCAGTAATTGGGGAAATAGCTCAGCCAAACAAACATCCACTATTCGTATGATAAGTTGATCATAAATAATCATTCAATATCTCATGCAATGGAAATTCCTATTCCTTTTCTAAAGTAACTACAAGCACAACCAGATACTTATAGCACTAACTAATTAAACAACCATGAAACCATCAAGATTCAGTTTAACAGCAGCATTAAGGATAGGAATATAGATAGGATACAATCTAGCATAAAACAACCAGCTTTTATACTAGAATGTAAATCAGTTCTCTTCTATATAAGACTAGCACAACCAGTTACTAGTACGATGCAGTTGCTAATACGATGAAGATATGCTCAACCCGTAACAATCTAGATCTAGCCATCAATCAATAGAGACAAACCCTAGTTGCGCAGGCTAGAGATTATCAGTATTAATCATAAACAATTCAAGCAAGAGAATAGATAAAATCCATGCGATAGATAAGGAACGAAAATCTCACAACTAAATCAAGACGAAAGCTTCAATTGTCTGACTAAGCAAGGAAGTCTTAGTTCTTCATAACAAAGTACGTAGAATAGAGAAAAGATGAAAAACGATGATAGTAGGGTTAGAGAGGAAACAAGCCTTCCCTCTACCCTTAAATACTAAAGATAAAAGATCTCTAAACATAAATTAAAACGAAATAATAAAAATACTTAATAATAATAAAATAAGCAAATAAGGAAAAAGAGTTCGGATCCACTTCCGACGGGGGCGGTGGTCGCCGCAAGCCTGGCGGCGGTCGCCGCAAGCCTGGCGGCGGTCGCCGCCAGAGCACTTCTTGAGGGTTCTTCGCTTCAGCTCCAGAAATATCCTAAAATGCCTCCAAGTGACGTCTTAAGTGTCTCCACTCCAATGCTCCAGTAAAGCTCCAATGCTTCCCTAAACACCACTAAATATATGCTAAAACTCCGTCTATACACACAACATAATTGTGTGTATCAATAATATATAGAAGCACACGATTACAACACTCACATTCCATATTTTTTTTGGAAATAGATCGGCTCCTGGTGTTTAGCGTGATGGATAGCAGACACCGCCAACCTGGGAAGGTAATGAATGTTGTCATCCGCTGTAAACTCATGAGATAACATGATATGGTGAAACATTAAAGAAGGCATGTGTAGCTGACCGTCCGCATGCAAAGGGATCCCCAATTCACATGACACACACATCTGGTCTTGACAAGGATCCACTCTGGAAAATACCACATAAATGTCATGAATTGCATACCCGCTGGAAATAACGTGACTAAACAGAGGGCATGGAAGTGTTACACACAAATGGAATGAATTGCATACAATTCCTGGATTGCAAGCAAATGGCATTTAGTGCAAAACGGAGCACACTAAACAGAGGGCATGGAAGTGTTATACGTCAATAGTAATTCCAAAGGTCATGACTTATCACACAATTGATTTACAATGTAAAGGTAGGCTTTTAAGGAAACACCATAATGTAACTCCTTTCACACAAAAAATATTCAAAAATACGAAAACAATCAAAACCCTTAAAAACAGAGATCACACATCTTCCTCAACTCCTCAGAATTAAAATTAGCATTAAAAACTCCATTCATTACTTGAGCCTCACAAAACCAGTTTCACCACACACTATAGTCCGGCCACAAGTGATCCCATGTTAGCAAATCACAGATGAATAGCAAGGAAATCACACAACTAGGTATGTCATTTATATTGCTCAGAAGTTCACATACAAGGATGTTACAGATACTAAAGTTGCTCAATGTATTTCGGATTTCCTCACCACATTTACCGCATCATATGCATCGTCAAACATACATGGAGGAAAACTAACATTGGAAACAAACACACGAAGAAGAATCGATGGAAAAGTGCAAAGCCTTATGTAATGTCCATAACAGGCCATCCACTTCATTTTTCTTCTTCTTCAATGAAGCAAACAACAGGCCCAGCCGTAGTCAGTAAGCCCATATTTTGGGCTTTGCAAAGCTGTAGTTAATAAACAATTGCTAAATTAACATGCATGCATATCTTAGATATACGAGCATCGTACACAGGGCATGATTTAGCCCATTTGTGCTGACAGACCAAAACAAGCATTAGACATATACTAAAACTTATCATACTATTTCAGATTCCCTAATCACATTTACCGTATTAGGTTCATCCTCAAACATACATGTAACAACACTTACATTGGAAACAAACACGCGAACAAGAACAGATGGAAAAGTGCAAAGTTACAACAGATTGAGGATCACAGGAACTGGAAATACAATAACACTTATTTCAATCATCAAGTCTTGCAGCTTCCCACCACTTACTATATTATTTTAAAAACGAGGCAAACAGAGGTGCATGCTTTCACCACTCATGCTTTTGCAAAGATTAAGTGTTGCATGTACTTTATGAATGCAAAACATAGACAAATTTACATGACAGGTCGTCCACTTGCTGCGGCTTCTTCATCAAATAATCACCTAATGGGCGCAGCCACAGGACCAACAAGTAAGTACATATTTTGTACAATTTAAATCTCTGCTAGGATTAAATTATTTCGGCTAACATGCATGCATAACCTAGGTATTGAGGTATCGTACAAGAAATTAGATTGCCCAACCTATAAATGCGTGTCCTGCAATGCAACTATGTGGTTTGAAGAAAAAGCCGGTGAATGCAAGAGAGGGCAAAACCCACGATTCTCCCTATGTTGTCAAGAAGGAAAGGTCTGATTGGATAGGCTGCAACAAACACCCCCACCTTTACAACAACTCATGTATTCTACTGGTGATCCTACTGCTGCAAAGTTCAAGCAGCTAATACGAGTATACAATGGGGTCTTTTGTTTCACATCCTTCGGAGGCCGAATTGACAACAAAATTAATCAGACTAAAGGGCCTTACACGTTTAGGATGTCGGTCTAGAACTATCACAGATTTGGATCTCTTTTACCCACCGAAGGTAACCGGCCGATGTTTGCTCAGCTTTACTTTCACGATACTGAAAATGAAGTGCAAAACAGGATGTCAAGCATTGATCAAGATGCAAAAGATCTTGATGAAACAATAGTGAAGGAATTGCTTACCATGTTAGATACTCACAGATGTGTTGCTAAAGCGTTCAGAATGGCTCGAGATTGGTGCTACACCAACAAGTCTTACGATTTCAAGCTCAGGCTGATTGGGGAAAGGCAACAAACGCCAAGACAATATAACAGACCCCAAGTTTCGGAAATTGCAGCACTCATTTTAGGGGACTTTGGGCACAAAGGTGGGAAAAGAGATATTGTGATTCATAGCAAAACACATGGTCTTCAAAGAATTTCAGAGCTACATCTGCTTTACATGGCATTGCAATACGCTCTCCTCTTCCCATATGGAGAAGACGGATATCATGAGAACATTCCATACCAGACCAACGAAGGAAAGAGGTGAACAAAAAGAAGTTGTATGACAATGAGGGGGTTCTATTGCTACAGAATCCAACAGCGAGTGAATGAAGGGACTACACTAATACTAGGTGGCAGATTGTACCAGCAATATCTGGTTGACGCCTACACTGTAGTGGAGGAAGAGAGATTGAGGTGGATGCGATACAATCAAGATAATTTGAGGGCGAATTTATATCAAAATGTATGTGATGCAGTAACAAAAAGAGATACAGATGCTACAAAAATTGGAAAAAGAATTGTCCTACCATCAACTTTTACATGTGGCCCAAGATACATGGTTCAGAACTACCAAGATGCAATGGCTATTTGTCGAGCTTTTGGAAACCCAACACTTTTCATCACTTTTACAGCAAACCAAAGGTGGCCCGAAGTAGAAGAAATGTTAGCTGAAATACCGGGACAGGCTGCAACCCATAGAGCGGATGTGATGACAAGACTTTTCAAAATAAAATTGACATAACTGATGGAAGATATTCAAAAGAATAATATTTTTGGGGACACCCGTGCTGGTACGCTCTAAACCCAATTTCCAATATAGTACATGTAAAGTTTTTTTAACCCTAAAATTTAATATGTTTCTTATTACATGTTTACTCGCAGCTGTCTATACGATTGAATTCCAAAAGAGAGGATTGCCTCATGCTCATATTTTGGTTTGGCTCAAAAACACGTGCAAATGTGACACTGGAACTGACATAGACAAGTTCATTTCTGCGGAGATTCCAAATAAAGAAGAAGATCCCCAAGCATATGAAATTGTTACGGAGTACATGTTGCATGGACCATGCAGAAAATACAACAAAAGCTCCCCTTGCATGATAGATGGCAAATGCACAAAACACTATCCAAAACCATACTACGCAGAAACAACAATTAATGAGGATGGGTTTCCAGTTTACCGACGCCGAAATAATGGAACTCATGCCATTAAGGGGAAGAAGAAGCTTGACAATAGATTTGTCATACCTTATAACCGATTCCTCCTGCTCAGGTATCAAGTCCGCTGCACTTACATGGGACCTACAACATGGGAATAGTTGATATGTTAGTTTCCAGAACATGTACAATGCAAGATAAAACCAAACAAATATTATTCACAACTATATTACAGTACAACCAATAATAGCATTGCTAATTGTTCAGTTCATTACATTATGTCGGGTACCGTGCACACATAAACGTCGAATGGTGCAATAGGTCGGGCGCAATAAAATATCTATTCAAGTATGTGACTAAAGGCCCAGACTGGGCAACTGCCGTAATACAAGAAAATGTCATAGCATCGGAAAGTACAGGAGGAGAGAATATCATTGAAGTTAATGAAATAAAACAGTATTTGGATTGTCGTTATTTGTCTCCATGTGAAGCATGCTGGCGCCTTTTTAGCTTCGACATTCACTACTCCAAACCAATAGTGATCAGGTTATCATTTCATTTGCCAAACCAGAATTCGGTTACCTTAAGAGATTCAAAGACACTACCTTCGCTGCTTAATAGAGATGGTGTTAAAAACACCATGTTCACTGAATGGATGAAGCTAAATGCAAGAGATACAGATGCACGACAATAAACATACACAGAGATTCCCAAAAATTATGTATGGAATGCAACCCAGAAAATATAGAGCAGGCGCAAGATAGGAAAAAGCTTTGGAAGAATTACATATTGCCATCCTACTGCGGGGGAGCGATATTATCTAAGAGTCCTATTAAATGTTGTCAAAGGACCACGTTCATTCCAAAATATCAGGACTATCAATGGGAAAGTGTATCAAACTTTTAGAGAAATTTGCTATGTTCTAGGATTGGTCAATGATGACAGAGAATGGACGGCAGCCATCAGAGAAGCACAACAATGGGCATCTGCAACTCAAATACGCCAGTTGTTCGTAACTATACTGTTATTTTGTGAAGTGAACAATCCAATGCAGTTTTGGGAGAACACATGGGAAGTGCTATCAGAAGATATTCTCTACCAGAAGAGAAGACAATTCAGATTCCCAGATTTAGTCCTTACAGAAACCCATATTCAAAAATTATTGTTTGTTGCTACTCGAGGATATTCTAAATCGGAATGGCAAATCATTAGCGGATTACACAACCATGACAATGCCAGATGCAACACTCTTAACAAAAGCAGACAATCGTCTAATTCAGGAAGAAATGAACTACAACATCAATGACTTACATGTGTAACACCAAATCCTACATGCATCACTCATTGCAGAGCAGTTGTTGATCTATGAACGAGTCGTTTCTTCGGTCCTAGATCAGAATGGAGGATTCTACTTTGTATATGGTGCAGGAGGTACGGGGAAAACATATCTATACCAAGCTATAACTGCAAGATTGCGATCAGGAAAACACATTGTCCTTGCAGTTGCATCCTCATGTATACTCTTAAATTAATCCTTTCCACCTGGATTCTATTAATTTAAGTGTTATAGTCTTGTAATTTACACAAAATTTTGTGAACATAAACACAAATCAATGCAGGTATTGTTGCCCTTCTACTACCCAATGGCAGAACAACACATAGTAGGTTTGTAATTCCATTAGAACTATTGGAGAATAGTACGTGTGGGATAAAGCAAAACACACATTTAGCTGGTCTGCTTAATGAAACCAAATTGATTATATGGGATGAGGCACCCATGACACAGAGGTATGCATTTGAAGCACTTGATAGAGCATTAAGAGACATATGTAGCAGCAAAGCTGAGGCAAACAAAAACAAATTATTTGGTGGAATTACAGTTCTACTAGGAGGTGACTTTCGCCAAATTTTACCCGTCATTCCAAAAGGCAGGCAGGCGACAAGACATTGTTGAAGCTTCCATCAACAATTCTCACCTATGGCCAGATTGTCAGGTACTAACCCTATCAAAAAGTATGAGAGTTAATAAAGTAGATTCAGATGGGAACATTAATCTACGGAGGAAAAAAATCAACGAGTGGGTTATGAACATTGGAGATGGAGAAGAAGTGGCAAAGTCAAAAGAAGGAGAAGATGAGGCAACTTGGATTGAAGTCCCAGAACAATTCATTCTGGATGCAAAGCAATGTCCAATACATGAGATAGTCTGAGAAATATTTCCAGACTTCACATCTAAGCAAAGTGATGCAGAATTCCTTCGGAAAAGAGCTATTCTCACCCCTTTGAATGAAGATGCAGATGCTATCAACGAATTCATGTTTGACATGTTACATGGAGACGTGAAGGAATACAGAAGCTCAAATGAGATTTGCAAGGCATCAACTGATACATCTGAACAAGAAAACATGTTCCCACCAGAATTTCCCAATTGCATTACTAAACCTATTTCCCTTTATAGGCATGCCGCCCCACTTACTTAGGCTGAAAGAAGGGTTACCGGTCATGCTTCTTAGAAATGTAAATCCAAGTCATGGGCTTTGCAATGGGACACGGCTGATAATTTCACATATGGGTGAATGGATCATTAAGGCTGTTATAGTTACGGGCAACAATATTGGAAAGAAGGTATTGATCCCTAGAATTTCAATGACATCTACAAGCGGGCAATGGCCGTTTATAATGAAACGGAGACAATTTCCTATTAAACCGTGTTATGCTATGACCATCAACAAGAGCCAAGGACGGTCTTTGAATCATGTGGGTGTTTACTTACCAAGGCCTGTTTTCAGTCATGGACAACTTTATGTTGCAATCTCTAGGGTGACGGACCCCCAAGGGTTAAAAATAATTTTGGTTGAAGGGGATACCAACTACTTTAGACACACAAGGAATATTGTGTTTAAGGAAGCTTTCAACCACCTCACCGCGTCAAATCAGGTACACAACAGTTATTATCATGCGCTTATCATTATTACTGACAATATATGCTAATGCACATTATGATGTCTACCTATACAGGGGCTACAAGACACAACCCAAGTGCAACAAAACAATAAACCAAGTATGGAAAAGACATAGCTCTACAATACCACTGTTTCAAAGTTTAAATGTATATAATTTAGTTTCACCCATAACTGTCCTTCATTATAGTTTTAGGCCAAAAAATAAACACAATGTTTCACTTCTGAATCGTATACCACTGCGGCAACATGTAGTTTAGTCATGGACAACATACACAAACATTTAGCCAACCAAATCCACCCTACAATGACACATCCAGTGACTTTACGGGGTCAATACTAAACAATATGTTCCTTACATAATCCTGCCCATTTTAGATGCTACGCTACTAAGCTACTGACATCTATATTCAGCTCACCAAAAACTATATCATATAATCCACACTCGGTAAGAATCAATAAAAGAATATAAGCAAACTACACTTGTCAAACGAACATTAAAACAGCAGAAATTTCTTATTACTGAGAGTTTGAAGTGGAAAATAGAATGCCAGTACTTACCTGCTTTACTTGGCTTGCTTCATTCACTTGCCGCCTAACGTACTACACCTTGCCCTAATGAAATGATAGAACAGAACTGGATTGTTATTTTCAAATCAGTAAACATTAAACTAAATAACAATTAAAACACACACCACATACACTACGTGTTTGAAGTATCTAATTTAATAGCACAATAATATTTGACATACCCAACATCCACTTTTGGTATTTGTGATTCCGCATTCGTTCATTTTGCACTACATTACGCATTTCATTCTCTCCATTGGCAAGAACATGGGCACTTCAATGACTGCTACGCCGCACAAAGTGGATCAAACTATATCCTGAAACTGAACAAAAAAAAATTAACATAGTCAAAATGTGCAGGTCTAACAAACAAAATAATAGCACATACAACGGATCTATGATTCACCGCATGTAAACACATAAGTGTCCAAAAAATGGAGACCTATGAATTTGCATGTAAGCATCACATGGGTAGAAATCAGGAGGCAAGCGAACAACAAAAGTGCAAACGATAACAAGTTAAAGGAATAACTAGAAGTAGGGAGAATCACCTTGGAGAAAAGGAGAAGCAAGAAATAGTAATATAGAACCCATATAAGAGAAAATGGAGTAAAAAAGGTTGCATTTTTAAAATAGGACAATTAAAAGGTTACATACTCGATGCAGACAAAAAATGCTACAGTTCATTTCAGGTTGGACCGCTATTTAGGGGGAACAAAGGAAATCTCAACCATGTTTCAAATTCTGCATTTTACCGCATTCACAAACTGTGCACAAACAAAACTATAAGAAATAACACACTTGCCTTTTAACCAGATATCACACATTTACTTTACAATATCATAACAGTTGACCCTTAATATAAATCCTCAAATATAAAACTACCATCCAAAACATATTTCAATACTTCACATCTTCGCATGCATGACACGGTCATGTTTCCAAGACTATGCGGAACATTAATTACACAAAAATTGATTTGCTCGCATACAATGACAGCATCGCCAAATTTAGTGCCTACAACCTTTCACATGAATGTGAAAAAGGACTATAAAACCCACTGAACACAGACATGAGAAGTGAAAACAGGAATGATGAAGAACCAAACTATAAGTTAACCTACGCAATAACATGCGTAATTAAGAACCCACCATGCAAGCCACTCAGGACGGCTATTTTGGAGTAGCTGGCCATATCCCTATCAATCACAAGATCTATGCTTGTAAGAACATCTTTCACATCCTGCATAAAGGAAATCGTGCATCGGCTTATCACTTAAATATCCTTGTGTAATTACTAATCAATCCATTACACCAACAGGATATAAAAACATGGAGACACAATTTTGAAGCACCACCTGTAAGCATACTTCACCTGAAAATCATGCATCAGCTTATCTTTCCGGGCTACAAACCTTGATTTAGCCGGTTGCTTCACACCTGCAAAAATAAATCCATAAGCACGGAACCAGAAATTTATATGCCACAAGTTTTCACACACTCGACCTCTGTGACTTTGGTGGACGAAACGAAATTACAACACCATTAGAAGATTATCTTGGCACGTACTTTACTGGACTACTCATATTGCAGCACTACAACGCCAATAACAAATACTAGATCGGAAACAAATAACAAACACTATGCAAAATGGGGCACTACCAAATACCATGACAATAAATATATAAAGTCGCTACACCTAAGCAAGCAACCCATTCCGTATCAGACAAATAAAATCAAAATGGAAACAACCTAAGATTGCTACACACAAAACAAATGACAGTAAATCTAATTTACATACACATCAATTTAACAATCAACTTAAATACATGAACCTCGTTCTTAACTGCCAACCCAAAAGAGAATCCAAAATACATCCATTCACATAACGACACGAATGCAAACCATCCACCCACACAAACCACTTAAGATGCAGTCTGTCCTTTACAAAATGTAGGGTATGAAAAAACCATTCTAGACTTGCCCCAGATAAACAACTACCAAACACCACTACATCAGTTGATGTAGTGAGACATTAGAGTTTCCTTTAGAAAAGTTGAATGCTCAAGTTCCATCCTTATCTTTATCCCATTACACTGCGACCGCAGTTTAAGCTGCACAAACAAACCATAAGCGACAGAACAAGCATATACACTCCAACACAAAGAAAAAATCTTACCTCTCTAAGTTGAACGTTCATCTGCCATAGCTGCGCATGATTCTGAGCGGACGACGCATCCAGTGCAGCAACTTCTCGACTAATCCTAGTTGTTTCACTCACCAACTCATCCAACTATATGTCCTGAGCAACTATCTCTTGCACATAACACATCCACATATCGTGGCTCATCTTCTTCCCTGCAATAAACATAACCCACATGAAACACAGTAAAGCAAACGAAAATCGTTAACTACACATTATTCAGAAAAGATGGCTAACCTCCACAAGAAAGCTCGGCCTCTCTGGCAACTTTCAACACATCAAACAATTCTTGGTACACATCGGTGTGGAAGTGGTACTTTGGTGCCATCCTGTCATACAATCTCAAAATATGTACACTACTCATGTCAACCATGTAAAGATGGGAACAGACTCATAGTCAATCATGGTTTAAAATTATAAAAACACAAATGTTATATACTCACAATACCAAGTATTACTAACTAAACCAGTGGAACTTCCCCGGCATGTGCGCAGAATCAAACAATTAAACAAACAACCGCATGAGGATTGCAAGACCAATGTTTGAATGGGAAAAAACCAACAACAACTAACCAACACAAAAGTACAAGACATCTCTCAAACTAAACTAAGGCCAACATACTAGCAAACATTAATATAAACTACCAATCGGAATATATCAAACAACAAGACCATCTAAAATGACATCACAATTTATGCACTCCAGATTAACGAAGCACATATACAAACTAAACAAGATGATCACAACAAATCAGGGAGGAATGTAAAACAACACGCGCAAGTACAAAGGCTACTCAATACAAACAAAATCTACTACACTCAGATCCTTATTTTGTCTGCTTCAAACAACAACAACACAAAACACAGTACTCCAAAAACTAGGAATTGCAAACGATACATTATACATGGCCAACGAAATAAAATACACATAGGATAAAACAGACACACTAACATATACATCGACTGCGCCCACACTTAAAATATACTATCTCGCTTACAAAAAAAAATTAGGAACAAGCAAGAACTATGGTAGAAAACAAACCAACATGCGTAACATGGGTACAGTGAACAAGAAAATTTTAGAACAAAAGCCACAAAATTGCACTAAAGAAGACCCAAATTATCAACAGGATTCGAAAAATCTTGACAAGAACAGTGGCGCAAAGCATGGACACGTACATGAACAAAGAAGGACAAAGACGAGCCGGCAAAAAAAAGAAACAACTCGATTTCAACACAACGAACACAAAATTAGGGCAAAAGGAAGGAGACAAGAAACCTTGCCCTGGGCGGCGAAACAGAGATTGAGGATCGACGCGGGGAGAAGAGGAAATGCAGAGAGATTAGGGCTCTCGGAGATGGCTTGAGAGTATTTGGAACCCCCGGGGAATTTAACACGCTTCCTCATTTCCCAAAAAAAAAACGTTGGAACTATACAGTTCATTTATGGCAACTCGGACCTAGAACAACAAAATACATTCATCCGTTTACACGGGACCACTTACACTGCACTATTACGAATCATTCATTCCCGGCAACAAAATAGAAAGAACACGAGTTCAAGTCATTTAAAACAGTTCACTTAATTGTAAGTACAAATCAAAACATAAAAAGGGAATGAGACATATACGAAACACACATAAAAAAATCAAAATTTATTATAATCAAATACACCCAAAACATAACATCAAATAGATCTTAATACACAAGAAAAAAAACAAGTTACTACATAATTTAAACCTTTGACAATACAAACAATACATCAAGCATATTTCAATACAATGTATTATACACGTACAACAAGAAATACATAAGAACACTTCATGATCAGACACTTACACAGTTCCGACAACTATTCTAGTCAAACAGATAAAAAGTTCATCATCCCTCCAACACGACATCTTACTACATAACCCAAAGTACCAAATACCACTAAAATAAAATAAAAAGGAATTACAAATTTATTCATCTCGTGCGTAGCACGGGCATGCCACCTAGTTACTTGTATGATAATGTCATCTTGAATGCCCAATAGTTAATGGCTTCAATCGGATCCAAGGAGGTCGAAAATCCGCCATTAAAAGGGAGTTTAATGCTCACGTGAAAATGGAGTTTTGGGGCTGGGAAGAAGACATCCATTTCTGGGTATGTATACCCCCCCCCCCCCCCCCCACTTTAGCTTATTTGCACATTTTGCCTAACTTTTTTAAGTTGTGGTAAAAATACCCTTATTTTAACTTTTAAAAATTACAAAAATTATCCAAACATATTTATTTTAATATTCTACATTTATAATATTATTTTAAGCCAAAATTAAAGTATAGAAAAATTTAACTTAGGTTAAAATAAGCTTAAGTTATTATTCTTATTAATTTGACCATACTTATATCTTTAACAAAAATTTGTAAAACTTGATTTAAATATTCTAAGTCAAAATTGATAAGTTTTATCAAAATTATAACATAACGTTAATCATAATTTAGACCATTCTTAGCTTTACAGAATTAACATACTTAGGACAATTATTATTTTATCCCTTTATGGATAACATAATAATTCTTAAGGCCTTTATTATTATTTAAAATTCTAAAATTACATTATTTGTTATACTTATTTATTTATTTTAAGACTATATTATTATTAATCATATGATAATTTGTACCAAAACTTATCATAACCCAATCTTTGAACCTAAGTTCATGAAAGTATAAATTACTCCTCTAAAAGAAATAAAATAAATTTCAAAACTTTTATTTTTATCACTTTAAAATTATCATTTTACCCTTCTATTTTAAGTGGGATATTACAATACTACCCCTTAAAAATAGTTTCGACCCCGAAACTAGCGCTTAACAAGGTAGGGAACAATCACACATGTCCCAACCTAACACTACCCTTTATGAGTCCAATCAGTCCTTATCAACATGTGATATGCACTGATTTAGCACTCAAGGATTCTCGTATGAACACATAACCCGCAATAGTCACGAATTTAGTAATTTTTGAAACAAGGAAATACTTTTTTATTATTCGAAATATTACATCAAAACAAACTGATGGAATGTCAAATAGACAGGTTACTAAAGTATGGAGACTTTAGACATACAAGTCATTGCTCCTTATTCTAAAAAAAACTCACAAAATACCACTACTCGTTCAGGGTTTCCTTCTCGTCGGATTGACGCATCATGAAGAGTCGTTGCCCTTGACTCGAAGATTCAATAGGCGCCTTGCCTTTATTCCGAGCAACAGATTGCTCAGAAGCGGACACTTCCGGCTTTGGGTTCTGCCTACTGCCAACATTTGAGGCCTGGTATGATTGTGTTGGCTCTTGACCCTTCTGCCTACAATATGTTTTCACGTGACCTTCTTTCCCACAATTATAGCATACCCACTTCTCTTTTTGGCAATTAAAATTTGTATGCCCAACTTCACCACATTTGTGGCATAGAATTGTACCGCTACTCCAACCTAAGCCTTTGGTGGAGTCGAACTGAGTCATCTCCGTCTTAGCACGACTAGACTTCTCAAACTTGGTAGGCGTTGTCGGCCGATAGACTTCCGGTTTTGTTGCCCACCCTTAGCCTTATTCTGTTCCTCTCGCTTTCGGGCGGATTCTTCCAGCGTAGCCTCTATCTTTTAGGCCGCATCCACATACTACTCCAAGGTAGAGAAACCCTGACGCACCATCAAAGGTTTTATTTCTGGATTCATCCATCCATGGAAGTACCAGATCTTTTGTTCTTCAGAATGAACTTATGAACCAGGATAATGCAACAAATGATTAAATTTGCCGCCAACTCGGTCACCTTCAGTCTCTCAGTCTCTGGGTAGAGGAACTCCTTTAGCTTTTCTTCTCTCATAGCACGAGAGAAGAATCGATCGGTGAGCTTGGCCTTGAACATTGCCCAGCTCAGATTTGGGTGATCATCCAACCATGTTCCTTCCCACCACTCACTTGCTCCGTCTTTCAGATGTCACGAAGCTATGTGCACCTATTCAGCCTCAGTGTAGAACACATTCCGGAACATCCACTCCATATGAGAAAACCAATAGGCAACCTTGACTAGTTCTCCGGTCCCATCATAGCTATCCGGGCGCATTGAATTGATCGTCTTCAACGCTCGGTTGTAGTTCCCATCGTTTCTTTTGGAAATCACTGGAGGTGCAAGACCTTAACGTTCCCCAATATCAGTTACGACCCGAGGAACGGGAGCCGCTTGAGCTTGCGGTATCCCCTGGGCTGTCAATACCTCGACCACTTGCCTCACTATGTGCCCAATGATTGTCGCATCTAATACGATCGGGGCTGGAGGTGGAATGAGTGGAACTTCCCTCGCAGCTTGAGGGTCCACTTGTCCCTGATGAACATCTTCTCGCAGGGGCGGGTTATTGTTATGTGAGCCAGATCCCGCGTCATCCCCTTGCTGAGTAGCACTTCTCAACTGAACTCAAAAACCATTGCTAGGATCTTCATTATCCGCTCGGTTGGTGGATCGGGTGTTCACCATCTGTTGATGAACCACAACGTCAAATTAGAATTTTCAAACTTGTGTATGATACTTAATCACTTACGTTATGATACGAATCGTAAGGATTTAACCCAATAACTTATATTAGATTGATTGACCTCCACCGTTACCCTTAAAACGACTTTATCCTCTTACTTGAGAATAAGGTAAATAGGATAAATGTCAACCTTAGAATGACATTAAACCTAAGAATGGACGATATCCTTACAAATTGATCTAAGGAATAAGTAACTGAATCGAAACTTGCAGAGGTTTGAAAACCACTTTATTATTAAACTGTATACTTTCAATCCTTATATACTTAATTTAATAGAATAACTTCTTAAACTAATGACATTATAAACTTTACCAAAATCAAAACCACACTTCCAAAAATTATAATCATAAACTTAGTTTTAACCTTTACAACACCATTTTATAAAAGCACTATAAAAATTAATACTTAACGAAAGAAGTTTTACACCATTTTATTTGTTTAATATTAGGACAAACCATTACTTTTAAATCTTACCAAACCTAAAGAAATTTAAAACCTTAAATTTAATATTAACAGTTAATTTCTCCGAAATTCATTTATAAAAATCAAATAGTTTCAAAAAAAATTGAAAATTCTCAAACCTAACACTAGGCCAAGAATTTTAAAACCATTGCTCTGATACCATAATTGTAACACCCCCGACTTATGTCAGTAGTGTCACACACCAGTGACCTCAGACGTTAATGTCCAAAGTCACCCTAGGCTTTAATCGGGACAATTAAGCTAAAATACATAAATAAATGGTAAATAGTGACAAAGTAGCGAAATACTTTAGTATAAACAAAAAACTCAATCTTTTATTAAAACTCCTCTCGTAAATTGAGAAGGACGGTGATACAAATAATGTGAAACTACAGCGGAAGACTTTGTATAGAAAACCCTAATTACAAGACTAATTTATATACGTATTACATTTACTTAAAAACATACTCAAAAATATTTTTTTAGTACACAACCTCAACTGCAAGCCTTCTTCTTCGATCGGTTTTTTCAAATCGTCGGGGACCAACCTCTGATGTGTCATATAGGACGATGACATCAGCCAACCATGCAAGGAATAGAAACGGTTGGTTAATCTAATGAAAGACTATACAAGGGTGAAAACATATTGGTTCTCGTAGTCGTATATAATCACTACCCTTCTTTCCCGAATAAAACTCGGTAAACAGTATATGACTATAGACTTCTACCGAAAAGAATAAAGAGGTATGCTTAAAGAGAAGACTCCAATGAACTGAGTCTTATGAGAAATTACATGAATTTGTTTGGGAACATTATATTATCACACAAAGTTTTAAAACATCTCGTTGAATATTTGGGTCATCGACCAACCTCACTGCATAATACGAATCCAGATTGGAAAGGGAACTTACTTTAGACAAGAGATCGGGCGGGTTCCACGTTGTACTTCTCGCCCGAAGGTATATTAATTATGTGCAAACGGCACTTATCTTATTTAATTCCAAAACTTGCATTAACGTTAAAGCTTTTACTCCACACCAATCTCGCAATGAGATATATAACATGGGACGAATCCCGAATTTCGACACTAGCTAAGTACACCACCACTTATAGAAAATAAGAGTATGTCATGACCAAAAGTATTAGGGCAATTATCCTCCTAATACCGAGTTATAAAGAAACAGCTAAACCTCGCAAGGTAATAGCGTTCCTACGATTACTCGTACTAACTAGAAATTATTATCCACACCAAAGCACAATAATCCACACCAATTATTATCTAGCACCCTATAATAATGATATATATATATATAAGGGTTATAGCTAGCATATATACAACCTAATAATAAGGTTCATTTTACACAACATTTTAACACACAAGTTCCCGAACGAGAAATTAAGAATATTTATCCCAACTTAATTAAGACAACAAATTAAGTTTCAATTAAGGAAATAAGGAATAAATTAGCAAGAACGAACCACCACTTGCCTTGAATCACGGAGAAGATCGAACGGCGTTTCGGAGATGGTTGCTTTCGAAAAGCAAATCGGCTTCCTTCTTTATTCCCGTTCCAAACGCAATTCTGAGACGTACCCAAATCATACACAATGAATAATTTATATTAGATAATTTATGCAATATATTATTTGAAGGATACAATGTCTCGGTTTCTAATTGAATTTTTTTAATTTATAAATAAATCAATTTCAAGGTTTTTTTATTAAACGACTATTTATATGATTAAAAATTAATTAGTCGTATATTCTATATAATCATATCATAAATAAATAAATTAATTAATTAATTTATAATCCCCAAATTTTCTAACTCAAAATATTATCTCAATGAATAGTCATTATTTACCCATTCATAATATAAGATAATATTATAAAAATTATAATTAATTTAATTGTAATTTCCATAAAATAAAATTAATCCTCAAATATTTTTCACTAATCTAGATTAATTAATTTAACCAAGATTAAGACAAAACAAATCAAAAATACCCCAAAAATCACGAATTGGGCACAAATTTAATCTCGTCGGAATACCTTCTTGACACCTCGTCGGAAAACGTCAAATTGGACGGCGGTGGTCGAACTCCGGCGATGGAAAGAGAGGGATTTGAAAGAGACTTAATGGACTCGGCTAGTAGTACTAACAATTTCAAGAATAAAGCTTCCAAGTACTCGAATTTTGGCCAAGAACAACCGGTAACGGGAGTTAGAGTTTTTGAGTTTTGGCTTCGAAATTGGATGAATTGGGGCAACGATTGAAGGGGCTTTTGTAGGCATTTTGAAGCTTAGGATACGATGGCTTTGGGGATAAAATTGAAGACGATTTGATCCAATGTTAGATTTGTTCAAATCGGCCCATTGGACGACACGGTGGTTTTGGGGATAAAATTGTACGATTTTACTCGACATTCAATCAGATCCAAGGAGGTCGAAAATCCGCCATTAAAAGGGAGCATAATGCTCACGTGAAAATGGAGTTTTGGGGCTGGGAAGAAGACAGCCATTTCTGGGTATTTATACACCCCCCCCCCCCCCCAATTTTACCTTATTTGCACATTTTGCCCAACTTTCTTAAGTTGTGGCAAAAATGCCCTTATTTTAACTTTTGAAAATTATAATAATTACCCAAACTTATTTATTTTAATATTCTACGTTTATAATATTATTTTAACCCAAAATTAAAGTATAGAAAATTTTAATTTAGGTTAAAATAAGCTTAAGTTATTATTCTTATTAATTTGACCATACTTAAATCTTTAACAAAAATTTGTTAAACTTGATTTATAATTTCTAAATCTAAAATTGATAAGTTTTATCAAATCATAATTAACATAAGGTTAATCATACTTTAGACCATTCTTAGCTTTAATGAATTAACATACTTAGGACAATTAATATTTTATATCTTTATGGATAACATAATAATTCTTATGACCTTTATTATTATTTAAAATTCTAAAATTACATTCTTTGTTATACTTATTTTGTTATTTTAACACTATCTTATTATTACTCATATGATAATTTGTACCAAAAATTATCATAACCCAACCTTTGAACCTAAGTTCATGAAAGATTAAATTACTCCTCTAAAATAAATTTTTTATTTTTTATTTTTATCACTTTAAAATTACCATTTTACACTTTTATTTTAAGTGGGATATTACCGAAGGTTCATGAAATTACTGTACTAGGTTCATACGTTCTCACATTTAAGTTCACGCGTTAGTTAATGTTGGTTCATTTGACAAAAGAGGTTCATAATGTGTATTATACAGTTTCAAGTGTATATTGTGGTAGGTTCATATTCTATTTGTATAGGTTCATATAATACAAATGTGTGGGTGCAAAGTAGATATTGTGGCAGGTTCATAGGTGTTATGTTACAAGTTCATACGTGTTAAGCTAAAGGTTCATAGGATTTAAAGTGTGTGGGTTGTTAGTTAAAGCAAAGGATGACTAAGATGAAATTATGAAGAACAACTGAAAACAAGAATTTATAATCTATGAGAGAAAACACAGTAACAAACAAGATAACATGTTCAACACAAACTACTGAATCTCCTTGTTAAAACTGATTTAACTTTGAAAAAACGTCTAAGAATCTAACACTTCGTTACAAGTGCGGTTGTTGTGAGTGGTAAACCTCTTGTATCTATCGTAACGCCTTTGTCCAGAACGGCTAGTAGCCATGGAGATCTCTCTACCACTACGGATACACTTGCCGCTTCCTTTCGTCTTAGCTTGCTCTGGGGGCAGAATGTTAACCTCGGAGGGGATTTCAACTAGAGGTGGTGATGGTTCATGAACCGCCGGTTCAAGGGAACCTTGAACCGGAACCTGAACCGGCTACCCATCGGAACCGGCGGTCCGGTTCAGCTAGTTTTTCGCCGGTTCGGAACCCGATTAAAAAAAAAAACATTTAAAAAAAAATTAAAACAAATAAAAAAAAAGGGCTAGATTTTTGTAGCTTTTTTAATATTTAAATTTTGAAGGGTATTGTAACATTATATGATTTAGGTTAGGGTTAAGGGTTTGTATGTTAAGGTTTTGTATAGTTTTTTTGTTTTTTTATTTTTTGATGAGGAAAGAATTAGACAAACGTAACGACTTAACGTAAGTTTGCCTAGAGCATCATGTCGGATGAGAACATGGAGTTCTGACTCAAGAGAAAGGTCAAGCACATGGGGTGAAAGGCTGAGTTTGGCAATTTTGTCAACAGAACGATTCACCTTCCGAAAAATGTGTCTGATGTGAACTTCTTATAAAGATTGGAAGTCAAAGAGAATGTCAGCGACAACCATTTCAATTTCCCAAGGACAAACCTAAATGCCTTTAATCGAGTTAATAAGGCAAAGGTTGTCACCCTCGATTTCAATTTTAGAGAGTTTGAGTTGTTTAGCTTTGTTAACACTCTTTTTAAGTGTCATTGCTTCGGCCAAAAGGACGGTATTGTATCCACATGTATGACTGTCCATGTGAATTATTTATGCTTTATTGTTTCGGATAATGTAGCCACTACCGGCTTCACCACTGGTCAGTTTTGTTCCATCAAAGTTTATTTTATGAAAGTTTGGGTGTGGTCGTTCCCATGTAATGTTCCTTTTCTTCCTATCAGGAACACTTTTTTTTCTGAGTGGGGATGAAGTCCTCGTTTTCATTGTTTTTTGTTATTTCCCAATTATTAATTAGAGTATGGATATAATTCTCTAGATTCTTGATTCTATCATTATTGTTGTAGTTAAAGATAATTTGGTTTCTATTTATCCAAAGTCTCCACCATGTAATAGCAAGACATGTGAATTCTTTTTTTGTTAATTGTGATTGTATATCAAAAAGGATATATTTTGGGGTTTTGTTGTTGGTATGGAATGCCTTAATAATTTGTTCAGCTCTTTTGTTTTGGATTTTTATGTGTTTCAAGGAGAATGGGCATTGCAAGAGAAAGTGAGATAGATCTTCTTGTGGGTTATCGCATGCATCGCAAGATTATGGAACTGCTACATGTTTTTGTGCTAGTCTTAGTTTTGTTGGTAGACCATTATGACAAATTTTCCATAGATTTTTTTTTCACTTTAGGGTAGGTATCCATGTTCCAAATCCATGATAGGTCATTGATTGGTGTGGATGATTGGTTTGTTATAAATTCAAAAGTTGTCTTAGTAGAAAACCATTTGTTTTTACTAGGCTGCCAATATAGTCTATCTACTATGTTATTATCTGGTATTGGTATATCCAAAATTTTGAGAACAATCTCAAGATTGAGGACAACTTCCAGTTTTGGTCTATCCCAATGTTTCTCTGTAATAAATCTGTTGACTGTTGTGTCCAGGTTGATTTGTATATTTGGTAGTTTTTCATTTATTATGTTGCAGTTAGTAACCCAATTATCTTCCCAAAAGTTAATTGCTTTCCCATCTCCGATGAGCCATTGGAGGCTAGATTTGAACTTGTTTCGAAGTTTTAGTAGTTGTGCCCATTGCCAAGAATGGTTACCTTTCTTATAGTATTTTAGGATATTTATATTTTTGAGATATTTCTCATTTATTATCTTAACCTAAATATTATTTGGTTCCGCAAAGTTTTTCCAAATGAGTTTCATTTGGAGAGCTTTGTTCATGTCTTGTGATTTTCGAATCCCAATGCCGCCATTAGCTTTGTTTTTACAAATTTTGTCTCATCCTATTAGTGGTTTATAACTTGGGTCTTTATTCCAAAGGAAGTTTCTATTGACTTTATCAAGTTCTTTGTGAATAAAGTTTGGCAACATAAAACATTGCATTATAAAGTTTGGTTTGGCAGCAAGATTGGATTTAATAAGAGTCGTTCTACCCTCCATGGATAGGGAGTTGGCTTTCCATTTTGAAAGTTGATTTGTAGTTTTTAATACTGTTTCTTGAAAGGTGTCTCGGTTAACTTTCTCATTGATAATTAGATAGCCTAGATATTTTTCTAAAGAAGTGGTACTTGGGATGTTTAGAACTGATTATATTGTTGTTTTTAATGAATTTGGGGTATTATTTGTTGTTTGGAATGCTGATTTATGATAGTTTACACATTGTCCGGATATGGAGTAATATTCTTCAATAATATTTTTAACTTTCGTGCAGGCAGGTTGATTTGCTTTAGCAAAAATGAGAATATCATCTGCAAAAGCAAGGAAGGGGATATTAGTACCCATACGTGTTATTTGAAAACCAATTTGGTTATGGTTAAGGTTACCTTTTTGTTGCAATTTTCTGGCGAGTATTTCAGCGCCTAAAATGAACAGAAAAGGTGAGAAAGGATCACCTTGACGTAATCCTCTATGAGGGTAGAACATTTATGTCGGTCCATTATTAACCAGAACAGAGAAAGATACAGTTTCAATGCATTGTTTTATCCATCCGATGAAACGGCTAGAGAATCCAATTTGTGAAGAACATAAAGGATGAATTCCCATTCAATTTTATCATATGCTTTTTCCATGTCTAGTTTGATAGAAACCCATCCCTCTTTTCCTTCTTTGGCTCGAAGGGAGTGGAATATCTCGTGTGCTATAAGAATGTTATCTTGTATTGCTCGATCAGCGACAAAAGCCCCTTGTAAGGGGTGGATCAATTTATTAATAATGGGTTTCATTCTTTCGGTTATTATTTTTGATATTGTTTTATATATTGTTGAGCATAGACTAATTGGTCGGTAATGATTAGTTGAGTTTGGGTTATCACATTTAGGAATAAGTGTGATAAATGTATGATTAATTTGTTTTAAAATCTTTCCTGAATGGAAAAAACTTTTGACGGCTTTGATTACCATAGGTCCTACAATATGCCAGTATTTTTGATAGAATATGGCAAACAATCCATTCGGTCCAGAGGATTTGTTACTTCTAATGCTGAAGATTGCATTTTTAATTTCCTCATTTGAGACGTTCTTTATAAGTTCTTCGTTTTCTTGGTCAGAGATTTCTTTAGTGATATTTCCAAGGTAATCTTGTAAGATATTGTGATTAATATTTCCTTTTTTGAATCGTCTTTCGAAATCTGTTTTTACTTCATTTCTGATATTTTCAAGGCCAATGATGATTGTGCCATCATTAGTTCTGATTTCCCGGATGATTTTTCTACTTCGCCTTCCGTTTGCAATTTTGTGGAAATAGTTGGAATTTGTATCTATTGATTTGATGTGTTTGGTTTTTTTTTCTTTGGCTCTAATATTTTTTCTGGTATGATAGTAGCTTATCTTTTTTATTTATAAGCTTGTGTTGTTTAGAAATTAGGTATTGATTTGGGTCAAGTAAGATATCTTTTTGAATATTGGTTAGTTCTTCCTCAACATCTTTAAGTTGTTTGAAGATATTACAAAATGTTGTTTTATTCCATTTTTTGCACTAACTTTAAGAGCAAGTGTTTTCTTAACAAGGTTATACATATGGGAGCCTTGTGTATTAATTCTCCAAGGTTTTGTATAGTTTATGGTTTATGGTTAGGTTTTTTTATAGTTAATTATTTTGATATTTTTTAATGTATTTATGATTTTTGTAGCTTTTTTAAGATTTAATCATTTAAAGGGTAGATTTAGGACTCTAGGTTAGGGTTTATAGTTTAGGGTTAAGGGTTTGTATTTTTTATGGTTTATGGTTAGATTTTATTTTAAATTTAATTATTTGAACTTTTTTAGTGTGTTTATGTTTTTTGTAGCTTTTTTAAGATTTAAAGGGTAATGTAGGATTTAGGACTCTAGGTTAGGGTTTATAGTTTTGGGTTAAGGGTTAAGGGTTTGTATTTTTAAGGTTTTGTATTGTTTATGGTTAGGTTTTATTTTAAATGTAATTATTTGAACGTTTTTAATGTGTTTATGTTTTTTGTAGCTTTTTTAAGATTTAAAGGTAATGTAGGATTTAGGACTCTAGGTTAGGGTTTATAGTTTTGGGTTAAGGGTTTGTATTTTTTATGGTTTAAGGTTAGGTTTTATTTTAAATTTAATTATTTGAACGTTTTTAATGTGTTTATGTTTTTTGTAGCTTTTTAAAGATTTAAAGGGTAATGTAGGATTTAGGACTCTAGGTTAGGGTTTATAGTTTAGGGTTAAGGGTTTGTATTTTAAGGTTTTGTATTATTTATGATTAGGTTTTATTCTAAATTTAATTATTTAAACGTTTTTAATGTGTTTATATTTTTGTAGTTTTTTTAAGATTTAAAGGGTAATGTAGGATTTAGGACTCTAGGTTAGGGTTTATAGTTTAGGGTTAAGGGTTTGTATTTTAAGGTTTTGTATTGTTTATGGTTTATGGTTAGGTTTTATTTTAAATTTAATTATTTGAACGTTTTTAATGTGTTTATGTTTTTGTAGCTTTTTTAAGATTTAAAGGGTAATGTAGGATTTAGGACTCTAGGTTAGGATTTATAGTTTAGGGTTTATATTTTAAGGCTTTGTATTGTTTATGGTTTATGGTTAGGTTTTATTTTAAATTTAATTATTTGAACGTTTTTAATGTGTTTATATTTTTTGTAGCTTTTGTAAGATTTAAAGGGTAATGTAGGATTTAGGACTCTAGGTTAGGGTACGGTGTATAGTTTAGGGTTAAGGGTTTGTATTTTAAGGTTTTGTATAGTTTATGGGTTATGGTTAGTTTTTTTATATTTAATTATTTGAACATTTTTTATGTGTTTATGATTTTTGTACCTTTTTTAAGATTTAAAGGGTAATGTAACATTATATGATTTAGGTTAGGGTTTATAGGTTAAGGGTTAAGGGTTTGTATTTTAAGGTTTTGTATAACTATATGGTTAGGTTTTTTTATATTTAATTATTTAAACATTTTTTAATGTGTTTATGATTTCCGTAACTTTTCTAAGATTTAAAGGGATTAGTAAGAATAGTAGGATGTAGGACTATAGGGTTTAGGGTTTTAGGGGTGTTTTGGATTTTAGGGTAATGGTAATGGATATTTCTTTTTTAAAAATATTTATATTTCGCCTGAACCGGCGGTTGAACTGCCGGTTGAACCGGCGGTTCAACTATGCCTTGAACCGGAACCTGAACCGGTCGGGACCTTGAACCGACGGTCTGGTTCCGGTTCAGGGTTTGACCCGGTCCGGTTCGCCGATTCCGGATTAGGAATGGTCATCTCTAATTTCAATGCCCGCATAAGTCTCTAAATGTTGTCGGTTCGAAGTAGCTCCGCTAGAAGATTCCCCGCCCGTACTCAGTAAGGAGGCTTTTTTCCCCTTCAAAAGCAATGAAAATTGTTTCAACAAATCCGGCTTGTCTTCTAGTAACCCCACGCAACTGTAAAAGTCGAAAATGATGTCATTCATAAGCAACTCACTTTCTTCAATAGCCATACACTGATTGGCGACGGTATCATCAATTGTGAAGACCGGGTTTATGGTGGCATCCTTTGTCCACCGCGTAAGAATGTAAATCTTCGGGATCCTATCCAAACACAAGTTCCTAAAGATGAAAATCATATGTCGACAAGGCAACCCAATACGTTGAAACATCGTGCAGCTACATATGAATGCGTCCTCCGTAACCAAGTGTTCCACCTCAACTGCTTTTAGGTCGCCTTTCTTAATTCCATATACTTTCGTACCATTGATGTCCGACATGGAGACCATGCAACACGAGTAGCAAGCAACATAAATCTCATTCTGAAGACGTAGAAACATAGACAGCGTGTACACCTTTGAGGCGTGCTTCTCCAAACTCAGAGGCGTCTTCAGTTGTGGAACCATCGTCAAGCTTTCGTGATTCAGCTTTGCTTGATGGTGTCTCTGAGTGTCCATAGAAATGTCGAAATGCATAACGAGCTCAACAAGGCGGTATTATTTGTCATTAAAGTGGCCAAAAAAAATGTTGGCCGACTCGGAAATCGACGTAGTACGGAGCAACCCACCAAAGAGGATGTCTCTAAAGTAAGCAGGAATCCAGTACTTCCGAATGGCAAACATGTCGTCAAACCACCTCTGATTCAACAAGGGGTATTCGTCCAACAACGATATCCAGCGTGCCTCAAAATCTATAGGTTCCAAATCATGGCTCCAAACTATGTTGTTCAGCTTGCTCCGGAACACCTCACCTATCTCAATATCGTATTTCGTCTTCCCCGGAACTTTGCTCATGATATGCCACATACACAACCGATGGCGAGAGTGTGGGAAAACCTGCTCAATTGCAAGCTTCATGAATGGGTCTTGGTCCGTCACAATAATCTTTGGCTCGTGAACCATTGCTTCCTTAAACTTCTCCAACAACCACATGTAGTCCTCCCTGAATACTAATCCGGCACCAAACGTAACAATTGTCTTGTGGTGATCGACATCGGTGAAAGGAATGAAGATCAAATTGTACTTGTAGCTTGCAGATGGAAAAAGGATTCGTAATCAATAGCAGACAACACATGTTCACAACTATGAGAGATAGGTGTATATACAATAGTTAAAAAGGTTCATACATTTATGTCTCATGTTCATGGACAATTAAAATGAAAACAACAACTAACTGAGAAGTGACATGATAAGGTTCATGAATTACTACTAGTAGGTTCATAACATTTTACAACATGTTCATCAGCAAACAAAAGTAATTACACTCTGTAAATGGAAATACAAGAAGAACGAACAAAAAAGAGGTAAAGTGTTTATAAAGGACTTATTCGTTCGGTAGGTCGCGTCAAATGATACAACATTGCCAAAGAGCGAAAAGTTCTTTCGCGACACGGGATCACACCAGAACAGTCGAGTCAAGAGGTCGGTGGAGTCGACATCGTACTCGAAATAGAACGCAGAGGATAGTTCCTTTTTCTTGAAGAATCTATTAATTGTCATTTGCACATCGAAACCGCCTATGTAAGCCAACATATCGCGTCGGAAATTCTTGAAGTCAACCGAAGAAGCACCAACGTGTGTGAAGCCCCCAACAATCTCCTTGAATATGCGATGGGACCTCACATGACCAATGCTTGCCTTCTCACAGTTCATAATAAATTTCTTGTGCCCCATATCCATCTTCCTACGCATCTTCATAAACTTCCTATTGTTGTCGATAACGAGTTGGTGAGTGTGACGTTCTTGGAAAGAAACTACTTTGTACCCCAGGCTGCCAGCCAAACGAAGGGTGAACTTCGACTTGCAACCGACCCTATTCGACACCCTTGTACGGAGACGTTTGTTGTTTTGTACTTGCTTGAAACCGTCCTTGCTGCATAATAGATACTTCAACGTAACAACTCCGTCTTTGTTGTGCGAACACTCATGTTGAACATCAAATCCGCACTCAAAAGCGTAATGCTTGTAAAACTCAACGCCTTCCTCTACCGTACGAAAATTCATTCCTACCACTGGTTTGATAGAGGTAGAGCAAACATAAATGTAGTATATCGAGCCGACTTGAGATAAACGAGACTCGTAGTGTGGTTGTGAATCACCCTCATCTAATGAAATTTCTTCAAGACTAGGGCAGCTAGATCCATAAGAGGTTTCACAACCAGGTTCAACAGGGACTGATATAGAAACTTGAAACAGAGAGACAACATGTTAATATTAGGTTCACAACGTGTTGACTAAAGGTTCATAGCTAATCAATAGTAGGTTTATGAGTTGAGAACACTGATGATGAATTGATTGTATGAATCTAACAACAATGTAAATCAAGTAGCACAACCAAACAAGAGACTAAAAATGACTGTAATAGGTGCATAAGAAGTTGAATGCAAGTTCATCAGTAATGAGCACTAGCTTCATAATGTGGTAAATGCGGGTTCATAACTAATCAATACTAGGTTCATGTTTTGAGAACTCTAATAATGATGATGAATTCATTGCGTGAATTTATCAACAACGGAAATCAAATAGAACAACCAAACAAGACATTAATAATGATCGTAATAGGTGCCTATGAAGTTAAATGCAGGGTCATCAGTAATGAGCATTAGGTTCATGGGACAAAAACAATGATCCAGAATGTTTCCTGCGAATCTAAAAATAGCGAAATTTGATGGCACAACAACACAAGACATGAAAAATTAGCACAAACACATTGAACCAACACAAAGGAAGATGATCAAAACAATAGCAATGCATAGATCAAACACACAAAAAAGAACGCAATCAAACGAAGAAGAAAACCTAGTTTTTTCAACACATTCAAACATCGGCGGTTTATACTATGAGAAATCGAAGCGAAAATGACTCACAAACACAGGAAAATAAGATTAAGAAGAAGGAAGAAGGATTCAATGCAAGGATGAATCGGAAATGGAAGAACAACCAAATCTAGGTCAAAAACGCGAATCGACTTACTCGAATCCAATCCGTTCGACATAATCGACGAGCGAAATTCAAAGCAAACACTAATTAAAAGGTTTTTAGACAAATCCAAGACGAAGAGCAACGTAATGCAACCAGGAAAAATGCGACACTGAAATTCTAGACGTTTTTTCAAGCATCGAGACAGAAAAATTAGACTCCTTTAAGCGTCGACAAGTGTTAAAACAAGCGTCGGTTAAGGACCCCTTTTCTAGTAGTGATTTTAACCTTTTGCACAACTATTAAGGAATGTAATCATTAAGTTAAAACATTACATACTTTTTCTAAAATTTATAAAGTAATAATTATCCATTTGATTTTAACCAATAAGTAAAGAAAATTTGCATAAAAAGTGTCAATATGTAATTTTCAATAACATACCTTGTAACTCACAAATAAATCATTATCTAAAATTCTACGATGACAACTATTTCTTAACAAAAACAAAAGGCTAAAACGATATTTGTTACCGAACGGAGGGAGTAAAACTTAGCATGGACTTCGACCATTAAATTATTTTCCAGACTATTTTTTTTTATGAGGAAGGAATTAGGTTGGTCTCAAAAACGAGATGAAGGCCAGCCTAAAGCATCCTTACGGATGAGAACGCAAAGTTCTGGATTAGATCTAAAATCAGACACAGAGGATGAGAAGTTAAGTTAGCAATTTTATCAACGGTCCAGTTCACCTCTTGAAATACATGTCTAACATGAACTTCTTGGAAAAATTGGAGGTCGATAAGAATATCGACAACAAACATTTTAATTTTCCAAGGACAAGTCCAATATCCTTAATAGATTTAATAAGACAAGCGTTATCTCCTTGATTGTTTCCCATATGAATGGTTTGAGCTCTCTAATTTTTTATTATAAAACCAAAACCAGTCTCACCAGTGGCTAGTTTGGATCCATCAAAGTTGATTTTAAAATTCTTGTTTTATTTTTTTCCATTTTATATTTCTTTTCTTCTTGGTTTGAGATGGTTTCCGTTTTTGTTGGTTAGTTCCATCATGCTCATTTATCTTCGTTATGTCCCAGTGTTAAAAATAACTTGGTTTCCATTTATCCAAATACCCCATTAAGAGGTAGCAAGATATGTAAATTCTTTATTAGTTAAAATTGTCTGAATTTCAATGAGTAGATTCTTTGAGTTTTTTTTCCAGAGATATTGATATTTATGATAGTGTGCTCTATATTAGAGTTTTTCTTTTTCTTTTTAATTTCCTTAAGGGTGTAAGGGCATTTAAAAAGGAAATGTATTAAGTCTTTATGTGGATGATTACATGAAACACATGCTAAAGGATCAATACGTGTTTTTAAAATACGGTTTTTCTAGTATGTGTCCATAGACACATACTAACAAACCTAAATAGGAAATTTATCTTCAAAATATTTTCTAATAGAGAATTGATAAACCCTTAGCAAATAAGATTAAACTAATGGCTAAACAAATAATTGCTAAAAAATGAGTTATTATAGTGTGTCCATGGACACACACTAGAAAAAATCTTTAAAATAATTTTGTATTAATTAGTATAGGAAGGTAAGGTCATCATGATAAATTTTTCAAATGAAGATTAAATTTTAGGATAGGTATCTAATTTTTAAATTCTAAGAGAAATTGTCGTTTGAGGTGCTGGTTTGATATGTTATTAAGTTAAATGGCTGGTTTTGTATAAGACCAAACATTCTTACTACAGTATAATCTATCCAAGATATTATTTTACGGTATTGGGGATATCCATTATTCTATCAACTATTTCCCGTTTAAGTTTGATTCGGTTCCATTTTTTCTCGGTTATAAATTCATTATTTACTGTGGTTGATGGAATGATGGATTAATAATTATTTGGGGCATGATTTCTTCTGTTTAGCTTAGTCCAATTGTCCATTTATTAGACCAGAATTTAATAGATTTATCATCTCCAACAAGGCAATTAAGGCATAAGTGAAATTTTGGTCTTAATTTGAGAAGTTACAACCACTGCCAAGAGTGATTAGAATTCTTTGAATATTGTAGTATGTTCGTATTCCTAAGATACTTTTTGTTGATAATTTTAATCCATATGTTACTTGATTTAGAGAAAAAAATTCCAAAATAACTTTATTTGTAAGGCTTTGCTCACGTCTTAGGTTTTTCTAATACCAATGTCTCTATTATTTATATTTTTACATATTTTATCCCATTTTATAAGGGATTTGAACAATACTGTAAATTGCATTAATATTCAATAATTCCAAATACCATTTTTTTTGGATTATTTGCATTATTTGTATAATCCTAAATTGCATTATTTGTATTCTTACATATTTTTCCAAGTAATTTGTATGAACACTACCGTAAATTGCATTAATATTCAATAATTCAAAATACCAAAATACCAAAGAAAAACATATTCTTCCCAATAATTAGATTTCCAACACTACCAACCACATTTCAATTCTAAGCACCTCCATATCCAAGAGAAGAAGAAAAAGAAAGAAGACAATTTCTCTCCTTTCCCTTTCTTTCCTCTTGGCCTTCTCTTATCCCTTGGCTGATCTTGCTTTGGTAGTCACAAAACGACAAAATCCTCCAACAACATCAATTTCAAATAATCCGGATTCTGCCGCCGACAACGGAATTAGCCCATCGAAGTGCAGATATTTACATCCCCGTCCTTCTTGCACATATCCAAAATTTGACCACGCCGTCTTCTTACTCACTGCCTGAATCCGAATCCTGTCATTGGGTTCGGAGCCATGTACCGGATCCCAAACGGGTCAACCGAATTCAGATAACTCTGGCCCATCATCATATTCGGGCTCTGGCTAAAGAAATCCCCGCCCAATCCGGCCCGTTGGTTTCTCCCGCTTTGAACCTCTTGCTCCAATCGGTTACATAGCTTCTCCTGAGGAGAGTCCACGTGGCACAACGGCGGCAAGCTAGGCACGCAGAGGTCACCCCCGTTGTTAATCCCCATTTGCTGCTGACCCTGGCTCGGCGGCCCAACTTCCGGGCCCGCCGTCAACCCGGCCAGCACGCTCCAATCAATACTACCCGACCCGAAACTCAGCAGGCCCAGCTTCTGATCCTCCTCCTGCTGCTGATTCGCTCTGAGCGAATTCATCCTCGGCAGAGCGAAGCTCCGGTCGTTGATCTCCGGCAGCGACTCCAGCACGTCATCGAGGTGCGATGTTGACGTGGACGGCGACGATCCACCGGCGCTGAGCTCCTTGCTGGACGCGCTCGCCATCATTTTCTCTGCGCTCGAGGTCTTCTTGTAGATTCTACACAGCACCCAATCGTCCAACTGCAACCAATAAAAAGAACCAAAATCGTCAACTCGTTTGAAAAATTGAGCTCCGTAAGCGGTCAATTGATCCAATTGGAGTCGTAAAATCAGAGAATTGGGAAGCAATCGAACCTTAGAGCTGCCGGATTTGCGAGGGGAATCGGAGAGGCGATACTCGTGCATGATCCAATTAGTCTTAGTGCCCTTGGGAGCTTTGCCGATGTAGAAAACCAGAGCTTTCTTGATCCCCACTTTCCTGCCTTGAGAAGTGATCACCTTATCCGTACCCGTTGCCTTCCAGTACCCGGACCCGGCTACTCTGTTGGGCCGAGACCCGTTTGGGTACTTTCGGTCTCGTGGGCTGAAGAAATACCACTCCTTTTCTCCAAACAACGCTTTGCCTGTTCAAAATCCAATCTCAATTTCAGTCAACAAACTCACAAAATTGGGAAAGAAAGCAATTGGTTAAACAAGTACAGGAACCGGGTTTTTGGTTCTTACCGGGTAAGATCCATGGGTCGAACTTGTACAAATCGATCTCGGCTATGATCTGCAGAGAGAATTGGTGGCCGGCTGCTTTCCGGCAGAGATACTGAACTAGCAGCTCTTCGTCGGTCGGGTAAAACCGGAAACCCGGAGGTAAGCTCAATTGCTCAATCGGATTTTTGTCGAGGATTGCCATTTTCTGTGCAGAAGAGAGGAAAAGACGATGAATTTTGATTTTAATTTCTTGGTGATTGAGAAATCAAGATTTGGAGCTTTCGAATTCCGAAATTTGGCAGCGCGGGCAACGGTATATATAGAGGGGCTGGGTGTGGGTGGCTGATTTGGGGCCACGGAAACGTCCTTGTCAGAGTGCTTTTCTACACAGAGTGGGGCCCACGAAGGACTGATCCAGCCGTCGAGATGAGTACACGTGGTGGGAGATGGGGGTTATGATACGACCGACCTTATCGCAGTAAAGAGAGAGTGGCTCTGCGGATTATAAAGGGCGGGAGGGTGGATGCATAGAACGGCGTGACTCATCGCAATAGAACGAGACTACGTGTCCGGGTGGGTGGGGCCAGCTGGGTTTGCTTCTAGAAGGTTGGGAGATGTTGTGCGGGTATTTCTCACGCGTGTGGTAAATTACACGTCGGCTCTTGGAGCGTAATACGACACTTGCGGTGACGTGGACTGACTCCGAGTAAAGTTTGGTCAATTCTTTTTTCTTTCTTGAGAAAGGGAAAGAAGAAAGATGCCAATTATCTTCTTATTACATTTAGGAGTAAGTTACATTTAGGAGTAAGTGATACTCTCTCCTTCTCTTATTGATCTTCCCATTTGATCTCGATACATTTGTCGATTCGTGTTTTGTATCGTTAATATCTCTAATTATATATTAATAAAAATTATAATTTTTGATATTATTAAAGTATTCGTTGAGACGAATCAAACAAGATCCCACATGACTATGTTTTTTCTTATATATTGGAAGAAATCTTGAAGATTCTCTTCCACTATGAATAGTGTACAAAAAGCAAATGGGAAGATCAATAAGGGACAGAGGGAGTAGTTTATATCAAAAAAAAGAGTATATCTTCTTATTACATTTAGGAGTAAGTGATAGTTTATATCAAAAAAAGAGTAAGTGATAGTATTTATAAGAATTTTGATTGCTTAGCTGAGGATAATTCAAATATAAAAAGACCTAACAATATAAGATGATCGAAAAAGAAATTGAGAAAACTACCAGAAAATATAATTAAAATAAATACAGATGGATCTATAAAAATTAATGGAGAATATAGTTTTGACTATATATTCAGAAATAACATAGGTAAACCAATTTTTCTATTAGGAGATAAATGTGGTTTATCAACCCCTTTGAGAACAGAAACTCTTGTAGTCAGAAATGTCCTGGTAAAAGCTTATGAATTAGGCATTCCTTGACATTCAACTTGAATGCGATAACCTTACTATTGTGAACGCACTTAATAAAATATGACATTGTCCATGGGATATTGAAATTCTTATTTATGATATCCTTTGCGTTTTACAACTGTTTTCTTCAGTGCAGATTTGTCATGTCTTCCGAGAAACGAACGTGATGGCCGACTTCATTGCTAAGCTGGGTCAGCAAATTCCTTGGAAGATATTAGAGCTAATCTAGAACTTGTAATTCTCATTCGCAAGGATGCTATAGACTGATAAACCAACTCTTCTGTTGTTTTCGGTCTAATTCTTACCTTATAAAAAAAACGGTTTTTTCGCCTGGTACCCCTGAGGTACGGCGAATTTCGCAATGTACCCCAAAGTTTGACCCATTTCGCGTGGTACCCCTGATTTTTTTTTTCGCCAAATACCCTTCCGTCAAATATGTTAACAGAAACGTTAAATTTTTTTTTTAAAAAGAAAAACCCAAAAAAAAACAATCTCTCTCCGTCTTTTCTTCAAGTTTATCCCTCGTCTCTCTCTTGGCTCCACCGGCGGCGTTTATCCCTCGTCTCTCTCTTGGCTCCACCAACGGCTCGAGCCCGGCCTCGCTCGCCTCCCGTCCGCCTTCGAGCCTGGCCGCCCTCCATCGCTCTCCTTCCGTCCGCTTTCGAGACTGCTGCCCTCCGACGAATCCCTTCGCCTTCGACGACTCCCTCCTCCTTCGAGACTGCTGCCCTCCGACGAATCCCTCCGCCTTCGAGCTCGCCTGGCCAAGTAAGGTTCGATTTCTTGGTTGTGCAGACTTTTTGTGAATGGGGTTAATGGCTTCCTCTCCCTGTGCAGACTTTTTGTGAATGGGGTTAATGTTAGGGTTAGCTGAGGGTTCAGGAACGTTTCTGTCTATGATTAGAGAGTGCTTGTTTTGCTGAACTGAATTGTGTTTAATTATGGTTAGAGAGTGGATTTTTCCCTGTGACTTGCACGTCTAATACCCTGGAGCACTAAGGAGGTTGAGAGACCCAGTGGTGGCTCACACTGCCCATTTCCCGTGCCTTCATCAGTGATGACCATATGCAGCAAATTATTGCTATTTTCTGGGTTCTGTTAGAGCTTTTACCATATGCAGCAAATTATTGCTATCTTTTGGGTTCTGTTTACCTAATAATTGTTGTTCTTGCCGATTCCGAGTTAAAATTAAATGCATCAATCTATAAGGCATTCCAATCTGACTCCCCATTGAACAAGAACAATCCAAAATTTGTTTTGACCATGACAATCTATATTTTTCATCTTGATAAATGTAAATCTTTAGGGAGTTACTCTATCTTTCATGTTTCATGTTTCTGCACTAAAATTTGGCTACTCAAACCATGTTCTACTGAACTGCATTGTAGTTAGATCATCACATCCTTGCAACTGCAACCTTGGCATCAATAGGTGGTTTATGGTGGGCAACCAGGAAGCTGGACATTCACCCAGCTGTTAAATCCCTAATTGGAACCACATTGGGCATGGCTTCCCTTCAAGTGAATATGCTCCTTTTTATGTCAAAGTCACATCTCTAGATCAATTGCAGATCCTTTTCTTGCACACATCACAGTAGTTAATCTGCACTTCTGTGTAATTTTGTTGTTGAGTGGAGACTCATCTTATTCTCCTCTTGTAGCCTTTTGTGGTTCATGGAGAAACTTAGTTCATTCATGGGAATGTAAGGGCACGATCCTGTATTTTTGTTTCAGTTTACATGTGCCAAACTACATATTATTTTCTTGCCATACTACATATTATTTGCTAATATTTGATATTTGTCTGCACTTTTATTCTAATGGCAGACAGAAGATGCTAGCCATGGAGAAGCTTGATTGCCAGTTCAGGCAGACAGATGATGACTGCTTTAATTTTGAAGCTGGATGAGTTAGTACATCATCACATTCTGTATGCTACAGTTTCTGCTCTTAACACCACATTAAAACTCCTATCTCTGCTTCAGGTAAAATGTTCATCTAAATGAGGGAAGCTGGAAAGTAAGCTCATGTACTACTATACCTAAAAACATTATTTATGCTATCATTATTGTATGTTGTTGGAGTTGGTTTAGCATATAACACTTTTGAAGCCTATTAGCTCAAATGGTAGAGCAACGTGCTTAAGCATGTGGATGTGGGTTCGAGTCCCACATAGGCTATCCTAGCAAAGCTGATTTAAACACATTGTTTTGCATGCTTGGAAGTGTATATGCACTAACAATTCATCTGTTTTGAAACTAATAAATTTCGAGGAATCATGCGATTGATTTTAGATAGTTTCAATTCTTACATAGATAAGCATGTGTGTATCTTGATCTTACTCAGCAGAACCCACATCTTTGTATTAGCCTATGTGGGAGTCGAACCCACATCTTGTGCATAAAGCACATGCTCTACCATTTGAGCTAATAGGCTTTAAAACAAGCCTGAAGATCATGCTTAAAATCTCATCATCCAGGCCATTGTTCTTCATCCAATTAAAGTCACACAAAACCTTGTTGCAAAGATACTGTTGCAATCGATATACCAGAAAAAACACACTTCAGCACATAGCATTTAGATCCAATTCAAGTATGAATCTAATTAGCTCAATGAGCACAGTCTAAATGCAACAATGACTGGCTTAATAACTGAGTGGTTAGCTCTTCTATTTTTCAAGGATATAAGTACCATAGATTTCCATATCCACTAAGTGCACTTGCTGCATGAATCTAAATGTTATTGTGCTAATTAATGGCTGAAGATAATTATACAAAAACATGTTAGATTTTAGGTTTTTGAATCTAAAGAGCTAACCACTCAGTTATGATTGCAAACAAATGCACATTCATAAAAGACCACATGAATATTTGCATTTCGTAATTGGACTTATCAGCATGCGCAACCACCAAAATTGATGAAAGCTAATAAGCTTATACTTGAAATTATAACCTCTGTCATTTACAAAAACCAAAATTGATGCTTCAATAAGAATGATTACGAAGTTAATGATATTATAAGAAGAATTATCTGCACACAAAACCTGTAAATAATGTGATGCCATCTCTGCCTTTTACAACTTCTAGCAGCTTCTCACAATACAACTTTTACTCCTCAAATCATCAATTTCTAAGATCTAAAATCATCAAATCTCTAACCCTAAATCCCTAAATCTAGCCCCAATAATCCACAAATTCAGAAAAGCCCTAAATCTCCCAAACCCTAATTCCCCATAAGCATTCAAAATCGTTTCAAACCCAACAAGGATCAAACTACAGAGGACTGAGCTACATACCTGGGACGCTAGAAGAAGGAGCTTGAACCAGGCTGCCTCGAGACGCTCTAAGGAGATGCAGGCGAACCACCGAGATCATTCTCTGACGAAAGAGATGGCGAGCGAACCAGGAGATGGCGAGTCGCCGGTGCCGCCACCTTGCCACTCGACCCAAGAGCACCGGCAAAGTGACGAAGAACGTTGGCAAAGTGAGGAAGAAGAGGGTCGGTGAAACTCGAAGAAGTCCATGAGATGGCGAGTCGTCGGTGCCGACGCCTTGCCGCTCGACCCAGGAGCACCAACGAAGTGACGAAGAATGTCGGCGAAGTGAGAAATGAGAGGGTCGGGGAAACTCGAAGAAGAAGGAGAATGGAATGGCGTGTGGGATTACAAACGGAGTTGTTAACAATTTAACGGTTGGGCACCCGGCGAAAAAAAAAAAACGAAATTGAGGGGTGCCACGCGAAATATGCTAAAAAATGGGATACCTCGCGAAATTCGCCGTACCTCAGGGGTATCAGGCGAAAAAACCGAAAAAAAAATAGTACTTATAAGAAAAAAGATAAATTATGGTTGCAGCTAAGAACATAGGCTAAATATATAGTGCATAGGCACATATATTGAGTACGTGTCTGTGCCAAGTAGGCACGTACACAGATTACATGCCCGTGTCATTTAATTATCCGTCGGGTATTCGATTTTGGCACGGGCACGTTATATGTGTAAGTGCCTCTTTTTTCTAGTTAACTTTATAAAAAGAAAACTAAAAAAATTATTGTAGCATGGACACAGATCCCGTGACCTACTTTAAAAAAATATTTTTTTCCAAAAAGTGTTTTTTAGTTTAATCAAACTAAGAAACTATGTGCAATGCTCCTATAACTTGATTGTCGTATTATTCGAATATCGATTATACTAGGTGTAACGTAATCCCAACTTCATTATCGTATCAATCGAATAACGGTTATACTAAATGTAATGTAATCATAACTTCATTATCATATTATTCATATACCGGTTATAATAAGTATATATATTGTAATCCTAGCTTCATTATCGTATCAATCGAATAACGGTTATACTAAGTGTAATGTAATCCTAACTTCATTATCGTATTAATCAAATAACGATTATACTAAGTGTAATATAATCCTAACTTCATTATCGTATTATTCGAATATCAGTTATACTAAGTGTAATGTAATCCTAACTTCATTGTCGTATTATTCGAATATCAGTTATACTAAGTGTACTGCAATCCTAACTTCATATTCGAATAATACGATAATGAAGTTAAGATTGCATTACACATCGATTAACCAATATTCAAATAATAGGATAATGAAATTAGGATCACAATATAGTTAGTATAACTAATATTCGAATAATACGATAATGAAGTTAGGATTACATTCCACTTAGTATAACCATTATTCAATTAATATGAAAATGAAGTTAGGATTACAGTATATTTAGTATAACCGTTATTTGAATAATCATATAATGAAGTTAGAATTACATAGCACTTAGTATAACCGTTCTTTGAATAACACGATAATGAAGTTAGGATTACATTACACTTAGCGTGACCGATATTCGAGTAATAGGGTAATGAACTTATGATTACAATATAGTCACTATAACCGATATTCGAATAATACGATATAATGTAATCCTAACTTCATTATCATATTATTTGAACATCGATTATACTAAGTATAGTGTAATTAATCATTAATTCATTATATTATTATTCGAATACCGGTTGTATAAGCATTATAGGTTATGAAAATCATTAGGGTTTGAAAACTCTAAATCCAAAACACTACTTACCCTAGGGTTTCTAGGGTATGATAATGAAGTTAGAATTACATTACACTTAGTATAATTGTTGTTCGAATAATACGATAATGAAGTTAGGATTAAAATATAATTAGTATAACAGATATTTGAATTATACGATAACGAATAATAATATAATGAATTCATGATTACATTATACTTAGTGTAATCGTTATTCGAATAATACGATAATAAAGTTAGGATTACAAAATAGATAGTATAACAAATATTTGAATTATACGAAAATGAAGTTAGAATTATGTTACACCTAGTATAATCGATATTCGAATAATACGACAATTAAGTTAGGAGCATTACACATAGTTTCTTAGTTTGATTAAACTAAGAAACTTAAAAAAAATCTCGTGTCCGTGCTACATTAATTTTTTTTTTAAATTTAAACTTTTTTTATAAAGTTATATTCGAATAATACGACAATCAAGTTAGGAGCATTATACATAGTTTATTAGTTTGATTAAACTAAGAAACTTAAAAAAAAATCCTATGTTCGTGCTACATTAATTTTTTTTAAATTTTAAACATTTTTATAAAGTTAACTAAAAAAAAGGCACGTACACATATAACATGTCAGTGTCATTTACTTATCTAACGGATAAGTAAATGACACTGACATGTAATCTGTGTACGTGCCTACTTGGCTCGGGCACGTTGTGAATATGCCATATTATTATACTCCAATTATTTTAACTACAGAGTTTAGATTAATGCTTTTAAGAAATAATGAATCCCTGTGTTAATGACTAAACAATTTTGCTATTGATCTTTTGTTTTTTTGGTAGAAACTTTTACTCTTTTGTTAGGTGTACTCCGTATATTTTAGCATTGGCGATACACTCCATTTGTTCAAACTTATTAATGTTAATACTTAATTTTAGACATAGATGTAGCATTTGTACATGATGGGAATATTATATCATGCTTAAGTGTGGCTTACAAGTGGATTAGTGAGGAGTGTGCCAGGTCACCACAAAATTTGTTAGAAGTTGTGTATTCACATGCTTTTCCTCTGTAACAAACTTACCCCCTCTCCTTCTCTGTATTAAACCAACCCAAGCACTCTATTATGAATAAGAGAGTTAACCTATTGTTTTCGCTTCTTCTTTCTCTATATTTTCTTACTCAATCATCAATGGAGTCTTCTATGGATTCCATTGATTCAAAGTGATAGTTTCCTTCATATGGTAACAGAGCAGGTGTCCTTGCCTGCTTGATTGCTCGTTTTTTTATCTTGATTTTCTTGCTCTTGCTTTCTAATGACGAGCGGAAAATCAGAAACAAGTTAACACTTACAATGACCCATTGTTTCTATCCAATTTCGATCATTCGGGAGCACAACTAGTTTCGACACTCTTTGATGGATCCTTTTACATCAATTGGAGTCATGCGGTGAAACTAGCGCTAGGAGCAAAGCTCAAATTGGGATTTGTGGATGGAAGTTGCAAGAAACTAGAGGAAGAAGGTGAAATGCTTGCTCAGTAGACCATAATATATTACATGGTACGCTTCTGGATCACAAACTTTATGGTGACTAGGATTTCAAAAGATTTCAGGTATGTAACTTCAGCTAAAGAGCTTTGGGATGAACTGCTTTAGAGATATGCTCAATCGAATACACCTTTAGTTTTCCAGTTATGGAGGATTTTATCGAATCTTAAGCAAGAAAATGCTTCAGCGATTGACTATTATGGTGAATTGAAGCTATTATGGGATGAGATTAGGATCATAGATCCTATACCTAGGGTTGTTCATCGGGCCAAAACCGAACCGAACCGAAACCGAACTTTGAAATTTTGTGAACCGAAAACCGAACCGAACATACTCGGTTCGGTTTTATTCGGGTTCGGTTCGGTTTTGGCCTCAAATAACCGAATATTTTGAAATTATGATGATTTAGAGGTTTTAGTGCACAAAACCGAATTAGACCGAACCGAACTTAGACCGAACCGAACTTGGACCGAACCGAACTTGGACCGAATTAGACCGAACTAGGACCGAACTGGACCGAACCGAACTTGGACCGAACCGAATCGAACTTGGACCGAACTAGACCGAACTAGGACCGAACCGAACTAGACCGAACCGAATAAGTTTGGACTAGTTTATCTAGAAATCTAGGTTTTTTAAATTATTTTAAAAATATTCGGTTTTGGACCGAACCGAACCCGAACCGAAAACCGAACCGAATATAATCGGTTCGGGTTCGGTTCGGTCCAAAAAACCGAAAAACCAAACCCGATGAACACCCCTACCTATACCAGAATGTGAGTGCAATGCTAGGATATCTTGTTCTTGTGAATTGTCAAAGAGACTGATAGATGCAGATTCTGAGAACAAGATGATGGATTCTCTAATGTGATTAAATGATGGTTTTGAGAATATTAGGAGCTAGATTCTGGGGGTGGATCCCTTGTCTACTATAAAAAAATCATTTTATCTAGTACAACAGATAGAAAGGCAGAAACATGTGACTAATGTGTCTACAATGGGGAATCTAGGAATGAGTGCTTTAGCAGCACGAAGGATGTCAAAGGAAGAATACAAATGCATGAAAAGTGAAAGATTGTATGATTTTTGTAAACAGAAGGGACATCTCATGTAGGATTGCTTCAAACTACATGGTTTTCCTGAATGGTACAAACAAAAGAAGCAAGACTCAATCAAGCACCTAAGGTCAAAGAGCTAGAGCCAATATAGCTACACAATAAGATAATCCACTTGAATTCGATGAGGTTCAAGAAAGGAATGTTGCTAATGTTTCGACATGAAAACTAAGCAGGTTGATAGTGCTTTGATTTCTACTATTTGTCAAGAAGTGTTAAAGGCCATGAAAAGAAAAGGTCGTGTTGAGTTCAATGGAGCTAACTTTGCATGTAAAGTACTAAACTCCACTGCTTTACATGCCAAATTGGGGATCTAGATAGCAGTTGGGTTATAGATACAGGGCCTATAGATCATATGAGTTGCAATGAGTCTTTTTTTTATTAAATTGAAGGCAGTTAATAAGACAGTGCTAGTGGGTTTGTCTGATGGTTCTTTTGTTAAAGTGAACAAAATTTTGAGATATTCTGTTAACTAAGGATATTTTGCTCAGAGATGTGTTGTACATTCCAGAATTCAAGTTGGACTTGCTTTCTGTTCTAAAACTTTTGAATCAAAATGATCTCATATCTGTATTTCATCTCAAAGGATGTCTTTTTCATGACCTTTTAACTAAGACAATCAAGGCTGGAGGTCAGAGATTGGGGGACTTGTACATGATTTATGCTGAGGAAGGTGTTGCTGGATCATCTTCCTATATTGAGAAAAGTCTCTATAGTAGTATTGATTGTAATAAAGATAGCTCATAACTATTGATACACTGTTCTAACTCAGCTCAATTGTCTAGATTGCATATTGGACTTGGTCATGTTTCTTTGTCAAAACTTAAGCATTTGACTATTGATATGGAATTTCCTCTATAAGGAAATTGAATTGTGAGACTTGTGTCTTAGCTAAACATCATAAATAGCCTTATGATAGAAGTGCAAATATTGATGCATCTCCTTTTTATTTGATTCATGTTGATCTCTAGGGACCATATAAGAGATTATCTCTAGGTGGTGCAAGATATTGCTTGACCATTGTAGATGATTGTACTTGTGTCACCTAGAGTTTCTTGTTGAGCAGTACAAACCGAGTTTATAGAAAATTAGTAGACTTCACAACTCAAGTTAAGACACAGTTTGGGGGTAGTGATTAAGGTGTTGAGGAGTGATAATGGTATTGAAGTGGCGCAACGTCAGTGTTAACAAGTTTTTGCTCAAAATGGGATGATACACCAAAGGACAGTACCTAGTAATCCTCAACAAAATGGCAAAGTAGATCGTAAACATAGGCATTTGATTGGGACAACAAGAGCTTTGAGGCTATATGCACACTTACCGATCAAATATTGGGGTGATTGTGTTTTAGTAGCTACACATCTCATCAATAAGATGCATAGTTCAGTTTTACAGTGGAAAACACCATTCGAGGTGTTGATGAAGCATAAGCCTACTTATGATAATTTGAGAATCATAGGTTGTCTTTGTTATGCTTTGCATAAGAGTGGTGATAAATTTGCTATCAAGGCAAGGACGTGTGCTTTTATTGGTTATCCTTATGCTCAGATTGCATATAAGCTCTATGATTTAGACACTCATCAAGTGTTTGTCAGTGGAGATGTTATTTTTAGAAAGGATGTTTTGTCTTTTCATCCTAGTCATCAAGATTAAGCTTCTAGAGCCCCATTCCCTGATGTTACTGTTATTTTTAACTCATCCTTACCTCTTGTTAACCCATTTGTGGATGAGTTTGGTTCTAGTACATCTATGTTACCTCAGCAAACTTCTAGTCATACACAACATGACCATATTTCTTCGTTGATTCCAGATCCAGTTACTTCTCAGGGGTCAGCATTAGTACCTTCTCCTTCAAGTTTTTCTCTTCATAGTGAGGAAGATTTTCCTCCTTTAATGAGGTCACAAAATAGCTCCTAGACATTCTATAAGAGCTCATGTTGCTCCTCTCAAATACCAGGACTTTACACTGAACTCAACTGATTCTGCATCACTGTCTTTCTTGGCATTTCAATGTAAGTTGACAACTTATTCTCCTGCATATAAATCTTTCTCAGCAATTTTTCTTTCCCTATATGAACACGCGTCATATGCTCAAGCTGCTAAGGATCCATTGTGGGTAGCAGCTATGCAACAAGAATTAGAGGCCTTGGAAACTAATAACACTTGGGATTTGGTATGTTTTCCTTCTGATAAGTGGGTGTATAAGATAAAGTTTCACCCAGATGGTTTATTTGAAAGGTAGAAAGCAAGATTAGTTGCCAAGGGTTATAATCAAGTTGAAGTAAAATATTATAAACACACTTTCTCTTTAGTTGCTAAGTATGCTTCAATCATGATTTTTATAGCCTTAGCTACTGCACATGGTTGGCATATTCATCAATTAGACATAAATAATGCTTTTCTTCATGATTTTATGGATGAAGAGGTTTATATGTCGTTACCACGTACATGGCTATACTAACGGTTCTCCAGGTCAAGTGTGCCTTCTAAAGAGATCCCTTTATGGGCTGAAGCAAGCGTCTAGCCAGTGGAATTTTGAGCTTACCATACTTCTTCTATCACTTGGTTTTGTTCAGTCTAAGCATGATTATTTTGTTTTTGTAAAATCCTCTCAAAGCTCTACTACAGTGGCACTTGTATATGTAGATAATATGCTTTTATCAAGTGAAAGTGAATTTGAGATCAAGGCAACTAAGGATGCACTCCACACAACTTTCACAATCAAGGATCTAGGTGCCATTAGATATTTTCTAGGCATTGAAGTGGCCAGGTCTTCTCAAGGCACATTATTGAATCAAAGAAAGTACATGTTAGACATCCTCAAGGATACTAAGATGATGGATTCCAAAGCAGCCAAATTTTCTCTTTAGAGAGGACTTAAACTCTCCACTGATCATGGAAATTTACTAGAGGATCCTGAAGTATATAAGCGCCTCATAGGAAGACTGTTATACTTAAATCTGACAAGGCCTGATTTGTCATATGCTTCTCAATATTTGAGTCAGTTTATGAGTTGTCCTAGAACACCTCACTTGGATGAAGCAATGTATGTTGTTAGGTCTCTTAAATGTATCATTGATCTTGGTCTTTTCGATCTATTCCTCACACGCTTCTCTTTAGCTATCTACCTACTTAGATGCAGACTGATAAAGTTGCTTGTTTTTCTAGTCGATCACTCACATGTTATTATGTCTTTTTGGGTGACTCTTTGGTTTCTTGGAAGACCAAGAAACAGAACACAATTTCTAAGAGATCTAATGAATCTGAGTATAGGGCCATGTCTACAACAGCCAGTGAATTGGTATGGGATGTTAGTCTTCTCAAAGATTTGCATGTTGATATTCCTCTTTCCATCACTCTATATTGTGACAACAAAGCAGCACATCATATTACTTCAAATCTTGTGTTCCATTAACGCACAAAATGCCTCAACATAGACTGCCACTATGTGCATCATCAAGTACAAGCTGGCTCATTGTCACCTCACATGTGAGCACATATTTTCAAGTGGTTGATCTTCTTACCAAGGCTCTAGGGGAGCAGCAACATCACTTCTTAGCCTCCTAAGTTAGGACTTGTCTCTCATGATACCAGTCCAACTTAGGGGAGATGTGAATATTATATAATGCTTAAGTGTTGGTTTAAGAGTGGATTAGTGAGGAGTGTGCTAGGTCACCACATAATTTGTTAGAAGCTGTGCACTCATACACTTCTCCATTGTAATAAACTCTTCACCCCCTCTCCTCCTCTCCTTCTCTGTATAAGTATTCTGTTAGGAATAAGGGAGTTAGTCTACTGTTTTCGCTTCTTCTTTCTCTCTATTTTCTTACTCAATCGGAGTCTTTTATGAATCTCATTGATTCAAAGTGATTGTTTTCTTCATACATGAAGACTCATAAAAAAGGACATATCGAAGTCTTTTTCTTTTTCTTTTTAAATTAGAGAGTGAAATATATGCGTTACATATATACGTTATGTATATATCACGTATAAGACATGTTTGTTCAAACTAAAAGAATTAAATTTCTCAATTTAGAACTCTACGTAAGTTGTCACATACATGCAGTTTTATATATTATACTTTATACAGATTGATTTATATAAATACAATTGACTTAAATTGATATGTGGCAAAATAATCTACATTTATCTAACTTTATGATTTTTTTTATAGCTGCACTAAATTTAACCCAATTATACTTCACACTTTATAAACTTAAGTGTAAAATAACATCGGATAGCATCGGACAAAATAGAGTGTGAGACAAGAGCGAATATGCTTTAAGAAAAACAGCAAGAGTAGGCAGGCATTCAACTTGTGAATGCATCTTACACGCTAGCCTTGATAAGGCCAAAGCTTAAAAGGAATTTGCCCTTTTCTTTTCGTCGCGTTACTTTTACTTTATTTTTGTGTGGTGATGGGAAATTATGTGTATTGGACTTTTCTTGTATGGTAGATATTTTGATATGATGGAAAAAGCTTTTTATGATGTAGCGAGAAAGATGGCTTTTTTTATTGATAGAAAACTTGCATTTTAGACGTCTGATATGCCAAACTCTAAAAGACTCTTTTTAATACTGTTTTTTATTAAGCAATTTTGTCAGGTCTTCATTGCTTATTCGGATAGAAATAATAGGGCTCTCATAACTATGGAATTTTGAGTTCGAATCCCAGATTCCGTTGTTATGACTAGTACTCTGTATTTTTTATACATAAAAAGATTAAGCAATTTCAAACAGTTGAAGAATAGTAAAGTAATGTATTATTGATTCTAAAATGTGATTTTCTTTAATTTTAAGCTCTTCGTGAAACATAATAATTTGTTCTGTGCTAGCTAGCTAGCCAGGTTTGTGTGTATGTAATTAAGTCGATCTTACATACATACAACGGTTAAAGACTTTCTTGAACTTCATTAATTTGTTTTTACTGTATTTGTACGATTTTTTAACGTATGTCCTGGAGACATAAATTGAGTACCTTATTTTGATTAGGTGTTATTATTTTTAGACATTTATTATTTTATTAAAATTAAATATTTTATTTCAAAACTTCTTGTTAAAACAAGAAGTTAAAAACGTATGTCCAGGCTAAAAACCGATATTCGTTGTATTATATTTAAATGTTGGAGCAACACCAGTCCATATATAATCGCTAACTGTGTTACACGTATAAAGCATGAATCAAGGACACGGTTACATACATAATAGGAAGTATAATAAAATGTCACGTACTTTCCAATATTAGGTTTCTTTCACTCTTCAAACTCTTAGAGAAAAAGTCAAGTTTCCAAGTGTGGCTAAAAAAAAAGTCCCTTTAGGATCTCTATATGTTAATAACACAATAATTACAAGTGCAATATTTTAGTAATGTTAGGTCAAATTCCTTATTTAGCAATCTGATTAATTAAAGCCTGGAAAGTTAGTGCTGCGAAGAAAATGGCTTTTTCTTTGGACTGTTGTGTACGTGGAGAGCCGAGAATTACACGGCCCAGCTGCTTGCTTGGAGATTGATATTGATAGAGATGGGAACGTGTCACCTAGCGAACACACCAGAGGGGATAATATTAATCTGTAATTTTGTGATAAAATCCAAAGTGTGTTAAATTTTTGGAATGTTTGGTGGGTCAAAGGGGCACGTACTAAAGCTACGTGGACCAATCAGGTGAGCGGATAACTTTACGTTGAGTGTAAAATCTGCATGCCCATGCGAGAAGCGAGCTGATCAAATCAGTGCGATGGCTCAACATTTATCTGTAAATTTGGTGATCTATAATTACCATATTCAGTAAATTTGGTAATCCATTTTCCCAAGTTTTACTGTAGTTATTAAAGAAATAAATGGTATGTGGAAAAATGAAATTGTTTTCATCCGTTTGCTAAACCAAACTCAGTTAATCTCTGCATAAATGTGCTATGTATTTTATTTGATTATTTGAGATTAAGTTATTTTGGAAATTAGGTTGGAAATAAACTTTTACGGAGAGATGTACGTTTTAATTTGTTTTGTTTTTTCAGAATATATAAAAGCTGCAATAATTCCTTCCATGTTTTGTCTCTCCAAAAGGATTAAAACTTTGAGATTTAAATTGATTTTCGTTATGCATGACTATAGTTAATCTATTTTTATTCTACTATATTCTTATTCAGTCAAACAAACAACTTGTCACTACTAAATGTGGATTATTTGTTAACCTCACATAGTCACATGTGATGTAATGGATAAGATCATTTCAAGATGCATGCATAATATACAATTAATAGGATTTGGACCACAAGTATAGCCGGATACATACAAAAGAAAACTATACTACAAATTGTTAACAGTACCGACACCGTCATGAACCATATTGCCTAGGTCTCCACATTTATTGTGGAATTAATGTGGAGTGTCCGATATATAAATTTTGGTTGATCTACCAAGTTTTTTAGTGTGTGTTTATAGATATATAGTAAGAGTTTAAATTTAAAAGTTATTTTTAAACTATTTCTTAAAATAGAAAAAATGAATCGGAAAAAAATTAAATTAGTAACTAAAAAATATTATTGCTAATTATAAAAAATTTATTGTCGGTTCATGAACACACATTAGCAGAAACCTTAATTTATTTATTTTATTAGTTTTGTAGCATGCGGAAACTAATTTATCAGGGTATCCAACAAATCTTTCTAAGAAATCTGTTTAGGACAAAATTTAGAAAAAGCCATTTAATTATATGCCAGGAATTTAGTTAGTAGGAAACAAAGATTGGGTAGGAAGATAGATGATGAAACGAGTCGCAAAATCCAGCTGCTGCATAGCTGGCACCAATTAATACATGTTTTTTCGGCTACATATATAACACATTATAAATGTGTATTTTTTTCCATGAAAAATGCGGATATTTCAAGCAAGAAGAATATCCTGATTAAATTGTCCACTACAATTTTTTATACGTGCAATGCCGGCTAGAGCTTTTTTTTTCCTTTCTACTTGGCTTTTTTTTTTAGAGTCTTATTAAACATCTTCAAAATAAATCATCACCATTTATATTTTTATATGTGCAATTACCCTTATTACTTCATCTACTCCGAGGAGATCAATGATAGGTTGAGGAAGAATAACCACTTGCCGGCGGCTTCACCAAATGCCAGAGTAAAACATCGGTTGGTGTAGAAGATGAAATATTATATATGACCACAATCTCCATTTACGATTTTGTGATGCCATTGATTTCGAGCCATAAACCTCCCCCTACGAGCCATGACCTCCCATCTCCGGCCTCCAATTGAAAGGGGTTTCAGATGTTTATGAAAAATAAATTGAACTACTGTTGTTATGTGTAAATATTTGAAATTCATATCAGATTAATTTGGTCTGTTGTAACAATTCTTAGTATCTCTCGTGTAACTTGTAGAGCCTAGTTTCTAGGGAGTCTAGTTATATTACTTCTTGTATATATGAGTCTGTAGTGTTGTAGAAGGGTGTCTTGTTGATCAATCTTCAGTTGTCTCGGATATGAATTGAATCGTGTTTTGAACACTTTCCAAAACCAATATTTCGACCCTTTACTTGTTGCCTCGGGTTTCACGAAATTCGATTTGGGATAAGACAATCACACCTCTAATGATTCAGGCAAGATCAAAAGAGAACACTTGAAGTTTTCGATTTTGTTCGATTTGAGAGATTGTAAGTTCTCGTCTTCTTAAGACTTGCCCCAAACCCGCCCCTATATAGAGAATCAGATTTTAGGCAGTTAGATGTCGGTTTAGGAGGTTAAAAACCAATTATGGCGGTTAAATTAGGTAAAAATCCGCCAAAACCCGCCAAAACTCACTTACCGGCAAGGCGCACGGTTTGTGACAAACCGTGCCCTAAAATGTGCCTCCTTCCAGAATGCAGAAACTCGCCAGAAAAGGAGTGCTGGGACACCGCACGGTTTGTGACAAACCGTGCCACAAACGTGTGGCTTTACAGAGGCCAAATTTGGCTTCTGTTCTGTTCTGCACGGTTGTGGCCCATGGTGCACGATTTGTCACAAACCGTGCACACCCTTAGGACCCCGGAAATCACCCTCTCGGTGTCCGCCTCTTGAACCCTGACACGTTTCGTAACTCCGAGTCCGAAACCACGCACACGAGTGTGCACTCCGCACCCCTGAAACTCGTTATGCGCCGAACGAGGGTCAAAGTTGTGACCGGGCTCCTCCAAGCCACGATCGCGCTTGCTAAAGCAAGCCGCGGTCGCGGTTTGGATTTCCGCGGTCGTGGATTTCTGGGCAGAGCCGCGGTCACGGTGTTCATAGCCGCGGTCACGGATCTCCCCCTTGTCGCGACCCTAAATCGGTTCGAGGCTCACCGATTACGACGAAGACAACGACCTCCCTGGCTTCGAACGAGGCTCACCACCACTCCAAGCTTCCAAAGCACCACTGACGACCACAAAGAACTCCGACGAGCATGAATTCCGGCGAGGGCACGAACGAGAGAAAGAGAGCGAGATCGGGAGCTGTGGATGAAGATTTCCATGGCCTCCACCTCCCTTTTATAGAGCAAAGGAAGCCCAACGCCGAGAAGATGGAGCGATTGGCCTCCCCCCGGCATAATGGCGGCATCCAAACCGGCGACACGCGCGCTTCTGGAAGAAGACGACGAACAGGTTTCCACGGTCGCGGAAATGCCGCGATCACGTCTGTGACCTCTGGTTGCGGTCTCCCTCGTGGACTCAAGCTGGAATTAAATGCCAGTACCCATAAAAATACTCTAAGGCCCGATAATACCTCAAACGTATATAATAACGTCTAAAAGATTATTACAGAGATTATAGGAGTTATAGAAATTCCGAAAACGCCAAACGCGTCTCGCTTACAGAACGAGGGTTGGGAAAATTACCCAAATACCCTTACTGAATTGAGGGTTATTACAGGTTCGATGAAGATCTGAGGGAGGCTTGTTACACTATAAGTCAGTTAATTGCCATTGGATTCCAGCCCATCCACCGCGCCTCCTCCTGCTGGTCGTGGTCGTGGTCGCGGGCGTGGCGCTCATGGTGCTGCACATGCAGCCCGTTCCGGTTCTGCGGCCGGCAGCGACCTCCACCCGAGCCAGTCGGATAGGGCGATTATTGGTCAAGCTCTCACTCAAGATCAATGGAACTCGGTTGTTGCCATGTTCAATTCTATGAACACCAAGTCTGAAACTTCCTCTAGTAAGTCTTCTACTTGGATTTTGGACACTGGCGCCTCGTTTCATATGACAGGTACTCGAGCTTTTCTTTGGGACATTGTTCCTGCGTCTCCGGTTTCTATTAAGTTACCGGACAATCGATTTGCTACTGCTACTGAGGAAGGCACTTTGATGATTTCTGATTTCGTCTCTTTACAACATGTGTTGTTTGTGCCTCAATTAGATTGCAATCTGATATCTTTTGCTCAGCTTGTTTGTGATATGCAATGCCTGGTTATTCTCACTCCTAGATTGTGTGTGATTAAGGAAAGCAGTTCGCGGACAGTGATTGGAGTGGGTGAGCAACGGAGTGGGGTCTACTGGCTTCACACGCTGGGATCATCTGCTCGTGCTTGTCATTCAGCCTCGTCGCCTTCATCATCTTTGTTTCTTTGGCATATACGGATGGGACATTCGTCTCTTTCAGTGTTATCTTCTATTCCTACAGTAGGAAAGTTTGTTAGTCAACACAACAAAATTGATCCTTGTGATGTTTGCTTTAAGGCAAAACAAGTTCGTAGTACTCTTCCGTTGAGTTCTAATAAAGCTGATGCCATCTTTGATTTGATTCATTGTGATGTTTGGGGGCCTTACAATGTTCCTTCTACTACTGGTGCACATTATTTCTTGACTATTGTTGATGATTACTCGAGAGCTGTGTGGATTTATCTTATGGTGCACAAATCTGAGGTGTCTGATTTCATTCAAAAGTTTTGTGCTATGGCCAAGACTCAATTTGGCAAGTCTGTCAAGAAATTTCGTTCTGATAATGGTACCGAGTTTCTTTGCTTGAAACCATATTTTGACGCTCAGGGTATCTTATTTGAGACTACGTGTGTTTATACACCGCAACAGAATTGCAGAGTTGAGCGCAAGCATCGTCATATTCTCAATGTGGCACGTGCCTTGCGGTTTCAGGGATCTTTGCCTATTCAGTTTTGGGGTCAGTGTGTTCTTACTATTGCTCATCTCATAAATCGTACTCCTATGCCACTTCTTGGCAATCTCTCTCCATTTCAGATGCTTTATGGTCGAGCTCCTCGCTATGAACACATTAAGGTGTTTGGGTGTTTATGTTTCGCTTCTCAGCTCCCAAAGCGAGACAAGTTTGCACCCCGCAGCCAAAAATGTGTATTCTTGGGATATCCGAGTGGTAATCGTGGATGTATGCTATATGATCTTGAGACTGATCAGGTGTTTATATCTCGGGATGTGGTCTTTTATGAGACTGTTTTTCCTTATTCTGAACCGGCTGTCTCTGATCCGCCACCATCTCCCGACCCTCATCCTGCTATTTATGATGATGTTGAACCTGTTTCTGTGCCTTCGGTTACAATATCTCCTTCGGTTTTGCCACCATCCAAGGAGCCTGATTTGTCCTCCTCTTCATCTGAGTCTGTTGATTCTCAGCAGCCTAGTGCATCCCCTGTTCACGACATGGGGAGTGTGTCACCACCACCTGCTCGACGGTCTGATCGATCTCGCCAGTCGTCAGTCTTGCTGAAGGACTTTATTTGTAGTACTGTTCTTCAGACTTCCACCCCACTTTTCGTTGCTCCTACGCCCGCTCCAACATCGTCCTCAGGTTGTCTCTATCCGATTGATGTTTATGTTTCTAATGCTAAATTTTCTCCTTCCCATGCACATTTTTTGGCAGCTATTACTGCTTTTGTTGAACCCACTCAGTTCTTTGAGGTTGTGCAGCAGGCTCCATGGCGTGATGCCATGCGTAGTGAGATTGAGGCATTAAAACGCAATGGTACTTGGGTCCTTTCTGATTTACCTGCCGGCAAGAAGGCTATTGGCTGCAAATGGGTATACAGGATCAAGTATCAGGCGAATGGAGAGATTGAACGCTACAAAGCTCGACTTGTAGTGTTAGGTAATCGTCAGGTGAAAGGAGTTGATTTCACTGAAACTTTCGCTCCAGTTGCGAAGATGGTTATTGTTCGGTTGTTTCTCTATGTGGCTGCTATCAAAGGCTGGGAATTGCATCAGATGGATGTTCACAATGCTTTTCTCCATGGCGATCTTGATGAGGAGGTGTACATGACACCACCTCCAGGTTATTCTGTTGACTATGCCGGTCAGGTCTGCAAGCTACAAAAATTGCTCTACGGCCTGAAACAGGCACCCCGAAACTGGTTTGCTAAGCTCGCCTCTTCCTTAAAGGCGTTTGGTTTTCACCAGAGCAGAGCTGATTATTCTTTGTTTTCTATGCATCGTCAGGATTCTGTTATACATGTCCTTGTCTATGTCGATGATCTAATTATTACATGCACTTATTCTGCTGGTATTGCGGTGTTTCGGTCCTACCTGAGCACCTGTTTTCACATGAAGGATTTGGGGCCACTCAAGTAATTTCTAGGTCTTGAGATCGCTCGCAATTCCTCTGGCATCTTCGTCTCTCAGCGGAAGTATGCTTTAGAGATATTAGCCGAATCCGGATTGCTAGGCTCGAAGCCCTGTGATTTCCCTATGGATTCTCATCATCAGTTTGCCTCGGCCTCTGGCTCCCCTATGGCCGATCCCGATCCCTATCGTCGTCTAGTTGGTCGCCTCATCTATTTGACTATTACTAGACCGGAACTTTGTTACTCGGTGCATGTCTTATCTCAATTTATGCAGCATCCCCTGGATGATCATTGGCATGCTGCTCTGTGCGTTCTTCGGTATTTGAAGGGTCACCCTGGTCAGGGCCTTCATCTTTCTTCCATGAGTTCACTTCAGCTTTCGGCGTATTGTGACTCTGATTGGGCTGCATGTCCCTTGACTCGTCGTTCTGTTAGTGGCTACTTCGTTATGCTTGGCCAGTCTCCTATCTCTTGGAAAACGAAGAAGCAAGTCATTGTTTCATGGTCGTCTGCTGAGGCCGAATACTGTGCCATGGCGGCCACATGTAGTGAGATTACGTGGATGCGGTCATTATTGTTATCCTTGGGAGTTCGTCATGCCACTCATGTTCATCTTTTCTGTGATAGTCAGGCAACTCTTCATATTGTTGCTAATCTTGTCTTTCACGAACGCACGAAGCATATCGAGATAGATTGTCATTATGTTCGTGATATGATTCTTGCTGAGCTTGTCGTTACTTCTCATGTTCCTACTACTCAACAACCAGCAGATCTCTTCACTAAGGCCCTTGGCAAACAACAATTTCATTTTCTTTTGGACAAGTTGGGCATTGGCGATCCTCATGCTCCAACTTGAGGGAGAGTATTGGGATATATATTTAATATATTTAGTTGATATGTTATCTTCTGTGCTTCCTATTTAGTCGATATGTTATCTTGTGTGTTTCCTTGTATATCGTTAGTAAATATTCTATATTGTATAGTATATATTGCCCTTTGAGGCTAATGGAAAGGTGTGAAAAATTCCCAAAGCTAATATGTTTCAATATATGATCCGATGAAGCCATTAATATGGAGAGGGAGGGAGGAGAAAGGCAAAACCGTCATAAAAGTAGAAAATGGAGATGCTGAAGTGAATATGGGGTGAAATTTAACATTTGTGTCTTTTTATTGCAATACACTACGAGCTGAAATGTGTCTCTTTTCACTCTTTACCATTGTTTTACTTTCAAAGTAAAAATTCAAACAAGGTAATTTGACAATTTGACCAGAAAAAACCACATTCAAGCCAATGTTTGTCACAAAAGATGTAGCTGATTATTTTCTAAATTTTCTCCTTCACACTACTGTAACATGATAGGTTTTGTAACATTCCAAACTTATAAAATCTTGTAAAATGGAAGAAGCAACACCAACAAAAATATTACACATGAATAGTCGGTTCTACTTTTAACCTTTTTGTTATGTAATCTAATCCTAAGTTTTTGTAATTAAAACATGGATTGGTTTATTGCAAGGATTACAGATGAGTAGGCTAGGATACAATGTAGAGCCAAATGGGTTAGGTGACTAGCTTAGCCATAGAGGAACATGTGGGCTCGGGTGACTTAACCATGTCTGGTCTAAGTCAACTCAAAGCCGGCACATAAGGCTCTGGCATAGCTGTGGGCATGTTACTTCATTTGGTCTCAGTTTTCACTTGTATTGGACTTGTGCTCTTTATGGGCCTTATCTGCTATCACGGGTTGAAAGGCCAACTTAGTTGGGTTTGGCCGAAGTTGAAGACGTGGCTCCCTTCGCTAGTGAAACGACACGTTTGGGTTAATGGGCAGAGGTATATAACCTCTACTGTATCCTCAAGCGCCAAGAGACTTGATACTGCTTCTCTTCTTTGCTCTGATGGAAACCCTAGAGAGCTCTCTTCACTGAGAGCAGAACTCTGGCTCCTCCATTGTTGCTCGAAGCTGTAGTTTGAAGGTTGGGAGAGAAGTCACAGAAAGAGAGAGAAAGAGAGATTGAAGAGCCGCTTGTGTGCAAGCTCTATGGTTTTCCTTCCAGGGGACACTCCTTATCTCATCCTCTTCTTTTGGCATGTGTGCCGCTTCTTCTCTTGTGTTGTTTCCTTTGTTTGCTCTCTGTATGCTTGCTTGTAACCAAACGTGTTCTTGGCCTTGAGTTGCCTAGTGGAAGGGTGAGCCTCCCCTCCTGAGGACTCTGCAGACGTAGGACTTAGTCCGAATTGCGTAAACTACTCTTGGTGTTCAAGGTTTTTTTTCGTTTGTCTTTACTGTCCAAGCTTAGTTTTGAACGATTTAGGTGGAATCGAGCAGATTTGGTTTTACAAATTGGTATTAGAGCTATTGTTCTCGATCTGTGCTTTCGCTTGTGTTTGTTTTAGGGTTTTAGAAAAAGGCTTTCTGTGTTGAGTTGTCTCTTGTTGCTTCTTTCTCTGGAAAACCTACTATTTTTGCTGCTGTGAGCCTGCGATTGTTTGAGAAGTGGCAATCTGTGGTGGCTCACTTGAAAAGCTGCAAAGGTGTATTTTTCAGATTGGGAAAACTTGGAGAGGCTCGACTACTTGCTTTCAGATTGGGAAAACATTGTCTTCTACCTTCCTTTTAAAACCTATCTGCTCTTTTGCTCTCGTTCTAAAAGACTATCTAGCTTGTTGACTATTAAGACAGACTCATGTCTTCTGTGACAGTGAACCTCTAGTGGACTAAGCCCTGACTTTGTGTCAGGTGTAAGCTTTATCTCTAGGTTCTTGAGTAATCTGCTTATGCTGTTACTCCTTGCAAAAGGAGTTGCATGTGTTTTTGATCTTGACCTTGTTTGTCAAGGGTGAACTTGGACTGTGTGTCTGCTACTGTGTGTTGCTATCTTGGTCTATTTCTAGTATCTGACTTGTGTGTTGGCTATGGCAGAAAACAGTGTTAGGGTTAAACCCTTTGATGGCACCACTGACTTTGCCATGTGGCAAGTCAAGATGAAAGTTATCCTTATAAAGGAAAAATACTGGAAGGCAGTGACTGGGGTCTTGCATGTTGACATATCTACTGAGGATAAGGCTGAGCTTGATGAGCAGGCTCATTCTGAGATCATGATTAGGCTTGCTGACGATGTGGCTCGTCAGGTTGTAAGTATTACTGACTCTAAATCTCTTTGGAAAGCTTTAGAGGATTTATACTTCACTAAATCACTGCCTAGTAGAATCTCTATGTTGTGTCGTTTGTTCACTTTTAAGATGGATATAAACTTGTCTCTGAATGAAAACTTGGATAAATTCTTGAGAATGAACCAAGAACTTGAAAGATGTGATGACAAGATAAAAGATTCCCATCAGACTGTTCTTCTTTTGAGCTCTTTGCCTTCACAGTTTGACACTTTTAAAGATGTTATCCAGTATAGCTCTGAGAAACCGACTAAAGAAAAAATTGTTGAGGCTATACAGGAGAAAAATGAACTTATGAATGTGTTTAAGTCTAAAGGTGAAAAGAAAACTGAGGCTAAGTCTGAAGTGCTTATGGCTAAGACTAAGACTAAAAACAAGAGATTTCAGAAGAAAGACAAGGCTAAAAGTGAAAAACATGACAAAACTGAGAATGATAAGAAAGATGCTAAGAGTTGTTTTTACTGTGGTAAAAAGGGTCATTTTATTAAAGACTGTCACAAGAAGCAAAAAGATGATAAAGATAAGAAATCCAGTGAATTTGCTGCTTTGTGTGAAACTCCTGGTGATTATTCTTATGAACTCCTGATGTGTGCTTCTCTGTCTACTGTGACTCATGACTGGATTCTTGATTCTAGGTGTACATTGCATGCAACCTTTGATAAATCTTTGTTTGAGTCTTTGCATGAGTGTGATGGAGGTGAAGTGTTGTTGGGTGACCACACTTCACTGCCTATTAAGGGAATAGGTAATGTGCCTCTTAGGATGTTTGATGGGAAAGTTAGGCTCCTTCAAAAGGTTAGGTGGGCACCTGACCTGAGAAGGAACCTAATGTCAGAATTTGTCTTTGATGATTTAGGATGCAATATTAATACTCATAATGGCATAAGAGTGGTCATGAGAAATGGCTCCACTCTTATCAAGAGTGTTAAGAAGGGAGGACTATACCATGTTATAGCTTCTCCTGAACTTAACATCTAAAAAATGAGTATTAGTATGAGTTCTGAACAATCAAAACTTTGGCATGAAAGGCTGGGTCATATTGGAATGAAATGCCTTAACTATCTGTTTAAAACTGGCTTGCTTGATAAAAAAAACATGTTGATCTTAACTTCTGTGAAAACTGTGTCTTTGGAAAAAAAAGACTCAACATAGTTTCAACAAATCCACCTATATTGCTAAGAAGCCTCTAGAGTATGTTCACTCTGATTTGTGGGGACCTGCTCAGGTTGACACAATAGGAGGCCGGAGATACTTTATATCCTTCATTGATCATTATTCTAGAAAAATATGGGTGTATTTATTGAAATCTAAAGATGAGGCTTTTCATACCTTTAAGATATGGAAGGCTTTAGCAGAGAGTGAGTCTAATGAGAAATTGAAATGCTTAAAAACAGATAAGGGCCTTGAATTTTGTAACCATGCCTTTAATAATTTATGTGCTCAATCTGGGGTCAAAAGATACCTCATAGTCTTTGGTACACCTCAGCAGAATGGTACTGCTGAGATGATGAACAAGACCTTGCTTGAAAAGGCAAGGTGCATGCTCATCAGTGCTGGGATGAAACCCTCTCTATGTGATACCCCGTATTTTTGTAAGGTTATTTTGGAAATTTTGGAATTTTCCCGAGTACCCGTTGTGTACGTCGGATTTAATACAGAGAGTTTGAGACATTCTGTAAGGTGCTCTGTATCTGTAATAATTTGTCTCGGTAAAATAATATACAGACATCATGCCTCGGATTTTAATTGTCGTTCGCGTACGATAATTTTTATCCCGGTTTAACGCCATGTTCGTTCAAGAGCTGAATGGGCGGGAAAGGCAGAAACGGTGACCGCCGTACCGTAACGGCGCCCGCCGTCGCTGGGCCCGAAGTGCCAGCAGTTGTCTCCTACTCTGGGCTCGCCAGAGCTAGGAACGGCGACCGCCATAATTATGGCGCCCGCCGTAGGCAAAATCACGGCGCCCGTCGTGATTACCCAGCGGACATTGTCCGATGGTCGCCGGCGAGCTCTGACCGCGCCGAACTAGCTGTAGGCCCATCTTCTTCGTGCTCCGGATGTTTTGGCTATAAAAGGAGGTGTTGGGGGAGAGGTTTTGAGCCATCCCAGCACCAAACCTCTGCCAAATTTGCCTCTCGCCGGAGTTGTGCCTTCGCCGGAATTTCTGAAGCTTCCGTCAGTGTTGTTGGTGGTGTTTCCAGCAGCTCTTTTGAAGCCTTGTGGTTGCCTCTGGAGGTCAAAAACCAAGCAAGGCGGAAATGGGTCGAAACGCGCTTTGTTTTGGTGAGATTTCTCTCGTCTCTGTCGACCGTGTTCTTCACGGCGACCGCCGTGTTCTTCACGGCGACCGCCGTGATGAATGCGGCGACCGCCGCCAAGAACAGCGACCGTCGCCAGTGCCCAGAATGCCTTTGGCTTGGTCGGTTGTCGTCGTGGCGTCCTTCCTTTCGTGTTCTTTCGCCGTGTTTAGATTCGTACTGTTTATGTCGGATCTAACTTAGGGTTCCTTTTATGGGTCGACTCGAAGGTTGTTGTGCTGTCGGAACTATACCGTGTCGAGCCCGGAATCCAGTTGACGTCGTTAGACTATTCGGCGGATTAAGGCAAGTGGCGGTTCGCTCTTGCTCATTCGTTCCATATTTACATTAATTATCAGTAGTTTATCTGAGTAATTAATTTGGAATGAATATTCTGTTTGTCTGGAAACGGTTTTGTTAAACGGTTTTGAAAATCATATAATAGGTTGTATATCTGTTAGAACAATGCTATTATCTGTGATCGCCTTTCGGGCCTTTATGTGGATTTATCCTGTAACTGTTATTGTGCTGTAACTGTTTAGTTAGCACTGTTACATAGGAACGTTACTCGGACTCTGTCCAGTCGTTTCTTTATAATCTGGTATCGGGGTGGCTCGTCTCCATCTGGTACTATTCTAAGATCATGATCGGTCTCTTTCACAAGTGTGTAGAGACAGGACACTTAGCTGGTGTCACAAACCTTTCGGTGTACGTCACTCTCGACGAAACGTATACTAAGATGTGTCGTCCCATTGGTGGGGTACACATGTAAAAGTCTATAATGTGATGTGTGTTTTTGAAACATAATCAGATAAGTGCTACCTTGACGCACATAATTAATGAACGATCAGCGAGTAGGGCAGCTAGGTAATAGTGCCGCTAGGAAGACTCGTGTTGACTTGAATGTAGTATGTCTTCTTTCCGATCTGGATTCGCTGAAAGACGGTGAGGTTGGTCGTTGACTGAAGCATCTCAGTCAGTTTTAAATCATTGTTGTATGATTCTGTAACTTTCCAGAATTGTCATACTTCCTTAAAGACTCATTTCCGTTGGAGTCTTCTTTCGAGTCGATTTCTGTGAAGATTCAGTTTTCTAGAATCTTCTCTTGTGCCTACCTCTTGTTTATTCCAGTAGGAGTATGGTGGTTGACAAGCATACTCGATTATTATTCGAGGGACGAGGAGTCTAACCTAATACAACTGTTTCGAACCATTCTGCTTTGTACACTTGCTAGTCTATTCATTTAGACTAACCAACCAATATTTTCCCTTGCATGGTTGGCTGGTGTCATCCGTTCGATTCGGCACATCAGATAAGAAGTAGTTCAGAAGACCAGAAGGACTATGGAGTCAACGGTAGTTTTTCAATGTTTTAATTAATTCTTTAATCAGGTTGAGATCTTTTGGACAATAACTTTGATTGTAATATACTTTCTTAGACTTCCGTTGTGTTTGGTTTAAACTCTGTATTGACCTATTCGGGATTGGGTTGTAATCCCGTAACTCTTGTTTCCTTGACAATGTTATGTTTTGGAATTTAATGCTTGATCATTGTGTATCAATTGCATTTCATAAATTGTATTTAAATGGTAAAGCCTTGAGTGATCTCGGTAAGGAACACTAGGGTCACTGGCGGTAATACATTTCCAAAAGGGTTAAGTTTTGGGGGTGTTACAGTTGTGGTATCAGAGCCAAAGGTTTTAAAACGGGTTTGGAATTTTTATAAACCATTTATCCGTTTTCGAAAATGCTTTAAAAAGGGCTCTGAATTTTCATACTGAAAAGAATTTAAAAACACCGTTCATAGTCGTGTCTTCTTTATAGTCTGATGTAGTAAGCTTGCTTCTATGTCTAGAAAGACTAATTCCTTCCTCATTGTTCGATAGGATGGGTGTCTGCTTTTCTATTGATAGGGGGTCGGAAGACGCCAAGTCGGACCAGCCGAGGCTAGATTTTCCGTTACCTCAGCGATGTTTCGAGGTTGGAGGCCCGAGTAGCCCGCCCGAAGACGTCAAGCACATTCTCCCCGAGTCGGTTGTCCTTGTAGCTAGGGATGATATGGTCCCTGAGGCTGTACCTGTGCCGCCACCAAGGGTGGAGGAAGTACAGGAATGGGAGCAGGAAGATGAGTTATCAAGGTATGAACAAGGGGTTTACCAAGACGACTTTCTGCTGGGACCAATTCCAGAGGAGATCGAGTACGAGGAGGAGGAAGAGGAGATGCTTGAGCAAGATCCTGTCGAGGACGAGGATATGATCGAGGATAATTCCGAGGATGAGGATCCCATCGAGGATGATTCCGAGGATGAGGATCCCATCGAGGATGATCCCGAGGATGAGGATCCCATAGAGGATGATCCAGAAGAGGACCCGGAGTTGGACCTTGGAGGGCAGAATCAGGAGCCCGGTACAGAATTGCCACCAGTGCCAAAGTACGCACCCATGTCAGAAGCTGATTGGGAGGCACTGTATACCGAGTACGGTATTAGGAGAAGTGACAGGGAATTTCAGCCTATCCCTACTCCAAGAAGATGGAGGTCAGAATCCGAGCTGCAGGAGATCCTCCGCCAGAGCGAGGTAATCTCTGCAGAACAGCAGAGTCAGTGGAATGAGTTGACCGCCAGTACTCAGAGGAGGGCTGGAATAGGAGGACCAGTCATGGACGACCCATACCTTACGATGACTGAGATATGACCATGTGCTTCAGGGTCAAGTAGGGTGCGAAACCCATCGCCAGAGCTCGATGGTGAGCCTAGCCCGAAGAGACCATCCACGAGTAGTCAGTCTTATGGGAGACATTTTGGAACGCCTTGAGGAGGGTTGGCGTTGCCTATCGCAGTAGTTTCGTTTCTTAGTATTCCAAGTTGTACTTTGTGTAATATTCCAGTATTGCGGCAAGTACTCTGAGAAACACTTATATCTTCGAGCAATGTTGTCCAAACGCTCGAATGATAGACTTATGTGTAGCTTGTGTAACAGTTCGAAGGTTCATCTATAAAATGCCAAGTTGATCTATTCTGAGTAATTTATTTACGTTGGTATATTGCATAAGTATATTGCATAATATTAATGTATTGAATGCTTGGAATTTGATCGGTAAATAGATGGTGAACCCAAGAAGCGCGAGGAACTCAACTCGAGCCGGTGCTGGGACTAGTCAAAATCCCAGGCCAGCAGGAAGAGGTGTTCAGGATGAGCACGAGTCAGAGTCTCACATCCAACAGAGGCGTGAAGGTCAAGATCAGACCCAAGCGCCGACGATGTTTGACGCCACAGTTGTTGAGGCGATTCGCGGGATTGTGATGCAGACAATTGCGGATGTACTGAGACCCAGTGCGCCTCAAGCGCAAGAAGTGCCTACCCACCCAGCGGTTCTTGATGTTGTGGAACCCAAAAACCCTGTGATTCAGGAGACTGCCGACAGGGCAAGAGATAGCTATGGTCGCGTTCTAAAGACCATCACTTCCATGAGGCCCGATTGCTATAACGGGAAAGGGGAGCCAGTGGCAGTGACACATTGGTTCTCCCATATGGAGAGGCTATTTCGGAATGTGGAGTGTACGGAGGCCGAGAAGGTCCATATCGCTTCTCTTCAGCTGAAGGAGGAGGCTAGCGAGTGGTGGGAGAGCACAGGTCTGGCTGAGAGCCCAGTGTTGACTTGGTCGATGTTCAAGACCAAGATGGTTGATCACTTTTTCTCTCGTGCTATGAGAGAGGAGAAACATAAAGAGTTCTTGTACCCACAGACAGATGGTCTGAGAGTGACCGAGTTGGCATCTAAGTTCAATCATCTCTTACAATACGCCACTGCCGAGATTACCAGCGAGGCCCAAAAGATCTAGTACTTCCACGAGTGGATGAGTCCGGATATCAAGCCATTAATGGTGCATCACACATGCTCTACCTTGGAGCAGTATGTTGATTGTGCCTATAAGCTGGAGGTAACTCTTGAGGAGTCGACCAAGAGGCGCAACCGACAGAAGTCGATGCAGAATCAGAACCAAGGAAGTGGTTTTAAGCGCCCTGCACCACCGTCTAACTTTGCCAAGTCTGGCCGAGCTAAGACGGAGATGACGCAAGGAGGATCGACTCAGCAGTCGGGGCAGACCAGGAGTTCAGTTAAGTGTTATAACTGTGGTACGGCTGGGCACAAGAGCAATGAGTGTCAGAAAGAGAAGAGGTCGTGATTTGGGTGTGGACGTGACGGTCATCTGCAGAAGTTCTGCAAGCAGGGGAAGCAGAAGGGAGTAGAGTCGCAGCAAGGGTCAGTTCATCAGAGCAACCGACCTAGGTTTAAGCCTGCCGAGACTCCTAGCCCTTCGGTCTAGACGACTGCTCAGAACAGGGGAAAGGCCCCAGCTGTTTCTGGAAGTCAGGGACAACGCTTGTATGAGATACGTGAAGCAGATGGACCCAATGCTCCAATTGCTCAAGGTACTTTATACCTTCACTCTACTTCAGTGTGCATTCTATTTGATTCTGGTGCTACGTATTCCTTTATTTCAGATAGCTGTGTTAGCAAGTTAGATTTAGTGTGCAACGATTCGTGCGACCCTTTTGTCGTTAATCTTCCTAATGGAGAATGTTTGGTGGGAACCAAGCATCTGTCCGACTTTCCAATTACCATTCAGGGTAAGGAATTTGAGGCAGATTTAATCTGTATAGCCATGGCTCCATACGACATTATCCTCGGTATGGATTGGCTGACGCGTCACAAGGCGGTGATCGACTTCAGTTCAAGAACGGTGACGGTGTCATCCGGGGGCCAGTTCGTGTGCAAGTTCAAAGGTCGAAATGACGCTGATAACGGCAAGCTGGTCAATGTGATGACTGCGTTTAAGCTACTACGACAAGGATGTGTCGGGTACCTTTGCTACTTGGATTCGCCTGTGAAGGATAGACCTGAGGTTCTTGATATCCCTGTAGTTAGGGAGTTTTCGGATGTCTTTCCGGAAGAAATTCCTGGATTACCTCCGAACCGTGACGTAGAGTTTTCAATTGATCTCGAGCCTGGTACGACGCCGATTTCCAAATCACCGTATCGGATGGCTCCAGCTGAGATGCAAGAATTGAAGAATCAACTTGAAGATCTTCTTGACAAAGGTTATGTCAGGCCGAGTGCATCGCCGTGGGGTGCTCCGGTATTGTTCGTCAAAAAGAAGGACGGATCGTTCCGACTTTCTATCGACTACCGAGAGTTGAACAAGGTGACGATCAAGAACAAGTATCCTTTGCCTAGGATTGATGACTTGTTGGACCAATTGCAGGGAGCAAAGGTTTTCTCCAAGATCGACTTGAGATCTGGATATCACCAACTCAGGATTCGTGAGCAGGACATTCCTAGAACTGCGTTTAGGACCAGATATGGTCATCACGAGTTCGTAGTGATGCCTTTTGGGCTTCCAAATTCTCCAGCTGTCTTTATGGATTTGATGAACCGATGTTTTCACCAGTACTTGGATAAGTTCGTGGTGGTCTTCATAGACGACATCCTGATCTATTCTCCGGATGAAGAAGTCCACGAGGAACATCTACGGATTGCCTTGTCAATCCTTAGACAACATCAGCTTTATGCTAAACTGTCCAAGTGTGAATTCTGGATAAAGGAAGTGGCTTTCTTAGGCCACGTGATCAATAAAAATGGGGTTATGGTTGATCCCCAAAAGATTGAAGCGGTGGCTAAATGGACACAGCCCCAGAATGTGAAGGAGGTACGCAGTTTTCTTGGACTTGCCGGGTATTATAGAAGGTTCGTAGAAGGATTTTCAAAGATCGCTCTACCTATGACCAATCTACTCCGCAAGGTCCACAAGAAGTTTGTCTGGAATGACAAGTGCGAGGTCAGTTTCCAGAAGTTGCAACGACGGTTGACCTCGGCACCCGTGTTAGCACTCCCAGAGGGGAACGACGATTATGTGGTCTATAGTGATACTTCCAAGTGTGGTCTTGGTTGTGTTTTGATGCAAAGGGGCAGAGTCATTGCTTACGCATCTAGACAACTCAAAACTTACGAAGAAAACTATCCGACCCATGATCTTGAGTTAGCAGCGATTGTCTTTGCGCTGAAGATTTGGAGGCATTACCTCTACGGTATAAGATGCGAAGTCTTCACTGACCACAAAAGTCTCAAGTATATATTTACTCAGAAGGAGCTAAATATGAGACAACGCCGCTGGCTAGAGTTGCTCAAGGACTACGACATGGAGTTGTTGTATCATCTGGGCAAGGCTAATGTAGTAGCTGATGCACTAAGCCGAAAGACAACGCACGAGACTGTAGTTGCTCTACTTACTGCTCAGACCAAACTGAACCAAGAGTCATGCGACATTGAAGTCTTATATGACCAGCGTAGAGGGTACCTGAGTATGATGGAAATTCAGGCTACACTGCTGGATCAAATCAAAGAAAAGAAAGTCGATGACATCATCTTGGTAAAGTTAAGCAGTGAAGTGATGGATGGGAAAGCTCCCAGTTTTGTGGTTCAGGATGATGGATCACTTTGGTTTCAGGACCGGATCTGTGTGCCTGACACAGAAGGTCTTCGTCAATTGGTAATGAGAGAAGCTCATTCATCTGCTTACTCTGTGCATCCTGGCTCTAGCAAGATGTACAAGGATCTCAGGAAGAAGTTTTGGTGGCCAAACATGAAGTGGGACGTAGCAGACTTTGTGGCAAAGTTCTTAACTTGCCAGAAGGTCAAGATCGAACACCGCAGGCCAGGTGGTGAGATGCTACCTCTCCCCGTACCAGAATGGAAATGGGAGGACACTTCCATGGACTTCGTCATTGGGCTACCCAAGACTCGAAGTCAGAGAGATGCTATCTGGGTAATTGTGGATAGGCTTACGAAGAGTGCTCATTTCATAGCCATCAAGACCACATGGGAAACCCAGAAGTTAGCAGAAGTTTACCAGAAGGAGATTGTCCGCTTACATGGCATTCCTAAGACCATTGTATCGGACCGAGATGGCCGTTTCATGTCAAGGTTCTGGAAGGAACTTCATAAGGCTATGGGGACCGAATTGAGGTTCAGTACAGCTTTTCATCCTCAGACAGATGGCCAGTCTGAAAGGACCATCCAGACTCTGGAGGATATGCTTAGAGCTTGTGTGCTCGATCGTCCGACTAGCTAGGAGGACAGCTTGAGTCTGATTGAGTTCACGTACAACAATAGATGGCATGCTACAATCAAGATGGCTCCGTTTGAAGCTTTGTATGGTCGCAGATGCAGATCTCCGATTTGTTGGGATGATAATGCCGACAAAATTCTGCTTGGACCAGAATTGGTCGAAAGGACGGCTTCAGACATTGCTTTGATCAGACAAAGGATGTTGACCGCTCAGAGTCGACAGAAGTCCTACGTAGATCGGAAGCACAGGACTGTCGAGTTCGAGGTCGGTGACAAGGTTTTTGTCAAGGTATCGCCATCCAAAGGAGTTTTCAGATTTGGTAAGTGTGGGAAGCTTAACCCTCGCTACGTGGAACCATTCGAGATTCTGGATAGAGTGGGATCTCTAGCGTACCGCTTGGCATTACCGCCATCGGCTCACCCGGTGCATAACGTGTTCCACGTATCGTTACTCAGAAAGTATGTACCAGATGAGTCTCATGTGCTTTGAGGACATCGAGATTCAAGCTAATGGTACTTATGAAGAGTTGCCCGTGCGTATTTTGGAGCATCGGGAGAAGCGTTTGCACAACAAGATCGTGTCGTTGGTACGAGTGTTGTGGTCCAAGTCAGGGACCGAAGAAGTTACTTGGGAGACGTGGGAAACCGAGTCAGATATGCTCAGGCGTTTTCCCGAGTTATTCTCGACCTAAGTTTCGGGGTCGAAACTTCTTGTAAGGGGGAGAAGATGTGATACCCCGTATTTTTGTAAGGTTATTTTGGGAATTTTGGAATTTTCCCGAGTATCTGTTGTGTACGTCGGATTTAATACAGAGAGTTTGAGACATTCTGTAAGGTGCTTTGTATCTGTAATATTTTTTCTCAGTGAAATAATATACAGACATCATGCCTCGGATTTTAATTGTCGTTCGCGTATGATAATTTTTATCCCGGTTTAACGCCATGTTCGTTCAAGAGCTGAATGGGCGGGAAAGGCAGAAACGGCGACCGCCGTACCGTAACGGCACCCGCCGTCGCTGGGCCCGAAGTGCCAGCAGTCTTCTCCTACTCTAGGCTCGCCAGAGCTAGGAACGGCGACCGCCGTAATTACGGCGCCCGCCGTAGGCAAAATCACGGCGCCCGCCGTGATTACCCAGCGGACATTGTCCGATGGTCGCCGGCGAGCTCTGACCGCGCCGAACTAGCTGTAGGCCCATCTTCTTCGTGCTCCAGATGTTTTGTCTATAAAAGGAGGTGTTGGGGGAGAGGTTTTGAGCCATCCCAGCACCAAACCTCTGCCAAATTTGCCTCTCGCCGGAGTTGTGCCTTCGCCGGAATTTCTGAAGCTTCCGTCGGTGTTGTTGGTGGTGTTTCCAGCAGCTCTTTTGAAGCCTTGTGGTTGCCTCTGGAGGTCAGAAACCAAGCAAGGCGGAAAGGGGTCGAAATGCGCTTTGTTTTGGTGAGATTTCTCTCGTCTCTGTCGACCGTGTTCTTCACGGCAACCGCCGTGATGAATGCGGCGACCGCCGCCAAGAACAGCGACCGCCGCCAAGAACAGCGACCGCCGCTAGTGCCCAGAATGCCTTCGTGGCTTTGGCTTGGTCGGTTGTCGTCGTGGCGTCCTTCCTTTCGTGTTCTTTCGCCGTGTTTAGATTCGTATTGTTTATGTCGGATCTAACTTAGGGTTCCTTTTATGGGTCGACTCGAAGGTTGTTGTGCTGTCGGAACTATACCGTGTCGAGCCCGGAATCCAGTTGACGTCGTTAGACTATTCGGCGGATTAAGGCAAGTGGCGGTTCGCTCTTGCTCATTCGTTCCATATTTACATTAATTATCAGTAGTTTATCTGAGTAATTAATTTGGAATGAATATTCTGTTTGTCTGGAAACGGTTTTGTTAAACTGTTTTGAAAATCATATAATAGGTTGTATATCTGTTAGAACAATGCTATTATCTGTGATCGCCTTTCGGGCCTTTATGTGGATTTATCCTGTAACTGTTATTGTGCTGTAACTGTTTAGTTAGCACTGTTACATAGGAACGTTACTCGGACTCTGTCCAGTCGTTTCTTTATAATCTGGTATCGGGGTAGCTCGTCTCCATCTGGTACTATTCTAAGATCATGATCGGTCTCTTTCACAAGTGTGTAGAGACAGGACACTTAGCTGGTGTCACAAACCTTTCGGTGTACGTCACTCTCGACGAAACGTATACTAAGATGTGTCATCCCATTGGTGGGGTACACATGTAAAAGTCTATAATGTGATGTGCGTTTTTGAAACATAATCAGATAAGTGCTACCTTGACGCACATAATTAATGAACGATCAGCGAGTAGGGCAGCTAGGTAATAGTGCCGCTAGGAAGACTCGTGTTGACTTGAATGTAGTATGTCTTCTTTCCGATCTGGATTCGCTGAAAGGCGGTGAGGTTGGTCATTGACTGAAGCATCTCAATCAGTTTTAAATCATTGTTGTATGATTCTGTAACTTTCCAGAATTGTCATACTTCCTTAAAGACTCATTTCCGTTGGAGTCTTCTTTCGAGTCGATTTCTGTGAAGATTCAGTTTTCCAGAATCTTCTCTTGTGCATACCTCTTGTTTATTCCAGTAGGAGTATGGTGGTTGACAAGCGTACTCGATTATTATTCGAGGGACGATGAGTCTAACCTAATACGACTGCTTCGAACCATTCTGCTTTGTACCCTTGCTAGTCTATTCATTTAGACTAACCAACCAATATTTTCCCTTGCATGGTTGGCTGGTGTCATCCGTTCGATTCGGCACATCAGATAAGAAGTAGTTCAGAAGACCAGAAGGACTATGGAGTCAACGGTGGTTTTTGAATGTTTTAATTATTTCTTTAATCAGGTTGAGATCTTTTGGACAATAACTTTGATTGTAATATAGTTTCTTAGACTTCCGCTGTGTTTGGTTTAAACTCTGTATTGACCTATTCGGGATTGGGTTATAATCCCATAACTCTTGTTTCCTTGACAATGTTATGTTTTGGAATTTAATGCTTGATCATTGTGTATCAATTGCATTTCATAAATTGTATTTAAATGGTAAAGCCTTGGGTGATCTCGGTAAGGAATACTGGGGTCACTGGCGGTAATACCTTTCCAAAAGGGTTGAGTTTTAGGGGTGTTACACTCTATGGGGAGAGACAGTTATCACTGCTTGCTACCTCATCAATAGGTCCCCATCTTCTATGGTGAATTTTAAAACACCACAAGAGATGTGGACTAGCAAGGTCCCAAATTTATCTCACCTTAAACCTTTTGGCTGCACTGCATATGCTCAAGTGTCACAAGGTAAGTTGCAGCCAAGGGCTTTGAAAGGTGTGATGTTGGGGTACCCTGAGGGTGTTAAAGGTTATAATCTTCTACTTGTTCAACCTCATGGCTATAAGGTCTTGACATCTAGGAGTGTAACCTTTAATGAGATAGAATTCCATTTTAAAAATGTTACTAACACCTCTTCTGTGAGCACAAGTACTGGTGAACAAGAAGGAATGAGGTTCTTCTTACCTCATGAAGCTGCAAGTGATGGAGAAGATGAGTTTGACAGTGGTCAAAACTCAAGTGCCTCATCACCTGGAGAGTCACTGGACTCAAATGCACAAGGTCAATCTGCTGAAAGTGACCATGTGAGTGGAGATCAGAACCCTCACCAATTAGATGGGGAGGTAAGTGACATTAATTCTCCTAGTGTTGTGTCTATTCATGATTCTGAGCATGAGAATGATAACATTGAAAACCCTATTGTAAATGACTTAAATGATTATCAATTAACTAGGGATAAACAACCTAGAACTAGAATACCTAATAGGAGATTTATGTCATCTTTGCTTGCTGAGCATTCTGATCTGAATCTTGTTGAGTTTGCCTTCATAACTGCTGAGCATGTAGTAAATTCCTTTACTCTTGAGACTTATGAGATTGCTATTAAGTGTTTGCATACTAAGGACTGGTTGAAAGCTATGCATGAGGAGTATAAGTCTATGCTTGTGAACAATACCTGGGAACTTGTTCCAAAACCTAAAAATGCTAGGTTAATAGACTGCAAATGGATTTACAAATTGAAAGAAGGAACTCACAAGGGTGACCCCCCTAGATATAAAGCTAGACTTGTAGCTAAGGACTCAGAAAGAGGGTCTAGATTATAATGACATATTTGCCCATGTTGTGAAATACAAAACTTTGAGATTGCTTCTTGCCATGACTGTTGTGTTTGATTGGAAAGTAGAACAAATGGATGTTAAAACTGCTTTCCTGCATGGTGATTTGCTTGAGACTATTTACATGAGACAGCCTAAGGGGTTTGTAGTTGAGTCTAAGTCTGAGCATGTCTGTTTATTAAAGAAATCTATATATGGTCTTAAACAATCCCCTAGGCAGTGGAACATTAAATTTGACTCTTGCATGAAAAATTTGGGATTCACTAGGAGCAGCTATGATACTTGTCTTTACTTTAAGGGCATTAAATCCAAAACTCCTTTGTTTGTGCTTCTGTATATTGATGATATCTTAATCATGTGTAGTTCTAAAGTGCTTGTTTCTGGTGTGAAAAGAGACTTAAAACTGCATTTTGACATGAAAGATTTGGGCCCTGCCTAGAGAATTCTTGGCATTAATATCACTAGAGATAGAAAGAAAAAGAAAATGGGGCTTTCTCAATGTGATTATGTGCATAAGATTCTTGAAAAATTCAGCATGCTAAATTCTAAACCCACCTCAATACCCTTAGGAGGGCACTTAGATTTGACCAAGGAGCACGATCCTAAAACACCAGCTGAAATGGCTAAGATGTCTCATGTTCCTTATGATGTTGTTGTTGGGTCTGTGATGTATGCCATGCTATGTACTAGACCTGATATTGCTTTTGCTATTAGTGTGCTTAGTAGATTTATGTCAAATCATGCTGAGTGTCATTGGAATGCCATGAAATTTCTGCTGAGATACTTGTGTGGTACTGAGAACTTGTGTCTTGTTTACTGTGAGCATACATCTAGAAATGAACTTCATGGATATGTTGATTCTGACTATGCCAGTAATAAAGATACTCAAAAATCTACTACTGCCTATTACTACACTTGGGCTGGTAACTGTATCTCTTGGAAATCACAGCAACAGTCAGTGGTGGCTTTATCCTCCACTGAAGCAGAGTATATTGATGCCACTGAGGCAACAAAAGAGGCAATATGGTTAACTGGGATTTTTGGTGAAATATTGACTAATCCATTGATGCATGTGCTGCATATGGACAGTCAAAGTGCTTTGTACTTGTGCAAGTATCCCATGTACCATGAGAGGTCTAAGCATATTGATGTTAGACACCACTTTATTCGAGATAAAGTGGAAGAAAATGTTCTGGTGGTAAGAAAGGTTAAAGGGGATGAAAATCCTACAGACTTTGACACTAAGATTGTAACAGCTGATAAATTTTCATTCTGCAGGAATTTCCTGCACATTTGGGATGTTGCCTGAAACCACCTTAACCTAGAGGACGATGACGGACAATTGGCTCTGAACCCTCCACTACTGGCGGCACTTGGCACTACATCAACATTTGGATTAAGAGGGCATTTGTTATGTAATCTAATCCTAAGTTGTTGTAATTAAAACATAGATTGGTTTATTGCAAGCATTACAGATGAGTAGGCTAGGATACAATGTAGAGCCAAATGGGTTAGGTGACTAGCTTAGCCATAGAGGAACATGTGGGATCGGGTGACTTAACCATGTCTGGTCTAAGTCAACTCAAAGTCAGCACATGAGGCTCTGGCATAGCTGTGGGCATGTTACTTCATTTGGTCTCGATTTTCACTTGTATTGGACTTGTGCTCTTTATGGGCCTTATCTGCTATCACGGGTTGAAAGCCCAACTGATACAAAACGAGTAGAGCTCGATTCGTCTTGTGCACGGATCTAGATTGAGGAATTCGCCGTATCGCCAATTGGTTGTGTTTGGATTGATTAGGGATAAATTGTGTTTGATTTGTAACAAGAACAGATGACGTTGAGGCCAAGGGGAGGAGTAAAACTCAACTGCAAAGCTTGGCTTAATTTCAACGTAATTAAAATGAAGTACAAGAGAGCCTATTAAAGGCAAATAGATCACCCAAAAACCCTAATGGGCTTGGGCCTAATTCTAACTAAATGGGTCGGCCCACTCTACAAGAGTTGGCACACGCCCGAAATAGAAATACTAAAACGGGAAACATACTATAACTGGAAATAACTTATAATATAGAAATATATAGTAAACTGAGCTAAGTACTACTCCAGGGAGGACGCCATGGTCTTGGTTGACTTAGCCTCTTACTGAACCATCTGATGGTGGGCCAGTACCGCATCACCAACTTAGTTGGGTTTGGCCGAAGTTGAAGACGTGGCTCCCTTCGCTGGTGAAACGACGCGTTTGGGTTAATGGGTAGAGGTATATAACCTCTACTGTAGCCCCAAGCGCCGAGAGACTTGATGTTGCTTCTCTTCTTTGCTCCGATGGAAACCCTAGAGAGCTCTCTTCACTGAGAGCAGAACTTTGGCTCCTCCATTGTTGCTCGAAGTTGTAGTTTGAAGGTTGGGAGAGAAGTCACAGAAAGAGAGAGAAAGAGAGATTGAAGAGCTGCTTGTGTGCAAGCTCTGTGGTTGTCCTTCCAGGGGACACTCCTTATCTCATCCTCTTCTTTTGGCTTGTGTGCCGCTTCTTCTCTTGTGTTGTTTCCTTTGTTTGCTCTGTGTATGCTTGCTTGTAACCAAACTTGTTCTTGGCCTTGAGTTGCCTAGTGGAAGGGTGAGCCTCCCCTCCTGAGGACTCCGCAGACGTAGGACTTAGTCCGAAATGCGTAAACAACTCTTGGTGTTCAAGTTTGTTTTTCGTTTGTCTTTATTGTCCAAGCTTAGTTTTGAACGATTGAGGTGGAATCGAGCGGATTTGGTTTTACACTCTTATATATGCCAAACTTAAAACAGACACTTTGTTACATGTTTCCCTTAATAGTTAATACACTTGGCGCAACTAGCTATCCTCTGCTATTTGTCACAGCATAGATATATGAATGTGAATCACATCCATAATATATATATATATATATATATATGCTTTCTATGCCATAAGCTTACCAAAATTGTGAGTAAGATGAGCTGACTTGCCACGTATTCAAGTTGGTTAGAAATGTTGTTAAGTTGTTGTAGGCTGTTAAGCCGTCTTGTTAATTAGTTGTGTCAAGTGGCAAGATAGTTTGTTGTAAAGCTATAAAAGCTTGTAAAATGTAATCCTGCAATCTTATCCAATACAGAAAAGATCTTCTTCTTTCTCTTCTCTCTTATTCCTCTATTCTATCTCTTCAATCCTCCATGGATTTACAGTGAATGTTTTCATAAAAATCGGTATCGAATCGATCAACTTTGCGTTCGAATAAACTCTCGAAGGGACCACAAGAACTTTATGCTTTCAGCATTGATTCCGAAACCCATCATCTGTTGCAACAAAAGACATCTTTAGGCATCTGCTTCATAAACATATTCAAGAAAAACCTTTAATTAGTAATCCGATGCAACTTTTTTGTAGGAACAAAGGATGCAACACTTACCCTTGAATTAATGTTAACAATGTATAAAGTCTATTTAGGAGGAGCTCCGACACGCACAAGAGCAATGTAAGCAACGCCCCGGTACAGAAAGAACATAAGAAGCAACATGAGCGCGGAGAAGAGCTGCATCCCAAGCCCAACATTCTTAATAGAAGGAAAATCCTTGACGAGACACGTGGCAGAGCCGCAGGCGTAGGTGCCACGCTCGTCGTACTGCGACCCAAGGGTGAGCTTGTAGGTGTACTGCATGATGGAGACGTACTTGATCCAGCCAATGAAGGCCGGCACGTGCCTCACAAAGTAGCCACCGGCTAACTGAAACCCGAGCGTCAAGACCGCTGCAAGCACAGTCGCGCTCTTCTGGTTCAAGAAGACGGCTCCCAGGGCGAGTCCTAGGCCTTGCGACACGAGCACGCAGAGTAGGATGGAGGACAAGTTGTAGAAGAAGGCCCCTGGCGTCGCCTTTAAACCGGCCATGAAGTATACTATGACGACGTATACGATAGGCAGGACAAGCTCCATTGGAAGATCGCTTATCGTTTGGGCCACAAAGTAGGATGAAAGCCGATACATGCCCGAGGATCTTTCCTTTATGATCATCGATCTCTCCGGTGGGAATGTGAAGATTGCACCAAACAAGGGAAAGTAACACCAAAAGCTTGAGTAGAAGAACAAGAGTCCAATCTGAAATTTGTATGTCCAAAACACGTGTTAGACTTTTTATGTATGAGTAAGTGAAAACAGGGGAATTGGGAATGGAATTTGAATTACCTGATCTTGTAGATCGTCAGATTTCCACCACAATAGACCCGAAAGGAGCGCGATGACAAGGATTTGAGCAATCTTGAGCTTACTAAAGGCTTCATGCTTCTTTTCCTTGAGGTTTCTTTGAAGCAAGACCGCGAATTGTTGATACCATGAAGTTGCCCACTTTGCGGATTGTTGATTGTCATTGTATTTCTCCGTGGTCAAGTATGAGCTGAAATCCTCAAACTCCGCTTTCACATTGCTCTCAAGATCCCTCTTGTAGGCTGAAACGAGTTTGGATTTAACAACCGCTTGGTCCTCAATCGAGTCATCCGAGGAAACCCCTGACAATCCGCCATCTCTATGTCAATAACAAACACAAGAAATAACCCCTGTGAATAAGAGAGAGCTTTACCATTTGCAAGATCGAGCAGGAAATCGGCGGGATTCATGGCGAGCCAAGGCGCGAAGCCCACGCTCTTGAAGTAGTCCATAACGGCGTCTCCCCTGCCGAAATAGAGAGGGTTTCCATCGGACAACAACAACACCTTGCTGAACATATAAAACAGCCTGCTCGACGGCTGGTGGATGGTGGTCAAGATGGTCCTCCCGCCTTTGGCGAGCTCAGACAAGGTGGACACGATGGTCTGCGCGGTGGTCGAGTCGAGCCCCGAAGTGGGCTCATCAAGAAACAACAAGCTCGGGTTGATCAGCATTTCCTGCCCAATGCTCACCCTCTTCCTTTCGCCGCCCGAAACGCCCCTCAAGAAGGGCCCGCCGATGACACTGTTCTGGCACTTGGTGAGGTTGAGTTGTGCGATCACGGCCTCGGCTTGCTTGATCTTTTGGTCGGCGGTGAAGGTGTTGGGGAGCCTCAAGAGCGCGGTGTACACGAGGGTCTCGGTGACGGTGAGGTGCGCGTAGAGGACGTCGTCTTGGGTCACGAAGCCTATGCTGCGTTTGAGGTGGTTGGAGAAGGGCTTGCCGCTGTAGGTGACGGAGCCGGCGAGGCGTCCGCCCAGTCTGCCGCCCAGGGCCGTGAGGAGGGTGGTCTTGCCGCTGCCGGAGGGGCCTAGTAGCGCCAGCATCTCGCCGGGTTTGACGATGCCGGAGACTCCTTTTAGGATCTCTCTTTCCGATGAGGCTCCTGATGAGCCCTTTTTTACCTTGATCTTGTAAACCACATCCTCAAACTGCAATAATAGTGGAAATCACACATTAGAGGTTACATCGATATTAGTGACTTGACTAGTGTTTATATATTGTTCATAATTTTATTTTCTTACTATGTAGATTTAGGAATATTAACTTTCCAACCTCTCAACAAGCTAGAACAATGCAATTAATTGAGGAGTACGTACGTACCTTGAGTGTAATGGGACGATGCGATTTGTTGAAGACGGGTTTGGAATCCTGAACTTGTGACTCGAGTTTATCGACGGCCATGGAGTCACTCATCTCCATTGTTAGCTGTTGCGGTTGTGATTCCGAGCACACTTGTGTTACACTCTCAATCTTCGACGCTCTAATTCGACGAGGAGGAGAAGTATACTACGTACGTAGTTGTAATTGATACAATGAAATGAAAATTGCACGAGATGTGAAAAATGGAGGGACAGAATCGGAAAGTGCGGGAGGAAAGAGGTATCTGCGGGGTTTAAATGGTGATCGATCGATGTGATTCCGAATTCTTGCGCCTCACGTACTCACCTACGTAATTCATGCCATCTTCCACTCTTTTTTGTTTCTATGTTCTTTCTTTCCTTGCTTTAATTTATTTATAAATATATGTACTATAGTATAAAAACATGCATCAATGCTAGCTAATTAAGCTAGATACTATTCTTAGCACTTCTTTCGGCATGCCTCAATAGTCAATACTCAATAGTAATAAAGCTTGTAGAGAATTGTGATGTGACCATCTTTGCAGGTGACCAAATTTGAATTTTGAGTCCATTGTATTTTAGGGTTCCAAACAATGATACTAATATCTTGGCGTGCTAGGGTAGCTAGTTCAAAGGATATATATGTTCGTTTTATGCTGTGCTGTACCTGTACGTTCCTTATATTAATACCAACTATGTTACTTTCTAAAAATGCCTCAAGAGAATGTTACTTTTTAATTAAGATGCTCTGTTACACTAATTGATGTCTCATTTACTATATCATTGTTAACTCATTAGCTTTGCAAGCTAGCAGAATGTGTTACAAATACGGAGTAGTAATTGCGATACACCTATTTTTCTTTGTTAATTTCTTGTCAAATTAGCTGCATGCAAATGTTTCATCGCTATATAATTAACTAGTGTAGTACTCGTGTCTTGTACGAGATCCGTTTATTTTTTTTATATTTTCAAAAATAGTATATTAAAATTATTTGATATAGAAATATGTAGTTAATGATTGTTATAGTAGTAGATAAATTCTTATATAGAAAATGAATATTGAATAAAAATATTCAAGATATTAAAAAATTACTTTATATAAAGAGAGACGGAACTCTCCATAACTTTATTAATAGTAAAAATTGGTTAATTAGTTTTTAAAACGGGGATAGCCACATCCATAATCACCTAAGAAGAAGACACCTCTGTTATTTGATAAAACATCATTCATGATCTCATCATACACCATTTTCTGCTCCATTCTAAATCTAGAAATTAATTGTGTATGCTCCTCAGCTAGACATGTTGTGTCATATCAAAGTTCATCTTGTATAAGCTTGTTGACACCTTTAGATATGAGACTTGAATCTACAGGAGGCATGGTGTTATGGTGTCTCAAACTACTACAATTTCGTTGTAATAACTTGTCAATTTTAGCAAGAGCATAGTTTTATAATTGATCATCTGTTAGATGCAAATCTGCATATATATAGCATGCACATGTCAGTACAATTACATGAGTAAAATATCTGCATGAAAAAGTAAATCGAATAGAGTTAAAGATTATGATCATGTAAACATCGATAATGAAATGCATACCCTCAATTCAGAGAATTCTCCTCTGTTTGTTGACAATATCATCTGCTAGAAGCCTCCATGTTCGTTCCCAAACAAACTCTGGCCTTGACATGCTATCAGACAACAAAAGCAATACAAATAGACTCCTAATGTAGTGTGCTGATTCTCAAACACTTGCTTCAGTTATCCAGTCAATATATTCTTTGTCATCATCTAATAACCCCAATGCATAGCAAGCTTTTTTAAAGGTAGGATAAACTCTACCTTCAACAATCCTTAAGTCTTCGTAGCATGTTGGCCTTTTAATATGATTCAACAAAATTCTAAGATAGTACTTCTTGCCACTGCCTGGAAGTATGTGATAAATCCTTCAAACTGAACCATGCTTTTCACATTTTTTCCAATGTCTAGATGAAGCTACCCAAACAAATTGCTCTGGATATTCGGAGTATGTCAAATCTTTACCTTCTGCAAACTTTTTGTTACACTTCATCCATTGCAGAAATATTGATTTCTTACTTTCATGATCATTTAAGACAACATCAATAGGATCATCATCATCAAATAAAATGTTTTCCTCACCATGGAGGTGGAAATTCAATCGTTGAACAACAGGAGTCTTGTAATGAATATCAAAGCCGAAAATCATCCAAGCCGCTTCACACGCCGATATATAGCGACAATTATAGTAGTTTTTTATTTCATCCATGCCATCATCACCGGGATTGTTTGCATCAGAGCTTGAAATGGCAACAGTGACACGATCATGCCCTTTATTTATTTACTTGAACAAATACTTGATATAGCCCAATCGATTGCACCATTCAACGTTTATATGTGCATTGTATTTTAGGAGAAGAAATGCATTGTAAGGAACCACATACCGATTATCTAGGGGAACTCCATTCTTTTCAATTGTTCTACCATCATCACATCTTCTGTAAATAGGGTAGTCATCTTCATCAACAAAAGTTTGTTGAACAAACTGTTTTGGGAAGTACTTCATACATTTTCCATCTGCCATACACAGAGGAGATCGATTAGAAGCTCCACATGGACCATGCATCATGAAATTTGTCACCACCTTGTATAAATCAACATCATTTGTTGGGTGTGGAATTTCAGTCGAGATGACCCTATCGATATCTGAAGTAGTTGGCAACTTAGATTCCTTATCTAGAAACAACAAAATATGGGCATGAGGTCAACCACGCTTCTGGAATTCGATTGTGTAAATAACTGCAAAAAATACAAAAGTATAAACTGTCCTAGAATCACACATACACACAATTGAAGATTAAATGAGTGTACTCCTTTGTAGAAATACGATTAATATGTACAAACTGTCCTATAATGTATTTACGATCAATATGTACAAACTGTTCTTGAATCACACATACACGCAATTGAAGATTAAATGAGTGTACTCATTTGCAAAAATACGATCAATATTGTACGTTCTTTGCATGTACAATCAAAGAGAGAGAAAAAAAACTATTTAAATATGTATTTACCTGCAAAATTTATCTACCTGCAAAACTATGAATCAGAATAGTTCTGTGCAAATACAAACCATTTACTTGCAAATATATCGATTCCAGTTTTTTGTAATTCAATTGACGGAGGGGTGTAGTTTTATTACCCCAAAAAACGTTGAAATTATTCTGCAAGATCGAACAAAAGGATTTTGGAAAACATGGATATTCAATTTTTGAAATATCCTTTATGAATGTTGTCTTAATATTTTTGGTTATATGTGCAGATCGTGCAATTGGAATATTGTTATCACAAATCTGCACAGTTGTTCAATTGGAATATTTGTTAGCACAGATCTTGCAGATTTATGACAATTTTTTGATATATTTCGTGCTATTTTGATTAATCCAGTTTTTGAGTTGTGCAATCCATATTTTTTTGTTTGTAAAGTTCAGTAGGTTAAGTTTTTGAGTTGCGCATTCAATTTTTGAGTTGTGCATTCCAATTTTGCAGCAGGTTAAGTTTTTGTTCAATTACTATTTTGCTGGTATTTCTTGCAGGTTTTGTAACTAAATGTGCATTTGCATCATGTCATTAGTATTATTAGTATGTTGCTAGTATTTATTACACGTCTATTGTAGCTTTTGTAACGAAATATGCATTTGCATCATGTCATTGAATATTATTGGGTGCACAACTGGTTTAGTTTTATTGCAATCCAATCTTTGTAATTATTTTCCATGTTCAGTTTTTAGAAACAAAAGATTTGTTTCCAACATCCAATACAGATTTATTTAATATTCTTGGGTTTGTTTTCGGATCTATTGTTATATTTTTTTAAGATGTTGGATGATGTGGCGGATAATGATTGGATGAGTAATGACACGTAGGCGAATTGAACGTGGTGACGACACGTAGGATTTAGGTCTCTCTTTAGTATAGATATAGAATGGATAGATAGATTAATAGTATGAGGAATGTTATACCAAAATACCAAAATTTTGGATTTATTAGTTTTAAAATCACAAATAGTTTTTATTAAAAAAAATAAGATTTATTATTTTTAAACTGAAATAATAAGATAAAGTTTTTATATTGTCAATATTATATGGTATAAAATTTGGAAATAAGATAAGAAAGGGTGTAATTATTATTTAGTATTAAATTAGTATAGATCTAGATAGTTATGGATTTATTAATTTTTTATTCATAAATAATTTTATTATTTTTATTAAAAAAATTGAATTTACTAATTTTAAACTAAAATAAAAAGATAAATTTTGTATATTGTCAATATTATTTAGTTTTAAATAGTTATGGTAAAAAATTGGAAATAAGATAAGAAATGATATAATTATTATTTAGTTTTAAATAATTATGGAAATAAACAATAAGATAAGATAAATAGTTATGGTAAAAATTAAAAAATAAGATAAGAAAGGATATAATTATTATTTAGTTTGAAATAGTTATGGAAATAAACAATAAGATAATATATCGGATGAGGTGGCGGATGAGGTGACATAGCTCAGAGGCTGACACGTAGGCGAATTGAATATGGTGATGACATGTAGGCGAACTGAACATGAGACCGACACGTAGGATTTAGGCTTCTACTTTAGTATATAGATAGATAGATATACTAGATTAGACAACGAGACAAACCTTGAGAGTGGTTGAACCAAAATTTGGTTGAAGTGAAACAACCCTTTAGGGTAAAACGAAAGTACAAATAAGGGCCTTTAGATTAGAATCAAATCAATGGCCTGGATTGGATGTATGAGGGTGTACATATTGTACAATAGGATGCACACACCTGATTTTCTCACATTAACGTGATTTTTGGGATTTGATTTACCCAAATCACATAGGTCGTTCACTTTCCAAAAATCACATTCACAGGATCTTCCATTACGATCTCACTTCGTCTTCAACCTCTTGCATTCGTCTCCCTGCATTCGTCTTCAACCTCTGCATTCATCTCCATGGGTTCTTCTTCAACCTCTGCATTCGGTCGACGGTGACCGATCACCGGCGGTGTTGTGGTAAGTATTCGATCTGGTGTTTCTCGAATTTAGGGTTTTGAGATTGCGAATCCGGTGTTTCTCATCCGGCGCGGCCGTGTTGAACTCGAGCGTGGAGGATCTACGAGAATCGCAGTCCACCAAGCAGTACGAGAACGAAGTCGCTTTGATCTGAGAAGTGAGCGACAACGGGCCGCCTCCGAGGCCTAACAGACCAGCGGCGCCGACGAAGAGGCCCTCGTTGTCATGTTTGCACCCGATCGCGACTCGATTAACCGCGCCGAAGCTTCCGAACGACAGTGTTTCCGTGGCGAATTCGCCGACGGTGTAGGATCTGTCCCCGTAGGAGACCTGGTACATGCACATGTTCTGCTGGCAAACGCTGACGTCGAGGGAGGAGCGGATCGGCGAGGAGCATGCGACATGGTGGAGGAGGAGGAAGGGCGGTAGATGGGGTCGGATTGCTGGTAGCAGTCGGAGCAGGGCTGGCACTGAAGCCAGCTGACGTCACTGCCGATGTCGATGACCATGAAGTAAGCACGGGGAGGGCTTCCGATGCGTGATTTTCTTAAACCCTAAAACAAACAATTTTAATCTGAAACCTTGTAAACAAATTTGTGATTCGCCGCAGGAGACGAAGCCCCGACCGTCGAAGATGGAGATGCAGACGCTTGATCCGTCGGCGACAGAGCTAGCCTCGGCAAGGCTGTGAGATTCTGCACCCTACGGTTTCCGACGGAGAACGAGGCAGCGGCAGCGAGCTCGTATATATGATATTTCGTTTATCCGATATTCATCATGTGCAAACTAAAGTTTGTATATATGATATTCAGTTTCTCTGTGGTGTTATTCATTATAATAATGTTGATATTCACGTGGATTCAGATTTTGCTTGTTGATGGTGTTGTATGAGTTATTGATCATTGATATTCACGTTTTTATATGTGATATTCAAATTGCTTGTTGATGGTGTTGTTTGTACTATTTGCAATTGATATTCAAATTGTTTGATGTGATATTCATATAAATGCTTTTGATATTCATGTTGTATGTACGTTTCATGATCTGAGTAGTTGATATTCAAATTTTATGATGTGATATTCACTATGATGTTGTTGATATTCAACATTGTTTGCAGGCCTAACTGTTGCACCGACGAAAAGGCGTTTGAAGCTTCATGCTCGTCTAAAAAAGCACAAGTCATTGCGTAATAGCGATATTCATGTAATCAATACTGATGTTCATGTACATTTTTTCGTGTATAACTATCTGTGTTAGTGTGAAGTGATTATTTTTTGTTTGGGTTATGATACTCATGGTGAAACGTAGTGATATTCATACCAATGTAGAATGATATTTATGGTGTAATTGATTATGTTATTCATATATTATTAAGTGGTGATATTCATATTTTAAGTTGTGTTATTCATGTCTTTAATTGGTGATATCCACATATTAAACAAATATATTTATACAAATGTGAACGATATTCAGGAAATAATGACAAAAGCAACAAGAACAAATCTACAAATCTACGAATTTGCAAAGCATTAGGATGCTGAAAAAATCAAGTGGTGATATTCATGTTTTAAGTGGAGATATTCACATCCATCGATATTCATAAACGCATGAACGATATTCATAAAGACGTGATCGATATTCATGAACGCTGAAAAATCATTGAAGAAGAAGAAAATGTATCAGCAGAATAGGGCGGTTTTAGGAAAGAGAAAATATTCTGTTTTCTCTCTCATCTAACAACCTTATTTATTATCTTTTCCTAATTAAAAATTAAATAATTGTCTTATTAGACTAGATTTGGTGGTTACACCCCTACCATATCTATTGTAAGGCCCAATTATCCAACCATCCATCATCATCAATCCAACCCTCCAGATTAATACTTCTGTTTTACTATAACTCTCGTTTTACCGGAACGTCCCTCGGTCGAAACAAGCTTAATTGGAATATGTTAGATTTACATATAGATATATCCCCATCGTCTAGGATATTCACGTTAAATACAATATACTTACTATGTTCATATTTACTTGTCTTTTTCACACTGTATCACACGCTTAATTGGAATATGTTAGATTTACATATAGATATATCCCCATCGTCTAGGATATTCACGTTAAATACAATATACTTACTATGTTCATATTTACTTGTCTTTTTCACACTGTATCACACATATTATAAATTTTATTAGTTATATTAAAATATCCCCAATTCATATGTATAAAGGGAAAATGTCACGTGGGAATACATAATAGGGTGAGAAATGAGAATAGATCTTAACCTTTGGATGACAAATAAACCAAAGGCTATAATTAAACTTTCATTAAAAGGTAATGTGTCATGCACATGACTTGATTTTTGAGTGTTTGACCGATCAACATGACTAGTCAAACTAGTCACCGGCGGTCAACGTTGGAGCTCTGGTGGTCAACATTGACCGCCGGCATTGACCAGTCAAAGTATATATTTTTTTTCAAGTATAATTTTTGGCTTGCGACTGCATGTGCATTGATTTTTGCTTGTATATGCATCGATATTGACTTGTATGTGCATTGATATTGCATAAAATTTGTATAGGATTTTTTACTATATGTGTGACTTTGTGTATGTGAAAACTCATGCATTTCTCAACATGTGCATATGTTTTAGCTTGTGTGTGCATAGATTTTGACATATATTTGCATCTAAATTCTACTTGTGTGCATTTTTTTCTTGGGTTGAAATATTCATGAGTTTTGGCTTGTATGTGCATACCTTTTGAAGTGCATGTCTTTTTTTGTTGTATGTGCATCTAAATTCCATAAATTCTGCATAGGGTTTTGACTATATGTGTTACTTTGTGTATATGGAAACTCATGCACATAATGCAAAAACTTATGCATGCATTTCACATAATGTGGATATATTTTGGCATGTGTGTGCATAAATTTTGACCTGTATATGCATTTAAATTCTACTTGTGTACGTTGTTTTCTTGGGTTGAAATGTACATGAGTTTTGTCTTGTATGTACTTACCCTTTGAAGTGCATGTCTTTTTGCTTGCATATGCATGTAAATTGAACTAGGCGTATAGGTTTGTCTTGTAAAATCTTATGCACTTTACATAATGTGTATAGGTTTTGTCTTGTAAGTACATGAATTTTAAATTGTCTGTGCATCTAAAATTTACTTGTATGCATCGTTTTATTGGCTTGATATGTGCATGAGTTTTTGGCTTGTATGTGCATACCATTTGAAACACATGACTTTTTGCTTGAATGTGCACATATCAAAACTTATGCACATACACTATACAACTCATGCACATTTTCTCTAGAAAATAGTGTATATTTTTAACAATCTTTAGATGTACATATATGTCAATATTGATGCACATACAAGCCAAAATGCATGCACATGCCATCTCAAGTAAAAAAAAAATCGTTTTGTAAAAAAATTGGGCTACGAAAAATTGAATGGAAATACATGCACATGCCATCTCAAGCAAAAAATGATTTTGTAAAAAAGTTGGGCTACGAAAAATTGAATGAAAAAAATGGTCGGACAACACCTTATAAAATTTTAATACACACATACAAGTCAGTATTGATGCACACACAAGTAAAAAAATGATGCACATGCTAACGCAAGTAAAAAGTAGACTCGGAAAAAAAAAAATGGGTCGGAAAAAAAAACTTAGGCCGGACAACGCCTTATAAAATTTTGATGCACATATAGGACAATATAGATGTACACACAAGCCAAAATATATGCACATGCCATCTTAAGTCAAAAAGTGGACCCGAAAAAAAAAACTTTGACCGGTCAACGCCGGAGCTCCGGCATTGACTGACTGGTGACCAATTTGACCGGTTACTTATCCACTTAAGTGGTCATGTGACATGCACATGATCACTTAAATGATAGTCTAATCTTAGCCTTTTGATTTTAAAAATCCAAAAGGCTGGAAGGTATTCTCAATTCTCCCCCTAATGTTTATTCTCATCGGATTCACATATAAAAGTGGAGAATAATACAACAACAAAATTTATTAGTCTATATTAAAGAAAAAGTCTTGATTAATACGAGGGGTTAATTTGGTTAATATACTCACATAGTGCGCTATGTGTATCCATTAATTTTGATCCATGTGAAGAAGGGCAAATCATGAGATGTGCTATCTAAGTTTAGGAATCAAACACATTACATAATTTATTTCTCTGTTCATTTTTGTATTTATATTTCCATAATTTAAAATTTACGACTATCAATTAAAGTAAGTTGTACTTAACAATTCCATATTTTTCAAATTTGCAGAAAAACCACCCTTACTGTCCTATTTTACTTCATTTAACTTCCCTCCCAAAATCTTTTAACAACATAGCCTATAAGGCGTATGTTTAATTGTTTCTATAAAGGAATGGGTGTTTTCCTACAAAGTTTGAAAATAAGAGATGCTTAAGGGAAAAAAAGTAATAAAAAAAAGTTACATAATTAATCTAGTCTAGAAAATACGGGACGGTTAATACAAATGACCATATAAATTTATTATAAATATACCAATTGGCCCACCAAACAGAGCATCGATTTGAGGTGCTTGCTCTCCAAGGAAGAACGACACTTGGGCCATCTTTATTCTCGAACTATATTCATTTTTATTTTTGAGCTCAAATGATTCTTGGTCGCCAAGCATTTATCATTTTTCGCTTTTCCAACAGTATGGTGGAATTCGAGCCACCAAATTCAAAAGCCAGAGAACTAGCTACTTTGTCTAATTGTTCTTTTCATTTTTGAAACAGAGCACTTGATCCTTTTTCTCGATCTTTTTCTCTAGAAAAATCCCACTTTGTCTTTATTCTTATTTTTTAATTTTTATTGCTTCATTTTTGTCTATTGTTCCGGGTTCGTGGAAGCCCAAATCATCAAACAACGTCCAACTTTCCGTAAACTCCACAAAAGATTTCCCCACTTGAAAATTCTTCACGATTCGGTAATGATATCGAGTATTCAATTCTAGGTTTTTGTATACCAAAATAAGGTCAAAGACACTAATGATTTAAGGGAGTAAACAATTTGACTGGTTTAGTGGGGATTGACCACCGGATAGAATTGGAGTGTATCATAAAATATGTGATTGGTTTTTCAACTCTTTAACACTTTTTAGAGTCAAAACAACGTAATCTTTGAACGATTCCTGTTTGCCACGTAAGGACAACAGCTCATAAGTTCATAAATTTGTGAACCACAAGTCCACAATTTCATAGAATCGCGTTATGTACATACACGGAACACTCCCCCCGTGATAACCACGGTTCCCATGAGAATCAGTTTAAATTTGTCACGCGCTGATAAATTTATATTTTATATAAATTTTATAAAACATAAGCCCATTAGATGAATATGTTTATCAAAGCCAAAGTTTTAACTTTTTCTTTCACTTAAATAGTCATATATTAAGCACATGACTCGCTTAAATAAATTGATCGGGAATATATGACGTTAATCGGCTGGTATTTAGCGTTGATCGATGGATTTTCTTTTCGGACCGAAATTATTTTAAGGCGTGTTTGTCTTAAAATTTTGAAATGCATATAGTCTATAATATAAAACCACATATAGTTTAACTTGGACTTTTATCCTCGTCCAACTTGTGTTTGTCTTAGAAATGCACATACGATATAGTCCATATGCATATAGTGTACAATACAAAATCACATATAATTCAACGGGTCTTTTACCCAAGGTTATCAGGATCGGGATCCTAGGATCATATTGTAAGGGGCCTTTCGAATCGGATCGAAGGATCGTAAGATCCTACAAAATCAATAAAAACATGTATATAAGGCTATCTTATAAAAAACCAAAATTGTTAATGTAGCTAAATTATATTTTTAGTCATGATATTTCAAATAAATAGCTAAAGTAGACAAAAAATAACATCGAGTCGTCACTCGTCATTCATCTATTTTTCTAGATTTAACAACGGTCTTTGTGTTTTTACTAACAACATATGTTCAAAATACCGTTGATTGATTAGTTTAATATTAAATAATAATGTTATTATTAAATATTTTTTATTGTTTATATTGATAAACAAGTATTAATAATAAAATGGATCTTTACTTTATTTAAATAACAGAGGAGATAACTCTTGTATGATTTAAAATAAATACGACAAACTTTATATATTAGAACTCCAACTACCAAGAGTATGATTGAGTTGGTTAAAAATTCAAAATGAGTTTTCCAATGGATTTATCGTACATATATTAAATGAGGATTAAAGACTCAATTGATTAAACAAATTAAAAATGAGAAATCGATTAAATTTGTTAAATTTTAGCTTGAATAAAGCTGAATTGGTGGGATCGTAACAGGATCGTAGGATCGTAAGGTCCCATGAGCAAGATCGTAGGATCGTAAGATCCCACCTACGATTCTATGCATGTACGATCCACTATACCGATCTGGATCGTTAGAGTGCTTATGGATCGTAGGATCGTAAGATCCGGATCGCGATTTTAATAACTTTGCTTTTACCCCCGACCAACTTGCATTTAACATATAAATGCACATACAGTACACTCAAAATGCACATATATAGTTCAACCAAGACTTTTACCCCGACCAACTTGTATTTTGTCTTAGAAATGCACATATGGTACATTCCAAATGCACATAGTATACACTCCAAATGCACATATAGTGTACACTATAAATGACATGTTCAACCGAAACTTTTACCCTCCACAAACTTGTATTTATCTTAGATTTGCACATATGATACACTCCAAATGCACATAGTGTAAAATACAAAAGCACATATTGGGTTATATGTACATTGGTGTTATATTAAATGTGCATTTGGTTATAACATGATGTGTATTTGGATATAAATCATGTGCATTTGAATTTGTGAGATGTTCAATTAAATTTAATAAATGTGCATTTTAAATTTTATGTGCATTTCAGATTGTATTTTATGTGTATTTCAAATGGTACTACATGTGCATTTTGAAATTCTAAGGTAAATAAAAGTTTGCCCAAAAGAATGGCCCAAAAAAAAAATTGCACATCTAGCAGTGAATTGTATGTGCATTTTGAAATATTAAGTTAAACAAAAGTTGGTCTAAAAAATGTCAGTCAACACCAGAAAACACCATTGACCACCCATGTTGATTGGTCAACTCAATTAAATGATCATGTGCTTGGCACATGTTCATTAAATGAATATGTGCTTAAACTTTTTGATGGGATTTAGTGGTAAATGGACCTACTTTATAAAGCCGATTTTATTTACATACTGTCACCGTGTCATTTTCCCATTTGCCTTATTTTTCACATTTGCTCCAACAGTTGTGAATTGTTCTCGTGGTTCTTGTTGGGGTATCGCTTCTCACCCGAGCGCCACCTATATATATATATATATATATATATTAAAGCATCAGATCACCAAAATGATAATCGCATTCATTATGGATTAACTTTGCATTTGGTTCTATAGATTATTACTAGCGTAATTCTCATGTCTTGCATGCGTTTTTACGTTATATATATTACATATAAAATACTAACAGTTATGTATACTCATCTATCTATGTATGTTTAAAATTTATTACATCTGAATAATGTTGATATCAAAATCAGATTCGGATTATAATTTGGTATCTCAATCAAATCACTATATCAAAATTTTCCTATTTATTATATTATTATCTCTACAAAAACAAATAACTATGATATTCATATATATGGATTAATATATATGTGAGTGAAAATGGAAAGACTAAAGAGTAAAGAATTTATTCTACAAAAATAAATGGCATGTAAATTTATTTTAAAGACACGAGGCATATATGACGTGTCTTATTGTGGAGGAGACATGTGGTCAAATTAAGTTTTATTTTAGTGTTATGTAATTGATAATAAATTTTAGTGTTATATAATTGATATTTTATACATTCTCACAGAGAAATACTTTGTTTTAATTTATGTATCCAAATACATTTAATCTTCATCATTCATATTTCCTTTTATGGGCCATTCACCCACATTCCTCCATCAATAATGTAGTGTGTCGTTAGAATTGTGCTCACGTCGCAAACCACCACCTCCATCTCCATTAAGATACCTAATTTTTTCGGATTTTAGAATTATGAACTTGACTATAAAATCTATGAAAGTGTTTTTGTGAATAAATTTTGAAAAGTGGTAAATTGTTGGGACAAAGATATAAAATAAGGGTGATTATTCAAAACGTAGGCTTAATTTGACCTAAAAACTGATTGCACTCTTTCTAATAAAGTTGAGTTATTTATTTAGCACTAGATGCATGACTTTGAACTCAAAATGGCCATGATGAGTTCTAAAACTTGTCTTGGAGATGCCCTCCTCTTCCATTCACACTTGATGATGCCATGCCCTGAGATCCAACTTTGAAAACACTGTGGCACCATCAATTCATCTAGCAGTTCCTTTGTGTCGTATAGGCTATTTATCCTTGACTGTTATAGCATTCAGTTGCCTATAGTCAATGCAGAATCGCCACCTTCCATCTTTTTTCTTGACTAACAAAGTAGAAGAGGCAAAGGTGCTATGGCTTGGCTAAAAGGTTGAGCTTTGAAGCATTTCAGAATTTGTTTTTCTATTTCATTTTTTGTAGATATGGGTATTTATAAGGTATTGAGCAAACAGGTTGTGCCCCTAGTTTGAGGTAGATATGATGTTCATGGCCCCTTAGAGGTTGTAACCTCAGCAAAAAAACATCATCAAATTGCTTCAATAGCTGAGCTATCTCTACTTGTAATTTAGAATCATGTATCTCAATCTTGTAACAATGTGCAATCTGAGTAAAAACAAGGAACTTTCTTCCTCATCAATTTCTGAAGCTTTTTTCCTTTCAGCATTCTGACTGCAGTTTGTTCTTGAACCCTGTCAACTCAATGTTGCACCCTTCCTAGGATATGTTAATTTCAACTGTTTGAAATCAAAAGTCAAATGACTAAACTCTTGAAGCCAATCCACTCCAAGTACTATGTCACATCCTCCCAACTTGAGGATTCTGATGTCAAACTTGAACCTAATGTCCTTGCATAACCCACTCAACAATCCTACAAGATTGGTGACTAAATATTTTGTTGCCAATGGCAACAGCCACTGCCATTACACTTGTTTCTTGCAACTCAAATCCCCCTTCTCTGGCAATCCTAGGGTCAAGGAAATTGTGTGTCCTTCCACTATCAACCAAGATCACTATATTCTTGCAGTGAATTGTTCCTTGGATTTTAATAGTGTTAAGGGGGTTGCTTTATGTGAGGGTATGCACATATACCTCTGGTTCATCCTCTTTCCATTCAGTTCAACCATCTTGTTCTTCTCCTTCTATTTCACTTAGAGCAACTGTCTAAGTTCCTTCCATCTATGTGGCTACCAGACTGTTCATAGTCTGAGATTTGCACCTTTGTCCCACAAAATACTTTTCCCCACACTTGTAACACAACTCAGGTGTCTTTCTTGGTTCTACCAATTGGTTTGGGTATTGATTGGAAGGATTCTTATAAGGATAAGGAAGGCTTGAAGTACTGAAAGGTTCGTAAGGTGGTCTACTGAAATGTGGGTTAGTCTTGAAAGAAGGGTTATTTTGGTTATGAAAATAGTGGTTTCGACTGAGGTTTAATCAACTTCAAGATGGCATGCACTGCACCATAGTGCAACTTAGCTTGTTCATAGACCATTGTTAAACTAATGGGACGACCGAGCTTAGCTAGAGATTTAATTTCATCTTTTAATACACTTGTATAGCTTGAAACAAAGTAAGATTCAAGTAAGGTGGGATTATATGCAAGCATATAGCCTCTCAAATCTTCAAATTTGTCATTGTATTCGTCAATGTCATCAAGTTGAGTCAAACTTATTACAATCCTCCATCACAGCGACCCCTATTTTCTCCCCAAAACGAATACACAAAATTTTACCCAGTTGGTTTCTTAGCTTTGCATTAACAACCCTTGAGCCCACAAATTTTCCTTTCCATGCATATACATCATTGTTATTCTTGCCTTTTGCTCATCCACAACACCAAATATACCAAAATACTTGTCACACTTTCGCACCCAATTGTGGGGTTGGATTCCATCAAACACACACAAAATCGAGTTTTGGGAAAGCGTCCATTACCTCTATTGCGGTCTATTCCTGAAGAAACACTACGATATGTGGATTCATGGTTGACGTCCCTTGGAGAATTCCAATTCCGCGATCAAACGTCGAAGCACGAAAGTTGGTGGCACTCAATCTATGCGCCGAATTTACCCCTGAGTTGATCGGATTCTTCCCAAGATTTGCGTTGGTTCCAGGAACAGAAGGTTCTTGGTCTCGATCTCGTGTCATATTACACATCATATCGGTCAAATTCTCCCACCGTTGTTCGTTCAAATTCTCCTTATCGTCTGATTTCTTGTGAAGATCTTCCATCCTCATGCGATTCTCCTCGACTCTCGTGTGAAGATCCTTCATCTGGTTGTTATGATCCTCCAATCGGCTGCGTGATTCCTCTAAGCAGGAGCTAGAAGAAGCCACCCATTGTTCGATCATGCCGTCGTGTTGTTATGATCCTCCAATCGGCTGCGTGATCCTCCGATCTTACGATCCGATCGTGAATCGTAAGATTCTACATTATAACTAAAAGTATGTAGTAATAACGTAATATGTTATATGATTTTTACATATTAAGCTGAAAAACATTATAAATATTTGATATTGGGTAAGTAGTAATGTTATCAAGATAATTAGAATAATAATTAACTATTTTCACATATAAATCTTAATCGTATATATAAGTGATATAATATAGTGTCATTTTTTAAGTGTGAATAGCTTATATATCAATTTCATACTTGAATAGTATAATATTATAGTCGTATGTGAAGACTCGATTGTAGGATCGTTAGAATCATATCTAGGATCGGAATCGTACACAAGATTCTACCCATTTTATTTTGTAAATTAAGATCCTATCCCTAATAAGATCCCAACTAGGATCAGGGATCGTTTTGCCTAACCTAGATCGTAGGATCTTTAGAATCGTAGATTCGGATCGGGATTCTGATAACCTTGCTTCCGTAGACTTCATTTGAGTGTCTACTTCTATTGCTCGAGATGAACAACTCTGATACTAATTTGTAAGGGCTTAGGCTTGCTAGGAGATATGAGTTGCCATTAGATCGGAGATTGAGGGAAAAGGTTAGAGGGAGGGAGGGGGAGAGAGGAAGTTGTTGGATCGGTTATTGGATGCCAACCGATTAGTTAACTCATGCACTTTATAGGTTTGCTCAATTTACATTTCAGGTCTGCATTTGCTCACAATAACAATATATACCGCTTATCACATGAATCCTAACATCGATCCACAAGAGACAACGTTTTGGCAAGTGATCCGCAAGAGACAATGTTGTGGCGAGACAACTACCCAAGCAATTGGCGATCTTGTCGAGAATGAATTGGTAATTCTCCTTTGAGACCTGTCCAGCGGCAATAGGGACTCCCGAATATTTACCCATAGCTGTATACATGTCATGTATATAGAGTGGACAACAACGATAAATATTTCTTCTAGCTATATTTGTTTGTACTGCAATGAAATTGGGCTTCAATGGACCGTTACATGAGAGGCTAGTGTATAATTTATAAATGCAATTACTATGATATGGTGGTGTTGGCTAATGGAAGGCACAGTAGTAGTAGTAGTGGTTTGTCCAATCCAAAAGGCATAAATCAACGGTCGCCCCCTTTAGGGTGAGTTTGGTAAGGAAGGTTGGGCACTCAAGAAGAATATATTTAGGAAAATTTATGTTGGTGCCCCTGAGTTTAGTGTTATTTTTGTTAGTGTTTTACGATTAAATTTTTTTCCAGTTGGTGTCCCTAAGGTTTGAATTTGTTCACTTCGTAACCGAAAATTTCCATATTCATATCATTTTGGTTTGAATTGATCAAATCGAAGCTCATCATTATATTTATTGACCTCAACTTAGTAGAATTCGACTCCTAAAACAATCAAATCTATACTCGAACCATTCCGATTTGAATTCTTAAAGTCGGAAACAGATTGTTCCGATTTGAATTCTTAAAGTCGGAAACAGATTGTTGCTTCGAAATTCAAATCGACATGGTTCGGATATGAATTTGGGTATTTTAGAAATCAAATCTTACTAATTTGAGGACGAGAAATACAATGGTGGAGTTAATTTGAACTGGAATTGTACAAACATAAAAAAAAATTGGTTACGAAACAAACAAATTCAAACTTTAGGAACACCAACCGAAAAAACTTAATCGTGAAACACCAACAAAAATAACCCTAAAACTTAATCGTGGACACCAACAGAAATAACACCAACAGGAATTTCCCTTATATTTAAGAGTTGTCTTCATTGGGGCGATGAGAAAGAGGCATTGATGATGGATTTCGCTGTGGAGATGCCGGATGAGGGAGGAGACAAGGGAAAGAAGCAGAGATGGCGGAGATGGATGTCTTGTGATGTGCAGCAGCTCTAGTTATTCGTTTCAACTATGCACTCATCACTGAAGCAAAAGTGCAGCAGAAAGAAACCACATAACCGGAATCAAATTTTATAGTCTCTCTCAGGTAATAGTAGTGAACACTGAACACGAAGAGCATTCGAGAGAAAAAGGGACACCAATCGAACAGTAAAATCTCATTATATATGCTTCCATTAACTTCATGAAAAACTTCCATTTCTTAGTTCAAATTCTCATGCCAAAAGCAAACTAGGGAAACAATAGACAACTCGAACACCAAGAATGATAGCTTCCGATCCTTCTACTCGAAAGTGTCATCATCGTCGTCTGGAAGGGGTTGAGTTGCAGCCTGGGCCAGCTCAGCTTCATGCCTGCCAATAACGAATCTCATTAAAATAAGCTATGACAAGACACCGTAGCAGGAGTATATGTGGAGAGCATTTCAAGATCAAGAACATAGTGAAAGTTAGAAGCTGTGACAAAACACTTACTTTGCCTGCTCGTGCAAGTCGATCTGAACCTCTGGAGGGGCCAGGGCAGGGGACTCCACAAAGTGCAAGTTCTGATCACTGAATTAAATCGAATACAAGATAGTAGTCAGCTAAGCAAAGCAGATGGAAGAAACATGGTTCCAGAAAACTGAAGCTTTAGCTCTCACTATCAGATAAGGCACATACCCGGCAAGCTTACGGGCAAGGTAAAGGAAGGGCTTCTCGAAGTTGTAGTTACTCTTAGCAGATATCTCATAATACTGCAGGTTCTTCTTCCTGTGGAAGGTCACCTGCTTCGCCTTCACCTGCCTGTTCTTCACATCAACTTTGTTCCCACACAGGACAATAGGAATGTTCTCACAAACCCTAAGAAAAAGCCAGAGTATTATTAGAATCCAACAGAGATGTGGCAGAACATAGACCTTAAGTCTAGTGGTAGGAAGTGCAAAGCATTACCTGCAGAGATCCCGGTGCCATGTTGGAACATTTTTGTATGTCAGACGGGCAGTAACATCAAACATGATGATGGCACATTGTCCATGAATGCTGCAGGGTCAACACATCCATTGATTAATAAAACTAAAAGTAAAGGACAACAAATTGCATTGATCCTCAACTGAAAACTCAATAGATTCAATTTGGCAGTTGCACATGTTGTACAAACAGTCATGTACCTCCGGTAGTATTATCCTAAAAGCTACTATTAAATATTGACCCTTCCTGGGATAAAAAGCAATGCACAACCCGAAAACCGGTAATAGAAGACCACTCTCCACTAGGGTTGATTTTTTAATAATGATTTATAAGCCAGCTATATCAAATACTTTGTAACTACATTAACACCAATACTTTTTAGCTCCACAATGATGAAAGTGGAGTCAAAACGAATTCCACAAACAAAGACCAGGAGAAAGAAGTAAAGGCAATGCCTTCATCAATTACTTACTAGTAGCCATCTCTAAGACCACCAAATTTCTCTTGCCCAGCAGTATCCCAGCAGTAGAACCGAATCTTTCCACAGTTTGTAAAGAAGTCTAGTGGGTGAACCTCAACACCAATGGTAGCTGTTATCACATATGAAAAATGAAACTACTTATCAATCCAAAATAATATGCAACTTCGTAGAAGATCAATGGCAATTCATCCCAAGCCACTTACGTTCATATTTCTTCTCAAATTCACCGGTAAGATGTCTTTTCACAAAGGTTGTTTTGCCTACATAAGATAAGTAATATTCAGTTAGCCCAAAATACAATAACTTCTGGAGATTCTAGGAGAACTGTGCCCTAGAGGCTAGACATGAGAGCAAACCTAAATAACAAACCATGGCCAAGCTTCTACATAAGTTAAGATCATCAATGTCATCATTTTTCAATTCAATGTACATTGATAGCATCCCATATCAAATAAAAATCTGGAATAAACTAATCAGAGGAACACCATATGACAGATGATACAAAGCAAAGTGATACTTCTAGTTCTATATCGGATCAACTGCACTGATTTCATAGTTAAGAGAGTAACAACTCGAAAGGTGCCAGTGGGACACAGAAATAGTGTTTACATTCAAATCACACTCATATCTCAAAATATTCTGATAGAACTGAAACGATAGACAAACTAAACATTAGAAGCAGAATTGTTCCCTCCATTAAGAATTGAAATTTACTGCAATTGAATTCAATTGGCATTATTTGACATAGATTTAATAAGATGCAAATTTGACAAGGGCAAACGAAAAAGCAGATAAGCTTCCACCCGACTATGTAAACCAAAAATCAACAAAAGCAATTGAACTGGTTCGAATATCAAGCAAATCTATGTAACGTTCTCCCAAAAATTCAAAAACCTAACATCAAACTTAATGGAGAAAATCAAAGATTGATAAACAACGAAATTAAAGACTATAATTACCAGTTCCACCATCTCCGACAATCACAAGCTTGAAGCTTGGGTAATCAACAGTTTGCTGGTTGGGCAACGCCTGAAACAGAACAAGAAGGAAATACATCAAAAATTGAATCCAAAAGCACAAAGAGAATGGAGGTATTGATATCGCGAAGCCAACGATCGAAGGAAGAGAGAATTGCAACCATTAAGAACGGATGATTACGGCTCGTCGAAGAACTGCAAGCAAACTGTTGAGAAAGAGGAGAGGGGCGATGTGAGTTTTGAAGAGAGTGTCTCTAATCTTAGGGTTTTATGACCTTGTGGCGCATATATGGCGTTTAAATGACGCGTAATTATAGACCGTCCGATCTTATTCCCAGCTTACACCTAACGCGATTTTTGGTACCGTCCGATCAAGTTCAAAGTTCAAAGACACGTGCTTATCACGTGGCATGCCTAAACGTGGACCAGGTTGGTTCACTGGTGAGTCGGTGACTAGTGGTCAATCTGCAGTCCATAGCGGCCTAGTATATACATCGTATCTCAATCAAACAATAAAATAATATTAATTAAAATTATAAAACTTACGGAGTATCATTTTTTTCATATGATAATTAACCAAGTACAGTATCAATTTTAGTAAATAATTAATACAGTAAATTGTACTCCGTATAAAGTTTTTTTTTTTATATACAGACAAACAGAGAAGGTATCCTTACAAATCAGAAGACATATCTAAATCATCGCAACGGATGATTTTTACAAATGATTTACAAGCTAACGGGACGCTGAATCTCGAATCTAAGTAGTGGCTTCGATAACGAAGTTGTTGAGTGTGGTCTTGATTCTTCGAAAGGAACTCATAAATTACACTGCGGAGAACAGTGGAAGGGGTGGTAGAAGAAGCCAGGAAATCATCTGATTTATTAGACTCTCGGTAGCAATGATGAACCTGAAAATAATCCAAGCCATATAATAGAGATCTAATTTCCATAATTATCGGAGAGATTTCACATGGAATTTTCCAAATTCCACAGATAAAATTAATGACAGAAAGATTATCTCCTTCAAGAACTATTCGCGTAAAACGATGCGAAATAGCCCTACAAAGGCTCTCAAGAGCGGCCAAAGCCTTAGCCTTAATAGGTGAGGAGCAGAGGATATGTTTGTGGTCTAAGAAGACCACCTCACCAGAATGGTTACGTAATACATATCCAATGTGTGTTGAACCATTTTGTTTGACTGAAGCATCAAAATTTAATTTAATACAATTTGGAGGAGGCTTTTTCCATCTTGAAAATTGTCTTGAACCCTTATTTTTACAAGAAAATGAAGCTTCTTCCAAAAAAGACTACATCCAGTCCTTGTAAGAAATGAAAGCATTGTTGACTGTTGTATGAATATCGACCGGGATCTTTCTAAAGATTAAATCATTACGGTCTTTCCAGATTGTCCACCAAAGAAAAAGAACTAGAATTATATTATGTTTCTCGAATGAAAGAATTCCAAATTGGTGTAGAAATCGTTGTCAAAGTCGACGCTAAAAGTGATATCAAAGAGTTTTTGAAGAAATTGTAGAGATTGTAAACTGAATGGGCATTTAAAAAACAAGTGGTTGGAGTCCTCGATGGGAGAATTACAGAGAGCGCAGCTAGATGGGACCCTAGAGAAGAACCTGTTTAGGCGTTCCGTAGTAGGCAAAGAGTCGCTGAAGCATTTCCAAAGAAAATTTTTAATTTTCGGAGGAATCTTCAATTTCCAGAATCAAGTTGGGAAGCCTAGAGAGGCTGCAGGATAAGTAGTTAATGATCGAGCACTTTTGACAGAAAACTTATCGTCCGTTGATAGGTACCAAATTAGTTTATCAGGTATGTAAGTTGTAGGTATGAAGATGTTCAAAATGTTTGGGATTAAGTAAGATGGAAGAACACGCTGAAGGGCTCCCAGATCCCACTTTTTTCGGCGATAATGTATTGTGAAACTGTGCAGCTTCGGTCATTACTTTCGATGAACTGCGAAAGAATACAATCAGGGATCCAGTGATCTTCCTAGAACTTGATATGAGTACCATCACCAATTTGCCAAAACAATCCTTTCTTGAATTGTTCTCGTAGTTGGAGAAGTCTGGAGAATTGCCATGAGTCATAAGGTTTTTTTTTGTACGAGAAAATATTAGAATTCCGTAAGTATTTTTCTGAGATTAATTGGACCCAGAAGGAATGAGGGTCAGATATCAATTTCCAGAGAAGTTTCATTTGCATAGCACTGTTTATGTTCTGAGAGAGTTCAAGATCAAGACCACCATCTTAGGCTGACAAATAGTCTCCCACCTAATAAGTGAATGATAATTCGGACTTGAATTATTCCAGAAGAAGTCTCTGTTAATTCTATCAATCTCTTGGCAAACTCATTTCGGAAGAAGAAAACTCTGCATTAGGTAATTTGTTTGTGATTGTAAATTTGATTGAATTAGGACACAACGACATGCCTGGGACATTGAGTTAGCTTTCCATTTTGATAGTTGTTTATGTAATTTGGAAATTGCTTCAGAGAACATTTCATTTTTAACTCGTCCCCTAATAATAGGAATACCTAGATACTTTTCCATAGAACGAGTAACCTGTAAGTTTAAAATACTTGCAAGAGAAAGAGATTGTTGTTTAGAAATATTACAGGATGTTTCAAATGTACTTTTATGGTAATTTATAGAAGTCCAGATTTAAGAGAAAAGTCATCAAGGATTGATTTGATAAAAAGCATATTATCTTGGTAGCATTTGCAAAAATTAATGTGTCATCTGCAAAATTTAAGAAAGGAATACAAGTTCCATGTTTAATTATCTGAATACCAACCTTTCTGTGAGAAGAACGTGATTCTTGAATGAGAGTGTGTACCAAATATTCCATTGCAAGAACGAAAATAAATGGAACTATAGGATCACTGTAAGCCACAGAGAGGGTGAAAGACATCCCGGTTCGTTATTGACCAGTACAGAGGATGAGATACTAGTGATACAAGTCATGACACGGTCTATTCATAGATCTGAAAATCTAAAACTGCGAAGAACATGAGTAATGAAGTTCTAGTTTAGTTTGTCATAAGCTTTTTCTATATCTAGCTTAAGAGCCATCCATCCAGTTTTCCCCTTTTTTTCTTTTGTGGAATGAATGAAAGATTTCATGTACAATAAGGATGTTATCCTGGATAAGACGTCCTGGAACAAATGCACCTTGCAGAGGACAAATTAATTTATGGAGAATTGGTGATAGTCAATTTGCCATAATTTTAGTTATGATTTTGTAGGATGTGTTACAAAGGGTAATAGGCCTGTAGTGATTAATAGACGTCGGTTGATCAATTTTAGGAATTAAAGTAATGAATGACTGAGCAGCCTCGTAAAGTAACAATGAAAAAATGATTGAATTGCAAAAGAAAGAGAGTTCCTAATTAGATTCCAGAATTTTTGGTAGAACTCAGCAGTAAATCCATTCGGACCTGGTGTCTTGTTTGCAGCATTGTGAAAACAGTCTTTTTGATTTCCGAAAGAGTTGGTGGAGAGCATAATTGGATGTGATCATAATCAGAAAGCAAAGAGGGTATAATACTGAAATCTTCGGTTGTTAAGGGACCACAATGAGAGGGTTTAAAATGAACTGCAAGTTCATCCGTAATTGTATCTCTGATTAAATAGTCATCAAAAAGATGATTGCCATTTTGAGAAGTAAATGAAGTAATTTTTTGTTTGTATGTTCTTATTTTAGAAACAGACTGAAAATAATGTGTATTCATATCCGCGTTAAGGTTATGTTTGATTTTCGCACGTTGTTTCCAGTACTCCGTATAAACTTTTGATTGTAAATTTTGGGATTTTCTTAATTTATGTCCCATCCTTTGCCTTATTTTACTTTTTTTTTCTTAATTATAAAGTCGGACTTGTTGTTAAAGGTATCACCCAGTAGAATAACATTGACTATAAAGAGACCTTCGCTCCCGTATCAAAGAAGGATTATTTAATAATTATTTTGTCTTTGGTGGTTGATTATGATCTTGAACTTTACTAAATGGATGTGAAAACCGCCTCTCTGAATGGTGAGTTGGAGGAGGAAGTATATATGGACCAACCTGAACGGTTCTTGGCCATAGGAAATGAACACATGGTGTGTAAGCCCAAGAAGTCAATATATGGACTGAAACAAGCTTTCAGACAGTGGTATTTAAAGTTTAATGATACTATCACATCATACGGTTTTGTAGAGATAAACGTTGATCGGTGTATCTACATAAAGGTCAATGGGAGCAAGTTTGTGATTTTAGTCTTATTAGTGCAGTACTCGTACCTTATACATGTGAACTTAAATTAATAAAATCATCAATAATCATTTATAATTAAACTAAATTATGTTATATTTAAGTGGTTTTAAGAAGAAAAAAATATTATTGATAAGAATTATATAAATGGAAGATTGAAATAACATAAATTTGTTATTTCAAAGCAAATTGTTTAACATCTTATTATTAATTATATAACTTATATAAATATATTATATTTTATTCATACCTATTCTCGTATAGTTATCCTTTTTATTTTTAATCAGGTAATTATTTTCATACACTGGATATTTTTGTTGAAGTCATATTCAACTACCATTTATCGTGTATTTTCAATAATATATATTAACATAGAATATTAAAATTATGTCAATATTTTAATATTAAAAATTATAAGTCACAATATTAGTTAAACATAAATATGTGTACTTATAACAAAATTCTACCTTTAAAAGAGATATGTTGAAATGTTATATTAATAAACAATTTAATGACTAATTGTAAATCATTAGTCTAAAAAACATCAAAAAGTTTGAAATAACAAAGTTTGGGATAGTTAGAATATACCAAAGGTTATTCATGTTTGTTATGATGAGTTTATTTAATTTAGATGTGTATTTATGTTTAAAGAAAACATAAATAAGTTTTTAAAATTAAAATATTTGGGTAATTAAAATATACATTAAACAATTAATGCTACTAAAATTTATATCGGTTTCTAACCTATGCCCTAAGGGCACATGTTAAGAATTCTCATTTTAGAATATGTTCCCTAAAAAGGAATGCTTAAATCCTTTTACAAAGTATTAAAATCCCTAATATAATTACACCTAACAAATTCTTTCTAAAATTAAGTGTTTAACCTATGTCTTAGGCATAGGTTAGAAAAATCGTTTTTGTATTTAACATGTTCTTAATTATTTTGTGGTGTAAAAATTAACTTTTTTTACATATAAGATTCATTAACTTTTTTTATAGGAAAAAGTATAATCTTACAAGAACATGATTTATTGCACTTATATCTATACACATAACAATTAGACTTTTGGGCCGATCCATGTACCAACCATTTATATTTTCCTTATAATTATAAAAAATATATACAAGAACATGATTTGTAGATATTTGTATTTTAAATGTTATATATCTATTATCTAGAGCAATTTTGACTTTTTTGTTAATAGAAGAGAGTATTCCCTAAAGCAATTATGTTTTTTTTTATTAGAAGAGAGTATTTCCTAAAACAGTAAAAATAATTTTGTTGTTTGTATATATCTCTGTCTTATGCCTACCACTATAATTAATGTCCACTAGTAAAAACTATATACATTATGTGTTGTAATATGTATGTATATAATATATGTAAACTATTATTTATAACTACAAAATAACAATTATATAATTTTGGAAAATATACTAAAAATTAATATTAATATTCTTACATGTTTTATAGATTATAATATGTGTGTATATATATGGAATAAATGAGTCAATATGGGCAACTAAATCTTGCAAAGCAATGCAAAAGTCTTGCAAGACAATCAACTTCATCTTCTATCCAATTGTCACGGAAACAAACATAGCTCCTATTAACTTAATACTTTAACTCTAATAATTTTACAATGTAACCGAATATTGCAACCTTAAATAAATTGAATTGTGAATCATCGGTTACGAATTTCTAGGTCTAAACATAATTAGCTAGGCTAATAGTAATAGTAAATGATCATAAAACTGATGTACGTGTTACAATATAAACCCCATCTTCGGCGACTGATTGGCTTCACTCTTTAAACGAAAGCTAAGCATGTGCAACTTTGGCCAAATATATATATGGTATTACAATTTATAGCGTTGCAACTATCTTTTTTCCATCAGAATACTCCTCTTCGGGGTTTGATAGATTTAATTAAGTATCTAAATATGTTTCCTCTCATTTTTTCCAGGAGAGATTGAACGAAGTACAATATAAGACACTTCGAGACAGGGGAAGGGAACACTCAATTGATAAACAAGCGTGGTTGTTGAAGTTATGTTCAATCATGCAATGAAGGTAAATAAAATTGTCCTTTATATTAGAGTTTTTTCCTTGAAGCAAAATACAAACATTAGATAGAAGTAAGAAATATGATGCATACGTACGTATATATATGAGAATTTATTATATTGAAGGAATATGTGTCTTTTAATCAAGATGTCAATTACTAATGATAGAATAAGATTATAATAAAAATTAATAATTCAGATATTATAGATAGTCTTAGTGTTTTACTAGAATCCAACTATGACTTATGGGCTAAATTAGATTAGACACATTACTATTATAACCGAGTCCTATAAGGTCACACACAATAGAGTAATTGAATTGGATCAAGCGAAACCCAAGGCCCAATAAGGTTGTAGAATTTTCCTTCATGTGGAAAATTAAGGAGGTGGATTGCTCACCAAGTAAGAGATAATAGTTATCCATTATTTGATGATAAAAATGAAATATATCTTATATGATATATGATATAAGATAAGATAATATATATTATATATATGTGATTTCCAAATTAAAAGAAACAATATTAACATAAGATTGTGAATGCCATTCACGTGGAGATCTTAAGTGAAGATCAAAAAGAGATTATATATGTTCACGTGAGATTGGAGGCAGAATAGCCACAACAATCCACATCCACACGTATACCACTAATCTTGGGACAAATGGCGAGTTTGACTTCGATCCTGCGTTATAGCAAACGTAACTCAGACGATCCAGATCCGTGCTCGTATGGACTAAATAGAGGAGTCACACTTGAGGATCTATTCTCCAGGGTGATATTGAAAACAAGTTTTGCATCAAAAGGTATGTTACTCTTTCGTATATGATTCATATCAAGTTTATGCATGAGATCTTAGGTTAGATGTTGGAAAATTGTTTTCTGAAAATCCGCTTAAAGCATCTAAATTCCGACAGTGGTATCAGAGCCTCTTGCATAAATTGATATGATCATAATTAAAGTTGTTAATTTTGATGCATGTTTTTGATTATTTTGATTCAATTTAGTGGTAAAATTGATGTATGGATTAACTTGTATGATTAAAATTGTGATTTTAATTGATTGGAAGCATAAAGTTGTGACTTTTTTGTATATAATATACTCGAAAATTTCAGCCTTATGACCGAAATTATGCATGTTAAATTTATGAATTTTTTACTTAATTTTGACCCCAAAATCGATTTGTATGTTTAATTTGTACAAGAGATATAATTTCTTATATAAACCATAATCACACATAAAAATACTTGATTTTTCATATTGGTGAAAATTGATTCAAACCCTAGAAATTTAGAATTTCATGCCTTGAATGTCCAAAGTTGATTAATTTTGTATGAAATTGGTTCATACATTACTTTTTTTTAAATATTAATTTTCTGAAAATTATACCATATTATCCTTAAAATCATCAAAATTTGTAATTGTTACAAAATTTTGAGTGGGAGAAGGGATAAAACCGTGGTTGGGTGGCCAAAAGTGGCTCACGACGGTGTGTGGTGGCCGACGACAGGTCGGGGTGGTGCATCGGCGGTCCGGGGGCGGCTGGCTGCGTGGGCTGGCTGGGGTGGTGGCTGCATGTTGCAGCTATGGTGGGGGCTGAATTAGGGTTAGGGTTTGTTAGCATAAGATCCTAACTACCTTAATTTGATATGGTAACAAGATATCTTATCTCTATAGTATATTTTATCTAATTATAAATGATAATGATTATAATTGGTATTAATTCCATATATTATTTTATTGAATTAAAATAATAAGAAGATTAGATTAATTATTTTATTGGATAATTTAATTAATTTAATCTTGAAAGTCTATTAATATGATTAATAGTCTATTATTGTCTCTTAATATTTGATATTATATTTTGCATGTATGATTTAATATTATGATATTTTTATTGCATGCGGTGACTGGTATGGCCCAAATAGGATAGAAAATACGATATGTGTATCGTTATTGTTTTCTTGTACACGATATGCATATCGTTATGTATTTTTATAATTTAATTTTCAAGAAATTAGATTAGATTTACATTATGTAATACAAGAGAAGAAGACACTATGAAGATTCCAAGATGGAGATCCAGAGGAAAATCAAGGATGGAGATCCAAGAGACAAGAAGAATCTATAAAGATTAGATCTTATGGGTTTTTAGGGGCCATACTAGGATCATATTTATTTATTGCATTTGTTTTGCTTTAATTATCTCTAAGTTTATGCTTGCTTGTTTATTTATGCTATTTAGTTCACTAGTAAATAGACTTGCATGATAAATCTAGTTCACTTACAAGAAAATTGAGATTTTGCCTTTCCAAATCATAACCTATGAGGCCTTGAAGATGGATATGTTTTGCCAAAGCAAGGTGTCCATGTTTTAACCTTGGGATAGTACGGATACATCTATATAAGGGATTTACAACCTTGATTTGGTTATACTCAATAAAAGACCAAAAGATAAAGTTTTGGATTTTGAGGCATGAGATAAATTTAACATAAGATGTAATCTATCAACCAAGAGTTATAAATGTTATAACTAGTAAAAGTTACTTACCTTGATCACATAAGATTTAGGAAAGTGCCAAAGTACGCCTAAAGTCTTATTTGAAATAGGATCTTGGAATCATTTTATTCAAAGGGAATTTTTTAAATGGATAAAATGGCATTAGCTTATTTATGTTTAAAACATGTTTAAAATTTTAAGCTCTTGCATGACAAGCATGATTTACATTTTGCATGTTATTTTTGTTGGCAACATACATCATACTCCACTCTTTGCATGATGAATTTGTTCAATTCAAGCTGAACTTCAATATGAATGGAGTTGGAAAAACACTTGAAGAGCTACATGAGATGCTCAAAATAGCTGAGCAAAATCTCTATGTTGACACCAAGAAAGAGATCTTGATGGTCAACAAGGGAAGAAGGTTCAAGAAAGGGGCATCTGGACAGCATAAGAAGAACGTGCAAGGGAAGGGCAAACAAGTAGCACAACCTAAGCAGACTTCTGAAAAGGCTAAAGTAGCGGTTGACCATGACTGTTTCTACTGCCATGCCAAGGGTCATTAGAAGAGGAACTGCCCAAAATACCTGGAAGATAAAAAGAATGGAACTGTGAGTTCCAATTCAGGTACGAATGTTATAGAAGTCCTAACAGCTAACGCTTCAACTTGGGTATTGGACTCAGGCTGTGGTTCTCACATTATTTCGAATGTGCGAGGACTAAGAAGAAGTAGAAGCTTAGATAAGGGAGAGGTAGACCTATGCATTGGAAATGGAGCAAGGGTTGCTGCACTTGCCATCAGAGATTAGTTTACCTTTACCTTCTGGTTTAGTATTAGAACTTAATAATTGTTATTTTGTCCCGTCTATTACTAGAAACCTGATTGCGACTTGTGTTTTGGATTTAGAAGGCTATGATTTTACTCTGAAAGGTCAGCGTTTTTCTATTTTCAAAGATAACATCTTTTATGTCGTTGTCATACTAAGTAATGGACTCTATATTGTGGATCAAGGATCCATCATCTATAACATAAACACCAAAAAGTAAAACTCAAATGGTTGTAGCACCACCTATCTATGACATTGTCGATTAGGTCATATTCGCCTAAGTCGCACGAAGAAGCTCTAACAGGATGGACTTCTAACCTCATTTGATTGTGAATCATTTGAAACATGTGAATCTTGCCTAATGGGAAAGATGACAAAGTCACCTTTTACTGGAGTGAGTGAAAGGGCAACCGAGCTTTTGGCCCTAATACATACGGATGTATGTGAACCAATGAGCACAGAAGCTAGAGGTGGTTACAAATACTTCATAACCTTTATTGATGATTTAAGTAGATATGGATACATATACTTATTGAAGAATAAGTCTGAATCTTTTGAAAAGTTCAAAGAGTTTCAGAATGAAGTTGAAACCCAACTTGGCAAGAAAATTAAAGCACTACGATCTGATCGTGGTGGTGAATATTGAGTCAAGAATTTGATCATCATTTAAGAAGTTGTGGGATCGTCTCACAACTAACTCCACCTGGAACACCACAATTGAATGGTGCGTCTGAGAGGAGGAATAGTACCTTGTTGGACATGGTTTGATCTATGATGAGTTTTGTTGATCTTCCAACATCTTTCTGGGGATATGCTCTCACAACTGCAGTGTTCACACTAAACAGGACTCCGTCCAAAGCTGTAGATAAGACACCATATGAGTTATGGACTGGAAGAGTTCTAAGTTTGTCTTTTCTAAAGATCTAGGGATGTGAAGCTTATATAAATTGTTTACTAGTAGATAAGCTTGCACCCAAATTAGATAAGTGCTTCTTTGTAGGATATCCTAAGGAAACTAAATGATACTACTTCTATAATCCCAGTGAGCACAAAGTGTTTGTTGCTAGGGATAGTGTCTTTATGGAAAAAGAATTTGTTTCCAAAAAGTCAAGTGGGAGAAATGTTGATCTCGAAGAAGTTCGAGAAGAGCAACAAACTGAGAAACAAGAGGACATGGATTACTCTATGTCAGAGATGGCGGTATTTGGGACCTAATCCTGCAAGGAGAGGGAACTCATACACCGGAGGTAGTGGAGTCACAAGTCCCCATTCCTATTGTTGCGTCGGAATCTGATTCCAATGAGGTTCCACAAAATGTTGTGGCAGAACCTCCTGTTGTTCAGCCCACACGTAGATCAGATAGGCCCAAAACATAGCCAAAGAGATATATTGATTTCATAATGACTGCGAGTTTGGACATCATGCTTTTAGAAAGCAATGAACCTACTACATATAAGCAAGTTGTGGCGAGTCCAGACTCCGAGAAGTGACGTATTGCCATAAAGTCTGAAATGGATTCCATGTCTGAGAATCAAGTATGGGACTTGATTGATTTGCTAGATGAGGTAGTACCCATAGGGTGCAAATGGGCTTACAAACTCAAAACAAACAAGGATGGAAACGTAACAGTTTTCAAAGCGAGACTGGCTGCAAAAGGCTTTAAATAGATTCATGGTATTGACTATGATGAAACCTTCTCTCCAGTCGTCATGATCAGATCCATTCGAATACTCCTAGCAATTGCAACTCATTATGATTATGAGATCTGCCAAATGGATGTCAAGACTGCTTTTCTAAATGTGTATTTAGAAGAGGATGTGTATATGACACATCCTGAGGGTTTTGAGGATCCACAAAATCCTAGGAAAGTATGCAAGCTTAAGAAGTCCATTTATGGACTTAAGCAAACATCAAGGAGTAGGAACCTTCGATTTGATGAAGTGGTCAAACAGTTTGACTTCATGAGATGTGAAGAACAACCTTGTGTTTATAAAAAGTTTAGTGGGGAGCAAAGTGGTCTTCCTGGTCTTGTATGTGGATGACATACTACTCATTTGAAATGACATTCCTATACTGGAGTCCGTTAAAGACTGACTTAAGAAGTATTTCTCAATGAAGGACTTAGGAGAAGGCAAGTACATATTAGGCATCAAGATCTATAGAGATAGGTCTAAGAGACTTATTGGACTAAGTCAAGGAACTTATGTGGATAATGTTCTTGATAGGTTCAATATGAAAAATTCCAAGAAGGGATTCTTGCCTATGCAGCATGGCTTACATCTCAGCAAGAAGCAGTGCCCAATGACACATGTTGAGCTAGAGAGAATGAGTAGTATTCCTTATGCATCTGCAGTAGGATCCATCATGTATGTCATGGGTTGTACTTGCCCGGATGTTGCATTCGCTTTGAGCGTGTGTGGCAGATACCATTCGAGTCCAGGTGAAGAACACTGGAATACAGCTAAGAATATCCTAAAGTACTTAAGAAGCACTAAAGATGATCTCTTGGTGTAGGGAGGAGATGATGAGTTTGTCGTTAATGAGATGTGAAGTTTTGCAAAATACATACGGATGACAACATTGTGATCCGTTAACAAAACCTATAACTAAGCCTAAGCGTGACAGTCACTAGGGTTAAGGGACTCAAGCACATTGGAGAATGGCTTTGAGATTGTATTGTTTTGAGATTATGGATGTTGATTTCATGATTGTTGAAACATTGCATCATGTTTGTTTTTAAAATAAAGTTTCATTATTATTTAATTATGGTTTAGAATTAAATAAAATGTCCTAATAATTTATAATCATCAAATAGGATCATCATAAAAGTTATGGTGGATGAAACCCTATTAAGTGAATTGATAACTGAATTATGAGTTGTCCGTAGTCTAAGTCATTAAATTGGACATAAATGACTCAATACAGGCTATTATGTAAGTTGATTTGATGTGACCCTGGATCACATCAAGAACTTTGACAAGGCCGAGTCAACCACCGTCTTGCTTTGAAGGCTGCTCAAGGTGCAAGGAAGAGTCAAGGCCGAGCCTATGACCACGACCAAGGCCCAAGGAGCCAAGATGAAAGCCCACGGCCCATGCCTTGAAGGCTAACTCTTTCGTGATATTTTATGTGTTTTGTTATTTCCGTTTTTGTTAATTAGCTAGGTAATGGGTCTATCTAGTGGCCTAAGTCGTGCTTAGGTTAGTGGGTAGTTTAGTGGAGTTATTTATGTAACACCCCCGACTTATGTCGGTAGTGCCACACGCCAGTGACCTCAGACAGTACTGTCCAAAGTCACCCTAGGCTTTAATCGGAACAATTAAGCTTAAATAAACATATTAAACAACGAAAGGTAAATCAGCGGAAGACTCTTATAATATGAAACTCAAACTTTTATTAACAGACTTCTCTTAATATGAGAATAACAATTTTACAACAGAGTGAAATACAGCGGACGACTTTTACAATAAAATATATTACATGACTTGATTATAAGAATATATTATATTAAAATATTACTTAATAACCTTGAAATACTGACACTTAAATCTTCAACTGCAAGCCTCTTCTTTAATTGGTTACTTCAAGTCTTCGGGAACCAACCACTGATGTGCCGTATAGGACGGATGACATCAGTCAACCATGCAAGGAAAAACCCGGTTGGTTAGTCTAATGAAAGACTATGCAAGGGTGAAAACAGAATGGTTCTAGTGATCGTAACCGTTTACTATCATTGTCCTTCGAAAAATAACCGAAGGAACGATATATAACCCGGAACTTTCACGGAATGATTAGAATTTAGACATGCACTGAAAAGAAGACCCCAAAGGAATTGAGTCTTATGGGAAAGTATGACAAATGTTTGGGAATGTTATAGTTTTCACACAAGCGTTTTAAAAACGACTTGATCATTTGGGTCCACGACCAACCTCACCGCACAATGCGACTCCAGATTGGAAAGAAGACTTACTCTAACCGAAGTCCGGGCAGTTTCCACGTTGTACTCCTCGCCCGAGGGTATATTAATTATGTACATAACGGCACTTATCTTATTTAATTTACAAAACGTATATTCATGTTAAGCTTTTAATATGATCTCGAGTGACAACGAGAATAACACAAGGCGACATACGCCAACCCAATGGCACCAACACGGTGCGTAACGCCTCTTATCCTTAACGAGTGGATAAGAAGTAAGGATCATGACCTTAAAAGTATTACAAAATTATTTCGACACATATCGGGTTATAAAGAAACGACTAATCCTCATCCGGAATTAGCGTTCCTACGAATACTCGTGCTAATCTAGCATTTAAGTTTACATTTAAATCCATAACAAAACCATCACAGTAATAACATGTATAATAACGTTGTTTCTAGCAATATATGCAACCTATTATAATATCATATTTTAATCATATCATTTATAAAATTGTTCCCAAACGAAAACAACATTTCACCCCATTTTAATTAACAATCAAGTAATTGATAATTAAAGAAATTATGGAATGATAAGCAAGAGCGAACCGCCACTTGCCTGAATTAGACGAACGAAGTTTGATTTGGTAATGGGCGGAATCTGGACATGCACACACTAACAACTGAAGATCCCGTCGAAGCCCACCGACGTTCCTAGGTCCATTCCGACGATGCACGCGAAACGAGGTACAATACCCTAATTAGGTTCAGTACAACACTAAACGAAAACAAGAGAAAATGGCTAAGCCACGGCCGCGACGGGTATGGCCGTGATCGTGGATTTGCACGGCAAAGCCGCGGTCGTGGTATACAAACCCGCGGTCGCGGTTTTCTGGGCAGGGCCGCAGTCGCGGTGTTCATAGTCGCGGTCGCGGTCTTCCCTCCCGACGCGACTCAAAAACATGAAACGAGGCTCACCGACGATGAGACGACGATCCTAGCCTCCTCCTCTGCGATACTACCTCCATAGACTCCAAAGCCACCACAACGACAACCAAAAGCTCCGGCGAGAAACTCCGACGAACACGAAAATACCGGCGAAAGCAAGAATGAGAGAAAGAGAGATCGATCGGGATTTGGATGGAGAATCCGAGAGCTAGAGGCCTCCTTTTATAGGGGAAGGCGAGCTCCAACGCCGGGCAATCCAAACGATCCGAGTTCCCCAACGGCGTCGTTACAGAAACGAAGAAATTACGACCGTCGTTCTCGGATAAGAACGAAGAAGATGACGCTTCACAGAGGCCCGCGATCGCGGGTTCAAAACCGCGATCGCGGTTGTCCACGTACAAAACCGTGCCCGCGGTGTCAAAACCGCGGTCGCGGCGTACCCGCGGTCGCGCCTCTGGGTCTTTGGTCGCGGTTGTCCTCTCACGGTTCTTGCTAGAATCTTATTTTTAAATACTTTAAAAATATTCTAAGACCCAAAGCATACCAACGTATATTATTACGTTCAAAAATATCATTACAGAACGAGGATTGGTAAAATTACCCAAATACCCTTACTAAAATTGAGGGATATTACATCACTACCCCCTTAAAAGAAGTTTCGACCCCGAAACTTGGCTGATAACAACTTGGAGATGCGACCTTATACTAAGTTACCCAACCGTATAAGTTTAACCATGCCTAACCCATTTCACACTTTGTAAATTGATTCAGGCATTTCTAAGTTAAAATTTATAAGTTGGTTCAAATTACAGTTAACGTAAGGTTTACCATAATTTAGACCCTTCACAACCTAAGAGAATTCTATAACTTGCTTACACCAGACATACATTCTATCATATTACCCCTATGGTAACATGAGGATCATTACATTACTACCCCCTTAAAATAGTTTTGACCCCGAAACTAGCATTGCTAAACTAAAGGGACCGGTTTCACCATAATCTCACTACCTGATCTTAATATCCTTAATCATTTCATCCCTGTACTTGCTCCTGGGAAAACGATCTGTTTCCTCAACCATACCACTATCTCGCATATCATATCTCCATGTGCTACACTTGTATTAACTCGTGACTATATCCACAAAGTCATAATTATCTTAGGATACTAGTCTCCAAAAATCATCGCACTAGACTCGCTATACCTTAAGCATGAGAACACACATTTCTCTTTATAAACACTCTCACAGTACATACCTTATCTTCCTTAAGTTGATATCCTTAAATAAATTTGGTTTTCGTAACCTGTATCACCAAAATCGGACTATTTATTCGATCATGGTTCCACTCACTACACTGCCTACATTCCTTACTCTCGCTAGAATCGATATGATCATCCACAAGATTACCATTGCCTTAATCAAAGTATCCATTATAATCTCTAATATAACCTCGTTGTTATGCCCTATTCCTCCTAAAGACCTTGATGTCCTTAAACAGAAGAATACAACATTTTCTTACTAACTTCCTTTTGACAATCCGATCCTCAAGTACATACATAGAATTCAACTATACCTTAACTTAGTACCTCCCTTTTTCATATAGGCCTTACTCCTTACATACACGGCTCACCTATTTCATTGGTTACCTTAATTACATTTGGCCCTTGTGCCATATCTTAACTCAAAATCTTTACGCATATGATCCCACAATTAATCACACCACAACCTATGTCCGACTATCTCAACATGATTTAATAATCCATTCCACAAGATTATACTCCCGTTTTACCCAACGTGCCATACGATCACCTTATTAGACGTGGGTCACCTTTTCCTCAAGTCCACTTGGTATCGTCCACATACTTACTTTATACCACCCTATTGACCTTCAAAACCGTAACAAACTTTTACCGGTCGAGTTTGCTATTCACCCAAAAATCCTTAAGCAATCAGTTGTCCTCATACGATTTATTATCCCAAATCAAGCACCCTTTTGCTTTACTGATATTTACCATTTATCCAAGATTAACCTAACGTATTCCATTATTCAATCTCTACTTAAACCTTTAAGGTTCCTCAATTTTATTTACTTAGAAAAATACCATATTGATGAACGATGCCTTGCCATCAAAATCAATCACTTTACGTCTTAATCCTTCAATGGGTATATATGAGTAACATTTGTTACCTTACTCCTTAAACGCACATGAGACAATTTCCCATGCTACATCCTTTGGTATCGATATCCTCCGAATAACTAGGCCCTACACCATAACCCTTCAATTTTAAGTGAGCTTTTTCCCAAAACAATCGTTTTCACAACTTAATTTTCCAAAAAGTGTTATATCATCGGCCTTATAGACATTACACTCTCTTAAAATCCACATATCAGACCTTGTAAATCTCCAGATATCATATCTCTATATCCCTTGAAGGTACAATTCACTGATTCAGTTCTTTGGCCCAAATAAATTTGGCCCTAAAGCTCACTTCCAATTCAAAACCTTTAGTTTCCTCAAAACAAGATCGTGATAAATCAATTAGCACAATTGCGGCCAATCACTTTATTTTCCCTAAACACACCCTTGGGTCCTAAGGTTTTACTCTAGGTCGTAATAGAGTACGATCCTTTAAGGGAGACCATATTCCCTATGAACTATCTCCTATATACATTTATTCTCTTCTCAACAATCTATCCACTTAGGTGACTACAGTATGACCTCACAACTAGGCATTCTGAACTTCATATAGTTCACTCTTACGTACTTTTACCAAAACAAATGTTCAGGGTACACATATGAGAAAAAAATTCTTAATCCCATAGAGCATTAACCACATACATTTGTTTCCTTTATATTAAGGAATTTTGGTAAAACTCAACTCACGAGATAACACTCGTCAGCTCAACGGAGGGAGTAATTAATGTCATACCGATGTGACACTACTCCAAGAATAAAGAAAGATTCCTAAGAATGGATCTAGGAATAAGTAACAACTCGAAGCTTGTAGAAGTTTGAAAACCACTTATTATTAAACCTTATACTTTCAAACTTCATACTTTATACCTTTAAACCTTATATAAAAATAATTATTTATAGGGTTAGTTTCTCAAACTAGTGATACGATTATCACAAAACTCTTACTAAGACCAAAATCACACTTTTAAAGTTACAATCATAAACTTAATGTAATCGCTTATAACACGCCATTTATAAACCAATTATAAATAACTTTTGAAGTTCCAGTAGCTAAATCATTACTTTAAATTAAATTCCAAGAAACAATTAAAACTTTTAAATTTAACATTTAAACTCTCGAAATCTTTTTTTTTTATAGAAAATAGGTTGAAAATAGTTTCGAAATTAATTTTCGAAAATTCTCAAACCTAACAATAGGCCAAGAATTTTAAAACCATTGCTCTGATACCATAATTGAAACACCCCCGACTTATGTCGGTAGTGCCACACGCCAGTGATCAGACAATACTGTCCAAAGTCACCCTAGGCTTTAATCAGAACAATTAAGCTTAAATAAACATATTAAACAACGAAAGGTAAATCAGCGGAAGACTCTTATAATATGAAACTCAAACTTTTATTAACAGACTTCTCTTAATATGAGAATAGCGATTTTACAACAGAGTGAAATACAGCGGAAGACTTTTACAATAAACCATATTACATGACTTGATTATAAGAATATATTATATTAAAATATTACTTAACAACCTTGAAATACTGACACTTAAATCTTCAACTGCAAGCCTCTTCTTCAATTGGTTACTTCGAGTCTTTGGGAACCAACCACTGATGTGCCGTATAGGATGGATGACACCAGCCAACCATGCAAGGAAAAACCCGGTTGGTTAGTCTAATGAAAGACTATGCAAGGGTGAAAACAGAATGGTTCTAGTGATCGTAACCGTTTACTATCATTGTACTTCGAATAATAACCGAAGGAACGATATATAACCCGGAACTTTCACGGAATGATTAGAATTTAGACATACACTGAAAAGAAGACTCCAAAGGAATTGAGTCTTATGGGAAAGTATGACAAATATTTGGGAACGTTATAGTTTTCACACAAGCGTTTTAAAAATGACTTGATCATTTGGGTCCACAACCAACCTCACCCAATGCGACTCCAGATTGGAAAGATGACTTACTCTAACCGAAGTCCGGGCGGTTTTCACGTTGTACTCCTCGCCCGAGGGTTTATTAATTATGTGCATAACCGCACTTATCTTATTTAATTTACAAAACTTATATTCATGTTAAGCTTTTAATATGATCTCGAGTGACAACGAGAATAACACAGGGTGACATACGCCAACCCAATGGCACCAGCACGGTGCGTAACGCCTCTTATCCTTAACGGGTGGATAAGAAGTAAGGATCATGACCTTAAAAGTATTACAGAATTATTCCGACACATATCGGGTTATAAAGAAACGACTAATCCTCATTCGGAATTAGCGTTCCTATGAATACTCGTGTTAATCTAGCATTTAAGTTTACATTTAAATCCATAATAAAACCATCACAGTAATAACAAGTATAATAACGTTGTTTCTAGCAATATATACAACCTATTATAATATCATATTTTAATCATATCATTTATAAAATTGTTCCCAAACGAAAACAACATTTCACCCCATTTTAATTAACAATCAAGTAATTGATAATTAAAGGAATTATGGAATGATAAGCAAGAGCGAACCGCCACTTGCCTGAATTAGACGAACGAAGTTTGATTTGGTAACGGGCGGAATCTGGACACGCACACACTAACAACTGAAGATCCCGTCGAAGCCCACCGACGTTCCTAGGTCCATTCCGACGATGCATGCGAAACGAGGTACAATACCCTAATTAGGTTCGGTACAACACTAAACGAAAACAAGAGAAAACGGCTAAGCCGCGGCCGCGACGGGTATGGCTGCAATCGTGGCATTGCTCAGCAAAGCTGCGGTCGCGGTATACAAACCCGTGGTCGCGGTTTTCTGGGCAGGGCCGCGGTCACGGTGTTCATAGCCGCGGTCGCGGTCCTCTCTCCCGACGCGACTCAAAAACATGAAACGAGGCTCACCGACGATGAGACAACGATCCTAGCCTCCTCCTCTACGATACTACCTCCACAGACTCCAAAGCCACCATAACGACAACCAAAAGCTCCGGCGAGAAACTCCGACGAACACGAAAATACCGACAAAAGCAAGAACGAGAGAAAGAGAGATCGATCAGGATTTGGATGGAGAATTCGAGAGCTGGAGGCCTCCTTTTATAGGGGAAGGCGAGCTCTAATGCCGGGCAATCCAAACGATCTGAGTTCCCCAACGGCGTCGTTACAGAAATGAAGAAATTTCGACCGTCGTTCTCGGATAAGAACAAAGAAGACGGCGCTTCACAGAGGCCCGCGATCGCGGGTTCAAAACCGCAATCGCGGTTGTCCACATACAAAACCGCGCCTGTGGTGTCAAAACCGCAGTCGCGGCATACCCGCGGTCGCGCCTCTGGGTCTTTGGTCGCGGTTGTCCTCTCGCGGTTCTTGCTAGATTCTTATTTTTAAATACTTTAAAAATATTCTAAGACCCAAAGCATACCAACGTATATTATTACGTTCAAAAATATCATTACAGAATGAGGGTTGGTAAAATTACCCAAATACCCTTACTAAAATTGAGGGGTATTACAATTTATGTAATTTCCCTTAATTCATTTGGCACCTATTTATAGGTGGCCGAGCATTGTATTTTGTTTAAGCTTGATTTTGAGATTATAAACGAGAGTGTTTGCTCATCTTAAGCTTCATGGACGATGGTTTCCGAGGTGGTGCCTATCCTCAAAATCCTTAGTCTTGTTTCGATGAGTCATATCCGGAACACCCCTTTGGTGTGTCATATCCGAAGGCGATTGCTTGTTCATGGTGCGTTTTATCCATGAGCGACCAATCTCGTCTTGTGGTTCTTGGTGAGTCGCATCCAAGGATCCTGAGATGCTTATCCCAAACTCTTCGTGAATCTCTTTCATGAAGAGTTATATCCATTTCCCTTTTCAGCCCAATCTCCATCAAGCCAATAGCCAAAAACACATCCGAAACACATTAAGATGTCAACCTTGAGAGTCTAGCCAAGAAGTTCCTAAACCGAAGCCTTGGCGCCCTTCACCTTGTACAAATAGAGATCATGGCTTGTGCTTACGCACATCAAGTGGTATCAGAGCCATTCAAGGCGAGGGGATGATCGTTGCTCGTCAAAGAGGCCCCAGACGTTGCCAACACATATGCACCGGCGCGACCATGGAGTTCTACTTGCTCTCGGCCACCGTCGGTCATTTTACAACTTCTGTGGGCCATATTTCACCAGCAACCCCCATTCCTCATATGAAGCATTGCCACCAAGTTTCATCATCAATGGGCAAGGTGTGCCGAGTCGACGCCGAGGAGGTGCTTTGTTGGCCACCATTCTCCGCAGCCAACATCGCCTTGGCCTCGGAGGCCTCGAAAGCTTACCTTGTGCGGTGGTTCTAGCCATGAGGAGCCAAAGGGGAGAAATGCACGAACCAAGGAAGGAAGGCAAGGGCCAGTCAAGGAGAGAGAGGGCCGGATCATGGCTAAGGGAGGCAGCTAGCTTACGGCTAACCCAACCCCACCCACATTAGCCTCCACCACCACGTCTAAACCTCATCACCACCCACCATCTCCCACACTAGCCCACGTCCAAGGCCTTGTTCCTAACCCTCTTAATTATTATTAATTAGTTGGGTATGGAATACAAAAAAAAGAAGAGAAAATAGGGCTTGCGGTTGAGTGTACCCACCCGAATGCCTACAAGATCTTCCTAGATCTTATCCTAACAATCCCAACCGATTCCCCCCTATTTCTCCTCCTCTCAACCACGGCTGCATGCCTTCCACACGCCACACAACAAACCCACAACCGCCCCCCCTTGATTTGTGCAAGAGATCTTATGGAGGTTGTAACAAATCTTTCCCAAGATTCTCTCAACAATCTAACAACCTCCATATTCCTCTCCCCACTTCCCCAAGGCTGCCATCCATTGAACCTTCTCCTCCCTAGCTTCATGCCTTATGCTAGAAATAACAAGATCCTTTGTGGCTACCCACAAGATAGAAGACGCCCAAGCGCAAATGGAAGGTGCCGCATGAGCTGTTCGCAAGAAAAGACTACGAAGATTCGGGGTCGAATCTTCTTCAAGGAGGAGAAGATGATATGACCCTGGATCATATCAAGAACTTTGACAAGGCCGAGTCAGCCACCGTCTTGCTTTGAAGGCTGCTTAAGGTGCAAGGAAGAGTCAAGGCCGAGCCTATGACCACGACCAAGGCCCAAGGAGCCAAGATGAAAGCCCACGGCCCATGCCTTGAAGGCTAACTCTTTCGTGATATTTTATGTGTTTTGTTATTTCCCTTTTTGTTAATTAGCTAGGTAGTTATTAGCTAGGTAATGGGTCTATCTAGTGGCCTAAGTCATGCTTAGGTTAGTGGGTAGTTTAGTGGAGTTATTTATGTAATTTCCCTTAATTCATTTGGCACCTATTTATAGGTGGCCGAGCATTGTATTTTGTTTAAGCTTGATTTGGAGATTATAAACGAGAGTGTTTGCTCATCTTAAGCTTCATGGACGATGGTTTCCGAGGTGGTTCCTATCCTCGAAATCCTTAGTCTTGTTTCGGTGAGTCATATCCGAAACTCCCCTTTGGTGTGTCATATCCGAAGGCGATTGCTTGATCATGGTGCATTATATCCATGAGCGACCAATCTCGTCTTGTGGTTCTTGGTGAGTCGCATCCAAGGATCCTGAGATGCTTATCCCAAACTCTTCATGAATCTCTTCATGAAGAGTTATATCCATTTCCCTTTTCAGTCCAATCTCCATCAAGCCAATACCCAAAAACACATCCGAAACACATTAAGATGTCAACCTTGAGAGTCTAGCCAAGAAGTTTCTAAACCGAAGCCTTGGCACCCTTCACCTTGTACAAATAGAGATCCTGGCTTGTGCTTACGCACATCATGATTGATAGCGCCAAGTTTCATGGGCTATAGGGACATAGAGATGTTTAATCAATTATATGGACATGTATGGTGGATACGTGTTAGGCAGACCTACCTTAAGATTCTTCAAATGAGTTGTAGAATTTTAAGTTGAACTATGATTAGTAGATTACTCAGACATGAGTGAGATATACCTCTTGTTTGGTGATTGGTAGTCTTTGACATTGTCAAACACCGTTGCGTAAAAGGCGGCTATAAAGGAAGTGACCGGGATTGCTGAAAATTGAGTGGGAGCTATAGTTACACAAGATTGGAGAAATCCTCCTATTTATATATCTGTATATATATGGATATGAATGGTGTCTTGGCCACTCGAAGAGTAAGAGCTGAAAATGCATGGATGTGCTCAAATGGATTAATAGTAATCATTTGTTTTGACAGTTCAAGCTCAGAGTTCGAGAAACAATTTGAATATTGATATGGATTACATAAGATATTATCATATAATCAAATTAGACACTAAGTGACAAAGGAATTGATATTGCACACTTGTTTAAGGACAAGTGATCCTTTAATCAAGATGACAATTACTAATGATAGAATATGATTATAATGGAGATTAATAATCCGGATATTTTAGGTAGTCTTAGTGCTTTGCTAGAACCCAACTATGACTTATGGGCTAAATTAGATTAGATCCATTGCTATTATAACCGAGTCCTATAAGGTCACACACAATAGAGTAATTGGATTGGATCAAACGAAACCCAAGGCCCAATAAGGCTTTAGGATTTTCCGTCATGTGAAAGATTAAGGAGGTGGATTGCTCACCAAGTAAGAGATAATAGTTATCCATTATTTGATGATAAAAGGAAACATATCTTATGTGATATATGATATAAGATAAGATAATATATATATTATATATATTATATATATATGATTTCCAAATTAAAAGAAACAATCTAAACATAAGATTGTGAATGCCATTCACGTGGAGATCTTAAGTGAAGATAAAAAAGAGATTATATATGTTCACGTGAGATTGGAGGCAGAATAGCCACAATAATCCACATCCACACGTATACCACTAATCTTGGGACAAAGGGCGAGTTTGACTTCGTTCCTGCGTTCTAGCAAACGTAACCCAGACGATCCAGATCCGTGCTCGTGTGGACTAAATAGAGCAGTCACACTTGAGGCTCTATTCTCCAAGGTGATCTCGGAAACAAGTTTTTCATCAAAAGGTATGTTACTCTTTCGTATATGATTCATATCAAGTTTATGCATGAGATCCTAAGTTAGATGTTAGAAAATTATTTTCTGAAATTCTGCTTAAAGCATCTAAATCCCTACATATATAGCATATAAAAACAACATAATTATAAAAAAATGCTCTAATACTTATTCTTTAGAATTGCAACTTCTAGGCGTACACTTTTAAAACTCCATATACATGTATATGTATACTCCCCCCCCCCCTTTTGATAAGGTAAAAATTAGAATGGAAACCACAAAAGAGACGATTTCTCAGTCTATAACATCCTTTCGGATGAGAATTACAAGTTCTAGACTAGCTCGTATATCTTCCAAGGAACTCCGCTGGCCCATCTTTGCAATGAAATCGGCCACCATGTTTGTTTCTCGGAAGACATGAAAAATTTGCACTGAAGAAAACAGTTGTAAAACACAAAGGATATCAGAAATTAAAATTTCAATATCCCATGGACAGTGCCAGATTTGATTAAGAACATTCAGAATGGTAAGGTTATCGCATTCAAGTTGAATGTCGGTAATGCCTAATTCATAGGCCTTTACCAGGACATTTCTTACTGCAAGCGTTTCTGTTTTTAAAGGGGTAGAGAAACCACATTTATCGCCAAAGAGGAAGATTGGTTTAACCGTGTTGTTCCTGAAAATGTAGTCAAAGCTAGATTCACCATTAGTTTTGGTGGATCCATCTGTATTGATTTTAATTATGTTATCCGGTGGGTTTTTTTTTCCATTTCTTTATTGGTCGTCTAACATTATTCATTCTATGTGTTTTTTGTTTGTCCTATGCTAAACAGTCAGGGTTTCAACTCTTTGTCTTATTCCAATTCTCAATTTGTTTTTTGATATAAATTGGTACATCCTTTATGATATCTAGATCATCATTTGTTCTTCCAAAGCTTTGTTGGTTTCTATAAAACCAAATTCCCCACCAAGAGACCACTAATTCTATAAATTGTGATTTATCAGTTTTTTGTCAAATTTCCTCAATGATTTCATAATTTTTTATTTCCTATGTTTAGGGATCTAATGATACTATAGGTATGATAATTCATTTTCTCTATTGTTTTCATGGTATGGTTACATTGGAATAGGAGATGATTCAAATCCTCCAATTGAGCATTGCAACAGATACAACCCTAGGGGATTGCTACACCTTTTTTCTGCTAATCTAGCTTTGGTTGGAAGTCCGTTTTTCATTATTTTCCAGATAAAGTTTTTAACTTTGAGATATGTATCCATCTTCCAGATCCATGAAGAATCATATGCAGAATATCTTTTGTTTCTATTAATCAATTCCATAGCATAATTCGTAGAAAACCAACCATTTTTGCTAGTTTTCCAGTACATTGTACCATGAATATCATTCAAAGGTATTGGGATAGAGATTATTTTGTTTGGCTAAGTCATGGGGTACACTTTGTTCTATTAAGTCCCTATTCCAGGTTTTATTTGGCAATATAAAATCAGCTACCGAGGCATCCTTATTCAAGATTAATTGTGTGTTAATGATATCACATAAAGGGGTTTTAGAGACCCAATTATCTGACTAGAATTTGATTGTTCTACCATTACCAACTTGCCAAATTAGTCCAGATTTGAATTCATCCATGAGTTCAATCATTTTGGACCATTGCCAGGAGCAATTTCCTTTTTTCTCGTATTGAAAGATATGGATTATTTTCAAGTATTTTTCAGTAACAACTCTGATCCAATAATTATTCGGCTATGCTAAAATTTTCCATAATAATTTAAATTGTAGGGCTTTATTAATGTCCTTTGATTTTCTCAATCCAGTACCTCCTTGTTGTGTCGGTTTACATATTTTTTCCCAGCTTATAAGAGGTTTATATGAGCTGTCTTTGTTCCAAAAAAGATCTATTTAACTTGTCAAGTTCATTATGTGTGTGTGTAGGTAACATAAAGCTTTGCATAAGATAGTTTGGTCTTGATGCCATATTAGCTTTTATTAGTGTTGTTCTTCCTACTTGGGAAAGAGAGTTCGCTTTCCATTTAGATAGTTGTTGTTGTGTGCTAATTAAGAGATCAACAAATGTATTCGAGTTGACTCTACCATTAATGATAGGGCAACCTATATATTTTTTGAGAGATATCATATTTGTGATTGTGAGAGTACCTTGTATTGCTAATTTCTTTTGGTTGGTAACCTTTTTTGTGACTTGAAAAGATGATTTATGAAAATTTACTTTTTGTCCTGAGATTTTGCAGTATTCATCAACAATATCCTTAATTTCCTTGCAGTTTTCCTACTTTGCTTTTGAGAAGATCACAATGTCATCCGCAAATGCCAGGAACAGAATTTGTGTTCCTTGTTGAGTGATTTGAAAGCCTAGCGGTTTTTGTGGTCTTTCTGAAGCTTTTTGGAGTTTTCTTGCAAGGATTTCAGATCTTAGAATAAACAAGAAAGGAGATAGGGGGTCACCCTGTCGAAATCCTCTTGATGGTTTAAAATTTTATATGGGTCCGTTGTTTACTAGCACTGAGAGTGATACCGTTGTAATGCATTCTTTTATCCAGTTGATAAATTTTTCATGAAATCCAAACTTTTTCATAATTTTATTAATGAAATTCCATTCAATTCTATCATAAGCTTTTTCCATATATACTTTAGGGCAATGAATCCTTCAGTTCCTTTTTTCGATTGAAATGAGTGAAAATTTTCATGAGCAATCAAGATATTATCTTGGATGACTCTATTTACAACAAAGGCACCCTGTAAGGGGTGGATTAATTTTTCCATGGTTCCTTTAAGTCTCGTTGTTATGATTTTCGTGATAATCTTATAAATTGTAGAACACAGACTTATGGGTCTATAATGATTAGTAGAGTTTGGATTGTCACATTTTGGAATCAAAGAAATAAATGTGTGATTTATTTGTTTGAGCAATTTCCCAAATAGAAAAAAGCTTTTAACTGCTTGAATAACAGAAGGACCTACAATGTCCCAGTATTTTTTATAGCATTTTGTTGTCATACCATCATGACCCAATGATTTATCTGAGCCAATGTTAAAGACAACATTCTTAATTTCTTCATTGGATACGTTCCTTATTAATTCTAAGTTGTCCTCTGTAGAGATTTCAGATTGAATTAATTCTAGATTTTCCTGGAGTAATCTCTGGTCCATATCCTCACTTCTGAATCTTTTAATGAAATCATTTCTGATTTCATTTCTAACGTTCTCTTCTCGAGTAATACTTGTTCCTTTTTGGGTTTTAATTTCTTTTATAATCTTTCTATTTCTTTTTCCACTTGCTATTTTGTGAAAATAGCTAGCATTCGTATCAGTATATTTGATGTGTTTAACTTTAGCTATTTGGTTCCGGTAAATTTTTTGGAAACAAAGGATTTTTTCTATGATTCTTATTTGTCTTTTAATGAGATTATTTGTAGGGTGAATACAGATCTCAATTTGGATTTCAGAAAGCTGTTTTTCTATAGTTTGTAATTGAGTAAATACATTACCAAATGTATTTTTATTCCAGACCTTGGCATGTTTCTTAAGTAATTTTGTCTTGGATACTAGATTATACAATCTAGATCCATGATAGTTAGTTCTTCAAGCTTGTTTAACAACATTTCTAAAGTCATTTCTGGTCATCCAGATTTTTTCAAATTTAAACAGCTGATTTTTGAAAGGAACTACTGAGTCAAGGTCGATGGAGATGGGACAGTGGTCTGAGCTGGTAAAAGCAAAGTGTTTAGTACAGATATCAGGGTACCATTGAAGGATCTGGTGATGAATAAGTACCCTATCCAGTTTTTCATATATGTTATCTATTTCTGTTCTGTTCTTCCATCGGGTATAGATGTTTCCTTGAATAGGGGTCTCCAATAGTTCACATTCATTCTTAAATTGTCGTAATCTTGCAAATTTTGTCAAAGGTGGTATTAAACCTCCTAATTTTTTAGAGGGGTCTTGTATTTCGTTCAGGTCTCCCATAATAATGCACGGGAGAGAACAAATTTTAATAAAGGAAATGAGTCCGTCCCAAAACACATTCTTTGCATATTCATTTGGTGGAGTAGAAGTTTTTTGTTCATGAGCAGGTTTGTATACTTAATACTAATAAATCGTGTTTCAATTTGGTCATTTTCGAGGATTTCATTTGTAAGTTGGTAGGTCTTCCACATTACGCAAATGCCACCCGAGAAGCTCGTAGCCGGAACACAATAGAATTGATCAAATCCCGCTTTTTTCCACACTTTTTCACTAGGTTCTTTGTTTGTTTTTGTTTCAAAGAGTGCAATTAATTGTATTCATTCAATTTTGCAGAAAGATTCAACATCCATCCAAAAAGTTTTCTTCCCGATTCCGCAGCATTTCCAAGTTGTGATCTTCATAAAAAAACCAATTGTGTTTTTGCCCCATATCCTAAGACATTTAAGGGACTTATTATCGTTTCTAATTATTATTTCCGTGGGCATAAGAAAAATAAGAAGTATAATCCTTATATTATTTTTAAATTATAGGTGTTGTATCTTTGTACATGAAATTGGTTGTTAGTTTCATACTTAATAGAAATGGTTTCAGAGCAAAGGTTATTCACTCTTAATGGATTTTTTCCATAAATTTCCTTCAAATGGATAAATTGTGCCCTCATGGTCATCAACCAATGACAAAAACAAAGGTAACCCAATTTTCGATGACCAGCATGAGTTAATCTGCAAGAGTTCAAATTAAGAATGATGCTAACCTCAGATAAACAATACATGTAAGGAAGCATGTAAAGTAAGAATGGAGATTAGTAGGAGTCCATTTTTCATTCTTGGATTTAATCATAAATACTCTGCTACAGATGAAAGAGCTCTTATTCTCACACCTCAAGTAGTGCCATACTGCCATGGTTTAACTTGTAGTCTAAGATTTAACCCATAAAGTGAAATCCAAATGTTGTTAAATGTGGGTCTTTCCTCATGGTAAATAAAACATTGTAATTTAGTACAAAGGATCATCTGAATCACTTTTGAGTAGAATGATTGTTCACAAAGGTTATAATACACACAAAAACAATTCCAGTGTTCTTGCTACAGTGAAGCATAAGCTCAGGATGTTTCCAGATAGCATAACCATTTTGATTAGAGCAGGGGCTGATAACCTTGTTTCTGCCAAAAGAAAATATCAAGGGTTCAAGTTTCCAAGAGATCAGAATCTCGATAATTTGTTCAGAAAATGAGTGTTTAGCTGGTTAAGTTGTTCAGAACCCATCAACATTCTGTATTCCCAACCAGAAACTTGATGGGATTCTTGTTCAAGGTTTGATTATTCCTGTAACAGATTCAAAGTATCAAAGACAGAAGAAAGAAACCAGAAAGCCCAACAGAAAAGGCAAAGAAAAAAGGAAAAGCAAAGACATAGAAAGACCAGCCAACAAGCAACAGAAGCAACATGAAAGCACACCGAAGGATAGAGCAAAAAGACAACACACAAACAGGGACCAAACACACCACAAAGAATACCAGAAAGAGGTCAAATTATGGTTATCATTATCAATTTTACAACCAGGATCAGTTCAAGGAATAAACAAAGTCCAAGCATCCAGTTTCCATACTTCAAGAGTCAACAACTAGAAAACCAACTCATTTTTATCATTGTTGTTAAGCATTTTCAGGAGGTCAACATATTGGTCCAAACAGAAGTAAAGTTTAAAGGTAAAAAAGCATGTAAAACACACCATATACTTAAACTTCTTCCATAGATGATTGATCATTACATAGACAACAAAAACACCAACTGGTTGAGAACAAAGCCATTGGTATAGGGAGAGGTACATCCAGGAAGATCAAAGCATAAAATTACCAAGATAGTTTTGTACTCATAGTACTTAGGACACAAAAAGTATTTCGAGGGGATCACCCAAACAGAAATGATCAACTCAATGCAGACAGAACCCAAATCTGGATAATTGTACTTTTCCCTTTGTTAATACATATTTACCCCTCTTTAGAAAAAAATATAAAAAATAAAATATAAAAGAGAATGTTGAAAGCAAAACATCTATAACCGGTGCAAGAGATTTATAAGAAGAGTTGAGATCCGGTGAGGATGGGAAGGAAGAAGAGGTATGAGGACGCATGAGAGTCGTTGGATGGGAAGTAAACGGAGTGCTCGGATTGCTTTTCAAAAATTCGGTAAAAAATCGACACGGCAGAATTATTCGCGAAAAAGACGAATTCGCGTGTATACGAAGTGCAGATCTGTGTGCATGCCAAATACATTGTTGTGTGCATGCCAAATACACTACGGTGTGCACGTGAAATTTATTTTTGTGTGCATGCATAAAACGCGTGCGTTCATATGGAATGAACAAAACGTGTGCACATGAAAACATGATTGTGTGCATGCGAAGTATACTACTGTGTGCATGTGAAAAGGGCCTATTTGTGCATACGAAATGCACTATGTGCTATGTGTGTATGTGAAATAGACATGTGTGCATGTGAAACTACATAGGTGTGCATGTGTGGACATGAAAATAACATGTGTGCATGCGAAAATGACTCAAAGCGCTTACGAAATAACATGTGTTCATACGTATAAAAACCAACAAAAATAACCTATGTGTGCATACGGAATGACCTATGTGTGCACATGAAAACAACGTGTGTGCATGCGAAACAATGTATGTGTGCATACGGACCAAAATGCGTGTGCACATGGAACGCGTTTTTTTCGCAAAAATTTCAACCGTGTCGAATTGTTTTCAAATTCTTTCCATGACTGATCTGGACGGTCTTTTTCTTAATCTGACGGTCCTAGAATGTCCTTACTCCTTTCTTAAGCCTCCATCCTCACCTTATCTTTTCCCTTATAAGAATATATCATCATCATCATTCTTAATGTCTATTTTGCCTCTCTTTTTTGAAAGGAAATGTCTATTTTTCCTGTAAGTTTGAGCTTTACATAGAATAATAATATGTATGATGTATATATATGTGGATTTTTTTATTTGTTCAATGTGCTAAATTATATTTGGCCGATTTAGTTTTATCAACATAGTTTGCCTTTTCATTAAAATGGCGTTAATTTAATTAGGATAACACATTTTAGAGGAGACTTTTTTTTAAAAAGAAACTAATTAAATAAAATTTGTAGCAGTGAAAATTCAATTGATATTATTCCATTATAATTTTTACGCCATAAATATTATTGCTATAAATTATTGTTTACAACTTACATTAAGTAAAAATAAAAAATACATATTTTCTATATATGTATCTATATATAATATAAAGGAAAAGTGTCAGGTGCGAAAGCGGCTTAAAGTACAAAATACGAATATTTTTTAACCGTCCGATTTGCTTCAGTTTTTTGCATTGTTACACGCGCTTTCTAATTTATTTATTTTTTTGCTTCAGCCTTCTTTTTTTCGCTCCAGCTTTTCTAATTCTTTTTTTGCACTTTTTTTATTCATTTGCACTTCCTCTTTAACCACTTGCACTTTTGTTTAACAGCTTGCACTTTCGTTCTATTCGCTTGCACTTATTCATTATTCTGATGTACTTTCTGTTCGCTTGCTTGCATTTTAAATATTTTTAATCTCATATTTGCTTGCACTTTCTGTTCACTTTTCCTGCACTTTACTCTGTATTTCCATGCACTTTCTTCCTATTGGCTAGCACTTTCGTCATTTCGCTTGCACTTATTAATTATTCTGATGCACTTTCTGTTCACTTTGCTTGCACTTTACTTCGTATTCTCATGCACTTTCTTCCTATTGGCTTGCACTTCTGTTTAACAGCTTGCACTTTCGTTCTATTCGCTTGCACTTATTCATTATTCTGATGCACTTTATGTTCGCTTGCTTGCATTTTAAATATTTTTTAATCTCATATTTGTTTGCACTTTCTGTTCACTTGCTTGCACTTTACTCTGTATTTCCATGCACTTTCTTCCTATTGGCTTGCACTTTCGTCATTTCCCTTGCACTTATTCATTATTCTGATGCACTTTCTGTTCACTTGCTTGCACTTTACTTCGTATTCTCATGCACTTTCTTTCTATTGGCTTGCACTTTCTGTTATTTAATCTCTTGAACCTAAAGTGCAAGCATATAAGAAAAAAATGCAATAAGAAAACATAAAGTGCAAGCATATAATAAAAAAGTGCAAGCAAATCAACACAAAGTGCAAGAAAATAAACACAAAGTGCAAACAAATACAATGTGCATTTGAATATACACAATGTATAAGCAGAATAAACAAATATTCAATGAAAACATAAAGTGCAAGCATATAAGAAAAAAGTGCAAGCAAAAAAATACAAAGTGCAAGCGAATAAATACAAGGTGCATTCGAATATACACAATGTGCAAACTAATTAACAAAAATGCAATCAGAAAACATAAAGTGCAAAAAAATAAACACAAAATGCAAGTAAACATAAGGTGCATTCGAATATACACAATGTGCAAGCAGAATAAACAAATGTGCAATGAAAACATAAAGTGCAAGCATATAAGAAAAAAAGTGCAAGTAAAACAAAACAAAGTGCAAGAAAATAAACACAAAGTGCAAGCAAACATAATAAAGCGGGTGTAATGACACACTCCATAGCGCGTATATATTTAATTGAATCAATAAAGCGTATTTTTCCTATGTTCCCCAGCCGTAAATCTGGCCACGGTGGACGGCTGAAGATCTTTCGTATTTTGTATTTTAACAGTCTTTCGCACCCGAACCGCGTCCTAATATAAATAGATTTTTTTGGACAACTAATGCTCATCGATCAATTTGAGTTAGACTTATAGCTATTAGGATATTTTATAAATGAAAGAAAGCATATTGTAGGATAAGTGATTAATTATTTTCTAAATACGTTATTCTATAAAACTATTTACTGATAACAATGTTTAACCTTATCCTTAAATAAAAAATAAAAAATAAAACAATTCTACAAATTCATTATTTGTTAAAAGAATTCAGCATTCATATTTTGAAAAGAATATTTGGTGAATGTATAGAGAACTAATTAGTTATAAAAACTTGAAAATATGACAACTCCTTATATTTTTTTAATATCATTTAAATAATATCTATATATATATAATATAAAATAGAGTCTAAAGCATTTAATGACTCATATTAATTAAGATGAATTTTCCTAATTTTTTAATTTCAATTTTATTTGTATTCTTTATCTCAATTGTGTGAATGCTTGATAGTTCATAAAAAAACAAATGAAAACATAGAATGAAAATTGATAGTTTATAATATTTTATAAAATGTGACAAATTTCACTATTAAGATTTTACTTATGATAAAATAGAAAATCAAATATAATAATCTAAAAATTCCAAAACAAAAAACAACATACAACGAAAGATGATAGTTCATAAGATTTTTTTAAAATAGAAAAACATATTAGTAACAATAAGGTTGTAGTCCACCGAAAGTGTATAGCAACGAGTCAATGACATATCCATCAAGCATTCTAATTACAGAAAATTTATAAAATATAAAACAGAGTCTAAAGCATTTAATAACTCATATTAATTAAGATGAATTTTCCTAAATTTTTAATTTCAATTTTATTTGTTTTCTTTATCTCAATTGTTTGAATGCTTGATAGTTCATAAAAAAACAAATGAAAACATAGAATGAAAATTGATAGTTCATAATATTTTGTAAAATGTGAAGAATTTCACTATGAAGATTTTACTTATGATAAAATAGAAAATCAAATATAATAATCTGAAAATTCCAAAACACAAAACAGAAAAAAAACATACAATGAAAGATGATAGTTCATAAGATTTTTTAAAATAGAAAAATATATTAGTAACATTAAGGTTGTAGTCTACCGAAATTGTATAGCAACGACATATTCATCAAGCATTCTAATTACATAAAATTAATAATATTTTAAATAGAAATTATTTTTTGTATATGTTTTTAAAGGGCAGTTTGTTTTATAATTAAATAATTTAAAAAATCAATTTACTCTAAAAAAATTATACATTTTGGAATGTCAATTAAGAAGGGAAGATATCAAGGGAGTTACTACATGAAATTTGAAATGGTAGCAAATAACAATTAATTATAAGAGTTACAACTTTTTAACTTGCCAAACTTTTCACATACTATATTTAATTTTTTTAAGTATTGAACTCCATTTAACGATATAAATGGATAGATTAAAATATTTGAAGAAAAGCATAATACAAAGATACTTATCTTTAATATAGGAGTTCTAATGTGCTAATGTGGAAGGATCAAATAAAGATGGATAGCTTAAAATATTTTATGATAAAGAAGTGTGTTTATGTTTTGGGTGATGAGAGAGTTCAAATAATGTGCTAATATGGAATGATCAAATAAACAAATATCAAGCTATGTAAATTCTCATTAAATTTTAATTTACAATTATAGAATAATTATTTTTTATTGATATAAACGTTTCTTGATGTATATAATTTAAAATTTTATTTATAGGTAATATCTTTTATTAAATCAATGGTGAAATTAGATCGACACTATTCAGAATTGAGGATAATTTTTTTTTATCAATTACAATATCAAGTGAAATAATTCATCGCCATCAACATGCAATGTGAGCTCTTACATGTAACATTCCCTGATTTGAAATTTAGTTGTATACATAACAATATATCTTTTTATTTGTTGTCATATTTTATTCAATTGTAAGACCTTATCGATTTATCAAGGTCATAGCTAAAATACTATATCCTCTTATGAAAAATTTAGTGGTAAATTTGTCTATATATAATTAATAATTTTCTATGTGTTATTAATTTTACACCACTTACCTATACTAATTCAAATCAATGATGCAACACTAACATATTTAACAAGAAACAAGTGTTATCTTGATCGATTGAAAATACAACACAAAAAATGTATAAACAAGAGACATGTATTTGTATACACATTTTATAACTAAAAGTACACATATTGGACACTTTATATGTGAAGACCATGCATTAATTGAGACAATTGTAAAATTGGTTAAATTAACTTCTTAAGAAAATCAATTTTCTTATATTAAGAAAAAGGAAAATATTTTCCAATATTCCTGTGCATAGCACGGGCATGATCACTAGTTTAACAATAAAAAAAACTTCACTAATATTGTACATTAAATTGAGAAGTTTGATTGATTAAAATTGAATTTGATAGTTTGGTAAATAAAACATAAATAATGTAAGATATATTGATTTAAAATTCAGATGCTTGGTTGGTTAACATCACACTTTGTTAATATCAATAATTTGACACATGAGTAGTGTGGGTCCAAAAGCGTTTTGGTGATTCGAAAATAAATCGCTTTAATATAGATATATAGATTTTATAGATTATTTGATTTAATAATAAATTGAAAAATCAAATAATAATACCTCAACAATTTTTTCCTAAAAATACTCTCGTGACTCTAAATGTGTGAGCTTTAATATATAGTAATAGATATGTTGATGACATTTTGCTTGCTGCAAATGACATGGACATGTTACATGATACAAAGAAGTATCTCTCTAAGAAATTTGAAATGAAAGATATGGTTGAGACAGCCTATGTGATTGGATTAGAAATATTTCAAAATAGATCACAAGGATTGTTAGGATTTTCTCATATGGCAATATAAATAAAATCTTATAGAGATATATAATGGAAAAATGCTCCACATGGATAGTTCCTATACAGAAAACGGTCAAGTTTGGTAAAATGCAATGTCCTAAAAATGAATTGAAACGAAAAGAAATAGAAAGAATCTCATATGCATTAGTGGTTGGGAGTTTGAACTATATATGAAAGACATGAACTCGACCTGATATTGGCTTTGTTGTAGGAACGTTAGGTCTATATCAAAGTAGTTCGAGAATGGACCACTAGAAAATTCCTAAGAAGGTTCTCGGGTACTTGCAAGGCACCAAGGAGGTCATTGCTACTTTCACCATGGAGGCTGAATTTGTGGCATGCTTTGAGGCCATTATTCATGCATTGTGAATGGATAACTTTATCTTGGGGCTTGAGATTGTCGATGGTATAGTCAGGTTGCTGGGAATTTAATGTGATAATTTCATAGTCATCTTTTTCTCGAAGAACGACAAGTACTCTAAGGGTGTTAAACACATGGAGTTGAAGTTTTTGTTGGTTAAGGAAGAAGTGCATAAGTATAGAGTGTCTTTTGAGCATATTAGAACGAATATAATGGTAGTGGTAGTTGATCCGCCAACTAAGTGACTACCACCCAAGGCGTTCATTGGCCATGTATAGTGTATGAGTGTTATAGATAAAGCATCGCTATTCTGATTATGGTACATTCATTATGCATGTGACACGTTTGAACTCACTTATAGATGTGTTTCATCTTTACCAAACATGTTATCATTATAATATGTGTATACACTTATGGTTCTTAGATGACATGTGATTATTTTGAGAATTATGGCACTTCTCAATTTAAAGGTTACATAGAGTTCAGATTGGTTTGTGATACATGAAATGGATCATGTCGCTCAATGACGTATGACCGCCATGATCCAATCAGTTCTGATTCGATTAAGGCTATTAAGATTAAATGGACTTAAAATAAAAATGTTATTGATCATCAAGTAGACACAAAGGCCAAATGGAAGAATGTTAGAATATTTATGAGATACACATTCAATGTAGCCTATGTGTTTTTCGGTTTGATTATAAGAATTAAGTTCATTTTGTATGATGAGATTTTAATATAAGAGTATATACCGTGATAGATTGATATAGGTTAAAGTTATTAAATATCCGGGAGTTATATTATGGTTCAATCTCCCTCTTCTTGTGCTATACAATTAATATGTGTAGATACTCTTACTCTCTAATATTTTAAAAGGTAAAAATAAGAGAGTTAGTTGCTCCCTTTCTTGTATTATATAAGGACAGCCACGAAAGTCTACAACGGTGCTTGTGGAAGTTATTAGACGTTGTCCTGCAGAAAAGTAAAGGAAAGACTAAAGAGAGTGCCCTTCTGAATTTTTAGAAGAATAAAGGAAAGAGTGTATGTGAGTGTTCAACCCATTGTCAAAAATAATGAAAACACGTAAAATGAACAATGTTAGACGATCAATAAAGAAATGAAAAAAATCACCGGATAACATCATTAAAATCAATACAGATGGATCCATAAAAAATAATAGTGAATCTAACTTTGTCTATATTTTCAGGAACAATACGGGTAAACCAATCTTCTTCTTTGGGGATAAATGTTGTATCTCAACCCCTTTAAAAACAAAAACACTGACAGTAAGAAATGCCCTGGTAAAGGCTTATGAATTAGGCATTACCGACATTCAACTTGAATGTGATAACCTTACCATTGTGAATGTTCTTAATCAAATCTGGCAATGTCCATGGGATATTGAAATGCTAATTTCTGATATCCTGTGTGTTTTACAACTGTTTTCTTCAGTGCAGATTTTTCATGTCTTCCGAGAAACAAACGTGGTGACCGACTTCATCGCTAAGATGGTCCAGCAGAGTTCTTTGGAAGAGTTTCGAGATAGTCTAGAATTTGTAATTCTCATCCGTAAGGATGCTATAGACTGAGAAACCGTATCTTTTGTGGTTTCCAGTCTAATTTTTACCTTATAAAAAAAATATGAAAAGTCGAAAAGGCAAAGGCATGGAGGGGAAATTCACTATTTCATTGTAAAGACTTATTGAATATGGATCAAAGTTAATATTTTGATATCGTTTTCGGTGATTGTTAAGTGAAATTATATAAAGTCTAAATGTAGTTGGAATTGGTTTCATGACTAGAAATCATTAAATTTTCTTTAATAAATTGATAATTTTTGTAGTCTTTTAACACAAAACCGATCGTTCTTTGTATCCATAATTTCATATAGTTGAGTACAATTATACCATATGTTTGAATTTCATAACATGATCATAACTTAAGGGCACTACTTTGGAGCAACGCCAATACGCATAAGCGCGACATACGCAATGCACCTATACAACAAGAGCATGGCCAGCAACAGAAGCGCGGAGAAGAGCTGCATCCGGAGTCCAACCGACTTGATAGAAGCAAACTCCTTGACCAAGCACTCGCCCGAGTCACAAGGAAAAGCGTCCTCCTCGCCGTACTGCGAGCCAAGCATGAGCTTGTAAGCGTAGTGCATGATGGACAAGTACTTGATCCAGCTGATGAAGGCCGGCACTTTCTGGACGTAGAAGCCGCCGGCCAGCTGGAACCCGAGTGTCAAGACCGTGCCAAGCACCGTCGCCTTCTGTTGGTCCATGAAAACGGCGCCCAAGGCCAGGCCTAGGCCTTGCGAGACCATCACGCACAGGAGAAGCGCCGACAAGTTGTAGAAGAAGGCCCCCGGTGTCGGCTTTAGGCTTGCCATGAAGTAGACTATGACCTGATATGCTGTGGGCAGGAGAAGCTCCATTGGAAGATCACTTATCATTTGCGCTACGAAGTAGGATGACAGCCTGTATGTGCCCGAGGATCTTTCCTTTGTCAGCATTGATCTCTCCGGTGGGAACGCGAACATGGCGTTGAATAACGGGTAGAATGTCCAGAAACTTGAGTAGAAGAAGAGTAGTCCAATCTGAAGTTGTAGTAGGTTCGCAACAAATTTTAAGCACAACAATATATGAAACTTACATAAGTTTATTGTAGCAAGAGCTCCTTATAATGTAAATACCTCCAGATAATATGTTACTCCCTTTTTTTAAGCAAGACTTCTCATTTTGGTTTTTGAGGACAACTATTAAGAAATGTAATAATTAAGTTAAAACACTCTAAACCAATGAATGAAGATAATTTGCATTGAAAGTGTCCATATATGTAATTTTCAATAAAATACATCATAACTCACCAATAAATTATTATTTCACTCTAAATTGACAAATGAGCCTAACAAAAATAGAAAGTTAAAAGGACACTTATTTCTTAAGGGATGAAGTATTAAGGTAATCCAAACAAACCCTTGAAACTCGGGATCAATGAATTGGAAAAACAGGGGAGAATGAAGTGAAGCAATACCTGATCTTCTAGATATTTGGATTTCCACCACAACATCCCTGAAAGAAGTGTGATTGCAAGTATTTGAATGATGTTGATCTTACTAAAGGCTTCATGCTTCCTTTCTTTTATGCCTCTTTCAAGCAATACCGAAAACTGTTGATACCATGTAGTTGCCCATTTCCCCATTTCCTGCTTGTCATTGGAGCTCTCCGTGACGAAATCCGAGACGAACTCAAACTCTGACTTCACTTTGTTGTCAAGATTACTCCTATAAGCTCCAACTAGTTGCGACTTCACCACCGCCTGGTCTTCGATCGAGTCATCCGGAGTTATACCTGATGAAAGCCACAAACGTTACAGTCTGAACACACAAATGTGCAAGTCTTTGAGAGCATTACCATTTGCAAGATCAAGCAGAAAATCGGCGGGATTCATGGCGAGCCAAGGCGCGAAGCCGACGCTCTGGAAATAGTCCATAACGGCGTCTCCCCTGCCGAAATACAGAGGGTTTCCATCTGACAGCAACAACACCTTGTTGAACATATAAAACAGCCTGCTCGAAGGCTGATGGATGGTGGTCAAGATGGTCCTCCCGCCTTTGGCGAGCTCAGACAAGGTGGACACGATGGTCTGCGCGGTGGTCGAGTCGAGCCCCGAAGTGGGCTCATCAAGAAACAACAAGCTCGGGTTGATCAGCATTTCTTGCCCGATGCTGACTCTCTTCCTTTCGCCGCCCGAAACGCCTCTCAAGAACGGCCCGCCGATTATACCGTTCTTGCATTTCGTGAGGTTGAGCTGCGAAATCACGGCCTCGGCTTGCTTGATCTTCTGTTGCTTGGTGAGCGTGTTTGGTAGCCGCAAGAAGGCGGTGTAAAGGAGGGTCTCGGTGACGGTGAGGTGCGCGTAGAGTACGTCGTCTTGGGTCACGAATCCTATGTTGCGTTTGAGGTGGTTGGAGAAGGGCTTGCCGTTGTAGGTGACGGAGCCGGCGAGGCGGCCGCCCAGTCTGCCGCCCAGGGCGGTGAGGAGGGTGGTCTTGCCGCTGCCGGAGGGGCCTAACATGGCAAGCATTTCGCCTGGTCTAACAATGCCTGAAATTCCCTTGAGAATCTCTCTTTCTGTTGGGGTTTCTAAACCCTTTTTGAAGAGGCCATCTTGTGTTGGTTTCACCTTAATCTTGTACACCACATCCTTGAACTGCAAAAGTAGATTAAAACTTTAGTATAAATCTTGGAAATGCGTGAAATTGTAAAAGACTTGTACCTTGAGTGTAACGGGAGGATTAGGTTTGATGAAGATGGGTTTGGATTCCGGAGCTTGTGGCCCGAGTCTAACGGCCATGGAGATATTCTCCATTGCCAATTTCTTCAGATGATCAACAAATCAAGTTAAGAGGATGGATGGAGAAGAAGAAAAATTTAAGAATTGAAGTTGGAATAGATTAATAAATGAAGGCAGTTATGAGAGGAAGGGCGGGAAAAAAACGTACGTGCGTCTTGCCAGTTGGGCACGCCACTTCTGCCGAAGAGGCGTTCAGCGTGCAGCACTTTTTTTTTTGCTGTATTAGTATAATATATGGTTCGTTTGATAATTAAATAATCAAATCTGTCAAGCTTTGTGGGCGGATAGGGATAAATTTCAACGTTTTCTGTTTTATTTTAGTCCTGAGAATTGATGACAAAAATATAGTATTAGGAGAATTGGTGACTCAGAGTCAAGAGTACAACAGAGTAAAAGGATGTGTCTTTATGTGTTGCCTGCTGTTACTCGTATCGTATATATGTTGAGTTAATTGATACTGAGCACTAATCTCTCTTGTGTTACATTAAAGATGCTTGATCTGTTACACTAATTGTCTTGCAAATTTTCTTAACAGGTTCCAGAAACTGTCGTGGCATTGCTCATCTTTAATGCTTGATATGTAACATCACTTCTGTAGCAAATTTTGTCATGCCATAGGTGATAAGGTTTTTTGTTCTCACACTAAAATAGCCCCCTTGATTCCTTAAAGAGTGCGCACAAGCAGATCATTGATATGGTCAAATCTCGGATTTAAGGGAAAAGTACAAGCAACAATTCAGATCAATGATCTGAATTGTTTATAGCTACTGTAATGGCAAAAACCATAGTTTGAGTTCGCTTCGATCGTACTAACCCAAAAACGTTTGACAAATCTCGATAAAACAGAAAGAAGAAACAAGCAAAAATGGACACACAGAGTTGTTAACGCAGTTCGGACAAAGTCCTACGTCTGCGGAGCCTCAAGAGGGGAGACTCAACCAAATCCACTAGGCAACACAAGCCTCAAGAGTCTCACAGTTACAAAGCAAGCACACAGGCGACAAAGGAAAGGAACAAGAGAAGAAACAAGGCACATGAGCAAGACAATAACAAAGAAAAGAGAAGAAGCAAGTCCCCTGAAAGGACACAGAGAAGCCTTCAAGCAAGCTTCACACAATCGAGCAACCACAGTGCTCCGAGCACTCTTTCTTTCTTTTGTCTCTTTCTTTCTCTATCTCTCAATCTCTGGCACCATCGGAATCCACCAAGGAGTAGGTGAGATTCACTTTCAAGGAGCCATTCTCAGAAAACTTCCAAACAACGAGATTCAACAGTGACAGCGAGAGCTTTTCAGATTAGGGTATCAGAGTCCCTTATAAGGCAGCCTCAAAAATGCCTCAAACGACGCCGTCTTGCAAGCTGAAGGAAAGGGTACACGTCCAACAACGCGAGCCAAGGCCCAACAACAAGAAGAGGCCCAATACAATCGGCAAGTGGAGAATAGGCCCAAGAGCAACGACATAAACACACGGTCAAGCAAATGAGGCTCATGAGTTACTTAGCCAAAGATGGCTAAGTCTCATTGAGCCAACCATGGCTCAACCATGGCTCGGTCACTTATGTCCATGTCTCCTAAAATCCCTAACCTCTACCTAGCCTGGTGCATTAGCTTAGAACATAAAGACAACAAGAGTTTGCATATTACAACTTTGGATTATAAACATTACAAATGCCCTCCTAATCCAAGTGTTGAGATATGCTGCCTACAGTCGCCATAGTGGATTGGAACATCATTGCCACCCGTCCATCGTCGACCACTCAACTCAAGTGAGCTCAGTTAGCATCCCAAATGTGCAGAAAATTCCTGCAAAATGAGAACTTGTCAGCAGTGACTATCTTGGTGCCAAAATTAGCAGGATTGTACTCACCTTTGATCTTCTTAACCTCAAGTACTTTCTCTTTCACCTTATTTCTAATAAAGTGGTGTCTGACATCTATGTGCTTAGACCTTTCATGAAACATTGGGTCTTTACACAAGTATAAAACACTTTGACTATCCATATGCAAGACATGTAACATAGGAACAGTCTGTATCTCACCCAAAATGTCAGTCAACCAAATAGCCTCTTTAGCTGACTCAACAACTGTTATATACTCAGCCTCAGTAGAAGATAAAGCTACAACAGATTGTAACTGTGATTTCCATGAAATGCAATTACCAGCCCAAGTATAATAATAAGTAGTTGTGGACTTTCTATTGTCCTTGTTACTAGCATAATCAGAATCCACATAACCAAACAATTCATTTGCAGGAGAATGCTCAGTGTAAACAATACAAAGATCCTTAGTACCACAAATATATCTAAGCAAAAATTTCATAGCAAGCCAATGACATTCTGCAGGATTAGACATAAACCTACTGAGAACATTAATAGCAAAGGCCAAATCAGGTCGAGTACAGAGCATAACATACATGACAGAGCCAACAACAACATCATAAGGAACTTTAGACATCTTAGCTATATCATGAGCAGTGGTGGGACAATTCTTTTTAGTTAAGTCTAAATGCCCTCCTAAGGGGATAGAAGTAGGTTTAGAGTCAGACACACTGAATCTATCCAGCACCTTTTTCACATAATCACATTGAGACAACCACATAGTTTTTCTTTTTCTATCTCTAGTGATTTTAATCCCTAGGATTTTCTGAGCAACACCTAAGTCTTTCATGTCAAAATGCAGTTTCAAATCTCTTTTAACACCAGTAATGAGAATCTTAGAATTGCACATTAACAGAATATCATCAACATAGAGAAGCACATATAGGGAGATTTAGACTTAACACCTTTGAAGTATATGCATGTATCATAACTGCTTCTTTGAAAACCAAGTTTCCTCATGCATGAATCAAATTTTATGTTCCACTGCCTAGGGGACTACTTTAGGCCATATATAGATTTTTTTAATAAACATACATGATCAGGCTTAGCAGAATCCACAAAGCCCTTAGGCTGTTTCATATAAATAGTTTCATGCAAGTCACCATGCAAAAAAGCAGTTTTAACATCCATTTGTTCAAGTTCCCAGTCAAACACAACAGTCATAGCCAAAAGAAGTCTTAAAGTCTTATATTTCACTACAGGAGCAAAAATGTCATTATAGTCTATGCCTTCTTTTTGAGTAAAGCCTTTAGCTACCAATCTAGCTTTATACCTAGGAGGATCACCACTTTGAGCCCCTTCTTTTAATTTATAAATCCATTTACAGTCAATAAGTCTAGCATTAGCAGGTTTAGGAACTAACATCCAGGTTTTGTTAACATGCATAGACAAGACTTCCTCCTTCATAGCATCAAGTCAATACTTAGCATACACACATTTTATGGCTAATTCATAAGTTTCAAGAGTAAATGAATTCACAACCTCAGAAGCAATGAAGGCAAACTCAATCAGATTCACATCATACTCAACACAATTATACATGAACCTCCTATTAGGAACCACAACCATAGGTTGTCTATCTCTAGTAAATTGATAGTCTTTCAAATTTTCAACAACAACATCAGTAATAGGATTATCATGCTCAGAGACAGGTTCATGTAAACTTACTTGCCCACCTAATTGGTGAGTAGATGTGACTTCAGTAGCCTCATTTTGGTCATCTTGACCTTGTGCAGGAGCATGGTCTTCATGCTCCTCATTATGCTCTTCAGGTCCAGTGGAATCCATTGATCCATCATGGCTTTGAGCAGTGTCATATTCATCACCTTCCTCAGTTTCTACTTCATAAGGCAGGTAAAACCTTGCACTCTCTTCATTTGTACCTGCATTCTCAACATTTGCATTAGTAACAGACTTAAAATGAAATTCATTTTCATTAAAAGTGACATTCCTAGAAGTTATTACTTTATAACCATGAGGTTGTATAAGTAATAACTTATAGCCCTTAACACCCTCAGGATAACCCAACATGACACATTTTTTATCCCTAGGTTGTAATTTACCTTGTGATATGTGTGAGTATGCGGTACAACCAAATGGCTTTAAATGTGACAAATTAGGTTTCTTTCCAGTCCATAACTGTTGTGGAGTTTTAAAGTCCGCAACAAAGGAGGAAGATATGTTTATGAGGTAGCAAGCAATTGCGACTGCCTCACCCCACAAAGATGGCTTCATGCCAGCACTGATGAGAAGGCACCTTGCTTTTTCAAGCAATGTTCTGTTCATCCTCTCAGCAGTGCCATTCTGCTGAGGTGTGCCAGGCACAGTAAGGTGTCTTTTAATGCCAAATTGAAGACAAAAATCATTGAATGCATGATTGCAGAACTCAAGGCCATTATCTTTTTTTAAACACTTAAGTTTTTGACTTGTCTCATTTTCAACATGAGCTTTCCAGTTCTTGAATGTGTTAAAGGCCTCATCCTTAGATTTTAGCAAGTATACCCATACTTTTCTAGAGAAATGATCTATAAAAGAGATGGAATATTTTCTCCCTCCTACAGTATCAACTTGAGAGGGACCCCACAGATCAGAATGCACATACTCAAGGGCCCTCTCAGCTCTATAAGTAGACTTGCTAAAACTATGACACTGTTTCTTGCCAAAAACACAATTTTCACAAAAGCTCAAGTCAGCTGGCTTTTTATCAATAATGCCATGTCTTATACAAATAATTTAAGCCTTTCATTCCAATATGACCAAGTCTGTTGTGCCACATCTTAGTATGATCAGGTGTCATCCCAGTATCCACAGTTGAGATATTAAGTTCAGGAGATGATATCACATGATACAACCCTCCCTTATTAACACTCTTGATAAGAGAAATGACATTTATAATGACTTCTCTTATGCCATTGTGAGTATTGATATGACATCCTAAATCATCAAAGACAGACTCAGACATGAGGTTTCTCCTCAAGCCAGGTACCCACCTGACTTGTTGAAGTGTCTTCACCTTCCCATCAAACATCCTAATAGGAACCCTACAAACCCCCTTAATAGGCAAAGCAATATGATCCCCAAAAGGACTTCACCCCCATCACATTCATGCAAAGACTCAAACACGGTTTTATCATAAGTAGCATGCATAGTACAACCAGAGTCAAGAATCCAAGCATCAGTCACAACATGATGGGCACACATGAGAAGCTCATAAGGATAAGTAGTACAAGTCTCAACAATAACAACAATTTCATTTGCATTTTTAGCCTTGTCTTCTTAAGCCTTTTTAAGACAATCTTTAATGAAATGACCTTTCTTGCCACAATAGTAACAAGTTCTACCATCCCTTTTCTCATTGTCATTCTTCTCAGGTTTTTCATATTTCTTCTTATCCTTTTTCTGAGAATTCTTGTTGTTCTTATATTTGCCTTTAGCCATCAACACTTCAGTTTTAGCCTCAGTTTTCTTGTCATTCTTAGACTTAAACACTTTCATGATCTCATTTTTCTCAAGTATAGCCTCAATTATCTTTTCTTTAGTTAATTTCTCAGAACTATATTGAATCACATCTTTAAAAGTGTCAAACTGAGGTGGCAAAGAACTAAGCAACAACACAGCTTGGTGAGTATCTTTTATCTTGTCATCACATCTTTCTAATTCTTGAGTCATTCTCATAAATTTGTCAAGATTTTCATTTAATGACATGCTGACATCCATTTTAAAAGTGAACAAGCGACATAAAATATATATTCTACTAGGCAATGACTTAGACAAGTAAAGTTCTTCTAAAGCTTCCCACAATTTTTTAGAGTCAGAAATAGTCACAACCTGACGAGCCACGTCGTCAGTCAACCTTATCATGATTTCAGAATGGGCTTGCTCATCAAGCTCCACCTTCTCATAAGCAGGGGTATCAACAGGGTAATCTCCCTTAACAACTTTCCATCATTTTTCCTTGATTAGCACTGCTTTCATTTTGACTTGCCACATGGCAAAGTCACTAGTGCCATCAAATGGATTGATTCTGACATTGTTCTCCGCCATTGAGATGACTCAAGTCAGTAAACAGAAAATAGGGATAAGATAGAAACAAACACCACAAGCAGAATCTCTATCTCAAACACTCAGTTAGGATAGAAATAGCAGAGAGTCTCCTTTTCAGGAAGACAAGCACACAACAAGAAGGTCTCAGAAGCACACAGCAAGAGGAGCTGTGAGATAAAGCTTACACCTAACAAGTTAGGGCTTCATCTCACAACTTCCAGAATAAGACAACACACAGTCCAAATCCTATAAGTTCACAAAGGAACTTACAGTCGAGGAGCTTTACTGTCAAACCGCTCAAGGGTCAAACGAGAGCAAAAACAAACACAAGAGTTTCACAGAGACGAGTGTAAGAGCAAGCCCTAATTTCTCCAAAGTTTTTAAGATCTGAAAAGAACACCTTCACAGTTTACCTCTAAGCCGACTAAAGCCACAAGAGGCCGTTGGCTTACAGTTGTAAAGATAGTTGATTTCCAGAATCAGAAGAAGCAGGAGAATACTTTAGGACTCAACACACTCAGTAAGCCTCAAAAACACACATGCGGAAGCGACAAACAAGAACCAAGTGCTCTGATACCAATCTGTAATGGCAGAAACCCTAGTTTGAGTTCGCTTCGATCGTACTAACCCAAAAAACGTTTGACAAACCTCGATTAAACAGGAAACAAGCAAAAATGGACACACAGAGTTGTTAATGCAGTTCGGACAAAGTCCTACGTCTGTAGAGCCTCAAGAGGGGAGACTCAACCAAATCCACTAGGCAACACAAGCCTCAAGAGTCTCACAGTTACAAAGCAAGCACACAGGCGGCAAAGGAAAGGAACAAGAGAAGAAACAAGGCACATGAGCAAGACAAGAACAAAGAAAAGAGAAGAAGCAAGTCCTCTGGAAGGACACAGAGAAGCCTTCAAGCAAGCTTCACACAATCGAGCAACCACAATACTCCGAGCACTCTCTCTTTCTTTTGTCTTTTTCTTTCTCTATCTCTCAATCTCTGGCACCATCGGAATCCACCAAGGAGTAGGTGAGATTTGCTCTCAAGGAGCCATTCTCAGAAAACTTCCAAACGACGAGATTCAACAGTGACAACGAGAGCTTTTCAGATTAGGGTATCAGAGTCCCTTATAAGGCAGCCTCAAAAATGCCTCAAAAATGCCTCAAACGACGCCGTCTTGCAAGCTGAAGGAAAGGGGCCACGCCCAACAACGTGAGCCAAGGCCCAATAACAAGAAGAGGCCCAATACAATCGACAAGTGGAGAATAGGCCCAAGAGCAATGACAGAAACACACGGTCAAGCAAATGAGGCTCATGAGTTACTTAGCCAAAGATGGCTAAGTCTCATTGAGCCAACCATGGCTCAACCATGGCTCGGTCACTCATGTCCATGTCTCCTAAAATCCCTAACCTCTACCTAGCCTGGTGCATTAGCTTAGAACATAAAGACAATAAGAGTTTACATATTACAACTTTGGATTATAAACATTATAGCTACATTCTTACATAGTTTCTGGACATCAAACTGACACAAATATATATCTTGGACAAACAAAGAGCATCAAACTAAGCCACTACTTAGGAGGAACACCAATCCGCATAAGCGCTACATAAGCAATGCCCCGGTACAGGAAGAACATAGCCAACAACATAAGCGCGGAAAAGAGCTACATCCCGAGTCCAATTGACTTAATAGAAGGGAAATCCTTGACCAAACACCTGCCTGAATCACAAGGATAAGTGTCATCTCCATCGTACTGTGAGCCAAGCACGAGCTTGTATGTGTATTGAGTGATGGACAAGTACTTGATCCAACTAATGAAAGAAGGCACGTTTTGGACGTAGAAGCCACTGGTTAGTTGAGACCTGAGTGTCAAGATTGTGCCAAGGACTTTCGCCTTATTTTGGTCTATGAAAACGACACCCAAGGCTAGGCCTAGACCTTGTGAGACCATCACATTGAGTAGTAGTACAAATAGGCTGTATAAGAAGGCCCCTGCTGTGGTTTTTAAGCATGCCATGAAGTAGACTACCACGAGATATGCTATAGGCAGGAGAAACTCCATTGGAAGATCACTCGAGGTTTGGGCTATGAAGTATGTGCGAGAGGATCTTTCCTTTGTAAGCATCGATCTTTCTGGTGGGAAAGTGAAGATGACATTGAAAACGGGGATGAGATTCCAAAAGAATGAGTAGAAGAATAGAAGTCCAATATAATTTTATTTATTTATTCAAAACAGATGTTAGTTAGTAATAAAAAGTTAGAAGAAAGGAACTAGTTATGGTAAAGTTTTTCTGGTCAAACTCGAAACAAGGGAGTGAGTGATCGAGATACCTGATCTTGTAGGTCCTTAGATTTCCACCATAAGATCCCTGAAAGAAGTGTGATTGCTAGGGTTTGAAAGATTTTCAGCTTACTGAAGGCTTAGTGCCTCCTTTCTTTTAGGCCTCTTTGATGCAATATTGAGAATTGTTGATACCATGTAGTTGCCCATTTTCCCACTTCTTCCTTGTCATTTGATTTCTCTGTGATCGAATCTGAGGTGGACTCTTAACATTCTAACTTCACTTTGCTCATTAGATCACTCTTATAAGCTGCAACTAGTGCTGATTTAACAACTGATTGGTCTTCTTCCGAATCGTCTGGAGAAACACCTGATTAAAAGGACCAAACCAATTCAAAAATCATGTCATGAACAAAGCATTAGCAAATTGAACATATGCATATTCTTAATTAGAACATTACCATTTGCAAGATCAACCAAGAAATCAGCAAGGTTCATAGCAAGCAAAGGAGCAAAGCCGACGCTCCAAAAGTAGTCCATGACCGCATCCCCTCTTCCGAAATACAAAGGGTTCCCATCATACAACAATAACACCTTGTTGAACATATAAAACAGCTTGCTAGAAGGCTGGTGAGTGGTCACAAGTATCGCCCTTTGCCAGCTCAGCCAACGTCGACACAATATTCTGAGCCATGGTGGAATCAAGCCCTGAAGTAGGCTCATCAAGGAATGTAATCATATATGCGGAAGCAAACATCTAGCCACATCAATGGTGGAAACCAGAAAGCAAAGAGAGAGAGAAGAGGGAAGAAAGAGAAAGTCAAAAGATGGAGAAATTGTTAGAACTCAGAATCTGTTACAGCGTGAGTTATATATGAAAGTAAGCACGTGAACTGCACATGACAAAACAGAAACGTAAACAAAAACTCTATCACCCCCGCTCAAGATGGAGGTGGTGATCTAACAACCCTATCTTGGGAAGTAAAGTCTGTAGCTGGACACCAGGGAGAGACTTCGTCAGAAAATCATCAAGTTAATGACGAGTGGGAATGTGACGCAAGGAAATGAGTCCCTCCAACATTTTCTCACGGGAAAAATGGCAATCCAATTCGATGTGTTAAGTGCGTTCATGAAACACAGGATTGCGGGCAATATACACAACGGCTTGATTATCACATTTCACAGGAATTGGAGTGATGTTGTCAACAACAAGATCACCCAAAAGACGAGTTAGCCAAGCTAACTCTGCACAAACACGCCGCAAAGATCGATACTCGGCCTCAACAAAGGACAAAGACACACTCTGCTACTTCTTAGATTTCCAAGACACCAGATTTCCACCCAGAAATACAACATACCCACTGACGGACTTGCGAGAGTGAGGACAAGTAGCCCAGTCGGCATCACAGAAAGCCCGAAGATCAAGGTGAGGAGAGGTGTTGAGAAGAAGAGCTTTGTGTTGGGTGCCACGAAGATAAGCCTGAACATGAAGTGCAGCTGTGTAATGTGGGACACGAGGAGCGTGATTAAATTAGCTCAAAAGCTGAATATATTGCAAAAGCAATATCAGGACGTGTATGCACCAGGAAATTGAGTTTGCCAATAAGTTGCCGATACTTGAGAGGATCCTCAAGCAAAATACCATCAGTGGGAAGTAATTTAGAGCGCAGGTCCAAAGGACTAGCCACACTGTGAGTAGAATCAAGAAAAAAATCATGCAGTAACTCGCCAATAAAACGTCTCTGACTCATGAACACACCTTTAGCAGTGGAGATAAATTCAATACCAAGAAAGAGAGACAGAGACCCCAAGTCCTTAATCTGGAATTCAGAATCCAGAAAAGCCTTCAATGATTGCATTTCTGCAACATCATCCTCAGTCAGGAGAATATCATCGACATAAACAGCTACAAACACCATAGAAGAAGAAGTTTTCCTGAAGAAAAGGGAGTAGTCATTCAAGGACTGCTCATAGCCTCGTGTCTCGAGAGAAGAAGACAGTTTAGCGTACCATTGGCGAAACGCCTGCTTGAGGCCATAAAGAGACTTGCGTAGCCGACAGACAAAGGAAGAATGAGGCATAACAAGGCCAAGAGGCGCTTTCATATATACTTCTTCATCCAGATCTCCATGCAAGAAGGCGTTGTTCACATCAAGTTGAAAGATGTGCCAATTTCTTTTCAATGCAACTGTAATGAGAATCCAAACAGTGGTCATATTAATAACTTGAGAAAAAGTCTCTGTATTGTAATACCCCTCATTTTTAGTAAGGGTATTTGGGTAATTTCCCAAACCCTCGTCGTTTATTCGAGACGCGTAGGCGAAGTTCGGAATTTCTGTATCATGTTTGATTTCTGCATTATTCCCAGAGCATTGGAAAATACATTCGACGTATTTTCGGGGCTTAGAATATTTGTTTGGGTACAAATATATTATTACCGGGGTTTAGAACCCATGCCCATACCTTCTCCCGGGCAAAAAGGCCAAAAAGGGAATTTCCGCGACCGCGGCAGAGCCGCCGCGATCGCGGAATAATCGTGCACTAGGGAGATGGGCTTGAATTTTCTAGATATAAACTTTCGTAGTTATAACTCAGTAATAGTGGACCCAATCTCTAAATGCTTTCCAGATATAAACTTTCGTAGTTACTCGATAACGTAAACTCTCGTAGTCACTCGATAACGTAAACTTTCGTAGTCACTCGAGACCATAAACTTTCGTAGTTACTCGAGATCGTAAAACCTTCGTAGTCACTCGATATCGTAACCTTCTGTAGTTACTCGTGATGATATATTTATATGATAAAAGCTTATAACGTAAATGTGCGTTTTAGAATTAAATAAGATAAGTGCGATTATACACATAATTAATATACCCTCGGGCGAGGAGTACAACTTGGAAACTCGCCTGGACTTCGATTAGAGTAAGTCCTCCTTCCAAATCTGAATTCGCATTACGCGGTGAGGTTGGTCGTGGACCCAAATGGTCAAGTCTTTTTAAACGCTTGTATGAAATTATAACGTTCCCAAACATTTGTCATACTTTTCCGTAAGACTCAATCTTTTGGGGTCTTCTCTTCATACGTTTCCCTTAAGACTCAGTTCCTTGGAGTCTTTTCTTAGTACATGTCTAAACTTTAATCATTCCGTGAAAGTTCCGGGTTATATATCGTTCCATCGGTTATTATTCGAGGGACAATGATAGTAAACGGTTACGATTACTAGAACCATTCTGTTTTCACCCTTGCATAGTCTTTCATTAGACTAACCAACCGAGTTTTGTTCCTTGCATGGTTGGCTGGTGTCATCCGTCCCTTACGGCACATCAGTGGTAGGTTCCCGAAGTCAACCAGTCGAAGAAGCAGAGGCTTGCAGACGAAGATTTAAGTGTCAATGTTTTAAGTTGTTAAATATTACTTTAATATATCTTTATAACTTAGCAATGTTATAGGTTGATTCTTAAAAGTCTTCCGCTGTGTAATTTAAAAGTCTTCCGCTGTGTAATTTATAAGTCTTCCGCTAAAATTTTTACTCTGTTGTAAAGACGCTACTCTCGTTTGATGAGAGATCTTTTAATAAAAGAGTTGAGTTTCACATACAAATGTCTTCCGCTGTTTAATCTTTCATTTAATATATATACGCATTTAAGTTTAATTGTCTCGATTAAAGCCTAGGGTGGCTTTGGACGGTAACGTCCGAGGTCACTGGCGTGTGACACTACCGATATAAATCGGGGGTGTTACATGTATGATCTATCCCCTCTTGTTGTGTAAAGCCTCTCACAACAAGCCGAGCCTTGTATCTCTCAACAGTCACATCAACTTTCTTCTTTACTTTGCATACCCATTTACAACTGATAGCTTTCTTCCCCTTTGGCAAATCAACAACATCCCAAGTTCTGTTAAGGTCTAAAGCAACAAACAAATCTATCATGGCCTGTTGCCAAACAAGAATTTGACAAGCTGTATCATAATTGTAAGGCTCAATCTCAGGCAAAGTTGTAGCATGAAGTGTAGCACAAGGAAAGTGAATGGTAGAAGTGAGAGTATGAGCACAAACACAGTCAATATCCAATGCGAAAGAACAAACATACTCAGACAAATAGGAAGGTGCAGTATGAGTTCCGGTTGACCTTCTCAGTAATGAGGAAGGAGGAATAGAAGGAGTAGAGACAGGGAGATCAAGTATAGGGTCATCAGTCGGCAAGGGTGTAGAAGGATAAGTGGGAGGCACAAAAGTGGAAGTGGTGTGAGGGGAATGAAAAGGAAATATCTGCTCATGAAACACAACATCACGAGAGACAAACACAAGCTTTTTATCAAGGTCAAACAACTTGTAACCATTCTTACCAAAAGGGTATCCCAGAAAAACACAGGGAACAGCCCGAGCCTGAAATTTGTCTCTACCATGCTGCAGTGTAGAGGCAAAACAAAAAGAACCAAACGCTTGGAGATGATTGTAATTGGGTTTGGTATGGTAAAGAAGCTCATACGGAGTGTGATTGTGAAGGAGCTTAGAAGGTATTCCGTTGATGATGTAAGCAGCAGTCAACACACTATCTCTCCAGAATTTTAGAGGTAGCTTAGACTGAAACATTAGAGCTCTAGCAACATCTAAGACATGCTTGTGTTTTCTCTCTACAATGCCATTTTGTTGGGGTGTTGCAACACACGAAGTCTGATGGACAATTCCTCTATCAAGGAAGAACTGCGTAATCTATCTGTTAGCTCCAAGCTCAAGAGCATTATCTGACCTCACTGTCTGTACCTATCGACTGAATTGAGTTGTCACCATGGACAAAAAACTTTTCAACATAGCAAAAACATTACTTTTCACAGAAAGCAAGTGTATCCATGTTGATCTTGTAAAGTCATCAACAATGGTCAGAAAATACCTATAACCACTGTAGGTAGCAGTGTGATAGGGTCCCCAAATGTCAATATGTATCATCTGGAAAGGATAAGTGGTAGAAATAGAAGAAATGGGGAAAGGAAGTGGAAAGGAAGTCTAGACTGCCTAGACTTGGCACAAACCAAACAAGGATTAGTCTCAGGTTTATTTGGTTGAATAGGAAAAGGCAGGGAAGGAAATTTGTAGTAAGGTAAGTGACCTAATCGAATGTGCCACATAGCTGCATCAACATGACAGGAAATGTGTTTATTAAACACCTTATTGTCTGAATTAGCCTGGTGTTGGTGCTGTACACCAGGGCTAAGGAAATATAGATCTCTACTGGCCTTACCAATCTTCATCTCCTTCTTCATAAAAGGAGCCTGCAAAGTACACCGTTGAGGAGTGAAAACCATTGTACACTTCAAGTCACTGATCAGTTTCCCCACAGAAATCAAATTACACTTGAAAGCAGGCACAAACAGAACATCTCTCAGTAGCAAATGCGGCAAAACATGAATTGAGCCAACTGTGTGGATAGTAACTATATCTTTGTTTGGCAGAGAAATCACATATGGTTGTGGCAATGTACGTGTATCAACAACCAAAAACTTGTCATAACACATATGACAGCTAGCACCACTGTCTATGATCCAAGATGAAGAATTGAAAAGCTGATTAGTGAAAGAAGTACATGCGAAACCAGCAAAGTCATCCTGAGAATTATCCTGCACCTTTCCTGTCTTAGTATTCAACAATTGAAGCAACCGAGTGAGTTGTTCAGTGGTGATCTCAGAAGAACTAACAACACCTGGAGTGTTTGCTGAACCTGCAAATCTCTGCAAATTAGTGTCTGGCTTCTTCGCAGGTTGAGAACTGTGAGAGTTCGGATTCCTGTTCTCCCTGTAGTTGTCAGGAAATCCAATAAGAAAGAAGCATCGATCAACAGTATGATTTGTCTTTTTTACAGTTTGTGCAGTACAACTGCTTTCTCTCATTGTTGCCTTTCTGTTGTCCCTGCGGAGCATTAGTAGATCGTGCTTGCTGTGATGGATTTTGTGGATTAAATTGTGAAGAAGTTTGAGATCTGTCTTGAACATGCATAGAAGCAGATTCTGTGTTAATAGACGAATTTGTTTGAAGCTCTCTCTGCTTCTTCTCTTGTAGCAGCAAGAAATAGGCATGATTCACATTCGGCAAAGGTGACATCATGAGAAGTGTGCCTCTAATGGTGGTATAAGCATCATTCAACCCCATTAGAAAGTGAACCATCTTTTCATCTTCATCACATTTGATCCACTCTTTCACAGCTCCACAAGTACACGTAGGAAGGCGTCTCAGGCTACCTAATTCATCCCAGAGAATCTTCTCTTTTGTAAAATAAACAGAGATAGAAGTTGAACATTGTGTCAGCGAATTAAGATCCTTCTTCACTGCATATAGTTGAGCTCCACTCAACTGACCAAATCTGGCGTTGAGTTCTTCCCAAACTCCATAAGCAGTGTCAGTATAGATGACGCTTCTGCGAATCTCTACAGAAGGGCCATTAGTAAAACAGGACTTCACCATGTCATTACATCTCTCCCACCGATCTACCTTAGGATCGGCCAAATCTGGACGTTTCAACACTCCAGTGATGAAACCGAGTTTATTTTTCGTCAATAGGGCCATTCGCATGGAAATTCGCCATTCGCCAAAATTTTCGCCATCAAACACTTGTGAAACAAGTACTAAGCCTGGATGATCACTAGACTGCATATGCATAGGATCATTAGTATCAACTCCTATGCTCGATCGGGTATTGTTGTCTACCATGGCAAATTTTGGTTTTTAGGTCGAAAAAGAGGGAAAAGCAGAGAAGCTGGAAAATCAAGTTGCGATTGAAAGATCAACAAAAGGAATTGAACAAGGATCTCAAATCCTGACGCTCTGATTGTTAGTAATAATACTGTGTCAGTAGTTAGTCATTTGAATTAGACTTCGTGTGTTGCAACACTCCAGCAAAATGGCATTGTAGAAAGAAAACACATGCATGTCTTAGAGGTTGCTAGAGCTCTAATGTTTCAGTCTAAGCTACCTCTAAAATTCTGGAGAGACAGTGTGTTGACTGCTGCTTACATTATCAATGGCGGAAACCAAAAAGCAAAGAGAGAGAGAGAAGCGGGAAGAAAGAAAAAGTCAAAAGAGGGAGAAATCGTTTGAACTCAGAATCTTTTACAGCGTGAGTAAGTAATTATATATGAAAGTAAGCACGTGAACTGCACGTGACAAAACAGAAACGTAAACAGAAACTCTATCAAGGAACAACAAGCTCGCGTTGATAAGCATTTCTTGCCCAATGCTGACCCTCTTTAGCTCCCCACCCGAAACGCCTCTCAAGAACGGACCGCCAATGATATTGTCCTTGCACTTTGCAAGGCTGAGTTGGGCAATCACGGATTCCGCTTGCTTGATCTTTTGACTGGTGGTGAAAGTGTTTGGAAGCCTAGCCTCAAAAGAGCGGTGTAAACCAAAGTTTCTTTGACTTTAAAGTTGGCGTAGTGGACGTCGTCTTGGGTGACGAATCCTATGCTTCGTCTGAGGCTGTTGGAGAAGGGCTTGTTGTTGTATGTTATGTGGCCGGCTAGACGACCACCTAGGCGGCCGCCGAGCGCGGTGAGGAGAGTGGTTTTGCCGCTACCGAAAGGACCGAGAATTGCAAGCATTTCACCTGGCTTCACAATGCCTGAAACTCCCTTCAGGATCTCTCTTTCTGTTGATTTCACCTTGATCTTGTAAACCACTTCCGCAAACTGCAAACATTGAATTATACAGTCATGAATCAACACATATAGGCATGCATTCAAAATGCAACATATATATATATATATATTAACATATGCTTGACTGCTACCTTGAGGGTGATGGGACGAATAGGTTTCATGAACATGTGTTTAGATTCTGGAACTTGCGACTCCAGTCTGTCAGCCATGGAGTTTTCCATAGTTTAATTCTTACTGTTTGGAACCCACCAAATGTTATGATGTTTGAGATGGAGTTTTCCCCGAAATCGACCTATTATCCCACCTAGCTATAAAGAAACGTAGGTTAGCAATTTTGACTTTTGTTAATCTTTACTAATGGATGTAATTACATATATAGGCATTAGGCAGTAGATGGTATCTATCTACCCCAATATTAAGATACACAATATTTGGGCTACAAGATACGGAAACAATATATCTATGTGCCTTGTGTTTATTAGGCTAGGTACTTGTTGAATGCAGGAGCACAAGATTGAAGCTCCAAATCCACAAGTATGAACCCCATAATTAAGCATTTAACATTGATAATATATATGTATCTAATATAAGCTATAACACGAAGAAAAATGAGGAAAACTCTTTAACATATTAAGATTAGATTGACCACAATAGTACTTTAGAACCATAACTTTTTTACATTTATCACATAATTAGCTCCCAGATGCACCAAAAAGTTGCAGAGTAGCCATAAAAACCTCAAAGACCATGACATAGCTAAGTGCTCTTACACAAGATCCAAAAACTACATCTTCCTCTAGTCTTTACTTGGCATTGACGCGGAATATGGCAACCTTATAGATTTTGCGGGTTCTATCAATCAGCTTGAATGCACACACTTTAATTAGTGATCAACACATCACTAATCCCGGTGTTCTTTGTTCTTGATCTCGTGAGTCCCACTCCCATGTCCATCGGTTCTAGTCATTGCCGAAATGCCTCCCCTCTAGCTTGCCTCAAACCTGAAAAAGACCCGAGGGCTTCCCCGGGCTTGACACTCCGACGCTCAAGTCAGTTATTTATACAAGAAGCATATATATATATATGCATGTATATAGAAAGGTTAGGATTGAGAGATTTACTCATCCGTCAAACTACCTTCGCGAAGGACTAGGTAAACTTTTCATAAACGAAAGTAACACCAAAACCCCGACTATTGCACTCAACAGAATTAGAGCATCAATGAACCTTAAACGAGTATCCTCATCCTTTTATTTCATTAGTAAGGTGTCGAACCTTCTAGTATTGTCTATTCCATCAAGGGGATATCTATTAAACTAGCATGTACATTCAGGCGTTCGAACAGGGCACATAACAAGCATAATCGGTGTCAAAAAACTATACCATTGTATCCTTTGTCAAGCTAAATAGCAAAATTCACTAGCCTCCAACTTTATCAGAAATACGGGTTAATACCTCCGCGGACATCCTTCGCGGAAGAGTCGTCTCTGTTGATCCACAGATAAAACCGTGGTTCCCGCGATAGCCACAAACACCGTATACACATATAACTATTATTTCAATAAAGCCTTCCTATGGAACTGGTCTCAAAATGGCCAAAGGAATCATGCGTAATATATGACCAAATCTTAATAGGAAATAATGTTGACATAAAACCATTTCGGGAAGGAATTCACGTAATCAAGAAAAGAGATTTTACTGAGATCAAAGCATCATATAACATAAAAAGACATAGAAGCAATTCCAACGAAGGCAATAAATAACCTGTGACTGTGGGTTGCAGATCTAGGCTAATCTCCTACATTCGCGAGAAAGGAAGGAGGAACTTGCGGGTTTTCTTCTCCTTCAAAGCCCAATTTCTACCATCGACGACGGGTCAAAGCTTGGGATCGACCTTTCTCTTCAATCTAGGCATCCATCAGCAAGCTAACTCGGAGGACGAGACGAAGTATGGGATGAGGCCGAAAACGTTGTTCCTTGAGGGCTCCTTTCCAGCTTGTTTGTTGTGGATCTTGTCGGCGAGCACCGGATTGATCTCCTTAACTCTCGATCTGCCATTAGAGCTCCCTGTGGGAGCTCGCTCTTCCCCAAGCTTCAGTCAGCTCGCTCTCTGTTCCTTTTCTTTTATGCCCTTTCTAATTGCGGCTCCCCCCTCTTTTAATCTCAATCGCAGCCCTCCTTTCCTACCCTAGAGATGGGACATGGGCCTTTCTTTATGTGGGCCTTAAGCCCAACCAATTTTGGTCCCCACACACACATCTCCAATCTCTAGGCAATTGTTCGACCTGAACTGGATCCAGCCTACTCCCAGCCTTGGATGCGACTCGTCAAGGCGATACTTTACCTTCCAAGTTTTCCCGCCTTCCCCCTTAACAACTATGGCATTCTGACCAGCCCCGCCATGGATCTTCAGGTACCTTTTTGAGTGATCAGGAGGAACAGGCTGCCAAAGCAAACACAAAATGTTTTGAGAAACAACGCTCAAAACTACACAATTTATCTTGCAATGCAGGGGAAAATGAAGAGGATGTATACCACTGCATGTCTAGAATAAACATGGCTTTTGGTCATGCACTTGATGAAACCGGGATTGTCACCCACAAAAGCTTTTGCCTTGTTCTCCAGAGAAGCATGTTTTTCACCTTTTCTGCTTCTCCCTGTGAAGTTTTCTTAGCAACTAGCTACCCACAAAGTTATAACAAATGCATTAGGAGATAAGCTTACCAGATGTTTCAGCCTTGACACTTGGTTTCGCCGTCGAAACCCGGAACACGTGGACATCATAGGTCTTTGGGGCTAAGTCAATCATCTCAAAGACGCAACTGTCCCCTTCTCGTAATTCATTCTCCACGGTGAACTCTTTCCAACCAAATGACATACATATGCGAAATTTGGCCCTCTTTCCGCCACGAAGCTTTACTAGCCATGTTTTTTGGTTGACACGGAGAATAATGTTGTCGTCGCTGTCATTATCCGTGTAGAATTTCCTACAGTGAGGCCTTGGAAGCATCTGTATATAGAAATACATCAACAATGTTGTGTTAATGTGTTATGCCATGCCCCCATTAAGCTTATAGTGAGAGAATCTCAAGCTGGGAATTGAACTTACTGGACCGGTATTACCGCAGAGGTTTCGTTTCCGGATTTATGCAATAAACAACTGATTTTGGCTTTTAAAGGCCATTGCCCTTTGTTTAGGCCACGCGTCGGGCGTTTTCCCTTTTTACAAGTAAGATACAAAACATTCAACTATATTAATTAATCCAATGAGTACCAAACCAAGACTATGTAATGAGATATTAGGAAAACCATTATTATATCCTTCTATCTTTCCCTTCAATCTCGGTTACAAGATCTCTGTATAGCTGTTGGTAGAAGATATCTTCTCTTCTATTTTTAGCTACAAATATCTCTTGTATAGGAATAGAATATCTGCTATCTTATTTTATGCTTAATTAATACCTCTGGCTGGCATATATTAGGAGCCTCCTTGTACATGTAAAAGACACATAAATAAGAACCACGTTAAGATTGATCGTGTATTATGGTATCAGAGCATTCCAACTTCTCTTGATCAAATTTCATTTTTTTTCTCTCTTCAATCATGCCAAACGACGAGGTCATAGCTGATCTAAAGAAAACACCATCACCCTATGATCTCAATTCGAGCGATACCCCGGGTAATGTCATTACCCAGGTCCAATTAAAAGGTGCCAATTATGATGAATGGGCACGGGCGATTCGAACTTCTTTACGCGCAAGGCGTAAATGGGGCTTCGTAGATGGGACTCAGAAGCAACCGGACGCACAATCAGCCCAGATGGATGATTGGTGGACGGTGCATTCGATGATTGTCTCGTGGATCCTGAACACGATAGAACCGAGCCTACACTCAACAATCTCCTACAGAGAAGATGCCAAGGACTTGTGGGACGATATCACCGAACGATTTTCGGTGATCAATGGACCTCGAATCCATCAACTCAAAAGCGAACTCGCTGACATGAAGCAACGTGGAATGAGAATTCTCAACTACTATGGTAAATTAAAATGCTTATGGGAAGATTTAGGGAACTATGATCCTCTCCCTTCTTGTACTTGTGCAGGGTGCAAATGTGGCATTAATGCAAAGCTTCAAAAGCAAAAAGAAGGAGCCATGGTCCATCAATTTTTGATGGGCTTAGACGATGAGGTCTACGGAACGGTTCGATCGACGCTCCTTGCTATTGAGCCCCTGCCCTCCATCAACAAAGTGTACTCTACGCTAGTTCAAGAAGAACGTGTTCGTTCGATGAATCGAGCGACGAAAGAAAGCAATAACCAGATGGCTCTAGCGGCAAACACAAGAGGACAAGGACGATCAAATTCGAAAGGAAGATGGGACAACCGAGATCGATCTGTCACTTGTAGCCACTGCAACCGCCCGGGTCACGCCGCCTCAGGGTGCTTTCAACTCATCGGGTAGCCCGAGTGGTGGGGTGATAGGCCCAAAACCAATAGCAAGGGAGGAAGTAAAGAAAATAGACGTGATCAGTCCAACTAATCTCGACCCAATTCCAGCAATGGGCGCAACAAAGGCGTCACCGCTCGAGCCAATGCTACTCACACCTCCGAGAATTCATCCGGCAACAACTCAAATCTGGAAGTCGAGGCCCGGAGCATACCAGGATTAAGTGGTGAACAGATTCAAACTCTAATTGATTTGCTAAACAACAAAAAATCAGGAAACCAAGAGCACATGAGTGGTAAGACTTCTCGTAATATGTGGATTATTGATTCCGGCGCAACTAATCATATGACAGGTAATCGAGAACACTTTAGTTCTCTTAGACATATTTCAGGAGTGAAAATAGGGCTTCCCGACGGCGATCAGGTGGTGGCCTCCATGAAAGGCGTGGTCACGTTAGATACTTGTTTTAAACTACAAAATATTTTATATGTGCCCAAACGAAAATGTGAATTAATTTCCAGTTGATGGATGAGGGACACTATCACGTACAACTAACGCCTCATCTTTGTGTTATACAGGACCAATCTTCGAAGACGCTGATTGGTGTGGGTAAAAGAAGAGGCGGACTCTACTACTTCCTACCCGTGTCTCAAGCAAGAGTGATGCAAGATGGAGTGAACCTATCGTCTCACTTGTGGCACAAACGCATGGGACATCCTGCGTCGGAAGTGCACAAGCTGCTTTCTAGAACTATTGGTAATCCGAGTATCAAAAAACTAAATAAAGCATGTGACGTGTGTCAACGCACCAAACATTCTCGTACTCGTTTTTCTTTAAGTGACAATATTGCAAGTAATTGTTTTGATTTGGTACATTGTGACTTATGGGGTCCGTATAGGACGGCCTCATCTTGTGGAGCACATTATTTTCTTACTATCGTGGATGATTTTAGTCGTGCCGTATGGATTTATTTACTTATTGATAAGAAATCTGTGATGAATACTTTGATTCGTTTCTTCACTTATGTCCAACGCCAATTTGGGAGACAAGTTAAAGTCTTCCGAAGCGACAATGGCATGGAATTTACGTGCATGAAATCTTATTTCCTAGACAATGGGATTTTGTTTCAAACCTCTTGTGCATGAACTCCTCAACAAAATGGACGAGTCTAGCGGAAACACCGCCACATACTAAATATTGCACGAGCCCTTCGATTTCAAGGTCATCTCCCCATTACATTCTGGGGTGAATGTGCTTTAACGGCGAGATATCTAATCAATCGAACTCCTTCCCGAGTCCTTCATGGCAAAACACCATTTGAAATGCTACATGGCGTTGCGCCTACCTATGACCATTTACGGGTATTCGGGTCTCTGTACTATGCCCATATCCAAAAACGAGGTGACAAATTCTCTGCACGAAGTCAACGATGTGTGTTTGTCGGTTATCCCGCAGGTAAGAAAGCTTGGCTATTATATAATTTAGAAACTAACACGTTTCTTATATCCAGGGATGTTACATTCTTTGAACAAGATTTTCCTTATGCTGTTGTGGCGTCAGAAGAGATCCCATTCACTTATAAATTTCCCTCACATCATGATGACGATGATTGTTTACCACAATCCTTACCAACCACCCCACCCTCCAATGAGCAGCCTCGTAATGAAACCACCGACCTTGATCCCTATTCAAGCACCACACCAGAGGCAACCACTGCTCCTGTATCACCACAGCATATGATGAGGAATCATCCCCGCCATTAGTGCCAACCTTTGATGGACCGATTACTAGGTCAAGATTGAAGGAACTACGTCAAGAGCTGGAGACGTTTATGGCACATGATGTATCACATGACGAAGAGGACAAGTCCAAAGTCAAGGCGTTGACTTTATTGGTCAACGTTACATATGTTTAATCTTATTAATTTCTGCATTGGATATTTTTAGGATTATTATTTATTTATTTTCAGCTTTCTATTTTCGGGTATTTTTGGAACAATTGTAGCCCGTTTTAGGAAGCTAGGGCCGGCCACCTCTTAGGTATTTAAGGCGCCCTTGTCTTCTTCATTAGTTAGATTTCTCATATGGTTAAAACACAAAAACAGAGCTTGGTTTTTGCTTTGAAAACTCGGCTCCCCGTGAGAGTCTCAATCGATTGTTCTTTCCTGCTTAGTTGTTTTCGTCTTTGTCAAGTCCCTCTGGAGTTGGTGATTTCGTACTTCATAAGCAATCCTCTCCGTGCTCCAAGTTCGTCAGCGATTCTTGGTTGTGTGGCGTTGTAGAGATCGGGTTGGTAGATCGTTCGACAAGGTTCATTGCTATCAAGCAAGCGGGTTTTCTCGTCGTTTCTATTGGTTCTATCTATTATCCTTTCCATTAGTTTCACTTCCGCCATTGTTCTAATCTTGTGTTTTCTTTTGTTTTGAGATCCGTTGCCTAGATCCATCTTCTACACGGCTAACCCCGTATCAATTGGTATCAGAGCTTTGCGGCTTCGGATCGCCTTTGACGGTTCCAGATTCATCATCAAAAATTGGATCTTCCTGTTTTCAATCGTCAATTGAATTTCTTTGTTTGAGTCACATTAGTGAATTGTTAGTCTGACTGATTGTTTGCTCTTGTTTGTCTTGGAAAGGAGTTCGTTGCAGTTGATTGTGACTACGAGGATCCACAAAAACATACCAAAACCGTCCAAAAATCATCCAAAAAAATTTCGGCCCCCCCCCTTCCACCATTGTTGTTCGAACCCTCGCTTGGCGAGCAAGACACGACGGCGTCCAGGTTCGTGCGCGCCAGAGATCCGGTTGTTCAATTTTGGTAATCTTCAAGATACTTGCTTGATTTTCTAGAGATTTTATTTTATCTTTATGGTGTAATATCCCAGGAAAAACAAGTTGCCTAAAAGAAAATTATATCAAAAAAAAAAAGCATTATCGAAATTCAAAAAAAAAGAAAAGAGGAAAAGGCATCTGGGATTTTTGATTTAATTTTGTCTCTACGCGATTTTTTGTTAGGTTACCACACACACACACACACAAAAAAAAACCAAAAAAAAAGAAAGGGAAATTGTTCCCGCAACTGTTCACGGACCTCTCTTTCAGCAAAAAAAAAAAAAATTAATTTAGGGTTCCGTTTCAGAAAAAAAAATTTCGGACCTCTTTGCCGCCGCAACAGTACACGGCCGCCCTCCCCTCCCTCTCGGCGCCGCCGGCTCGCACGCCTCGCCCTTGTTCCCGCCGGTCTCTCATCGCAGGCCGACGCCCAAGCTTCCTCTCATCGCCACCTCGCCGGTCTCCATCTCCCCGCAAACCCCGTCGCTCATCTCGACGGCGACCCACCACCACAGTCGTCTTCTCCGACCGGTCCTGCGGAAGCCCCGCGTCCAGCACCTCGCCTCGCGTCCACCTCCCTCCGCCCCGCGTCCACGCTTTCGCGCACAGCCCCCCGACCCGGCCACAACCCGACCGGGTCCCCACCGGGTTACGCTCAGTCAGCCCCACCCGACCCCAACCCGACTGGGTCCCACCCCAGGTTGTTCTCAGTCCACCCTATCCGACCCCAACCCGACCGGGTCCCACCCCGGGTTGCCCTCAGTCGAGCACTACCCCCATCTTGCCCGAACCCCTTCTCCCTTCCGTTCCCTCGGGTCACTCTCGGCTCCAATTGGCTTCGTTCCGAGTCGACAAAGGTACGTCTTTCTGACTTGCAATTCACATTTCTTGAGTTCGAAACACATATATAGCCCCATCTTTAGTTGCATTTCATTCTTGTGACTATAGTTGTGTCGCTTTCCTTGTTGAGTCGTTCTCTAGTCTCGCTTTTGTTTGAGTCATTTTTCGTCGTACATCTGCTTGTCTTGTCTACTACATCTCTGCTTGACCTTGATTTGCTGCGTATCTTGAGCACATAGAGAACTTGTCATTTACGAGCCTAACTTCACAGGTTGTACAATCACCGAGTGCAAACACTTGAGAGTTTTTTTGGTTTTCCTAACCTTAACGTCTTTCTGTGTTCATCTAAGTGGTGATCATGACAGTTTTCGGTGATGAAGAGGTTACTGCAAATGGTTCCCATGTCGATATACAGGCGATGCTACAACAGTTGGCTTCTACAGTCGCGCAGTTGTCTGCGAAGTTTGACTCGTTGGAGACCCGCTCCAACCCACTCCCGGCTGCGCAGGAACACATTGGTCCATCGCATAGCGCACCGCTTCCCGCCACCGAGCCCTTGGTCGACCAAGCCACGGCCTACCAAGCGGCGATGGACGAGCGTCGCCAACCGAGAGCCACTAGCACCGACCGCATACGCCTAATTCGGCATCCCGCACCTCGTGATAGGTCTGAGTCCCCTCCTATGTCGATACGTTCTAGTTTATGGGGTGATGATGATATGCAGGACTATGAGCGCGAGGAGCGTAATGAGTGGCATCCTTACCGCCCCCGGAATGACCGCGGACAGCCCCGCCGCCGTGAAGCCGAACAAGACGGCATTGGACGGATCAAAGTGAAGATCCCGGCTTTTGATGGAAAGTGTGATCCAGACGTCTACCTTGAATAGGAGACGAAGATTGAGCAGATTTGGGGTTGCCATAATTTCCCTGAACATAAAAAGGTATAACTCGCTGCTCTTGAATTTACTGGTTATGCTTTGGTTTGGTGGGATTCTGTTGTGAAGGCTCGAAGACAAGCCATGGACCCTCCGGTCAACACATGGAACCAGATGAGAGCTATGATGAGGGCCCGCTTCGTTCCCCACCACCACAATAGAGTTCTCCGCAACCGTTTGGAGACTATGAGGCAAGGCTCTTTAGGTGTTGAAGAGGTCTACAACAATATGCAGATAGCCATGGCACGCGGCAACGTCGTCGAAGATGAAGAGGCCACTATGTCCAGGTATCTACGTATCTTGCATCCTCATTTAGCTGACACTATAGAATTGTATCCCTATTCTACCATGACAGATTTGCTACACCAAGCAATTAAAGTGGAGAGACAATTCAAGTCCAGCTATACCCAACAACACCGCACGGTGCCACAATGCCAAAGCTGGCGTCCCGACCAGCAGCAGGGCCGCACCGGACACCAGAGATCCCGCCCAGCAACCGGTCCGCCTCGCGGCAATGAGCAGAATTCCCGTGGTGCGCACCCCTCTACCTCCACCGCACCACAGCAGCCCACACGGCCCGCCCTTGCAGTTACACGAGGTAACCCTGCTGACCCTCCTCCTAGAGCTAGAGATATCACTTGCTTTAAATGTCAAGGAAAGGGTCATTACATGAAGGATTGTCCTAATACTCGTGTTTTGATGATTAATCATTTGGGTGAGTTAGAGTCTGAGTCTGACACTGAGCATGAAAATTTAGTTGCTAGCCATGATATGAATGAGCATGCCAATGATGATGATTTGGATTTTATTGAATATGAGCATGGTGATTCATTGATTGTTAGGAGGACTTTGCATGTTAATCAGGCTCCTTGTGATGATAATCAGCGTGAGAATTTGTTTCATACAAGATGTCTTGTTAAAGGGAAAGTTTGCAACATGATTATTGATGGTGGTAGTTGTTGTAATATTACTAGTGTTGAATTAGTTAATAAACTGCAACTCCCTACTTTTTTGCATCCTAGACCTTATAGACTTCATTGGATGAATGATTGTGGTGAACTCAAGGTGAATAGGCAAGCTAAGATTACACTTAAGCTAGGAACTTATGAGAATGAAATTTTATGTGATATTGTTCCTATGCAAGCTTGTCATATTTTGTTAGGTCGTCCTTGGCAATTTGATAGACATGTTATTCATGATGGACGTACTAACCAACATGCCTTTGAGTTTCGTGGTAGGAAAGTGGTGTTGAAACCGATGACGCCGCTTCAAGTGGCTGAGGCTTATGATAAGAAAAGAGAGGCCGAGCGTAAGGGTAAGTCCCCAGCCGAACCATCCACTGCCTCCACACGGACCGACCTCACCCTCGCCTCTACCCCTAGCCGAGTGCTCTTAGCATCCAGCAGAGACCACCTGGTAGATTACCTTCCCCCGGACGTCGCCCTCATGTCCCTTTGTCAGGCCTATACCCTGTTAGGTGACGACGACCGAGCTACACTCCCAGCTGCTGTTCAGACCCTTTTAGCTGAGTTCCTTGATGTTTTCCCGGATGAGATACCCCCTGGCCTACCCCCTATTAGAGGCATTGAGCAACAGATAGACCTGATTCCCGGTGCTACCCTACCCAACCGGCCTGCCTATAGGATGAACCCTACTGAGACCCAGGAAATCCAGAACCAAGTCCAGGACCTTCTAGATAAAGGGTATGTTAGAGAGAGCCGATCCCAGTGTGATGTGCCTGTCTTACTCGTCCCCAAAAAGGACAATACTTGGTGTATGTGTGTTGATTGCAGGGCTATTAATAACATCACGATCAAGTACAGGCACCCGATCCCCAGGCTCGATGACATGTTGGATGAGCTCCATGGCGCCTCCACCTTCTCCAAGATCGATCTTCGCAGTGGATACCATCAAATCCGGATGAAGGAAGGAGACGAATGGAAGACAGCATTCAAGACGAAGTTTGGTTTGTATGAGTGGCTTGTTATGCCTTTCGGTTTGACTAATGCCCCCTCTACTTTTATGCGTCTTATGAATCATGTCTTGAGATCTTTTATTGGTAGATTTGTTGTAGTTTACTTTGATGATATTCTGATCTACAGCAAATCTTTGGAAGCACATGCAGAGCACCTCAGGGAAGTTTTATCCACTCTCAGAGTTGTACAGTTGTATGGAAATCTAAAGAAGTGTGATTTTTGCACTGACAGAATTGTGTTTCTTGGTTTTGTAGTGAGTGCTCATGGACTGCAAGTGGATCAAGGGAAGGTGCAAGCCATCCGTGACTGGCCGACCCCGAAGAACCTAGGTGACGTGCGCAGTTTCCACGGCCTGGCTGGCTTCTACAGGAGGTTCGTTCGAGATTTTAGCACCATTGCAGCCCCGCTGACAGAGATCACAAAGAAGAATACTCCATTCTGTTGGGGTGAAGCTCAAGAAAAGGCGTTCCGGACTCTCAAGGATCGTTTGACACACGCGCCATTGCTGGTTCTGCCTGACTTCACTCGCCCCTTTAAAGTAGAGTGTGACGCCTCTGGCATTGGTATTAGAGGAGTCCTCATGCAGGAAGGTAAGCCCATTGCCTTCTTTTCTGAGAAGTTGAAAGGTGCATGCTTGAATTATTCTACTTATGATAGGGAATTATATGACTTGTTTAGAGTGCTGAAAACTTGGCAACACTACCTTTGGCCTAGAGAATTTGTGCTTAAAACTGATCATGAGTCCTTAAAGCATTTTAGGAGTCAAGATAAGTTGGATATGAGGCATGGTAGGTGGATGGAATTCATAGAAACATTTCCCTATATGATTAAGTACAAGAAAGGAAAAGATAATGTTGTAGCTGATGCCCTTTCTAGGAGACATACACTCTTGACTACTTTGGATGCTCAGGTCCTTGGATTCGTTTATATTAAGGAGTTGTATGATATGGATGCTGATTTTGGAGTGATTTATAAGCATTGTGTGGAAAAGGGTTCATTTGATAAGTTTTTCTTGTTTGATGGATTCTTGTTTCGAGTTGATAAGGTGTGCATTCCTGTTTCTTCTCTACGGTTGTTATTTGTTGATGAGTCCCATAGAGGTGGATTGATGGGTCATTTTGGTAGAGATAAGACTTATAACATGTTGCATACTCATTTCTATTGGCCACACATGCTTAGGGATGTAGAGAATTTTATCAAACGCTGTGTTGAGTGCTTACAGGCTAAATCTAAGGCAAAACCGCATGGTCTTTATACTCCCTTGCCTATTCCTTGCTTTCCTTGGGTTGATATTAGTATGGATTTTATTATTGGATTGCCTAGGACTAAGAAGGGGAGAGATTCTATATTTGTGGTTGTTGATAGGTTCTCTAAGATGGCTCACTTTATTGCATGCCATAAAACTGATGATGCTAGGAATGTTGCTGATTTGTTCTTTAGAGAGATTGTTCGGTTGCATGGTGTACCTCGTACTATTGTGAGTGATAGGGATGTCAAATTTCTGAGTTACTTTTGGAAGACTTTGTGGGGTAAACTTGGTACTAAGTTGTTGTTCTCTACTGCTAGTCACCCCCAGACAGATGGACAAACTGAGGTCACTAACCGTACATTGGGTACTATCCTTAGGACTGTTATTAAATCTAATCTGAAAAGTTGGGAAGAAGCCTTACCACATGTTGAGTTTGCTTATAATAGGACTATTCATTCTTTTACTCATATGTCCCATTTTGAATGTGTGTATGGTTTGAATCCCCTAACCCCTTTGGATCTTAAGCCGTTGCCTTTACCGGAACGAGCAGACTTTGATGCTGATAGATAGGTTGAGTTCATGAAGGAGCTGCACGAGCGGACTAAGGCTCGTTTGGAAGCTACTGTAGCGAAGAACGCAGCCCGAGCTAATCACGGCCGGCGTCAAGTGTTGTTCGAGCCCGACGACTTGGTGTGGCTACACCTGCGCAAGGAGCGGTTCCCGGAGCAGAGGAAGTCGAAGCTGTCTCCCAGAGGTGATGGACCGTTCAAGGTGCTGAAGAGAGTAGGCGACAATGCCTATGTGTTGGAGCTGCCCGATGACTATGGCGTGAGCCCGATATTCAATATCGGTGATCTTACCCCTTATGCAGCCGCTGATGTTGATGACTCGAGGATGAGTCCTTTTCAAGAAGGGGAGAAAGATGAGGAATCATCCCCGCCATTAGTGCCAACCTTTGATGGACCGATTACTAGGTCAAGATTGAAGGAACTACGTCAAGAGCTGGAGACGTTTATGGCACATGATGTATCACATGACGAAGAGGACAAGTCCAAAGTCAAGGTGTTGACTTTATTGGTCAACGTTACATATGTTTAATCTTATTAATTTCTGCATTGGATATTTTTAGGATTATTATTTATTTATTTTCAGCTTTCTATTTTCGGGTATTTTTGGAACAATTGTAGCCCGTTTTAGGAAGCTAGGGCCGGTCACCTCTTAGGTATTTAAGGCGCCCTTGTCTTATTCATTAGTTAGATTTCTCATATGGTTAAAACACAAAAACAGAGCTTGGTTTTTGCTTTGAAAACTCGGCTCCCCGTGAGAGTCTCAATCGATTGTTCTTTCCTGCTTAGTTGTTTTCGTCTTTGTCAAGTCCCTCTGGAGTTGGTGATTTCGTACTTCATAAGCAATCCTCTCCGTGCTCCAAGTTCGTCAGCGATTCTTGGTTGTGTGGCGTTGTAGAGATCGGGTTGGTAGATCGTTCGACAAGGTTCCTTGCTATCAAGCAAGCGGGTTTTCTCGTCGTTTCTATTGGTTTTATCTATTATCCTTTCCATTAGTTTCACTTCCGCCATTGTTCTAATCTTGTGTTTTCTTTTGTTTTGAGATCCGTTGCCTAGATCCATCTTCTACACGGCTAACCCCGTATCAACATACCACATCACCGGCTCTGCCGCCTGTTGTACCACCAGTGGCCACACCTTCTGCACCATCCGCGGACCCGCCTGTTGACCAACCTACTGGGCGCGGCATCGGACTCGAAAACCGCCCTCCAAGTTACAAGACTACGTGACCAATACCACGACTCTTCTCTCGGAGTCTCGAAACTGCACTAAATCAGGTACTGTCTATCCCCTTAATCAATACATTTCTACTGATCGGTTTTCTAATGGGCATTGTGAGTTCATCGCAGCTGTTACCGACACTATGGAACCAACCTCGTTCGCTCAAGCAATGCAAGACTCACGATGGCGAGAGGCAATGCAGTTAGAAACCAAGGCTCTAGAAGACAACCAAACTTGGACCCTCACCACTCTTCCACCAGGAAAACGTGCCTTGGGGAGTAAATGGGTCTACAAAATTAAACATCACCCGGACGGCACGGTGGAACGATTTAAGGCTCGGCTAGTCATATTAGGAAACCGCCAAATCGAAGGTGTCGATTACTCCGAGACCTTCGCTCCCGTCGTGAAAATGGTTACCTTAAGAACTTTCTTAGCCGTCGCCGCCGTCAAACTATGGGAACTTCACCAAATGGACATCCATAATGCCTTTCTCCACGGAGATTTGAATGACGAGTTGTACATGAGGCCTCCACCCGGATTCCGTGCTCGTTCTCCCGATCTTGTGTGCAAACTTCATAAGTCCTTATATGGACTCAAACAAGCCCCGCGATGTTGGTTTGCCAAGTTATCACAATCTTTAAAGAGGTATGGTTTTCGTCAATCTCGTTCCGACTATTCTTTATTTAGTTTCGTTCAAGGCTCAATTCAAATGCATGTTTTGGTTTACGTTGACGATCTAATTATTTCGGGCAATAACGGCACCGCGGTGACCAAATTTAAGTCCTATCTTAGTGCTTGCTTTAAAATGAAGGATCTCGGCCCCTTAAAATATTTTCTTGGAGTGGAAGTCGCTCGGTCCCCGGAAGGCATCTATCTATGTCAACGAAAGTACGCTCTCGACATCATCAAAGAGGCCGGATTGTTGGGAGCAAAACCTGCTGAGTTTCCAATGGCTCCTCATCACAAACTAGCCACGTCGACGTCTCCGCAGCTTCACGACGCCAAGCCATATCAGCGTTTAGTTGGCCGCCTCATTTATCTCTGTTTTACTCGCCCGGAACTCGCCTATTCCGTGCACATACTATCACAATTTATGCAGCAGCCCACGGTGGAACATTGGCAGGCCGCGTTATGCGTTGTTCGCTATCTCAAAGGCCGCCCCGGGCAAGGTATCTTGCTCAAATCCAGCGCCACTCTTCAACTCAACGGCTGGTGCGACTCGGATTGGGCCAACTGCCCTCTCACTCGACGTTCACTATCAGGATGGGTCATTTTTCTTGACTCTTCCCCCATCTCGTGGAAGACTAAAAAGCAAGCCACGGTGTCTCGTTCATCCGCCGAAGCAGAATATCGAGCCATGGCATCAATCACTTGTGAGCTCAAATGGTTAAAAGGGGTGTTACTTGATCTCGGGATATCACATAGCAGGCCATTCAAGTTATATTGTGATAGCCAATCCACCCTACATATTGCCAATAATCCCGTTTTCACGAGCGCACAAAACATATTGAAGGGGATTGTCATTTCCTACGAGATGAAATCGTCAAAGGCGCTCTTTGTCCGTCTTATGTTCATACGACTACTCAATTGGCGGATATCTTTACCAAAGCCTTGGGCAAGGTCCCGTTTCAACGTCTTCTTTGCAATTTGGACATCAAGGACTTGTATGCTCCAACTTGAGGAAGGATAATGAGATATTAGGAAAACCATTATTCTATCCTTCTATCTTTCCCTTCAATCTCGGTTACAAGATCTCTGTATAGCCGTTGGTAGAAGATATCTTCTCTTCTATTTTTAGCTATAAATATCTCTTGTATAGGAATAGAATATCTGTTATCTTATTTTATGCTTAATTAATGCCTCTGGCTGGCATATATTAGGAGCCTCCTTGTATATGTAAAAGACACAGAAATAAGAACCATGTTAAGATTGATCGTGTATTACTATGCTTTAGTAAAAATTACCTGATTTTTGTTGCATTCCACCATGTAACATTCCAGCCTTGGGGACTCGAAGTGTACCAGTTTGTGTGGCACTTAGATGAAGTTTAGGAAGGGAATAGTCGATCTCTGAAGAAGTTGTGTCGAAGATGAATACTCGAAAACGCGAGCTCCCGCTTCGTGAGATCCCGTCGTATCTGAAGACAAGAGTGCAACCAGAAGCTATAGAGTAGTTTTCAGCGAACTCATTCCAGCCTTTGCCAAGCCACACATTTCCGTTACATGTGCACATTTCAACAAGCCAATCCTGCCCATTCGGCACCCGAAGGATGGCGAAATATGACAGTTTTTGTCCGTGATCCTTTACAAACTTCTTCCCAAATGTCTGTCCAATATTCAACACAAGTTTGGAAGATGAGCACGTTACAACATTCTTAGGAAGAGTTTTTTTTTTTTTTTTTTATCAAAGTGAAACCAACCATCTCTTAAATGTAAAGATTGAAGAGTAAAGAGTAAAGTAGATGAACACAAACCATATAGACGTATACAAGAAGAAGAAGAAAGAAAAATAGAAAGAAATAAGTGACTGCTGAAGATTCAAGGGTAAAGAAATTTGAGTACCGGTTTGCGTAATTGTGCACGGGAATCAATTGAAGTGAGGAAGTGGGGTTTGGTGCCATGATTCTCAACAATGTCTTTGTGTTTTCTGGGTATAACCATTTTCTTGAGTAGTTTGCAGCTGAAGAAGCTTGCTTAACAATCTTGGTTATCCTTCTTATCATGGCTCTTGTGCACTTTGAGTATCTTAAGCATTTTTAAAAAGATAAAATGTAAAAAAAAATGTAAGAATTGATTATAGAATCAAGGTAATGAATGGAGAGAAGTTTCATGAAGATGATACTCACTCTTACACAATTTCTTACACATATGACATAAGTTAATGACAAATGTCTTCTTCTTTGTTGTTTATAAAAGATTTATAATAAAAGCAAAGGGAATAGATGAAAAAATTATGGGCCCATAAGAAAAATAGATTAAAAAAGTAAAAATAAGATACTCTAACAAGTATCACTAATGTGAGATAGAGTATCATAAAATGAGATGAAAGAAAGAAAATTTAAAAAAGTAAAATTAGATACTTGAAATGGATATCACCATTGAAGATGTTAAGTAGAAACTAGCACAAGAACCAATGTTAGTTTTATGACACATCTCATTAGACCTGATCAAACCCGGATCCGGGCGGGAATCGGGCCGGACTTTGGACAAAAAATATGTCCGGATGGGCGGGCCGGATCCGGACAAGCTAAGGAAACGGGCTGGGAAGGCTTCCCAGATCCGCCCGGACATCCGGATCCGGGTAGCCCGCGGGTCCCATTTAGCCCGCGAGACAAGAGAAATCTGTCGTAAAATGAAATATAGCAAATATAATTTAACGTACAATACCCATTAAAAAATGTCTTTTTTATTACAAACATTAAACATAGTTATTGTTACAAACTTGTCATAACAAATTTCCACACAAAATATCACAACATTACACAATTAAGCAAATTTCAAAAGAAAATGGAGCTGATTGTCTATTTTTGTTACCTCTAGCGTAGTGCATACATCATACAATCACATCTTAGGTGAATCTTCTTCGTCCTCAAACTCGTCATAACCAACATCGCCAATGGGATATTATCAATGTCCGTATCCCGCCCATATAAACGGACGGACTGGACTATCCGAGCTAAATGGGATATTATCAGTGTCCATATCCGCCCATTTATGACGGGCGGACGGACGGATCGGCCCGTGTTTGCTCAGATCTACATCTCATCTACTTCTTTTTTTAATTTAAAAGAGAGAAACTTTGGATTTATCTCCCTCGTGGATGCCCTCATAGATGCCCTCATAGCATCTACGATATGATATATAATAATTACATTGGTTCTTGTGATAGCCTTTTGAAAAAGAGGCTAGAACAAGAATCAATATATTTATTATATTACACATCTCTCCTTCCATCTTTTATTTATTTTAAAATGAATAAACTCAAATTCATTGTGGATGACTTTATATTTTTATAAAATAACGTAAAAAAATCTATCAAATAAATTTTAATTCATTACAAAAAGATCACACGTAAGACTTATTTTTTCCTCTTCTTATCTCATTTAAAAATTGATTTTTTTTCTTGGTAGAATTATTTTAGGGTAAATTTGCTATATATTCCTCTAAGGAAGGTGATATTAGGTGTACATGCTCCATTAAAGAGTTTTTAGGCATTTACATCCTCAGCGCGTTACATGTGATGATAGTTTCACGTGATGACAGTTCGTGTGATCACACAGTTCTCGTTTTAAAAATTATCTGTTGGTGACACTTTCGAAATGTCACCGACAATACTCTTTGATACATGCTACTTTTAAAGTGTTATCGTTCCTCATTGGTGGCACTTTCAAAATGTCATCCTCACTCGTTGGTGACATCCATAATCCTTATCAAATTATGTTTGCTTGTTATAAATAGCGTTTATCGTAGCAAGGGGACGCATTAATGATCGAGGAGTTTGCTAATTATGTAGTTAGTTACGGAGTATTTACTATGTTTTAGGGTTAGTTAGTACTCCTTTGTTTGCTTGCTATAAATTTATGGCAGCAAGGGGACGCATTGATGAGGATAATCTATTCTGTCAATAAGTTTTAGGGTTTCTCCATGAATGAAAATTCTCTTGATCCTCAACTTCATTTTCTGATTTCTGCTTGTTCAGTCTCCTTTCTTCCACGTTCAACTGTGAATTTGAGCACAAGTTAACAACTTTCACCCCCTCAACTCTAAACATAGGAAGTTTAGGACTGGTTCAGGTTTGACACTAATCTCAGTTCCAAGATGCACCAAAAGCTGTCAGTTTCATGTGATGAAGTTAGAGAGTAACCACAAAAACCTCACAACCATGACAAAGACACAAAGTTGTTTCCCATGATAACAGTAACCACAAAGTAGTACATGAAGCTTCCTCTTCCGGGTCATTTGAGCATCTCTTCACTTACCATTACCACGGAATATGGCAACCTTGTACGTCTTTCCGGCCCTACTAATCAGCTTGAATGCACAAACGTCTCCAATCTCCAGACAATTGTCCGACCTGAACTCACTCCAGCCTTCTCCGAGCCTTGGATACGATTCCTGGATGCGATACTTCACTCTCCAAGTTTTCCCGCCTTTCCCATTAACAACAACAATGGCATTGAGATCATCACCGTCATTCTTAAGGTACCGTTTGGAGTGACTAAATGGAACATGCTGCCAAAGCAAAGACAAATCCGAGAAAGGCGCACAAAAGTGAAGGTATGATTTCGTAACTTATCTTGCAATGCATACAAAAACAGGTGTGTGTATATAGTTGTGTACCACTAAACGCGAGAAAGAAACATAGCTTTTGCGCATTAGTATGATGAAACCGGGACCAGTACGCAGAAAAGCTTCCGCCTTCTCCATGACAGCTCTTGGGACACACCTACTAAGTTTTTTCCCTGTAAGAAATTTCGTATCGGCTCGTTACTAAGACACAAAGAAAACACCAATGCATTTGAGCTTCTTACAAGATGTTGCAGTAGAGATGTCATCTCTGAGCTGTTCATCTTTCATATCAGAAACCCGAAACAAGTGGACATCATAGGTCTTTGGGTGTGAATGTATCAATTCAAAGACGCAAACGTCCCCTTCTTGCAACTTATTCTTCAGAGCAAACTCTTTCCAACCAAATGCCAATGATATACAAAACTTGTGCATCTTTTCAGAGCGACACTTTACATCCCAGGATTTCTTGTTGACACGGAGAATAATGTTGTTGTTATCATCCTGTTCTTTGAAGTATTCTCTGCAATGACTCGTTTGAAGCGCCTGCAATAATCAACAACACTATTATATCATGTACTATAGTTTTTTATAAGAAGATATGAAGCAATTAACATACCGGACCGGAATTGTAAGATAGGTTTCTTTTATGGATATGAACAATGAAGTTAGGATTTGGACTTTGAAAGGCCTTTGCCCTTTCTAGAGGCGAGTTTCTTGGGTTTGCAGCCTCTTTAGACGATTCGCCTGATTACAAGTAAGATTTAAGACATTCAACTATGAGTTGCAACAAAAACAACAGAAACTTGACCAAATGAGCTTCGTAAAATACCAGATTGTTCATCTTCCTTGCTTATCTGAACCTCGGTACGGGAATAGTCGATCTCTAAAGCAGTTGCGTTGAATATGAGGACCCGAAAATGTGAGGTCCCATCATATCTGAAGACTAGAAAGCAACCACATTGTATAGAGTAATTTTTAGCAAATTGATTCCAGCCTTTGTGCAGCCAAACATTGGACTTACACTTGAGCAATTCAACCCTGTAAATCTCCCCGTTTGGCACTTGAAGGAAAGCGAAATTCGACAGATTCTTGCCATGATCCTTTACAAACTTCTCTGGAAGTCTCTGTCCACATTGACATTTCAATTTCGATCAACAAAATTAACCCTTTACAACACAAACTAACAGACAGAACGAGAAGAATTATATGAGAGAAGCAATGATTCTAATGAAGAAGAAGTGATAATCATTGAAGATGAAAGGGCGAAGAGCTTGGAGTACCAATTTGTGCAGCTGAATTGCAGGGGAAACAATTACAGTGAAGAAGTGGGGTTTGTTGTCATGATTCGCAACGCATTTCTGTTTTCTGGGCACGCCCATTTTTTCTTCTTTCTTGCGAGTAGTTGCAGTGACGAAGCTTAGCTTCTAAGCTTTGGATAGATATTTGAAACGTTTTTTTTTTGGGGGTAAAACCTGCAAATCATGGTGATTGATGAAGAGATGGATTGACGGGGGAATTGGACGGTCAAGCCAAACTGCGAAATTCAGGTCCTACAATATCAAGCCTCATTCGGTTTTTTTCCGCAGTGGAGGGTCAACAATTTTTTTAATTATTAAAATAAAATCGATTTACATTTTCAAAAATAAATAAATAAATGAAAATATATATCTAATTAGTGATAATATAAATATAAATTAAGAGTATGAAAATATAAATTAAATAATAAAGATAAATGTAATTTCGTACATACATAAATTAGGTCTTATATCTAAAATTAAAAAAAAATGAATAAAATGTGATTAATTTAATGGAAAAATTGGAAGAAGATATTCGAAAAATACCTACTATATTCTATCTAATATGAAAATCATGATTAAATGTGAATGATTTATATGTTGTAAAGAAAATCAAAATCATATCTAAAATATTTTATATAATGATAATAATATCCAAAAAGAATATAATTTAGTGATGTGGTATGATATAAAGTAGACATGTGACAATAAATGATGTAACGCAATATCAAAAAGACAAGTGATCTTAGTTAGATTTTACTTCAGTATTATATAGTAGATTAGACATCAAGGCTTCAAACCAATTATATAAATGGGTAACCTTGTAAATTTAGAAATATAAAAGTGTGACAAATTAGTCAAAATATATGATATATGTAGTCGCTTAAAAATATATAAACTAATTTTGAAATAATGTTGTTCCACAAACAATAAATATCTATTTCAATTTTTTTGAGATATTTGAATATTATTAATTAAAGCAACATTTTAATTATCCTAGTATAGAAATATATATATATATAGGGGCGCGCTCCGGTAAAACGGGTATTGTGGTAAAACGGAAGTACAAATAAGGAGCGTTGGATTGAAGAGATTGGATGGCTGGATTTGATGGAGCAAAATAAGCCACATGGGGGTGCATTGTACCGAATTTGAATAACTTGCCTTCTTTATTGAATTACCGAAATTAATATCCTACAAAATATGGTAAATGTGCAAATTGGAGAGAGAATGAGATTATTCAAATATTTAAACTTTAAATGGGAAGATTATTTTAAATTCGTTTAGATTTAAATTCGTTTTGCTCGTTTAATGATTTTTCAGTGTTCGTGAATATCGTTAATGTGTTCACAAATATTGAACATATGTTAATGAATATCGTTAATGTTTGTTTGAATATCGATTTCTATTTAATAAGTGAATACAAAATATCTTAAAAATGTGAATATCATCACTTAAATCATGAATTTCACCACTTGATAATATGCATATCACACTAAGTTACATGAAGATCTCAATTAATCACATTGAATATCAAATTCACTTACATGAATATCACCACTCAATTTGTGAATATTACTACCCATTTTGTGAATATCACCCACCACCCAATTACATTAATATAGTCACCCAAGTACATGAATATCATCACCTAACTACACGAATATCACCACCCAATATCTTCGAAGCTTTGATTCATGGCGGTAAGGTTTAACAATAACATTGTCGCGTCGATTTTGGGTCGCACAGTCGCACGATCAACATGAATATCAATATTATTATAATGAATATCAACAACATTATTATAATGAATATCAACAACATTATATTGAATATCACATCATAAAATTTGAATATCGACTATTCAACGCATGAAACCTCATGAATATGAACAACATTATATTGAATATCACATCATAAAATTTGAATATCGACTATTCAACGCATGAAACCTCATGAATATGAACAACATTATAGTGAATATCACATCATAAAATTTGAATATCTACTATTCGGAGCAAACAGTACACACCAGTATCAATGACATCACAGTGAATATCACATCATAAAATTTGAATATCTACTACTCAGAGCATGAAACGTACATCCCACATGAATATCAAAGAAATTTATATGAATATCACATTAAACAATTTGAATATCAAGTGTAAACAGTACAAACAACACTAGTAATACACCAAAATGACCAACATGAATATCAATGCCATTACAGTGAATATCATACCATAAAATCAAAAAGCCCTAAAATCGATGCCAAATATGCCAAATTCTCATCAAAACTCTAATTTTGTACGTTAAAAGGAAACAACGATTTGTTGACTTAGAATGAAAAAGTTTTGAAGAGGTTCAAGTACCTGGCGTGGATGATCTTGACGCTGGTGCAAGGAATTGCTCTTCAACTTCTGTAAGAATTGACAGCAAATTTCCAGAAATACAGCGTGACTTCAACTGGCTTGTTCTCTTTCGTCTGGAACCGGAATTGAATGATTCCAGCTCCCAGAGTTAGATATGGAAGTCTAATTTCGTCCCTCAAAATTTGAGAATTTTCTGAGTTGTGAATCAAAAGATATGGCATTTTAACTGAGAGGTCGCTGAGATTTTCGGGAAGGAACCCACCGTGACTTCAACTGGCTCGTTCTCTTTCTTCTGGACTCGGAATTGGATGGTTCCAACTTCCAGAGTTAGATCTGGAAGTCTAATTTCGTCCCTCAAAATTTGAGAATTTTCTGAGTTGTGAATCAAAAGATATGGCGTTTTAACTGAGAGGTCGCTGAGATTTTCGGGAAGGAATTCACCGCTACGAGAGGCAGTTCGAGAGGATCGGGAGAGAGATCTGAGAGGGAGAGAGAATATGGAGAGAGATCTGAAAGGGAGAGAGAAGAATAAACAGTATTGATAGGAGATAGAAGAATCAATTTCAATTTCAATCCCCTAAAATCCGGGATTGATATTGATTGTATAGAGCACCATTTATTTTCCTAATATACACATTAAATTGGTGTAATCTAGACCATCCATTAAATTTCATCTAACGAATGTGATTAGTACTTCCGTTTTACCCTAAGAAGCCGTTTCACCAGATCCTAAATCTATATATATATCATTTAGACGAGATATTTATGATTAGACTGAATTTTAAATCTAGAAAAAAATTGTAATAACAAAAATGAATTTTGATTTGAATATTATGTTGACAAATAAGTATTAATTGAAAAAAAAAACGCATGAATTTTGATATGAGTTTTAGTTTATTTGATAAGTATTCGTTGTAGATATTATGTTTCTTAATCTTTGATTTTATCAGATATGTTTCATTTACTTTTTTTTTATAGAAAGTCGGTATAACCATATCTTTTGACATATTATACTGATTATGTAAACAAAAAAAAAATGTTAGTAGTGTTAGATATTGTGTGGGTTAATTGAGAACCATAAGCTAAAATGGAACATTACAAATTTGAAAAAAACAAATCAATGATAAATCTGATATCTTAAATTAGTTTTAGATATTGTATTTTCAATCTCATATCGAATATCTTTTAGTTATTTTTCTAAAAAATAATTATAACAAAAAAATCACGATTTCCCATTTTCTATAACTTTTATTTAGTACATAGTTTTGGTGTAACTCCCCCGACTTACGTCAGTAATGCCACACGCCAGTGACCTCAGACTGTAAAAATTTGAAGCCATCCTAGGCTTTAATCGGAACAATTATGCTTAAATAAATAAACATTGAGTAATAAAAGAGTAGATAGCGGAATATTTTTTTAAAAGAAATACTTAACCTTTATTAAAATCTTTCCTCATAAATTGATGAGATAAGTTTTACAACTCGAAATTATAATACAACAAAAGGCTTTTTAAATAAACCCTAAACACATGACTAACTTATCTAAGTATTACATTTAATTAAGAAGATTAAATCAATACTAGATCACTTTAAAAATAATATTACTTTAAATCATAATCTTCAACTGCAAGCCTTCGTCTTCAATTTGTTACTTCAATGTTGTCTGAGACCAACCACTGATGTGTCGTATAAGACGGATGACACTAGCCAAACATGCAAGAAAAGAGAAATGTTGGTTAGTCGTCTAATGAAAGACTAAACAATGGTGAAAAACGGAATGGTTCTTATAGTCGTATATAGTCACTACCCTTGTTTCTCAAATAATACTCGGTAAACGGTATATGACTATTATACTCCTACTGAAACAAAAGAAAAAGGGCATGCTTCAAGAGAATACTCCAACGAACCGAGTCTTATGGGAAATAAATGATTATTTATACGATACTAAAAATCATTGAGTCAATAATTTATTTATAACCCTACTAATTTCTAACTAAAATAATTTATATAGAAGAAATGTTATAATTTAACAATTCATATTACAAGATAATACCCAGAAATTTTATTTTAATACAATTAAAGTTAATTTATCCTAACATAATTTTTAACTAATTCAAATAATGTAATTAATCAAGATTAATCAAAAACAAAACAAAACAAAAAAACAAAACCAAAATCGGCCGAAAACTCTACCGGAAATTCGCGGGTACACTCGCCGGAAAACAGAGAAATTCGCCTTCGTCGGAGAACCACCGGGGCTGGGGTTAGAGGGCTTTTGAAGAGGACTCCTTGGTGGATCTAGGGGTGGCACCAATTGCAAAAACGAAATAAGGAGGTGGTCGAAATCTTCTGTTGAACAACCGCGCCATTCTTCTAGGGTTTGTGAGCTTTGGCCTCGAAATTGGATAAATCTAATCCATGGGTGAAGATCTATATATAAGGCTTTTATAGATCTCTAAAAACCCTACAAATTGATATAAAATTTGGCCCAAAACAATCCCGAATCAGATCCAATTTGCCAAAAAAACGAGATTATACGTTGGAGATCTTTTTCTTGCCTTCTAGGTAAAATCCGATCTTGTTTGGGAATGAATCTTCCCAATTTTAAGGTGTATGTGTTAGTCTTGATCTTGTCCTAAAAACCCATTTCCAAAAACAAGCCAAAAACATGTCCAAAATCGCCTTGGAAGGAAACCTTCCATAAGTGAAGCTAGAGGTTGAAGAAGGCTGCTCATATTGCACATGCACACCCCTAGAATATTTGTCAAATTGCATATTTTTGCCCAACTTTCCAAGTTGTGGCAAAAATGCCCTTACTTCACTTTTTAAAAATTATCCAAACTTTTTTTATAACTTATCTTAAGTTTATTTATACATTTTAACCCAAATTTAAGTTGAAGGAAAAATTAAATTAGCTACTTTTAAGCTTAAATAACCTTTTCTTATAAACGTAACCATATTTTAATCAACATTCTATTATTCTTACTTTAAATACTTTAAGCTTAACATGATAATTTTATTTAAATTAATATTAACATAAGTTAATATAATTTAAATAATTCATGACTTAAAAAGGTAACCTACTTAGGTTAAGTATTATTTTATCCTCTCATGGATAAACATAATAATTCGTATAACCTTTATTATATATCTAAAAATTCCCAAAAGCACATTCATGGTTATACTTAATTATTTATTTTTTATCCATACTATTATAACCCATTTGATAATTTGTACAAAAATTATCTTAACCTAACTTTTAAACTTAAGTTAACGAAAATTTAAATTATCCCTCTAAAAGAAATAAGATAAATTTCATAGATTTTATTATTATCAAAGTAATATCACCATATTACCCTTCTAATTTAAGTGATATATTACAATACTACCCCCTTTAAAATAGTTTTGACCTCGAAACTAGCGCTTAATAAGTTAGGGAACAACTACACATGTCCCAACACATTACACCATCCTTTATGAGTCCAGTCAGTCCTTATCAACATGTGACATGTACTGTTTTGGCACTCAAGGATTCTCGTATGAACGCAAAACTCGAAATAGTAACGAATTTAGTAATTTCCAAAACAAAGAAATACTTCTTTATTATTTGAAACATTGAATCAACACCAACATAAGGAATGTCAAATGAACAACTCAAACAATTACGGAGACTATAGACACACACGTCATAGCTTCTTATTCTAAGAAAGGCTTAACTAAAACCTAACTATTCGTTCAGGGTGTCCTGCTCGTCAGAATGACGCATCACAAAGAGTCGTTGCCCTTGACTCGAAGATTCGATAGGCGCCTTGCCTTTATTCCGAGCAGCAAATTGACCAGAAGCGGACACTTCCGACATTGGGTTCTGCCTACTTCCAGCACTAGATGCCTGATATGGTTGTGTCAACCATTGTCCTTTCTGCCGATAGTAAGCTTGCATGTGGCCTTCCTTCCCACATTTATGGCATACGCGCTTCTCTTTCTGGCAATTGAAATTCTTATGCCCGACTTCACCATAATTTTGGCATTGAATCGTACCACTACTCCTACATGAGCCTTTGGTGGTGTCGGATTGAGTCGTCCCGGTCTTAGAACGACCAAACTTCTCAAACTTGGTAGGCGATGTCGGCCGCTTAAATGCATTAAACTTCCGATTTTGTTGCCCACCTTCAGACTTATTCTATTCCTCCAGCTTTAGGGTGGATTCTTCCAACGTAACCTTTATCTTGTAGGTTGCATCCACATACTGCTCCAAAGTAGAGCAACAGTGATGCACCATTAGGGATTTAATTTCTAGGCTCATCGATCCATGGAAGTACCATATCTTATTTTCTTCAGAATGCACTTCAAAGCTGACATAGTATAGCAAATGATTGAACTTTGTTGCAAGTTCGGTCACCTTTAATCCCTTAGTCTTTGGGTAGAGGAATTCTTTCAGCTTCTCTTCTTTCATAGCACGAGAGAAGAATCGATCAATAAGCTTTGCTTTGAACATTGCCCAATTCAAATTCGGGTGGTCATCCAATCCAATTCCTTCCCACCACTCACTTGCTTCGTCTTTCAAATGAAACGAAACTATGTGCATGATCGGCACTATTTTGTAGTGCATTTCTAGGGGTTGTTACCAGGTTTGAGGTGCCATTTGGATGGATTTAGTGCACAACTGTGGATTATGGAGTTAGAGAGGAGAAGTGTGGATTTGGTGGTCTGGAGAAGCAAATTGAAGATATCCAGAGGAAGAGGAGTTGACCACTGAGGAGACGAAGAAGAACCAAAGAGAGAGTCCACACGAGAGTAAAAGAACAATGTGCTGAATTCAATTGATTCGTTCTATTTACTCAGACGTCCAAATGGAGTGATTCCAATTCGAGGAGTTAGCTCTTGAAGTCTACTGCAAGTCCTCAAAATATGAGCACAATCTTAGTTGAGAATCAAAAGTTATAGCATTTTTACGGAAGTGTCGCAGGAGCTGAACCGAAGAAATCCCAAGAAGTGCTCTGGCGGCGACTGCCGCCAGGCTTACGACGACCGCCGCCTCCGTCAGAAGTGGATCCGAGTCTTATTTCCTTATTTCGTTATTTTGAATTATTTTTAGTGTTTTTATTATTTCGTTTTAATTTATTTTTAGAGACTTATTATCTTTAGTATTTAAGGGTAGAGGGAAGACTTGTTTCCTCTAGAACCCTACTTTCATCTTTTCTCTATTCTACGTACTTTGTTATGAAGAACTAAGCCTTCCTGGCTTAGTCAGACAATTGAAGCTTTCGTTTTGATTAAGTTGTGAGATTTTCGTTCCTTATCTATCGCATGGATTTTATCTATTCTCTTGCTTGAATTGCTTATGATTAATATTAACAGTTTCTAGCCTGCGCAACTAGGTATTGTCTCTATTGATTGATTGCTAGATTTAGATTGTTACTGGTTGTGCATATCTTTATCGGAGTAGCAACTGTATCGTACTAGTATCTGATTGTGCTAGTCTTATGTAGAAGAAAATTGATTTACATTCTAGGATAAAAGCTGGTTGTTTTATGCTAGATTATATCTTAATTATATTCATAGGCTTAATGCTGTTGTTAAACTGAATCTTGATGGTTTCATGGTTGTTTAACTAGTTAGTGCTATAAGTATCTGATTGTGCTTGTAGTTACTTTAGAAAAGGAATAGGAATTTCCATTGCATGAGATATTGAATGATTGTCTAGGATCAACTTGTCATACGAATAGTGGATGTTTGTTTGGCTGAGCTCTTTCCCCAATAACTGAATTCAATCATCTTTCGTCTGTTTGCTTTTGCATGCTTAGATCTTCTAAAACATACAAAACCCCCCTCTGGTTACTTAAGATTGACATAGAAATTGCATATAAAGATAGAATCTGTCTCCCTGAGGACTCGACCCTTACTTGCCTAGGACTACGTATTAGGTTTGTTTGGATAACTTGCATAGCAGTAATTAGCACGACAAATTGCTGTTATCAAATTGGCGCCGTTGCCAGGGAGGCAATAATCTATTTTGTGTGCGATTTGTGTGTCAACTTTTGTGTGGACCTATCTTACGGTCCACACCCGTGCTACTGATTTTTTCCTTTCTTTTTTTGTGATTTTGATACAGAGATGGAGAGATCTCTCCAATTCCAGCAGGAGCCGCGTTATGACCCATACTCCTACGTATATACTCCAGGGTGGGGATATCACCCCAATTCGAGTTATGGGAACCAGCAATACCCTCCCTATGGTCATTACTACCAGGAGTTTTACCCGGAACCACAGTCGTTCTATCAGCAGGGTACCCCACAGCAGTACTACCCAGCCTACGAGCATAGCCCACCAGTGCCCAATCCAAATTACTATGTCTCCCAGTCTACTGCGGATTTAGTCCGGAACTTGGAGAATCAGATGGGGGACAATCCAAGTCCCTCCATGTCATTGGAGGACATGTTTCGATCTTTCATTCAGAGCACGATCCAACTTGAACAACAAACGAAGTCCAATATCCAGAACTTTGAGAGGCAGATGGAGCAAATGGTGCAAGCAGTGGGCATGATGGAGGCCATGACGTCGGCAAAACCACTATCTCACCTAGTGGTGCACCATGAAGAGAATGTCTTCTCGATGACCCTACAAAGTACTGAGCAGCTGCATGTCGCCCCCTTAGCTGAAAGGGAGGAACAAATTTGTGAGACGGATGCAGAATACAACGAGATATCTACGGAAGAGAACCCGAACATTCGTAACTGCAGTGCAGTAACTTTGAGAAGTGGGAAAAGGCTCGAAGAGGACAATGCCGAGGTTAACAAGGAAGAAGATCCGGATTTGGAGCAGAATGTCGGCGACGACCGCTGCCAAGCTTACGGCGACCTCTGCCCAAGGGACGGCGACCGCCGTCCAGAGAACGGCGATCGCCGTGACGGTGATCCAATTTCCGAAAATTCTGACGATGTCAGCGGTGACCGCCGCCAGGCTTATGGCGACCGCCGCCTACCTGTTCCGGAAATAGAAGCCAAAGAGTCGACAACTCCGAGACCGCGGGAGGTATACCTCGACCTCGGTTCACCCACTGAGGAGATGGGCAATCCAGACGATATTTTGGACCGCGTTGTGCTTTCTGAAGAAGATTATTTTTTTGGGACTGGAGGAATTCAGCGACCAAGAGGAGGAAAACCGCGATCGCGGAAACAATCCTGCGACGCTCGTTCCTCTCGAAAACGCCCCGGCAACCCCCGACCCTCTCGAGGCTGCCTATGATGAGTATGTGCATCTAAACTCCTCCCCGCTCGTTGCGCTGCAACCCGTTGCACCCTTCCCTGAGGCATTACAAGATACTCGAAGGCTGAAGAACAACAATGAAATCTATGAGGCCTTCCGTAACTGTGCAGAAACCGTTCCTTTAGTCACATTGACAAACAGTATCCCTCGCTGCACATAATTTTTAAGGGCGCTGGGCAATATCAAAAAGAAACCAAAGCGGAAACACAAGAAGGAGGCCTTGTTTCAAGTGGTGGATTTTTACATGCTGGATACGGGGCAAGACAAACATGCAGCCCCTGAGATGTTGGGTAGGCCATTTCTGAAAATGACAAGTGCAATCATAGATGTAAAAAGTGGTCCAACCATAAGCAAGGGCACAAGCATGGGGGAAAGACTCAACATGGAGCACACAAAGCGGCATCCCCCTGATATAGATCTCAGGAGTTCAAGTGATAGGAACAACCCGAGTTGAAGAGGTTGAACACTATGTCGAGCCAAGGATAGTAAACAAGGCGCTTCTCGGGAGGCAATCCGATGTTAGGTAGTTTAATTCTATTCCCTTAGTTAATTCCAATTGATTTTATTTTAGTTTTTGCAGTTCTGTGTCGAACTAACCTGCAGGAAGTGTGAAAATGACGAACACAGGGGCGGCGCCCGCTGCTGTTCTTACGGCGACCGCCGTTTTAGCAAGCTGGCTTCGAAGAGCCCAAAGTAAATGGCGGCGACCGCCGTTTAAATATGGCGATCGCTGCCTTTTTCAGAAGAATTTTCGGAAAACATCGTGGCGGCGACCGCCGCCACGAAACGGCGCCCGCCGTTTTGGCCCCACCAGCTTCGTAAAGTTCGCACAAATGGCAGCGACCGCCGCTTAATTGCGGCGATCGCCGCCATTTCTCAGGTATAAATCGACTTCCCTTATCAAAAGAAAAAAAAAATCCCCGAAAAAACCTTAAACGGGGAGCAAAAAAAAAAGAAAAAAAAAGAAGTTTCGACCAAGGCCAGCTGTCCAGAGTTCCCCACGGAGATGGTGCGCATCATGTTGTCATGGAGGAGACATTAGACCTACACTTTTAATTGACAACGATGATGGCCCTACAATTGGCAGCTGGGGAGGAGGAACACTAGGGCCCACACCACGATTACATATGGGCCCCATTTTTGTGTTCGTTGAAGGCCATGCAACCCCGCCATACTTGTTATACCACTATTCACTAGAGTGGTTCCTTTTGGTTGCATGGTAGGAGTTGATGGAGTTGAAGGCCGTGCAATCCTGATTTCCTTAATGACCACCACACCTTACAGTGGTTTCCTATGGTTGCACGGTAGAGTTGAGATGAAGACACCCGCCCAACACTAGAGACCTGGGCATATATTGTGAAGACCGCCAGCGACACTTTCAGTGTCCAAGCAGCTTGGCGACGTTTGTGAGTCCATTCTTTGTCTTCCCTGTGCTTTATTCTTTTTGTCTTTCATTACATTGAGGACAATGCAATGTTTAAGCATGGGGGAAGATTCTATACTTGTTGCGTCGTTGAGGAAAAGAAAAAAATGAAAAAGAGCCAGAAATTTGAAAAAAGGCTAAAATTGAAATCCTGGGATAGGTCGAAAACCTGAAAAGGCGGCCTAGGTAATAAGCAGGTGGCTTGGACCAGCATTAGGCTGGGGTAATAATTGGTCAAGAGTGATGTGAGTATATTGTGAGCCCATCTATTGAAAAATGAAATGAGTGGCTTGGTGAAAACCCGAAAGGGCGCCTTGGCAAATTGAGTGAAAAGAAGAAGAGTGATTTATAGGAATCATCATTTTTGCTGGTGTGGCGACATAAGAAGAGGTGATATAAGGAGGATTCGGGTAGGTCACTCTGGAGGTATAAGAAGATAGATGGGAGATAAGATTAGATTTTTATTCACTCTATGGTGTTTGGGATAAGCATGGGGAAAGTACTATGCTTTCCTTTTAGCTTGGATGTGTGTGGTGTTGTGAGTTATTATATGTTGTGCTGTGCTTATTGTATGGGTGTCTGGAGTTTATTGTTAGGTGTGATTCTTGGAGGGGTTGAGTTTTCTATGCTTCCTGAAACCTTGGGGATTGAGTGGAGGAGTAGGTTTACTTTAGCTTACTCGAGGACGAGCAAGGTTTAAGCATGGGGGATTTGATCGACACTATTTTGTAGTGCATTTCTAGGGGTTGTTACCAGGTTTGAGGTGTCATTTGGATGGATTTAGTGCACAACTGTGGATTATGGAGTTAGAGAGGAGAAGTGTGGATTTGGTGGTTTGGAGAAGCAAATTGAAGATATCCAGAGGAAGAGGAGTTGACCACTGAGGAGACGAAGAAGAACCAAGGAGAGAGTCCACACGAGAGTAGAAGAACAATGTGCTGAATTCAATTGATTCGTTCTCTTTACTCAGACGTCCAAATGGAGTGGAATTTGAGGAGTTAGCTCTTGAAGTCTACTGCAAGTCCTCAAAATATGAGCGCAATCCGAGTTGGGAATCAAAAGTTATGGTGTTTTTACGGAAGTGTCGCAGGAGCTGAACCGAAGAAATCCCAAGAAGTGCTCTGGCGGCGACCGCCGCCAGGCTTACGGCGACCGCCGCCGCCGTCGGAAGTGGATCCGAGTCTTATTTCATTATTTCGTTATTTTGAATTATTTTTAGTGTTTTTATTATTTCGTTTTAATTTATTTTTAGAGACTTATTATCTTTAGTATTTAAGGGTAGAGGGAAGGCTTGTTTCCTCTAGAACTCTACTTTCATCTTTTCTCTATTCTACGTACTTTGTTATGAAGAACTAAGCCTTCCTGGCTTAGTCAGACAACTGAAGCTTTCGTTTTGATTAAGTTGTGAGATTTTCGTTCCTTATCTATCGCATGGATTTTATCTATTCTCTTGCTTGAATTTCTTATGATTAATATTGACAGTTTCTAGCATGCGCAACTAGGTATTGTCTCTATTGATTGATTGCTAGATTTAGATTGTTACTGGTTGAGCATATCTTTATCGGAGTAGCAACTGCATCGTACTAGTATCTGGTTGTGCTAGTCTTATGTAGAAGAGAATTGATTTATATTCTAGGATAAAAGCTGGTTGTTTTATGCTAGATTGTATCCTAATTATATTCCTAGGCTTAATGCTGCTGTTAAACTGAATCTTGATGGTTTCATGGTTGTTTAACTAGTTAGTGCTATAAGTATCTGGTTGTGCTTGTAGTTACTTTAGAAAAGGAATAGGAATTTCCATTGCATGAGATATTGAATGATTGTCTAGGGTCAGCTTGTCATACGAATAGTGGATGTTTGTTTGGCTGAGCTCTTTCCCCAATAACTGAATTCAATCATCTTTTTTCTGTTTGCTTTTGCATGCTTAGATCTTTTAAAACATACAAAACCCCCCTCTGGTTACTTAAGATTGACATAGAAATTGCATATAAAGATAGAATCTGTCTCCCTGAGGACTCGACCCTTACTTGCCTAGGACTACGTATTAGGTTTGTTTGGATAACTTGCATAGCAGTAATTAGCACGGCAAATTGATATTATCAGTGCACCTGTTCAACCTCGGTGCAGACCATATTCCGAAACAGTTGCTCCATATGGGAGAACCAATAGGCAACCTTGACTGGTTCCCCGGTTCCATCATAGCTATCCGAGCGCACTGAATTAATCATTTTCAAGGTTCGATTATAATTCCCTTCGTTCCTCTTGGGAATCATTAGGGGTGTAGGGTCTTTATGTCCCCCAATATCAGCTCCAACCTGAGGAACGAGAGCCGCTTGAGCTTGCGGTATTCCTTGGGCTGCCATTATCTCGACAACCTACCTCACTATCTGCCCTATGACCGTAGCATCCATCACGATCGGGGAAGGAGGTGGATTAAGTGGAACTTCACCCGCAACTTGAGGGTCCACATGTTCCTGACGAACATTTTCCCGCAGTGGAGGGTTATTGTTGTGGGAGCTAGATCCCATGTCAACAACACTCCTCAACTGAATTCGAGAACCATCGTTGGGGCGTTCATCGACCGCTCGGTTGGTGGATTGGGTGTTCACCATCTGTTGAGAACCATAACGTCAATTTAAAAATTTCCAACTTGTATCATATGATACTTCAACCGACTACATTATGATACGAATTATATGGGACCAAACTAATAGTTCATATTAGGTTGACTGACCCACCACCATAATTCATAAAACAATCATATTCTCTTACTTGAGAATAAGGCAAACATGGGAAATATCAACCTTTGAATGACATAAATCCTAAGAATGGAAGATATCCTGGTGAATGCCCCTAAGGAATAAGTAATTGAATCGAAGTTTGCAGAAGTTTGAAAACCACTCGTTATCAAACCTTATACATTATACTTTCAAACCTTATGTATTTGACTTAATAAAATAATTATTAGTATAGTTATTTTCTTAAAGTAGTGACATTACTATTTCTTTAAAAACCTTTACTAAAATCCAAAACCACACTTTTAAAATTATAAACATAAACTTAATTCTAACACTTTATAACACCATTTTATAAAACAACTATAAAGATTAATATTAATGTCCTAACAATTAAACCCTTACTTTTAAAATTTTCTAACCTTTAATCCATTTAAAATCATAAATTTAGTACTAATAATTTAAATTTTCAAAATTCCTTTATAAAAATAAAATAATTTGAATATAGTTTTGAAAATAATTTTGAAAATTCTCAAAACTAATAATAGGCCAAGAATCTTAAAACCATTGCTTTGATACCACATTTGTAACACCTCCGACTTACGTCGGTAGTGCTACACGCTACTGACCTCAGACTGTAAAGTCTGAAGCTACCCTAAGCTTTAATCAGAACAATTATGCTTAAATAAATAAATAAATAATTGTTGAATAATAAAAGAGTAGATATAGGAAGACGTTTTTTAAAATAAATACTTAACCTTTATTAAAATCTTTCCTCGTAAATTGAGGAGATAAGTTTTACAAGTCGAAATTACAATACAACGGAAGACTTTTTAAATAAACCCTAAACACATGACTAACTTATCTAAGTATTACATTTATTGAAGAAGATTAAATCAGTACTGTACCACTTTAAAAATAATATTACTTTAAATCACAATCTTCAACTACAAGCCTTCGTCTTCGATTTGTTACTTCAATGTTGTCTGAGACCAACCACTCATGTGTGGTATAGGACGGATGACACTAGCCAACCATGCAAGGAAATAAAAAGGTTGGTTAGTCTAATGAAAGACTAAACAATGGTGAAAAACGGAATGGTTCTTGTAGTCGTATATAGTCACTACCCTTGTTTCTCGAATAATACTCAGTAAACGGTATATGACTATTATACTCCTACTGAAACAAAAGAAAAGGGCATGCTTCAAGAGAAGACTCCAACGAACCGATTCTTATGGGAAATAAATGAATTTGATTGGGAACGCTTATAATTATCACATCAAAGTTTTGAAAATGACTCATTGAATATTTGGATCATCGACCAACCTCACCGCATAATGCGAATCCAGATTGGAAAATGGACTTACTTTAGACAAGAGACCGGGAGGGGGGGATCCACGTTGTACTTCTCGCCCGAAGGTATATTAATTATGTGCAAAATGACACTTATCTTATTTATTTTCAAAATGTGCATTTACATTAAAGCTTTTAATCCACACTAATCTCGAAACGAGATATATCATGGGACGAATCCCGAATAACGTCACTAGCTAAGTGCCACCACTTATATTCGAATAAGGGTAGGTCATGACCAAAAGATTAGGGCAATAATCCTCTTAATACCAAGTTATAAGGAAACAACTAAACCTCGTAAGGTAAATAGCGTTCCTACGAATACTCGTGTTAACTAAGCATATAAGTCAACACCAAATCCACACCAAAGTTCATCTAGCACCCTATAATAATAAATATATATAGTTCTCTTTTGCTCATTCTTCTTTCCATCCGAGTTTTAGGGTTTTGAATCATGTTCTTGTTTCGTTCTTCTTTCCATTAGGGGATTTTAAATCAAGTTCTTTGTTTTAGGGTTTGAATCAAGTTCTTGTTTTTAGGGTTTGATTACTTCAACTGTTTTGAATCAAGTTCTTGGTCTAAGGGTTTAGGGTAGCTTGTTGGTTTTGTCAGCTCTGATTGATTTGTTGAGGCTTATTAAAGCTCATTCTTCCCCTCTTGTGAGTTGAAGGTTCTTGGTTTACAATTTTAGGGCTTTATATTTGAATAACAAAGTGTGGGTTCAGAAGCACTTAAGGGTATGGTTTTAAGGTTTGAATTGGTTATGTTTGGACAATCAGGTATGGATTCGAAATCAGATAGGTGAAAATGAAGTACTTAAGGGAAGTGCTTAAGGGTATGGGTTTAGGGTTTGAATTGGTTTGGACAATCTGGTGTGGCTTCGAAATCAGATATTAGTGTGTGGTTTGTTGAACTTCTTTGTAATTTCTTGTCAGATTCATCAATTGAGCTTATTCCTCTCATTTTCAAGGAGATCGAATGTGAAGACCCACCATTTCCTCCTCAAAAGTGGACTGACTAGTACAATTTCTGACTCCTATGACCGGCCTAGCGACGCGACTAGTAAGATTGGTGTATAAATGGAGCTCGAACAATGAGAACCATAAACAATTTTGGGAGGAGAAGTTTGACTCGTCGGGTGTGTGTGTGAGAAAGGAAGATGAAATGTAGCTATTATAAGAATTAGGCAGGTCACGTGCAACTTAAAACAAAACTTCATTTTGGACTTTTTGGTAATTTCACCCATTATTTGTAAATTACGAGTATCCAGAAGTATTGTTTAACAAACATACATAACGAAAATAAGTATTCAATTTCACTATTCCAGTATCAAATTGAGTACGTAATTCACCAACAACATCATAATTAATATCAACATCAACACTATTTACCGAAATGACCCAAATTGAGAAATGTTTGTATCCTCGCACATTCACAATCTTTTTAGGTTTCTTTCTTTTTGTTATTTATACTTTTCAAATCGATGTATATGTTGGAAGATGGGATGCACTTCTTCTTCTCATTCGTTAAATTTACTGACGCACATATTTATGTAGAATGTTATATCTATTCCAATTGCGCGTACTTTTGAATCCATTTGATTTTTTTAACTCATCAAAGCCTTATGTATACCAACATTCAGTTGGTCTATTGGTTTGGTGCTAGAAAAGTCCTTAAGCATTCTATCTAGAGGTCTCGAATTCGATTCTTATTGGAAGTGTGTATGAAGATATTGATATTGGAAAGGGTCTACCGCTTTGTGTGCCAATTAGGGGTGAGCAAAAGTATCCGATCCGATCCGATAACCCGTCAATCCGAACCCTAAAAGTCCGTATCCGAAAACATCCGTTTAACTTTTATCCGAATCCGATCCGATCCGGGTGATTTTTTCGGATACTTGGACCGGATACGGATCGGGATATTTTGTTTATTGGATATCCGGGAATCCGGTACTATTAATATATAAGATATATATGTTTTTATAACTAATATACAATGTTTAATTAGTTTAGAATGATATCAAAATGGTGCTTGTACATTTTTAAGGAATTAAACCACTTCAATTCTCCAATACAACATTTTTTATTTTATTTATTTTAATAAAATACAACCTTGATTATTATTCTTATAAAATTAAAATCCCAAGTCATGTACTAAGTGTCGCCTCACTAAACAGAGCAAATATGTTTTTTTGTCAAGATTGAGTGTTCATTAGGGGTGTTCATCCGGTTCGGACCGGACCGGATTTTTGGGCATATGTGGACCGAAGATCGGACCGGACCGGACCGGATAGGTCCGGTCCGGTCTTAATCCGGTCCGGTCTTGGACTAGATTTAATTTTAAAAAATTAAATTCTTATTTAAAATTTATAAAAAAATATCTAAAAAAATATTTATAAAACATATATACTCCTAACTTATTAAATTTAAAAAAATATCTACAAAAAAATACATATAAATCTCTAAAAAAAATATATAAAACATATAAATTACAATTTATTTATTTTTTTAAATTCCGGTCTTCCGGTCCGGACCGGATTTTTTCCGGGTTTGGACCGGACCGGACCGGAAACCGATTTTGGGGAAATGGTGGACCGGAGACCGGACCAGAATTTTACCGGTCCGGTCATTTCCGGTCCGGTCCGGTCCGAAAATCCGGTCCGGTCCACCCATGAACACCCCTAGTGTTCATCATTGAATTGAATTTTGATTATATAAGTTAAAGCTACAACTTTATATATACTTGCCAATTCCTCTTCTTATATAATATATACGTTTATGGTTCTCAATCTGAAAAAATTGACAAGTTTAATTGTTTGAAAACATTACAGGGAATTGTAAATAGTGCTGATGTTTGACATTTAGTTGCACTTTGTGAATTGTTAGTTTTGATTGAATTAAAAAAAGTAATATTTTGATTTACTTTTTAATAGGTTTTCTAGTAACCGGATAATTTGGATATCCGAGTCGAATATCCGATCCGGATAATATTTATCGGATATCCGGTCCGAAACGGACCGGATACGGATAGGAGTTTTGTGAATATTTTTTTCCGGATATCCGACATACCGGACCGGACCGGATCGGATATATCTGTTTGCTCACCCCTAGTGCCAATAGTACCCTGGTCTAGACGTAGAGCGGTTCCGACCGGTCCAACCAGATAATCAAGACCTAAAAAAAGCCTTATGTAAAAATACTGAGAATATATTATGACATGTGAAAATTAAAATTTTGAAGCGACTTCAGATCTTGTAAAACGTAAGTAAGCAACTAAGCCTAATGTCCTCTAAAAAAAGCCTAATGTTGGTGGGAAAAAAGATAATGAATGATATGGGTCTCTATTGGGCCTTGAAGTATTGGACCTGCAACTTGGCCTGATGAAAATTGAACCTAGTTGAATGATACTCAATTATTAGGGGAAATTTGGTGTAAAATTGGATATGGGTTAGATAGTCGTAATATAGGTGACGGGTTGGATAGAGATGAGTGGGTTTTGAATTTGTGAAGACTTGGATAATTTAGTCAAGTTGATGACGGGCTATTTTCGTTGCCATTTTGCAATCCTATTCAGCAATCAAAATGTACAATCTATCTATCTATATACTATTACTAAAGCTATAATTATTTCTTTTACGTGTCTTTCATCTAAATATACTACGTCATCAGTGACGGATTCAGGATTTCTTCGAAGGGGGGTCACAAAATCGCTTATGAAAAATTATATAATATTATTTAGCATTAATCACATTACTATTTGTAAAAAAAATTGTACAAATCTTATATACTAGGTGGATTATTATGTTTTGAAAAATATTTTAAACTAATTTACAATTTTGAAAATATTTTTGGACAAATAGTAAGGAGAACTACCTAAAATATGTTAGTATCAAATATATTGTGAGAATTTTAAATAAGATTAATTCAATTAGCTTACAAAATTTTTAACTTATTTCATAATCATGATGGACAAAAATAGGAAATACAAATATTTGTATAAAAGAGAAAATAAAGGACACAAATTGTTATTTATTTAAAAAGAAAATAATACAAAAGATGAGAGATGGGGACTTGAACCCCAAACCTTTGGGTTAAACTCATGTTCCACAACCAATTGGGCTAATAACTCTTTTTGTTAACATGTAAAAGACATTAATATATATATTTTTAATTTAATTTTTTTTAATATATTACTTGATCCAGGGGAAGGGGGTCACCAGACCCCCCAGGACCTCCTGGATCCGCCTCTGCACGTCATCAAATAATTATGTACATTTACCTATGTTGGTGATTTTAGTGTCATCGGCCATTTGGTATAGTCGGGATTTGCTCAAGACTTATGGAGTTCGTTCGGCGCATAATGAGTTTTGGCGATGCGGAGTGCACACTCGTGTGCATGGATTCAGACTCGGGGTTACGGAACGTGTTGGGATTCGAGAGGCGGACATCGAGAAGTCATATTTATAAGGGTGGGGTTATGGTTGAGTAGTTTGGAGGTTTTTTAACCGCCCAACCGCCATGCAACCATCCAACCGCCATGCAACTTCCCAACCACCATGTAATCACCTAACTACTTATGCCCTATATAAGGATGAGGTTGGGGCAAGTCTTGGGATATCCGAAGAGTACGATCTCTTGTATCGAACAAAACAAAAAACACCAAGTGTTCTCTATTTGATCTTGCCTTGTTCAATAGAGGAGTGATTGTCTTATCCCAAATCAGATTTCGTTCAACCCTAGGCTACGAGATTAAGGGTCAAAATATTGGTTTTGGAAAGTGCTCAGACACGATTCAATCAATATCTGAGTCAACCGAAGTTTGATCAACAATACACCCCAATATAACATTAAAACCAATATTTTCCGTGTTTGATCAATAGCGGATGCATCGGTACGTGAGATGACATCCAAGTTCGTAAAGTTGGAGAAGTTCGAAGGCGTGGACTTTCGGAGATGGCAAAATAAGATGCATTTCCTCCTCACGACGCTCAAGGTGGTGTAAGTCCTGAGTATGCCAATGCCACTCGTGCTGGAGGATCCGGAGAATGAGCCCTTGGAGGAGACAAGGAAGCGCAACAAGTGGGATAATGACGATTACATATGACGTGGCCATATTCTAAACGGTATGTCGGATTCGCTCTTTGATGTCTACCAGAATGCCGAGTCCTCAAAGGAGTTGTGGGATGCACTGGAATCCAAATACATTACGGAGGATGCTTCTAGTAAGAAGTTCCTTGTAAGTAATTTCAACAATTACAAGATGTGTGATTCCATGCCGGTTATGGAGCAATTCAATGAAGTGCTTCGGATCCTAGGGCAATTCGCCCAACACAACATGAAGATGGATGAATCTATCTCGGTGTCGAGCATTATCGACAAATTGCCACCTTTATGGAAAGACTTTAAACACATGTTGAAGCACAAGAAGGAAGAGTTGTCTCTTGTACAACTTGGAAGCCATTTGCGTATAGAGGAATCTCTAAGGGCGCAAGAGGGCGGTAAACCAAAGGAGACTCCCGGATCTTCCTCTATGAATATGATGGAGGAGGGTAGGAATTCTAAGAAGAATAACAAGAGGTAGAAGCAATCCTCTAAGGACACCAACAATAGGTCTAACAAAAAGCCTAAAGGTGCTTGTTGGATATGTGGCAAACCGGGTCACTTCAAGCGTGATTGCCGGTCTGCAAAGGATAGGAATGGAGCGGGACAAAACCGTTCGGGGCAAGGGTCTAAGGACCAAGGCCCATCCACTCATCAAAGTCGGTTTTTAGATTTTGGTTCAAGTTCGGATATGAATTATGTACCATTAATTTCTGAGGCATTTTATGTACAGGATGATGAAGTGGCTTAGCGGATTGACTCGGGTGCAACTAAGCATGTTTGCAAGGACCGTGGCTGGTTTAAGATGTATGAACCGGTGAATGATGGATATGTCTTTCATATGGTCAATGAGTCAACCGCCCCTATCCTAGGCCGTGGAAAAGTGGTATTAGAATTTAGTTTCGGGAAGACCCTTGAACTCAAGGATGTCTTACATGTACCCGGAATTAGGAAAAACTTAGTCTCTGGTAGTGTTTTAAATAAGTGTGGTTTTAAGCAAGTCTTTGGTTCCGATAAGTATATCTTATTGAAGTGTGGTGTGTTTGTAGGATTTGGATATTTTTGTAATGGCATGTTTATGTTGAATATTAATAAAGTGGTCAATTCTACTTATAAGGCATGTTCTAGTACAAATAAATATTCTTTATGGCATGCAAGATTAGGTCATGTGCATTATAAGCGAATGACGGATATGTCTAAGGAATGATTAATCCCTGCATTTGACATGAATTTAGAGAAGTGTAGAACTTGCATGTTGACTAAAATTATTAGACAACCATTCAAAGGCATTGAAAAAAATTATGCGATACTTGGACTTGTATATAGTGATCTATGTGATTTGCATGCTACTCCGTCTTTAGGAAACAAGAAATATTTCATCACTTTCATTGATGATTATTCTCGTTATTGTTATGTGTATTTATTGCATGCTAAAGACAAGGCCCTAGATAAATTTAAGGTTTATAAAACCGAGGTTGAATTGCAACAAAATGACTTGATTAAGAAACTACGCATCGATAGAGGTGGATAATTTTATGATCCTGTGTATTTCCAGTCCGTAGGCATTATACATGAGACTACGACTCCCTATACGTCACAACAAAATGGTGTGTCGGAGAGGAAGAATTGAGTCCTAAAAGAGATGGTTAATTCCATGTTATCCTACTCGGGATTGAGTGACGGATTCTGGGGTGAAGCCATGTTAACGGCTTGATATTTATTAAATAGGGTTCCTAACAAAAGGAACAAGGTCACCCCTTATGAACTTTGGCACAAAAAGAAACCAAGCTTGAATTATCTTCGAGTTTGGGGGTGTAGGGTGGTCGTTAGACTACCCCAGCCCAAGATTAAAACCTTAGGGGAAAGATGTATTGATTGCATCTTTATTGGATATGCTAAGCATTTCAAAGCTTATAGGTTCTATATAATAGAGCCTAATGATTCTATTTTGGTTAACACCGTGATTGAGTCAAGAGATGCGATATTTGATGAGAATCGGTTCTCGTCCTTACCTAGACCAAAGGATTTGGTTCCGTGTACTAGTGGAACTAAAGAAGGAGACGACTCGGCCGTACCTCCTAACGAGTCACCTATTCTCAGTAGGAGCAAGAGAGGGAGGATTGAAAAGTCTTTCTGTCCAGATTTCCAAATTTATTTGGTTGAAGGATCTAGAGATGAAGTTGAGTTCCAATACTCATATTATTATCATATTGATGAGGATCCTAGGACTTTTGGTGAGGCAATGAGGTCTCAAAATGTTGCTCTCTGGAAAGAAGCAATAAATGATGAGATGGATTCCATCATGGAAAATAATACACGGGTCTTATCGGATCTCCCACCGGGTCGCAAATCTTTGGGCTGCAAGTGGATCTTCAAGAAGAAGATGAAAGTCGATGGTACTATCGATAAGTTTAAGGCCAGATTGGTTATCTAAGGCTTTAGATAAAGGGAAGGTATTGATTATTTCGATACCTATGCTCTGGTTGCTCGGATCTCGACCATTAGGTTGTTGATTGCTTTGGCGGCTATTAACAATCTTGTGATTCACCAAATGGATGTCAAAACGGTAATTTTGAATGATGATTTGGAGGAGGGGGTGTACATGAAGCAACCTGAAGGGTTCGTTATGCCCGGTAATGCGCATAAGGTGTGTAAGTTGGTAAAGTCATTGTATGGGCTAAAGCAAGCACCTAAGCAGTGGCATCAAAAGTTTGATGAGGTTGTCTTGTCGAGCGGATTCGAGTTAAATCAGTCGGACAAGTGTGTATACAACAAATTTGATAAATCCGGCAATGGAGTAATCATTTGCTTGTATGTTGATGACATGTTGATCTTTGGTACGGACCAAAAACAAGTAGACCTTATAAAGGCCTTTTTGTCATCAAGTTTTGCCATGAAGGACACGGGGGAGGTGGATGTGATTCTTGGTATAAGAATCAAACGTGAGAATAAGGGACTATCTTTGTCACAATCTCATTATATTGAGAAAGTGCTTAAAAAGTTCAATTGTGAGACTTGTTCTCCGGTAAGCACTCCCACTTTCATGAAATTAAACTTCTTCACAATAATAACCCTCACCCATTATTAATTAGCTTGATGAGAACGATGCCAATGTTTTGCCTAATAGGTTAGCCAACATCATCAATACTTTACATACATTACATATCAAATCACATACTTACTATTCCATCGGTGCTGAGAGCTTCACATGCACAAATATTCTTCCAGCAATAACCATATCGTTAGAGCTAATTCCATATTTTAGGCTATATTTTGTTATTTTCCCTGCACGTATGCAAGAGATATTACTGAAAGCAAAGGGTGAGACTAAACCTTACATTTACTCAAAAACGCCCAAGGGAGGAGGGTGCAAACAACTTGTTGCCTATAGTAGAGGATTCACATGAAACCTTAACGTAAGCATATAATTTGTTATTGCTACTACTACTTCAATATCCTATGTGTGGATGTGGCCCCTCTTAAACAACCGCCTTAATCCCCTACAAACATACAGATGCACTGAAGAAGTCAATAGCTCGAAAGTGTGGAGGAAGGAAATTAAAAAACATGAAAGCAGACATGCTAATGTTGCATCGCAATGGAGCATGAGTGATGGGGAGGCACAAATTTCAGCAGACTCCGCAATGCCAAACTTTGAGAAACCAGGGTTTACACAAGGAGACCCATTTTTTCTTCCAAGCGCAATGGTGACAGCCACTCCTTAGCCTCCTGTAGAACATAACATTAATAATTAAAGATTAGCTGATGGAAAGTCAGGGGTTTCCATGTTCTCATACTTGGTGTCTTCCTTAATGTTTTAGCTATTGTTTTTGTCCAAACTTTATGAAATAAGAACTCGACCAATTTCATATATTTGCAGAATGTGTTACTGCAATCTTTCACTATTAATTTACAATATGAAAAGCATATACAGACGCCCTCTATCAGAGAACTGACATTGAATGAGCCAACATGTAGTATATATATTGGGAAGCCATAAAACATATAGTGGTACATGATTTCCTATGAAACCCATGCTTGCCTAAACCTACATCCATTTCTTCTACCTCAAACAATAGGCCAATGTAAGCTATTACCCTAATAGTAGAGTGAATAATGAAATTATACCATAACCAAGAAATTGAACAATATGCAACCAAGTATGTAACACTGTTTATGCAAGCATACCCATACAATAAACAATGTTATCAGTTATAGGACAAGATACGTTAATTCAGGATTCATGCAATTTCATACACAAAATGTAAAAAATAGATTCGGAATGCTGTCATAAATAACTTAGGATAGCTGCCCATCATGTCCCTGCTAAGTGATGATTCAATCAACTTATATGGCCAAATCATACGGTGGATATGGTGGGAAACTCAATAATCGGTCAAAATAAGAACCAACTAATATCCTAAAATACTAGGGTTTTCAATCCATATAATGTAATGCATCTAAGGTTAATATTATTGTTTCGATGGTAAATGAAGCAGTATGGGCCTATATGCATTATTTACTTCTAAAACATGCATCCTGATATCTTAAACAAGGCAAAACGTAACTCCTCATCAATTAATGATATGTAATCAGGTAAGGCATACCAAAAGGCAAGAACAAACAACATCTTTGTCTACCCATTGTACTTATTACTCTTATCACCTACGGCTCATATTGACAATTCTTATACGTACGTATACCAACGTCTCCCATCATCATTGTAGCAGCAACAGTACATCAAGCAAAAAATGGGCAAGAAACGCCCTCCCCCAACAGGTATGTTCATTTATGTTATTACACAACACAGTACCACATATGACATACACTAACAATATCCAAATATTACAAATTTTCCCCACGCCTTTGCACAGCCAACAAATCCAACAACACCATCACTTTCATTGGATTCTACAACACAAGTCACACGAGATGGACGAGTGCAAAGCTTTTGTGGCTTGCGTCTATCAGAGGCCATAAAATCCAACCCAGGTTTAACATTCATCTATATTACATTTTGCCCATGTACAATAACGATATTATGATTTGTAATTTCATTAATTGAGGATTAGGCAGGTTTGACCAACACTCACAATCTTAAGCTCATCACAGATGATGATGAATAGGCATACTATCTAACAACACTTTTACTTACATGTATCTTCTCATGCCATGACAACTAACCTTTTGAATAATACTTACTTCTGCCACAATACATCAGAAAGACCATTACCATCAAAGAGGGCTAAGCAACCAATCTCTGAAACAACCACAACATTATCATTGGATTCAATATCACACATACAGACATATGGAAGCACGCAACGCTATTGTGGCCTGTGCCTGTTACAAACAATAAGTGCAAGGACAGGTAATGCCTTTAACATACTGTAAACGAAACTAATAGTGTCCTACGTCCTCATTTGCATGAATTCAAGCAAGAGACGCATTTTCCATATGTTTCTTTACTAAACCAAAACACAGTTATTCATGTAGGTTCTACTTTTGCAACACCTGAACCAGCAAGGAGCCGACCCAAAATAAAAAGTAAGCTTAATATCTCTTGAAACACATAGCACCACATCTGAGATAACGAACAACCATATTGTACATTAAAATAGTAAGCATGATTCATTATTATTCATAATAACCATTTTCCTACGCCATTATTCTTGTTACGCAGAAGCAACAAAACCACCAACAACAATTGGAATTAGCAGTAAGTCAATTTAACATACAATCCTCCAAGTATGATCCAACCAAAACCACTATAACATATAATCATTAAGTAGACATGTAGGTAATGTACAACAAACTGAATTACCCAAAGTACAAATGCCAATTTGGTGATGCCCTCTTTGGTTTGAAGAAAAAATAGGTGATTGCAAGATTGGTGAGCACCCAAGGTTCTCAATATGCTATCAAGAATGAAAAGTGAGATTGAATACGCTACATGAAACACCCAAACCATTGAACCAACTTTTACGGTCTACCAATGATCCTATTGCAACAAAGTCCATGCAACTAATTAGAGTGTACAATGGTATGTTCAGTTTTACTTCTTTTGGAGGAAAAACTGACAATTCAATCAACAAAACAAAAGGCCCTTACACTTTTAGGATGTCAGGCCAAAACTACCACAGTTTTGGATCTTTTTTACCGCCTGAAGGAAATAGGCCAATGTTTGCTCAGTTATATTTCCATGACACATCCAATGAAGTGCAGAATAGGATGTCATGCATAGATCATGATGCAAAAGACCTAGATGAGTCAATTGTGAAATCATTGCTTACCATGTTAGATAATCATAGCTATGTTGCTAAAGATTTCATAATGGCGCGGGATTAGTGCATTATAAATAACTCCTATGAATTCAAGCTCAAACTGATTGGGGAAAGGCAAGAAGATAGAAGACAATATGACAAGCCACAAGTCTCGAAAATAACAGCTTTAATACTTGGTGATTTTGGCCAGCACGATGGAAAAAGAGATGTTGTAATACATAGCAAATATCATGGTTTGCAGAGAATTTCAGAGCTCCATCCACTGTACATGGCACTGCAATATCCACTTATTTTTCCGTATGGTGAAGACAGATATCATGCAACAATCGAATATTAAACAAATCAAGGCAAGAGAAAAACAAAGCACTCTTACATGACAATGAAAGAGTTCTACTGCTACAGAATTCAACAAAGATTATCTGAAGAGACTACACTAATTCGAGGAGGTAGATTATTTCAGCAATACTTAGTTGATGCCTATACAGTAGTTGAGGAAGAAAGGTTAAGGTGGGTGCGCCACAATCAAGATAACTTGAGGGAGGATTTATATCAAAATGTATGTGATGCGGTCACAAAAGGAGATAATGTTGCAACAACAGTTGGAAAAAGGATCGTGTTACCAACAACTTTTATAGGGGGCCCACGATACATGGTACAAAATTACCAAGATACGATGACTATTTGTAGAGCTCTTGGGAACCCATCATTGTTCATAACATTTACAGCAAATCAGAAGTGGCCAGAAGTTGAAGATATGCTATCTCAAATACCAGGATAGAATGCAGCACACAGACCAGATGTCATGACCAAGTTATTTAAAATAAAACTCACAACTCTCATTTACTATATTCAAAAAGAAAAGATCTTCGGCAAGACCCGTGCTGGTACACTTTCACCCCTTCTAGCAAGCTAAACTTCGTATACTTACTCAAATCCATGTTTTCTTCTTATTTATATATTTGCAGTCATATATACAATTGAATTCCAAAAAAAAGGATTGCCCCATGCGCACATTTTGGTTTGGCTTGACAAAAAATTCCACTGTGAGACTGGAACCGATATTGACAAAATTATATGTGTTGAGCTACCAAACAAGGAGCATGACCCTCTTGGATATGAAGCCGTAAAAGAATTCATGATGCATGGATCATGCGGAAAGGATAACAGGAAATCTCCATGCATGAAGGATGGCAAATGCATCAAGCACTTTCCTAAATCTTTTTATTTGGATACCACTATTGACGAGGACGGCTTTCCTGTTTACCGTCGCCGAAACAATGGCATCCAAGTAGTAAAGGGGAAGAAACAGTTAGACAATAGATTTGTTGTACCTTACAATCGATACTTGCTCCTCAAGTATGATCCTACACTACATTTCTATCAATACAACTTGTAGAATGGCATTCACCCATTACTTACCTTTCCATGCATGAACAAAAGCAAAATAATCCTACATTTAAATTCCTCAAACAAACAAATTTGCGACTGTTGACGTTTATTGTAACAGGTACAATGCACACATCAATGTTGAATGGTGCAATAGATTTGGCTACCATTAAGTACTTATTCAAGTACATTAATAAAGGACCAGACCACACAACATCAATGATCTAAGAAAATGTTGTAGCATCCAAAAACTCTGCATCTGACACAATCATTGAAGTTAATGAAATCAAGGACTATTTGGACTACCGTTATTTATTGCCATGTGAAGCATGTTGGCGTCTCTTCGCATTTGACATTCACTACTCTAAACCCACAGTGATGCGGTTATCCTTCCATCTACCAAACCAATATACATTGACATTAAGGGATTCTGAGCGTTTATTGTCAACCCTTTGTAGAGATGGTATTAAAGATTTCATGTTCACTGAATGGATGGCTCTAAATGCCAGTGATTCAGAAGCAAGACAATATACATATGCAGAGATACCTAAATATGTATGGAATGCATCAGCACAGAAATGGACATTGAGAAAACTAGGAAAAAACATTGGAAGAATCACTTATTGTCATCCTACAGTTGGTGAGAGATATTACCTATGAATCCTACTAAATGTTGTGAAAGGGTCAACCTCATTCAAGGATATCAGGACTGTTAATGGAAAGATATACAACAGTTTTAGGGAAGCTTGCTACGTTTTGAGGTTAGTTAATGATGACAAGGAATGGACAACAGATATTAAAGAGGCACAACAGTGGGCTTTCGAAACGCAACTTCAAGATCTATTTGTTACTATCGTGTTATTCTGTGAGGTTAATAACCCAAAAGAATTTTGGGAGAATAGTTGGGAAGCACTTTCAGAAGTTGTTCTATACCAAAAGAGAAAGCAATTCAGATTTCCATCATTGACACTTATAGATATACAAATCCAAAATTATTGTCTCTTACAAATAGAAGACATTCTAAACAGAAACGGAAAATCCATTGCAGATTTTCCCAACATCCCAATGCCCGATTCTTCCCTCCTAACTATAGCACACAACCGTTTACTTCAAGAGGAACTGAACTACAACATCATAGAATTGTCTGCTCAACACTAGGTATTACATGCATCACTCAATGCACAACAACTGTTAATCTATTAGAGGGTGGTTCAATCAGTTCAGAGTAAGAGTGCAAGATTTTTCTTTGTTTATAGGGCCGACGGAACAAGAAAGACGTATTTATACCAGGCTGTAATTGCATGCCTAAGATTAGAGAAAAAACTTGTGCTTGCAGTGGCATCCTCAGGTATGCTCCCAAATATAGAAGGTTTTATAGATTAATATCTACTAGAATCCATTAATAACTAAGGAAACTCCACAATTGCAGGAATTGCGGCACTATTGCTACCCAATGGAAGAACAGCACACAGCCGCTTTGTTATTCTGTTGGAACTAATGGAAAATAGTATATGTGGTATCAAGCAAAACACACATTTGGCAGGGCTCATCAAGCAAACAGATTTAATAATATGGGATGAAGCCCCTGTGACACACATATTTGCATTTGAGGCACTTGACAGGACCCTACGAGACATTTGTAGCAGCACGAACGAAGAAAACAGACACAAACTGTTTGGTGGAATTACTGTTTTATTGGGAGGGGACTTCCGCCAAATTCTCCCAGTCATCCCCAAAGGCAGGAGACATGACATTGTAGAATCAACCATCAATAATTCAGAATTATGGAAACATTGCCAACTATTAATTCTTTCACAGAGCATGAGAGTTAATTACCTATATCCAGATGGAGAGATAGATGAAGAAAAAAGGGAATTCAACAAGTGGGTTTTAAGCATTGGAGAAGGCAAAGCACCAGCAGAGTCGAGAGAGGGAGAAGAGGAGCCAACTTGGATTCAAGTCCCATCGAAATTCATTATCCCCAAAAGATAGTGCCCTATACAACAGATTATAGAGCATATATTTTCAGGCTTCGATACAAAGATCAGTGACCCTGAATACCTAAGGAAAAGGGTTGTATTGACGCCTTTAAATGAAGATGCAGATGCAATCAACAAACACATGTTTGAACTCTTAAACGGAGTAGTGAGTGAGTACATGAGTTCAGATGAAGTATGCAAAGGTTCAACAGATACAGCGGAGCAAGACAACATGTACCCACTGGAATTCATCAATTCATTGACATTTTCAGGTACCCCCATAAATCAATCAACACAAAAACAACAAAATATGCCTTACAAGAAAACCCTAACAATGTTTAACTCTATAGGGATGCCCCCGCACTTGCTTAGGCTGAAAGAAGGACTACCAGTTATGTTGCTAAGAAACGTCAACCCAAGTCAAGGCCTTTGCAATGGCACAAGAATGATAATTACAAACTTGGGTGAATGGATAATTGAAGCTCTCATCATTACTGGAAGCAATATTGGAGAAAAGGTTTTGATACCGCGGATTACTATGACATCTACAACCGGCAATTGGCCTTTCATTATGAAACGACGACAGTTTCCTATCAAGCCATGTTATGCAATGACTATTAATAAAAGCCAAGGTCATTCCCTAAATCATGTCGGGGTATACCTACCAAACCCTGTTTTCTTTCATGGACAATTCTATGTAGCCATATCCCGATTTACAAATCCTGGGGGCTTGAGCATACTTCTAAATGAAGACGAGGACACTACACATAACTATACCCGAAATATTGTGTTTACAGAGGCTTTTAGAAGCCTTGATACTCAACAATAGGTGGTAAATTCATTTCTAATGCTAACCATTAACTAATCTTTTTACCATAGAGGACCTAACATTTGATTCGATGATTTAACAAGATGTTTGATGTGCAAGCACATTGAAGCCATGCAACATAAAGGACGGAGCACAATTCATTTACTCTTCATTATCATCCACCTACCAGCTTAGTCAAACTATGAATTTCAGCACAATCCTGGAACTATGTAAGTTATGTTATATCTCAATATCAATATAGTAATCTACGTTATTCTCTACTCATTCAAACTCTATGCCTTACAAGTTGTTACACAATTAATACCAAGTGAACCAAACTATGCATTCCACTCAATTAGTCATATTATTATGTTATAATAGGAAGCCCTTTTTGAAAGAACCATTCACATCAACATGACTTTATTACACACACAACATTAAAATGATTAACTCAAGCTTTGGCAATCAAAGGAACAAACGAAAATGACAACACATTCACACACACAAACATTGTAACAAATATGTTTAACGGTGTCAAGATAGAACAATATTACCAGATGCAAATCCATGCCTTCCATCTCCATTCTTGTACCGTTACCCTCATATAGCATTTCAATCTACAAATCATAAACTACAATCAGCTATATCAAAACAATACGCACACAAACTAAATAGAAAAAAAAACGACCTCTATTGCCTTACCTTTAGCTCAGCGTGATCCAGAAATGAATGGCCTACAGAACAGAAAATATAACATTATGAGGTACTCTGACTTTATAACCAAAGTGCAATTCAGAGAGCCACGCAGCACTGACGACTAAGAAAGACTTCACGTGCTTTCATGCACCCAGTCTAAAGACGAGGCCTATGAATATGACTTGAAAGAATTGGACCTCCACCATCTGTATAGACAACAGAAACAAGCCTACCTTAGTACATAGCATATAAAATACCCTCTTTTGGTAGGAAAAACCAAGATATGTTAAGATCTATATTAGTCACTGCTCAAACTTAGGAACCAGAAACATATAAAAAACGGTATGGGACATTAGCAACTTATAAAACAGAATAGCATTCAAATTGCATTTCCATGCCAAAACTCTGATGCGACCAATTAACACATATGCTTTGTTACATTGACAACCCACAAACACAAGGTGTCGAAAAATACATTATATTTTCACAATACGCTTAAAAACAATCAATTGTACTAAGCAAAGCTGCAATTCCAGTTGTCAGAATCATTTTTCAATCTATAATGTGGGATTTCTTCAAATTACAAGCAATGTAATAACTTACACTAATTGACAAACCATCAGGCTCTCTACTCCCAATGCCCACTTACCTGTCAAAACTGTAACAACCATTTCCACTACAGAAATAAGACAATGGAAAAAAATTCAAATAACCAAATATTCTAGTGTACTATGAGATCGAAATAAACAAACAAAAACATCTTACAACAATTACACATACTACACCACTACCTTTCTCAGTATCCAACTTTTCCAAATCTGCACCTGCACATGTTGAAAGACATAAACATTAGAAGAAAAATATAAGTACATAATTGAATCCACTACAATTAAAGAACCATTACCATAGCTTGGAACATCTAGAATTTCAGAGATTGTCTTGGCCCCTCCTTCTCACCAACAAACCTAAAACCTTTCAAATACCATTTCCTATCAGGTCAACATGGATACAATATTCCATATACGAAGCAACTCCAAAGGACACTAAACAATGGAACATAAACTCAATGTTTTACACAAACTAAACACCATTGACGTGGCTAAAGATGCACAAGCAAATGTCGTTAATTAGCCTTATCAAAGTAAATTATCCTAACAAACCCACTAAACAGAAGTATAGTAGACAAGTAAGGGTCGATCCCACAGAGAAGGTTTGATGTAGTGTGCAGCCGTGAATGACAAGTAACACAAACGGGGGTTTAGTTATCAAGAGAACAAAGCAAACAAGTCTGATTTATATAGGAAGAAAGTATGATGAGGGAAAGTAGTTCCACTAGAGCGAAATCCACAATACAGAGATAGGGTTTGATCACTGAAATCTATTTCGTCCAAGTTCTTTAATTATCCTTATAGTTGTTCCCACCCTGATCTTAAATACTATTGATTCTCACAGTTGTCAATAGACTTATTACTATGCTAATGATAAAATACCACTGATTCTCACAGTTGTCAGTGTACCTTAGCACCAACACAGCAATAGCAATGCACACAAAGATATAGGATACATGTAAGTAGAAAGACGTACAAGTACTCACTCCCTACTTAACATGCAATCGATTCTCACTCACAATTGTACGCTCGAAACCCCTATACGCACAATTGTGTTTGCCACTAGATATGCACTCGGAACCCCTATATGCAATCCTAGCAATTGATAAAACGTATTCAACCTAGTTGATCAGGCTAAGAAGAACAACAAGAAATCAATATCAATATAACCAAGAGAATCAATCCGATACTTATAAGGATAAGAACAAGGAATAGAAATCTCACAAACACATCAACTGTACTGCTTCAATCGTCTAGCAGAACAAAGGTGAAGTTAGTTCTCCATCAAAGGGGATGAAAAACTCTATAGAAAGTAACGTCTGAAAACCGAAAAGCTAAACAAGCGATGATAAAAGTCTAGCTTCTTATCCTAGAAAAGAGGCTTAAATAGTCTTAACAAACTAGGTTAAACTAAAGCGGAAATTAAAGGAAACAGAATAATAATAAAATAAAGTTTCAAACATAACAGGAAAGAAAATCGTCTCTGGCGCGAGGTCATTAAGCACAGCCACCGCGGGGCGGAAAATTCCACCGCGAGGCGTCGAACTTCCATCGCGGGGCGGTGGCATCCTCTGGCGCGGGCTTCATCTTCACTGAGAGTCATCGCTGGGCCGCGATACTTCTGACGCGGGGCGGTAGACTCATTTCTCCAGCTCTCTTCTTCTCTGCTTCTGCTTCTCTTCAATCCTACCAAGTGTTGGTAGTCTTCTCCATGAATGCTCCAGCAGCTCCATCCATCCTCATGCTTCATCTAAGCTGCAAATCCTGGAATTTCTTCACTTCTCTCCATAATATCTGGATTGCAGACTTAGCACCAAAACTCATCCAAAACCTCTCCAAATCATGCTAATAATTGCTAGTAAAGGTGTATGAAATAACACCTATCAACCATTGTAAACACTTTAATAATATTACACTATATAATCCATCTAGAAGTGTACCAAAATCCATTTAGAATTGTCACAGACACAAGTAAACCCAGAATTACACCCCTTTAAATAATAGGAATAACCCAAAATAGCGCCCCACAAACATAGCTTAAGCTATGATACATTCCTTACAAAACGTGGGACTCATAACACAATTATATTAATAACCAAAAAAACCCAGGACTACCGCGACATTAAATCAATCCATGTAGCTAGACATCAAAATCCCCTTTAGAAAATCGACGTGCTCAACTTCCCTCCTCATCTTTATCCCATTCAGTTGTGCCCGCATTTCAAGCTGGAAAACCCAAAAAAGCCAGCTACATATCAACCAAATTAAGACAAAACAAATAACATGCTCACCTCTACAAGCTCAATCAGCATCTTTCGTAACTGTACATGATTCTCTGTAGTAGAGGGATCCATTGAATCGAGTTGTTGCCTCACCCTAGTAGTTTCAGCCCCATCGCATCCAGCTTCATGTCTCGATCGACTATCTCTTTCAAACAATACATCCACATATCATGACTCATCTTCTTTCCTACAACAAACAGAACACAAATCAGACACAATAAGACAAGGAATAATACTAAACTCTGCATTGCAGGCAAAAGGGTGCATAACCTCCCCATGGAAACTCAGTTTCTTTTGCTACTTTCAGCAAATCCCAGAGCTCTTGGTAGACATCTGTTTTAACTTGGTACTTCGGTGCCATGCCGTCTACCAAAAACAAAATTACCCGGTTCTCAGAGGGGGGGGGGGGGGGGGAATGAAACCAGTAGATACCGGGTCAAAAAACAACACCGTCAAATTCACTTCAAACAACCAAAGGAAACCAATCACAAATACACAACCTAAAAACAAGACACACGGACATACAAAACAGATTACAATATTACAATGCACAACATGAATTTGGCATTACAGAGAGAAGGACAAACGAAAAACAAACAAGTACAAACCAACAACATTACAACAATGAACAAACTACTATAACAACCTGCAAATTTAAGAAGTGAAATATGAAAATTGCACATAAAACCTAAATATGGAAATCATGCAACATTACACATGCAAATATCAAGACAAGGCAATCTACTACTAATCAGATAGTAAAAGAATACAACACCACCCAACCAAAGAATACAGACACACAGATAAATGAAACAGGGGGGAAAACAAACCTTGGCTAGGCAGGTGATAACCTAATTTTAAAAATCAACACATGCATGGGTAATAATATATGAAACAAAACATGGAGAGAAGCCAGAACAAAAAAAACATTATGAACTGTGACATGATTCATATATGAAATAATCAATCTACTACTAAACCCTCAGAGTAAACTTAAGTTAGCCTACTTTCACAACAACATATGCATAACTCTAACAACACATACGCAAAATGATAAAATTAACCAAACCCGTAACAGCACCACTACAAAATAACCTTCAACTAAAAAGAAAACCTGGAACAAAACAACAACACAGAAAACAATAAGGCCAAAAACTCAATCGCGGAAAAATAGTTAGACCCACCCAAAAAACAAGATCGCAAACAAATACGGCAGACAAAACAGGCAAATCACAGGAACCAATCGAAGACCTCAAACACAATCCAAATGAAAACACAACAAACGACACTTGCGAGCAAGAAATTGAGAAAAACAGCGAGAGGCAGAGAGAAGAGAAGGATTTCAAAATTAGGGCTCGCAGACGCATCTGCAAGACCTCTCCAAAATGCTGCAAATTCCAAAATAATCAAACCCTAGAAAGGCAGCACAAAAACACAATACACTAATGATCCAATACATCCGTGAAAACAAAAAACCTCCAGGACAAGGAAGGGAAACAAATGATCTACAGAGACTGGGAAAACAACGAAACCTAGACGAAATCGGCTCAATACATATCACAATAATCCGAATCTAACACAAACATCCAAATACATCAAAATAAAACCAAAAAATGCTACTTGGCGTAATCAAAGGGAGCAAACAGCGAGAGACAGAGAGAAGAGGATTAGTGAAATATTAGGGTTGACAGATGCGTCTGCAAGCCCTCTCCAAAGGCTTCCACATTTAAGCCTCAGCAGAGATTGAATATAGCCATTGGAACTAGACGCTTTATTCATTGCTACTCTGACATGCCCAGTTCAAGAGACTCCTCCATTAAAACGATACATGCAAGTAACAATGTCGAGTTGATTCATTTCACAAAAATCAATTTATATTATGTTTCTATGTTTTAAATCAATGTTAATGTGCAACATGTTGAATAAAAAAACCAAAGAAAAACTATTGCATCCACTCCGTCATATGGAATTAATTTAAAACATAGAAACATAATAACATCTAAAATATTTCATCCTATAGCATCCAATAATTCATTACGCCTAATTTGTCCTTTTGAAAAATAAGTGGAATTCAATTTCTCCCTTTATAAAAAAAGAACCATTTAAATTCAAAAAGGAAAAAAAACTACCAAATATAACTTACAAAAATACTAATACAAATAGTAATAGACAACAATTCCATCTAAACTATAAACAAAGTACATATAACATGTAATATAGAATCCCATATAACATACAAAAAAAAACGACTTCTTTACAACAAATATTAAACGTTAAACTACTCGAAACCAAAAAAAACAAGCATACACTTAATTTTGTATTTTTCCTCTTTTGTGAAAAAATAATAAACTTCAACCGGGTTTTTAAATGAAAATAAAACCGCGGCACCAACTATACGAACACAATAATTTAGGAAATAACACACCCACCATAAAACCAACCATCAAACATTTCCTTTACAAAATCAAACAAGTTCAAGCTTAATATAAATCATATAATATACAAGTAATATTCATAACTTATTTCGATTATTCGCATCATCCCATGCGTAGTACGAACATGTTTTCTAGAATATGCTTAACAATATTGTTTTAAACGGTTGGTTCGCAGATGGAAAAATAACCCATAACCAAGAAATCATAAGTTTATATGCCACAGGTTTGTACATACTTGAGTTGTGGGACTTTTGTGGAAACAATTACATTATAATACCTTGACCACAAAGTTATGACGCGTTCTTTACTAGAATTTTCTAAATGATGCACTGCAGAGCTGGCACCAAAGATTTGATGTAAAAAAATTAGCATAAATTTTACAAAATGCTGAACTTGCCAAGCCCATGTATGGAAATCTTTGGGCCTGACAAAACTATCTTAGTTCAAGAGATAACTACATTATAGGAGACAAAGATCCAACAATACACCAAAACTATGATAACGTCTTATATATAATTATAATAAACGTCAAAACTTAATAATGTACCTACACCATTCAAAAGATGCCAACTACCTAAGAATAGTACACACACATGAAATGACAGAAAATCCAATTTACGTAAAACACACAAATTAACCATTAATTTATAAACTGCATTCGCCGCTAATCTTGTTAATTGCCAAAATAACATAAAATCCACATTACATCCCTTCAGATAACAACAACAATGCAAAACAACCTCCCACAAACATCCTTTCACCTACCATAGATTCTTTACAAAATGTGGGATACACAAAAATCATTATAGATATAACCAAGATAAATAACTACAAAACAACACTACATCGGTCTATGTAGCGAGACATCAGAGCTCCCTTCAAAAAATCAGCGTGCTCAATTGCCTTCCTAATCTTTATACCATTAAACAGCTCACCCCATTTAAACTGCAAAAACAAAACAAAATAAGCTACATAACAAACACATACAAAAAAACAAAATAATAAGCTTACCTCTTTAAACTTCATTTGAATCTGCCATAGCTGTGCATGATTCTCAGCGGTGGAGGCATTCAGTAATGCAACCGTTTGGGGGTAAATTTTCATGAACTTAATATTTTATGATTCAATGTAAGTTCCCTAAATATATAACTATGGGCATAATTATATATACGTACACAAATTTTTGGGTTATAAAAGAGGTTTTCTTAAAACCCAAGTTTGACACAAATTGACCAAATGATTTAAATGGCCCAATTTCAACAAGAAATGGTTATAATGGGTACTTGCATTAGATAATATTAATGTGGACCATTTTTTTTTATAAATTTTGGGTGGTTAAATTTATCTAATGGACCATGATTACCGATACTGATGATTGGACGGTTGGATTTCTCATTGAAATGACATTTTACTCTATTGCATTAACATTGAAATGCACTTAAGAACCACAAATGAAACGGTACGTGGATGATCGATTAAGTTAGCAATGACCGTTTCATAAGGAAGATTTTGCCAACCAATCATATCCTCAAATTCTTAAAATTCCCAAGGCCTTTAAATATCAATTCGGTGGTTCACAAACCCGGAGGGTAAAAAATTGCAGTGCAAAGCAGGAGACAGAGGTCTTCGGAGGGGTGCTTCTTCTTCAAAAAAAGAAGCTCACAAAATCATATATATATAGGGACACGTTCCGGTAAAACGAAAATTGTAATAAAACAGAGGTATTGATTTGTGACGTTGGATGGAGAGTGGTGGACGGATGGATTAAGAGAGTGTATATTAGTTGTGGTGAGAGTGTTTCCATAATAATAAGGATTAAAAAGTAGTTACCATATAATGTGGAGAATATTAATTAAAAAGAAATTCTGATATGGTAAATCTACATATTGGAGAGAGAATGAGATTCCTCAAATATTTAAAATTTAAATGGGAAGAACATTTTAAATTCGTTTAGATTTAAATCAGCTGTCCTCGTTTAATCCAGCGTTCGTGAATATCGTTAATGTGTTCACGAATATCGATCATTTGTTAATGAATATCGTTCATGTTTGTTTGAATATCGATTTCTATTTAATAAGTGAATATTTAATATCTTAAAAATGTGAATATCATCACTTAAATCATGAATTTCACCACTTGATAATATGAATATCACACTAAGTTACATGAATATCTCAATTAATCACATGAATATCAAATTCACTTACGTGAATATCACCACTCAATTTGTGAATATCACTACCCATTTTGTGAATATCGCCCACCACCCAATTACATTAATATAGTCACCCAAGTACATGAATATCATCACCTAACTACACGAATATCACCACCCAATATCTTCGAAGCTTTGATTCATGGCGGTAAGGTTTAACAATGACATTATCGCATTGATTTTGGGTCGGACAGTCGCACGATCAACCTGAATATCAACATTATTATAATGAATATCAACAACATTATATTGAATATTACATCATAAATTTTGAATATCGACTATTCAACGCATGAAACCTCATGAATATGAACAACATTATAGTGAATATCACATCATACAATTTGAATATTAATTGCAAATAGTACAAACAATACCATCAACAAGCAATTTGAATACTATAATAGCGATATTCATTCCATATGTGATGATATTCACGTATTTTGTACGCATAGTCATACAAGTATGTAGTCGATATTCATAAAAACAGTGTCAATATTCAGAGTTTAATTCGCACATGATGATTATTTAGAGTTTAGGTGAATATCACATCATAAATATCAAATACTCAACGCATGAGACCTACATCCAATATGAATATCAAAGCATTTGTATGAATATCACATTAAACAATTTGAATATCAATTACAAACAATACAAACAACACCCCAAAACACCAAAACTGATCCAACATGAATATCAACAACATTATAGTAAATATCACATCATAAATTAAAAATATCGACTACTCATCGCATGAAACCTACTTCCAACATGAATATCAACAACATTATAGTGAATATCACATCATAAAATTTGAATATTAACTAATGTATTAAACTTTAATGCACCTTTGAAGAAGAGAAAATACTAACAACTTTTACACATATCTGAATCATCTAGTGCACGACGGAGCAAAATTTTGCAAAACAGTGTAAAAGATCAATTCAAATCTCGAAAATCCAAACAATCATTCCTAAAAATCCTACTAGAAACATAAGAAAGAAAGAAAAAAAAAAATCCCAAAATTTGACATGCCAAGAGACCACACGCTCAAACTTGAGAGAAATTCAAGCGGTTCAATAAATTGAAAACATCAATAATGCTAAAACGAGAAAAATTGCCGAAAAAGTAGGTCATGAACAGAAATTTAACGAATATCAATAATTCATTGCGATTAGAAACATACCAGACAATTAAACAATTGCGAAAAAAAGATTCGGGGGCTTTCAAAATTGCAGGGAAGTCGACGAGGACAGTCCACCTCACCAGCATCATCTCTGGCAGGGAAGTCGACGCCAAGCAACCCTTCGTCGTCGCCATCGGCACCGAGAACTCCTTCCCGTCGAGGAGCAGATGATCGACAATCCCCACCGGGATCTGAACGAATCCCACCGGCATCTCACAACACTGTCCTAAAATCGACTCATAATCGAAACCTTCCAAAGGCAATCCATCGAGCGACCTCCCCGTAGTCCTCTGGAGCGCCTCCCTCCGAATCGCCACCGCTCTCCGACAGTCCCCGAGCCTCGATTCGAGCGAATAGGACGGCATCGTACCGGCGATAACCGATTCAACAACCTTCTCGTCATCTTCCGAGAGGGGGGAATTGGGTTTATGGGGGGTCGTCGGTGTGGGTCGGTGTTGGTGTTCGCCGGTGAGTGATGAGGGAGGTCGAGATGAGGGGGACTGATATGGGCTCGGGACAGGGTTCGAGCATGCGTGGGCTAGCGATGGTGCGGCTGCGGTGGGCGAGTCAGGCAGGTCCGCTGGGAGGTCCGGGGAGGGTGGTGCGGTGGTGGGTCTGGAAGTGTGAGAGAAGGGAGGATGGTGTTTTGGGGATGGAGCGCAGAGACAGGGAAGTAAACAGAGGGAGGAAGAAAGAAAAAGAAAAAGGAAATAAAATAAAACCAAAAAAATAGGGGTGGTTTTGGAGTGGGGTATCTGTCAAATAAATGGAATAAACCGTATCAATAGGAGAGAGAAGAATCAAATTTCAATTTCAATCCCCCAAAATCCGGGATTGATATTGATTGTGTAGAGCACCGGATATTTTCCTAATATGCACCTCAAATTGGTGTAATCCAGCCCATCCATTAAATCTCATCTAACGGATGTGATTAGTACCTCCGTTTTACCGTAATACTCCGTTTCACCTGAGCATAAAATCTATATATATATATATATAAAAAAGAAGGCAAGTACGTACTCTTGTCAGAGAGAGAGGTGTGGAAAAAAATAGAGAGGCAGCCATATACAAGAAAGAAGCCAAGAGAAAGAAATAAAAGATTTACAAGTATCCAACTTGTTTTTGGTATACTTTCTTCACTTTGTAAATTTTCTCTTATATGCTAACAAATTTATGTGTTTGTCTTAAATTAAGCAAGAAAATGAAGACCCATGGTTGGTTTTGAGTCTATAAGTTTCATATGAAACTATACGATTCAAACCACTAACCACTATGTATGAAGACTCGTAGTTGGCTCAAAATGCATAGTTTCGCCGCTACATCAAAGAATCCGTAGTTGGCTTGAAACACTTAGCTTCGCCGCTACAACCAAGACCCGTAGTTGACTCAAAATGCTTAGTTTCGCCGCTACATCGAAGACTCGTAGTTGGTTTGAAACATATGGTTTTGTCACTACAAGAAGTCCCAAAAGGATCCTAAAGCTACATATAAACTCATAGTGGTGAAGATTCAAATGGATCGAACCGCCACTCAATAATCTTGTAGTTGTGAGGATTCAAACGGATCCAAACACTACATAAAATCTCATAGTTGCGAGGATTCAAACGGATCCAAACATTACATAAAATCTCGTAGTTGTGAGGGTTCTAACGGATCTAAAATCAAGATAAAGACTATATGTTTCTTTTAAAACTATATATCTCATATCCCTAAATCATCTAGACCATATGTTTCTATGAAACTATGTATTTTAAAAATTATTGCATCAAGCCAAGACTATATGTTTCGTTGGAACTATATGCCTTACATTATATATGGGCAAAAGAAATATATGTTTCTCATACGAAAATATATGTCTCACAAATGAAATTATATGTTTCACATGCCTTCTTTGATGTTGGGTCAAAATTTCATAACCGATCCAATTTAAGAAGTATATATAAAATAGGATAAAAATTCCTTTGCACCATTCATTAAAAATTTGGTCTAAAGTCAAACCAAATAAGGACGCAATTGAATCGAATTCAATCATGTGAATGTGAATAAATTTACTGATAGTTAAAACCTAATTGAAATATAAAAATTTAGAATGTATATTCATTTTCATAATTAAATTTATTTCAACTTGGGTTCTGGCTATTTTCGTAACCAACTAGAAGGCAATATATAAGAAATGGAAATTTTGCCTAGTAATCCTCAGTTTTAGTTTTTTTTGTAAAGTTTTCTCAGATTTTGACATTTTTGCCTGATAACTCTCAACTTTTGACACATTTCGCTAAATGCCCTTCCGTTTTACTCCGTTAAAACCACTGTTAAATTTATTTAGTAAAAAAATAAAAGCTAAAGAAAAAGACGTAAAAAGGGGTAATAGACTTATATCATACCCGTTCTTCTTCCTCAGTTCGCGACCCAACCATTAACGAAGGCGCGGGCTAGACGACGGCGATGCCGGCGGCGCGGGCTAGACGACGGCGCGAAGGGCTGGGCTGGACGAGGGCACGAAGGGATTCGGCTGTGCAAAGGGAAGGGGCTGCCACCGACGATTTGAAGCTTCAAGGTTGGACGACGGCGCGACGAGGCTGGACGACGGCGAGGCTGGACGACCACCGGCGGTTTGAGGTACGAATCTCTCCACTTCTGAAATTCCCTTTTTGTTTGGATTTGTGCTGACTGATTTATGGATTTGGATTTGTGAATATGAGATAAATTTAGGTTTAGGGATTTAACTCAGAACTAGGTTAATGGGATTTGGATTTGTGTGCATTAACAAGTCTGTGTTCTCAAATTAGAGTATCAGTACTATTTGATGATTTGTCTCAGGTTTCCTTGTGATATGATAAAAGATTGGTATAGTCAAGCTTTATGTTTCATGCTTGTTTATGCACAAGCCTGAATTTGCCTCTATGTGTCAGGAAATTATTGGCCAAACATATTCCTGGGTTGCGGCCATGGGAGGTTCTCAGTGTAGAACAAGCAATGGATCAGATAACTTTTGGTGGAGAATGATACCGTGAGCCTCTTGGTTGCTACATGACAGGCCCGCCATATATCATACATTCATAGGCTGGATGATAAAATGAATGGGATGAAGCAAAGGATGAAAAGGAAAAGGTAACCATTCAAGACTTGGAGATGGAGCTGATCAAGACAAAAAGAAAAGTTGAGAAATATCGTCGATTGGCTGAGACACAGTCTTCTTATAGAGCTATGCTTGAGAAAATGATCCGAGATGCGTTGCATTAGTAAGACTCTCATTTTTTCTTCTTATTATATGATCTTAATAATTTGAATATACATAAATCTCAAGTTTTTGACATTTTTATTCATTGGCTTTCTAAAGGAATGTTGTTTACAAAGAACAAGTGAGACTCAACCAGGCTGCAGCTAGTGCTCTGACAACAAGGCTCGAAGCGCAAAGGGCAATATGTGACTCTGCTGAGAAACAACTCCACGAGAAGTTCAAGCAAAAAGAAGATCTTGAGAAACAAATACGATCCGAGTCGGATCATTTAAGGAAGAGATCAAGAATGGATGATTCTGTGCAAGATTACTGTGAGAGTGTAAGGACGTTTAGGGTGATACCGTCTTCTCCATCAATGATACTTGGGATGAGAAAGGGAGTTGATTGTATAAAGAAGAAGCCATTGGTGATTGGTGATGAAGAGAGTAGGCAGGAAAACATTCAAACTAATTACAGCAGGTTTCTCAAGTCTCCTTTCAAGTCTACCAAGAAAGCAGCAAGAAAAATATGAGATCATGTCAACATCAACAATTTGTTCAATTGTTTCTCTTGAGCCTTCTTCCAATGCTTGAGAAAAGAAGAAGCTAAATAGCCCGTTTTAGCTAAATATTCGTGTGTTCGTGTTCCAGCACAATTGGAGTGTGTTTATTGTTTAAGGAGTGAATGCTTGTAAGTTTGTAAGCAATGTGATGTGTTTCCTATATATATAGACTTATGTGATTATATTTATATGTGTAATTGTTGCAGATACATTAATGTTGCACAGTTTGTTGTCTGAACAAGATATCTTAACAGATAATAGTAAACAAGCCTTCTGAACAAGATATCTTCAATGGTTGATTATGCTGGTTCTCTAGTGGTTCAAAACTTAGCAAAAAGTATTTGATACCAAACATTGTTAGATATTTTGGCTCAAGTAGTAGCCATTGGCAGTTGCTTCTGAATCAGATGCAACCAAGAGTGGTGGGATTCTTTTAAATAGAAAGACAAATTTACAAAATCATTGATCTGGCACATTCAATTAGAATATAACTACTTGGTTGTGTAGCTAGCGTCAAACTTTCTAAATCCTGTTGATGCTTCTCACGAAGTCCTGGAAGAGATATATAGTCTTGTCAGCACGTTAAAACACTTTGCAGCAGGTATGATGTCAATAGCTTCCATTGGAATCTAACATGATTTATCTAACATCAATACAATTCCAGAACTTTTTGATGATTTTGTGTAACCTTGTCATTTATCTAACATGAATGAATTACCATCCATTCAAAAAAAATATTGCACATCACTGATATGCCTTTGCAAAATTGAAAGCATGGTAACCAACTGCTATATCATCCATTCAAAAGGCTTTACAAGCATCAAGTCGTTGCCATCCATTCAAAAGGCTTAAGACAGTTTCAGTTTTTTGGACAACATATAACAGAGGCTTCCATAGAAGCATATCATCTTGCTCAATACAACAATATCAAAGAAACATGAAAATGAGATCACTTGAAATTTAAGCTTTCAATGGAAGCTATTGACATCATACCTGCTGCAATTGAGTCAGAAATTGAGTCAAATTCCTGATTCGAATTTAAGCTTCCAATGAAAATGAGATCATTGATTCAAAATTTAAGCTTCAGAAATTGAGTCAAATCCCTAAAACCTAAATTGAGTCAAATCCCTAAAACCTAAATTTCTAAAATCCCAAATCTAAACGAAATGAGGGTGGCTTCAAACCGCCGATGGAGACGTACCCTATCTGCTTCAAACCGCTGGTGGTCGTCGCTTGTCGCCGTCGTCCAGGCCTGCCCCTTCGCGCCGTCGTCCAAGCCCGCCCTGACCTTTCGCGCCGTCGTCCAGCTCCGTCTTCAAAACAAACAGGGTCGTCGTCGTCCAGTCCGGCCGGTGGTCGTCCCTTTGCGCCGTCGTCGGAAATGAGGGTGGCTTTCAAAGGATACGAATAGGAAGAAGATGAGGGAATTTACGGCGACAAGCAGCCTTGGGTTTGGCTGAAGACGATGAGGGCATTTACCTCTTTTTCCCTTTTACGTCTTTTGCCTCTTTTTTTAATTTAAATTTAATGGATTTATGACAGATTGATAATGGAAGGTGTTGAATTCCGTTTCAACAGTTCGTGAAGACGTCGAGGGTCAACACACCCTCGACCCGGATTTACTTGGAGATTTGTTTGTTTCGGGGGCGTCCTCAACAACTTCCTAATCGCTTGCTTCGCGTAGGAGGGGTGTCTTGATCCATGTTTCGGTTCTGATGTTGATATTATTCCTTCACACTTCTCCAGATTGTATATGATTGTTCTCGAGCTCCGACAACTTTCTCATACGCGAGATCCACCTGAAAACACCCCGAAGATGGCTTCTTCGGGGCGGGCTCTCTGACGCTCAAGTCAGTTTTCTATACGAAAGAGCATGTATATATGTATATGTGGAAAAGTTAAGGTTAGGAGGTTTACTAACCCGTCGAATTACCTTGACCGAGTATACTCACCCTTTATTTCATTAGTCGAGCATCAGGCTTTTTAGTGGCAATTATTCTACCAAAGGCATATTACTGAGCTAGCATATACTTGCTAGCACTTGGAACATCAAACAAATATGGATGATCTCAAAATCTATATAATCACCTCATATATCAAGCAAAGTGCTAAAATCACTAGCCTCTCACGACTAGCCTAAGTGCAACTATAATCTGTCATATAGCATATCAAGATGTATCCGAGCTCGCTCCCACAATGCCAAATTTCACCAATATGGTCTAGGCCTAAGACTCTGGGTCTATTAATTATCAAGAGCTATTTTAAGTTAGCATGCTCATCCATTCTACTATGCCATTCTTCCTTTTAACTAGTTAATTGCTATTCGTTACTGGCTTGATTCCATCCCACCCATTCTTATGGTATAAAATAATGCAAGCTTAATATATATTAAGGGCTGAAAAATAGTACAGAGCAACAATTAGGAGCAGAAAATGGCATTGCACATCAATCATCTCTCGCATAGAAGCATATTTATCAGATCAAGCAAGCAAGAGGGAGATCGAGATTGATACTGTGGCTCCGAGAGATGATTAAAAATGGCCAGACCCAGTGAAAGAACGAGATAATAGGTGGAGAGAGATGTCGAACCTGAGAAGAGGAGAAAGGGCTCGAGGGCGATCGACCTCATAGAGCTTTCTTGAGAGCTTTAGGCGTACGATCGAGACAAGACTCGTTTCATCTTCCTTTCGAGCCACCATCGTCAACGTAGACCCCTGACTCGTCGGCGAGAAGGCGGGAACATCTCGAATCATGCCGAGACACCAAGCGCGAGCTGAAGTCCCGCCTCCATCGCCTTTGGTAGAGTTCTCGAGAGCTTCCGTCTCTCCTTCCGCTTATTCTCTGAATCGCAGCCCCTCCACGAGAGATCTCTCCGGTGCTCCTCCATTAGAGCCACCAAGTGGAGCTCTCGAGAGCCTATGTCATCTCTCCCTAGTCTCGCTTTCTCCCATTGTTCATGGTCGAGCTTCCGAAATGAGCTCTCTCTCCTGTCGCCGAATAATAGCGACCTTTCCTCTTTTTGCCCTCTTGCTTGCTGCGCACCCCCCCCCCCCCCCCCCCCCCCCGTACTCTCCATCTGAGCTTCAGAGCTTTCCCCATATTACGGCCCCCTTTCTCCCAGTGCCCTCTACTGCTAATTATGGCCACCGAGCCCTTTTGTCTCTTCTTTTCTCTTTCACCCTAGGGCTTTGGGCCTTGAATTTAGTGGGCCTTTTGGCCTAGCCAATTTCAGCCCCCACAGAAGGGTATTTGACAAAATATGTCAAAATTTGAGGGTTACCAGACGAAAATGTCAAAACCTGAGGAGATTTCGCAAAAAAGACGAAAACTGAGGGTTATCAAGCGAAATTTCCGTATAAGAAATACGCACACAGAATGGACAAAAAAAAGTTGAGAAGCTATTGTCCTTTGCCAAATTAGCCTTGCTGAAATCTTTCATTAAAATAAAAATGGCGTATGAGTTTGCTTAAAAAAATTAATTAAGCTCGTGAGAATTCATTCACTAGTTGTTCTTAGTGGGTCATTCAAAAGAATGTTATACTTAGAATTACATACGACTTGATTCCGTATTAAACAAATACGTAGAAAATTCGATATTAAATTCAAATATATATCGGATTCAGTCACAACTTAAATATCAACCAAACCTTGAAATAAATGTCTTAAGAACTACGTAGACTTGATTCCGTATCAAACGGATACGTAGGAAATTCGATATCAAATTCAAACATATATCAGATTCGGTCAAACCAAAATTCAAGTTAAATTTCAATAAAACTTGAAATTACAACTAAAAATATTCTCTTAGAACTACGTCTAATTTGATGCTCTTTTATGAGCTACGTAGGAAACTTGATACAAATAATCTCAAAACTAAAATTGACTTTCAAACAAAAGATAAAGTCAAACACTTAATCCAAATGTTTTACCTAAGAACTACGTTCGATTTGATTCCGTATTAAACGGATACGTAGGAAATTCGATATTAACTTCAAATGTATATGGAATTCAGTCACAACTTAAATTTCAACCAAACCTTGAAATAAATGTCTTAAGAACTACGTTCGACTTGATTCCGTATTAGACGAATACGTAGGAAATTTGATATTAAATTCAAATATATATTGGATTCAGTCACAACTAAAACTTCAACCAAAATTTGAAACAAATGTTATATTTAGAACTACGTGAAGACTTGACGCCTCTAAAGGCTACGTAGGAACTCGGTATCAAAATGACATATATATCGAGTATAGTCGCAAATCTCAAAATTAAATCAAACCAAATTAAAATGGTTCCTTTTTAGAACTATGTACGATTTGATCCCTTTCAAAAGGGTACGTAGGAAGCTCAATACAAAGCAAACGCTCTTCGAGTTCAATTGCAATATCAAAACGAAACAAAGCCAAGATAAAATTATCTTACATGCAAATGATAGTCGAAGTGATTTGAGCAACCCTTCCTATAAGGTGGGTTTAAGTTATTTCGGTGATGCATGAAAATAACTAAATCACGTCCATATGATAGTTGGTTCAAAGTTTTGGCAACCATTTCTAGAAGGTGGGTTTAAACTTCGACCTCTGATGCGTGTAAATCAAACTCAAAATTTCAAAACTAAATCCAAGTTTAAAACTCTAAACTACGTAAGACTTGATCCTTCTTAATAAGATACGTAGGCAACCCGTCATAATTCTGGTGTAGCCCAAATTATTTAATAAACATAAAATCTCCAACGTATCTATATTATTGAAATTGTAAGGATATACATATAATAAGATGTGTTTGCGCATTGTTGTTTTATTTTAACAATTTTTGCCTAACAACAACTTTTCGCCTCATCCTAGCTGTTTCATTCACCTGCTCATCCAACTTTATGTCCCCAGCAACGATCTCTTTCATATAATACATCCGCATATCGTGGCTCATCTTCTTCCCTACAATAACCAAAAGCCAAATGAAACACATTGTAACAAAAGATACTAAAGAACTAGACATTGTTCACAAAAGGATGCACAACCTCCCTAGGGATACTCAGTCTCTCTTGCAACTTTCAACAAATCAAACAATTCTTGGTATACATCAGTCTGAAAGCGGTGCTTCGGTGCCATGCTGTCCTACAATCTTAAAATATGCACATTAGACATGTCAACCATGTAAAGATGGAAACAAATTCAATATCAAGCATGTTTCAAAATTTAAAACACAAATCTGATGAAAGTACAATACCAAGTATTCCTAACTATACCGCTGCAATTTCTCCTGCACATACGCAGGGGATAACAACTAAACATACGCCTACAACAGGTACGCAAAAATATCGTTCAAACCAAAGAAACAGCCAGTTACTGAACAACACAAAAGCACAAAACATCAGTGATGCCAAATTAAGGACAACATACTACCAAATATAAAAATAAACCTACTAATAAAAATATTACACACACCAAGTCCATATACACTATCCTCACAATTTATAAACAGTATTTTAAAGAAGCACATATAAAAGAAAAAGAAATATTGCACAAGAAATCACGGACTACTTTTAAAAAATACTCGAAATTAGAAGAACTACTCAATAAAAACAAAATCTTATATACTCAAATCCATATTTTGTCTACTAGGAACAACAACAACACACTACACAATACACTACAACTTACAAAAAAACATTATAAACGACCTATGAAGTACAATAAACATAGACAGAAACAGAAACACTAACAACTACATTGACTTTTCCCATACTATAAAAACTCTATCTCACCTCCAAAAAATCACAACAAACAAAAAAAATAAAATACAAAGACAAGATCTATGGCATAAAACAATGGCCAGTAATCAGAAATGGCATGGAATCGTGAACCGTATCTCCACAAGCAATCGGGAAAACAAGACAGCAAAAAAAATGAATACAAACCAAGAAATTTTAACCAGAAACCGATCATCTACCCATTCAAAACGATAACTTAAAAAACAAAAACAGAAATCTACAAATAAGATGAAACAAAAAAACAACCCAAATCCAACGCGTTTTCATACAACACATGGACAACTCTCTGAACAAACGCCGCAAAAGACGAAAGGCCAAAACAAACAAACAAAACACTTTCAAATACACAAACACAAAATCATGAACAAAGATAATCGAGAAGAATCCATACCAACAGAGCCGAAAGAGAGAACAATGATCGACGCAAAGAGAAGAGGGGATGAAAAGAGATTAGGGTTCTCTCACATGACGAGAGAGTATTTAAAGCCCCGATGGAATTTAAGACGGATGATCAGTTCAAAAGACCCATTGGAACTCTACACTTCATTTATGGCAACTCTGACATGAACCAATTAAACACATTCTTTCCTTTTGAACGGGCCAATTGCAATGCAATGTTCCGAAGCGTTTATTCTCACCAACAAATCACAATAAATACGGCCTTAAATAATTAAAAATAACTCCAACTGAAAGGTTAATACAAAGCAAATAAAATAAAACAATTACACATATACGTAACCCACAAATAGTATACGAAAAGAACAATTTCATAAACTCAAAAACACCAAAACCATAACATCAACGAAATCTTAGCAACAGAAAAATATACAATAAAGTATGCCGACTTATTAGGCTATAACAACACAAATAATATGTCGTGAACATTTTCATCCAATGAATTATACATCAACAAAAACAAATAAACAACAAAGCTTCAGGATCATACACTTAAACAGGTACTCCGATCATTTCAATAAAAACTATGAACAATTTCATCATTCTTACTATTAGAGTTGACAAAAAGTGAACGAAATCGTTTTACTGACCTGACCGACCCACTTTTGGACCCAACCCGATCTGATCGAAATTTTTGATAACCCGAAGTTACCAAACTCGAATTTACCAAGACCGAACCCGACCCGATTAACAAATAAATATTGAGTATTAATAAAATATAACTTAAAATATATATGATAAATGACATATAATAATGGTAATATGCTCAATTATCCTAAAAAAGAACATTATTGTACTTATATAATTTTTATAATTCAGAAATTTATATATTAATATAATATAAATAATAATTAAAAATAAAATATGATTTTGGTCTACTAATATCAATTACATTAAAATAATGAATAGTATTATTATTATTTTAATTCATTTCAACTTATTTTGACAAATTAAATTAGTTTTTAACTATTTAATAATATTTAAATAGGAACAAAATATTTAAAAAATGACATTCTTGACCCGTTGGTCAACCCAAACCGCCTGCTGACATGTAATGACCCGACCCGACTTGACATGTTATCTGAAATGACCCGACCCGTTCTCAGCCCGAACCCAAAATAACCGAACTGAACCCGACTTGACCGACCCGATTGACATGTCTACCTACTATTAGGGTTGTCAAAACTTGACCCGCCTGAAACCGAACCCGTTCGATATCCGAAAATAATTGTAAAAATGTATACCCGAGCCTGACCCGACCCAAAACCGACTAGCCCGAACCCAAAAATAACCCGAACGGACTAGCCCGTTATCAACCCGGTACCCGAAATCACACGAAAATCCGAAATTGCCCGATCCGATATCACCCGAAAACCCGAAGTTGCCCGATCCGAAATCACCCAAAAAACTGAATTTGTCCGATCCAAAATCGCTCGAAAACCCAAAGTTGAATGATTTGAAATCCCATGAAAACCCAAACTCGATAGCCCAATATCACAGAAAAAACCAATGCCACCTGATCCTAAACTTTCCTTATCTTTAGATCATAAACTTTCCTTATCGTTAGATCATAAACTCAAAGGTCTAGGTTTATCCTCACTATTTATCGTGAGAATCATCCTTACCAAAACCCAATCTTAAATATAGAACTCCAATGATAGGAGATTTTATAGTGAATGTATATATTTATTGTAATTATGTTCAACTTCAATCGAAAACCAGTTCCATCGAAATACATTTCAACCACAATTCGATTTATACGAAATGCAATTCTTTTGAGACCGTACTTAAACGAGATCTTTATCATTTGATCTCATATGTATCTGAATTCCGACTCAACCGAAATATGATTTACAAAAATCTAGTTCGGTCATAATCCGAAATAACCCATCGAAATTGACCCAAATATCCAACTTCTCCTGATTAAATGAACGATTGACCCGACCGACCCGAATTGGATTGAGTTGTCAAAATACACGTGAATATGTAATTAGCCCGGATCCGGATTAATCCGAAACCAAAATGACCCGACCCGAAACCGATCCGATTTGCCCGATTGACAACCCTATGTTTGACCGAAATCCAAATTTACCCGGCCGAAATTGACCCGAATACCCGATCTCACCCGATAAACGAATATCCGACCCGACCCGATATGGTCCGACTTGTTATAATATCGGACATTGGACCGAATCCAAACTGACCCGAATTCGAAATGACCCGACCCGAATCCGACCCGACCCGCCCGATTGACACCCCTACCTACTATACAACATCTTACTACATAATACAAAGTACAAATCACAATATAAACCCTACACTATTACCCAAAAAAAAACATCAAGCCCATCTCGTGCATAGCACGGGCATGCTGACTAGTATAATTTAAAATTATCAGGCACGTAGAATAAGGCAAATTGTGTTTTTTCTTTAAGGCAAACATAAGGACCTTTACACACACGAAGGTTGTCCTAAATCATCTGAATGGATGATCTTAACAAATTGAGAACCAAAATTATCAAAGCTAGAGTTCAGACTGATGAACTCATATCTGTAGTGAAGCATGAATTGTACAGAAGGAATGAGCTAAGGAGGGGAGATTAGTCGCTAGAAAGCTTGAAGGGCTGGGGGAGGATGAGGATGAGTAGCAAGGAAGTCCGTTGCGTTGTTCACCACACGGAAGCAGTGATACACCTGAAAAAGAAACAAAGGACGATAGTAGAGCAGATATATCATTAATGATGTTGTGGATTTCTCATGGTACTTTCCAAGTAGCTCGGATGGAGTTAGTAACAATCAAATTGTCTCCCTCGATAATGAGACGTCGAACTCCACGTTGAGCCGCACATTGGATCCCGAAGAGGGCAACTAGTGCTTCTGCTTTAAGGGCAGTGGTAGGTTGGATTTGTTCATGATGAAAGGAAAGAATATTACCATTATGGTCACGTAGGAGATAACCCAAATGTGAGGATGCATCTTGCTTTTGAGATCCGTCGAAGTTTAATTTTACCCAATTGTTAGGTGGTTTCTTTCAGGTCCGATTTGTGAGGCGTAAACGATTACGTCTAATGGGCGCTGGAGTGATGGTTGAAGGAGAGAGAGTCCAATCTTGCAGGTGTAGAAATACACGATGAATCGGACAATTACTAGAAGTATGTGTCGGAGAGCTAGCATTCCTAAAGATCATATTATTTCTGTAATTCCAAAGGGACCACCATAAGAAAAGTAAAGGGGTTGTGTGTGTATTGGAGTGTCGGAAATGATCAAAATTGGATAGAAAATCTGCATATAGTTGCAATGAGGAGGTGATGTTCAACTGATGCTCGAATTTAGAGATCATAAGAATAAGGCAAACTGTTTTCCCCGTTACTTTGCTGCAACGAGTGATGGTCATTAATCTCATCAATTTTACTAGAAGTGCATAACGTACAAGTGTCGATCTCTATATTACCTCTCGTATTAAAGTTGAATTGGCTAATGCGAATTCATATACTCCGTATTAAGTCGACTCATATTTTATTACATGTCGGTTTTACTATGTGTCGTGTTATTATTTAATTTTTTATGAATATTTAATAAATTTTGTGATGATCTTACTTTTTGTTTAATCTTATATGATATTGTTTTTCCAATATAAAATCTATAGCATGTGGTTATATTCATAATAAGTTAATTTATGTAATGATATACATATATATATAAATGACATATATCTCTTTACCTACTTATAATGTCATATCTATTTTACAATTCATATTATTATAATATACGTTTATATAATACTAAAAAAATTGTTCAATAAGGTTACATGTTTATACCTTATTAAGTTAACTTAGTTATGACAAGCGTCATTTTCATAATTGGCACATCACGTAATAATTTTTATAATATAACAATTATAATATTTTTATATACAACTCTTTTATGTCAATTATTTTATACATTTTAATTTCAAAAATATATTTACATAACTAATTAAATTATATAATGCATGATTGGGAAAAATATTTTATTAGAAAAGCTTTATTAATCATATAAATTGATAATTTTATAAAATTTATACCTTCTTATATCTATACTTATAATTATTCAAATATATATTAATTTATAATTATCATTAATATTTTATAAATGATAAATGATATGTACCACGTAAAAATCGTTCAAGCCATGGAAATTAGGCTAGTAACATCCTACGTACTCCGACAAAAATGACTCAAAGTCAACTTGGAAAGTGATTTGACTGTGTGGAATAAATTCACCCTTTGGCAAATGAAAGTTGTAAATGGACTGTATGAATTGGAGGATGGGCATATCTATGTCATTTAGTATTGATATATATAGATCTGTTTTCACATGGAGTAAGCTGAAGAATGGAGGTAAACGAGGTAAACAGGAGGCACCATTATTCCACCAATTAAGCTCGCATTTTTTGACCTTTTTCATCTTTAATTACGGCTTTACACGCACTAACTGACATCAGATGATAAACACAATAATTAGGTTTCCAAATAATGAATGTAGGTGAACATGGATACTTTTTCTTGATGATTAGGGATACTAGTTAGCTAGTACAGTAGTATACATCATCTCTTCAAATATATATGTCATTTTAGACATACTCTGTATTTCTTTGTTCAGATTTACATGTCATTCTAGATATTTTGGCACATTTTTATCAATACTACCCTTAACAATGATGGGTTTAAAATAGACCTGTCAACTGGGTCGGACGGGTCGGGTTCGGGTCATGTCGGATTCGGGTCAAATCGGGTTCGGGTCGATCGGGTTGATAAAATTTTCGGGTCGGGTAGACCCAGCGGGTCGAACATGCCCTTTTTTTATGATTATTATTATGAATTTTAACTTTATAAAAATAATTATAATAATATAATTAATATTATATTATTATTTAATAAAGTTTATTAAAATATTTAATATAAATGAAATAAAATATACAAAATAAAGGGGACCCGCGAGCTCGGATTTGCGTTCGGGTCGAGTCGGGTCGGGTTTGGGTTCGGGTTCGGGTCTTTCTTGACCCAGTGACGTTCGAGTCGGGTTCGGGTTCGGGTCCTTTCGGATCGGGTTGGATTTTCAGGTTGGGTCGGTTTTTGACAGATCTAGTTTAAAAGCATCACTTTATATAAGTTTCTTTTTCCAATAAAAAAGTTGCATTCCTCTTCCAATCAATACTTCAAGTATGCACTTTATAGGTAAATGGAGTAAGGGTAAATTGGTACATTTGCTATATATCTTAATATTTGTGTCAAACTCTATAATGACATGTATATTGGAACAGAAGGAGTATCAATTTTCGATTGACAGTGTCAATTACTCCGTACATATATTCCCTATGTCGGTCTTAAAAAGTGTAACTTTAATTTTCAATTTTTGTTAAAAAAAATGTCATTTTAACTTCCAAATTTAGAGTTGTAGTTAATAATTTATTAATGAGTTATAAAATTTGGTATTAAAAATTGTACATAGTAAAACCATCCATTAATAAATTATTATATAGAGGTTGTGTAGTAAATAATTTCTCTTCATAGTTCACATGCATGTCAATAGGGTGATTTCGGTGTGGGGACTACCCTCCCAGTCCCCATCCCCATCCATGTTTAAATATTGATCCTACATCCCCGTCTCCATCCTCGTTCGGAGAATGAAAATCACCCTCGTCCCCATCACTGTGAAGTTTCTACTTCTGTCGGGGAATCCCCAACCCTATATGCTTTTACCCATTTACCTTTCCACGGATTTTCCCATTTGACTCTCCATTTAAATTTATTATTAAGTTATTTTTTACAACAATTTATCATAAAATTAAGTCAGTTGTTAAACTTACAATCATATTCATGATTACACGTTAGCATCAAGTTTCATAAAATATAATCATAATATTTTATTATACATGATGACTATTCTCCATGAAAATCCGCATCCGGAATTCCCATGAGAATCCCCGTTGGGCTCCCAACCAGTTTGGGTAGATACGGCTACTTATCTTCTTCACCGTCAAGTCCAAGACTAGCGACAAGTTCTCCGCATTTAACCGTAAGGTCATGACAAATGGTATCAGAGCCAAACACCGGCATCTGATCGCGACCCGCGTCGAGCGCTTGCAAGAGAGAGAGTCGAGTATGCAAAATGTGACGTTCAACGTCAGTGCGCATCCAGGGCGCACAATTCCTTGGGAAATTGCTGGTTGAAGTGAGGAGATCAGCGGAGGAAGAGCTCTGAGAATTTATTGTAGCGGCTACGCTAAGGACCCTTCAGATGTTAAGAAACGCCGACCCGGTTCAATGCGGGGAGCGCGTCGATACTCTTGGACTTGATGGTAAAGAAGGGAAGTGGCCATCCCTACCCAAATTGGTCGGGAGCTGATGATGAGCCCAGAATAGGGCAAAACCAGTAGTTGTCCCAACGAAGAAGGTTGACCTCGAGGTGTCGTGGCGTCGCACGGCGTTGCGGATTAGTGTCAGGTCCATAAGGTTGTGACAGATGATATTAGAGCAAGTATTTTGGAGAATCTCCTCCCCCATGATTGTAACACCCCCAAAACTTAACCCTTTTGGAAAAGTATTACCGCCAGTGATCCCAGTATTCCTTACCGAGATCACCCAAGGCTTTACCATTTAAATACAATTTATGAAATACAAATGATACATAATGATCAAAGCATTCAATCCAAAACATAACATTGTCAAAGAAACATGAGTTACGGGATTACAACCCAATCCCGAATAGGATAACACAGAGTTTAAACCAAACACAGCGGAAGTCTTATAAAACACATTACAACCAAAGTCATTGTCCAAAAGATCTCAACCTGATTAAAGAAATAACTAAAACATTCAAAAACCACCGTCGACTCCATAGTCCTTCTATTCTTCTGAGCTACTTTCGATCTGATGTGCCGAATCGGACGGATGACACCAGCCAACAATGCAGATAACAAATGCGGTTGGTTAATCTAAATGAATAGACCACGCAAGGGCACAAAGCAGAAGGTTCTAAGCAGTCGTATTAGGTTAGACTCCTCGTCCCTCGAATAATAATCGAGTACGCTTGTCAACCACCATACTCTACTTAAATATGACAAAAGGCATGTACAAGAGAAGATTCCAACTAAAGCGAATCTTATCGGAATATCCAAGAGAAGACTCCAACAGAATGAGTCTTTAATGAAGTATGACAAAGTCTGGAATATTAAAGAAACACAGTATCGCATTCGAGCGATTTAAAACAACTGACTTAGATGTTTCGGTTCACGACCAACCTCATCGCATACAACGAATTCAGATTGGAAAGAGAACGTACTCTGATCAAAAGTCAAGACGAGCTTTCCTAGCTGCACTACTCGCCAAAGGTTTATTAATTATGTGCGTCAGAGTAGCACTTATCTGATTTATATCTCAAAACACGCATCACGTTATAGACTTTTACATGTGTACCCCACCATTGGAACGACACATCTTAGTATGCGTTTCGTCGAGAGTGACGCACACCGAAAGGTTGTGACACCAGCTAAGTGTCCTGCCTCTACACACTTGTGAAAGAGACCGATCATGATCTTAGAATAGTACCAGGTGGAGACAAGCCACCCCGATACCAGATTATAAAGAAATGACCGGACGAAGTCCGAGTACATTCCTAACTAACAGTGCTAACCACACAGATACAGCACAATAATAGTTACAGAATAAATCCAGATAAAGGCCCGAAAGGCGATCACAGATAATAGCGTTGTTCTAACAGATATACAACCTATTATAATATCAATATTTTGTTTTCCAAAACAGTTTACCAAAACCATTTCCAGACAAACAGAGTATTCATTCCAAATTAATTACTCAGATAAGCTACTGATAATTAATGTAAATATGGAACGAATGAGCAAGAGCGAACCGCCACTTGCCTTAATCCGCAGAAAAGCCTAACAACAACGACGGGATTCCGGGCTCGACACGGGTATAGCTCCGACAACACAACGACCTTCGAGTCGACCCATAAAAGGAACCCTAAGTTAGATCCGACATAACCACAGTACGAATCTAAAAACGACGAAAGAAAACGAAAGGAACGACGCCACAACGACGACCACCAAAGCCAAAAGCCAAAGAGGCATTCTGGGCTCTGGCGGCGGTCGCCGTTCTTGGCGGCGGTCGCCGCAGTTCATCACGGCGGGCGCCGTGAAGAACTCAGACGACAGAATCGGTGAGAAAACTCACCCAAAACACGAGCGACTCGGCCTCCTTCGACTTGCTTTGGTTTCTAACCTCCAAGGCTACCAAAAGCTTCACAAAGGCACTCTGGAAACACCACCAAACGACCTCCGATGAAAGCTCTAGAATCCGGCGAGGCAAGGATTTGGGAGAGCTTGGGCTGTGGATTGAGCTCCAAAACCCCTCCCAAACACCTCCTTTTATAGCCAGAAGCCAAGGGGACACCATCATCGCCTACAACGAGGCGGAGCAGGCCTAATTCGGCGCGTCAGAGGCTCGCCGACGACCATCGGGCAATGACCTCCGGACAACGACGGCGGGCGCCGTGGAGAGCAAGGGTCGCCGCCTCACAATTTGCCTATGGCAGGCGAATTACGGCGGGCGCCGTACTGTACGGCGGTCGCCATTTTTTGGGTCTTCGTGCCCAGCTAGAAGACGAGGGCCCTGTTGCCTCGAGCCCTTCGCGGCGGTCGCCGTCTTACTTACGGCGGGCGCCGCCACCGTGGCTTTGCCCTTCTCAGCTTTTGGACGACAACAACTTTAACCCGAGATAAAAATTATCGTACGCGAACGAGTATTAAAATCCAAAGCACATCGTCTGTATATTATTTCACTGAGAAAAATATTACAGATACAGAGCACATTACAGAATGTCTCCAACTTTCTGAATTAAATCCGACGTACACAACGGGCACTCAGAAAAAACCCAAAATTCTCAAAATAACCTTACAAAAATACGGAGTATCATAATGATCACTTCCATGACAGGAAATTCTCCACGAATTTGAAAAATCCCATTGACATCCCGAGTACTTCATGCCAAATATATGATCGTAATAAACCGTATCAAAACATAATTTATGTTGTGTTTGCCATAAATTTTAGAAGGTTTTTGGAGGTTTGTAATGTTAAAAACCTATCCTTTTATGTATTTGATGGTACAAGTTTTTTTAGAAGGTTTAGATTTAAGAGGTTTTCTGATGAGGTTTAAACTAAAGAATAACAACCTACTAAAAAACGATTTTTAGATATTTGATAAGGTTTTCATAATTTTATTTTCAAAATCACATGCATCGATTTGTTCACATTTTTATATTTAAAAAGCAACGATCACCCTTATGGTCATTTTAGTTTGAAATATATTAAAAAACTGTTTCACTAAACACTCAAATATGTTTTATACTAGGTTTTAAAAAAGTTACGTAAAAATCTTTCAAAAAACCCCAGCATCATCAAAAACATTATTTTACCCACATCCTAATCTATATAAAAGTTAGCATTCTGGTAGTATTAATGACAGACGTGAATGTATTTGCTAAAATAAATCCAACCAAATTTTAGGGTATAGTGGTGTCATTTTCATACCGTTACATACGTATTAGCAATTCCATGTTTAAAGCATATTTAGTTCTTCACCTGATGAGCTATTCGTATTCTGCAATGAATGCTTATACTTCCTGTCGTTTTGTCCTTTCTCGTTATTCCCTGCGAAAGGCGTAGGATGGTGGACGCATGGAATTTCACTTCAGCAACCTCAATCCATTCTACTTCTGTGCAAATTAATTTCGCCCATGCCCATTAGCCTGCTAAAGCATTTCGTATTCAATATGAATAGGCTATACACAAATTAATGGCATCGCACATCATATGGATAGGGGATGGCTAGCTTATAAATATAGACATCTAGGTTATATGAACCCAAAAACATCCCTCGATCAACTAGTAGTCAAAATGGATTCATGTGTAACTGAGACTGCGAATGTTGCTCCTACTATTAGTAACGGTGGCATTTCCAGGCTTGCATATCGATCGCTCAGAGGGATGAGAAGGACATCTGATCGCAATATGCCACAAGTTGAAGAGTGCTACGTTGGGTTGGAGCAACTGTCTAAGGGGATGGTTTACAAGTTGAAAGTCATGGTCTGCAGAAAATGGGATGCAAGTAACACATTTGGACAATACATCAACACAGATTTTATCATCTCCGATGACCAGGTACACACGCGTGAATACGACGATCTTTTTCCCCGCGCAATTTTAAATAGGTAATCTCACCCCTTTGTGCAAATTGCCTTTTTATAGGGGGTGATTTACATTGTACTGCTAGGAGTGCTATTTCTCATTGCTTTGTTTCAGAGCTTATCGAAGGCCAAGTTTATAGCCTCAACAGTTTTACGGTTCAGCCCAACAAGGACATGTATCGCATCCGGAACAACGATCCATATATGATCCAACTTAAGGGGAACAGGGTGGTTAGAAGGCTTGACTGCAGTGATGTTACTCGGTTTGAGCGTTATCCATTTGAGTTGATTCCAATAGAAGAAATTGAGTTTAATGGGTTCAAATTCCTGCGATCAAGGCCTTGTGAAAGTGTTGATACCTATGATACCTCCAACCATTAATTGTAGTTATAACATCTTCGTATATTCCAATAGAAGAAAGTTTACTAGAGGATGAGACACCAGAGGCTACAAACTTCAGGCGGAAAATACGAATATACAACAGCCTCTTTAGTTTCACCTCCTTTGGCGCACAAATTGATGAAAAGATAAATCGTGGCCGAGGGCCATACACTTTCAGAATCTGTGGCCAAAACTACCACAAGTTTGGTTCCCTCATGCCTGAAAATAGCATCTCCCCAAGATATGCTCAATTGTACTTTTTTTTATACTGAGAATGAGTTAAAACACCGGATGGGCTGCATGAATCTAGATAGTGATGATATAGATCAAACAATAGTCGAACGTTTGATTAGCATGTTAGATTGCACAAGTTCCGTATGTCAAGCATTTAGGATGGCAAGAGATTAGGTTGGTGTCAATGAATCCGTGGACTTCACTCTAAAACTAATAGGAGAAAGGAAGCCCGACAAAAGGCAGTATACCCTCCCAACTGCCTTTGAGATCGTTGCTCTCATTGTTGGAGATTTTGGCCAAAGCAATGGACCAAGGGACATTTACATTCAAAGCAAGACAAGTGGTCCTCAAAGGATATCAGAATTGCACCCTCTTTATATGGCCCTACAATACCCGTTACTGTTTCCTCACGGTGAGGATGATTTTCATGAGGGCATATCATACAGTACAAACACATGAAGTAGGAAGACACAACGAGGATATGTTACAATGAGGGAGCATTGTTGTTACAGAATTCAGCAGCGGTCCGATTAATCGACAACCCTAATTTGAGGAGGTAGGCTATATCATCAATACTTAGTATGTAGATGCTTACACCTCTATGGAAGAACAATGGTTACGGTGTATCAAATTCAACCAAAATGAACTGCGTGCAGATTTATACAACAATATCTATAATGCTTTAAGTAAAGGAGTTTCATAGGCCAAATCAATTAGAAAACGAATTGTGCTACCTTCGTCATTCACTGGTGGCCCTAGGTATATGATACAGAATTACCAAGATGCAATGACACTATGCAAGACATTTGGAAATCCTTCATTTTTTCTTATATTCACAACTAATCCTATGTAATAACTCTAATTTTTAATAGGGGTATTTATGTAATTTCCCAAATCTATTTCTAATAAAGGAATTTTGGTATTTATTTCATTATTCCAAAAAGAGAATTAAAATAGAGTTTCTTAACTTCAATCGTTACAACTTTAAGTTGTGAATTATGTAAATTTATTTTAAAATTTTGTTGATTCTAAATTTAAATAAAACTTATCAAATTTGACTTAGAATATTTAAATCAAGTTTAACAAAATTTTGTTAAAGATTTAAGTATGGTCAAATTCATAAGAAAAGTAACTTAATCTTATTTTAACCTAAGTTAATTTTTTCTATACTTTAATTTTGGGTTAAAATAATATTATAAATTTAGAATATTAAAATAAATAAGTTTGGATAATTTTTGTAATTTTTAAAAGTTAAAATAAGGACATTTTTGCCACAACTTTAGAAAGTTGGGCAAAATGTGCAATTAAGCCAAAGTAAGGGGGGCCGTGTATAAATACCCAAATATTGAGATGTCTTCTTCCCAGCCCATTTCTCCATTAACACGTGAGCTTGAAGCTCCCTTTAATGACGGAATTCGGATACCATTTGAACCCGATTCTCTCAATTACCTATTGGGTATTGAAGAATAATATATCAAGCATCTAATTCGTGTGTTAATTCGAACTGAAGACGACGAATTTGACGGGATTTGTCCCCAATGTATTTCGTGTCGTTTTTGGGTCCGATCATTCAAACCGAAAATTCGATCGTTCTTGGTTAATTTAATTAATCTAGATTAGTGAAAAATGTTTTGGGATTAATTTGATTTTATGGAAACTAAAATTGAATTAATTATAATTTTTATAATATTATCTTATATTATGAATGGGTAAATTATGACTATTCATTTAGATAATATTTTGACTTAGAAAATTTTAGGATTATAAATAAATTATTTTATTAATTTATTTATGATATGATTATTTAGAATATATGACTAATTAATTTTTAATCGTATAAATAATAATTTTATCAAAAAGCCTTGAAATTTATTAATTTATGAGTTAAATAAATTCAATTATAAACTGAGGCGTTGTATCCTTCAAATAATGATATTGAATAAACTATAGTATATAATTTATTCATTGTATATGATTTGGGTACGTCTCGGAATTGCGTTTAGAACGGGGATAAACAGGGAGCCGATTTGAAGCAACCATCTCTGAGACGTCGTTCATCTTCTTCGTGATTCAAGGCAAGTGGCGGTTCACTCTTTCTAATTTATTCCATATTTATCTTAATTGACAATTAATCTATTGTCTTAATTAAGTTGAGATAAATATTCTTAATTTCTCGTTTAGGAACTTGTGTGTTAAAGTGTTGTGTAAAATGAACCTTATTATTAGGTTGTATATATGCTAGCTATAACCCTTATATATATATATATATTATTATCATAGGGTGCTAGATAATAATTGGTGTGGATTGTTGTGCATTGGTGTGGATATAATTGCTAGTTAGCACGAGTATTCGTAGGAACGTTATTTACCTTGTAAGGTTTAGCTGTTTCTTTATAACTTGGTATTAGGAGGATAATTGCCCTAATACTTTTGGTCATGACCTACCCTTATTTTATATAAGTGGTGGTGTACTTAGCTAGTACCGAAATTTGGGATTCGTCCCATTCTAAATCTCATTGCGAGATCGGTTGTGGATAATAAAAGTTTTAACGTTAATGCACGTTTTGGAATAAAATAAGATAAATGTCGCGTGACACATAATTAATATACCCTCAGGCGAGAAGTACAACGTGGAACCCGCCTGGTCTCTTGTCAAAAGTAAGTCCCATTTTCAATCTGGATTCGCATTACGCGATGAGGTTGGTCGAGGACCCAAATATTCAACAAGATGTTTCTAAAACTTTGTGTGATAATATAATGTTCCCAAACAAATTCATTTAAGTTTCCCATAAGACTCAATTCATTGGAGTCTTCTCTTTAAGCATTCTTATTCTTTTCTTTTCAGTAGAAGTCTATAGTCATATATCGTTTACCAAGTTTTATTCGGGAAACAAGGGTAGTGACTATATATGACTACAAGAACCAATCTATTTTCACCCTTGCATAGTCTTTCATTTGACTAACCAACCGTTTCTATTTCTTGCATAGTTGGCTGGTGTCATCCGTCATATACGGCACATCAGAGGTTGGTCCCCGACGACTTGAAGTAACCGATCGAAGAAGAAGGCTTGCAGTTGAAGGTTTGTACTAAAGTAATATTTCTGAGTATGTTTTTAAGTAAATGTAATACTTATATAAATTAGTCATGTAATTAGGGTTTCGTTAAAAAGTCTTCCGCTATAACTACCCTTATTTTGTATTATCGTTCTTCTCAATTTACGAGAGGAAATTTTAGTAAAAGTATTGAGTGTTCACTACAAAAGTCTTATGCTACTCGGTCATTATTTAATACTACCTCCGATTTTTATTAACTGTCGTTGTAGAAAAGTTCACACATATTAAGACAATATTAATTAACTGAGTGCGGTTCCGGTGCGGAGCACTCTTCCCGTGCGGACGTGCGGACATACACTATAGGGCCTTATTTGTGCACTTTTGGGCCTTATTTGTGCACTTTTGCAAAAAATTTGAAAAATGTTTGGAAAAAAATTTGAAAAAGATTTTTTTGTTGTTGAAAAAGTGCACAAATAAGACGTTAAAGTGCACAAATAAGACCCAAAAGTACATGCTCCGCACGTCCGCACGGGAAGAGTGCTCCGCATATGATCCAAACTCTTAATTAACTCTCTAAACTCACACAATTAGCCTAGAAATTTTACAACAATTACTTCTATATTAATTTCAATATGGGATAGGTGAGGCGTGCATGTAGAGGATTGGTGGGTTGTTTTCTCAAATTAATGTTGTTTTTCCTTTTCAACATTAATGGTTGTTTTTCATCTTCTTTTACTGGCAATTAATTGGGGGAAGATTATGCAGTATTAATGAAAATGATGTGGGAAATTGAAGTAGTAATTAGGAAAGCAAAAATGTCACTTAATTAGGATCAACAAAGGAAGGTCAAAACGTCAGTTAATAAAAATCGGAGGGAGTACTTATTTAAGTATAATGGTCCGATTAAAGTCTAGGGTGACTTTGGATTTTTATAGTATGAGGTCACTGGCGTGTGGCACTACCGACATAAGTCGGGGGTGTTACATCCTAAGTGGCTAGAAGTGGATGAAATGCTGAAGCAACTACGTGGTCAAACCTCAAATCACAGGCCAGAGATGATGACAAGAGTGTTCAAGATGAAATTTTGGTCTCACATCTTCCGATATGTATTATGAAATGTACAATAGATAAATTGCAATACATTCGTGCATACCATTTGTCTCTTCATTCCACTGTACAATACATGTCGTTTCTAAAAGCTTCTTTGCAACATTACCGTGCAGCTATTTACACTATAGAATTCCAAAAGAGCGGCCTCCCACATGCACATATACTGCTATGGCTACAAAAAAACATCCAGGCAAAGACTGGAAAAGATATCGACGTGAATATTGCAGTTGAGATTCCATGTAAAGAAACCGACCCAATGGAATACACGGCAGTAAGTGAACATATGTTGCATGGCCCATGTGGTGAGGGGAACAAGAATGCACCATGTATGAATAATGGTCCGTGTAGCAAACATTTTCCAAAGGCGTATTATGCAGAGACAACACTTGACGAAGAGGGATTTCCCGTCTATAGACGCAGAAATAATGGAGTGTGCATTAAAAAGGGGAAGACAAACCTTGATAATAGATATGTTGTGTCGTACAACCGCAATCTGTTGTTGAAATATAATGCACACATTAATGTTGAATGGTGTAACAGATCTAGAGAGATCACATACATGTTCAAGTACATTAGCAAAGGCCCGAATAAAGCCACTGCATTGTTCATGCACAATGAGAAGACATCAGGTAAGAGTGAGAATAGCAGTCCAAAGTAAATTGATGAATGTTGGATTGTTAGAGTTACGTCTAAGGAAACAAAGGCTTTGTTCCCATAGAAGGTACAACAAAATAATAATATAGCAAGAAAGATAAGAAACGAACTCACGATGTATAGTGGAAACCCTAATTAGCCAACTAGCTAATCAAAGAAAAACCACTACCTTTAAGCTTCTCGCTTGAGAGGATTTTGAAGCGTCTACTCGTCTTATTGATTTCTTGTTCGATTACACTTATAGCATGGACTCCAAACCCTAGACTACCCAGCTAGATTCGAAGATCACTCCTACAACGATGAATCCAAACTCAACCCTCAAAGACTCACACACAGCTTCACTCTCCTTTTTCTTTTCTCAGTTTAATGCTCTTCGTTCATCGTCGTACATAGAAATGAATCCACACTCCTATAAATACAACTCGACTAAAACCCTAATCGTAACAAGATAAAAATATTTTCTAAACTTTGTAACAAGAAGATATTTAAATGATTTGAAGAGTATTATCTTATCAGCCGATATTATCTAAGGAAGGAATTTCCTAAGATAACAAAATCGGATAAAGATAAAATCCTTCTCTCTCCAAATATATTATCTTAGGAAATATTTCCTAAGATAACACATTCGGATTCTCTCTCCAAATCTTCTCTTTGGCGAGATCCTTCCAGCCGAAATCATTTTCCTTGACCGCGTGATCTTCCAAGATTGTTTCCATAATCTTCACGCTGGAAATCCTTCACTCCATTCGCAGCTTCGTCTTGTTCGTCATTGATGTTCCTTGAGAGGTAACAAAGCACATGGACAAAGCTTTGTTCCCTCTGCGATCCTTTGCTGCAATGGTTCCCTGTGACAACTGTCTTTGTTCCTGAAACACTTAGTTACCAGATTAGTTGAATGTTTGTTACTATCAAAACCTAAGGAATTCAACAAATTCCCCCTTTTTGATGGTGACAAACATCCTTGACAATAAAACATACACATGAGATAAAGACAGTTGTGAAGAGAAAGTTCCACACTTAGGCATAATAGTTCCCCCTCAGTCTAGCAACATATGAAACCGGATTAGTTCCCCCTCAACTGAGGCTACCAGTCATTTTCCCTCTTTTGGCATCATCAAAAACATAAGTAAAGAGCGAGAGAAAATAAGCACATCAAGATAAGCAAAACAACCCCTTTTGCATTAGATTGAAGCGCACACACATAAACCACATGCAAAGACAACACTAGATACGCACAGAAATCACAAATGATGAACATGCCAATCAAGATAACCATGTGAAACAGAGACAAGAAAAACAAGGCGGTAAGGAGATAGGTGTGCTGGGAACAAGAGAGAGATTGGTTAGCCAGAGAAAGACGAATCAAGACCACTGGTGCCTACAGAGGGAGCCGAAAATATGATTAGCAATTTAAGCATGCACTTACTCCATAAGACACCTTTGTTGTTCTGCCAACATAGATATTGCGCGAGACAAACTCCTCACGGTCCTTCGCAGATCAAGTTCATCTTTTTGTTCCCCCTCAGAGTCTGCACCGTCAGACTCTTCCTCATCCATATCAGCTTCCATCTCAGGTTCAACCTTGACCTAGCTAACACCTTCTTGCAACACAAACTACTTCTTATACAGGTTACGAGTATCCAACCGCCAGTAGAAGAAATATTCATTGGTCCCCTCTTTGTATACCTTGTGGTGTTCCATTTTTATTTTTTATTTTTTTGAACAACACAGGGTAGCAATAGGGCAACTATGCAGAAGTCGCCATATAGATAGGAGGGGAGAAACCACGAGAATCCTCTTTCATATCTTTTCAAGTACTAAGGATAATGCTCTCAATCTTCTTCTTTCCTTCTTTTTCATATCAAAGATCACAGCCAAGAAGATATCTTCCAAAAATAAATCTTGTAAAAGATTCTGTCCAAAACCATCAAATCCCACAAAATCTCGAGCGCAACAAACATCACACAATCATCACATCAACTTTAATGCATATAACACTTCTCAAGCAGTTGCAATCCATCATTACACATCACACCAGTCAACTTCCATCCACAGACCATAGAGGCGACGATTCATATTCTCGACTTTTCGAAAAGGTAGAAGAGTGTGATGCGGGGGTAACGTTACCAGAGAGGGTACACAGAACATCACACAGAACCATATACGAGAGTTTTTAATAATGTTTAATCATGAATGAGAGGCTCCCAGATATGGATGATAAGAGGGGCTCATAGGAAGCATCAAACATGATGGCTAGGGTAAGCTGTAGAGTCAACAATCATTTGGGCTTTTAATGTGGGATCAATACATCAATTTGACTCTTTTGGGCCGAAAGAAAGCTGATTCATGTAGTATTATGATGGCATAGATGATCATGTATGAAATTTTGCACATAAGTGAAGTATTATCACGAGTCTAAGCAAGTTGTTCAACTAATGATCAAGAGAATGAATGCAGATCAAGACATGATGATTAAGCTTTCACACTTTACCATGTTAATTAGCCAATCATCGAGGGAACACAAGAGATAGACAATCAGTTTAGAGAGATCAGTATGTAACTATTCGAAGGGTTCCCTATTTAGTGCCTTGGTGAAGATATCAACTATCTGATCCTTGGTTCCGCAGAAGTTCATGGACACCAACCCATAGTCATTGAATTATGCTTTATTGACCCCCAGGAAACCAAGCATGGCCCAAGGAACTGAGCCATTCCTGATGTAGATTTTCTGTCCACTTTGTTCCTTGCGAAGTCAGCGTCTATGTATCCAACTAGATCGAAGTTTCCACCCCATGGATACCACAGACACAGAACGTCTGTTCCCTTCAAGTATCTCAGAATCTTCTTCACTGCTTTGAGGTGTGTCTCTTTGGGATCAGCATGTCCAAACCCCTTATGCCACAAGTCTGTTGTCCCAGCGATGGACGACAGACATAGTTCCTTCTCAGGGATAAAAGCGGGATCAACTTTGTAGACGTTGTTGTCGTAGATCACTCTGAGCAGATTTTTCCTGTACTTATGCACTCAATAAAACAATCATTAGTAGTAAAGACTACCCTATTTTTCTTGTTTTGACACAATTGAGCCACACTGAAAAGATCAAACCTGAGATTATTCACGAGTGTCACATTATCCACAGTGATATGGTTAGAAAGCCTTACCTTACCGAGACCACAAACTTCTCCCTTACTCTTATTTCCAAAGGTTATTGAACCTCCGGAGGCCTATTGAAGTGAGGTGAGCCATCCTTTGTTCCTTGTCAGGTAACTTTAGCAAGCACTATCGAAATACCAGGAACCTTTCTCACTTCAGCCTGTATAGAAAGAGTTAGTTTTTACGAACCCAAACAAGCTTAGGCTTTCTGGGTGTGGGAGCAGCATATTTGATTTCTGGAGGTTTAGCATTCATCTTCTCCCTAGCAGTACGAGCAATTTCTTCATTGTGTTTCTTCAGGAGGCACTCTTGTTTGTAGTGACCAGAGTGACCATAGTACCAACATATTCTTTGACATTTGAGATCAACATACTTACTCTGTCTGGGCCAAATTGATTTGTTAGCAATCCTAGAATGAAAATCAATATGATTGGACTTATCATTTTGAGATTGTTTCAACCAAATGGAATGAGCCTTCTGTCCATGGTACCAAGCCTTGTTCCCATCAGTCGAATTTGAACAGTCTTTGCGATTGTTCCTTCTCGAGGAACTTTCTCCCTTTTCTTGTCCTGACTGTTTTCCTTCGACTCCAGGACTTTTAGACTTGATGCCATCAACAGGAAGCTTAGGTTGATAACCAATTCCAAAGCGAGGTACTTCCTTCCTTTCTGTTTTCTTTTCATTCTTGGTTGCAACAAACACTATACCTTTTGGCTTTTCTTTCTGTTCCTCACTGAGTTTAGATAGATCACTAGATAGTTTTGCATTACCTAGTTTTAACATTAATGACTCAGACTCAAGTGAGGAAACAAAGGATTCTAGAGACATGATCTTCTCAGTGAGTTTAGGACACTCAATGCAAAGACTTGGAGAAGAGGATGAAACTTTCTCAAGTTTGAGCACTTTTTCTGCCCAACCTTTGTTTTCTTCGATCAAACATGAGATCGATTCAACCTTTTCTTCAATTTGCTCACTGAAAAGACTATTCTCATGAACAAGTTTCTTAATGAAGGAAATTAAGCTTTCTCTTGACTTACTTTTCAAACTTGAGATGAGATCAGATTCAGTTACCTCATCCTTGTGCAGCCCGCCTTTTGGTTCATCGGTGTCTTCTACGGCCATTAAGCAGACATCCCTTGAGTGTGACGATTCTTCGTCATCTGAGTCCGAGTCACCCCAGGTTGCGACCATTGCTTGCTTTCCTTCATGAGCCGGAGGAAGACCTGCCTTTTTCTTAAAGCAGTTTCTAGCAAGATGTCCCTTGTTTTGACAGTGGTAACAAATGACATCCTTTATGTCTCTGTTCCCTTTAGAGGAACTCAGCGTGTCCTTGTTTCGAGACTATATCTTCTTCATGGCTCTAGTGATGAGAGCAACATATTCATCACCATCCTCATCTTCATCTTCGACTTGAGATAAGTCAAAGGCACGTTCCACCTTTAAGGCAATACTTTGAGCTTTCTCTTCTCCTTTCTTGTTCATCTTGTGGTTATAGACAGAGGCGTTGCTTTCAAGCTTGGCAACAACCTCTTCCATAGTAAGAGTCTTGACATCAGTCTGGGAGTAGAGAGCGAGAGCAATCGCATCCCACTGAGAGTTGAGGCCTTGCATGAAGTGGTGAGTAAGCTTCCAGTCTGGCATCTCTTCATCAAGGAACTCCAGTTGACCTAGGATTCCCTAGAACCTGGAATAGAACTCTTGGATATGCTCACCCTTTCCCTGAGAAATTTGATCGTACTCCTTCATCAAGGAAAGAATTCTGTTTTTCTTGACATCTTCATTTCCATGATGGAGACGTCTTAGAGCATCCCAGATTTCCTTGGCGGTTTTGTAGCCGATGATCTTCTTGAGATCAGTGGGAAGAAGAGCCATGTGAAGGATCTTCTTGGCTCTGCTGTTCTTCTCCAGCTTTTTCCAATCGTCATCCGTGTAGTCCACCCTTGGCTTTGGCTTTGTGGCATCTTTCTCATTTGGAATAGCTATGGGGCCTACTTCGATGATTCTCCATATCTGTCCGTCGAGGGAACAAATATGAGACTCAATTTGTTCCACCCACCAATCATATTCTCCAGCTCTCAGAGTCGGAGGCTTCCAAAATGAATCTCCAATGGCATTGCTTGACGACATCTTTCCTGCAAAGTCTTTAACGAAAACAATCTAGAGCACCGGGCTCTGATACCAATTGTTGGATCGTTAGAGTTACGTCTGAGGAAACAAAGGCTTTGTTCCCACAGAAGGTGCAGCGGAATAATAATATAACAAGAAAGATAAGAAACGAACTCACGATATATAGTGGAAACCCTAATTATCCAACTAGCTAATCAAAGAAAAACCACTACCTTCAAGCTTCTCGTTTGAGAGGATTTTGAAGCGTCTACTCGTCTTATTAATTTCTTGTTCGATTACACTTGTAGCATGTACTCCAAACCCTAGACTACCCAGCTAGATTCGAAGATCACACCTACAACGATGAATCCGAACTCAACCCTCAAAGACTCACACACAGCTTCACTCTCCTTTTTCTTTTCTCAGTTTAATGCTCTTCGTTCATCGTCGTACATAGAAATGAATCCACACTCCTATAAATACAACTCGACTAAAACCCTAATTGTAACAAGATAAAAATCTTTTCTAAACTTTGTAACAAGAAGATATTTAAATGATTTGAATAATATTATCTTATCAGCCGATAATATCTAAGGAAGGAATTTCCTAAGATAACAAAATCGGATAAAGATAAAATCCTTCTCTCTCCAAATATATTATCTTAGGAAAGATTTTCTAAGATAACACATTCAGATTCTCTCTCCAAATCTTCTCTTCGGCGAGATCCTTCTAGCCGAAATCCTTTTCCTTGACCGCGTGATCTTCCAAGATTGTTTCCATAATCTTCACGCTGGAAATCCTTCACTCCATTCGCAGCTTCGTCTTGTTCGTCATTGATGTTCCTTGAGAGGTAACAAAGCACATGGACAAAGCTTTGTTCCCTCTGCGATCCTTTGCTATAATGGTTCCATGTGACAGCTGTCTTTGTTCCTGAAACACTTAGTTACCAGATTAGCTGAATGTTTGTTACTATCAAAACCTAAGGAATTCAACAATGAAATCAAGCAGTACTTAGAGTGTCGATACTTATCTGCATGTGAGGCAGCATAGAGAATTTTTGCCTTTGACATTCACTACTGCAAGCCAACATTCATACGGTTGACATTCCACTTGCCAGAGCAGAACTCAATCGGTCTTAAAGACACTGAAAATTTAGAAGATTTGATCGAAAGAGATGAGGTCAAGCAAACCATGTTTACTGAGTGGTTTATACTTAACAAGGTGGATGCAGAGGCAAGGCAATACACGTATGTAGAAATACCCAAGCACTATGTGTGGAGTCAAAAGGAAAAGCTATGGAGGAAACCCAAGCAGTAGAAACCAATTGGCTGAATTGTCTATTCCCATCCAGCATCAGGGGAACGATACTACTTAAGGATGCTCTTAAATGTTGTTAGAGGGCCAAAGACGTTTGAGGAAATCAGAACCATAAACGATAGGCTATATGACAGGTTCAGAAAAACATGTTATGCGCTTGGTATGCTCAATGAAGACAGTGAGTGGACAGATGCCCTATAAGAAGCACATATGTGGGCAACATGCATGTAGTTGAGGGATTTGTTTGTCACGATTTTGCTCTTTTGTGATGTCTCAAACCTGGGGAAGCTGTGGAATGAAAATTGGGAGATCCTCTCCGAAGATATACTCTACCAGGAGCGAAAGCAGTACAGGTTCCCGGGCCTACAACTTATTGAAAATCAAATCAAAAACTATTGCTTGCTACACATTCAAGATATACTTGGAAGAAATGGGAAATCCCTAACGGATTATCCAGACTTGCCTTTGCCTAACAAACAATTACTGACCATCTTGGACAATCGGCTGATGCGGGAAGAGTTGTCACACAACACACTTGAAATGGCTGCATTACACGAGAAGTTGCATAACACGCTGAATTTAGAACAATATACTATTTATGACACAGTAATCAATGTTGTCATCCTGTAGAATGGAGGGCTCTTCTTCGTTTACGGATCCGGTGGAACTAGAAAAACTTTCCTCTACAAGACAATTATTGCCCGTTTAAGATCAGAGAGAAAAATCATTTTGATTGTTGCTTCATTAGGTACATCTTCTATTCAATACTGAGCATCACAGAAGTCTTAGAACATCGCAATATGAACTGCAAAATATATAATAGTCACCATGTTTTAACTAATGAACACACTATAGGTATTGCCTCTTTACTATTACTAGGTGGGAGGACAACCCACAACAGATTTGTTATTACAATTGAGTTGCTTGACAACAGTACTTGCGGGATCACTCAAAACTCTCATCTAGCTAAACTACTGCATGAGGTCAAACTGAATATTTGGGATGAAGTACCCATGACACATAGATATGCATATGAAGCAATAAATAAGACATTTCAAGATATTCGGGGCTTGAAACATGAGAGCAACATGCACAAACTATTTGGAGGCATATCCATTCTTTTAGGTAATGATTCCAGGCAGATCTTGTTTGTCATAACTAAAGGTAAAAGGCAGGACATTGTTCAGGCGTGCATAAACAACTCCCCTCTATGGACGCAATGTCAAGTACTAAGGTTGAACCAGAGTATGAGAGTGAATGAACGGCTGTGTGATGGAAGAATAGACGCCGACAAATAGAGTTTCAACAAATGAATTTTACAAGTAGGTGATGGTACTACACCAGCAATAGCGCTGGAAAATGAAGATGAACCTACATGGATTCAAATTCCAAGCGGATTCGTAGTGGAGCCAAACAGTAATCCAATTCAGCAAATAATTGATGAGGTCTTCACGGATTTCAGTCACAATCAAGCAAATCCCATGTATTTGCAAGAATGCACTATCCTTACCCCCCTAAATGAAGATGCTGATGAAATAAACGAGCATATGTTCGCCTCCTTAAAAGGAACAGTGAAAAAGTACAAGATCTCGGATGAAATCTGCATGGCTTCAACAGACACCGCTGAACAAGAACACATGTATCCCACTGAATTCTTAAACACACTAGAATTTCCAGGTACGAAATCATGTGCACCCGTTAATCAACACCCCATTGACAAGTTATAAACTTTTATCAAAACAACACTTCACTATATATGCACATGTAGGAATGTCGCCCCACATCCTAAACCTCAAGGAAGGACTACCAGTGATGTTACTGCAGAATGTAAACCCAACACAAGGGTTGTGCAATGGTACAAGACTTATCATTACACATCTGGGTAATTGGGTCATCGAGGTTGAAATAATTACTGGCAGTTGTATGGGCAACAATGTGCTTATCCCAAGAATTACTATGAGCTCATAAAAAACAAAATGGCCATTTATAATGAAGCGGAGGCAGTTCCCTATCAAGCCTTGCTTTGCTATGATTATAAATAAAAGCAAAGGACAGTCGCTGAAGCATGTTGGCCTCTATTTCCCAAAACCATTTTTTTGTCACGACCAACTATACGTAGGAATTTCTAGAGTAACAGACCCAGAGGGACTCCGGATACTCATGTTACATGATGGAAAAGAGCCGAAGAACTGCACAAGAAACATTGTGTTCAAGGAGGCATTCAACAATATATACACGCACAGTCAGGTAACGTACCATATATCCCATCTAATATTCAAACTCCATACTTATACATTAGGAACAGATAGAAAGTGTTTCAAACACATGTGAGAGTTACGTTTAGCCTTCGACTCACTATTTTGTTTTCTGCACCATGCCAGGTTTAGGAACAGATTTCCATCATCAATGTCGACTATGATTAAGAGGTAATCCTACCCAATCTGGCCCTCACTCTATTCCATCATATGTTAATTTCCTTTATTCAAGTATTACGAATTCTTATTCGATAGTTTGCACTTATATATTAAATCAAAAATATTAAACTGTATGTATATAGTACCATTTATTGCATGAATTGTACAATATGAAAATAACGTATTATGAACTGCATTCCTTTACAACTTGACCGATGTTAACAAGCAGAATGACACAATACACTGGTAAGTCGCTTAAGCAATCTCATATATGAAGTTCGTTAGAAACACAAACAGTCATGACTACTGCGGCAAATGAAATCGCAATTTCTTTATTTCCCACACGAATGTCTTAAACTGTTGAATCACACGTGGCTATTGTAACCGCTTAATAATAACATGGTAAAACAATGAACCATACACAAACTGCTAAATCCGCTATGCATATATTAATCGTAAAACCTTAGGCGGACCATGACCACATAATATGTGTTGCTAATTCAGAAACATCACTTGCAAAGGACATGAATCGTTCATGAAATACCCCATTCATACAAGGGCTACAAAAACGTCAAATGCGGATGAAAGAGGAATAAAGGGAGGGGTAATGCAGTCAAAGAGAAATACAACACAGGCTAAGTGCGGAGAACATGGAACCATGGAACAAAAGTTAAATCCCTACACAGCGAAGGCTACGCAGAAGAAAACCCAACGGCGGCGAGGGCTCAACGTAGAGAGCCACATGCCCATATTGCCCAAGTGAGATGATGGCATCCATATCATCATTACCAACAACCTCACGCATCCGGCGGGGCCCCTCCCCATGAGGAAAGTAGAAAACTCGACCCACCATCGGCAACCAGTCCCAAAACATCATAGCGGAGAAGGCTATGAAATCATACTGCTCTACATCACATGCACATCTCGATTGCCCCCGATGTACCGATGGAATGAAACCAGACGACGATCTCCCCGCTGACATACAATTCACCCACCACGATAAATCGCCAAAATCAAGTGAACCATCGCTCCGACGAATAACACTCAAAGAGAAAAAATAGAGTAATCTCTTGGATATTTGGCAAGAAGAAATATCCAAACCTTGAAAACAAACCAAGAAATTTATAAAAGCTGAACCAAAACAAACACACTAGAAAATAGTCATTAATTATGCTACAAAAAAACGCGCGAATTCAATGCATCAGCAATGGCCAAGGAAGAAGGCATATCATAAAAAGTAACAACTATAAAGTAACTCTATATCAACAATTAGGACATAAATCCCACATAGCAAAACATTGTTCTTAAGAGCACCCCTTATGGGGGCTCATTCATGGGGCTTATAGAATATATTTTATTAAAATATTGGAAAGTGAGTTTAAGCCTCCCCCTTGGGGCTCAAATAAAGGGGGAAATTTAAGCCCCAACCGGACGGGCTTAAATTAAAGTTAGTTTAAGCCCCGTTTGGTTAGGGCTAAAAAAATTTGCCCCAACCCCATTAAAACGTAGCGTTTTGGTCCAAAAAGGACCAAAATGCAGCGACTTTAGTAAGCAGCCAAACGACTGCTTACTAAAGTGAGCGCCACGCGTCACTCCGTAACTGGAGCCGCGTCGCTCAATGAACGAGCGACGCGTGGCGCTCCAGCGAACGGCCATGATTTATTCCTGGCCGTCCGCTATTTTTTTTTTAATTCTTTCTTTTAAAAATTAAACATCAAAATAAAAAAACACCATAATTCTAGTTTCATTTTTCTCTATCCATAGACACCCATTTTGAATATATTTGGTATATTTTAATTTTTTTTATTGTATATTGTATATCATTAATTGAAATAAATCATTTTAATATTATCTATGGTAGTTTAAAATATAAATATATACTATTTTCATTTCTTTACATTAAAATGACATTGTGGAAATTGTTTATAAATTTTATGTATGAATTTAGGGTAGTTATATATTTTATGTATGTATTTAGGGTAGTTATATATTTTATGTATGAATTTAGGGTACTTATAGCTAAAATTATTTATATATAATTAATATTTTCACAAAATAGAAAAATTATAAATGATTTTTTATTTGGCTATAAATAAGATGTAGTGTTCATTGCAAAACTCACACATTCTCAAAATCTGATATCTCTCTTTTCAAATATTACATTCCCTTTTCTCAATCTCTCACCATGAATCAAAACCATGGTAACTACCCAAATAACTTTCAAGATTTGTCCCTAGATCCGTATGATCCTTTTAATGTGCAATATTATGTGATAAGCGGTATTTTACATAGCGTAACTAGTAATTATTAGCATATTATTGAGGAGATTTGGATTTGATTTATGGGATATTTCTATAATCCGGAGAAAAGGTGAGAAGTGGTTAAATCATAGGATTTACAGAGTTTTGGAGGTAAGTTGGTGTTTGAGGTGCGGAGCTGCATTGTGGATGTTTTTGGAAGCACTTACGAGTTGAAGACGGTGCCCGAAGTCATTTAGGAAAGCTGGTGATCAGAAGACAGAAGTTGCTGGAGTGGAGACCGTGAGCTGACGCGACTAATGGCGACCAGCGGTTAGCAGGTTTCCAGCAAAACCTTGGGGAGCACAAACCGCGATCCCCCGCGATCGCGGTTGGTCGCGGTTTTCTGAGCGACTGAACAACTTCCGATTTTTTCCAACTGCTATTTCGTTTTGTTTAATTGAGCAGGTATTTAAGGGGCTCGGATTAGGGTTTAAAATGACGGCCGGGAGAGCTAGCCTGGGGGCTAATCTTCCTTTTTACTCTCAAGAACACTTAGATTTCTTTTCTCTCTTTTGGATTGGAATTGGTTGTGAAGAACTAATTTCCTGTTTTGCCTAGCGTGGAAGCACAAAGTTAACCCGGTTGTAAGGTTCATTTCTCTTGTTCATCCCTTGTTGGATTTGATATTAATTTCCTTGAGCATATTTCAAATTTCTATATTTTTGACTAGATTGATCTCCTGGTTTAAATCTATAGTAATCTAAGTGCTAGAATTGGGATAGACGGTGGAATCCCTAATCACTTATAGCGATCACAATTGCATGAAATTGGTAAATTGAATTCAATTGTGAAAAGGAAATTGATTTGCTTTGCATACTTGCGTTGTTGAGTCTTTGCATGCAATCCATACAATCTTACACTTTATGCTACTAATTGAACCAACCTTAGAAGGTCTTCTAGGTTATCAGTTAGTAAGTGTTAGCAGGACCGGTTGGCTTGTTAATATAAATAAGATCAGAAGGGGAACAAATCAAAAGGGTGAATATGAACATGAGAGGAATCAATGATCAACTTGGTTAACTGTTGTGTGGAAACTTGCTAGGTGAAACTCCCTTTCTTCTTATTTTGTTAAGCTTGATTTTGGTGTTATTTCATTTGTGTAGTCTTAGTAGAAAACCAATCTCCCCCCATTTGTTCTTTAAAGTTGATAAATTAGTAATTACATAGAAATTGACGTGTTGATTCCCTTGGGTTCGACTCCTTACTTGCATGCTATACTCTAGTTGCATATTAGGATTACTTTGATAGCGCGCACGACTGAAAATACGTTATCAAATTTGGCGCCGTTGCCGGGGAATTAATAATTGTTCCTTCTCTTTGTAATTGTTTGTTTATCAACTTTTGGTGTGAACCTTCTGTATGGTTCACACCCGTGCTACTGATTCTCACATTCTTGATTTTGATCCTGGAAAATGTCCGCCCAAGACGGAGGTTTGAGTTGAGCACCATTGAGTCGAGCCACGACGTTAAAAAAAGGCGCTTCTCGGGAGGCAACCCGAGGTGTGTGATGTTTTAATTTTTTTTTTGCAATTTTTGTCGTTCTTTTTAATTGCCTTTTCAGTGTGTTTGTGGTTAGGGAAGGAAGCCCGAAGCGCAGGTTCAGCTGCTGTCTACAGTCAAAACCGCGACCTCCCGCGGTTGGCCGCGATCGCGGTTTTTCTACTGTAAGTTCCTTCCTTTTCAAAAGAAAAATAAAAAAAAATCCGAGGTCCTCTGTCGATAGGTTCCCAGAAGAAGAGCATGTGATTGTAGGTTGCAAACTGCGATCACAGGTATGTGCTCAGAAACCTTTAGGGAGTTGGCGATTTGCTGTATTCGTCATTCATTATCTTCTTTTGTGGATCTATATTTCAGAGTTCTTCTATGTTACCCCTTGTCTTGGATGAGCTGTGCATTATTGGATCATCATTGTTGCTCATCCCACTTCTACCACACCTTGTGCTTCATTGGAGAGAGGCCATCCGGTCTTGTATGTGAGTCTTCTGTTTTCTCTTTCCCCGTGATTCTACTTTGTTTTTCATTACATTGAGGACAATGCAATGTTTAAGTCTGGGGGAGAGAATGTATTCACATGTTTTAGGGTGTTGTATATTTGTGTATGGCATATGTATAAATTTTTGAAAATTTTGAAATAGAAAAAGCCAAAAATATGAGAAAAAGGCAACCAAAATCCTGGGATGAGCTGAAAACCCGAAAGGGCAGTTCAGATAAAAAGCAGGTAGTCCGACCGACTCTAGGTTGGTGCAAAAATGGACTTGAGTGATGTGAGCAATATGTGAGATATCTAGCAAAATGAAATGAGTGGCTAGGTGAAAACCCGAAAGGGCGCCTAGGCAGAATGAGTGCAAAGAAAAAAGAGTGAATTTTTAGGATCATTCTGGCATTGGCGTCATAAGAAGTGGTGTTATAAGGAGATCGGGTAGGATCACTCATGGAGCGATAAGGAGCTAGATAGGAGCTAGGATTAGATTATAATGCATTACTCATATTTGGTTGTTGGGAGGCGAAGTGTTTAGTCTTGTAATTGCTAGTATTATTTTTTCTTATACTTTCTGAAACTTGTGTGCTGATTGGAGGAGTGAGTTTTCTTTTAGCTTACTCGAGGACGAGCAAGGTTTAAGTATGGGGGAATTTGATAAGCGGTATTTTACATAGCGCAACTAGTAATTATTAGCATATTATTGAGGAGATTTGGATTTGATTTATGGGATATTTCTGTAATCCGGAGAAAAGGTGAGAAGTGGTTAAATCATAGGATTTACAGAGTTTTGGAGGTAAGTTGGTGTTTGAGGTGCGGAGCTGCATTGTGGATGTTTTTGGAAGCACTTACGAGTTGAAGACGGTGCCCGAAGTCATTTAGGAAAGCTGGTGATCAGAAGACAGAAGTTGCTGGAGTGGAGACCGCGAGCTGACGCGACTAATGGCGACCAGCGGTTAGCAGGTTTCCAGCAAAACCTTGGGGAGCACAAACCGCGATCCCCCGCGATCGCGGTTGGTCGCGGTTTTCTGAGCGACTGAACAACTTCCGATTTTTTCCAACTGCTGTTTCGTTTTTTTTAATTGAGCAGGTATTTAAGGGGCTCGGATTAGGGTTTAAAATGACGGCCGAGAGAGCTAGCCTGGGGGCTAATCTTCCTTTTTACTCTCAAGAACACTTAGATTTCTTTTCTCTCTTTTGGATTGGAATTGGTTGTGAAGAACTAATTTCCTGTTTTGCCTAGCGTGGAAGCACAAAGTTAACCCGGTTGTAAGGTTCATTTCTCTTGTTCATCCCTTGTTGGATTTGATATTAATTTCCTTGAGCATATTTCAAATTTCTATATTTTTGACTAGATTGATCTCCTGGTTTAAATCTATAGTAATCTAAGTGCTAGAATTGGGATAGACGGTGGAATCCCTAATCACTTATAGCGATCACAATTGCATGAAATTGGTAAATTGAATTCAATTGTGAAAAGGAAATTGATTTGCTTTGCATACTTGCGTTGTTGAGTCTTTGCATGCAATCCATACAATCTTACACTTTATGCTACTAATTGAACCAACCTTAGAAGGTCTTCTAGGTTATCAGTTAGTAAGTGTTAGCAGGACCGGTTGGCTTGTTAATATAAATAAGATCAGAAGGGGAACAAATCAAAAGGGTGAATATGAACATGAGAGGAATCAATGATCAACTTGGTTAACTGTTGTGTGGAAACTTGCTAGGTGAAACTCCCTTTCTTCTTATTTTGTTAAGCTTGATTTTGGTGTTATTTCATTTGTGTAGTCTTAGTAGAAAACCAATCTCCCCCCATTTGTTCTTTAAAGTTGATAAATTAGTAATTACATAGAAATTGACGTGTTGATTCCCTTGGGTTCGACTCCTTACTTGCATGCTATACTCTAGTTGCATATTAGGATTACTTTGATAGCGCGCACGACTGAAAATACGTTATCAAATTTGGCGCCGTTGCCGGGGAATTAATAATTGTTCCTTCTCTTTGTAATTGTTTGTTTATCAACTTTTGGTGTGAACCTTCTGTATGGTTCACACCCGTGCTACTGATTCTCACATTCTTGATTTTGATCCTGGAAAATGTCCGCCCAAGACGGAGGTTTGAGTTGAGCACCATTGAGTCGAGCCACGACGTTAAAAAAAGGCGCTTCTCGGGAGGCAACCCGAGGTGTGTGATATTTTAATTTTTTTTTTGCAATTTTTGTCGTTCTTTTTAATTGCCTTTTCAGTGTGTTTGTGGTTAGGGAAGGAAGCCCGAAGCGCAGGTTCAGCTGCTGTCTACAGTCAAAACCGCGACCTCCCGCGGTTGGCCGCGATCGCGGTTTTTCTACTGTAAGTTCCTTCCTTTTCAAAAGAAAAATAAAAAAAAATCCGAGGTCCTCTGTCGATAGGTTCCCAGAAGAAGAGCATGTGATTGTAGGTTGCAAACTGCGATCACAGGTATGTGCTCAGAAACCTTTAGGGAGTTGGCGATTTGCTGTATTCGTCATTCATTATCTTCTTTTGTGGATCTATATTTCAGAGTTCTTCTATGTTACCCCTTGTCTTGGATGAGCTGTGCATTATTGGATCATCATTGTTGCTCATCCCACTTCTACCACACCTTGTGCTTCATTGGAGAGAGGCCATCCGGTCTTGTATGTGAGTCTTCTGTTTTCTCTTTCCCCGTGATTCTACTTTGTTTTTCATTACATTGAGGACAATGCAATGTTTAAGTCTGGGGGAGAGAATGTATTCACATGTTTTAGGGTGTTGTATATTTGTGTATGGCATATGTATAAATTTTTGAAAATTTTGAAATAGAAAAAGCCAAAAATATGAGAAAAAGGCAACCAAAATCCTGGGATGAGCTGAAAACCCGAAAGGGCAGTTCAGGTAAAAAGCAGGTAGTCCGACCGACTCTAGGTTGGTGCAAAAATGGACTTGAGTGATGTGAGCAATATGTGAGATATCTAGCAAAATGAAATGAGTGGCTAGGTGAAAACCCGAAAGGGCGCCTAGGCAGAATGAGTGCAAAGAAAAAAGAGTGAATTTTTAGGATCATTCTGGCGTTGGCGTCATAAGAAGTGGTGTTATAAGGAGATCGGGTAGGATCACTCATAGAGCGATAAGGAGCTAGATAGGAGCTAGGATTAGATTATAATGCATTACTCATATTTGGTTGTTGGGAGGCGAAGTGTTTAGTCTTGTAATTGCTAGTATTATTTTTTCTTATACTTTCTGAAACTTGTGTGCTGATTGGAGGAGTGAGTTTTCTTTTAGCTTACTCGAGGACGAGCAAGGTTTAAGTATGGGGGAATTTGATAAGCGGTATTTTACATAGCGCAACTAGTAATTATTAGCATATTATTGAGGAGATTTGGATTTGATTTATGGGATATTTCTGTAATCCGGAGAAAAGGTGAGAAGTGGTTAAATCATAGGATTTACAGAGTTTTGGAGGTAAGTTGGTGTTTGAGGTGCGGAGCTGCATTGTGGATGTTTTTGGAAGCACTTACGAGTTGAAGACGGTGCCCGAAGTCATTTAGGAAAGCTGGTGATCAGAAGACAGAAGTTGCTGGAGTGGAGACCGCGAGCTGACGCGACTAATGGCGACCAACGGTTAGCAGATTTCCAGCAGAACCTTGGGGAGCACAAACCGCGATCCCCCGCGATCGCGGTTGGTCGCGGTTTTCTGAGCGACTGAACAACTTCCGATTTTTTCCAACTGCTGGGCTGTTTCGTTTTGTTTAATTGAGCAGGTATTTAAGGGGCTCGGATTAGGGTTTAAAATGACGGTCGTGAGAGCTAGCCTGGGGGCTAATCTTCCTTTTTACTCTCAAGAACAGTTAGATTTCTTTTCTCTCTTTTGGATTGGAATTGGTTGTGAAGATCTAATTTCCTGTTTTGCCTAGCGTGGAAGCACAAAGTTAACCCGGTTGTAAGGTTCATTTCTCTTGTTCATCCCTTGTTGGATTTGATATTAATTTCCTTGAGCATATTTCAAATTTCTATATTTTTGACTAGATTGATCTCCTGGTTTAAATCTATAGTAATCTAAGTGCTAGAATTGGGATAGACGGTGGAATCCCTAATCACTTGTAGCGATCACAATTGCATGAAATTGGTAAATTGAATTCAATTGTGAAAAGGAAATTGATTTGCTTTGCATACTTGCGTTGTTGAGTCTTTGCATGCAATCCATACAATCTTACACTTTATGCTACTAATTGAACCAACCTTAGAAGGTCTTCTAGGTTATCAGTTAGTAAGTGTTAGCAGGACCGGTTGGCTTGTTAATATAAATAAGATCAGAAGGGGAACAAATCAAAAGGGTGAATATGAACATGAGAGGAATCAATGATCAACTTGGTTAACTGTTGTGTGGAAACTTGCTAGGTGAAACTCCATTTCTTCTTATTTTGTTAAGCTTGATTTTGGTGTTATTTCATTTGTGTAGTCTTAGTAGAAAACCAATCTCCCCCCATTTGTTCTTTAAAGTTGATAAATTAGTAATTACATAGAAATTGACGTGTTGATTCCCTTGGGTTCGACTCCTTACTTGCATGCTATACTCTAGTTGCATATTAGGATTACTTTGATAGTGCGCATGACTGAAAATACGTTATCATTATGCAAATATCATGTCTCAAAATTCAGAAGCTGAAGCCACAACTAGGGGTGGATCTCAATCCATGGAGGTCCCAATCTTCAGCACACAACCTGAAGATCTTGAAGTTTCACCCCAAGAAACTCAGCATGGCGGTCGTGGTCGTGGACGTGGACGTGGTTGTGTTGCCGGTGACTCCACTAAACCCAAAAGATGCTCCTGGGGTGAGGCTGAAGATTTTATCCTCATCAGTGGCTACGTCAACACCAGTAAGGACGCGATAACAAACATGAACCAAACTTCAGCCTCATTCTGGAAGCGAGTTACAGCCTACTGAAACACTTATAGAGAACCAGGCCAACCAGAGCGAGACACAAAAAGTTGTAAGAATAGATGGCAAGTAATGTGTAAAAGTGTAACACCCCCAAATATATAACCTTGAAAGTATTACCGCCAGTGACCTCAGATTCCACATCCGAAGCCACCCAAGGCTTAACCAATTTATACAAATCATAAAACAACATTTATAATACGAAATGTCATACCATTTGATTAAATCAAAGTCTCGAAATTACATCCACAATTCCAAATACAACCAAAATACATAATATGTTTTAATACAGCGGAAGTCTTTTAAATAAATAACAAAATGTCTTGATCGGAGCGATCACCGCCTAGGATCTCAACCTTGATAAAACTCTTAAAAACTCCATCTGCCTTCATCGTCGTTTCTAGCCTTCACGTAACGGGAGTTTACCTGATGTGCCGTATGAGACAGATGACACCAGCCAACCATGCAAGGAATAAAACCCGGTTGGTTAGTCTAATGAAAGACTATGCAAGGGTAAAACAGAAAGGTTCTAAGGTAGGCGTATTAGGTTAGACCCATCGCTTTTCGAATGAAAGCCGATGACGATAGTAAACCTCAATACCTCTACAGAATGATTCAAAGAAGAATGATCAAGAGAAGACTCCTAAAGATCGAGTCTAATGGAAACATATGAAGAGAAGACTCCAAGAGATTGAGTCTTATCGGAAAGTATGACAAGTGTTTGGTAACATTAAAGTTTCACACAAGTGTTTAAAAAGACTTGCCCATTTGGGTCCATGACCAACCTCACCGCGTAATGCGAATTCAGATTTGGAAGGAGGACTTACTTTAGTCGAAGTCCAGACGAGTTTCCAAGTTGTACTTCTCGCCCAAGTTTCATTAATTATGTGCATAGCGGCACTTATCTTATTTTAGTGACAAAGCGTACATTCACGTTATAAGATTGTATATATCATCTCATCGCAAGAGATATTGAGGGGAATAAATCCCGAGAATCGGCACCAGATGTGCGCACCTACCCTGAGTAAGGGCAAGGTCGTGACCAGAGAGAGTACTAGGGAAATAATCATCCTAGCACCAGTTATAAAGAAACAACTAGACCTCGCAAGGTACATAGCGTTCCTACGAATACTCGTTCTAACTAAACAGTTAAAACCACATCATAATCTACATCAATGCCATCATGGCAACAATATATATATATATTTATAATAGCGTTGTTTCTAGCAGTATATACAACCTATTATAATATCTCTTTTAATCGTATCAAATACGTTTATCAAAATTGTTCCCATCGAACACAATATTCATCCCATTTAATTAACAATTAAAACCATTGATAATTAATAGAAATATAGAATGATAAGCAAGAGCGAACCGCCACTTGCCTTAAATTAGACGAACAATTGAATGAAGACGGGTTTTTGGATCCGGAACGGGAACATAACTCGGATTACATATTCCTACGAAACGACCCATAACGAAACCCTAGGTTAGATTCGACATTTAAAATAATACGAATCGAAGAAGGAACAAACCAAATCGAAGGAACGAAGGCCCCGACCGAGACCAACAAGCCAAATGCCACGATTGCGATTGCCCAGGCAATCCGCGGTCGCGGTGGGCACTGCCGCGGTCGCGGGCGAAAGCTTGAAGATTTCCGGCGAGAGCTTCGACTTCCAGCGAGCAAGAAAATGAGAGAGAATCTGAGAGGGAGAGAGTGATTTCGGTGTGCCTTTCAACCCTCCATATCGAGCTCCTTTTATAGGCCAAGGAAGGATCTCCTCCAGCCCGGATCAACGGCGAGTTAGAAGATCGACGGTGGCGCGAACGACGAAGCTCTGAACGACGCGACGTTGGCGTGTTGGAGTTTTCCGCTGTCGCGGAAAATTCCTGTGCCCAGCCCTTCTGAAACCCATTTTTCCGCGGTCGTGGAAATGCTGCCGCGGTCGCGGAAATGCCTTTTTCGCGTCTGTTTGCCCGGGGAAAGGTTTGGCGTGGATTTTAAACCCCGGATTAAATATATTTGTACCCAAACAAATATTTTAAACCCCGAAAAATACGTCGAATGTATTTTATATCACTCAGGGGATTTTACAGAGATCAATCTCGATACAGAAATCCGAACCTCTCCAAAAATGATACGATCACAGAACGAGGGTTGAGTAAAATTACCCAAATACCCTTACTAAAAATAAGGGGTATTACAAAAAGTGTAAGTAAGTTTAATGGCTTTTATGCAGCGGCTAGTAGAATGAAAGGCAATGGGGAGTCAGAGGACGATGTTGTTACTAAGGCTTTGGCGGATTATTTAGAAGATGTGGGGAAGCATTTTCCTGATATGCATGCATGGAAAGCTCTTTGTAACGAGCCCAAATGGAGTCAATATTATTTGAACAATGTAAACCAGAATAATCCAAGCTCCGGAAGTGCAAGCTCTAAAAGATCGATTTCTGATGTGGAAGGTGATACTTCAAATGCAAATACCCCGACAAGTGCTTTTAGTGGCCATACTATAGAGCGTCCAGAGGGTATCAAGGCAAGTAAAAGAAAGGAGAAAAAAGTGGCATATGCAAGTTGTGATAAAGAGGATGAGCTTGCTAACGAGATGCAAAGACAAAAAGACGTCATGTTAAGTAGAGCGCATGAATTGGAAATGTCAAAGGAGGCACGCAAGAGGGAGAAGCAAGCTCACTTTGCTGCAGTGAAGAACAAGGAGATGGAGATGGAACAAAAGAAGATGGAGGTGGAGAATGAGCGAGAGAAGAGGACAGTTTATAAGCAGAAGTGGGACATGTTCCAGTTTTTGATGGGGAAAAGTGATATTGGACAGGAAGGAGAAACTCTCAAGCAAACATTAATGAAAGAACTCTCTGGCATGTGATAGTTTTATCCATGTACTCATGAGGAAGATGTTAGTGTTTATTTCCTGCCTTGCATGTTTGGTTTTACTAATGCATGTTTCAGTCTTGTTTATGCATATTTAAATCTTGTGATGCATGTTTCAATCTTGTAATGCATGTTTCAATCTTATAATGCATGTTTCGATCTTGAGTGTTTCAGTCTTGTAGCTTCTTTTGAGTGTTTCATCTACAAAGATAACAAGTAATTGATGGCATGTGACAAAATATCATGTCATACCATTATTTTTTGATTTTTGGACTAAAGAAAAAATAATGATGCTTCTAGTGGTTGGCATGGGTCAAGTTTTCAGACAAAAGCATGTGAAGTCATTTATTGCTTCTGCAAAGTATCATGTCATACCATTATTTTTTGATTTTTAGACTAAAGCATATGCTTCTAGTGGTTGGCATGGGTCAAGTTTTCAGACAAAAGCATGTGAAGTCATTAATTGCTTCTGCAAAGTATCATGTCATACCATTATTTTTCAATTTTTGGACTAAAGCATATGCTTCTAGTGGTTGGCATGGGTCAAGTTTTCAGACAAAAGCATGTAAAGTCATTTATTGCTTCTGCAAAGTATCATGTCATACCTTTATTTTTTGATTTTTGGACTAAAGCATATGCTTCTAGTGGTTGGCATGGGTCAAGTTTTCAGACAAAAGCATGTGAAGCCATTTATTGCTTCTGCAAAGTAACATGTCATACCATTATTGAGGAGTTTGATAGCTTTTTACATATCTATATAAATGAGGATAAACAAGGGTTTATTCAGTCATCAAATTCATTCAAAATCTCCAATCTCTAAAAATGTCTAGTTCATCTTCAAACTCCTCAAACTCAAACCCTCTCCTTTCTAGCGATAGCTCTGAAGATGGTGAGTACCAAAGACTTTTACAAGAAGCTATTGATGCGACCAATGAAATTCAAGAACGCGCTCTATAACACAAATACAAAGCACAAGTAGAAAGTTCACGTATGGGATCTCGTCGAAAATTCAGAGATAGAGGAAGGGAACAAGGCTTTGATCAACTTTACAAAGATTATTTCTCCGACGAGCCAACTTATCCAGATCATATGTTTCGACGTAGGTTCAGAATGCGCAAGGAACTTTTCTTGCGCATTGTGAACAGACTGGAGAATGGTATGGAATTCTTTCAACAAAGGCCAAATGCATTGGGTAGGCTTGGCATATCTGCATTACAAAAATGTACTAGTGTCATTAAAATGTTGGCTTATGGAACTGCTGTTGATGCTTGTGATGAGTATCTTCGTCTTTTTGAAGAAACCACAAGGAAAAGCTTGGAGCATTTTGTCCAGGGAATCATTACCTTTTTTGGTGATGAGTATCTTAGGCGTCCAACCGCAGCGGACACACAACGCCTACTAAGTGTGGGGGAGTCTCGTGGATTTCCTGGGATGTTGGGTAGCATTGATTGTATGCATTGGAGGTGGAAAAATTGTCAAACTGCATGGAAAGGTCAATATGCCCATGGACATGGCCATCCATAAATCATTTTGGAGGTTGTTGTATCATACGACTTGTGGTTCTGGCATGCATTTTTTGGGGTACCAGGTACGTCTAATGATATTAATGTTCTTGATCAATCTCTTGTTTTTGATGACATTTTGGAAGGTAGAGCTCCAAACGTAAATTTCACAGTTAATGGACATGAATACAACATGGGATATTATCTCATTGATGGCATCTATCCGCCATGGGCGACATTTGTCCAATCAATTCGGCTTCCTCAAGGCCCTAAAGCCAAGTTGTTTGCCCAACACCAAGAATCTGTTTGTAAAGATGTGGAAAGGGCATTTGGAGTGTTGCAATCTCGATTCACAATAATTCGTAACCCGACACTCTCTTTGGATTTTATGAAGATTGGAAAGATAATGAGAGCTTGCATCATTCTACATAATATGATCGTAAAAGATGAACGAGATTCTTATAGTCATCATGGATATGAAATCCCAGAGTTTGGCGAAGGAGTAAGTGGAGAGCCTACATCGATGAATAATCCGGATTGAACATACTCCACCGAAAGACCGGTGAGTATGAGCAACTTCCTGAGCACGGCGAGGGCTCAACTTCGGAATTCAAATGCACACCGCCAACTTAAGGAAGATTTAAAGGAACACATTTGGCAACGATTTGGAGAAAATTAGGGTTCTTCCCGTGTTTTGTGTTTTTAGTTATTGAGTTATGCATTGTCTAATGATGTTTTTCGTTAAATTCGGTAATTTGCTTCAGTTTATGTTGTTTCATTGTAATGTTTTTTCTTCAATTTATGTATCCATCGCTGTTGTTTGTAATATATATGTTTGTCGTTAATTTCCTCCAAGCCTTAATATTTGTTTTATTAATTTTCAATTAATACTATAATTAAAGACTTGAATTAAATTTTATTTAATAAATTTTAATAAAATCAAATAATTTACATTTAATATAAAAGATATATTAGTAATTTAATATAAAGGATATTTTGGTAAATTAATATAATGGCATAATTGTAATTTATAATAAATGTAAAGTAGGACCAAAAGCCCCTTCCATTAAAATGCTATTTTGAGTTGGGGCTTAAATGGAGGCTTAAACTCAAAAAGCCCTCATTTAAGCCCCCCATAAGGGGTGCTCTAAGAGTATATATATATATATACAAAAAACAAATCATCCGGAAAGTTTCACCCAGAGAAGAGAACTTTGCCTCAAACTAAAGTCTACCAACCAACAAAACAAACTACCCACGAAACAATAAAAGAAATTGAAGGCTTCAAAGTCGAGAGGCACGGGTCAACACAGACTCCATAAGCATCGCTGTATCCATCGATCAAACCCTCCAACATGGTTTTGTTCACATCTAACTCTCTCTTAATCTGCAAATCATATAGCATATTGTCAAAAATCATCACACAATGTACACAACACCCAACAAACCACTAATCCTATGTGATCTCATTCGCATAATCCTATGCTCAACCCAAGATTCGGGATTACGCTCACACACTTCGGCCAACCGTTGTAGGAGTTTCTCTTTGTCGGTCATATTCCCGCTCCAATCACGGTCACCCTCCATAATGGTCGTCATATAACTATACCAGGCCTCATCACCCATTTGCTCCCCTAAAATTAATAACAAGTATGCAAACGTAATAAAATACATGACATATAACCCACCATGGAATAAAAATGAATCTAAGGCAACTAATTACTTTCGCTCGACCCATGGCCTCTTCTTACATGATGAAGTAAATCCCACAGATCTTGATACAATGCATTTATTGGCCTATGCCCATCAGTTCTATTACTTGCCATTTGGTATCAACATATGCTATAACATTACAAACACACATGATTCACACATTGTTTAAAAAAAATCCACATACACATGAAAAAATAGTATTTGCCAAATATCGTACACCATACAAGGAACTTATCCGATCATATAATCGCTCACCACAGAATGAAGAAACAATAGTACAATATTAAATTTAAAATCATCCACACAAGCAGCAGTTAAAAAAAACACCAATTCGAACACGCCGACAAGAAAGTCATATGCAACTGTAGGTACTCAAATAGGTTGAAACACATGACATAGTAAATAGTAGATTTCATGCACAAAAACAAGGCGCAATGGAAAAGAAAAACCTCCAATAACAAAGTCGCTCCCGTAGAGTTTGAACCTGCAATGTGCGGACAAACAAATTTAATCTCTTGGCGGGCGCAAAAAAAACTTAAAGATCGGATGAGGGTATGGTTTCTTGACGATACCGCTTTAAATAGTGTCGTCCAGCAAGTATTTGACCGAACGCTCTGACGCTTGCACTTCGAATCACGTATTGCACACTTAATGGCCTTCACACTGTTCAAAGTTACAGAAGAGGATCTGCATTTGCCAGAGAATATAAATGAGATGGATGTGGACTTCACGCGTACCCAACACGCAATCCCTTTTCCTTCACGAAAAACATGGTATATACAGCCATTTAAGTACTCGGAAAAGTACCAACACACATGCGGTTATATATAGTAGTTACCAACCCAATTCTAGGCATATGTTGATGATTGGGCCAGAAGTTTCCACTACAGTTAAAATTAGGTTTTCATCTGTAAAAGTAGATTAGAACCTCCACTGCAAATACGAAGGCATTCAAGAGCGATACTCTATCGAAGGTTCAACGTCGGTTGACAATGTTAAGCGTGATAAGAAAAGGCAAACATGATCTTTATTACAAGAAATATGATAATATATGAGCAGTAACACATACACACGATTTCGTAGATGCCCACAAAAAATGACAACCCATAATTTCATACCGATTACAAAATGTATATATTACTGGGTTTTTTGCTAAATTGAAATGGAAATAAATCTAAGCAAACCTATGCCTTTATAACCGCATATAAAATCCATAATAAATGTACCAAAAAACATACAATCTCAACAACCAATAATAAATGTATCCCACCAACATTAGTGTTGGGCCTGGATTCTCCAGAGAAGACAGATCGAGAGGACCGAGCCCAAGCCCACTGCAAATCGGGAGAATGACAGACGAGTTCAGAAGAGTCGACAAGGCTTCTCTAGTCGAGTGACACCCGACAAAACCTCTCCAGTCAAGAGTCATCTGACAAGATCGCGGAGATCTCGCCATGCATGTAATGCTCAGATCATGCAACATCTGCAACGTTCAAACACCTTAATTGCCAGTAATTCAACGACGAAATCCTTGCCATTACACTCGGTATTGAAGATAAAAACATAAAAACGGTGCAACGGCCACAGGAGTAAAGGGACTTACCATATTTGGAACGACGAAGAAGATAAGATCAGGGAACTCACAACTACGCAAAACACACGCATTCTCACTTAGCAAACTCACCAGAATAGCACTCTCGCTCTCCATCTAGCTCTCCAAACGGCTGCCTACGCCTGACCCCTGCCGGTCGCCATTCACAAGTCACCGGTCGAGTCCCACTCGATCTCTGATTTTATTACGATAAGTTGTATTGCGATCTAATCCGATTCACACGATATCTAATAAAATCATCTTGCTATCATATATTTATTTCTTGTTTACCTATTATTTGCTTGGTTTGGATTATTTCCCATCGTCCGATCGACTAGTTACCCCGTCTAAGGCGATTTAGGTCGTCCGATCTTTTCGCCCCAAAACAATTTGGCGCCCACCGTGGGGCAACTTGCCGATCACCTTTTCGAAATCTTCCAACCATGGCTATTGATCCCCCTATTGATAACCAAGAACCACGTCTCGAAGACGAAACCCAAACCATAGAAAACCCAATCGAAAATCCTACTCCAACCCAGTTCCAAGAACTCTCTCAAAAAATGGCTGCCCTTCAAGAGGAACTAGCCCAGCAACGTCAGAAAACCGAAGCCCTAACCGCTTTGTCAACCCAATCCGAAGCCGAGATCGCGCAACTAACCCGTGAGAATGAGTCTCTTAAGTCGCAGGTACAATCAGTGGCCTCAGGATCTCGGAACGCGCCCGTCCACGGCGGTGCCCGAACGCGCCTCGACATGGACAATATCGAGCCAACGCCTCCCATTATACGACGTCCCGGACACACTGAGGGTACGTCTCGAACTCCTTTCGCTAGTCCATTCTAGACTAACCATGTCATCTTTCCTTCATCGATCGGGTCTGTTGGGGCCCGAATCGATGAAACACAGGTCGCCAATCCGCCAGATGTCATGGCCCTTTTTCAGCAAACGCTCGACCGACACATGAAGGCAATCGACGATCGTTTCAATAGGCTCCCAGGAGTCTCGCAACCGATCGAGAGAGAAGCATCCGGCGGATTCGAAGAATCCCCGTTCATCGAAGAAATCGCAATGGTCGAGATCCCCAAGAAGTTCCATCTCCCCAACATGGCGACATTCGACGGCACCACCGATCCAGATGACCATATCTCTCTCTATAAACAAAAACTAATGGCTGCATCTGTTTCAAGGGAGAGTCGCAAGGCTGTCATGTGCAAAAGCTTTGGCACGACCCTCGCGGGCCCCGCACTAACTTGGTTTATGCGTTTGCCTCAGGGAACGATCACATCATTTGCGGATCTGGTCAACTCTTTTAAGAGCCAGTTCGCCAGCAGTCGGAAGCATGAGAGACAATCGAGTGACCTCTACCGAGTCACATAAAGGTACAATGAACCTCTCCGAAATTATCTTAACAGGTACAACAAAGAGAAAGTGGGAATCCCCCACTGTGACGTCACAACGTCTATCAAAGCATTCCGACAAGGCCTGGTCAAAGACAACAATCTCTACGACGAGATTACCAAGTATCCCTGCAAAAGTTTCGAAGATGTTCAGGCCAAAACTATGGCCGAGGTAAGGCTGGAAGAGGACCGTGAGTCGCGTAAAGCCTCGCGCGGACCCGATCCATCCGATCGCAAACATTCCTCCGACAATCATCGGGACAGACGTCCACATCCCTATTCTCGTAATCGAAACGAAGCAAAACAGGTAAATTCTTTCCAAGACAGGTCACAAGAATGGAGAGACGGTTATGTGTTGCCTCCTAGGGTCCAGTCTTATAACTTCAACGTTTCCGTGTCGGAGCTCATCAAGAGTTTCGACAAGTATGGAAAAGACGTAAGATGGCCCCGAAAGAGTGACCGACCGGACGTCAAGAAGGACATGAGTCGATGGTGTGAATTCCATGGCGACCATGGTCATTCGACCGACGAGTGCATCGCCCTACGAAAGGAGGTCGCTAGGCTGCTATCACAGGGGCTGTTACGCGACGTCATCTCGGAACGGGCAAAAGCCACCATGGAACGCCAAGATCAGGTAAAACAGAACAAACCCCCGTCTCCTATCCATACGAAAGTTGTCAATACCATTTCAGGTGGATCCGACATATGCGGGAACACGTACTCCACGGCTAAGCGACACGCCAAGGAAAGAAAAGGCGACAAGCCCGAAGCATCGGAATTCAAACCAATGAGGGCATCTAACCTTCCGACGGTCACATTCGACGAATCCGACTCCGACGGGTCGGATAGTCACCATGACGGTCTGGTAATCTCTTTGTCCATTGGTAATTGCTTAATCCGGAGAGTACAAATCGATACATGAAGTTCGACAAACCTCTTGACCCTCGACGCTCTCAAAGAAATGGGTCTGACTGAGAACGACCTAATCAAGAAATCGACCCCACTGGTCGGGTTCAGCGGTGAGGTTAAGCACACGACTGGAGAAATCATTCTGACCACATACGCTGGAGGAATCAACCGACATGTTAAATTCTTAGTCCTAGACTGTCCGTCTCCCTACAATTGTATTCTTGGCAGGCCGTGGATACACGCTATGAAGGCAGTACCTTCAACATATCATCAAGTCATCAAATTCCCCACCGAGTGGGGAGTCCAAGAAATCAAAGGAGATCAAAGGACCGCAAAGGAATGCTATATCGCTTCCATGAAGAACGCGGTCGAACACAAGATCGCATAGCAACCACAGATTGGCGAAGGACCTAGTCAATACATTGAACCAGAAATGGAGAAACTCGACGAGATCGCACTAGACCCTTCAAAGCCAAACCAAACGGTAAGGGTCGGGTCGGACCTGGACGACTCGACCAGACAATAGCTTCTCGACTTTCTCAGGACCAATGCCGACTGTTTCGCATGGTCACATGAGGATATGGTCGGGATATCTCCCAACGTTATTACTCATAAATTAAATGTGGATCCATCTCATCCCCCTGTCAAGCAAAAACACAGGAAATTCTCCCCCGAACAGAACAAAATAATCGACAACGAAGTCAAAAGCTTATTGAAAACCGGAAAAATCAGGGAAGTCCACTACCCTGAATGGCTGGCCAACGTGGTCGTGGTCCAGAAGAAGAACGGCAAATGGAGAGTCTGCATCGACTTCACAGACCTCAACAAGGCTTGTCCCAAATATTCATTTCCTCTACCTCACATCGACGCTATGGTCGACGCCACAGCAGGGCACGAAATGCTCACCTTCATGGACGCCTTCAGTGGCTACAATCAAATCCTTATGGATCCCGACGATCAAGAAAAAATAGCGTTCAACACCAGTCAAGGTATCTATTGCTATAAAGTAATGCCCTTTGGTCTGAAAAATGCAGGGGCTACATACCAACGATTGGTCAACAAAATGTTCAAAGACCAAATCGGAGACACAATGGAAGTCTATATCGACGACATGTTGGTCAAGTCCAAAAAGAAAGAAGATCACATCGACCACCTACGCAACAACTTCGAGGTACTCAAAAGGTACAATATGAAACTAAACCCTACTAAGTGCTCCTTCGGAGTATCGTCGGGGAAGTTCTTAGGATATATGGTGACACAAAGAGGAATAGAGGCCAGTCAGGAACAGATCAAGGCTCTCATCAACCTCTGATCCCCCCGATGCATCAAAGACGTATAGAAGCTCACAGGTCGGATAACAGCTCTGAACAGGTTCATCTCCAAATCATCCGACAAGTGCAAACCATTCCACGACGCGCTCAAGAAAAATAAGTCCTTTTAATGGACGGAGGAACATGAAGCAGCATTTCAGAACCTCAAGGACTATCTAGCCAGTCCTATGTTACTAACCAAACCTAAAGGCGACGAGCCCTTATTTCTTTATCTTGCAGTGTCGGAATCGGCCGTAAGCGGTGTACTGGTCAGAGAAGAAGATGGCAAACAGTCGCCAATATACTATGTCAGTCGGACGCTATTATCTGCCGAAACGAGGTATTCGTCACTTGAAAAACTCATATTATCATTAGTAATGGCTTCGAATAAGCTTAAACCATACTTTGAATCCCATACTATCACTGTGCGCACTAATCATCCCATGAGGGCTATCATGAGGAAACCCGAGTTCACAGGAAGACTGACAAAATGGGCCATACACCTCAGTGGTTACGACATCGAGTACGAGCAGAGGACAGCGATCAAGTCGCAAGCATTAGCCGACTTTGTGGCCGATTTCAGTCCGACCCTAGAGCAAGAAGCCGCAAAAGAAGCAAATCAACTACTCGCGACAGACGAGACAGGTACATGGGAGCTCCACATAGATGGGGCATCGAACGCTAGAGGATCGGGGCTTGGGGTCGTACTGAAATCGCCACAGGGGGACAAGATAGCCCAGGCTGTCAGATGTGAGTGGGATGCGACTAACAACGAGGCTGAGTACAAAGCACTCATATTCGGACTCATCTTGGCTTGCGATCTGGGAGTCCAAGAGATCGAAGTCGTTTATGACTCCTTACTGGTCGTAAACCAAATACAGGGATCGTACAATGCCAAAGACACCAGAATGATAGCCTACCTGGAGGTAGCCAAGAAACTGATCGGACAATTCCAAACATTCAACATCCGACAGGTGCCCAGGGATCTTAACTCCCAAGCCGACGCGCTCGCCAATCTGGGATCCGTCCTAGACCCAAAAGAATTTCCACACATACCATTGGCCCACGTTATGACGCCGGCCGTCCCAAAGACATCCATCGAGTTGACAATACCACTTGAAGAACTCGTCGCCATGGAGATAGGCGATCGACCAGAAGAAGACATCATCGACACCAATGACGACTGGATGCTACCTTACATCAAGTGGCTAAAAGATGGTATTTTACCAGACAACAAGACAGAAGCAAAAAAGCTTAAGGTACAAGCACTCTCTTACGATATTATTGACAACATCTTGTACAAAAGATCTGTTACAGGGCTACTCCTACGATGACTTAAGACTCCTGAAGTCGGACGTATCTTACAATCATTACACGAAGGAGAGTGTGGCAACCACACCGGCGGACGAAGCCTCTCGGGAAAGGCCCTACGAAACGGGTACTATTGGCCAACGATGAACAAAGACGCCATGGAATACACCAAGAGGTGCGACGCCTGTCAGCGGCATGCACCCGTACGTCATCAACCATCGGAGCTCCTCCATCCGACCCTAGCTCCATGGCCCTTTATGAGATGGGGAATGGACATCGTCGGAAAGCTCCCTCCCGCGTCGGGTCAAAGAGTCTTCTTCCTCGCTATGACAGACTACTTCTCTAAATGGATCGAAGCCGAAGCCTACAGAGAGGTAAAAGATCAACACGTCATTTCATTCATAAAACGCAACATCTTGTGCAGATTTGGCGTCCCATCCGAAATCGTGTGCGACAACGGCTCCCAATTCATCAGTCATAAGACTCGAACCTTTTGCGACCAATGGAACATCAAATTGGTTACATCTACACCTCGGTATCCGCAATCCAACGGACAGGCCGAATCCAGCAACAAGATCATTATCAACAACCTCAAGAAACGTCTCACAGGGGCTAAAGGCAAATGGGCAGACGAGCTCCCACTCATTCTCTGGTCCGACAGGACCACTCCAAAGAATGCGACTGGGAAATCGCCTTTCTCTCTCGTCTACGGGAGCGAAGCAGTCATCCCGGTTGAGCTACTGGTCCCGACCGCTCGCTGCAACCTCCAAACAAACGAACAAAACGACATCGAACTAGCACATAATCTCAACACTGTGGACAAAATCAGGGAGAAAGCTCGAATCAGAATGGTCAAGTTCCAACAACAAGTCGCGAGGAGCTACAACAAGAACGTCCGGATCAAGGCATTCAAGGTCGGAGACTGGGTCCTAAGGAAGACATTCCAGAACACCAAGAACCTATCCGACGGAAAGCTAGCACCACAATGGGAAGGACCTTACTTGATCACCGAAGTGGTCGGACAAGGAGCATATCAACTAGAAGACAAAGACGGACAACCAATCCCGAGGAGTTGGAACGCAACACATCTTAAGCTCTACCATTTCAGAACCAATAAGGTAAAAACATCACACAAAACTCTATGCATCGCATACATATCGCATGTTATCGCATATACATTGCCATTTGTCGCATACATATCGCATGTACATTGCCACCTATCGCATACATATCGCATGTTATCGCATGTACATTGCCATCTGTCGCATACATATCGCATGTTATCGCATGTACTTTGCCATCTATCGCATATGTATCGCATGCTATCGCATATACATCGCCACTTTCCTTTATATATCATCGCCTTGACACCAAGCGAGGACTTCCTCCTTACAAAAATACAAATGCAGAACATCATTTACATTGGACCCAGTCATCCACAAATGGATCCTGTCATCCGCATATAGCGCTTATATTACACGATCGATCGGATTATGGGGAGATGACAGCACAGGCACGTCGGCACACCGCCTGCCTTATACAAAACATAAGGTACAACACCTTATTACATTCACGCAATTAAACATAAGGAACAAACACCTTATTATATATTGCTTACCTCCCCGACATAACGTCATGACTAACACATACACAAACACATCGCAGGCCTGCTCTACATACATACACACGGTGAAACCCCACTCGACGGAGCACACAGGTGAAACCGACATACACGACATACTAAACGTCGTCGACAACTTCCTCGAAAGCTCGACGAACATGTACGAAACAAACTAGCATGCAATTCTACATGTAAAAACGCATTTGCAGCAAAATAAAAAGCATTTTTATAAATACGCGACCCGCGATGGCGGACGGGTCGCCAAATCACATTGTCTGCCTACGCATCTGTAGGACTTCATCAAACAGAAATATTCTGCGACCCGCGATGGTGGACGGGTCGCCAAAACATACATTATCCAAAGGCACCAAATGTCTAAACCCACACACAAGTGGGACAAACAAAGTCAAGCATCGGGAACAACAACGTTACCTTCGGCAGGGGCTGGCTCCAATGGGGCTATCTCGTCGGTCGGCTTAGCATCGCCAGAATGAACTTCGTCCTCATCGGCATCCTCATCCACAGCCTCTTCTCCGACGTCGGCTAAGCAGAACAACTCCTGACCAGGATCGCCCTTTGGAAACATGGAGTCCAAAGTCTCCTTCTCCGCCTTCAGGTCCCAGAGCTCATGCTTGCCCTCGTTGAACTCTTCAATCATCTCAATGCGCGACTTCACAGCATAGAAGGCCCCCACATCGCCAGCAATCTGACCGTCGGTAATCCTAGCTCGCCTCACTTCCTCCCCAATGCTTGCCCTGCACTCCTCAAACTCCCTCTGACATGCAGACAACTCCCCTTGGCAGCTCTTCAGCTCCCTGGTGAGATGACGCTCTGTCTCTCGACATCGACTTTCAGCTCCCTCCAGCTTGGTCCTTAAAGAGGCTAGGTCAGACTCTGACCTAGCAGCCCTGTCCTCAGCCTTGGCAAGCATTGCTTGGACACCGGAATAAGCTCCCAAGAAATACTGAAAAGCCTGACAAAAAGGCATACGACAACGCAAATACACAACTCAGAAAACACAGTCGAACAAAAGAAATACAAAAATGCACAAAACAAAGGGCAATACACCCTCCACGTGGAACTGCCCGCTTCACCAATGCAGTCCAAAGGGGAGACGTCCTTAACTTCCGACTTCAAAGTCGGGTCTTGAGCGCAAAAAAGATCAACGATCGACGACCCTACGGCACCGATCTTGCCGACCCCTTCGGCGGTCGCGCCTTTCTTCTTAGGGACGTCCTCCGCCTTAACATCATCAGGACGAGCGCTCGCTTTCCTCTTAGAGCCAGCCTTAACCGTAGTCGTCAGGTCAATCAGAGCCGGTTTGCTCGACTCCACCTTGGTTGCTGCTTTCCTTTGCTCAATCAAGCTTTTTCCCGACGCCACCCTCAGGCGAGCACTCGACTGACCACCAGGGGAACCTGACACGACAGAGCATCAAAAAGGGAGAAATCCTAAAATACACGACAAAGCGAAAAACAACAAAAAGATTCCTAAAGCCGAAAGTCTACCTTTCGCACGGGATGAAGAAACATTCGACATATCTTCCTGTGGGGGAGGAGTTGGCGCCAGCAAATTGACGTTGACGAATTTCCTCTCAGACGCGGGAACTTCAAGCACAATCTTTGACAAAGCCTCCGATCGGCTGCTAACTTCCAATTCTTCCGGTTCAGGGACTACAAAAAGGGAAAGTTAAAAACAGAGTGTTAAAAACGCATAAACGCGTGAAAGAGAAAACAAAGTACATACTGTCGATCCGCCACTCCGACAACAGAAAAGGACATTCTCCTTCCTTCTCCAGAGAAGATCGTTTGACAAAAAAGTATTTTGACCCCCATCCACGGTCGTTCACATCGGGAGTTTGTACCAAAGGCTTCCGACCTCGTCGGGCACGCAGTTGCACACGGGAAGAACTCTTCGACCCGATGAAGTAATTATACCACAAGGAGTCGAAATCAAAACCAGCACCAGTTTGCTCATTCACTAAGTCTAAAACCCTAAGGACTCTCCAAGCTTGAGGCATCACTTGACACGGCGCTAACGCCAAGGTAGCTAGAAAATCTCTAACAAGAGGAGAGAATGGGAACTTATGCCCTATCCTAAACGGGTACACATAGAAGCAAATCCACCCTTCGTAGCGCGCGTCGGCCCTCTCGTCCGGCTCAGGCAGCGTAGCAATCGTCTCCGGAGGAAAGCCCCCGACTTCGAGGACTTGGACCAGCTCTGCCTCCGACAAATTGCTAACCAGCGTGTCCGACTCCGTTAGGAGGAAATGAGGAGAAGTATCGCCCTCTCCGGCATCGGAAAGAGTCTTCGACGACTCAGAAGCCTCGAGAGAGACCATGTCGAGAATAGAGAGGGGAGGAAATCAGAGAGCTATGGCTAAGAAAATCAGAAAGCAAATGGCAAGAGAGACCGAAAGGCTTACCAAAAACTTGCAAAGGAAGGAGATGAAGACTAATCGCTCCCCCTGCTCAGAATTTATGGAAGGAAATCATGATCTGCAGAAGACGTCGCATCGTACCCTAATCGTGCGCCACGTCGACCTGTGCAACCGCGCCAAAAAGGATGGTGAAGATCGTGTCCAAGGAAGTCGCCATGGATCCCGGTCTACTTGCCTAAACCGTAAGCCCATAGCAACTTGGGGCTATTGTTGGGCCTGGATTCTCCAGAGAAGACAGATCGAGAGGACCGAGCCCAAGCCCACTGCAAATCGGGAGAATGGCAGACGAGTTCAGAAGAGTCGACAAGGCTTCTCTGGTCGAGCGACACCCGACAAAACCTCTCCAGTCAAGAGTCATCCGACAAGATCGCAGAGATCTCGCCACGCATTTAATGCGCAGATCATGCAACATCTGCAACGTTCAAACACCTTAATTTCCAGTAATTCAACGGCGAAATCCTTGCCATTACACTCGGTATTGAAGATAAAAACATAAAAATGGTGCAACGGCCACAGGAGTAAAGGGACTTACCATATTTGGAACGACGAAGAAGATAAGATAAGGGAACTCACAACTACGCAAAACACACGCATTCTCACTTAGCAAACTCACCAGAATAGCACTCTCGCTCTCCATCTAGCTCTCCAAACGGCTGCCTACGCCTGACCCCTGCCGGTCGCCACTCACAAGTCACCGGTCGAGTCCCACTCGATCTCTGATTTTATTACGATAAGTTGTATTGCGATCTAATCCGATTCACATGATATCTAATAAAATCATATTGCTATCATATATTTATTTCTTGTTTACCTATTATTTGCTTGGTTTGGACTATTTCCCATCGTCCGATCGACTAGTTACCCCGTCTAAGGCGATTTAGGTCGTCCGATCTTTTCGCCCCAAAACAATTAGTATTGTGATCGTCCGGTTTTCTATAGGGGAAATAGTTGGCGGTTCACACATAACCAACTCCGGCTCGTCTCTCCCGGAGGTCTCTCTCGCCGTTCCCCGCCGACGGTCTCCGGTCACGTCGGCCGTCATCCGTCCATGCTGTCCCGACCTGAAAAGAAGAGGGGCCCAAGGGTGACCTTGGGCTTGCCACTCTGACGCTCAAGTCAGTACACAACCCACAAAAAGAGTAGTAAAGGCGGTAGAGTAAGGGGCACGATGGGGCTATAGTACGGTAAAGCCTAGGGTGTGACAATCCAACGCGGTGGAGTAGGGAGCTAGGCGGTGTACAGTAGCCAAAACAGTGGAAAAAGTAAGAGAGAGCTAGGTTTCGGTTTCTAGCCGATGAGGTGGGAGAGAGAAACCAACCAGGGAGAGGGTCGAGAATCCCCTCTTCTTGTTGTAGATTTCACCTTATATACTTGAAGCTTCAGGGCCTCCTTGCATTGTATAGCTGGCCAAGTCGAGAGGGAGGTGTGGTCGTCCTGCCAGGAGGAGCCGAGGAAAGGCCGACAGGGCAGAGTGAGGTGGATGCCCGCGAGCCATGTGGTCGGGGGGGGGGGGGAGATAGTTTCCCGGGGTCTTGTTCTGAGTTGGGCTGTTCCGTTGATTGGGATTCTATTTTGTTTGGGCCAACACTATTGGGCCAGGCTAAATCCGGCTCCCACACAACCCCTCAAGTCGCGCGGCCGAAGTCCTGTCCGACCGGGGGGCTTGATCTCTAAAGGAGTCGGCTGGTCTTTGTGTGGTTACGGGCCTTCTTGTCGGACCGTGTGGGGGAGTTAGCACTTTTTTCTTCCGTTATTGCACTGTAGATGATGGGTCCCATATGTCTCATCTGGAAGAGCTACTATAAAAAGGGGCAGCGTCGTTTCATTTTTGGCTCAGATCTTCTTCCTCCTTTGCTCCGATTGTGTACTTTACTTGCCTCAATACTCATCTCGAACAATTGCCTTTGTACTTATCTTGAGTACTACTTGCTCTATGCAATGCCTTTCTTAGCGGAGTTTCTTGGATCAGTCGCGGATTACTTTCACCCTTGGTTCTCTTTTGCGAATGGTTGAGCCACGGCGAGGCCGAAAGGATGGGATCCCCTTCGAGTCGGGTGGGGATGGTTCTGCCATGCCCGCAGATTGCGATGTCAGGTTATGTCGGCAGCAGCGCGTAAAGAGTGTATGAATGTGGCTCGGAGCACTTGTGGATCGTCGCTTCTGTTTCTCCTCTTTTCCCCCTTCCTCAAGAGTAGTGTGAGCTCCTCAGGTGAAGGTGTTAGGCTGTGATACCCCGTATTTTTGTAAGGTTATTTTGGAAATTATGGAATTTTCCCGAGTACCCGTTGTGTACGTCGGATTTAATTCAGGTAGCTTGAGACATTCTGTAATGTGCTCTATATCTGTAATATTTTTCTCAGTGAAATAATATACAGACAAGGTGCCTTGAATTTTAAATTGTCGTTCGCGTACGATAATTTTTATCCCGGTTTATCGTCAAGCTCGTTCAAAGCCGAATGGGCGGGAAAAGGGGGAAACGGCGACCGCCGTTCAGAAACGGCGACCACCGTGGTTGGGCCCGAAGAGTCAACGTGTCAGCTTCTAGCTGGCCGTGACAGGCCTAGCGACGGCGACCGCCGCATTTACGGCGACCGCCGTGTGCCCGCCGCAGGCAAAAATACGGCGACCGCCGTGATTGTCCAGTGGGCTTTGCCCGATGGTCGCCGGCGTCGTTCGAGGCACGCCGTTACGTCGTTTGCCGCGTTTGAGGATTTGCAGATCACTCCTTGGGGTTTGCCTATAAATAGCAGAGCTTGGGCATGGGTTTTGGGTCATCTACAACCCCGAATCGCTGCCAAATTCGCCTCTCGTCGGAGTTGTGTTTTCGCCGGAATTCGAAGGTCTCGCCGGTGTTGCTTTGGTATGTTTCCAGAGTGCCTTTGTGAAGCTTTTGGTTAGCCTTGGAGGTTAGAAGCCAAAGCAAGTCGAAGGAGGCCAAACCGCTCGTGTTTTGGGGTGAGTTTTCTCTCGTTTCAGTCGGCCGTGTTCTTAACGGCGACCGCCGTGTTCTTCACGGCGACCGCCGCCAAGAACGGCGACCGCCGCCAGTGCCCAGAATGCCTTCGTGGCTTTGGCTTGGTCGGTTGTCGTCGTGGCGTCTTTCCTTTCGTGTTCTTTCGCCGTGTTTAGATTCGTACTGTTTATGTCGGATCTAACTTAGGGTTCCTTTTATGGGTCGACTCGAAGGTTGTTGTGCTGTCGGAACTATACCGTGTCGAGCCCGGAATCCAGTGACGTCTTTAGACTATTCTGCGGAGTAAGGCAAGTGGCGGTTCGCTCTTGCTCATTCGTTCCATATTTACATTAATTATCAGTAGTTTATCTGAGTAATTAATTTGGAATGAATATTCTATTTGTCTGGAAACGGTTTTGATAAACTGTTTTGAAAATCATATAATAGGTTGTATATCTGTTAGAACAACGCTATTATCTGTGATCGCCTTTCGGGCCTTTATATGGATTTATCCTGTAAATGTTGTGGTGCTGTAACTGTTTAGTTAGCACTGTTAGATAGGAACGTTACTCGGACTCTGTCCAGTCGTTTCTTTATAATCTGGTATCGGGATGGCTCGTCCCCATCTGGTACTATTCTATGATCATGATCGGTCTCTTACACATGTGTGTAGAGACAGGACACTTAGCTGGTGTCACAAACCTTTCGGTATACGTCACTCTCGACGAAACGTATACTAAGATGTGTCGTCCCATTGGTGGGGTACACATGTAAAAGTCTATAACGTGATGTGTGTTTTTGAAACATAAATCAGATAAGTGCTACCTTGACGCACATAATTAATACACCTTGGGCGAGTAGTGCAGCTAAGTTCAGTGCAGCTAGGAAAACTCGTCTTGACTTGAATGTAGTACGTTCTCTTTCCAATCTGGATTCGCTGTAGGCGATGAGGTTGGTCGTGAACCGAAGCATCTCAGTCAGTTTTAAATCATGGTTGAATGATTCTGTAACTTTCCAGATTTGTCATTGCTTCCTTAAAGACTCATTTCCGTTGGAGTCTTCTTTCGAGTCGATTTCTGTGAAGATTCAGTCTTCCAGAATCTTCTCTTGTGCATACCTCTTGTTTATTCCAGTAGGAATATGATGGTTGACTACCGTTATCGGTTATTATCCGAGAAGCGATGAGTCTAACCTAATATGACTGCTTCGAACCAGTCTGCTTTGTACCCTTACTAGTCTATTCATTTAGACTAACCAACCAATATTTTCCCTTGCATGGTTGGCTGGTGTCATCCGTTTGATTCGGCACATCAGTTAAGAAGTAGCTCAGAAGATTAGAAGGACTATGGAGTCGGCGGTGGTTTTTGAATGTTTTAATTATTTCTTTAATCAGGTTATGATCCTTTGGACAATAACTCCGATTGTAACTTACTTTCTTAGTCTTCCGCTGTGTTTGGTTTAAACTATGTTTTGACCTATTCGGGATTGGGTTGTAATCCCGTAACTCTTGTTTCCTCAACAATGTTATGTTTTGGAATTTAATGCTTGATCTTTGTGTATCAATTGCATTTCATAAATTGTATTTATTTGGTAAAGCCTTGGGTGATCTCGGTAAGGAACACTGGGGTCACTGGCGGTAATACCTTTCCAAAAGGGTTAAGTTTTGGGGGTGTTACAGTTGTGGTATCAGAGCCAAAGGTTTTAAAACGGGTTTTGGATTTTATAAATCAATTATCCGTTTTTGAAAATGCTTTAAAGAGGGCTCTGAATTTTCATTCTGAAAAGAATTTAAAAACACCGTTCATAGTCATGTCTTCTTTATAGTCTGATATAGTAAGCTTGCTTCTATGTCTAGAAAGACTAATTCCTTCCTTATTGTTCGATAGGATGGGTGTCTGCTTTTCTATTGGTAGGGGGTCGAAAGACGCCAAGTCGGATCAGCCGAGGCTAGATTTTCCGTTACCTCAGCGATGTTTCGAGGTTGGAGGCCCGAGTAGCCCACCCGAAGACGTCAAGCACGTTCTCCCCGAGTCGGTTGTCCTTGTAGCCAGGAATGCTATGGTCCCTAGACCTGCACCTGTGCCGCCACCAAGGGTGGAGGGAGTACAGGAATGGGAGCAGGAAGACGAGTTGTCAAGGTATGAACAAGGGGTTTACCAAGACGACTTTCTGCTTCGACCAATTCCCGAGGAGATTGAGTACGAGGAGGAGGAAGAGGAGATGCTTGAGCAAGATCCTGTCGAGGACGAGGAGATGATCGAGGATGATTCCGAGGATGAGGATCCCATCGAGGATAATCCCGAGGAAGAGGATCCCATCGAGGATGATCCTGAGGATGAGGATCCCATAGAGGATGATCCAGAAGAGGATCCAGAGTTGGACCTTGGAGGGCAGAATCAGGAGCCCGGTACAGGATTGTCACCAGTGCCAGAGTACGCACCCATGTCAGAAGCTGATTGGGAGGCACTGTATACCGAGTACGGTATTGGGAGAAGTGACAGGGAATTCAGCCTATCCCTACTCCAAGGAGATGGAGGTCGGAATCCGAGCTGTAGGAGATTCTCCGCCAGAGCGAGGTAATCTCCGCAGAACAGCAGGATCAAAGGGATGAGCTGATCGCCAGTACTCAGAGGAGGGCTGGAATAGGAGGACCAGTCATGGACGACCCATACTTTATCATGACTGAGCTAGGACTATGTGCTTCAGGGTCAAGCAGGGTGCGAAACCCATCGCCAGAGCTCGATGATGAGCCTAGCCCGAAGAGACCATGCACGAGTAGCTAGTCGTATGGGAGACGTTTTGGAACGCCTTGAGGAGGAGTGGCGTTGCCTATCGTAGTAGTTCGTTTCTTAGTTTTCCAAGTTGTACTTTGTGTAATATTTCAGTATTGCGGCAAGTACTTTGAGAAACACTTATATCTTCGAGCAATGTTGTCCTAACGCTCGAATGATAAACTTATGTGTAACTTGTGTAAGAATTCGAAGGTTCATCTATAAAATACCAAGTTGATCTATTCTGAGTAATTTATTTACGTTGGTATATTGCATAAGTATATTGCATAATATTAATGTATTGAATGCTTGGAATTTGATCGGTAAATAGATGGTGAACCCAAGAAGCACGAGGAACTCGACTCGAGCCGGTGCTGGGACTAGCCAAAACCCCAGACCAGCAGGAAGAGGTGTTCATGATGAACACGAGTCTGAGTCTCGCGTCCAGCAGAGGCGTGAAGGTCAAGATCAGACCCAAGCGCCGACGTTGTTTGACGCTGCAGTTGTTGAGGCGATCCGTGGGATTGTGATGCAGGCTATTACAGATGTCTTGAGACCAAGTGCGCCTCAAGCACAAGAAGTGCCTATTCATGCAGCGGTTCCTGATGTTGTGGAACCCAGAAACCCTGTGATTGAAGAGACTGCCGTTAGGGCGAGGGACAGCTATGGTCGCGCTCTTAAGACCATTACTTCCATGAGACCCGACTGCTATAACGGGAAAGGGGAGCCAGTGGCAGTGACTCATTGGTTCTCCCATATGGAGAGGCTGTTCAGGAACGTGGAGTGTACGGAGGCCGAGAAGGTCCATATCGCTTCTCTTCAGCTGAAGGAGGAGGCTAGCGAGTGGTGGGAGAGCACTGGTTTGGCTGAGAGCCCAGTGTTGACTTGGTCGATGTTCAAGACCAAGATGGTTGATCGCTTTTTCTCTCGTGCTATGAGAGAGGAGAAGCATAAAGAGTTCTTGTACCCTCAGACTGATGGTCTGAGAGTGACCGAGTTGGCATCTAAGTTCAACCATCTTCTACAGTACGCCACTGCCGAGATCACCAGCGAGGCTCAAAAGATCTGGTACTTCCACGAGTGGATGAACCCGGATATCAAGCCATTAATGGTGCACCACACATGCTCTACCTTGGAGCAGTATGTGGATTGTGCCTATAAGCTAGAGGTAACTCTCGAGGAGTCGACCAAGAGGCGCAACCGACAGAAGTCGATGCAGAATCAGAACTAGGGAGGTGGTTTTAAGCGCCCTGCGCCACCGTCTAACTTCGCCAAGTTCGGCCGAGCTAAGACGGAGATGACGCAAGGGGGATCGACTCAGCAGTCAGGGCAGACCAGGAGTACAGTTCAGTGTTATAACTGCGGTACTGCTGGGCACAAGAGCACTGAGTGTCGGAAGGAGAGGAGGCCATGCTTTGGGTGTGGACGTGATGGTCATCTGCAAAAGTTCTGCAAGCAGGAGAAGCAGAAGGGAGTAGAGTCGTAGCAAGGGTCAGTTCATCAGAGCAACTGACCTAGGTTTAAGCCTGACGAGACTCCTAGCCCTTCAGTGCAGACGACTGCTCAGAACAGGGGAAAGGCCCCAGTTGTTTCTAGAAGTCAGGGCCAACGCTTGTACGAGATGCGTGAGGCAGATGGACCCAACGCTCCGATTGCTCAAGGTACTCTATACCTTCACTCTACTTCAGTGTGCATTCTGTTTGATTCTGGTGCTACGCATTCCTTTATTTCGGATAGCTGTGTTAGCAAGTTAGACTTAGTGTGCAATGATTCGTGCGACCCTTTCGTCGTTAATCTTCCTAATGGAGAACGTTTGGTGGGAACCAAGCATTTGTCCGACTTTCCGATTACCATTCAGGGTAAGGAATTCGAGGCAGATTTAATCTGCATAGCCATGGCTCCATACGACATTATTCTCGATATGGATTGGCTAACGCGTCACAAGGCGGTGATCGACTTCAGTTCAAGAACGGTGACGGTGTCATCCGGGGGCCAATTCGTGTGCAAGTTCAAAGGTCGAAATGACGCTGATAACGGCAAGCTGATCAATGCGATGGCTACGTTTAAGCTACTACGACAAGGATGTGTCGGGTACCTTTGCTACTTGGATTCGCCTGAGAAGGATGGACCTGAGGTTCTTGATATTCCTGTAGTTAGGGAATTTTCGGATGTCTTTCCGGAAGAAATTCCAGGATTACCCCCAAATCGTGACGTAGAGTTTTCAATTGATCTCGAGCCTGGTACGGCGCCGATTTCCAAATCCCCGTATCGGATGGCTCCAGCTGAGATGCAAGAGTTGAAGAATCAACTTGAAGATCTTCTTGACAAAGGTTATGTCAGGCCGAGTACATCGCCGTGGGGTGCTCCGGTATTATTCGTCAAAAAGAAGGACGGATCGTTCCGACTTTGTATCGACTACCGAGAGTTGAATAAGGTGACGATCAAGAACAAGTATCCTTTGCCTAGGATTGATGACTTGTTGGACCAGTTGCAAGGAGCAAAGGTGTTCTCCAAGATCGACTTAAGATCTGGATATCATCAACTCAGAATTCGGGAGCAGGACATTCCTAGAACTGCGTTTAGGACCAGATATGGTCATTACGAGTTCGTAGTGATGCCTTTTGGGCTTACAAATGCTCCAGCTGTCTTTATGGATTTGATGAATCGATGTTTTCACCAGTACTTGGATAAGTTCGTGGTGGTTTTCATCGACGACATCTTGATCTATTCTCCGAATGAAGAAGTCCACGAGGAACATCTACGGATTTCCTTGTCGATCCTTAGACAACATTAGTTTTATGCTAAATTGTCTAAATGTGAATTCTGGATGAAGGAAGTGGCTTTCTTAGGCCACGTGATCAATAAAAATGGGGTTATGGTTGATCCCCAAAAGATTGAAGCGGTGGCTAAATGGACACAGCCCCAGAATGTGAAGGAGGTGCGCAGTTTTCTTGGACTTGCCGGGTATTATAGAAGGTTTGTAGAAGGATTTTCAAAGATCGCTCTACCGATGACCAATCTACTCCCCAAAGTCCACAAGAAGTTTGTCTGGAATGACAAGTGCGAGGTCAGTTTCCAGGAGTTGAAGCGACGGTTGACCTCGGCACCCGTGTTAGCACTCCCAGAGGGGAATGACGATTATGTGGTCTATAGTGATGCTTCCAAGTGTGGCCTTGGTTGTGTTTTGATGCAAAGGGGCAGAGTCATTGCTTACGCATCTAGACAACTCAAGACTTACGAAGAAAACTATCCGACCCATGATCTTGAGTTAGCAGCGGTTGTCTTTGCGCTGAAGATTTGGAGGCATTACCTCTATGGTATAAGATGTCAAGTCTTCACTGACCACAAAAGTCTCAAGTATATATTTACTCAGAAGGAGTTAAATATGAGACAACGCCGCTGGCTAGAGTTGCTCAAGGACTACGACATGGAGTTGTTGTATCATCCGGGCAAGGCTAATGTAGTAGCTGATGCGCTAAGCCGGAAGACAACGCACGAGACTGTGGTTGCGTTGCTTACTGCTCAGACCAAGCTAAACTAAGAGTCATGCGACATTGAAGTCTTGTATGACCAGCATAGAGGGTACCTGAGTATGATGGAGATTCAGGCTACACTGCTGGATCAAATCAAAGAAAAGCAAGTCGATGACATCATCTTGGTAAACTTAAGCAGTGAAGTGATGGATGGGAAAGCTCCCAGTTTTGTGGTTCAGGATGATGGATCACTTTGGTTTCAGGATCGGATCTGTGTGCCTAACACAGAAGGTCTTCGTCAGTTGGTGATGAGAGAAGCTCATTCATCTGCTTATTCTGTGCATCCTGGCTCTAGCAAGATGTACAAGGATCTCAGGAAGAAGTTTTGGTGGCCAAACATGAAGTGGGACGTAGCAGACTTTGTGGCAAAGTGCTTAACTTGCCAGAAGGTCAAGATCGAACACCGCAGACCAGGTGGTGAGATGCTACCTCTCCCCGTGCCAGAATGGAAATGGGAGGACATTTCCATGGACTTCGTCACTGGGCTACCCAAGACTCGAAGTCAGAGAGATGCTATCTGGGTAATTGTGGATAGGCTTACGAAGAGTGCTCATTTCATAGCCATCAAGACCACATGGGAAACCCAGAAGCTAGCCGAAGTTTACCAGAAGGAGATTGTCCGCTTACATGGCATTCCTAAGACCATTGTATCGGACCGAGATGGCTGTTTCATGTCAAGATTCTGGAAGGAACTTCATAAGGCTATGGGAACCGAGTTGAGGTTCAGTACAGCGTTTCATCCTCAGACAGATGGCCAGTCTGAAAGGACCATCCAGACTCTGGAGGATATGCTTAGAGCTTGTGTGCTCGATCGTCCGACTAGCTGGGAGGACAGCTTGAGTCTGATTGAGTTCACGTACAACAATAGCTGGCATGCTACAATCAAGATGGCTCCGTTTGAAGCTTTGTATGGTCGCAGATGCAGATCTCCGATTTGTTGGGACGATAATGCCGACAAAATTCTGCTTGGACCAAAGTTGGTCGAAAGGACGGCTTCAGACATTGCTTTGATCAGACAAAGAATGTTGACCGCTCAGAGTCGACAAAAGTCCTACGCAGATCGGAAGCGCAAGACTGTCGAGTTCGAGGTCGGTGACAAGGTTTTTGTCAAGGTATCGCCATCCAAAGGAGTTTTCAGATTCGGTAAGCGTGGGAAGCTTAACCCTCGCTACGTGGGACCATTCGAGATTTTGGATAGAGTGGGATCTCTAGCGTACCGTTTGGCATTGCCGCCATCGGCTCACCCGGTGCATAACGTGTTCCATGTGTCTTTACTCAGAAAGTATGTGCCAGATGAGTCTCATGTGCTTAGTTACGAGGACATCGAGATTCAAGCTAATGGTACTTATGAAGAGTTACCCGTGCGCATTTTGGAGCGTCGGGAGAAGCATTTACGCAACAAGATCGTACCTTTGGTACGAGTGCTGTGGTCCAAGTCAGGGACCGAAGAAGTTACTTGGGAGACGTGGGAAACCGAGTCAGATATGCTCAGGCATTTTCCCGAGTTATTCTCGACCTAAGTTTCGGGGTCGAAACTTCTTGTAAGGGGGAGGAGATGTGATACCCCGTATTTTTGTAAGGTTATTTTGGGAATTATGGAATTTTCCCGAGTACCCATTGTGTACGTCGGATTTAATTCAGGTAGCTTGAGACATTCTGTAATGTGCTCTATATCTGTAATATTTTTCTCAGTGAAATAATATACAGACAAGGTGCCTTGAATTTTAAATTGTCGTTCACGTACGATAATTTTTATCCCGGTTTATCGTCAAGCTCGTTCAAAGCCGAATGGGCGGGAAAAGGGGGAAACGGCGACCGCCGTTCAGAAACGGCGACCGCCGTTCAGAAACGGCGACCGCCGTTCAGAAACGGCGACCGCCGTGGTTGGGCCCGAAGAGTCAACGTGTCAGCTTCTAGCTGGCCGCGACAGGCCTAGCGACGGCGACCGCCGCATTTACGGCGACCGCCGCGTGCCCGCCGCAGGCAAAAATACGGCGACCGCCGTGATTGTCCAGTGGGCTTTGCCCTATGGTCGCCGGCGTCGTTCGAGGCGCGCCGTTGCGTCGTTTTCTGCGTCTGAGGATTTGCAGATCACTCCTTGGGGTTTGCCTATAAATAGCAGAGCTTGGGCATGGGTTTTGGGTCATCTACAACCCCGAATCGCTGCCAAATTCGCCTCTCGCCGGAGTTGTGTTTTCGCCGGAATTCGAAGGTCTCGCCGATGTTGCTTTGGTATGTTTCCAGAGTGCCTTTGTGAAGCTTTTGGTTAGCCTTAGAGGTTAGAAGCCAAAGCAAGTCGAAGGAGGCCAAACCGCTCGTGTTTTGGGATGAGTTTTCTCTCATTTCAGTCGGCCGTGTTCTTCACGGCGACCGCCGTGATGAATACGGCGACCGCTGCCAAGAACGGCGACCGCCGCCAGTGCCCAGAATGCCTTCGTGGCTTTGGCTTGGTCGGTTGTCGTCGTGGCGTCTTTCCTTTCGTGTTCTTTCGCCGTGTTTAGATTCGTACTGTTTATGTCAGATCTAACTTAGGGTTCCTTTTATGAGTCGACTCGAAGGTTGTTGTGCTGTCGGAACTATACCGTGTCGAGCCCGGAATCCAGTGACGTCTTTAGACTATTCTGCGGAGTAAGGCAAGTGGCGGTTCGCTCTTGCTCATTCGTTCCATATTTACATTAATTATCAGTAGTTTATTTGAGTAATTAATTTGGAATGAATATTCTGTTTATCTGGAAACGGTTTTGATAAACTGTTTTGAAAATCATATAATAGGTTGTATATCTGTTAGAACAACGCTATTATCTGTGATCGCCTTTCGGGCCTTTATGTGGATTTATCCTGTAAATGTTGTGGTGCTGTAACTGTTTAGTTAGCACTGTTAGATAGGAACGTTACTCGGACTCTGTCCAGTCGTTTCTTTATAATCTGGTATCGGGATGGCTCGTCCCCATCTGGTACTATTCTATGATCATGATCGGTCTCTTACACATGTGTGTAGAGACAGGACACTTAGCTGGTGTCACAAACCTTTCGGTATACGTCACTCTCGACGAAACGTATACTAAGATGTGTCGTCCCATTGGTGGGATACACATGTAAAAGTCTATAACGTGATGTGTGTTTTTGAAACATAAATCAGATAAGTGCTACCTTGACGCACATAATTAATACACCTTGGGCGAGTAGTGCAGCTAAGTTCAGTGCAACTAGGAAAACTCGTCTTGACTTGAATGTAGTACGTTCTCTTTCCAATCTGGATTCGCTGTAGGCGATGAGGTTGGTCGTGAACCGAAGCATCTCAGTCAGTTTTAAATCATGGTTGAATGATTCTGTAACTTTCCAGATTTGTCATTGCTTCCTTAAAGACTCATTTCCGTTGGAGTCTTCTTTCGAGTCGATTTCTGTGAAGATTCAGTCTTCCAGAATCTTCTCTTGTGCATACCTCTTATTTATTCCAGTAGGAATATGATGGTTGACTACCGTTATTGGTTATTATCTGAGAAGCGATGAGTCTAACCTAATATGACTGCTTCGAACCAGTCTGCTTTGTACCCTTGCTAGTCTATTCATTTAGACTAACCAACCAATATTTTCCCTTGCATGGTTGGCTGGTGTCATCCGTTTGATTCGGCACATCAGTTAAGAAGTAGCTCAGAAGATTAGAAGGACTATGGAGTCGGCGGTGGTTTTTGAATGTTTTAATTATTTCTTTAATCAGGTTATGATCCTTTGGACAATAACTCCGATTGTAACTTACTTTCTTAGTCTTCCGCTGTGTTTGGTTTAAACTATGTTTTGACCTATTCGGGATTGGGTTGTAATCCCGTAACTCTTGTTTCCTCAACAATGTTATGTTTTGGAATTTAATGCTTGATCTTTGTGTATCAATTGCATTTCATAAATTGTATTTATTTGGTAAAGCCTTGGGTGATCTCGGTAAGGAAAACTGGGGTCACTGGCGGTAATACCTTTCCAAAAGGGTTAAGTTTTGGGGGTGTTACATATGCGGGAGAAGGGTTGCGGTTGTAACACCCCCGACTTATGTCGGTAGTGTCACACGCCAGTGACCTCAGACTTTAATGTCTAAAGTCATCCTAGGCTTTAATCGGAACAATTATGCTTAAGTAAATAATAAACCTTAGATAATGAAAGGATAATCAGCTGAAGACTTTTATATAAAACTCAATCTTTTATTAAAATTCCTCTCATAACTTGAGAAAGAAAGTTTACAAACGGTATTGAATTTACAGCGGAAGACTTTTAAGTAAACCCTAAATACATGACTAAATAATAGAAGTGTTTATTAAATTGATACTAAACAACCTTAAAACGATATCACTTTAACCTTCAACTGCAAGCCTTCGTCTTCAATTGGTTATTTCAAATCGTCGGGGACCAACCTCTGATGTGCCATATAGAACGGATGACACCAGCCAATCATGCAAGGAATAAAACTGGTTGGTTAGTCTAATGAAAGACTATGCAAGAGTGAAAATAGATTGGTTCTCGTAGTCGCATATAATCACTACCCTTGTTTCCCGAATAAAACTCGGTAAACGGTATATGACTATAGACTTCTACCGAAAAGAATGAAGATGAATGATTAAAAGAGAAGACTCCAATGAATTGAGTCTTATGGGAAATTACATGAATTTGTCTGGGAACATTATATTATCACACAAAGTTTTAAAAACATCTCGTCGAATATTTGGGTCCTCGACCAACCTCACCGCATAATGCGGATCCAGATTGGAAAGGAGACTTACTTTAGACAAGAGACCAGACAGGTTCCACGTTGTACTTCTCGCCCGAGGGTATACTAATTATGTGCAAAACGGCACTTATCTTATTTAATTCTAAAATACGCATTTACGTTAAAGTTTTTAATCCACAACAATCTCGCAATGAGATATAGAACATGGGACGAATCCCGAATTTCGGCACTAGTTAAGTGCACCACCACTTATATAAAATAACGGTAGGTCATGACCAAAAGTATTAGGACAATTATCCTCCTAATACCAAGTTATAAAGAAACAACTAAACCTCGCAAGGTAATATCGTTCATACGAATACTCGTGCTAACTAACAATTATTATCTACACCAAATCACAACAATCCACACCAATTATTATCTAGCACCCTATAATAATAATATATAAGGGTTATAGCTAGCATACATACAACCTAATAATAAGGTTCAATTTACACAATACTTTAACACACAAGTTTCCAAACGAGAAATTAAGAATATTTATCCCAAATTAATTAAGACAATAGATTAATTGTCAATTAAGAAAAATATGGATCAAATTAGAAAGAGCGAACCGCCACTTGCCTTGAATCACGGAGATATGAACAGTATTACGGGGATGGTTGTTTCTAAGTAGCAACTTGAATCCCTGCTCTATTTCCGTTGCAGAAGCAAATCCGAGACGTACCCAAATCACACACAAAAATATTATAATTAGATAATTTATTTAATACTGAATTTTGAAGGGTATATGTCTCAAAATTTAAATTGAATTAATTTATCTCCTATTAATTCAATTTTCAAGACTTAATAGGTATGACGATTATCTATACGATTAAAAACCCATTAATCGTATATTGTAAATCATCTCTTTATAAATAAATAAATCTTATAATTTATTTATAAAGTGCATAAATTTTACTCCAAAATATTAACCAAATGAAAAGTTAATATTTTAACCATTCATAGTCTAAGATAATACCCAAAGTAATTTTATTTTCATTAAAATCAAATTAATTTCATCTTATTATTCAATAATTAAGATTAATTTAATTAACCTTAATTAAGCCAAATAAAAATAAAATAAAATTCGAACAAAAATCCCGAAAAAATACCCAAATGGCCGCGCGGAGGAGCTGTTGCGTTTTCCGGCCAAATTGGCAACCAGGCGGTGGTTCTCCGGCGGTGGAAGCTTAGGGCTTTTGTAGAGGGCTCCGAGGCGGTCCTAGTGGTTCCACCAATTGCAAGATTGAAGCTCTAACTTGCTTGAAGTTTGGCCAAGAACAACCGATTTGCGGAATTACGGCTCTTGAGATTGGACTTCGAAATTGGATGATTTGGGGGTCCGATTGGGAGGTCATTACTCCCTCCAATTGAAGACAAATTGATCCAGTTTTGGATTTGTTCAATTCGGCCACCTAGATGACACGTGGGTTTTGTGGCTGAAATTCCATGATTTTGGATGACATTCAATCCAATTGATGGAGGAATTACGTAGAGAATTAGTTTGTCTTCAATGCCCAGCCTTTAATTGGCTAAATCGGATCCAAGGAGGATCAAAATCCTCCATTAAAGAGCTTTAAGAGCTCACGTGAAAATGGTTCTGGAAAATTGGGGAAGATGACCACTTTTGGGCTTATTACACACGGCCCTCCTATTTTTGGCCTAATTGCACATTTTTGTCCAACCTTCTTAAGTTGTGGCAAAAATGCCCTCATTTTTACCTTTAAAAATTATAAAACTTACCCAAATTTATTTATCTTAATATTCCAAGTTTATAATATTATTTTAACCCAAAATTAAAGTGTAGAAAATTTTAACTTAAATTAAGATAAGCTTAAGTTATTATTCTTATGAATTTGACCATACTTAAATCCTTAACAAAATTTGTTAAATTTGATTTAAATACTCTAGGTCAAATTTGATAAGTTTTATCTAAATTATAATTAACATAAACTTAATCATAATTTAAGTCATCCTTGAAATAACTTACTTAGGACAATTATTACCTTATCCCGTTAGGGATAACATAAAAATTCTTATGTCCTTATTATTATTTAAAATTTAAAATTACCATCATTGTTGCACTTAATTATTTATTTTAACACCATACATTATTATTCATGTGATACTTTGTATCAAAAATTATCACATCCCAACCCTTGAACCTAAGTTCATGAAAGTTTAAATTATTCCTCTAATAGAAATTAAATAAATTTCAAAACTTTTATTTTTACCACTTTAAAATTTCTATTTTACCCTTCTATTTTAAGTGAGTTATTACAGTGATTGATGTCCCTCAAGACGCTCTTGGCCTTAAAGCACCGCGGCCGCCCGGGCGAGAAGGAGAAATCTCCTTCCCGTCCAGTGGGTGTGGGGTGAGATGGCGCTGGAGTCATGAGGGAAGCGTTTTGCTTCCCTGTGGCTGGGAGGGCCCATCCTCGTCTTGTCGGTTCCTAGGATGTGGTGTGTTGGGTGGGGGTTGTGTTTGGGGCCGATGGCAGGGGTGCTCGCCAGCGGTGTCGCGCTTCCCTGTGAGCCTCACAGTCAAAGGGAGTCAAGTTGGCCTGCTTCTCCTTCTCCAAGGGATCCCTTTACATCTTTCCATCCGCGGCTTTTTCTAGCTCTCTGGGCTTGGAGTGAAGCCTGGGGGGCGTGGGTCATGTTCCCGTTCGCCTTGAATCCTCAGGCTTGAAGTTTCCGCGGAGGCCTCAGGGTCCGCGGCTAGTGGCGGTGCTCACCTTCTTTCTCGTCTTCGGTCTCCTCTTTTGCTTGTTTCTTTCTTGTATACTTGCAGTCGGAATGGGCTTGCTACTTGTAACCTCTCTTGTAACTGTGCTTTATATGAATAAAGAGTGCGTTCTTTTAACTTACTTGATCTACTGTGGTGTTCGTTGCTTGTCTATTTCTTTGTTCCCGCTTGCATTCGTTTCTCTCGTTTTTTTTGCTTGTCCGGGACCTGATTAGACCTCCACGGGCAGTATCCATGGGTACTTGTAGTTTTGTCTCGTGCGTTGGGGCTCTTGCCTTTGCTTTTACTATTGCCTTCTTGCCCGCGAACATGTTGCCTGGGCTTCGAGCGATGGAGCGACTCTTCCCGCTTGATACTTGTGGATCTATATGGGCTTTTGCCTATCCGGCCTTGCTTTAGTCCGTGGGCTCTTTATCGGGACCATAAAGGTAGTTTGAACGTCGCTTGAGCGGTTAACGGAGCAGTTGATGTATGACAGTTTCTTCTACCCCTCAATCATAACCGTCACGTCACCGGTATAAATGGGGGCCTCCGGCCTTTCTCCGGCGTGTTGCTTCCCTTTCCTTGCTTCTTTGTGCCATTGTCTTCTTCTTCGTTCAAGCCTTCTTCGTACAGGGTGGACCAGGGCTTCTTGTGTTTAATTGGGTAGGTAAGCAACCCTCTTTTGCCTTCTCTCTCCCTTCTTATTTCTTCGCGTCACTTTTTTTATTGTTGTTTCACGAGTCGAGAGATACAAAAAAAACTAGCTCTGGGGTGAAAAACAATTTTGCAGGACTCCGCCGTCGTGGTCTTTTTTCCCCCATTCTCTCAGCGGTTCCCCTTTTCTCATTGTCTCTCGCGTTGTCAAGCCCGCTTCGAAGCTCTTTCATGTGCATTTCCTCCGAGTACCATTCTTCTTTCTCCCGAAAAGTCCCAATTTCAGAGATGGCATCGAGTTCCAGTGACAAGGAGGATCTTCTGATCGGGCCCGGTGGTCGGCGGGTCCCGGTGATTAGTGTGGGACCGTCGAGCGTCGAACCACGTGCCCAGGTGCCCGAGGTGGTAGGACTCAAGTGGCGGTGCCCCAAGCTGAGGAGCCCCAAGCGGAGGTTCAAAGTGTAGGGCCTCGAGCGGACGATCCCCAAGCGATGGAGCCCCCGGTGGTGGAGCCGCAATCAGAGGTGGGGAAAAGCGCTAGCAGCGGGTCTACGGCGTCCGGCGATCAAGTTTCGAGTGGAGTAGCCGGGAGGCCCCGCGAGAGGGTTCTCCCCCCGATCTTGCATGAGAGAGTTAGGTCAGATCGGACCGAAGGGGACGAGGAATTTAGGGCATATGCTCGCACATACAACCACCCTTCTAAGTTGACCTCCGCGGACCTCCAACTGATCCAGGAGGAGTATGACTTCCCCCCCCCCCCCCCGGCGTTTCACTGGCGTTGCCGCGTTCCAAAGGGCGCTCTCTATTCAGGTATTCTGGCGTGGTGGCGACGAACCGGGAAGCCTTGAAGGCCAGCTTGCGTTATCCTGCTCATGGTCTGGTGCTTGCAGTGCTGAGGAGCATGGGGATTACGCCAATCCAGCTACATCCGAATGCGTGGAGGTGGATCTTTGCTTTTCTGGTGAGGTGTCATGAGATGGGAGTCTCGCCTTCCTTCCGGCGATTCGTTACCCTCTTTTCGGCCCGGACCATCAAGACCGGCTACTTTACTCTGAAGGCGGAGGCTGTTAGTAATATCTTCCTTCCCTCCAAAGTCAAGGACTGGGAGGAGAAATGGTTCTTGGTCGTGAGTGACAATGTTGATAGTCTTGGGGTGACAAACGTTCCCGCGAAGGGGTCTAGGTTGAATCGCTCTGGTGCTCTCCTCTTGGATGTCGGGAAGGAGTTTGCCGATCAGTTCACGGGCCTGTCTAAAGAGATGGTAAAATGCAAGGACTTCTTGACTCATACGAGGATGATTTTCACAGGGTTGTTCACTCTGCGAGCCAACCCTTAGGGTCGGCAAAGTGGTAGGGGCCCCCATGCTGATCCACGACCCTAGTGATGGCCAGTAGATGTGCCTTCTTCTTTCCTTTCATGTTTGTGTTCTAACATTTCCTGCACTTTCTTCTTCTTCTTTTTTTGCAGGCAACATGACGGGTCCCAAAGACTTCGAGGGTATGGGCGAGTCGGAAGGCGGTTTTGGGGAGATGCAGGAATTGCAGGGTGACCGGGAGGAAGTGTTGAGTGTCAGCATGGGGTACGAAGAGGGGGCCGAAGACTAGGCTACGGGACATGCCGAGTTTACAAGGCTTGTCGAGTTTGCCTGAAGGGAACCTTGCCGGAGGGACTATAGGGCAAGTACCACCCGCGGGGCTGTCTGCACCGCCCGCACCAATCATAGACTTGTGCACTTCGTCGGGAGGTGATGATTCAGGCCTCGCGCGTTGCAAGACATTGTTGCTGCGATGAATTGGTTCTTCACTCTTCCCATGCTTCCCCCAGTGAGGTGAACAATGTCCTCCGGACACTTGCCGGCTTCCTGCTAGGTGTGGCTTACATGAAGTCGCTTTCTCTTAACGAGGAGGGCATCGACTCAGTGCTAGGTGCCTCCTGGCTCACGGAATTTCTTACTTTCTTATTTTTCCCTTCTTCTATTTTCTGGATGAGTTTCATAGGCTATTGTCGGGGTGATTTAGTGTCTTGCTCTCGATTTTCTTCTTGTTTGCAGACGGGGTTCATGATCGCGGAGCGTGATCTGTGAGCTCAGACTTCACGAGAGTACATAAGGCAGACAGATGAGCGAGCACAACATGTAGAGGAGCTGAGGCAGCAAGCCGAAGAGCGCGCAAAGCATGCTGATGAGCGGGCGAAAGAGTCAGGGCGGCAAGCCGGGGAGCGTGTTAGACTGGCTGAGGAGCAGGCGCAATGCGCGGAGGAACTAAGTCGGCAAGCCGCGGAGCGTGCCCATCTGCTCGAGGAGCAAGTGTGTCTGGCTAAGCAGAGGGCCGATGAGGCAGAGCGTGAAGCTACGAGGCTAAGTCGGGAGGTCGGGGAGGCTAAGGCGGAACTTTCTCGCTTGAGTCAGGAGCATTCAGGGCTTCTTTAAGAAGTTGAGAGCTCAAGGGCGGCTGTTGCCTAGCAAAAGCAAGCGATCCGATAAGAGGCGGTGATAAAGTTTGCAAAGGGGCCGCGATTCAAGTGGAGGTGTGTGTACTTTTCACGTCTTGTGTATGAGGCCGGGGCCCAGGATGGTGTGAACCAGATGGCTCGTCACGCTGGTGTGGATCCCATTGTCTTTGACCCGAGAGCCCAACCGATCAAGCCTAGGCAGGCCGAGATCTATCGGCCTCCCCCATTCGGCTATATGGTGGACGATCATCCCGGCGTGCTAGAAGTGTGGGGTGTGTTTAATCTTTTTGAAGGGTCGACAGCGCTCCCGAAGGAGCGAGGCACAAAGAGGGACCGTGATGCTTTTGCCTCGCCTTCAGCCTTTCCGGGGAGCTCTTCGCAGCCGGCTGCTTCTCATCCTGCGGTGACAGGGATGAGGTCACCTATCGGGATTGACATGTTCTCGGACCCACCGGCTAGGTAGGCTTGCAATGATGACTTCTATGCTTCCTTTTAGGAGAGTGTCGTGGACGGGGACTGCCAAAATCCCGAGGACCCTGGATTGTCGGGTGCCGACCACTGAGCCCCTAGCCGAGTGGCTTCTGCTGCTTGCCATTCCTCTCTCTTTTGCTTGTCTTAAGTTCATTGTAGGCATTTCTGGAATAGTCTATTGTTGTTTTGTTTTTTTGGCGATGAACATTAATTGTGGTCATCGGGCTACGAGCGGTTGGGATTAACCGCTCACTATATATTGGTTTCTCCTTTTTATGCTCATTTGCATCCTCTGCATTTCTTGCATTTCTTGCATTCCTTAGCATCTTCATTTCTCTTTTCTAGCTTTTTCTCGTGTCTGTCTTGCCTTGGTCTTTTTTGCAGCTTTGCAACAAATGGATCATCCTCCCGGTTTTCCTCCTTTGCATAGTAGTTACGCTATGGAAGAGCCTCAGACGGTTGTGGTTGTGCAAGTCTACTGGAGGGGGTTCTAACAAGACGTCGGGGAGATTGGGATGTGGCCGCCTCCCACCGTTACATCGGCGGGCGTCGGCTGGCATCAGCGGAGGTACACATTGCTTTCTACTGGCTTCACTCTCGACATCCTTTTCGACCTGGCTCATGTCGGAGATCCCAACTACGTTGTCCGAGAAGTCCACTACTTCCCTTACTCAATCGAGTTTCCTCGCATTCTCCGGCGGGTAGAGAGTCAGTCAGATGACGATGCGCTTTACACCCTTAGTCGTCGTGAGCCGGTGTCGCTGTATGTGGTGGGGGATTGCTTGGTGCCTCCCGGCTTCTAGGGCTTGTTCTTGGTTCATGTTGCCAAGTTGCGCTATGGCTGTGGTTCATGATGCCAGGTTACATACCCCGACATGTGAAGCCGGCCTTGCTTTTTCCAATGGCTCCTCCGGGGTCGGGTTAAGGGCATCCCTTGACTATTCCCGTGAGGATGGGATTTTCTAGTTTTTCTTTTTTAGACTTAGTAGATCTCGACCGGGTGTGCTTCTTTGTAACATTTTGCAACTGCTTGTTCTTTTGTAACACCCGACCTCCTTGTAGCATTTTGTAATGCTTGCTCTCTTCTGTCAACGAATAAAGTACATTGGTATCGTTTCTTCTTCTTTGCCTTTGATTTTGCTCTTTGTTTTCCCCGCTGTTGTCGGGCTACTTCCATCCCCTGGCCCGGGGGCTTCGCTTGAGTGCATTGCGCCAAGAGAAGATCGCGGGGCAAATTGAGTAGCCGACACTTCGCTTTGTTGCTAGGGATTGTATCTTCAAGTGCTTTCCTTGTTCACGGATTTGATGTTGCTTGGCGGCTAAGCCTCTTGCCTAATTGCTTCTTGTTTTTACTGCTTCTTTGTCTTGGGGGTATTTTGCATGTCCTTGGGGCTTAAGTGCTCTTGCCTTCTCCGAGCTTTGTTGCCCTTTTGCCATTGGTTTCGTCCTTCATGCGTTCTATTGTCGTGAGCCATTTGTCATTATTTGTATTGCCCTTGGTGGTCTAGTGTTGCTCCTTGCCCTTTTTTACACGGGATGGTTCTTGCACATTCATTGTATTAGTTCTTTCAACATTGCTCTCGCCCCCTCTCGGGCCTCATTTCAATGTTGCTTTCAGTATTGCCTTGTATTGCTTTACTATTGCTCTCGCCCCCTCTCGGGCCTCTTCTCAATGTTGCTTTTAGTATTGCCTTGTATTGCTTTATTATTGCTCTCGCCCCCTCACGGGCCTCTTCTCAATGTTGCTTTTAGTATTGCCTTATTATTGTTCTCGCCCCTTCCCGAGCCTCTTTTCAATATTGCTCTCAGTATTGCATGGTATTGCTTTATTATTGCTCTCGCCCCCTCTCGGGCCTCTTTTCAATATTGCTCTCAATATTGCATGGTATTGCTTTATTATTTCTCTCGCTCCCTCCCCAGGCCTGATATTGCTTAGTATTGCTTTCGCCCCTCCCCGGGCCTTGCCTTAATATTGCTCAATAATTGCTTTCTTGACTTGAATGGGTGTTGCATAACAGCTATTATCACAAAAGAGTTTAGTTTCTAGTCGGGCTTGCCGGTACCTACATTACATATGTTTCTAGAGCCTACACGGGTGTTGCTTTCCTGGGCGCCATTGCTGCTTTCTTGCTCACGGGAAGTACTTCTCCAGGTGCAAGACGTTCCATGTGTTCAGGACTAGGTTGTCGTCCTCTCTTTTCAGCTTGTAGGCTCTTTCAGCCACTTGGTGCGAGATGATGTACGGGCCTTCCCACTTTGGGTCTAGCTTGCCACCCTCCATCCTCCTGAGGACTAGGTCCCATTTCTTGAAGCATCGGAGGAAGATTTTCTTGTTGTAGTGGGCCGCGATTCTCCTCTTGTACTCGGCTTTGCGGATTTCGGCCATCTCTCGCACTTATTCCCTCAATTGCAACTCTAAGGCCATTTTTTCACTAATGTTTTCCTCGTCGTAGTGCAAGATCCTCTCATTCGGGAAAATATGCTCTACTGGTACAACTACCTCCATCCCATATGCTAGGCAAAATGGTGTTTCATGGGTCCCTTTCCTTGGCATGGTCCGGTTGGCCCAAAGGACGAGTGGGAGGACTTCTGCCCACCGTCCTTGTGCTTTGTCTAGCCTTCTCTTCAAGCCGGCTAGGATCTGCCCATTAGCGTTCTCAACCTAGTCGTTTGTCTGCGGGTGGGATACTGAGGCAAAACGCAGGTGGATACCCAAGTTGTCGCAGAATCCCCTTAGCTTCTCCGTGTTGAATTGGGGTCCTCGGTTGGTGACAATGTCTTGGGGGAGCCCAAAGCGGCAGATGATGTTTTGCCAAAGTAACTTCTTTACCTTCTCGACTGTGGTTGTTGCCAGCGCTTCCGCCTCGATCCACTTGGTATAGTAATCGATGGCCACCAGGATGTATTGCAGTTGTCCGGGAGCGCGAGGAAAGGGTCCGAGAAGGTCCATCCCCCACATTGTGAACGGCCATGGGGCACTCAAGATCTTTATCTCTTGCCCTGGTTGTAAAATGGCGGGCGCATGGACCTAGCAAGGGTTGCAGGACCGGGAGACCTCTATTGTATCCTTTCTCATGGTGGGCCAGAAATAGCTAGTGCGTTGGGCCTTGTAGACCAGAATCCTCCAACCTGAATGGCTGCCAAAAATGCCGCTATGGATTTCCTCGGTGAGCTCGCGGCCATGCTCCAGCGAAACGCATTTAAGGCTCGAAGAGTTGTATCCTTTCTTGTACAGTCCCCCTCCTTTCATATAGAAGCGCAAAGCTCTGACCTGTAGTTTTTGCCTTTCGGCCTTGTTAGACGGAGATGATCCCTTCTCGAGCTATTCCTTCAGGGGTGTCCTCCAGTCACAGGTCTTATTGACTGTCAAGACTTGCATTCGAATGGCGGGGAGGCTCTTGCTTTCTACGCGGGCAACACCCGTGACGCATCCGGCCGATCGGGATCCAAGTTTTGCGAGGGCATCTGCCGCAGCGTTTTCAGGCCTTGGGAAGAAGTGAATCTCAAAATGGTGCAAAGCTTTGGCCAATGTCCTTACCTTCTCGTAGTATTCAGGCAGGGTTCCCGTCTTTGCCTTATGCGTCCCTCGTACTTGGTTCAACACCACTTCGGAGTCGCTGTAGCAGGTCAGGCCTAGGGCTCCGTTTACCAGGCCAGTTCCACTACTGCCAAGAGGCCCTCGTATTCTGCTTCATTGTTAGTGGCTTCAAACTCTAAGGCTAACGAGTAGTCCATTTTCTCTCCTCTCGGGGACATGAGGACCAGGCCGGCTCCGCGGCCTCCCTCGTTTATCGCCCCGTTAGAGAAAAGCACCCAACAAGTCAGGGTGCATATTGCTTCCGCAAAGGCTTCTTCCCTAAAGCTGGCTTCGACCAAGAAGTCGGTGAGAGACTGCGCCTTGATGGCCGGACGGCTTTTGTATGAGATGTCGAACTCGGAGAGTTCTACCACCCACTTTGTCATTCTGCCCGAGAGGGTAGGTTAGTGGAGTAAATTCTGCAATAGGAAGTCCGAGAGGACCTGTATGAGGTGGCCCTAGAAGTATGACCTCAACTTGCGAGTGGTCGTGACCACAGCGAGGGCTAACTTCTCCACGGGTGAGTACCTTGTCTCCGCAGGCAACATGGTCTTGCTCACGAAGTATACCGGTATTCGGGCGTCATTCACAATAACTGCGTTGATGGCGGTATCGCCTACCGCAATGTATGGTTGGAGTTCCTCCCCGGGTGCGGGAGCCGTCAGGGTGGGTAGTTGATTCAGGTGGCTCTTCAAGTCCTCAAAAGTGGTCGCGTGCTCTGGGGTCCACTCAAAGTTGACTTTTCGGAGGGCCTTGAAGAAAGGGAGACTCTTTTTTGACAGTCAGGCACAAAACCTGCCCGGATAGTTCACTGACCCTAGGAAACGTTGAACCTCCTTAAAGCTCTACGAGGCCGTTATTGCCAAGATTGCCTCAACCCTTTCTGGGTTCACATCGATCCCTCTTGTACTGACTAGGAACCCTAGAAACTTGCCTGCTTGCATGCCAAAAACACACTTCTCTAGGTTCAAACTCATCATGTTGCTTCTCAGAGTGTTGAAGACCTCGCGAAGGTCTGCCGTATGCTCGGAGGCATACCGGCTATGTACACTAATATCGTCAACGTAGGCCTTCAATGTCTTCCCCCTTAGATCGCGGAAAATGTGATCAATGAGCCTTTGGAACGTGACACCTGCATTTTTTAGGCCAAAGGGCATCACACGGTAGCAATATGTTATTGCCTCTGTGATAAAGGCGTTATGCTCCTCGTCGCGTGGATTCATCTTAATCTGGTTGTAACCGGAGTATGCATCTAGAAAGCTGAGAGCTTCGTGGCCGGTCGTGGAGTCCACCAGCCGGTCGATAGAGGGGAGCGGGTAGCTGTCTTTAGGACATGCCTGGCTTAGATCGGTGAAGTCCACACACATTCGCCACTTGCTTTCTTGACCATAACTACATTAGACATCCAGGTCGGATATTGCACTTCTCGGATGAACCCTGCTGACAAGAGTTTAAGGATTTCCTCGCGAGCTCCCTTGGCCTTGTCGATAGCTTGCTTCCGCCTTTTCTGCCTTACGTGCTTGGTCCCCGGGATGATGCTCAAATTGTGGGTCATGAGCGCGCGAGGGATCCCAATCAGATCCTTTGTTGTCCAGGCAAACACATCCCTCGACTGGCTGAACAGCTCCTCAATCTGCTCCTAGTCGTTCACGCCCAGATGAGTCCCTAAGAACATCCTCTCGTCTTCCTTGCCGAATGGAGTTATTGTCCTTGTTTCCTCGCTTTCGACCACCGGGTGGACTTGCTCCCGTACCTCTAGGTCAGCATGTTCTTGGGTTCCTTCCGAGGACCTCACTCCTGGCTTTAGCTCTTGGACTTGCAATACCTGCTCTACAAGGCCCTTTCCCTTAAGGGTAGTCAAATAGCATGCTCGGCTTTCTGCCTGCCAGCCCTTCGATTCTCCTACATCTCCGTGAATTGGGAATTTTACTTTGAGGTGGTACACGAAAGCCACAGCCTGGAACTTGTTGAGGGACACTCGCCCGAGGATTGCATTGTACGCGGAGGGTATTCTCATGACCATGAAGTCCACCGACTCAGACCGGCGTGGGCTCCCTTCATCTCCCAAGATGAGGTCCAAAGTGATGCTGCCGGAGACAGCGACCCTTTCTCCCGAGAACCCAACCAGCGAGTAGTCAGTGGGGCGGAGCTCCATGGGTGGGATCTCTAACTGCATGAATGTGTCCCAATACAAAATGTTCGCGGAGCTTCCCGTATCCACCAGGATCCGCTTAACGAGCTTTGTTCCGAACTGGGCATGGATGACCAAAGGGTCATAGTGCGAAGTTTCCACCGCCTCTGTGTCTTCCTCCGTGAAAGAGAGTTGGTGCCTTACGGGCGAACTATTGGCGATGCTGAGAACTGGTAGTGCGGGGTGGTGTCTTCCTCCTCGCACGTATCTACGTGCGGCCCTCATACTTTCCCCCAGGGACTAGCGCCGCCAGAAATGGTTCCCACACAACCGTCCGGGGGAGGGAAATTGTCTTTCCTCAGAGGGGGAGGAGGTGGTACTGGATTCTTGTTGATCTCTCTGCTCACGGCTCTGTAGCCTTTTGCGAACAGGGACCCTAGAGTGGGCTTCTTGGTCGGGGAGCCATACCTCATGCACTCGTTGTCGCCGTGAGTTTTGGACTGGTGGTACGAGTATAACTTTTGAGAGGGTGGTCCTTGTTGCGGTGCTGCCTGAGACTTGGAGCGACTTAGGAATGTATTGTACTGCGGGGGTGGCTAGTTCATCGACACCGTGTTCACCGGAGCTTGCTCGGAGGCTTTCCCCTTGTCCGCGGCCGCTGAGGGCCTCCTTTGTTCCCATGGGCCCTGGTAGCTTCCTTTAGCCTCATTCCAGGACGCGTTCGAGGGCCCTCGGTACAAGCTTGCCATATCTTCGGGCCGGATGTGGGTATTGGCCTTGTCCAGCAACTTAGAGTAGGTCGCCGACTCCTTCTTGGTGACAAAGAACTTGAAGTCCGAGTTCGCGAGCCCTTGTATGAATGCATTCTTGGCTACTTTCTCGTCGAAGTCGCACACTTGTATCACTTCGGTCGTGAGCCTCTTAACATATGAGGCTAGGCTTTCCGTCTCTCGCTGCCTTAGGGTAAAAATCTCTTGTATCCCTTGCGCCTTCGCCTCGAACTCCCAAAGTGTGTCAGGAACGACTCCTCCAACTGGGGGAAGCTGTCGATACTTCCCGCCGGGAGGTTGATCATCCACGTGAGGGCCGCTCCTGTGAGAGAGTTGGGGAACGACTTGCACATAGTCAGCCCATCAGCCCGACAGGATAGCATCACATACTTGTACTTCGAGATGTGGTCCTGAGGGTCCCCTTCGCTAGCATACTCCCCCATGGCCGGAATCGCATTAGCGTCAACTTGGGGTATGGCCATCAGCACCTCGTTTGTAAAAGCGACAGAGCCGTATAGAGCTGGGAGGTCGGCGAGGCCTTGATGCATTTCGGGTACAGTGGGGTATGGCTCAGTGTGGGAGAAGTTGTTCCTCCTCTCATGGCGGTGGTGCCTGCTGGGGCCAGCCGGGTGGGGCCTACTTGTGGTATGGGTCGGGCATGCCCTCTTCTTGGAGATAGAGGGAGGCTCAAAGTGGCCGGTCCAGGCGCTGGCGTGTACCCATACCCATAGGGTGGGAATGGCTCCAGAGGGAACCCATACTGGGGGTATGGCTCCATTGGTGCATGAGGAGGGGCTCCTTGGGGTGCGTACGGCCCCCAAAAGGCTGGGCATGTGTACTGCCATCCATGAAACCCTTGGAAGTTCTCTTCTTCCACATTCATGAAAGGGTGTCTTATGTGGGGAGTCTGGGGGTTGTTAAACCCAATCTGGTTGGTGTGGTTGGTGTAGAGCTGGCCAATCCTGAACCGGAATTGGTGAACCGGACCGGGTCAAACCCTGAACCGGACCGGAACTGAACCGGACCGGCGGTTCAAGGTCTCGGCCGGTTCAGGTTCAAGGTATACTTGAACCGCTGAACCGGTGGTTAAACCTCCGGTTCATGAACCGGCGGTTCAACAACCAGTTCGTAGGCGGTTCAACAACCGGCGGTTTAACAACCGGTTCACGAACCGGCGGTTCAACCACCGGTTCGTATGCGGTTCAACAACCGGTTCAACAACCGGTTCACGAACCGGCGGTTCAACAACCGGTTCACGAACCGGCGGTTCAGGAGAAAAATAAATATTAAAAAAATAAAATATACCCATTACTCTAAAATCCAAAACACCCCTAAAACCCTAAACCCTAAACTAAAACCCCAAACCCATATAATGTTACATAATTACATTACCTTTTAAATCTTAAAAAAGCTAAAACAATCATAAACACATTAAAAATGTTTAAATAATTAAATATAAAAAAAACTAACCATATAGTTGTACAAAATCTTAAAATACAAACCCTTAACCCTAAAACTATAAACCCTAACCTAAATCATATAATGTTACATACTTACATTACCCTTTAAATCTTAAAAAAGCTACAAAAAACATAAAAACACATTAAAAACGTTTAAATAATTAAATTTAAAATAAAACCTAACCATAAACAATATAAAACCTTAAAATACAAACCTTTAACCCTAAACTATACACCCTAACCTAGAGTCTTATATCCTACATTACTCTTTAAATGATTAAATCTTAAAAAAGCTACAAAAAAACATAAACACATTAAAAACGTTCAAATAATTAAATTTAAAATAAAACCTAACCATAAATCATAAATAATACAAAACCTTAAAATACAAACCCTTAACCTAAACTATACACCCTAACCTAGAGTCTTATATCCTACATTACTCTTTAAATGATTAAATCTTATTAAAGTTACAAAAAACATAAACACATTAAAAATGTTCAAATAATAAAATTTAAAATAAAACCTAACCATAAACCATAAACAATACAAAACCTTAAAATACAAACCCTTAACCCTAAACTATACACCCTAACCTAGAGTCTTATATCCTACATTACTCATCAAATAATTAGATCTTATTAAAGCTACAAAAAACATAAACACATTAAAAATGTTCAAATAATTAAATTTAAAATAAAACCTAACCATAAATAATACAAAACCTTAAAATACAAACCCTTAACCCTAAACTATATACCCTAACCTAGAGTCTTATATCATACATTACTCTTTAAATGATTAAATCTTAAAAAAGCAACAAAAAACATAAACACATTAAAAACGTTCAAATAATTAAATTTAAAATAAAACCTAACCATAAATAATACAAAACCTTAAAATACAAACCCTTAACCCTAAACTAGAGTCTTATATCCTACATTACTCTTTAAATGATTAAATCTTATTAAAGCTACAAAAAACATAAACACATTAAAAATGTTCAAATAATTAAATTTAAAATAAAACCTAACCATAAACCATAAACAATACAAAACCTTAAAATACAAACCCTAAACTATACACCATAACCTAGAGTCTTATATCCTACATTACTCTTTAAATGATTAAATCTTAAAAAAGCTACAAAAAACATAAACACATTAAAAATGTTCAAATAATTAAATTTAAAATAAAACCTAACCATAAACAATACAAAACCTTAAAATACAAACCCTTAACCCTAAACTATACACCCTAACCTAGAGTCATATATCCTACATTACTCTTTAAATGATTAAATCTTATTAAAGCTACAAAAATCATAAACACATTAAAAAATATATATAAATAATTATAATCACTATTAAGTTCAAGCCCTTTTTTAATGTAATTTTTTTGAAAAATGTTTTAAATATTTTATTTTTTTATTTTTTTTTTATTTTCGAACCGAGTTCTAAACCGGCGGGAAACCGGCCGAACCTGAACCGGACCGGAACCGGACCGCCGATTCCGGGGGGTAGCCAGTTCAGGTTCCGGTTCATGAAACTGAACCGACGGTTCATGAACCGTGGTTAGCTCTAGGTTGGTGGACCCGACGTCCGACATGGCTAGAGATGTACTAGCTGTGTGAGAAGTCCCCAAGGTCGGCGCCAGTGTGATCATCCGGTTTTCCGCAGGGGAAATAGTTGGTGGTTCACACGTAACCAGCTTCGGTTAGTCTCTCCCGGAGGTCTCTCTCCCAGTTCCCCACCGGCGGTCTCCGGTCACGCCGTCCGTCCACGATGTCAATGATGATTGCACGAGCATTGCAATACAAATGACCCCGTCCAACAAGGAATCATTAAGCGTTCATTCCCTTTTGATCTGCAAAATATATACCTTATTGTTAGATATGAAACTACACTCTGTATATGACACTACGAGCCTAGCATCTACCTGGTGAAGATCCATTTCCCAAATTCTATAATCAATCTAGGTTTCGGGAACGTGTTGCTCCAATGCACGCAGTCGATCGATGAGTTTATGTTAATCCGCCCTATGCCTCAAGTAATCGCGCTCGCAGTTCTTGATAGATCGCATGTAAGTCGACTAGGTATCGTCGTCCATTTGTTGCCCTAAAGTGTACAACAGAATTGATTCAACATAAGACTACGAGAAGTAACAATCAATTACAGTAATAGATTAAACAAAGTTATTAAGCAAAGGTGTTTCATTACTATCGCCATCCTGGTCGCCTCCCCGGGCAATCTGGAGCATATCCCACAGCTCCGCAAACGCGTGGATCTGGACTCATCGTTGATGTTGTTCGCCATTTAGTATCAACCTACATCATATCATTATCAAGTCACAATCCAAAAGACATTGATTAAACTTGGCAACTTATAAAACAAGGAAGAATTACAAACAAAATCAAAACACATATAGTGAAACAATGGAATTCATAGGAATGAAGACACTTTTGGTAAACCTATCCTAAGAGTAAACAAAAGGACATGCGTAGAAACCAAAACTCTCGACTACACTAACACTTTACGGGGCTTGCAAAACGACGACTTTCACTTTGAAACCCTAACATGTTACGGGGTTTCATTTACTTCATATTCACAGATCTTACAAAAAAACATTATAGCAGACAACATGCAGCCAGTTATTGCCAATCCATGTACATAGTAACCGCCATTTTTAACTTTGTTAAGCGCAAAATGATAGTACATCCACGAAAAACCCCATTTTATTAGCAGAAGAAAATAATCTAACACAAGGAACGTACATCTACCTTAACATGTAAAATGTGACCACAAAAATGGGAAAAATACTAAAATGTCAACAAACAACAATCAGACAACACAAGTTACACAAAGATTAGGATTCTGGCTTCGACTTAAACGTCCTCGAATTAAAATATATAAAAAATTGAACAGCGGATATGATCAACTAAATTAGAAAAGACGAAAAATAACTCACACTACACCGGGTTTGGAGATTTGCTTTACTCTGAACAACCGCAAACGAAGGGGGCAAATGAGAATCGGAAGAACAAGGTCGACGGAGTAAACACAAAAGGAATAGTCGGTGTAGGGTTTGGAGAAAAAAAATCGAGTAAAATTGTGGTTGCCATCTTCGATTTGACTAAACACACAGACGCTTGAACTTCCAAACGCGTCAATCACACTAATAGAGTGATGGATTCACACTGTTCGAGGTTTCAGGGGAGACCCTACGTTTTCTGCTTAATATATTCCATTTTAAAAGCCCTACACCGAACCACCACACGTGCACATTAGCAAGCACTCGATAATAATTAAATGTTTGTGAAATATAAAATTTAATCATCCACATTAGCAAGGATAAATTACTATAGACACTTTACATATAAATACACATTAAAAAAACATTAAGACATGTTCGTCAAATACACAACAATCTAATCATCCACAAACTAATCCACAATAACGTCGGACTTTGGATACAACAAAAAAGAAAAAAAGAAAAAAAGAAAATATATACAAAATTTATATACATCTCCTCTATAGTCCAAAACAATTGTAACGACTTTCAAATATTCATAACAGAGACAAAAAAACACACATATAATCACATGTGTTACTACTTGATATATACGCCCACAACTGCATATATACGTAAGCGAGCATTTGTCACCGACCCGTGCTTAGGCCACCTAGTATATCTTGTTTCTAATTAGATAGACCATAGTCTGAATGTAATTGATAAGTATCAATGTATTCTATCCATATCTTATACGGTAAATATCTTTAATATCTTGTTATATTAATGTTGGCAATTATGAAATGTATATATTGAATGTCAATATTACACTACACTTTCATGGTATCAGCGGCTCCCCTTGATCAACCCTAATCCCCCAATTCTTCATGCCTTATTCTCCCATGGCCACGGACGGCGAACTCGTCGACAACAATCCTCCTCAAAATATCAATATATTGATAGTTGATATCATATACCATAATATACTCCAGAGCCTCATTTTCCATAGGCATTATAAATTGATTGAATGTTGGTAAGTTTTAAAGTAAAAGTGGTGTTGTTATTGGTTCGCTCTGAAATATTCTGATTTGGTAATTGCAGTACTCGTGGATCCTGCCTGAACTACTTGAGCTGCAGTTGTAGGCTTGTATAGCCCTCACCCTATGAATCAGACCTTCAATTCCCCCAAGAAAAACAAACAGAGCATCATTCAATGCAAACAATAATCTGATTAATTAAAGAAACACACCTTGGCTTTATTTTACTCCATTAATCCAGACATACATGTATAAAGGTAAAGTTTAGGCTATCTTACTCCGTATATGGTAGGACAAAAGCGACGTATGCTTGCTACAGATATCAAGTGCTCTTCTGTGACGTACTTGTGATTTCTGCTCTGCAGCAGTCTTGTTTGCATGTTTGTATTCAACCATTGTAAATGCTGAAACTCAAAACTAGTTCGATATATGCAACTAAAAAGGGATGGTACCAAGTCAAGGTTTCGACTTTTCAAGTCCTACCTAAAATCTTTGCTTATAGGTTAAATATATATCGATCAAAATACTCATGCTCGTAATTTTAGCGGGTTGAATTAATTTCTCTTTAGTAATCGGTGTCATTGCTGATGAGGACATTACAACTTTGATGGTGAATATTGTATCACACATTACTATCCTTATCTTTACTGCATTGTTGAATGACAAGCATCGAAATGATTTTTCCTATTATTAAAAGGAATAAAAGGGCATTAATTCTATAAATCATAATCACGATCAATGATATTTTAAGTGATCCTTTTCACGGACGGCCTTGTTAACATAGATCCCTTATTTTGTATATTGTATACACACGGGCTGGGGTAATTAAGTGATAAAGAAAGAAAGAAATGGTTATATGATACTATATGTTTTGGAGTTTGATCAGATAAGAATGATCATTACTATATAAAATAAGAATGATGTACATATAAATAAAAAATTATGTATATTTAGGCAAAAATTTATGTACTTTAAGAACTCATGCACATACAGACAACAAATTATGCACTTTATAATGCGTATAAGTTTTTGCTTCTATTTATATAAGTTTTTGACTATGTGAGCGTGACTGTGCACATTCGAAAAATATATAAAATTTTACTTATATGTGCATAAGTTTTACAAGTGCATACGTTTTTGTCTGTATGTGCGTAAGTTTTTACTTGTATATACATCATTATTATTTTATACGGTAATAATCATTCTCATATGATCAATGCGTATATGTTTTACCCTAATAATAATAATAAAAAAACTATTTTTACGTGTAGCGGTGTAAGGACAAATAATATGAATCAAAACTAGTAATTTTACCAACTACGGAACGGCTAAACATGTTCTTCAATAGGGTCCCTTCTAGTTGCACCATCTATAATTCTCCCATCGAGGACTCCAACCACTTGTTTTTTAAATGCCCATTTAGTTTACGATCTCTACAATTTCTTCAAGAACTTTTGGGGATCACTTTTAGCATCGACTTTGACAATGATTTCTACACCAATTTGGAATGCTTTCATTCGAGAAACAAAAATATCGTTTCGGTTCTTTTTCTTTGGTGGACAATTTGGAAAGACCGTAATGCTTTAATCTTTAGAAATATCCCGAATTCCCGATCAATATTCATACAACAGTCAACAGTGCTTTCATTTCCTACAAGGATTGGATACGGTCTTTCTTGGAAGAAGCTTCATTTTCTTGTAAAAATAAGGGACCAAGGTAATTTTCAAGATGGAGAAAATCCCATTCAAATTGTATTAAATTAAATTTTGATGCTTCAGTCAAACAAAATGGTTCAACACATATTGGATATGTATTCCGTAACCATTCTGATGAGGTAGTCTTCTTAGACTACATGCAGATCCTCTGCTCCTCACCTATTAAGGCGGAGGCTTTGGCCGCTCTTGAAAGCCTTTGTAGGACTAATTTGCATCGTTTTATGCGAATAGTTCTTGAAGGAGATAATCTTTCTGTCATTAATTACATCCATGAAATTTGGAAAATTCCATGGGAGATCTCTCCCATAATTATGGAAATTAGATCTCTGTTATATGGTTTGGATTATTTTCAGGTTCATCATTGCTACCGAGAGTCTAATAAAACAGCTGACTTTCTGGCTTCTTCTACCATCTCTTCTATTGTTCTCCGCAGTGCAATCTATGAGTTCCTTTCGAAGAATCAAGACCACACTTAACAGCTTCATTCTCGAAGAAACTACGTAGATTCGAGATTCAGCGTCCCGTTAGCTTGTAAATCATTTTGTAAAAATCATCTGTTGCAATGATTTAGGTATGTCTGTTGGTTTGTAAGGATACTTTCTGTTTGTCTGTATAAAAAAAAATACTAATAATTTACTTTATTTTAATTTTTTTTTGCTTTGAGAAGTGTACAATCAAATTACGGACTAGATACTTACAAGTTACAACGTCACTAGGGAGTTAATTGGTACACCATATTCCATAAGGGGCATTTGATTTATTTTGATAGAGACAAAAAAGTCCATTAAAGTCCAAAGCGTCAGGAGGGAACCATAATTAAAGATGTCATTAGGTAATGCTAACACAATCATGATCTATCAAGAAAATTTAGTCTTATTGTTGTTAATTGTTTGTGCAGCCTATAAAGGGCTAATCCTACTTGGTCTAGATTTCACACGACATGGGACACATCAAGATTAAAGTAGTAGTAAATGGTCACTTACCAATTTACTTCTAGCGCAATCTATGATTAGATGCAATAAAGTCGGTTAACCTATATTTGTCTATCTATAAGCAGGGGCGGACGCAAGATTTTACTCTAGTGGGGTTAAAATCCTAAAGAGAAAAAATATATCGTTTATCTTAAATAAAATTTTAATTTCAAAGTATTATTTATTTAAGTTTAATGTCTACCTTACATAGACAACTTTAATTTCAAACAACAAACACTATATTCGAATCCCAAATGAAATTTTATTTAAAATTGATCCAAAAATTACACAAATCTAAAGCAAATTTCATCATTATTTACTACTTTCACTGTGTAATTTCAACAAATTTATATAAAAATTGATTTTAAAATTTACAAATCTATAAACCCTAAATTTATAAAAAAAAATTAACACAAATAAGGATAGATATAAAAAAAAGTATTACATTTTTATTGAATAATTTATGTGCAAATTTGGATAAGTTGTGTTTCATTTGTATTTTTTAGGATTATGCATAACAAATCATAGATAAAAAATTATATTACAAAATTTGGAAAATATATATATTATTTTGAACACTTTTAAAAAAAATTAAAAAAAAAAATTAAAGAAATGTTTGAAAAAAATCCAAAACATAAAAAAATATAAAAAATTAAATCCCAGTGAGGGCTACATGGGACCTCTGTCCGCCATTGTCTATAAGTTTGGTCGTTCAAAATTAAGAATATATAGAGTTATGTATAAAAACTTGAAGGGGTTGGTCTAATAAAGTATGATAAGGTCTCGGATTCTGATAGGTCGCAGGTTTGAGTCCCTACTATTTTTCTTGAGGTGAGACATATGAGAAATTAAGTGTTTTTTGAGCCATTTGGTCTTCCATGTCCTTCGACTGGGACGCCATCTCCTCACCCTAAATTTTTTCGACAAAAAAGAGAGTTATGTATAGTTGTTTTTAATAGTAAACATATTGCACCTAAATTCAAGGTTAAAGGTAAATATGTTAATTATTAACGTTCAGTTGGTCCAATGATTTGACGTTGTTTCTATCTAGAGTTCTCATATTCGATTTCTACTAGAGGCGTATATAGAGACACTAACGTTGTGAGGGGTCTATCCTTCATAAACCAGTAATACTCTCAGGACGTAAAGCGGCTCTATCCTATCGAACTAGCGGCCATACCTAATAAAAAGTAAATATGTTAATTCATAATAAAAATCCGTTTAACATATAAATTTATGGTTTCTATTTAGGACCAAATCCTATAAACTTATTTTGTTTATTCTGTTAACAAAAATAAATATTTTCTAATTTAAATTTTCAGTTTTCAAACTGGAATATATTCTTGTTATGCACGGGTTTGATTAAATTTATGGTTTCTATTTTCGGATCAGATTAAGATTTTACGTGTTACGACCCACAAAATATGAGTCGGATCTTCATATCGGATCAAATATTAATAGGTCTATAAATAGTACATTATGAAATAGATATGCTATAAAAGATGACTATTTGACTCAATGTGAAAATGTTTAGTGACATTAATCAATTCTAATAAAAAAAATCAATTCTAGTTCGGTATATATCAAAGTAGATTGATAACTTTTTGAATTTTACAAAAATATAGAATTTTAGGTTAAAAGAATAAATATTTTCCAACACTATTCAAATTATATTCGAACATCCGAGGTTCATAAAGCTAACAACCAATTTGAATGGAGAAAGGTAAGAAAAAACACATGAATTTGATGGATCACCTTTTTTACCTTTTATACGCTTTTATTTTCCCGATTATCATCACACTTTACACAGATTACACTAATCAAGCATGGAAAAATGAGGTATAAAATTTAAAACAGACGATTTAACTTGTAAAAGATGAACGGTTTTGCAATAAAAAGACACCGCCGAAGGCTATAATCTCCCACACGACGTCGTTCTAACGTTTCTCTCCCACCCTCTTCTTTCTCGCTCGTTTCCCTGTATTTTGCACGAACTGCACATCTCTCTCCCTCCCACCGGATCTGCAATTTCCATACGGTCGTTATTTTCATCGGAATCCTCCACCCGATCTCTCTCTCTCTCTCCACCACCACCAACCGTTTAACTGTCTTTCAACCTCCCGCCATTTTTGTCGCTCCCAGACAAGGGGATTCCTGGAAACGCGTTTCCGTGCTTCATCCCCGAGTAACGTGGGGCTGAACTTTCGGCATCCGTATCGTTCGCGTATAATTCGGCTTCTGCCTCTGCTGCCGTCACTGCTAGGGCATTTTCACTCGCTGGAAATGCCCTTACCATGAGCAAAGCCGGCACCGACGGCTCCACCGGAGAAGAAGAAGAGGAAGAAGAAGACGACGGGGCTGGAGGAGAAGAGGAGGAGGAAGAAGAGTGCTTCTACGAATCGCTCGATCGGATTCTCTCCTCCTCCAATTCGTCCACCTCCGCTTCCGAGGACGAAGACGTCGCTTTCAACTCTCCGTCTCACCTCCAGTCTTCCGACTGCCATGGCCTCGCCAAGCGATGCCCTAAATTCCCAATGTGTGTCCAGAACTACGACGTTTGGATCTCGGACTCCGCCTTCTCCTCCGCCTCCCTCCAGCAACGCCGCGATCGCCTCCTCCACGCCCTCGGCCTCTCCTCCGACCCCACTCTCTCCCGCCGCAAGCCCTCCGGTTCCGATGACGGCTTTGATTTCGGTCGATCTGCATCCCCTGCTCACACCAGCGCCGACAGTCTTAGTTCCAGGATCAATTCCGATTCATTTGGTTCTAGCGTGATTCGGTCCAAATCCAGGGGTTCTGCTTGTACCGAGTGCGAGTCTTCCCGCCACCCTGCCTCTGTTAACCATCGGCGTAGTTCACTTCGTGGTTCCACTTCTCATTCTCCTACTATGTTTTCGTTTCCTTCATTTTCTGATAATTCTGTAAATAGTAAGATTAGATTTAATAAGAGTAACGCCGGTATTAGTATTCACGCTAATGCTGTTGATAATTTGTCGAGGGAGGGCAAGGCTTGCCTGAATGATCCTTCCACTGGGATGGGTAATCGCAGTGCTGATGAGAATCAAAGCTGTGATTTGAGGAGGGATAGACCGGATAGTAGTGATACCTGTGGGAAGAATGTGAAGGAGTGTAGTCAGACGAGGGTTGAAAGTGCTGATATGGGTTGTACTATAAAGAACCTTGATACAGGTAAAGAATTCGTGGTCAATGAAGTAAGGGAAGATGGCATGTGGAAAAAACTCAGGGAGATTGGGACAGGGAAACAGTTGACCATGGAAGAGTTCGAAATGTGTGTTGGGCACTCCCCCATAGTACAAGAATTGATGAGGAGGCAAAATGCTGAGGAGCAGGCCAAGGAAAATTCAGATGCAGATGGAGATGGGAATGGTGAGAATGGAGGAAAGTCAAAGAAGAAAGTCAGTTGGTTTAAGAGTATCAAGAATGTGGCTACTAGTGTAACTGGGCTTAAGGAAAGGCGCAGTAGTGATGAGAGGGATGCTTCATCGGAGAAAAGTGGACGAAGGTCAAGTTCTGCAACAGATGACGGCCATGATGTCTCCTTTCAGGGACCTCAGAGGGTCCGGATTAGACAATATGGGAAGTCAGTTAAAGAGTTGACGGCCCTCTATAAGAGCCAGGAGTTTCAAGCCCACAATGGATCCATCTGGAGTATTAAGTTTAGTTTAGACGGAAAGTACCTTGCCAGTGCTGGTGAGGATAGCGTGATACATGTTTGGCAAGTGGTGGAATCCGAAAGGAAAGGGGAGCTGCTGAGGGATAGACCCTCACCAGAGGATTCAAGCTTGAGCTTGTTGTTCTTAACAAATGGGTCACCTGAGCCAAATTTACTTTCCCCAAATCTGGAGCACCCTTTAGAGAGGAAAAGGTGGGGAAGGACGTCTATTAGCCGGAAGTCGGTTAGCTCGGACCATGTTGTGGTTCCAGAAACTGTGTTTGGATTATCAGATAAACCCTTTTGTTCATTCCATGGACATCTTGATGATGTGCTTGACCTTTCATGGTCCAAATCTCAGGTTGGTTGGGAAGTTTCGTTTATTGTTACATGCTATGATTAAATTGCAATTTGATTTTATAGTATAATGAGAGCTATCACTTAAAATTCTACTCAGTTACATCTAGCACTAGCACTATCAGTTAAAAACGAATTTATTCTGAGTCCTATCTTGATTTAATGATCATTTCTAAATATCAGCGTGTCAGTTAAAAACAGTGTCTGTCTTATGTGATATTTTTTTTTCTATCAATATAGTTTTCAGGCTAATATTTATATTTTGTGAGAAATCCTTTTCCCGTTAGTAACTATAACGTCTGATGACAATTAGATCAGAATCTGACTATGCTTTCTTGAAGCCAGGGGCTTTGTTGTTATTTGCGTGATTTCTGGAAGCAGTGGCAAGTTTGGGTCGACTGAGAGGTAGAAGGAGAAATCAGGATGAATATTGTTTAGTTGAGTTGCACAGGTTGGCTTTTCATGTGTATATTGAAATATAAAACCATTTGATGACGAGTCTTGAGGTTATAGAAATTCTTAGATATGTAATAAGGCTGACATGGACAAGATGATACAAATACTGGGAGCTTCGGTTGAATGGGTATACACTATAAGTCATCCCAATGCAAGCTGAACCAATTTATTTTTCACTGATTTGCTATTCACCATGATTTGCTATTCACTGATTTGCTATTCACCATGAGTGAGGAACACCATGACCAATGAACAAGTTTGAGGTTCTCAATACCTGGTTTGTATGTCATACAATTCGGTAAAAATGAAGAGATTAATTATCACACATCAAAGTTTGCGACTTTATAGATTTTGGAGTGAAGATCGTGTTGGTCACAAATGCTGGATGAGAAAAGACTTGCTTATTAAATCTTCAAATTTATATTGTGGTACTGAGGTACTGTTTGCCAAAAGAGTCTGTTTGTTTCTATGATATCCTTGGGCAACAAGAGGAAATAAAATGGAGGGTGGGGAAAGTTGCTATGTCTTAACACTAGTCTGATTAGAAAGTTTTTTTTGCAATATTGGTGGATTTTAATGGCGAGAATGTTCGGACCTGCAGCTTCAAACTGAATATCTTTTTCTTTAGGTCTAACTTGGTGACAGTTGTTTGATGTTAAACTAAGCTTTGGTAACTATAGGATGAGGAATTTTCTATTGAAATGCATTAAGTTGCTTATGGTCAGAGACCTGCAATTTGTGTTTTTCAGCTTCTGCTTTCATCTTCGATGGACAAAACTGTTCGGCTGTGGAGCTTGTCTAGCAAGACTTGTTTGAAAATATTCTCACACAGTGATTATGGTGAGTACTAGATACTGTTGACTTTATTAACAATAAACCATGTCCACCACACTGAGAGTTCAGATTTACTTAATTCTCTAGCAGAAGCGTCTTACCGTAAAACATTAGTGTGATATTCTGTGTATAAAATCCCTGTTAAGCTTTAGCTTTGTCTAGATCTACTTATGAACTGCTCCTCTGAATGTTTAGGCAGTAGCCTCAACTTATATCTTGCAATTTGCGTGGTATTGATGCAGTAACTTGCATCCAGTTTAACCCAGTTGATGATAGATACTTCATCAGTGGTTCACTAGATGCGAAAGTTCGCATATGGAGCATTCCTGACCGTCAAGTTGTTGACTGGAATGATTTGCACGAGATGGTGACTGCTGCTTGCTACACTCCAGACGGCCAGGTTGGTCCAACTTATGTTCATATATTTAATTGTTTTTTATGGTTAATTGCCTTTGGCTTTAAGACTGCTTTTCCCGTATTTTTTCTCACAAAATCCTTTTTGCCATTGAAGGGTGCATTAGTTGGTTCTTACAAAGGGACTTGCCGCTTATATAACACATCTGGTACAGTTGGTGGTTTTGTCTCCTCACTTCATTTTACTCATCAATGTGTCAATAATCATACAATATTCATGTTCCAGTTGTTTTTTCTTGTTTTCATCAGAAAACAAATTGCAATCAAAATCTCAAATCAACTTGCAAAACAAGAAAAAGAGATCACATATGAGAAAAATCACTGGTTTTCAGGTGAGAAATCTTTGCAAGATATACTGCTGATTTTCTCCTGGTCTATCTATATCAATACATCATAGTTGTTGTCTATACTGGCTCATATATAGTTATTTTTAATCTTTTGGTTGAATAGTTTTCACCAGGAAGTTCTTCGGAAGTGCTTATAACATCTGCTGATTCACGTGTTCGTCTTGTTGATGGCGTTGATCTGGTCCACAAATTTAAAGGTATATAATAAATATCATCTCTCTTTTTTGTCTTTCTAGTTTCACTTGTAGATACCTTGCAATTGAGGAAGCGTGATTCTTCTCTTTGTTTGATGCATGACAGGATTCCGAAACACCAACAGTCAAATATCAGCTTCAATCTCCACCAATGGGAAGTATGTGGTGAGTGCTAGCGAGGACTCGTATGTATACGTATGGAAACACAGAGGTGAAACCCAACCAGGTCGAAGCAAAAGTACAACTGTGACATGCTCCTATGAGCACTTCCATTGCCAAGACGTATCGGTGGCCATCCCTTGGCCTGGCATTGTGGATTCTTGTGAACTAAATGACCCATGCTCAAGAGAAGACGACCCAAATGGAGCGTCCGACAACTTGCTGAACGAAACCTCAACAAACAACCACCCCCCTCCAACAACACCCATTGAGGAGCTTGGTGATATTGAGGGCTCTCCATCAGCTTCTGGATGCAACAACAGCCCGTTTCATGGGACCATATCCGCTGCAACAAAGAGCTATTTCTTTGACAGGTTCTCAGCTACATGGCCTGAAGAGAAGCTGCTTCTGGCTACCAAGAACTATAGTCCTCGCCCCAGCTTGGACTTTTCAAATGGTGTGATCCAGAACAGATCAGCATGGGGGCTAGTCATTGTAACTGCTGGCTTGCGAGGGGAAATTCGAACCTTCCAGAATTTCGGGTTGCCTGTTCGGTTATAGGTATGAACACAGCCCTTACAGGTATGCCAAATCCATGTACAGAGACTGGATTTGGGGTTGTAATAGTTTCAAGTTTGATTGTCCTTACTTTGCTTTATGGTTCGGGTTGGGTGGGGGAACATCGACGAGAGACTTGCCTTTGTTCGGCTTTGAGCATTGAGGAAGGAAATTAGGTATTGTTCAGATAAGAAAGGAAATTTAAAAGATGAGAGTACAGCCTGGGGTTTAGAAACCCATGGAATTTATGTAATGGGGGGAGTATAGATTTCTACGAATGATTAAGTTAAATGAATTGATTTTTGTACCAAAACTTTCTTTGTGAATTCCGAAGGTTGAGAAACTGTAAGATGCACATAGCACCAAACATACACAGAATCTGACAGGTTGGATTGTGAACATGGCAGTATAGTACACGGCGGTTGATTCTGACCGCAATTATGGAAGAAAACCTTAACACAGCATAACAGCAGAGAAAAGAATATGTACACCACCCTAAACAAAGACAACAAGAGGAGCACTGGAGCGCAACAGCAGCAAGCCAGCAAGGTGAAGTGGAAAATAACAAGAAAACAAGAGCATACAGAAGTTGTTGCTTGGCTTTGTGTTGCAGACTTATGAATGGGAATCCCATTCGGTCCAGTTGGAAGAGCTCCCGACACGTGGCATGCTGTTGACGCGGCTGTAGACGTCGACCTTGAAGTAGGCCCCACCCAAGGCGCCCTCGCTGTCAACCCTGGGCATTGCCCTCATCTTGTACATTGGGTGCTCATAGCTCATCAGCCCGCCTTCACTGTGGAACATGCACCCTAACAAGAAACCCTTTCTTACACTCAATTTTCCAATTCAACTCAAACAACACCACACACAGACACATACCATTAGGAAAGGGCCCAAAAGACTTGGCACAAACTCTCTTGACAAACTCCAACTCATCAGATATTATAGCAGATCCATCAGCAGCCAATCCCCAATAAAGCTTGACTCCCCCATCCGAACTCTACCCTCCAAAAACAAACCCAAATGAATCAGTGCAAATTAAAGCAACTAAGAAACAAACAGATGGGTCTAGGACAATATACCACGGCGGTGAAGAGAGTGGCGGCGGTGGAATCATACATGATAAAGGCAAAGGTGCCGTCAAGATCCTTGATGACTTGATCAGAAGGATAAGGTCCCCTGTCTCTAAGAGTGCGGTAGGCCTCCACCAGCAGCATAGCCTCGTTGGTGGACTTGGGTGACAGCCCATATTGCTTGATCAACGGACACAGGTTGTTGAGGCTGCCTTTGAACACACAATAGACGTCCTCGTACCCTACAAGCAACCTGCACACACACACACACACACACACACACACACCTAGAATTATTTGTGTGTGACATGTAAATATTGAAATCATAGTTTTGATGAGTGAGTACAGCTTGTGGAGAGGGTTTGGAGGGGAGGGCGTGGAGTAGGCGAGGACGGCGGAGTTGGCGAAGGTGAGGGAGAGAGTGGAGTCAGGAGGGTGGGAGGAGAGGAAGTCAAGGAGGGCTTCTTGAGGCTTCTTGGGACACTGGGAGGAGACTGGGCTGTGGAGCTCCTCTGGTGGATGTGCAAATGCCTTTGGAAATATGCCCAACATCTTCTTATTAGATTTCTTTTTGGTCGATTTATGAGATCAAACTCAAGCAAGAAAGATATGAAGTGGAGGAGTAGAGGTAGTGGGTATTTGTACAAGGCGATCAAGACAAGTAGAATCAAGGTTTCTTGGGGGTGCCTGTTGATTTGTGAAATTCAAGCTTGTGGGCTGAAAATTGGATATGGATAGAGATGGAAATAGTGATGGCTGACGAGGGTGGTGGGGCTCCTTTGTTTACCTAAATCTAGAAGGGAAAAAACTTCCTACGAAATTCCTCTCTTTTTTGTTCTTAAAATTTTTCTTATTGTTGACGCTTTAATTTTAAGTAGAATGTCTAACGCTTTAAAAATTTCCTCTCGTTTTTGAACGCTATTAAAATGCGTTTCGTCTTCTTTCTCCCTCTTCTTCTTTCCCTTTCCCTTTCCATTTCCTAGAAACCCTAAAATGTCTAACGACGGCAACGGCGATCGTGTGGAGGCGGAGGGAGAGACGCGGTGGTGGAGCTTCTGGCGGAGGTGGACCCAGATCTGGTGGCGGAGGCGGGAGGAGAGACGGTGGTGGAGGAGGCGACGACGGCGGAGGTTCTGATGGAGGTGGTCCCAAATCTGGTGGCGGAGTCCGAAGGAGAGACGGTGGTGGAGGAGGCGGCGGCGGCGGAGGTTCTGATGGAGGAGGCGGCGGCGAGGAGGACGACGACGCCGGAGGAGCTTGTTCCGGAGACGACGCCGGAGGAGGTAGGTCTGGTGCCAGGTCCGGTGCCAGGTCGGGTCGGGACCGGTTCGGTGGAGGAAGTTGGTTCGAGTCGGGCCGGACTCGGGTCGAGGCCGGCTGGAGGAGACGATGTGGGGTCGGAAAACGCTCTCTCTGTGGCGACGACAGTCGGAGCAGCAGCGGTGGCGCAGTTGTCGACGTGGGATGAGTCGGTGGCGTCTATAATCGAGGCGAGCGGATCGAAGAGTGTTTCGGTGGTTCTAAAGCCGAAACGACGTACTTATGAGGTATTTTATGAATTAATAATTATTTATGTTTAGATATCATTTAAATAAGAAGATTTGGGAAAAGGTTATCGACAGGAGGTTGAGAGAGTTAGTTATCATATCGGAGAACCAATTTGGCTTTATGCCTGGCAGGTCGACGACGGAAGCTATCCATCTGATGAGACGCCTTATAGAGCTTTATAGAGAGAGGAAAAAGAATATGCACATGATTTTTATTGATTGGGAAAAGGCCTATGATAGAGTGCCTAGAGACCTTCTATGGGATTGCTTGGAGGCTAAAGGGATTTCAGGAACGTTTATTAGGATTTTGAAGGATATGTACGAGGACACAGAGACCGGTGTCTGCACACCAGGGGGTGATTCTGCTTACTTCCAGGGTGAAAGTGGGGTTGCACCAAGGGTCGGCGTTAAGCCCTTTTCTGTTCATGATTATGATGGATGTTTTGACGAGCGACTTGCAGAGGGAGGTCCCTTGGTGTATGCTTTTCACGGATGATATTGTTTTGGTTGATGAATCCAGAGCAAGGGTTAACACAAGATTGGAGGAGTGGAGGAATGCTTTGGAGACAAAGGGTTTCAAGCTTAGTCGAGCGAAGACAGAGTATGTAGAGTTCAGTTTTGGTCCAGTGGCAGAGGAGGAGTCTGACGTGATGTTGGGGGAGCATATTGTACAGAAGAGAGAGAGTTTCAGGTACCTCGGCTCGGTCATGCAGAGTAACGGAGGTATTGACGCGGATTTACAACATAGAATTCAACCGGGTTGGCTTAGATGGAGAAGGGCATCTGGAGTGTTGTGTGACAAGAAGGTTCCTCTCAAGCTAAAAGGAAAATTCTTTTCGACAGTGATCCGACCAGCCCTTTTGTATGGTGCAGAATGTTGGCCGATAACTAAGGCGCAGGAGCAGAGGTTGATGGTAGCAGAGATGAGGATGTTACGCTGGATGTGTGGCTACACGAGGCTAGATAGAATCCGAAACGAAGTTATCCGGGGAAAAGTTGGAGTGGCTACTATTCAGGATAAATTGCGAGAATCTAGACTACGTTGGTTTGGGCACGTGCAGAGGAGGCCTACTAATGCGCATGTGCACAAATGTGAGGAGTTAGCGGCAATACAGTTTCGTCGGGGCAGAGGGAGACCTAAGAAGAATTGGATGGAGGTCATTAGAAAAGACCTCGCCTTTTTGTCTCTCACAGCATCTATGACTCAGGACAGGTCTTTTTGGAGGGATATGATTCGCATTACAGAGGGTTAGTCGGACAGGGGATCCATGTGGCGCTCTGAATCTCTTCTACATATTTTTCTCTATTTCTCTATTTCGGTTCCCTTTATACTCATTTTTCCACTCTCGCTCTTTTTAGTGGGTCGTTCGATGATACATCCACCCGACTAGTCTCGGGGTTCAGATGGAACCATCTTGACTCCCCCAGACATCCGTCATAGACGGGTCAATCCACTAGGTTGTTGTTGTTGTAGATATCATTTAAATATTTGTAATATATTAATTATTTGTTTATATATGAAAATTGAAATGCACTCGTAATTAATTATAATAGGGAAATGAAATTTGACGACCAAATATTAGAGGGATTTTAGGTATAAATTGCTTATGAATGTAAGAAATGATATTAATAAGCAAAAAATAAATGAAAGAATAATTAAAATTTCATAATAAATGTATGTTAATTGATAATTTATACCATGTGAAAATATTAAAGTTGGAAATATAGATTTATTATAATTAAAATAAAAGATTTTTTTTTAATGAAACAAAATATATAAATCAAAGAAAAATAATTTAAAATAGCGGAAAAAATTAGCTTTATTAAATTAATTAAAAAACATAACTAAATTTATCTTATCTTAATTGATATTTTTTCTCATCTTAATTGATAATTTATCCCATTCTCGACCCTATACTCGACCCTATTCCCGACCCTATACCGACCCCATTCCCGACCCCATTCCCGACCCTATACCCGACCCCATTCCCGACCTTATACCCGACCCCATTCCCGCTCCCCAGCCCGCTCGTCCCCAACCTCCTTACTGTGTGGGGAACAGTGAGCTTCTGTCGTCTTTCGACCATCACATTAGGGTTGAGCACGGGCCGGAACCCGATCCGAACCGAACCCGAAAAGCCCGAAACCCGAATGGCCAAAAATCCGGGACCGAAGACCGAACCGAAGACATTGGTTCGGGTTCGGGTCGGGTTCGGGCTTAACAACACTTTTCGTTAAAAAACAGACTAAATTACACTAAAAACCCAAACCCGACCCGAACCCGAACCCGAACCGAACCCGAACCGAAACCCGAAACTCTGATTTGGTCAGACCGAAACCCGAACCGAAGGCATGTCGGTTCGGGTTCGGTTCGGGTTTTTCGGGTCGGGTTCGGTTCGGGCTTCGGTTTTCTCGGCCCGTGCTCACCCCTACATCACATTGCGCATCGGATATGGCATCATCCCAGGGAGGCCCCTCACCATCTACGTGTTCATACACATCCACGCTATCTCGATTTCTGGAGACGGCAGCGCCTTATTCCCATAGGGGAGGTGGTTAAGGGTAGCTGGTGGCATTACGCTTCACTGAGCGGGCTGACCGGACTCCACACGTTTCAGTTTGGAAGTGTGGACCACGTCCTCATTTCTGCTTTTGTGGAGAGGTGGCATCCAGAGACCAACAACTTCCATTTTCCGTGGGGCGAGATTACCGTCACACTTCATGACGTCGAGAGGATCATGGGGCTGCTTATCAAGGGATACGCCGTTAGTGCGGTACTAGATGACGCGGCGTTGGCCGATTTATGGCATGAGGTTTTTGACTACGACCCAAAGGAGGTGAGGAAGTGAGTCGCGACAGTTGAGGTTGATGCATGGGACTTCGTGTTCGACGTTCGTTGGATGATTTTGCTAGGCGAGGACCCCATGTCTTGTGCAGCATGGTATTTATTCCACTTGCTGGGGTCCAGCTTGTTCGTGAACAAGTCCACGAACAAGCTCAAGTGTCAGTTGTTGCCGTTGTGCATGGATCATGAGCGTACCCAGCGGACGGCCTGGGGAGCCGGAGTTCTCGCCTGCATGTACATGAACCTAGGTGAGGCTTCACGTGGAAGGCCAAGAGCATAGCCGGTTGTTGCTTGCTACTCCAGGTAAAACGTCGCTAATCTTTTAATCTTTGTATATTGTACCGAACTTTAAAACTACCATTTAAGAAATTAGGGTTAAAATTTATTTTGTGACGATTGTAGATGTGGATATGGGCGTACTTTCCTTGGTTTCTCGGACATCCGCATCCCTAGGTTAGGAGAGCCGACGATGACCGGTGGCAGACTACAACTTCACCGCCTCGATTTGATCCGCATCAAGGCGTCCAACAAAAGCATGCCCTATTAAGGATGTTGGGATGTCATGGGTTTGCCATCCACAGATGACCTTTAAGCTCCACTTACTCTCTTTTGGTAACAACCCGTGCATCTTAAACGGGCACTCACTCTTCTTTGTCCTCATTGACCGGTTTGATTTAGGGGTTGGCTCGCAACCTTCGACCACCTTATTCTTCACCGGTCTGTATGATCCAGACTTCTCACATGATAGTATCACCTTTCGATCCCATGATTTTTGTATGACAATCAAAATGTTCAGTTCCTTGCCCACTGAACAACCCATTGAATCATACTCTGTCTATCACCCCATTCCTCATCCGTAGTAAAATGCGAAGACAAATCGGTACTCACAAAGTTGGTGCCACTAGAATCATCCTATTTATTTCACAAACATTGGTATTCATTATAAACATTGGTATTCATTATAAATCTACACCAACAAAGTGTTCTATACCTAACCTAATGTCCTACCCTAAAAATCATGGTGCAAATATGATACACGTAGAAAATTAAAACATTTGTCTATTCTCCTCATTTACCTAAATTTAAATACGGAGCGTTTCCAATTCTACGCTAATTACATAATTTATCATATTTCTACAGTAACATGATGGTCTAATGTAAATAACATAGTCAATATAATTTATTACTGATATTCTATACTAATATACATACAACATCTCTGGCATAGAATTATTACGAATAAGAATATGTTAACATATAACTTACCACTAATAATGTGCACTAACATACATATAATATCTACAAAATATAATGTACAGCTACTAAACTAACATAATAATATCTACAAAATAGAATTGTAAATGCTACGTAGTAGCGTTTACAATTCCCATAGGTACATAGCGTTTAAAATGGACCCGGTTTAATCGAACCATTTTTTGGGTTAAATCTCATTATTTCTTAAAAAATACAAAAACAGTTAAACGCCACAATGTGGCGTTAAAAAAAATATAAACGCTACCAGGTTGCGTTTATAACCTGATGCGAAATCAAAAAAAGCCGGTGTAAAATCGAACCCCTTTTTTTTGATACAGTAAGATTTCAAGATTCCAGAACAACAAAACCTGAAAACTCGAGAGGCCGAAAAATCGGCGTCGAAACACCCAACAAGAGCAAGCAACAACAAGCAAACAACAAAATATGCACTTTGTGTTCATAAAACATATGCACATGTAGTACAAAATATATGAACACATAATACAATATATATGAACACATAGTACAAAATTTATAAACACGCATTATAAAAAAAATATCACGGGAAAAACAGGTTCACCCAAAAAAAAAAAAATTATTCAGGAAACAAAAAATGACTGATCAACTACCAGCCAATCATGGTGACTTGTTTGAGTGGTCATATGGCTAGTCATATACCACTTAAATGAAGGAGTAATCCTAGCCTTTGAAATATTTTTATTCAAAAGTTAGAAATCATCTTCTTCCTCATGGGAGCACCGTACCCCTCATTATGTGAACCACCCCCTTCAATATGGCTGAACATGGAATATCTTTTCCTTCTATTTCATACAAAATTTAGAATTTTGGTCATACACATCTAGATGCTTAATTATGCATGTAAGAATTTTGCGCAGATACTATTTGATCTTTTTAATGTATAGGAAAAATGTGTAATGAAATGTAAGTAACAGATTTTTATAGGTAAACGTAGAGTCCGTTTTACGTGCGAAATATGCTTACCATGCGAAATGCGAAGCGGTTGCGTTCATTCGAGTTCATAAATAGACACCACATGTTCATTTTCTGAGCGGTAATGTTCATTATCTGGGGGTAATATTCAAGGGCACTGTACTATTAAAAAAAGGGGGGATAGTGAATAGTGACGCGGTGACATAACCGTAAATATGACGATTTTTTTTTTCGGTCAACAATTTTTTATTATTTATTGTCTCTGATCGTTCTGGAATAGACAATTATTAACGTTCACATATAAGTACTATATGTTCATTGTATGTGCCGTATAAGTTCGCATATAACATAATCATGTTCCAACACATGTCTTTGAACATACAGTGCTTATTTGTGAACGTGAATGTACAAATAAATGAACATCTAGTGCTTATTCGTGAACCTTCTATATAGGCTTTTCCAGAATGATCACGGGACGAAAATGAAAAAAAAAAAAACGTACGGCCGAGATTGCTTCGCATTTCGCACGGGAACCCAAATCGGTAAACGTAATATAAATGTGTATGGTTTATTGAAAAAGGAAAAATATCATGTGCGAAAGTTTATTAACGTACAAAATACGAAAGAATTATAACCGTCCGATTTGTTTCAGTTTTTTGCATTGTTACACGCGCTTTCAATTTTTTTTTTCGCTCCATCTGTTCGCTTCAGCCTTCTTTTTTTCGCTTCAGCTTTTCAAATTTTTTTTTTCAAATTTTTTTTTGCATTGTTACACGAACTTGCACTTATTTTTATTCATTTGCACTTCTTCCTTAACCATTTGCACTTCTGTTTAACAGCTTGCACTTTCGTTCTATTCGCTTACACTTATTCATTATTCTGATGCACTTTCTGTTCGCTTACTTGTATTTTAAATATTTTTAATATCATATTTGCTTGCACTTTCTGTTCACTTACTTGCACTTTACTCTGTATTTCCATGTACTTTCTTCCTATTGGCTTGCACTTTCGTCATTTCACTTGCACTTATTCATTATTCTGATGCACTTTCTGTTCACTTACTTGCACTTTACTTCGTATTCTCATGCACTTTCTTCCTATTGGCTTGCACTTTCTGTTATTTAATCTCTTGAACCTAAAGTGCAAGCATATAACAAAAAAGTACAATCAGAAAACATAAAGTGCAAGCATATAAGAAAAAAGTGTAAGCAAATCAACACAAAGTGCAAGAAAATAAACACAAAGTGCAAACAAATACAATGTGCATTCGAATATACACAATGTGCAAGCAGAATAAACAAATGTTCAATGAAAACATAAAGTGCAAGCATATAAGAAAAAAATGCAAGCAAAAAAATACAAAGTGCAAACGAATAAACACAAGGTACATTCAAATATACACAATATGCAAACTAATAAATAAAAATGCAATCAGAAAACATAAAGTGTAAAAAAATAAACACAAAGTGCAAGTAAACATAAGGTGCATTCGAATATACACAATGTGCAGGCAGAATAAACAAATGTGTAATGAAAACATAAAGTGCAAGCATATAAGAAAAAAGTGCAAATAAAACAAAATAAAATGCAAGAAAATAAATACAAAGTGCAAGCAAACATAATAAAGCGGGTGTAATGACACACTCCATAGCACTGGCCATGATAGACGGCTGAAGATCTTTCGTATTTTGTATTTTAACAGTTTTTCGCACCCGAACCACGTCCATTGAAAAATATCACGTGCACTATTATTTTTGTGTATCACATTTATATATGTTGATTCTAAAATTTATTTTGTTCTAGTTATGATACATTTTATTCAACTTTTTAATGAAAGATAATATGTTCGATGTTCAGAGAGATCTTGAATATTAAAAAAATCTTTTAAATCGGTAATTGGATAAAATGGAAAGAGAAAATACAGAATAACAAGTAATATAAACTAAATGTAACGAAAACTAACTAAATCTACACACTGAGATGAAATTTTTATGATTTGAAGAGATGATTTTACTCTTATCTTTTAGCGGAGAGGATTATATATATAAAAAAAAAAGGGACAGAATAAGGTTTCATCATTCAGTGAGCTATGCCTCGTTCGTGGCAGACCAGCAGAAATATAAAATGAAAAAGTAATCTCCACCGAAGATGTAAGACAAAAGCAAGTATTATGACATAAGACAGATTATGGATTTCAATTTAAAGTAGCAAATATTATGACATAAGACAACTAGTTCTAAATGCAAATATGAAAATCTCCTATATATCTATATTGGAAAATTTCGTGAAGACGACAGGTCGAGCGAGAACGTTCTCGAGTCGGTAGTATTTTTATAATTTTGACCAATTTTCATTAAAAGGTCCAATAAATAAATTGATATTTTTAAAACACTAAACCAACTTAATGCATCTGGTATAACGGTGAGCGATGTATGTGTTCACCTGTGTTCAAGTCCCTTTACTTCTCTTTCTTTATTTTACTTAATTTCTTAATTTTTTTATTTGTTTTAATTACTCAAGTAAATCCGAATGTACAAGAAATATATTTTAAACCCAAAATTTTTATTTCCACCCAAAATAGCTACAAATTATAATTTTTAAAACTTTTTTTGAAAATTTTCAAGCGATTTTTTTGGCCAATTAAATGTGTGCATTTGACAAACATCATTATGTGCATTTGGTTATAGCGTAAATGTGCATTTGGTTATAATGTGACTGCATTTTTCTAACATTTTTTTTTACTTTTTTATTTTTATTTTGGGCCATTTTTTTTGTCAATCAATTTGTACATTTGTATATAACTACATGTGCATTTGCTTATAGCAAGTAGATTTGTATACTAGATATGCATTTTAATTACATGTGCATTCGCTCATAATATGAAGTACATTTGAGGAAAATTAGGCCCAAAAAAGAAAAAAAAAAGTTCAAAAAAATATAGATGTGCATTTGATATATAAATGCACATCCTAAAAAAACTCTACCTAGGAAAAAAAATCTGACACATGGAAGTGCCACGTGACAGCGCAAGAATGGTTCTCACCATTCTCGCGTGGGGAGTGTTTTCACCTGAACGCTCCCCTATATATATATATATATATATTAAAGTTGAATTTCACTTAGCCACATGATATCCCATAATTAAGCCACATTATCATATGCCATATGTCATTCACTCATCTTTCACTTTATTTTAATTTATATTAATTAAAAATTAAAGATTTCTAATTTTTAGTGTGATATCAGATAATCATACTTACCTTTTTAGTATATATATATCTATGATTTTGCTTTACTATAAATTTTTATGTCAAGCTTTTTGTGTGATTATGATTTTCATAAATTACTTTTCATTTAATAAAATAAAGATAAATAATTCGATTTATATATCTACCTACTTAAATATAAGTGCATTTTTATTTGGGTCTTTTAGCATGGGTTCTAATACATTGTTTAGATTAAAATAAAAGCTAAAAGACACAGAGAGAGTCCCAAAAAAGCCCAATTCACCAAACCATCCCATAGGACATTGCTCTAAGGGCGTGTTTGTCTGGTAATTTTTTTTTTGCAGGGTAAGGTGCAAAACGACGTCGTTTGGAGGGCGAAACCAAACGTGCCTCAACGTTATTTGGGCTGCATCAGCGCGCTACGCGTCGCGTTGTGAGTGGCGCGCGCTCGATGCTTCTGGCCGTCCCTTTTTAAAAATAAAATCATTTTTTGAATTATTAACATGTTCAGAAAATACCATAATTCTAATTATATTTTTCTCTATCTATAGACACTCATTTTGGATATATTTGGTAGATTTTAATATTTTTTATGTATTTTGGATAGCATTAAGTAATAATAATTTTTATTTTTTATTTTTAGTGTTTTAAAATAAAATAAATACTAATTTAATTTCTTTATATTAAAATTACATTTTAAAGAAATTTTAAAAATTTTATGTATGAATTTTGATAAATTTTGATATAATTAAGTCCAAATATATAAACCATGTTATTATTATTTAGGACAGTTTAAAATTATAAATATGTACTAACTACAATTATTCATACTAATTTATAGTGGGAGACTAAAGGGTAAGTACATTATGGTTGGAGAGTAAATAAGGGTAGGTAAGATTATGGGTTATTTATGGTGTACTAACTACTTTTTTTAATAATATTTTATTTGCCTATAAATAAGATGTAGTTGCAATTGCAAAACTCATATACTCATCTCTTCTCAATCTATCATTTATCTCTTGTAACCTCTCATTCCTCTCTTCTAATCTTTTATCATGAATCAAAACCAATGTGACAACCCAAATAACTTTTAAGATTTGTCATTAGATGCGTATGATGCTTATAATATGAACCACACGCAACTCCACATTCAAAATTCACAAACTCAATACACATACGGAGATGCATCTCAATCAATGGAGATCCCAAGCTTTAGCACACAACCTCAACATGTTGTTGAGTCACCCAAAGAAACTCAAAGCAGTGGTCGTGGTCGTGGTCGTGGCCGTGGCCATGATGCTCTTAATTTTAAATTAATAATATAACAAAATAATTGAATTAAAACTACAGTTAAAAGTCCCTTCTAAAGGCCCCAATAAAATACCCATTTCACCTAGGGTCTTATAGAAATTAAATCTCACAAAGCCCACCTAAAAGCCCCTCCCTATGGGACTCCAATAAAAATGCTATAATATTTGTATTATAATCAAAATCTATATTTTATAATTATAAAATAGTTATTTATTGACTAAAGTCACATGTCCTCCTCATTAAGCCATATCATCTATGAAGTTTTTTGTTTCCATAATATACCACGTCATATAATATTTCAATAGTTTTGTTTCAATTCCAAAATTTGTTTCATAATTAATTCGTGTCATATAAACATTGTATAATATATGCTTGAGAAAAATACTTTCTAAATATATTTTTATTGACTAAACATTGAATAATTTATTGACTAAGGTCACATGTCCTTCTCATTAAGTCATATCATCTATGACATTTTTTGTTTCCATAATATACCACGTCATATAATATGTTAATTTTTTTTGTTTAATTTCAAAATTAATTCATATTATATAAACATTGTATAATATATGCTTGAGAAAAATACTTTATAAATATATTTTTATTAATCAATGATATAATCATGCCATAAAATTTTATGTCTAATTTAAAATACTTATTAATATTTTATATATAATACATATTATGATATTTACACTAGTACAAAATAACATAAAAGAAAGAAGCAAGAATCTAGCAAGTGGGTAAGAAATCAAATTGCATGTCATAGGGGAGAGTTTAGTTCCCGTAGATCAGATTTGATAAATTGTATCCGTTATATGTTGTAAGAATGGTGTTTCGCAATTATCCCGTATAGTGATCGACTGGCGCAATAACACTTCTTTATAGAGTATTCCAATCCTTATATAAGCATTGAGTTAGACAAAATTCATCGGAGGATAAGATAATGAAAGTTTTCTCTTGCTTTAGGCTTAAACAATCAAGAGATATAAATAAAGTTTTCCGAATTTACTTAGATGTAAATCACAAAGAAAGTATATTAAAAAAATCACGAAAAAAGAGATTGGACACTCTTATATCTTAGGATCCTAAAATATGCGGTGAGTTAAGTAAATGACCATTTGATAAACCTCATTTTAAATTAATGGACCCTTAGTAAAAATGGACCCCTCTCCCTCTCCCTAAACCCTACTTCCTACCCCCTAAATCCTACCCCTTAAACCCTAAATCCCAAAAAACAATATTTTAGAGAGAGAAAAAACAAAGAAGATGAGAAAAAAATAATAATAAAATAAGCTAGTAGAAAGTAGGAAAAATACATAAAAATTAGTAGGGGTCTCTTTTATTAATTGAAAACTCTTAAATGATCAATGGGCCCAAAATCCTCTAAAATATGCTCCATCATGTCCTTATATAACCAATAGATAGGACAAGTAGTTACCAATTCAGTTAGGATGGTTACACGCATTAAAAATGCCAAAATAGACAACCGCGAAACTGTATGGATTGTGTATCCAAAATGTGTGGAACGTGCGTCCCTTTCATGCCACAATTTCTCGTGTACATAACACAATGCATGATCCATATATACATAAAACATACGGACCTAAACGTATTACATAGAGTAATGTACGGTCTGTGCACCAGAACGCAAGGACCACAATGCATTATAGAACCTAACGCTCAGTCCATTCGTTTTGCCAGGTTCAAGCGTTTTTATACACGTAAAATCGCACATCCAAATTCGCTAACCCGCATAGTGTAACATTATTAGCTCCGATTCAAGTATGCTTATACGAGTGTACATCTCACACTTCCATGCCTGAATTAGAGTTAAACTGAACCTCATAGATCTTGTGTGAACCCGATCACACCGAAAATCCACTAACACTAAAACCACCGGCAATATAATAACTTTCAAAGGAGTATTCTTTTTGTAATATAAGATTATCTTGCATGATATTATTATCTTGTAATGAATTCAAAATCCAAAATCGTATTCTATCTATATGATTTTGCAGAGTTTGGATCATATGAGAAGAGAGATTCTGGTGAATAGTGGGGAATAATTATGTCCATTAGATCTCGGAAATTAGAGTTAGGATTAAAATACATGAAGTGATAAAATCGTAAATATGACAAACTTTATTATTAATTTTTTTAATGTCGAATGTGCACTTTACATTTTAACCATGGACTTTAGCTAACACATGTATTTTAACATACTAAACATGTACTTTAGTAATCTAAACGTGCACCTTAGCATAGTAACACATACACTTTATATTTATACTTTATATTACTAAATGTAACTTCAAAATTATAAAGATACACTTTAGCAAAAGACCGAAAAGACGAATAGATATATTAAGTACGTGACTCCCTTTCGACACATTGATATTTAAAAAAACATTAGGGGAAAATAGATATTTAAAGTATGCTTCGATGAATAAATTGATATTTATCTTGTCAAAAGTTAAAATAATCCGATATATAATTTTCTGAATCGGTTTGAAATTGATTAAACCAACTAATTAATAAAAAAAACAGCCCACCCTTTCCAATTGGACCGGTTACTACAAACCTGAAAAATGTAACATAAGCTAATATATGAGGAAACGAGATTATAGTAACATATCATAAATTATACTTTGAAAGGTAAAAAAAATCAATTAAAAACACAAGAGATCGCTCTTTTATACAAAAAAACACTTGAAAATCTAATTTAATTAAGCAAATCCAAAAGCTCAAAACTAAGGCTTCGTTCGGTAGGTCTTAAAAAAGAGGCTTACGGGTCTTATTCCAAAAGATAAGCTCACGGGGCTTATCTTCCTCCTCCTCCGCGTTCGACGACATGAGAGCTTATCGGTGCTTAAGAGGTCTGATTTGGACTGAAATCCGGGGAAAATTTTCAGCCTCGATGGGATGCTTATGGGACTTATCTACGAGGGCTTATGAATTTCATTTCCAGATTGCCCCTCATCACTCGACATCGATGCAAAGGAAGAAATCGGGTCTGCTTTTCCTTCCTCATCGCCAAATCATTGCTCGTTGCTGCTCGTAAGTTCATCTCGTTGCTGCTCGTAAGGTGTTCTTCCCCAACCCATCTCGCAAATCAGGTATCGTTTTCTTCATCTCCCTCGCCCAGATCTGGAATTTCCCTAACCCAGATCTGGAATTTCTCCTCTTTTCCAAGTCTTTGTTCACTTGGCTGTTGTTAAAGATAGAAAATTTGGGGATGCTTATTTGATTCATACACCTCTTGAGTTTCTTTTCGGTCCAACTTCAGAGGGGAAACATGAGTTTAATCTTTTATGTCCATGGAAGCTCTTGGAAGGTACAAGTGTGCTTGTTGTATATTGCAATTGTGAATTTTGGGATTCTGGTGATTTTTTTTCACTCTATTGGAAGGTACAAGAGTTTCTTTTCTGCTGGAGGAAGACGATGGAGAGCGGCGGGAGCTGCTGGAGGAAGACGAGCAAGATGAGAATGAAGAGCTGCTGTAGTGCTGCCCATAGGAACTGCGTGAGCTGGTTCAACTCAAAAGAAAATTATGGGATAAATGCATGATACCCCTCAGATTTTTTAATAAGGGCAAATTTGTAATTTTTGTATAAAATTAAGTTTTAATAAGTCATTTATACCGAACAGTCATTTATGCTTCAGACTTTACATTCAGCTTCAGTCACAGTACAATTCAGCACACACCTTATTTTTTTCCAATCAGCTTCAACACAATTCAGCCCATACTTCAGCTTTAGCCCTAATAAGCCTCAACCATACCGAACAGACCCTAAATGACAATGTATAGTGTTGTAGGCTTTTATAAAGTGCTTAAAACTCCCATAGGAGTACTATTTGTTTTTTTGATAAGGTAAAAATTAGACTGGAAACCACAGAAGAGACAATTTCTCAATCTATAGCATCCTTACGGATGAGAATTATAAATTCTAGACAAGCTCGAATATCTTTCAAGGGACTCTGCTGGATCGTCTTTGTGATGAAGTCGGCCACCACGTTTGTTTCTCGAAAGACATGGGAAATTTGCACTGAAGAATACAGTTGTAAAACACACAGGATATCAGAAATTAATATTTCAATATCCCATGGACAATGTCAGATTTGATTAAGAACATTCACAATGGTAAGGTTGTCGTATTCAAGATGAATGTTGGTAATGCCTAATTCATAGGCCTTTACCAAGGCATTTCTTACTGCAAGTGTTTCTGTTTTTAAAGGGGTTGAGATACCACATTTATCCCCAAAGAGGAAAATTGATTTACCCGTGTTGTTCATGAAAATGTAGCCAAAGCTAGATTCACCATTTATTTTGGTGGATCCATCTGTATTGATTTTAATTATGTTATCTGGTGGTTTTTTCCATTTCTTTATTGGTCGTCTAACCGTGTTCCTTCTATGTGTTTTTTGTGTGTCCTCTTCTAAACAGTCAGGGTTCCAAGTCTTCGTCTTATTCCAATTCTCAATTTGTTTTTTAATATAAATTGGTACATCCTTTATGATATCGGCATCATCATTTGTTCTTCCAAAGCTTTGTTGGTTTTTATAAAACCAAATTCCCCACCAGGAGACCATTAATTCTGTGAATTGTGTTCTATCAGTTTTTTTGTCAAATTTCCTCAAAGATTTCATTGATTTTTTTTATTTCCTATGTTTAGGGCTCTAATGATACCATAGGTATGATAATTCATTTTCTCTATTATTTTTATGGTATGGTTATATTGGAATAGGAGATGATTCAAATCCTCCAATTGAGCATTGCAACGGATACAACCCCGGGGGATTGCTACACCTTTTTATGCTAATCTAGCTTTGGTTGGAAGTCCGTTTTTCATTATTTTCCAGATAAAGTTTTTAACTTTGGGATAAGTGTCCATCTTCCAGATCCATGAAGAATCATATGCAGTATATCTTTTGTTTCTGTTAATTAATTCCATAGCAAAATTCGTAGAGAACCAACCATTTTTGCTAGTTTCCCAGTACATTCTATCATGAATATCATTCAAAGGTATTAGGATAAAAATATTTTTTTTTGCTAAATCATGTGATAAACATTGTTCTATTAAGTCCTTGTTCCAGGTTTTACTTGGCAGCATAAAATCAGCTACCAGAGCATCCTTATTCAGGATTAATTGTGTGTTTATGATATCACATAAAAGGATTTTAGAGACCCAATTATCCGACCAGAATTTGATTGTTCTACCATTACCAACTTGCCAAATTAATCCAGATTTGAATTCATCCATGAGTTCAATCATTTTAGACCATTGCCAAGAGCAATTTCCTTTTTTCTCGTAATGAAATATATGGGTTGTTTTCAAGTATTTTTCAGTAACAACTCTGACCCAATAATTATTCGACTATGCTAAAATTTTCCATAATAATTTGAATTGTAGGGCTTTATTCATGTCTTTTGATTTTCTTAATCCTAGACCTCCTTGTTGTATCGGTTTACATATTTTTTCCCAGCCTATAAGAGGTTTATAGGAGGTGTCTTTTGATAGGTGTCATTTCATGCACCTTAACTAGTGATTATTGACACAATTTAGATGAAGTTTCGGTGTAGAATTAGGCTAAGTCTGTAACCCAGGGAAAGAGTTGAAGCAATACAAATTTGAAGGTTTTACAGCTTAGTGAAGAGGAAAGAAGATGAAGGAGAAGATCTGCCCAGAACTAATGAATAAAGCTACCTCACTTGGTAGTACAGGAGAGCAGACACAAGGATGAAGAAGCTGGCCAATACCTCCCCGCGCCTGAAGCCACCGCGACCCGGCGGTGATCCTCAAAGAAGTGCAACGCGAAGCCACCGCCTCGCGGTGGGATATTACCGCCTCGCGGTGGGATATTACCGCCTCGCGGTGGAAGAGAAGGGTGTGCGGCCAGCGTGTCATTTGTTTCCATTTTAGTATATTTGGATTTTATGTCTTATTATATTTTATTTCCTTATTTTATCTGCTAGGTTAACTTTCTACGAACCTATTTAAGATCTTTTTCGTTAATTTTGAGAAGAGTTCGGTCCTCTCTCTTTTGATTATTCAACTTCTAGGTTTTTGAACAATGGATAGCTAAACACTTTTGTTTCGCTAGACAATTGAAGCACTACAATGAATTGGTTGTGAGATTTCTATTCCATGTTCTATATCTTATTAAGTTGGATTGATTCTCTTGATTAAACTGTCTATTGATTTATGTTGATTCTTCTGGCGTAGCTAACTAGGTTTTTCGACATCTATCATATTGCTAGGATTGCATATAGGGGTTCCGAGTGCATATTTAGTGGTAAACACAATTGTGCGTGTAGGGGTTCCGAGCGTACAATTGTGAGTGAGAATCAGTTGCATGTTAAGTAGGGGAGTGAGTACTTGTACGTCTTTCTACTTGCATGTATCCTCTATCCTTGTATGCATTGCTATTGCTGTGTTGGTGCTAAGGTACGCTGACAACTGTGAGAATCAGTGGTATTTTATCATTGGCATAGTAATAAGTCTATCGACAACTGTGAGAATCGATAGTACTTAAGATCAGGGTGGGAACAATTATAAGATAGTAAAAGAACTTGGAAATATAGTTTTCAGTGATCAACCTATTGCATTTGTGGTGTGGATATTTGTCTGGTGGAATACTTTCTCTCATTATATTTCTTCTTCTGTTATTACTTGCACTTTTGTTAATCCTGCGATTATTCCAAAAACCCCCTCGTTACTTGTTAGTCACACGTTATTGCATGCAGATAACCGACTCCCTGTGGGATCGACCCTGACTTACTTGCTATACTCTTTAGTAGGTGAATTAGGATTTCTTTGACAGGAAAACGACACCGGTTTCCGGCCCTGTCAAATTTGGCGCCGTTGCCGGGGAGCCTTCGGGTTCACTCTTAAAGACAATGCTGAAGACTGGTATTATCATCTGCCTAGCGGAAGCATAGATTCATGGGCTAAGCTGCATAAGGTATTCCTCGCACGCTACTTTCCAACCAAAATGGCAAATGCCTTGAAAAGGGAAATTACCAGCATTGAACAAGGTGAGGAGGAGACCCTCTATGACTATTGTGAACGGTTCGAGCGACTCTGCGCTAGTTGCCCGTTCCATGGCTTTGATAAGAAATCACTGGTGCTCTATGTTTACAACGGGCTGATGGATGATGAAAGAAGAATTATTGATGCTACATGTGGTGGTAGTATCCTGAATATGACCCCCGACGCAACCATGACCACACTTCATGATATGGCTGAGGGTACTAGGGATTTTGATGAACCCCCAAGGACCAGATTTGTTGGCGCTGTCATCGCCTACGAGTCACATGTATCGCAAGAAATTGCTTCTTTGAAGGAGGTCATTGTGGGGATGGGCAAGCAAGAAGAGCCTCAACAACACGCTGGCTGTGGAGTTTGCGCTGGTCCATTTCACAACACCAACACCTGCCCCCAACTACAGGATACCACTATTGCTGAAGTGTACGAAGCTGAAGGTCACGGGCCTGTTACACCTCAATATGATCAACCGCCACCGCAACAACCACGCTCTGATGACCCACCAACGACTGGCAGCCCCTCTTCAACCGAAGAAATGCTCAAGGTCCTAACAATGCACTTCACAACGCATGTGCAATCTACTGAGGCCAACATAAAGAGCATAAAGGAGGTCGTGTTCCAATTATCTGATGCGTTTGCTGGGTGGAGAAAAGAGGGCATTAAAGAGGTTTCAAACGCAGTAACCCTCCGAAGTGGCAAGGAATTACAAGTCGCCCCTACAGCTAAAACGGACGACAATGCTGAAATCGAAATTGATGATGAGCAAATTCCACCTCCCCGCGGTGATTCCCACCGCGACCCGGCTACAATCCCCAGTAATACCACTACATTGCCACCGCCCCGCGGTGATCCATACCGCCCCGCGGTGAGTCCACCGCCTCGCGGTGAAAGCCCAGAGCTCGTTAATCATGCGATTATTCCAAAACCCCCCTCGTTACTTGTTAGTCACACGTTATTGCATGCAGATAACCGAATCCCTGTGGGATCGACCCTGACTTACTTGCTATACTCTTTAGTAGGTGAATTAGGATTTCTTTGACAGGAAAACGACACCGGTTTTCGGCCCTGTCATCTTTGTTCCAAAAAAAGATCTATTTAACTTGTCAAGTTCATTATGTGTGTGTGTACATAAGGCTTTGCATAAGATAGTTTGGTCTTGATGCCAGATTGGCTTTTATTAGTGTTGTTCTTCCTGCTTGGGAAATAGAGTTTGCTTTCCATTTAGACAGTTGTTGTTGAGTGCTAATTAAGAGATCAACAAAGGTATTCGAGTTGACTCTACCATTAATGATAGGGCAACCAAGATATTTTTTGAGAGAAATCATATTTGTGATTATGAGAGTACCTTGTATTGCTAATTTCCTTTGGTTGGTAACTTTTTTTGTGACTTGAAAAACCCATTTATGAAAATTTACTTTTTGTCCTGAGATTTTGCAATATTCATCAATAATATCCTTGATTTTCTTGCAGTTTTCCTGTTTAGCTTTTGAGAAGATCACAATGTCATCTGCAAATGCCAAGAATGGAATTATTGATCCTTGTTGAGTGATTTGAAATCCTAGCGGATTTCGAGGTCTTTCTGAACTTTTTTGGAGTTTTCTTGCAAGGATTTCAGATCCTAGAATGAACAAAAAAGGGGGTTACCCTGTCGAAGTCCTCTTGATGGTTTAAACATTTCTATGGGTCCGTTGTTTACAAGTACCGAGAAAGATACCGTTGTAATGCATTCTTTTATCCAATTGATAAATTTTTCATGAAATCCAAACTTTTCCATGATTTTTATAATGAAATTCCATTCAATTCTATCATAAGCTTTTTCCATATCTAATTTCAGGGCAATGAATCCTTTAGTTTCTTTTTTTTGATTTAAATGAGTGAAAAATTTCATGAGCAATCAAGATATTATCTTGAATGACTCTATTAGCAACAAAGGCACCCTGTAGGGGGTGTATTAATTTTTCCATGGTTCATTTAAGTCTTGTTGTTATGATTTTCGAGATAATCTTATAAATTGTAGAACACAGGCTTATGGGTCTATAGTGATTAGTAGAGTTCGGATTGTCACATTTTTGAATCAAAGAGATAAATGTGTGATTTATTTGTTTGAGCAATTTCCTAGATAGAAAAAGCTTTTAACTGTTTGAATAACAGAAGGACCTACGATGTCCCAATATTTTTGATAGAATTCTGCTGTCATACCATCAGGACTTGGTGATTTATCCGAGCCAATGTTAAAGACAGCCTTCTTAATTTTTTCATTGGATACGTTCCTTATTAATTCTAAATTGTCCTCTGTAGAGATTTCAGAATGAATTAATTCTAGATTTTCCTGGAGTAGTCTCTGGTTCATATCCTCTCTTCTGAACCTTTTAATGAAATCATTTCTGATTTCATTTCTAGTGTTTTCTTCTCCAGTAATACTTGTTCTTTCTTGGGTTATAATTTCTTTTATAATTTTTCTATTTCTTCTTCCACTTGCTATTTTGTGAAAATAGCTAGCATTCGTATCAGTAAATTTGATGTGTTTAACTTTAGCTCTTTGGTTCCAGTACATTTTCTGGAAGCAAAGAAGTTTTTCTTTTTTTTCCTATGATTCTTATTTTTTTTAATGAGATCATTTGTAGGTTGAGTACAGATCTCAGTTTGGATTTCAGAAAGCTTTTTTTCTATAGTTTGTAATTGAGTAAATACATTACCAAATGTACTTTTATTCCAGATCTTGGCATGTTTCTTAAGTAATTTTTTTTTGGATACAAGATTATACAATCTAGATCCATGATAGTTAGTTCTCCAAGCTTGTTTAACAACATTTCTAAAGTCCTTTTTGGTCATCCAGATTTTTTCAAAATTAAACTACTGATTTTTAAAAGGTATTGATGAGTCAAGCTCGATAGAGATGGAACAATGATCTGACTGGTAAAAGCAAAGTGTTTAGTACAGATATCAGGGTATCATTGAAGGATCTGGTGATGAATAAGTATCCTATCTAGTTTTTCATATATGTTATCTATTTCTGTTATGTTCTTCCGCCAGGTATAGATGTTCCCTTGAATAGGGGTCTCCAGTAGTTCACATTCATTCTTACAATGTCGTAATCTTGCAAATTTTGTCAAAGGTGGTATTAAACCTCCTAATTTTTCAGAAGAGTCTTGTATTTCGTTCAAATCTCCCATAGTAATGCATGGAAGAGAACAATTTTTAATAAAGGAAATGAGTCCATCCCAGAACACATTCTTTGCAGATTCATTTGGTGGAGCATAAGTTAGGATTAACATAAGTTTTATGTTTGTGAGCAGGTTTGTATACTTGATACTAATAAATCTTGTTTCAATTTGGTTAATTTCGAGGATTTCATTTGTAAGTTGGTAGGTCTTTCACATTACACAAATGTCACCCGAGAAACCCGTAGCCGGGACATAGTAGAATTGATCAAATCCCGCTTTTTTCACACTTTTTCACTTGGTTCTTTATTTGTTCTTGTTTTAAAGAGTGCAATTAATTGAATTCGTTCAATTTTGCAGAAGGATTCAACATCCATCCAAAATGTTTTCTTTCCGATTCCACGGCAATTCCAGGTTGTGGTCTTCATAAAAAAATAATTTTAATTTTGTCCCATATCATAAGACATCTAGGGGACTTATTATCATTTCTAATTAGTATTATGTTTTTTATGGTCTTAATAAATAAAGGAGGTATACTTCCTTTATTATTTTTTCGGTTTTTTCGCCTGATACCCCTAAGGTAAGGCGAAATTCGCAAGGTGCCCCAAACATTTACCTATTTCACACGGTACCCCTGAGTTTTGTATTTTTTTTGCCAAATGTCCAATCATTTAATTACAAACAGTTCCATTCAAAAAATAAATTAAAACCACAAAAAAATTCATCCTTTTTAGTCATCCCCTCTAATTTCTTCTCCACCTCGCTCACCTCCACCCCTGCTCTCCGGCGGCCCTCCATCCCGCTCGCCCTCCATCGACGACACTTATCTCGACAACACTCTCCGGCATCGGTCGTCTGCCATATCCGCCTGGTTCGAGCTTCATCTCCTGACTCTCATGTAAGCTTTCAAGTTTGGGTTTGAATTGAAACCAATTTAAATGGTTATAGGAAATTAGTGTTAGAGAATCGACCCTCCCCAAGATCCTTGTACACTCACCGAAACAAAGACGTAATATACAAAAACGACTTTGTTTTATATAATGAATAGTATAAGAGATATTATACAAGTAGCTCACTCACACTCAATATGCTCGGTTGATTTCAAAATGCCATATACATCACCTATTTATAGATCTACAATGTCGGTCAAGAAGCTCCACATGCCACCGACATGCACAGTCACCTAGGTAGATAATTTGACAATTCTTTCTTGAAAATTCTAGTTCATGTACGGCTTTACTAATTAACAAGATTATTCCACAAATGTCTCAACTAATCTAGAAGCTCCTTAACTCCTTTTCTGACTTTATCCCCTTGGGCCAAGGTGAGCAGTCCATTTACTTAACTTGCTTTCATTTGCAAATTACCTTTCCAGCCCATTAGTATTTTGGAAATACTAATTAATGTCTAACAATTTCTCCCTTAATTAATATTTTCAAATACCTCTATAGTATCCCAAAAATGCATCTTCTTTCTCGTCAGGACATCACAACATCTCTTCTGCACAACTTGTGCGTCCAACACACAAATGTTCTTCTCATTCTTCCGGCCTCGCATGATCAAGCGTCTCCCCTTGAAAACTTTGCACCACTTAGACGTATCGACAAACCTGCATCCCTCTGACATCATCGCACCCAACGAGATGATGTTAACTTTGCTTGAAGGCACGTACCTCACATTATGAAGAGTGTGGCTTGTACCGTTGTGAAGCCTCATCGTCACGCTTTCAGTACCCTTGACCTTAAACTTCTCACCACCAGCTAAGTTGAGGTGACCAAACTCTCCTTCCCTCCTCAAGGTGTCGAATAATGCTTGATCCCCACACACATGCATCGAGGCGGCACTATCCATCATCCACTCAGATTTGGCAACCTCCTCATCACTCGTTGCCAAGTAAACATCCTCATCACCAACATCACTGACCACATTCGTATGGGAGTCACCATTGCACGTCTGTAATGACGTCTCTCTCAGCTTCTTCAAGTCCTCCCTCATCCGAGGACACCTCGCTTGCATGTGACCCTTTTCCCCGCAGTAGTAACACTCGACGTCACTCAAATCTCGACGCTGGCGTGAGTTTACTCTCCATCTCGGGTCACCTTGCCCCCTCGTTTGACTCCTCCCTCGTTCACGCTCCCCCGCAACTAGTATGCTATCTCATCCATTGTTGATAGCGTCATTCTTCATCATCATCTCACTCTCCCGCAAAACGGCCATCACCTCATCTAGAGTGAGACTCGACCTTCCTACAAGTAACGTCTGCACCAAAGACTTGTAGGACGTCGGCAATGACGCTAATAACAACAGCGCATGCTCCTCATCCTTAATGCTATCATCTGCATTCATCAATTGACATACTAGTTGATTGAACGAGTTAATGTGATCGTGAAGATTACCTCCTTCCTGCATCTTCAGTGAGTACAACTCCATCTTCAAACACAACTGATTCGTCAACGACTTAGACACGTAAATGCTCTCGAGCTTATCCCACAACGCAATCGGTGTGGTCTCCTTCAACACGCTAAACTTGATCTCGGGAGAAAGTGCCAACCGGATTGTACTCACCACCTTCCTCTGGATTTGCTCTATTCCCTCTCATTCATGGAGCTAGGCTTTTCCTCCTCTAAAGCATGATCAAGACCTTGCTGCACCAAAAGATCTTGAATCGTACTCTGCCACAACGTGAAGTTGATCTTCACATCAAAGAGTGGGATCTTAAACGTCCTCGACAAACTGGCCGCCATCACGCCAACAGGAGATCCTTCCACCAGTGAACTAAACTCGTATCACCTAACACCGGCAACCTCAGCTCTGATACCACTGTTAGGGAATCGACCCTCCCCAAGATCCTTGTACACTCACCTAACCCCATAGAAAAAAGACGCAATATACAAAAGCGACTTTGTATTATATAGTGAATAGTACAAGAGATATTATACGAGTAGCTCACTATACTTTTTTTATATAGGACACTATTACACTCTACTTTGTAGTGCGTAACTATGAGTTGTTACTATGCTATTAGGTGCCATCTGAGTGGGTTTAGGAGATAATTTAGGATGATGGAGCAGTAGAGAAGAAGTGGAGAAAGTGGTAATTTAAGTGAGTTTTGGAGCGTCAGAAGCCAAGGAAGGCAAATCCGTGGGCGCAGTATGGAGTGCAACGGGCGCGGCCAAGGAAGGATCCGCTGGAGAGCCACAAAGAGTAAGCTGTGGGCGTGGCTGAGGAAACCGCGATCGCGGCCTTGAAGATCAGAGACTACGCGGGCACGACCAAGGAAGGATCCGTTGGAGAGCCACAAAGAGTAAGCCGCGGGCGCGGCTGAGAAAATCGCGATCGCGGCCTTGAAGATCAGAGACTACGCAGGAAGTTTTCGCCGCAAATTATCTTGTTACCTTATTTTCTTTATTTTATATTTTTATATTTCGGTTATTATTTTTAGCAGAATTCGTTTAGGTTAAATAGACTAGGTCTCTTTAGGTATTAGATTCATTCATCATTCATCATTCATTCTACAGAACGACAGTTTAGAAAGTTCTTAGAGTTTTGCAAGAGTATGAAGAACTAAGTTTTCTTTGCTTATATTGACGACTGAAGCCTTCGTTTGATTTGGTTGTGAGATTATAACTCTTGTTCTATTCCCTTGAATGTTATTGATTCTCTTGTGGTTAATCCCATAGAGTTTTACTGATTATACTAGTCTGATCAACTAGTGGTCGTTGGTAATATTCTTCTGCTAGAGTTGGATTGTTTCTGGTTGAAATACCTAATTCAGAGTAGCAATTACGATATTCTAGAACTGGTTGTGATAGTTTATTGTAGAAGAGAATTGATTGCATGCTAAGTAAAACTGGTTGTTTTATGTGCATGTATCTGCTGAATTTCTGGAACTTACTGCTGCTATTGAACTGAATCTGGATAGTTTTCTGGTTGTTTGATAGTTAGTATTATCGGGGTCTGGTTGTCTTGTTAATAAACTTAAGAAAATGAATAGGAACATTCACTGGTATAAAGAACTAGAGATAATCAAGGATCAATCAATCAAACTGAAGTGTGGATATCTGTCTGGCTAAGTACTTTTATCAATATATGTTTACATCATCATTAATTCTGTTAGTTAATTTCATAGTTTAGAACAAACCAATCAAAACCCCCTTTGGTACTATTGATAAACAATTTCTGCAAACATGATAGATAGCTTGATTCTCTGTGGGTTCGACCCTTACTTACCAGACTACAGTAGTTGTGTGTTTAAGGTTTCTTTGTTAGGTATACACGACTAATTGCCTATCAAATTTGGCACCGTTGCCGAGGAATATAAGTTTTTTTTCTTTTCTTGTTTGTGTGTGATTGTTTACCAACTGTTGTGTGAACTTGTCTTATGGTTCACACTCGTGCTACTAATTCCCCAATTTTAGATCTTGATCCAGAAATTGAGCGAACACTTTCCAGGAATCGCAGAGAAGTTTTTGAGCAACTCGAGATGGCTGAACAACAGACTTTGAGACAGTTAACTGCACCGAATCTGGAGCAGCAACCGCTTGCTGTGCAATTTCCTGAGTTGGCCGATGGGGTCAACTTTGAGTTGAAGTCTGGATTGATTCACTTGTTACCCCACTTGCATGGGATGAATGGCAAAGATCCCAACAATCACTTATCTGAGTTTCACGTTGTCTGCACCAGCATGAAGCCGAGAGGAGTCACTGAAGACCAGATCAAGCTAAGGGAATTTCCTTTCTCTCTGAAGGATTCAACCAATGACTGGTTCTACTATCTACCTCCAGGAAGCATTGATACATGGGCAAAGATGAAGAGAGCCTTTCTGGAGAAGTACTTTCCTGCAACAAAGCTCAATAGCCTGAAGAAGAACATCAGCAACATTGAACAATATGCTACTGAGATTTTGTATGAGTACTATGAGAGATTCAAGCGGTTGATATTAAGCTGTACATATCATGGTTATTCTGACCAAGATCTCGTTCTATATCTGTATGGCGGACTTCTTGATGATGAGCGCAGAATGGTGAACGCAGCCTATGGCGGTAACATTCTGAATAAAACTGCAGCTGCATCATTTGAGATGTTTTCTGAGCTATCTGAAGGCTCAAGGCAGTTCAGCAAGAGAGCGAGCTCCCATGCAGCAAAGGCTGTAGACTCTCATCCATCATCTTCATTGCAACCTGATGTGAACGAGTTGAAGGAGATGATGAAGCGTTTTATGGTGAAAGGAAATTTGGAACAAGTCAAGGCCTGTGTCATCTGTTATGACACGATGCACCCTACTGATGCGTGCCCGCAATTGCAAGAGCCTGCAGTTGAAGTGAATGCTATGGGAGGTTTCGGATCGCCTAGACCAAGATATGACCCATACTCTAACACTTACAATCCTAGATGGAGAGATCACCCCAATCTGAGATATGGGAACCAGCAGAACCTGCAGTTTAATCAGCGGTAACAACAATTTCAGTAGCCTGGAGGTCAACAACAACAACCATTCAGACCACCATATGACCCTAGACCTCAAGGGCAGAATTCGAGCTCATCTTTGTCTACAGAAGACATGATCAAGGCCCTTGCGCAGAACATGGCCACCATGCAGAGTAATCTGGTGCAATTTCAACATGAGACCAAGTCTAGCATTCAGAATCTGGAGAACCATGTTGGTCAGATCTCTCTGGCAGTAAGCAGATTGGAAGCCAATGAGGCAAGTAAGCTGCCATCTCAGACGGAGTTGAACCCGAGATAGAATGTGAGTGCAATTATGCTGAGGAGTGGGAAGCAATTGGACGAACAAATTGAGAGAAGCATCCCCTTAGTTGAGAGGGACGAACCTGGGGCCAATGAAGAAACCGCGGGCGCGGAAAGTGAGCCATGATCGCGGCCACTGAACGCTGAAGCAGAAAGCGAGATCCAGGCAATGCCGTGGGCGCGGCTTGAGAACCGCGATCGCGGTTTTGCCCCAGAAGCTGAAAAGCCATATGTTCGCCCAGATTTTCCTCCACTCGGGTCCCAGAAGCCAATTCCGCCATTTCCTGAGGCATTGAAGGACACAAGAAGGTTGGAGAATGACAATGAGATTTTCGAAACTGTCAGTAAGTGTGAGGTAAACATTCCCTTGCTTAAATTAATTAAAAGTGTTCCTCGCTATACAAAGTTTCTGAAGGAATTGTGTACAATTAAAAGGAACCAAAAAGTGAAAAGCAAGAAAAAGGTTAAGGTTAGTGAACATGTGTCTGTTGTGTTGCAAAGGTGAATGCCTAAGAAGTGTGAAGACCCTGACATGTTTAGCATTCCTTGTATGATAGGTGACATCAAGTTTGAAAAAGCCATGTTAGATTTAGGTGCATCTATTAATGTGTTGCCTTACTCTTTTAATGAGTCTTTGGGGCTTGGACCGTTGCATGAAACTGGGACTGTGATTCAGTTAGCTGATTTGTCTAATGTTTATCCGAAAGGAGTAGTGGAGGACGTCCTTGTGAAGGTTGACAAGTTGATTTTTCCCGCTGATTTCTTTGTGATGGATATGGAAAGTGACAAGCATACAGGCCCTGTTATGTTAGGTAGGCCATTTCTGAAAACTGCCAACACTAAAATTGATGTGAGTAGTGGTTCACTGACGATGGAATTTAATGGGGAAAGGGTAGAGTAAAACATTTATGATGCTAAGAAACACCCTCCTGATGATGGTTTTATGTGTTCTATTGCTGTGAGTAACTTACATTGATCTGCAAGGCACTATGTCGAGCCCACGACATTAACCAAGGTGCTTCTCGGGAGGCAACCCGAGATATGAAAATTTTCTTGTCATTTTCTTTCTCTTTCTGTCGTTGTTTTCCCTTGTTTTGTTTTATAGACTAACTTGCAAGTAAGGAGGCTTCGAAGTGAAAGCCGCGACCGCGGCCTAAAAACTGCGATCGCGGCCTTGCCCTATCCGTGAAGAATGCAACAGTAAGCCTTTCACCTTGAAAAAAAATCGAAAAAGGAAAAAAAATCGAAAAAGAAAAAAAACGATGTATTATTGATGTCGCGGTCGTGGCCTAAAAACCATGATTGTGGCCCTGCTTTTCACGGATATCAGCCTTTTCTTTCTTCTTCCTCACAAATTTCTTTCCCCCAAGAACCGCGACGCCGCCCCTCTCTTTCACCTCAAGCCGCGACCAGATCTAGGTCAGTTCTCCTCGCCGCCTCCTCTCCTTTGAAGCCACGACCGCCGCCAGACAATCTGCGATCGCTGCTTCCCCTTGTGTCAGCCCCTTTGAGTTTGTGGTGAATTTATCCCACTACCCTCTTGTGTTGATTTCAAGATTTAAGCTTGGAAATGTCAGGTAGAGGTTTGTAAAGGTTGAATAAGAAGCAAATGAAGCGGTGGGATGCACTTTGTCATCGTGAAATTGTGCAAACCCGCTTCCTTGATGTGCCCATTTTACATACTTTGGGGTTGTTTGACTGCACAAGGCTTGTGTTTGAGAAGGGTGGTTTGGGTGATTTTCTGCATAAGGGGGCTCCTACCTATCCTCTTTATGTGTTGGAATTTTTGGCTACTTTGGAAAGAGACGAGGATAGGATTACATTTCACCTGAATGATGTGGAGCGGTCATTATCTTTTGATGAGCTTAGACAGATATTTGGGGTGTCTGTTCCACCAACTGAGGGGTGGACTGTTGTGGGCACTCGACATTATGAATTCTGGCAGGCAGCTACTGGACAAGTTTTCAACTCGAGGAAATGGGAGTACAATTACGCGATTACGCATCCTTGAAGGCGGGGTTGTTGGGTTCTACACGGGGATAGTATTTCTGGAAGGAAGGGAAGGGTGGCATCCATCATCTTTCCCTACCTCGTTTCATTCCCTTTGGACCGACGGCTCGAGATTTTTATATGGTTGATGTTGGTGCTACGGATGAGGCAGCTGATGAGGAGGAGTTTCCAGGGGCGCCTGCTGATATGATGCTCGATATGGAGAGACAGTATGAGGCTGCTGGCACAGATATGCAGTATGAGGCGGGCACTTCGAGTGGTCCTGCAGGCCATTCTGGTGCATCTGGTTCTTGGCAGGAGAAGATGCTAGCTGCTATGTCCAGCATGTCTATTCTCCAGGAGGAGATGGCTTACCGCCAAGCTGAGATGGACTTGACGCTTAAAGACATGGATGCAAACCAGCATTATATGATGGACGAGCAGCATCGGTTTGCCACTAGCCTGGATCGTATGTCTGCAGACGTGGCTGGTGTCAAGAGGACACAGAATCATCATGGTGGGTGGATTACGGAGCTAGATGAGGATGTTAGGATGCTTCAGGATCAGCAGTTGGTGGCGTGCACTTACGGCCAACACTGGGAAGAGTTTGCTAGTTTCGAGTAGGAGCGGTATACGGGACCAACAAACGATGAGTTGGATAACATTGCCACATGCCAACCCCGACGTCCGAGACGTGGATCACCCCAGCAGCCCTAGTGGGTATTTTTCTTTCTTCCCCAGATTTTCATTTTCGTCTTTCATTACATTGAGGACAATGCAATATTTAAGCATGGGGGAGGGATTTATACTTGCTGTTGGTTGTAAATAAAAAAAATAAAAAAATCCTGGCTAAGCTGAAAACCCGAAAGGGCGGCTTAGGCAAAATTCAAGGGCCCGGACCGGCATTAGGCTGGGGTAATAAGAGGCTAAAGAGTGATGTGAGGATGGATGAGCCCATCTAAGAAAAATGAAATGAGTGGCTAGGTGAAAACCCGAAAGGGCACCTAGGCAAAATGAGTGAAAAAAAAGAGGAGTGATTATTAGGATTCATTCATTTTGGCGTGGCGACATAAGTAGTGGAGCTATAAGGAGGTTTCGGGTAGGTCACTCTAGAGTTATAAGGAGATAGACTGGAACTAGGATTAGAAAATATCATTCACATCTAGAGTCCGGGTTCAGCTTGGGGGAAATACTCTATTTCCCTTAAGGCTGGTGTGCTGCGTTTCTGTGTTGGTGTTGTTGCTGATTCATGAGTAGGTACGGTTCTTAGTGTAGAATTTTGTTGTACTTCCTGAGACCTTGGGTATTACATTGGAGGAGTAGATTTCCATTAGCTTACTCGAGGACGAGCAAGGTCTAAGCATGGGGGAATTTGATATGCTCTACTTTGTAGTGTGTAACTAGGAGTTGTTACTATGCTATTAGGTGCCATCTGAGTGGGTTTAGGAGATAATTTAGGATGATGGAGCAGTAGAGAACAAGTGGAGAAAGTGGTGATTTAAGTGAGTTTTGGAGCGTCAAAAGCCAAGGAAGGCAAAGCCGCGGGCGCGGTATGGAGTGCAGCGGGTGCGGCCAAGGAAGGATCCGCTGGAGAGCCACAAAGAGTAAGCCGTGGGCGCGGCTGAGGAAACCGCGATCGCGGCCTTGAATATCATAGACTACGCGGGCGCGGCCAAAGAAGGATCCGCTGGAGAGCCACAAAGAGTAGGCCGCGGGCGCGGCTGAGGAAACCGCGATCGCGGCCTTGAAGATCAGAGACTACGCGGGAAGATTTCGCCGCAGATTATCTTGTTACCTTATTTTATATTTTTATATTTCGGTTATTATTTTTAGCAGATTTCTTTTAGGTTAAATAGACTAAGTCTCTTTAGGTATTAGATTCATTCTACAGAACGGCAGTTTAGAAAGTTTTTAGAGTTTTGCAAGAGTATGAAGAACTAAGTTTCCTTTGCTTAGTCAGACGATTGAAGCCTTCGTTTGATTTGGTTGTGAGATTATAACTCTTGTTCTATTCCTTTGAATGTTATTGATTCTCTTGTGCTTAATCCCATAGAGTTTTACTAATTATACTAGCCTGATCAACTAGTGGTCGTTGGTAATATTCTTATGCTAGAGTTGGATTGTTTCTGGTTAAAATACCTAATTTAGAGTAGCAATTACGATATTCTAGAACTGGTTGTGAAAGTTTATTGTAGAAGAGAATTGATTGCATGCACATAAAACTGGTTGTTTTATGTGCATGTATCTGCTGAATTTCTGGAACTTACTGCTGCTGATGAATTGAATCTGGATAGTTTCCTGGTTATTTGATAGTTAGTATTATCAGAGTCTGGTTGTCCTGTTAATAAACTTAAGAAAAGGAATATGAACATTCACTGGTCTAAAGAACTAGAGATAATCAAGGATCAATAAATCAAACTGAAGTGTGGATATCTGTCTGACTAAGTACTTTCATCAATATCTGTTTACATCATCATTAATTCTGTTAGTTAATTTCATAGTTTAGAACAAACCAATCAAAACCCCCTTTGGTACTATTGATAAACAATTTCTGCAAACAAGATAGATATCTTGATTCTCTGTGGGTTCGACCCTTACTTACCAGACTATATTAGTTAGGTGTTTAAGGTTTTTTTATTAGGTATACACGACTAATTGCCTATCAAACACACTCACACACAACTTCAGTCTCGAGCTCACTCACACTCAATATGCTCGATTGATTTCAAAATGCCATATACATCACCTATTTATAGTTCTACAATGTCGGTCAAGAAGCTCCACATGCCACCGACATGCACAATCACCTAGGTAGATAATTTGACAATTCTTTCTTGAAAATTCTTGTTCATGTACGACTTTACTAATTAACAAGATTATTCCACAAATGTCTCAACTAATCTAGAAGCTCCTTAACTCATTTTCTGAATTTATCCCCTTGGGCCAAGGTGAGCAGTCCATTTACTTAACTTGCTTTCATTTGCAAATTATCTTTCCAGCCCATTAGTATTTTGGAAATACTAATTAATGTCTAACAATTAGGGGCTGGGGATGAGAGATAGTGTAATGGATTTGAAGAGGTTTTGACACGATACTGAGAGTTGGTTCCTCAACTTTGACTTGCTGGTAGGACTTGGGAGCTTTTTTTTCTGGGCCTGTGAAATTGGGTGAGAAATATTGAGTTAAGAAGATCAATAGGTTTTCATTTTCATTTTTTGTTGGATCGTTAGAGTTACGTCTGAGGGAACAAAAGCTTTGTTCCCACAGAATGTGCAGCAGAATAATGTAGCAGGAAAGATAAAGTAACGAACTCACGATGTATACTGTAAACCCCAATCAGTCAAATAACTAATCAAGGAAAAACCACTACCTTCAAGCTTCTCGCTTGAGAGGATTTTGAAGCGTCTACTTGTCTTATTGATTTTTCTTGTTCGATTACACTTGTAGCCTGGACTCCAAACCCTAGACTTCCCACCTAAGTTTGAATCTCTTATACAACGGTGAATACGAACTCAACCCTCTAAGACTCACAAACACTTCACTCTTTTTTTCTTCTCAATCAAATGCTCTATGTTCGTTGTCGTTCATAGAAATGAATCCCACACTCCTATAAATACAACTCGACTAACACAATCGTAACAAGATAAAAATCTCTATCTAAACTAGGTAACAAGAAGATATTAAATGATTTGAAGAATATTATCTTAACCGCCTATATTATCTAATGAAGGAATTCCTAAGATAACATAATCGGATAAAGATAAAATCCTTCTCTCTCCAAATATATTATCTTATATATTATCTTAGGAAATATTTCCTAAGATAACACAATCAGATTCTCTCTCCAAATCTTCCCATCGGCGAGATCCTTCCAGCCGAAATCCTTCTTCCTTGACCGCGTGATCTTCCAAGATATTTCCCATAATCTTCACGCTGAATATCCTTCATTCCATTCACAGCCTGAGTTGGTTCATCATTGATATTTCCTTGAGAGGTAACAAAGCATGTGGAGAAAGCTTTGTTCCCTCTGCGATCCTTCGTTACAAATGATTCTCTGTGACAGCTGTGTGATTCCTGAAACACTTAGTTACTAGATTAGTTGAATGTTTGTTACCATCAAAACCTAAGGAATTCAACAAATTCCCCCTTTTTGATGGTGACAAACATCCTTGACAATAAAACATGCATAAGATATAAAGACAGTTATATCGAGAAAGTTTTCACACTTGGACACAATAGTTCCCCCTTAGTCTAGCAACAAATGAAACCATGTTTTGTTCCCCCTCAACTAAAGCTACCTGTCATTTTCCCCCTTTTGGCATCATAAAAAACATAAGTAAATAGCGAAAGGAAAATGAGCACGGCAAGATAAACAAACACCCCTTGTTCATTAAAATAAACCAACCAACTTAAACATAGTGCAAACACAAACATCAAAATATGCAAAATAAACAGACATGATCAATATGCCCATCAGGGCAAACACATAAGTCAGAAACAAAGAAAATCAAACTAAGTGGGAATAGATGTGCGAGGGAACAAAAGAAGGGTTGGAAGGCGGGAAAGCAAATCAGACACCACTGGGACCGACAGTTGAAGCCGATGAGTGGAGAGCAATCAACGCGCGCACATCCGCCATAAGAAGCCTCTGCTGTTCAGCCAGATCAGTCACTGCCCGGCACATGCTTCTTAAGTCCTTCCCCAAGACAAACTTCTTCTCTTGTTCCCCCTCAGAGACAACATCCTCAGAATCCTCATGAACTTCAAAAGCAACACGCACACTGCCCACTTTAACCCACCCTTCTCTTTCTTGAAGAATGAACTGCATCTTGTGCAGATTGCTGATGTCCAAAGGGTGAGAAAATACGCTGGCTTCCGATGAGGTGTTGTACACCTTGTGAGACTCTAAAATTTTCTTGACGACTCTGGGGAACGGAAGAGTGTGCAGGTCAGTGTTCCTTGCATGGGCCATGTGCTACATCACCCTTGGGAGACAAATGGGTTCCTTCTTCAGCAGTAGGGACAGAAGGACCACATCCATGATTAGCAATTTATTGCGCTTTGGCCCCTTAGGGTGATATTGCAGATGAGATAATAAAATAAGACCTTGTTGACTGTTGACATTTCTAAAGTGTCGAAACCTCCAGATTCTGGTGGATCCTAAACCCCCGCCACTACGCAAACATCCTCATTGTAGAAAAAGTCCTTAGGCTAACGGCCTTTTGGGTACCCATCGTAGCCTTCGTGAGGAACATTTAGAGCAACACCTAGCTCAATGCTTGAAAACATATGGACAGTTCCCCCCATCTTGTAACTCCCCAGAATGGCATACGGTCTGATCTCAATGACAAAGGTAGAATAGAACTCTCTCAACAGTACTTCATCGACAGCTTCTTCATGAACAAACAAGTGGCCTCACTTCTGGGCATCCAGTACCAGAGAGACCTCCACCAAGGCATTCCCCTTGAGGAACTCAAGGTCAACCAGCAACTCCTTAACCACAGACTTGTGACTCACGTCCTTGACATCGTCCGCCTCCTCTTTTGCCTTGGACTTTGCAAGCTGACGCCTTTGGCTTTGGCGCACTGGAGCTGTAGAGACTTTAGCCTTTTTGGCTTTGTGCCCAGAGAGAGGTTCTGACTCCTCATCAGAACTGAGAGAGATTGCTTTGGCTGTTTGCTTCTGAGCGCGAGTTCTGCGCTTGGCGGTGCAGCCCATCTTAACCCTTCCAGAGGGCTTAGAGACCTTAGGAGGCACATCATCCTCAGCATCCTCCATTAGTTCCCTGGCAAGACTGCAGACGACACCTTGAATGTTTTGTGTGAGCTCAGCGTGCTCCTCTGTCTTTGATGGTGTTGTTGTGGCGGCTCCTTCCAGAAACTCCTATGTGTCTTCCTCCACTTGGGTAGGATGGGTAGGTGAGGATTGGACCTCCTCTTTTTCATTTGAGGAGACGGCAGTGGGAGCAGCTGGGGAGGATTTAGGGTTAGGATTTTGAGGAGCAGGTTGATGTGTGGGAGATGATGGGGGCGATGTACGGAACCATGATGAGCTTATCACGTGTTGGTGATGGAGGAGGGGTGACTTTTGTGGTTGTTGGGGGGAGATGATGGAGTGTTTGAGGAGGACGAAAGGGATTGTGAGATGGCGGCGAGTAGGGCAGGGTCAGTTCCCATTGCCGAGAGTTTGTTTAGAAGGGTTTGAAGGTCTTCGGCGGCGGCGGCACAGACGTTTGAGTAGGAGGCCATTTTTTTAGGGTTAATAAAAGAGAGGAGACGAGAGAAGGCAATAGCAGGAGAAGAAGACACAAGCGGGGAGGTGAAGGGAGAATACCTTGAGAGCTGAATTATATAGATGCCACAAGATCTTTTCGGTTGCCAAAGATAACTTAAAATCTTATCAGTTTCCAAAGATAATCACTGAGATCTTCACCTTCCCAAAATAACCCCTTCAAATTTCTGTACAGATTCAATCAAACCCAAAATCGAGGCCCATCGAGTTTCTCATAGCCGTCATATCAATCGTAATTGTACAGCACTTCCCAACGGCAGGTTTAGGCCATAAATTCATGTTACATCAATCAACTCACAGTTGCAAGCCACAGAGAGACGATTCGATTTTCCGCCAAACTAGAAAAGTAGTAGTGTGTGATGATGGGGGATCGTTACCATAAAGGGTACAAAGAGCAACACACGAAACAATATATGAAATTTTTAATCATGAATGAGAGGCTCCCAGATGTGGATGATTAGAGGGGCTCATAGGAAGCATCAAACATGATGGCTAGGGTAAGCTATAGAGTCAACAATCATTTGGGCTTATAGAGAGGGAACAATGCATCAAGTTGACTCTTTTGGGCCGAAAGAAAGCTGATTTATGTGTTATTGTGATAGCTCTGATGATCATGCAAGAATTTTACACATAAGTGAAGCAAAAGCACAGTTCTAAGCACGTTGTTCATTAAATAACCAAGAGAATGGATGCAAATCAAGACATGATGATTGAACTTACACACTTTACCATGTAATTTAGCCAATCATCGAGGGAACATAACAGATAGACAGAGTATTAGGAGAACATACCAGGCTTCATACGAAACTATACGAAGGGTTCCCTATTTAGTGCCTTGGTGAAAATGTTGGCGATTTGAGTCTTGGTTCCGCAGAGATCCATGAACACTATCCCTTTCTCCATACGACCACGTAAGAAGTGGTGTCTTATCTCAATATGCCAGGTACCTGAGTGTTACACAAGAGAGATGTAATTAGTGCAACGAAACGACAACCTTTTCTCTTACCATTAATTCCAGAGGTTGTTGAGTCTCCAGTAGCCTGTTGAAGTGAGATGAGACATCCTTTGTTCCCTGTCAGGTAACTATAACAAGTATAATCGAAATACCGGGAACCTTCCTCACTTCAGCCTGTAAAGAAAAGTTAGTTCTTGCGAACCCAGACAAGCTTAGGCTTTCTGGGTGTGGGAGCAACATATTTGATTTTTGGAGGTATAGCATTTGTTTTCTCCCTAGTAGTACGAGCACGTTCCTCATTGTGTTTCTTCGGGAGGCACTCTTGTTTGTAGTGACCAGAGTGCCCACAATACCAACAGATCCTTTGACACTTTAGATCAACATACTTACTTTGTCCATGCCAAATTGATTTGTTAGCAATCCTAGAATGAAAATCAATATGATTGGACTTACCTCTTTGATATTGTTTCAACCAAATGGAATGAGCCTTCTGTCCATGGTACCAAGCCTTGTTCCCATCAGTCCAATTTGAATAGTCTTTGCGATTGTTCCTTCTCGAGGAACTTTCCCCTTTTTCTTGTCCTGACTGTTTTCCTTCGACTCCAGGACTTTTAGACTTGTTTCCATCAACATGAAGCTTAGGTTGATAACCAATTCCAAAGCGAGGTACTTCCTTCTTTTCTGTTTTCTTTTCATTCTTGGTCGCTACAAACACGATTCCTTTTGGCTTTTTCTTCTGTTCCTCACTGAGTTTAGATAGATCACTAGACAGTTTTGCATTGCCTAGTTTTAACATTAATGACTCGGACTCAAGTGAGGAGACAGAAGATTCTAGAGACATGATCTTATCAGTGAGTTTAGGACACTCATTGCAAGGACTTGGAGAAGAGGATGAAACTTTCTCAAGTTTGAACATTTTTTCTGCCCAACCTTTGTTTTCCTCGATCAAACTTGAGATTGATTCATCCTTTTCTTCAATATGCTCACTGCAAAGACTATTCTCATGAACGAGTTTTTTAATGAATAAAATTAAGTGATCTTTTGACTTACTTTTCAAGCTTGAGATGAGATCAGATTCATTTATCTCATCCTTGTGCAGACCACCTTTTGATTCATCAGCGTCTTCTATGGCCATTAAGCAGACATCGCTAGAGTGTGACGATTCATCGTCATCCGAGTCAGAATCACCCCAGGTTGCGACCATTGCTTGCTTCCCTTCATGAGCCGGAGGAAGACCTGCCTTTTTCTTGAAGCAGTTTTTGGAAAGATGTCCCTTATTTTGACAGTGGTAACAAATGACATCCTTCATGTCTCTGTTCCCTTCAGAGGAACTCAACGTATCCTTGTTTCGAGACCATATCTTCTTCATAGCTCTAGTGATGAGAGCCATATCTTCATCACCATCCTCATCTCCATCTTCAACTTGAGACAAGTCAAAGGCACGTTCAACCTTCAAGGCGATACTTTTAGCCTTCTCTTCTCCCTTTTTGTTTATCTTGTGGTTATAGACAGAGGCATTGCTTTCAAGCTTGGCAACCACCTCTTCCATAGTGAGAGTCTTGACGTCAGTCTGGGAGTAGAGAGCGAGAGCAATCGCATCCCACTGAGAGTTGAGGCCTTGCATGAAGTGGTGAGTGAGCTTCTAGTCCGGCATTTCTTCATCAAGAAATTCCAATTGACCTACAATCCCTTGAAACCTAGAGTAGAATTCTTGAATGTGTTCATCATTTCCTTGAGAGATTTGATCATACTCTTTCATCAAGGAGAGAATCCTGTTTTTCTTGACATCTTCATTTTCATGATGGAGACGTCTTAGAGCATCCCAGATCTCTTTGGCGGTCTTGTAGCCGATGATTTTCTTGAGATGAGTGGGGCGAAGAGCCATGTGAAGAATCTTCTTGGCTCTGCAGTTCTTCTCCAATTTCTTCCAGTCATCATCCGTGTAGTCAACTTTTGGCTTAGGCTTTGTAGCGTCCTTTTCATTTGGAATAGCTATGAGGCCAACTTCAATGATCCTCCATATCTGTCCATCGAGGGAACATATATGAGACTCGATTTGTTCCACCCACCAATCATATTCTCCAGCTTTCAGAAGTGGAGGCTTCCAGAATGAATCTCCAATAGCATTGCTTGACGACATCTTTCCTGCAAAGTCTTTAACGAAAACAGTCTAGAGCACCAGGCTCTGATACCAATTTTTGGATCGTTAGAGTTACGTCTGAGGGAACAAAAGCTTTGTTTCCACAGAAGGTGCATCAGAATAATATAGCAGGAAAGATAAAATAACGAACTAACGATGTATAGTGGAAACCCCAATCAGTCAAATAACTAATCAAGGAAAAACCACTACCTTCAAGCTTCTCGCTTGAGAGGATTTTGAAGCGTCTACTTGTCTTATTGATTTCTTATTCGATTACACTTGTAGCCTGGACTCCAAACCCTAGACTTCCCACCTAAGTTTGAATCTCTTCTACAACGGTGAATACGAACTCAACCCTCTAAGACTCACAAACACTTCACTCTCTTTTTCTTCTCAATCAAATGCTCTCTGTTTGTTGTCGTTCATAGAAATGAATCCCACACTCCTATAAAATACAACTCGACTAACACAATCGTAACAAGATAAAAATCTCTATCTAAACTAGGTAACAAGAAGATATTAAATGATTTGAAGAATATTATCTTAACCGCCTATATTATCTAAGGAAGGAATTCCTAAGATAACATAATCGGATAAAGATAAAATCCTTCTCTCTCCAAATATATTATCTTAGGAAAGATTTCCTAAGATAACACAATTGGATTCTCTCTCCAAATCTTCCCATCGGCGAGATCCTTCCAGCCGAAATCCTTCTTCCTTGACCGTGTGATCTTCTAAGATATTTCCCATAATCTTCACGCTGAATATCCTTCATTCCATTCGTAGCCTGAGTTGGTTCGTCATTGATATTTCCTTGAGAGGTAACAAAGCATATGGAGAAAGCTTTGTTCCCTCTGCGATCCTTCGTTGCAAATGATTCCCTCTGACAGTTGTGTGATTCCTGAAACACTTAGTTACCAGATTAGTTGAATGTTTGTTACCATCAAAACCTAAGGAATTCAACATTTTTCTTTCGTGGCAGGACCACTCGGTGTCATCAAGATTAGAAAGAACCACTCGGTGTCAAAGACATCTTTGTCAACGGTATCGTTTTGTCGGGAAGAATGACCAAAGATGATGGAGTTCAGTTCTCGGATTACCCTTCTCCGGTGCTCCTGCTCGACGGGGTTAATAGCCCTGGATTCGGATCCGCCGGCGGAGGGGTCCTTGTAGTGTCCGTCGCCCCAAGCGAGTGAATGGTCGGAGGCGGCATCGGAGTTGCGGTGCCAGTAGATGGCGTAGGTCCACCGCTCCTCAACGTCGTCGACCAGCGACTGAAGCCGCTGCTGGATGTCGTCTTAATTGTTCATTCATCATCATTTATTCGCAATGTTAGATCTCCGAAATGGATGTTTCATTCATCATTTTAATATTAATTTCACTTTGAAGAAGCCTTGAAACTAACACTAATGCAACACAGCTACTACACTTTGTAAACAATTAGATAATGAGGTAAAAGATTTTCCTGCTCCTACATTAAACTGAATGGGTATTTATACAAGAGATTAACTAGGACATTAATTAAATAAATCAAAATATCCTAAATTACAATATATCTCCTAATACCCCCCCCCCCCCGCAAGCTCATGGAGGCGCAGCGACATGAAGCTTGGACTGCAAAGCAGTGAAGCGAGTTGTTGACAGGTCTAAAGTTGTATGCCTATCAAAGAAATCCTAAAGTACCTACTACAAAGTATAGCAAGCAAGTCAGGGTCGATCCCACAGAGAGTCAGGTTATCTACTCTTGTAATTCACGTCACCAACTAGGAACTAGGGGGGGTTTGTAGTGTTTTTCGTAACCAAAGTAAACAAAGCAAGAAAACGAATTTGCAAGTAAAGGTTGTAAATATTATGGGGAAAAGCGCCACACTCAACATAGATCCACACAACAATAGAAAGGTCGATCACGAAATTCTATCAATCTCAAGTTCTTAATATTCCTATAGTTGTTCTTATCCCGGTCATAGGTAACTATTAGTTCTACCAGCCCTAATAGTACTTATTACCAAATCAAATCCGAAAACCTTCAAGACTCAATAAAGCAATAGCAATCAACCAAGGATTCAACAAGATACATGCAATAGAAACAACCCGTTACTATAAGCATGCAATTAACTCTCTCTCACGATGAAGCGCTCGGATCCCCTATACGCAACAATCGTGCTTGCTACTAGATATGCAACCCGAACCCGGAATCACAAGTCCTAGCAATCAGGAAGATATCAATAAACCTAGGTGATCAATCTAGATAAATCAACATAAACCAATAAACATTCAAGTACAAGAGAATCAATCCAACTAGATAGGAAAACGAACAAGAGTAGAAAACTCACAATCAATCAATTGCTGGCTTCAAACTGTCAAGTGTAACAATGGGGGTTTAGTTCTCCATAGGGTTTTTGAGAGAAAAAACTTAGAAAGGTGGCAACTAGGGTTTTGCGTAGTGTTTTCTCTAAAAAGTCTTAAACCTAACTTAAATACTCATGCTAATATTCAGGAATAAAATAAAGGAAAATAACAAACTTGGAAACTAAGTTTCATAAATAAAATAAAACGGGAAATAAAAACTCGGAAATAAATCCGGAAAAGGTCTTCAGCGCGTCTCCACCGCGGGTGCGGTGGCTCCCACCGCTGGGTGCGGTGTCTCTCCAGTGGCTTCTGTCCACTTCTCTGACGATCTCGCCGCGGGTGCGGCAGTGCCCACCGCTGGGTGCGGTGGGATTCCAGTACTTTAGCTTCTGCGACACTTCAGTAAAAACGTCATAACCTTTGATTCCCAACTGGGATTGCGCTCATCTTTTGAGGACTTGCAGTAGACTTCAAGATCTAACTCCTCGAATTGGAATCACTCCATTTGGACATCTGAGTAGAGAGAACGAACCAATTGAATTCAGCACACTATTCTTCTACTCTTCTCTTCACTTCCTTTGCGTCTTCTAATGGTGACTTTTTCCTCAGTGTCTCCTATGATATCCAAAATAGCTCAAACACCTCCAAATACACCAAACTTCGCCCCCAAATGCCAAGCACATGAATGTGTCTAAATCTACCCGAATGACACCAATAAGCCCTCTAATGACTCTTACTTAAGCCCTACAAAGTAGTGCTTATCAAACTCCCTCATGCTTAGACCTTTGCTCGTCCTCGAGTAAACTAATAAAGAGTCTACTCCTCCAATGCAGCACCCAAGGTCTCAGGAAGCATATCCTCCAACTAAGAGTCACCTAACCCATGCCAAGGCTCCTGGCACCAATCTCATCTACAACACATCCATAACTCAACAAGCTTAAGGGGCAAGCAGAGTACTTCCCCCAAGCTTAACCCGGAGATCCAATAGTGTGAGTAACCTCTAATCCTAGCCTCCATCTATGACTCCTTATGTCTCCCAGAGTGACCTACCCGACACTCCTTCTTTGACTCCTCTTCTTATGACGCCTCGCCAAGAATAATGAGAAATCCTAAAATCACTCTTCTTTTTTTTCGCTCATTTTGCCAAGACGCCCTTTCGGGTTTTCACCAAGCCACTCATATTTTTTTTCAAAGATGTGCTCACATTATGCTCACGTCACTCTTGACCAATTATTACCCCAGCCTAATGCTGGTCCAAGCCACCTGCTTATTACCTAGGCCGCCCTTTCGGGTTTTCGACCTATCCCAGGATTTTTATGATAGCCTTTTTTCAAATTTTTGGCTTTTTCTCCTTTTTATTCATTTTTCTCATCAACGACGTAGCAAGTATATAACTCTCCCCCATGCTTAAACATTGCATTGTCCTCAATGTAATGAAAGACAAAAAGAAAAGAAGCACAGAGAGAAGCAAAAAATAACTCACAACGTCGTCGAGCTGGCTTGGACACTTCGGTGTTGCTGGCGGTGTACTCCATATGCGCAGGTCCGGTGTTGGGTGTTCTCATCAACTCCAGTGTCTTCTTCCTACCGTGCAACCAAAGGGAACCACTTTGGTGAATAGTGGTGAACAATGATAACAGGGTTGCACGGCCTTCAAATGCCACTAAAAATGGGCCCAGATATGATCGTGGTGTGGGCCATGAGTGGTCTTCCTTCGCAGCTGTCGACTGTGGGGTTGCCATCCTTGCCAATAAATGGTGTATCGGAAATTTCCTCTGTTGGCAACATGCGCATCCTTCACCATAGTAATATTGGACAGCTTGCCTCCGGTAGAACTTTTTTTATTTTTATATTTACTCCCCGTTTAAGGTTTTTTCGGGGCCCTTTAATTTTTTTTTTTTTTTTTTTTACGAACAACAGAAAATAAAGGATGCCCACCGCGAGGTGCGGTGAGCTCTCCAGAAACCTCCTCTTGCTCCTGCAGGAAAACTAAAAGACAATTAAATGGAACTAAAACAATACGAAAAATTAACATACCTAACTTGGGTTGCCTCCCAAGCAGCGCCTTTAGTTAATGTCGTTGGCTCGACATGAAGCTCAGATAATATCAATTCACAGCATCGGGTTCCTTAGGTACCCTCTCATTCAGCACCTCCTTCCTGAACCAATCGTGGAAAGGTTTGAACCTTAGACCATTCTTCTTCTTCAGCGGCTCTTCCACCTTGACCTTCTTAGTCGCCGCTCCCCCATGCTTAGATCGATTAGGGGGGTGTTTAGCCTTAACTTCAGGGGCCTGCACAATAAAAAGGAACATCTTCTTGCCCTGTGGAGTCAGTAAGGTGGGGCCACTGCCCAAAAGAGAAGTAGGAGACTCACCCTTCTCATCCAGTAAAGCCGTGATTTCCTGCAGATTAGAAGATACAGGAATACTGACAGGCAGGTCAACTATGGGATCCTCTATTATAGGTTGCAATTCATCCAAAGGGTTGGGACTCATTACATCAACAAAGTTCAAAGAGGTGTTAATGATGGGTTTCATATCATATATGTTGTATTCAACTCCATCCCCATCAAATTCCATAGTTAATTTCCCACTTCTGACATCAATTGTAGTGTTAGCAGTTTTCATGAAAGGTCTACCTAACAGCATATGTGCATATGTACCACCACCCATATCAAGAACATAAAAATCAGTGGGAAAAATCATCTTATCTACCATAACAAGGACATCCTCAACAACCCCTTTCGGGTAGACATTGGTTCCATCAGCTAATTGAATAACTAGCCTAGTGTCCTGTAGTGGTGGCAGACCAAGAGACTCATAGAACGACAATGGTAAGACATTAATAGATGCACCAAGATCTAGCATAGCTTTATCAATCTTTGTCTCACCAATGATGCAAGGGATAGAGAACATACCGGGATCACTGCACTTCTTGGGCATACAATTTTGAAATACAGCAGACACTTGCTCGCTCACCCGGACCTGCTTCTTTTTCTTCTGCTTCTGGTTCCTCTTGATCGTGCAAAGCTCCTTCAAGAACCGAGCATACTTGGGAATGCTTTTAACAAGTTTAAGCAAAGGAATGTTGACCTCACACTTGCTGAAAGTTTCGAAGAGGTCCTTGTCGTCGACTACCCTTCTCCCCTTGAGCGCCTCTGGAAAAGGGGCGGGTGGCTTCTCGGAACCTAGAGGAGGAAAGTATGGGCGAACATAGGTGTCCACATAAGGTTCATCAATAGCTCCAGAAGTCTCGCCGCGGATGCAGCCAGAAGCCACCGCCGGGTGCGGTGAATCCCCATAAATTTCTCGAGAAACAATACCGTCACCGCGGGGTGCGGTGGGCGCCACCGCTAGGTGCAGTGGACTCGACAGAACATTATGTCCCTCCTCGTCATTCTCGCCGCGGGTGCGGTCACCTTGCCGCTGGGTGCGGTCATTCTCCAGAACACCCTCTTTTCCTGAGTCGTCCTCTTCAGCATTAGGAGCGACATGCAATTGCTTTCCACTTCTAAGAGTTACCGCGCTAACGTTTGCCCGTGGGTTAACTACCGTTTGAGATGGTAGATTTCCCGACATCTTTGCATCGATCCTCGTGATGGCTTCAGCCATTTGGCTCACATGTGTCTCCAAATTCTTTATGCTTGACGTCGTAGCTTGAACATGAGTAGTGAAATGTTTCGTCAAGGCTTGGAGCATATCTGCGGTTGAAGGAGACGCATCAGGTTGTGGATCTTGCGACCTTTGTAGAAATTGAGGTCTTGGCTGCTGTTGTTGTTGTTGATACTGAGGTTGTTGTTGTTGATCCGGTTGATCCCTCCATCTGAAATTTGGGTGGTCTCTCCATCCCGGATTATAAGTGTTGGAGTAGGGATCATGCCGCGGTCTTGGATTCCCATAACCTCCTACATCGTTTACCTCAGCAGGCGAATCATCTTGTAGTTGAGGACATGCGTCAGTGGGGTGGAATTGATCGGCACAGACCCCACACGCTTTCAGTTGTTGAGGAGTCCCTTGCAGCGTAAGTCTCCTCACCATGTCCTTCAACTCGGCAATATCACTGGCATACGCAGAGCGACCAGAGTCAGCAGCATTGACTCCTCTCTTGGTAGAAGCTCTACCGAAGTTTCTTGTGCCCTCTGCCATCTCCTGAATCTTCTCCATAGATGCTGTCGGTGTTGTGTTGAGAATATTTCCACCACATGCAGCGTCGACAATCATCCTTTCATTGTCCAGCAGGCCATTGTAAAGATGAAGCACCAGATCCTGATTGGAATACCCGTGGAATGGACAGCTTGAGCAAAGTCTCTTGAACCGCTCATAGTACTCATATAGGCTCTCGTCAGCCTCCTGCTCAATGTTGCTAATAGCCTTTTCAAACTGTTTGCCTTCTTTGCAGGGAAATACTTTTTGAGAAACGCCTTATGCAGCTTGTTCCACGAATCGATGCTTCCAGTAGGCAGATGGTAGTACCAGTCATCAGCAGTGTCCTTCAGGGTGAACCCAAAAGCTCTCATCTTTATTTGCTCCTCAGTAACGTTCGCCGGTTTCATGCTCATGCAGACTGTGTGGAATTTACCCATGTGTTTGATTGGGTCCTCTCCAGCCAGTCCATGGAAAGATAGGAGCAAATGAATCAGCCCCGGCATCAACTCAAAGTTTACGCCCGCTCCTATAGCAGGAATAGTCACAGCCAAAGGTTGCTGTTGCAGGTCGGGCGCAGTCAACTGTCTCAACGTTCTATCCGCGTCACCCATCTCAAATGCAGGGTTGTCAAAAACCAAAGTACTGTTAACTCTGCGATCCTGGGACAAAGTTCTCTCAATCTCTGGGTCAAAATCAAGAAGAGGTGAATTAGTAGCACGAGTGTGGACCATAAGATAGGTCCACACCAAGGTTGGTAACAAACAAACCACAAAAACAGAAAATTTGACTCCCCGGCAACGGCGCCAAATTTGACAGGTGTAAAGTCGTATGCCTATCAAATAAATCCTAAGGTACCTACTACAAAGTATAGCAAGCAAGTCAGGGTCGATCCCACAGAGAGTCAGGTTATCTATTCTTGTAATTCACGTCACCAACTAGGAACTAGGGGGGGGAGGGGTTGTAGTGTTTTTCGTAACCAAAGTAAACAAAGCAAGAAAACGAATTCGCAAGTAAAGGTTGTAAATATTATGGGGAAAAGCGCCACACTCAACAGAGATCCACACAACAATAGAAAGGTCGATCACGGAATTCTATCAATCTCAAGTTCTTAATATTCCTATAGTTGTTCTTATCCCGATCATAGGTAACTATTAGTTCTATCAGCCCTAATAGTACTTATTACCAAATCAAATCCGAAAACCTTCAAGACTCAATAAAGCAATAGCAATCAACCAAGGATTCAACAAGATACATGCAATAGAAACAACCCGTTACTATAAGCATGCAATTAACTCTCTCTCACGATGAAGCGCTCGGATCCCCTATACGCAACAATCGTGCTTGCTACTAGATATGCAACCCGAACCCGGAATCACAAGTCCTAGCAATTAGGAAGATATCAATAAACCTAGGTGATCAATCTACATAAATCAACATAAACCAATAAACATTCAAGTACAAGAGAATCAATCCAACTAGATAGGAAAACGAACAAGAGTAGAAAACTCACAACCAATCAATTGCTGGCTTCAAACTGTCAAGTGCAACAATGGGGGTTTAGTTCTCCATAGGGTTTTTGAGAGAAAAAACTTAGAAAGGTGGCAACTAGGGTTTTGCGTAGTGTTTTCTCTAAAAAGTCTTAAACCTAACTTAAATACTCATGCAAATATTCAGGAATAAAATAAAGGAAAATAACAAACTTGGAAACTAAGTTTCAAAAAGAAAATAAAACGGGAAATAAAAACTCGGAAATAAATCCGGAAAAGGTCTTCAGCGCATCTCCACCGCGGGTGCGGTGGCTCCCACCGCTGGGTGCGGTGGCTCTCCAGTGGCTTCTGTCCACTTCTCTGACGATCTCGCTGTGGGTGCGGCAGTGCCCACCGCTGGGTGCGGTGGGATTCCAGTACTTCAGCTTCGGCGACACTTCAGTAAAAACGTCATAACTTTTGATTTCCAACTCGGATTGCGCTCATCTTTTGAGGACTTGCAGTAGACTTCAAGATCTAACTCCTCGAATTGGAATCACTCCATTTGGACATATGAGTATAGAGAACGAACCAATTGAATTCAGTACACTGTTCTTCTACTCTTCTCTTCACTTCCTTTGCGTCTTCTAATGGTGACTTCTTCCTCAGTGTCTCCTATGATATCCAAAATAGCTCAAACACCTCCAAATACACCAAACTTCGCCCCCAAACGCCATGCACATGAATGTGTCTAAATCTACCCGAATGACACCAATAAGCCCTCTAATGACTCTTACTTAAGCCCTACAAAGTAGTGCTTATCAGATGTACCGACAACTTTAGTGAAGATGTCAGCAACCTGATCAAGAGAGCGAACATGGAGAACAATGAGAGAACCATCATCAACCTGCTCTCGAACAAAGTGGTAGTCAATCTTGATGTGCTTGGACCGCTGATGGAAAACCGGATTTGCGGACATGTAAGTAGCACTCAGGTTGTCACAGAGGAGGATGGGAGGAGGAGAAAGAGGAGCCTGAAGTTCCTGCAGAAGCTGTTGTAACCAAATAAGCTCAGTGGTAGTAAAAGCAATGGCCCGATACTCGGCCTCGGAACTAGACTTGGCCACAACATGCTTGTAACACCCCCAAATATATCCTTGAAAGATATTACCGTCAGTGACCTCGGATTTCACATCCGAAGCCACCCCAGGCTTAACCCGTTGATATAATTCATCAAACAACAGTTATAATACAAAATATCATAACTTTCGATTAAAATCATTGTCTCGGCATTACATCCATAATCCGAAATACAACTGAAATACAAAGTAGTCTTGATATAAAATATGTTTAACACAGCGGAAGTCTTAAAAATAAATAACACAAGGGTATTGATCGAAACGATCACCCGTCAAGGAATCTCAACCTGGTAAAACTCTTCAAAATTTCAACTGCCTTCATTGTCGTTTCGCCTTCTTCGGAACTGCAGCTTATCTGATGTGCCGTATGAGACGGATGACACCAGCCAACCATGCATTTGAATATAATCGGTTGGTTAGTCTAATGAAAGACTATGCAAGGGAAAATCAGATAGGCTCTAAGTAGTCGTATTAGGTTAGACTCATCGTTTCCCGAATAATAGTCGATGACGATAGTCAACCACCATACTCTTACTGAAATATACGAAAATGCATGATCAAGAGAAGACTCTGAGAGAATGAGTCGTAAGGAAACATATGAAGAGAAGACTCCAACGAATTGAGTCTTATCGGAAAGTATGACAAATGTCTGGAACATTATAATTACACACAAGCGTTTAAAACGATTTGATGTTTCGGTTCACGACCAACCTCACCGCGTAATGCGAATTCAGATTGGAAAGAGAACTTTACTCTGATCAAAGTCTAGACGAGTTTTTCCTAGTTGCACTATTTCCTAGATGCACTACTCGCCAAAGGGTATATTAATTATGTACACAATGGCACTTATCTTGTTTAATTCCAAAACGAATATTCACGTTACAAGCTTTTAAGATCTCCTCACAAGAGATATCGGATCTCCTCACAAGAGATATCACGGGGAATAAATCCCAGGGAATAAATCCCAAATGGCTGCACCAGCTGTGTGCACGTACCCTGAGTAAGGGTATGGTCATGACCGGAAAAGTACTAGAGGAATAATCCTCTTAGCACCTAGTTATAAAGAAACCACTAAACCTCGTAAGGTACATAGTGTTCCTACGAATACTCATGCTAACTAAACAGTTCAAGCACACAATAATTCACATCAATGCCCTCAAGGCAATCATCATAAATATATATCTATAATAGCGTTGTTCTAGCAGATATACAACCTATTATAATATCATATTTAATTATATCATTTATCAAAACTGTTCCCAACGAAAACAGTAAATCATCCCAAATAAATTAACAATTAAACAATTGATAATTAATGGAAATATGGAATGATAAGCAAGAGCGAACCGCCACTTGCCTTAGATTAGACGAAAGCTTGAACAAGCTTAGAGACAACGGGTTCCTGGGTCCAAAACATAGACATATCCTGGATAACAAATCCCTATGGAACGACCCATAACGAGACCCTAAGTTAGATTCGATAACCAGATATACGAATCTAAAGGAATACGAAAGAATCGAAGGAGCCAAGCCTCGCCCAAGACCACAACACCCAAGAAACACACCACGGACTCAGCCCACCGCGGGTGCGCCGGCTTCACAACGGGGTGCGGTGGTGTTTTGCCGCGGGTGCGGTCAGGAGGCAGGGGCGAGAGGGTTGACATCGACGATGGAGGGAACTCACCAAATCCAATTCGTTTGCCCTTGATTCGATTGGGGTTTGATCTCCAAACACCTTGTTCCTTCAAACACTACTTGGGAGCACCTTCACCACTCAAAGGAAGTTCCGATAATACTCCGGTGAAGCTTCAAACTCAGGCAACAATGGAGGAAGGAAATTTCAGAGGAGGAAGAAGAAAGCTCTGTTTTGTGCCATCTTTCTCCTCAAATTCTTCCCCATTTATAGGCCAACAAGGAGCACACAAGCAAGGATCTGCATCATAGGGGCGCCTATAGACAAGGAAGTGATAAGCAGCTCAGAAAAGCAAACGTTACAGCGTTTGCAGTTCGGCGAACCAGGAAAAAGTTGTCGCTGAAGTCGACACCGTGGGTGCGGCGGGGTGCGGTGGGGTGTGGTGGCCGCCTCAGTGACCGCCTCAGGAAATGGCCTTTTGTCCTCTTTTCCCTTTGTCCGTTTTGACCTTTGTCCTTTGTTTACATGTGGTTAAATATTTTTAACCCCGGGTTAAATATATTCGTACACGAATGACTATTTAACCCCGAAAATACGTCAACTGTATTTTATACTACTCAGAAAAATATTACAGAGATCAAACATTTGACAGAATGTCCGAACTTCTCTGAAATTAATTCGACTTGTAGTACGGGAGTTGGAAAATTTCCAAAATACCCTTACAAAATGAGGGATATTACAATGCTGCTTCTTGGAGGACCAACTGATAAGATTACCACCATAGTAGATGGCGAAACCATGCTGAGAGCGACAATCATCACCATCAGAAGCCCAACCAGCATCAGAATAAGCAACTAGGTGGTGATCAGAGCAGGGACGCAGTACAAGACCGGTATCTATAGTACCCTTTAGGTACCTCAGAATGCGCTTGGCAGCAGCCTAGTGAACATCAATAGGGTTATGCATGAACTGACAGACCCGATTGACAACATATGAAATCTCAGGACGAGTGATGGTGACATACTGAAGCGCACCAACAATGCTCCTATAGAGATGCGAATCATCAACATGATCACCAGACTGAATAAGGCAAGATGCAGGCTCAGCAGGAGAAGCAATCGTTTTAGCATCAGCCATCTTGCTATACAACAGAAGATCACGGATATACTTCTGCTGAGACAGAACAATACTGGACTTGTTGCGAACCAGCTCAATACCCAAAAAATAATGCAGGGGACCAAGATCACACAGCGAAAAAGTGGCATTGAGCAGACTGATAAATTGAGATATAGCAGTAGAGCAAGAACCAGTAATAATCAAATCATCAACATAAACAAGGAGATAGAGAACAAGTTTCCCTGACCGTCTGATAAACAGAGTAGTGTCTGACTTGCAGGCAACAAAACCGTGCTGCAACAGAAAGAGCCGAAGCTTGGTGAACCAAGTACGAGGAGCTTGCTTAAGCCCATAGAGAGCCTTCTGCAGTAGACAGACATGAGAAGGCCGAGATTGATCATGGAAACCTGGAGCATGTGCCATGTATACCTTCTCTGAGAGATCCCCATTTAGGAAAGCATTGTTGATGTCGACCTGATGCAGGGGCCAATGAAGGGTAAGAGCAATAGAGAGAACAATCCGGATAGTGGTCGACTTCACAACTGGACTGAAAGTATCAACATAATCAACTCCTTCTTCCTGACTGAACCCCTTGGCAACCAGATGAGCCTTGTAGCGCTCAATTGTCCCATCTGCCTTGCGCTTGATCCTGTAAACCCACTTACAACCAACAATGTTAGCATTATAGGGAGGCGGGACAAGTGTCCATGTCCCATTACGCAAAAGGGCATCAAATTCAACTTGCATTGCATTTTGCCATTCGGGAGATTTAGAGGCTTGGGAGTAGGTTTTGGGTTCAGCATAAAGATCAGGCACAACAGGTAGGGGATGTTTTGTGGAGCTTAGGGCTTTGGGTTTGAGGCTATTGGTCTTGGAGCGAGTGACCATGGTATGTTGGCTATCATCAACTGCACGAAAATAAGAGGGATAAGTTGTAACAGGAACAAGAGAGGAAGAGGTGGAAGGCATACCTGACTGCACCGGTGACGAAGCTGCAGGCGTACACTCCAAAGGAGACGTCAAGAGTGGCTCGGCCGGGGCAGGAGGATCAGGCTCAGTGGGTAGTGGAGGAGACAAGGGCGTGGTTGAGACGGCCGGGGGCGACGATGCAGGCACAGGGGTAGGTGGCCGTGGCAGTGGTAGGCTAGGGGTGGCAGCGGGAGAAGTGGGGGTGGGCAACATGCCGGGTTGAGGGTGACTGGCCGCCAGCTGTAACAGGGAAAGTGGTAGGGAGTGTGCTATTGGAGAAGGTAAGGGCAAGGTCGGGTTGGCATGCTCCGGGTATGGGAAGGTCGACTCATCAAAGATGACATGGCGAGCAACATAGACTCGATTGGACGGGACATGAAGACACAGGTCACCCTTACGAAGAGAGTTGTACCCCACAAAAACACAAGGAGAGGACCTAAACTCCAGCTTGTTGGATGTGTAAGGCCGTAGGAACGGATAACAGAGACACCCAAAACACTTGAGAAAGGCATAGTCCGGCGATTTGTGGTAGAGAGACTCAAAGGGCGACTTGTTGGAGAGGGTGGTTGACAAGGTGCGGTTATGGAGGTAAACAAAAGTATGAAACCCATGCTCCCAAAATGAGGTAGGAAGACGAGCCCGAGACAGAAGAGAGAGCCCCTTTTCGACAATTGTGCGATGACGGCACTCTACAGAGCCATTCTGGGACTGTGTGTGAGGACAAGACATGCGGTGACCAATACCCTGAGACTGTAAAAAGGTGGAGACAGATTTGTATTCACCCCTCCCCCCCCCCCCCCCCCCCAATCAGATTAGAATTGCTTGATTTTGGTATTAAATTACGTTTCAACCATTTTCTGAAAGAGTTGAAAGAAGTGTAACACCTGTGATTTCTGGGAGAGAAAATAGATCCAAACAAACTTGGTACAGTCATAATCAACAAAAATCAGGAAATACTTATTGCCATTAAAAGATGAAACGAGAGCAGGACCCCAAACATCCGAATAAATTAACTCAAAAGGAAGACGACTACGTTCATGTGAACTGGGCAGATGTAGTCTATGACTTTTCCCAAGCTAACATGACTCACAGACACTGTTAAGATTATTTAAAGACACTGGTAAATGAAAACGAGAAACAAGACGCTTAAGACAAGACTCATGAGGATGACCCAGACGCTCATGCCATGTTTAAAGGTCGGTTTTGGCTCTAAGGAAGATGCATGATAGGGCAGCGGACTGTGGTGGTGGCGGTGGGTGAAGACGGTATAGACCATTCTCAATGGCTCCTCTGAGAAGTGTCCGGCCCTGCAGATCCTTCATAAGACAGTAATTAGGGAAAAATATCATATAGGTATTATTGTCAGAAGTGAGTTGAGACACACTTAGTAGGTTCTTTCGAATTTCAGGAACAAATAAAATATTGTGCAATTGAACAGGCTTATGCAAATTAGGTAAAATAGATGAGCCTAGATGCGTAATAGGAAGTGATATACCATTGCCAACCTGTAAGCCTTCATTACCGGTGTAGTCAGAGTGAATGGATAGATTGTTGAAATCAGACGTCGCATGGTTTGTGGCTCCCGTGTCAAAGTACCATGCAGGATCATGAATAGTAGACGGAGGAGGCGGTGCAGAAGCAGTAAAGGCATGATGCTGTCTCGCGGTCTGTCCTGCGATCTACTGCGGCCGCGGCCCGCAATCGCGGCCCGCGATCGCGGTTTTGTAGCAGGAAACTCAGCAACGTTCAGACGTTGCCAGCAGTTGAGGGGGGAGAAGATCCAAAAGATCGTGAACAAGGTTTCAAAGAGTGGCGGCGGATTGAGATTTAGGGTTTGGGGGTGCAGAGAGGTTTTCGGGAGCGTATTCGTGTTCGGGTTCATTTTTGGGGTATCTCCCATAGGAGTACTAATTGAATATGCATAGAATCAACACTACTAGAAAGAAGGTAGATGAAAAAAAGACAGAAATCTGAAATGGAAGAAAACACCAGACAAGGTTGTTAAGATTAATCTTGATGGATCCACTAAATCAAATGGGAACTCTTCATTTGGTTTCATTTTTAGAGATGATAAAGGTGAACCAATTATAATACATGCTGAAAATTACGGTGTCATATGCACTAAAAACTGATGCTCTAGCTTTCCGAAATGTAGTCTTAAAAGCAAAAGACATGAAGATTGAACAAATCCAAATCGAATTTGATAACCTAACAATAGTTAATGTCCTTAAAAAAATCTGGCACTGTCCATGAGAGATCGAGATTATAATCTCGGAGATCCTATGTTAATTATTGTCATTTACGACAATGCATATTAGTCATATTTTCCGTGAGATCAATTCAGTAGATGACCACATTGCAAAACTTAGTCACTCAACCTCACTGGACGATATCCAAACCAACTCAGAGTTTCATGTTCTCATCCGAAAGAATATTATAGGCTGATTTTCAAGTAGACCTTAATAGCTGTTTAATTATTACCTTATATATAAAAAAAAGGCATACATTGAATGGAGCAATATCGAAACTTGGAAAAATATGTACTTGTAAGTTAGCAATTTCAACATTGCTAAGTCGATCCCTTGCCAGCTAGTTATCTAGCAATTGCAATCACTGACATTTTTTTATAGGGAATACATACGATCTTATTAAGAAAAACCAGATAATCGGTTACAAGCCAAAGAACTTGGCATGAGTGAGATGATACAGAACACAACCATTGACAATAAAGGCAAGGAAAGGCAAAACAGAACATAAAACAGCCAAAAATAAAGAAAAGAGGAATGTGCTAGCAGAAAAAGGTTCTTGGGAATCAACCCTTGAGGCTAACAAATCAATGAGTGTGCTAGCTTTTAAAGATTTACTCACTATCACAATCAATGATCCATTAGACAAAGAGGGAGAACTGAAACCCGGCCTCGCAAACATGAAACCATCTAGCACCAAAAGGGGAATGACAAACAAAGAACAAAGCAGTCTCCTATACAAAAAAAAAACAAAAAAAAGAAAGAAAATCACAATCAAAGCAAAACAACAACCCCGCAGCAATTCCGACGCCGTTTGTTCGGCCTCTCGAGTTTTCAGGTTTGGTTGTTCTGAATTCTTGAATTGTTACTTTATCAAAAAAAAAAACAACCCCGTAGCAAAAGGTGGGTGGGTCTTCCAGAACCGGTTAAACCCCACCGACGTCCGGAGAGACGGCGAGGTGGACAACCCCGAGCGGAAAAGGGAACCAACACCGCAAAGCGAGAAGGAAACGACGGCTTCATTGGCGTGCTCGAAAGTGCCATGCACCGCCTTCAGAACATAGCCGAAGAAGAGCACACAAACACCTAAAACCGAATTACAATATACAAGCAAAATTTGTAATCCAGTACCGACGGAAATTAAAGGGAAGGAGATGCACCAAACCCAGAGCTCCAAAATAGCTTCAATTGATGGAGGGCAGAAGGGGTGGACCAAATCCGATGTTGCAAAACACGGGCAGAGCCCGCAAGCCTCGGAGGGAGATCTGAACGAAGCCGTTACAGCCAAAGGGACATCGCGATCGCAGATAGCACCGACAGAAGGACACCGGTTTGCAAGTCGACGGTGCCAAAAAGAAACCAACCCCCAAGCCCGGAGAAGCAGCAGCCAACTGGAGGGCACCATAGCAGGGGAACTTGAAAAAACCCAAAAGGAGATTGAAGGGAGGAGCAGATACCTGACGAGGGACGAGCATCAGCGGGGAAGAGGCAATGGAGAGGAAGAAATACACAAGTAGGATGGGAACGATAGGAAAGGGTGGCCTGGAAACCAGAGGAGGAAGGGAGGCGGTAGAAACCCTCACAGAGGAGGGAGAGAGCTTTCCTCACATAGGAGGCAATCACTGACAAATTAAGCGCATGTAAATAAGATGGAGATTTGAATCAACTCATTCGATCGCTTGCTAGAAGTAGCGCTCACACATGAAGGCGAGAAATTTCTCCCGACAATTGAAGATGAAGAAATAAACACAAATTCATAATTCCTCTCCTCTCGTTTGTACCTTCTTCAGATCGATGAAGGTGGGAAATTGGGTTTAACTGTTTAAGAGAGGGTGGGTTGATATTTTTTATATATTTTTTTTAATAGGTAAAAATTAGACTGGAAAACCACATAAAGCCGGTTTCTCAGTCTAGGGCATCCTTTCGGATGAGAATTACAAATTCTAGAAGAGTTCGAATATCTTCCAAGGACCTCAGTTGGACCTCCTTAGCGATGAAGTCGGCCACCACGTTGGTTTCTCGGAAGACATGAAAAATTCGCACTGAAGAGAAAAGTTGTAAAATACACAGGATATCAGAAATAGGCATTTCAATATCCCATGGACAGTGCCAGATTTGATTCAAAACGTTCACAATGGTAAGGTTGTCACATTCAAGATGAATGTCGGTAAAGCCTAATTCATAGGCTTTAACCAAGGCATTTCTTACTGCTAGCGTTTCTGTTTTTAGAGGGGTTGAGGTACCACCACTAGTAGAAAAATGGCTTTTGGCTACGGTTGCTGCTCGCGAACCACCGGCGCGACCCACTCCAGACCACCACCGATGACCGAACCAAGATCCCCTGCTCGCCAACCACCACACCTGCGCCCAGCCAGATCCGATGGAGCCACTGCACTTCATCGTCTTCGACCAGCCCCGCTCAACCTCGCTCACCCACCGAGCCGCTGATGCCCAATACCACCCCGCGCTGCTGCTCGCGAACCACCGGCGCGACCCATTCCCGTGCACCCAGATCCATGGCCGTGCCCTGGCGACTTCACCAGACCCACCATCGACCACCAACACCATCTCTCTTTCTCACCACCACATCACCGCCCCTGTTTCTGTTCTCCACCGAGCCCAGACCCGCGCTCCTGGCTACTGGCCTGAAACCCCCCGTCAGTATTTTCGTGGGGTTTACATCAATGTTGATTTCGGTGCGTATTGGTACGTTTCTATGACCTACATTAATGGTTTTCATTGAGCAAAATTATTGGGATGAATAGGTTGCGTTTGTGAACTGACGAGATTACTGCCCTGCACATTCAAATTGATGTGTTTCTTTGTTTGTTTGCTGACTGTGTTTGGATGTGTCAGTAGAATCATTGATTGTTGCAATCTATTGTCCTAGTCTTTTGAGGATTTTGTTGTTGATTTCACGACATCAGTTTATTTGCACTTGAATGGACTATATGTGTGATGTTTGTTGTGTTTGAATGGGCAACTTAACATAAGATTGGAGATTACTATGCTGTTTTGGTTGGTGTAAGCACTTGAGTTTTTGGTATTTTGGTATTTGTTTGCTGTTCTTTGTTTTCCTTTGCTTGTTTTGGACAGGTTCAATCAAGAGAAATGCTGCTGAAATTTCTTGAATATTCTTTTGGTCTGCGAAGAGCTTGTGTTGTTACTAAGTACCTCTCGAGCTTATTATGCTTATGCCTGAATGCCTGAATTTCTGGTGAGTTTCTTTTCATTTTTCTATTATTTCTACATTGGGGACAATGTAGGATTTAAGTTTGGGGGAGGGATAATTCCATGGTGTAGCTCTGTTTGCATTTTAGTGATTCTCCTCCTCAACTCTCAACAACACAAGGTAGAGTCACACACTGACAATTAGTCTCATTTCCGCTTCTCAGCAGCACAAGGTCGCTACCATTGCCACCATGAAATCGTCCCCAACTGCCTCCAATCAGGCTAAGCCAGCCAATCTACCTATTTAACTCTTCCTCCTTTGCAAGTTGGTAAAAACTTCAATTGTAGCTTTTTCGTTGCTTTAAATAGTGTATATGTTATGTTACTTAATGGAAATTGTTTGGATTTACTGTCTTTATTGCAGGTTGTCAACGGTATTATTGTTTATTGTTTGTATTGCAAGAAGCCATTACAATCCTAGAGTTGTATCTCCAAATTAGATCTCACTCAAGGTGTTTTGAGCTGCATATTTTGCTTACTTGTCTATGGTAAGTTTGTGAAACTGATAGAATTTTTATTGAGGCAGGAAATTAGGCTTGCTTGTGGAACTGTTGTGAGTTCAATTTCTTTTCTGATTTAGGGTCTAACCTTGCGTGTCGAATTTTGCTTTGTTTCTTCTGGGTTCTTTATTTGGGTTTGATTAGGGTCGGACTAGGATCCAAATAGTAGGGCAATCAATTTGATTTCATTCCCCTGATTCATCCTTCTTTACCTCAGCTCATGCAAACATCCTTTGATTAAACTTTTTTACTGTGGTATTGAATCTAATGTACTGTGGTACTGGATATATGTACACGTGAGATTGCACCAACGGAAAATCTTGCCTATATTGGTATTGTATAGCAGAGATTCTGTGTGTCTTTAGAAGGTATTCTGCATGCTTCGTTTATCTCTATTGTCTTCTCTTTTGATAGATTTTCAATGGATATTTGAGAAATCTCACTACTTTTGGGCGATTTGTACTTATTTGTAGTGGTTGCCTTCTCAAATTGACATCCCTGATTGATATATATATTTATTTACATGGTTATGATGAGCCTAGTACTTCTTATATATAATATTTATATTTCTTTATCAGATCCAATGAAGCCCATGGTAACATATGAAGAAAAGACGATGTCTTGTGTGTGTCATTGTTTTGTACACTTTGAGTTTGCTTTCTTGCACAGGACGTAATTAGTTCTAATGCTGAAAAATTAACTTGCATTGGGGTTCTAAGTTGGTTTCTGATATATTATTTTCATGTGTCAGGTACTCAGTAAGCTAGTTACAAGGCTTAGAGCATCTGGTATATGAGATTCGAGATCAATGGGCAACATTTGTGCAGACCTTCATAGATTAGTTAGTACGTACGTGGAACATTAAGTGTTTCATACTTTAGCTAGCTAAACAACATTTGTACAAGTGTTTTATACTTTAGCTAGCTCAACATTATTTTTAGTGACATCAGCTTTTGAGTATGTTGCATTTATAACAATACATTGATGTATGCCATTTTAATATTTAATCCATTTTTATACTTGACGTCTTTTGAATTCGTGCAATGTAGATAATTATGGTTATGCGTATGCTATAATTTATATTATAATTTAGGTACTAAAAAAGGGTGCACATTTACCCCGGTTCGATCAAATTTATAGGGATACAAGTTTACCACGGGTAAAATTAATTTATCACGGTTTAAACAATTTTATTATGGTTCAACTTTACCGCGGGTTACACAATATTACTACGGTTGAAAGTACTTTGAATAGTTACACTTTTACCACGGTTAGCTGAATTACCATGGTTCATTAACCGTGGTAAATATGTAACTGTGGTAAACATGCAACATGTTTACCATGGCCAAGTTTACCATGGTTCATGAACCGTGGTATTCTTTGCAAATTAACCGTGGTAAAATGCATTTTTTCTACTAGTGCACACTTTTCCCCAAATAGAAAAATTGGTTTTCCCGTGTTGTTCCTGAGGATGTAGCCAAAGCTAGAATCACCATTAGTTTTTGTGGATCCATCTGTATTTATTTTAATAATATTTTCCGGTAGTTTTTTCCATTTCTTTATTGATCGTCTGACATTTGGCATTCTATTTGTTTTGGGTCTCTCTTCTGCTAAACAGTCAGGATTCCACCTTTTCGTCTTGTTCAAGTTCTCAATTTGAGTTTTAATATAAATTGGTACATCCTTTATGGAGTCTGAATCATCATTTGTTCTTCCAAAGCTTTGTTGGTTTCTATAAAACCAGATTCCCCACCAAGAGACCATTAATTCTACGAATTGTGAAGTATCAGTTTTTTGTCGAATCTCATCAATGGTTTCAACGATTTTTTTACTTCCTAAGTTTAGAGAGTTAATAATACCATACGTCTGATGGTTCAACTTTTCTAAAGTTTTCAAGGTATGTTTGCATTTGAATAGTAAATGGTTCAAGTCTTCTAGTTGAACATCGCATCGTATACATCCCTGGGGGATTGCTACGCCTTTTTCTGCTAGTCTTGCTTTTGTTGGTAATCCATTCTATATTATTTTCCACACAAATTTTTTAACTTTGGGGTATGTATCCATTTTCCAGATCCAAGACGAATCATAAGCACTATATCTCTTGTTTCTGTTCATTAGTTCCATAGCCGAGTTCATAGAGAACCAACCATTTTTACTAGTCTCCCAGTACATTCTGTCATGAATGTCAGTACAAGGAATTGGGATGGATGTAATTTTTTCCACTAGGTCATGAGGTAATATTTGTTCTATTAGGTCCTTATTCCAGGTTTTGTTTGGAAGCATAAAGTCTGCTACCTGAGCATCCTTATTTAGGATTGTTTGTGTGTTTATGATATCACTGAGAGGGGTCCGTAAGACCCAGTTATCCAACCAGAATTTAATTGTTCTGCCATTACCAACTTGCCAAATTAGGCCAGATTTAAATTTCTTAATGAGTTCAGTCATTTTGGACCATTGTCAAGAGCAGTTTCTTTTTTTCTCATAGTGAAGTATATGGGTTGTTTTCAGATATTTTTCAGTGACGACTCTTACCCAATAGTTATTCGGTTCTGCTAATATTTTTCATAGTAATTTGAATTAAAGGGCTTTATTCATGTCCTTTGATTTTCTCAATCCAAGACCTCCTTGTTTTGTTGGTTTACAAATTTTATCCCAGCCTATCAGAGGTTTATAGGAGTTGTCTTTGTTCCAAAAGAAAGATCTATTTAACTTGTCAAGTTCATTGTGTGTGTGTGTAACATAAAGCTTTGCATAAGATAGTTTGGTCTTGCTGAGAGATTAGTTTTTATAAGTGTTGTTCTTCCTGCTTGAGAGAGAGAGTTTGCTTTCCATTTAGATGGTTGTTGTTGGCTGCTAATTAACAGATCACCAAAGGTATTTGAGTTGACCCTGCCGTTAATGATAGGGCAACCGAGGTATTTCTCGAGAGATATCATGTTTGTGATTGTGAGGATACCTTGTATTGCTAATTTCTTTTGATTGATAACCTTTTTTGTGACTTGGAAGGCCGATTTATGAAAATTCACTTTTTGTCCTGATATTTTGCAATAGTCGTCAATGATGTCCTTTATTTCTTTGCAATGTTCTTCTTTAGCTTTTGAGAAGATCACAATGTCATCCGCAAAAGCCAGGAAAGGAATTTCTTGGTCCTTGTTGAGTAATTTGGAATCCTAAAGGATTACGTGGTCGTTCTGAGGCAATTTGTAGTTTTCTAGCAATGATTTTTGATCCTAAAATGAATAGGAAAGGAGAGAGGGGGTCACCCTGACGTAGTCCTCTTGTTGGTTTAAATATTTATGTGGGTCCGTTGTTTACAAGTACCGAAGATGATACCGTTGTAATGCATTCTCTTATCCAGTTGATAAATTTTTCACGGAATCCAAATTTTTCCATAGTTTTAATGATGAAATTCCATTCAATTATGTCATAAGCTTTTTCCACGTCTAATTTTAGCGCAATGAAGCCTTCAGTTCCTTTTTTCGATTTGAAGGAGTGAAAAATTTCATGGGCTATCAAGATGTTATCTTGAATTGCTCTGTTAGCAACAAAAGCACCCTGAAGGGGATGAATTATTTTTTCCATGGTTCGTTTGAGTCTTGTTGTTATGATCTTCGAGATTATTTTATAAATTGTGGAGCATAGGCTTATGGGTCTGTAGTGATTAGTGGAATTTGGGTTGTCACATTTTGGGATCAAGGAAATGAATGTATGATTTATTTGTTTAAGCAATTTCCCGAAAAGGAAAAAACTTTTGACTGCTTGAATAACAGAAGGGCCTACAATATCCCAATATTTTTGGTAAAATTTTGCTGTCATACCATCGGGCCCTGGCGATTTGTCTGAGCCAATGTTAAAGACAGCTTTCTTAATTTCTTTATTGGATACATTTTTTATTAATTCTAGATTGTCCTTTGTTGTGATCTGAGACTGAATTAATTCGAGGTTTTCCTGGAAAAGTCGTTGGTTCATATTTTCACTTCTGAATCTTTTAATGAAATCATTTCTGATTTCAATTCTAATATTTTCTTCTCCAGTAATGCTTGTTCCTTCTTGTGTTTTAATTTCTTTTATGATTTTTCTGTTTCTTCTTCCACTTGCTATTTTATAAAAATAGCTAGTGTTTGTGTCATTCAATTTAATGTGTTTAACTTTTGCTCTTTGGTTCCAGTAGATTTTTTGAAAACAAAGAATTTTTTCTTTTTTTTCTATGATTCTAATTTGATTTTTAATGAGATCATTTGTAGGATTAGTGCAGATCTCAGTTTGGATATCAGAGAGTTGATTTTCTATTGTTTGTAATTGAGTGAATACGTTACCAAAGGTACTTTTGTTCCAGATCATGGCATGTTTCTTGAGTAATCTTGTTTTGGATACTATATTATACAATCTCGATCCATGGTAGTTTGTTTTCCACGCTTGTTTGACAACATTTCTACAGTCCTTTCTAGTCATCCAAATTTTCTCAAATTTGAAAGGTTGATTTTTAAAGGGTATAGCTGAGTCGAGCTCAATAGATATGGGACAATGGTCTGAGCTGGTAAAAGCGTAGTGTCTGGTACAGATATCAGGATACCATTGAAGGATCTGGTGATGAATGAGTACCCTGTCCAGTTTTTCGTGAATGTTATCTATTTCCGTCATGTTTTTTTGCCAGGTATAGATGTTGCCCTGGATCGGAGTATCCAATAGTTCACATTCATCTTTGAAGTGTCGTAATCTTGCAAATTTTGTCAAGGGTGGCATTAGGCCACCTAATTTCTCAGAAGGGTCTTGGATTTCATTTAGATCTCCCATAACAATGCACGAAAGAGAACAATTTTTAATAAAGGAGATAAGTCCTTCCCAGAATACAGGCTTTGCAGATTCATTGGGTGGAGCATAAGTTAGGATTAGCATTATCTTTTTGTTCGTGAGCTGATTTGTATATTTGATAGTGATAAACCTTGTGTCAATGTGGTCAATTTCAAGGATTTCATTTGTGAGTTGGTAGATTTTCCACATAACACAAATACCACCAGAGAAGCCCGTAGTCGGGACACAGTAGAATTGGTCAAACCCCGCTTGTCTCCACACTTTTTCGTTTTGTTCTTTGTTTGTTCTTGTCTCAAATAAAGCAATTAGTTGGATTCGTTCAATTTTACAGAAGGATTCGACATCCATCCAGAAGGTTTTCTTTCCGATTCCACGACAATTCTATGTTGTGATCTTTATAAAAAACCAATTGGAAGATTGCCCCATATCCACAAACAGTAAGGGGTCTTGTTTCAACGTTCATTATAGGCACAGTTTTTCCGATTGCATTCCTTTTAAGAATCAAAATGAACCTCCCAGATTTCCTTATGAAGATAGATATCTGAGGAGGTTCCTATCTGTGTACCGTGTATACGCATCCGATTCTCTAAATCGCTTCGTTTTTTAATTTTGATTTTCCCACACGTTAGGTGTATTGTTATTGTTATTAAGTAAGTGCACAAACTTGTCATATCATTTCTGATATTGTTATCAATTTTCCAAGTCAGAGAGAGTTTTGTTTGCCTGTGGACGGAATACAAACACGCAATTGTCATTTCATAGGTGATATTGTTCTTTGGATTGTATGGTTGTAAGGTACAGAATGTAAAACTTTTCCATTCATGCCATTGTTCGTAAATACTCATATACAAAGAGGTTTGTTCAAAAGTGTGTTTGGTTCTAGTCGATGACTCTGGTGGGTCAATCAACAATATTTTTGTCCACAAGCACTTATCATTATGTGCATTTTGTTCAGGGTTTCTAATACATAGTTTCACATGCATGTAAGCACACACAAAATAACAATTTGATCCGAAATAGATGAGAGTCACACACAGAGATGGCAGGTCATGCCAGGAACCAATTTTCACAAATTTAGGGTTCCAATCAAGATTGTTCGGGGGGTAAGGTTTCATGTGATGATTTTTTCTATTGCTCCTTTTTCCATTGCAAGAATTGATCTTGATTTCCTTTTTGAAGATGTGTACTCCAATAGTAGTCCGAGCAACATGTACCCGGGAGCACCACCAGTAAACACAATAGAAGTGAAGGTCAAGATTTGTAATTTTAAATTCGATGGTAATAATTCTAGGATTTAACATAGTGTAAAAACACCAAATCCAACCAATATTCATGTGATCAACATCACAGGCCAAGAAAACTTGGAGACCAGAAGGATTGTCCAGCTGGTTTCTTTGGAAAAAAACCAGCATTATAATGTATTCCCAATCAGTGACCTGAAGATACTGTTGATCCCGGGTAAATTGTTCATGTAGCAGATTTAGAACATCAAAAATAGAAGTCAGATAACAAAGAATACAAATCAGGAAAGACAAAGGTTCAGGAAAACAAGCAATAGGACCATGAGAAGCAATATCAGAGTGCAGGTTCATCTGATAATTCTTGTCTTTATGGGAGTAGGCGTTCGGATCGCAAGGGGTTGCAATTGAATTTAAAACAGACTTATGACTCCAAATAACCCTAGCAAAGGCCAAATTAATCCAATAAAGAGATTGATCAATGTTTCCCAATTGTTCATAGGTGGTCATAGACCGATGATTCGGTGCTAGAGAAAGCATCTGGTGTGTCTCACTAGCGATTCTCTCAGAAATGGTAAGAGTCATCATGGGTTCAGAGTAATAATCCTTCTTACTATTAAGTCGCCAAAGAGAAAAGCAATCACGAAACTGAGAAAGACTGCTAATCCAAGCGAAAAACAAAGTTAATGAAGCAAGGTTCAACAACAGAAGGTCGGGGATGAAAAAGTCAACAACCGAATCACAGAGCAAGAAAGCAATATCAGCCAGAGAAACCAACATTTCAGGTTCGAGGGTACAACACCTAAAAAACCAAATCCAGAACAAAGAAAAAACGAGACTAGAAAAAAAGGATCGACCAAGCACAAAGACGAAAGGCAAGAGATCAGAGAGATAGAACCTGGGGACTAGAAGGATGAAACGAAACAAGGAGAGGGCTCGCCAAGATCCCACCTCGCTCCACCAATTCTAGCCAGCGCCAAACTCGACACCAATTCCAGCCAAGATCCCACCTCGCTCCACCGTTCGCCGCTCGGACAAGTCACTGACCCATCTTTCCAAGGAACCCGGATCCCACACAAGGCAGAAGAATAGCCCTTGAAAGATGAAACCAGGGTGGATCGGAGACGAAGAGAAGTGTAACTTCGAGATCTTCACACGACGCATGAATCGTCTCCACCCCGCGAAGATCCAGATCTCCGGGAAGACAGGGACCACGGAGAAAACAAAAACTCGCAAAAGGTGAGTCGCGGGTGTGGCAAGGAAACTTTGCAGCAACCCCATCCCGGTCAGGTGGCTTCGTCGTCAATGAATGGAGGAGGAAGACCGCCTTTCTTCTGGTTTCCCTCCCAAGAGAGCGCAAACCCCTCAAGGAGAGAGTGGTTAGTCATGGATTCGGCGGGTTGCAGGTTGTAATCGTCATGGTTGGGCTCGTTTTCGCAGAAGGAAAGGAGGTGGAGGAACCACATCCAGATGAGCGGCGGCCGCTCATGGTCTAGGGTTAGGAATTGGGTTTGGGGTTTTTGGTAAAGAGAGCGTTTTCATTTTTTGATTATTGAACTTGTAGTTTTATTTTCAGTCAGTCGGGGTTGATTTTATTTATTAATTAGTTAGTTACTTAATTTAATTAATTTCAAATCGGTTTAGAAAATTGTATCGGACCATTTTAATCTCCAGCGAGATAAAATACGGAGTATAAATTTGTCCAGTGGAGAACACTTTAAATATCTATTTATTCTCAACGTTTTTTTAAGTACCAATGTGTTCCAGGTAGGTCATTTAATATACTTATTTGTCTTTTCGATCTTAGCTAAAATGTGTACTTTTAATAAATATATTTATATATACATATTAAACATGAACATTTATAGGCACATTTGTATACTCTATATACCCATTTAATATATATGTATATTACTAGAACGTGTTTATATATACTAAATACACTTTGAACGGGTAAGCTACTTCCGCCCTGACACGGTGCTATTTGCACCGTGTCAGGCGCGCGGTACTCACTGCCGCGCAACAGTGAGTTCCACGCGGCACCCAGTGTCGGCCGGCAGTGGGTGCCGGCGGTGGATCCGGTGGTGGGTGTTGGCCGGCGGTGGGTCCGGCGGTGGATCCGGTGGTGGGTGCTGGCCGGCGGTGGGTCCGGCGACGGGTCCCTTGGGCGCCGCGTGGAGAGCGTTCGATCTGGTGCCGCCGCGGGGTGGTGGTACCGGGAGTTCGATCTCGCCGGTGATGGACGATATCGCTGTTAATGGACGTCGGTGATGGGTTTAAGGTTTAAGGTTTAGGGTTTATAGTTTAGGGTTCACGGTTTAGGGTTTAGGGTCGGTGATGGGTTTAGGGTTCAGGGTTTAGGGTAGAATATTCGGTGGATTTCAATCAGAATTATTATTGCGTCCGTGAATGAATTACTTTCGGTGGATTTCAATCACAATTTTTCGGTGAATTTTAAGAACTCGACCCGAACCTGACTCGATTTTTTTTAAAACTCGATATAATTTTAAAATTCAATATTTTTTAAATATCGAAGAAGAACCCGACTCGACCTAAACCTGACCCGAACTCAACCCAAAAATTTGTACGACTCGATCGATCCACCGCCGGCCACCTCCGACATTCACCGCCGACACCCACCACCGGCCACCGTCGGCACCCACCGCTGGAACCCACCGCCGCGCGGCACCCACTTTCGCGCGGAAGCCGTTGCCGCGCACCTGTAGGGGTGTGTCAGGCAGGGCACTATTTGCCTGATGCAAATAGGATCGGCCATTATAGGCTTACCATATAACATTTTTCTATCTTATGCCCTAAGACATAGGATAAGGATCTAGATTTAGAAAGATTTTGTAAATATTTTATTTAGGGTTCCGTTTATTTTTTTGACAGGTTTATCTTTTTCTAATTTAATGTTTTAGTTTATAAATTTGCATATTTATCATGTGCACTTACGACATAGGATTGAAAAATCGTACATATAATAAATAATCTTTCAATGTAAGATGGATTATTATAATTAGAGTAAGTAATGAAACATACTAATTAATAGATTAAATGTAATATATTTTGTTATTTATTTTACTTATTTCCAAATTTCATTTTTATATTGTTAAAGATTAATTCACTACTAAAATTTATAACTTATATTTAACAATACCGGTGTATGGCACATAAGCATGTGCTAGTTTATGAACTATACATGCATTGGTGTTATGCTAAATGTGCATTTGATTTTTTCCGTATGTATATTTGGGTTATACTAGATGTGAACTGCATATGCATTTGTATTTTGCTAGATGTTCAATTAAATCTGACAGAATATGCATTTAAATTGGATTTGCATTTTACATTTTGGATGTGAATCTATGAATGCTTGAAATATGTGCTTTTATATTGTACTACATGTGCACTTGGATTATACCATATATGTATTTTAAATTTATAAGGCAAATAAAAGTTGGCCTTTGAAGAGATAAAAAACTTTGCACGAATTTTTTTTTACCGATGAATCTTTTATTAAAAAGCTCCCTCTATGTTATTCTCATACTTCTCTTGGGGTGTCAGTTCTCACCTGAGTGCCTCCTAATTAGTTATATGGTGGTGTTGATCGAATAATTTAACCGAATCTTTTATTATGTTATTCATTTTTTGCACTTAATTAATTTAGGCTTTGTTTGAAAAACCCAAAAATACAAACTTTATTACTTATAAATAACTTTTTATAAAAAAATATTTTTTTAAAATTCGATAAACATGTAATGAAACTTTTTTTACTACACACTTCTTAAGAAAATAACATTTGTCCAAATTCTTGTATACCAAATACACTTTATTATATCTATCTCAACCTTTTTTCATTAAAAAAAAGTCTCTATAACTATCCATATAATAAATAACAAACTAATCTTAATTACAAGGAGCTAAATGATAGGTAGGGGTCCAGATGTTGTCGCCCATTGTATATAGGTTTACAGCCAGTGGGTGTTGGGCCTACATGCACCAGTCCATTGGTTTTTATTTCGCTAAAATTTAGACATGTTAAAAACCGAACCAAAAATTTAATCCAACACGAATTTTTAGGATTGAAACTCGACCCGAAATTCAATAAGTCAAAAGGATCCGAATTCAAATGACTGAACCGACCCAAATGTGAATCCGAATTCGACGGACTCCGTTAATTTATATTTATTTTATTTATATTAAATATTTTAATATATTTATTAATTAATTATGTAATATTAATTATTTAATTATTAATTATTTTATTAAATTTAAATATTATTATAATAATTATAAAAAAAATGAACATTTTCAACCCAATTGAATCGGCCCAAACCTGATACAACCCGTCCCTTTTTGAGCAAGTCACCTCCGTGACAAAAGTCGGAAAAGCTTCACTCGCCTATTCTTCCGAATTTGCATATAACAATATCCGGGAGTCCAAATCAAATCAGTGAAAGTTATCACTCCATTCTTCAATAGTTCAGTATTTAATACTGCAAAATAAGAAAGAAAATGAGGTTCTCATATATATAATAAATTTAGGATAAACAGTGAGAAGTAATGATGATTTACGAGTTAATATAATAAAAATTAGGATTATTTAATATGCATATATAACAATTCTATAATAATCTTCTTTGGAACAAACCTTTAGTACGTTCAATTTAGCAAGAAAGACAAATAACTTTTGCTTCCTTATTTTATTTAAAGAATCCCATTATAAAGATTTTTTGTTATATGTATGGTAATTTATATTTTATAAATAAGAAAATTGATCTAGGTGAAAGTTAATGTAAAATTTTACAAAGAAGAAGGACAAACTGGTAAAATAACATTTAGGTTTGTCTATGTGGCATAATCTACATGTCGATCGACACATAAGATAGAGAAATAGCACATCCTATGAAATCCAAGGGCACATCTAGTATAACCCTAACACACATATAATTAAAAAATGTACATCCAATTATATCCAAATGCGCATCATATGAAATCTGAATGCATATTATGAATTTAAAAAGAAAATGTGCATTTTTTTTACTAAATGTTCATTTGAATTTGAATAGATGTAAATTTAGGAATGACCAGATGTGAATTCCAAATCTGGATATGCATCGTTTTATAACATCAAAACACTTGTCTAAGTGTATATAATTTGAATTGCATGTACTTTTGTATTGTACAATATATTTGAATTTTTAGAACAGTCGAAAAAAATATCTACTGATCAACGTTTAAGACCACCATTGACCATCTATATTGATTGATCACCTCAGTTAGACTAGTCATGTGATAAACAAATGACCATTAACATAAATATAATTTGGGTTGTTGACGAGTTTTAGAACAAATGGTCCATGTTTTATTAGGTTTCGTTTTACTACGAAAATGTCAGCATTTTCCCCTTTCAGCCCATCTATATCACGCGAATCCAATGCCCCTAATTGGAATGGTAGCAAGCAAGAACTTAGGAATTGGGGCTGCTTCATCACTGCTTAGCCCCTGTTGGTGTCCCTTTTGTTGCTTCTATTTCCCATTTTGCCATTTGTTTGTCTTTCCTTGGGAGCTCCTTTTGGTGCTCATTTTGTAACTACTGATTTGCCTGAGTGTTGCTGCATGTGTTGTACCTTCTATTCCTCATCTATACAAAGATTTTTTTTTAAAGAAATCCAATTGCCCCTAATTAACCGTCCTTAGGGTATATGACCATTTAAAGGGGTGAAATAGCAGGTTTGAACCAAAAAATATGTTTAACAGCCGCTTGACCCCTAGGTCACCACCTTACTGTATTCAAATGTCGGCGCTTCCTCTGACTCTGAGCTCCTCCCATGGCTGCCGTTTTGTAATATCCCTCATTTTATAAGGATATTTTAGAATTTTTCCAACTCCTGTATTACAAGTCGGATTAATTTTAGAGAGGTTCGAACATTCTGGAAATTGTTTGATCTCTGTAATATTTTTCTGAGTAATATAAAATACAGTTGACGTATGTTCAAGGTTAAATAATCGTTCGTGTACGAATATATTTAACCCGGGGTTAAGATATTTAACGCAAGAATTAAAACGGACAAGAGGGTGAAAAATGGTCTTGACCGCACCCGCGGTGTAAGCCAAACAGATGAGTCGGTAGCTGGGCGCCACCGCACCCTACCGCACCCCGCGGTGGGATATTTTTCTTCTGTAACGTTATCCTCTTCCCCTGCAAGTGGCGCCGGTTGTCAGGCCTAGCCTCGCCTAGCCTTCCTTGCTGGTCTCCTGCTTGTTCCCTGCTGGGGGAGCTCTTGGTTGGCTATATAAGGGGTCGACATCAGAAGGGGAAGGAGCGTCGTCTTTCTCCTCTGTTTTTCTCCTCTGAAATCTCCGTTGAAGCACCAAGCTCTTGAGCTTTGTTGGGAAGGTGTCCGAATCCCTTTGAGTGTTGGAAAGAGGTACTCCTAAGTGGTATTCAAGCCTAAGGTGTTGAGAAAACAAACCTAGAACGAATCAAAGTCGAAACGAAGTGATTGGGTGAGTTTTCTCCATTAAAACGTTGTCGCGAGCTCGCCACTGTAACCCCACCGCACCCGCGGCAAGCCTCCCACCGCACCCGCGGCGAGCCTTGTCCGAGTGTGTGTTCTTGGGTGTTTGGCTTTGGGCGAGGCTTGATTCCTTTGATTCTTTTCCTATTCTTTTAGATTCAATTATGTAGATATTGAATCTAACTTAGGGTCTCGTTATGGGTCATTCCATAGGGATTTATTATCCAGGATCTGTCCCAGTTTCAGACTCAAGAACCCGACGTTTCTAAGCTTTATTCGAGCTCGTCTAATCTAAGGCAAGTGGTGGTTCGCTCTTGCTCATCATTCCATATTTCAATTAATTATCAATTGTTTAGTTGTTAATTAATTTGGGATGATTTACTGATTTATTGTTCGTTGGGAACAACTTTGTTAATAATTGATTAAAAGATGATATTATACTAGGTTGTATATCTGCTAGAACGACGCTAGTATAAGTATATGTTTTTGATGTTGGCCATGTTGGCTTGGATGTGGACTATTACTGTGTTGAACTGTTAGTTTGCACGAGTATTCGTAGGAACGCTTGGACTTTGCGAGGTCTATTCGTTTCTTTATAACTTGGCAAATAAGAGGGCGATCAAGACCCTATGCCAAACTTTCTGGTCATGACCAACCGAGATGTGGATATAGAGGCTTGGACTCTGCGATGTGGATATAAAAGCTTATAACGTGATGTGAGTTTTGGAATTAAATCAGATAAGTGCTCTTGACGTACATAATTAATATACCTTCGACGAGTAGTGCAGCCAGGCTATAGTGCAGCTAGGAAAGCTCGTCTTAACTTTTAAATCGCTCGTATGCGATACTGTGATTCTGTGATTATTAATGTTCCCCAACATTTGTCATATTTCCGATAAGACTCAATTCATTGGAGTCTTCTTTTGGGATTGATTGCTGTGAGATTCGGTCTCCAGAATCTTCTCTTAATCATGCCTTTTCATATATTCTAGTAGAGTATAGTGGTTGACTATCGTACTCGACTATTATTCGAGGGACGACGAGTCTAACCTAATACGTCTACTTCGAACCACTCTGCTTTGTACCCTTGCATAGTCTTTCATTAGACTAACCAACCGTAATTGTTCTCTGCATGGTTGGCTGGTGTCATGCGTTCGATTCGGCACATCAGATAAATTGCGGATCCGAGAAGGCTAGAATGACTATAAAGACGAACGATGTTTTTTGTTGTTATTTTTAGACTTCCTCTGTGTTAATGATATTTTGTATTTAAGACTTCCGCTGTAATAATTCTGATAATGTATTTTGATGTATTTGGAATTATGTTGTAATTCCGAGACTTGGTTTTAATGGAAGTTATGATATGTTGCATCATAACTGTGGTTTAATGATTTATATCAACTGGAAAAGCCTTGGGTGACATCGGACAGTACGTCTGAGGTCACTGGCGGTAATACTTTCAAGAGGTTATTTGGGGGTGTTACAGACTTGGTATCAGAGCCAATTTTTTTTTTCTTACGGGTCGGGTTTAAAATGTTTTACAGGAACAAAACTTTGATAAACCGATCACTCGTTTGAAACTGAGAAAGGTTTTAGAAGGCTCTGAAATTTTTGAATAAAATTTTTAACCGTTCATAGTCGTGCCTTTTCTTGAAGTCTGATATGGAAGTTCACTCCCATGTCTAGAAAGACTAAGTCTCGTCTTGTTACCCCGTAGGTTATGGGTGCATGCATTTCCCTTATGAGAGATTTGGAAGATGCCGAGATGGCTCCGCCATCTCCAGCAAGGCTAAATTTCCCTACTCCCCCGAGATGCTTTGAGATCGGAGGACCTAGCAACCCACCCGAGGAAGTAAAGCATGTACTTTCTGAGTTAGTGGTACTTAGATCCAACGATGTTGTGACTCCAGTAGTGGAACCTGTTGAGCTGTCAAGGTACGCTCAAGGATATTACAACGACGACCTCGAGATTGAGTCGGTACCCGGAGAGGATCCTGAAGAGGACCCGGAAGAGGAAGATCCGGAAGAGGATCCAGAGGAAGATCCTGAAGAGAACCAAGAAGAACAGGGGCAAGAGCCCGATAGTTTGAGACACTCATTGGTGGACCATGAGGACACGGGGATGCAATTCCTCTACCCAAGTCCGCCACCCGAGTCAGTATACGCGCCAGTGACTGACACTGACTAGGAAGCACTCTATGTCGAGTACGGCATTAGTGAAAGAGGACCACGAGAATTATCTGAGAACTCATAGCCTAATCTTATTCGGAGAAGGCGAAGGTCGAGCCCTGAATTGCGCAGGATACTTCGTCAAAGCCAAGAGATCTCTTTTGAAGAGCAGCGACTGATGGACGAAATGACGGATCATGCTCAAAGGAGGGCAAGGCCAAGAACACCAGAACCAAGGGATGAACCATGTGTTCCAGGGCCGAGTAGGGTCAAGAGTCCGTCACCGGATTCAGATGATGAACCCCGCTCAAAGAAGCCTTGTGTGAGGAGTTTGCCATACAGGAAACGTGTTTAGGGCGCCTTGATATGGGCCAACGTTGACTGTAGTAGTTTCTTTTGCGTATATTTTGATGTATATACGGTGAAGTACAAAAAACAAATCTCCGAGCAATTTTGTTCGAAAGCTCGGGAGATTCCTTTGTAAAATCAGTAGCTCAGTTGAAAGTTCATCTATAATTAACCAGTTGATCTACTCTGAGTCGACTTTATTACATTAAGTATGATGGAATGATATTAATGTATAAATTACTTGGAATTTGATCGGTAAACAGATGGTGAATACAAGGAATACTATCCATACTAGTGCGGGGCCAAGCAATGACCCCAGACCAATTATAAGGAATGTTCCAGACCTTGTGGAGGAAAACGAATCAATTTCCCATAATAACCCTGGGGGCAATGGCCAAGCGCAGGCCAACGCTCCGATGGTGTTTGATACAGCGGCAGTTGCAGCTATTCGGGAAATATTTATGCAAGCGTTCGCCGATGTTATGCAACTTGTTGCACCTCAGGCACAAGGTGTGCCAATTCCGCCAGAAATTCCTAGGTTCGTGGAACCTAATGTTTATATACACTGTGATGAGACGGCCAGGAATAGGGATAATTATGGTCGAGCACTGAAGACCATTAACTCTATGAGGCCGGACAGTTATGACGGAAAAGGAGAGCCGGTCAGGGTGGCTCATTGGTTTTCCCATATGGAGCGGTTGTTCCGCAATATCGAATGCACCGAGGCTGAGAAGGTGCATATAGCTTCTCTTCAGTTGAAAGGAGATGCTAGCGAATGGTGGGAGAACACTGGACTAGCTGATCGGGCTAATTTGAACTAGGGGATGTTCAAAACAAAGATGAATGATCGTTTCTTTTCCCAAGCCATGCGGGATGAGAAACACAAGGAATTCCTTTATCCCAAGAATGACGGGTTGAAAGTGACTGAGCTAGCGGCCAAGTTCAATCATTTATTACAATACGCTGGGTCTGTTGTGTCCAGCGAGGAACAGAAGATTTGGCATTTCCATGAGTGGATGAGCCCAGACATTAAACCGATGGTGTTGCGTCACGGATGCTCTACCTTGGAGCAATACGTGGATGTAGCGTATAAGTTGGAGGTGACTCTGGAAGAGTCAACCAAGAGACGGAATCGCCAGAGGTCGATGCAAAATCAATCTCAGGCAAGTGGATTTAAACGTCCTGCGCCACCGTCCAACTTCGACAAGTCTGGCAAAGCGAGGACAGAGATGACTCAAGGAGGGTCAACACAACAATCAGGTCAGGGCAAGAGTCGATCTGATCCAATGTCACAATTGTGGTACAGCTGGGCACAGAAACTTTGTGTGTCCGAAGGAAAAGAAGACGTGTTTTGGTTGTGGGAAGGAAGAGCATATGCAGAGGTTCTGTCGACAGGGAAAGCAGAAGAGAACGGAGTCACAACAAGGGTCTGTTAATCAGAACAACCGACCTAGGTTCAAACCAACGGAGACTCCTAGTCCTTCGATGCAGACGACTGCACAGAACAAAGGCAAAGCCCCAGCTATTTCAGGAGGTCAGGGTCAACGCCTGTACGAGATGTGTGAGGCTGATGGACCGAACGCTCCAGTTGCTCAAGGTACTCTATACCTTCATTCTACTTCAGTGTGCATACTGTTTGATTCGGGTGCTATCCATTCCTTTATTTCAGAGAATTGTGTTAGTAAGTTAGGTTTAGTCTGCAACGAGGTTTGTGAACCTTTCGTTGTGAGTCTTCCTAATGGTGACCATTTAGTGGGCACCAAGCGGTTGTCAAAATTTCCGGTTACCATTCAAGGTAAGAAGTTCGAGGCAGATTTAATCTGTATTGCTATGGCTCCATACGACATTATTCTCGGTATGGATTGGCTGACGCGTCATGGGGCGGTAGTTGACTTTAGTTCAAGGACTGTAACGGTGTCATCTGGGGGCCAGTGTGTGTGCAAATTCAAGGGTCGGAATGACGCGGATAACGGCAGGCTTATCAATGCGATGGCTGCGTTTAAGCTACTTCGACAAGGTTGTGTCGGGTACCTTTGCTACCTGGAGACGCCCATGAAAGATGAACCAACAATTCTTGATATTCCCGTGGTTAATGAATTTCCTGATGTTTTTCCGGAAGAGATTCCTGGATTACCCCTGAAGCGTGACGTGGAATTTTCTATCGATCTCGAGCCTGGTACCGCGCCGATTTCTAAAGCACCGTACCAGATGGCTCATGCAGAGATGAAAGAGTTGAAGAAGCAACTTGAGGATCTTCTCGACAAAAGTTATGTAAGGCCGAGCGCATCACCTTGGGGCGCTCCGGTGTTATTTGTCAAGAAGAAGGATGGATCGTTTTGACTTTGCATCGACTATCGTGAGTTGAATAAAGTCACGATCAAGAACAAATATCCTTGCCAAGGATTGATGATCTATTAGATCAACTACAAGGAGCAAATGTCTTTTCCAAGATCGATCTGAGATCTGGTTATCACCAGCTCAGGATTCGTGAGGAAGATATTCCGAGGACTGCATTCCGGACGAGATATGGTCACTACGAGTTTGTAGTCATGCCATTTGGACTTACCAATGCTCCAGCAGTCTTCATGGATCTGATGAACCGATGTTTTCACCAGTACTTGGATAAGTTCATGGTGGTCTTCATCGATGACATTTTGATCTACTCCCCGAGCGTGTAAGCTCATGAGGAACATCTTCGGATTATTTTATCAGTCCTTAGACAAAATCAACTATATGCGAAATTGTCTAAGTGTGACTTTTGGATCAAGGAAGTGGCTTTCTTAGGCCATGTGATCAATGAGAATGGGGTGATAGTTGATCTCCAGAAGATCGAAGTAGTAGCCAATTGGAAGCGGCCTCAGAACGTGAAGGAGGTGCGTAGTTTTCTAGGACTTGCGGGTTACTACAGACGGTTCGTAGAAGGATTTTCTAAGATCGCTCTACCTATGACCGGTCTGCTCCACAAGGCCCACAAGACGTTTGTCTGGAATGACAAGTGCGAGGCCAGTTTTTAGAAGCTGAAGTAATGTCTGACCTCGGCACCAGTGTTGACGCTGCCAGAAGGAACTGATGATTATGCGGTCTATAGCGATGCTTCGAAAAATGGGTTGGGATGTGTGTTGATGCAAATAGGCAAGGTTATTGCTTACACATGAAGACAGCTAAAAACCTATGAAGAAAACTATCTGACGCATGATCTGGAGTTAGCAGCAGTAGTGTTTGCGCTGAAGATTTGGAAGCACTATCTCTATGGTGTAAGGTGCCAAGTCTTCACTGATCATAAGAGTCTCAAGTATATATTTACTCAGAAGGAGCTGAATATGAGACAACGTCGCTGCTTGGAGCTACTCAAAGACTACGACATCGAATTGATGTATCATCTGGGCAAGGCTAATGTAGTAGCTGATGCATTAAGCCGGAAGACGCCGCACGAGACTGTAGTGGCTTTGCTTGTCGCTCATACCAAACTGAACCAAGAATTGTGCGAGATTGAAGTCTTGTACGATCAACGTCGTGGATACCTGAGTATGCTTGAGATTCAAGCTACGCTTCTTGATCAGATCAAGGAGAAGCAGGTCGATGATGTAATTCTAGTGAAGCTATGCAGCGAAGTAATGGACGGGAAAGCTCTCGGTTTCGTGATTCAGGAAGATGGATCACTCTGGTTTCAGGACCAGATTTGTGTGCCTGATGTTGAGGGTCTTCGCCAATTGGTGATGAAGGAAGCCCATTCGTCAGCCTATTCTGTACATCCAGGCTCTAGCAAGATGTACAAGGACCTCAGAATGAAGTTCTGGTGGCCCAATATGAAGTGGGATGTGGCAGAGTTTGTGGCAAAATGCTTGACTTGTCAGAAGGTCAAGATAGAACACCGAAGACCCGGTAGAGAATTGCTACCTCTTCCAGTTCCAGAATGGAAGTGGGAGGACATTACAATGGATTTCGTCACAGGGCTGCCTAAAGCTCGAAGTCAGAAGGATGCTATATGGGTTATCATTGACAGGCTCACGAAGAGTGCTCACTTCGTGGCTATCAAGACAACGTGGGGAACCCAGAAGCTGTCAGAAGTATTTTTACACGAGGTTATCCGTTTGCATGGTACTCCAAAGACCATTGTATCGGATCGCGATGTCCGATTCATGTCAAGATTCTGGAAGGAATTGCACAAGGCCATGGGAACCGAGTTAAGATTCGGTATTGCGTTTCATCCTCAAACGGATGGACAGTCTGAAAGGACCATTCAGACCTTGGAAGATTTGCTAAGAGCTTGTGCACCCGATCGTCCGACTAGCTGGGAGGACAACCTGAGTCTGATTGAGTTCACATACAACAATAGCTGGCATACTACTATCAAGATGGCTCCATTCGAGGCTTTGTACGGTCGAAAGTGCATATCTCTGATTTATTGGGATGAGAATGCCGACAAGATTCTGCTCGGACCAGAGCTAGTCGAAAGGACCGCCTCAGACATTGCCTTGATAAGACAAATGATGTTGACAACTCAGAGTCGACAAAAGTCTTACGCTGACCCGAAGCGTAGGAATGTTGAATTCAAGGTGGGTGACAAAGTATTTATCAAGGTGTCACCATCCAAAGGTGTGTTCAGATTTGGTAAGCGTGGGAATCTTAACCCTCGCTACGTGGGACCATTCGAGATCCTTGATAGGGTGGGATCTCTAGCGTACCGTTTGACATTGCCGTCATCAGCACATCCAGTGCACAACGTGTTCCACGTATCCTTGTTAAGGAAGTATGTGCCGGATGAATCTCATGTGCTGAGTTATGAAGACATCGAGATCCAGGCAAATGGCACCTACGAGGAGATACATGTGCATATTCTCGAGCGTCGTGAGAAGCAGCTACGCAGCAAGGTGGTACCGTTGGTACGAATTTTGTGGTCCAAGTCAGGAACCGAAGAGGTTACTTGGGAGACTTAGGAAACTGAAGAGGATATGCTTAGACGCTTTCCCGAGTTGTTTTTGGCCTAGAATAGCCAAGTTTCGGGGTCGAAACTTCTTTTAAGGGGGAGGTAATGTAATATCCCTCATTTTATAAGGATATTTTGGAATTTTTCCAACTCTTGTATTACAAGTCGGATTAATTTTAGAGAGGTTCGGACATTCTGTAAATTGTTTAATCTCTGTAATATTTTTCTGAGTAATATAAAATACAGTTGACGTATGTTCAAGGTTAAATAATCGTTCATGTACGAATATATTTAACCCGGGGTTAAGATATTTAACCCAAGAATTAAAACGGACAAGAGGGTGAAAAATGGCCTTGACCGCACCCCGCGGTCAAGTGGCCGCACCCGCGGTGTAAGCCAAACAGATGAGTCGGTAGCTGGGCGCCACCGCACCCTGCCGCACCCTGCCGTACCCCGCGGTGGGATATTTTTCTTCTGCAACGTTATCCTCTTCCCTTGCAAGTAGCATCGGTTGTCAGGCCTAGCCTCGCCTAGCCTTCCTTGCTGGTCTCCTGCTTGTTCCCTGCTGGGGGAGCTCTTGGTTGGCTATATAAGGGGTCGACATCAGAATGGGAAGGAGCGTTGTCTTTCTCCTCTGTCTTTCTCCTCTGTTTTTCTCCTCTGAAATCTCCATTGAAGCACCAAGCTCTTGAGCTTTGTTGGGAAGGTGTTCGAATCCCTTTGAGTGTTGGAAAGAGGTACTCCTAAGTGGTATTCAAGCCTAAGGTGTTGAGAAAACAAACCTAGAACGAATCAAAGTCGAAACGAAGTGAATGTGTGAGTTTTCTCCATTAAAACGTTGTCGCGAGCTCGCCATTGTAACCCCACCGCACCCGCGGCAAGCCTCCCACCGCACCCACGGCAAGCCTTGTCCGAATGTGTGTTCTTGGGTGTTTGGCTTTGGGCGAGGCTTGATTCCTTTGATTCTTTTTCTATTCTTTTAGATTCAATTATGTAGATATTGAATCTAACTTAGGGTCTCGTTATGGGTCGTTCCATAGAGATTTATTATCCAGGATTTGTCCCAGTTTCAGACTCAGGAACCCGACGTTTCTAAGCTTTATTCGAGATCGTCTAATCTAAGGCAAGTGGCGGTTCGCTCTTGCTCATCATTCCATATTTCAATTAATTATCAATTGTTTAGTTGTTAATTAATTTGGGATGATTTACTGATTTATTGTTCGTTGGGAACAGCTTTGTTAATAATTGATTAAAAGATGATATTATACTAGGTTGTATATCTGCTAGAACGACGCTAATATAAATATATGTTTTTGATGTTGGCCATGTTGGCTTGGATGTGGACTATTACTGTGTTGAACTGTTAGTTAGCATGAGTATTCGTAGGAACGCTTGGACTTTGCGAGGTCCATTCGTTTCTTTATAACTTGGCAAATAACAGGGCGATCAAGACCCTATGCCAAACTTTCTGGTCATGACCAACCGAGATGTGGATATAGAGGCTTGGACTCTGCGATGTGGATATAAAAGCTTATAACGTGATGTGAGTTTTGGAATTAAATCAGATAAGTGCTCTTGACGCACATAATTAATATACCTTCGGCGAGTAGTGCAGTCAGGCTATAGTGCAGCTAGGTAAACTCGTCTTAACTTTTAAATCGCTCGTATGCGATACTGTGATTCTGTGATTATTAATGTTTCCCAACATTTGTCATATTTCCGATAAGACTCAATTCATTGGAGTCTTCTGTTGGGATTGATTGCTGTGAGATTCGGTCTCCAGAATCTTCTCTTAATCATGCCTTTTCATATATTCTAGTAGAGTATAGTGGTTGACTATCGTACTCGACTATTATTCGAGGGACGACGAGTCTAACCTAATACGTCTACTTCGAACCACTCTGCTTTGTACCCTTGCATAGTCTTTCATTAGACTAACCAACCGTAATTGTTCTCTGCATGGTTGGCTGGTGTCATCCGTTCGATTCGGCACATCAGATAAATTGCGGATCCGAGAAGGCTAGAACGACTATAAAGACGAACGGTGTTTTTTGTTGTTATTTTTAGACTTCCGCTGTGTTAATGATGTTTTGTATTTAAGACTTCCGCTGTAATAATTCTGATAATGTATTTTGATGTATTTGGAATTATGCTGTAATTCCGAGACTTGGTTTTAATGGAAGTTATGATATGTTGCATCATAACTGTGGTTTAATGATTTATATCAACTGAAAAAGCCTTGAATAACATCGGACAGTACGTCTGGGGTCACTGACGGTAATACTTTCAAGAGTTTATTTGGGTGTGTTACACGTTTCTCCCCTCCAATTTCTTTACTAATCCCCCACTCTTCTCCCTCACGATTCCTCACACTGCTCAGATCTCAGGCCTCTTTTGACAGCGATCCCCTTCTCCATTCTTCTAATGTCACTATCCTCCTCCATTGAAGCAACATCAATATAAGAAGAGGAAGAATCGGAATCACAACAACATTTCAGTTGAATCAAATCCTCGCTCATGGCTTCATCAATATCGATCCTCCTTCTCGGCTTCTTCCTCCTCCTCTCCGCCGCGTCCGCAACCGACGCCGACTCGTTACTAACCCTAAAATCCACCGCCGATCCGCGGAACACGTCTTTGTTACACTGGCCCGCCGCCGCTGTAGACTTCTGCCGGTGGCAGGGGGTTAGAGAATGCCTGAAAGGAAGAGTCTCGAAGCTCGTGCTCGAGCATTTGAATTTGACCGGCAAATTGGACGCGAAGAGTTTGAACGGTTTGGATCAGCTTAGGGTTTTGAGCTTCAAAGACAACAAACTCTCACGAGAGATCCCCGATTTCTCCGGCCTCCTCAACCTAATGTCTGTATCTCAACGGAAACGAATTCACCGGGAGGTTTCCGACGTCTCTCGCCGGACTCCACCGCCTCAGGACCGTCGTCCTCTCCGATAACCGCCTGAGGTAGACATATATGCCGTTCTGGTAGTAGACGATGACGGGAACGGAGGAGGAGGAGGAGGTGATGGCCGTCGGGACGAAGAGGCGGAGCGAGAGGTTGAGGGTGAGGTCGTAGGTGGAGATGCCATCGCTGTAAGTTGCTTGATTATAATTTGACCCACCTAGCTGTAACTTGCTTGTAAATTACAGTATGTCATTTCGGTATAATTTCTTGTCTTTCTTTTGAATATATATAATCTTTGATTGCTCAGTGTTTACCATTGTTGCCGGACAAAAATGTAATTTCTGAATTGGTACGTGAAGAGAAAGTATTTTTGAATAATTATTTCTAAAAAGACACTTTCAACTTAGAAAGTATTGTTAAATAATTGTCTCTGAAAAAGACACTTTCAAAATGTCTTTGGGGACAACTGTTCCTAAAGAGGCACTTCCAAAACGCATTTGGGACAGTTCCCAACTGTCCCTAGAGAGAAAATATTGTTAAACAACTGTCCCTAAAAAAGACAATTTCAAAATGCCTTTAGGGACAATTGTCCCTAAAGAGACACTTCAAGAAGCATATGCCTAAAGAGAGAAAATATTGATAAACAACTGTCCCTAAAAAATACAATTTCAAAATGTCTTTGGGGACAATTGTTCCTAAAGAGACACTTCAAGAAGCATATGCCTAAAGATACAATTTTCAACTGTCTCTAGAGAGAAAATATTGTTAAACAACTGTCCCTAAAAAAGACAATTTCAAAATGCTTTTGATGACAACTGTCCCTAAAGAGACACTTCAAGAAGCATATGAGGATAGTTGAAAATTGTTCCTAAAGAGACAATTTCCAACTATCCCTAAAGAAAAAGTATTGTTAAACAACTGTCCCTAAAAAAAGACACTTTCAAAATGCCTTTGGAGACAATTGTCCCTAAAGAGTCACTTCAAAAAGCATATGTGGACAATTTTCAATTGTCCCTATAGAAAAAATATTTTTAAACAATTATCCCTAAAAAAGACATTTCCAAAATGTCTTTAGAGACAAATATCCCCCGTGTTAGAACAATGCTAAGTCGATTGAAGCTAATTGGTGAATAATTTGGGATGTCTATATTATACATCTAATCTTTAAAGTTTGTGGGTGTCTAATTGTCTACTGATTTCTGAAATGGAGGCAGGCGAGGAATAGAGAAGAAGGAGATAAGCGGAGGAGATAAACAAAGAAATCATGTCTGGTGCATTGGTAGAATTAATTAACAAATATGTTAAAATTATTATTCTTTACATATTAAATGCTACGTGGACGAATTGTATGGTAAGAAGTCATAGCTTGCGGGGGGAATTGACGCATGTCAGAAATCATGCTACGTGGAACCTTTACCCTTTTACCCCTCCCCCGGAAGATTAATTACTATTAATAATGCTGAAAATTAATATTGAATAATATGTAGGGAGTGTGTGGACGACAAGCGCCCACATCATCACGGCGGTGATAGGCTCCCTAATTAATTGATGTTATAAGCCCAATAACATCCATCCGCAAGGGCTAACACCAATGGTTCTTGTTCATCTATATATCTATCCATTTATATACTACTATTAAAATCATAATTATATCTCCTACGTGTCGTTCATCTAAGTATGTCACGTTATTAAATAATTATGTACATTTAGTCATTTATCAATTTACTCTTATTCTATTTATAATTTATTTTATCTTTTATTCATACAAATTTCCTAAATTACCAACCCAAAATATTTCTCATTGTACATGATAATTCTGCACTTATCAAAAACATTATTATCATACTTAATTAGTGTACATAATATAATATGTACGTTATACGGTTCATCCACCAACATACATATAATTATTCATTTACCAAAAACATTAGTATCATACTTAATTAGTGTTTATGATTTAATAAGGGTGAATAGATTGTCCGTAAAATCCATTATAAATAATACAATATGCAGTTTAATTTTAGTGTAGTTTTATATTTAATAATTATATAAAATTCTTAATTTATATCTTCTTCTATTAATATAAATTCACACATCTACCTTCAATTTTCATCATACAATACACCTTTTAAATAATTTTAATCAAGAAATTATCTTTTTGATACATCATGTTAATTTTCCTATATAATTCTCTTTTATATTTTACATGCTATAAACAAATTTAAATTCTTTCTTAAAATATATGGTCATACCCGTTCAAGACACGTGGATACATACTAGTTTTTTTTCCTATATTCCTATTCCCCAAACAACGGAATAATGTGTGTTAACCTTCATTATTACTTTTAGGAAAAATGACTAAAAATTATCAACTATCATCTTTGAACTAAAAATAATACGAACTTTAAAATTATAAAAACGTACCTAAATTATGAAAATATAAACAAAAAATGGTATGAACATATTTTTCCGGTGAATTTTCTAACGGTATGCTGAGATAAAGCCGAAATGTACTTTGTTGAAAAAATTTACACATCAAATTACACTTCATCTGTATAATAATTACTAGGTTGTTTAAAAAGTGACCTGTCAAAAAATATGACTGATTTTCTTTTGTTCATATTGTTGTAAGATGCGAATTACTGATATTGGTTTGCATATTTTTTATTTATTTTTGTTATTTTTTTATTATATAAATGAGGTGTAATTTGATGTGTTAAACGAAAGTATGACAACTTATTATTCCAGCTCCACATCAGTAAACCCGCCAAAAAATTCACCGGAAAATATGTTCATACCACTTTTTGTTAATATTGACATAGTTAAGTTATGTTGTTATAATTTTTGAAGTTCGTATTATTTTTTGTTCAAGACTGATAGTTGGTATTTTTTAGAGTCATTTTTACTCTACAACTAGCATATGTTTTACACGGGATTGAATCAATATAAATTATATATTTAATGGTAAATCAATTTTACTATAAAACGTGTTATTAACTAAAGTGAATGGAATATTGTAATAATTAAGTTATTTTAGGATGTTAATGAAATAGGAAAAGGAATGCTTGCAAATAAAAATAATATATGTTATTAAAGTAAGGATTAGATTATTAACAAAATATTTTTTGACATAAAAATTATTTATTCCATATAAGATAAATTTTGATAGCATATAAAAAATTGATATTATTATTACAATAAAAGATATTCTTTATCATGTAAAATCGAATCTTTAAAAAAATATTATATATATGAAAATATAATTTTGATGAATATATATATGAAAAAGTGTAAAGTAATAAAGAATAAATATAAAGGTTGAATAGGTAATTGACCAAAAAAAATCATAAGTGAGTACTTAATGGATGACGTTGAACAAACTAGTTCGGATTTAGTATTATAACTAGCATAGTGCCCGTGCCATACACGGGTTATGTTATAAACTTTTTTTGATATAATTTTAACAATTATTTTTAAAAAACTTTCATTTGACATTAGTTTTAAATTTGTGCTCTTCAATATACTGTAGATTTTTTGTCATTGTTCACTGCAAAGATATTAAATAATTAGTAATTAAGATAGTGAGAATGAAGTGGATAATATAAATAAACAAATCCATATTAATAGGATAACCAATCTATATTAATAGGATTATATAATATTATATTGTAAGTGTATATATATGAGAAAGGTCAAACAATTATTTATAAATTTATATTTAAAGCCAAAAACCAAAATCTACGTTTTAACATATTTTTTCTAAAAAAATGATTCTTATAACAATATTATATAATAGTATAATAGGCTCTTCAACCATGTCTACCACGACTGTCGAACTAATTCTAATTGTATTGAAAAAAAAAAGAATTCGAATTGAAACCATTAAACTTTAATTGGTTTAATCTATATAATTAGATTCTCGGTGAAACAATTTATAGAAGATGAAAATAGAAGGTTGAGATCTGGTGAGGATAGGAAGGAGAGGAATGAGGACGCATGAGAGCCGTTGGATGGGAAGCAAACGAAATGTTCAGATCGCTCTCAAAAATTCGGCAAAAAATCGGCCGTTCGCGAAAAAAACGGATTTGCGTGCACGCGAAGTACAGATTTGTGTACATGCAAAATACATTGTTGTGTACATGCCAAATACACTACAGTGTGCACGTGAAATTCATTTTTGTGTACATGCATAAAACGCGTGGTTCATATGGAATGAACAAAACATGTGCACATAAAAACACGACTGTGTGCATGCGAAGTATACTATTGTTTGCATGCGAAGTATACTACTGTGTGCATGTGAAAATGGCATGTTTGTTCATACGAAATGCACTATGTGCTATATGTGCATGTGAAACAACGTAGGTGTGTGCACATGAAAATAACATGTGTGAATGCAAAAATGACTCAAAGCGCATACGAAATAACATGTGTGCATACATATGAAAACCAACAAAAATAATCTACGTGTGTATTCGGAAATGACCCGTGTGTGCACATGAAAACAATGTATGTGTGCATGCAAAACAACGTATGCACACATACGGATTAAAATGTGTGTGCACGCAGGACGCGTTTTTTCACGAAAAATTCGGCCGTGCCGAATTGTATCCGAATTTTTCCGTTTTTTTTCCTTGGCCGATCTGAGCGTTCTTTTTCTTGATCTAACGGTCTTAGAGCATCCTCACTCCTCTCCTAAGCCCCCATCATCACCTTATCTTTTCCCAAAATGGAATCTATCTTTTTTTTCTTCGTTTACCGAGTTTATTGATTTTTTAATCAAATATATATCTTAGCTTATATAATTACTGATATTAGTGATAATTTAATTTCATCAAAATAATCTATCACTTTGTGTTTTATTTATAAGACGAAAAACTGTGTGCTTTATATCTTAAAAGGATAACATGTTTAATATAATGGCATGATAGATAATCTATAAAATAATTAATATATATTGTTCAAAATAAAGTATTAATCTCAGTTAAAGTAAAATTAGTCTAAATATAATGTTATTTTTTTAAAGGATGGATGATAAAGCGGATGATAATTGGATAGAAGACGACACGTAGACGAATTGAACGTGAAGACGACACGTAGGATTTAGGCATTTTCTTTAGTATATATATATAGATTAGACAAATTTACATAAAAAAGTATAATGGAAAGACAAATTTTAAGATGGATTTTAATATATAAAATTTCACAATTATTATTGGGATAAAAAGTAAATTGTACAAATCTGCTTATATAAATAAAAAAATATTTGTTATCGCTATGGCTTACGAATTCCATACAATTAAATTAAGCTATTTTTTTTTTATTCAACATAAGAATTGAAAAAAAACCGTATCTAATACAAAAAATGTGTCTTTATAAGATACTAGTTGGCTTGCCCGTGCTACGCACGGGATGTGCAAGTGGTTTTGTGAGTTATATTTGTTGTACTCTGGCTATGGGGTCTATATTGTTTGTGAATGTAATTGTGTTAAATGTGTATTGCAAGTAGTATACTTTGTTGCTGTATTTTATGTGTCTGTGTTTTGTGTAGGTTTGTTTTGGGGCCTCTACTATTCGGCGCATATGCATTTTTGCCGTTTGGCGCATAGGCTCGCGCATAACGTGGGAAGAGGCTTCCCACGTTACGCACGGGAAGTGATCCGTTCAAGCCCCACACGTAACGTGTGACGAATCTCCACACATTACGTGTGAAGCGCATCCACGCGTTACGTGTGGGTTTACGCCACACGTTACGTGTGGAGGAGATCTGGCTTTAAAAGCCAGATCTTGCTTCATCCTCCATTCATTCGAACTCCGCAGCCTCAATACCCTAAACCCTTTCACTCGTTACGCGTCTCTTGCATCTGCTCGTGACGAATCAACCGACTCCGCGCGTTAGTAGAAATTGTTTTTTGGTTTTGTTTGTTAAATTTGAAGTGTTTGGTTAGGGATTGTAGATCCATATTGTAGATCTATGTTGTGGAGATGTTTAGGATGGTAGATCTATGTTTTGTAGAAGCTTTTGGGATTGTTTTTTATTTTTTGTATAATTTTGAAGAATTTTTTTGCATGAGGATTTATGTTGAATTTTTTGTGAAAATATGCTAGTGGAAGTGATAGTATTGATAGATTTGTACAAATTGTGCATTTTTTGTTGAATTTCATGTATTATTTGATGAAAAAATTTACCTCGTTCGAAAGTGGAACATCTTCCCCACTGTTGCTCCAATACTCGTTGTTGTTCGGATTGTCCATTTTTTTTACAAAAATTGAGAGTGCAAAACAAGAATTTGTGAGTGTTTCAAATGAGGGTTTAGGCTCGAAATGGATCGTTAGCCGGGGAAGAAGATGGGTCATTATTACAGTTAGGTGGGGACAAGATGGTTAATTCAATGCGTTTTGCCACAGACTGAACCACACGTTACGTGTGAGCCCCATCCACACGTTACGTGTGGGATAGCATGACACGTAACGTGTGAGCTGATTCCACACGTTACGTGTGGTTCAAGGTTTAGGCGTATGAGACTTTTTGTTAGGATTTGGGGTAGGGTTAGGGTTTGGGGTTTAGGGATATGGTATTGGGGTAGGGTTTAGGGTAATGTGGTTTAGGTTTAGGGATTAGGGTTTAAGGGTTAGGATTTAGGATTAGGGTTAAGGTTAGGGTTAACTATTTATCTTTAATTAATAAGGATGAATCGGGTATTTTAGTTACCTTGTTTGTGAGATTGAGGAGATGAACTTTTAATTAGGGTTTAGGGTTTAGGATGGTAAATAATTGTTGAGAAGTTATTAATGCTAGTGGTTGAGTTCATTAATGCTAGTGGTTGAGGTCATTATATACTACAGTTATATACAGCTGTATATTAGCTGTCAAACACATTGCTTTTCACTATATAAGAGGCATTAGGGTTGTTTGTTCTCTACAACAAGTCCAACACAAGCGACGCTTGAAGATTCAATTGTGGGTAAGCTTCTTCTTCCAGTTTCTTTTGATTTATTATCCCCAATTTTTTATATTAATGGATTCATGATATTTATAGGAAATCAAGCACTATAACAAATAATGACATCTTCATCCGAATCATCAACAAACCCACTATGCGCGTGTAATTTGAAAGCCATTGTCTGTACTTGGGATTTGCAGTGGAACTACGGAAGAAGGTATTGAGGATGCCCAAGACTGGGGTGTTTTTACAGGAAGTGGATTGATCCTATATACGAGGACAGGGCACACGCGATTATTCGACAACAATGGCGGGAAAAACAAGATCTTGTTAAGAAAAATCAAAAACTTTTACAAGATGTGGATAAGATGCGTATGTATAACCTCAAACTATATAATGATGTACATCGTATACTGCCTTGATGTCGTATATTTTGTATAATGTTGTTTACGTACTATCAACCTTTGTAAGGAGCAAGCAATTTTATCAAAGCAGAGATATGATAGGAAGCGAACTTTTACCAGAGACTATCCTAATTTCTTCAAATGCAACTAGACGATGTCATTTATTTTATATTAGGGTTTCTAAGTTTATGAAGAAGGTGAAGAACATGTATTATTTACTTTATTTTGAGATAAATGTGGTTGTAGTCATCTAACGTAATGAACAATTCTATTTTGTCTTCTAGGTTGATTATTTTAGGGTGTTTTTTTTTATTAATTTTAGATAAACAAATAAACCCTAAAAATAAACAATAATATGATACAATATTCATACACAACATTATAATATATATAAAATAATCAATAATTCAACATTGAACCACAAATAAATACTAAAAATATACAATAATATGACATACACAAATACCCTAAAGTATACTATAACTAAACAATTTAATATACTAAAACACCACACGTTACGGGTGGTGTATACCCACACGTAACGTGTGGTATGGCTCCACACGTAACGTGTGGAGCCTATGCGCTAAACGGCAAAAATGCCTATGCGTCGAAAAGTAATCGTGTTGTTTTGGTGGTAAGTTTTAATGCATGTGTGTGTTTTTGGCGCGGCGGTTTGTTGTCTGGGGTTTTTCCTGGGAGGGCTACGTATACGGATGGTATTGCGCAGTTTCAAACTTTTGGTTTATTTACGTGTGGCCGTTGGCTTTTTTGTCATGTTTTTAAAATAGATTTGGGATTATTCGGCGGCAGAGGAAGAGTCGGGGCATTGATTCCTTCCCTGCCTGATGGGAATGGAATCTTTCGTGTATGTGTTTAATGTCAGAGTCGTCATCATTGAACTGCTGAGTTTCGAGGGGTCTTTTCAACTGCTATGGCCTCCTTCTTTATAATGCGGTATCGAGTACGCTTCTGAAAGTCTCTCGAACCCTAAGCTCCCAGACGTTCCCCTTCCATCCCGTGTCGCCTATTGTCTCCTCTATAGCAGTTGTTCTCTGTATCGGCGGTGTGGGTAAGGATATTCGCCTTTTTCGTTTGTCATTGATCTTGCTCGTGCGTCTTCTGGTTGTTTTAGTGGCGTTCTTGTTTGGGGTGTGTTGGCGGCGCCCGTGGTTGTTTGGTTAAATGTTTTTGACCCCGTCGTGCTCTCTGTAACCTAGTTTGAATTTGTTGTTCACATAGCTGTAATTGTTAATCGGTTTTTGTTTATATTCCCCTGTTTGTATTGGTTCAGTCATTTTCAGTTGTTTAGGTGTGTGCTTGTTGATTTTCGTGTGTTGAGTGAATGTTATTTCTGAATTGTCTTGCCATATATCTTGAGTTATGCAGAATTAAAAAAAATTTGAATTTTTCGTTATTCGAAATTGATATCTCACTTTATTCCCCACGGTGTTTGTCTCCCAACGTTTTCCTGGATGCTTTCTGTGTTATTCGTTCGTTATTGGATAGATTTGATATTGTTTGTGGAAACTGGTTTTCGGTCTGTACTTTATCATCTGCTATTGTTGTCCCTTTCCTCCGCCTTATGTAATGGAACCTGTATTTTGCTTTCTGATGTTATATTTTTTTGGTGTTATGCCCTTTGCGGTGGTGGTGGCCATTATTTCCTTATGCGTTTCATTTCATCCAACTTGTTCCTGTGTTTAAATGTTTTTCAGATCCTACTGTTGGACGTTTTTCCACGCTTTCTGGGTTATATTGGTGTTAATAAACATGTCGTAGCTGTTGTAGTGCTTTGAATGCTTGTTTTCACTTGCGCAAGTTGAGGAGGCGTTGCAGTACTTTAGACAGTGGTATTTTTTAGACCGTTATCATGATGATGCTATGTTTCGTTGTAGAGCCTGTATACGCTTGATAGATTTTCCATCTTCAGTGGGTTGACACTTGAATTGTGCATTGTGTTGGCTTGTAGAGAATATGGCCCTGAAGCACCGGTTTGAGACTGAAGTGTATAGAGAATTGTTCGACCTCCTGAAAGTTGCAAGAGAAGCCGAGGATCCCTGGGGAGGTTGAGCACCAATCTGCGTTAATTGTGTAGCCCTACATTGTCCTTTGGTAAACTGGATGTGATTGATCATTTTTTGGCATTGCAGGGAAGAAGATGGATCACACAATGTGGATGCATTACATGAAAGATATTGTTGACGAAGACATGAAGTTGGATGAACTTGAGCGCGAGACTGCGAGGCTGCGGCGAGAGGTTGGGGGACTGAATGCTTCTGCTGCTGAGAATCATGAACAGCTGAGGCAGCTTACAGTGAGGCTGATGGAGGTCAGGTTTCTTGGGCTGGCCTTATTTGTTTTTTTGTTTAGTAGTTAACTTTACGTTTATTGCGCAGCTTGAATGGTGTACTCTTTTCAATGGCATCAAGATTCGGAAGGCATTTGAACATGTTGTTTCTCTGAAGGGCACGCTGATGGCTCGCTACCTGGCGTGATGTATTGTTTAGGTCCTGATATCTAGCCAGCGTATATATATATAGTTGGTGATGTGTATCCCCGGTTTTGTAAATCTTTTTTGGAATGTGAAGGGATAGTTGGCGTTTTTTTGTGTGATGTTGCTGGAATATGAAGCGATGTGTTATGTATTTGACATTTTCTGGGCAAATCTCAAGTTAATGGATGGGGTTCCCTTGAATGTGGTTTAATTTTGTTATCCGACTTTGTGTCCTGCTCGCAAATCTGTTTTGCTGTTTTTATATGGTTGTGTCTTATTAGTAGGAATATTTCATATTGCCCACTTGCAGCGGAATTGTAATCTTCCATTTTGTTAGGTGGATCTACATTGTTAATTTTTTGATGTGGAGTGTAATTACGTGTAAGGCAGTAGCATAGTAGTGGACGATTGTATCTCCTTTGCCCTGCGTAATTTTGTTTTCCAAAAATCGAAGGAAGTTGTTCAGGTTAGTGTATTGCTAGCCCCAGTCCCGACAATTACACATTGTTGATGGGTCACCGCTGGTGCATTTAGTTTAGTTGGTCGCAGGCAGTGCATGTATTGGGTTGGGATTTCTGTTTTTGTATTCCTCTTGAATAGCCTTCGGACTGTGCCGATGGGTCTTCAGACCCCAGCCCTGTGGTTTCAAAGCAATACGATTTAGATTGGTCTTGTTAGTGCTTGCATCATTTTATTTGGTGCTTGAGTTCTATTCATTGCATGCTATGCGTGGTTGTCGTGTCTGCCGAATTGGTCTTATGATGGTGGCCGTTGCACAAACAGCGATACGCTGTCTTGCTAATGTTAGGGTTTGTTTGTATTCCACTCACTCTGTCTTCATTTTTTTTGGCTTTGGTTTATGTTATTGCCATTTTGCGCTCGGTAGTTTACTGGAGTTGCGAATGTCATTTGTTTTTGGTTTATGCCTGGATGGCTTGACGATAACAATCCGTGGTGGTTGATTACTTTGTATTGATGCAGTAGTATGGCATGCAGCGTGCAGTGATTGAAGCGCTACATGTATGCTATCCTAGTGCTTGCCATTTTGTTGCCTTCAGTGCAGATGTCATAAGATTGGCTTTCAATGATTGTGTGTTTGCACGTGATGGGCGAGTTTTGTATATTATTTTGGGTTTCAAGCGTTTGGAGTGATAATGTTGTAATTGTTGCTAATGAAGTGATATGATGGGAAGTTAATCCTTCAAATATTGTGTTAATTTGGTAATGACTTTGTAATAGTGGTGGGTTTTATTAATGTTGGCCGTTGTCTTATATAATAATACAGTTGTAGGATCAATAGTGACATTGTGTGACATTGTTACAGTAATGGTTGTAGTGCTCGTTGCATTTGATGATTTGTAAAGCCTTGCTATTTAATTGTTCTTGTCCGTGTATAAAGCGTGGCATAAAAATGTACCATACATTATTTTCATATTGGTTGTTAGAGTTTATAAATTTCCATTTAGGAAAATATCATGTAACATATGATTGTACAATAGTTGCATAAAGTTTTGACTTTTGTTATGTTAAATCATTTGTTAATTTTATATTAGGCCATTTTCTTAAATTGTTATTTGTGTGCCACGTATATGTATATGTTTGTATAGGTGATATGTTATTGTGTAAGTGCAACGTTTGGTTTAGTCTCTATGAAGTTCTATTTGTTTCCTAGACTTTCCATTTTGCATTCTATATCCTCTTTTTCCTATTGAGGCTGTAGTTATTGTGAATTGTGCTTGAAAATAACGGTCTCCTAACATTGCATTGTAGGATGCGCATTTCCTTAAGTGGTTGAAGTGAGAGCTGGCATTAATGAAGTGTGCAGTTCCATTGCGAAGCTCCAATTCCTCTGCCGAGTTTAATTCTAGTGGTTTGCAAGTACAGAGGCAGCGCGAGCCAGAAACCTATTTTCTTCCCACTTTGTCATATCTCCGCGTCCATCTTCGTCCTCTCTTTCGCCTCTCTGGGTATGGATTCTTGTCTACCTCCTTGTTTCTCCAATTTTTATCTTTTTTATGGAGGTGGATGCATCTTTTGTTTGGGGATTTCGTCTTTGTCGTTTCTTTGTGGATTCAATTTTCCGTTTCTTTATCCAGTTTTTTTTTTACCGTGTTCGATTTGGGTGTAGTTGTTGCCTTGTTGGTCCTTCCGGTGTGTATATACTTGTTTTGGGATTCATCTTAGTCCTTTTTGAATGGCTAGATGCTTCATGTGTGGCTTTACTTCCTCAAAATTGTATTTTAGGGTTTTTTCCAATAGCAGTCGCCGGTTGTGGTTGGTGGATTTGGTTCGCGAAACCATGTACTCCCTGTTTACTGGCCATTAGTCTGAGGCATTGAGTTGTTGCACGTTTTTAAGTTTTGTCAATGTGTTTTTTAGGGCTCAGATTGGCTTGGTTTAGTATCGGAGATTGTTGTGCATATGGTATTATTTCTGTAGCGCTTTATTCGTTTTGCACTTCATGTGTGGTTTTGATTCTTATTCTTGCAACCCCTATCTTGTAGTGGACTAGGGAAACGTTTGTTTGTCTATGCCGTGTCATTCTGCAGTTGTTTCAGGGTGGTGCCCAAATTATTGAAACTGTTGTAAATGTTTGTTATATTCTAGGCGGTAATAAAACGTTGAGATTTATGGTTGGGTGTAAGGTTTAGTGTTTTGGGTTTAGGGATTACTGTTTTTGGTATGGAGCATATTTATTTAATCTGTCCTCATATAAGTTATAGGTACATTTTGACTAACTGTTCCTCTTTGGTAATGCCCTTTCAATCTCCTTTGTTTCATAAGTAGAGCCAACTACGGAGGGGCTATAGTAATAGGTTTGGCCAGCATGTGATGAAGCCTTAAAAGTGGATGATACACTTAAGCCCTCCAGTGGAAGTTGAGTCAGCTTGGCTTGGCGACATTCGATGTAGAATTCAGGAGAATACACACCAAATGTCCAAAACAAAGGGAATATGCTAAAATGTAATAGCTTATTGCAAATGTGTTTTTTGAGCATGTAATAGCTTATTGCAAATGTGTTTTTTGAGTATGTATGGGTTCTCTTTTGTAATTGTGTTGCACTGAAATGTTTTAATTGTCCGTGCTTCTAATGAATGCCCGTTTTAGAATGTGTAGGTTCATCTTTGCAGAAGGCAGTGACCGAGAAAGGCAGTGTTGTCTGATTTGCAGTTGGAAGGAGGTTTTCTTTGAGGTTAGTAACAGGTGAGATCACATCATGTATTTCCATTTTCCAGGTTACACGTTTGTATTGTTTGAATTTTTATTGAAAATACTTGTAACAGTTTGGACGGGTGAGTGCACATTCAGTGTAGGGATTTTGTTGATATGTGAATGCTTGTAAGTTTGGGAATTGGTTGTAATTTTACATACCTTGGTTCTTACACTTTTGTTCTAAGCATGGATTTGTGTTTTCCCCGTTCATGGCTTTTGATGGACATGTGTGGTGGATTGGTGTCTCTGAATCAAACCGTGAGGCTTGTTGGTGGCGGTGTACATCTATATGAAGCCCTCAAATCATGCACCGAAGGTCAGTACTGGTAGTTAAATTTCAGCAATATATGCTTTCATAGGTTTGATGAAGCGTTTGGTATTTGTCATGTGCTCAGTCTGTGCCGCTACATGGTATAACTAAATTTGGGAAATGGATTGCATGTGAAGCATGTTATTGTAATCATTTGGTCAAACGTGTAGTTTCAAAGATGACAAAGCATTCTAGATAACTGTATTCTTAGGGAAATACAATATGAGCATGTAATTTTAATAATGTTTATTAGTAATTCTCCCTCGGAGCTCACTGCTGGAATGGAAGTCTATGGTGTACTGGAACAATAATAACGTAGGCATGGGCGTAATGAAAATGGGCTCATACATGTATTTAGGATGTGGTCCGACCTGTTGTTCTTAAAATATCCTGATAGTTTTGTAGTTTGTTTAATAAGTCAGGCTACTTATCAGACTTCTCTTGTTTAAAAAGCGGAATGGTGATGGGTTAACATGTACTCATTGGTAGTATCTAAGAGTATGATACATGTACTTTGCATTTCTTGAGTTGCCTTGTTCTTTTACCCCTCCTGTGTAAGCATTGCATAAAATGTTACTTTCTCTCTAATTATTGTGTGAATGAATACTATGGAAAATAATCAATAGTAGTACCTGATGTTCGGTGTTGAGGTTATTGAAAACTTCTTTGAATACAATATTCCTTATATAGTTATGCCGATTGTCCTCCTCTTGGACTAAAAGTATTCTTAAACCTTGTGGATGTGTAACTCGAGAGATGGCCACATAGAATTGCCCATGGCTGAAAACAGGCTTAGGTAGGTACACCCCAACATGATTTAGAGATTGTCCTTGGCTTTTATTAATTGTCATTGCATAGCATGGCTTGATAGGAAATTGGCGACGCTTCATAATGAAAGGCCAGTTTCCGGTTGTGGATGTCATTGTAATTCTTGGGATCAAAACTTTATTTCCAATATTGCTCCCAATAATGATGACAGCCTCAATTATCCATTCTCCCAATTTAGAAATTAGCATTCTTGTGCCATTGCATAGGCCTTGACTGGGATTGACGTTCCTTAGCAGCATGACGAGGAGTCTGATCAGCTCTACTTTATAGTGCTTATCTAGGAGTTGTTACTAGTGTTTAGGGTGCCATTTATAGGGATTTAGAGCACAACTGTGGAGTAGGGAGTCAGAGAGAAGAAGTGTGGATATGGTGGTTTGGAGAAGCTAATTGAAGACATCCAGAAGACGAGGAGTAGACCACCTGAGGAGACGAGGAAGAATAGAGGAAGAAAGCCACACAAAGGAGCCAAGGAGAGTCACCGCGGCCAACCGCGAGCAAGAGAAGAGCCATGGAGCGCCCGCGGCGAAGAGCGTGGCGCGGGGCTGAATGAATGTCACGCCCGCGATCGCGGTGAGGCCGCCACGCCCGCGGTTTATTTGGGGCTGGAAGTCGAGAGCAGCTAATCAATTTTTGCGACCGCTGAATTGGTACCGCGATCGCGGATGGACACGGGAGGCGGCCCGTTGAGATTTCCGAAGTTTTTATTATTTTGCTTTTTTTGATTATTTTCGTTTATTTTATTTTGAACCTTTTATTATTATTTCCTTTTAGAATTATTTCATTATCTTGACTTTAGTGTTCTAGGGTTCTTAACCTAGTTTCGGCGAGCCCCCATTCACCAATTCATTATCGTTGTTTCCATTGAGTATTGCTTTTCCTTTGAACTATGAAGAACTAAGCACTTTTGCTTAGTCCGACGATTAAAGCCTTCGTTTGATATACGGTTGTGAGATTCTATTTCTATTTCTTTTCCTTTGAATGTATTGATTCTCTTGTGCTTCATCCCATTGATTATTATTGATTTCGCTTGTTGGACGCAACTAGTTGTTATTGATAATTATCTATTGCTAGGGTTTGGTAATTACTGTTTGAGTTACCTTATTCATGAGTAGCAACTGCGATATTCTAAGAACTGTTTGGGACTAGTTTATTGTAGGGAGAATTAATTGCATGCAATAGTATGACTGTTTGCTACTCTTGCATGTATTTGTCGAAATTCCTGTGCTCATTGCTGCTATTGAATTGACGCGTGAGGTTTTCATAGTTAATTAATAGTTAGTATTCTCAGGGTCTGTTTGTCCTGTTTATAACTTATGAAAAGGAATAGGAACATTCATAGGAAGGAATTAGAGAGAATCTAGGATCAACTAATCTCATGAATGGTGGATATTTGTGTGGCTAAGTACTTTTCCCAAATTGATTACATCTTTGCTTTGTTTGGCTTTACTTTGTTATTTACTTTGAAACAAATCAACTAAAACCCCCCTTGTTACCTTTGACATACAATTGTGCACTTAGAAAGATTACTTCCTCCCTGTGGGATTCGACCCTTGCTTGCCTTTGCTACTTGTTTAGGTTTGTTTAGGATTTATTTTGACCAGGTGACACGACTAAAACCTGTCTGTCAGAGCCCTTCTTTCAGCCTCAACAAATGCGGTGGCATGCCTACAAATTCCAATGTGGTTAGTCTTTGATATTAGCGTAAATATTTCTGTCGTCTGTTGAATGAAGAACAATGCTTACCGGAAAATTTCAAAGAATTTAGGAATTCTGGTGGATACATGTTGTCTTGTTCTGATGTATCAGTTGATCCTTTGCACACTTCATCTGAACTCTTGTATTCCCTGACCACGCCCTTTAACATTTCAAACATGTAATTGTTAATTGCATCTGCATCGTCATTTAAAGGTGTGAGTATAGCTCTTTCCCTGAGATACTCTGGATCACTTTTTTTTGCAGAGGATGGGAATATATCTTCTACAATCCACTGTATAGGACAATTTGTTCCATCAACAATGAAGTTCGATGGAATTTGAATCCATGTTTCCTCGGCCTCCCCCTCTCTTGACTTCGCTGGTGCTTTTCCTTCTCCAATGCTTAAAACCAATTGTTGAATTCCCGTTTTTTGCTCATTTATCTTCCCATCTAAGTCTAAGTCATTGACTCGCATGCTTTGTGAAAGAGTCAATAGTTGGCAATCTTTCCATAGTTCAGAATTATTGATGGTTTCTTCAACAATTTCATGTCTCCTTCCTTTTGGAATGACTGGCAAGATCTAGCGAAAGTCTCCTCCTAGTAAAACTATAATCCCCCCAAACTTTTTTGCCTGTTTGATTCGTCTTTCCTGCTACAGATGTCCCTTAATGTTCTGTCTAGTGCTTCAAAGGTGAATCTCTGTGTCATGGGCGCCTCATCCCAAATAATTAAATATGTCTGATTCACCAACCCTGCTAAATGTGTGTTTTGTTTGATACCACATGTAATGTTTTCCATGAGATCTAAGGGAATAACGAATCTGCTATGTGCGGTTCGTCCATTTGGAAGTAGCAGCGACGCAATTCCTGACATTGTTTGGATTCCGTGAGGGGCAGTTTGGTAAGCTTATTAATAGGTACAACGATTTTATTTTTATTGGAAAATTACCTGAGGATGCAACTGCAAGAACAATCTTTTTCTCTGATCATAATCGTGCGATGACTGCTCTGTACAAATATGTTTTACCTGTTCCTCCAGCCCCATACACAAAGTAGAAGCTTCCATTTCTATTCTGTACTGATTGTATGACTTTATTATAATTAGCATCTGTTGTGAATTGAGTGTTGCATGCAAAACCTGATGTTGGAGTGATAGCTCTGTTGTGTTGTAGTTCAGCTCTTCCTGAAGTAAGCGATTGTCTGCTATTGTGAGCAAGGAAGAATCGGGCATTGGCATGTCGGGGAAATCTGCAATGGATTTCCCATTCCTATTAAGAATGTCTTCTATTTGGAGGAGACAGTAATTCCGGATTTGTATGTCTGTCAGTGTTCACGCTAGAAACCTGAACTGCTTCCTCTTTTGGTATAGAATATCCTCTGACACTGCTTCCCAACTATTCTCCCAAAACTGCCTAGGGTTGTTAACTTCACAAAATAAGAGAATTGTAACAAATAAGTCTCGAAGCTGATTTCCTGTAGCCCATTGCTGGGCTTCTGTAATAGCAGCCGTCCATTCCTTATCATCATTCACCAAGCCCAAAACATAACATGCTTCTCTAAAAGTATTGCACACCTTTCCATTTACAGTTCTGATATCCGTGAAAGATGTGGGGCCCTTGACAACATTTAATAGAATCCTTAGGTAATATCTCTCCCCAACTGTAGGATGACAATAAGTGATTCTTCCAATGCTTTTCCCTTTTTTCCTACTTGTCCACTTCTTTGCTGAGGCATTCCAGACATAATATTTGGGTATCTCTGCATATGTGTACTGTTTAGCCTCTGATTCAGTTTCATTTAGAGCTAGCCATTTAGTAAACATAGAATCTTTAATACCGTCCCTACGGAGCAGCGACGTTAATTGCTCTGAATCTCTTAATGTAATCGGATTTTGGTTTGGCAAATGAAAGGAGAGGCGCATGACTGTAGGTCTTGAGTAGTGGATGTCAAAAGCGAAGAGTCGCCAACATGCTTCACATGGAGCTAAATATCGGCAGTCCAGGTATTGCTTTATTTCATTGACCTCAATTATTGTGTCATTTACAAAAGTCGTTGATGACAGGACATTCTCTTGTATGACTACCGTCGCACGGTCTGGCCCTTTATTAACGTATTTGAATAAATACTTGATTGTGCCAGATCTGTTGCACCATTATACATTTATGTGCGCATTGTACCTGTTAGAATAAGATGTCAGCACTTGTCTGAATATGTTGCCTCTTTGCAAGGTTCATGTACTAATCAAAAGGAGAAGCGACGAAAAAGAACTTAGTACGGTTCATCCATCCAGGAAGAATTGTTGAAGCTGATATCTGAGAAGAAGGAATCGATTAAAAGGTACAACAAATCTATTGTCCAAATTCTTCTTTCCCTTTGCTACTTGGATGCCATTGTTTCTACGCCGGTACACTGGGAACCCGTCCTCATCAATAGTTGTCTCTGAATAAAAAGATTTTGGATAGTGTTTACTGCATTTTCCGTCTTTCATGCACAGAGATTTCATGTTATCCTTTCCACATGGCCCATGCATCATAAATTCTTTCACATGTTCATACCCAAGAGGATCATGTTCTTTGTTGGGGATCTCAACAGATATGATTGTGTCAATATCACTCCTAGTGTCACATTGGAATTCTTTTTCTACCCAAAGCAAAATATGTGCATGGGGCAGTCCTCTTTTTTTGGAATTCAATGGTATATACAACTGCAAAAACAAAAATATTAAGGCATGAAAGAGTCGTGTGCGTGTGTATATAGTTGATAGGGAAGAAGGGTTAACTTTGTACCAGCCCATGTCTTGCCAAAGATCTTATCCTTTTGAATATCGTGAATGAGAGATGTAAGCTTAATCTTGAATAACTTTGTCATAACATCTGGTCTATCTGCTGGAGTTTGTCCTGGTATCTGAGATAGCATCTCCTCCACCTCTGGCCATTTCTGGTTTGCTGAAAATGTTATGAACAGCGAGGGGTTGCCAAGAGCTCTGCAAATAGCCATTGCATCTTGGTAATTTTGAACCATGTATCGGGGCCCACCTGTAAAAGTTGTTGGCAAAACAATTCTTTTGCCAATGGAAGATGCATTGGTATCGCCTTTTGTAACTGCATCACATACATTCTGATATAAATTTGCCCTTAAGTTATCTTGGTTCTGTCGCATCCACCTTAACCTCTCTTCCTCAACTGTAGTAGAGGCGTCAACTAAGTATTGTTGATACAATCTCCCTCCTCGTATTAGAGTGGTTCCTTCAGATAACCTTTGTTGAATTCTATAGCAGTAATATTCTCTCATTGTCATGTAATCGCGCTTTGTTTTTCTCCTGCCTTCATTGGTGTGGTATGGAATATTGACATGATATCTGTCTTCACCATATGGAAAAAGAATTGGATATTATAGTGCCATGTAGAGCGGATGTAGCTATGAGATTCTCTGCAAGCCATGTATTCTGCTATGTATTACCACATCTCTATTTCCGTCTTTCTGTCCGAAATCACCTACGATTAATGCTGCTACTTCTGAAACTTAGGGCTTGTCATATTGTCTGCCTTCTTGCCTTTCCCCCAGTAGTTTCAGGCTGAAATCATAGGAGTCATTATTCTGAGACCAATCCCGGGCCATTCTGAAAGCCTTAGCAACACAACTGTGATCATCTAACATGGTAAGCAAAGATTTAACTATTGCCGCATCCAGGTCTTTTGCCTCCTCATCTATGCAGGACATTCTGTTGTGCACCTCATTAGATGTGTCATGAAAATATAATTGAGCACACACTGGCTTATTTCCTTCAAGTGGTAATAGAGCGCCTAAGTTGTGGTAGTTCTGCCCCGACATCCTAAAAGTATAAGGTCCTCTGGTCTTATTGATTGTGCTGTCAACCCCCCCCCCCCCCCCCGAACGAAGTGAAACTGAAAAATACCATTGTATACCTGTATCAACTTCCAGAATTTTGCTGCAATTGGATCAGCAGTATATTGCAAAAGCTGGTTCAACGGGGCAGGTGTTTCACGCAGTTTATCCAGGCACACTTTTCCTTCTTGACAACATATGGAGAACTTGGGTTGGCCGCCAACTTTACATTCACCAGTTTTTTCTTCAAACCACAACATTGCATCACAGAACATGCACCTATACCTGGGGTAATCTAGTTTTTTATACATGACCTGCACATCTAGGCATGCTATGGAAATTAGATTTGGTTATTTGTGATATAATTCAATGCAAATATGTGAAATATACTTATTGTTCATGCCAATCGCTGCCCCTATTTTTTGGATTTCTGTAGAATCAGGACACCAAATTAGAATAGCAAGTAGAATGTCTAATAAGTTTTGTATATGTAGTCCATTAAATACGGGGTGTTACTTTTTGTGTTTGGTCTTGCGGGCGCATTTTCACCTGTTGCAGAAGTAGAACACGTGGAGAAGGAAAAGCAAGTACGCCAGCGTAAAGCATCAATTAAAATAACACTTCCAAACAAGCACTTTTGAATTTTACCAGGAAGTTTATCCCAAGCAACCGTAATAGTCGAGGAGGTTGAACTAAAAATGGTTGTGTAGGCCCTGGTTTATTTTGGGCTATCTCTTGCTCAAAGCATGTGCCAATTAAAAGCATTTCCCTTTTGTTGATAATACTTGTCTAGTTCTCTTGTATAAGTACCGTTTAAAAAGTTATTGTGGCTTATAAAATGCAGGCCGCCACAGACTTTCTATGTTGATGTGGCTGTGAATGATTGTAACAAAGATGTTCTAAAAGGTGCACAAGTGATGTGGGTTTAAGTCGTGGCCAAGTCAGATAATCTATAGGTTGTCAGTCTTAGTTCATTTGTGTTGCGTTTGCTGCTTTGCTCTAACACAGCCTCTGATACTTATGACAGTAAGGCCATAGCCATTAGTGTGCACAAGAGGATGCTTGCTACAGGTTGAAGTCACTACCTCAGAGGTTATAAAGATGTAATTTCTTCTATTTGGTTGTCCAACTGTTGGAAGGAAGCTAGGTACATTTGGGTTTCATTTCGGAGTCATGGGTTTGCTAATGGGCCTTGATCTTATGATGGTGAGCCAAAGGTGGGGTGTTGGGGTTTATTCAGAAACTTCCTCTGCACGGTTGAAAGCTCTAGCCAACTATCCCTTTGGTATGGGCCTAACTCAGGTATGATTCTATATGTTAATTCTCAGGTTCTGCTATGACGAAAGCATGCATTCACTGTAGGATATTAGAGCACATAATTTTGCCTATGTTCCATGTCTTAATCTAGAGACCGCTACATCAAGGGAATTAGTACAGTTTGGAGTTCTACAAACATGGAAAAATGTGAAATTGGAATACAATGTACTGAATTTAAATGCTTGAGTGGAAAACCTGTGCCGTAGTTTGTAGTTTCTGTTAGGCGCAACCCACAATAACTTTCCACCCTTCCATCCGCTCTAATTTGGGATCTTGACTCTAGCGCAATGTCGGACACTGTTCCGTGCATTGCTAGAGTAAAGGAATTGAGCAAATCTGTGATACATGTGTAGTGTTAGTATGTGTCATGTGATGAGATTTGTTGCATTAATAATGAAACCGCCATACCACTTGTGCGAGGTGATTTACTGGCCATCTTTGTCTTCTCTGATTGCCTCACCATCTTTGACGCATGTGGATGGGTGTTTGAATTAACAGTATAGCTTGACCCAATATTTGATGTGACGAATATGAATATAGGTTAAACGTCTGTAAAAGAAGGCATACAATCAAAAGAATAAGTTTTGTCACCTGTCTTTTGGTATAGCATAGGTGCATTAAATGTGTCTATCCCAATAATGGCATTAAAGGTGTAACCGTTTTGGCTATATTCATTTCAAGCAGTAATTTTCCATGCTTGCAGTTAAAGGAGGAAGAAACACAAAAAATCCACAACGGTCATCTGTCTGATATCTGGCTTTACGCTGCAGTATAATACTATTCTATATGCAGTATTTGATTGAGTTGTTTTCCCCGTCTTTTTTTTAAAACATGAAACTTATATTGCATCCAGCAACAAACGACTATTTTGGAAAATAATTGAAGTGATGCTGTGAAGAGAGGGGACCCATTTAAAAACCCATGAATTAAGCACTTCTAGGTCTGAAGTATGGTTTTGATATTGTGTACTGGTATTATGTTACAACTCTTGCTTCTCAATGATGTTTCGTGAAAGTGTTTATTTTGGGAAAAATGCCATGTATTAGGCCCTTGTAGCTCTGAAGTGTGATTTTCATATTGTGTACCGGCATTATGTTACAAAACTTGCTGCTCATTGATGATTCCTGAAAGTGTTTATTTCCTTTGAGTGTAGGGCTTCAAATTACTATTCTGTGGTCTGAAGTGGAATTTTGTGCCATAATCTTAGAAAAGCTTCCTTACGTGGGATGCGTTTAGCAGTGCATCTTCACGATGGACATCAAAGACTCAGGAACCCAGGAGGACGCCAGCTGAAGAAAAATTCATGTTTGCACGATATCTTTCGTTATATAAAATACACGTCTCCCCTTAAGTTATGCTGGTATATTGTGAAGTTATGGAATTTGGTGGCTTCTTTTGCAGGCTAATGAATTTCCAGCCCTGTTCAATATTGTAGATAGGGATGGGTATGTTTCAGTTCCAAGTGCTTCAAATCCTGCCATGATGTGCTCACATCTTTTACCCTCTTTCATAATTGCAATGTTTAACCGTGCAGGTTGCCAGCGACTCTTGCGTTATATGGCAACGGTGTACTTCTTTGCAGAAGTCTGTAAGCTACCACTTTTGAAAGAAAAAGTTCATTATTTAATATAAAAGGCTTGAACATGTAAAACCATAGACTACTTTGCTCTAAAGCTGCATAATATCAGAAGGAGTAATTTGATTCCATCAACCACTAACTTAAAACTGAACATATTTTTCCGGGATCCTAAGCTGTGTCTGTGACCATTGGGTGTGAGAGCACAAAACCTTCTCCTTGAGTTGTGGTTGCGGAAACCCCCTCCAACGTACTTTCTTCTTCAGCATCAGAATCCTCAGCCTCATATGTGCCATCCGGTGGCGAACTATCGCCAAGCTCAAATTGGTGTTCGCCCTCCCTTGGGCTGATTGTTTTCGCTTCTGTACTTTCTTCAGCAAACCTGGACAATTGTAAAGATTTAACTTATTCTCCCATTCTGATAGCCCGAAGTGTGCAAGGCTGTTTTTCCCCTTATATCAACAGGCTTTATACTTACATCACTTGTATAGGGGCAGCACCGGTTGAAGGAGGCAAAGAACCTATGCACTCAGACCATGGGCATTTCTATGGTAACACAATCTTTGCATTGGAGCATAGGGCGTTCATGATGATTAGTTTAAAAGATCATATCCCGTAATATTCACAACCTAAACTGAAAGCACTGAATTACCTTGCTTGAATTGCCAATTGCAGGAAGGATGTTGGTGCACGTGAAGCTCTCAGAACCAATGGAGTAATAGGTATATGACTTGATCTCCAACATGTATGAAGTGTTGATGAGATTGGATAAGCGATTTGGCAAAACAATTTCATCGATGTCGTCCTGGGTGGAGAAAAAATAGGCCTTTATCAATGCAGTTCGCTGCACTGCTAGTAATTGCAGTATGTAGTTAGGAGTAGGAGGCATACATTTTTAAATAAGGAATCCGCTGTTCTTCCAACCAATTTTTCAGTAGTGTCATTAAAGAGGGTAACTATAGTAGCACCAGTTGGATCTTCAATGGTTAGGCGAAGCTTAAATCTATAATAACGTGACAGAGGCTAGAGTATGTGGCTAAAGGTTTAGGTCCTGCCTCACAAAGCAATGTAACTCACACTTAATACCTGGCTTTTGGGAATCTCACTAGGACTTCACATGAAGAACATAAAAAATTTCCCGCACGTCGAGTCACACCTTTTTTGCATTTTCCGCTTGTACAGGCAAAGTAGTACCAAGGTATCTGGGTTGTGATATCTGAAATCCTAACTTCACAATTGAAAACAGTATCCTACAGGCAATGTGTATATGCAGTCAAATTAAGTTTGAGTAGAGACATATCAAGATAATATGTTGGGCTTAGAATGGAATACCCGTTTTCTATCTCTACACCACTCCAACATCTGTGAAATTGTCATTCTTATTGCTGTTGGGCCTTGGTCTACAGGGACTGCATCCACGACTAAAGAATTTCTGAAGACGCAAGCCAACATGAAATAATGGTAAGTATTTATCCATTTCGCTCCTTAGCTCGTGAGCTTACCTGTTTCTCATGATGAAGGTTTAAACCAATACTAAAATACACAATTACATGCTCAATTTTCTAAAATTATCCAACTGAGGGATGTCTGCAGAATCATAAATTAGCGTAGAGGGAGTGCTTGATATGTAGACTTCATCTGCATGCAAATCATAGCAACTTTTAGCAATCAAGAATAATGCATTAGCTTGTGAAGAATAATGATATTGCTGTGTAATCCCTCGCACGTTTGAATTCCTTGACATGCATTGCAACCAATATAACAGCATACAACCCATCCTGATTTGCTTTCCTTTCCAGTAATTCATCCCCTAGCTTGTCCCAGAGTGTTACCTTGATACTTTGCCCCTGCAATGAGTATAAATTAATTAGGAATGGGATGATGAGATGAATGGGAGCGAGCAAGCTACTATAGATGGCAACAATGAAGCTTACTTATTGGATTGTAGATGAAAGTCAAGAGTCTTTGCGACACCTCTTTGTCTAGTTGGGGTCCCAACTGTTTTCTGCATGCCCACACTAGTAACATAGCCAATCACCTCTGCAGAGGCAAAAAAAAAATAAGCGTCTGCGTTGCGCAATCTACATCAAAGGTGTAGGAATGAATAGCCAATTACCAATTAGATTGTTTGTTTCAAAAAGACGGATGTCTTCTATTTCAGTAAACTCAAAGGGATATAGAGGGAAACCATTACTGCTATGTTGTATTTTTTTACCATAGAGCCTCCATGTAGTTCAATCATGTTTTTGTTCTTTCCAACAATAGAAAAGTCCTTCTTATTAGGCATGACATTGAAGCATTTGACACTGTATACAAAACCCTCTTCTAGCTTGTTTATGAAACGGTAGGCTACGTTGCTTTTTGCTGTGCAGTGAATTACGTTTCCCTGTAAGTCATCGGGTAGAAGAAGTTAAAAGCTACAATTAAATAATAAGGAAATATCAAAAAAAGGACCAAAGACCTGAGATGAAAAGAATACATACCATCTCATCAGATAGAATGAAATTGGTGCTAATGTAGGTGCCCATCCTAGTAAAAACATCCCATTTACGGCATACCATAACTTCAATGTTGGTAGCGCTCCCTTCCCCCAACTGATTTAAAAGTGCAGAACTCATGTTTTGGTTTTGGGTAACAGTGCAGGCCAAAGAGGCAATACTCTGCAAATTATGACTGGGCCTAGCAAAGGTAATAGGTGCAGCTCAAGGTATGATGCTCTGGGATGGAGGCTGGAGGATGGTTCTTTGCCTGGATGAGCAGGCTTTATAGCAAAATACTGGCTGAGGTTAGGAGTTACTGGCTACTAAGGCCAAAAGGCACAAATTGAGGGCCGGTCAAAATGTATTTATTGCTTTTAATAACTTATGTTGGTTGAGTGCATCTGTTTGAAACATGTAATGTGGAAAAGCGGTTACGACTGGTTTGCCTGCCTTGGGCTAAAACAACTGTGGCTCAAGTGCGTGGCTGCTCATATCTCAACGGGAAAATCATTAAAGGCCGTAATGGGTACAAAGTGTAACGGATCTTTAATGGCACTTTAATTGCACATTAAAGCCCATTATGTGACCAAATTGCCGCTCCACTGAACAAGCCTATTGGGCCCAATCCCTTTACTGGCCCTATGGCATGGAAGCATTATGTTCATGCAGGTTAGGCCACGGTTCTCTTCGGCCCAAACTCATTTACCTTAGTGTTGTTTGCTGATTCAAAATGCAATGAATGGGGGGCATTAATTGGCCCTTCGTTCTACTTTATATGTTTATAGATATTTCTATAATATTTTGTAGTATGTATCTCATAAATTACATATTATCAATTGTAATTTCCATTATATATATAATATCTTTTAATGAATTTTTGAGATGATTGTATATTAGTAACGTATGTCATATAAACATATAAAAATTTGAAAAAGTCAAAATAAAGAGTATAAATAATATTAAAAAATGTGAAGAAATTAGAATTATAATGTATATATAGGAAGTGATTCACGTGAATACCACTATTCCCGTGATAGCCAAAGGAAATTTGAGGGGCGATGGTATTTTGATAATATTTGGCAACTTAAAAAAAAGTTCCATTTACCACAAAAGCACATCAGTCCAAGCCCAACATGTTTCTTCATTTAAATGAGTGGTCATGTGTGAAGTACATGACTCATTTAAATGAGTTGATCGGGGGTTTTCGACATTGACCGTCTGATCTACGACGTTGATTAGGTTTTTTTTGTTTGAACAAATTTGTTTATTTTTTATTTTATTTTATTTTTCAGGCCATTTTTTGCTAATCAATTTTGTATACTTGGCGAATACCATTATGTGCATTTGGTTATAACGTGAATGTGCATTTGCTGAACACCATTATGTACATTTGTCACCACCACGTGACGCCATGTCACATTTTTGGTTTGTTTTGTTTTTCTATTTTTTTAACAATCTTTATTTATTTTTTGGCTAATCAATTTGTACATTTGGCGAACATCATTATATGCCTTTGGTTATAACGTGAATGTACATTTACGAACACCAGTATGTGCTTTAGGTTATAACATGACATTTATTCTGAACAATTTTTTGTGCTAACTTTTTCTTTTAAAAAATTCCTAGAGCATTTTTTTGCCAATTTGTGCATTTAGCAAACACCATTATTTGCATTTGGTTATAAAGTAAATGTGCATTTGTTTGTAGTATGAATGTGCATTTGGAGATACCATTATGTGCATTTGGTTATAATGTGATATGTGAATGTGCATTTGGTGAATACCATTATGTGCATTTGATTATAACGTGAATGTACATTTGGAGATACCATCATATGCATTTGGTTATAACGTGAATGTGCATTTGGCGAACATCATTATGTGTATTTGGTTATAACATGAATGTGTATTTGGTTATAACGTGATATGTGATTGTGCATTTGGTTATAACGTGCATGTGTACTTGGTTATAATGTGATATGTGAATGTGTGGCGAACACCATTATGCATTTGGTTATAACGTGAATGTGCATTTGGTTATAACGTGAATGTGCATTTGGCGAACACCATTTTGTGCATTTTGTTATAACGTGAATGTGTATTTTGGTCATCACGTGACACATTTGGTTAGAACACAATGTACATTTGAATTTGTAGGATGTGCATTTAATTATAACATAATGTGCATTTTGTTATAACGTGATGTGCATTTGGTTATAACACGATGTGCATTTGGATTTTATAGGGTATGAATTTGTATATAACTAAATGTGTATTTATTTATATTGTGAAGTGGATTTGTATACTAGATGTGCATTTTAACTAGATGTGCATTTACTTGGAACATGAAGTGCATTTGAGGAAAGTTAGGCCCAAAAAATAATTAAAAATAAGATAAAAAATAGTTAAACAAATGCATATATCTAGTTATATACTTATATACAAATGCACATCTAGTTATATACAAATGTACATCATAAAAAAAAAATGTGTCAAAAAAAAATAAAAAAAAATTGTTAAAAAATAAATAAAAATAAATAAATAGAATTCACTATAATTATATCGTAATGTTAATACTTGTTTCACTTACTATAATGTCAGTTATATTAATCTTATATTAATCTAGAACAAAACTAAATTTGGTTAAATTAAATTTCTCATTTTCATGAATATTTTGCTATTGTTATGATAGCTTGACTTTTGAGACATCGCAAGGGTCTATATTCGCATGAATGATTGAGAGAGAAGTTTTCGTTTGCACTGTTAAATTTAGGCTGATAAATCGCGCACGCCGATTATTTTCGTCTCGCACTCTCCTCTGGGTAGCACGTAGAGCCGTCCAGAAAACCCTTCCAAAAAACCGGTTTGCACTTGGGCGGCATTAGGTGCAGCCCATGCAAACCGGTTTTTTTATAATCCGATTTGGACCTGGGCGGCACATATTGCCGCCCAGTGTTTTTGGTTTTGTAGAACCCGGTTTTGAAATTTAATTTATTTATTTTAAAAATTAAAAAATGATTTGCTGGAAACCGGGTTAAAATTCGGCGACACTGAAAGCCGCCGAGTCTAAACCCAAAATTCTGGGCGGCAAAACATGCCGCCCAATGGCGAATTTGAAATTGAAACTTGGGCGGCAACTATTGCCGCCCATGTGCAAACCGCCCAAAAATTGAAACTTCGGCGTTATTAAATGCCACCCAGGGTCGTCTTCTCCGAGAGCGATTTGCAGAGTTCGAGAGCGAAAATGGATCCCGGTGGCGATTATTCGGTTGACGACATATGGGAGTTCTTGGCGGAGGAAGAACTGAGGGACCATCAGATGGCGGCGGCGGGAGTTCTTGGCGGAGACGGCGGCGATGTACTAGAATTGACGGCAGATTCGACGGTGGCGGCGGCGGCGGCGGCCAATCTCTGTTTCACGGGGGGCAGCGACGAGGCGGCGGAGGAGGCGGCGGAGGAGGCGGCGGAAGCGAGGCTGGGGGAGAGGGGTGGCGACGCGGCGGAGGAAGCGAGGCTGGCGGAGGAAGAAGGCGAAGCGAGGCTGGGCGAGGCCGAGGAGGGAGGCGAGGCTGGGCTGCACTACGTGCCGCCCACTATGGGGGAATCTGGGCTGCACGTGGTGCCGCCCAAGACCGAGGGCGAGGAGGGCGATATCAGGGCTATTTTGGGCGAGGAGGGCGACATCGCGGTGGAGAATGCCTTTGACGTCGCGTGCGCGGTTGCTCAACAGGCTATGTTAGACTTGGGTGAAATTCCCGTTCGCCAAAAGCGAAAATATGAACGGAGGCCAACTGAAAAGGTATGATGTTTTTTAAATTTGTAATCGTTAAATCTAATTTATTTAATTAAATTGTTACTGCATTTGTAGATTTATATACTTGGATTTTAGATTATTTAATCATTATCTTATAAAAAATAGTATAGGTAATAAGCTCAATTATACCGTTAAATAATATTAAATATATCATTGTAATGAAAATTTTAATAAATTGATTTTGTTTGTAAGAAAACAATATTTGGGCATATGTAAATATGTTATAGTGGGTAAAATGAATATAGTTATATTTGTAAATTTGGTTTTTATTGTATTTAATTATTATAAAAAATAGTATAGGTAATAAGCTCAATTATACTGTAATATTAAATATGTCATTGTAATGCAAATTTTAGTATATTGATTTTGTTTGTAAGAAAACAATTTTCTATATTTTTTATGGAAAAATAGGAAGTTTTGGGTAAGATCGCACGGTCCGATCGAGATAGTCGCCCTACTACTGCATCTGCTCGCAAGAGAAGGGTTGGCGGTGTATCGCAGGGCCATATTGAGGCCGATAGTGAGGGCGCTAGTGAGGACGACGTTGGTCCCGTCCGCTCAGATGAGGACGTGATTATGGAGGACCCACCTCAGCAGTCACATCAGGAGGACCCACATCTTGATGACTCACCTCAACAGCGGCTACCTCTAGAGGAGTCACATGAGCAGCATGCCCCATCTCCACGTGAGGCATCTCAGCAGGCCCCGTCTCAGCCTGAGCCAGCCACACAGGCCCTATCTCCGATTGAGCCACATCAGGAGACTCAGTATGGCCCATCTCCATCTCAGCATGCCCCATCTCCACATCATGAGCCATCTCAGCAGGCCCCGTCTCAGCCTGAGCCAGCCACACAAGCCCTATCTCTGATTGATCCACATCAGGAGACTCAGTATGGCCCATCTCCATCTCAGCATGCCCCATCTCCACATCATGAGCCATCTCAGCAGGCCCCGTCTCAGTCTGAGCCAGCCACACATGCCCCATCTCCGCATGAGCCAGCCGAGCAGCTTCCTTCTTTGTTGAGGAACTTTGATACGCACATTGCAGAGCTGATATGGAGGAAGGCGTCGTTGGACCCACCCGAGGACGTTGTTAGGAGTTTGAGGGTCTAGACACGCCCTACACAGTTTGCATTTTGGAGGGATCGTATTCCTAGAGGGGTCCCTGTGGAGGGGTCCTGGTTTTGGATTGCGCAGCAGACGGGGTTGACCGGTTTACTTGATTTGCAGTTCGGCAATGCTGATCACAACCTCATTTCAGCATTCGTTGAGAGATGGCATCCAGAGACGAACACATTCCACTTTCCCTGGGGCGAGATAGCTCCTACTCTACATGACGTGCTGATGATTTTAGGGCTGCCGATCGAGGGATTTGAGGTGACGTCACCATGGACCGGTCATGATAGCGAGCTGGCGGAGTGTGAGGCTTTGTTCGGCTATTTGTTTGGGATAGATTCGGACTACAGCTTTGATGAGGATGATGCTGACATGGTCCGCGACCTTAGGAAGGGTTGGGTCAAGCAATTCCAGCTTGGGAGGCATGTGATGAGGATGATTGAGGAGGGTGCCTACCCAGAGGATATAGCAGCCGGTTTCTTATGGCACGCCATGTCGGCTAGCATCTTCGTTGACAAGTCAACGAACGAGCTGAAGACAACACTGCTACCTCTTTTTGTGGACTAGGAGCGTGTCGTTCATACTGCTTGGGGTACTGGGATTCTGGCTCTCCTTTATAGGAACCTCAGAGAGGGTTCTCGGCGCGGAGCTGCACAGTTCGCCGGCTGCGCACGTCTTTTGGAGGTAGGCCTTTAATATAGTTAACTTATAATTTAAATTATTAATATACATTATTGAATTGTTTTTAATAATGGTTGTCTTTCTCTGTACACATGTTTGGATTTGGACGTACTTCATATACTTCCCGGGCAACCCTAACCTCAAGGAAGGTGCGGACGACGACCTCCGACGCACTGGACGATACTGCATTGGCCGGACACCTCTCCGGTCCCTCCGTGACCAGTCACACTACAGACGAATTCTGGACGAGTATAGGCCAGAAGATGTACGTATTCTTTTTCAATTTTAATTTACAGTAAGATAGCTTAATGAATTAATTTATGTTCCATCGTGTTTTGTTAATTGCAGATACAGTGGATGCCGTACGAGGGTCTTGATTTTCGAGGTGCCCATAGGTCCTCCACTTATCGAGGGACTAATCGTTTTCTCGGTGTAGAGGAGCCATACATGCCAGATCGGCTTACACGCCAGTTCGGTTATCGACAGAGCAAGCCGATGGATATCATAGAGCCTCTGGTTACAGTGCGTCCTCATGATTTCAGGGGGACGAGGCGATACCAGTTGCACTTTGATGATTCAGAGGAAGATGTCATTATTTGTTGTAGTGTTTGATTTCCTACGAATGTCATGAATCTATCAACAGAAGTTCTCCTTATATATAGTAAAAAAGCTAGCTAGGCGGCTCACAGTGCCGCCCAAAGGGTCCAGAATCTCACAAGTACCCTTCTGGGCGGCACACAACTAGTGTGCGCTTTAATGTTTTCGTGAGCGTGTTTTTGTTAATGATTAGTAATATTGTTGTCGCGTATCGCATTTTCCCGATTTTTTTCAATTCGAAAAAACAAATGATTCAAAACACAATATACGATCAATCTCAATCAAACTTTCACACAAAAGGAAATACAATATCATATATAAAGTCGATTACAATCCAAAAAACCTAGGTAAGTATGTCAGGTCGCCCATGATATGCTCGCTCCTCTACATAATTCTTGAACCTATCCTTAAAGCGCTCATGACTATCCCATTCATCAACACTTGGATCCTTGTAAATGCGCCACTGTCTTGGAGGCGGTGGAATGGGACAATGGTCATTAACAAGCCAAATCTGTACACGTAAACAATACAGTTATAAAAAAAATATGAAAGAATAAGTAAATACGAGAGAGTATGACTCCACGTATCGGTACGTAATGGTCTCTCCTGCCTACATGTGCTATCGCATAAACCTTTGTCGGAGGCTCGGCACCCGGGGGGCCCCACAATGGAAGACATGTGTGCGGTCCGAACCATGATAAGACAACAACATCCACTTGGTGTTCCGTGGCAAACGCCAACCCAGTAATAGGCATTACACACCAGAAGTTTGCCATGCACGGTGAAGGAATATAATTCAATTTCCTAACAAATTCTTCCAACGTCAACGCTTCCTCCGCAAGCATCGCTACGTAGTTGGCTCCATGTGCCTGGACGTGCTTCGAAAGCCCTAACCGGACATCAATGTACTCGTCTTCTTGGCGACACAGCAAAACGGCAAGAGAACGGAACCCACAATGACCATCACCTTTGACATTTTGAATTCTAGAAATGTAGGCGAGCATGAAATGATCAATATTCTCGTGTCCCCAGTTGAAGCCGAGATACTTGACCGGCTTGTTTGAAGCCGACTTGGACTTGCTTGAAGCAGATTTCGGCTTTGCAGGTTTAGTGGCACTCCCCTTTGCTGTTGAAACTCCACTGTGAGGTCGTCCGCTAGAAGGGCATCCTTTCGATCCCTTTGATCCCACAGACGATTTCACATTGGTCGTCTCTTTCTATGCAAGCTCATCATCCTCATCCACTCCCAGCTCCTCACCCTCCATCTTCATCTTTTGCTTCTCCTTCATCTTCTTCATTTTTGCATCCACATGCTCGTCCCAACCCATTTTCCTCTTGGTACCGGTCTTTCTCGCATTCATCCTAGGCCTCCCCTTCTTGGTCTCACCACGTGGCGGGTCTTGAATATCGCACGATGTAGGGTCCTTTGACTCACGCCACTTTTCCGCCATCTTCTTCAAAACAAATCCCTCAACTGTCCCACATAAGTACTCTTCAACGAAGTCATCCACCGTGACATTGTCCGCTGTCAGTGAAACACCATCATCGACATCAAGATTCTTAGCATCCACCCCTTCCCATCGGATCTGCTTCCAGAAAATATCAACCTCTTCAGGCACTAACGGGTAACCCGTCTCCACGTAGACCTTAATTGTGTGTGGGCAAGGCAGCCCTAGTGTGGACCTCCACCAAAAATCATCACATTTGTTCCCAATTTTTCCCTCCTTTGCTAACACAGCTTAGGCATACAACATTCTCAGACATTTTTCAGAGCACTTTTCAAGGATGCGCTTGAAGAACACCTTAACCCACTCAGGGCCATTCACTATCTCCATGGGAAAGGCAGTGCAGTTCTTGGTCATCTCAAATCGGATCTTCCGATGCTGATCAACAAACATGTTGTCGATGTGCTGCACAATTGTGTCGAACCCTCCGACGGATGTCTCAATCATGTCCATAAGCATAGAATGCTGACCCTCAACCCTGACAATAATATATTCGTATACAATTAACTAAATAAATTTTATAACCCAATTTGATTGCAAATGTTTGTATGAAAGTTACCTGTTTGATGTTCTTGTGGCAAAATGGAGAACATCATCACACCATGCCGCAACCAGCTTCTTCTTATGCTCATTAAACCAAGTTTGCTCCACATATCTCACCAAGCCTTCACTCCATATCTCCTTAAAGTGAGCAAGCCGCTCTCTGTACTCCCCCTTTGTGTGAGACCTCATCACCCGACGAACACTTCCCGAGAATTTCTTCTCGTCAATCTTCATCGTCTTAGCATATGCCTTCACATTACGGTCTACATGGACCTGACACAAGTGATGACGAACCTTCGGAAACACCAGTTTGGTAGCCTTGATCAGTCCTAGCTCTCGATCAGACATGATGCATACGGGATTTTTCTCCCCGTACAACCACTTCAATCGTCTCAGCGCCCATGCATAGTGGTTTGTCGTCTCCCTTTCCATGAACACAAGAGCAATGCAATATGTATAGTTGGTGCTAGTAAACCCAACAATCTGGAATAGAGGCATACCGTACCTATAAATGCAACACAAAAAATACTTTAAACACGCAGAAAATACCATTATCTACACATAATACAAAAAAGAGTAAGGTTTACCTGTTGGTTTTGTATGTCGAATCCATGATGACGACATTAGGGAACATACACAACAAATGTCGAGCGTCTGGATGAGAAATAAACAAGCACGCCAAAACCTCCTTCCCATCTTCGCTCGTCTTAGTAGCAGTGTCCAACAAATAGCCTTTCTCATTCAAATATCCCAATGACCATTGTGTCACATTCAGATTGCCCAGGGATTTCAACCTCTCCTTAGCCCTAACAGTGTACACCTGCTTCCTCGAAATCGTGGAACCCGTATATTCATTCCTAAGCTGTGTAGAAATAACCTTGGGTCTTGCACCCGCCGCAGTATCAATCATCACTTTCCTACGCTGCTCCTTCGTAAGTCGGGAAGCATATGCATGGCCGATCAAGGTGCTCGAAAGCATATGGTTATGGGATCCACTAACAACCGATATGGTCCACCCAGGATCTCTAATAGCATTTCCTTCCCTAAAAGTACCATGCAGCAAAAAGGGACAACCCTTCTTTTTTGACCTAGTTTTATTCACTCGTATCGGGCTGACCTTTTTACCATCGACTAACACCTTCTTCTTGCCGGACCTAGGTAACCCGGATCTCTCACAATGAAATATAATCTTTTTAGGCTTTGATGATTTAGTAGTGATCACCATAAAAAGACTAAAACATACCCTTTGCACCCAATCTCTCAATCCTTCCTTACTAGGAAATATCTCAGTAGTAGTAAAATGGGATGAGAAGTCGATTGCTACAAATTCATCATCACTAGAATTACCCTATTTATATACAAAAATTATTACATTAGAGACTAATTAATAAATAAATTTCTACAAACTAATATCAAAAAATTAAACATATTTCAAAACAGTTCAAAGACTAAGTACATTTAAGATCTAATTATTTTATATAATAAAAATTACAATATTACATACCTTGAAGTACTCGGGAGAAATTGGCGCCTGCAAATCACCCTCAGCATCTACAGATGTGTGCACGCTCGAAGACGACTCCGACAACCCCCTCCATCCAGAATCGCTTGACGACGGCATTTTTTTATGAAAAGAAGTTTCAAGATTTTGATACAATACAATACCGGCCTCCCCAATATATATTGCCGGCTACACCTGTCCTGGGCGGCCCTATGTGCAGCCCACATTTACCGTCGGGAGTGAACTGGGCGGCACGTAGTGCCGTCCAGGACTCTCTTTTTAAAGTAAACTGGGCGGCACGTCTTGCCGCCCATGAACCCTGTCCCCCCAAAAAACCCGATTCACTGAACCAGTTTCTTGGGCGGCACTTGTTGCCGCCCACAACCCCGGTTTCAATGAACCGGTTTTTTAAAACACATTTTAATTTATTTTTAAAAATAAACTCAAAACTGAGCCCATCATGGGCGGCAATTCGTGCCGCCCAAGGAACTCGGGTTTTCTGGGCGACAATGAGTGCCGCCCATAGGGGAGTGCGAGGCGGAAAAAAAGGCGTGCGCGGTTTTTCGCCGTAAATTTATCAATTTTCAATCCAACGGATCCAAATAGATATAGGCTCTGTTCGATAACATAATACTGATACTTATGCTTATGCTAATATTTACTGATGCTGATATTTAAACTAAAATGTTGATACTTATACTTTGTTTCGTATGTATGTTGGGTAAATAGTACTTATTAATTAGAAATTTTATAACAAAAATTACCAAAATGACCTTGAAAATTAATTAACATAAGTTGCACGTGTTTATCACGTGACTTCATTTTCTTCATGTACAGCAGCTGCACGTGAGCTGCACGGACCCTCAATTGCCATCTTTCAATTGGAAATCGATGCCCCTCTTCTGTTAGCAGAACTGCAACTTGAAGCAACCCTAGCTCAACCGAGGGCGTGATAATCCTTCTTGGCGACTTCTTCATCCACCGCGCGCGCTAGGAGGTTGTCGTCGTCCTCGTCGCTGGAGAGTGGAGGCTCTGTTCGTGGTCGCGTAAGTTCGTCCCCCACACATAAGGCCGTCCATTGCTTACCGAAGAAGGACAAAGGTATTCTTTCATCAGTGGTCGCGTAAGTTTGTGGTCGCGTAAGCTCTCTCTTGTATTATTTAGGGCTTGTTCTACTTTTAAGCTATCCATGGTGTCCACGAACTTAATTTTGGGCTTGTTGTTGTTGTATCTCTTTGTGGCTGTTACTTAATTTAGGTATTGGTGTCCAGTAGTTATTGATCTTGGAATTTTAAAATTCAATTTAGGGCTTTTCATGTACTTAATTAAGGTATTTCTTCATGGCTGAAAACATTGACATAATTTAGGGCTTTTAAGCTATCCATGGTGTCCACGAACTTAATTTATGACTTATTTATTGTTCATAAGTTCATTTGTACAGAACTCTGTTAGTACACCACTGGATTCCTCTATTAATTTCTGCAATATGATAATAGCACATATATAAAAGTGGTTCATTATACCTATCTTGATCATAAAGGTTTTGGGTTTGATTTAGGTGGGTTATGAATTGGTTCATTATACCTATCCTGTGTAGATGCAGATATCAATACCCTCTCTCTGCAAATATCAGGGCCATGTGTTTCAGATAGGAACTGCGTAGTGCTGTTTAACTCTCTGCAAAGCTTATATCTGCCTACTTAGAGCCTCTAATGCCATGCTAATGTTAATAGAAATAACTACTGATCATAAAGGTTTTGGGTTTTGGGTTTGATTTATGTGTGGCTGATTTGAATGTAATCTTAACTTTGATGGAGTTTATGTGTGTGATTTGAAATGAACTGCCTAAGCTGTGGGTTTGAAATTATTAGTGGTTGGATTCCAAATTTTTAGAGCAGTTATGCGATTGTGATTCAGTGACTGGTATGTTGGTATACACCTCTAGGTTCTCATCTGGATGTATTTTGTCGCAGACTGTACTCTGTAGTTTGCTTCATTTTGCAAATTCTCTTCAATCGTTTTAGGAACCACTTGTAGTTTTGAATCTTTTGATCCTTTTTTCTGTATAATATTAATCAAGTAATACATAGTGTATTTCTTTTTTCAGCACCTCTCTCTGCAAATATGTTTGCTTTACATTTTATAACTATTGCAATGTATTTGTTCAGGAGCTAGGTGATGCATATTCGTCCTTCGGAAGGAAAGGGGTTAAACCGGAGATAAGTGATCCTTGAGCGTCTGGAAAAAGACGTTGGAGAGGACACTAATGACTTTATGCAAACCTTGGCAATTAAAGAAAATTTAGCACATCTTCAACTTAGCGAGTATTAGTATGTATATTATAAATGATATGCTATTTACGTCTTGTAAACCACAACAGTGTGTAATCTGTGTATGGTAATATTGAATTTCGAGTATGATACATTTGCTATAATGGCATTGTCTATTTGTATGTGAAGGGCTATAGGGTGGATGTATAGAACTTTACCAGAGTAAGACCTCTCCTCTTTTTTTTAATGGTATGATGCTTTCCTCTTCTTCTTTTTTCTATCTGTTGCTTACTGATGTAAGTGCACTGCATAACTGTATAAGTGTAACCCATTGCTTTGGTTGCTATCAAATTGTTTATGGCAAAATAGTGGTGTGAATGCCGCTTGCTATATGTAAGGCATAGAACTAAGGCAGCCATTTTTTTATTTCTTGTGGATGGTACATATTGTTTTGTGCTACTAATTCAATGATCAATTATGCAAGTGGAGTCCAATTAAAATTGTCGTTTTGATTGCACATGCTAAGAGGCAATGTAAAGGATAAATCATATAATTCATGCTAGTAGAAGGATGTATGATGAGTTGTTATCATAGGTGTACAGACAAGGCATACTCTATAACATCTTCCTTTAGTTGATCTTTTTCCCGCTTTTCGTTTGACCAGGCTAAGAAATTATTTGAAAAGGCTACAGATAATGAGGATTTAGGAGGTTATTACGATCTTGAGGTGTTGTATCTCAAAGGGATTGGAGTTAAGAGGGATGTGAAGTACATATCAATCATAAAAGTTCCAACATATGTTACTGCAGTGCCAGAAGTTCTAACATATCTTGATGCAATGCCAGAAGCTCCAACATTTTTCCAAAGATGATGTAAGGCAACAAAATTACCTGCTGTCAGCTCCTTGTGTACACAGCCATTAGTTGCCTTGAAAGACACAAACAATAGGACTTTAAGAGAGAAGACTTTAAAGATACAAACAGATAAGACTTTAAGAGTCAATTAGTTGCCTACATCAGTTGCCTTAGATTAGTTTCCTTACATCAAGTAGCAAATTGAGTAGCAAAATGGCTAATGCCCAACAGATTGGCCCAACTACTTGTGGCCTACACATTCACCCTAACAGTACTTCACAACGCCATGCATATATGATACAAAATGGCAAACATGAAGGCCTAACGTTAACAATTCTATGCATAAAGTTACAAAATGGCATTTTAAATTACATGCTCTGTTCTAATACCACCGCAGTTTGCACACTACAGATGCATAATGCGCCACACATAAAAGATAAAACAAGCAATATCACGATCGAAAGGATTAGTATCACAGATATCGCAACCCTTCTAAATCTTCTTAAACCGTCTTGTTCCAAGCATACGAGCACATGTGCAGTGGTTATACACGCAAGTCTGTCGGCCAAAGCGTTGTTTGTATTCTTGGCGACGGTCTGATGTCACTTCCCGAGTCTCGAGTTTCAGAGTCTGACATCCCTACTACCATCACACCAAAATAACACATTAATGACACTATCAAATACTATTGAACACATAGGCAAAATTAACACATTAAAAAGAGGCAAAAATATCACCACACTCAAATAATACATTTTTGACACTATCCATTATCAGAGTCTGACCTCCCAAGTTTCTCTCTTCCCACACCAAAAAAAAAAACACATTAAAAAAAGGGAAAAAATGAAATCACAAATGCATATCAGATTGAGCAAGTTGAACACACCAAAAATATTGCACCCACCATGTGTTATCAATTTCAAAGGCTGATCTTGGCATTTGAACATATCACACCCTAAACTCACAAACCCACAAACCCACAAAGCTACATATATTTAACAAAAAACATAGTTTTAAAAATAAAACAAAGCAAATCTGCAGTACATGACCAAACACCAAAACAGAAGTCCATTAATAATTCTTCAGGTAAAAGATGAGTAGCAAACAAAGCAGATCAGCAGCACATGACCAAACACCAAAACAGAAGTCCATTTATAACTCTTCGGGTAATAGATGAGAAACAAACAAAGCACATCAACAACACATAGGTCAATGTATAAGACAAAAAATTAAGATTACTTCAGACTACAAAAATGCTAAAGATACATCCTCTGCACAAGAGAAAGCCAGAAAATCTTCTGTTGTCTGAAACTCAAAACCATGATTCAGAATGGAGCAGAAACAACAAAGTTGATAAAGCAATTAAAACTGATCAACATAATGAAATGATCAATGAGTTAAAACCGAGAATTCGAGTAAACAAAAACAATGATGATGATAGTACATAATGAAATGATCAATGAAGTGTTTAAGCTCCTACGTCTCAGTAGCCAGCTCGTATTATCATCTCATCGCCCAAAAGGCCACAACTAACTAGACTAAGAAGAAATAGCAGCTCAAAAGAATGGTGTTACAACTAAAAAATGAACAAAAAGAACTCCTTCGAGATTTTAAGATCAAGGCAATTACCGGTTCAAACTCTCTAGCAGCATAACAGGACTGAAATGACTTTGCTGCCAGCTCTAAACTATTACGAGGAGCTTCAAAACCTGCAAAGTGAGTATACGATGTCCACTTGTATCATCATCCATAGGAAAACCAAGTTCAAAAGTGTTAGGATTCGAACGTAGTAACGAAAGAAAAACGAAGCAAAGAACACGAGAATTGTTAACCCAGTTCGTCAAAGAATTGACTATGTCTGGGGGCACTACCAAGCCAGGGTTTTCTCCTCTCAATAATGTGATGACAACGATAACGACGATGAAGATTACTATTGATCAACTAGGGTTTAAATAACAACACGGACAAAACCTAGAAAAGCCCACAAAACGCAACACTGAAATCGGCCCATCTAACTCCCGAAAAAGGTCCCGCACGGTTAACAAACTGTGCCGTTAACCGTGCCATTTATTCGAGAGCAATTTTGTAACACCCCTAAATAACCTCTTGGAAAGGTATTACCGTCAGTGACCTCAGACGTTCTGTCCGATGTCACCCAAGGCTTTACCAGTTGATATAAATCATCAAACAACAATTATGATACAAAATATCATAACCTTCGATTAAAATCATTATTTCGGCATTACATCCATAATCCGAAACGCAACCAAAATACAAAATCAGGTTCATTACAGCGGAATTCTTTACACAAAACATATTTAACACAGCAGAAGTCTTTTTAAAATAATTAACAAAGGGTCTTGATCGCAATGATCACCCGCCAAGGATCTCCACCTGAATAAACTTGTCAAAACACCGTTCGCCTCTATAGTCGTTCTAGCCTTCACGGGATGACAACTATCTGATGTGCCGAATCGAACGGATGACACCAGCCAACCATGCAGAGAACAATTACGGTTGGTTAGTCTAATGAAAGACTACGCAAAGGTACAAAGCAGAGTGGTTCGAAGTAGTTGTATTAGGTTAGACTCATCGCTCCTCGAATCACAACCGATAACGATAGTCAACCATCATACTTCTACTGAATACATGAAAAGACATGATCAAGAGAAGATTCTAGAGACCGAGTCTCACAGCAATCAATTCCAAAAGAAGACTCCAACGAAATGAGCCTTATCGGAAACATGACAAATGTTGGGGAACATTAATTAATCACAGAATCACAGTATCGCATACGAGCGATTTAAAAGTTAAGACGAGTTTTCCTAGCTGCACTATCGCCTAACTGCACTACTCGCCCAAGGATATATTAATTATGTGCGACAACGGCACTTGTCTCATTTAATTCCAAAACACGCATCACGTTATAAGCTTTTAGATATATGTTTCGTCATGAGGGACATATATCGACGGGAATCCTTCCCAACGTTTGTGACACTAGCTAAGTGCACCACCTCTATACTCGGATAGAGGACGATCATGATCTGCCAGTTGGTGTCAGGGTCTCCGATGCCCTCTCAACCAATAATTATCAAGAAACGACTGGACCCCAGGGTCCCAGTAACGTTCCTACGAATACTCATGCTAACTAAACAGTTCAACACAGTAATAATTCACATTACAGCCATCATGGCCAACATCAAAAACATATATCTATACTAGCGTTGTTCTAACCGATATACAACCTAGTATAATATCATGTTTTAATCACATATATAATAGCATTGTTCTAACAGATATATAACCTATTATAATATCTCCTTTTTAATCATATCATTTAACAAAACTGTTCCCAACGCAAACAGTAAATCATCCCAAATTAATTAACAACTAAACAATTGATAATTAATTGAAATATGGAATGATGAGCAAGAGCGAACCACCACTTGCCTTAGATCCGACGAAAGCTTGAACAAAGCTTAGAGACAGCGGGTTCCTGGGTTCGAAACAGGGGCAGATTCGGGGAAGACGGGAGCGACGCGTCGGGGCTCGGTTCGTGGTGGCTCTAACTTCTGGACACCTAACACCACCTTGAGAGCACCACCAACACCAACCAAGCTCTGGCGACAACACCGGTGAGAGCTTCAAAACTTCGGTGAGATTCAAGCTTTCCGGCGAAGGCTTTGGGAGAGAGAGGGCCGAGAGAGAGAGAGCTCAAAGAGAGGAGAGATTCGTGAGGGGGGGGGGGGGGGGGGGGGGAGAGAAAGATGAGAGAGAGAGAGATAGGTTATATAGCCTAGATATTTTGTAACAAATATCTCGCGTAAATATCTTACACAAATATCTTGCGTAAATATCTTACACAAATATCTTGCGTAAATATCTTACACAAATATCTTGCGTAAATATCTTACACAAATATCTTGCGTAAATATCTTATACAAATATCTTGTGTAAATATCAAAGCCCTGAAATTACATCGAATGTAATTTATTCCACTCAGAGAATTATTACGGAGAGCAAGGATTTTACCAAAAATCCAACTCCACTGAAAGCGAAAAAATTAATCGAACGAAGGATGGGAAAAAATTACCCAAATATCCTTATAAAATGAGGGATATTACATTACCTCCCCCTTAAAAGAAGTTTCGACCCCGAAACTTAATTATTCTAGGCCGAAAACAACTCGGGAAAGCGTCTAAGCATATCCTCTTCAGTCTCCCAAGTAATCTCAGTCAGACATTGGTAGGGCGATCTTAGAAAATCCCTCTACGAACTGTCTGTAACATCCAGTAAGTCCTAGAAAACTGCGCACCTCATTCACATCCTGAGGCCGCTTCCAAACAGCTATCGCTCCAATCTTTTAGGGATCACCATAACCCCATCCTTATTGATCACATGGCCTAAGAAAGCCATTTCTTGATCCAAAAGTCACACTTAGACAACTTTGCATATAACTGATTTGTCTAAGGACTGACCCTCATGAGCCTCCTTGCTCAGGGAATAGATCAAAATACCACCGATGAAGACCACTACGAACTTATCCAAGTACTGGCGAAAACATCGATTCATCAGGTCCATGAAACTACTGGAGCATTGGTGACTACGAACTCGTAGTGACCATATCTCGTCCGGAAAGCAATCCTCGGAATATCTTCCTCACGAGTCCTGAGTTAGTGGTAACCAAACCTCTGATCGATTTTGGAAAAGACTTTTGCTCCTTGCAATTGATCCAACAGATCATCAATCCTTAACAACGAATATTTATTCTTGATCGTGACTTTATTCAACTATCGCCAGTTGATACACAGTCGAAACGATCCATCTTTCTTCTTGACAAACAAAACCGGGGCACCCCAAGGCGATGCACTCGGCCTTATGTAACCATTGTCAAGAAGATCCTCGAGTTGCTTCTTCAACTCTTGCATCTCAATCAGGAGCCATCCGATATGTTGCCTCGGAAATCAGCGCGGTACCAGGCTCAGAATCAATTATAAACTCCACGTCACGCTACGGGTTAACCGAGAATATCTTCTGAAAAGACATCCGAAAATTCACTAATCACAGGAATATCAAGAATTGATGGTTCATCTTTCATGGGTGGATCCAGGTGGCAAAGGTACCCGACACAACCTTATCGAAGTAGCTTAAATGCAGCCATCACATTGATGAGCCTGCCGTTATCAGCGTCATTCCGACCCTTAAATTGCACACACACTGGCCCCCAGATGACACCGTCACAGTCCTTGAACTAAATCGATGACCGCCCCATGACGCGTCAACTAATCCATACCGAGAAATTATCATATAGAACCATGGCTAATCAAATTAAATCCGCCTCGAACTCCTTACCCTAAATGGTAATCGGAATTTCCAAAAAGGCGCTTGGTTCCAACTAAATGGTCACCATCTTGGACCAACCCACTACATGGTTCACAGACGGCCCACTAGTGGCTCCGAGCCCAGGCCCAGCCATTACCAGCGTCCACTGTTGCCATGAGTCGCTGTCCATACATCTCAACCCATCCTTGGTAGCTCCACCTAATTAATAGGCAGCCATCTCCAAGAGGTTGTTGGTGAGCCTTGAACACGAGACCTCACCACATACCAAGCAACGAAACACTAACTTGGTATCAACCAAATGTTCATACATAAGAAGAGTTACAACAAAACGTTCACAACCTCGTTGCACACACAACTTAACTTATTACACAACTATCCAAAATGAAAGACTGGGTAACACCCAAATCAACAACATACCAATAGAAGGTAATAAGCACTTTTAAGCATAAGGAGCATCGGGTCCATCCGCCTCACGCATCTCGTAAAGGCGTTGACCTTGACTTCCAGAAGCCACTGGGGCTTTCCCCTTGTTCTGTGCAGCTGTCTGCATCGAAGGACTAGGAGCTTCCACCGGACTGAACCTGGGTCGGTTGTTCTGATTAACAGACCCTTGCCGTGACTCCGCTCCTTCCTGCTTTCCCTGCCAACAGAACCTCTGCAAATGTCCTTCCCTTCCACAACCAAAACACGTCTTCCTTTCCTTCTGACACACAAAGCTTGTGTGCCCAGTTACACCACAATTGTGGCATTGGATCGGACTCTTGCCCTGACCCGACTGTCGTGTTGACCCTCCTTGAGTCATATCCGTCTTTACTCGGCCAGACTTGGCAAAATCAGATGGTGGCGCAGGACGTTTAAATCCACTCGCCTGAGGCTGGTTCTGCACCTGCCTCTAGCTATTGCGTTTCTTGGTCGACTCCTCCAGAGTCACCTCCAATTTATAGGCTGCATCCACGTACTGCTCCAAAGTAGAGCATCCGTGATGCACCATCCATGGCTTAATGTCTGGGCTCATCCATTCATGGAAGTACCAGATCTTCTGCTCCTCGTTGGACACTTCCGTCCCAGCATATTACAGCAAGTGATTGAACTTGGTTGCAAGCTCAGTCACTTTTAATCCATCTGTCTTTGGATATAAAAACTCCTTGTTCTTATCTTCCCTCATAGCTCGGGAAAAGAAACGATCAATCATCTTTGACTTGAACATTCTCCAGTTCAAATCAGGATCATCGGCTAAACCGGTGCTTTCCCATCATTCACTAGCTTCTTCCTTCAACTGAAGAGAAGCTATATGCACTTTCTCAGCTTCAGTGCATTCTACATTGCGGAAACTGGCACAGCTTGTGCCTGAGGCGCGTTTGGTTGCATAACATCGGCGAATGCTTGCATAACAATTCCCCGAATTGTCTCTATCGCTGCAACATTGAAAACTATTGGAGCGTTGACCGGAACTTGGTCATTGCCCACATGATTGTTATGAGAAACAGACTCGTGTTCCTCCACAGGGTTCGCAACATCCCTCACGTTCGGTCTGGGGTCATTGCTTGGCCCAGCACCAGCATGAATAGTGTTCCTTGTGTTCACCATCTATTTACCGATCAAATTCCAAGAATTTCATACATTAATATCTTCCAATATACTTAACGTAATGAAATCAACTTAGAAGAGATCAAACTAGGTAAATTTCATTAGATGAATTTCAAACCGAGTTACTAGGTTCTACAACCTCAAATCATAATGAGGAAACTGGGAATTCAAGCCTTACTGGAGATGGCGAAACCACCTCGGCTTCTTCTGAGTCCCTCTGAAAGAACAGAATGCACCCATATTCTACGGGTGACGAGAAGAGAGTTAGTCTTTCTAAATATGAAAGTTCGCTTCACATATCAGACTAAAGAGAAGGCACGACTATGAACGGTAAAAATTTTCTTTGAAAATTAAGAGCCTTCGAAAACATTTACTCATTTTCAAACGAGTAGACGGTTTTATAAAAAAAATCCGTTTCAAGAAAATGTTTTAAAACCCACCCGTAACAAAAAAAAAAATCGGCTCTGATACCAATTCTGTAACACCCTCAAATAACCTCTTGGAAAGGTATTACCGCTAGTGACCTCAGATGTTCTGTCCGATGTCACCCAAGGCTTTACCAGTTGATATAAATCATCAAACAACAATTATGATATAAAATATCATAACCTTCGATTAAAATCATTATTTCGGCATTACATCCATAATCCGAAACGCAACCAAAATACAAAATCAGGTTCATTACAGCGGAAGTCTTTACACAAAACATATTTAACACAGCGGAAGTCTTTTTAAATAATTAACAAAGGGTCTTGATCGCAATGATCACCCGCCAAGGATCTCCACCTGAATAAACTTGTCAAAACACTGTTCGCCTCTATAGTCGTTCTAGCCTTCACGGGATGCCAACTATCTGATGTGCCGAATCGAACGGATGACACCAGCCAACCATGCAGAGAACAATTACGGTTGGTTAGTCTAATGAAAGACTACGCAAGGGTACAAAGCAGAGTGGTTCGAAGTAGTTGTATTAGGTTAGACTCATCGCTCCTCGAATCACAATCGATAACGATAGTCAACCACCATACTTCTACTGAATACATGAAAAGACATGATCAAGAGAAGATTCTGGAGACCGAGTCTCACAGCAATCAATCCCAAAAGAAGACTCCAACGAAATGAGCCTTATCGGAAACATGACAAATGTTGGGGAACATTAATTAATCACAGAATCACAGTATCGCATACGAGCGATTTCAAAGTTAAGACGAGTTTTCCTAGCTGTATTATCGCCTAGCTGCACTACTCGCCCAAGGGTATATTAATTATGTGCGACAACGGCACTTGTCTCATTTAATTCAAAAACACACATCACGTTATAAGCTTTTAGATATATGTTTCGTCATGAGGGACATATATCGACGGGAATCCTTCCCAACGTTTGTGACACTAGCTAAGTGCACACCTCTATACTCGGATAGAGGAAGATCATGATCCGCCAGTTGGTGTCAGGGTCTCCGATGCCCTCTCAACCAAGAATTATCAAGAAACGACTGGACCCCAGGGTCCCAGTAACGTTCCTACGAATACTCGTGCTAACTAAGCAGTTCAACACAGTAATAATCCACATCACAGCCATCATGGCCAACATCAAAAACATATATCTATACTAGCGTTGTTCTAACCGATATACAACCTAGTATAATATCATGTTTTAATCACATATATAATAGCGTTGTTCTAACAGATATACAACCTATTATAATATCTCCTTTTTAATCATATCATTTAACAAAACTGTTCCCAACGCAAACAGTAAATCATCCCAAATTAATTAACAACTAAACAATTGATAATTAATTGAAATATGGAATGATGAGCAAGAGCGAACCGCCACTTGCCTTAGATCCGACGAAAGCTTGAACAAAGCTTAGAGACAACGAGTTCCTGGGTCCGAAATAGGGGCAGATTCGGGGAAGACGGGGGCGACGCGTCGGGGCTCGGTTCATGATGGCTCCAACTTTTGGACACCTAACACTACCTTGAGAGCACCACCAACCAAGCTCTGGCGACAACACCGGCGAGAGCTTCGAAACTCCGGCGAGATTCAAGCTTTCCGGCGAAGGCTTTGGGAGAGAGAGGGCAGAGAGAGAGAGAGCTCAAAGAGAGGAGAGATTCGTGAGGGGGGGGGGGGAGAGAAAGATGAGAGAGAGATAGCTTATATAGCCTAGATATTTTGTGACAAATATCTCGCGTAAATATCTTACACAAATATCTTGCGTAAATATCTTGCGTTAATATCTTACACAAATATCTTGCGTAAATATCAAAGCCCTGAAATTACATCGAATGTAATTTATTCCACTCAGAGAATTATTACGGAGAGCAAGTATTTTACCGAAAATCCAACTCCACTGAAAGCGAAAAAATTAATCGAACGAAGGATGGGAAAAAATTACCCAAATATCCTTATAAAATGAGGGATATTACAAATTCCGAGATCTGGCACGGTTAGCAAACCGTGCCATTAACCGTTCTCGCTTTTAAGCTTCCTTCCGTGGTTCCTGCACGGTCTGTAGACCGTGCCACTAACCGTGCGAGCCTTTACGCGTCCGTCCTTCGCTTCAGGCTCCATAACCCCAACAATCTCCCACCTGGAGACTGACTCCAATCATAATCGTCCTCCTCATCAACCCATAGCTGGTAGTAGTGCCAGGCCTTCAACTCAGTTACCAAGGCCAGTTGAAGCCATACAAAGCTTCAACTTCTCTAAGGTCACAACCTTAATCAGCATGTCTGCAGGATTCTCAGTTCCACGAATCTTCATCAACTGCAAGACCTTCCTTTCCAAGAGATGCCGTATGTAGTGATACTTCAACTCTATGTGCTTAGTCCTCGAATGAAACGTTGGGTTCTTTGCCAAGTGGATGGCACTCTGACTATCACTGTATAGAATGATGTACCCTTGCTCATTTCCCAATTCACGCAAGAAATTCTGCAACCATACCATCTCCTTGCTAGCCTCAGTCACTGCAACATACTTAGCTTCTGCAGTAGACAAAGCTACAACTTTCTGCAGCTTAGAAGCCCAAGAGACCGCAGTACCACCCAATGTAAAGACATACCCGGTTGTACTCCTTCTCTTATCGAGGTCACTTGATACCAAGTCTGCATCCACATATCCTGCCAACACGATTTTCTTGCCTTCAAAGCACAAGGCTTGCTCTGCGGTACCTCTCAAGTATCTAAGGATCCATTTCACAGCTTCCCAATTCTCCTTCCCTGGGTTCCCCATAAAGCGACTAACCACTCCCACTGCATGTGTAATGTCCGGCCTTGTACACACCATTGCATACATCAAACTGCCAATCGCTGAAGCATAAGGAGTCCTTTGCATCTGCGCACGCTCTTCTTCGCTCTTAGGTGAGTCCCTTTTAGATAGCTTGAAATGGCTACCCAAAGGGACTTTGGCTGGCTTTGCATCCTGCATACTGAATCTCTTCAAGACCTTTTTGATATACTCAGCCTGCGACAAATACAACTTTCCAGCCTTCCTATCTCGATCAATCCGCATACCCAGAATTTGCTTGGCCTCTCCAAGGTCCTTCATAGCAAATCGTTCAGACAACTGCTCCTTCAACTTGCTCACTTCTCGAGCACTCGAGCCTGCTATCAGCATGTCATCAACATATAGCAGCAATATGATGTAGCCGTTGTCAAACTTCTTGAAGTGGCAACAATGGTCAGCTTCACTCCTCACGAACTCGATTTCGTGCATGAATCCATCAAACTTCTTGTACCACTGCCTCGGTGCTTGTTTCAGACCATACAAGCTCTTGTTCAACTTGCACACAATCTCAGCGTTACCCTTTGACACATAGCCCTCAGGTTGCTTCATGTAGATGTCTTCATCTAAGTCTCCATGAAGGAATGCCGTTTTTACATCCATCTGCTGCAACTCTAGGTTCTCTGCAGCCACCATACTCAACACTAGACGTATAGTAGTTAGTTTCACAACAGGAGTAAAAACGTCAGTATAGTCAATACCATATTTCTGCTGAAATCCCTTCACAACCAGCCTTGCTTTGTAACGCTTACTTCCATTCGCCTCCTCCTTGATCCTGTAGACCCGCTTGTTATGCAATGCCTTCTTGCCTGCCGGAAGCTCAACTAGCTCCCAGGTTCCGTTGGTCATCAACGAATCCATCTCATCATCCATGGCGAGCTTCCACTTGCTCACATCTTCTCCATGAGATGCCTCTGCATAACACTCTGGCTCACCACCATCAGTCAACAACAGATAGTAGTAGTTTGACGGCAAATATCTATCAGGCGATCCACGCTCTCTAGTGGACCTTCGCAGCGGAATCACTGGGGTACTCGGCTCCTCCTCAATCACGGCCTCCTGGTCACTTCGAACTGCCTTGCTCCCACCCGAGTTTGAGATATCCAACTCCATAACCTCAGGTTCATAACTCGTTGTTTCTTATGCACCCAGACTATCCTTGTACATCTCCTGCTCATTGAACACGACGTCTCGACTGCGAATAACCTTTCTGCTCTGCTCATCCCAGAACCGGTATCCGAAATCATCCTCACCATATCCAATAAACGTGCACTTGACAGACTTTGCATCCATCTTGCTTCTCTCAACAGGAGCAATATGAACATATGAAACGCACCCAAATACGCGAAGAAAGGACAAATTTACCTCTTTGCCACTCCAAGCCTCCTCTGGGATCCCATTCTCCAAGGGAGTTGATGGCCCTCGGTTGATCAAGAATGCAGCAGTGTTGACTGCATCCGCCCAGAACATCTTTGGAAGCCCACACTTCAGCCTCATGCTTCTAGCACGTTCATTCAGGGTCTTGTTCATACGTTCAGCGACGCCGTTCGCTTGAGGGGTTCCTTTCAAGGTTTTCTCCATGCGAATTCCATTCTCAGCACAGAACTCCTTGAACTCACGAAGCTCATACTCCCCACCATTATCAGATCTCAAACACTTCACTTTAAGACCTGTCTCAGTCTCAACTAGAGCCTTCCACTTTCTGAAGGTGTCAAATGCATCAGACTTTTGCTTCAGAAAATAGACCCATACCTTTCTTGTAGCGTCGTCAATGAAGGTCATGTAGTATGACGCTCCACCCAGATATGTCACAGGTGCTCGTCCCCACAAGTCACTATGGAACAACTCCAACTTCTGCTTCTTCAAGGTTCTGCCACCCTTCGCAAAGCTCACCCTTTTCTGCTTCCCGAGCACACAGTCTTCACACAATCCGATCTCAACGAACTTGAGACCTGGCAGCAAACCCTTCGAGCATAGCACCTTCATCCCTTTCTGACTCATGTGGCCCAGACGACAGTGCCACAAGTTTGCATCACAGTTAACTCCTGCAATGGCAATGCTATCACGGACGTTGCTCGTCATGTACAACGTCCCCTCCTTTCCTCGAGCTACCACCATAGCTCCTTTGGTTATCTTCCAACTGTTACAGCCGAAGGTTACTTCATAACCCTCGTCATCCAACTGTCTAATAGAAAGCAGGTTTCTCTTTAGACCAGGAATATGCCTTACTCCATGCAACTGCAGCACAGATCCGTTTGGCGCCTTGATTCGCACATCACCCTTCCCCACGATTTTCAAAGCCTCATCATCAGCAAGATAGACTTTTCCGAAATCTCCAGAGGTGTAGCGATCCAATATATCAGCACTGCTGCATGAATGAAACGAAGCTCCAGAGTCTAACACCCAAGACTCCAATGGACTGCTCGCGCTCAGAATCGATGCATCTGCAGTGGTTCCTGTCGTTGAATCGCTCAGGGTCAACGCGTCTGCAATATCTTCACTGGCTGAATTCGCTGATTTATCTTTTAACGGTGCCTTACATTCACTCTTGTAATGATCATTTTCATCACAATTCCAACACTTGATCCTGCTCTTGTCTTTGGGTTTATCCTTCCCTCTAGACTTCGATCTACCACGATTCGACTTCTTAGAGCCTGACCTGCCCCTGTTATCCGTGTTCAAGGCTGATCCCGAAGCAGTACCTGACGCCTTCCTGCGAATTTCTTCGTTGATAATCAGATCCCTGACATCATCAAACTTGATCTTTGCCTTCCCCGCCGAAGCACTAACAGCAGTAACTGTCCCGCCCCAACTTTCTGGTAAAGAGGATAACAGTATTAGGGCTTCTACCTCATCGTCGAAATCGATCTCAACTGAACTCAGTTGTGCGATCGTCATGTTGAACTCGTTCAAGTGATTGGTCACCGATGTACTCTCCGTCATCCGCAGATTAAACAACCGCCGCATCAGGTGAATCTTGTTCACCGCAGAAGGTTTCTCATACATTGCGAAAAGGATTTCCAGCATGCCCTTCGTCGTCTCTGCCTTGACCGTGTGATGCGCCACGTTCCTGGATAATGATAGGCGGACCACACTCATCGCTTTCTTGTCCAGTAACTTCCACTCGTCGTCCTTCATGTCTTTTGGCTTCTCACCCAGCGGCAAATACAGATCTTTACCGTACAGGTAATCTTCGATATGCATCTTCCAGAATCCGAAATCCATTCCATCGAATTTCTCCACCGGTGATCTTCCGCCTTCCATCGTCACCACCAGAACCAGCTCTGATACCAGTTGTTAGGATTCGAACGTAGTAACGAAAGAAAAAACGAAGCAAAGAACACGAGAATTGTTAACCCAGTTCGTCAAAGAATTGACTACGTCTGGGGGCACTACCAAGCCAGGGTTTTCTCCTCTCAATAATGTGATGACAACGATAACGACGATGAAGATTACAATTGATCAACTAGGGTTTAAATAACAACACAGACAAAACCTAGAAAAGCCCACAAAACACAACACTGAAATCGGCCCATCTAACTCCCGAAAAAGGTCCCGCACGGTTAACAAACCGTGCCGTTGACCGTGCCATTTATTCGAGAGCAATTCCGAGATTTGGCACGGTTAGCAAACCGTGCCATTAACCGTGCTCACTTTTAAGCTTCCTTCCGTGGTTCCTGCACGGTCTGTAGACCGTGCCACTAACCGTGCGAGCCTTTACGCGTCTGTCCTTCGCTTCAGGCTCCATAACTCCAACAAAAAGAACGACTTCTGGTGTAGTTTCCATGGAATCCAATACATACATCGGTAATTAAAAGAATAGAAAACAATTTTTTAATAAAAAAAAGTTTTTAATCATGTAGAGAATTTCAATACGAGTCCGTACATATAAAATTCGCCCAAAATGGACATCGTTTGCCCGTCTAAAAGCCCAAAACACGAAGCCTTTCTACCCATTTATTTTTATTTGGTGCCCGACATATAGCGCATTGTAGTAAAATTTTTTGAATTTTTCTACTATAATTTTGTATAAAATTTTAATACGCGTCCGTACATATAAAATTCATTCAAAACGGATATCGTTTTCCCCTCCAAAAAGTCCCTCCATTAAACCCCTCTTTTGAGTTAGGGCTTAAAGATGGGGCTTAAATGGAGGCTTTTTGAGTTTAAGCCTCCATTTAAGCCATAACTCAAAAGAGGGTTTAATGGAGAGGCTTTTGATCCCAAATTATATTTATATTAAATTACAATTATGTCATTATATTAAGTTATCAAAATATCATTTATATTAAATTACTAAATATACCCTTTATATTAAATTATAAAAAATTTGATTTTATATTAAATTTCAATTACATGTTGCATTTTAGGTGAATTGAAAGAAAGGAAAAAAATCGCGGGCGCAGCCTTGGAAGAACTCAGATAAGATGCCAAGAAGCAAAGCCGCGATCGTATATAAGTGTAACTATATGAAATATAATAAAATACTATAGTATATATAAGTGTAACTATGTGAAATATAATGAAATGATATAGTATATAAGTCTAAGTATACTAGATTTAATGAAATACTATAGTATATAAGTGTTACTATATGAAATATAATGAAATACTATAGTATATAAGTCTAAGTATACTAGATCTAATGAAATACTATAATACATAAGTGTAACTATAGGAAATATAATGAAATACTATGGTACATCAGTGTAACTATATGAAATATAATGAAATACTATAGTATATAAGTGTAACTATATGAAATTTAATGAAATACTATGATACATAAGTGTAACTATATGAAATATAATGAAATACTATGGTACATAAGTGTAACTATATGAAATATAATGAAATACTATGGTATATAAGTGTAACTATATGAAATTTAATGAAATACTATAGTATATAAGTCTAAGTATACTAGATCTAATGAAATACTATAATACATAAGTGTAACTATATGAAATATAATGAAATACTATGGTACATAAGTGTAACTATATGAAATATAATGAAATACTATAGTATATAAGTGTAACTTAATGAAATTTAATGAAATACTATAGTATATAAGTCTAAGTATACTAGATCTAATGAAATACTATAATACATAAGTGTAACTATATGAAATATAATGAAATACTATGGTACATAAGTGTAACGATATGAAATATAATGAAATACTATAGTATATAAGTGTAACTATATGAAATTTAATGAAATACTATAGTATATAAGTGTAACTATATGAAATTTAATGAAATACTATAGTATATTGATAGGTGTTATTTCATACACCTTTTCTAGCATCTATTAGCATGATTTGGAGGAGTTTTGGATGTGTTTTGGTGCTAAGTCTGCAATCCAGATGTTATGGAGAGAAGTGAAGAAATCCAAGGATTTGCAGCTTAGATGGAGTTAAGAGAAGAAGACGAGAGCTGAAGTCTGGAGTTCACCGCCCCGCGTCAGCAATGCCGCGGCCCGGCGATGACTCCCAGTGAAGGATGGAGCCCGCGTGGGAGGAGACCACCGCCCAGCGGTGGAGAGCTGAAGCCCCGCGGTGGATGTGTTTATTGCCTCGCGGCCAGATTTATTTTATTTTACTTTATTTCCTTTTATGCATTAGTCAAATTTCCTTTATTTTATTATTTTATTTCCTTGTAAGATATGGTTTGTGATCTTGGGGATTTAGGTTAACTCTATTTAACCTCTTTTCCCACAGCCTCCAAATCATCATCATCAGACGCACTATTGTTTCAGACGTAGTTTTCTAATTAGAGTTTTTTATCCCCTTTGATGGAGAGCTAACTTCCCTTTGTTCTGCTAGACGATTGAAGCAGTACAGTTAATGTGTTTGTGAGATTTCTATTCTTTGTTCTTATCCTTATAAGTGTTGGATTGATTCTCTTGATTATATCGAACTTGATTTCTTGTTGTTCTTCTTAGCCTGATCACCTAGGTTGAATGCTTGTTATCAATTGCTAGGATTACATATATGGGTTCCGAGTGCATATCTAGTGGCAAACACAATTGTGCGTATAGGGGTTCCGAGCGTACAATTGTGTGTGAGAATCAATTGCATGTTAAGTAGGGGAGTGAGTACTTGTACGTCTTTCTACTTGCATGTATCCTATATCCTTGTGTGCATTGCTATTACTGTGTTGGTGCTAAAGTACGCTGACAACTGTGAGAATCAGTTGTGCTTTATCATTGACATAGTAATAAGTCTATTGACTATTGTGAGAATCAATAGTACTTACGAGCAGGGTGGGAACGACTATAAGGATAAATAATTGAACTTGGATTGAATAGATTTCAGTGATCAAACTCTATCTCTGTATTGTGGATTTCGGTCTAGTAGAACTACTTCCCCTCATCATACTTTCTTCCTACATAAACCAAATTTGTTTACTTTGCTTGTTTGCTCTCTTGATTACAAACCCCCCAGTTACTTGTTACTTGTCATTCACGTTTGCATACTACATCATACCTTCTCTGTGGGATTCGACCTTACTTGTCTGCTATACTCTGTTTAGTAGGTTGGTTAGGATAAATTACTTTGATAAGGCTAATCAACGACATTTGCTTGTGCATCTTTAGCCCCGTCAAATTTGGCGCCGTTGCCGGGGAAGGTTTTTGTTTGTTGTGTGTTTTCGTGATTGATTGTTGGTGGAGACCTATCTTATGGTCCACACCCGTAGTACTGACTCTCCCCTTCTAGCTTTGGATCCAGAGATTGAAAGATCTTTTCTTGGAAGCATGCGCAATCGAAGAGGAGAGGAAGAAGAGGTCGAAACCGCTGAGACCAAGATCGTTGAGACTGCTACTACCCTAGTTGTCGCAATGGCTGGAACTGGAACTCTGATAGAGCTTACTGAGCCGAATATTAGGGCTCAACCCCTAGCCGTCATCATCCCTGCACTAGGAGAAGGGGTGAACTTTGAATTGAAGTCAGGAGTTGTTGCTTACCTCCCTAAATTCCACGGTCTGAGTGGAGAGGATCTGATTTCTCACCTGGGCAAGTTCTACAATGTCTGCATGACTATGAAGCCCGGGAACGTGACCGAAGACCAAATCAAGATGAGAGCTTTTGGTTTTTCTCTACTCGACTCTGCGAGTGATTGGTACTATCACCTGCCGCCAGGAACCATAGATACATGGACGAAGCTGCACAAAGCGTTCCTGGATAAATATTTTCCCACGAAGAAGGCGAATGCTTTGAAAAAAGCAATTGCCAACATCGAGCAGGCTGGTGATGAAACACTTTATGATTATTTGGAGAGGTATAAGAGGCTTTGTTCCAGCTACCCATTCCACGGGTATGCCAAGCAAGATCTTGTTCTCTATTTGCACAATGGTCTGCTGGACCAAGAAAGAAGAATGGTTGATGCTGCATGCGGTGGAAGTATTCTGAACCTGACACCGGATGACGCCATGAATAGACTCCAGGAGATGAGTGAGAGCACCCGGAATTTCAGGAAGACATACCAGAGGAAGGCGGTCAATGCTGTGACCCCTGCAGGACCAAGCCCGGTGTTGACTGAGTTGGCCGAGTTGAAGGAGATAGTTATGAAGATAGCAAATCAGAATGCCCCTCAACACGCCAGAGCATGCGGTCTTTGCTCTAATCAGGCCCACCACACCGAGGCTTGTCCTCAGCTGCAAGAGAACGGTGTTGCCGAAGTCAATGTTGTAGGAGGCTACGGCGCTCCTAGACAACAGTATGGTGGACAGCCGAATTACAACCAGAGAGGCCGTGATCACCCAGGATTCAGATGGAGTGACCCTCAGGGTGGTCAGCAGCCGGCACAACAGCAATATCAGCCGGCTCAGCAACAACAGTACCAGCAACGAGCTCAGTACCAACAGAGGCCTCAGGGCCAAACTTCTAGAGCCTCTACTGAGGATATGCTGAAGACTTTGACTCAGCACTTTGCTACACATGTGCAGGCTACTGAGTCAAGTATCAAGAACATGGAGAGGCAGATTGGCCAGTTAGCTGATGAGGTGACCAAAATCAATCAGAGGGCCTCAAACTCCCTGCCATCCCAGACCACTGTGAATCCCAGAGAAAACGTGAGTGCTATCACGCTGAGAAGTGGTAAGAAGGTTATTTCTCCCATTGCTGAAGAGGAGAACGAAATTCCCGAGAAAAAGGAAATCACCTACACGCCCCGCGTCGATATCACCGCGACCCCACCGCCCCGCGGCGACCCTCGCCGCGACCCGGTGTCTGTGCTCAGGAAAGACACCGCGACCCCACCTCCCCGCGGCGATCACTTACGCCCCGCGGTGGGCTCGCCGCGACCTGATCCTCGAAAATATGTTCCCACTGACGACACCTATATTGATAACTACGTTCGTCCAGTGTTCCCTCCTCTAGGTTCAGAGAAGCCCCCAGCACCTTTTCTTGAGGCGCTAAAGGCTAGGAGAGTTGTCGACAACAGAGACTTGTTCGAGACATTCCAAAACTGTGAGGTGAACATCCCCCTGCTGAAGCTTATTAAGGCTATCCCGCGATATGCCAAGTTCTTAAAGGAGCTATGCACGGTGCAGAAGGCCCAAAGGCAAAAGACTCCGAAGAAGAGTCCAGTGGGTGAACAAGTGTCAGCGGTAGTTCAGAAGCGTCTACCTGCAAAGTGCAAGGATCCAAGTACGTTTACTATTCCTATCACTATAGGTGAGCATGTTTTTGAGAAGGCCCTGCTTGATTTGGGTGCCTCAATTAATGTCTTACCTTATTCTTTACTTGAGAAATTGGAATTAGGACCCTTGCGTGAGTCTAATATTGTTATACAACTTGCTGATGGTTCTTGTATACCCCCTAAGGGTATTGTAGAAGATGTCCTTGTTAGGATGGGTCCCTTGATATTCCCTGCTGATTTCTTTGTTATGGATATGGATTATGATGAACAAGTTGCCCCTATTATGCTAGGGCGACCTTTTATGAAAACTTCCATGACTAAGATTGATGTTGATAGTGGTACCCTGACTATGGAATTTGATGGAATAATTTTCCGACATGATATTCATAAGGCCAATTCCATTGAATTACCCGCTCCTCTCTGCATTAATGATATTGATAATTTTGTGCATGGAAATGTTAAAATTGATGTCGTAGAGACCGTAGTTGAGTGTCCCATTCCTGATGGACCTATTGAGTTGCATGATTTGCATGAATTGCATATTGATAATGTCTTGCTAGATGATATAGGAGACCCCATTTCTTCTGCTTTGGGCACTTGCCCCCTGCACTAACCATACAAGGCAGCAAGCCTTTATCTAGTGATGTGCAGCATATCCATGTTGAGCCATATCGGCCCCCGCATCGTTCTAAGTATGGGGGCGACACTCCAAAGAGAATGAACATGGAGTGGGTGGCGAAGAAGGAACATGATCTAAGGTTCAAACCTTTCCATGAGAGGTCTCCACAGGAAGAGACGAGATGGAGGATTCCGAAAGGATCCTATTCGAGATGGTAGTTGATCCGCAGTACGTCGAGCCAACGACGATAACCAAGGCGCTGTCCGGGAGGCAACCTGTATTAGTTTTTCTTTGATTTTTCTTTTTATTAGATTATTTTCGTAGTTTATTTTGCTTTGTTTCGTTCGCCTGTTACTCACATTTCAGGTACGAAAGTAAACCGAGAAGAGATGAGGTGCCCAGCCATTCTCACCGCCCCACGGCGCCTTCCTACCGCCTCGCGGTGGAGCTCACCGCCCCGCGGTGAAGGTCGGGTATCGATTCTCAACTTTATTTAAAAAAAAAAGCAAGAATTATGGGCCCCGAAAAAACCTTAAACGGGTGAGTAAAAGCTTTATTCTCAAGAGGTCACTAAGGTTTTGACGGATTGGGCTTCTTTATGGGCCAAGATTTCTCTTATGGGCCATGGTACATGACCGGCCCCTCATCCCTTTCTCTTCACCTTACCCTTCCTTGACCTAACCCCACTTCACCCCACACTTATAATTCCCAGCGCCCCCTCAAACTCCTATTCTACTTTCCCCTCTCGACCTTGAGCATACTCTGGCCCCAAATCCCCCATTTGGAGTCTAGCCTCACAACCAAGCCCAAACACAACCCCACCGCATTGCTGTAGTCCCGCCTCGCGCTGCCACCGCTTCGCGTTCCTGTTGCTACCGCCCCGCGCCGACCTCACCGCTACCCGGTGCCTGTTCTCAGTTTCTCACCGCGACGCCGCCGCCCCGCGCTGAGTCTCTCCAGAACATTGTGTTTGCTTGATTGTGAGTATTCTTTGCTGCCTTTTGATTTGAGCATTCCCATTCTTCACTTATGGCTTCGAAAGGCAAGAAGAAAGCGTCAACGAGTAGGGATGAGAGTGAGCTGTACGACATTGTGAAGGAGAGGAGGGTGGTGGCTTCCAAATTTTTCCACAAGCAGACTCTGGAGCAGCTGGGATTGCTCGCTTGTGTGACGCTGTGTTTGACACAGTGTGGGCTGGGGGATTTCATGAACAAGGCAGCCCCCGCGTATCCTGAGATGTGCTTCCAATTCATTGCCTCGTTCAGGTGGTTCACCCGCGAGGAGTCTGATGACAAAATTCTGCGCAAGATCACGTTCACCTACAATGGGCGTGATTATTCTTTGTCGCGGAAGGTGATCCACGAGGCCCTGGGCATTATAAAGAACCCCACCGCTGGGTGGGCGAATGGGCTTAATGAGGCCGAGATGATGGATTTCTGGCGGGCTGCCACAGGGAGGACATTCAAGAAGGGTCATGAGGTGAACTCCAAGTTGGGGAATCCGTGTCTGCGGTTGATCCACAAGGTGATGATGAGGGATTTCTTTGGCCATGCTGACGATGGGAAGGTGCCCATGAAGGACTTCCAGTGGTTTATGAGCATCCTGGGGACGGTGGAGCTTACGCCGTGTTGGGCAACTCTTTTCTTGAGTTCCCTGCGGAGGATTCGTGATGGCGAGCCGAGAGATATTTGTGGGGGTGGTCTTATTACACTCCTCTGTGCCAGCGTGATTGATTGCGATCAGATTCCTCGGCCGGTCCCCTACGCCGTATATGATTTAGCACACATGACGGTGTGCTCCATGATGAAGCCACTGGGGCAGGATGGTGATTTGGTTTGGGCGTCTTATGAGGGCCATATTTTGGTTGTTCCGCGAGAGTTCGCTTACTCGCCTTCATACGCGGGTTGGTGGATTGATAGCGATAGCCGGATGCCGACCGATGATGGCCCTGTCGTTACTCCTTTGGGTCCGTATGGAGAGGGCCCTAGTGGTGGAGATGCTGCCGCTGATCCTGTAGAGGGGGACGACCCCGGTTCTTCACAATTCGAGGAGCATTCGTCTGTGTACGGACCTGTCGCACCATGGCAGGAGATGTACGCTAGATGGGACGCTTTCTCCACGCGTCAGGATCGGTGGACTTCCAGAGTAGAGACCGGTCTGCAGACTTGGCAAACCCAGCTTCACGCAGAGATAGATGAGCGTCTGGACAATATAGACGCTCATATGAGGGACTACTTTGGGATGTACCCACCACCACCTTCCGGTCCATAGTGAGTTTATTTCTTATTTCCCCTATCATTTGATGTTCTCTTTTCTACATTGAGGACAATGTTCAGTTTAAGTATGGGGGAGGGATATAGACTTGCTTTCTTGCTAGCTAGTGTACATAGTTTATTTCTGCATTCGTTTTCTGCATTGTTGTTTCCGTTTCCGTTTTTAGATTTTCAAAAAAAAAAAAAACGAAAAAGCCAAAAAGAAATAAAAAGGCAATCAAAATCCTGGGATGGACTGAAAACCCGAAAGGGCAGTCCAGGTAAAAAGCAGGTAGTCCGACTGGTATAGACCAGGGCAAAAGTGGACTGGAGTGATGTGAGTATTGGTGAGATATCTAGCAAAATGAAATGAGTGGCTAGGTGAAAACCCGAAAGGGCGCCTAGGCAAGATGAGCGTAAAAGAATAAGAGTGGTTCTAGGATTTCTCTTTATATCTTGGTAGATGCGTCATAAGAAGGGAGTCATAGAAGGACTGTCGGGTAGGCCACTCATGGAGCGATAAAGAGCTAGATTGGAGTTAGGTTAGATTATTTTTTGCATCACTTGTTTTGGTTGTCTTGGGCGTATTGTTGATATGTTGTAGTTTGCTGGTGTCACGTTTTCTTGTACTTCCTGAGACCTTGGTGTTGATTGAGAGGGTGAGCTTTTCTTTAGCTTACTCGGGACGAGTGAAGGTCTAAGTATGGGGGAATTTGATAGATGTTATTTCATACACCTTTTCTAGCATCTATTAGCATGATTTGGAGGAGTTTTGGATGTGTTTTGGTGCTAAGTCTGCAATCCAGATGTTATGGAGAGAAGTGAAGAAATCCAAGGATTTGCAGCTTAGATGGAGTTAAGAGAAGAAGACGAGAGCTGAAGTCTGGAGTTCACCGCCCCGCGTCAGCAATGCCGCGGCCCGGCGATGACTCCCAGTGAAGGATGGAGCCCGCGTGAGAGGAGACCACCGCCCAGCGGTGGAGAGCTGAAGCCCCGCGGTGGATGTGTTTATTGCCTCGCGGCCAGATTTATTTTATTTTACTTTATTTCCTTTTATGCATTAGTCAGATTTCCTTTATTTTATTATTTTATTTCCTTGTAAGATATGGTTTGTGATCTTGGGGATTTAGGTTAACTCTATTTAACCTCTTTTCCCACAGCCTCCAAATCATCATCATCAGACGCACTATTGTTTCAGACGTAGTTTTCTAATTAGAGTTCTTTATCCCCTTTGATGGAGAGTTAACTTCCCTTTGTTCTGCTAGACGATTGAAGCAGTACAGTTGATGTGTTTGTGAGATTTATATTCCTTGTTCTTATCCTTATAAGTGTTGGATTGATTCTCTTGATTATATCGAACTTTTTTTCTTGTTGTTCTTCTTAGCCTGATCACCTAGGTTGAATGCTTGTTATCAATTGCTAGGATTACATATAGGGGTTCCGAGTGCATATCTAGTGGCAAACACAATTGTGCGTATAGGGGTTCCGAGCGTACAATTGTGTGTGAGAATCAATTGCATGTTAAGTAGGGGAGTGAGTACTTGTACGTCTTTCTACTTGCATGTATCCTATATCCTTGTGTGCATTGTTATTGCTGTGTTGGTGCTAAAGTACGCTGACAACTGTGAGAATCAGTTGTGCTTTATCATTGACATAGTAATAAGTCTATTGACTACTGTGAGAATCAATAGTACTTACGAGCAGGATGGGAACGACTATAAGGATAAATAATTGAACTTGGATTGAATAGATTTCAGTGATCAAACTCTATCTTTGTATTGTGGATTTCGGTCTAGTAGAACTACTTCCCCTCATCATACTTTCTTCCTACATAAACCAAATTTGTTTACTTTGCTTGTTTGCTCTCTTGATTACAAACCCCCCAGTTACTTGTTACTTGTCATTCACGTTTGCATACAACATCATACCTTCTCTGTGGGATTCGACCCTTACTTGTCTGCTATACTCTGTTTAGTAGGTTGGTTAGGATAAATTACTTTGATAAGGCTAATCAACGACATTTGCTTGTGCATCTTTAGCCCCGTCATATATAAGTGTAACTATATGAAATTTAATGAAATACTATGGTATATAAGTGTAACTATATGAAATATAATAAAATACTATGATACATAAGTGTAACTATATGAAATATAATGAAATACTATAGTATACAAGTCTAAGTATACTAGATCTAATAAAATACTATGGTACATAAGTGTAACTATATGAAATATAATGAAATACTATAGTATATAAGTGTAACTATATGAAATTTAATGAAATACTATAGTATATAAGTCTATGTATACTAGATCTAATGAAATACTATGGTACATAAGTGTAACTATATGAAATATAATGAAATACTATGGTATATAAGTGTAACTATATGAAATTTAATGAAATACTATAGTATATAAGTCTATGTATACTAGATCTAATGAAATACTATGGTACATAAGTGTAACTATATGAAATATAATGAAATACTATAATACATAAGTGTAACTATATGAAATATAATGAAATACTATAGTATATAAGTCTAAGTATACTAGATCTAATGAAATACTATGATACATAAGTGTAACTATATGAAATATAATAAAATACAATCGTATATAAGTGTAACTATATGAAATTTAATGAAATACTATAGTATATAAGTCTATGTATACTAGATCTAATGAAATACTATGGTACATAAGTGTAACTATATGAAATATAATGAAATACTATGGTATATAAGTGTAACTATATGAAATTTAATGAAATACTATAGTATATAAGTGTAACTATATGAAATTTAATGAAATACTATAGTATATAAGTATAACAATATGAAATATAATGAAATACTATAGTATATAATGAAAATACTATAGTATATAATGAAATACTATAGTATATAAGTGTAACTATATGAAATTTAATGATAATATATAAGTATAACTATATGAACTATAATGAAATACTATAGTATATATAATGAAAATAATATAGTATATAATGAAATACTATAGTATATAAGTATAACTATATGAAATACTATAGTATATTAGTATATTCACATTAAATATAAAGGAAAATTATAGTATATAAGTATTTCCTTAAATTTCATATAGTTACACTTATATACTATAGTATTTCATTATATACTATAGTATTTCATTATATACTATAGTATTTTCATTATATACTATAGTATTTCATTATATTTCATATAGTTATACTTATATATTATAGTATTTCATTAAATTTCATATAGTTGCACTTATATACCATAGTATTTCATTATATTTCATATAGTTATACTTATGTACCATAGTATTTCATTATATTTCATATAGTTACACTTATGTATCATAGTATTTCATTAAATTTCATATAGTTACACTTATATACTATAGTATTTCATTATATTTCATATAGTTACACTTATGTACCATAGTATTTCATTATATTTCCTATAGTTACACTTATGTATTATAGTATTTCATTAGATCTAGTATACTTAGACTTATATACTATAGTATTTCATTATATTTCATATAATAACACTTATATACTATAGTATTTCATTAAATCTAGTATACTTAGACTTATATACTATATCATTTCATTATATTTCACATAGTTACACTTATATATACTATAGTATTTTATTATATTTCATATAGTTACACTTATATACGATCGCGGCTTTGCTTCTTGGCATCTTAGCTGAGTTCTTCCAAGGCCGCACCCGCGGTTTTTTTCCTTTCTTTCAATTCACCTAAAATGCAACATGTAATTGAAATTTAATATAAAATCAATTTTTTTATAATATAATATAAAGGGTATATTTAGTAATTTAATATAAATGATATTTTGATAACTTAATATAATGACATAATTGTAATTTAATATAAATATAATTTAGGATCAAAAGCCTCTCCATTAAACTCTCTTTTGAGTTGTGGCTTAAATGGAGGCTTAAACTCAAAAAGACTCCATTTAAGCCCCATCTTTAAGCTCTAACTCAAAAGAGGGGTTTAATGGAGGGGCTTTTTGGAGGGGAAAACGATATCCGTTTTGAATGAATTTTATATGTACGGACACGTATTAAAATTTTATACAAAATTATAGTAGAAAAATTCAAAAAATTTCACTACAATGCGCTATATGTCGGACACCAAATAAAAATAAATGGGTAGGAAGGCTTCGTGTTTTGGGCTTTTGGAGGGGGCAAACGATGTCCGTTTTGGGCGAATTTTATATGTACGGACTCGTATTGAAATTCTCTACATGATTAAAAACTTTTTTTTATTAAAAAAATTTTTTAAAATTTTTTTTTATTACAAAAATGTTTAAAAACTTTTTTTTATTAAAAAAATGTTTAATTTTTTTTTTTTATAATCTGTACGCCAGATTATGGCATACAGATTTATACTTATTTTTTTAAAAAAAATTCAAAATACCTATAACCTTATTATTTATGCATATTTTAATCTATATGTTAGAAAATGACATACGCCATTTCCTAGCATACAGAATGTCGTGCGCACAATAAAAATTCGTCGCGCATATAGTATCAGCCTTTTTAATTGAGGCTCATGAGAATAATCTTGGAATATTAGTATGAGAAACGGCTGCTGGGAGACAAATCCTGTCGACGGAAGTCCAAGATAAGCTACTCTCCGTTTCAGAAATCACTTGCGGAAACGGTGTCGTTTAATGAGAGGCTGCAGAGCATCTTTGGTATTCAAAAATCGGGAGGAAGAAGCCAAAGAAGAACTTGTACTTGTATGTCACATTTGAAAAGTACGGAGAGTGACAGCTAATCCTTCTTCTTTGTATTCCTTTTCCCTTTTTGGCTAAAGATTTATTAAACGGAAATTTATTAAACTGAGGAAAGAGATATTAAAAGAGGATAAAAAAAGGATAAAAAAAAAAGATAGAATTTTAAATAAATATTATTTAATTAGGATGAAAAATAAATGGTAGAATTTTAAAAATATTATTTGAAATGTGAAAAAATGTGAGTTGAATGAGTTTGATTTTTTTTTTTTTTAATATTATTAAGAAATACGAATTCCTTCAAATTTCATTCAAATAGAAGAGATTGATTTACCCCCAAATTTTTAGTTTATTTTCTCTTCTTTTCTCTCAATTTACTCTCAAATCTCTTTTAATAATTCAGTCAAACAACATCTATTAATTTTTCTTTACTGTAGAGGGCGACAGCGACACACATTGGCAGTACTGACTAATGAGCCATCATGTGCTGCCCACCACATCTGACAAGTGACACCCCCCTCTCTCTCTCTCTTACTTACGTATTCAATTTGATTTCTTCCAACTTACTTGGAATCTTTTCGCCCTCCCCACCATCTGTTGCTGTTCGTACGTAGGAAAATTGCACAAAACTAACCCAAATTTCCCAAAACCGATCGTAAAATAGAACATCCTCGAGGCCTACGGATGCATATATACTTTGTGAGTAACTAATATATATATGCATTCCATAAAACAAACGAGTTTTCGTAGGATTACTAGTTTTTGCGAGCCAATCCTGATACGAATCTGATGGCTCGGATCTCGTCTGAAGCCGAATTTAGATAGAAAATGGTTTCGGATCCTTCTCTTGGTAACCGGATAAGTACGAACCACTGGGAAGAATGATCCGCGGCTCTCTTATGCTCGCTTGGGCGAGGGTGGGGCGAGAGTGAAGGTTGTGTTTGTGAACTGTGACGTGGTTCAATCGGGTCTAACCAGTTTTGTGACGCCGAGGCCTAAGGGGAGGAGTTCAACTCAACTACGAAGCTTAGGCATAAATTTCAACGTGATTAAAACGATTACAACGAAGGCTATTTATAGCCTTTATGCTCGGCCAAGAACTCTAATGGGCTTGGGCCGCAAGACACACTAATGGGTCGGCCTCTCTAGCAAGAGAAGACACACGCCCGAAATAGAAAGTGTAAAAATAGAAAGTACTAAAAGTGGAAAGATGCCAAAACAGAAAATAACGAAAATATGAACTAATATGACTAAACTAGACTAAGTCATACGTCTAGGACTCGTCGTAACCCGGCTTAGGTCGAGCCCGTGACGCATCAAATCTGCAACTCGATTGGCCCCCATATATACTGATGTACTCGATCGCCTGTCGACTGCCATCCTAGGTCACCCTATAACGCCCTGTGCGCATTCGTGCGCTGATCAGATCATGATTTAAGCGGAGTACAACATTGTTCTATGGCACACAAGATTACTAAGTTTACAATCTGTAAATTAAGATGATAATAATTCTTTCTTAATTCAATTCTAGATTTTTTTATTATGAGACACATTACATAGCATCAACGTAAGTGGACAAGATAATGTGGCCAGCCGCTCAAGCTTATCACATAAGTTCAACCCAATCCAGTTCTATTATAAAATCAATTGATAATAATAGGAGTAACTCATGTACTATGTTTGAATTTCTCACAAGTCAGATTTTGAATTCATAATTGACTCTCCAACATTTATCACTTTTGCGAATTCTCACAAATCACATCCGGCTCCAAACTGAACCATCAACTCTGATTGCGGAGAAATGTTTTTTAGACCTAACCACTAAATAGAATTTTATCCTAAAACCAATTAAAAAAACATTCATCTACCCTATATATTAGGCTCGATTCTTCACAATTTCTATATGAAATACATAAATGACTCTCAGTAGTTAATCACTACTCCATAGTAACTAACCAAAGACAAGCAGCCGAGCAGCTCAACCATATTACTGACATGATCTAATTAATGCGTCCATGTTCAAACTCATAATTAACGATCAACTTGCCTAATTAAAAAAAACCTAATTAGATTAACTGCACCTTAATAATTAACGTGCACATGTTCCTTGAATTTAAATCTGAATATACAGAGCAAAAACTAAAATTAAACGGGGACCACTTTTTTTGTGGCTCCTATGAAACCTCGCATTGATCTATATCTTTGTTTATATGATAATGGTTGGATTTCTAAGTTTTAGCTAGTGGTTAGGAATTTATAGGTTTGATGTGTAAGTGGTATAGGTATAGCACTTTGTTAGTCTAGACAATTACAAGTTTATTATGTTCAGAGGTGTTGAGGGAGTATTGGTTGTGATCGAGAGAGTGAATAATGCTATGAAAGTCATTGATTTTTTTTAAATTATGACAGTTTTGAAGTCAGTGAGATCGATACAGAATGATACAGTTCGGTGGGTCGAAAGACGGGGGATAAGTCAGTTTATGTATATATGCGCATTAAAGCTCAGCATATAAGTTTAGTGGGATTCCATCTTAAAATTAATTGGCAATAGAAGGAGTAATCCACTAAGCTTATATACTAGGCCTTTTATTTTCAAGATTTCAATGTGGGGTTCTATTTCTCACACGTCCCCTCAAGTGCAACTGAACTGGCTCAATTGATACTTACAACATGCCTTAAGGCCGGCAAACCAAACGGGCTAGCCCATATCACGCCATCATGGCGGGCTAAGACCAAACAATGTTTTAAGGCAAACAAGTCAAACGAGCTATCACATATCACGCCATCATGGCGGACTAAGCTCAGATAAACTAGGAAACGAACCCAGACCCCGAACCCGCTCTGATACCATTATAAAGTTCGGTGGGCCGATAGACGGGGGACGTGTCAATCCGTGCGCACATGCGCGTTAAACCCTAACACATAAGCCCAATGAGTTTCATCTTAAAGTCAATTGACAATAGAAGAAGTAACCAACTAATCTTATATATTAGGCATTTTATTCTCAAGATTCCAATGTGGAATGTTATTTCTCACAAAGAAGAAAAGAAAGATCTCTTACGAAAACTTAGAGAACAAGGATAATGCGTGAGAAGATTTGGACTTTCTAGGATCGAAGGAAGCTGACTATTTATGTTAAGTAATCTAGAAAGGCATGAAGCGCGTCTTATTAAATTATTTATGATAAAGCTTACCGATAAAATATATTGTCTTGGAAAAGAAGTTATCGTCAATGAAATATTTTATCTCTATGCTAGATTTCATGTAGCGTCTATATAAGGAGAAAGATTCCACTTGTGTAGAGTTACCAAGCTAGCTTTAGAGCGGACTTGAGATCAACCAGTGAAGGTGGAGTTTGATGATTATAGTTCTTTGTGAGCGAGAGCTCTTGCGAGTGGTGAAGGAGTACTAAACTAGGTGGGAAGTTTAATGTTAGTGTCCAAACTGTCACTATAATTGCTCAACAAAACAATAAGATAAGACTGATAAGTATAGACGTTTTAAATTCTTTGGGTGAGAAGCTTAAGACTAGTGATTTCTTTTTTGTATTAACTATTCGATTTTTCTAGTGTGTGTCCATGGACACATGCTAATAAACTTAAATAGGAAATTTATCTTCAAAATATTCCCTAATAGAGAATTGATAAACCCTTAACAAATAAGATTAAATTAATGACTAACCAAATAATTGCCAAAAAAAGAGTTTTTAGAGTGTGTCCATGGGCACACACTAGAAAAAACCTTAACTATTTAGTTAATTAGATTTTTCACTCTAAATATTTATGTTCAAATTCATTAGCTTTTTACTTAATATTATCTGAAAATCCATAATTTTTAGAACTAAAACAGTAACTGTCCTAAAATGTAATTGTCCCAACAATAATAATCCGAGAGAAGTAAATAAATGTACATAACCCCAAAACGACAACGTGCCCAATACTTATTTTGATTTTTCTAACTTATGTCCTTATGACATAGGTTAAGATCCTATATGTAAATTTTTTTTATATATGTTAATATTTTTTAGATACTTTAATTTTTTTTAAATGAGTTTACATTTCCTTTTTTATGATTTATATTTCTTAATATTAATTCTTAACATTAATTCTTAACCTATGTACTTAGAATATAGGTTAAAAAAATCGTACTTATTTAACGGTCTAAATTGACAAATCTTAATTGTCGTCAAGGAAGTGGTTTTCGTCTCATAATTGGACTTTGGAATCGTTTTCTATTGATTTATAGCTAGCTAGCCATATTACTTTTTGTTGAAGAAAAAGTTCGCCATTCTTTTTTTTTTTTTGGGTCATACAAGTTAGCCATTCTTTTCCCTCTGTAATATAACGACTGCTCACCTTATGTATATAGTCGTAGATAAAGTAATTAGTAAAGACTTTATATATATATATATGGTTCTAGTAAAACAACATACTAGGGTAAAACGAAAGTACTATTAAGAGCCTTTAGATTAAAATCGAATCAATGACCCATATTAAATATAAGAGGGTATACATTAGGGAGAATAGAATACACACACCTGATCCACTCAAATTAACATAATTATAGGGATTTGATTTATCAAATCTGGACTTTCCAAAATCACATTTACCGATCCGCCAGATTCAAAGATCGGCTCTCCATATCTCCCAAACCTCTATCGTCTTCCTCTTGCATCCCACTTATCTGCCTATCCAGATCTCCTCCCAAAGGGAGAAGATCACCGCCACCGGGGAGTCGGCGACCACGGACCAGCAGGGGCGGCTCCGTGTGGGTGGATCTGGTCGGGGCAAGGCGCGGTAGAGGAGCTAACACCAGCAGGGGCGGCCGGCTTCGATCCGAGACTTCGATCTGCAGCAGGATCTGGTGGTCCGATCGTCGTGCTTCTCGCAGGAAGACGCGACTCTCGACGGCGACGAATCGCCTCCGGCGCCCAAACTCCGTCATCGTCGGCCCGGAGAAGCTCTGTTAGCGGCGGAGACGAATCGGTGGTCAATTCATCTCTGTTCTGGGCGACCGAGAAGCTCTGTTCTGGGCGATGGGCGTAGGTTGACGATGGGGCTTTAGAAGGATTTGCAGAAAATGAGAGAGATGATGATGAAAAAAGGTTGGAATGGTATGGTGTTGTTTATCTATTCCTCTTGTTTATTGATGGTTAAGGTTGTAAAGTTTTAATTGATTTTTTTTTTGTAGGTTTACAAACTCAAGGCTGACGGTGTGGCCTTTAGCAGGTACGATGGTCGCCAACCCCACGGTGGATTTGGGTTCGGATCTTTTCATATGGTATGTCGATACATGATTCCTACCTTTGCTGCTATTTCTCTCCATGTATGACCTAGTAGGAATTTGTGTAGCCTTGTATTGTATAAGGAAGTCTTTCTTATGGTGGATGTGTCATTTATAATTGGTGTTGTTTGTATTGTTTGCAATTGATATTCAAATTGTTTGATGTGATATTCATATAAATTCCTTTGATATTCATGTGGGATGTACTTTTTATAATTAAGTAATTATATTCAAATTTTATGGTATGATATTCACTGTAATGGCATTGATATTCATATTGGTCGTTTTGGTGTATTACTAGTGTTGTTTGTACTGTTTGCACTTGATATTCAAATTGTTTGATGTGATATTCATATAAATTTCTTTGATATTCATGTGGGATGTACGTTTCATGCTCTGAGTAGTAGATATTCAAATTTTATGATGTGATATTCACTGTGATGTCATTGATACTGGTGTGTACTGTTTGCTCCGAGTAGTAGATATTCAAATTTTATGATGTGATATTCACTATAATGTTGTTCATATTCATGAGGTTTCATGCGTTGAATAGTCGATATTCAAATTTTATAATGTGATATTCAATATAATGTTGTTCATATTCATGAGGTTTCATGCGTTGAATAGTCGATATTCAAATTTTATGATGTGATATTCAATATAATGTTCTTGATATTCATTATAATAATGTTGTTGATATTCATTATAATAATGTTGATATTCAGGTTGATCGTGCGACTGTGCGACCCAAAATCGACGCGACAATGTCATTGTTAAACCTTACCGCCATGAATCAAAGCTTCGAAGATATTGGGTGGTGATATTCGTGTAGTTAGGTGATGATATTCATGCACTTGGGTGACTATATTAATGTAATTGGGTGGTGGGTGATATTCACAAAATGGGTAGTAATATTCACAAATTGAGTGGTGATATTCATGTAAGTGAATTTGATATTCAATGTGATTAATTGAGATATTCATGTAACTTAGTTTGATATTCATATTATCAAGTGGTGAAATTCATGATTTAAGTGATGATATTCACATTTTTAAGATATTTTATATTCACTTATTAAATAGAAATCGATATTCAAACAAACATGAACGATATTCATTAACATATGTTCGATATTCGTGAACACATTAACGATATTCACGAACACTGTAAAATCATTAAACGAGCAAAACGAATTTAAATCTAAACGAATTTAAAATAATCTTCCCATTTAAAGTTTAAATATTTGAATAATCTCATTCTCTCTCTAATTTGCACATTTACCATATTTTGTAGGAACAACTTCCTATTTTGTAGGATATTAATTTTGGTAATTCAATAAAGAAGACATGTTATTCAAATTCGGTACAATGCACCCCCATGTGGCTTATTTTGCTCCATCAAATCCAGCCCTCCAATCTCTTCAATCCAACGCTCCTTATTTGTACTTCCGCTTTACCACAATACCCGTTTTACCGGAGCGCGCCCCTATATATATATGAGTTTGGATCATATGGGAAGGTGTTTTAGGATATAAAATAGGGAGCATCTATAACTGTTCGATCTAGTTCATCCAAGGGTTGAAAGACTCTCTTGTACTAACAAGGGACAGTGACATAATTGTAATATTTGTCACTTTTTATTTCTCGTTCCGCTTTTACCCCTTCCTTCTCCGGTCGTTCCTCTGCGATTCCACGGCCTCCGCCATTGTCATGCTTGCTTCCTTTGCTTTGTTAATTCACTCTCGGCGTGATGGATCAAGGTACTCCTTCGTTCTTTTGATTTCTTCTTTTAGTTCGTCGATTTTGATTTCGTGTACGGACTTCGTTACATTGCTTCCTCGCCGTATTGCTTTTTGTTGTTCGTGAATTAGGTTTTGTTCGTGATTTAGGATTTGTTTGTTCAATGTCAGATTGTTTCTTTTTGCTTTCGTCTGTTTTTTTCTGTCGTATGCACTTCATAATGGTTTTGTTATGCTTGTACCAATTGTACCTTATCTGTGCACTTTCACTTTGTGTACATATTTTTTATTGGCGCTTCTTTTTCCTCTGTTATATATGCACATTCCTTGGAACACTTGTTATTCTTGCACCATTTCACCGTATGTGTGCACTTTCACCCATTCTATATATTTTCAGTTGGGCCTTCTTCTTCTTCGGATGTTGTGGGTGGTGGTGGTGTTGATTCTTCTTCATTTGTTGAGCCTGATACTTATGAGAGCTATGCGATTCAATTCTCACAAGAAGGACAAACAATGTACTATTTGCCTCATTGTCTTGAACGCGTGTCGCGTTGTGGATGTGATCTACAAGGGAGAAGACAACTACACCTTCTCCAACCACACCATGAAGAACAACATCTCTCTCATTCTCACGGATCCCATTCCCATTCAAATGTGATATGGTTTGTTTTATGGGTTGCATTTAAGTTCACGTGATGTGCATGGACATTCAGTTCTTCAGTTGCAAAAGTTTGGTCATATGGTATTATCGTGTGTCATGAATAAAATGGTGGTTGTGTAATAATTTTGTGGATATCTATTCCAATACGTAAGTTAGATACTTGAAATGTGATTTTTGGGCTAAGGAGATTTAAAAACAATATTCAATTCAATGCCCAACCTTCATACTCGTATTCAGACACATTTGCATCTCTTGCAATTCCCAACTCAAATAAGCAACAACACAATGAAAGACTCAATTAAGTAGATTACACAAGTAGAACGATCCAAAAATAGAACAAAGAATTAATGAAGGTAGCTCTCCCTCTTCTTCCTCCCTATTGTTATCCTCTCCCTTTTCTTCACTCCCAGTGTTCTGCTTAGCCTCTTCTTCGCTCCTAGTGTCCTCTACAACCTCTTCTTGACTCTCGTTGTTCTCGTTAGCCTCTTCTTCCCTCTCAGTGCTATCTTCTATATCATCAAGCTGACTGTGTCAAGCTCAGTATATTCTTCCGAGCTATATGTGTCAGCAGGTATGAACTTCTTCCTTTTATGTGCTTCATTTATAGGAGGCAAAATAAATTCATTGAGTTGACCTTTTGGGGATGGTGCTGGTGGCAACTTCAATCTCACTCTGAGACCTTGAACTTTTTGAGATGGTGTAGGACTTTGATCTTCTCTTGTCCTCTTTTTTCGTTGAATTGCGTTGTGTATAGGAACAAAACATTGATCATAACTGTATGATGTAAAACAGGTAAACTTTGAATTCAATAGAAAAGAAGTTATCTAAAAACACGTAGTTATGCTGTTTAATTAAGATTTGCTTATGCACAAATAACTCTTATTTAAGCACTATTATACATAATTAATGCACTTTTAGACATCAATTGAGAAAAATATTGTAAAAGAGTTGCTTAGGGACACAACATATGTTGTGTTATGACGTTTTATTAAGATTGCCTATGCACATATAGAACTTATTTAAGCACTTATAAAAGATAATTCATGCACTTGTAGAAAACAATTCATTGAATTATAAGGAATTCATTTTATGCACTTTTAGGAGCATTTTGATGTGCTTTATTGGATCTAAACATGCACTCTTGCCAATAAAATATAAACTTAAACACACAATTCATGCACTTGCAGACATCAATTCATTCATTTGTTAGGAATTCATCTTACTGTGCAGAAATGCAGTTTGTAAGTCTTTCATTATTAAACTATATATGCACTTATCAACCTAATATTAACATATTTTCAAAATACATATGCACTTATCAAGCAGAATCTTGGTCCAAGCTATTGTATTAACGTTCCTACTCCTATATATTAAGAATATGTTACAAGAAAATACGAGCAAAAAAATGTCAAATCCAAGCACACAAACGCTAAAATCGAGCACAAAAACGTCAAATCGGAGCACACAAAGGCCAAATTCAAGCATAAATAGTTAAATTCGAGCAGACAACCCTAAATCTGAATTTAGAACCCTAAATCTGAGCATACAACTTTAGTAAAGTAAATTTTAGGGCTTGAATAATGATTTTGTTTACCTTTCGAGGATTTTCCTTTCCCTTTCGAAATGATTCCCCCTTTCGCCATGTATATCTTCTTTAAAATTGTTTCGTTCTTTTCGAATGTTCTTCTGTGCAAATTCACGAGATCTTCTTTGCAAATCGTCATTTTGGCAGATGGACGATGATTTTGGAAGAGACTTGGAGACGAAAGAGAGTTTGGATCGATAGTCAATTTGAATTCCGTTGAGAGTTTTTGAGGAAGAGCGTGAGAGAGAGGGTTTCGATTGAAGCGAATCACCTCTTTGATTTTGTTTTATTAAGGTTTGGGAAGGGTAGTCTGTTCCACTTAATTACTTAATTACATCACGTGCCACGCTAAATGAAGAATTGTGAAGCGCGCGTGTTGTTTCAACATTTTCCAGCTCATTGACGTTGCGCAATCTGAGCCCTCCATGTTCCACATCCAACGCCTTGTTAAATTCCGCACTTTATATTGTATTGATGTTCCGTACAGGAACCGTACTCATATATATATATATATATATATATATAAATTACAGAAATAGCTAGCTTTGTGTAGTCTAAAACATAGCTAGTAAAAATGAACAAACTAAAGCAAACGTACGTGTATGCATTTATATACTCCGTATTCGAAAAACCAGCTTCCATGTTAATTTCAATCACTAGAATCATGTTCCTACAGAATTTAAAATAACACTATCGGTAGATTTTTAAAAGAGGGATTTGCAAAAAACCACCCCTTAAATAGGCCTATTTGCCCACAACCACCCGTTATACACGTAATTACTTGAGCTCACCCTTTAAATGCATTCCGTTAACAAATAATCACCCTCGTCCCAATCCGTCAATTTTGGCCGTTATCCCATGCGAATTTACCAACTTACCCTCAAATTTGAACTTTGAAGCTGGTTTTGTGATTTTTTTTGGGGTTTGGTTTAGGTGGGTTTATTTTTTCGGGTTTGGTTCGAAAAAAATCCCCAAATTTGCATAAACCCTAAATATGAGAAATCTCCCATTGAATCAAAATCATACATGAATTCATATCTGCCACAAGTGTCTCGACTACTAGAGCAGCTGCCTCATCGCCATCGCGAGCTTCGTCGCCACCGCGAGCTTCGTCGCCACCGCGAGCTTCGTCGCCACCGCGAGCTTCGTCGCCACCGCGAGCTTCGTCGCCACCGCGAGCTTCGTCGCCACCGCCTTTGAGTAGAACGGACAGTCGCGAGCAATGAACTTCCTCCACCAGCCTCAAGCGGATCTTCTGCGCGAGCAAGGAGGAGCATTGCCTCCCTCTCTGTATTATGTAGGTGTGGAACTCGTCGATTTAGGGGCGGAGTGAGTCCAATTCGTCTTGGCTCAGCCCCGGCGGCGACTTGAGATGGTGCGTCGTCGTCGATAGAACTTCGGATTGCGCTTGCTCTGGATCGATTTCGAGGCGAGGCGCCGCCATTGGAGGTGGCTCTGCTTTATTATCATCCGCCATTATCTTGAGTTGGAATAGCTTGGAGAGAGACTGGAGAAGAGAAAGGGAAAGATAAAGCTCACGGTGTCGCCACCGTGAGCTTCGTCGCCACCGCGAGCTTCGTCACCACCGTGAGCTTCGTCGCCACCACCTTTGAGTAGAACGGACAACCGCGAGCAATGAACTTCCTCCACCAGCCTCAAGCAGCGAACGACCTCCACCAGCGAACCTCCTCAGACCGGCACCGCCATTGGAGGTGTGATGTGTCCTTGCCTCCGATGACAAGCCAAATTGTCAAAGGTGACGCCTTTGGATCTAGTCTTGGTTGGGAAGTCACTCGATGTTGTGATTCTGCTGTGGAACACGATGATTGGGATGATCGCGAGCGGAAGATCGCGATGAATGGGTTGTTGACGTCGGCGACTGGGAAGACGGTGACGACAACAAGGAACTCGGTGGTGATGGAAGCGATTTGATGGAAGAATTGTTAGCGGTGGCGGAAGCGATTTGGTGAAGGATATAAGGCTTGAAAAGACAAGACTTTGGGGTGTCGTAGCGTCGACTGCAGATGAAGGAGATGCGAAGATAGACTTTGCTTGAGAAGATCAAGCGATTGCCGTAGCGTCGGCGGCGGAGGGAATGGGGATGAGAGGGATATGGGTGACGTCTGATCAAGGAAATGAGGAATTAACATTCTACTTGAAACCTTGAACTTTAATTTGAACGTAAAGAAATAACAAGAACATAGGAGGCCTTAAATAGCCAATGTATCTCGGCCAAGACCTAATGGGCTTGGGCCGAAACGCGTCTAAGGGCTAGCCTATGCAAGCATGCAAAAGGCACAAACCCTAAAAGATAGGAGTATAAAAGGAAACTATCGAGAATAAAGCTGGAAATACCAAATATAGAAAATGTCTCAAAAGAACGCGTTAAAGGCATTGAATGCGAGAATCTTCAGATAGAACGCGATCAACATTGAAGGAGGTTGAGTCGCTTGAAAGAGATCGCGTTTAACATTGAGTCGCTTGAAGGGAGACGCGTTGAGGCACGCAATCTTTGGTCTTGGATAGAGATGTTTGAATGAGATCGCGAACTCTGTTCCAGATTCGAGGAGTATGACGAAGAACGCGGTCTTCGTACTTGGCTCTTCTGAGCTCACGGTCATGGCTTCGTCCTCGTCTTGGGTCGGCATGGGAGGCAGGGTCACATCAAGGTGGCTCTGCTTTCTCCAGCAGTCTTCGAGCAGCCCTGCGAACCTCGTTCTCCCTCCTAAACCAAACCCAAATTTGCTCTAGTAGCCGGTTTCGGGTTTGGATTTTTTTCGAACCAAACCTGAAAAAATAAACCCACCTAAACGAAACCCAAAAAAAATCACAAAATCAGCTTCAAAGTTCAAATTTGAGGATAATTTGGTAAATTCGCATGGGATAACGGCCAAAATTGACGGATTGGGACAGGGGGTGGTTATTTGTTAACAGAATGCATTTAAAGAGTGGGCTCAAGTAATTATGTGTATAATGGGTGGTTGTGGGCAAATAAACCTATTTAAGGGGTGATTTTCTACAAATCCCTCTTTTTAAAATCCTGTAAATGAAAATTTAACAGAATCAGATTAAAGAAGTCCAACCAATGAGATCACTTCTCGCATATAGTAACATTAATTGTTACACAAGCCATGTCATTGAGTCAGAGATGAACGTTCATATGTAAATCCGATTTGGATGCAAGATTAATCAATACATCAAGTTAATTAAATACGTAATTAATTAACTTATAAAGTCATTTGATAGGGAATAAAATGAAAAGGATAAGAAAAAGACGACAAAGATCAACAGCGTAAGATTTCGGGTCCATCTAAGCCACCATACATGTGATTCAACTGGAATATTCGACGGGGAGCAGGAAAGATGCAATAAGCCACAGATGCTATCATATCAACCCTCATTAATTATCAAGCATACTTTAAATTAGGTCAAAAGTCATGCATATGTATACAGTATATATATGAATATTGAACACGTATATTTAATTTAATTATATATATATAAGCTTATCATCTGGGCTACGTCGAACTTTATTGGGTTACCATATAATTTTGATGCCCTATTAACTAGCCTATATATGTAGCACATGACCTATTAACCATGTAACCCAAACCACCATGGTATTTGAAACTTCCTTGTTGGTGTGCCAAATTTTAAAATATATACTTCGTCCGTTTACTTTTAGATGTCCTTTTAGTCTCTAAAATTTGTTCATAAATATTTATTCTTATAAATTTTTAAGACAATTCATCACATATAAATCATCAAATTTGTATTGAAACTTGATAATGTTGATAAATTTTTTTTCATCTATTAGTTATAAAGGGTGGTGGGTGAGTAAATTGAGAAAAGTTTGATATTTTCAAAACATATTCAATGATTTTCTTAATATATGTGAAAAATACTAAAAGTATGTGTAAATGTGAACGGAGAGAGTATATACTACTAGCGAGGGAGTTCCATCTTGTCTTTTGTCAATGAATTATTCATTGAAAAGAGTCAGTGATTTGTTTTATGTACAATTAATACGTGTGCATATGTGTATGTAAGAGACTATACAGATCTAGGCTCCTTTGTTGTATTGTATATTAATTGCAACTGCTGATCAGAAACTATATATGGGTTGTACGTACATATATGTTCGTCCAATCTACGATCAACTGCTGAATTATTGTATCACTCGCAAAAATTGCATTTTACTATTAGTCCCTGTTATTATAACGGTTTGTCTAACCTATGTCCTAAGGACATAGGTTGAGGATTCTGATTTAAGAAACTAAATCCTAAATAGGAAATGGTAAACCCTTTTAAAAAGTATTAAAAAATTTTAAATAATTAAAATCTAATAAAATCTTGCTATATATAGACTCTTAATTATGTTAGAAAGGAGCCTAGATCAAAAGGGTTTACCATTGGAGTTCCTTTTCTAACCTAAGGGCATAGGTTAGAAAAAATCGTTATTATAAAGTATCATTGGAGCTCCTTTTCCCGACAACAAATTGGAAATCTTCTCAAGTCATACGTCTTTTGTTCAGTCAAAAGTGTTATGCGCGCTCTACTTATTATTACTTACTAGCGCCCTTCAAGGGCGATATAAAGTCTCTTTCAACCCCTTCTTCGTGAGAGAGGGCCACAAAAAACGATCACCGGAAAATACCCCTTGATTCCTTATTAACTTTCTTTCTAATACAACTAGTACATCCCAAAATAACGCTTACTCGGACATCTTTACCCTTGACCATAAACCCCCTTTTTGTGTGTGAATTTTTTATTCAAGCAACTCTTTTATTTTCGACCCAAAGCGTAAAGAAAGAAAAAACAAAAATTGCAAACTAGAAATGCTCGAACTCTTCCTTCATTAGTTGATCTCAATGTTGCTAAAAAGTTTGGTGTGTTTACGTATAGTGTAATCCCTCCTCTTATATACACGTTAATTACATGAGATGTAGCTCCAAGATATTATATTTCCTTCTAGATATCTTATTCTCCAACACAAATATTATATCTCAAAGTTTACATATCCTGATTACCATAAATAACCTACAAAAACGAATCTCACGCCCTTATAGATTACTTACCATAAAAAACTAGCTTCCTTATCTCTTGAAAGCTAAGATCTTTTCATCTTACTTGTTTTCCAAGTCGTCGTCAAAGATCATACTTTCCTTATTTACTTCATTGACTTCCAAATTAGCCTTCACCGCTTCGTGTCAGTCGAGGACCTCAGAGTAAGTCTCGATCACGACCAGCCTCTTAACACTGTTCTGAATGTCATAAACTTATACCTGTTCAGATTAGCAAAGTCCTATACCTATACATGCAAGGCTCACACTTAACACACAATCAACCTAGAGATTTTTTACCATCAAAATCTAAAAATCCAACATTAATAAAATTTATAGCTTGATCATCAGTGAAGACAATTAAGGACTTGAAAAGCATTGGAATAGATGTTTTTATCATTTTGTTCTTCTTTTCTTTCTGAAAAATTAGCAGAGAATTAGGTTATGATAAAATGTCAACGTGGAGCTAGCATTATATTGTGTTTACTGAATTTACCAAACAAGAGTAAAATGTGAAATATTGATTCTTCTTTTCTTTATCATTATATTATTATACGTTGGCATGCTTATTAGAGATAAATTTGATAAGGATTGTGTTCGACAGAAAACTTATTCTAGTTGAAAATTGAAGTTGATTTTGAGGTCAAAACATATAGGTGAAGTTGAAGATGATTTAGCAATTGATAATTTTAAATAAGCTTGTTATATGATCGATAAAGTGAAATTTATTTTATAAAATTGGATGATAAAACTACCAAAAAGAGGTATAACTTATAATAAGGTAAGAAATTATCTTATTATTATAAATATAATAGTGTAATTCACGTGCCTTACATGGGTTATTACATCATATATATCATATTAAGATAATATAAAATCTATATATATTTAAAATAACTTATAATAAGGTATAAAATTATATGAAATTTTCAAATTTTATGATCAATATAACTTTTCTTACAATGTATTGTTCTCAATCATATATTATATAATATTTATATAATATAAGTTAGTTATGAAAGTATATTTTTAAAAATAAAATACCAAAAAAATTGACATAAAAGAGTTATACATAAAAATAATGTAATTATTATATTATAAAATATATTAAGTGATGTGATAATTTGTGGAAATGACACGTATGACGTATCATAACTAAGATGTCTTAATAAAGTAGAGACATGTAGCCTTATTGAATAACTTCATTAGTATTATAATATAGATTTATATCATAATGATATGAGTTATAAAATAGATATGACATTATAAGTAGATAGAGATATACCAATTGATATATATCCTTGTTTTATTAAATATAAAATAACTTATTAAAGCATAATCACACTAAAATATTTGCTATAATTATTTTGTATGGGAAAGCAAGATCATAAGAATTCTAAAAAGGAAAGTAGGCCAACACAAATATAATTGCATAATCATAATAAAACGAAGCCGCTATATACACTACGTTTTTCGCCCATTCGCACTACAAATCTCTACGCAGGAATCCTGCGTACACAAGATTTCTGCGTAGAGGAGGAAATTTTCCTACGCATGTATCTTGCGTACGCAAGATACCTGCGTAGAGCTAAAATATGATTGTTGGAGATATGAGAGTTGAGGTTTTTTTTTTAAATTGGCTCCTACCCTGGCGCAATTTTTTTTTTTCGGACGCAACCAAGTAAACAATATATTTTTTTAAATCTGCATTTGACTCTAGTAATAGACGTTATCAAGTAATCAAGGTTACATGACAATAAATTTGTTTGTATCATTAGGTTTCAGTATACTTTTATTCATGTATATTGACTCCACCAATTTGTTTGATATTAACTATTTGTTATTATTATTCTCGAAAATCACATATAACTATGGTTATATCTTATAGTTATATCCAATTTGGTTATGTCTTATGGTTATATTCCATAGTTATATACTATGGCTATATCCTAGATTATATCATATAGTTATATACTATGGTTATATTATATAGTTATATACTATGATTATACCTTATAGTTATATCCAATTTGGTTATATTCTATAGTTATATACTATGGTTATATCATATATCTTATAGTTATATAACTATATGATATAACCAAATTGGATATAACTATAAGGATATAACCAAATTGGATATAACAATAAGATATAATCATAGTATATAAGTTATATACTATGGTTGTATCATATAGTTATAGACTATGATTATATCTTATAATTATATCCAATTTGGTTATATTCTATAGTTATATACTATGGTTATATCATCTATCTTATAGTTATATAACTATATGATATAACCAAATTGGATATAACTATAAGGATATAACCAAATTGGATATAACTATACTATATAATCATAGTATATAACTATATGATATAACCATAGTATATAACTATATGATATAATATATGATATAACTATAGAATATAACCAAATTGGATATAACTTTAAAATATAATATATGATATAGCCATAATATATAACTATAAGATATAATCAAAGTATATAACTATTTGATATAACCAAAGTATATAACTATAGAATATAGGATAGGATATAACCAAAGTATATAACTATAGGATATAACGATGTGATATAACCATATTGGATATAACTATACGATATAACCATAGTATATAACTATAGGATATACCCATAAGATATAACCAAATTGGATATAACTATACGATATAACCATAATATATAACTATAGGATATAACCATAGTAGATAACTAAAGGATATAACTATAGTATGTAACTATAGGATATAACCATAAGATATAACCAAATTGGATATAACTATAAGATATAACCACATTATATAGTTATACGATATAACCATAGTATATAACTAAAGAATATAACCATAGTATATAGCTATAGGATATAACCATAAGATATAACCAAATTGGATATAACTATAAGATATAATCATAATATATAATTATAGGATATAACGATATGATATAACCAAATTGGATATAACTATAAGATATAACCATAGTATATAACTATATGATATAACCATAAGATATAACCAAATTGGATATAACTATAACATATAATAATAATATATATTTATAGGATATAACGATATGATATAACCAAATTGGATATAACTATAAGGTATAACCATACTATAACTATAGGATATAACCAAATTGGATATAACTATAAGATATAATCATAATATATAATTATAAGATATAACGATATGATATAACCATAGTATATAACTATAGGATATAACCATAAGATATAACCAAATTGGATATAACTATAAGATATAACCATAATATATAACTATAGGATATAACCATAGTATATAACTAAAGGATATAACCATAGTATATAACTATAGGATATAACCATAAGATATAACCAAATTGGATATAACTATAGGATATAACCATAGTGATAGGCGTTTTGTCGCATGCACCTAACAAAGTAGACCTCAAAAACCTAACTAATATAGTCTGATAAGTAATGGTCGAATCCCACAGAGAATCAAGCTATATATCCTATTTGCCAAATCGTTCACCAATTGATAACAAAGACAAAGAGGGGAGTTTATATGAATCTAACTAAGAAAACGATAAATAAAACATAAATAGCTTGGCTAGACAAATATCCACATTCAGTTTGGTTGATCGATAATTGATTATCTCTAGTTCTCAATTCACATAAATGTCCTAATCCCTGTTCTAAATTAAATATCAGTCCAACTAGTCCTGATAATCCTAACTATTAAACAATCAAGAAACTATCAAGATTCAATTTAATAGCAGCAGTAAGCTCATGAATAGATAGGCTCATGCAATACTTAACAACTAGTCAGTACTCGACATGCAATCAATTCTCTTCACAATAAACATTTACAACTAGTTCATGTAAATCGTGGTTGTTACTATGAATTAGGGATGAACAATATTAATCTCAACAAGTTGACCAGATTAGGGGAACCATCACTATAGATAATACCAATCTCAACTAGTTTGTCAGGCTAGGGAAACTAATATTAATAATACTAATCACAACAATTGATGAACTAGATCAACCAATAGAATTCAAAACCCTAATCCTGCAGTATGAATAATACCAATAAAACTAGGTGATCAGGCTAGAGAAATCAATAAAACTCAATGAGATGAAGCATAAGAGAATCATAACATTCAAGGAAAGAGCAAGAAATAATCTCAATATCAAATTCAAACCAAGGCTTCAATTGTCTAGCAAAAAACAAAACAAAGAACTAAACTAAGAAAAAGGAAAAAAGGAAAAAAGGAAGAAAGGTAAAACCCAACTTGGGGTAGAACCCAAGTTACAAAACTGATGTTCTAAAGGAAGAAATATAAAGACTTAGCAAAACCTAATTTCCTAAAAGATAACAATAACAATCTTCTAAAAATAAAACAAACGAACTAAAAGGAAATAAAATAAGCTAAAGCTCTCGGACGAAAATCGCGTCTCCGCACCGCGCCAGGAAAGGAAATCCACGACCGCGGAAATGCTTATGTCGCTCCCCTCAGCTACTGTCGTCCATCTGCACCCACTGCCAGTCTTCCGCGGCTCTCCCCGTGTCATTCCTTGGTGGCTCGCCTCCATCTTCAATGTCTTCACAATATGCACTAAAAATCACCAAAACAACACTTCTTCTCCAAAACTCCATTCTCCTATATTGTGTCCTAAACATACATAAATGGCACCCAAATACTAGTAACAACTCCTAGTTACGCACTACAAAGTAGCGCTTATCAAATTCCCCCATGCTTAGACCTTACTCGTCCTCGAGTAAGCTAATAGAAACCTACTCCTCCAATGAAATATCCAAGGTCTCAGGAAGCATATAAAAACAATCTCCACTAAGAACTGCACCTAAACATGAATCTACCAGACACCAACACAATAAGCACAACACACAACTAAGCTTTAAGGAAAGTAGAGAACTTCCCCCAAGCTTGACCCGAACACCATATAGAGTAATGTGATCATCTAATCCTAGCCTCCATCTATCTTCTTATAAATCCCAAAGTGACCTACCCGAATCCTCCTTATAACTCCAACACTTATGTCGCCACGCCAGGAAAATGAGAAATCCTAATAATCACTCTTCTTCTTTCAGTCATTTTGCCAAGGCGTCCTTTCGGGTTTTCACCAAGCCATTCATTTCATTTTTCTATAGATGGGCTCACAAAACTCACATCACTCTTGACCTCTTATTACCCCAGCCTAATGCTGGTCCAGGCCACCTGCTTATTGCCTAAGCCGCCCTTTCGGGTTTTTGACTTAGCCTAGGATTTCTTCTTTTGTCTTTTTTCATCTTTTTGACTTTTTGACTTTTTCATTTTTCATTTTTTTAAAATTTTTGTTTTTCAAAGGAAAGAAATACGAAATCACAAATATATACATAGATAGATAGCAAGTACATTCTTCTCCCCCATGCATGAATAATGCATTGTCCTCAATATATTGAAAGACAGATAAATGATTGGGGAAGGAAGAAAATACTCACTGATGTACGCCAAGGTGGTCGTCTTCGTCAATAACGCCAGAAGGGTACGCAGGGATGTATGGGTCCCCTAAACTTCATCACCATTTCTCAATCGAACTTCCCAAGAGATAGACCAAGCGATGCCGGAAATTCAAACTCAATATGCACTGGTGGTGACGGACAAATGAAGACGTACAACAAGGAACAACAGCAAATGATAGATCAAGGGAAAACTGGCTGCTGCTCGCGAAAGAGACGAAAAGGGCCGCCATTCTGGATCAACCGCGATCGCGACGGTGAAAACCACGGTCGCGGTTCTTGTACTGGACACCGGTGATTTTTATTTTTTTTATTTTTTTGAACAGTAACCGCGGTCGTAGTATAAAGGCCGCGATCGCGGTTTTTTTTTCAACTAAACCCTAAAATCGCCGCGATCGCGGTTTCTTCTCTGATGTTTGCCGCGGTCGCGGTTTTTCTTCTGTTCTTCCTACTCCTGCGAATTAGTCGAAAAACGAAACGAAAACACAACAAAGAGGAAAAATAAAAGAAAAAGATAGTGTCTTGTTGATCAAATCGGTAAACAATCACACAAACAAGAAAATACAAACTTGGATTCCCCGGCAACGGCGTCAAACTTGATAGGCGTTTTGTCGCATGCACCTAACAAAGTAAACCTCAAAAACCTAACTAATGTACTCTGGTAAGTAAGGGTCGAATCCCACAGAGATCAAGCTATATATCCTGTTTGCCAAATCGTTCACCAATTGATAACAAAGACAAAGGGGGAAGTTTATATGAATCTAACTAAGAAAACGATAAATAAAACATAAATAGCTTGGCTAGACAAATATCCACCTTCAGTTTGGATGATCGATCATTGATTATCCCTAGTTCTCAATTCACATGAATGTCCTAATCCATGTTCTAAATTAATTATCAGTCCAACTAGTCCTGATAATCCTAACTATTAAACAATCAAGAAACTATCAAGATTCAATTTAACAGCAGCAGTAAGCTCAGGAATAGATAGGCTCATGCAATACTTAAAAACCAGTCAGTACTCGACATGCAATCAATTCTCTTCACAATAAACATTCACAACTAGTTCCTGTAAATCGTGGTTGCTACTCTGAATTAGGGATGAACAATATTATTCTCAACAAGCTGACCAAATTAGGGGAACCAACACTATAGATAATACCAATCTCAACTAGTTTGTCAGGCTAGGGAAACTAATATTAATAATACTAATCACAACAATTGATGAACTAGATCAACCAATAGAATTCAAAACCATAATCCTACAGTATGAATAATACCAATAAAACTAGGTGATTAGGCTAGAGAAATCAATAAAACTCAATGGGATGAAGCATAAGAGAATCATAACATTCAAGGAAAGAGCAAGAAATAATCTCAATATCAAATTCAAACCAAGGCTTCAATTGTCTAGCCAAAAACAAAACAAAGAACTAAACTAAGAAAAAGGAAAAAAGGTAAAACCCAACTTGGGGTAGAACCCAACTTACAAAACTTATGTTCTAAAGGAAGAAATATAAAGACTTAGCAAAACCTAATTTCCTAAAAGATAACAATAACAATCTTCTAAAAATAAAACAAATGAACTAAAAGGAAATAAAATAAATAAAATAAGCTAAAGCTCTCGGACGAAAATCGCGTCTCCGCACCGCGCCAAGAAAGGAAATCCGCGACCGTGGAAATGCTTATGTCGCTACCGTCGTCCATCCGCGCCCGCTGCCAGTCTTCCGCGCCCGCGGCTCTCCCCGTGTCATTCCTTGGTGGCTCGCCTCCATCTTCAATGTGTTCACAATATGCACTAAAAACCACCAAAACAACACTTCTTCTCCAAAACTCCATTCTCCTATATTGTGTCCTAAACACACATAAATGGCACCAAAATACTAGTAACAACTCCTAGTTATGCACTACAAAGTAGCGCTTATCAAATTCCCCCATGCTTAGACCTTGCTCGTCCTCGAGTAAGCTAATAGAAACCTACTCCTCCAATGAAATATCCAAGGTCTCAGGAAGCACATAAAAACAATCTCCACTAAGAACTGCACCTAAACATGAATCTACCAGGCACCAACACAATAAGCACAACACACAACTAAGCTTTAAGGAAAGTAGAGAACTTCCCCCAAGCTTGACCCGAACACCATATAGAGTAATGTGATCATCTAATCCTAGCCTCCATCTATCTTCTTATAACTACCAAAGTGACCTACCCGAATCCTCCTTCAAACTCCAACACTTATGTCGCCACGCTAGGAAAATGAGAAATCCTAATAATCACTCTTCTTCTTTTCACTCATTTTGCCAAGGCGTCCTTTCGGATTTTCACCAAGTCACTCATTTCATTTTTCTATAGATGGGCTCACAAAACTCACATCACTCTTGACCTCTTATTACCCCAGCCTAATGCTGGTCCAGGCCACCTGATTATTGCCTAAGCCGCCCTTTCGGGTTTTCGACTTAGCCCGGGATTTCTTCTTTTGTCTTTTTTCATATTTTTGACTTTTTCATTTTTCATTTTTTTTTTAATTTTTTTTTCAAAGGAAAGAAATACGAAATCACAAATATATACATAGATAGATAGCAAGTACATTCTTCTCCCCCATACTTGAATAATGCATTGTCCTCAATGTATTGAAAGACAGATAAATGATTGGGGAAGGAAGAAAATACTCACTGATGTACGCCGAGGTGGTCGTCTTCGTCAATAACGCCAGAAGGGTACGCAGGGATGTAGGGGTCCCCTAAACTTCATCACCACTTCTCAATCGAACTTCCCAAGAGATAGACCAAGCGATGCTGGAAATCCGAACTCAATATGCACTGGCGGTGACGGACAGATGAAGACGTACAACAAGGAACAACAGCAAATGATAGATCAAGGGAAAACTGCTTGTTGCTCGCGAAATAGACGAAAAGGGCCGCCATTCTGGATCAACCGCGATCGCAATGGTGAAAACCGCGGTCGCGATTCTTGTACTGAACACCGGTGATTTTTTTTATTTTTTGTGAACAGTAACCGCGGTCGTAGTATAAAAGTCGCGATCACGTTTTTTTTTTCTTCTACTAAACCCTAAAATCGCCGCGATCGCGGTTTCTTCTCTGATGTTTGCTGCGGTCGCGGTTTTTAGGTTGCGGTCCCGGTTTTTCTTCTGTTCTTCCTACTCCTGCGGATTAGTCGAAAAACGAAACGAAAACACAACAAAGATGAAAAATAAAAGAAAAAGATAGTGTCTTGTTGATCAAATCGGTAAACAATCATACAAACAAGAAAATACAAATTTGGATTCCCCGGCAACGGCGCCAAATTTGATAGGCGTTTTGTCGCATGCACCTAACAAAGTAAACCTCAAAAACCTAACTAATGTAGTCTGGTAAGTAAGGGTCGAGGCCCACAGAGAATCAAGCTATATATCATGTTTGCCAAATCGTTCACCAATTGATAACAAAGACAAAGGGGGGAGTTCATATGAATCTAACTAAGAAAACGATAAATAAAACATAAATAGCTTGGCTAGACAAATATCCACCTTCAGTTTGTTTGATCGATCATTGATTATCTCTAGTTCTCAATTCACATGAATGTCCTAATCCCTATTCTAAATTAATTATCAGTCCAACTAGTCCTGATAATCCTAACTATTAAACAATCAAGAAACTATCAAGATTCAATTTAACAGCAGCAGTAAGCTCATGAATAGATAGGCTCATGCAATACTTAACAACCAGTCAATACTCGGCATGCAATCAATTCTCTTCACAATAAACATTCACAACTAGTTCATGTAAATCGTGGTTGCTACTCTGAATTAGAGATGAACAATATTAATCTCAACAAGTTGACCAAATTAGGGGAACCAACACTATAGATAATACCAATCTCAACTAGTTTGTCAGGCTAGGGAAACTAATATTAATAATACTAATCACAATAATTGATGAACTAGATCAACCAATAGAATTCAAAACCATAATCCTGCAGTATGAATAATACCAATAAAACTAGGTGATCAGGCTAGAGAAATCAATAAAACTCAATGGGATGAAGCATAAGAGAATCATAACATTCAAGGAAAGAATAAGAAATAATCTCAATATCAAATTCAAACCAAGGCTTCAATTGTCTAGCCAAAAACAAAACAAAGAACTAAACTAAGAAAAGGGAAAAAGGAAGAAAGGTAAAACCCTACTTGGGGTAGAACTCAACTTACAAAACTGATGTTCTAAAGGAAGAAATATAAAGACTTAGCAAAACCTAATTTCCTAAAAGATAACAATAACAATCTTCTAAAAATAAAACAAACGAACTAAAAGGAAATAAAATAAAATAAATAAATTAAGCTAAAGCTCTCGGATGAAAATCGCGTCTCCGCACCGCGCCAGGAAAGGAAATCCGCGACGGCGGAAATACTTATGTCGCTCCCCTCAGCTATTGTCGTCCATCCGCACCCGTTGCCAGTCTTCCGCGTCCGCGGCAGGCATTCCGCGCATGTGGCTCTACCTGCGTCATTCCTTGGTGGCTCGCCTCCATCTTCAATGTCTTCACAATATGCACTAAAAACCACCAAAACAACACTTCTTCTCCAAAACTCCATTCTCCTATATTGTGTCCTAAACACACATAAATGGCACCCAAATACTAGTAACAACTCCTAGTTACGCACTATAAAATAGCGCTTATCACATAATATATAACTAAAGGATATAACCATAGTATATAACTATAAGATATAACCAAATTGGATATAACTATAAGATATAATCATAATATATAATTATAGGATATAACGATATGATAGAACCAAATTGGATATAACTATAAGATATAACCATAGTATATAATTATAGGATATAACCATAAGATATAACCAAATTGGATATAACTATAAGATATAATCATAATATTTAATTTTAGGATATAACGATATGATATAACCAAATTGGATATAACTATAAGATATAACCATAGTATATAACTATAGGATATAACCATAAGATATAACCAAATTGGATATAACTATAAGATATAATCATAATATACAATAATAGGATATAACGATATGATATAACCAAATTGGATATAACTATAAGATATAACCATAGTACATAACTATAGGATATAACCATAAGATATAACCAAATTGGATATAACTATAAGATATAACCATAATATATAACTATAGGATATAACCATAGTATATATAACTAAAGTATATAACTATAGAATATAACCATAAGATATAACCAAATTGGATATAACTATAGGATATAACCATAGTATATAACTATAGGATATAACCGTAGTATATAACTATAGGATATTACCACAATATATAACTAAAGAATATAACTGTAGTATATAACTATAAAATACAACCATAAGATATAACCAATATGGATATAACTATAAGATATAACCATAGTATATAACTATAGGATATAACCATAGTATATAACTAAAGAATATAACCATAGTATATAACCATAAGATATAACCGTAAGATATAACCATAGTATATAACTATAGGATATAACCATAGTATATAACTAAAGAATATAACCGTAGCATATAACTATAAGATATAACCAAATTGGATATAACTATAAGATATAACCATAGTTATATGTGATTTTTGAGAATAATAATAACAAACCATTAATATCGATCAAACGAATTGGTGGAGAAACGTACATGAATAAAAGTATATTGAAACCTCATGATACAAACGAATTTATTGTCATGTGACCCTGATTACTCGAAAATGTCTATTACTAGAGTCAAATGCAGATTTAAAAAAATATATTGTTCGATCACTTGGTTGCGCCCAGAAAAAAAAAATACTTTTAAAAAAAAAATCATGCGCAAGAATATTCGCATTTTCACACTACAATCTTCTACGCAAGAATATTGCGTAGAAGATATAACTATAAGATATAACCATAGTATAACTATAAGATATAACCAAATTGGATATAACTATAAGATATAATCATAGTATATAACTATATGATACAACCATAGTATATAACTTATATACTATGATTATATCTTATAGTTATATCCAATTTGGTTATATCCTTATAGTTATATCCAATTTGGTCATATCATATAGTTATATAACTATAAGATATATGATATAACCATAGTATATAACTATAGAATATAACCAAATTGGATATAACTACAAGGTATAATCATAGTATATAACTATATAATATAACCATAGTATATAACTATATGATATAATCATAGTTATATGTGATTTTCGAGAATAATAATAACAAACAGTTAATATCAAACAAATTGGTGGAGAAATGTATATGAATAAAAGTATATTGAAACCTCATGATACAAACGAATTTATTGCCATGTAACCCTTGATTACTTGATAACGTTTATTACTAGAGTCAAATGCAGATTTAAAAAAATATGTTGTTCACTTGTTGTGTCCAGATTTTTTTTTCCCTGCGCCAGGATCTGGCGTACGAGAGCCAAATTTCAAAAAAAAAACAACTCTCATATCTCCAACAATCATATTTTAGTTCTACGCAGGTATCTACCTGCGTAGGAAAATTTCCTCCTCTACGCAGAAATCTTGCGTATGCAGGATTCCTGTGTAGAGGTTTGTAGTGTGAATGAGCGAAAAACGTAGTGTATATATTAACTGTCTAATAAAATCCATAAAAAAATGGCACGTGGTGCATTCTAGAGTTGAAATATTGTGAAAATTTTGGATGAAAACGTTTGATTTGTAATTGATTTGTTATTAAATTATGAATTAATGTAGCAGCGTGACCAATGACCATTAGAGGGAGATCAGGTAAAGGCGGTGCAAACAAATTAGTGGTGACTTGTTCTCGAAGTTTTACATAGAATCTCTATGATTGATTTATAATTAAAATAGAAAGGGATTAGTGATAAGTTTAGGATTGAATTAGGAAGATATTAGTATTAGGTTTGTGATATAAATATTTTTTTTGTAATTAGATATATTTAAATAAAATAAAATAAAAGATGATGACAAATGACACATGACACATGATGAGGTGACTTAATTAGATAATGTCATGACTCATGAGGCTTAATTAGATTTTAATTTCACATAATATAGTCATTATGAGAAATCTAAGTCTATCTATACTTTATACGTGTCAGCCCATGAGCTATGTCACGTAGGCAAATCTCAATGTACAATTATAATTTTACCCTTCCATAATTTTGATATTTACATATTTTATTTTTTATATATTTATTTTTTACCTAAAATAGCTTACCTTAATTATACAGATACTACCCTCGATAGATTATTTATATATTTTTACCTTATTAGTTTCTTCTTATTTGTAAATAAAATTATTTATAAGATATACTTTACCTAATTAGTTATGTTACTTCTCATTTGTAATTAAAATTAATATAATAGATATGTTTATAAAACAAAAATTGAAATATATATTAAAATTAGTTATAAATTAATATATAACGCAAAATATTAAATCTATGTTTCAACCATGTCAAAGGTACGTTTTTTCAAAATTATATACCTAAAAACGTAATGTTTATATAGTTTAAATACTTAAAGTAATATAATTGATAACTTGCAATTGAAAATGTAATTGATATTGTATGATTCATGATGCAAAAGTGGTCACACATATTATTTTTTTTGAATAAATATGTGATATAATTTGACCACTTTCCCTTTTAATTAATTATTTAATCATTCTCACTACTTAAATCTAATTTATATGTTTTCTTATTTAGTTATTTGTATGAAATTCCTAATTGATTTTCTTTTTTTGTACAAATTCACATAGATACTTTCAATTCTAATCATACAAAAACCTTATCACCATATGTTCAAGAGATTAAACTTATAATTTATCAATTTAGTTTTCGTAAAAGTTTTATAATATTTTAATTCGAATTTATTAACCAGACTCGTGCAAGGCACGTGGAAATATGCTAGTATATAAATAAATGAGTTACTCTTCCTATTATTAATTGATTTTAGGATAGGAGCTCGTTGAGCTTATTTGTTGGGCTTGACAGTTGGGCCCAAAAGAACATTTCCCTGTAATAAGTGGTATCAGATTCGATAGTTCGACTTGTGAACAGACGAGTTTGTGACGATTTACAAGTGGTATCAGAGTCGAGTGTTTTTATGACATCGAAATTGCGAGAAATTCAAGCCTAATGTCTACTCTTCTTATGGCAATTAATTTTAGGATGGAACTCTATTAGACTTATGTGTTAAACTTGATAATTAGGCATAAAATGACATTTTCCCGTAACAAAGTGTTATACAACAGGTTATGTAATGTAATTGTATAACATAGTGTTATACAACACGATAATACAATAATATAGCCACTAAAGCAATACGTACTCGTGGACATAAGGTGCATGAATTAATATAATGACAATAATGGAGTGAAAAGGGGCAAAAACGTTCTATCTACACTAAATATGTTATGAGATGGATAAGGAGGGGTATATGATTCTTCATATTTCTTGCAGTGTTAGTCGATAGGTCAAGATTAAGTGAAGACATATTTACCGTTAACTTTTGTATAGCAGTAAATAAATTTTGTTATGGCGGTAATTAATTTCTGGATACTATTCATTGAGTTTATTGGGTCGCTTATTTAATGTCCAAAACCGATTTATAATAAAGACTTTCCATTATTTCTACAACGAATTATTTTGTCCTCTCTTATAGTATATAATGCAACCACTTACATTATTTTTTAGGAAAAATAACTCTAAATACTACCAACTATCGCCTTTGAACCAAAAATAATACGAACTTTAAAAATTGTCAAAATGTACCCGAACTATGTCAATATTAACCCAAAATGGTATGGTCCATTTTTCCGGTGAAATCTCTGGGTAAAATGCTGATGTGGTACCAAAAAACATGAGTTGGCAAAAAATTTCACACGTCTGCTCATTTATATGACAAAAAAAAAGGAAAAATCAAATGTAAATCAAAAGAATGAACTTTTTCAACAATTTGCATCTACTAAAACTCAAACCTAAAATTTCAGCAATCAGTTTTACAACGATGACGGAGATTGAATTTCAGACCTTCCTCTTCGAGCGCCGACTTCGAGCCCTCTTCGAGGGACATTTTTTTGGTTCGTGCTTCAGTAGATGCAAATTGCCGTAAAAGTTCATTCTTATGATTTTGATTTTTCTTTTTTCACTTTTGTTTTTTATTATATAAATGAGCTGATGTGTGAATTTTTTTTCCAACTCATGTTTTCCAGTGCCACATCAGCATCTCTGCCTAAGATTTCACCAAAAAATTAAACCATACCATTTTGGGTTAATATTGACATAATTCGGGTATGTTTTTACAACTTTTAAAGTTCGTATTATTTTTGGTTCAAAGGCGATAGTTGGTATTATATAAAGTTATTTTTCCTTATTTTTATCATTATTAGATTAATCACTTTATATTATTTATCAATGTTTATATTTACCGTATTATTAAAATCAACGGATTCTTCATAAGGTTGAAATTTTGAAGCCTATGATTGACAATTGTGTTACGAGTCAATTGTGAATCTCACATCGGAATTGTGGAAAATTCAAGTTAGTATATAAGTAGATGGGCTAGTCCTCCTATTGCCAATTGGTTTTAGGACGGAACTCTGTTGAGCTTATTGCTCGGTTTGGCAGTTGGGCCCAAAAGGACATATCCAAACAACAAGTGGTATTAGAGCCGACGATTCGGCTTGGGCCTGGACAGTTTGTGAGGATTCACAAGTGAGAGATAGTTTGTTAAGAGTCAATTGTGAATCCCACATCGGAATTGTGAGGAATCAAAACTTAATATTTAAGTAAATGAGTTACTCCTCCTATTGACAACTAATTTGGCTTATGTATTGGTCTTGGCAGTTGAGCCCAAAAAGACATCTCCCCGCAACAAATTGTAGCAACAACACAATGTCGAGGGTTAAAACTTGTATGATGGTTGGGATCTCCCAAGCCTCTTATCTCTTGGAGATTGGTGGTTCAAGTCAAGCTTGTTATGGTGCCTGATATAAGAAGTCATGTAAAATTGGATCATCACTACTCTTGTGAACCTTGGCCACTCCTTTTTGTTTACGCATGAGTGCTACCTAATTAATTAATCTGGTACTCTAGATTATGTCAGTATGAACAAAGAATTGACGGCGAGCCCACGCAGAATGTTCTTTTTTTTTGATGAGGAAAGAATTAGACGGGACCTAACAATGATTCAAGGTCCGGCCTAGAGCATCCTTGCGGATGAGAACACGAAGTTTTGGATTGGAATTCAAAGCAAATCTTGAAGGTGAGAAGCTGAGTTTAGCAATTTGGTCAGCAGAACGGTTCACCTCCCGAAAAACGTGCCTAATGAGGACTTCTTGAAAAGAACGAAGATCGATAAGAATATCATCGATGGCCATTTCAATTTCCCAAGGGCAAGTCCAAATGCCTAAAACTGAGTTATTAAGGCATAGGTTATCTCCTTCAATTTCGATTTTGTTGAGGTTTAGTGATATGACTTTTTTGATACTGTTTTTTAAAGCCATGGTCTCCGCCATGAGGACAAAATAACATCCATAATATTGATTGGACATATGGATTATCTCAGCATTTTCATTTCTGATAATAAATATCGCTCTTGTTTTTCCATTTGGTATTTTAGTACCGTTATAGTTTATTTTACAAAATCCTGAGTGAGGTTTATCTCATTTGATGTTTTTGACTTTACACCTTTGAGCTGGATTAGGTTTTTGTTGTTTAGTTTCTTCTACTTCTAGTTGTTTAGTTTTGTTCCAATTCTGAATAAGGTTTTGATGTATAAGGTAAGATCTTTTATTTTGTCCGAGTTTGGTGTTTGGAAAATTATTTGGTTTCTATTTATCCAGGTGCCCTACCAAGTGGTAGCAAGGCAGACCCATTCACTTTTGGTAAGTAAGGACTGTAGTTCACAGATTAGTTCGATTGATTTTTTATTATTAGTATTTAAAATTTTAATGTAGTTTTCAATAGGTTGACTTTGGTTTTTTTATTTGCTTTAGTGTATTAGGGCATCTGAAAAGGAAGTGATTTAAGTCTTCATGAGGGTTATTGCAAGAATCACATGCAAGGGGAACCGCAGCATGTTTTTGGGCTAATCTAGCTTTAGTGGGTAATCCGCCATGACATATTTTCCATAAGAAATTTTTTGACTTTTGGGTAGGTATCCAGTTTCCACAACCATGAAAGATTGTTAGTTGTGGGGTTAGTTTGTTTGGTGATAAGTTCGAATGCGGTTTTAGTAGAAAATCAACCATTCCTATTGGGAGTCCAATAGAGCCGGTCAGGGATATTATTTTGTGGTAAATGGGTATTGGTAATAATATCACGGAGAAGGTTTGTTAATAGACACGAAATCTAGAACTTTCTTTCTTTTTTGGTTTGCTTATAAAGGGAAATGTTTTTTTTTCTTTTTTCATTTGAAAAAATCAATTAATTATCTAGTTTGTATTTCTAATTTATTTACTAGGGCATCGGTAAAAAAAATATGTTTTTTTTTTAAAGATACTATTTCACCAATCGAGCCATGTTCAACTCTTTGAGAATACGGAAAAATCATTATTCAATTCTTTAACAATATAAAAAAGCCAAAAGCCCTAATACATCAAATAAAAATATATTAAATATAAATCCATCGATCAACATTTGTTTCTAGTAAGAAATTTAAAAAGGATCAATTTCTATTACATGGATTATGAACGGGTCTCTCAAAGAAACAATGTAAAGTAACTCTAATCCTTAGAACATTATTTTCATAATTATAGAGAAATAGATAAAGTAGTAGGAAATCATAAAATTAAACTAACAATATCATAGGTAATGCATTAGACTTTTCTGCACAGTCGATGGGTTCATCTTTTCAATAGCTTCATATTAGAAACCAATATAGACAACTAATATATAATAGAAACCACGTGTGTATAAACAAAATAAAATAGAGATTGTTGTATCAGAAATCATGTTTCGCAAACACGTACATACCATCCATCTTATAACCTAAATTTATAATGAGAAAGGAGTTGCAAATTTGTGTGTTTTATTAACATTAAACTCTAGAATATGGAAAGGATATATAACAGACGATTAGAATTCTTTTAACGTACCATAGTTAATTAATCTAGTACTCTATGCATCGTGTTTTAGATGCCAGTTAGTTTTCATTTAGTTAAATTGACTTTTACTCCCTCCGATTTAAAATATAAGTCTTTTTAATTTTAAGCACAAATTTTAAGAAAAAGATTAATCTAACAAAGATGTTATAAAGTCTTTATCAAATTTCAACACATATTAATTATACACCACCCTTTTCAACCAATGGGTGAACAATGTCATGAAAAAACATTCAACAAATTCAAATTTCAATACAAAGTGTCGCAATTTAAAGTAAATTAATTACGTTGAAAACTTAAAATGACATTTTTTTTTGTCAAAACTTACCCCTCAAATGACTTATATTTCCAATCGGAGGGAGTACTACATAGTGTTAATTATAGAATATGAAAGGGTAGAAAGTTGAAATTATAAGCCTTATATTTTTTTTATTACCTTGTATATTAGAACTTGAAAGATTTAACAAATGGATTGTAAATAAAAATAATTTTTTTTTATCAAATTAATGGAGCTGAATATATATTTGAATTGAGTTTATTGTTTCGGATTAGAGGTCAAGATTGTGGTCGTGTGGTCCTTGTTGACTTCTAGAGATGAAGCGTCATCTAGGAGTTCAGTCACACCTCCATAAAGTGTCTTGTTGATTTGTTTTCCGGCTGCACAATGCCACGTTGGTGTCTTCTAGCCCGTGTTGCACCTTTCTTATCCCTTTGCCTATTCTTCTAACTTTCCTTTCAATTTTTTTTTGTCTTAGACTGATTGTGTAATTTTGTTTTCTACCGTCAGTTGTCAATTCTCTTGGCCTCTCAAGATCCGTGTCAAGTTTGACTTGAAATTTCAAATTCTTACTGTGGTAGCAAGAAATTGTACCGCAAATAATTTAAAGTAGCGACGATTGATTTCAATCATAAGCTTCAACTCTCCCCCATAACAATGGAATTTGCAAGGAAAAAAACGTCTAAAGGCGGGGCTTGTCTCCCCCGTTGTCCCCCCGACGCTCAAGTCAGACAACATCAGAGTATTCAGAAAGATAGGAAATTGAATTCCAGGGTTCTCCTTTCTTCAATAATAAATACTCTCTAATTATGGAAATAATCAAAACTCTTATCTTAATGGGCTTTTTAATTAGGCCCATCGTATTCTATTTATTAATCTAATAAGAAAAATAAATTGATAATTTAAATTTTACCTTCTCACTTACCTTAAAAAAACAATCACTTACCTTAAAAAAACACATTGGCAAATGATACAAGATGCAAGTGTACTTCGACTTTTAGGCTTTACTAGCCTTGCCGTGAACCCATATGCTCATGCACTTGGAATTGAAATTTGAAGTAAAAGGGTGACAGTGTGTAGCTATTAATAATGGATTCTGGGTGTATTTGGTGCATTGGATTACGAGTTGGAATTAGTTGTCAAGTTGAGGAGAAATGAAATTGAAACCTAAAACATGACATTTTATGTTTGGCTAGAGTTACAAAATCAAAATTATGGGTTTTCAAACACTTTTTCACCATCATTTCCTCTAGAATAATTAAATCCTCATTCCAACCTCTTTATGCTCGATTAATTTGAACGATATAAGATATCGGGTATGGAAGGATACGGAGAATGATTTCGTATTGAAAATGCTTTAAAAAGAGTTAGCTTACGTCCTTTCAACCAAGAATGCGAGTGCGGTAAAGATCAAAAAGAAGGGCAAAGAGGAAATGATGGAGCCGAATGGCTCTCTTCGTTACGATGCGCTCCGACCCGAGTCTCCATGTCCGTTGTTCAATGAATCTGTTGATTCGAAATCACGGGATTTATATATGTTACAGAAAATGAGTCGATTTCTTGATGATCTTATAAAAGGTTTTTTTAGAAAACTTCTTTGCTTACTCAACTGCTGCACTTGTTTGACTTATACAGAAGCTAAGACACTACATATTCAGTCAAATTGATCTCCGGTTTTGAATGACTTTCTAGTCAAATTGTTCTTGCGTTTCGGATATGAAGTCTCATTCAAAGCCAATTATCGGGTTTGGAAATTGTTTCAATTTGGACGAAAAAAATCAATCAATCTCAGTTCGCTTAATTGAGGAGCCAATCAACTAAGGTAGGGCGATCCGATCGATACAAGTTTAATAGAGTAAATAGTCAAACAAAATTATAAGATAAAACAACATTAATTAATGAAAAGTTTATCTCCACTTTGACTGAAATGATGATCGAGACTACAGAGTTAAATCAACATGTCCATAGCCAATAACACTTGAGTTTCGAGATCTTTTGTCCCTCGCCGGGAACCAGAAGAACAAGATTTCCACACTTCTCGACACACAATTTGATAATTGTAATTATTTGAATTGATACAGTATTTGTTAAGGTTGATCAGATGTAAATAGGTTGGGTCTGGGATGCAGACTATCTTTCTCGTTCACATCTCTGTTTAAGTTTTAGTTTTTTGTTCTCGTCCCCACTCCTATTCAGGAAATGAAACTCACCCCTGTCACCATTCCTACGAAGTCTCCATCTCGTCGTGTAATTCCATCCCCATCTACTTTTTCCCATTCATCTTCTCCACGGATTTACCCGTTAGATTTCGCGTTTACATTCTTTATTAATTATTTTTAATAATAAATTAATATAATTTGTCATCAAATTAAGTCAATCATTAAACTTACAATCATATTCCATCCATGGCTCAGATTGAACCTGAATGTTTAAACTTGTAATAACCTGGGGGTGTTTATATAATTATGCATCTAGGGCTTTCTCTCCCAATTCATAGGCTCTATTTTATGGTTTTTCCTATCACTAGCTCCCTATGGCTGCCCTTCAACGATTTGCAATCGTTCGTCTTCGTTGATTCCTCCATAGTGGAAATCGTCTGATTCATAGTCAAATTGAATTATTCCATAGGTCATGTTCATTTGTTTAGGTTATATCTGATTTCTTCCTTCAGAAAACGTCATGGATGCTGGTATTGAATTGCTTTCAAGCACTTCGAAATTGAAGTGCATTTTGGTTTGTGATTGATTTTTGGTTGTTTACATGTTGTAATGTCATTATTTTGTATTAGACTTTCAAATTTTGCAAATGTTTGCATAAAAAATACAGTTTTTAGTAGGGTTGTTCATCAGTTCAAAACTGAACCTAAAAAAACCGAAAACCGAACTTGGGATTTTAGTACGTAGACCGAAAACTGAACAAAACATACTCGGTCCGGTTTGGATTTAGTTTGGTTTTATTCGGTTCAGTTATAAACCGGAATAACCAAATATTTTGAAATTAGGTTAATTTAGGTTACAGAAACCGGTCTTACTGAACCGAATCGAATTTGGGCAAAGCTGGGCTGATTTGAATCGAACTGGACCGAACCGAATAAGGGTTAACTAGTTTTCTAGATAAGGCTTTATTTTTTTTAAACAGAATAATCGGTTTTGATCGAACCGAAAACCGATTACGGTTTCGGTCCAGTCGGCTCATTTTGGTTCGGTCCAAAACTGAAAATATGACTGACCGATGAACAATCCTATTTTTTAGTGTGTTGAGTTGTACCCAAAGTTGTTGAAAATCAGTCTTTATCTCCATATATGGTTTCCCTCGGCTTTTTGTATCATGAGTTTGATGCCATGGAAGAGAGGGATGTTGTTTCTTTGAATCCAATGATGTAGGGCTTGATTATAGTGAATGAATTGAGAAAAGCCCATAAGGTATTCGATGAAATGCCTGAGAGAGGTTGTCATTCACAATTGCAAAATCTATTTTTCTTTACCTTTTCATGGTTTTCCCTAAAAAAACCTTATATTACCATGATTTATGATCTAGTTGTAAATCAAAGGACCATAGTGTTTTTGTATAGCTCATTAGACTGATAGTTAAGTAAGTATTAACAACTTGAAATGACTTTTAAGATATTATATATGAACCTTACGTGATTATATATAAACATTGACTTGTAACATGTGAACTCTTAAAGTTTCTATTGTTCTTAGTGTATGGAAAACAAGGAGAAGCATTAAGAAATATAGATGTGAACTTTAGATGACTAAATATGAATAATGAGATGTAACACATGAACTCCTAGTATTTTAATGGTTCATAGACCAAGAAAAAATAACGGAAATTTCGCCTGGTAACCCAGAGTTTTTGACTTTTTCGCGAAATCTCCTAAGGTTTAGACAATTTCGCCTGATAACCCTAAGTTTTTGACAATTTTGCCTAGTAACCCTGAGGTTTTTTTTTACTTTTTCACGAAATCTTCTCAGATTTTGACAATTTTATGTGGTAAAGTAAGGCCCACAACCTTAGAAGCGCTGTCCCCATGCCAACCGGGAACTTCCCAGGAGGTCACCCATCCCAGTACTACTGTCTCCCTAGCACGCTTAACTTCTTAGTTCTTTGTCCTCACTTGAACCAGGAAAAGGAAGAGCTCTTGTTGACATGGATAACACTCTAATCCTTATAAAGGATTATAAATACGGGGTATTACAATCACCCCCACTTAAACCCTTGACGACCTCGTCAAGCCCAAAGACCACCCTTTGGGTCGAGCGACCGTCCACCGGACCAAGACCACTCGTAACCCAGAGTCGGCTCTGATACCATTTGTAAGGCCCACAGCCTTAGAAACACTGTCCCCATGCCAATCGGGAACTTCCCAGGAGGTCACCCATCCCAGGACTACTCCCGCCCTAGCACGCTTAACTTCCTAGTTCTTTGTCCTCACTTAAACTAGGAAAAAGGAAGAGCTCTTGTTGACATGTGTAGCACTATAATCCTTATAAAGGATTACAAATTCGGGATATTACAGGTAACCCTGAGTTTTTAATTTTTTCGCCGGATACCCCTCCATCCATTTCACTTAAAAAATGCTAACTTTCATTTTTTTAGGGTTTAGGATTTGGGGTTTAGGTTTAGGATTTTGGGGATTAGGGGTTTAGGGTTAGGTTTTTCGCAACATACCCAAATCATTAAATACAAACGATTTCATTTAAAAAAAACTATAAACCCTAAAAACACTCATTAGGCACCTTTTCATGTACTCAAGAAATTAAGATATTGTAACACCCCCAAAATACCTTTGGAAATATTACCGCCAGTGACCTCAGAATATACACCTGGGGTCACCCAAGGCTTACCGTTTTTATAACAAATGATACAATACTACAAACTTTAGTAAATAATATGAAAGTTGACCAAATAATGTTCATACCAACGTTGTAAGTACAAATGATAACAAAACCAATACAGAAAATGTACATTAGAGCGGAAGTCTTTGAAATAAATAAAACGCCACAAAGGGGTTTTGAATCGTGCGATCTTACGCCGAGATCTTCTGTAATACCCCGGATTTGTAATCCATTATAAGGATTAGAGTGCTACCCATGTCAACAAGAGCTCTTTCTTTTCCTGGTTCAAGTGAGGACAAAGAACTAAAAAGTTAAGCGTGCTAGGGCGAGAGTAATCCTAGGATGGGTGACCTCCTGGGAAGTTCCCGGTTGGCATGGGGACAATGTCTTTAAGGCTATGAGCCTTACAAATGGTATCAGAGCTCTTGGAGCGACCAAGTGTACGAAATCCTAGGCATCATTTTGGGAAGACTTATTCGAGGTTTCGTTTTGAGGTTTTATAAGGAAATGATATAATTAAGTCTTGGATGGATAGTAGATTGTGTGAGGAATATAAGGACCTTAAGTTAGAAATAAGTTATTTGAGACAGTTAAACAAACCTTTGGGATTTGAGTCAGAAAATGGGCGTATGGGCCAAACCTAATTGGCCAAATGATTGAATTTGGTAAGTTGTACTTTCAGGGAATAAGGAGTTATGATACTTGTAAGGTTGCAAGGTTTGATATTTGGATTTTGTTGTTGTTGTTGCGAGTATGTCAGCTATAAGGCTTATGGTGCAATTCTTTGGAGAATGTTAAGTTGTGAAGTTACTGTGTTAGGAAGAGACCACTTAAATGTACATATTACAGTTTAAGGATAGTTTATGTTGATGATTCCGATAAATTAAAGGATTTAGTGGAGAGAATTGTCTATGTGCGCCTAAGGAGTAAGGTAACAAGCTTACTCGTACGAATCTGTTAAAGGATTATGATAGAAGTGACTGATGCGGTTGGTAATGAATCATTTTTCAGGATGATACCTTAAGGAAACAGGGGTAATATCTCATGTGATTCGTTTTGGGGAACATAAGAATAAAGGTGTTGTGATTACGCCTGGAGAAAGTTAAGGAACCTTAAAGGTTTAAATTACAGGATGATTAAAGGAATAGGCTAAATCACTACAGAAAGGATACCAAGTTAGAATTGGCATAAGGGCCAAACCCGATGATGATGAGTAATGGAATTGTGGGGTATACACTTAAAGGAATTAGGAAATGCAATGTCTCAAGGACCACTAAGATCTGATAATGGATTATAAGGCAGATAAGGTACGTACTCTGGGAGAAATTATAAATGGAAAAGTGGAAGGAGAAACGTGTATTCTCATGCTTAAGGTATAGCAAGTCTGTTGCAATGATTTTGGAGGATACTATCATAAGATAATTATGACTTTGTGGATGTAGTTACGAGTTGCTACAAGTGTAACATATGGAGATATGTGGAATAATGGTGTGATTGTGGAGACAGATCGATTTCCTAGGAACAACGTCAAGGATAAAGTGATTAAGGATATTAAGTTCAGGTAGTAAGGTTAGTAGTAAACCCGATTCCATTAGTTAGCAATGCTAGTTTCGGGGTCGAAACTATTTTAAGGGGTTAGTAATGTAATACCCCTCATTTTAGTAAGGGTATTTGGGTAATTTTCCCAACCCTCGTTCTGTAATCGTGTCGCTTTCGGAGAAGTTCGGAATTTCTGTAACTCGCATAATCTCTGTAATAATTCCCTGAGCCTTGGAATATACATTCGATGTGTTTTGGGAGCTTAGAATATTTGTTCGGGTGCAAATATATATAATCCGGGGTTTAAACCCACGCCAAACCTTTTCCCGGGCAAACAAGCGCGAAAAGGGCAATTCCGCGACCGTGGAATAATAGGGCACAACGAAGCTGGGCACATGAATTTTCCGCGACCGCGGTGAATTTTCCGCGACCCAGGAAAAGTGCAACACGCCAGCGACGCTTCGTCTTTCGAGCCTCGTCGTCCGTGCCGCCGTTGATCACCTAACTCGCCGTCGATCTGGTCGGGGTTGGCCTCCTCTCCTTGGCTATAAATAGAGATTGATTCTGGGAGGTTTTTGGCACTCAAACCAGATCTCCTCACTCTCTCTCTCTCGATTTTCTTGCTCGTCGGAGTTTCAAGCCCTCGCCGGAATTTTCGAGGCGTCGCCGGAGCCTTCGTTGGTTGTCGTGATGGCCTTGGAGTGGTGCTTTGGAGGCGCAAGGAGGTCAAGAGTCGAAGCCCCCTCGTATCGAGCCCTTTCGAGTCGTCGCCAGTGAGTTTTCTCCATTTTGGGTCGCCGGAGTTCATGGCCGCGACCGCGGACATGAACTGCCGCGACCGCGGCAGTGACAAGGTCGGCCGCTGTCTTTGACACTCGCGGGCGAAGTCCTCGACGGCCGCGACCGCGGATTGCCTTGGAAATCGCGATCGTGGCCTTGGACAATCCGGTCTCGGGCGGGACTTTCGTTATTTCGATTTCGTTCGTTCTTTCTTAGATTCGTATCATTTTATTGTCGAATCTAACCTAGGGTTTCGTTGTGGGTCGTCGTCGTAGGAATCTGTAATACGACTTCTGTTCCCGTTCCGGACCCAGAAACCCATCGTCGCTCAATCGTTTGTCTAGACTAAGACAAGTGGCAGTTCACTCTTGCTTAATCATTCCATGTTCCATTAATTATCAATTGCTTTTAGTTGTTAATTAAATTGGATTGAACTGTTGTTTTCATTTGGGAACATATTTTATAAATAACGTGATTAAAATATGATATTATAGTAGGTTGTATATATTGCTAGAAACAACGCTATTATACTTGTTAATGATCGTAATGGTTTTGTTGTGGATTTAAATGTAAACTTTAATTCTAGATTAGCACGAGTATTCGTAGGAACGTTAATTCCTTATGAGGATTAATCGTTTCTTTATAACTCAGTATTAGTGGACCCAATGATATGCGATATATTGTATAGCACATCTAGTGGTTTTTAGCATGATTTAGGTGATGTTTGGATATTATTTGATGGTAATTCTGTAATCCGGAAGAGAAGACTAGAAGTGAAGAAATCATGGGATTTACAGAGGTTTGAAGTGCATTGAAGAGTAGAAGGACAGTGTGTTGAATTCAATTGGTTCTTTCTCTCTACTCAGATGTCCAAATGGAGTGATTCCAATTCTAGTAGTTATCTCTTGAAGTCTACTGCAATCCCTCAAAATATGAGCGCAATCCGAGTTGGGAATCAAAAGTTATGGCATTTTTACAGAAGTGTCGCAGAAGCTGGAGGCGCCACCGCACCCGCGGCCAACACCACCGCACCCGCGGTGAGCATACAGAAGTTGGCATCTGAATGTCTCGAGACCCACCGCACCCCGCGGTGGGTGTTGCCGCACCCGCGGTGACGACGCGCTGAAGACTTTTCTCGGCTTATTTCCGAGATCTTTTATCTGTTTTTATTTTATTTCTGAAATTTTGTTTCCAAGTTTGTTATTTCCTTTTATTTATTTTCTGAATTATTTGCCCTAGTATTTAAGGTTCTATCCTAGACTTTGTTTAGGGAGAACCTAGTTGCCACCGTTCTTAGTTTTTCTCTCAAAAACCTTATGGAGAACTAAACCTTCATTGTTGCACTTGACGTTTTGAAGCCAGCAATTGATTGGTTGTGAGTTTTCTACTCTTATTCGATTTCCTATCTAGTTGGATTAATTCTCTTGTGCTTGAATGTTTATTGGTTTATGTTGATTTATCTAGAGTAGCTACCTAGGTCTATTGATATCTTCCTAATTGCTAGGACTTGTGATTCCGGGTTCGGGTTGCATATCTAGTAGCAAACACGACTTACATAAGCGGGTTGCGAGTGTTCATCGTGAGAGAGAGTTAATTGCATGCTATAGTAACGGATTGTTTCTATTGCATGTATCTTGTTGAATCCTTGGTTGAATGCTATTGCTTTATTGATTCTTGAAGGTTTTTGGATTTGATTTAGTAATAAGTACTATTAGGGCTGGTAGAACTAATAGTTACCTATGATCGGGATAAGAACAACTAAAGGAAAGATAAGAACTTGAGAATAATAGAATTCAGTGATCAACCATATCTCTTGTTGTGTGGATCTTTATCAAGTGTGGTGCCTTCCTCATATCATATTCACATCCTTTACTTTGTTTTCTTGCTTTATTTACTTGGTTCGAAATACTACAAACCCCCCCTAGTTCCTAGTTGGTGACTTGAAAAACACAAGAATTGATAACCCGATTCCCTTGGGTTCGACCCTGACTTGCTTGATATACTCTATTTAGTAGGTACTTTAGGATTTCTTTGATTAGGCATAGGACTTTAAGCCTGTCAAATTTGGCGCCGGTGCCGGGGATTCAAAATTTCTGTTTTTGTGTTTTTGTTTGTTACCGACTTTGGTGTGGATCTATCTTATGGTCCACACCCGTGCTACTGATAATCCACTTGTTGATTTAGTTCCAGAGATCGACAGGACGTTCCACAGAAACCGCAGAGAACACACCACCCCACAAGCTGCAATGGGTGACCAAACGCTTCAACAATTGACTGCGCCGAATCTGACTATGCAACCACTAGTTGTGACAATCCCCACCATAGGAGATGGCGTGAATTTTGAACTGAAGCCGGGGCTGATTCATTTGCTCCCGTCATTCCATGGACTGAGTGGAGAGGACCCAATCAAGCATTTGGGTAAATTCCACACTGTGTGCATGAGCATGAAACCGGCGAATATCACTGAGGAGCAAATCAAGATGAGAGCCTTCGGGTTCACTCTCAAGGATGCAGCTGATGATTGGTACTACCATCTTCCCACCGGAAGCATAGACACTTGGGCCAAGCTTCATAAGGCCTTTCTTGAGAAGTATTTTCCTGCCAAGAAGGCGATAGCTTGAAGAAGGCTATAAGCAATATTGAACAAGAGGATGATGAAACCCTTTATGACTATTATGAACGGTTCAAGAGGCTCTGCTCAAGTTGTCCATTCCATGGGTACACTACTCAAGATCTAGTGCTTCATCTCTACAATGGTTTGCTGGATAATGAGAGACGAATTGTCGACGCTGCTTGTGGAGGCAACATTCTCAACACAACACCAGCGACATCCATGGAAAAGATTCAGGAGATGGCAGAGGGGACAAGAAATTTTGGTAGAACTTCTACCAAGAGAGGAGTCAATGCCGTGAACTCCAATCACTCTGAGCTAGCGAGCGAGATTGCTGAATTGAAGGACATGGTGAGGAGACTAACGCTGCAAGGAACTCCTCAACAACTCAAAGCATGTGGGATTTGTGCTGATCAATTCCACCCCACCGATGCATGTCCTCAATTGCAAGATGAACCAAATGCTGAGGTGAACCATGTAGGAGGTTATGGACCTCCAAGACCTCGGAACGATCCCTACTCCAGCACTTATAATCCGGGATGGAGAGACCACCCAAATTTCAGATGGAGGGATCAACCGAATCAACAACAGCAGCCAAGACCTCAATTTCTACAAAGGTCGCAAGATCAACAACCGGTTACGTCTGCCTCAACTGAAGATATGCTCCAAGCTTTGACGAAACATTTCACTACTCATGTTCAAGCTACAGGGTCGAGCATAAAGAATTTAGAGAATCAGATGAGCCAAATGGTTGAAGCCATCACAAGGATCGATGCAAAGATTTCGGGAAATCTACCATCTCAAACGGTAGTGAACCCACAAGCAAATGTTAGTGCTGTAACCCTCCGAAGTGGAAAGCAATTGCCCATCGCTCCTAATGCTGAGAAGGACGAGTCAGGAAAAGAGGAAGTTTTGGAGGAGCACCGCACCCAGCGGTAAGACGACCGCACCCGCGGTGAGAACGAAGAGGAGGATCAGAATGTTCTGTCGAGTCCACCGCACCCCGCGGTGGGAGGCACCGCACCCCGCGGTGACGGTACTGTTTCTCGAGAATTTTTTGGGGATGCACCGCACCCCGCGGTGGATGTTGACCGCACCCGCGGCGGATCTCCTGGACCTGTTAAAGAACCTTACGTGGACACCTACGTTCGTCCGTACTTCCCTCCTCTCGGTTCCGAAAAGCCACCCGCCCCATTCCCAGAGGCGCTTAAGGAGAGGAGAATTATCGACGACAAGGACCTCTTCGAGACGTTTAGCAAGTGCGAGGTAAACATCCCTTTACTCAAACTTGTTAAAAGTATTCCCAAATATGCTCGTTTCTTGAAGGAACTTTGCACAATCAAGAGGAAACAGAAGCAGAAGAAAACGAAGCAGGTCCAGGTGAGCGAGCAAGTATCTGTTGTGTTTCAAAGGCGCCTGCCCAAGAAGTGCAGTGATCCAGGTATGTTTTCTATCCCCTGCGTCATTGGTGAGACAAAGATTGATAAAGCTATGTTAGATCTTGGTGCAACTATTAATGTCTTATCATTGTCATTTTATGAGTCTCTTGGTCTACCGCCATTACATGACACTAGGCTAGTTATTCAATTAGCTGATGGAACCAATGTCTACCCGAAAGGAGTTGTTGAAGATGTCCTTGTTATGGTAGATAAGCTGATTTTTCCCACTAATTTTTATGTGCTTGATATGGGTGGTGGTACAGGTGCACATATTTTGTTAGGTAGACCATTCATGAAAACCGCAAATACCACAATTGATGTCAGAAGTGGGAAATTAACTATGGAATTTGATAGGGATGGAGTTGAATATAACATATATGATATGAAACCCGTCATTAACACCTCTTTGAACTTTGTTGATGTAATGAGTCCTAACCCTTTGGATGAATTGCAACCTATAATAGAGGATTCCATAGTTGACTTGCCTGTCGATATTACCGTATCTTCTAATCTGCAGGAAGTCACGGCTTTATTGGATGAGAAGGGTGAGTCTCCTACTTCTCTTTTGGGTAGTGGCCCCAATGTGCTAACTCCGAGCGAGAAGCTCGTTCCCTCTACTGTGCAGGCCCCTGAAGTTGAGCTTAAACAACCCCCTGATCGATCTAAGTATGGGGGAAAGGCAACTAAGAAGGACAAGGTGAAAGAGCCGTTGAAGAAGATGAATGGTCTAAGGTTCAAACCTTTCCATGATTGGTTCAGGAAGGAGGTGCTGAATGAAAAGGGTTCCTAAGGAACCTGATACTGTGGATTGAGATTGTCTGAGTCTCATGTCGAGCCAACGACATTAACCAAGGCGCTGCTCGGGAGGCAACCTGAGGTATTGTTTTTTCTTTCTTTCTCCTGTCTTTGTGTTTTCATAGCATAGCTAGGTAGTTTGTTTTTGTTTCGTTTCGCCTGTACTCTGACACGCAGGTACGAAAGTGAAGGAGCAAAATGAGGTTCTGGAGAGCTCACCGCACTCGCGGTGAGTAGCCCACCGCACCCGCGGTGGGCACCCTTTCATTTTCTCTTGTTTTTTTTTTAAAAAAAATCGAAAAAACAACAAAAAAAGAGTTCTACCGTAGGCCAGCTGTCCGGAGTTCCCCATGGAGAAGGTGCGCATCATGTTGTCTAGGAGGAGACATTCTCCCCACACATTATTTGGCAACGATGATGGCCCTACAGTCGACAGTTGAAGAGGAGGAACACCAGAGCCCACACCACGAACACATCTGGGCCCATTTTTTGTGTTCATTGAAGGCCGTGCAGCCCCGAATTCTTTGATATACCACTATTCACCAAAGTGGTTTCCTTTTGGTTGCACGGTAGGAGAAGATTATTGATTAAGAAGATCCCGCGCAACACCAGAGACCTGAGCGTTCATTGTTTTACCGCCAGCAACAACGTACGTCTCCAAGCCAACTCAGCGGCGTCTGTGAGTTATTTTTTGCTCTTCCCTGTGCTTCTATTCTTTTGTCTTTCATTACATTGAGGACAATGCAATGTTTAAGTATGGGGGAGGGTTCTATACTTGCTAAGTCGTTGAGAAGAAAAAAAAATGAAAAGAGCCAAAAATTTGAAAAAGGCTAAAATAGAAATCCTAGGATAGGTCGAAAACCCGAAAGGGCGGCCTAGGCAATAAGCAGGTGGCTTGGACCAGCATTAGGCTGGGGTAATATGAGGTCAAGAGTGACGTGAGTTTATGTGAGCACATCTATTGAAAAATAAAATGAGTGGCTTGGTGAAAACCCGAAAGGGCGCCTTGGCAAAATGAGTGAAAAAAAGAAGAGTCATTTTTAGGAATCATCATTTTACCTGACGTGGTGACATAAGAAGAGGTGATATAAGGAGGATTCGGGTAGGTCACTCTGGGAGGTATAAGAAGATAGATGAGGGACTAGGATTAGAACTTATTCACTCTATGGTGTTCGGGATAAGCTTGGGGGAAGTACTCTGCTTTCCTTTAAGTTTGATTGTGTGGGGTGTTGATTTGAGGAGTTGTATGTTATGTTTTGCATCACTTGTTTGGTTGTCTTGGAGCTTATTGTTGATGTGTTGTAACTACTAGTGTCATATTTTCTTGTGCTTCCTGAAGCCTTGAGGTTGAATTTGGAGGAGTAGGTTGACTTTAGCTTACTCGAGGACGAGCAAGGTTTAAGCATGGGAGAATTTGATATGTGATATATTGTATAGCACATCTAGTGGTTATTAGCATGATTTAGGTGATGTTTGGATATTATTTTATGGTAATTCTGTAATCCGGAAGAGAAGACTAGAAGTGAAGAAATCATGGGATTTACAGAGGTTTGAAGTGCATTGAAGAGTAGAAGGACAGTGTATTGAATTCAATTGGTTCGTTCTCTCTACTCAGATGTCCAAATAGAGTGATTCCAATTCTAGGAGTTATCTCTTGAAGTCTACTGCAAGCCCTCAAAATATGAGCGCAATCCGAGTTGGGAATCAAACGTTATGACGTTTTTACGGAAGTGTCGCAGAAGTTGGAGGCGCCACCGCACCCGCGGCCAACACCACCGCACCCGCGGTGAGCATACAGAAGTTGGCATCTGAATCTCTGGAGACCCACCGCACCCCGCGGTGGGTGTTGCCGCACCCGCGGTGACGATGCACTGAAGACTTTTCTCGGCTTATTTCCGAGATCTTTTATCTGTTTTTATTTTATTTCTGAAACTTTGTTTCCAAGTTTGTTATTTCCTTTTATTTATTTTCTGAATTATTTGCCCTAGTATTTAAGGTTCTATCCTAGACTTTGTTTAGGGAGAACCTAGTTGCCATTGTTCTTAGTTTTTCTCTCAAAAACCTTATGGGTAACTAAACCTTCATTGTTGCACTTGACGTTTTGAAGCCAACAATTGATTGGTTGTAAGTTTTCTACTCTTGTTCGATTTCCTATCAAGTTGGATTAATTCTCTTGTGCTTGAATGTTTATTGGTTTATGTTGATTTATCTAGAGTAGCTACCTAGGTCTATTGATATCTTCCTAATTGCTAGGACTTGTGATTCCGGGTTCGGGTTGCATATCTAGTAGCAAACACGATTTACATAAGCGGGTTACGAGTGTTCATCGTGAGAGAGAGTTAATTGCATGCTATAGTAACGGGTTATTTCTATTGCATGTATCTTGTTGAATCCTTGGTTGAATGCTATTGCTTTATTGAGTCTTGAAGGTTTTCAGATTTGATTTAGTAATAAGTACTATTAGGGCTGGTAGAACTAATAGTTACATATGATCGGGATAAGAACAACTAAAGGAAAGATAAGAACTTGAGAATAATAGAATTCAGTGATCAATCATATCTCTTGTTGTGTGAATCTTTGTCAAGTGTGGCGCCTTCCTCATATCATATTCACATCCTTTACTTTGTTTTCTTGCTTTATTTACTTGGTTCGAAATACTACAACCCCCCCCCCCCCCCCCCCCTAGTTCCTAGTTGGTGACTTGAAAAACACAAGAATTGATAACCCGATTCCCTTGGGTTCGACCCTGACTTGCTTGATATACTCTATTTAGTAGGTACTTTAGGATTTCTTTGATTAGGCATACGACTTTAAGCCTGTCACCTAGCCTCTAAATGCTTTCCAGATCATAAACTTTCGTAGTCATTCGAGACCATAAACTTTCGTAGTTACTCGAGATCGTAAACTTTCGTAGTCACTCGATATCGTAAACCTTCGTAGTCACTCGATATCGTAAACTTTCGTAGTTACTCGAGATCATATTAAAAAGCTTTAACATGAATATCCGTTTTGAAATTTAGATAAGATAAGTGCGGGTAGGCACATAATTAATGAACCCTTGGGCGAGAAGTACAACTTGGAAACTCGTCTGGACTTCGGTTAGAGTAAGTTCTCTTTCCAATCTGAATTCGCATTGTGCGGTGAGGTTGGTCGTGGACCCAAATGATCAAGTCGTTTTTAAACGCTTGTATGAAACTATAACGTTCCCAAACAATTGTCATACTTTTCCATAAGACTCAATTCCTTTGGAATCTTCCTTTCAGAGCATATCTAAATACTAATCATTCCGTGGAAATTTCGGGTTATATATCGTTCCTTCGGTTATTATTCGAGGGACAATGATAGTAAACGGTTGCGATCACTAGAACCATTCTGTTTTCACCCTTGCATAGTCTTTCATTAGACTAACCAACCGGGTTTTAATCCTTGCATGGTTGGCTGGTGTCATCCGTCCTATACGGCACATCAGTGGTTGGTTCCCGAAGTCAAAGTAACCAGTCGAAGAAGAAGAGGCTTGTAGACGAAGATTTAAGTGTCAGTGTTTTAAGTTGTTAAATATCACTTTAATATATCTTTATAACCTAGCGAAGTTATAGGTTGATTATTAAAAGTCTTTCGCTAAAATTTTTACTCTGTTGTAAAGACGCTACTCTCGTTTGATGAGAGATCTTTTAATAAAAGAGCTGAGTTTCACATACAAATGTCTTCCGCTGTTTAATCTTTCATTTCATATATATACGCATTTAAGTTTAATTGTTCCGATTAAAGCCTAGGGTGGCTTTGGACGATAACGTCCGAGGTCACTAGCGTGTGGCACGAACGAAGAACGATTTAGAATTTTGACTTGTCTTTTGAAATACCCAATTAATTTCTTTACCACGAACAAAGAACGATTTACAAAGTTTGTTTTAAAAAAAAAGATTTGAAAACTAAATCATTCTAAAAACTTTCGACTCTATAACACCCCTAAAATACCTTTGGAAATATTACCGCCAGTGACCTCAGAATACACACCTGGGGTCACCCAAGGCTTACCGTTTTTATAACAAATGATATAATACTGCAAACTTTAGTAAATAATATGAAAGTTGACCAAATAATATTCATACCAACGTTGTAAGTACAAATGATAACAAAACCAATACAGAAAATGTATATTACAGCGGAAGTCTTTGAAATAAATAAAATGCCACAAATGGGTTCTGAACCGTGCGATCTTACGCCAGGATCTTCAACCTTAAGAAAAACACTTAAATTATCAATTGCCTTCAATGTCGGATTTCTGACCTTCACAGCTGAGGAAATTTACCTAATGTACCGTATGAGACGGATGACACCAGCCAACCATGCAAAGGAAAAATAACGGTTGGTTAGTCTAATGAAAGACTATGCAAGTGTACAAATAAAAGGTTCTAAGTAGTCGTATTAAGTTACAACCATCGTTTCTCGAATAATAGCCGATATACGATGTGAACCCCAATACTTCTACGGAAACACAAGAAAAGGAATGAATGAAGAGAAGAGTCCAAAGGAATTGAGTCTTATAGGGAACGTATGAAATTGTTTGGGAACGTTAAGTTTTCACACAAGTTTAAAACACGACCTTGATTATTTGGGTCCACGACCAACCTCACCGCGCAGTGCGAATCCAGATTGGAAAGAAGACTTACTCTAACAAGAGTCCGGACGGTTTCCACGTTATACTCCTCGCCCGAGGGTATATTAATTATGTGCGTAAAAGTACTTATCTTATTTACTTCCAAAACGTACATTCACGTTAAAGCTTTTAATTCACATCATCTCGATACGAGAGATATTGTTGGGAATGAATCCAGAATGTTGGCACTAGCTAAGTGCACCTACCACTTGAATAAGGGTATGGTCATGACCAGAAGTACTAGGGCAAAATCCTCCTAATACCAGTTATAAAAAAATGACTAGACCTCGCAAGGTACATAGCGTTTCTATGAATACTCGTGCTAACTACACATAAGTTCACACATAAATCCACACCAAAATCCATTACGGTAATAACATATAGAGCTATATAATAGCGTTGTTTCTAGCAATATATACAACCTATTATAAATCCATATTTAACACATCATTTTATCAAATCTGTTCCCAGACACAAAACAACAACTTTATTCCAACTTAATTAAACAATCAAATAATTGATAATCAAGGGAAATATGGAATACCGAGCAAGAGTGAACCGCCACTTGCCTTAGCTTAAACGAACGAGAGATCGGGTTCGAGATCTGGGAACTTGAATTTGAGCACGGCTTTCTACGACGACGACGAGTTTTAAGACAAGAACCCTAATTAGATACGGTATGAAAAGACGAAACAAAACGAACGAACGAAAAAAGGGCCAGTTCTGCGGTCGCGGTTAACATAGCCGCGATCGCGGCCTGTTGGGCAAAGATGCGGCCGCGGCAGAAGGGGCCGCGATCGCGGGCCATGCCTTGGCCGAGATCCCGGGCCTCTGCCCAACCGTGGTCGCGGTGGATGGAGCCGTGGTCGCGGGACTCCATCCCGACGCGAGCCTAAATCCAACTTTGGAGCCATACCGACGACGATGAGGCTTCGGATCTCGGTTCTGAACAATTGCACAGTACCACACCCCTCATGGCTTCGTGTTGATGGATCTCCGACTCTGACAATGGTTGACGATGACAAAACTCTGACGAACACAACAATCCGAGCTTTAATGAGAGGAAGAGATGGTGGTAGTGAAGAAGAGGGCAGCCAACACCCCTATTTATAGGATGGGATGGAGAAGAAACACCGAAAGCTTGAACGCTCGACCTCCCTACCGGTTGCTCGAAGAAGAAACGCCGGAAATCTAGAGCGTCGGCGCCTCAGAAAAGACGAAGAAGAAGACGAAGCAGAGTGCCGCGATCGCGGTTTCAGAACCGCGATCGCGGTTAGACCCTTGTCAAAACCGCACCCGCGGTTTCAATACCGCGGTCGCGGGTAATGCCGCGACCGCGGCTGCTTAGCCGCGGTCGCGGGAATTGCCGCGGTCGTTGGCAATGCCCCACCCGCTGGCGATTGTCTTGCCCGTGGCTCTTGGCCTTGATTGCGGTAATGCTTAATCTCGTTTTTAGCACTTCTTCAATAATTAAAACCCATATATCTCCTTAAACATATATCCACACATTCATATGATTCTTACAGGGTTACAGAACATGCCTAACACGTCTTGCTTACAAAACGAAAGTTGGGACTTTTAGGGGTTTATTACAATACCTCCCCCTTAAAAAAATAGTTTCGACCCCGAAACTAGGCCGAAAATAGCTTGGGAAAACGACTTAGCATATCAGACTCAGTCTCCCAAGTTTCCCAAGTTACCTCCTCAGATCCCGACTTGGACCAGAGAATTCTTACTAACGGTACCACCTTGTTCCTTAGGTGCTTCTCGTGGCGTTCGAGAACACGTACATGTCTCTCCTCGTATGTACCATTTGCCTGAATCTCGATGTCGTCATAACTCAACACATGAGACTCATCTGGCACATACTTCCTCAGCAGGGACACATGAAACACGTTATGCACAGGATGCGCCGACAGAGGAAGTGCTAAACGGTATGCCAAAGATCCGACTGTGTCAAGGATCTCAAATGGTCCTACGTAGCGAGGGTTGAGCTTCCCACGCCTGCCGAACCTAAACACGCCCTTGGATGACGACACCCTGACAAACACCTTGTCGCCTACTTCAAACTTGACATTCATGCGCTTCAAGTCAGCGTAAGACTTCTGTCGGCTTTGAGCTGTAAGCATCCTATATCTGATCAAAGCAATATCCGAGGAAGTCCTCTCGACTAACTCCGGTCCGAGCATAATCTTGTCGGCATTCTCATCCCAACAAATCGGAGATCTGCACTTTCAATCGTACAAAGCCTGGAATGGAGCCATTTTGATGGTAGAATGCCAGCTATTATTGTACGTGAATTCAATTAGACTTAAGATGTTCTCCCAGCTGGTCGGACGATCCAGTACACAAGCTCTCAACATATCTTCTAGTGTCTGAATGGTCCTCTCAGACTGCCCATCTGTCTGAGGATGAAACGCAGTATTGAACCTCAACTCAGTTCCCATGGCCTTGTGGAGTTCCTTCCAGAATCTCGACATAAATTGGCCATCACGATCCGATACGATGGTTTTTGGCATACCATGCAATCAGACAATCTTGTGTAGGAAAACTTCCGATAGCCTCTGGGTTCCCCAAGTTGACTTGATGGCCACGAAATGAGCACTCTTCGTGAGCCGGTCAATGATCACCCATATGGCATCCTTCTGACTCTGAGTCTTTGGCAATCCTATGATGAAGTACATCGCAATATCCTCTCACTTCCACTCTAGCACTGGGAGAGGTTGCAATTCACCACCTGGTCTGCGATGTTCAATCTTGACCTTCTGACAAGTCAAGCATCTCGCCACAAATTCTACTATATCCCACTTCATGTTAGGCCACCATAATTTCTTTCTGAGGTCCTTGTACATCTTATTGGATCCTGGATGTACAGAATAAGCTGACGAATGGGCCTCCTTAATTACCAATTGACGAAGGCCATCTATGTTAGGTACACAGATCTGGTCCTGAAACCAGAGTGATCCATCATCTTGAATCACGAATCCCGGTGTTTTCCCATCCATCACTTCACTGCTTATCTTCACCAAGATCAAATCGTCAACCTGCTTCTCCCTGATCTGATCGAATAGCGTAGCCTAAATCTCCAACATACTCATGCATCCCCGGCGCTGATCATACAAGACATCAATCTCGTACAATCCTTGCTGTAGTTCGGTTTGAGCAGTGAGCAAAGCTACCATGGTTTCATGCGGCGTCATCCGGCTCAAGGCATCGGCTACCACGTTAGCTTTGCCTGGATGATATAGCAACTCGATATCGTAATCCTTGAGTAGGTCTAACCAGCGACGCTGCCTCATATTCAACTCCTTCTGAGTGAACACATACTTGAGACTTTTGTGGTCGGTAAAGATCTGGCATCTAACACCATAGAGATAGTGCCTCCAAATCTTCAGCGCAAACACTACAGCCGCTAACTCCAAATCATGCGTTGGATAGTTCGCTTCATAGGGCTTCAATTGGCGAGATGCGTATGCAATAACCTTTCCCTTCTGCATTAGTACACATCCTAACCCATGTTTTGAAGCGTCACTATATACCACATAACCATCAGTTCCTTCTGGTAGCGCCAAAACTGGTGCTGACGTCATACACTTCTTCAACTTCTGAAAACTTGCATCGCACTTGTCGTCCCATATGAACTTCTTATGAACCTTGCGGAACAATCCGGTCATGGGTAGAGCGATCTTTGAAAATCCCTCCATGAATCGTCGATAATACCCTGCAAGTCCTAAGAAACTGCGCACCTCCTTCACGTTCTGAGGTCGCTTCCAGTCAGCTACCGCCTCAATCTTCTGAGGATCAACCATAACCCCATTTTCATTAATCACATGGCCTAAGAAAGCCACTTTATTAATCCAGAAGTCACACTTAGACAACTTAGCATACAGCTGATTTTGTCTAAGAACTGACAATGTGATATGAAGATGCTCCTCGTGAACTTCCTCGTTCGAAGAGTAGATCATGATATCGTCGATGAATACCACCACAAACTTGTCCAGATACTGATGGAAACACCTGTGCATCAGATCCATGAAAACTGTCGGAGCATTTGTAAGCCCAAATGGCATGACTACGAACTTGTAGTGTCCATATCTCGTTCGGAACGCAGTCCTCGGAATATCTTCCTCACGAATCCTGAGCTGATGGTAACCAGACCTCAGATCGATCTTGGAAAAGACTTTCGCTCCCTGCAGTTGATCCAAAAGATCATCTATCCTTGGCAAATGATACTTATTCTTGATCGTGACCTTGTTCAACTCTCGATAGTCGATACAAAGTCTGAACGAACCATCCTTTTTCTTGACAAACAAGACATGAGCGCCCCAAGGCGATGCACTCGGCCTTATATAACCTTTCTCGAGTAGCTCCTCAAGTTGTTTCTTCAATTCTTGCATCTCCGCTGGAGCCATCCGATAAGGTGCTTTAGAAATCGGCGAGGTTCCAGGCTCTAGATCAATAGTGAAATCTACGTCACGATTCGGGGGTAAACCGGGAATCTCATCAGGAAAAACATCTGGATACTCGCATATGACAGGAACATCATGAACTAAAGTCTTATACTTTTTGGGTTTATCCAGATAACACAAGTACCCGACACAACCTTGTCGAAATAGCTTAAACGCGGACATTGCATTTATCAACTTCCCGTTATCAGCATCATTACGACCCTTAAATCTACATATAAACTGGCCCCCAGATGAAACTGTCACTGTCCTTGAGCTGAAATCGATTACCGCCCTGTGACGTGTCAGCCAGTCCATCCCGAGAATGATGTCGTATGGAGCCATGGCTATACAGATCAAGTCGGCTTCGAACTTCCGACCTTGAATGGTAATCGGAAATTCCGACAGTCGCTTGGTCCCTACTAATTGCTCACGATTGGGAAGGTTCACCACAAATGGTTTGCAAGATTCATTGCACGTCAACCCTAACTTACTCACACACTTCTCTGAAATAAAGGAATGAGTGGCACCTGAATCAAATAATATGCAAACTGATGTAGAGTGAAGGTATATAGTACCTTGGGCAATCAGAGCATTGGGTCCATCAGCCTCACGCATCTCGTACAACCGTTGACCTTGACCCATTGGAGCAGCTGAGGCATTTTCCTTGTTCTGAGAAGTTGTTTGCATCGAGGTGCTATGAGTCTCTACATGCTTGAATCGAGGTCGATTATTATGGCTAATTGACCCTTGTTGCGACTTAGCCTCCTTCTGCCTCCGTTGCGGACAAAAAGTCTGCAAATGCCCTTCCTTCCCGCATGCAAAGCACGTTCTCTTACCCTTCGTGCACTCATTGCTCTTGTGCCCCGGCGTTCCGCAGTTATAGCACTGAATCGAGTTCTTGATCTAGCATGAGCGTTGAGTAGGACCAGACTGTGTCAACTCAGTTCTTGCTCGACCAAACTTGGCAAAGTGCGACGGTGGTGCGGGTCGTTTAAACCCACTAGCCTGAGGTTGGCTCTGCACCGGTCTATGACGATTACACTTCTTTGCTGACTCCTCCAGAGTCACTTCTAGCTTGTAGGCGGCATCCACATACTGCTCTAGAGTAGAGCAGTCGTGGCATACCATCAACGGCTTGATATCCGGGTTCATCCACTCATGGAAATGCCAGATTTTTTGCTCCTCACTCGACACTTCCGGTCCAGCATATTGCAACAAGTGGTTAAACTTTGCAGCTAGCTCAGTCACCTTCAGCCCATCAGTCTTGAGGTAAAGGAACTACTTATGTTTCTCCTCCCTCATAGCACGAGAAAAGAAACGGTCTGTCATTTTCGTCTTGAACATACTCCAATTCAACGCGAGATGATCAGCTAATCCGGTGCTCTCCCACCATTCACTAGCCACATCCTTTAGTTGAAGGGAGGCAATGTGCACTTTCTCAGCTTCAGTGCAAGCGATGTTCCTGAATAACCGCTCCATATGTGAGAACCAATATGCCACCCTGACTGGTTTTCCAGTACCATCATAGCTATCGGGCCTCATCGAGCTAATGGCATTCAAGGCCCGACTGTAATTCCCTCCATTTCCCATGATATCGATTGGAGGTGCATGGTCCACTGGCTCCCCAAATTCAGGAATAACCTGAGGAACTGGGACACCTTGCGCTTGTTGTACAGTTGGCTGAACTATCTCGGGGACAACCTGCACAACGATCCTTCGAATGGCCTCGATTGCCATAACATCAAAGACTACTGGAGCAGTTGGTGGAACGAAAGTTCCTTCCCTCTCCACTTGAGGGTTATCCTGAACACGGTTATAGCCTGCTGGGTTATTGTGAGAGGCCGATTCACTCTCATCCCCCTGATTAGCAGCACTTCTCAGGTTTATCCTAGGGTTGTTACTTAGCCCAGCACCAACACGGGTAGTGTTCCTCGTGTTCACCATCTGTTTGCCAATCACATTATTAAAGTACTCCATGAAATCAATATACCATCTAAAGAAGCACAGTAAATGTAATTAATTCAGAGTAGATTAATCTTGCAAACTTTATTGATAAAAAGAACTGAAACCATGTTTCATAAGTCTTACAATAACCTTCCTAAACGACAAGACAAAACTGTTAGGAGGCTAATGCTCTAAAACAACGAAAGGCAAAACAGCGAGAAAAGATCACTACAACTTGTTACTGCCCCTTCGAAGGGTCTTTAAAAAGATTCATGTACTCATCAGCCCTCCGATGTCTCTTCGGAGGTGACCTGTCCTCTGGTTCCGGAGCCGGCCTTCTCGAACTACTAGGACCCGGAACACTTGGCCCCTCCCTAGGCACCGGTGGATAGCAAAACCAATCCAAGAACCCTGGGTGAAAATCTGCCACATCCAGCTCGTAGTGCGGGTTGACCAGTTGCCTTGCTTGCCTAATGTCCTCTTGAAGCTCGTGGACATCATCCAGCATGAGAGAGAGATTGGACTCAACATCGTAAGCCCGCTCCTCCATAGCATATAGTGAGTCCATCCACTCATCCATGTGCTCAACTAGCACACGGGGCCTGACCCTTGCCTGCTGGATGGGAACATCCACAGAAGCCTCCAACGATCCCCACGGTCTCGCTTGCCTACGAGCTTGCTCCGTCATCTCTTCCACATGGCGGCGAGCCCCGGCGGAAGCCATCTCACTCTGATGGTGCACGTGACGAGAAGCAGGGCTCATCACCGGCTCTCTAGGTGCATGGGTAGGATGTAGACCCACTGGTGCATCCAACGGCTCGTACTCCACCCTATCAGCACCAGACACCCCAAGTGCCTCCCAAGTAGCAGGGGACAAAGGTGTGTACTCCGGACTGGGGAAAAGAAACTGCATCCTCGGGTCCTCTCCATCCACAAGCATGTGCTCCAGACCCATATCAGTATCATATTCCTCGAGGTCCTCCTCAGGATCCTCTTCGGGGTCCTCCTCTGGGTCTTCTTCGGGGTCCTTCTCTGGGTCTTCTTCGGGGTCCTTCTCTGGGTCTTCCTCAAGAGCCTCCTCGGGATCCTCTTCGGGGTCTTCACTCCTGTCGGATATGAGAACCACCGACTCCTCGAGAACGGTCTTCTCCTCCTCATGAGGACTAACCGCATCCCCGACTAGAGCACAACCCGGAAGGATAGGGGACTCAAACTCGACCTTAGGTGGCAGAGCTACCTCAGCGTCCTTCCTTCCCTTGAGCTGCGATACGATAGCACCCATTGCCTGCGAGGTGACGAGGGAGAATTAGAACTTTCTAAATATAGAAGCTAACTTTTTATATTAGACAGGAGAAGAATGCACGACTAGAACGGCAAAGGTTTCAAAATATAAGAACTTTGTTTAAAAGCATAACGTTTGTTTAGAATTTTGACTTGTCTTTTGAAATACCCAATTAATTTCTTTACCACGAACGAAGAACGATTTACAAAGTTTGTTTTTAAAAAAACATTGAAAACTTAAATCATTCTAAAAACTTTCGACTCTGTAACACCCCTAAAATACCTTTGGAAATATTACCGCCAGTGACCTCAGAATACACACCTGGGGTGACCCAAGGCTTACCGTTTTTATAATAAATGATATAATACTGCAAACTTTAGTAAATAATATGAAAGTTGACCAAATAATGTTCATACCAACGTTGTAAGTACAAATGATAACAAAATCAATACAGAAAATGTATATTACAGTGGAAGTCTTTGAAATAAATAAAATGCCACAAATGGGTTCTGAACCGTGCGATCTTACGCCAGGATCTTCAACCTTAAGAAAAACACTTAAATTATCAATTGCCTTCAACATCGGATTTCTGACCTTCACAGCTGAGGAAATTTACCTGATGTACCGTATGAGACGGATGACACCAGCCAACCATGCAAAGGAAAAATAACGGTTGGTTAGTCTAATGAAAGACTATGCAAGTGTACAAATAAAAGGTTCTAAGTAGTCGTATTAAGTTACAACCATCGCTTCTCGAATAATAGCCGATATACGATGTGAACCCCAATACTTCTACGGAAACACAAGAAAAGGAATGAATGAAGAGAACACTCCAAAGGAATTGAGTCTTATAGGGAACGTATGAAATTGTTTGGGAACGTTAAGTTTTCACACAAGTTTAAAACACGACCTTGATTATTTGGGTCAACGACCAACCTCACCGAGCAGTGCGAATCCAGATTGGAAAGAAGACTTACTCTAACAAGAGTCCGGACGGTTTCCACGTTGTACTCCTCGCCCGAGGGTATATTAATTATGTGCGTAAAAGCACTTATCTTATTTACTTCCAAAACGTACATTCACGTTAAAGCTTTTAATTCACATCATCTCAATACGAGAGATATTGTTGGGAATGAATCCTGAATGTTGGAACTAGCTAAGTGAACCTACCACTTGAATAAGGGTACGGTCATGACCAGAAGTACTAGGGAAAAATCCTCCTAATATCAGTTATAAAGAAACGACTAGACCTCGCAAGGTACATAGTGTTCCTACGAATACTCGTGCTAACTACACATAAGTTCACACATAAATCCACATCAAAATCCATTACGGTAATAACATATAGAGCTATATAATAGAGTTGTTTCTAGCAATATATACAACCTATTATAAATTCATATTTAACACATCGTTTTATCAAATCTGTTCCCAGACACAAAACAACAACTTTATTCCAACTTAATTAAACAATCAAATAATTGATAATCAAGGGAAATATGGAATAATGAGCAAGAGCGAAGCACCACTTGCCTTAGCTTAAACGAACGAGAGATCGGGTTCAAGATCTAGGAACTTGAATTTGAGCACGACTGCCTACGAAGACGACGAGTTTTAAGACAAGAACCCTAATTAGATACGGTACGAAAAGACGAAACAAAACAAAGGAAAGAGGGCCAGTGCCGCGGTCGCGGTTAACATAACCGCGATCGCGGCCTGCTGGGCAAAGCCGCGACCGTGGCAGAAGGGGCCGCGATCGCGGGCCAGTGGTCGCGGTGGATGGAGCCGCGGTCGCGGGACTCCATCCCGACGCAAGCCTAAATCCAACTTTGGAGCCATACTGACGACGACGAGGCTTCAGATCTCGGTTCTGAACAATTGCGCAGCACCACACCCCTCTTGGCTTCGTGTTGATGGATCTCCGACTCCGACAATGGTTGACGACGACAAAACTCCGACGAACACAACAATCCGAGCTTTAACGAGAGGAAGAGATGGTGGTAGTGAAGAAGAGGGCAGCCAACACCCCTATTTATAGGCTGGGATGGAGAAGAAACGCTGGAAGCTCGAACGCTCGACCTCCCTACCGGTTGCTCGGAGAAGAAACGCCGGAAATCCATAGCGTCGGCGCCTCAGAAAAGAGGAAGAAGAAGACGAAGCAGAGTGCCGCGATCGCGGTTTGACCCTTGTCAAAACCGCGCCCGCTGGCCATTGTCGTGCATGTGGCTCTTGGCCTTGATCGCGGTCATGCTTAATCTCGTTTTTAGCATTTCTTCAATAATTAAAACCCATATATCTCCTTAAACGTATATCCACACATTCATATGATTCTTACAGGGTTACAGAACATGTCTAACACGTCTTGCTTACAAAACGAAAGTTGAGATTTTTAGGGGTTATTACAGATATACTGAGATGTACAAATCCTTTGTTGCATTGAACATAAGGTTCTTTGAAGTTGATAGAGCATGGGACCATTGGTGTGACCAAATATCTCCACCAACTCGTTCCATAATTGCTTTGCGGAGGTGACACACAAGAACATCTTTGAGACTCGCTTATCCATGGAATTGACAAGCCAACATTGCACCATGTAATTTGTGCAAATCCATCTCGCACAGTCCATTGTTCCATGAGCTGGTCTTAGACAAGAGCTATCGATGAAGCCCAGTTTAAACTTTGCTCCAAGATCCATTCGAACACTCCTACTCCAACTCAAGAAGTTCATCTCGTTCAAATGATCTAAAAACCAGTTGTGCCCTTGGGTGATTTGAATTGGATAGAGCCAATGGATCATTCGCGACTAATCTTGTTCCCCGACTTAGTGTTACCAAAAAATCTGGTTCTTCCATTGCTCAAGAGTAGAAAATCATAACTGAATTCAAAGGAATAAGAATTCAATGGAAAAACACACAAGATTTAGATGAATCTGCAATTCAATTGAAAAAGTTAGAATAACATTTGAGCTTTGATGCTCTAATACCATGTGAAGAATCAATTGTAATATGAAAATGGAGAAATAAAGAAGGAAATTATCTCTATTAATGACAACAGAAGAAAGTAAAATTTTAAGAATGAGAGCTAACACATCTCTCTTACAAAACAACTAACTAATTACAATCTGTGAATTTGTATTTATAACAGATGTAAAAAACTAATTAACTAAGTTTTCTCAACATGACTAACTAACTGATTCTATTCTTCATATCCCCCTCATGTTGGAATTGGGGGTGAGTCGACCAATCCTAACTTGAAAGATAAGAATTGTATTCAAGCTCTCCAAGTGGTTTAGTTAACACATCCGCCAATTGTAAACTTTATTTTTTTTTTGAATTTGGTTTTGATTTTCTACTTCTGAGCGATGGAAGAACCGGATCCCCCCCCCCCCCCAAAAAAAAAAACTACTTCCCTAAACTTCGATATGTACGTTTCATGAAATTATTATAATTATTTTTATTATACACATTATATAGCAATAAAATACTTATTTATAAGAATTATTTTTCTCACCAAACACACTTAGGGTCTGTTTGGATTCCTAATATAATACATTAAATTGCACTAAAGTAACAATTTGATACAAGATAATACAATTTAATACATTATCCTCCGAAATTCAAATGGACCCTTATTTATATAAAGGGGGTTCAAGTACTTCTCATTATTAGGGTGAAAATGGGGAGAACCATGAGTCATTGGATCAAGGAGGAAGGATGGCTAGGATTAGAGTGGAATAAGTGGTGTTGAAGGATATTTTTGTAATTTTGCATTTCTTTCCAGACCATATTTTTTTCCTGATCAGTGTGTGATTATACTTAGGTCTACAAACAAACTTTATACTAGAGGTTCACAAACTTTTACTTAGGTTCAAAATGCGTTATTAAAATGTATGTGTACTATGTAATCTATGTTTATTAAATGTGAACCTTTAGTATATTAAGTATGAACCTTTGGTGTACTTCATATGAACCTCTAGTATATTAATTGTGAACCTCAAACATAGTTTATAGTTATTAAACATACATCTTTTACGTTAGTATGTTACAATGCATTTTTATTAAATGTGAAACTTTAGTATATTACTTATGATCTTGTAGTGTAGTAAATTTAAACCTTGGTCTATGAGGTTCATATATACAATTTTGAGCATGTTTATGTTTAAGAATATTATTCCTTGGTTTATGAAGTTCATATGTTACATGTCAAGGTTCTTATATAGTCATATAAGGTTCATACTTATTCTTTTAAAAACTCTATCTTATTTTTCATATTGTGCACCATAAAAATAAACTTGAGATTTATATATTATGTGTTAATGTTTATATATTATCATCTAAGGTTCGTATATTATAATATCAAGTGTCATATTAAGGTTCATATATATTATAATATCCGTGTTAGTTTTCTCTCTATTTTACGAGATAAATATTTGAAGTTCATGAGTTTTTTTTTTAAGAAGTTAGTGAGCTATTAAGATGTTTGAATAACTTTGCAAGATTTCAAGTTAGTAGAATGCAATATATTAAATTATTGATTTATTTTCAAAAATGTACACTGAAACAAATATAAAATTTTAACTTATAATTATTTTCGTTGTTTTATAACACAACAAACTATATCATTTTAACAAATAGTTACTCTAAGAGTAATTGATATTGTGATATATGTGAGTTAAAAACCGTATTTATTTGTTCCTTGTCTAATCTATCTATAAATATATACATTAGACTTAGGGTGCAATTAATGCCCAATAAATATGAAACATTACCTCTTATTTTTTTGGTTATCTTTCATTAGAAACTAAATATTATAATATAGCTCAATGATTAAAGACACTCTCATAATACAAGAGGTCTAGGGTTCAATTCCCCTTCTTAACAATTTTGTTTTACTATTTTATCTTTAATTTTTTTATTTATATTAATTAGTTACTCAAATTTTTATATCTATATATCTATCTATAATCTATAATAAACATATAAAATAAATTTTTTGAACAATCAATGTACATTCATTTGGTCTAGAATTTTTTTAAGAAAAATTAAGATTTCAACAAAAAACAATTCTTTCTACTCAAGTCATCTCAAATCGTTGTGCTTGACCTTTAGTCTAATAATTCGTTTAAACTCAATCTTGATTATACCGGTCAAACTCCTTAACTATAGCATTCAACACAATTTATATTAAACCGATTAATACTCAACTTGAGTTACGAATTTTGTCAGCCATATTTTAATTTCAATCACAATAGCTACATACTCATTCATATTCCAAAACTGTTATAAATTAAATGCCTACTAACATTCCAAACATACCACTCATCTATATAAATTAGTTAAAAGAAGAGGAAAGCGTAGGATAGATCACCTTTTTGTAGATTTTAGTACTGCAAGGGAGTGGAAAAACCGTAGAAGAAGCAGTAAACATGGCATGCTCCAATCAACATTCTTTTATCATCATCAATAAAGTTATGTACCACTATTCTGGTTTTATTGTGCTTGCAACCGAGGCATATGAAAATGATCGACCATTCAATTGGTATCTATGTTAAGTTTCAGTCCCATTTGATTTTGATTTCTTACAACAGATTACTATAATATGAGTTCTTTTAAATTTTTGTGCATTTCATCTCTTCATCTACAGTTTTTCACTTCTGTTTTACTTATATTATTATATACTTTCCTATGCCTGAAATAATTGTGCTTAATTTGTTTTTTGGTGTAATTAACTCTTTTTTTGTCAGCAAGATTTAGGGTGAAGGGATGGCGCCCCAGTCCAAGGATAGGGAAGACCAAAGGGCTCAAAGAGCACTTACATAGGGATTTACATATGCCTCACCTCAAGGAGACTAGTGGGGGCTCGAACCTGCGACCTGTCAGAGCGAGACCGTGTCATGCTCCACTAGATTAACCCCTTGAGGTTTCCAGTGTAATTAACTAATTATATATTTTAAGTTGTATCTTGAAATATAGCTTTTGATTAATGTGATACATAGTCGCTTTTGTTACATGATGTGTTTTCTTCCTTATAAGCAGACTATAGTATTGTTAGTTGGTAATAGTATAGTACAATAAATCCATTATACTATCCAAATAATTTTTTAAAAGAAATCGTTTATTCTTTATTTTCATTCCCATCTCATCCAAAAGATCACCGGTCATTTTGACAATGAAAGCTTTCATTATCCTTCTTTCTTAGATTTAAGTTGAAAATCAATTCTACTACGAATATATGAAAAAATTGTCAACCAACCAATCTGTTCCTCATAAAAAATATTAACTAATGGAAATGTATACAAATACAAGAAGAAAATTATTAATTCTTTCAAAAAAGAATAAACCAAATCACAATAACAATATAGAATTATCGAATGATTATTAATTAATTGTGATTTTATCGAGTACAAATATATCACTTTATAAAATTGTCAAATGCTCATGTTATTTCACTTTCAATTATCATTTACTTTGATGGCCGATTTGATTCCATGTGTTAAGGCAATATTTTTTTTTAATTTCATTTGTATCTGTGTATACTATTTCTATTGAACAATTTAAGGTTGTATAAAAATCCAAATATAAATTCTATGTATATATATATAATTCTATCCTATTTAGAATCAATATTTAAAGTGACTATTTATGAAATATAGTATTTGTTACTTCAATTAATATTTTTTCTTAGTCATTTGGTTGAAATAAAAATTAGGTACACACCAATTTAGAATATCCTTTTGCATTAAAAACATTTAGGTATCTATTTTCTTAATTCCTAGAATTTGAATGTAAGTGACCATACATGTTTAACCATTGTGTCTCACACACATTTTGTTATTTTTACATCATTTTTATGTTAAGTTTCTTTGTTAATATAAGGGGGGAAGAAAAAAGAAATCAATGTGAATATTAGAAAGACATTTAATAGTCTGAACTAAAATAAAAAATGGTCCAATAAAAAACTAATAAAAGAAGAAGCTTACAAGATTTTGAAGGAAGAACTTTAAAACTTATGAAGAAGTTACATCGATTTTTTAAATTGCAAAATTAATTTCCATTATTATGTTATAGTTTGACCGTGGTGGCTGGACTTTTCCTTATGTCATTTGATTTCTTTTGAAGGATTTTTTAATTTATACATTTTGTAGGATCATGTCATATAATGTACAAAAATGCATATATAATATTAATGTTACATGGTGATTGTTTATAGAATTAAAATTATTATGGACGTGATTAATGATTTAGTATTCAATATCAATTGTTAATTAGTGTATTGAAGACTAATTTAATTTCCGAGAAGCTCTAATAAACCACAAAATGGTATAAATACAATTTATAATAGTTAAAAGTTAAAAAAAACGCACAAAATAATTAATAATAAATCTAAATGCCCACATCTCTAAAACAAACTCCATACTTCCATTATATGAGCATTCTTATACTCCTTATAAAATTTTATATTACTCTTAAAGGGAAAGAGAATGTCAAAGAAAAACTATTGTATCAACTTTATCATATGAAATTTATTTTTTGAAGTAGAAGCATAACAAAAAATTTATTATATTTAAATATACTTAAACATTATATTATATAAAATAGAAAAATTCAACCTTCTTTTCTTTGAATATTATTAATTTAAAAGGTTGTTATTTGATATTGTAGCATTCAATAATATTTAATTTCAATATTAAAAACTAGAAAAAATATAAATTCAAATTAATATAAAAAAGTTGATCCTGTGCGTAGCACGGGCATGACTACTTGTCTATCTAAATATAAAAAAAGTTAGCATTTTCCCTATTAATTGCCCCAATTAATGATTATAATTTTAGTTTTTTTCCCTACACCAAAATAACACACATATATTTACATTTCAATAAATTAAATGGTATTAAATTCACAACCCACATACATTACAATTTTGTAAATTAATCTAAAATAAAAAGTAATATTTTTATCAATAAATATTTTTTTAATAAAAAAGGCTATTTTCATATAATTTATGAAATTGTCATATATTATCATCTTTATTTTATCTAAGTTTTTGTCATAAAATAAACTTTGGCTAAATTTATAGATTTTAATATTCTAATTTGATATTATAAATATTCTTCCCAATTAATTACTTTACTTTAATTCCTTCTATCAATTAGGCCATATAATACAACACAAAATCAAATTTCAGTCAATGCATTCGGATCCAGATAACATCAACGCGACAAATATTATATTGTCGCATATACATTAGGTAGGGATTCATACATAAATCAAATTTCTTCATTTTAGTCTAGCACTTACAATCTATGTATTCGGACTCGTATATATAAAAGTTGGCTTTTGAAGCAATAAATGAAAAAAAAATTTGTTTCATATAATTTAAGAAATTGTCATATATTATCATCTTTATATTATTTAAGTTTTTGTCATATAATAAACTTTGGCCAAATTTTTATATTTTAGTATTCTAATTTGATATTGTAAATATTTTATCCTCGTCAATTGCTTTACTTCAATTCCTTCCATCAATTAGGCCATATAATACAACACAAAATCAAATTTCAATCAATGCAATAAACTTTTCCAAATTAATATATTTTAATATTCTAATTTGATATTATAAATATTTTTTTCGCATTAATTGCTTTACTTCAATCACTTTTATCAATTAGGCCATATAATACAACACAAAATCAAATTTCAATCAATGCATTCAGAACCAGATAACATTAACAAACCAAATATATTAATGTCGCATATATATACTTTAGGTAGAGATCCATGCATTAAGCAAATCAAATGTCTTCATTTTAGTCTAGCATTTATAATATATGCATTCATACTCGTATATATAAAAGTTGGCTTTTGAAGCAATAAATGAGTGGCTTCAATGCCATACATTTTAATACAATTTTGATTTTTTCACTCAAAATCTTCTATATCTACCAATGCCATAAATTTGATCATGCAACTCATCTAATAATAATCAACCTATCTATAAATATATAAACACATTAAGCTAGCTAGCACTTCTATCAACAAGTTTTGTACTCCCTCCGCTAAGAAATAGATGCCGTTTAGCTTTTAATTTTTGTTAAGAAATACTTGTCATTTTAGAATTTCAGGTAATGATTCATTGGTAAGCTACGAGGTAGGTTATTGGAAATTTCAATTATTGATATGATCTATGTAAAGTCTCTTTATTCATTGGTTAAAAATAAGATGGTAATTATTGAATTGTAAATTTGAGAAAAAGTTTGTAGGATTTTTGCTTAATGATTGTGTTTCTTAATAGTTGTGTCAAAAGCTAAAATGACATCTATTTCGTAACGGAGGGAGTATAGATTAATTTAATTTATATTCATTTTTTCTGAGAGACATTTGGTAGATATTTTTATATATTAGGAATTTACTACAAATTATTATTAATCTATAATAAATGTAATAATGTAAAAAAATTAAATTTATTAAGATTTAGTAATGTTAAGAGTTAAGAAAATATTTTATTTGGACAAATATGTCATCTAATTAAATCCAAACACTAATGATAATTCTATTTGGTATTTGATTTCTAAATTAAGGAAATCCAACATATATGTACTTTGTAAATTCTATATTACATTTTTTTATACCCTGTATACTATAATTGATGTTTATAAATTGGACGGTCAAAACTTCACCTATTTAACCCATTTTTTAAAGGATATAAATTACTAAGTATTCTAATTAGTTATTAGCTATTGATCATTGAAGGAAATAAAAACTTATATCCTCACAGACTCCGTACTACATATTATTACAAACGTTATTGTGATTATGATACGTATTTAATCTAATTAAGAAACATGCGAAGCCTACCAAAAAATAAAGCTTATAATAATGACACTCAATATAATGGAATCAAACCGGTTAGATGGCCAATGGCCATACACCAAAAGTAATGCGTGAAATTATGGCATAAAAATTTAGTACTTCGTATGAGCTAAGTACGCAACTAATGGCCTAAATATGAAACGAAATGGATTTTACTGGAAAAAACGCCTATAGCATTAACTTGGAAAATTTATTTGTAATGACATTTAACTTTCCTATATTAAGAGCCGAGATGTAGTATATATAGCTCTCACAATTATCAAAAGGCCATATGACAATTCCTTATTCAAGTACGTTCAAGCATAGCTATCTAAACGAAATATTGCATGCATGCTAGGTGATTTGAGATTAGATAAGGTATGTATGTAATTCATACAATATAATTTAGATAAATCATTACAGATAGCAAATTACGACAATGATAATAACAAATTCCAAAACTATGTTGTCTTAAATAGTTTTACGTGTGTTCATCCTTTCATTCATATATTGTTAATTGCCAATTATATTTACTATATATTGTATTTTAAAGTGATCGGTGGTAGGAAGTGATGTATTAGTACTTTTTAAATAGTAAAAGTGTTTGGTGTGTGTCGATATTATATCGAACACACATTAAATCTATATAACAAGTATAATGTTAATTAAATATATATTTCAGAATGAGCAATATCAAGATTTCAAATCTCCAAGAAATATTGTCATTCCAACTTTCATCATTTTTTTCTATGTGTTAGTTACTCATTTACTCTCCATCATGCATGAAACACATCAAAGGTATACATAATGTACTAATATTCAATTACAAGACACCAAATTTCACAATTATCTACCAATAACAATAATTTATGCATTTAATAACAAGTATGATATCGATAGAAAGTTGGATATCTTTCACCCAAATATTCTCACAAAGGCGAGAGTCATCATATTCTTATGTTTTTAATAAAAAAATCACTCATAATTTATTAATGATTGGATTTTCATGTTGTAATATAAAAATACAAACTAAGAAAAATTATTAATTTAATTTTGATACTTTTAGAGTCACGTGTTTATCTTTAAGAATAATATATATATAATACATACTAATAATATTGAAATTTATGAAATTAAAACTGAACTATGAGTCTATGACATATACAATGAGTAATAACTTTCTCATATTATATTAAAGTTAAAATCAACCAAGGAAGAGATCACTAAAAATAATAGTATTATAAAAAACTTAAATGTAGAAAAGTTCAAAACAAATAAACTATAATTATCTATAAAATAATCAATACAAATATTTAATACGGAATTGATAAGAATAAATTCCATATCTATCTAAAACTAGTTGTTGAAGCCCCGATAACTAGTTGCCGCATGTCGGGGCTCCGTGCGAAGCTTCTGTGCTTTAGTTTTTTGTTGTTTAATGGAAATCTAAAAAATATAGTTAAAACTAAGTGAGTTTAACAGAATTCTATAAGATTTAGTATCTTTTAGAACCGATTTGTTAAATTTATTGCAAAGCAACTATGCGGGTCTATAAATCGTAACTACATGTTGTTTTTACATTTTCGCCATCCTTCAACTTGTTAAGATGGTTATACCAATATTCATCTTTGGACATTGTATTGGTATTTCTTCATTTCTTCGCACATTACATATGATTTTGATTGTATAAAAGTTATGATAAGAAAATAACTAATTTGTCTTTTTTAACCCATATATCATGATCTTTTTAGATACTTAGATGGAAAAATATAAAATACAAAAATAATTGAGCAAAAAAAAGAGCTAATATGAAAACTTTATGCAAATGATAAAAAATCGGAAAGACAAAAGTCAAGTATAAGTTTTATTGCACCTCGAAATTCTATTTTTCATAACTATTGTGAAATATAGATAAATATGGAATTTATTCTTATCAATTCCGTATTAAATATTTGTATTGATTATTTTATATATAATTATAGTTTATTTGTTTTGAACTTTTTTGCATTTAATTTTTTTTATAATACTATTATTTTTAGTGATCTCTTCATTGGTTGATTTTAACTTTAATATAATATAAGAAAGTTATTACTCATTGGATATGTCATAGACTCATAGTTCAGTTTTAATTTCATAAATTCCAATATTATCAGTATGTATTATATATATATATATATTATTCTTAAAGATAAACACGTGACTCTAAAAGTATCAAAATGAAATTAATAATTTTTCTTGTTTTTTATTTTTATATTACAACATGAACATCCAATCATTAATAAATTATGAGTGATTTTTTTTTATTAAAAACATAAGAATATGATGACTCTCACCTTTGTGAGAATATTTGGGTGAAAGATATCCAACTTTCTATCGATATCATACTTGTTATCAAATGCATAAATTATTGTTATTGGTAGATAATTGTGAAATTTGGTGTCTTGTAATTGAATATTAGTACATTATGTATACCTTTGATGTGTTTCATGCATGATGGAGAGTAAATGAGTAACTAACACATAGAAAAAAATGATGAAAGTTGGAATGACAATATTTCTTGGAGATTTGAAATCTTGATATTGCTCATTCTGAAATATATATTTAATTAACATTATACTTGTTATATAGATTTAATGTGTGTTCGATATATTATCGACACACACCAAACACTTTTACTATTTAAAAAGTACTAATACATCACTTCCTACCACCGATCACTTTAAAATACAATATATAGTAAATATAATTGGCAATTGACAATATATGAACGAAAGGATGAACACACGTAAAACTATTTAAGACAACATAGTTTTGGAATTTGTTATTATCATTGTCGTAATTTGCCATCGTTTAGATAGCTATGCTTGAACGTACTTTAATAAGGAATTGTCATTTGACCTTTTGATAATTGTGAGAGCTATATATACTACATCTCGGCTCTTAATATAGGAAAGTTAAATGTCATTACAAATAAATTTTCCAAGTTAATGCTATAGGCGTTTTTTCCAGTATAATCCATTTCGTTTCATATTTAGGCCATTAGTTGCGTACTTAGCTCATACGAAGTACTACATTATTATGCCATAATTTCACGCGTTATTTTTGGTGTATGGACATTGGCCATCTAACCAGTTTGATTCCATTATATTGAGTGTCATAATTATAAGCTTTATTTTTTGATAGTCTTTGCATGTTTCTTAATTAGATTAAATACGTATCTTAATCACAATAACGTTTGTAATAATATGTAGTACGGAGTCTGTGAGGATATAAGTTTTTATTTCCTTCAATGATCAATAGCTAATAACTAATTAGAATACTTGGTAATTTATGTCCTTTAAAAAATGGGTTAAATAGGTGAAGTTTTGACCGTCAAATTTATAAACATCAATTACAGTATGCAGAGTATATAAAAATGTAATATAGAATTTACAAAGTACATATATGTTGGATTTCCTTAATTTATAAATTAAATACCAAATAGAATTATCATTAGTGTTTGGATTTAATTAGATGACATAATATTTTCTTAACTCTTAATTTTACTAAATCTTAATAAATTTAATTTTTTACATTATTACATTGTTGTTATTATTATTATAGATTAATAATATTTTTTAGTAAATTCCTAATATATAAAATATCTACCAAATGTCTCTTAGAAAAATTGAATATAAATTAAATTAAATTATAGTACAAAACTTGTTGATAGAAGTGTTAACTAGCTTAATATATTAATAGATTTATAGATAGGTTGATTATTATGAGATGAGTTGCATGATCAAATTTATGGCATTAGTAGATATAGAAGATTTTGAGTGAAAAAATCAAAATTGTATTAAAATGTATGGCATTGAAGCCACTCATTTATTGCTTCAAAAGCCAACTTATATATATACGAGTATGAATGCATAGATTGCAAGTGCTAGACTAAAATGAAGACAATTGATTTGCTTAATGCATGGATCTCTACCTAAAGTATATATATGCGATGTTAATATATTTGGTATGTTAATGTTATCTGGATCCAAATGCATTGATTGAAATTTGATTTTGTGTTGTATTATATGGCCTAATTGATAGAAGGAATTGAAGAAAAGCAATTAATGGGGAAAAAATATTTATAATATCAAATTAGAATATTAAAATATATAATTTTGGCCAAAGTTTCTTATATGACAAAAACTTAAATAAAATTAAGATGATAATTTCTTAAATTATATGAAAATAGCATTTTTTCATTTATTGCTTCAAAAACCAACTTTTATAAATACGAGTATGAATGCATAGATTGTAAATGCTAGACTAAAATGAAGACATTTGATTTGCTTAATGCATGGATCTCTACCTAAAGTATATATATGCGACGTTAATATATTTGGTCTGTTAATGTTATCTAGATCTGAATGCATTGATTGAAATTTGATTTTGTGTTGTATTATATGACCTAATTGATAGAAGGGATTGAAGTAAAGCAATTAATGGGGAAAATGTTTATAATATCAAATTAGAATATTAAAATATATTAATTTGGCAAAGTTTATTACATTGATTGAAATTTGATTTTGTGTTGTATTATATGGCCTAATTGATGGAAGGAATTGAAGTAAAGCAATTGATGGGGGGGAATATTTACATTATCAAATTAGAATACTAAAATATATAAAAATTTGGCCAAAGTTTATTATATGACAAAAACTTAAATAATATAAAGATGATAATATATGACAATTTCTTAAATTATATGAAACGACATTTTTTCATTTATTGCTTCAAAAGCCAACTTTTATATATACGAGTCTGAATACATAGATTGTAAGTGCTAGACTAAAATGAAGACATTTGATTTATGTATGAATCTCTACCTAATGTATATGTGTTGAATTCCTTAGGTTTTGATGGTAACAAACATTCAACTAATCTGGTAACCAAGTGTTTCAGGAACAATTCAGTTGTCTCAGGGAACCATTACAGCGAAGGAGTGTAGAGGGAACAAAGCTCTTTCCATATGCTTTGTTACCTCTCAAGGAAATATCAATGACGAACAACATGAAGCTGCGAATGGAGTGAAGAATATTCAGCGTGAAGATTATGGAAATTATCTTGGAAGATCACGTGGTCATGGGAAAAGGATTTCGGCTGGAAGGATCTCGCCGATGAGAAGATTTGGAGAGAGAATCCGATTATGTTATCTTAGGAAATCTTTCCTAAGATAATATATTTGGAGAGAGAAGAATGATATCTTCTACCGATTATATTATTTTAAGGAATCCCTTCCTTAGATAATATACACGGTTAGGATATTATTCTTCCAACAAATTGAATCTTCTTGTTACATTGTTAAGAAAGATTTGATCTTGTTACGATTGTGTTTTAGACGAGTTGTATTAATAGGAGTGTGGATTCATTTCTATGTAATCGACGACGACGAACTCAGAGCATTAAACTGAGAAGAGAAAGTAGAGTGAAGTGTGTGTGAGTCTTTGAGGGTTGAGTTCATATTCACCGTTGTAGAAGAGAGTTTCAAATCTAGGTGGGAAGTCTAGGGTTTGGAGTCCAGGCTACAAGTGTAATCGAACAAGAAATCAATAAGACAAGTATACACTTCAAAATCCTCTCAAGCGAGAAGCTTGAAGGTAGTGGTTTTTCTTTGATTAGCTAGTTGGCTAATTAGGGTTTCCACTATATATCGTGAGTTCGTTCCTTATCCTTCTTGCTATATTATTCCGTTGCACCTTCTGTGGGAACAAAGCTTTTGTTCCCTCAGACGTAACTCTAACGATCCAACAATTGGTATCAGAGCCTGGTGCTCTAGATTGTTTTCGTTATAGACTTTGCAGGAAAGATGTCGTCAAGCAATGACATTGGAGATTCTTTCTGGAAACCTCCAATTCTGAAGGCTGGAGAATATGACTAGTGGGTGGAACAAATCGAGTCTCATATTTGTTCTCTCGATGGACAGATATGGAGAGTCATTGAGGTTGGCCCTATAACTATTCTGAATGAGAAAGATGTTACGAAACCAAAGCCAAGGGTTGACTACACTGATGAGGACTAGAAGAAGCTGGAGAAGAATAGCAGAGCAAAGAAGATCCTTCACATGGCTCTACTCCCCTCTGATCTCAAGAAAATCATTGGCTACAAGACTGCCAAGGAGATCTGGGATGCTCTAAAACGCCTCCATCATGAAAATGAAGATGTTAAGAAAAACATGATTCTTTCCTTGATGAAGGAGTACGATCAAATCTCTCAGGAAAAGGATGAACACATTCAAGAATTCTACTCCAGGTTCTAGAGGATCGTAGGTCAACTAGAGTTCCTTGATGAAGAAATGCCAGACTGGAAGCTTACTCATCACTTCATACAAGGCCTCAACTCTCAGTGGGATGCTATTGCTCTCGCTCTCTACTCCCAGACTGACGTCAAGACTCTCACCATGGAAGAGGTTGTTGCCAAGCTTGAAAGCAACGCCTCTGTCTATAATCACAAGATAAACAAAAAGAGAGAAGAGAAGGCCAAAAGTATCGCCTTGAAGGTTGAACGTGCCTTTGATTTGTCTCAAGTTGAAGATGGAGATGAGGACGGTGATGAAGATGTGGCTCTCATCACTAGAGCTATGAAGAAGATATGGTCTCGAAACAAGGATACGTTGAGTTCCTCTGAAGGGAACAGAGACATAAAGGATGTCGTTTGTTACCACTGTCAAAACAAGGGACATCTTGCCAAAAACTGCTTCAAGAAAAAGGCAGGTCTTCCTCCGGCTCGTGAAGGGAAGCAATCAATGGTCGCAACCTGGGGTGACTCTGACTTGGATGATGAAGAATCGTCACACTCTAGGGATGTCTACTTAATGGCCATAGAAGACACTGATGAATCAAAAGGTGGTCTGCACAAGGATGAGGTAAATGAATCTGATCTCATCTCAAGCTTGAAAAGTAAGTCAAAAGAAAATTTAATTTTCTTCATTAAGAAACTTGTTCATGAGAATAGTCTTTTCAGTGAGCAGATTGAAGAAAAGGATGAGTCGATCTCAAGTTTAATCGAGGAAAACAAAGGTTGGGCAGAAAAAGTGTTCAAACTTGAGAAAGTCTCATCCTCTTCTCCAAGCCCTTGCAATGAGTGTCCTAAACTCACTGAGAAGATCACGTCTCTAGAATCCTCTGTTTCCTCACTTGAGTCTGAGTCATTAATGTTAAAACTAGGCAATGCAAAACTGTCTAGTGATCTAACTAAACTCAGTGAGGAACAGAAGGAAAAGTCAAAAGGAATTGTGTTTGTAGCAGCCAAGAATGAAAAGAAGGAAGTACCTCGCTTTGGAATTGGGTATCAACCTATGTTTCATGTTGATGGCACTAAGTCTAAATGTCCTAGAGTCGAAGGAAAGCAGTCAACGCAAGAAAAAGGGGAAAGTTCCTCGAGAAGGAACAATCACAAAGACTGCTCAAATTCGACTGATGGAAACAAGGCTTGGTACCATGGACAGAAGGCTCATTCCATTTGGTTGAAACAATCTCAAAGCGGTAAGTCCAATCATATTGATTTTCATTCTAGGATTGCTAACAAATCAATTTGGCCTAGACAGAGTAAGTATGTTGATCTAAAATGTCAAAGAATTTGTTGGTACTGTGGTCACTACAAACAAGAGTGCCTCCTGAAGAAACACAATGAAGAAATTGTTCGTACTGCTAGGGAGAAGATGAATGCTAAACCTCCAGAAATCAAATATGCTGCTCCCATACTCAGAAAACCTAAGCTTGTCTGGGTTCGCAAAAACTAACTCTTTCCATACAGGCTGAAGTGAGAAAGGTTCCCGGTATTTCGAATGTGCTTGCTAAAGTTACCTGACAGGGAACAAAGGATGGCTCACCTCACTTCAACAATCCTCCGGAGGTTCAATAACCTTTGGAAATAAGAGTAAGGGAGAAGCTTGTGGTCTTGGTAAGGTAAGGCTTTCTAACCATATTACTGTGGATAACGTGACACTTGTGAATAATCTCAGGTTTGATTTTTTTTTGTGGCTCAACTTGTCAAAACAAGAAAAATAGGGTAGTTTTTACTACTGATGATTGTTATGTTGAGTGTATAAGTACAGGGAAAATCCTACTGAAAGGGATCTGCGACAACAACGTCTATAAAGTTGATCCTGCTTTCATCCCTGAGAAGGAACTATGTCTGTCGTCCATTGCTGGGACAACAGATCTGTGGCATAAGCGGTTCGGACATGCAAGTCTTCCACTCCTATCCAAACTTCATAGACAAGAACTGGTGAACGGTCTCCCTAAGATCGAAGCAACAAGAATTGAAGTTTGTGATGCTTGCACAAAAGGTAAGCAAGTAAGGTCTTCCTTCAAGTCAAAGAAGGAGGTAAGTACTACTCGTCCTCTGGAACTAATCCACATGGATCTTTGTGGGCCAATGTACACAAGGAGCTATGGGGGAAAATGCCTATGTCTTTGTTATTTGTTGATGACTACTCCAGGTACACATGGACTCTTTTTCTGTCATCAAAGGACGAAGTGCATGCTGATTTTGAATCTTGGCTCAAGTTGGTTGAGAGGAGTGTGGGACAGTCTATGGGATCTATCTGTACTGATCATGGGACATAATTTGAGAAATCTCAGTTTTTATCCCTCTGCAGGAACAATGGGAAAGGACGCATGAGCAAGGAGTTGATCCATCACTCTATCGAGGAATCATAAGTTCGCTTCTTTATCTCACTGCAAGTAGACCTAATATTATGTATAGTGTATGTCTATGTGCTCGTTTTCAGGCTGATCCCAAAGAGACACACCTCAAAGCAATGAAGAGGATTCTGAGATACCTGAAGGGAACAGACGATCTGTGTCTGTGGTATCCAAGGGATGGAAACTTCGATCTAGTTGGATACACAGATGCTGACTTCGCAGGGAACAAAGTGGATAGAAAATCTACATCTGGAATGACTCGGTTCCTTGGGCCATGCTTGGTTTCCTGGGGGTCAAAGAAGCAGAACTCAGCGACTATGGTATTCTTCTTGACTCTATTCCCATTCTCTGTGACAATACTAGTGCAATAAATATCTCCAAGAATCCTGTGCAACACTCACGTACCAAGCATATCGAGATAAGACATCACCTCTTACGTGACTGTGTGGAGAAAGGGTTGGTGTCCATGAATTTCTGCGGCACCAATGATCAAATCGCTGACATTTTCACCAATGCACTAAATAGGGAACCCTTCGAACAGTTCCGTATGGAACTAGGTATGATCTCTCTAAACTGATTATCTATCTCTTATGTTTCCTCGATGATTGGCTAAATTACATGGTAAATTGGGAAGGTTTAATTTTCATGTCTTGATCTGCACTCCCTCTCTTGATCATTAGTTGAACAACTTGCTTAGACTCGTGCTAATACTTCACTTATGTGCAAAATTCCATACATGATCATCTATGCTATCACAATAATACATGATTCAGCTTTCATTCGGCCCAAAAGAGTCAACTTGATGCATTGATCCCTCATTATAAGCCCAAATGATTGTTGACTCTACAGCTTACCCTAGCCATCATGTTTGATGCTTCCTATGAGCCCATCTTATCATCCACATCTGGGAGCCTCTCATTCATGATTAAACATTATTAAAAATTCTCGTATATGTTTCTGTGTGATGTTCTGTGTACCTTCTCTGGTAACGTTACCCCCGCATCACACTCTTCTACTTTTTCGGAAAGCCGAGAATACGAATCGTCGCCTCTGTGGTCTGTGGCTGGGATTTGATAGGTATGATGTGTAATGATGGCTTGCAACTACTTGGAATGTGTTATGTGCATTAAGGATTGGTGTGTTGGTTGCATGATGTTTGGTGTGCTTGAAATTTTATGGGCTTTCATGGATTTGGACATAATCTTTCACAAGATTTATTTTTGGAAGATATCTTCCTGGTTGTGTTCTTTGGAAAAATAAGGAAAGAAGAGGATTAGGAGCAATATCCTTAGTACTTGAAAAGATATGAAAAAGGATTCTCGTGGTTTCTCCCCTCCTATCTATATGGTGACTTCAGCAAGGTTGCCCTATTACTCCTGTGTGTTGTTCCAAAAAAAAATGGAACACCACAAGGTATACAAAGAGGGGACCAATGAATATTTCCTCTACCGGCGGTTGGATGCTAGTATCCTGCACAAGAAGTAGTGTATGTTACAAGAAGGTGTTGGCTGGGTCAAGGTTGAACTTGAGATGGAAGCTGGTGTGGATGAGGAGGAGTTTGAAGGTGCAGACTCTAAGGAGGAACAAAAAGATGAACTTGATCTGCAAAGGGCCGTGAGGAGTTTGTCTCTCGCAATATATCTGTTGGAGGAAGTACGTGCTTTAATTGCCATTCATACTTCGACTCCCTCTGCAGGCACCAGTGGTACTTAATTCGTCTTTCTCTGGCTAACCAACCCCTCTTTTGTTCCCTAGCTTATCTATCCCCTTACTGCTTTGCTTTTCTTTGCTTCTGCTTCATGTGTTTACCTTGATTGGCATGTTGATCAAGGTTGTTTATTTTGCATATTTTGGTGTTTGTCTTTGCACTGTGTTTAAGTTGGTTGGCTTATTTTATTGAACAAGGGATGTTTGTTTATCTTGACTTGCTCATTTTCCTTTCGCTATTTACTTATGTTTTTGATGATGCCAAAAGGGGGAAAATGACAGGTAGCTCTAGTTGAGGGGGAACTAATCATGCTTTCATATGTTGCTGAACTAAGGGGAAACTATTATGTCTAAGTGTGAAAACTTTCTCTATGCAACTGCCTTTATCTCATATGTCTGTTTTATTGTCAAGGATGTTTGTCACCATCAAAAAGGGGGAATTTGTTGAATTCCTTAGGTTTTGATGGTAACAAACATTCAACTAATCTGGTAACCAAGTGTTTCAGGAACAATTCAGTTGTCTCAGGGAACCATTGCAGCGAAGGAGTGCAGAGGGAACAAAGCTCTTTCCATATGCTTTGTTACCTCTCAAGGAAATATCAATGACGAACAACATGAAGCTGCGAATGGAGTGAAGGATATTCAGCGTGAAGATTATGGAAATTGTCTTGGAAGATCACGCGGTCATGGGAAAAGGATTTCGGCTGGAAGGATCTCGCCGATGGGAAGATTTGGAGAGAGAATTCGATTATGTTATCTTAGGAAATCTTTCCTAAGATAATATAATTGGAGAGAGAGGAATTATATATTCTACCGATTATATTATTTTAAGGAATCCCTTCCTTAGATAATATACACGATTAGGATATTATTCTTCCAACAAATTGATATCTTCTTGTTACCTTGTTAAGAAAGATTTGATCTTGTTACGATTGTGTTTTAGACAAGTTGTATTAATAGGAGTGTGGATTCATTTCTATGTAATCGACGACGACGAACTCAGAGCATTAAACTGAGAAGAGAAAGGAGAGTGAAGTGTGTGTGAGTCTTTGAGGGTTGAGTTCGTATTCACCGTTGTAGAAGAGAGTTTCAAATCTAGTTGGGAAGTCTAGGGTTTGGAGTCCACGCTACAAGTGTAATCGAACAAGAAATCAATAAGACAAGTATACGCTTCAAAATCCTCTCAAGCGAGAAGCTTGAAGGTAGTGGTTTTTCTTTGATTAGCTAGTTGGCTAATTAGGGTTTCCACTATACATCATGAGTTCGTTCCTTATCTTTCTTGCTATATTATTCTGCTGCACCTTCTGTGGGAACAAAGCTTTTGTTCCCTCAGACGTAACTCTAACGATCCAACAATATGCGACGTTAATATATTTGGCGCGTTGATGTTATCTGGATCCGAATGCATTGACTGAAATTTGATTTTGTGTTATATTATATGGCCTAATTGATAGCATGAATTAAAGTAAAGTAATTAATGGGGAAGAATATTTATAATATCAAATTAGAATATTAAAATCTATAAATTTAGCCAAAGTTTATTTTATGACAAAAACTTAGATAAAATAAAGATGATAATATATGACAATTTCTTAAATTATATGAAAATAGCCTTTTTTATTAAATAAAAATATTTATTGATAAAAATATTACTTTGTGTTTTAGATTAAATTACAAAATTGTAATGTATGTGGGTTGTGAATTTAATGCCATTTAATTTATTGAAATGTAAATATATGTGTGTTATTTTGGTGTAGGGAAAAAAACTAAAATTACAATCATTAATTGGGGGCAATTAATTGGCAAAATGCTAACTTTTTATTATACTAGAAATCAAAGCCCGTGCGAAGCACGAGACTTTTATGTATATGTAGTGTCACGATTTAAATTTGAGTTTCTAATATATGGATTGTTGTTTCATGTTTTATCTTAGACGGTATATTATTTGATATGTATTTAAATGTAATATCTAAGTCTTGACAAAAAAATGTAACATCTAAGTATTTTAGGTATAAAATGCTATGATTGTACGAAGTACAATTTTATTTATTTATTTTGGTCAGAAGTTCAATTTAAATTTTGAATTAAGGTGGTAGTTGTTTTTTATAAGAATGCGTTTTTTCCTTTGAAAATATTTGGGAAATATTTTAGAAATGCCTATCTAATTATATGTTGTGCTTGAACTCGAGTATTTGTAAGAAACTTGCTACAACAACTCTCATTTCTTACATGCTCCACTACCTTCCACATTTCTACTTTTTTGCCTTTATCTTACAAATTTATTGCATTTTAATAATATCTGTTTTTGTTATGCTTTAGTTATTAATATTCATTAATATATCGTTTTATTTATTTGGTCTGGAATATATATCGTTTTATTAGTCACGTTGACTTTACATATTCCTAGACATTAATAAAATTTTAATTAAAATATATTAGTCTATAATTCATATTCTTATTATTTACGGAGTAATATAAATAATTAGTGACTCTGCATTTTCTTAAACCTTGTTATATTTTATATAAAAGTACATTAGTTATTTTATCGGTACTTGCTTACTCTTCTTAGCGAAATTATAATTTATAACTTATTTCTTGTACATTTCATATGTGAGAGTGAGTACATGTCTATTATTTCGGCTTCCATCCTTGATTAATTCCTCTAGACCAACACCAATGAGGCCAAATTTAGTATATATACATGATGAGTGTAAAATGAATATGTATAAAATAGAACAATAAAAATCATCCTTAACCAAAATAACAACACACCTACCTACAACGATTTAGTACAAAAAAGAAACTAAAAATACAAACCTAATTGAATTTATGCTACAAATAGTTGAAGGGTTTACATCGTCCATAAAATAGTTTACTTTATTCTTTACTAACAATCAGTCGTCCTAAATCGATTGTCTTTGTCCTCCTTCTAGTGAAAGCTACTGGTGCATGATGTAAACAATCGATGCCTCAATAGTGCTATTAGATTATCCAATTCTCTGACATCTTCACATAAAATTAACCTATCTCGATCAAAAGACAATTATATTAATAAATTTAAACCAATATATGTAAGTATTGTAGACTACAAAAGAGATCCAAATACATATAATCAAGGATAGTTTACCGTTAGGTGGATATATACTTGCATCATCGACAATCGGGTGTCCTCATTCACATCTTTAACTTAATAATTATGCTTACTTCAGTGACCATGTTTTTTTAAGGTGTTGTCCACTATCTCCCAAGCTTCACTATATGGCTTTCTAAAGCTAATTTCCATGTAGAAGAATGAGATGATGGATGCCCAGAGCAAATGAACGGAATACCACCGTTTTCGCCCTTTTATAGATCAAAATATTACTTGGAAAGTGAAGCCATTTTGACATATAACCGTTTAGACATCTTGACTATAATTTGTTTTCAACCATTCAATGTGTACTAAATACGGGAGTTACGTGTAGTAATTGGATACTATTAAAATAGGAGTAAATGAGAGCAAAATATAACGTATACAGTATGTAGTAACTATCACTAATTGAGATTTAGGTTAAAAAATGAGTCATAACCTAAAGAGTAGTCCGTACGTAGAGGCAAGATTTAGCTGAAAAAAGTGTGTGAGGGGAGAGAATAATTACTTACAAATAGTGCTCATTTTTATATATACACATAATTATGCTATGGTATATTAAAATAATCAAAGAAAAATTAATTACTTAAATTACAAAGTAGCCTATAATTATACTTATGTATTTTATAGTGGTTTATAAACCCTATAGTAAAAACCGATCGGAAAATCTAACACATTATATACTAAGGGTGATAAACTAATCCTACAAGCAAACTATAACTTTAGGCCTATTTAAGCCTTTGATTTTGTCTTTAAAGTTAGCATTCAATGACCTAGAATGCTAACTTTTAAATATATATAGATAGTTATTTTTCATGCTTAATAGAAATATAAATTGAACTATGTTGAAAATTTAACGTGAAGATATAAGAATTATACAACGATATGAAAATGAGGACTTTTTAATTGATTATAATGTAGTAATTGTATATAATTGTGAATCAAAAACTTTGTATATTATATAGACAATTATAGATTATTAATATAATTGTTAATATATGAAATTGTCACTTAAGTACTTTTTGGATTTTAGAAATTGTTTAAATTTTATGCTAAATAAATAAGGCATGAAATGAAGAAAAAAAACTAATTCATATTTAAAAGTTAGCATTCAATGACCTAAAATGCTAACTTTTAAATATATATAGATATAGATTAAAATAAATACATTTTTCTTTAATAACTATATATATATTATATTAAATATGTAAATATATTACCATTTCCTTAATTCTATAAAGATGTTCATCCACCCTTTATTCAATATGTGTTAACTTTACATTAAAGTAGACACGAGTATAGACATGATAATAAAAGGGTCAAAATCTTGAAATTCACATATATTGGCTCTCAACTTAAGCTTGTGTTGGTTCAGTGGGCACCGACACTTGGCTCTTTAAGTGCTCTAGTTGGAGAGTTCGTGTTTGATTCCTTTCAGCAGTGTGTATGAAGTGCGAACGTTGGGAGGGTTTGCCTCGCCGTCAGCTGTCTCGAACCGGATTAAACTAATTGGTTAAAGACAAAAAAAACTTTTGTTCTCGTCTCTAATAAATTGCTATGATAAGAGTAGGAAAAAATGAACGTTTGGACAACCACCCATAATACATTTTAATGTATTAAATTGTATTATGTTATATTATATATCATTACTTAATACATATACAATGGTGGCAAAACAGAGACGGAGAAAAAACACTATTCCTAGTGGCATCAACAATAAAAAAAATGGAAAAGTGAAACCCTAAAACGCTCTCTTTTACTCTCTAAAACTTCAACCTCCAAATCCTAAAAAATAAACAGTCGCCGCCGTTCGAATTTCCGATCGGCTTCTTCCTGATCCTTTTCCACCACAATCTCCAAGCCTGATGCGACCCTGCCAGTGAATCGCGTGCCAATGAGCTTGCACTTAGAGGAACAAGAAGCCATGAGCTTGCGCTCAAAAGGGATCGTGACAAGATCGCGTGCCTCAACGCAAGCCATCACCAGAGAACGCGTTCTCCTTCAAAGCGCCACCAGCCAAGCACAGAGATCACGTTCTACCTTAAGATCCTTTCCACCATCACTGACTGCGTTCTTTGATTGTTTTCTTATTCTTGAACATTATTATTTTCAGTGTTTTCGTTTGAGTGTGTGTTCCACGCATGTCGCGTGGGCCAGCCCATTAAGCGAGACTCGGCCCATTTGAGTCCCGCTATAAAAGGCCAACTCAGCCTTCTGTAATAGGTTACGTCTAATTTGAATCAAAGCTTAAGTTTGAGAGCATATCGCCTCCTTCCTTTGATTGGACGTCAAACACTTATCTATGTCTTCTCATCTCCTTCACTCCGCCGCCGACGCTACGACATCCACTCGATCTCCATCGAGTTTATCCAACCCCGTCGCCGACGCTATGGCCACTCACTCGATCTTCTCGAGTCTATCCCCTCCGCTGCCGACGCTACGGCTTCGCTCACCTCTCGAGACACCATCCATCATCTCGAGCCACAAACACTGCATTCCATCCAAAAACCCTCAGATTCGACACGCGCGACTCACCACTAAGATCACGATCCGGCATTCACAAGCAGGAACGCATCAACTGGCATCAAAGCCTTTGATCTTGTAAGTCGCTTGTCAAGTCTCATTTGTTCACAATTTTTTTTTCTCCATCATCTTGCTTCCGCCATTGTCACATTTGTTTTTCCTTCCATGCTAGTCCTTTCGGTTTCTACAAGAGAATCTCTTGGCCGATAATTGCTTGATCCCCGCGCAAAAATTGTGTGATTTGTTTGCATGAAATCTACGTAATTAATTGATTGATTTTCTTAATTAATCGCGTGAATCTCGCTAACATATCTTGCCATATTTTCTTGTGTTGACCGTTATAAATCTGCATCAAATCTTATCTCTCCTATCGCGTAAATCTCGCGATTTCTTTCCTTAAGTTACTTAACCGTTTATTTTTATTTTAATTGTGTAATCTTATCCGATCTTAAACCAAAAGTCAAAGACTAAGATTCGGATTTGAAACTCAAATTTCGAAAGTCAAGTCGCATTTAAAAAAAAAAAGACGCGACAATTCAAAAAAAAAAAAAAAAGGAAAGCCAAAATAAGGCAACCTTCTTCCCTCACCGGCTAGGCTCATCTCTTATCCCTCCACCGTCTAGCGTCACACTTGAAGGTTTGTCTTGTGTGTGCGCGTTGTTTACGCAAAAGATTAAGACTTCATTCTTTTGGTTTCGTTTGCTTTTGTGCTTGCATATCACACTTGCTTTGCTTGCCTTTAGCCGCCCTCACGGCCAAAAGAACGCGCCCTCCTACGTGAACACTTGTTGCTTGTTAAGTGCTTACTTGTTCTTTGGTTTTGTATTGTCTTTGGTTCGTTTTTACTCGCGATGTCTAGTCATATTGTGATAGGTAGCCTCACGGCACCCACCAGTGGAAATGTCCAAGGAGATGGAAACAACCAACCATCACAGCAAAACATTGCGCAACATGAAGTGGTCCCTCTCGCCAATCCTCCCCAACCAGACCCCATTCTGGAACTCTCAGAGGAGCAGCGCGAGATACAAGAACTTAGGCGCCAAGTTGCCCAATTGCAAGCCATGCAACGCGCTGCGCCGGCCCAACCCATACCAACTTTGATGGTCCCTATGGACACCCTGGGCGCGCCACGTCACACTGAAGTCGGGCCAAGTCAACAACGCGTGGATAAGGGCAAAGGAGTCATGCCCTCCACCTCAAACTTGCAACCGCGACTTCAACGAATCCAATCTGTGATCGAAAGCCGCCAAGGCTATGTGTCGCATTGCGAACGATACGCACCGTGAGCAACACCAGCCGGCTACGACAGCGGCTCCGACCGCGACGATGATTCCCATGGTGAGTACTCTGAACCCTTTGACTTCAATGACATGTATGAATCCAGGGGAACAAGACGCCGTCGTGAGATTGCATCAACACCTCTTTCCGGCCGAACTAGACGAGATGCACGCGACTTCGGTTTGCCGCGTAGATCTCATCGAATCGTAGACAGCGAGCCGCATCAGCATCGCCATGATCCCACCCCAGTGCCATTCGACGTCAACGACCACCTTGGCCAGCAAAGTGTGCGTACTCCGCGTTATGGCTCCGATGGCTATGGATCGACGACGCCGACTATACATGATGATTTCAATGAGTTCGACGACGAGGAGATTGAGGACGTAGGGCTCATCAATCCAGGCTCCTTCCATCCTCCCCTTGGTGATCCCATTGAACTCCAAGATCAGCCAATGGATTGGATTCCACCTCCACTCCAACCAGTAGGACAACCACATCGCATTTTGGGCGACAACATGCGTGCCTCTCATGGCCAACACCACGAGGACATGGCGCGTGACTTTCGTCGCCAACACAATACACCTGTTCAAAGACGAAGACAAGGACGCGCTGAGTATAACGCGCCTCCTAGGGACTTCGTCGCTAAAGATGTCCAGGCTCACCAAGCTCGCCGTCCTCATCATCGCGCTGAGGAAGCTGCACAACGCGCTTATGCGCCACAACCTGCTCAACACACACCAAGGCTTAGCCGCCATGAGGTAAAAGTTAAAATTGAGCATTTCTTTAGCGAATATGATCCCGCTGTGTTTCTTGAGTGGGTGTAGGCTACAGAGTATACTTTGCAATATTGTCGCGTCCCCACAGAGGAGCATGTTGACGCGGCAACGCTACACTTCAGAGGTGCTGCACGCGTTTGGTACCACAGGTTCGTGGACGATCGCGTTCGTCGACACTTTGCTCCCATCACGGAGTGGCACCAGCTCGTGTATGTCATGACACAGAAGTACGTGCCAGCGGACTATAGAAATCAAATGCGAATGGAGATCGCAATGGCGCATCAAGGCTCCAAAACACCTCTGGAGTTCTTCTCTCAGTTGGAGGACATGTACTACAAAGCCAGCATCAGTGTCGCCCCATCCACACTGCGAACGAAATTTCTGAGTGGCTTGAATGTGTCCATTCGTGACCAACTCGAGATATTGCCAATCAAGGATCTGAATACCTTGACTCACACCGCGATGCAAATCCACAACCAACAAACGCGTCGCCGGCAATCATCTTGGCAAACTCAAGGCCAATGCAGGTATGATCCTAACATTAGTCCCTCCCTTACTACTGATGTGCGTGCTCCAGTCTCAGGATCCACCGCGTACAACCAAGGCCGTGACGCCAAGACCGCGATGCCCAACTCCAATGCCCCTCACGCGACCACCACAAAGGGCTCCTCACCGAGCAATGAGCGCGCGCGTGACCTTGAATGTTTCAAGTGTGGAGGGCGCGGCCACTACAAAAGGGATTGTCCGAATAACAGAAAGGTCCTCTTCTCCAACACTGCAGTCGGATATGCATCCTATGACGAGGAAGTGGCACCGCTTGAGGCCATTGACGAAGAAGACCGTGAGGACGCTTATGCGTGTGAGGTTGTCGCGATCCATGCCGGCACACCTCTCAGCCTTGTCATGCGACGCATTCTCACCGTCAAAGAGGCCACTCTAGTCGACCAACGCGAGAACCTATTTTACACGCATTGCCTGGTCAAGACGGCGTACATGAGTGTCATCATCGATGGAGGAAGTTGTTGCAACATCGTCAATGAGAAGGTGGTCAACCATCTCAACCTGCCGACAACACCTCATCCACAACCATATGGCCTACCATGGCTATCTTCAAGCTCAGGTAACACTGTCTCACGGCAGTGTCTTATACCCTTTTCTATTGGTCAATACAATGACACAATTTTATGTAATGTGATTGTAATGGACGCCATCCATCTCTTGCTTGGGCGTCCATGGCAGTTCGATCGTCACGTGCTTCACGATGGGTGATCAGCGCTACTTTGTAGGGTTTAACTAGGAGTTGTTACCGGTGTTTTGTGTAACACCCCGGGCCAGAGGTGCTACAGTGCCATAGTCCCGAAGGACTATAAGGCGGGTGAAATAAAAATTTGCAAAACATATCCCATACATAATATATACCAAAAGCAGCACAGCGGAAAAACCTGTAAAACCTGTCCAAAGTTGAAACCATAATCAACTTAACATACAGAAAGTACTACAATTTACAAACCAGAAACCAACAACCAAAGACCAAAAGCCAAAAGCCAATACAACAAGTTAGACCACTTCAAGGTCCAAAACCAAAACGATACATACAATCAAGTCAAAGTCTCAAACCAAAAGTAGAGTTCTCGACTCCAAAACCGACGATGATCAAGAACCTCCTTGCTGGCGCTGAACCTGAAAAGCCTGATTAACTGAGGGACCCGATACCCCAGCCAACCACGGCATGTAAACCGCAGTTGGTCAGTCTCGTGAAAGACTATGGCAAGATTAGCCCAGCCAAAACAGTTTCAAAACCATAGAGTTATCATGACAATCAAACAATACCAAACAACAACAGATCATCATATATATATATATACTTATATATCATAAATACACTTGACTATTATCACACCAACCAATTAACCAACCATATGTAACACCCCCAAAACTTAACCCTTTTGGAAAGGTATTACCGCCAGTGACCCCAGTGTTCCTTACCGAGATCACCCAAGGCTTTACCGTTTAAATACAAATCATGAAATACAATGATACAAAATGATAACCTTATTCATATAAAACACGAGTCCCGGGATTACATCCCAATCCCGAATAGGACAAACACAGAGTTTAAATAAATTACAACGGAAATCTTAAACAAGGTACATCGGAAGACTTTTAAAAGATATTACAAAAAGGGTTGTGATCGTAATGATCACCTGCCCAAGGATCTCAACCTGATTAAAAGAGATTATTAAAAACGTCGGAAAACCACCGTCGACTCCATAGTCCTTCTAGTCTTCTCATCTATACTCTATCTGATGTGCCGAATCGAACGGATGACACCAGCCCACATGCGGAGAACAAAGTTCGTGGGTTAGTCTACATAAATAGACTAGCAAGGGTAAAAAGCAGAGTGGTTCGAGTGATCGTAACCGTTTACTATCATTGTCCCTCGAATAATAACCGAAGGGACGATACATAACCCGGCACTTTCACGGAATAACAATAAGAGGTATGCATGAGAGAAGATTCTGGAAGACTTCATCTTCACAGAAATCGACTCGAAAAGAGACTCCAAGAGATTGAGTCTTTAAGGAAATATGACAAATCTGGAATGTTTACAGAATCATACAACAATGATTTTAAAAGTTGACTGAGATGCTTCAGTTCACGACCAACCTCATCGCATACAGCGAATCCAGATCGGAAAGAGAACGTACTATGATCAAAGTCGAGACGAGCTTTCCTAGCTGTACTATTACTTAGCTGCACTACTCGCCATGGGTTTATTAATCATGTGCACTCGGGCACATATCTTATTTAATTACAAAACCCACATTACTGAAACACGTTAATGTTATTAAGAGCGACAACAAGGCTTAAATCACAGGGTGACAATCATGTCAACCCAAATTAAAACACACACGCAGGACTTAACATCATTATGCCGAGTAACAACGGCGTTATTATTACACCGGGTGACCTTACGTTCACCCTGATTGCACTATTACAGTGCTTACACTTTAATTATGTGCTTAACTGCACTTATCTTATTACAACACACACACACACACACACTGTTGAGGCTTTTAATATTATTCCGAGAACACGGAAGTTATTATTACACCGGGTGACCTTACGTTCACCCTGATTGCACTGCCACAACGCTTACAGTGTAATTTACAGGGTGACAGTTACATCCACCCCAATGCACTAGCTAAGTGCTTAATACACAGGACTTCAATTAAGCTCATCCAATGGCGCTTGCAAGGCGCTTAAAACACTTTAGATCCTTACATGTGGATAAGAAGCATAGGTCATGACCCTTAAATTATTCGGAATAATCCGAGGAATATTATGATTTAAAGAAACGACAAATCCTTACTTGGATTAGCGTTCCCACGAATATTAAATTATAAATAAACGACTAATCCTTACTTGGATTAGCGTTCCTACGAACACTCGTGCTAACTAAACAGTCTAACACAACAATTATTCACATTAAAGCCATCCAGGCAATTAACTTAAACATAGAGATAATAGAAACAGTTAATCCTTACTTGGATTAGTTTTCCTATTAGCCCACATGCTATTCTAGCATTAAGATTAATTTCACAACAATACCATCACGGTAATTATCACATAGGATAGCGTTGTTCTAACAGATATACAACCTATGATAATGTCATTATTACAGTTTCCAAAATAGTTTATAAAACCATTTCCAGATAAACACAGTAATCATTCCAAATTAATTACTCAGATAAACAGCTGATAATTAATGTAAATATGGAACGATGAGCAAGAGCGAACCGCCACTTGCCTTAGTCCGCAGATCTGGAACAAAGCAGAGACAACGGGATTCAGGGCTCGACACGCGTATAGCTCCACTAGCATAAACACCTTCGAGTCGACCCAAAAAGGAACCCTAGGTTAGATTCGACAAACAATAGTACGAATACACGAAAGGACGAAAGGAATCGAAGGATACGAGACCCGATCGAAGGTCTCGGAAGCCAACGCAACAACTCCTGGGCAACAACCCTTCACGGCCGGCCACCAAACAATTGCGGCGGGCGCCGCCACCATCACGGCGGGCGCCGCCTCAAGCACGGCAGGCGCCGCTCAACGGCTTCCTCCACGGCGGCTGGCCACACACCACGGCGGCACCAAGATCTTCACGGCGGTCGCCGTCCCCAACACGGCGGTCGCCGTTCTCATCACGGCGGGCGTCGGGATCTTCACGGCGGGCGCCGTCTCCCTGGCGGCGGTCGCCGTCGCTGAACAGAAACTTAAAAACGGGCGAGAAATCTTACCCGCGACGCTCGATTTGGTTCGCATTTCGCCTTGCTTGGCTTCTAGGCTTCTAAGGGCCTTCCAAGTCTCCTTTGGCCACCGAGAACGACACCAAACGAGCCTCCAACGATCCACGAGAGCTTTCCGAGTGAGAGAGCGTTTTTCTTTGGGAGCATTTTTGAGAGACGAGAAATGGACAGCGTAATGGCGTTTTTCACACCCTTTCTAGCTTCACCCATGCCCTCTATTTATAGGCAAAGATTAGGGTTGTTGGGAGCCAAAAAGCTTTCCAATTGTGCCCTTGGGTATTAACCCATGGTTAGTCCATTTGCACATCTTGGGCAATAATCAAGTGGGTAGAGATTTGGTATTAATCTTAACTTGCGATAACAAAAGTCGTACACGAACGAGTATAGACTTCCAACAGGCCTTAACTGTATAATTCTTCACTGAGAAAAATATTACAGATACAGAGCACATTACAGAATGCCTCCAACTACTTGAATTAAATCCGACGTACATAACGGGTACTCGGGAAAATTCCAAAAATTCCCAAAATAGTCCTTACAGAATTACGGGGTATCACACCATACGTCAAAACGCAAACATAAACACACACTATCACAACCGATCAATTACCCATTCTTATCCAATTCTACACGATACTAACCTCTTCCATCCAACCTCAACTCATCACAAGCATAAATGAAAAGAACGATCCAATCCAACTTCCTCTCCAATACTAATACCTCAATCATCAACCCTATAAAACATGCATATATCTTACTACTGACTTACAACCAAGACTAATCAATTATACCGAACTCCCTACTACACTAACACATCCAACTAACCTTCACATTAACAACACATAAGCATCACCACTTACTAGTTACAAATAACAATTGTAACACACGTAATTTCAAAACCATAACCAATGGCCAACAATGACCCACAACCACCACTAACAACAATCAACGTTTAACACAAACCAATAACCACACACACAAGCGAAATCATCAACATAACCACTACTTAACTCATCACAGTTATCACAACCATCAACCAATATAATCATATAATATATAACAGTTATCACAACCATCAATCAACAACTAATCAATCAACATCAATCACAATTAGCCAATATTCATAAATAAACCAACACACACAACCACCAACACCCCGTCTCCACCACCACATCACCGGGTGAGACAATCAACACACACTTCCCGGATGGGACTTTCACCATCCAACCCTTGGTCCTTAACGACGTAGGCGTGCACCCTACGCGATTTGGTGAGACTATCATCACCTGACGCTTCCGACTCTGATTCAACATTTTTGGCCCATAACAACGTAGGCGACACTCGGTCCCTACGATGTTTGGTGAGGCTATCATCACCTGACCCTTCGACCCCCAATCAACGACAATCCAACCACCACACTGACACTCAATCAAATAGCACAACGACAATCAAAATCACATAATCACACATTATCACATATCATCACACATCAACACACATCAACACACATTATCACACATTATCACATATCCTCACACACACATCATCACACAATATCACACATATATATATTCACCCAAGTAACTTTAAAACCAATAATCCAATCAAACCACATCAGTCCATCTACAACACGGGACAATTACTAATGTACCCACACATTCACACACACACAATCCAACACACGCACAAACACATTCAATCCAACACACACATACGATCCACACACACACACACACACATTCAATCCAACACACACATACGATCCACAAACACACACACACATTCAATCCAACACACACATACGATCCACACACACACACACATTCAATCCAACACACACATACGATCCACACACACACACACCCACACATTCAATCCAACACACCCACACGATCTAACACACACACACGTGTCAACAGACACTATCAACAACAATCAATCACATTTAGTCACAATTGACTACCACGTCAACATTTAATCAAATACGATACAAGACAAATCATATCACACGCACATACCCATATTCAACCAAGCAATGGTAAACTTAATTATGAAATAAACTGGGCATAAAACAATTTATAAAAATATAAAGTTAGCAAGAATCCTCTTGCCTCAAGTCGAACCACAATGACGACTCCAGAGATCTCCAAACCACTCAAACGAACCTGAGACAACAATCCGAGCAAAACCCTGGCGTTAAATCATACCAAACCACAACTAGAGAAAACCCCCAAATTCAAACCCTAATATCATACCTTCAAAAAATCAGCCAACCACACACACACAAATCAACTCAATAGCTCACGAAATCCTCTTCAACTGCCCACGAAGAATAATTCAACATCAATTCGGACCACCACACAACATCAATTCGAACACATAACACAATATCAATTCGAAATTAACCCAACCCAAGCTCACCTCGACGACAACCAAGCGGTAGTCACCGAGAAGGACTCCTCGTCGCTGGAACCACAACAACAACACAGAACCGCAGCTGCATAGCTCCAAATTCGGACACATAAAAATTCAGCAAAGGAATTCAGTCCACGCAGGACAACAACAACAAATCAGACCCAAATTCAACAACAACACCAACCAACCTTACCTCTTCGTTAGCCTCGCCGAAAAGAGGGCTACCGACGCCGGAGACGACCACCACGACGACGGACTGCAGCAGCTCGCAGCACTCGGCACAACAACACAACAACCACGAACAGCACCCACCGGCGGCTCCACGCAGAGGAGGAGGAAGAAGAGCGGCGGAGTGGTCCAAGACGGGTTCGCCGGAGAAGAACACTCGGCTGGCACCGGAGAAGGAACGAATTCGCCGGGGGAAGAGAAGGAGCTTGGATGGGCACCGGTGAATCGATCGGGAGAGAGAGAGATCCGAATTTAGGGAGTTAGGGATTTAATCCCCCAAATTCCCATTTTTCCCCTTTTTAGTAAACCCCATAATTAATTTACCAAAATGTCATTATCAACTTATTTGGGGTATTTCATTCTCCCCCCCTTATAATAGTTTCATCCTCGAAACTAGAGTCAAACAAGCTCGGATAACTGTCTCGCATAACTGATTCCAGAATATACAGGACTTGCCGAAGAATAACCTTCTTTGAGAATCCATTCTCTAATATCTTTACCAGCTGGCACACATAAGCGATTCTGAAATCACCATATTCCATCTTTCTGAACAAAAATCCGAACATCCTTTCCTGAGCAACCTCACTGATATCTTACTCAACATTCCATTTCATTGCATGCTGCTGTATCCGCTCTTTCCTGAACAATTTCGCTTTCATCCTTCACCATTCCAGTTGCAATCTGGCAGAACTGTCAGACAAGCAATCACATACTCGAGTGTCAACTTCCTACTCAAGCATCAACTACCACAGTAGCCCTTTCTGATTGATACACAATATCTTTTCCATAATCCTTAAGCAATTCTAGCAGCCATCTGTATCTCATGTTCAACTCTCTCTTACAGTTTGAGCGGATAAGAAACATACGCACTGACCTTCTCATTCTGCATTAGAACGTAACCCAAACCTTGTTCAGACACATCACTATAGATGACAACCTTTCTGTTCCCTGCAGTAAAACTAATACTGACGCACTAATCAAACACCTCCTGAGTTCTTTGAAACTCTCTCCTGACATTTCCCGTTCCATTCAAAATTCTTAGCCTTACGTAACCTGCCACAATCTGCCTGTAGCAACCTGCGCATTCTACTTCTCAACTCAGTCAAACCCATAGTCGTGAAATCCCCCTTTTTCAGATGCAGACCGAGTTCTCTGTTTCTTACTACTTCCAACATCAATAGCCTGATCAAAATCAACTGTAGCAGTCTCCCTGATCAGCACTCATCAGTACTCAAGGATTGTACAGCTATGCCTTACCATCAAAGTTCATCTCAGAACACAACCATATCTGAATGCGCTTAATCTGTCCTGCTCAACCCTAACAATAACGGTAGCACAATAATTCATACAGAATCATCACCACTAAACTACCTGCATCAACCTCTTGACGATAAGCCCAACGGCCTCATCCTCTACCATACTCATACTCTTTAAACCTCTAGCACGTCCCACTTACCAGGGAACGCACCATAAAATTTACTTAACAATATTAAACATCGCATATGAAATTAATCATCAATACTCAACATCACATATAAATATATCAAACATTAGCACAAAACATCACAAACAACCAATACTTACCAACACAACTCACTACAGGTTGACAGCAAGGATTCCTGATCACCCGATCGTTCATAACAACAACGTATAAAAATTCTCAAGTTGAAAACTCGGAAAGAACACATTTTTTTGAAAAGAGCTCTGATACCAACTTCTGTAACACCCCGGGCCAGAGGTGCTACAGTGCCATAGTCCCGAAGGACTATAAGGCGGGTGAAATAAAAATTTGCAAAACATATCCCATACATAATATATACCAAAAACAGCACAGCGGAAAAACCTGTCCAAAGTTGAAACCATAATCAACTTAACATACAGAAAGTACTACAATTTACAAACCAGAAACCAACAACCAAAGACCAAAAGCCAAAAGGCAATACAACAAGTTCGACCACTTCAAGGTCCAAAACCAAAACGATACATACAATCAAGTCAAAGTCTCAAACCAAAAGTAGAGTTCTCGACTCCAAAACCGACAATGATCAAGAACCTCCTTGCTGGCGCTGAACCTGAAAAGCCCGATTGACTGAGGGACCCGATACCCCAGCCAACCACGGCACGTAAACCGCAGTTGATCAGTCTCGTGAAAGACTATGGCAAGATTAGCCCAGCCAAAACAGTTTCAAAACCATAGAGTTATCACGACAATCAAACAATACCAAACAACAACAGATCATCATATATATATATACTTATATATCATAAATACACTTGATTATTATCACACCAACCAATTAACCAACCATACGTCAAAACGCAAACATAAACACACACTATCACAACCGATCAATTACCCATTCTTATCCAATTCTACACGATACTAACCTCTTCCATCCAACCTCAAACTCATCACAAGCATAAATTAAAAGAACGATCCAATCCAACTTCCTCTCCAATACTAATACCTCAATCATCAACCCTATAAAACATGCATATATCTTACTACTGACTTACAACCAAGACTAATCAATTATACCGAACTCCCTACTACACTAACACATCCAACTAACCTTCACATTAACAACACATAAGCATCACCACTTACTAGTTACAAATAACAATTGTAACACACGTAATTTCACAACTATAACCAATGGCCAACAATGACCCACAACCACCACTAACAACAATCAACGTTTAACACAAACCAATAACCACACACACAAGCGAAATCATCAACATAACCACTACTTAACTCATCACAGTTATCGCAACCATCAACCAATATAATCATATAATATATAACAGTTATCACAACCATCAATCAACAACTAATCAATCAACATCAATCACAATTAGCCAATATTCATAAATAAACCAACACACACAACCACCAACACCCCGTCTCCACCACCACATCACCGGGTGAGACAATCAACACACACTTTTCGGATGGGACTTTCACCATCCAACCCTTGGTCCTTAACGACGTAGGCGTGCACCCTATACGGTTTGGTGAGACTATCATCACCTGACCCTTCCGACTCTGATTCAACATTTTTGGCCCTTAACAACGTAGGCGACACTCGGTCCCTATGATGTTTGGTGAGGCTATCATCACTTGACCCTTCGACCCCCAATCAACGACAATCCAACCACCACACTGACACTCAATCAAATAGCACAACGACAATCAAAATCACATAATCACACATTATCACATATCATCACACATCAACACACATTATCACATATCCTCACACACACATCATCACACAATATCACACATATATATATATTCACCCAAGTAACTTTAAAACCAATAATCCAATCAAACCACATCAGTCCATCTACAACACGGGACAATTACTAATGTACCCACACATTCACACACAATCCAACACACGCACACACACATTCAATCCAACACACACATACGATCCACACACACACACATTCAATCCAACACACACATACGATCCACACACACACACACACATTCAATCCAACACACACATACGATCCACACACACACACACACATTCAATCCAACACACACATACGATCCACACACACCCACACCCACACATTCAATCCAACACACCCACACGATCCAACACACACACACGTGTCAACAGGCACTATCAACAACAATCAATCACATTTAGTCACAATTGACTACCACGTCAACATTTAATCAAATACGATACAAGACAAATCATATCACACGCACATACCCATATTCAACCAAGCAATGGTAAACTTAATTATGAAATAAACTGGGCATAAAATAATTTATAAAAATATAAAGTTAGCAAGAATCATCTTGCCTCAAGTCAAACCACAACGACGACTCCAGAGATCTTCAAACCACTCGAACGAACCTGAGACAACAATCTGAGCAAAACTCTGGCGTTAAATCATACCAAACCACAACTAGAGAAAACCCCCAAATTCAAACCCTAATATCATACCTTCAAAAAATCAGCCAACCACACACACACAAATCAACTCAATAGCTCACGAAATCCTCTTCAACTGCCCACGAAGAATAATTCAACATCAATTCGGACCACCACACAACATCAATTCGAACACATAACACAATATCAATTCGAAATTAACCCAACCCAAGCTCACCTCGACGACAACCAAGCGGTAGTCACCGAGAAGGACTCCTCGTCGCTGGAACCACAACAACAACACAGAACCGCAGCTGCATAGCTCCAAATTCGGACACACAAAAATTCAGCAAAAGAATTCAGTCCACGCAGGACAACAACAACAAATCAGACCCAAATTCAACAACAACACCAACCAACCTTACCTCTTCGTTAGCCTCGCCGAAAAGAGGGCTCCCGACGCCGGAGACGACCACCACGACGACGGACTGCAGCAGCTCGCAGCACTCGGCACAACAACACAACAACCACGAACAGCACCCACCGGCGGCTCCACGCAGAGGAGGAGGAAGAAGAGCGGCGGAGTGGTCCAAGACGGGTTCGCCGGAGAAGAACACTCGGCTGGCACCGGAGAAGGAACGAATTCGCCGGGGGAAGAGAAGGAGCTTGGCTGGGCACCGGTGAATCGATCGGGAGAGAGAGAGATTCGAATTTAGGGAGTTAGGGATTTAATCCCCCAAATTCCCATTTTTTCCCTTTTTAGTAAACCCCATAATTAATTTACCAAAATGCCATTATCAACTTATTTGGGGTATTTCATTTTGGGTACCATTTGGAGATGTTTAGAGCACAATTATAGAGATTGGAGTTGAGGAGAAGAAGTATATATTTGGTGGTTTGGAGGAGCTTAAAAGAAGACATTAAGAAGATGAGAAGAAAACCACAAGAGAAGACGGAGGAAGAGATGAAGAAGGAATTGGAAGACCTTTACAGGAAGTTTTCTGCGGTCGCGGAATTCACCGCCGCGGTCGCGGAACATCACGAGACGAAGAGAGCAACAATGCGAAGATCCGCGGTCGCGGAATTCTATAGCCGCGGTCGCGGAAAAGTTGAGAGCAGCGAAGATCAAAATTGTATTTTCCGCGGTCGCGGAAATTCCTCCGCGATCGCGGAAATCCCATCATCAGCCCGCGGCGAGGATTTTCTTCCGAAGTTTTACTTTTATTTTGTTTCCTTTTATTTTATTTCTTTTATTCCGATTATTTTATTTCCTTTTAAGTTATGTTTGTTATCTTTAGCTTTAGGTTTGCTAGGTTATTTAACCTAAGTTTCTTGGCAGTCTTTGGGAGATCTTGGAATTCAGACTATTATTCAGTATTGTTTTTCCCTTTGAGTTTTTGTTTCAAGACTATGAAGAACTAAGCAACCTTTGTTTAGTCCGACGATTGAAGCCTTCATTTGATATATGGTTGTGAGATTATAATTTTATTCCTATTCCTTTTGATTATATCTTTTCTCTTGAGCTTATTCCTATTGATTCTTATTGATTTGAATGAAATGATCACCTAGTTGATAATAGTAATTGTCTATTGCTAGGGTTTGGATATTTCGAGTTGAAATCCCTTATCTTGTGTAGCAATCATGATATTCTAGGACTAGTTGGACTAGTTTATTATGAAAGAGAATTGATTATGTGTTAAATGCTGCGAGTTGTGGTGTTGTATGTATCCTGGTTAATTCATATGCTTCTTGCTGCTATTGTTCTAAATCTTGATAGTTTCTCGTGCGTTCGATAGTTAGGGTTGCCAGGACTAGTTGGACTGGTAACTATTTCAGAATAAGGACAGGAATATTCATAGGAAGGAATAGAGATAATCTAGGATCAATCAATCAAATGAATGGTGGATATTTGTCTGGCTAAGTACTTTTTCCCAATTGATTACAACCTTTGTTTTGATTTACTTTGTTTACTCGCAAAACAACCAACAAACCCCCCCTTTGTTACCTTTGACATACTACTTGCATAAAGAAAGATAGCTCCTCCATGTGGGATTCGACCCTTGCTTGCCTATTCTACTGAGTTAGGTTTTTAAGGATTTACTTTGATTGGGCATCACGACTTTAGCCCCTATCAATGAGTATATAAACACCTATGTGTTTACCTACCACGGGAAGCGCGTGACTCTCTTACCTATGTCCCCCCATGAGATTTTACAGGATCAGGTCGAGCGTGATCGAGAAAAGACTTTGGAAGCAGCAAAGACAGCGTCAACACCGACGCGACCCAAGTCAGATTCGGGGGATTCTTCCACAATAGTCCCTAGCAACATGAGATGGCGTACTTCCTTATGGCAAGACAACGCGCCCAAGGATATAACGCGTTGCAGGGAGATTCTAAGCACCACGCCAACTAGTACCGCATTGAAAGGATGTTGTGCACACTATGTGCTTCTCGTGCGGCCAAGCTGTCATCCTTTGACCGGTCTGTCACCTCTCGGGCCGAACGACAAGCTGTTATCTAGTTTGAAAGACCATGGCCACACAACCTCGGCCAACCGCATAGAGCAAGTCCATGCGATTCGTCGCGCCGCGCGGTACGCGTCGCTACACACACGTCGTTGCATCGTGTTCGAACCCTACCAGTGGATCGCGTGCCAATGAGCTTGCACTTAGAGGAACAAGAAGCCATGAGCTTGCGCTCAGAAGGGATCGTGACAAGATCGCGTGCCTCAACGCTAGCCAACACAAGCCATCACCAGAGAACGCGTTCTCCTTCAAAGCGCCATCAGCCAAGCACAGAGATCGCGTTCTACCTTAAGATCCTTTCCAACATCACTGATCGCGTTCTTTGATTGTTTTCTTATTCTTGAACATTATTATTTTCAGTGTTTTCGTTTGGGTGTGTGTTCCACGCGTGTCGCGTGGGCCTGCCCATTAAGCGAGACTCGGTCCATTTGAGTCCCGCTATAAAAGGCCAACTCAGCCTTTTGTAATAGGTTACGTCTAATTTGAATTAAAGCTTAAGTTTGAGAGTCTATCGCCTCCTTCCTTTGATTGGACGTCAAACACTTATCTTTGTCTTCTCATCTCCTTCACTCCGCCGCCGACGCTACGGCATCCACTCGATCTCCATCGAGTTTATCCAACCCCGTCGCCGACGCTACGGCCACTCACTCGATCTTCTCGTGTCTATCATCTCCGCTGCCGACGCTACGGCTTCGCTCACCTCTCGAGCCACCATCCATCATCTCGAGCCACAAACACCGCATTCCATCCAAAAACCCTCAGATTCGACACGCGCGACTCACCACCAAGATCACGATTCGGCATTCACAAGCAGGATTGCATCAAAGCCCATCTTGCTTATCCCGATCCTCAATCTTCAAATTGGATTTCTGCTCGCCTAGATATCGGTCTGGAAGCGGAAAATCAGGCTCCTTGTTCTGCATAATCGTTGTGTGAACCAATCTTCCTACAACTTTCCTTTCCACAAATCCAGTTCTCAGAGGTGTGTCTTGGGTCCTTTCTGTGATGATGCCAATCAAAGGAGCGAGTCCCAAGGGACATATTTCATCGAGAAGCCATCTTCAGAGCGGTCTTTGACGAGGGATTCGGGAACTCGTTTGTTGAGTTGCTTGAGGATTTCAGAAAGAGGCATGCTTATTCCCTCTGTGACAACGAACTCCTCACCCAAAGCTAAGCCGCATCTCGCATCTAAGGATGCCAATCAACATCGACCCTTTCTCTGTCCTCTGGGTGACCGCAAGATACAGAGGCGGTGGTCGAGTGTTGCTCAACAGAGACGTTTGAAGGAAGAGATCGGGTACTGCTTTGGTTTTCAGGTTCTCGTCCCTGCTGCACGAGAGTGGAACTGGAGCAGTTTTCAACTCCAACCCTCCTTTTCGGGGAGATCTTCGACCCAGGTTTACAAGTGTTTTCTTCCCTTGTCTCCTCTTTGCTCTTCCTTGTGTTTTTTTATCCTTCCTTTTTATTTGAATCCTGACTGGCTGAATCTGAATTTCCAAACCCTGATCACCTTTAAGTTGATCTATGCTTTTTCGTTTTGGTGTTTTTTGTGCTTTCTCATTTTAATTTGTGCTTGTGTGGTTGTTGTTCCTCTATGGGATAAAGGAAAAAGAAATTTGATAAAGGATGTTTGCGCCTCTCCTGGTACCTTTAACTCCTATGTTAACCTCACAACTAATAGCCCTGACCCTATTGTTTCGAACCCTAATGAGGCGACCCCTCCTTCTGTGGTCAAAACCAACACTGAAACCACTTGGTACACTACTCTTCAGAATCAATTATTTGGTCATGGAGAAAAATAGCAGCTCACTAAACAATCTGGCTGGCTTAACATTAACAAAAATATGAACCATAGTGCCATGAACAAACAACAATGGAGTCTTATCTTTATGCTTTATAATAGCTCGAATCTGACTAGGTTGGTGTACATGTAAGAAAAGTTTTTTTTTTCCTGAACAAGTTTCTTGATATCAGTCTATGTCTGGAGTGGCTCTGTATTACTATTTGTGATATTAACAACTCTCGGCTATATCTTACAAAACACTACAAAAAAACAGAAACTTTATTGCAAAATTAAGTGTATGCACTTGTTGCGGAATTGCCTTCTCTATCATTATGATTATTATCATAAAACTGATTTCTTCTTCCCTTTCATATGTTTTAATGTGATATGGAATCTGATTCTGGATGAGAATCTGGTATGCTGGGAATTCTGGCATGGTTTGTGCTTGCCTTCCCTGTCATTTTCTTGTTGCTCACCTTTATGCTTTGACAGCAAGAGAACTTATGATGTGCAGGCTTGTATTAGTTGCTTGCTATATCAATCATTATTTTCCATTGGTGAATCTCTGACCACTACTGATCCTTCTTACTCTTTGAGTAACTATAAATATAAGGTAAGTTATCCTTCCTTGGTCAAACATTTAACCTATAATAGTTCTAATATGTGGATTGCTTGTTGTTTGTTCTTACAGGAGGCAGTTGACTGGACTACTAGATACTATATTAGTATCAACAAAGGTGAAATTGATCATGCCAATGAACCAAGATGGCACGGAGAAACAATACAAAAAATGAACCCTTATCCCATGAACAAATTTTTATGGAGTTTCAACTCCAAGAACAATTGTTATCTTCACCTTTGGTGTGACTTAACCTTTATTTTCACTCTGTCATTTACAAATGCTTCTACTCAGTGGAGTAGGTTCCCAAACAATATGTCCTTTGTTGTAAAGGATATATATGCTATGACAAAGAACCTTATGTATGCTTGTTTACAAAGAAATGTGAATAGGCTGAACAGGCCTTCGCAAAAAAATAAGAGAGGCATTTGTGAAATCATACAAATCAACCAAATTGTAGACCAACAAATCACCTATAAACCTCCTGTTGCATATATTTGTTATATGAACCTACATCACAACTCTAGAAGCAAGTCCCCTAACTGTCTTTGGACATGGGGCCATCATTTTATAATTTTCTTATGAAGATCGCAACATGGAACTGTCGAGGGATTGGAAAAAAAACCATTTGGATGGACATCGAATCCTTTTGCAAAATTGAAAGGATCCAATTACTCGCATTATTTGAAACAAGAACGAACAAAGAGCCTAGCGACAAACGTTGGAAAAAAGCTGGATTTGACCAATTCCATTGTGTTCCGGCCATTGGTTTCTCTGGTGGCATTTGTGTCATGTGGAAAACGTATCAGCTTACAAATGAAATTCTTGAACTAGACAACATTGAACCAAGATTTGTCAGTATTAAGTATACAAATCTATCCACAAACATTAAAGCATTGCTTATTCTCACATATGCCCCTCGAATGAAGCTGGTAAAAATGAGTTTTGGGAAGCCATTACCACTTTTATCAAAAATAGTGCTCATCCTTGCATTATTATGGGTGACCTTAATGAAATACAAGATCCAAGTGAAAATTTGGGGGGTTCTCCCCCAACAATGACATATTTGCGAGATTAAGAAATTTTAAAAAATGAATGTGAATTACTAGATATACCAATACAAGGCAATACCTTTACCTGGAGAAAAAAAAACTGAGATTGATAACATTTACGAGAAATTGGATAGAGTCTTAATTCATCACCAAATCTTGCAATGGTATCCAGATATTTGTACCAAACACTATGCATTCACTAGCTCTGACCATTGTCCAATATCCATTGAACTAGCTACGACAACTCCTTTCAAAAATCAACCTTTCAAATTTGAAAAAATTTGGATGACTAGAAAGGACTTCAGAAATGTAGTAAAACAAGCTTGGAGAACAAACTATCATGGATCTAGAATGTATAATTTAGTATCTAAGACAAAGTTACTAAAAAAACATGCTAAAATTTGGAACAAAAGCACATTTGGCAATGTGTTCACCCAGCTTCAAAATATTGAAAAACAACTCTCTGACATTCAATTAGAAATTTGTACAAACCCTAATAACAATCTAATCCAAAAACAAAATAGAATAATTGAAAAAAAAAACTCCTTTGTTTCTAAAAGATTTTTTGGAATCAAAGAGCAAAAGTGAAACATATCAAATTCAATGATACCAATGTAAGCTATTTTCATAAAATAGCAAGTGGGAGAAGGAATAGAAAAATCATAAAGTAAATCAAAACCCAAGAAGGAACTAGCATTATTGGTGAAGAGAATATTAGAAATGAAATCATGAATGATTTCATAAAGAGAATCAGAAGTGAAGAAATGAATGAGAGCTTACTTCGGGAGAATCTTGAATAAATTCAATCTGAAATCTCAACAGAGGAAATATAGAACTAACAAAAAATGTCTCTAATGAAGAGATCAAGAAGGCTGTTTTTGACATTGTAGGTCTTTCTGTTATTCAAGCAGTTAAGAGTTTTTTTCTATCAGGAAAATTACTCAAACAAATCAATCATACATTTATAGCGTTAATACCAAAATGCGATAATCCTAACTCTACAAATCATTATAAACCTATTAGTTTATGTTTTACAATTTATACGATTATATCAAAAATATTAACAACAAGACTGAAAACGACTATGGATAAATTAATCCATCCTTTGCAAGGAGCATTTGTAGCAAACAGAGCTATTCAAGATAACAGTTTAATAGCTCATGAAAATTTTCATTCCTTTAAATCAAAACAAGGAACTGAAGGATTCATAGCTCTTAAACTAGACATAGAAAAAGCCTAAAATAGAATTGAATGGAAATTTATTATTCAAATCATGAAAAAAAAATGGATTCCATGAAAAATTTATCAACTGGATTAAAGAATGTATTACGATTGTATCATTCTCAGTGCTAGTCAACAATGGTCCTATGGAAATTTTCAAACCAACAAGAGGACTTAGACAGGGAGACCCCCTATCACCCTTTCTCTTTAGTTTAGGATCTGAAATCCTAGCTCGAAAACTATAACGAGCATCTAATAGACCTCGAAAACCTATCGGCTTTCAAATCTCTAGACATGGAACTCAGATTCCTTTATTGGCTTTTGCGGATGACATTATGATATTCTCAAAAGCCAAACAAGAAAATTGTACAGAAATCAAGGAAATAGTGGATGAATACTGTAAAATATATGGACAAAAAGTATACTTTCATAAATCTGTCTTTCAAGTTACGAAGAAGGTAACCACTACAAAAAAATTGGCAATCCAAGGAATACTTACAATAACAAACATGATATCCCTTAAAAAATATCTAGGATGTCATATCATTAATGGTAGGATCAATTCTAATATCTTTGCTGATCTTTTGACTAGTACACAACAAAAACTAACTAAATGGAAAGCAAATTCCTTATCTCAAGTAGGGTGAACAACACTAATCAAAGTGAATCTTGCATCTAGACCTAACTACCTGATGCAAAGTTTCATGTTACCAACACATATCCATAATGAACTGGATAAACTAATAGAATCTTTTTCTAGAATAAGGACCCCTCATACAAACCTCTTATTGGTTGGGAAAAGATTTGCAAACCAACTAAACAAGGAGGACTTGGATTGAGAAAAGCAAAGGATATGAACAAATCACTACAATTTAAATTATTGTGGAAAATCTTGGCCGAACCAGACAATTTTTGGGTGAAAATTATAACCGAAAAGTACCTACAAACACAACATATCTTACATTATGAGAACAAGGAAATTGTTCTTGGCAGTGGTCCAAAATGAATGAAATTCTGGACGAATTCAAAAAAGGACTCATTTGGCAAATTGGAAATAGTAGAACCATTAAATTCTGGATTGATAGATGGTTCTCTACAACTCCTTTATGTGACATTATCAACATAAAACCAATACAGAATAAAGATGTTTTGGTGGCAGATTTTATTCTACCAAATAATACCTGGAACAAGGAAAAGATTGAACAAATTCTACCAACTCAGATATCTAAACAAATAATATTCACTCCAATACCCTTAAACAATATACATGACAAAATGTATTGAGAAGCCAGTAAAAATGGTTGCTTTTCCACAAAATTTGCCATGAATATGATCAACAAAAACAAAAGATATACAGCGTATGACTCTTCTTGGATTTGGAAATTGGATACTTATCCTAAAGTAAAAAAATTCCTATGGAAAATTATGAGAAATGGGCTTCCAACCAAAACCAGACTAGCTGAAAAAGGAGTAGCTCTCCCTTAGGAATGTGTCCGGTGTAATGCACAAAATGAAGATTCTAATCACCTGTTATTCTAGTGTAGTCATACACTAAAAACCATAGAAAAAATAAACAGCCACACACATGGAATTATTAGAACTCTAAATATAGATAACAAAAAAGCCTCTGAAATAATTGAGGAAATTCGACAGAAAATTAATAGAGCACAATTTGTAGAATTGACAGTCTCTTGGTAAGGAATCTGGTTCTATAGAAACCAACAAAGTTTTGGGAGACCAAGTAATGATATTGACCTGATAAAAGATGTACCTATTTACAATAAAAAATCAAATCCATAATTGGAAACAAACAAAGACCTGGAACCCAGATTGTCTGGAAGAGCCTAAACAAAAAACGAACAATAACAACAAAAATAGACGACCAAAGAAGAAATGGAAAAAGCCTCTGAATAATGTTATTAAAATTAATGCATATGGATCTCCCAAGACTAATGGTGACTCTAGCTATGGATTCATATGCTGAAATAGCAAAGGCGGACCAATTCACATTTTTGGAGAAAAGTGTGGAATATCAACCCCGTTAAAAACAGAAACACTTGTAGTCAAGAATGCTCTGGTTAAAGCTTATGCATTAGGTCTTAGCAACATTCACCTTGAATGTGACAACCTAACTATTGAAAAAGTCTTGAATAAGATCTGACACTGTCCTTGGGATATTGAAATTTTAATTCTGATATCCTTTGTGTTTTACAACTGTTTTCTTCAGTGCATATCTCTCATGTCTTCTGAGAAACAAATGTTGTGGCCGACTGTATTGCGAAGCTGGGACAACAGAGTTCTTTGGAAGATATTCAAGCCAATTTAGAGCTTTTAGTTCTCATCTGCAAGGATGTTATAGACTGAGAAACCGTATCGTCTGTGATTTTCGGTTTAATTATTACTTTGTAAAAAAAAAGACGGAGAAAAAACTTAATTGCAATAAAAATGTGCAAGTAAATACTCCGTACTCAACTTGGACATACAAATATAACACATCAAATTTTTTGCACCCTAATTGTGCACCCTTTTATGTACCCTTTAAGTAAAACTTAATTATTTTATATTTTAAACTTTAAATTAGGATTAATAATTAAGATTTAGACTTTATAGTTTAAGATTTAAGGTTTATAGTCTATGGTTTAGGATTTAAAATTTAGGGTATAGGGTTTTAGGGTTTAGGATATAGGATTTATGGCTTAGAATCTAGGGTTTATAATTTAGGGTATAAGATTTATATTTTAAAATATAGGATTTATATATTAGGATTTAGAGTTTATGTTTTAGGATTTAAGATATAAAATAAATAAATTTAACCGTGAGGGCATAGAGAATTTAAGCTCCAAATATAACGGCTCTATAAGTTTTTCTTTTCTTTTTTTGATAGGAACGGCTCTATACGTTAAGGCCACTCCATTTACACTCACCTCTTCACAATATTACACGTTGGAGTCGTCGTAAAGCCACAGCCTCTCTAAGTATGAACCCGGAGACTTATCATCCGAACTATATCTATTGTACCGTATGGACCGGCACGTCGACGTTCAACTTTTTGGTAAAAAATATAACCATTTTAAAATCAGAATAAAATATTATTTATGGTAGCGGGTCCCACCGACCTCTTGTTTGCTAGCGTGGATCAAACACCATATGTCTCCACCGCTCCATTGTACTAATATCTCTCAATCTCTCTCTAGTCTATATATACACACCGTACCCCTCCTCTGTTTCTGCAATCCCCATTATTTCCACCTTCTCTCTTCTCCCTCTCCAGTCTCCACTACCAAAACATTCCCCACAGGAAACAGAGCATTGCATGGCAAACAGCTTTCAATCGCATGTGGTATCAGACTTGTGCTTGGGGAAGCCAGCACTCAAGTCCATCTCCCTCTCCTCCTCCCTCGGCGATGCTCTCGTAGCTCTCAAGTCCTCCGACGACACCTTCCTCAGCGTTTGGGCCTGCCACCACCACCACCGCCACACCGCCGCCGAGGCCGAATGCAGATGCGTAGGGAGGATCTGCATGGTGGACATCTTGTGTTTCCTCTGTAAAGATGAGAACTTGCCCTCCCCTGTTTCTGCTCTGCAATCCCCTGTTTCTGTAATCCTCCCCAAAGACTCTGGACTTGTCAAGCATGTTGACCCATCTACAAGGTAAAAAACAATTGGATTATGGCCGGCCTTAATCTTTTAATTAAAAAATGGGAGATTTTGTATCGATTCTCGATATTGATATTGGTGTATTTTTTATCTTCTAATGTGTTTATTCTGAGTTGGTGTCACGTGGATTCTGAATTAGATGGATGTGTTTTTAAAAAGGTCTCGTAAGAAAACTTCCTTTTCTTTTGGCTTTTTGGGATCTAGAAAAGTCTATTCAAACCAGTCATTAATTGAGAGAGTGAGAAGAACCCGTCTACCATTTTACAAATCACAACAACTTTCGTTTGAAGTGTTATAGATCTTTGATGCCAACAAATCACAAAGAAAAAAGAACGCAATATTGAAGACCCGTCAAATTAATCTTTTAAGTAATTGTCATTAGCACCAGCCGCCTAATGACTGTAATTAATCCATAACGTGAAACGCGTGGGTTAATATTTGTAATTGTACTGTCAAATGCTTAGTCTTTTCTTCTAAAATCTTATCTCCTTGTTTTATGACTTGATACACTGTATGTAAATCCAATTGTTATGACTTTTTATTTCTTGGGTCAAGAATGTTATAACATAAACATTTCAATTTTAATTTATTACATCTGTACGTATTTCTTCTCATGCATCTTGTTGGGTAGATGTTGAATAATTTTCTTGTCTATGCAGCTTACTAGAAGCAATTGGGTTGATCGTGGAAGGCGCCCAAAACTTAGTAGTCCCAATACAAACAAACAGCAGCACCTACTCCCCAAGAAAACAGGCCAACAACCACCACTTCGCCTCCGCCGGCGGCCAGGAGTACTGCTGGCTGACCCAGGAAGACCTGCTCCGGTTCATCCTAAGCCGAATCGGGGTCTTCACCCCAACCGCAGCCTACTCCGTCGAGGAACTCGCCATCATCCGAACCGACATCTCGGCCGTCGACTACCACTCCCCTGCCTCCCTAGCGCTCGACCTCCTCGCAGGCTCGCTGACCGGTCAAACCCCCGTGGCAGTGGTGGACGACGAGGCCGACGGCGCCCTCGTGGGCGAGATCTCGTCGGCCGCCCTCGCGGGCAGCGACGAGTCGACGGCCGCCGCCATCATGGCGCTCTCGTGCGGCGACCTCATGGCCTACATTGACAGCTGGGGAGGCCCTCCCGAGTACCTCATTCGGGCTATCAAGTCTCGGTTGAAGGAAACCGACTCCGACGGGCTCCTCGCGTTGCTCGACGACGAGTACTCGTCGTCTCCGTTTCCGTCCTCGTTCTCATCCGACGACGAGGATTCCGCGTCGTTGTCGTCCCCGCTGTCTTCGAGGAGGCATAGTAGGTCGGGGAGCTACTCGTCGAGGACGGGGAGGAGGGCGGAGGAGATCACGTGCCATCCGGGGAGCTCGCTGGTGGCGGTTATGATCCAAGCTATCGCGCACCGGTCGAGCTACGTTTGGGTGGTCGACGACAACTTCGGGTTGGCCGGTATCGTGACGTTTTCGGATATGTTGGAGGTGTTCCATGAGCACATGAAATGCATGTTTGAGGAGGAGTTGGGTGATGACGAGTGATCGAACACATCTGTACGTTGATCGTTTCTTGTTAAGGTGAAAAGTTTGGGGCTAATTTTGCATTATATTCATGTGATCGAATTAATACGAGGCCTTTTTTGTATCCTGATTTTCTACTGAGAGGCCAATGTACGTGTATCCTTGAATGTGCTTGTAACGTACGTGTGATTAATTTGATGAAGTTTGTACGTTTGTTCTTCTTCTTCTTTTTGGTTAAATTGTACGTTTGTTCTTTGCTTTAGGTCTTTCTCATGCATGTGCTCTTCCCTGCTTTGCTTTCTAAGTTAATTTTGGCTATACTATTTGATCATCAATTTAAAGTTGGATATAGTCATATTAACATAATAACAACTTGACCTTTTTTGCATTGATTTTTCTCATTGAATCGCCAAAAAGGTTATGGTAATGAAGCAGTTGAACTTGAATTTAAATAAATTAAATGGTCTTGTCCACTTTTCTCTCTTACCAAATATCTTCTTCTTTTCCTGGGATGGTTAATTACAACAGATGGTAAATGCCAAAAAAAATTAGCTAGCCTACACCCAAAAACAGTCCCGCTAGCTGTTGTCAACTACATACAGTGACGATGATCTTAGTATAAACTATCTTCAACCTTGATTATTAATTTTTTTTATATGCATCTATCCGTTTCTTCAATAACTTGTTCATATTGACATGTTTTTTTGTCTCACAAAATGTATTAGGTCATTACAACGGAGAAGAGAGTATCAAAGTGGTGATCTCAGCTGGGTTGAGAATGTTGAAACCCGATTCAACCCTTCGTGAAAATGTCGAGGGTCAACACACCCTCGATTCGGTTTTGTTGAGGATTTGTTTGTTTGGGGGACATCCTCAGTAGCTTTCTGGTCACTTGCTTCGCGTAGGGCGGGACCTCCAGCTCCACGGTTCAGTTCTGATGTTGATATCACCTCTTCACGCCTTCTCTAGATTGTGCATGGTTGTTCTCGAGCTCTAGCGACTTTCTCATACGCGAGATTCACCTGAAAAACACCCCGGAGATGACTTTCCCCGGGGCGGGCTCTCCGACGCTCAAGTCAGTTATCTATACAAGAAGCATATATATATGTATGTAGATAGAAAGGTTAGGATTGAGAAATTTACTCATCCATCCAGCTACCTCCGCGAAGGACTAGGTAAACTTTTCATAGACGAAAGCAACACCAAAACCACAGATATCGCACTCGACAGAATTAGAGCATAAGTGAACCTTAAACAAGTATACTCGTGTTGAATATTGTACCGTGAAGGGCTTACGCGAAGGAAGCCATATGAGCTACACGGAGAGGGCTTCGTGAAGCGGCTCTGTGAAGAAGGCTTCGTGAAGCAAGCTTCCGTGAAGCAAGCTCGTGAAGCAAGCTGCACCGTGGCGTGGATAGATGTGGCCGGCGGGAAGAGCTCCGCGACGGCGCGAGTTGCAGTGGCCGGCGGGAAGAGCTCCGCGACGCCAAGTTTCACTAATATGGTTCAAGCTTAAGGCTCTAGGTTTATTAATTATCCGGAGCTACTCTATATTAGCATGCTAGTTCCAATTTACTAGACCTCTTCATCTATGGTTAATTAATTATAGCTTCGTACTTGCTTGGTCTCATACTTCTATTTCGAGCTAATTAATTAGTGTTTAAAGCCGGCTTAGGACCAATTAATTAACTAGCAAGTATTTGGGTATAGAAAATCATATCTTGTACTGTTGACTTCAACCTGGGGGGAGAATGGTAGCAGTCATAAAAGAGAGCCCCGCGATGGTGTCCTCCTCGCGAGGGACATTCTACGCGTACGAGACCGGTCATCAACACTGGCGGATGGGCACGGGCATGAGGAGACTCCGCGGAGGTGCTAAGAGGGATGAAGGGCGAGAGAGGAGGGATCGGAGACGGTGTCGGGTCAGGTAAGAGAAGGGCGGGTTCTGGGGTGAGTTTCACCGGCGACACTCCTCAATCGCCCTTTGTCGCCGAAAGGCGTGAGGTGCCAGCTACTCTCACCGAGATCTCGTTTTCATCCCTTTTCCGGTCATCTTCTTTGGAGCCTCCGAGAGCTCGTCTCCTCCAAATGGCAGAAAAGGCCCCTCGTCGGATTGTCGCCTCCCTCTCTTCTCGAAATCGCCCTCGATGACCTTCTCCCGAGAGCTCTCAATCTTGGCTCCCTTGAATCGCTCCTCCGCCCTTTTGCCCGATTGCGGCTCCCTTGCCTTCCAATTGCCGGAACCATCATTCTCCCATGGAGCTTTCAGAGAACCTTGCCTCTCCCTTCCAGCCCTTTGTTTTTGTGGAATTCAAGGGCATATATAGGCATTGTCGTCCACTATCGTGCTGCCAAGTGTCGCTTGTTGGTTGATGGACTGACTCCAGTCCTGTCCATAACCGAATTCTGGTGGACGTGAGGTCTTACGCGTAGGCTTATCTACGCGAGTGAAATCCGACTCCCACAGAGAATACTTGAGTAATTAATCCCTAAAATTTGGGAGCACATTGAGTAATAATTCAGCCCTCTCTCTTGTACAAGAGTTTAGAATTAATGCTACAACAGTAGTTCATGGTGGACTTGGTGGTAATTGTGGGATCATGACTTTGTCCGTGAAACACCACCACCCTCAGCCTCCGCAAAGAGTCTTCGCGAAGAAAGCTACCCAGACTTCCGAGGAAAGTTGGGCCGGCCCATCTTGGACTTGGGCCATCTACGAGTATATTATATATACGGCCGAAAGAGGAAAGTTGGGGGATCTTTTTTCCAGCTTCTGCTCCCTTCACCAATCCCCAAAACCCTAAAAAAGGCAAAGGGAATGACGGCTGCCATAAATGCCGGATTCAAGCTTTGCTTAGCTCTCTTCTCAGCCAAATCTCACGTCCCACTGAAGCCAAATCTGAATATTCCTTCGTGTAATCTCCTTTTTTTCCTGATTTCTTCCGGTTTGCTTACTTGGACGTCGGAGAGTTTTCTCTCGAAAATCCCCCTTTCCGGGATTGTTTCAGGTTGACATCATTGAAGAGGAGCTGCAGCTAGTTCCATCGAGGAAGGAGATCAGAACAACCATTGTCCATCGTGTCCAAGACCTGAGCCGCATCGAGAAGCCTCTCTGGTGAAGGGAGATCAGAGGAAGTCCCACCCGTGGTTATCTGGAGTGCTAGTCGGATCACCGTCCGATACCCCGGGATTCTGCAGTAATGATTAATTAGCACTTGCATTCATAGTTAATCAATTTAATTGACTCCCACTTAATATTTCAATCTAATCTTACATTTTATAAGAGAAAAATATTCTTGTAGGTTGAACAACCCAAAATAATAATAATAATAAAACAATACTAGAGTTGTACATGATAGATGGAGACATCCAATTTGTTTATGCATACATATATCACAAACGTACACACGGTTTCTTGAACCATATTTACAGCTCATTATATGTGGTTAGGTAATTTGCATTGATCAAGGTGGAAAATTTCCAACATTGTGAGGTCAATGATTCATGGCACTTGTCAATTTACATTTAAATGCCTCTATATCTTCCAATTTCATATGATATATGTTGCTCCTATAAATTGGAAGGAACAAAAAATAGATTCGTCTAGCTTGTTTAATTATGAAATTGGGTCAGGTATGGGTCATATTTCATAGTGATGGTACCTACATTTCTGACACACTAGCTTGTCATGGCTTCCCATTCTTCTCTGCACCCATCAAGTAACATTTGTTTACCATGTCTTGCAAGTAGACCTGTATAAATGCGGGTCGGGTCGGAGTGGGATCGGGTCTGAGCCAAATTTCGAGCCCGTTTTTTGTGGGCCCGGGTCGGGTCGAGTCCGTTTGTCGGGCCCAACATGCTAACCGTGTCCGTTCGAAAGAGCGGGCCGGTCCGCATGTCATATAATATATTTTAAAATTATATTTTTACTATATTTTTTTAAATATTTTGGTATTTATCGGGCCGGTCCGTTAAATTATTTTTTTAAATGTATTTTTTAGGCTATATTTATTTTTTTAATGTATTTTTATATAATTAAAATTTTATATGGGCCACGGGCCGAGCCGAGCGGCCCGTACGGGCTTAACCCTGTTACCGGGCCCGGCCTGCCAGTCCGAACGGGTTGGACCAACCGGCCCGTTCGGGCCGGAATCCTTATCCGGGCCCGTAATTCCTGGCGGGTGGGCGGGCCGGCCCGCGTTTGCACACGTCTACTTGCAAGATCTGTCGCCTTCATCTCGGATATGAACTAAACCGGGTTCTTGATCCGAATCCAGATCGATGCAATGTAACAATAAACCAAACTAGACAGACTCCTTTGTCAAAAAAGTTGCACATTGTGGGTAAGACATGAAAGTTATGTAATACTTTTTTTTACTAAAACTTTTGTGTGGTGTGAATAATGTATTGTGTTGAAGGTGGTGGAGGACAAAGGCTGAAATCATACACATGAAAAGGACCTTTTTATGGGCATAAAGAGTTGCAAGCTACTGTTCCAGGGTGTTCCATGTCATGTGGAGGTGAAGTTGTGTCTTGTAGTTACAAATGGCAAGTTTGCTTGGTAGGTTAATTAGGACATTTCACATTTGGACCCTCATTTAATTTCATCATAACATTGCAGATGTGATCTTGTTAGGGAGAGAGGAAATTAGTAGAAAGAGCAATACTTTAGGTGCAGTTGTAGACATTATATATAAACCTAACTGTACCAGCTACCCATGTTATCAAATTAATTCACCAAGCTATTACTTACGTGGTAACTTACAATCTCTGTTCAATTAATCACTTTTATCCCAAAAATTAAATTAATTAGGACGTCATCCTGGGATTTCAATAGTTTAATTCACCTTTCTGCTGATCAAAATAAGACACCTCCTTTTAGTTTTTAATAATAACAAGCAAAACAGTCAACATCTGCATGAATCATATCTATAAAACCACTTGAGCAGCTGATAAAGACTTGCATATAATCTTGTATTATCGATCCAAAGCAAACATGTAGAATGTAAAAAGATCTACCAGTACTGGTACGTTTTTTAATAAATGTAGGGATTAGGAATTTTAAATGTGTTTATCCAGGTCGATCTTATCCGGTGGGATAAACCTAGTTAGTTGGGTTCTTGATGACAGCATATATATATATATATATATATATATATGCCTAGCTAGAATGACTCTAGGATTATGGGTTTTAATTACTTGGCCTAAAATTGCAACTTGTAATGGTAAATAGGCTTTTCAGGTATGCAGAAGAGTGCTCCTGTTGATCGATCTGATCCTTTAATACTGTTAAGCACTAATCTAATTGCATTGCTCATGATGAGCTCAGTACGAATTAAATGTACGTTCTAATTAGTACGTTCCACGAAACAGTTAATATAAAACATGAAACGGCGTACCAACTCGCGAAATGAGTCCCTGATTGCATAAGCAGCACATGCAGGCGGTGCGTTGTTTACGACAACGATGAGTCTTGGAAGTACATGTGCGTGTTCGAACGCCAAACTATTTCAAGAATCTGCGAAAATGGGAGCATTTTCATGCAACCATACGGCTGCGACTTGCAAGAGTTGTCGCCTAAGGAAGATGTGCATTTTCTGACACATTTTATAGCTTATCACGAGGCAAGTTTAAGTGGTGTCGTCCTCAAGTTGACCTCTTTTATTGTCTCCAAATGCCCCAAGACCGGAAGATGTGGCGAGCTCTTATATGTGATGTCAAACACTACTCATGGTCTTGTGATCTTATATATGTTAATTGTTAAAGAAGCCCAACACGTGTAATAAACTTAATACACAACCCCAAAACCAACGACGGATAGAATAGTCCACTATTAAAGTCCAGTGGGCTCAACCAATCAACATTGGTCTGAGATGATAGGTTTTTTAAGACTTTGTCCAGAAATTCAACTTCAAAGATGTGTATGGAAAGAATGAATTGGCAGCAGCGTCGCCTCTATCAAAGTATATCTTCACTCCAGACGTAAAACGACTTTAACGGATAGATCAGGGTGTAACTGAGTTCATATTGCAGAATCCCGAATCTGCAGAGAGCGATTTGGCTAGCACTCCAGACCGCTTCGTGTGGACCCTCTTCCAACCTCCTTTCACCTGAGAGATTCACGATCGGCCTGGACTGCAGCTTTGATCTCCCACTTGACAACTCCACCTAAAAGGATTCCGAAAAAGGGGGCTCCGGAAGAAAACTCTCTGACGCCCAAATCAACTAACAATCCAACAGAAGAGAATTCAAAAGGAAAAAGAGATCAAGAAGAAGAGTGGGTGTTATCCTCACTAATGGAACATGGAAAAGTTAGAAAAAGGACAAAAAACGAGCTCAACAAGTTCAGAGCCCGGCATTCATGGCAGCCGTCATAAACCTTTCTTCATTAGAGTTTTTTGGGAATTGGTGAAAGGAGAAAAAGCTAGAAAAAGATCCCTTTCTTCCCTTTTTCGGGTATATTTATACTCCCAAAAGTCCGACTTCCTTTTGGGCTTGGTGGGCCGGGCCAAGTTTTACCAGAAGCTCACTCCGTTCTTTCGCGGAGGGAATTAAGACGGTTCTTCGCGGAGACGAATGTAATTCTTCCGCGAAAAAAATCGTGATCCCACATCCAGCCCTCCAAGTCTTTCGCTCCGTGAGTTTACGAAGCAAAGACTTGGTCCTTATCGCACTAGACCTTTATTCTCCACCTTGTCGTTATGCGACCGTTGGGCGATGTCGGAGTTCGCGTACGCCAGGCTTCTTCGGTTACTGCCCCTTTTCAAATTTCGAGGTGAATTCGAATTTTCATGACTGTTGGCGCCCTTTTCGTTTTCCTCTTTTTTTATTTTTTATTTCCTGCGACTTTCAACTTCCTCCTATCTTTCCTATAAATTGGAGGCGGTTCGATTGTCTTCTTCACCGCTTTCCTTTGTTCTCCATCGTTCGATGCCCTGTCGTCTAAGAGAACTGCCACTCTCAGTTTCAAGCTCAAGGTAGGCTTCTTCTTCTTCTTCTTCTTCTTTTTTGCTACTTTTCGTCTCTGATTGTCATCGTTTCTCTCTTTCCTTGGTTTTCTTTGTTTTGTGGACTCATTTTCTTCTTTTACAATCCATTGGAGCGTGACTTTCCTCAGATTTCTGGAGCTTTCAGATGACGTTTACTGCTCAGGTATTTTCGCTACTCCTGATTCTGCTTATGGAACTTCTCTTTTACTCAAACGCGAGTTTTCTTCTCTTAAATCTGCGATTGGCAGTATTATTAGGACTTGGAAGGAGGCGTATTCAATAACTAGTCTATCTCCTTCGATTGATTTCTAATTTCATCGTTTTCTCCCCCCTTTTTTGCAGGTTCTATGGTTTTATCTTTCTTCTTCTTTCGAAAAGGAAATTGTCAGATGAAGAAGCGCACTACTATTATGAGTGATACGGAGCCGTCCGGTGGCCCTTTCCCTCTGGCTTCGGACAGAGAGAATCGTTTCAAGCGTCGACATGACAAATGCCCAGTTGAGGTTCCTGAGGAAAGTGACGACAGAGCCTCTACAGAGAGTGAGAGGGACGCCTCAGCGGACGACGGGAATGACGTTTCCTCATTGCGAGAGAGTACTCCTCCTCCGCGGAGAGGACCTACGCCATCTTTTCCTGACAGGCTCAGGCCTTGTATTGTGAAGAAACCCGTGAAGAGGCTCCCCTTTACTGAGGAAAGTCAATATAGAGAGCAAGGTGGGGCAGAGTCGTGTTTGACGGAAACAAATCTCCGCTGGATTGCTAGTGAATTTCCTTTCCCTGAAGAAACCTTCTTGGCTCTTCCCGTAGAAAGACGCATTTCCTTCCACGCGTATCCTAATTTCATAGCGATTAGCCTCCCTGCCTTCCAAGCAGGTTTCCGCTTTCCTATCATTCCAGTTTTTAGGGAATTTTTAAACACTCTTGGGACGAGCCCCATCCAACTCCATCTGAATGCCTGGAGGGGCTTGACTGGCTTTTTCATTCAATGTAGAGATATGAGTATTACACCTACCCTTGACCTCTTATACACTTTGTTTTCTCCGCGTACTCTGCTAGGAGATTTCTGGACTTTAAAAGCCTTATAAACACAAAAGGTAGGTAAGCCTACTCGTTTGGACAAGTGTAAATAGAGGTGGTTAGTCTCTGATAAGAAGAAAAAGAAATCGGTCGGGAGAAAAAGTCTTCTCGATAAATTTAAGCGGGAAGATCCCCTGGATTTCGACAAGTATGTGACTCCCACGAAGCTAGAGATGGCGGGGCTTAGCATGGCTCATCCACCTGGCGGTGAGGGTGTTCCTTGGGGTTGACGTTGGGATACCCGAGTGACCCCTCGCGTCGAAGGACTTCTTTTAGTTTTCCGCATAGTTGTGCTTATTTCTCGTGCTTATATTTCCTCGTGTATGGGTAAGTGATGGCTTTCGTGTGTTTGATGGCAGGGATGAACTTTTGTCAGTTCGTGAAGACACTGTCCGGCCTGGAGAATCTCTCTCCGGTCGTAGATCAGCCCCGGGAGGGAGCGGGCAAACATGAGGGCAACCAGTCAACTCCTGTGGGGAAAGTTGGGGCAGGCCTTGCGAATGATGATGACTACATGATCCCCGTCAATCCTGGGACGGGGGGCGTTTGTGGAAATCCGGTTATCGATATCGGGTCTACTTCACGGGGCCCAGGTCTTGTCGCGGAGCCCCAGCCTCGTGTTCATCTTGCTGAAGAACATCTTGGTTCTTCTTCCCGGGCCAAGGCGATTACTTTTGTCCAAGGAGCTGTTGAAGATACACTAATTGAGGCTCAGCGTTTTCTTCATTCAGTTAGTTTCTCTTCTTTCCTTCTCTATTTTCCGTTATCATTTTACTATTTTTATGCTTTTGGTCTCCCTTTAATCATCCTCACTTGTCTTGTCACCCTTACCTTTTCTTCTTTACCTTGTGTAGGCCTCAGAGGCTATAGAGCAGGTTTGCACCTCTCTCAAGGCTCAAGGGACTACTGCTAATGAGGCAGGTTTGGAGAATGCTCGTCTACGCGAGGAAGTGAATTCTCTTAAGTCGCTCTAGGTTTCGAAGGATAAAGAGCTGAGAGCAGTGCAAGAGAGTTGTGAGAGGGCCCTCGCAAACAAGGAGAAGATTTTTGATGATAAGGAGAGAGTTGTACCGAAGCTTATTCGTACATGCGAGGAGATGAAGGGTCTCCGAGAATCACTTGAGAAAGCTAGGCAGGATGCTATGAATGAGTATGCCGTTGGTTATCGCCAGAAAGCTTGTGTAAACTTCTTTGCGAGGGCGTTCTACGTTATGGGCGGCTATATTGGAATCAAGTAAATGGCTGTATATCATGGCGTCCAAGCTATCAAATTTGATCATGCTCGCGACTACGGGCTCCGCCCTACCAACCGGAAGGGGTACTTGGTACCCAAACTGGGTGAAGTGGTAGGTGATCACGAGGGAGTTCTTGAAGCCTGGGTTGTTGACACTTGATAACAGGCTTTTGTCGTGTGAAAAACTGATATGCAAAATATCCAAACAAACCCTAAATCGTAGTCCTAGGTAAGTAAATGTCGAATCCACAGGGAGGCGAATTCTATCTTAATATGCAATTTGTATGTCAATCAGAAGTAACCAAAGAGGGGATTTTGTTTGTTTAATTAATCTAAGTATGCAAAAGTAAACAACTAGATGTGATGGATTCAGTAATGGGGAAAGACACTTAGTCAAACAACATTCACTATTTGTATGACAACTTGATCATAGATACTCACTCAAAATCACATGCAATGGAAATTCCAATTCCTTTTCAAATATAACTAATAGCACAACCAGATACTATTAGCACTAACTAATTAAACAACCCTGAAACTATCAAGATTCAGTTTAACAGCAGCTTTACGGATAGGAATATAGTTGGATACAATTCTAGATTAAAACAACCAGCTTTTATCCTAGAATGTAAATCGAATCTCTCCTGCATAAGACTAGCACAACCTGATACTAGTACGATGCAGTTGCTACTCAGAAATAGATATGCTCAACCAATAACAATCTAGATCTAGCAATAGACCAATAACAATAAACCCTAGTTGATCAGACTAAAGGTTATCAATATCAATCATAAGAATCGAGCGAGAGAAAAGATAAATTACATGCAATAGATTAAGAGTAAGAGTCTCACAACTAAATCATAATGAAAAGCTTCAGCGTCGGACTAAGCAAGAGAGACTTAGTTCTTCATAGTAGAAAAGTACGTAGAATGAAAATTAGGGTTCCGAGATAGGAGAAACATGTTTTTCTCTATCCTTAAATACTAAAGAAAAATAATTCTGAAATTAACCTAAAAATAAATATTAAAACGTACTAAAATAATATAAAATAAAACCGAAAAGGAAATCGGCTCGGCGGTTGCTTCCAACAGCGGCGGCGGCCGCTGCATCTCCCACGACGGGCGCCGCAACCGCGGCGGTCGCCGCATTTAAACGGCGGTCGCCGTTTTCAAGTCGTAGCTGATGTCCAATTAACGGCGGTCGTCGTAATTCTGCGGCGGTCGCCGTGACACCGATTCTTCATCTTCGCTCTTCAACTCCTAAGACTCCAAATGCGCAACTTCCGCACCCCTCGCCAAGTCTCCAAATCATCTCCAAAGCATCCTAAAACACCACTAAAAGCATGCCAAAACTCCGTCAATACACACAACATAATCGTGTGTATCAACACTCTTCCCGAAGGTGAGCCCCTTCTTGCTCGTCCTACTGTCTCTACTCTCCCTACTTGGAAGAAAAGGGATTGTCCTGAGGGTGCCAGCACTGCAACCCCCCAGTCATGAAGTTTTCCCTGGTGTATGCCTTTCCTTCTTTTTTGTCTTCCGTGGATTTGGTGTCTGGTTGTATTTCTTCTTCTTTTCCGCGAAAATGTTATCGCATGGGGTCTGTTGCTATCGTTTGCTGTCTTTTAATATGTTTGACTAGACTTTTGATTGGACAGTTCACTGCGCCATCTATGACTTTTATTTCTGCAGCACCTATTTTGTAGCTCTCTTCGTTTTTTTGTGCTTTTTGACTCTGTTGTTTCAGAACATTTATTACGCCTTCTTTTAAGGCTCTTAAATTTCTTTGGCTATGCCTTTGTTTGTGTTCGCTGCTTGTTTCCTATTAATATCTTGCTTGCCTGGCGTTTCAGAACATTTTTCTTTTTGGAGAAGATGGTGCGATTGGTCTTGGAGCTTCACCGTGGCGGTCGGATTGTCTGCAACCAAGGTGATCGTCGGATTGTGGCTATTCATCGCTATGTTGGTGGAACTCGAAAAGTTCAAGTGATGGGCGAGGTAACCTAATATGATTATGGGGCTTTTGTTGCTCTCATGTTTCATGAGTTTTGGCCGCAGATAGGGCGATTTTTCTACTTTCCTTCCGACGAGGATCCCCGACGATTGCGCGAGGTGACCGGTAATGAAGACATGGAAAACATTGTTGCCCTTGGAGAGGTTGGGCCGGTGGCTCTTTACATTGAGCCCACACCTTCACCTGGTTTTTCTCCACATAGTCTTCACCATGTAGGCCTCTAATTTTTAGATTTTCTCGTTTCTCTACCTCACCCCCACTTTTATTTTTCTTTCTCTTTTGTTCGCGAGTTTTCCCTTCCTTCGTACGCGGACAGAAGGAAAGAGAAATGAATCATTTGTAACAGGTTTCTCCGTTTGCGGTCAAACATGTACTGGCTTGTATTTCTTTGCTTGAACTACTGACAACATGCTTGTTGTTCTCAAGTTTGCAAGAGATAAAAAAAGTTCCTATTTTTCATATTTACATGCTTTGATCATTTTTGCTATGGTATTATGCTCTATTGCTTCGCGAACTCTACTTGCTTCTTGCTGATTGTGCTTCGCGGGCTGAACCTGCATTTGGAGCTAGAGCTTAGTCGCTTTCCAGGAAAACTTTTAACTTGCTTACGATGATCCAAAACATTACCTTGCTTCTTTCTCCAACTCCCTCTAGGTTTTGCCCCTCGAAACGTATTGTCGTGGTATTGCCTCGATTTAGCGCGTATACTGCTTTCCTTCTCTTGCTTGCATTGCCCGACTTTGGAGAGACTTGCTTTCCATTTAACTTGTCTGCGTACCACATATTTCTTTAAGTAATGGCTTCGTATACTCAACCTATTGCTTTGAACAGTGGCATCCCGAAGGCGCATCAGAAATCTTGCTTATAGGGTTGCTTGCTTTACCATTTGTCATTGCTCGCTTTACTGCTCATTGCTTTTCCTTTGGACCTTGCCCTTGCTCTCTTTATTTATTGCTAGGCCTGCCATTCATCCAGTCTCGCCTTAGTCATTTTTGATGGCTTGTTATTTTTTTTTAAGAAGAGAAAGAGCAAGGTGAAGTGCGATTAGCGTATCTCGCATTAACATACCTGACTGATGCTCCGCGTGCACCTCAGGGGTAGTACTTATGGAGCCTCATCACGTTCCAGGTGTTCGGTATTGGGTTGCCCGCGTAGTCCTTTAACTTGTACGCCCCGGGTGCTACTTCTTCTACTACAATGGAAAGGCCTTCCCAGTTGGGATCCAGTTTACCACCTTCTGTCTTGCGCAGGACAAGATCACCTTTCGCGAAGCCTCTGAGCTTTACTCCTTTGTTGTAGTAGACTGCTATGCGCCTTTTGTATTCCCTTTCGCATATCTCAGCCATTTCCCGTAGCTCTTCACGAAGTTGTAGTTCTAACTTCATCTTTTCAGCGTTCTCTTTCTCATCATACTACTAGACTTGTTCGCTCGGGAGCAAGTGTTCTACGGGGACCACAACCTCGACCCCGTATGCAAGCGAAAATGGTGTCTCCCCGGTTCCTCTCTTCTAAGTAGTCCGGTTGCCCCATAGTACCAGTGGTAGTACTTCGGCCCATCTTCCCTGAGCCTTTGTCAACCTTCTCTTCAGCCCATGCATAATTTTTCCATTGGCGTTTTCCACGTGCCCGTTTGTCCACGGGTGAGAAATTGAGGCAAAATGCAATTTGATTCCCAAGCCTTCACAGAAGTCTTTCAACTTATTGGTACTGAACTGAGGTCCTCTGTCTGTCACAATGTCCTGAGGCAACCCGAATCTGCAAATGATGCTTTGCCATAGGAACTTCTTCACTTGCTCTACTGTCGTGGTGGCTAGCGGTACTGCCTCAACCCACTTAGTGAAATAATCAATTGCCACCAGTATGTACTACAACTGACCTAGAGCCTTCGGGAAGGGGCCTAAGATGTCCATCCCCCACTTCACGAAGGGACACAGTGAGCTTATGATATGCATTTTGACTCCTGGCTGGTGGGACGCTGGGGTGTGTAGCCGACACTCTCTGCAAGACTGGGATACCCTTACTGCGTATGCCTTCATTGTTGGCCAAAAGTAGCACGCTCTCATTGTTTTGTATACCATGGCTCTCCAGCCTAAATGGTTGTCGCAAACTCCTTCGTGAACCTCTAGCATCATACTATATCCATCGGCTAAGGACAAACATTTTCGCCCTGCTATTCCTGCTAACATGTATCCCTTCTAGTACAAGACCCCCCCCCGCTTATGTAGAATCGCAAAGCCCTAACTTGCAGCTTTCTCTTTTCCTTCGGGTTTGTGGGCCATGTTCCCTTCATTAGGTATTCACGAATCGGTGTCCTCCAATCCTCTGCGTGTGATTCTTCTTCTTCTACTACCATGACTTCGCAATCGACGGCCTTTTGTGTTCTTGTTTCCAACCATACATGCCCTTTCTGTTGCAGCTTTACCTTGGACCCGAGCTTGGCCAACTCGTCTGCTTTTCCATTCTCTACCCTTGGCATCGAGTGGATCTCGAAATGGTCCAGCGTGGAGCAAAGGGTATTGGCCTTCTGACAGTAAGCAGGCAAGTTTCTCGTTTTGGCCTCATAGTCTCTGCGTAATTGCCTTACCACGACCTTTGAATTGCTGTAGCACTTCACGCTTCTCGCTCCATTTGCCAATGCCAATTCTACCCCTGCGATCACAACCTCATACTTCGCTTTGTTGTTTGTTGCTTGGAAGTTCAGAGCTAATGCATACTCGAAGTGTTCTCCTCCTGAAGAAGTCGGCGCGATACCTGCACCATTGCCTTTCTCGTTGGACGCTCCGTCTACGAACAATGTCCATACTGCTTGATCCTCTAATACCCCTTCTTCGCTTAGCTCGCGAAAGCTAGTCTCCACTATGAAGTCCGCGAGTGCATGTGCTTTAATCGCGGGCCTTGGGCGATAGTCGATCTCAAACTCTGACAACTCCACCACCCATTTGGTTAGCCTCCCGGAGACTGTAGGCATGTGGAAGAAACTGCGCAGCGGCAAGTCAGATAGAACCTGGATGGGATAAGCATGAAAATAAGGGCGTAGCTTCCGGGCGGCTATCACGATCGCGAGAGCAATTTTTTCTACCGGTGGGTAATGTGTCTCGGCTAGTATGAGAGCCCGACTCACGAAATAAACTGGTTGCTCCTGCTGTCTGACCAAGACGACACTGATCGCTCTGGAACTAGACGATATGTAGAGTTGGAGATCTTCTCCCACTATAGGTGTTGTCAGGGTGGGAAGCTTGGCCAGATGTTCTTTTAGTTCCGCAAAAGCCACTTCGCATTCTTGGGACCACTCGAACCTATCCGACTTCCGTAGGATATTGAAGAAGGGTAGGCTTTTCTCGGCCAACTTCGAATAGAAACGAGCCAAATAATTAACAGACCCGATGAATTTCTGGACCTCTTTCTGGTTTCGCGGAGCGGTCATTGCGAGTACAGACTCCACCTTTTCTGGATTAACATCTATCCCTCTAGAGCTGATGAGGAACCCTAAGAACTTTCCTGCTTTTACCTCGAAGACGCACTTCTCCGGATTGAGGCTCATCCCATTCCTCCGAAGCGTATTGAACACTTTGCGAAGATCGACCGAGTGGTCTGCTTCCCATTGACTCTTGACAACGATGTCATCCACGTAGGCTTCCACAATTTTCCTGAGCTGCTTGCGGAAAATGGCATCTATTAGTCTCTGGAACGTTGCGCCTGCATTTTTCAACCCGAAGGGCATTACCTTGTAGCAGTATATCTCTCGCTCTGTGATAAAGGTTGTATGTTCCTCATCTGCCAGATTCATTTTCACTTGATTGTATTCTGAGTATGCGTCGAGAAAAGAAAGAGCCTCATGGCCTGCGATGGAGTCCACCAGCTGGTCTAGGGGAGCTGAAAGTCGTAAGGCGGCTCGACCAACAAGATGTGCTCCGCGAAGGCAGTGGCCCCATATAGCGTCAAGGGCGAATTCAGGGTCATGAGGGGTCTACAATGCACCGTAGTAAACCCCATCTGCCCATCTCTTCGTGAGTTGTAGCGCGGGAAGTCAGGCGCCATCGACACTCTGTCCGCGTAGTAAGCGTTTCCCCCATACTCCTCAGGGTATGCTTCCTAGTGATGCGGACCCTCCAACGGTACGCGAGCCGGCTGTTCCTAACGTTGTTGTTGTTGAGCATGTCTCTGTCAGTCTTGAAACTGCCTAAACTATTCAAGCTCTTCCCCCTCCAGGACATACCCTGCGCACGCGGTGGTTGCAAGCTTCTTGCTGAGGGAGCTGGATCGACTCTAGGAGCTTGCGACTGCACCTCCTCTGACCCCTCGGCTTGCACGTTCGCGTCATCCATCTTCTAGGATCCGTATCTAGCTGCGTGAGGACCTCCCCACGGTCGGCGCCAGTGCAGAATCCTAAATCTGCAGAGAGCGATTTGGCTAGCACTCCATATCGCTTCGAGTGGACCCTCTTCCAACCTCCTTTCACCTGAGAGGTTCACGATCAGCCTGGATCCTAGACGTGACGGACGACTGCAACTTCAATCTCCCACTTGACAGCTCCACCTGAAAGGATCCCGGAAAATGGGGCTCCGGGAGAAAACTCTCCGACGCCCAAGTCAGCTAACAATCCAACATAAGAGAGTTCAAAAGGAAAAAGAGATCAAGAGGAAGAGTGGGTGTTATCGTCACTAATGGAACAAGGAAAATTCAGAAAAAGGACAAAAAACGAGCTCAGCAAGTTCAGAGCCCGGCATTCATGGCAGCCGTCATTCACCTTTCTTCATAGGGTTTTTTGGGGATTGGTGAAAGGAGAAAAAATTGGAAAAAGATCCCTTTCTTTCCTTTTTCGACTATATTTATACTCCCAAAAGTCCGACTTCCTTTTGGAGCTGGTGGGCCGACCCAAGTTTACCAAAAGCTCGCTTCGTTCTTTCGCAGAGGGAATTAAGACGGTTCTTCGTAGAGACGAATGTAATTATTCCGCGAAGAAAATCGTGACCCCACACATATATGCTATTAATTTTTAACATTTTCATGTGACATGGCACTTCCAACCATAACAGTAGTATGTTCCACTCATATTTGAGAAACATGTATTGTTACATTTTTGTTTGAAATGCTAAATACTATTTCCTCGATAGAAGAAAGGGTACAAAGGCTTGCGCTAAAAAAAACTAATGAAGGTTTAGATTTATAATAAAAACAACAAAAAGTTGTCGAATAAAGACTACAAGAAAAATACTACCAAATGATATGGTGGACAGGATTGTGAGTATTCCAATCCCCGTAAATCACATTACTGATAGGATGTACTTAAAACCAAGCAGAAATGGATGGTTCTCTACGAAATCAGCCATGAAACTCATTAACAAAAATAAATATGTCTCAGCTTATGACTCCTCCTGGATCTGGAAAATGAACACATATCCCAAAGTCAAAAATTTTCTCTGGAAAATTCTAAACAACGAACTACCAACAAAATCAAGATTACAAGAAAAAGGAGTGTCCATCCTCCTAGGTTGCATCTCCTGCACCCACCTTATGGAGGATACAAATCATTTCCTATTCCACTGCGAACATACTTTAAAGACAATCTCAACAATTAATATAACAACTAGCCTCTACCTGAGAACAATCGACCCCACAAACAAGCACATTGGACAAATCCTTGATGAAATAAAACTCAAACTCTCCCCCATAGAGCTGACATAGCTATCTATGGCCTGGTAGGGCATCTGGTTCTCGAGGAACCAGAGAACTTTATCAAATGACAACCCTAATAGGGATATCATTAAAGATATTCCTAAATATATTCAAAATCTTATCTCAACTTGGAATAAAACACGTAGATGGAACCCGGACTGCACCTTCGAACAATGCCCCACAGTGAGAAATGCAACAACTAAGACGAAACACCGAAAATCTAAATGAAAAAAACCACCTGATAAATTTATTAAAATTAATATAGATGGATCTACCAAATCTAATGGTTTGTCTACCATTGGCCTCATATGTAGAAATAACATGGGAAACCCGATCTTCATCCATGCAGAAAAATATGGCATATCAACTCCCCTCATCACTGAAACCCTTGCTCTCAGAAATGCGCTTATTAAAGCAAAAGAAAAGAAATTCGACCAAATACAAATAGAAACTGATAACCTTACTATTGCAAATGTTATTAATAAAATATGGCACTGTCCATGGGAAATCGAGATTCTTATTTCTGATATCCTATGTTTATTAAAATCCTTCCAGACAGTGCATATTTCCCATATCTTTCGAGAATTGAACTCGGTGGCCGATTACATTGCAAAACTTGGTCACAACCTTTCTCTGAACGATATCATGAACAACTCAGAGCTTTAAGCTCTCATCCGCAAGGATGCTATAGGCTGAGTGATAAGGTCTCCTTGACACTAGTCTAATTCTTACCTTATAAAAAAAAAGGTGAGCAAGTCATCATTGTACCTTGCCGCTGCTGCCATGTAATCTTCCCTAGCTCAATTGCTCGTTATGAACACTATTTGCATCACAAAGAGTACAAGTGTATCTTAAAAAAACAAAGTTACGAGTCTATCTTACGAAAAACAAAGTTACCGCAAAACTAGTTATGTACAAATATAAACAAACCAATATAAATAAACTAAAATAAAATTATTAAATTTAACTCTAATACTCCTCCTCAAGTTTTAACATGGGATGTTGAATGCCCAACTTGCCCAATAGTAATAAAATTTGTTGTTTGCCAACCTTAGTGAACAAATCAGCTGGTTGATGAGCGGAAGTGATATAGCTAGTGATGATACGGTCGGCATGAACTTGATCACAAACAAGATGACAATCAATCTCTATATGTTTGGTTCTTTAATGTAAAACGAGGTTAGCGGCTATGCGTAGAGCAACTTGACCGTCACAAAAGAGCTTCATAGGAGATGTAAGAGTGACGCCAAGTGATTGTTGGAGAGATTTTATCCAAATCAATTCACAACATGTAGAGGACATTGATCTATATTTTGCCTCATTTGAGGAACAGGAAACCGTGGCATGGTTCTTCTCTTCCAAGAGATGGAAGACTGGCCGAGTTTGATGAAGTACCTAGTAATAGAACGTCACGTAATTGGACAAGAGGCTTAATCTCAGTCACAAAGTGTCGTCAAATGTAGCGTGCTAGCTACAAAGATTACTAAGCCTTGGCCTAGACGACCCTTAAGATAGTGAAGTATATGTAAGGCTGCATTACAATGGGCTTGTTTTGATGATTGCATAAATTGAGCAAGGGTATGCACTGAGTAGCATAATTTTAGGCGAGTAATAGTAAGATAAATTAACCGCCCAATAAGCCAACGACAGTGGTTCGAGAACTCATAAAGCAGATTGTTAACCGAAGCCAAGTTATGATGTTACTCCATAGGGAATGCGGTTGGCTTGGTGGCGAGAAGTCCAACTTCAGACAAAATGTCTAGTGTGTATTTCCTTTGTGATAAAAATAGTCCGGTGGAGTTTCTAGCAATCTCCATCCCAAGAAAATATTTGAGAGTGCCAAAGTCTTTTATGTGAAAGCAAGAGCTCAAATATTGTTTGAAATGGACAATTGGCCGAGGGTTGTTTTCGGTGGGATAAACCTACTTCGGTCTTTGGTGGACCCCTTTTTAATGGACAGAAATGCAACAAATAGATGACAACATATATGCCTAGCTAGAATGACTCTAGGATTTTGGGTTTTACTTGACCTAACATTTCAACTTCTAATGGTAGGTAGGCTTTTTAGTTTTTGGCTTTTCAGATATGTAGAAGAATGCTCATGTTGATCGATTTGATCCTTTTATTAAGCACATTTGCATTGCTCATGATGAGCTCAATACAAATTAAATGTGTAAGTGTAGGTTCCAATTAGTTCAGGTTGACGAGGGTCTACAAATCAAATAAACAAAATTGTAATATAACAACTCCATATTGCATAAACAACAAACACTGACGGTGCGTTGTGATGATAATTCAGACATGTATGACTCGGAACTTGAACCGGTCAGAACCTTAAACAACCAATTCGGCTCCGTTCCAGTCTGATTCAGTATTTGACCGAGTTTAACCCGATTCTGTTTTGGTCCACTTTGCCGAAACCTATTTATACCTCGCGAGTACTAGATAGATGTTCCAAGTCCTAACTCTTTTTTTGTTGTAAAAAGTACCTAAGGGTTCATTTAGATATCTCAAATAATACATTAAATTACATTATCTTTTATTAATTTAATAATTTAATGTAATTTAATGCATTATTTTCGAGAATTTAAATGGATCCTAACTCTTTTTTTTTGGTTGTAAAAAAGACCAAAAGGGTATTTTTGTCCAACCGGGAAGAAAAATATCTGAGCACCAAACCGACCATAATATAGGCCGGTCTTTGACTCCATTACTCTCGAATAAAACCCTAGTTTTGTTCGCCATACTCGTAAGCACCGCCCCTACCTGTACTCGTCTCATAAGCACTGCCTCCGCCTCCTGTCGTCGGCCATCTCCAAATCGTCTTGAGCTATGGGGAAAAAGAAGGAGTCCAAGCCGAAGCATTCGCTGGATGCTAACAGGGGCAATGGAAGCAGCGAAGCTCGGAGCTCTGCCACCGTCAAACGTCTCAAGATGTACACTTATCGTCCGAAGCGTGACCAGAAAGGGAAGATTCTCAAACACGAGTTCCAGTCCAAGGACTTGCCATCCACTCGGATCCAACCCGATCGCCGTTGGTTCGGTAAGTTTACTTTTCTTTGTTAATTTCAATTTAGAAGCACCAATTGCGATATGCGTATGGATTGTGAAATGGATATGGTTAAGGGAAGGTTTTTGGATTTACATGGTTGTGATTTTGGAGGTAGGCTTCACACTTCATACCAATAGCTCATTTATATGCTTAGCACATATCATATCATGTCGTAATTTTGTAGGCAATTTGTAATCTATCCGACCGGCTCTGTTTTGACTGGCTTCATCATCTTAAAATAGTGACTTTATGCTGCATATTGACGGGCAATAGGCATATGCCGATGCTCTTGATTTAAGGGGTAGTGAATGTGATGGTATTTGTTTCTATTTCACAAGTTAAATTGACACGTTTCGGACACTAGACACTAATAATGTGAATACTACTACTGAAAAGTTCAATACTTTGAAATGAATCTGTTCTTTGTGTGAGATGAAGTATTTTACAACTCCTGTCATCTTCCTTTCCTCTTAAAAACTTTTGCAGGTAATACTCGAGTTGTTGATCAGAAGCAACTTGAATTTTTTCGCGAGGAGCTCCAAAACCACTTATCAAGCAGCTACAATGTCATCTTGAAAGAGAAGAAACTTCCCATGTCTCTATTGAATGATCGTCAGAAGGTACTTGAACTGGAATCCATTAACATGTTCTCTTTCTCAATATTTGAAGTAATTTGGTGATGTATGTATTGCTTGTCCTGAGAGTTTTTGTTGCCACAATATAAGTATCTTTTTTGTTATGGACTATGATTTGGAGCTCACAAAGTGACACGCGTTCTTGATGCTAGACTACCTTTTTTTTTTTTTTTCTTTCTGTCGGAGGTTGGGCTTAGTGCTTGTAAGACTTCTGCATTGAACACCATGCTAGTAGTCCTTTTATTCACTCAGTGTCTTTCTTTTCCCTCTTTTTAAAGCTTCTGATTGTCTTCCTGTTCTGTTTGTCCAGCAATCTAGAGCCCATCTTCTTGAGACGGAGCCATTTGAGAATACTTTTGGACCTAAAATGAAGAGGAAACGTCCAAAGCTTGTGGCAACAGATTACGAGTCATTATTGAAGAAGGCCGATAATTTACAAGGTTAAATATAATACCTTGGCAAAAGTTCTTATCTCCTCCTTGTTACTCTGGTTCCTAATACCTCTTCCAGAAGTAAATTTTATGATGGGGCTGGGTTAATAAAACTTGAGCTTGTTAATTTTGACATTTCATGCTTGCAAATAGTGTTTCTAGTTATTTATTAAGTATTACAATAGTTGTTTTTCACATATAGATGCTTTCGAGGAGAAAATTGCTTCGAATCCAAATGCAGAAGGAGAGGATGCGGATGGATTCAGGGACTTGGTTCGCCATAATATGTTTGAGAAGGGTCAAAGTAAGCGTATATGGGGTGAACTCTACAAAGTGATAGACTCTTCAGATGTTGTTGTCCAGGTCCGTAGCTGTTTACTTATTTGTGCCCTTTCTCCCCCCATCAACAGAGATTAGTTGTGAACATTACAGTAGAAGCAGCTTTTTAAATAAAAGTTCTTAAAATGTCAATTCATTTTAGTTGTGGTTATTGGTGGTGCATGATCATATTTGTTACATTGACTTTCAAGGGTAAAAATTAAAGGTAAAAGAGGAACGTTTCTTGCATATTCTTCTGAGGCTTGTGAAGTGTATCTGATAGGTTCATTACGTGTAGATAAGCATGTCTCATATGTGTAAATTGCATGAACTGGACATTTTAGGATAATCATTTGCAATATATATCAATCATCCTTGCATAATTAATATTAATGGAGAATTGCAATGTGTAATCACTAGGAGGACCTACTTCTTAGTTACACTTACACTATTACAAGCTTTTTTGTATCCACTGTATGCTCTGACCTTGGTATTTATTTGTTTGGAAGCATGTGAATGGTCATAGTTGGTATATGGTCTGAAGGAAGCCACTAAACTGATCTCCTTCTTGTGACTGATGATCTTATCTATCCTGGGAATTTATGCTCACCAGTTTCATGAATTTTTTTCTCATTGCCTTTACATTGCAGGTCTTGGATGCAAGGGATCCACAAGGTACAAGATGCTATCATTTAGAGAAGCATCTGAAAGAGAACTGCAAGCACAAACATATGGTTCTTCTATTAAACAAGGTTTGTCAGTATGCTTGTTCATTGATTTGGATTTTCCATGCACCACCATTGGAACTGATATTAGTGACATCTTTCACAGTGTGATCTAATCCCTGCCTGGGCTACAAAAGGATGGCTTAGAGTGCTATCAAAGGAATATCCTACCTTAGCATTCCATGCAAGCATTAACAAGCCTTTTGGAAAGGTATGAGATTATCACATCATGTTGCATTGTTCACTTGACGTGATTTGTGCATTTTGCTTGTGTTTGAATCTGGCCTTTTCTCATGGTAGGAGTAACTATGATCAATATTGTTTTATCATGTCAGTGTCAGATGCTTGAGCCTGTACTTAACCAAAATAGGGATAGAAATGTCTAGCTGAGAACTTCTCAGTTTCTTGCATCTGTTGTTTTTCATCTAGTTGGACACTGACTGCCTACAAGTATCTGGTAAAAAAAATTAAATTGAATTTCTTGTTATTCCTTATATGCTTTGCATGCATCTCTGATATCTGTATTGCTTTATTTATGCTTTGCAGATCAATTTCTTAATTGGTCTATATAGTTTGCTTAAATATTATATTCCCTGACTTGAGTTGTTTTTTCCCATTCCTTTTCAGGGCTCTCTTCTTTCTGTTCTCAGACAGTTTGCTAGAATAAAGAGTGACAAGCAAGCAATATCAGTTGGATTTATTGGCTACCCAAATGTTGGAAAGTCATCGGTCATCAATACTCTGCGCACGAAGAGTGTAATTATCATATTTCTATTCTCGTATTTTCTGTTAATTATTAATATTTTAAATATTATTTACTATTAGCTAATGATTTTTTTTTTGTTTCTTTTAGGTGTGCAAGGTTGCTCCCATACCAGGGGAGACTAAAGTCTGGCAGTATATTACACTTACAAAGAGGATCTATCTGATTGATTGCCCTGGGGTTGTTTACCAAAATAGGGACTCAGAGACAGATATTGTGCTGAAGGGTGTGGTATGTATTGACTGCTTGTCTTGGTCATTTTATTTATGTTGAACAATATTGACTGTTGCTGATCTGCAGGTACGTGTGGCAAATCTGCAAGATGCAACTGAACATATTGGAGAGGTTTTGAAACGGGTGAAGAAGGTACACTTGCAAAGAGCATACAAGATATTAGATTGGTATGTGCTATACATTGTATATATCTTGCCTTCATGTTAGTTGTTTTATTTTTGGGGGAAAAATTATGTCTGCATTTCTTGTTGCCATCAATACAGAAAAAAATGAATCATGATGGTTATGATGAAATTATCAGCTAGTTGTGTACATCAAATAATTCTGGTTTGAATTGTTTAGGCTATGTTTAGTTCTGACTTTCAGCATCTACTAATGATTCCAGGGAGGATGACAATGATTTTCTTTTGAAGCTCTGCAAATTAACTGGCAAGCTTTTGAGGGTTTGTTTCTAGCCTTTGACCTATTTCATCCATGTGTTACTGTAATTTGTATTGTCGAACAACAAAATGTCTAGATAATTCATTGGAGACATGTTGTACCATATCAAAGCCATTTTCTCGAGTTATTAATATGCTAGCCTTTCCATATTAGCATCTTTATACAATAAAATGGAAATCTATTCTCCTGCAATATCTCGTGTATTTTTTGGTGGTCAGTCCCGCAGCTGTTGTTGTAACACCCTTCACTCCCCCAAAAGAAGCTTGGCTGCCCATCAGAAGGCTATTTTATTTTTTCTTCAGCTATTTAGTTCTGCCCCCTAAATAGAAATTCCATAGAAGTTTCATGAGCTGCTCCATAAGGATTATCATACTGTATATGTCTAGCTTAGCTGTGGCAAAGTAAAGCATTTTGATTGAACCAGATCCCGATCTGACCACTTGATAGTGTCTTCCTATATTGTACCCGCAGTATAGTATATGGTTTTTTTGACATAAGTGGTGCTATTTATACAGGGCGGTGAGCCTGACCTGACGACTGCAGCAAAAATGGTTCTCCATGATTGGCAAAGAGGCAAAATACCTTTCTTTGTGCAACCACCTCGAGAAGAAGAGGATGCATCAGCGGAAGCTGGCACTTCCAACGTGGAGGGAGACAAAGAGGACGAGAATGAGAAGTCGTCATCAGTCATGAAAGCAATAGCAGATGTTGTTTCATCTCAGCAGCTGAAAGACGTCCCAGTTCAAGAGGATCTGTACACTGAAAATGAGCTAACTGGGGATGCAGCAGATGACCAGGACGACCCGATTTCAGATTCTAAATAAGTTCAGCATATCATGTGGCAAGCTCTTATTCAATTTTGTTTTGTTGCATGCTTTAGAGTCGTGTTTACCGTTATGTAAGACTGCACCAACATACAGCAGGCACAAAATGTCATGTTCTTGTGCCTTCATAGTTATTAAGTCGCACTTGGATCTAACTGCGAATTCTTGATGTTTCTGCTACATCATGCTTTATTGATGATATCACACTTTTCACTTTTGAGCACTTGTGCTTTTCTCATATGCTTTATTATATAGAACTGTTGAAATTCGTTTCAACCCTTCGTGAAGAAGTTGGAGGTTAACACTCTTCCAACTTGGATGTATTTGAGATTTGTTTGATTCGGGGGAGATCCTCAGCCGCAGCTTCTTCTTGTAGCCTTCGCGTAGGGCTTGAGTTGAGCCTTCTTGGGGTGTGATCTCCTCCTCAGATCGGCCTTCTGAATGTATTGCTTCGTCGTCGGAGAGCTAGAGTTCTTCCCTTACAACCCGCTCTTGGCTTCAACTTCTCTTCTCCTTGATCAGCTCCTGGAACCTTCAGTTCGATTTCTTCTCCCTAGCCAGGCTCCACGGTTTGTCCTGCAAATCCCGGAGAGAGCTTTCCTGGGAGAACACTCTCCGACGCCCAAGTCAGTAACGAGATCAGAGATTTTCAATCAGTAGAGAAGGAAGATGAAAAGGGGAGAAAGTATGGAAGATTCACTTAGTGATTTCGAGCTTCAGAGAACTCAAAACCCCCAAAACCCAGAAAGGCAATGGAGCTTTCAGCTTCTCTTTTTCTCCCTCTCCTGCCCGAAAATTCCTTCCTCTTGTTCAAAGATTTCAGGGGTATTTATAAGAATCAGCATCCACTCTTGTACTGTCAAGTGTCGACTGCGGTTTGAAGGAGTTTCTCAACTGGTGTAGAAGCTTCTTTTCTTCTGACATTCTCTCTCTATAACAGAATTCTGATAGCCTCTGCACTCCACGTGTGTGCGTTCCACGCGTGGGCCTTCTTACGCGGGGGAAGGGGAAATCTGCCTCCCACAGCCAGCCCCCCAAGCTTTTCGCGAAGAATGAACGAAAGCTTGGTTCGTGGGAGCTTACGGAACTTTACCAGAGCTTTTCCCTGCGTCGGCTTTTTTGTCTTCGGATGTTGGGGGCAATTTCATGGACCTCTTGTCCTGCCTTCTCTTTTTTAGGGATTCAAATTTTGAATTTTCAACGAGGACCCTTCTAGTCGACAGGTGTCTCGTCCTGGGTAATCCACCTGGTTCTTCTAAGTGCCTCTTCAACTGCCATACCCATTCGCAAACCTTTATAAACCGTTACCTTCTGGGTTTCTTTTCCACTACGCTCTTCTTCTTTTCAGACGGCTTTCCCTTTGGCGATTTTCCGGTGGCTGATTCTTGTCAATCTCGGATCTCCGACGGTTTCTACGCTTTATCAGGTAACCTCTTTCCCTTACTTTCTTCCTATTTCTTCTTTCTTGCTTCCCTTATGGTTTGGGGTTAACGAGGGGGGTGTGGAGGTCGTACCATTTTAAGGACAAAGGTCCCTCCTTTTCGGTTGTCGGGACCCAGATCTGGCCCAAGTCCTTCTCCGGTGGTGAACCTGCGATTCCGAGGTACTTTCTGAGTTTTCCCTCTCTAAACTCTTAGGGTGTAACTTTTTGTTTCTTTTCTCTAGTCTCCTTTAGGGTTTTCCCGGGTTAAGCGTCGCTTTTCTTCCTCACTGGCCTTTAAGTGGTTTCTGGTTTTGCTTTGGTCTTCCTACCTTTTGGCCTGGTTCCTCTAATCGGGGCTGACACTTTCTCTTTTTATCTTCTTGTCAAGCTTGGGTATGATTTTTCCATCGGAGGGAGCAATGAACTTTAAATACCAGGTCCGTACATCCAGTGAACAGAGACAACGCTCTTTGTCTGGGGAATCTTCCGAGTCGACGGAGTCAGCTACTCCAAAGAAGTGTCCAAGGAAACGCCTTGTTCTCCCCGAGGCTCGCTATAAGGCCAAGCACGACCGTGCTCCGCGATACGATGTGGCGCGCGAGGAAACATCACCTTCGTCTTCTAGTAGGGGTGAGCCCTATGCCAGCGCGGCCCCTACATCTTCACCCTCGCAAACCGCGTTGGGGGGAGGTAAACTCCGGATTTTAAGGAGGCGCGTAAGACGACTGTCGTGGACAGACAACTCTTTCTTCCGGGAGGATGACGGGGACGAAACTGTGTTGGATTTTGAGCATTTGGTGGGTATTATTCGGACGTACCCATTCCCTGCTGGGTCCATTCTAGCTCTTCCGGAGGAGGGCTCGCGATCCCTTCACCATTTTCCGAACTTTATGGCGGTATCTCTGCCAGCTTTGTATGCAGGATTCCGCGTTCCCATTCACCCTCTCTTCAAGGAGGTCCTAAATGCTCAAGGCACCAGCCCCATTCAGTTGCATCCCAACTCGTGGAGGAATTTCTGCTGTCTCTTCCTTCATTGACGTGAGTTAAACGTCGAGCCTTCTCTTGAGGTTGTTCGGAATTTGATTTCCACGCGTGATATTACCAACGGATATTGGTCTTGGAAGGTTGAGTATGCACAACGAGTTGCCAAGCCTACAAATCTGGGCACGTGGAGGAATGAGTGGTTCATGCTTAGGATTCCGGGAGCGTTTGGGGTTAATGTTAGCCCTAGGAGAGCTCTCCACTTTTCCTATCTCGCTTCTGGTCCTGCTAAGAAGAGACAACAGAGCGAGAAGAAGGCCTTGGTAGCAAAGTTTGATCGTACTTCGTGTTATGAGTATGGTCAGCTAATGACGGTGGAAAAACTTGAAGAGCTGGGCTTTAGTTCTCCTCACCCTTGTGGGGGTGAGCTGACCTTAGTCACTTTGAGACCCCGGTTTCCGCGGGCAGAGTCTTGCGATGCTCGTGGAGACATATATTGATAAGTCCTTTCTTTTTCTTTTTAATTACATATTTTTTTTACTAAAGCCTTTGTTTCCATTTTTTCAGACTCTCCGCCAACTATGTTGTTTGACTATATGGACGGCCTTGAGGACTTGGAGGCGGGGCTTACTTTAGGGGACCCGGCTCAAGGCGAAGATCGTCCAGGCCCTCCTATTGCTTTGGATGGAACGAGGGATCTTCAAGGCTACGCGGGAGGGGTTGGAGAAGACGTCGGTGACGTTTGTGCTTCGTCTCAGGGAGGGAAAGCTCCTGTGATAGAGTTGAGGGAGAGTCCTGAACTCCCTTTGGCCAACTTGAATAAGAAATCTTCCCGCGGCAAGAAGACGAGGCATCACGTTAGGGACCAGTCTAACCCTGCGGGATCTGTGGTTCATCACCTAGAGGCTGTACGCACTCTTTCTTCTTTTTACGGGTTCGCATGAACCGCTATCTTTTACTGATCCTTTCTATTTCTACGCAGGCCATGAAGGAATGTCGTGATGCCCTAGGTGCTTTAGGGAAGATGACGTCTCATAACGCGGATACAGAGTTGCTTCGCGAGCAGGTCTCGCGGATGAAAGCAGAGGTGAATCATATGAAGTCGGAGAGGGATGCTGCCTTGTCTGAGAACACATCGCTGCGGGCGGAGGTTGAGAAGCTCCGCGAACTTGAGGTTCTTTCCGAGAAGTTCTCCGCGTTGGAGGAGAGAGTGATGGTGCTGACTGAGGATTGTAAGATGGATAAGGAGGACGGAAAACAAGAAGGGGTGGAGGAGTATGTGTCGGGCTTCCGTATGAAGGCCCGATATATGTATTTCGCCGCCGGGGAATTCTTTTATGGTTTAAAGGTTGGTGCCAAGCAGGTGATTGACTATTACAAGCTTCAACCAATACGTCTTGATCCTCGCAACTCCGCAAGGGTGGAGTACAAGCCGAGAGCTCCTTACAAGATTCCAGCAGTGAGGGGGGGGGGGGGGTGAAGGAAGACCATGATGCGGTTTTGGAGGCCTGGAGCGTGACATCTCTGAAGGACGGTGATCCCCTCGTGAGGAAACCATCCTCTCATGCGGCAACGTCTATTGGGACCAAACGTACACGGGAAGGGTCTCTGCGTAGGGGGATTTTGAGTGCTGTTGTATCCCGTCCTTAGTTCAACTTCGATCTTACCTTTGCTTACCCCGCGTAGTCTTTCGTTCGCCTTTTTGCTACTCATGATTCTGGTGTTTGACTGATGTTTTTAAGATACTCTATATCTCTTTTAGGGGAGGATTTGATTGCTTATTTTTATTTTCCGCAAACAGTTGTATGGCCGATGCTTATATTTGTCTTGGGGCTTTCGCTTTTGTAGTTCGCGTGTGTTTTCTTGGTTTTGCTTAATGCTTTGCATTTGACTTTCTGTGGCTTTGGCTATAAATGTGATTAGACCTTGCTTGGTGGCCTTTTTCCAGAGGCTGTTCGCTTGGGGGTGGGGCATTTTTTCTACTTTCCTCGGCCCTTGGACAGAGGACGTCGTCTCCGCGAGGTCATGACAAACTACGATACTGCCCGCATTGCTCGTTTGGGCCGAGAGGGACCAGTCCATATCTTTGTGCACGGGCTTCCCTGCTCAAAGCCTTCGCGCTGTTGGTATCTAGGGTTTTTCGTTCTTGCTTTTACTTTTGTCTGTAATCCCCCTTCTCCCCCCCATGCTTCTTTTAGTCTGGGAGACTAGAAGAAGGATAGGAAGGGGGTCGCAGAGGGTGATTTGCTTTTATATTATCTTTTGGATGTTGCACCCCTAGAGGGGGGATGTATGTAATGCGACTTTGTATTGTGTTCTTAAGTGTAATCTCTTTGGATAGTAGGGGTGAAATCCCTTCGAACTTTTGTAATGAAAGAAAAATCTTTTGTAATTACAAGGTCTCTTAATGCGAAAAGAAAAGCTATGGCGTAGTGCCTTTTGTACTTCGTCTTGCTTCGAAATTGCTCGCGTGCTTGCCTTATCTTGGTCTAGCCCTGTTCAAGTTTACTTTTCTCATAAGGGACTTGTTTTGAATGGTAAATTGCATGATTAGAATAATGCTGCGTTTAGATACCTTATCGCTACTTTGTTTCTTGCTTGCGATAGTGGCTTGTTGGTGTTGCTACGCGTACTGGCTGACTCACAACCAATACCGTTGGGTGTTGCTACGCATACCGCCGGCTTGCTGGGCTGGTACTGTTTCGGTGTTGCTACACGCACTGGCTAATCCTTGCCAAGCCAGTGCCCTCTGGGTGTTGCTACATGCACTGGCTAATCCTTGCCAAGCCAGTGCCGTTTGGGTGTTGCTACGCGCACTGGCTAATCCTTGCCAAGCCAGTGCCGTCTGGGTGTTGCTACGCGCACTGGCTAATCCTTGCCAAGCCAGTGCCGTCTGGGTGTTGCTACGCGCACTGGCTAATCCTTGCCAAGCCAGTGTCGTCTGGGTGTTGCCACGTGTATTGTCTCGATGTGGCTGAGCCTAATACCGTCTGTATTATTGCTTTGTCATCTTTCCTTGTTATTTTCTTTATTTCGCCCCCAGGCTTTTTGCCTTTTAGTCGCTCTGAGTCGTGGTGTTGCTGCCTGTACGGCTAAAGTTTTTAGTTCCACGATTTGGGGCAGGGGGTGTATATGGGGCTAGTTTCAAGGTTAGGGTCATACCTGGGGCGTGCCTCTCTCTACGGGTAGTACTTTCGGAGCCTCATTACGTTCCACGAGTTCGGGACCATATTTCCCGCGTGGTCCTTGAGGCGGTAGGCTCCGGGGGCTACTTTGCGTACGACTATGTAGGGTCCTTCCCATCCGGGGTCAAGCTTTCCTCCGTCAGTCTTTCTGAGCACCAAGTCGCCTTCCACGAAGCCCCGTCGTTTTACCTTTTTGTTGTAGTAGGCGGCTATGCGGCGCTTATATTCACTTTCGCGTATGGCTGCCATCTCTCGCGTCTCTTCTGCCAGTTGTAACTCCAATTGCAGTTTTTCAGAGTTTTTCTCCTCGTCATAATCTAGGAGTCTCTCACTGGGGAATAGGTGCTCCACCAGTATAACGGCTTCAAACCCGTAGGTTAGCGCGAATGGTGTTTCGCCGGTGCCTCTTTTAGAGGTGGTTCTGTTAGCCCAGAGCACCAAGGGAAGGATTTCTGCCCACTGCCCCTGCGCTCTTGTGAGCCTCCTTTTAAGATCAAAGAGGATTCGTTGGTTTGCATTCTATTGGATCGTTAGAGTTACGTCTGAGGGAACAAAGACTTTGTTCCCACAGAAGGCACAGCGGATTTAAATAGCAAGAAAGATAACAAACGAACTCACGATATATAGTAGAAACCCTGATTGGCAAAACTAGCTTCTCAAGGAAAAACCACTACCTTCAAGCTTCCGTTTGAGAGGATTTTGAAGCGTCTACTTGTCTTATTGATTTCTTGTTCGATTACACTTGTATCCTGGACTTCAACCTCTAGACTTCCAACCTAGATTTGAAACCTCTTCTACAACGATGAATCGAACTCAACCCTCAAAGACTCACAAACTCTTCACTCTCTTTTTCTTCTTAACTGAATGCTCTCAGTTCTTCGTTCTTCGTCGTCGTGGTTACATAGAAATGAATCCCACATTCCCATATAAATACAACTCGACCAAACCCTAATCATAACAAGATAATCCTATCTTCCTAAACTTGGTAACAAGATGATATTAATTGATTTGAAGAATATTATCTTAACAACCGATATTATCTAAGGAAATAATTCCTAAGATAACATTAACGGATTAAGATAAGATTCTTCTCTCTCCAAATATATTATCTTAGGAAAGTTTTCCTAAGATAACACATTCGGATTCTCTCTCCAAATCTTCTTTTCGGCGAGATCCTTCCAACCGAAATCCTATCCTTTGACCGCGTGATTCTCCGTGATTTGTTTCCATAATCGTCACGCTGGATTTCTTCCTTCCATTCGCAGCTTTGATCTTGTTCGTCACTATTGTTCCTTGAGAGGTAGCAAAGCACATGAACAGAGCTTTGTTCCCTCTGCGATCCTTTGCTGCAATGGTTCTCTGAGATAACTGTCTTTGTTCCTGAAACACTTAGTACCCAGATTAGTTGAATGTTTGTTACCATCAAAACCTAAGGAATTCAACAAATTCCCCCTTTTTGATGGTGACAAACACCCTTGACAATAAAGCATACACGTACGAGATAAAGACAGTTATGGAGAGAAAGTCTTCCCACTAAGGCAGTATTAGTTCCCCCTCAACTCAGCAACATATGAAACCATGTTCTGTTCCCCCTTAACCAAAGTTACCTGTCATTTTCCCCCTTTTGGCATCATCAAAAACATAAGTAAAGAGATAGAGAGAAAAAGACCACAGCAGGATAAGCAAAATAACTCCTTTTGCATTAGATTGAAACGCACAAACATAGACTGCATGTAAAGACAACAACAAAATGAGCACATGTAACACATATGATTAACATGCCAATCATTGCAAACACATGAAACAGAAGCAAAGAAAAGCAAAGTAGTAGGGGAAGATGTGCTGGGAACAAAAGAGGGATTGGTTAACCAGAGAAAGACGAATCAAGCACCACTGGTGCCTGCAGAGGGAGCTGAAATATGAATAGCAATTTAGGCATTCACTTACTCCGTAAGACGCCTTTGTTGTTTTGCCAACAGAGATATTGTGCGAGACAAACTTCTCACGGTCATTCCTCAAATCAGATTCCACCTTTTGTTCCCCCTCAGAGTCTGCACCTTCAGACTCTTCTTCCTCCACACCAGCTTCCATCTCACGTCTAACCTTGACCCAACCAACACCTTCTTGTAACACAAACTACTCCTTGTGTAGGTTACAAGCCTCCAACCACCAGTAGAAGAAGGATCCATTGGTCGCCTCTTTGTGTACCTTGGAGTGTTCCAGTTTTTTTTTTTTTTTTTTTTTTTTGGAACAGTACAAGGGAGCGATAAGGTAACTTTGCTGAAGTCGCCATATAGGTAGGAGGGGAGTAACCACGAGAATCATTCTCCATATCTTTTCAAGTGCAAAGGGTATTACTCCAAATCCTCCTCTTTCCTTCTTTTTCCAAGATCACAACCAATAAGATATCTTCCAAAAATAGATCTTGTAAAAGATTCTGTCCAAATCCAACAAAGCCCTCAAAATCTCAAGCGCAACAACCATCACGCAACCACCACATCACCTTTTATGCACGAACACTTCTCAAGCAGTTGCAAGCCATCATTACACATCATATCTGTCAAATCCCAGCCACAGACCACAGAGGCGACAATTCGTATTCTCGACTTTCCGAAAAAAATAGACGAGTGTGATGCGGGGGTAATGTTACTAGAGTGGGTACAAAGAACATCACACATAAACATATACGAGAATTTTTAATAATGTTTAATCATGAATGAGAGGCTCCTAGATGTGGATGATTAGATGGGCTCATAGGAAGCATCAAGCATGATGGCTAAGATAAGCTATAGAGTCAACAATCATTTGGGCTTATAATGAGGGATCAATGCATCAAGTTGACTCTTTTAGGCCGAAAGAAAGCTGAATCATGTATTAACAAGATAGCATAGAGAATCATGCATGAGATTTTGCACATAAGTGAAGTATTAGCATGAGTCTAAGCAAGGCATTCAACAAATGATCAAGAGAATGAATGCAGATCAAGACATGATGATTAACCTTTCACACTTTACCATGTAATTTAGCCAATCATCGAGGGAACACAACAAATAGACATGTAGTTAGGAAAACAGACTAGGCTTCGTATGGAACTGAATGTAGAGTTCCCCAACAGGTGTCTTAATGAGAAAACTGGCGTTTGATTCTTTGTTCCACGAGATTCCCTGTATGCCAATTTTTCTCCACACAGTGGTGTCTTTTCTAGATGTACATGGTACTTGAATTTTCAAACAAGGAACAATTTAGTCATTAAGCCTTTATCCACATCTCCATTTCCTTTACCTTTGCCACCAGGCCTTAGAGTCTCAAATATTCCTGCAGAAGTGAGGTGAGACTCGCTTTGTTCCCTGTCGGGTAACTGAACTTAATACGAGTGAAATACCGAGAACTTTCCTCACTTTATCCTGCACAGAAAGAGTTAATTCTTGCGAACCCAGACAAGCTTATGCTTTCTGGGTGTGGGAGCAACATATTTGATTTCTGGAGGTTTAGCATTCATTTTCTCCCTAGTGGTTCGAGCAAGTTCCTCATTGTGTTTCTTCAGGAGGCACTCTTGTTTGTAGTGACCAGAGTGCCCACAATACCAACATACTCTTTGACACTTTAGATCAACATACTTGCTCTGTCCAGGCCAAATTGTTTTGTTAGCAATCCTTGAATGAAAATCAATATTTTTGGACTTACCGCTTTGAGATTGCTTCAACCAGATGGCATGAGCCTTCTGTCCATGGTACCAAGCCTTTTCCTACTCAGTCGAGTTTGAACAGTTTTTGCCTTTGTTTCCTCCGGAGGAACTTTCCCCTTTTTCTTTTACAGACTGCTTTCCTTCGACTTTAGAGTCTTTTTGCTTGGTGCCATCAACAGGAAGTTTTGGTTGATAGCCAATCCCAAAGCGAGGTACTTCCTTTGACTCAGTCTTCTTTTCATTCTTGGCTGCAACAAAGACAATACCTTTTGGCTTGTCTTTCTGTTCCTCACTGAGTTTAGATAGATCACTAGACAATTTTGCGTTCCCAAGTTTTAACATTAATGATTCAGACTCAAGTGAGGAGACAGAGGATTCTAGAGACGAGATCTTCTCAGTGAGTTTAGGACACTCATTGCAAGGACTTGAAGAAGAAGATGAACCTTTCTCAAGCTTGAGCACTTTGTCTGCCCAACCTTGATTTTCTTCGATCAAACTTGAGATCAATTCATCCTTTTCTTCAATTTGCTCACTGAAAAGACTATTCTCATGAACAAGCTTCTTAATGAAGGAAATTAAGCTTTCTTTTGACTTCCTTGTCAAGCTAGAGATGAGTTCAAATTCACTTACCTCAGTTCCCTGCATGCCGCCTTTTGATTTGTCATGGTCTTCTAAGGCCATCAAGCAGACATCTCTTGAATGAGAAGATTCTTCATCCTCTGAGTCAGTATCACCCCATGTTGCGACCATTACTTGCTTCTCTTCACGAACCTGAGGGTGACCAGCCTTTTTCTTGAAGCAGTTATTGGCAAAATGTCCCTTGTGTTGGCAGTGATAACAAACGACATCCTTCATGTCTCTGTTCCCTTTAGAGGAACTCTGTGTGCCCTTGTTTTGAGACCATATTTTCTTCATAGCTCTAGTGATGAGAGTCACATCTTCATCACCGTCCTCATCTTCGTCTTCAACTTGAGATAGGTCAAAGGCACGTTCAACCTTCAAGGCAATGCTTTGAGCCTTCTCTTCTCCCTTTTTGTTCATCTTGTGGTTGTATACAGATGCGTTGCTTTCAAGCTTGGCAACAACCTCTTCCATGGTGAGAGACTTGACGTCAGTTTGGGAGTACAGAGCGAGAGCAATTGCGTCCCACTGAGAGTTGAGGCCTTGCATGAAGTGGTGAGTCAGCTTCCAGTCTGGCATTGCTTCACCAAGGAACTGAAGCTGACCGACGATCCCCTGGAACCTGGAGTAGAACTCTTGAATGTGCTCATCCTCTCCTTGAGAAATTTGATCGTACTCCTTCATCAGGGAGATAATCTTATTTTTCTTTGTATCTTCATTTCCTTGATGAAGGCGCTTCAAGGCATCCCAGATCTCCTTTGCAGTCTTATAACTCACGATTTTCTTGAGATCGGAGGGAAGAATAGCCATGTGAAGGATCTTCTTAGCCCTGTTATTCTTCTCCAACTTCTTCCAGTCATCATCGGTGTAGTCGACCTTTGGCTTTGGCTTTGTCTCATCTTTCTCATTTTTGATATCCAAAGGTCCGACTTCAATGACTCTCCAGATCTGTCCATCTAGGGAACAGATATGAGACTCAATTTGTTCCACCCACCAGTCATACTCACCGGCCTTCAGAATTGGTGGCTTCCAGAATGAATCACCGATTGCATTGCTTGACGACGACATCTTTCCTGCAAATTCTGTAACGAAAACAATCTAGAGCACCAGGCTCTGATACCAATTGTTGGATCGTTAGAGTTACGTCTGAGGGAACAAAGACTTTGTTCCCACAGAAGGCATAGCGGATTTAAATAGCAAGAAAGATAACAAACGAACTCACGATATATAGTGGAAACCCTGATTGGCAAAACTAGCTTCTCAAGGAAAAACCACTACCTTCAAGCTTCCGCTTGAGAGGATTTTGAAGCGTCTACTTGTCTTATTGATTTCTTGTTCGATTACACTTGTATCCTGGACTTCAACCTCTAGACTTCCCACCTAGATTTGAAACCTCTTCTACAACGATGAATCAAACTCAACCCTCAAAGACTCACAAACTCTTCACTCTCTTTTTCTTCTTAACTGAATGCTCTCAGTTCTTCGTTCTTCGTCGTCGTGGTTACATAGAAATGAATCCCACATTCCCATATAAATACAACTCGACCAAACCCTAATCATAACAAGATAATCCTATCTTCCTAAACTTGGTAACAAGATGATATTAATTGATTTGAAGAATATTATCTTAACAACCGATATTATCTAAGGAAATAATTCCTAAGATAACATTAACGGATTAAGATAAGATTCTTCTCTCTCCAAATATATTATCTTAGGAAAGTTTTCCTAAGATAACACATTCGGATTCTCTCTCCAAATCTTCTTTTCGGCGAGATCCTTCCAGCCGAAATCCTATCCTTTGACCGCATGATTCTCCGTGATTTGTTTCCATAATCGTCACACTAGATTTCTTCCTTCCATTCGCAGCTTTGATCTTGTTCGTCACTATTGTTCCTTGAGAGGTAGCAAAGCACATGAACAGAGCTTTGTTCCCTCTGCGATCCTTTGCTGCAATGGTTCCCTGAGATAACTGTCTTTGTTCCTGAAACACTTAGTACCCAGATTAGTTGAATGTTTGTTACCATCAAAACCTAAGGAATTCAACACATTCTCTACCTGGCCATTGCACTAGGGATGAGATAGTGACGCGAAGTGCAGCCTGATGCCCAAGCCTTCGCAAAAGTCGATTAGCTTCTTGGTGTTGAACTGCAGGCCTCGATCAGTGACGATGCTCTGCGGGAGCCCGAATCGGCAGATGATGTTTTGCCATAGGAATTTCTTGACTTGCTCTACAGTGGTTGTAGCGAGCGGCACAGCCTCAATCCATTTGGTGAAGTAATCTATCGCTACAAGTATATACTGTAACTGCCCAGGAGCTCGCGGGAAGGGTCCGAGTAGATCCATTCCCCATTTGGCAAAAGGGCAGGGAGCACTGATAGTTTGCATTTGGACACCAGGCCTATGTGAGACGGGGGCATGTTTCTGACATGAGTCGCAGGTCTGGGCTATGCGAAGAGCTTCTCCTTTCATTGTGGGCTAGAAGTATCCAGCGCGTAGGGCTCTGTACACCAGGGATCGCCACCCCGCGTGGCCACCGCATAGTCCCCCATGTATCTCAACCATCAACTCCTTCCCTTCTTTGATAGAGATGCATTTTAAGCCCGCGGCCATATAGCCTCGCTTGTATAGCGTTCTGTTTTTCATGTAGAAGCGACTTGCTCTTATTTGCAACTTCCTTCTTTCGTGAGCGTTCTCTAGTACGACGCCTGACATAATATATTGGCGGATGGGAGTTCTCCAGTCATCCCTGTCTTCTTCAGACTCGATTATCATTAGATCTACGCCGATGGCCCGGGTGGCTTTGGAATCTACCCAAACCTGGCCTTTCTGCATTCTTGTTCTCGATCCGAGTTTCGCGAGCTCGTCTGCCCTAGCATTTTCTCTTCGCGGAATCGCTTGAATCTCGAAACGATCGAAAGCATCGATGAGTGTTCTTACTCTAGAGTGATATGCGGGTAAGTTTCCAGTTCTGACCTCGTACTCCCCCTGTACTTGCTTCACCACTATTTCTGAGTCACTGTAGCACATAACTCTGCGAGCGCCGTTGGTTAGAGCTAAGTCCAAACCCACAAGGAGGGCTTCGTATTCTGCCTCGTTGTTCGTTGCTTTGAACTCTAGGCATAGCGCATACTCGAACTGTTCCCCTCCGGGTGATATGAGAGTGATTCCGGCCCCATTTCCTTCTTCATTTACAGCCCCGTCGACGAAGAGAATCCACTGGTCTTTTTCTGCCATTTCTTCGCTGTTTACTTCGCGGAAACTGGTCTCCACGAGGAAGTCAGCGAGAGACTGTGCTTTGATCGCTGGGCGTGGTCTGTACTCTATATCGAATTCCGATAGCTCAACTATCCATTTGGTCAACCATCCAGACATGGTTGGTCTGCCGAACATGCTTCGTAACGGAAGATCAGACAGGATCTGAATCAGATGTGCTTGGAAATAAGGTCGCAATTTCCTGGCAGCTGTGATCAATGCTAGAGCAACTTTCTCTATGGGTGGGTACCTGGTTTCTGCCGGCCCTAATTCTTTGCTTACGAAGTACACTAGCTTCTCTTGTTCGCGTACTAGAACAACATTGACTGCTCTTGATCCCGTGGCCAAGTATAGCTGCAGTTCTTCTCCTGGAGTGGGCGAGGCTAAAGTAGGGAGGCTGACCAGGTGCGCTTTTAGCTCCGCGAATGCCGACTCGCATTCAGGTGTCCATTGGAAGTCTTGGGGATTTCTTAAAATGGAGAAGAACGGGAGGCTACGCTCCACGAGCTTTGAGCAGAAGCGTCCTAGATAGTTGATGGATCCCACAAACCTCTGAACTTCCTTGATGCTTCGAGGCGGGGCCATTTGCAACACGGCTTCAACCTTATCGGGGTTTACATCTATCCCCCTTGAGCTAATGAGAAATCCCAAGAACTTCCCTGCCTTGACCCCGAAAACGCATTTCTCCGGGTTGAGGCTCATCCCATGTCTTCGTAACGTGGCAAACACCTCGCGGAGGTCTTTTACGTGATCTGTTTCTTGCTTGCTTTTTACCACAATGTCGTCCACGTAGGCTTCCACGGAGGAGCCGATCTGGCCTCGGAATATTAGATCCACTAGCCTTTGGAAGGTAGCCCCAACATTTTTGAGCCCGAAGGGCATTGACTGTTGTTGAATCGTTAGTGTGTTAAACAGGGAACTATGTGACTGTTTCCTGGGCAGGGGAAATAAGTAAAGATTCAAAGTAACAACACAGTCCCCAAAACGTATACTTGTATCATTAAGAGTTGTGCAATCTTACAAGTCTTCTCTCCACCTATACCCTAGGTTAAAGACTTTAAGTGCAATCACCTCTAAACAACACAAGAACAAAACAAAGACTAAAGCAAGAACTCCCCGTACCTCGCCTTAGCTTTCGATCTCAGTTCTCAAGAGCTCTGGATGACAATAGCTGAGATGTCTTTCCCCAAGACAATTCTCATCTATATATAAGGTCTAACAAAGATCCTATTACCAAAAATCTAACTACACACACGTATGGTAACTATGACAAATTCTGTTTCCAAATAAACTCTAAATCTGATAAACACATAGTTTCCATGTATAAAGTTTCCTTAGACTCAATATCTTCTTCTTCTTCTTCTCCAAGTAAATCACGAAATCTTGTTTCCTTGTATAATTGAGTCTGTCTGGGAACAACTGACGTATTTCCGTGTTCTCGCATTGTTCCTCAGACGCGGCGTTTCCATAAATAGAACTTTCCTTGTATAAGCGCCATGCTCTTTCCAGCTTTATTAATTGTTTGCGCGGGCACTGTTCCTTGTTGTCACGGCTTTCCAATGCGCTCTTTTGTTTTCTCTTCTTCACTGTTTTGCCATTGTTCCTTTATCTCTTCATGAAACTTGAAATTCATAGGAACAACACAAAACCATAAAACCTAATGGTGTTTATCATCATCAAAACGAGAGGGAACTGTCAAGGTTCCAACAATTTTCCCCTTTTTGGTGATGACAAACCCATTCAAAAATTGTTCGATCAAAACAGAGTAACAAGCAAAGTAATATTTATCAACATATATCTCAGTTTAAATGTATAAGCAAAAATTTTATGTCAGAAGAAAAATTGCAATTCATACCTCCAAGTTGCATCATCATTCCCCCTCAGCACTGGCACCGTCCAGAAATTCTTAAAGAATTAGAAACAGTTTAAACTGTTACCTCTCCTAACCGAGTTATCGCAAACAATTTCCACACTTCCCCCTTTTGGCATCATCAAAAGACCAATAATAACCAGTGGAACAACATAGCTAAGTAACAGTTACCAGCAAAGACAAGTTCATTCATAATGCAGAGAATTGATTACAAGAATCAAAAGACAAGCAAGCAGACAACCACAAAATAATCACAATGCAAACATCTAAACAAGATAACATATAGAAATTCAAGAGAAGAGGGTCAGACGGGCTGGATAAAAGAGGTGTCCACTCAAGACTCAGAATCCGCCTTCTGGGCCTTGTCCTTATTGAGGAAATACTCAAGAAGCAGATACAGAATATTTTTGATCTCACGCAACTCAGTGAGCATCTGACTTTGCACTGAAGCGCCTTTGGATGTTCCTTCTCCAGCCTCTCGCTTAAGAATATCAGACACAGGCAGAGTTCCCTTGGTGTCTCCTTGGAGCTGCATCTTATTCACATTCACCATGTCAAGCTCAATGACCATGGGAATTTCACCTTCTACTTTGTAGACCCCTTCTGCTTGCAGAATCAGTTTGATGACATTGGGGTAAGCAAGGGAGTGGGTTTTGGCACTACACTTAGCCATGTGCTATAGAATGACCTGTGGAAGGTCAATCTTCTCCATGTTCCAGAACCTATCCAGCAATAACAGATCAATGGTGGTGATGGTGTTCCTCTTTTCTTGCCTGGGAACAACTGCCTTCATGATGATGTGGTGGGCGATTCTCTGGGGCAGAGTGAGAGCTGACACATGAGTGGCTAGTATCTTAGACTTGAATAGCCTCTCAGAGCTTGCCTCCTTGGCCACTTTCATGGCGTCGGCGCTCTTCTCAAATGGTCCCCACTTGTCTTCTGAACTGAATGTCATCTTGTGGTCTTGTCGCGAGGAATTCGAGATGCTCATGACAGGTTTTCCGACCGGCGGGGGAGCGTTGGCTATCCTCCTCGTTTCTCTCTTACCGGGGCCCTTTGGCTCATGCCCTTCTGAAATGGTCCCCACTTGCCCATCTGGCTTGGGAAAGTTCTGTTCGATTGGCAGGTAGGGTGTGGGTCGTCTCGGCGTTTGCCTAGGTGGCGCTGGCCCCATCCTTTGACATTACCCTCCCTCGCGGGGGTCCGTGCCTCTGGCATTTCCGCCGATAAACGCAGAATTTCCTTCCTGGTCGGGTGGGAGGTGGTGGTGGTCTGTTGGTTTGTGAAGGGGGCGACCTCTGCGAGTAGGCCACAATTTGTTCCCTGCTGTTCATCTCTACAGCGATCAAGGCTTTCTCGGAGGCCTTTCTCTGCTCATTCACCTGGTGTCGGCGCGGTTCCCACGTAGCAGTGTCTCTTTTAGCGGGCTCATTCCTTCTTCCACCGCTTGTGGGGGGGGGGGGGGGGGGGGCAGCTACCGTTGTACTCCCGCGTGCCAATTCTTCCGCCACTATGTGTTGGTTAGCCTTCTCTAGTAGCTTGGTGTATGAGGCGGGTGGCTTCTTGCAGACGCTGAGTTTGAATGGCCCGTTTCGGAGTCCTTGAATGAATGCCATGCGTGCCACCTTTTCGTCAAAATCGTGGGCCTGGACTGCCTCTGTTGTGAACCGTTTGACGAAGGAGCGAGTGACTCTCCTTCGCGTTGTCTGACATTCAAAAGCTCCTGCATGCTGAGCTTCCTCTTCTGGGAACATCCAAAGTGAGCCATGAAGGAGTCTGCGAGCTGCTAGAACCCCCCTATGCTCTTCGCGGGCAAACTTATCATCCACGTTAGGGCAGACCCAACCAAGGCGTTTGGGAAGCATTTGCACATGGTAGCTTCGTCTGCTTTGCTCACGAGCATTAGATACTGATACCTGGACAGATGGTCCTTGGGATCTTCATCTCCGGCGTACTACTTAAACGTGGGAATTTTAAAGTCCGCGGGCGGGGGTGCTAGGAGAATGTGGTCCGCGAACGCCGTGTATCCGAATAATGCCAGTGGCACCTCCGGAGCTACGTATCTTGGGTAATACTGAGGCTCGTACTCTGGGTGTCGCCCCCTGTGCATCTCTCTCCAGGGTGAATATTGCGGGTGGTCGTGAGTAATGGAGGCCCAGTCTCCCTGGTAATGCTCCCCATACTCCTCGCGAGGATCTAGCGAGACGTATGGTTCCGGGTGGGATCGCGTGGTTTGACGCTGCTTCTGGTGCGGGGAACTCTCGACTGGCCTGCCACTTTCGGAATATGCGGAATTGCTCCCACTCTTCATCATTTATCAACACCTCTCGCGTACTATCATGGGGCATTCCTTGTGGTGAAGACATTTCCCCTTCAGTTGCCACCGACGGATCTCTGTTCATAGTTGCTGTTTCTGTTATGTCGAGCCTAGCTGCGCGAGGAGTCCCCACGGTCGACGCCAGTGTTGAAATCCGTTTCAACCCTTCGTGAAGAAGTTGGAGGTCAACACTCCCCCAACCCGGATGTATTTGAGATTTGTTTGATTCGGGGGAGATCCTCAGCCGCAACTTCTTCTTGTAGCCTTCGCGTAGGGCTTGAGTTGAGCCTTCTTGGGGTCTGATCTCCTCCTCAGATCGGCCTTCTGAATGTACTGCTTCGTCGTCGGAGAGAGCTAGAGTTCTTCCCTTACAACCTGCTCCTGGCTTCAACTTCTCTTCTCCTTGATCAACTCCTGGAACCTTCAGTTCGATTTCTTCTCCCTAGCCAGGCTCCACGGTTTGTCCTGCAAATCCCGGAGAGAGCTTCCCCGGGAGAACACTCTCCGACGTCCAAGTCAGTAACGAGATCAGGGATTTTCAATCAATAGAGAAGGAAGATGAAAAGGGGAGAAAGTATGGAAGATTCACTCAGTGATTTCGAGCTTCAGAGAACTCAAAACCCCCAAAACCCAGAAAGGCAATGGAGCCTTCAACTTCTCTTTTTCTCCCTCTCTTGCCCGAAAATTCCTCCCTCTTGTTCAAAGATTTCAGGGGTATTTATAAGAATTAGCATCCACTCTTACACTGCCAAGTGTCGACCGCGGATTGAAGGGGTTTCTCAACTGGTATAGAAGCTTCTTTTCTTCTGACATTCTCTCTCTATAACAGAATTCTGGTAGCCTCTGTACTCCACGTGTGTGCGTTCCACGCGTGGGCCTTCTTACGCGGGGGAAGGGGAAATCTGCCTCCCACAAGAACAAAAGTAATTGTATCTATATTACGTAACATGTTCAAGTGAAGTAATTCCTTGATAAATTGCTATATGGGTGGTCTGTGTTTGAGACACGAATTTGGTTGTATTAGTAATTCGGCATCCATATTAATTAGCAATAAACAACTAAGCGTACATGGTCACAAAGGATTCCCTCACTAATCTAACAAGTAACCACGTCAGCTAAGCTACGCTAATACATATGTCAATAAGGTTATAATGGCAAAAGAAATACTAACATAAGAAATCAATATGAAACATAAGATGGGGATCAGGATGAAGAATGATAGAGACACTAGAGAAACTCCAGTTTTCTAATTTCCCCAAAAAACAGAAGAAAAATACGAAGATTCAATTCAATTTGTTAATCTCCTGATGTTCATCCTCACGTCCTAAGAAAGATATGCGCGTGTCTGAGAAATAACAAGATCGAGAGGGAATGAGATCAGTCATTTGAGAACTAAGGTGGGCTTTTATTTTGTTTGTTTTGATCGTGGAGTGTGACATGCGAATGAACATTTAGTTTAGCTCTCGCGCCCTTGTGTTTACTGCCAGAGATAATGAAATTGTAGTAACCATTGATTTTTTTTTTCTGGGTTCATTTGATATACTCAGTGTTTTAGAAGCCTACAACACAAGGTTGTAGAAGATGGATGAGGAGCCAAAGGATAGATCTTTGGACTTAACTCCAACATGGTCAGTTGCATCCGTTCTCTCAATGTTTGTGGCCGTGTCATTGCTGCTGGAGCGATCGATTCACCACTTACTTGATGTGAGTTTCAATTCTATGTTTGTGATGCTTTGCTGTGTCCTTTGTAACATTTCACAGGATCTTTGTCTTGCTATTTAATGACAGTGGTTGGTTAGAACAAACCGCCGTCCCCTGCTTCAAGCTGTGGAGAAAATGAAAGAAGGTGATGCCCCGGATTCGAATATGTAGCAAATGAAAATGATTGATCAAAACACTAGAATAACTCTAGCTCACTTATGGTCTGCAGAGTTGATGCTGCTTGGATTCATCTCGCTTCTATTGACGGCTAGCTCCAGCACCATCTCTAGCATCTGCATAGAGTCAAAGTTCTATAATAGTGTATTTGCTCCTTGCTCTAGATCAGATATTGTTGGAGAGTCCCACATCGATAGTTTGGGGCTTCTTCTCCTAGTATATAAGCAAGTGGTCTACTCCCCCTATTGCCAATTGGTTTTAGGGTGGAACCCCACTTGGGCTTGTTGCTAGGCCCGCTCGTCTTGGCCCATTGTGATCTTTCACAGATATTGATAAAGAACCTGAGGACAAGACGTTTGAAGAGCGTAAAATTTCCATGGCTTCTCTTCCTGATGCCATTCAAGAGAGCCTTGAATGAGTTGAACCGGAATACATGTGAAAAGGCACGCTTTAATTTAATTTTGTTTTGTATGATAGAATAGTGTTGCTTAGATTGCCCTCATCTCTCAACTAGCCTTCGCTCGTATGATCTTTTGGATTGTGTGTTCTCAGGGTTTTGAGCCATTTGTGTCTGAAAAGGGTCTTGAGCAATTGCATAGATTCATCGATCTTTATCATGGCTGTGACACATATAGCTTATAGCTGCTTAACCATGTTGCTGGCAATCATAAAGGTTAGTGGTTACTCACTTACTTACTCCTTCAACAGATTTCCACTGCAAGTTTTTCTTAGAAAATGGTGAACTCCATTATGTTTCCAGTTAGGTCCAATCCTGGCTTGTAATGGCATCCGAAAATGTCAACTGTAAATCCGATATTCTGATTCCTAAGAGCCTCAGACAAGTCCAAATCGCAACAATCAAGCAAAACTGAAAACGCAAAGAACGCAATCGTTTGTTTACGCAGTTCGGGAAAATCCCTACGTCTGCGGGCCTCAAGACCGAGACCGATTCCACTATGCAAATCAGATTATACAAGAGAGAAATACAACTCAAGAGGCTCAGCAACCAAATCCAAGATCTCAACAAAGAACAAGAGACAAAAGGTAGAGAAACTCCCTATAATCGGTCACCACCAGGAGCCACCAGCAGAGCACCCCCACCGAGCACTCGGGACTCCAGATCTCTTCTTCCGAACCTACAACCACCACACGAAGAAGCACCACCACCGTGATCTCCTTCCGATCTCCTGAGCAAGAGGTTTGCACGAAGAGATGGCGGCTTGGAACCAGCAGAGAAGACCGAACACCTAGGGATTTCTCACAAGCTCTCTAGCTATCTTTGTTTCTGAAAATGGCATCTCATCAAGTTAGGTCAAGCTTGAACCCAGCAGAAGCATATATACCAAAGTTGCAAAGAGACGCGCGGAGCCCCGAACGCTTCAAGGCGGGTCGGATCTGAGCATCTCCTGGCAGGCCAAGCTTCTGCTGAAATGGGCCAACCCAAACAAGGCCCAACAAGACTTAAAACCAATCTGTTACATCATAGCCCCACATATATAATATAACCCTATAGATAGGAAATCATATATTACAACAATTGCCCTCTTGATTTTCTAACTATTGCATTACTTAGTCTAAACTGTAGAACACAGCCCTGTAGCAGACTAAGAGTGGACATCAAATCTCATCCGTCGTCGACCAATTGCCGTGTGTATCTCCTCAGAAGAATGCCCCATCACAAGGGGAGTTCCTGCAACTCAGTGCTTTGTTAGTCTCATCAACAAAAGCAGTAGCAGAAACAGTACATTCAGATATGACACACAATTCTGCCTCATCACACTTAGCCATACTCCTAGATACATGCCCTCCCAAGGGTACAATCCTAGGAATAGATAAGTCATGACAGCATCTCACCTTACCAAGTTTCCAACACATGAAAAACAAGGTACCAAATAATGACATGGCAGCAAACACAATCTCAATAGCATGAACCATCATATGACCACATGAAATCTCATAATCATGCATATTAGAATGAATGCAAGCAAAGACCATGCCACAAAAAATCAGATAAGCACATATACCAATTAACCAAGCCAATTTCTGAAAATTTCCCACATGAAAACTCCAGCTAAAAACATGTTCATGCTTAGATATTTCACACACATGTGAAGGATCACCAAGACCACTCAATCTAGCATGCAACTCAGTTTTAGTTTCAGAAGTACTTAGCTTGGGTTCAAAGATACTCCCTCTCTTACTTAATTCGCGTATATGGCTTTCTGACTTCACCTCCTTGTGCCCCTCCATCTCTGCAGTAGCTCTTCCACCATTTTCAGCCACACTTAGCTGGTTCAGAGAGCCTTTTTCTGACTCTGAGCACTGCAGGGGTTGGCACCTAGCTTCCTCTTCATCCAGTCCCATCTTGACTGAACTTTCTAGCACTCCCACAGCCTTTTCCTTGCTGTTTTCACTTGTTTTAGACTGCATACCTGACTGAACCTGTGCTACATACTCATTTAAACAAGTTAGACTATTAAAAACATGTTTGGATTGAAAAGAGCTCACATTACCTTTCCCATCTGAGGTACTTAAGCAAGATTGGGCCATAGCAATGTACAGCCCACCCCTCTTAATACCTCGTATAAGAGATTTGCCACCTCTAGTGACCTCTCTTACACCTTTATGGGATGTAATTCTGCAGCCCTTATCTTCTAACATGCTTTCAGAGATGAGGCTCCTCCTCAAACTAGGAACCCACCTCACCTCTTGCAACATTCTAACCTTTCCATCATGCATAGTCAAAGGCACATTTCCTATACCTCTAACATCCAGCCGAGTATGATCACCAAGCATCACATTATCACCCTCAAATTCATGCAAAGACTCAAACATAAATCTGTGAGGAGTAACATGCAAAGAACATCCAGAATCTAAAATCCAGCAATCATGATCATACTCAGGACTTAACATAAGAAGCTCACAAGAATAGCTAGCACCAATTTCAGGTTTATCATCAGATTTCTCTTTATCAGATTTTTTCTTTCTACAGTCTTTAACAAAGTGGCCAGTTTTATCACAATAGAAGCATCTTTTATCCTTAGCATCAGTCTTACCCTTTTTCCATTTGGTTTTAGCCTTACCCTTAGTGTTTAGGACAGAACCATTTTTATTCTCATCCTTAACATCAGATTTGGCATGCTTAAACACTTTCAAAATTTCATTCTTTTCAATAATAGATTCCACAATCTTAAACTTAGTCAATTCCTCTCTACCAAACTGAATAACATCCTTAAAATGATCAAAATCAGCAGGCAAGGAATTAAGCAAAAGAATAGCCAAGTGAGAATCTTTAATCTTTTCATCACATCTTTCAAGATCTTGAGTCATCTTAAGAAATTTATCCAGATTTTCTTGCAAAGATATACTCACATCCATCTTAAAAGTGAATAGACGACATAAGAGAGAAATTTTGCTAGGTAAGGATTTTACCAAATACATTTCTTCGAGGGCTTTCCAAAGCTCCTTAGCTGTTTTCTTTCCCATGACTTGCCTTGCAACCTCATCAGACAGCCTTATGAAGATCTCACTGTGTGCCTGCTCATCCATCTCCAGCTGCCACGCAGTTGAAGTCTCAGCCAGATAATTCCCAGTCACTGCCCTTTGACACTTCTCCTTAATCAAGATGGCATTCATCTTCATTTGCCATATAGCAAAATCTGTAGAGCCATCAAAAGGCTTGGTTTTGCTAGACTTTTCTGCCATTTAAGATACACAGCAAATCAGTTCTTAAAAATAGGACTATATCCAAAGTATAAGCCTATCAAAGAAAAGAAAAAACAAGTGACCAAAAACAGAAACTCTCAAGAAAACCACCAGCAAAGCTAAACACTATAATCCACACCACAATATCCAACAAACTGAATATTCAAGAATCTCAAACAATTCTCAAAATAACAGTTTCAAGATCAGGAGTAGAAAAAATAGCAATAGCACGATCAGTCAAGAGATAGTAACACAATCTGCTGAACTCAAGCACACAGAATCTCAATCAAAGGGAATAAACACGCTAATAACAGAACCACTCAAAGGACTAAGATCAATGCTACCAACAAGAATCAAGATCATGCAGCGGAATACCCAAGAACACACAAATCGAAACCCTAACAATCAAGAGTCACAATAAGTGCCAAGAACTCAGAAATCAGAACCCCAGAGAAGGACAAATACACAAGAATCAGAACCTCGCTCTGATACCACTTTGTAAATCCGATATTCTGATTCCTAAGAGCCTCAGACAAGTCCAAATCGCAACAATCAAGCAAAACTGAAAACGCAAAGAACGCAATCGTTTGTTTACGCAGTTCGGGAAAATCCCTACGTCTGCGGGCCTCAAGACCGAGACCGATTCCACTATGCAAATCAGATTATACAAGAGAGAAATACAACTCAAGAGGCTCAGCAACCAAATCCAAGATCTCAACAAAGAACAAGAGACAAAAGGTAGAGAAACTCCCTATAATCGGTCACCACCAGGAGCCACCAGCAGAGCACCCCCACCGAGCACTCGGGACTCCAGATCTCTTCTTCCGAACCTACAACCACCACACGAAGAAGCACCACCACCGTGATCTCCTTCCGATCTCCTGAGCAAGAGGTTTGCACGAAGAGATGGCGGCTTGGAACCAACAGAGAAGACCGAACACCTAGGGATTTCTCACAAGCTCTCTAGCTATCTTTGTTTCTGAAAATGGCGTCTCATCAAGTTAGGTCAAGCTTGAACCCAGCAGAAGCATATATACCAAAGCTGCAAAGAGACGTGCAGAGCCCCGAATGCTTCAAGGCGGGTCGGATCTGAGCATCTCCTGGCAGGCCAAGCTTCTGCTGAAATGGGCCAACCCAAACAAGGCCCAACAAGACTTAAAACCAATCTGTTACATCATAGCCCCACATATATAATATAACCCTATAGATAGGAAATCATATATTACAACATCAACATTGAACGGTTCTAGACACAAAAGAAAGGATGCTCTTAGAGTTGCTATCTTGTCACTCATGCTAGTTTTATTGTGTTTATATTTTTATGCTTATAAGTTATATGTATCAGATTCACAATTGGAGGGCATGGGAAGACCAGATTCATATTGACCAACTTGATCCTTTAACAGGTAGGATCACAAGATTGTATAAAGTTTGCCTTCGGTTGTTCCCTGTTAGTTGCTGATTTGAGAATTACATATCAAATTTGAGTTCTAATAATAATAAACTCTTGTAGTGTTTCATTCTTTACCACCAATCACTTTCTTATATGATGATGTTACTTTGTCTTGTGCCATAGTCTCCTACTACTATCTTAGATTACAAATTGTTTGTAGTTTTGTTACTTCTTGTTTATCATATATGGTTAATTGACATAAATTGCTTTAAAATAAACAAAACATCTCTTTTGTATGGCTAGACCTCCTTTATTTCGAAGATAATTGTGTCTAATATGATTTACCATCAACAGAGACCACCAAGGAGTCGGTAATGAAAAGGCAATCTACATTTGTCAGATTGCACGATGCAAACCCTTCGTCAGATAACAACTTCATATTGTGGGCAGTAGGCACAAAACTCTTCTTGTTGAATCCTATGCTCTATACATACTTCATCCTGATTCCTGATCAAAAGATTCTTTGATCCTTTCATCAAAATTTAATTTGTAATTTGTAATGTATATGATAACCGATAAGTAAAAATTTGAATGAGTCATTTTGAAGTTAGTTTTGTTACAACAGATGTGCTTCTTTCGACAATTTGGGCGCTCAGTGTTGTGTTCTGACTATTTAACACTCTGCAATGGCTTCATCGCGGTAATTTTTCCTCAAGAAAATGATGTTAAATGCTTGATAAGTTTGCACTATTCTACTCAACCTATTGCAATTACTGAAATTTGTATATGAATGCCAATGCGTGTGGCAGAATCACCACCTTGCATCGACTTATGACTTCCACGGTTACATGGTGCGTTCCATGGAAGAAGAATTCCAAAGGATAGTGGGTGTGAGGTGATTTATATGTCTCCTCTTTGCTACTTGTGATAGCTTAGTTAATGCTACACATTGTTTGTGAGAACCCAGTTCTATATATCTTCAGTTGCAATTCATTTGTCTAATCTGTTTTGCAGTGGGCCGTTGTGGGGATTTGTTGTTGCATTCATGCTGTTTGACATACATGGTACAAAATGTTATGGCGCAATTGATTTTGGAAAATTCATTGCTTGATTACCACATTTATGTTTGACAAATCAATGGGTTTGTATCATGATTCACAGGATCAAATTTGTATTTTTGGATGGCCATCATACCCATGGCAGTGAGTATTTAAATTAAGTTCCCTTGCAACCATTTCTTTTTCTGGATAGTGGATACTATGTTGATGTGATTACTTACTCAGACAACGTTTGGGTTTGTTTGCAGCTACTTCTCATGGTGGGGGCAAAGCTGCAACATGTTATTGCAACCTTGACTTTAGAGAGTACGGGAAAGATACTGAATCCACGAGACGATCTCTTCTGGTTCAGAAAACCAGAGTTACTATTGTCTTTGATCCATTTCATCCTTTTCCAGGTGTGCTTTACACACTCAGATTCGCGGGTGTTTGATCTTTCTTTCTGTTGTTTATCCAGTGTGATAACTAACATCCAGCGCGCCCTATTTCCATGCTTTCTTGTGCTAGAACGCCTTCGAGCTAGCTTCATTCCTTTGGTTCTGGGTACGTTTTCGTCGTCTACCTGGATGAGTCTCTTTTGCCATCATAACTGGTGCTTCTGTTAATGGTTTTCCCCTGTCTTGCTCTTACAGTGGCAGTTTGGGTACCGTTCATGCTTTATGAGACACCACTTCTACGTCTATTTGCGGTTGACAATAGGGTACAACACCTTCAACTGTGCAACTCCTTTAAGATGAATGTCAATGGAGGTATCTAATCTGTGTGTTGTCCGCCATTGCAGTTTTTTTGGGCAGGTTCTTTGCAGCTGCAGCACCCTCCCACTCTATGCATTGGTAACTCAGGTAACAACAATGTCAGATGATTATTGCTGAAATGCTAAAAGGGTATCTTTGTGTTAGCATAAGATCAAAATAGGCATAGAAACATTGATAGGAAATGTTTTTTTTTTAGTTTAAGATGGGAACAAACTATAAGGCGGCTATAATTCCTCGAAGAGTAAGAGAGACAATTCATGGATGGAACAAGGCAGCTAGGAGGAAAAGAAGGCTAGGGCATTATGATGATTCGACACCCGGACACAGTGAGACATTAGAAGAAGATGAAGATGACGACGACTCAAATGACACTCAATGGTCAAGAAATCAGGCCTCATCCTCAATCTCAAATTGAGCTGCATAAACCAGATGCCTGGGTCGGATTCATTCTATTGTTGGTGATTGACAATCAAGCAGAGTATGGCACAATTGATTTTGGAAAATTGAATTCTTGGTTACCACATTCGAGTTGTGGATTTCATGCAGAGTTATGGATTGCTATCATGATTCACAGGGTCAAATTTGTATCTCTGAAGAGAAAAATTTAGTTTCTTTGCAATCATTTCTATTGATTACTGATACTACTGAGTTGATGTAAATCATGTTGCACAAGTATGATGGCTTCTCTTTCAGCAAATTATGAACAGACATCAGCAAATCAAGGCAAATTATTATTATTTGACGTAAGACTAGAAGCTATTTGTCTGCATAATGCAACAAGTAAACAGAAGTTAGATTGCAACTCAACAGATAAATTTAGTTTTAACTGCATTCTCACCAGAGCGTGCACTCGTAGAAATTCATGTAAAAAGAGAAAATGTGGTCAGTTATTCAGCTTCCCCTGATTCCGCTTCCAAAGCTTCAGCAAGCTGCCTTGCTCGGTTCTGCATTTGTCTTTCAACAGCAACCATGTACAAGCCTGGTTCAAGCATGAAGATCAATGAGCTTCAGCACAAAAAATAAGTAGTACTATTAGAAACAAACATACCGTTAAATTGAGGGGCATACCTATTGCACTTCCAATGGCACAGCCCCAGAGAATCCTCATTGACCATTTGTCAGGAATAACTCCTCTGGCCATATCTTCTTCCCTAACAGAAAATAGCATACTTTAGCTTCAATATCCACAAATCCCATTAAAACCAGCATTTTCAGCACGAGTTCACGATAAACAAGGTTACCCAACTTAGAGCACAAGATTATTCTTGAGGAGACTTATACTTAGGCTAACTGTTGCACAATAATTTCCAAATGACATTCCAAACTGAAATTAGATTGGATGATCAATCACAGCTTTCATTTGACCAACAACTAGCAACTCGGTAGCATTTTATTTTGAAAAGTGAAAAATCAGAGCTCTATTCTTCTTAATCCATTATGATATGTCCGTTCAGAAGGTCCAGAACCATTAATCCTGACAATTCTTTTTGTGTAGCACCGCAACTTTTCAATAGCTTCAGCCCTTGAAGCTGAAGCAATACCTTGAGCAAACAAACAACAACCAAAAACAACATATGAATAAAATTCAGATTCCACATTTTAAGTCCAAATCCGGCCGTGTTTGTAAGCAAATTCAAACCAATGGTGATGAAATCCCAGGAAAGGAAGACTATCAATACCGATTCTACACCTTAATTGAAACCTAATATTGTAGAAAGAAATCAAGCAATTAGTATCAAAATCATCCATCTATGGTTTGCACAGTGATTAGTAATCGTTCCTTACCTTTACCAGAAACTCAGTTTGGAGGTGGAAAACCTGGGCAATGTGGGCGAAAGTATACGCACAAGCAGACACTAGCACACAGAGAGAAAGAGAGAGGGTGGAGGTGTTTTTTTTTTTCGTTTTAACGGGTCTATTTGATTCATGGGCCACTGGGATCAGGCCCATGGGCCTCAACTTAAAATTTGCTGAGTCACTTTTGCAAGACTCCAATTATTAAACATTATATACATCGAAACTCCGCCTCACACATAGGAATCCCATCATCAGGTTGCATTTCAAGAAAATAGTACACTTTTGTGGAATCTAATCTCGTTTGATCATCATGTGTATATAAATGTATATGAGTGTGTATTTGCAGATGTTGTAACTAGCTAATCAGTCATCATGCATGCCAACAATATGTTAAAAGAAATTATGGGTCAAACCCATTCATAATTATAGTAGCTCTTAATGCTATCTTTTTTTTATAAGATAAGAATTCGATTTCCCTAACATAATAAAGTTGGATAAATCGCCGTCGAACAAAATTGGACAAAAAAGTAACAACAAATTAAAGCAATTAAATAGCCTAAACGATTCTAGGGTGAGAGGTGAACCAAGCACGATCGAAGGAAAACACCACCGGAAAATAGGCTAAACAAGATCAACCTACAGAAGTATTGAATGTACCACTATGACGTTGCCCCCACCTAAATGAGGGATCTTCAAGAGCCTTAACCATGATGTTGCCCCTACAAAATTGAGAGAGTTTCAAGAGCCTCGAGCACGATCACGACCACGACCAGAACAACTCAAACTCCATCCTAGTTTAGCTTTACAATTGCATCAAAAAATTAACACCCAAACTTGAATTAGTAAAGAGAGATTTTGAGGGATATTTATTGTTTTGGTTAAGCTTTAACGAGTTGATAAATGATTTGGATATGCAAGTGCAATGTTTGTTTTTCTAAATATTAATAAGGAAAAACAAATTGAAAATAACCAATCTTAATCCTGTAGTACTAATAATCTTGTTACCAATGGAAAAAATCTTATAAGAATTCTAGTCTTGCACGACAAGACTGAGTTAAGTAAAAACTAGTTGAGTAAAAACTTGTTTTTTTTGGTCTGAAAAGGTGGGATAACCCGTTTTATTCATCATATCGTGAACTTATAATCGTTCACTAGAAATCATATCCGTATCCAAATACTTAATTACCGCCTCAAGCGGAGCAACAAAGAGGGAAAAGCTTAGCGAGGCAATCGGCCGACTGGTTCGCCAACCGTGGGACGAGGTTCAGCTTCACCTCCCAGGCATGATCGGACAGCAGAAGCATGATTTTTTGGAATAGGCATCTATGACGAGGCGAGGGCGCATCCACAGAAGTCACCAACTTCTGCACTTCGGATGAATCAATCTCATCAACCAACCTCTCAATACCCAATTGACGCGCCAATGTAAGACCATGAAGCAAACCAAGCGGAAGGCCGAGTCACCAGGCATCTTAACAACATATCCTCTTATAAATTGACCTTGATGATCTCTAATTAAACCGCCATCATTCTGTAGGGATTTTAGATGCGTAAAACGGAATTTCAGTAAAACGATTTCCTAACATCTAACCAAGGATCTCATGTATAAACCAAATAGATCATAGATAGGAAGAATCAAATACCTCTTGATGCGTGTTTCAAGTTGCTGGAATGGAGAGAATAGAGCCTCACGTGTGACTCCTCTATTTGGTCCACCCGAGCTTGAATCTGGATCGCCTGGGACTCGGTTGCTAGAGCGAGGAACGAAGGCGAACGAAGAGAGAGAGCAAGGGAGGGGCGGCAGCCTTGTGCAAAATATGAGATTAGAGTTTTCTCTTAAAAAGCCCTTCTTTTCTAATACTAAGTGTAGATATCTTATTTTCTAAATAAGTATATCTTTTATTATTAATAATAACACTTTATTATTAACAAGCCTCATCTCCCAAGTTATATCCTATATAGCTTTATATTATATACTTTATATAATATGTCTCCCAATAAACTGATCCAGTCCAAACTCTAAGGGTGTGACCTCGTAGGACCCGATAATAATAGCAATAGACTTTATGACATACTTTATAACATATAGTCTATAAATCATAGTTGGCTTCTAGCAAAGCACTATGACTACCTAAAATCACCGGATTAAATATCTCCATAAATGGTCCCACTTCATAATCAGTAATTGCACCTTTGATTAAAGGACACAGTTCCTTCAATCTCCTACTTGTCCTTAAAACAAGTGTGCAATGTTAAAATTCCTTTGTCACAAAGTGTCTTATCTGACTATATGATGAAACTCATCTTTACCGCCAAATACGTTTCTTGAACTCTTGAGATCAAACTGTCAGTACGGATGATTACTAATAATCCATCCGAGCATGGCCATGCGTTTTCACAGTTCTCTCTCTTCAAGTGGCCGAGACACCAATCCTTTCCAAATGTATCGTTGTATACATGGAATAGGAGGACATATTCAATCTTGTAAGACTACAACTCCCACTCAACTTTTGGCAATCCCAATCACTGCCTTTATAACTGTCTGTTACGATCAACGTTTGACAGCGTCAAAGACATACCAGCAGTCAAATGATAACCATATCATACTCATGTCTAAGGAACTCACTAATCATGAATAATCCTAGAACTCCGCTGTAAAGTCCCGAGGAATCCTAAGATCGGTCTGTCCGATGCGTATCGGTATACACATCTATGTAATCGATTAGACATCTACATGTCCCTATAACACATGAAACCCGGTGTTATCAATCAATCTCACATATGGTCTTTTGATTAAGTCATTTGTATCCAAGTTAACAACTTAGACCATGGACTTTCTAACAATTTTATAATTTCAGTTCACTTAATGGGGTTTCATTCACCAAAACAGTTTTGATGAGCCCATTTGATAACTATTAAATTGTTTGGATACTTTATCTAATCCCAAGCAATGATTAAATAATAATCTGAAATTCATATATATAAATCAAGCATAAATGTCTGTAATAACAATAAACAAGGTTTATCATAAAATAAACAATGTCTCAAGAGAACTCTCTAGTGTGTTTGAGTTATTTGGCCCTAGTGTGACTGTCATACTTGGGCCTAGACATGGTCTTGGTCAAAGGATCTGCAGTGTTGTCGTCTGTGTGCACCTTGCACATCTCCACTATCAACATAGTGTCTGATCATGTGGTAATTTCGTAGAACATGTCTGGATTTGGAACTCTTCCAGCTGATGGTTCCTCCATTTAGAATGAAGACATATCCAGACTGAGATTCAAAATCATCTCTGTCTGTCAGAAAACTTGCATTAGTATAGCCCTTGATGACCAGCTCGTCATCACCTCCAAATATCAAGAGATCATCCCTAGTCCTTCGTAAGTACTTCAGGATGTTCTTGGCTGCACACCAATGTGCATCACCCGGGTTTGATTGGTACCTGCTACACATGCTCAAAGCAAATGCAACATCTGGGCGAGTACAAGTCATTGCATACATGATGGATCCTATGGCTGAGGCATAGGGAATCCTACTCATATCACCAATTGGGCTGCAGCTCAATTGGTGATATGATGGGTATTCCACTGCCCTCATATCAAAGGGTCGGGGGTTCGAGTCCCCCCACCAACATCCTGGAGGATTAACAGGCGCAAGCCTCCCTCCAGGTTGGGGTGCATGTGTAACACCCCCAAATTCATAACCCCTTTGGAAAGGCATTACCGCCAGTGATCCCGGATTTCACCTCCGAAACCACCCAAGGCTAAACCGGATTATTCAAATCATAAATAACATTTATGTAATCCACAAACCATCCATTAAAACATAAGTCAGGGGATTACAACCCAATCCCCGTAGGATAAAACATTGTTTCAGAGTAAATACATAACAGAAGTCTTTAAAGGTAAAACAAGTTTTGACCATAGCGATCAACGCCAAGGATCTCAACCTGAATAAACTTATCAAAAACATTGTCCGTCATAGTCGTTCTTAGCCTTCACTGGGTGGCAACTTGTCTGATGTGCCGAATCGAACGGATGACACCAGCCCACATGCAAAGAACAATGTTCGTGGGTTAGTCTAATGAAAGACTACGCAAGGGTAAAAAGCAGAGTGGTTCGAGTGATCGTAACCGTTTACTATCATTGTCCCTCGAATGATAACCGAAGGGACGATACATAACCCGACACTTTCACGGAATAACAACAAGAGGTATGCAGAAGAGACGACACTGGAAGACTGAATCTCCACAGAGACCGACCCGAAAGAGACTCCAAGAGATTGAGTCTTAAGGAAATATGACAAGTCTGGAACATTATAGTTTCATATGTATATACATAACGTTAAAAACTGACTGAGATGCTTCGGTTCACGACCAACCTCACCGTATAATGCGAATCACCGCATGATACGACTCCAGATTGGAAAGAGAACGTACTACATTCAAGTCTAAACGAGTTTTCCTAGCCGCACTATTACTTAGTTGCGCTACTCGTCGAGGTATATTAATCATGTGCGAACCTACGGCACTTATCTTATTTAATTCCAAAACACACAATTACGTTATAAACTTTTAGGATCAGCTCGTCCCGAGACGAGAGATCTTTTGGGAACACTCCCAAGATTTGTGACACTGTTTAAGTGCACCACCTCTTCACCCGAGTAAAGAGGTAGGTCATGACCATCCAATTGGTATTAGGTGGGGACGAGCCACCTCTCTACCTGATTATAAAGAAACGACTGGGCCCCAGGGCCTCAGTCACGTTCCTACGAATACTCGTTCTAACTACACAGTTCAGAACAGTCAAATAATCATATTAAAGCCATCACGGCTAACATCATAGATATATTTCAATCTAGGTATATATATATATAATAGCGTTGTTCTAGCAGATATACAACCTATTATAATATCCATTTTAATTTCCAAAGATAGTTTCATAAAACTATTCCGGACATGAACAATGATCAATCCAAAACAATTAACAATTAAGCAATTGATAATTAATGGAAATATGAAATGATAAGCAAGAGCGAACCGCCACTTGCCTTAGATCCGATGAAAGCTTCGCACGCTTAGAATTAAAGGGTTTCCAAGTCCAAAACTGGGACAGATCTGGGATAATAAATCCTTCTGGAACGACCCATAACAAGACCCTAAATTAGATTCAATATCTACATATACGAATCTAAAGGAATAAAGATGAAAGGTGTTCGAGCTTCGCCCACTACCAAGCCCAACACACACACACACATCACGGCCTATGCTTGCCGCGGGTGCGGTCGTTCGTCGCCGCGGGGTGCGGTGGTCGAACATGGGCGAGGAGACGAGAGCAACCATGGGTAGAAACTTACCCAAATCGATCCCTTTAGGCTTCGATTCTTCTTGGTTCAAGTCTACCACCCTCTTAAGCTACCAACAAGCTTCAAAAGCCTCCTGAGAACGGATCAAGACAAAGCCCAAACAACCACGAAAATCGGATTCAAAGTTCAGCAAAAGTCACAAATTTCTGAAGGGAAAATCAGTGGTTCGCAAGGGTTTTCTTACCAATTTTCGATCGACCTCTAGTTCGATTCGAGCTTGGCTATTCTTCTCACCCTCTTAAGCTACACTTCACCTTCAATATGAAACTTTGATCTGGCCAAACGAATGAGTGAATCGATCAGAAATCGATCTCAAAGTTCAGCTCAGGAACACGTTTTTCTGATTTCTGACAGAAAAGAGGAGGACGAAGATGGTGAGGAACGAGTTTCTGACTCCTCTCACGATCTCTCCTCTTCTTTTATAGGCAAACCACAAAGACCACCCTGAAGACACGTACCCCATGAGGTGTCCAAGCTAGGCCAATAGCCCGGGTGAGTCACCTAAGCTAGTTTGCCAACCGTGCCAAAATGCTTGCCAGATGCTGAATTTATGGGCTTTTGACAGCAAAAGGTGGTGAGGAGCCGACTTCTGGCTTCTCCCACGACTTTATCTCTTCATTTATTGGCAAACCATAAAGACTAATCTGAAGACAAGTATACCAAGAGGTGTCCAAGCTAGGGTAGTAGCCCCGAAGAGTCACCTAAGCTAGCTTGCCAGCTGCACCAAGTTGGCTTCCCAGCTGCTGAAGTTGGCTTGCTGTGGGGGCTAAGGAAAATGCCGAAATTCCCCTTTTGTCCTTTTTTACCTTAAGTGGTAATTTTATTTAACCCCGGGTTAAATATATTTGTACACGAACGAGCTTTTAAGCCAAAAATACCTTAACTGTATTTTATATTGCTCAGAAAAATATTACAGAAGTCAAACATTACACAAAATGTTCGTATCTCCTCAAAATTAATCTGGCTTGCAATATGGCTTAAGAAAATTCAAAACTTTTATTCGTGCAAATATACGGGATATTACATCACTCTCCCCTTAAAAGAAGTTTCGACCCCGAAAATTGGCCGAAAACAACTCGGGAAAGTGTCTAAGCATATCCGCCTCAGTTTCTCAGGTTTCCCAAGTAACCTCAGTTTCCAATGCAAACACTATTGATGCAAGATCTAGATCATACGTCAGATAGTTTGCTTCATAGGTTTTCAGTTGTCTAGATGCGTATGCAAAAACCTTGCCTCTTTGCACCAAGACATATCTCAACCTACTCTTCGAAGCATCACTATAGACTATATAATCATCATCCTCTTTTGGCAGCGCTACAACCGGTGTCGAGGTCAGATACTTTTTCAACTTCTTGAAAATTGGCCTTGCACTTGTCACTCCAAACAAACTTCTTGTGGACCTTGTGGAGCAAATCGGTCATGGGTAGAGTGATTTTAGAAAATCCTTCCATGAACCGTCTGTAATGTTCAACAAGTCCAAGGAAACTGCGCACCTCATTCACATCCTGAGGCCGCTTCCAATCAGCTACCGCTTCAATCTTCTGGGGATCAACCATAACCCCATTTCTCATTAATCACGTGGCCCCTAGATGACATCGTCATAGTCTTCGAACTAAAATCGATGACCGCCTCATGATGCGTCAGCTAATCCATACTGAGAAAATGTCGCATGGAACCATGGTCATTCAGATCGATTCCTCTTCGAATTTCTTATCCAAAAAGGTAACCAAAATTCTAACAGACGATTGGTTCCGACAGACGATTGGTTTGAACCATATGTTTATATTAGAAAGAATATTTACAACAAAAGGTTTACGAACCTTGTTGCATACTTAAACTTACTAATATAACTATCAGAAACAAAAGACTGGATAACACCTAAGTCCACAGCATATCACAGAGGTAGTACAAAAGACTAAACTTTTCTAGCCTTGCTGAGTACTTTAAGCAATTGGAGCATCAGGTCCATCCGCCTCACGCATCACGTAAAGACGTTGACCCTGACTTCCAGAAGCAACTGGGGTCTTCCCCTTGTTTTGCGCAGTTGTCTGCATTGAAGGACTAGGAGCTTCCACTGGTCTAAACCTGGGTCAATTGTTCTGGTTAACAGACCCTTGGTGTAACTCAGTTTCTTTCTGCTCCCCTTGTCGACAGAACTTCTGCATATGACCTTCCCTTCCACAGCCAAAGCATACTCTCCTTTCCTGCTGACACACACTGCTCTTATGCCCAGTTGTGCCACAATTATAGCACTGGATCAGACTCTTGCCCTGACCCAACTGTTGTGTTGACCCTCCTTGAGTCATATCCGTCCTTGCTTTGCTAGACTTGACAAAGTTAGATGGTGGCACAGGACGTTTAAATCCACTTGCCTGAGATGGATTTTGCATCAACTTTTGATGATTACGCTTCTTCGTTGACTCCTCTAGAGTCACCTTCACCTTATAAGCTGCATCCACGTATTGCTCCAAAGTAGAGCATCCGTGACGCACCATCCATGGCTTAATATCTGGGCTCATCCACTCGTGGAAATGCCAGATTTTCTGTTCTTCGCTAGACACATCTGATCCAGCATATTGCAATAGGTGATTAAACTTGGTCGCAAGTTCAGTCACTTTTAATCCTTCCGTCTTCGGATAAAGGAATTCCTTGTGTTTCTCATCCCTCATAGCACGAGAGAAGAAACGGTCGGTCATCTTGGCTTTGAACATTCCCCAGTTCAATCCTGGATGATCAGCTAGTCCGGTGCTTTCCCACCACTCACTAGCTTCCTCTTTCAGATGGAGAGAAGCAATATGCACCTTCTCAGCTTCAGTGCATTCAATGTTGCGGAACAACCGTTCCATGTGTGAGAACCAATATGCTACTCTGACTGGTTCTCCCTTGCCATCATAGCTGTCAGGCCTCATAGAGTTTATGGCCTTCAGTGCACGGACATAATTGCCTCTGTTCCTGACCACCTCTTCTCGATGTACTTGGACATTTGGTTCCATAACTCTAGGAATTACTGGAGGAATTGGCACGTCTTGTGCCTGAGGCGCAACTGGTCGCAGGATATCGGTGACTGCCTGTATCACCATTCCCCGAATTGCCTCAACTGTTGCTGCGTCAAATGCCATTGGAGCATTGACTTGAGCTTGGTCACTGCCTCCTGAATTGTTGTGAGCAACAGACTCTTGTTCTTCCACAGGGTTTATAGTATTCACCATCTGTTTACCGATCAAGTTCCAAGTATTTTATACATTAATATCTTTCCAATATATTTAATGTAATAAAATTGACTTGGAATAGATCAAACTTGGTAAATTTTCATGGATGAATTCAAACCGAGTTGATAGCTCTGACAACAAAGCCCTAGGAAAGGGAACTGCTAAACTTAGCACATATTCCTTTTCCTCAATGTCCTTCCTCGGTCCTGTCTCAGGAACCTTGGTCTATCGGACACTACTCCTACCGACTCAGAGAGTACGGTCTTCACCTTCTCGGTGGACTACTAGGTTCTACAACCTCAAGGCATAACGAGAGAACCGGGAACTCAAGCCTATCTAGAGATTCACCATCTTGGCTTCTTCCGAGTTCCTCTGAAGAAAACAGAACGCACCCATATCTCACGGGCAACGAGAAAAGAATTAGTCTTTCTAGATATGGAAGCAACTTCCTATATCAGACTAGAGAGAAGACATGACTATGAACGGTTTGAAATTTGTACCGTTTTGAAAATTCAGAGCCCTTGAAAACACTTTTCAATTTAAAACGAGTAAATGGTTTTCAAATACCCAACCCGTTTTAAAAACTTTTGGCTCTGATACCAAATCTATAACAGAGCCTACGAAAACTTTTTAGCTCTGATACCAAATCTGTAACACCCCCAAATTCATAACCCCTTTGGAAAGGCATTACCGCCAGTGATCCCGGATTTCACCTCCGAAACCACCCAAGGCTAAACCGGATTATTCAAATCATAAATAACATTTATGTAATCCACAAACCATCCATTAAAACATAAGTCAGGGGATTACAACCCAATCCCCGTAGGATAAAACATTGTTTCAGAGTAAATACATAACATAAGTCTTTAAAGGTAAAACAAGTTTTGACCATAGCGATCAACGCCAAGGATCTCAACCTGAATAAACTTATCAAAAACATTGTCCGTCATAGTCGTTCTTAGCCTTCACTGGGTGGCAACTTGTCTGATGTGCCGAATCGAACGGATGACACCAGCCCACATGCAAAGAACAATGTTCGTGGGTTAGTCTAATGAAAGACTACGCAAGGGTAAAAAGCAGAGTGGTTCGAGTGATCGTAACCGTTTACTATCATTGTCCCTCGAATGATAACCGAATGGACGATACATAACCCGACACTTTCACGGAATAACAACAAGAGGTATGCAGAAGAGACGACTCTAGAAGACTGAATCTCCACAGAGACCGACCCGAAAGAGACTCCAAGAGATTGAGTCTTAAGGAAATATGACAAGTCTGGAAAATTATAGTTTCATATGTATATACATAACGTTAAAAACTGACTGAGATGCTTCGGTTCACGACCAACCTCACCGTATAATGCGAATCACCGCATGATACGACTCCAGATTGGAAAGAGAACGTACTACATTCAAGTCTAAACGAGTTTTCCTAGCCGCACTATTACTTAGTTGCGCTACTCGTCGAGGTATATTAATCATGTGCGAACCTACAACACTTATCTTATTTAATTCCAAAACACACAATTACGTTATAAACTTTTAGGATCAGCTCGTCCCGAGATGAGAGATCTTTTGGGAACACTCCCAAGATTTGTGACACTGTTTAAGTGCACCACCTCTTCACCCGAGTAAAGAGGTAGGTCATGACCATCCAATTGGTATTAGGTGGGGACGAGCCACCTCTCTACCTGATTATAAAGAAACGACTGGGCCCCAGGGCCTCAGTCACGTTCCTACGAATACTCGTTCTAACTACACAGTTCAGAACAGTCAAATAATCATATTAAAGCCATCACGGCTAACATCATAGATATATTTCAATCTAGGTATATATATATAATAGCGTTGTTCTAGCAGATATACAACCTATTATAATATCCATTTTAATTTCCAAAGATAGTTTCATAAAACTATTCCGGACATGAACAATGATCAATCCAAATCAATTAACAATTAAGCAATTGATAATTAATGGAAATATGGAATGATAAGCAAGAGCGAACCGCCACTTGCCTTAGATCCGATGAAAGCTTCGCACGCTATGAATTAAAGGGTTTCCAAGTCCAAAACTGGGACAGATCTGGGATAATAAATCCTTCTGGAACGACCCATAACAAGACCCTAAATTAGATTCAATATCTACATATACGAATCTAAAGGAATAAAGATGAAAGGTGTTCGAGCTTCGCCCACTACCAAGCCCAACACACACACACACATCACGGCCTATGCTTGCCGCGGGTGCGGTGGTTCGTCGCCGCGGGGTGCGGTGGTCGAACAGGGGCGAGGAGACGAGAGCAACCATGGGTAGAAACTTACCCAAATCGATCCCTTTAGGCTTCGATTCTTCTTGGTTCAAGTCTACCACCCTCTTAAGCTACCAACAAGCTTCAAAAGCCTCCTGAGAACGGATCAAGACAAAGCCCAAACAACCACGAAAATCGGATTCAAAGTTCAGCAAAAGTCACAAATTTCTGAAGGGAAAATCAGTGGTTCACAAGGGTTTTCTTACCAATTTTCGATCGACCTCTAATTCGATTCGAGCTTGGCTATTCTTCTCACCCTCTTAAGCTACACTTCACCTTCAATATGCAACTTTGATCTGGCCAAACGAATGAGTGAATCGATCAGAAATCAATCTCAAAGTTCAGCTCAGGAACACGTTTTGCTGATTTCTGACAGAAAAGAGGAGGACGAAGATGGTGAGGAACGAGTTTCTGGCTCCTCTCACGATCTCTCCTCTTCTTTTATAGGCAAACCACGAAGACCACCCTGAAGACACGTACCCCATGAGGTTTCCAAGCTAGGCCAATAGCCCCGGTGAGTCACCTAAGCTAGTTTGCCAACCGTGCCAAAATGCTTGCCAGATGCTGAATTTCTGGGCTTTTGACAGCAAAAGGTGGTGAGGAGCCGACTTCTGGCTTCTCCCACGACTTTATCTCTTCATTTATTGGCAAACCATGAAGACTAATCTGAAGACAAGTATACCAAGAGGTGTCCAAGATAGGGTAGTAGCCCCGAAGAGTCACCTAAGCTAGCTTGCCAGCTGCACCAAGTTGGCTTCCCAGCTGCTGAAGTTGGCTTGCTGTGGGGGCTAAGGAAAATGCCGAAATTCCCCTTTTGTCCTTTTTTACCTTAAGTGATAATTTTACTTAACCCCGGGTTAAATATATTTGTACACGAACGAGCTTTTAAGCCAAAAATACCTTAACTGTATTTTATATTGCTCAGAAAAATATTACAGAAGTCAAACATTACACAGAATGTTCGTATCTCCTCAAAATTAATCTGGCTTGCAATATGGCTTAACAAAATTCAAAAATTTTATTCGTGCAAATATACGGGATATTACAGCAGGGGCTGCAGCCCTGCTCTGTGATTAGGGCGCCAGCGGTCAGACCGCCGATTGAGGCAGACCGTGGGCTGGGCCGCTGGGTCAGACCGTCGATCGAGACAGACCATGGGAAGGCGGACCCAGGTGGGCTCGGATCACATCAGTTTCACCAGGTGTCTTAGGACACTGGCTCTTGCTGAGATGTAAGCCATGTTGCATAGGCAAGAACCCTTTCTTAGAGTTCATCATATTGAATCTCCCAAGGACCTTATCTATATAAGTTCCCTGACTCAGACCAATAAGTCTCTTAGATCTATCTCTATAGATCTTAATGCTTAATATGTACTCAACCTCTCCCAATTCCTTAATTGAGAAATACTTCTTAAGCCACTCCTTAACTGTCTCCAGCATAGGAATGTCATTCCCAATGCGTAGTATGTCATCCATATACAGAACTAGAAAGGCCACTTTGCTCCCACTAAACTTCTTGTAGACAGAAGGCTTTTCTTCGCATCTGATGAAGTCAATCTTTTTGACAACTTCATCAAAACGAAGATTCCAACTCCTGGATGCTTGCTTAAGTCCATAAATGGACTTCTTAAGCTTGCATATTCTCCTAGGATTTTCTGGTTCCTCAAAACCTTCTGGTTGCATCATGTATACATCCTCTTCTAAATACCCATTTAGAAAAGCGGTCTTGACATCCATTTGTCAAATCTCATAGTCATGATAAACGGTAATTGCTAGGAGTATCCTAATGGACCTGATCATAATGACCGGTGCGAACGTTTCATCATAGTCAGTACCATGAACCTGTCTAAATCCTTTGGCAACTAGTCTTGCCTTATAGACAAAAACGTTTCCATCCTTGTCTGTCTTGATCTTAAAGACCCATTTGCATCCAATGAGTTTTACCCCATCAGGCAAATCTATCAAGTCCCATACTTGATTTTCAGACATGGCCCATTTCGGATTTCATGGCTTCCAGCCATTTCTCGGTGTCGGGGTCCGCCATTGCTTGCTTATAGGTCGCAGGCTCACCGTTCTCTAAAAGTAGAACGCCAATGTTAACAGTCAAGACGTAATCCTCATAACGCCTAGGCAGCTGCCTTAGCCTGTCTGATCTCCAATGTGGTCCAACAATTGGAGAGATTTCAGCGGCTGGGTTGACCACATCTGTATGCGGGACCTCAGGTGCTTCATCAACTTGAGGAATTGCATCTTGGATCTGGGCGGTTTCCCTTTGAGAAGGTACGCCCCCAAAGTCAAGTTCCTCAGTGACATCGTCTATGTCCTCACTTTGTTGGGTTTGTTGCTCAGCTTGAATCTCATCAAGCTGAACATTTTTCCCACTTGGCTTCTTGGAAAAGAAGTCCTTTTCCAAAAAGACACTATCCCGAGCAACAAACATTTTGTTCTCAGTGGGATTGTAGAAATAATATCCCCTTGTTTCCTTGATATAACCTATAAAGAAGCATTTGTCTGATTTGGGTGCTAGCTTGTCAGATAGTAAACGCTTTACATAAGCCTCGCATTCCCAGACCTTCAGAAATGACAAGCTAGGAACCTTTCCATACCATATCTCATGTGGTGTCTTGTCAACTGATCGTGACGGAGTCCTGTTTAGTGTGAACGCAGCAGTGGTGAGGGCATATCCCTAAAAGGATGTAGGAAAATCAGCAAAACTCATCATTGAGCGGACCATGTCTAACAATGCCACAACTTCTCAATTGATGGTCGAATTCTTGGCTCAGATATTCGCCCCCTCGATCTGATCGGAGTGCCTTTATCTTCTTGCCAGTCTGTGTCTCAACTTCATTATGGAATTCTTTGAACTTTTCAAAGGACTCAGATTTATGCTTCATTAAGTAGATATACCCATATCTACTAAAATCATCAATAAATGTAGTAAAGTATCGATAGTCTCTCCTAGCTTCTGTGATCATAGGTCCACACACATCGGTATGTATGAGAGCTAAGAGCTCAGTAGTCCTCTCACGCGTACCAGTGAAAGGTGACATTGTCATCTTGCCCATCAGACATGACTCACATGTTTCAAATGATTCTAAATCAAATGACTTTAGGGTACCAACTGTTTGGAGTTCCTTCATGTGTTTGATGCTAATGTGACCCAAGCGACAATGCCATAGATTGCCTTCACTTATATTCGACTTTTGCCTCTTTGTATCAACGTTATAAATTTCAGATTTGAGATCCAGCATGTATAGTCCACTACTACTCACATGGGCTCGAGCATAGAAGATATCATTCTTATAAATGGAAAAACAATCCTTAATGACAAATTCATAACCCTCAAGGTTCAAAACTGAAATTGAAATCAAATTCTTAGTAATAGAAGAAACAAAATAACAATTATAAAGTTCTAAAACTAAGCCAAAAGGTAGAGGTAGACTATAATCTCCAATGGCAAGTGCAACAACCCTTGCTCCATTTCCAACGCGAAGATCTATCTCACCCTTCTACAACCGTCTCCTATTTCTTAGTCCTTGCACATTCGAAATAATGTGAGAACCACATCCTGAATCTAATATCCAAGAATGAGACTTAGTTGATAAGATTTCAGTAACGTAAATGCCTAAAGTGTTTCCCTTAGGTTGAACAACTTGCTTGCCCTTCCCTTGGTACTGTTGCTTCTTTTGGGGCCCTTTCTTAAACCCTTTTCCCTTGACCGTTAGAACTTCCTTCAAAGGGTCAACTTGCTGGCCCTTATCCTCATCAGATGAGGTGGCAGTCAGCTATGGGATGGGGTTTTCTAGGACATCCTCTTGTCCCTCAGACTGATTCTCATATTTCTTTCTCAATCGAGTAAATTTGTGTCGTTCATCTTGTTTTGCTCAACAATTGAGCGGAGAGTGAATTTGAGGTATTCAGAAGACACAGTAACTACAAAACGGAATAAAACATGCAGATAAATTATGCTTGACATGCAAGAACTTAAAATTTAGACAAGCTATAAACAGTAAGTTATTGCACATTCTACTCAACTAAATTGTCCCTTGTGAGTAAAATGATTCCAAGATCCTATCTTAGATGAAACTCGAGCGTACTAAGGCACTTCCCCAAGTCTCATGTAATCAAGGTAAGTAAACCCGTTACTAATTATAACACCTTATAATTCTTGGTTGATGGCCATATCTTATGTAAGACTCATCCTTATGCCTCAAGATCCAAAACTCAGCCTTTTGGTCTCTTGTTGAGTGTAACCATACCAAGGCAAGATGCCCCTATTAGACATGCCCGCACTATCCCAAGGTCAAGGAAGGACACCTCGCTAGGGCAAAAACTATCCAACGAATCCCAAGGGCCTCATGGTTATGATATGGAAAGGCATTATCTCAATATTCTGGTAAGGGACTTAAGCATGCAATGGTTGTTTATTTACTAGTGAACAAAATAGCATAAACAAACAAGCAAGCATGCAAAGTGAGAAATAATAAAGCATTCAAGTAATGCAGTAATTAAATGTGATCCTAGTATGGCCTCTAAAAACCAAAATTAAAGATCTAATCTTCATGGGTCTTGTTACTCCTGGATCTCTATCCTTAGTACCCTTTCATGGATCTCCATCCTTTGGTCTTCTTAGGATCTTCTTCTTCTGGTCTTACATATAATTGGAATAAACTCTTTTGCAGAAATTTAAATTACAAAAATACATAACGATACGCAGATCGTGTACAAGAAAACATAACGATGCGCAGATCGTATTTATCTATCCTATTGTGGGCCATACTAGTCACCGCATGCAATAATATCATAATAAAATATTCATACAATTATAATTACAATTATAATATCACATATTATATAGACAATGATTAAACAATTTAAAAACATCCAATATTAAATTAATCATCTCATGATAAAATAATATTATATCATTATCTTGATCCAAATAAAATTAATATATAGCATTAATCATAATTAATCATTAAATTACAATATTGGATAAGATATGCATCAATTAAAGCAAGATATCAAATATCATAATTTAAGTAAGTGGGAATATTTCCTAACAACTTTTAGGAAGATATATTTTAGACAATATCATATATTATCTAATTTGTCAACCAAGATCTTATCTAGTTCTTTTTAGGACAATCCTTTATTGTAAAATTTACCCAAAATAGTTTCACCCTGCGTATCCGAGTCATGTTACCTAATCAGCCTGACATCGGTTTGGATCAAACACTTGGACCCAAACCCGAGCCAACTCGATCAAGTGAACCCGACCCGTGCCTGATCATGCCCGAACCACCAAAAACGGACCAGACCGGTTCACAGCCGAGCCATAATGACCACGTCAGAACGCGATCCGACCTAGCACGAGCCACCAGCCCAGCCCATCAATCCCTCAGCGAGCTCCACCCGAACCCAGTTCAGATGCTAGCTAGTCGAGTCCAGGCCGGTTCGGTCAGACCGAATCGGGCCATGGTTCTTCCGGCTAACGCCAGACCCGGACCCGGCCCGTATTGAACCGGTTCGGTCTTATAGAACCTGTTCTGGACCGTTCCATGTCGGTTCGAGCCTGGGCTAGTTCGGCCCTGGTCGGTTCGGTCAAACACCGAATCGAGCCGGTCGAAGCCACCCGTGTCGAAGCGAGCCTGGTCTGGTGAACACGTAACCGCGATCGCGGTTCCTTAACTGCGCCCGCGGAAACTTCCAAGCCCAGATCCGTGATCGTGGAAAAACGCACATTTTTTTTCCCCAGATCCGCGACCGCGGTTCAATAACCGCGACCGCGGATTTCTTTCTGGAGCAGTTGTTCGATCCGAATCGAACTCGGTAAAAATCATAACTTTATTCATGGGTAAAGTTACAACTTTTTATGTAGAACAATTTTACATGCATATTCAAATTGAAAGTTCTAAACTTTGTTAATCCAATCGATCAAAATCTAAATTTTTAATCATGCAAATTTAATCTACATATCAATTTTCCATCTAATTGAATCAAGATAATCATGAACATGCATCAAAATTTAAAAAACTTTAAAAAACTTTAAATTTGATCTAATCAATTTATGCAAGAGGCAACTGATACCACTGTATGGATTTTAGATGCATAAAGCGGAATTTCAGGAAACGATTTCCTAACATCTAACCAAGGATCTCATGCATAAACCAAATAGATCATAGATAGGAAGAATCAAATACCTCTTGATGCGTGTTTCAAGTTGCTGGAATGGAGAGAATAGAGCCTCACGTGTGACTCCTCTATTTGGTCCACCCGAGCTTGGATCTGGATCGCTTGGGACTCGGTTGCTAGAGCGAGGAACGAAGGCGAACGAAGAGAGAGAGAGCAAGGGAGGGGCGGCAGCCTTGTGCAAAATATGGGATTAGGGTTTTCTCTTAGAAAGCCCTCCTTTTCTAATACCAGGTGTAAATATCTTATTTCCTAAATAAGTATATCTTTTATTATTAATAATAACACTTTATTATTAACAAGCCTTATCTCCCAAGTTATATCCTATATAGCTTTATATTATATACTTTATATAATATGTCTCCCAATAAACTGATCCAGTCCAAACTCTAAGGGTGTGACCTCGTAGGACCCGATAATAATAGTAATAGACTTTATGACATACTTTATAACATATAGTCTATAAATCATAGTTGGCTTCTAGCAAAGCACTATGACTACCTAAAATCACCGGATTAAATATCTCCATAAACGGTCCCACTTCATAATCAGTAATTGCACATTTGATTAAAGGACACAATTCCTTCACATTCACCCAATCATCACCATACAAGAAAGACCCGTCCGAATTGAGCTTAAACCAACCCACAGGAGGACGAGACCACATAGCTACAACATCACTCAGACCCTGTTTCGCAGCCAATATCAAGTATTCCCGAGCCCGATCAAGAACGAACTATGAGCGAGGCTCAGAAACAACCAAATCATTGTGAAATACTCTTGCATTACGCCAACGCCATAACCACCACACACCATAAGAGAAGACAGTCGACCATGATCCGTCATGCTCCAAATTAGAGAGGAACCATGTCTTCAAATTTGAAGCAAAAAATCATGCTTTCTTGCAACATGCGGTAAATCAGTCCGCAATTCTTTGGCAACAGGGCAATCATGAAGAATGTGGAGCGTAGACTCCAGCTGAGGCGAACAATGGCTGCAAGAAGCGTCAGTACCCAAATGGAGCCTAACCCGATTGACATTGCACATGATGGCGTCATGGGTGGCGAGCCAAAGAAAATTACGCACCCTCTCTAGGGCTTTAACTCGCCAGATCATCTTCCATAGGGGATCATGTGCACTCACCTCATCGCCTCTGATCATCTCCAACACAGACTTGAGGGAGAATGCCCAAAAGCCGTGCCATTCCAACATAAATTATCAGCAACCTCCTCTGCCAAAACATAAATGGTGCCAATTCTGAGTAGAATAGAAAGAGGAAGAAGATGGGAAAATTCATGCCAAGACCAAGCCCCATCAATCCAGTAGTCAACGACAGTTTTGCCGAGTTCAGCCTCCAGGACAAGGCCAGAAGCGAGATCTTCAAGCGAAGAGTTATCCACCCAAGGGTGAGACCAGAAAAGAGTGCTTTCACCATCCCCGATGTTAGAGCGGACTCCTTGAAGCAAAGTGGTCTTGGATTTGACAATGCCAGACCAGAGATTTAAAGCTCATGGATGAGGAGAGAACATGTCCCTATCGCATCACCCGTTATAATACTTCCCCCGGACCACGCGAGACCATAATGCGTCAGGCTCATTCACGAGTCTCCAACCCATTTTATTCATGAATGCAGAGTTAACTTGATGCATGCTCTGTATCCCCAAACCACCAGCTGACTTGGGTCGCTTTAGCTCCTCCCATTTAAGCAAATGAACCCGCTTTTTCTCATCAGTAGAACCCCACACGAAGCTCCGAGTTTTCTTTTCGATCTCGTCACAAGTGAATAGCAGGAGTTGTGTGGTTTGCATAGAATAGAATGGAACAGTAGCAACCGCAGACTTGGCTAAAGTAACCCGCCCAACCATGGACAACAACTTAGACTTCCATCCCGCCAGTTTAGCATCGACCATATCCAGTATATGCTAAAAGGAGCCCTTCGATAACCTCTTCTTTGACATAGGTATCCCAAGATACTTCCCAAGGCCATTAGTTTCTGCAATACCACTTTCCAAACTGATTTGATCAGCTAAAGAGGCAGAAGTAGAGTTTGAAAAACATAGCATGGACTTGAAGTTCACCCTAGAACCTGAAGCAGTGTAGAACTTGTCCAAACAATAGCGGATGACCCGCATATGATCAACCAATGCTTCCGCGAATAAAATGAGATCATCCGCAAAGAATAAGTGAGAAAGCCCCGAACCATGATCAGATAAGTGAATAGATCGCCAAGCACCACTGATGACAATCTCCTCAATTATGTGACCCAATCGTTCCATACAAAGTACTAACAAATAGGGTGACAACGGATCACCTTGTCTAATGCCCCGTGTGGGAGTAAAATTGTTGCCCAGAGCCCCATTCCATAAAATTCTCACACTGCAGGTGGTAACACACTCCATAATAGTATGCATCAAATTCGAAGGCAAGCGTAGTTCCTGAAGTGTGTCGCGGATGAACGGCCATCTGAGCCGATCATAAGCCTTCTCTAAGTCGATCTTGATTGCCATAATTTGTGGCCCAAAGGTGGCCCGCATTGAATGCATAACCTCTTAGGTGATCACGATGTTGTCCGTAATTTGTCTTCCCGGGACAAAACTAGCTTGAGTTGGAGCAACCGACTTTCTCATTATCGGCTTCAGACGCGTGACAATTGCCTTGGTTGCGATCTTGAAGGCAACATTACAGAGACTAATGGGGCGCAATTGGTTAACTATTTCCAGGCTATCAATCTTAGGAATGACAACCAAGAGAGTTTCATTCATGGCTTTAGGAACCCCATGCCCTTGAAGGATGCATTGCATAACCACCTCAACTACATAATGACCTACATACCAATTATTTTGGTAAAAAATTGCATGAAAGCCATCAGATTCGGGGGCTTTGAGCGCGCCCATGCTGCAAACCGTTTCCTTGATTTCAGCCGAGGAGAACGGATGACAAAGAGTTCCAAGATCAGTATCTGAGATAATAGGGAATCTCCCTCTTGGAATGTCAAAAGGGCCTTCAGTTTCAAACACATCCGAGTATAGGCACTGCAGATGAGAAGAAACCATCCCACAAAACTCCGATTGATCCCACACCCATTGATTATCTTCAGTACGAAGGGCATCAACCTTGTTTTGTTTTCGACGAACAATAGAGCAATCATGAAAAAACCGGATATTACGATCGCCATCAAGCAACGCATAAGATCTGGCTTTCTGCATCCAGAAAATGTGAATCTGCTCAAGAACCGAATCCAACTGGACACAAAGCTTCCTTTCTAGAATCAACATACTCCGTGAGGGGTTATTGCACAAGCTGCGATGTGCACCATCAATCCTGCGCCAAAGTCTGTCCCTACGGCGGAAAAGATTCCCAAAGACCTCTTTGTTCCAACAATCCAGTTGAGTAGCAAGATTGGAAATAGCATCAGACAAAGGCGCCCCATTCTTCCAATTATGAGCAAGGAAAGATTGAAACTCATGATGCAACAGCCAAGCTGCCTGAAACCTGAATGGTTTGTTGAAACGGCGGTAGTTCTCAAACCCACGGATGCTAAGAAGTAGAGGACAATGGTCCGACTAAAGAGCTGGGAGATGACGGATTGACCCCTCCTCAAATAGACCCCTCCATGATAAATTACATAGACCCCTTTCCAACCGCGCACATGAACGCGTTGTCGGATCCAAGCCACGACTCCAAGTGTATTTTTGGCCCGAGAAACCAAGATCAAGAAGACACATATTGTCAATCCATTGGTTGAACTTAACACATCTGCGTCTCATGGCATCATACGTTCTAGTTCTTTCCTCAAGAGACTTAGTATCATTAAAGTCCCCTATCAAAAGCCAAGAAAGTTGGTTATTCCCATTGAACTCTAATAACCGATTCCATAGCTCCTCACGGGAAGAGGGTTGAGGACTTGCATAAATGGCAGAAAAAAGCCATTTTGTAATACTAGCCCTTGAAACATGAAACGAGATCACCCAGGGATGCAACTCAACTTGATCAAGCTACACCCTGCTCTTACGCCAAAGAGCCCAAATACCACCCCGAAAGCCCACAACCTCGGACCGTAACAAACCATCAAAACCCAACTGAATACAAACCCGATTAGCTTGTACTCCACTAATACGGGTCTCAAGCAGCACCAGAATCGATGGATCATGGAGCCGAATGAAATCCTTAAGGGAACGGAGAAATTCCTTGCAGCCCACACGTTGGGCATTCCATTAAATTATTCTTAAATCACGACTAATCATGGAGAACAAATAGTAGCACAAGATCATCCCTAATCAAGGCACATATCATCTCCGACATCAGACGCGACCATAGAGGAATCACCGTCCTCTGCGCAACCAGGGATTTCTTGCATTAGACTACCGACTTTCGGAGCTGAACCATCCATTCGGGAGTCCAACAGTTGATCCACCCTACCCTTGGATGACTCCGGGATCGGATCCAGTTCCACTGCACTGCCATCATGAATCAGAGGATCACAATAGTGTTTGCTAGAAAGTAGTTCTAGTCTGTGATTATGATCCTCCCCGAGATCCACCTTGCTAGGGATAAGACCAGTGTTTGATTGGGTTGGGCCATGATCCTTAGCATTCATTTGAATACGCAGATCCTTTCCTTTTTTGTTGTTGTCTGGAATCAGCTGCCAATGATTGTGTCTTGCCTAACTTGTCTTCTTTATTTTGTCCTTTGATGCTATCCTTATTTGGTACCTTCGTAACAGTCATATTTTTGGACGTGATTTCCTTAGAAATCGTTGAACCTTTGATTCCTCTTTTACCCAAAAGATTCCCCCCCTTGATAACCTCTTTTACGGTTCTTTTCCCGTTATTATCCTTTTGCTGAGATTTGCCTTTAATTGTGCCCGTGGATTGCTTACCTTCAGTGGGAAGAGGACCCACGATCTCCTCCTCCACAGTATCAATTTATAGAATTTCCTCAATTGGTGCTAACATTTGAAATCTTGACCCGAAGATTTGACCACTTTCCTTAGCCGATGAACTTGGCGCGCAAACCTGGTGAATTTGAATTCTGGCTGAACCGGGTTCACGACCGCCGACGTAGGATCGCCATGGCCCGGTTTGGAAGTTTGGCCATGTTGTTGACTCTAACCTGCACCAGCAGAAGGTTTCAATGGACTTCTCAAAGGATCCTGTCTCCGAGCAACATGGTTCAGGAGCATCCATCCTCCATATGGTTCCACTAATTCAGGAGCCACTCTTGAATTATCAGCAGCCTCATCAGGAGTATGCGAAGACTGGCCGATGCACTCAGGCCCGACCTAGAAGCAGGGGCAAAATGGGCAGCGGCCTAAGGCCTAAATTTTTTAGGGGCCCAATATATTTGCAGAGTATGTATATTACTAATAGTATATTTACATCAGTAAAATAAAGTAGTTTAGTGGTTTGCACTCCAACACTCCATTATAATTGCCCAGGTTCGATTCTCTCTTCCCCCATTTTTTTCATTCTATTTTAAAAGGCCCAACAATACCACTTTAAATATAAAAGGCCCATTGGCCGGTGGGCCAGATTCTCCCTTACAACCTCCACGTTTTTTTTGAAAGGCCCATAATATCACTTTCAATTTAAAAGGCCTACTGATTTCTAAATTGAAAAAAAAATAACAAATAAAAATAATTTACAAATTGAAACGGCTGAAGCCTGAAGGCAGTGGGCAGTGGCACAGCCGCACATCACAAGTTAACTTTGCCTAATTGCCTTCATACACGGTAATCGGTACACCACTACATCTTATTTTATTTTTTAAAGTAGACAAATTGCTAATTAGTAATTAGCTGTAGTAACTAGTAAGTAGTCATTTACTTAGAATTTAGTTTAGTTTATATTATTATATATATTGGGTGACTATATAGAATTTAACTAATTATATATATTGTCATATATGATATAGGATAGAAATTTTATTAAAAAAAAGTAAAATTGGTTGGCTTTTACAGAACCTAATACGTATAGTTATATATTGCTTGTTGATGTGTATTATTTCTTCTTTTTGGCTTTTATAGGTGCTTGACAAATAATTTACTTCTGGGGTGTAGGCCGTGTAGCTTGGACGTATTCTGCTTTCCGCTTTTGAGGTGTTATTGTTCTATTTTTATTATTATTGTTCTCAAATATTTTGTTATAATGTTGCCTAAAAAGCATTTACCTGGAAATCAAAAACGGAAAAAAAGAAGAAGAAAATTGGCTGAAAAATTCATAGAATCACAAAAAGGAGCTAGAGATAAGTTTTGTCTTAAAACAAACATGTCATTCTGAGGGTTCTAATGGACTAGATGTACCAAATGTGGAGCACTCTGATGAAAATATAAGAGATAATAATTAGATCAATGAGGATATCAATCATTTGAGTGAGCATGATGTTGTACCTAATATGACAAATGCTGAAAATTTAAATGTTGATGAGCAATTTACCCCTCCTTTGGATATATATAATCCTAGAAATTTTGAAAGTATGGACAATAAATCTAGAGACATTTTAGTTGAAAAGGGGCCTATTAGAGAATTGAATCTTGTGTTTCCCTTAGATAATATTTCTAGGCATTTTTCTTATGCTTATTATTCTAGAAAGTGAAGTAATGGGGAGACTAGTGATAGAAAATGGTTGGTTTACTCGAAGCATGTGGACATTTTTTTTTGTAAGATATTTAAATTTGCTGCTAACAAAAGCTTATTAGCAAATTATGGATACAAAGATTGGAAGCATCTTAGTGATAGACTTGGACAACATGAGAATAATGTTGAGCATATGACTAACATGAACACTTGGAATGAATTAAGAATAAGGCTGGACAAAAATCAAACAATTGATAAAGATTTGTTGTTCGCGCTACCTGTTGCCGCTAGAGTGTTGATTATTCCCCTATAGCTACTACATGTAATGTTGTTGTTGTAGAGCTGTATACGTTGTTGATTATTCTTGAGAATGCTAGTTTTTGTTTTTATTGCGGATATTCAACATTTTGTGGTGTACAACTTTGCATTATTTTCAATATTAATCATATGAGATTTTAAGTGGTATATATGTTAAGTAAATAACATATAAGGGCCCATAATTTCCCTTCGCCCCGGGGCCTCTAAAATGTCAGGACCGGGGCTGGGTGCACTGATCCAACACATGACCCACCCATCCACACTTGAAGCAAATCATCCTTAGGCCTTCATATTGTATCTTCCAAACCCTTCCATTGAGCCAGAACTTTACAAGAAGCGGTTTAGTAGTATCCAACTCAACACTCAACCGAGTGTAACGACCCTGTTCCGCAGCGCTCGTTGTCTTATCAATCTTCAGAACCCGGCCAACCTTTGATCCAATCTTGGTAAGCACTCCAGCGTCAAAATACTCCATGTAAAGATTTGGGATTCGAATCCATGCTGTAATGAATCTGATTGGCTCCTCACTAGTGACAAAGTTGGGTCTCCAACGTTGAATGATGAGGTAATTCTCCCCAATAAGCCATGGGCCATTGATTAAAACATGGTTGAAATCCTCGCTATTCCTGAATTTGATAACATAGAAATCATTCCCAATATCAACCATAGCTAGAGAATTCACCTTTCGTTTTCCACTTCTGGATAAGAGTCTTTCGGAGGTACATAAAACCCACATTTTGTCCGAAAACCTTAACAATGATCGAGTCACGCCAAGGATGTTGAATTCATCGTTTATCCTCCGTAGAAAGAAGGATAACAGGGCATGATGGGTCCTCTGTAGGTGTCATAGCATCATCAGTAAGATCGTCATCCTGCATATCATCTTCCTAGAAAGGATTAGAGTATTCAAGCACCTTAGCCCGAGAAACCCCCTGAAACAAAATCCTTGTATGAAACCAAATCCTGTCCAGCAGGGAGAGTTTGGCCCTTCCGAAGCCCAGCTGGGAAATCTGCCATTTCAAGATCGAAGGTAGGCGTACCCCCACACTTCATCTTATTGGTCGAACATTGCAAGAGATCAAGCTCCTCCGGCGAACAATTGGACGGAGAAGAATGGGTCGGCGAAGAGGACATAAGAATAGAAGATAGTTTTTACTGACACCAAATTCAGTTCGGTTTATTGAACTGTTGGAACGATAACGTTCCCTCTAGTTTTGATGATGATAAACTCAAATGCTTTTGATAGTTTTTAGTGTGACTATGAGTTTCAGGAAATGATTGAGACAAAGGATCAATGGAACGATGAAAACCAGTGAAGAGTCAAAATAGAGAAGCAAAGGAACAGAGAAGCCAAAAACAACACGCTGGAACGAAAGAAGAGAAGAGACGCGTGATGTTGAACAAAACAGAGAAAGGGAACAGCACAAGGAACGGAGGACGCGCGCGCTGAAACCCTAGAGAGTCGCCGAATATCTGTTATGGAAAACAGATTTGGAAGTTGCAACTTGGGCCTCAAGGAAGATCTCGGTGAAGAGATAATTTGGTTAGAATAAAATAGAAAAGATTGTATAGGATTATTATTATCTTATTTCCTTAAGTAAAATTAGGGTAAATCTGAGAAAATACCTAGAATATATATTAGAGAGTTGTGATCTTCATTTAAAAAAAAGGACAGACGACGAAACACAGAGATATTCAGTGAGTAGAGCATTCGGAACAAGAGAAGAGCATTTGAAAGAAGAGAAGAGTATTCGAAGGAAGAAGAAGAACACTTACAAGGGACGAGACTTTGGTGAGTTGAGTACTTGTTAGGGTTTTGTTTGTCTTAGGTGTTGTTAGGAACGTTACATTGAGAAGTCTAGATATCTATGAGTAAACTAGATTGAGATAAGACTTGCTTGTTTGTAATTCCAGGATTAATAACATAAGTAGACATTCGAAATCCTACTAGGGAAACCTAGAGGTAGAGATTTTTCTTAGTCAACTAGTTGGTTGATTAAGTTTTCATCTCTAAGGAACTGAGCTCGTTACTTCATAATTTTGTTGTTATTTTCCGCTGCCCAAGGAACGAACTTACCGTTCCTTGATCTAACACACTCGATTCTACAATTGGTATCAGAGCAGGTTTGCTCTAGATTATGTGTTACTTACAGATTTTTCAGGTAACAATGGCTCCTAGTACTGTCAAAGTCGGTTTGAACTCCTCAAGGCCCCCTCTCTTGCTCGCTGGCCAATATCAATATTGGAAGACGCTTTTCATCAAATGGGTGCAAAGTAACGATTACCAATGCTGGTTGGTGATTTCCCTTGGTGATATTGACATTGTCGATCTGGAGAAGAAAAAGAAACTGAAGAAATAGGATCAAGACGATCTTCAAATCATGGAGAAAAATTGCAAAGCAGCCATGCTCATCAACAACGCTCTCAATCAGCAAGATGTACAAAAACTCCAATCTTGTGAGTCGGCCAATGCTAAATGGCTTGCCTTGGAACAGATGTACATGGGAAGCAAGGATCTGCGTGAAGTTGATCGTTTCACTACCAAAAAGGACTTCTACAACTTCAAAATGGATGACAAGGAAGATGTGAGTTCCTACCAATCTAGATTTGAGAAGATCACTGCAAATCTGACTGCTCACTCAGTCACGGATGAAGAAATCCTTCCTGACGAGAAAATCCTTATAACCATTGATGGGCTTCCTCATCGTCATGCAATGACTAAAGCCATCCTGAAGGAGAACCCCAACACTGTCAAACTGACGTTCCATGAGGTGTTCAGCAAGATCCAAAAGTATAACAATGAAGAGAAGGCCGCAAGAAACAAGGATTCCAAAGAGAAGGGAATTGCTTCGATGGTTGGAAAGGTTGTTGACATAATAGAGAACAACCTCGATGACAATGATGGTTCCGAAGACCCTGAAGTGGTGTTACTCACAAAAGCCATGCATTCCCTTTACAACAAAGGAAGAAATAGTAGAGGAGGGAACGGTGAGACTCGTGACATCAAGGATATCACATGCTACAACTGCAACGAAAAGGGTCACTACGCTAGCTCTTGCCCAAAACCGAAGAAACCAAGCAAACCGTCTGGGAACGATGAGAAGAAAGCCTTCGTTGCTGTGTGGGGTAATGAAGATGACTCAGGCAGTGAAGATCCTGAAGCTTGGAGTGGCAAAATGTGTGCTATGACCATCAACGACTCTTCTGAGGAACTCGAGGTAAATCCCCAAACCTTTCTGAAATCTCTTGTGAATTATGACAAAAAATCATTGATTGCTCTCATAAGGGAAATGTACACTGAAAATTTGAAAACACAAGAGGAACTTGCAAATTCTGAAGATGAAAGTAGTAATTTAAAAGAGAATCTGTCTAAAACTGCTAGTAGCTCAACTGATCCTTGTTCTTCATGTGAGGCTAATCATGAGGAACTTCAGAGATTGAGAAATGAAAAAGTCTATTTGCTTATGAATGAAGTTTCTAGCAATACTGATGCAAGGAGTATAGCTAGTCCAAGTAAGCTTGAAGCACATATATCCGAAATGAAGTCCTATGTGCACAAGATTCATTCTGTTCTGATGGAACAGAAAGCTGAAGCTGAAAGTGTCAAGTTCGTCGAAGCAAGGTATGGTATTGGCTATACAGGTTCCAAGCAAACGGAAGATGATCCCTCTATACTGGAACTACGTGAAGCAAGAGATAGGGAACTTCAAGATGCTAGAGAGAAGAATCGCAATCTTGAGGAACGCGTCAAGGTCCTTGAGAGTGGTCTGGATGAAACTCAGTCCTGGTACACTGGACAACCTGCCCATAAGATTTTTCTCAAGCAGTCTCAGGGAACACAACCAAACGTTCCATGTCCGGAACGTGCGAAACAACGCAAGAGTACTGTTCCTAACAGAAAGTATGTTCAATTAGAACAATTCAAGCTGTGTTGGTATTGTGGAGACAACAGACATATGCAAAGAGACTGTGAAAAGAAAAGGAAGTTCTCTAAAGAGCACACAAAGAGAAGGAACAGTAGGAGTAACAATGTGAACTTGAATGACTTCTATGATGATTCACATGTGCATAATCATAATCATGCTAGATCTAGGAAGAAAAATGTTGCTACTGTTAGAACTATTCCTATGGAACAATTGCATTATGTGTCTCGTCCAGGTAAGTCTAAGCTTGCCTGGGTCGCCAAACCTTAACCTTTTCTGTGCAGGTTGAAGTGAGGGGGAACGAGAGGTGGTACATTGACAGCGCTTGTTCGTGCCACATGACTGGAAAGGAAGATCAACTCACCTCACTTCACAAACACTCAAGAGGGAGTGTTGCTCTTGGAGACAAGAGATGCAGAGAAATCATTGGAACAGGCGAAACAAAACTAAACTCCAGTATCACGATAAAAGAAGTTAGTTTAGTTCATGAACTTGGTTTAGTTTGTTGAGTGTTGCACAGTTTTGCGACCAAGGGAACAACAAGACACCGACTTTGCTGGGCACGTAGTAGATTGCAAAAGCACCTCTGGATCGGCACAGTTCCTTGGGCCCTGTCTCATTTCATGGGGCTCCAAGAAACAAAACTCTGTGGCCCTTTCCACTGCAGAAGCTGAATACGTCACCGCGGCAAGTTGTTGTGCTCAGGTATTGTGGCTTAAGCAACAACTAGAGGACTTTGGTATGTCTCTTGGCACCGTTCCTATTATGTGTGATAATACTAGTGCCATCAACATTTCAAAAAATCCAGTGCATCATTCACGTACTAAGCATATTGACATTCTTCATCATTTTCTACGTGATAATGTTGACATGGGCTTTATTAGAATGGAACATTGCAGGACTGAAAATCAAGTGGCAGACATCTTCACCAAAGCACTAGACAAAGGTCCATTCGAGTATCTTCGATTACTCCTTGGCATGATCTCTCTGAATTGAGGACCTTCACATCCATTATTCCCTCAATGCTTGGCTAATTCGTTCCATAATTTTCATAAAGTTCCTTGTCTGTGTGCCTTTCATGACTTGATTTTCATGACTTTAGCTTATTCGAATTGCTTTGTATTAGGATTTAGATACTTTGTCTTTTGATTTGTGTTGAATTACTTGGTTGCATGCTAACATCTTCTTAAAGACCCAAAACAACCAATTTGATGATTGAACCCTCATTACAAGCCCACATGATAATTGGTTGTACAACCTATCTTAGCCGTGATTCAGGTAAACGTTCCCTATGATCACTTTTTGCTATACTTTTTACTGAGAATAATTACTTGAGTTGTTTTTCTCCCTACCATGAGTTTGGATATACTATATTTTGTGTGAACCCAACATTCAAATATCCAGACTAGCCTCGCAAGCACTCTTGGTCTCAGGGGGAACGAAGACCATTGCTCAGATTAAGGGGGAACTGATAGTTGTGGAACGCTGAATTTGAATCAGAGGCTGGCATTAATTGAGTTACAGGTATCCGTTGGAACGGCTCCCTGTGCGATTTTACCGCTCTCCGACTGGAACAATGACGCGGCAACCGAGCAAAAAGTGACCGTTGCATCAGGAGAGAGAAGAGTTATTGAAGGAAACTTTTGAAAGAAGGAAACTTAGAGACGGTTGAGATCCGAAAGATTTTATTTGGAAAAGATTTTATCTTGAAAAAGATTTTATCTTGTTCCTATATATACGACATATCTTCACAAGTTCCTGCACCGCCACTCCTCTCTCTCTGATATCTCTCAGAATTCGAATACTCTCAAATCTCTAAAGCTCTCTGCCTTCCATGGATTCCCCAAGCAAGAAGATCATCACCGACAAATTAAGGGCAATACCAAGGGAACGGGCACTGTCGCTGCAAAGAAAGCGGTTGGTGAAGGAACGTCTAAGGGAAGCTCAATTCAGCAACTGAACACAACCTGTCATTGCTCTTGGATCATTTCTTGAGCAAAGCCGATGACTCTGCTGAAGACCCTGAGATCTGAGTGCTCTTCGTTCCTTTCCCTGCCCGTCTGACCCTCTGTTCTTGTTTTTCTTATGCTTTTATGTTCTTTTTGTGATTGTTCCTTATCTTCTGATCTTAGCTGTCTATGTCCCTATGCTTTGTACCTCGCATGACTTTATGAATGAATTATCTTGTTTATGAGTTGCATGTGTGTCAAGTCTTTCTGTTTCTTGTGGAACTTTTGATGATGCCAAAAGGGGGAAGTATGGAAAATGTGAAACCCAAGGAAGAGTTGATGACAGAAGCTAGTGCTAAGGGGAACGACAATGCTGCTTGAAGGTAATTCCTCGATGAACTTTCTGAGGGGGAACATTGTCAATATTCTGAACATAGTATTTGTGTGATTAAATGTGAATTTGTCTTCATACTTGTCTGTTTTGAACGGTGTATTTTGACTTGCACATTTTGAAGGAGTTTGTCATCACCAAAAAAGGGGGAAATTGTTGGAACGATAACGTTCCCTCGAGTGTGTTAGATCAAGGAACGGTAAGTGTGCAAGTCAAAATACACCGTTCAAAATGTGCAAGTCAAAATACACCGTTCAAAACACTCGAGGGAACGTTATCGTTCCAACAATTTCCCCCTTTTTGGTGATGACAAACTCCTTCAAAATGTGCAAGTCAAAATACACCGTTCAAAACAGACAGGTAGGAAGACAAATTCACATGTAATCACACAAATACTATGTTCAGAATATTGACAATGTTCCCCCTCAGAAAGTTCATCGAGGAATTACCTTCAAGCAGCGTTGTCGTTCCCCTTAGCACTAGCTTTTGTCATCAACTCTTCCTTGGGTTTCACATTTTCCATACTTCCCCATTTTGGCATCATCAAAAGTTCCACAAGAAACAGAAAGACTTGACACACATGCAACTCATAAACAAGATAATTCATTCATAAAGTCATGCGAGGTACAAAGCATAGGGACATAGACAGCTAAGATCAGAAGATAAGGAACAATCACAAAAAGAACATAAAAACATAAGAAAAACAAGAACAGAGGGTCAAACGGGCAGGGAAAGGAACGAAGAGCACTCAGATTTCAGGGTCTTCAGCAGAGTCATCGGCTTTGCTCAAGAAATAATCCAAGAGCAATGACAGGTTGTGTTCAGTTGCTGAATTGAGCTTCCCTTAGACGTTCCTTCACCAACCGCTTTCTTTGCAGCGACAATGCCCGTTCCCTTGGTATTGCCCTTAATTTGTCGGTGATGATCTTCTTGCTTGGGGAATCCATGGAAGGCAGAGAGCTTTAGAGATTTGAGAGTATTCGAATTCTGAGAGATATTAGAGAGAGAGGAGTGGCGGTGCAGGAACTTGTGAAGATATGTCGTATATATAGGAACAAGATAAAATCTTTTTCAAGATAAAATCTTTTCCAAATAAAATCTTTCGGATCTCAACCGTCTCTAAGTTTCCTTCTTTCAAAAGTTTCCTTCAATAACTCTTCTCTCTCCTGATGCAACAGTCACTTTTTGCTCGGTTGCCGCGTCACTGTTCCAGTCGCAGAGCGGTCAAATCGCACAGGGAGCCGTTCCAACGGATACCTGCAACTCAATTAATGCCAGCCTCTGATTCAAATTCAGCGTTCCACAACTATCAGTTCCCCCTTAATCTGAGCAATGGTCTTCGTTCCCCCTGAGACCAAGAGTGCTTGCGAGGCTAGTCTGGATATTTCAATGTTGGGTTCACACAAAATATAGTATATCCAAACTCATGGTAGGGAGAAAAACAACTCAAGTAATTATTTCCAGTAAAAAGTATAGCAAAGAGGGATCATAGGGAACGTTTACCTGAATCGCGGCTAAGGTAGGCTATACAACCAATTATCATGTGGGCTTGTAATGAGGGTTCAATCATCAAATTGGTTGTTTTGGGTCTTTAAGAAGATGTTAGCATGCAATCAAGTAATTCAACACAAATCAAAAGACAAAGTATCTAAATCCTAATACAAAGAAATTCGAATAAGCTAAAGTCATGAAAATCAAGTCATGAAAGGCACACAGACAAGGAACTTCATGAAAATTATGGATGAATTAGCCAAGCATTGAGGGAATAATGGATGTGAAGGTCCTCAATTCAGAGAGATCATGCCAAGGAGTAATCGAAGATACTCGAATGGACCTTTGTCTAGTGCTTTGGTGAAGATGTCTGGCACTTGATTTTCAGTCCTGCAATGTTTCATTCTAATAAAGCCCATGTCAACATTATCACGTAGAAAATGATGACGAATGTCAATATGCTTAGTACGTGAATGATGCACTGGATTTTTTGAAATGTTGATGGCACTAGTATTATCACACATAATAGGAACAGTGCCAAGAGACATACCAAAGTCCTCAAGTTGTTGCTTAAGCCACAATACCTGAGCACAACAACTTGCCACGGTGACGTATTCAGCTTCTGCAGTGGAAAGGGCCACAGAGTTTTGTTTCTTGGAGCCCCATGAAACGAGACAGGGCCCAAGGAACTGTGTTGTTCCAGAGGTGCTTTTGCGATCTACTACATGCCCAGCAAAGTCGGCGTCTTGTTGTTCCATTGGTCGCAAAGCTGTGCAACACTCAACAAACTAAACCAAGTTCGTGAACTAAACTAACTTCTTTTATCGTGATACTAGAGTTTAGTTTTGTTTCGCCTGTTCTAATGATTTCTCTGCATCTCTTGTCTCCAAGAGCAACACTCCCTCTTGAGTGTTTGTGAAGTGAGGTGAGTTGATCTTCCTTTCCAGTCATGTGGCACGAACAAGCGCTGTCAATGTACCACCTCTCGTTCCCCCTCACTTCAACCTGCACAGATAAGGTTAAGGTTTGGCGACTCAGGCAAGCTTAGCCTTACCTGGTTGAGTCACATAATGCAATTGTTCCATAGGAATAGTTCTAACAGTAGCAACATTTTTCTTCCTAGATCTAGCATGATTATGATTATGCACATGTGAATCATAATAGAAGTCATTCAAGTTCACATTGTTACTCCTACTGTTCCTTCTCTTTGTGTGCTCTTCAGAGAACTTCCTTTTCTTTTCACAGTCTCTTTGCACATGTCTGTTGTCTCCACAATACCAACACAGTTTGAATTGTTCCAATTGAACATACTTTCTGTTAGGAACAATACTCTTGCGTTGTTTCGCACATTCCGGACATGGAACGTTTGGTTGTGTTCCCTGAGACTGCTTGAGAAAAATCTTGTGGGCAGGTTGTCCAGTGTACCAGGACTGAGTTTCATCCAGACCACTCTCAAGGACCTTGACGCGTTCCTCAAGATTGTGATTCTTCTCTCTAGCATCTTGAAGTTCCCTATCTCTTGCTTCACGTAGTTCCAGTATAGAGGGATCATCTTCCGTTTGCTTGGAACCTGTATAGCCAATACCATACCTTGCTTCGACGAACTTGACGCTTTCAGCTTCAGCTTTCTGTTCCATCAGAACAGAATGAATCTTGTGCACATAGGACTTCTATTTGCTTATGAATGAAGTTTCTAACAATACTGATGCAAGGAGAATTATATTTGTTGAATCGTAGTATGTTAGACAAGGAACGATATGACTGTTATCTGGACAGTGGAAATAATATAGATTCAAAAGTAGCAATGAACACTATTTCTTATAGAGAAAACTCTATCAACCAACTAGTTGAAAAGAAAAAAACCTCTACCTCTAGGTATTACCTAGAAGGTAATTCCTCGATGAACTTTCTAAGGGGGAACATTGTCAATATTCTGAACATAGTATTTGTGTGATTACATGTGAATTTGTCTTCCTACCTGTCTGTTTTGAACGGTGTATTTTGACTTGCACATTTTGAAGGAGTTTGTCATCACCAAAAAGGGGGAAATTGTTGGAACGATAAATCTCTCTGCCTTCCATGGATTCCCCAAGCAAGAAGATCATCACCGGCAAATTAAGGGCAATACCAAGGGAACGGGCACTGTCGCTGCAAAGAAAGCGGTTGGTGAAGGAACGTCTAAGGGAAGCTCAATTCAGCAACTGAACACAACCTGTCATTTCTCTTGGATCATTTCTTGAACAAAGCCGATGACTGTGCTGAAGACCCTGAGATCTGAGTGCTCTTCGTTCCTTTCCCTGCCCGTATGACCCTCTGTTCTTGTTTTTCTTATGTTTTTATGTTCTTTTTGTGATTGTTCCTTATCTTCTGATCTTAGCTGTCTATGTCCCTATGCTTTGTACCTCGCATGACTTTATGAATGAATTATCTTGTTTATGAGTTGCATGTGTGTCAAGTCTTTCTGTTTCTTGTGGAACTTTTGATGATGCCAAAATGGGGAAGTATGGAAAATGTGAAACCCAAGGAAGAGTTGATGACAAAAGCTAGTGCTAAGGGGAACGACAATGCTGCTTGAAGGTAATTCCTCGATGAACTTTCTGAGGGGGAACATTGTCAATATTCTGAACATAGTATTTGTGTGATTACATGTGAATTTGTCTTCCTACCTGTCTGTTTTGAACGGTGTATTTGACTTGTACATTTTGAAGGAGTTTGTCATCACCAAAAAGGGGGAAAACAACGCATGTGTGACTTGGATTTGGGATGGATCCCGAATCGAGTTGTGTGAGCCGATATTTCACGAACAAATCCGATGAGATTTCAGGAGAGAAAAGCTTAGATATAAGGACAATGTTTGATTTAGAGATTGAAAACACTAGATCTAGTTTACACTTCAATGGTCATCAAAGAGGTAGTATTTCCCTTTGTCGAGTGTTACTCTTGGGAGATTATCCCACTTCGTTTCTTTTATTTAAAAAGGAGGTTTTTAACCATGTGTGATGATTATTGATCTTGATTGTAGGTTTTGTTGTTGTTGATTGTTGTTAGAAGGGTTTATCCTTTGGGTTGAGTGAGATTTTTTTCTTTGATTTTTGGGTATTTTAGAGAGAAGAGAGAGCCCCTCTCTCTAGTTTGTTGAACAAAGCCGATTATTGATCTTGATTGTAGCTCATGTATTTAACGTATTCATGTGTCAAAAAATATATGATGAAGAATTAGCTTTATTTCAGATTTTGGATATAACATGACTAGCTAATAGTTATGTTCGATCACTTTGCTTAGACGTATTGATGTTTATGAACTAAATGTGAAGTTTGTGAAAATATCAAATTGTGTTAGGGTTGTTCGGTTGACAGCTAATAGTTTTAATTATTTAATTTTAATATCATTATTAACAATAGAATTAAATTTATTATATCTATAATAATATTATATAGTTAGTTTTTAAGCAGTCAACCAAAAGTTCATATTAGAAAAAGATATTTCAAAAAAGTAGGTTTTCTCTCACAAAGATAAAATGAACCCGATGACTACGTCTTAAAGAGAAACGCATAGAAAAACATAGTGAGCATGACTTTGCATAATATCCTATTGTCCGTTGTCTTAATGAATTATATTTGTTGAATCGTAGTATGTTAGACAAGAAACAATATAACTGTTCTCTGGATAGTGAAAATAATATAGATTCAAAAGTAGTAATGAATAATATTTCTTATAGAGAAAACTCTATCAACCAACTAGTTGAAAAGAGAAAAACTTCTACCTCTAGGTGTTACCTAGAAGGATTTCAAACTATGTATACTTGTATTATTAAGAAGTTATACAATCTCACAAGTCTTCTCTCCACCTATTCTCATACAGATCCTAGATTTCTAGACCTTGAATGCAATCAACTCTCAATGACACAAGAACATAACAAAGAACCTAAGCAATCAAGTACTATACCTGTACCTTGCCTTGAATCTTCGATCTCAACTTCGTAATAAGCTCTTTATGGACTTCGGTATGATAGCTGAGATTGCCTTTCCCTAAGACAAACTAATCTATTTATAGTCTCGGACAATATCCTCTAACCAAATACCTAGATAATCTATCAATCGTTATACAAGGTAATAGTGTATGATTTTGTTTCCAACTAAACAATTCAGCTTAAGATCACATAGTTTCCATACAAAAACTTTCCTAAGACTCGCTATCTAACTCTTCTCTCTCCAAGTAAATTTTCAAATCTCGTTTCCTTGTGTAGCGATCTTCACCTGGTAACAGCTGGCAATATCTGCAATCATGCATTGTTCCATAAACGTTGTTTCCATGTATAAAAGTTTCCTTCTATGAAATCTACGCGCGCTTCATATTTCCAAGTAGCTTCCGCATAATTGTTCCTTGTTTTCACAACGTTCCGTTGCACTCCTCTGTTTTCTCTTCTTCACATGATTTCCATTGTTCCCTAATTCTTTCATAAAACCTGAAACTCATAGGAACAATAAAAACCATAAAACCTAATGGTGTTTATCATCATCAAAACCAGAGGGAACGTCAAGGTTCCAACAATTTCCCCATTTTTGGTGATGACAAACCCATTCAAAAATTATTCAATCAAAATAGAGTAATAAACAAGTCAATATTAATCATCATATCTAAGATTAAGAGTTAAGCAAAAATTTTATATCAAATGAATAATTACAGTTCATACCTTCAACTTACATCATCGTTCCCCCTCAGCACTTGCATCGCTACAAAGTTCATAAAGAATTAGGAACAATAAGACTGTTACCTCTCTTTACTGAGTTCATCGCATAATTTTCCACACTTCCCCCTTTTGGCATCATCAAAGGATCAAAAGTAACCAGTGGAACAATAAGAGCTAAGGCAACAAATTACTAGAAAAATATAAGTTCATTAAACTAGCACGAAATTGATTACAAAATATCAAAAACAACTTGACAAACATCACAAAAAGATCAAAGAAGAGTCAACTTAACAAAATAACATAGAAAAGTCAATAGAAGAGGTTATAACGGGTTGGATAGAAAAGGGGTCCACTCAAGACTCAGAATCCTCCTTCTGGTCCTTGTCCTTGTTGAGGAAGTGCTCAAGACGCAGCGACATAATATTCTTTATTTCACGCAACTCAACCAACATCTGGTCTTGCACAGAGCTATTCCTCAAAGTTTCTTCACCAGTTTCACGCTTGATTATTCGGACGGGGGCATAGTTCCCTTATCATTACCCTGATACTTCATCTTGTTAATGTTCACTATGTCAAGCTCAGTGACCATGGAAACCTCACCTTCTGCTCTATAAACCTTCTCGTTCTGCAGAATCAACTTGATCACATTCGGGTAAGCCATTGAATGAGTCTTGGCAGTGCACTTCGCCATGTACTGCAGAATGACCCTTGGGAGGTCAATCTTCTCCATGTGCCAAAACTTATCCAAGAGCACCATATCAATATTGGTGATGGTGTTCCTCTTTTCTTGCCTAGGGACGACAACCTTCATAATGATGTGATGCACTATCCTCTAAGGCAGAGTGAGGGCGGATACATGAGTGACTCCAATAGTGGCTTGAAAGAGCCTTTGAGCACTGGCCTCTTTGGCCTTCTTCTGAGCATCGTTGACCTTGTCACCCGTAATATCATAGAACCCTTCAGCAGTGACACCCAACAGACGTGCAAGCTTGGAAACAGTGAAAGATAGATCTTCCCAAGACACTGACGTTGTTCCCAACATAGTCAAAGAGGAATTGAGACGGTAGGAACTGTAGAACTCACGAACCTGATAAGGATTGACCTGGACGCGGGTAGAGAAGAGATGTTCCCAGGACTTCCTCGAACCCATTTTCAGAGAGGAAGTTCTCTGGGATGAGCAGATGTGGGAGAATCTTCTTCCCGTCAGTGAAAGTGGGAACGACATGCTGTTCCTCTCTCTTCGCCTTCTTCTTTGGCTCGGCTTTCTTCGCCGATCGCAGTCTCTCCTTCAAAATACCAAGCGTGGTCTCACTGACATCAGACTTGGTGGGAGTGGAGAAGGCAGTGGCGGCACGTTCCTCCCCAATGTACTGGACATCCGAGTCATCGTCCACGTCCTCGGAGCCAATAGTGTATTTGCGCTTTCTGCTTGAGGGAACCGCTTCAAGTGGTCGAGTTCCCAACTCCTCTTCCACTTCAGCCATGGCCGCCTCCTCGTCGACATCTTTTTCCTTGGGAGGAGAGGTGACTTCTTGGTCGGTAGTAACCATCAGGTCACGAGACGACACTAGAGATTTTTCTTTGGAGGGTGTCGTCGTCGTTCCCTGAGGCTGTTCCTCCTGAGGCTGGTCCTCTTGCAGTTCGGCGATTGAGGAGGTGATTTCCTTGGCAAGCTCTGCCACGACGGCGATGGAGGTAGTCGGCTTGGAAGATGGGATACGAGCAACCTTTTGCTCCTCGATAGTTCTCTGGAGAGCAACTAGTTGCTCGTCGTTGAGGTTAGAGACATCGATGGAGGGGACAGAGGTTGAGCTTGTGGTGTCCATGGGGTTGTGTTTGAGAAAGGGAGAGGTGAAGGTACTTAGGATTTGAGACGACAGAGAGCAAAGAGAGGCGGTGAAGTATTTGGAAGCGAGAGAGTATTTGGAGTAAGAGATCAGAGGTGATTTGAGTTAAGGAAAGGATAAATATATATAGGAAGGGGAGATAATTGGTAAAGGGAAACATTGGAAATCAGAAGATATTCTTACCCAAAAAATCTTGTCGAAAAGATCATCCAATCCGTCAACTCAAACGGTTCTCTCTCCTCTGATAACAACTCATTTTCTCTCGGTTCTGCAAAAAAATTGGCCGTTCCTCTTACAGAGCCATCAAATCAGCATTTAATTTCTCCTTCTCAATGAAGCAACGTTCACCTGCAATTCTCAACGTTCCTTAGACTGTTCCCAACACTGATGTTCCTGTCTCTGTTCCCCCTTAGGCCAAGTTCCATCCAGACGACTTCGAGATACTTGAGTGGATGAAAAGGCTAGTTTGGATATTTAATGGGGTTCACATAAAATAGCAAAGATATATCCAAACAAAACTAGGGTAGGGAACAAAGAAGATCCAGATTATTATACCCAGTAAGATTTGGTAAACAAAGAAGAGTTCATAGGGAACGTTTACCTGGATCAAGGCTTGGGACGACAATGCAATCGATTATCCTTTTGGCTTATAATGAGGGTACAGATAATGAAATCGGTCGCTTTGGGCTTGAAAGAAGATGTTATCATGTAAAGTTGAAGCATATAAGATCAAGAATAGAAGTTGCAAGAGATTATGACATTATGTAACACAAATCACATAACAAGAATAAACAAACAGATATTTTGCAAATAACATGCTGCATAGAAGATGTTCCCTAGGTTAAGATTGATCGTTCTAGCCAATCACTGATGGATTAATGGAAGTGGAGTTCCTCAGTTTAGAGAGATCATCCCAAGGAGCATTCTCAAATGCTCAAAGGATTTTCTATCCAGTGTTTTGGTGAAGATATCTGCAACTTGATCTTCTGTCCTACAATGATCCATTCTAATGAAAATTTTCTCAACATTGTCACGAAGAAAATGGTGACGAATATCGATATGCTTAGTACGTGAGTGATGAACAGGGTTTTTGGAAATGTTGATAACACTAGTATTATCACACATAATGGGAACAGTGCCAAGAGATATACCAAAATCCTCCAATTGTTGTTTGAGCCATAATACATGGGCACAACATGCTGCATCAGCCACATACTCAGCTTCGGCGGTGGAAAGAGCAACTGGATTTTTCTTCTTTGATCCCCAAGAGACAAGGCATGGGCCAAGGAATTGTGCCGTCCCTGAAGTGCTTTTGCGATCCACCAGGTGTCCCGCAAAATCAGCGTCAGTGAAGCCCACGAGTTCAAACCCACTGTTCCTTGGATACCAAACACAAAGATGGTCATTCCCTTTCAGATACCGCATAATTCGTTTGACTTCAGTTATGTGTGACTCCTTAGGATTTGCCTGAAATCTTACACAAAGACACACACTAAATATAATATCTGGCCTACTTGCCGTTAGATAGAGTAATGAGCCAATCATTCCTCTATACATTATAGCATCCACATCTTTGTCATTCAAGTCTGTTTTATCTTGATGTTTGAGTTCAACACAACTTCTCATGTTCCTACTATTTCTCATCATCTCTTGTCTCCAAAGGAAACGGTTCCCTTAGAGTGTCGTTGAAGTGAGGTGAGATGATCTCTATTTCCCGTCATATGGCATGAGCATGCACTATCAATGAACCACATGTTGTTCCCCCTCACTTCATCCTGCATTTAGAAAGTTAGTGTTTCACGACCCAGGCAAGCTTGGCTTTACCTTGTCGCTTAAAGACAAAGTGATATTCTCTAGGCTTAGCATGGAACATATCAGGAGATGCATCAAAATCATTCAGATCAACATTGTTACTTCTACTGTTCCTGCGCTGTGTGTGCTCTTCAGTGAACTTTTGTTTCTTAGAACAATTTCTCACCACATGGCCGTTGTTCCCACAATGCCAACAAATCTTATAATAATCCCCCAAGGTGTAGTTACGGTTGGGAACGGGAATCCTACGTTGTTTGGCTCTAACTGGGTCAGGTGTACTAGGTAGGTTTCCCTGGGATTGTATGAGATACATCTTATGAGCAGGTTGACCTATATACCAAGATTGGTTTGCATTCAACCCATTCTCCAAAGTTTTCATACGCTCTTCTAGGTACATGGTCCTATCCTTGGTGTTTTGGAGATCCCTATCTTTCAATTCTCTAAGCTCAGGAATGGTTAACTCATGTTCCTCACTCTCTTGTTTTTCACCTTTGTACCCCACACTATACTTGGACTCAACAAAGGTAATCTCTTCCTCCTTAAGCTTCTGCTCAACTAGAATAGAGTAAATTTTATCAATCTGAGCTTTCATCTGAGACAGTTCCCTTTCAGTGCTAGAGGAACTAGGTTCACTACGAGTAGCATCGCACTTAACACAAGGAACAACAGAGGAACTAACAATTCTAGAAAGAGATTCATTCAACTCAATGCATTTATCCTCATCATTATTCAGAACAGTTTGAGTCTTAAGATTTTCATTATACATGCTTTTAATGAGAGAGATCAAAGACTTTTTATCATAGTTAACTAGAGACTCAAAGAAGGTTTCAGGATCTACCTCTTGTTCCTCATTGGATGACTTTAGAGTCATTGCGCACATCTTGTGGTTGTTCTGCGCCTTTGGCTCATCATCATTAGTCATGATATCTCCATCTTGAATGATTTTCCAGCTATCTTCGTCAGCATTCTTTATCCAGGATGTAAATTGTTGTTTCCATTGCTTGTATTGCTCTTGGATGAGGACCGGTGGCTTATGTTCTTCGTTGGATGACTGCAGGGTCATGGCACACATCTTGTTGTTCACCCATGCCTCTGGCTCGTCATCATCAGAGTTAGAACCATCATCACCCCAGACAACAACGAAAGCTTTCTTCTTGTCATTCCTAGAGTTGTCACCATTGTTGTCTGAGTTGTTCCCCTTGGGACAATTGTTAGCATAGTGACCCTTGTCCTTGCAATTGTGGCATGTAACATTCTTGATATCACGTTTCTCACCATTGTTCCCATCATTCCTAAATGATCTACCCTTGCGATAGAGAGATCGCATGGCCTTGGTGAGAAGGGCAATTTCTGGATCCATACCATCCAAGTTATCATCTTTGTTGCTTTCTATCATCTTAACAACTTTTTCAACCATCAAGGCTATGCCTTTAGGCTTAACATACTTGTCTTCTTCATCATACTTTTTGATTTTCCCAAACACCTCATGAAGTGTGTGAGAGAGGGTATTGGGATTCTCCTTGAGAATAACTTTGGTCATCTTGTGCCTTGGAGGAAGTCCATCAATAATGATGAGAACTTTCTCCTTGGGAAGAATTTATTCATCTTTGACCTCATGAGCAGTGAGTCGAGCGATGATTTCCTCAAATCTAGATTGGTAAGAAGAAACAGTCTCACCGTCGATCATGGCGAAGTTGTAGAAGTCCTTCTTGGCTTGAAAGCGATCGATCTCTCGAAGATCGGAACTTCCCATGTACATCTGCTCCAGGGCTGCCCACATCTATTTGGTCATTGCACAAGACTGCAACTTAGATGCATCTTTAGCACTGGTGGCGTTGTTGATGAACATCTGTGCCTTTGAGTTTTTCTCCATGATTGTAAAATCATCTTGACTCCAGGGCGTTGTTCCCTTGAGCACTCCTTCTGCAACTTTTTCATCACCTACCTCAATGACTCTCCAGTATTGGTAGTCATTACTTTTCTTCCAAGTGGTGAAGAGATCCTTCTAGTGTTGAAATTTACCACCGGTGGGCAGGAACGGTGGCTTGTTGTTCCCAATTCCGACTTCATGAGTAGGCGACCTTGTTACATGTGAATCTGAAAAGAAAACACACAATCTAGAGCGAACCTGCTCTGATACCAATTGTTGAATCGTAGTGTGTTAGACAGGGAACGATGTGACGGTTCCCTAGGTAGTGGAAATAATATAGATTCAAAAGTAGCAATGAACAATGTTCCTTATAGAGGAAACTCTATCAACTAACTAGTTGAAAAGAGAAAAACCTCTACCTCTAGGTGTTATCCTAGGAGGATTTCAAACCATGTATACTTGTATTATTAAGAAGTTGTACAATCTCACAAGTCTTTTCTCCACATATTCTCACACAGATCCTAGGTTTCTAGACCTTGAGTGCAATCAACTCTCAATGACACAAGAACAAAACAAAGAACCTAAGCAATCAAGTACTATACCCGTACCTTGCCTTGGATCTTCGATCTCAAATTCGCAATAAGGTATTCATGGACTTCGGTGTGATAGCTGAGATTGCCTTTCCCTAAGACAAACTCATCTATTTATAGTCTCGGACAATATCCTCTAACCAAATACCTAAATAATCTATCAATCGTTTTACAAGGTAACAGTGTAGGATTTTGTTTCCAACTAAACAATTCAACTTAAGATCACATAGTTTCCATATAAAACTTTCCTAAGACTCGTTATCTAACTCTTCTCTCTCCAAGTAAATCTTCAAATCTCGTTTCCTTGTGTAGCGATTTTCACCTGGTAACAGCTGTCAATATCTGCGATCATACATTGTTCCATAAACGTTGTTTCCATGTATAAAAGTTTTCTTCTATGAAATCTACGCGTGCTTCATATTTATAATTAGCTTTCGCATAACTGTTCCTTGTTTTCACAACGTTCCGTTGCACTCCTCTGCTTTCTCTTCTTCGCATGATTTCCATTGTTCCCTAATTCTTTTATAAAACCTGAAACTCATAGAAACAACAAAAATCATAAAACCTAATGATATTTATCATCATCAACACCAGAGGGAACGTCAAGGTTCCAACAATACTTTTTGTTCGAATTTTCTTTTCCAATTATGATTTCACGAAACTTTTTTTGAAGTAGAGCAACATTGACAATCGAACCAAATAATTTCAAAACCATGACAAAAAAAAATTATACTACTACATATCCACTACTTTTCAACTAATGTTCTTTGTGACTTCACTTTCTTAGTTTATCGTGTTCATTCATAAACTAGTATATGTATCATTGATTCTCACATAGGAGCAAACAATACATTAGAGTTTTTGTTGCATAGCGTGTTCCAACTTGAAAACAAAATAAAAACAGGGATGAAGAGTATCTAATAATAATGTTATTTTTATTTTTATTAGATCATTAACACGACTCAAAGTGCATGGATAATAAATTCAAAACAATTTTCAAAGACAAATTTCACGAGGAAATAAATTAGAAAAAATCACCAAAAATAATATCAACTTTCACTAGTAGACCAAAAATAATCCCAACTTCCAATTCAATAAAAATAATCCAAACTTTCAACCTATGAACCAAAAATAATCCCAGTGACTTTTTTGATTGAACTAATTCGATGACAATATGACACCTAATATGAGATCTTATACAAAGAAGAATCATTTACCATGTCTAGCTTCGAAGAAATCTCAAATACACGTCATCAAATTAGTCTGAATATGAACCGAAAAAATCATTGGAATTACTTTTGATTCATGGGTTAAGCACCATGAGAAAAGTGAAAAGTGAAAAAATCATTGGAATTACTTTTACTTTTACTTTTGGATTATTTTTGGTCTACTAGTTAACATTTTTAAAGCACAAAATAAGCACCATGAGAAAAGTGAAAATATAATAACTCATATATAAACAATACATTACATAAGCATGTGATTTATTTACCAATACACAACATTGTAATGAAAAAAAAGCAACTACTCTTGCCATTGTATTTTGAAGGTTATGATTAGTGCTCAAAGTCTATTTAGATGTATTTTAGGTTAACGTGAAAGGTTGTAGGTTTTTATAGGTTCTACTGTTGGCCATCTAAATGGTAAGAAGTGAATATGTTGATTTTCTTGCCAAAAAATTGAAAGGATTTTCATAATATATTGATCTATTTGTTCTGAGTAACAATATAGGTGCATGTATTAGGATCGGTTTGGATTACGCATTATCTGATATTTATAATATCGTTTTTGACATTATAATGTCAGTTTTTGACATTATAATGTGTAATCCAAACAAACTCTTAATTGAGCACATAATTAGAGATTGTGATTTTAGTATTGTTATTTGTATTCAAGCATATAGTACAATATTTAGGTCTAAGTCTACTACTTAATTGTATATATAGGCAACATATTTTTTACTAATAACATGTATAGGCATAATAAAAAGAAGAAAAAATACTTATATGTGAACTTAATTTGTAGCTTGGTGAAAGATGTCATATTTTCTCTATATCTTATATGTTTGGAAAATAGAAGTCTTTATATGCATAGATTTTATTTAGACGAAAGATAAGAGTTTGCTTGGACTCTCAATTGCTCCGGCCAATTGCGTGGATTCTATAGTGGATGACCAATCAACCAACTAAACCCGCCTATAGTTGGACCGACCGACTTAGCTAAAAAGCATGGCCTAATAATTAATATTTCGTATTTTCTTTTCTCTTTTCATATGTAGAAAATGTATTATAGGATTATATCATATACTTGTGAATTTTGATGATCTCTTTCCAATACCCAAAATTTGAGGTGGCCTTTTTTATACGAGTACTGACGTGAATATAAATTGCTTCCTATATTCCCAAGCGGATAACATACGAAGTATTAACAAATTTCAATTATCATAAATATTTCAAGAAAATAGTTGTGATACCCTTACTAAATTATTATTAAGAATTGTTATAAAGATGTTGATTAAAATTTATTGACGACATGCATCTGGGAATATAATATAATATAACTTTTTTTTCTACTTAAACTGTTATAATGTAGAAAGGGAATTGAACTTGTGATCACAAGATTACAGAGTGTCATGCTTACTAATTAAGCTGAAAACACTAGATGTATGGCTTGTCATTTAATTTGTGGTGCATGAACAATCTATATATGCACAGTAGATTATTCATGTTTCAAGTTAAAACAAGTCATTTTACATATATGATCATGAGTTCAAATTATACGCTCATAGTTTGTTATAACTCATATATGACGATGTTATCATTATCTCTGAGTTACTTTGTCTTGTGCCATAGACTCATACTACTATCTTAGATTACAAAATGTTTGTCATTTTGTAACTTCATGTTTATCATAAGCATCGTGAAAAAAGTAAAAGTATAATAACTCATATAATCAATAATGATTTATTTACTAATACAGAACATTGCAATGAAGAAAACCGCAACTGCTCTTGCCATTGTATTTTGAAGGTTATGATTAGTGCTCAAAGTGTATATAGATCTGGTTTAGGTTAATGTGAAATGTTGTAGGTTTTTATAAGCTTCAATATTGGCCATCTAATGGGCAAGGAGTGAATATGTTGATTTTCTTGCCAAAATTGAAAGGATTTTGATATTATGTCAATTCATTTATTTTGAGTAACAATAGAATATATTACATGTATTAATTGAACACATAATTAGAGAATGCAATTTTAGTATATCTATTTATATTCACACATATAATATACTACTTGGGTCTAAATCCTCTACGTAATTGTATATATAGGCAATATTTGTCCCAAAATAAACAAGTGACCTTAGTTTGTAGCTGGAAAAAAGGATGTACTATCGTATCTACTCTATATTGTATATATATTTGGAAAATAGAAGTCTTTGTATGTAAAGATTTTATTTGGATGAAAGTTAATTTGGAAGTATGCTTCGATTCTTAAATCACCTTGGCCGATTGCGTGGATTCAATAGCCAACGACCGGTCAACCAACTGAACTCGCGTTTAGTTAGGCCGACCGACTTAGATTAAAAGGCTGGCCCAATAACCGATATACAATTTGTATTTTATTTTCTCTTTTTATATAATGAAAAGGTATTACAAATTAATCACAAATATTTGTAAATTTGATTATCTCTTTCATGAAAAGGCAGGCCCAATAACCAATACTTTGTATTTTCTTTTCTCTTTTTATATAAAGAAAATATATAATAGGTTAATCACACATATTTGTGAATTTGATGATCTCTTTCTAATGCCCGAAATTCCAAGTGGCCTTTTGTATACGGAGTACATAATATGAATAGAAATTGCTTATTATATTCCAAGCGTATAACATATGGAGTATTTCAATTATCATATAAATTTCAAGAAAATAGTTGTGACACCCTTAGTAAATTTTTGTTAAGAAATGTTACAAACATGTTGATTAAAATTCACTAAGAGCATGCATCTCGGAATATATAGTATTCCCTCCATTAAGAAATAAGTGTCAATTTGCTCTTTGATACAACTATTACGAAATGCAATCATTAAGCTAATATATTACAAGTTGTTTTCTAAAATTTACAATTTAATAACTACTCACATCATTTTTAACCAGAGAATAAAAAGAATTTGCATGGATTATATCAATATGTGCAACTTCCAATAACATATCTCGTAACTCACTAATAAATCATTACCTAAATTTTAAAATGACAAATATTTCTTAACAAAAATTGAAGGCTAAAAAATGAGATATAGCTTCTCATTTCTTTTGTCCATGGAGTAAAATATATTACAAGTGTCATTTTTTATGACACTTGTAATATATTACAAATATATTACATGAGATATAACTCACTAATATATTACAAGTGTCATTTTTTAACGCATGGAGTAAAATATAGCTTCTCATTTATTTTGTCCATAGAATGTACTTAGGCTATTACGCTCCTAACTACGTGGTTACGAGATCTCATACATACTAGTTGAGTTGGAAATACTATAATGTAGCTTCTCATTTTTTTTGTCTATAGGATGTACTTATGATGTTACACTCGTAGCCACGGGGTTACGAGATGCCTTACTTACTAGTTAGGTTGGAAATACTTGATATATATGGCTTACCATATGATTTGTGGTGCATGAACAATCTATATTATCAATAGTGGATTATTCAAGTTTCGAGTAATAAAAAGCCAGCATATATTACATTTGTTTTATGATAAGGAGTTTAGATTATACCCTCACAGTCCGGATATAAGCAACAAGTTAAAAACAAAAAAAGAGGTTGCATATTTGTATATGTATAGCCAAAATGGTAATATTAACAATTTAGCCACATTTAAGACATAATCATGAAGAAGATAGTATATAAAATGTGATATATTTATTGGGGTGGAACAAAACCCTTTTTCCAGTTGTTCCCTATTAGTTGATGATTTGAGTATTACACATCAAGTTTGAGTTCTACTCATCAGATGTTAGACATGATGAGTTATAATAAACAATTTGTTATGGTACAAAAAACTCTCTTATATGACGATGTTAGCATTATCTCTGAATTACTTTGTCTTGTGCCATAGACTTCTATTACTATCTTAGATTATAAATTGTTTGCAGTATTGTAACTTCATGTTCATCATATATGGAAAATTCACATACATTGCTTTGAAATAAAAAGATACATATCTTTTGTATGGGTAAACCTACTTTATTACGAAGACATTTGTATGTAATAGTGATTTACCATCAACAGAGACCATCAAGGAGTCAATAATGATAAGGCAATCTAAATCTTTCAGATTGCATGCTGCAAACTCTTCGCCAAAGAACAACTTCCTACTATGGGCAATATGCACAAAACTCTTGTTGAACCCTATGCTATACGCTATTTTGCCATGAGTAAAAGATTCATCATAATTTGGTTTATAATTTATGTTTTTTATTATAACGAGTTAGTATAAAGTTAGTTTTATTAGAATGATGATTTTTTTAGTTGCAACCAACAACAGGCGTGCTTCTTTTGACAGTTTGGGCGCTCAATGTTGTGTTGTGACTATTCAACACTCCGCAATGGCTTCATCGCGGTACTTGCTTGAAATAAGTGTCATTTTGGTGTTTGATAAAACTATTACGGAATGCACTAATATATACTACAAGTGTATTCTTAAATTTACAATGTAATAACTACTCACATCATTCTTAACCAGGGAATAAAAAGAACTTGCATGGATTATATCAATATGTGCAACTTCCAATAACATATCTCATATTTTACTAATAAATCATTACCTAAAACTCTAAAATGACATATATGTTTTAACAAAAAATGAAGACAAAAAAATGACACTTATTTTTTAACGCATGGAGTATAATATAGCTTCTTATTTCTTTTATCCATAGGATGTACCTAGGCTGTTACACTCCTGACTATAGGGTTACTAGATCTCATACTTATTAGTTGAGGTGGAAATACAATAATGTAGCTTCTCATTTCTTTTGTCCATAGGATGTACTTAGGCTATTACACTCGTAACCACGGGGTTACGAGATGCCTTACTTACTAGTTAACATGGAAATACTTGATATATATGGACTGTCATTTGATTTGTGGTGCATGAACAATCTATATATCTATAGTGGATTATTGAGGTTTTGAGTAAAAAAAAGTCAGCTTATATTACCTTTGTTTTATGATAACGAGTTCAAATTATACACTAATAGTCTAGATATAAGCAACAAGTTAAAAACAAAAAGAGGTTGCACATTTGTATATGCATAGCAAAAGGAGAATATTAATAATTTAGCCACGTTTAAAACGTAATCATGAAGAAGATAATATATAAAATACAATGGATTTATTGGGGTGGAACAAAACCCTTTTTTTAGTTGTTCCCTATTAGTTGATAATTTGAGTATTACACATCATGTTTGAGTTCTACTAATCAGATGTTAGACATGATGAGTTATACTAAACAATTTGTTATGGTACAAAAAACACTCTTATATGACGATGTTAGCATTATATCTGAAATACTTTGTCCTGTGCCATAGACTCCTATTACTATCTTAGATTACAAATTGTTTGTACTTTTGTAACTTCATGTTCATCATATATGGTTAATTCACATAAATTGCTTTGAAATAAAAAGATACATCTCTTTTGTATGGCTAAACCTACTTTTTTCCGAAGATAATTGTATGTAATAGTGAATTACCATCAACAGAGACCGCCAAGGAGTGAATAATGATAAGGCAATCTAAATATGTCAGATTGCATGCTGCAAACTCTTCGGCAAAGAACAACTTCCTACTATGGGCAATATGCACAAAACCCTTGTTGAACCCTATACTATACGCTATTTCGCCCTGATCGAAAGATTCATCACAATTTGGTTTGTAATGTATGTTTTTATTATAACGAGTTAGTATAAAGTTAGTTTTGTTAGAATGATGATTTTTTGGTTGAAACCAACAACAAACGTGCTTCTTTTGACAGTTTGGGCGCTTAGTGTTGTGTTGTGACTATTCAACACTCTGCAGTGGCTTCATCGCCGTACTTTTCCTCAAGAAATTGATGTCAACGTTCTTTGTGACTTCACTTTTTTAGTTCTTCATTTTCATTCGTAAGCTAGGTATATGTATTGTTGATTCTCGCATAGGAGAGAACAACATATCCTCAACGAGAGACACTATTTTTCGCATAGCGTGTTCTTGCTTGAAAAATAAAATAAAAACAAAGACGAAGAATATCTAATGATGATAATAATATAATATTCTTATTAGGTCATTAAAACGACTCAAAGTACATGGATATTGATGCTAAATTCAAAACAATTTTCAAAGAGAATTTTCACAAGGAAATAAATTATTCATAAGGCAATTAAGTAACTAAATTACTAGCTAGCAATAGCAATGACAAACATTTTTATGGTCACGGATTTTGCACTCTCCACCCTTGCATGACGACTAACAGTAGGTATTACACTTGTCATTAGAATAAGGTCCCGAGGGTAATTGATGTTCCTGGCAACAAATTCCTCCCATTGCTACTCCAAAAAATCATGCACATAACATTTTGGAAGCACAAAATAAGCACCATGAAAAAAAATCAAAGTATTTGATAACAGGTTTTTGTCGTTCTAAAAACTGCTATGCAAAATATCCAAACAAACCTTAAACCGTAGTCCTAGGTAAGTACATGTCGAATCCACAGGGAGGCGAATTCTATCTTAATATGCAAATTATGTGTCAAACTAAAGTAACCAAAGGTTTTTTTTTGTGAGTTTAATTAATCTAAGCATGCAAAAGTAAACAAAGTAAAATATGATGAAATCAGTTATGGGAAAAACACTTAGTCAAACAACATCCACTATTCGTATGACAAGTTGATCATAGATACTCATTCAAAATCTCATGCAATGGTAATTCCAATTCCTTTTCAGATGTAACTAATAGCACAACCAGATACTATTAGAACTAACTAATTAAACAACCCTAAAACTATCAAGATTCAGTTTAACAACAGCCTTACGGATAGGAATATAGTTGGATACAACCCTAGAATAAAACAACCAGTTTTTACCCTAGAATGTAAATCAATTCTCTTCTGCATAAGACTAGCACAACCAGTTACTAATACGATGCAGTTGCTACTCTGAAATAGATATGCTCAACCAGTAACAATCTAAATCTAGCAATAGATCAATAACAATAAACCCTAGTTGCGTCCAAATAGAGATTATCAATATCAATCATAAACAACTTAAGCAAGAGAAAGATAAAAACCATGCAATAGATTAAGAACAAGAATCTCACAACTTTATCAAAATGAAAGCTTCAGCGTCTGACTAAGTCAGGGAGGCTTAGTTCTTCATAACGTAGAAAAGAGAATTAGGGTTCCAAGAAAAAGATTTGATATTAGATTAGCAAACAAGCCTTTTCTCAACCCTTAAATACTAAAGGAAAATAAAGCTAAGTTAACCTAAAACGAAAAATTAAAACCGTAATAAAAATTATCCAAATAAAACAAATATGGAAAACACGTTCGGCGGGCTTCTGACATCGGCGGCGGTCGCCGCATCTCCCACGGCGGGCGCCGTAATCGCGGCGGGCGCCGCAATTAAACGGCGGTCGCCGTAATCACTTCGTAGCCAAGGTCGGTGGAAAGCCAATTGCGGCGGGCGCCGTAAGGTTCACGGCGGGCGCCGTAATTACGGCGGTCGCCGTCTTTGTACGGCGGTCGCCGTCTTTGTGCGGCGGTCGCCGTTCTTCGGTTCATCTAATGCGACACTTCCGTAAAAACGCCATAACGTTTGATTCCCAACTCGGATTACGCTCATATTTTGAGAACTTGCAATAGACTTCAAGATCTAACTCCTTGAATTGGAATCACTCCATTTGGACATCGGAGCAGAGAGAACGAACCAATTGAATTCAGCACATTGTTCTTCTACTCTTCATTGCACTCCCTTGGCGCCTACTACTGGTGGCTTCCTCCTCAGTGTCTCATATGATCTCCAAAACCGCTCAAACACCTCCAAAAACACCAACTCCGCCCCCAAATACCATACACATGAATGTGTCTAAATCTACCCGAATGACACCAATAAAACCTCTAATAACTCTTACTTAAGCCCTACAAAGTAGTGCTTATCAAACCACCCCATGCTTAGACCTTTGCTCGTCCTCGAGTAAACTAATAAAGAGTCTACTCCTCCAATGTAGCATCCAAGGTCTCAGGAAGCATATCCTCCAACTAAGAGTCACCTAACCCATACCAAGCTCCTGACACCAATCTCATTCACAACACATCCACAACTCAACAAACTTAAGGGGCAAGCAGAGTACTTCCCTCAAGCTAAACCCGGACATCCAAAAGTGTGAGTAACCTCTAATCCTAGCCTCCATCTATTGCTCCTTATGTCTCCCAGAGTGACCTACCCGACAATCCTTCTTTGACTCCTCTTCTTATGACGCCTCGCCAAGAATAATGAGAAATCCTAAAATCACTCTTCTTCTTTTTCACTCGTTTTGCCAAGACGCCCTTTCGGGTTTTCACCAAGCCACTCATTTCATTTTTCAATAGATGTGCTCACATAAGCTCACGTCACTCTTGACTTCATATTACCCCAGCCTAATGCTGGTCCAAGCCACCTGCTTATTGCCTAGGCCGCCCTTTCGGGTTTTCGACCTATCCCAGGATTTTTTATGTATGCCTTTTTTCAAATTTTTGGCTTTTTCTTTATATTCATTTTTCTCCTCAGCAACGTAGCAAGTATAAAACCCCACCCCATGCTTAAACATTGCATTGTCCTCAATGTAATGAAAGACAAAAGAATAAAGCATAGGGAAAAGCAAAAAATAACTCACAACGGTGCCGAGTTGGCTTGGACACTTCCTTGTTGCTGGCGGTGTAGTCATAAAAGCTCATGTCCTGGATGTCTGGCATCAACGCCATTATCTTCATCTATCGTGCAACCATAAAAAACCACTGTAGGGTGTGGTGGTTATGTAGGAAATCAGGGCTGCACGGCCTTCAACTCCATCAACTCCTACCATGCAACCAAAAGGAACCACTGCGGGGAGTAGTGGTCAATCAAAGGAACGGGGTTGCAAGGCCTTCAAAAAATGGGCCCAGATGTCATCGTGGTTGGGCCCTAGTGTACCTCCTCTCCAACTGTCGACTGCAGGGCCATCATCGTTGCCAAATAAATATAGGGTGAATGTATTCCTCCGTTTAGCAACATGATGCGCACCTCTCCGTGGGGAACTCTGGACAGCTGGGTAAAACTTTTTTTTTTTTTTTTGACCTTTTCTCCCTGTTTAAGGTCTTTTTGGGGTATCTTATTTTCGTCTTTTGCGCCCCGTTTAAGGTTTTTTCGGGGCCCATTTTTTTCGATTTTTTTTTTTTCGATTTTTTTTTCACCTGCGAAAATGCGGCGGTCGCCGTGAGGGGTGCGGCGGTCGCCGTTTTTGGGTCGTAGCCAACTTGCTTGGCGAGGCATTTGCGGCGGTCGCCGTAAGGGGTGCAGCGGTCGCCGTGAACTCCATCTTCGTTTTTTCACTCTTCCTGCAGGTTAGTTCAACACAGAAGGGAAAAACAAAAAGAAAAACAACTGAATAAAGACTAAGGGAAAGAAAATAGACTACCTAACATCGGGTTGCCTCCCGAACAGCGCCTTAGTTAATGTCGTGGCTCGACATACTACTCGAACAACTTCAATCCATATCGTCAGGTTCCTTGGGAACCTTCTTAATCCATACCTCCTTTCTGAACCAATCATGGAAAGGTTTGAACCTTAGACCATGCTTCTTCTTCCTTGGCTTCTCCATCCTGACCTTCTTGGTCGCGTCCACCCCATGCTTAGATCGATCCGGGGGGTGTTTAACCTTAACTTCAGGGACCTGCACCAAAGAGGGAGCGAGCTTCTCGCTCGGAGATAGCAGCAAATGTGATTTACCTAGAAGCTCCGGAGGGCGCTTATAGCAAGCGTCCCACTCATCCACACCTTCCTGCAAGTTAGTAAATATAGCAATATCCAAGCTAGAATCAACAATAGGTGGTGTGTCATCTAGGTGGTCCTCATCAAAAACATCTTGCACCACAGGCTCAGGGATATCAATTGCACACAACGAATGGGCATCAGCAGGGGATTTCATGGCTTCATAGATGTTATAATTAATGGTTTGGCCATCAAAATCCATAGTCAAGGAACCACTACTCACGTTGATCGTAGTGTTTGCAGTTTTCAAGAAGGGTCTCCCTAACAGAATAGGGGCTACATGCATATCATGTTCCATATCAAGCACATAGAAGTCCGTAGGAAAAGTAAGATCACCAACCCTAACCAAGACATCCTCCACAATCCCTATAGGACGCACACTAGATCTATCAGCTAACTGAATGGAAATATTGGTCGCATGCATGGGTCCTAATCCTAAGGATTCACAAAGAGATGACGGTAAGACATTAATGGAAGCACCCAAATCTAACATAGCTTTGGGAAACTTGGTGCTTCCAATAGTGACTGGGATGGTAAACATACCTGGGTCGCCACACTTCTTAGGTAAGCGCTTTTGAAAAATAGCAGATACATGCTCGCTTACCTTGACCTTCTTCTTGTTGTTCCTGTCCTGATTCCTCTTTGTGGTGCACATCTGCTTCAGGAACTTGGCATAACGAGGGACAGACTTGATCAAATTTAGGAGAGGCATGTTGACCTCAACGTTTCTGAACATCTCAAACATGTCCTTGTCCTGCGCGAGTGGCTTAGTACGCTTCAATGCATATGGGAATGGTGCAACGGGTTTCCACTCAGGAAAAATTGGTGGTACATACTCTTTCTCAGCTTCAACTTCGCTATCCGAGGGGCGGCGGGCGCCGTGTGGTTTGCGGCGGTCGCCGTGATTGTCATCAGAATTTCCGAGAATATTATCACCGTCACGGCGATTGCCGTAAATTTCGCGGCGGTCGCCGTGATTTTCTTTCTCCAGGTCGAGAGCAGCTTCCATTAAACGGCGGTCGCCGTGTGTCTCGCGGCGGTCGCCGTTTTCACGGTGGTCGCCGTCACTGTTCTGTTCCAAATTCTCGTGTTCTTTCTCGTTGCACTCAAGCTTATCTTCCTCAAACTTATTCCCGCTCCTCAGAGTCATAGCACTGACATTCCTAATATTCGGGTTCACTTCCGTTTGAGATGGAAGTTTACCAGAATCCTTTGCGTCCAGTTTATTCACCACTTGAGAGATTTGACCAAATTGTCTTTCCAGGTTCTGAATGCTAGCTTGTGTACTTTCCTGGAACTGTATGTGGCTCTTGGTCAACTTGGCAACATTCTCACTAAGGTTCATGTTGCACTGCATCATCATCTTCATCATATCCTCCACAGACGATGAAGGATTCGAACTCTGCCCCTGTGGTCTTGACACATATGGCTGTCTAGGCTGTTGAGGATTACCATGCTGTTGGTTTTGCTCTGGGTCTCTCCATCTGAAATTGGGATGATCTCTCCAGCCAGGATTATACGTACTAGAGTAAGGATCATGCCTGGGCCGCTGTTGATAATCTCCCACTGCATTCACCTCCTCTTGTAGAGTAGGACACGAATCAGTAGGGTGCAAATCGTCATAACAAATCTCACAGGCCTTAGCCTGCTGAGGCGTATCTTTCAGCTTCAGACGCCTCACCTCCTCTTTCAACACATCAAAATCAGCCTGATCAATCTTAGACTGAGAACTAGCAACGACCAAGCTCTGGGAACCTCTCCCACTGTACTGCCTAGAGTCATCTGCCAGAGTAGCAAATATCTCTAGGGCCTCTTCATAAGTCCTCTTCAGAATATTTCCACCACATGAAGAGTTCACCATTCGACGATCATCTTCATGGAGTCCTCCATGTAAATAGAGAATCAGATCATGCTTTTCGTAACCATGGTAGGGACAACTCTTCACCAGTTTCTTGAAGCGCTCATAATATTCATAGAGAGACTCATTAGACAGTTGCTCTATGTTACAGATCTTCTTCTTGAGCTGATTAGACTTGATAGCTGGAAAGTATTTGTCAAGAAACACCTTCTTCAAATTTACCCAAGTAGTGATGCTTCCTGGCGGTAAAGAATGATACCAGTCCTTCGCTGAATCCTTCAGAGAAAAGGAAAATACTCTCAACCTCATCTGATCTTCAGTAATATCAGACGGCCTCATACTGGTGCAGACCTCAAGGAACTCATCCAGGTGCTGAATAGGATCCTCAAGCGGGGTTCCACTGAATTTTGGGAGTAAATGGACTACTCCTGTCTTGAGCTCAAATTTAACCCCTTCACCCAGAGCAGGGAATTGCACAGCACGAGTAGGTTGCTCCAAGTTAGGAGCTGTCAGGGATTCCAGAGTAACACGAGCTGCCATTGTATCAGCTTCCTGAAGTAGTAAATTCGCAGCCCTACGAGCCTGAAGAAAAGTTCTTTCGATTTATGGATAAAAAACTAGAGGTAGATTATTAGTAGCACGGGTGTGAACCATAAGATAGGTTCACACCAAGATTGGCACACAAATCACACACACAAAATAGATTATTGCCTCCCCGGCAACGGCGCCAATTTGATAACAGGTTTTTGTCGTTCTAAAAACTGCTATGCAAAATATCCAAACAAACCTTAAACCGTAGTCCTAGGTAAGTACAGGTCGAATCCACAGGGAGGCGAATTCTATCTTAATATGCAAATTATGTGTCAAACTAAAGTAACCAAAGGGGGGTTTTTGTGAGTTTAATTAATCTAAGCATGCAAAAGTAAACAAAGTAAAATATGATGAAATCAGTGATGGGAAAAACACTTAGTCAAACAACATCCACTATTCGTATGACAAGTTGATCATAGATACTCATTCAAAATCTCATGCAATGGTAATTCCAATTCCTTTTCAGATGTAACTAATAGCACAACCAGATACTATTAGAACTAACTAATTAAACAACCCTGAAACTATCAAGATTCAGTTTAACAGCAGCCTTACGGATAGGAATATAGTTGGATACAACCCTAGAATAAAACAACCAGTTTTTACCCTAGAATGTAAATCAATTCTCTTCTGCATAAGACTAGCACAACCAGTTACTAATACGATGCAGTTGCTACTCTGAAATAGATATGCTCAACCAGTAACAATCTAAATCTAGCAATAGATCAATAACAATAAACCCTAGTTGCGTCCAAATAGAGATTATCAATATCAATCATAAACAACTTAAGCAAGAGAAAGATAAAAACCATGCAATAGATTAAGAACAAGAATCTCACAACTTTATCAAAACGAAAGCTTCAGCGTCTGACTAAGCCAAGGAGGCTTAGTTCTTCATAACGTAGAAAAGAGAATTAGGGTTCCAAGAAAAAGATTTGATATTAGATTAGCAAACAAGCCTTTTCTCAACCCTTAAATACTAAAGGAAAATAAAGCTAAGTTAACCTAAAACGAAAAATTAAAACCGTAATAAAAATTATCCAAATAAAACAAATATGGAAAACACGTTCGGCGGGCTTCTGACATCGGCGGCGGTCGCCGCATCTCCCACGGCGGGCGCCGTAATCGCGGCGGGCGCCGCAATTAAACGACGGTCGCCGTAATCACTTCGTAGCCAAGGTCGGTGGAAAGCCAATTGCGGTGGGCGCCGTAAGGTTCACGGCGGGCGCCGTAATTACGGCGGTCGCCGTCTTTGTACGGAGGTCGCCGTTCTTCGGTTCAGCTCCTGCGACACTTCCGTAAAAACGCCATAACTTTTGATTCCCAACTCGGATTGCGCTCATATTTTGAGGACTTGCAATAGACTTCAAGATCTAACTCCTCGAATTGGAATCACTCCATTTGGATATCGGAGCAGAGAGAACGAACCAATTGAATTCAGCACATTGTTCTTCTACTCTTCATTGCACTCCCTTGGCGCCTACTACTGGTGGCTTCCTCCTCAGTGTCTCATATGATCTCCAAAACCGCTCAAACACCTCCAAAAACACCAAATCCGCCCCCAAACACCATACATATGAATGTGTCTAAATCTACCCGAATGACACCAATAAAACATCTAATAACTCTTACTTAAGCCCTATAAAATAGTGTTTATCAGTATTATAACTCATATATAAACAATAATGATTTGTTTTACCAATACACAACATTGCAATGAAGAAAATTGCAACTGCTCTTGCCATTGTGTTTTGAAGGTTATGATTAGTGCTCAAAGTGTACGTAGATGTGGTTTAGGTTTAATGTGAAAGGGTGTGGGTTTTTATAAGCTTCAATCTTGACCATCTAAATGGCAAGGACTAAACATGTTGATTTTCTTGCCAAAATTGAAAGGCTTTTGATATTATATCGATTTGTTTATTTTGAGTAACAATATAATTGCATGTATTAATTGAGCACATAATTAGAGAATGTGATTTTAGTATTTCTATATATATTCAAGCATACAGTACACTATTTAGGTCTAAATCCTATGGCTAGAAATCAATTGTGGGTGACCGACCTACTCGGAAAACTTGAACCGAGTATATGGATGATCATTCGAAGTAAACCGCATGATGAATGGCTGATAGGTTTGATGAAATGGATGACGGGTGTGTGATATATGGGTGATATAGATCTCACCCATCACCCGCACTTCACCTACGCATCCGCTCACTTGTAAGCAATTGTAGTTCTAATTCTATATTATTAAAATGTATGACTTCAATTATTATTTTTTATGTTTAAAAGTTCATTATTTTTAGAATGATTTCTATTAACATCCATCAAATCCTATATTTAGAACAACTATTTTCATATATTGAAGAAAATTAATTATTTTTTGTACTTTAATCATGTATTTTATTACATTTAAATAATTATAAAATAATAATTAACATTTTATGTGGATGACCTGACCCACCCGAATCACCCGTGAATGATGGATGAATGGATGCGGGTGATGGTTGGGTCGGGTGGAGGATTCAACTTCACGGGTAGGGTGATAAAATGGCTTCACCTACCCATCACCCAACCCAATTCCACCCCTATTAAATCCTCTACTTAATTGTATATGTTGTTCCTGTTTTTCCCCCAAATAAAATGTATGGGCATAATACAAAAATGAAAATCACATGTGAACAAAAATTGGTAGCTTGATGAAGGATGTACTATTGTATCTTCTCTATATCGTATATATTGGCAAAATAGAAGTCTTTATATGTAAAGATTTTATTTGGAAGAAAGATGAATTGGAAGTTTGTTGTGACTCTTGCATGGATTCAATAGCCGACGACCAATCAACCAACTAAACCCACGTTTAATTGGGTCGACCGGCTTAGATGAAAAGTCTTTCTCAATAACTGATACTCTGTATTTTGTTTTCCCTTTATTTATAAAGAAAATGTTTTATAGGTTAATCACAATATTTGTGAATTTGATGATCTCTTTCTAGTGCCCAAAATTCAGGTGGCCTTTTTTATACGTAGTATTGAATATGAATAGAAATTGCTTCTCATATTCTCAAGCGTATAACATAAGTGTATTTCAATTATCACAGAAATTTCAAGAAAATAGTTGTGATGCCTTTAGTAAATTAATTTTAAGAAATGACATAAACATGTTGATTAAAATTTACTAACGGCATGCATCTCGGAATATATAGTACTCCCTCCGTGAAGAAATAAGTGTCATTTTAGTATTTGATACAACTATTAAGCAATATAATCACTAGGCTAATATACTACAAGTTTTTTTCTAAAATTTACAATTTAATAACTACTCACATCATTTTTAACCACTGAATAAATAGAATTTGCATGGATTATATCAATATGTACAACTTCTAATAACATACCTCGTAACTCACTAATAAATCATTACCTAAAACTCTAAAATGACAAATATTTCTTAACAAAAATTAAAGGCTAAAATTACACTTATTTTTTAATGCATGGTATATAATATAGCTTCTCGTTTCTTTTGTCCATAGGATGTACTTAGGCTATTACACTCGTAACTATAGAGTTACGAGATGTCATACTTATTAGTTCAGTTGGAAATACTATAATATAGCTTCTCATTTCTTTTGTCCATAGGATATACTTAGGTTGTTACACTTGTAACCACAGAGTTACAAGATGTCATACTTACTAGTTAAACTGGAAATACTTTATACATATGGCTTGTCATTTGATTTGTGGTACGTGAACAATCTATATATCTATAGTAGATTATTCAGGTTTCAAGTAAAAAAATCAACTTATATTACCTTTGTTTTATGATTATGAGTTTACATTCAATGTCCGCATATAAGCAACAAGTTAAAAACAAGAAAAGTTGCAGATTTGTACATGTATAGCCAAAAGGATAATATTATTATTTCAATTATGTTTATGACGTAATCATGAAAAACACAATAAATAATACATAAAATGCAACTATTATATTGGGGTGAAAGTAGAACGAAACTTTTTTTAGATACTCCATGAAGGGTCTAGCTTCTACCTAAACCTATACAAGTCCGGGTTAGTCCGGCCCGCTCGTCCGTCTTAAAATCCGAGCTTGGACAATAATGTTGGCCCGGTCAGGCCGGATATGGACACCTCTTTAGGCCCGACCAAGCTTAGAAGCCTGGCCCGTAGCCCAATTATTGTTTTGAAAATATAATTTTATATATACCTTCTTTGAAACATATTTGAAATTCATAGAAATATGGGACATTTGGTTAAAAAAATTTCTTAAATTTCTCAGTCATTTGTTTTTAGGAATGTATTTGTAGACAATTTATGAAAAGATCGGCTTAAGTTTGATACTTTGCAAGTTTTTAATATACAAGATTGTGCTTAGTACTAAATTGGGCAAGCCCGACGAGTTGCTCGGCCCGGTTTCACGGATGGTCTTGGACAAGTTTTTTAGCCAGGTTTGGCTGGACAGGCTTAGCTCGGCCTGGTCATCCGAGCAAAAAATAAAATTAGTTTGGCCTATACCCGGACTTATACAGATCTAGTTCTAACAAATAGTTGTGTGCATATAGTACCCATTTAAACAAAACATTGTTTTTGTCGTGCTAGTACGAAATTATTACAAGATATAGCCCTTAATTTTTTTGGTTAGATCAATAGATCAAACGTTGTACGGTTTTTCTAACATATGTTCTTAGGGAATAGGTTAAGACATCTTGTTTTTAGAAATTATTTGATGTGAAACAACCCACGTTAGGATCGTTTCTATGTGACGGTCTTGTCTTTGAAGCAAACGCCTTTCTTCAACACTGTCAAGAACTGGATAAGTAGGCAACCAACGTGATGGCGTCTAGGACAGATTGATGGGAGACTCAACGTGACGAGTCTTGATTAGGGGATAAGCAATTGTTATTGCTTGATTGAATATAGAGGTTGAGTCTTTGACTAGTTGGGAAAGCCCAGTTGGTTTAGCAAAGAGATCACCCCGATTTTATGAATTAAACCAAAAACTAAACTTAACTTTATTGAATGAAAATAACAATTACTTATGACCTAAATTTGTGCCTAATGCTTATAAAAATGAAGCAAATTATTTTATGCTAGAGATAAGGAAACTAGAAAAGATAAGAAACTTGTTAAAGAAGAAACGAATGAACCAAACAAGCTTGAACCTTTATTCTTCTTATCCAATCCTAAGAAAATATTAAATTAACTAATAATGTTGAATGTTAAGATAAGATAACAAGAAAAGAAGAATTTAATCTTATTTAAATCTAACTAATTATGGAAGTAAATAATTTTCGCTAGAATTTGCACTGCCTTCAGTAGAACTGAATTTTGATCATCTTCTTGTTGGAGTTTCGATTCAACGTAAACTATGGAATTGTAGATTTTTGAATCAGTTTTCCAACACATCTTGAATCATCTAGAGATCAACTTTCTAGCCATAATTATAGCCATTTTACCGAAGACTGCCCAAAATTTAACGAGAACTAAAAACTTCGAACTTTATCGCAAATTTTCCATTTGCTTGAGCCTCTTCCTTGGAGGCCTTTAACTAGTCTTTATATGGATTCTATCTAAAAGGGAATGATTAAACCTTAAAAAATTATTAAATCACTAAAATAATAACACCTACCTAACCACAACTTTCTTAAATAAGGTGCTTAAAAATATAGGTTAAAAAAAGAGGATTCTTTTTCGCACCCGCTTTTTTTTGCGGCGCACCCGGCCTTGGGCGCAACCAGATTGCGCCCAAAAAAACAATTTTTTTTTTAAATAAAAAAATTCCTTGGGCGCAACCAGGTTGCGCCCAAGGTCTGGGTGAGTTTTTTTATTTTTAAAATTGTATTTTTAAATATTATTGAACTGATTTTGGGATCTGAACCGTCTACGTTGCGCCCAGAAAAAAAATAAAAATAAAAATAACAATTTTTTTAAAAAAAAAAAAGTTAGGCGCAACGTGGTTGCGCCCAGAAAAAAAAAAAAAACTTGGATGTCTTGTAGTTATATCCAATTTGGTTATTCTTATGGTTATATCCTATAGTTATATACCATGATTATATCTTATAGTTATATCCAATTTCGTTATATCTATGGTTATATCATATAGTTACATACTATGGTTATATGTGATTTTTGAGAATAATAATAATAAACAGTTAATAACAAACGAATTAGTGGAGAAACATATATGAATTTTATATAAATAAAAGTATATTGAAACCTCATGATACAAACAAATTTATTGTCATGTAACCCTAGTTACTTGAAAACGTCTATTACTATAGTCAAATGCATACAAATGTACAAATCTACTAGGTATTTGAATTTCCAAATCATATAAATTATCAAGATAGATACAATGGGATGAGTATGTAGTAAATTTATTTTAAATATAAATTAAATTTGTTGATATAAAATATCCAAGTTTTTTTTTTAATTTTTTTTTTGGGCAGTTGAACCGGTTTTTTTTTTAAACAAATTGGCCATGAACCGGGTTTTTTAACAACCCGGTTCATTCACTTAGGCGCAATCAGGTTGCGCCCAAAGAATTGTTTTTTTTTTTGGAAAAAAAAATCCGTTTTTTGGGCGTAACCTGGTTGCGCCCAAAAACGGGTGAGCCGCAAAAAAAAAGGTGCGAACATTCTACCCATAAAAAAATTCCAACGTTGTAAATTGAATTCACGGCTTGGATTATATGAAGTCATATGTGTCTATCCATCAATTCATCTTCTTCACTAGCCTAACCTAGTAACCTGTGTATTTTAATACGGCGAATACTATTTGCACCCTGCAGATAGAGGTGTTCAGCGGTTCCTTTGAACCGTTCAACCGACGGTTCTGGAACCGCTCAAAATCGTCTGAAATCGGAACCGTAACCGAATCGAAATCGGAATCGACTAAAACCGTTCGAGACCGGTTTCGGTTCACGATTTCATAGAACCGTGAAACCGGCGGTTTGAAGCGGTTCGGAACCGGCGGTTCCAAACCGTTTCAGAACCGCCATTTTCAAACCTATTAGCTAAGTAAATTTCCATAATAAAGGTAAAAGGACTACGTGGGTTTTGATTTCTCTAACCCGGAGAGAACACGTAAGCAATTTAATTATGTTCAAACCCTTTATTTTTTCAACTTTTCCCTTATAATTTTGTATAAAGACAAATGCTTATTATATTTTTATTTTTATTTTTTTGAAGAAGGTAAATCATATATAAAGAACAGAGAAGGAGATACAGCCTGCTAATGCAACATAATTATAAAAGCACTGCATTCCACAGTGGTTAGAGTTATAAGGAAAAAAACACCCAAAAAGAGAATCAGACCAAGATGAGCTAATCGAGCAAGCTCGAAAGTGCAAGATCACAAGATTACATGATATGAAGACTCCTGAGCCAAAGCATCGTCTTGCTGTCATACTTCTTCCACTTGGCGAGTATTTCCCTAGTTACTGTGTTAGTAACTCTGTCAAAAAGGGAATTCACAGATGCCAGAGTATCATTGAAGACGGCACTATTTCTGCTGCTCCAGATGCAATAAATAAATGTGGTAATAGCCATCTTGCGTGTTTCAAATTCAGTATCCTTGAATCTAGGGGTGAGGGCGAGATTGGCAATGCACTGGTGAATGCTAGCAATGTTGCTTCCAAGGGTCCAATGCAGCCAATATAAGAGTTTACGAAGGCAGAGGGACACATACCTACAGAAATGCGCATTCGACTCATTGTCATGCAAGCAGAGAGGGCAAGTTTCATCTGATATAGGCACCCATTTCTTCACACGATCCTTGGTAGGGAGTCTATCATTGAGCGCAAGCCAAGAAATAAAGGATGACTTAGGGGTGTGCAGGCCTTTTCAGATAATTGGACTCCAATTGATAAGGTCGCCACAAGGCCGAAACAAATCATAGGCTGCAACAGAGTTGAACTTGCCAGATGGGAGGATAAGCAAAGATACCAGTTGTTGCGGTTGTCCATGGGAGAGCAGGTCATCTCTAATCCTTAGCAAGGATTTCCAACACCAGCTATCACTGACTTTCGCCTGACATTCCCATATAGTGTTGTCAAGAGGAAACTTGTTAGTTCCCCAAAAGTACCAGATACTGCTATTGGGATGCTTATTATATTTTTTAGTTTAAGAATATATTTTATAATTAAAATATAAAGATTAAATGATTAATGTTAATATTTTCTTATTTTTTTATATTCAACTTTTTTTTGGATATTTTTTATAAAAATATTAATTTTTACTCGGTTCGAAACCGGAACCGACTCAAAACCGTCCGGAACCGGATCCGAAACCGCAACTGGAACCGGCAAAACGGATGGAACCGGACTTGGTCGGTTCCGGTTTCAGTTCATGATTTTTTGGAACCGGAACCGACGGTTCCAGAACCGTGAACATCTCTACCTGCAGAGTGCTATTTGCACCCTGTAGGCCGCGCGACAGTGGTAGCCGTGCGGCGGCGGCTGCCGTGCGGCGGTGGATGCCGCGCGCGATCACGATCAGTGGAAAATGAGTTCGATGCCCATTAAATTATACGTAAACTGGGTCGAGCGGATCGGATTTGGATCGATCGAGTCGTACAAATTTTCGGGTTGAGTTCGGGTCGGGTTTAGGTCGAGTCGGACTCTTCTTCGATATTTAAAATTATTAAATCTTAAAATTGAATATTTGAAAAAGTTATATGGAAAATATGTAACTTACAAGAACTTAAAAGTAAAAATGAAATCATTATTATTCAGCATAAATAACTTCCTATTTTGAATATGAAATTCGTTCGTTGAATTGTGAAAGCAACAATGCTAAAAATCACCGAAAAAATTATGATTGAAATACACCGAAAGTAATTCGTTCACGGACGCAACAATAATTCTGATTGAAATCCACCGAAAGGCTATGAAGATGCATGTTGTCTACCTACGAATATTCTACCATAAACCCTAAACCCATCACCGACGTCCATCACCGGCGAGATCGAACTCCTGGTACCACCACCACCTCCACCCTCTCCCTTCGCCTCCCCTCGTCCATCACCAAATTCTCCGGTGGACCCTCCGCGGCACTCACTGCCGCGCGCCCTGACACCCGGCGCAAATAGCACCGTGTCAGGGCACAAACAGCTTATCCGTACCCAAGTCAAAAGTTTCAAATACAAAGCCATAATCTCTACACCAGAAAAGAGAGAGTTAGATGCCAAAGGAGCAAAGCCCAACTTTTGAAATTTGGAATCAAACTGAGTTAACTCTTCCCACATGATCATTGACTCTATTAAAAAGCAAGGCCAAACCCACAGAAGAAGAATAACTGAATGAGAATCTAATACCCAATATAAGAAGGATCTTTTTTAAGTGACAAATAGAAGGAACCAAAAAACAAAACAAAACAAAAAAGAGAGAGAAAGAAACTGAGTAAGAATAAGAGTGCATGCTATGCATTTCATCAAGTACTCCTTTGCAAATAAGGACCGTACAAGAAGACTACCTAGCTGCAGCAACCTAACAAAACCAGTGCATATACTCAAAAGTTGCTGTATCTGTATGTATGCGGAAGTTGGTTTCCTAAATCCAAACTACACAAGCATGGATGCCGAATTGATGCGGCGTAACAGAGAGGAATGCTGTCTTTCTGACTGCACCTCAAGCCCAAGTGCAAAAACAAAGCTATAGAGAGAAGAATCAAGAAATTTAACTTAGCAAGAAGAATGAGAAAACACACCAATCTAGCTTAGATGTGAATGATTATTGAGGAAACAATCACTATACCATATGCTATCGGTGTCTCAAATCAAAAATCTCTTAGCAATCTTAGTATGTGGGATGAGCAAAGCTTTATCAAAACTGGAAACAAGCAAAGCAGCATCAATTTGTTACTGATGCATAGCACGTGACCGAATGCTTTTATCCATAAATCAACCTGGAGGAGTAGAGCATGCAGTATTAATACATTGAAATTTCAACAGCAAAACTTTCTGGCAACAGATTCCAGTTTCATACCTCAGATTCGGAGAACTTTAAAGCTTAAAAATTGTGCAACGAAAAAACAATAGATAGGCTTTATAAAATTGGAAAACAAGAAACAAAGTAAATTCAAGACTCTAAGCAAGAAACAGAATATCTCACTGTCCAACACTCACCATTGTTTGCACAGTAATGAACATCTCTACATTCAGTTCATAGAAACATGAGAGCTTTCGACCTATCCCGGGACATTTCTTTACCATGTCAGTCCAATTCTGAAACTAATCCCCAACAAATCCTCCATAGTGCAGCAACTCTCCACATATTGAACAAGCCATGGCTCACATTTTCAATCATACTTCTCCCTCCACGAGTAAACGAGGAAGAAAACCCACGAAAGCGCCAATACAATATCTCCAATCACTTGCCTTGGCAGATCCCGGGCGAGATCCTCCAGCTTCATCTCAAAGTAGATTCTCCAGACAGCCATGGAGATATGCAGAAGCACACAACCCTTGGCAAAGAAACTCTGAAACCCACTGTCCTTAACAAATGCAATCATGAACAGAAGGAAACCAATGACGAACAAGAGCAACCCAGAAAACGAATCGGATGTTTGAATCAACAGCTGATCATGAGGCGTTGAGCCCAACAGTTTACTGGCGGTTTCATGGCCATGGCCAAAGGCAGAGATCTCCTTTGAATAGAACATCATGGCAGCTCCACAAGAGACTGCCATCACAGCATGGAGAAGGCAGATTACAGTGAAACCAGAAGAACCCATTGGAATTCAAGCTTCAACAGGGATCACACCAGCAGAAAACCCAGAATAAACCCTTCAAAAACCCAAGTAAAGAATCTTTCCGCTTAGGTATATACTTGAACAGGACCGAATCAGCCAAATTTCATGCAATTTCCCAATTAGAATTTCTGTTTCGTGAAAAATGACACATCGACCAACAAGGACGAATTACCTCTATAAATAACCCTAAATAATCGAACTAGGGTATAAAGAGGATGTCGAAACCTCAAATTTGTGGATCCAAGAATCGAGTTAATCTATCAAATCGGACTTTCCCGACATAGCATGTGACATCAGAAGCACCAGCAGGATCAATGAATCGAAAAGCTTACGCATATCTCCCTGGATATGTCAGATTGGTCACGGACACATGCACGAAGGAGCTGTTGAAACTTTGAAAGCCAAAGCCCCAGATTTGAAAAGCCAATAAAAATATTAGATAGGGAACGCGAGGAAGAAACTCTGATCTCTGGTTCCAAAGGCCAACAAAAACGCTAAGGTGCGACCGTATGAGAGAAGAGTGAATTGGAAAATAAAAAAATAGGAAAAAAGAAACTGTTAAATAGTAGTAGCACCTGTTCGTTTAGGTTAAGAAGTGCATCGGCTGAGAATTTAGAAACACAGAAAAATCAATGTAACGCATATATATTTATATTATTGTTAAACAACTTGATTGCTTTTATTGTGCTTGAATAATACAGTAGCTATCAAAGATTATGATATGAGTCATATGAGCAACAGATTTTCAACTGGGGGTCTTGTTTGCACCAAGAATTTTGTGTTTCGCACCGGAAGACGTAAACGTTACATAGTTGCGTTCACAAAAAAAAAAAGTAAACGCTACCATATAGCGTTTGAGTAAACTCGGTTCAAGTTAAACGCTATATGGTAGCGTTGATCTTTTTAGGGGTTCAATTAAATTCAAACAAACGAAAGTGAAATTGGGGGGAAAAAATAGCGTTTTTGAACGCGTTTCAATAGTGTTTGCAAACGCTACTACGTAGCGTTCAGAAACGCTATTAAAACGCGTTTCGTCTTCTTTCTCCCTCTTCTTCTTTCCCTTTTCCTTTCCATTTCCGAAACCCTAAACCCTAAAATGTCTAACGGCGGCGGCGGCGATCGTGTGGCAGAGGCGGGAGGAGAGACGGCGGTGGTGGAGGCTCTGATGGAGGTGGTTCCAGATCTGGTGGCGGAGGCGGGAGGAGAGACGGTGGTGGAGGAGGCAGCGGGAGCGGAGGATCTGATGGAGGTGGTCCCCGATCTGTTGGCGGGAGGAGAGACGATAGTGGAGGAGGCGGGAGGAGAGTCGATGGTAGAGGAGGCGGCGGCGGTGGAGGTTCTGATGGAGGAGGCGGCGACGAGGAGGACGACGCCGGAGACGACGACGTCGGAGGACCTTGTTCCGGAGACGACGCCGGAGGAGGTGGGTCTGGTGCCAGCTCCGGTGCCAGGTCGGGTCGGGTCCGGTTCGGTGGAGGAAGTTGGTCCGAGTCGGGCTGGACCCGGGTCGAGGCCGGTTGGAGGAGACGATGTGGGGTCGGAAAACGCTTTCTCTGTGGCGGCGGCAGTCGGAGCGGCAGCGGTGGCGCAGTCGGAGCGGCAGTCGTCGACGTGAGATGAGACGGTGGCATCTATGATCGAGGCGAGCGGATCGAATAGTGTTTCGGTGGTTCTAAAGCCGAAACGACGTACTTGTGAGGTATTTTATGAATTAATAATTATTTATATTTAGATATCATTTAAATATTTGTAATATATTAATTATTTGATTATATATAATAATTGAAATGCACTCGTAATTGAATTATAATAGGAAAATAAAATTTGACGTCCAAATATTAGAGGGATTTTAGGTATAAATTGCTTAAGAATGTAAGAAATGATATTAATAAGCAAAACATAAATGAAAGAATAATTAAAATTTCATAATAAATGTATGTTAATTGATAATTATACCATGTTAAAATATTAAAGTTGGAAATATAGATTTATTATAATTAAAATCAAAGAATTTTTTTTAATGAAACAAAATATATAAATCAAAGAAAAATAATTAAATAATAATTTAAAATAGCGGAAATAATTAGCTTTATTAAATTAATTAAAAAAACATAACTAAATTGATCTTATCTTAATTGATAATTTATCTCATTTTTAATATTAAAGATTTTAATCTTTATATATGTATTATAATTTGAATGAAAAAACCCAAAAAATAATCTATTAAGTAAATTATTCCCCGTAAAAGTATATATAAACTTCACATTGAACCCTAAACCATAAACCATAAACCATAAACCATATTTAACATTAAGATACACCCTATAGTTTTCGTATTATATTTAACAATAAGGAAAACTATAGAATATAAGATACATCCTATAGATTTCCAAAAGCCTAAACGCCACAACGTTGCGTAACTTAAACGCCACAACGTTGCGTAACTTAAACGCCACAACTTAAGATGTAAACGCTACAGTGTAGCGTGTAACCCTTACACGCTACACTGTAGCGTTTAGTGTTATGTGAGAGGGTTTAGGGTTGTAATGGCTAAGGTCCATTCATCAGAGTTTAAGGTTTGGGGTGTTCAAATATGTTTCGGTAAAAATATCTTGCCTAGGTATATTTTGGCCGGATATTTATTAGTTTTATTCATAAACCCTAAACCCTAAACTAATAGAAAGACCCTTTCTAATCCTAAACAATATCAATGCTTATACTATCAAAGATCCAAAAATCTCAAACACACTAACCCTTAAACCCTTGCTTTAACATAGACCCTAAACCATAATAGTAATCCCTAAACATGCATACCTCGAAACAATATAACGTTTGAATTTGAGGTTTAGGATGAAGAAAACACAAATCAATACCCTAAACCCTAAACAATATCAATGCTTATATTATTAAATATCCAAAAATCTCAAACACCCTAACCCTTAAACCATTGCTTTAACATAGACCCTAAATCATAATAGTAATGTATAAACATGCATACCTCGAAACAATATAACGTTTGGATTTGAGGTTTAGGAAGAAAAAACACAAATCAAAACCCAATATCCTAAACCCTGAGTCCTAAACCCTAAAACCTAAAACCCTAAGTTTATTTTAGGGTCCCTACACGCAATCAAGTGGCATCCAAAAGTAGCCCAAACCCCAAACCCAAGCTAGAGCACCTTACACAGTAGCGTTTATCACACGTCATAATGTGGTGTTTGGTAAACGCCACTGTGTAGCGTTTGATGACTGACATTGACCATCTTGATAAGATGGTCAATGTCAGTCACCATACTCGTTGGTCGGTAGAGATCTCGATGCAATTGCAGTTCCTTTGAAAGCTCATGTCGCATGTAGTCGTAACTCTGTTCCCCCAACCCTAATAGTACAGACAAGGAACGATGCCCACAATGACCGTCACCTTGTATGTCTTCTACTCGGGTGATGTAGTTGAACATGAAATGGTCAACATTTCGTACGCCCCAATTAAAGTCGAGGGTGACAAAATTTTTCCCGTTTCTTGGATCAACTTTAATTTTGGGCGGGATCGGACCAGTGCCACTCTCTTTGCCGTCTGAAACTCTTTTGGTGTCTCCATCAGGCATCAGAGAAGGTTCTGATCCAACAGACAATTGAATGCTAGCTGCCTTACTCTTCTTCTTTTGCTCATCATTCTTCTTCTTTTCCTCATCCTTCTTCCTCTTCTTTTCCTCATCCTTCTTCTTTTTTTCCTCCTCCTTCTTCTTCTTTAGCTCGTCCTTCTTCTTTTGGTCCTTCTCCTTTTTTTGTTCCTTCTTCTTTTGCTCCTCCTCCTTGTGCTCCAACCAAGTGGGGTCCCTCTTGGTCGAGTCCTTCTTAGGTCTCCCATTACTAGTATCTCCGCACGAGGGCTCTCCCAAGGTAGAAGTGCTCGGGTTATGGAAGTCATCGTACCTTGTTGTGAGAATGCATAACAGCTCGTCGGGCATTTCCCTTCCTTCCCAGTCTTGGATCAGCTTCTTCATTACGACATCTTGTCTTGAAATATGCTCAGTATCATCACTTCCGAGATCTTCTTGGCCTACTCCTTCCCACTTTATTTGTTTTCAAAATAAATGGATTTCACTTGGCAATATTGGGATACCAGCCTCTACATATCTCTTGATCGTGTGTGGGCAAGGTAACCCAAGCGAGGATCTCCACCATACATCGCGGCAATCTTCATCAGGTATCTTTCCCTCCTTTGTCCAAATAGCTTGTTTGTATAGTAATCTTATGCACTCGTCCGATATCTTGTACTCAAGGCGACTGAACAAAATCTTCACCCATTGGGGCCCATCCTTTATGACAGTGGCCAACTTAAAACCGCTCTGCTCCATAGACCCCTTAATGACACGTATATGATCATTCATAAAATGCTAATTCATATTATTTTCCACATAGGCACAAATTAGTACAAATGATAATAATACAACGAGCCCAAAAGATTACACGTACCTGATCCGTGAACATATTGTCAATGTGTACTACGATCGTGTCAAACCCTCTAACAGATGATTTTAGGGTGTCCTTGAGCATAGAGTGATGAGACTCGACCGTGACAAATAATACTCATGTTATACTTCATAAAAAATAATACGTATCTAACGAGAAAATATGTTATATAATTTACATGTTTGATGATCTTGTGACGAAATGAAGAATATGATTAGACCATGCATCAACTAACTTCTTTTTGTGCTCGTTAATCCAAACTTCCTCGACGTACTTCATAAACGTACCTTTCTTCCACTTGTCCCTCAAATACTTAAGCCATGACTCGTACACATCCTCTGTGGGTGACCTCAACAACCAACGGATATTCCCCGTAAAATGCTTAACACTTTTGTTGCACGTATTCCCGGTGACCATTGCTTCAACATTGCGGTTCACATGGACCCAATACAACAAATGGTGTGCATTGGGAAAGACTATTGGTACAGCCTTCACAACGGCCAAATCTCGGTCTGACATGATCGCCGTAGGTTCTTTTTTACGAACAAGGATTCCAAATGCCGCAGGGCCCATACGTAGTGCTCCGTTGTCTCATTTCGCATGAATACGATGGCAATACAGTAGTTAAGGTTTGTGCAAGTGAACCCAACAAACTCCAAACACGGCATACCGTACCTATACATGTACATTAAAAAAGAAAATAAGATGCAATTAGATAGTGCAAATGTAGTGAAAAGTTAAAACTAAAGATTACCTGTTAGTCTTGTAGGTTGTATCCATAATGACGACGTGGGGGAACAAACCCAAGAAGTGCTTCGAGTCGGGGTAACTAATAAAAAGATCACTCACAACCACCTTCAGCACATACTTCCCATTTTCTTTCATCTTAACCTTAACCCTTTCAACGTCAACATAATATCCTTTAGACCTTAGAAATTCCAACGTGAATTGCGTCACCGTCAAATGGCCACTGGATTTCTTCCTCTCCCTAGCCTTGCAAGTCTACACTTGACTCCTTGATGTCAAGCATTTCGGGTCTACTCTGACAAAAAGAGAAATAATGTTCTTCGGCGTCGAGCCGGTCACAAACAACAACTTCACCGCCTCGATTTGATCCGCATCAAGGCGTCCACCAAAAGCATGCCCTATTAAGGATGTTGGGATGTCATGGGTATGCCATCCACAGATGACCTTTAAGCTCCACTTACTCTCTTTTGATAACAACCCGTGCATCTGAAACGGACACTCGCTCTTCTTTGTCCTCGTTGACCGGTTTGATTTAAGGGTTGGCTCGCAACCTTCGACCACCTTCTTCTTCACCGGTCTGTATGATCCAGACTTCTCACATGATAGTATCACCTTTCGATCCAATGATTTTTGTATGACAATCAAAATGTTCAGTTCCTTGCCCACTGAACGAACCCATTGAATCATACTCTGTCTATCATCCCATTCCTCATCCGTAGTAAAATACGAAGAAAAATCGTCACTCACAAAGTTGGTGCCACTAGAATCATCCTATTTATTTCACAAATATTGGTATTCATTATAAACATTGGTATTCATTATAAATCTACACCAATAAAGTGTTCTATACCTAACCTAATGTTCTGCCCTAAAAATCATGGTGCAAACATGTAGAAAATTAAAACATTTGTCCGCTCTCCTCATTTACCTAAATTTAAATACGGAGCGTTTCCAATTCTCCGCTAATTACATAATTTCTCACATTTCTACAGTAACATGATGTTCTAATGTAAATAACATAGTCAATATAAGAATATGTTAACATATAACTTAATTTGTGCTTTGAAATATAGGAATATGTCACATTCTATACTAATATAATTTATCACATTCTATACTAATATACATACAATATCTCTGGCATAGAATTATTACTAATAAGAATAGGTTAACATATAACTTACCACTAATAATGTGCACTAACATACATATAATATCTACAAAATATAATGTACAACTACTACACTAACATAATAATATTAAATCCATAGTATATGTACCAGTACATTATTTTCACTAATCGATTCAAGACTGGGCCTATCGACTACGCTTGAGAATGACATTTTCTCTCTTACTATTGTGCTTTGAAATTTTGTACATGTGAAGAAGGCATATGGAAGAAACAAATATATACAAGTGTGGGGAATTCGACCGTTGGAAAAAATGGGGAATTGTAAACGCTACGTCGTAGCGTTTACAATTCAAACGGTAACTTGTAAACGCTACGTAGCGTTTACAATTCCCATAGGTTAGATTAAACCGGTTTAATCGAACCGATTTTTTTTTGGTTTAAATCTCATTATGCATTTTTTGTGATTTTGGGTCATTTCATGTCATCCGAAAAATGAATATAATATTAAATGCGTACTAATACATGTCATCCGAAAAATACATACATAACAAAATAAACATAATATCCTTAAGCTTTGAATATGGTAACGTTGTATACAACTTGGGAACGCCGACCTATTATTTCAAACACTAATGCATCGTTGATTTCCAATCTATGGTATTGAACAAAATTCCGCCAGCCGTTGCCAAATCTATAGTGATCCCCACTCGTTGTGATAGACACAGGCAAAGTAACAATATCACAATCGAGGGTGACTTCAGTTGTGCTTGCAGAACTCAAGAATTTCAATCCATGCTCCCTCGGGACACTCTGCATATTAGTAAGTGCATTTAAAGTTGATATTATGAAGTAATCCGATCATAAATTTACATTATGAAGGATGCGGTGCCTACCAACCGATATTCCCGATATTCTGGGTAGACATTGGTTTGATTTAGTACAACAATGAAACTCTTCTTCTTATCACGTAGCATAGCTTCAGCTCTTTGTAATGCTGAATTTGCAACATCTCCAGCATCATCATCATCTCCAGTACCGTACGAGGTGTAGCTGTTGTCTTCTTCGACAACAGAGGAATTTGAGTCATCGCTGATTACTATCACATTTCTCGACGACGAAGCCATACTAATTTTTAGAGAATTAAAACACAATAAGATAAGAGAAGGGTGCATAAGGTTATGGTGAAATTGTTTGTACTTATAGGATGAAATAAAGTCGTTGGAAAAATGACCGTTACAAAACTTTTAAACGGTCATTTTTCCGTTTGAATTGTAACCGTTCGAATTGTAAACGCTAAGTAATAGCGTTTACAATTCTCATAGGTTCGATTAAACCGGGTCCATGTTAAACGTTATACAGTAGCGTTTAAAATGGACCCAGTTTAATCGAACCGATTTATTTTTTTTGGTTAAATCTCATTAATTCTTAAAAAAAAACAAAAACAGTTAAACGGCGGCATTTAAAAAAAAAAAAAAAACGCTACCAGGTTGCGTTTATAACCTGGTGCGGAAAAAAAAAAAAAAAAAACCGGTGCAAAGCCAAACCCCCTTTTCAACCTTGTAAACTAGGGCCAGCAACCAGTCACAAGTGAAGACTGGTATGAAATTATTGTGGGAACCTCAAAGGTATTTACAACAAAGAAATGAATACAATATCACCACGAAGTTCTTCTCAACCCGATTCCAAAATTCCTTTTTCCCATCCTCTTTCACTATTTGTTCTACAAAGCAAAGAATTGTTTCCTCCCCTCAGTTGTGATGGCTCTCACCAAAGTGTTAAGGGTAAAAGAAACAAAGGAAAGTTTCCTCTTGGAAGAAGAAAGGAACCCTTGTTTGAGTCTTTCCAGCTAGTTCAGATGAGTTTATTTCCCTCCCAGTTACCAGCACCAAATTTCCGTTTTCGCTTTGTTCCAGATCTCCGGTCCTTGCCACGCTTCCTTCTGTTGGCCTTCCAATATGCAACCTCTGATTGCCTAGGAAGAGCGGGTCTTGGAATACTAGGTGGAGGAGGTGGTGGCATGTTCTCCAGCAGTTCTCGGTGGTATGCCTACATTTTCATGTCAAATTTCACAAACTCCTTCCACATTATAAGACAAAATGTGCAAGATATAACTAAGCCTTAGCAGTGGTTGTTACCTGCACCACAAAGTTACGCCTTTCACAATCCAGGAACATGTTGATACTCCAATTGACTTTGGACATTATCTTGTCCCGGACAGTGGAAAAGCTCAGCTGATCTCTAGATGTAAAACGGTCTACTTCATTGAACCATAGACAGGTAAACAGGTTTGTGATAGGGATGTGCTCTCTTATGATCACGCAACCTTCAGGTACATCTGCATTTTATTACATCAGTCACTCAGTTTTCTCAATCAACATCAACTTACATAAAAGAAAATGCAGGGGAATGATTGTAAGAACTGTGAGCATCTATAGCCTACCACTGGTTATTGGAAGCTTTGCCTCGCTATAATGAGTCAAACCCTCCTTTTTGTAGAAATCAATCTGGAAGTCAATGGAGGCATTGCTGTATTTCCCAGCAGCTTTATTTGCCTTCGCTTCTTCAAACACGTCAAAGCGCCTATAGTGTCTTGATATTGCAAAAGTTGCATTTTGCCGCCACAAGAACCTGAAGTACTCAAATATGCACACAGAAAATTAAGAAAGATTTTTTTAAAAAAAAAAACATACTTCAAGTTCAAGCATATCTGGTTGGAGAGACACGTTGTTGCGTACAAGTTCTCGGCACTTAATATGTTGTTCCAATTCCATATATTCTATTCTATTTGGTTGCATTTTATTTCTCATTGTCTTTTTATTTTAGGGGCTGGGGCAGTGGGGGCGGGGGTAGGTAAGCGATACACCAGACCAACAAGATGAAAACAAGGAAGTTTGTGCAAAAATAACAAACTCACAAACTTAGGAGTGGAATACAAATACCCAACTTGAAATAATTCTTCCAACAGGAAGGGAAATTGAAGCATATATGAATGCACAGCATCAGTGTCAAGCAGGAATGGTAGTAGGATTTAAAGCACAAACTAACCTTCCATAACAAACATGCAAAGTAAGAGGTTTCTCATCATATCCTGGCCTTTAGCTATCTTTATGATAATATGCCAGACACAGAAATCTAGCTCCAGGAGAAAATATATCATTGCAAGTGTATCTGAAGTGAGCCAGAAACGCAAAACAAAGTAATAGCGCACCTCTCAAGAATTTGATAGGGATCCGCAACCAGCTTAAGTTTACCATCAATCCATATAGAGTACCGGACATTGGTAATTAGTCTATGCAGCAGAAGCTTGGGAACCTGCAATACATGTAATCTTGAGGGTAAGTTTCAAACAGATCTTGTAGTTTCTATTTCCTTTCCAAATAGAGAAACAGAGATTGATTTAACTTTAAGTACGAAACAATTCCAGCAAAGATAACTTATTGCATGTCCAAACAAATAAGAATAGGCAACATTAGAACTGCTAGCTCAATCATTCAAACAAAAAAGGCAATAAATAACTGAGTGCCATTACCTTGCCATTGCGTCTAGCATCTTCATAAGGAATGTTACGTACAACAATGATCTTCCAGATGCCAATCCTCCTGCTACTGTCAAGTGCACCAGATCCTTTCATATACTCTTCTGTTTCTTCATCAATAAACATGTAAAAAGGGACATGCTTTTTTGCATCTTTGCTGACATTTATTGGTTCTTGAATTATGTCATAATTACCTGGAACCAACAGAATTATGAGTTGAAAATGACCTACAAAACGAACCAAGATTATACAGACTCAAGAAGCACTGCACGCTATGGCCCTACCAAATATGGCTGATGCCACTATGACCTCATGAAACCTTTCCAGCTCTAGAAGGTCAGCTTCATCAATATCAAACCCACTTCCTAGGCCAGGCTTCCTTCCTTTAACAAACCTGAATGATGTATATACATCAGGCAAACAGGAGTACTTACAATAAGCTTTAATCGTTTCATATAATTACCTAGACGGTGAATAAGACTGCATAGTTGGTGAAACTTCTAACGTAATTGTAAAAGAAAAATTTTCAAGCACGTACCCACAGTGCACAGTCATTGACTCTTTAATGTCAAGGGAATCATTTCTTTGCTTTAGAGAAGGATAGCCACCAAAACTGGATCCCCCATACGATTCAGATGCATTGGAATTCTCCCCACGGACATATGTCAAATTATGGAGCACAGGTGATGCTGATGGCGTATTCGGCATACTAGCTTTGGCCTGCTCTGCAGAAAGGTAACATACAGGGCATGCTGGCAGATATATGCAGTGAGGATTGAGAATATCAGAACCACATGTGAAGTTCACAAATGGTGTTTAGTACTATTGTTTAGGTACTTTGCTTGCACCACTAAAAAACTGAAAAAAAGTTGCAATACTAAAATGAAGTAATATATGAAGACGTACGTCGTGGTCCAATCCGTTTTCTATTTGGTGGCGGTGGGGGAGGGAAGGAAAAGCTTCTACATGGGTGATCCTCAGGGCGATATCCCTTAAAATCTTCCAAATCTGATTCAAGGGGTACTATACTAGTCTTATTATTATGGGAAACTAGAGGATTTAGAACACCATTGTTGTTTTGCTTCTCTCTATCATCTCGCGGAAAATTTGATAAGAAAAGGTCAGTAACTGCCTCTCTGTCATAAGTTCTTCTGCGTTGAAGACCTTCAACTATATTCGGTTTAGTACTTCCAGGCGTTTCTGCACAAAAAAAGGGGGGAAATTATCACATAAATTAAAAGGCCATATTATATATGATCTGCAGAACATGCATGACTAAGCAGTAGCTAACCAGGCAAAAGATGAAGGAGTTTAAGAAACCACTTCCCAGACATTGTGAGATAGAAACGAAAAAAATAAAAAATAAAAATGCTGTTGCTACCAGTCAATTTAAAGTCCTGTTAGAATGTATAACAACAATGGTAACATACTAACATATAAACCTAATGAAAAACAATCACTTAATCCATATGGGACATCTACTCATGACAAAATCACAAGCAATGGGTAACATATACACCTACAGAAAAACCATAAATGCAGAAACAACAAATAAAAAAATAGCATGCGAGGAAAAGCATTGCAAAATGGTGAAAAGCATCACAGTTTCACTTTCAGAGCTTCCAGATAAGCTACTTCTAGAAGTCGTGCTCGTAGTCAGTCATCCCTCCATATATCCATGTGCTACACCCCAATATTTAGCCAAAAAAAGAGCATTCGGGAAGAATTACCAAAAAAGTAATGAAATCAAAGTCACATATTGTCAAGTATACATATCAGTATCAATGAACCAATCATAAGAATCATTTAGAGTTCAAAATGAAAGTCAGTATCATAAACATATTATATGTTTACCAAACACACCCTTATAATTTTATGATGTAGACGGTGATATTTAGGTAGTTGTTAGGGCTGATAAGGTGATAATGCACTCATACGGATGCCTTATAATGTACATTGTATGTTGTTAAACACATTCTAAGCATTCACTAGCTAATACATAGAGGCAAAGTATAACAATGAACAACTAGAGAGATAGAGAGAGCAAATACCTCTACTAAGAGTGAAGAAGCCCGATACAAACGCCAAAACAGCAATGAGAAACAAAACCATCATTCCAACCTTCCTTCGACATAAGCATCTAAAAACGTATGGAACACACCTTTCTTTCTCCCTATAGCTTGAGAGTAGTGACTTTGAGGTCTTTCTGACAAGACCTGGGCTAGTGTGAATCTGCAACACGCCATTAGAATGTTGTAGTTGCAGTGAACCAGAACTTCCCAGGCGTAATCCCAATGACTTTCCATTCATTGTACTTCCAAACCAATAGATTCACCTTTCATTGCCTTGGTGGCCAATATCCACCAAAAATGGAAATCCAAGGTATGAGCAAAAGAGCACCATCACTTGAAATCTCGTCTGCAAATCCCAAACCACTCTTATTCCCAATTCCCAAACTTCTGATTTTGATCAATTTGTGATCCCACGGGACTAATATAGCCAAGTAAATTGAGCAATGACCAGTCTAAAATCCCAAAAAAACTCTAATTGTACACCCAATATGACTTTCTCTTCGTATGAGCAAGGATTTCAAATCCAAATCAAATATACTTTTATACAGAACCCAGTTTCAAACAAGTATATAATTATTGGCCGCCTAGCACCACAATGACGACTATGACTTCAAAGATTCGCAATCTTAATTCCTAATCCAACTGATTCAAAAGATGGGATTTAAAGAGAACATCACAAACAACCAAAATGTCCCCAACCGAAACCAATTAATCCCTTGATTTCAAAAGCAAAACTATGGTTGATTCGCCTCCGGCTCGCAATTTTTTCCACTCAATAAAAAAATGCATCTATAGACTATATAAAATGAACTCTACTCACCTCCACACATCAAAATGGTAAATCATAACAGAAGATTCTCAGAATACGCAGGAATGAAACCCGGCAATTGCACCAGGGGGTTTCTAGGGATTGATGAGTTGAATTGCTCTTGCTGTTCTAGGGTTAAGGTAAATTTGAACCTGGGTGTGAAGAAGAGTTAGTTGATAAGCAGATCAAAGAGGAAACATTCATCATCTTCTCTGTTGTCGGAGTCAAAGGCGTGAATGTTTAGCGAACAGCAAAATCCATTAAAAAAAAAGAAGAAAAAAAAATAGATCGTGGGAGGGAGAACTGTTTCTCTCTTCAATCATTTCCCCAAAGGCTTAATTTTCATTTATTTGAAAGCATTTTGTTCTTTTTTTTTTCTGCAGAAAGATAGCATTTTGTTCTATGTATTTTACTATCGATTTTTCTAGTGTGTGCTCATGGACACATGTTAACAAACTTAAATAGGAAATTTATCTTCAAAATATTCCCTAATAGAGAATTGATAAACCCTTAGCAAACAAGATTAAACTAATGGCTAACCAAATAATTGCCAAAAAAAGAGTTCTTAGAGTGTGCCCATGGACACACACTAGAAAAAACTTTTTACTATACAATCAATATACTAGAAAAATAAAATTTGGTTGTTTCCATGGAAAATCAAAATCCTAAAACCCTCTCTTTTACTCCCAAAAACTCCAACCTCCAAACCCTTGAAACCGAACAGCCAATGCCGCTCGATTTTTCAATCGACTTCTTCCTTATCATTTTCCATCACAATTTTCAAACCCATCATGCTCATCCTGATCTTCAAACCTCAAATTAGAGTTTCGTTCGCCTCGACTTCGGTCTGAAAGCAGATTATAAGGAGAATATCCTGCATCTTTTTCTTCATACATTCTGTGTGAATAACTTGCTTTCTTACTTGACTCTTCAACCCTCCTACCACCTTACTTTACACAATTCCAGATCTCAGAGGAGCGTCTTTTCCTGGTATAGAGTTTGTGGTTTTCGTACTTGGGTTCTCTCCTATTCTCTGCGGATGGGGCTGGGGCTTTCTGTTCGGAATAGGAAACCTTGCTGGAAGATGGACCAGCGTCGTCAAGTGTTCTGCTAGATTTGGCTCTGCTCTGGGAAGGTTTGGCTTGACACTGTGGAGCGGTTCTGGCCGAGGGACAATCACCACCCCAACTTCGCTGTTTTTGGGGGTTTTTGGACCCGAAAAACCAGAGGAAGCTTCCTGGTTCCGATATGGGATCCGGGTTTGCAGGAGAGATGGACTGCAGTCGGCGAAAGTAGAGATTTCTCTTGCGCGACTGTGCTTGTCTTGTATCTCGGCCACCACTGTTCAAAGGTCGAGATTTGGTACTGCGATGGCTACCATAATCTTGCCAAGGTTGCTCAAGAGAGGATCTGGTGTGGTCAACCGTTCGATTCCTCCCGTTCTGGGAGATCTTGGACGTTGTTGCATAGGTGTGTTCTCTCCTTACCTTTTTCTTTTATGTTGCTGCTTAGTTTTTTCTGTGTTGATCTCAACAAGAACCTTTCTTTTCAACTTGGATACTAGAATCATATTATCTATCGTTTGGCTAATGCTATGAAACACCAGGATATCTTCCTGACCAACCCTGTCATTGTTGTCCATTTCTTCTTGAAGTGGCTTGAGTACATGTGTAAAAAACTCTATCTCATGAACAACCATCCTACATTTGATCTTTCCGTGAAAAGGACATGGTTTAAAACTGAAAGGAGATATTGCTCTGTCAATGTTTGCAGAAATGGCCATGAACAACAAACCTTTATGTCAAGCTTGGTGTACTCCTTTAGAGGGCTGGACTATGAAATTATTGTGTGGATCATATCTATGATAGTTTTCTCTCTAGCTATCTAGATATTGATTTTTGTATGTGTGTTACTACAGGTTATAGCCTCAAACCAAATCAAATATTGAGATCCTTACTTAGTTGTTCTCTGATGACCTCTTCTTCATTCTACTCTACCTTGACTTTGAAAACTGACAAGGATGGCATTTATTGGCACTGTGTTAATAAGATGCTACTATACCTCGGGCAAGTTGTGGCTAGCCTCCATTTTGGGGTTAATCACTATGATTTACTCAGCAAAAATGAGGTAAAGCTCTCCTTCATTATCCATGACTTCTTTTGCTATAATTCTAATTTGATCTTTGTTTCACAACCAGTGGCACACAAACCTCAGGATCTCTTGAAAAAACAAACACTACAATCTGGAGTTGTTCCCAACTAATACACCGGGAAACTGCATGAATAATCAGATATTGCAATCTGGAGTTGACTTTTAAGTCAATAAACCAGCACTATGGAAAACCATGGAAACAAAACATAAAATGTCAACCTATTCTATGAAAAATAAGTTATGGAGGTTAACCTCAATGACTAATTATGATATCAGGTTTATATTATAGATTCTGGTGTTTAATACTGAAATTTGGAATGAAAATCTTTATATCCTAGTGAATTACCAGATTGAACCTCTATGGAATGGTTGGGAACTACTGCTACTTCAGCTTCGAAAGTAGGTGGAAAACAATCTCTTGAAAGCCATTCACAAGCCTATGGTAATACTCTTTCCCTACTTCTTTCAATTTGTTTGTTATACTTCTAATGAGAAGCTTGGAACAACTACAAGATTTAATACTCTGAAGGAAAAAATGGAAAATCAAAACTTGAAATCTGGAGTTGGTTTCTACACCAATAAACCAGCAAAAATTGAACGCATGGAAAAACCTATAGCACAAGGAAACCATTCCAGGAACAATCATCTTTGGAGGTGTATGCTTCTGAAAATGTATATTAATTTCTTAAGTATGACTAAGTTGATACTTTCTGCTGAGAAGCATGGAAATATATGTAATGCCTCTATGTCTTTACAGGGCTGGACTAAGAGTCTGCATAGTCAAGCTATTTTTTTAAAGAAGGAAGCTTACTATTATCAGTGCTACACAATTGAAACCTGTTGTTTTGTTTCTTGTTACTTTGTAGCTTGTAACAAAAATTTTAGGCAATGGATACATTGTTTTAAAAATGTCTCCTACAACTATAGATTATCAAAATACAGGATTTATTATAACTACAACCTCTCTAAGGTTGATTTATGGTGTTTTGATAACTGTACTGATGGACCCTACATTATTTCGAACAATGATTCATGTAAACCTTTTCACAGCAATGATTTCGATCACTCAAAGAGACAGGTTTTGTGTCTTATGAGTTCTGATTATGGTTGCAATACCAATCTATTACAGCTGACACACGAACAATTTGATAGTTATTACAATCTTGATACAAACCAAAAACAAATAAAAAGATATTCATTGTGCTTACTTTCATTGGACTTTTAAGCAAGCATTTGAAACACTCTCTAAATCAACAACAATAAATGCTAGCTTAATTCATTACAGTATATTGTTGTGTGAACTAAGGAACAATGGCAGCAGAGTCCAACTATATTACTTACCCAAGAACCATATAAATCATGATGTCTCCCCTGATGCCAACTACTATAAACTTTACCATAGTGAAATTTCTAGCAAGACCCTTCACTATCGATGGATATGGGCAACATAAAAATTGGTTTTTTATGAAGATCTCCACCTGGAATTGTCGGGGAATTGGTAAAAAAAACTATCTGGATGGATTTAGAATCCTTCTGTAAGATATAAAGGATCCAATTGCTAGCGTTATTTGAAACAAGAACAAATAAAGTACCTAGTGAAAAATTGTGTAAAAAAAAACAGGATTTGATCAATTCTACTATGTCCCGGCCATGGGTTTTGATGAGAATCAAACCCCCAAGAGGAGGTTCTTCTTCCCAAGTGAGCTAGATCGTGGCCAATCTAGACTTCTCCTTCCTTCTTAAGCTTGCTAACCCTCCAATGGTGCTTGGGAGAGACTCAAGACCGAGAGGGAGAGAGGAGAGCCGAGGAGCTGTAGAGGGAGGGTACGACCAGCGGCGGACAAGGAGGAGTCGGCGGCTCTCGGCTAGAAGGACAAGGGAACCTCCTTTAGAGGTTACTTGGATGAGGTGACCGTGGGGTGAATTCAAGAGTTAGATTGTTGAGTGAGACTTGAGAGATTGAGAGGAAGAAGGAGAGATTTGAATGCTTGGGATTGATAGAAGTAAGTGGAGACCTTAGGGAGATATACTCAACCTAAGAAAAATATTCCACTTCTATAATCTTCAACCAAATGAACAAGGAAGCCAAAGATGGCTTTAAATAGTCTAGGCAGCAAGCCAACAAGGAAAAGCTTCTAATGGGCCTTAGTGAGTTGAAGCCCATGTGAAAATGACTTTTCACACTCATTAAGGCAAGACTAGACTAATGAAACTAAATAACCAACAATACAAAGAGGATAAAAGCCTTAGAGGCTTGGATATAGGCGTGTGCATGATTGTCTTGGAATCGAAGCATGGTCTATGCTTGAGTGTCGTGGCATTAACACGTCAGCGCCTTGGTGGTCAATCTTCGGGACTCATCACTCTCCCCTTCTTAGCTTCGAAGCGTCCTCGCTTCGAGTGTACTGGAAGTCCGGGATGTTGAGGAAGTGTGGTGGCACGTCTCCCTATAACACCCCTCAATTTATAGGATTATTTTGAAAATTTTCTAATTCCTGGATTACTAGACGGATTAATTTCTGAAGAGTTTTGGACTTTCTGTAAGAGGTTTGAACTCTGTAAATTTTTCCGAGTATTATAAAACACAGTTGAAGTGTATTCGGGGTTAAATTGACGTTTATGTACGAATATATTTAACCCGGAGTTAAGAAATTTAAACCAAGCCGAGTCCGAATAAGGATTAACGAAGTCGGCCTTAAAACCGCGACTCACCGCGATTGACCGCGATCAACCGCGATACACCGCGATCGGCCGCGCTCGCGGTAACGCCTTTTGCTGAGCAGTGTCGTCTTCCTCAAAGGCGGTTACTGTAGCTCTGTTCCGTGAATTTTCTGGAAAGACAGGTGGCTCTCCAGCTGGCTCGACTTGTGTTCCCCAGCTTCCTGCGTGTTTCCCTTGGTGAGGCTCAGATTTTCAGTATAAAAGGGGTGGAACCAATCTGAGATTTGCCTTCGTCTTCCTCTTTGAGCTCTCTCTTTTTCTCTGGTTTTTGCCCACTGAATTTCGCCATTTTCGTGCCTTACGAGCTCGATTCGAGTAATCCCAAGGATTGGTGAAGCTTGCCCAGGTGTTAGGGAAGGCTTACAAGTGTTTTGTGATCGATTTGAATGCAAAACGAGGCCTCCACGAAACGGGTAAATTCCCCTCTCCGCCATGGAAGCTGTCGAAGCTTTGCCACTGACGATGAACCGCGACTGGCCGCGACTTGCCGCGATCGCGGTAAGGGCGTCCGAGTCTTGTGGTTTGTCTTTGGGCTTGGCTCGATTCCTTTGATTTCTTTTCCTATTCTTTTAGATTCATATGTAAGTGTATGGAATCTAACTTAGGGTCTCGTTTTGGATCGTTCCAATGGGATTTTTATCCAGGTTTCGTTCCAGATTCAAGATTCAGGACCCGTTCTTAAGAAGTTGTCTTAGCAATCGTCTATTCTAAGGCAAGTGGCGGTTCACTCTTGCTCATCATTCCATACTTTCATTAATTATCAATTGTTTGTTGTTAATTAATTTGGGATGATTTACTGTTTATGTTGGGAACAGTTTTGATAAATTATTTAATAAAAGAAGTGCTGTTATAATAGGTTGTATATTGCTAGATACAGCGCTATTATGTTTGTAATGGTTTTGTTGTGGATTTTAAAGGTGAACTTCATATGAAAGATTATATTAGGTTGCATATACTGTTAGTGGCAACGCTATTTTGATATATATATAGATTGTTAGATCTATGATGTTGGCCTTGATGGTTTTGATGTGATGTGATATATGACTGTGCTGAACTGTTAGTTAGCACGAGTATTCGTAGGATCGCTTGGACTCTGCGAGGTTCATTCGTTTCTTTATAACTGGCAAATAACAGGGCGTTCATGTCCCTATGCCAAATTTCTGGTCATGACCAACGATGATGTGTATTTAGGTTTGGTCCCGTGAGGTCCATTCCGTCGATGTATGTCCCTCATGACGACACATATATCTAAAAGCTTATAACGTGATGCGTGTGTTTTGGAAATTAATCAGATAAGTGCCTTTGTCGTACATAATTAATATACCTTGGGCGAGTAGTGCAGCTAGGAAAGCTTGTCTTAACTATTAGTCGCTCGAATGCGATACTGTGATTCTCTTTTTGTGTGTATTCTATAAATTAATGTTTCCCAACATTTGTCATATTTTCCTATAAGGCTCATTTCTTTTGGAGTCTTCTTTTGGGATTGATTACTGTGAGACTCGGTCTCCAGAATCTTCTCTTGTTCATGCTGTTTTATATATGTTAGTAGAAGTATGATGGTTGACTAGCGTACTCGGTTGTTATTCGAGGGACGATGAGTCTAACCTAATACGACTGCTTCGAACCATTCTGCTTTGTACCCTTGCGTAGTCTTTCATTAGACTGACCAACCTTTATATTCCTTGCATGGTTGGCTGGTGTCATCCGTTCGATTCGGCACATCAGATAAATTGAGGATTTGAGAAGTCTAGAAGCGACTAGAAGAATGAACGATGTTTGATAAACTGTTTGTTTAAGATTTCCGCTGCGTATTATTGTATTTTGTTAAGATTTCCGCTGTAGACTTTGCTGTTAAGCATTTTGTTGTACGTGGGAATGGTTGTATTCCCAGTACATTGACTTTGTAAAAGTTGTAATATATGGTAATATAAGCCGTGATTTGATTTTATATCAACTGTAAAAGCCTGGGGTGACTTCGTGATGTTGAATCCGGGGTCATCGGCGGTAATACTTTCAATTGTCAAAAATCTTGCGATTTGGGGGTGTTACAGATTTGGTATCAGAGCAAAAATGTTTTCCAAGAGCTCTGAGTTTTCAAATAAAAAGTCGTTCATAGTCGTGCCTTTTCTAGAAGTCTGATATGGAAGTTGCTTCTGTATCTAGAAAGACTAATTCTTTCTTGTTGTCCCGAAGGATGGGAGCTTGCTTGTCTTTGATTAGAGAGCTGGACGAGGCCGAGATGGCTTTGCCGTCTCCTGAGAGGCCGAGTTTTCCGACTCCTCCGAGGTGTTTTGAGATTGGTGAGTCCAGTAGTCCACCCGAGGAGGTGAAGCATGTGTTGCCTGAGTCAGTGGTGTTGAGAACCCATGCTGAGGTAGCACCAGTTGCAGAGCCAGTAGAGCCGTCGAGGTACGCGCTAGGCCACTACGACAACGACTATTCCATGGGAGTGATCCCAGAGGACGAGGAAGGTGGTGATGAGGAAGGATCATCTGATCACTACATCGACTATACCCTAGAGGTTGAGTCAGTACCGGGGTTAGATTCCGATGAGGATCCCGAGGAGGACCCTGAAGAAGACCCAGAGGAGGATCCAGAAGAAGATCCTGTAGAAGTCGAGGTACAGGTTCAGGTTCAGGAACCTGATAGGTTGAGGCAATTGTTGGTTCAGAGTGACGACTCGGGGATGCAGTATATCTACCCGCGTTCGCCACCAAGACCTACAGGCCCATCCATGACAGATGCTGAGTGGAATGCAATCTTTGTTGAGTTTCGCAGAGAAAGAGGCGACCCTCAGGCAGGTATTGTCCAGGACAGGAGGAGGTCGAGCCAAGAGGTCTCCGAGATCTTTCGTCAGGACCGAGAAGTCTCTGTTGAAGAGCATCGGTTGATGAGCGAGATGGATCAGGTTCGGAACAGGGCGAGGCTTAGCACTCCAGAGCAGAGGGACGAACCGTGTGTTCCAGGACCGAGTAGGGTTAGGAGTCCGCCTCCGGATTCCGAGGACCAACCCCGCTCGAAGAGACATTGTCTAGGGAGTTTGCTCTACAGGAAGCGTTTTCAGGACGCCAAGTAGAGGGTCGACTTAGACAGTAGTAGTTCTTTCTTTTTGTGTGTTTGTTTTGTTGTATATACGGCACAGTACAGAAATCTTCGGGCAATTTTGTTAGAAGCTCGGGAGATCTTTTTTTTATGATAGGTAGTTCTGTTAGAAGTTCACCATATATATATATATATATAAAATTACCCAGTTGATCTATTCAAAGTGACCTTATCATGATAAGTATTATGAAAAAGATATTAATACTTGAGATTTGATCGGTAAACAGATGGTGAATACAAGGAATACCATACGCGCTGGTGCTGGGCCGAGCAATCCGAGGCCAATCATAAGGGACGACCTGGACCGTGTGGAAGAACACGAGTCAATATCACAGAACAATCCTAGGGGCAATGACCAAGCTGAGGTCCAAGCTCCAGTAGTTTTTGATGCTGCGGCTGTTGCTGCTATTCGGGGAATCTTCATGCAGGCATTTGCTGATGTGATGCGACCTGTTGCACCGCAAGCACCTGAAGTGCCAGTTCCGCCAGTTGTACAAAGGGTTGAAGAACCTAATGTTCAGGTACACCATGTTGAACCGATCAGAAATAGGGATACTTATGGTCGAGCCTTGAAGACCATTAACTCCATGAGGCCGGATAGTTATGACGGTAAAGGAGAGCCGGTCAGGGTAGCTCATTGGTTTTCCCATATGGAACGACTGTTCCGTAACATCGAGAGCACTGAGGCTGAGAAGGTGCACATAGCTTCTCTGCAGTTGAAAGGAGATGCTAGTGAATGGTGGGAGAACACGGGGCTAGCTGATAGGGCTGATCTAACTTGGGGGATGTTTAAGACGAAAATGAATGACTGTTTCTTTTCCCAAGCTATGAGGGATGAGAAGCTGAAGGAATTTCTCTACCCCAAGAACGACGGATTAAAAGTGACTGAGCTGGCAGCTAAGTTCAATCATTTACTACAGTACGCTGGGTCAATAGTGTCCAGTGAAGATCAGAAGATTTGGCACTTCCACGAGTGGATGAGCCCGGACATCAAACCATTAATGTTGCGTCACGGATGCTCTACCTTGGAGCAATACGTTGATGCAGCATACAAATTAGAGATGACTTTGGAAGAATCGACCAAGCGACGGAATCGCCAGAGATCGATGCAGGGTCAATCTCAGGCCAGTGGTTTTAAGCGTCCTGCGCCACCATCCAACTTTGATAAGTCTGGTAAAGTAAGGACAGAAATGACTCAAGGTGGGTCAACACAACAGTCGGGTCAGGGCAAAGGCCGGATCCAATGTTTCAACTGTGGTGCCTTTGGGCACAAGAACACTGAATGTACGAGGGAAAAGAAGCTATGTTATAGCTGTGGAAGAAGAGGGCATGTGCAGAAGTTCTGTCATCCGGAAAAGCAGACAGGGATAGAGTCACATCAAGGGTCAGTTAATCAGAATACTCGACCTAGGTTCAAACCAGCAGAGACTCCAAGTCCTTCAATGCAGACTGCCGCGCAGAACAAGGGCAAAACCCTAGCAGCTTCAGGAGGTCAAGGTCAATGCTTATACGAGATGCGTGAGGCCGATGGACCTAACGCTCTAGTTGCACAAGGTATTCTATACCTCCGTTCTACTTCTGTGTGCATTTTATTTGATTCGGCTGCTACCCATTCATTTATTTCGGAAAATTGTGTTAGTAAGTTAGGACTAGTGTGCAACGAGGTTTGTGAACCCTTCGTTGTTAATCTTCCTAATGGTGACCGCTTAGTGGGCACCAAGAGTTTGTCAGAGTTTCCAGTTACCATTCAGGGTAAGGAGTTTGAAGCAGATCTAATCTGTATTACTATGGCTCCATACGATATTATTCTCGGTATGGACTGGTTGACACGTCATGGGGCTGTGATTGATTTTAGCTCAAGGACGGTAACGGTGTCATCTGGGGGCCAGTTTGTGTGCAAGTTCAAGGGTCGGAATGACGCTGATAACGGTAAGCTTATCAATGCGATGGCTACGTTTAAGCTGCTTCGGCAAGGATGTGTCGGGTACCTTTGCTACCTGGATTCGCCCGAGAAAGATGGACCTACAGTTCTTGAGATTCCTGTGGTCAGGGAATTTTCTGATGTTTTTCCAGAAGAAATTCCTGGTCTACCCCCGAGTCGTGACGTTGAATTTTCTATTGATCTCGAGCCTGGTACTGCACCGATTTCAAAAGCTCCGTATCGGATGGCTCCTGCTGAGATGCAAGAATTGAAGAAGCAACTTGAAGATCTTCTTGACAAGGGATACATAAGGCCAAGTGCATCGCCTTGGGGTGCTCCGGTATTGTTCGTCAAAAAGAAAGATGGATCGTTTCGACTTTGCATCGACTACCGTGAGTTGAATAGAGTTACGATAAAAAACAAATACCCTTTGCCAAGGGTAGATGATTTATTGGATCAGCTGCAAGGAGCAAAAGTCTTTTCCAAAATCGATCTGAGATCTGGCTATCATCAGCTCAGGATTCGTGAGGAAGATATTCCGAGGACTGCATTCCGGACGAGATATGGTCACTACGAGTTCGTGGTCATGCCATTTGGGCTTACGAATGCTCCAGCTGTTTTCATGGACCTGATGAACCGATGTTTTCACCAGTACTTGGACAAGTTCGTGGTGGTCTTCATCGACGACATTTTGATTTACTCTCCGAGCATGGAAGCTCATGAGGATCACTTGCAGATCATTTTGTCAGTCCTTAGGCAGAATCAACTTTACGCCAAGTTGTCTAAGTGCGACTTTTGGATCAAGGAAGTGGCTTTCTTAGGCCACATTATCAATGAGAATGGGGTGATGGTCGATCCCCAGAAGGTTGAAGCGGTAGCTAATTGGAAACAGCCTCAGAATGTGAAAGAGGTGCGTAGTTTCCTAGGACTTGCTGGATACTACAGACGGTTTGTGGAGGGATTTTCGAAGATCGCTCTACCGATGACCGGTTTGCTCCGCAAGGTCCACACGAAGTTTGTCTGGAGTGACAAGTGCGAGGCCAGTTTTCAGAAGCTGAAGCAATGTCTGACCTCGGCACCAGTGTTGACGCTGCCAGAAGGAAATGAAGATTACGCGGTTTACAGTGATGCTTCGAAAAATGGGTTAGGATGTGTGTTGATGCAAAGAGGCAAGGTGATTGCTTATGCATCGAGACAGCTGAAGACCTATGAAGAAAATTATCCGACGCATGATCTGGAACTAGCAGCAGTTGTGTTCGCATTGAAGATTTGGAGGCACTATCTTTATGGCGTGAGATGTCAAGTCTTCACGGATCACAAGAGTCTCAAGTACATATTTACTCAAAAGGAGCTGAATATGAGACAACGTCGTTGGTTGGAGCTACTCAAAGACTACGATATCGAGTTGTTGTATCATCCAGGCAAGGCTAATGTTGTAGCAGATGCATTGAGCCGGAAGACGCCGCACGAGACCGTAGTAGCTTTGCTTGTTGCTCAGACCAAGTTGAACCAAGAATTTTGCGAGATTGAAGTCTTGTACGATCAACGTCGTGGATGCCTGAGTATGCTTGAGATACAACCTACGCTTCTTGATCAGATTAGGGAGAAGCAGGTCGATGATGTGATCTTGGTAAAACTATGCAGCGAAGTGATGAACGGGAAAGCTCCCGGCTTCGTGATTCAAGATGATGGATCGCTTTGGTTTCAAGACCGAATTTGCGTGCCTGACGTAGAAGGTATTCGCCAGTTGGTGATGAGAGAGGCCCATTCGTCAGCCTATTCTGTACATCCAGGCTCTAGCAAGATGTACAAGGACCTCAGAATGAAGTTCTGGTGGCCCAATATGAAGAGAGATGTGGCAGAGTTCGTGGCCAGATGCTTGACTTGTCAGAAGGTCAAGATAGAACACCGAAGACCCGGGGGAGAATTGTTACCTCTACCAATTCCTGAGTGGAAGTGGGAGGATATTGCTATGGATTTCGTCACGGGATTACCCAAGACGCGAAGTCAGAAAGACGCTATATGGATTATCGTTGATAGGCTCACAAAAAGTGCTCATTTCGTGGCCATCAAGATAACATGGGGAATCCAAAAGCTATCGGAAGTGTTTTTACACGAAGTTATCCGTCTGCATGGTACTCCAAAAACCATTGTGTCAGATCGCGAGGGCAGATTTATGTCCAGATTCTGGAAGGAGTTGCATAAGGCAATGGGAACCGAGCTAAGGTTCAGTACTGCGTTTCATCCTCAAACTGATGGACAGTCTGAAAGGACCATCCAGACCCTGGAGGATATGCTGAGAGCATGCGTGCTTGACCGTCCGACTAGCTGGGAAGACAGCTTGAGTCTCATTGAGTTCACGTACAACAATAGCTGGCATGCTACTATCAAGATGGCTCCATTCGAAGCTTTATATGGTCGCAAGTGCAGATCTCCGATTTGTTGGAATGAGAATGCCGACAAGATTCTGATCGGACCAGAGCTAGTCGAAAGGACTGCCTCAGACATTGTGCTGATCAGACAAAGGTTGTTGACCGCTCAGAGTCGACAGAAGTCTTATGCTGATCCGAAGCGTAGAAAAGTGGAATTTGAGGTTGGCGACAAAGTGTTTGTCAAAGTATCGCCGACCAAGGGCGTGTTCAGATTTGGTAAGCGTGGGAAGCTTAACCCTCGCTACGTGGGACCTTTTGAGATTCTGGATAGAGTGGAATCTCTAGCGTACCGTTTGGCATTACCACCATCGGCACATCCAGTGCATAACGTGTTCCACGTATCCTTGTTAAGGAAGTATGTGCCAGACGAGTCTCATGTGCTGAGTTATGAAGACATTGAGATCCAGGCGAATGGTACGTACGAAGAGTTACCGGTGCGTATTCTTGAGCGCCGAGAGAAGCAGTTGCGCAACAAGGTTGTACCTTTGGTACGAATTTTGTGGTCCAAGTCAGGTGCCGAAGAGATTACCTGGGAGACTTGGGAGACTGAGGTGGATATGCTTAGACGCTTTCCCGATTTGTTTTTGGCCTAGAATAGTCAAGTTTCGGGGTCGAAACTTATTTTAAGGGGGAGGTAATGTAACACCCCTCAATTTATAGGATTATTTTGAAATTTTTCTAATTCCTGAATTACTAGACGGATTAATTTCTGAAGATTTTTGGACTTTCTGTAAGAGGTTTGAACTCTGTAAATTTTTCCGAGTATTATAAAACACAGTTGAAGTGTATTCGGGGTTAAATTGACGTTTATGTACGAATATATTTAACCCGGAGTTAAGAAATTTAAACCAAGCCGAGTCCGAATAAGGATTAACGAAGTCGGCCTTAAAACCGCGACTCACCGTGATTGACCGCGATCAACCGCGATACACCGCGATCGGCCGCGCTCGCGGTAACGCCTTTTGCTGAGCAGTGTCGTCTTCCTCAAAGGCGGTTACTGTAGCTCTGTTCCGTGAATTTTCTGGAAAGACAGGTGGCTCTCCAGCTGGCTCGACTTGTGTTCCCCAGCTTCCTGCGTGTTTCCCTTGGTGAGGCTCAGATTTTTAGTATAAAAGGGGTGAAACCAATCTGAGATTTGCCTTCGTCTTCCTCTTTGAGCTCTCTCTTTTTCTCTGGTTTTTGCCCACTGAATTTTGCCATTTTCGTGCCTTACGAGCTCGATTCGAGTAATCCCAAGGATTGGTGAAGCTTGCCCAGGTGTTAGGGAAGGCTTACAAGTGTTTTGTGATCGATTTGAATGCAAAACGAGGCCTCCACGAAACGGGTAAATTCCCCTCTCCGCCATGGAAGCTGTCGAAGCTTTGCCACTGACGATGAACCGCGACTGGCCGCGACTTGCCGCGATCGCGGTAAGGGCGTCCGAGTCTTGTGGTTTGTCTTTGGGCTTGGCTCGATTCCTTTGATTTCTTTTCCTATTCTTTTAGATTCATATGTAAGTGTATGGAATCTAACTTAGGGTCTCATTTTGGATCGTTCCAATGGGATTTTTATCCAGGTTTCGTTCCAGATTCAAGATTCAGGACCCGTTCTTAAGAAGTTGTCTTAGCAATCGTCTATTCTAAGGCAAGTGGCGGTTCACTCTTGCTCATCATTCCATACTTTCATTAATTATCAATTGTTTGTTGTTAATTAATTTGGGATGATTTACTGTTTATGTTGGGAACAGTTTTGATAAATTATTTAATAAAAGAAGTGTTGTTATAATAGGTTGTATATTGCTAGATACAGCGCTATTATGTTCGTAATGGTTTTGTTGTGGATTTTAAAGGTGAACTTCATATGAAAGATTATATTAGGTTGCATATACTGTTAGTGGCAACGCTATTTTGATATATATATATATATATATATATAGATTGTTAGATCTATGATGTTGGCCTTGATGGCTTTGATGTGATGTGATATATGAATGTGCTGAACTGTTAGTTAGCACGAGTATTCGTAGGATCGCTTGGACTCTGCGATGTTCATTCATTTCTTTATAACTGGCAAATAACAGGGCGTTCATGTCCCTATGCCAAATTTCTGGTCATGACCAACGATGATGTGTATTTAGGTTTGGTCCCGTGAGGTCCATTCCGTCGATGTATGTCCCTCATGACGACACATATATCTAAAAGCTTATAACGTGATGCGTGTGTTTTGGAAATTAATCAGATAAGTGCCTTTGTCGCACATAATTAATATACCTTGGGCGAGTAGTGCAGCTAGGAAAGCTCGTCTTAACTATTAGTCGCTCGAATGCGATACTGTGATTCTCTTTTTGTGTGTATTCTATAAATTAATGTTTCCCAACATTTGTCATATTTTCCTATAAGGCTCATTTCTTTTGGAGTCTTCTTTTGGGATTGATTACTGTGAGACTCGGTCTCCAGAATCTTCTCTTGTTCATGCTGTTTTATATATGTTAGTAGAAGTATGATGGTTGACTAGCGTACTCGGTTATTATTCGAGGGACGATGAGTCTAACCTAATACGACTGCTTCGAACCATTCTGCTTTGTACCCTTGCGTAGTCTTTCATTAGACTGACCAACCTTTATATTCCTTGCATGGTTGGCTGGTGTCATCCGTTCGATTCGGCACATCAGATAAATTGAGGATTTGAGAAGTCTAGAAGCGACTAGAAGAATGAACGATGTTTGATAAACTGTTTGTTTAAGATTTCCGCTGCGTATTATTGTATTTTGTTAAGATTTCCGCTGTAGACTTTGTTGTTAAGCATTTTGTTGTACGTGGGAATGGTTGTATTCCCAATACATTGACTTTGTAAAAGTTGTAATATATGGTAATATAAGCCGTGATTTGATTTTATATCAACTGTAAAAGCCTGGGGTGACTTCGTGATGTTGAATCCGGGGTCATCGGCGGTAATACTTTCAATTGTCAAAAATCTTGCGATTTGGGGGTGTTACACTCCCCTTCTTAAAGGTGAAGGTGGAGTGAGGGAGACCGCCACTAACACAATGAATCACGAGCATACGAGATCCGTCGGGCGACTCCTTGGGCACAACAAGATGGGATGGCATTGATGTCGTGTAGCCCTCAGGAAGCTTCGTCATATAAGCATCATCGACGGACCACTTGATCACTTGGTAGGCATCATGGCCGTATGGGCGATGTTTGGAGCGGTGCTGGGCTAGAATCCGTGCAAACGGTGGAGGCATGTTCGCCAATGTCCTAGGACAAGAAAACTCAACAAGCAACGGAAAGGTCAGCCAACGGTGCTGTGGGGCCCTAGGGATGGCTCTAAGCAAGGTATCGGGGTGGAGGTGGCTACTAGTGTCAAAGGTAAAGCTCTTCCCAAATTTCATCCACAACATCCTCCAAAAACGACCCACAAACCTAGGATCCCAAGCCAACACAATAGCATGAGGGATTCCATGTAAGATTACCCCGGGGCAAAGATAAGGGTATCTAGCTCGAGTGCAAGGTGTAAAGTGCCACAAGGGATTCCATTATCCCTCCTAGGGAGGTGGTCGCATAACACACAAATGGAATCCTTCCTCTTCTTATGCGTAGGCAATCCAGATAGAAAGACTATGCCCAAGTCTTCCCAAGGAGTGGATGAAAGAGATAGGGGTGTGTGAGGACTAAGAGGGTGGGAGCTAGGCAAACGCGGAGCAAGTGTAGGCCAAAAGACATTATCCTCAAATGGTGCAATGTGTGTTGTATTCCCAAACTCTCTACGGTTCTCATGGTCATCCGTAATCAACAAATTCCTAGAGGAGGCCCTAAGGACACAATGCTCACCCGCTCGGATAAGGAAACCATCATCCCAATAATAGCCCGCAAGGTCCTCCAAAGTGACATACTCGGCTAGGGTAGGGCTAGAGGGGCGGTCATGAGCATGTAATGATATAGTAAGTGAAAACTCCAAAATGTGATCATGACAAAGAGAAGGAAATACATACCTCCTAGACAAGGTGTCGGCGATCTTGTCTTGGCTCGTCTTGTGCTCGACACCAAATGGAGAATGCTCCACAATTTCCTTCCCATGGGTATGGTCATGATCGAGCACCGGAGGCGGCGGAGACGCAGGCTTCGGGGCCGACGGTGGCGCAGCCATCGGGGCTGGCAGGGGCACAAGAACCGGGGCTGGTGTGAGTGCTGAGGCCGAAGCTGGAGCGGGTGCGGTAGGCGGTGCCACATCCGGCGTGGGCGACGGGGAGGCGGTGAAGAAGTTGGCCACGCGGTGCTCAATGACGGTCAGCCGAGCATCGGTGGGGGCCTCCTTCTCGCGGATGTGCTCGGCCTCGGCAATCTCGGCCAAGCGGTGCTCTAGTGCGGCCATTCGAGCGTCAGTGGCCTTGGCCTTATCTCGGCGGAGGGTGGCTAAGGCGGCGCGTAAGGCCTCAGCGGTGGCCTTTTCACGGCGGGTGATACGCTCTACTTTGTAGTGCGTAACTAGGAGCTGTTACTAGGTTATTAGGTATCATCTGTATGGGTTTAGGAGACAATTTAGGAGTATGGAGCAGTAAAGTAGAAGTGGAGAAAAGGAGGATTTTAGTGAAGTGTTGAAGGCATTGAGAAGCTGTGAAGGCCGCAACCGCGGATAAGGTGTGCAAGGCGCGGTATAGAAAGAGATCGTCAGGAAGCGGAGAAGGCAAAGCCGCGGGCGCGGTTTGGAGTGCCGCGGGCGCGGTTTGGAGTGCCGCGGGCGCGGCTATTGAAGGATTCGCTGGAGTGTTACAAAGAGCAAGCCGCGAGCGCGGCGGAGGAAGCCGCGATCGCGGCATTGAAGATCAGAGACAACGCGGAGGATTTCGACGCTGATTTCCTTGTTTACTTTATTTCCCTTATTTTCTTTATTTTATAATTTGTTATTTCGGATATTATTATTTTAGAAGATTTACTTAGGATATAAGTACTTAGTTTCCTTTAGGTATCATTCATTCATCATTGGTTAGAACGGCATTAGAGAGTTTTTAGAGTTTTTGCAAGTTATGAAGAAATAAGTTTTTTTTGCTTAGTCAGACGATTGAAGCCTTCGTTTGATTTGGTTGTAAGATTATAATTCTTGTTCTATTCCTTTGAATGTTATTGATTCTCTTGTGCTTAATCCCTTTGAGTTTTGCTAATTGGCCATTAGTATTATTCTTGTGCTAGAGTTGGATTGTTTCTGGTTGAATTATCTAATTCAGAGTAGCAACTACGATATTCTAGATCTGGTTGTGATAGTTTATTGTAGAAGAGAATTAATTGCATGCTAAGTAAAACTGGTTGTTTTATGTGCATGTATCCGCTGAATTTCCTGAACTTATTACTGCTATTGAATTGAATCCGGATAGTTTCCTGGTTGTTTGATAGTTAGTATTATCAGGGTCTGGTTGTCCTGTTAATAATTTAAGAAAAGGAATAGGAATATTCACTGGTCTAAAGAACTAGAGATAATCAAGGATCAATCAATCAAACTGAAGTGTGGATATCTGTCTGGCTGAGTACTTTTATCAATATGTGTTTACATCATCATTAATTTTGTTAGTTAATTTCATAGTTTAGAACAAAACAATCAAATCCCCCTTTTGTTACTGTTGGTGAACGATTTCTGCAAACAAGATAGATAACTTGATTCTCTGTGGGTTCGACCCTTACTTGCCATACTACGTTAGTTGGGTTTTTAAGGTTTCTTTGTTAGGTACACACGACTAATTGCCTATCAAATTTTGCGTCGTTGCTGGGGAATCTAAGGTTTTTTTCTTTTCTTGTTTGTGTGTGATTGTTTACCAACTGTTGTGTGGAACTGTCTTATGGTCCACACCCGTGCTACTAATTCTCCAATCTTAGATCTTGATACAGAAATTGAGCGAACACTTTCCAGGAACCGTAGAACCGTTCGTGAGCAACTCGAGATGGTTGAACAACAGACTTTGAGGCAGTTAACTGCACCGAATCTAGAGCAACAACCGCTTGCTGTGCAATTTCATGAGTTGGCCGATGGTGTCAACTTTGAGTTGAAGTCTTGATTGATTCACTTGCTACCCACTTCCATGGGATGAATGGCGAAGATCCCAACAAACATCTTTCTGAGTTTCATGCCGCCTGCACCAACATAAAACCAAGAGGAGTCACTGAAGACCAGATCAAGCTAAGGGCCTGTCCTTTCACTCTGAAGGATTCGGCCAATGATTGGTTCTACTATCTAGCTCCAGGAAGCATTGATACATGGGCAAAGATGAAGAAAGCATTTCTAGAGAAGTACTTTCCTGCAACAAAGCTCAATAGCCTAAAGAAGAATATCAGCAACATTGAACAACATGCTACTGAAACTTTGTATGAGTACTATGAGAGATTCAAGAGGTTAATATCAAGTTGTCCATACCATGGTTATTCTGACCAAGACCTCGTTCTATATCTGTATGACGGGCTTCTTAATGATGAGCATAGAATGGTGAACATAGCTTGTGGCGGTAACATTCTGAACAAAACTGCCGCTATAGCATTTGAGATGTTTTTTGATCTATCTGAAGGCTTAAGGCAATTCAGCAAGAGAGCAAGCTTTCAAGCAGCCAAAACAGCTGACTCCCATCCATCATCTTTACTGCAATCTGACGTGAATGAGTTAAAGGAGATGATGAAGTGTTTTATGATGAAAGGTACCCCGCAGCAAGTCAAGGCTTGTGACATCTGTTATGACACGCTACACCCTACTGATGCGTGCCCACAACTGCAAGAGCCTGTAGCTGAAGTGAATGCTATGGGAGGGTTCGGACCTCCTAGGCCAAGATATGACCCATACTCCGACACCTACAGTCCTGGGTGGAGAGATCACCCAAATCTGAGATATGGGAACCAGCAGAACCAACAGTTCAATCAACGGTAGCAGCAATTTCAGCAGCCTGGAGGTCAACAACAACAACCATTCAGACCACCGTATGATCCTAGACCTCAGGGGCAGAGTTCGAGTTCATCTATGTCTACAGAAGACATGATAAAGGCTCTTGCGCAGAACATGACCACCATGACTCAGAATGTGACTACAATGCAAAGCAATTTTGCACAATTTCAACAAGAGACCAGGTCAAGCATTCAGAACTTGGAGAATCAAGTTGGGCAGATCTCTCTGGCAGTAAGCAAACTGGAGGCTAGGGAGGCGAGTAAGTTGCCATCTCAGACGGAGTTAAACCCGAGACAAAGTATTAATGCCATCATGCTGAGGAGTGGGAAGCAACTGGATGACAGAGTGGACAACAGAGTTCCCTTAGCTAAAAGGGACGAAACTGAAGCCGAAGAAGAAACCACGGGCGCGGAAAGTGAACCGCGATCGCGGCCATTGAACGTAGAAGCAGGAAGCGGGATCCAGGCAATGCCGCGGGCGCGGCCTGAGAATCGCGATCACGGTTATGCCCCCGAAGGTGAAAAGCCATATGTTCGCCCGGATTTCCCCCTGCTCAGTTCGTACAAGCCAGCTCCGTCATTCCCTGAGGCACTGAAAGACACAAGAAAGCTGGAGAATGACAAGGAGATTTTCGAAACCTTCAGTAAGTGTGAGGTAAACATTCCCTTGCTTAAATTGATCAAAAGTGTTCCTCGCTATGCAAACTTTCTGAAAGAATTGTGTACAATTAAGAGGAATCAAAAAGCCAAAAGCAAGAAAAAAGTCAAGGTGAGTGAGAATGTGTCTGATGTGTTGCAAAGGCGAATGCCTAAGAAGTGTGATGACCCTGGCATATTTAGTATCCCTTGTACGATAGGTGACACCAAGTTTGAACGAACCATGCTAGATTTAGGTGCATCTATTAATGTGTTGCCTTACTCTTTATATGAATCTTTGGGGTTGGGACCATTGCATGAAACTGGAACGGTGATTCAGTTAGCTGATTTGTCTAATGTTTATCCGAAAGGAGTAGTAGAAGACGTCCTTGTGAAGGTTGATAATTTTGTTTTTCCTGCTGATTTCTTTGTGATGGATATGGGAAATGGCAAGCATGCAGGCCCTGTTATGTTAGGTAGGCCGTTTCTTAAGACTGCCAACACAAAAATTGATGTGAGTAGTGGTTCATTGACTATGGAATTTGATGGGGAAAGTGTAGAGTATAACATTTATGATGCTAAAAAACACCCTCCTGATGATTCTATGTGTTCTATTGCTATGAGTAACTTACATTGATATGCAAGGCACTATGTCGAGCCACGACATTAACCAATCCGCTTCTCGGGAGGCAACCCGAGGTATGAAGTTTTTTTCCCTTGTCATTTGTTTTCTTTTCTTTCTGTTACTCTTTTTCTTTGTTGCATTTTTAGACTAACTTGTAGGAAAGACTCTTTCAAGGCAAAGCCGTGACCGTGGCCTAAAAACCGTGATCGCGGCCTTGCCCTGTACGTGAAGGAGGCCACCGCGATCGCTGTTATTTTTCCTATTCAAATTTCTTTTAATTTTGTAGATTTGCCGAGAGCACTGTACCGCCTGTGCGGTTTTGAGTTGTTCGAAGAAAAAAAAAAAAAAAAAAATGCGGGCGTGGGTGAAAACCGCGATCGCGGCCCTGTGTTTCGCACATAAAACTTTTAGGTTGATGTCGCGACCGCCACCGCCCTTTTTTCCTTTGGTTTTGCGGCTGTTTTATTTGGTTACTGAGGATGAGGATTGGTTACTGAGGATGAGGATGTTGTAGATGATGATGAGGAGATGTAGCTTGGGATTTTTATGGTAACGGATGCTGCAGCTGATGAGGAGGAGATTCCAGAGGCACCGACTGATATATGTTCGCAATGGAGAGACAGTATGAGGCCGCTGACACAGTGAGGTAGGCACTTCGAGTGGTCCTGCAGACCCGGGTAGACAATATGGGGAGTAGATAGCTGAGCTTGATGAGGACGTGCGGATGCTCCGAGATCAGTCGCTGGTACAATGCTCTTACATCAAGCATTGGGACGCCTTTGCTTCACACATGTGGGAGGCATTTAGGGGACCGACAATCGATGGGCTTAATTTCATTGCCTCCCGCCATGGCACCAGAGACTCTTGTTTCCATGATTTTCCACCGCCATGCCTGCCACGACCTCCGAGACACAGACCACCTCGGCATCACTAGTGGGTATCTTTCTTTCCCCCTAGAGTTTCATTTTTCGTCTTTCATTACATTGAGGACAATGCAATATTTAAGCATGGGGGAGGGAGTTATACTTGCTGGTCGTTTGTACTACTGTTTTAAAAATAAATAAATAAACAGAAAATTCTGGCTAAGCTGAAAACCCGAAAGGGCGGCTTAGGCAAAATTCAGGGGCCCGGACTAGCATTAGGCTGGGGTAATAAGAGACTGAAGAGCAATGTGAGGATTGGTGAGCTCATCTCTGAAAAATGAAATGAGTGGCTAGGTGAAAACCCGAAAGGGTGCCTAGGCAAAATGAGTGAAAAAAAGAGGGGTGATTAATAGGATTCATTCATTTTGGCATGGCGACATAAGTGGTGGAGTTATAAGGAGAATTTGGGTAGGTCACTTTGGTAGTTATAAGAAGATAGACTGGAGCTAGGATTAGATATTTTCATTCACATACTAGAGTTCGGGTTAAGCTTGGGGGAAGTACTCTGCTTTCCCTTAAGGCTGGTGTGTTGTGTTTCTGTGTTGGTGCTATAGAGATTCATGAGTAGTTACAGTTCTTAGTGGAGAGTTTTGTTGTGCTTCCTGAGACCTTGGGTATTTCATTGGAGGAGTAGGTTTCTATTAGCTTACTCGAGGACGAACAAGGTCTAAGCATGGGGGAATTTGATACCCTCTACTTTATAGTGCATAACTAGGAGCTGTTACTAGGTTATTAGGTATCATCTGTATGGGTTTAGGAGATAATTTAGGAGTATGGAGCAGTAAAGTAGAAGGGGAGAAAAGGAGGATTTTAGTGAAGTGTTGAAGGCATTGAGAAGCTATGAAGGCTGCAATCGCGGATAAGGTGTGCAAGGCGCGACATAGAAAGAGATCGTCAGGAAGCAGAGAAGGCAAAGCCGCGGACGCGGTTTGGAATGCCGCGGTCGCGGCTATTGAAGGATTCGTTGGAGTGTTACAAAGAGCAAGCCGCGGGCGCGGCGGAGGAAGCCGCGATCGCAACATTGAAGATCAGAGACAACGCGGAGGATTTCGACGCGGATTTCCTTGTTTACTTTATTTTCCTTATTTTCTTTATTTTGTAATTTGTTATTTTGGATATTATTATTTTAGAAGATTTACTTAGGATATAAGTACTTAGTTTCTTTTAGGTATCATTCATTCATCATTGGTTAGAACGGTATTAGAGAGTTTTTAGAGTTTTTGCAAGTTATGAAGAACTAAGTTTCATTTGCTTAGTCAGACGATTGAAGCCTTCGTTTGATTTGGTTGTAAGATTATAATTCTTGTTCTATTCCTTTGAATGTTATTGATTCTCTTGTGCTTAATCCCTTTGAGTTTTGCTAATTGGCCATTAGTATTATTCTTGTGCTAGAGTTGGATTGTTTATGGTTGAAATATCTAATTCAGAGTAGCAACTACGATATTCTAGAACTGGTTCTGATAGTTTATTGTAGAAGAGAATTAATTGCATGCTAAGTAAAACTGGTTGTTTTATGTGCATGTATCCGCTGAATTTCTTGAACTTATTGTTGCTATTGAATTGAATCCGGATAGTTTTCTGGTTGTTTGATAGTTAGTATTATCAGGGTCTGGTTGTCCTGTTAATAACTTAAGAAAAGGAATAGGAACATTCATTGGTCTAAAGAACTAGAGATAATCAAGCATCAATCAATCAAACTGAAGTGTGGATATCTGTCTGGCTGAGTACTTTTATCACTATCTGGTTACATCATCATTAATTCTGTTAGTTAATTTCATAGTTTAGAACAAAACAATCAAATCCCCCTTTTGTTACTGTTGGTGAACGATTTATGCAATTAGGATAGATAACTTGATTCTCTGTGGGTTCGATCCTTACTTGTCAGACTACGTTAGTTGGGTTTTTAAGGTTTCTTTGTTAGGTACACACGACTAATTGCCTATCAGCGGGCGGCAGCCTCCTTGGCGCGGCTCTCCTCGGCAAGCCGCGCGGCAATCGACTCGGGGCAAGGTGTGGGCGGCAGCCACCCCGGGTCATGGCCTTCGGCGCGACGGTTGGCGCGGGGAGGCGGCAGCCAGTCCAGGTCATGGCGGTCGAGCGGGCGACGGGGCTGACTTTGGGTGCGATTGTAACACCCCCAAATCTTAACCCATTTGGAAAGGTATTACCGCCAGTGACCCCAGTGTTCCTTACCGAGATCACCCAAGGCTTTACCGGATTAAATACAATTTAAGGCATACAATGATACATAATGATCAAAGTGTCCAAATCAAAACATCAATCAAATGAAACATGAGTTACGAGATTACAACCTAATCCCGAATAGGCCAAACACAGAGTTCAAACAAAGTACAGCAGAAGACTAATAAAAGATTTTACAAACAGGGTTGTGATCGTAATGATCACCTGCCCAAGGATCTCAACCTGATTAAAAGCAATTATTAAAACATCCAAAAACAACCGTCGTCTTCATAGTCAATCTAGTCTCCTCAAATCTTCACTCTATCTGATGTGCCGAATCGAACGGATGACACCAACCCACATGCGGAGAACAAAGTTCGTGGGTTAGTCTACTTGAATAGACTAGCAAGGGTAAAAAGCAGAATGGTTCGAAGCAGTTGTATTAGGTTAGACTCCCCGTCCCTCGAATGATAATCGAGTACGCTTGTCAACCACCATACTCCTACTGGAATAAACAAGAGGTATGTACAAGAGAAGATTCTGGAAGACTGAATCTTCACAGAAATCAACTCGAAACGAGACTCCAAGAGATTGAGTCTGTAATGAAATATGACAAATCTGGAATGATTACAGGATCATACAACAATGATTTAAAAGTTGACTGAGATGCTTCGGTTCACGACCAACCTCATCGCGCACAGCGAATCCAGATTGGAAAGAGAACGTACTATGATCAAAGTCGAGACGAGTTTTCCTAGCTGCACTAACTTAGCTGCACTACTCGCCCAAGGTATATTAATCATGTGCACTCGGGCACTTATCTTATTTAATTCCAAAACGAGCATTACGTTATAAGCTTTTACATCTCCACACAAGAGATATCGGATCTCCTCACAAGAGATATCAGATCTCATCACAAGAGTTATAGAAGGGATGAACCCTGAAAGATTTGGCACTAGCGAAGTGCGCCTACCCTGTGAAAGGGTATGGTCATGACCACAGAGAAACTACTGGGGATGAACCACCAAGTACCAGTTATAAAGAAACAGCTAAACCCCCTCAAGGTACATAGCGTTCCTAGCCACTAGTGCTAACTAAACAGTATAGCACAACAACAGTTACTGGATAAATCCACATAAAGGCCCGAAAGGCGATCACAGATAATAGCGTTGTTCTAACAGATATACAACCTATTATATGATTTTCAAAACAGTTTAACAAAACCGTTTCCAGACAAACAGAATATTCATTCCAAATTAATTACTCAGATAAACTACTGATAATTAATGTAAATATGGAACGAATGAGCAAGAGCGAACCGCCACTTGCCTTACTCTGCAGAATAGTCTAAAGACGTCACTGGATTCCGGGCTCGACACGGTATAGTTCCGGTAGCACAACAACCTTCGAGTCGACCCATAAAAGGAACCCTAAGTTAGATCCGACATAAACAGTACGAATCTAAACACGGCGAAAGAACACGAAAGGAAAGACGCCACGACGACAACCGACCAAGCCAAAGCCACGAAGGCGTTCTGGGCACTGGCGGCGGTCGCTGTTCTTGGCGGCGGTCGCCGTATTCATCACGGCGGTCGTCGTGAAGAACACGGCGGTCGCCGTGACGAACTCAGACGACACAGAACGAGAGAAAACTCACCCCAAAACACGAGCGGTTCGGCCTCCTTCGACTTGCTTTGGCTTCTAACCTCCAAGGCTAACCAAAAGCTTCACAAAGGCACTCAGGAACCACACCAAAGCAACACCGGCGAGACCTTCAAATTTCGGCGAAAACACAACTCCGGCGAGAGGCGAATTTGGCAGAGGTTTGGTGCTGGGATGGCTCAAAACTTCAACCCCAACACCTCCTTTTATAGCCAAAGTGTCTGAAGCGTTCAACCAAACCCTGAGACGCGGCCGAAAGCAAGATCGGCACCCTCGATTTCCGCCGGCGACCAACGGGCAATGCCCACTGGACAATCACGGCGGTCGTCGTTTTTGCCTGCGGTGGGCACGCGGCGGTCGCCGTTGACAGGTCTGTCGCGGCCAGCTAGAAGCTGACACGCTGACTCCTCGGGCCCAACCACGGCGGTCTCCGTTTCTCCCTTTTCCCGCCCGTTCAGCTTTGAACGAACCAGACGTTAAACCGGGATAAAAATTATCGTATGCGAACTACAATTAAAATCTAAGGCACCTTGTCTGTATATTATTTCACTGAGAAAAATATTACAGATACAGAGCACATTACAGAATGTCTCAAGCTACCTGAATTAAATCCGACGTATACAACGGGTACCCGGGAAAATTCCATAATTCTCAATATAACCTTACGAAATTACGGGGTATCACATCACCTCCCCCTTAAAAGAAGTTTCGACCCCGAAACTTGGCCGAAAAACAACTCGGGAAAGTGTTTGAGCATCTCTGCCTCGGTTTCCCAAGTAACTTCCTCAGTCCCAAACCTGGACCACATAACTCGTACCAACAATACGATCTCGTTGCACAGTCGCTTTACACGGCGTTCGAGAATGCACACTGGCATCTCCTCTCAAGTACCATTTGCCTGAATCTCGACGTCCTTATCGCTCAGCCTATGAGACTCATCTTGGCACGGATATCCTTAGCAATGATACGTGGAACACATTATACACTGGGTATGCCGATGGCGACAATGCCAAACGGTATGTTAGAGATCTTACTCGATCCAGAATCTCGAATGGTCCCATGTAGCGAGGGTTAAGCTTCCCACGCTTACCAAACCTGAAAACATCCTTGGGTGGCGATACTGTGACAAGTACCTTGCCACCAACCTCGAACTTAACACTTTAACGCTTCTGATCTGCGTAAAACTTTTGTCGACTCTGAGCGGTCAACAACCTCTGTCTACTCAGAGCAATGTTCGAAGTTGTCCTTTCGACCAACTCTGGTCCAAGTAGAATCTTGTCGGCGTACTCAACCCGACAAATCTGAGATCTACCTCTGTGACCATACAAAGCTTCAAACGGAGCCATCTTGATTGTAGCATGCCAGCTATTATCGTACGTGAGCTCAATCAGACTTAGGCTGTCTTCCCAGCTAGTCGGATGATCGAGTATGTATGCTTCTTAGCATATCCTCCAAGGTCTAGATGGTCTTTCAGACTGACCATCTGTCTGAGGATGAAACGCTGTTGAATCTCAATTCAGTTCCCATAGCCTTGTGAAGTTCTTGCTATAAACTTGACATAAATCGGCCATCTCGATCCGATACAATGGTCTTAGGAATGCCATGTAACGGACAATCTCCTGGTGGAAACCTCTGATGACCTCTGGGTTACCCAAGTAACCTCAGTTTCCAATACAAACACTATTGCTGCTAATTCTAGGTCATTTGTTGGTTAGTTTGCTTCATAGGTTTTCAATTGTCTAGATGCGTATGCAATAACTTTGCCCCTCTGCATTAAAGACACATCCTAACCCATTTCTCGAAGCATTAACTATAGACCATATAGCCATCATTCTTTTTGACAATGCCAAAACTGATGCATAAGTCAGACACTGTTTCAACTTCTTGAAAATTGATCTTGCACTTGTCATCCCAGACAACTTTTTGTTGCCCTTGCGGAACAGACTAGTCATAGGTGGGTGATCTTAGAAAAATCCTTCCATGAACCGTCTATAATGCTCAGCAAGCTCTGGGAAACTGCGCACCTCGCTCACACCCTGAGGCCGCTTCCAAACAACTACTGATTCACTCTTCTGGGGAATAACCATAACCTCATTCTTATTGATCACATGGCCTAAGAAAGCCACTTCTAGATCCAACAATCGCACTTAGTCCATTTTGCGTACAACCGACTCAGTCTAAGGACCGATAAAGCAATCCACAGATGTTCCCTGTGAGCTTCCTTGCTCGGGAAAATATCAAAATGCCATTGATGAAGACCACTATGAACTTATTCAAGTACTGGTCTAAAACATCGATGCACTAGGTTCAAGAAAACTGCTAAAGCATTCGTAGATCCAGATGGCATGACTACAAACTCGTAGTAACCATCTCTCGTCGGAACGCAATCCTCGGAATATCATCCTCACGAATCCTGAGCTGATAAAAAAAAAGAACAGATCTCCGGTCGGTCTTGGAGAAACTTTTGCTCCCTGTAGTTGATCTAACAGATCATCACTCCTTGGTAACACATACTTGCTCTTGATCGTGACTTTATTCAACTCTCGAAAGTCAAAATAAAGTCGAAACGGTCCATCTTTTATTTTGACAAATAAAACTAGGGCACTCCTACTCAAGGTGATGCACTCAGCTTTATATAACTTTTGTCAAGAAGATCCTTGAGTTGCTTCTTCAACTCTTGCATCTCAACAGGAGCCATCCGGTACGGTGCCTTAGAGATCGGTGTGGTACACGGCTCGAGATCAATTGCAAACTCCACGACACGATTCAGGGTATCCAGGAATATCTTCTGGAAAGACACCCGGAAAATTCTCTAACCACAGGATTATCAAAAACTGAAGTCTATCACTGCCTTATGACGCTTTCATCAATCCATACCGAGAATAATTATCGTATGGGACCATGGTTATTTAGGTCAAATCGCTTTGAATTTCTTACCCTTGATGGTAATCGACAATCCGACAGACGATTGGTTCCCACTAAATGGTCACCATCTTGGACCAGCCCACTATATGGTTCACAGACGACTCACTAGTGGCTCCGAGCCCAGGCCCAGCCATTACCAGCGTCCACTGTTGCCATGAGCCGCTGTCCATACATCTCAACCCATCCTTGGTAGCTCCACCTAATTAATAGGCAGCCATCTCCTAAGAGGTTATTGGTGAGTCTCGAACACGAGACTTTATACCACTAACAAGCAATGAAACATTAACTTGGTATAAACCAAAGGTTCATATATAAGAAGAGTTACAACAAAAGGTTCACAACCTCGTTGCACACACAACTTAATTTACAACCATCCAAAATGAAAGTCTGGGTAGCACCCACATCAACAACACATTAACAAAAGTAGTACAAAAATACTTTAAGCAAATGGAGCATCGGGTCCATCCGCCTCACGCATCACGTAAAGGCGTTGACCTTGGCTTCCTGAAGCCATTGGGGCTTTCCCTTTGTCCTGCGCAGTCGTCTGCATTGAAGGGCTAGGAGCTTCCACCGGACTGAACTTGGGTTGGTTGTTCTGATTAACCGATCCCTGTTGTGATTCAGCTCCTTTCCCATTCCTCCGCTGACAGAACGCCTGCATATGACCCTCCTTTCCGCAGCCAAAGCATGTCTTTTTGTCCTTCAGACATTCATTGCTCTTGTGCCCGTGCGTACCGCAGTTGTAGCACTGAATCGGATTATTGCCTTGGCCAAAACGTTGCGTAGACTCATCATGAGTCTTATTCGTTCTTGCTCGGCCAGATTTGGCAAAATCTGATGGTGGCGCGGGGCGTTTGAACCCACTTGCCTGAGGCTGGTACTGCACTTGCCTCTGGCTGCTACGCTTGTTGGTCGACTCCTCCAGAGTCACCTCCAGCTTGTAGGCTGTATCCACATACTGCTCCAAAGTAGACCATGTGTGGTGCACCATCATCGGCTTGATGTCTGGACTCATCCACTCGTGGAAATACCAGATCTTTTGTGCCTCACTGGATATCTCAGGTCCAGCGTACTGTATTAAATGATTGAATTTGGTTGCAAGCTCGGTCACCTTCAATCCATCCATTTGCGGATACAGAAACTCCTTGTGTTTCTCCTCCCTCATAGCACGAGAGAAGAAACGATCAGTCATCTTGGTCTTAAACATAGACCAGGTCAATACCGGGCTATCAGCTAAGCCGGTATTCTCCCACCATTCGCTGGCTTCTTCCTTTAACTGAAGAGAGGCTATATGCACCTTCTCAGCTTCAGTGCACTCAACATTGCGGAATAGCCGCTTCATGTGGGAAAACCAATGAGCCACCTTGACTGGCTCTCCTTTCCCATCGAAGCTGTCAGGTCTCATAGAGTTAATGGCCTTCAGCGCTCGGCCATACTCTCCTCTATCCCTGATCACACCTCCATGTAGCACATGGTTCCCTTGTTCCTCAAACCTCGGAACTTCTGGAGGTACTGGCACTCCTTGTGCCTGATGCACATTCGGGCATAACGCGTCGGCGATCGCTTGCATGACGATTCCCCGAATTTCTGCAACAGCTGTTTTATCAAATATCCTTGGAGCGTTGTCCCTAGCTGGGTCGTTGCCTCCAGGATTATTATGGAAGATAGACTCACGCTCTTCTGATGGGTCTGCAACATTCCTCGGATTTAGTCTGGGGTCATTGCTTGGCCCAGCACCAGTACGGATAACGTTCCTCGTGTTCACCATCTGTTTACCGATCAAATTCCAAGGATTTTATCACATTAATATCATTCTGATATACTTATCGTAATAAAATCAACTTAGAATAGATCAACTTGGTAATTTCTATTGATGAACTCAAACCGAGTAACTAGGTTCTACAACCTCAACTCACAACGAGCGAACTGGGAATCAAGCCTAACTGGAGATGGCGAAACCACCTCGGTTTCTCCCGGGTTCCTCTGAAGAGAACAGAATGCACCCATATCTAACGGGGCAACGGGAAATGAATTAGTCTTTCTAGACATAGAAGCAAGCTTACTATATCAGACTGTACAGAAGACATGACTATGAACGGTGTTTTGAAATTCTTTTTACTAAAAAAAATTTTAGAGCCCTTTTAAAGCATTTTCAAAAACGGATAAATGATTTATAAAATCTCAAACCCGTTTTAAAACTTTTGGCTCTGATACCACAACTGTAACACCCCCAAATCTTAACCCATTTGGAAAGGTATTACCGCCAGTGACCCCAGTGTTCCTTACCGAGATCACCCAAGGCTTTACCGGATTAAATACAATTTAAGGCATACAATGATACATAATGATCAAAGTGTCCAAATCAAAACATCAATCAAATGAAACATGAGTTACGAGATTACAACCTAATCCCGAATAGGCCAAACACAGAGTTCAAACAAAGTACAGCGGAAGACTAATAAAAGATTTTACAAACAGGGTTGTCATCGTAATGATCACCTGCCCAAGGATCTCAACCTGATTAAAAGCAATTATTAAAACATCCAAAAACAACCGTCATCTTCATAGTCAATCTAGTCTCCTCAAATCTTCACTCTATCTGATGTGCCGAATCGAACGGATGACACCAGCCCACATGCGGAGAACAAAGTTCATGGGTTAGTCTACTTGAATAGACTAGCAAGGGTAAAAAGCAGAATGGTTCGAAGCAGTTGTATTAGGTTAGACTCCCCGTCCCTCGAATGATAATCGAGTACGCTTGTCAACCACCATACTCCTACTGGAATAAACAAGAGGTATGCACAAGAGAAGATTCTGGAAGACTGAATCTTCACAGAAATCAACTCGAAACGAGACTCCAAGAGATTGAGTCTGTAATGAAATATGACAAATCTGGAATGATTACAGGATCATACAACAATGATTTAAAAGTTGACTGAGATGCTTCGGTTCACGACCAACCTCATCGCGCACAGCGAATCCAGATTGGAAAGAGAACGTACTATGATCAAAGTCGAGATGAGTTTTCCTAGCTGCACTACTCGCCCAAGGTATATTAATCATGTGCACTCGGGCACTTATCTTATTTAATTCCAAAACGAGCATTACGTTATAAGCTTTTACATCTCCACACAAGAGATATCGGATCTCCTCACAAGAGATATCAGATCTCCTCACAAGAGTTATAGAAGGGATGAACCCTGAAAGATTTGGCACTAGCGAAGTGCGCCTACCCTGTGAAAGGGTATGGTCATGACCACAGAGAAAGTACTGGGGATGAACCACCAAGTACCAGTTATAAAGAAACAACTAAACCCCCTCAAGGTACATAGCGTTCCTAGCCACTAGTGCTAACTAAACAGTATAGCACAACAACAGTTACTGGATAAATCCACATAAAGGCCCGAAAGGCGATCACAGATAATAGCGTTGTTCTAACAGATATACAACCTATTATATGATTTTCAAAACAGTTTAACAAAACCGTTTCCAGACAAACAGAATATTCATTCCAAATTAATTACTCAGATAAACTACTGATAATTAATGTAAATATGGAACGAATGAGCAAGAGCGAACCGCCACTTGCCTTACTCCGCAGAATAGTCTAAAGACGTCACTAGATTCCGGGCTCGACACGGTATAGTTCTGGTAGCACAACAACCTTCGAGTCGACCCATAAAAGGAACCCTAAGTTAGATCCGACATAAACAGTACGAATCTAAACACGGCGAAAGAACACGAAAGGAAAGACGCCACGACGACAACCGACCAAGCCAAAGCCACGAAGGCGTTCTGGGCACTGGCGGCGGTCGCTGTTCTTGGCGGCGGTCGCCGTATTCATCACGGCGGTCGCCGTGAAGAACTCAGACGACACAGAACGAGAGAAAACTCACCCCAAAACACGAGTGGTTCGGCCTCCTTCGACTTGCTTTGGCTTCTAACCTCCAAGGCTAACCAAAAGCTTCACAAAGGCACTCAGGAACCACACCAAAGCAACACCGGTGAGACCTTCAAATTCCGGCGAAAACACAACTCCGGCGAGAGGCGAATTTGGCAGAGGTTTGGTGCTGGGATGGCTCAAAACCTCACCCCCAACACCTCCTTTTATAGCCAGTGTCTGAAGCGTTCAACCAAACCCTGAGACGCGGCCGAAAGCAAGATCGGCGACCAACGGGCAATGCCCACTGGACAATCATGGTGGTCGCCGTTTTTGCCTGCGGCGGGCACGCGGCGGTCGCCGTAAATGCGGCGGTCGCCGTTGACAGGTCTGTCGCGGCCAGTTAGAAGCTGACACGCTGACTCCTCGGGCCCAACCACGGCGGTCGCCGTTTCTCCCTTTTCCCGCTCGTTCAGCTTTGAACGAACCAGACGTTAAACCGGGATAAAAATTATCGTATGCGAACGACAATTAAAATCTAAGGCACCTTGTCTGTATATTATTTCAATGAGAAAAATATTACAGATACAGAGCACATTACAGAATGTCTCAAGCTACCTGAATTAAATCCGACGTATACAACGGGTACCCGGGAAAATTCCATAATTCCCAATATAACCTTACGAAATTACGGGGTATCACAGCGATCATATCCTCAGTGGCTCACAGCTGCCCAAGCCTCCTCTTCAAAGGTCTCTTCATATCCTTCATAGGCTTCTTCCTCTTCGTAGTCTCCAAAAGACTCCATGTCGAACTTGGTGAAACGTGGAGCATAGTGGTGGCTGTCCTCGTAGCCGACAGCGAGCGTAGGGACGGCGCGTGGATGAGGGCCTCCATACAAGGGCATGGGGTCACGAGCGTGGCGTCGTGGGCGCCGGCCCGACGACGACCGAGCGGGATAAGGCCAATATGGTTCGGCCATGGGGACTCACCTAGCACAAGCAATAGGCAAAGCAAGTAAAAAGTCCCAAGCAATCAAAGCAATTCATACTAATAAGGAGGAAGCAAGCGAAACCTAGGCAATCAAGTAATGCAACAATGAAGGCTCAAGTCAAGGGACAAGCTAGGCCTAGGACAAGCAAATACAAGCAATGGATAAAGGCTCAATCAAGAGGGCTAGGCGGGTAAATGCATGTGACGTGAAACTTGGGAGCGACCCGAGGCACTTTCAAACCAATGCCAATTGTATCATTTAAGCTAAGAAGTAAAAGCCAACTTTGAGACTTAGGATGATGAGCTAAGGCAAGATGGCCATTCGGCCTCCCTATGGGTCCAACAAGAGGTAAAGTGTAATGGCAAGGGACTAAAGGAACATGGAGGGGTTGGCTTAGTGGCCCAAGTTGCCACGTGAGGGTGAAAGAGCCCACCAAAGAGTTGTGGCCCAACCAAAAATGAAACAAATAAAATGTCGACCTTCTCCCTTTTTTTTTTGAATGCGGGTCTTTGCCTTTTTCTTGGCCTCTTGATATTTCCTTAGGCTTTTTCTAATGTTTGGAGTAGCAAGGCCGAAATGGGCAAAGTGCTTTTGTGGTTAGAAGTGAAGAGTGGGGCCACAACAATTGTTTTTGAGTTTGTAGAGGAGTGGCAACAAGGGTTTGTTTTTGAGTGGCAATGTCCCTTTTTGGGTGGGACAAAGCTTGAGACAAGAAGAAAAAGAAGGTTGTCTTCTTACCACTTAAGTTTCTACCATTACTTGGAGGCCAACAAAAGAAGCTTCCTACCTCTCTCCCCTCAAACAAATCAGTCAAGCACAAGTTTGTCTCTTACCTAAATAGACTAAATGAGCCAAAAAGCAAAAGAGGGAAAGTGGAAGTGGTCCCTTCCAAATGGGTCAAGTTACATGCAATACTTAAGGATTCAAAAAAGGAGCAAGCAAGGGGTAAGGGCACGTGGCTGGCATAGGGGGATGGTGATGGTGGCTGTAGGGTGGTGGTGGGTGGCAGCAAGGTGGCAGAGGCGGTAGTCCAGTTGCCGGCGGTGGTGGTGGGCGGCGGTGGGGTGATTTTTTTGTGGTTTTTGGGGCTATTTTGGGAGGGAAAGCAAGGCAACTAACATAAACACACATCGAACATATAAACAACAACAAAAAACACACTGACAAGGAAAACAACTGAGCAAGAAGATCTACTCAACAACATCAATGAAGCAAGAAAATCTCATGCTAGCAAGAGGAGAAATGAGCATAAACACATGGTCACCATGGAAGCAAGGAGAGAACTCAGGCAAGCTAAGAAAATAAGCATAAAAACTGAATTTGAAAGAGGAGAAAGGGGACTTAGCTTGGTCTTTGGCTCTGATACCAATTGATGAGAATCAAACCCCCAAGAGGAGGTTCTTCTTCCCAAGTGAGCTAGATCGTGGCCAAGCTAGACTTCTCCTTCCTTCTTAAGCTTGCTAACCCTCAAATGGTGCTTGGGAGAGACTCAAGACTGAGAGGGAGAGAGGAGAGCCGAGGGGCTGCCGAGGGAGGGTACGACCGACGGCGGACAAGGAGGAGTCGGCGGCTCTCGGCTAGAAGGCCAAGGGAACCTCCTTTAGAGGTTCCTTGGCTGAGGTGACCGTGGGCTGAATTCAAGAGTTAGATTGTTGAGTGAGACTTGAGAGATTGAGAGGAAGAAGGAGAGATTTGAATGCTTGGGATTGATAGAAGTAAGTGGAGACTTTAGGGAGATATACTCAACCTAAGAAAAATATTCCACTTCTATAATCTTCAACCAAATGAACAAGGAAACCAAAGATGGTTTTAAATAGTCTAGGCATTAAGCCAACAAGGGGAAGCTTCTAATGGGCCTTAGTAAGTTGAAGCCCATGTGCAAATGGCTCTTCACACTCACTAAGGCAAGACTAGACTAATGAAACTAAATAACCAACAATACAAAGAGGATAAAAGCCTTAGAGGCTTGGATATAAGTGTGCGCATGAATTCCTTGGAATCGAAGCATGATCTATGCTTGAGTGTCGTGGCATTAACGCGTCGGCGCCTTGGTGGTCAATCTCTGGGACTCATCAAGTTTCGCGGGCGGAATCTGTGTTATGTGGAAAATATATCAACTTGTCAATGAAATACTTGAAATAGACAAGATTGAAAAAAGATTTATTAGTATTCTATACTTTAACATGTGTACACATACTAAAATATTGATAATTCTTACTTATGCTCCACCAAATGAAGCAGGTAAAAATGAATTCTGGGAAACGATAATCACTTTTATTAAAAATAGTGTTTATCCATGCATTGCTATGGGTGATTTGAACAAAATACAAGACCCAACTGAAAAAATGGGAGGATCTTTACCACCTTTAACAAAATTTACTATACTACGACACTTCAAAAATGAATGCAAATTATTAGACACTCATTTCCAAGGAAATGCATTTACCTGGAGAAAAAACAAAACTGAAGTAGATAATATCTATGAAAAACTAGATAGAGTCTTAATTCATCACTAAATTTTACAATGATATCCAGACATCTGTACTAAAAATTTTGCCTTTATAAGCTCATATCATTGCCCTATATCAATTGAATTAGCCTCAACTAATTCATTCAAGAACCAACCATTCAAGTTCGAAAAAATTTGGATGACAAGAAATGACTTCAGAAATGTTGTCAAACAAGTCTGGAGAACAAATTATCATGGATCAAGGATGTATGATCTAGTTTCAAAGACAAAACTACTAAAGAAGCATGCCAAACTTTGGAATAAAACGACGTTTGGTAATGTTTTCACTCAAAGATATAGAAAAACAACTATCTGAGATTCAAATTAATATCTGCACTAATGTCAATATTAGTGAAATCCAGAAACAAAAAAGACTTATTGACAAGAAAGAGAAACTACTAACCTTCCAAAAAATAGTTTGGAACCAAAGAGCAAAAGTTAAACATAGTAAGCTAACTGACACTAACTCGAGCTACTTTCATAAAATTGCAAGTGGTAGAAGAAATAGAAAAATCATTAAAGAAATAAAAACCCAAGAAAGAACTAGCATTATTGGTGAACAAAATATCATTTTTGAAATTAGAAATGACTTCATCAAAAGATTTAAAAGTGAAGAAATGAATGATGCTTTACTGCAAGAAAATCTGGAATTAATACACACTGAAATATCTATGAAAGATAACGAAGAATTAACTAGAAATATCACTAATGATGAAATTAAGAAGGCAAAGTTTGATATTGGTACAGACAAATTGCCACGATCGGATGGCATAACAGCTGAATTCTATCAAAAATATTGGGATATTGTGGGACCTTCTGTAATCCAAGCTGTGAAAAGCTTCTTTCTTTCAGGAAGGTTACTCAAACAGATCAATCATACATTTATATCTCTAATACCAAAATGTGACAATCCAAATTCAACAAACCATTATAGACCGATTAGTCTATGTTCTACAATTTATAAAATAATCTCAAAAATTCTAACTAATAGACTGAAAAACACTATGGAAAAATTAACCAACCCTCTTTAGGGTGCATTTGTAGCCAACAGAGCCATCCAAGATAATATCTTAATAGCTCATGAAATTTTGCACTCTTTCAAATTGAAATAAGGAGTTGAAGGATTTATAGCACTAAAATTGTATATGGAAAAAGCTTATGACAAAATTGAATGGAACTTCATTCTTAAAATCATGGAGAAATTTGGATTCCATTCGAAATTCATAAACTAGATCAGAGAATGTATCACGACTTTTTGGTACTGGTCAATAATGGACCGACGGAACTTTTTAGACCAACTAGAGGTCTCCGACACTATCCCCTTTCCTTTTTCTTTTAGGATCTGAAATTTTAGCAAGAAAAATATAAAAAAGAAGCGGATAGACCAAGAAATCCCATTAGTTTCCAAATATCAAGACTCGGAATTCAAATCCCTTTCTTGGCTTTTACGGATGATATTATGATATTTTCCAAAGCAAAGCAAGAAAATTGTAAGGAAATCAAGGATATCCTGGATGAATATTGCCAAATTTCAGGCCAGAAAGTAAATTTTCATAAATTTACTTTCCAGGTTACAAAGAAAGTAACAAACACCAAAAAACCAGCGATACAAGGAACACTTACAATTACAAATATGCAATCCCTAGACAAATATCTAGGATGCCCTATTATTAATGCCAGAGTCAACTCTAATACATTTGCTGATCTGTTAAATAGCACACAACAACAATTAACAAAGTGGAAGACTAATTTCCTTTCTCAAGCAGGGAGAACAACTTTCATCAAAGCGAATCTTGCATCACGACCAAATTATATAATGTAAAGCTTTATGCTACCCACTCAAACCCATAATGAACTTGATAAACTAAATAGAGGTTTTTTTCTAGAACAAAGACCATACATACAAACCTCTGATAGGATGGGATAAAATATGCAAACCAATTTAACTAGGCGGACTAGGATTGAGAAAATCAAAGGATATGAATAAAGCCTTACAATTTAAATTAATATGGAAAATTTTGGTTGAACCAGATAATTTTTGGGTCAAAGTTATCACTGAATTTTTTTAAAAAACTGAACATATTTTACAATATGAAAAGAAAGGACAGTGCTCATGGTCCAAAATGTGTGAAATCATTGATGAATTCAAGACAGGACTTATATGACAAGTGGGAAATGGTAGAACCATTAGATTCTGGACTGATAAATGGTTATCTACAATCCCCCTTTGTGACATCATTGACATGCGATCTATACCAAACAAAACTGCTTTAGTAGCATATTTTATGCTTCCAAATAATAAATGGAACAAAGAAATGATTGAACAATATTTACCAGAGGACTTAGTTAAAAAGATAATCTCTACACCTATACCTATAAACAACATTCATGACATAATGTATTGGAAAACCAGTAAAAATGGTTGGTTCTCAACCAAATCTGCTATGGATATGCTCATAAAAAAGAAAAGATATATAGCACATGATTCTTCATGGATCTGGAAATCAGACACTTATCCAAAAGTTAAAAAATTTCTTTGGAAAATTTTAAGAAACGGACTACCAACAAAATCAAGATTAGTTGAAAATGGAATTGCAATCCCACAAGGTTGCATTAGATGTAACTCACTAACTAAAGATTGTAATCACCTCTTATTCTAGTGTAACCATGCATTGAAAACTTTAGAAAAAATGAACAAACAAACTTATAGAATCATAAGATATTTAAACATTGGAACTAAAAAACTGATGAGATTATTGAGGAAATCCGAAATAAAACAGACAGATCACAATTCACTGAACTAGCAGTATCATGGTGGGGTATCTGTTTTATAGAAATCAACAAAGCTTTGTCAAAACAAATAATGACAATGAACCGATAAAAGATGTACCACATTACATCAACAATCAAATTGACAACTGGAATCAGACCAAACTATGGAATCCAGACTGCTTAGCTGATTCTATCCCCAAAAATACAACGCATACCAAAAAAGGACGGATATTGAAAAATGGAAAAAACCACCATAAAATATAATTAAAATTAATATTGATGGATCTACGAAAACGAATGATGAATCTAGTTATGGGTTCATTTTTTGTAATAATAATGGTGAACCTCTCCTTATATTTGGTGAAAAATATGGTATATCAACTCCTCTAAAAACAGAAACCATAGCGGTTAACTATGTTTTAATCAAAGCAAACGAAATGGATATAACTAATATTCAACTGGAGTGTGACAACCTTACAATAGTAAACGTCATTAATAAGATCTAGCACTATCCATGAGATATTGAAATTTTAATTTCTGATATCATTTGTTTATTACAAATGTTTTCTTCAGTGCAGATTTGTCATGTCTTTCGACAAACGCTGCGGCCGACTATATCGTGAAGCTAAGTCAGTGGAGTTCCTTGGAAGATATTCAAGCAAATTTAGAGCTTCTAGTTCTCATCCGCAAGGATGCTATAGACTGAGAAACGTGCTTTCTGTGGTTTTCCAGTCTAATTTTTACTATATCAAATATATATATACTAGAAAAATATATTTATAAATAATTTTTAATTTATAATATATTTCTCATGAAAGAGTAATTTTTGAAATTTAAAATTAGGTTCAAATGAATATCATGATAGATAAATATAATAATTTCGTATAATATGTGCCCAAACATAGTCATATTAAAATTCAAAATATACTAGTACATATAATAATTTTGTATAAGCATAGTTTAGGAATTTTAGTGCGTATATCTTGAACCCCAAATTCCTATTTATACAAAATTATATTAGATTGATTGTTGTTCATGATATATATTCTTTTTTTTAGCATCATGATATATAGAGCTGTCAAAAAGTGACCGAACCCGTTTTACCGACCTAACCGACTTGCTTTTGGACCCAACCCGACCAAAATTTTTGGCAATCCGAATTTACCGAGACCAAACCCGATCCGATTAACGAATAAATGTGGAGTATTAATAAAATATAACATAATATATACGATAAATGACATATAAATAATGGTAATATGCTCAATTGTCCTAAAAAAAGAACATGTTGTACTTATATAATTTTTTATAATGCAAAAATTTATAAATTTATATAATATAAATTAAGAATAAAAATAAAATATGATTTTGGTCTACTAATATCAATTAAATTAAAATAATGAATAATGAATAATATTATTTTAAATTATTTTAACTTATTTTGACATATTTAAATTAGTTTTTAACTATTTAATAATTTATAAATAGTGAACAAATTATTTAAAAAATGACGATCTTGACCCGTTGGTCAACCTGAACCGCCCGCTAACCTGTAATGACCCGACCCGACTTGACATATTATATGAAATGACCCGATCCGTTCTCAATCCGAACCCGAAATAACCAAACCGAACCCGACTTGACCAACCCAATTGACAGGTCTAATGATATATAATATAATATCACGAATCTTTATACCTTGTTTAATCAGAATGGGAGTACTTTAAATGTTGATATCAAAAATTTGTATCATTTGACAATTAGTTGTCAATTTTTAAGCTTGCAACTAGTTCAATTAAGATATGTTGGGTTAATTGACACATATCAATATACCACATTAGTTTAACTATGTTTTTATTAACAACTCTCGAATTATAAATAGTTGCCCATTTCAACGTTGATATTTTATTTTTAAACAGTGGGAAGTTCAGGATAAAAAAACATTATTGCTCAAATATTGAGTTTGGATAGATTAGGGTGAATAAGAGGATTACTTAGAATGGTTATTGGATCAAAAAATAGATAATAGGATTAAAAATAAAAACATACTAGTGCAGTACCTATACTTTGTACGGTGGACGTAAATTTATAAAATTATCAATAATTATTTATTATTGAATTATATAATGTTATTTTTAAGTAGTTTTAAGAAGAAGAAGTATGTTATTAATATTGTTTAAGAATTATATAAATGAGAGATTGAAATAATATAAACTTGTTATTTAAAAGCAATATGTTCAACATTTTATTGTTAATTATATAATTGTATAAATTTATTATATTTTATTCATGCATATTCTCGTATAGTTATCCTTTATATTTTTAATCATGTTAAATTTTTCTTTAGCCCAACTTTTAAATATTTTTTTAGAAGAGAAAGCTTTCGTTGGAGCTTATACATGTATGAACCATGGAGTCGATAATTCCAGATTTTATTGACTAATTTATTATAATCTCCGCCCACACATTTTCAAAACGAAAGGGCAGGTTGATTCGTCTTGTGACATATACTAAGTAGAAAATAATTAAACAATGATCTGATGAGGTGAATGGGTGATGTTGAATGGTCAATTCTGGTGCAATGTCTAAAATATCCGGGTGGATAATGACCCCATCTAGTTTCTTATATCTGCTGTCAACACCGCTCATTTTACATCTCCAAGTGAATGGGAAGTTGATGGTTCTCGTATTTATTAACCCCAGATTGTGCCTAAAATTAGTTAATCGTCTAAAACGATAGTCATTCCATATTGCTCCTTTTATTTTTTCATTATCATTTTCAAGTTCATTCAAGTCACCCACTAAAATAATAGGTATTCTAAAAGAAAATATTTCATGTTCCAGGTGTTGCCAGAATGCTTATTTATTTTCCTCTCTAGTTGGGGGCCTGGGGCATAGACGAAAATAAGGAGATATGGTGACATATGATTTCTTTTGTATATGATTAAGTCATATGTGACTTTTTCTATAGTTGACTGTTTTGTTTCTTCATTGTGGTTCCAAAGAACCCAAATACCATCTCTGGTGTCATTTGAAGGGACAAAAACTAATTCTTGAAAGTCGAATTTCCTAATAAAATTATTATTGGATTCTTGGTTGAATTTCGTTTCAGCCAAAACTAGGGCGTTAAGGTTATTCGATTTTTGGAATGAATTTTATTTCTTCAAATAATCCAGAGCGACAAACACCCTTACAATTCCAATATCCGATATTCATTTAAACTGGGCTTAAGTATGGCATACGACTATATGTATTTAGGTTGTCACACCAGCAAAAACCAAGTGTATAAATCTTTATTCCAAGGTGAGATCGATAATTTTGGCATAGATGTCGCTCAAAGATTGTATGAAATTATAAGTGTAAGTTTGTACACCCCCAAGAGGGGTAGAGGTATCAAGCAACGACTGGTGAGCCTTAAATAAAATGGCAATTAAATTTAAAAGCAAACTACACACAGGGCATGCAAGTTGATCGTCTTGCATAGCAAAATTAACGGCACCAAAGACCTTGTAAAAGATCAAGGAATGCACAGCATGTTAAGGATCACATAAGGCATTTGCCAATAGCCAATTTTTGATAATATAATTACTTCAGTTGATCAGGAGATAAAAGGAGAGAATTTGAGCCAATGTGAAGCATATATGAGTACTTCATGCACACAAAGGGAAAGAGATGGTGTTAAGATGGGCCAAGACACATCATACTTAGCAAAAAAGTTATAAAGTGAGCATAGAAGGATGCTGTGCTTATCTTTATATAGGGCACTGGAGACATGCTCAGAAACAAAGTGCAGAAGTTAGTAAGGAGTAGCAAATTTGCACCAAGGCAGATTTGCATCAAGAGGATGAGTTTGAAAAGGAGGGTACCAAAGAACACCAGTAAAAATGCATGCAAAGATTAGAGCAAGATAAGCACGTATGAGTAAGGCCTAGAGCAATCATATCAGTAGCCACCTCTACACTAATGATGACATTACAATGCTCAATGTATAAATTATCTTTAAAAAGGAGGGTACCAAAACTAATTTTAACACATCGATTACACTTACAAATAACACATGTAGAGTAAAGGGGATTAGGTAACACAACAGAGCGATAGAATATATGCTCACAAATCCAAAGTCTTGGATCATAAATAAGGGGAGTGAAGTATGCATTCAAGCTTACATAAAGATGGATCACCATAATATCAAACATGCATGGAACACAAGTAGGTAATAATAGGCATCAGGAAAGTACCTCGAGACTTCAGTAAGATTGAATAACATTAAATTTCAAGGGGAAATTTCTAGGTAATTGTTCACAGAGTAACTTTGAAAGGAGCAAAAGCTCCTGGTTGAGATTGATTTTGTTTTGAGAGGTTTTGTATAGTGGGTTGGTAGTGGAGGAGCCACAAACCCAGTACCAGAGCTCAAAACAGGGGGGAGCAACCTCATCTTGCACACCACTGTAAGTTTGAGTTTGGGAGTGAGATTCATCATACCTTTCAAAGAGGAGGGAGAATGCTGCCAACAAGAGTAAATTGGAAACAACACGCCAGAGAAATCGTGTGGGGGTAGTGGTAAGATCCAGAGCCAATGATTTAACGACATAGCCAAATTAACATGGGGGTTTTCAAGATCTGACACATGCAAACCAAGATCGCTATGTAAACTAACCGGATCCATGGGTTGTGCACATGCAAATCACATCATACATGGAAGAATCATTTAAGGGAACAATATTAGTCATACATTTTGATTTTTCGCATGCTCAATACACCATTACACACTATATACTCATTCAAGTATTAATAAAAATAATTTATCTTTAGTGAGTATTACGATATGACTATTAACCTTACACTAAATTCTAAAGTTTTGTTTTTACCTCATGATTAGTTTTTTGTTAGTAGAAACCAGATCGAAACCGAAACGAAAGCTTACTTGTGAACAAATGAAAAACTGCTTTGAAAACGTTGATGTGGCGTGGTATGATGTCCACTGCCTTAGAAGCGATCTCGCCTTGACCCGCGGTGCAAAGTCAGACAAGGCGTCGCCCCCCAAGGATCACACAACACCCACCAATCGCGTGCACTCACCAAAGGAGGGTTGGAATCACCGGGTATGCTCAGAACCAAAACCGATTTTTTGTAGAGAGATGATTTTTCTGTATTTCAAAACTAGAAATCGACCTCCTTTTAATAGAGGAAATATCGGTTGGGCAAAACTTGGGGCTCAAGTAGTTACAAAGATAAGATTTCCAAATATCTATCTATAAAAGATAATGAAAGAGGTCAAATCTGAAAAGATAACATAAAGGCTATGAATTCATACTCCAGTAGGTGACTTCATCAGGTCCGTATCAACTAGGACCACCCATGTCAGGACTATGAAGTCGTTAAGAGTTTTAACAACTCAACCTCTCATTATTACAACGGTGAATCCATCAAATCCGTCTCAATAGGACCACCCATATCCTAGGCTATGAATTCATTAAGAGCAAATGCTCACCCTCTACATGTACACAATGTCGTAGAAATGGGAAGTAGTGTACCATCTCATGAGTCTTTCCATGACTTCGTTTGACCACAAAAGGGAACCACCACAAATTCCTCATCTCACGGGTTTGAGTCTCATTCCCCCTCGACGTATCGAGAACTAATCTCCGGTTTAGTCCTTTAGTCAAAGGATCTGCAATGTTCCTATATGTCCTCACATACTCCAAAACTCAGTACCTCATTCGTAATTAGTTGTCTCACACTTTCATGTCTAATTCGAATGTGTCTCTTCTTGCCATTATAAGCATTGCTATTAGCTACACAAATAGCAGATTGTGAGCCACAATGTAGAGAAATAGGAGTAGGACGCCCCCACAATGGTAAAATCAGCCAGTATGGTTCTTAACCACTCAGCCTCTTGACCTGCTAAGTCTAAAGCTATGAACCCAAATTTCATAGTAGATCTAGCAATACAAGTCTGTTTAGAAGACTTCCAAGAAATAGCACCACCACATAATGTAAAAACATATCCACTAGTGGAGCTAACTTCATCATTATCAGTAACCTAATTTGCATCACAATATCCCTCTAACACTTGAGGATAACCAATAAAATGCAAACCCCAATCAATAGTGTCTTTCAGATATCTCATTAATCTATTAAGTGTACTCCAATGATCCTTACTAGGGTTATGAGTATACCGACTAAGTCTACTTATTGCATGTGCAATGTCAGGCCGAGTACAATTCAATTAAAACATCAAACTCCCTATCACTTTGGCATATTCATTTTGTGATACACTCTCATCACAATTCTTTGTTAATTACATGCTCGAATCATATGGGGTTCTTACTGGCACCACATCAAATTGATTAAATTTCTTTAATACTATCTACGTAATATGGTTGAGACAAAGTGAAACAATTCTCAGTTCTAGTGACTTTAACACCTAGAATCACATCAGCTTCACCTAAGTCTTTCATGTCAAATTGAGAGGACAAGAACAGTTTGGTCGGTTTTATAACATTAATGTGGGTCCCCAAAATCAACATGTCATCCACATATAGACATATAATCACAGAATCCACACCAAACATCTTAGAGTAACCACATGCATCAGATACATTGACCTTAAAACCAAAGCTAAGAATAGTTGTGTGAAACTTTTCATACCATTGCTTTGGTGCTTGCTTCAACCCATAGAGTGACTTCTTGAGTCAACACACTCTGTTTTCCTGTCTTGGAACCACGCACCCTGGAGGTTGTTCCATATAGATTTACTCATTAAGATCACCATTCAAAAAGGTTTTTTTAACATCCATTTGATGTACCAACAACTTGTAGCTAGAAGCTAAAGCAAACAAAGCACGAGTGGTAGATATCTTAGTCACACAGAGAGTAAGTGTCAAAGAAGTCAATCTCATACTTTTGAGTGAATCCTTTAATAACTAGTCTTGCCTTATATATCTCTACAGAGCCATCTATCTTGAGCTTCTTCTTAAAAATCCACTTGCATCCAATGTCTTTGTTCCCTTTAGGCATGTCAACTAGTTCTCATGTGTGATTAGACATAATAGATTCTCTTTTACTCTTAATTGCATCTTTCCATAAACTAGCATCTAATGAACTCACATCTTCATCATATGTTTTAGGATCATCCTCTAGCATATGCACACTAATGAATGTCTCATTCAATTCACAATAATCATTGAGTTCAATCAAGAAAACAATCACAAAATCAGGACCAAAACTAGCTCATTTCTTTTGTCTTTTACTCCTCCTAGGTTCAATTTCATCATCTTGCATGGAAGGCAAAGACATAGAAGAAGATGCAACATCAGTAGGCACATAATCAGTTTGCACATTATTTTTCTTCAAAGGAAATATGTGCTCAAAGAACTCAGCATCACGATATTCACACAATGAACGATCACTCAAACACATGAATCAATAAGTTGCACTATTTTCAGCATAACCAATAAATACAACATCAAAGATTTTAGATCCAATTGCATCAACCTTAAAAGAAGGCAATCCTACCTTAGCTAAACACCCTCACACTTTCAAAATTTTTAGATTGGGCGCATGCCCTTTCCATAACTCATAGGGTGTCTTATCTAGCTTTTTATGGAGAACTCTATTCAGAATATAGTTAGCAGTCAAGACAGCTTCACCCCACATATTATCAAGCAAATCAAAACTAGCAAGCAAAGCATTCATCATCTCTTTCAAAGTTCTGTTTTTCCTTTTAGCAATACCATTCTGTTATGGGCTATAGGAAGTTGTAAACGCATGTATAATACCATTATTCTCACAAAATTCTTTCCAGGAATTGGTGATGTATTCACCTCCTCCATCAAATCTAATCCTTTTGATTTTTCGATTCAATTGGTTCTCTACTTCTACTTTATAGATGTAGAACATCTTTTCTGCTTCATCTTTGGATCGTAATAAAAACAATCTGGTGTATCTCGAATGGTAATCTACAAAAGTGATATAATATCTTTTATCACCTCTACTATCTGTGTTTCTAAATTCTGCTAGGTCTGAATGGACTAATTCCAATAGTTCAGTTGTCCGTTCATTTATGGAATTAAAAAGTTTCTTCTTTTAATTAGCCTCAACATAGATTTCACATTTTCCATGACCTTCCTTAACCAAATTCGTAATTAATTCCATAGCATACGATCGATTAACAGATTTAACGTTTAGATGTCTAAATCTAGCATACCATAAATCCAAAGACTCAACGATATAAGCAGAAGAAGAGATATATTATTATCAATCATGGTTTCAAGCACATACAAGCAACCTGATCTATAGCATTTTCCTACAAATTCACCATTCTCAGTTAAGACTATTTTCTCAGCCTCAATTACTTCTTTTATGCCAGCAATTTCAAGTAACTCAGATGAAATCAAGCTTATGCACAAGGAAGGAACATAAAACACATTCTGCAGTAAAAGATACTTTCCCATAGTGAGTTTCAGTGACACCATTCATTTCCCAAAGACCTGTGAGATACTCGAATTTTCCATGTAGGCTTGATATGAAATAGAGGGTCAAATTCAAGAAAGAAGAATTACAATCATGCTATGTTCACACACATGATGTAACAAGAATTATAGACATTCTACATTCACTTGTACAAGATCTAATATGATCTTTACCGTAGATGTGTATAATCATGATAAAATCGTCCGCATACTTGATAACTTTAAAAAAAGAATTCTAAATAATATAATAATGTATATTATACTTTCAATATCAAGATGATAACATTTAAGACTCAACATGATAATAAAATCAACTTTATTTAACCACATATTATACGCATGATGTAATTTAAACCCCACTAACATGTTAATACTTGCACATTCATACTGTATTAACCATATGCAATTACAAAATCATATACTATAATCACTATATTTGATTTACTAGCATACATACAATACACTTGTATGCACATAACCGAAAACTAAATACAATTATGATTTCGATTAATCATGCAACAAAAAGATATAATGACAATAATGACATATGTCAAAAGATATATATATATATATATATAGAGAGTCAGGCTCCGGTAAAACAGATGCTTACGGTGAAACGTGAGGAGGAATGAGAGCCAAACATTTTGGGACAATGAAAGGCTATGATGGAACATCCATCATAGCAAACATACACCCTCCCACACACAATCACACCCCATGATCAACATCTGACCATTGACCGGTCAACGGTCAATGGTCAACGGTCAACGTTGACCGTTGACTGGTCAAACTGACTTTTGTCCATTTTTTTTTTTTTAATATATTTTTTTATTCTTGTTTTTATACACATTTTCATCATAAAATTATTTTTAAAAAAATGAACAATTTCCTATTAAATTTGAACAATTGTATATTAAAAGTTGAACAAATTTTTTTGAACAATATATAAAGTTGAACAATTGTACGAACAAAGTTGAACAATTGTATCTTAAAGTTAAACAATTTCATTGTTATGGTTAGACGACTGTTTCACTAAGCAAATTTTATTTTTTATTTTTTTTGGGCAAGTTTTTTTCTTCTTTTTTTCTACACGTTTTTATCATAAAATTGTAATTAAAAAAAGTTGAACAATTCCTTAATAAATTTGAACAATTGTATGTTAAAAGTTGAACAATATTTTTTGAACAATATATAAAGTTTAACAATTATACCAAAAAAGTTGAACAATTGTATCTTAAAGTTGAACAATTTCATTTTTATGGTTAGACGACTGTTTCAGTAAGCAAATTTTATTTTTATTTTTTTGGGAAAATTTTTTTCTTCCTTTTTTTTCCTTGTTTTTCTACACGTTTTTATCATAAAATTATAATTAAAAAAGTTGAACAATTCCTTATTAAATTTGAACAATTGTATGTTAAAAGTTGAATAATGTTTTTTGAACGATATATAAAGATGAAAAATTGTACGAACAAAGTTGAACAATTATATCTTAAAGTTGAACAATTTCATTTTTATGGTTAGACTGTTTCACTAAGCAAATTTTAGTTTTTTTTTGGGCAAATTGTTTTTTTTTTCTTTTTTTTTTTTGTTTTTCTACATGTTTTTATCATAAAAGTATAATTAAAAAAGTTGAACAATTCCCTATTAAATTTGAACAATTATATGTTAAAAGTTGAACAATGTTTTCTGAACAATATATAAAGTTTAACAATTATACTAAAAAAATTGAACAATTGTATCTTAAAGTTGAACAATTTTATTTTGATAATTACACATCTGTTTTGACTAAGCAATGGTTAGTTTTGTTTTTTGTTTTTTTGGCCAATTTTTTTTCAGGATAAAACATTTTTAATTTTTTTTTCCTTACACGCTTTCCTCATAAAATTGTTTCTAAAAAATTAAAAAATTCTCTGTTAAATTTGAACAATTGTATCATACAAGTTGAACAACTTTTTTAACAATATATAAAGTTGAACAACTGAACCAGAAAAGTTGAACAATTTAAATTGCATGAAAATTCAAACTTATAACAAAAGATAGATTGGACAATACTTCATTAAAATTTTAACAATTGTCAAATAAACTTGAATTTTTGTTTATAATTTAATATAAACATAATACAACTAAAAAATATTCAAAACATAAACCCTAAATCCTAAATGTGTAGGAAAATAAAAATAGAAAAACGGCAAAAACGGCCATGCACAACTAAAAAATTATTTAAAAAATGAAATTGTTCAACATTAAGAGACAATTGTTCAAATTTATATACATAGCGAACACAGTTGTCGAACTATAAAAATAAAATTGTTCAACTTTAAGATACAATAGTTCAACTTTTCATATATAATTGTTCAACTTTAATATTGTTCGAATTTTAAGTGTGCAACTTTAAACATAATTGTTCAACTTTAAGAACTAATTGTTCAATTCTTTTCATACAAATTTTATAATGAAAACGTGTATAAAAAAAATAAAAAATAAAAAATTATTTTATTTATTTATTTATTTTTATTAAAAAAATAAAAAAATATCTGACCGTTGACCGGTCAACGCTGACCATTGACCGGGATTGAGTGTGGTAGGGTGTATGATAATATTAAAATAAATGGCCTAGAATGCTCCTCACGTTTCACCATAAGGGTGCTCCTCACATGAAGCTAATCATATATATATATATAAACGCTCTGATAAAACGAGAGTTATGGTAAAACGGAAGTATTAATCTGGAGCGTTGGATTGATGATGATGGATGGTTGGATGATTGAGCCTTACATTAGATATGGTAGGGGTGTAACCACCAAATCTAATCTAATAAGGCAATTATTTAATTTTTAATTAGGAAAAGATAATAAATGAGGTTGTTAGATGAGAGAGAAAATACAATATTTTCTCTTAAAACGATTTTTCAGCGTTCATGAATTTCGATCACGTCTTTATGAATATCGTTCATGCGTTTATGAATATCGATGGATGTGAATATCTCCACTTAAAACATGAATATCACCACTTGATTTTTTTAGCGTCCTAATGCTTTGCAAATTCGTAGATTTGTAAATTTGTTCTTGTTGCTTTTGTCATTGTTTCTTGAATATCGTCAATGTTTGTATGAATATCTTTGTTTAATATGTGGATATCACCAATTAAAGACATGAATAACACAACTTAAAATATGAATATCACCACTTAATATTATATGAATAACTTAATCAATTACACCATGAATATCATTAGAAATGACAAACATGAATATCACTATTACACAATGACTTGTGCTTTATTAGACGAGCAGGAAGCTTCAAACGTCTCTTCGTCAGTGCAACAGTTAGGCCTGAAAACAATGTTGAATATAAACAACATCATAATGAATATCACATCATAAAATTTGAATATCAACTACTCAGATCATGAAACGTTACATACAACATGAATATCAAAAACATTTGTATAAATATCACATCAAATAATTTGAATATCAATTGCAAACAGTACAAACAACACCATCAACAAGCAATTTGAACATCACATATAAAAACGTGAATATCAATAATCAATAACTCATACAACACCATCAACAAGCAAAATCTGAATCCACGTGAATATCAACACTATTATAATGAATAACACCACAGAGAAATTAAATATCATATATACAAACTTTAATTTGCACATGATGAATATCGGATAAACGAAATTGAATATCATATATACGAGCTTGTCGCCGCCGCCGCCTCGTTGTCCGTCGGAAATCGTAGGGTGCGTGTGGTCTATGTGCGAGAAGTTGTACTTAATCTTTCCTACATGTAGTTAACCATATATTTAAGAAGATACACGACAGAGAGAAAGCCATCTCATTTTCATTTACCAGAAACAAGATGAGCAGGACAAGCAATGAAAAAAATGGTAAAATTAGATTAGTAGAGCCAAAGGCCCAATATGACTATGCAAGATTTGCAATTTATGAAATTACAGAACTATGATTAAGCTGTTAATCAAGCCAAATTGAACGGAAAAATACTCGAAAGAGCCACAACCATTCCTGTAGCTTCATCTTGAACATTAGCAAGAACATACATGCAAGTATGCAGCCGATGGAACAAAAGGGGAAGAACAACTGATATTCTAACACTAACAAAGAGTGAACAATCATCCAAGAGGCTAATTTCTTAACATTAAACACAGAGAAAAAAAAATCCAACACTCAAACACAATATTTTTTCTCCACAATTACCTTCCCATTCATTAGAAGTCGTTCAGAAGCTCCGGCGCGGTACCAGGCCTCCTACGGGGACATATCCCACACCGTCGGCGAATTCGCCATGGAAACGCTGTCGTTCAGAAGCTCCGGAGCGGTTAATCGAGTCGCGATCGGGTGCATACATGACAACGAGGGCCTCTTCGTCGGTGCCGCCGGTCTGTTAGGCCTCGGAGGCGGCCCGTTGTCGCTCACTTCTCAGATCAAAGCGACTCCGTTCTCGTACTGCTTGGTGGACCGCGATTCGCGTAGATCCTCCACTCCGTCGGCGGCCAGCGGCTCTCGATCTCGCCGTCGCTCTTCCAGGCCGGCCAGTCCGACGGCAGAGGAGTCATCGTCGACTCGGGAACCGTTGTGACTCGTCTTCCTACTCAGGCTCTTCCAGGCAGGCCAGTCCGACGGCGGTGGCACTGTTCGAACGGAAAGAGGGGTGGAGTAAATGAGAGTTCGCTGGGTGTACTAACCAAGAGATGTTGGTGGAGTAAACCAGAGAGACAATTGCGGTTTTGAAAAAAGGAAGGTGAAGAAGACTTGGGTAAAAAATCCCTAAAATTACGGGGAGAATAAATAATTTGGTGTATATGCCGTCCATTATATTAATTTACATCCTTTTAGTTTTAATCTGGATCATTATTTTAATTCTAATCAAATGGCTCTCATTTGTACTTCCGTTTTACCCTAAGAAGCTGTTTTACCAGATCCAGATTATATATATATATATATATAGAGGAACGCTCCGATAAAACGAGAGTTATGGTAAAACGGAAGTATTAATCTGGAGCGTTGGATTGATGGTGATGGATGGTTGGATGATGTGGCCTTACAATAGATATGGTAGGGGTGTAACCACCAAATCTACTCAAATAAGATAATTATTTAATTTTTAATTAGGAAAAATTAATAAATAAGGTTGTTAGATGAGAGAGAAAACACAATATTTTCTCTTTCTAAAATCGCTAGATTCTGCTGATACATTTTCTTCTTCTTTAACGATTTTTCAACGTTCATGAATATCGATCACGTCTTTATGAATATCGTTCATGCGTTTATGAATATCGATGAATGTGAATATCTCCACTTAAAACATGAATATCACCACTTCTTTGCAAATTCGTAGATTTGCAAATTTGTTCTTGTTGCTTTTGTCATTGTTTCTTGAATATCGTTCATGTTTATATGAATATCTTTGTTTAATATGTGAATATCACCAATTAAAGACATGAATAACATAACTTAAAATATGAATATCCCCACTTAATAATATATAAAAAACATAATCAATTACACCATGAATATCATTCTATATTAGTATGAATATCACTATGTTTCACCATGAATATCATAACCCAAACGAAAAATAATTACTTCACACTAACACATATAGTTATACACGGAAAAATGTACATGAACATTAGTGTTGATTACATGAATATTAGGAATGACAAACATGAATATCGCTATTACGCAATGACTTGTGCTTTTTTAGACGAGCAGGAAGCTTCAAACGTCTCTTCGTCGGTGCAACGGTTATGCCTAAAAACAACATTGAATATCACATTATAAAATTTGAATATCAACTACTCAGATCATGAAACGTACATACAACATGAATATCAAAAGCATTTGTATGAATATCACATCAAATAATTTGAATATCAATTGCAAATAGTACAAACAACACCATCAACAAGCAATTTGAATACTATAATAGTGATATTCATTCCATATGTGATGATATTCACGTATTTTGTACGCATAGTCATACAAGTAAGTAGTCGATATTCATAAAAACAATGTCGATATTCAGAGTTTAATTCGCACATGATGATTATTCAGAGTTTAGGTGAATGATCCACACTCACTTGAAGTTCACTGCAAACAAGTCAAATTTAACCACTTGTTGTTCAAATCCACCACCGACCACTCTTACGAAACATGAGAGCAAACTCGACCTCCCTTTCCTTGTCAGATTCTTCGAAATAACAAGATTAACGAAAATGGACACATACCGCAAAACACGTGCTTTCCCATAAAATATAAACTCTCAAGGATGGCAAGCAAACAAACAAACATTTTTCAAGTCACAACAAATTAAGCAATATAAGTTGACTCACTTAAGAGCCAAGATTTATACAGACTTCAGTCTGGAATGCTGGCAATGTAGTAGAGATTTAACACTGTCTCTCTTTTCCACTCATAAGGAAAGGCTTAGGCTACTACCAAATGAAGTTCCAAGCCAAAATCTGATAATTCTTGCAACAAATTGTACAGGATATTGACCCTGAACTCATCAAGCAACAATGAGAAACCTTTCAGAATTCAGTTTTTCACATAACCTATACCTATGATGAAACACAACTCAAAATATTCATCAGAAGCCTTATTGCAGTAACAACACAAATCATAGATTATTATTTTTCAAATTTAAACTACAGAAACTACCCTAAAATTGAGCATGAGAAAAAAGCACTAGTACAATAGCATTCCAATTTGCTCCATTTCATTCCAAGCAGAGAAGAAAAACAAAATTGAGCATGGGAAAAAGCACGCGCATATCCACAAACAACTGTATTGGCTCTAAAATCCATGATTCACCCAATAAAGGAGCGTTTTGGGCGATTAAAAAGAGATTAAAAAATCAATTCAAAACAAATACTCGTAGGAAAAAGAAAGAGAGATCAAACAATTACTGGGACATCCACCGATCGTTTAAAATGAAGCGGATGGATCGAATTGAATGCGTACCAATTGAAACTCCAAGAAGTAGCAGTGGGAGCCTTCATCACCAACGATCCACAGGACAACGACGAGAGCTTCAATCAAAGACTTCAATAGCGATTGTGTGCAAAAGAGGGACGAAGAGCGTTACATATGGGAGGAAAAAATATGAGCAGTTTTAAAAAGAATATCCAATTTAGGAAGAAATAAAATAAACTCAATAATATCCCTAAAATTTCGGTTTTGGTTTTGAACCCAAATCAGGTAGGTGTCAGATATCTTTTTAATGTGCACCCCACTCCCATCAAATCAGGACCTTTCATCATCTTCCAAATCAACGGATATAATTTATACTTCTGTTTCACCGTAACTCATCGTTTCACCAGAACCTAAATATATATATATATGCTCTATCTTGAATAGTGTACCGGATTTCAAGAATTCAAAAAACATCTTTAAATACAAGATATAACTTATGCCCATCATATACCTAGATCATAATAGGAAGACCCAATTATGAACATGACATATAGTATTAATAGGAAACAAGACAACCTATTCAACCAAAAAATTCAAACCAAATTGTTTCATGTAATGGTCAAAGGCTCATATATAATTAGGAAAAAGCTATATGCAAACCAGTTTTTGTCTAAATGCAAACCAAATTGTGCGCGTACATTAAGCGCACAAAAATTGTGAGCTTAATGTACGCGCACAAGGGTATAATGGTATTTAAAAAAAATATACGAAGTGATAAGGGGAGGAACCTGGAGGAATCTGTGCGCTTATTTTAAGCGCACATCTGTGCGCTTATTGTAGGCGCACAAATATGCGCCTATTTTAGAGCACAACTTCTTCTTCCTCCTCCCTCGCTCTTCGCTGAACCCTAAACCATTTCGCTCGAACAGCGGCGGCGGCGGCGCTACCCCAAACCTCACCCCCTCCCTCTATTCTTCCCAATTAATCCCAAATCCGACGATGGAATCTTCTTCCCCTCCACTTGGCGGCCCAATCCGTGACTCAAGCGGCGGCGGTGGCGAGTTCGTGGCTTCTCCAGCGGCGGCGGCGATTTCTGGCGGCCTTGCGGAGGAGGCCGGTGATGCGCGGCGAGGGCTGGTGACAGATGGTGGTGATGCGCGGCCATGGGCTGGTAGCGGTGGTGGTGGCGGTGGTGGTGGTCCGATTGGTGGCGGTGGTGGCGGTCTCGGCGGTGTATGTGTGGCGATGGAGGAGGAAGACGAGGACGAGGACTCGACAATCAGACGACGAGTGAGGGGTGGTGGCAGACGACCGGCAACCCGATCGACACCCTTGCCAGACATGTCAGTAGACGTTACCGTCACTCCCACACCGATAGGCGTCCATCAGGTATAATTTTAATTTAATCAGATTTTATTAAAATTTAATTTTATTAGATTATCGATTTTAGGAAGAAAAAATATATAGATTTGTTAGAATATAAAATATATAATTTGAATTACAAAATAAAGTATTTTAGGAAAATTAAAATTGAAAATACAGGATTTTATAATTGAAAGTATATATTTGTTAGATTTTAGATGTGAATTTAGATTGATAATGTTGTTAGAATTATGCAATCTATTTGAGATTGAATAATGTTGTGCAAATGAAAATTTTATTATTATTGTCGTACGTAAAATTTTATTGAATATACGCAATATTGAATTTAGATTATTAGGAATTAGATTTGATTAGAATTTGAAAATATGAAATTTAATTTAATTTATGTCATTCTAATTCGACTGAATAATATTGTTTTCAAACAAATACGCCTTTAATAATCTTTTTAAAAAAATGTAGTTGGTACGAGAGTCTTTAGGAGGTTCTGAGGGGATGACACATCCGGCTCCGATAGCGGACCGACTTGTCGTTCCTCGGAAACATATATCAGACACCGTCCGTCGGCGCGCTGCTATGGTACGAGCTGATATCATAGGTGACGCAGCCGCGGTTTCTCAGCCTCCTGTTCAGACCGATGATGATACCATGGAGGATGTGTGTGCTGAGGATACACCAGTTGATGAGGAGGCGCATCAGACCCGGGAGATGTCAGATGACGATGAGGGCATCGAGGGAGAGTTCATGGTCTCTTTTGAGCCGATTTTGTCAACGGATGAGGTCGACCCTCTAGCCGCACCCACTCTTTCCCCTCTTTTTGCCCCCTCTCCTGTTGGTACATCCCAGGTCGGGGGCGTTGATTTTGTCCCCTCTCCAGTTGGTTCCCCTCCACCCGCTCCTAGCTATGCACCTCTTCCTCATGGTGCGCCCGTTTTAGGCCAGGCTGCGTGGATGCCAAGAGGGCCACGAGTCCCTATCCTCCTCCAGGGCTACACGACCCACATTACGAGGGCAATTTGGGACGTGACCCCTCCTGGCCCTCCTGTCCATATTGTTGCCCCCATCCTCCCGATCAACTGACGCAGGAGAGGTGGAGGAGGTAGAGGACGTCGAGGACGTCGAGGAGATGATGCTCCAGAGGAGGCTGCTCTAGAGGAGGCTGCACCGGGGGCTCAGCGCCGCCAGGATTTGGTACGTATTTAGTATGTAGTCCCGTATTAATTGAAATTTTAATTTTTGTAGATAACTTATACTGCTTGGTTGAATTTTCAGGACCACAAGGTCTTGAAGGTCCACTTTCACGTCGGCTGGACCTCTCCCCTCGAGGAGTTTATCAGACCCGGGCCAGACACATGGTTTCAGCTGGCAGAGCGTAGCGGTCTCACCCATCTACGCACTCTAGGCACTGGGGCAGTGGATCATGTGTTGGTGTCTGCTTTTGTCGAGAGATGGCACCCCGAGACATCCTCGTTCCATTTTCCATGGGGCGAGATGACCATTACATTACATGACGTTTATGAGATTCTTAGGGTGCCGATTGCCGGGAGGAGCTGCACGGGTCTGCTTGGTATAGATCTGATGTAGAGGGTCGTGCAGTTCTTTGGGCATCCCGACACGACACATGTGCAGAGATGGTACAAGGACGGCGGCATTCCATTGGACTGGCTTCAGGATGAGCTGAAGCGGCGGATGAGGGCGCCATAGGAGGATGAGGACCAAAGCGCCATAGCTACACTGTATCTGTTCCTCCTGCTCGGCAGTACAGTTATGGTGGACAAGTCTACGAAGGCGATCAAGCACAAGTGGTTGGCGTTGCTGTTCGACCACTCGACCACCGATCGGTACGCATGGGGAGCTGGTATATTGGCCTTGCTATACAGGAACTTAGGCCAGGCTTCCAAACGAGATGCACAGGGCATTGCCAGTTCTGGCATACTGTTGAGGGTAAGTAATGTCATTTTATTCTTATCGTTTTTATTGTAAAGTTATAAATTCGTTTTTATTCTTATCGTTTGATCATGATTTGCAGTCATGGAAATGGGCGTATTTTCCCCATTTCCGTGGACATTATGTCATGGACCCTGCTGCCATTGGCACTGATGCTGCTGCTTTCAGAGAGGGCCAGGAGGTTCCACAGGGCAAGAACCCTGGTCGTTTGGTATGCATGCGTCAGATTCTAGATAGCATCAGATATGAGGAGGTAATCTGTTACTTTAAATGAATAGTTTATTTTATAATATATATTAACATAACTAATATCATATAAATTACATGTTACAGGTTCAGTGGTTTCCTTTCGCTCGTGTATCATTCGACCGGCCAGAGTACGCTCCTTCCATGTTCAGAGGTATCATCCAGGTCTGTGATGTACAGGAGCCGTATTTGCCAGACCGCGTCCTGCGACAGTTTAGGCACGTGCAGGAGATCCCAGCCTTACCTCCGCAGCCCATATCAATCACCCGTGCGTTCAACCTGAAATACTATGGCGTCACATTCCATGCTGATCTATTGGGGGCGTGGGATGAGGATCTGAGGCCTCTGATCCGGATAGACGATCCACCTGCCACGCAGTATTGGGATGTGACAGATGACTACCTCGATTGGCTGGACGAGTATTCTCACGTGTTAGTGGATCCCAGATCCACTAGACAGGATCGTCCTGTCGGCCCTGTCCATCCCACACCTATTGTGGACACTCTTGCGGTATGTTTAATTTGCTTAATTCAATAAATGTTTATTATTATTAAATAAATATTATATATACAATGTAATGGGTAATGTCATTACGAATGCAGCGGAACCAGTTGGTTGCAGGTGAGCTCCGTGCTTATTTAGCCAAGCCGATGGATAGGAGCGTTATTACCATCGAGGAGGTTCGGACATTCATGGGGCTTCTATTGCATATGTTGACTCATGACACTCCTTCGATGGCCGCCCCTCCACCTCGTGCGTCTCAGTCACAGTTTTTTACGCATTCTACACACGAGGCTGGGGAGGGTAGTGGTAGTCAGTCGGGTGGCGAGTAGGGTTCTTATGTATGGTCGCAAACTGTTATGTAGCACTTATAAATTATGTACATTTTATGTTATTTGATACTTTTCCTGGATGACTTATCGTAATTTATTTCAGTTTTCCAAAAATCAAGATTTTCGTGTTACAGTTGTATATTAGCTTTTCGTGTTATTGGGCCTTATTTCGGGCCCAATGCCTGTGTAACGGTCGACTAACTACAACGGGAATAAATCCGACTGTTTATGCGCTTATTGTAAGCGCACAAACGGTCAGATTTATTCAATCTTATGAAAGATGGCTATAACTCAGCGGTGACTCCTCCTCTGATGATGGTGGAAATGGTGAAATGGGCCAAAAACACCAAAAAATGCAAAATGGGCCCACTCTAGGCCCAATAACACTTCTAAATGGTGAAATGGGCCAAAAACACCAAAAAACGCAATATGGGCCCACTCTAGGCCCAATAACACTTCTAAATGGTGAAATGGGCCCACTCTAGGCCCAATAACACTTCTAAACGCAATATGGGCCCACTCTAGGCCCAATAACACTTTAATGTAATGAAATACTACTAACATAAGTGTAACTATATGAAATGTAATGAAATACTATGGTATATAAGTGTAACTATATGAAATACTATGGTATATAAGTGTAACTATATGAAATACTATGGTATATAAGTGTAACTATATGAAATACTATGGTATATAAGTGTAACTATATGAAATATAATGAAATACTATGATATATAAGTCTAAGTATACTTGATTTCATGAAATACTATAGTATATAAGAAACACTATATGAAATGTAATGAAATACTACTAACATAAGTGTAACTATACTTGATTTAATGTAATGAAATACTATTAACATAAGTGTAACTATATGAAATGTAATGAAATACTATGATATATAAGACTAAGTATACTTGATTTGATGAAATACTATAGTATATAAGTGTAACTATATGAAATATAATGAAATACTATGGTATGTAAGTGTAACTATATGAAATGTAATGAAATACTATGATATATAAGTCTAAGTATACTTGATTTCATGAAATACTATAGTATATAAGAAACACTATATGAAATGTAATGAAATACTACTAACATAAGTGTAACTATATGAAATATAATGAAATCCTATGGTATATAATTGTAACTATATGAAATGTAATGAAATACTATGATATATAAGTCTAAGTATACTTGATTGCATGAAATACTATAGTATATAAGAAACACTATATGAAATGTAATGAAATACTACTAACATAAGTGTAACTATACTTGATTTAATGTAATGAAATACTATTAACATAAGTGTAACTATATGAAATGTAATGAAATACTATGGTATATAAGACTAAGTATACTTGATTTGATGAAATACTATAGTATATAAGTGTAACTATATGAAATATAATGAAATACTATGGTATATAAGTGTAACTATATGAAATGTAATGAAATACTATGATATATAAGTCTAAGTATACTTGATTTCATGAAATACTATAGTATATAAGAAACACTATATGAAATGTAATAAAATACTACTAACATAAGTGTAACTATACTTGATTTAATGTAATTAAATAATACTAACATAAGTGTAACTATAGTATAAAATTGAATGAAATACATTATATTCTGTGTGCTTAATGTACACGTACAAATATTGTGCGCTTAATGTAAGCGCACATATCTGTACGCGTACATTAAGCGCACATATACATGGGCCCAAATACAACTTACTTCTCCGGTGTCAAGAACTTTTCGATCTCAAGTCGCGCTTGAAGATACATCTTTGGGTAAGCTTATTATTCCAATTTCTTTCGATTTATTAACCCTAATTTATTATATTAATGGATTAATGATATTTGTAGGAAAACCAAGCACTACAACAAATAATGACATCTTCATCCGAATCATCAACAAAGCCAAATAGGCAGCATCAACAAATAAGTGATCCACAATGCGAGTGTAATTTGAAAGCCGTTGTCCGTACTTGGGATTTGCAGTGGAACTACGGAAGGAGGTATTGGGGATGCCCAAAAATGCGGTGTTTATACAAGAAGTATATTGATCTTATGTACGAGGACAGGCCACACGCGGTTATTCGACAACAATGGCGGGAAAAACAAGATCTTGTTAAGGAGAATCAAGATCTTGTTAAGCAAAATCAAGAACTTTTACAAGAACTGGATAAGATGCGTAGGTATAACCTCAATCTATATAATGAGATCTTTTATGAAACAAGATCTTTTATGAAACCCACCAAAGCAATACGTTATATTACATTACAAACTGCCTTAGAGTTTTACATGAAGTATATGATAAGAGTGAATCAACTAAGCCAAATAATCTGGATTCAGACCGGCTGCCTTGCGGCATTCCCTAAACTCTCGCAATTTCGAATCATACACTTGTTCCCACCACATGATTCTTGGATCGCAGTGTCTTCGCCACGCATACGTAATGGGTGGTAATGGAGAGTCGGAACTGAGCGTCACCTATACGAATACAAACAAAAAATACAAAATTAGTATATACTATATTGCAAATCATATATCAAAGTACGCATACATAAACAAAACATTACCGGTATCCAGTGGTTGTGATCCCCTACGTGTGCTATCCCCGTCATTTGTATGGGAGGTGTGCAACATGGTCCAAACGGCCTAATTGGTAAGCACAATAAAGGGTACTGAGATATGACGATCACAGCAACATTATACGCCGTGGCAAACACTAAACCCATGAATGGCATGTCAAGCCAATACTCCGGGCCGCAAGGGCTCTTCACATAGTTAATTTGAACCATTAGATCATCCCATGTCCCTGGTCGTGTAGCCTCTAGTATTGGCTCCCACATTTGTCGGTTGACACGCAACTCCTTTGCCATGGCGCTGCGAATCAAGGGATATTGACCCTGACTCATCCCCATAAGCACAGCCAAAGACCGATAACCACAATGTCCGTCTAGATGTACATCCATAGCACCATTAATGTACCTAAACCATAAGTAATCTATATTCCGAACCCCAAAGTCCACCCCATGATGAATCATGGGTTCTTCAGGCCACTCCTTCGACGGACGGACTCCAACATGGTCGGTCTCGATGTACACCTCCTCCATTTGTGATTCCTCTGGTTCCGGCTGGGTCGGCATGTCCTCAGCGTCGAGCACCACGACACTTGCTTGCTTTATGGGATGACCTGGCCCTTTCACCTTCTCCTTTGCCTTTGCCTTCTCGGACTTTAGTAGGTCTTCTCTTACGTGCTCATGCCGGCTCTTTTCCCTAGTCGGCGACCCCTTTGCCTTGTTCTTCGCACCAATTGGCCTTCCCTTTGTACAGATGCCCGTCGGCTCCATAAACATACTCTGTTTCGGATGCTCCAAGGCCATGTACAAATCACTCAGTTGCCATGCCGTGGCTTTGCTCAAAGTTCGTCTTTCCACTCTCGACCACATCTCACGCAATCTCAACTCTGGAACGGACAACGGAACACTGTCGTCAGCAAGCGCAAATGTTGTTGGATCCTCTTCCCAATGCAAGTCCTTCCAGAAGTCGTGAATGTCGTCTAGAGTGAGAGTTGTCCTCGTAATGATGGCGTTTGCAATATCGTGTACGCACGACAATCCAAGGCAGTCTCTCACCCAAGGATCATCACATACTTCTGAATAGTCCTCCTTGACTAACTTATCATACATAGCCAACAACAAATCAAAGCACTTATCTGACACTCTATAGAAGAGTCTTGAAAAGACGATTTGGGCAACCGGCGGAAACCCTGGATCGTTGAACTCCATTGGTCTTGTAGACAGTGACTTGTTCATGGTTGCCTTAATCGTGTCGATTTGAAGAATGATTGCATGGTGTATCCTCACGATCACTCTGTTAAAGCCGCCTCTGCTAGACCCCACAATACCTTTCAAGACACGATGCATCCCCTCAACCCTATCAAAACAAAAAACATTTATTGCCTTAGCACGACCTTGGAACTGATAAGTACAAACAATCAACTACACATTGTTGAAAAGATACATGTTTGAAGTCCTCGTGAAGAAATGTAGGGTGGAATCCGTCCAAGCTCTTACTATGCTTTCCTTGTAAGGAGTGAGCCATTCCCTCTCGACGTATCCAACAAGGCCGCTCTTCCATGACGTCCTCAATGCTCTGAGCCTCTCCTCGTAGCTTTCCTCGGTGGTCGAGCAAAAAAGACTCCAGCACTGGTTTGTAAACGTATCGACTCTGGCACTGTTTTTTATAACCTTGTCGGCATGTGCCTTGATGTTGTTTCTAATATGGACCCAACACAAGAGATGTCTCACCGGAACGTCTTTGAAAACTATCTTAACAGCTTTGATGAGAGCCTTCTCACAATCGCTCATTATAGCCTTTGGCATTACCCCCAACTCGTCAAACAAGTTCCGAAGGGCCCTCAATATCCAATGGTAATGGAAAACTTTTTCACCTCGGGTGAATGCGTACGCAATGTTGAACGTCTTGTGAGTGCACGTAAAACCAACAATCTCCACCAATGGCATTTCATATCTATTCATAGACATAATAAATTAAAATAGCAATATTTAGTTAATATAACTAATCAAATTGTAGCACATACCAAAATATCTAACTACTATTAAAATGTATTACACACTTATTTGTCTTGTATGTGGCATCAATGATCACAACGTGCGGGAACTTCTTCAGCAACCGTATCGACTCTGGGTGAGCAAAAAACAAAATCTCTACCTCGTCCCCTTTCTTCACATTCCTAAGAGGATAGAAAAGATACCCGTTGTCTTTCAAAAATTGAAGGGACCACTGAGTAACCGTCAATTCACCACGATCCTCGAAATGGAGCTTCTTCAAAAAGTTGGCAACCTGCTTCATTGATGTTACATTCCCCGGAAAGTCTTTTCTCAAATGCGAAACAATCTCTTTCGGAGTCTTCCGAGAATCGCCAAATTTCCTAGCTATGGCCTTCTCTTCCTCTGTCATTCGTCCCATGAATGCATTCCCGTGAAAGGTAGTCTGAAGCTTGTGGTTGTGGGTGCCATGTATAACATCCAATACCCAGCTTGATGTAAGAAACCCGTGCTGCTCGCTTTTCACACGACACCCATACAACTCAAACTTACAACCGCACTTCTTCGATCTTCGTTTTTGAATCCTTGGAACCGACAACTCCGAATTTTCTACATTACCTTTCGGCCTCCCAGATCTAGGCTCACCATATCTATCGCATATCAAACTAACTAAATACGAAGTTGAAGCACGTTTCACCAAAACTATCATTAACTCTTTTGCTCTACCTCTCGCCCATTGAATCATTTCATCCATACTCTCCCAAATTAGGCCACTTTGAAAATGTCTCGTATAATCTTCACCCTATATTTATTTTTAAATTATGATTTATTATACTGTCTATATTATAATTAGAACAAACTAATAATACAACAAATTTGCAAAGACATTATTTCATAGCAAATTTACATACTTTAAAAATTGTTCGGTTATGAATTAAACACTAACCTTGAACAAATCACAATCATCTCCTCTGTCTTCGGAGTCCGAGTCGCTCCATTCTTCATCCACTTCTTCGTCTTCTCGAGCTTGTATCCAATCTCGCACATCATCATCAATTTGCAAATCCATTTCAATTTGCAAATCCAATCTCGCACCTCATGACAATTTATAGACTAAAATCGAGCCGTTGCAATCAGGCCGTTGGTGCGCTTAGTGTAAGCGTACCAACGGCCGGATCGTACTATCTTGTGCGCTTAGTATAAGCGCACAAGATAGTACATGGTTTGGCCTTGTGCGCTTATACTAAGCGCACATGACTTGACCCTTGTCCCCTGTATATTTTTTTAAATACGCTTATGCCCCTGTGCGCGTAATATAAGCGCACAAAAGTCGTGTGTTTACATTAAGCACACAGTTTGGTTTGCAATTAGACAGAAATTGGTTTGCATATAGACTATGCCTATAATTATGATGCCTATCATGTACCTAGTTGCACAACATGTGATGTGGCCAAATGAAGCCACGTAATGAACAATTTAAAATCTCAAACAGCACATATAAACTCCCACAACTGTGATATTAGTTTAAACATGTTTTCGATCAGAAACATATACCGACAGATCACCATATATATATATAGAGTCAGACTCCGGTGAAACGGATGCTTACGGTGAAATGTGAGGAGAAATGAGAGCCAACCATTTTGGGACAATGGAAGGCTATGATGGAACATCCATCATAGCAAACATATACCCTCTCACACACAATCACACCACATGGTCAACATCTGATCATTGACCCGTCAATGGTCAAACTGACTTTTGTCCTTTTTTTTTTAACAATTAATTTTTTTTAAAAAATATATTTTTATTCTTGTTTTTCTACACGTTTTTATCATAAAATTGTCATTAAAAAAGTTGAACACTTCCTTATTAAATTTGAACAATTGTATATCAAAAGTTGAACAAAGTTTTTTGAACAATATATAAAGTTGAACAATTGTACAAACAAAGTTGAACAATTGTACAAACAAAGTTGAACAATTGTATCTTAAAGTTGAACAATTTCATTTTTATGGTTAGACGACTGTTTCACTAAGTAATTTTTATTTTTAATTTTTTTGGGCAAGTTTTTTTCTTCATTTTTTTTATTGTTTTTCTACACGTTTTTATCATAAAATTTTAATTAAAAAAGTTGAACAATTCCTTATTAAATTTGAACAATTGTATGTTAACAGTTGAACAATATTTTTTGAACAATATATAAAGTTTAACAATTATACCAAAGAAGTTGAACAATTGTATCTTAAAGTTGAACAATTTTATTTTTATGGTTAGACGACTGTTTCAGTAAGCAATTTTTATTTTTATTTTTTTTGGGCAAATTTGTTTCTTCCTTTTTTTCCTTGTTTTTCTACACGTTTTTATCATAAAATTATAATTAAAAAAGTTGAACAATTCTTTAATAAATTTGAACAATTGTATGTTAAAAGTTGAACAATGTTTTTTGAACAATATATAAAGTTGAACAATTGTACGAACAAAGTTGAACAATTGTATCTTAAAGTTGAACAATTTCATTTTTATGGTTAGACTATTTCACTAAGCAAATTTTAGTTTTTTTTCTTCCTTTTTTTCTTGTTTTTCTACACGTTTTTATCATAAAATTATATTAAAAAAGTTGAACAATTCCCAATTAAATTTGAACAATTGTATGTTAAAAGTTGAACAATATTTTCTGAACAATATATAAAGTTTAACAATTATACCAAAAAAGTTGAACAATTGTATCTTAAAGTTGAACAATTTTATTTTTATAATTACACATTTGTTTTGACTAAGCAATGGTTAGTTTTGTTTTTTGTTTTTTTGGCCAATTTGTTTTCAGGATAAAACATTTTTTTTGTTTCCTTACACGCTTTCCTCATAAAAATGTTTCTAAAAAATTGAAAAATTCTCTATTAAATTTGAACAATTGTATCATACAAGTTGAACAACTTTTTTAACAATATATAAAGCTAAACAACTGAACCAGAAAAGTTGAACAATTTAGATTGTATGAAAATTCAAACTTATAACAAAAGATAAATTGGGCAATACTTCATTAAAATTTTAACAATTGTCAAATAAACTTCAAGTTTTGTTTATAATGTAATATAAACATAATACAACTAAAAAATGTTCAAAACATAAACCCTAAATCCTAAATGTGTAGATAAATAAAAATAGAAAATGGCAAAAACGGCCATGCACAACTAAAAAATTATTTAAAAAAATGAAATTGTTCAACATTGAGAGACAATTGTTCAAATTTATATACATAGCGAATACAGTTGTCGAACTATAAAAATGAAATTGTTCAACTTTAAGATACAATAGTTCAACTTTTCATATACAATTGTTCAACTTTAATATTGTTCGAATTTTAATTGTGTAATTTTAAACATACAATTATTCAACTTTAAGAACTAATTGTTCAATTCTTTTCATACAAATTTTATAATGAAAACGTGTATAAAAAAAATTAAGAAAAAAATTAATTTTTTTTAATAATAATAATAATAAAAAATTTGACAAAAAAATTAAGAAAAAAATTAATTTTTTTTAATAATAATAAAAAAAAAAAAATTACGGTTGACCGGTCAACGCTGACCATTGACCGGGATTGAGTGTGGTAGGGTGTATGGTAATATTAAAATGAATGATCTAAAATGCTCCTCACGTTTCACCCTAAGGGTGCTCCTCACATGAAGCTAACTCTATATATATATATATATATTTAACTAATATCACGATAAATATATAGCATACAAATACTATACAGTGTCAAATCAAATATATATATATAATATGAAATAAAATTTATTCGAATCGAAAGATTAAAGTTACCCAACACTTATATTTCGTCTCGTCCCCAAGAATGGCTTGAAGTAGGGTACCATTGACATTCGGGATTCTAACCAAAATCGCTTTTAAATTGTTAGTAGAAACCACATCGAAACCGAAACGAAAGCTTACTTATGAACAAATGAAAAACCGTTTTGAAAACGTTGTTGTGGTGTGGTATGATGTCAACTGCCTTAGAAGCGATTTCGTCCTGACCCGCGGTGCAAAGTCAGAAGTCAGACAAGGCGTCGCCCCCCAAGGATCACACAGCACTCACCGATCGCTTGCACTCGCCAAAGGAGGATTGGAATCATCGGGTATGCTCATAACCAAAACCGATTTTTTTGTAGAGAGTTGATTTTTTTGTATTCTCAAAACTAGAAACCGACCTCCTTTTATAGAGGAAATATCGGTTGGGCAAAACTTAGGGATCAAGTAGTTACAAAGATTAGATTTCCAAATATCAATCTATAAAAGATAATGAAAGAAAATCAAATATGAAAAGATAATATAAAGATAGAACTTGGAAGTTATGGATAAGAAGTTAATTTACAAATCTTAAAACCCCAAAATTAATTTAGTTTTGAAAATTCCAACACTTCCAACATTTTTTACTCACAACAGTAAGAGTTATTGGCGAATAAGGATCGAAGATCTTAATATGGGGCTTGATCAAGTGAGAATGGGGCTTATGGTGTAAAATGAGAATGAATCACCACTCTTGGATGGACTTCCATCCAATGATGGAGATAAAAGCTTCATTTAAGTGGTCATGTGCATGGCACATGACCACTTAAGTGGGTCAACTCCGGCATTGAACGTCGGTCAACTCCGGCATTGAACGTCAGTCAACTCCGGTCACCGCCGGTCAACACCAGCGTTGACCGGATTTCATGCACTTTTGACTGACGTAAAACCGGTCAACTTTTTTTTTTACGGGGCCATTTTTTTTTCTTTGGGCGATTTTTTTGTATCCGGCCCAAAATTTTCTATGCACATTTAGTGCATAAGTTATGCACATTCACGCAAGATTTCATGCACTTCTAACCGTTCAAGCTTTTTTTCTCCTAAAATGTTTATTTTCGGGGTCTAGATTTTTTCCGCACATCCAGTGCAATGGATAATGGCTTATATGTGCATATGATTTGTACTAGCATATACAATGCAAACGTTATGCACATTCAAGCCAATTTGCATACACATCTAGTGCAATACGTGTGAAGTGCATACATCTATGCGTGTATGTGCATGAATAATGGCTTGTTTGTGCACCTAATTTGCACTATGAGTGCATATATCGGGTTTGTGTTGACAATGTGCATGAGTTTTAGACCGTGTGTGAATGATTATTGAAGTGCATGAGTTTTTGCATGTATGTGCACATAGAATAGTATACTTGTGCATTTATTTTTGTACTAGATGTGAAATTCATTTAGTTTTTAACATGCATTGCTCTTTTTTTCAAAAGTGCATGAAATTCTGAAGAAATGTGCATAGAAAATTTTGGCCCAAAAAATGAAAATTTCGTCCCCAAAAACCAAATTTTGGACCCGGAAAAAAAAATGTCGGTCAACGCCGGCGTTGACCGCCGGTGACCGGAGTTGACCGCTGGAGTCCGACATTGACCGGCAAGTGAAGTTTGACCAAGGGGTCATGTGCATGGTACATGCCCCCTTTAATGAAAATTTGATCTAAACACTTGAATTTGTCTCCATCCAAGGACTATAGGATCATTCTCATTTTACACCATAATAATCATTCTCAAATGATCAAATTTCTCTTAATATATGATAATAATAAAACAAAAATTAACATTACAACTAAAAGTATATACAAGTATGGTACAAGACACAAATACTAAACTAATAAATGTGAAATTTGTTGCTGTTTGCATCGGTATCGTTATTTGCTCGGAAACACAACCTTAAATATCATACGGAGTATTTATTTTACTAAACTTTATCGGTTTATATCTTATCTATGTCAATAGTTTGTCACAATTATATGAACCTTATAATCTTCGTCACTAGTAACATTATTATGATAATGAAATGTATTAATTGGACGCAACTAGCTAGCATATGAAGCAAGAAATTTCTAGTGATCGCGATCATATTATTTGACAGTATATAAATTCTCATATAATGTTGTAAAAGTACGGAAGAATTGATAGAAGATTAATCTGCCATGAAAGCTTGACAGAAAACTTTACAGGAAAAAGGACAACATAGAGCAAAACGCCCCAAAAGGTTGTTAGAAAAATATTTTGTGTGTCAGAGAACAATTACAGAGGAGGCATTAAATAGCCTGAAGGCTAGCTGTCACGTGTACAACACGTGATCAAGCTCTTAACAAAAGATGTAACATGACATAGGCAAAATACATATGACATATTCTAACACCCCTCTCAAGATGGAGAAGGGTCTACCATTCCCATCTTGGAGAAGAGAGACTGTAAGCGATTGCCAGGAAGGGCTTTGGTGAGGAAGTCTGTCATTTGTGAATGGGTGTGAACATGTGACAAACTGATCAAACCCTCAAGCAATTTTTCTCTAGCGTAGTGACAATCCAATTCAATATGTTTAGTCCTCTCATGGAAGGTCGGGTTTCGAGCAATATAGATTGCGGCTTGATTGTCACATTTGACTGAGATAGGTGTGATGTTAGGGACACCTAATTCGGCCAATAAACGGCTCAACCATGCCAGTTCAGTACAAACACGTCGTAGGGAGCGGTATTCTGCCTCCGCAGAGGACAAGGAGACACTTTGTTGTTTCTTAGATTTCCAAAAAATCAGATTGCCACCAAGAAAAACCATGTAGCCGCTGACAAATTTGTGTGAATGTGGGCAAGTTGCCCAATCTGCATCACAAAAAGCCTGTAGAGAAAAGTTGTCTAAATGGTTTAGAAGCAATGCCTTTGAATGAGTACCTCGGACATAAGACAGAACATGGAAATCTGCATCTAGATGGGGTTGGCGAGGAGCCTGATTAAACTGGCTGAGGAATTGAACTGAATAAGCAAGGTCTGGTCGAGTGTTCACAAGGAAATTAAGCTTCCCAATCAATTGCTTGTAGATCAGCGGATCAGCAAGCAAATCACCATCCTCAGGAAGCAGCTTAACTCTAGGATCGATAGGGCTAACTGCATTGTGTGTTGTATCAATGGGAAAGTCATTAAGTATCTCAACAATAAATTTCCTTTGACTCAATAAGAGACCTTGTGTTGTAGGAATGAATTCAATACCCAAGAAGAAATGCAAATTGCCTAGATCCTTGATTTTGAACTCAGTGTCTAGGAAAGCCTTTAGTGACTGAATTTCGGACAGATCATTCCCTGTCAATAAAATGTCATCAACGTATACTACCACAAACACAACTGAAGTTCCCTCTTTCTTATGGAAAAGAGAGTAGTCATTCAAAGATTGTGTGTAGCCATGAGATCTCAAACTTGTAGACAACTTAGCATACCACTATCGTGATGCCTGCTTCAACCCATATAAAGACTTTCTCAATTTGCAAACTTTATCTGCACTGTCCACAAGCAAACCAGGTGGAACCTTCATAAACACTTCCTCTTCTAAACCTCCATGCAAAAAAGCATTGTTCACATCCAATTGAAAGATTTCCTACTTGTTTTTTAAAGAAACAGAAACAAGGGACCTGACTGTAGTCATTTTTATGACAGGAGAAAAAGTTTCATTGTAATCCACCCCCTCTTGTTATGTGAACCATCTGACAACCAGCCGTGCCTTATATCTATCAATGGTGCCATCAGATTTTCTCTTGACCTTATACACCCATTTACAGCCTATGGCTTTCTTACCCTTAGGTAAGACAACAACATCCCAGGTATGGTTCAAATCGAGTGCAGTAAACTCATTTGTCATAGCTTGTCTCCAATCAGCAAATTTGCAAGCTTGTTCATAGGTAAAAGGTTCTGTGTCGGGATGAAAGGAAGAAGGGAAATAATGAGTAGGAAACGAAATGGTTGAAGTAAGGGTATGACCACAAAATCCTGCCTCACTGTCAATGGCAGAACAAACATAGTCTGACAGATAAGAGGGTTGTGTGTGTGCTCTGGAAGATCTCCTAAGAGCAGGTTCCTCACTAACTGTAGGGTGTAGAAAGGGTTGAGAGAGAATGGGAACGTCTTCACTAGGTAAGGGTGTAGAAGGATAGACAGGAGGTTGAGAACATGAAGGTAAAGAGGAGTCATGAAAGGGAAATAAATTCTCATGGAAAACAACATCTCTAGACACCAGAATTTGATGTGTCTCTAGATTGTATAGTTTATATCCTTTCTTCCCAAAAGGATAGCCTAAGAAAACACAAGGCACTGCACGTGCTTGAAACTTGTCTCTCCCTTCCTGAAGAGTAGAAGCAAAACATAAACAACCAAAGCTTTTGAGATGTGCATAAGAAGGAGGGTGATTATATACAAGCTCATAAGGGGCTTTACTGTGAAGAGCTTGTGTGGGCAATCTGTTGATCAAATAGGCTGTTGTGAGAATGCTTTCACCCCAAAACTTGAGAGGTAATTTTGACTGGAACATCAGGGCTCGGGCAACCTCCAAGAGGTGCCTATGTTTTCTCTCATCCACCCCATTCTGCTGAGGTGTTGCAACACAAGAAGTTTGGTGCACTATACCTTGAGCAGTCAAATATTCTGAGGCCTCTCTGCTACTGCCCAGTTCAAATGCATTATCACTCTTGAGAACTTGAACCTGTCTCCCAAATTGAGTGGTGACCATGGCCAGAAAACTCTTAATCATAGTGAAGGCATTACTCTTGGCAGAAAGCAAATGCACCCAAGTAGATCGGGTAAAGTCATCAACAATTGTCAAAAAATACTTAAATCCATTGAAAGTCATGGTATGATATGGCCCCCATACATCAACATGCACAAGCTGAAAAGGATATGTAGAAGTGATGTTACTGACAGGGAAAGAAAGCCTAGATTGTCTTGATTTAGCACAAACTTCACAAGGCAAAATTTCTGGTTTGTGCAGCAAATCTGTCTTTACAAAAGGCAAAGCCTGAAGCTTATAAAAGGGTAAATGTCCTAAACGAACATGCCAAAGATAAGTGTCTTCTCTACTAGAAACTGAAGATGCTATTCCTCCATTGTCATTTCTGTGTATTTCCTCATCTGTCCTGAGCACATATAATTCCTTGAAGACTCTACCAATCTCCAGATGTTCCTTCATAAAAGGAGCCTGCAAAAGACATCTCGTGCGAGTAAACAACACCTTATAGCACATGTATTTAATCAGTTTCCCAACAGACAGCATGTTACACTTGAAAACAGGCACAAATAAGACATTCTGCAACATCAAATCTGGCAAAACTGTGATTGTCCCAACTATGTCCACTTTAGTACTGTCTCCATTAGGTAAAGCAATCTCAAAAGGTCTTGACAAAGTTTTACAATGCCTAAATAAACTCTTATCACGGCACATATGGCAACTTGCACCACTGTCCAGGATCCAGACAGTTTTATTTAAAATTTCTTTGGTGAAGGATGTACTTGCAAACCCAGCAAAATCATCTTGTTCTGACTCCTTCTTTGGTGGTTTTCCTGAGCTTTGATGTATCATCTTGATCAATTGAACCAGTTGTTCCTTGGTGAACTCTGAGGAGCTATTCTCTCCTGAAGCTTGTACTGATCCTGCAAACTTCTTCTCTAGAGGATTTTTCTGGTTTCGTTTCTGATAGTTCTCTGGAAAGCCTATCAAGAAGAAACATATATCGACGGTGTGATTAGTCTTCTTACAGTTAGTACAGTAAAGGACCTTACGCTCACCACTGCCTTTCTGTTGTGCCTTCTGAGGTCCCCTAGGTGCATTCCCAGTGGACTGCCTGGCCATTGCATTCATTGCTGCGGATTCACTCTGAACCTTTGACTCTTTGTGAATTTCCCTCTGTTTTTCTTCTTGTAACAGCATAGCATAAGCATTGGACACACTTGGCAAGGGACTAAGCATCAAGATGGTACCTCTGACTGTGGTATAGACGTCATTGAGGCCCATCAAAAAATGTACCAATCGCTCATCGTCCTCAAACTTTATGAATTCCTGCACAGAGCCACAGGTGCATCGCGGGAATTGCCTCAAACTTCCCAACTCGTCCCACAAGATCTTCATCTTCGTGTAGTAGCTTGACATGGAATCATCTCCCTGAGTCAAACCATTCAGCTCCTTCTTTACAACATACAGCTGAGCTCCACTCAGCTGTCCAAAACGTACCCCCAGTTCTTCCCAAATCTCTTTTGTTGTCTCGGTGTAGAGGGCGGACCTACGGATCTCTTTGCTAAGGCCGTTCAACAACCAAGCCCTCACCATATCATTGCACCTTTCCCACCGAGAAAAAATAGAATGAGTTTTCTCAGGTCGTGAAAGAGCTCCGGTAATGAAACCGGTTTTGTTCTTCGCCGACAAGGCGATTTCCATAGAAAATTTTCACTCTCCAAAGCTTTGTCCATCAAAGACGTTAGGAACCAGTGAAAGACCGGGATGGTCACTCGACTGTAAATGAAATGGGTCATTATGGTTGTTCTCATTCTGAACTTCATTCTGAGCTTCAGTGTCGGCCATAGCTATTGAAGGAAAAGGAAGAAAACAGAGGAAAAAGAAAAGAGCAAAGGAGAACAAATTTCAAACAAAAATCAGGATCTGTAACCCTAAAAGCTCTGATACCATGTTGTAAAAGTGCGAAAGAATTGATAGAAGATTAATCTGCCATGAAAGCTTGACATAAAGTTTTGCAGGAAAAAGAACAACAGAGAGCAAAACGCCTCAAAAGATTGTTAGGAAAATATTATGTGTGTCAGGGAACAATTACAGAGGAGACATTAAATAGCCTGAAGGCTAGCTGTCACGTGTACAACACGTGATTAAGCTCTTAACAAAAGATGTAACGTGACATAGGCAAAATACATATGACATATTCTAACATATAATTGCAGATACTCCACGGTCAACTAAATATTTTATATGTATTAGTGTACACCAATCATTCTATTCTATAATTCTTCAAAAACCAGTTCCTCAAGTTATTGTACCCTTATTTTTAGTGGGAGGCATCTTAATTGCAAGATTAACTCGTGATAATTTATTAGTTTTTTTAATATCACTTTCAAAATGGGATATCGACAACATATCAGTGATATCACCCATACATTGCATATTCAAAAGTGGATAGTTTACTCATCAACATCCAATAAGAAAGCTAGAAAGAGGGGGAGGAAAGCTCCTGGTAGCTTAAGCAGTAGAAAGCATTGCTTGTTAGAATTAATTATCTTCATAATCATCATCCTTGTTAAGACAATCTAATTTGAGTTGGAAAAAAGGTGATTTACATATAAAAAAACAAATGATATTGGACCTATAATTTATTTTTCTATTTGTAGGTTGCTTTGTATTCTTCATAGCAAGACACATATTTAAGAGTTTAACACCAGCGACCACTACCACCACCACTTGCGCATTATGACAAGCACCCTGCTCATTTTACCCTGGGCCAGCCCGTATATTGTGTTTGGGCCCATAGAGCAGCCCAAGGCCCAGCCTATTACATAAGATTCATGTGCCATCACCACCATGTATGTCTTTGGTTGTATCGTTATCATGTATGTATGGGGGTGCGTACGTGTCTTTACCAGTTTGAATAATTAATGTATATAATTAATATGGTCACTCTTACGTCCCTTTCAGCTGTCAACCCTCTAGAACTGCAAACGTACGCATTGCAATTGTTATTTCAATGTGGATTTCCATTTTTGAAATAAAATTGGTTCAAATGAGACGACACAATATAAGATCTGATTTGTTCGTTAAGAAATTGTGCAAATTGATAAAGTTGAACCTATTAATTGGGCTCAGATCTGGATCACCCTTGTGTTTGAGGTGAAAAGTGGAGCTGCGTTATGGGTATGATTGCAATTTGCAAGAAACAGTAGTTTAAGTCTAAAGTAGGACCATTTTTGTTATTGTTGTTGTTGTTGCAAATCTAGACGATGCTGAAAAAGAACCCCCAAAAGAGAAATATGTAGATAAAAAGCAGGGATGAGAATTCACTGGCTTTCACTAATACTGATGCTGATATTTTTTATGTTGAATATGCAAAGTTTTCATGGTTTCATATCTGTTGAGGGCCCGCCAAAATATTCCGCTATAATTTGGAAACGTAAATGGGCTGGCACTTGGCACACGGCAAACGACAAATCAAATTCCACCCTTTTTAAATATCTATCTAATCTTTGATTAGTGGGGTCCAGAAAGCTTTGAATTTTCAGCGGTTTCAAATTCTCAATTTTAAGTATGAACTCAGCCTTTGTTATCTGCAGATCAAACTTGTCCTTTTCAACTCCGATCCAACAGATGCTTGCAAAAGAGAAAATGGGATTCACCAACAAACCTACCATGAAGTTCTACAACACTGTAGTACTATCTTGGTATAAGCTACAAGAATTAATGTTTATTTTCCTCTCACAACACGGCGCTGCAACGCTACCCCGTATGTATGACTCGTGTTTTTATTAACAAAAATACTATCGTGGTATCCTATTTACATTGGTCCCGTTTAAACGCGTCCGACAAGACTATCCTAGACATGAGCTGAGTCAGTCTTTTGGCCCCGGGACCAGGCTTGATCTTGTCAACGTTCCCTACCTTAGAACACCGCGGTTTCCCTTCACACCAGCCCCCTGGTGTGAAGCTACCGTTTCCCCTGCCAAGCAACTCCTTGTCAATCTTGTCCAAGGCGGGGTCGTCTTTCCTGAACTTCCTTGCAAACGCCGCGTTGCTTGCCACCATCTTCGCTGTCTGGTTTATCCCGAGGTTTTGTGGATGCTGCCTGGGAGGATTGTCCCAGGAGATGTAATGCATGTCGTGGTTCACTGCTGTGGACGCGTACTCTGGAGCGTTGCAAATGACCGTGTGGAAGTAGTGTTCCGGGGAGGACACGAAGTTTGCGTAGTACATGAGGAGCGTTCGAGGCAGGTTATCCCAGCCCCAGATGAGGTACTCTACGAATGGACGCGAGAGAATCATCCATGCTGACCCTGCAAATACGGCTCAAACTTGATTACATTATGATTAGGATGGTAATTTGGAAAGCGTAGGCTTTTTATAATCACAGGTGGTCTTAGTAAACTCTATTACCATTCACCAACTCAACAAAATCAATTTTGATATCTCATCAAAGAGAAGAATATATGGTGTCTGTCTGATACAAACACAATTTCTTAACTAGTCTTATGCACGTTCAAATAATAAAAGTCAACATTTTCAAGGAAGACAGCAAGGCACATACTATCTAAAGAATGGTTTGTTGCTTATCAGCATCATTTATCAGCGGATAGCAGCATTTTAAACAAGCGAAGATGGATAGCATAACTGTATATCCATGATTAGCCAGATCAGAGAACAATTGTACATGTATGAGGTCGGCGTGATAAAATATACTAACCAGTAAATAACTTAAAGGCATTGGGCAGATTTCTCCTTGGCTGCACTGAGAAAATATCTGCTTTCCTTGTAGAGTAGAGCCCTGGATCGACAATCAAAGGCATCGCTCTTTGACCCCTGAAATGAATACCAAAATCTATTTAAACAGTGAAGTCACAAGTTTTGATCAACTAATTTGAACAGCAGAGAGAGACAACTTACTCCTTCCAGCCCAGCCTGCCGGTATGCTCAATGAAGTTCAGATTTCGGTCTAAATTAGAGAACGTATGAACAAGATCTGTAAAATCGAAATCTCACGTTATTAAGAACTTCCTAATTCCCAATCAACAAGCAAACATTCCATTAAGCATAGGATTATAAAACTAACCGTCTTGTGTAACAAGTGGGTAATCAGAAGCACTGAGATTGATAAACCAATCCCACTCCTTACTTCGCCTAAGAAGAACCGCGCAAGCGTGTAACGTGTTGGAAACCATGGTGGGTCCTCTGTAGGTGACCATATTGGCTTTGGTAATCATGTACACATTCCCAATGTTGGCAAACATTGGATCTTTCTCCACACGGGAAGCCAGCTCCAGCCTCTCTTCTAGTGGAGACTCTAAATCTAAATGAACAACATACTGATTTCGGGGATGATACAAGGAATGCAACGTCCTCCATAGCTTCTCCAGATCGGCCTTTGATCCGGATATAAGATAGGCAAAACGGGGAAGGGGAGGTTGAACCGGGGGAGAAGGGGTTTGGGACATATTGAACTCAACAAATACAGGACTCCTTTGGTTTGTGGAAACAGATCTCCAGAAGATTGAATGAAGGGTTTGCAATGAGGAGAAAATGCCCATGTTGAAGCTGGTCGCCAGGAGAACCACGCAGACAAGTGAACTTATCACAAGAGGGAATGCCCATCTCTTCTCCATGACTAATCCTGTATCAAAGCCTTTCATTGGAGGACTAATTCTCTGCTGATATAATTCTCATCAGAGCTCTAAACACTCCCCATTCACAGGGATCAAACACCCTGATCCAACAATTGTAATTCAACAGCCACAAAAGAGCTCAGGCACCCAAGTTGAGGAGGTTCTTCGATCAGAAGTATTCCAGATACCCAAATGTCAATATTCTGCTAGAAAACAATAGAAAAGAAACATCCTCAGATAAGAATCAAAAGAACAATCAAAGCTTCAAAAAGCTGCAGTGGAATCCTTCATCTTATTAGTTATTTCCTTCCACAAATTTGATTCTCATTCATTGTGGGGTTTGACTGAATTCCTTTCTCAAAACATTAATCCGCAGTTATTCATGAATAAAACATATGTTTGGTTATTAATTACTCTGATTTCCGGTGCCATTAAACCACACCTACACAAGAAGCTCTAACAGTCAAAGTAGCTAAATGCAGTTTTGAAGCAACACCAAATATTCAGACAGACTGAAATAGGAAGATTCAAAAGGGGGCAAACCAAAAGAAGCAAGAAATAACTACTCCACCTCATGAAGATTAAAAAATTCACATGTTAATCTCTCCCCAGCTCAAATAAACCGGCGGGAAGAGAAGCAGTTATTAGTGGCAAATTAGGAACAAAAAAATAAATAATGGCAGCAGCAACAGCCCGCAACACTTGCATCAAAACCTCTGAAAGAGAGAAACTTACGGAAAGTTAACCAGTAAGAAAAATCCTTCTAAAAACCCCCATGAAACTTCGAATGCAATAGCCATATCGGAGCACTAATTGGAGAGGGAGAAAGACAGAAAAGAACCTGGTCGACCTGCTTGCAAAACCTTGGGATAAGAGGCAGAGCTCGGCAACAGAAGCAGATGCAGAATGTGAAAGGGAAAATGAAATTAAATTTTGGAGATCCAATGGGCGGCGGCGAGTTGGAGAATGGCGAATAGGAGTCAGGGAAGAGTAAAGATACAACGCCTACTTCTCCGCCTGTGAAGAGAGAGAGAGAAAGAGAGGATGAAAGTGGAGAGAAATTGCAAACTTTATAGCAAAAATTTGCTAACGTGTTTGATTCCTTAAGAAGAGAGAGAGAGAAGCAAGAAAGATGTGGTGAGGCTGCTTTATGTTGGTGAGTTTGTAATGAATTTTTTATTTGTCTTTTTATACGTTGTGGAGTTTTATGAAAAGAAATTATATAATATGGAGTATAAGTAAGCCTCGGTAAAAAAGTTTATATGTGAAGGTGAGAAATTATATATAATGTAAATATATAAATACATCAATAGTATTATAAATACATAAACGTATATTATAAAACATAAACATATACAGTATAAGAGAGATATTAGTATAAAATAAATAAATATATATTTTCAATAAAGTATAGCACATATATTTTGATATAATGTTTTGTATCAATGTTTTTATATGTACATTTATTTTATAGTATATTTGTATATAAGCGTTTGTACTTATTTAATTCACCTCAGATATAAAAAAGTTTTTTTTTTAAATGTGCTTGTAATTTTATTAAGAAGAAAATTTCTTAAATGTTAAAACCTTCTCAATACGTTATTATGGACAAAACTATCGGTGACACGAGATTTTAAATCTCACTTTACGTATATTGGAGTTTGGGAAATAACACTCTACCTATATAAGCTTTACACTTAAAGAATCACATATAAATTAGGTTTTTGTTTGTTTTTCGATTCCTTTTTTTATAATGTTAATGCAGTAAGTCAGTAAGTCAACAAATATAGTTTCCTACCTGAAAGTAAACTTTGGTTTATTATTTTTATTATTCTGTATTTTTTATCCGAATTATTCTACGTTTTTTTGGTCGATTATTCTATAACTCTTTTTTTTTTTTAAATAGAAATTCTCTTAAATTGAACATTTTTAGCTGTACAACGTTTCCTATAAAATAAAAGAAAATAAAACAAATAACAGACCGACGGATTGTCGGACCCAACGCTCTTTCGTCTCCAGCTGAGTGGTTGACGCACACACAGATGTCTTTATTCACGCTCACGGTAATTTAATACAATACGTTCTACTCCACATTACGTCATAAGAACTATCTATATTTTTTTATAAGGTAAAAGTTAGACTGGAAATAACAGAAGAAACGGTTTATCAGTCTATAACATCTTTGCGGATGAGAATTACAAGTTCTAGATTAGCTCGTATATCTTTCAAGGAACTTCGATGGCCCAACTTTGCAATGAAGTCGGCCACCGCGTTTGTTTCTCGGAAGACATGATAAATCTGCACTGAAGAAAACAGTTGTAAAACACAAAGGATATCAGAAATTAAAATTTCAATATCCCAAGAACAGTGCCATATTTTATTAAGAACGTTCACAATAGTAAGGTTGTCGCATTCAAGTTGAATGTTGATAATGCCTAATTCATAAGCTTTAACCAAAGTATTTCTGACTGCTAGAGTTTCTATTTTCAAAGGGGGTGAGAAACCACATTTATCCCCAAAGAGGAAAATTGGTTCACTTGTGTTATTTCTGAAAATATAACCAAAGCTAAAGTCACCAAATTCATTTGTATTAATTTTAATTGTGTTTTCCGGTGGCTTTTTCCATGTCTTTTTCGGTCGTCTTAGATTATTATTTCTATGTGTTTTTTGGTTTACCCTCTGTTAAGCAGTCTGGGTTCCAGTTCTTTGTCTGTTTCCAATTCTCAATTTGTTTTTTGATATAAATTGGTACATCCTTGATTATATCTGTGTCATTGTTTGTTCTTCCAAAACTTTGTTGGTTTCTATAGAACCAGATTCCCCACCAAGAGACCACTAATTCTATAAATTGTGATCTGACAGTTTTTTGTCGAATTTTCTCAATGATTTCATATGTTTTCTTATTCCCTATGTTTAGAGATCTAATGATTCCATAGGTGTGATAATTCATTTTCTCTATTGTTTTCATGGTATGGTTACATTGGAAGAGGAGATGATTCAAATCTTCCAATTGTGCATTGCAGCGGATACAACCATGGGGGATTGCTACTCCTTTTTCTGCTAATCTTGCTTTGGTTGGAAGTCAATTTTTCATTATTTTCCAGATAAAGTTTTTAACTTTGGGATATGTATCCATCTTCCAGATCCAGGAAGAATCATAGGCAGAGTATCTTTTGTTTCTATTGATCATATCCATAGCAGAGTTTGTAGAGAACCATCCGTTTCTACTGGCTTCCCAGTACATTATGTCATGAATATTATTCAAAGGTATTGGGATAGAGATTATTTGTTTGGCTAAGTCATGGGGTAAGCATTGTTCAATCAAGTCATTGTTCCAGGTTTTGTTTGGCAAAATAAAATCCGTTACCAAAGCATCCTTATTCAAAATTGATTGTGTATTGATGATATCACATAAAGGGGTTTTAGAAACTCAATTATCAGACCAAAATTTGATTGTTCTGTCATTTCCAACTTGCCAAATTAATCCAGATTTGAATTCATCTAGAAGTTCAATCATTTTGGACCACTGCCAAGAACAACTTCTTTTTTTCTCATATTGGAGCATATGGTGTGTTTTCAGATATTTTTCGGTAACAACTTTAACCCAAAAACTATTTGGATCAGCTAAAATTTTTCATAATAATTTAAATTGTAAAGTTTTATTCATGTCCTTCGATTTTCTCAATCCAAGACCTCCTTGTTGTGTTGGTTTACATATTTGTTCTCAACCTATAAGAGGTTTATTGAAACTGTCTTTGTTCCAGAAGAAGGATCTATTTAGTTTATCAAGTTCATTATGTGTATGAGTAGGTAGCATACAGTTTTGCATGAGATAGTTTGGTCTTGATGCCAGATTAGCTTTTATTAGTGGTGTTCTTCCTGCTTGAGAAAGAGAATTCGTTTTCCATTTAGATAGCTGTTGTTGTGTGCTGATTAAAAGATCAGCAAATGTATTCGAATTGACTCTACCATTAATGATAGGGCGTCCTAGATATTTTTCAAGAGATATCATGTTTGTGATTGTGAGAATACCTTGGATTGCTATTTTTTTGGTTGGTTACCTTTTTTGTGACTTGAAAAGCATATTTATGAAAATTTACTTTTTGTCTAGAAATTTTGCAGTATTCATCTACAATATCCTTGATTTCCTTGCAGTTTTCCTGTTTTGCTTTTGAAAAGATCACAATGTCATCCGCCAATGCCAAGAATGGAACAGAAAAGGTGATAGGGGATCACCTTGTCAGAGTCCTCTGGTTGATTTAAATATTTATGTGGGCCCATTGTTGACTAGCACCGAAAAGGAGACCGTCGTAATACATTCTTTTATCCAGTTGATAAATCTTTCATGAAATTTAAACTTCTCCATAATTTTAATAATGAAATTTTAGTCAATTCTGACATAGGCTTTTTCCATATCTAATTTTAGGGCAATAAATCCTTCTGTTCCTTTTTTCGATTTAAATGAGTGAAATATTTCATGAGCAATTAAGATATTATCTTGGATGACTCTATTTGCAACAAAAGCACCCTGCAGGGGATGAATTAATTTTTCCATAGTTCTTTTAAGTCTCGTTGTTACAATTTTTTATATAATATTATAAATTGTAGAGCATAGACTTATGGGTCTATAGTGATTAGTTGAGTTTGGATTGTCACATTTTGGAATCAAGGAGATAAATGTATGATTTATTTGTTTAAGCAATTTCCCTGAAAGGAAAAAGCTCTTTACAGCTTGAATTACAGATGGATCTACAATATCCCAATATTTTTGATAGAATTCTGCTGTCATACCATCAAGACTCGGTGATTTATCTGAACTAATGTCAAAAACAGTCTTCTTAATTTATTCATTAGATATGTTCCTTGTTAATTCTATATTATCCTCTCTAGATATTTCAGAGTGAATTAGTTCTAGGTGTTCCCGAAGTAATCCATAATCCATATCCTCACTTCTGAACCTTTTAATAAAATCATTTCTGATTTCATTTCTAATGTTCTCTTCTCCAATATTGCTTGTTCTTTCTTGGGTTTTGATTTCTTTTATAATTTTTATATTTCTTCTCCCACTTGCTATTTTGTGAAAATAGTTGGCATTAGTATCATTATATTTTATGTGTTTAACTTTAGCTCTTTGATTCCAAAATATCTTTTGGAAACAAAGAAGTTTTTCCTTTTTTCTATAAGTCTGTTTTGTTTTTTGATGAGATCGTTGTTATGGTTTATACAGATCTCAATTTGAATGTCAGAAAGCTGTTTTTCTATGGTTTGAAGTTGGGTAAACACATTACCAAAGGTACTTTTATTCCAGATCTTGGCATGTTTCTTAAGTAATTTTGTCTTGGAAACTAGATTATACATTCTAGATCCATGATAATTTGTTCTCCAAGCTTTGTTTAACAACATTTCTAAAATCTTTTCTAGTCATCCAATTTTTTTCAAATTTAAAGGGTTGATTTTTGAAGGGTACTGTAGAGGCAAGCTCAATACAAATGGAACAATGATCCAAGCTGGTAAAAGCAAAGTGTTTGGTGCAGATATCAGGGTACCATTGAAGGATTTGGTGTTGAATAAGCACCATATCCAGTTTTTCATAGATGTTATCTATTTCTGTTATGTTTTTCCGCCAGGTATAGTTGTTTCCTTGTATTGGGGTATCCAATAATTCATATTCATTCTTAAATATGTCGTAATCTAGCAAATTTTGTCAATGGTGGTTTTAAACCTCCTAGTTTTTCAGAGGGGTCTTGTATTTCATTCAGGTCTCCCATGATAATACAAGGAAGAGAGATTTTTTTGATAAAGGAGATAATTCCATCCCATAAGACATTCTTTCCAGATTCCTTCGGGGGAGGATAAGTTAGGATGAGCAAAAGTTTAATGTTCGTGGACAGGTTTGTATACTTAATGCTAACAATTCTTGCTTCAATTTTGTCTATTTCGAGTATTTCATTTGTGAGTTGGTAGGTCTTCCACATTACACAAATACCACCAGAGAAGCCCGTAGCCGGGACACAATAGATCTGATCAAATCCCGCTTTCTTCCACACTTTTTCACTAGGCTCTTTGTTTGTTTTTGTTTCAAAGAGTGCATGTAATTGTATTCGTTCAATCTTGTAGAATGATTTAACATCCATCCAAAAAGTTTTTTTCCCGATTCTGCGGCAATTCCATGTTGTGATCTTCATAAAAAACCAATTGTATTATTGCCTCATATCCTAAGACATTTAGGGGACTTATTTTCTCTTATTATTACTTTTTTAATGGGCATATGATAGATAACAATTGTAGTCCTTTTGTTAGTTTGCAAGTTATCAGTATCGATTCTTTGTTTAGTACTATGTTTACAAATGTCATTTTTATTAGAAGTGGTTTCAGAATAAAGGTTCTTCATCCTTAAAGGATTTTGTTCATTAAAGTCCTTTAAAGGGGAAGAATGTGCACTTATGATCAACAACCAATGATTATAACAAAGGTTAAACAATTTGCTTTTATCAACAGAAATTAATCTACAAGGGTTCACCACATAAATGATGCCAAACTCAAATGTAGAATACTTGTAAGGAAGCATATTATAGGGTAATAGGGTATAGAGTCTAATAAGGATCCAGTTTTCATTTTTGAATTTGTTCACAAAAAAATTAATACAGATGAGAGAAATCACATTCTCAAAACTGAAGTGGTGTTGTAACACCCCCAAATATTTCCTTGAAAGTATTACCGCCAATGATCTCAGATTCCACGTCTGAAGCCACCCAAGGCTTAACCATTCATACAAATCATAAAATACACTGATAAAACGAAATATCATAATCTTTATTTAAACCAAAGTCTCGGAATTACATCCGTAAATCCCAAATACAATAGAAATACAGAATATGTTTAATACAGCGGAAGTCTTTTAAATAAATAACATAAGGGTCTTGATCGAAGCGATCACCCGCCTAGGATCTTCAACCTGGATAAAAACTCTTAAAGCTTCATCTGCCTTCATCGTCAGATTCTAGCCTTCACGGAACAGAAGTTTACCTGATGTGCCGTATGAGACGGATGACACCAGCCAACCATGCAAGGGAAAAATAACCGGTTGGTTAGTCTAATGAAAGACTATGCAAGGGTAAAATAGAAAGGTTCTAAGTAGTCGTATTAGGCTAGACCCATCGCTTCTCGAATGAAAGCCGATAACGATAGTAAACCTTGGTAGTTCTATAGGAATATACGAAACATAAAGATCAAGAGAAGACTCCAGAAGATCGAGTCTTATGGAAACGTATGAAGAGAATACTCCAACAGATTGAGTCTTATCGGAAAGTATGACAAGTGTTCGGGAACATTATAATTTCACACAAGCGTTTAAGAAGACTTAATCATTTGGTCCACGACCAACCTCACCGCGTAATACGAATTCAGATTTGGAAGGAGGACTTACTGTAATCGAAGTCCAGGCGGTTTCCATGTTGTACTCCTCGCCCGAGGGTATATTAATTGTAATACCCACACCACATTGGGCCGGCCCATCACAGGGCTGCAGCCCATACACCCCAACCCATCCTTGGTAGCTCCTCCTAATTAATTAGGAAGCTATTTCCAAGAGGTTGTTCGTGAGTCTCGAACATGAGACCTCACGCCTTAACAAGCGGCCTAACGCCCACTTGTTACCAATTGTGATGCAGCTCAATTGGTAACAAGTGGGCGTTAGGCCGCTTGTTAAAGCGTGAGGTCTCATGTTCGAGACTCACGAACAACCTCCCAGCCATGAAGATTTGGTTGGGGTACATGGGCTGCGGCCCATGGATAGAGAAATGGCTGGCCCGATAAGGTCGGAGCCCCTCTCATTCAAAGTGTACTTTTTTGTAATACTCACACCACATTGGGCCGGCCCATCACAGGGCTGCAGCCCATACACCCCAACCCATCCTTGGTAGCTCCTCCTAATTAATTAGAAAGTTATTTCCAAGAGGTTGTAGCGCAATTGGTAACAAGTGGGCGTTAGGCCGCTTGTTAAAGCGTGAGGTCTCGAGTTCGAGCCTCACGAACAACCTCTTGGAAATAGCTTCCTAATTAATTAGGAGGAGCTACCAAGGATGGGTTGGGGTGTATGGGCTGCAGCCCTGTGATGGGCCGGCCCAATGTGGTGTGGGTATTACATTAATTATGTGCATAATCACACTTATCTTATTTAATTCCAAAACGTACATTTACGTTACAAGCTTTTAAGATATATCATCCCATTGCGAGAGATATCGAAGGGAATAAATCCCGAATGTCGGCACCAGCTGTGTGCACCTACCCTGAGTAAGGGTATAGTCATGACCAGAGAGAGTATTAGGGAAAAATCCTTCTAATACCAGTTATAAAGAAACGACTAGACCTCGCAAGGTACATAGCGTTCCTATGAATACTCGTTCTAACTATAATGTATAAGTTCACGCATAAAATCCACACCAATACCAGCATGGTAATAACAGATATAATAGCGTTGTTTCTAGCAATATATACAACCTATAATAATATCATGTTTTAATCGTATCATTTATAAAATCTGTTCCCAAATGAAAACAATAGTTCATCCCAATTTAATTAACAATTAATAACAATTGATAAACATGGAATGATAAGCAAGAGCGAACCGCCACTTGCCTTTAATCTAGACGAACGATAGAGCGACGACGGGTTTCTGGGTCCGAAACGGGAACGGAAGTCGGATTACAGATTCCTACGACGATGACCCATAACGAAACCCTAGGTTAGATTCGACAATAAAATGATATGAATCTAAGAAAGAACGAACGAAATCGAAAGAACGAAGGTCCCGTCCGAGACCGGCATGCCCAAGGCCACAATCGCAATTGCTAGAGCAATCCGCGGTCGCGGCTGGGATTCCGCGGTCACGGCCATCGAGGACCTCGTCCGCGAGTGTCAAAGACAGCGGCCGTGGACGGCCTTGTCACTGACGCGGTAGTTCATGTCCGCGGTCGCGGCCATGAACTCCGGCGACCCCAAAACGACAAGAAACTCACCGACGACGATGCGAGAGGGCTTGGTTCGCGAGGGCTTCGACTCCAGCCTTCCTTGTGCCTCCAATGCACCACTCTAAGGCTGCTACAACTCCCGACGAGGCCTCCGGTGACACTTCGAAGATTTCCGGCGAGAGCTCGAAACTCCGACGACTATGGAAAACGAGAGTGAGAGAGGAGATCTCAAATTTGGGTGCTCAAAACCCTCCCAAATTGACCACTATTTATAGCCAAGGAGAGGAGCCAGCCCTGACCAGATCGACGGCGAGTCAGGCGATCAACGGCGGCTCGGACGATGAGGTGCAGGTGACGCGACGTTGGCGTGTTGCAGTTTTTCGCGGTCGCGGAACTTTATCCGTGGTCGCGGAATATTCTTGTGCCCAGCTCTTCTGAGAACCAATTTTCCGCGGTCGCGGAAATGCTGCCGCAGTCGCAGAAATGCCTTTTCCGCGTTTGTTTGCCCGGGAAAAGGTTTGGCGTGGGTTTTAAACCCCGGATTAGATATATTCGTACCCAAACAAATATTCTAAGCCCCGAAAAATACGTCGAATGTATTTTATATCCCTCAGGGAATTTTACAGAGATAAATCTCGATACATAAATCCAAACTTCTCCAAAAACGACACGATCATATAACGAGGGTTGAGTAAATTACCCAAATACCCTTACTAAAAATGAGGGGTATTACATCACTTCCCCCTTAAGAGAAGTTTCGACCCCGAAACTTGGCCGAATAAACCAAAAAAAATGAGGTGTTACAACACTACCCCCTTAAAAAGGTTTCGACCCCGAAACTAGGCCGAAAACAGCTCGGGAAAACGGCTAAGCATATCCTCCTCAGTCTCCCAGGTTTCCCAAGTAACCTCTTCAGATCCAGCCTTGGACCAAAGAATTCGTACCAATGGTACTACCTTGCTCCGTAACTGCTTCCCACGGCGTTCGAGAATACGCACAGGTATCTCCTCGTAGGTACCATTTGCCTGAATCTCGATGTCTTCATAACTCAGCACATGAGATGCATCTGGCATGTACTGTCTCAATAAGGACACGTGGAACACGTTATGCACTGGATGTGCCGACGGCGGCAATGCCAAACGATACGCTAGAGACCCCACCATGTCAAGGATCTCAAACGGTCCCACGTAGCGAGGGTTAAACTTCCCACGCTTGCCAAACCTGAACACACCATTGGATGGCGACACCCTGACAAACACCTTGTCACCAACCTCGAACTCGACATTCCTGCACTTCAGATCTGCGTAGGACTTCTGTCGACTCTGAGTTGTCAACATCCTCTGTCTGATTAACGCAATGTCCGAGGCAGTCCTTTCAACTAACTCCGGTCCGAGCAGAACTTTGTCGGCATTCTGTTAGGAAACGGAACTCTGGAACTTCGGTTTCCCTGAGAGTTCTTTTCCTCAGTTTCTCTATTTTTGATGATGACAAACATGTAGAACTTGACATATCTAAAATAGGCATGAATGATATATGAGGAAAAGCAGAACATAACTAGATGTAGAATAATCATTAGTGAATTGCATATTCCCCCTTAACATCAAACCGGGTTCCTTAATTCCCCCTTAAAGAGACAACCAGTTCAGAGTTCCTTTCATCCTATTAGTTCCAGGTTGCAGAGATCATTCCCCCTTGACCACCAAGATGATTCCAACAATAGAACTTGGGAACAATAAGCAGTTGAGGTGACGAATTTCCTTATTTACCTCAGTTCCCCTTGAATCATTGACTTCTGATACTTGTAGTTCCATTGATATTATCATTGGGAACTAACGTCAACACCATGTGATCCTCCATAATTTTCATTAGCGTTTGGAGTTCCCTTCATTGTTTTCTGCTTCTTCATACAAATCTTTCTTTAACAAAGGACATATTTCCCTTGTTATTCCTTTGAAGTGAGATGAGCTAGATCAAAACTTCAATTCTGCGTCCCAATCATCAATTTGCATCTTGTAGGGAACTAGGCATCTCACTTCAACCTGCAATACAATTAAGACTTACGCACCCAGACACGCTTGGCTTTTCTGGGTTTATGGTAATGAGAGTTCCTTTGCACCTGCAAGTTAGTTGAGTAATACACATGACCACTAATCTCAGCATCCAAGTTCCTTTTCCTATGACTTTCTTCAATTTGCCTTTTCTTATGAATACAATCATGAATATAATGATCATTTTTACCACAATGCCAGCAAACACGATTATACTTAACATGACCATATTTTCCTTTATCGGTACAAAAAGGTTTGTCATATTTCCTCTACTGGAAGTCAATTCCCTTACCTCTAGTTCCCTGAGCTTGATTGACGTACATTTTATGAGCATTGTGTCCATCAAACCAGGTTTGTTTACCTTTAGGCTTCTTCTCAAGAACCTTTACCTTCTCTTCCAGGAACTGATTTTTATCACGAGAAGTTTGAAGAGCGAAATTGAGAGTTTCATTTTTCTCAACCAGTTCCCTTCTTAGCTTCTCATTTTTAGCAGAGCATGAATCCTCAGAATCTTTCTTTCCCGGATAACCAATACCATATCTTTGCTTAACAAACACAGTTTGATTGACAATTTTTTCATTGATAGAAGTAGTCAACACATCAAGCTTATCTATGATCTCAACAAGCAAATCATTTTCTGGAGTAAGGGAACTCTGACAATTCTTAGCATGCTTAAGTTCCTTTTCAAGCACAACACAATTATCACATGCATGAAATATGGGAAACACTAGACATGCTTGCAAAATCTTTAAGATGTGCTAGTTCATTTTCAAGAGCAGTACAATTATCACATGAAACATGGGAAACGTTAGACATGCTTGTAGAATCTTTAAGTTGTGCTAGTTCCTTTTCAAGAGCAGTACATGAATCACACTTTCTAGAGGAACTAGCAAGCAATTTTTCAGTTTCATCAAGTTTCTTGCTCTAAACAGAATTTTCAATAGATAAGCATGAAATTTCTTCTTCACATTCATCTAGTCTTTCCTGAAGGGAACTGTTCTCTTTTCCAAGTTTCCTAATAATTTTAATCAATTGCTTCTTATCACATTCAAGAAGAGATTTAGTAAAGTCAGAAGAGAATACATCAGAGTCATCTGATTTTGTTGAATCCTCCTTAACTATTAAACACCTTTCTTCTTTCTTTCGAATGTGAGGTTTGTTGATGGAAATTCCCAGCTCAAACTTGCTTGACTAAGACATCTTAGATCTGCAAACTTAAACAAAGATCTAGAGCTTTTCCTGCTCTGATACCAATTGTATGATCGTGATTGTTAGATTAATAATCAGGGAACTGAGAACACAGTTTACAGTTCCCTTCGCAGCGGAAATAAACAATCAACTAAATGAACAAGTTCCTTATAGTGGAAACCTTCGATTGTCAACTAGCAATCTAGGATAAAAACCACTACCTTTCTTTCGAAAGGATTTCAATGTCTACTTCTTGATTTCTTATCTCTTTGGTTACAGCTTATCCTAGGAACAAACACACATTTTCTTTGCCTTACACACAGTTAGACAATCTTAGATAACTTAACACAAATTATAAACAATCCAAGAAGCAGCCCTTAGCACCAAGGAACTAACTCACTTACAGTCACAGGAACTAGCACACAACTCTTTGATTCCTTGACCGATTCCTCTTGATCTTGTTCTGATTTGATGATCTTGTTTGAAGCTTCACACTTTGATGTTTGCTATTGAGTGTGTATTGTATTTCAGTGCTTGAAGATAACCCTTGAGTTAGTCTTCCTTTTATAGAGGATTCTTCGCAGCTTAAACTTCTCTTGGTTCCCACAGATCGAGCTTGCCCTAGGATGTGTGGTTCTCCTTGGTCCACGTTGTCTTTGACATATGCAAACAACCTAGGCAGCTCAGAATCCTTCTAGGTTAGTCAACTACTTCAGCCAAGTCGTTCTCCAGCTTCCTTCTTATGAGGTTCAACAATCTGGGCACTTGGGAACTGTCTTCTGGACAGCGACATCTCTATGAGCTATCGCTTTCAGTGCCTTTGTCTGAGGTTCATTGTTCTAGGCATCTTGGAGTCTTGCTCTTGGATGGTGGCAGGCTTTTGGAAGCTTCTCTCAAGTCGCTTTCACTTTCTTTTGTCCGAGGTTTAGTGTTCCCAGATTTCTTGGGAAAAGCAAAGTCACGTGTTGTATTTCTGGGCACACCTGGGTTCCTTTGGCTTGCTTGTTTGGTTTCTTTATCTTGTTTGGCTTCCATGGTTCCAATAACTGTCCTGCGGTTCCTCTAAACACATCTTTGAGATAAAACATTAGTATCAAAATATTTGTCATCTTCAAAAGTAGAGAAACTGAGGAAAAGAACTCTCAGGGGAATCGAAGTTCCAGGGGGAATATGCAATTCACTAATGATTATTCTACATCTAGTTATGTTATGCTTTTCCTCATATATCATTCATGCCTATTTTAGATATGTCAGGTTCTACATGTTTGTCATCATCAAAAAGGGGGAAATTACTAGGAAGTGAACTTTTGGGAACTCCAGTTCCCTACCTGGTTTCCTTCCTCAGTTTTCCTAGTTTTGACGATGACAAACACTTTGCTACTAATAGTTCCACATGTATAGTTGAGCAGGGAACTCATGTTCATGGAAAGGAAGAATAGAACCTTAAAAGACATGGCTCGGACTATGTTCATCTCAAGAGGACTCTCTCAATCATTCTGGGCTGAAGCAATCAATGCAGCCTGCTACATCATCAATTGCGCTATGTTTTGCCCAATCACAGAGAAGACACCCTATGAACTTCTAAGAGGAAGAGTTCCCAACATTTCACATCTTAGGGTGTTCGGATGCAAGTGCTTTGTGCACAACAATAGAAAGGACAATCTTGGCAAATTTGATCCAAGGAGTGATGAAGGGATCTTCATTGGATATGCATCAAGCAGCAAGGCTTACAAGATCTTCAACAAAAGGACCAAAAAGGCAGAAGAAAGTGTTCATGTTATTTTTAATGAAAAATCACTTGGTAGAAATGTGCAGAACACCATCAGTTCCTTTGAAGATCCATTTCCCAAACCTCCTCAAGAAGATCCAAATGAAGACATCACACCATTCAGTTCCTTCCCTGCTGCACAGAATCCCCCACTTGTTCCTCCACCAGTTCCCATGGATAATCAACAACAATCCATTTCTGGAAACCATGAACAGGAACAAAGCAAGACTTGTTGCTCAAGGATACAATCAGCAAAAAGGCATTGACTATGATGAAACCTATGCTTCAGTGGCGAGGATTGAAACAATAAGGTTGTTGATTGCTTTCGCATCACACAAAGGGTTCAAGTTGTTTCAAATGGATGTAAAGACGGCCTTCCTAAATGGAATTCTTCAAGAAGAAGTCTATGTCAAGAAACCACCTGGTTTTGAAGACGATGATCATCCAGACCATGTCTACTTCTTAGACAAAGCATTGTACGGCCTCAAGCAAGCTCCCAGAGCTTGGTATGATCGACTTGCCTAGTTCCTACTCTCAAATGGCTACAGGCATGGAGTTATTGACAAAACTCTCTTCATCCTAGAAGAAAAAGGTAACATCTTAGTGGTTCAAATTTATGTAGATGATATTATTTTTGGTTCCACTGACCTGTCCCTTGTAGACAAGTTCAAAGACTTGATGAGCTGTGAATTCGAAATGAGCTTAATTGGGGAATTCACCTTCTTCCTCGGATTATAAATCACTCAAAAGGAAGATGGTATTCAAATTCACCAACAAAAGTATGTTAGGGAACTACTAAAGCAGTTCAAAATGGATTCAAGCAAGCCTCTCTCCACTCCCATCTCCACCATTGCTCATTTGGACAAGGACCACTCAAGTCCTCTAGTGGAAGAGAAACTCTATAGAGGTATGATAGGCTCACTCATGTACCTAACCGCTAGTCACCCAGACATTGTTTTTGCTGTTGGCTTGTGTGCCAGGTTCCAATCTTGTCCAAGAGAGACCCACTTGGCTGTTGTAAAGAGAATACTCCGATATCTCAAGGGAATTGATTCACTCTGTATTTGGTACCCCAAAGAATGTCCCTTTGAGCTGATGGGTTTCACTGATGTTGATTATGCTGGATACCTGGTGGATAGGAAGAGCACCTCTGGAATGACACAGTTCCTAGGCCCTTGCCTTGTGTCATGGGGTTTAAAGAAACAAGTCTCGGTCTCTCTCTCCACCACAGAATCCGAGTACATAGCTGCTGCCTCATGTTGTTCCCAACTTCTCTGGCTAAAGCAACAACTCGCGAACTTTGGTATGTCTTATGGTCCCCTCTCTATTCTTTGTGATAACACGAGTGATATAAACATTTCAAAGAATCTTGTGCATCATACTAGGACCAAGCATATAGACATAAGACATCATTTTCTTAGAGATCATGTTGAGAAAGGAAACATCATTATGGAATTTTGTAGAACTGAAGATCAAATTAAATATATATTCACCAAAGCCTTGAATAGAGTTCCCTTCAAGAACCTTAGATTAGAACTGATAATGATTCCTATAAACTAGCAGTTCCTTTAGTTTAAAGTTTCTCTCTAGTTCCATTGATTGACTAGTTCAGAACTCTTTACTTGTCTTTGTTTTGGAATCTGTGTCATTTCTCTTGCGTTAGACCCTCATATTCATAATGGTTTCTCAAAAGGCTTTGACAAATTTTTTTAGTTCTTCTCCTTGGTTGTTCATCTCTTATTAAAATTCAATCATTGTCCAAGTTTTCTTGTTGGCCCAAAAGTCACAATCTGATCATCTTTCTAACCCAACAATACAAGCCGAAATGATGATTGTGTACTATGACCCTCCCTTGCCTCATTACACAATCTATTTCCCTATGATCCTCTTCTTAACCCTCTCTAGGAACTAGTGTGTAATGCGATAAATGGCCTTCCCCGATTTCTTTTATGGGAACGTACTTTTAGGTCCTATGTTTTAAAACCAACATCAAAGGTTCTCATATATCCCTCTAGCACACTGAAAATATCGCCAGAAAGAAACTAGGATGGGCTACCCCTTAAACGGCTAGTAAGAGAATTGCTCCTCCCAAGACAGTATTTATGGCAAATCTCACAGCGTCAGAGACGTCTTCTCAGCCTTGAACAGTTGCCATTTTGAGCATCTAATCTTTGAATTTGTGACCGTTGTAAAGGCGCAAAAGCTTCAAGAAAATTAGCCATTTCAACTCTTCAGAGTTCCCAGAAATATCTCCAATGGCTTGATTCTCAACGGCTCCAAAATTGCTCAAGGGTTATTTAAGGTTTCCTGTTTGATTGAGCCGAACACTCTGTTCTCTCACGCCTTCTCTCAATCTCATGTTCACCTGTCTCTCTCAAAACACAAAGCTCCTCAAATGGCCAAGAAAAACCTCAATCTTAACCTTGCTCAATTGGAGGTAATCAGGCCGATAAGATGACAACAGGCCAAGATGAAAGAAACTGCAGAAAAGAAGAAAACTGAAGAGGAGGCCACTACGCTGCCATAGGAACGTCTCTCCTAGTTTCCAGTGCTATAACATCACAGTGTGCTAGTAGTTCCCTAGGGTCCTACTCCCCTCTTCTATCCTTATTTTGTCTAATGTCAAGTTGGTTGTGCTCTTTTGTTTCTCTTTCCACTATGCATCTCTGGGCAATGTACTTGACTTTAATGATTAATTAACTCTTATGGTAATGTTTCTAATGCATCATTTGTCTTTGCCTTAAGTTTCTATTATGGTCACTGTCATGGGTTTAACGCAAATTGTTTATTTCACATTGATATCCTATACTTGATAAGTAACTTGATCTTTTCGATGATGTCAAAAGGGGAAAGAATGGATAGGAACCTTGAACTATTGGAACTACTGGACCTCTAGGAAATCTGAACACGTTCTATTTCTGAGGGGGAACTTGAATAACTTAGTTCATCTGCTTAGGGGGAATTTGCAACTATTGAATGTTCTATCATTATTTTATAAAGTTGTAAATCTCTTAGCTCAACTGTTCTCATGAATTTCATGTCCTTATTATACTGCCAGGTTCCTTATATTTGTCATCATCAAAAAGGGGGAAATTGTTAGGAAACGAAACTCTGGAACTTCGGTTCCCCTAAGAGTTCTTTTCCTCAGTTTCTCTACTTTTGAAGATGACAAATATTTTGATACTAATGTTTTATCTCAAAGATGTGTTTAGAGGAACCACAAGACAGTTGTTGGAACCATGGAAGCCAAACAAGATAAAGAAACCAAACAAGCAAGCCAAAGGAACCCAGGTGTGCCCAGAAATGCAACACGTGACTTTGCTTTTCCCGAGAAATCTGGGAACACTAAACCTCGGACAAAAGGAAGTGAAAGCGACTTGAGAGAAGCTTCCAAAAGCCTACCACCATCCAAGAGCAAGACTCCAAGATGCCTAGAACAATGAACCTCGGACAAAGGCATTGAAAGCGACAACTCATAGAGATGTCGCTGTCCAGAAGACAGTTCCCAAGTGCCCAGATTGTTGAACCTCGGAAGAAGGAAGCTGGAGAACGACTTGGCTGAAGTAGTTGTCTAACCTAGAAGGATTCTGAGCTGCCTAGGTTGTTTGCATATGTCAAAGACAATGTGGACCAAGGAGAACCACACATCCTAGGGCAAGCTCGATCTGTGGGAACCAAGAGAAGTTTAAGCTGCGAAGAATCCTCTATAAAAGGAAGACTAACTCAAGGGTTATCTTCAAGCACTGAAATACAATACACACTCAATAGCAAACATCAAAGTGTGAAGCTTCAAACAAGATCATCAAATCAGAACAAGATCAAGAGGAACCAGTCAAGGAATCAAAGAGTTGTGTGCTAGTTCCTGTGACTGTAAGTGAGTTAGTTCCTTGGTGCTAAGGGCTGCTTCTTGGATTGTTTATAATTTGTGTTAAGTTATCTAGGATTGTCTAACTGTGTGTAAGGCAAAGAAACTGTGTGTTTGTTCCTAGGATAAGATGTAACCAAAGAGATAAGAAATCAAGAAGTAGACCTTGAAATCCTTTCGAAAGAAAGGTAATGGTTTTTATCCTAGATTGCTAGTTGGCAATCGAAGGTTTCCACTATAAGGAACTTGTTCATTTAGTTGATTGTTTATTTCCACTGCGAAGGGAACTGTAAACTGTGTTCTCAGTTCCCTGATTATTAATCTAACAATCACGATCCTACACATTCTCATCCCAACAAATCGGAGATCTGCACCTTCGACCGTACAAAGCCTCGAATGGAGCCATCTTAATGGTAGCATGTCAGCTATTGTTGTACGTGAACTCAATTAGACTTAGGCTGTTCTCCCAGCTAGTCGGACGATCAAGTACGCAAGCTCTCATCATATCTTCCAATGTTTGGATGGTCCTCTCAGACTGTCCATCCGTCTGAGGATGACACACAGTACTGAATCTCAATTCGGTTCCCATGGCCTTGTGTAGTTCCTTCCAGAATCTCGACATGAATCGACCATCACGATCCGATACAATGGTCTTTGGTGTACCATAAAAAACGGACAATCTCGTGTAGGAACACTTCTGATAGCTTCTGGGTTCCCCATGTTGACTTGATAGCCACGAAGTGAGCACTCTTCGTGAGCCTGTCAATGATTACTCATATCGCATCCTTTTGACTCTAGGTCTTTGGCAACCCTGTGACGAAATCCATAGCGATATCCTCCCATTTCTACTCTGGCACTGGAAGAGGTAGCAATTTACCACCTGGTCTACGATGTTCTATCTTGACTTTCTGACAAGTCAAGCATTTCGCCACAAATTCCGCTACATCCCACTTCATGTTGGGCCACCAGAATTTCTTCCTGAGGTCCTTGTACATCTTACTAGAGCCTGGATGTACAGAATAAGCTGACGAATGAGCCTCTTTCATCACCAACTGACGAAGACCATCAACGTCAGGCACACAAATCCGGTCTTGAAACCAGAGTGATCCATCCTCCTGAATCACGAATCTGAGAGCTTTCCCGTCCATCACTTCACTGCTTAGCTTTACCAAGACCACGTCGTCAACTTGCTTCTCCCTGATTTGATCATGTAGCGTAGCCTGAATCTCTAGCATACTCAGGTACCCTCGACGCTGATCGTACAAGACTTCAGTCTCGCACAACCCTTGGTTCAGCTTGGTCTGAGCAGTGAGTAGAGCCACTACAGTCTCGTGCGGCGTCTTCCGGCTCAATGCATTGGCTACTACATTAGCCTTGCCCGGATGATACAGCAACTCGATGTCATAGTCTTTGAGTAGCTCTAACCAGCGACGTTGTCTCATATTCAGCTCCTTCTGAGTGAACACGTACTTGAGACTCTTATGATCGGTGAAGACTTGACACCTTACACCATAAAGATAGTGCCTCCAAATCTTCAACGCAAATACTACAGCTGCTAACTCTAGATCATGCGTCGGATAGTTTGCCTCATAGGTTTTCAATTGTCGAGATGCGTACGCAATAAATTTTCCTTTCTACATCAGTACGCACCCTAACCCATTCTTTGAAGCATCACTATAGACCACATAACCATCAGTTCCTTCCGGTAGCGCTAACACTGGTGTGGAGGTCAGACACTTCTTCAGTTTTTGAAAACTGGTCTCGCACTTGTCATCCCAGACAAACTTCTTGTGGACTTTGTGGAGCAAACCGGTCATAGGTAGAGCGATCTTAGAAAATCCCTCCATGAACCGTCTATAATATCCCGCGAGTCCTAAGAAACTGTGCACCTCCTTCACATTCTGAGGCCGCTTCCAGTCAGCTACCGCTTCAATCTTCTAGGGATCAACCATAACCCCATCCTCATTGATCACATGGCCTAAGAAAGCCACTTCTTTGATCCAGAAGTCACACTTAGACAACTTTGCGTACAACTCATTCTGTCTAAGGACTGACAAGGTGATCCGAAGATGTTCCTCGTGAGCCTCCTCACTCGGGGAATAGATCAAAATATCGTCGATGAAGACCACCACGAACTTATCCAGGTATTGGTGGAAACATTGATGCATCAGATCCATGAAGACCGTTGGAGCATTGGTAAGGCCAAATGGCATGACTACGAACTCATAGTGGCCATACCTCGTCCGGAAAGCAGTCCTCGGAATGTCTTCCTCACGAATCCTGAGCTGATGGTAACCAGATCTCAAATCGATCTTGGAAAAGACTTTTGCTCCTTGTAATTGATCCAACAGATCATCAATCCTTGGCAATGGATACTTGTTCTTGATCGTGACCTTATTCAACTCTCGATAGTCGATACAAAGCCGGAACGATCCATCCTTCTTCTTGACGAACAAAACCGGAGCGCCCCAAGGTGATGCGCTCGGCCTTATATATCCTTTCTCAAGAAGGTCCTCGAGTTGCTTCTTCAACTCTTGCATCTCCGCTGGAGCCATCCGATACGGTGCCTTAGAGATTGGTGTGGTACCAGGCTCGAGATCGATGGTAAACTCCACGTCATGACTCGGGGGTAAACTGGGAATCTCTTCCGGAAAGACATCCGGAAATTCGCGAATGACCGGAATATCAAGAACTGAAGGCTTATCTCTCTTGGGCTTATCCAGATAGCACAGGTACCCGACACAACCTTGTCGAAATAGCCTACACGCAGCCATCACATTGATGAGCTTGTCGTTATCAGCGTCGTTATGACCCTTGAATTTGTATATGAACTGGCCCCCAGATGACACTGTCACAGTCCTTGAGCTGAAATCGATCACCGCCCCATGACGCGTCAGCCAATCCATACCGAGAATAATGTCGTATGGAGCCATGGCTATACAAATCAAATCTGCTTCGAACTTCTTACCCTGAATGGTAATCGGAAATTCTGACGGACGCTTGGTTCCAACCAAATGTTCACCATTGGGAAGATTCACAACGAAAGGCTCACAAGCCTCATTGCATACTAAACCTAGCTTACTTACGCAACTTTCCGAGATGAAAGAATGAGTGGCACCCGAATCAAAAAGTATACACACAGAATTAGAATGGAGGTATAGAGTACCTTGAGCAGTAGGAGCATTTGGTCCATTAGCCTCACGCATCTCGTAGAGTCGCTGACCTTGACCTCCTGAAGCAGTTGGGGCTTTCCCCTTGTTCTGCGTAGTTGTCTACGTCGAAGGACTAGGAGCTTCCACTGGTCTGAACCTGGGTCGGTTGTTATGACTAACTGACCCTTGCTGTGACTCAGCTCCTTTCTACCTTCTTTGCGGACAAAAAGTCTACAAGTGCCCATCCTTCCCGCAGCCAAAACACGTCTTCCTCATCTTCAGGCACTCATTGCTCTTGTGCCCGGGTGTACCACAGTTGTAGCACTGGATCAGATTCTTGCCCTGGCCTGAACGTTGCGTAGACCCTCCGTGAGTCATCTCCGTTCTAGCTCGGCCAGACTTGGCAAAGTTTGACGGTGGTTCGAGTCGCTTGAACCCACTTGCCTGAGGCTGGCTCTGTGCCGGTCTCTGGCGATTGCGCTTTTTAGCCGACTCTTCCAGAGTCGCCTCCAACTTATAGGCAGCATCCATGTACTGCTCCAGAGTAGAGCATCTGTGGCGCACCATTAGTGGCTTAATGTCTGGATTCATCCACTCGTGGAAATGCCAGATTTTCTGCTCTTCACTGGACACCTCCGGCCCAGCGTACTGCAACAGGTGATTGAACTTGGCCGCAAGCTCATTCACTTTCAATCCATTCGTCCTCGGATAGAGAAACTCCTTATGCTTCTCTTCCCTCATAGCTCAGAAAAAAAATCGACCAGTCATCTTTGCCTTAAACATTCCCCAGTTCAACCCAGGGTGATCAGCTAGACTGGTGCCTTCCCACCATTCACTAGCCACCTCCTTCAGTTGAAGGGAAGCAATGTACACCTTCTCCGCTTCAGTGCACTCGACATTTCTGAACAGTCGTTCCATGTGCGAGAACCAATATGCCACTCTGATTGGCTCTCCTTTCCCGTCATAGCTGTCAGGCCTCATAGAGCTTATGGCCTTCAGCGCTTGGCCATAATTGCCTATGTTCCTGACCGCATCCTCATGGGGTACATGGACAACTGGCTCCTCGAATCTAGGAACCACAGGAGAAATTGGCACACCTTGTGCCTGAGGCGCGATTGGTCGCATAATATCGGTGACTGCTTACATCACAATCCCCCGAATAGCCTCAATTGCCGCAACATCGAAAATAACTGGAGCGTTGACCGGAACTTGGTCGCTGCCCACTGGATTGTTGTGAGAAACAGACTCGTTCTCATCCAATGGATTTGCGGTATTCCCCAAATTCAGTCTGGGGTTGTTGCTTGGCCCAGCACCAACACGAATGGTGTTCCTTGTGTTCACCATCTGTTTACCGATCAAATTCCAAGTATTTTATAACATTAATATCATTTCAATATGTACAACGTATAAAATCAACTTAGAATAGACCAAACTTGGTAAACTTTCATTGATGAACTGAAACTGAGTTTGATAGGGTCTACATGTGAAATTCTTCCAGGCGACAAGGCAAAATTGCTTGGAGAATACAATGCTATCAAAATGAAACAACCGAAATACTAGAAAAGAATACTGCTAATCTTAACACTGGCCCCCATCATGGTGCCCTGAAAAGCTTCCTATAATTGGGAACTCTCATGCACTACTTCTTCGCACGTGGTCTATCATCGGGGTGTGGTGTCAGACTTCTTGCCCTACTCGGCTCTAGAGCACACGGCTCACCTCTCGGCCCTGGTGCCCTCGGCCTTTCCCTAGGCGTGGGAACCCTTGGTCCAGCCCCATCAGATCCCGGTGGGTAGCAAAACTCCTCCAGAAATCCTAGTTGGAAGTCTGCCTTGTTCACCTCGTACAAAGGGTCAAGTAGCAATCTTTCTTGGCGGATATACTCCTGGAGTTCGCGGACCTCCATAAGCATTCGGGAGAGACCAAGCTCAGCCTCGTATGTCCTCTCCTCCATGTCGTACAGGGCGTTTGACCACTCCTTCAGTCGTTCCTCCAACATTTGGGGCCTTGGTCTGGCCTGTTGAGTCGGGACCACAACCGGTGTACCCATCGACTCCCACGGCCTTGCCCTTTCTCGAGCATGCTCAACCGCCTCATCCACCTGGCGACGCGCTTCAGAGGAAACCATCTGACTCTGGCGAAGCACATGTCGCGAATCAGGACTCACCATTGGCCTCTTCGGAGTAGGGATCACTTGCGGGTCCTCTGGTGCATCCAGCGGCCCACTCCTCCTCCTGACGGTACCTGAAATACCCAGCGCCTCCCAAGCGGCAGGGGACAATGGCGTATACTCCTCATCAAGCGGCAACTCTAGACTCGGAAAAATGATCTGCATTCCTGGGTCCTCACTGCCTTCCAGCAAGTGCTCCAAGTTGTAGCCATATTCCTCGAGGTCCTCTCCGGATCCTCTTCCGGGTCCTTCTCAGGATCCTCCTCAATTTTGAAGTCGTCGTCGTAGTACCCTCTCAAGTACTGCGCTGACTCCTCATCTTCCTCGATATCCTCCCTTGGGTCTACTTTAGGCTCTGCCTCGGGAACCTCAGCCCTGTCAGATACCAATACCACCGACTCTGAGAGTACGGTCTTCACCTCCTCAGGTGGGCAACTGGGCTCCCCGACCTCAAAGCACGACGAGGGAACCGGGAACTGGGAACTCAAGCCTAACTGGAGATGGCGGGGCCACCTCGGCTTTCTTCGGGTTCCTCAGATGAGAGATGAATGCGCCCATAATCTGCGGGGCGACGAGAAAAGAATTAGTCTTTCTAAATATAGAAGCGAACTTACTATATCAGACTGGAAAGAAGGCACGACTAGAACGGCAGAGATTTCAAAACAACACATTTTCTAGTCAAGTATGGTTTTATTCGGAAATTCAATTTTTTTGAATTTAAACAACTTTCTCAGTTCAAAAACGGATAAACGGTTGATAAAATCTTTGCTTTCAGTAAGACGATTCGAAACCCAACCCGTTTTAAAAAAAAAATCGGCTCTGATACCAAATCTGTAACACCCCCAAATATTTCATTAGAAGTATTACCGCCAGTGACCTCAGATTCCACGTCCGAAGCCACCCAAGGCTTAACCATTCATACAAATCATAAAATACACTGATAAAACGAAATATCATAATCTTTATTTAAACTGAAGTCTCGGAATTACATCCGTAAATCCCAAATACAACAGAAATATAGAATATGTTTAATACAGTGGAAGTCTTTTAAATAAATAACATAAGGGTCTTGATCGAAATGATCACCTGCCTAGGATCTTCAACCTGGATAAAAACTCTTAAAACTTCATCTGCCTTCATCGTCAGATTCTAGCATTCACGGAACGGAAGTTTACCTGATGTGCCATATGAGACGGATGACACCAGCCAACCATGCAAGGGAAAAATAACAGGTTGGTTAGTCTAATGAAAGACTATACAAGGGTAAAACAGAAAGGTTCTAAGTAGTCATATTAGGCTAGACCCATCGATTCTCGAATGAAAGCCGATAACGATAGTAAACCTTGGTACTTCTACAGGAATATACGAAACAGAAAGATCAAGAGAAGACTCCAGAAGATCGAGTCGTATGGAAACATATGAAGAGTAGACTCCAAAAGATTGAGTCTTATCGGAAAGTATGACAAGTGTTCGGGAACATTATAATTTCACACAAGCGTTTAAAAAGACTTGACCATTTGGGTCCACGACCAACCTCACCACGTAATGCGAATTCAGATTTGGAAGGAGGACTTACTCTAATCGAAGTCCAAGCGGTTTTCACGTTGTACTCCTCGCCCGAGGGTATATTAATTATGTGCATAATCGCACTTATCTTGTTTAATTCCAAAACGTATATTTACGTTACAAGCTTATAAGATATATCATCTCATCGCGAGAGATATCGAAGGGAATAAATCCCGAATGTCGGCACCAGCTGTGTGCACCTACCCTGAGTAAGGGTATAGTCATGACCAGAGAGAGTATTAGGGAAAAATCCTCCTAATACCAGTTATAAAGAAACGACTAGACCTCGTAAGGTACATAGCGTTCCTACGAATACTCGTTCTAACTATAATGTATAAGTTCACACATAAAATCCACACCAATACCATCATGGTAATAACAGATATAATAGCGTTGTTTCTAGCAATATATACAACCTATAATAATATCATGTTATAATCGTATCATTTATTAAATCTGTTCCCAAACGAAAACAATAGTTCATCCCAATTTAATTAACAATTAATAACAATTGATAATTAATGGAAACATGGAATGATAAGCAAGAGCGAACCGCCACTTGCCTTTAATCTAGACGAACGATAGAGCGACGACGGGTTTCTGGGTCCAGAACGGGAACGGAAGTCGGATTACAGATTCCTATGACGACGACCCATAACGAAACCCTAGGTTAGATTCGACAATAAAATGATACGAATCTAAGAAAGAACGAACGAAATCGAAAGAACGAAGGTCCCGTCCGGGACCAGCATGCCCAAGGCCATGATCGCGATTGCCAGAGCAATCCGCGGTCGCGGCTGGGATTCCGCGGTCGCGGCCGTCGAGGACCTCGTCCGCGAGTGTCAAAGACAGCGGACGCGGCCGGCCTTGTCACTGCCGCGGTCGCGGCAGTTCATGGCCGCGACCGCGGACATGAACTCCGGTGACCCCAAAACAACGAGAAACTCACCGGCGATGATGCGAGAGGGCTTGGTTAGTGAGGGCTTCGACTCCAGCCTTCCTTGCGCCTCCGATGCACCACTCCAAGGCTGCTACAATTGTCGGCGAGGCCTCCGACGACACTTCAAAGATTTCCGGCGAGAGCTCGAAACTCCGGCGACTATGGAAAATGAGAGTGAGAGAGGAGATCTCAGATTTGGGTGCTCAAAACCCTCCCAAATCGACCACTATTTATAGCCAAGGAGAGGAGCCAACCCCGACCAGATCGACGGCGAGTCATGCGATCAACGGTGGCTCGGACGACGAGGTGCAGGCGACGCGACGTTGGCGTGTTGCAGTTTTCCGCGGTTGCGGAACTTTATCCGCGGTCGCGGAATATTCCTGTGCCCAGCTCTTCTGAGAGACAATTTTCCGCGGTCGTGGAAATGTTGTTGCGGTCGCGAAAATGTCTTTTCCGCGTCTGTTTGCCCGGGAAAAGGTTTGGCGTGGATTTTAAACCCCGGATTAGATATATTCATACCCGAACAAATATTCTAAGCCCCGAAAAATACGTCGAATGTATTTTATATCCCTCAGGGAATTTTACAGAGATAAATATTGATACAGAAATCCGAACTTCTCCAAAAACAACACGATCACAGAACGAGGGTTGAGTAAATTACCCAAATACCCTTACTAAAAATGAGGGGTATTACAGGTGCAACAGTTTATAGTGTAATATGAGAATCACCACATAAAGTGAGCTCCATAGGTTGTTAGCTTTGAGTCTTTCCTTGTGACAGATAAAACAGTATAATGGGGTATATATAATAGTTTGAGTCCAATTTTCAATGTAATGGTTGCTCACATAGATTCAAAGACAAAAAAACGAAATCTCAGTGTCATACCTAATATGAAACATTAGTTCGTAATGTTGCCAAATAGCAGATACACCTTGAGAGGTCCAAGAGTTGTTGGCTTTGTTCCTTCTAATAGAATGTGTCAATAGATCAAGCCTCCAAGAGATCAAAATCTCAGTTAGTTTGTTCAGATAATGTGGGTTCAACTGGCTAGTTTGTTTATATAACAACAACACTTTATATTCCCAATCAGAGACATGATGGGATGATTGTTTAAGGTTTGATTATTCCTGTAGCAGATTCAAAGCATCAAGGACAGAAGAAAGAGCCCAGAGAGCCCAACAGAAAAAACAAAGAACCAAAGGAAAGCAAGGAAAGAGAAAAAACAACCAGCAATCAACAAAAAACCAGAAAAGAAGAGAAAGGGAAGCATAAGCCACAAGAATGTGAAACACACTCAAATGGTTCAGAGAGAGATTGTTCGTGGAGTTAAAACCCCATAATTTTTTCATGAGTTGAGGGTTCATTTTTGGTATAATTCCTCTTTTGCTCCTTTGATTGTTTTTTTGATTTTTACCTCTATTGTTGTTGGCCAAGAAGAGCCATGAAATCCCATCCAAAGCATCCTTTATAAAGTTGCTAGGCCAAATGTGGGTTATACAAGTCATATACATGTACGTTATCTGTCTAATTAAAACAAAAAGAATCAGGCAGATAAGCAATTTCCAAATCTCAAAGTAGCATTTTGTATTCATAAGAGGAGTTGAATGGGAAGGCATAAAGTAAATATAAGAATGAAATTTACCAATACTATCCCCACCAAGATTGTTAACCAAATTGTTCAACAATAAGTAAGTTCTATAATTCTGAGGGTACATCAATCAGAGGTGATTGATCATCTGGAAAATACCATGATAGTTCAAAAGGTTATCCACCTTAGTTAAAGCAATTGAGCAAGATTCATTATGGCAGTAAAGAGCAACACTCAGAGAGTATATAACCTCATACCATTCAATTAAACCGGTCCAGACAACAATAAGAGAAATGGCTTTAGCCACAAGAGGAGGGGTCACCTCAGTTGGATTCGAGACAAAGGGTTCAAGGTTAGTGGTTTTAGCTCTAGAAGAAGGGTTAGAGGCACCCGGAGAGGTGCATAACTCCTCCTTCATAATTTTCTTCCCTTTGTCCATGAGAATGGATAAGGGAAAGATAACCTCACAAGCACAATCAGAGAAGCAAAAGAAACAAGGGCAACAGTAATAAACAAACGAGAGTAAACGGGCAGGATTCAAATTTTGATATTTCAAGTTCAACCAGTCAAGATCAAGAAAAGTAGTAAAGAGCTTAGCAAGCAAATAAGTCATCAAAAGAAAGAGAGGAGAAGGGGAAAGAGTACACCTGTAAAGCAGGGTCGAATATCACTAGTGGAAAAAACACTTTTTGAGGCTCCCTTTTAGAGGCGTACATATGTCAAAACGCCTCAACAACGACTTAGGCAATCACTTTTTCTGGTTTTTGAGGCGGATTTTTAATTTATACGCCTCAAAAACATCTTTTGAGGCGGGCAAAATAATATACGCCTCAACAAGTATCCGAAAAAACATTTTCCGCTAAAGTATTAGAGGCGGGCCAGGATTAGGCCCGCCTCTAATGCTAACAAATTGAGACGGGCTATTTTGCCCGCCTCAATTAAGTCTTGTTGAGGCGGGCCTATTAATGCCCGCCTCAAAAAGTATGTCCAATAGAGGCGGGTATTTAAGGCCCGCCTCTATTAGACCATTACTCATTGGTCGTAATACTTATAGAGGCGGGCTTATTTAGGCCCGCCTCTATAAGCTTAACCCTAAATAAATAAATAAAACAGCGCGCCTTGGCCTTCGTTCTCCTCTTCAATTCGTATCCTCCGTCTTCGCCGAGCTCCGACTTCATCTCCATTTGCCATCCTCAACCTCACCCGATTCCGCTGGTAAGCTCCGACTTCATCTCCCTTTGTCGTCATCTTCGTCTCCGGAGAAGAAATCGTTATCAACGGCCCTATACCGACGGCATAAGCGCGGCCTGCTTCGGCGAGAGATGAAGATTCCGGCGATGCAGGAAGCTTCTTGCCGGAGATATCGAGTTTTGGAGAGTACGACAACCCCGACTCCTCTTCCTGCGGAAGCTGAAGACGTCGAAGACTACATGTATGCATCTCTCTTCTCGCCTCCGCTCAGGACTTCCTTGACAATTAAATCTTGCTCATCTCCTCCATCTTTGCCCTTGAAATTGCCCTAAAAATTTTTGCCTATAAAATTAGGGCTTCCAATTTTAGAAATTTAGGGATTTAAGATTTTTTAGGGAGGGTTTATTAATTAGGGATTCCAACTTGGGATACTTTAGGGTTTTTTACCCTCTCTTTTCAGCTGTCTGAATTGCTTTTGTTTCTTCTCCTGTTTACATGTGCAGAGCAAAGAATGCAACATAACTTGTGAATCTGAATTGTGTTCATGTAAAAAATACATGTGTTTGGGAGACGAATTGTATTTTTCTTCTTCTTACTAGGTATTTCTTTTATAACAGCATTATTTGAGTGTTGTGAATGTTGTTGATAGTGCCACCACTTCTGAAGTATGGCAAGTACTGTGGGCTGCTGTACAGTGGATGTCCAGGAGAAAGGCCTTGTGATGGGCTTGACGCCTGCTGCATGAAGCATGATGCATGTGTCCAAGCCACATGAGGTATTCACCTAACTCTAAATTCCAAGTGTTCATCAATTTGACATGTTCAACATTATTGTTTTCTCTGAATTTTTTTATTTAAAATCAAATATAAATATTATCATGATTGCTGAGTGCTAAATGCATGCTTTGCTCTGATGATACTAACCTAGTTGGATTGCTACTTGCTATCAATAAATTTGGAAGAGTATGACATACAATTAGGATTGTTTATGATTAGTAAAACTATAAAAGTTATTACATTAGTTGGTATATCATGTCAGCTGTCACAAAGGGAAATAGATGCCTACTCTAAGTGTCTCTCTCGTATCTAAATCTCCGCTAGCACATGGGCAATGTTAATCAAATTCTATTCACTAATGCAATTTTCTTTATGCATAAATTCTATTCACTAATGCAATTTTCTACTTGTCCCTGCATCGATGTTCGTCTCATTTTTGTAGCATCCGTACAACCCAGATGAAGATTACACTGAAGTGGAGAGCCAGCTGCGATCACATTTGGAATCTATTCTTGAAAACTCTAGGTGATTGAGGTCGGAGCCAGCTGGATGGTGGAGTTACCCCTGCAAATGCCTACAAGGTGATTGAGGCCGGAGCCAATGCTCTAGTTGCTGGATAATTTGATCTGTTTATATTTGATCTTTTGAATCCAGTAGTTGATCTGTTTGTATTTGGGGAAGTAGTTTGTGGGAACTTAAAGGGTGTAGGTTGGAAGTGAAATGGCAGATATGTTGCTTGTTTAGACAGGTGCATGACTAATGTAGAGAGAATAGCTTGGTATATATTATAAAGTTAATTTTGGATCAAGAATTTATTTGCAGAAAGTGTACCGCTGTGATTGGATTTTTTTGTAGATTTTTTTTTGCAAAAAATTGGACTTTTTAGCCCGGATGTGGAAGAGATCCGGGCTAAAATGTCCAATTTTTTTGTTCAAACACAATGCTTTTTAGCCCGGACTTACCCAGATCCGGGCTAAAAGGTGGGAAAATGCGACTTGTTGAGGCGGGCCTCTATAGGCCCGCCTCAACAAGTCCCTCATTTTTGCGCCAAAGTGAGGGACTTGTTGAGACGGGCCTCTATAGGCCCGCCTCAACAAGGTCCTTTTAGAGGCGTAAAATGCCCGCCTCAAAAAGTGTCCATACTTGTTGCAGCCCCCGCAGTAGAGGCGAACGGTGTACGCCTCAATAAGTGTCAAAAGGCCCGCCTCTAAAAGGGTTTTTTCCACTAGTGTATCTTCCACATCGAAGTTCTGGAGAAGGGGCATGAGCAAAGTTCTGGAGGTACAGCTCCCCGAGAACCATGGCGAGCACAGAGGCATACGAGCCTTCCCGTCCTTGACCATCCCCACTTCATCCTTTGACCAGACTCTCTAGAGAACTCGGATCCCACGTTGGCAGCATGAGGGTTCCTTTGAAGAAGATCTTGGAGCAGCGGTAAAGCAGAGGCTCTTGTAGGCGGAAGTTTTGGCAGCAGGAAGGTTCCTCAGAAGAAGACATGGATCCCACTGCAAGGGCTTCTTTTCCAACACCAGTCAGCGGAGGAGCCTTCCATTCACCCACTCCACCCGCTTCATCTCGGCCATGAAGTGCTGCAGATTCGCTTGTTCTCGCTCCAATCGGTCCATCTCCTCGGCGAAAAGTTCCATTGCGGCGGCGAAGTCGTCGTTCAGCGGGGGAGATGAAGCGACAACGCTGGTACTTGGGGCGATAGATCTGTTTAGAGGTAAGATTGGTATGAGAGTTATGGGATTCATAGTGAGAAATGAGGCAGATTGAGATCTAGATTTGATAAAGCAGCGGGTTTTCAAATTTTAGGGTTTGGGGGGCAGTGAAGGAGTCATGGGCGAGAGCGTTTTCGGGGTCATGTTTTCTCATTACAGCATTTTTTTTAACTATCTATATTTTTGTTCACGGTAAAAACGCACATTGTAATAAATAAGTTTTGAAAGACCTGGGCATCTAGGGGCGGTTCTACGGGGGCTGAGGGGGCGGCAACCCCCTGCTTCCCCCAACAAATTCCTTAGAGTATATCGAATTTTTGATTAAACCCCCCTTTGAATTTTCAATTTTCATTATGTATACACAAAATGATAAGTAAATGATAAGAAAAAAGAATTGGTCAATCGTATTTGTCTTGGAACTTGTGTAAAAAAAGCTAAAGGTCATGAGTTCAATTCTTTAATCTCTCTCTCAACCCTTCTTTTTTCTACTTTTGTTATAAATTTGAGTCTTAATTGCCTTATTAAAATCTTTGTATTTATTAAACATGTTTATTTCTCTTTTATTTTTTATTTTTCTTTCATGTATTAATTTTTTATTAAAACAAAAATTGAAAATCTTACATTATTTAAAAAAAAATCAAAACGCTAGAAAATAGAGTATATATTGCATGAATTAATCAAATTTCAAAAGGTGAATCTCATACTTTTTTATAGTTTTAAAATATTAATATAAATATCGATTTATAAAATAAAAAGTATATGAAATTTGTCCCCCTTCAACTAATTCCTAGATCCGCCACCGTGGGCATCACTTATGAATTGAGAGGCATGGTTTTGAAGTGGTTGTTCTTGTAGAAAACAAAAACCACAAGTATATACTACTATCTAGTTCTATATTTTTTTAAAAAGAAAATATGCACATTACTTATAATATTTTTATGCATACATAGACCAAAGTTTCTACATAGCGAGGTCTACGCTCATTACGGTACGTGCATGTCTTTACAATTTTTCTCTAACAGACGAGTTATTTTTAAATAAAACATATGTATTACGTTTTTTCGAATTTTTCTCATATAAATGAAGGACGATCTATTTCTTGATATTTGATAGACCTACACCACTTCTAATTTTATACTCGGGCGTCCGTAATCAAGGGATTCACGCCTTCTTGAAATTTGATTTTAAAACTGAATTTTTTTAACCTATGCCTAAGGGCATAAGTTAAGCATCTTCTTATAGAAGGATTTAGTTAGATTATATTATTTAAAAATTTTAATATTTTTCTTAAAATGATTTAAGCATTCTTTTTAAAAAAATATATTCTTATAAGAAAAATCTTAACCTATGTCCTAAAAAAAAATCATTTAAAATTTGTGCTATTTTGATGTTTGAATTGCTTCTTCTTTTTGGTAAAAATTAATATTTGACACATCTCGATCGACCAATGGAATAAGGAGTATGAAAAAGAAAATGCTAGCATGGTATATGTATATATTGGAAAGGAAAGTTTAGCAAGTTTGATACATATGACATATTCATCAATGGTATATCAGTAAATATCGGATTCAACATTCAACCTCATCGAAGAAGCATCGCTGGCGGGATATCAATTACAAAAAGGTGTTTCAACATCCGACTCGTAAAATAACGATCGAGCTATAAAGTGAGCAATTGTGTTACCAGTTCAAGAAACCTGGAAAATATGGTAAGATTTAAAATATTTGCACTTCTTGTGAAGTATAAATCATAGGCCAAATGCTCAACAAAACTCAACCACGACCAAATTAAAGTCTATGGAGATTTCGTGAATTTTTTTTAAACTTCGGGCACCATATAATTTTTTTTAAAAAAAACACAGGGTTAACATGTGAGTTGTCAAAACATGTGGGAATTTCGTGAATTTGTCAATTTCTCAAGGTTGCCACTTGCCAGGCAAACTCTTCAATCTTTTTAATAAGAAAGAATTAGATTCATTTCAATATTTAATTGAGAACCAACCTATAACATCTTTCTGAAAGAGAATATGAAGTTTTTGGTTTGTCAGAAGATCTTTCAATGAGTTGACATGGCTAAGAGTTACAATTTTTGTCAGCCACTTGATTGTTTCCACGAAGAATATATATGACTAATCTAAACTATCAAAAATTATTTGACTAGTAAAAGAATATCAGAGATTATAATATCGATTTCCCAAAGATAGTGTCATATTCTTTTGATAGAATTAATAACTGAGGGGTTTCAATTTCAATATTTTCAATACTCATGTTTCTTGCATGTAGTGGAGTATTTCGAAGTGCAAGTGCTTTAATTTTAATAATTGTAGTTCTTCCATATTTTTCTCTCATGGTGTATAATGGTTCAGCTTGAGAGTCTCAGAAAATATATCAAAATACTGATTCTTAATTATTTCGATAAAATTTTCTCTTGGTTTTTCCATCTAATGTTCATTTTTTCCCTTGTGTTTGTCATTGTTTGACTCTTATTCTCATGAACACAATGCAATTCACTTTTTTGCTTTAATCCATTTTTTATTATGTTTTGTATGAATTTGATTATGTGGAGTGTTGCTTGCATTATCTTGGTCAAAAGTTTTTCGGTTTCGTTAATACCATAAACTCCACCAAACAATGTATAGTTCACATAATTCATTTTTTGGCCAATTTTAATATAATTTCTTATAATATATTTTCGGTTATTGTATTATTTGTATCAATGATTTGGATGCACGCACTGTTTTAATTTGTTATTGTTCGTTTGTACAATAATATCTCTTTGTATATAATATATTGCACACATATATGTTTCCAAATACATAAGGTTTATCTCAATCAATAAAAAAACAGGATTTTATTTCCAAAATACGTACCTTTGTTCTTCTCACATGGTATTGTTAGGAACTATGTACGTCTTGGGAACTGCGGTAGGGAACTGCTGCAGAACACGACTCTCCAAGGGACCAATCGATGACGGCTGTATTCGGATAAGATTTGAATCGTGATGAACACTTTTCGAAATCAGTATTTTGCCCCTTATAAGCCTCAGGGAATCCGCAAAATCTAAAGTGAGATAAGACAAATCTACTAGTTCCTTTCAAGGCTTCTGAAGAGAACTAAACTTATAGAAATTGTGTTTTGGATTTCAACTTTCAGCAAGTTCAGCAAGTTCTGTAGAATGACAGATAACTTGTGTATGCCCAACACTAAATCCCGAAATCCTTTATATAGGCATTAGGGAGAACTTCCAGAATCAATTACGGAAGTTATAGGAAGTTACAGCGGCAGTTGAAAACGGTTACCAACTGATTTCAGCGGTTATCAACCGTTCCCAACCGACACACTACAGTTACCAACGGTTACTTTCAGTTACAAAACGGCTATGACGGTTATAGCGGTTACATAGTTGGTTTTACCAACAGTTACAAGCACATTAAACACGTGCCAAGAAAATCAACCAGCCATACACATGTGTCTAGTCCCGTAAAAGGGAAATAACGCTCAGTTCCCTTCACATGAAGTGAACTAATATCTAGTTCCCTAGACTGAAACTATTTCCAGGGAACTAGAGCTTTATACAAGCTGTTTCAAGGGAACTTGACCCTTACATGTAACATATACTTTGTTTCCCTCTAGAACTCAAGTCGTTTACACAAGCGTGTACTCCACACACCCGAGCTCGTATTATAACGAAATGAGTTCCCTTAGTGTCACATGAATCCCGATTACATTAAATGGAAATGATTTCACTAAAATCACCAACATGTATCGAAGCCCTAAACTGTGGTTCCTCCAAGCCACCGTTGTCGGTTATACCTCGCTTCTGCCACTATTTCTCGCTTCTATTCGTTCGTCATGACCAACGATGCCATCACGAAGTGGGTTATCCTTGATGTTACTTATCGTTACTACATGCATCCATCCCTCAAATCATCTCGACCTTACGATTTGTCTGGTGATTTTAATGGGTTGTGACTACTGTGAGTGGTCTACTGTACTACGTAATTCCTTTCGTGAAAAATTGAAACTTGATTTTCTGGATGACACCATTACTCGCCCCTCCTATGACTCGGTCGATTACCTACTACGACACTTCAAAGGAATTTTGGGATGATCTCGCGCGCCCAACGTTTCTCTATTGGGACCAACATTGCTCGTTGTCAACAACAAGGTCAATCGATCACCGCTTATTTCGGATATCTCAAAAAGATCTAGGATGAGCTTTTTACTTATCTCTCGCCTCATATTTGTATATATGTGTGGTAAGTACGAGTGCATGGTTGCATGCGTTTGCTAAGGAGTGTGAGGAGGAAAAGGTGCATCATTTCTTGATAAGCCTTGATGATGTTGCATATGGTATTGTTTGTTAGAATATTATGGCACAAGATCCTCTTCCTCCCCTCACCAAAGTTTATTCCTTGGTCGTTCAAGAGGAACATCACGTGATTGTGGTTCATGATCGCAACAATCAAGCCGATTCTATGGCTTTTGCAGTGCGTTGCTTTGGTCCCTCTTCTGGTGCATCTACTGGATCTTCATCCAACTCTACTATAATCCCTTCGGGGGATCATCAATCGCGCATTTGTGCTCACTGCGATCGCAACGTACATACACGATCAGCCCACTTGATTTCGTCTCCATGGCTTTCTCGACTGGTGTACAGAGGGATGTAGATGTGGGAGGGGTGGTTTTGCCCTGGTCATAGCGGTGGTCTGTTAGGCCTCATTTTTTCAGCCCATTAGATCGGCCCAATAAGCTTGAATCAGGCTGCCTTCTAGAAGGTCTGGACAAAGTAAACACAGGAAGACGACCTCCAGAGATCTCGGTCCGGTCAATATGCAGAGTAACAACCTCCAGAGATCTCGGTCCGGTCAGTATGCAGAGTGACGACCTCCACGAATCTCGGGGCGACCAGTGTGCAGAGTGACGACCTCCGCGGATTTCGGAGTGACCAATATGTAGCTTGACGACTCCCGCAGATCTTGGACGATTGTACCCGACTCCCGCAAATCTCAGACGATTTCAACCGACTTAGGTGTAGAAGTAGTATAAATATGAAGAGAATTATCATGTAACGACATACATTATCAGTTGTACTCAATTCAAGCTATATTCTATTGTTATTCTCGCTACCAAGAATTATTCTCTAGTTCAATCTCTTATTCGAATACTTAAGCGACCGACGTCTAAATCTTTTGACTCGATTGGTCTCCCATATGGAGGAGATAAGCTCTTTTTTCATTCAATTAGTTTCATTTATTCCATTATTAAGTTGATTTGGATTATTTAGATATTACTGATCTTATCTTTGTCTAGTTTCCCTTCTTTAAGCGATTCATGTCGGTTCGATCTTTTTCGCCAAAAACAATTTGGCGCCCACCGTGGGGAATCTAGCCAATCAACGATCCAATCCTCATCCGATCATGGCCGGTTCCGAAGATCCCACGATCATCGCTGAAGAGCAAGTCCAGGTCGACACCACTAGTACAGAAATGATCATTTACCTCGTAAGAAAATAGCCCGGACCACTTATATTCGAGCTAATAAGTCATTAAAATTGTAGAACTACGATTTTTTTTTCTTGGGATAAGAAAAGAGCCCGGATATATGACGGAGCGCCCGGGCTAAATGATATATTGCACTTTAAACGTTATGAGAATATAGCCCGGACGTTTTTTTATTATCAAAATTCGGGCTATTAAGTAGAAATCTTATTCCCCTTATACGAATATAACCCGAATATACCCAACTAGTTAATATTCGGGCTATTTAATCAATCTAAACTCGATCATATATTACGGTCTTTCATACAACCGGGCTAAACAATATATTTATAACTTTTTAACAAAATGAAAATAAGGAAGTACTGAAACATTCCATATCTGAACAAATTCAACCCCCGACTCGCTTGAACAAAATCAACCCCATCCCCGACTCACCCCAAATTTTGGTGCTCATCGTCTCACCCCGAAGTCGCTACTCCTAAAATCTTGTCCTCATCGTCTCTACCCCGAAGTTGCTACTGTTCATCGTCTACCCAATGCCTGCCTCGAACCCTAGAAGTTCGCCTTATCCCCAAATCGTGCTCTTGCTAAACCAAACCAAATTAGGGCTTCCAAGGTAAATACATCTTCCACTGATTTTGTATTTCATTGTTTTCTGAACAAATTTGTTTGTATTGGTCGATTGGTGTGTGTATTGATCGAATGCTTAGGTTTTTGAACAGATTGTTTTTGCACTGGGACGTGTATTATTGATTCTGAACAAATTGTAAGCCATTTCTCTTATGTTTCTTTATTTCCTTCTAGATCAGTCTTATGGCAATTGAGCATTGCTTTTGTTTGCTTAATTTTGCTATATACTTATAGGGGGCATGTATTATATGTGCTATATTACTATTGGGTCCGGTGAGATCAGTCTTAAGGCACAACAATATTGTTGTGCCTTCTCCTGCAGCATGTTTAGGACATTGTATAATGATCATTTTAATTTACTTCATCCAATCAGAAGCAGGTGAATGTGCAAAATTATTAGTGCTGATGAAGCAGTTCATGTGCATAAGATAAGTCTAATTAATTAAGCTGTAAATGAGCTTCAACTGATTACACGTTTTCCTGCAGACAAATAGAATCTTGCAATCTGGCATTGTAGAAGAGATGATTTGTTTTATGGTCATTTCATTAATTTGCTAGCTTGACTAGACCAGTCTCTATGAAAATAGGTGCTTGCTGAAGCAGGTAACCAAAGATGTTTTATAGTTCCTGCAGGAAGGAACTCACACGCAATTAAGGGCTTAGGTATTGAGTTAAGTCTCTTCCTTAGGTCAGTTAATATATCACTGATAAGATTAAACTTGGGTTCACAAATTAGAACATCCCAACAATTCCAATTCTCATAAATAAGGATAAGAGTATTATAATCACAGAGGTGCAATTGACAACAGAATACTGGCAAATTCAGATAAGTCTTTTCGGATTTAATGGCCTCCTTGTGTTTCGCTGGTTTCTTTCTTCTTTTCTATTAAATCTATCAACTTGATGAAGGTTGTTGCAAGCTTTGCGTCTGGGGGAATGATAATGAACGAGCTAAAGGAGTGGAACAACCTCTATGGGGAAGGCGGATCTAGGAAGAAGGAACAAATGACGTATTTCCTATGAAGTTTATGCCCAAAAAAGGGAAGTCTTGTTCTTGAATAATGTTAGGTGTTTGACTACTTCGGCCTGACTGTTATGATAGAATTCATAGGTAGCATTGTGACGTATAATTAAGCATCTGATTTTCCTATACAAGCTATATAGATTGCTTATTCAAGGACATAAGAGATTAAGGAGTATTTTCTAAAATTGAAAAGAAATTAGGTGTTACCTATGTTGTGCCTTAGACTAGGGTTCTCCGTTCTTGATACAAGAATTGAACAATATTGTGGTTCTCATGATGTATAATATACATAAATGAATTAGCTTAACAAAATAATTTGGTTGTTACTGTGTATATAAACATCTAATCATCTGTGCAGAAATTAGGTTTTAGATATATCTTTCATGTTTTAATAAAATTTCCATTTGCATCAGTTTATTAGAATCTACAATGTGCTAAATCTATGTTATTTTGGAGTTAGATTCCATACATGGAAGATATGAAACTTGAATCTAAGTTATTTTTGGAGTTAGATTTCAGAAATTAGGTTGTTACTGTGTATATAAACATCTAATCCTCTTTCCAGGATCATTGTTTTAGCATGCTGCGTTTGTTCAGATATTATAGTTAAAGGGGTTTTACTATGGATTAGCTGCAAACCTAGCTGGTGTTTTGCCATAAGTATATATATTACTATTTGGTTCCACTCCCTTCGGTTTTTAGAACTGTATAATCTTACATTTTCCCAAACATAATACATTTCATTTGTTGGGCTTCTGCCATGTTCGTGGGTGTGTATGAACCTACAAAAGAGAAACTGTTGAATTTCTTCCCTGAAAATCTCAGTGTATTGGCACATATTGTAAGTTAAATGAAGCTGATATACTCCAAGTCCATCTTAGTTTTATCTAGTAACCCCAATAAGAAGGTTATATTGAAATAGCCAAATATGTGAGTTGCTATTTGTAGTTGAGGGATTGTTTTTGTGACTTGAGACTCTTTTTTATTGAGAGCTTTTATAGATGATATGCTTCTGAATGATCATTCAGACTGCATGTGTTGTTGGTGGGGCTGCTTCTTCCATTATCCGAGTACCGACTGAGGAAGGAACATTTCCCTTCACTTTCCTTTGTTCAATATGCACTTTACCACATAGCATGAAAAAATTACTTTCTAGGTTGTTAAGCAAAGGATGCAGTTCATCTTATTGTCTCCAAGGAGGGATTGAGAGGCCTTTACACAGTATATTTTCTGCTTAATTAAATTACATGTTTTCTACTTGCTGCTTAATTAAATACATTGTCTTTTCTTTGTGTGTTGTTATCTTAATCATCATCTTCTTTTGATTTTAACATACACACCAATACATAATGTTGTGTATTGTGCCTATTTTTTGAACTCCTCTAAATTTGTGTGGCCATATATGATTTCAACTATTTTCCTTGCATTATGTTGCAGGGTTATGGATCATTTCTACTGCGAGATTTGCCTTTTGATGCCATCCAGTTTTTTTATATATGAGCAGCTGCGATTAGGATATAAACTTGTAGTAAGGAACAATTGTATGGTGTATGTCTTCATGAATTTATTATCATAGAGCTTGTTGTCTACCTGACTTTTTGTTGTACAATGGGTTGACATATCTGAGCTCAACTCAGGAAACAAATGCAATATTTTATGTTTTCTTACTATGTGATTCTATCCAGGGGCGGACCTACATATGAAATGAATTAGATTGGGTGTTTAGAGAAACATCCTAATGTCGAAAGTGAACTAATCCAACAATCAGAGTACTAGATGATATCATTTTCAATTTTTATTTTTCGATAAGGTTAAATTGAATTGATATAGGAATAGGATAGAACATATAAAGTTTATGTTTATCAAATATAAAACAAATTTAACCATATCATGTAATTCGACAATAAAAAGAGGGGACTCTTAAGTAATGTTTTGTCCCCATTGGTATGAAGAGAATTTTTATTATGAATATGTTATGTTCACTCAGTCTCGATTAATTCTTGTTTTTTGTTGATTTTTTTTTACACATCTTCCATGCATTGTTGAATCATTGTTTTGTAATCATGTATCCCTCATGAGAAACTCTTTTAATTTGTTATTAATAATAATTACATCGGATTATTTTCGTCATATTAACTCAATTTTTTTTAAAAAAAATATATTTTAAAATTGATTTTTAGTCACGCAAGATTTGTGCCCCCACTGGGCAAAAATCCTGCGTCCGCCCCTGATTCTATCTATATATATACTTATAGCATGAGATTCACCTTAGATGCAGAACAATGCATTTCTGAAGAAGAGTAAAAATTGAAGGACTGCTAGTTTTCTTATCGATTTCAACTTCCACTGTAAATAGAAACCAAGCTAACAATTCTCTCTAGCTGCATTCTTCTTTTTTTTTCCAGAAAAGAGGTCTTTTTAGCCCGGACCTTTAAAGATCCGGGTTAATGGTCCTCTTCTTTTTTGTTAATAACTAGACTTTTTAGCCCGGATGCCAAAGGTCCGGGCTAAAAGGTCTTTGATTATTTAGCCCGAACGTGTTTTCAACATCCGGGCTAATTGATCTATTATCACACCAACCTGAAGCCCGGACCTATTTTGCTCTATATCCGGGCTATATTTAAAAAAACACCCGGGCTAAATAGCCTATTTTGTACTAGTGCACCCTGGACGGAAATCAAGCCGAAGACGTCGTCAATCCGCTCATCTTGGACACCCGAATCCAAGAATTAGCAAAAAACATGAGCATCCTTCAAGAGGAACTGGCTCAACATCGCCTAAGAACCGAAACCCTAAGTATCCAATCTGAAGTTGAAATTACAGAACTAATCCGTGAAAATGAACTTTTGAAATCGCAAGTGAATTCGGCCGCATCGGTCCCAGGAGGATCAAGGCGCGTAGTCAACACCGAAGGCCTCCAAACACGTCTTAACATGAATGGGGCAATCTCGACGCCCATGGCTTTGATCACTCAGAGCGTCGTTCAACCCATTGGTATGTTTCAAACTCATTCGGTCAGTACTTTCATGGTTAACATTCCAGTTTCCGTGACCGAGCCCACCACAACTCGAGTAGCCCCTCCACAGGTTGCCACATCGATGGATCTCCAAGCCTTCATACAACAAGCTATCAACGAGCATATGCAAGTTTTGGACGATCACATCGCTTAGATTCCAGAAGTCCCACAACCGATCGGAAAGGAAGCGATCGATGGATACAAAGACTCACCCTTCGTGGAAGCAAGCGCACACGTCGAGATTCCGAAGAAGTTCCACATCCCTAACATGCCCAACTACGATGGGACCGGGGACCCCGACGATCATATCTCTATTTACAAACAGAAACTAATGACTATCTCTATTCCAAGAGGGAATCGCGAAGCGGTCATGTGCAAACGCTTTGGCACGACCCTCGCAGGACCCGCACTAACTTGGTCCATGCATCTGTCGTAGGGTTCGATCGCTTTATTTGCCGATCTGGTCAACTCATTCAAGATCCAATTTGCCAGCAGTCGGAGACTGGAAAAACAATATAGCGACCTATACAGGATCGTGCAAAGGTACGGTGACCCCTTAAGGGATTATCTTAACATGTACAACAAAGAGAAGGTCGTGATCCCGCATTGCGACGTCCTAACGTCTATTGAATCCTTTCGCCGGGATTGGTCAGGGACAGTGAACTCTATCGCGAGCTGACCAAATACTCGTGTCGAAGCTTCAAAGATGTACAAGCCAAAGCCATGGACCATGTCAGACTAGAAGAAGACGAAGAGTCCACAAAAGATGACCAACCACTCCCGCGAAGCTGGAACACGACCCATTGGTAGTCGTATCACTTTTGAAAACTTATAATTTGCACTTCATTTAGATTCAGTCGATTATACTTATCCAACCCTTTACTGACTTAAGCATCGGAGGGCCGTTGGGCTCACACCCAACGGTCACCCTTTGATCTTTTCTATATGTTTCAAGTGTCTTGAACAGGAACACGACAAGAGGTCTCAAGACAAAATCAAGTTGATCAACATACACAAAACACAATCACACATAGCGCTTACACATTACACGGTCGATCGGTACACATGGAATAGAGGAACAAAAACAAGACATGTTTTTATAAGACTTGTCCCAATTAAGGTACACGTCGTATACAAATACTACGATGCTCTTCCTTGGAACTTCACGACATGTCACACTCAATTACTAGTCTACTCGACCAACGTCACACGACTTAATCAGGAAGCAACTGACGAGTCCACCTGCAAAACAAAGCAAACGACAAACAAGGAGCGGTCTCTTGACCCTTCGCCATCACAAGAGACGCCCTCAACCGTCTTCCCTTTGCTGCTTTAAGCCGACTCTCAGTTCAAGCAATACGCCTATCGGCCCCGTTGCTAGAACGCCTGTAGTAAAATTGGGATGAAGATCGCGCCAGAAGAGAGAGAAGTTATAAAATCAAATTGTCCCATCAACTGACGCTTTGGCCATGTTTAATTTTTGGGTAATTATTAGGCCTCGTTTTTTCGGCCCATTGGATCGGCCCAATAAGCTTGAACCAGGTTGCCTTCTAGAAGGTCTGGACAAAGTAACCACAGGAAGACGACCTCCAGAGATCTCGGTCTGGTCAGTATGCGGAGTAACGAGCTCCAGAGATCTCGGTCCGGTCAGTATGCAGAGTGATGACCTCCGCGAATCTCGGAGCGACCAGTGTGCAGAGTGACGACCTCCGCGGATTTCGGAGCAACCAATACGTAGCTTGACAACTCCCGCAGATCTTGGACAATTTTACCCGACTCCCGCATATCTCGGGCGATTTTAACCGACTTAGGTGTAGAAGTAGTATAAATATGAAGAGAATTATCATGTAACGGCAGACATTATCAGTTGTACTTAATTCAAGCCATATTCTACTGTTATTCTCGCTACCAAGAATTATTCTATGGTTCAATCTCTTATTCGAATACTTAAGCGACCGACGTCTAAATCTTTCGACTCAATTGGTCTCCCATCCGGAGGAGATAAGCTCTTTTTATATTTAATTAGTTTCATTTATTCCATTATTAAGTTGATTTGGATTATTTAGATATTACTGATCTTATCGTTGTCTAGTTGCCCTTCTTTAAGCGATTCAGGTTGGTTCGATCTTTTTCGCCCAAAACATGGTCCGTATTCCATTCCTCCACCTGTTGGTCGTGGCCGCGGGAGTGGTGTCGATGGCGTTGCTCGTGTTGTGCAGCCTGCCTCATTTGCAGTGAGCATTACAACCTCTTTGACAGACCAAGATCGTCGGGTATTCAGCCTGTCTCTTTTTACCGAGCAATGATAGACGGTGGTCAATCTCTTTTCCAAGATGCACACCCCATCTCTAGGTTTAGATAAGTTGATCGATAAGTCAACTCTTTCTTGGATACTTGACATCGAAGCCTCCTTTCACGTGACGGGTGACAAGGCTCTCATTTTTGATATTGTTGGTGTGTATACAATCTCAGTGATCTTACCGGATGGGAAATTATCTATTGCAGTGCAACAAGGCAACCTTCGTTTTGGATCCCTTATGATTCCTAATGTTCTTTTTATTCCAAAATTACAATGCAATTTGCTTTCTTTTGTAAAGTTGACAAGTACTCTTGATTGCCTTGTTCTCTTGACTGTAAAACTATGTGTGTTGCATGAAATCAGTTCGGGGACAATGATTGACATGGGTGAGTAGCAAGGTGAGGTCTATTGGCTTCGAGCATTAGGGTATGAGGCATGCACGTCTTCTGCTACTTCTTTGTCATGTTCTTCTAGTTTATGGCATCGCCGACTCAGACACCCGTCTGCTTCAGTGTTGTCTTCTATTCTTGCAATTTATTTATTTTATAGTTCCTTAGATAAAGACATTCCTTGTAAAGTTTGTTAGAAAGCAAAACATACTAGAAGTTTGTTTCCTATTAGCTCATAAAAAGTAGAAGAATTGTTTCAATTTGTATTTGTGATATTTGAAGGCCTTATAACTCTCTTTTATCTACTGGGGCATCTTGTTTTCTGACTATTTCAGATGATTATTCTAGATCCGTTTGGGTTTATTTGTTAGTTGCTAAAACTGAAGTTGTAAACGCTTTCAAGAAATTTTGCGCCGTCACTGCTTGACAATTTTAGAAACACGTCCAACGTGTCCGGGCCGACAACGGGACTGGATTTCAGCCTCTTCAGTCATACTTTGACGTAAATGGAATTCTATTTGTGACTTCATGTGCTTACACTTTATAACAAAATGGCCGAGTTGAGCGTAAACATCAACATCTCCTAAACGTTGCTCAATCTTTACATTTCCAAGCTCATTTACCTATTGATTTTTGGGGCAAGTGAGTGATAATATCTGCCTATATTATTCATCGTACTCCAATATCGATTCTTCAAGGATGAACTCCATCTGAGCTTCTCAACGGTCGAACTCCGACCTATGATTTTTTCCGAGTTTTTGGGTGTGTTTGTTTTGCTTCTCAAATATCACAGAATCGTGATAAGTTTGCTCCACGACGTCAGAGGTGCGTATTTTTAGACTATCCCCAAGGGAAATGAGGATGGTGTGTCTATGATCTAGAGACCGTGGTTGTTTTCATCATCCTAGATGTCACATTCTTTGAAGAGCATTTCCCGTATGAAGCCCCATCTTCGTCACCTACCCTTGCGGACACCTCTCCGCCTTCTTTGGCTGCTTATGACGATGCTCATACCTTACGGCTACATACCAAGTTAAGGGGATCTCGCCAACTCCAGTACCTTTGTCCCTCTACATGTGGAGCGTTTCTTCTTCGCTGCTAGTTGTTGCCTTACCGGATCCTGAACCAGTTACATCACCATCTCCGGCACCCGACATACTCGTTCGTCACTCATCCTTGGAAGTCATCAGTTAAGCTCTAGGATTATATTTGTCAAACAATGCGCTCTATAGACCCCCTACTACTCTTGCTTAGCCTATGTCGCCTTCATTGTCCTCAGGTACGAATTTCCCTTTTCTTTTTTCTGAAGCAGTTCGGCATGACTAATGGCGTGTTATCATGCAAAAGGAGCTCGTTGCCCTGGAATGCAATCAGACATGGGTCATTGCCTCCCTTCCCTCAGGCAAGACTGTCATTGGTTGCAAATAGGTGTTTAAGATCAAATATAACTCTAATGGTTCTATAGAGCGACATAAGGCGCATTTGGTTGTTCTTGGCTATTGCCAAAATGAGAGTGTTGATTTTATGAGACGTTCTCTCATGTGGCCAACATGGCCTCCGTTAGAGTCTTTCTATATGTTTTTGCTATTCACGGTTGAGAACTCCATCAAATGGATGTTCACAACGCTTTTCTTCACGATGAATTTGACGAGGAAGTCTATATGAAGCTCCCTCCAGGCTACACTAAGGTGACATCTGCTCAAGTGTGCAAATTACAGATGTATCTTTACGGACTTTGCCAAGCTAGCTTGTGCTCTTTGTGATTTTGGGTTCAAACATAGTTACACAGATTATTCTTTGTTTTCCTTTCAATGGAATTCCGTCACTTTACAGGTGCTTATCTATGTTGACGACTTGATCATCACTAGTAACGACTATGCTGCTATCTCTCGCTTCAAGAAGTATTTGGCCTGTTGTTTTATATGAAGGAATTAGGTCCTCTTAAGTACTTCTTGAGTATAGAAATTGCCCGAAGCCCGTTTTGTTTGTTTCTTCCCAGCAGAAACAGACACTAGACACCTTATCTGAGGCAGGTCTCCTGGATGCAAAATTGTGCGTGTCCGAAGCTTGTTTTGTTTGTTTCTTTCCCAACAGAAACATACACTAGACGTACATCTTGTCTGAGGCGAGTCTCCTGGCTGCAAAACCGTGCATGCCCGAAGCCCGTTTTGTTTGTTTCTTTCCCAGCGGAAACATACACTAGACATCTTATCTGAGGCGGGTCTCCTGGCTGCAAAACCGTGCGACTTTCCCATGGAGGAACGTCACAAACTGTCTACGGTTGAGAGTCAGCTTGATCGTTATTGTCTCCTCGTTGGGCATCTGATCTGTCTTACTACTATAAGACCCGAGATTTTCTATTCAGTTCATACTTGGCTCTTTATGCAATCTTCTCTACATGCTCATTGGCATGTTTCCCTACGTATGCTCCACTATCTCAAGGGAGATCCCGGTCAAGGTATGCTTCTATCTTCAGAGAGTGATCTCCAATTGACAATTTTTTCGTGACTCTAACAAGGCTGCTTGTCCTATTTATTGTAGCTCTGTCAGCGGCTATTTTATCATGCTTGGTCGTTCTCCCATTTATTGGAAGACGAAAGCAACTTACTGTCTCCCGGTCTTCCGCTTAGGCCGAACACAGATCTATGGTCAATGTCTGTTGTGAGCTTGTATGGATCAAGGTTCTTTTGTTGTCCCTTGGTGTTGGTCATTCCACACATATGCATCTTTTTTGTGATAGTCAGACTGTTGTACACATAAGTGTCATCCCAGTCTTCCATGAATGTACCAAACATATTGATTGTCATTTTTGCCCGATTTGGTTCAGGAGGGTCAGATTGGTACCATCATATTCACACTTCTCAACAGTCTGTAAATGTCTTTACAAAGACGCTTAGCAGACTACAATTTATATTCTTACTTGAAAAGTTGGGTATTCTAAATCCACATGCTCCAACTTGAAGAGGAATAAACGATAATATCTCTTTGTATACATAATATATTTTTCCAAATCAAAATATGTTTGTAAACTAGTATATGAGATTTATCTCAATCAATAACAAAGCATGTTTTCTTCCCAAATACGTACATTCCCTTCTCTCAGTTTGTAATACATAGATGTAGAGTGTACTCACATTCAAAAAATAAGTGAATCATAATTATTTCGAGCACATACACATTATATGTTGTATTAAAGTCCGTAAATCGATAGATTAGTGGTCGCACACGATTGTATAGAATAATAAGTTTAGTGGAGTTTCATTCTAATATTAATTGACAATAGAAATAATAGTTCATCAAGCTTATATATTAGACAAGTTATAATTCAACTTGAGGTGTGGATGCTATATTCTAATTAACACGCACTCGCAAGTGCAACAGAAAGAGCCCAATGACACTTAGACCTAGGACCAAGCTAGCTCTAATACCATAATGAAATCTATGAGCCGATATATAGACTGGAGAACGTACACATACAAACCCATAAACACAATAAATCCAACACATATCTTAGTAAAATTCCATCCTAAAAACCAATTAACAATAAAAATACGGCGAAAAACCGCGCACACCCTTTTTTTTCGCCTCGCACTCCCCTCTGGGCGGCACTCATTGCCGCCCAGAAAACCCGAGTTCTTTGGGCGGCACGAATTGCCGCCCATGATGGGTTCAGTTTTGGGTTTATTTTTAAAAATAAATTAAAATGTGTTTTAAAAACCGGTTCATTGAAACCGGGGTTGTGGGCGGCAACAAGTGCCGCCCAAGAAACTGGTTCAGTGAATCGGGTTTTTTGGGGGGACAGGGTTCATGGGCGGCAAGACGTGCCGCCCAGTTTACTTTAAAAAGAGAGTCCTGGATGACACTACGTGCCGCCCAGGACTCTCCCAACGGTGAATGTGGGCTGCACATAGGGCCGCCCAGGACAGGTGTAGCCGGCACTATTTATTGTTGGGGATGGTGGTATTGTATTGTATTAAAATCTTGAAACTCTTTTTCATAAAAAATGTCATCGTCAAGCGATTCTGGATGGAGGGGGTTGTCGGAGTCGTCTTCGAGCGTGCACACATCTGTAGATGATGAGGGTGATTTGCAGGCGCCAATTTCTCCCGAGTACTTCAAGGTATGTAATATTGTAATTTTTATTGTATAAAATAATTAGATCTTAAATGTACTTAGTCTTTGAACTATTTTGAAATATGTTTAATTTTATGATATTAGTTTGTAGAAATTTAATTATTAATTAGTCTCTAATGTAATAATTTTTGTATATAAATAGGGTGATTCTAGTGATGATGAATTTGTAGCAATCGACTTCTCATCTCATTTTACTACTACTGAGATATTTCCTAGTAAGGAAGGATTGAGAGATTGGGTGCAAAGGGTAGGTTTTAGTCTTTTTATGGTGATCATTACTAAATCATCAAAGCCTAAAAAGATTATATTTCATTGTGAGAGATCCAGGTTACCTAGGTCCGGCAAGAAGAAGGTGTTAGTCGATGGTAAAAAGGTCAGCCCGATACGAGTGAATAAAACTAGGTCAAAAAAGAAGGGTTGTCCCTTTTTGCTGCATGGTACTTTTAGGGAAGGAAATGCTATTAGAGATCCTGGGTGGACCATATTGGTTGTTAGTGGATCCCATAACCATATGCTTTCGAGCACCTTGATCGGCCATGCATATGCTTCCCGACTTACGAAGGAGCAGCGTAGGAAAGTGATGATTGATACTGCGGCGGGTGCAAGACCCAAGGTTATTTCTACACAGCTTAGGAATGAATATACGGGTTCAACGATTTCTAGGAAGCAGGTGTACACTGTTAGGGCTAAGGAGAGGTTAAAATCCCTGGGCAATCTGAATGTGACACAATGGTCATTGGGATATTTGAATGAGAAAGGCTATTTGTTGGACACTGCTACTAAGACGAGCGAAGATGGGAAGGAGGTTTTGGCGTGCTTGTTTATTTCTCATCCAGACGCTCGACATTTGTTGTGCATGTTCCCTAATGTCGTCATCATGGATTCGACATACAAAACCAACAGGTAAACCTTACTCTTTTTTGTATTATGTGTAGATAATGGTATTTTCTGAGTGTTTAAAGTATTTTTTGTGTTGCATTTATAGGTACGGTATGCCTCTATTTCAGATTGTTGGGTTTACTTGCACCAACTACACATATTGCATTGCTCTTGTGTTCATGGAAAGGGAGACGACAAACCACTATGCATGGGCGCTGAGACGATTGAAGTGGTTGTACAGGGAGAAAAATCTGTATGCATCATGTCTGATCGAGAGCTAGGACTGATCAAGGCTGTCAAACTGGTGTTTCCGAAGGTTCGTCATCACTTGTGTCAGGTCCATATAGACCGTAATGTGAAGGCATATGCTAAGACGATGAAGATTGACGAGAAGAAATTCTCGGAAAGTGTTCGTCGGGTGATGAGGTCTCACACAAAGGAGGAGTACAGAGAGCGGCTTGCTCACTTTAAGGAGATATGGAGTGAAGGCTTGGTGAGATATGTGGAGCAAACTTGGTTTAATGAGCATAAGAAGAAGCTGGTTGCGGCATGGTGTGATGATGTTCTCCATTTTGCCACAAGAACATCAAACAGGTAACTTTCATACAAACATTTGCAATCAAATTGGGTTATAAAATTTATTTAGTTAATTGTATACGAATATATTATTGTCAGGGTTGAGGGTCAGCATTCTATGCTTAAGGACATGATTGAGACATCCGTCGGAGGGTTCGACACAATTGTGCAGCACATCGACAATATGTTTGTTGATCAGCATTGGAAGATCCGATTTGAGATGACCAAGAACTGCACTGCCTTTCCCATGGAGATAGTGAATGGCCCTGAGTGGGTTAAGGTGTTCTTCAAGCGCATCCTTGAAAAGTGCTCTGAAAAATGTCTAAGAATGTTGTATGCCCAAGCTGTGTTAGCAAAGGAGGGAAAAATTGGGAACAAATGTGATGATTTTTGGTGGAGGTCCACACTAGGGCTGCCTTGCCCACACACAATTAAGGTCTACGTGGAGACGGGTTACCCGTTAGTGCCTGAAGATGTTGATATTTTCTGGAAGCAGATCCGATGGGAAGGGGTGGATGCTAAGGATCTTGATGTCGATGATGGTGTTTCACTGACAGCGGACAATGTCACGGTGGATGACTTCGTTGAAGAGTACTTATGTGGGACAGTTGAGGGATTTGATTTGAAGAAGATGGCGGAAAAGTGGCGTGAGTCAAAGGACCCTACATCGTGCGATATTCAAGACCCGCCACATGGTGAGACCAAGAAGGGGAGGCCTAGGATGAATGCGAGAAAGACCGGTACCAAGAGGAAAATGGGTTGGGACGAGCATGTGGATGCAAAAATGAAGAAGATGAAGGAGAAGCAGAAGATGAAGATGGAGGGTGAGGAGCTGGGAGTGGATGAGGAGGATGAGCTTGCAGAGAAAGATACGACCAATGTGAAATCGTCTGTGGGATCAAAGGGATCGAAAGGATGCCCTTCTAGCGGACGACCTCACAGTGGAGTTTCAACAGCAAAGGGGAGTGCCACTAAACCTGCAAAGCCGAAATCTGCTTCAAGCAAGTCCAAGTCGGCTTCAAACAAGCCGGTCAAGTATCTCGGCTTCAACTGGGGACACGAGAATATTGATCATTTCATGCTCGCCTACATTTCTAGAGTTCAAAATGTCAAAGGTGATGGTCATTGTGGGTTCCGTTCTCTTGCCGTTTTGTTGTGTCGCCAAGAAGACGAGTACATTGATGTCCGGTTAGGACTTTCGAAGCACGTCCAGGCACATGGAGCCAACTACGTAGCGATGCTTGCGGAGGAAGCGTTGACGTTGGAAGAATTTGTTAGGAAATTGAATTATATTCCTTCACCGTGCATGGCAAACTTCTGGTGTGTAATGCCTATTACTGGGTTGGCGTTTGCCACGGAACACCAAGTGGTTGTTGTTGTCTTATCATGGTTCGGACCGCACACATGTCTTCCATTGTGGGGCCCCTCGGGTGCCGAGCCTCCGACAAAGGTTTATGTGATAGCACATGTAGGCAGGAGAGACCATTACGTACCGATACGTGGAGTCATACTCTCTCGTATTTACTTATTCTTTCATTTTTTTTTATAACTGTATTGTTTACGTGTACAGATTTGGCTTGTTAATGACCATTGTCCCATTCCACCGCCTCCAAGACAGTGGCGCATTTACAAGGATCCAAGTGTTGATGGATGGGATAGTCATGAGCGCTTTAAGGATAGGTTCAAGAATTATGTAGAGGAGCGAGCATATCATGGGCGACCTGACATACTTACCTAGGTTTTTTGGATTGTAATCGACTTTATATATGATATTGTATTTCCTTTTGTGTGAAAGTTTGATTGAGATTGATCGTATATTGTGTTTTGAATCATTTGTTTTTTCGAATTGGAAAAAATTGGGAAAATGCGATACGCGACAACAATATTACTAATCATTAACAAAAACACGTTCACGAAAACATTAAAGCGCACACTAGTTGTGTGCCACCCAGAAGGGTACTTGTGAGATTCTGGACCCTTTGGGTGGCACTGTGAGCCGCCTAGCTAGCTTTTTTACTATATATAAGGAGAACTTCTGTTGATAGATTCATGACATTCGTAGGAAACCAAACACTACAACAAATAATGGAATCTTCCTCTGAATCATCAAAGTGCAACTGGTATCGCCTCGTCCCCTTGAAATCATGAGGACGCACTGCAACCAGAGGCTCTATGATATCCATCGGCCTGCTCTGTCGATAACCGAACTGGCGTGTAAGCCGATCTGGCATGTATGGCTCCTCTACACCGAGAAAACGAATAGTCCCTCGATAAGTGGAGGACCTATGGGCACCTCGAAAATCAAGACCCTTGTACGGCATCCACCGTATCTGCAATTAACAAAACACGATGGCACATAAATTAATTCATTAAGCTATCTTACTGTAAATTAAAATTGAAAAAGAATACGTACATCTTATGGCCTATACTCGTCCAGAATTCGTCTGTAGTGTGACTGGTCACGGAGGGACCGGAGAGGTGTCCGGCCAATGCAGTATCGTCCAGCGCGTCGGAGGTCGTCGTCCGCACCTTCCTTGAGGTTAGGGTTGCCCGGGAAGTATACGAAGTACGTCCAAATCCAAACCTGCGTACAGAGAAAGACAACCATTATTAAAAACAATTCAATAATGTATATTAATAATTTAAATTATAAGTTAACTATATTAAAGGCCTACCTCCAAAAGACGTGCACAGCCGGCAAACTGTGCAGCTCCGCGCCGAGAACCCTCTCCGAGGTTCCTATAGAGGAGAGCCAAAATCCCAGTACCCCAAGCAGTATGAACGACACGCTCCCAGTCCACAAAAAGAGGTAGCAGTGTTGTCTTCAGCTCGTTCGTTGACTTGTCAACGAAGATGCTAGCCGACATGGCGTGCCATAAGAAACCGACTGCTATATCCTCTGGGTAGGCACCCTCCTCAATCATCCTCATCACATGCCTCCCAAGCTGGAATTGCTTGACCCAACCCTTCCTAAGGTCGCGGACCATGTCAGCATCATCCTCATCAAAGCTGTAGTCCGAATCTATCCCAAACAAATAGCCGAACAAAGCCTCACACTCCGCCAGCTCGCTATCATGACCGGTCCATGGTGACGTCACCTCAAATCCCTCGATCGGCAGCCCTAAAATCATCAGCACATCATGTAGAGTAGGAGCTATCTCGCCCCAGGGAAAGTGGAAGGTGTTCGTCTCTGGATGCCATCTCTCAACGAATGCTGAAATGAGGTTGTGATCAGCATTGCCGAACTGCAAATCAAGTAAACCGGTCAACCCCGTCTGCTGCACAATCCAAAACCAGGACCCCTCCACAGGGACCCCTCTAGGAATACGATCCCTCCAAAATGCAAACTGCGTAGGGCGTGTCTGGACCCTCAAACTCCTAACAACGTCCTCGGGTGGGTCCAACGACGCCTTCCTCCATATCAGCTCTACAATGTGCGTATCAAAGTTCCTCAACAAAGAAGGAAGCTGCTCAGCTGGCTCATGCGGAGATGGGGCATGTGTGGCTGGCTCAGACTGAGACGGGGTCTGCTGAGATGGCTCATGATGTGGAGATGGGGCATGCTGAGATGGAGATGGGCCATACTGAGTCTCCTGATGTGGCTCAATCGGAGATAGGGCCTGTGTGGCTGGCTCAAGCTGAGACGGGGCCTGTTGAGATGGCTCATGATGTGGAGATGGGGCATGCTGAGATGGAGATGGGCCATACTGAGTCCCCTGATGTGGCTCAATCGGAGATAGGGCCTGTGTGGCTGGCTCAGGCTGAGACGGGGCCTGCTGAGATGCCTCACGTGGAGATGGGGCATGCTGCTCATGTGACTCCTCTAGAGGTAGCCGCTGCTGAGGTGAGTCATCAAGATGTGGGTCCTCCTGATGTGACTGCTGAGGTGGGTCCTCCATAATCACGTCCTCATCTGAGCGGACGGGACCAACATCGTCCTCACTAGCGCCCTCACTATCGGCCTCAATATGGCCCTGCGATACACCGCCAACCCTCCTCTTGCGAGCAGATGCAGTAGTAGGGCGACTATCTCGATCGGACCGTGCGATCTTACCCAAAACTTCCTATTTTTCCATAAAAAATATAGAAAATTGTTTTCTTACAAACAAAATCAATATACTAAAATTTGCATTACAATGACATATTTAATATTACAGTATAATTGAGCTTATTACCTATACTATTTTTTATAATGATTAAATACAATAAAAACCAAATTTACAAATATAACTATATTCATTTTACCCACTATAACATATTTACATATGCCCAAATATTGTTTTCTTACAAACAAAATCAATATATTAAAATTTTCATTACAATGATATATTTAATATTATTTAACAGTATAATTGAGCCTATTACCTATACTATTTTTTATAAGATAATGATTAAATAATCTAAAATCCAAGTATATAAATCTACAAGTGCAGTAACAATTTAATTAATAAATTAGATTTAACGATTACAAATTTAAAAAACATCATACCTTTTCAGTTGGCCTCCGTTCATATTTTCGCTTTTGGCGAACGAGAATTTCACCCAAGTCTAACATAGCCTGCTGAGCAACCGCACACGCGACGTCGAAGGCATTCTCCGCCGCGATGTCGCCCTCCTCGCCCAAAAAAGCCCCGATATCCTCCTCCTCGCCCTCGGTCCTGGGCGGCACCACGTGCAGCCCAGATTCCCCCATAGTGGGCGGCACGTAGTGCAGCCCAGCCTCGCCTCCCTCCTCGGCCTCGCCCAGCCTCGCTTCGCCTCCTTCCTCCGCCAGCCTCGCTTCCTCCACCGCGTCGCCACCCCTCTCCCCCAGCCTCGCTTCTGCCGCCTCCTCCGCCGCCTCGTCGCTGCCCCCTGTGAAACAGAGATTGGCCGCCGCCGCCGCCACCGTCGAATCTGTCGTCGATTCTAGTCTATCGCCGCCGTCTCCGCCAAGAACTCCCGCCGCCGCCATCTGATGGTCCCTCAGTTCTTCCTCCGCCAAGAACTCCCATATGTCGTCAACCGAATAATCGCCGCCGGGATCCATTTTCGCTCTCGAACTCTGCAAATCGCTCTCGGAGAAGACGACCCTGGGCGGCATTTAATAACGCCGAAGTTTGATTTTTTGGCGGTTTGCACATGGGCGGCAATAGTTGCCGCCCAAGTTTCAATTTCAAATTCGCCATTGGGCGGCATGTTTTGCCGCCCAGAATTTTGGGTTTAGACTCGGCGGCTTTCAGTGCCGCCGAATTTTAATCCGGTTTCCAGGAAATCATTTTTTAAAATAAATAAATTAAATTTCAAAACCAGGTTCTACAAAACCAAAAACACTGGGCGGCAATATGTGCCACCCAGGTCCAAATCGGGTTATAAAAAAACCGGTTTGCATGGGCGACACCTAATGCCGTCCAGGTGCAAACCGGTTTTTTGGAAGGATTTTCTGGGCGGCTCTACGTGCCGCCCAAAGAAGAGTGCGAGGCGAAAAAAATCGGCGTACGCGGTTTATCGACCTAAAAATAGCATGCCAAACTTATATACCTAAACTATGTCCCAACTTATTCTAACATCATCAAAACCAAGAAGTATGATATATTATTATAACATTTACTATATTCTACTCGATCATATATTTTGATGCAACTCATATCTTCATCATATCGCATTAGTTTATCGTTTTATATTATTATAACTCAATGACAGTATTATTTTTATGATCTCTTTCACGTTCTTCGAGTGGCAATAATGAATATATGCCTAATGCCTTTGTTCATTCATGTATATATGTTTACGATAATATATGGGAAAGCACAACCTACATGAATTTATAAACTAATTCTCATGATGACATATACCCTGATGTGACTATTTTAGAGTATAAGTTGGTTAATTAATACTCATTAGCGTTGTTTAATTCACGAAACAATTAACTAAGAAAATTAGTTAACTAGTATTTTTATACAGTATGGTTTTGTAAAATGGAAGTTTATGTTATCTAGCTACATGCGGGATGCCCAAAACCGGTAAAGAGGCGCATGTTCTTTGTCCATACCTTGGCGTTAAAATACTATGTCAAAGCTCATTAGTAGTTTTGGGGTGATAGGTTAACTAAAGGGTATAGCGTTCTCTTATATACTTTAAAGAAAAATAATTTTTTTGGTAGAAAAATAAAGAAACAAAGAAGTTAAATCTTAACTCGAACTTGATCGAAATTACTGATTAAGAAAAAAAGTCTATTATCAACCTACTTTATTTTCATATGAAAAATAAAGAAACAAAGAAGTTAAATCTTAACTCGAACTTGATCGAAATTACTGATTAAGAAAAAAAGTCTATTATCAACCTACTTTATTTTCATATGAACCCTTATGGAGTAAGTTAATGTAAGTAAATTAAATTTTCAATAATATGTAGTAGTAACTTAGGCCACCTTTAACTGTGGGCCTATAGAGGGGCTTTTAGCCCAAAATATAATAAAAAATGAGAAATGGGCTAAAAGTCCCAGATCAGGTCCCAAAAATAGAGCAAATCTTGGGACCGTCCCTTATGGGGCTTTTAGAGTATGCAGCGCCACGTGTCGCGCTGTGATTGGCGCGCGCCCGATGCGCGACACGTGACGATGTAACCGACGGTCATGATTAATTCCTGACCGTTCGATATTTAAAACAAAAAATTATGAAAAAAATACCATAATTCTAGTTATATTTTTCTCTATCTATAAACATCAATTTTAGATATATTTGGTAGATTTTTTTTTATGTATTTTGGATATCATCAAGTGAAAATAAATTATTTTACTATTACTTTTGGTGGTTTAAAATAAAATAAGTATCAATTAAATTTCTTCATATAAAAATGACATCATAAAGAATTTTTATAGATTTTATATATGAATTTTTATAGCTTAATAATATAATTGTAATTTAAGGGTAGGTGTACTTCTATTTTTCAATAATGTAAATGAATTTTTTGTAATTTCAATATAAACCAAGAATATAATTGTACATAAAACTTATCTAAAAGTCTCATCTAAAAGTCTCCCACTAAAAGCCATCAATATACCATGTGACTTTTAGCAAATAAATACATTCAAATTCTCCTAAAAGCCCCAACTAAAAGCCCCCCGTTAAAGCTTCCCTTAGGAGAAACCCGGGTTAACCTTGTTAGAATAACGAGGTAACAATAGGAAAGAAGAATCTTGAAAAGATCAAGATACATTAAAATAACAATTTTTTTGCCTGGTATCCCTTAGATACCCCTTAAGTACGGTGAATTTCGCAAAATACTCCAAATTTTGATTCATTTCATATGGTATTATCGAATTTTTTTTTCCATCAAATACTCTTCCGTCAAATAGACTAACAAGACTCTTCCGTCAAATAGACTAACAACAGAAACGTTAATTTAATAAATAAATAAAGGAAAAACCAAAAAACCGAGATCTGTCCGTCTTCTTCAGGTTTCTCCTCGCTTGTCTCCTCCGGCGGCGGCTCGAGCCCGCCCTCCACCACTCCGCCTTGCTCGCCTCCCGTCCGTCCGCCTTCGAGCCCTCCCTCCACCGCTTCGCGTTGCTCGCCTCCCGCCTTCGAGACCGCTGCCCTTCAACGACTCCCTCCGCCAGGCGAGCAGCAGAGACGACTCGATCAATGTCCTCGCCGTCAACCTCGACGTGAGACAGAAGCATCTATCCATCTCTTCTCTGTTTCTCCGGTCACCATTGAGGAGTTGCTGGTTGGATATTGTATACTTAATAATGCTGAATTTTAGAGATCGTCGAGGGTCTGAAAGGCGTATACTTACCCAATGATACAGGCTATTGTTCTCCACTTGCAGTTTCTTCTCCTAATACAAGTTAATTAGTTAATTAATAATGCTGAATTTTGTCACATTTTATAATTCAGCATCGATCAAGGTAATTACTCCTATATACACAAACTGTAGGTATAATAGGAACAAAAGTGAAATCAAGAATAATACCGCTTTGTGCAGATTGTCGAGCTGCTGCTGCAGGAGCTGGTTCTGCAGGGAGGAGAAATTAGATGTGTATATTAATTAAGGCTAGGATACATATATAGAGAGATGAAATAAAGATACCTTTCGAGCTCTGATATTTTCGACAGAGCACTCGAGAAGTTGTTCGTGGTTGTAGAGATCGTCGAGGGTCTGAAAGGCGTCTCTGCTGCCTTTCCTCCATCTCCATGAGACAGAAGCATCTATCCACTTCTTCTCTGTTTCTCCGGTCACCATTGAGGAGTTGCTGGTCTTCGTGCGAGGAGAAACCCGAAGAAGACGGACAGATCTGTTTTTTTTTTAAAAAAAAAATAATGTTTCTGTTAATTTATTTGACGAAAGGGTATTTGACGGAAAAAAAAAACTCGGTGATACCACGTGAAATGAGTCAAAGTTTGGGGTATTTTGCGAAATTCGTCGTACCTCGAGGATACCAAGCAAAAAAACCGTTAAAACCAGGTAATGGAATGAGGTTTTTTTTGCTATTAGTTTTATTTTGGCTAAAAATTTACCTTTTAAAAAAAATTATTCTAAAAATAATTTCCTATTTAATTTGTTAACATATGCCCATATATTAGAAACCCCTATATAATAAAATCATAAAATAATAGATACAAGGGTAATATAATATAGTGATAGACTTCCAAATTGTAAAGGAATATACGTGTCCCGATGAAATTTTTACATACGCACGACGCATGTACGTCAAAGTCTGACGTACAGGCAAAAACAAGACAAATCTGTATGTCAAAATGTCGCGTACAGGCGAAAAACTTGTACGCCACATTTTGACGTACAAGTTTGTCGTGTATATAGCAGCGGCCTGATTGAATCTTTGATGATGTGTGAATTTTAAAATAGTTATAAGCGTGGAAAATAAGGGATTCGTTTAGTAACTCTGTGAATTTTGTATTTTGATATTGGTTTTTTAATTTTCATAGTTATTAATTTAATTATTTTAAATATATTATATATTATAAATTATCTTAATTTTTAAATCTGATAACTAAAATTTGAGTGTTTGAAGACATAGCGACTGGTCCGATTGACGAGACTGAATTGGGAAACACGGTTGCTGAATACTAGGACGGAGATTCCTGGCGTTGGCACGAATTCTCTCATTTACTCCCGCCTGCTACTCTCTTGTAGATTGGTGGCATTTCTATTACATCGGAAGGATGAGCGGATAATTTTGGCTGGAATGCTACAGGCTCAGGAACATTTACTCTCAAGTCTGCTATGGATATTCTACACCAAGACGAAGGAGACATCCAGGAGGGAGTATGGAGGAAAATTTGGAAGGTGTAGGCCCCTGAGAGAGTTCGTAATTTTCTCTGGTTGGTTACCCATGATGCTATTATGTGTAATGTCAATAGGGTACGTCGCCACCTTGGCTCATGCTCATTGTGTGGACATTGCAATGATCAGGCAGAGTCGACCTTACATATTCTTCGTGACTGTCCTATTGCGATGGAGGTGTGGAGGGATTTTCTTGTTGACCCCCACCTTCATGACTTCTGTTCTCATGACTTGAAGTCCTGGGTTAGCACCAATATCTCTCGGCAGAGATTGTGGCCTGCGACCTTTGCGTGTGGGATTTGGTGGTTGTGGCGCTGGCGGAATGCTTGTGTTTTTCATACGAACCTTGTTGTCTCGGAGCCCCGTTCGAAATTCATTCTTGACCGCGCCAAGGAGTATCTCCACCTAGCTGTAGCCAGCAAGCGCAATATGCGCTCTCCTGCGTTGGGAAACACGGTTGCTGAATACTAGGACGGAGATTCCTGGCGTTGGCCAAATTCTCTCATTTACTCCCGCCTGCTACTCTCTTGTAGATTGGTGGCATTTCTATTACATCGGAAGGAGGAGCGGATAATTTTGGCTGGAATGCTACAGGCTCAGGAACATTTACTCTCAAGTCTGCTATGGATATTCTACACCAAGACGAAGGAGACATCCAAGAGGGAGTATGGAGGAAAATTTGGAAGGTGTAGGCCCCTGAGAGAGTTCGTAATTTTCTCTGGCTGGTTACCCATGATGCTATTATGTGTAATGTCAATAGGGTCCGTCGCCACCTTGGCTCATGCTCATTGTGTGGACATTGCAATGATCAGGCAGAGTCGACCTTACATATTCTTCGTGACTGTCCTATTGCGATGGAGGTGTGGAGGGATTTTCTTGTTGACCCCCACCTTCATGACTTCTGTTCTCGTGATTTGAAGTCCTGGGTTAGCACCAATATCTCTCGGCAGGGATTGTGGCCTGCGACCTTTGCGTGTGGGATTTGGTGGTTGTGGCGCTGGCGGAATGCTTGTGTTTTTCATATGAACCTTGTTGTCTTGGAGCCCCGTTCGAAATTCATTCTTGACCGCGCCAAGGAGTATCTCCACCTAGCTGCAGCCAGCAAGCGCAATATGCGCTCTCCTGCGTTGATCACTTGGCAGCGACCTCCCACAGACTGGTATAAGCTAAATTTAGATGGTGCATATATGGAGGGTGAGAATCGGGTTTGTGCATGAGGGCTTGTTCGGATCACTTCGGGGAATTTCTTCGAGGATATGTGGCCAAAGTTGCTGGACGATCGGTATTTAAAGCAGAGTTGCTGGGAGTCCTGGGACTTCTTCAAGGTTTGACCATGGTTGAGCAGTTGGGTATCCGCAAGCTTGAAATTGAGATCGACTCACTTGAGGTACTGGAAATGGTTACTTCGGTGGAGACCCCACCTCCGCTGCATCGCGACTTCATTGTTCGTGTGCACAGCCTGCTGAGCGCTTCTAGCTGGTAGACATCTATCAAACACACACCCCGTATGGCGAACCAATCGACTGACTGACTTGCCAAATTTATCTCCTCTTGTGCTGGCGAATTTACTCTGTTTTTCCCCCGCCTGAGGGGCTTTCTAAGTTCCTAGATTTTGATAAACTCTCTACTGAGCCTATGTAAGTTCACACTATTATGAAATAAATGGGTACCATCCTCCTTTGCACCAAATTTTTTTTTGAGTGTTTTTTTTATAGCCATTGATTTGATTATTTTTAAATACAAAGTTAAATCTTTTTAAATATTGAATGAAATGTAAAGTCTATAGTTTGCTAGATTTGTCTTTTTTGCATCATCGGATATTGTATACCTTATAAAAGTTCACCATGATTATCAACTTCTTCAAATAAAGATCTAGAACTCGTGCAGTCTCCATAGAAAGAAAACTCAAATGTAGTCCTGTCGATTATATTTTGTTGAAGAAGACACGTGCAATCTAGTCTTTTTTTAATTTATTTGTAATATTCATAATTGATTTTTAATCTCGCTATTTGATTTGTATCTTCCTATTGATTTGTAATCTTTCTAATTAATTTGTATTTAATGAAATATTGGTAATAGGTTTAGAATAGAAATTTTTAATATATAATTAAATTTATTTTAAAAAATGAAAAAAGAGAAAATGACATATGACAAATTGAATTTAGGAGCGTCATATGACATTCATATATTTTTCTTTAATATATATAGTAGATTTGAGGTTTACAAAAATGTAAAATTTTAAGAAAATGGCATATGGCTAATTTATTGTAGGGATGTCATGTGGCAAAAGGAAGTATGACATAGAAAAAAATTGTTTTAGTGGTTATATAGTAGATTTTAAAATTTTTAAAATATTTTTAAAAAAAAATCTATATTATAAGTATAAATATCTTTATAAAAACTAACCACTCGCCAGACTTAGCCGAAATCAATGATCTCAATTGGGCCAGACCTACTTTAATAACTCAATCAATCTTGAAGGGCATAGGCTGTAATGCTGTATCAGTGTATCAATACGAAAGATGAGCATATCAAATGGAAACCGCAATTGCTTATTCCCAAAGTAAATCGTTAACAGGGGACTTTCGTACTTGTGTTCGTTGTACTGTATATAAATTTGTACGGAGTAAAGAAGTTTCCAAGTTTGCGATTAATATTTCCTGTAACTTTCCACCTTTTTCAACTATAAACACGGTTTAACACGAAAATGAAAACGCTCCCTCACAAAACTCTCCGTACAACCCACCCCCAAACTCAACCCCAAACCCTAACTTGGCCTTAGCCGCCGCACATCACCAATCCCACTGACCTCAAGATCGAAAGCAAACTTTACCAAATCAACAATGCGGTCCATCGCCAACCTCCTACCCGGTGTACCCACTGCTCTCTTGCAACCCATTGCTTCTCCTTTTATGGAGCGAAGAGCAAAAAAATTTCGAATTGGCGATACCGAACTCGACAGTTCCATCAGGCTGGTTGGTCTCCGTTCTGGGCTAGGACGAATAGGCAGTGGTGGTTCCTTGCCTTCTATGTCGATACTCACCTCTTTCCTTCGAGTTGTGGGGTGTTCGCATCATTTCCATCCCTTGTCTTTTGGATCTGGGATGGGGGTGGTTTTGTGCTCCTCACGGAGCTGTCTTTCATTCAAGATTTGCTGACTCCCGAATCCATCGCCGCTGATGCTGCTGAAGTTCTCCGTCGCGCTCCCGAGTGATTCTCAACCCCGTTTTGGCGAGAACAAGCGTTGACCCACAAAGTATGACACTGATCATCCGTCTTTCACTGCTCTGCTTCCTCGTCATCGTGACTCAAGGTGCTTTCGCTTTGATCTCCCCTCTCCTGAACCTCTTTTTGATATCCTTTTTCTTGACGTCCTTTGGTATTTTGTATCTACTGGTTGGCTTCTTATGTTGTTGGCTGCTGATTCTTATAACTTGAACCTTAAGCTGAACTCTTACTATTGTTTTCTGTTTGCGCCGACCTTTCTAATTTGGAATATTTGTCATTGTTTGGCTTCTGTTTCCTCTCTTTTGGTTAAAGGGTTTTAATAGTTTGAGTGGAATCCCTTGTTATGACTTAGATTCTAGTGTGAACCTTGACAAATTTAACCCCTCTGATACTGAGAGCATTCTTATTACTCTGGTTGAGGAGATTTCGTATCTTCATTTTTATGACCACCAGAATAACAACAATCTGACATCGGGTGCGACTGAACTTGATAGTCTTGTTGTTAGGGTAACCCCCATGATTTTCTTTGGGTATCTTTTCTTATGTTGCTTCAGTATTTGGTTGATTACCTGCTTCCTTTGTTTCCCTAAGTTGTCTCTGGCGAGTCTTAGGCTTCTGAACTGGTCTTTGGACTCCTTGGATACTTGTTGGAATCTGACCTTCTATGAAGTGAAGTTTATGCACATTCTGTGCTACTTCCCTTTATGGCTTACTAAAATCAATCTTAACCGTGACCTTGTGACTTTGAATGAGGTGATAGAAACTGTGAAGTACCTGAATATTTGTGTACAGATGGGAGCTTGGGTTGATTGCATTTCCTGTTGCTACTCTCGCATTAACTTTGCTAAAAGAAAATCCTTGAATTTTAATCTTTATGATGTGCATATATCTTTTTGTTATGCATGTCTTGATCTCCTTTTTTGTTGTGTGTCTTTTGAGACTGGCAGCACATACCCTATCTGGATAAGCACTAGCTGTTTGTTTTCTTTTTCCAGACAGTGGAGTCATAAACACCAATACAGAGATGAGACTTTAAAAAACATGCACCCCAACTACCATTTGCATATGATGAACCATTTATTCAAGGCCTTTTACAGGTCCATAGATTCCTTTTGATGAGGTAGTTCTCATTTTCTGCTTCTGTGAATACTATTGCCATACGTCTAATGTGAATCCTGTAACCCTAACAGGATTCTACAAGTTGAAGGAAAGAATGAAAAATCAAAGTATTAAATCTGGAGTTGGTTCCTATACCAATAAACCAGCGAAATGTGAACCTATGGAAAAACTCCCAGCACTACAGAACTATCCCATGAACAATCATCTTTGGAGGTGCATGTTTCTGAAAATTTGTATTATGCTCTTAAGTATGACCAGTTCAATGCTTATAATTGAGAAGCAAGGAAAAATCTATAATTTATCAATATGTCTACAGGTTTGGGCTTCGAATTTGCATAGTCAAGACAACCTTCCAAATGAGGCTCACTGTTATCAGTGTTACACATTCGAAACTTGTTTCTTGGTTCATTGTTACTTTGAAACTTGTAACAAAATTTTAAGGCAATGGATGCATTTAAATAAAAATGCCTACTACAGCTGCAAATTATCATACTACAATAGGGTTTCTTCTCACTACAGCCTTTCTAAGATTGGTTTATGGACACTTTGGAGTTATGACTCCCTGAACAATTTTTCTAGAAACATTTGGGATTTGAGTTTGTTTTTTTCACCTTGTGCTCAGAATCCTACTTTTCTCCTGTGTGGATGCTCCACTACTAGCATCTATAAACTTTTTTTTGCCAAAGAAATTTATTGCAGAACCCTCTGCCTTTGGCAAGTGAGAAACAATAATTCGAGCAACTACTTTCCAAACATTTACTCCTGCAGAATTTATTTTGGGAAAAATTTGAAGCACTGTGAACAAATAGTATGTAGCACCAAGATATCTCGATGGGCACTGACACGATCCAATTCCTCTTGGATTTATTTTGACAGATGTCTTGAAGAGACTGAAATAGACATTCCATCTAACAAAACAACCAACATTTTGATAATTCTCAATCTAATCACTCAAATTACAATCCCTAACAGAATGAATCTGTGCAACAAGAATATGATATATATTGACCATATGAGTTTTCACCTGAATTATGACGATGTGTCAATACTGAATGATGATTTTCATAGTATTTATACTAAGAGAAATTATTTTGGGTTTATCCCAAATGAATATTATTCGTATGGCATTTGCTCTTTGTGTGATTACGATGAAATAATGAAAAAGTTCCCTAAATATTGTTTGACATGGGGCAATTACTCGAATGTTTTTTTATGAAGATTACAACTTGGAATTGTCATGAGATCGGAAAGAAAACATTTTGGATGGATATTGAATCCTTCTGTAAAATAGAAAGAATTCAATTACTCGCTTTGTTTGAAACAAGAACGAACAAAGAACCAAATGAAAAAATATGGAAAAAAACGGGTTTTGACCAATTCCATTATGTCCCTGCTACCGGATTCTCAGGGGGGGTCTGTGTAATGTGGAAAACATACCAACTTACAAATGAAATACTGGAAATCCATAAAATCGAGCCAAGATTTATTAGTATTAAATATACGAACTTGTGCACAAATAATAAAATTTTGCTTATTCTTACTTATGCCCCACCAAATGAATCTGCTAAAAATGCATTATGTGAAAATTTAAATCTTTTTATCAAAAATAGTGCCTACCCATGCGTTGTCATGGATGATCTGAATGAAATACAAAATCCGAGTGAAAAATTAGGGGCGTAATTCCGCATCTAACAAAGTTTGTTATATTAAGAAACTTCATAGATGACTGTGAATTGTTAGATATCCCTTTTCAAGGGAATGTCTTTACCTGGCGAAAAAATAAAACAGAAATTGACAATATCTATGAAAAATTGGATAGGGCTCTTATTCACCACCAGATCCTACAATGGTATCCAAACATTTGTGCTAAACATCATGCTTTTACTAGCTCCGATCACTGCCCAATTACAATTGAACTAGCCTCCACTAATCATATTAAAAACCAACCCTTCAAATTTGAAAAGATTTGGATGACTAGAAAGGATTTTAGAAATGTGGTACAACAAGCTTGGATAAGAAATTATCATGGGTCTAGAATGTATAATCTAGTCTCCAAAACAAAATTATTAAAGAAACATGCCAAGACCTAGAATAAGAAAACCTTTGGTAATGTTTTTACCCAACTTCAAACACTAGAAAACGAGCTTTCTGAAATCCAAATTGCCATTTGTACAAATCCTAATAATGATCTCATTAAGAAACAGAACAAGCTAATTGAGAAAAAGGAAAAACTTCTTTGTTTCCAAAAGATTTTTTGGAATCAGAGAGCTAAAGTTAAACATATAAAATTTAATGATACCAATGCTAGCTATTTTCACAAAATAGCAAGTGGGAGAAGAAACCGGAAAATTATTAATGAAATCAAAACCCATGAAGGAACAAGTATCATTGGAGAGGAAACATTAGAAATGAGATTAGAAATGATTTGATTAAAAGGTTCAGAAGTGAGAATATGGATTATGGATTACTCCGAGAAAACCTAGAACTTATCAACTCCGAAATTTCTTCAGAGGATAATGTGGAATTAATAAGAAATGTTACTAATGAAGAAATTAAGAAAACTGTTTTTGACATTGGGTCGGATAAATCTCCAGGTCCTGATGGTATAACATCAGAATTCTATCAAAAATATTGGGATATTGTAGGTCCTTCTGTAATTAAGCTATTAAGAGCTTCTTCCTTTCAGGGAAGTTGCTTAAACAAATAAATCATACATTCATCTCCTTGATTCCAAAATGTGACAATCCAAATTCAACAAATCACTATAGACCCATAAGTCTTTGTTCTACAATTTATAAAATAATATCAAAAATACTAACAACAAGACTTAAAAAAATCATGGAAAAAATTCATCCACTGCGAGGTGCATTTGTAGCAAATAGAGCTATTCAAGATAATATCTTAATAGCTCATGAAATTTTTTACTCATTTAGATCAAAAAAAGGAGTTGAAGGTTTCATTGCCCTCAAATTAGATATGAAAAAAGCCTATGACAGAATTGAATGAAATTTCATCATTAAAATAACGGAGAAGTTTGGATTCCATGAAAGGTTTATCAATTGGATAAAAGAATGCATTACAACGGTTTCCTTCTCGGTGCTAGTTAATAATGGACCCACTGAAATTTTTAAACCTACCAGAGGACTTCGACAGGGTGACCCCCTATCTCCTTTTCTGTTTATTCTTGGATCTGAAATCCTCGCCCGAAAACTACAAAAAGCTTCGGAATAACCCCGAAAACCTATAGGTTTTCAAATCACTCAACAAGGAACGCGAATTCCTTTTTTGGCATTTACGGATGACATTGTGATCTTTTCAAAAGCAAAACAGGAAAACTGTAAGGAAATCAAGGATATTGTTGATGAGTATTGCAAAATCTAAGGACAAAAAGTTAATTTCCACAAATCCTCTTTTCAAGTTACAAAAAAGGTAACCAACCAAAAGAAAATTGCAATTCAAGGTATCCTCACTATCACAAACATGATATCACTTGAAAAATATATAGGGTGCCCTATCATTAATGGTAGAGTCAACTCAAATACCTTTGTTGATCTTTTAATTAGCACACAACAATAATTATCTAAATGGAAATCAAACTATCTTTCTCAAGCAGGAAGAACAACACTAATACAAAGTAATTTGGCATCAAGACCAAACTACCTTATGCAGAGCTTTATGCTACCTACGCACACACATAATGAGCTTGACAAACTTAACAGATCTTTCTTTTGGAACAAAGAAAGATCATATAAACCTCTTATAGGTTGGGAAAAAAATTGTAAACCAAAACAACAAGAAGGTCTTGGACTGAGAAAATCAAAGGACATGAATAAAGCTTTATAATTTAAATTATTATGGAAAATGTTAGTTGAACCAAACAATTATTGGGTTAAAGTGGTTACTGAAAAATATCTGAAAACAATCCACATGTTACAATATGAGAAAAAAGAAAATTGTTCGTGGCTGTGATACCCCGTATTTTTGTAAGGTTATTTTGGGAATTATGGAATTTTCCCGAGTACCCGTTGTGTACGTCGGATTTAATTCAGGTAGCTTGAGACATTCTGTAATGTGCTCTATATCTGTAATATTTTTCTCAGTGAAATAATATACAGACAAGGTGCCTTGAATTTTAAATTGTCGTTCGCATACGATAATTGTTACCCCGGCTTAAGGTCGTGTTCGTTCAAAGCCGAACGGGCGGGAAAAAGGTGTCATGGCGACCGCCGTAAAGTCGCGGCGACCGCCGTCGTGAGACCCAAGCACGGCGACCGCCGTAAAGTCACGGCGCCCGCCGTCCCAACGCTCGAGGAGACAGCTGGTGTGTCATGCCACGGCGACCGCCGTGAATTACGGCGCCCGCCGTAATGGAAGTCATCGTTGTCCGGCAGTCCTTGCCCGATGGTTGTCGGCGCGATTTCCGGCGAGCGCCGAACTAGCTGTAGGCCCATCTTCTTCGTGCTCCAGACGCTTTGGCTATAAAAAGGGGTGTTGGGGGAGAGATTTGAGCCATCCCAAACACCGAACCTCTGCCAAAATTGCATCTCGCCGGAGTTGTGCCTTCGCCGGAATTTTTGAAGGTCTCGCCGGTGTTGCTCTGGTGTGGTTCCTGAGTGCCTTTGTGAAGCTTTTGGTTAGCCTTGGAGGTTAGAAGCCAAAGCTAGTCGAAGGAGGCCGAACCGCTCGTGTTTTTGGGTGAGTTTTCTCTCGTTTCAGTCGGCCGTGTTCTTCACGGCGACCGCCGCCAAGAACGGCGACCGCCGCCAGTGCCCAGAGCGCCTTTGTGGCTTTGGCTTGGTCGGTTGTCGTCGTGGCGTCTTTCCTTTCGTGTTCTTTCGCCGTATTTTAGATTCGTATTGTTTATGTCGGATCTAACTTAGGGTTCCTTTTATGGGTCGACTCGAAGGTCGTTGTGCTTTCAGAGCTGTACCGTGTCGAGCCCGGAATCCAGTGACGTCTTTAGACTATTCTGCGGAGTAAGGCAAGTGGCGGTTCGCTCTTGCTCTTTCGTTCCATATTTACATTAATTATCAGTAGTTATCTGAGTAATTAATTTGGAATGAATATTCTGTTTGTCTGGAAACGGTTTTGATAAACTGTTTTGAAAATCATATAATAGGTTGTATATCTGTTAGAACAACGCTATTATCTGTGATCGCCTTTCGGGCCTTTATATGGATTTATCCTGTAAATGTGGTGGTGCTGTAACTGTTTAGTTAGCACTGTTAGATAGGAACGTTACTCGGACTCGGTCCAGTCGTTTCTTTATAATCTGGTATCGGGATGGCTCGTCCCCATCTGGTACTATTCTATGATCATGATCGGTCTCTTACACATGTGTGTAGAGACAGGACACTTAGCTGGTGTCACAAACCTTTCGGTATACGTCACTCTCGACGAAACGTATACTAAGATGTGTCGTCCCATTGGTGGGGTACACATGTAAAAGTCTATAACGTGATGTGTGTTTTTGAAGCATAAATCAGATAAGTGTTACCTTGACGCACATAATTAATACACCTTGGGCGAGTAGTGCAGCTAAGTTCAGTGCAGCTAGGAAAACTCGTCTTGACTTGAATGTAGTACGTTCTCTTTCCAATCTGGATTCGCTGTAGGCGATGAGGTTGGTCGTGAACCGAAGCATCTCAGTCACATTTAAATCATGGTTGAATGATTCTGTAACTTTCCAGATTTGTCATTGCTTCCTTAAAGACTCATTTCTGTTGGAGTCTTCTTTCGAGTCGATTTCTGTGAAGATTCAGTCTTCCAGAATCTTCTCTTGTGTATACCTCTTGTTTATTCCAGTAGGAGTATGGTGGTTGACAAGCGTACTCGATTATTATTCGAGGGACGAAGAGTCTAACCTAATACAACTACTTCGAACCATTCTGCTTTGTTCCCTTGCTAGTCTATTCATTTAGACTAACCAACCAATATTTTCTCTTGCATGGTTGGCTGGTGTCATCCGTTTGATTCGGCACATCAGTTAAGAAGTAGCTCAGAAGATTAGAAGGACTATGAAGTCGGCGGTGGTTTTTGAATGTTTTAATTATTTCTTTAATCAGGTTATGATCCTTTGGACAATAACTCCAATTGTAACTTACTTTCTTAGTCTTCCGCTGTGTTTGGTTTAAACTATGTTTTGACCTATTCGGGATTGGGTTGTAATCCCGTAACTCTTGTTTCCTCAACAACGCTATGTTTTGGAATTTAATGCTTGATCTTTGTGTATCAATTGCATTTCATAAATTGTATTTATTTGGTAAAGCCTTGGGTGATCTCGGTAAGGAACACTGGGGTCACTGGCGGTAATACCTTTCCAAAAGGGTTAAGTTTTGGGGGTGTTACAGTTGTGGTATCAGAGCCAATGTTTTAAACGGGTTTGGAATTTTTATAAACCAGTTATTCATTTTCAAAATGCTTTAAAGAGGGCTCTGAATTTTCATTCTGAAAAGAATTTAAAAATACCGTTCATAGTCATGTCTTCTTTATAGTCTGATATAGTAAGTTTGCTTCTATGTCTAGAAAGACTAATTCCTTCCTTATTGTTCGATAGGATGGGTGTCTGCTTCTCTATTGGTAGGGGGTCGGAAGACGCCAAGTCGAATCAGCCGAGGCTAGATTTTCCGTTACCTCAGCGGTGTTTCGAGGTTGGAGGCCCGAGTAGCCCACCCGATGACGTCAAGCACGTTCTCCCCGAGTCGGTTGTCCTTATAGCCAGGAATGCTATGGTCCCTAGACCTGCACCTGTGCCGCCACCAAGGGTGGAGGGAGTACAGGAATGGGAGCAGGAAGACGAGTTATCAAGGTATGAACAAGGGGTTTACCAAGACGACTTTCTACTGGGACCAATTCCCGAGGAGATCGAGTACGAGGAGGAGGTAGAGGAGATGCTTGAGCAAGATCCTGTCGAGGACAAGGAGATGATCGAGGATGATTCCGAGGATGAGGATCCCAGCGAGGATGATCCCGAGGAAGAGGATCCCATCGAGGATGATCCCGAGGAAGAGGATCCCATAGAGGATGATCCAGAAGAGGATCCAGAGTTGGACCTTGGAGGGCAGATTCAGGAGCCCGATACAGGATTGTCACCAGTGCCAGAGTACGCACCCATGTCAGAAGTTGATTGGGAGGCACTGTATACCGAGTACGGTATTGGGAGAAGTGACAGGGAATCTCAGCCTATCCCTACTCCAAGGAGATGGAGGTCGGAATCCGAGCTACAGGAGATTCTCCGCCAGAGTGAGGTAATCTCCGCAAAACAGCAGCGTCGGAGGGATGAGCTGATCACCAATACTCAGAGGAGGGCTGGAATAGAAGGACCAGTCATGGACGACCCATACTTTTCTATGGCTGAGCTAGGACTATGTGCTTCAGGGTCAAGCAGGGTGCGAAACCCATCGCCAGAGCTCGATGGTAAGCCTAGCCCGAAGAGACCATGCACGAGTAGCCAGTCGTATGGGAGACGTTTTGGAACGCCGTGAGGAGGAGTGGCGTTGCCTATCGTAGTAGTTCGTTTCTTAGTTTTCCAAGTTGTACTTTGTGTAATATTTCAGTATTATGGCAAGTACTTTAAGAAACACTTTTATCTTCGAGCAATGTTGTCCTAACGCTCGAATGATAAACTTATGTGTAACTTGTGTAAGAATTCGAAGGTTCATCTATAAAATGCCAAGTTGATCTATTCTGAGTGATTTATTTACATTGATATATTGCATAAGTATGTTGCATAATATTAATGTATTGAATGCTTGGAATTAGATCGATAAACAGATGGTGAACCCAAGAAGCACGAGAAACTCGACTCGAGCCGGTGCTGGGACCAGCCAAAACCCCAGACCAGCAGGAAGAGGTGTTCAGGATGAACACGAGTCTGAGTCTCGCGTCCAGCAGAGGCGTGAAGGTCAGGATCAGACCCAGGCGCCGATGCTGTTTGACGCTGCAGCTGTTGAGGCGATCCGAGGGATCGTGATGCAGGCTATCACAGATGTCTTGAGACCAAGTGCGCCTCAAGCACAAGAAGTGCCTATTCATGCAGCGGTTCCTGATGTTGTGGAACCTAGAAACCCTGTGATTCAGGAGACTGCCGTTAGGGCGAGGGACAGCTATGGTCGCGCTCTTAAGACCATCACTTCCATGAGACCCGACTGCTATAACGGGAAAGGGGAGCCAGTGGCAGTGACTCATTGGTTCTCCCATATGGAGAGGCTGTTCAGGAACGTGGAGTGTACGGAGGCCGAGAAGGTCCATATCGCGTCTCTTCAGCTGAAGGAGGAGGCTAGCGAGTGGTGGGAGAGCACTGGTTTGGCTGAGAGCCCAGTGTTGACTTGGTCGATGTTCAAGACCAAGATGGTTGATCGTTTTTTCTCTCGTGCTATGAGAGAGGAGAAGCATAAAGAGTTCTTGTACCCTCAGACTGATGGTCTGAGAGTGACCGAGTTGGCATCTAAGTTCAACCATCTTCTACAGTACGCCACTGCCGAGATCACCAGCGAGGCTCAAAAGATCTGGTACTTCCACGAGTGGATGAACCCGGATATCAAGCCATTAATGGTGCACCACACATGCTCTACCTTGGAGCAGTATGTGGATTGTGCCTATAAGTTGGAGGTAACTCTCGAGGAGTCGACCAAGAGGCGCAATCGACAGAAGTCGATGCAGAATCAGAACCAGGGAGGTAGTTTTAAGCGCCCTGCGCCACCGTCTAACTTCGCCAAATCCGGCAGAGCTAAGACGGAGATGACGCAAGGAGGATCGACTCAGCAGTCAGGGCATACCAGGAGTTCAGTTCAGTGTTATAACTGCGGTACTGCTGGACACAAGAGCACTGAGTGTCGGAAGGAGAGGAGGCCATGCTTTGGGTGTGGACGTGATGGTCATCTGCAAAAGTTCTGCAAGCAGGGAAAGCAGAAGGGAGTAGAGTCGCAGCAAGGGTCCGTTCATCAGAGCAACCGACCTAGGTTTAAGCCTGCCGAGACTCCTAGCCCTTCAGTGCAGACGACTGCTCAGAACAGGGGAAAGGCCCCAGCTGCTTCTGGAAGTCAGGGCCAACGCTTGTACGAGATGCATGAGGCAGATGGACCCAACGCTCCGATTGCTTAAGGTACTCTATACCTTCACTCTACTTCAGTGTGCATTCTGTTTGATTCTGGTGCTACGCATTCCTTTATTTCGGATAGCTGTGTTAGCAAGTTAGACTTAGTGTGCAATGATTCGTGCGACCCTTTCGTCGTTAATCTTCCTAATGGAGAACGTTTGGTGGGAACCAAGCATTTGTCCGACTTTCCGATTATCATTCAGGGTAAGGAAGTCGAGGCAGATTTAATCTGCATAGCCATGGCTCCATACGACATTATTCTCGGTATGGATTGGCTGACGCGTCACAAGGCGGTGATCGACTTCAGTTCAAGAACGGTGACGGTGTCATCCGGGGGCCAATTCGTGTGCAAGTTCAAAGGCCGAAATGACGCTGATAACGGCAAGCTGATCAATGCGATGGCTGCGTTTAAGCTACTACGACAAGGATGTGTCGGGTACCTTTGCTACTTGGATTCACCCGAGAAGGATGGACTTGAGGTTCTTGATATTCCTGTAGTTAGGGAATTTTCGGATGTCTTTCCGGAAGAAATTCCAGGATTACCCCCAAATCGTGACGTAGAGTTTTCAATTGATCTCGAGCCTGGTACGGCGCCGATTTCCAAATCCCCGTATCGGATGGCTCCAACTGAGATGCAAGAGTTGAAGAATCAACTTGAAGATCTTCTTGACAAAGGTTATGTCAGGCCGAGTGCATCGCCGTGGGGTGCTCCGGTTTTATTCGTCAAAAAGAAGGACGGATCGTTCCGACTTTGTATCGACTATCGAGAGTTGAACAAGGTGACGATCAAGAACAAGTATCCTTTGCCTAGGATTGATGACTTGTTGGACCAGTTGCAAGGAGCAAAGGTGTTCTCCAAGATCGACTTAAGATCTGGATATCATTAACTCAGGATTCGTGAGCAGGACATTCCTAGAACTGCGTTTAGGACCAGATATGGTCATTACGAGTTCGTAGTGATGCCTTTTGGGCTTACAAATGCTGGATTTGATGAACCGATGTTTTCACCAGTACTTGGATAAGTTCGTGGTGGTCTTCATAGACGACATCTTGATCTATTCTCCGAATGAAGAAGTCCACGAGGAACATCTACGGATTTCCTTGTCGATCCTTAGACAACATCAGCTTTATGCTAAATTGTCTAAATGTGAATTCTGGATGAAGGAAGTGGCTTTCTTAGGCCACGTGATCAATAAAAATGGGGTTATGGTTGATCCCCAAAAGATTGAAGATGTGGCTAAGTGGACACAGCCCCAGAGCGTGAAAGAGGTGCGCAGTTTTCTTGGACTTGCCGGGTATTATAGAAGGTTTGTAGAAGGATTTTCAAAGATCGCTCTACCGATGACCAATCTACTCCGCAAAGTCCACAAGAAGTTTGTCTGGAATGACAAGTGCGAGGTCAGTTTCCAGGAGTTGAAGCGACGGTTGACCTCGGCACCCGTATTAGCACTCCCAGAGGGGAATGACGATTATGTGGTCTATAGTGATGCTTCCAAGTGTGGCCTTGGTTGTGTTTTGATGCAAAGGGGCAGAGTCATTGCTTACGCATCTAGACAACTCAAGACTTACGAAGAAAACTATCCGACCCATGATCTTGAGTTAGCAGCGGTTGTCTTTGCGCTGAAGATTTGGAGGCATTACCTCTATGGTGTAAGATGCCAAGTCTTCACTGACCACAAAAGTCTCAAGTATATATTTACTCAGAAGGAGTTAAATATGAGACAACGCCGCTGGCTAGAGTTGCTCAAGGACTACGACATGGAGTTGTTGTATCATCCGGGCAAGGCTAATGTAGTAGCTGATGCACTAAGCCGGAAGACAACGCACGAGACTGTGGTTGCGTTACTTACTGCTCAGAACAAACTAAACCAGGAGTCATGCGACATTGAAGTCTTGTATGACCAGCGTAGAGGGTACCTGAGTATGATGGAGATTCAGGCTACACTGCTGGATCAAATCAAAGAAAAGCAAGTCGATGACATCATCTTGGTAAAGTTAAGCAGTGAAGTGATGGATGGGAAAGCTCCCAGTTTTGTGGTTCAGGATGATGGATCACTTTGGTTTCAGGATCGGATCTGTGTGCCTGACACAGAAGGTCTTCGTCAGTTGGTGATGAGAGAAGCTCATTCATCTGCTTATTCTGTGCATCCTGGCTCTAGCAAGATGTACAAGGATCTCAGGAAGAAGTTTTGGTGGCCAAACATGAAGTGGGACGTAGCAGACTTTGTGGCAAAGTGCTTAACTTGCCAAAAAGTCAAGATCGAACACCGCAGACCAGGTGGTGAGATGCTACCTCTCCCCGTGCCAGAATGGAAATGGGAGGACATTTCCATGGACTTCGTCACTGGGCTACCCAAGACTCGAAGTCAGAGAGATGCTATTTGGGTAATTGTGGATAGGCTTACGAAGAGTGCTCATTTCATAGCCATCAAGACCACATGGGAAACCCAGAAGCTAGCCGAAGTTTACCAGAAGGAGATTGTCCGCTTACATGGCATTCCTAAGACCATTGTATCGGACCGAGATGGCCGTTTCATGTCAAGATTCTGGAAGGAACTTCATAAGGCTATGGGAACCAAGTTAAGGTTCAGTACAGCGTTTCATCCTCAGACAGATGGCCAGTCTGAAAGGACCATCCAGACTCTGGAGGATATGCTTAGAGCTTGTGTGCTCGATCGTCCGACTAGCTGGGAGGACAGCTTGAGTCTGATTGAGTTCACATACAACAATAGCTGGCATGCTACAATCAAGATGGCTCCGTTTGAAGCTTTGTATGGTCGCAGATGCAGATCTCCGATTTGTTGGGACGATAATGCCGACAAAATTCTGCTTGGACCAGAGTTGGTCGAAAGGATGGCTTCAGACATTGCTTTGATCAGACAAAGGATGTTGACCACTCAGAGTCGACAAAAGTCCTACGCAGATCGAAAGCGCAGGACTGTCGAGTTCGAGGTCGGTGACAAGGTTTTTGTCAAGGTGTCGCCTTCCAAAGGAGTTTTCAGATTTGGTAAGCATGGGAAGCTTAACCCTCGCTACGTGGGACCATTCGAGATTTTGGATAGAGTGGGATCTCTAGCGTATCATTTGGCGTTGCCACCATCGGCTCACCCGGTGCATAACGTGTTCCATGTGTCTTTACTCAGAAAGTATGTGCCAGATGAGTCTCGTGTGCTTAGTTATGAGGACATCGAGATTCAAGCTAATGGTACTTACGAAGAGTTGCCCGTGCGCATTTTGGAGCGTCGGGAGAAGCATTTGCGCAACAAGATCGTACCTTTGGTACGAGTGCTGTGGTCCAAGTCAGGGACCGAAGAAGTTACTTGGGAGACGTGGGAAACCGAGTCAGATATGCTCAGGCGTTTTCCCGAGTTATTCTCGACCTAAGTTTCGGGGTCGAAACTTCTTGTAAGGGGAAGGAGATGTGATACCCCGTATTTTTGTAAGGTTATTTTGGGAATTATGGAATTTTCCCGAGTACCCGTTGTGTACGTCGGATTTAATTCAGGTAGCTTGAGACATTCTGTAATGTGCTCTATATCTGTAATATTTTTCTCAGTGAAATAATATACAGACAAGGTGCCTTGAATTTTAAATTGTCGTTCACGTACGATAATTGTTACCCCGGCTTAAGGTCATGTTCGTTCAAAGCTGAACGGGCGGGAAAAAGGTGTCACGGCGACCGCCGTAAAGTCGCGGCGACCGCCGTCGTGAGACCCAAGCACGGCGACCGCCGTAAAGTCACGGCGCCCGCCGTCCCAACGCTCGAGGAGACAGCTGGTGTGTCATGCCACGGCGACCGCCGTGAATTACGGCACCCGCCGTAATGGAAGTCATCGTTGTCCGGCAGTCCTTGCCCGATGGTCGTCGGCGCGATTTCCGGCGAGCGCCGAACTAGCTGTAGGCCCATCTTCTTCGTGCTCCAGACGCTTTGGCTATAAAAGGGGGTGTTGGGGGAGAGATTTGAGCCATCCCAAACACCGAACCTCTGCCAAAATTGCCTCTCGCCGGAGTTGTGCCTTCGCCGGAATTTTTGAAGGTCTCGCCGGTGTTGCTCTGGTGTGGTTCCTGAGTGCCTTTGTGAAGCTTTTGGTTAGCCTTGGAGGTTAGAAGCCAAAGCTAGTCGAAGGAGGCCGAACCGCTCGTGTTTTTGGGTGAGTTTTCTCTCATTTCAATCGGCCGTGTTCTTCACGGCGACCGCCGCCAAGAACGGCGACCGCCGCCAGTGCCCAGAGCGCCTTTGTGGCTTTGGCTTGGTCGGTTGTCGTCGTGGCGTCTTTCCTTTCGTGTTCTTTCGCCGTATTTTAGATTCATACTATTTATGTCGGATCTAACTTAGGGTTCCTTTTATGGGTCGACTCGAAGGTCGTTATGCTGTTAGAGCTGTACCGTGTCGAGCCCAGAATCCAGTGACGTCTTTAGACTATTCTGCGGAGTAAGGCAAGTGGCGGTTCGCTCTTGCTCTTTCGTTCCATATTTACATTAATTATCAGTAGTTATCTGAGTAATTAATTTGGAATGAATATTCTGTTTGTCTGGAAACGGTTTTGATAAACTGTTTTGAAAATCATATAATAGGTTGTATATCTGTTAGAACAACGCTATTATCTGTGATTGCCTTTCGGGCGTTTATGTGGATTTATCCTGTAAATGTGGTGGTGTTGTAACTGTTTAGTTAGCACTGTTAGATAGGAACGTTACTCGGACTCGGTCCAGTCGTTTCTTTATAATCTGGTATCGGGATGGCTCGTCCCCATCTGGTACTATTCTATGATCATGATCGGTCTCTTACACATGTGTGTAGAGACAGGACACTTAGCTGGTGTCACAAACCTTTCGGTATACGTCACTCTCGACGAAACGTATACTAAGATGTGTCGTCCCATTGGTGGGGTACACATGTAAAAGTCTATAACGTGATGTGTGTTTTTGAAACATAAATCAGATAAGTGCTACCTTGACGCACATAATTAATACACATTGGGCGAGTAGTGCAGCTAAGTTCAGTGCAGCTAGGAAAACTCGTCTTGACTTGAATGTAGTACGTTCTCTTTCCAATCTGGATTCGTTGTAGGCGATGAGGTTGGTCGTGAACCGAAGCATCTCAGTCAAATTTAAATCATGGTTGAATGATTCTGTAACTTTCCAGATTTGTCATTGCTTCCTTAAAGACTCATTTCTGTTGGAGTCTTCTTTCGAGTCGATTTCTGTGAAGATTCAGTCTTCCAGAATCTTCTCTTGTGCATACCTCTTGTTTATTCCAGTAGGAGTATGGTGGTTGACAAGCGTACTCGATTATTATTCGAGGGACGAAGAGTCTAACCTAATACAACTACTTCGAACCATTCTGCTTTGTTCCCTTGCTAGTCTATTCATTTAGACTAACCAACCAATATTTTCCCTTGCATGGTTGGCTGGTGTCATCTGTTTGATTCGGCACATCAGTTAAGAAGTAGCTCAGAAGATTAGAAGGACTATGAAGTCGACGGTGGTTTTTGAATGTTTTAATTATTTCTTTAATCAGGTTATGATCCTTTGGACAATAACTCCGATTGTAACTTACTTTCTTAGTCTTCCGCTGTGTTTGGTTTAAACTATGTTTTGACCTATTCAGGATTGGGTTGTAATCTCGTAACTCTTGTTTCCTCAACAACGCTATGTTTTGGAATTTAATGCTTGATCTTTGTGTATCAATTGCATTTCATAAATTGTATTTATTTGGTAAAGCCTTGGGTGATCTCGGTAAGGAACACTAGGGTCACTGGCGGTAATACCTTTCCAAAAGGGTTAAGTTTTGGGGGTGTTACAGTGGCAGTGGTCCAGAATGATTGAAATCCTAGATGAATTCAAAGCTGGACTAATATGGCAAGTGGGAAATGGCAGAACAATCAAATTTTGGTTGGATAATTAGGTCTCTAAAACCCCTTTAGGTGATATCATTAATACACAGTCTATCTCGAACAAAGATGTCGTTGTAGCGGATTTTATTCTCCCAAACAAAACCTGGAATACGGATTTGATTGAACAATGCTTACCTTATGACTTAGCAAAAAAAATTATATCTATTCCAATACCCTTGAATAATATTCATGACAAAATGTACTGGGAATCTAGTAAAAATAGATGGTTTTCCACACATTTTGCTATGGATTTAATCAACAGAAATAAAAGATACTCTGCATATGATTCTTCATGAATTTGGAAGTTAGATACTTATTCCAAAGTTAAAAACTTTATTTGGAAAATAATCTAGAATGGAATCCCAACCAAAGCTAGACTAACAGAAAAAAGGAGTATCAATCCCCCAGGGTTGTATCCGTTGTAATACACAATTAGAGGATTTAAATCATCTCATATTCCATTGTAACCATACCATTAAAACAATCGAGAAAATGATCTATCATACTTATGGTATCATTAGATCTCTAAACATAGGAAATAAGAAGATATATGAAATAATTGAGGAAATTCGACAAAAAAACGGACAAATCACAATTCATAGAATTACTGATCTCTTGGTGGGGAATTTGGTTCTATAGAAACCAAAAAAGCTTTGGAAGAACAAACAATGACACCGATTTCATCAATGATGTACCAATTTATATTAAAAACCAAATTGAGAATTGGAAAAAAACAAAAAACTGGAATCCTGATTGCTTAGCTGAGGATAAACCAAACACAAAGAGACCTTACAATATGAGACGACCGAAAAAGAAATGGAAAAAACCACTAGAAAATATAATCAAAATAAATACAGATGGATCTACAAAAACTAATGGAGAGTCTAGTTTTGGCTATATATTCAGAAATAGCACCGGTAAACCAAATTTCATATTCGGAGATAAATGTGGTTTATCAACCCCTTTGAAAACAGAAACTCTTGTAGTCAGAAATGCCCTGGTAAAGGCTCATGAATTAGGCATTACCGATATTCAACTTGAATGAGACAACCTTACTATTGTGAACGTACTTAATAAAATCTGGCATTGTCCATGGGATATTGAAATTCTTATTTCTGATATTCTTTGCATTTTACAACTGTTTTCTTCAATGCAGATTTAGCATGTCTTCCGAGAAACGAACGTGGTGGCCGACTTCATTGTTAAGTTGGGCCAGCGGAATTTCTTGGAGGATATTAGAGCTAATCTAAAATTTATAATTCTCATCCACAAGGATGCTACAGACTGAGAAAACGACTCTTCTGTGATTTCCGGTCTAATTCTTACATTGTCAAAAAAACTAAAAAAAACTATAAACACGGTTTTATTGTTATATTTGACCAAACTAATCAACCGATGTGCATGGTTAGTGGGAAAGCATCGTAACGTCAATTTACGGAGGAGGGAAGTACAAAGTGGGTAAGCATCGTACGTAACGTCAAATTACGGAGGGAAGTACAAAGCAAAAACAAACTCTTTAACGTGTCTGCTATATACATAATGAAATTTTTATATATGTACGACGTCTGTATACCTAAGTCTGACGTACAGGCAAAAACAAGACAAACCTGTACGTTAAAATGTAACGTACAGGCGAAAAACTTATACGCCACATTTTGGCGTACAAGTTTGTCGTGTATATAGCAGCGGCCCTCTTTAATCTTTACTATTCTCTTCACATAAAAATACTTGTTATTCTAGTGTTTCATTTTATATAAATACTCATTTTTTATCTAGTTTATTTATACATGTCAACTAGACTAGACGCGTGGGATCAGGTCGTTAATATTCACGGATTGGTCGGATCGGATCGTAACGGATTTGGTTCAAATTGGCTCAACGCGGGTCAAAAAATGTTCTTTTTAAATAATATATATAACTTTTTTTTACAATTAATAATATGATTCATAATAAAACAATAGATATGATATAACTATTTAATAACATAATGATAATATTCACTATCAATGAGATAATATATTAAATAATAGATCTGTCGACTCACTGAATTCTGGATCGGGATTCAAGCCTAAACTTTTCGGGTGGGTAGGGTTAAGAATTGAGAGTCAAATTACAAATTATTTCTTTACTTTATATATTGTACTTATAAATAATACTAGTAAGGACTTGGTAATGACATGGGAAATTGTAAACATGAACGACTTCCCAACCTCTTGCGTGAAAATATAAACTAAACTTTAGTAATTCGTACTAGTATCGCATAGAAATTTGTACGGATGGATGAGTAAGAAGTTTCCACAGCTAACCAAATTTTCATGTTAATTCCCTATTCAACTATAAACGCGGTTTAAATGTTGAATTCGACCAAATTAATTATTGGGGTGCAACTGTGCAAGGTTAGCGAGAAAGCCAAGTCAAACTCGGAGGGCGCGCATGTATAAAGAGAAAATCAATTAATTGCAGCTAAACCAGAAATGTGTGGCTTATCATTGTAATTTGTAAATCCTAGTATCCTACTGCTTTCTACAAGAAAGAATATTATTATTTTTAATAGTGCATCATGAATTCATGACAGCATCAACGCGTTCTATATGTCTTGTCAACACACTAGACCATGTACATCATCTAGCGCGACAAACCCAATTAGTCGCGGTACTACACCGACAACACGTCTTCCAACTCCCACGATGGTACGATCGCGTATAGGCTATTGGATACCTCCAGGTCAAAGCAGGTCGCTTGAACCAATACATGCCTGGCAGCCACGCCTTACTTCCACTTGACACGCGCCTTCCCTCTATGCCGGTCCAATCAACCCCTTACACCCCTTGCCGACGTCTGCTACAAAGAGAATCACGAGTTGGCACGTGCTCCCTCATGTCGACTAAGCAGAAGCAGGACTCTTCACTTATAAATAGCATCGTATCCCTCATAAATGGGGGGTCTGGAAAAAGTGAAAAACAGTTCCACAAGAATGTTTTAATTCTTTTCGAGATCTGTGTGTGATTCTCGTGTAATTGTAAAAAGAGTGGAAAATTTTGTGTTCTTCATCTATAAATTATCGCATTCTTTTATTGAGTTTCGCGTTCAGATTGACAAACCGCGTTCACTTGAGATCCAGTCTTGTATAGCTTTACACCCTTTACTTACTTAGAAAACACGGGGATCATCACTTTAATTTTTATAATATATAAATATTTAATTTGCATTAGTGTATAATTATTTTTTTCGTTTCATAAAACATTGTCTTTTTACTTACGATTTAGGGTTTATTTTGTTAACAATTTGTGATTGAGTAATTTAATTGGTAATTTTTTAGTTACAGAGTAAGATTAGTTAATACAATTTATTTTATTAAATATAATAAATTGGACTCACTTTTATTGTTTTAAAAGGCTAGGTTGTGACAAATGATGGTTGGATGAGTGATGACACGTAGGCGAATTGACCGTGATGACAACACGTAAGATTTAAGTTTCTCCTTTAGTATATAGAAAGATAGATTGTGACTAATATTAAATAGACTATATATTTATATTTGCTAAAAATAAGTTTACCTTTATATCGATGAGCTTTTAATATTATTGTTAAAATATTTATGTTATGTACTTATTTCGAACATTTATTTTTTTTACAACAAAAGACAAGTTGCACTTTTTTTAATATCAAATTAGAAAACTAATATTTATAAATTTTAACATAATTTATTTTATGACAAAAAATTAAATAGATTATAGATGATATATATGACCATTTTTAATTATATAAAAATAAAAATGTCCTATTGAAGATAAAATTTAGTAATAAAGAATATTACTCTATATTTATGATATATATATTGTAATAATAATAATAGTGAAAATATATTAAATATGTTATTTTGGATGAAAAAATGAAAAAGCATTTTTTGCCCAAATAAATTTCAAGTATTTATTGGGATAAAAAACTAATTTTTAGTGTTAAATGATTATATTTGCATATGGAATATATTTTCAATTAAATGACCATTCATTTCGACTTCGCAAACTAGTTGGAAGATAATTCGGCAGCCATGAATATATGACTGAGATTTGAGAGGTTTCCATATCCCACAACACATGGCAATCAATCTAGTATATATCTGCTAAAGTAGAATACCTACTACATCACGTGATGTCATCAAAATGAACCAAAATTGTCTGCTTCCACGTGACATCACGGTATTGAATTTGTCACGTGTCAAGCTCTCATTTTTTTCGTTGGTTTTTCGAAAATCAAATAAAATCAAAGAAAATAAAATATTTGCCCATATTAGCCAGATATGCATACAATATGAATATTTTGTATAATCTTTTCTTTCCAAACACGTAGCAAACAATATTCTCAGCCATATATTATTTGTACATAATCTACTAAAGTAGAATACCTACTACGCCACGTGGCGCCCCCAAAATGAACCAAAATTTTCTGCTGCCACGTGGCATTACGGTATTGAATTTGCCACGTGTCAAGCTCTCATTTTTTTCATTGGCTTTTCGAAAATCAAATAAAATCAAAGAAAATAAAATCTCTGTCCATATTAGCCGGATATGCATACAATATGAATATTTTATAAAATCTATTATTTCCAAAAACGTAGCAAACAATATTCTCAACAATATATTTTTTGTACGTAATCTACTATATATTTACTAAAGTAGAATATCTACTACGCCACGTGGCGCCCTTAAAATGAACCAAAATTTTTTGTTGCCACGTGGCATCACGGTATTGAATTTGCCACGTGTCAAGCTCTCATTTTTTGTTAGTTTTTCAAAAATTAAATAAAATCAAAGAAAAAAAAATATATGCCCATATTAGCCGGATATGCATACAATATGAATATTTTGTGGAATATTTCAAGCAACTATCGGACAAGTTTTGATTCCTCGCGTGCTCATGTCACCATCAAACACTTCATACCCGTTCAAGTTTCAATGAAGTCAATTTCCCTTGAGTATATGTTTTGCTATGATGATAAATAAGAGTCGGGGCCAATCACTTGCATATGTCGGTTTGTATCTTTCACGTCCTGTTTTCACTCATGGTCAGTTTTATGTTGCATCAAAGAGTTATCAGCAAGAAAGGTTTAGAGATTTTAATATGCGACAAAAAACAAAAAAAGATATAATACTACAACCAATGTAGTATACAAGGAAGTTTTTCATAATTTGTAGCAATTTTGAACATCTTACGAGATTTTATGTTTAGAGTTTCATTTTCATGTATTAGATGAACATTTTGATTATACTTTATCGTTTTAGTAGTATTAGTGTTAGGGATGTGGCTATCTCTGCTTCAAAATTAATTAGCCAATTTTTACTATATATAAAGTTTATGGATAGTTTCTTTTGATAATATTTTTTCAATCTCTTTAATATTTTTTATTCAATTAGATCTTTTTTATATTATCATTTATCTACTTCTATGGTAGTTCTATATCGATTAAATATATAATTTTAATATACTATTTTTTAAATGTAGGAAAAAATAAACAAATTGCGTGCAAGGTACGGGTACTACACTAGTAGTTTAGTAAAATGAATGTAGTTAAAATTGATTATTATTTTAGGTATGTTTGGTTAGAGGGATTTGAGGTAAATTTATGAGAGAGAAAAACGAGAGGGAATAATTTATATCTTCTTTGATTATGATTCAGGAGAAAACCTGACTAACCACATAAATAACATGTGCAATAACTGTGAGAGTAACAATGAGATAAACCAGGCTATCCAAATATGAGTGTTTGTCTCAAAAGAATTATCAACGGTTATGTTGTCAGTGAGACGAGCACGCTCAACCATATCAACTATATACTTGTACTCGGACAAGAGATAACCCTTCAGAGAGTAAGCAACCTCAATTTCAAGAAAATATTGTAACAAACTCAAGTCTTTCATAGCAAAACAACGGGCCAAGTTACTCTTTATAGATGCAATTTCATCACAGTCACCAGTAATAATCATGTCATCAACATACAAGGATAAAAGGATACAACCTGCACTTGTATGCTTGACAAACAATGCTGAATCATGATGGCCGGGAAGGAAACCAAGCGAGGTAATCACAATGGAAAACTTCTCAAACCATGCACGAGGTGCTTGCTTGAGGCCATAGAGCACCAGACATATCTAGGACGATGGGCAACGCTGGGAGGAGGTGGCATATAAATTTCTTCTTGAAGGTCGGCATATAGGAATGCATTCTTAACATCCATCTGAAATATGTTCCATCGGTAAGCAGAAGCAACAACAATCATAGTGCGAATGGTCGTCATCTTTGCAACATGTGCAAAGGTCTCTTCATAGTCCAAACCATACTCTTGAGAGTACCCTTTAGCAACAAGTCGAGCCTTGTATCGTTCAATTGATCTATCAGATTTGCTCTTGATCTTGTAGACCCAACGAAAACCTATGGTGTGTTGTCCAAATGTGATAGCTCCATGACCCCCTCGATGACGGCGGAGGACGAAGAGGATGCAATGAAGGTGTGCTCGAATGGCCCGATAACAAGAGCTCGCACAAGGACAATGGAGTGAGCAACACAATCATTAGTCTCGCGGGCGCACGCAAGTGACGCGGGTTCATCTAGTCCTAAATGGGTCCTTCTCTTGACCTATGAAGGATTAGGTGAGGTCCCGCCTTAGTCGACGCCGGACGAGAAAGCATCAGAATGCCGTTCAGTAGAAGTGCATGGTTTGCTGCAAACCGTGCGGTGTTGCATTTAAACCGTGCACCAGCAAAATTTAGAGCTCTCAGTTGAACTGCACGGTTTGCTGCAAACCGTGCGGTGTTGCATGCAAACCGTGCACCAGCCAAAACATTGCTTTCAGTTGAACTGCACGGTTTGTAACAAACCGTGCGGTTGTGTTACAAACCGTGCGGTAGTCTTGACGCGGCGCGGATTATTTTTCCGAGATCTTTTCTCTTAGGAAATATTATTTTGACGGTATTTAAACTTAGAAAACCCTAGTTTGTAAACTTGATGTTGATTTGAGTAGTAAAGTTGAGTACGCTCCTTCCTTGAATCTCACATCCAAACCATTCGATCCCACGGATCAAACTATCCCAGAGCTCGTCGCTTCGAGCAATCATTCAATCACCGTCTCTTCGGTGTCTAGTGATCATCACTTTGATCGAGTTTGAAGGCTATCTCTTTAGCCCTAGGAAAGCCATCACTTTGGCTACGGAAGAGAAGGATTCAACTACAAGCTTGAGGAATCAAAGATCCTGCGTTGCAACGACACTTCAGGGGTTGTTCGCATCAAAATGGCAATGGCACCAAATCCCAAATATGAGTCTAATAAAGAGCAATAAATTCCTCAGTCATAACATCTGCCAAATAGGATTACGAACAACTTCTCTATAGGACATAAGCTCAGACAAATGGTTAATAGCAACAAGAAAGGAAGCAACATAAGTAGAGTAAGACGATAAGCAAAATCAAGAAGCTTAGTAGATTTACGGGCACGACTAGATTGACAAAAAAAATGATTAGGGGTGTGCAAAATTGGCCCGGATCGGACCGGACCGGGTGTATTCTGGTCCGGTCCGCGGTCCATCATTTTCAAGATTCCGGTCCGGTCCAAACCCGGCCGATTTTCAGTCCGGACCGGATGGACCGGTTTTTATTTTTATTTCTAATTTATGTATTAATTTAACATAATATTATTAAAAAGTATTTTCTATTATAAAATGTAACTAATAACAAAATATATTATCCAATATTGCAAACAATAGTTATAAAAATAGAAAAAATAATTAATTTTTAATTGATATAAAAAAAATACATTTACCGGTCCATTCCGATCTCCGGTCCATGAATCGTAGAAATTTTGGTCCGGTCTAGACTGGATGCACACCGCTAAGGATGATCATTCAAAATCTCAAGAGATGACTCATTAATCGTCAGAGGGAGAGCAGGAGGGACGGAAGTGTCAGGAATCACAATATCAGAATCAGTAGATGTAACGTCCTCGGTGTTAAGGTTAAGGGGTCATTACGAATGAGATATATATGTGTCATATGATGAGAACAAACAAGAATAGAGAAGAATGGAATATGCTCTAAAAACACGACATGATGAGAGACATATTATTTCTGACTAACCGGATCAAAACAATGATAACCCTTTTGACCAATGCCATAACCCAAGAAGACACACAAAGCAGATTTAGGAGATAATTTAGTACGCTCAACATGGGGTCGAAGAACAAAGCAAGTACAACCAAACACACATAAGGAATAATCAGGTGCAATCCCATATAGTTTTTCAAAAGGGAAAAACTTGAATTTTGAGGAATGAGAATTCTATTAGTGACATGAGTAGCGGTGAGAATGACTTCACCCCAAAAGGCACTAGGATCTTCAGTGGACAGTAAGAATGACCGAGCTGTTTCAACAAGATGACGATGTTTCCTTTCAACAACACCTTTTTATTAAGGAGTGTCAATACACAAGGTCTGATCGATGGTCCCATTAGAAGTAAGTAACTGACAGAATTTATTAGAGGTGTGTTCACCCCCCAAATCACAACGAAAGCACTTAATGACAACATAATGTTGAGTCTTTATAAGAGTTCTAAAATCACGAAAGATATTAAGAAAATCATACTTGCACTTCATAAGATAAACCCAAGAGTAACGAGTAAAATCATCAATAAAAGAAACATAATATCGAGAACCCCCTTTCGTTGACACAGAGGAGGGTCCACACACATCAGAATGCACAAGATCAAAAGGAGAAAGAGAAGATGAAATGCTTCTACAAAAAGGTAATGCCGAGAATTTTGCCAGTTTACAACCACTACAGTCAGAAATATCATGAGAGTTTAAATGTCCTAAAGCTTTCGTAGATACTAAAAACAAGCGAGAAGCAGAAATATGACCCAAACGAGAATGCCATAGATAAAAGTTAGAAGACGAACGACTCAAACAGAAAGAAGACAAATCCACACTAGAGGCAACAACATTTGATATTTTGAGTTCATCCAAAATATAGAGTCCTCTTGTCTATGGCCCGTACCAATCACCTTCTAAGATTGAGGGTCCTGAATACAACAAGTTGACGAAGAAAACAAGAATGAGTAACCAGAGTTACATAATTGACTAATTAAAACAAGACTAAGAGTAAGACTAGTAATGTAATAAACATCAGGAAGAGACACAGAAGACGTGTCAATAGAACCAACACCTTGTAATGGCATACGAGTGCCATCAATTGTCATAATCGAAATAGAAGAATGAGGAGACAATGAAACAAAAGGCGACAAATGAGGAGACATATTGTGAGTAGCACCCGAATAAGAAATCCACAAAGAAGATGATATACCCGAGGTACCAGATGACAACAAACCTGTAGGAGTAAAGACAGACATGGAAAGAGGTTGTGAGGCAAGAAACTGTTGGAATTGCTCAAACATATAGGAATCCAAATATGGGACAACAACTCCACTGTTAAGCTGAGGTAGGCGAGGTGTCCATGGAGCATCCACTGTTGTGGTGGACGTGGTTGTTGCGAAGGACGCGATTGTTGTGGCGGTCTCGATAGTTTCGGCGGTTTCCCTTTGTTCAACAATAGTGGGAATTGAGCTTTTCAATGACCCTTCTACTTGCAAAAGGCGCACTCATCTTGAAAGACCTTCAGAGCCAACTTGTGTTGTGTACTACCAGATGGCCGTTGTGAAACGGCAAAAACATATAGAGTAGCAGGAGAGGAACTCTCCTTATCAGTTTGAGACTTAAGACGAATCTCCTCGGCAAGGAGTTCATTGACATAATCAACTGAGGGAAGAGGAGTGCGATGTAGGATTGTACCACGTAATCCCTCAAAATCATGGCAAAGAGCAATTAAAAACTGAACCAAACGTTGTTCTTCTCGCCTAGCAATATATGCCGAGACATAACGCAATTTTGAGGATTCATTTAGAGCCAACTGATCCCACACGGCAGACATAGAAGAATAAACATATTAAATACTCATATCTTTTTGTTGAAGAGCACGAATATCTGTCTCCAATTGATATTGTGTTGCAAAGTTAGACTGGGTGTACAATCTAGCTAGATGGTCCCAAACCTCTTTCATAGTCTCATACTTTGCCAACTGAGCATCAATAGAATGGGTAACAGAGTTGTTGATTCGAGTAATAATCTTTGAATTGTCAGCCTCCCAAACATTAACTGAATTGGCATAGTTATCAACCTTTTCGTCTATAGGTTTCACTCGAACACTTGTGACATAACTCCACATATATTTTCCACTCAAGAAATTCTTCATAACATAGCTCCAATACGAGTAGTTTTTACCATCCAGTTGAACATTAATTGACTGAAGAGAATCATCCTTACGACCATGGTAAAAACACAAAGGTCCCAACGATTTCAAACGAACAGAAACAAAAAAATCCCAAAATCAAGCCAAACGAACAGAAATCCAAGACCCCCAAATGACTAAATCAAACGGACATATATGGATAACCTCAAATAACCAACATCAGTGATTCCAAACAAGGAGAGAGAAACCTCAACACAGAAGAAATTAATAGAAAAAGCCAATATCCGCAAACCCAAAAGCCCCGCAAATTAGTGAATAGCATATACACTTCTTTAATTAAGCACCAAGCTTCAATGGATAAGAAAGGGTTATGATACCATGAAGATTTAGAGAGAGAAAATGGATTTAGAATATGAACGTCAGGATGAAAGAGAGTACACAACTGAGAGTTTATAGTTAAGGCAAACAAAAAGAGATAAGAAAATAACTAGATTACGCTTAATACAATAATACTAATAATATATATATGCTAATCCGTCGATTCTCCTCAATTGCAATGAACTAGCTTAATTCCTCGTTCCTTGCACGGTTTATTAATTCTCGTACTTTATATAGACTTGATATAAAATTTACATAATAATTGTCATATTTAAATGAAATATTAATTAAAAAAAACTAAAAAATTAATAGATATGTGTTATAAAAAAATTATAAATTTCATATATATTTTTCTCTTCAAGTTGAGTAGAGTCATCGTGACATAAGTTGAGAGAAAGGTGTGAACTTAAATCACTATGACTTTTGAATAACTAATTCTCATACTCATAAATTTCTCAAACTTTGTTTCACATTCAAACTTCAACTCTAATGAAAATTCAATTTCTATCACAATTGTGGTCTTATTTTCAACCACAATAAATGGTTAGAAATAAAATGATTGTTTTGAAAATGTTGAAAGTTTTGTTTTAGATATATGATTAAGGGTTTATCTTAGTTTTTTTTTACTTTTATTTATAATTATTAAATCAAATTAAAAAAATAGTATTTTAGAAATATTCAAAAATATATTTAGAATATTTTCATAATATTCTTATTGTTGAAATTGGAAAAAAGGAAGATATGAATTTGATTTAAAAATCTTTGTGATTGATTTGTATGTAAATTAGGAAGAGATCATGTAAGATTTAGGAAACAAATTTTGAGATGTAATTAAATTTAATTGAAAAAAGAAGAAGAGAAAATGACATATGTCAATATTAATGTGGGAGTTTCATGTGACATAATGAAGTTCTAATTTAGTATATATATATAATAGGAAAATGGACCAAATGAGAACCATTAATTATGAGAGAAATGAGAACAATCGTGAGCCGACGAATTTGAGGGAAAAACTGACCAAGATTAGACTTTCATTAAAAGACGAATAATTCGCCCGTGCCGAATTTTTCCTGTATTTTTGCCGAATTTTTTGCATATTTTACGCGTTTTATTGGAAAAATCTGTTTTTACTCGCTGTGAACATATTTTTGATGTTCATCACTTTTGCCCATAAATGTTCACCACTTTCATACAAGATGTTCACTATTCCAGCCGAATTTTGTCCGTATTTTACTCGAATTTCTCCCGTATTATACGCATTTTTTTTCTTCCGGAAAAATACGTTTTCACTTGTTGTGAAAATACTTTCGATGTTCATCACTTTGGCCATAAATGTTGACCTCTTTATACAAGATGTTCACTATTCCAGCCAAATTTCACCCGTATTTCCCCCCAATTTTACCCGAATATTTCTCGTATTATACACGTTTTTTTTGGAAAAATACGTTTTCACTCGTTGTGAACATATTTTTTATGTTCATCACTTTGTCAATAAATTTTCACCACTTTCATTCGAGATGTTCTATACTAGTATACTATGATGAACATCTACGAACAAAACAGTGAACATCCGTGTTCACTAAGGGGTTGTGAACAAATTTTTGATGTTCATGACTTTGTCCATAAATGTTCATCACTTTTATTCCAAATGTTCACTATATTGTGATGAACATCTATGAACAAAACAATGAATATCCGTGCTCACTGAGGGGTTATGAGCATTTTTTCGATGTCCATCACTTGTTTTAAGCATACATGTGAACACCTGTACGTCACAAAATACATACAAGAAAAAATATCTTTCACTTACTTTAAACTTGATTTTAGAATAAAGGTTACTTATATTACATCATATAAACATTCAATGAACATTAAATGATCATTTTTATAAAAAAAATGAGATTTTAGAAAGGAAAAAAGAAAGAATAAAAACACGAGTAAATTCATTATTTTTTAGTGTAAAGTGGTAAATATCGTTCTATACTGTCATAAACATCTATGAACAAAACAGTGAACATCCGTATTAGTTGAGAACAGACACGCGAGAGAGAGAGAGGAAACGCCTCTGATATATTCTCAGTTCTCTCATGAAATTTGGTTATCATCGGAATTGGATCCTATATAATAGATTCTATACAAAGATACACTGAAAATTAACTCTTGATATACAATAATTAAAATACAACATTTATAGATCACATTCGAAAATCCAATTGCTAATTAACCCGAATTTTCTTCAACATTAAAATTCCGGAGTAAACATATTTCAAACCCTAAATCTACAAAATTATGCAATAAATAGGGATGATTACATCATAAATTGATAACACGTTTCTCCAATAAAATTAGGGTGTATATGTTTTTTGATACTGATATTAATATAATATACTATTATAAGCTCGAACCTCTAAAATTTATAATAACATGAGCATTTTTCATGATTCACGAATAAACTTGTTTGTATTAAGTGTGATTTTTTCTACAAGTGGAATTTCACCGATAATGGTCGACTTAAAAGCAAACAAATCAAAACCTAAAGACTTTCCAATTTCTCCAATCTTATTCTTATCCGATTAGGCGATTACCTATAATTTTTTAAATAGAAAAGAAAAAAGGAAAATGGAAAACACGCTATAAATCTGCAGCACAAGGAAAGAAGACGAGTTCTGACTTTTTTAGCCTAGCACTTGGACTGTCCTTCTCGTAGTAGTAGGGTCCTGCTTTCAGTTCTCGCCTACTCCTCCTTCCATTTGATTACGCCTTCCAGGTAATTTCTCCATCCAATTAGCCCCTTCTTCACCTAACTCCATTTGATTTCAGTTGTTTTCTCTTTACTCCCTTTGACTTTTGTTCGATCGAGTTAACATTCTCGAAATTTCGGAGGAATTTGGAAGGTTTTGCGTTGTCAATTTTGCTTCGTGTTTTACGTCAAAATTCGTTAATTTTCCGCCACAGGCCGCCGTTTGTGCAAATGGACTCTTGATGATTGATTGTGAACTTTAGATCTGTTGAAATCGAGGCCTTCAACACTTACTTTTTTCTCCCTTGCATGCATGGCAATTAAGGTTTTGATGCTTCAAGAGCGAAAACAGAGCTGAGTAATGGATTCAGTCTCGATACTTGAGTTGCTGTTGAATGTTCGTTTTTGTGGCTGTTAATAAAGTTCTAACTTTTTTTAGTTGACTTGTGATTTGCATTCACACCGATTTACGCTAATTTCCGATCAAGTGAATCGTAACTGACCCAATTTCGTACTCTTTTGGGTGGAATGTGAAGAGAATTTCGTTCATATGGGTAAAAATGAATTCATTTTGTAGGTAAAATTTAAATGGGTATGGAGGTTGCAGGATCTGAGCTTGTCCATGGGAATGATGAATTTAGGGTTAAAAGCTTTTCAAACCCTCACGAAAAGGAGAATGGGAAAATTGATTCTGGTAAAGGAATTACGGAGCCAGTTAAATTTGGTTCCCATGGAGTAGATGAGACAGCAAAATCAAACGGTGATAATGTATCAAGTTCTAACTTCTCGGAGGACGCGGCTGATAAATGGCCTGCAGAACAGAAGATACATTCTTTTTACATTGTCAGATTTCGGTCTTATGATGACCCGAACTTGAAGGCGGAAATCGGTCAATTTGATAGGGAAATTTGGAAGAAGAATCGGCTAAGGGTTCAGATTCTGGATAGGATAAAGGCAAAAAGGGTCAGTCACTTTTACTCCTATTCTTATTTCAATAAGAATAATTGTATTTCATATAATTGCTTTGAATCTTATAAAGTCATAGCTTAGGTTATGTAAATAAATTGTTGCCTGTATTCAGCCAGTGGCGCTTTCGTGCATTCCTACAATATATCGAATGGCCATAATGGTTGACTTGGTCTGTAGACGATATTAGGTTGTCCGACTTTGAAATTTTAGAAGGAAAGTGGAAGATCTGTGTAATATTTCATTCCGCTGTTGGTGTCGTAACTCCCAAGTAATGTACATATAGATGCCCTGTATTGGTTCTGTTTCGATAAGTTGCCCTAGCTTACTTGTATAGGAAAAAATATTCTATTTTAAATATAATGATGGAAATTCATGCAAGGTTGATGGATGTCTTGCAGTAGAAACAATGTTTCCTACTAAATTTGATTGCATTACCTCATAAGAAATGAGATAGAGTGAAGGAGCGCAAATGTTGTATGTTTTGTCGTCATTTGCTTAATTAATAACTACTTTATAATGATTTGAGTATATCCGACTCTGATCTCTTATCGTTGATCGTATGCAATCTTTCTTAACATAATTATAATGTTAGGTAATTCGGAAAGATGAGCATTAATTTAACATTATGATTGACCAATATTTATAATTGTTCCTCATTTCGTCTATCATTATGGGCATGAAAGTGATTCTTTCCTTTAATTAGGGAAAATGGGAGTATTACCTTGCAAATTTCATCTCTCTTTTTTGGATTTATTTTCTTTCCAGCTGGACCGAGCTCACATAATTGAACAATTGATATCCCTGGGTCAAGACCATAGGCAGTACAGGGCAGTTTTAGATGATAAGATTAACCTAATGAGGCCTCTTAAGGATGCTCTCGGAAGCTTACGTGGCCCCAATAATGCTCGCAGAGATAAAGTAACGGCATTGTGTTCTTCCGAGGAAAAGCTTAACCAGCTTGTAAGTAGCAGTTAAGCTCTGTGAAATGATCTTGAAAAATAGAAGTTGATGAATCTTCTTAATATTTTCCGAGCATAAATTCTTTGCAGACACAACGATTAAATTACCGGATGCAACGTGAAGTTATCTCTTTGCCAGTGGAGAAACAGCTTATGAGAGAAATTAAACAACTGGAGGGTACAAGGGCTAAGGTCATTGCCAATGCTGCTATGAGAGCTAAGATCCAGGAATCCTTGGGGCAGAAAGAAGCTATGCAAGACAAGGTTAAGGTATGACACAGCTCTGACTTTACATTGTGACTCCTTTTTCTTGACAAACACCTGAAGATTGCTTTAACATGAAAGGTAGTAAATTTTGCACTTTATGACTTTGTGGCTGTAGCTCATAGGTACTAACCTGGATGGAGTGAAGAAGGAGCGTGTTGTTAAATCAAAAATCAAAGAACTTGAAGATGAACTTAAAGCAATAGACATTGACATTGCCTTGCTGCAGCTGGACTTGACTTCTGTTCTTGAGAAAAGGGACAAAGCTGTGGAAACAATTCATAAATTGAGGAAACAACGTGATGATGGGGTGAGCCATAAGCTATAGTTGCATTCATGTTGTCTTACCAACTCTTTGATATTGCCAACTTGAGTTTTTTTGGTTCCTTCAGAGGTGTTCTCCATATTTTTAGTGTCAAGAGTATTTCTCAATTCTTGTATGCGTGGGTTATCATTTGTTCAGGACACTAAATTTGAGTATGATGTGCTTCTCGTTGGATGGTACAAGTGTTAGGGCCACGCAACCTACAGTGTAGCTCCTTTGTATAATGGGTTTACGGCTTGAATGATTAGCAAGAGAATATTTAGCATGAAAAACTCCAGTACAGTTTTACATTCTGAGAACTTTGTCCTTGCTCATCTTTAAAGAATTGAAAGATGAGGGGACCTTATTTTTCGTTGCCTTAGGCATTCCACACCTTGGATTCCGGGGAATGAGAACCTTGGCTTCTGTTATTTGTTGATTGACTTCGCATCTATCATGTAAGTTGGATGGATGGATATTGGTTGATACTTGTTTACAATGCAGAAAAAATAATTATTAGCAAAAGGTGTGCATATCATTGCTTTGCATGTTTAACAATGGTGATAAGGAAATGCTCTACTCACTCGATATGCTTCCCAAATGATACTACTTCAGTACTTCTATATGACACTGTTAATAGGCGGTTGAATTTGGTTCAACTAACAGTTGGTTGTTGCTTATTTATCTCTAATCAGAATGCTTGCTTTTTTCAAAACCGCACCCTCTTGAATAATGTGAAAGAGCTAGCTGCAGAGAAGAATTTAGAGGCCCTGAAGGAGCTTTCTTGTAAAGAGGTTCTTTTAATTGCTACTCACCTTTCATCGGATTTTCTTTTATTATATACTTTTTTTCCCTGATTTAATTTCTTTCCCTTTTTCCAAGAGTAGGTTGAGAAATTTATGGCATCCTGGAACAGCAGCAAGTTTTTTAGAAACGATTACGAGAAAAGAATCTCAGCATCATTGGACATTCGTCAACTGAGTGAAGATGGACGCATGAGGAATCCTGAAGAGAAGCCGTTGTTTTTGTTGCAGCACACTAAGCAAGCTGAAGCTCAGACCTCGGCAGAAACTACCCCAAAACCAGCAAAAGAAGATCCTAAACCTGCAAAAGAACAGGAGACTGTCGCAGTGGAGAATGCTGAGAAGGAATCTAAAAGGAAACAACAGGGAGACCCGAAAACTATTCTTAAACCTCGCAATGCAGAAGAGGAGGATTACTATGTAGTAGAGTTGCCAAAGAAAGAAACTGTAAAGCATGATGTAGTTGATGAGGCCAAGCTGAAAGAGATTAGAAAGCAGGAAGAAATGGAGAAACAAAAGCAGGCTATGGAGAGGAAGAAAAAGCTGGCCGAGAAAGCCGCTGTCAAAGCAGCCTTACGAGCCCAGAAGGAAGCTGAAAAGAAGCAGAAGGAAATTACTTGACATAAATCTTCATTAAAATCCTCCCAAGTACTTCTGGTTAAGTGGAACTAATACTAGCAATCCTTTATCTCATTTCAGGAGCGCGAAAAGAAAATGAAAAAAAAGGAATCGGCCTCTGCATTTCCCTCCAACCAAGATGAAGCGACTGATACTAAGTTTGAGAAAGTTGAGGAGACTGTCGGGAACACCAAAGAATCGAAGGATGTCTCAACTAAGGTCAGGTATGGGGGCCGAACAAAAGACCGTGATGCTGCTATCGCAAAAGCGATCCTCAAGAGGAAGAGATCGAACAAGTACTTGCTCTGGGTCGCTTCTGCAGCGGTTGTGGTGGCGGTAATTCTTGCAATCTTGTGCAACTAATCTCTGTGAATGTTACAGTAAAGCGAATCACTCAGGCTCAGGGGATGATGGTGAGGAAGGTGTCTAACTGGTACACTCAATAATTCTGGTAGTGGTATATATACTTCTTAACTCATCCATAATAAATAGACCCTAAACATCTTTATATTTTCATTCAATTTTAAAAATTTGTGGTTCAACACTAGATAGTATACTCTTCTTCTTGTTGCTTATGAACACTAGCAGCATTTTGGAGACCCTTTATTTTATTTGTAGACTATGATGAAAGGAAAGTAATGCTCACTTAGTTCATATGTTGTGTTCACTTGTTGCTGTAGCATATAGATATAGATATTCCAGTACTGTGAATGCTTATTTTACATGCTTTTCAGAACTTAATTTCTCATGCATTTTGTTGAAGAGATTTAGATGCGTATAAGCGGAATTTTTTTCTAGCATTAAATTAGGATCTCATGCATGAATCAATACGGATCAAGTAGAAGTAGAGTTACATACCTTTTGATGCGAATCAAATCGTTCCGGCAGAGCTTCAACAGAGATCGAAAGCTCCAAGTGTGACTTCTCTACTTGGTCCACACGAGTCTGGATTCTGGATCGCCTTTGGTCTCGTCTGCTAGAACGAAGAACGAAAGACACGAGCTTGGCTTTTTGGGGAGAGGGCCGGCCGTGTAGTATTAGGGTAGTGGTCACTTTTGCCTTTTGGTAACCATTACTAAAAAGATCATATCTTATCTTTGGTAATAGATATACTATCTTTATATTATATCTATATCTTCTAATATGATTTTCTTTTATCTAGTTATTATTAATAATAAAAGCCAATCTCCCAACTTAAGCCATAGGGCCGAAGTTCCATGTCCAACATGGGTTTTCGGTTCAGTTTGATTCAGTCCGATAACTCTATGTGTGTAACCTCATAGGACCCGATTATTATAGCCATGGGCCTAATCCGATTAAGCCCATTAATCGTAGTTGGTTTCTAGCAAAGCACTACGATCCCTAAAATACCTGGATTGTAAATCTCCATTAATAGTCTTATTTCATGTTCGGTAATTACATATTTGATTAAAAGACACAATTCCTTCAATCTCTCACTTGTCCTTAAAAAACAAGTGTGCAATGTTAAATCTCTTTGTCTCTTAGTGTCTTATATGATGACATTCATATCTCTTATCAAATGCGTTTCTTGAACTATCAAATAACAGATGATTACAGATAATCCATCCGAGCATGGCCATGTATTTTTCAGTTCTCGCTCTTTAAGTGGCCGAGACACCATTCATGTCCATGCATCACAGTATACATGAAGGAGGAGGACTTCTCCAGTCTTGTATGACTATAGCTCACACTCAACTTTTGACAATCTCAATCACTGTCTATTACGGTCAGCGTTTAACAGCGTCAAAGACATACGAATCATCAAGAGAAACCATATCATACTCATGTCTAAGGAATCTACCAATCATGGTTTGACTTAAAACTCTTCAAGCCCTTTTGGAGAGTCTTAAGGTGTGTCAGTCCTATATGTATCATTCATACATATCTATGTAACTGGTAACTGACTAGACATCTCTATGTCCCTATAGCCCATGAAATCTGGCGCTATAAGTCAACTTACAATACAGACTTTAATGAAGTCATTTATGTCCAAGTTGATGACTTAGATCATGGACTTTGAATCATTCATAACTTCAGTTCACTTAACGGGATTTCATTCACCAAAACACTTATGATGAGCCTATTTGCGAATTATAAATTATTTGGATATTTTATTTAATTCCAAGCAATGATTAAATGATAATGAAAGTTGTATATCATATAATCAAGCATAAAACGTGTCTGACATTCATAAAACAAAGTTCATAATATAAGACAATGCAATCTCAAAGCCATTCTACAATGTGCTTGAGGCCCTTGGCCTTAGTGTGACTCTCATGCTTGGGCCTAGGCATAGGCTTGATCAGTGGATCTACAATGTTGTCATATGTGTGCACTTTGCACATCCTTATGTCTCCTCTATCAACGATGTGTCCAATGAGGTGATACTTCCGCATTACGTGTCTGGATTTGGAGCTTGAGCTCGGTTCCTTAGCTTGGGCTATGGCGCCGTTGTTGTCACAATAGACGTCAATTGCCCCTGAAATGCTAGGAACAATGCCGAGCTCATCAATGAACTGCCTAATCCAGACAGCCTCTTTCGCCGCTTAACTAGTGGCGATGTACTCTGCCTCTGTCGTAGAATCATCTACTGTGTCCTGCTTAGAGCTCTTCCAGCTCACAACTCTTCCATTTAGGATGAAGACATATTCTGACTGGGACTCAAAGTCATCCCGGTCTGTCTAGAAGCTTGCATCAGTATATCCTCGAACGACTAACTCGTCATCACCCCCATATACCAAGAAGTCATCCTTGGTTCTTTTCAAGTACTTCAGAATGCTCTTGGCTGCACACCAATATGCATCTTCAAGATTCAATTGGTATCTGCTACACATGCTCAAAGCAAATGCAACGTCAGGGCGTGTACATATCATGGCATACATGATAGATCCTATAGAAGAAGCATAAGGTATCTTGCTCATCTTCTCTAGCTCGGCTGGTGTCTTAGGACACTGCTTCTTACTGAGGTATATGTCATGCTGCATGGGTAGAAATCCTTTCTTGGAATCCTGCATTTTGAATCTGTCAAGAACCTTATCTATATAAGTTCCTTGACTTAATCCAACCAGTCTCTTAGATCTATCTCTGTAGATCTTGATTCCCAATATGTATTCCGCTTCTCCTAGGTCCTTCATTGAAAAACATTTTTTCAGTCATCCCTTAACGAACTCTAGCATTGGAATGTTATTTCCAATGAGCAGTATGTCATTCACATACAGGACTAAGAAGACCACTTTGCTCCCACTAAATTTCTTATAAATACAAGGCTCTTCTTCGCATATAATGAAGTTAAACTCTTTTATAGCTTCATCAAATCGAATGTTCCAACTCCTGAATGCTTGCTTAAGTCCAAAATGGACTTCTTAAGCTTGCATACTTTCCTAGGGTCTGTTGGATCTTCAAAACCCTCTGGTTGTATCATGTACACATCATCTTCTAAATGTCCATTTAGAAAAGCGGTCTTGACATCCATTTGTCAAATCTCATAATCATAATGAGCGGCAATAGCTAGGAGTATCTTGATGGACCTGATCATTACGACCGGTGAAAATGTCTCATCATAGTCAATACCATGAATCTGTTTAAAACCCTTGGCAACTAGCCTTGCCTTGTAAACATATACATTTCCATCTTTGTCTGTCTTGAGTTTGAAAACCCATTTGCATCCAATGAGTTTTACCCCATTTGGTAAATCTATCAAGTCCCAAACTTGATTCTCAGACATAGAATCCATTTTAGATTTCATGGCCTTAAGCCATTTCTCGGAGTCTAGACCCGTCGCTGCTTGCTTATAGGTGGCAGGTTCTTCGCTTTCTAAAAACAGAACATCAAGGCTTGCAGTCAAGATGAAATCATCATATCGTCTTGGTTGTGCTCTTGGCCTGTTTAATCTACGTGTGAGTTCGACAACTGGAGCATTTTTCACAATTATTTGTGGGTCCTCATTTGAATCTGGTTCTTGAGGTATTGGTTCCGATACCGGTACCTGGACGACTTCCCTTTGGGGATTTATGCCTCCAAATACTGGCATCTCCTCGTCGGCATCGTCCATGTCGACTTGTTGTTGGATTTGTTGCTTATCTTGAACTTCTTTAAAATGAACATTTCTCCCACTTGGCTTTTTGGAAATAAATTCTTTTTCCAAAAAGACACTATTCCTTATAACAAACACTTTGTGCTCAATGGGATTGTAGAAGTCCCTTGATTTCCTTAGGATACCCTATAAAGAAGCATTTATCTGTTTTGGGTACAAGCTTATCTGATAGTAAACGCTTTACATAAGCTTCACATCCCCATATTTTCAGAAAAGACAGACTTGAAACTATTCCAGTCCATATCTCATATGGTGTCTTGTTTACAGTCCTAGACGGAGTCCTGTTTAGTATGAACGCAACGGTTGTGAGAGCATATCCCCAGAAGGATACTAGAAGGTTAGCAAAACTCATCATTGATTGGACCATGTCTAATAGGGTATTGTTTCTCCTTTCAGATACACCATTCAGTTGTGGCGTGCCTGGTGGAGTCAGTTGTGTTATTATCCCACAACTTCTCAGATGATGATCGAACTTCTGACTTAGATATTCACCACCGCGATCGGATCAAAGTGCCTTTATCTTCTTGTCAGTTTGAGTTTCTACTTCATTTTGAAACTTTTTGAACTTTTCAAAAGATTCAGATTTGTGCGTCATTAAGTAGATATACCCATATCTACTCATGTCGTCAGTAAATGTGATGAAGTAGCCTTCTCTAGCTTCTGTGCTCATTGGTCCACAGACATCAGTATGTGTTGGATCGTTAGGGTTACGTCTGAGGGAACAAAAGCTTTGTTCCCACAGAAGATGCAGCGGATTAAAAACAGCAAGAAAGATAACGAACGAACTCACGATGTATAGTGGAAACCCTGATTAGCAAAATTAGCTTCTCAAGGAAAAACCACTACCTTCAAGCTTCCGCTTGAGAGAATTTTGAAGCGTGTACTTGTCTTATTGATTTCTTGCTCGATTACACTTGTATCCTGGACTTCGACCTCTAAACAACCAGCTAGACTCGAAGACACTTCTACAACGATGAATCGAACTCAACCCTTGAGGACTTACACACACCTCACTTCTTTTCTTTCTCCTTTTCGTTCTCTCTGTTTTCCGTCGTCGTGGTTACATAGAAATGAATCCATACTTCTATTAAATACAACACGGCAAAACCCTAATCGTAACACGATAAGATCTTTCCAAATAAGGTTATAGGAAGATAGGGTTTGCTGGAGGAATAATATCCCAACCGTCCATTTTAATCAAGGAAGGAATTCCCGAAATTAATATAATCGGATGAGATATGATTCTTCTCTCTCCAATTCACTTATCTAAGGAAAGATTCCCTAAGATAAGGAATCAGGCTTCTTCTCTCTCCATATCTTCTCGATCCGGCTTGATCATTGGAGCCGAAGACTTCAATCCTTTACCGCGTGCGTTTCATGATTTTGTTTCCATAATTCAGCACGCTGGATTTCTTCTTTCCATTCGCAGCTTCGATCTTGTTCGTCACTTCAGTTCCTTGGGGGGGAACAAAGCACATGAACAGAGCTTGTTCCCTCTGCGATCCTTCGCTGCAATGGTTCCCTGAGACAACTGTCTTTGTTCCTGGAACACTTAGTATCCAGATTAGTTGAATATTTTTTACCATCAAAACCTAAGGAATTCAACAAATTCCCCCTTTTTGATGGTGACAAACATCCTTGACAATAGAGCATATACACATGAGATAAAGACAGTTACGGAGAGAAGGGTTTCCCACTTAGGCAATATCAGTTCCCCCTTAGTTCAGCAACATATGAAACCATGTTCTGTTCCCCCTCAACCAAAGCTACCTGTCATTTTCCCCCTTTTGGCATCATCAAAAACATAGGTAAGGAGATAGAGAGAAAACGACCACATCAAGATGAGCAACACCCCCTTTTGCATTAGATTGAAACGCACAAACATAGACAGCATGTAAAGACAACTACAAAATAAGCAAAGATAACACATATGATCAACATGCCAGTCAATGGAAACACATGAGCCAGAGACAAGGAAAATCAAGCAGTAAGGGATAAATGTGCTAGGGAACAAAAGAGTGATTGGTTAGCCAGAGAACGACGAATCAAGTACCACTGGTGCCTGTAGAGGGAACATAAATATGAATAGCAATTTAGGCATTCACTTACTCCGTAAGACGCCTTTGTTGTTCTGCCAACAGAGATATTGCTCGAGACAAACTTCTCACGGTCCTTCGCAGATCAAGTTCATTTTTTTGTTCCCCCTCAAAGTCTGCTCCTTCAGACTCTTCTTCCTCCACACCAGCTTCCATCTCACGTCTAACCTTGACCCAACCAACACCTTCTTGTAACACAAACTGCTTCTTGTGTAGCTTACTAGCATCCAACCGCCGGTAGAAGAAAGATTCATTTGTCTCCTCTTTGTGTTCCCTGTGGTGTTCCAGTTTTTTTTTTTTTTTTTTTTGAAACAGCACACGGGAGTAACATGACAACTTTGTAGAGAATGCCATAGATAGGAGGGGAGAAAACACAAGAATTATTTTTCATATCTTTTCAAGTATGAAGGATAATGATCCCAATCTTCTTCTTTCCTTCTTTTACCAAGATCACAGCCAATAAGATATCTTCCAAAAATAGATCTTGTAAAAGATTCTGTCCAAATCCATCAAAGCCCACAAAATCTCAAGCGCAACAACCATCACGCAACCACCACATCAATTTTTATGCACGAACACTTCTCAATCAGTTGTAAGCCATCATTACACATCATACCTGTCAAATCCCAGCCACAGACCACAGAGGCGACAATTCGTATTCTCGACTTTCCGAAAAAGTAGAGGAGTGTGATGCGGGGGTAATGTTACCAGAGAGGGTACAAAGAACATCACACATAAATATATACGAGAATTTTTAATAATATTTAATCATGAATGAGAGGCTCCCAGATGTGGATGATTAGAGGGGCTCATAGGAAGCATCAAGCATGATGGCTAAGGTAAGCTGCAGAGTCAACAATCATTTGGGCTTATAATGAGGGGTCAATGCATCAAGTTGACTCTTTTGGGCCGAAAGAAAGCTGAACCATGTATTAACATGATGGCATAGAGAATCATGCATGCAATTTTGCACATTAGTGAAGTATTAGCATAAGTCTAAGCAAGGCGTTCAACAAATGATCAAGAGAATGAATACAGATCAAGACATGATGATTAACCTTTCACACTTTACCATGTAATTTAGCCAATCATCGAGGGAACACAACAAATAGGCATTTAGTTTAGAGAAATCATACCTAGTTCCATACGGAACTGTTCGAAGGGTTCCCTATTTAGAGCTTTGGTGAAGATGTCGGCAATTTGATCCTTAGTTCCACAGAAGTCCATTGTCACCAACCCTTTCTCCACACAATCACGCAAGAAGTGGTGTCTTATCTCGATGTGCTTGGTACGTGAGTGTTGCACCGGATTCTTGGAGATATTTATGGCACTGGTGTTGTCGCATAGAATAGGAATAGAGTTAAGAAGAATACAGTAGTCGCTGAGTTGTTGTTTAAGCCATAGGAGTTGTGTGCAGCAAGCAGCGGCGACTATGTATTCAGCTTCTGCAGTGGATAGAGCGACGGTGTTCTGCTTCTTTGACCCCCAGGAAACTAAACACGGCCCAAGGAACTGAGCCATTCCTGATGTTGATTTTCTATCCACTTTGTTCCATGCGAAGTCAGCATCTGTGTATCCGACTAGATTGAGGCTTCCTCCCCTTGGATACCACAGACATAGATCATCTGTTCCCTTCAAGTATCTCAGAATCCTCTTCACTGCTTTGAGATGTGTTTCTTTGGGATCGGCCTGAAAACGAGCACAAAGACATACACTGTACATAATATCAGGTCTACTAGCAGTGAGATAGAGAAGCGAACCTATGATTCCTCGGTAGAGAGATGGATCAATTCCCTGTTCATGTTCGTCTTTTCCCATTGGGTTGTTTGGAGAGATGGGAGTGGTGAAGGGTTTTGCGTCAGACATTCCAAACTTTTTGACACATTCCCTTAGATACTTCTGTTGATGCACTTTGGTTCCCTCATCCCCCTGAGAGACTTGAAGACCTAAGAAGAACTTTAGTTCTCTAACCATGCTCATCTCGAATTCACTGGCCATCAGCTTAGAGAATTTCTGAACCAGTTTATCATATGTAGACCCAAAGATGATATCATCCACGTAGACTTGTACCACCAGAATATGCTTCCCTTCCTTCAGAAGGAACAATGTCTTGTCGACCTTTCCACGAACGTATCCGTGCGTCAGAAGGAACTGTGAGAGCCTTTCATACCAGGCCCTTGGGGCTTGCTTGAGACCGTACAAAGCTTTGTCTAGAATATAGACATGGTCGGGTTGGGTGGTATCCTCAAAGCCGGGAGTTTGCTCCACATAGACTTCCTCCTTGAGAACTCCATTCAAGAAGGCGGTCTTGACATCCATCTGTTGCAGCTTGAATCCATGGAAAGAGGAATAGGCAATTAGGAGTCTTATTGCTTCTAACCTGGCAACTGGAGCAAAGGTCTCATCATAGTCGATGCCTTCCTGCTGGTTGTAACCTTTCACCACCAGCCTTGCATTGTTCCTTGTGACTTGACCTTGATCATCCAGCTTGTTCCTGAACACCCATTTGGTTCCTATTACTGTTCTGTTCCTTGGACGAGGAACTAACCGCCAAACCTTGTTCCTTTCGAACTGATGAAGTTCTTCTTGCATGGCGTTTATCCAGTCAGGATCCTTCAATGCTTCTCCTACGGTCTTAGGTTCTTGTAAGGAGAGAAAAGCGTTGAAGGCACAAAAGTTATGTAGGGAAGAGCGAGTGCTTTGAGGTGCTCCCTTTCTATAGTCTGTGACGATTAACTTGACTGGACGAGCCACTTTTGCTGGTAGTTTGGAACTTGGAGATTGTTGATGTCAAACTCCTCTGAATTAGCGTTGCCAGCGTTTGAGCTTTCACTAGCAGTTTCATTAGTATTAGGACTGACATCTCCAGTTCTGTCAGCAGTAGAGCTGTCCTCAGAGGGCTCCGATGTGCCGTGACTTGGGCTCTGTTCCCCCTGAGGTGCCTGAGGTGTTTCTGGTGGGTGAGCATTTTCTTCTTTTCCATCTGAGTTGGCGGAGTTGGGAGTTCTTGGTGTTGAGGGATCATTCTGAGTTTCTTGATCTTGAGAGGTCCCATCACCGACATTGCTTTCTACAAGCTGAAAGAAATCATCTTCGGATAGCTCGGTATTGGAGGGAACACAGCCTGATTGTTCCTGTACATTGTTACCAGCCATAACTGATTCATCAAACACTACATGAATGCTTTCCTCTACCTTTCTGGTTCTCTTGTTGAATACTTTGTAAGCCTTGCTTTGCTGAGAGTATCCTACAAAAGTTCCTTCATCACTCCTGGGATCGAACTTCCCAAGATAATCTTTCTTGTTGTTGTGGACGAAGCACTTGCAACCAAATGTGCGCAAGTGAGACACATTAGGTTTCCTTCCCTTAAGAAGCTCATAGGCAGTTTTGTTCAGGAGAGGACGAATGGTTGCTCTATTCAGAATGTAACAAGCAGCATTCAGAGCTTCAGCCCAGAAACTCCTAGGAAGACCACTTGAGATGAGGAGGGTACGCGTCATGTCTTCCAGAGTCCTGTTCTTCCTTTCCACAATCCCGTTTTGCTGTGGGGTCCTGGGAGCAGAGAAGTTATGGTTAATACCTCTGTTCATACAGAGGGATAGGAACTGAGAGTTCTCGAATTCTGTTCCATGATCAGTGCGAATAGACCCCAAGGAATGTCCAGTTCTCCTTTCGGCTGCCTTAAGCCAGGACTCAAACTCAGCGAACACTTCATCCTTTGATGAGATAAATAGAGTCCATGTATACCTGAAATAGTCATCAACAATAACAAAGACATGCATTTCCCCCACGGCTCTTCGTGCGCATTTGCCCACAAAGATCCATGTGGACTAATTCCAAAGGACGAGTAGTACTTACATCCCTTTTTGACTTGAAAGAGGATCTGACTTGTTTTCCTTTGATGCATGCGCCACACACATCATTTCTCAAAGCTTCAACCTTAGGAAGACCGTTCACCAGCTCTTGTCTGTGAAGTTTGGAAAGGAGTTGAAGGCTAGCGTGTCCAAAGCGTTTGTGCCACAAGTCTGTTGTCCCAGCAATAGACGACAAACAAAGGTCCTTGTCAGGGATGAAAGCAGGGTCGACCTTGTAAACGTTGTTGTCGCAGATTCCTTTGAGTAAGATTTTCCCTGTACTTAGACACTCAACATGACAATCATCGGTGGTAAAGACTACTCTATTTTTTCTGTTTTGGCATAGTTGAGCCACACTAAACAGGTCAAATTTGAGATTATTCACTAGATTTACGTTATTCACAGTGATGTGTTTAGAGAGTCTTACTTTACCGATACCACAAACCTCACCCTTACTTTTGTTTCCAAAAGTTATCGATGCCCCTGAGGCTGGTTGAAGAGAGGTGAACCACTCACTATTCCCTGTCATGTGACTTGAGCACGCACTGTCAAGGTGCCAAGAGCCTTTCCTTGCTTCCTCCTTGGATTTATGAGCACCATCTTCTGATATGTTGTGATCTTTTGAGCTCATCAAACAGATATCCTTTGAGAGAGGAGATGCTTCATCATCTGAGTTGTAGTCACCCCACTTCGCACCCTTTGCTTGTTCCTCTTTCCGGGTCTGAGGAGAACCTGCCGCTTTGTTGAGGAAGTTTTTGGCGAAGTGTCCGTTGTCATAACAGTGGAAGCAGACAACCTCTTTCATGTCATTGTGAACCATGACCGAACCCTTAATGCCTTTGCTTCGAGACCATATCTTCTTCATGGCTTGAGTGATGAGAACCACATCTACATCACCTTCTCGAGAGTCTCCATCCAAGGCATTTCATGACGACATCTTTCCTGCAAAATCTGTAACTAAAAACGAACAATCTAGAGCACCAGGCTCTGATACCAATTGTTGGATAGTTAGGGTTACGTCTGAGGGAACAAAAGCTTTGTTCCCACAGAAGATGCAGCGGATTAAAAACAGCAAGAAAGATAATGAACGAACTCACGATGTATAGTGGAAACCCTGATTAGCAAAACTAGCTTCTCAAGGAAAAACCACTACCTTCAAGCTTCCGCTTGAGAGGATTTTGAAGCGTGTACTTGTCTTATTGATTTCTTGCTCGATTACACTTGTATCCTGGACTTCGACCTCTAAACAACCAGCTAGACTCGAAGACACTTCTACAACGATGAATCGAACTCAACCCTTGAGGACTTACACACACACACCTCACTTCTTTTCTTTCTCCTTTTCGTTCTCTCTGTTTTCCGTCGTCGTGGTTACATAGAAATGAATCCATACTTCTATTAAATACAACACGGCAAAACCCTAATCGTAACACGATAAGATCTTTCCAAATAAGGCTATAGGAAGATAGGGTTTGCTGGAGGAATAATATCCCAACCGTCCATTTTAATCAAGGAAGGAATTCCCGAAATTAATATAATCGAATGAGATATGATTCTTCTCTCTCCAATTCACTTATCTAAGGAAAGATTCCCTAAGATAAGGAATCATGCTTCTTCTCTCTCCATATCTTCTCGATCCGGCTTGATCCTTGGAGCCGAAGACTTCAATCCTTTACCGCGTGCGTTTCATGATTTTGTTTCCATAATTCAGCACGCTGGATTTCTTCTTTCCATTCACAGCTTCGATCTTGTTCGTCACTTCAGTTCCTTGGGGGGAACAAAGCACATGAACAGAGCTTTGTTCCCTCTGCGATCCTTCGCTGTAATGGTTCTCTGAGACAACTGTAACACCCCGGGCCAGAGGTGCTACAGTGCCATAGTCCCGAAGGACTATAAGGCGGTTTTAAAAGAAAAGAAATCCAAAACTCTTCCAATTACAAAAAAAATCATCAACAATAATCCATGTTCAAGATTGAATCAATACTTAAACCTGTCATCTAGTTAATACATCAATTTATATCCAAAACACGGAAGCGAATACAACACTTTCAAATCCGATGCAAAACTAAATCTTTAACTGTGAAGACCAATCTGTGATCCAGAACCCGCTCGTTGCTACTAACCTGCAAAGACCAGTTGACTGGGGGACCCGATACCCTAGCCAACCGCGGCACGTAAACCGAAGCTGGTTAGTCTTTTGAAAGACTGGCAAGACTCCTCAAGCCAAAACAGTTCAAAACACATACATATATCACCAATCAACTCACAACAACGACAACACGCCACACAATATATATACATATATATATATAATATCATAACCATACTTAATCATATCAACCAACCAATGCCAACCACACGTCAAAACATATACACACACTATCACATACCATTCATTACACATCTTTATCCAACTCTTCACTATACTAACCTCAATCAATCCATCCTCAAACTCATCACAAGCATAAACGAATAAAACGATCCAATCCAACTTTACTGACACGTCCAATCCATCCTTCTCTCTATTACTAATACCTCAATCAACAACTCTATGCACATACACATCTCTTACTACTGACTTACAACCAAAGCTAACCAATTATACTGAACTCACTACTGCACTAACACAACAAAATCAATTAACCTTCACATCAACAAACACATAAGCATCAACGAGATAATCATCACCTATAAACATAACAAAATAACGACCCAGGCCAGCCACCCTTCCGGTGCTGCCGGTTCGTTAACATAAACTGCAACTCATACATTCAAACTCAACCCATGTTGGCCCACACCCTCAAGATGGGAAACCAACCTGCACATTCAATCCACACAACCGACCTTCATAATCAATCAACATACCCTTATATCCGTAACTAGCTAATACCAGCATCCACATCAACAGAGATTCACAACTTTGACTAGTTACAATTAACAATATAACACACGAAATTTCACAACCATAACCAATGGCCAACAATGACCCACAACCACCACTAAAAACAATCAACATCCAACAAAAACCAATAATCAAGCACACAACCAATATTACCAATACAATCACTTAATCAAGTACACAACCAATATTCAACACATAACCAACACACACAACCACCAGCACCTCCAATCCAACCTCCGTCTCCACCACCACATCACCGGGTGAGACAATCAACACACACAACCACCAACACCTCCAATCCAACCTCCGTCTCCACCATCACATCACCGGGTGAGACAATCAACACACACTTTCCGGATGGGACTTTCACCATCCAACCCTTGGCCCTTAACGACGTAGGCGTGCACCCTACGCGGTTTGGTGAGACTATCATCACCTGACCCTTTGACTCTGAATTAACACTGGCCCTTAACAACGTAGGCGACACTCGGTCCCTACGATGTTTGGTGAGGCTATCATCACCTGGCCCTTGGACTCTCAATCAACAACAATCCATCACCACACCGACACCCAATCAATTATTACACACGACAACGATTAACACATATTCACACATATATATAATCAACCAAGCAACTTTAAATTCAATAATCCAATCAATCCACAACAATCAATTCATAACCATCAATCCACAACAATCAATCCACATTTAGTTATGACCAACTACCACATCACATTCAATCAAACACAACACGAGACAATTACTAACACACACACACATATATTCAACCACGTAATTCTACATCCAATAATCCAGCACATAACCAATATCTGCCAACAATCAAGCAACAACCAATATTCTACACAAAACAGTAACCAAGCACATACCAATATCTGCCAACAACCAAGCAAACAATCAATACCCAGCACAATACCAATAACAAAACACACAACTGGTATCCGATGCACGACCAATAATTATGCACACAATCCAACACACAACCGCCAACACACACAGGTGTCGACAAACACACATATTCAACCAAGAAATTTCACAACTAATAATCCAAATTAATTTACTCAGACAAGGCTAAATCAATTACTGAATCAAGATAGGAACAAAAAATAATTTTATAAAATATACGAAGGGTTAGCAAGATTTATCTTGCCTCAAGCTCGACAACCACGACCTCAGAGATCTCCAACCAACCCGAACGAACCTGCGAAATCAATCCGAGTAAATCCCTGGCATTAATTACTCATACAAATCCACTACTAACAAAACCCCCAAATTCAAAACCCTAAAATCATTCCTTAAAAATTCCAATCAAGCAAACCCCACACAATTCAACCAAAGCTCAAATTCAACAATACGGTCACACACTTTCCTCTTCCACTGTCCACGAAGAACAATTCAACATCAATTCAAAATCAACCCATAAGCTTACCTTGTCGACAACCAACGGTAGTCACCGAGGAGGATTCTCGACGCCGGAACTCAGCAGCCACACCAGCGCAACACAGTGGACAGCAGCACAACTGCAACAACACGCAGCAGAACACCAACAGCGGCTCCGACTTGAAAAAAATTCGTTCTCCCTGCTCAGGACTCCAAATGCGATGATTCCAACTCGAGGAGTTAGATCTACGAGTCTAGTTTACCTCCTCAAAATTTCAGACCAAAATAATGAGTGAGCAAACAGTTATTACCATTCTTCTGAAGTGTCGCAAGTGGGACAACAACACAGCAGCGGACAGCAGAGGAATGACGAGGCGACGGCGGTCCGGTCTGGGTCGAGCTCGACGTGGTCTCGCACCAGGAAAGGAGGTGGTGGTGGTGGCTCACCGCTGCAACAACCACCAGCAGCTCCTCTGCAGCTCCACACACAGCACCGCAACCACACGCATCAGCCACGAACAACCACGATCAACAGCGAACAGCAGCACAGCCGCAGCAGCTCGGCTCACGGGATCTGGACCGAGGGAGCGATGACGATGATGGCGGAGCTCGGAGCTGGGAGCAGCTGAGGGAAGAAGAAGGCACAGCTTCCCTGAATTGAGGAGATCGAAGGGGGTTTTCTACCCCAAAATTTCCAGATCTGCTTTCCCACTTTAATTTGCCCATTTATTGATTTATAAATCCCAAAAATTTATTTACCATTTTGCCATTCTATAACCTTTGGGGTATTTCAACAAATGTCTTTGTTCCTGGAACACTTAGTACCCAGATTAGTTGAATATTTGTTACCATCAAAACCTAAGGAATTTAAAAGTATGTATTAGGGCTAGTAGCTCAGTAGCCCTTTCACTTGTCCCAGTGAAAGGTGACCTTGTCATCTTGCCCATTAGGCATGACTCACATGTCTCAAGTGATTCACAATCTATTGATTTGAGAATTCCATCTTTATGGAGTTTCTTCATGCGGTTCAAACTAATGTGACCCAAGTGACAGTGCCATAGATAGGCTTCACTCAAATCATTCGATTTTTGCCTCTTAGTATTAATGTTATAAATCTCAGACTTGAGGTCCAACACATAGAGTCCATTACTCATTGAAGCATTGGCATAGAAAATATCATTCTTGAAAATAGAAAATCAGAAGGTAAAGATAAGGTTCTTAATGACAAATTCAAAACCCTCAAGATCCAAAACTGAAGTCGAAATAAGGTTCTTAGTAATTGAAGGAACAAGATAACAATTATTTAATTCTAAAACTAAGCCAGAAGATAAAGATAGACTATAATCTCCTACGGCAAGCGCAACAACTCTTGCTCCATTTTCAACGCGCAGGTCTATCTCTCCCTTCTCCAAGTGCCTCCTACTTCTTAGTCCCTGAAGTAGAGCTCACAGTCCCATTCTTCTTGTCTTCCAGGTATTTAGGGCAGTTTCTTTTCCAGTGCCCCTTGGCCTTGTAGTAGAAGCAGTCATGCTCAACAGTTACCTTTGGCTTCTCAGCTACCTTGGGTTTGTCAACTTTCTTGCCTTTCCCTTGGTTTTGTTGCTTCTGCTTCCCTGTAGGCCCCTTCTTGAACCCTTTCCCTTTGTTGATCATGAAAACTTCTTTCTTATTGTCAACTTGGATATTTTGCTCATCAGTTTTGAGCATGCCATGGAGTTCATTTAGAGTTTTGCCAATTCCATACATATGGTAATTCATCCTGAATTGGGCGAATCCATCATGCAAGGAGTGCAGTATGATGTCAGTAGCCAACTCTTGGCTGTATGGGGAACCCAGTGTTGTCATTTGGTCAAAGAGACCAATCATGTCAAATACATGGGTACTTATTGGTTTTCCCTTCTCAAGCTTGCACTCTAATATGGCCTTGTGAGTCTCATACCTCTCAATCCTTGCATGTTCCTGAAACAGTACTTTCAGGTTTTCAATGATTGTATGAGCATCCTGACGTTCAAACCTCTTTTGAAGGACAGGTTCCATAGCATCGAGCATAGGACAGGTGACAGACACCGAGTTAGCTTTTATCTCCTTTTCTTTCGCCTTATCCTCAGTAGTAGAAGCGTCAGTCAAGGTAGGGATAGGGATATCTAGAACGTCCTCACGTCCATCGGACCTGAGAACAATTCTCAAGTTTCGTTCCCAATCGAGAAAATTGTTCCATTGAGTTTGTTCTTCTCAACAATTGAGCGAATGGTGAATTTCAAGTTATCGTTGATAGACATGATATCTACAAAGGAAGTAATATGCAGATAAGTTTATGCTTGACACGTAAAAGCTCAAAATTAAACATGCTTTAAAATTTAAGCAAATGCATATTTTTATTCAAATTAAGTTTGTCCCTAGTGAATAAAATGATTCCAAGACCATATCTTAGATAAGACCCAAGCGTACTTTGGCACTTCCTTAAGTCTTATGTGATCAATGTAAGTAACATTTACTAATTATAACTCCTTATAATTCTTGGTTGATGGCCCACATCCCATGTTAGACTCATCTCTATGCCTCAAGATCCAAAACTTTGTCTTTTGGTCTCTTGTTGAGTATAACCATATCAAGGTTTATGAATCTCTTATATAGATCCACCCTCACTATCCCAAGGTCAAAGAAGGACACCTCGCTTTGACGAAACCTATCCAACGAATTTCAAGGGCCTCATGGGTTATGACATGAAAAGGCAATACCTCAATATTCTTTTAGGGAATTAAGCATGCAATGGTTGTCTATCTACTAGTGAACAAAATAGCATAAACAAACAATCATGCAAGACTTAAAATGATAAAGCATTCAAAATGCAATAATTAAATGTGATCCTAGTAGACCTGTCAACTGGGTCGGGCGGGTCGGGTTCGGGTCATGTCGGGTTCAGGTCAAATCGGGTTCGGGTCGATCGGGTTGATAAAATTTTCGGGTCAGGCGGGTCTGTAACACCCCCAAATATTACTTGAAAGTATTACCGCCGATGACCTCGGATTCCACATCACGAAGTCACCCCAGGCTTTTACAATTGATATAAAATCAAATCACGGCTATAACGCCCTATATTACAACTTTAACAAAGTCAACGTATAGGGAATACAACCATTCCCAAATACAACAAAATACAATATAACAAAGTTTACAGCGGAAACTTTAACAAAATACAATAATACACAGCGAAAGTCTTAAACAAAACAGTTTATCAAACATCGTTCATTCTTCTAGTCGCTTCTAGCCTTCTCGAATCCTTAATTTATCTGATGTGCCGAATCGGACGGATGACACCAGCCAACCATGCAAGGAAAATAACGGTTGGTCAGTCTAATGAAAGACTACGCAAGGGCACAAAGCAGAGTGGTTCGAAGCAGTCGTATTAGGTTAGACTGATCGTTCCTCGAATAATAACCGAGTACGCTAGTCAACCATCATACTCCTACTAGAATATATGAAGCAACATGAACAAGAGAAGATTCTGGAGACCGAGTCTCACATCAATCAATCCCAAAAGAAGACTCCAAAGAAATGAGCCTTATAGGAAAATATGACAAATGTTGGGAAACTCAAGCAAACACACGAACAGCTTCGCATACAAGCGATCTAAACTAAGACGAGTTTTTCCTAGCTGCACTACTCGCCAAAATATTAATTATGTGCACTTAAGGCACTATATCTTGTTTTAATTCCACAACAAACCACAACACGTTATAAGCTTTTAATTATCCACAACACGATCAGAAGAGACGGGACCACATATAGAGTCCACGACCTTATCCACAACAACCACAACACAAGGTGTCGGGGACTTATAGCATGCCCCTTCACCACTTGTTATAAAGAAACGACTGAGCCGCAATCTAGAGCCCATCGCCCCTACGAATACTCGTGCTAACTATTAGTCTAACACACAAACACATCACACAAGCCATCACGGCCCAACCTGCACAATATATATATGATTATACTAGCGTCGGTTCTAGCAGAATATACAACCTAATAATAATATCAGATTTTAATTATATTACTAACAAACAGTTCCCAATATATTTCAGAATCATCCCAAATTATTTAACAACTAAACGATTGATAAATAATTGAAATATGGAATGATGAGCAAGAGCGAACCGCCACTTGCCTTAGAAAAGACGAACACTAAGACAACTCTTAAGAACGGGTCCTGAATCTTGAATCTGGAACGAAACCTGGATAAAAATCTCAATGGAACGATCCAAAACGAGACCCTAAGTTAGATTCCATACACTTACATATGAATCTAAAAGAATATGAAAAGAAGTCAAAGGATTGAAGCCTTGCTCAAAGCCAAAATCCAAACACAACCTCACGAACAAGGCCTGCCGCGGGTGCGGTAAGACCGTGCCGCTGGGTGCAGTGGACACAGCAGATCAAGCTTCAAGAACAGCCATGGCGGACAGAAATTTTACCCAATGCGTGAAGGCTTTGTTTTGCATTCGAATTAATCACAAAACACTTCTAAGCTTCACCTAACACCTAGGCAACCTTCTCCAACTCGCGAGATCACTCGAATCAAACTCGAACAGCCCCGAAAAGGGAGAAATCAGTGGGCAAAAACAGAGGAAAAAGAGAGAGCTCAGGGGAAGAAGACGAAGGCTTTTCCAATCGGTTCGACCCTCCTTTTATAGCTCGAATCTGGGCCTCCTCATGGGAAACACGCTGGGGACAAGCCAAAGCCAGCTGGAACGAGCCACTTGACTGCCCAAAACAGAGGAAACATAGAGCTACAGTAACCGCCCTTGAGGAAGACGACACTGCTCAGGGATTTGGCTCTTGCCGCGGGTGCGCCAGCTCCTTGCCGCCGGGTGCGGTGAAGGCCAAATCTGTTAACTCTTGTCCGAACTCGATTTCGTTTAATTTTCTTAACTCCGGGTTAAATATATTCGTACATTAACGTCAAATTAACCCCAAATACACTTCAACTGTGTTTTATAATACTCGGAAAAATCTACAGAGTTCAAACCTCTTACAGAAGGTCCAAAACTCTTCAGAAATTAATCCATCTAGTAATTCGGGAGTTAGAAAAATTCCAAAATATTCTTATAAATTGTGGGATATTACATTACCTCCCCCTTAAAATAAGTTTCGACCCCGAAACTTGACTATCCTAGGCCGAAAACAAATCGGGGAAGCGTCTACGCATATCCTCTTCAGTCTCCCAAGTCTCCTAGGTAACCTCTTCGGCACCTGACTTGGACCATAAAATCCGTACCAAAGGTACAACCTTGTTGCGCAACTGCTTCTCTCGGCGCTCAAGAATACGCACAGGTATCTCCTCGTAAGTACCATTTGCCTGGATCTCAATGTCTTCATAACTCAGCACATGAGATTCGTCTGGCACATACTTTCTTAACAAAGATACGTGGAACACGTTATGCACTGGATGTGCCGATGGCGGCAATGCCAAACGGTACGCTAGAGATCCCACTCTATCCAAAATCTCAAAAGGTCCCACGTAGCGAGGGTTAAGCTTCCCACGCTTACCAAATCTGAACACGCCCTTGGTCGGCGATACTTTGACAAACACTTTGTCGCCAACCTCAAACTCCACATTCCTACGCTTCGGATCAGCGTAAGACTTTTGTCGACTCTGAGCTGTCAACATTCTTTGTCTGATCAGCGCAATATCTGAGGCAGTCCTTTCGACTAGCTCTGGTCCGATCAGAATCTTGTCGGCATTCTCATCCCAGCAAATCGGAGATCTGTACTTGCGACCATATAAAGCCTCGAATGGAGCCATCTTGATAGTAGCATGCCAGCTATTGTTGTAAGTGAACTCAATCAGACTCAAGCTGTCTTCCCAGCTAGTCGGACGATCAAGCACACATGCTCTCAGCATATCCTCCAGGGTCTGGATGGTCCTTTCAGACTGTCCATCGGTTTGAGGATGAAACGCAGTACTGAACCTTAGCTCGGTCCCCATTGCCTTATGCAACTCCTTCCAGAATCTGGACATAAATCTGCCATCGCGATCTGACACAATGGTTTTTGGAGCACCATGCAAACGGATAATCTCGTGTAAAAACACTTCCGATAGCTTCTGGATTCCCCATGTTATCTTGATAGCCACGAAATGAGCACTCTTTGTGAGTCTATCAACGATAATCCATATAGCATCTTTCTGACTTCGCGTCTTGGGTATCCCTGTGACGAAATCCATTGCAATGTCTTCCCACTTCCACTCAGGAATTGGAAGAGGTAACAATTCTCCAACGGGTCTTCGGTGTTCTATCTTGACCTTCTGACAAGTCAAGCATCTGGCCACGAAATCTGCCACATCCCACTTCATATTGGGCCACCAGAACTTCATTCTGAGGTCCTTGTACATCTTGCTAGAGCCTGGATGTACAGAATAGGCTGACGAATGGGCCTCTCTCATCACCAACTGGCGAAGATCATCTACGTCAGGCACACAAATCCGGTCTCGAAACCAAAGCGATCCATCATCTTGAATTACGAAGCCGGGAGCTTTCCCGTTCATCACTTCGCTGCATAGCTTTACCAAGATCACATCATCGACCTGCTTCTCCCTAATCTGATTAAGAAGCGTAGCTTATATCTCAAGCATACTCAGGCATCTATGACGTTGATCGTACAAAACTTTGGTCTCGCACAATTCTTGGTTCAGCTTGGTCTGAGCAACAAGCAAAGCTACTACGGTCTCGTGCGGCGCCTTCCGGCTCAATGCATCTGCTACTACATTAACCTTGCCTGGATGATACAACAACTCGATATCGTAGTCTTTGAGTAGCTCTAACCAACGACGTTGTCTCATATTCAGCTCCTTCTGAGTAAATATGTACTTGAGACTCTTGTGATCCGTGAAGACTTGACATCTCACACCATAAAGATAGTGCCTCCAAATCTTCAACGCAAACACTACTGCTGCTAATTCCAGATCATGCATCAGATAATTTTCTTCATAGGTCTTTAGCTATCCGATAATTTTCTTCATCGGATAATTCCTAACCCATTTTTCGAAGCATCACTGTAAACCGCATAATCTTCATTTCCTTCTAGCAGCGTCAAAACTGGTGCTGAGGTCAGACATTGCTTCAGCTTCTGAAAACTGGCCTCGCACTTGTCACTCCAGATAAACTTCTTGTGAACCTTGCGGAGCAAACCGGTCATCGGTAGAGCGATCTTCGAAAATCCCTCCACAAACCGTCTGTAGTATCCTGCAAGTCCTAGGAAACTACGCACCTCTTTCACATTCTGAGGCTGTTTCCATTTAGCTACGGCTTTAATCTCCTGGGGATCAACCATCACCCCATCCTCATTGATTATGTGGCCTAAGAAAGCCACTTCCTTGATCCAAAAGTCACACTTAGACAACTTGGCGTAAAGTTGATTTTGTCTAAGGACTGACAAAATAATCTGCAAGTGATCCTCATGAGCTTCCGTGCTCGGAGAGTAAATCAAAATGTCATCGATGAAGACCACCACGAACTTGTCCAAGTACTGGTGAAAACATCGGTTTATCAAGTCCATGAAAACAGCTGGAGCATTCGTAAGTCCAAATGGCATGACTACGAACTCGTAGTGACCATATCTCGTCCGGAATGCAGTCCTCGGAATATCCTCCTCACGAATCCTGAGCTGATGATAGCCAGATCTCAGATCGATTTTGGAAAAGACTTTTGCTCCTTGCAGCTGGTCCAACAAATCATCTATCCTTGGCAAAGGGTATTTGTTTTTTATCGTAACTCTATTCAACTCGCGGTAGTCAATACAAAGTCGAAACGACCCGTCTTTCTTTTTGACGAACAATACCGGAGCACCCCAAGGCGATGCACTCGGCCTTATGTATCCCTTGTCAAGAAGATCTTCAAGTTGATTCTTCAATTCTTGCATCTCAGCAGGAGCCATCCGATACGAAGCTTTTGAAATCGGCGCAGTACCAGGCTCGAGATCAATAGAAAATTCCACGTCACGCTTCGGGGGTAAACCAGGAATTTCTTCTGGAAAAACATCAGAAAACTCTCTGACCACAGGAATCTCAAGAATTGTAGGTCCATCTTTCTCGGGCGAATCCAAGTAGCAAAGGTACCTGACACAACCTTGCCGAAGCAGCTTAAACGTAGTCATCGCATTGATAAGCTTACCGTTATCAGCGTCATTCCGACCCTTGAACTTGCACACAAACTGGCCCCCAGATGACACCGTTACCGTCCTTGAGCTAAAATCAATCACAGCCCCATGACGTGTCAACCAATCCATACCGAGAATAATATCGTATGGAGCCATAGCAATGCAGATCAAATCTGCTTCAAACTCCTTACCCTGAATGGTAACTGGAAACTCTGACAAACTCTTGGTGCCCACTAAACGGCCACCATTAGGAAGATTAACAACGAAGGGTTCACAAACCTCGTTGCACACTAATCCTAACTTACAAACACAATTCTCCGAAATAAATGAATGGGTAGCACCCGAATCAAATAGAATGCACACAGAACTAGAATGGAGGTATAGAGTACCTTGAGCAACTGGAGCGTTAGGTCCATCAGCCTCACGCATCTCGTATAAGCGTTGACCTTGACCTCCTGAAGCTGCTGGGGCTTTGCCCTTGTTTTGAGCGGTAGTCTGCATTGAAGGACTGGGAGTCTCTACTGGTTTGAACCTAGGTCGAGTATTCTGATTAATTGACCCCTGTTGCAACTCTGTCCCTGTCTGCTTTCCCTGACGACAGAACTTCTGCACATGCCCTCCTCTTCCACAGCTAAAACATAGCTTCTTTTCCTTCATACACTCAGTGTTCCTGTGCCCATAGGTACCATAATTAAAACATTGGATCCCGCTTTTGCTCTGACCCGACTGTTGTGTTGACCCACCTCGAGTCATCTCTATCCTCGCTTTACCAGACTTCTCAAAGTTGGATGGCGGCGCATGACGCTTGAAACCACTGGCCTGAGCTTGACCCTGCATCGATCTCTGGCGATTCCGTCGCTTGGTCGATTCTTCGAAAGTCACCTCTAACTTGTATGCTGCATCAACGTATTGCTCCAAGGTAGAGAATCCGTGACGCAACATCATCGGTTTGATGTCTGGGCTCATCCACTCATGGAAGTGCCAAATCTTCTGCTCCTCATTAGACACTATAGACCCAACGTACTGCAATAAGTGATTGAACTTAGCTGCCAGTTCAGTCACCTTTAATCCATCGTTCTTGGGGTAGAGAAATTCCTTGAGCTTCTCATCCCGCATAGCTTGGGAAAAGAAACGATCATTCATCTTCGTCTTAAACATCCCCCAAGTTAGATCAGCCCTATCAGCTAGCCCCGTGTTCTCCCACCATTCACTAGCATCTCCTTTCAGCTGCAGAGAAGCTATGTGCACCTTCTCAGCCTCAGTGCATACAATGTTACGGAACAATCGCTCCATATGGGAAAACCAATGTGCTACCCTGACCGGCTCTCCTTTACCGTCATAACTATCCGGCCTCATGGAGTTAATGGTCTTCAAAGCTCGACCATAATTATCCCTATTCCTGACCGGTTCATCACGGTGTTCATGAACATTAGGTTCTTCAACCCTCTGTGCAACTGGCGGAACTGGTACTTTAGGTGCCTGCGGTGCGACAGGTCGCATCACATCAGCGAATACTTGCATAAAGATTCCTCGAATAGCTGCAACAGCCGCAACATCGAAAACTACTGGAGCTTGGACCTCAGGATGGTCACTGCCCCTAGGGTTGTTCTGTGACATAGACTCGTGTTCCTCCACACGGTCCATGTCGTCCCTTATGATTGGTCTCGGAGCATTGATCGGCCCAGTACCAGCACGAATAGTATTCCTTGTATTCACCATCTGTTTACCGATCAAATCCCAAGTATTTATTCATTAATATCTCTTAAAAATACTTAATATGATAAAGTCATTTGGAATAGATCAACTGGGTAATTTATATATATAAGGTGAACTTCTAACAGAACTACATATTATACAAGAAAGATCTCCCGAGCTTCTTAACAAAATTGCACGGAGATTTCTGCACTGTGCCGTATATACAACAAAACATACACAAAAAAAAGAAACTACTATTGTCAACGTCGGCCCTCTACTTGGCGTCTTGAAAACGCTTTCTGTAGGGCAAACTTCCTAGACACTGTCTCTTCGAGCGGGGTTGTTCATCGGAATCCGGTGGCGGACTCCTAACCCTACTCGGTCCTGGAACGCACGGCTCGTCCCTTAGCTCAGGAGTGCTCGGCCTTGCCCTGTTCCGAACCTGATCTATCTCGTTCATTAGCCGGTGCTCTTCAAAAGAGACTTCTCGGTCCTGACGAAAGATCTCGGATATTTCTAGGCTCGACCTCCTCCTTCTCTGGACAATATCAGACTGAGGGTCGCCTCCCTCTCTGCTGCGAAACTCAACAAAGATTGCTTCCCACTCAGCGTCTGTCATCGGTGGGCATACTGGCCTAGGTGGCGAACGCGGGTAGATAAACTGCATCCCCGGGTCCTCACTTTCCACCAACAAGTGCCTCAATCTATCTGGCTCTTGTTCCTGTACCTCATCCTCTACAGGATCTTCTTCTGGATTCTCCTCGGAATCCATCCCAAGAGCCCATTCAGTCTCGAGGTTGTATCCGATATAATGGTCAGGTGATTCCTCATCTTCATCACCTTCCCCCTCCTCAGGGATCACTCCCATTGAATAGTCGTTGCTGTAGTGGCCCGGAGCGTACCTCGACGGCTCTACTGGCGCTACAGCTGGTGCTACCTCAGCATTGGCTCTCAGCACTACTGACTCAGGCAACACATACTTCACCTTCTCGGGTGGACTGCTGGACTCTCCGACCTCAAAACACCTCGGGGGAGTCGGAAAGTTCGGCCTCTCTGGAGACGGCAAAGCTATCTCGGCCTCATCCATCTCTCTAATCAAGGACAAACACGCTCCCATCCTTTGGGACAACAAGAAAGAATTAGTCTTTCTAGATACATAAGCAACTTCCATATCAGACTTCTAGAAAAGGCATGACTATGAACGACTTTTTATTTGAAAAAAATTCAGAGCTCTTGGAAAACATTTTAGCTCTGATACCAAATCTGTAACACCCCCAAATATTACTTGAAAGTATTACCGCCGATGACCTCAGATTCCACATCACGAAGTCACCCCAGGCTTTTACAATTGATATAAAATCAAATCTCGGCTATAACGCCATATATTACAACTTTAACAAAGTCAGCGTATAGGGAATACAACCATTCCCAAATACAACAAAATACAATATAATAAAGTTTACAGCGGAAACTTTAACAAAATACAATAATACACAGCGAAAGTCTTAAACAAAACAGTTTATCAAACATCGTTCATTCTTCTAGTCGCTTCTAGCCTTCTCGAATCCTTAATTTATCTGATGTGCCGAATCGGACGGATGACACCAGCCAACCATGCAAGGAAAATAACGGTTGGTCAGTCTAATGAAAGACTACGCAAGGGCACAAAGCAGAGTGGTTCGAAGCAGTCGTATTAGGTTAGACTCATCGTTCCTCGAATAATAACCGAGTACGCTAGTCAACCATCATACTCCTACTAGAATATATGAAGCAGCATGAACAAGAGAAGATTCTGGAGACCGAGTCTCACAGCAATCAATCCCAAAAGAAAACTCCAAAGAAATGAGCCTTATAGGAAAATATGACAAATGTTGGGGAACTCAAGCAAACACACGAACAGCTTCGCATACAAGCGATCTAAACTAAGACGAGTTTTTCCTAGCTGCACTACTCGCCAAAATATTAATTATGTGCACTTAAGGCACTATATCTTGTTTTAATTCCACAACAAACCACAACACGTTATAAGCTTTTAATTATCCACAACATGATCAGAAGAGACGGGACCACATATAGAGTCCACGACCTTATCCACAACAACCACAACACAAGGTGTCGGGGACTTATAGCATGCCCCTTCACCACTTGTTATAAAGAAACGACTGAGCCGCAATCTAGAGCCCCCTGCCCCTACGAATACTCGTGTTAACTATTAGTCTAACACACAAACACATCACACAAGCCATCACGGCCCAACCTGCACAATATATATATGATTATACTAGCGTCGGTTCTAGCAGAATATACAACCTAATAATAATATCAGATTTTAATTATATTACTAACAAACAGTTCCCAACATATTTCAGAATCATCCCAAATTATTTAACAACTAAACGATTGATAAATAATTGAAATATGGAATGATGATTAAGAGCGAACCGCCACTTGCCTTAGAAAAGACGAACACTAAGACAACTCTTAAGAACGGGTCCTGAATCTTGAATCTGGAACGAAACCTGGATAAAAATCCCAATGGAACGATCCAAAACGAGACCCTAAGTTAGATTCCATACACTTACATATGAATCTAAAAGAATATGAAAAGAAGTCAAAGGATTGAAGCCTTGCTCAAAGCCAAAATCCAAACACAACCTCACGAACAAGGCCTGCCGCGGGTGCGGTAAGACCGTGCCGCTGGGTGCGGTGGACACAGCAGAGCAAGCTTCAAGAACAGCCATGGCGGACATAAATTTTACCCAATGCGTGAAGGCTTTGTTTTGCATTCGAATTAATCACAAAACACTTCTAAGGTTCACCTAATACCTAGGCAACCTTCTCCAACTCGCGAGATCACTCGAATCAAACTCGAACAGCCCCGAAAAGGGAGAAATCAGTGGGCAAAAACAGAGGAAAAAGAGAGAGCTCAGGGGAAGAAGACGAAGGCTTTTCCAATCGGTTTGACCCTCCTTTTATAGCTCGAATCTGGGCCTCCTCATGGGAAACACGCTGGGGACAAGGGGACAAGCCAAAGCCAGCTGGAACGAGCCACTTGACTGCCCAAACCAGAGGAAAAATAGAGCTACAGTAACCGCCCTTGAGGAAGACGACACTGCTCAGGGATTTGGCTCTTGCCGCGGGTGCGCCAGCTCCTTGCCGCCGGGTGCGGTGAAGGCCAAATTCGTTAACTCTTGTCCGAACTCGATTTCGTTTAATTTTCTTAACTCCGGGTTAAATATATTCGTACATTAACGTCAAATTAACCCCAAATACACTTCAACTGTGTTTTATAATACTCGGAAAAATCTACAGAGTTCAAACCTCTTACAGAAGGTCCAAAACTCTTCAGAAATTAATCCGTCTAGTAATTCGGGAGTTAGAAAAATTCCAAAATATTCTTATAAATTGTGGGATATTACATTACCTCCCCCTTAAAATAAGTTTCGACCCCGAAACTTGACTATCCTAGGCCGAAAACAAATCGGGGAAGCGTCTACGCATATCCTCTTCAGTCTCCCAAGTCTCCCAGGTAACCTCTTCGGCACCTGACTTGGACCACAAAATCTGTACCAAAGGTACAACCTTGTTGCGCAACTGCTTCTCTCGGCGCTCAAGAATACGCACATGTATCTCCTCGTAAGTACCATTCGCCTGGATCTCAATGTCTTCATAACTCAGCACATGAGATTCGTCTGGCACATACTTTCTTAACAAAGATACATGGAACACGTTATGCACTGGATGTGCCGATGGCGGCAATGCCAAACGGTACGCTAGAGATCCCACTCTATCCAAAATCTCAAAAGGTCCTACGTAGCGAGGGTTAAGCTTCCCACGCTTACCAAATCTGAACACGCCCTTGGTCGGCGATACTTTGACAAACACTTTGTCGCCAACCTCAAACTCCACATTCCTACGCTTCGGATCAGCGTAAGACTTTTGTCGACTCTGAGCTGTCAACATTCTTTGTCTGATCAGCGCAATATCTGAGGCAGTCCTTTCGACTAGCTCTGGTCCGATCAGAATCTTGTCGGCATTCTCATCCCAGCAAATCGGAGATCTGTACTTGCGACCATATAAAGCCTCGAATGGAGCCATCTTGATAGTAGCATGCCAGCTATTGTTGTAAGTGAACTCAATCAGACTCAAGCTGTCTTCCCAGCTAGTCGGACGATCAAGCACACATGCTCTCAGCATATCCTCCAGGGTCTGGATGGTCCTTTCAGACTGTCCATCGGTTTGAGGATGAAACGCAGTACTGAACCTTAGCTCGGTCCCCATTGCCTTATGCAACTCCTTCCAGAATCTGGACATAAATCTGCCATCGCGATCTGACACAATGGTTTTTTGAGCACCATGCAAACGGATAATCTCGTGTAAAAACACTTCCGATAGCTTCTGGATTCCCCATGTTATCTTGATAGCCACGAAATGAGCACTCTTTGTGAGTCTATCAACGATAATCCATATAACATCTTTCTGACTTCGCGTCTTGGGTATCCCTGTGACGAAATCCATTGCAATGTCTTCCCACTTCCACTCAGGAATTGGAAGAGGTAACAATTCTCCAACGGGTCTTCGGTGTTCTATCTTGACCTTCTGACAAGTCAAGCATCTGGCCACGAAATCTGCCACATCCCACTTCATATTGGGCCACCAGAACTTCATTCTGAGGTCCTTGTACATCTTGCTAGAGCCTGGATGTACAGAATAGGCTGACGAATGGGCCTCTCTCATCACCAACTGGCGAAGACCATCTACGTCAGGCACACAAATCCGGTCTCGAAACCAAAGCGATCCATCATCTTGAATTACGAAGCCGGGAGCTTTCCCGTTCATCACTTCGCTGCATAGCTTTACCAAGATCACATCATCGACCTGCTTCTCCCTATCTGATTAAGAAGCGTAGCTTGTATCTCAAGCATACTCAGGCATCTATGACGTTGATCGTACAAAACTTTGGTCTCGCACAATTCTTGGTTCAGCTTGGTCTGAGCAACAAGCAAAGCTACTACGGTCTCGTGCGGCGTCTTCCGGCTCAATGCATCTGCTACTACATTAGCCTTGCCTGGATGATACAACAACTCGATATCGTAGTCTTTGAGTAGCTCTAACCAACGACGTTGTCTCATATTCAGCTCCTTCTGAGTAAATATGTACTTGAGACTCTTGTGATCCGTGAAGACTTGATATCTCACACCATAAAGATAGTGCCTCCAAATCTTCAACGCAAACACTACTGCTGCTAATTCCAGATCATATGTCGGATAATTTTCTTCATAGGTCTTTAGCTGTCTCGATACATAAGCAATCACCTTGCCTCTTTGCATCAACACACATCCTAACCCATTTTTCGAAGCATCACTGTAAACCGCATAATCTTCATTTCCTTCTGGCAGCGTCAAAACTGGTGCTGAGGTCAGACATTGCTTTAGCTTCTGAAAACTGGCCTCGCATTTGTCACTCCAGATAAACTTCTTGTGAACCTTGCGGAGCAAACCGGTCATCGGTAGAGCGATCTTCGAAAATCCCTCCACAAACCGTCTGTAGTATCCTGCAAGTCCTAGGAAACTACGCACCTCTTTCACATTCTGAGGCTGTTTCCATTTAGCTACGGCTTCAATCTTCTGGGGATCAACCATCACCCCATCCTCATTGATTATGTGGCCTAAGAAAGCCACTTCCTTGATCCAAAAGTCACACTTAGACAACTTGGCGTAAAGTTGATTCTGTCTAAGGACTGACAAAATAATCTGCAAGTGATCCTCATGAGCTTCCGTGCTCGGAGAGTAAATCAAAATGTCGTCGATGAAGACCACCACGAACTTGTCCAAGTACTGGTGAAAACATCGGTTCATCAGGTCCATGAAAATAGCTGGAGCATTCGTAAGTCCAAATGGTATGACTACGAACTCGTAGTGATCATATCTCGTCCGGAATACAGTCCTCGGAATATCCTCCTCACGAATCCTGAGCTGATGATAGCCAGATCTCAGATTGATTTTGGAAAAGACTTTTGCTCCTTGCAGCTGGTCCAACAAATCATCTATCATTGGCAAAGGGTATTTGTTTTTGATCGTAACTCTATTCAACTCGCGGTAGTCGATACAAAGTCAAAACGACCCGTCTTTCTTTTTGAAGAACAATACCGGAGCACCCCAAGGCGATGCACTCGGCCTTATGTATCCCTTGTCAAGAAGATCTTCAAGTTGATTCTTCAATTCTTGCATCTCAGCAGGAGCCATCCGATACGGAGCTTTTGAAATCGACGCAGTACCAGGCTCGAGATCAATAGAAAATTCCATGTCACGTTTCGGGGGTAAACCAGGAATTTCTTATGGAAAAACATCAGAAAACTCTCTGACCACAGGAATCTCAAGAATTGTAGGTCCATCTTTCTCGGGCGAATCCAGGTAGAAAAGGTACCCGACACAACCTTGCCGAAGCAGCTTAAACGTAGCCATCGCATTGATAAGCTTACCGTTATCAGCGTCATTCCGACCCTTGAACTTGCACACAAACTGGCCCCCAGATGACACCGTTACCGTCCTTGAGCTAAAATCAATCACAGCCCCATGACGTGTCAACCAATCCATACCGAGAATAATATCGTATGGAGCCATAGCAATGCAGATCAAATCTGCTTCAAACTCCTTACCCTGAATGGTAACTGGAAACTCTGACAAACTCTTGGTGCCCACTAAATGGCCACCATTAGGAAGATTAACAACGAAGGGTTCACAAATCTCGTTGCACACTAATCCTAACTTACTAACGCAATTCTCCGAAATAAATGAATGGGTAGGACCCGAATCAAATAGAATGCACACAGAAGTAGAATGGAGGTATAGAGTACCTTGAGCAACTGGAGCGTTAGGTCCATCAGCCTCACGCATATCGTATAAGCGTTGACCTTGACCTCCTGAAGCTGCTGGGGCTTTGCCCTTGTTTTGAGCGGTAGTCTGCATTGAAGGACTGGGAGTCTCTGCTCGTTTGAACCTAGGTCGAGTATTCTGATTAACTGACCCCTGTTGCAACTCTGTTCCTGTCTGCTTTCCCTGACGACAGAACTTCTGCACATGCCCTCCTCTTCCACATCTAAAACATAGCTTCTTTTCCTTCATACACTTAGTGTTCCTGTGCCCATAGGTACCACAATTAAAACATTGGATCCCGCTTTTGCTCTGACCCGACTGTTGTGTTGACCCACCTCGAGTCATCTCTGTCCTCGCTTTACCAGACTTGTCAAAGTTGGATGGCGGCGCAGGACGCTTGAAACCACTGGCTTGAGATTGACCCTGCATCGATCTCTGGCGATTCCGTCGCTTGGTCGATTCTTCGAAAGTCACCTCTAACTTGTATGCTGCATCAACGTATTGCTCCAAGGTAGAGCATCCGTGACGCAACATCATCGGTTTGATGTCTGGGCTCATCCACTCATGGAAGTGCCAAATCTTCTGCTCCTCACTGGACACTATAGACCCAGCGTACTGCAATAAGTGATTGAACTTAGCTGCCAGTTCAGTCACCTTTAATCCATCGTTCTTGGGGTAGAGAAATTCCTTGAGCTTCTCATCCCGCATAGCTTGGGAAAAGAAACGATCATTCATCTTCGTCTTAAACATCCCCCAAGTTAGATCAGCCCTATCAGCTAGCCCCGTGTTCTCCCACCATTCACTAGCATCTCCTTTCAGCTGCAGAGAAGCTATGTGCACCTTCTCAGCCTCAGTGCATACAATGTTACAGAACAATCGCTCCATATGGGAAAACCAATGAGCTATCCTGACCGGCTCTCCTTTACCGTCATAACTATCCGGCCTCATGGAGTTAATGGTCTTCAAAGCTCGACCATAATTATCCCTATTCCTGACCGGTTCATCACGGTGTTCATGAACATTAGGTTCTTCAACCCTCTGTGCAACTGGCGGAACTGGTACTTCAGGTGCCTGCGGTGCGACAAGTCGCATCACATCGGCGAATGCTTGCATAAAGATTCCTCGAATAGCTGCAACAGCCGCAACATCGAAAACTACTGGAGCTTGGACCTCAGGATGGTCATTGCCCCTAGGGTTGTTCTGTGACATAGACTCGTGTTCCTCCACACAGTCCAGGTCGTCCCTTATGATTGGTCTCGGAGCATTGATCGGCCCAATACCAGCGCGAATAGTATTCCTTGTATTCACCATCTGTTTATCGATCAAATCCCAAGTATTTATTCATTAATATCTCTTAAAAATACTTAATATGATAAAGTCACTTGGAATAGATCAACTGGGTAATTTATATATATAAGGTGAACTTCTAACAGAACTACATATTATACAAGAAAGATCTCCCGAGCTTCTTAACAAAATTGCACGGAGATTTCTGCACTGTGCCGTATATACAACAAAACATACACAAAAGAAAGAAACTACTATTGTCAACGTCGGCCCTCTACTTGGCGTCTTGAAAACGCTTTCTGTAGGGCAAACTTCCTAGACACTGTCTCTTCGAGCGGGGTTGTTCGTCGGAATCCGGTGGCGGACTCCTAACCCTACTCGGTCCTGGAACGCACGGCTCGTCCCTTAGCTCAGGAGTGCTCGGCCTTGCCCTGTTCCGAACCTGATCTATCTCGTTCATTAGCCGGTGCTCTTCAAAAGAGACTTCTCGGTCCTGACGAAAGATCTCGGATATTTCTAGGCTCGACCTCCTCCTTCTCTGGACAATATCAGACTGAGGGTCGCCTCCCTCTCTGCTGCGAAACTCAACAAAGATTGCTTCCCACTCAGCGTCTGTCATCGGTGGGCATACTGGCCTAGGTGGCGAACGCGGGTAGATAAACTGCATCCCCGGGTCCTCACTTTCCACCAACAAGTGCCTCAATCTATCTGGCTCTTGTTCCTGTACCTCATCCTCTACAGGATCTTCTTCTGGATTCTCCTCGGAATCCATCCCAAGAGCCCATTCAGTCTCGAGGTTGTATCCGATATAATGGTCAGGTGATTCCTCATCTTCATTACCTTCCCCCTCCTCAGGGATCACTCCCATCGAATAGTCGTTGCTATAGTGGCCCGGAGCGTACCTTGACGGCTCTACTGGCGCTACAGCTGGTGCTACCTCAGCATTGGCTCTCAGCACTACTGACTCAGGCAACACATACTTCACCTCCTCGGATGGACTGTTGGACTCTCCGACCTCAAAACACCTCGGGGGAGTCGGAAAGTTCGGCCTCTCTGGAGACGGCGAAGCTATCTCGGCCTCATCCAGCTCTCTAATCAAGGACAAACATGCTCTCATCCTTTGGGACAACAAGAAAGAATTAGTCTTTCTAGATACAGAAGCAACTTCCATATCAGACTTCTAGAAAAGGCACGACTATGAACGGCTTTTTATTTGAAAAAAATTCAGAGCTCTTGGAAAACATTTTAGCTCTGATACCAAATCTGTAACACCCCCAAATATTACTTGAAAGTATTACCGCCGATGACCTCGGATTCCACATCACGAAGTCACCCCAGGCTTTTACAATTGATATAAAATCAAATCACGGCTATAACGCCATATATTACAACTTTAACAAAGTCAACGTATAGGGAATACAACCATTCCCAAATACAACAAAATACAATATAACAAAGTTTACAGCGGAAACTTTAACAAAATACAATAATACACAGTGAAAGTCTTAAACAAAACAGTTTATCAAACATCGTTCATTCTTCTAGTCGCTTCTAGCCTTCTCGAATCCTTAATTTATCTGATGTGCCGAATCGGACAGATGACACCAGCCAACCATGCAAGGAAAATAACGGTTGGTCAGTCTAATGAAAGACTACGCAAGGGCACAAAGCAGAGTGGTTCGAAGCAGTCGTATTAGGTTAGACTCATCGTTCCTCGAATAATAACCGAGTACGCTAGTCAACCATCATACTCCTACTAGAATATATGAAGCAACATGAACAAGAGAAGATTCTGGAGACCGAGTCTCACAACAATCAATCCCAAAAGAAAACTCCAAAGAAATGAGCCTTATAGGAAAATATGACAAATGTTGGGGAACTCAAGCAAACACACGAACAGCTTCGCATACAAGCGATCTAAACTAAGACGAGTTTTTCCTAGCTGCACTACTCGCCAAAATATTAATTATGCGCACTTAAGGCACTATATCTTGTTTTAATTCCACAACAAACCACAACACGTTATAAGCTTTTAATTATCCACAACACGATCAGAAGAGACGGGACCACATATAGAGTCCACGACCTTATCCACAACAACCACAACACAAGGTGTCTGGGACTTATAACATGCCCCTTCACCACTTGTTATAAAGAAACGACTGAGCCGCAATCTAGAGCCCATCGCCCCTACGAATACTCGTGCTAACTATTAGTCTAACACACAAACACATCACACAAGCCATCATGGCCCAACCTGCACAATATATATGATTATACTAGCGTCGGTTCTAGTAGAATATACAACCTCATAATAATATCAGATTTTAATTATATTACTAACAAACAGTTCCCAACATATTTCAGAATCATCCCAAATTATTTAACAACTAAACGATTGATAAATAATTGAAATATGGAATGATGAGCAAGAGCGAACCGCCACTTGCCTTAGAAAAGACGAACACTAAAACAACTCTTAAGAACGGGTCCTGAATCTTGAATCTGGAACGAAACCTGGATAAAAATTCCAATGGAACGATCCAAAACGAGACCCTAAGTTAGATTCCATACACTTACATATGAATCTAAAAGAATATGAAAAGAAGTCAAAGGATTGAAGCCTTGCTCAAAGCCAAAATCCAAACACAACCTCACGAACAAGGCCTGCCGCGGGTGCGGTAAGACCGTGCCGCTGGGTGCGGTGGACACAGCAGAGCAAGCTTCAAGAACAGCCATGGCGGACAGAAATTTTACCCAATGCTTGAAGGCTTTGTTTTGCATTCGAATTAATCACAAAACACTTCTAAGGTTCACCTAACACCTGGGCAACCTTCTCCAACTCGCGAGATCACTCGAATCAAACTCGAACAGCCCCGAAAAGGGAGAAATCAGTGGGCAAAAACAGAGGAAAAAGAGAGAGCTCAGGGGAAGAAGACGAAGGCTTTTCCAATCGGTTCGACCCTCCTTTTATAGCTCGAATCTGGGCCTCCTCATGGGAAACACGCTGGGGACAAGGGGACAAGCCAAAGCCAGCTGGAACGAGCCACTTGACTGCCCAAAACAGAGGAAAAACAGAGCTACAGTAACCGCCCTTGAGGAAGACGACACTGCTCAGGGATTTGGCTCTTGCCGCGGGTGCGCCAGCTCCTTGCCGCCGGGTGCGGTGAAGGCCAAATCCGTTAACTCTTGTCCGAACTCGATTTCGTTTAATTTTCTTAACTCCGGGTTAAATATATTCGTACATTAACGTCAAATTAACCCCAAATACACTTCAACTGTGTTTTATAATACTCGGAAAAATCTACAGAGTTCAAACCTCTTACAGAAGGTCCAAAACTCTTCAGAAATTAATCCGTCTAGTAATTCGGGAGTTAGAAAAATTCCAAAATATTCTTATAAATTGTGGGATATTACAGGGTCGGGTTCGGGTTGACCCGGCGGGTCGAACATGCCCTTTTTTATGATTATTATTATAATTTTTAACTTTAATAAAATAATTATAATAATATAATTAATATTATATTATTATTTAATAAAGTATATTAAAATATTTAATATAAATGAAATAAAATATATAAAATAAAGGGGACCCACGAGCTCGGATTTGCGTTCGGGTCGAGTCGGGTCAGGTTCGGGTCCTTCTTGACCCAGTGACGTTCGGGTCGGGTTCAGATTCGGGTCCTTTCGGGTCGGGTTTTCGGGTTGGGTCGGTTTTTGACAGGTCTAGATCCTAGTATGGCCCCTAAAAATCAAAATTAAAGATCTAATCTTCATGGGTCTTGTTCTTCATGGATCTCCATCCTTTGGAACATCTCATGGATCACCATCCTTGGTACCCTTTATGGATCTCCATCCTTGATCTTCTTAGGATTTTCTCTTCTTGTATTACATATTTTTTCTAAATAATCTAATTACTGAAAATTAAATTACATAAATACATAACGATACGTAGATCGTGTACAAGAAAACATAACGATACGCATATCGTATTTTCTATCCTAAAAATGACCATACTAGTCACCTCATGCAAACAATAATATCATAATATTAAATCATGCATGTAATAATAATATCAAATATTATAAATAATATTAATCTAATTAATAACAATAAAACAATTTAAATAATTGTAAATGAAATACTGTTAAATAAAATAAATCATCTCATGAGATAAATAATTTAATATCATTATCTTAATTTAAATAAAATCAATATATAGAATTAATCATAATTAATCATTATAATGCATTATTGGATAAGATATGCATAAATAAGATAAGATATCAAATATCCTTATCTTAATCAAGTGAGATTCTTTCTTAACAACCTTTAGGAAAATATATTATAAATAATATCAAATATTATTTAATTGGGCAAATAAGATCTTATCTTAATCTTTTAAGAAAATATCCTAAAACGCAAAATCTACCCAAAATATTTTCTACGCGTGAGATCGAGCCAGCTTACAGGACCAACCCGGACCAGCCAGCCCAGCCCGCGCCCGAGCCGGATCGAGTCGCGCAGACCCGCAAATCGAACTGACCCGTGGCCTGCTGGGCCCACCCGCGTGCGAGCCGTGGTCCGCAGGGGCGGTCCACGCCCGAACCGAACCGCACAAGCCGCGATTGCCTGCTGGGCCCACCCGCGCCCGCACCGGGTTGCTCGAGCTACGGTCACCCTGGACCCGTGCGCGCCACTGTGCAACTAGGTCCGGCCCTCACGTCGAGCTTGGTTCGTGGTGCGTGCCGGGTCAGGATCCAATCCGGTTCGGTCCTTCGTTTTTTCTTCTCCACGATTCGAAAAATTTGTGTACGAAACAATTTCATACAAAATTAATCAAATTTAGGGGATTGATCCATCATTTGAAAATCAAAATTTTCATCTAATGATTCAAAACATGCCAAAATCATATATCTTGCATAATTAAATCACATGAATCAAGCATGGGTAAAATCAACGTATAAAATTATGAACTTTTCCAAATAAAATTCACAACTTTTATGTAATACAATTTTACATGCATATTTGTTTATAAAGTTATCAACTTTACTAATCCAATCAATTAAAATCACAATTTTAATCATGCAAATTAACCTATATATCAATTTACCACTTAATTTGAATCAAGACATGCATCAAATATAACTATTTTAATTGTTGATCCTATCAATTTATGCAAGAGACTCTGATACCACCGAAGAGATTTAGATGCGTATAAACGGAATTTCAAAAAACTATTTTCTAGCATCTAATTAGGATCTCATGCATGAATCAATACTGATCAAGTAGAAGTAGAGTTACATATCTTTTGATGCGAATCAAATCGTTCCGACAGAGCTTCAGCGGAGATTGAAAGCCCCAAGTGTGACTTCTCTACTTTGTCCACACGAGTCTGGATTCTGGATCACCTTTGGTCTCGTCTGCTAGAACGAAGAACGAAAGACACGAGCTTGGCTTTTTGGGGAGAGGGCCGGCCGTGTAGTATTAGGGTAGTGGTCACTTTTGCCTTTTGGTAACCATTACTTATAAGATCATATCTTATCTTTGGTAATAGATATAATATCTTTATATTGTATCTATATCTTCTAATAGGATTTCATTTTATCTAGTTATTATTAATAATAACTCTTATCTATTAATAATAAAAGCCAATCTCCCAACTTAAGCCATAGGGCCGAAATTCCATGTCCAACATGGGTTTTCGGTTCAGTTTGATCCAGCCCGATAACTCTATGTGTGTGACCTCATAAGACCCGATTATTATAGCCATAGGCCTAACCCGATTAAGCCCATTAATCGTAGTTGGTTTCTAGCAAAACACTACGATCCCTAAAATACCCGGATTGTAAATCTCCATTAATAGTCCTATTTCATGTTCGGTAATTGCACCTTTGATTAAAGGACACAATTCCTTCATTTGTCACTTCTCAATTTATGAAGAAGCAGACTTCCTGTTGGGCCTCATTTTTATCTGATTCATTGGACCGGCCCAAGCAATCTGACCTGAAACTATCTTATAGAAGATCTGGGTAATGCAACTGAAAAGGAACGTTGGAGAAGTTGAGAGGATCTCGGCCCAGCCAACGTTCATCGCAAATCTCGGATGAATCTACTAACCAAATTAAGCCTAGAATTAGTATAAATATGGCAAGAATTATCATGTAAAGTCACGTTATCAATTCTACCGAATACAAGCTATAATCCACTATTTTCTTACTTGCTGCTACGAATCACTCTCTAGCTCAGTCCCTCATTCTAGTATTAAAGCGACCGTCGACTGAATCTTCATATTCGATTGGTCTCTCATCCTTGGGAGATAAGCTTGCTTTATATTTGATTAATCTCATTTATTCCATTATTGGGTTGATTTGGATTATTTAGATAAATTTAATCTCATTGTTGTCTAGTTGTCTTTCTTAAGGCGATTCAAGTCGGTTTGATTTTTTCGCCCCAAAACACTTCCAACACAAAAACCAAAACCTGCACTTGCTACATGCTCATTAGGTTTGCAGCTGGCAACGAGCGCCTTTCTTGATCTTCCTTGAGGTGGTGGGCCTGTTCGGATTGGGCTCTGGAGGATCGAAGGTGATGTAGTAGTGGTCGAAGTTGGCCATGCCGGTTGGGTGGTGATGGTTTTTGAAGAAGGCGGCGTTGGTGGTGTGAAGGTGGAATCCGAGGAGAAGAGAGACGAGAATGGTGGTGACGCTTAGGAAAGAAAAAGCCATGTTTTTTTCCTGGTGTTTTGTAGAGTCTACAATCATATATTGTGTTGATTGATGTAAATATGTTTAGACGTGGCTTCCACTTTGGAATGAAAATAGACACAGGCTTCATGCATTCGATGCAATTGATGAATTCAAAAGCCGAGTTTGTCTTTGACCATATATAGAATATAGATTAAGCAAAACAATAGAGGTTTCATTTATTTATTGATACATAATTTGTATGGGATCAACTTATCAATATAGAGTACTACTTATGCAATCGGTTGACATTCATTAGTGTTAAAATATAGTATGATTCAAAATACTCAAATACATAATAGGAGATCCATACCAAACTTTATTTTATAACACTAACAATTAGGATTCATATTGCAATTGATTAGGAAACATGTGGCTCAAGTTAATAAGTTTCACTTTATTCACATTCCTAAAACCGTAAATTATTTCCTAAAAAAGCCCGTAAATTCGGTTATTTCGCCTATTAATCCTGAGGTATCGCTTAATTTGCATGGTACACCAAAGTTTGGCATATTTTGCGTGGTAACTCTGAGTTTTTTTCCCGTAAAATACCCAAATCGTTAGATACAAACAGTTTCCGCTTATTTTTATAATAAAATTAAGGGATTTTTGCGCCAAACCACCCGTTATATGGCCTATTTTGCATGAAATCACCCGTTATATCGATAATTATTTTAAATTACCCATAAATGGTCATTCGTTAACAAGGAGCCACACACGAGCATATTCCGTTAACTTCTCCGTTAAAAATGTAAAAAGACCAAAATATCCTTGTAAATATAACAATTTTTCAAAAAATGTCATTCTTCCTCCACCCTAAACCCCTAAGCCCTAAACATAAACCATAAACCCTATACCTAAACATTAAATCCCTAAGCCCTTAACCCTAAAAACTTTTTTAGGGTTTAATTTAAAAAAAAATTGAAACCATTTTTTTTATGGCATTTTTTGGGAATTTGAAACCCTAAACCCCAAAACCCTAAACCTAACCCTAAATCTAACCCTCTTATTCTGTAATCGACCATTGTTTTGGGAAATTTTATTTATTTTTAAGGTTTAGGATTTTAGGGCTTAGAATTTAGGGTTTTAGGATTTAGGGTTTATGATTCAGGGTGGAGAAATAATGACATTTTTTGAAAATTTGATATATTTACAAGGATTTTTTTTTTATATATATTTCTTAATGGAGAAGTTAACAGAATCAGCTCATGGGTGGCTCCTTGCTCTTGGAGGGCCATTTATGGGTGGTTTAAAATAATTATCGATATAACGGGTGGTTTCATGCAAAATCGACCATATAATGGGTGGTTTGGCGCAAAAACCCCTAAAATTAAATATAAATCCTACATAACCCGAAAACCCTAAACTCTAAAACCCTAAACCCCTAAACTCATAAACCCTAAACTCCAAACCCTATGCCCTAAACCCTTAACCCTAAAAACTTTTTTAGGATTTAGGATTTTTTTATTTTAATTTTTTTAAAAATAAATGAAATCCGTTTGTCTTTAATGATTTGGGTATTTTGCAAAAAAATATGAAAACCCCAACGTTATCACGCAAAATATATCAAACTTTGACGTACCGCGCGAATTAAGCGATACGTCAGGGTTATCTGACAAAAAAACATTAAATCTATTCTTAAGAACGATAGATACATCTTTATATCACACAAGATGATTTCGATTTCCCATTTGTTTTTAGGTGCATTTAGCACACATTAATGTAAAGGGAAAAGAAAAGAAGGTGAAATAGAAAGGATAAAAGAAAAGAAACCATGGAATTTTGATAAACTCTTGTTTGAATGAGAGAGAAAGAAATATAAAGTTTAATGAAAACGGTGTTTGGAAATAAGAAAGATTATGAAGGAAATAAAAAGAAGAAAAATAAAAAATAACTTATTATTTTTATAAAAAGTCTCCTTTCACAATTTCATCCATATTTCCTAATTTGGAAAGGACTTGTTCTTTTCCAAAATTTTCATGTACCTAGTGGTGGTCACGGTTCATGAATTGCCAGTCCTTGAACATGCAATTTTCTGTCAATTTTGACCAGGCCCTAGAATAAAAATAATAAAATGTTTTTAAAAAAATCTAAAAATAAACTTATATTTTAAAGTTATATTCTTATTATTTAAAAAAATGTGGGGTTTATTTTAGGGTTTTAAAGGATTTTAGGGTAATTTTATTTAAACGCATGAACCGGTGGTTCAATCCGGTTTAAGCCGCTGGTTTGTCGGTTCATGTGATAGGTGAACTAGAACCTAATTGTTCAAGAACCTTGAACCACCGGGTCGGTTCAGGGTTTGACTCGGTCCGATTTCGGTTTGATTCCACGGTTCCGGTTCAACTTTGGCCATCACTAAATGTACTCCTTGTTTGGAAAAGGGGAATTTGAAATAAAAATAAAGGATGTGAAGGAGAGGGGATATGAAATTTGTGTTTGGATGGATTAGTAATTGGAAATTGAGGAGAAATGAAGGTAAACTAGGACAAAATAATTGGATGATTTGCAAGGGAGTAAGTCATCTAAAAAAACATGGAATTTGGGTGGATTTGTAACACAACTTTTGTTATTTAAGGAAAAAGTTAAAATTTATCACTTTTTTTACTTATTTCCCTCTCTATTTTTTTTTCTGATTGAAAGAGATGCGGCACTCTCAATTGTAAATAATTAGGAAAATGGCTAATAAGCAATCAAACAGTGGGTGGCCCGACTCGTTAAATCACATAAAAGAAAAGATGAACATCCCACATGCGGGTCACTTTGAACATGAGAACCTCAAGAAAAGTGAAAAACAAATATGTTTCTCTCTCGATTCTTGTTGTGACCAAACAACATTTCTAATACACTTTCATTTCCTTTCTCCCCAACCCAGACATTATTCAATTACAACACATCTTTTGTTTTACCGTTCTATTTTTTCTTGTCCTTTCCCTTCCTTGAAATAGTACACTGCCAAACACATGATTATTTTCTCTCAATCTCCTAGCACTGCCTTTCAACTCTTCATAAGTAAGGGTGTGTTTAGTAAAAATTAGGTTCGGTTGGAGTGAGATATTAGGTTAGGAAAGTATGGATTTGAAAAGTGATAGATGAATTTGGGTGTTTGGTTTGATATTCTAGAATGAAATTGGGTTAGGGTTTTTAAGCCCATTTCCATCCCCTCAACCACCAGCCTAACCTCTTGGTTGAACTCCATCTTCTTCCTCCAGAAGCTTTCGTTCTTTTTTCTCTCATTCTCTTGTAAAACCACCGTCAACCGTCATACCTTCATCTTCCGACTGGAATTGGGAGCCAGTTTGTGCTCATATGCTCGACCACCAGTGGAGAATGAAAAAATAATTGTTTTTTCAGCAGGATTAAACACCATAACCACCTTGACGCCACCTTCAATTTTGTCGCCATCTAGTTGCTCCACTTCATCCGCCCGACCTCGCATGCAAGACCAAACACCACCAACCCATCATCATATTTCCTTGCAACCACCACAGACTCACCATTCCTCATTCATTCCCATCAAAACCAAAGATTTTGGGGGTTTCCAAAATCAGCTTTAGTCAAGTTAAGGGAACAACTTTGATTCTAAAATTTTGCTAACCAAACATTAGGTTTTGGGTTGGGATTCCTTAGACCCTCCCAACCCCACACCTAAGTGTCCAACTCGGCAAAATATGTAACATCCCAGATTTGAAATTGATTTAAAAGGATAAAATGCTACCCATGTCAACTAGAGCTCTTCTTTTCAGGGTTCAAGTGAGGACACAGAACTTTGATGTTAAGCGTGCTATGGCGAGAGCAGTACAAAGATGAGTGACCTCTTGGGAAGTCCTCGTGTTGGTATGAGATGTCGCCTTTAAGGCTTTGTTTCTTACAAAAACAACCCTTAGTATATCCAAACACAAATTTCATCTCCCCTTCTGTTCCCATCCATTATTATTCTTTTTAATTTCCCCTTTTCAAAAAGGGGGTTAATTTGATACAAGTTAGTGATCATCTTGAATTACATACTTTGAGAGTTAATAAAAATCCATTGATCTCAGTAACAATGGAAGGAGGCAACGTCTATAACACCCCGGGTTTGTAATCCTTAATAAGAATTATAGTGCTATCCATGTCAACAAGAGCTCTTTCTTTTCAAGGTTCAAGTGAGGACAAAGAACTCTAAGTTAAGCGTGCTAGGGCAGAAGTAGTACCAGGATAGGTGACCTCTTGGGAAGTCCCAGGGTTGGCATGGGATGGCGCTTCTAAGGCTCGGGCCTTACAAATGGTATCAGAGCCGACTCTGGATTACGAGTGGGCTTGGTCCGGTGGATGGTCGCTTGACCTAGAGGGCAGTCTTTGGGGCTTGATGAGGCTCTCAAGGATTTAAGTAGAGGTGATTGTAACACCCCGGATTTGTAATCCAGAGTGCTACCTCATGCCAACAAGAGCTTCTTTTTCAGGGTTGAAGTGAGGACAAAAAACTTTGAAGTTAAGCGTGCTAGGGCGGGAGTAGTACCAGGATGGGTGACCTCTTGGGAAGTCCTCGAGTTGGCATGGGATGACGCTTCTAAGGCATCAGACCTTATAAAACTTCAAAGTTCTTTGTCCTCACTTGAACCATGAAAAGAAAGAGCTCTTGTTGACAGAGGTAGCACTCTAATCCTTATAAAGGATTACAAATCCGAGGCATTACAATCACCCCCACTTAAACCCTTGACAACCTCATCAAGCCCAAAGACCACCCTCTGGGTCGAGTGACCGCCATCCAGGCCAAGTCCACTCGTAACCCAGAGTCCGCTCTAATACCATTTGTAAGGCCCGAAGCCTTAGAAGCGTCATCTTGTGCCAACCTGGGGACTTCCCAAGAGGTCACCCATCCTGGTACTACTGTAACACCCCCAAAATACCCTTTGGAAATATTACCGCCAGTGACCTCAAATTACACATCTGGGGTCACCCAAGGCTTAACCATTTTATAACAAACTGTATGATAAAATAAACTTTATTAAATGACATATAATTGGCCAAATAATATTTTATTTCAAATGATGTAATTACAATTTGACAACAAAATTGAATACAAATATTTATTACAGCAGAAGTCTTGAAATAAAACGACTCAACGGGTCTTGACCTTACGATCTTACGCCTAGGATCTCAACCTTAGAAAAAGACACAAAAAATGACAACTGCCTTCACGTCGAGTCTTTGCCTTCACTGATACGGAAACTTTAATGATGTGCCGTATGGGACGGATGACACCAGCCAACCATGCAAAGGAAAATAACCGGGTGGTTAGTCTAATGAAAGACTAGGCAAGAGTACAAATAAAAAGGTTCTAAGTAGTCGTATTAGGTTACACCCATCGTTTCTCGAATAATAGCCGATGACGATAGTGAACCTCAATACTTTCTACAAAAACATAAGAAAATGAATGATCAAGAGAAGACTCCAAAGAAGGTTGAGTCTTATGGGAAACGTATGACAAGTGTTTGGGAACGTTAAGTTTTCACACAAGTTTTAAAACACGACCTTGATTATTTGGGTCTACGACCAACCTCACCGCGCAATGCGAATCCAGATTGGAAAGAAGACTTACTCTAACAAGAGTCCGGGCGGTTTCCACGTTGTACTCCTCGCCCGAGGGTATATTAATTATGTGCGTAAAATCACTTATCTTATTTAATTCCAAAACATATATTCATGTTATAGCTTTTAATCCACATCATCTCGATACAAGAGATATTTATAGGAATGAATCCCGAATGTTGGCACCAGCTGAGTGCACCACCACCTATATTCGGATAGGGGGAGGTCATGACCGGAAAGTACTAGGGCAAAATCCTCCTAATACCAGTTATAAAGAAACGACTAGACCTCGCAAGGTACATAGCGTTCCTACGAATACTCGTTCTAACTACACATGTAAGTTCACACAGATATCCACACCAAAACCATTACGGTAATATCATGTATAATAGCGTTGTTTCTAGCAATATATACAACCTATTATAGATTCATATTTTAACAGATTATTTTATTAAAACTGTTCCCAAACAAAAAACAATAACTTTTATCCCATCTTAATTAACAATCAATTAATTGATAATCAAGGGAAACATGGAATAATGAGCAAGAGTGAACCGCTGTGATACCCCGTATTTTTGTAAGGTTATTCTGGGAATTATGGAATTTTCCCGAGTACCCGTTGTGTACGTCAGATTTAATTCAGGTAGCTTGAGACATTCGGTAATGTGCTCTATATCTGTAAGATTTTTCTCAGTGAAATAATATACAGACATCATGCCTTGGAGTTTAATTGTCGTTCGCGTACGATAATTTTTATCCCGGTTTAACGTCAGGTTCGTTCAAAGCTGAATGGGCGGGAAAAGGGAGAAACGGCGACCGCCGTTCAGAAACGGCGACCGCCGTTCAGAAACGGCGACCGCCGTGGTTGGGCCCGAGAAGTCAGCGTGTCAGCTTCTAGCTGGCCACGACAGGCCTAGCGACGGCGACCGCCGTGTGCCTGCCGCAGGCAAAATCACGGCGACCGCCGTGATTGTCCAGTGGGCTTTGCCCGTCGGTCGCCGGCGTCGTTCGAGGCACGCCGTTGCGTCATTTGCCCCGTCTTAGGGTTTGCTGGGTACTCCTTGGGGTTTGCCTATATATAGAGGAGCTTGGGCATGGGTTTTGGGTCATCTACAACCCCGAATCGCTGCCAAAATTCTCCCTCAAAGTGAGTTGAGTTTCGTCGGTTTTCTTGTGCTCGCCGGAGGTGTTGTGGTGTGTTTCCAGAGTGCCTTTGTGAAGCTTTTGGTTAGCCTTGGAGGTTAGAAGCCAAAGCAAGTCGAGGGAGGCCGAACCGCTCGTGTTGGGGTGAGATTTCTCTCGTTTCAGTCAGCCGTGTTCTTCACGGCGACCGCCGTGATGAATACGGCGACCGCCGACAGAGCCCAGAATGCCTTCGTGGCTTTGGCTTGGTTGGTTGTCGTCGTGGCGTCTTTCCTTTCGTGTTCTTTCGCCGTGTTTAGATTCGTACTGTTTATGTCGGATCTAACTTAGGGTTCCTTTTATGGGTCGACTCGAAGGTTGTTGTGCTGTCGGAACTATACCGTGTCGAGCCCGGAATCCAGTTGACGTCGTTAGACTATTCTGCGGATTAAGGCAAGTGGCGGTTCGCTCTTGCTCATTCGTTCCATATTTACATTAATTATCAGTAGTTTATCTGAGTAATTAATTTGGAATGAATATTCTGTTTGTCTGGAAACGGTTTTGTTAAACTGTTTTGAAAATCATATAATAGGTTGTATATCTGTTAGAACAACGCTATTATATGTGATCGCCTTTCGGGCCTTTATGTGGATTTATCCAGTAACCGTTGTTATGCTGTACTGTTTAGTTAGCACTAGTGGCTAGGAACGCTATGTACCTTGAGGGGGTTTAGCTGTTTCTTTATAACTGGTACTTGGTGGTTCGTCCCCCAGTACTTTCTCTTTGGTCATGACCATACCCTTTCACAGGGTAGGCGCACTTCGCTAGTGCCAAATCTTTCAGGGTTCATCCCTTCTATAACTCTTGTGAGGAGATCTGATATCTCTTGTGAGGAGATCCGATATCTCTTGTGTGGAAATGTAAAAGCTTATAACGTAATGCTCGTTTTGGAATTTAATAAGATAAGTGCCCGAGTGCACATGATTAATATACCTTGGGCGAGTAGTGCAGCTAAGTTATAGTGCAGCTAGGAAAACTCGTCTCGACTTTGATCATAGTACGTTCTCTTTCCAATCTGAATTCGCTGTGTGCGATGAGGTTGGTCGTGAACCGAAGCATCTCAATCAACTTTTAAATCATTGTTGAATGATTCTGTAATATTCCAGATTTGTCATTACTTCCTTAAAGACTCATTTCCGTTGGAGTCTTTTTTCGAGTCGATTTCTGTGAAGATTCAGTCTTCCAGAATCTTCTCTTGTGCATACCTCTTGCTTATTCTAGTAGGAATATGATGGTTGACTACCGTTATCGGTTATTATCCGAGAAGCGATGAGTCTAACCTAATATGACTGCTTCGAACCAATCTGCTTTGTACCCTTGCTAGTCTATTCAGTTAGACTAACCAACCAATGTTTTCCCTTGCATGGTTGGTTGGTGTCATCCGTTCGATTCGGCACATCAGATAGAGTGATGATTTGAGGAGACTAGATTGACTATGAAGACGACGGTTGTTTTTGGATGTTTTAATAATTGCTTTTAATCAGGTTGAGATCCTTGGGCAGGTGATCATCACGATCACAACCCCGTTTGTAAAATCTTTTATTTGTCTTCCGCTGTACTTTGTTTGAACTCTGTGTTTGGCCTATTCGGGATTGAGTTGTAATCCCGTAACTCATGTTTCATTTGATTGATGTTTTGATTTGGATACTTTGATCATTATGTATAATTGTATGCCTTAAATTGTATTTAATCCGGTAAAGTCTTGGGTGATCTCGGTAAGGAACACTGGGGTCACTGGCGGTAATACCTTTCCAAATGGGTTAAGATTTGGGGGTGTTACAGTTGTGGTATCAGAGCCAGGTTTTAAAGCGGGTTTGGGATTTTCTAAATCATTTATCCGTTTTTGAAAATGCTTTAAAAGGGCTCTAATTTTTTTTTTAAAAGTGAAAAGAATTTCATTTTCAAAACACCGTTCATAGTCATGTCTTCTGTACAGTCTGATATAGTAAGCTTGCTTCTATGTCTAGAAAGACTAATTCATTTCCCGTTGCCCCGTTAGATATGGGTGCATTCTGTTCTTTTCAGAGGAACCCGGGAGAAGCCGAGGTAGTTTCACCATCTCTAGTTAGGCTTGATTCACAGTTCGCTCGTTGTGAGTTGAGGTTGTAGAACCTAGTAACTCGGTTCGAGTCTATCAATAGAAATTACCAAGTTGATCTATTCTAAGTTGATTTTATTACAATAATTATATCAAAATGATACTAAAGTGATAAAATCCTTGGAATTTGATCGGTAAACAGATGGTGAACACGAGGAACACTATCCGTACTGGTGCTGGGCCAAACAATGACCCCAGACTAAATCTGAGGAATGTTGCAGACCCATCAGAAGAGCGTGAGTCTGTCTTTCATAATAATCTTGGAGGCAACGACCCAGCTAGGGACAACGCTCCAAGGATATTTGATAAAGCAGCTGTTGCAGAAATTCGGGGAATCGTCATGCAAGCGATTGCCGACGCGTTACGCCCGAATGTGCATCAGGCACAAGGAGTGCCAGTATCTCGAGAAGTTCCGAGGTTTGAGGAACAAGAGAACCATGTGCTACAGGGAGGGGTGATCAGGAATAGAGGGGAGTATGGCCGAGCCCTAAAGGCTGTTAACTCCATGAGGCCTAACAACTTCGATGGGAAAGGAGAGCCAGTCAAGGTGGCTCATTGGTTTTCCCACATAGAGTGGCTATTCCGCAATGTTGAGTGCACTGAAGCTGAGAAGGTGCATATAGCCTCTCTTTAGTTAAAGGAAGAAGCCAGCGAATGGTGGGAGAGTACCGGCTTAGCTGATAGCTCGGTATTGACCTGGTCTATGTTTAAGACCAAGATGACTGATCGTTTCTTCTCTCATGCTATGAGGGAGGAGAAACACAAGGAGTTTCTGTATCCGCAAACGGATGGATTAAAGGTGACCGAGCTTGCAACCAAATTCAATCATCTAATGCAGTACGCTGGACCTGAGATATCCAGTGAAGCACAGAAGATCTGGTATTTCCACGAGTGGATGAGTCCAGACATCAAGCCGATGATGGTGCACCACACATGCTCTACTCTGGAGCAGTATGTGGATACAGCCTATAAGCTAGAGGTGACTCTGGAGGAGTCGACCAAGAAGCGTAACAGCCAGAGGCAAGTGCAGTACCAGCCTCAGGCAAGTGGGTTCAAACGCCCCGCGCCACCATCAGATTTTGCCAAATCTGGCCGAGCAAGAATGGATAAGACTCATGATGAGTCTACGCAATGTTCTGGCCAAGGCAATAATCCAATTCAGTGCTACAACTGTGGTACGCACGGACACAAGAGCAATGAATGTCTGAAGGACAAAAAGACATGCTTTGACTGCGGAAAGGAGGGTCATATGCAGGCGTTCTGTCAGCGGAGGAATGTGAAAGGAGCTGAGTCACGGCAAGGGTCTGTTAATCAGAACAACCGACCCAAGTTCAGTCCGGTGGAAGCTCCTAGCCCTTCAATGCAGACGACTGCGCAGAACAAAGGGAAAGCCCCGATGGCTTTAGGAAGTCAAGGTCAACGCCTATACGTGATGCGTGAGGCGGATGGACCCTATGCTCCTAATGCTTAGAGTACTTTGTATCTGCATTACACTTTTGTTAATGTTTTGTTGATGTGGGTGCTACCCAGACTTTCATTTTTGGATGGTTGTAAGTTAAGTGGTGTGTGCAACGAGGTTGTGAACCTTTTGTTGTAACTCTTCTTATATATGAACCTTTGGTTTATACCAAGTTATGTTTCGTTGCTTGTTGATGGGGTAAGGTCTCGTGTTCGAGACTCACCAACAACCTCTGAGGAGATGGCTGCCTATTAATTAGGTGGAGCTACCAAGGATGGGTTGAGATATATGGACAGCGGCTCATGGCAACAGAGGACGCTGGTAATGGCTGGGCCTGGACTCGGAGCCACTAGTGAGTCGTCTGTGAACCATGTAGTGGGCTGGTCCAAGATGGTGACCATTTAGTGGGAACCAATCGTCTGTCGGATTGTCGATTACCATTAAGGGTAAGAAATTCAAAGCGATTTGACCTAAATAACCATGGTCCCATACGATAATTATTCTCGGTATGGATTGACGGAAGCGTCACAAGGCAGTGATCGACTTTAGTTTTTGATATTTCTGTGGTTAGAGGATTTACGGGTGTCTTTCCAGAAGATATTCCTGGATACCCCGAATCGTGTCACGGAATTTGCAATTGATCCCGAGCCGTGTACCACGCCGATCTCTGAGGCACCGTACCGGATGGCTCCTGTTGAGATGCAAGAGTTGAAGAAGCAACTCAAGGATCTTCTTGACAAAAGTTATATAAAGCTGAGTGTATCACCTTGATTAGGAGTGCCCTAGTTTTATGTGTCAAAAAGAAAGATGGACCGTTTCAACTTTATTTTGACTTTCGAGAGTTGAATAAAGTCACGATCAAGAGCAATAATTTGTTGCCAAGGAGTGATGATCTGTTGGATCAACTACAGGGAGCAAAAGTTTTCTCCAAGATCGACCTGAGATCTGGTTTTCATCAGCTCAGGATTCGTGAGGATGATATTCCGAGGATTGCGTTTCGGACAAGAGATGGTCACTACTAGTTTGTAGTCATGCCATCTGGGCTTACGAATGCTCCAACAGTTTTCATGAACCTAGTACATCGATGTTTTAGGCCAATACTTGAATAAGTTCATAGTGGTCTTCATCAATGGCATTTTGATATTTTCCCGAGCAAGGAAGCTCACAGGGAACATCTGTGGAGCTTTATCGGTCCTTAGACCAAATCGGTTGTACGCAAAGTGGGCTAAGTGCGATTGTTGGATCTAGAAGTGGCTTCTTAGGCCATGTGATCAATAAGAATGAGGTTATGGTTATTCCCCAGAAGAGTGAATCAGTAGTAGTTTGAAAGCGGCCTCAGGGTGTGAGCGAGGTGCGCAGTTTCCCAGAGCTTGCTGAGCATTATAGACAGTTCATGGAAGGATTTTTCTAAGATCACTCCACCTATGACCAGTCTGTTCCGCAACGGCAACAAGAAGTTGTCTGGGATGACAAGTGCAAGACCAGTTTTCAAGAAGTTGAAACAGTGTCTGACTTATGCACCAGTTTTGGCATTGTCGGAAAGAATGCTGGCTATATGGTCTATAGTTAATGCTTCGAGAAATGGGTTGGGATGTGTCTTTGATGCAGAAAGGCAAGGATATTGCATACGCATCTAGACAATTGAAAATCTATGAAGCAAACTAACCAACACATGACCTAGAACTAGTAGCAGTAGTATTTGTATTGGAAACTGAGGTTACTTGGGTAACCCAGAGGTCAGCAGAAGTTTCCACCAGGAGATTGTCCGTTACATGGCATTCCTAAGACCATTGTATCGGATCGAGATGGCCGATTCATGTCAAGTTTATGACAAGAACTTCACAAGGCCATGGGAACTGAATTATGATTCAGCAGCGTTTCATCCTCAGACAGATGGTCAGTCTGAAAGACCATCTACACCCTGAAGGATATGCTAAGAAGCATACGTACTCGATCATCCGACTAGCTGGGAAGACAGCCTAAGTCTGATTGAGCTCGCGTACGATAATAGCTGGCATGCTACAATCAAGATGGCTCCGTTTGAAGCTTTGTATGGTCACAGAGGTAGATCTCAGATTTGTTGGGTTGAGTACGCCGACAAGATTCTACTTGGACCAGAGTTGGTCGAAAGGACAACTTCGAACATTGCTCTGAGTAGACAGAGGTTGTTGACCGCTCAGAGTCGACAAAAGTTTTACGCAGATCAGAAGCGTTAAAGTGTTAAGTTCGAGGTTGGTGGCAAGGTACTTGTCACAGTATCGCCACCCAAGGATGTTTTCAGGTTTGGTAAGCGTGGAAAGCTTAACCCTCGCTACATGGGACCATTCAAGATTCTGGATAGAGTAAGATCTCTAACGTACCGTTTGGCATTGTCGCCATCGGCATACCCAGTGTATAATGTGTTCCACGTATCATTGCTAAGGATATCCGTGCCAAGATGAGTCTCGTAGGCTGAGCTATAAGGATGTCGAGATTCAGGCAAATGGTTCTTGAGAGGAGATGCCAGTGTGCATTCTCGAACGTCGTGTGAAGCGACTGTGCAATGAGATCATACTGTTGGTACGAGTTATGTGGTCCAGGTATGGGACTGAGGAAGTTACTTGGGAAACCGAGGCAGAGATGCTCAGACACTTTCCCGAGTTGTTTTTCGGCCAAGTTTCGGGGTCAAAACTTCTTTTAAGGGGGAGGTGATGTGATACCCCGTATTTTTGTAAGGTTATTCTGGGAATTATGGAATTTTCCCGAGTACCCGTTGTGTACGTCGGATTTAATTCAGGTAGCTTGAGACATTCTGTAATGTGCTCTGTATCTGTAAGATTTTTCTCAGTGAAATAATATACAGACATCATGCCTTGGAGTTTAATTGTCGTTCGCGTACGATAATTTTTATCCCGGTTTAACGTCATGTTCGTTCAAAGCTGAATGGGCGGGAAAAGGGAGAAACGGCGACCGCCGTTCAGAAACGGCGACCGCCGTGGTTGGGCCCGAGAAGTCAGCGTGTCAGCTTCTAGCTGGCCGCGACAGGCCTAGCGATGGCGACCGCCGCATTTACGGCGACCGCCGCGTGCCCGCAGCAGGCAAAATCACGGCGACCGCCGTGATTGTCCAGTGGGCTTTGCCCGTCGGTCGCCGGCGTCGTTCGAGGCGCGTCGTTGCGTCGTTTGCCGCGTCTTAGGGTTTGCTGGGTACTCCTTGGGGTTTGCCTATATATAGAGGAGCTTGGGCATGGGTTTTGGGTCATCTACAACCCCGAATTGCTGCCAAAACTCTCCCTCAAAGTGAGTTGAGTTTCGTCGGTTTTCTTGTGCTCGCCGGAGGTGTTGTGGTGTGTTTCCAGAGTGCCTTTGTGAAGCTTTTGGTTAGCCTTGGAGGTTAGAAGCCAAAGCAAGTCGAGGGAGGCCGAATCGCTCGTGTTGGGGTGAGATTTCTCTCGTTTCAGTCGGCCGTGTTCTTCACGGCGACCGCCGCCAGAGCCCAGAACGCCTTCGTGGCTTTGGCTTGGTTGGTTGTCGTCGTGGCGTCTTTCCTTTCGTGTTCTTTCACCGTGTTTAGATTCGTACTGTTTATGTCGGATCTAACTTAGGGTTCCTTTTATGGGTCGACTCGAAGGTTGTTGTGCTGTCGGAACTATACCGTGTCGAGCCCGGAATCCAGTTGACGTCGTTAGACTATTCTACGGATTAAGGCAAGTGGCGGTTCGCTCTTGCTCATTCGTTCCATATTTACTTTAATTATCAGTAGTTTATCTGAGTAATTAATTTGGAATGAATATTCTGTTTGTCTGGAAACGGTTTTGTTAAACTGTTTTGAAAATCATATAATAGGTTGTATATCTGTTAGAACAACGCTATTATCTGTGATCGCCTTTCGGGCCTTTATGTGGATTTATCCAGTAACCGTTGTTATGCTGTACTGTTTAGTTAGCACTAGTGGCTAGGAACGCTATGTACCTTGAGGGGGTTTAGCTGTTTCTTTATAACTGGTACTTGGTGGTTCGTCCCCCAGTACTTTCTCTTTGGTCATGACCATACCCTTTCACAGGGTAGGCGCACTTCGCTAGTGCCAAATCTTTCAGGGTTCATCCCTTCTATAACTCTTGTGAGGAGATCTGATATCTCTTGTGAGGAGATCCGATATCTCTTGTGTGGAGATGTAAAAGCTTATAACGTAATGCTCGTTTTGGAATTTAATAAGATAAGTGCCCGAGTGCACATGATTAATATACCTTGGGCGAGTAGTGCAGCTAAGTTATAGTGCAGCTAGGAAAACTCGTCTCGACTTTGATCATAGTACGTTCTCTTTCCAATCTGAATTCGCTGTGTGCGATGAGGTTGGTCGTGAACCGAAGCATCTCAGTCAACTTTTAAATCATTGTTGAATGATTCTGTAATATTCCAGATTTGTCATTACTTCCTTAAAGACTCATTTCCGTTGGAGTCTTCTTTCGAGTCGATTTCTGTGAAGATTCAGTCTTCCAGAATCTTCTCTTGTGCATACCTCTTGCTTATTCCAGTAGGAATATGATGGTTGACTATCGTTATCGGTTATTATCCGAGAAGCGATGAGTCTAACCTAATATGACTGCTTCGAACCAGTCTGCTTTGTACCCTTGCTAGTCTATTTAGTTAGACTAACCAACCAATGTTTTCCCTTGCATGGTTGGCTGGTGTCATCCGTTCGATTCGACACATCAGATAGAGTGAAGATTTGAGGAGACTAGATTGACTATGAAGACGACGGTTGTTTTTGGATGTTTTAATAATTGCTTTTAATCAGGTTGAGATCCTTGGGCAGGTGATCATCACGATCACAACCCCGCTGTACTTTGTTTGAACTCTGTGTTTGGCCTATTCGGGATTGGGTTGTAATCCCGTAACTCATGTTTCATTTGATTGATGTTTTGATTTGGATACTTTGATCATTATGTATCATTGTATGCCTTAAATTGTATTTAATCCAGTAAAGCCTTGGGTGATCTCGGTAAGGAACATTAGGGTCACTGGCGGTAATACCTTTCCAAATGGGTTAAGATTTGGGGGTGTTACAACCGCCACTTGCCTTAGTCTAGACGAATTGACGAGATCGGGTTCTGAGATCTGAAGACTTGAATCTGAGTACGGATTCCTACGACGACGACGAGATATAAGACGGAACCTTAGGTTAGATACGATACGACACAAAGATATGAAACAAAACGAATAAACGAAACGAACGAAGGGAAAAAGGGCCTAAGCCGCGGTCGTGGTTGCCAAAGCCGCGACCGCGCTTGTTGGGCAAGGCCGCGGTCGCAGTTGGCCTAACCGCGGTTGCGGTTTTCTGGGCCAAGCCCGCGGTCGCGGTGGATGGAGCCGCGGTCGCGGATCTCCATCCCGACGCGAGGCTAGGTGGCTCCGAACCCTTATCGACGACGACGACGACGCTTGCTTCACCACCGCGTATCACCACCACTCCAAGGCTTCCAATGACACCTCCGACGACTACTAAGAACTCCGGCGACGACTAGAACTCCGGAGATGACGAAAACAAACGAGAGAGAGATATGTAGTTTGATGGATGATGGAGAAGGCTGCCCACGACCTCGTTTTATAGCCATGGAGGAGCAGGAGTTCACCTCCACCGGCAAACCAATCGATCCAGCTCCCCTCCGGCGTTAGGAGCACGAGGAGCAAGCCGAACGTCAATCTTCTAGATGCCGGCGAAGAAGACAAACAGAGCAAACAGCGGTCGCGGTTTGGCCCTGGGTGAAACAGCGGTCGCGGGGCAGCCGCGTTCGCGTTTCTTGGCCTTTGGTCGCGAGTCTTGTTTGGGGACATGCTAAACTATATTTTTAGCATTCCCTAAATAATATAAGACCCCACATTCTCAATAAACATATATTAACACGCTAAAAGGATCTTACAGAGATTACAGAAATTGCCTAATACGTCTTTCTTACAAAACGACAGTTTGAGACTTTTAGGGGTTATTACAACTACTCCCGCCCTAGCACGTTTAGCTTCAAAGTTCTTTGTCCTCACTTGAACTATGAAAAGGAAGAGCTCTTGTTGACATGGGTAGTACTCTAATCCTTATAAAGGATTACAAATCCGGGGTATTACAACATCACTCAACAAGTAATTTTTCTATGTGAGATTTGACATAAAAAATTGTGTATTACTTTCCTCAACCACATTTGATTACACATTTACAAACCTCATGACCCAAAAAAGGTGATATATATGTGTGTAAAGTAGTTAGATCAAACAATTGTCATTTACTTCATGATATAAAGACTATTAAGGGTTTCAAAGTGAATTATCCCTCGTGGTGACCAATAAATTTGAGAGTCGTATCAACAAAGTCAAAAAAGCGTTAGCATAGGGAAGACATCTTCCACGGCCTACTAGGCTTGCCTCATGGTCCACGACCTTCCGAGTTTGTGCCCCAGCTCATGGCATGAGGACTATGTCCTTTCGGGCCCAAGCATTAGCCCTCCACCACCTTCTAGCTCAGGCAATGGAACCTAGCCTTTTGGGCTCACAACCCCAGCCTAAGGCCTTTGGGAAATGGAGCCTCTCCCTATAGGCGGGAAAATGAAGTGTCTCCTTATCGACATACCTTACAACAACTGAGAACTCCACCTTACAACACTAAGAGCTATGCATCATGAAACTTGAGAGCCATGCTAGACACTACTTTAGAGGCTCACTTCGAGCAACACCGCATGGCATCACCACAAGCAACTCCCCTACACCGCATCGATCGAGCACCACTAAACACCATCGAAAATTTCCGTCAAAAGACCCCATTGTAGTTGATTTTTCTTCCTTCTCATTACTATCCCTCACTTTCCTCACTAACTTATCTGTAGAGGATCTTTCCCTAGAGTTTTTTGCAAGTCTTTGCCTACGGACAAGACACTCCGACAAGAACTTTGGCCTCTTGAGATGGCGATATTCCCTGGTCAAAGGATGCAACTAAAATCTATGGTATGTTAATTAATCATATATTTGTCAAATTAAGGCATTCAAGAATCATCACAAAGTACCATCACCTCCTTTGTGAGGGCCTTAGTAGACCATTCTTTAGGATAAGAACCTTAAGGATTGCATTAGATTCCAAATTCTAAAAAATCTTTGAATTGATAAGAGATACGTACTATATACTGGTCACAATATTTACCTCCCTGAAATGTGAAAAAATGAGACTGTTGAAATTTTGTATATCCCATTGAATACCCATCATAATCATCAATTTATCCCTAGACAAGTATAGATATTATTGATAACATTGATGATGCACACATGTTGTCTCCCTCAACTTCAACATTTGAATTTCCAAGCCTAAGTTCTTCTCGAATACCATTGCGCAAGATTATGGCATCCACAAGCACTGAAGGCTTTAATCATGAAGAAGACGTCATGTAAGGACTCAACAACCCTGTATCATTTCCCAGCTAATGGTGTCGCCATGCCAAGGCCGCTCATCGCTAGGATTTAGTACAAGACACTTCAACATGAATTTTGGCCTCTTGAGATGGCGATATTCCCTGGTGAAAGGACGCAACTAAAATATATGGTATGTTAATTAATCATATGTTTGTCAAATTAGCACATTCAAGAATCATCACAAAGTACCATCACCTCCTTTGTGCGGGCCTTAGTAGACCATTCTTTAGGATAAGAACCTTAAGGATTGCATTAGATTCCAAATTCTAGGAAATCTTTGAATTGATAAGAGATACGTACTATATACTAGTCACAATATTTACCTCCCTGAAATGTGAAAAAATGAGATTGTTGAAATTTTGTATATCCCATTGAATACCCATCATAATCATCAATTTATCCCTAAACAAGTCTAGATATTATTGATAACATTGATGATGCACACATGTTGTCTCCCTCAACTTAAACATTTGAATTTCCAAGCCTAAGTTCTTCTCGAATACCATTGCGCAAGGTGATGGCCTCCATAAGCACTGAAGGCTTTAATCATGAAGAAGACGTCACGTAAGGACTCAACAACCCTTTATCATTTCCCAGCTAATGGTGTCGCCATGCCAAGGTCGTTCATCGCTAGGATTTAGTACATGGTTCCAGCCTTGTAGCGGGTTGTCACACTTTTTGGGTCCTTCTCGAAGTTATCTTTCTCACACGTGCATTTTGCAATACCGAGACTGGAAAGAAGAGAGCGGTTGTGATAAGGTAAGCTAAGTTAAAGAGTTCCAGATTTGGGTTTGTCATTAGAGTAGTGGTGATTTCTCAGTTATGAATTGGAATGTACAACATGTAGTGATGTTATACATCTCTACATCTTGTACATTCCAATTTGTAAGCTAGCAATCACCACTACTCCAATGACAAACCTAAATCCGAAACTCATTAACCCTACTCACCTCATCACAACCGCTCTCTTCTTTGCAATCTCGGTATCACAAATTGCACGTGTGAGAAAGAAAGCCTCGAAAAGGACCTCAAAAGTGTGATAACCCGTTATAAGGTCATGGCTTTGTTCTTGATCTTTATGGCTAGTTAGTTCAACGAGGTGGTGTTGTTAGTCGTGAAAAAGATACATGTGTGATGGTGACGAGTTCTTCATGAAAAAAGTGTTTGTTTTTGGCGGCATTCTTGCCATCAGATTCATTCAAAAATCTCTCATCATCATGCCTTAAAGGAAGCTTGTGGGAAAATTTCCCATTTGTCGGGTCCGTCAATCACCATCTTGATTGTGGTAGTATAAATCAGTACCATAATAAATTGTTGATGACGAGGATGAGAACATGCAACTCTGACGAACGTCAATCCTTCCATTCCCCTTTTCGGTGCCATGTGAATAGAGAAAACAGCCAAAAGCGTGGCATTGTCCCCCGTTTCACCACTGACACTCAAGTCGATATCTATCCAAATGTCATTGGTAATGGAGTGACTCCAAAGTCCACAGAAACATTAAAGAGTCTAGTTTGATCCCTCCAAATTTCACACAAAACAGACGAGCGAATTGAAAGTTGTAGTGATTCAATTATGAGTTCAAATATAGATTGCCTTCTCATTATTGACTCTTGGTGATCTTTGTTGATGGTAAATCACTTACACATACAATTGTCTTAAGAATAAAGTAGGTTTAGCCATATAAAAGAGATGTATCTTTTTATTTTAAAGTAATATATGTAAATTAACCATATATGATGAACATGAAGTTATAAAACTACAAACAATTTGTAATTTAAGATAGTACTAGGAGTCTATGGAACAAGACAAAGTAAATCAGAGATAATGCTAACATCGTCATATAAGATAGAGTTTTTTATACCATAATAAATTGTTTATAATAACTCATCGTGACTAACATCTGATGAGTAGAACTCAAACTTGATGTGTATTACTCAAATCATCAACTAATACGGAACAACTAAAAAAAGGGTTTTATTCCACCCCAATAAATTCATTGCATTTTATATATTATCTTCTTCATGATTACGTCTTAAATGTGGCTAAACTATTTATATTCTCCTTTTGGCTTTACATATACAAATATGCAACCTCTTTTGTTATTAACTTGCTGCTTATATGCGATCTTTGAGTGTATAATTTGAATTCATAATCATAAAGCAAAGGTAATATAAGCTGACTTTTTTTTTTACTCGAAACCTGAATAATCCACTATAGATATATAGATTGTTCGGGCACCACAAATCAAATGGAAAGCCATATATATGAAGTATTTCCAGTTTAACTAGTAAGTATGACATCTCATAACCCCGTGGTTACGAGTCTAACAGTCTAGGTACATCCAATGGACAAAAGAAATGAGAATGTATATTATAGTATTTCCAGCTCAACTAGTAAGTATGACATCTCGTAACCATGTAGTCACGAGTGCAAGAGCCTAAGTACATCCTACGGACAAAAGAAATGAGAAGCTATATTATGTACCATGCATTAAAAATTGTGTCATTTTAGCCTTCAATATTTGTTAAGAAATATATTTGTCATTTTAGAGTTTTTGGTAATGATTTATTAGCGAGTTACGAGGAAAATTATATTTATTCCCTGGTTAAAAATGACGTGAGTAGTTATTAAATTGTAAATTTTCAAAAGAAAACTTGTAGTATATTAGCTTAATGATTGCATTTCCCAATAATTGTATCAAAGACCAAAATAACACTTATTTCTTAACGAAGGGAGTACTATATATTCCGAGATGCATGCCGTTAGTAAATTTTAATCAACATGTTTATAACATTTCATAACAAAAATTTACTAAGGGTATCATAACTATTTCTTGAAATTTATTTGATAATTGAAATACTTCGTATGTTATACGCTTAAAATATAAGAAACAAATTCTATTCATATTCAGTACTTCGTATACAAAAGGCCACCTGGAATTATTTGTATTAGAAAGAGATGATCAACTTCAAAAATGTGTGATTAACCTATGATACCTTTTCTTTATATAAAAAGAGAAAATAAAATACAAAGTATCGATTATTGGGCCAACCTTTTCATCTAAGTCGGTCGGCCCAACTAAACGCGAGTTCAGTTGGTTGACTGATCACGACTATTGAATCAATGTAACCGGTCGGGGTGATTTAAGAGTCAAAACATACTTTCACTTTATCTTTCGTCCAAATAAAATCTTTAAATATAAAGACCTTTATATTCCAAATATATACGATATAGAGAAGATATGATAGTACATCCTTCATCAAGCAACAAATTAAGTTCACGTGTTTATTTTGGGAAAAAACGTTGCCTATATATTCAATTAAGTAGAGGATTTAGACCTAAGTAGTGTACTATATGCTTGAATAAAAATAGAAATACTAAAATCACATTCTCTAAGTACGAGCTCAATTAGTACATGCAATTATATTATTACTCATAATAAACGATTCAATATAATATCAAAATCCTTTCAATTTTGGCAAGAAAATCAACATGTTCACTCCTTGCCATTTAAATGAAGCTTATAAAAACCTACAACCTTTCACAACAACCTAAACCACATCTAAGTACACTTTGAACACTAATCGTAACCTTCAAAACACAATGGCGAGAGCAGTTGCAGTTTTCTTCATTGTAATGTTGTGTATTGGTAAACAAATCATTATTGTTTATATATTGGTTATTATACTTTTTTATTTTTTCATGGTGCTTATTCTGTGCTTCCAAAAATGTTTTGTGCAGGGTTTTTTGGAGTAGCAATGGGAGGAATTTGTTGTCAAGAACATCAATTACCCTCGGGACCTTGTTCTAATGACAAGTGTAAAACCTACTGTCAGTCGTCATGCAGGGGTGGAGAGTGCAAAATCCGTAAGCATAAAAATGTTTGTCATTGCTATTGCTAGCTAGTAATTTAGTTACTTAATTACCTTATGAATAATTTATTTCCATGTGAAATTTCTCTTTGAAAATTGTTTTGAATTTAGCATCAACATCCATGTACTTTGAGTGGTTTTAATGATCTAATAAAAATATTATATTATTATCATCTTTAGATACTCTTCGTCTTTGTTTTTATTTTATTTTTTAAGTAGGAACACCGCTATGCGGCAAAAATTGTCTTCCGTTGAGGATATGTTGTTCTCTCCTATGTGAAAATCAACGATATATATACCTAACTTACGAATGAAAATGAAGAGCTAAGAAAGTGAAGTCACAAAGAACGTTGACATCAGTTTCTTGAGGAAAAGTACAGCGATGAAGCCATTACGGAGTGTTGAATAGTCACAACAAAACACTAAGCGCCCAAATTGTCGAACGAAGCACGATTGTTGTTGGTTGCAACCAAGAAAACCATCATTCTAACAAAACTAACTTTATACTAACTCATTATAATAAACACATACATTACAAACCAAATTATGATGAATCTTTTGATGAGGGCGAAATTGTGCATATCATAGGATTCAACAAGAATTGTGTGCATATTGCCCATAGTAGGAAGTTGTTCTTTGCCGAAGAGTTTGCAACTTGACAAATGTAGATTGCCTTCTCATTATTGACTCTTGGTGATCTTTGTTGATGGTAAATCACTTACACATACAATTGTCTTAAGAATAAAGTAGGTTTAGCCATACAAAAGAGATGTATCTTTTTATTTTAAAGTAATATATGTAAATTAACCATATATGATGAACATGAAGTTATAAAACTACAAACAATTTGTAATTTAAGATTGTACTAGGAGTCTATGGAACAAGACAAAGTAAATCAGAGATAATGCTAACATCGTCATATAAGATAGAGTTTTTTATACCATAATAAATTGTTTATAATAACTCATCGTGACTAACATCTGATGAGTAGAACTCAAACTTGATGTGTATTACTCAAATCATCAACTAATACGGAACAACTAAAAAAAGGGTTTTATTCCACCCCAATAAATTCATTGCATTTTATATATTATCTTCTTCATGATTACGTCTTAAATGTGGCTAAACTATTTATATTCTCCTTTTGGCTTTACATATACAAATATGCAACCTCTTTTGTTATTAACTTGCTGCTTATATGCGATCTTTGAGTGTATAATTTGAACTCATAATCATAAAGCAAAGGTAATATAAGCTGACTTTTTTTTTTTACTCGAAACCTGAATAATCCACTATAGATATATAGATTGTTCGGGCACCACAAATCAAATGGAAAGCCATATATATGAAGTATTTCTAGCTTAACTAGTAAGTATGACATCTCATAACCCCGTGGTTACGAGTCTAACAGCCTAGGTATATCCAATGGACAAAAGAAAAGAGAAGCTATATTATAGTATTTCTAGCTCAACTAGTAAGTATGAGATCTCGTAACCATGTAGTCACGAGTGCAAGAGCCTAAGTACATCCTATGGACAAAAGAAATGAGAAGCTATATTATGTACCATGCATTAAAAATTGTGTCATTTTAGCCTTCAATATTTGTTAAGAAATATATTTGTCATTTTAGAGTTTTTGGTAATGATTTATTAGCGAGTTACGAGGAAAATTATATTTATTCCCTGGTTAAAAATGACGTGAGTAGTTATTAAATTGTAAATTTTCAAAAAAAAACTTGTAGTATATTAGCTTAATGATTGCATTTCCCAATAATTGTATCAAACACCAAAATGACACTTATTTCTTAACAAAGGGAGTACTATATATTACGAGATGCATGCCGTTAGTAAATTTTAATCAACATGTTTATAACATTTCATAACAAAAATTTACTAAGGGTATCATAACTATTTCTTGAAATTTATTTGATAATTGAAATACTTCGTATGTTATACGCTTAAAATATAAGAAACAAATTCTATTCATATTCAGTACTTCGTATACAAAAGGCCACCTGGAATTATTTGTATTAGAAAGAGATGATCAACTTCAAAAATGTGTGATTAACCTATGATACCTTTTCTTTATATAAAAAGAGAAAATAAAATACAAAGTATCGATTATCGGGCCAACCTTTTCATCTAAGTCGGTCGGCCCAACTAAATGCGAGTTCAGTTGGTTGATTGATCACGACTATTGAATCCATGTAACCGATCGGGGTGATTTAAGAGTCAAAACATACTTTCACTTTATCTTTCGTCCAAATAAAATCTTTAAATATAAAGACCTTTATATTCCAAATATATACGATATAGAGAAGATATGATAGTACATCCTTCATCAAGCAACAAATTAAGTTCACGTGTTTATTTTGGGAAAAAACGTTGCCTATATATTCAATTAAGTAGAGGATTTAGACCTAAGTAGTGTACTATATGCTTGAATAAAAATAGAAATACTAAAATCACATTCTCTAAGTACGAGCTCAATTAGTACATGCAATTATATTATTACTCATAATAAACGATTCAATATAATATCAAAATCCTTTCAATTTTGGCAAGAAAATCAACATGTTCACTCCTTGCCATTTAAATGAAGCTTATAAAAACCTACAACCTTTCACAACAACCTAAACCACATCTAAGTACACTTTGAGCACTGATCGTAACCTTCAAAACACAATGGCGAGAGCAGTTGCAGTTTTCTTCATTGTAATGTTGTGTATTGGTAAACAAATCATTATTGTTTATATATTGGTTATTATACTTTTTTTATTTTTTCATGGTGCTTATTCTGTGCTTCCAAAAATGTTTTGTGCAGGGTTTTTTGGAGTAGCAATGGGAGGAATTTGTTGTCAAGAACATCAATTACCCTCGGGACCTTGTTCTAATGACAAGTGTAATACCTACTGTCAGTCGTCATGCAGGGGTGGAGAGTGCAAAATCTGTGAGCATAAAAATGTTTGTCATTGCTATTGCTAGCTAGTAATTTAGTTACTTAATTACCTTATGAATAATTTATTTCCTTGTGAAATTTCTCTTTGAAAATTGTTTTGAATTTAGCATCAACATCCTTGTACTTTGAGTGGTTTTAATGATCTAATAAAAATATTATATTATTATCATCTTTAGATACTCTTCGTCTTTGTTTTTATTTTATTTTTCAAGTAGGAACACCGCTATGCGGCAAAAATTGTCTTCCGTTGAGGATATGTTGTTCTCTCCTATGTGAAAATCAACGATATATATACCTAGCTTACGAATGAAAATGAAGAGCTAAGAAAGTGAAGTCACAAAGAACGTTGACATCAGTTTCTTGAGGAAAAGTACAGCGATGAAGCCATTGCGGAGTGTTGAATAGTCACAACAAAACACTAAGCGCCCAAATTGTCGAACGAAGCACGTTTGTTGTTGGTTGCAACCAAGAAAACCATCATTCTAACAAAACTAACTTTATACTAACTCACTATAATAAACACATACATTACAAACCAAATTATGATGAATCTTTTGATGAGGGCAAAATTGTGCATATCATAGGATTCAACAAGAATTGTGTGCATATTGCCCATAGTAGGAAGTTGTTCTTTGCCGAAGAGTTTGCAACTTGACAAATGTAGATTGCCTTCTCATTATTGACTCTTGGTGATCTTTGTTGATGGTAAATCACTTACACATACAATTGTCTTAAGAATAAAGTAGGTTTAGCCATACAAAAGAGATGTATCTTTTTATTTTAAAGTAATATATGTAAATTAACCATATATGATGAACATGAAGTTATAAAACTACAAACAATTTGTAATTTAAGATAGTACTAGGAGTCTATGGAACAAGACAAAGTAAATCAGAGATAATGCTAACATCGTCATATAAGAGAGAATTTTTTGTACCATAATAAATTGTTTATAATAACTCATCGTGACTAACATCTGATGATTAGAACTCAAACTTGATGTGTAATACTCAAATCATTAACTAATAGGGAACAACTGACAAAACGGTTTTGTTCCACCCTAATAAATTCGTTGCATTTTATATATTATCTTATGCATGATTACGTCTTAAATGTGGCTAAACTATAAATATTGTTCTTTTGGCTTTACATATACAAATATGCAACCTCTTTTGTTATTAACTTGCTGCTTATATGCGATCTTTGAGTGTATCATTTGAACTCATAATCATAAAACAACGGTAATATAAGCTGACTTTTTTTTTTTTACTCGAAACCTGAATAATCCACTATAGATATATAGATTGTTCGAGCACCATAAATCAAATGGAAAGCCATATATATCAAGTATTTCCAGCTTAACTAGTATGTATGACATCTTATAACCACGTGTTTATGAGTCTAACAGCCTAGGTACATCCTATAGACAAAAGAAATGAGAAGCTATATTATAGTATTTTCAGCTCAACTAGTAAGTATGTGATCTCGTAACCATGTAGTCACGAGTGCAAGATCCTAAGTACATCCTATCGATGAGAAGCTATATTATTCTCCATGCGTTAAAAATTAAGAGTCATTTTAGCCTTCAATTTTTTTAAGAAATATATTTGTCATTTTAGAGATTTAGGTAATGATTTATTAGCAAGTTATGAGGCAAATTATGTTTATTCCCAAGTTAAAAATTATGAGAGTAGTTATTAAATTGTAAATTTTAGAAAAAAGTTGTAGTATATTTGCTTAATGACTGCATTTCCTAATAGTTATATTAAAGACCAAAATGACACTTATTTCTTAACGGAGGGAGTACTATATATTTCGAGATGCATGTCGTTAGTAAATTTTAATCAACATGTTTATAACATTTCTTAACAAAAATTTACTAAGGGTATCATAACTATTTTCTTGAAATTTATTTGAAAATTGAAATACTCCGTATGTTATACGCTTGGAATATAAGAAGCAATTTATCTTCATATTCAGTACTTCGTATAGAAAAGGCCACTTGGATTTTTTTTGTATTAGAAAGAGATCATCAACTTCAAAAATATGTGTGATTAACCTATAATACCTTTTCTTTATATAAAAAGATAAAATAAAATACAAAGTATCGGTATTGGGCTAGCCTTTTCATCTAAGTCGGTCGGCCCACCTAAACACGAGTTCCAATTGGTTGACTGGTCGTCGACTATTGAATCCAAGTAACTGGCCGGGGTGATTTAAGAGTCAAAGCATACTTCCAATTTATCTTTCGTCCAAATACAATCTTTACATATAAAGACTTCTATTTTCCAAATATATACGATATAGAGAAGATACGATAGTACATCCTTCATCAAGCAACAAATTAAGTTCACATGTTTATTTTTGGAAAAAACGTTGCCTATATATTCAAATAAGTAAAGGATTTAGACCTAAGTAGTATACTATATGCTTGAATATAAATAAAAATACTAAAATCACATTCTCTAAGTATGGGCTGAATTAGTACATGCAATTATATTGTTACTCAGAATAAATGATTCAATATAATATCAAAATCTTTTCAATTTTGGTAAGAAAATCAACATGTTCACTCCTTGCCATTTAGATGGTCAAGATTGAAGCTTATATTAATCTACAGTCGTTCACATTAATCTAAACCACATCTAAGTACACTTTGAGCACTAATCATAACTTTCAAAACACAATGGCAAGAGCAGTTGCAGTTTTCTTCATTGCAATGTTGTGTATTGGTAAACAAATCATTATTGTTTATATATGAGCTTTTATACTTTTACTTTTTTCATGGTGCTTATTTTGTGCTTCCAAAATGTTATGTGTAGGGTTTTTTGGAGTAGCAATGGGAGGAATTTGTTGTCAAGAACATCAATTACCCTCAAGACCTTGTTCTAATGACAAGTGTAATACCTACTGTCAGTCGTCATGCAGGGGTGGAGAGTGCAAAGTCCGTGAGCATAAAAATGTTTGTCATTGCTATTGCTAGCTAGTAATTTAGTTAATTAATTACCTTATGAATAATTTATTTCCTGGTGAAATTTATCTTTGAAAATTGTTTTGAATTTAGCATCAACATCCATGTACTTTGAGTGGTTTTAATGATCTAATAAAAATATTATATTATTATCATCATTTGATACTCTTTGTCTTTGTTTTTATTTTATTTTTCAAGTAGGAACACCGCTATGCGACAAAAAATGTCTTTCGTTGATGATATGTTGTTCTTTCCTATGTGAGAATCAAAGATACATATACCTATCTTACGAATGAAAATGAAAAACTAAGAAAGTGAAGTCACAAAGAACATTGACATCAGTTTCTTGAGGAAAAGTACCACGATGAAGCCATTGCAGAGTGTTGAATAGTCACAACAAAACACTGATCGCCCAAATTGTTGAACGAAGCACGTCTATTGTTGGTTGCAACCAAGAAAACCATCATTTTAACACAACTAACTTTTATAATTACTCATTATAATAAACACATACATTACAAACCAAATTATGATGAATCTTTTGATCAGGGCGAAATAGCGCATATCATAGGATTCAACAAGAGTTTTGTGCATATTGCCCATAGTAGGAAGTTGTTCTTTGTCGAAGAGTTTGTAGCATGCAACCTGACAAATGTAGTTTGCCTTCTCATTATTGACTCCTTGGTGGTCTTTGTTGATGGTAAATCACTATTACATACATTTGTCTTCAGAATAAAATAGGTTTAGCCATAGAAAAGAGATGTATCTTTTTATTTTAAAGCAATTTATGTGAACTAACCATATATGATGAACTATGATGAACATGAAGTTACAAAACTACAAATAATTTGTAATCTAAGATAGTAGTAGGAGTCTACGGAACAAGGCAAAGTAATTCAGAGATAATGCCAATATCGTCATGTAAGAGAGTTTTTTTTTGTACCATTAACAAATTGTTTATTATAACTCATCGTGACTAACATATGATGAGTAGAATTCAAACTTGATGTGTAGTACTCAAATGATCAACTAATAGGGAACAACTGAAAAAAGGATTTTGTTCCACCCCAATAAATTCGTTGCATTTTATATATTATCTTCTTCATAATTACGTCTTAAATGTGGCTAAACTATTAATATTGTCCTTTTGGCTTTACATATACAAATATGCAACCTCTTTTTGTTATTAACTTGTTGCTTATATCCGATCTTTGAGTGTATCATTTGAACTCATAATCATAAGACAAAGGTAATATAAGCTAACTTTTTTGTTACTCAACCTAAATAATCCACTTTAGGAATATAGATTGTTCGAGCACCACAAATCAAATTGAAAGCCATATATATCAAGTATGTCCAGCTTAACTAGTAAGTATGACATCTCGTAACCCCATAATTACGAATATATTAGCCTAAATATCAATAATTTATTGTGATACAAATTTATACTATACACTGAGCATTGAGTACACAACGTACGGCAAGTTACAACCAGAGCACGTGTATTCTAAAGGAAAGAGTAGCCGACGACATTAGCATAAAATACAACTAACTACAAACAAAATAAAGTTACATGAGAAGTGTTAGGTTAACTAAAGAGTACGTCTATCGCAACCAATTAACTATATTAACAAACTAAATTAATTGGTCTTCATTTGCTTAACTTGAAATAATATAGACCACACACAAACAATATATTATTATTATTTTTAGATCAAAAGGATATGATTTTCTAACACAAAATTATAACGTACTGATTGAGTATGGTCTCAACAAAAAATTGCAGATACTTTTATAATTACACATTTCGAGAAGTTAAAGACTACTAGCTTTCCGTATGAGCACGAATTTGATTTGTTATCCAAACGCCTATATAGTACGTATGAAGTTGAAATAGGTGGTGTTATGATTAATGAATGCAACAACGACTAAGCTACACATAATTTTATCTTTTATACGGATTTTATAATATGTGGGTATAATTATATGATAGTATATAAATGTGACAAGAAATCTAGCAAGATTTAAACTTAGACCTATAGATTATTAAGTACTGCCTTAACCACCATACATACTACACATCGTTTGTTTATCTTTGTGCAATAGTATCTATATAAAAATAATTATTGTTATGATTAATAAATGTAATAAATATAAGGATTTTATACATGTAAGTATAGATAGATTGATATCCTAACCTTTTAGCTTTTTTCACCCCTTTTCAAATTGTAATTGTTTCTGCCATAACAAGATTCATTTCTCCAAATTTCGGATTTATCAAAATTATTTCTCATCACATAGCCAATAGATACGTTTCCATCGTTCCTTCTTACCATTTTAGAATTTGCTTTTAATGAGCAAGAGTCGTTTTGTAAGCAAAAACAATGACACATTATATCAAATGATGAGGTAAAATATTATTTATCATTATCTTTATCTATTTTCTTTTTATTATGCTTATAATTTCAACAAGCATGGTGATGGGCTTTAATAAGGGAAAGTTCAATAAAGTAAATTAATTCCTTCACATTAATTGATCTAGAAAAGCCCTAAGGAGGGACTTTTTTTTTCATACGTACATGAGATTGGTTGCCTCCATTGATTGGTTTTTTAGATCTTTTTGTCTGACTTGAGTGTCGGAGGGGCTTTAGGGGAGATTCGGCCCTCCCGTTGACTCGTTTTGTGATTTCAGGAGTATCTGAAAGGTCATATTCCTCATCAGGAGTGCGGAGATCATCGGATACAGTCGTTCCAGTTCGAATCCACAGGGAAGATCAAATTCTTGCATCAACATTTGGCGTCGTCCGTGGGGACGACGACGATGGTCGCCGCTAGGAGGAACATTAGCACGTCCGGATCTGCGAACCCGGGCGCCAACGAAGTTGCTGTGGCTGAGGCCGCGCGTCGCTAGGCAGATTTTGATGTAACCATGCCCTCTATGTCAGCTACAGAGGAGGAAGACGTCATGCGACTTCCACCTACGGGTCCGATCACCCGTTCCAGAGCGAAGAGTGTCCAAGCAGCGACACAATCCTTGGTGACCAGACTTGTAGCCAGTCACGGCCAGATCACTACAGCGCCCGAGCTTCTGTGTCTCGTCAGCTTAGCCGTGACTAACCCCTCTACAGTTACATACAGTCCGATCGAGACATTACTTGTTTAGTACGTTTATGAACATTATCCTATTTTTAGTAGCTGATATTTCTGGGTGGTTTCCGTTTATGTTAAATGGGCCGCCAGATTTAGTAACTAGAGAGTCCGGCCCATTAGGCCCACTCTCTAGTATAAATATGAACTATTGTAAATCATTTCAGTTTACGTCGAAATAGAGCTTTGCTTTCCAGTCGAGTAATCTCCTGAAAACCCGGGCCCTGACATCACAAAAATTAACGCATTTCTAGTCGAACTATCCTGGCGCGTTAATTCGGTTACCGAACTATCCAGTCACTTATCCGCAATCCTGCAACAAGAACTAACCCTAGTTCTTGTCTCCTCACAAACCCTAGACAGCCGCCACACGCACCACCTCCTCTTCCTCCGCTTCTCCACCATCACCACCCTCTTCCGCCGCATCTCCAATCACCACCGTCTTCCGCCTCCAGTCCACAGTGTTTTCCGAACACCCCTAGTCCACCGAACACCTCCATTCCCTTTTCCGAAGAGTTGCTTCGCCCTACTACGCATTCAACGGATCCTTGACAATGAATTGTGGTCCTTCCATCGGACAAGGTCACATCAACTGGCATCAGAGCCAATGAATCGCGTAAGTCGTTCCAACTCTTCTTTCAATCACTCATTCGCTTCCATAAATCAATTCCTGCATCAAAAAGAGAGAGAAAAAACGACGAACCTTTCTACCCAGATTTCGTCCAATTTTTTTCCATTTCCGCAATTTTCTTCCATATTCCTGTAGAGCATCTCGAGACGAGTCCGGGAATATAAAATTCGCCCAAAACGGACATCGTTTGACCCCTCAAAAGGCCAAAATACGAACAAAAAAAAAACAAATTTTTTCCTTCCTGCACAGCCGAACCCTCACACAGTTTTTCTGCAATTTCATGTGTTTTTGCTTGGTTTTTTATTGTGTTTTTTGTAGATTTGCTTGCATATAGGCTTAGATAGTTTGCTTGCAACTGTGTTTGCCTTGTTTGCGCCAAAAATCTGCATCATCTCAATCTCTTTCTCTTCCAACTTGAATCACTGATTTTTTTTTTTTATTATTATTTTATTATTTCTGGCTGCTGTCTGCTGTTCGTGAAATTTGTCCTGCTATTTTGTTGAATTGCTGCGTTGTTGTGTGTTGCGTTGTTATACAGAGTGCTGCTACGTTTTGTGTTGTTCGTGAATTCGCAACAATAGGGTATTAGTAAAAAAAAAAAAAAAAAACAAGTTCAGCTGTTGTTCGCGGCTCTCAAAAAAAAATCATCAGCTGTTCGTAGAAAAAAAAAATTACCGAGACCACACAAGCCAAAATAAGGCAAGTGCGTCTCTTCGCAGTCCAGAAGGGAGAACTCGGTCTTGAATCCGACACCTTCACATTACCGTCATCACAGTGATTCATTTACCATCTTCTATATCTTTCACTATATGGGCTGCAAATCTTGGTTGACTGTGTTGTGCTTACTTATGTGCTTATATCCTTGCATATATACTTTTGACATTTTCTTGCTGAGCATCGCCTTGATTTTGTTGATTGTTGTGTGAGTTGCTTTAGCCTGCTCATAACCGCCCATACGATCAGCCAGATTAGTTGCCTGAGTGATTGTTTGTTGAGTTCAGTTCTGCTTACCTATTTGTTGATTCTCTGTTATTGTTCGCTTTGATTCTGTGGTTTGCCATTTCTTGTTGTCGGGTACCATGTCAGCAGGTGATACAACCTGTGAGACAGGCGCAGAGACTGCTGAACAACAAATGCTCAGAGAGCTGCTTGCTCGAGACAAAGCAAGAGACGCGCAGTTCGCTGAACTCCAGCAGAAGTATGAAGAAATCTTAGCTCGCCAGCAACCGGTTCCGGTCACTATGCTAGCTTCTGCTCAGGATCAACTACAGGAAAATGAGTTGAGCGCCTTAGCCCTGGAAAAGGCGAAGGGTAAAGCTGTGATGCTACCCTCTACATCGGAACCAGGTCAGCAGAAACACCTGGCTTCGCAACGAGACAACACTGTAGTTCCGCAGCGTGGTCGACAACGACGGTCTGCGCAAGTAGTGATCCGGGAAGAGAACACTGCAGCTACAGAGGCCGATGATGAGAGTTCCCAAGAGGAGCGTGAGGACGATCAGGTTCATTCCAGTGGTCGACATAGGCAAGGCTGCTCACTGACATTACAGCCTACTACCGGTCGTCCCCATAACCAGCCGTCTGGTTTACATCTGCAGCAGAGACAACATCAGCGTCAACGACCAAACATGTGATACCCCGTATTTTGTAAGGTTATTTTGGGAATTTTGAGAATTTTCCCGAGTACCCGTTTTATACGTCGGATTTAATTCAGATAGGTTGAGACATTCTGTAATGTGCTCTATCTCTGTAATATTTTTCTCAGTGAAATAAGATACATACGACGTACTTTGGATTTTAATACTCGTTCGTGTATGATTATTTTTATCCCGGTTTAAGTTGTCATCGTCCAAAAGCTGAGAGGGGCAAAGCCACGGTGGCGGTGCCCGCCGCATTTATTACGGCGCCCGCCGCGAAGGGCTCGAGGCTATAGTGCCCTCGTCTTCTAGCTGGGCGCGACGACCAGAAAACGGTGCCCGCCGTGCTTTTGCGGCGCCCGCCGTAAATGCCCGCCGTAGTGCAATTTGTGAAGCGGCGACCAAGGGAATTACGACGCCCGCCGTTTTCTAGCAGGGGCATAGCCCTGTGGTCGCCGGAGACGTCTGACAAGGCGCCGATTTAGCCTCGCCACGTCTCGCTTAGACCATCGCGGTGTCCACATGATCTGTGGCTATAAAAGGAAGAGGATTGGGGTCAGATTCATGCACAAATCAAGCTGAAATCCTCAAATCTTCCTCTCGCCGGAGTTTGTGCCTCTCGCCGAATTTCTGGAGCGATCGCCGGTGGCCTTTGGTGTTGTTCCAGTAGCCCTTCGAGAAGCTTTTGGTTGCCTTTGGAGGTCAGAACCCAAAGCAAGTCGAAGGAGGCCGAGTCGCTCGTGTTTTGGGTGAGTTTTCTTGCCGTTACTGTTGTCGGAGTTCTTCACGGCGACCGCGGTGTTCTTCACGGCGCCCGCCGTGATGAACTGCGGCGACCGCCGCGAAGAACGGCGACCGCCGCCAGTGGCCAGAAGCCCTTTTATTGGCTTGGCTTTGGTAGTCGACGTTGTGGCGTCGTTCCTTTCGTTTTCTTTCGTCTTTCCTTAGATTCATACTAGTTATGTCGAATCTAACTTAGGGTTTCCTTATGGGTCGATTCGAAGGAATCTGTGTGCCAGATCTGTTCCTGTGTCGAGCCCGGAATCCCGTCGTCGTTAGTCTTCATTCAAACTCTGCGGATTAAGGCAAGTGGCGGTTCGCTCTTGCTCATTCGTTCCATATTTACATTAGTTATCAGTAGTTTATCTGAGTAATTAATTTGGAATGAATACTCTGTTTGTCTGGAAATGGTTTTGGTAAACTGTTTTGGAAAACAAAATATTGATATTATAATAGGTTGTATATCTGTTAGAACAACGCTATTATCTGTGATCGCCTTTCGGACCTTTATGTGGATCTATTCTGTAACTATTATTGTGCTATAACTGTTAGTTAGCACTGTTAGATAGGAACGTTACTCGGACTCTGTCCAGTCGTTTCTTTATAATCTGGTATCGGGGTGGCTTGTCTCCATCTGGTACTATTCTAAGATCATGATCGGTCTCTTTCACAAGTGTGTAGAGGCAGGACACTTAGCTGGTGTCACAAACCTTCTGGTGTGCGTCACTCTCGACGAAACGTATACTAAGATGTGTCGTCCCAATGGTGGGGTACACATGTAAAAGTCTAATAACGTGATGCGTGTTTTTGAAACATAAATCAGATAAGTGCTACTCGACGCACATAATTAATAAACCTTCGGCAAGTAGTGCAGCTAAGTTATAGTGCAGCTAGGAAAACTCGTCTCGACTTTGATCATAGTACGTTCTCTTTCCAATCTGGATTCGCTGTATGCGATGAGGTTGGTCGTGAACTGAAGCATCTCAGTCAACTTTTAAATCATTGTTGTATGATTCTATAAACATTTCAGATTTGTCATATTTCCTTAAAGACTCAATCTCTTAGAGTCTCTTTTCGAGTCGATTTCTGTGAAGATTCAGTCTTCCAGAATCTTCTCTTGTGCATACCACTTGTTTATTCCAGTAGGAGTATGATGGTTGACTATCGTCATCGGTTATTATTCGAGAAGCGATGAGTCTAACCTAATACGACTGCTTCGAACCATTCTGCTTTATACCCTTGCTAGTCTATTCAAGTAGACTAACCCATGAACTTTGTTCTCCGCATGTGGGCTGGTGTCATCCGTTCGATTCGGCACATCAGATAGGAAGTAGTTCAGAAGAACAGAAGGACTATGGAGTCGACGGTGGTTTTCGAATGTTTTAGCTATTTTGTTAATCAGGTTGAGATCTCTTGGGCAATGACCAGTGTGGTCAAGACTTTTGTTTGTAATGTATTTTATAAGACTTCCGTTGTATCCTACTTTATAAGACTTCCGTTGTATTTGGTTTAAACTCTGTGTTAGCCTATTCGGGATTGGGTTGTAATCCTGATGCGATCCCGCTAAGGATCGATGGAAAGGATCATCGACGAAGTTCCAAGGTCGGGAATAGTGGGCTTGGTTTGTAATAAGGGCTCGGTTTGGGGCTGTTTTTGAGGGAGTAGTGACGTAGGGAGGTTGTGTAGGCTATGAGAGCGATGTGGGATATGACTTTGGTAGAATAGGTGTAGGAATATGAGGGAAAGGGGATTGACGGTGGGTAGGTGTAAATAGGACAAAGGGTGGACGTTTGGTAGTGGTTTGCGGATATAGGGGTCGTTAGCTCGGCTACGAACACTAACGGGTGAGGGATGGAAGCGATGGATATGTTGGCAAGCTCCTCCGAATCTCACGAACGGAACTCCCGAACTCGTTTAAGAGTCACCGAATCTCACGATCGATTCAAGAACGGACTCCTTTCAACACTCAAGAATCGCACTCAAGTATTTTGAGGCAAACTAACTATTAATCAACACATAAAATGACACTAATTTAATTGAAAATGTAAAGGAAATACACTAGATTGTTCTTGCTCTTTTTTCCCGTCTCTCCAATCGGTGGTGTCTAACCCCTTTTTATATTGCACCATCTAGCCTAAAAATGGAATGAAACAAAAGTACTAATTTCATATTTTAATCCTAGCCTAGAGAATAGAATCTACTTAATACAAATTTAGCAATTAAAACCATACTAAAATCAGCAGATTTGGCTCCCTTATTGATTGATGAAGAATGAGTCAACTACTCATTTTATTGGTGGGCAACGGCTGGAAGTAAACCACGGCTGGGCGTTTTGCTGAAGAGGGAGTGATGGCCTTCAGATGAGGGTGCATTGAAGACGGCGGTTACCTCTTCATGGCAGCCAACGGCTCCCTTCTTCATGGCTGGCTTTCAATGCCCTCCCCAACGGTTGCCTGGACTTCAAGAACGCCTTCAATGACGGTTGTGAGGCAACCGGCTCCTTCAATGTCCAGCATCTCTCTGCATGAGGAAGAATCCAAGGCTGAATGTTGAGCTGTAGACGAGGAGGAACGGGCTGGCGCTGCTGGGCCTTGTATGGCTTGTTCTTGGGCTGTCCCTTGGTCCAACATAGTGGGCTGAGACATAGGCATATGGACAACGCCACTGGGCTTCGGCAAGGGGGACTTTGTGGGAGTGATGGGCTGAGACGTAGGCCCAAGGCCAGCGTCGCTGAGCTGGAAGTTGGCCACATCGTTGCTGAGCTGGGAGTTGGCCACAAGGCCGTAAGTGTCCTTGGCGCTGCTGGCAATGGTGAGACCGGGTGTGGCTTGGATCAAAGTAGCCACGGGTAGACCATGGTGGGTCTCGAACAAGGCCTCGTTGAACACAACTTGACCGAGGAGCCGAGCACGTGCCCTAGTGAGAGGCGGAGTCGTTCTTGGTTGCGGCGTCGGGGAGTCTTGGGCATTATCCGGAGTGTCCCCTAGATCTTGGTCGTCGAAGCTTGATGTGGGGATCACATCATCCTCCCCCCCTTGGAAAGGATTCGACCCCGAATCCGCTTGCTCCTCGAAAAGTTCCAAACCTGCATAGAAAGGAGACAAGTCCGAGACGTTGAAAACGTCATGGACACCATACCTGTCCGAGAGCTCAATGCGGTAGGCATTGTCGTTGATCTTCTCAAGCACTTGGAAGGGACCATCGGCTCTCGGTGTTAATTTGGATTGTCGGAGGGAGGGAAAACGATCTTTGCGGAGGTGAACCCAAACGAGATCGCCTACCTCAAAGAGGACTTCCTTGCGGCCTTTGTTAGCTTGCCGCACATATTGCTCGGTGCGCTTCTCTAGTTGTTGGCGCACTTGGTCGTGAAGCTCCCGAATGTATTGGGCTCGTGTGTTGGCATCAAAGTCCTTATGGCTCGTCATAGGGCGAGGAGCAAGATCTAGAGGAGTTGTCGGGTTGATGCCGTACACTACTTCAAAGGGTGACTTTTTGGTCGTCGAATGAATAGCTCGGTTGTAAGCAAACTCAATATAAGGGAGACACTCTTCCCACCTGCGCATGTTAGTGACAAGCATAGTACGAAGAAAAGCACCTAAAGTCCTATTGACCACTTCCGTTTGACCATCGGTTTGAGAATGAGATGATGTAGAAAACAACAACTTAGTCCCCATTTTAGCCCATAAAGTCTTCCAAAAGTGGCTTAAGAATTTAGAATCACGGTCGGACACAATAGATTTAGGTATCCCATGTAACTTCACAACATTATCAAAGAACAAAGTAGCAACATGTGAAGCATCATCAGTTTTAGCACAACCAATAAAGTGGGCCATCTTCGAAAATCTATCCACTACCACAAAAATGGAATCGTGTCCTCTCCTAGAACGAGGCAAACCTAGCACAAAATCCATAGAAATATCCTCCCAAGGTGAGTTAGCAATAGGTAAGGGAAGGTATAATCCATGTGGGTTAAGTTTAGATTTAGCCTTTTTACATGTGGTACAACTAGCACAACACTTCTCTACTTCAATTTTCATTTTGGGCCAATAGAAGTGTTCTTTCAAAATTCCTAGGGTCTTAGTAATCCCAAAGTGTCCCATTAGCCCTCCCCCATGTGCCTCTAATACTAGCAAAGCTCTCATAGAACAATTAGGAATGCACAAACGGGTGGACATAAACAAATAGCCATCTTGAACACTATAGGGTGATTTAGCTTGTGACCCATCGGGATCTATGCATTGGCTATAAATCTCATGAAAATCGGCATCCAATGCATACAAGTCACGAATCATAGCAAATCCTAGGACACGAGCATCAAGAGAGGTGATGAGAGTATACCTTCGTGACAAAGCGTCGGCGACGACATTGTCCTTACCTTTCTTGTACTTGATGACGTAGGAGAATGACTCGATGTAATCGACCCACTTGGCATGGCGCCGGCTGAGCTTGGCTTGACCCCTTAGATACTTCAAGGCCTCGTGGTCGGAGTGGATGACGAATTCTCAGGGACGGAGGTAGTGTTCCCAAGTCTTCAAAACTCGAACCAAAGCATAGAGCTCATTGTCGTATGTGGGGTAGTTTAGGGCAGCGCCTCCAAGTTTTTTGCTAAGATAAGCGACGGGCCTTCCTCCTTGCATAAGTACACCTCCAATGCCCACACCGGATGCGTCGCACTCAATCTCAAAGGTGGATGAGAAGTCGGGGAGTACGAGTAGTGGGGCTTGCGTGAGTCTCGCTCGGAGCGTGTCAAATGCGGCGGCTTGCGCTTCTCCCCATGTGAATGGTACCCCTTTCTTGGTGAGCTCGGTAAGGGGAGAGGCAATAGTGCTAAAGTCCTTCACGAACCGATGATAAAATCCGGCCAATCCTAGGAAGCTTCGGACTTGGCTCATGGTAGTGGGTTGTGACCACTCTTGGATAGCTTTGATCTTCTCGTCGTCGACTCGGAGTCCATATTTCCCTACAACAAAGCCAAGAAAAACCACAGAATCCGTGCAAAAATGGCATTTCTTGAAGTTCACATATAATTGATCTTTTCTTAGCACCGTTAGGACTTGTCTCAAGTGGTCGGTATGTTCCTCTAGGTTTTTGCTATAGATTAAAATGTCATCAAAATAAACTACAACAAATTTTCCTAGAAATTCCCGTAACACATGGTTCATTAGTCTCATGAAGGTACTAGAGGCATTCGTTAATCCAAAGGGCATGACTAACCACTCATATAAACCGTATTTAGTTTTAAAAGCAGTTTTCCATTCATCTCCCTCTTTCATACGAATTTGGTGATAACCACTCCTAAGATCAATTTTAGTGAAAATTCTAGCACCATGTAGTTCATCTAGCATATCATCCAATCGAGGTATATGGTGGCGATATTTTACCGTGATTTGGTTGATAGCTCGGCAATCTACGCACATCCTCCATGTTCCATCCTTCTTTGGTACCAAAAGTACGGGGACAGCGCAAGGGCTAAGGCTCTCTCGAACATATCCCTTGTTGAGGAGATCTTGGACTTGCGTTTGGATCTCCTTGGTCTCCGTTGGGTTGGCTCGGTAAGCGGGCCAGTTTGGAATGGCGGCTTCGAGGAGGAAGTCAACTTGGTGCTCGATGCCTCATAGCGGTGGCAATCCTGCGGGCATCTCCTCCGGGATTAGGTCCTTGAATTCTTCGAGCAAACCTGCAATGGGAGAAGGCAAATCGGATAGGCTAATGCTCGATAAAGACAAGTTAGATGTACAAATAAGCAAAAGGCAAACGGAACCCCCTTTAATCGCCTTCCGGGCATCGTTTTCTTGAGCTGCGTATAGGCACATCGGGTCGGCGGTGGTGGCCGGAATTCCTCCAAGGATGAGCTTGCCTTGCTTCACTCTTTCTTCCTCCTCTTTTAGGACCCTTCGTTGCTCTCAGGCGACATGATCGACCATGATCTCATGTGGGGTCAAGGGTAATAGCTTCACCTTCTTACCATCTCGGGAGAATGAGTACTCGTTGGTGTAACCGTCGTGGATGACCCGCCGGTCATATTGCCATGGTCGGCCTAAGAGCAAATGACACGCACTAATGGGCAAAACATCGCAACTAACCTTGTCTTGGTATGGGCCGATGGAGAAGGATATGTCGGCTTGCTCTTTGACTCGGAGAGGGGCGCTTGATTTTAGCCATTGTAGGGTGTACGGTTGAGGGTGCTCGTGGGTGGGAATGGCGAAGCGGTCCACAGCTTCTTGGGAGATGATGTTGCAACAAGAGCCTCCATCGATGATCACGGTGCAAATCTTCCCTTGGATGGTGCAACGGGTGTTGAACAAGTTCTCCCGTTGGGACACGTCGGGTGCCTTCTCGCTAGCACTCAAGGATCTCTTTACTACGAAACAATCGCCGCTAGGTGCCCGGGCCTCGATCTCCTCTCCATCTTCTTCTTCTCGGGGCTCGTCAAAGGTGGCGTGGGGATCGGGTATGATATCTCCAAAGGCATTGTACAACACCTTCTTCTTGTTAGGGCATTCCCGGGCAAAGTGACCGTTCTCGTAGCAATTGTAACAATGGGTCTCACGGGTGAGGGGGTTGGTGGCGGCGGCAGGTGGGCCGGAGCTAGGGCCGGTGGCGGTGGGCCGGGCTACGGGGGCAGCTGAGGTGGTCGGCGCCGGGAGGGGCGGTGTTGCGGCGGTGGGTGTCGAGGCGCTGCGGGGTGCGTGGGATGGTGGAGCGGGGTCGGTAGCGTCGGGCCATCGGCGGGTGGAGTTGCGGCGGGCTTGGATGGCGTTGTAGGTGTGGGTGGCGTGGTGGAGGGCTCGGGTGATGTCGGTATGGGGCAGCTGCTCCACAACTTGAGAGACGTCGGAGTTCAACCCACCAACGAACTTGGCAAGGATGTACTCGTCGCTTTGGCGGATTCCCGAACGTTGCAAGAGGGCCCAGAGGTCCTTGTAGTACTCGTCGGGGCTTCGTGGGCCTTGGCGGATTCTCTCAAGCTTGAGGAGGATTTGTTGCTTGTAATCTTGAGGGACGAATCGCCCTTTCAAGGCAAGGCGGAGTTGCCCCCATGTGGTGATTTGTGGGCGGTGGGTTTGGCGGCGTTCTTCACATTCTTCTGTCCACCAAGTAAGAGCAAAGTCGGTGAAGTGGATGGTGGCGAGGTCGACCTTCTCTTGTTCGGTGTAGCGGTAGTAGGTGAAGACTTGATCGGCCTTGGTCTCCCAATCAAAGTAGGCATCGGCATTGGAAACGCCGGTAAAGGTGGGGATGGTAAGCTTGATGCCGTGGGTACGTCGGATGTTGGTATCGTCTTGACGGCGGTAAGGTGGAGGTGCAGCGGGTGGAAAGCCATCTTGGTTGAAACCATCATCTTCATAGTCGTAACCATAGCGGTGGGGTTGTGTTTGGTCCGGGTTAGGGGGTCGGGCTACCCGTTGGGCCGGGGTAGGGGCAACATTTTGGTGAGTGGGACGGGGCGGGTTTGGAGGAGGATAGTCGGGGTAGGCGTAGTTGGGTTGGTTTTGTGGAGGATAAGTGGGATAGGGTTGAGGAGCGTTTTGTGGTGTAGGGATCGGTGGTCGAGGGCGGTAGAATGGGTTAGGTTCGACCTCGTGTTGGTAGTTTTGTAGATCGTAGCGAGGGTCATAGTACGGGTCTTGTTGGTAGGAGGTGGTGGGGACATGGTGGGGACCGGTTTTGCGTGGGACGGTGTGGATGTGTGGAAGGTCATCTTGTGGAAGTGGTTCAAGGGGCGGTGGTGGTGGTAAGTGTGCGGAGGTAGATGGATGTTGTGGGGGAAGTGGCAGTGGTGGTGGTAGCATTTCCGATAGTTGAGTGTTGAGTCGAGTAGAGTGCGGAGTGGTATGATGGGAGGAGCGAACATGGTCGGGAGTGGAACGTGGGGAATTCGTAGGATGGGTGTTGGAGCGGAAGTGGTCCGCCATTTGAGCCTGAAGTTGAGCCATCGCCATTTGTTGTGCTTCAAGTTTAGCGGTGTGGTCTTCACCTTGCTTTCGGTTGATCTCCAATTAGGCGGCTAAGGCGTCTTCAAGGCGGGCGATGACTTCGTCGGGAGTGGTGGAAGTGGGCATGGTTGAGCCTTGGTTCTTGTCTTCGAATCCTGAAAAGGTCAAGGGAAACACAACAACGACACTAGCCTCTCGGCGAGTATTTGTAAATTCCGATTTAACCTTAGTAGAGCACAAAAACAAATGGAATCTTGGATCAAATAGGTGAAGTGGATTTAGAGTAGAGATTTAAGATAAACAAAGAAAAACACTTGCAAAAAAAAAAATGTTTTTTTTTATCACTTGCAGTTTTTTTTTCTTGTTTTGCCGAGAGCTTGGCTCATTTTTTTTTTTTTAAACTTGTCGTGAGGGCCTTTTTTTTTTTAGGATAGACCGTAGGTGGGGGGGGGAATGGACAAAAAAAATGACGAACAAAGCGTTGATCCGAAGAAACTCAAATAGTTTTTGGACAAAACTAAAATTGAATCAAGGAACAACAATTCTTACCCCGAGAGCTTGAGGAACTAGCGTCGTGGCTCTGATACCACTTGATGCGATCCCGCTAAGGATCGATGGAAAGGATCATCGACGAAGTTCCAAGGTCGGGAATAGTGGGCTTGCTTTGTAATAAGGGCTCGGTTTGGGGCTGTTTTTGAGGGAGTAGTGACGTAGGGAGGTTGTGTAGGCTATGGGAGCGATGTGGGATAGGACTTTGGTAGAATAGGTGTAGGAATAGGAGGGAAAGGGGATTGACGGTGGGTAGGTGTAAATAGGACAAAGGGTGGACGTTTGGTAGTGGTTTGCGGATATAGGGGTCGTTAGCTCGGCTACGAACACTAATGGGTGAGGGATGGAAGCGATGGATATGTTGGCAGGCTCCTCCGAATCTCACGAACGGAACTCCCGAACTCGTTTAAGAGTCACCGAATCTCACGATCGACTCAAAAACCGAACTTGCTCTAGAATCACCGAATCTCACGATCGATTCAAGAACGGACTCCTTTCAACACTCAAGAATCGCACTCAAGTATTTTGAGGAAAACTAACTATTAATCAACACATAAAATGACACTAATTTAATTGAAAATGTAAAGGAAATACACTAGATTGTTCTTGCTCTTTTTTCCCGTCTCTCCAATCGGTGGTGTCTAACCCCTTTTTATATTGCACCATCTAGCCTAAAAATGGAATGAAACAAAAGTACTAATTTCAGATTTTAATCCTAGCCTAGAGAATAGAATCTACTTAATACAAATTTAGCAATTAAAACCATACTAAAACCAGCAGATTTGGCTCCCTTATTGATTGATGAAGAATGAGTCAACTACTCATTTTATTGGTGGGCAACGACTGGAAGTAAACCACGGCTGGGCGTTTTGCTGAAGAGGGAGTGATGGCCTTCAGATGAGGGTGCATTGAAGACGGCGATTACCTCTTCATGGCAGCCAACGGCTCCCTTCTTCATGGCTGGCTTTCAATGCCCTCCCCAACGGTTGCCTGGACTTCAAGAACGCCTTCAATGACGGTTGTGAGGCAACCGGCTCCTTCAATGTCCAACGTCTCTCTGCATGAGGAAGAATCCAAGGCTGAATGCTGAGCTGTAGACGAGGAGGAACGGGCTGGCGCTGCTGGGCCTTGTATGGCTTGTTCTTGGGCTGTCCCTTGGTCCAACATAGTGGGCTGAGACATAGGCATATGGACAACGCCACTGGGCTTCGGCAAGGGGGACTTTGTGGGAGTGCTGGGCTGAGACGTAGGCCCAAGGCCAGCGTCTCTGAGCTGGAAGTTGGCCACACCGTTGCTGAGCTGGGAGTTGGCCACAAGGCCGTAAGTGTCCTTGGCGCTGCTGGCAATGGTGAGACCGGGTGTGGCTTGGATCAAAGTAGCCACGGGTAGACCATGGTGGGTCTCGAACAAGGCCTCGTTGAACACAACTTGACCGAGGAGCCGAGCACGTGCCCTAGTGAGAGGCGGAGTCGTTCTTGGTTGCGGCGTCGGGGAGTCTTGGGCATTATCCGGAGTGTCCCCTAGATCTTGGTCGTCGAAGCTTGATGTGGGGATCACATCAAATCCCGTAACTCATGTTTCTTTAACAATGTTATGTTTTGAAATTGAATGCTTTGATCATTATGTATCATTTGTATTTCATAAATTGTATTTAAATGGTAAAGCCTTGGGTGATCTCGGTAAGGAACACTGGGGTCACTGGCGGTAATACCTTTCCAAAAGGGTTAAGTTTTGGGGGTGTTACAGTTGTGGCATCAGAGCCAAAGGTTTTAAAACGGGTTTGGGATTTTTATAAACCATTTATCCGTTTTCGAAAATGCTTTAAAAAGGGCTCTGAATCTTCAAAGTAAAAAGAATTTTAAAACACCGTTCATAGTCATGTCTTCTGGATAGTATGATATAGTAAGCTTGCTTCTATGTCTAAAAAGACTAATTCCTTCCTCGTTATCCTATAGGAGATGGGTGCATGTCTCTCTCAGAAGAAGGGGTTGGAAGATGTCGAGATGGATTCACCGTCTCCCGAGAGGCTAGACTTCCCTATACCCCAGAGGTGCTTCGAGGTTGGAGGCCCGAGCAGCCCACCTGAGGAGATCAAGCATGTGCTTCCTGAATCGGTAGTCCTGGTGTCAAGGAATGCAGTAGTTCCTGTGACAGCGTCAGTGGAGCCACCAAGGGAGGAAGCAATGCAAGTAGATGAATCGTCTAGGTACGCGAGAGGGTACTACAATGACGATTACCTGATGGATATGATTATAGAAGGGAGCGAGGAGGAAGATGAAGAAGAGGACCCCATAGAGGATGACCCCGAAGAGGAAGAGGACCCCATCGAGGATGATCTCGAGGAGGATACCGAGATGGACCTCAGCGGACAAAACCAAGAGTCCGATGACTTGAGGCACTTGCTGGTGGATAGTCAGGAAACGGGGATGCAATTTATTCACCCCAGTTCAGAGTTACCACCTGTGCAAGAGTTGACACCAGTGCCAGAGTATGCACCCATGTCAGAAGCTGATTGGGAGACACTGTATACCGAGTACGGTATTAGGAGAAGTGACAGGGAATCTCAGCCTATCCCTACTCCAAGAAGAAGGAGGTCAGAATCCGAGCTGCAGGAGATCCTCCGCCAGAGCAAGGTAATCTCTGCAGAACATCAGCGTTAGAGGGATGAGCTGATCGCCAGTACTCAGAGGAGGGCTGGGATAGGAGGGCCAGTCATGGACGACCCATACTTTACCATGACTGAGATAGGACCATGTGCTTCAGGGTCAAGCAGGGCGCGTAGTCCATCGTCAGATTCCGATGGAGAGCCCCGCCCGAAGAAGCCTTGCATGAGAAGTCTTCCGTATAGGAAACATTTTGGGACGCCATGAGATGGATCAACGTGCCTAGAATAGTTCCATTTTTCCTAGTATTTCCGCATGTACCGTGTAAAACATTCTAGTATTGCAGCATGTACCTTGTAAAATACTACGATCTCCGAGCAATTTGGTCTTGGCACTCGGAAGATCGACTTATGTGTAGCTTGTATAATAGTTCCAATTCATCTATAAAATACCCAGTTGATCTATTTCTGAGTGATTTTGCTACATTAAGTTTATGAAATAAATATTAATGTATGAAATACTTGGAATTGGATCGGTAAACAGATGGTGAACACAAGGAACATGACTCGAGCTGGTGTTGGGACCAGTCAGGATCCCAGACCAACCGCAAGGGATGTCACTCAAGACGAGCATGAGTCTGAGTCCCGCAATCATCCTAGACGCGAAGGTCAAGATCAGACCCAAGCACCAATGACTTTTGATGCTACAACGTTAGAGGCAATTCGAGGAATGGTCATGCAAGCAGTGACTGATATACTGCGACCAAGTGTGCCTCAAGCTCAAGAAGTGCCAACTCACCCACCGGTTCCGAGGTTTGAGGAGCCAGAAAACCATGCTGCCCATGAGAATGCAGTCAGGACTAGGGACAACTATGGTCGTGCTCTGAATACCATTAGTTCTATGAGGCCTGACAGCTTCAACGGAAAAGGGGAGCCAGTCAAGGTGACCCATTGGTTCTCTCACATGGAACGGTTGTTCCGTAATGTGGACTATACTGAGGCTGAAAAGGTCCACATAGCTTCTCTGCAGCTGAAGGAGGATGCTAGTGAATGGTGGGAGAGTACAGGCTTAGCTGATAGCCCTGTATTGACCTGGTCAATGTTTAAGACCAAAATGATTGACCGCTTCTTCTCTCGTGCTATGAGAGAGGAGAAACACAAGGAGTTTTTGTACCCCAAGACTGATGGATTAAAGGTAGCCGAGCTGGCAACCAAGTTCAATCATCTTCTGCAGTACGCCCCAGCTGAGATAACCAGCGAGGCACAAAAGATCTGGTACTTCCACGAGTGGATGAGTCCAGATATCAAGCCGTTGATGGTGCACCACACATGCTCTACTCTGGAGCAGTATGTGGATGTTGCCTACAAGATGGAAGTGACTCTGGAGGAGTCAACGAAGAGACGCATCCGACAGAGGTCGATGCAGATGCAGAATCAGAGTCAGGGTGGTGGATTCAAGCGACCTGCGCCACCGTCTAGCTTTGCCAAGTCTGGCCGAGCAAAGATGGACATGACTCACGGAGGGTCAACGCAACAGTCCAGTCAGAGCAGAAGTTCAGTTCAGTGTCAGAAGGAGAAGAGATCGTGCTTTGGGTGTGGACATGATGGTCATCTGCAGAAGTTCTGCAAGCAGGGGAAGCAGAAGGGAGTAGAGTCACAGCAAGGGTCAGTTCATCAGAGCAACCGACCTAGGTTTAAGCATGTCGAGACTCCCAGCCCGTCAGTTCAGACGACTGCTCAGAACAGGGGAAAGGCCCCAGCTGTTTCTGGAAGTCAGGGTCAACGCTTGTACGAGATGCGTGAAGCAGATGGACCCAACGCTCCGATTGCTCAAGGTACTCTATACCTTCACTCTACTTCAGTGTGCATTCTGTTTGATTCTGGTGCTACGCATTCCTTTATTTTGGATAGCTGTGTTAGCAAGTTAGACTTAGTGTGCAACGATTCGTGCGACCCTTTCGTCGTCAGTCTTCCTAATGGAGAACGTTTGGTGGGAACCAAGCATCTGTCCGACTTTCCAATTATCATTCAGGGTAAGGAATTCGAGGCAGATCTAATCTGCATAGCCATGGCTCCATACGACATTATCCTTGGTATGGATTGGCTGACGCGTCACAAGGTGGTGATCGACTTCAGTTCAAGAATGGTGACGGTGTCATCTGGGGGCCAGTTCGTGTGCAAGTTCAAAGGTCGAAATGACGCTGATAACGGCAAGATGATCAATGCGATGGCTGCATTTAAGCTACTACGACAAGGATGTGTCGGGTACCTTTGCTACTTGGATTCGCCCGTGAAGGATGGACCTGAGGTTCTTGATATTCCTGTAGTTAGGGAGTTTTCGGATGTCTTTCCGGAAGAAATTCCTGGATGACCCCCGAACCGTGACGTAGAGTTTTCAATTGATCTTGAGCCTGGTACGGCGCCGATTTCCAAATCACCGTATCGGATGGATCCAGCTGAGATGCAAGAATTGAAGAATCAACTTGAAGATCTTCTTGACAAAGGTTATGTCAGGCCGAGTGCATTGCCATGGGGTGCTCCGGTATTGTTCGTCAAAAAGAAGGACGGATCGTTCCGACTTTGTATCGACTACCGAGAGTTGAACAAGGTGACGATCAAGAACAAGTATCATTTGCATAGGATTGATGACCTGTTGGACCAGTTGCAGGGAGCAAAGGTTTTCTCCAAGATCGACCTGAGATCTGGATATCATCAACTCAGGATTCGTGAGCAGGACATTCCTAGAACTGCGTTTAGGACCAGATATGGTCATTACGAGTTCGTAGTGATGCCTTTTGGGCTTACAAATGCTCCAGCTGTCTTTATGGATTTGATGAACCGATGTTTTCACCAGTACTTGGATAAGTTCGTGGTGGTCTTCATCGACGACATTTTGATCTATTCTCCGAATGAAGAAGTCCACAAGGAACATCTGCGGATTGCCTTGTCAATCCTTAGACAACATCAGCTTTTTGCTAAATTGTCTAAATGTGAATTCTGGATAAAGGAAGTGGCTTTCTTAGGCCACGTGATCAATAAAAATGGGGTTATGGTTGATCCCCAAAAGATTGAAGCGGTGGCTAATTGGACACAGCCCCAGAACGTGAAGGAGGTGCGCAGTTTTCTTGGACTTGTCGGGTATTACAGAAGGTTCGTAGAAGGATTTTCAAAGATCGCTCTACCTATGACCAATCTACTCCGCAAGGTTCACAAGAAGTTTGTCTGGAATGACAAGTGTGAGGCCAGTTTCCAAGAGTTGAAGCGACGGCTGACCTCGGCACCCGTGTTAGCACTCCCAGAGGGGAACGACGATTATGTGGTCTATAGTGATGCTTCAAAGTGTGGTCTTGGTTGTGTTTTGATGCAGAGGGGCAGAGTCATTGCTTATGCATCCAGGCAACTCAAGACGTACGAAGAAAACTATCCGACACATGATCTTGAGCTAGCAGCGGTTGTCTTTGCGCTGAAGATTTGGAGGCATTACCTCTACGGTATAAGATGCCAAGTCTTCACTGACCACAAAAGTCTCAAGTATATATTTACTCAAAAGGAGCTAAATATGAGACAATGTCGTTGGCTAGAGTTGCTCAAGGACTACGACATGGAGTTGTTGTATCATCCGGGCAAGGCTAATGTAGTAGCTGATGCACTAAGTCGAAAGACAACGCACGAGACTATAGTTGCTCTACTTACTGCTCAAACCAAGCTAAACCAAGAGTCATGCGATATTGAAGTCTTGTATGACCAGCGTAGAGGGTACCTGAGTATGATGGAAATCCAGGCTATACTGCTGGATCAGATCAAAGAAAAGCAAGTCGATGACATCATCTTGGTGAAGTTAAGCAGTGAAGTGATGGATGGGAAAGCTCTCAGTTTTGTGGTTCAGGATGATGGATCACTTTGGTTTCAGGATCGGATCTGTGTGCCTGACACAGAAGGTCTTCGTCAGTTGATGATGAGAGAAGCTCATTCATCTGCTTATTCTGTGCATCCTGGCTCTAGCAAGATGTACAAGGATCTCAGGAAGAAGTTTTGGTGGCCAAACATGAAGTGGGACGTAGCAAACTTTGTGGCAAAGTGCTTAACTTGCCAGAAGGTCAAGATCGAACACCGCATGCCAGGTGGTGAGTTGCTACCTCTCCCAGTGCCAGAATGGAAATGGGAGGACATCGCCATGGACTTCGTCACTGGGCTACCCAAGACTCGAAGTCAGAGAGATGCTATCTTGGTAATTGTGGATAGGCTTACGAAGAGTGCTCATTTCATAGCCATCAAGACCACATGGGAAACCCAGAAGTTAGCAGAAGTCTACCAGAAGGAGATTGTCCGCTTACATGGCATTCCTAAGACCATTGTATCGGACCGAGATGGTTGTTTCATGTCAAGGTTCTGGCAGGAACTTCATAAGGCTATGGGAACCGAGTTAAGGTTCAGCACCGCGTTTCATCCTCAGACAGATGGCCAGTCTGAAAGGACCATCCAGACCCTGGAGGATATGCTTAGAGCTTGTGTACTCGATCGTCCGACTAGCTGGGAGGACAGCTTGAGTCTGATTGAGTTCACGTACAACAATAGCTGGCATGCTACAATCAAGATGGCTATGTTTGAAGCTTTGTATGGTCGCAGATGCAGATCTCCGATTTGTTGGGATGATAATGCCAAAAAAAATCTGCTTGGACCAGAGTTGGTCGAAAGGACGGCTTCAGACATTGCTTTGATCAGACAAAGGATGTTGACCGCTCAGAGTCGACAGAAGTCCTACGCAGATCGGAAGCACAGGACTGTCGAGTTCGAGGTCGGTGATAAGGTTTTTGTCAAGGTATCGCCATCCAAAGGAGTTTTCAGATTTGGTAAGCGTGGGAAGCTTAACCCTCGCTACGTGGGACCATTCAAGATTCTGGATAGAGTAGGATCTCTAGCATACCGCTTAGCATTGCCGCCATCGGCTCATCCAGTGCATAATGTGTTCCACGTATCTCTGCTCAAAAAGTATGTGCCAGATGAGTCTCATGTACTGAGTTATGAGCACATCGAGATTCAAGCTAATGGTACTTATGAGGAGATGCCCGTACGCATTTTGGAGCGTCGTGACAAGCAGTTGCGTAGCAAGATCGTACCGTTGGTACGGATTCAGTGGTCCAAGTCTGGATCGGAGGAAGTTACTTGGGAAATGTGGGAAACCGAGTCAGATATGCTCAGGCGTTTTCCCAAGTTATTTTCGACCTAAGTTTCGGGGTCGAAACTTCTTTTAAGGGGGAGGAGATGTGATACCCCGTATTTTGTAAGGTTATTTTGGGAATTTTGAGAATTTTCCCGAGTATCCGTTTTGTACGTCGGATTTAATTCAGATAGGTTGAGACATTCTGTAATGTGCTCTATCTCTGTAATATTTTTCTCAGTGAAATAAGATACAGACGACGTACTTTGGATTTTAATACTCGTTCATGTACGATTATTTTTATCCCGGTTTAAGTTGTCATCGTCCAAAAGCTGAGAGGGGCAAAGCCACGGTGGCGGCGCCCGCCGCATTTATTACGGCGCCCGCCGTGAAGGGCTCGAGGCTATAGTGCCCTCGTCTTCTAGCTGGGCACGACGACCAGAAAACGGCGCCCACCGCGCTTTTGCGGAGCCCGCCGTAAATGCCCGCCGTAGTGCAATTTGTGAAGCGGCGACCAAGGGAATTACGGCGCCCACCGTTTCCTAGCAGGGGCGTAGCCCTGTGGTCGCCGGAGATGTGTGACAAGGCGCCAATTTAGCCTCGCCACGTCTCGCTTAGACCATCGCGGTGTCCACATGATCTGTGGCTATAAAAGGAAGAGGATTGGGGTCAGATTCATGCACAAATCAAGCTTAAATCCTCAAATCTTCCTCTCGCCGGAGTTTGTGCCTCTCGCCGGATTTCTGGAGCGATCGCCGGTGGCCTTTGGTGTTGTTCCAGTAGCCCTTCGAGAAGCTTTTGGTTGCCTTTGGAGTTCAGAACCCAAAGCAAGTCGAAGGAGGCCGAGTCGCTCGTGTTTTGGGTGAGTTTTCTCGCCGTTACTGTTGTCGGAGTTCTTCACGGCGACCGCCGTGTTCTTCACGGCGCCCGCCGTGCTGAACTGCGGCGACCGCCGACAGTGGCCAGAAGCCCTTTTATTGGCTTGGCTTTGGTAGTCGTCGTTGTGGGGTCGTTCCTTTCGTTTTCTTTCGTCTTTCCTTAGATTCGTACTAGTTATGTCGAATCTAACTTAGGGTTTCCTTATGGGTCGATTCGAAGGAATCTGTGTGCCAGATCTGTTCATGTGTCGAGCCCGGAATCCCGTCGTCGTTAGTCTTCGTTCAAACTCTGCGGATTAAGGCAAGTGGTGGTTCGCTCTTGCTCATTCGTTCCATATTTACATTAGTTATCAGTAGTTTATCTGAGTAATTAATTTGGAATGAATACTCTGTTTGTCTGGAAATGGTTTTGGTAAACTGTTTTGGAAAATAAAATATTGATATTATAATAGGTTGTATATCTGTTAGAACAGCGCTATTATCTGTGATCGCCTTTCGGGCCTTTATGTGGATCTATTATGTAATTGTTATTGTGCTATAACTGTTAGTTAGCACTGTTAGATAGGAATGTTACTCGGACTCTGTCCAGTCGTTTCTTTATAATCTGGTATCGAGTGGCTCGTCTCCATCTGGTACTATTCTAAGATCATGATCGGTCTCTTTCACAAGTGTGTAGAGGCAGGACACTTAGCTGGTGTCACAAACCTTCCGGTGTGCGTCACTCTCGACGAAACGTATACTAAGATGTGTCGTCCCAATGGTGGGGTACACATTTAAAAGTCTAATAACGTGATGCGTGTTTTTGAAACATAAATTAGATAAGTGCTACTCGACGCATATAATTAATAAACCTTCGGCGAGTAGTGTAGCTAGGAAAACTCGTCTCGACTTTGATCATAGTACGTTCTCTTTCCAATCTGGATTCGCTGTATGCGATGAGGTTGGTCGTGAACCGAAGCATCTCAGTCAACTTTTAAATCATTGTTGTATGATTCTGTAAACATTCCAGATTTGTCATATTTCCTTAAAGACTCAATCTCTTGGAGTCTCTTTTCGAGTCGATTTCTGTGAAGATTCAGTCTTCCAGAATCTTCTCTTATGCATACCTCTTGTTTATTCCAGTAGGAGTATGATGGTTGACTATCGTCATCGGTTATTATTCAAGAAGCGATGAGTCTAACCTAATACGACTGCTTCGAACCATTCTGCTTTATACCCTTGCTAGTCTATTCAAGTAGACTAGCCCACGAACTTTGTTCTCCGCATGTGGGTTGGTGTCATTCGTTCGATTCGGCACATCAGATAGGAAGTAGTTCAGAAGGACTATGGAGTCGACGGTGGTTTTCGAATGTTTTAGCTATTTTGTTAATCAGGTTGAGATCTCTTGGGCAATGACCAGTGTGGTTAAGACTTTTGTTTGTAATGTATTTTAAAAGACTTCCGATGTATCCTACTTTATAAGACTTCCGCTGTATTTGGTTTAAACTCTGTGTTAGCCTATTCGGGATTGGGTTGTAATCCCGTAACTCATGTTTCTTTAACAATGTTATATTTTGAAATGGAATGCTTTGATCATTATGTATCATTTGTATTTCATAAATTGTATTTAAATGGTAAAGCCTTGGGTGATCTCGGTAAGGAACACTGGGGTCACTGGCAGTAATACCTTTCCAAAAGGGTTAAGTTTTAGGGGTGTTACAAAACACTTCTGTGCCGTTTGATATTGATGCTTTCCAGGATCATCAGAGTGCTCGCACTCCTCTTTATTCTGATGAGGAGGATCAGTTTGATGAGTACGACCTTGAGGAGGATGAGGGTCAATTTGGATATGTTGACGGTTTTCATCCGCCTCTCCAGGATCCCCATGAGCTTCAGCACCAGCGTACCAACTATGTGTCGCCTCCTTTGCTGCCTCAGAATCAGGAGGCCTATTGGCACGTTGTCCAGCCCGGGCGCCACCAGCAAGCTCACCAGCCTCAGCGCCCCGCTGCCGGACGACAGCGTCCGCGACAACCTGCCCGCTTTCCTCCCCAGTATGGCGCTCGTCATGTCGAGCCATTAGCGGTCCCTCCAGCTCGGTTTCACGACCGCCAGGCCCAGTCACTTGTCCAATGCCGAGACGTGAAGGTAAAAATCAAAAACTTCTATGGCTTATATGATCCTTCTGTCTTTCTTGAGTGGTTGCAGAACACAGAGCACGTCCTGCGTCATTTGACTGTCCCTGAGTATGAGAAGGTAGACCTCGTGACTCTACATTTTGAAGGAGCTGCACAGACATGGTGGCAACGTATCACACAGCAGCATTACCGGATGGGTTGGGCACCCATTACTGAGTGGCATCAGCTCGTGTACATCATGACTCGGAAGTATGTGCCTTCCACTTACAAGGAGCAAATGCGGACTGAGATCGCTCGTGCGCGACAGGGCATAGATTCGCCTCAGGAGTTCTTCGCTCGCCTCGAGGACATGTACTTCAAGGTTGGCGTTAGTGTTGCTCCGGGCACCTTGCGCACGAGGTTCATCACTAGGCTTAACCAGCCTATCCAGGATCAGGTTGACGTCCTCCCCATTCGGGACCTCAATAATGCCGTGCACACTACGCAAAATTTCTACCTCCAGCAACAGCGCCAAAGGCAGAGACCATGGTAGTCCACGACACCTTCCAGGTTTGGTTCTAGACCCTTTCCTTCGGTTTCAGGCACTGACTCTACTCCTACCTCTAGTGCACATAGACAGGACCGGAGAAGCACAGGTACTGCGTCTGCTACAGCGCTGCCGAGAGCAGCCCCATCTGTTCCTGTTCACCGCCCGCAGCCGCCAAATACAGAGGCCGCTCATTATGACAGAGCGTGCAATGTAGAATGTTTCCAGTGTGGAGGATGAGGACATTACCAGACGAATTGTCCAAATGCGAAGAAGGTCCTCTTCTCCACCCAATCTGCAGGTTATGAGAGTTACGACGACGACGAAGATGACGACGTCGAGGCAGCACCTGTAGCTGTTTATACAGCCGATGCTGATGGTTGTATGGTCAACACTTTTGACCACCATGACGACCAGACCTACCACTTTGCCTTTGTAATACCTCGACAGCTTAGCAGTCCGGCCCATCACAGAGCTGCAACCCATACACCCCAACCCTTCCTTGGGGGCTCCACCTATAACAGGTAGCCATTGCCAAGAGGTTGTTGGTGAGTCTCGAACTCGAGACCTCACCCTTTAACAAGCTGCCAAAGCATCACTTGTCACCAATTGCGCTGCAGCACAATTGGTAACAAGTGGGCGTTAAGCCACTTGTTAAAGCGTGAGGTCTCGTGTTCGAGACTCACGAACAACCTCCCAGCCATGGGGATTTGGTTGGGGTACATGGGCTGCGGCCCATGGATAGAAAAATGGCTCGTCCAATAAGGTCGAAGCCCCTCTCATTCAAAGTGTACTTTTATGTAATACCTCGACAGCTTAGCAGCCCGGCCCATCACAGAGCTGCAGCTCATACACCCCAACCCTTCCTTGGGGGCTCCACCTATAACAGGCAGCCATTGCCAAGAGGTTGTTGGTGAGTCTCGAACTCGAGACCTCACCCTTTAACAAGCTGCCAAAGCATCACTTGTCACCAATTGCGCTGCAGCATAATTGGTGACAAGTGATGCTTTGGCAGCTTGTTAAAGGATGAGGTCTCGAACTCGAGACCTCACCAACAACCTCTTGGCAATGGCTGCCTGTTATAGGTGGAGCCCCCAAGGAAGGGTTGGGGTGTATGGGCTGCAGCTCTGTGATGGCCGGGCTGCTAAGCTGTCGAGGTATTACAGCCTTGGTCACACGACGCGTTCTGAGCATCAAGGAAGGCGACCTAGCTGAGCAAAGGGAGAATTTGTTTCATGCTCGATGCAAACTTCAAAATGCTTCGCTGAGCGTGATCATTGATGGGGGCTATTGCTGCAACATCATCAATGAGAAGGTTGTCCACCACTTCAACCTTTCGACGACTCCATACCCCACTCCATATGGTCTACAGTGGATTTCTGATGGTTCAGGTAACAAAGTCTCACAACAGTGTCTTCTTTCCTTTTCTATTGGTCCTTATAGCGATACTGTGCTTTATGATGTTACCGCCATGGACGCTACCCATTTGCTTCTGGGCCGTCCATGGTTATATGATCGTCGCGTGCTTCACGATGGGTATTTGAACACTTACATGTTCAATTACCACGGAAAGCACGTGACTCTCTTACCCATGAGTCCACAGGAAATATTACAGGACCAGGCAGAGCGCCAACGCTAGAAGGCACTAGAGGCCGCCAGAGCTCCGCCTGCAACGGCATCCCCAGCAGAGAGTACCAGACGACAACTCGGCCGAGGCAAAGACCGAGTTGTGGATGCAGACGGGAACTCGGCCACCAACTCGACCGAGTTGTGGCCCGAGTCAGCGTTCCAACCAGAAACTCGGTCGAGTTCTGGGTCGGGTCAGGGCAATAGCCGCCAACTCGGCCAACCACTCGACCGAGTTATTGACCGAGTCAAGGGCTGCTCTGGCAACTCGGCCGAGTCCCTCCCTCTTCCTGCGTCTTCGCCTTCCGCATCTTTTGGAGGGTCTTCTGCATCGTCAGGTAAGTGTACTACCCCTGGAATTAATTTGCGCTTACCCTATACAGGTTCGGGTGGTTTACCGTCTTCGTCAGCTGCTTCTGCGTCTACCTTGTGGGGCACCTGTGAACCTAGAGTTCTTCTGGCACATCACAGGGACCTCATACCGGCACTTCAAGGAAAGTCTGCTTATTTCCTTCTTATTCCCCGCCTTTGTGCCACTACTACGGTAGAGCCCACACTCTCGCCTGCTATTTTGTCTGTTTTGCAGGACTATGAGGATATCATGCCTGACGACCTTCCACCAGGTCTGCCATCGGTGCGTGGTATTGAGCACCAGTTAGACTTCATTCCCGGCGCTTCTCTGCCCAACCGCGCTGCCTATTGAGCTTCTCCTGAGGAAACAAAGGAGTTATAACGACAAGTCCAAGATCTTTTGGACAAAGGTGTTGTGCGGGAAAGCTTGAGTCCCTGCGCCGTTCCTGTGATTCTGGTGCCGAAGAAGGATGGAACTTGGAGGATGTGTGTGGACTTCCGCACCATCAACCAGATCACCATCAAGTACAGGCATCCCATTCCGCACCTCGATGATATGTTGGACGATCTGCATGGTGCCACCTTGTTTTCCAAGATTGATCTTCGGAGTGGCTATCACCAGATTCGTATGAAGGAGGGCGATGAATGGAAGACAGCTTTTAAGACCAAGTATGGTCTCTACGAATGGCTAGTCATGCCATTTGGATTGACCAATGCGCCATCGATGTTCATGCGACTCATGAACCATGTGCTACGGTCTTTTTTGGGGAAGTTTGTCGTTGTCTACTTTGATGATATACTTATTTTTTCTAGTAGTCTGTATGCGCATATTGACCATCTTAGACAGGTATTAGACTGCTTGAGGAAGGAGAGCTTGTATGTCAACAAAGGTAAGTGCATTTTCTGCTCTGAATCTACAAACTTTCTTGGCTTTATTGTTTCCAGGGATGGTTTACGTGTGGATGACGAGAAGATACGCGCCATCAAGGAGTGGCCTACTCCGACTACCCCCACCCAGGTCCGTTCGTTCTTAGGGCTGGCCGACTTTTACAGGAGGTTCGTCCGCGACTTCAGCACCATCGTCGCCCCACTGCACGAGCTGACCAAGAAGGCGAAGTCCATCACTTGGCTTCTGCGACATGATGATGCATTTGTCGCCCTGAAGGAAGCGCTATGCCGCGCGCCTTTGCTGTAGTTACCTGACTTCACTCGTCGGTTCGAGGTGGAGTGTGACGCTTCCGACTACGGCATCGGAGGGGTCCTGCTACAGGAGAGGCGTCCGATCGCCTACTTCTCGGAGAAGCTTTCGGGTGCTCATCTGAACTACCCGACGTATGACAAGGAGTTGTACACGCTGATCCGGGTTCTGAAGACTTGGCAGCACTATCTCTGGCCGAGTGAGTTTGTCATACACTCCGACCATGCTGCCCTGGCCTATCTGAAGAGCCAGATGACCCTCAACCGCAGGCATGCTAGGTGGGTCGAGTTCATGGAGACCTTTCCGTACCTGATCATGCACAAGAAAGGTAAGGAGAATGTGGTTGCCGATGCCCTTTCTCGCAGGTACGTGCTCATCACTCATCTCCAGTCTAGTTTACTTGGTTTTGCATTGCTCAAGGATTTGTATGCTGATGATGTTTTCTTTAAAGACATCTTTGAGCAATGTAAAATCAGCAGAGAGCATGACACGTATTTCCTGGATTATGGGTATCTGTACAAGGCTGGAAAACTATGTATTCCTACGTCTTCTGGGAGGCACTTGTTGCTCCAAGAAGCACATGACAGTCGTGGCCATTTTGGAGTGTCTAAGACGCTTGCAGCACTTTGGGAACACTTTTTCTGGCCAAAGATGGCCCAATGTGTTACCAGGTATTGCAAGAGTTGTGTGACATGCCACAAGGCTAAGGCACGCTCGAGTCGACATGGTCTCTACACGCCCCTCCCCATTCCTGCAGCCCCGTGGGAAGATCTTTCCATGGATTTTATCACAGGGTTGCCTATGTCTCGGCGTGGTAGAGATTGCATTTTTATAGTGGTCGACATGTTCTCTAAGATGGCACACTTTATTGCCTACAAGAACACCAACAATGCTACGGATATCGCTGGATTATTTTTTGAGCATGTGGTGCGCTTGCATGGGGTCCCTAAAACTATTGTTAGTGATAGGGATACCAAATTTGTGGGCCATTTCTGGAGAACCTTATGGGGGAAGCTAGGCACCAAGCTTTTATTTTCTACTAGTTATCACCCTCAGACGGATGGTCAGACGGAGGTGACCAACCGTACCTTGGGAGCCCTCCTTCGGACGGTTCTCAAGGCGAACCCACGAAGGTGGGAGGACTTACTTGCTACAGTTGAGTTTTCCTATAACAGGTCCACGCACTCCGCGACGAAGCTGACTCCTTTCGAAGTCGTCTGTGGAAGGAACCCGCTGACGCCGCTAGACATGACGCCATACCCGCTGTAGGATCAGGAGAACATTGCTGTTGGCAAGTTGGCTGAGCACATTCAGGAGCTGCACAGGAGGACACGCACACAGCTGGAGCGGTGTGCGCTGCAGTACTCAGCCCAGAATAACAAGGGCAGGCGACGATTGATCTTCGCCCCGGGCGACTTGGTTTGGCTTCACTTGTGGAAGGAGTGATTCCCTTCCGTCCGCAAGTCTAAGCTCGACCAACGAGGTGATGGTCCATTCAAAGTCGTCAAAGCCATTGGCGATAATGCCTACCAGCTTGAGCTCCCGGACAAGTATGGAGTGCACCCGACGTTCAACGTCGCTGATTTAGCACCGTATGTTGAGCCTGAGTACGATGAGGGTGAAGCGGGGACGCTTCACACTCAAGTGGGGGAGGGTGATGTAACCATGCCCTCTATGTCAGCTACAGAGGAGGAAGATGCCATGCGACTTCCACCTACGGGTCCGATCACCCATTCCAGAGCGAAGAGTGTCCAAGCAGCGACACAATCCTTGGTGACCAGACTTGTAGCCAGTCACGGCCAGATCACTATAGCGCCCGAGCTTCTGTGTCTCGTCAGCTTAGCCGTGACTAACCCCTCTACAGTTACATACAGTTCGATCGAGACATTACTTGTTTAATACATTTATGAACATTATTCCTATTTTTAGTAGCTGCTATTTCTAGGTGGTTTCCGTTTATGTTAAATGGGCCGCCAGATTTAGTAACTAGAGAGTCCGGCCCATTAGGCCCACTCTCTAGTATAAATATGAACTATTGTAAATCATTTCAATTTACGTCGAAATAGAGCTTTGCTTTCCAGTCGAGTAATCTCCTGAAAACCCGGGCCCTGACGTCACAAAAATTAACGCGTTCCTAGTCGAACTATCCTGGCGCATTAATTCGGTTACCGAACTATCCAGTCACTTATCCGCAATCCCGCAACAAGAACTAATCCTAGTTCTTGTCTCCTCAGAAACCCTAGACAGCCGCCGCACGCACCACCTCCTCTTCCGCCGCTTCTCCACCATCACCACCCGTCTTCCGCCGCATCTCCGATCACCACCGTCTTCCGCCTCCAGTCCATAGTGTTTTCCGAACACCCCTAGTCCACCGAACACCTCCATTCCCTTTTCCGAAGAGTTGCTTCGCCCTACTACGCATTCAACGGATCCTTGACAATGAATTGTGGTCTTTCCATCGGACAAGGTCACATCACACAGTGTAGTTGGTTGACAAGTGGTGATATTTCCACTTGTTAAAGGAGGTCCTGGATTCGAGTCCCACCTCCAACAACCTACAGGCTTATACCCTGTGAGCATCTGGTTGGGGTGTGTGGCCTGCAGGCCTGCTGTGAGTCTCGGCTGTTCCTGTCGGTCTAGCCCGACGGGCCGTGGCTAGCCGGACCCCCGCCCAAAGGGCCGATGTGGGGCCCACCGAGATGGGTTGTGGAGTCAGACTCACATCAGATTTGGAGGTGACGGTTGTTGAAAAGGATTGCCAGATGGCAGAGCTTGTAGAAACCTTAGCAAGCCGGGATCGCGAGATGCAATTGATTCAAGAAGAATTGAGCGTGGTGCACATGAGGGCAGATCGCTCTGCAGGGAAGCGTTTGGTCGGCGATTCAAACATTGCTAGGGATGGGCGTAGGCTTTCCAGTGTGCTTGAAGTCCCAGAGGGTCATGTGAGCCGAGACGAGGAGTGTCGACGGGGACATGCTAGTACGGTCCCCAGGAAAGGCAGAGAGCCCAATCGCGATAACAATTCACATGGACTGCAACGTGATGATGACGGAGGGCGCTGGAGAAGAGTTCGGACTTCGTCATCGGCGTACAGGCCGAGTCGCGACCGCTCTGAACCGCGTCCGTCCCAGGTGCACGCCCAGGATCGTCGGCGGTCACGCCCGACGCGTGGAGATGGGCGAGGAGCCGAGCACTCAGGGGGACGGTTGCATCGGTCCCGGTCCCGCTCGTCCGTGCGCAGGGAGAGGTCAGTGTCTGCTGAATCAGGTCGTAGATCCCAGCATCGTTCAGATCGAATGGTTGAGGCAGAGCGACGTCTGCTTCGTCTTCTTGATAATCAAGGAGAGTCCTTAGTTAACGCGCAGGAGCAAGCATAGCAAAAGGTCGCTCGGATGACTTCCACGCCATTCGCTAGGGACATCCGAAATCAGCCCCCACTAGCTAAGTTTTCGACCCCTTCTTTCGAGTTATATGATGCAAAATCAGACCCTGTTAGACATATTGCTATGTATTCGCACAAAATGGCACTGTGGATCTCAAATGAGGCGCGTATGTGTAAGAATGCACTAAAGATTAGCCCTGGGGAATTGTGTAAGAATGCACTAAAGATTAGCCCAGGGGCATTGTGTAAGAATGCACTAAAGATTAGCCCATGAACATTGTGTAAGAATGTACTAAAGATCAGCCCAGGGGCATTGTGTAAGAATGCACTAAAGATCAGCCCAGGGGCATTGTGTAAGAATGCACTAAAGATCAGTCCAGGGGCATTGTGTAAGAATGCACTAAAGATCAGCCCAAGGGCATTGTGTAAGAATGCACTAAAGATCAGCCCATGGGCATTGTGTAAGAATGCACTAAAGATCAGCCTAGGGGCATTGTGTAAGAATGCACTAAAGATTAGCCCAGGGGAATTGTGTAAGAATGCACTAAAGATTAGCCCAATGACATTGTATAAGAATGCACTAAAGATTAGCCCGGGGGAGTTGTGTAAGAATGCACTAAAGATTAGCCCAGAAGCATTGTGTAAGAATGCACTAAAGATTAGCCCAGGAGAATTGTGTAAGAATGCACTAAAGATTAGCCCAGGGGCATTGTGTAAGAATGCACTAAATACTAACCCAGGGGAATTGTGTAAGAATGCACTAAATACTAACCCAGGGGAATTGTGTAAGAATGCACTAAAGATTAGCCGAGAGGCATTGTGCAAGAACGTACTAAAGTTTAGCCCAGGGGCATTGTGCAAGAATGCACAAAAGATTAGCAAGCCATACGAAGAGGAAAAATTCTTCGGAAAAATGTCCGACCGCACGGCTGTGCGTTTTACCGCACAGGCCGTGCAGTAGCCTCGACATAAGGCATGAAAAATTCTTTGGAAAAATGTCCGACCGCACGGCCGTGCATTTTACTGCACATGTCGTGCGGTGGCCTTGAAAAAAAATAAAAAAATAAAAAAAAATTACCGACTGCACGGCTGTGCGTTTTACCGCACGGCCATCCGTTAGCCTCGACTTGCATTACGCTATTTGTTTTCAGAAGAACGAACCGAGGATACCGGGCCTTAATAGGTTTGGTTATATTCGGCCTCTCAAGCCTCTACGAGCCCTCAAAGCCCGAGAGGGAAATTGATGAGGTAAAATATTATTTATTATTATCTTTATCTATTTTCCTTTTATTATGCTTATAATTTCAGCAAGCATGGTGATGGGCTTTAATGAAGGAAAGCCCAATAAGGTAAATTAATTACTTCACATTAATTGACCTAGAAAAGCCCTAAGGAGGGGCTCTCTCTTCTTTTTCATACGTACATGAGATTGGCTGCCTCCATTGATTGGTTTTGAGAGCTTTTTGACTGATTTGAGCGTCGGAGGGACTTTAGGGGAGATTCGACCCTCCCGTTGACTCATTTTGTGATTTCAAGAGTATCTGAAATGTCATATTCCTCATCAGGAGTGCAGAGATCATCAGATACAGTCGTTCTAGTTCGAATCCGCAGGGAAGATCAAATTCCTGCTTCAACACCAAATATTATCTATAATTAGCCAACAACTATATTACCAAAAAATTAAAAAAATTACCAAAAATAATTCCAACTTTCACTAGCACATAAAAAATAGGGATTCCAACTTTCAAGTCAGTTTTTTTTCAACTTTCACTAGATGACGTGTACTCGAAATCTTTTCGTAGTTGCACGTGATAAGTGATTCTCCTTTGTACAAGATATCTTATTAGGTAGGGTTGTTCATCAGTCCAAAACCAAACCAAACCGAAATCGAATTTCGGAATTTTGTGGATCGAAAACCGAATCTAACATACTCGGTTCGGTTTTATTCAGTTCGGTTCGGTTTTGGACCGACATAACCGAACATTTTGAAATTAGGTTAATTTAGTTTATTGAAGCGGGTTTTAGTGCACAAAACTGAATTAGACCGAACCGAAATAGACCGAATTGGACCGAACCGAATAAGGTTGCACTAATTTATCTAGAAATCTAGGATTTTATTTTTATTCTTAAAAATAATTGGTTCTGACCGAACCAAAAACCGAATATTGTTTTCATGCGAACCGAATATAATCGGTTCGGGTTCGGTTTGATCCAAAAACCGAAAAACCGAAACCGATGAACATTCCTATTATTAGGCGTCATGTTGTCATCAAATTAGCCAAAATTTCAAGTAAAAAAATCATTTGTATTATTTATATTTCATGGGTTAAAAATTAAAATTATTTTTGGTTGGATTGAAATTGGAATCATTTTTAGTATGTCAGTAAAAATTAGGATTATTTTGTGTAACTTAAAAACAACAACAAATCAATTAACTATGGGCCGCCCAATTTAACCGGCCTAGAAACTAGGCCCGTGCCCGTTAAATGTGAAATCCGCGTAGTTCAACGGCCTACCCACCAAAATTTTCAAATTCAAATTCCAAGCTCCAAAGTCGATATTGGTTTTCCTCTTCTCTTCGTCCCCGCTCTGCGCTCTGCTCTCTCCCACTCCAATGGCGACCCCAAACACATTCCTTACAACCCCGACCAAGACCCCATCAGGTACTTCCTCGTCCAAAAGAAGCCACCAACAGTCCCAAAACACGAATGACCCGTTTTCCACCCGCTCGTCCTCCACTTTGGCCCAAGAACTCAAGTCAAGATTCGAGGCCTACAACCGCTTGCAGGCGGCGGCTGTTGCTTTCGGAGAGAAGCTTCCGATACCGGAGATCGTCGCTCTGGGAGGTCAGTCCGATGGCAAGAGCTCTCTCCTTGAAGCCTTGCTAGGGTTTCGGTTCAATGTTCGTGAGGTTGAGATGGGAACCAGAAGGCCCTTGATTCTTCAAATGGTCCATGATCCTACGGCTTCAGAGCCTAGATGCCGATTTCAGGTGGGAAATTGAGTTTCAGATTAATGTCATTTCAGTGTCATTCTATATAATTTGGGTTGATTTGGTGATTTATAGTTTAGGGTTTTTATTTTTTCTTTGGCGTTCAACCCTTTTTGTTGAGATATTTAGCTAAATATGTCATCTTTTTTTTTATTGTTTGATCGTTTTAACTTTTTTATTCTTCTGGACATTTACTTTGTTTCCCTAATTTTCTTCCTTGCAATTGGATGTTGGATTTGAACAGGATGAAGACAGCGAAGAATATGGTAGTCCAATAAGTTTGCCATCTGCGATTGCAGATATAATAAAATCGCGGACTGAGGCGTTACTGAAGAAGACTAAAACTGCTGTTTCTTCCAAGCCAATTGTAATGAGAGCTGAGTATGCGCACTGTCCTAATCTCACAATCATTGATACCCCAGGCTTCGTTCTCAAGGTAGGATTTCAAAGGCTTTTGTTGTACATTAGAAGATTTCGATGATGGGATCTGACTAACAATTTTGATGGAATCATAAATAGGCTAAGAAGGGAGAGCCAGAGACCACACCTGATGAAATTTTGGGAATGGTGAAGTCATTGGCAAGCCCTCCTCACCGCATTCTATTGTTTCTCCAGCAGAGTAGTGTTGAATGGTGCTCATCACTGTGGTTGGATGCCATTCGCGACATTGATCCAACTTTTAGAAGGACAATTGTCGTGGTCTCCAAATTTGATAATCGACTTAAGGTGTTTACCATTTCAATTGTCAACCCTAATTAGCCAGAAGCATCCTGTATCATGTCTTAAAAATATATAACACTGACCATGTATGTCATATGTTGAAATCACATAATCAGGTTGATTTGCAATTGTTGGTAAATTTCAGGAGTTCAGTGATCGGTGGGAGGTAGATCGATATCTGAGTACAAGTGGTTACCTTGGAGACAATGTTCGGCCATTTTTTGTTGCCCTCCCCAAGGATAGGAGTACAATTCCAAATGATGAATTTCGTAGGCAGATTTCCCAAGTTGATTCTGAAGTTATGCGGCATCTTCGTGATGGGGTTAAAGGTGGGTTTGATGAAGAAAAGTTTGGACACTCCATTGGCTTTGGCTCACTCAGGGAGTTTTTGGAGTCTGAGCTTCAGAGAAGATACAAAGAGGCTGTACCAGCAACTCTTGCTTTGCTAGAACAACGTTGCAGTGACGTTATACATGAGCTTGCTAAAATGGACTCAAAGATTCAGGCAACATCTGATGTCTCTCAACTTCGACGAGCAGCTATTCTAAATACAGCTTCCATCAGCAATCATGTGGTGTGTGCTTCTTTTGTTATTCGCAAATTAAAAATAGTTGCGAGTCTGGCCTGTGCTATGATAATTGATATGACAGTATGATTATGCTGTGGTTTTCAGCATGTTTAGATTTAATTTTCTTCTCTTGTAGTTTCTTAATCATTGAACTTCATTAATATGATAATTATCACATTTTCAAAAAGCAAACATGATATTGATCATCTCAAGTTACAAGTTGACATTTTATGCATGATAATCAGCTAATACAAGAGAGTCTACTTTATGAAATTCTCCTAGTAGCCTTTAGCTTTTGCCATCATCTGAGATCTTTGCAGCTTTGATGCGCAAGTACTCCTGTATTTTCAAAGTACATGTGACCTAGAACAAAATTAACATCTGCCCATTTTCATTTGCAAAGGGAGCCTTGATTGATGGAGCAGCCGATCCTTCTCCAGAGCACTGGGGAAAAACAACAGAAGAGGAGAGATTGGAGAGTGGCATTGGGAGTTGGCCTGGAGTCACTGCAGCTGTGAAACCTCCCAACTCTACCCTTCGGCTGTATGGAGGAGCTGCTTTTGAAAGAGGAATGCATGAATTCCGCTGTGCTGCATATTCCATTGAGTGCCCCCCAGTGTCAAGAGAGAAGGTAATTTTACTGTTAAGGTAAACAATCCATTTGCAGCTCATGAAACTGTCTTTATAACACTGTTGGTCTAATGTTAGGTTGCCAATATATTGCTTGCCCATGCTGGTCGGGGAGGTGGAAGAGGATCAGCAGAGGCTGCTGCTGAGATTGCTAGGACTGCTGCCAGATCATGGCTTGCTCCTCTTCTGGATACCGCTTGTGATAGGCTGGCCTTTGTTTTGGGCAACCTTTTTGATCTTGCCATTGAAAGAAACCACCGCAGGATGTCTGATTGTATGCTTTTTCTTGTCTATCTTTATTATTGTTATTATTATTTAGTCCATAGATGATGGGTTACTTCACAACTCCTAGTTTTCATAATAATAGTCTTACAGTTATTATGTAGTCTTTAAGGAAACTAATGCAGATCGTTCTGTTGTAAATAGATGGGAAGAAAATTGAAGATATGGATGGTTATGTTGGTTTTCATGCTTCCCTACGGCACTCCTACAACCGATTCATAAAGGATCTTGCCAAAGAGTGCAAGAAGCTAGTCCGGCATCACCTTGATTCAGTCACAAGCCCATACTCTCTAGCCTGTTACGAAAGTGATTTTCAAGTAGGCTTTGGCTCCAGTATATCTACATTCAACCAAGCTTCTGCTAGTTCATTTTGCCCTGATCTGTCTGATAGCGGCGTAACTTCAAAGGATGCAGCAGCTAGAGACCAAGAAAACATGCCTCCAGAGAAAACTGCCCAGCAAACAACACCAGGCAAAGGCTCAGAACCCAGGGAAGCCCTCAAAGAAAACCAAATGACTGTTCCAGAGACTCCATCACCTGATCAACCGTCCGATTCTGGTTATGGTGTGGTGAAGAAGGAGCTGGGAAATGCCATTGAAGTAGGAGCCAGGAAAAGGAATTCAAGAATGATGGTCAATGGCAGAAACAACTTGGACCTCCTAAGGGTTCAAAATGGAGGCCTTTTCTTCGGAAGTGGTGATAATGCCGGCTCAAGAACAGGCTCTGCATACTCAGATATATGCTCTTCAGCAGCTCACCACTTTGCACGCATTCGTGAAGCACTTGTTGAACGTAGCGTGACATCAACCTTGAATTCCGGATTCTTGATTCCTTGGTAAGTTTTTGATTCAACAATCTCACCTTCACTGGCTCTTCCCCACAGATAGTTTATATATGACACTTACAATTTTATATCTGTTTAGTGACTGAATCATGTTTTTGTATGGCAGTCGAGAGAGGCTGATGGTGGCACTCTCGCTTGATCTGTTTGCTGTGAACGATAACAAGTTCATGGAGATGTTTGTGGCGCCAGGAGCAATCGACATGCTTCAAAACGAAAGACAGTCACTCCAAAAGAGGCAAAAGGTTCTGCAGTCTTGTTTGCAGGAGTTCAAGACTGTTGCCAGAACGCTGTGATTTTGGCAAGGTCTGTGTGCACTGTGTAGTGAGATCTCTAGACACCAACCCTGTGTCTCTTGGCTTCCATTTTCGAGTTAGCTTGCCCCGTTTTTTTAAAATTGAATCTCCTTCAGCTTAGTCTATTTGAAAGAAATTTCTTCTTTTAAATAACCCTGCAGGATTGTATCTTATATCTTTCTTTGTGTATTAGTGCAGATGGAGATGGATGTTGGTTGTATCATATAGTATGAAAGTTTCTTCTACTTCTCTTCCATCTGTTTCATAACACTGTTGGTCTACTATTAGGTTGCCAATATATTTCAAGAGGAGGTGGGTGTTGTATCATATGACATGAAAATCTTAAAGTGGCATAGAAGAACTAACTAGTTTTTTTTTGAACCTGGATAAATTTATTGATAGATCAACCAGAAATCACAACCCAACATTTCCCTGTTTACTTAGTACACCTCAAGCCAAGCAAACATTCCAAAAATCAACCAGAAATCACAACCCAACATTTCCCTGTTTACTTGTTCATTATGAAGTTTCACTCTTGATTACCAAATTCGAAAATGAAAAATACAGTGAAACATATGTTGTTCGAATAATCAATAACTTAGCAAGTCAGCATTATGAAAGTGCCTTTCTAGCTAATTCTTATATATGTAGTATGCTGACCAAACTTTATCAAAACCTTAAGACTATTTCATTGCCATTCTTACATTTTTTTTGCTTGAAATTATCTTTAGTATTATTTTCTTATGTATGTAGTTTCACTCTTGTTTGTAGTATGTACCACTTTGAACAAAACCGCCCGCTATTGCAAAAGCACCTATTATACCTTTTTTTATACAAGGGAAATATTAGGTTTTTTTTAATAAAGGACAAACCTAAATCATCTCAATGGATAATTTTTATAATTTTTTTTATAAAATGACTCTCGTATAAAGTTCAAATAGAAGAACTCATTTCTAACATTAGAAACTTGTGAGGAAGAACCGACGTCGTCGGTAATCATGCGAATAATGTTCATTGTTGATATAGGGCTGATGTCATGAGTTGCATGATAATCATCTGCTTGATTTGCCTCCTTGTGACAATGAAGCACTAAGACCGATTCGAACTGATTCAACAGAGAAGAAATGTCTAATATTATTGTTTGGATTTGTTGTAGAAGGGTTGTTTGTTGATCAATCTTCGGTTGTCTTGGATATCAATTGAATCGTGTTTTGTACACTTTCCAAAATCAATATTTCGACCCTATACTTGTTGCCTCGGGTTACACGAAATCTGATCCGGGATAAGACAATCGCACCTCTAATGATTCAGGCAAATCAAAAGAGAACACTTGAAGTTTTCGATTTTGAGAGATCGTAAGTTCTCGTATATCCAAGACTTGCCCCAAACCCGCTCTTATATAGAGCATCAGAATTTAGGCAGTTATATGTCGGTTTAGGAGGTTAAAAAGTAGTTTTAGCAGTTAAGTTAGGTAAAAACCCGCCAAAAACCGTCAAAACTTCCTTCCCGGCAAGAGGCACGGTTTGTGACAAACCGTGCCCCAAACCGTGCCTTTCTCCAGAGAGCCAAAACAAGCCAGAAACCGAGTTCTGGGACACCGCACGGTTTGTGACAAACCGTGCCACAAACCGTGCGGCTTTACAGAGGCCAAATCTGACTTCTGTTATGTTCTGCACGGTTGTGGTCCATGGTGCACGGTTTGTCACAAACCGTGCACACCCTTAGGACCCCGGAAATCACCCTCACGGTGTCCGCCTCTTGAACCCCGACACGTTTCGTAACTCCAAGTCTGAATCCACGCATACGAGTGTGCACTCCGCACCCCCGAACCTCGTTATGCGCCGAACGAACTCCTTAAGTCTTGAGCGAATCCCGACTACACTAAATGGCCGATGACACTAAAATCACCAACATTTCTCCCCCATTTTAGTGTAATCCTTGATTCACTATACATACATCAAACACAAACTCATGCATAAATGAAAATGTCCTTAGGATTGAATTTTCACATTAGTGTAATACACATTTCAAATAATCGAGAATTAGGGTGTCCAAAGGATTGAACCTTTCAACTCATTTGACTACCTGAAGATACAAACACACACAAGTTTCTACACTACTCCAAGTGCTAACTTGACACTTTTCTAGCCATGTGTCCTTATCCATTCACGAACGAATACAAAGCCAAGCCCAGGCTAGTTGAAGCGGCACCACTTCACGCTCGTATAGGTGGATTCTTTTAATCATGCACTTGCAAATGCATTTTTTCAAAAGATCCATTAAGAAGAGAATCTTCAACCTTACTTTACTTGCAGGTCCGAGCACATACCTTGGGATGAAGTATGAACATGTGCTCCAAACTCTAAGTGTAGGCTTTCCACATTGAATTCAGCCTCCAACGTCATATTAGAGGGGAATTGGATATCCTACCATTAGAGATTTTAAACGGGCTTTAAACCCATCCCGATAACCGACTTGATCACCAAGTCCCTGGTTAACCCCTTTGTCAAGTGGTCCGCCAAATTTTGTTGAGACCGAACAAACTCAATAGTAATCACCACATGAGTGATCATCTCACGTACCGCGCTATGTCTAACGCCCAGGTGTCGCGACTTACCATTATACACTTGGCTATAGGCCTTAGCCAAAGTAGCTTGACTATCACAATGGATAGAAATGGGTGACACCGATTTCGGCCACAAATGAATCTCATAGACTAAGTTTCTTAGCCATTCCGCCTCTCTACCGGTAGCGGCCAATGCTACGAATTCCGATTCCATAGTCGAACTTGTAATGCAAGTTTGCTTCTTAGAAGCCCATGAAATGGCACCTCCCCCAAGCAAGAATACCCAACCACTAGTAGAAGAATGATCTTCTATATTAGTGATTCAACTCGCATCCGAATACCCTTCTAGAATCGAAGGAAATCCGACATATGACAAACCATAATTCATGGTTCCCTTTAAGTATTTGAGTACCCGCCTTATTGCTTGCGAATGATGAGTACTAGGATTACTAGTGTATCTACTCAACTTGCCTACCGCATAAGCAATATCTGGCCTTGTGCTCGTCATGGCATACATTAAGCAACCAATCACTTGTGAGTACTCGAGTTGTGATACCGCTTTACCCGAATTGGGCATAAGCTTCACACTCGGATCCATAGGAGTGTTAACCGGAGAACAAGTCTCACAATTGAACTTCTTAAGCACTTTCTCAATGTATTGAGATTGTGACAAAGAGAGTCCCTTATTCTCACGTTTGATCCTAATACCAAGGATCACATCCGCCTCCCCCATGTCTTTTATGGCAAAGCTTGATGACAAAAAGGCCTTTGTAAGGTTCACTTGTTTTTGATCTGTACCAAAGATCAACATGTCATCAACATACAAGCAAATGATTACTCCATTACCGGATTTATCAAACTTGTTGTATAACCACTTGTCCGACTGATTTAAATTGAATCCGCTCAACAAGACAACCTCATCAAACTTTTGATGCCATTGCTTAGGTGCTTGCTTTAGCCCATACAATGACTTTACCAACTTACACACCTTATGCTCATTACCGGGCATAACAAACCCCTCAGGTTGCTTCATGTACACCTCCTCCTCCAAATCACCATTCAAGAATGTCGTTTTGACATCCATTTGGTGAATCACAAGGTCGTTAATAGCCGCCAAGGCAATCAATAACCTAATGGTGGAGATCCGAGCAACCGGAGCATAGGTATCGAAATAATCAATACCTTCCTTTTGTCTAAAGCCTTGGATAGCCAATCGAGCCTTAAACTTGTCAATAGTACCATCGACTTTCATATTTTTTTTGAAGATCCACTTGCAGCCCAAAGGCTTGCAACCCGGTGGGAGATCCGATAAAACCCATGTGTTATTTCCCATGATGGAATCTATCTCATCATTTATTGCTTCTTTCCAGAAAGCAGCATCTTGAGACCCCATTGCCTCACTAAAAGTCCTATGATCCTCATCAATATGATAGCAATATGAATATTGGAACCCAACTTCATCTCTAGATCCTTCCACTAAGTGAACTTGGAAATCTGGACCGAAAGACTTTTCAATCCTCCCTCGCTTGCTCCTACGGAGCATAGGTGACTCATTTGAAGGCACGACCGAACCGTCTTCTTCTTTAGTTCCACTTGTACTAGGAACCAAATCCTTTGGTCTAGGTATGGAAGAGAATCGATTCCCATCAAATATTGCATCTCTCGACTCAATCACAGTGTTAACCGAAATAGAATCATTAGGCTCTATTACATAGAACCTATAAGCCTTGGAATGCTCAGCATACCCAATAAAGATGCAATCAATACCTCTTTCCCCCAAGGTTTTAATCTTGGGCTGGGGTAGTCTAACGACCGCCCTACGTCCCCAAACTCGAAGGTAATTCAAGCTTGGTTTCTTTTTGTACCAAAGTTCAAGGGGTAATCTTGTTCCTTTTGTTAGGAACTCTATTTAATAAATAGCAAGCCGTTAGCATGGCTTCACCCCAAAATCCGTCACTCAATCCCGAGTAGGATAACATGGAATTAACCATCTCTTTTAGGACTCTATTTTTTCTCTCTGACACACCATTTTGTTATGGCGTGTAGGGAGCCGTAGTCTCATGTATAATGCCTACGGATTGGAAATACACAGGATCATAAAATTCTCCACCTCTATCAGTGCGTAGTTTCTTAATCAAGTCATTTTGTTGTAATTCAACCTCGGTTTTATAAATCTTAAATTTATCTAGGGCAGTAGGGCCTCGTCTTTAGCATGCAATAAATAGACATAACAATAACGAGAATAATCAGGATAATAGAACACACACCATAAATCGCAAAACATATTTAAAAAATAAATAATCGACTAGTCTATACAGAGTACAGTAGGGTCTAATGACTAATCTGTTTGGAAACAGTAGAGTCAAGTTTTAGCCAATCAGTATAACTATACTGTAGGGCATAACATGACCAGTAGACTAAAAAGTAATCTGGTCAACCTAGTAGACTTTTCATCAAGTAATCTATATTAAATACGATAGACTTGAATCAAGTAATCTAGAAACATGAGTAATCTATGCAAAGCATAGTAGACTTCATAAAAACACACAAGACCTCATCTGCTTCATGAGATTCTTGTCCTTAGTCTCTTGAGACTTAAGTCAACTATTTAAGTTAAAATATCATGATCATTATTTTGATCATCAAGTCACATAAAATGGGAATTTGAACTAATGTGACTTATATCATGGTCATACGTATTGTACTTATACATATATTATACACCATACACCTCCATCACCCAATTATATGGAATGAATTCGAGGAATTAGATTTTCCAACCATGATCATACTATGACCAAATTTTTTCTATGGTCATACACATGTGCTTCTACCAATTTAATGGTACGTAAACACACATCTTTCACTCATACGAAATTTCAAATGCCACTATATGCGGTTATCATACAATACATGACACTAACAAGAATTTAATTCTTACCCATACATATAAATAAATGTTATATGTATACATGTCCAGAAATAACACAATCTTTTGCATATATCTTAAGATCATCAACATGGCTTAAATATCACGGTCTTCGCATAACCGCACATGAATAACATTCAAATCCACTTTATACATTTAATGTCACATCCAAGACCATATAGAGACCGGTCTTACATATATATGTATATACCCAACACATAAATATCATAGAGGTATGACACCTCCATTTCCGCGGTCCCATATCACAACCATTCATACTTTATTAGCATCAGCCTTTATTGTGATTAGGATGTGTGGCCTCTCAAATTAGATTTGATAACCAACCACTACCGCACATGACAACCAATCATATGATCTTGTCATTTCCCACTTGTTGCGCTTCCTTGTCTCCTCCAAGGGCTCATTCTCCGAATCCTCCGGCGCGGGTGGCATTGGCATACTCAGAACGTACACCACCTTGAGCGTCGTGAGGAGGAAGTGCATCTTCTTTTGCCATCTTCGGAAGTCCACGCCTTCGAACTTCTCTAACTTCCCGAACTTGGATGTCATCTCACGAACCGATGTAGCTGCCATTGATCAAACACGAAAAATATTGATTTTGAATGTTGTATAAGGGTTGCTTGTTGATCAATCTTCGGTTGTCTTGGATATCAATTGAATCGTGTTTTGAACACTTTCCAAAATCAATATTTCGACCCTATACTTGTTGCCTCGGGTTACACGAAATCTGATCCGGGATAAGACAATCGCACCTCTAATGATTCAGGCAAATCAAAAGAGAACACTTGAAGTTTTTGGTTTTGTTCGATTTTGAGAGATCGTAAGTTCTCGTATATCCAAGACTTGCCCCAAACCCGCTCTTATATAGAGCATCAGAATTTAGGCAGTTATATGTCGGTTTAGGAGGTTAAAAAGTAGTTTTAGTGGTTAAGTTAGGTAAAAACCCGCCAAAAACCGCCAAAACTTCCTTCCCGGCAAGAGGCACGGTTTGTGACAAACCGTGCCCCAAACCGTCCTTCCTCCAGAGAGCCAAAACAAGCCAGAAACCGAGTTCTGGGACACCGCACGGTTTGTGACAAACCGTGCGGCTTTACAGAGGCCAAATCTGGCTTCTGTTCTGTTCTGCACGGTTGTGGTACATGGTGCACGGTTTGTCACAAACCGTGCACACCCTTAGGACCCCGGAAATCACCCTCACGGTGTCCGCCTCTTGAACCCCGACACGTTTCGTAACTCTGAGTCCGAATCCACGCATACGAGTGTGCACTCCGCACCCCCGAACCTCGTTATGCGCCGAACGAACTCCTTAAGTCTTGAGCGAATCCCGACTACACTAAATGGCCGATGACACTAAAATCACCAATAGGATTTTCCATATACCTCTGATTGAGTTGATAATATTCAAATTATCTCCTTCTATGATAAGTTTTCTTATATTAAAGAAATTGCTTTTCAAATACTGTGTAAAGAAGCAGTTGCTTTTGTTAGCAAAATAAATGTTTCAGGTGGTTCTGAAGAATAAAACTTATATGAGAGGTAAGATTATTCCGTTTTGATCCATCAAAATTTAATTTGACCCAATTTGTGGGTGGTTTCTTCCAGATTCTATTGGTGACATGATCTCTTTTGAACTATCTTTTAACTTAAAAGGGTATGGTTGTGTTTGAAGCTATCCAATCTAGTGTAATGGAGAAAGGCTTGCTGAAAAAGAGTAGAATAGTTCTTTGGTGATAATCATCTTTGTGAAAAGGCAGAGACTATATACACGATAAATTTGTACGTTAAAATGTGGCGTACAAGTTTTTCGCATGTACGCCAACATTTGGCATACAGGTTTGGGTTATTTTTGCCTGTACGCCAGACTTTGGCGTACAGGCGTCGTGCGTATGTCAAAATTTCATCGTGCATATAGCAGGTACGTTGTGAAAAATGATAGAATTGCGATGCCTCCATATTATCCACCAAAGGAAGTACATGAGTTATGATGATGTGTTAGAAGTCCTAAAATAATCAAGATCTGTGCAAAAGTCTGATGTTTGTTGGAAAGTGAAACGTTTTCTTGAAATTCTTTCCAAATTATAGATCATTTGTGTAGTAAAGCACCTCTTATACTTGAAACTTAAAAGTAGGGTGTGCATAATTGGACCGGACCAGTAATACCTGGACCGGACCAGACTGAACCAGATGCGATCCACACATTTTAAGATTATGATTTTTGGTTCGGCCCAAACTTAGATTTTTTCGGTCCGGACCAGAATGTTCATTTTTTTTATTCCTTTATTATGTAGTAATATCTCATAATACTATAAAAATTTATTTTCTATTATAAAAATAAATTAATAACAAAATATATAGTCTAATATTATAAAAAATAGTTATAATAAAATAAAAAATAAAAAGATATTTGATGATCTAATCCAATCCATCCAAGATCGGACCAGACCATATCGGTTCAGTCCAATCTACTGTCCAAACATCTTAAAAATTTCGGTTCACCGATCCAGACCGGATGTAAAACGCTACTTAAAAGTTGCAAAGCACCACTCGTGGGCCATGGAGGGTATTTTGGTTTTCTAAAAGGGAAAATCTCATATACGTAAATACGTAATACGTTTCTGTTTTTTAAGTGTAAAATTGAGGTAATTAGAGCTTTTAAACTTTATGTCCCGTAAATGATAATTTTTTATTTTATATAAAGAACAACATATTCTCTGTTATTGATTTTTTTTATTAAGGAATTTGATCATGTGAGAATGATCATTATGATATAAAATGAGAATGATCCTATAGCTCTTGGATGGAGACAAATTCAAGGACTTGGATCAAATTTTCATTAAAGGGGGCATGTGCCATGCACATGATCCCTTGGTCAAACTTCACTTGCCGATCATGCCGGACTCCGACGGTCAACGTCGGCGTTGACCGGCCTTTTTTTTTTTTTCCAGGTCTAAAATTTGTTTTTTTAGGACGGAATTTTCATTTTATGGGCCAAAATTTTCTATGCACATTCCTTATTAAAGTTATGCACATTTCTTTAGAATTTCATGCACTTTAAAAAAAAAAAACATTACATGTTAAAAACTAAATGAATTTCACATCTAGTACAAAAATAAATACACAAGTATACTATTCTATGTGTACGTACATGCAAAAACTCATGCACTTCAACAATCATCCACACACGGTCTAAAACTCATGCACATTTTCAACACAAACCCGATATATGCACTCATAGTGCAAATTAGGTACACAAACAAGCCATTATTCATGCACATACACGCATAGATGTATGCACTTCACACGTATTGCACTGGATGTGCATGTAAATTGGCTTGAATGTGCATAATGTTTGCATTGTATATGCTAGTACAAATTATGTGCACATACAAACCATTATCCATGCACATACATGCATAGACGTATGCACTTCACACGTAATGACTTTGAATGTGCGTGTAAAATGGCTTGAATGTGCATAATGTTTACACTGGATGTGCGGAAATGTGCATAGAAAATTTTGGGCGGATACAAAAAAATCGCCCAAAAACAAAAAAGTTGGCCTTGTAAAAAAAAAAGTTGACCGATTTTACGTCGGTCAAAAGTGCATGAAATCATGTTGGAATGTGCATAGAAAATTTTGGCCCAGAAAATAAAAATTCCGCCCCAAAAAAATATATTTTGGGCCCGAAAAAAAAAAGGATCAACACCGGTGTTGCCGGCGACCGGAGTTGACCCACTTAAGTGGTCATGTGACCACTTAAATGAAGCTTTTATCTACACCCTTGTATGGAAGTCCATCCAAGAGTGGAGATTCATTCTCATTTTACACCATAAGTCTCATTCTCACTTGATCAAGCCATTTTTGTTAATTTTAAAATATAATAAGCGACTTTTTTGTACTTTTTTAACTTAACGGGATTTTATACAAAACCATACTCTGTATATATATATAGTGGGTTACTTTCGACATTTTATCTTGAATTGTGTATATTTGTTTGTCAAAACAATGTCTAACCGTTGGTTCCAATGTTTGATTAACATCAGCTTTAATCCCACTTTTGTTCAATAAAAGTGTGTTTGAATTACATATTATTCGGCATTATAATTTCAATTTTTAACATTATAATGTTAAATAATATGTAATCTAAACACACTCTAAATCTTTAAGTCATATCTGAAAACATAATATAATGCACTCTCTTTTTGTCGATAACCTTAAGTTTTTAATCAACAAAAATGGTTAGTGATAGAAGATGAAACGGTCCATTTTTTACGTCTTCCTTCTTTTACCTCCATGAACTCTTCTCTCTATATCCTAACAGTAACTGTATTATAATTTTGAAGTACAATTTGACACCTTTAATAATTATTCTGGGTTTGGGTCAATTAAGATGAATTTTTTTGGTAACTAATTAAGATGTTATTAATTATTAGTCCTCAACCCTTGTTCAACACGTACTTTCATTGTGGTTACTGGTTGGCCGACTTTTTATTCTTTATCGTCTAGTTCGATCGATTAAAGTCATTCTACGTCTAAATTATTTAAGAAAATTCAGTGTTAAACCAACTATAGGTTAGTTAGGTACTTTGGCGACTTTGTAGGAACTAGGAAGTATCAATATTCAATAAAATGTTTTTTTTGGGGTGTGAAATTGAAGTTGTTTTTCCGCCTACCACGATAAAACGCACCGTTTATAAAGGGCTAGTTGAAAACTTGGAGATACTATTGTTGATGATTGCATAATGGAGATGGGCAGCAATGGCATTCACTCTTCTTCCTCTTCTTCTTCAACCCCAACCCAAACCCAAATCCAATCTCCTGAGCCCATCTCCAGATCCGACCCGAACAGCCCTTACCCAACAACCTACGTCACTGCTGACACCTCCTCCTTCAAGCAAGTAGTCCAGAACCTCACCTCCAAACACTGCCCACCGCCCGCCGACGCCCTCCTGCCGCCGAGAAACTCCGCAATTCCGGCCGTCAAGACAGGCGCCAACAAGAAGAAAGGGTTCAAGCTGTACGAGCGCCGGAACAGGGTACTCATGATCAGCCCTCTCGCCGCCGATCGGAGGACGCCGGAGATGCTCTCTCCGAGCACCCTTGATTTCCCCTCTTTGGCCCTGATCAGCCCGGTGACGCCGCTTCCTGCCGCCGGAGAGGAAGAGAAAGCGATCGCCGAGAAGGGGTTTTACCTGCACCCGTCACCCAGAGAGTCGGAGCCCACGCTGTTGCCATTGTTTCCGGTCGCCTCACCCACCACGGTTTCACAATCTTCTTCTTCTTTGACGACCACGGAGAAGCCTGGAAATTTGGTAGAGTAATTGAATTGATTACTTGTTTAAACTAGTGTCTCTTGATTTGCTTTGTACGTGTTGGGTTTCTCAAGTTTGTTCCGCAGTGGATTATTTTCATCCGATTCTCCAACAAATTAACTACTGTAATGTATTATTGGCAAACACATCATCACTCACTAGTCACTCCACATGTTATGTTGCACAAATTCATAACTAAGCCAACTCTATTCGACCCAAAAAGGACGATCCAAATATTTTAATCTGTTATTCTGACTTCACCGAAGAAAGTAGGAAGAAATTTTGAAAATCAAAATGCAGGGCAGTGGAAATTGGTATTTGCTCCTACTTTTGACTCTTTCATTGTAAGTGGCAAACACATTATTATGGAATGCAGAGGAAAATGGGGGAATGAAAGTGACATTCTTTGCATGATCATGATTCGATCACTGCTTTCAAACAAAGCATGATCCTCCAAGTCAAAAGTGAAACTAACAGAAACAAGTACCACAAACAGTTGGATGTGTAGAGCACGCCTAGCTCTGTGTATGAATAATGAGCTTGGACCACTTTAGTTTTATATGAACCATTGCAATCTAATTGAACTGTCACAGACCAGCTGTTATTGCCAAGCTAGCATTTGATCAGAAAACACATGGCAGCTTTGTAAATATCTAAGCAAACTTCCTTTTTAATACTGTAGTATGTATAAGAGGAGGTAATGGAATTGTGGACTCACTCACACACAAAGCTGCCACGTGACACAATCATAGAAAACTCCCGATTGTTCCATAAATCAAACTTCAATTACTCTATAAAAAAATTTGACAAAGCTAGCTTCATCTCTATCTCTTCTCCTCTTAATCTCTATCAGGAGTCAGGACTCTGAATTGATTCACAGCTCCACAGTCATGGTGGCACCTAAGCTTACAAGGCTTCCTAGTCTCAGGGATAGAGTCGAAGACACGCTTTCCGCCAACCGCAACGAGCTCGTCTCTCTTCTCTCCAGGTTTCTCTGATCCTGCTTAATCATTTCCTTTTCTGCTTACTTGCTTCTTCGATTTAACTCGACGCTCATAAATTCGATTACGCGCTTTCGCAAATTAGGTATGTTGCGCAGGGGAAAGGCATATTGCAGCCGCACCATCTGCTGGACGAGCTCGACAACGTAATCGGCGCCGATGAGGGAAAGCGATCGCTCCGTGATGGTACCTTCGGCGAAGTTCTCAAGTCTGCTCAGGTAAAAATCCCTTCTACAGTTCCCTATTTTGCAGAGCAACGGAGTTTCTCCGCATATTTTGTGCCTGCTTATTGCTTTATACTGTAGTTGATTCTATGAGGAAGAGTTCAAACGAATACTTTTTTTTCCCTCTCTCTAAATCAAATTTAAAATTTGGGGGTTTCTCAGGAAGCCATTGTTGTACCTCCTTTTGTTACAATAGCCATCCGTCCAAGGCCAGGTGTATGGGAATATGTTCGAGTCAATGTGTATGAATTGAGTGTGGAGCAGTTAAATGTGTCTGAATACCTTAAATTCAAAGAGCAGCTTGTTGATGCCAAGTGAGTACCCAATTTCATCACACTCTAGCTTGCTTTTATATTGACTGGTAGGCTAGCTCCTTATTAAGTTATATGCACCTCAGAGATGATGATCGCTATGTCCTCGAACTCGACTTTGAACCCTTCAATGCGACATTTCCGCGTCCAAATCGATCCTCCTCCATCGGCAACGGTGTCCAATTTCTCAACAGACACCTTTCCTCAATCATGTTCCGCAGTAAAGAATGTCTGGAGCCATTACTTGACTTCCTAAGAGTACACAGACATAAAGGACAAGTAAGTCTTATGGTCTCCACATGACTTGTTAGCATTGCATAGATAATTTTGGTTGGAACTGGGTCAAAATTTTAACTTTTGTGATACTCTTTCAGGTTATGATGTTGAATGATAGAATACAGTCTGTATCCCGTCTACAATCTGCTCTAGGCAAGGCAGAGGATTATCTCAGCAAACTCCCATCTGAAACACCATATTCTGAGTTTGAATATGTGTGAGTGAGGTTCTACGTCACATGCCCACGAGTTGGCATGTGTCGCTACTTGTCTTTCTTTGGGTTTCTAACTTCTTTCTATGCTTAGATTGACCTCTCATTTTCATGTTTGTGTGTAGATTCCAAGGGATGGGGTTTGAGAGAGGTTGGGGTGATACTGCCGAAAGGGTATTGGAGATGATGCTTCTGCTTTCAGACATTCTTCAGGCTCCTGATCCTGCTGTACTAGAGACATTCCTTGGGAGGGTTCCGATGGTATTTAACGTTGTCATTTTGTCTGTACATGGATACTTTGGCCAAGCAAATGTTTTAGGCTTGCCTGATACTGGTGGCCAGGTATAAATTTCAATTCTCTTGGTCTCGTTCTTCAGTTATCAGTCTGTTTCTATGATGAGCAATGCAAGGAAAATCGTTTAGTAGAAGAAATGAATGGTTTTCATACAGTTTACTTTGTGCTCTATGCTAGTCTACCTAATGGCTTAAGCATTTTCCCATTTGTCGGTGATTATCTTAAATGCAGATTGTTTATATACTAGACCAAGTACGTGCTCTGGAGAATGAAATGCTCTCGAGGATACAAAAGCAAGGTTTGGATATTACTCCCCGGATTCTCATTGTAAGTGTACATCTTCAATAATTATGTTTATTTCTTGATTCTGCATAACTTGAATAAGAAGAATGTGCTGGTATTTAGCATATCCAGTAGTAGGATAATCGTTTTTTTCTTTGTTTCCTTAGGTGACTCGATTAATTCCTGATGCGAAAGGGACTTCCTGCAACCAGAGGTTGGAAAAAGTCAGTGGGACACAATATACTCATATTCTGAGGGTTCCATTTCGATCAGATAAAGGTGTCCTTCATAAATGGATTTCTAGATTTGATGTCTGGCCTTATTTAGAGAAGTTTGCAGAGGTAAAGACCCTTGAGAAATAAGTAGTATCTGTTTAAATAAATATAGGTTGTAGCTTAATTTGCTGCTTTCTTTCAGTCATCCAATTATAGCTATGCAGTTTCTAGATGAGCTTTAATCTCACTGATAATCTGGGAACTGATGTTTGCTGTAATGGAGACCATATCTGATTGGTTTATATTCCATGACATCATCAGGATGCTGCTAGTGAAATTGTTGGTGAATTGCAAGGTCATCCTGATTTCATCATTGGCAACTATAGTGATGGGAACCTGGTTGCTTCTTTATTAGCATACAAAATGGGAGTCACCCAGGTTAGTGATGTCTGATATTTCAATGACTGTGCTATAAATATATACACACTCAAGACTTTCATGCTCCAGTGCATTTTGTTTTATTTATTTTCTGTTGTTGTGACTGCAGTGCAATATAGCACATGCTCTAGAGAAGACAAAGTATCCTGATTCTGACATATATTGGAAACAATTTGAGGACAAATACCATTTCTCAAGTCAGTTTACCGCTGATGTGATTGCCATGAATCTTGCTGATTTTATTATCACTAGCACATACCAGGAAATCGCAGGAACGTAAGTATACATCTTCATCCTAAATCATTGAATTATTGTTAAGAAACTTCAGGATAATCTAGAATAGATTTTATCCAGTTGACCTAATGGACAAAATCATATATGACCTTCATTTCCTGCTCATGCGGGACTATAGCTGGTTGATTATTTGGTCAAGAAACAAGCTATTGCTCTGAACTACTTGCAGTATGCTGCACAAGCTGATTTAATTTGCTTTCTCTACCTGTGGACTATTCTAGGATTAACAGATTAGAGCCTTTTTTATCCTGTTTTTCTTAGATAAAATGCCAATTTAGATGTTTAAGATGCCCTATTTTGCTTCAGGAAGAACACTGTTGGTCAATATGAGAGCCATATCGCTTTTACCATGCCTGGGTTGTACCGAGTAGTTCATGGAATTGATGTCTTTGATCCCAAATTTAATATTGTCTCCCCTGGGGCAGACATGTCCATCTATTTCCCATACTTTGAGAAGGAGAAACGACTCACTGCACTACATGGCTCAATTGAAAAGATGTTATTTGATGCTGAGCAGAATGATGAATCCGTGTAAGTTCTCTATTTTGTTCCTCGTGTCTTGTTTCGGAACAGTCACATTGTTGATTTTGCAGAGTGTAAAATATGCTCAGAGGTAAAACTGAGAAGAATTTTTTGTCCTTTTTATATAGATCAGAAAAGTAGATGGCACGAGATATATTTAGGTTCAATCATGTAAAATGAGGTGGAACATAATCTCTAATTCATGAAAGGACATTCTTCAAGATGGATACAAGCTGATAGAACCAAACTGATCTGTCACTTCATATACGCTAAACAATGTACTTACTAAGTTATTTCATGTCACTGGAGAGGTGTTTGTTTCTTATCCTACTCTTTTCTGTACAGGGGTGTATTGGATGATCGGTCAAAGCCTATAATATTTTCCATGGCGAGGCTTGACCATGTGAAGAACATAACTGGGTTGGTTGAGTGCTATGCTAAAAATGAAAAATTAAGGGAGCTAGCAAACCTTGTTGTGGTTGCTGGTTACATTGATGTGAAGAAATCCAATGACAGAGAAGAGATTGCTGAAATTGAAAAGATGCATGACCTGATAAAAAAGTACAAGTTGCATGGCCAACTTCGGTGGATAGTGGCTCAAACAAACCGTGCCCGTAATGGTGAACTGTACCGTTACATTGCTGACAAAAGAGGCATTTTCGTGCAGGTAAGTCTTTCAGAAGAAGTTAACCGAGTATAAACTCCAATATATGTTTAGCATTGTCTAAATCTGATGCCTATGTATGCGTTACTGCAGCCTGCAATTTATGAAGCATTTGGACTCACAGTTGTGGAAGCCATGACTTGTGGACTGCCAACTTTTGCCACCTGCCATGGTGGTCCTGCTGAGATTATAGAAGATGGTGTATCCGGATTCCATATAGATCCATACCACCCTGATCAGGCTGCTGCAAAGATGGCTGATTTCTTTGAAAAATGCAACGACAACCCAAGTATTTGGGAGAAGATCTGTGAAGGTGGACTAAAAAGAATCAAGGAAAGGTTTGTCTATGTCAACACACCTAGCATGTACCCTGGATAAATAGACGTATTCACTGAATAGGAAACAAAAAGAAAATTGTAGTATGAAGGTTGATTCAAGATTCATTTAAATTTTGTTAGGTACACATGGAAGCTATATTCTGAAAGGCTGATGACTTTAGCTGGAGTTTACGGGTTCTGGAAATATGTGTCTAAATTAGAGCGAAGAGAGACCCGTCGATATCTGGAAATGTTCTACATACTCAAGTACAGAGAACTGGTGAGTTCACTTATCCACTATATTTTTCAGTATTTGTAGCTTATATTTTGAGACACGGATGAATCAAGTATAGCATTTAGCACGATTATGTATATACAATTGTACCTGCACACATGACCTGATCAATGGCGAACAACATATGTTTGTTGTAGGTTGGAGCTGTTCCTCTGGCAGCTGATGAGCAGCCTTCCGTTGCAGATGATATAGCCACATTTCGTGGCCCGTGATACATGGCATGGGCATCTACAAGAGTGCAAGCTGTTAATGTAAATATGCAGACCCTTCCCTTGTATAATTAGTTGTATATATCCGCAATCCATGTCACAGATGTCACTCAAATTCCGCATGTGATATGCTTTTGTGTTTGAATCATATGAATAAATCTGTGGAAAACTGAGTCTAATAAAAAATGTGGGAAGTTTGGCTGTTTAAACACCCGAGATTTAATAGTATTTGCGTTAAGATCCATCTATCTAACATAATATTTAATAAAATGACTGCCTTAGCAATTTATGGGACTTGTGTATCAATAAATTTGGGCAGAAATCGTTATTTTTGTGTATTGGTCACACCCACTTGTGGATAGGGTGTTCATCCAACACTGGCGCCAAAGTTTACCCTTTATTCTGCAAAAGTAGAAAGGAAAAACAAGCAAAAATGTAATTTTTACTGAACTTCTTATAGCTTGTTGATTGATATACAACACAGGGAAAATGTTGAATGGTTGAAACTTAAAACGATGCTGTTACTTTACCAAAACTCCTCACTGGGGGAAATTGTCATTTATGTGTGTATATCCTCTATAACCCAATTGTTGTCTGTTGAAATGCGATCCTTGTAGCTAGACAATGGCCGGATTTTCATTAGAACCATTCAAGGAGAGCTCCATCTTAGTCCATTTCTTGAAGACTGCAATGAGAAAAAGAGTACTGGCTTGACAAGAAAGGCCACAGATCAAGCCAATCCAAAGTCCCTGGAATCCAATTGAAGAAGTCAAATAAGATTTCCGGTACGCATAAGCTATGAAAAGAAAACAACATCTCTGTCACCTTGGAGTACAATTTGAAGTTGAATGCGAGCAAGCAAGAAATGGGCATGCCAATGACATAGAAAGTCGCCAAGTTGGTGAACATTGCCAGATGCTGCCACCCACATCCCCTGCTGACCCCTGTTCAGAATTCCCAAACATGGTGCCACCAAGATTAGGCTAGTGAAGAACAATCATCATGGTTAAAAGGCACAAAATTCTCAAACACGAACCTGATAAGACGCCTTGAATTGAGTCGAAGAAGATGGAAACAGCAAGAAGAGGTGTCATGGAAGCGAATTCACTGATGATGTTAGAGCTGTCACTGAAGAGACCAGCCCACGCATTGTGTCCTATAGCTAAAGCAGAAATCACCAACAGACCCAAGCAAAGAGAGAGTTTGAGGGTGACACCCATGGCATGTCTGGCTTTCTCTGGATTCCCGGCTCCTAGTTCATTCGACACCCTTGTACTGCAATAAACGGGTCATGCCATTTAGCTCTTTGTGAGAAGCACAAGAATATGGAAGAAGAGAGATGGATGGATACGATTTCGAATCAGGATGTCTCTAGTAGTAGCCTTGCCTTGCTGCAGCACTTAAGCCGTACGCGATCATGTAGGCAATGGCTTCAGTGTTCACGCTGATCAGAACAAAGTAGTACAATTAGAAGAGCACTAGATAGCCAGAGCCAGCCGGTTTTTCATTAAGAAGGCATGATAGTTCTCAACTGCAGAAAAATAGTGTGTACAACAAGCATACCACATTGCAACAAGAGAAGTAGTAGTCTCAGAATCTTGCAGTAGCCCTGCCAAAAGCACTAGGATCTCAAAAGCCCAGTACTCCAAACTGAAATTAGAAGCCAACAATCAGTACAAAAACCACCATTCAAGTACGGCTAAAAAATTTACCAGACCATGGCAGCAGAAGGTAGAGCAAGCTTCAAATTTGTAAGGAGATGCTTAAATGAGTCTGATGACAACCCTCTCCATGTATGCCTAAACTCCTTGGCATGCATCACATACAAAGCCAGCATCAGAACAGATATCCATAGCGAAATGGAAGCTGCCAAGGGAGCTCCTTTGTAGCCAAGGCCTGTCAAATGAACCAACACATAGGCAATTCCTACGTGTAAGGCGAGTGGGACGAGGGAGCAGACGACAAGGGGGAGGACCACAGATTGTGCCTGGAGAAACCTCAGGATGTTTTGGAGAAACCCATAAGCAAAGATTGTTGGGATTGAGTATCTCATGTACAGAGCGGCTTCTTTGGATATGGAACTGCTTTGGTGGAGAAATATCAAGATCGGTTCAGTGTACCACCACAGCACTGCTATGATGGTGGAGAAGAAGGTGGATATAATGCAAGATGATTGAAGGTAGATCCCAAGCATGCTGTACAATTGGGCTCCAAAGCCTTGTCCACAAAGCGTCTCTAGCGCCCCACTCAGCCCAATCTAAGCAAGGAGATTGTTCAGTCAATTGAAGTAGTGTTTAAAATGTGATCTTTGTACAGTAAATCAAAACCCAATCTGTCCTGACATTAAAGCACGCAAAAAGGTTGCAATTAAATGTACAGTAAATCAAAACACAATCTCAACTTTGATGTATATTGAATGATCAAGAACAAGTCAAAAGTCAAGTATAGTAACAAAAGCCACAAATATATTGATCTTGAGTGGAAATTGAAAGAGAAGAAGAGGGACCATGAAAGAGAGGCCGGTGACGGTAGTCCAAGAATTGGCGAGGGTTGCACCGGCGAGCTGAAGCTCACCAAGGTGGCCGGCGAACATGACGGACACGAGAGGTATCATGTAGAAGCAGACGTTGGCGAGGATCATGGGGAGAGAGAAAAGCAGCTGCTGCTTCGCCTCTCCCAAATCCACCACCTTCTCGTACCACCTCTTCTTCTCCGACTCCAACAGAGGGACTCTTTCAACATCATCAGCTACTGAATCTGAATTCATTCTGACCGATAACAGAAATCTCAACTCTGTTACTCTTTTGTAAGTTTATAGGTGATCAAGCACAAGTAGAACTAGCTTGTGGTGGCCAGGGAAGAGAGAGTATATATATATATTACACTTGATCCTTTCACTAGAATCACTACTAAATGTTTTTTTATTCTTTTGTTTTTATAAAAAATATATTTATTATTTTAAAATTTTAGGTAATAATTTATTTTTGAGCTATACTATCATTTTTATATAAATTATATTTATTTATTAATTAATTAAAAATATAATATATAATTATTAAATTATACAATTTTAATTACATTCTTTATAATTATCAACATGGATCAAGTCTCACAAAGATTGAAGTGCGGGAGGAGGAGTTTAGGGTGAATTCGGGATGGGGTCCACTCTCCACTCCACATATTATATTTGAAGGGTCCCCCCACTCCCCATCCCGTGGTAGTAGAAGAACCCAAGAGATGAGTGCATTAAGACATGGGAATACGAAGAGTGACATTTCTTAAAGTGAAGCCTACGTAACTCCTGAAACGAGGCGTTTTATAAGATGATGACGAAGAGTGACATCTTCTGCTGATCTGGTAGGGCCCACAGGTTGCCCACACAGACACAGTAGTAGTAAGACGATAATTAGTGTATGGAGTGGTGTTACAAAGTCGTGTATAAATTGGACTTTACCTATGTAATATGTCAGGAACTGACAAAATGAAATACAGTACATAATATGATCCAGATCACGTATGAACGGGACGGGGCGTGCGAAGCCATTCCGGCCGTATACCCAGGGAGGACGGATGCAAGATTTTATTTTAATGGGGGTTAAAATTTTACATAATTATAATCAATTTTAATCTAACACATAATATTTTAAAAGTGATATTAATTTTTTCAATCTTTAATTATCATACAATTCATCAAAATCAACCTCAGTCTCACAATTAAACAAATCTATAACATTTAATTAATTTACTGGGTTAGGATTAGAACTTGATATTACATTTAGTGACTTAGAATTTTGTGAACCAAAATAAATCTCTATTTGTGTATTGAATAATTTAAATACATTGATATGATATAATAAGATATATGTTATTTAATTATAAAAACTAAATTTAATCTCTCTATTTTAATAATAGAATTTAAATAATAAATAATTATTTAATAAAAATAAATGTATAATTAACAATACTATACAACACACAAAAACAAAAGGAATGAAAAGAGGAAAATAAAGGGGAGAGCAGGGCACCACTAACCTTGTGGTACTAAAAACAAGAACTTACCATCAGACCTTAAGCATTTCTTGTTCACAACTTACATTTTTTTTATATAACATTTTTTATAAAAAAAATTCAGTGGGGGCAAACAGCCCCCACTAGGCCCCACGTGGATCCGTCCATACATATACCATGTGCACGCCTCAACCCTCCTATTTTCCGATCTTATATCATTTTTCTCTTTATAAATCACAAAAAACTTATGGCCTAACCCTGAAGTGTGGCAATAACATGATGTTTTGGGTTCAACTCCTCTCAACAATATTCCCTTGTTATTATTATTATTATTATTTTTTCATTTTTATCTTAATTACTTACATTACAAATATTTATAAATTGTTTTAAATTAAATCTGGGAGTAATGAGACGTTATCATATATATAAACATTAAATGACAATACATGAACATTAACACATAACATATGCACCTCCAATTTATGAACTTCGGAGAATTATTATATGAACATGTCATGTTACATATGAACATTGACGTCATCAATGAGTATCAACACACAAAGACCAAGTAAAAAGAGTTTCCAATATTCGAACATGTGCATGTTACCTATGGACCTTGTAGAACTAATATATGAACGTGTGTCTGTTACATATGAACCTTAAAGACCAAGTAAAAAGAATTTCAAACATGAACGTGCATGTTACATATAAACTTTACAGAACTAATATATGAACATGTGTGTGTTACATAAATAAACATAAATAAAGGGTGATGAGTTCTACAAGGTAAACATAAATAAACATAAAGGTGTCGGCCAATGAATATTGGAGGCCCGGTGTAAACAATACGACGAAGCCCTCATAAAATATAAATAATAAGTAAAATAATCAAAGTCTATTTCATATATCAAAATAAATTCCAACATAATTGTTATATTTAGTAACTATAATCCCAATCTAGTACAATTTATTTAAAAAGTATCAATCTTCTAACGTTATTGGAAACAAACTACTCAATCAATTCTTCATAATCAATCTTCTCCAACAAGTCCTTCTCATTTTCAAATTCTTCATATTGTTAAAATCTTTTGGTAAGTGAAACAATCGCTTGGTAAACTATATATAAAAAGTAACCCACCCTAAACGATTCTTCTGTTGATTGTGTTACACTTGATGTATCATTTGAATCGTCGTCAAACTGTTTTTTCCTTTTAATTTTACGCTTTTGAGAAAATATTGGATCAATATTTAATTTTAAGGCAATTTCCTTTGCCGATTCCAATGCATTTAAAAAACCAGAATCTCTATACTTTTCAAAAAACTAAATCAAGCTCTTTATTTTTTTCAATACCAACACCAATAAGCATATCTTTTGATTGTAAAAGCTTGCTAACTAAATTAACTGCATATAAAATTTCATACCAAATAACAATAGACACTAGAAACTCAAACTCACCAAGTTCGTTTTGTGCCAATGATTTAGCTTCACTTTTTATTTTTGAATCATTGTCACTATCTGCCACTTGAAGTAAAGCTTCTCTTATTTCTAAAATTTGAAACCTTATAGCTTTAACACTGTCAACTCGACTCTCCCAAAGAGTAGATGGCAATGACTTGACTGTATATTCTTTCACATTATCTTTAAAAATATGCCATCTCTTAGTCGAATTAGCAAATATTGTATAAATACGTTGAATGATTCCAAAAAAAAAAATCTCTAGCCTTTCCACATGTGTTGGCCATGTCACACAATGCTAAATTAAGACTATGAGAAGCACAAGATGTGTGAAAAGCTCTAGGATTTATATCTAAAAGTTTTCTTTGAGCTCCTTGATTTTTCCCTTTCATGTTTGATCCATTATCATAGCTTTGACCCCGAACATCATCTATATTAAGACCAAGAGACTTCAATTCCTTTTGTAAAACATCAAACAATCCTTGACCGGTCGTATCATTCACATCCAAAAATCCTAAAAATGATTCCTCAACACTTACAACATTTGAAGAGACATCCACATATCTTAAAATTAATGACATTTGTTCGTGATGACTTATGTCAGGAGTACAATCTAAAATAATTGAGAAATACTTTGCGTCTTCTACTTTCTTAATGATTTTAGATTTAACATTAGAGGCAAATAAAAGTATCAACTCGTTTTGAATTCTATGACAAGATAATGAAAATGAATCTCATCATTAGTAATGCTTTGAACATGCTTTTGAACAATTGGGTCAAACTCAACTAACATTTCAATTAAGCCTAAAAAGTTTCCATTGTTATCTTGATATAGTCTTTCATTACCACCCCTAAATGCTAGACTATGTTTCGCAAGAAATTTGACCATTGAAAAAATCCTAAGCAAGACTTTCCTCCAATATTCTTTTTCTATGTCAAGTTGTTTTTGCGCCACTTTATCAATGACTTGACCTGTTTCGAGTCTCTGACGCAGCTCATACCATGTAGTCATATTTTTAACATGCTCAACACTTATTTCATGCTCTCTAAGTCTATTGCCAAGATGTGCCCAATCTCCAAAACCTTCATTCACTAGTTGACCTCTTACATTTCCTTTTCTAAAAATTTTGCAACAAAAACAGAAAACTTTATCAAGCTCTTTTGAATAAACAAGCCAATCCATATCACACTTCTCTCCATTTGATAAAACTCTAGTATAAAAGAGTGCAGAAAAGCAAAAAAGTGTCTAGAATATTTATCTTTAGGACCTTTTTTAATAGATAAATATCGATTCAAACCCTTTGCTACTAAAATATCAATGAACTTTGAATCAAGAGAATTCCAATTTCTTGGATCAAATATATTAAGCATATGAGAATCCTCAACATTATCATCATCATTGTCATGGGAGCTAATATTCTCATTCTCATTTTCTTGACTATCAAGAGCACTAGTAGGATCAACATCAACATTAGTAGGAATAGTAAGAGAAACATTAGCATCATTACAACCAACATTATTAGGATCAACATTAGCATCATCAAAACTAGCATTAGTAGAATCAACATTAACATCATCACAAACATCATCAACATTTTGGTTTTCTAAAGAAACTTGTGATTCTTTTATTACAAATTTATCAAGAACACCTCTTTGAGATCTAGTTAACTCTTCGATTCTTTTTTTCCTTTTACGTTTGTCATATCCAGATTCAAATTTTCTAACTCTAGAAGACATTAAATGTAATATGCTCAAACAAAACAAATTGTGCACAAATATAAAGGAGCGAGGTAACCTTTTTCAATTGGATCTTTAATTTCAAAGTAAACCGATTCAATTCGATCTTCAATTTTAAAAAAAACCCTTGACCAAGTGTGTTGCACTATATAACATATAAAAATTAGATATTTTTAACCAACATAAAAATTGTACTATACTGAAATTTTAAAAAAGATAATTAAATTCTTCTTTTAAGAGTTAAAATAACAAAATACTGATTGTGTTTTCAACTTGGAGATAACATCTATAAAAAAAACTTGCAGATAACATCAATAGTCAACTCTTTAGTCATATTAGCCAAAACCAAAACTCCCACTTCCTTCTTTCTTTCTTTTCTATTCAAAACCGATCTCCTTTTCAAAAAAACATCAGTAGTTGGCAAAACCAATTTCTTAACTTCTTTAATGTTTCTTTCCTAATCAAAAGCCATTACGTAGCCACTAATCCCCGATTCCCCAGTTTCAGTCGATTAGCCATTACGTAGCCACTAATCCCCAATTCCCCAGTTTCAGTCAGCAATTCCGCATTCTTCAAATTGAAATTTTAAATGGTTTAATTCTTATCAGTCCATAATCCTTCAAATTGAAATTTTAGCCAGTAGCCACTAATTCACTATCCACATGAAGAGTTATATTTTTTTTTTAAGGAAAAGACTAAACATGTATTACATATTGCCGAAAGGCAAATTGCTTGTCACAGAGACATGCAGTTGAGTTACATAAGGGAAGAAATTCATCGTCCCATAAGACAAGGATAAACCATGCTGAACTAAAACATGAGAAAAGCAGAAACAAAACCTGGAAATAAAATTTACAGAAATAAGTGCTAGCTGAAGACGGACGAGAAAAACACCCCTTGAAGTTAATAGATTAGTAGTTGTGCTAGATTTTAAAGATTTACTCACTACCACAACCAGTGACCCATTAAACAGAGAAGGAGAGTGCAAACCCAGCCTTACAAACATGAAAGGAGCAAGCACCAAAAGGAGAACTTCAGAAAACACAAAACTAAGAACACAAAAGACTAGCAAACGAAGGCCAAATGAAACAACCCTTGAATCTAATAAATCTATGATTGTGCTAGGTTTTAAGGATTTACTCCTTATCACACCCAAAGATTCATTAGACAAAACAAGAGAAGTAAAATCCAGCCTTAAAATCTGAGAATCAACTAGCAACGAAAGGCAAAGCAAACAACTATACAGACTCGAAATTACCCCAAAGAAAAACAACAACTCCTTGAAATCAATCTGATAAGGAAGGACAGAGCTCCAAATCAAATCGAAAAACGAAGAGGAACAACCAAAGCTTGAAGAAGAACCAGGGAAAATCGAGAGCGAAGAGGCCACGAAGATGACTCCCAAATCCGGAAGAATCCGGCAGGGGAAGAAGAGGATAGCGGTGGCCGAAATTGGTGGACCCCTGGCAACGGCGAGCGGAGAAGGGCAGACGGCGTAAGTGATAGCAACATGCATGAGAGGATTAATCAAAGGCCTCCAAGGAAGAGGTTCAACTGTGGCTAGAAAATTGATCTTGTGATGATTCAAGATGCGTTGGAAAGCTGATTCAAAGATCTATAACTTCATAGTTTACATCGATTCAATATTCCAACAAGAAGATGGTCAAAATCGATTTTTACTGAGAGCTGTGCAATTTCTAACGAGATTTATTCTCTTTCCTTAATTAGGTTATATTAGATATAGTTTAATCCGTTTTTCCTTGTTTGATTTTTTATTATTTCCATCATTTTTATTTAGTTTATTATTTCTTTAGGATTAGATAAGAAGAATTAGGATCCAAGATTGTTTGGTTTCCTAATTGCTTCTTTAGCAAGATCTTATCTTTTATCTAGTTTTCTTATCTTTCGCATTAGGTAGTTTTCTTCTTTTGTAAGGCTATAGGCCACGAAATTGTGTTATATAAACACTACTTATGTCATTAATAAAATCACGTTGAATTTGAGTAGTAAAGTTGAGTACGCTCCTTCCCTTGAGTTCCAACGTCAACTCTTCGATCCCACGGATCATCTATCCCGTAGCTCGTCGCTTCGAGCAATTGTTCATCGTCTCTTCGGTGTTTGTGATCATCTCTTTGATCCTTTCGTTCATCACTTTTAACGCGTTTGAGGGTTATCTCTTTAGCCCTAGGAAAGCCATCAATTTGGCTACGGAAGAGAAGAAATCGAATTCAAGCTTGAGGAATCAAAGATCCTGCGTTGCAGACAACACTTCAGGGGTTATTCGCATCGGTAAGCAGGCATACGTCAGTTGAGAAGCTGACAAGCAGCTAGAGAATCCCCATTAAGAGGGAAGGGGAGTTTCCCTCATGAAGAGGGTAACCCCAAAGTGGTGTTGCTCTGTGTATACATGAAGAATTATATTAACTTGCAATTAGACATTTTAACAAAAAAAAACCCAATTTTAAATTTAAATCCTAATCCTGCATATCTCAATTCATTAGTTAAAAACCAAAAACGCCAATAGCCAAAATCCCCAAAATCTATATAAGTAATCACTTATCAGAAAATAAAATAAATTCAAGAACCATAAATTATAAACTTTAACATAAAATTAACAAGAAAAGCAAATAAATTTGAAGAACTTACCGTGAGGGCACTGAGGGGCAAGAGAGATTGCTGAAACTGAACGAACTTGATGAATTGGCTAAAATCACAACACCAAACCCACCCAGATTTGCAATATACCGAGAATCAAGTCAGATGGGGAAGAGCCGAAGAGACAATTGACAAAGGGAAATCTCAGATTCTCAGTGAGGATAAAAGAGATTTGTGGAGTAATATATAGGAAGAAAATAAACGGCTAGTTTAATTAGAATACCTCTCATCCGACAAAGAAGAGAACGAGGCGTCAATCTTCATTGTCTTTCATAACTCCATTACTGATATCTTGTTGAGGATTTGGGAAAATGGAAGAAGATGAAGCTATTTGTAGACTTGTAGTTTCAATGAGAGCAGTGAGGAGATAAAAGCAGGCTCGTGCTTTTCTTTATTAATTAGGAAGGATTTTCTTTTTTTCCTGAATATTAAAGACTATGGACTATGGGCCGGATAAATTTTTGAACCTCTTAAATTTGGAGGCCTTGTGCAGGTGCCCACCTTGCACCTGCTCAGGGCCGGCCCTGGTGATGAGATAATAACTATATACAATACTTAATGTTCACACTTAACACAACATAAGTCCATACTTAATATATGGTTTAGGGTTAAAAGTTTAACACAACATAAATCCATACTTGATATCACTAGTACAAATATTGCTATAGATAGCAAAAAAAATATAGTGGTTTTTTAAAACGCTATTAGAAGAAACTACGCATAGCTATTTTTCAAAGCAACCGCTAAGAAGTATTAAATATTTTATTTTTTTATGTGAATATTTATTCTCTTAGCGATTTTAGGAAAAAGTGCTATAAAACTAAAAACGAAAATTTCGTCTGATAACCCTCAGTTTTCATTTTTTTCGCGAAATTCCCTCAAGTTTTGACATTTTTGCCCGATAACCCTCAGTTTTTTACTCATTTCGCCATATACCCTCCGTCTTTATTCTGTTAAACCATCTGTTAATTTTTTTTAAAACAAAGTAGAAATGGGTTAAAAAAACGGAAGAATTCTGTACACTATAAATTTTTTCTGGGTACACTACAGTTTGAAACGCAGAAATCTTGCTTAAGCAAGATTTCTGCGTTTCAAGGCAAATTGTACCCAGAAAAGGCGTTTTTGTATAAATTTGAAACGCAGGTATTTTGCTTAAGCAAAATACCTGCGTTTCAACCAAATTTTTTTTTAAAAAAAAAATTGAAACGCAGGATCGCTGCTTAAGCAGTGATCCTGCGTTTCAACCAGTTTTTTTTTTTTAAGTCTGAAACGCAGGAATTCTGCTTAAGCAGGATTCCTGCGTTTCAACCATTTTTTGTTTTTTTTTTTAAAAGCTGAAACGCAGGAATCCTGCTTAAGCAGGATTCCTGCGTTTCACTGATCAGATTTTTAAAAAATATGACCGTTTTGAAACGCAAGAATTCGGCTTAAGCAGAATTCTTGCGTTTCACAACGGTCATATTTCAACGGTCGAATTTAGCCTTTTATAAAGTCCCCATCACTTGTGGGAATACACCACCAAATTCGAGCATAAAATTACTTCGTAAATGTCTAGTAGTGAAGAAGAAGCGGATTATAGCACCGAAGAAGAGTTCGAATTTGAGAGCGACCACGAAGATGAAAATTTGCCCGAAGACGATCCAAATTTCGATATTTCAAACTTTTCGGTTAGTAATGCGTTATATTATAGAATGTGTTTATAGTTGGAGCATATAGATTTCGATATGAATATTATAATTGGAAATAAGTTTAAATAAATGTTTACTTTTGTAGATATGAATTCGTATTTGTAGTAGATATGATCTTGTACGTATTTGTAGATTTAGATATAAATAGTAAAGTTTTTATATATTTCGATATAATAGGTAAATTTGTTTGTGTATGCAACAATTAATTGTTGGAAATGGATAAAATAACAGGGGAAATTTTATGGAAAGGAATTTGCCACTAATCAGAAGTGGAACAGTTGAGAGGAGTTGGTTGACTGGGCTAAGAATTTGGGAAAAGAATTGATGATGTGTTTAGTTATTAGGCGAAGTAACGTGAGGCATGTTAGTTTAAGTTGTGAACATTTTGGGAAGCAAAGAATTAGAAAGGATAAATGTGATTTAGAAGATGAGGAGGCTCGGGATATTGATGTTGATAGGCGTCCAGGAACAAATTCGAAGAAGTCAGGATGCACATTTGAGCTTATAGGTGTCCCAGAGAAGAAGAAGAAGTATGAGACAGAGAGTCGTAAATGGATATTGCGCGTATTGAGTGGTGTACACAACCATAAGTTGCCGCTTAGCTTCGAAGGCCATGCAATCATTGGTCGATTAGCCGATGAAGAGAAGATTTTGGTGCGGAATTTAGGTGAGTCATTTGTCCCCCCCTCTGTTATTTGTAAAGCGTTGAAAAAATCCTTCACAGGAAATGTGACATCGGCAAAACAAGTTTCCAACTACCTACAAAATTTGCAATTCGAGGATCGTGGGGATTTGACGGTTACCCAATGGACACTCAATTTTATGAAACAACACAAATATGAAGTGTTTCCATTGAGGGAGAAGCTAACTAATGAGGTGGATGTCTTATTTTTTGCCCACCCTGACTCACTGAGGCTTCTTACGAGGTTCCCATATGTTATCATCATCGACGCCACATACAAGACAAACAAGTATGTAACTTATTGAAGCAATAATTGTAATTATGAATATGGTAGGAAATTTGGATATGCACTAATATTTTGTTGCCTTTGTCGTTAGGTATAACATGCCTTTGGTGGAGATTGTCGGTTTTACGTGTACTCACAAGACCTTCAACATTGCCTATGCATTTACAAAGAAAGAAGAGATTGTGCATTACACTTTCATCATGAAGAAGCTGCGTTATTTGTGTGAGGAGGCCAAAGTCATGCCAACGGCGATAATGACCGATCGAGAGAAGTCCCTCATCAATGCAATCCATTTGATCTTCCCAGAGGTTAAACACCTTTTGTGTTGGGTGCATATAAAGCACAACATCGAGGCTTATAGTTCCCCTATTTTGAAGAGTAAAGTAAAGGTAAAAGCTTTTTGCGGGCAATGTTGGGGATTGTTTTGCTCAACCACAGAAGAAAGCTACGAAGAGAGGCTTGCAACATTGAAGAAGTCATGGAAGAGTGGGTTGATTAGATATGTTGAGAAGCAGTGGCTTACACCTTACAAGAAAAATATAGTTAGAGCGTGGACGGACCACCATCTCCACTTTTTCACAAGGACATCTAACAGGTATCCCAACTTCAAATCTTATAGATATTTGCATAAGTGATCTATAATATATTAACCTCGTTGTTATATGGTTTGAAAGGGTTGAGGGTATGCACAAGGTGTTGAAAAAAATTGTGGATTCAAGTATAGGCGGATTTAATCGAATGTCGGTGAGGATCCACTCAGCGATTGAGAGCCAAGTTTGCAAGGTTAGGGCAAGCATGGAGATGTCACGGATCAAGATACCCACATGTTACAACCGCATGGTTCCAACAGTTCGGGTTGTGTTTTCTAGGCTATTCTACAGAGTGTCGGATCGGGCCTTGAGAAAGTTGTATGCCATGTATCAGCAGCTACTGGACGGTGATTTCAAAGATGAGTGCGATGATTTCTGGATGAGAGAGTGCATTGGCCTACCGTGCATCCACACAGTTGCGTTTGCTATCATTGATAAGAATCCAATCATGCCTTCTGAGATACACCGCTTTTGGAGGCAGATCGAATGGGATAGGATAGTTTGTTCCGACACAGACGATGTTGTTTGTGACAACGTCAATATTACAGTTGCAGAGATGAGGTGCATCGAATTTGGAGAGAGGGTGAAGAGGCGTGAGTTACCGAAATCAACAGTAGATCATATGTCGGAGGTTTACTATGACTTGGAGTATCCGCATGAGTCAACCCTGCGGCAACCCACAATGATCAAGGCAAAAGGAAGACCGGTGGGTTCGTGCAAGTATTCCACCGAGAGAGATCCGATTAGGGTTGAGTATGCAAGGGCAGATCTTGATAAGCTAGAGAAGGATAAAGAGCAGGAGAAGGGCAAGCAGAAGGGAAGCCAAGGAAGAAGTCGGCCTAGAAAGGGCCAAGAAGAACCTATTTTTGTTGATGTAGAAGAACATGTTTATGTTGATCAAGAACCGTGTGGACCACAGTTTCCCAGGGAACCCATCAATCACATGGGAATGGACTTTGGAGTCAACAACATTGACTACTTTTGGTATCCGTTCATTAGGGAGGTGAGGAATGTAGTTGGAGACGGACATTGTGGCTACCGCTCACTATGTGTATTGTTGGGCGAAGATGAGGGGAACTATAGGAGGATTCGATTCAATTTGGCATCTCACTTGGTCCACAACAGAGCCTTGTACGAACCCGTGTTGGCAAGACTAAACCCTGGGAAGTCATTTGAGCAATATACAGTTGAGGTGAACTACTTCTTTAGTCCTGCCGGACCGAGGTTCTGGTGCGACATGCCCATGGTCGGTCTACTGTTTGCCACGGTGTATCGGGTTGCTTTGGCATTCTTGTCTTGGAATGGTCCGTGCTTATGCTTGCCAATGATGACATCGCAATCAAGTCTCAACGGTAATGGGATACGGATATTGACCATGGCTCAAGTTGGAAATCAAGACCACTTCATACCGGTATGTCTTATTGTTTTAAGCTTCTTTACATACTTATATAAATACGCACAATTTCCTAATCTTTGCATTTTTTTGATAAATAAAGTTATGGCTAAAGGATGGAAGTCCTCTGCCTCCAACTCCGTATGCTTGGCGCGAATTCAAACATATAAGTGTCGAAGGTTGGGATGCACCATTTGCCTCAAGGATTGCAATGTTTCGGGACTTTCGCATAGCATATGGTCGGTCACCCCGTACTATGGTTTAGGGAGATGTGATGTGATATGAGTTGTGATTGTAATATTTCAGTACTCAAATTAATGCAAGTTGTGATTGTAATATTTCAGTACTCAAATTAATGCAAGTACTCTAATTGAAAAAATCTAAAAAATTGCGCCCAAATAGGCCCGATCGGAAAGATTATAGAAGAAACGGGTGAAAAACTGAAATTACTGAAATTGGGCCCAAATAGGCCCAATAGAAAGAATTGTAGAAGAAACGGGTGGAAAACTTAAATTATTGAAATTGGGCCTAAATAGGCCCAATAGAAAGAATTATAGAAGAAACGGGTGAAAAACTTAAATTACTGAAATTGGGCCCAAATAGGCCCAATAGAAAGAATTATAGAAGAAACGGGTGAAAAACTGAAATTACTGAAATTGGGCCCAAATAGGCCCAATAGAAAGAATTGTAGAAGAAACGGGTGGAAAACTGAAATTACTGAAATTGGGCCCAAATAGGCCCAATAGAAAGAATTATAGAAGAAACGGGTGGAAAACTGAAATTACTGAAATTGGGCCCAAATAGGCCCAATAGAAAGAATTATAGAAGAAACGGGTGGAAAACTTAAATTACTGAAATTGGGCCCAAATAGGCCCAATAGAAAGAATTATAGAAGAAACGGGTGGAAAACTTAAATTACTGAAATTGGGCCTAAATAGGCCCAATCGAAAGGATTATAGAAGAAACGGGTGGAAAATTGAAATTACTGAAATTGGGCCCAAATAGGCCCAATCGAAAGGATTATAGAAGAAACGGGTGGAAAACTGAAATTACTGAAATTGGGCCCAAATAGGCCCAATAGAAAGAATTATAGAAGAAACGGGTGGAATTACTTTATATTTCATGTGATATTACCTTATATACTTATATACTATAGTTTTACTTTATATTTCATGTGGTATTACTTATATAATATAGTTTTACTTTATATTTCATGTGGTATTACTTATATACTATAGTTCTACTTTACATTTCATGTGATATTACTTATATACTATAGTTCTACTTTATATTTCATGTGATATTACTTATATACTATAATTCTACTTTATATTTCATGTGATATTACTTATATCCTATAGTTCTACTTTATATTTTATGTGGTATTACTTATATCCTATAGTTCTACTTTATATTTCATGTGGTATTACTTATATACTATAGTTCTACTTTATATTTCATGTGATATTACTTATATACTATAGTTCTACTTTATATTTCATGTGATATTACTTATATACTATAGTTTTACTTTATATTTCATGTGATATTACTTATATCCTATAGTTCTACTTTATATTTCATGTGATATTACCTTATATACTTATATACTATAGTTTTACTTTATATTTCATGTGGTATTACTTATATACTATAGTTCTACTTTACATTTCATGTGATATTACTTATATACTATAGTTCTACTTTATATTTCATGTGATATTACTTATATACTATAATTCTACTTTATATTTCATGTGATATTACTTATATCCTATAGTTCTACTTTATATTTCATGTGGTATTACTTATATCCTATAGTTCTACTTTATATTTCATGTGGTATTACTTATATACTATAGTTCTACTTTATATTTCATGTGATATTACTTATATACTATAGTTCTACTTTATATTTCATGTGATATTACTTATACACTATAGTTTTACTTTATATTTCATGTGATATTACTTATATCCTATAGTTCTACTTTATATTTCATGTGATATTACTTATATCCTATAGTTTTACTTTATATTTCATGTGATATTACTTATATACTATAGTTCTACTTTATATTTCATGTGATATTACTTATATCCTATAGTTCTACTTTATATTTCATGTGATATTACTTATATACTATAGTTTTACTTTATATTTCATGTGATATTACTTATATACTATAGTTCTACTTTATATTTCATGTGATATTACTTATATCCTATAGTTCTACTTTATATTTCATGTGATATTACTTATATACTATAGTTTTACTTTATATTTCATGTGATATTACTTATATACTATAGTTCTACTTTATATTTCATGTGATATTACTTATATACTATAGTTTTACTTTATATTTAATGTGGTATTACTTATATACTATAGTTTTACTTTATATTTCATGTGCTATTACTTATATACTATAGTTTTACTTTACATTTCATGTGATATTACTTATATACTATAGTTCTACTTTATATTTCATGTGATATTACTTATATACTATAGTTCTATTTTATATTTCATGTGATATTACTTATATACTATAGTTCTACTTTATATTTCATGTGATATTACTTATATACTATAATTCTACTTTATATTTCATGTGCTATTACTTATATACTATAGTTTTACTTTACATTTCATGTGATATTACTTATATCCTATAGTTCTACTTTATATTTCATGTGATATTACTTATATCCTATAGTTTTACTTTATATTTCATGTGATATTACTTATATACTATAGTTTTACTTTATATTTCATGTGATATTACTTATATCCTATAGTTTTACTTTATATTTCATGTGATATTACTTATATACTATAGTTTTACTTTATATTTCATGTGATATTACTTATATACTATAGTTTTACTTTATATTTCATGTGATATTACTTATATACTATAGTTTTACTTTATATTTCATGTGATATTACTTATATACTATAGTTTTACTTTATATTTCATGTGATATTACTTATATACTATAGTTCTACTTTATATTTCATGTGATATTACTTATATACTATAGTTTTACTTTATATTTAATGTGGTATTACTTATATACTATAGTTTTACTTTATATTTCATGTGCTATTACTTATATACTATAGTTCTACTTTATATTTCATGTGGTATTACTTATATACTATAGTTCTACTTTATATTTCATGTGATATAACTTATATACTTATATCAAAAAATACGAATTAATTTCATTACAAAAAAGACATCCAAAATACATACAATCTATACTGTCCTACGTATATACTAATTTGCCTAAGGGCCGCTATCTCTAAACTGCTCCTGTGCCGTACTACCAGATCCCTCCTCGTATATAGAATCGTGAAAATCAGGCTGAGGAGGAGGAGGAGGCGCACCACGTGGAATGGGAGGAGGACGGAGCGGCCTTGCACCCACCATACGCAATGCAAAATCCATCAGCTGATCTCGTATGTCATCGGGAATACCAACTCTCTCTAGAGCATACGCCTTCATCTCAGCTGATATCACCTGGTTACACTATTTTCCAAAAAAAATGTTATTAGATACACATATGTAATGACATAAATAAAGGAAATGAATGCAAAATAACATACCGTGATCAGGTCGCTGGGAAGCAGTGGCGGAAGAGGCACGTCATCATCTACTGGTGGTGGTGCGGAAGGATCCTGCCTCAGTGATCGATAATCTATATATGGATGAGACATCTGCTCCCACCAATCCAGATACTCTGGCCGACAATCCCAAGGGAAACTGGCGTCAGGCATGACACCGAGCTCTATCATCGGCCTCGGATCAACTCCCCACTGACATGCATCGCCCGGGAAATGAACGGTGTAAGTCGCACGCAGACTCGCAGAACGTACAGCTGTGGTAGGAGTAGGGGGCGCTTCTGGTATGCCCTGCGTACGACCAAACTGACGCATAACTCTATCAGGCAGGTACGGCTCGCGGATTTCAAAGCACTCAATCAATCCCCGAAACCTCGATGGAGCGAGACTCGGGGAGTCAAAGTCCAACTGCCCCCAGGGCATCCAGCGAACCTGTAATATATTGAGAATGTCAAACAAATGTATCATGTCGAAGGAAATACTTACTTACGAATAATGTAACATACATCTGCATATCTGTACTGATCAAGGACCCGTTGTAGGTTGATCAGACGCTGCCGATCTGCGCCCTGCGGCGCCTCTGCACCATCACGTGCAGCAGCGCGACTGTCACGTAGAGCCTCGAGATCGGAAGATGCGTGACCTCGAAACGCGTGAAAGTAGGCCCAGATCCAAGACTGAAATAAATCAATGTAAGTATAGTTTCTCGGTGTAAACGTAAGACAAATAGAGTTGAATGCGATAGATTACCTTCAGTAGAAGCGTACAACCGGCAATAGAAGCTGCTTGACCTCGCGACGCCTTACCTAACTGGCGGTATAGGTACGCCAGGGTAGCGACTCCCCATGCGTACCCTCCAGTCTCGTCGTGATCAAGGAGGACCGCTAGATACTCAGGCTTGCATTTCATCTCCGACTTGTCAACGAAGAGAGTACAGCTCACTAGTATCGCAAGATACAACGTAGCTATGTGATGCTCGTTCCTGTAAAGAACGATCATTATTTAACATTATATTTTAAAAATAACTACAGTAATTTTTTAAATTTAATATTATTCAAAATACAACAGAATGTCACCTCTCCTCGGCTATGCATAACTCCTTAGCCCGATCCTTCAACATCTTGTTAGCTCCATAACCGCCAGCTGTTTAGAATACAACAGAATTTTATCAGTTTTCAATAATATTAATAAACTATTTGTTATAATTTCGATTTATTTACCTATCCCAGTAATCTCAGCAATACGCGGATCTACCCCCAAAATCGGAGCCAAGGCCTCCCACATCGCTGCATCAGGCATAGGAGAAACCACCACAGCACCGTCAATCGGAATCTGCACAACATCGTGCAGTGTGATGGTAATCTCGCCCCAGGGGAAATGGAAGGAGTTGGTCTCCGGATGCCACCTCTCGACGAATGCTGATATGAGAACCGAGTCTATCCGTCGAAACTCCAACGTCCCCAATGCAATCAGCCCGCTGCGCTGCGCCAAAGTCCACCATGACCCATCCTCGTTCGTCCTATACCGGTGTATATCATCAAAGTGTGGATGACGAACGAAGGTCCTGAGGATCCTCCTCATCTGAAACAATAAATTTTGTGTATTTAAGATTAATGTACATATTTTTTTTTTGGTTTTCCAAACATTTGAAAATTTAAAAGAAAATTTTTATACATACCGGATCCTGATGAGGGGGAAAGTGTACTGCGGGAGCCAATATGTCTACGGCTACCCCTGCCTCCTGCTGCGTCGCCATCCATAAAAGGGGTGCGATGTGGGTAGGATAGGATGGGATCAGGTCTCTCCGACGAGGACCTCCTGGCATCCAGTTCCCCTCCTGCCCTAGAGGTATAGGACCAGCAGGGGGGGCAGGATGGGGGGCAATGTGCTCCATAATGGGTGGCCCCTCTGCCTCAGGTGGGAGAGAAGGTGCCTCAGAACTCTGCGTCGCACGAGGAGGGGGCATGTCGTCAACTCTATCAGCTGTGGAGGGCTCAAATGTCTCGTGCCAGCCTTGCTCCGTCGCCTCAAAAACTGGAGAACGCGTGTACTCATCCTGGCCAATATCAACCTCACCGTCCGAAGATGACGACTCAGACTCAGTCGGATGATCCTCGGGCTCAGCAAACTCGGTCGGATGATCCTCGGGCTGCCCGACATCTCTCTCTAATGCAACGTCTAGCTGTCTGCTCAACTGAGATGTAGAACCACGTCGTGCAGAAGCTGTGATCCCTCGTTCTTTGGGCTTACGAGGACCACGACGCTTCGCTCTAACAGATCCGCCGCACGCCTCCAATATGCCCTTTATTTTAATAATTTGTTAATTCTTAATAATTCTTATTAATGTTTAAATTCTATTTCTATTTGTTTTTATGTAGACAATAATCTTAATATTCTTTATTTTGATATTTATTTAATTTCTATTCTAAATAAATTATTTATTTCTAAATTAATTGTCAAATTTCCTAAATCATATCGTTATCTTCGGACGACAAGGTTTTAATTTCTACTTTTTTAATGTTTTATTTCGATTAGATCACTCGTTATTACTTTATATTTTTATATTTTAATTATATTTTATTTCTTAATAATTATTAATAATATTTTAATTTTCTAAAAGTAACTAGCGTTATCTTCGGACGACAAGATTTTCTAAATTATTTTATTTATTTTTTAATTCTTAATAATGTTTTAATTTCTATTCTAAATAAATTATCATCATTTCCTAAATTACTTGCTAAACTATCGTTATTTTCGGACGACAATGTTTTAATTTCTATTTTTTTAATGTTTTATTTCGATTAGATTACTCGTTATTATTTCATATTGTTTATAAATAAATTATTATATTTAAATGATTTCTTATTTCTTAATAGTTATTAATAATGTTTTAATTTCTAATTCTAATTGTTTTTATATAAATACTAATTTCTATTAGACATTAATATTCATATTTTCTATTATGAAATTTATTTAATTTCTATTCTAAATTACTTGCTAAACTAATTGTTATTTTGGTAATTATTATTTAATTTCTATTCTAAATCATATAGATGGTACTATTAAAATCATGCAATTTAATTTACGCAACCATAAATCATGTTATTAAACACATTTTATTTACGCAATCATAAATCATGTTATTAAACACATTTCGATATTCATGCATTTGGATATTTATATCATATTAAACACACAATTTACTATTTATTTAAAATTTAAAATATACCTATCGAATATCTGTAGAAGAAGATACTAACGGCGCATCTGCTACGGTAGACGAAGAGGCTACCTTGCGCTGCTTCCGAGACTTTCCCGCGTCGCGGCCTTTCCCGCGTTTTCGGGTCACCGGCGCTACAGTACTTCCGGCGATATCTTTTCCGGCGACTTCGAATTTTCCGGCGACTCCATCTTTCCCGGCGACACCTCCAGTACACAGGCCGGCAAAAGATTCCAACGCCAGCCCAACCGCCTGAGCCACTGCCTCGTCCCCCACCGCCGTCGTCTGCACTGCCTCGTCCCCCTGAGACACACCTCCAGTACCCTCTGCTCCGACTGCGTCGTCTACTGCTGGCGTTGTCGCTCCGTCACCTCCCCCACCGCCAGCCAAGCTCTCGTCGCCAGCCAAGGTCTCTGTTGTCGCCGGAGAAGACGATGAAGGCGCCGCCGGTTCTCTTCGGCCGCTGTCATCTGCGGCGTTTTTTTGCCCCAAATCTCCGGCGTTTTTTTGCCCCAAATCCATTGATTTTTACAGATCCAAATCGAAATAGGAAGAAGAAGAAGGAAGAGGAGGGCATGAAGACGATGGAAGAGGAGCGGCTGCCCTAGCAGGGGGAAGAAGACGATGGAAGAGTGAAACGCAAACCCGAGCGTTTCAATTAAAGGGGGACAAACGCAATCTTTTTGCTTAAGCAAAAAGATTGCGTTTCAGCTTTTTTTTTTTAAAAAAATTAAACGCAGGTATTTTGCTTAAGCAAAATACCTGCGTTTCATCTGTCTCCCAAAATACATTTTCTTGGTACATTTTACAATGAAACGCACGATTATTGCTTAAGCAATATTGTAGCGTTTCAAATTGTAGTGTACCAAGATAAAAATTGTAGTGTACACAACCTTTGCCTAAAAAAAATCAAAACAATTCAGAGGATGCTTCTTCCTTATCGCGAAATCCCCCGAGGCTGCTTCTTCTTCCCCTTCTTCCTTGTTCTCCCCTTCAAGCTTGGCACAGCGGCATCGCGAGCACGGACGACGCCAGCACCACCGTCGAGGATAGACGACGGCGCGACGCGGCTGGACAACGGCGCGAAGGCACGACCACCGACGGTTTGAGGTACGAATCTGAAATCCCCTTTCTGTTTGGATTTGTGCTGAATGATTTAGAGATTTGGATTTGTGAATATGAGATAAATTTAGGTTTAGGATTTAACTCAAAATTAGGTTAATGGGATTTGGGTTGTAGAAAGCCTTCTTTAGCAAACTAAACAAAAGCAAACAAAGTTTCTGCAGCATTCATATCTAGAGGAAAATTACAGGAATGCTGAATGTTGATCTGGTTTACAGGAAAGTTACAGGAATGCTGATTTTGCAGGAAATCTCATTATTGCAGAAAATCTCATTATTGGAATTATTATGGCTTAAGTGCAATCTTGTGTAGTGATTATGCCCTGCATTCTAGAGTAAATGGGTTAAGGAGTTTTGATATTTGAATAGAAGGTGGAAAGAGTGCTTAATGCATAATCTGGCTAGATTGTAACTAAATTTGAAATATAAGGTTGGGAGTTAATCTTCAGTAAGTGAGCCTATATCAAGATATCCAGATCATGACTGTATTGATAGAAGTACTACTGCAGAAGGTGATCCATGTGGGGAGATTTTCTGTTCGTTGTGGATTGGAAGGAATATATTTTTATTTGCTAGTTTTGGCAAATGGAAGCAGCAATGCTACAACAACGGCTGCAAGAGCGGCATATTTGGTTTCTTTTTTATCTACATACATGCTTATCCGCATCAGAACTAACATGCCAGTACATGCTTGAATCTAGTTTCATGTCAATTTTGTACACTTCTGTTACTAATGTATATACTCTCCAGAGAAAAAAAGACTTGTACGAAGTATTCAGCACTCAGAATCTTCATCTATATCTATCAGATCTCTTCTCTTATACACAAAAAATAACTCATCATTCCTATCATTATGTCCCTTCAAAATTTTCTCTTAATGCTGGAAAGAGGGAGAAAGTATGAGGAAAAATCTCTTTTGAAGGAATTTTCATACAATGTCAGGGGAAGGGAGGGAGAAAGATCAGGAAAAATAACATAATGCATTGTCATATTTTATGTTATTATCATAGGAAAATGATGGGTGAAGAGCTTTCGGGCCTGAATGTGACAGACTTGCAGAATTTAGAGAATCAACTTGAAACCAACACTTTATTTCCATACAAGGCCAGCACTTTACATGAAATTTTGTATAGGAGAGTATCTTGCAGCTGTTGATTTTGCATTCATATAAAATTTACAGCCAACACTTTACAGGAAATTTGCAGCCAACACTTTATTTCCATACAAGGCCTAAGCTCCAGATGCTACAACATACAAAAATCATGCGATTTTGACTGATGCTATTGAAGATAGTTTTTCATGTATTAACATTTAAGCCAATTAGCTCAATGGTAGAGCAACGTGCTTTCAAGTACGTGGATGTGGGTTCGAGTCCCACATAGGCTAATTTATATCTTGACACTATCGTGATTAGTTGTTCTGCAATCTTATACTCAGAAGGAGCCAATGAAGTCAGTTTCCTTCAAGGCTCTTCATCATAATTTTGATCAAGTGGAAACTAAACCGAGTACTCAACAACAACAACTTGAATGTTGTCTCTTTGTATCTTGTCTTCAAGGATCTGTGTTTGGGTTGTTTTTTTGTCATGGTCTTGTTCACAAAATGCTATACTAGTTTCTCTTGACGCGTATCGAAGATGTTATGAAATATGTCCATTCACTTGCTTGATGTGGATTCAATATGCAGAAAGTTGTTGCACAAATAAACAATTCATTGAATGCAAGCCTCTTAACAGATTTACTGCTGAGAATTTTGCAATGAGAAGTGCAGAGTGATTGTTAATTTTTGTGAATCTTGGCCTGTCATTGCTGCAAAATTCTTGTGTGAGCTGTTGAACACAAACCTCAGTCATTAGCATATTAAGCTATCCATCTTGGCATGTTTCTCCATTTGATTCAATTTTTTGTAGTAACCTATACAGGAGTCGAACCCATATCTTGTGCATAAGCACATGCTCTACCATTTGAGCTAATAGGCTTTATAATTAAGCTTCCATTTATAGTCATAACATAGTGTAATTTCATCCTCATTATAAATCATCATAATGTACTTAGTAAATGCCATCTGAAGAGATGAATTCTTTTGCAATGTTTACCAATTATAAAGATGAGTACTTGAAGAAGAACTTGTGAGAACAAAAAATGCTAATCTGTGCTTTTTTTTTTCAATGAGTTTGACACTTGACCTCTTTATATGAGCCTCTGTTCGAGATAAATATGTTTGAGAATTTTCAGCAACTATCTCTGTTATGATCAAGGATCGGGATGGCCACAGTGCAAGAATTGCTCGACAAGGCGCCTCGGAACTCAAGAACGCAGGACAGCAACCCCCAGCAGAATTCCAGAATTTGATCTAACTTCAGTGGGGTCGTTCTCCTTGCTCCGAACTCCGAATTGGGCGATTCCGGCGACAGTAGATAGATATGGAAGTCTCGTTTCTGTCCTCCAATTTTCAGAATTTTCTGGGCGGTGGATAAAAAGATATGATTTTTCTACCGAAGGGTCGCTGGTAGTTCCGGGGAGGAAGTTCAGCAAACTGACGGGTGATGATGGATGGAATCGATTGTGATGGGTGATGGAAGTGAGGGATAAGCAATCTCCTTATGGCTAGATTTGACACACTAGTCACAAGAGAAAGACCTAGGGAGATTCGAGATACAACACACTCAAATCTCTCAAGGGAAGAACTTGATATCACACACAAGTTTGATGAACAAGAAGAAAACTCTAAAACTGAAATATTCTGATTCTGGATTCAATTCAACGTTCTGAACAATGAGCCAAAAGTTTTCCTAATAACCTAGCAATACGGTTACTAAAGAGAAATTAAAGAAAATGCTAATAATTAACCCACTAATCCTAAAACGTGCCCACTAATCAAAACACCAATTAATGGACATTTAGGGAATTAAAATATTGTCTAATAATGTTTAAAAACCCCAGCAATAAATCGAAAATAACATCAGTCTTCAAATATTCTTCACGTGGGCTTTTAACCCGGATGGAGGGCCTAGCCGGGTTCTCTGGTGATAGCATCGGCTTTATAACCCGGATTTGAGTGGTCTCCGGGTTCTTTAGCTTCTTTACAGCCCGTATCTGAATTGGGCTCGTGTTTTCTGGTGGTGTCCGAGGCAATGTCACGGTCTTGGCCTAGCTTCCCGTCTTGGCTTGAATCATCATCTATGTTTGAAGGATCTTCTTGCTTGGCCAAGTCTTGATGGGCCATATTCATATCAATCTCAACCCACAACATATTGATCTCAGCTACATAATTCAACATTGTTAAATCACAAGCCTAAGATGAAAAATCCCAAGCCTAAGATGCAAAATCCCAGACACCGGACACACCATATTTCCATTCAAACAAAGCTGAATGTAAATAACAAGAAATTGGGGCAAAAAACCCTACTTATACATTTACATTTTCAGTTAATTAACAGTGTAAAATAGACCTAGAGGGATGAAAATCTGACTGCTATCATATCGAACCCAGTTAGTAATTGGGAGTCAGAATCACAAAAAAATACGAGATTTCAAGCAAATTACTACGAATAATAAACCTAAGAACAAAAAAGTGTTTTTTCACCATTTCTCATGAATACTTCTCACATCAGTAGCTTTTCCAAGCATCCAGACAATACACTAAAAACTTCACGAATCGGTAGCTTTTCATTTCTCATGAAGACTGGAGAGAGCCAGAAAAAAAACATAATTATACCTCAAAGCCCTAAATTTCTAAAACCCCAAATTGAAACCCTAAGTGTTTGAAACCCCAAATTTAAACACCAAAATTCATAAATGGAGTAACGAATTTCGTACCCGAAATCCCCATTGTCGGTCGTCGTCCAAGATTTCGTCCTCGTCTAGCCAGGAGAAGAGAGCAACCTTCGTGATCGCCACCGAGACACGAGTCGCCCAGCTTCGTGGTCGCCGCAAATTCGTTGTCGCCGACGTCCAACTGCCCAGCTTCAAGGTCGCTCGTCGGCGTCGTCCCAGAGTGCAGGTGAAGGTGAATTCTCTGGTTTCAGAGAGTCGGGGAAAGAGGAAGGGAGAATCAAAGTTTTTCCCCTTTTTTATTAAGTTAACGTTGATTTAACGACAATACTAACGGAGGGTATTTCGCGGAAAAAAAACAAAAGCTCAGGGTTACCATGCGAAATTGTCGAAATCTTAGGGGATTTTGCAAAAAAGACAAAAACTGAGGGTTACCACGCGAAATTTCCGAACTAAAAAACACGTATAGCGTATTTTTATTAAAAGAATGGTATAAAAAGTTGGAAAAGTATCATGTGCGAAAGTTTATTAACGTACAAAATACGAAAGAATTATAACCGTCCGATTTGCTTCAGTTTTTTGCATTGTTACACGCGCTTTCAAATTTTTTTTTTTCGCTTCATCTGTTCGCTTCAGCCTTCTTTTTTTCGCTTCAGCTTTTCTAAATTTTTTTTTCATAATTTTTTTTGCATTGTTACACGAACTTGCACTTTTTTTTATTCATTTGCATTTCCTCCTTAACCACTTGCACTTCTGTTTAACAGCTTGCACTTTCGTTCTATTCGCTTGCACTTATTCATTATTCTGATGCACTTTCTGTTCGCTTACTTGTATTTTAAATATTTTTTAATATCATATTTGCTTGCACTTTCTGTTCACTTACTTGCATTTTACTCTGTATTTCCATGTACTTTCTTTCTATTGGCTTGCACTTTTGTCATTTCACTTACACTTATTCATTATTCTGATGCACTTTCTGATCACTTACTTGCACTTTACTTCGTATTCTCATGCACTTTCTTCCTATTGGCTTGCACTTTCTATTATTTAATCTCTTGAACCTAAAGTGCAAGCATATAAGAAAAAAATGCAATCAGAAAACATAAAGTGCAAGCATATAAGAAAAAAGTGCAAGCAAATCAACACAAAGTGCAAGAAAATAAACACAAAGTGCAAACAAATACAATGTGCATTCGAATATACACAATGTGCAAGCAGAATAAACAAATGTTCAATGAAAACATAAAGTGCAAGCATATAAGAAAAAAGTGCAAGCAAAAAAATACAAAGTGCAAGCGAATAAACACAAGGTGCATTCGAATATACACAATGTGCAAACTAATAAATAAAAGTGCAATCAGAAAACATAAAGTGCAAAAAAATAAACACAAAGTGTAAGTAAACATAATGTGCATTCGAATATACACAATGTGCAAACAGAATAAACAAATGTGTAATGAAAACATAAAGTGCAAGCATATAAGAAAAAAATGCAAGTAAAACAAAACAAAATACAAGAAAATAAATACAAAGTGCAAGCAAACATAATAAAGCGGGTGTAATGACACACTCCATAGCGCTGGCTACGGTGGACGGCTGAAAATCTTTCGTATTTTGTATTTTAACAGCCTTTCACACCCGAACCGCATCCTAAAAAGTTTGTTATTACTGGCATGCCCTAATCTCTCACGAGCTTGTAGCGGTACCCCCGCCGTCGTCCTCATACCTACTTCTCTCTCATTTCCTTGCGCATCTCATTCTCATACGCAAGCGCACAAATATAACACCTCTAATGGCATTCTTCATAGCCTTCTCAAACCCTATCTTCTCTTCACTATCCCCATCCTCCTCACACTCATCTCCTCTTCAAATCACTCCAAGAAGGACACCTTTTCTTCCTCTTCGGGGCCACTCGCTAATAAGAGCTCTGAGCAATGTAGAGTCCAATAGCAATAAGAAGAATCTCGTTGAAACAAAGCCGGAAGTCGCTTCTGCTTCAACTGCAACCGCCAACCCCGATCTCATAAGCTCGTCTTTCCGAGTGAGTAAAATTTTCTTCTAATCTGTAGAATTGTTGTTGAAATTTGGCAAATTGGGATGAAACTGAGAAATAGGGCTGGATTCGTTTCTAGTGTGCAGTGAAGAAAGACCAGATTGTGAGGCTCACTCGAGAAGGAGAAGTATCTTAAAAGTGTTAATGTGAGAAGTTTCTCGAACCTTCAATTTCCTATTGATGTGTTTGATTCAATAAACTATTGATTTTCCTCTTTTATCAGTATTTATCAGTTGATCATCCTTCGAACTACAAAGGCCTCGATTGCATTTATGAGGATCGCAGTGAGATAAACTTCGCTCAATTTGCAAGTGAAAATTAATCAAGATATTTGATGGAATATAAGGGTTGGATCGTGGTATTGTGAGGCTTGATAAAGTCCGTAAACATTGACATGTGATTCATTGTATATAATGTCATGTTGTTGAGTATCCAGAATCCCTTTTTATATGGTTAAGTTTGTTGATTTTCTTTCTTTAAGCTTAAAGTTGTTTATATAGTGGGATGTAAATAAGGTTGTTGAATTTTATCTGAGGTTGTACTAATGTGAATTACATAATTAAAGTTGATGCTAACTACATGAATAAAGCCTGAAATTAGGCTTGGTCAACTACGATTTTTTTTTTTTAAATATGGACAATCATAGCGGTTGTTAAAATAAACCGCTATGCATGGATCGACTATAGAAAGATATAATAATAAAAATGTAGCGCCTTTTTTAAAAAAAAAAAAGCGCTATGAGTGACATTTTTATAGCGCTTTCACAAAAAACGCTATGAGAATGTAATAGTGTAGCTCTATAGACAGCGGTTGCAAAACCGCTATCCTCTTCGTAAAAAAAAACAATATCCAAGACAATTTTATAGTGTATATTCAATTAATCTCTAGTATAAAGTGTGTTTGTACGTCTCTAGTTTACTTACTATATATAGTTTGTAAATTTTTAGTACAAACTGTATGAATATCTAGTATTAATATATAAACCTTATAGTATAAATAAATAAATATATAGTGTATAAATATGTGAACGTAAAATAACAGGTTAGAAAGATCAGGGAAAAATTGTGGACTGAAAACAAAGTTTGCGGTATTTATAAAAATGTCACTATGCGATTTAATCTCACCCATTCCTTCCTATTGATCCAATGACTCACAATGCTTCATACTTCTTACTTTAATAGCTAAATATATGAAAACTCCCTCTACATAATATTGGAAAACAATTAGTATTGTAGCTTGGATTACCAAGATTTCAATTAGGAAATTGGACCGTATCACTTCTATACTCCGTGTATAGGTGCTACAGGTTAGGTGTTATGCTTTTTTTACTTCATAAAAATCACTTAGCGTACTTAGCGTTATAATGAAAAATGGTGAATCGAATTCGTGATCATGAAATCACAAAGTGTCATACTTATAAATATGTTGAAAAGAATTAACAGATTAGGTACTACACTTATGTATATCACTTTTATTAATTTGTCAATGTAATAATTATGATACTTTAGATTATTACTCCCTATGTTTAATTGTCATTTAAATATTTGAGCCAAAATTTACCAAATTTATTCTTATTTTCATTTACTTTAATCTATACTATTTTCTTATATAGACTTATAAATTCTAGATCATGATCAGGTGAGAACGGTCGCTCAGGTATAGACGTGAAAACGGTTTGTTAATAAATACATATAGGTAAAAAGCGTATGCATACTTACTAAGAAACCATATGCGCACATAGGGATCAATTACACAATAACTAAGAGAACATATGCACACATAGGAACCACTTAAAAACATAAGCACATACTAAAAAAGCATATGAGCATATGCTAAGAAAGCATATACACACTTAGTAAGAGAACATACGTACACATAGAAGCCACTTAGAAGCATATACATACTAAGAAAGCATATGCATAAATACTACAAAGTGTATGAACACACATTTTCAATAAACATATGTCTGTATATAAGTAAGAAGCGTATGAACACATACATGTGATAATGTGTAAAATTAGTGGCGGACTAGGGGGCTTGAGCTGGTGGCCGCCCCGCTTAACCCCCAGGAACCGTCAATATTGCATATGGAGTCGAAGATGTCCATTTAAAGTCCCCGCTTGATTTGTTCGAAGCTCAGTTGTGCATCAATGGTGACACCCCTTCCCCTTTTTATTCTTTTAAAAGGCAGTTAAAACGACGTCGTTGGTCCTGAAATGACGTAGTTATACTCAAAAAATTTAGACCCAACTTTTATTTAATATTTAAAACAAATAAAAATCAAGAAGGGACCTTCTCTCTTTTTTTTTTGATGAGGAAAGAATTAGACAGATCTTAGCAACGATGCGTAGACCGGCCTAGAGCATCCTTGCGGATGAGAATCCGAAGTTCTGAATCAAGATTTAGGTTAGACACAAGTGGTGAAAAGCTAAGTTTAGCAATGCGATCAGCAACTCGGTTCACCTTCTGAAAAATGTGTCTAAAACGAACCTCCTAGAAGGAATGGATGGCTACAAGAATGTCAACAACAACCATTTCAATCTCCCAGGGACAATCCCAGATGCCTTTTATAGCATTTATAAGGCAAAGATTGTCATCCTCAATTTGAAGTTTTTGAATGTTTAGGGTCATGGCATGGTTAATGCTATTTTTTAAGGCTAGTGCTTCAGTCATGAGAATGTTGTTATACCCACTTCGTTTGATTTCCATGTGGATCACTTCGGCTTTATCGTTTCTAATAATGAACCCAGACCTAGCTTCACCATTGGCTAGTTTGGATCCATCAAAGTTGATTTTGTAAAAGTTATGAATTGGGTTTTCCCATTTTAGAAACTTTAATTTCCTAGTTTGTTGTGGTTTCCTCTTTATTTGGGGCGGAGCATCCATATCGGATTTTATAGTGTTGGTCCAGTTTTTAATTAATGTGGTGATATATTGCGAAAGGTCCTTAATTCTAGTACTCGGATCTGAGTTAAAGATGAGTTGGTTTCTGTTGATCCAAATTCCCCACCAAGTAGTGATGAGGCATATGAACTCTTGTTTACTTAGGAGGGAGGTTAGTTCAATCAAAATATCCCTTGTTTTTTTATTAGTAGTGTCTAGGTTTCTGACTATGGTTTCAATTTTTGGATTTTGTTGTTTGATGTGTTTGATCGTGAAGGGACATTTTGTGAGAAAGTGGATAATGTCTTCGAGAGGGTTGTCGCAGGAGTCGCAATCCATGGGAACCGAAACATGCTTCAAGGCAAGTCTTTGTTTGGTATTTGGTAGGTAGTCCATCATGACTGATTTTCCAGATAAAGCTTTGTACCTTTGGGTAAGTGTCAAGTTTCCAGATCCAGGCAAGCCATGGGAACATGCTTCAGAGAAGGGACCTTCTCTGAACAAGCAGTGCGAGTGAACAAAATCAAGGTGCCCTAGCCCGATGCCCCTCACTATCACCGCCTTCGCTGGAGTGACAAATGCCACCTTCGTCCGTCTGCGACTTGTTGTGCCCATCGGAGACTGCTACTCCAATAGAATTTTGTAAGTCACTCTTTATACTTGTAGAGAATTTATTTTTAGGGTTTAAATAGATTTTGGTTGGTTTGAATAATTTTGCTTGAATTGAATTGATTTTGGTTAGGATTATTTGTTGAATTGAATTAATAATTGCTTGAAATGTGGAATTGGTTTTGATATAATTGGTTGAAATGGAAAATTGATTTGGGTATAATTGGTTCAAATGAGAAATTGATTTGGGTATAATTGGTTGAAATGGGGATTAATTTTGATTTAATTGGTTGAAATGGAAAATTGATTTGGGCATAATTAGTTGAAATGCTGAATTGATTTTGGTATAATTGATTGAAATGTGAAATTGATTTTGGTATAATTGGTTGAAATGTGAAATTAATTTGTGTATAATTGATCAAAATGGGGAATTGATTTTGGTATAATTGATTGAAATGTGAAATTGATTTTGGTATAATTGGTTGAAATGTGAAATTATTTTATGTATAAATGGTTGAAATGAGGAATCAATTTTGGTATAATTAGTTGAAAAGGGGAATTGATTTTGGCGCAATTGTTTGAAATGTGAAATTGATTTTAATTTAGTTGAATGATTTTTCTTAGGATTATAGATATAATTGTTATTCGGAGTAATAGGTCGAAAAATCGAACTATTAGGCTTTCAAATAATTTTCATGCATATCCAAATATTGAGAGTAATGCCAATGTGGGTGGATCGAGCCCTAGAAGAACTCAAATATGTGAGTAATGTTATTAATGACCCGACATTGCGAAAATCCATAGACAATTGTGATACTCGAATTAAAAATGATATTAGGAGATGATATGTTAAGTAATCTCGCCCCCGCTTCCAATAATTATTCGATCCGTCATTGTGTAAAAAGAGAACTAAATCTTAAAGGAGAGGGTATCTTTTATTAAGTACTTTGTATTAATAACGTCTCGTTTATTGGCACCAAAAAGATGATCTCTCGTTATTATTCTACTCTACAATAGACTTTTCTTCATTTGCTTAATCAATTACGATAATCCTTGATATGTGGACATAGGGCTCATAAGAAGGAAGAAATTAAGTAGTGTATAAGATAAATAATTAAGGTGAATTATTCACCTTTATTATGCATTGTGCCCACCATTTCTAAAAGCGGCTTTTATGGCCCTTAAGGACCAAAAACACATATACGGCAGGGGTAATTATGATTTTTGTCTAGCACAAGCCAAACTTTGGCTATAAATAACATGTATAATCTTGTGTAAAATCATCCAAGAGTTAAACGAAGTTCTCATCAGTTTGTTAAAAATCCACAACACGTTATCAGCACGAGAGTATCAAAATACCAACTGAGGCAAGATCATCAAGTTGATCCAAAAACATTGCAAAACGAGAGTTCGATATTCTCGACTTATTCGGCAAAGATATCTTGAATGGAGGGTTGATGCACTGGCACACCTCCAAGATAATGGCCTATAAGAGACGATAAAAGAAACTTATAGTACTTTCCCGCAAGATAAGGCTAAGTCATCTTTTTTCGCCATCATATTCATGAAAGCCTAAAATCTGAATATTTGCTGGTGAGAGATCCTAAAGAGTTATGGAAGAGCTTGGAAAAAAAGTATGGCCATCAACAAAAGGTCATGCTCCCAAAAGCCACATATGACTTAGTGAGCTTAAAGTTTCAAGACTTTAAATCAGTCAGTGACAATAATTCTGCTTTATTCTGTATAACATCTCAACTACATCTATGTAGGAAGATAGTCACTAAAGAGAATATGCTTGATAGAACCTATTCGACCATGCATGCTTCCAATATATTGTTTCAACAACAATACAGAGAAAGAAACTTTAAAAAGTATTCTGATCTGATATCAATATTACTTGTGGCTGAGCAAAACAATGAGCTTCTTATGAAAAACCACAACATAAGGCTAACATGTGTTGCACCGTATTATGAAACAAATGCAACAAATGGAGTATTTCCAAGTCCTTATGCCACCTAGATAGATGATAGCGGGCATCAAGCTAATCACGAACGCATCAGTGGTCGTGGCAGAGGTCATAGTCGTGGACGTGGTAGAGATATTGATAATTATCAGAGGCAACACGCTCCTGAAGCAACATGTTCTAGGGTGATGCGTCCCGGGCTCGACTCAAGTCGGGCAACGACGAGCCCAAGTCAACCAAGACCGTGGCGTCCCCCTTGGTTCAAGACATAGTCATATTTAGGCTATATTTATGTTATTTCCCCTTTTAGCATGTTTCCTGTTTTAGCATTTCCATTTCAGTCATTTTTATTTTGGGCGTGTGCTCCACTCTTGTAGAGTGGGCTAGCCCATTAGTCTATTTCGCGGCCCATGCCCATTAGGGTTTGGCCGAGCCGTTTGCCTTTAAATAGGCTTCGTTGTATTCATTATTCCCCACGTTGAAATTAAAAGCTTAAGCCTTGCAGTTGAGATCATCTCCTCCCTTAAGCCTCGGCATCACAAAACTGGTTAGACCCGATTGAACCATGATAGGTCCAAATCCTACCCCGCAAGTGTACGGGTTCGGTTGTAGTATCAAGGTGTCGAACTCTGGGACTATGTAGTACCAATTGTCAGATCAACTAATAGATTAAGTCGTAGACAAGAAAAGTTGCAGTTCGGTTCCAATGTTAACAAATATCAAGCAAAACGAGATTATCAATTAGGGAAAAGCTTCCAAGGTTAGGATCCCCACAATGGTGCTACGGTAGATTCTAAACAATATTTAATTAGATTTCAGCATGAATGTCAATCGAAGGTCTCACTATCTTATGTCAACACTACCTCTTTTCAGACGAATAGTGTATGTACCTAAATTCGATTAGCAGTCACTTTCGCACAAAGCTAATCTCATAAAGATCCATTAAGTTCTGTATAGATCAATGGACAAGTAGAAACAACATCCACTTTCGCGCTCAGCGGAATCTACTCATCCAAGAATCTATTCGATAGTCAAGTACCACAAGAGGATTAAGTCACTTTCGCGCAAATAATCCTCAAGTTCTATCCTAGGGATCTATCTAACATCAATCTCCTATCATCATAATCTCCTTTCGGTCTCAAATTCCAATAGAAATCCCAATTACAAATAAATTAGGTCATTACGCAACCTAGGATAGAATCAAACGACATTCATACATCCATATAATCAAATACCGCAATCAAACCTACCTAAATCACCATTGGGTTCACCCAACCTTAGAAAAGAAGATTTAGCTAGACATGAGAGAAAAAGAAATCAATTCCATTGAAAGAAACAACATACCAATTGTCTTCTCAAAAGAGATTCGAATTCCCAACGATTCAATGTAGCCAAATCTCCAAGTTCTTCCCTAGGGTTTTTGAGAGTTCTAAAAACGTAAAATGCAGTTACCAGATGATGGAATAGCAGTTCTAACAAGGCTTTTATACCCCCCTCCGAATAGAAGACAAAACGCTCTGGATTAAACGAGTCGGAATTGAAACAGCGGCCCGACCCGGCCAGAAACTCGGCCGGGTCATGGCCGGGTTACATTTAGGTAACAAGTCACATGCTGACCCGGTCGCAAACCCGGTCGGGTCATGGCCGGGTTACACTCAGTTGCTATCTTGAGCGGCTTCCACGATCCGGTCGCAAACCCGGTTGGGTCTTGGCCGGGTTTGGCCCAGTTTCCTCCTTTGGCTCTTGTCTCAGACTCTCTCCTTGACCGGCCTCGGTCCCGCCTTCTTCTTATCATCCGTGCCCTCGACGTTGGCATCATCCCTTCGAGTCATCCACTCGAACATCTTCATATCAAAGCCATCATTCTCCAAAAATGCCTCCAAAAGATCCTGAAATGAGACAAACGCGAGAGTAGACTCCGAACACTACTAATCTACTAAAACCGAATAAAACTAAGTGGAAAAGGAACAAAACAAACCAAAATGGCAGAAATAAACGTGACCTAAACTAGTCTAAATGCATGCTATCAAATTCCCCCAAGCTTGAACCTTGCTTGTCCTCAAGTAAGAAATCAATTCGACACCACAAAACGAGCAAGCTGTGCATTCATCTCAACAATGGTCTAGGCAACAATTATAGAAACAAGGCTTGACAATCGAAGTCATAACATGCATGTGTAACATCAAAGAGACAAGGCATGCATCTCCATTCTAAACCTCACATAGGACAATGTATTCTCTCTCTCTCAAGTGTTTAAAATTGGACATTTAACGCTCAAATCTCACTAATGAAAACTTGACTGCCATAAGCTTGCATAAGACTTAAATCTCCACCACGAAAAACCTTGCACAATACACGAATCAAGAGGTCTTTTATTAGGTTGTAATGGGGCCAAGGTAATGACAAGTAGGTAGGGGGATTGTTTGGCCATGTGGTGCAAGTCCGAGGAACATCGGAAATATTCTATCTCGACATTACAAAAGAGTGCACCGAAACTGAAGAACACAACAATCATTCCCAACCACTATGCTTCACTTGATTTTTTTTATTGACCCCAACATTAGTAAAATTGTTTCCACTCCAATGATTCATCGAGATACAAGCATTTGTGAATGCACTCGAACACTAAGTAATGTGGAGAACGACTTCACTCTTTATTTCTTTCCCATTGTTTTTTTTTTTTTTTTTTTTTTTTTTTGCATACTGATGTGACCTCGCCTACCATGACAGCTGCAGACGAGGAGGAGGCTATGAGTCTTAGGTCCTCAGGTCCCATTACTAGAGCACGAGCCAAAGCTATTCAAGCTGCGACTCAATCACTGGTGACCAGACTCGTAGCAGGTCATAGACGTCCAACTACAAATGAGGGATCCATTCTGAGTTTAGTGACAGTTGGGACGTCTACACAGTCTGCAAAGATCCCGGATCTCACAGATTAGAGATATTGATCGCTATTCGCCTAGTTATCAATATTTCTGATTTATGACATTTTTAGTTTTTAGTCCGGATATTATTTATTATTATTTTCAGCATTTTTAAGGGAGTTTAGGAGGTCAGTTCTATACTTAGAATGACCAGCCCCCTTAGAGTTATTTTTAGAGTTTTATTTGTTTTATTTTTAATCTTTTTGGTTAAGGAAAAGGAAGAGTCTTCCTTTTACTTAACCTAGCTTTGTAGCCCCCTTTCCTGGTACGTTGATATTCATAACTTTATGTTGAGAGAAAACCTCCATTGAAGTTCCTTCAACGTCACCTTGAATCACCTAGTCGAGCTTGCTCCTTCGTCATTCTCACATCAAATCCTTTAGATCTAGGTCGAGCGTGCTCCCTTCATCTAACCCGCCTCCAAAACCTCTTCTTTCCATCATCATTCAGTCCGTCCACCATCACCCTTCATACGGACTGCATCATCATCAACTTCACATCGCTTCCGCAATCGCTTCCGCTTCGTCGTCGTCTTGCAATCTCCATCAACGCCGACGCCTATTCAAGGAGTTGCTTCGCCCCACTACGGATTCATCACGATCTCATCCGGGACTTGAGACCTTCTTCATAGCAAGGTCACATCAACTGGCATCAGAGCCTTCAAATCTGTAAGTCGAATCGATTCCTTGCTTATCACAACCTTATTTTCGTGTCAAAAAATTCCAAATTTTTTTTCCCTACATTTTTCGTGATAATTCTGATTGTTCTTATTCAGTTCAGTTTTTAGAGTCAAAAAATTCGGAATTTTTTTTTATTCCCCTTCAAAACCGAATTGATTCTAAACAAAAATTGGGTGATTTTCTCTAGTTCTTCACGGCTCTAGTGAATTTCGTCCTCAAAAAATTCGTTGGCTTGATTTTTAGAGTTCTTACCTTGTCCCCTACACACAACAATTGCTTCTTGTGTTGATAAATTGGTGATTGAATTATAGATCTAGATTTGCATGCATATACGTTGAATTGCTGTACTTGACCTATTTGCCATTAATCTGCATCTTCTTTGATCTCTTCGTTTCCCACTTGAATCAATTGAATGTGTTGGTGTCTAGAATATTTTTTTTCAAATTTTTTGAATACCGATCTGCGCAAGGAGGCTGAAATTCTTAAAGATTAGGGTTCTTGAGTTCTTGTTGCAATTTCTCTAATTCAAAAAAAAAAAAAAGGCTGAGATCTTTCCTTGTAGAAAAAGCCAGATCTGAAGAATTGCCAAAAAAAATATCAATCAAAAAAAAATTCAAGGCAATCAAACAATTGTAATTAGGGCAAGTTCTTAGGGCTGGCCGTCGGCGCCAACAAGAACCGAAGCCACGACACTCGCAGCGTCGGCGCCCAGCAAGTCGCGCCCGCGCGCGCGCCCAGCCGCCCAGCCTTCTATCCCGGGTGCTGACGAACCGGGTTAAAAGCCCCCCGCCCAGCGCAACGAGCACGTCCATCTCTGATCCGGGTTCTTTTCGTGGGTTCCGAATTTTGCACCCTACGGAAGGTCTTTGGTATTTTTATTTTTTATTTTTTTTTAAATTTATTTTATTTCTTTCTTTTTGTGTCGATTTTTGCATTCGCTTTTTACAGTTATCCTTCTGACTTTGGTGTGAGTTATCCGCTTTTGTTAGTTTGCAGCTGCTTAGCCGGGACGCCTAGGTTTACGCCGGATTAATTTCTGTGCCTACCGTTATATCCGGGCGACAGCAGTTGAGGTTACTGTAGGAGTCTTAGATTGCAGGGATCTGAGTCCTTTTATTTTTATTTTCCCTTTTGTGTCGGTTTCTGCATTCGCTTTTTACAGTTATTCTTCTGACTTTGGCGTGAGTTATCCGCTTTTGTTAGTTTGCAGCTGCTTAGCCGGGACGCCTAGGTTCACGCCGGATTAAGTTCTGTGCCTACCGTTATTTCCTGGCGACAGCAATTGAGGTTTCTGTAGGGGTATTAGAGTGCAGGAGCTTTTTGTGAGAAAAGCCGAACTTAGGTGGCAACGGTGAAGAGATATAGGGTGCGCAAAGCCAAAATAAGGTAATCGTTACCCTATCGTTATTGATTTAATTCCCATCTCCTCTCTCTCACTGTCTTGGCTGTTATAGTCTTGTTGGCATATCTAGGCTTATATTGCTGCAATTTATATCTACAATTTGTTTGCTGAGTTATCGCTGCAATTTGTGATTGTTGTGTGATTATCCTTAGCCTTCCCACCCTCACGGCCATATCAGCTTTGTTTTCAGTTGTGATATCTTGGTAGTTCGACTTCTCTTTCGTTTCTGTTGCTTTGTTTTTGTTTTTCCTTTGCTCTGTTGGGGTCTGTTGTCTTTTCAGGATAATGGTGAACTCCAATGACGGACAGGATACGGGTCGGGTCGATCAACTGGCTACGGCCATTGAGCTATTGGTGGCCAATCAGCAACGTTCCGATGAACGTTCAGAAGCGAATTTTGCAGCCATGCGTGATCTGCTCAGTAGAGTGATGCCGTCTCCGTCACCGAACAACCGTGACGACCAGAGTACCCTAGCCTAGAAGCAGAAAAAGGGCAAGGGCGTTCTGATATCCGATCCTCCTACGCAGCATCAGCGGAAAGGATCGCAGAAAGAGAGTAGCGCGTCGAAGAAGAAGGTGCGCTCCAAATCAGCCCAGTTGACAATTCCTGAACGCAACTCTCAAGACGAGGACGAGCAGGACGATGATGAGTCATCTTCAGAGGAGGATGCACCGGTCGATGACAGTGCCGTCAAACGCCAAAGCAGACGCACAGAACCACATGCTTCCACAAGCAAGCAAGGGAAACACTCCACGGCTCGTCCAAGTCGACATCAGGTAAATTCTGAAACCTTCAATGTCCATTCTTTTGCTGACCATCAGAGTACTGTTTCTCCTATTGAGTTAGATTCAGATGAAGGATTCCAGGAATTTGATCTTGAGGATGAGGAAGAAGGGGCCTATGGGTTTTCTGCAGGTTATCACCCACCCCTACAGGACCCACCAGAGCAGCAGTTTCATCGTACAGGTTGGGTTCCTCCTCCACAGCAGCCACAAAATCAGGCTGCTTATTACGCTGCACAGGGTCATCCACAGCAATATCAGCAGCAGCGGGTTACCGGTCCTCCACGAGCGCAGCGACGGCAACAACTACCAGTTGGACAGCAGCGGCAGGGGCTTCCACAACATAATTTCTATGCTCCCGCTGCAGCCCAACATCGATACCCACCCCCAGCTACGTATCGCCAAGAAATTAAGGTGAAAATCGAACCCTTCCTTGGTACTTATGATCCTTCTACTTTCATAGATTGGTTGCAGAGTACCTGCCATGTTCTTCAACACTATCAATATGAGGAGCATGCGAAGGTGGAGATCGTCACCTTGCATTTCCAAGGAGCAGCGCGCACCTGGTGGAACCGACTGGTCCAACAGCAGGCACGCATGGGGTGGCCACCTGTGACAGAGTGGCAACAGCTAGTGGCGCTCATGACGCGCAAGTACGTGCCGACGACATACCGAGAGGATATGAAGACAGCCATTGCACTTGCTACTCAGGGTCGTGATACGCCACATGAGTTCTTTGCTCGCTTAGAAGACATGTACTTCAAGGCCGGGGTTGACGTTCTGCCAATCCGAGACCTCAACAACGTGGTACATACTGCGCAGAAGCTCTATCTTCAGGCGCAGAGACGTCGACAGCAGCCTTGGCAGTCTTCGTCTTCTCCCTCACCAAGGTATACCTCGAACCCTGTCAATTCTTATCGCACTAACTCTTCTTCTAGTTCTGTGCCTCGACGGGATCGTACAGGTATTGCGTCTTCTACGACGCCGCGGCCGGCGCCCCCTACTTCTGCGCACCGACAGCCATCGACCTCTGCTGAGACAAGCCGTACAGATCGTTCTAGCGATCGAGAGTGTTACAGATGTGGTGGACGAGGACACTATCAGAAGGACTGCCCTAATCAGAAGCGTGTCCTCTACTCCGCCCAAACTAAAGACTACGAGAGCCTCTCGGATGAAGAGGAGAATGACCCAGAGGAGTCTGCAGAGCTGACTGATGAGGTGATCAGGCCGAGCGACCATGATACCGACGTCATGCATTATGCCTTGGTCACCAGACGCGTCCTCAGCGTCAAGGAAGGAGGTCCGCTTGACCAAAGGGAGAATCTGTTTCATTCCCGGTGTCGTATGAAGAATGCGTCGCTGAGTCTGATAATAGATGGAGGGTCGTGCTGCAACATTATAAACGAGAGAGTCGTCCGCGACTTCAATCTTCAGACGCAACCACATCCTCAGCCCTACGGTCTGCAGTGGATTTCAGACCAACCAGGAAACAATGTTTCTTTACAGTGTCCCGTTGCCTTTTCCATAGGACCATATACAGACACTGTTTTGTGCGATGTTACCGCCATGGATGCCACCCATATTCTGTTAGGGCGTCCTTGGCTATTTGACCGTCGCGTCTTCCATGATGGGTTTTTGAACAGTTACATGTTCACTCACCATGGCAAGCGCGTGACGCTCTTACCTATGACTCCGAATGAGATTTTACAAGACCATGCTATTAGACAGAGGAACAAGGCTATACAGGCTGTAAAGGACGCAGGAAAACCCCCTCCAGAGTCCCCTACAGCCTTCCAGCCGAGTTCCCTACAACTTCCTGCAGCATCTTCTTCGGGTACCCAAGGCAACTCAGGACAGGTAAGTGACCAGCCCATTAGTCTTAAATTTCCTCACTGTAGTGGTATTGGTCAACATGTACCTTCTGGAGTCCATCATCAGAAGGGTGGAAAAGGTAGTTCTGCGTTGAAAGGCACTTGTGAGCAACGACTTCTCTTGGCGCGACGCCGGAAGGTTTCCAACGTCATCCAAGGCAAGTCTCCCTATTTCTTACTAATTGCTCTTCCTACTGCCCTACCTGTTTCAGAGTCCGCACTCCCCTCTTGTATTTTGTCAATTTTGCAGGAGTTTCAGGATGTGATGCCGGACGAGTTGCCAGATGGTCTTCCACCACTTCGTGGCATTGAGCACCAGATCGATTTTGTACCAGGAGCTACTCTTCCCAACCGAGCTGCCTACCGAACTTCTCCAGAGGAAACAAAGGAGTTGCAACAGCAGGTGCAGGAACTGTTGGAGAAGGGGTATGTGCGCGAGTCTCTTAGCCCGTGCGCGGTTCCCGTCATCTTGGTGCCTAAGAAGGACGGTTCTTGGAGGATGTGCGTGGATTGCCGTGCCATCAACCAGATCACCGTCAAATACAGACATCCCATTCCTCGCCTCGATGACATGCTTGACGAGCTACATGGAGCGCAGTTCTTCAGCAAGATTGATTTGAAGAGCGGCTATCATCAGATTCGCATGAAGGAAGGGGACGAGTAGAAGACTGCTTTCAAGACGAAGTATGGTCTGTATGAGTGGCTAGTCATGCCATTTGGACTGACCAATGCTCCTTCTACGTTCATGAGACTGCTGAACCATGTCTTGAGAGCTTTTCTGGGTAAGTTTGTAGTTGTCTATTTTGATGATATTCTTATTTACTCTAGGACTTTAGATGACCATGTTGAGCATCTTCGCCTTGTTTTAGAGTGTTTGAGAGTAGAGAGCTTATACGCCAATCTTGGCAAGTGTGTATTTTGTTCTCCTTCTACAAACTTCCTAGGTTTCGTCGTCAGCAAGGACGGCCTGCAGGTGGATGCAGAAAAGATACGCGCTATCTAGGAGTGGTCGACGCCAACTACTCCTACTCAGGTACGTTCGTTTTTGGGTTTGGCTGGTTTTTATCGACGGTTTGTTCGTGATTTCAGCACTATAGCCGCCCCATTACACGAGCTGACCAAGAAGGCCGCGTCTATCACTTGGCTTCCCCGGCATGATGCTGCTTTTGCCACCCTGAAGGATGCCTTGTGCCGCGCGCCACTGCTGCAGCTTCCTGACTTCACCCGTCGGTTCGAGGTGGAATGCGACGCTTCTGATTTCGGCATCGGAGGTGTCTTGCTGCAGGAGAAGAGGCCGATTGCCTATTTTTCAGAGAAGCTGTCAGGTGCACAGCTGAACTACCCGACGTATGACAAGGAGTTGTACGCGCTCATTCGTGTTCTGAAGACGTGGCAACACTATCTGTGGCCTGCAGAGTTCGTGATTCACTCCGATCATACAGCTCTTAGTTATCTGCGCAGCCAGACGACTCTTAACAGACGCCACGCTCGCTGGGTTGAGTTCATGGAGACGTTTCCATATCTCATTGTGCACAAGAAAGGTAAGGAGAATGTGGTAGCCGACACCCTTTCTCGCAGGTACGTCCTCATTACTCAGCTTCAGTCTCAGTTATTTGGGTTTGCATTGCTCAAGGATCTTTATGCTGTTGATCCTTTCTTTTCTACATTCTTTGAGCAATGTAAATCCACTGGCCGTGAACATGCTACGTATTTCCTTGATGACGGATTTCTGTACAAAGGTGGGAAGCTTTGCATCCCTTCATCCTCTGTCAGAAATTTGCTGATTGAGGAAGCACATAGTCGTGGTCACTTTGGCGTGTCTAAGACGCTGGCATCACTTCGCGAACACTTCTTCTGGCCTAAGATGGCCAACAATGTTACGGAGTATTGTCAGAGTTGTATGACATGCCATAAGGCTAAGGCCAGGTCTAGTCCGCATGGTCTCTACACGCCTCTGCCGATTCCCGCTGGCCCGTGGGAAGATCTTTCCATGGATTTTATCACTGGGTTGCCTATGTCTCGGCGTGGTAGAGATTCTATATTTGTGGTCGTCGACAGGTTCTCTAAGATGGCACACTTCATTGCCTGTAAGAACACTAGTAACGCCACTGACGTTGCTACTCTGTTCTTCGACAATGTCGTGAGACTACACGGTATTCCGCGCACTATTGTTAGTGATCGGGACACCAAGTTCGTTGGCCATTTCTGGAGAACCTTGTGGGGTAAGCTCGGTACTAAACTCCTATTTTCTACGAGCTACCACCCACAGACGGATGGTCAGACAGAGGTGACCAACTGCACTCTTGGAGCCCTCCTTCGGACGGTTCTGAAGAGTAACCCACGCCGGTGGGAGGACTTACTGTCTACTGTGGAGTTTTCTTATAACAGGTGCAGGCACAACGCGACTAAACTCACCCCGTTCGAAGTTGTCTACGGACGGAACCCGCTGACGCCGCTGGACTTGACTCCCTATCCTAGGAAGGATACAGACAACACCACAGCTGACAGATTGGCCGATCACATCAAGGAACTGCACACTCGGACGCGCACCTAGCTGGAGCGCAGAGCAGCACAGTATGCGGCCCAGAAGAACAAAGGACGACGCATGATTGTCTTTGCTCCTGGCGACTTGGTTTGGCTTCACTTGCGGAAGGAGCGTTTTCCTTCCAACCGCAAGTCTAAGCTCGACCAAAGGGGTGATGGACCATTCCGTGTTGTCAAGGCCATCAATGACAACGCCTACCAGCTAGAGCTCCCAGACAAGTATGGTGTTCACCCGACCTTCAATGTTGCTGATCTATCACCGTACGTGGAGCCAGAGTATGATGAGGGTGAAGCGGGGACGCTTCACACTCAAGTGGGGGAGGATGATGTGACCTCGCCTACCATGACAGCTGCAGACGAGGAGGAGGCTATGAGTCTTAGGTCCTCAGGTCCCATTACTAGAGCACGAGCCAAAGCTATTCAAGCTGCGACTCAATCACTGGTGACCAGACTCGTAGCAGGTCATAGACGTCCAACTACAGATGAGGGATCCATTATGAGTTTAGTGACAGTTGGGACGTCTACACAGTCTGCAGAGATCCCGGATCTCACAGATTAGAGATATTGATCGCTATTCGCCTAGTTATCAATATTTCTGATTTATGACATTTTTAGTTTTTAGTCCGGATATTATTTATTATTATTTTCAGCATTTTTAAGGGAGTTTAGGAGGTCAGTTCTATACTTAGAATGACCAGCCCCCTTAGAGTTATTTTTAGAGTTTTATTTGTTTTATTTTTAATCTTTTTGGTTAAGGAAAAGGAAGAGTCTTCCTTTTACTTAACCTAGCTTTGTAGCCCCCTTTCCTGGTACGTTGATATTCATAACTTTATGTTGAGAGAAAACCTCCATTGAAGTTCCTTCAACGTCACCTTGAATCACCTAGTCGAGCTTGCTCCTTCGTCATTCTCACATCAAATCCTTTAGATCTAGGTCGAGCGTGCTCCCTTCATCTAACCCGCCTCCAAAACCTCTTCTTTCCATCATCATTCAGTCCGTCCACCATCACCCTTCATACGGACTGCATCATCATCAACTTCACATCGCTTCCGCAATCGCTTCCGCTTCGTCGTCGTCTTGCAATCTCCATCAACGCCGACGCCTATTCAAGGAGTTGCTTCGCCCCACTACGGATTTATCACGATCTCATCCGGGACTTGAGACCTTCTTCATAGCAAGGTCACATCACATACCCAAGAACTTTACAATTGCAATACATACATAAACTCCCCCAAGCTTACTTCCCAAGCACTCACACAAGTCAATATAGAATATTCCTAGCTCCTCGGAGGGGAGAAAGGCTCATAAAATGAGGCTTGGCCAAATTTGTGAAGCTTATCAATCAAATCGGAAAATAAAGGCTCAAAGGGGTTAACCTAAGGGGAATTAATGTAAAGGGTAGTCATGGGTAAATGGGGTATCAAACTAATTGCCTCAATCATTTTCTGTGCATGTACAAAAGTCATGACGTGGTCTTGAAAAACAGTACAAATGCAAGTTCTAGAGCAAGCAATCAAGAGTGAGCATCACACATAAAGAGAAAGGACTCATGATAGTATAGTAGTCCTAATACGGCCAAAAGATCCTCACGTGGCTTTTTGTCTAGAATTTCAATGCCAACTGAAATCTCAAAGAATATGCATGCTCATCCAATCATCAAACAAGTTCAAAACCAAGCTAGACATCATCAAGACTTCAAACACTTCAAACAAGTCTATGGGATAGAATTGAATCTTTTTAGAAGACAAAGGGAACAAAGGGAGTGATAGCTCCTATCATGCAGTTTTTTTTTTTTTTGAATTCAATGCAAACCTAAAAATGCAACTAACAATGCAAATGCAACTAATTATGCAAACTATATGCAATGCAAAATGAAAATACACCCCGCCCCCAACTAAAATCCTACATTGTCCCCAATGTAGAAAATAAAGCGTAAGGAAAAAGGAGTACTCACATTTATTCTACTACGGTGCAAGGGATGGAGAGGAGTCTACTCTTGTGGAGGCGGAGAACCTGGGAAGCGCCAACTATGGAACTCATCACGCAAATTATCAATGCGCTGGTTGACGTCAGCAAAGCCGCTCGCTATGTTCTGCTGCATTGTCTCGAGCATAGAATAGAAGCGGGGATCGAAGCCCTGTGAGCTTCCAGTAGCCAGAATGGACGCAGCAGCAGCATCATCATCATCCGCATCGTGCTCTTCTTCTTCCATGGGGGCGGCTCTAGCTTGCTTGCCGCTGGAGTGAGGAGGATCCGATGGCAGAGGACGCACATTCCAGTTGGCTGGCTGCTGGGGGGAAGTGCGCGCTGGATTGGGGAGACGGAGGAGCCGCTTGCCCCCGTCAAGCATTAGGAGCACCCAATACCAAGAGGTATCGCACTGGACCGCCACCCTCATACTGGTGAGCATTAGCAGCGTCCGCACCCCCTCGAGGGTTGGCGCGGGACCTAGAAGAGCTCGCGGCGGCCTGCCTTGGTCTCTTGGAAGTTGACATTTTTGGTTCTTGGAAGCCTATACACACAACAAAACAAGCAAAACCAAGGTAATGCATACCCACATAACTGTCGTTCCGGCAAGAACGGCCAATAATTTCAGCACAATGGGGCAAACAAGTCCATTCCCAAATAGCATATATGCACAATCCACAAGCATAGCACAAAAAATTTACACGAGCCACCAAGCAACAAGGATTGCATTCTAGCAAGAACAAACCATGAGCACACCACAAAATTGCAAGCAAACCACCAACCACTATCAATTGTACCCAAATTCACCCCCAAATTAAGAAATCTTGAAAATAACCTAACTTTGCAAGGAAATCTACAAGCTCGAAATTGACTCCCAAATATCCACCCAATTCAAGCAAGCAATCATCCAAATCATGAATACAAACCTACAAACGCCCAAAATCCAACAAGAAAAATTAGATCTAGGGTTTAGAAATTGTACCTTGATTTCTTAGGAATGGAGAAGGGGGGAACGAAGGAGAGGGACGGTGGCTGGTGCGGTGCTCTGCAGTGGCTCCGGTGTGTTGCGCGGCTCGGAAGAGAGAGGGCGAGGAGGCGGGGGCTGATGCGGTGTGCGAGAGAGGCAGAGAAAGAGGAGAGGAAGGGAGCGAGAGAGAAGAGAGGTTGTGGTGGTGTGGGACTCGGCCGGGTTCAGAAAGTAAAGAGGAGTGGAAAACTGGGTGAAACCCGGCCCGAAACCCGGTCGGGTTGAGGCCGGATTTCGCTCAGTTAAGCCTCACACCAATTTTTTTTTTTTTAAGGGAACAAAAACTGAGTGAAACTCGGTCGACGTCCGGTCGGGTCTCGGCCGGGGTTCTCTCAGTCAAGCAGACCCGGCCTGAAACCCGGTCGGGTCGAGGCCGAGTTAGCCTCAGAGAAGCTCCCGTCAAATTTTTTTTTCCGGCTAGCTATTCGAAACCCGGTCGAAACTCGGTCGGGTTGCGGCCGGGTTTCTCTCAGTTGAGCAGGGTCAATCCCTTTTTTTTAAAAGAAAGAAGAAAGATGAAAGAAAACGTACCTGATGGGTTGCCTCCCATCCAACGCTCGTTTACGGTCATTAGCTTGACCTTCCGTCGTCTTTCAAGGAACCGGATCGAGAAGGAGGGCGGAAGCGGTTATCTCGATCGGGGCACCCACGATGTACTTCTTTAACCGCTGCCCGTTCACCTTGAATTGTCCCGTTCCTTCGCTCCATATCTCAATTGCACCATGAGGGTACACTTTCCGCACTTGGAACGGACCATTCCAACGGGATCTCAGCTTTCCCGGAAAAAGTCTCAACCTAGAGTTGTATAACAAGACGAGATTGCCTTCATGAAATTCTCTAGGGACAATATGCTTGTCATGCCATCTCTTTTTCCTCTCCTTATAAATTCGGGCATTCTCATAAGCATCCAACCTCAACTCCTCAAGCTCTTGTAATTGCAGCATCCTTTTCTCACCGGCTTCCTTCATGTCATAATTGAACAATTTGATTGCCCAATACGCCTTGTGTTCAAGTTCCACCGGTAGATGACAAGACTTCCCATAAATCAATCGGTAAGGTGTTGTGCCAATGGGAGTCTTGAATGCTGTCCTATAAGCCCAAAGAGCGTCATCTAGCTTCATTGCCCAATCTTTCCGGGATCGGGACACGGTCTTCTCTAAGATGGCCTTGATCTCCCGGTTAGAGACCTCAACTTGTCCACTAGTTTGAGGATGATATGGAGTTGCAACCCGGTGCGTAACCCCATACTTCTTCAGCAAAGCCTCAAACTTCTTCTCAATAAAGTGGGATCCTCCATCACTTATTACAACTCTTGGAGTCCCAAACCTTGGAAAGATCACCTTATTAAAGAACTTAGACACCACTCTTGAGTCATTTGTTGGTGAGGCAATGGCTTCCACCCACTTGGACACATAGTCCACCGCCACAAGAATATACTTGTTAGAGCATGACGGTGGAAAAGGTCCCATGAAATCTACTCCCCAAACATCAAAGATCTCAACCTCCTGAATGTTGTTAAGAGGCATTTCATTCCTCCTAGAAATGTTCCCCGTACGTTGACATGCATCACATGAAGCAATGAAACGGTGCACATCCTTAAACATAGAAGGCCAATAGAGGGCTGAATTCAATATCTTGGTGGTTGTCTTTGAGGACCCAACATGTCCTCCACATGGTAGAGAATGACAATGAGTGATGACACTCTCTACCTCCTCATGGACACATCTTCTAATAACTCCATCGGCACACCTCTTGAAAAGCAATGGCTCATCCCAAAAATAATGCCGGACATCAGACAAGAATTTCTTCTTCTGTTGGAATGAGAGCTTAGGAGGTAACTCATTGCAAACCAAGTAGTTGACAAAATCAGCATACCATGGCATTCTTGAATTTGCAAGAGTCAGGACTTCATTAGCAATCCTGAAAAGATGATCATCAGGAAATGAATCATCAATAGGTGGCTCATCTTTTGTGCACTCCAACTGCTCTTGAGTCAACCTAGAAAGATGGTCAGCAACCAAATTCTCTGTGCCCTTTTTGTCTCTAATCTCTAAGTCAAACTCTTGAAGGAGAAGAATCCATCGGATCAGTCTAGGCTTGGCCTCCTTCTTACTCAAGAGATACCTGATAGCAGCATGATCAATATAGACAATGACTTTGGCACCCACCAAATAGGACCTGAACTTCTCAAATGCAAATACTATAGCAAGCAACTCTTTCTCAGTCGTAGCATAATTCACTTGGGCTTCATCAAGAGTTCTACTAGCATAGTAGATAGCATGCAGCTTCTTGTCCTTCCTTTGGCCCAGAACAGCCCCTACAGCATAGTCGCTGGCATCACACATGAGTTCAAATGGAAGGTCCCAATCAGGAGGTTGCATAATAGGTGCTGAAATCAAGGCCTCCTTTAACCTGCAAAAAGCATCCAGACACTCCTTCGAAAATTCAAAGGAGGCATCCTTCAAGAGCAAGTTAGTAAGAGGTTTGGAGATTTTTGAAAAATCCTGAATGAACCTCCTCTAGAACCCAACATGGCCAAGAAAACTTCTTATGCCCTTGACCGAAGTTGGAGGTGGCATCTTCTCTATAATCTCAATCTTGGCCCTGTCAACCTCAATCCCACGGTTAGAAACCAAGTGTCCTAGCACAATTCCTTCACTTACCATGAAATGACACTTTTCCCAATTCAATACAAGGTTCACTTCCTCACACCGCTGTAAAACTCGAGACAAGTTAGACAAGCAAGCATCAAAAGAAGTACCATACACAGAGAAATCATCCATGAAGACCTCCATGATATCCTCAATCAAATCAGAAAAAATAGCCATCATGCATCTTTGAAAGGTGCCCGGCGTATTACACAAACCAAATGGCATTCTCCTATAAGCAAATGTGCCATAGGGGCATGTGAAAGTGGTTTTCTCTTGGTCATCAGGATGAATAGGGATTTGAAAGAATCCACTATAACCATCCAAATAACAAAAGTGTGAATGCTTGGCCAACCTCTCTAGCATTTGATCTATGAAGGGGAGTGGGAAATGGTCTTTTCTAGTGGCCTTGTTCAATTTCCTATAGTCAATGCACATTCTCCAACCTGTGACAGTCCTAGTAGGAATCAATTCATTCTTGTCATTCTTCACCACAGTCATTCCCCCCTTCTTAGGCACAACATGAACAGGACTAACCCATGCACTATCAGAAATAGGATAAATAATGCCTGCATCTAACAATTTCAGCACTTCTTTTTTCACTACTTCTTTCATGATAGGATTAAGTCTTCTTTGATGCTCAATGGAGGGTTTATGGTCATCTTCCATTAAAATCCTATGCATGCACATTGAGGGACTAATTCCTTTTAAGTCATCAATAGAATATCCAATGGCTTTCCTATGCAATCTAAGTTCATGCAACAATTTTTCAATTTCACAATCACTTAAACTAGCATTGACAATCACCGGATAAGTCGAATTAGGTCCAAGGAACTCATACCTCAAATTGGATGGAAGCGACTTCAACTCCACCTTTGGTGCCTCTTTGGTCTCCTCCTTAGGAACAAGGTCTTCCCTTGTAAGGGCTTCAACAATGGCCTCAGGCATCTCCTTAGTGGACTCCAAATCAAAGAGCACATCAGCAAGTAGCTCTAGATTTTCAGCTTGGGTCACACTTTCCATCAAGTAACGCTCTGAAGGGTCCTCAATCATGAGAGACATCATGGACTCTTGAACTTCATGAGCAACCACATCAATCCTGGATACATCATCCTCAAAAGAAGGTCGCTTAATAGCCCTGGACAGATTAAACTCAATTCTCTCATCCCCAATAGTAAAGGAAAGAATACCCTGTTTCACATCAATGAGTGTACCTGCAGTGGCTAAGAAGGGTCTTCCCAAAATGATAGGGACAGGAGAGTTAGCATCAATGTCCAAAACAATGAAGTCAACATGAATGAAGAACTTACCTATCTGGATGGGTATGTCCTCCAAAATACCTATGGGGCGAGTTGCGGACCTGTCAGCCATATACAGAGTCATCTTCACAGGTCTCGGCTCTCCCAAGTCCAAGTCCTTGCAAATGGAGAGCGGGATAATGCTCACACTAGCCCCCAAATCACACAAAGCATCATAGGTGCAATCACCAATCACCATGGGGACATTGAAACTACCAGGATCTCCAAGCTTTGGAGGCAACTTGTTTTGAATTAGAGCACTGCACTCCTGACTCAAAGAAACTGATTGGCAGTCATCCAGCTTTCTTTTGTTGGACAAGATCTCCTTCAAAAACTTCACATATGATGGCATTTGCTTCAGAGCATCGGTGAAGGGGATGTTGATGTAGAGTTTTTTCAGCACCTCCACAAACTTGCCATACTGCTGATCCAACTGAGCTTGAGCCTTCCTTTGTGGGAAGGGAAGAGGAGGCTTGTAGGGTGGAGGTGGCATATATTTGGGCACTTCCTCTTGCACCTTCTCTTGGACCACTACTTCTTTAGGCTCTTCAGCAGCTTTGCCCTTTTGCTTGAGGTCCACAACCTTTGGATCTTCAAGATGTTTCCCACTCCTCAAGGACACAACATTGATTTGTCCTTTTGGATTTGCCTCAGTTTGACCAGGAAGCTGACCTTGGGGTCTAGGAGCATTCAAAGCATACTGAGCATGCAAGCTGTCATGATTCTTCAATACCTTGTTGATGTTCTGAAGCTCTTTCATTATCAAGTCAAACTTGGAATCCCCGGATGTTTGGGCACGTTCTTGGCCTTGAGGTGGAGGAGCTCTTTGTTGAAAACCAGGAGGTGGTCTTTGAGCAGCTTGGTTGTTGGCATAGGAGAAGTTAGGGTGATTCCTCCAACCGGGGTTATAGGTGTTGGAATATGGATCGTTCCTCGGACCCCGATTGAAGTTGTTCATGTAATTCACATCTCCCTCTTGTGGCTCATCCTGTGCAGCAAATAATTGGCAAGTTGATATAGTGTGATCACCTTCCCCACAGAATTGACAAACCACATTTGAAGCAACCTGAGCCGGACTCTCCTCATTCTTGAGCTTAGCTCTACTCATACTCAACTTCAATTGCTTAATCTCATGAGCCATAGCCTCCATCCTTGCTTGTTGCGAGACCTCATTATCAACCTCATAAAGACCAGTTGTTCTCTTAGAGCTTGGAGTAGATCGAGCATCATTATAATAGTGATTGTGTTGGGCAATGCTCTCAATCTTCTCCCAAGCCACATCAACATGCATGTTCATAATTGAGCCTTGAGATGAGGCATCAATGAGCAACCTAGTAGCGTTGTCCACAGCATTGTAGAAGGTGTGCAGCAACACCCACTTATCTTGTCCATGGTGAGGACATAGCAACAATAGCTCTTTGAATCTCTCCCAACCTTCATACAGAGACTCCCCATCTTTCATCTGAAATGAACTGATCTGATTCCTCATCTCAGCTGTCTTCTTTGGGGGAAAATACTTGGTTAGGAAAGCTTTAGCCAACTCATCCCACGTTGTGATAGTGCCTTGAGGTAGAGCCTTGAACCATGCTCTAGCCCTATCTCTCAAAGAGAATGAGAAGGCGCGCAAATAAAGCGCGTCATTAGAGACATCATGAATCTTTACCGTGTCCATAAGCTCCAGAAAGGTGTTGAGATGTAGGTGATGATTCTCAGACGGTAGACCTCCAAACTGATTTTGCTGAACCATATTTATCAAAGACGGCTTCAGCTCAAAATTCCTTGCCTAAACTGGAGGTCGGACCACACCAGATGTGGGCCCTTGGTGACATGGCATCACATAGTCACCCAATGTCATAGGCGGAGGCGCATTCAACAGCTGTTGCATCTCCTGTTGCTGATTCAGTAGTTGTTGTTGCAACTCTTGCAATTGTAGCTGTTGTTGTTGCAGCAACTCTTGTTGTTGCTGTTGCAGTTGTGCAACCTCATCCATTTCTCGGGTCCTTGCTTCTCTTTGCTCTCTTCTTCTTTTGTGAAAAGCACGCTCGGGTTCGGGATCGTGGTGTAGTTCACCGGCGCTCAGGGCTCTTCGCATATGAGTGAGAACAAATCTGAAACCAAGACAAAAGAAACAAAGTCAAAAACAAAATGAGACCTAATCTACCGGTTGTGTGTAACAACCAATACTAACAATAGTCCTCGGCAACGGCGCCAAAAACTTGATAGGTCCAAATCCTACCCCGCAAGTGTACGGGTTCGGTTGTAGTATCAAGGTGTCAAACTCTGGGACTATGTAGTACCAATTGTCAGATCAACTAATAGATTAAGTCGTAGACAAGAAAAGTTGCAGTTCGGTTCCAATGTTAACAAATATCAAGCAAAACGAGATTATCAATTAGGGAAAAGCTTCCAAGGTTAGGATCCCCACAATGGTGCTACGGTAGATTCTAAACAATATTTAATTAGATTTCAGCATGAATGTCAATCGAAGGTCTCACTATCTTATGTCAACACTACCTCTTTTCAGACGAATAGTGTATGTACCTAAATTCGATTAGCAGTCACTTTCGCACAAAGCTAATCTCATAAAGATCCATTAAGTTCTGTATAGATCAATGGACAAGTAGAAACAACATCCACTTTCGCGCTCAGCGGAATCTACTCATCCAAGAATCTATTCGATAGTCAAGTACCACAAGAGGATTAAGTCACTTTCGCGCAAATAATCCTCAAGTTCTATCCTAGGGATCTATCTAACATCAATCTCCTATCATCATAATCTCCTTTCGGTCTCAAATTCCAATAGAAATCCCAATTACAAATAAATTAGGTCATTACGCAACCTAGGATAGAATCAAACAACATTCATACATCCATATAATCAAATACCACAATCAAACCTACCTAAATCACCATTGGGTTCACCCAACCTTAGAAAAGAAAATTTAGCTAGACATGAGAGAAAAAGAAATCAATTCCATTGAAAGAAACAACATACCAATTGTCTTCTCAAAAGAGATTCGAATTCCCAACGATTCAATGTAGCCAAATCTCCAAGTTCTTCCCTAGGGTTTTTGAGAGTTCTAAAAACGTAAAATGCAGTTACCAGATGATGGAATAGCAGTTCTAACAAGGCTTTTATACCCCCCTCTGAATAGAAGACAAAACGCTATGGATTAAACGAGTCGGAATTGAAACAGCGGCCCAACCCGGCCAGAAACTCGGCCGGGTCATGGCCGGGTTACATTCAGGTAACAAGTCACATGCTGACCCGGTCGCAAACCCGGTCGGGTCATGGCCGGGTTACACTCAGTTGCTGTCTTGAGTGGCTTCCACGATCCGGTCGCAAAACCGGTCGGGTCTTGGCCGGGTTTGGCCCAGTTTCCTCCTTTGGCTCTTGTCTCGGACTCTCTCCTTGACCGGCCTCGGTCCCGCCTTCTTCTTATCATCCGTGCCCTCGACGTTGGCATCATCCCTTCGAGCCATCCACTCGAACATCTTCATATCAAAGCCATCATTCTCCAAAAACGCCTCCAAAAGATCCTGAAATGAGACAAATGCGAGAGTAGACTCCGAACACTACTAATCTACTAAAACCGAATAAAACTAAGTGGAAAAGGAACAAAACAAACCAAAATGGCAGAAATAAACGTGACCTAAACTAGTCTAAATGCATGCTATCAAACCACGTCACGGTTCACAAACACAATCTTCACTCTCGCCCCACCCTCGCCACGCGAGCATTAGAGAGCCACGAACCATCCTTCCCGGTGGTTCGTACTTATCCGGTTACCAAGAGAAGGATCCGAGACCGCTTCCTGCCTAGATCCGATGTCAAACGTGGTCTGAGCCCATCGGATCGCATCAACTGGTATTAGAGCAGCCAGGGGCATGCAGCGCGCCTCCTTCTCCGACGACGCCACCACCACCACAAAAGCAAAGAAAACCACGTCGACTCTGCCCAGAATTCGTCGAAAACAAAATCGTCCTTTCTGAAATTTTCTTTCATATTCCTGTAGAGCATCTCGATACGAGTCCGGGCATATAAAATTCGCCCAAAACGGACATCGTTTGACCCCTCAAAAGGCCAAAATACGAACTGTTCGCTGTCCAAACCCTAGCCGCCGCGACCGCGGGCCACAAAACCGCGACCGCGGTTTCCCACACTGCCGTTGCAGAAACCCTTCCCTTTTCCTTATCCAAAACCCTAGCCTCCGCCGCCCCTCACAACCCTAGTTCGGCCTTTCCTTAACCAATCCGTCCTTAGCCACACCCACTCCATGGCCCGCTTATATCCATACTTCGAGCCCGACGAGTGGGACCTCGACCCTTGGTTTGGTGGCGTGAGCCCATACGAAGCGGACCCGGATTGGATCCCGCCAAGGATTCCAACGCCACCGCGACGCCGCCCGTACCCGCCGCCCCGCGTCTATGGACCACCTCCGACACGCCGCACCCACGACCGATACCACGACAGCGCACACTATCGAGACACGTGACCCAGCCCGCGTCATGCGAACCTCGATCGCGGCCCCGACCGCGACTTGGCCCGCGACCGCGGCCTTCACCGCGACCAATCCCGCGATCGCGGCCCCCTCCGCGAGTCCCTCGTCCATTCCGCGATCGCGGCCGTTCCTGGTGTCGAGTCTCTTATTCCTTCCGCAGCTTCATCGACCCGCCATGCCGTAGAAGAGGCTTGTGCCAAGGAGATGGAGGCAATGCATTCGATGATTGAAGAATTGCGGAGGGAAGTTGCCTCCTACAGAGCCGCCATTGTTGCGGCAACCGCGAACGCGACCAAAACCGCGACCGCGGCCCCTTCACCCACGACCGCGGCCAACGCTGCGACCTACAGGACCTTCCCAAAAATCTAAATCTATATGATACAGATGTGGCATGACAGGTCACTGCGCAAAAAGTGTAACACCCTAAATTTGTAATCCTTTATAAGGATTAGAGTGTTACCCATGTCAACAAGAGCCCTTTCTTTTCATGGTTCAAGTGAGGACAAAGAACTAAGAAGTTAAGCGTGCTAAGGCGAGAGTAGTACCAGGATGGATGACCTTCTGGGAAGTCCTCGGGTTGGCATGAGATGACGCTTTTAAGGCCTCGGGTCTTACAAAAGGTGTGTCACTCATCCAAACACTTGGTTGAGTTGTACTAGGCTTCCCAAAAGAATAAGGGGAAGAATGTGGACACTCATTTTGTTGATGATACTTATACCCAACTTAGATGTCTCTGACTTCATCATAGACGATGAATTTGGATCAATGAGAATATCAACTAAATACTAGTAGTTCTCTTTTTATGTAAGATATTGCGATGAGTTATTTTTCCTTATCATCATGCATGTATTATCTAGCTACTCTGTTGTATTATAATATAATGTATCATGAATAAATTTGTTGTTAAAGTTTTTTAATAATGTTTTTCTTTATTTTGAAGATATGGATATAACTAATGATGTATCAAGTGTCACAGATCAATGTATAGTGGACAATGTCACTATGAACACCAACTTAAAAAATAAAGAATACTTTACGCAATTGACATTACTTGAAGCAAATGTCAATACAATTTCAGGCGTGACAAAACTTATTGAAGACCCTGGAAGAGCTTGTGACATTACTTTACGCAATTCTCATATAGAAATTGTAAATGAGAATGACAAAGAATATTAATGCATCACAAAACATATATATAACAAGAAACATGTCCTAGAAAAATTGTCATCCCATTCTACTGGACTTTATCATACATATACAAGTCTGATATAAACAAATGTAATATTTGATAAGAAATCAAATGACAAAAAGATGTTTACATTATAGGCTTGACCGATTGGGTCATCCAGGAAATGGGATGATGCATAAAATAATTGAAAGCTCAATTGGTCATTCATTGAAAAATGTAAAAGTCCTAAAAACAAATAATTTCAATTGTAACAGTTGTTCATTTGGTAAATTAATCAACAAATCTTTTGAGAATAAGATTGAAAATGAGAACCCAATGTTCTTATTACATGGTGATATTTGTGGACCGATAGTCCCACCATATGGGCCATTTCGATACTTTATGGTGTTGATTGATGCATCGACACAATAGTCACTTGTGAGCCTCTTATCAACAAGATATACAGTTTTTCTAAACTCTTGGCTCAAATACTATACTACGAGCTCAATTTCTGAATTATACAATTAAAAGAATCCAACGTGATAATGTAGGAAAATTTACACCTCAAGCATTCAATGTGTATTGTATGTCAATTAGGATTGTAGTTGACCATCTAGTGGCTCATGTTCACACACAAAATGATCTTGTTGAATCTCTAATTAAGTGATAAAAACTAATAGCTAGACCATTGTTAATGAAGTTCAAATTGTCATCATCTGCTTGGGTACATACAATATTACATGCATCAACTTTAATTTTACTAAGGCCAACTGCATATTATAAATATTCCTCATTACAATTAGTGACTGGTAAAGAACCAGATATATCTCACTCAAGGGTATTTGGATGTGCAATTTATGCTCTTATTGCTCTACCACAACGCATAAAAATGGGTCTACAATGGAGATTGGGAATCTATGTTGGTTTTGAATCTCAATCAATTATATATTAAGTACCTTGAACCAACAACAAGTGACCTATTTACAACAAGTTTTGATGATTGTCATTTTAATGAGAATGCATTTCACTTGGTGGATAAGGGAATAAATAAATTACGTGGAACGCTTCATTACTATCTTACCTTGATCCATGAACAAAAACGTGTCAACAAGAAGTAGAGAAAATTATACACTTGCAGAGTATAGCAAAGCAATTGCTTGATTCATTTACAATCATGAAGAAAGTGACAAAACCACATGTGCCTGCTGTAAATACCCCTGAAGGAATAGAAATTCCCACATGGCAATTAGGCAAGTTTCCTATAGACGAGCTTATAGTTCGCCGAAAACATGGCAGACCACTTGGCTCCAAAGATCTAAAATCAAGAAAGAATAAGTATCAAGATAACACAATAATTCTACACCAATTGCTCATTCAGGGGGGGAACATGACAAAGATACCTTAGATAAACTGGCAGATAAGTTAGAAAAGGAAATTATTTCAGATGCTAATAGAAAAGTTGATAATTATAAAATCTCAATCGATTATGTTTCCACTGGAACACAGTGGAATAGAAAGAATTTGATATCAATGAATTATTCGCATACTCTGTCGCCACCAAAATAGTAACAAATAATGATGATATTGAGCCGCAAACTATTGATGAGTGTCGTCATAGACACGACTGGCCAAAATGGAGAGAGGCAATCCAGACTGAATTAAAATCGCTTGAAAACCGTGTGAAGTTTTTTGTCGTATAATACCCATACCAATGGGCACAAAATCAGTTGGCTATAAATGAGTTTTTGTACAAAAGCGAAATGAGAAAAATGAGATTGTGAGATACAAGACGAGACTTTTAGCTCAAGGATTTTCTCAAACACCCGAGATAGATTATGAAGAAACATATTCTCTATAGTTAATGCATCTACATTAAGGTTCTTAATTAGCCTAGTTGCTTCAGAGGAACTGCAGATACAACTAATGGATGTCGTAACTACATATTTATATGGAACGTTTAATAGTGATATTTATATGAAAGATCCTGAAGGACTAAAACTAGCTGAAAAGTATAATGCAAAACCTTGAGAAATGCTTTCTATAAAGTTGCAAAGACCGCTATATGGTATAAGGCAATCTAGAAGGATGTGGTATAACCGACTTAGTGAGTATCTTAATAGAGAAGGTTAAAAGAATGATACCATTTGTCCAAGTGTTTTTATTAAGCAATCCAAATTTGGGTTTGCTATTATTACAGTATATGTTGATGATTTAAACATTATCGGTATGACCAATGAACTTGAAAATGATGAAAGAATTTGAAATGAAGGATCTAGGAAGAACCAATTTTTGTCTCGGCCAACAAATTGAGCATTTGAAGGTTAGAATTTGCATCCATCAAATAAATTATACCGAGAAAGTTTTCAAAAGGTTCTACATGGACAAATCACATTCATTAAATTCACTTATGATAGTTCGTTCTATTAGTGCGCAAGATGATCAATTCCGACCTCGAGAAGAAGACAAAGAAGTAATTGATCCTAAATTCCCGTATTTGAGTGCAACTAGTGCATTGATGTACCTCACAAACAATACGAGACCAAATATTGCTTTTGTTGTGAGCTTATTCTCAAGATTCAATTCACTACCAACAAGGCAACATTGGAATGGAATTAAACATGTGTTTTGATACTTACAAGGTACCCTTGGATTGTATTATCATAAAGTACAAATGCTACTCTTGTTGGATATACAGATGCAAGATATTTATCAGATCCTCACAAAGCAAAATCTCAAAATGGTTATGGATACAATGATATCTTGGAAGTCAAAAAAAAAAACACTTACAGCTACATCATCAAATGACAAGAATTAATTGCTCTTTATGAAGCATGAAGAGAATGCGTCTAGTTGAGGTCGATGATTGGATATATACAAAAGGAATGCAAAATGAGCACAATTACTAATAATCCAACTAAGATATGAAGATAATACTGCATGTATCACACGAGTAAAGGAGGGCTATCTCAAAAGCAATTGAACAAAGCACATTTCATTGAAACTGCTCGCAACCCATGATCTAGAAAAGGAAGGCAATACTGATATCCACAAATCTGATCATGTAACAATCCTGCTGATTTTTTCACAAGATCACTACATCCCAAGAAATTTGAAGAACTTGTATACAAGATTGGAATGCGCATGTTTAGAGAACTACTTTATTAATAGATAACTAGTTTCTTTTTGTAGTTAATAAAGAACTAGTTACATATGAAAATATATCTAATCAATAATATATCTGTAACTAACCCACTTAACTTCTTATAAAGAAGAATTATAAAAGAAAGTGAGTTGGAAATAGAAATAGAGGAGAGTCTAACCCAGATGAAAAAAAGAAAGTGGAGGAATTTGGAAGTTAGGCCACAATGGAAGAAAATAAAATAAATAGAGGAGAGCTGAGCCTAGATAGAAAAAAAAAAGTGGAGGAATTTGGAAATTAGGCCACAGTGGAAAAAAAGAAAATAGGATGGCAGGCTTCGAAAGAATTGAACACGAAACTAATTTAACCACAGTCAGAGGCGGATCTACGGGGGGGTGGAGGGGGCGGCCGCCCCCGCTAACCTCCGGCAAGAAGCTTAGCCGGACTGCCGAGATTTGATACATGACCATGGGAGCTTCTGCTGAGCGGAGAAGACGAAGTTGCAGATCTAAGTTATGTTTCAAAAACTTTTAAGTGTCAAAACGACGTCGGTTAGAGGGGGCGGCCGCCCCCGCTAACCTCCGGCGAGAAGCTTAGCCAGACCGCCGAGCCCCCCCGACACCACGCCATTGAAAGCGACTAAGCGAGATTTGATACAAGGCCATGGGAGCTTCTGCGGAGCGGAGAAGACGAAGTTGTATATCTAAGATCTGTTTCAACTTTTTTTAAGAGTCAAAACAACGTCGTTTCAAAAAAAATTAAAACCCCTGACTTCTTTTTATTTATTTAAAAAATGTGTAGAAAAGGTCAAAAGCTGACTTCTTTTGTTTCTTTTTTTTTATATATTGAAGACTTCCTTTGTTTCTTAACCAATTGACAGTAACATCTCCCTCCCACATAACTCCATAGAAGCCGCCCGCACGGCCGCACTAGTCCACTGCCCTGCCCACCGACCACATCTTTTAGGCACCTTCAACTCCATTCTCAGACGGAATTTCGACAGTCTGGCGCTGCTCTCGCTCCCTCGCCGCCACTGCCTCTAATTTCTTCCAAAATTGTGAGTTTTAGTCGTTTTAGGGTTTAAGTAAAAGTGGAAATTTTGTTAAATTATATCTATATTTGTTTAAAAATTACATTATGTTAAGGAATCTATAATTATATTGAATATTTGAATACCGCTCTGTAGTTTTGGATCTCCAAATTTAATGCATTATCTTGCATTAGATTGCATTAAATCATCAATTTAATACAAGATAATGCATTCTAAACGGAATCCAAACGGACCCTTAAGCGATAATTTTTGTAATCCTTGTCGCTATTTTTGTAAAGCTCATAAGTCTTTGAGCCCCTTATGATATGTTCTAGATTCGCCACTGACCACAGTCAGGTACATACCCATGTACGAGACTATATTTCACTTGTGTTGACTACTTAAACTAATATAAAACATATATTAAGTTAGACGGAAAGGGTTGCACAGAATTCTCCACCTCTACTTGGGGATATCATGCTATCTTCAAAAATCAAAAGATGAGACATTATTGTTCAAATAACCTCTACCCTTTCTAAAGTGTATTGCTGAAGTTAGAAAGGATGGAAATTAGAAGCATCGGCCCAACCTAATAAAAATCAAAAGCCCAGCCTAAAATCTTTATTTGGAATAAGTGATGTTCTATGAAGCTCTACAACCTCAATCCAATATATATCCTATCATCAAGGCAATCAGGCAAATCCGGTTGATTTTGGTTCGGGTCATTTCGAATCAGGGTATAGTTGAATTTGATGAAACTTTGAATCGATTGGGTTGGGCCTAGGGCTGAAAATCATCCGTGGATTATCGACTCACCCGACCCGAATATATGGATGATCACCGAAAGTAAACCGGGTGACGGATGGTTGGTAGGTCGGGTACAACGGATGACGGGTGAGTGTGTGATGTAAATCTCACCCATCACCCGATCCATCACCGATACTCCACCCGTTCACCCATTGGCAATTCTAGTTATAATTCTATTTTATTAAAATGTATGACTTCAGTGTTTGTTTTTTTATGTTTAAAAGTTGAATATTTTAAGAATGTTTTCTATTAATATCCATCAAATCATATATTTAGAACAAATATATTCACATATTGAAAAAATAATCTATTTTTGCACTTAATCATGCATTTTATTACATTTAAATAATTATTAATATTTATAAAAATGTTATGCGGATGACCCGAATCACCCGTATGTGATGGATGGATGGATGCGGGTGAAAAGTTTCACAGATAACGGGTGGATTGGGTGGAGGATTTAACTTCATGGATCGGGTGATAAAATGGCTTCACATATCCATCACCCGACCCTTTTTCGCCCTAGTTAGGTTGGGTAGGATTTTTGTTTAATTGGATAAAGTCGGCTTATCGGGTCAAGTTCGTTGAATTATCTCGGGTTTTAGTTTAACCGAATTTCGAGTATAATTTAGTACTTGTTTGGTTGGCAATTAAATTCTAATAAATTTGAATACCTCGGAAAGTAGGATAAAAGTCATGTGTTTGGTTGGAAAAAAATCTCACATGAAAACATAGGAAGTTATCTTCTTGGGATTTTAAATTCCTAAAAATCGCATGAAGTAGACTTACTTACTTTCCCTAGGTAAGTTCTACTTCCATCCTTGTACATATTAAATTTCAATTTTCCCCATTTTAATTTACACATTATAAAATTCAATCAAATATATTTTCTCCAAATCCCGAATTTACAATTCACTGAAATTCAATTCCCAAAAAATAACTTTTTAGGAATTACAATTCCTACATTCAACCAAACGAGCACTTAATATGTTTCTGTGCTGAATCACAATGTAATTGAGATTTCGTTGTAATCTGATTTGTGATCAAATTTGGAATGAATCGGATTCGGTTGTGCCAAATTTGAAGGATGAAACTATTTATTCCAACTTTAGTACTTGGATCACTTTGTACTATGCAATGCTGGTATGCATACTTTGCTAAGTTGCAGACTTGTAATCCTTAACGGTCGGTGTATCTTACTATTGTGCAACGTGCAAGGAAAAACAAAAATGTAATAAAAATATACTGTAATTAAGTATGTGAGGACGTCTTTTAATCAATCATAAAAATATGATTTATGTTTCTATAATCTACTTATCAAAATAAATTCATAATACTATAATATTTGCTAAATCTATTACGAAACGGGCCTTTACTTATAAATTATAATAGTTATGGTTTGGTGTATGTTGAACTCTTGTTATATTTCATACGACATCACCTACACACGGCTACACTTAAATCAACAGAGCAACGCTCCGATAAAACGAAAGTTATGGTAAAACGAAAGTATTAATCTGGAGCGTTGGATGAATGATAATTGATGGATGGATGATTGGGCCTTACAATAGATATGGTAGGGGTGTAACCACCAAATCTACTCAAATAAGGTAATTAATTATTTTTTTTAATTAACAAAAGATAAATAAGGAGGTTGTTAGATGAGAGAGAAAATACAATATTCTTCTCTTTCCTAAACCGCTCCTCCATTCACGATATTCTACTTGAAATTTCCGAAGCCTTCGAATATCGAACACGTCTTTATGAATATCGTTTATGCATTTATGAATATTGATGGATGATAATATCTCCACTTAAAACATGAATATCACCACTTGATTTTTTCAGCGTCCTAATGCTTTGCAAATTCGTAGATTTGTAAACTTGTTCACGATGCTTTTGTCCTTGTTTCTTGAATATCGTTCATGTTTGTATGAATATTTTTGTTTAATATGTGAATATCACCAAATAAAGACATGAATACCACAACTTAAAATATGAATATCACCACTTAATAATATATGAATAACACAATCAATTACACGAATATCATAATCAATTACATGAATATCACACTCAAGTACATACTCAAGTACATGAATAACATAACTCAATTCATGAATATCGATCACTACCAATTACATTAATGGTACCACCCAATTATATGAATATTAACACATATTACACGAACATCACCCCCGATATTGTGAATATTACATGAATATCACAATTCAATTCATGAATATCGATCACTACCAAATTATTAATATTACCACCCAATTACATGAATATGAACACATATTACACAAATATCACCCCAAATATCGTGAATATTACATGAATATCACCAATCAAATTATGAATATTGATCACTACCCAATGGACCGTACGTGATTAACGTGAATATCAATGACCAACAACTCATACAACACCATCATCAAGCAGAATCTGAATCCACATGAATATCAATATTATTATAATAAATAATACCATAGAGAAACTGAATATCAAATATACAATATCCGAAACATAAATATCAAAACACACAAACTGTAACACTGTGAATAACAATACTGTTAACATGAATATCATAACGTGAAATATGAACATCAACATTAGAGTAAAAACCAAAAGAATTTAGGGTTTTTTTGAATTAGGGATCCTCTAATGGCGGCCACAAGAGCCACTCTCCTCGCCGCCGCCTCGTTCTCCGTCGGAAACCTCCTGCACACACAACCCTTATGATAAAAAAAATCAAGCATACAGCCGATCAAATCACCAAGCAATCAACAAATGAAATTACAATTTCACGTGATCATAAATTTAATCACAAACACAGTTACAGATACAAAATGAAAAATTGGGGGTTGTGAATGGATTAAGATCGTACCAGAAGAAGACAAATTCAAACCAATAGAGTTTGAATTTATTAACAGCGGGTCTGGGCGGTGCACGGGGCGTGAGCGGGTGGCCGGTGGTGGTTCGCGGGGGCGCGACCGAGAGTTGTGGGCAGCAGTGGCGGCCATAGAGTTTGGAAGCGGACCTGGGCACGAGGAAGGAGCGGCAGGGGACTCGCGGCAGTGTGGGGCTCCAATCCGTGGCGGGGGTGGTGTTGGTTTTGGTGGTCGCCGGTGGGATTAGAGTGGTGAGGTCGGTGGGGCGGGCTCGGATTTGGACATTGGTGTGGCCGCCGGTGGTTTGGGTAAGAGGAGAGAGAGACGACGAGGTTGTGGTGTGGGTCGCCGGCGAGTTCGGCTGGGCGCGCCGAAGTTAGGGGTCCCTCGGATCTGGACAACAGCGTGGCAACGCGGTGCGGCGGCGGGACTGGGCTCAGTGGAGAACAGAAACAGGGGCGGTGTGGTGGTTCATGGTGGTGGGTCCAACAGTGGCGTGGGGAGGAGATGGGTGTGATTCGGTGGTCAGGCAGAGGAGGGAGAGGGAGGTGAGAGGAGAAGGTGAGGAGTGGAATGGAGTTCGATGGAGGCAAGTATCGGGGGTGAGGGAGAGAGGTTAGGGCAGGGAAAGAAAGGAGGAAAGGGAGAAATAAAAATGAAAAGAAAAGAAAAAAGGAAATTGTAGGATCTCTTATGATTTGAGTAAAAAAAATCCCTAAATTAATGGGAATCATATGTGTTTAATTCCACGGTACAAACACGCACCCATTTACTTTTAATCACATCCATTCCTTTATTTGTAATCCAATGGCTTTAATTAGTACTATCGTTTTACTCTAAGAGGCTGTTTCACCAGAACCAAAATCTAAATCAACATACATATATATATATTTTTGATAAGGAAATGAATTAGGGGGGCTTCTCTATCTCGAGGTATGCCGCCCTAGAGCATCCTTGCGGATGAGATCTCGAAGATCTGGAATGGCTGCTAAATTTGGTGAAATTAATATGTGGTAGAGTTTTGCAATATAGTCGGCCACAGTATTAACTTCCCGAAAAATGTGGGAAATGCGACAAGAAGAAACGTGTCGCAAGTCAATCAAGATATCAGAGATGATGAGTTCAATTTCTCATGGGCAGTCCCATTTGCCGTTTAGGGCATTTATTAGGCATAGGTTATCGCCTTCGATTTCGATATTTGAGATCCCTAGCTGAATTGCATCTCGTATGCCATTACACATGAGATTGCTTCAGCTAGTAGTGGGGAAATGATCCCCAGGGCACCATTGGCCATGGAACTTGGTTTTCCAGCATGGTCCCGAATAATGTAGTCAAAAGTGGCGGGTCCTATGGTATTTTTGGATGCGTCTGAATTTAGTTTATACACATTGGTAGGCAGTTTCATCCAGTTAATGTTTTTTTTGTTTTCTTCTCGTTGCTTGCCCAGTGGTTCTAATTATCTTCATACTATCTTTTTCCTTTTTGGCATTTTTCCAATCTTGTTGTTGTTTTTGGATAAAGCTGATGAGGTTGGGTATTGTGTTATTGTTTTGGTTTTCAAAAGTTTTTAAGTTTCTTTGGTACCAAATGCTCCACCAACACATGGATAGAGTTTCCATTATTTTCATATCGGATTTGTCCTTGACCTCGTTTAGTAATTGAGTAGCATTTTTATTGTCTATATCCATGTTGATGATTATTTGTTGTATGTGTGGGTCAATATTTTGAAGTGTTTGATGGGTGTGGAGGCATTTGAATAATATATGTGGAAGATTCTCCACTGGGTTTTTGCACATAATGCATTCTAGGGGAACAAGAATGTGTCTTTCATAAAGTTTTTCTTTTATTGGTATTCCAGTTTTACTTATCTTTCATATGAAGTGTTTCACTTTAGAGGGTATATCGAGTTTCCAAATCCAGTTTATGTTGGAGTCTGTTAGTCCTTTGTTCTCATAAATCATATTGATTGCACTTTTGGTGGAAAACCACTCATTTCGATTGTGTTTCTAGTAGAGCCTATCTTCAATAGCATTATTGGGAATTGTTTTTTGGACTATAATTGTAGTAGTATGTTGATCAAAGTATTTTTGGAGTTCCTCTATTTTCCAGGATTTGTCATGGTTTATATATAGGTCAACTGTTTCTTGGTTGTTTATAAGATTTATATCTTTTGCAAAATTGGTAAGTATTCCAATTGGGAGCCAATTATCCAGCCAAAATTTAATGGTTTTACCGTTACCAATTTCCCATTGAAGGCCTTTTTTAAAGTCTGGTATAAGTTTGGTGAGGTTACTCCAATGGCAGGAGCAGTTAGAGTTTTTCTTTCTTTCGTATGCCAGTATGTGTTTATCTTTTAGATATTTTTCCTGGATGATCTTGACCCATATGTTGGTAGGCTCAGCGAGTAACTTCCAGATTAATTTTATTTGGAGTGCTTTGTTCATGTCTTCACTTTTTCTGATTCCTAGGCCCCCCTTGCTCATCGGCTTACAGATCTCATTCCATCCAATGAGAGGTTTATGATTGTTATCCTTGTTCCAGAAAAATTGACGGTTAATTTTGTTGAGTCTTTTGTGGGTATTGGCTGGTAGTGTAAAATTTTGCATAATGTAGCTTGGTTGGGCCAAAAGTGTTGCTTTGATTAGGATTTTTCTTCCCTCTTGTGATAGTGTGTTTGCTTTCCATTTGGTAAGTTGATTTGCAGTTTTTTTCTAGGAGCGGTTGGAAGGTAGCATTTGTTACTCTTTCATTAATAATAGGGCATCCGAGGTATTTATCGAGGCCAGTAGACGGGACCACATTAAAGATTTGTTGGATTTGTGATATGTTTGTCTGGTTGGTATTTCTTGTGACCTGGAATGCTGATTTATGAAAGTTGACGAGTTGACCTGATACTTCACAATAGTGATCAATGATTTTCTTAATTTTGGAGCAGACTGCTAATTTTGTAGATGAGAAAATGATGATGTCATCAGCAAAGGCTAGAAAGGGGATTCTTGTACCTCGTCTATTGATTCTGATTCCTATGGGGTTAGTTTGTTCTAGCGCTGCATTTTGGAGTTGTCTCGAGAGTATTTATGCTCCTAGAATAAAGAGGAAGGGGGATAGGGGTCTCCTTGTCTGAGACCTCTCTTTGGAAAGAATTGTTCGGTAGGTCCGTTGTTGACAAGGACAGAAAAAGATACCGTTTGGGTACAATCCTTGATTCAGTTTGTGAATTTAGTACAAAAACCAAATTTCTGGAGAGTTTGTTGCAGGAACTCCCAGTCAATTCTGTCGTATGCTTTTTTCATATCTAGTTTGAATGCAACCTACCCATCTTTTCCTTTTTTTGCACTGAAAGAGTAGAAGATTTCATGAGCTATTAGTACGTTATCTTGGATGCTTCGGTGTTGAGCAAAAGCTCCTTGAAGAGGGTGTATTACTTTAGGTATAATGGTCTTGAGTCTTTCCGTGAGGATTTTTGATATGATTTTATAGATTGTATTGCATAAGCTAATAGGCTTATAGTGGTTGGTGGAGCTTGGGTTATCGCACTTGGGTATGAGGGTTATGAAGGTGTGGTTAATTTGCTTAAGTAGTTTTCATGTGTGGAAAACGTTTTTAATTGCCTTGATTATATCTGGACTGATGATCTCCCAATATTTTTTATAAAATCCAGATGGCATTCCGTCCGGGCCTGGAGATTTGTCTTCTTTGATGTTTTCTAGTGCTTTTTTTGATTTCGTCATTTGTAACTGATTTTGTCAAATGGTCATTATCCTCTTGGGTTACTTCTGTTTGTATGATATTCAGGGTATTTGTTATCTTTCTCTGGTTGATGTGTTGTTTTTTGAATATTCTTTCAAAATCTTTTTATATTTCCTTTTTGACATTTTCTTGCCCGACGATGAGAGTACCGTCCAGGGTTTTTATTTGTTTGATATTTTTCCTATTCCTTCTTCCAGTTGCGATGCGATGGAAGTATTTACTATTTGTATCTGTTGATGTAATGTGTTTATGTTTTGCTCTCTGTCCCCAGTATTTTTGTTGGAATGAAAGGAGACATTCTTTTTTGTTGGTCAAGTTCTTTTGTTTTGCCAAGTTGGCTTGGTTCGGGTTGGTGATCAGGGTCTTTTGTATTATGAGAAGGTCTTCTTCCACTTTCTTGAGTTGTTTAAAAATGTTGCCAAATCTTGTCTTATTCCACTCTTTTATTTTTGTTTTTAGTAATTATGTCTTCTTTGTAAGTGCGTACATATGAGTGCCATGAAAGTTAATTCTCCATGTTTGTTTAATTAAATTTGTTAGGTCTTTTCTTTTGGTCCACATCATTTCAAATTTGAAAGGTTGTGCGATTCTATTCGTAGAATTTGAAATGTCAAGTGATATGGGACAGTGGTCAGACGATGTGAATGCATGGTTGTGTGTGACTAGGTTGGGGTACCATTGTAAGATTTGGTCATTCACCAGAACTCAATCCAGTTTCTCTAGGATGTTGTCTTGTGATGCTTTTCTCCAGGTAAATGGGTTTCTCGTAGTTGGAATATCTAGGAGGTCGCATGTGTTTTTGAAATTGTTTAATCTAGTGAATTTACTTGGGGATGGGGTGTTACCTCCCAATTTCTCGTGTATGTTGGATCTCGTTTAGGTCTCCAATGAGTATGAAAGGTTTGTTAATCATCGTGATATAATTTTGGAGTTTGTCCCAAAATTCTGGTTTGTCTTTTTTCCTGTGGGGGTGCGTACGCAATCAACATACATATATAGTTGTTATGTGTAAGTTTTTAATGGGAGATAATTAAATTATTAGAATTAGGGGTGTCAATTGTTCATTTAGTAGGGCGATCCAATTCGGGTCGGTCGAGTCAATTGTTAATTTAGTAGGGCGAAGTCGGATATTTGAGTCAATTTCGATGGGTTATTTCTGATTATGACAAAACTAGATTTGGTGTAAGTCATATTTCGGTTGAGTCGGATTTCAGATAAACATGAGTTCGAATGAATAAGATTTCGTTTAAGTACGATCTCAAAAGAATCACATTTCGTGTAAATCGAATTGTGGTTTGAAATGTATTTCGATGGAAGAAAAAAGAACCGTGTGAATATTTATTTTCAATAAAACCATATATAATGATCTTATTTGTGCATATCTTTTAACTTGGAAGAAAAATAACTTTAGTTCAATGGAATAAATATAACTCTTATCAATTGCTCGTAATACATCCGTTAAAGTAATGTAGGTGTGCGTTTTTGTTGAGATAGATGAATACTGATTGTAGGGATGAAAGGTCGATGGGTCGTGGGTGATTTTGAGTTTTTCGGATGATTTAGGGTTGAGTATCTTTATTTTTTCTGGATGACTTGAGATCAGGTGGCATTGGTTTTTTCTGTGATTTCGGGCTATCGAGCTTGAGTTTATATGTGATTTCAAATCAGTCAACTTTAGGTTTTTGGGTTATCTTGGATTGGGCAACTTCGAGTTTTGGGTGATTTCGGATCGGGTAACTTTGGGTTTTTGGGTGATATCGGATCGGGCAAGTTCGGGTTTGCAGGTGATTTCGGGTTGGGTATCGGGTTGATAACGGGCTAGTCCGTTCGGGTTATTTTTTGGGTCCGGGCTAGTCGGTTTGGGTCATACAAGCTCGAGTATACATTTTTTATTCTTTTCGGATATCGATCTGGTTCGGTTTCAGGCGGGTTGTTCAGATCGGGTCAAGTTTTGACAGCCCTAATTAGAATACGAAGATCACATTCTACTAAATAAATCACTAGTTTTAGCTGATCGCCTGATCTTAAGTAATTAAGAGCAAACGAAATGGAAAAATGAACAATTCCAGAAAGTCCGAATATACATGTATGTATTACACTTCCTCCGATCAAAATGTAAGTCGTTTTATGTTATTTTTAGACAATGAAATGACGAGCCTTGCCAAGTGAAGTTGATGATGGATCGATACCCTTTAGATTTCTAGTTAGGGCTGTCAAAACTTGAATAACAAATGGAAATGATTTTATCAAAATTCAAAATTCACGTGCCTTAGAAAAACTAAATAGTACTAAGGGTTTGTTTGTTGATAGTGTTTATAAAGAGTTTTTTATTTATAAGTAGTTGAAAAATATGGTTGTGTAAAAGAATATTGTAAACCAAATTTTCTGATTCAAGCAAATTCAAGCCAAACAGAAACAACTAAAGCAAGATGGACACCAAGAATTGATAACGCGGTTCGATTACCCTACATCTGCGGGATCTCAAAAGGGGAGATCCACCCAATCCACTAAGCATTCAAAGCCTCAATCGTTTGTTTACAAGAGCACACTCAAGAGAGCAAAACACACTAAGGAATCTGAAGCACACAACAACAGGAAGTACAAGAAGGATCAAAAGAAAAAACGCCCATGTGAAGCACCGCAAAAATGTAGCGTTTCTGCACTCCACCAGTCCGTGCCACCCCAAGAGACACCAAGACGAACACGGCCCCGATGAACACCCTCGAGTCGCCACCAGACTCGGAAACGCCACCGCCCTTCGACTTCCCTTGCTTCTCTTTCCGATCGAACCCTTTCAAGCACTCTCAAAGCCTCACTTTTCTCTCTCTGAGCAAAACGGCACAAAACCTAGCAGCAAGTTGATATGTTGCTTTTTGGGGGAGATAGAAGCCATATAAGGCTTCTCTTGCACGTGACCACATCCTTACACAAGGGAGGAGTGGGCTTTTGTTTGTTGTCAGCCAAGGTGAAACCCATTAGACGGGCCTTCAGTCCACTTGGCCCACTTCAGGCAAGCCCAACAATGTAGGTCCATACAAATACTGAGCCCAGCAAATACCTACCAACATATATGCTTCTTTTTTTCCTAAGTGTTCTACTCGATTAAATGTATAAACTTCGATTATGACATTACAAATGCCCTCCTAATCTAAGTTCTGTATAGCTTTGATCACCAGTAGTGGACTAGGTAGACTGTCTCCCGTTCGTCATCAACCCAATGTTGTGTTTCTCCTCAGAAGAATGCCCCGCTAGAGGGGGAGTTCCTGCAACTCAGCACTGCATCAGTCTCATTACTAAAAGCAGTAGCAGAAACATTACATTAAGGAATATCATACAACCCAACAGTAACCACATTCATAAACCTAAATTCATGCCCTCCTAAGCGACAAAATTCAGGTATGAACTCAGCATGGTGACACTTCACCATCTTAAGGTTCCAACACATGAAACCAAGCAATACAAAGGCAGCAAGTATAACTCTAAGTGAATATATCCACATATGAACATTCATGAGCTCAAAATCATGCATATAAGAGTCAATGCTAGCCAAAGTAATACCACCAAAAATCAGACAAGCACATACACCAATTAACCACAAGTATTTCTGAATGTTTCTCACATAGAAACTCTTACTAAAATCATGCTCAAATTTTTCACACACAAGTGAATGATCATCTAGACCACATAATCTAGCATGCAATTCAGTTTTTAGTTCAGAAACACTTACTTCAGCTCTCATAGCTTGAATTTCAGGTTTAGAGACACTCACTCTCCCACCTAATTGGCGTGTTTTGCTTTTTGACTTGGTATCCAGGTGCCCTTTCATCTCTGTAGTAACGTTTTCACCATTTGCAGCCACAATTTGTTGGTTTTGAGAGCCTTTTTCTGACTCTAAGCACTGCAGGGGTTGGCACTTTGTTATTTTACCATTTTCCTTCTTCAGTCCCAGCTGGACTGAAGTGTTCCGTTTTCCTCCAACCCTTTTTCTCTGCCTTTTCTTGCATTTTTCAGCCTCTTTAGATTGCCCAAGTGATGTTACCTGAACTACATTCTCATTCAAAACAATTAGATCATTTTCAAGAGGTATTTTGGATTGAATTGAGCTCTTCTTACCTTCACTTTCTGAGGTGTTTAAGCAAGGAGTGGCCATAGCTTAATATAACCCTTCCTTCTTAATACCTCGTATAATGGAATTGCCATTTTTAGTGACATTCCTTACAATTCCTTGTGAAGTAATTTTGCAGCCCAACTCATCAAACATGCTTTCACAGATAAGGTTCATTCTCAAGTTCGGAACCCACCTCACCTTTTGAAGCACTCTAACCTTGTCGTCATGCATTTTCAAGAAAACATTACTAATCCCTTTAATTTCTAAACATGTCTTGTCACCCAACGTAACTTCACCACACTCAAATTCATGCAATTCATCAAACATGTATTTATGTGGAGCACCAGATTCACACAGTAGTAACATCAGATTTCTTATCATCATCAGATTTCTTTTTCTTGCAGTCCTTAATAAAATGGCCAACCTTACCACGATAGAAACACTTTCTATCCTTAGCATCATGGTTAGCTTTTTTTCCTGTTTTGGGTTTCCCCTCAGCATGCAAGACATAGTTCTCAAGTTTGACATCAGTTTTATTTTCACTTTTAGTCTTAAAAACTTTCAACACTTCATTTTTCTGAATTATAGCCTCAACTATTTTAGCAGAAGTGATAGTATCATTACTAAACTGAATCACATCTTTCAGAATGTCAAACCGAGAAGGCAAGGAATTCATTGATAGAACAGCTTGGTGAGTGATAGGGGCTAAATGTCGTGATGCCCAATCAAAGTAAATACTTAAAAACCTAACTTAGTAGAATAGACAAGCAAGAGTCGAATCCCACAGGGAGGAAGTAATCTTTCTAAGTGCACAAATGTATGTCAAAGTAACAAAAAAGGGGGGTTGGTTGGTTGGTTGTTTGCAAGTAAACAAAGTAACGTAAAACAAAGGTTGTAATCAATTGGGAAAAAGTACTTAACCAGACAAATATCCACCATTCATTTGATTGATTGGTCTTAGATTATCTCTATTCCTTCCTATGATTATTCTTGTCCCTATTCTGAATTAGTTACCAGTCCAACTAGTCCTGGCAACCCTAACTATCGAACGCACGAGAAACTATCAAGATTTAGAATAATAGCTGTAGGAAGCATAGGAATTAACCAGGATACATGCAACACCACAACTCGCAGCATTTAACACATAATCAATTCTCTTTCATAATAAACTAGTCCAACTAGTCCTAGAATATCATGGTTGCTACACAAGATAAGGGATTTCAACTCGAAATAACCAAACCCTAACAATAGACAATTACTAATATCAACTAGGTGATCAATCCAATCAAATTAATAAGAATCAATAGGAATAAGCTCAAGAGAAAAGATATAATCCAAATGAATATGAATAGAATTATAATCTCACAATCATATATCAAATGAATGATTCAATCGTCGGACTAAGCAAAGGGTGCTTAGTTCTTCATAGTCTTGAAACGAAAACTCAAAGGGAAAAACAATACTGAATAAAACGATTCTAAGAAAAAACGATAATAGTGGCTGCTAGGAACTAGGTTTTAAATAACCTAGCTAAACCTAAAAACCAAAGATAACAAACATAGTCTAAAAGGAAATAAAATAATCTAACCGGAATAAAGAAATAAAAGAAAAATAAATAAAGTAAAACAAGATCTTCGGACGAAAACACGGCGCGCTGATAATGGGATTTCTGCGACCGCAGAAAAAGGTTCCGCGATCGCGGGAAATAGAATTTCGATCTTCGTTGCTCTCGACTTTTCCGCGACCGCAGCAGATTCTTTCGCGACCGCGGATTCTCGGGTTTTGCTCTTCTCCGATTCGTGATGTTCCGCGACCGCGGCGGTGAATTCCGCGACCGCGGAAAACTTCCTGTAAAGGCTTTCCAACTCTTTCTTCATCTCTTCCTTGGTCTTCTCTTGTGGTTTTCTTCTTATCTTGTTAATGTCTTTTTTTAAGCTCCTCCAAACCACCAAATCTACACTTCTTCACCTCAACTCTAATCTCTACAATTGTGCTCTAAACATCTCCAAATGGTACCCAAAACACCGGTAACAACTCCTAGTTAAACCCTACAAAGTAGCACTGATGAGTGAGTTTCAGCAATCTTATCTTTACACCTCTCCAAATCTTGGGTCATTCTAAAAAATTTATCCAAGTTATTATTCAAAGTCAGATTCACATCCATCTTAAATGTAAACAACCTGCACAGTAATGATATTCTAGAAGGCAAGGATTTAATCAAGTATAATGCTTCTAGAGCATCCCATAAAGTTTTTGTAGTAGTAAACTTTACCACTTGATGAGCCACGCACATCATCCGCCAGCCTTATCATAATTTCTGAGTGGGCTTGCTCATCCATTTCAAGTTTTGCAGCAACAGTTGTACCCTCTGGATATTCTGCCTTTATTGCCTTGCTACACTTCTCCTTAATGAGTACAACCTTCATTTTGACTTGCCACATTGCAAAGTCAGTAGTACCATGGAATGGTGTCAGTTTTATCATATTTTCTGCCATCACATACCAATCATACAAGTAAGTGAGCCTAGAAATCTGATAACCACAGTTTAGGACACAAGAGTCCAAGAATCACACACACAGTAATCAGTTCTCAAGAACACAATTTCAAGAACCAATCAAGTACAACTCCAGAGGTTGCACCTCACCACAATTCCAAGTTCAGAGAATTACACTTCAAGAACTTAGAAAACACATGACGCCACAGGTCATACCAAATCTAAAGTCAGATCCAAGAACACACGAAAAACAAGATTTCCAGGTTCACAAGATCTCCAAATCAGAATCAAGTAAAGTATTCAATATCACAAGAATCCAGAATAACAGTTTTTCAGCAGTGAATAAGCAAGAATCAGTCAAATGCACAAGAGCAGTGGAAGCACAACAGGATCGAGCAAGGACAAACCCTAGAAAACTCTTCTAGCAACAAAAAGCACACTTTCCAGATCAGAAAAGCATAAGGAATACAGGTAAAGCTCTGATACCAATTTGTAAACCAAATTTCCTTATTCAAGCAAATTTAAGCCAAACAAAAACAACTAGAGCAATATGGACACCAAGAATTAATAACGCGATTCAGTTACCCTACATCCGCGAGATCTCAAAAGGGGAGATCAACCCAATCCACTAAGCATTCAAAGCCTCAATCGTTTGTTTACAAGAGCATACTCTAGAGAGCAAAACACACTAAAGAATCTGAAGCACACAACAACATGAAGCACAAGAATAAGGATTGAAAGAATAAACGCCCCTGTGAAGCACCACAGAAACAAAGCGTTTCTGCACTCCACCAGTCTGCACCACCCCAAGAGACACCAAGACAAACACGGCCCCGACGAACACCCTCGAGTCACCACCAGACTCGGAAATGCCACCGCCCTTCGACTTCCCTTGCTTCTCTTTCTGATCAAACCCTTTCAAGCACCTCTTTTCTCTCTCTGAGCAAAACGACACAAAACCTAGCAACAAGTTGATATGTTGCTTTTTGGGGGAGATAGAAGCCATATAAGGCTTCTCCTGCATGTGACCACATCTTTACACAAGGGATGAGTGGGCTTTTGTTTGTTGGCAGCCAAGGTGAAACCCATTAGATGGGCCTTCAGTTCACTTGGCCTACTTCAAGCAAGCCCAAGAATGTAGGCCCATACAAATACCGAGCCCAGCAAATACCTGCCAACATATATGCTTATTTTCTTCCTAAGTGTACTATTCGATTTATGAGTGCGCTATCATTGTAAACTTAAACGATTAAATGTATAAACTTCGATTATGACATTACAAATATGTTTGGTGAAAATATAGTTTTTATAAGTATATGTGTATTTTATTAAAAAAATGTTAATAGTGATTTTTTTTTTCATTACACGAAGTTTATAAAAATAGGTGTTTGGGCCAAACAAGGAGAGTTTCACCTTAAAGAACTCTCACCTCTCTCTAAAAACCCAAAACCCCATATCCAAATCTCTAACTCCAATCCCTACAACAACTACCCCTACAACAACAATTACTAATGCTCTTCACCACTGGAGATCATTTATAACAAGGGCCTCCTTTTAGGAGCAACCCTATAACAACAATTAAATTGGGTCCTCTTTTTAAAGAGTAACCCCCATTGCAACAATTAAGGGTTTGGGACCTCACCCAACAATATCAAGGATCCCCCAAAACAACATCACTGGGGGAAAACTCCACATAACTCTGGAAATCCCTCAAACATCACCATTGGGTAAAACCCCATCCTACTCTTCTGGAAAAACCCACAAACAACCCAAAATCACTAGTCAATAAGCAAACATCACCTAATCAAATACTCAATGATCAGGACTTGTTTATCGATCGAAAATAATAACAAAAAAAAAGATTTGGGGCTTAAACTTCCCAAAACCTTCTTGGGAGTTGTTGGTTTGCATGGTTGCACCTGATCCGGCCCTCCTCCATCCAACTATCTTTAAAATCCATATGAATCAGATCTACCTCACCTCGTTTAAGCAAGTGAAAACACGCCAACCAAGCCTTGAGCCACTTGAGATCTCAAGCCTTCTCTACCAAACCACACTTGAGCCTAGATCTGTGTTGTATGTTCTTCGTTCAAGCCAAGCGATTCGAAATCCCTTGGCTTCAGTTGAACCACCACATTCAAACTTGCAAGTCACCTCAACCGCCCTTGTCCACCTCCTAGGACCAAACTAAATGGCCAAATCTCAAATTCAATGTTCTCTGTTAGACCTTGAACAAAAGAAAAAAAGAAAAAAGGAAAATGAGGATCTCTTTGTTACCCATGCGGCACAACCACATTCCCAGATCTTCTTTTGTTCTTGAGCTTCTTGTGCAAGCCTTGGGAAAAGAAAGGATAATTTTAATTAAAAAAATAAAAAACAAAACTTGCCACCTTCTCTTGGACGTTATTTGATTTGGGCTTGTGGTCCAACTTTTGAGCCATAAGCTTTTGTCAAATGTCAATGTTCTTTTTAACTTTAAGATAATTTCTCTATTAAAAAGTAACATCAATCAAGTTATGTGTGATTGCTTCACAAACAATAATCCCTTTCAAAATGTGTGTTGTTATCAACAAAATCAAAGCATCATTTTTCTAAATTGATTGTGAAGCATATGATCGGTGTGGGGCTTTTCCTGGTTTGTTTTGGTTCGAGATGTTGTTTCGGTTGAGGTCGAAGGCGTGGTTCTGTGGTTTCCTTGTGTCGGAGTTTTGCCCAGGTGTTTCATCGTATTTCCAGTTGAGTGCCTTGCAGATTGCTCTCCGGCGGCACATCATACGCTTTGTTAGAATTTATTTGTTCTAACTCGCATTTGTGTATCTCTTTGACCATCCTAGGTTATGTTAGTTCTTCATTTCATCTTGTTTGCTTCTCATTTTACTCATTTTGTTGTTTGGTTTGTTTCTTATCGGTTTTGTCCGACTTTCGAGCCTCTCTTGGACTCTCGATCTACCAGGATATGTCTGGTATTTCGAATTCTTTCCTTATCAAAAAAAAAGAGAGGAGAGTTTCACCCTTTTAAACACATTGGGCCAAATAAGGCCTAAATCAAATAGACTTTCACCTTTTTAATCCATAGAAAAGTAATCCTTTTTTTTTAGAAGAATCCCCCCCAATAATCCATCTTTCATATCATCTTTCAAAAATATACCCTTTCCTTAATAATCTTTTTTTTGAACTTTTAATGACTTATTTACCCCTAATCTAATTACCCTGCTAGTCATATGATGTGTTTTTTCTTCACTAATCCACCGATCCCTAAGCAAGTCTCTCAAGTCTTCCCCGACGGTGACTGGGTACGGTGACCGCTGAACGATCGGCGACTCAACCAAGCAAGTTCAGCACATACTCTCCGCAAAGACTTGTACTCAGCTTCAGTAGAGGATAAAGAGACACTTTGCTGTTTCTTCGATTCCAGGAAATCAAGCTACCCCCAAGGAAGACCACAAAACCACTAACAGACTTGCGGGTGGCAGGACAAGTGGCACACATAGTCAGACAGGTAAGAAGGGGCAGTATGTTGTCTGGATGATCTTCTAGGAGGAATGGTATGAAGTGGAGGAGCAGAAGGAGAAGGTATATCATCAGCAGGTAAGGGTGTGGTGGGATATTGAGGCAAAGCAAATTGAAAAGAAGAAGGTGTATGAAAGGGGAATATGGTTTCATGAAACACCACATCCCTAGAAAAGAAAGTTTGCTTGGTTTCAAGGTTAAAAAGTTTATATGCTTTCTTACCAAAAGGATATCCCAGAAAAACACAAGGCATTGCCCTGGCCTGAAATTTATCTCTGCCTTGCTTGAGAGTGGAGGCAAAACACAAGCACCCAAAGGTTCTAATGTGAGCATAAGAAGGTTTGGCATGATGAAGAAGCTCATAGGGAGTGAAGTTGTGAAGAATTTTGTAGGGAAGTCGATTGATGAGATACGCTGCAGTTAAAACACTGTCATCCCAGAATCTGATAGGCAGCTTAGACTGAAACATTAAAGCTCGAGCAATTTCCAGAAGATGCTTGTGCTTGCGCTCAACAACGCCATTTTGTTATGGTGTGGCTACGCACGATGTTTGATGTTCAACTCCCTGTTCTCTCAGAAATTCAGCAGCTTCTCTATTGGTCCCTAATTCAAGGGCAGTATCTGATCTCAGAATCTGCACCTGTCTCCCAAACTGTGTCTTAACCATAGCAAAGAAGCTTCTTAACAATGACAAAGCATTACTTTTAGCAGAAAGTAAATGAATCCATGTAGAACGAGAAAAATCATCAACTATAGTCATGAAATATCTGTAGCCATTGTATGTCATAGTGTGGTATTGATGCGCCCCTGCCCACCATGACTGCCACCGAGGAAGAAGAGGCTATGAGCATTCGCTCGGAGGGGCCAATAACAAGATCACACGCCAAAGCAATCATCAACGCGACACAATCCATGGTCGTTCGCGTCGTGGCCAGCCAAGGAACACAAGAGACCGCGTTCTCTTTAAAGCGTCTTCAAACAAGCCCATAGAACGCGTTCTCTGTCTGTCTTCTCTCAACCATCCAATGAACGCGTTCTTTTTGAACTGAATACAATCTCTTGAGACATTAATTATTTTAGTTTATTTTGGGGCGTGTGTGCCACGCGTGTTGCGTGGGCTAGCCCATTTCGCGAGACTCGGCCCATCCGAGTCCCGCTATGTACTATAAAAGGTCATCTCGACCTTTTTTACTAGGTTACGCATCATTTTAATCTAAGATTATTTATCGAGAGCTTTTGCCTCCATATTCTTAGATCTGCGTCACCAAATCTCTGTCTTCTCATCTCCTTCCTCCACTGCCGACGCTACGGCCACCACTCGATCGTCATCGAGATTATCCAACCCGATGCCGATGCTACGGCCAAGCACTCGATCTCTTTCGAGTCATTCTCCTCCGTTGCCGCCTTCTCAACACCGCGTTCCACCTTATCTCCCTCAGAGACGACGTGTGTGACTTCCCACCAAGGTCAAAGATCCTTCATCACAAGCAGGAACGCATCAGGTATGGACCCCAAAGGTCTACATGTATCATATGAAATGGGTGTGTATTGTGAATAGTACTTACAAGAAATGGAAGTCGTGATTGTCTAGACTTAGCACAGACTAGACAAGGCATGATCTCATGCTTATTTTTCAAAGAGTTGGAGATAAAAGGTAAATCAACAAACTTATAGAAAGGTAGATGTCCCAATCTCATATGCCATAGAGAGACATCCACATGATATGAAACAAAACTAGTAGTAGGCACCTTATTTACTAACTTAGCCTGCCTTTGGTGCTGGATAGCAGGACTAAGAAAATATAGGTCCTTATCAGCTTTACCAATCTCCACTTGCTTCTTCATAGAAGGAGCCTACAACAAGCATTGTTGTGATGTGAATAGAACAGTACAATGCATATCTCTGACTAGTTTGCCCACTGATAATAGGTTGCATTTGAATGAAGGCACATACAAGACATCATTCAACAGTAAATCAGGCAGAACAAGAATAGAACCAACTATGTTGATGGAAATAATCTCTTTATTAGGCAAGGAAATCAAATAAGGCTTATCCAGAATGCGTGTGTTCTCAAAGAAGGACAAGTCACAACACATGTGACAACTGGCACCGCTGTCAATTATCCAGGAAACATCACAAAAAAGTTTGGTACTGAGAGAAGTACTTGCGAAGCCTGCAAAATCATCTTGATCCATGTCCTTCTTGTCAGATTTAGTGCCCAGCAGGCTCAAAAGTTTGGCGATCTGAGTAGGAGTCAGTGAAGAAATTTCTCTGTTGTCTCTGTTATCATTAGACTGAACGTTGCCTGCAAATTTCTTGTGCTCTCCCTGACCAGTTTTGGAAGAACTAACAGTCTTGTTCTCTCTGTAGTCAGCTGGAAAACCAATAATAAAGAAGCATCGATCAACAGTGTGGTTGGCTTGGCATACATAGATGCCGATTCATTGTTGATTGGAGAACTGGATTGATGTTCTCTCTGCTTTTCTTCTCGAAGAATGATTGAATAAGCTTGACTGATGCTAGGCAATGGCTGCATCATGAGAATTGTACCACGAACTGTGGTATATGCGTCATTCAAGCCCATCAAGAAGTGCACTAGTCTTTCATCATCATCGCACTTAATATATTCTCGAAGAACTCCACATGTACAGCGAGGGAGACGCCTCAGACTCCCAAGTTCGTCCCAGAGGGCCTTCATCTTGGTGAAGTATGTGGAGATCGAGCTAGATCCCTGTGAAAGAGAGTGCAACTCTTTCTTGACTGAATACAACTGCGCTCCGCTTAATTGACCGAAGCGAGTATTCAGTTCATCCCAAATTCCACTCGCCAACTCTATGCATATAATACTTCGACGGATTTCGGTGCTCAACGCATTCATTATCCAGGATTTGACCATGTCGTTGCACCGATTCCATCGATTGAATGTCAGATCATTTGCTCCTGAACGAGCTAGGGTTCCATTTATGAAATCAAGTTTGTTCTTGGCAGACAACGCTGTTCGCATGGAAATCCTCCATTCTCCAAAATTCTGGCCTTCAAAAGCTTGCGAAACCAGAGAAAGTCCTGGATGATCGTTTGAATGGAGAAAGAGAGGATCATTAATATCATTCCCCGTAGTCCCCATTGTCGCTGAGAAAAGAGGTAAAAGCAGAGAATTCTTCGATCAAAGAACCGAATCTGTGAATTGATCAACAAAATGAGCTAGGATCTGATCTCCTGCAGCTCTGATACCATGTAATCATGTAGCGGAAGCAGAAAACTCCATTAAAGGAGGGAAGAAGAACTCAAGGAGAGAAGGCCGAAAGAAGCGGGAAGAATTTGTTATGATCTTTCAGTAGTTGTTACAGAGAGAGAAACTGAGCTTTATAAGCCAGCTAGAGAACATGTGACATCTACGTGTATTTACATGAAATATCTGAAGCTATACTTTATCAATTGACCATCTATATAGTAAGGTTGTTCCAATTATGTAGGTCTTTTTTTTTGTTGGAATTATGTAGGTCTTTGTGTAGGCATGTTCGACCCTATATTGTATGGGTTTATTACTGAATCATTTTTTTAATGTAGGTTTGTTAGTGGAAGTAGTACTAGGGTTCATTATGTAAATTTGTGTAGCATTAGTTTACTTTCGTGTAGCATTAGTTAACTTTTTTGTGTAAGTTGAGTATTGCGTGCAAAAGTGCATATTAGAATACTAATGGCTTATACTAATTAGCTTACACTAATTCGTGTAACCTACTACAAAGTAGATTACTAATGGCTTACACTAAATAGCTTACTATAAAATTTCATGTATGTCTTTCTTGTGTAAAAAACCTAACTCCATATAACCTATATTTTGTGTAAACCACATACTTTCATGAATTTTATGAAAGTTATTACAAAATTTAATGTAAAGACTACAATGGGTTGCACAACAAATTTTCATGTAGGCTAATTCGTGATTCACATGTATGTTTTTCTTGTGTATGCTACCTGATTTCGTGTAACCCTTATTTCGTGTAGTTCGTGTAAGATATTGCAACATTTAATGTAATGTCTACTATGGAGTTTGTATAAGCTAATACCTAATTTTTTAGTTACACATTTTTACTATAATGTTACATTAGAAAACTTCGTGTAAGCTAATTCGTGGTTCATATGCATGTTTTTCTTGTGTATGCTACCTACATCTGTGTAACCCTTATTTTGTTTAATTTGTGTAAGATATATATATTTAATGTAAAGTCTATCATGGAGTTCGTGTAAGCTAATACCTAATTTTGAGTTACACAAAATACTGTAATGTTACATAAAAAACTTCGTGTAGGCTAAACTAGGTTGTATTTACATGAAATAATATTCGTGTAGGCATATGTTACCATACAAATTCTACGTGTAGGCTGATTATTTTGTGTAGCAATTATGGTAGCGGTTTAGGGCGCAAGGAGGACAACGACGCAAGGTGGAGCGGTGGCGTGAGGCGGAGCGACGGTGCTAGGTGTAACGCCCCCGACTTATGTCGGTAGTGTCACACGCCAGTGACCTCGGACGTTAATGTCCAAAGTCACCCTAGGATTTAATCGGAACAATTAAGCTTAAAAAAATATACAAATATTAAATAACGAAAGAATAATCAGCAGAAGACATTTTAAATGAATAAGACTCAATCTTTTTATTAAGATTCCTCTCATAAAATGAGAAGGACGGTTTTACAACAAAGTATAGTGACAGCGGGAGAATTTTAAATTACATCGGAAGACTCTTTTAAAGTAGTCTTAATTACATGACTATGTATTACATTTATTTCAAATTAAACATATACGCCTTGGAAATATTACTTCTTAAAAGCAAACTTCAACTGCAAGCCTTCTCTTCGATTGGTTACTTCAAAATGCCGGGGACCAACCACTGATGTGCCGTATAGGACGGATGACACTAGCCAACCATGCAAATGAAAAATAATGGTTGGTTAGTCTAATGAAAGACTATGCAAGGGTACAAGCAGAATGGTTCTAGTGATCATAACCGTTTACTATCATTGTCCCTCGAATAATAATCGAAAGAACGATACATAACCCAGAACTTTCACGGAATGATAGAAGAAGATATGTAACGAAAAGAAGACTCCAACGGAATTGAGTCTTATAGGAAACGTATGTAATTGTTTGGGAACGTTAAGTTTTCACACAAGTTTATAAAAACGACCTTGATTACTTGGTTCCACGACCAACCTCACCGCGCAATGCGAATCCAGATTGGAAAGAGGACTTACTCTAACAAGAGTCTGAGCGGGTTCCACGTTGTACTTCTCGCCCGAGGGTATACTAATTATGTGCGTAAAAGCACTTATCTTATTTACTTCCAAAAACGTACATTCACGTTAAGGCTTTTAATCCACATTATCTCGATACGAGAGATACCTTTGGGATGAATCCCGAATATTGGCACTAGCTAAGTGCACCTACCACTTATATCCGAATAAGGGTACGGTCATGACCAGGAGTACTAGGGCAAAAACCTCCTAATACTTCTTATAAAGAAACGACTAGACCTCGCAAGGTACATAGCGTTCCTACGAATACTCGTGCTAACTAAGCATGTAAGTTCACATATAAATCCACACCAAAATCCATTTATCACTTTATGGTAATATCATATAGAATTATATATAATAACATTGTTTCTACCAATATATACAACCTATTATAAATTCTGTTATAAACTAAGAGAAAGAGAGAGTTTGAGGGAGGAGAAGAGAAGAATAAGATAGTAAACTTGTGTATTATTAGGCCTCCAATGAGGGTATATATAGGGTTTACAATGCTTGGCCCATAAGCCAACTTTAGGGTTTATATGGGCTTTGTCTTATGTACATCCAAATACATAATATTATAACACTCTCCATTAGATGTACATCACTAACTGCCTCATTAAAAACCTTGTTTAGAAAAACCCAATGGGATAAAAAACCAAGACTAAGGGAAAAAGAGTGCAGTTGTAATTCTCCCCCTCAATTTAACATTGCTTGACTGAATCGGCTGAACTGGTCCTCCTTTCGACTCAAAACTCATGAGTGTAGATAGATATCGTCAATATGTAAGTGATATTGAGTGCGGAGTGATGCATGACATTCATATATCTCCATTTCCACATAAATCTCTGTTCTTCAAGAACTTGCATGTACATACCTGTATTAAAAATATAAATACAAACCAATACAGATAACCATTTCCAAATTAATGATTTACATATGTAACTGGTCCAAAACATATCACTTTTAATATACAAATTTTAACTTTGCTTGAATCGCCTTTCTCAGCTCTACCAATCATCATTGTCGACGTATTTCCATTGATTAAGAATCATTAACCTTCTCGTATGTCACTTCTGGTGCAAGGTACTTATTCAAATAGCATCGTCAAGGATAAGCGCATTTCGAGTCCTTTAGAAATGGATTGTAACAAACATTTTGTACTTGTCCTTTAAAGTCTTTGCTTACGATGTGTAATCTGAGATAAGATTTTCTTGAAGAACTTATCTCAAGAAACATCACTTGTCAACAATTAACAACTTGTTAACCTGCAATATATCATTCCTCTTCAGGAAAATTGAGCTTCAGATATAGTCTAATAGTCTCCCACGCTTCTGGCGTAATTAAGACTCTCTTGTAGTCGATTGGTCTAGAGTTACTACAAGAACCTCCAAATGAGCTAGGCATTTCAGTTGGTATATATGACTTCGTCACTTTCTTGGCTTTTAGTAAATGCAATTTATAGCATCCTAGCTATATCATTATGTATAGGATCCGTTGAACTTCTAGTTCATGTTCGTTTAACCAAGGATATAAAATTATCGAGAATTTGCATTCCTTGCAATCTCTTATACATATTAGTCTCATTTTCCGCTCCCCCTAAAGTTGGGATTTTATCTCTCCAAAATGATAATCTTGATACCGAGCGATCACCCAATATAAGCTCTAGGTATTCAATAATCTATAGGGACTCCTGCCCTCGTAGAATCCCAACTTTCCTTGTAGCATTAATTTAGTTCATTTAGGGTGAGAATGGGACGTACACTGCATATCTATATACTTTCAGTTCTCTTGTGGAGATAAATTTCAATTAGGGGAATATATCATGGTCAGTCAAAGTCAAACTTAATTCTCAACATTCAAATTTTATATGACCCCTTATGGTCAACGATTCTTCTAGATCGTTTCATGTATTAGCTTTAACCCAGCTATGATTGATGACCATATAAATAACGATTGTACCATGTCGTCCTATTAAATAGTGTGAGCTACCCGATGCTCGACCGTTACACTACTTGATTGATTTTTTTCTCCCACTTTATGTTTCGTTTTTTTTTACCAATGTGTTGAGGCATCTATCAACATAATAAAATATATGAACAATTAACATTGGTCCATATGACAGTTTTATTAGTCCTCATATGTATTCTTGAATATGTCAAGAAACATGGAGACAATGCATTTACTCTTTACATAATCGACATTGTTACCAAGAAAACAAGTCGTGTATTTACAATCACTCTAAGACAAGGACTCCATGTCCTAGGATCCTCTGGTCCTTTAGTAGGTGTTTGAGTGAATTTATAATGATCATGCACATCATTACTTCACTTAGGTGATCGAATTCATTTTTGCCACAAAGAAATATTTTTTCCATCAACTAACTTCTGGTTAGAAATATTATATGATTCAATGGGATGTCGTATATACCTAGTGTGCGAAGTTTCCTATGAACTTTTAGATATATATTCAATATTTTCCTCATTCATGAATTCTGCATGATAACCAATTTGTCGAATATCTTTTCAAATGATCAACAAGTTTGTCCTGAACTTGTAAACATAGAGTGTTACTCATTTAATATATTGTTCTTTCCAATAACAAGATAGACCTCTTCTAGAGTCATAAAATGAGACGCTCTTTCTAAACCTTATATCCTTATATTTCACACTTGGTTTTTGCCATTTTGCAGGATAAAGAAAATTTTGATTTATCAAAATGGTATACGTAATAATGGCATTATCGACAATAGTTCCCACCATTGAAATTTCCATATGGGTGATCCTTTAATATTTGGGATATCCTTTAATATTTGGGATATCATCAACTCAAAAATAGATAAATCATTACCTTGATTTCTAACTTTTGAATAAAAATAGATGCCTTAAAATAGGGGTGTGCAGATTCGACCCGGACCGGAAAAATGGACCGGACCGGACCGAAAATGACCGGACCGGACCGGAGGAATTACGATCCGGTCCCCGGTCCACATATTTGCAAAATTCCGGTTCCGGTCCGGTCCAAACTCAGCCGGTTTCCGATCCAGACCGATTGGACCGGTTTAATTTTATATTACCCCAATTACTTTCCACTTTCCAGCTTGAACTTAGGGCCGGCCCTAGTTTTCTCATTTCTCCTCTTGCACAGTTGCACCAGTTCAGAGCTCCTCTTCTCCTCTTGCACCATCGCTCTTCTCCTCTTGCACCACCGCACCCACCAAGCTCCCCCGGATTGTCGGCTCGTCACCATCGTCGACTTGTCTCCGTCGTCATCGTTGGCCCTGTTCTCACACCAGGCAAACTTGTACAAGATCGTTCTCGCACAAGGCGAACACGACCACCATCGCTCCTCTCCTCTTGCACCACCGCACCCACCAAGCTTCGCCGGACTGTCTGCTCGTCACCATCATCGAGTGAGTCATTACACGTGCCTCTCCTCTTGCCGGTTCGTCGTCCTCTCTTATATTAGGATTGGTTTTAAGTTTGATTGTGTTTAATTCATTTGTTAATTAATCTTTTGAATGGCTTAGTTTAGGGGTGTGCAGATTCAAGTAGAACTTGAAGAGTGAAGCTGCTTATCTTACTTAATTGGCTCTTTTCTTTTTAATTGTAATTAGAACACAAGCTATACTATTAATCATATAAATATATAGGAAATTGATGGGCGAGGGTTTGGATTCATGTTCATTGGACGAACTGCAACAACTAGATTATGCAATCACACAATATGCAATCACACATTCACATAATATAGTCAGGGACGGATTAATTAAGCCAAGTTATAGGATGGTTGTTATTTAACAGTAAAATATTAGTCAATTGTAGGAAGATATTTCCTGTAGTATAATTAATTTATGTTATAAAGATTGAATTTATGAATGGATTAAAGTATCTGACAATTGACTAATATTTTGTTCGTATGAAATTTGGTATTGTCTTACAAACAGAATATGAGTAAACAAATTTCCATGGATTTATCCACGAAACATTCATGCAACGTAAGTTGGAGGGGTTATTATATGTTGTCATTGTTATTCTTTTGTTAATTTTAGTCATCCTTAACTATCTTTGTTTTTCATTAGATGATACGCTCCGAGTCAAGTAGAGATCCTATTGATTTGGATGAGACTGAGTCCCCTGAAGGATTTGTGGAAGGAAACGTAGATGCTTAAAATGTTGTGGAGCCACAAGGTGATTCTACACAAGTAGAAAATCAGAGGAAGTATAAAAGGAAAAGAAAACCAAGGATGGAATATTGGGCTGACTTTAGCGAGTATGAGGATGAGAAAAAACAACGTAGGGCAAGGTGTAAATTTTGCAAGAAGACCTATGCTTGCGATACAGACAAGAACGGAACCAAAAATGTGAAGAATCATGCAGCGAGTTGTAAGGAGAATCCAGCAAATCAAGGAAAAGGTAATCAAGCTCAACTTGTCTTTGATGATAGTATGCCAAAAATGAGAAATTGGGTCTATAATGCACAAGATGTTAGACAAGCTGTGACAGAAATGATAATTAAGGATGAGATGCCATTTAGAGCTGTAGAGAAAGAAGGATTAAATCATGCTTTTCATGTTGCTTGCCCTGCATTCAAAATGCCTTCACGCACCACCACTGCACGTGATGTTCTTGTGCTTTTTAAGAAAGAAAAAGAAAAGTTGAAAGATTTTCTAAGAGTTTCATGTCAAAGGGTGTGCTTGACAACTGATACTTGGACATCTATCCAAACTGAGAATTATATGTGTGTAACTGCTCATTTTATTGATGATGACTGGATACTTCAAAAAAGGATTTTGAATTTCTGCCCTATATATAGTCATAAGGGAGAGGCTATTGGTAGGGCACTTGAGGATTGTTCGGGATATTGGGGTCTGTGTGATAAGCTGCTTACTGTAACTGTTGATAATGCACCAGCCAATGATGTAGCATGTTCTTATCTTAGGGAAATGACAAAAGAACTTGGTTGTATTGGTCAAGGCAAGTATTTGCACATGAGATGCATGGCACACATCATTAATCTGTTTGTACAAGATGGTTTGAATGTATGTGTTAAATCTGTGGAGAAAGTCCGAGCTATAGTCAAGTATGTGAGAAGTTCTCCTTCAAGATTACATGCATTCCGACAACAAGTTGATAAATGCAAGATTTCGTGCAAGGCTATTTTGATACTAGATGTGCCTACTAGATGGAATTCCACTTATACTATGTTGAATATCGCATTGAAATATAAATCTGCTATTGTTCGAATGAATGTTCCAGTTATGAAGGAAGAAAAATTGAGTCCTCTTTCTGTTGATGAGTGGAAACAGGTTGAAGATCTTTGTGATTTTTTGAGGGAGTTTTTTCATTTGACAAACCGTGTCTCGGGCTCCTTGTATGTCACCAGTAACTATATGATTTATCACATACTTGCAGCTGTGAATGCACTGAATAAGTTGATTTTAAGCACATACTCTACTTTACAATCTGTGGCAATTCAGATGAAAAAGAAGTGTGACAAGTATTGGGGTTCTCTTGGGAAAATGAATATGTTGATGTTTGTGGCTGCCATTTTGGATCCTTCTTTGAAATTTGGGGGTGTGAAAGTTGCTATTAGTGGTATTTTTGGGCAAGCAGACTTAGATGAGAAGGAAAAGATTGTCAAGGATTTTGCCTATGATCTGTTTGATCAATATAGGAATACTTATGCTCCTTTGAGAAGTGTAAGTGAGGGCTCAATCTCACGTCCATCTGTTGTGGAGGAGGAGGATGAAAATATAGCCTGGATAACTACATTGACTGAGCAAGTAACAAGAGAAACGTCAAACCTTCAGGGGAATTCAAGATCTGAGTTTGATTCGTATTTACTTGAAGTGAAAGGTCAACATGAAGAGAAGGATGTTTTGAAATGGTGGAAACTCAATGATCTTAGATATTCCATTCTTAAACACATGGCTCGTGATGTCCTAGCTATACCGATTTCTACCGTTGCATCTGAATCTGCATTTAGTACTGGAGGACGAACACTTGATCAATACAGAGTCAGCTTGTTACCTTCGGTATGTATATTATTATATCACTTACGAATAATACTTTTTAATATTCATATGATTGTATTTCTTTTACTAATATAATCTATTTATATGTTATCCGTTTATAAGACGGTACAAGCACTTATATGTACTCAAGATTGGTTACGCACAAGGTCAAAAAAGAGCAAGTGTGAAGAAGATGATACCATAGGGGAGGTTGAAATTATTCAAGAAGGTACATGTTGATTTATGTTGTTTAATTTCTGTAGTATTGTATTTATCTCATTATTTGTTTTGACACATTTGATATAACATCATTCAGATATGGAGAACAATTGTCCAGATGATCTCCTTGATGGTGTGTTTTTTGTAGGGTCTTGATAGAAAGGTATTAAATTATATTGTGTGTGTTGTTATTGAAGCGGTAAATGATAAACAATTGCTTATAATGCTTTTTTATATACTTTACAGGTTGTTCTTGTTTAATCAAAGACTTCAAGTGGCATGGTTGATGGTTGTTTTTGTTTGAGACATAGAGTCTGTTTTTTGGCAACTATTTAAAGGGTTGTTTAGTGGTATAATGTAGCAATGTTGCTACTTTTTGATATTGCAAAAAACCAAAAACCATTATTGCAAATGTTATGTCTATGCAGACTACAGTGAAGTGTTATGTCTATGTACTATGTAGTGAAACCAAAAACTATTATAATCAAAGACTTATGCAGTGAAGTTGAAGTGTAAAAATATCATGTCTATGCATCCGGTCCATTGCGGTTCGGACCGGACCGGACCGTCTCCAAATGCTTTAAATAAGCTAATTCCGGTCCATTGCGGTCCTGGACCGGACCGGACCGGAATCGGACCGGATAGCACCGGTCCGGTCCGGTCTCCGGTCCATACTTTGAAAAAATTCCGGTCCAACGGTCCGGACCGGACCGGAAATTTCGGTCTGGTCCAGTCCGGTCTGGACCGTTTGCACACCCCTACCTTAAAATATGTACTACTACCATAGTACAAAATTGACATATGATCATGAAACTCTTCGGGAGTATATAGTGATCTCTATATTGTCAAAATATTGAGTCTTAATACTCTCATACAGTTGATGATGATATGGTATAATTATTAGTTTAGCACAATTTCGCAGGAATTCCAAATGTTAATTCTTATCCCAAGTTTGTTTAGCTAAATGAATTTTAACACTTAAACCACGTGTTAAATTGTTTCTTCTGGAAACCCTTAAACATTTGGCGTTGCAATCATAGCAACTATTCCAAAATAAATTAGAGAACTAAAACACTATTTAAAGAAGATAAATTCATCATTCTTTCATTTCGAGGAATCATGTCACTTCAGGGATAATTTGATTTTATGTGTACATCCACTCCCAATGATGAAATTATTATTTTACTATAAATACATAAAATATATAAAAGTAAACATAATTAATGAAAAAAAACACTACTTAAATAAAGAGGATCGTTGTCAACTTCGGGTGATAAGAAATTAAACACCAAATTTATTGACCCATTTATAACATACTACAAGAGGTTATTTCTCATATATCATTCTATTATCTGCTTTAGGAGATGATATTTTCTATAGTTACTCACTACAAGGAGTAATATGATTTATTGTTTTGTCTACTTCAGGAGATTAAGCTTATCACTACGAGGATGATTTTGGATTTGTCTATACCTTGACAAATATATTATGTGTGTATCCACTTCAGGGGATGTCAATTATCAAATTAATATAAGTACTATATAAAAGAACACATAAATTATAATCAACAATGAAATAAACAAACTAGTATATGACAAGAATAAGTTAATTTGAGTCTTATATTTCTATCCACTTTCAGGAATAATATACGTCACTACAGGGACGTCATTTGACTCACAATGTATATCCCCTTCAAGAGATAAAGTAAATTTACAAACTAATATCACTTCAGGGATTTTGAAAATTATCACTTTAGGGATAAGGATTGAAAATTATCACTTTCATGGATATAAAATTATCACTTCACAACTATCACTTCAGGGATTGACACTTTTCACTTCAGGGAAAAAAATTACCACTTCACAACTATCACTTCAGGGATTGAAACTTTTCACTTCAGGGAATTATCACTTCAGGGATAAAAAATTATCACTTCACAACTATCACTTCAGGGATTGAAAATTCTCACTTCAGGGATAGAAAATTATCACTTCACAACTATCACTTCGGGGATTGAAAATTATCATTTCAGGGATTATGATTGAAAATTATCACTTCGCAACTATCACTTCAGGGATTGAAAATTCTCACTTCAGGGATAGAAAATTATCACATCACAACTATCAATTGAAAATTCTCACTTCAAGGAATTATCGTTTCAGGGATTGAAAATTATCGCTTTAGGGATTGAGACTGAAAACTATCGCTTCGGGGACTGAAAACCATCGCTTCAGGGATTGAAAATTAATCGCTTCATGGACTAAAATTTATTTCTTGAAGATATAATCTCATTGATGATATTATCGTACATGTATATCATCTTTAGGTAACTTTTCGAGGTGTGCCATATATATGTAGTAAACAAATCATTGCCGTTATCAAGATACTTGACCAAAAAAAAATTTGTTTCCTGCTAACTTCACTGAAATCAAATTTAGTACCTTCAAAAGATAGAAATCAGTACTAATGTATTGAAAATTAACAAATCGATACATATGATATATATAAAAGCATAGAAAATTAGTCTGCAAAGATAGTTGATAGGCGTTGTCGTGACACCTAAACAAAATAATCCTAACAAACCTAAACAAGTAGTTTGGGCAAGTAAGGGTCGAATCCCACAGAGAATCAGATTATCAATTCAAGTAATTGCAAGTCACCAACTAGGAACTAGGGGGGGTTTGTATGATTTTCGTAACCAAATAACATGTAGACAAGTAAACAGATTCGTAGGCAAAGGTTGTGAATATGATTGGGAAAAGCGTCACACCTGACAAAGATCCACACAACAAGAGATATGGTTGATCACTGAATTCTATCAATCTCAAGTTCTTATCTTTCCTTTAGTTGTTCTTATCCCGATCATATGTAACTATTAATTCTATCAGCCCTAATAGTATTTATTACCAAATCAAATCTGAAAACCTTCAAGACTCAACAAAGCAATAGCATTCAACCAAGGATTCAACAAGATACATGCAATAGAAACAACCTGTTACTATAACATGCAATTAACTCTCTCTCACGATGATCACTCGTAACCCGCTTATGTAAATCGTGTTTGCTACTAGATATGCAACCCGAACCCGGAATCACAAATCCTAGCAATTAGGAAGATATCAATAGACCTAGGTAGCTACTCTAGATAAATCAACATAAACCAATAAACATTCAAGCACAAGAGAATTAATCCAACTAGATAGGAAATCGAACAAGAGTAGAAAACTCACAACCAATCAATTGAAGGCTTCAAAACGTCAAGTGCAACAATGGAAGCTTAGTTCTTCATAGGGTTTGTGAGAGAAAAACTAAGATAGGTGGCAACTAGGGTTCTCTAAACAAAGTCTTAGAAATAACCTTAAATACTAGGGCAAATAATTCAGAAATAAAGAAAAGAAAATATCAAACTTGGAAACAAAGTTTCAGAATTAAAATAAAAGGAAACAAAAATTCCGGAAATAAATCCGGGAAAGTCTTCAGCGCATCGTCACCGCTGGGTGCGGCAATACCCACCGCGGGGTGCGGTGGTCTTCCAGAACTTCGCACCTTCTTCTCTGCTGGCTCACTGCGGGGTGCGGTGATGTTGCCGCGGGTGCGGTGGTACTCCAGCAGCTGCGACACTTCCGTACAAACATCATAACTTTTGATTCCCAACTCGGATTGCGCTCATATTTTGAGGACTTGAAGTAGACTTCAAGATCTAACTCCTCGAATTTGAATGACTCCATTTGGACATCTGAGTAAAGAGAACGAACCAATTGAATTCAGCACACTGTTCTTCTACTCTTTAATGCACTTCAAACCTCTGTAAATCCCATGATTTCTTCACTTCTAGTCTTCTCTTCCGGATTACAGAATTACCATCAAATAATATCCAAACATCACCTAAATCATGCTAATAACCACTAGATGCGCTATACAATATATCGCATATCAAATTCCCCGATACTTAGACCTTTACTCGTCCCGAGTAAGCTAAAAACTGAACTCACTCCATCAATCATGCTCCAAGGCCTAAGGAAGTACAAGAAAATATGACACTAGTGGTTACAACACATCAACAATAAGCTCCAAGACAACCAAAACAAGTTATGCAAAACTCATCTAATCCTAACTCCATCTAATCACCTTATTTCTCATAGTGGCCTACCCGAAACCTCGTTATAACTCCCCTTCTTATGTCATCACGCCAGGAAAAATGAGGAATCCTAATAATCACTCTTCTTCTTTTCACTCATTTTGCCAAGGCGTCCTTTCGGGTTTTCACCAAGCCACTCATTTCATTTTTCAATAGATGGGCTCACATATACTCACATCACTCTTGACCAATTATTACCCCAGCCTAATGCTGGTCCAAGCCACCTGCTTATTACCTAGGCCCCCCTTTCGGGTTTTCGACCTATCCCAGGATTTCTATTTTAGCCTTTTTTCAAATTTTTGGCTCTTTTCATTTTTTTCTTCTTATCAACGACTTAGCCAGTATAGAACCCTCCCCCATACTTAAACATTGCATTGTCCTCAATGTAATGAAAGACAAAAGAATAGAAGCACATGGAAGAGCAAAAAATAACTCACAGACGCCGCTGAGTTGGCTTGGAGACGTACGTTGTTGCTGGCGGTAAAACAATGAACGCTCAGGTCTCTGGTGTTGCGCGGGATCTTCTTAATCAATAATCTTCTCATACCGTGCAACCAAAAGGAAACCACTTTGGTGAATAGTGGTATATAAAAGAATTCGGGGTTGTACGGCTTGTCATGCCATTTGGATTGACCAACGCGTCGAGCACGTTTATGAGACTGATGAACCATGTGCTTCGCGAGTTCTTGGGCAAATTCGTCGTCGTGTACTTCGACGACATTCTGGTATACTCTTTATCTCTTGATGATCATGTTAATCATTTGAGACTTGTTTTGCAGTGCTTGAGAAAGCAAGAGTTATATGCCAACTTGGCAAAGTGTCGCTTTGCTTCCGACACAATGAACTTTCTGGGCTATGTGGTCTCTAAGGATGGTTTGCGCATCGATGAGGAAAAGATCGCGGCAATCAGAGACTGGCCTACTCCGACGACCCCAACCATGGTGCGAAGCTTTCTGGGCTTAGCAGGTTTTTATCGGAGGTTCGTAAGGAATTTCAGCACAATCGCGGCGCCTTTACATGAGCTGACCAAAAAAGGTGCCGTGGTGATTTGGAAAGAGAACCACAATAACACATTCAACGCGTTGAAGGAGGCATTGTGCAATGCGCCACTACTTCAGCTCCCAGACTTCAACAAACATTTCGAAGTGGAGTGTGACGCGTCCAACATTGGCATTGGTGGAGTGCTCCACCAAGAGAGAAGGCCCATCGCGTACTTTAGCGAGAAACTCACTGGGGCCACACTCAACTACCCTACGTACGACAAAGAGTTGTACGCGCTGATTAGGGTCCTGAAGACTTGGCAACATTACCTGTGGCCGCGCGAATTCGTCATTCATTCAGACCACGCGACACTCAGTTATCTCAAGAGCCAAGCACATCTCAGCAGACGCCACGCACGCTGGGTTGAATTCATGGAAACATTTCCATACGTGGTGGTGCACAAGAAAGGTAAAGAGAATGTGGTCGTTGACACGCTCTCTCGAAGGTATGTGCTCATTTCTCAACTTCAATCCAAACTGCTTGGTTTCTCGTTGATTAAAGAGTTGTATGCGTTTGACTCCTTCTTCAAGCCTATTCTGGAGCAATGCCTTAGGAATCGCGAGGTAGAAACATTCTTTTTGCAGGATGGGTTCCTATACAAAGCAGGACGCTTGTGCATTCCCAGCTCACCCATTCGGAAGCTGCTGATACAAGAAGCACATGAAGGTTGCGGTCATTTTGGTGTGACAAAGACGCTTGCGGCTCTTCGCGAGCACTTCTATTGGCCCAAGATGACAACACAGGTGACGCGCTATTGCAAGAGTTGTATCACCTGCCAACGCGCAAAGTCCACTTCCCATCCTTATGGCGTTTACACACCACTGTCAATTCCTCTAGCGCCATGGGAAGACTTGTCGATGGACTTCATCACTGGCTTGCCTGTCTCCAAACGAGGTAAAGACTCTATCTTTGTAGTGGTAGATAGGTTTAGCAAAATGGCACATTTCATCGCGTGCAAAACCACACAAAGCGCTTCCGAAATTGCCGCGTTGTTTTATGACAACGTGGTAAGATTAAATGGAATACCGCGTTCTGTGGTCAGTGACCGCGATACCAAGTTCGTGTCAATTTTCTGGAGAACTCTTTGGGGAAAACTTGGTACAAAGCTGTTATATTCTACCAGTTATCACCCACAAACAGATGGTCAAACTGAAGTGACCAACAGGACGCTTGGCGCCTTACTTAGGGCGATGCTGAAGACCAACCCAAAAGGTTGGGAGGACTTACTTTCTACTGTCGAGTTCTCTTATAACAGGTCAAGGCACTCGGCGACCAAGCACGCGCCCTTTGAGGTTGTTTATGGCAGGAACCCGCTTACTCCGTTGGACCTGCTGCCGCGTCCTTTGAAGGACAACAAACATCCAAGTGCGGCAAATCGTGCGCGATGGATTCAAGAGTTGCATCAGAGAACACGCGAACAGTTGGAGCAACGCGCTGATGAATATACAAAGCAACACAGAAAAGGACGCAAGTGCGTCATTTTTGCTCCAGGTGACCTGGTTTGGGTGCATCTTCGCAAAGGTCGATTCCCCGCAAAAAAGGAAGTCCAAGCTAGCGCAGCGTAGAGATGGCCCATTTGAAGTGCTCAAGGCAATTGGAGATAATGCATATGAGATCGCTCTTCCCTCGGATTATGGCGTCCATAACACTTTCAACGTTGCAGACTTGGAGGCATACATGGAGCCAGAAAGCGATGATGGTGAAGCGGGGACGCTTCACAGCCAAGTGGGGGAGGATGATGCGATCCTACCAAGCCTAAGTGCCGAAGAAGAGGATGAAGCCTTGCGCGCACCACATGAAGGCCCAATCACAAGGGCACGCGCTAAGTCCATTGCGAACGCGGTGAGTTCTCTAATTCAACGCGTTCAAACAAGCCAAGGCAATAGGGGGCCCAATCAAGAGAACGCGTTCTCCCTTCAAAGGCTCCAAGAGAACACAGAGATCGCGTTCAGAGTGCGTCTTCTTTCAACCATTGAATGAATGCGATCATTTCAAACCAGATCATGATCTTCAGCATTGATGAGCATTAATTGAGATTATTCGACATTAATGGCTGAATCCATTTTTGAATTCAAACGTGATCTGTGTAATTAATGTAATCTTATCCTTATCTTTGCATTTACTTCATAGATTTGGGTCATTAAGACCCTGATTAGTCTTGTATAAATAGGGCCCTCTGGCCATTGTAAAGGGTTTACGTCTAAATCATAATTCGGAGCTTGAGTTTGAGCCATTGTCTCCTCCCTTTGAGTTTTGGGCATCACAATCTGCTTCTCACCTCCTTCACCGCTTGAATCATCAAGCAAGTCTGCTTCTAATCCCCTTTCTCCAACGACACCGCCACATCCATCTCGCCTCCATCGAGATAACACCATTCTGCTGCCACCCTAAATCCATATCACCCACTTCGCTCCATCACCAAAACACCGCGTTCCACCCATCTCCATCAACGTGTTCTTTCCCAGAACGCATCAAATCGGTGCTGCGACTCCCATTGCAAGATCTCGGTCCTCCAAACCCAAGTAGGAACGCATCATAGGGCCATCATCGTTGTCAAATAATGTGTGGGGCGAATGTCTCCTCCTTGACAACATGATGCGCACCTTCTCCATGGGGAACTCCGGACAGCTAACCTACGATAGAACTCTTTTTTGTTGTTTTTTCGATTTTTTTTTTTGTTGATCCCCGTTTAAGGTTTTTTTCGGGGATTTTATTTGCAGTGCAGGGCAAAAGAAGACTTACAATGGTGTGGGAAACACCTTCTTCAATTCGCATAGGGTCTCCTCCCTGCAGGTTAGTCGGAAACAAAGAAAAACAAAAACAAAGCAAGAACACACTAAAAACAAATGCAAAAACAAAGAATGAAAAACAAACAAAGAAAAACATACATCGGGTTTCCTCCCGGACAACGCCTTAGTTATTGTCGTGGCTCGACATCCTACTCAGACAACCTCAACTCGGGTTGCACACAGCAACTGAACTCCTGAGATCTATATCAGAGGGATGCCTCTTTGTATATTCCATGTCGAGCTTGACCCCCGTCCTCTTGCACTTCATGATGGGTGGACCGCTGTTCATATCAATGAATGCACTTGTCATCTTTAGGAACGGCCTACCCAACATCTCAGGGGCTGCATGCTTATCATGCCTCGTATCCAGCATGTAAAAATCCGCCACTTGAATCAAGGCCTCCTTCTTGTACTTCCCCTTTGGTTTCTTTTTTATATTGTCCAGCGCCCTTAAAACTTCTGTGTTGCGAGGGACGCTGTTTGCCAGTGTGACCAAAGGAACGTTCGCCTTGCAGCTACTGAAGGTGTCAAATAAACCTTTGTCGTTCTCCACCTTTTGGGTGTCCTTCAGAGCCTCAGGAAAGGGTGCAGGAGGCTTCTCAGAACCGAGAGGGGGAAAGTACGGACGAACATAGGTGTCGACGTAGGGCTCTTTCACAACTCCAGAAGGTCCACCGCGGGTGCGGTCAGAATCCACCGTGGGTGCGGTCGTCCCGATAGAAAAGTCTCAGAATTCTGGGGCTCCGTCACCGCGAGTGCGGTGACTCACCACGGGGTGCGGTGGTGGCGCGGGGTGCGGCGAGAGTGGCGCGGGGTGCGGTGATCTCGACTGAGAGCTCAGTTGCTCTTCTGTAGTCCCACCGCGGGTGCGGTCTTCTTGCCGCGTGTGCGATTTTCCCAACTGAGAACTCTCGTTTCCTGTGTCGTCCTTTTCAGCACTAGGAGCAACGTTCAGCTGCTTACCACTTCTAAGCATCACGGCACTAACATTTTCCCTCGGGTTTACTACCGTTTGAGACAGTAGATTTCCCGAAGTTCTTGCATCAATCCTATTGATAGCTTCAACCATTTGCTCCATCTGCTTTTCTAAATTCTTGATGCTAGACTCCCTAGTTTGAACACTAGTGCTGAAATGTTTAGTCAAAGCTTGGAGCATATCTTCAGTTGACATGGAGGAACTTGGATTGGACACTAGTGGGCTATGCTTATAGGCCGGATTGTACTGTCGTGGAGTACCCTGCTGGTAGAACGATTGTGGCTCCGAGTAGAACTCCTAGTAGTCATGACCATATAGAGGGTATTGCTGGTACCCATAACTCGAATTGGGGTGATCGCTCCACCCTGGAGTGTATGCGTAGGAGTATGGGACACATCGCGGCTCTCCCCAGAACTCCATATATGTAACAAAGAAAAAGAAATCAGTAGCACGAGTGTGGACCGTAAGATAGGTCCACACGAGAGTTGGTAACAAACAAAACCACAAAAACAGAAATTTTGATTCCCCGGCAATGGCGCCAATTTGATAGGCGTTGTCGTGACACCTAAACAAAATAATCCTAACAAACCTAAACAATTAGTTTGGGCAAGTAAGGGTCGAATCCCACAGAGAATCAGATTATCAATTCAAGTAATTGCAAGTCACCAACTAGGAACTAGGGGGGGTTTGTATGATTTTCGTAACCAAATAACAAGTAGACAAGTAAACAGATTCGTAGGCAAAGGTTGTGAATATGATTGGGAAAAGCGTCACACCTGACAAAGATCCACACAACAAGAGATATGGTTGATCACTGAATTCTATCAATCTCAAGTTCTTATCTTTCCTTTAGTTGTTCTTATCCCGATCATATGTAACTATTAGTTCTACCAGCCCTAATAGTACTTATTACCAAATCAAATCCGAAAACCTTCAAGGCTCAACAAAGCAATAGCATTCAACCAAGGATTCAACAAGATACATGCAATAGAAACAACCCGTTACTATAGCATGCAATTAACTCTCTCTCACGATGATCACTCGTAACCCGCTTATGTAAATCGTGTTTGCTACTAGATATGCAACCCGAACCCGGAATCACAAATCCTAGCAATTAGGAAGATATCAATAGACCTAGGTAGCTACTCTAGATAAATCAACATAAACCAATAAACATTCAAGCACAAGAGAATTAATCCAACTAGATAGGAAATCGAACAAGAGTAGAAAACTCACAACCAATCAATTGAAGGCTTCAAAACGTCAAGTGCAACAATGGAAGCTTAGTTCTTCATAGGATTTGTGAGAGAAAAACTAAGATAGGTGGCAACTAGGGTTCGCTAAATAAAGTCTTAGAAATAACCTTAAATACTAGGGCAAATAATTCAGAAATAAAGAAAAGAAAATATCAAACTTGGAAACAAAGTTTCAGAATTAAAATAAAAGGAAACAAAAATTCCGGAAATAAATCCGGGAAAGTCTTCAGCGCATCGTCACCGCTGGGTGCGGCAATACCCACCGCGGGGTGCGGTGGTCTTCCAGAACTTTGCGCCTTCTTCTCTGCTGGCTCACCGCAGGGTGCGGTGATGTTGCCGCGGGTGCGGTGGTACTCTAGCAGCTGCGACACTTTCGTACAAACGTCATAACTTTTGATTCTCAACTCGGATTGCGCTCATATTTTGAGGACTTGTAGTAGACTTCAAGATCTAACTCCTCGAATTGGAACCACTCCATTTTGACATCTGAGTAAAGAGAACGAACCAATTTAATTAAGCACACTGTTCTTCTACTCTTCAATGCACTTCAAACCTCTGTAAATCCCATGATTTCTTCACTTCTAGTCTTCTCTTCCGGATTACAGAATTACCATCAAATAATATCCAAACATCACCTAAATCATGCTAATAACCACTAGATGCGCTATACAATATATCGCATATCAAAAGCATAAATTTTATTCAATTTGAAAACATACTGTGCACCAACAGATGAACGGGGATGATACATACATGATACATTTAACCTATATAGCAGCACGTGGTGGAATATGGAAACAAAGAGGGCATCAGTATCATATAAATAGATCAGATTTTGAGCTATTTGTGCTTATAACGTGTTATAAACTAAGAGAAAGAGAGAGTTTGAGGGAGGAGAAGAGAAGAATAAGAGAGTAAACTTGTGTATTATTAGACATCCAATGAGTGTATATATAGGGTTTACAATGCTTGGCCCATAAGCCAACTTTAGGGTTTATATGGACTTTGTCTTATGTACATCCAAATACATAATATTATAACAAATTCATACTTTTAACACAACATTTTATCGTTTAAGTTCCCAAACACAAATCGACAACTTTGTTCCAACTTAATTAAACAATTACGTAATTGATAATCAAAAAATATGGAATAAACCAACAAGAGCGAACCGCCACTTGCCTTAGTCTATACGAACGAAGAGTTGGGTCTGAAATCCGGAACCTTGAACTTGTGCACGACTGCCTACTAAAATTCCCGTTGGAATTTATCATCATTCAGTAGGGTCGGATCCCAATCCATACAATCAGCCATGGAGACGAGCACAATCCAACACCGATGAAACGAAATCCTAATTAGTTACGGGACGAAAAGACGAAACAAAAGGAAGGAAAAAGGGCAGTGTCGCGGTCGCGGATAGCATAACCGCGATCGCGACTTGCTGGGAAAAGCCGCGGCCGCGGTAAAAGGGGCCGCGATCGCGGGCCATGCCTTGGCCGAGATCGCGGGCCTCTGCCCAGCCGCGGTCGCGATAGATGGAGCCGCGGTCGCGGGACTCCATCCCGACATGAGCTTAAATCAAACTTCGGAGCCTTACCGACGACAACGAGGCACGGATCTTCGCTTTTTGGACACTTGCGCACTACCACCACTCCAGGAACTTCACAAAGGCGACGACCTCGGCTTCCAGCGACGACAATTCCGACGACAAACACCACAACAATGCAAACTAAATTGAGAGGAGAAGAGATGGAGAAGATGATGGAGGAAAAGGCCAATTCCGAACCCTGTTTATAGGCTAGGAAATGGAGCTCCACACTCAATGCCAAGGAGGCCAACCGATCCAGCTCCCACCGCTCAGAAAAACGTGGGGAAATGCCGATCGTCGGTGTTCGGGAAAGAGGAGGAAGAAGACGAAGCAGAGAGCCGCGATCGCGGTTTCAGAACCGCGATCGTGGTTTGGCCTTTTGCCAAAATTGCGCCCGCGGTTTCATAACCACGGTCGCGAGCAGTGTCGCGCTCGTGGCTGCATAGTCACGATCGCGGGCAATGCCGTGCCCGCGGCTCTCAGGCCTTGATCGCGGGTCTTGCTTAATTGCGATTTTAGCAACTCTCCAATAATTAGAACCCATATATTTCATTAAATGTGTATCCACACATTCATATGGTTCTTACAGGGTTACTAAATATGCCTAACACGTCTTGCTTACAAAATGAAGGTTGGGAAATTTACATAAATACCCCTATTAAAATTGAGGGTTATTACATTACTACCCCCTTAAAAATAGTTTCGACCCCGAAACTAACACTACCAAGTTAGAGGGATCGATTTCCACATTAACCTCTCTACTTGAGTTTAGTATCCTCAATTATTTCGTACTCAAAATTAATCCTAGGAAAGTCGATCAGGTTCCTCAACCATGACATCCCTCATATGTCTTGTTTCCATATATTATCTCATGTGGTAACTCTTAATATACTCAAAAGGTCATGATTACCTTAGAATCATAGTCTCCAAAATCATCACACGATCTTAACACACCTTAAGCTTGAGAACACACATTTTCTTTCAACTTTTCTCTTTATAAACGACTCCCAAAGTTCATACCTTATCTCCTTATAACCTAACTTAGTACCCCCAATTGTCATATCGTCTTACTCCTTACATATGCATCTCATCTATTTCATTATTTACCTTAATTAAATTTGGCCGTTATGCCATTTCTTAACCCAAAATCTTTCCATTAATCAAGCTCTAACATAAGACCTTTAAGATTCCTTAATCTTTTTACAATTAACCACACAACATCTTATTTATGTTTTTGCCCAAACATGATCTTAATAATTTGTTTTACACGACCATAATCAACCACTTTGTTCACCCAAAATGTGTCATATGATCACCTTAATAGGCATAGGTCACTTTTTCACCAAGTCCAGTTAATAAAAATCCACACACTTACATTATTCTCATATTGTTGATCCAAAAAAAATTCAAAACAAACTTTTACCGACTGAGTTTTTATTCACCCATAAATCCTCAAACACTTAACTAATTGTCCTCACACAATTTCATCATCCCAAATTAAGCAAACCTTATGCTTTGCCGAAATTTAATATTTACCCAAGACATAATCGTCTTAATACTCCTCATATCATTTCCTTAAGAAAGCCTCATAACGAAACCTCAAATAGGTCTTCCAAAATAATACTTATGATTTCACACACTTAGCTTTTCCAAAAGCTTTACCCACTGGTCCTACAATGGGCACACTCACTTATAAACCACATAACCATAACTCTTGGATTCTAAAGTTTATTCAAGATCGTATTAGAGTACGATCATTTTAGAGAAAACGAACTCCTTATGAAATATATCTCTTGTACATTTATTCATAACTATACAACTCACCCCATCTAATGCTCAAAGTATGCACATGAGGAATAACCTCAAACTCAATAGAGCATTGCTACACACACCAAATCCTTATAGCAAGGAATCCTTACAACATTAACCTCTCGAGACAGTGCTCATGAATTCGAGCAAAGGGAACAAATAATGTCAATTCCCAACTTGACATTATTTCAAGAACCTAGAGGGGTTCTTACGAATAGTTTCGACCCCGAAACTAGTGCTAACAAGGTAGGGTACAATCACACATGTCCCAACCCAACGCTATCCTTTATGAGTCCAAACAGTCTTTATCAACACATGACATGTACTACTTTTGGCACTCAAGGATTCTCGTATGAACGAACAACTTGCAATAGTAACGAATTTAGTAATTTTCGGAACAAGGAAACACTTCTTTATTATTCGAAACATTACATTAAAACAATTGACAAAATGTCGAACAGACAGATTACTAAACTATGGAGACTATCGACACAAGTCATCGCTCCTTATTCTTAAAAAGCTTTACAAAATACCACTACTCGTACAGGGTTTCCTTCTCGTCGAGGTGACGTACCACAAACAGTCGTTGCCCTTGACCCAAAGATTCGATAGGCGCCTTTCCTCTATTACGAGCAGCAGATTGCTCAGGAGCAGACACTTTCGGCTTTGGATTCTGCCTACTGCCAACATTTGAGGCCTGATATGATTGTGTTAGCCTTGACCCTTCTGCCTATAGTATGTTTGTATGTGGTCTTCCTTCCCACAATTATAATATACCCGCTTCTCCTTTTGGCAATTAAAACTTTTATGTCCAGCTTCACCACAGTTGTGGCATTGAATCACACCGTTACTCCAACCTGAGCCTGTGGCGGAGTCAGACTGAGTCGCCTCGGTCTTAGCATGACTAGACTTCTCAAACTTGGTGGGCGATGCAGGCCGCTTGAAGGTATTAGCCTTCCGGTTTTGTTGCCCACCCTTTGCCTTATTATGTTCCTCCTGCTTTCGGGCGGATTCCTCCAGCGTGACCTCTATTCTGTAGGTTGCATCAACATACTGCTCTAAAGTAGAGCAACTGTGACGCACCATCAAAGGTTTGATTTCTGGATTCATCCATCCATAGAAGTACCAGATCTTTTGTTCTTTAGTATGCACTTCAGAACCAGTGTAATGCAGCAAGTGATTAAACTTTGCCGCCAACTCAGACACTTCCAGTCCTTCAGTCTCTGGGTATAGGAACTCCTTCAGCTTCTCTTCCCTCAAAGCACGAGAGAAGAAGCGATCAGTGAGCTTGGCCTTGAACATTGCCCAGCTCAGATTTGGGTGGTCGTCCAAACCAGTTCCTTCCCACCACTCACTTGCTCCGTCTTTCAGATGTAATGAAGCAATGTGCACCTATTCAGCCTCGGTGCAGACCACATTCCGAAAGAGTCGCTCCATATGGGAAAACCAATAGGCAACCTTGACTGGTTCCCCGGTCCCATCGTAGCTATACGGGCGCATCGAATTGATCGTCTTTAATGCCCGGTTGTAAATCTCGTCGTTTCTATCGAGAACCATCGGATGTGCAGGACCTTCACGTCCCTCCACATTAGTTGCAACTTGAGGATTGAGAGTCGCTTGACCTTGCGGTATCCCTTGGGTCGTTAGTACCTCTACCACTTGCCTCACTATTTGTCCAATGATCGTTGCATCCAACACGATCGGGGCAAGAGGTGGAACTTCCCTCGCAGCTTGGGGGTCCACTTGTCCCTGATGAACATCTTGCCACAGGGTCGGGTCATTATTACGCGAGCCAGATCCCGCGTCTTCCCCTTGCTGAGTAGCACTCCTCAGCTGAATTCGGGAACCGTTGTTAGGACCTTCATTAGCTGCTTGGTTGGTGGATCGGGTGTTCACCATATGTTGATGAACCATAACGTCAGTTTAGAACTTTTCCAACTTGTACATGATACTTAATCACTTACATTATGATACGAATTGTAAGGGCCCAAACCAATAACTTATATTAGTTTGACTGACCCTCCACCATTAACCTTAAAATGATATTATTCTCTTAGTAGAGACTGAATCAATTAGGAAGAATGTCAACCTTTAAATGACATTAAACCTAAGAAAATGCGATATCCTTAAGAATGGATCTAAGGAATAAGTAACAACCCGAAGCTTGCAAAAGTTTGAAAAACCACTTAAACCATATGCTTTCAAACTTTATACTTTACACTTTTAAACCTTATATATTTAACTTAATAAAAAATAATTGTTTATAAAGTTAGTTTCTTAAACTAACGACACTGTTATCACCTAACACCCTTACTAAGACCAAAAATCACACTTTTAAAGTTATAACCATAAACTTAAATTTGATCGTTTATAACTCACCATTTATAAAATAACTATAAATAACTACTAAAGTTCTAATAGTTAAACCATTATTTTTAAATTAAACTTTAAGAAATCATTAAACTTTAAGTTTGATACTAACATTTAGACTCTCGAAATTTCTTTTTAATAGTTTGAAAATAGTTTCGATATTAATTTTCGAAAATTCTCAAACCTAACAATAGGCCAAGAATTTTAAAACCATTGTTCTGATACCATAATTGTAACACCCCCGACTTATGTCGGTAGTGCCACACACCAGTGACCTCAGACGTTAATGTCCAAAGTCACCCTAGGCTTTAATCGGAACAACTAAGCTTAAATAAATACACAAATATTAAATAACGAAAGAATAATCAGCGGAAGACATTTTAAATGAATAAGACTCAACCTTTTTATTAAGATTCCTCTCGTAAAATGAGGATGGTTTTACAACAAAGTATAGTGACAACGGAAGACTTTTAAATTACAGCGGAAGACTCTTTTAAAGTAGTCCTAATTACATGACTATATATTACATTTATTTCAAATTAAACATATACGCCTTGGAAATATTACTTCTTAAAATGCAAACTTCAACTGCAAGCCTTCTCTTCGATTGGTTACTTCAAAACGTCGGGGACCAACCACTGATGTGCCGTATAGGACGGATGACACCAGCCAACCATGCAAAGGAAAAATAACGGTTGGTTAGTCTAATAAAAGACTATGCAAGGGTACAAGCAGAATGGTTCTAGTGATCGTAACCGTTTACTATCATTGTCCCTCGAATAATAACCGAATGAACGATACATAACCCGAAACTTTCACGGAATAATAGAAGAAGATATGCAACGAAAAGAAGACTCCAATGGAATTGAGTCTTATAGGAAACGTATGTAATTGTTTGGGAACGTTAAGTTTTCACACAAGTTTATAAAAATGACCTTGATTATTTGGTTCCACGACCAACCTCACCGCGCAATGCGAATCCAGATTGGAAAGAGGACTTACTCTAACAAGAGTCCGGGCGGGTTCCACGTTATACTTCTTGCCCGGGGGTATATTAATTATGTGCATAAAAGCACTTATCTTATTTACTTCCAAAAACGTACATTCACGTTAAAGCTTTTAATCAACATCATCTCGATACGAGAGATACCTTTGGGATGAATCCCGAATATTGGCACTAGCTAAGTGAACCTACCACTTTTATCCGAATAAGGGTACGGTCATGACCAGGAGTACTAGGGCAAAAACCTCCTAATACTTGTTATAAAGAAATGACTAGACCTCGCAAGATACATAGCGTTCCTACGAATACTCGTGCTAACTAAGCATGTAAGTTCACATATAAATCCACACCAAAATCCATTTATCACTTTATGGTAATATCATATAGAATTATATAAAATAGCGTTGTTTCTAGCAATATATACAACCTATTATAAATTCATACTTTTAACACAACATTTTATCGTTTAAGTTCCCAAACACAAATCGACAACTTTATTCCAACTTAATTAAACAATTACGTAATTGATAATCAAGAAAATATGGAATAAACCAACAAGAGTGAACCGTCACTTGCCTTAGTCTAGACGAATGAAGAGTTGGGTCTGAAATCCGGAAACTTGAACTTGTGCACGACTGCCTACTAAAATTCCCGTTGGAATTTATCATCATTCAGTAGGGTCGGATCCCAATCCGTACAATCAGCCATGGAGACGAGCACAATCCAACACCGATGAAACGAAGTCCTAATTAGTTATGGGACGAAAAGACGAAACAAAACGAAGAAAAAGGGCAGTGCCGCGGTCGCGGATAGCATAGCCGCGATCGCGGCTTGCTGGGCAAAGCCGCAGCCGCGGAAAAAGGGGCCGCAATCGCGGGCCATGCCTTGGCCGAGGTCGCGGTAGATGGAGCCTCGGTTGCGGGACTCCATCCCGACACGAGCTTAAATCGAACTTCGGAGCCTTACCGACGATGACGAGGCACGGATCTTCGCTTTCTGGACACTTGCGCACTACCACCACTCCAGGAACTTCACAAAGGCGACGATCTCGGCTTCCGGCGACAACAATTCTGACGACAAACACCACAACAATGCGAACTAAATTGAAAGGAGAAGAGATGGAGAAGATGGTGGAGGAGAAGGCCAATTCCGAGCCCTATTTATAGGCTATGAAATGAAGCTCCACACTCAATGCCAAGGAGGCCAACCGATCCAGCTCCCGCCGCTCAGAAAAACGTGGGGAAATGCCGATCGTCGGCATTCGGGAAAGAGGAGGAAGAAGATGAAGCAGAGAGCCGCGATCGCGGTTTGGCCTTTTGCCAAAACCGCGCCCGCGGTTTCATAACCGCGGTCGGGGGCAGTGCTGCGCCCGTGGCTGCATAGCCGCGATCGCGGGCATAGCCGCGCCCGCGGCTCTCAGGCCTTGATCGCGGGTCCAATTTTAGCAACTCTCCAATAATTAGAACCCATATATTTCATTAAATGTGTATCCACACATTCATATGGTTCTTACAGGGTTACAAAACATGCCTAACACGTATTGCTTACAAAACGAAGGTTGGGAAATTTACACAAATACCCCTACTAAAATTGAGGGTTATTACACTAGGAAGCTAGGCGGCGAGAGATGGAGCGACGACGCTAGGGAGAGAGACAAAGGTTGTGTGGTTGAGCAACGACGCAAGCCGGACCGTCGGTGCGAGGAGGAGGCGCGGTCCGACGATGCTAGGGCGCGAGGTGGGGGCGTGAACCTGGGTACGGTGGTGCATAGCATGAGAGATGGTTAATTGAGAAAGAAGGAGAACATGTACATTTTATGAAGCATTAATTATAGAAATAAGGGTATTTTAGTCTAATTGTAGTAGGAATGGATTATTAATTCTCTATTATTATGATGAGGTATATTTTTGGAATTCTCTATTGAAAAGGGTACACTTAAGTCTTTTTCCGCTTTTTATGGGTTTTTTGCGCCAAATTACCCGTTATATGGCCCATTTTGCACGAAATCGCCCTCTATATCGATAATTACTCTAAACCACACATTAAAAGGCGTTTGTTAACAAAAAGCCACCCAAGAGAACCTTCCGTCATTTTTGCCGTTAATTTGTGTGAAAAAATATTTTTTAAAAAATATTTCATCTCGAAAATCATTGTTTTCAAACTTTTTTTGCAAAAATTATTTTTAAAAACATAAAATAAAAAATCATTTTTTTTATATATAGTGCATGAGTTAGTATGTTAAAGTATGTGATTAAAATAAAATAGTGCATGGTATGACTTTTTTTTTACACATGAAGTGCATGAGTTAGTATGTTAAAGTGTATGATTAAAATGCTAAAGTGCATGGTATTAATTTTTGAGAAAAATATATTTTTTGAAAAATAAATAAATAAATAATAATAATAAATATAAAATTAAGTACATATATAAACATATAAAGTGCATGAGTTAGTATCTTAAAGTATATGATTATAATGCTAAAGTGCATGATATTAATTTTTGGGAAAAAGATTCAGGAAAAAAATAATTTTCGTTGACCGGTATTGACCGACCCTTGACCGATCAGTGCACTAGTTTGTACATCACTTTGGATGTGCACTATGTTATGAATACTTGTGCACTTGTGCATCATGTTGGAAATAATTGTGCACCATTTAAAAAAAAAGTGCATCATGTCATAAGTAAATATGCACCACGTTACAGGTAATTATACACCATTGTATTTAAAAAAATACAAGTGCACTACTCAATAAAAATCGGGTGCACAATTCGCATATTATGATGTACTTTTCAACACACTTTAGTGCACAAACTCGTACAACTTGATGTACAAACATTGTGCACTGTTATTATACTTAGAAAAAATACATGTTCATTACTCAATAAAATTTCGGGGCACAACTTCACATATTTTGGTGCACTTTTCAACAGAGTTGATGCACAAATTCGTACAACTTGGTGCACAAGACTAGTTCGCATTTTAAGAGAAGTTCTCATTTTAAAAACAGTTTTTACCAGATCCGTTTACATATTTTATATTATATTTACTAATACCCCACATTTATCGTTAATCAGGTCGGGTTCGGGTCATACAAGTTAAGGCTAAATTCGGGTTCGATAAATTTGAGTTACCAAATTTTTTTGTCAAATCGAATCGGGTCCAAATATAGATCGATCACTTCGGTCACTTTTTCACAACTCTACATTTAATCGAACAAAGATCTAACTTTGTATATGGATATATATGTTTTCGTTCTCTTTTCTTTTAGAACTAATCCCAAAATGCTACATGGTTCTGTTTTTAGTGGTAAATAAAACATCTCTAAAATATAATCTCCTCTAATTGTTACAATTAAACCTACTAATCAATTATGATTTGTTTGCTCTCTTTTCATATTTGACCTGTTCAATATAGAGGTTAGGTACATATAGTCAAATATCGTTACCGCAAATGGAATTGATAACGGTCAACCCACGTATTATTCAAACTGGATGAGCAAACTTAATGTGTCAAACAAGTTGATATAGCATAGAAAATAAATTCATGAAATTCATCATAGAATAGTTCATCGTGGTCAAAATTATGCTTAATTGTTCCATACATTAATTTCATTGTTAGTCGCATCATGCATAGAATCATAAATTCAGAAGCAGTCATATATAGAAACTAAAGTGTGAACTAACCTCATTTATCGGTGACAAATCGGATGTTTAAATTGCACCTTATCAACATCTTTATTAAACTACTACTAACCCCTTATTTGGTTGAACGTGAGAAATTAAGTTTCTGTAAATTTAGCTACTTTCTAGAAATCGTAAATTACTGAAAATTGCGAAATCATGTTTGGTTCAAAATTATTGTTTTTATATTAACATAGGAAGTAATAATTTTTCCATTTAAAAACGCAAGAAATAGATCTTACCTACTTCTTCAAGGTAAGTGGAATTCCTTTGATTGTAGGAATTGCAACTTCCTGGGAAGTAAATTCTCACGTTTTATTTTTGAACCAAACACACGAAGTAAATATATTTCCTGGGAAAGTTCAACTTCCTGAGAAGTGTAGCACGAACCAAACGAGGGCTAATACTATTGTATTTTAAGTAGTTAAATATTTAGACTATTGGTCTAATAAATAATTTTCTAATTTTAGTGATAAAATGATGCATGACATTTGTTTATAACTAAAAAAATAAGGGTTTACATTTTTTGGTAGAAAATTAAGAATTTAATTTAAATAGGTTATTTAGTTTATTATTGAAAAAATCATGTAAAGATGATGATAATAAAAGTTGTATATAGAATTTTGAAGGTCTAATTGATTGTTTAATATTCACAACATTATACCATGTTAAGGATTCATTTGATCTGAATTATGGAAACGGTAATGAAAATATTAGAATATAAAAGGTCATGTCACATTAAAAATTAAGACTAACAAGACTATTTATATAAGCTTAGTAGATTACTCCTTTTATTGTCAATGAGTTTTATGATGAAACCTCACTAGGCTTATGTATGAGACTTTATGTGTGCACGACCCTCAGTCTATCGACACACGTACTTTCGTATCAGAGCAGGTTCCGTTCTCGGTTCGATAGATCTAATACACTTTAATGTCATTATTCATTGATCAAAATGATGAAATTATTTTCTTTCTCCCTTTTCTTGGCATTATAATAGAAGTATATATTTCTCCAATATTATGGTGGGTTTTAAAATGATGAAAATATTATTATTTTTCCTTCTCTTGGCACATAAATTTTAGAACCATAAGTCAAGATTAAAATTTGAATCAATGTAACATGACGTTAAAATTGACTAAATTTATTCTTTTGTTATGGTTTCCGTACGTTAAAACCAAACGGACCATAAGTTTACTATACTGTATGTATCTAACTTTGAGCATCCATTTTGTTTACATTAAAAATATCGGTCTTACCTAGATAAAAAAAGGAGTAATGAGTGAACCAAAGTGCATCTTCTTCTTGTTTCTTGGAAGACTACCCAACATCAACCTGCATAAAATAATAATGAGTGGAATTGTGGAAGTAATATGGACATGGGTGGAATTAATGGAGGTGGGTTTGTTAAAAATCACATGGTCAAGCTACAAAAGACGGGCAAAATTACGTGCAACTACCGTAATCATAGTTTTAGTATTTTACTTTCCAAAATAAATCATTTACCTATGGGGAAATTTCCACTATAATTATATGATAATGTGGAACTATTTATTCTTGATTATATATATAACCATTTACACCACATTAACTGGACTGTTAGTAGAAATTAGAATGGAATCTGGTAGAGATTAAATGTAGAGGCGTTTTGAAAATTTTATGTGACTTGGTATGATGTCCATTGTTTTAGAAGTAATTTTGCCCTGATTTGCGGTGCAAAGTCAGATAAAGCGTTGAAGATTACACATTATCCATCAATCACGTGCATTCGCATTTGGAGGGTTGAAATCACTGAAATGCTCAGAATCAAAATTTGGTTTTTGTTGAGAAGAAAAGAGAGCTTTTTTGTATGTATTGAGACTCGGACTTTCTTGCCTCTTAAAAAGAGAAAAATCCAAAAGTCAAAGCTTAGGGCGCAAGTTTAGGAACAAATCTCGAAACACCTTTTAAAAACCAATTTAATAGATATCGGATAAATCTTAAACGAAAGTTATGGATACGCAATTCATTTACGAATCTGAAACTTAAAAGCTCAAAAAATTAGTTTAGTTTATAAAACGAGGTCACACCGCACCGCGCAAGTGCCACAAAGCCTCAAGCCCGGCCCGTCGGACGGCGGCGACACGCGTGGAGAAGACCTTTCTCTAATCAACTAATCAGTCCATAGAAAGCCCCATATATAAGGTCTCCAATTTATTTTTGATGTTCCAATGTGGGAAGTTTAAAACTCTCAGTTTTTTCCAACATTCTCCCACAAAGTGGTAAAGAGTTTTTCATAAAATAGTTTAAAAACAAGTTCTGAGCATGTTGATAGGTTTGAAGCTTATGTATATATATGTATCTTACAATTTGAACCAACACGGAATAAAGTCAACCAATCCTTTCGTTGAAAGAGTGAACGACTCTTGAACTCTAAAACTCAAGGATAAATCTTAACAACACGCCTCGCTCCTAAGGTCCTTATAATTCCTCGATAACACTTGCAATAGATTAGCCAGATTTGCCTTGGGATGCTAAAGAGTGCTCTAGAAAGATCACCCGAGCTCTTTCATAGAAATAGGCTAACCCTTCATACTCTAGTAGGTGATTTTATCGAGTCTGTCTCATTTAGGACCACCCAAGTTTGGGCTATATATGAAACCATTTTAGAGTTTTAAAAACTCATCCTCTCAATTTTCCATCGGTGAATTCATCAAGTCCGTCTAAATAGGATCACCCACATCTTGGACTAGGAATTCATTAAGAGCTATTGCTCACCCTCTAAAAGTACACTCGTCATAGAAATGAGAAGTAGTATATCGTCATATAAGTCTTTTCATGGCTTCGTTTGACCACAAATAGGATCCACCAAGAATTCCTCATCCCGCGGGTTTGAGTCTCATTCTCCTCAATGTATCAAGAACTAATCTTCGATTTAGTCCTTTAGTCAAAGGGTATACAATGTTCCTCTTTGTCCTCACATACCCCAAGTTGAGCACACCATTCATGATTAACTATCTCATGGTTTCATGTCTAAGTCGGATGTGTCTCTTCTTGCAATTATAGGCATTGTTATTAGCTACACAAATAGAAGATTGTGAGTCACAATGTAGAGAAATTGGATGAGTTGGGCACCCCCACAATGGTAAATAAGCTAGTAAGCTTCTTAATCACTCGGTCTCTTAACCTGTTAAGTCTAAAGCTATAAAATTATATTACATAGTAGATCTAGCAAGACAAGTCTGTTTAGAATACTTCCAATAAATAGCACCACCACATAATGTAAAAACATAACTACTAGTAAAGCTTACTTCATCATTATCGGTAACCCATTTAGCATCACAATATCCCTCTAAAACTTGAGGATAACCAACAAAGTGCAAACCCCAATCAATAATGCCTTTTAGATATCTTAATAATCTATTAAGTGCACTCCAATGATCTTTACTAGGGTTATGCATATACCGACTAAGTCTACTGAACGCATAAGCAAAGTCGGGCTGCGTACAATCATTGAAAATATCAAAGTCTCGATTCCCTTAACATATTCATTTTGTGATACACTATCACCGCAATTCTTCTTTAATTGCATGCTTGTAACACCCCTAAATTACCTTAGGAATATTACCGCCAGTGACCTCAAAACGCATATTCAAAATCACCCAAGGCTTACAGTATTGATCACAAAATGGAAATAATACGGAGACAAAATATTAAAGTTAACAATTGTCTTACAAAACGACATCGCAAAACATGGAAACATTACATTATATCAAAGTATGGTTGAAGACTTGATAACACCAACAACGGGATCTTAACATCAAGCAAAAACAAATAACAACTTATTCAAAAGCAAAACGCAGTTGCCTTCAACGTCGTCTTTCTGAGCCTTCAATCTGTTCTTGATGTGCCGTATAGGACGGATGACACCAACCAACCATGCAAGGAAAAAGAAGGTTGGTTAGTCTAATGAAAGACTAAACAAGGGTTCAAACAAAGTGGTTCTTGTGACTATATCCAGTTACTATCAATGTCTCTCGAATAATAGTCGAAAGACGATATATAATATGGATACATTCACGAAAATGAAAGAAAGAGACATGCGTCAAAACAAGACTCCAAAGGAATTGAGTCTTATGGGAAAATGAATGTTTGTTTGGGAACATTAGCTTTATCACACAAAGTTTTGAAAAAACGACTACTTGAATATTTGGGTCCTCGACCAACCTCACCGCATAATGTGAATCCATATTTTGAAAAGGGACTTACTTTAGACAAGAGTCTGGGTGGGTTCCATGAGGGTATATTAATTATGTGCGACGAGACACTTATCTTTTTTAATTTCAAAACGGACATTAACGTTAAGGCTTTTATTTCCACAACCAATCTCATAAAGAGATATAGAATGGGACGAATCTCGAATATTGGCACTAGCTAAGTGCACCACCACTTATAAAAAAATAAGGGTAGGTCATGACCAAAAGTATTAAGGCAATAATCCTCTTAATACCAATTATAAAGAAACATCTAAATCTCGCAAGGTAAATAGCGTTTCTACGAATACTCGTGCTAACTAGCATATATATCCACACCAAATGCACAATAATCCATACCAAAGTTTATCTAGCACTCTATAATATATATATATAAGGGTCATAGCTAGCATATATACAATTGAACAATAAGGTTCATTTTCACAACATTTTATCACACAAGTTCCCAAACACAAGTTTTTATATTTTTATCTCAACTTAATTAAGACAACAAATTAATTGTCAATTAAGAAAATATGGAATAAAATAGCAAGAGCAAACCGCCACTTGCCTTGAACCGCGTAGACAAATTGAACGGCGTAACGAGAGCGATTGCTTGACTTAACACTTAACCTCCTGTTTTGATTCCGTTCCAAGGGCCAATCTGAGACGTACCCAAATCATATACAATAAATAAATTATATAAGATAATTTATTCAATAACCTCCTGTTTTGAAGGATACAATGTCTCAGTTTCTAATTGAATTTATTTAACTCATAAATAAATCAATTTCATGGCTTTTTGATAAAACGATTATTTATATGATTAAAAATTAATTAGTCGTATATTCTAAATAATCATATTATAAATAAATTGATCAAATAATTTATTTATAATCCTAGAATTTTCTAACTCAAAATATTATCTAAATGAATAGTCATAATTTACCCATTCATAATATAAGATAATATAATAAAAATTATAATTAATTCAATTTTAATTTTCATAAAGTCAGACTAATCTTAACATATTTTTCACTGGAAAAAGATCCCATGAGGATAGGGCTATAGGAGAGGATTGAGGATGGATCCCAGCCGTCAATTTAGAATTGGTCTAATGGCTGAAGTGGCGCGCGTGTTGGCTGAAGGACGGGCGCGTGAATGATGCATCCACCAAAAAAACAGATTTTTTCTCGCTCCTTGATTTTGCGTTCATTCACTGCTCTATTGCTTTCCTGGATCTCTCTCTCGTGATTTCCTGGATCTCTCTCTCGTGCTTTCTTGGATCTCTCGCTCGTGGATTTTTGCATTCAGTTCATGTTCCTCTATCTCTCTGATTTTTGTGACCTTATTTGACTCGATTTCTCTTTGATTTGGCTCGATCTCGACCTCTAATACTTAAGTATTATGGATCCAGGCAAGCTTGAATCGATGTTTTTTTTTTGCAGAAATCTCTTCGTACTTGTTTGAATGTATTGACTTTGAATTTTTCACTGAGATATTGAGAGGGATTGAATGCATTGATATGTTGCTTGTTTGAATGTATTGACCTTGAATTTTCACTGAGATTTCGTGAGGGATTGAATGTTTTGATATATTGTTTGTATTGTGTTTTGTACTGTTGGATGATGAATTTTTCGCTGAATCAATGAACACGATTACATTCTAGTTATACACATATATGAAATGATGAAGACATTCTCAATTTACATTGTAATATCGCGACGCACATTTTTGTTACTTGAACATGAACTCATTAGTCAAATAATATGCATACACGTCTGTTTATTACATGAACACACGAGTCAATACATATGCACACATGCGTGAATATCTATGAACACATAAATTTAGAAATGTTATGCACACATAACTTCCAAATATTCCTCCAGTTTTACTAATATTTTCTATGTACTTATTTTCAAGAAAGGGTAAAATTGAGGAAAATGTGATTCCTCTTTCTCTGGGGAATAATACTGAGTATCATACTCCCGTGTACAATGATGAGTTGAAGCCATATGTTGGACAACTTTTTCATACTCTTGAACACGCTATTCAGTTTTACCACACCTATGCACAAGCATGTGGTTTTGATGTGCATGTGGGTTCAACTAAAAAATCCAATGATCGATCGAATATTATTATTTGGAAGTACCTTGTTTGCAATAGAGAAGGATACAAACATGTATCGCCTTTTGATGAGTTTAATTCCACTGGTGGTGACAATGTTAAAAGAAGGAGGACGTCTAGTAGGTGCGGATGTAATGCTAGAATCATTTATCGATATGCAGGATGTGAAGGGTATCGCATGACAAATTTTGAGTGTCGACATACACATCCGATGCTGCAGGAGTCTGAAAAACATTTTTCGAAAGGCAATAGGAAAGTGACTCCATTTCACCAGGATTTCATTATGAATTGCCTAAAATCCAATGTCGGTGTAACAAAGAGCTACAAGGTGTACAAGAATTTAGTGGGTTCATATGCTAATGTAGGCGCCACTGTTGTTGATTTTAAGAATTTTAAGAGGGGTCTTAACTCATATATGGTTGGTTGTGATGCACAAATGGTCATCGACGACTTCTTCAAGAGGAAAGAATGTTGTGATGCATTTTATTTTGATTATCATGTTAACAAGGAGGACTAGCTATGCCATTTGTTTTGGTGTGATCCTATCAGCCAAAAGAGTTTTTCTTTCTTTGGCGATGTTGTTTCAGCGGATGCAACATACAAACTGAATAGGTATGCATTTTTTTCAACGAACCCATATTGTATTACATTCTTCATTTAATAGATTGGTTGTGTAAAACATATGAACACATATTGTATTACATATGAACACATAATGTTATTACAAATAAACTAAGAGTTCTCTTCTAATTTTCAATATGAACACACATATTGAATTACATACGAACACATATTGAATTACATACGAACACATATTGTATTATGTATGAACACACACTGTATTATATATGAACACATACTGTATTACATATGCACACGCATTCTTAATCTTTGTATTGTGTTCATGTTGTATGTATAATATGGTATTTGTTCCATTTACTGGAGTTGACAATCATAAAAAGTCTATTACATTTGGTGTTGGTTTGCTTTTGAATGAAGATATTGAATCTTATGTTTGGTTATTTGAGAATTTGAAAAAGGCGATGGGCCATGAGAAACATGTTATTAGTACTGACCAAGATCCCGCTGTAAAAGTTATCGTTGAACGTGTTTTTAGCGTGGCTGTTCACCGCTTGTGTATGTGGCAAATAATGATGAAGGTCCCTACCAAAGTAAAATTTCCTCCTCACTCTTGTCCAACTATTATTGAGGCATTCCACAAAAAGTTCAATTTCATGGTTTGTAGCAACGAACTTAGTCCACTACAGTTTGAAGAGGAGTGGTTTTCTATTATTTCCAAATATGATCTCCATGATAATCAGTGGTTAGGAGTAATGTTTGAGCTACGCCATTATTGGATACCTTCATTCTTCCATAATGTCAAAATGGCTGGCTTGTTGAGGACAACGTTAAGATCTGGAAGTCAAAATAGTTTTTTTGGGAATTTCCTAGGGCCACAATCAAGTCTCGTTATGTTCATGATGCAGTTCAATAGTGCAATTGATTCACAAAGGCACAATCAAAAGAAGTTGGATTTGGATTCATCTACTTGCTCGCCCTGCATGAAGACCCCTTTGGAGTTGGAAAAGAATTGTGTATCTATTTTCACAATTAATATGTTTTATGAAGTTCAGGAAGAGATCTACATTGCTATATATCATTGTACACTTAAAGATATGACAAAGGAAACTGACATTCACCAGTATCATGTTGGTTGTGAATTTGGGAAAACATCTAATGTGCAACATGTGATTTTCAGTGATGATTTTCATTGTTCTTGCAATAAGTTTCTCAGTGTAGGCATTCCTTGTCGTCACATTTTCATGGTTTTCAGAAATATCGGCATCCAGTCATTACCTACCAAGTTCATTAATACTCGGTGGATGAAGCAAGCAATTTTATAGTCTATTTTTGAGGTCGATGGTTCAATTTATGACGGTAGTGTTCAAATCGATGAGAAGAAGCGGTTGTTGACTGAACTTATGTCAGAGATTTATTCTTGTGTTGATATTTTGGGGGACAACACTGATCAAATGAAATACTTTTTATGTGTCATAAAGGAGCAAAAGGCAGCATACATGAGTGCACGAATAGTCGAGACATCTGCTCCCACCTCAACAAGCAAGTATACATTTGAGAAATTTGTTGGTACGTTACCAGATCAAGTTGATGTTTTCCCACCACAACAAGCAAATAATAAGGGCAAAAAAAAACGTATTAGGGGAGGACAAGAGATTGGAACAGAAAAGTCAAAGAAGAAAAAGAGAGCGTGTGGGATTTGTAACACCGTTGGCCACAATAGCAGGACATGCCCACAATGGACGGATTAAGTTTGAGATTACATTTTGTAGCTATATATGAAAAACATTAAACAACTAATGATGAAATGTTATATCTTTTTATCCCATTCCTATTTCAGTGTTTTATATATATTTTCATGTGCACACGTATTCCAGTAGTATTGCACACGTTTGGTTACTTCACATGCACACATCTGATTGTCTCGTGAGATAACATTTTTATTTTCATAGTCTTTTATTTCTACGAGCACACACATGTTGTATCAAATGCACACAAAAGCTTATTTCATATGCACACATTGTTTAACGTGAGATAACTTATTAAATATAATATTTATATAGGCACACACAAATATAATGTGATGCACACATAAGTTATAGCATATGCACACACACTTTTCAGTTTGTATTGAGTCACAAATTGCCTCATATTAGACAACTTATTACAATTTTTTGATTGTCATGCACATAACAAATCTACCAAATGCACACATAGACTCATCGTTGCATGCACACACAGATTGTTCATATGTTGTAACCTAACTTAGTTACCATAAATTTTTTGACATATGCAACCACATGTTCATATGCACACATAGTTTATTGACATGCACACACGATGTTATATGTGAACACAAATGATATACTGATACGCGCACACACATATTTTACATAAGTTTGCAGTTACAAAATATTCTTGAAAGCATAGCTGGAAAATAATTTCAAACTATGCTTGATCAAATATTTCAACATTAGTTTTCCTACTACACATGTCTTTTTTCAACACCAACAAATTTCATTCATTGTTCATATGCAAAACATTATTTCTCCCCTACTTAGGCTATAATCAGTTTTCTTTCTCCCAGCTCCTTTTTTCTTTTGATTTTCTTCAACTATTTGTTCAACCCTTTTTTTTTCAGCGCATTGTGTTCGCTTGTGAGAAGGCGTAGCAGTACTTCATCCTTAGGTTTGCCATCTGTTTCTTGTCTCCCTTCTTGAGGCCACTATGCCAATCACATAACCCATTGCCTTTGTACGTTTCCATGTGTTGAATGACATATATTCCACATTCAGTTTTGTTCTTTATGTCCCTCAGTTCATTTGCAACCTTTATGTTGGAACTTTAGTTTCATCTTCTAAGATGTGAGCTTTGGCAATCATGTGGTTTCTCATGAGGAAATTGATGAACACAACTCTCTGCAAAAAAAAAGTATTCGACATTTAGTTAATGAACATTTTTCATATCAAAATTCATGACATGATTTCCATATATTAAATGTAGACTCACCAAGTTCTTTGGTATTGATCCATACTTGTCTTCTGCCTCAACATCTGAATTGTCAATTATGTGCACACGTGGTGGTTTGACATTGATTGCGATGACATAGTAGTGTTGAGAATGATATACTGGAAATATAAACTGTATAATTGAAAGAAAACAAAGTTGAGGTTAGTAATCATGAACACATACATTAGGACGTATGAAAACACAAATATATAACTCATGAACACATAAACTAAAACCCATGAGCACTTTTTTCTGTTAGAATAGATGAACACATAAAAACACATATACTAAAATACAAGAACACTTTTTTGTGTTCCACGAATGAACACATATGACATGATGCGTGAACAAAAAGATAAAATATGTATGAACACAAACGAAAACTCATGAAAACTTTAATCAAAAATCCCTCTGAGCATCAAGTATCATTTACCAAGTCAACATTATTGATCTTCAAGTTCTTCTTCTGAAACCCTTTTGACTGCATTAAAGGTTTCAAGCATTGTTGTGTTGAACATTTCACATCTTTGTTCCAGTGGTTCATTTTCAAGTACCACAGTATGCATCTGCGTGTTCAAAAATATTTTTTTGTATATTATACAATAAATGCTCATATAATAGAGTGGTGTAAATATATGTATCAGATGTAATGTTGGCATGAAGAACCTCAATGGTGACAATGCACTTTACAGCCCTCTCTGCAACAAACACAAACACAATGAATTAGTCACATAAAAGTAATTTGAAATCTAATTAATTGAAAGCATAAATATACTTACTTATCATCTCCTTTATTTCCCATTAGCCATTCATAAAGCGATTTCTCTTATTTCTGTTGTTTTTTCTTCAATATTCACCTCCCTTGACTTAAATGGCGACTTCATGTATTCTGAAGGATTACATATCATTTTCTCTACATTCTGTGGATGTGTTGGTGTTACATCAGAATTGCTTACCTGATGAACACCAACGTTGACATGGCATGAACACAGTTTTATTTTGACATGCACACAAAAGCTCATTTCATTTGCACACAATTTAACAGTCCTATGCTATGTGTAAAATGCACACACTTTTATTTTTAAAATGCACACACATGTTGTCTCTAATGCACACAAATGTTCATTTTATATGGACATGTATAATAAAAAAATGAATAGTTCACACACATGGCGATATTACAACTTTTTCTTTGTCTATACCTCTTTTTGTATACTAGGATATGGTCCAACAATCTGCATGTCCTCATTTTCCTACAATAAAAAAAGAAATGATGACAAAATTTTAGTATAAACATACACTTTGTTACATGTACAAAAGAATTAACAAGTAAAATTGACTCACTTGTTCTCGATCCTCCTCTTGTGTATTTATCGGTGAAATTCAGTTTGTTCTCCTAAAACGGTTGCTTCATAGACCTCTCTCGGATGCCCTTGATCAAGGAATTGTGGTCGTTCTCTTGGATATCCTTTCCCAAATCCTCCGTGAAGTATCTCGTCGTCTTTCCTCTTCTTCAGCATTTGTGTTGTCTAATTTTTTATTATTGGATATGCTCTTTCAATCTCTTTGCCTTTCATTGTGACACGATCAACATAAACCAACTGCAAATATATACAAACAAATATTTTTTAATACACTGTATTCATACAAACTCAAGTGTAGTCTAATTTGTACACACATGTGTTGTCATATGAACACGCAAGTTATTTCTTGTGCACACAATGTTATTTTACATGCACATTCACAAGTTTATTTTATATGCACACAAGATAATTTCACACTAGTTATTTGATATGAACACACTAGTTATCTGACATGAACACACTAGTCATTTGACATGCACACACTAGTTATTTCTCATGCACATGTTTGTGTTTTCATATGCACACTAGTATACTACACATGCACACACAATCTAGTTCACATGCACACACAAGGATATTATACATGCACACACAAGCTAATTCACATATGCATAAGAGAAATATGAAATAAATGATTTAGTTTTTACCATGAGTAACAGCAGAGCTCCTCTGTATGTACCATATGTTGTTTTAGACCATGAGATGGTGTTATCTATCAACCAGTCAAGAATTAATGCACTCCAGTTGTAGTGCCTTATCCTTTTAACATCCCCAAGCAATTCAAGTATCACAAATCTTATTTTCCCGTTTGGCTGGCTTTCAACAATAGTGTTGACAAAGAGGAGGATAAAGCACCGCTTAAACCAACATCCATTTCATATGTCATCATCTTTTCTTTAATGTATGTATGCGTTATATACCTCATGGTCTTCCCTTTCAAATCTTCAGCTATCTTTGCTAGGAATTCTACATTTGTCAGTTTCTTCATAAGCTCAATTATGTTGTCACCCTTGGTTATGCCAAGATAGTCATGTGCATCTTGTGTTGTTATCAAAATCTCTTTAGATGCATCCTCTAGCTTTATTGTGCATTTCAATGGATTAAATGAGCTCGCAAGCCAATAACCAAGTCTTCCAGGCATATCAGTAATCTTCCACTGAAGCAAAGCCTTAAATCCCATATCTATGACAGTCTGTCTTTGTGCGGGACTGAATCGTTGTTCATCAGCAAAATATCTGACAAGCATATTTGGTGAAGTCCTACAGATCAACCTTGTGTAATCTTTCCTTAGTGTCTGTATGCCCTTCTTCGGAGTCAAAACTAGAATCGATTTCTTTTTCTGCACTGCCTTCTTTGGACTCAAACCTATAACAGTTTTCTTCTTATCCACTGTGTTTTTCTTATTTCTATTTTTTCTTGTTGTCTTGCATGAATTATCTCATCGAGTGTCTTATCTTCATCATCATCCTCAGTGTCTCTAAGTATGGCGTGTGTCATTTTCTTTGCCTTCTTTGTAACCCTAGGGCTTTTAACAACTCCCTTTGTTTGTGCTTGTTGTTTTCTTTTTCCTATGGTCAAAATCAAAGTCAATAGATTATGTAAAGACATGAACATATATTCTGAAATCAAAGCACACAGATTGAAAGTTATTAATTTACCAGCTTTTGATATGGGAGATGTAGCCTTGGTCAGTTCAGTATTATCATCTATTGCTTGTCTTATTTCCTCTATTTGTGATAGATATGTTAGGGATGTATCTACACAAACTATAGCCAGTGGATTATCTTCTTCCATGTCAGGCTGGATTTCAGCTACAATTGCAAGAGCATTTACAGCTAAATAGTATGGACACAAATATATATTTCAAATGCACACACAGGGTTTTATATGCACACACAAGTATTTGACATATGCAAACACATTTTCTTAGGTTTCACACAAGCTTTCTAATATGGTTTAGATGCACACACATGTTCTCTCGAATGCATACACAAGTATTTTAGAAATGCACACAATTTTTGTTAATATTCTTAGAAAAGCTTTCTATATTTTCTAAAATGCACACACATGATGTATAAAAAATGCACACAAAACTATATTTTGAAATAAAACCACATATATTTGTTTCAAATGCACACACATGAGTTATCAAATGCACAAACAAGTATTATCCACATGCACACATATATTATTAAAGTCAAAGTACACATTTCAAGTTATTAATTACCAGTTTTTGGTGATGGTGTTGGGGTTTGGCTTTGCTGACGAATTTCATTTCTTGCTTTTCACCTCTTCTCTCTTTGCGAAGGAGATGTTGGTGTTGATTTTTCACCAATTGTCATTGTTGCATTTTGAAACTCTTTTACAGTTTGCTGATTATCTACAACTGTAAGAGTAAAGATAGTTAAATAGATTGAAAATTTGTAACAGTGTATAGAATGCAATTTTGTTATATTCACAATTACGCCTTTTAGTATGCACACACAAGCATTAACAGATGTACACATGTTTTATAATACTCTCACACAAGCTTCTATAGTATCTACAAACAGACTTGTTTCACATGCACACACACGGTGTCTCAAATGCACACACAAGCATTAACAGATGCACACATGTTTTATAATACTCTCACACAAGCTCATATAGTATCTACAAACAGTCTTGTTTCAAATGCACACACACGATGACACAAATGCATGCATACGATGTCACAAAAGCACACACACGATGTCTCAAATGCACACACACACAATGTCAGAAATGCATCCTATTTTGAAATAAAACCACATATATTTGTTTCAAATGCACACACATGAGTTATTAAATGCACAAACAAGTATTCTCCACATGTACACATATATTATTAAAGTCAAAGTACACATTTTAAGTAATTAATTACCAGTTTTTGGTGATGGTGTTGGGGTTTGGCTTTGCTGACGTATTTCATTTCTTGCTTTGCTCCTCTTCTCTCTTTGTGAAGGAGATGTTGGTGTTGATTTTTCACCGATTGTCATTGTTGCATTTTGAAACTCTTTTACAATTTGCTGATTATCTACAACTGCAAGAGTAAAGATAGTTAAATAGATTGAAATGCACACATGCTTTATAATACTTTCACACAAACTTCTATAGTATGGACAATCAGACTTGGTTCACATGCACACACGCGATGTCTCAAATGCACACACAAGAATTAATAGATGCATGCATGTTTTATAATACTCTCACACAAGCTCATATATTATCTACAAACAATCTTGTTTCAAATGCACACACATGATGACTCAAATGCACACACAAGCATTAACAGATGCACGCATGTTTTATAATACTCTCACACAAGCTCATATAGTATCTACAAACAGTCTTGTTTCAAATGCACACACACGATGACACAAATGCATACATACGATGTCAGAAATGCACACACACACGATGTCTCAAATGCACACACACAATGTCAGAAATGCATCCTAGTTTTTAATATGCATACATGATGATACTAGCTTGTCTATAATAAGCACAATATTTTTTTTCAAATGCACACATAAGATGTCTCAAATGCACACACAAGCATTGACAGACGCAAACAATGTATTCTTAAAAGCACACACAAGCATTGTTGATGCGAACAATGTATTCTTATACGCACACTCAAGCATTCAAAAATTTCATCATACATTCAGATGAAATGAACACATAGTTTACTCTTATTTGGTCCTAGGGTTAGGTTTTCGCAAACTAGTTGTGTTAATCAACAATATAAACTTCGAACTCGCAAATCGTTTGTGTGCATGTGATTTTTTATCCAAATATAGTAGAAATTTGATCGAAACTATACTTTCAGTTGTTTACCTTGCATTTGTGCCTTTTTCGCACCGGTTTTTGCCGTTAGAATCGTTTGTATCGATTAGAATCGCCTTCGTGGAATCACCTTCGTAGAATCGCCTTTGTGGAATCGCCTTTGTATCCCCTTCATGAACACGCTAAGAAATCTCTCTGAATCGCGCGAAAAATGGTGAAGAAAATGATTCGTTTGCCCTTATTTGAATTATTTCACTGATGTTGACTGGAAAAGTTGACATGAGGGCCGCGTGGTTACACTTGCTTGAAGACGCGTCTTCGTTTTAGGAGGTTTGGGGTTGTCTGACGCGCGATCCATGTCTGTTGGATTGTAATGGATCAACGGCTTAGATCTATCCTTATTCCTCTCCTATAAGCCCATCCTCACCAGATTTTGACCCTTTTTCACTAATCTAGATTAATTAAATTAATCAAGATTAATCTAAATAAAAATTAAAATAAACCCAATTCGTGGATTTGGATCAATCGAAGCTCACCGGAAATTCGCGGATACACCTCGTCGGAAAAGCTTGAAATTGGGCCTCGATGGTTGATCTCCGCCGACGGGGTAAGAGGGGTTTTGAAGTTTACTAGAAGACGAATCCAATGGTGTAGCCAATTGCCAGATTGAAACTTCAACACGATCGAATTTTGCTCAAGAACACTGACGTCGGGTTTTTAGGGTTCATATGAAGATTGGATAAGTTGGGTGAATTGAGAGGACGATTGGGGGTTTATATAGGGCTTTTGCAACCTTGAATTCCCTCAACACGATCCCATGGATAACACCCTCCCATTGAAGCCGATTTGATCCAATTTTGAATTTCTTCAATTCGGCATTCAATGACACGGTTGAGAATTGGGGACAAAATCCCGTCGGTTTCGCGGCCTTTAATACGAATTGATCGAGTCATTACATGTGGATTATCACGCTCTTAAATGCCCAATGTGTAATTGAATCAATTGAGCTCAATTTGTGCTCAAATTCCGCCATTGAAGGCCTCTTCAAGCTCGACCGTTGTGCTGGAGGTTAAAGATGAAGTTTCCCCTTAATTACAGTCAGGCCCCTCAAGATTTTGGTTTGTGGCAAAAATGCCCCCCAACAACTTTTCACAAATTACAAAAATTGCCTAAACATAATATTTTTAATATTCTAAGTTTGTATTATTATTTTAACTTAAAAAATAAAGTACAGAATTTTTTTTTTACTTAGGTTAAAATAAGCTTAAGTTACATTTATTATGAATTTAGAGTGCGGTTCCGGTGCGGAACACTCTTCCCGTGCGGACGTGCGGACATGCACTATAGGGCCTTATTTGTGCACTTTAGGACCTTATTTGTGCACTTTTGCAAAAAAATTGAAAAATGCTTGGAAAAATATCTGAAAAAGAATATATATTTTTATTTATTTTTTTGAAAAAGTGCACAAATAAGACGTTAAAGTGCACAAATAAGGCCCTAAAATGCATGCTCCGCACGTCCGTACGGGAAGAGTGCTCCGCATATGATCCAAACTCATGAATTTAACCATACTAAAATCTTTAACAAAAATTTGTTAAACTTGATTTAAATATTCTAAGTCAAATTTGATAAGTTTTATTTAAATTTGGAATCAACATAATGTTAAAATAATTTTAAATAATTCACAACTTAAAATTGTAACAACTTATGTTAAGACCCTCTATTTTATTTCTATTTTTGGAATAATGAAATAAATATCAATATTCCTTTATTAGAAATAGAGTTGGGAAATTATATAAATACCCTAACTAAAAATGAGGGTTATTACATTACTACCCCATTAAGAAAAAGTTTCGACCCCGAAATTAGGCTGAAAACAGTTCAGGGAAACAACTATGAGTATCAGCTTCAGTCTCCCAGGTTTCCCAAGTAACCTCCTCGTTTCCAGACTTTGACCAAAGGATCTTCACCAAAGGCACCACTTTGTTCCGCATGTGTTTCTCTCGACGCTCTAAGATGCGCACGGGTCTCTCCTCATATGTACCATTCGACTGAATCTCGATGTCGTCATAATTCAGAACATGAGACTCATTCGGCACATACTTCCTCAATAGAGAGACATGGAACACGTTATGCACTGGATGTGCTGAGGGTGGCAATGCTAAACGATATGCCAAAGATCTGACTCTATCAAGGATCTCAAATGGTCCAACATAGCGAGGATTGAGCTTCCTTCGCTTCCTGAACCTGAATACACCCTTGGATGGCGACACCTTGACAAACACATTGTCACCAACATTGAATTTGACATTCCTTCACTTCAAATCAGTATAAGACTTCTGTCAACTCTGAGTTGTAAGTAAGGATGGGCAGAAGTAGACCGGACCGTAAATTTACAGTCCGGTCCATGGTCCGAGAATTTTACATTTCCAGTCTTACGGTCTGGTCCGGTTTGGACTGTAATTTTTACGATCCGGACCGGTCGGACCGTAAAAGTTTTTTAAAAAAAGGTTTAAAACATTTTTTGGTATATTTTTTACGGTTCGGTCCGGTCCGGACCGTAAAAATTACGGTCTGGACCCTAATCAAACAATTTAAATGTCGAAAATTATGAAACCCGGTCTTTCCGATCCGGATCGTGGACCGGACCAGACCGTATCGGTCCGGTCCACGTTCTATACATTAAAATATTTATGGTCCGCCGGTTCGGACCGAACCGGATGCCCATCCTTAGTGTAAGCATCCTCTTTCTAATCAAAGCAATATCTGAGGCAATTCTTTCGACCAACTCAGGTCCTAGCAAAATCTTGTCGTCATTCTCATCTCAACATATTAGAGATCTGCACTTTCGACCATATAAGGCTTCAAATGGAGCCATCTTGATGGTTGAATGCCAACTATTGTTGTACGTGAATTCTATCAGACTCAAGCTGTTTTCCCAACTGGTCGGATGATCCAACACATAGGCTCTCATCATGTCCTCGAGTGTCTGAATTGTCTTCTTTGACTGTCCATCCGTTTGAGGATGAAACACGGTACTGAATCTTAACTCAGTCCCCATGGCCTTATTCAACTCTTTCTAGAATCTCGACATGAATCGGACATCACGATCTGATACAATGGTTTTGGGCGTACCATGCAGACAAACAATTTTGTGTAAGAACACTTCAGATAGCTTCTAGGTTTCCTAGGTTGACTTGATGGCCACAAAATGAGCACTTTTTGTGAGCCGGTCAACGATCACCTATATTGCATCTTTATGGCCTTGTGTCTTAGGCAAACCCGTAACAAAATCCATTGCAATATCCTCCCACTTCCACTCTGGCACTTGAAGAGGTTGCAATTCTCCCCCTAGCCTTCGATGTTCAATCTTTACTTTCTGTCAAGTCAAATATCTTGCCACGAATTCTGCTACATCCCACTTCATATTAGGCCACTAGAATTTCATTTGCATGTCCTTGTACATCTTACTAGATCCCGAATGTACCGAATAAGCAGATGAATAGGCCTCTCTCATTATCAGTTAACAAATGTTGTCATTATCAGGCACGCAGATCCGATCCTGAAACCAAAGTGATCCATCATCCTGAATCACAAATCCCAAAGATTTTCCATCCACGACTTCGCTACACAGTTTCACCAAGACCAAGTCATCAACATGTCTTTCCTTGATTTGATCAAGCAACGTAACCTGAATTTCAATCATACTCAGACAACCTTGTCGATGTTCAAATAAGACCTCTATTTTGCATAGTCCTTGCTGTAATTCAGTCTGAGCAGAGAGTAGAGCTACCACAGTCGCATGCGACGTCTTTCGGATCAATGTGTCGGCTACTACATTAGCCTTGCCCGGATGATACAACAGTTCAATATCATAATCCTTGAGCATTTTCAACCAACGTTGTTGCCTCATGTTTAACTCATTTTGAGAAAAAAACATACTTCAGACTCTTGTGGTCGGTAAAAATCTGACATCTGACACCATAAAGATAGTGCCTCCAAATCTTCAGTGAGAAAACCAAAGCGGTTAATTCCAAATCATGGGTCCGATAATTTGCTTCATAAGGCCTAATTTGTCGAGATGCATATGCAATAACTTTTCCCTTCTGCATTAATACACATCCCAAAACCTGCTTCGAAGCATCACTGTAGACCACATACCTATCAGTGTCTTCTGACAGTGCCAACACTGGTGCTGACGTTAGGCACTCTTTCAACATTTGAAAGTTGGCCTTGCATTTTTCATCCCATATAAACTTCTTGTGGACCTTGCGGAGCAATCCAGTCATGGGTAGAGCGATTTTCGAAAATCCTTCTACGAACTGTCGATAATGACCAACAAGTCCTAAGAAAATGCGCACATCCTTCACATTCTGAGGTCGCTTCCAATCAGCTACCACTTCGATCTTCTGAGGATCAACCATTACCCCTTTTTCATTAATCACATGGCCTAAGAAAGCCACTTCCTTCAACCAGAAGTCACACTTAGACAACTTAGCATATAGCTGATTTTGTCTAAGGATCGATAATGTGATGCGAAGATGCTCCTCATGAACTTCTTCATTCGGCGAATAGACCAAAATATCATCAATAAACACCGCCACGAACAGATACTGATGAAAGCATATGTGCATCAAATCCATGAAAACTGCTAGAGCATTAGTAAGTCCAAATGGCATGACTACGAATTCGTAGTGACCATATCTCGTCTGGAATGCAGTCCTCGGAATATCTTCCTCACGAATTCTGAGTTGATGATAACCAGACCTCAAATCGATCTTGGAAAAGAGCCCCTTGTAGATGATCTAGAAGATCATCAATCCGTGGTAACGGGTATTTATTCTTGATCGTGACCTTGTTCTACTCTCGATAAAACCGGGGTACCCCAAGGCGACGCACTCGGTCTTATATATCCCTTCTCAAGCAGCTCTTCAAGTTGCTTCTTCAATTCTTGCATCTCTACTAAAGCCATACGAAAAGGTGCCTTGAAAATCGACGTCGTACCCGGTTCCAGCTCAATAGTAAACTCCACGTCATGGTTTGGGGGTAACCCTGAAATCTCATCTGGAAAGACGTCTACAAATTCACATACGGTAGGAATGTTGTGAACCAAGACTTCATCATTTTTGGGCTTATCCAAATAACACAAGTACCCGACACAACTTAAACGCAGACATCGCGTTTATCAATTTCCCGTTATTGATGTCATTACGACCCTTACACTTGCACACGTATTGGCCCCCAGATGAAATTGTCATAGTCCTCGTATTGAAAGTCGATCACCGCCCCGTGATGCATCAACCAGTCCATCCCGAGAATAATGTCGTATGGAGCCATGGCTATACAGATCAAGTCAACTTTGAACTTCTGACCCTGAATGGTCACCGGAAATTTTGACAACCGCTTGGTTCCTACTAATTGCTCCCCATTGGGAAGATTAACTACAAATGGTTCACAAGCTTCGTTGCACTTAAACCCTAACTTATTCACTTAATTCTCAGAAACAAAAGAATGTGTAACACCAGAATCAAATAATATGCAGACCAATGTAGAATTTAGGTATAGAGTACCTTGAGTAACATGAGCGTTTGGTCCATCGGCTTCACGCGTCTCGTAGAGCCGCTGACCCTAACTACCCGATGCAATCGGATCCTTTCCCTTGTTCAACACAGTAAACTGCGTAGCAGCACACCCTGCAGGCTTTTGCTGAGGTCGGTTATTCTGGCTCACTGACCCTTGCTAGGACTCAGCCTCCTGATTTCTTCGTTTGGGGCAAAAGGTCTACAGATGCCCCTCCTTCCCACAAGTGAAGCACGTTCTCTTCCATTTCGTACATTCATTGCTCTTGTGTCTAGGTGTTCCACAATTATAACACTGAACAGGACCCTTACTCTGACCCGAACGCTACGTAGATCCAGACTGGGTTGTCTCAGTCTTAGGCCGATTAGACTTAAAGAAGTTGGACGTCGAAGCTGGTCGCTTGAATCCACCATTCTGCTGCTGATTGTTATTCCCCGACCTCTGTCGGTTGCGCTTCTGTGTTGACTCCTCTAGAGTCACTTCCGGCTTATCAATAGCATCGACACACTGCTCCAGCGTAGTACAACCATGACGCACCATCAATGGCTTGATATCAAGATTCATCCACTCATGGAAATGCCAGATTTTCTACTCTTCAGTCGCCATCTCACTCCCATCATAGTGCAGAAGATGATTAAACTTGGCAGCCAGAGCAGTCATCTTCAACCAGTCAGTTTTCGGGTAAAAGAACTCCTTGTGTTTCTCTTCCCTCATAGCCCGAGAGAAGAAACGATTAGTCATCTTGGTCTTAAACATCGACCAAGTTAGCTCGGGATGATCAGCTAATCCCGTACTCTCCCACCATTCATTGGCCTCATCCTTCAGTTGCAACGAGGCAATGTGCACCTTTTTAGCCTATGTGCACACAATGTTCCTGAACAAACGTTCCATGTGCAGGAACCATGATGACACCTTGAACGGGTTCCCCAATACCGTCATATGAATTGGGCCTCATGGAATTGATCGCCTTTAGCGCACGACCATAATTCCCTCCATCTCTTTGTGAAAGCATAGGAGGAGCGACATTCGTCGGTTCCTCCACATTAGGGACAACTTGGGGAATTGGATTTCCCTAGGCTTGCTGAACCGTTGGCCTAATCATTTTTGTGACATCTTGCATCATGATCTGCCTTATTGCCTCGACAACAACATTGTCGAAAACAATTGGAGCCACAAGAGGTATCTGCACTCTTTCCCCTCCAGTCTGAGGGTCAATTTGAGGCGGAACATTCACCGCTGGGTTGTTGTGGAATCCATACCCAACTTCTTCCTCCTAATTTACCGCACTTCCAATTTGGATCCGAGAAGCATTACTCGGTCTAGCTTCCTGATGTGCGATGTTTCTAGTGTTCACCATCTGATTGCATTTAAATTTATTAGATATATACCAATCAAAATTAAATTGTTGGTAATAATTACTTAAAGTGCAATAATCAAGATAGTCATCTAATAAACTTGTTCTTTTATTATAAAAGGAAACACGCCACAATTCAAATCAACTACAATTCATGAACTTAGAATTGAAAAAAATTGGGAGGCTACTGCTCCAGTATTTGTTCAGAATGGAAAAACACTAAAAACAAAGCCACTAAGGCACTACAAATCAATGCTTCTTCGTAGGGTCCCGAAACAGGGATCTGTATTCCCTGGTTGTCATCGTCCTCTTCTTCGGAGGCAGCACTTCCTCGGACTCATTTGTGGGTATCTTCGGCTTTTAGTCCCTCGGCTCCTCAGCTGGCATAGGTGGGTGGCAAAACATATCCAAAAATCTCGGTTGGAACTCTGAGACTTTCAAATGCCTCTCAGAATCAGGGTTTGTCAGCTTCATGGCTTGCTCAATGTTTCGCAATAACCACTGATGGCGTCCCATTAGTCGTTGGAATATCGACCCAAGATTGAGGGCTTCTTCCTTCAAGTCGCCCAACGACTCCTTCCAACCCCTCATGTGCTCAGCTAGCACTGGGTTGTTCATCCGGACTTGTTGTGGCATAGTGCTGCCAGAAGCAAGGAGCACTTCCCAAGGCCGAATCTTTGCCCTAGTCCGCTTAGTCTTCTCGTCGATATGACAAATGACCTCAGAAGTGGTCATCCCATCAAACGACCCTTGAGCAGTTGGGCTTTCTAGGAATGGAAGAGGTGAATACTTTGGAGAAGGCTCCACATCCGCTGGAGGTATGATCGGGTCATATTCTTCCCATTCAGCATTGGGAAATTCATGCACCTCATAAGTGGTCGTGACACTGGTGAGTACACTGGTATCTCAGTGTCGGGCATTAGAGCTGACATGTACATATCTTCCCAACTCTCGTAGTAGGGATCCAACGGTTCCTCCTCCTCCGAGGTTTCCTCGACAAAGGATTGCTTGGACTGCACTTCCTCCTCGCTTTTGCACTCGGGATCCTCAATCGGATCCTCCTCCTCGGTGGTCTTAGCTACCACCACATTTGCCTCAGCTTCCCCGGGTGGGGTGAAATCTGCTATTGAGCCGTCATACTCGAACAACTCAACAGAATCAGGCTCAAACTTGATCCTCGAAGCGGTCTTAGATTCTTTATGGGCCTTAAGTTGGGCTCTAGTAGAAACTTTGTCTGAAAAGAGACAAGGAGAGGTTAGAAAGACTTTTCATAAATAGAAATCGTACTTTCTAGGATTATGCATGAGTAGATAAAACTACTATTGCTGGCAGAAGTTTGCAAGAAATTTTCACACAAACTACTAGTTCAAATTGACTCATCTTTAAATCCAACCTTGTCTTCCATTTTAAGTCCTTTTGTAGAAAACTACAATATCATACTTTTTGAAATAAAACCCACCAAATAATTGTAGTTTAAAAACTCCTAAAGACAATTTTGTTTTAAGCCTTACTTAGGGCCTATAGTAAAGAAAAATGTTCACACCAAATTTTTGTTTTATAAAAACTCAATCAAACGCAAATGGTTTAAAATTTTTGAATTTTAATAACTTTTAGCTCTAATACCATAATTTTAACACCCCTAAATTACATTAGGAATATTACCGCCAATGACCTCGAAACGCATATTCGAAATCACCCAAGGCTTACAATATTGATTGCAAAATGAAAATAATACGGAGACAAAATATTAAATTTAACAATTGTCTTACAAAATGACGTTGCAAAACATGGCAACATTACATTGTATAAAAGTATAGCGGAAGACTTGATAACACCAACAACAGGATCTTAACCTTAAGCAAAAACAAATAACAACTTATTCAAAAGCAAAACGCAATTGCCTTCAACGTCTACTTCCCGAGCCTTTAACTTGGGAATATGTTTCTGATGTGCCGTATAGGACGGATGATACAAGCCAACCATGCAAGGAAAAAGAAGGTTGGTTAGTCTAGTGAAAGAATAAGCAAGTAGGGGTGTTCATCCGGTCCGGACCGGACCGGATTTTTTCAAAAGTCCGGACCGAATCGGTCCGGTTTTGGACCGGTTTAGACCGGATTTTATTTTAAAAAAATATTTAAAATCTATAAAAAAATATCTAAAAAAAATATCTAAAAACATATATACTCCTAACTTATTAAATTAAGAAAAATATCTATAAAAAATACATATAAATCTCCAAAAAAAACATATAAATTAAAACAAAATATTAAAAATCCGGTCCACTGGTCCGGACCGGGTTTTTTTCCGGGTTTGGACCGGACCGGACCGGATTAAGGAAATTTTCTGGACCGGAGACCGGACCGTATTTTCACCGGTCCGGTCATTTCTGGTCCGGTCCGATTTTCCGGTCCGGTCGAGATTTGAACAACCCTATAAGCAAGGGTTCAAACAAATTGGTTCTTGTGACTATATCTAGTTACTATCATTGTCTCTTGAATAATAGTCGAAAGACGATATATAACATGGATACATTTACGGAAATGAAAGAAAGAGACATGCGTCAAAATAAGACTCCAAAGGAATTGAGTCTTATGGGGAAATGAATGTTTGTTTGGGAACATTATCTTTATCACACAAAGTTTTGAAAAACGACTACTTGAATATTTGGGTCATCGACCAACCTCACCGCATAATGTGAATCAATATTTGGAAGGGGGCATACTTTAGACAAGAGTTCGGGAGGGTTCCACGTTATACTTCTCGCCCGAGGGTATATTAATTATGTGCGACGAGACACTTATCTTATTTAATTTCAAAACGAGCATTAACGTTAAGGCTTTTATTTCCACAACGAATCTCATAAAGAGATATAGAATGGAACGAATCCCGAATATTGGCACTAGCTAAGTGTACCACCACTTATATAAAATAAGGGTAGGTCATGACCAAAAGTATTAAGGCAATAATCCTCTTAATACCAATTATAAAGAAACAGTTAAACCTCGCAAGGTAAATAGCATTCCTACGAATACTCATGCTAACTAGCATATATATCCACACCAAATGCACAACAATCCACACCAAAGTTTATCTACTACCCTATTATAATAATAATATATATAGAAGGGTCATAACTAGCATATATACAACCTAACGATAAGGTTCAATTTCACAATATTTTATCACACAAGTTCTCAAATACAAGTTTTTATATTTTTATCCCAACTTAATTAAGACAACAGATTAATTGTCAATTAAAAAAATGGAATAAAATAGCAAGAAAGAACTGGCACTTGCCTTGAATCGCGTAGACAAATTGAACAGCGTAACGAGAGCGATTGCTTGACTTAACACTTAACCTCTTATTTTGATGTCGTTCCAATGGTCAATCCGAGACGTATCCAAATCATACACAATAAATAAATTATATAATATAATTTATTCAATAAAACAATTTGAAGGATACAATGTCTCAGTTTCTAATTGAATTTATTTTAACTCATAAATAAATCAATTTCAAGGTTTTTTGATAAAATAATTATTTATACGATTAAAAATTAATTAGTTGTATATTCTAAATAATCATATTATAAATAAATTGATCAAATAATTTATTTATAATCCTAGAGTTTTCTAACTCAAAATATTATCTAAATGAATAGTCATAATTTACCCATTCATAATATAAGATAATAATATAAAAATAATAATTAATTCAATTTTAATTTTCATAAAGTCAGGTTAATCTTAACATATTTTTCACTAATCTAAATTAATTAAATTAATCAAGATTAAGCCAAAAATAAATTAAAATAAACCCAATTCGTGGATTTGGATCAATCGAAGCTCACCGAAAATTCGCGGATACACCTCGTCGGAAAAGCTCGAAATTGGGCCTCGGTGGTTGATCTCTGGCGACGGGGCAAGAGGGGTTTTGAAGTAGACTAGAAGACGAATCCAATGGTGTAGCCAATTTCCAGATTGAAGCTTCAACACGATCGAATTTTGCTCAAGAACACTAACGTCGGGTTTTTAGGGTTCGTATGAAGATTGGAGAAATTGGGTGAATTGAGAGGACGATTGAGGGGGTTTATATAGGGCTTTTGCAGCCTTGAATTCCCTCAACACGATCCCATGGATAATGCCCTCCCATTGATCGAGTCATTAGATGCGGATTATCACGCTCTTAAATGCCCAATGTGTAATTGAATCAATCGAGCTCAATTTGTGTGCTCAAATTCCGCCATTGAAGGCCTCTTCAAGCTCGACCTCTGTGCTGGAGGTTGAAGATGAAGTTTTCACATTAATTACAGTAGGGCCCCTCAAGGTTTTGGTTTGTGGCAAAAATGCCCTCCAACAACTTTTCACAAATTACAAAAATTGCCCAAACTTAATATTTCTAATATTCTAAGTTTGTATTATTATTTTATATAGAAAAAAAAATTAACTTAGGTTAAAATAAGCTTAAGTTATATTTATTATGAATTTAACCATACTTAAATCTTTAACAAAATTTTGTTAAATTTGATTTAAATATTCTAAGTCAAATTTTATAAGTTTTATTTAAATTTGGAATCAACATAATATTAAAATAAATTTAAATAATTCACAACTTAAAGTTGTAACAACTTATGTTAAGAACCTCTATTTTATTTCTATTTTTACAATAATGAAATAAATACCAAAATTCCTTTATTAGAAATAGAGTTGGGAAATTACATAAATACCCCTACTAAAAATTAGGGTTATTATAATGCTTGAATCATAAGGAGTTCTTACTGGCACCACATCAAATTGATTAAATTTCTATAATACTTTCTCTACATAATGTGATTGTGACATAATGAAACCATTTTCAATTATAGTGATTAACACCTAGAATCACATCAGCTTCACCTTAGTCTGTAATATCAAAATCAGAGGACAAAAATAGTTTGTTCGTGTTTATAACATTAATGTGTTTTCCAAAAATCAGCATGTCATCAACATATAGATTATAGACATATAATCAAACAATCAACACCAAACATTTTTTGAATAAACACAAGCATCTGATTCATTGAGCTTGAAACCAAAGATAAGAATATTTTTATGAAACTTTTTATACCACTGCTTTGGCGCTTGTTTCAATCCAAAGTGACTTTTTGAGTCTACACACTTTGTTTTCCTTCCCTGACACACCTTGATGGTTGTTCCACATAAATTTCCTCATTAAGATCACCATTCAAAAATGCAATTTTAACATCCATTCGATGTACAAACAACTTATAGCTAGAAGCTAAAGCAAACAATGCACGAATAGTAGAAATCTTAGTCATGGGAGAATAAGTGTCAAAGAAGTCAATTTCATATTTTTGAGTGAATCCTCTAATAACTAATCTTGCCTTATATCTCTCTATAGAGCCAAGTTTTTTTCTTAAAAAATCACTTACATCCAATGGCCATTTTCTATTTAGGCATTTCAAGTAGTTCACATGTGTGATTAGACGTGATAAATTATATTCCACTCTTAATTGCATCTTTCCAGGAACTAGTATCTAATGAACTCGCAACTTCATCATACGCTTTAGGATCATCCTCTAGCATATGAAGACTAATGAATATTGTCTCGTTCATTTCGTCATAATCATTGATTTTAATCAAGAATGCAACCACAAAATTAGGACCAGAACTAGTTCATTTCTTTTGTCTCTTAATCCTTCTAGGTTCAATTTCATCAACTTGCATGGAAGGTAAATATACAAGAGAAGATGCAATTACAGTAGGCATAGAATCAATTTGCACATCATTTTCTTTAAAGAAAATATGTGCTAAAAAAACTCAGCATGGCGATATTGACACAAAGAACGGTCACTCAAACACATGAATCGATAAGCTGCACTATTTTCAGCACAAACAATAAATACAACCTTAAAGATTTTAGATCCAATTGCATCAACTTTAAAAGAAGGCAATCCTACTTTAGCTAAACACCCTACACTTTCAAGAATTTCAAATTCGGCGCATGCCCTTTCCATAACTCATAAGGTGTTTTATCTATATTTTTATGGGGAACTCTATTAAGAATATGATTAGCAGTCAAAACAACTTCACTCCACATATTATCAGGCAAACCAGAACTAGCAAGCAAAACATTCAGCATTATTTTCAAAGTTTTCTTTTTTCTTTTTTGCAATACCATTATGTTGTGGGCTGTAAGGAATTATAAACTCGTGTATAATACCATTATTCTCACAAAATTCTTTCCACAAGTTAATGATATATTCACCTCCAATATCAGACCTAATCCTTTTCTTTTTTCGATTAAGTTGGTTTTCTACTTCAACTTTATAAGTGTAAAACTCATTGTCAACTTCATCTTTGGATCACAATAAATACAATTTGTTGTACCTCAAATCGTCATCTACAAAAGTGATACAATATCTTTTACCACATCTTCTTTATGTGTTTTTAAATTCTGTCAGGTCAGAATGGACTAATTCCAACAACAATTTTTCGTTCATTTACAGAATTACAAAATTTCTTCTTGTATTTAGCCTCAACACAGATTTCACATTATAAACTAAATTTGCAATTAATCCCATAGCATGCAATCTATTCACATACATTCAAATGTCCAAATCTAGCACGATATAAATCCAAAGACTCAACGATATAAGCATAAGAAGAAACATTTTCATTATCAATCATGGTTTCAAGCATATACAGACATCGAGATCTATAGCCTTTTTGTATGAATTCATCATTTTTAGTCAAAACCATTTTACCAACATCAGTTACTTGTTTAATGCCAGCAATTTCAAGCAATCCAGAAGAAATTAAGTTTTTATGCAAGGAAGGAACATATAAAACATTTTGCAGCAAACGAGAATTCCATGAAATGAGTTTAAGAGATACTTTTCCTTTTCCAAGAACTTGAGAGATGCTCCAATTTACCATATAGACTTGGTCTATTTTTGCAGATTCTTCAATTTCAACAAACAACTTCATGTCAGTGCAAAAATGCTTGATTGCTCCAGTGTCCAATAACCACTTAACCTTGTTGTCCACATGGTTCACCTCAGAGATCATAAAAATCAATTGTTGGTTCTTTTCAATGAGGTTGGCCCGCGACTTTGGTTGATCAGCATTAGACTTAGGAGTTTTCAGCCCTTCGGTAGCACTGGAAAGCACGGTGCCTTAAATTCCCGTAGACATAGCAACCTTGCTTGCCCTTGTCATTTGGTTTTTCCTACTTCTTGAAATTCCGACCCTTCTTATTCTTAACCTTGTCCTTTTTTTGCTCCAGTTGAACCTGTCAATATTGGAAGAAGACTCTTTTGCTCCAGTGCGTGAGGGAGACCTTTCTCTAATTAACTAATCGGCTCATAGAAAGACACATATATAAAGTGCCCAATTTACTTATAAAGTTCCAACATGAAAAGTTTAAAACCCCACTTTTTCAAAAAACTTTTACATTTTTTTAAACATACCTAGTCATTTCTATTATCTAATTATTAGAATAATTGGCTATTATTTTTCTAAACAGAAAATTATAAAGTACACTATATTTTACAGCTAGGAAATTCAAAAACAAATTGTGGTCAATATTCGTCATCTATATTTTAACGATTTCTTCAATTCGGAATTGGGCAAAGTTGAATAGTTTTTTTTATACAAGCAAACATTAGGACCCTTTCAAACAGAAAGACTATCCTAAATCATTCAAATGGATGATCTTTACAAACTGAATACCAAAATTATCAAAAGTAGAGTTCAGATTGGTGAACTCATATCTGCTATGAAGAAGACAAGCCATAGTAGAAGTGGAATTAAGAGGAAGAAGACGCTGAAAGGCGAGCAGTGATGTACCTAAAAAGAGGCAAAAGAAGAAAGTAAAGCAGTAATATCATTAATAATGATGTGGATTTCCCAAGAAACTTTCCAAGTATTCCTGATGGAATTAATAACCACGAGATTGTCACCCTCAAGAACTAGATGTCGAATCTGACTTTGAGCAACACATTGAATACCAAGTAGCGCAGCTAGAGCTTCTACTTTAAGGTAAGAGGTAGATGGAATATTTTCACGATGAAAGGAAAGAACGTTGTTGTGGTGATCACGTAGAAGGTAGCCCAAATGAGTTGAGTCGTCCTATTTTTTGGATCCATCAAATTTTAATTTAACCCAGTTAATGGGAGGTTTCTTCCAGGTTCGGTTCGTGCGGTGTAAACAGTTACGTTTAATGGGTGCTTTGGTGACACTGTTAGTTGAAAATGTCCAATTTTGGAGGTGGAGGAACGCTTGTTGTGCAGGACAGTTGTGCAAGGTATGGTTGTCGTGCCTAAAGATCGTGTTATTTCTATGATTCCAAAGCGACCACCATAGAAAAAGTAGAGGAGTAAAGTATGTATTTGAATGTCTGAAATACTTAAAATTAAATAGGAAATCAGATGTGAACTGGAGGAAAAAAGAAGCATGCAATTTGTTTTCCAGCTTAGAGATCATTTGTTGTGTGAAGGGGCAGGTAAAAAATAAATGATTCAAATTTTCATTATTGTAATGGCAAAGACTACAAGATGCAGAAACTCTGGAGATATGACGGTTAAGGCGTTCAGTGGTAGGTAGAGCATCAGTCAGAGCTTTCCAGATGAAGTTCTGGATTTTAGGTGGAATTTCTAACTTCCAAATCCAGGAGAAACAATTAGATGTCAAATGTGGTAAGTTGGAATGGAAAATGAATGAGTTGATTTAACTGTAAACATACCGTCTGAGGTCTTTTTCCAGATAAGGCGATCTTCAAGAGGGGAAGAAGGAATGTGGACCTTTAGAATTTGACCAATTGTAGTAGGTGGTAGAAGTTGTTGGAGTAATTGCAAATTCCATTGATTGGAGGTTGTAATGAAAGAAGAAACTGTGATATCGATGGGAGTAGAGTGATTGAAGTAAGAGAGAAGATTACCTTCAGGGAGCCAACAATCAGTCCAGAACTTGATATTTTTGCCATTTCCAAGTTCCCAACAGAGGCCACTGTGAAATACATCTCGGAGATGGAGGAGGCGTGAGAATTGCCATGATTGCTTAGGCTTCTTCTTGTAGGAAAAAAGGTCATTGAGGCAAAGATATTTTTCAACAATAGTACGACGCCATAACGAATCCTGATCAGTTATTAATTTTTATAATAATTTTATTTGAAGAGCTTTATTCATATCAGAAGCTTTATGCAGACCAAGACCACCAACTGATTTTGGTCTATATATGCTATCCCAGCTAATGAGAGGACGAAAATGAGTGTGAGACTTATTCCAGAAGAAGTCTTTATTGATTTTATCAATGTCATTAGACAGATTGTGAAAGTAAAAAACTTTGCATTAAGTAATTCATTTTGGATAACAAATTGGATTAAATGAGAATTACTCGTCCGACTTGGAATAGTAAATTGACTCTTCATTTAGATAGTTGTTTTTTGAGACTGTGTAGTGCGTAATCAAAAAATTTCCTTTTGACTCTGCCACGAAGGGACAAGTTGAATAGTTGACCCGAACAAAAAGAACACGATCAGGAGAAGAAGAAAAATGTTTTTTTGTCCATAGAGCAAAAGTGTATAATTGTTATCATAATAGATCGATAAAATGATTTTCGTTAATTTAGCTAAAATTTCGATTTGAGATATATATGATTTGACTAGATTTATAATTTTAAATTAGAGTTATTTTATGACTAAAAAGAAATTTAGAGTAATTTCTTATCTTGGTGCTTGTTTGGTTCAGAAGCAAATTCATGGGAATTTAAATATCCCAGGAAGTGGAATCAAATACATGTGTTTGGTTATCCTTTTTTTTATCTAGAAAAACCATATATTTAAATTCATGGAATTTCTAATTCCTCCATTATATAGGAAGTACACTTACCTACAAGGGGTGTGTAAGATTTTATTCCCCCATTATTTTAATCCTCAAATCACCTAATTACCCTCTCTCAAAATATTATCCCCTCTCAAAATTTTATTCTCCCATTATATTTATAGGGTTATAGTAGTAATTTTATATAAATTCATGTAAACTTCCCACATCCAACCAAACAAAATGTAATTTTCAATATCACATGATTAAAATATTAATCAAACATAATTTCTTAATTCCTAAGAATTATAAATTTAGGAACTTACTTCATGGGAAGTAAATTTCAGGAAATTGCACTTCCTTTTTTTAACCAAACGAGCACTTGATGTGTTCATAACTTCATATTCATATTAATTATGGGATTAGGTGGAGTTGTTTGAACTCTTTTAAGGGTATAGGTAGAAATTGCTTGATCTAAAACAGATTCGAGGTTGATACGTTGGTAGTTGGGAATTGAGATATTTTTGAGATGGGTCACCTAATGCCTTGAAATTATAGTCACCCATTGTGAGTAATTAGCATGTCTTGCGATGAAAGTGTACTCTAATTTTGTTTTAATATATCGAGGAGTTATTATATATTTGTCTTTTAAAGTAAAGAGTAAAAAGTATTGTAATTCTTTGGATTAAGGGAAAAGAAGGGATGAGATTAAAAGTGGTACGGTGGTATTTTTGTTAATACCATGAACTCTTTTTTTTCGGTCCACAAATTATTATTATTTTTAATTTTTTTCTTTGACTTTTGTATTGTGGTAAATGTGAACCTTTAATATAGTGTATAGTTATTAGTTCATCACCCTTTACGTTTTTTTTACTTGGTCTTTGAGGTTCATATGTATCATGTACATGTTCGTATATTAGTTCTCTAAAGTTTATATGTAGCATACACATGTTTATGTTTGATTTTTTTTTACTTGGTCTCTGGTATGCGTGACTTCATGGTACTTCACCTACTCTACTACCAGCTGGGCTATGAGGCTTTAGTATTTTATTAAGAAAAAAATTCAAATAAAATCACGCATATCAGAGAGGGAGGTTCGCGCGCATCCGGCCAAACGAAACGAACAACCATGATCAATTCGTATTTCACACCCGAAAAGCCTTTGTACCTGATCCCGCTTCTTTATGTATAAACAAATTGGATCATTTTCACTCTTATTTTGACTAATACTACGTGAAAGACATCACTCGATTCACTCACGATACACCAAAGAAGATGGAATGCAACAAATAATAGGGAGATTATTATAATTTACACATCTAGGACCTATGTCGGAATCAAAGAGGGCTAAGCCTCCGCTTTTTGCTAGCAAACTCCTTAGGATCTCGTTGGATTCAAGATTCATCCCCTTTTTATTTTTATTATAAAATTATGAAAATCATAAAAAATGTTTTTATCTAGTGGTTTTTGTGTTGGTACTTTTGTAAAATATATCGATAGGTGGTTCAATCCCTATCAACTCTCATCTTTTCTATTTCTTCTTCTTCTTTTATTTTCTTTTTTTATGAAAGAGCATATTTTATTTAAATAGTCACCAAAAAGTATGTATGGTATAAATTGAACAAATTTCAAGTGGTGGGTTTTCAAACATTTATTGTTAGTATAAATTGGTCAAATTCAAGTGGTGGTCTTCAAATGTTTCTCATTAGTTTTAAATATTAATAAAAATGTCAATAAATCAAGCCAAAGAAGAAAATCGAACTAAAAACGCCCCTTTCAATAAATTTTTGCGTCCTCCACTACATAGGACCTTGCGGATATGAGGATGACAACTCATTTAACATGATAACAACAATTATGGACTATTTAAATTTTATTAGGTTTTAAGGCTTGAGATCAAATGAAAAGTCTTCTTAGAGTGGAAAATGAGTAGTAACATGAGTCACATGACCATTGGATCATTATGATCCAATAGTCAAAATAAATTCTCTCACCCCCTATCCCCCCTATCTCTTTGTTTTTTAGAATTTTTTTCCGAAATCTCCGTAATTACCCAAAAAACATATATTTGTCCAATAATTACAGTTTTGTAATTATATTTTTAAAACTTTCTAAATCTCACCCAAAATATTGTGTATAACATCTACATGCAAATGTGGTGATATTTGTTGCTCACTTGCAACACAAATGTGTGTTCGGGCGGGAACGTCTCTTGTGCGGGCGAGAATGTCTCTTGTGCATTTTCAGTTCTCACATAAACAATTGTTCTCACCCGAACCGTCCCATATAGACTCATGTAGTGGTGTTGGCTTAGTCATTTTTCCAATATGGGATTCTTTTCTTTTCTTGTTTTTGCACGCTCCCTCAAGTGACTACTACATGGCCTAGTAGTCACTTGACATCATGCTTTAAGCCCGGAATGCCTAATCAGTGTCATAGCTGATGGTGTTATATAGTAATATTGGTTTTATTCAATTTTCCAACGTGGGATGATATTTTTTCTTGTCCTTTTATCTTCACATGCCTCTCAAGTACATATGCATGGACCAATTGACACTTTATATATTGCTACTCTTTTTCTTTTCTTTTTTTCTTTTTCTCAATTTCAACATCTTAACATGCCCCCCTCAAGTGCAATTAGCCTGGTTTTGTTGACACTTGACAAACCTTTAAGGGCAACTAGACCAGACACACTCTAATACATATTAAAGTCTTAAGGGTTAATCACGGGAAACATGTTTGGTCGTGCGTATGACATGGACAGCGATCTCTTCCCAAAAATACAACAAATAAGGAGAATTAGAGAAGTTGTCTAGAACATTCTAAAATCTTTCAATGTCTTCTGGAAGCATCTGAGTGCATATAGAAGCGTCTAGGACCATTCAGAGGCATATAGAAATATCCGGGACAACCTAGACCTATGTAAAACTTTCTAGACTTGTGTGGAGTCGTGTAGATATGTCTAGAATACATTGGAGTATTCCAGACATGTATAAATGCATGTAGGGGTTTCTAGGAAGGATCTAGACTTGGCTAGACATAACTTAGCCTATGAATCTCTAGAATACTCCATTGTAAAGGTGGATGGTTTGCCTATAAATACCACATCACCCCCTCATTTCCTAAGCCTTTAAGGATCAATGCAATCCATGTAAAATTCTCTTCTAAGCAATGATACGAGTTATTTCCCACATTTTCCTTTGGGTGTTCATTTCTATCCATCTTCTTTAAACACTTCCCTGCGACAATCATTGGGATAAGGCTTGACTTAGCTACTCGAGTTGGTCGAGTTGCCTAAGAGCCATACAGTTTTGAGTCAGAGTCTCTCGGTCCGTGACAATTGGTATCAAAATAGGTTGTTCCAAGGGAATCATGATGGCTAGCAAAGATAAGTCATGTCTGAGGCGGTCAAGTCCAACGGACAAGAAAAGGGGAAAAGAGCATAGAAGAGTAGAGAGAGATAGAGGGATGTAGTGTCCAACTTTGACGACCGTTTGGAGACGGTCCATATCGTCATTAGGGGAGGTACATGACTTAGTGGATGTGCTCAACCGCGATCTACAAGGGGTGTCTAGTCGGGTCGACGACCTTGAGGCGTCTATGGAGGACATCAATGATGGGTTGCATGTCGCACCAAACAAGTCACATGTCGAGCTTGCCACTAAGAATGTAGCACTCGAGGCCATGGGGTTGTCTGTGGGCGAGGAGACCTTACAACTCAATAGTAAGCTCGAGGCATGACAAGCCGCTATGGTGGCGGACCTGCTTTCCACCACACCTGTAAAAAGTGGGGTGCCTAAGCTGAGAGAGTTCTAAGGGGTGAACGTTCGGCCAATAAGGAAAACGTTTTTGTGGGACGTGAAACGATATTTCCCGGTGATGAGGATTACAGAAGACGAGTGAAAGGTTGAGTTAGGGAAGGAAGTTTTGTCTCAAGGGAGACATGATGGTTGACAAGCGCGAAATTCAAACCCAGTCCACCGAGGGCGTTGCAAGAATCGATGGGGGAGGATGACACGATCGACATTCCCTTCCCAAAAATACAACAAATAAGTAGAAGTAGCTAGACAAGTTGTCTAGAACATTCTAGAATCATTCAAAGTCTTTCGGAAGCATCTGAGTGCATCTAGAAGCGTCTAGGACTATTTGGATGCATCTAGGAATATCTGGGACAACCTAGACCCATGTAAAACTTTATAGACTTGTGTGGAGTCCTGTAGATATGCCTAGAATATATTATACACTTGTATAAATGCATGTAGGGATTTCTAAGAAGGATCTAGACTTGGCTAGACATAACTTACCCTATAAATCTCTAGAATTCTACATTGTAAAATAGGATGGCTTGTCTATAAATATCACATCACCCCTCATTTCCTAAGCATCCAAGGATCAAAGCATCCAAAGATCCATGTAATTCATGTAAAACTTTCTAGACTTGTGTGGAGTCATGTAGATATGCCTAGAATATATTATAAACTTGTATAAATACATGTAGGGATTTCTAGGAAGTATCTAGACTTGGCTAGACATAACTTATCCTATAAATCTCTAGAATTCTACTCCGTACATTGTAAAATAGGATTGCTTGTCTATAAATATCACATCACCCCTCATTTCCTAAGCATCCAAGATCAAAGCATCCAAAGATCTATTACATGTAAAACTCTATTCTAAGCAATCATACAAGTTATTTTCCACTTTTTCCTTTGTGTGTTCTTTTCTAGCCATCTTCTTTAAACACTTCATTTACAACAATTATTGAGATAATAATTGACTTAGTTACTCGATTGAATTGAGTTGATTGAAAATCGCATGGTTTCGAGTCAAAATCTCTCGGTGCTTGACACATACACACATAATAAAACCCTATCTATAAAACTATAAAATTTTAACTAAAAATCAATTAATAATAAGTAGGGAGTAAGTCAAAGTTTTATATAATAATATTTGTTTAGTCATTTTTCCAAGGTGAGATTTTTTTATTTTGTTGTTTGGACGCTTATACAATTTTTCTAGAAGATGGTTAATGTATACTCTCTCCGTATGAAAAAGATTATCATTCTAGAGTTTGACACACTTATTAAGAAATACAATAATTATCATATATTCTCATAATTTTTTTTATAAAAATTTATAAATATTTAATAACTCATCTCAATTATAGTCAATAAACATAGAGAATTTATATTAAAAAAAATAAAAAATACAATTTACGATGTCAAACCTCATAATTCATCAATAAATTATTATATAAACACCTAAAATTACAAATTTTTTTATACAAAAATTATGGACTCAAATAACAATATACAAAAATTATGGACTCAAATATCTCACAAAAAAATTTGTCATGTGAACGTTGCGTTGCAGGTTAGAAAACAAATGCGAAAGCACGAAAGTCAGCTCTGGTGTCATTATTTATAATCCCACACATCCCAACGTATACCATATCTTTGGACGAAACAAAATTAACAACAAAAAGAAAAACAAGGTACTAAAAAGAAATTCACTCCCTTCGTTTCTAAAGGTACTAAATTTTGCCTTTCCTTTTCTAACAAAGCTCTTTGCAAAATCCTGTTTCTCTTCCGCATTCAACCCACTTGATTTTTTTCTGCACCTTCCTTCCCCTCTCTCTTCTGTACATTCCCCCATGCTAATTCGTCCTTAGCCCACTGCTTAATTCTGCGAACAATTTGTTGGAACAAGACGAAGTTTAAAAGCTCGATTTCCTGACTCAGCTCACAACTTACAAACGATGACGGGCATTCGCTTTCGAAGCTCGTCGGCAAATGGGTAGGATGACCTAATTACTGCTCTTTCTCTCCTCATTTACGGTTCTTCTCTCTTCTCGGAGTTATACCCGCGATTTGCTATGGTCCCGGCGATTGCTTTTTTTGCTTCATGCAGCGCTGCAATATGACTTTCCCAATTTGTGTTCTTCAAAGTTACTGTGATTGTTGAACTAGGTTTTTCCTTACCTTACTTTTTTTCTTCTGGTTTTGCCTCAGATCCCGTTAAGTCTTACTTGCGTGCTTATCGCTTCACCCCAAAGTTACTGTGCTGCTGATGCTCTTGGGGTTTTCTCTCTCTCCCATGTGCCCGTCTTCGTTCCACATTATCGGGTCAATTTGAGGGCTTTGACCTGTGATGACTCAAGATTTGAGGTATTGTTTTTTCGGTATGAAAAATTATTACTTCGATCGATTAATTGTTACTTCAATGGCAAGTTCTAGTTGCCTGGCTGGGTCGAAATTGGCCGTGTAACTTGTTGGCATGTGATTTTTTTTATGTAGATCCTCTCGGTTTGGTTGCTTCTCATTTCCGAAAAGGTGAACTCAAGGATTCAACGTTTTGAGATTGAATAGCTAGTTCTTATGTTGCAAGGCTTGGTCTGAATTGCAAAGTTCTCAGATCATGGTAGGAAGCTCTCCAATGGCTCTTGTCCTCCAGAGGGTTTTCTGGGTTTCCCTTGTTTGTTCTTTTCTGGGTTATAGAACTCTAAGCTTGACCTGTGATTCCGGTGATTTGCTAGCACTGAAGCAATTTGCCAGTAATCTCACAAGTGGATCTATCATCTCAATTTGGGGAAATAGCTCTGATTGCTGTCAGTGGGAAGGTGTTCTTTGTAATGTGACCGGTGGGGGGTCGGATGTTGGTAGAGTGACTGAGTTGATTCTGCAGAAGAAGGGTCTTAGAGGACCAATTTCAGGCTCCCTTGGTCAGCTGAACCAGCTCAAGGTGCTTGATCTTTCAAGTAACCATCTTGAAGGTGTGTTGCCAGCGGAGCTTTCAAAGTTACAGCAGCTGCTTTCTCTTGATTTCAACAACAACTCGCTTTCTGGATCAGTTATGGAGGCGTTTGCTGGTCTAAAAAATCTTCAATCTGTGAACATCTCTTGCAATTTGTTCAATGGCACACTCCTAGATTTTGGGGTGTTTCCGGTTATGGTTGTGTTCAACATTAGCAACAATTCTTTCACAGGGATAATAAATTCTCAAATATGCAAGTCCAGTAAGATCCAGGTGATTGATATATCGATGAACCGTTTAACAGGAGATCTTCAGAGCTTGGATAATTGCACTTCATCGCTCCGGCAACTGCATATAAATGCAAATTCATTGACAGGCCAGATTCCAGCTTTTGTGTATTCCATGTCTTCTTTGGAGCAGCTCACAATTGCTGAAAACAACTTCTCCGGCCCTTTAAGCCAAGATCTTGGTAAGCTCTCTGGCCTAAAAGTCTTAATCGTTGCCCAGAACCAATTATCTGGTCCTCTTCCAAATATATTTGGCAACCTTACATTGTTGGTACAGTTAACTGCACACTCAAACTTCCTGTCTGGACCTTTGCCTTCTAGCCTTTCCCAATGCAAAATGCTTCAGGTGCTTGATCTCCGAAACAACTCATTCACTGGTCCTATAGACATTGATTTTACCGAGTTATCCAATCTCTGTGTGCTTGATCTTGCCACTAATCACCTGATTGGACCTCTTCCAACTTCACTCTCTAGCTGCAGAAGGCTGAATATCTTGAGCCTGGCTAAGAATAAGCTGAGCGGAGAGTTGCCCAAAGGCTTCGGGGAGCTTACTTCTCTGTCTTTTCTTTCATTGTCAAACAACAGCTTTGTGAATCTATCTTCAGCATTAGCTACCCTACAGCAGTGCAATAATCTTACGACTCTCATCCTCACCAAGAACTTCCATGGTGAAAATGTTCCAATTGATCTGAAAGGGTTTAATAGCCTGATGGTATTTGCACTTGGAAACTGTGGTCTCAATGGTCAAATTCCGGACTGGTTACTGAACTGCAGAAAGTTGCAAGTACTTGACCTTTCTTGGAATAACTTGCAAGGCAACGTCCCTCCTTGGATCGGCAAGATGGATAAATTGTTCTACTTGGACTTGTCAAATAATTCACTGACTGGGGAAATTCCCCAGAGCTTGACACAACTCACGAGGCTTGTCTCTTCAAGTGTCGCAACCCTGGATCCTTCTGCGTTTGTTGGTACTCCTCTTTACGTGAAGAGGAATCAAAGTGCTCGGGGTCTGCCGTACAACCAACCGTCGAATTTTCCTCCATCAATTTTGTTGAGCAACAATAGAATCAATGGCACAATACCACCTGATATTGGAAGGTTGAAGCAACTCCATTCGCTTGATCTGAGCAGGAATAACATCACTGGAGCTATCCCTGACTCGATTTCAAATATAAGTAACCTTGAAGTCTTGGATTTGTCACACAATGATCTGAAAGGCTCAATACCTCCATCTGTTGTTAAGCTCAATTTTCTTTCATGGTTCAGCGTAGCATATAATCAACTGCAGGGCCAGATTCCTACAAAAGGGCAGTTTTTGAGCTTTTCCAACTCGAGCTATGAGGGAAATCCCGGTCTATGTGGGATGCCAGTGCTTTCCCCGTGTGGAGTTTCTCTCAGACCTGCATTTTCATCTCACTCAGCTAAATTACGCAGAAGCAGCATTCTTGGCATAACAATCAGCGTAGGAGTTGGTATTGCTTTGCTTTTGGCAACAATTCTGCTCAAGGTGTTGGCGAGAGATTCCAGAGACCGAGTTGATCATTTGGGAGATGAAGAGAGTCGAGTTCCCAGGTCCTCCGAAGGATTGGGGTCCTCAAAGCTGGAACTTTTCCAGTATTCAGTTTGCAAGGAATTGACAGTTGATGAGTTGCTAAAATCAACAGATAACTTCAGCCAAGCAAATATAATTGGTTGTGGAGGATTTGGTCTGGTTTACAAGGCCACCCTCCCAAATGGCACCAACTTTGCAATCAAGAGGATGTCGGGGGATTGCTGTCAAATGGAACGCGAGTTCCATGCTGAAGTGGAAGCCTTGTCTAGGGCTCAACATAAGAATCTGGTATCCCTGCAAGGCTACTGTGAGCTTGGCAACGACAGGCTGTTGATATACACATTCATGGAGAATGGGAGCCTGGATTATTGGTTGCACGAGTGTATAGACGGGAACTCGGTTCTTAAATGGAGTACAAGAGTGAAGATAGCTCAGGGAGCTGGTCATGGTTTGGCTTACTTGCATAAAGTTTGTGAGCCAAATATAGTACACAGGGACATAAAGTCTAGCAACATCCTTCTGAATGAGAACTTCGAAGCACATTTAGCAGATTTTGGTCTATCAAGGCTGCTTCGTCCTTATGACACTCATGTAACAACGGACTTGGTTGGGACTCTGGGCTATATACCTCCTGAGTATAGCCAGACTCTGACAGCAACAGTCAAGGGTGATGTGTACAGCTTCGGTGTTGTGCTTATGGAGCTTCTTACTGGGCGTAGACCCGTTGAAGTTTGCAAAGGGAAGAACTGCAGGGATCTGGTCTCCTGGGTGTTCCAAATGAAGTCCGAGAAGAAGGAAGAGCTAGTGATAGACGCATCAATCTGGAACAAAGATGATGAGAAGCAAGTATTGGAGGTACTTAACATTGCCTGTAAATGCTTAGATCAGGATCCTAGGCGAAGACCTTCCATAGATCAAGTTGTTTCGTTGCTTGATGCAGTTGCTGCAGTCTAATGAGTTGTATTTGAAACATGAATTTGGGAAGTTTAGAACTTGAAATACTATTATGTACAGCTAGTAATACAATAGGCTAATGGGGGAGGATAGCGGCTCATGAGTTAGTTTTTTGTCAAATGCTTCCTGTATACAGACATTGTTCACAATTTGTGTACTTGAGACATTCTTGGGCTTCTGTATCAGGCTGAGTATCTGTTCTGTTTGTAAGAAACTAAATTCAAGCCGAATGAAGGGAGCCAAACCAATCATCAATATGTATTATATTTTATTTTCTGTACTCTTTGGTCCTTTCAACTTGTTTATATATCCATAAAAAAAAAAACTTGTTTATATATACTTTGGGTAAGTACGGCCAAGGAAGAAAGCAGATCATTGCAAGCACAAGGCGTCAAACGCAGGAGCAGGTTGCGTGGAGATGCTGTTCACAATTCTGTAGCCACTTGGCAAACCCGCCACATTACTTATCCAAGTGGCTACAGAATGAGTGAGAGAAGCACAAAAGGGATAATGAATTCACCAAAACTCTCCACCTTGCTTCATTCCTCTTCCCTCCTCCCAGTTTGGAGGGCTGCTGCCCTTTCCTTACATGTCTCTCACCCTCACCAGGCAAGCATTTTGATGATTGTTTCTGGGTTTTACTCGGTTGCAACAATAGCTTTGAATCAGATCACTATATTACATACACCAATTTCCTTAAAAAAGTTGATGTTCTCAACATTGAATTTGGTTTTAGAAGAGGCAAGAGATGAGAGATCAACAACAGGGATGTGAAATTGATAATCAAAGCAGGATCTTGCACAATTTGAGTTGAGGGTATCCTCAATTAAGCTCTTCACACTGAGCAAAGCCTGAAATGTTTTAGATTTTTACAGGGGAGGAGCAGATACCAGAAACATGAACACGCCTCCAATTGAGGATATCCTCAACACATCAAGGAAGAGATTTCAGTTGGTAGCAATGACAACGGCAAGGGAACCTACAACAATGAAGAGGGCTCGGACACAGAGGATGAAGGAGCTTCTACTTTGCTCAAAGACCAATCAGTCTTCATCCTAATCCATCTTACTCTTTCGTTTTGTATTACATGTTTCCTCATCAAAAAATGTCTTTCTTGTCTCCTTGATTTGATGGCCCATCTGGTTAGATATCGTTTCTCATGTTGATTATTCTTCAAGCCAAATATCCATCAAGGATTCAACGCAGGGTACAAGTGTAACATCTCATTTTAATACAAAAAGAAAATTAACTAAAAAAAATAGCCCTTCATATAAACAGCACGAACAAGAATCCTCAGCGGACTTCCGAGTGCAATTTCATTTTGATTCAAGACCTGTTTCCACGTCACCAAAGTCTACTCCTTGTCTTCTTTATGGTGATTTTTCGTCTCCAGCTCCTTCGGCTTTCCCTTCTTTGCTGATCTGAAAATTGTCCGGAGAGAATTGTGATAAACTATATTGCAGAGTAAAAGAACAACAATTTCTAAACAAGGTTTACAAGTGCACACTGAAAATCAAATTATGAAAATGGAGTCAACTAAACTGAAGTTTCTAGCAGACGAATAACAAACATTGCCTAAACTAAATGCTTAACCTTATTCAACCTAGATATCATACCACCAGTTCAAACATCTACTCAACAACCAACTCGAGAGCTGAAAATAATACGATAGAGGTTTATTTGGAAACCGATAGATGATACTGATACAGCTATGCCCTAGAAATCCAAAATAGAACTAAAACATTTGCTAATATCCGCTTAACACTAAACATCGTCAATCTTAGAGCGCCATAAATCTTGCAACATAGCGAATTTCGGATCCACGACGAGGGGAAGAGGAGGATTACTTAGAAACGGCGACGGATTCGTCTTCGAGCCAGTTGCGGATCTGACGAGCGTTGCGCTTGAAGATGCCGACGGATTGTTTGATGTCGGTTCTGGCGAGGAGTATGAGGGATCCTACTCCGGCTACCGTTAGAATGAAGTTGGTCAAACCCATTGCAACGAAGAGAAGAGAACGAGCAACTCTCGATTTGCAGACGGGGGAGAAGACGGCGTATTTGTTCTCCCATCCCCATCCCCCAAGATTTCGTAACGGACAAGCTATTGACAAATTGGGCCTCAGACCAGTTGGTTCGGCCCATTAAGGAAGTTTCCTACACAAACTGTAAAATCGATCAAGGTATATACGTGACAACTGAGAGTACGTGTAACTTGATGATCAACTATCAGGTAACACGTGTCTAACTTCATGGACACGTGTCACACGCAATGAGAATCCCTGTTTCTCGTTGTTATAAAACAGAGAGCTCCAAGTGTGTGTTGATCTACAGGAATCGTAAAATTTGAAGTTGTTAAGGAAGACGATAATGTCTTTAAGGATAGTCAACAAAGCGGCAGGAGTCAAAGCTTTAAACATCACAAGAGCTCTCTCTACCAAATTCTCCTCTCGCGCTCCCAATCCAGACTACCCTCAGGCATAATCGATCTGTTCACTCACTCTTGTTGTATTTTTAGTATAATTTTTTCCACCAAAAGTGACTGAACTTAGCTTAATTGATCTTCAGGGCGCCAACGTGGCAGGGTCGACGCACGGAAGGCGCAACGACGATGACGTGGTTTCGAGGAGAATAAGGGAGTCGCTAGACAACGACGATGGGAGGGACTACGGGGAGGGGGGTGACGGGGGCAGGAGGGGAGAAGGAGACGTGTCGGGATTCATGGCGGAGAAAGCGAGGAAGGGGGCGCTCAACGCGGCTGGGGCGGTGGCGGAGGGCATGGAGCAGACGTGGGGGGCGGTTAAGGAGACCACCGAGAAGGTCAAAGACGCCATGTTGGGCGACGAGCACGAGAGGGCCCGCAATGACCAAGCCGCGGATGATCGTCTGCGTAACCGTGATTCCAAATGGCGCGCTTGAGTCTTGAGTGACCGCGCTGTATATATGTATGTATGTCACCAACAAGCACAATTTGTTGTTTGAATTTGTTTTACGTGTCATGAGACTCATGACTAATGTTTTTGTTTGTTTGTTCGGTTAAGTTTTGGTTGAATTTTTGCATATAATCACTTTAGCAAGTAAAGGTTTTGTAATAATCCCATTAACAAGTAAAACTCTGTAATATGAAATTTTTATACTACCAACCAATACACATAATAAAATTAACAGATTTTGGTTGGAAAATTAACAGATTAAAATGAGATCACTAGATACTTATTCTTAAGTTAATTTTTGTTTTAAATAATAACAAAAGACTAAAAACATTGAAAAATAATAACAAAAGACTACCGATTAAAGAATTGTGCTTCCTCTTAATTACATGGTAGAGCATATCTAAAATAGAATTGGTAATTACATCTATATGGTACTTGATCAAGTATACGTAAGATCAAGTATACGTAAAATCTTAACTAAAAAAAGCAGAAAAGTTTGTGCTGGAATAAACCAGTAGATAAGATTATTAAGACTAGTTTAATTCTCGTACCCTATACGAATTGGTTTATCACGGAATTTATTTATCGAATTATTATTTAGATGCTTAAAAATGTAAATTATATCTTCAAAGTATTTATGGAAGAAAAATGCTAAGACCGGATTCGATCATCTAGGGTTTTAGAGAGGCTTTGTGCCTTGCGTAGGTGTGCGATTTATTTGATCATTTCATAATCTAAGTAAGGAAAATTGTGCGATTTATTTGATCCCTTCATATTAGGAAATGATCAAATACTTGTTATATATTTTCATATTTTAAAAGGTAAAATTATATTTTCAAAATATTTATGGAAAAAAGTAGAACAAAATAATTGAAAAGCGTGTGTAAATCCGGCTATTATAGGTAGTAATTTTATTTTATTTTATTTTATTAGTTTTTTGACATATCTGTCGAAAAAATATAAGGGTGACACGTGACAAATTGAATACAGAGGCGCCACGTGACAACGTAAATTTCGGGCTCATTCTGCGGACACCACGTGGCGTAGTCAGTATTCTGCTTTAGTAATTATATAGTAGATTAATTTGGTGGATAAAAGCGTGCAGACTAAAAAAAGCAGAAAAGTTGTGGTGGAATAAGTGCTCGTTTGGTTGAATATACATAGGAAGTGTAATTTTTTAGGAAATTATTTTATGTGAAATTATATTATAGAAATTTGAATTTATGGAAATTAGTAAATTATGTTTAGTTAAAATTTAAATTATGAGAAATATAAGAGAAGAAAATCTTACCTATCCCTTCTTAGGTGATTGGAATTTATGTGTTTTGCAGGAATTGAAAATCATATGAATTAAAATATCTGAGTTTTTCAAAACTAAAAAGTCAATCAAACACATATATTTGTCTATCACTTTCCACAGTATTCAATCACTTTCTACAGTATTCAAATTCATATTTATGAAAATTTACTTACCAACCAAAGATCACTAAATCATTAGATTAGATTATTAAGATTAATTTTGGTGAATAAAAGCGTGCAGTGATATTAAGATTTAGAAAGATCTTGTTTCAAAATCTTGGGCGAAGGGTGGCCTTTGGACACGTAGCCAGAGTTGAATAGAAAAAAAAATTATATTATCGCATATGTCGTGTGGAGGTAGAAGGCCCATGGGTCGTGGATCCATAAAAAAACACGTTTATTTTTTAGCGTATAGACATTTTTGCTGTTTAACACATAGGCTCCACACGTTACGTATAGAGGTGATCTTCAAAACCACACGTAACGTGTGGAGCCTATCCACACGTTACGTGAAGAGGCTCCATAGAAAGAGGTATAGACTTAATGTGAGGAGAGTGTCCCCACGTTAAGTAGACCTCTTTTTTTTTTAATTAAGTAACGTTATACGAAGTATTTCGGTCTTCTTCGCTTATTATCGAGTTTTATAATAAGATTGAAGTTACGATTGTATTGATTCAGTTACATTCGCTTATTTCGGTCTTCTGCCCTTCCAATGTAAAGTTGTCGAGCGAGCCACCGAGCCGCTTCCAACCTAAAGATAGCGTATGTTTAGGGTTTATGACATGTAATAGTTATAGTATGTATTTGTGTTTTAATGATGTGTATGAAACATAAGATTGTTTTCAAATAGGCATTATGGGAGGGTTACCCTCATTGTGTAGCTCAACTTGTATTAATCTTTATAAGAATAATACAAAATGATCATCAACATAGAAGACAATACAAATTGTTCATAACCCAAATTGACTACAACCACATTTAGCACACAATACAGAAAACAATACAAATTGATCATAAACTTAGAAAAAATTAGAGAAAAGATATGACATTGCTTTAGCGTTTGAAGAAATTAGGGTAGTCTCTGGTGAACGTTCGCTTCATATGACATCTCTGGTTTGCTAAAATTGCTTGCTCCCTACAAAGATTGATAGTACATAAACAACATTACACAAAAGATACGACATTAATCACCTACGATGTACATCATTTAATAGATTGAAGTTATACCTACGAATGTTATCAAGATCTTTAACAAGTTCTTGATTTTTCTTAACAAGATCTTGTTTTTTCTGCCATTGTTGTCGAATAACCGCGTGTTCCCTGTCCTCGTACATTGGATCAATCCACTCCCTGAAACGACACCCCACTTTTGGGCATCCCTAATACCTCCTTCCGTTGTTCCACTGCAAATCCTAAGTTCAGACAACGGCTTTCAAATTACAATAGCATAGCCTATCTGCGTTTGTTGATGATTTGGATGAAGATGCCATTGTTTGTTGTAGTGTTTGGTTTCCTACAAATATCATAAATCCATTAATATCAAAAATTAGGGTTACTAAATCGATAGAAACTGGAAGAAGAAGCTTACCCAAAAGTGTATCTGTAGGCGCCGCTTGTGTTGGAATTGTTGTAGTGAACAAACAACCTTAATGCTTCTTATATAGTGAAAAAACAATGTGTTTGACAGCTAATAACCAGCTGGAAAAAAGGAGAAATCTGATTGACAAATCTTTGACAGCTAATAACCAGCTGTTGTATATAGCTGTATACAGTTGTAGTCACGAGTCTTTTATCCTAAACCTCTAAACCCTAAATCCTAAACCCTAAGGAGGAAATGTATCACCACGTTACGTGTGCGCACCTTGTTCAATCTGAATTCACGTGATGGACAAGGACAACATCATCACTGCACAATACATGTATATTTAAAGACTACCCTAAACCCTAAACCTAAACCCTAAAACCTAATGCCCAAACCTCTAAAACCTAAACCCTAGCCCTAAACCCTTAAGGGAAAAAGAATCACCACGTTACATGTGAGCATAATCAACACGTTACGTGTAGTAGAGGCTCACATATAACGTGTGGGATAACCTCACACGTAACGTGGGGATACGGTTGTTGTAAAATGCATTGAACTAACCGTCTTGTCCCTACCTAACTGAATTAATGGTCCCCTCTTCATCTTCCCTGGCTAAGCCCCAATTTCGAGCCTAAACCCTTCATTTGAAACACTAAAAAAATTGTGTTTTACACCCTCAAATTTATTTATTTTAAAATGGACAATATCAACAACAATGATTAATGGAACAACAATGTTGAAGAGAATCCACTTCCAAGTGAGGTAATTTCCGTTATTTAAAGTTAAAGTTTTCATTTTTTGTTTGGGACATGTTCAAAGTTTTGATCTTTAGTTGCTGAAAACAATACATGATATTTGTTGTTTAGGTGTTAGAAACCAAGTTTCACATGCTAGATTTCAAAGTTTTGAACTTGATATTTGTTGTTTAGGTGTTAGAAACCAAGTTTTATATGCTAGATTTTGAGGGATACATGTTTATTCAAGCAAGTTCCACGTTACATTGAAGAACAGTTTCACACGTTATGCCCTAAACATGTCCCACACATAACGTGTGAAACATGTCCACACGTAACGTGTGAAACATGTGCCAGATTGTGGTTTCACACGTTACGTGTGCAACTGTTCCACACATAACGTGTGAAACATGTCCACACGTAACGTGGGAAACATTTGCCAGATTGTGGTTTCACACGTTACGTGTGCAACTGTTCCACACATAACGTGTGAAACATGTCCACACGTAACGTGTGAAACATGTGCTAGATTGTGGTTTCTGGCGGTTTCTGTGCCTTCTGTAAAAGGGCACGATTCCTGGCACGGTTTGTCACAAACCGTGCGCTCTTCCAGAATGTGGTTTCTGGCGGTTTCTGTTCCTTCTATAAAATTGAACCTTGTGGAAAATAAGAAAAATAATGTGAGGGATGGGTTATTACACATTTATATTCGATCAATATTTTTGTGCCTTCTGTAAAAGGACAAGGTTTGTTCACTTTAAATTGATGTCTAAGAATGCTTCCTTAAAGAGAATTATGGTTTCACACTTGATAATTAGTTCACTACTTGATGAGACGATTCCATGTGTATGCAGGCGAACTATTATTTGTACGAGGGGTTGAACAATATTTCCCTCGATGATTGGAGCACCCCACAAAAATCATTTTCTGGTTGGGAGACACCTCATCAACCGTTGCCGGAATGGAACACACCATTTGAGTGTAAAACACCAGAAGATATACCATCCTTCTCACTTGGAGTGTTTGACTTTAGCTGTCCTCCTCCAAAAGCATTTTTATCTCATGAAGAGACTAAGAATTCGGCTTCTGTTAACCCACAATTTTGCTTTCCATCCCTACACACACAACCTTAGTTCAGAAATGATCCAAAAGATGACGTTTTTGTCTCTGTTGATTATTCAGAGTTCTTCACAACAAACCAAATCTGGGAGTCCAGAGAAGAAGCATTTATATGGGCACGGGAGACTGATATGTCTCATAACTTCTGCATCATAAAGGGGAGGAATAAACCTTCCATGTATAAAGCCCTTGGGGGGACTTGGTTACCGTGCGATAGGCATGGACAAAATATCCGTAAACAAGCTGACCAAGTGAGGGATATCACAAAGTCCAAGAAGTGTGGGTGTCCATTCATGTTGAGGTTGAAAGAAGGGCCGAAGGGATCATGGAAGATCACTGTACAACATGAAACTCATAATCATGTGATCAAAGACAATTTGTTTGGTCATGCTTTAGCTGGACGACCAAACGCTGAGGAGAAGGAGATTATTAGGGTGAGATTTCATGACCCGTCTGCGGGTGATTTGGTATATCCATTCCTTGAACGATTGACGGAGTACCAAGCACACAAACCAAAGGGTCACGGAAAGAAGAAAGTTGAAACTATTGTATGATGCAATGACTTTGATGTAATAGCAAGACACATGTTCGTTGTATTTATGACCTGAGACACATGTTCGTTGTATTTATGACCTGTTGATGTAATACCAATACACATGTTCGTTGTATTCATCCTAGGGATGGCAACGGGGCGGGAATTTCCCGTTCCCCGCGGGGATTCCCCACCACGGGGACAGGGATTTTAAACGGGGATGGGGGCGGGGATTGGGGAAAATTAAATCCCCGTGCGGGGACGGGGTTGGGGAGAGGGGTCCCCGCCCCGTCCCCCGCCCCGCCCCCGTCCCCGTCGGGGAACCCCGCCCCCGTCCCCACCGGGGAACCCCGCCCCCGTCCCCGTCGGGGAGCCCCGCCCCCGTCCCCGCCGGGGAGCCCCGCTGGAAAATTGCCCAAACCCTTTAAATTCCCAAACCCTTGTACCCTAACCATTGTAACCTCAACTCCAAGTCTCCAATACCCTAACCTACTAGCCCTTGTACCATCAACCCAGATACATAATAATGTATATAAATCAGTTATATTAAGCCTTTATCAAGTCCTAAATCCTAAAAAAAATGTTGTTATAACTTTATCAGTTATATTAAGCCTTTATACATAATAATGTATATAAATCAGTATTGATCAAGTGATATAATAGTGTATATTTAATAATATATATGGTAAAATGTAAAATGAAAAATTTTTGGGGCTGGAAATTCCCCGTCGGGGAATTTATATGGGGAAAATTTACGGGGACGAGGATTCCCCAACGGGGATGGGGATGGGGCGGGGACGGGGCCAAATTTTTAACTACAACGGGGACGGGGAATATAACACTAAACGGGGATGGGGACGGGGAGGGTACTCCCCGCCCCGAACCCGCCCCGTTGCCATCCCTAATTCATCCCTCATCATTTTGCTTACCGGAAAGCCGAGAGCACCGCACGGCCTATGCGGTAAAATGCAGGGTCGTGCGGTCTTCGCTGATTTTTTTTTGTTAAAAGCCGAGAGCACTGCACGGCCTGTGCGGTAAAAAGCATGGACGTGCGTTCTTCCTTTATTGTTTTGTGAAAAGCCGAGAGCACCGCACGGCCGTGCGTTTTACACAGATTATATCAGAACCACACGTAATATGTGGGACCTTGCCACACGTTACGTGTGGATTTCTAGATCCTTTTGGCGGTTTCTGTTCCTTCTATAAAATTAAAACTTGTGGAAAATAAGAAAAATTGAACCTATCTGTATGATCTACTGTTTATCGTGATGGCGGTTTACACATAATTACGTCATCTAGTTCGTTGGCCACACGTGAAGACATCTTAAACTTGGGAATACACTCTCAAGAATATCATAACAAACATTCAAATAGAAGTCATAACATTCATTGTTTCCATAATCCAAAGTTCAATCAAATCCATAAAACGAAACAAGTTTAATCATAAAACAGTCTCCACAGCTTTCTCGGTGATTAGGAAGGAAGGGATACATTCGCTCCAATGACGCGACACCTCCCGGCGTAGCGCCTCTGCTACATCTTCACATTCATGGTTGCGATGTGGCTGAAGATCATTGTAGCAGTATTCGAAGGCCTGCACACAAAAACGTTGATATGTATAATAAATATAGATTGAGTTAACCAAAAATTAAACAACCTACAAATTAGTCAATTTCATACCTGTGTCGCGTCTTCAATGGTCGTGGGGTTGACGAATGGGTGTGTACATGGGAGGTACCAGCCCATGTAATCACCGCTACAATCATGCCCTTGCTGGATAGGAGGACCCATCGCATCTAGAGTCATGGAATGTATATTCTAGGCATCCCAGACAAATTGAGCTATGTCGTACTCCACAGTGTATGTGCTGATTTTGGCCCCCCTATGTGCCTTTACTGGCACTATAGGCGGTCTTGGAACCTGCTGTACACGGGCAAACTGTCTCGCCACACGGTCTGGCATGTACGGCTCAGTTATCCAAAGACACGAGATAACTCCATGGAAGCGCGATGGAGCAAAGCTCACATCGTTAAAGTCAATCGGACCGTACGGGCATCCAATCAACCTAAACATAATATAATGCAAAAGAATTAAAAATCAAAGTCAACCTAATTTACCATGTCTGCAGTCATCATATCGAGCTCCATTCTGTAATTTCTCATGGGGTTGGGTTTCACTGAAAGGTCCCATCTACGAGCATAAGGGATCGCATGTTCAAAGTCCTAGTCTCTACTCCGTGCAGGTCTGAACATGATGAAATATTGGTATATCCACGCCTGAAAGGGAATTTTTGTAAGCAATCTATGTTATTGAATAATTACATTTACAACAAAAAATTTGGTATAAATAATAGTTTTTATAATTACAAAAATATACCTGAATCAGAGTGTAGCATGTGGACATCAATCTCGCATCTTTTCTTGCGCACTCACCCAAGCTGCGGTACACGTGGGAAAGAACGCCAACACCCCATGCATAATCCATGGTAGACGAGTGATCAGCCACAAATCCCGTATAGTACAATGGCAATTTGTGTTGGGACTTGTCTGGGAAGAGACAAGAGCCCAACAAGTAAGTACAGCAAGTACCCAGACGCACACTGTTCGTCATTCAGCCATCCGCAATGCCCCTTGAACCACTCAGCAATTATGGTACCAGATGACACCTTCTCAGTAGGCAACTCAAAGAACTCCCCTGCCTCCTCCATCATGGCCTTCTTCAAATCAATCACCCACAACTGCTCATGCCATTTCTGTGGAGGTGCCATGTCTTTTCCGTGGATGCTTAGCCCAAGGATCAACAATACGTCATGGAGAGTTATGGTCATCTCTCCCCATGGCATATGGAACGAGCTGGTTTCAGGTTGCCAACGCTCAACGAACGCACCAATCAGCGTCTCGTGCACATGCTCATGCATCACATCCGGAATATGACACATCCCTAATCCAGATGCCAGTTGACCCCATTCCGTTTCCAACTGCAAAGGCCATGCGCGTATCTGTTTGCCTCGTTGCTGAAACCTCAACGGTGGCACATGCTATAAATATTTGCATTTTGAAACCAGTGTAAGCAATCGATTTGATATATTTATAATAAAATGTGAAATTTCAAGAATAAGGTTTTCCATGCAACTTACAATGCGCTGGTAAAGGGTGTACGCCACGTGATTGGCAAAACCCTTCAGAAGTTCAGGCATCTCCGGACCTCCAGGTACTCTAACCTGCAATTCAGGGTCAAATCTGCCCTTTTTCTTCGATCGGGAAGGTTTTGCCCGCAAAGAGGTGGCTTCATGTGGCTCCTCGTCCACGTATTGAGGTTCACCTCTTGGAACCCAAGCTTGGCTATCCTCGTCCTACATTTGTTTTTAACAAATGATAAGTATTTACATTTTTATAAAACACTTATCTTTTCAGATACTAAATCTACTTACCATAGCGCTCTGATAGGGGGCGTTCGGGTAGAGGCCCAGGTTCTTCCATGGGTTGTGTTGCATCTGCTCATGTACGTCCTGATAATACACAAGGATGTGATAGGGCAGTGGGATCTGCTGAGGCGGCGGACTAAACATGGGGCCATAATAGTTATCCTGATTCATTGTATCAGAATAACCTCGGAGCGAGCTCGCGTTGTAATCTGGGTACAATTGAGGCTCTGAGTCAGCCCGACCACCAGCGGCAGGAAAAGATGGCACAACAATCATCACTGGCAGATCCTGACTACCGCTAGCAGCTCCCGTCTGATAGAGGCCTGTCTCATCCCGACGGTAGCAAATATTCCTATTTTTCCTTTTCTCGGACATGGTAACCTCTTGTTCAGTCTGAAACGATTGGTCACGGACGAGGTTTCTTTGGTTCTTTCGGCTTGTTCTTTCACCGGGCTCCATCTACAGTAATATATCAAAATTTTATTTCAAATAATACAATTCTGGAATCTGGAAAAATCGCCGGAGAAGACGCCGGAAAGTCGCCAGAGAAGACGCCGGAGATCTGGAACTAGACAATCCACACGTAACGTGTGGAGACAGACCACACGTAACGTGTGGAGACAGACCACACGTTACGTGTGGAAAGCCTTCACACGTTACGTGTGGAATGTCCATTTACACTTTTCCGGCGTCTTCTCCGGCGTCTTCTTCGGCGTCTTCTCCGGCGACTGACGAATTTTGTAGATTTCGGCACATTAAATTGCTCAAAATTTTCCAAAAAATAAAAAAAAATCACACTAATTTAACAAATCTAACTAAAATATCAGTTGCATTTGGCTATTTTCATACAAATCCAACAAAAATCCTAAACACCCTTTCATACAAATATTACAAATTTCAACCATTTCATACAAATATATCTATCAAATTAACCAACAAATACAAATAACTACTTCAAAGTTACACAAAACCAACTACAAAAACACATGAATAATATGGATCTACTATTACTAACAAAAAAATTACAAAATTAACAAAAACCAAACAAGAATGAATACTCATTAACCTTAAAAGATTTAGATTCTATGTAACGTGCAGAGTTTGTTGATTCGTAACGAGGAGATCCACGAGGTACGTTACGCGGACAGAGCAATGGGCTGAGAGAGGAGGCGGCGGTTTAGGGTAGAGGAATAAGAATTTTGGCTTTTATAGCCACTTACACTCCACACGTAACGTGGGATTGACCTTATTGCAAACCATAGCCACTCATTTTCATTAGAAGATATTCCAATCAACCCAGAACTTTTAATCCGCATCCGAAAAGATGTTATTAGTTGGTTTTCAAGAATAATTTAATACTAATCTGATTCTTATCTTATAAAAAAATAAAGGTTTAGTACTCTCTTTTTTACAAAAGATTGATTGGTTAGATTAAATAGATTGATTGAATTTTTTTATTATTTATTGGTAAATAAATATTATTTATGGTTTGATCTAAGTACACTCATTAGCCTGCCAAAAAACACTACGAAGTATATTAGTAGAGTAGGAATACATAAGCTTAGTTCTCGAGTCTTGTACGAAATTTATTTTATTATTCTAACATTTTAATAAAAGTATTTATAGAATTATGTAAAAATATTTAATGATTGAAAATACATTTAAAATTATAATATAAATAAATGTATACAAATAAACAATTAACTAAAATGAATAAAATTTGTATGATAATATAAGTTATTATATACTAATAAGCACCTAATCAAGAGGAATAAATTTCATACGAAGATGAAATCAAATCTCTATACTCAAATAGAAAAGTTTGATAGCTTAAGGACTCGTTTAGTATCGCTATTAAAGATATGAGATATCAGATATGGGTATCGGTATGAGTATCAAGATATGGGTATGAGTGATATCAAGGTATCGGGTATGGGTATAGATATGAGTGATATTTTTGATATACTCATTATGTGTGAGATATCAAAATAACACTCTGATATCACTCATACTCATATCCTGATATCTATAACTCATATCAAACAGCAGATATCAGTTTGATATCGATATCATGATTATACCAAACACAGATATGGATATGAGTGATATCCATACCCATACCTAATATCCTGATATCAATATCAAACGGGCCCTAAAGGAGTATGAGAGTTGCATGCGAGAAGAAAAAGATTAAATGTAGGAGGAATCTAAGATATAAAGAACTAATAAATTTCGTATGTGAGTATTTAGGATTAAAATAAGGATTTAAAAACAGATGCGTAAGATGTTGCCGATGTAAACAGACTCTTTGTTCTGTTTGTTCGTTCTGGTCATTGTTCAAGCGCGCACTAAATAATCTGCTTCTATAAATAACACAACATATGTAGATTTCTTCCTTATGAAGGTAGCAGTAAGTTAGGATCCGTTTCAATTCCCAAAAATAATGTATTAAATTACATTGTTTTGTATTAAATTACATTTAAAAGATTATCTTTTTAATGTATTATTTAGGAAATCCAAACAAATCCTTAATTAGGAGATTGATCCCATGTGAGGCGCGTCCACTAAAATGCGGAACTTTTCCTTGAAATTCTCCACTAGAAGATGACATTTTTTCAAATGCGTTTTGGAACAGTTTGAGATGTAAAAAACTTTGAGATGTAAAAAACTTTAAGTTATTATATACTAAGGGTGAGATTCGGGTACGAAAGCTGCTTATAATACAAAATACGAAAGAATACTAGCCGTCTGCGTGTAAACCTTTATTTATTACACGCGCTTTATTCGCTCACTGTTATTCGCTCGCCTTCAAATGCACCTTATGTTTATATGTTTGCATTTTACGTTTATTTTCTTGCACTTTATTTTTGTTCGCTTGCACTTAGTGTTTATTTGCTTGCACTTTATGTTTTTTTGCTTGCACTTATTCTTATATGCTTGTACTTTATGTTTTCCTGCTTGCACTTTTATTTATCTGGTTGCACATTGTGTATATTCACATGCACATTTTGTTTGCTTGTATTTTATTCTTATATGCTTGCCAACAATGTTTTTCTTCTTGCACATTGTGTATATTCGAATGCATTTTATGTTTATTTGCTTGCACTTTATGTTTATTTTCTTGCACATTATGATAGGTTCAAGGGATTAAACAACAGAAAGTGTAAGCCAATAGGAAGAAAGTGCATGAAAATACAGGGTAAAGTACAAGCAAGTGAACAGAAAGTGCAAGCAAATATGAGATTAAAAAATATTTAAAATGCAAGCAAACATAAAGTGAATCTGAATAATGAATAAGTGCAAGCGAATTGAACGAAAGTGCAAGCTATTAAACAAAAGTGCAAGTGGTTAAAGAGGAAGTGCAAATGAATAAAAAAAGTGCAAGGGATGAAACAACATAAAATTGCAAGACAATAGGAAGAAAGTGCATGGAAATACAGAGTAAAGTACAAACAAGTGAACAGAAAGTGCAAGCAAATATGAGATTAAAAAATATTTAAAATGCAAGCAAGCGAACAGAAAGTGCATCAGAATAATGAATAAGTGCAAGCGAATAGAATGAAAGTGCAAGTTGTTAAAGAGGAAGTGCAAATGAATAAAAAAAAACAAGGGATAAAACAACAGAAAAGTGCAAGCCAATAGAAAGAAAGTGCATGGAAATACAGTGTAAAGTGCAAACAAGTGAACAGAAAGTGCAAACAAATATTAGATTAAAAAATATTTAAAATGCAAGCAAGCGAACATAAAGTGCATCAGAATAATGAATAAGTGCAAGCGAATAGAATGAAAGTGCAAGTTGTTAAAGAGAAAGTGCAAATAAATATAAAAAAAGTACAAGGGATAAAACAACAGAAAAGTGCAAGCCAATAGAAAGAAAGTGCATGAAAATACAGTGTAAAGTGTAAGCAAGTGAACAGAAAAGTACAAGCAAATATGAGATTAAAAAATATTTAAAATGCAAGCAAGCGAACAGAAAGTGTATCAAAATAATGAATAAGTGCAAGCGAATAGAACGAAAGTGCAAGCTGTTAAACAAAAGTGCAAGTGGTTAAAGAGAAAGTGCAAATGAATAAAAAAAAGTGCAAGGGATTAACCAACAATCAAATTACAGTGTGAAATTTACAGTGTGTGAAATTCATCAAACAAACAAAAAAAAAGAATTAGAAAAGTTTGAGCGAAAGAAAGAAGGCGAGAGCGGAAAAAAAAAATTAGAAAGCGCGTGTAACAATACAAAAAGCTGGAGCAAATCGGACAGTTAAAAAACTTTCGTATTTTGTATTTTAATATTCTTTCGCACCCGACACTTTTCCATATACTAATAACAACACGAACGCTAATAGTATACGTGTCTATGTACGCCCACGATTGCATCCCCTATTATGGCTGCGCGTTGCATACTCGCGCCATTTTGTGTGTTTTTAGCTAAAAATATGTTTGTATTTAGTTTCCACTTAAAATTATATGATAATACGGGATTTGTTTATTTTTGTTTACATTTAAAAAAATAGTATATAAAAATTATATATTATATTGATATAGAAATATGTAGATAGTGATTATTATAAAAGTAGATGAATGTTAATATAAAAAATGACTAATTGAATATAAAATATTGAAGAGATTAACAAAATACATTATCGAAAGAGAGGCGAAACTCACCATAACTTTATTAATAGTAAAAATTAGCTAAGTAGTTTTAAAACGGGGATAGTTACATCCATAACGTCAATACTACTAAAACGATAAAGCATAATCAAAATGTTCATCTAATAAATGAAAATGAAACCTTAAACATAAAATCTCGTAGGATGTTCAAAATTGCTATAAATTATGAAAAACTTCTTTGTATACTACATTGATTGTAGTATTAGATTTTTTTTTTCTCATCAAAATCTTCAAACCTTTCTTGTTATTAACTCTTGATGATGTAATATAAAACTGACCATGAGTGAAAACAGGACATGGAAGATACAAATCGACATTTGCAAGAGGTTGATCCTAGCTCTTGTTTATCGTCATAGCAAAACAGACACTCAAGAGAAATTGTCTTCGTTGAAACTTGAACGGGTATGAAGTGTCTTATGGTGACATGAGCATGTGAGGAATCAAAACTGTATGTCCAATATTGTTGCCTGAAACAATTCTTCCTTGTATGACATGACTGTCGAGCTGTGTGGTTATCAATTTTGCCCATTGCATAAACCTAAAGACTAATCAATATTTTGAAGCAACATAATAGGGACCCCCACCTTAAGCTTCAGTACATGATTTGGGACACCAGAATATCTAATATTGTTAAAGTAGTCAGACGTATAAACGCTTGCATCGTCGTCTGCAATAAAACTTGTCTTACAAAGGATATCCAAACTGAGATAGACTTTCTCATCACCAGGTAACAAAGACAATATATAATCATTAACTCTATCTACCTCTTCATGTGCTGGTGCAAGAATTGCTCATTCTTCAAAGTATTTCAGAGACAACTTATTGTCCAAAATAGAGGGATAAACAGACTTACCAATTGTTGGAATCAGATCTAAGTTATAATCCTTCACCAATAGTTCATCAGGAATTTGTATTTATGCTTCTCAATCATTGTCATCACCAACAGTACATCTTCGATGCTTAGTACCCATTCAAAAAATTCATTTGCTTCTTGGATATCATAATCAGATGTACCTTGTTGAATCCTCATGTTTCTGGTCAAATTAAGAACTTTGCAATATTCTCACAAATAAGAGGAATTAATGTTGGCGAATAAAATATCTTGTCTGCTTCCTTTTGTGATAATGGGTAGGATTTGCCTAAAGTCTCCACCAAATACTATGACTTTTCCTCCAAAAGGTTGTATTGAACTAAGGGGATTTGTAGCACGTAAAATATCTCTTAAAGTCATGTCTAATGCTTCAAAACAGAATCTATTCATCATCAGAACTTCATTTCAGATAATAAGTTTGTCAACACAAATCAATTCAGATAGTTTCGTACTTGAACTTAAGTTATAAAGTTAACAAAACCCTAACTTGTGAAGATGATCAAACCATATTAACTACGAATAATAAGTAGTTTAAAAAATAATATTAATAATGATAAATTACATTTAACAAATACGTTGTGAAGATTAGGCCCATATGAAATTTGGTTTACAATTGTGTTAGAGTGGGTTATTTATTTTATAGAGTTGTCTTTAAGATAAAAATACATTATGGAAGAACATATATATATCATAATCTAATATAATACATATATAAAAAATACATTTGAAAAAGACAAAATACTATATGCTCTTTAGTTCGTAAAAATTGGATTCAAATGACTTTTAATAGACTCTACGAAATACATTAATTATGGGAATTGGTAAGTAAACTACTACAACATAAACATTGGATTTATCTTAATCGACTTCGAGAAAATCTCTTCAATAATATTTTATATATTCTTGATGGGAATCTACGGTTTCAAGCAATTTGTGGACTTGATCGTAAACTACTACAACATAAACCGTGGATTTAATAAAATTGATAAACTTATATTAATAAATAAAATATTAGCTTTAATGTGTCGAGAAATTATAGAGAAGATTTGTAAAAACAATAAGTGTTTTAAGATGATATGGCAAGATGAGTTGATATAGTTTTACTTACACCATCAAATAAGATATATGAAAAATAGAATTTATTATGTGTTCAAGGCTAGTTAGGAAAATAAATGGTTAAAAAAATCCCTATGCATACAAATTGAGATTCTATAATAAAAACTTACCTTATTGATTGTGGATTACTTACTATAATCAAAACTTATCTTATGTTATACGTGGGAAAATAAAAAATTTTGTTTCATATCTTTTCGGAACTTTTGACAACTTTTGTAGTTGATATTCTATTTTTTATATTTTTTTAAAAGTTGGATGATGTAGTGGATGATGGTTAGATAAGTGATGACATATAGGCAAATTAAATGTGGTGATGACACATAGGGTTTTGGTTTAGTAGATATATAGTAGATTACACTCTGCGCTTTGAACGACTTAAAGAAAAAGATTATGCATATCAATAATATGTTTCATAAAATATATTGACATAGTCATAAACCATTATACTTATAACATGTTTTTACCTTTGTTTTGTATAAAGTTTACTTTTAGGAAGTGTAACTTCCGGATCGTAGTCTTATATTTTCCGAATGTTAGAATACATTCATAGAAACATATTTTCATAGTAACAAAATTGAAATATTATCCATTACATATTTCCAAATGTAGTTGATAATATATCCCTCATTAAACTACTTATTGGTCGTGCTTAGAATTTGACTTCTGCCTTTATTATTTATTGTTTTTAATTATGGAAATAGGATAATATAGAAGCTATATGCTTTTGATTGACGTGTTTAGTTTTGAAAATACAATAATCTTATATATAAATATTATGTTAAATTTTGAAAAAAAGGATTTGTATAGATCATTCTTGTGATTCACATGTTTAGTTTAGAAAATAGGAGAATATGATATATATTTATCATATTAAATTTTTTAAATAAAAAAATTTTGAAAAAATGTCATGTAACAGAAAAAATAAGAGGATGTCATATAGCATAAGGAGGGGGTGAGTTTAATAGGAGATGTCATGTGGCATAGATGGGTTTTGATTTAATAGATATATATATATATATATATATATATATAGAATCTGGATCTGGTAAAACAGCTTCTTAGGGTAGAACGGAAGTACAAATGAGAGCCATTTGATTAGATTTAAACTAATGGTCCAGATTAAAACTAATGGGATGTAAATTAATATGGTAGACGGCATATACACTAAATTATTTATCCTCTCCGTAATTTTAGGGATTTTTGTACCCAAATCGTCTCCACGTTCCTTTTTAAAAACCGTCTCTCTGATTTTACGCAAATCGTCTCTCTGATTTGCTCCACGAACATTTCTTGGTCAGTACTCCCACCGAATTCTCCGCCGTCGGTAGACGAGTCATAACGGAGAGCCGAGTCGACGATGACTCCTCCACCGTCGGACTGGATAGCCTTGAGGAGCGACGGCGAGATCGAGAGCCGCTGACCGCCGAAGGACTGGAGGATCCACCGAGCCGCGCGATCCACGGATTCGACCTCCTCTGGTCCTCCCTCAATTCCGGCGGCCGGACTCTCTCCCTCGAGGAGGACGCCTCTTGGATCAAGCAAATCGCTACAAATTCCCCGGTCTTTGCTCCCTCCACGTTACATACATATCTTGGTCGTTCAAGATCTGCATCGACGGCCTCCAATCGCCATCGGTGGCTGCGAAGAGATCCGCGACGGTAAAGATCCGACTGCTCTCGACGTGAAGAAGTGGGTCGGGGTCGATGGCAGTGGGCCTGGGCATCTCGGATCTGGGCACGCGGGGGCATCTCGGATCTGGGCACGTGGGTCGGGGTCGATGGCAGTAGGCGTGGGCATCACAGATCCGACTGTTCACCGGCGTGAAGAAGTGGGTCGGGATCGATGGCAGTGGGCGTGGGCATCTCGGCGGGGGATGGTGAGATTTGGGCACTTGTGCAGCTCCGTCGACGAGGCTAAGTGCGGTGCCGCCGCCGCTTCCTTTGGTCGCTGCCACTACTCCAAACGAAGGTATAATTCCCGAATTTACCCCTGTTCATCATATAATATAATTTCACATTTTTAATTAAGAGATCTGAATGTTGATTACGTTTGACTAAAATAGGAAATCAAGGGGGTGCATTGTACTGGTTTGTTGGTGATATCAACGAAGGTATATGGTACTTGCTCTGTTTTTCAAATGGCTGTCAATTTTCTTTACAAAGTCTTCGTTAATTTAATAATCAATATAATAATCACGAGTTCATTGATTCTGTAGAATTTGAATTGAATCATCCTTCTTCTTCCTCTTTTTTTTTTAATTCCGTAGTGTTGATTTTGCATTTCTGTGGTAATAATCGCCCCCACCCCCAAAAAAAAATTTATTATTGAAAATAAATCAGAACCGATTTTAGGTTTTAAATTTTGAATAATTATATGTTCAAACTTTTTTTTCTCATGTTATTCATGGTAACAGTATTGTTATTCACAGTATTACAATTTATGTGTTTTGATATTTATGTTTTAGATATTGTATATATGATATTCAGTTTTTTTCTGTGATGTTATTCATTATATTAATGTTGATATTCACGTGGGTTCAGATTGCTTGTTGATGGTGTTGAATGAGTTATTGATCATAAATATTCACGTTTTTATATGTGATATTCAAATTGCTTGTTAATGGTGTTTTTTGTACTGTTTTCAATTGATATTCAAATTATTTGATGTGATATGCACTATAATGTTGTTCATATTCATGTGGTTTCATGCATGATAATCGATATTCAAAATTTATGATGTGATATTCAATATAATGTTGTTGATATTCATTATCATAATGTTGTTGATATTCATTATAACAATGTTGATATTCAGGTTGATCGTGCGATTGTACGACCCAAAATTGACGCGACAATGTCATTGTTAAACCTTACCGCCGTGAATCAAAGCTTCGAAGATATTGGGTGGTGATATTCGTGTAGTTAGGTGATGATATTCATGTACTTGGGTGACTATATTAATGTAGTTGGATGGTGGGCGATATTCACAAAATGGGTAGTGATATTCACAAATTGAGTGGTGATATTCGTGTAACTTAATTTGATATTTGTGATTAATTGAGATATTCATATTATCAAGTGGTGAAATTCATGATTCAAGTAATGATATTCACATTTTTAAGATATTAAATATTCACTTATTAAATAGAAATCGATATTCAAACAAACATGAACGATATTCATTAACAAATGATCGATATTCGTGAACACATTAAGTATATTCACGAACGCTGGAAAATCATTAAACGAACAGAACGAAATTAAATCTAAACTAATTTAAAATAATCTTCTCATTTAAATTTTAAATATTTGAAGATTCTCATTCTCTCTCCAATTACAAAACAACTTCCTATTTTGTAGGATATTAATTACGGTAATTCAATAAAGAAGACAGATTATTCAAATTCGGTACAATGCACCCCCATGTGGCTTATTTTGCTCCATCAAATCCAGCCCTCCAATCTCTTCAATCCAACACTCATTATTTGTACTTCCGTTTTACCACAATTTCCGTTTTACCGGAGTGCGTCTCTATATATATAATAGATTATAAGCTAAGCTATAAAAAAACTAATTTATAAATGTTGAACAATAGAAAATTGTAAGATTTGTGACCGTGTAAATTTAATATGACTTTGAACAAGAAAATGGTAGGTGACATAAGTGTTTGAAAAGGAGAGAGATGGTTCAACCTTAAGCGGGTAAAAATGAAGGACAATGGACTGATGGTACAATGGTGTGGAGTTGTACTACTACTACTACTTCTACTTTTACTTGTTGTGTTATGTGGTCCTCTCTCTCTCACCTCACTCACCACTTTTTTCACATTTCTACCCCACCATTAATTGTATTACTCCACTCATCAGAGTATAGTTAATGCTCCTCATCACGCCGCCTATGGAGTCTCACACCAACACCAAGGCCTCCGACGACGACGATCTCGACAGGCGGACAAGGCCGTCTTCCTCCGCCAGGAGAGGCGCCGCTGCCGCCCCGCCCTCCTGTCAGGCGGAGATGTGCGCCGCCGTCCTCGCCGATGCCAAGAGGTACCATCGCCGCCACAAGGTCTGCGAATTCCACGCCAAGGCTCCCGTCGTCGTCGTCGCCGGTCTCCGCCAGCGCTTCTGCCAACAATGCAGCAGGTAATTCTCATCCTCAAACCCTAAAAAAAACTTCATTCCTGTTTCAATTTGATTTTGTTGATGGTTCAATGTTGGTTCTAGCTCAATAATTTGGAATTGGAATGGATTTATGAATTAAATATGATCAGAGAATTTGTAGGGGATTTCCGCTTTCGACGACGGATGAGAGAGAAAAAATCTGCAACTAGCCAGTAGGAGTTCATTGTTTTGATCCGCAAATTTGGTGTACAAGTGGGATCATAATTAATTATTATTGTGGCTTTACATCTTTTCTCTTACGTACTTTATTTTGATTGAAACTGAAAGTGCAGGTTTCACGAGGTGTCGGAATTCGACGAGGCGAAAAGGAGCTGCAGGAGGCGGCTGGCGGGCCACAACGAGCGGCGGAGGAAGGGGTCGACGAGCGGCGGGAAACAGGGGTCGCCACCGGGTGGTGAGCAGGTGAAGGAGAGTCATTTCCAGATCAGATAACATATACAGTATATGATTGTATGCTGCTTGTTTTTGTTGTATGTCATGTCCATGTGTACGTAGTAGCTATCCTCCATATGCTAAGTTATGAGTTACATGAATGTGTACTCTCCTGATTTACATAAATGCTTGTCTGTTGCCTGCATACCTTATGATAAACGGTTATTGTATGTGCCACCTAATTCTATATTATTAATTGCTTGCCCCCACCCCTTATGCATGTCTCAACTCCCATGTGTCTCTGTGTATTGTTTTTACTCTGATTAACAAGTAAAAGATAAAAAAAAAAAAAAAAAGCCCAATGGAGGCCCAAGAACTGATTCCAAAACCTTCAATTGTACCAGAACAACAGCAGAGCATAACACAAGGGACCAATCTTTCACAATACTTAATTTGCTGCTAAAATTGAGCAGAGATGAATACATCATCATATGTATGATTATCTTCCACCCAGCAATATAATCCGGGTGACATCATGGCCAACACAAAAGACAACCTAAAAATGGAAGAACGGACACAATTGAACTCATTCAAGGCTTGGGATAAAGTACCTGGATTCCGTGTCACAAACCCGCCCCTGGATTCAATGTCGTCCTCCTCTGTAACGGGCTCATGATCTAGAGACAGCTGCTTGGCCTTGCCATTTCTACACACAACAGCCCTTGAACCACCAACATTTGCAACCACCAGCCTCTGGCAATTGATTAGTATTGCAGTCACCGCAGTTGATCGGCCTCTCCCAAACTTTTGCAATATATAAGCATCCGTCTCATGGTATGCTTTCCAAAAATCAGCTAACAAAGTTGTAATGTATAGCTGCAAACTGAAATCTGAACACATCTAAATCTAATGATCAAATTAAGAAGCCGGATTATACAAATTGCAAGCTTGTAAATGCACCTGATTCATGATATTATCAAAGAGATGAGACTTCAGATAGTCAGGAATATCTCTGCTGAGATGACCATCGAAAATGGCAAAGAGGCCAAGCTCATTGTTGTCAACTTCTGTAAACTGTGCAAAGGCGTAATCCTCCATGGGATGATGTCATTTGCCCTTTACACAGTGAAAACCATGCTTAACCTGCTTCGAAATCTTGCTTTTCCCTTCACCAGCTTCGTTTGATGATAGGGAAGAACCTAACCCAACCTTTTCCTGCAATGTTAACACCACAATCTCCGTCGTTACAAATTAACTCTTCCACTGAGACGGAAATCCAGGTTTATAGATTACCTTCATTTTGTGCATAATCTCTTTCCCTTTGCCTTTCTGCATTGTACCTGGAATTTCGTTATCTGTGGAGAGCAAATTGACTCAATAATTGGGGGAATCAAAATCAGTTGCAGAATGAGAAATGGGAATTGAACAGATGGATGAGAGAAGGGGAATTTCTAGTGTTTGCCCGCCTTCTTTGCTCCACCATCGATTCCGCGCGGTACTATCTTTCTCTCTCTTCTTCCTGTTCCTAGGTTTTTATTTTGCTCTTCTTCTATTTTTCGTAAGGATCACAAATCATTATCCTCCATTGATTCACAAATGGACCGAATTTCATCTTGCTTATGAGTCCAATGTAGCGAAGATGTCAAGTGTTCGGAGGATACTACGGCAATTTTTCCTAATAGCCGGTGAAAATTAGGGCAAATTTGCCTCGGATTCATGGTGAGAAAATTGCTAATTTGGGCGTGTGATCGCATAGGAGAAACCTAAATCATCGATCATAGATGAGTATTATATCCACCAACATCATATTGTCTTCCCCAAGTTTATTCGATCATGAATGGATCAACCTCGAAGCATTTTCAATGAACAAAACACGAACCGGGCGCAATAATGAACCTATGATATTGATGCAGATGGATAAACTGCGAATACAGTGATAACAATCAAATCAGCCTTGACATTGTTCCTGACTCATGACTGGGCAATGCAGATGGAGGTTTTATTATGGTGTAGTTCTATGTGTTGTTTACGATTTCTATCCGCTTCGATCTCTTAATAGAAGAGAATAAAAACTCAAAGAACATAAAGCGAAGTGAATACCAGGATTGTTTATGCAGTTCGGACCAAGGTCCTACGTCTGCAGAGCTTCAAGAGGAGACTCACCCAATCTACTAAGCAACAAAGGCCAAAGAATTAGTTCCAATTATAGAGATTTAGATGTTTTAAGCGAAATTTCAGAAAACAGTTTTCTAACATCTAATTTAGGATCTCATACATAAATTTGATACGAACCACATATAAAAGAGTAACATACATTTTGATACAAAACTTATTTTCGGGATCACCCTGGAGAATATAGCCTCAATTCTGACTCCTCTACTTAGTCCACACGAGTATGGAACTAGATCGTTTTGCCTTCGTTTGGAAGTAGCATCTCATTCGTCCATATCCAATATCGATACATATAAATATATATTATCATATTCATTGTTTTATTATCTTATAATAATAGGAAAGTATATGTATAACAATTATATATTATCTTATCATATATCTTATAAGATAAATCTCCTCTTAACTAGGAATGAATAATTATGGTTGATACAATATCTTATCTTTTCAAAAAATAAATTTATTTATATCACTAAATAAATAGATAACTCTTTATTATTACTTGATGAATAATTCACTCTTCCAACAATATACAATGACCGAAATTCTCAGTCCCACAATGGGCCTCGGGTTGCTTTAATCTAACTCAATTACTCTATTGTGTGTGACCTTATAGGACCCGGATGTAATAGCAATGAGCCAAATCTATTTTATCCCATAAGTCATAGTTGACTTCTAGCAAAGCACTAAAGACTATCTAAAATATCCGGATTATTAATCTCCATTATAATCCTATTCTATTATTAGTAATTGCCATCTTGATTAAATGACACATATTCCTTCAATCTCCCACTTGTCCTTAAACAAGTGTGCAATATCAATTCCTTTGTCACTTAGTGTCTAATTTGATGACATGATAACATCTTATGTAATCCATATCAATTTTTAAATTATTTCTCGAACTCCGAGCTTGAACTGTCAAAACAAATGATTACTATTAATCCATTTGAGCACGACCATGTATTTTCAGTTCTTACTCTTCAAGTGGCCAAGACACCATTCCTATCCATATATATACAGATATATAAATAGGAGGACTTTTTCAATCTTGTGTGACTATAACTCTCACTCAATTTTCAGCAATCTCGATCACTGCCTTTATAGCCGCCTTTTACGCAACAGTGTTTGACAATGTCAAAGACTACCAATTACCAAGCAAGAGGTATATCGCACTGATGTCTGAGGAATCTACTAATCATAGTTCAACTTAAAATTCTACAACTCATTTGAAAAATCTTAAGGTAGGTCTGCCCAACACGTACATATCCACCATACATGTCCATGTAATTGATTAGACATCCCCATGTCCCTATAGCCCGTGAAACTTGGCGCTATCAATCAACTTACATAATAGCCTATATCGAGTCATTTATGTCCAATTTAATGACTTAGACTACGGACAACTCATAATTCATAATATTAGTTCACTTAATAAGGTTTCATCCACCATAAATTTTATGATGATCCTATTTGATAATTATAAATTATTAGGACATTTTATTTAATTCTAAACCATAATTAAATAATAATGAAACTTTATTTCAAAAACAAACATGATGCAATGTTTCAACAATCATGAAATCAACATCCATAATCTCAAAGCCATTCTCCAATGTGCTTGAGTCCCTTGGCCCTAGTGACTGTCACACTTAGGCTTAGGCTTAGGTATAGGTTTAGTTAACGGATCACAATGTTGTTATCCATATGTATTTTACAAAACTTCACATCTCATTAACGACTAACTCATCATCTCCTCCCTACACCAAGAGATCATATTTAGTGCTTCTTAAGTACTTTAGGATGTTCTTAGTTGTATTCTAGTGTGCTTCACCTGGACTCGAATGGTATCTGCCACACACGCTCAAAGAGAATGCAACATCCGGGTGAGTATAAACCATGACATACATGATGAATCCTACTGCAAATGCATAAAGAATCCTACTCATTCTCTCTAGATCAACAGGTGTCACTGGGCACTGCTTCTTGCTGAAATATAAGCCATGCTGCATAGGCAAGAATCCCTTCTTGAAATTCTTCATATTGAACCTATCAAGAACCTTATCCACATAAGTTCCTTGACTTAGTCCAATAAGTCTCTTAGACCTATCTCTATAGATCTTGATGCATAATATGTACTCAGCCACTCCTAGGTCCTTCATTGAGAAATTCTTCTTAAGTCAGTCCTTAACGGACTCTAGCATAGGAATGTCGTTTCCAATGAGTAGTATGTCATCCACATACAAGACCAAGAAGACCACTTTGCTCACACTAAACTTCTTGTAAACATGATAGGGCTTTTGTCGTATGTACCTATCAAATAAACCTCAATAACCCAACTAATGTAGTCTGGCAAGTAAGGGTCGAACCCATATAGAATCAAGCTATATGTCTTGTTTGCAAGAAATCGTTTACCAATCATTAACAGTAACAAAAGGGGGTTTTGGTTTGAGTTCTAAAGCTACGAAATTAACTAACAGAATGAACAAAGATGTAAGCAGATATTGACGAAAGAGCTCAGTCAGACAGATATCCACACTTCAGTTTGATTGGTTGATCATCGATTATCTCCAGTTCTTTAACCCAATGAATGTTCCAATTCCGTTTCTTAAGTTATTAACATGACAACCAGACCCTGATAATACTTACTATCAAACAATCAGGAAACTATCAAGATTCAATTCAATAGCAGCAGTAAGTTCAGGAATTTCAGCATATACATGTAACATAAAACAACCAGTTTTACTTAGCATGCAAATCAATTCTCGTCTATAATAAACTATCACAACTAGTTCTAGAATATCGTAGTTGCTACTCTGAATCAGATATTCAACCAGAAACAATCCAACTCTAACACAAGAATAATACTAATGACCACTAGTTGATCAGACTAGTATAATTAGTAAAACTCAAAGAGATTAAGCATAAGAGAATCAATAACATTCAAAGGAATAGAACCAGAGTTATAATCTTACAACCAAATCAAACGAAGGCTTCAATTGTTTAACTAAGCAAAGGAACTTAGTTCTTCATAGTCTTGCAAAACACAAAAGCTCTCAATGAAAACGTAAACTGTCGTTCTGAAATCTGATGATTAAAACCTAAAGAAACTTAGTCTTTTTAACCTAAGTGAAATATTCTAAAAATAATAATAACCGAAATATAATAAAGTAAAATAAAGGAAATAAAATAACAAGAGAATCTGCGTGTGAGATCTTCCGCGTCCTTCCTGACTTGCAAAGCCGCGATCGCTGCCTTCCTGGCCGCGCCCGCGGCTTTCTCTTCCTGGCACTTCAGCGAATTCCCCCTTGGCCGCGCCCGCGGCCTCCATTCCACGCCAGTGGCTTTGCCTTCCTCAGCTTCTGACGCTCCAAACTCACTAAAATCTACACTTTCTCCACTTCTTCTCTACTGCTCCATCATCCTAAATTATCTCCTAAGCTCACACAAATGGTACCTAATAACATAGTAACAGCTCCTAGTTACGCACTACAAAGTATAGCGTATCAAATTCCCACATGCTTAGACCTTGCTCGTCCTCGAGTAAGATAATAGGAACCTACTCCTCCAATGAAATACCCAAAGTCTTATGAAGCACAACAAAATTCTCCACTAAGAACCGCACCTACTCATGAATCTCCAGCAACGCAGCACACAAGCATCAAGGGAAGTAGAGTACTTCCCACATGCTTAACCTGAACTTCAGTATGTGAATAAGAATTTCTAGTCCTAGCTCCAATCTATCTCCTTATAACTCCAGAGTGACCTACCCGAAACCTCTTTATTGCTCCACCACTTATGTCACCACGCCAGAAGAATGAATGAATCCTATTAATCACTCTCTCTTTTTTTCACTCATTCTGCATAGGCGCCCTTTCGGGTTTTCACCTAGCCACTTGACGTGGCCTAAGGTCGTTATGCCAAATCAAAGTAAACCTCAACTTTCAAACTAGTATAGTAAGCAAGCAAGGGTCGAAATCCCAAGAGAATCACAAGCGTCTATTTTCTTATCACAAATCGAATACCAATCGAATAGCAGTAACAAGGGGGGTTTGTGAGGTTTAAATCAAGTAAGAAATAAAACAGAATAAACAATATGCAATCAAATGTGAGAAACACTTAGCCAGGCAATTTCCACTTAAGTTTTGGTTGGTTGATCCTAGATTACTTCCAATTTCTTCCTATGATTATTCCTATCCCGATCTTGTGTAGATTCAGAGGGAAACCTTCCACAAAGAACCCTTACCAATGATTAACCCTAGTACCACTAAAGGTTCAACCCAAAGGCAGCAATACAAATAAGAATTAACCAGGATACACAGAATGCTCGCTCAGATGCATTTACCATGTAATTATCTCTCCCTACAATAGAACAATTTCAACCAGAGCATGTAAATTGTAGTTGCTACAGCGGAATAGGACGTTAGCCTAACAGTTTCCTAATCCTAGCAATATGAAAATCACCAACAACAACTAGTTGCGCGGGCTAGTGAAATCAATGAAATCCAATGGAATAAGCTTAGAAGAGATAATATAATCCAATAGGAATTAAGAAAGGGAACATAACCTCACAACCAATAATCAAAACTTAAGCTTCCATTGCCAGACTAAGCCAAAGAGGCTTAGCTCCTCATAGTCATGGTGAAACTTCAAAGGAAAAGTAAACAACGATGAAAATTGCAACTAAAGTGGAATAAGAGTGTGGACTTCTAAACCTAATGCTAAAAGAAAGTATTTATAGGGCTCTAACAAATGACCTAGCCCATTAAGAAAATAACTAAAATAGAAATAAGAAAAGGGAAAAGAAAACTAAAAAGATAATTCGGAATAAGTCCGAGCCTCTGCCGTGTCAGACCCGCGATCGCGGGTGGTGGACCTTGATCGCAGCCCATGTGGCTCCGTGCCCTTCAATCTCTCCGCGCCCACAGAAAACTCTCGACATGCTCCGAGTCCCACGATCGCGGCACCCATGCCCGCGATCGCGGTTAATGCTTGGCATTCTTGTCCTTTGCCTTGTACCAACCCGTCTCCTCTTCACTCCTTGGCGTCTTCTCTTGATGTCTTCCTTCCTCAGTGTCTTCATGATCTCCAAAGTAGCTCAAACACCTCCAAAAACACCAACTTTGCCTCCAAACGCCATACACAAGAATGTGTCTAAATCTACCTGAATGGCACCAATAAAACCTCTAATAACTCTTAGTTAAGCCCTACAAAGTAGTGCTTATCAAACTCCCCCATGCTTAGACCTTTGCTCGTCCTCGAGTAAACTAAAAGAAAGTCTACTCCTCCAATGTAGCACCCAAGGTCTCAGGAAGCATATCCTCCAACTAAGAGTTACCTAACCCATGCCAAGCTCTTGGCACCAATCTCATCTACAACACATCCACAACTCAACAAGCTTGAGGGCAAGCAGAGTACTTCCCCCAAGCTTAACCCAGACATCCAATGGTGTAAAGTGACCTCTAATCCTAGCCTCCATCTATGACTCCTTATGCCTCCCAGAGTGACCTACCCGACAATCCTTCTTTGACTCCTCTACTTATGTCGTCCCTCTAGGTAAAATGAGATCCTAAAATCACTCCTCTTCTTTTCACTCATTTTGCCTAGGAGCCTTTTCGGGTTTTCATCCTAGCCACTCGTATTTTTTTCATAGATGTGCTCACATAAGCTCACGTCACTCAGACACATTTTTACCCTAGCCTAGCGCTGGTCCGGGCCACCTGCTTATTACCCAAGCCGTCCTTTCGGGTTTTCGACTTGTCCCAGGATTTTCATGTATGTCTTTTTTGCTTTTTTGACTTTTTCTATTTTATTATTATTATTATTATTTTTTTCCAAAAGGGAATGCGAACAATGGATAATGCTGAATGGAAATAACAATGCTGAAATCGAAACTAAGTTACAAGATAGATAGCAAGTACTTTCTACTCCCTCATGCTTGAATCATGCATTGTCCTCAATGTATGGAAGACAAAGAAAAATATGAGGGGAAGAAAGAAAGAACTCACTGAGCGTACGCCGGGGTGGTAGTCTTCGTCAATAACGCCAGGAAGGTACTCAGGGATGTAGGGATCCCCATAAACTCCATCACCACTTCAACAGTCGAACTTCCCAAGAGATGGATCATGGAATGCTGGAACTCCGAACTCAGTATGCACTGGTGGTGACGCACAAGTGAAGACGTACCGCAGGGAACAACAACAATGGATGGATCAAGGGTACACCGGTTGTTGCTCGCAAACATGATGAAGAAAGACCGCCTCAGAACCGCCATGAATGAACCGCCGTGAAAATAACCGCCATAAGGGAAAGAACCGTCGTGGAAGAATCGCCATGGAAGGAACACCGTGGAGGAACCGCGATCGCGGTAGTGAAGGCCGCGATCGCGGGTAACGTACGATTTTTTTTTTTCAATTTTTTTTTCGTTGAACAGTAACCCAGCGATCGCAGGTACTATTCACCTACGATCGCGTTTTTTTTTTTCGGACTAAACCCTAATTCGCGGCGCGCCATGGGCCCGCGATCGCGGGTTTTATGCCGCGATCACGGTTTTTGCTCGACTTTCTCCGGCCGCGATCGCGGGTGTTATGCCGCGGTCGCGGTTTCTTCCCGGCTTTCCTGCGTGGTTTAGTCGGAAAAAAAACATAGCAAAAACAAGAAAACAAGAAGAAAAAAAACTAAGTCTTATCTCGGGTTGCCTCCCGAGCAGCGCCTTGGTTACTGTCGTGGCTCGACATGGTGCTCTCTATTCATCCCGGGTCGCTTACAACGACCACCCTTCTTGGTTCCAAATCTGGGGGGTGCCTCTTCAGGTACGACTATACCCCCTTCCTTCTGCCTTTCATTGTGAGTGGATCACCCTTCGTATCCATGACCGCAGTTGTCATCTTTAAGAACTCTCTTCCAAGCATTGCAGAGGTTGTACGCCTATCCTGCCCCGTGTCTAGTATGAGGCAATCCGACATCTGGCCTGCAACCTCACTCTTATGCTTCACCTTCGGCTTCTTTCCTATCTTCCGCCTCGTCTTCACATAATCTGCACAACGGGGGATGATGTTGGCCAGTGTGACCAAAGAAGCTTCTGGCTTGCTTCCATTGAGAGCCTCAGGGGGAGGTGTGATGGGAATCTGGGACTCCAGCAGGGGACATTCATGTTGAGTGTAGTTTTGAGGCTCATAGTCCCAGTCCTCGTCCATCTCCTCTTCAATTTCAGGCAAACGTACCGCGTCAGGTAGCATACTGTTCTTGAAGCTTTGGATTTCCTCTTCAAGGTCCTCATCAACCTCATCATCAAATTCAGCACAATGCCCTATTTCACCCAGCATACCGTGGTTGCAGCACTCCTCCCGCGGTCGCGGTTTCTCTTCTGCGGGGGGCTCTCCAAATTCTGCCTTCTCCTCAATATGCCGCTGGGCAGCATTGCCCTTGGGTTGAGGTTCTGCTATAGCAGGTATCCCTTGCGTCATCCGCTCCATTGATGCACCCAAACTCAACAAAGTTTGATGATATGATTGGTGTTGAGCAAGATTTTGCTGAGAGAGCTGAGAGAATCCCTCTCTCATCACTTGTGCATTGTTGGCACTTGCATGAATCACCGCTTGTGTGAGTGCTTGAAGCATCTGGGTGAGAGCCAGCAGCGTGCTCTCTTGCGCCATAGCTAGAGTTCTCTAACAGAATTATCTACTCTGAGTCACACTTCGTCAATGAAAAGTTAGTAATGTTAGAGAGAACCGTAAGATAGGTTCCCTAGAAAGATCAATATTCAATTTATATACAAGAAAACAGACAGTGATTCCCCGGCAACGGCGCCAAATTTGACGTGGCCTAAGGTCGTTATGCCAAATCAAAGTAAACCTCAACTTTCAAACTAGTATAGTAAGCAAGCAAGGGTCGAAATCCCAAGAGAATCACAAGCGTCTATTTTCTTATCACAAATCGAATACCAATCGAATAGCAGTAACAAGGGGGGTTTGTGAGGTTTAAATCAAGTAAGAAATAAAACAGAATAAACAATATGCAATCAAATGTGAGAAAACACTTAGCCAGGCAATTTCCACTTAAGTTTTGGTTGGTTGATCCTAGATTACTTCTAATTCCTTCCTATGATTATTCCTGTCCCGATCTTGTATAGATTCAGAGGGAAACCTTCCACAAAGAACCCTTACCAATGAATAACCCTAGTACCACTAAAGGTTCAACCCAAAGGCAGCAATACAAATAAGAATTAACCAGGATACACAGAACGCTTGCTCAGATGCATTTACCATGTAATTATCTCTCCCTACAATAGAACAATTTCAACCAGAGCATGTAAATTATAGTTGCTACAGCGGAATAGGACGCTAGCCCAACAGTTTCCTAATCCTAGCAATATGAAAATCACCAACAACAACTAGTTGCGCGGGCTAGTGCAATCAATGAAATCCAATGGAATAAGCTTAGAAGAGATAATATAATCCAATAGGAATTAAGAAAGGGAACATAACCTCACAACCAATAATCAAAACTTAAGCTTCCATTGCCAGACTAAGCCAAAGAGGCTTAGCTCCTCATCGTCATGGTGAAACTTCAAAGGAAAAGTAAACAACGATGAAAATTGCAACTAAAGTGGAATAAGAGTGTGGACTCCTAAACCTAATGCTAAAAGAAAGTATTTATAGGGCTCTAACAAATGACCTAGCCCATTAAGAAAATAACTAAAATAGAAATAAGAAAAGGGAAAAGAAAACTAAAAAGATAATTCGGAATAAGTCCGAGCCTCTTCCGTGTCAGACCCGCGATCGCGGGTGGTGGACCTTGATCGCGGCCCATGTGGCTCCGCGCCCTTCAATCTCTCTGCGCCCGCAGAAAACTCTCGACATGCTCTGAGTCCCGCGATCGCGGCACCCATGCCCGCGATCACGGTTAATGCTCGGCATTCTTGTCCTTTGCCTTGCACCAACCCGTCTCCTCTTCACTCCTTGGCGTCTTCTCTTGATGGCTTCCTTCCTCAGTGTCTTCATGATCTCTAAAGTAGCTCAAACACCTCCAAAAACACCAACTTCGCCTCCAAACGCCATACACAAGAATGTGTCTAAATCTATCCGAATGGCACCAATAAAACCTCTAATAACTCTTAGTTAAGCCCTACAAAGTAGTGCTTATCACCACTCATTTCATTTTTCATAGATGAGCTCACCAATCCTCACCACACTCTTTAGCCTCTTATTACCCCAGCCTAATGTCGGTTCGGGCCCTTGGATTTTACCTAAGCCGCCCTTTCGGGTTTTCAGTTTAGCCAAGCTTTGCTGTTTTTTTTTAATATATATATATACATACAACAAGTACAAATCTCTCCCTCATGCTTAAATATTGCATTGTCCTCAATGTAATGAAAGACGAAAATGAAAATATGGGGAAGAAGGAAAAATACTCACTATTGGCACCTAGGCGGTCCTGCTCAAAGAGACTCCGAGTGCAATCAAATAATTCGACTGTATGCAAAGTGGACACATCAAAGAAGCGGGATTGCACGATTCCTCTACGAACACAGATTCAAAGCCCTAGTGCAATTGTGCTGCAGGTTCTGTCGCTGGCTGATGCGGTCGCTGTTGAAATTCCGGTGGTTGCAACGAGTAGTGGTCGCAGCAAGAAGAAAAGATCTGCAGCGAGTAGGAAGGAAGTGGCGAACAACCTTGCAGTGAAGAGAGTGAACAAAGTGGTCGAACCCACAGAGAATCAAATAAACCTATCAAATAAACCTCAATAACCCAACTAATGTAGTCTGGCAAGTAAGGGTCGAACCCACAGAGAATCAAGCTATCTATCTTGTTTGCAGAAATCGTTTACCAATCATCAACAGTAACAAGGGGGGGGGGGTTTGAGTTCTAAGACTACAAAATTAACTTACATAAGTAACAAAGATGTAGACATATATTGACGAAAGAACTCAGCCAGACAGATATCCACACTTCAGTTTGATTGGTTGATCATCGATTATCTTCAGTTCTTTAACCCAATGAATGTTCCAATTCATTTTCTTAAGTTTATTAACAGGACAACCAGACCATGATAATACAAACTATCAAACAATCAGGAAACTATCGAGATTTAATTCAATAGCAGCAGTAAGTTTAGGAATTTTAGCAGATACATGCAACATACAACAACCAGTTTTACTTAGCATGCAAATCAATTCTCTTCTACAATAAATTATCACAACTAGTTCTAGAATATCGTAGTTGCTACTCTGAATCAGATATTTCAACTAGAAATAATCTAACTCTAGCATAAGAGTAATACCAATGGCCAATTAGCAAAACTCAAAAAGATTAAGTTCAAGAGAATCAATAACATTCAAAGGAGTAGAACAAGAGTGATAATCTTACAACCAAATCAAACGAAGGCTTCAATCGTCTAACCAAGCAAAGGAACTTAGTTCTTCATAGTCTTGCAAAAACTCCAAAAATAATAGAAACAATCGTTCTCCAAAAACAACATAATGAAAACTAGGTTTAGCAAATTATTTATATCCTAGGCTAAAGATAACAGTTTCCATAAAAACGTAATTAAAACAATTAATAAAAACTGATAAAATAACTAAGGAAATCTGAAACAACAACTCTGTTGATTTTTCTTCAATGGCCGCGATCGCTGCCTTGTTGGCCGCGATCGCGGCTTTGCTTGTCTTTGACTTCAACATTTTCTTCAATGGCCGCGATCGCGGTTTTTAGGCCGCGGTTGCGTCTTTCCTTTCCTAGCACTTCGGCGAACTCTTCCTTGGCCACGCTCGCGGCTTCCATTCCGCGCCCGCGGCTTTGCCTTCCTCAACTTCTGACGCTCCAAACTCACTAAAATCCACCCTTTCTGTACTAATCGTCCCACTCTCCTCAATCATAAATTAACTCCTAAACTAGTACAAACATCCCTCATAGCGTACTAACCATTCCTAGTTACGCACTACATAGTAGAGCGTATCAAAACACAAGGTTCTTCTTCATATCTGATGTAGTCAAACTGTTTGACCACTTCATCAAATCGAAGGTTCCAACTCCTTAATGCTTGCTTAAGTCCATAAATGGACTTCTTAAGCTTGCATAATTTCCTAGGATTTTATGGATCCTCAAAACCCTCAGGTTGTGTCATGTACACATCCTCTTCTAAATATCCATTTAGAAAAGCGGTCTTGACATCCATTTGCCAGATTTCATAATCATAATGAGCTACAATTGCTAGGAGTATCCGAATGGATCTAATCATGACGACTGGAGAGAAGGTTTCATCATAGTCAGTACCATGAATCTGTTTAAAGCCTTTTGCAACCAGTCTCGCTTTGAAAACTATTACATTTCCATCCTTGTCTGTTTTGAGTTTGTAAACCCATTTGCACCCTATGGGTACTATCCCATCTGGCAAATCTATCAAGTCCCATACTTGATTCTCAGACATGAAATCCATTTCAGACTTCATGGCAATACGCCATTTCTCGGAGTCTGGACTTGCCACAGCTTGCTTATATGTAGTAGGCTCATCGCTTTCTAAAAGCAATATGTCCAAACTCGTAGTCATTATGAAATCAATGTATCTCTTTGGCTGCGCTTTGGGTCTATTTGATCTACGTGTGGGCTGAACAATAGGAGGTTCTGCCACAACATTTTATGGACCCTCATTGGAATCAGATTCCGGAGAAGCGATAGGAATGGGGTCTTGCGACTCCACTACCTTCGGTGTATGAGTTCTCTCTCCTTGCGGGATTAGGTCCTCAAATACTGTCGTCTCTGACATAGAGTAATTCATGTCATCTTGTTGCTCTTCTCGAACTTCTTCGAGATCAACATTTCTCCCACTTGACTTTTTGGAAACAAATTCTTTTTTCCATAAAGACATTATCCCTAGCAACAAACACTTTGTGCTCATTGGGATTGTAGAAGTAGTATCCTATATTTTCCTTAGGATACCCTACAAAGAAACACTTATCTGATTTGGGTGCAAGCTTGTCTGCTAGTAAACTTTTTACATAAGCTTCACATCCCCAGAGTTTTAGAAAAGACAAACTTGGAACTCTTCAAGTCCATAACTCATATGGTGTCTTATCTACAGCTTTGGACAGAGTCCTGTTTAGTGTAAACACTGCAATTGTGAGAGCATATCCCCAGAAAGATATTGGAAGATCAACAAAACTCATCATAGATCGAACCATGTCCAACAAGGTCATATTCCTCCTTTCAGACACACCATTCATTTGTGGTGTTCCAGGTGGAGTTAGTTGTGAGACGATCCCACAACTTCTTAAATGATTATCAAATTCTTGAATCAAATATTCATCACCACGATCAGATCGTAGTGCTTTAATTTTCTTGCCAAGTTGGTTTTCAACTTCATTCTGAAACTCTTTGAACTTTTCAAAAGATTCAGACTTATTCTTCATTAATTATATGTATCCATATCTACTTAAATCTTCGGTAAATATTATGAAGTATCTGTAATCACCTCTAGCTTATGTGCTTATTGGTCCACATACATCCGTATGTATTAGGGCCAAAAGTTTAGTTGCCCTTTCACTCACTCCAGTAAAAGGTGACCTTGTCATCTTTCCCATTAGGCAAGATTCAAATGTTTTAAATGATTCACAATCAATTGAGGTTAGAAGTCCATCCTTATGGAGCTTCTTCATGCGATTTAGGCTAATGTGACCAAATCAATAGTGCCATAGATAGGTGGTGCTATAGTAATTTACTTTTTTCTTTTTGGTGTTTATGTTATAGATGATGGATCCTTGATCCACAATATAGAGTCCATTACTCAATATGGCATCGACATAAAAGATGTTATCTTTGAAAATAAAAAAACGCTGACCTTTAAGAGTAAAATCATAGCCTTCTAAATCCAAAACACAAGTCGCAATCAGGTTTCTAGTAATATACGGGACAAAATAACAATTATTAAGTTCTAATACTAAATCAGAAGGTAAAGGTATACTATAATCTCCAATGGCAAGTGCAGCAACCCTTGCTCCATTTCCAATGCGTAGGTCTACCTCTCCCTTAGCTAAGCTTCTACTTCTTCTTAGTCACTGCACATTCGAAATAATGTGAGAACCACAGCCTGAGTCCAATACCCAAGTTGAAGCTTTAGCTGTTAGGACTTCTATAACATTCGTACCTGAATTGGAACTCACAATTCCATTCTTTTTATCTTTCAGGTATTTCGAGCAGTTCCTCTTCCAATGACCTTGGCATGGCAGTAGAAACAATCATGGTCAGTCGCTACTTTAGCCTTTTCAGAAGTCTGCTTGGGTTGTGCAACTTGCTTGCCCTTCCTTGCACGTTCTTCTTCTGTTGTCCAGATGCCCCTTTCTTGAACCCTCTTCCCTTGTTGACCATCAAGATCTCTTTCTTGGTGTCAACAGAGAGATTTTGCTCAGCTGTTTTGAGCATCCCATGTAGCTCTTCAAGTGTTTTTCCAACTCCATTCATATTGAAGTTCAACTTGAATTGAGCAAATCCATCATGCAAAGAGTAAAGTATGATGTATGTAGCCAACTCTTGACTATAGGGGTGACCAAGTTTTTCCATGTTCTCAAAATGTCCAATCATATTGAACACATGAGCACTAACTGGCTTGCCTTTCTCAAGCTTGCAATCAAGAATTGCCTTATGAGTCTCATACCTCTCCATTCTCGCTTGCTCCTGAAACATAACTTCCAGGTTGTGAATGATGGTGTAGACATCTATCCTCTCAAACCTCTTTTGAAGGCTTGATTCCATGGAAGCCAACATAAGACAAGTGATAATCATTGACTTATCTCTGATATGTTTTTCCTCTACTATCTCCTCTGGAGTAGACATAGCAGTCAGTGTTGGGATAGGGGGTGTCAAGAACATTCTCTCTTCCTTTAGACCTGAGAACAATTCTCAGATTTCTTTCCCAATCGAGGAAGTTATTTCCGTTCAGCTTATTCTTCTCAAGAATCGAACATAAGTTGATGATGGTTGGGTTATCGTTTCTATACATGATATCTACAACAGAAATAACATGCAAAATGTAAATCATGCTTGTCATGCAATAACTTAAAAATTTTTAAACATGTTTTAAACATAAATAAGCTAATGCCATTTTATCCATTTAAAATTTTCCCTTTGAATAAAATGATTCCAAAATCCTATTTCAGATAAGACTTTAGGTGTACTTTGGCACTTCCCTAAATCATATCTGATCAAGGTAAGTAACTTTTACTAAGTATAACATTCATAACTCTTGGTTGATAGATTACATCTTATGTCAAATCTATCTCATGCCTCAAAATCCAAAACTTTATCTTTTGGTCTTTTGTTGAGTATAACCAAATCAATGTTGTAAACTCCTTATATAGATTTACTCGTACTATCCCAAGGTCAAAGCATGGACATCTTGCTTTGGCAAAACCTATCCATCAAATTCCTCATAGGTTATGATTTGGAAAGGTAAAATCTCAATTTTTTTAAGGGAACTGTGTTTATCATGCAAGTCTATTTACTAGTGAACTAAATAGCATAAATAAACAAGCAAGCATAAACTTAGAGATATTTAAAGCAAAGCAAAACAAATGCAATAAATAAATGTGATCCTAGTATGGCCTCTAAAAACCCATAAGATTTAATCTTCATAAATTCTTCTTGTCTCTTGGATCTCCATCCTTGATTCTCCTATGCATCTTCATCCTGGAATCTTCATAGGATCTTCTTCTCTTGTATTACATAATGTAAATCTAATCTAATTTCTTGAAAATTAAATTACAAAAATACATAACGAATTAACGATACACAGATCGTATACAAGAAAACAATAACTATACGCAAATCGTATTTTTTATCCTATTTGGGCCATACCAGTCACCGCATGCAATTATAATATCATAATATTAAATCATACACGCATAATATAATATCAAATATTAAGAGACAATAATAAATCATTAGTCATATTAATAGACTCTTAAGATTAAATTATTTAAATTATCCAATAAAATAATTAATCCAATCTTTTTATTATTTTAATTCAATAAAATCATATATGAAATTAATACCAATATTAATCATTATCATGTATTATTGGATAAAATATACTCTAGAGATAAGATATCTTGTTACCATATCTAATTAAGGTAGTTAGGATCTTATGCTAACAAACCATAACCCTAATTCAGTCCTCACCCTAGCCACCACCCCAGCCAGCCCGCGGAGCTAGCTGCCCCCGGACCGCCGCCGCACCACCCCGACCTTCCGCCGACCACCACGCACCACCGTGAGCCACTTTTGGCCACCCATCCACGGTTTCTCCCACTCAAATTTGGTAACAATTACAAATTTTGATGATTTTAAGGATAATATGGTGTAATTTTCATAAAATTAGTATTTTTGAAAAATTAATGTATGAACCAATTTCATACAAAATTAATCAACTTTGGGCATTCAAGACATGAAATTCTAAATTTCTAGGATTTGAATCAATTTTCACCAACATGAAAAATCAAGTATTTTTATGTGTGATTATGATTTATACAAGAAATCATATCTCTTGCACAAATTAAACATACAAATCGATTTTAGGGTCAAAATTAAGCAAAAAAAAATCTGAATTTTAAAATGCATAATTTCGGTTAAGTGGCTACAACTTTTCGAGTATATTAAGCACACAAAAGTCACAACTTTATGCATCCAATTAATTAAAATCACAATTATAATCATACAAGTTAATCCATACATCAATTTTACCACTAGATTGAACCAAAATAATCAATAACATGCATCAAAATTAACAACTTTAATCATGATCATATCAATTTATGCAAGAGGCTCTGATACCACTGTAGGAATTTAGATGCTTTAAGCGAAATTTCATAAAACAATTTTATGACATCTAACTTAGGATATCATGCATAAACTTGATACGAACCACATATAAAAGAGTAACATACCTTTTGATACAAAACTTGTTTCCGGGATCACCCTGAAAAATAGAGCATCAATTGTGACTCATCTACTTAGTCCACACGAGTATGAAACTAGATCGTCTTGCCTTCGTTTACTAGAACGAACGAACGAGAAACGAACAAGACTCCAACAATTTTGGAGTTACGGCCGTGCAAGACAAATTTGTGTCTTCAATTGTTTGCCGTGGATACTATATTCACGTGAAGTCCCTTATTGCATTTTGGAAGCAGCATCTCATTCGTCCATATCCAATATCGATATATATAAATATATATTATCCTATTCATTGTTTTATTATCCTATAATAATAGGAAAGTATATGTATAACAATTATATATTATATTATCATATATCTTATAAGATAAATCTCATCTTAACTAGAAATGAATAATTATGATTGATACAATATCTTATCTTTCTAAAAGATAAATTTTCTTATATTATCAAGTAAATAGATAACTATTTATTATTACTTGATGAATAATTCACTCTTCCAACAATATACACTGACCGAAATTCTCAGTCCCACAATGGGCCTCGGGTTGCTTTGATATAGCCCAATTACTCTATTATGTGTGACCTTATAGGACCCGAATGTAATAGCAATGAGCCAAATCTAATTTATCCCATTAGTCATAGTTGGCTTCTAGCAAAGCACTAAGACTACCTAAAATATCAGGATTATTAATCTCTATTATAATCATATTCTATTATTAGTAATTGCCATCTTAATTAAAGGACACATATTCCTTCACCAATTACATGCAAGCACAAAAGCGGCAAAAGCAAAGGACAAAGAAGAAACAAGGCACAAAGCAAAACAGAAAACAAGACGAGAAGGAAAGGAAGTCCCCATGAGGACACCGCAAGGCTTTCAGCAAAGCCTTGCACCAAGAACTACCAACGAGCTCTCCATGATCCTCTCTCTTTCTTTTGTCTCTCTATCTCTTTCTTTCTCTTGTGGTCTCAAGCTCTCAAAGAAAACATCATGGATGCCACAGAGAGCTCATCGCTCACCGGAGAGAGCAAAACACTCTGAAGAATCCAAAACGTCATGCCAAGAGAAGCCAGAGAGTGACAACACTGTAGCGCAGCTAAGGGTTTATAAACCCAAGTTCTAAAGTGCCTCAAAACGTCATCGTCTTCCCAATCAGGTAAGAAGGCTCTAGAGAAGTGAAACGTTGCGTTCCACTAAATAAAGCGTCCAAGCCCAAAACGCATGAGACAACCCAGTAAGCTTAACACCAGAGAACATGCCCAACTGGCCTCAAAAGATCACCAAAATAACATGGGCCCAATTACAATGCCTTAGCCACAAGCGGCTAAGTCACAAGGCACCCACATGGCTTAGTGATGGTCAAGGCAGCTTGAGCCCTGTTCCCCTAGCCCTAGCTTCTACCCTGCCTAAGTGCTTTCATATCAAACTGTAAACTTAGCTAATTGTTAATTACAACATAGGATTACATGACATAACAAGTGCCCTCCTAATCCTTGTGTTGAAATGGTCGCCTATGTCACCAATAGTGGTTGAGTGTCATCATCTCATGTCCATCGTCGGTCACTCAGCTCCTCAGAGCTCATGTAGCATCCCAAATGTGCAGAAAGTTCATGCAGAATGAGAATTTGTTAGCAGTAGCAATCTTAGTACCAAATTCATCGGTATTAAAATCCCCTTATACCTTCTTCACCTCAAGTGTCTTTTCTTCCACTTTATTCAGAATAAAGTGGTGTCTAACATCAATATGATTAGACCTTTCATGATATACTGGATCTTTACATAAATACAATGCACTTCGACTATCCATATGCAAGACTGGCATAAAAGGGACAGTCTGGATTTCACTCAGAATGACAGTCAACCAAATGGCCTCTTTTGTTGCTTCAGTGGCAACAATGTATTCAGCCTCAGTAGAAGACAAGGCAACAACAGATTGTTGTTGTGACTTCCAGGAGATACAATTGTCAGCCCAAGTATAGAAATATGTAGTAGTTGATTTCCTATTATCCTTATTGCTAGCATAATCAGAATCAACATACCCATGCAATTCAGTTCTCAGTCCATGCTCAGAATAAACTAAACAAAGATCCTTAGTGCCACACAAATATCTCAACAAATATTTCATAGTAGACCAATGCACACCATCATGATTAGACATGAATCTACTAAGGACACTAATTGCAAAAGCCAAGTCAGGTCGATTGCAAAGCATATCATACATAACAAATCCAACAGCCACATCATAAGGAACTTGGGACATCTTAGCTATGTCATCAGGTTTAGTGGGACAGTGCTTCTTAGTGAGCTCAAAGTGCCCTCCTAAGGGTATGGATGTGGGTTTAGCATCTAGCATTTTAAACCTATCCAAGATTTTCAAAACATAATCACATTGAGACAACCACATTTTCTTTTGTTTTTTGTCTCTAAGAATTTTAATTCCTAAAATCTTTTTAGCAACACCAAGGTATTTCAGGTCAAAATGCAACTTCAAGTCTCTTTTCACACCAAAAATAATAACCTTAGAATTGCACATCAACAGAATGTCATCCACATACAAAGGAGAATTGTTTTTCATACCTTTGAAATATAATCAAGTGTCATAACTGCTTCTAGTAAAGCCAAGGTTTCTCATACATGAATCAAATTTTATGTTCCACTGCCTATGAGATTGCTTTAAACCATAGATAGACTTCATGCATGTAAGCACACGTCCTCATTCTTAGTCTCATCAATAAAGCCCTTAGGTTGTTTTATATAAATAGTTTCATGCAAGTCACCATGCAAAAAAACAGTCTTAACATTCATCTGCTCAAGTTCCCAGTCAAACACCGTAGTCATAGCTAGAAGAAGTCTCAGAGTCTTATACTTAACAACAAGGGCAAATATATCATTATAGTCAAGCCCTTCCTTTTGTGAGAACCCCTTAGCTACAAGTCTAACCTTGTATCTAGGAGGATCTCTAGGATGAGCACCTTCATTAACTTTGTAAATCCATTTATAGTCAATTAACCTAACATTTTTAGGTTTAGGAACAAGCACCCAAGTTTTGTTCACAATCATAGACTGAATTTCATCCCTCATAGCATTCATTTAGCTTTTAGCATGCACACATTTCACAACAACTTCAAATGTTTCAGGGGTGAAAGGATTAACAACAGTTTTATAAAGCAAGAAATGCAAACTCAATCACATTCAGATCGGCATGCTCAATAAGTCAACTACTCATGAATCTCCTATTAAGAATCATAGTCCTATGAGTTCTATCTCTAGTCAGTTGATAATCATTTAATCCAGGCAAATTATTCAAGTTTTGAGAGGAAGATTCACCAACTTCAGGGACAAAGATAGGGTTAGAATCACTTACTTCCCCACCTAATTGGTGAGGCTGCTAATCTGCACTCTGATCTCCATGGATCATTTCATCTTCATGACCAGTCTCTTGGTCATTTCCAGCATTCTCATCCTAATGAGATGTCTTAGATAAGGAGCTTTGACTATTGTCAAACTCATTCTCACCATCAAGGCCAGCTTCATGTGGAAAATAGAACCTTGTTTGTTGCTCCCAGGTACTTGCATTCTAAATTGAATGGTGATGCGTCCCTAACTCCGAATGCCGGCACAAGTGTTGTGGCGGCGAGGATCCAGGTCTTGATGTGAGTCGTCGACTTGTCTTCGAAGGTCTGTCGTGGAAACCTTGGCTTCGTGCCTTGATGAATTGCACGAATGACTTCGAAGAGGGCACGTGGTCGATGTGGACGCGGAAGAACATGGAGGCGAGATGAGTGTCTCACAACGAAGGTCTCGCGGTGAGTGATGAGGGTCGATGGCAACGATAGCGATGACGGCGATGGTGAAGGCAGCGACGACGATGACAGCGATGGTGGTGGATCTCGAACGCGGCCTCAGGACTAGGTGCGCTGAAGGATAGACTCGAAGGATTTGAGTGAGGGTCGTAGCGTCGACAGCGGAGGTGAAAGAGATGAGAAAATAGAGGTTTGGGTGACGTCGATCTAAGAGAAGGAGGCAATTGGCTCTCAACAAAACACTTAGATTAAATTATGACGTAAACTGTTACAAAGAGCCGAGTTTGGCTTAAATAGAGGTGCGGCACTCGGATGGGCCGAGACGCGCCTATGGGCTAGCCTACTCAACAAGAGTGGAGCGCACGCCCGAAATAGAAAGACTAAAACTAGAAACTTGCTAAAGTTAGAAAGATGCTAAATGTAGAAAGTCTTAAGACATAATGTTCCAATAGATCAAATAAACCTCTAAATCAAAAATAGCCTAAGGCTAGCACTTGCGCCTTGGAGGTCTTTGCAATGACGGCACGGGCGCGGAAAAGCAGGAACTGGAGAGGCGCGCTGGGGCACGAGAGAGGCGCGGGCCTGGCCTAAGCTTGTAGAGGTTCCTCCAATGATATGCCCATGTCAGAAGCTGGAGTGCACGGCTGGATGTCATCGGAGCTTTGGACGGTGGCGAGGAGCCGAAGTGGAGGCGCGGCCTCGGGCGTGCCTTGGCTGGCAACTAGGCGCGCGACCATGGATTGTGTGGCTTTGGCAATGGCCTTGGCGCGAGCCCTGGTCATGAGCCCTTCACTTTGGATGCTCGTGGAAGCCTCCTCCTCAGCGGCGGTCATGGCGGGTAGGGTCGCATCACCCTCCCCCACTTGGCTATGAAGCGTCCCTGCTTCACCCTCATCAAATTCTGGCTCCACGTAGGGTTGAAGATCAACGACGTTGAAGGTTGCATGGACACCAAAATCCGGAGGCAAGTCGACCTCATACGCATTGTCGCCGATGGCCTTGACAACCCGGAAAGGGCCATCTCCACGCGGCGAGAGCTTTGATTTCCACTGACTTGGAAAGCGTGGAGATGCACCCATACCATGTCTCTAGGGGAAAAGGTGACCTTGCGTCTACCCGAGTTGTGTTGGGCCTCGGATTGCGCCGCTCTGCGCGTCAGCTGCTCACGGGTTCGAAGGTGAAGCTCTTGGATCTGCGCGGCGCGGTTGGCCGCGGACACATGCTCGGCATCCTTGAGTGGGCGCGGCAGCATATCCAGAGGAGTCAATGGGTTCCTCCCATACACAATCTCAAAGGGTGTGAGCCTTGTTGCCGAGTGTATGGACCTATTATAAGAAAACTCAACAAGTGGAAGTAAGTCCTCCCAACGCCTGGGATTGGCCTTGAGCATGGTGCGGAGGAGGGATCCTAATGTCCGGTTGGTGACTTCTGTTTGGCCATCGGTTTGGGGGTGGTAGCTTGTGTAAAATAAGAGCTTGGTCCCTAGCTTCCCACAAAGTGTCCTCCAAAAGTGACTAACAAACTTGGTGTTTCTATCACTCACAATTAGACCTGTCAAAAACCGACCCAACCCAAAAACCCGACCCGACCCAACCCGAAAAGACCTGAACCCGACCCGAACGTCACTGGGTCAAGAAGGACCCAAACCCGACCCGACTCGACCCGAACGCAAATCCGAGCTCGCGGGTCCCCTTTATTTTGTATATTTTATTTAATTTATATTAAATATTTTAATATACTTTATTAAATAATAATATAATATTAATTATATTATTATAATTATTTTATTAAAGTTAAAAATCATAATAATAATCATAAGAAAAAGGCATGTTCGACCCGCTGGGTCAACCCGAACCCGAACTCACCCGACCCGAAAATTTTATCAACCCGATCGACCTGAACCCGACATGACCCGAACCCGACCCGCCCGACCCAGTTGACAGGTCTACTCACAATAGTCCTAGGCACACCATGTAACCTCACGACATACTCAAAAAATAGCTCGGCAATCTCACTAGCACTATGTGTGGTTCGACAGGCTATGAAGTGGGCCATCTTGGAAAACCTATCCACGACCACAAAAATAGAATCCTTGCCTTTCCTAGATTGAGGCAGCCCGATGATGAAATCCATGGATAAGTCCTCCCAAGGACCACGGGGAATGGGCAGGGGTGTGTATAAACCTTGGGGGCTCGACCTAGCCTTCCCTCGTTGACAACTCACACAACTCATACAATACCTCCGAACCTGTGTAGCCATATGGGGCCAAAAGAAATGCTCTCTCAACGCATCCAAGGTCCTAACAATCCCAAAGTGGCCTCGGCCATCATGTGCCTCTTGAATTAGGAGGTGCCTAATGGAAGAACTAGGGATACACAACCTCCCAGCCTTATATAGATACCCCTCATCCACAAAATATGACTCAAACTCACGACTCTCAAGGCATCTCTCATAGATAGGCTTGAAAAACAAATCATCCAAATACAAGTCCTTAATTAAAGAAAAACCAAGCACTTTAGTTTGGAGATGAGTCAAGAGATTATACCACGTTCTCCTTCCCTTTATTGTGCGCGACAACATAGGGAAAAGTCTCCATAAACTCCACCCATCTAGCATGGCGGCGGTTCAGTGTCGTCTGGCCCTTAAGGAAACTCAGTGCCACGTGATCCAAGTGAATCACGAACTCTCTAGTCCAGAGGTAGTGTTGCCATGTCTTGAGGACCCTAATAAAAGCATACAATTCCTTGTCATACGTAGGGTAGTTGAGCGTAGCCCCGGTGAGCTTCTCACTGAAGAAGGCAATGGGCTTCCTCTCCTGGTGAAGAACACCTACAATACCAACATTGGAAGCATCATATTCGATCTCGAAATGCTTGGAGAAGTCTGGAAGCTAGAGAAGTGGAGCATGACACAAGGCCTTCTTCAAGGCCTCGAATGCCGCATCATGCTTGGCAAGCCACACCACCGTGGCCCCTTTCTTTGTCAACTCATGGAGGGGCGCGGCAATGGAGCTAAAGTCCTTGACAAAGCGCCGGTAGAAGCCTGCCAACCCTAGAAAAGATCTCACCATGGTAGGGTTGGTTGGTGTGGGCCACTCTCTTAAGGCCTTGACCTTCTCATCATCAACACACATCCCGTCTTTGGACACGACAAAGCCAAGGAAGTTGGTCGTGTCCGAGCAAAAGGAACACTTCCCAAAGTTGGCATAGAGCATCTCTTTGTGTAGTGTCGCCAACACCTTCCTAAGGTGCTCGGTGTATAGGGCTGGAAATCATCCGTGGGTGACCGACCCACCCGAAAACTCGATCCGAATATATGGATGATCACCCGAAGTAAACCGGGTGATGGATGGTTGGTGGGTCGGGTGAAACGGATGACGGGTGGGTGATGGGTGCTGTAAATCTCACCCATCACCCGATCCATCACCCACACTTCATCCACCCATCCGTTCACCCGTCGGCGATTATAATTCTAATTCTATTTTATTAAAATGTATGACGTTAATTTTAGTTTTTATATGTTTAAAAGTTGAATATTCTAAGAATATTTTATATGAACATCCATCAAATCCTATATTTAGAACAACTATTTTCATATATTGAAGAAAATTAATTACTTTTTATACTTAATCATATATTTTATTACATTTAAATAATTATAAAATATTATACGGATGACCCGACCCACCCGAATCACCCGTTGGATGATGGATGGACGGATGTGGGTGAAAGGTTTCGCGGGTGACGGGTGGGTCGGGTGGAGGATTTAATTCACGGGTCGGGTGATAAAATGGCTCCACCCATCCATCACCCGACCCATTTCCACCCCTATCGGTGTGATCCTGCGAGCTGCGTGAATACACAAGAATATCGTCAAAATAGACAACAATAAAATGTCCCAAAAAATCTCTCAAAACATGGTTCATCAAACGCATAAAAGTGCTCGGGGCATTAGTGAGCCCGAATGGCATGACAAGCCACTCATAGAGACCATATTTGGTCTTGAACGCCGTCTTCCATTCATCCCCTTCCTTCATTCTGATTTGGTGGTAGCCACTCCTCAAGTCAATCTTTGAAAACAATGTGGCACCATGGAGCTCATCCAGCATGTCATCAAGGCGAGGAATGGGATGGCGGTACTTCACCGTGATTTGGTTGATGGCGCGGTAGTCCACACACATCCTCCATGAGCCATCCTTATTTAGCACAAGAATCACGGGCATAGCACAAGGGCTAAAGCTCTCTCTGACATAGCCCTTGTCAAGAAAATACTGGACTTGGCGTTGCAGTTCCTTGGTTTCCTCTAGGCCAGCCTTATAGGCTGCGCGATTGGGCAAAGATGCTCCAGGGACCAAGTCAATATGGTGCTCGATCCCCCTCACTGGTGGCAGGCCCTGGGGCAGCTCCTCAGGCAGTACGTCGGCAAATTCCAACAGCAGCGCGACAACCGACGGCGGCAATGGGGTTTCGGCGGTGCGATCGGGGCTCAGAGTTGGCACCAGCAAGAAGCAAGGCTTGTGACCCTCCAGAGGCTTGGTCATGTCACTGGGCCTCGCCAAAAGCAGTTTGTGCTCGTAGCGCCCTTGCAGGGTCGGCGTTGGCGGCGTTTCTAGGGCCAACTATGGAGACAACAAGTCACTGGGCGCGGAATGGTTGGCACTAGGGTTGTGGAGCCCAGTGCTCAAGCCAGAATGGGTCGCGCCTGGCCAGGACTCCGTGGGCCTTTGTTTGGCCTTCCGCGCTGTGGAGCTTGCGGCGCTGGCAGGTGGCAGAGAGGCACTGGGCTGGCCTGGGCTGACGTTGAGCTTTTTGGTGCCCGTGCCCAAGCCAGAAATAGTGTGGCCAGGATTGGGGTCGAGGCGCTGCGCTGGGCCTTACGGAGACGTGTTGGGCCTTGTCGCGGCGGCTGCGATGGCTTTTTGGCAATCCCGCTCTACCTGATCCTGCAAAATCTCATGGGGAGACATAGGTAAGAGAGTCACGCGCTTCCCATGGTAATTAAACACATAAGTGTTTAAATAGCCATCGTGAAGCACGCGCCGGTAAAATTGCCATGGACGCCCAAGCAATAGATGCGTGGCGTCCATCGCAATGACATTACATAACACAGAGTCACAATATTGACCAATGGAGAAAGAGATGAGGCACTGTCGAGTGACAGTGTTACCTGAGCTAACTGAGATCCATTGAAGGCCGTAGGGCTACGGGTGTGGCGTGGTCTCAAGGTTGAAATGCTTGACCACCTTCTCATTAATGATGTTGCAACAGCTACCGTCATCAATGATGACACTCAGGGAGGATGTCTTGACCAGGCATCACGTGTGAAAGAGGTTCTCGCACTGGTCGACAAGGCTGGCCTCCTTGACGGTGAGGATACGGCGCGTTACAAGGCTCAGCGGCGTCCCAGCATGGAGTGTGGCAGCCTCACACGCATAGGCCTCCTCATTGTCGTCCTCGAAGCCTTCCTCGACGGTCTCCAATTGGGCCCTGTCCTCATCCACAGACTCGTATCCAGCGGCGGCGGCGGAGAAGAGCACCTTTTTGACATTGGGGCAATCCTGCTTGTAATGGCCTCGCCTGCCACACTTGAAGCACTCCAAGTCGCGCGCGCGCTCAGTGCCTTATGGGCTTTGTCTGGGCGCGGGGGCGCGGCTGGCTGTCGAGCTCTGTAATGCGGCCTTGGCATTGTGGCTTTGGCCAGGCGCGGAAGAACCTGTGGCTAGGACACGCACATTAGTCAAAGAGAATTGACTAGAGTGAGAATCATACCTGCGTTGGCCATAAGGTTGGTAAGGGGATTGACGCTTGCATACTTGTTGGTGATGGATTTGCATGGTCTTGTGCGTAAGCATGTTGAGATCCTTGATGGGAAAGATCTCCAATTGATCTCGGATGTTGACATTCAGGCCACTCAAAAATTTGGTCCTCAAGGTCGAAGGCGCGACACTAATGGAAGCCGTGTAGTACATGTCCTCGAGTTGCGAGAAGAACTCAAGGGGTGTCTTCGAGCCTTGGCAAGCCATGGCGATCTCAAGATGCATCTGGTTCCTGTAATCACCTGAGACGTACTTCTGGGTCATGACAAACTTCAATTGATGCCATTCAGTGAGGGGCACCAAGTTGCGTCGTATACGGTCATCAATGAAACGATGCCACCAAACCATAGCGGCACCGCGGAAATGGATAGTGGTGACGGCGACGTGTTCTTCCTCAGGTATATGGCAATATAGCAAAGTGTATTCTGTGGCCTGCATCCATTCAAGAAAAACAGCAGGATCATATTCGCCAAAGAAGTGATCAATTTTTACCTTGACCTCGTGGAGGTTGAGTCTCGGGGCGCCGGGTTGGGGGAACTAGGGCAAGCGCGGCGCGGGGATGTCCAAGTGTTGATATCCCTAGCCCTGAGCTTGCTGGTAAGGAACATGGCCAAGCTGGTGCCGGCCGCGGTCTCCGTAGCCGCGTTGCTCGCCCATCGCGGCTGGAGCCTCCATCTCTGGGGCGCGATTGCGGCGTTGATGGCCCTGAGGTGGCGCGACGCGGCGGACATCACGTGGCATGTCGCGCCTATGATCCATGGCAACGCGCCCATCGTAGCCTGCCTGGGCCTGAGCGTGGCCTTGCTGAAGCCTCGGCGGGGGAATCCAGTCGACGGGCCTATCCTGCAGCTCTATAGGATCACCGAGTGGGGGTGAAAATTACCTGGGTTGACCATCCCAGAATCCTCCATCTCTTCGTCATCAAATTCCTCAAAGTCGTCGCGGTGATGAGGAGTGGTGGAGAAGTAGCCATCCGAGCCATAGCGCGGCGTTCTCACGCTTTGGTGGCCCAGGTGGTCCTCGACGTCGAATGGCACTAGGGTGGGGGCGACAGGCTTGGATGCAGGGTCATCGCCTGCGGCGCGCCGTCTGTGCCTACGCATGGGGCTGGAATCGCGCTCGTTGAGGCGGACGCGGCTGTCACGGGGCACAGAGGTTGGCGTGCGGCGGCGTCTTGATCTATCCGCAACATACTTGTCATCAAAATTGAAGGGGTTAGAATACTCACCTTGGGAGTCATGGGCCTCTTCATCGCCGTTGTTGTAGCCGGCAGGCGTGGCGCACGGCATGTAGCGCTCACGGGGTGAGACGTGGCCTTGTCGGCTTTCGATCACCGACTGAATGCGCTGGAGGCGAGGCTGTTGGTGAGAGGCGGAGGGCATCACACTTTTGCCTTTGTCCAGGCGTGTTGTGCTTGGGCCGGCCACTGTGGGGCGAGGTAAGCCCGCGGCATCCGTCTCAACTAGCGGCGTTGGCACTGGCCGTTGGCTTTGGAGTTGGGCCACTAGTTGTCAAAGCTCTTGGATCTCCCTTTGCTCGGCCGAGAGTTCCAAGATGGGATCTTGGTTGGGAGGGTCTTCATGATGGACTACTTCTTGGGGAGGGTTGTTGTTGTTGTTGTTTCCTTGGACATCACCACTAGTCGGGGCCGTCATGCTACCTATGACAATGTGGCCAGACATCGAAGTAAAAACGTACAAGACACAAGAAAACCAACAATCAAGCAAGCACTATCAAGACACACAAGTCCACGTAGGTGGGCAGTTTTTATGAATGCCGAGAGGGTGGCTAGGCTAAACACAATAGTGGTGTGAGAAGCAAGCAAGAAAACAAACAAGACTTAAGCAGTTATCCCTAACCTCTATGCAAGCAATCAACAATAGCCAACGAAACGTACCTTCTAGAGGGAACCTAGACGGTGGAGAGGTAAAGAAATGAGCCAAGCCGAGGTGGAAAAGGGTTGCCTTATTTTGGTTTTCCCCTTCTTCTTTTTTTTAAATTAAAGTCGGGTCTTTTTTCTTTATTTTTTTGAATTTCCGACTTGACTTTTTTTTTTAAAAGTCACGAGATCTTTGACTTTGACAAGATCTCGGATAAGAACAAATAAAATAAGTAACGGCTTGGTGACTTAGAGAAATAAGATCACAATAATTTCGGTAATTGGAGAGAGAAAAATCTTGGAGATTCGGTGGTTACAACTAAAAGTCAATTTTGCAAGATATTGTTAATATTTTGACGCAAGCAAATCAGGAAATAATCACACAAATCTCGGAAGATTCCGACTAACAAATCACACCAAATATTGCAGGGGTTGTTGAAACTAATCGGCCAAGTCCTTGACTTGAGAAACCGAAGGGAATGGCAAGAAAAAAATTCATAACAATGGTCAAGAATTTTTTTTGTGAAAATGATGATGGCAGAAGCAATGGATTTTGGCAAGAAAAAAAAATCGTGAACTAATGCACTTGGGATAACGACTTACAAGAACAAAAGCTCTGATTCCAGTTGATGCGTCCCTAACTCCGAATGCCGGCACAAGTGTCGTGGCGGCGAGGATCTAGGTCTTGATGTGAGTCACCGGCTTGTCTTCGAAGGTCTGTCGTGGAAACCTTGGCTTTGGGCCTTGATGAATTGCACGAATGACTTCGAAGAGGGCACGTGGTCGATGTGGACGCGGAAGAACACGGAGGCGAGACGAGATGAGTGTCTCGCAGCGAAGGTCTCGCGGTGAGTGATGAGGGTCGATGGCAACGATGGCGATGACGGCGATGGTGAAGGCAGCGACGGCGATGACAACGATGGTGGTGGATCTCGAACGCGGCCTCAGGACTAGGCGCGCTGAAGGATAGACTCGAAGGATTTGAGTGAGGGTCGGCAGCGGAGGTGAAGGAGATGAGAAGATAGAAGTTTGGGTGACGTTGATCTAAGAGAAGGAGGCAATTGGCTCTCAACAAAACACTTAGATTAAATTATGACGTAAATTGTTACAAAGAGAAGAGTTTGGCTTAAATAGAGGCGCGACACTCGGATGGGCCGAGACGCGCCTATGTGCTAGCCCACTCAACAAGAGTGGAGTGCATGCCCGAAATAGAAAGACTAAAACTAGAAACTTACTAAAATTAGAAAGATGCTAAATGTAGAAAGTCTTAAGACATAATGTTCCCATACATCAAATAAACCTCTAAATCAAAAATAGCCTAAGGCTAGCACTTGCGCCTTGGAGGTCTTGGCAATGACGGCACGGGCGCGGCGAAGCAGGCACTAGAGAGGCGCGTTGGGGCGCGGGCCTGGCCTAAGCTTGTAGAGGTTCCTCCAATGATATGCCCATGTTAGAAGCTGGAGTGCCCGACTGGATGTCATCGGAGCCTTGGACGGTGGCGAGGAGCCGAAGTGGAGACGCGGCCTCGGGCGCGCCTTGGCTGGCAACTAGGCGCGCGACCAGGGATTGTGTGGCTTTGGCAATGGCCTTGGCGCGAGCCCTGGTCACGGGCCCTTCACTCTGGATGCTCATGGAAGCCTCCTTCTCAACGGCGGTCATGGCGGATAGGGTCGCATCAAATGGTTAGTCCTTTTCAATTTAAAATGAAATTCTGACTCATTAAGGGTCACACTTCTCGAAGTTATCACTTTGTAACTATGAGGTTGTGTAAGTAATAACTTGTAACCTTTTACACCTTCTGGATAACCCAACATAACACACTTTAAAGCTCTAGGTTGCAACTTTCTTTGAGATATTTGAGAATATGCAGTGCAACCAAAAGGCTTCAAATGTTCTACGTTAGGTTTTTTCCCAGTCCACATCTCTTGTGGTGTTTTGAACTTCACCACAGAAGATGGAGACCTATTTATGAGGTAGCAAGCAGTGTTAACTGCCTCACCCTATAATGAAGGCTTCATTCCTGCACTTATGAGTAGGCACCTTGCTTTTTCAAGCAAAGTCATATTCATTCTCTCAGCAGTGCCATTCTGTTGAGGAGTGCTAGGAACAATTAGATGTCTCTTGACACCATTTTCTTTGTAGTAAGAATTGAAAGAAGTGTTACAAAATTCTAAGCCATTATCTGTCTTAAGGCACCTGAGTTTCTGATTAGACTCACTCTCAACAGCAACTTTCCAGTTTTTAAAAGTCTCAAAGGCCTCATCTTTAGTCTTTAACAAGTAAACCCAAAGTTTATAGAAAAATGATCTATAAAGGATATGAAGTATCTCCTACCCCCTATAGTATCAACCTGAGAAGGTCCCAACAGATCAGAATGCACATATTCAAGGGGGGTTTCAGCAACATAAGTTGACTTGTTAAAGCTATGATTAGCCTTTTTTCCAAACACACAATTTTCACAAAAAACTCAAGTCCACTGGTTTCTTAGCAAGGATACCAGTTTTGTATAGATAGAGTGTGCCTCTCATACCAATGTGGCCTAATCTCTCATGCCATAACTTTGATTGTTCAGAACTCATACTAATACTCATATTTGAGAAATTAAGTTCATGAGAAACTATAAGATGGTACAATCCTCTTTTCTTAACACTCTTGATAAGGGTAGTGCCATTTCTTATGAGCTCTCTTACACCATTATGAGTATTAATTGCATCCCAATCATCAAATATAGATTCAGACATAAGGTTCCTTCTCAGGTTCCTTCTCAGGTCAGGTACCCACCTAACCTTTTGAAGGATCCTAACTTTGCCATCAAACATCCTCAATGGCACATTACCTATTCCTTTAATAAGCAGTGAAGTGTGATCACCCAACAACACTTCACCTTCATCACACTCATGCAAAGACTCAAACAAAGATCTATCGAAGGTAGCATGCAGAGTACACCCAGAATCAAGAATCCATTCATGAGATATAGTAGACAAAGAAGCACTCATAAGGATAATCATCATGAGTTTCACATATAGCAGCAGTTTCATTTGACTTTTTTTTAATCTTTTTAATCTTTAGATTTCTTCAAGCAATCTTTGATAAAATATCCAGTTTTGCCACAGTAGAAACACTTCTTGTTATCCTTCTTATCATTTTCATTCTTGTCATTCTTCTTAAGTCTTTCTTAGAAGATTTCTTGTTGTTGTTCTTAGTCTTTCCCTTAGCCATCAAGACCTCAGTCTTACTGTTAGTTTTCTTGTCATTTTTAGACTTGAACACTTTCAAGACTTCATTCTTCTCAAGTATAGCCTCTATGATCTTTTCTGTAGTCAATTTCTCATAACTATACCGAAGAACATCTTTGAAAGTATCAAACTGAGAGGGCAGAGAACTCAACAACAACACAGCTTGGTGGGTGTCTTTGATTTTATCATCACACCTTTCAAGTTCTTGAGTCATCTTCGAGAACTTGTCCAAGTTTTCATTCAGAGACAGGTTAACATCCATTTTGAAAGTAAATAGACGACACATCAAAGATATCCTACTAGGCAGAGACTTAGTCAAGTACATATCCTCTAAAGCTTTCCAAAGAGTTTTAGTGTTAGTAAAACTTACAACCTGACGAGCCACGTCGTCAGTTAACCTTATCATGATCTCTGAATGAGCTTGCTCATCCATTTCTGCCTTAGTTTCCTTAGAGGTGTCAATAGGTAAGCCACCCTTCACTGCTTTCCAACACGTCTCCTTAATGAGGACTGCTTTCATCTTGACTTGCCACATGGCGAAGTCAGAGGTTTCATCAAAGGGTTTAACCCTTATCGAGCTTTCTGCCATCACAACACACAAGTTAGAATAGCAAAAGGTAGGGTAATGGAAGCACACACAGAACAAAATCACAGAAGAGTGAGAATACTCCCAGGATTTCCAAGGTTCTCAGGATAAAGCTTACACCTCTACAGTGCACCTCTCTTTAACAGAGAGAGACACAGAGGGCTTCGTCCAAAGAGAACAAAGGAAACAAAGTATGGGACCAGAGAGACTACAACATAGAAGGAGTTTGTAGAAACCCGTGAGTCTTCGTACAACTCAAAGACGTTTTCCCTTCAGAGCAAGAGCAAAAAGAATAAAGTGACAAACAACAGAGAAGAAAGGGAAAGTTTCTACTTTTTCTAGATCTGGAAACTGAGCAACTTGCCTTTTTGGTTCCAAATCCTAAAGGTCACCCAAAAGTGACACCTTTACTGGAAATGGCAAAAGTCAGCATCGCAGTCAAGAAAGAAGAAGAAACGACAAACCCTAAAAACGTTTTGACACCTCAAAACTTAGCAGACGCAAGATCAAGAGCCAGTGCTCTAATACCAAATTGATGTTCACAATTTCTATCCGCTTCGATCGCTCAACAAAAGGGAATAAAACGTTTTAAGGATGAAAACTCAAAAAATGTAAAGCGAAGTGAACATCGGGGTTATTTACGCAGTTCGGACCAAGGTCCTACGTCTGCGGAACCTCAAGAGGGAAGACTCACCCAATCCACTAAGCAACAAAGGCCAAAGAGCCAGTTCCAGTTACATGCAAGCACAAAACCGGCAAAAGCAAAGGACAAAGAAGAAACAAGGCACAAAGCAAAACAGGATACAAGACGAGAAGGAAATGAAGTCCCCAAGAAGACACCACAAGGCTTTTAGCAAAGCCTTGCACCAAGAACTGCCAACGAGCTCTCCAATATCCTCTCTCTTTCTCTTGTCTCTCTGTCTCTTTATTTCTCTTGTGGTCCCAAGCTCTCAAAGAAAACGCCATGGATGCCACAGAGAGCTCATCGCTCATCGGAGAGAGCAAAACACTCTAAAGAATCCAAAATGTCACGCAAAGAGAAGCCAGAGAGTGATAGCACGGTAACGCGGCTAAGGGTTTATAAAACCAAGCCCTAAAGTGCCTCAAAACGTCGTCATCTTCCCAATTAATCAGGTAAGGCTCCATAGAAGTGAAACACTGCGTTCCACTAAATGAAGCGTCTAAGCCCAAAACGCATGAGACGGCCCAGTAAGCTTAACATCAGAGAACAGGCTCAACTGGCCTCAAAAGATCACCGAAATAACATGGGCCCAATTACAATGCCTTAGCCACAAGTGGCTAAGTCACAAGGCACCCACATGGCTCAGTGATGGTCCAAGGCAGCTCGAGCCATGTTCCCCTAGCCCTAGCTTCTACCCTGCCTAAGTGCTTGCATATCAAACTATAAACTTAGCTAATTGTTCATTACAGCATAGGATTACATGATGCAATGCAAAAAAGGAACCTAAAGAATCTGTGTCGCTAATGCGGATGAAACCATACTTCACCATTAAAAGTTGACACACTTTGATTGTTTGTTTGTTGGCTTGTTTCCTTTATCAGCTAGCTAGATGCTCTCACTGAATGTGGCTGCCCCTTAAAACTTTTCAGCACTTAAAATGCATATGCTAGTGGCCCTACAAATTCAGACAAGACAAACTCATGGGATCGGACCTTTATGAGAACTACAATAAATGGATCAGAAAAAGTTCAGTAAAAACCCAGTACAAAAACTAGCAAGACACCACCTTGAAACAGAACAAAAGTACAGGAAATATGAGCACATTGAAAGAAAAAAAAGGCCTAAAAAGAACATCTTGTAGATTACATAAAAGATCATTCCATGAATGTCTCCATCACATCATGGTACATCCCGGCCTCAGGGTTGCGGTACTCAGCTGGGTGTTGAGTATGATGGTGGTCCAGCGTAGTGGAAGATGAAGACGAAGCCATTCTTGCTGGTAAGGTGAAGCTCCTCCTGAACTTGTTCTCCATCTTCCTCATGCTATCGGGATGACTGTCGAGGGTCAAGAACTCGTTCGGGTTTGCAGCACCAGAGGCAGAATGCAGGCTTTGTGCATCTGGGTGGTGGCCTTCATCCAGCTTGTTCCCCAGGCTTTCGGGGTTGAACACCTCAGCCCTCCCAGTGAGGGCGTTGAAGAAAGAAAGCCCGTTGGGCCATTTGATGTCGGATTCGTGTTCATTGGCCATCTCTTCCATTCTACCTTCTGAGGAATGAGGCATCAAGAACATGTGGGTTTCGTCTTTTGCAGGTCCAAACCCGAGTGGCGGTCTTTGATAATTGGGAGATGCGAGCATGGGAGAGGACATCATCCTTTGGTTCCAATTGTAGAGTGGAGGGGGTCGAAGTAGAGGTACACTTTGCTTTGATGCGATAGAGGAAGATGGCGACGAGTACCTATTCGAAGAGAAGAGCTGAGAAAGATAGAATCCTGATTGGTAGCCTAGCGACTCGAACATGTGCCTCATTCTCAGCACAAAGTGAAGGTCTTCAGGTATCTGAACAGAGTGTTAATCACATTCACAAAGTAATTAACTTGACTGTCATGTAATCAAAGCGAGTCATTGTCTATTTGATACAATTATACTAAGTTCAGCCAAGATCAAGATTGGAGATGTGCACTTCATGTCACGCGAGCTGCACGTGAGTGGTAGCTAGAGAAAAGACTAAAGAGAAGCCACTGCTACTAGTGGCTAAACAGACACATGTCCCAGGCAAAATAATTCTTTATATGAAAGTAGATATGTGTCACTTCTAATATTTATGAAAATTGAAAAGAGGGAAATGATTAAGACACTTTTATGCTTAAAACAAGATTAAAAGTTGCTTTAATTATTCACCCTGAAGCTTTCTATACAAATAAACAGTGTATCTTTTGAACTTGGAAAGATTATGGACTTACAATCTTGCAGGAGCCTAGCTGAAGAAGGCCGTGACCGGCTTGAATAACAGCTATGGTCTGCTCCAAAAACATACAGGAATAGTAAAGAACACAATCTCAACCAGAGGAAGAAACAGAATTAAGAATCGATGAAATACCAACCTGGATCCCAGATTCAAACTGATCGGTCCATTCAGGAGGAAGCTGCGATTCATAACAAAGAAACAAGAAAGAAAAGCATAAGGATTGCTGGATAACATGAATCATCAAAACAGTAGCTAAACACATGCCAAACATATAATCCATTTTCAACGAAAAAGACGAAAGAAAAAATGGGAAATCAGACAATTTAGCAATTGGTACAAACTGTAAGACTGCAGATACATACAGCATCAAATGAGCTCTGCCAGTAGTTAGAGATGTTGGGTTCAGATTCTGAAGGCTCTTTGAATACCCATTTGTGGCATTTATCAGAAGCAACTTTTCCCATCAACCTGCTCAAATCAAAACATATCCCAGGTACATAAAATCAAACAGATTTTACTGAGCTCTACTACTATTATTGTGTTGATCAATCAAAACAAGTGGGGAAGGGAAATCAGGGAAAGAGATTAGGGGGCAGGCAAGGTGGATTAAATTACTAAAACACCTACCAAGTACCCACCCTTCTCCATAATTATACAACTGAATGGACATTTTGCTGAAGGATTTCCGGACAGGATCTTCGCTGTCGATTTCGTCCAGACACTCCCCAACTCTACCTCGGCAGAATCCATCTTCCCACATCAGCATCCTTCATAACAAACAAAAAAAAAACAATTGAGTTTTGAGGTTAAGAAAAGATTTATACATAGGAAAAGTGGAAAAAAGGAATTTATATGGTCCCCCAACCCAACCGCAGTTGCAGCATCACTCAAGCAACATAGTATCAAGAGAATTCTTCCACGGACAAATAATGGCCCTAAATAGTTAAGACACTAAAGAGGGGGGGAAAGGTAAAGAATAACATAACCATGAATGAATCCCAATGGTTATCAATCAGAAAATGTCCCAAAAATGGGCTCCAATTAGATTACAAGGACTACCCACTAGTCAGTTCTTGTAGCTCAGGGTGATTTCATTAACCTAACAAGTAACAACCAACTTGATCAAACAAAATCTCATCAGTAAACTACATAGATTACCCTCAAACCCAGTTCATAGATTTCAAAAATCATTTACACTTGAACCTAAAAATCAAGGAGAAGAATGAAATAATCTTGAATACCCATCTCCATTTAATGATTTTATCCCCAATGACTTCATAATCATTAACAGAAATACTCACAAGCTTCCATTGTCATCACCAACTTTGCAGCCACTACCACCTCTCACCCTCCTGCAGAAAACATGAGAAAAAGCCCATCAGACAAAAACAAGTTAAAAAGAATCCATCTTTAGTCTCAAATTAGTACTCCTACTACTTGATAATTTGATAAAAAGAGAAGAAGAAGAGGAGGAGGTAAAATTACGGGCGGGGCCTAATTGTCCAGAAGACAGAGTAAGTCCATTCAGAGTTGAGACAAACACTTCTGAGGGCCTCGTGAAGAGCCATCATCCCTACTGCTTCTTTGCTCCTATCTGCTGCTCCTGAGCCCACCATCTCTCTCTCTCTTCCTTTTCTTCACTCTAAACTCTTCTCTGTTTGTAGGTTTTAGGATTTCTAGATTCAAGAGGTTTTCTTTTGACTTCAGAACACTGCAATGGTTAAGAACCCTTTCTTCATATTGCAGTCTGTCTCCAACTCCAACCTCTTCTCTTCTCTAGTTTGTTTATGTGTTGTGCTGATATTTTTATATAATATAATTCGGTTCTCCCAAGTAAGCAGGTTTGGTTGTCATCCGTCCGTCCGTCCATCCATCCATCCATCCCAGTCAGTGAAAGGGGTAGAAAGTAAAAAATCTTTATTTGTTTATTTGGTGTGATTTTGTTTTTTTACCCCAATGATAATGTTGGGGTGGGGGTGGAGGAGTGGGGACACCTAAGTTTCTATTCTGTACCAAAACCACCCCACAACTGTGCTTTGAGAGGAGGCAAAGAGAATACACAACTTCATCTTGCACATTGAATTCAGAGACTTTACATGGTTTTCATGCATGTAACTGTAATCAGGACTTTCCTGCTTAGCTTAGGTGTTGAGTATCTCCAAATTCGATAGAATAGGGATGACAACGGAATGAGAGTTTTAATATTTTAGGAGTTATGGGATCGGAATCTAGATAGGAATGTAATTCTTATCTAGTTATCTCACTTAAATTATCTAAATATATAGTAAATTTAAGAGAGTAATTTTAGTCTAACAATTGACATTATCTTTTACGAGTAATGTTTCTAAGTTAGTTCAGTGGTATAAGGCCTTATTGTATTTATTGTTTAGACTAAAGGGAAACGTTTTATTTAATAGAAGGTTTTGTACAAAAAAATTTAGGATCAGCGCACAGCACAAATAAAATTGTCTTTTTATTTACTAAACATCTGCATAATTTTTTTCATTTTTTTGAATCCAAAGACACTCCCTACTCCCTAGCTAGTTGTTACCATGTTTTGGAAGGCGGTATTATGATGATGTTGCTCCCATGGCAGCAAACAATGGGCTAAATTTTACAACAAAATTATCTTAGAACAATTACCTTTATTAGTAAGGAAGACACTTAAATCTTTTTACAACATTTACCAATTATCTTTACATTTTTTGTTACATTGGTTAGTGGAACTTATTTTCTTGCTATTAACTAATTAGATAGCTTTCATGTTCGTGTTTAACGAAAGGAAGAATACTTTTCCAGCATAATTCAATTATTCCAGTTGAAACCCACAAAGAGAATCGATCACCATGAAAAGAAGAGACCATCATGAAACTTTTCTTTTAAATTGGTTTGTCAACTCTACTCTCGTTGTTCAAAAAAAAAAAAATGTTTTTTATTGTCATTATCAGGTTAATTGGCGTATTTTAAGTTGTAAACGTACACTTTTCTCTTCCTTCTCGTGAAGGAAATTGAAAAAAATCAGGTTTACTAGTTAAAAAAGATAAGCGCTGGTAGCACTTACAGTAAACTGCACTGGTCATAAGTATAAAAAAAAAAACAGACCTTTAGAGTTATAAATATAAACATTTAAATTAATTAGGACAAAGTGGCAAGGAATCTTTACTGGTCAAAAGTAGCAAAACCCCGGGGTTCTGACTCTGAGACTGACCTCTTACATATATAATGTTCTTAATTAATGCAATATGTATTTTTTGTCAGAATTTTAAACCAAAATTGTTTTTATTATAATTAAAAACAATGAAATCATAAAATGTATATGTATTCTCTCGCAGACCAAAAAAATCTATCGAACATCTTTACAGGTAAGCATTTCAGCAAAAAGATTTAGGGAACCATCAATTAGGTCAAGTTCAAAATCCCCATTAAACTTCTATTATGATTGGTTTAAATAATGTCTTTCTTATGTCAATCAATCGTGTATTCGTGTAGATAGGCTAACTATCGTTACAAATATATATAATTTAAAGCAGTCCAGTTTCGACACTTTTATGTGCGACTTCTTCGTTGTATCGATAATGTTTTGAGTCAATTGAGAGTGATTACAATATCAACACATTTATGTGTCGAAGTCTTTTTCGACACCTTAACTTGTCGTAAATATACATATTAATTATTATCCATTACCGACACCACAAGTTGTCTACATAAACTAATGCATACCATCCATTATCGACACTTGATTTTGTCGGTAAATTTAACCTAAATAAACGCACAAAATCATGTATTCCCATCTCTCCCAAAATTACTCCTCTCGCACCAAAACCCCTCACCTCCCACCTCTGAACCATCTCTCCCAAAATTACTCCGGTCAGAGCTCGTCGCCATCTCCGGTCAGAGCTCTCCGCCCATCTCTCGTCAAAGTTCATCAACGCCATGTCGATGTTGTTCGCGAAGAATGATTTTCGCTGAGCAACCTCCAATAGCTCGCCGCCATCTCTCCTAAAAATTACTTCGGTCAAAGCTTGCCGTCATCTCCAATAGCTCGCCGCCCTTTGTTCGCTTAAGATGACGGATTGAGTTTTCCTGATACGATTTTTCTAAAACCTAGGTTTCTAGCTCCTTCTCCATTTTACATCAATGTTTCGCTTATGTTTGTGCTTCTTATGTTTGTGCTTCCCTAATTTCCACTGAATTCCCAATGGAGCCACCAACAGATTGCCTTATCCTCCTAGTCGAGTTTCCATTCTGAAATTGGTGTTAAGTTCAGGTAAGTACTTCCCCTCATGCAAAGTTTGTATTGTTGTAGCAATGGATATTTGTTGGGCTTATTAGATTGATGTATTCTCTACTAAATGCTCCTATGCTGATGATATAGGTTGCGTTTTGAACATATTAAACTCTTATTGTATCATGTTTGACATGGATGTTTCTTGTTATTTAATGTGTGAAATGATATTCTTCCCCTTTTGTGCAATAGAGGGACTTGTAAGAATTTATTGTTTAGATGGCACGACTAAATAGGCTTTTTCACCCTGGCAGGCACATTGTTATTGAAGCATCCAACATGAGTTATAAATTGGATGACTTGTGTTCTCTAGTTGCATCTAATCTATTTTTAGTACACCAGTAGTCAAGTACTAAAATTGTAAAACATGGACATAGTAATATATGACCTGCTTTGGTTTTCTGTTGATTTATGCTGTGAAATTGTGCTTTAGGTGAAGTTGGCTATATTTTATATTAATGTGGTCAAGTATGTGTGTGAATCTAAATTCTGAAATAGGTACTTTACATGTATAGACATTTATTTATGTTTCTATATCTATCTTTTATTGCTACATGACTTGTTAATTTACCATTAATGGTGAAATAATACTTGTACTCATAATTTATGGTTGCTGAATTGAGTAGTTATTTCTCAAGTGTTAAAAAATTGAAATAAATCCTTACCAATATATTGTTCTTTGTACAAAATATTCTCATACTATCAGATTATCAAAGATACAATGCCCTTTCAATGCTCTCTTGCCCGAACAAAGAAATTCATATGCCAAAGGAAGAAACCTAGTTGTCATATGATCTTGTCCTTTACTTGGTAGGAGTAGCATTGTATATGTCAAAGAAAGAAACCTAGTTGTTTGATCCCTTTCTTAGTAACTGCCTAATTGGGCTAAATAGTAGACAGTGTACCAACAATTAACATTAATCAAATTAATAGATTAACTTCCCATATATCTTGGTGAAACAAATTAATATATCTTCTCACATTCAACAATCCTATTATTAAATACTGTATTTCAGTGTTTTTGATTTATAGAGGCTACTTATCTTACTTTAGATTTCTATGTGGTACTTTGCTGAAATTTTAAAACACATTCTTAAATAGTTTAAATTTCAAATTATAATTTAACAAAGAAGTATTTATTGCATTAAGCATGGATACTAGTTGGATTGAACTACCAAACAACCATCCAACTTATGTTAATGGTGTTATCCAATTCTTAAAGTTGGCTAAGGAAAACCTTACAGAAGGTAGAACTCGGTGCCTGAGCAAAAAATGTAAAGTGGACAAGTGGCTACCCATAGAAGATGTAGGGGAGCATCTTTTGTTTAAAGGTTTTCACAAGCCTTATAAAAACTGGTTTTTTTTTATGAAAAAGGGAATATTTTACCACGTATGTTGGGGCAAAATATAAGCACTATCGAGGGATCGTTCAACATTCAACTAAATGTGGTGGGTCAAGATTATTTAAGAGGGTTATTAAGTGCAGCCTTTGGTCCTAACATTCCCCAACCCGCTTGTCATCCTCCAAATGAGTTGTCTATGGAGTCAGATGATGGAGGGCAAGACTTTTCTGATGAGCCTATTGGACCTGGTCCACTTAGCCAAACTTTTCATCAAGAGCCTAATCAAAGTACATTTGCACATGAAGAAAATGTTAAATATAAGAAGTTATTAGAATGTGCTGATGAGGAATTGTATGAAGGTTGTGCATCTTTTTCGAAATTATCATTTATATTGCACTTGTTTCACCTTAAATCTATGTCTCACTAGAGTGTCGAGTCCTTCAATATGATGCTCAAATTGTTGATTGATACACTTCCTCAAATTATGGAATTTCCCGTATCTTATTATGAGGAGAAGAAAATGATAAATGATTCGGGCTTGGATATGAAAACATTGATGCATGCCCAAACAATTGCGTACTATATTGAGATGATTTATCAGATAAAGAAAGTTGTCCAGTTTGCGGAACCTCGAGATGGAAGATGGTTGAAGGCAAAAAGGGTGATATGACTCTTGTTAAGAAGGGTGAGGCTGCTAAGGTTTTTGCGTTATTTTCCCCTTATTTCAAGATTAAAAAGGGTTTACATGTCAGCAAAAATGGCTAAGGACATGAGGTGGCATGATGAAGACCGTGTGAAAGATGGAAAGTTAAGGCACCCAACAAATGGTATGGCCTAGAAAGGTTTTGATGAGAGATATTCCGAGTTTGCCTATGAGCCACGTAATGTAACATTAGCTCTTGCTACAGATGGCTTCAAGTCGTATCATCTCATGAGTACCACTTATAGTACTTGGCCAGTAGTTTTAATTCCTTATAACTTGCCGCCATGGTTAGCTCTGAAGCCATCTTCTTTCCTGCTATCGATGATTATTCTTGGAAAATCAGGCCCGGACAATGATATTGATGTTTATTTGCAGCCACTACTGCGTGAGTTGAAAATACTTTGGGAAAGGGTTGATACCTTTGATACACATAGTAGAGAGTGGTTTAAGATGCAAGCTATTTTAATGTGGACTATTAATGATTTCCCCGCATATGCAATGCTATCCGGATGGAGTACTAAAGGGTATAATGCTTGTCCGTCATGTACAAACTCAACTTATTCGTATAGGTTTGCTCACATAATTTGCTATGTTGGACATCATAAAGGGTTAGATGATAATCACCCTTATCGATCCCAAGGTGAGTTGTTTGATGGAACCAATGAGTATGGTCGTCTCCCAATTCTCGCATATGGGACTGAAATTTTAAAGCAATAAGAGGGAATCAATTATACTTATGGTAAGCAGAAGAAAGCTCCACGGAAAAAGAGAAAAAGGAGAGAAGTTGGCATATCCAATGAAGGAGGTGATGGATGTTTTAAGGATGAATAATATGCATAAGCTGCCATTTCGCATAAGAAAAGCATATTTTTTGAGTTGTCGTATTGGAATACAATCTTCTAAGGCATAATTTAGATGTTATGCACATAGAGAAGAATGTATGTGACACCCTCTTAGGAACTCTTCTAGGTATGGACAAGAAATGTAGGGATGATACTGAAGCTAGTCAAGATATTCAAAATTTGGGGATAAAGGCACATCTTTGGCTTCAACCTCGCGTTGATCGAGATCCCTACAAGCCTCTTGTTGGATATACCATGTCATCAGATGAAAAAGAGCAGTTTTTGAGAAGTTGGCATATCCAATGAAGGAGGTGACGAATGTTTTGAGGATGAAGAAGATGCATAAGCTGCCATTTGGCATAAGAAAAGCATATTTTTTGAGTTGTCGTTTGAAATATAATCTTCTAAGGCATAATTTAAACGTTATGCACATAGAGAAGAATGTATGTGACATCCTCTTAGGAACTCTTCAAGGTATGGACAAGAAATGTAAGGATGATACTGAAGATAGACAAGCTATTCAAAATTTGGAGATAAAGGCACATATTTGGCTTCAACCTCGCGTTGATCGAGAGCCCTACATGCCTCATGTTGAGATACTTTAGAAGGCGTTAAGACACAATCACCTTTTGTTCGAGATACTTTAGAAGGCGTTGACACAATCTTAAATAGATCTAGAAGGAACGATAATACTGGACAAAGTAAGAATATCTATTTGTTAAATTCTGGTGGTCGGGTTCTTAGGATGACAAAAGTAATCGAAATAGCAAAAATGAATTTTTTGAACATATATAATATATCATTTAGATGAGATATTTATGATTAGATTGAATTCTAAATTTAGAAAAAATATCAAAATAGCAAAAATGAATTTTGATTTGGATATTTTACTGGCAAATAAATATTAATTTTAAAAAGTGCATGAATTTTTATATGGGTTTTAGTTTATTTGGGATATAATTGTTGTAGATATCATGTTTCTTAATCTTTGATTTTATCATATATGCTTTATACGTTCTCTTTTTTTTACAAAAAGTCGTTATAATCAAATCTTTTGACATATCATACCGATTAAGTAAAATAAAAAAATAAGTTAGTAGTGTTAAAAAAAATTCGGATAATTAAGAACCATAAGCTAAAATGAAGAATTACGAATTTAAAAGAAAAAATTAATTATAAATCTAATATTCTAAATTAGTTTTAGATATTGTATTTTCAATCTCATATTAATATCTTTTATTATTTTTCTAAAAAAAGTAATAAACGGTTTTTTATTTTCTATAACTTTGATTTAGTTGGAGCGCGACGTTGGTAGTGCACGATGACGGTAGACAATTTCCGACTAGGAACGCGACTATTGCTATTCACACTAACTAAGGGCATGCATGGCTTCTAAGTGTGCACTACCCTCCATCACGTGGCGACTATGAAAAAGCTTACTCTTTGGGCATGCAACACATGTGGATCAAAGAGCGGACAAGTTTCATACGACTCTCTCTCTATCTTCTTTAATTCTATAAATAGAGAATAAGACGTCATTTTGAGGGACTTCCTTTTGGGAGCTCAAAATGTGGCTCTTTAGGAAGGTGGTACGTGCTTCTCCTTAAGCATCATTCCACAAATTCCTCACGACACTCTGTAGGATCGTACGTGTTAGCAATCAAAGGGAACTGGGAGTCCAGTTCCTTAGTTGTGGAATAAGTAAACAATAACAGAATCAAGTCCAGTTCCTTAGAGTGTGAACCTTTGATAACCAACTAGTTATCCAGGATAAAACCCACTACCTCTCTTTCAAGAGGATTTCAAAGTCTACTTCTTTTATTAATGATTCGATTACAATCAACTAGGATAGAACACACAGATTAAAGTCTTAGACACACTAAGGACTCTCTACCTAGTTCGACCAAATCAAGCACACAAACAAGCAAGCGACTTACAGTTCTTCTTCAAAGAACTAAGCAAGAACTAAGCTTTGTTTTCTTCTTCTTCGTAAGTAATGTGAATGAATGCGTAATTGAGAGAGAGTTTAATTACTCTATTTATGTAACTAGGTTGATGGAAGAACCAAATCTCCAACAACTGAATTACACAAATAAAATAATCAAAAAGTAATCGGAAAGATAACATTTGTTACCAAATATAATCTTCCACGATTTTACACTTTTCGTTTCCATAAAAGATATACTTTTAACCCCTAAGATAATATGGAAACAGGATAATCTTTAACTTCTCTCTCCAAGTAAAGATCTACCATAATCGGATCGCCGCCGCCCTTCATCTCTTGTTCCAAGCTCTTTCAGCGTCAGCGTCCTTCAGTTCCTTACGCCAGTTCCCAAATCTGGCGTCTTAGTCTCTGTCTTGTGCTTCCAATTCCAGAGTTCCCTGTTCATCAACACTTATGGAAATATTAATAGCAAAAGTGTTTGTCATTATCAAAACTAGGAAAACTGAGGAAGAGAACTAGGTAGGGAACTAGAGTTCCCAAAAGTTCACTTCGTAACACACTCATTGTTGTCCACGGGTAGATGGTGGGTCTTTCGCGATGTGCAACCTCGAGTTTTTGCTCCACTAAACGCGATCAATGCTCAGGCCTAGAAATGATATATTTCCAATGATCGTTTCTTCAATTATTTCAAAGCAGACTACCGATTTGGAAATCGTCAAAAACCAATTGGCAATTGGATGAGGAGTACATCAAGCTTATGTATTATTCTTGTTTAATCTCAACTTTTGATGTGAAATAACTTTTATTTTTACAAAATAACACTCTAATATTACTCTCACACCGATATCCACCTATATCAAATAAAATATATTAGTTTGATATCGATATCAAGATATACTAATATCTTATATCTATATATATCTAATATCCTCGTAACAATATCAAAATAGGCTATGAGATTGATTCGGCAAAACAATACAACCTAGATTTCGTGTTTAGCAAATTCAAATTCAACATCTTTTACAACTGAAATTAACCTTGTTTTTTATGCAAATTTTAAACAAATTATGTATGTATGGGTCATATCTCTTAATTAGAAGGTTTGCAATGAGATTTAGGAGCGGGCTTAATTGGTTGGAGTGAGCACAAGCTAGTGTGAACTGTCATGTGTATCCACCACCTTCTTAATTATCTTTTTTATCAATCTCATCTATATATATACTAAAGCAGAAGCCTAAATTCTACGTGTCGGTCTCACATTCAATTCGCATACGTGTCGTCACCACATTTAATTTGCCTATGTGTCCGTCTCTGAGCTATGCCACATCATCCGCCACATCATCCGCCACGTCATACGATATCTTATCTTATTGTTTATTTCCATAACTAATATCTTATTTATTGATCTTATCTTATTGTTTATTTCCATAACTAATATCTTATTTATTGTTTATTTTCATAACTATTTAAAACTAAATAATAATTATATCCTTCTTATCTTATTTCTGAATTTTTACCATAACTATTTTAAACTAAATAATATTTACAATATAAAAACTTGATCTTATTATTTCACTTTAAAAATAGTAATTTCGAATTTTTTAAATAATAAATATTTATGATTTAAAAACTAATAAATCCATAACTATCTATACATATATACTAATTTAAAACTAAATAATAATTATTTTTACCAAAACTAATAAATCCATAACTATCTATATATATACTAATTTAAAACTAAATAATAAATATTTTTACCATAACTATTTAAAACTAATTTAACTTTGACAATATAAAGTTTTATCTTATTATTTCACTTCAAAAATAGTAAATTCGAATTATTAGAGATAATAATTATTAGAGATAAAAATAGGAAATTGTTTTAGAGATAATTTAACTAAGAAGATATTATCTTCTTAGTTAATCTACAATAATAATTATATTAGAGAGATAGATATAGATATCTTATTTTTACCACAAAAAAAAAGATATAATTTGCTTAAAATATTAATAGCACTTTCCTTACGTATAAGATATAATAATATATTTTCTCTTACATATATCTTTATTTATTTATTATCAATCTAATCTAATCCTATAATCTATAACTAAGTAGAATTACCATATAGAAAATCTTAAAAAATCTTACAGCAAATATTAATAACACATTCTACGTATAAGATATAATAATTTTATATAATAATATATTTTCTCTTACATATATCTTTATTTATTTATTATCAATCTAATCTAATCCTATAATCTATAACTAAGTAAAATTACCATATAGAAAATCTTAAAAAATCTTACAGTTGGAGACTTAGTCCGAATCTATAACTAAGTAAAATTCCCTATATTTTCTCTTACATCGGTTAGCCTTCTTAATATTTGTGCGTTAAGCTATCTTTAGGAACAAAAATCTTACTTTTCATTATCAAAGGTAGTTTAGAATATAGGTTACCTATTGGTAAAAAATAAGATAATTTTTATATATTTTTATTGTATTGTATATCAAGCTCTCTTTATTTAAACTCTCTATAAATGCACTTATTTTACCCTAATTTATAGTCTTATTAGTTTACTCTCCAAAAACCTCTTCTTCTTCATCTAAAGGTACAATGGTTGAAAATTTACACTTCATTGAAGATCTCAAGTTAAAGACTAATGTCACTTGGAAGATTCGAGTTCGTGTGTTGCATATGTGGAATAGAACTCTATACAATAATAAGGATGTTATCACTGGTAAAGAAATGGTTTTAATTGATATTATATGTAAATTGCAGTGATATATACTGTTGAGTTTCAGAAAAGAGGACTACCCCATGCTCATATTCTTCTCTTCTTGGATCGGACGGATACAACTTCAAGTTTTGATAATATTGACAAAATAATTTATGCTGAGATTCCAGATCCAGTGAATGATCATGCTCTCTTCCGTGTTGTAACTGAGCGTATGATCCATGGCCCGTGTGGATCATTTAATATGAATTCGCCATGTATGGAAGGTGGAAAATGCAAGAAGCACTATCCAAAGGAGTTTGTGGAAATAACAACTCTCGATGATGAAGGTTGAATGGTGTAACCAGGCACAGACAATCAAATATTTGTTCAAGTATATAAATAAAGGACATGATCGTGTTACATCATCAATGTCTAACGGTGTTGATGAGATCAAAGAGTACTACAATTGCAGGTACATAATTACATTCCCAATTTACCATGAAATATAATTGCATGTGTATTATTATAACTCTAATGTTTTGCACTTGGTTTACAAGGCTTGGTTAAGCTATTTAAGATTATAACGAGTAAAATCATATCCATATTTAATACGGACATAAAAACTAATATTGATATGTTTATATATATGTATATTATGTTGTCTCATAATGCATAGGACATTTTAATATTTGACAATTTGTTTTATACGACAGGTATATATCTCCACCTAAAGCAATTTGGCGACTCTTTTCCTTTAACATTCATCATAGAACTACAGCAATGCAAAGGTTATGTTTTCATCTTCCAGATGAACAAAGTGTCGTTTTCGATAATGATGATCCTATTGATGCTGTAATTGAAAGACCTGGAATAGATGGCTCAATGTTTTTGGCTTGGATGGAATATAATAAGAGCTCTGCAGAAGCAAGAAATATGGCTTACTATCAATTTCCAAAAGATTATGTATGAAAAAAAGATAGCAAGGAATGGAGCAAAAGAAAGCGTAATAAAGGGCTGACGACAGTTGGTAGAATTTACCATGCTTCCCCAGGAAGTGGAGAAAGATATTACCTGTGAATTTTGTTAAATCATGTGAAAGGTCCCACTTGCTATGAGGATATCAGGACAGTGGATGGTACAGTTTATCCTACATTTAGAGAAGCATGCTATGCACTTGGTATATTGGACGATGAAAAGGAATATATTGATGGTATATTGGAAGCAAGTTTTTTGGGCACTGCAAACTACCTTCGAAATCTGTTTGTTATGCTTCTCATGTCAGGTAGTATGTCTAGACCAGAATATGTGTGGGAATCTACATGGAAAATATTATCTGATGATATTCTTTCTCATCAACGAAGAATTCTTCGAATGAGAGGTATGGTTTTGTATAAATATCCTGTTATTTATCTAATAATTCAGGTTGAATGGTGTAACTAGGCACAGACAATCAAATATTTGTTCAAGTATATAAATAAAGGACATGATCGTGTTACATCATCAATGTCTAACGGTGTTGATGAGATCAAAGAGTACTACAATTGCAGGTACATAATTACATTCCCAATTTACCATGAAATATAATTGCATGTGTATTATTATAACTCTAATGTTTTGCACTTGGTTTACAAGGCTTGGTTAAGCTATTTAAGATTATAACGAGTAAAATCATATCCATATTTAATACGGACATAAAAACTAATATTGATATGTTTATATATATGTATATTATGTTGTCTCATAATGCATACGACATTTTAATATTTGACAATTTATTTTATACGACAGGTATATACCTCCACCTGAAGCAATTTGGCGACTCTTTTCCTTTAGCATTCATCATAGAACTACAGCAGTGCAGAGGTTATGTTTTCATCTTCCAGATGAACAAAGTGTCATTTTCGATAATGATGATCCTATTGATGCTGTAATTGAAAGACCTGGAATAGATGGCTCAATGTTTTTGGCTTGGATGGAATATAATAAGAGCTCTGCAGAAGCAAGAAATATGGCTTACTATCAATTTCCAAAAGATTATGTATGAAAAGAAGATAGCAAGGAATGGAGCAAAAGAAAGCATAATAAAGGGTTGACGACAGTTGGTAGAATTTACCATGCTTCCCCAGGAAGTGGAGAAAGATATTACCTGCGAATTTTGTTAAATCATGTGAAAGGTCTCACTTGCTATGAGGATATCAGGACGGTGGATGGTACAGTTTATCCTACATTTAGAGAAGCATGCTATGCACTTGGTATATTGGACGATGAAAAGGAATATATTGATGGTATATTGGAAGCAAGTTTTTGGGGCACTACAAACTACCTTCGAAATCTGTTTGTTATGCTTCTCATGTCAGGTAGTATGTCTAGACCAGAATATGTGTGAGAATCTACATGGAAAGTATTATCCGATGATATTCTTTCTCATCAACGAAGAATTCTTCGAATGAGAGGTATGGTTTTGTATAAATATCCTGATATTTATCTAATAATTCACATTTGAATATGCCTTTTTGAACCATTATCATGATAAATATCCTGTTACAACATTATCATAAAAGATCCAAATAACTTCACGTAATTTTTTTACTTTTAGTATAATAAAATTACTTATGTTAAAAGAACAGTATGTATCAACTATCTTTCTTTTGAGACTATAACGCTCTATCATTTAATCTGATAATAACCAGCTGAAATAAGATTTTTATCATGATTTTGTACAATCTATTGAATTATATATATTAGTTCAATTGTCATCTCATATATGTGAGAAATTCTAAACAATGTTTTATCCTATCAATTTTCCTCATGATTTTTTTAATCAAATTCTTACAACTAATTAAAATTAATATGAATTGTTTGTGCAAATTTATGCCTTAGTAAGGAACAATTGCAGAATTTTGCTCTTGCATAAATAGAAAAGTTGTTACACAAAAATGGAAGTAGCTTGAAATATTTTCCATCGATGCCGCAACCTGATCAGAGTTTGATTTCATATGACCTCAACAAGTTGATTCAAGATGAGCTTCGACACAATAGAGAAGAGTTGATAATTGAGCATCAGAGCTTACTTTCTAAATTAACAAATGAGCAAAAAGAGGTTTATGATGAAATCATGTCTGTAGTTGAATCGAACAATGGTGGGGTTTTCTTTTTGTATGGGCATGGTGGAACAAGAAAAACATTCATATGGAGATCTCTTTCTGCTGCTATTCGTTCTAGAGGTGAAATAGTTCTTATTGTTGCTTCAAGTGGTATTGCGGCCCTGTTGATTCCAGGTGGAAGAACTGCTCATTCAAGATTTGCAATACCTATTCATATTCACCAGGACTCCACCTGTAATATCAAGCCTGGTACAAAATTTGATGAATTGATTTCAAAGGCCAAGCTTATAATTTGGGATGAAGCTCCAATGGTTAACAAATTTTGCTTTGAAGCATTAGATAAGTCTTTGAGGGATGTGATGCGATCTTCAAATTCAAATAGCTTGAATCAACCTTTTGGAGGTAAAGTTGTGGTATTTGGTGAGGATTTTAGACAAATACTTAGGGGTGAGCACGGGCCAAAACCCGACCCGAATCGAACCCGAAAAGCCCAAAAACATGGGACCGAACCCGAACACTTCGGTTCGGTTCGGGTTCGGGCTAAACAACACTCAAAGGGGGAAAAGGGGCAAAAATGCACTAAAACCCGAACCGAACCCGAACCGACCCGAAACCCGAAATGGTAAAAAGTGCGGCCCGAAACCCGAACCGAATGAGTATGGGTTTGGGTTTTTCGGGCCGGGTTCGGTTCGGGCTTCGATTTCATCGGCCCGTGCTCACCCCTACAAATACTACATGTAGTGCTTGGAGGAAGCAGACAAGATGTTGTTTATTCCACAATAAATTCTTCATATTTAAGGAATTCATGCAAGGTTCTAAGATTGACAAGAAATATGAGACTACAACATGGAGGTACAGAATCAAAAGTTGCCGAAGCAAAAGAATTTTCAGAATGGATATTAAGAGTTGGAGACGGTGATCAAGGCGGCTCAAATGACGGTGAATCAACTATTGAGATTCCTTCTAATTTGTTGATAACTGAAGCTTCTGAACCAATTCCAACAATTGTTAAAGCTACATATCCTTCTATTCTGGATATCGAAGATCCTGCTCAGTATTATCGAGAGAGAGCTATTCTTGCACCCACCTATGAGATTGTTGATAAGGTGAATGAATACATGTTGTCTCTACTATAAGGGGATGAAAGAGTGTATCTTAGCTCAAATAGTATTTGCAAAACAGATGAAAGCGGCTTTGATAATGTTAGTGTTTATTCAGTTGAATTCCTCAATGGCATTCGATCTTCTGGTATACCAAGTCAGGTGTTGAAGTTGAAGGTAGGTGTTCCCATTATGCTACTTAGGAACATTGACCAATATGCAGGGCTATGTAATGGTACCAGATTGATAGTCACTCGACTTGGGAGTCATATTGTAGAAGCTGAAATTATTTCTGGAAGCAATGTTGGACACAGAGTATGTATTCCACACATGGTACTTACACCATCAGACACTCGATTCCCATTCAAATTTCAAAGAAGACAGTTTCCAGTGGTTGTTTGTTTTGCCATGACCAATAACAAAAGTCAAGGGCAATCACTATCTCAAGTGAGTCTGTTTCTTTCAAAACCTGTTTTTACTCATGGACAACTTTACGTTGTATTTTCTAGAGTTATAAGTAAAAATGAGTTGAAGATCTTAATTGGTGATCTTCAAGGTTGTCCTCAGAATACCACTACAAATGTTGTATATAAGGAAGTTTTTCAAAACCTGATATGACTACGTATGTAATTTTTTACCTGACATGCAAATTTAGATTGAATAGCTACTTTCAATTATTGTGGTATTTCCTATTTATATTAAATATTAAATATTAACATATAAAAGTATTAATCTTTTAGTGTCACATTACGTAAAAATTTTATGACATACTATAAAAAATATTTAATAAACCCAACCCCGTGCATGGCACGGGTCATCAACTAGTTAATAACTAAAAACTCAAAAACAAAAACAAAAACAAGAGAGAGATGAAACCAAAAAGACAAAATGGAAGAAAAAAACCCAAAAATAAAAAAACGCTTCCAAGGAGCCGGCCCTAGAAAGCCATGGCCACCTCCACTACCAGATGAACCACTACTGCACACTACTCCCATGGGAGCCGGCCCTAGAAAGCCATGGTCACCTCCACCACCAGATGAGCCACCACCGCACACCACCGGAGTCGATGCTTCTCAGCTCGTTGGCGTGCATCTGCGCTAAGTCGGCTTCTCTGCAGGGGTCGCCGGCGAGGTCGAATGGCTTGCCGCTGCCTCCTCCGGGGGCGGAGATGGGAGGCCCGAAATCAAAGGCGGTGTTTTCCGTCACCGGGATGACTTGCTCGGCTTGCGCTGTGTCGATTGAGAGCACCGTGAAGCGGTTGCCGGGGATTCTGGACGCCGCCGTTGAAACACTCCCAACCAAAAAAAAAGAAAAGAAGAAACCGGCACCCAACCCCACCACCCAACTTCCGTTGGTGGCTCCGGCCATGGCAAACCCACCACTCCTCTTCCTCCTCATTCTCCTCGCAATCTCACCCAACCCCTCTTAATCCGACCCAAGAGCCATTGAAGCCCTTCACATTTGCTCCAACCAAACCGACCCTCTCTCCAACCGCCAACAATTCGTCTCCGACTTCATCGCCGCCCTCGACTCCCTCACTCCCCAGTTCGCCCTCCACCGCTACGCCGCCGCACTCTACTGCTCTGCCAGCCTCTTCGTCTACGCCTTCTCCTCGTGCTTCTCCGACATCTCTTCCTCCGACTGCAATCTCTGCTTTGCCCAGATCCAGAATTGCATCTCGTTCCAAAATCTCATCCGCCAACAATTTGTTTTTTTTTTTGTTTTTTTGTGTGTGTGTGTGCAAGCTTATGTGTTGTACTACTTTGATTATGTTGAGCTAATTTAGGGTGGAGACCGAGTTGTTCCAGTTGTGGTCGTGGTTGTTGAGACTCTTGAAGATCCCTCATCTAGGTGGGGGCAACGTCATGGTTGTCCATTCATCACTTTCCAGGATTGTTTTCCTGTTTGACCCGTCGTCTGGTGACACTGTTTGTTTGTGCTGGACTCACTTCTCTCCCTAGTCTTGTAGCTCACTTTTGTTTTGTTGTATTTTCATTTGTTTGTCAGTGTTGTTCTTAACTGGTTTTTTCATTTGTCGATTTATCGGCATCTCGAGTTGTTCGACATAAATTTATGTCGGTAACTAGAATTTTTACCTTATAAAAACAAAAACAAGACAAAATGGAGAATGAAGGGAAGAGAAATCCGGGAGTCACGTGCACACGTGACATGGCAGAGGGAGTCGGTGGTGCATCTCCTGGACAACCCGCACGAATTGCGGGACGACCTCCCACACGTACCCCACGCGCCATAACAACATCACATCACTATACTAATTTGTGTTGATCGATTCCCAATTTGAAAGAAAATGGCAGTTGAGTTATGTGAACTAGGACGTGATTTCAGGCTGGTTTGATATGACTTTATATATACTCCATCCCTTCCAAAATGTTTGTCATATTTTAACCGAACACACTTGTCGAGGCGAGTTTTGTATCGTTAATATCTCTAATTACATAATTCTAAAAATTATAATTTTTTGATATTATCAAAGTACTCGTTGAGACGAATCAAACAAGACCCCACATGATTATGTTTTTTCTTATATATTGGAAGAAATCTTAAAGATTTTCCGCAACGGTAAACAGTGCCCAAAAGTCAAACAGGATAAATATTGTGGGACGGAGGGAGTAGTATAGAAACATTAACGACCTAAATAAATAATTTTATTCGGTAAAAAGTAACTTAATTAAGATAAATAAGTAAGCATATAGCAGTAATCACCATCTTGTGTAATGAGTTTTATTAGTACGAGTTGAAAGAGGAATGAATCAAGTCCTCCGCATTGACCGCTCTTGGTCTTCATCACCTTCTATTCATGGTCCCACCACCTCTAATGACTTTTTCTCTCTTCTAATACTATTGTTTTCACGAATCATCTCTTCCAATTTATAAAAGAATACCCTTTTCCAATAATTTATAAACACTAAAATATTTTATGAATGGATATATAAAATAATACGTGTCTGCTATATGAACGATAAATTTTTTACATATGTACGATGTTTGTACGCTAAAATTTGACGTACAGACAAAAATAAGACAAACTTGTACGCCAAAATATAACATACAAACGAAAAATTTGTACGTCACATTTTGACGTACAAGTTTATCGTGTATATAGCAATGGTCAAATAATAATTTTAATACATACAGTTTTGAACATATTTCACCTACATAGTTCCTCCACTACTTTAAAGTAATATCTTTATTTTAAATGGAAGCTCTCAGTAGGATAATTCCAAAAAAAGTTTTGTAGTTTTTAACATGATAATCATCAAACTTTGATATGCTCCATTAGCTAGGGAATTTTATTATTTTGTTCATTCTCATCAGCGAGGTACATTTTTTTATTTTTATTTTGGAGATGACATAAACTGATAAACATATCTAGATTGAGGGTTAGCACATATAAAATTCAGGTTCAAAAATCAATTCTGCAAAATTATGATTATGATGTGAAATTTATCGTATTAAAACATACGGAGTATAGTGCTAAAAACAATGGTGTTAATTTCTAGTGTGTGTCGAAACAATCCATAGACATATGTTAAGAGTTTAAATTTGAAAATTATTTTCAAATTCCCTAAAGTAGAAAGGATAAATCCCTAAGAGAAAACGTTAAACTAATGACTAAAAAATATTATTGCTAAATATAAAAGTCTTAGGAAAATTCTTGTTAATTAAGTTTTTTTTCCGGTTGGTGTTCATAAGGTTTGGATTTGTTTGTTTCGTAACCAAATTTTTTCATGTTTGTACCATTCCAGTTAAAATTGATTAAATTCAAGTCCATCATTGTATCATTCGCCCTCAAATTAGTAATATTTAACTCCTAAAATATTCAAATACATGTCCGAACCATATCGATTTGAATTCCGAAGCAACAAATTACCTTTTGTTAATTTGATGGATTTTTCTCAAGTGAGCTTACTTTTAGTGTTGGCATTATTTACTAAATTGACACCGTGTACAAATTGCCTTTGTTTTCACGTTAAGTCGTTCTCGTGCGGGGCATGGTTTTCACTTTTCAGGAGAGTCATTCCCTATATATATCTAATATCCGTGCATGTTAGTTAAGTGTTATCTGCTCATGAAGATTAGATGGGAAATGATTGTACTTTTGTGACCATATCATACATATATACGATCGAAAATGGTTTGGCAATGTTTTTAGGTCAGATGATGATAATTAATGACGACAATATGGCCATCCAAAGTTCTAATATTACTTATAAATTTGAACTCCAAACGTTTTTTTCTACCAGACTATATTATGTATTTGTTAGGCTACGACGCTCTACGTACGTACAAGGTTTATCATATGTATTAAGGAGTTTGCCTCTTCACCTTCCTCTTAATCACCATCTCCTCCCCCTCTGTTCGATCGAGCAGCTCCACCCCTGATCCATCTCGCATCTTGACCAGAAGACGTTCATATTGATCGTTTATGTCTAACTTGTAAGAAGCGTCAGAGATTTGATTAACATTAGTTTAATTTGCTTTAAGCTTCATTTTATTATACATAACTAGGACGTAGTATTAGAGTTAGTTTTTTAAATGTGGAGTTGCTCTACGCACGTCCGGAACGGTTTCTTGTGACCCAGTTTGAATGTACACTTGATGAAATTAACATTACTTTAGCACTAAATCAGATGGGTATTGATAAAAACTTGCAACGTAAGTATTTAAAACAACAACCATGTCAGATTAAAGTCAAGACTATATATTTACGGGCCTTACGGCCCACGCTGAATGAAAAAAGCCCACACAACTCGCCACTATTTCTGTGTGGTTGGATCGGCCAACAATTAAAAGTTAGAAGAAAAAAATCGCCGTTGCCGGGGATCGAACCCGGGTCACCCGCGTGACAGGCGGGAATACTTACCACTATACTACAACGACTTTGTTGAATAACTAATCAGCAGATAAAACTAGCCCTCTATTTTCACAATCAAATGCCAGTAAATCACATTGACATTTTTTAACTTGGTTCTCCAGCTTCTTATTTGTGGTTACAGATTATGTTTTCTGGTGCAGCGCTCCCATTTATAATTATGTGCGTGCCAATTGCAATGAACAAATTATCTTATCGCACTCAATGTTCAGCTGTACCTCGTGAATCGTGATGTACATATCTCAGCAAGCACAACCAATGACATTGACAAACATAATACATATAAAGTCGCATACTTGAAGTTTGACAGCTACAAACTTCATCAACATGTTTTCACTCATCACAAAACCAGCCTTCTACATACATATATATATGTGCATTTTTATCAAGAACATATATGTATCATCACATTTATTATTTGATGTGTACAAAACAATAAGGGACAACAAACCTATGCAGGCTGTCTGTCAAGCATCCTCAGTGTCACTCGTGGGGCGGGTGTCAATGTAGAACTCTGTGTCGGCTCCATCCACGATCCTCCATCTGTTTCAAACAAGGCAGTGAAGGAGATTGAAGCAAAGCTGTGAAGTTGGATGCCAAATTTTTTTCCAAGGAAATTAGAAGATGGGCAAATTAGTTGTACCTTTCAAGCACAAACTTGCCCTCTTTGTACTTCTGGCTTTTCTCATGAGCTGATTCCTGAGCATACATTATACAAGTTACTAAAGTTATTGAATCAACAAAGTTTGCTATTACCCACCAAACATCATGGCACGTGCCCTTTCCTGTAGTGAATTTGGCCAATGAACAACACTTCAGCCAATTTTGTTCCAATTGAGAGGGAAGAAAAAGGAGTAAGAGGAATTACATATTTCCAGCCAACAATCTGGCCACAGCAGCAGCAAAAGACCTCAGCAATGACATGCATCCCCGAGAGCATCAACCTTTCCTCGGAAGCTCCAACCGTGATGTTCACCCTGAACCACAAAATTCAATCAATTCAATTTTCCCTGTATCCAGCAGCAACTCCTGAGTGCTTTTACAAAGAGATATTATACTTTTTAGGCACCTTATGAGGATAAAAGAGCCCTAATATAAACATGGAGTATACTATAAACATTATGAACATTTACTAGTCAGCTTGATACTGATATATGCATAAACTTAATAATGTTTCTTGCCAATTCAATTTGACAAGCCCGGAGCCTCTTAACTTGGTTTATTGGATGGATATATCCAGTTATATGAGATACTCAAACCAGATTTTAAAAATTCTGGACTGAATTACAAACAGAGAGCATCAGAAGCAACAAAAGAAACTTCATATGTGAACGGCAGCAGACATGTCAATATGTCATAGCATGTGAAGCACTTGCAGAGTAACAATGAGAAATTACAAACGTACGCAAGCAAGAATAATGGGTCAAGTAGGAAGAGACTCACGCATTGTCAAAAAGATATGCTTTCCCTCTACGACAATGAAAACCCTGACAAAGTCACACAATTGATATATTAGCAGTTGCAAAAATGCTATCTGTGTGAGAATACACCTATTCCTATCGATCAAAAGAATCTACGATCACACTGCATACGTGAAAAAATAACATGAATTTTCCAAACCTTTATTTCTTGATATTGAGATTAATGTGTAGGTTACAGAAGCAAACAATATCAGTACGAGGCATGTATATTATGACCAAAGCACAAATAATCATAGGACCTGGAATTGTGCAAATAAAACTAAAGTTGAAAGGATTGTGCTTAACCCATTCATTCAACAAATGAGAGTGTCTTAAGAACTTCTCATTTGATACCATAGCAGTGAATACTGCAAATGGGAAGATCTTATTTGGCCATGGACACAGTCTGGATTAATCAGTCTAATACTCTATAAATTCAAAGACATTTCAAAGGCCTCGAAGTTGCACTATGATATCTGATCATAAATATGGATTCAGTAATCATCCTCACAAGCTTACCGGCTCATTTAACTCCAAAGGGTTGTATTCCCTTAATCAAGGAACATTCCATATTTCAACGTGGTTATAACTTTGGTCAAAATCAAGATGCCCATCGTTGTTGTTCCAACTGCCACCACAAACCATCATGATTCATGAAACAAGGATTCTAGCTAGCAAATTGATCATTAGTGAGAGGACATGATCAATAGCTCTTTAACAGCTGTAAATGATGCCTTTGATCATTAAAACAAAGCTTCAATAAGCATCTTACTACCCACCACATTTTGGAGTCCACATATTAGTAAACTGAAGTGAATGATCTTACAGCAAAAATTAGATTATTATGTCTAATTTTACTCTAAAACTGAAGTGAGGGGCACTGACATTTCCAATATCTGATCAGATTGACATAATAGCATTTCAAAGAATCCACAAGTCAGAAGAATTAGTATTTCGATGCCAACATAAGACTTCAACTCCATCTGATGATGAATACAATGCCTGAATTTCATACTAATTGTGAAGTGAAAAGAGGTTTTGGTCCTTTCGGATTAGAGTACAGAAGAAAGTAAAATTATTGTCTATTTCTTGCGTCTGCTAATGGCTAAACTCTTAGCAAACACTATCCAAGTATCCAGGCGATCAATCTAGCGTCTCTACACCAAGTAAGAGATTATGATAAACAACTAATCAACAAAAATCTCAAACCCGTCAATCATAAATCAGAAACCGAATGAACACACAACGTTCTGGAAAGAACTGAAACTAAGAAGGAGAAAATCAAAGGGGAAATACCCGGGAGGCGAGATCTTTGGCGAGGGCGAGCTGGGTTTTACAGAACTTGCATCTGTAAGCTCTGCCTTCAAGCTCCACCACAAAAATTCTCCCCATTTACTCTTCTTCTCCTCCCCAATTGAGCGCTTTTGATTACAATTTCGACGAGCAGTTGCTGTAGCTATCTCTATGTGAAGAAAACGCAACAAACCCAGAACGGATATTTTGCTATAAACCCTCCATAGGGGATAAGCGGAAGCAAGTGAGATAATTTAATTTGTTATTGAAGTTCTTTTCTTTTTTATGTATGGATGAATGTGTTGTAGTTCGAGAAAGATGACAAGAACAATATCAGGGTAAAGTACTAAAGTCCATTTCACTGCGGTTTTATTGTTATATATTTTTCCATTCATTGTTTTGGGTGGAAAATTGGGGGTTCCACACTTCCACGCCATCAAACAGAGAAGACGATTCGCCGTAGCCGGACAAACAATTACTATCGGTGCCGTAACCATTTCAATTGGAATAATGTTGGTAAGTCTCTTTTTTTTTTTTTTTTTTTTTTTGCAAAGGAGGGTTATACCTATTTATTGGCCAATTTAAACTACCAAATGAAGATTAGGTCAAAATCTTAATTTGCTTAGGGTTAGTTTGAAAGTTTGGTTGGAAGTTTAAGTCCCAATTTCACTCGGCTGGTAAATCAATATTTTTATGGCTTTTTCGCCTGTTAACTTTGAAATATCGGTTAAATCACACGGTACATTAAAATTTGTCATATTTCGCGTGATAAACTTAGGTTTGTATAAAATTTATCCCATATCCAATCCGTTAAACTTAACAAGAAAAATCTGATAACTTTATTAAAAAAATAAATAAATAAATCGGCCTTCTCTTCTATGTTTGTTCTTCCATGGCATGTTTCTTTTTTCATGGCATCACACAAGGAGATTTGTTAAGGCTCGTGAAAGAATGAAAGCAATATAATTTATAGGGTAAGTGTCATGTGAGAATATATATTAGGGTGATAAATGAGAATAAATTCTATTATTTGGATTATAAATAAACCAAAGGCTAGGATTAAACTTTTATTAAAAGGTCATGTGCATGGCACGTGACTTTATTTTTTAGAGTTTGACCGGTCAACATGACTGGTCAAACCAGTCACCGGCGGTCAACGTCGGAGCACCGGCGTTGACCGGTCAATTTTTTTTTTTCCCCACCAGTTTTTTTTTTAGGCACAATTTTTGGCTTACGGCTGTATGTGCATTGATTTTTGCTTGTATGTGCATCGATATTGACTTGTATGTGCATTGATATTGCATAAAATCTTTATAGGATTTTTTACTATATATGTGACTTTATGTATGTGAAAACTCATACACTTCTCAGCATGTGCATATGTTTTTGCTTGTGTGTGCAAAGATTTTGACATATATTTGCATCTAAATTCTACTTGTGTGTATTATTTTCTTGGGTTGAAATATTGTGCATGAGTTTTGACATATATTTGCACCTAAATTACATAAATTTTGCATAGGATTTTGATTATATGTATGCTTTGTGTATGTAAAAACTCATGCACATACATGCAAAAACTTATGCATGTGTTTCAGAGAATGTGCATATGTTTTGGCATGTGTGTGCACAAGTCAATATTGATGCACACACAAGTAACAAATGGTGCACATGCCAGCGCAAACAAATAGTGGACTCGGAAAAAATGGGCCGGAAAGAGAAAAAAAACTTAGGTCGGACAACGCCTTATAAAATTTTGATGCACATATAGGACAATATAGATGCACACACAAATCAAAATATATGCACATGCCATCTTTAGTAAAAAAACTGACCCGGAAAAAAAAAAATTGACTGGTCAACGCCGGAACTTCGGCGTTGACCGCCGATGTTGACCGGCTGATAATCGGTTAATTATCCACTTAAATGATAGTCTAATCCTAGCCTTTGGATTTTTTCAAATCCAAAAGCTATGAGCTATTCTTTTTTCTTATCACAATGTTCATTCTTACCGAATCCGCACCCTAATTTATAATTTCAATCAGTAGAAATTAGAAAGGGATTAATGGTGGATAATTGTTCAATTTTCTCTTTTAAACTAGCAATGTAACTTTTATTCATAATCATTGCTGACCCATTTCGATATCTAAAAAATTATTTTATATGAAATTATATTATGAAAATTTAAAAAAATTATGTTTGTTAAAAATCCATATTTCTGAAAATATACGGAAAAAGAAATCGTACACACGATGTTAAACTAGCAATGTAGCTGGTATTTATGTGTTTTGCAAAAAATGAAAATCCTATGAATTAGAACATCTAAGTTTTTCATTAAAAAAATTCAAACTAACTACATATATTTTAATGTAACTTCCTAGAATATTTAAATTGATAGAAAGTAACAAGCATTTAATAAGGGATAAAGTGTTTCATCGCAGATGTTAAAAATACTTTACTACTGGTTATATGTCGTAACATGTTTAATTCAATTTTATTTATAATTAGATTAGTTTATATTTTTAATATATTAGTATACTTTATACAATTAAATTTATCAAAATTTACGATCGGTTTTTAAATAGCGAAATGATATCTATAAGATATTCCATTATACTTTACTAATTACTATGTTATTAATGTAATCTGGGATGAAATAAACTAAAATTACTTTGTGAACTTTATAACAAAAGTTATATAACTATATCTCATATCAAATTTATATAGAAATAGTTTCAACATTCACTATTTAGGTGTTATTTCAAGTGGATACATTAAGCTAATACAAAACCAAAGTGTTGAATTATTTTGTTTTTTGTTCTTTTCATTTTACATGTATGTCGAATGATATTTGTTGGTTTCCAACTCATATTTTGAAAATATATTGATAAAAAATTATATTTAAATGTGAACATTGATAAATAAATGGGTTGAAAAAGATTTTTAAATAAAATTAATTAAATGCATGTATTAAGATAGAAGATTAGACCGAATTGGCTTTATGTAAAATAGATTTTAATGTAAAATAGAGAAAATTATGTAAAAGAGAGGTCATTAATTGTGACAAATATGTCAACTTTTATACATATGGATAGCTGAATGACAAACATGAGCATCATTTAATTTCTGTTAATAGCTAATACTCTCATTAATGGCAGGATTGGGTCCCAAGTTTCCCTCACCTACTAGAAATCGAAGCCCGTGCTTCGCACGGGCCTTTTGTGTATATGTAGTGTCACAGTTTAAATTTGAGTTTCTAATATATGGATTGTTGTTTCATGTTTTATCTTAAACGATATATTGTTTGATATGGATTTAAATGTAATATCTAAGTCTTGACAAAAGAAATGTAATATCTAAGTATTTTAGGTATAAAATGCTATGATTGTACGAAGTACAATTTTATTTTTTATTTTTTGGTCAGAAGTTTAATCTAAATAATTGGTGATTAAAATGCTATGATATATATCATTTTAATTAATAAATATTAGTCATTACTTCCTATTCTTATTAAATACGGAGTAATATAAATAATTGGTGACTCTGCATATTCTTAAACCTTATTAAATTTTATATAAAAATACATTAGTTATTTTATCGGTACATGATTACTCTTCTTAGCGAAATTATAATTCGTAACTTCTTCCTTGTACATTTCATATGTGAGAGTGAGTACATTTCTATTATTTCGGCTTCTATCCTTGATTAATTCATCTAGACCAACACAAATGAGGCCAACTTTAGTATATATACATGATGAGTGTAAAATGAATATGTATAAAATAGAACAGTAAAAACCATCTTTAACCAAAATAACAACACACCTACCTAAATCGATTTAGTACAAAAAAGGAACTAAAAATACAAACCTAATTGAATTTATGCTACCAATAGTTGAAGGATTTACATCGTCCATAAAATAGTTTGCTTTATTCGTTACTAACAATCAGTCTTCCTAAATCGATTGTCTTTGTCCTCCTTCTAGTGAAAGCTATCGGTGCATGATGTAAACAATCGATGCCTCAATAGTGATATTAGATTATCCAATTCTCTGATATCTTCACATAAAATTAACCTATCTCGATCAAAAGACAATTATATTAATAAATTTAAACCGATATATGTAAGTATTGTAGATTACAAAAGAGATCCAAATACATATAATCAAGTTTAGTTTACCGTGAGGTGGATATATACTTGCAGCATCGATAATCGAGAATCTTCATTCACATCTTTAACTTAATAATTATGCTTACTTCAGTGACCATGTCTTTTTAAGGTGTTGCCCACTATCTCCCAAGCTTCACTATATGGCTTTCTAAAGGTAATTTCCATGTAGAAGAATGAGATGATGGATGCCCAGAGCAAATGAACGGAATACCACCGTTTTCGCCCTTTTATAGATGAAAAATGTTACTTGGAAAGTGAAGCCATTTTGACATATAACCGGTTAGACATCTTGACTATAATTTGTTTCCAACCATTCACTGTGTACTAAATACGGGAGTTACATGTAGTAATTGGATAATATTAAAATATGAGTAAATGAGAGCAAAATATAACGTATACAGTATGTAGTAACTATCACTAATTGAGATTTAGGTTAAAAAATGAGTCATAACCTAAAGAGTAGTCCGTACGTAGAGGCAAGATTTAACAGAAAAAAGAGTGTGTGGGGAGGGAACAATTACTTACAAATAGTGCTCATTTTTATATATACACATAATTATGCTATGGTATATTAAAATAAAATAAAATAAAATTACTTGGATTACAAAGTAGCCTATAATTATACTTATGTATTTTATATTGTTTTATAAACCCTATAGTAAAAACCGATCGGAAAATCTAACATATTATATACTAAGGGTGATAAACTAACCCTACATGCAAACTGTACCTTTAGGCCTATTTAAGCCTTTGATTTTGTCTTTAAAAGTTAGCATTCAATGACCTAGAATGCTAACTTTTAAATATATATAGATGGTTGTTTTTCATGCTTAATAGAAATATAAATTGAACTATGTTGAAAATTTAACGTGAAGGTATAAGAGTTATACAACGATATGAAAATGAGGACTTTTTAATTGATTAATATGTAGTAATTGTATATAATTGTGAATCAAAAACTGTGTATATTATATAGACGATCATAGATTAGATATAATTGTTAATATATAAAATTGTCACTTTAGTACTTTTTTGGAATTGAGAAATTGTTTAAATTTTGTGCTAAAGAAATAAGGCATGAAATGAAAATAAAAACTAATTCATCTTTAAAAGTTAGCATTCAATGACCTAGAATGCTAACTTTTAAATATATATATAGATAGATGGTTGTTTTTCATTTTTAATATAAATATAAATTGAACTATGTTGAAAATTTAACGTGAAGATATAAGAGTTATACAACGATATGAAAATGATGACTTTTTAATTGATTAATATGTAGTAATTGTATATAATTGTCAATCCAAAACTTTGTATATTATATAGACGATTATAGATTAGATATTTTTGTTAATATATGAAATTGTCACTTTAATACTTTTTAGATTTGGGAAATTGTTTAAATTTTGTGCTAAATAAATAAGGCATTAAATGAAAATAAAAACTAATTCATTTTTAAAAGTTAGCATTCAATGACCTAGAATGCTAACTTTTAAATATATATATAGATGGTTGTTTTTCATGCTTAATAGAAATATAAATTGAACTATGTTAAAAATTTAACGTGAAGATATAAGAGTTATACAACGATATGAAAATGAGGACTTTTTAATTGATTAATATGTAGTAATTGTATATAATTGTGAATCAAAAACTTTGTATATTATATAGACGATTATAGATTAGATATAATTGTTAATATATGAAATTGTCACTTTAGTACTTTTTGGATTTGAGAAATTGTTTAAATTTTGTGCTAAATAAATAAGGCATGAAATGAAAATAAAAACTAATTCATCTTTAAAAGTTAACATTCAATGACCTAGAATGCTAACTTTTAAATATATATAGATGTCAAAATCAAAATGAATCAACTAGTGTAATTCTCATGCCAAGCACGGGTTTTTACGTCATATATATTGAATCAAAAATATAAATAATTATTAAAATCAATCTATATGTTAAAAAATAGATCTAGATAATATTGATATTAAAATCAAATTCGGTTCAATAATTTTGTATCTCAATCATTCATATAATTAGGAAATTTTGGATTTTTATATAATTATGAAATTTTGAATTTGTATATAAATAGAAAATTTTGGATTTGTAATCTTTGTGATTAACTTGTAATATTTGTGCTTGATTTGTATTTAAATTAGGAAAAAATGAGTGATAAGTTTAAGATAATAATCTTTGATTTATAATTAGATTTATTTAAAAAAATTGAAAAAAGCATAAAATGACATGTGGCGGTTTTAATGAGGGAGTGCCATGTGTCGTAATTAGGTTCTAGTTTAGTAAATATATAGTAGATTAGGAAATTTTGGATTTGTATATAATTAGGAAATTTTGGATTTGTATATAATTATGAAATTTTGGATTTGTAATCCTTGTGACTAACTTGTAATCTTTGTGCTTCATTTGTATTTAAATTAGGGAAAACATGAGTGATAGATTTAGGATAATAATCTTTGATTTATAATTAGATTTATTTAAAAAAAATAAAAAAAGCAGAAAATGACATGTGACGGTTTTAATGAGAGAGTGTCATATGACGGTTTTAATGAGGGAGTGCCAAGTGACGTAATTAAGCTCTAGTTTAGTAGATATATAGTAGATTATGAAATTTTGGATTTGTATATAATTAGGAAATTTTGGATTTGTTAATAATTAGAAAATTTTGGATTTGTAATCTTTTTGATTAACTTGTAATCTTTGTGCTTGATTTGTATTTAAATTAGGAAAAAATGAGTGATAGGTTTAGGATAATAATATTTCATTTATAATCAAATTTATTTACAAAAATTTTTTAAAAGCAGAAAATGACATGTGGCGGTATTAATGAGGGAGTGCTATATGACGGTTTTAATGAGAGAGTGTCATGTGGCGTAATTAGGTTCTAGTTTAGTAGATATATAGTAGATTATGAAATTTTGGATTTGTATATAATTAGGAAATTTTGGATTTGTAATCTTTGTGCTTGATATGTATTTAAATTAGGAAAAAATGAGTGATAGATTTAGGATAATAATCTTTGATTTATAATTAGATTTATTTTAAAAAATTGAAAATGCAGAAAATGACATGTGGCGGTTTTAATGAGGGAGTGTCATGTGGCGGTTTTAGGTTCTAGTTTAGTAGATATATAGTAGATTAGGAAATTTTAGATTTGTATATAATTAAAAAAATTTGGATTTGTAATCTTTGTGATTAACTTGTAATCTGTGTGCTTGTTTGTATTTAAATTAGGAAAAATGAGTGATAGGTTTAGGAGAATAATCTTTGATTTATAATTAGATTTATTTTAAAAAATTGAAAAAAGCAAAAAATGACATGTGGCGGTTTTAATGAGGGGTGCCATGTGGAGGTTTTAATAAGGGTGTGCCATGTGGCATAATTAGGTTCTAGTTTAGTAGATATATAGTAGATTATGAAATTTTGGATTTTTATATAATTAGAAAATTTTGGATTTATAATCTTTGTGATTAACTTGTAATCTTTGTGCTTGAGCTGTATTTAAATAATGAAAAAATGAGTGATTGGTTTAGGATAATAATATTTGATTTATAATTAGAATCTTTGATTTATAATTAGATTTATTTAAAAAATTTGAAAACAATAGAAAATGACATGTGACGGTTTTAATGAGAGAGTCCCATGTTGCGGTTTTAATGAGGGAGTGCCATGTGGCGTAATTAGGGTCTAGTTTAGTAGAAATATAGTAGATTAATTTTTTTTGGATTTGTACAAAATTAGGAAATTTTGAATTTGTAATCTTTGTTATTAACTTGTAATCTTTGTGCTTGATTTGTATTTAAATTAGAAAAAAATGAGTGATAGGCTTAGGATAGACATGTCAACTGGGTCGGGCGGTTCGGGTCGAGTCATGTCGGGTTCGGGTCGATCATGTCGTTAAAAAATTTCGGGTCGGGTTCGGGTTGACCCGACGGGTCGAACATGCCATTTTTTATGATTATTATTATAACTTTTAACTTTAATAATATAATTAATATTATATTATCATTTAATAAATTATATTAAAATATTTAATATAAATTAAATAAAATATACGAAATAACGGGGGCCCGTGAGCTTGGATTTACGTTCGGGTTAGGTCGGGTTCGGGTCCTTCTTGACCTAGTGACGTTCGGGTCGGGTCTCGACCCAGAAATTTTGGGTCGGGTCGGTTTTTAACAGCTCTAGTTTAGGATAATAATCTATGATTTATAATTAGATTTATTTTAAAAAAATTGAAAAAACAAAAAATGACATGTGACGGTTTTAATGAGGGAGTGTCATGTGGCGGTTTTAATGAGGGAGTGTCATGTGGCGATTTTAATGAGGGAGTGTCATGTGGCATAATTGGGTTCTAGTTTAGTAGATATATATAGTAGATTATGAAATTTTGGATTTGTATATATTTAGGAAATTTTGGATTTATAATCTTTGTGATTAACTTATAATCTTTGTGCTTGATTTGTATTTAAATTAGGAAAAAATGAGTGATAAGATTAGGATAATAATCTTTGATTTATAAAAATTGAGAAAAACAGAAAATGACATGTGACGGTTTTAATGAGAGAGTGTCATGTGGTGGTTTTAATGAGGGAGTGTCATGTGACATTATTAGGTTCTAGTTCAGTAGGTATATAGTAGATTTTATTGAGAAAATAACTGATTTATTATAAGTAAAATTCATGTTGGTGTCCCTGAGTTTAGGGTTATTCATGTTGGTGTCCCACGATTATGTTTTTTTCTTCTTCAGTTGGTGTCCCTAATGTTTGAGTTTGTTTTGCTTCGTAACCAAACGTTTTCATATTCGCACCATTCCGGTTCAAATTGATTAAATCCAATTCCATAATTGTGTTCCCCATCCTCAAATTAGTAAGATGTAACTCCTAAAATACCCAAATTCATGTCCGAAACATGTCAATTTGAATTCTGAGCAACAACCCATTTTCGACCTTAAGAACTCAAATCAAAATGGTTCGGGTATTGATTTGATTGTTTTATGCGTCGAATCCTACTAAGTTTAGGGCAATAAACATAATGATGAGCTTGAATTTGATCAATTCGAACCAAAATGATATAGATAGGAGAAAAGTTCGGTTACGAAGCAAACAAATCAAAATTTTAAGGATATCAAACGAAAAAAACTTAATCGTGGAATACCAATAAAAATAACCCTAAATACACGAATACCAATAAGAATTTCCCTTATTATAAACAAAGAAATCACCATTTTTCAAGTAGAAATCCATTCCCAACTTCTCCCCCACCCTCTCCATTCCCAATATTCGATATAGGGATTTGCGGATTTAGCAATGATTAGGAGAACAAATACCAGGAGGAGGACAACTTCAGACATAGGACGAGAGGAGAATGAACGGCAAGAGAAGAACGAATTTCTGCCAACAAGAATGAAGGGCTCCAGCCAGCGTCGTCTAGTTGTGTCGTCGGCGTCGTGGATGTGTTTTCAATGAACAAGGAAGAGAAGATTTGTACATTACTTTTTTCTTCTTAATTTTTAATTTTATTTTTTAATAAACTTAATGGATTTTATTCCGTAGCTAATACATACATCAAGTCGAAATTTGGCATTGGGCATTATTTTTGTGAATTGGGCATTTTATTACTTTCTTTAGAAACCCCTAATGGTACACAACAAGTGTGTGCATATATATTGACTTTTATGTGCATCTAAATTATACTAGGGGTAGTGTGTATCATTTTTTCGGAAAAAAAAATATACATGAGTTTTAAACTGTATGTGCATAATTTTTTGTCTGTATGTGCATGTAAATTTTATTGGATTTGCATGAGTTTTCACTTACACATTTTATATAAAAAAATGTGTGACTTTTTGTAAGTGAAAATTCATACATATACAAGCAAAAATTTATGAACTTTCTAAAATGCGCACAAGTTTGTGCATGTATGTGCATAGGTTTTTGAATGTATGTGTGACTTTGTGTGAGTGAAAACTCATGCACATACAAGCAAACATTTATGCACTTTTAGAATGTGCACAAGTTGTTCATGTATGTGCATAGGTTTTGACCGACCGTATGCGTGACTTTGTGCATGTGGAAACTCATGCACATACAGGCAAAAACTTATGTAGTTTCATGCACAAGGTTTTTAGCTGTATGCGTGACTTCGTGTAAGTGGAAACTCATGCACATATAGAAAAAAACTTATGCACTTTCTTGGATGTGCACAAGTATGTGCCTGTATGTGCGTATGTTTTTGACAGTATGAGTGACTTTATGTAAGTGAAAATTCATGCACATTTAGGCATAAAATTATACACTTTCTAAGATGTGCACAAGTATGTGTCATGTGCATAAACATTTGCTTGTATGTGCTCATTCACACATTTACACTTAAGCGTCCAGACAAATGTAGATGTGTTTCAAAATGCACAGATTTTTTATTATATGTGCATGAAAAATGAATTTGTATGTGAATAACTTTTGTATTGCATGTACAAGCGAATGTTTATGCACATGACACATACTGTATTATAATAAATTATTATTGACGACGATGAGAACACGCAACTCCAGTGATCCTAGTCTTCATTCGATCTTGATCCCGTTATCCTATAAAACATAGAAAGACGGTCAAAGAACGAGATTTTCTCCCCCAGAAGACCCTCCAACGCTCAAGTAATATCTCCTTCGTAAAGATAGAGGCTATGATTTTTTTCATAGAGAATCCAATGCGCTTTATCAATGCAAAAAAAGGTTTAATTAACATATCTCTTTCTTGTGGTACAACTAATTTACCTTAATGGGCTTCTTCCCTCTTGCATATTAAGTAAGGCTAAAATATTAAATGATCATAACTTAAAATTAAACTTTTAATTTTTACATCCACAACAATTATTAAAAAATATAATGATTAAGCTAAAATACTACTACATTCGTTTTGCAATATTTGACTTTTTAGCTACAATTCTTAATCCATAATATTTGGCATTTTATATATATGAATTAATACTCAAAATTTCTAAAAATAATAGTTTCAAAGCACACTTGTTCTTTAAATCCAATTATTCACATTTTTCATTAATTACTCATTGAAAAATTCATTTTCTTTTTATTTCTAACTTGTCTTAATAAGTGTAAAATGAGAAAATAAATAACCAAAAATTGTAAAATGGATGAAGTACAATTTTTTTCTAAAATTTACAATTTAATAATTATTCACCTCATTTTTAACTAACAAATAAAGAGAATTTACATAAAAAAATAATATGTATAATTTCTAAAAAGATATCTCATAACGCACCACTAAATAATTAGAATTCTAAAATTATAAATAATCTATATATATATTAAAACAAATGAATTTAAAGCCATCATATTGATTCCGACCCCATAAATCCTATGTGTCAATTTGTGGTTAATCCACTTTTTTCATTAACATTATATTTTAATTTAAATCACAATATCTAATCACAACTAACTTCAAATATTTAAAAATTTAAATCACAATATCTAATCACAACTAACTTCAAATATATAAAAACTATATATAACTTTTTTTTATAAAATTTGATTTCTACAAATTACACATACAATAAGCTTATAATATATGTCAAAATAATATATGATAGATTTCTTACTAAACTTATATATAAAATACATCTTATATTCATTTATGTAATTAGTAATATTATTTTCATGCGTTTGTATATATAATTTGACCTATATAAATTTATGGGCCAAAAATCAAAATCATACAATATATACAATTTTTAACTCATAGTACATGTGCTTTTATAATCAAGCCCACTATATTATATTACTACACATACAAATTTATGGCCCATTTAGAGTAAAATGACCCGAATAAATTTTGTGGCCTATATATTTTTATTTTTTTTAAAGCTATTGAATTTTGAGCCACCATAATACTTTTGGCCCCACGAATCCCACGTGTCATTTTGTTATTAATGCACTTTTTTTCTTCATATTATATTTCAATTTGAATCACAATATCTAATCACACCTAGCTTCATATATATTAAAACTATATACAACTTTGTTGAATGCTTATACAATTTTTTATAAATTTTGATTTCTACAAATTGCAAAAAATAAGCTTATATATGTCAAACTAATATATGATAGAATTCCTACGAAACGTATATATAAAATACATCTTATATTCATTTATGTAATTAGTAATATTATTTTCATGACTTTGCATATATAATCTGACATATATAAATTTATGGGCCAAAATCATACAATATATACAATTTTCAACTCACAATACATGTGCTTTTATAATTCAACCCACTATATTATATTATTACACATACATATTTTATTAACAATTTAGTAAAATTTCAAACTAATGTATCTTAACAAAATTAGTTTATATAATCTTGAGATTTTCTTCTAAACCTTTCAATTTTAACAACTCATCTTAACAACAATTATATCAAAAATATATAATACAACTTTTTATAAAATTTGAAGCAAAGGAATTTAGAGCAATAATATAATACAACAGTTATATGGTCCATAAATTTAGTGAAATTATACATCAATATCTCAAGATTATATAAATTTTAACAACTCATCTTAACAACAATTATATCATATCACATTTTTAACGAATTTGGTATATTGTACTTCCCATTCAACAATTTTTATTTGATTATAATTTTCTATAAAAAATACATGGTCTCCATTTTTCGATTTTACAATGTTTCTATGGGCTTATTACTTATCATTTTGCTAAATGTAATTTTCAATTTTAAAAATTTAAATTGAGTTTGTTAATCACCAAGAAAATATTCACTAACAAATTGCGAAATATCAAATATAAATTACCAATACAATTTTGTTAAGTCAAACAAAAAGTTTAACTAAAAAATCCAGGTAAATCTTTTTTGTAACAAACTTTCAATTTCATATGATTATACACATTATCAAAAGTAAATTAAATGTAGTACGTATACAAATTTATAAAGTATTTGAATTTGAGATAACTTTACACCTACATAAATCAGCCACTACTGATTAATTAATTATTCAAATAACTTTTTAATTATCGTTTTCTAGAAGTAAAAATATAAATTAAAATCAAAATTTTAAAACTTAGATGGGTCCATTATGTAATTAGAAAAAACTAAAAAGATTTGATTTATCTGGTTGATTTGTAATGATTTTTTATATATATTTTGTTGAATTATTTCATATAATTATTTTAACAAAAAGTTAAAATATCAAAATTATTTGTTTCCCTTCGTTTGATCTCATATCCCCTTTGAGACACTAATACAATCATGGATCAACTTTGCTTACGTGTTGTTTTGCGATTAATCCTATTTTTAGTTTACCTTTTTCCTTAAATTAACTAAATTTATACTATAAAAATCTTCAAAATTTCATCAAATAACTCAATGTTTTTTATGAATAGTACCTTTGATCTAATATAAACATTTTCTTTTATTTGGATATTAATTTTCACATTTATATTATACGATAAAATTGTTATATAAATATTTTAACTTTATATAAGGGTCAAATATATTATCCATCGTTGAGAGTGTAACAACAATTTTGGATCCCCATTGTTTAGCTATATATATTTTCTTGAAAAACATAAATCTTATTTTAAAACAAATATTTATATTTTTAAATTTACATTGGCCTTATTCATCAATTATATATATATATGATTTTAATTTTTATAATTTTAAAATCTTCACCTGACTTTTATCCATGTTTAACCAAAAACTTGATTTGAAGGTATAATATAGTAGTTAAGATTTGAAATTTTGATTACGAATTGTTCAAATATCAAACTAAAAAAAACATAAATTTTTTTAATATTTTGTTATAATACTTAATATTCAACATAAAGAGGATCATGTTCACGATTTTGTCAAATTTATTTTTTCTTTAAATTTTTGACTATTATAATCCAAACATGAGTTATACACTTATACATATTAAGAATATTTTTGGCTTTTTTATTCAAAAGATATAATTACTAATCTAATAGTTTTTGTCAATGAACCACACATTAATTATTTGTTTGAAATGTATTTAAATTATTTAAAAGACCATCTATTATATATCCCATGTATAAATAATTTTGTAAATCAGGAATAATTTTATCGAGATTTTTAGATTAATAATCATTATAATATTTCTATATTAATTATTCTCTAAATGAGTCTACATAAATTCTTATATATCATATCATATTATTTTCAATGATCCAGCGATAACTATATTTTTCTAAAATAATATTTCGATATAACATTAATTTAATTTAATTATAATTTTTTTTTGATTTTCTCAAATTAGATTTATCCGTACAAGATACGGATTCTACACTAATTTTTAATAAAAGTAAAAATCTAAAGAACACTTATTATCAACCGAGAGTAAAACTACCCGGTCCACACACGAGTACACGACTTGTTCACCTATGTTTGCGGTCAATAGTAGTATCTTGGAAGGTTTTGCCTCCAAAAATAAAGAATAAAATGTTCGAATTGAATTCTTAAATGGACTAAAATTGCCTCTAATTATTCGATACTCCAAAGCTTCCTTGGCGGGGCCGGCGTACCCCAACGTGGCATCAAACGGCGGCCGGAAGCGCCGTCAGAAGTCAGCATCCACCAGTCTACACTTAATTACCAATCTACCCCTGAATCTGGCGGTATTCTAAGCGCGTCTGCTTGCATCATGCAGGTGGGTCCCCCCAGATTTAATTGGTTGTCCCAGCAGCCGACGGTCAGGACTCGTGAACCACCGGCCACGAGTCACCGTCACCGTCACCGTCACCGTCACCGTCACCGTCACCCGCCAGTGATTGACACTGTGTCAGCATCCGAATTGACATGACACATGTCAGCAGATTGTTGAATTTTAGATCACCGTTACATGATTTCGTGTTACACTTACACTATGCCGCTCATTGAATCATATTGGTTGGAAAGATTGAGGATTTATTTTTTCGGTCCGATTTGAATACAAAACCAACTTTTTTTTTAATTAAACAAGTCCGATTAGCAACCCGTCATTTACCCTATGCTTGACTAAATATTTATTAAAGGAATGGAAAGGACAAGAAAATATTAAAGAGAAAGGATAAGAAGAAAAGAACAATAATTTTTTTATAGACGTTGTTTGGTTAGGATAGAAAAAAAAAAAGCATATTAAAAACGTTGTTTGACTATAAAAAAAGGGAAACAAATAAATAAAAATAAGTAATAAATTGATGTAAAAATAAAATAAAACATTTATAGGGTTAGGACTATACTCTATAGTCATTGTTAATTTTTGAATAAATTTGTTTTTATTTTTTCTTTTAATAAATTGAAAATATGGTTTTATTGTTTTTTATTTTTAATTTGTTTGGAGTGTATGTATGTACAAAGTTGCATAAAATAATTTTTTATTGTAAGAAAAGTATGAAACGAGTTCAAATTTTATAAACGAACATTTAGTGATAACGATTAATTTGGTAAAAAATAATTGATAATAAAAATACGTAATGCTGTCATTTTATTAGAAAATTTTAAATATTGAAACCAAATCACAATATATATAAGATCTAAAACACAGAAAGTTTGTAGAGTTTGGATCTTATAGAGAGTTGATTTAGGGTATAAAATAGGGAGCATTTATAACCATTAGATCTACTTCATCCAATGGCTGAAAGTCTTTCTTGCACTTACAAGAGACGGTGACATAATTATAATATATGCCATTTTTTATTTTTTGTTCCACTTCTACCCTTCCTTCTCCAGCGGATGAATTCGCTCTTCCTTCTCCAGCATTCCGCCATTGTCGACCGCTTGCTTGCTTCGTGAATTCGCTCCTGGCGTGATGGATGACGATAATATTTCGTTATTTTGTTTAATTCGTCTGTTTTGATTTGTGTATGAAATTTGTTCCCTCTTCTATGTGATTCGGTGGAATTAGGTCATTATTTTGATTTGTGAAATTCGTGAATTACTCAATTTGAGATTGCCTCTTCGTTCCAGTGCAATTGTTGTACTTACTGTACCTCCCTATTTCACGAATTCCAGTGAAATTCGTGAATTCAACAATTTGAGATTGCGTCGCCATTGTCAACCTTCTTCTGTTTTATTGTGTGGTATGAAATTTTGTTGTTTTGCTTTGGTTTTGGTCTGCTTTGAACAATTAGTCCTTATCTGTGCACTTTCGTTTTGAATTAATTTGTTGTTTTGTTGCGTCGCTTGCATAACGCTTTTCCTGGTTGATCTTGCGGAGTATTCTGTTCTTATAACAATTAGTCCTTATCCGTGCACTTTCACTTTGTGTACACATTTTTTGTTGGAGCTTCGTTTTCCTCTGTTATATTTGTGCATTCCTTGAACACTTGTTATTTCTGCACCAATTGATCTTATTCATGCACTTTCATCCATTCTATATATTTTCAGTTGATGCTTCGGATGTTGTGGGCTGTGGTGGTGTTGATTCTTCTTCATTTGTTGAGTCGGATACTAGTGAGAGCTATGTGATTCAATTCTCGCAAGAAGGGCAAACAATGTACTATTTGCCTCGTTGTCAAGAAGATATGAAGCCTTTCATCGGTCAAACGTTTACTACAGTACTTGAGCAAGGTATGGATAGACTTGGGCCGATCTTGAGCAAGGTATGAAGCCTTTCATCGCACATCCTTTAGTGGACACCATAACTGTACATTGCTAAGGCATGATTGTTTTCAATGTATCTCCAATTTTTATGGAAGTTGTTTCTTCTTGTAAAAGGAATGAGTGATTTAGCGTATAAATTTTACTTCTATTGGCCTTACAACTAAAGGAATGACTATATTTGTCAGTTAGATCTTATTTTTTTCATTTCCATTGTTGAACAAAGTTTAATTTTCAAGACTCTTCTAGTTGTCTAGCCAAATATATCTATTGTGAGGTAGTTCGTACTTTGTAGCACCTCTCTCTAGAATTGGCTGACTAGTTCATAGGTAGTATAACTAAGAACACGATAAAGGAATGTGGGAAAAAGTCGTAGTTTATAGGTAGCATATAAGTAGGATATTTGCTGTAGTGAAAACACTCCGAACAGAGAAAGGGAGAAGTGATACAACAAATGATTATAGAACCTATGAAAATATACTTGCTCACCAAGGAAACCTTGTTTATATTTCGTATTCTTTAGTGCAATGTGCCTTCAGATAATCTTGAACAAGTTCTGATGGGTGAGGATCAGGATGCAGCCACGGTGCGAGGAAGTCCACGAGAGTCCATGGAAATAGGCGAGACAACACCAAATCGGCAAGGGGGTCTTGACGCCGGCGAGAGAGATTTTGAGGGCAACTTTGGGTGCACCTTAGGTCGATTCTTCGGGCGATCTTGAAGTGAACCAGAAGAGGATTGAGTGGAGAGTGAGAGGGCGGAGAGATCGGGCTCAAGTCGAAAGGATATGGACTTGCAAGAGTCGGATATGACACACCTCTTCTTGCAAGAACTAGTGAAGGATTTGCCTTGGATATTACGCACCAAAGGAGATCCTTGCACGGAGGTTGATACCACTCACAACCTGACTTTTGTAGCTACTAAAGAGAAGAATCAAACACGGAAATTATGCAGAAAAGCCATAGATAAAAATGAGAGAAAACAAGGAGTTTGTTCAAGTTTCAAGTCCCCAAAACAAGGGCCGGCTACAACCTATTTATACCCAAACCCCACACGCCTCACCTTAGGTGTTTAATGCTGGAATTCAACCATAATATAGTCAAGACTAAGGTAGAAAATGTCATGAAGACCAACACAAAAATCGGCAATAAAAGCCCCTTCAAAACAAGCCCAACACGGCTAAGGAATTCTTGCGCATAAGCCCGGTTGTTGCACCAAGGCACATCTGGCCTTCTCTTCCATGTGGCTCGGCGCTCCCATGGCCATCAGGCCAGCCTGGAGTCCCTCTTGTAATGCTCGAGCCCGAGCTCGAGTGATGCCCTAGCTCGGATGCACTAGGCGCGGCGGCGACGGTACTTGAGTCACCATGGCTTGAGTGGTTTGAGTCTTGCTCATGATGCGACGTAGTCACATCATCCTCCCCCACTTGAAAAGGATTCGCCCACGAATCTTGATCCTGAAATTCATCATCATTGTCAAGAAAGAAAGGTGCAAGATCGGATACGTTGAATACCTCATGAACGCCATAGCTTGGTGGTAACTCGATCTTGTATGCATTATCATTGATTCGCTCCAAAACCTGAAAAGGACCATCACCCCTTGTCTTGAGTTTGGAGTTCCGAAGGGACGGAAAACGCTCCTTCCTCAAGTGCACCCATACGAGGTCGCCGGGCTCAAAAATGACCTCCTTACGCCCCTTGTTGGCTTGACGCACATATTGCATGGTGCGCCTCTCCAATTGAAGACGTGTATCCTCGTGAAGCTTCTTGATCCTAGCAGCATGATCAAGTCCTTCACGACTCTCTCGGTCCTTGGTTGCATAAGGCATCAAGTCAAGTGGTGTAATGGGGTTGCGCCCATAAACCACCTCAAAAGGAGTCTTCTTGGTGGCCGAATGCACCGAGCGGTTGTATGCAAATTCTATGAAGGCTAGACACTCTTCCCACCTGCGCAAGTTAGTAGATAAAAGAGAGCGCAAAAGAGAACCAAGGGTACGATTCACTACCTCGGTTTGTCCATCCGTTTGTGGATGACAAGTGGTGGAGAAGAGCAACTTTGTGCCCAACTTGGCCCAAAGCGTCTTCCAAAAATAGCTCAGAAATTTGACATCACGATCTGAAACAATTGACCTAGGGACTCCATGCAATCTCACAATATTATCAAAGAAAAGACTAGCTACATGAGATGCATCATCAGTTTTGTGGCATGCGATAAAATGAGCCATTTTCGACTTCGGCGGCGACAAGCGCTTTTTTGTTGCTATCCATCTCGTTAGCCGCTGGCGGTGACCGCTTGGCCTTCATGTGTAGCTTCACCGACGGCTTCTGCACGTTGGCAGTCACAGTCAATGTCATTCGCGGAGGACGTGATGGTAGACGGCAAGGATTCGAGGGCCCTCCACGGGGGATGCTCGGCTTCGGAGGCGGCGGTTGTGGGTTTTCTGTACAAGTGGGTGAACGGCAAGAATTTCAGAGAAAGCAAAGAGAGAAGAGTGAGAAGTAGCTTCGACGATGAGAGACGCGAGCGTCAGTGGAGGAAGAGGAGGCGGCAAGGAGGAAGAGTCGCCGGCGAGGAAGAGTCTGCGTGCGTCGGCGAGGAAGTGGGAAGCAGAGGAGGAAGATGGACATTATTGTGAGATTTGGGATTAATTAGGGTTAGATTAGTAGGTTTAAGATTTTATTTTACCTTTTCTTTTCAAAAGTTGTAATCTTTTATTTGATTTTTACATTTAAAAAAAAGTTAAATTCAACCCTCAATAATAGCAAAAATACCATAAAAAGTACAAAAAGTTGGTATTTTTGCAATTCTTTTTAAAACATGGGTTTTTTGCAAGTTGCTTTTGAAAATATGGTATTCTTGCAATGGGCCATTCTATATTGGCTCCACTTTCCGAATTTACTTTTTGTAGTAATAATAAGATTTTAGACTAACTCGGACACATTTTATAAAACAATATATGGTTTTTTTTGTCAAGAAAAACAATATATGATTTCAATTCAAATATAAAAACGATACATTTCATTAAGGTTCTTATAACTAATGTTTTTAGGATATAGATTAAGAGAATTTGATTCTAGTGAAACAGTCTTTTAGGGTAAAACGGAAGTACAAATAAGGGCCTTTAGATTAGAATCAAATCAATGGCCCGAATCGGATCTAAAAGGGTGCAAATTTGTATTGTGGAATGCACACACCTGATTGATTCTATTCCCGTTATTTATGGGATCTCCTCATATCTCTTTCCCAATTTCCATAACCAATCTCCTCTCTCCATAATTCTTCCCTGCCTTTTCATCTCCCACCATAGATAAACTCGCCGGCGACCATCAACCGAGCCCTTACCCACTGTCCTCGCAGACCTGCCGGCGACCATCAACTGAGCCCTTGCCCACTGTCCTCGCAGACCCGCCGACGACCATCAACCGAGCCCGCTCGGATCCCCACCGCCGCTGCTGAACCTCATCGCCCATGACCATTTTTGCGGCGACCAACACCAACACCGCCCCACTCCCTCGCGCCCAGAACCGAGTCCCCACCGCGCACCACCAGATCCTACCACCACCCATCTAGAGCCCATCCAAACCCGCCACAATCTACCCGAACCCAGATCTGAGCCTAGCCGAACCCTTGCTCACTGCGTTTTCAGGCTGATAGTTCTGGTGGCTAAAGTCGGGAGCATAATAGGCCGCAAGGGAGAATTTATTGAGAATAATGTTTAAAGTTAATTCAAGCAATCTGTTAACTATCATTAGCCTGCATTTCCGTCAATTACTATTAGTGATGTTAGTGCATATTGTTAGTGGCCAGTAAGTGTTGTTAGTGGTCTCGTTCGAGAGATTATAGGAATGTTAGTAAATCTCTCTTAGCAGTTAAAGATCTATCTTGTATATATATAGAAGATTCTGCTTTAATAAAAATCAATCCTTTTCACACTTATCTTATATGGTATCAGATTTGCCATAATTGATCCTCTATCTTATCGCTCCTATCTTCACACACAACCAACTTCAACAACTTCGACTCTCAACCATGGCTGCTGAGTTCTCTACCACCATAAAAAACCCTGCAGATGGTACTCAACCATTCATTATTGTGCATTTCACTAATGCCATTAAACTCTCTTCCACCAATTATATTACTTGGAAGTCCCAAATTCAATCATGTAATACCCCTTAATTTTAGTAAGGGTATTTGGGTAATTTTACCATCCTTCGTTCTATAATTATTTCGCTTTCAGTGGAGTTCGGATTTTCCGTAACATCCATGATGTCCGAAATAATTCCGTGAGTGGTATAAAATACATTCGATGTATTTTCGGGACTTAGAATATTTGTTTGGATACAAACATATAATTTCTGGGGTTTAAAACCCATACCATTTCCCATGGCACTGCCACGAATTTCCCCATGGAACTGCCACGATACTCCCCCCGTGTAAACTTTGTCGGGGCATCTGTCCATGTACTGGTTGGGCACGTTTTCTTCCTTACTATGTAAGGAATCTGATCTTGAGAGTGGAAAGGCTAGCTCGCTTCTCCATATCTCTCTCCCGGTCATCTCCTCCTGCCGGTGACCCATTTCCGACAAAGACCGATCCCGCCGAAGTGCTGGCTGTTGTTGCGCCGGAGACACCACTAACGAGGGGGAGGGCGTAGCCGAAGTGCTGGCTATTGTTGGAGTCCGGCGACGAGAGGCCAAGGCCCCCCGATGTCGTCTTCCGCCGCCATCATCGACGTCGCCAGCTCCTTCTCGTTGTCGCCTCCCTGTCGTTGCCTCCCGCCGCTGCTCCTCCTTTCCCGGCGAACCAGCGAAGCCACCGGGCTTCTCCGCCATCGTCGAGCCGGGCCCTTGCGTGTTGCTCTATTTTTGTTGCTTCATCGCGTGTAATGGGTTGGAGGTTGAAGGCGGGTGAGCAGTAGCAGGTGGACCCCCCTGTGTAATTGTTGTTGTTGGGCCGATAAGCCCATTTGGCCTCTAGTCCAGATTTAATCCGAAATTATTCTAGCGGTATAATTTCGACTCCCTTTCATCCGTATCTGTCTTTAGGAAAATTCAATCAATATTCTTATGATTTAAGATCATAAGAATTTATTGAATTTAATTCCTTGAGTTCGTCCAGACAAATTAATTGAGATTAGTTAATATGTCATATGTTGGATCGCGTGTGGACTCGTAATCCGTTAGAGCTATCTGAAGCTTAGGCCATATCCTCGGAAAGGATATAATCAGTAGTCGTCTCGTCCCGATTCATCGCCGAATCTACTCCAGGCAAGTGGCGGTTCGCTCTTGCTTATCATTCCATATTTCCATTAATTATCAATTGCTTAATTGTTAATTAATTTGGACTGATTATTGTTCATGTCTGGAAAAGGTTTTATAAACTGTTTTGGAAAATCATATAATAGGTTGTATATCTGCTAGAACGACGCTATTATTGATGATCGCCTTTCAGGCCTTTATGTGGATTTATCCTAAATTATTATTGTGCTATGACTGTTAGTTAGCACGAGTATTGGTAGGAACGCCTGGATTCTGAGAGGTCCATGCGCGTTTCTTTATAATTGTAAAGGGCGATTAAGACCCTGCGATAGTAAAAGTTTGGACTCTGAGAGGTTCATTCTTTTTAAGGGCAAACAAGACCCAACGATAGTAGAGGCTTGGACTCTGCGGGGTTCATTCCTTCGATAGATATAGAGGCTTGGACTCTGCGAGGTTCATTCCTTCGATAGATATAGAGGCTTGGACTCTGCGAGGTTCATTCCTTCGATAAATATAGAGGCTTGGACTCTGCGAGGTCCATTCCTTCGATATATGTCATGCGTGACATGTCATATATTTAAAAGCTTATAACGTGATGTGGGTTTGTTTTGGAATTAAATCAGATAAGTGCCCGAGCGCACATAATTAATAAACCTTCGGCGAGTAGTGCAGCTAAGTAAATAGTGCAGCTAGGAAAGCTCGTCTCGACTTGAATGTAGTACATTCTCTTTCCAATCTGGATTCGCTGTAAGCGGTGAGGTTGGTCGTGAACTGAAGCATCTCAGTCAGCTTTTAAATCATTGTTGAGTGATTCTTTAAATGTTCCAGACTTGTCATATTTCCTTAAGACTCAATCTCTTGGAGTCTCTTTCGGGTCGGTCTCTGTGGAGATTCAGTCTTCCAGAGTCGTCTCTTCTGCATATCTCTTGTTGTATTCCAGTAGGAGTGTGAAGGTTGACTATCGTACTTGGTTATTATTCGAGGGATGATGAGTTTAAACCTAGCACGACTACTTCGAACCTTCTGCTTTGGTCACTTGCTAGTCTATTCAGTAGACTAACCCACGGTATTTTTGTTATCTGCATCGTCATGGTTGGTGCCATCCGCCCGTTTCGGCACATCAGATGAGTTGAGGATCCATGAAGGCTAGATCGACTATGAGCATGAACAGTATTTGAAAATGTTTTAATCATGCTACGATCTTTGGGCGTTGACTACTGAAGTCAATACTCTTGTAAATTATTTTAAGTCTTCTGCTGTATTGTAATAACTCTGTATTTTGTCGCATTTGGAATTGTGTTGAAATTCCGCGACTAAGTTTTAAATGAAAGTTATGGTAATTTTGTATCATAATTGTTCTTTATGAATTGTGTTTCAATGGTAAAGCTTGGGGTGGCTTCGATGTGGAAACTGAGGTCACTGGCAGTAATACCTTTCCAAATGGGTTAAAATTTGGGGGTGTTACAAATCAACCCTCAAAGGATACGACCTGTTCAAATTTCTCGATGGCTCCCACCCTGCTCCACCATCCACCATCACCACCGAAAGGATAGCAACCCCGAACCCGGCGTACACCTCCTGGATGCGCCAAGATCAATTGCTTTATGGTGCCCTTGTTGGCACTTTATCTGCTCCAGTGGCTCCTCTTATCACCCGCGCCACGACGACGAAGGAGGCCTGGGACATCCTTACCCGAACCTACGCTAACCCTTCGAAGGGCCACTGATAGGTGTTATTTCATACACCTTTACTAGCAACTATTAGCATGATTTGGAGGAGTTTTGGATGAGTTTTGGTGCTAAGTCTGTGATCCAGAAGTTGTGGAGAGAAGTGAAGATATCCCAGGATTTACAGCTTAGATGGAGATGGAGCTGCTGGAGCATACTTGGAGAAGACTACCAAACACTTGGTAGGATTGAAGAGCAGCAGAAGAGAAGAAGAGGAGCTGAAGAAGCTGAAGGAGTGAGCTCACCGCCCCGCGCCAGATTCACCGCGGCTCGACGGTGACTCCCAGAGAAGGTTGAAGCCCCGCGCCAGAGGAAGCCACCGCCCAGCGGTGGAGAGCCTGACGCCTCGCGGTGGATCTCACCGCCCCGCGGTGGCCGTGTTTAATGCCTCGCGCCAGAAGACTGTTACTTTCCTTTTATTTCGTTTAGACTTTATTTTATTATTATTCTGTTTCCTTTATTGTTTGCATTAGTTTAACCTAGTTTCCTAAGACTATTTAAGTCCTCTTTCTAGGTATATAGACACTTAGAGAATTTTTTTACCTACACACGATTTTTCAGACGTTATTTCATATTAGAGTTTTTCATCCCCTTTGATGGAGAACTAACTTTCCCTTGTTCTACTAGACGTGTGAAGCAGTACAGTTGATGTGTTTGTGAGATTTCTATTCCTTGTTCTTATCCTTATAAGTGTTGGTTTGATTCTCTTGGTTATATTGAATATTGATTTCTTGTTGTTCTTCTTAGCCTGATCAACTAGGTTGAATGCTTTTTATCAATTGCTAGGATTGCATATAGGGGTTCTGAGTGCATATCTAGTGGCAAACACGATTGTGCGTATAGGGGTTCCGAGCGTACAATTGTGAGTGAGAATCAGTTGCATGCGAGTATTAGTACGTCCTTCTATTTGCATGTATCCTATATCCTTGTGTGCATTGCTATTGCTGTGTTGGTGGTAAAGTATACTGACAACTGTGAGAATCAGTGGTATTTTATCATTGGCATAGTAATAAGTCTATTGACAACTGTGAGTATCAATAGTACTTAAGATTAGGGTGGAAACAACTATAAGGATAGTGAAAGAACTTGGATTAAATAGATTTCTGTGATCAAATTATATCTCTGTACTGTGGATCTCGCTCTAGTAGGACTACTTTCCCTCATTATATTTCCTCAACTAAACCAAACTTGTTTGCTTTGCTTGCTTTGTGTTCTCTTGATAACTAAACCCCCCGTTCGTGTTACTTGTCATTCACACTTGCATACTTCATCGATCTTCCCTGTGGGTTCGACCCTTACTTGTCTGCTATACTTCTGTTTAGTGGGTCTGTTAGGATATTTTACTTTGACTAGGCTAAGCAACGATACTTGCACTATGCACTTTTAGCCACCGTCAAATTTGGCGCCGTTGCCGGGGAAGGTTTCTGTTTTGTTGTGTGTTTTTGTGATTGATTTTTGGTGGAGACCTATCTTATGGTCGACACCCGTAGTACTGACTCCCCTCTAGCTGCTTTTGATCCAGAAGTCGACAGATCGTTCCGTACGAACCTACGCGATCAAGGAGAAGAAGAAGTAGAGGTTGAGATCGTTGAGCCGACTGAGCCAATTAACATTCCTACTGTCGCAATGGCTGAGACTCTGAGAGAATTGACTGAGCCAAATATTAGAGCACAACCCCTGGCTGTCGTCATCCCTGCACTTGGCGAAGGGGTGAATTTTGAGCTGAAGTCTGGAGTTGTTGCCTATCTTCCTAAGTTCCACGGTTTGAGTGGAGAAGACCCGATCTCTCACCTGGGCAAGTTTCATAATTTCTGCATGACTATGAAGCCCAGGAACGTGACGAAAGACCAAATCAAGATGAGAGCTTTTGGTTTCTCCCTGCTAGACTCTGCAAGCGACTAGTACTATCACCTGCCGCCAGGAACCATAGATACCTGGAATAAACTACACAAGGCGTTCCTGGACAAGTACTTTCCAACGAAGAAGGCGAATGCCTTGAAAAAGGCAATTGCCAATATTGAGCAGGCTGGTGATGAGACGATGTATGATTATCTTGAGAGGTACAAGAGGCTTTGCTCTAGCTGCCCATTCCACGGATACGCCAAGCAGGACCTTGTCCTCTATTTACACAATGGTCTGCTGGACCAAGAGAGAAGGATGGTTGACGCTGCTTGCGGTGGAAGCATTCTGAATCTGACACCGGATGCAGCCATGGAGAGATTCCAGGAGATGAGTGAGAGCACTAGGAGTTTCGGGAAGACATACCAAAGGAAAGTGGTCAATGCTGTGACCCCTGCAGGACCAAGCCCAGTGTTGACTGAGCTAGCTGAGCTGAAAAAGATGGTGAAGAGGATGGCGAATCAGAACGCCCCTCAACAAGTCAAGGCATGTGGACTTTGCGATGATCAATACCACCCCACTAGCGCTTGTCCTCAGCTGCAGGAGGAGGGTGTTGCTGAAGTTAATGCTATAGGAGGTTATGGACCCCCTAGACCACAGTTTGGTGGACATCCCAATTATAATCCGAGAGGGCGAGACCACCCAGGTTTTAGATGGAGTGACCCTCAAGGTGGTCAACAGCTAGTGCAGCAACAACAATACCAGCCGGCACAACAATAGTACCAGCAGAGAGCCCCATACCAACAGAGGCCCCAAGGCCAAAGCTCAGGTGCTTCTACTCAGGATATGCTCAGAACTTTGACTCAGCATTTCGCCACGCACGTGCAGGCTACTGAGTCAAGTTTGAAGAACATGGAGAGACAAATTGGTCAGTTAGCTGATGCTGTGACTAAGATCGACCAAAGGACTTCCAACTCCCTGCCCTCTCAGACTACTGTGAACCCCAGAGAGAATGTGAGCTCTATTACCCTCATAAGTGGTAAAAAGTTGGACGTTGCTCCTATAGCTGAGAAGGAAAATGAGATCGAGAAGGAGAAAATCACCGGACGCCCCGCGGCGGATCCTACCGCGGCCCGGCCAGAAATTGAAGGAGGAGCCAGGAAAGAAACGCTGAAGCCACCGCCCCGCGGCAACTTTGGCCGCGACCCGGCGGCTGAACTCAGTAAAGACACCGCGATCCCACCGCCCCGCGGCAATGTCCAACGCCCCGCGGTGGAGCTGTCGCGATCTGGTCCTAAAAAATCTCTCTCCGCTGAAGAAACCTATGTTGACGATTACGTTCGTCCATTATTCCCTCCTCTAGGTTCCGAGAAGCCCCCAACACCTTTCCCTGAGGCGCTGAAGGCCAAGAGAGTGGCCGACGACAGTGACCTGTTCGAGACATTTCAGGACTGTGAGGTGAACATTCCCCTGATCAAGCTTATCAAGGCTATCCCTCGATATGCCAAGTTCTTGAAGGAGCTGTGCACCTTGAAGAGGACTCAGAAGCAGAAGGCTCAAAAGAAGATTCCAGTGAGTGAACATGTGTCAGCAGTAGTTCAGAGACGCATGCCTGAGAAGTGCAATGATCCAGGTACATTTACTATTCCTATCACTATAAGTGAGCATCGATTTGAGAAAGTCTTGTTAGACTTGGGTGCCTCAATTAATGTGTTACCCTATTCTTTGATTGAGGATTTAGGAATAGGACCCTTGCATGATTCTAACATTGTTATACAACTTGCTGATGGTTCTTGTGTACCCCCTAAGGGTGCTGTGGAAAATGTTCTTGTGAGGATAGGCTCTTTGATTTTTCCTGCTGACTTCTTTGTTATGGATATGGACTATGATGAGCAGGTCACTCCAGTTATGCTAGGGCGACCTTTTATGAAAACATCCATGACAAAGATTGATGTAGACAGTGGAACTTTGACTATGGAATTTGATAGAATAATTTTTGAGCATAATATTCATAAAGCCAACTCCATTGAATTGCCTACCCCTTGCTGCATTAGTGATATTGATAATCATGTGCCTGAAAATGTTAAACTTGATGCAGTAGAGACCATAGTTGATTGTTCCTCTATTGATGAACCTATTGAGTCGCATGAGTTACATGTTGGTGATGTCTTGTTGGATGACATAGGAGATTCCATTCCCTCCATTTTGGACACTCGCCCCCCTGCACTAACCATACAAGGCTGTAAGCCTTTATCCAGTGATGTGCAGCATATTCAGATTGAGCGCCCTCACATCGTTCTAAGTATGGGGGAGATACTCCAAAGGAAGTAAGCATGGAGTCGATGACAAAGAGGGAGCATGGTATAAGGTTTAAACCTTTCCATGAGAGGTCTCAACATGAAGAGACGAGTAGGAGGATTCCGATGGGATCCTACTCCAGATGGTAGTTGATTTGCAGTACGTCGAGCCAACGACGATAACCAAGGCGCTGTCCGGGAGGCAACCCGTGTTAGTCTTTCTTTGATTTTTTTTTCCTTAGATTATTTTCGTAGTTTATTTTGCTTTGTTTCGTTTGCTTGTTATTCACATTTCAGGTACGAAAGTAAACTTGAGAAGAGACGTTGTGCCCAGCCATTCCCACCGCCTCGCGGCGTTCCTCACCGCCCCGCGGTGGAGCCCACCGCCCCGCGGTGGAGGTCAGGTATGATTTCTCGACTCTATTAAAAAAAAAACAAGAATAAAGGGTCCCGAAAAAACCTTAAACGGGTGAGTAAATTTTTTATTTCTTGAGTGGTAACTAAGGTTTTGACGGATTGGGCCACTTTTTGGGCCAAGATTTCTCTCTTTTGGGCCATGGTACTACTTCGGGAGGTTCCCACCACCACCACCATCGGACCCGCAGTAAGTTTATTTTCTTCTTCCCCTATTTCCTTTACTGTTCTCTTTTTTACATTGAGGACAATGTTCGGTTTAACACTAGTGGAAAAAACACTTTTTGAGGCTCCCTTTTAGAGGCGTACATAGTTCAATACGCCTCAACAATGACTTAGGCAATCACTTTTTTTTTGGTTTTTGAGGCGGATAATTAATTTATACGCCTCAAAAACATCTTTTGAGGCGGGCAAATTAATATACGCCTCAACAAGTATCCGAAAAAACATTTTCCGCTAAAGTATTAGAGGCGGGCCAGGGTAAGGCCCGCCTCTAATGCTAACTAATTGAGGCGGGCCAAGTAGCCCGCCTCAATTAAAGCTTGTTGAGGCGGACCTCTTAAAGCCCGCCTCAATACGTATGTCCAATAGAGGCGGGCATGTAAGGCCCGCCTCTATTATACCAATACTTATAGAGGCGGGCGTGTTAGGCCCGCCTCTATAAGCTCAACCCTAATTAAAAAAAAAACAGCTGCGCGCGCCTTTATCTCCTCTTCGTATCCGTCTTCGCCGAGCTCCGTCTTCCCGAGCTCCGACTTCATCTCCCTTCGCCGAGCTCCCTCTAATACTCCCTTCAACAAGTATCAACAACGCACTCGAGGTTTCACCAAAACGCCATCCTCAACCTCACCCGATTCCGCTGGTAAGCTCATCTGACACCCTATTTTACTTCTCCAATTCCGCTAAACTCTACACTTTAATTTGCTCGTATTGTCGTCGACCTCAACTTCATCAATCTTAATTATATACTTCTTCTTCGTCTTTTTCTGCCTATTGAAAGCTCGTGCCTTCTGTTACATTAATCATGAATTTCGAATTTGTGTGTTTTGTGTTTAAATGTTTTAGTCCTTGCACTCTTTTTTGAAAACAGGAAGGTTTGGCTCTGTTAGAAGCTTAATCGGTTTGTCGAAATACTCCTTAAGATCATTCCTTACGACATAGTCATTTCCCTTCCTAATTGATTCCTTGATTGGGCTTCCAGTTTGTGAAAATGAAGAGCAAAAGATTTGATTTATATTCATCATAAATTTAGTTAAGAATGTTAATTTTCTGATGCGGCACACTGAAGGTGTTTGATGAAATGCCCCTATAGCAGTGGTTTCTCTATATTTTCTGCCTTTGGATAAGGGTTTTCTAGAAGGGATCGAAACTGTCTTATTGTTATCGGTTGACTTGTACATTAAAAAAACAAAGTCTCATAATCTATGTATTATAATGTATTGAGGATGTAATATACTAGAGGATCACATTTTTATGGTTTATTAATTTAATAAGTGAAAAGGAAAGCTATATAAATAAAGCAAAAGTGAAAAGAATCACATTCTTTATTTAATTGGTGAAATGACATTCTGTAGGCTGATAAGGGCATTGCCTTGAAGGATTGATATTGGGTCAAGGTAATACTTCTACCCTAATTCCTTAGGCCCTTGGCGGGATAGAATTCATAATTTAGGCCCTTGGCGGGATAGTTGAGTTTGTATTTTTTCTTGCTTGGTTACGTATTATTATCTATTTAGGCCCTTGGCGGGATAGTTACTAGAAATGAGTATTTAATCTTCCTTGTTTTGCATTTATTACTAGAAATGAGTCGTCCTTGGATGTACGGTGACCATACTACGACACAATACTTGAGTGGGGTTGAGGAGTTCATTAGATGTGCTTTAGCACACCAACGGAGTACGAAAGCCGAAAAAATCTATTGTCCATGCCGTGATTGTAAGAATATAAGGCGGTTAGATGATATTGATGAGATTAAGGATAATTTATTTTACAATAAGTAATTTTTTTTTTTTACATTTAGGTAGATTTTTGTGTGTGCTTGTTACAGGAATTCTAGCCACTATGTCTAACGAAAGTGGAAATGCTATTCTCCCTACCCAAGGTGATCATGAATCACAAGGTGTTAGCGCGATTACACAGATCGCTAAAGGGCGTGGTCCGTCAAAAGGAGTTCAAGTAAAAAAGCCTATGCACCTTGAGTTTAATGTCCCTGATGGCGAGTGGTCGAAAGAATACGAAAAGCAAGTTGGGAGTTGTGCTCAAAGAATTAATATTAACGAGAAAGAATACCGAAAGATAGATGAGCAGACGAGGCAAGGGTTTTGGGAGGAGACCAAGGTATAATGACATTTTAAATTGTTTTAAATATATACTATATTAACAATTAATCTAACTTATTGTAAAAATCCACAGCTTATGTTCCACATCATTAAGGATGTAGATAAATCAAGGGAAAAATACTTTCATTCTTGTGTGGCAAAACGATTTAGAGATTTCAAGAGCAAGTTGGTGCGTCGATGGATAACTAAGAAGCAAAAGCCGTCGAAATATCCTACAAACAAGATGCCTTGGGAAATCTACCACCACATTACAGAGGCTGATTGGTCAGTTTTTGTTGGATCGTTAGAGTTACGTCTGAGGGAACAAAAGCTTTGTTCCCATAGAAGGCACATCGGATTAAAATAGCAAGAAAGATAACAGAACGAACTCACGATATATAGTGGAAACCCTGATTAGCAAAACTAGCTTCTCAAGGAAAAACCACTACCTTCAAGCTTCCGCTTGAGAGGATTTTGAAGTGTGTACTTTTCTTATTGATTTCTTGTTCGATTACACTTGTAGCATGGACTCCAAAACACTAGACTTCCTACCTAGATTCGAAGATCACTCCTACAACAATGAATCGAACTCAACCCTCAAAGACTCACAAACACTTCACTCTCTTTTTCTCCTCAACTGAACACTCTCAGTTCTTCTTTTTCCTCTTCATGGTTACATAGAAAAGAATCCATGCTTCTCTTAAATACAACTCGGCTAAACCCTAATCATAACAAGATAATCCTATCTTCCTAAACTTGGTAACAAGATGATATTAATTGATTTGAAGAATATTATCTTAACAACCGATATTATCTAAGGAAATAATTCCTAAGATAACATTAGCGGATTAAGATAAGATTCTTCTCTCTCCAAATATATTATCTTAGGAAAGTTTTCCTAAGATAACACATTCGGATTCTCTCTCCAAATCTTCTTTTCGGCGAGATCCTTCCAGCCGAAATCCTATCCTTTGACCGCATGATTCTCCGTGATTTGTTTCCATAATCGTCACGCTGGATTTCTTCCTTCCATTCGCAACTTTGATCTTGTTCGTCACTATTGTTCCTTGAGAGGTAACAAAACACATGAACAGAGCTTTGTTCCCTCTGCGATCCTTTGCTGCAATGGTTCTCTGAGATAACTGTCTTTGTTCCTGAAACACTTAGTACCCAGATTAGTTGAATGTTTGTTACCATCAAAACCTAAGGAATTCAACAGTTTTTATTAAAGAATATTACAAGCTGTAGTCATTGGTAATAATGCTATTTCTTTTTACTATTAAAGATTTATAGTCAGCGGAAATCGTTGGTTATAAATCTATGTGCCTTTTGACAGGCTCGTAGTGAGAAAGCAAGGGCAAGTGCAGTATTAAACAAGAGTCCTCATCTCACCGGCCATGCGGGTTATATTAGAAAATGACACGAGTGGATAAAAGAAGGACGAATCCCATCGGAAGCAGCTTTATCTCTGTCAAGTAGCTCCTCAGTGAACTCATCGGTTCCTAGAGCTAGAAAATATAGATCAAAGGAGTGGGTTTTGGCTCATCAAGTTCGAAGTAAGGATGGAAAGTGGGAAGTTAACCCGAACAATAAGGAAGCCGTAGAAATTGCAAGAAAAGTTGTAAGTAGTGCTTTTTTAATGAATATTTACTTAAATTGACTTGGAAATATGAACTAATTTATACTTTCCTAATTGGCATTATAGGAGGAGTATATCGAAGAAGAAGAAAAAGGAAACCTTACTTTCGAGGATGATGAGGATGCCCTCACCAAAGCTATTGGGAAAAAAGATCATCGTGGCCGTGTCAAGGCAATGGGTGGAAATGTTGGTTATAGAGTTGCTTTCGGTCCAAGAGAACGGCGGAGAAGATGTTCTAGTGAAGCTTCATCAGATCTGATCGAATCGATCAAAGCTGAAATTAGAAAGGAGTTTGAAGGTGAATTAGATAAAAGGGTGGTTGAGGCCCTCCAAAAGCAACTACGCTCCATGTTACATATAAATCAACCAAACTCCACTTCTACTCCCGTTCTTGAACTTAATGTTAATGCTTCCTATACCACTCGTCCTGATTCCACACCGCAACCACGTGAGCTAAAGGTATGATTGAGTTTGAGTATTGTCATGAACTCTTCATGCTAAGACCTCTTATAACATGAATTAAAATTCCATGCCGCAACCTTAGTATTGCATTTTTCATTTTACTTTATATGCAGGAAAGGACTCCATGCCATCTTTCCCTTGAGGATAAAGATTCTGGTAACAAAGTGCTCGTAGCGGATGGTATGGTACAACCCTCAAACGGTGCATCGTCCCAACACTTTACACCGATGAAGCCTGATCACTACAAAGTCCAAGTTGATTTTGTTTATGATGGACATAATGATGATATTCTTCCGGTACCTACGAGTGATGGTTTCACTAACTTAGGCGGTGCTCAGGGTAGTTTCGTGCAATGGCCGATCCGCTTAGTGATTTTCGAAGACGATGAGGTAAGACCTTTGTGCTCAATAATAATGTACACCACATTACTCACTCTTGCTCATCTATAATTCTATATATAGGACTATACTCCATGCCCAACAAAGAAGTCCAAGTCATTTCTCTCTAAAAAGGTGGATGACAGTGCCAAAAATACAAAGGTAAGACCTTTGTGCTCAATAATACAAATGTTACTTCATTATTATTTTTTAGAAATTTCATGTCCAAATAACTCTTAAGTCTCAGTCCAACAAAGAGGCAGTTGGTAGCTGTGATCGTAAAACGGAAGAATCAACCGCCAAAAGGAAGGAAGCAGAAAACGAAGAAATTCGAGGTCATGGCCAGTCATGCAAATACTTGCATTTTATTATGTCTTCGGCGCCGGGTGGTATATATGATAGTACTCCCATCCCATTGGATGCCTCGGTTTGGAATTATGTGAGAGATCAAGAAACATATGTCACTGCATCCGATGTAGAAGAGTTCCTTAAGGGGGCGTGCTTAAACATTTATGTGATTCAAGTCTACATGATGTAAATGTTTTGATCAGTCTTTATCTTTTAATTGTCAACTATCATTCTTAATTGTTTTTTCTTTAATCATTTTTACATTACCATTCATAATCGTTTAATCAAATACCTTTAAATGTGCAGGTATTTATTGGACAATCACACATATGCATTTGAAAATTCTCGAATTGGGTTCATTTGTCCTGAGATGGTGTCAAGCACTAGAATCAGGGCCGATGCAACTGTTCCAACAGATTACTTGCAACGTGTGTTCAATGCTGAAACCGTTAAGAATACGATTAAAGATTCTAACAGTGCCAAATTGTTTTTGCTCCCATATAATCAAGAGTAAGTGTTTTCAATAAGTTTCATATATAATTAGTATTTTAAGCAATCATTAATATTTATCAATTTACTTTTAAATGATGCAACAATCATTGGATTCTGTACGTGATAGACCTATTAGAGCACAAGTCTATCTTTTCGATTCTCTAAAAGGTCAAGGCAACAGAACGACTGATGCATCTGGAATCATGAATTTGTAAGTTATTTTGTTTACGAATTAGTTTTTTTTAGAATATTAACAATATCAGTTTCATGAGTGTATTATGTTGATTTTCTAGGGCATTTCAAGTGTATAAGTATCAAGGTGGGAAGTGCGAGAAATTAATAGGAAAACGTAAGACGTTGAGAGTATGCAATATAGAGGTACATATAGCATTTTATACGCTTTTTATAATCCAAGGCCTTGTATCTAAGACAGCCCCCTTATGTTGTGTAATTAGTGCGCTCAACAAAGCGGCGGAACCGAGTGTGGCTATTATGTCATGAAGTTCATGTTAGATATAGTCACGGGACTCTATGACTCTAATGACCGACTAGATAAGGTATGTAACTTAACTAACTATATATTGATAGTATTTGTGTTTTTTGTCAATAATTTCTGTGTTTTTTATGAAGCTATATCCTAAGAGGAAGACATCGTATACTTATGAAGAAATGGATGTTGTTCGTGAGCAATGGGCACAGTATTTTACATCGAAGTATTTATTTTCGGATTGAACTTGTTTTTACTTGTCATGTAAACTGTTGTTGAGAACCTGACTGTACTCTGATGAAATCTGTTGTTTGTTGTATATTATTCTGTGAATAAAATCAGGAACCTATTCTGAAATGGATGTTGTTCTTGATCTTCAGCGTCTACTTGTTGAGGCGGGCTTGTATACGCCCGCCTCTATAAGTATATACTCCCGCCAAAATGAGGGACTTGTTGAGGCGGGCCTCTGGCGGGCCTATAGAGGCCCGCCTCAACAAGTGTTTACTTATTGAGGCGGGCCTCCGAAGCCCGCCTCAACAAGTCCCTCATTTTGGCGCCAAAGTGAGGGACTTGTTGAGGCGGGCTTAGGAGGCCCGCCTAAATAAGGTCCTTTTAGAGGCGTAAAATGCCCGCCTCAAAAAGTGCCTGTACTTGTTGCAGCCTCCTTAGTTGAAGCGAACAGTGTTCGCCTCAATAAGTGTCCAAAGGCCCGCCTCTATAAGGATTTTTTCCACTAGTGTAAGTATGGGGGAGGGATTTAGACTTGCTCTCTGTCTATCCTTTGTACATATTGTTTTCTTTTCGTGTGCTGTATTTCCCATTTGATTCTTAAAAAAAAATCGAAAAAGAAGTAAAAAGGCAATCAAAATCCTGGGATGAGCTGAAAACCCGAAAGGGCGGTTCAGGTAAAAAGCAGGTAGTCCGGCTGGTATAGACCAGGGCAAAATTGGACTGGAGTGATGTGAGTATATGTGAGATATCTAGCAAAATGAAATGAGTGGCTTGGTGAAAACCCGAAAGGGCGCCTAGGCAAGATGAGCGTAAAAGAAGAAGAGTGATTCTAGGATTTCTCGATATTCCTTGGCGAGGTGTCATAAGAAGAGGTGGTATAAGGAGTTCGGGTAAGCCACTCTGGAGCGATAAGGAGCTAGATTGGAGTTAGGATTAGATTATCTTTGCATCACTTATTTTGGTTGTCTGGAGCTTATTGTTGATATGTTGTAGTTGCTAGTGTCATATTTTCTTGTACTTCCTGAGGCCTTGGTGTTGATTGAGAGAGTGAGTTTTTCTTTAGCTTACTCGGGACGAGTAAAGGTCTAAGTATGGGGGAATTTGATAGGTGTTATTTCATACACCTTTACTAGCAACTATTAGCATGATTTGGAGGAGTTTTGGATGAGTTTTGGTGCTAAGTCTGTGATCCAGAAGTTGTGGAGAGAAGTGAAGATATCCCAAGATTTACAGCTTAGATGGAGATGGAGCTGTTGGAGCATACTTGGAGAAGACTACCAAACACTTGGTAGGATTGAAGAGCAGCAGAAGAGAAGAAGAGGAGCTGAAGAAGCTGAAGGAGTGAGCTCACCGCTCCGCGCCAGATTCACCGCGGCCCGGCGGTGACTCCCAGAGAAGGTTGAAGCCCCGCGCCAGAGGAAGCCACCGCCCAGCGGTGGAGAGCCTGACGCCCTGTAACACCCCCAAAACTTAACTCTTTTGGAAATGTATTACTGCCAGTGACCCCAGTGTTCCTTACCGAGATCACCCAAGGCTTTACCACTTAAATACGATTTATGAAATGCAATTGATACACAATGATCAAGCATTAAATTCCAAAACGTAACATTGTCAAGGAAACAAGGGTTACGGGATTACAACCCAATCTCGAATAGGTCAAAACAGAGTTTAAAACAAACACAGCGAAAGTCTAAGAAAGTATATTACAATCAAAGTTATTGTCCAAAAGATCTCAACCTGATTAAAGAAGTAATTAAAACATTGGAAAACCACCGTTGACTCCATAGTCCTTCTGGTATTCTGAACTACTTCTTATCTGATGTGCCGAATCGAACGGATGACACCAGCCAACCATACAAGGGAAATATTGGTTGGTTAGTCTAAATGAATAGACTAGCAAGGGAACAAAGCAGAATGGTTCGAAGCAGTTGTATTAGGTTAGACTCCTCGTCCCTCGAATAATAATCGAGTACGCTTGTCAACCACCATACTCTTACTGGAATAAACAAGAGGTATGTACAAGAGAAGATTCTGGAAGACTTAATCTTTACAGAAATCGACCCGAAAGAAGACTCCAACTGAAATGAGTCGTTAAGGAAGTATGACAAATCTGGAAAGTTACAGAATCATACAACAATGATTTAAAACTGACTGAGATGCTTCAGTCAACGACCAACCTCACCGCCTTTCAGCGAATCCAGATCGGAAAGAAGACGTACTACATTCAAGTCAACACGAGTCTTCCTAGCGGCACTATTACCTAGCTGCCCTACTCGCTGAGCGTTCATTAATTATGTGCGTCAAGGTAGCACTTATCTGATTATGTTTCAAAAACACACATCACATTATAGACTTTTACATGTGTACCCCACCAATAGGACGACACATCTTAGTATACGTTTCATCGAGAGTGACGTACACCGAAAGGTTTGTGACACCAGCTAAGTGTCCTGTCTCTATACACTTGTGAAAGAGACCGATCATGATCTTAGAATAGTACCAGATGGGGACGAGCCACCCCGATACCAGATTATAAAGAAACGACTGGACAGAGTCCGAGTAACGTTCCTATTTAACAGTGCTAACTAAACAGTTACAGCACCACAACAGTTACAGGATAAATCCACATAAAGGCCCGAAAGGCGATCACAGATAATAGCGTTGTTCTAACAGATATACAACCTATTATATGATTTTCAAAACAGTTTATCAAAACCATTTCCAGACAAACAGAATATTCATTCCAAATTAATTACTCAGATAAACTACTGATAATTAATGTAAATATGGAACGAATGAGCAAGAGCGAACCGCCACTTGCCTTACTCCGCAGAATAGTCTAAAGACGTCAACTGGATTCCGGGCTCGACACTGTATAGTTCTGACAGCACAACAACCTTCGAGTCGACCCATAAAATGAACCCTAAGTTAGATCCGACATAAACAGTACGAATCTAAACACGGCAAAAGAACACGAAAGGAAAGACGCCACGACGACAACCGACCAAGCCAAAGCCACGAAGGCGTTCTGGGCACTGGCGGCGGTCGCTGTTCTTGGCGGCGGTCGCCGCATTCATCACGACGGTCACCGTGAAGAACACGGTGGTCGCCATGAAGAACACGGTCGACAGAGACGAGAGAAATCTCACCAAAACAAAGCGCGTTTCGACCCCTTTCAGCCTGGCTTAGTTTCTGACCTTCAAAGGCAACCACAAGGCTTCAAAAGATCTGCTAGAAACACCACCAACAACACCGATGAAAGCTTCGAAATTTTCGGCGAAGGCACAACTCTGGCGAGAGGCAAATTTGGCAGAGGTTTGGTGCTTGGGATGGCTCCAATCACTCCCCCAACACCCCCTTTTATAGCCAAAGCGTCTAGAGTTCAAAAACGAAGGGCCTAGAGCTAGTTCGGTGCTCGCCAGAAATAACGCCGGCGACCAACGGGCAACGACTGCTGGGCAACGATGACGGCACTTACGGCGGGCGCTGTAAAATACGGCGGTCGCCGCGGCCTGACACACCAGCTGCCTCCTCGAGCATTGGGACGGCGGGCGCCGTGACTTTACGGCGGTCGCCGTGCTTGGGTCTCACTACGGCGGTCGCCGCGACTTTACGACGGTCGCCGTGACACCTTTTTCCCGCCCGTTCAGCTTTGAACGAACATGACATTAAGCCAGGATAAAAATTATCATACGCGAACGACAATTAAAATCCAAGGCATGTTATCTGTATATTATTTCACTGAGAAAAATATTACAGATACAGAGCACATTACAGAATGTCTCAAACTCTCTGTATTAAATCCGACGTACACAACAGGTACTCGGGAAAATTCCATAATTCCCCAAAATAACCTTACAAAAATACGGGGTATCACATCTCCTCCCCCTTACAAGAAGTTTCGACCCCGAAACTTAGGTCGAGAATAACTCGGGAAAACGCCTGAGCATATCTGACTCGGTTTCCCACGTCTCCCAAGTAACTTCTTCGGTCCCTGACTTGGACCACAACACTCGTACCAACGACACGATCTTGTTGCGCAAATGCTTCTCCCGACGCTCCAAAATGCGTACGGGTAACTCTTCATAAGTACCATTAGCTTGAATCTCGATGTCTTCATAACTAAGCACATGAGACTCATCGGGTACATACTTTCTGAGTAACGATACGTGGAACACGTTATGCACTGGGTGAGCCGATGGCGGCAATGCCAAGCGGTACGCTAGAGATCTCACTTTATCCAGAATCTCGAATGGTCCCACGTAGCGAGGGTTAAGCTTCCCACGCTTATCAAATCTGAAAACTCCTTTGGATGGCGATACCTTGACAAAAACCTTGTCACCGACCTCGAACTCGACAGTCCTGCGCTTCCGATCTGCGTAGGACTTCTGTCGACTCTGAGCGGTCAACATCCTTTGTCTGATCAAAGCAATGTCTGAAGCCGTCCTTTCGACCAACTCTGGTCCAAGCATATTTTTGTCGGCATTATCATCCCAACAAATCAGAGATCTGCATCTGCGACCATACAAAGCTTCAAACGGAGCCATCTTGATTGTAGCATGCCAGCTATTGTTGTATGTGAACTCAATCAGACTCAAGCTGTCCTCCCAGCTAGTCGGACGATCGAGCACACAAGCTCTAAGCATATCCTCCAGAGTCTGGATGGTCCTTTCAGACTGACCATCTGTTTGAGGATGAAAAGCTGTACTGAACCTCAATTCGGTTCCCATAGCCTTATGAAGTTTCTTCCAGAATCTTGACATGAAACGACCATCTCGGTCCGATACAATGGTCTTAGGAATGCCATGTAAGCGGACAATCTCCTTCTGGTAGACTTCTGCTAACTTCTGGGTTTCCCATGTGGTCTTGATGGCTATGAAATGAGCACTCTTCGTAAGCCTATCCACAATTACCCAGATAACATCTCTCTGACTTCGAGTCTTGGGTAGCCCAGTGACGAAGTCCATGGAAATGTCCTCCCATTTCCATTCTGGTACGGGGAGAGGTAGCATCTCACCACCTGGCCTGCGGTGTTCGATCTTGACCTTCTGGCAAGTTAAGCACTTTGCCATAAAGTCTGCTACGTCCCACTTCATGTTTGGCCATCAAAACTTCTTCCTGAGATCCTTGTACATCTTGCTAGAGCCAGGATGCACAGAGGAAGCAGATGAATGAGCTTCTCTCATCACCAACTTACGAAGACCTTCTGTGTCAGGCACACAGATCCGATCCTGAAACCAAAGTGATCCATCATCCTGAACCATAAAACTGGGAGCTTTCCCATCCATCACTTCACTGCTTAACTTCACCAAGATGATGTCATCGACTTGCTTTTCTTTGATCTGATCCAGCAGTGTAGCCTGAATTTCCATCATACTCAGGTACCCTCTACGCTAGTCATATAAGACTTCAATGTCGCATGACTCTTGGTTTAGCTTGGTCTGAGCAATAAGTAGAGCAACTACAGTCTCATGCGTTGTCTTCCGGCTTAGTGCATCAGCTACTACATTAGCCTTGCCCGGATGATACAACAACTCCATGTCGTAGTCCTTGAGCAACTCTAGCCAGCGGCGTTGTCTCATATTTAAATCCTTCTGAGTAAATATATACTTAAGACTTTTGTGGTCGGTGAAGACTTGGCATCTTATACCGTAGAGGTAATGCCTCCAAATCTTCAGCGCAAAGACAACCGCTGCTAACTCAAGATCATGGGTCAGATAGTTTTCTTCGTAAGTCTTGAGTTGTCTAGATGCGTAAGCAATGACTTTGCCCCTTTGCATCAAAACACAACCAAGACCACACTTGGAAGCATCACTATAGACCACATAATCGTCGTTCCCCTCTGAGAGTGCTAACACGGGTGCCGAGGTCAACCGTCGCTTCAACTCCTGGAAACTGACCTCGCACTTGTCATTCCAGACAAACTTCTTGTGGACCTTGCGGAGTAGACTGGTCATAGGTAGAGCGATATTTGAAAATCCTTCTACGAACCTTCTATAATACCCGGCAAGTCCAAGAAAACTGCGCACCTCCTTCACCTTCTGGGGCTGTGTCCATTTAGCCACCGCTTCAATCTTTTGGGGATCAACCATAACCCCATTTTTATTGATCACGTGGCCTAAGAAAGCCACTTCCTTTATCCAGAATTCACACTTGGACAGTTTAGCATAAAGCTGATGTTGTCTAAGGATTGACAAGGCAATCCGTAGATGTTCTTCATGGACTTCTTCATTCGGAGAATAAATCAGGATGTCGTCTATGAAGACCACCACGAACTTATCCAAGTACTGGTGAAAACATCGGTTCATCAAGTCCATAAAGACAGCTGGAGCATTTGTAAGCCCAAAAGGCATTACTACGAACTCGTAATGACCATATCTGGTCCTGAACGCAGTTCTAGGAATGTCATGCTCACGAATCCTGAGTTGATGATATCCAGATCTTAGGTCGATCTTGGAGAAAACCTTTGCTCCCTGCAATTGGTCCAACAAGTCATCAATCCTAGGCAAAGGATACTTGTTCTTGATCGTCACCTTGTTCAACTCTCGGTAGTCGATACAAAGTCGAAACGATCTGTCCTTCTTTTTAACGAACAATACCGAAGAACCCCACGGCGATGCACTCGGCCTGACATAACCTTTGTCAAGAAGATCTTCAAGTTGATTCTTCAATTCTTGCATCTCAGCTAGAGCCATCCGATACGGGGATTTGGAAATCGGCGCCGTACCAGGCTCGAGATCAATTGAAAACTCTACGTCACGATTTGGGGGTAATCCAGGAATTTCTTCCGGAAAGACATCCGAAAACTCCCTAACTACAGGAATATCAAGAACCTCAGGTCCATCCTTCGCAGGCGAATCCAAGTAGCAAAGGTACCCGACACATCCTTGTCGTAGTAGCTTAAACGCAGCCATCGCATTGATCAGCTTGCCGTTATCAGCGTCATTTCGACCTTTGAACTTGCACACGAACTGGCCCCCGGATGACACCGTCACCGTTCTTGAACTGAAGTCGATCACCGCCTTGTGATGCGTCGGCCAATCCATACTGAGGATAACGTCGTATGGAGCCATGGCTATACAGATTAAATCTGCCTCAAATTCCTTACCCTGAATGGTAATCGGAAAGTCGAATAGATGCTTGGTTCCCACCAAACGTTCTCCATTAGGAAGATTAACGACAAAAGGGTCACACGAATCGTTGCACACTAAATCTAACTTGCTAACACATCTATCCGAAATAAAGGAATGCGTAGCACCAGAATCAAACAGAATGCACACTGAAGTAGAGTGAAGGTATAGAGTACCTTGAGAAATCGGAGTGTTGGGTCCATCTGCCTCACGCATCTCGTACAAGCGTTGGCCCTGACTTCCAGAAACAGCTGGGGCATTTCCCCTGTTTTGAGCAGTCGTCTGCACTGAAGGGCTAGGAGTCTCGGCAGGCTTAAACCTAGGTCGGTTGCTCTAATGAACTGACCCTTGTTGCGACTCTACTCCCTTTTGCTTCCCCTGCTTGCAGAACTTTTGCAGATGACCATCACGTCCACACCCAAAGCATGGCCTCTTCTCCTTCCGACACTCAGTGCTCTTGTGCCCAGCGGTACCGCAATTATAACACTGAACTGTACTCCTGGTCTTCCCTGACTGCTGAGTCGATCCCCCTTGCGTCATCTCTGTCTTAGCTCAGTCGGACTTGGCGAAGTTAGACGGTGGCACAGGGCGCTTAAAACCACTTCCCTGGTTCTGATTCTGCATCGACTTCTATCGATTGTGCCTCTTGGTCGACTCCTCCAGAGTTACCTCCAGCTTATAGGCATAATCCACATACTGCTCCAAGGTAGAGCATGTGTGGTGCACCATTAACGACTTGATATCCAGGTTCATCCACTCGTGGAAGTACCAGATCTTTTGGGCCTCGCTGGTAATCTCGGCAGTGGCATACTGTAGAAGATGGTTGAACTTAGATGCCAACTCGGTCACTCTTAGACCATCAGTCTGAGGGTACAAGAACTCTTTATGCTTCTCCTCTCTCATAGCACGAGAGAAAAAGCGATCAACCATCTTGGTCTTGAACATCGACCAAGTCAACACTAGGCTCTCAGCCAAACCAGTGCTCTCCCACCACTCGCTAGCCTCCTCCTTCAGCTGGAGAGAAGCGATATGGACCTTCTCGGCCTCCGTACACTCCACGTTCCTAAACAGCCTCTCTATATGGGAGAACCAATGAGTCACTGCCACTGGCTCCCATTTCCCGTTATAGCAATCGGGCCTCATGGAAGTGATGGTCTTAAGGGCGCGACCATAGCTGTCTCTCGTCCTGACGACAGTCTCCTGAATCACAGGGTTTTTGGGTTCCACAACATCAAGAACCGCTGCGTGAGTAGGCACTTCTTGTGCTTGAGGCGCACTTGGTCTCAATACATCTGCAATAGCCTGCATCACGATTCCACGAATCGCCTCCACAGCTGCGGCGTCAAACAGCGTCGGCGCTTGGGTCTGATCTTGACCTTCACGCCTCTGCTGGACGCGAGACTCTGACTCGTGTTCATCCTGAACACCTCTTCCTGCTGGCCTGGGGTTTTGACTAGTCCCAGCACCGGCTCGAGTCGAGTTCCTCGTGCTTCTTGGGTTCACCATCTGATTACCGATCCAATTCCAAGCATTCAATACATTGGTATTATGCAATATACTTATGCAATATATCAACGTAAATAAATCACTCAGAATAGATCAACTTGGCATTTTATAGATGAACCTTCGAATTCTTACACAAGTTACACATAAGTTTATCATTCGAGCGTTTGGACAACATTGCTCGAAGATATAAGTGTGTCTCCGAGTACTTGCCGCAATACTGAAATATTACACAAAGTACAACTTGGAATACTAAGAAACGAAACTACTACGATAGGCAACGCCGCTCCTCCTCAAGGCGTTCCAAAATGTCTCCCATATGACTGGCTACTCGTGCATGGTCTCTTCGGGCTAGGCTCATCATCGAGCTCTGGCGATGGGTTTCGCACCCTGCTTGACCCTGAAGCACATAGTCCTAGCTCAGTCATGGTAAAGTATGGGTCGTCCATGACTGGTCCTCCTATTCCAGCCCTCCTCTGAGTACTGGCGGTCAACTCATTCCACTGACTCCGCTGATCTGCAGAGATTACCTCACTCTGGCGGAGGATCTCCTGCAGCTCGGATTCCGACCTCCATCTTCTTGGAGTAGGGATAGGCTGAGATTCCCTATCACTTCTCCTAATACCGTACTCGGTATACAGTGCCTCCCAATCAGCTTCTGACATGGGTGCATACTCTGGCACTGGTGGTAATTCTGTACCGGGCTCCTGATTCTGCCCTCCAAGGTCCAACTCCGGGTCCTCTTCTGGATCATCATCTATGGGATCCTCATCCTCGGGATCATCCTCGATGGGATCCTCATCCTCGGGATCATCCTTGATGGGATCCTCATCCTCGGAATCATCCTCGATCATATCCTCGTCCTCGACAGGATCTTGCTCAAGCATCTCCTCTTCCTCCTCCTCGTACTCGATCTCCTCGGGAATTGGTCCCAGTAGAAAGTCGTCTTGGTAAACCCTTGTTCATACCTTGACAACTCATCTTCCTGTTCCCATTCCTGTACTCCCTCCACCCTTGGTGGCGGCACAGGTACAGCCTCAGGGACCATAGCATCCCTAGCTACAAGGACAACCGACTCGGGGAGAACGTGCTTGACGTCTTCGGGCGGGCTACTCGGGCCTCCAACCTCGAAACATCGCTGAGGTAACAGAAAATCTAGCCTCGGCTGGTCCGACTTGGCGTCTTCCGACCCCCTACCAATAGAAAAGCAGACACCCATCCTATCGAACAATAAGGAAAGAATTAGTCTTTCTAGACATAGAAGCAAGCTTACTATATCAGACTATAAAGAAGACACGACTATGAACGGTGTTTTTAAATTCTTTTTAGAATGAAAATTCAGAGCCCTTTTTAAAGCATTTCAAAAACGGATAAATGGTTTATAAAAATTCCAAACCCGTTTTAAAACCTTTGGCTCTGATACCACAACTGTAACACCCCCAAAACTTAACCCTTTTGGAAAGGTATTACCGCCAGTGACCCCAGTGTTCCTTACCGAGATCACCCAAGGCTTTACCACTTAAATACGATTTATGAAATGCAATTGATACACGATCAAGCATTAAATTCCAAAACGTAACATTGTCAAGGAAACAAGGGTTACGGGATTACAACCCAATCCCGAATAGGTCAAAACAGAGTTTAAAACAAACACAACGGAAGTCTAAGAAAGTATATTACAATCAAAGTTATTGTCCAAAAGATCTCAACCTGATTAAAGAAGTAATTAAAACATTGGAAAACCACCGTTGACTCCATAGTCCTTCTGGTCTTCTGAACTACTTCTTATCTGATGTGTCGAATCGAACGGATGACACCAGCCAACCATGCAAGGGAAATATTGGTTGGTTAGTCTAAATGAATAGACTAGCAAGAGAACAAAGCAGAATGGTTCGAAACAGTTGTATTAGGTTAGACTCCTCGTCCCTCGAATAATAATCGAGTACGCTTGTCAACCACCATACTCCTACTGGAATAAACAAGAGGTATGCACAAGAGAAGATTCTGGAAGACTTAATCTTTACAGAAATCGACCCGAAAGAAGACTCCAACTGAAATGAGTCTTTAAGAAAGTATGACAAATCTGGAAAGTTATAGAATCATGCAACAATGATTTAAAACTGACTGAGATGCTTCAGTCAACGACCAACCTCACCGCCTTTCAGCGAATCCAGATCGGAAAGAAGACGTACTACATTCAAGTCAACACGAGTCTTCCTAGCGGCACTATTACCTAGCTGCCCTACTCGCTGAGCGTTCATTAATTATGTGCCTCAAGGTAGCACTTATCTGATTATGTTTCAAAAACACACATCACATTATAGACTTTTACATGTGTACCCCACCAATGGGACGACACATCTTAGTATACGTTTCGTCGAGAGTGACGTACACCGAAAGGTTTGTGACACCAGCTAAGTGTCCTGTCTCTACACACTTGTGAAAGAGACCGATCATGATCTTAGAATAGTACCAGATGGGGACGAGCCACCCCGATACCAGATTATAAAGAAACGACTGGACAGAGTCCGAGTAACGTTCCTATTTAACAGTGCTAACTAAACAGTTACAACACCACAACAGTTACAGGATAAATCCACATAAAGGCCCGAAAGGCGATCACAGATAATAGCGTTGTTCTAACAGATATACAACCTATTATATGATTTTCAAAACAGTTTATCAAAACCGTTTCCAGACAAACAGAATATTCATTCCAAATTAATTACTCAGATAAACTACTGATAATTAATGTAAATATGGAACGAATGAGCAAGAGCGAACCGCCACTTGCCTTACTCCGCAGAATAGTCTAAAGACGTCAACTGGATTCTGGGCTCGACACGGTATAGTTCTGACAGCACAACAACCTTCGAGTCGACCCATAAAAGGAACCCTAAGTTAGATCCGACATAAACAGTACGAATCTAAACACGGCGAAAGAACACGAAAGGAAAGACGCCACGACGACAACCGACCAAGCCAAAGCCACGAAGGCGTTCTGGGCACTGGCGGCGGTCGCCGCATTCATCACAGCGGTAGCCGTGAAGAACACGGCGGTCGCCGTGAAGAACACGGCGGTCGCCGTGAAGAACACGACGGTCGCCGTGAAGAACACGGTCGACAGAGACGAGAGAAATCTCACCAAAACAAAGCGCGTTTCGACCCCTTTCAGCCTGGCTTGGTTTCTGACCTTCAAAGGCAACCACAAGGCTTCAAAAGAGCTGCTGGAAACACCACCAACAACACCGACGAAAGCTTCGAAAGTTCCGGCGAAGGCATAACTCCGGCGAGAGGCAAATTTGGCAGAGATTTGGTGCTTGGGATGGCTCAAATCACTCCCCCAACACCCCCTTTTATAGCCAAAGCGTCTGGAGTTCAAAAACGAAGGGCCTAGAGCTAGTTCGACGCTCGCCAGAAATAACGCCGACGACCAACGAGCAACGATTGCTGGGCAACGATGACGGCACTTACGGCGGGCGCCGTAAAATACGGCGGTCGCCGCGGCCTGACTCACCAGCTGCCTCCTCGAGCATTGGGACAGCGGGCGCCATGACTTTACGGCGGTCGCCGCGCTTGGGTCTCACTACGGCGGTCGCCGCGACTTTACGGCGGTCGCCGTGACACCTTTTTCCCGCCTGTTCAGCTTTGAACGAACATGACATTAAGCCGGGATAAAAATTATCGTACGCGAACGACAATTAAAATCCAAGGCATGTTATCTGTATATTATTTCACTGAGAAAAATATTACAGATACAGAACACATTACAGAATGTCTCAAACTCTCTGTATTAAATCCGACGTACACAACGGGTACTCGGGAAAATTCCATAATTCCCCAAAATAACCTTACAAAAATACGGGGTATCACACGCCCCACGGTGGCCGTGTTTAATGCCTCGCGCCAGAAGACTGTTACTTTCCTTTTATTTCGTTTAGACTTTATTTTATTATTATTCTATTTCCTTTATTGTTTGCATTAGTTTAACCTAGTTTCCTAAGACTATTTAAGTCCTCTTTCTAGGTATATAGACACTTAGAGACTTTTTTTACCTACACACGATTTTTCAGACGTTATTTCATATTAGAGTTTTTCATCCCCTTTGATGGAGAACTAACTTTCCCTTGTTCTACTAGACGTGTGAAGCAGTACAGTTGATGTGTTTGTGAGATTTCTATTTCTTGTTCTTATCCTTATAAGTGTTGGTTTGATTCTCTTGGTTATATTGAATATTGATTTCTTGTTGTTCTTCTTAGCCTGATCAACTAGGTTGAATGCTTTTTATCAATTGCTAGGATTGCATATAGGGGTTCTGAGTGCATATCTAGTGGCAAACACGATTGTGTGTATAGGGGTTCTGAGCGTACAATTGTGAGTGAGAATCAGTTGCATGCGAGTATTAGTACATCCTTCTATTTGCATGTATCCTATATCCTTGTGTGCATTGCTATTGTTGTGTTGGTGGTAAAGTATACTGACAACTGTGAGAATCAGTGGTATTTTATCATTGGCATAGTAATAAGTCTATTGACAACTGTGAGAATCAATAGTACTTAAGATCAGGGTGGGAACAACTATAAGGATAGTGAAAGAACTTGGATTAAATAGATTTCTGTGATCAAATTATATCTCTGTACCGTGGATCTCGCTCTAGTAGGACTACTTTCCCTCATTATATTTCCTCAACTAAACCAAACTTGTTTGTTTTGCTTGCTTTGTGTTCTCTTGATAACTAAACCCCCCGTTCGTGTTACTTGTCATTCACACTTGCATACTTCATCGATCTTTCCTGTGGGTTCGACCCTTACTTGTCTGCTATACTTCTGTTTAGTGGGTCTGTTAGGATATTTTACTTTGACTAGGCTAAGCAACGATACTTGCATTGTGAACTTTTAGCCACCGTCAGCTGCATCAACCAACTCAAGGATAAGCTGCGCACCATCACCAAAGGCAGTCAATCCATCTCGGATTATATGCAGTCCGTCTCCACCATTGTCGATCTGCTTGCCTCCCTTGGCAAGCCCATCGACGAGGATGATCTCATCTCCTATGTGTTTCATGGTCTTGACGGTGCTTACCAATCTGTCACTGACGCCATCAAAGCTCGAGATACCACCATTCTCTTCGATGAGCTCCACGAGAAGTTGATTGTGAAGGAACTTGAACTCAAGTATGCTGCCTCCTCCTCGAGTGCCCCTGCGACTGCTCTTAATGCGCAGTTCCGACCAAAGAACAACCGTCCACGTCCCCCTTTCCAATCACCACCACACTATTATCGCCCTCCCCCGCCACAGAACCTACCGCACTCTCGCCCTCCTCTTCTGACTCAACCAAATCAGTCCCGCCCTTACCTTGACAAATGCCAATGGTGCCGTGAACCTGGCCACGTTGTCGGCTACTGCCCTCTGTTCCGCCAGCAACATCCCACGGCTCGTCCACCTCCGCCACCCCGCAACCCCTCCCGTCCCTCCATAACCTCAAGTAAACATGTCTATTCCCGGTGCCTCCGATCATTCTTACCTGGTTGATAGTGGTGCCTCGCATCATGTCACAAATTATCTCCATAACTTGTCCCTGTACTATCCATACAATGGTCCCGATGAACTCTTTATGGGAAGCGGTGAAGGTTTGCCAATTTCACATTCCGGTACTCTTAATCTTAGATCTTCTGCACATGTTTTTAAACTATATGATGCTCTCTGTGTTCCACAAATGATGAAAAATGTTATCTCGGTTTCTAAGTTTACTTCTCAAACTGATTGCTCTATGATAACATCCATTTTATACATATTTTAGGAGTCTAATTGCATATTAGAATAGTTCATTTACATGCATATATTATACTTTTTATAATTAATTTTGCATTATTTTGTATTCGGAGTCTACACACTCGTACTTTTGTGATTTCAGGTATTTTAGGTGCAAATTTAGAGGCGATATGAGACTATTGTTAAAGATGTCAAATAAAGGCTCGATCCTATTGGTGATTAATATTCGGCCCAAGTGGACAGAATCTCGAAATGCTGAAATGAGGCCCAAGTGAACTACTGATGCAACTGTTGTTTCATGTGCTGGGCCGGCCCACTTAAACTTTCCGGAGGAGTCAAGCGTGCAAATGGGCGTAAGGAGATAGGTTTTGGTTTGACTTTTCAAAGGGAGAGGAATGGATCCGAAGTTTAATGACGTAGCTTTAGTTAGGTTTTATTCTTGTTTTTTTCTTTGGTTTCGGAGAGAGACTGCCGCACGTACAGGGATTGATTTTCGAGAAGGGATTTTATGCTTGAGCACTTTGAAGATTTTGGTATTAACGTTCTAGTCTTTTATCAACTTGAATTATTTTGTTATTGAGATTTGGATTTCTTATTTCTCGTATTTATTAATAATTCATATATGTTGCTAGCTAGTTTAAATCAATTGAATATATCTTCAATCATGTTTGGCTAAATTCCTAGTTCTAGGGTTATGGTGATCTCGACGATGTGTATATAATTAGAATTATTTCTTTGCCTGAGTTGAAATAATATTTGATTCATTCCTAGATGCTTTATGCCCATATTAACCTATGCGAATTGGATCCTATTAGGGTTTGAGACTGAAAGGTGATAACTTTAATAGGTAGTCAGGTAGGGTTTGAGACTGAAAGGTGATAACTTCTATTGGAATCCTAGGAATTGAACCTGAGTGTTATTTGTGCGACATCAACTTAATTACTCTTGAGGATTAATAGGCTATCATAGATGTTCTGGGTTTGAGTTGGATTAGCGGAGCGCGACAACAAATGTTATTTCAGTTTATCCCTAGACTCTAAGTGCGTTAAAGGGTTTGGATGAGATTAGCTCTGCGCGACATCGATTGTTAGTTTAGTCCAGGCACGTTTACTATCGTCTGAAAGGAGTTAGTAGATTACCTTAGATAGCCTACCTTCAAATAATTTGGACTAGATTCAGGTGAAGTGTGATTTTACTTACTGTTGCATCGTTGCGGTGATCCTTAACCTTAGATTTTATCCTGTTTTATTTGTTTTTATTTGTTAGCTTAGTTATAGTTTTCTCCAGTTTCATATCTTTCCGGCCTAGTTCACTGGTAGCGTTTCAATTAATATTACATTGGTCTCTGTGGGATCGACACTTGACTACTACAACTGATCCCGTATACTTGCGGGTACGTTTTAGCCACATCACTCTATCACTTTCTTACCTACTTGTTTTGTTGTGAAGAAGATCGCAACGGGGCAAACTCTTCTTAAAGGCCTATGTGTTGACGGTGTGTACGCCTGGCCGCAGTCGTCCCCTGCTGTCTACTCCGCCCATCTATCCTCTCCTGCATCTTGGCATCACAAATTGGGACACCCCTCCACTGCAACCTTCAAAAAAATTCAGCACTCTCTAGGTTTCAATTCTTCAGGTTTTTTGCAACCTGACTGCGTCTCATGTTAGACAAATAAGAGCCACAAGCTCCCATTTAGCAATTCTTCTTTACGTTCTACTTGTTTTCTTGAAATTATATTTTCTGATGTATGGACCTCTCCGGTTTTATCTTATGATGGGTATAAATACTATGTGATTTTTGTTGATCAGTTCACTAGATATGTATGGTTGTATCCTCTTAAAAGAAAATCTGATGTTCATTCTACGTTTATCAAATTTCGATCCTTGGTGGAAAACTTTTTTAAGCATAAAATCAAAATATTTTACTCCGACAATGGTGGTGAGTTTACGGCTTTAAAGAATGTTTTGAGCGAAACTGGCATAAGTCGCTTCACGTCACCACCACATACCCCCGAACACAACGGGATTTTCGAACGCAAGCATCACCATATTGTCAAGACGGGCCTCTCCCTTCTTAGCCACTCCGGGATGCCGCTTGAATTCTGGCCTCACGCCCTTCTCACAGCCGTGTATCTCATTAATCATCTACCATCTCAAACCATAAATAATCACTCTCCTTACTCTTTGGTTTTTAACAAAAGTGCAGATTACTCTAAGCTTAAGAGTTTTGGTTGTATGTGTTTTCCATGGTTAAAACCCTATACTGCTCATAAATTGGAATCCAGGTCCATTGTTTGCGTTTTTGTAGGTTACTCAAGTAATCAAAATGCATTCTATTGCATGGATCCATTAACCAGGCGGATCTACACCTCCAGACATGTTCAATTTGTTGAGCATACATTCCCCTTCAAAAATAAACCCCAATCCACAGCCTCTCCCCAACCAGCTATTGAGTGGGCACACGTAACCATCCCCATTATCCAAACTCAAAACCCACAATCCACCCCACTACAATCAGCCCAATCAGTTACCCACTCCCCCCCCCCCCCCTCAACCTCTAATGGGTCGCCATTCTCCTCCTCACCCGTCTGGCCCACACATCCAAGCCCCACTATCTCACACTCACCAACTACTGCCTCACACTCTGCCCCTCCCAACTTGCCGTCTCCCAACCCTACCATCTCATCCTCATCCCCCCAACTCACTCCACCACCTCCCCAGCTTATACCTGAACGCGATATCATCACAAGATCCAAAAACAACATATCTAAGTGTTAGGAAACGGAACTCTGGAACTTAGGTTCCCTTGAGAGTTCCGTTCCTCAGTTTCTCTACTTTTGAAGATGATAAATATTATGATACTAATGTTTTATCTCAAAGATGTGTTTTAAGGAACCACATAAATTTACCAAAGGCAGGAAAGCCAAACAGAACTAGGGAACCAAAGGAACAAGACAGCTGAAGGAATCCAGAGGAACCCATGTGTGCCCAGAAATGAAGCTTGCGACATTGCGATTCCCGGGAAATCTGGGGACACACAACATCGGACAAAAGGAGTCGAAAACGACTTGTTCGAAGCTTCCAAAATCCTGCCAAGGTCCAAGAGCTAAAGAACAAGATGCCTAGAGAACCTCTACCTCGGACAGAGACGATGAAAGTGACAGGACATGAAGACGTCGTTGTCCAGAAGACGGTTCCCAAGTGGCCAGCTTAGTCAACCTCTGACGAAAGCGTTTGGACAATGACATTGCAAGGATCGTCTGAGGTAGTTGACCAACCAAGAGAGATTCAGAGCTGCCTAGGTTGTTTGCACATGCCAAGAACAACGTGAATCAAGGAGAACCACTCAATCTAGGGCAAGCTCAATCTGTGGGAACCCAGAGAGGATCGAGCTGCGAAGAAGCCTCTATAAAAGGAAGACTAATCCAAGGTTATCTTCGAGCACAAAAACACGACTCACACTCATTAGCAAATATCTAGTGTGAAGCTCCAAACAAGATCATTAAAGTAAACCGAGATCAAGAGGAACCAGTCAAGGAAGAAGAGTTGAGTGCTAAGTTCCTATGACTGTAAGTGATAGTTCCTAGGTGCGAAAGTCTATTTCTGGGATTGATTATTGATTGTGTTAAGTTATCTAGGATTGTCTAACTGTGTGTAAGGCAAAGGAACTGTGTGTTCATTCCTAGGATAAACTATAACCAAAAGAGATAAGAAATCAAGAAGTAGACTTTGAAATCCTTTCAAAAGAAAGGTAGTGGTTTTTATCCTGGATTGCGAGTTGGCAATCAAAGGTTTCCACTATAAGGAACTGGTCATTTGTTTGATTGTTTATTTCCGCTGCGAAAGGAACTGAGAATTGATATTCTGAGTTCCTTAAATTTTTATCTAACAATCACGATCCTACAATTAGTATCAGAGCAGGAAAAGCTCTAGATCTTTGTTAAGTTTGCAGATCATGTCTCAACCAAGCAAGTTTGAGCTCAGAATCTCCACCAACAAGCCACATCTCCGAAATAAAGGAGAAGAAACATGGTGGGAAAAGTGCATGGAAAGCCACATCAAGACCAACGACTACCAATGCTGGAGGATAGTCGAAAATGGAGATGGATATGTCGATCTTACCATGAAGGAAGAAGATTGGAAACCAGAACACTATGTCATCATGGAGAAGAATGCCAAGGCCAGGCAGTTCATCCTCAATGGATTGGACAGAGAAGACATGGACAAGGTCATAGGCATCAAGACAGCCAAGGAGATGTGGAAAGCTCTCAAGGAGATGCATGAAGGAAGTGAGGAACTAAAGCAAAGCAGAAAGTTTGCTTTGGAAGGAGAATACCACACCTTCAAAATGATGGAAACTGAGACCATCTCAGAGTACTACTCTCGCTTCAACAGATTAATTGGAAAGTTGACGGCGGCGGGAGTTGATCTTGATGAAGTCTCCAAGTCCTTAGTGATCATCAATGGACTCAACTCCAAGTTCACCCTTCTCAAGGGAATCATGAAGAACACTCCAGGCATCCAATCCCTTCCCTTGACCCAAGTCATAGGGAAACTGGAAGTTGAAGAAGGAGAGCACACTAAAGCCAATGCCGATAAGAAACTGGAGAAAGGAATCGCCCTTAAGATCTCCAAAGCTTTCTCAAGGCTTGAAATGGAGCAAGAGAACTCAGACTTGGAAGAAGAGGAGGACGAGCTAACAACCCTCTTCTCAAAGAATATCAAAAAATTCTTTGTAAAGGGAAGGTTCCAAAAGGGCAGTTCCTCCTACAACGGACCCAGAAGGGATCTAAAGGAAGTCTCTTGTTACGAGTGCAAAGAGAAGGGATACTACGCTAAGAACTGTCCCAACAAGGAAGACTCCAAGGAAGAAGAAAAACCTCAGAGAAAGAAGGCTCTCGTATCCTCATGGGGAGAAGACTCAGATGAGGAACTGGATCTGAGCGGCTTCGCTGGAGGAAGATGTCTCATGGCAAAAGGAGACTCAAGCGATTCAGAAGACCTTGAGAAAGAAGAGAAGCAACCCCAACTATGGTACATTGACAGTGGTTGCTCATGCCATATGACCGGAAAAAGAAATCAAATGACCTCTCTTCAACCTCTCCAAGGAGGGAACATATCCTTTGGAGACAAAAGCAAAGGGAAAATATGTGGAATAGGAACTGTGAAACTCAACGATCACATTCAGGTAAACAAAGTTCACCTTGTTGATAGTCTTGGTTTTGATCTAATAAGTGTGTCACAGCTGTGTGATCAAGGAGACAATGAAGTCAGATTTAGATCAAACGAATGCTCAGTTCTTGACTCCTCGGGACAAATCATCCTAAAAGGAAAGAGATTCAACAATGTTTACATTGTTGATCCATCCTTCGTCCCCAAGGAGAAACTATGTCTCTCAACCGTGAATGACCAAGCTGAGTTGTGGCACCAATGCCTCGGTCATGCTAGCACTAAGCTGATTCAAAATCTACACTCAAAGGAACTAGTCAGAGGATTGCCAAAGCTGAGTGGCACATCTAAGGAACTGTGCTCTGACTGTGTAAAAGGAAAACAGGCTCGTAGTTCCTTCAAATCCAAAAACGTGGTAAGCACCTCAAGGCCTCTTGAACTTATCCACATGGATCTTTGTGGACCCATGAGAGTTCAAAGCCTAGGAGGGAACAAGTATATCTTTGTTATTGTCGATGACTTCTCTCGTTTTACTTGGACCATATTCATTAAATCTAAAAGTGAAGTTATTGACCGCTTTAAAGATCTGGTTCCCTTGTTAAAAAAATCTCTTGATTGTTCACTAAATGCTATTCGGTCTGACCGTGGTACCGAATTCAAAAATGGAGAATTTCTAACCTTTTGCAGTGAGCATGGCATCGATCACAACTTCTCTGCACCATACACTCCTCAACAGAATGGAGTAGTAGAAAGGAAGAACAGGACCTTGGAGGACATGGCTCGAACTATGTTGATCTCAAGTGGACTCTCCCAATCATTTTGGGCTGAGGCGATCAACACAGCGTGCTACATCATCAATAGAGCCATGCTTCGCCCAATCACAGAGAAGACACCCTATGAACTCCTAAGAGGAAGAGTTCCCAACATTTCACATCTGAGGGTGTTCGGATGCAAATGTTTTGTGCACAACAATGGGAAGGACAATCTTGGCAAGTTCGACCCAAGAAGTGATGAAGGAATCTTCATTGGTTATGCCTCAGGCAGTAAGGCATACAAGGTCTTCAACAAAAGGACTAAAAAGGTAGAAGAAAGTACTCATGTTATTTTTAATGAAAAATCACTTGGAAAGATTATGCAGAATACCACCAATTCCTTTGAAGATCCATTTCCCAAGCCATCTCAAGAAGATCCAGATGAAAATGTCACTCCTCCCAGTTCCTGTCCTGCTGATCGGAACCCTCCAATGGCTCCCCCACCAGTTCCAATGGATAATGAACAACAATCCATTTCTGGGAACCATGAGCATGACGACAACATCTGTGGAGACCTCAATGATTCATCTTCCCACATGTTCTTCAATGGAGAAGGTGACCCCAACCAGGAAGCTGAATGCTCAACTCAGAATGTCTCCACATCAAATACTCTGGCTTCTAACAGAGAAAAAAGAGTCATCAAGCCTCTAGTCAGCCATGCAAGAAGAGCTTCATCAATTTGAAAGAAACAAAGTCTGGCATCTGGTTCCTCGCCCCAAGGATAAGCACATCATAGGAACCAGATGGGTTTTCAGAAACAAACTAGATGATACAGGAGCTGTGATAAGGAACAAAGCAAGACTTGTGGCTCAAGGATACAATCAACAAGAAGGAATTGACTATGATGAAACCTTTGCTCCAGTGGCAAGGATCGAAGCAATAAGGTTGTTAATTGCCTTCGCATCTCACAAAGGGTTCAAGTTGTTCCAAATGGATGTGAAGATAGCCTTCCTCAATGGAATTCTTCAAGAAGAAGTCTATGTCAAGCAACCTCCTGGCTTCGAAGACGACGATCATCCAGATCATGTCTACTTCCTAGACAAGGCACTATATGGCCTCAAGCAGGCTCCCAGAGCATGGTATGATCGTCTTGCCCAGTTCCTACTTTCAAACGGCTACAGGCGTGGAGTTATTGATAAAACTCTCTTCATCCTAGAAGAAGAAGGTAACATCTTAGTGGTTCAAATTTGTGTTGATGATATCATTTTTGGTTCCACTAACCTGTCCCTTGTAGACAAGTTCAAAGATCTGATGAGCAGTGAATTTGAAATGAGTTTAATTGGGGAACTCACATTCTTTCTCGGATTACAAATCACTCAAAAGGAAGATGGTATTCAAATCCATCAACAAAAGTATGTCAGGGAACTACTGAAGAAGTTCAAAATGGATTCATGCAAGCCTCTCTCCACTCCTATATCCACCATTGCCCATCTGGATAAGGACCATTCGAGTCCTCTAGTGGAGGAGAAGCTCTATAGATGTATGATAGGCTCACTCATGTACCTAACCGCTAGTCGACCAGACATCGTCTTTGTTGTTGGCTTGTGTGCTAGGTTCCAATCTTGTCCAAGAGAAACCCACTTGGCTGCTGTGAAGAGAATACTTCGATATCTCAAAGAAACTGACGATCTCTGCATCTGGTACCCCAAAGAATGTCCCTTTGAGCTGATGGGTTTCACTGATGCTGATTATGCTGGATACTTGGTGGATAGGAATAGCACTTCTGGAATGGCACAGTTCCTAGGCCCTTGCCTTGTGTCATGGGGATCAAAGAAACAAGTTTCAGTCTCCCTCTCCACCACATAATCCGAGTACATTGCAGTTGCCTCTTGTTGTTCCCAACTTCTCTGGCTAAAGCAACAACTCACAGACTTTGGTATGTCTTATGGCCCTCTCACTATTCTTTGTGACAACACTAGTGCCATAAACATTTCTAAGAATCTTGTGCATCATACTAGGACCAAGCATATTGACATTAGACATCATTTTCTTAGAGATCATGTTGAGAAGGGAAACATCATTATGAAATTTTGTAGAACTGAAGATCAGATTGCAGATATATTCACCAAGGCATTGAATAGAGTTCCTTTCGAGAACCTTAGATTGGAACTAGGAATGATTCCTGTTACTCAGTAGTGACCTTAGTTCTAAGAATTCTTTCCAGTTCCCCTGATTGACTAGTTTAAGATATTTAACTTATTGAGTCTTGATGTCCTTGTGTTATATCTTTTGCCACAAACCCTTTTTGTAATAATGGTTTCTTAAAAAGGCTTAGATAAATCTTTGTGGCTCGTTTCCTTTTGGTTCTCATTATTCTTTAATTCCTCATTGTTCAAGTTTTCTTCATGGCCCAAAAGTCACAATCTGATCATATTTCTAACCCAACATTACAAGCCGAGATGATGATGTACTAAGACCTACCCTTGCCTCATTGCTAAATTTAATTCTCTATGATCCATCTCTAAACCCTCTCTGAGAATTATTGTGCAATGCGAAAAATAGCCTACCCTGATTCCTTGTGTGGGAACGTACTATTTTTGGTTCCATTGTTTTAACCCACACCAAAGGTTCCCATACATCCCTCTAGCTCGCTGAAAATATCGCCAGAAAGGAACCAGAACTTAGCGTCTCTCCAACGGCTCGTTTGGCTCTTCCCAGAAGCTATTTATGGCAAATTCGCAGGGATAAGGCACGTCTCATCAGTGGCAGAATCTCTCTCTCTCTCCTCTCTGAATGGACAAATTTTCAAAATTGAGTTAGCCGTTCCGAAAAGCTACAACTTCCATTAATGCTCCGGATTGGCCTTGATCTTCTCAACGGCTGGATTTGATTCAACGGTCACCTCTGCTCTTGATCTTCAGAGATCTTCACCGCCTTTAAAGAGTTGCCCTGTTCATCCAAGCTAATCCCACAACTCGCCATTTCTCTGATCTTTTACTTCTCCCTCTCTCAAACACAGAAATCCTTAAATCCTCAAAAATGGCGAACCAAAACCCTAATGTTATCCTGAATGAGGAAGAGGCTGCCATTCTCAGAGCCTTTCGAGAAAAGAAGGCAGCTTCATCTTCTAAGCCCATTTCTGCCACCTTCTCTAAAAAATCCCAACCTAAAGAGAAAGCAATAGAGAACCCTGTGGAGAACCCAGTGGAGCAACCCGAAGAGAAAATTGAGGAGCCACCAAAGGAACAGGCTGAGGAGAAAGCCATGGCCATCACTCTGGCCTCTGAATCGGCCACCAAATCCGCCTCCGAAGCTGGCTCTCATGACTCCTCACCTGACAAATCTCTCCAAGAGCTCCTCAGCCCTGAGCCCTCACCAGTAAGCCTCAAATCCAAAACCACTTCTAACCCTGGTCCCTCTGTCGCCACTAGAATGCAACAGAGAAAGAGGAGTTCCCAAGCCATAGTTCCCTATGAAACCAAATCCACAAAAAGAGCCAAAATCACCTCCCTCTCTGCCTCCTCCTCCCTGGGTCAGGTCTCCTCTTTCTTCTCTAAGAGGAAGATCCTTAAGCCTCTCATAATCGGCAAGGAGTTCTGGACCCAAGACCTGGAAGAAGAAGATGAGGAAATATTTGGAGAAGCCCTGAATGAGTTCCATTCTCTGCTGCAGTTTCAAGGATGGGACGAGATGCTGCTTGAACCTTTCTCTGCTTCTGATGAGGTTGTCCACTTGTTTTACCAGTCTATAGAGTTTGTGCCTATGAAGGAGAACTCTCCCTGTAACGACGCCATTCTTATATGGAAGGGAACCAGCTATCCTCTATCCGCCAACCTTATTGCATCTGCTCTAGGGATCGAGTCAAGGTCTGGGTTTGGCATTCTGCCTCAAAAGAAGGGATGGCCCAAAGGAAAATGCTACAAATCCAAGGGAGCAGTGGTCAAGAAAATCTATGATGGCGCCTCCCCCTCATCTTTGGAGACAAAGGATCTCTCCATCGCAAACAAGTTGTTACACTTCTGGATCACCTGAAATCTGGTTCCCAGACAGGAGCACCGGAATAATTTTCTCATCACAGATGCCATCTACATGGACAAGGTGCTCTCTGGTGTTCAATTGGATCTCCCTCGCATTGTCTTAGCCCACATGCAGTTCTGCTCATCCCATGACTCTCATGCTTTACCTTTCCCTCATATCATCAAAAACATTCTCTCCAACCTTCACCAGTACCCAGTTGATCTGCCTGAGACAGTCTACAACAAGTGTCTTACCTTGGCCACAGTTCGGAAGTTAAAGACAAAGGAACAACAAGACCCCCCTTCTGAAGCTCAAGCTCAACTGCCTAAGGAAAAGGCCAGTTCCAAGGCCCCTTCTAGTTCCCCGCCATATCTCAACCCCTCTCCAGACTCCTCTGCGATCCTTACTGCTCTGGATCGTATTGAAAAGGCTATCATGGTGGGCTCGACTGCTATCCCGGTCGCCCTCCATGATCAAGTAAGAGAGTTGGGGCGCATTAGTTCTGCTGTCGAAAGTTTGGTGGAAGTTCTGCAGAAGGATTGGCAAGGTGCAATCAGTGCTCATCAGGCCGTGGGCCAACATGTAGGAACCGACGACAAGGTTGAAAAAGAGTAGGCCGCTACTACGTCATAGGAACGCTTGTTATGGTTCCTTGTGTTGTAACTCCACAGCGAGCTAGTAGTTTCTCTTAGGATCCTACTTCCCTCTTCTATCCCATTATTGTCTTCCCTAAGATTTCTTTTGTTGTTATCCTTGCCGTTTGTTGTTTGTGTTGTTGTCTTTTGTCGACTGTAGTTTTTGTTGGATGTTGTGTGTCTTTGAACAATGATCAGTGAAGCTTTAATGATTATCTTTAGTTTCGTTCCCATGATCGATTTGTCTTTGCCTTAAGTTTTCATTATGCCTTTTATGGGTTTGATGCAATCGCATATTTACTTGGATATCATGTTCTTAACTTGTACTTAATCTTTTCGATGATGTCAAAAGGCGGAAGAAAAGAATAGGAACCTTGAACTTTGAGACTACTGGATTAATAGGAACTCTGAACTAGTTCTACTTCTAAGGGGGGGATTTAAAATCAACTCGTTCACTTGCTTAGGGGGAATTTGCAACCATTGAATGTTCAAACACTAATCTGAAATGTTGTAAATCCCTTTATCTCAATATGGTCTCATAAGATTCAAAGTCCTATTATGTTGCCAGGTTCCTTGTATTTGTCATCATCAAAAAGGGGGAAATTGTTAGGAAACGGAACTCTGGAACTTAGGTTCCCCTGAGAGTTCCGTTCCTCAGTTTCTCTACTTTTGAAGATGACAAATATTATGATACTAATGTTTTATCTCAAAGATGTGTTTTAAGGAACCACAAGAATTTACCAAAGGCAGGAAAGCCAAACAGAACTAGGGAACCAAAGGAACAAGACAGCTGAAGGAATCCAGAGGAACCCAGGTGTGCCCAGAAATGAAGCTTGCGACATTGCGATTCCCGAGAAATCTGGGGACACACAACCTCGGACAAAAGGAGTCGAAAACGACTTGTCCGAAGCTTCCAAAATCCTGCCAAGGTCCAAGAGCTAAAGAACAAGATGCCTAGAGAACCTCTACCTCGGACAGAGACGATGAAAGCGACAGGACATGAATACGTCGCTGTATAGAAGACGGTTCCCAAGCGGCCAGCTTAGTCAACCTCGGACGAAAGCGTTTGGACAATGACATTGCAAGGATCGTTTGAGGTAGTTGACCAACCAAGAGAGATTTAGAGCTGCCTAGGTTGTTTGCACATGCCAAGAACAACGTGAATCAAGGAGAACCACACAATCTAGGGCAAGCTCAATCTGTGGGAACCCAGAGAGGATCGAGCTGCGAAGAAGCCTCTATAAAAGGAAGACTAACCCAAGGGTTATATTCGAGCACAAAAACACGACTCACACTCATTAGCAAATATCTAGTGTGAAGCTCCAAACAAGATCATCAAAGCAAACCGAGATCAAGAGGAACCAGTCAAGAAAGAAGAGCTGAGTGCTAAGTTCCTGTGACTGTAAGTGATAGTTCCTAGGTACGAAAGTCTGTTTCTTTGATTGATTATTGATTGTGTTAAGTTATCTAGGATCGTCTAACTGTGTGTAAGGCAAAGAAACTGTGTGTTCGTTCCTAGGATAAGCTGTAACCAAAAGAGATAAGAAATCAAGAAGTAGACTTTGAAATCCTTTCGAAAGAAAGGTAGTGGTTTTTATCCTGGATTGCGAGTTGGCAATCAAAGGTTTCCACTATAAGGAACTGGTCATTTGTTTGATTGTTTATTTCCGCTGCGAAAGGAACTGAGAATTGATATTCTGAGTTCCTTAAATTTTTATCTCCGCTAGCATAGATTCTGTCAAAGTTCCCTTGCATGATAACCTACTTGGAAATGACATGTTTTAATCTATAATTGATAGGTTAGACATCCTCACTGACTCCATAAATGAAAAAACTATAAATCAAACTATTTTTGTGAGACAACGTCATGGAATATGATATGTCAATAACAAAGGGAACAATGATGTTGAAGATGAAAAAGCTAGGCGAGAACTTGTTGAGATGGATGAGAACCTCAGTACTGCTCTTGCCACTTCTCGTGATAGGAATCAATTCCTATCAGAGAAGATCATGGTTCTTGAGAACAAGGCTGAGGTTGCCAAACGTCTTAATGAAAGCTCTCAAAGTCCTAAGAGGGAACCTAAGGGAAACGAAAAGATGGTTCCTGAAGACCAATGGTTCACTAATTCCTTTGCTCACAAAAGGTATGTTGATATGGCTCATAGTAAGGTTAGAAACAATGTTGATTTTAATAAAAAAACTGAAAAACCTTTTAGGCCAGGAAAAGGAAAGTATGGACATGTTGTTTACAATCGCTTATGCTATTACTGTGGTAAAAATGGTCATTACAACACTGATTGTCCTAAGAAAAGGAACTTTGAAAATGAGAAAAGAGCTTATTACCACGAAAGGAACCAGTTCCCTGGTCATTCACAGACTCGCAATGTTAATCCCCCAAGTAAAGCCAAGCTTCGCTGGGTTCAAAAGTCTTAGTTCCCTTGTGTGCAGAAAGAAGAGAGGCAACCTCGACTATGGTACATTGACAGTGGTTGCTCATGCCATATGACCGGAAGAAGAAATCAAATGACCTCTCTTCAACCCATCCAAGGAGGAAACATCTCCTTTGGAGACAAAAGCAAAGAGAAAATTTGTGAAATAGGAACTGTAAATCTAAATGACCACATTAAGGTAAATAAAGTTCACCTTGTTGATAATCTTGGCTTTGATCTAATTAGTGTGTCACAGTTGTGTGATCAAGGAGACAATGAAGTTAGATTCAAGTCAAGTGAATGCACTGTCCTAGACCCCTCGGGACAAATCATCTTAAAAGGCAAAAGATTCAACAATGTGTACGTTGTTGACCCATCATATGCTCCCAAGGAGAAACTCTGCCTTTCAACCGTGAATGATCAAACAGAACTGTGGCATCAACGCCTTGGTCATGCTAGCACCAAACTGATCCACAAGCTACACTCAAATGAACTAGTCCGAGGCCTTCCAAAGATAAGTAGTATATCTTCGGAACCATGCTCAGATTGCGTTAAAGGGAAACAAGCAAGGAGTTCCTTCAAGTCCAAAAACATGGTAAGTTCCTCAAGGCCCCTTGAACTCATCCACATGGATCTCTGTGGACCCATGAGAGTTCAAAGCCTAGGAGGAAACAGGTATATCTTTGTTCTTGTCGATGATTCCTCTCGCTTCACTTGGACTATCTTCATAAAATCTAAGAGTGAAGTCATTGACCGCTTTAAAGATATGGTTCCTTTGTTAGAAAAATCTCTCGATTGCTCACTCAATTCTATTCGGTCTGACCATGGTACCGAATTCAAAAATGGAGAATTTCTAACCTTTTGCAGTGAGCATGGTATTGATCACAACTTCTCTGCACCATACACTCCTCAACAGAATGTAGTAGTAGAAAGAAAGAACAGAACTTTAGAAGACATGGCTCGAACTATGCTAATCTCAAGTGGACTCCCTCAATCATTCTGGGCTGAGGCAATCAACACAGCTTGCTACATCATCAATCGAGCCATTCTTCGCCCAATCACAGAGAAAACACCCTATGAACTCCTAAGAGGAAGAGTTCCCAACATCTCACATCTAAGGGTGTTCGGATGCCAGTGCTTTGTGCACAACAATGGGAAGGACAATCTTGGCAAATTCAACCCAAGAAGTGATAAAGGAATCTTCATTGGATATGCCTCAGGCAGCAAGGCATACAAAGTCTTCAACAAAAGGACTAAAAAGGTAGAAGAAAGTGGTCATGTTATTTTTAATGAAAAATCACTTGGAAGAATTGTGCAGAACACTACCACTCCCTTTAAAGATCCGTTCCCCAAGTCACCTCAAGAAGATCCAGATGAAGATGTCACTCCACCCAGTTCCTGCCTTGCTACACAGAATCCCCCACTGGCTCCTCCACCAGTTCCCATGGATAATGAACAATAATCCATTTATGGGAACCATGGACATGACGACAATATCTATGGAGACATCAACGATTCATCCTCTCACATGATCTTCAATGGAGAAGGTGATCCCAACCAGGAAGTTGAAGCTGAATGCTCAACTCAAAATGTCTCCACATCAAATGCTCTAGCTCCCAACAGAGAAAGAAGAACCATCAAGCCTCCAGTTAGGTTTGAACATCTAACCTTCTTTGCCTTCAATGCCTTTCTGTCTATTGTGGAACCAAAGAACATAGGTGAGGCACTGAAGGATGCAGACTGGATCCAAGCTATGTAAGAAGAGCTTCATCAGTTTGAAAGGAACAAAGTATGGCATCTAGTTCCCTGCCCCAAGGACAAACATATCATAGGAACTAGATGGGTTTTCAGAAACAAGCTAGATGATACAGGAGCTGTAATAAGGAACAAAGCAAGGCTTGTTGCTCAAGGATACAATCAACAAGAAGGCATCGACTATGATGAAACCTATGCTCCAGTGGCAAGGATTGAAGCGATAAGGCTGTTGATTGCTTTCGCATCACACAAAGGGTTCAAACTATTCCAAATGGATGTAAAGACTGCCTTCCTCAATGGAATCCTTCAAGAGGAAGTCTATGTCAAGCAACCACCTGGCTTTGAAGACGATGATCATCCCGACCATGTCTACTTTCTAGATAAAGCATTGTATGGCCTTAAGCAAGCTCCCAGAGCTTGGTATGATCGTCTTGCCCAGTTTCTACTCTCAAATGGATACAGGCGTGGAGTCATTGATAAGACTCTCTTCATCCTAGAAGAAGAAGGTAACATCTTAGTGGTTTAAATTTATGTCGATGATATCACTTTTGGTTTCACTAACATGTCCCTTGTAGACAAGTTCAAAGACTTGATGAGCAGTGAATTTGAAATGAGCCTAATTGGGGAACTCACTTTCTTCCTCGGATTGCAAATCACTCAAAAGAAAGATGGTATACAAATTCACCAACAGAAGTATGTCAGGGAACTACTGAAAAAGTTCAAAATGGATTCATGCAAGCCTCTCTCAACTCATATCTCCACCATTGCTCATTTGGACAAGGATCATTCGAGTCCTCTTGTGGAAGAGAAACTCTATAGAGGTATGATAGGTTCTCTCATGTATCTAACCGCTAGTCGCCCAGACATTGTGTTTGTTGTAGGCTTGTGTGCTAGGTTCCAATCTTGTCCAAGAGAAACCCACTTGGCTGCTGTAAAAAGGATACTCCGATATCTCAAGGGAACTGACTCACTCTGCATTTGGTACCCCAAAGAATGTCCCTTTGAGCTGATGGGTTACACCGATGCGGACTACGCTGGATACCTGGTGAATAGGAAGAGCACCTCTGGAATGGCACAGTTCCTAGGCCCCTGCCTTGTGTCATGGGGCTCAAAGAAACAAGTCTCAGTCTCTCTCTCCACCACAGAATCTGAGTACATCGCGGCCGCTTCTTGATGTTCCCAACTCCTCTGGCTAAAGCAACAACTCGCGGATTTCGGTATGTCTTATGGTCCTCTCACTATTCTTTGTGATAACACTAGTGCTATAAACATTTCTAAGAATCATGTGCATTATACTAGGACCAAGCATATAGACATAAGACATCATTTTCTTAGAGATCATGTTGAAAAAGGGAACATCATTATGAAATTTTGTAGAACTGAAGATCAGGTTGCAGACATATTCACCAAAGCTTTGAATAGAGTTTCCTTTGAGAACCTTAGATTAGAACTGGAAATGATTCCTATAACCTAGCAGTGACCTTAGCTTAAAGGCTCTTCTCTAGTTCCCTTGATTAACTAGTATAAGATCCTTTACTTGTTAAGTCTTGGTATCTCTGTGTTATATCTTTTGCTACAAACCCTCTTTTCCATAATGGTTTCTTAAAAAAAAAGGCTTTGATAAAATTTTCTTAGTTCGTCTCCTTTGGTCCTCATTATTCTTTCAACTCTTTCATTGTTCAAGTTTCTTTGTTGGCCCAAAAGTCACAATCTGATCATATTCTAACCCAACAATACAAGCCGAAATGATGATTGTGTACTATGACCTTCCTTGCCTCATTGCTCAATTTAATTCCCTATGATCCATCTCTTAACCCTCTCTGGGAATTATTGAGTAATGCGATAAATGGCCTCCCTGATTCCTTGTATGAGAACGTACTTTTCGGTTCCATGTTTTTAAACCCACATCAAAGTTCCCATATATCCCTCTAGCACACTGAATATATCGCCAGAAAGTAACCAGGATGAAATGATCTCCAAACGGCTAGTTCAAAAACTTGAATCTCCCAAGACGACATTTATGGCAACTTTTCAGAGATTAGGCACGTCTCATCAGTCGGCAGAGCTTCCTTCTCTGAATGGGTGAAGTTTAAATTTCTTTTGACCGTTCACAAAAGCTGCAAGCCGCTTCAATGCTCAAGATCTTCCATAATCTCCTCAACGGCCAGATCCTTCCCAACGGTCCCTTCAGCTCTCAACAGGTTTTAAAAAAGGGGGTCTTGTTGATCGAAGCATTACACCAGACTTGCCTTCTCCATTTCCTCTGTTTTTCTATCTCTCTCTCTCAAAAACACAAAACCTAGCTCCTCAAAAATGGCTGACAAGAACCCTAACCCTAACTTGATCCAAGACGAAGAAGAAGCTGCCCTTCTCAAGGCCTTCAGAGAAAAGAAGGCCGCCTCGTCTACCCAGCCCATTATTGACACCACCTATCAAAATCCCCAACCTGATAAGAAAATTGAGGAGAAAACTAAGGCAAAAGCTGAGGAGAAAGTGAAGGAAATCACTCCTGCATCGGCATCGGCTACAAAATCTGTCTCGGAAGGAGGATCCCATGACTCCTCCCCAGATAAGACCACCCAGGAGATCCTCAGCCCAGAGCCCTCACCTGCTAGCCTCAAGTCTAAACCCATCTCCAAACCCGGTCCCTTTGTTGCCACAAGGCTGAAACAACGAAAAAGAAGTTCCCAAGCTTTGGTTCCCTATGACCCTCCATCCAAAGAGCAGAAACCCTCAAAAAGAACCAAATCCCTCACCCTCTCCTCTTCCTCGCTCGGGCAAGTCTCCTCCTCCTTCTCCAAGAGGAAGATTCTTAAGCCACTCATCATCGGCAAGGAGTTCTGGACCCAAACTCTCGAAGAAGAAGATGAGGAACTGTTCAGCGAAGCCCTCAGTGAGTTTCATTCTCTGCTGCAATACCAAGGATGGGATGAGCCCTTGGTCGAGCCCTTCTCCGCCTCTGATGAAGTAGTCCGTCTGTTCTATCAGTCTCTCACCTTTGTGCCCGCCAAAGATAACTCTCCCTGCAACAATGCAATATTCCAGTGGACGGGAACCATGTATCCCCTGTCCCCCAACCTCATCGCGTCTGCTCTTGGGATCGAGTCCAGATCTGGGTTTGACATACTGCATCAGAAAAAGACGTGGCCCAAAGGAAAGGGTTACAAGCCCAAGGGTGAAGTGGTGAGGAAACTCTACGACGGCGACTACCCCTCAACCCTGCAAACTAAGTATCTCTCCATCGCCAATAAGCTTTTGCATTTCTGGATCATCCGAAACCTAGTTCCCAGGCAAGAGCACCGGAATACAGTTCTCATCACGGATGCTATCCTCATGGATAAAGTGTTATCTAGTGCACAAGTTGATCTCCCCCGCATAGTGTTGGCTCACATGCAGTTCTGCAAGTCCCATGAATCTCATGCCCTGCCCTTTCCCCATCTCATCAAAAATCTTCTCTCCCTGCTTCACCAGTACCCAGATGATTTGCCTGAAACTGTCTACAACAAGCTTCTCACCATGACCACTGTCCGGAAACTCAAGACAAAAGATCCCCAAGTCCCTCTCTCTGACCCTCAGGAAGAACCGCCCAAAGCCAAGGCCAGTTTCCAGGCCCCTTCAAGTTCTCTAACACCGCTCAACCCCTCTCAAGACTCCTCTGCGATCCTCTCTGCTCTGGATCGTATTGAAAAGGCCATCACGGGAGGCTCGACTGTCCTCACGGTCGCTCTTCGTGATCAAGTAAATGAGTTGGGAAAGATGAGCACTACAGTCTCAAGTCTGGTGGAGGTACTACAGAAAACATGGGAAGATGCAACCGGCGCAAATCAGGCCACATGCCAAAATGAAGGAACTGACAACAAGGCTGACGAAGAAGAGGCCACTGCTCTGCCATAGGAACGCTTCTCCTGGTTTCCAGTGTTGTAACCTCATAGTGTGCTAGTAGCTTCCCTAGGATCCTACTACCCTCTTCTATCCTTTTGTTGTCCTCTTTAAAGGTTGCTTATATTGTTGTCTTTATAGGTTGTTTTGTGATGCTTCGTGGTTTGTCTTCCTCTGAACAATGTTAAGATTTTATTAAGTTTAATGACTACTTTTGGCTACGTCTCTATGAATGATTTGTCTTTGCCTCAAATTTCTATTATGGTTTCTGTTATGGGTTTGACGCAATTGTTTATTTCCTTTGATACTCTGTTCTTAACATGTCAACTGATCTTTTCGATGATGTCAAAAGGGGGAAGAAGGATAGGAACCTTGAACTTTGGAAACTACTGGGCCAATAGGAACTCTGAACTCGTTCTACTTCTAAGGGGGAATTCGAATAAACTCGTTCATCTGCTTAGGGGGAATTTGCAACCATTGAATGTTCTCTCATTTTTTTACAACGTTGTAAATCCCTTAAATTCAACTGGTCTCATGAAATTCAAAGTCCTATTATGTTGCCAGGTTCCTTGTATTTGTCATCATCAAAAAGGGGGAAATTGTTAGGAAATGGAACTCTGGAACCTTAGTTCCCCTGCGAGTTCCTTTTCTCAGTTTCTCTACTTTTGAAGATGACAAATATTTTGATACTAATGTTTTATCTCAAAGATGTGTGTTAAGGAACCACAGGACAATTACCGAAAGCATGGAAGCCAAACAGGACAAGAGAACCAAGCAGCAAGCCAAAGGAAGGAACCCAGGTGTGCCCAGAAATACAACATGTGATGTTGCGCTTCCTGAGAAATCTGGGAACACCAACCTCGGACAAGAGAAAGTTGAAAACGACTTGTGCAAAGCTTCCAAAGTCTGCCATTGTCCAGAGCAAAACAACAAGACGCCTAGAACACATAACCTCGGACAGAGAAAGGTGAAAGCAACTTGTCATGGAACCTGTCGTTGTCCAGAAGACAGTTCCAAAGTGCCCAGCTTGTCGAACCTCGGAAGAAAGAAGTTGGAGAACGACTTGGCTGAAGCAGTTGACCAACTAAAGAAGGATTTTGAGCTGCCTAGGTTGTTGTTACATGTCAAAGATAGCGAGAATCAAGGATCACCACACATCCTAGGGCAAGCTCGCTCTGTGGGAACCAAGAGAAGATCAAGCTGTGAAGAATCCACTATAAAAGGAAGACTAACTCAAAGGTTATCTTCAAGCACTGGAATACGAATCACACACAATAGCAAACATCAAAGTGTGAATCTTCAAACAAGCTCATCAAAGCAAACCGAGATCAAGAGGAACCAGTCAAGGAATCGAAGAGCTGAGTGCTAAGTTCATGTGACTGTAAGTGAGATAGTTCATATGTGCTAAGGTCTGTTTCTTGGATTGATTATTGATTGTGTTAAGTTATCTAGGATTACCTAATTGTGTGTAAGGTAAAGAAACTGTGTGTTTGTTCCTAGGATAAGCTGTAACCAAAAGAGATAAGAAATCAAGAAGTAGATCTTGAAATCCTTTCAAAAGAAAGGTAGTGGTTTTTATCCTGGATTGCTAGTTGGCAATCAAGGGTTTCCACTATAAGGAACTTGTTCATTTGTGCTTGATTGTTTAAATTCCACTGCGAAGGGAACTGAGAATTGCTATTCTTAGTTCCTTAGTTATTTGTCTAACAATCTCGATCCTACAAATTGGATATGCGATATTCACCAAATATAAAGAAAAAGTTTCGAAGATCATGAATCTATTCCAAAAGATTGAAATTAACACACGAATATCAATACAGTTTGTATGAATATCGCCTAATTCCTATAACCGATAATCATCATGTGCGAATTAAACTCTGAATATCGATATTGTTTTAATGAATATCGACTACTGTTTTTATGAATATCGATTTAAAAAGTACGTGAATATCATAACATTTTGAATGAATATCGACTACTGTTTTTACTATCAATCGGGTTGCAGCGTTTTAGGAAAGAGAAAAGATTGTGTTTTCTCTCTCATCTAACAACCTCATTTATTATCTTTTCCTAATTAAAAAATTAAATAATTGTCTTATTAGAGTAGATTTGGTGGTTACATCTCTACCATATCCATTATAAGGCACAATCATCCAACCATCCATCACCATCAATCCAACGCTCTAGATTAATACTTCCGTTTTACCATAACTCTCGTTTTACCGGAGCGTTCCTCATAGTTCTAAAAGTTGTTGCCGTAAAATTAAAATGTTTAAATCCTTTTAAATAAATTAAATTCATTTAATAATATATATTAAAAATTTCCAGAATAAACAAGTTAGTAAAACCGTAAAAAGTCTATTTGCAAGAAACATATAGCCCATATATGGCACTGTCCTTGGGATATTGAAACCGTAAAAAGTCTATTCAACTGAAGAAAACAGTTGAATGTGACAACTTTACTATTGTAAACGTCCTGAATAAAGTCTGGCACTGTCATTGAGATATTGAAATCTTAATTTCTGATATCCTTTGTGTTTTACAACTGTTTTCTTCAGTGCAGATTTGTCATGTCTTCCGAGAAACTAACGCGGTGACCGATTGCATTGCAAAGTTGGGTCAACGAAGTTCCTTGGAAGATATTCGAGCAAATTTAGAGCTTTTAGTTCTCATCTGCAATAATGATATAGACTGAGAAACCAATTCTTCTGTGATTTCCGGTCTAATTCTTACTTTATAAAAAAAATAAAAAATATAGCCCAGATATGAATCCAAGCTACAGTAGCAAATATGAGATTGATTCCACGCCTATTTCGCCCTCTCTCCTTTTCTCCTGAAAATATGTACGTGCCGTCGGTGGCTGTCCGTCTTAATAGAAGTAACAGATATTACTACCAATTAAGTAGTCCGTATATTTTCCTTTCAAAAAAAGAAAGAAAAAGTAGTCCGTATATTTTAATGTTCTGCACATTTCAGCCGTCGGATCAAGGCACACGAACGCGCACAATCATCACCATCATCCGTTTTCCCTTGATTTGCTCACAAAAAGACACGGGGCAAGCTCGACCAAGCATTTGAATTAAGCGGATTACAGACTCCTAAACGCTGCGTTTCTGTGCACATTTCAAATGATGCAGCTATAACTACCCGGTTTGCTTGCGAGTAGTGCTTTAGCCGTTTTGTTTTTTTAGCATCCACTCTGTACGACATCTCACTTCGAATTTCATCCATAAGAATAGAGTAATGTGTGAGTAATATGTAAAGCCATATTTAAGTCTCATAGAGATATATAAGTACAATTTTTTAGCTTGATAGATGACACTTAGTTCATTCGAACACGTGATTTCATGGTCACGCATACCATCACCTATTAAGAGGAAGATGATCAAGGGACACAAGCTCAATTAGCAACATAATATGATAGAACTATAATTAGTAATTCATAATGTACAAACATGGCTGAATATCTAAACAATGATTAAAGAGAATAGCCATCTAATGAAGTCAATTAGCAAACCAACATAAGGAACACTGGAAGATCCACTACGAAGATGTTGAATTAAAGCTATACAATTAGGCTATCTAATGCATATTATCATAATCAAGTTTGGGCATTTTCACACAAAGATATATACATGAATAAACAACACTAGTAACATGATAAATCTGATCAGAAACTTAGATTTGTGTTATCATCTATGTTACAAGGACACGGGTAACAGTATTCGATACGTGTACGGATCCGAGTATCCGATACGTCATTTTCGAAAATTTTGGATATGGGAACACCATCCTAACTTTGGACACGAGTAAGGGAATACGATAATAAAAAATTATTTTAGAAATATAATAACAAACAAGACTTGCAATTCAATAAAAAAATATTTAAATACTGCTAACTTCTTTTGTAGGTAACATATTACAATTTCAAATTAAGCTTACTTCTTCCCAATCAGGTTTACAAAACAAAAAACCAAAGAGCGGTCCAATATGAATCCACAAATTAGGCCCAATATCAAAGGGGGTTCGGTTTTGCACCGCTCTTTTTTGTTTTCGCACCGCAAGTTAAACGCTACGAGGTAACGTTTAACTTTTTTTTTTTAAACGCTATTATATGGCATGAGAGTTTTTTTTTTTTGGATTTATTGAGATTAAAAAAAGAAACGAAATCGGCTCGATTAAATCAGGTCGGAGTTAAACGCTACGTCGTAACGTTTAAAATGGACTCGGTTTAATCAAGCCGATTAAGTTTTAAACGCTACGTCGTTGCGTTTAAAAAAAACAGTTTTTTTCAAAATTGCACTTTTTTCCATAATCATGTAGAGAATTTCAATACGGGTCCGTACATATAAAATTCGTCCAAAACGGACATCGTTTGCCCCTCCAAAAGCCCAAAAAATGAAGCTTTCCTACCTTTTTTTTTTACAATTTGATGCCCAGCATATAGCGCATTGTAGTGAAATTTTTTGGTATTTTCTGTATTTTTCTACTATAATTTTGTATAAAATTTTAATACGAGTCCGTACATATAAAATTCATCCAAAACGGATATCGTTTTTGCCTCCAAAAAGCCAAAAAACGAGAATAAAAACTTTAGAAACTATAGTATTTAAGTAAAATATTTTGTAATACTTAACTATAATGTGTATTATGAACTTATGTATTATAATTAAGTATTATGAACTTATTACTTATATACTATAGTTAAGTATTAAGTAATAAGTATGAACTTATTACTTATTACTTATGTATTACGAACTTATTACTTATATACTATAGTTAAACATTATGAACTTATTACTTATATATTATAGTTATGCATTATAGTTAAGTATTACAAAATATATTAGTTATAATGTATAGTTATGCATTATATTTAAGTATTACGTACTTATTACTTATATACTATAGTTACACATTATAGTTAAGTATTACGAACTTATTACTTATATACTATAGTTAAGTATTATGAACTTATTACTTATATACTATAGTTACGTATTATAGTTAAGTATTACAAAATATATTGGTTATAAAGTATAGTTATGCATTATAATTAAGTATTACGTACTTATTACTTATATACTATAGTTAAACATTATGGTTAAGTATTATGAATTTATTACTTATATACTATAGTTATGTATTATAGTTAAGTATTATGAACTTATTACTTACATACTATAGTTACACATTATTGTTATATCGTATAGTTATATACTATGGTTATATCGTATAGTTATATACTATAATTATATATTATGGTTCTAACGAATAGTTATATACTATGGTTATATCGTATAGTTATATACTATAGCTATATGCTATTGTTGTAATACCCCGGATTTGTAATCATTTATAAGGATTAGAATGCTACCCATGTCAACAAGAGTTCTTCCTTTTCCTGGTTCAAGTGAGGATAAAGAACTAAGAAGTTAAGCGTGCTAGGGCGGGAGTAGTCCTGGGATGGGGTGACCTCCTGGGAAGTTCCCGGTTGGCATGGGGACAACGTTTCTAAGGTTGTGGGCCTTACAAATGGTATCAGAGCCGACTCTGGGTTACGAGTGGGCTTGTCCTGGATGACAGTCGCTCGACCCAGAGGGTGGTCTTTGAGACTTGACGGGCCTTGACGAGGTTGTCAAGGGTTTAAGTGAGGGTGATTGTAATACCCCGGATTTGTAATCATTTATAAGGATTAGAATGCTACCCATGTCAACAAGAGAGCTCTTCCTTTTCCTAGTTCAAGTGAGGACAAAGAACTAAAAAGTTAAACGTGCTAGGGCGGGAGTAGTCTTGAGATGGGTGACCTCCTGGAAAGTTCCTGGTTGGCATGGGGATAGCATTTCTAAGGCTGTGGGCCTTACAATATCGTATAGTTATATATACTATAGCTATATACTATTGTTATATCGTATAATTATATATTATGGTTATATCGTATAGTTATATACTATAGTTATATACCATGGTTATATCGTATAGTTATATACTATAATTATATATTATGGTTCTAACGTACTATGGTTATATACAAATTTTATATCGTATAGTTATATACTATTGTTATATCATATAGTTATATACTATGGTTATATACTATAATTATATATTATGGTTCTAACGAATAGTTATATACTATGGTTATATCGTATAGTTATATACTATAGCTATATACTATTGTTATATCGTATTGTTATATACTATAGCTATATGCTATTGTTATATCGTATAGTTATATATTATTGTTATATTATATAGTTATATACTATTGCTATATACTATAGTTATATACTATAATTATATATTATGGTTCTAACGTATAGTTATATACTCGTATTAAAATTTTATACAAAATTATAGTAGAAAAATGCCGAAAATACCAAAATAATTCACTACAATGCGCTATATGCTGGGCATCAAATTGAAAAAAAAAAGGTAGGAAGACATCGTTTTTTGGGCTTTTGAATGGGCAAACGATATCTGTTTTGGACGAATTTTATATGTACAGACTCGTATTGAAATTCTCTACATGATTATGGAAAAAAAGTGCAATTTTGAAAAAAAAAATGTTTTTTTAAACGCTACGTCGTTGCGTTTAAACTGAACCATTTTTTTTTGAACCGATTTACTTTTTTTTTATAAAAGCTTGAACGCTACGTCGTGGCGTTTAAACTGAACCGGTTCAGAAAGTTGAACCGGTTCAGTTTGAACGCTACGTCGTGGCGTTTAAACTGAACCGGTTCAGAAAGTTGAACCGGTTCAGTTTAAACGCAACGACGTAGCGTTCAATTTTTATTTTTATTTTTTTTAAACGCTACATCGTTGCGTTTAAAAGCGGTGCGAAATCAAAAAAAATAGCTGGTGCAAACAAGTTCCCTGATATCAAATGAGAGGAGGGTGGGCAGAATCCGGGAGAGTGGGAGAGGGAGGTTTAGGAAAAACAGAAGGGCGGCCCAATAGAATCCACAGATTCGGCCTAATATCATATGAGAGTGGGCGGGATCTGGGAGAGGGCTGAGTAACACAAATCGTCTTCTTCTCGATTCACGCCGCCATTGATGCACAAATTAAGGTCTCAAACAAGGGCTGCAAATAGGGCATCCCTTAGCTAGTATCGGTGGTTCCCGCTCCTTCAAGCCTCCCCTAGATTCGTCGCTGCTCGATCTGAGGACAATTAAGCGTATTCGAGCAGTATTTCATACCCGGAACTGTGTCGGGTCGTGTTGACCCGAATATGGGGCACAAATTACCGCACCCATGTAACACATGTTATCATATTTACATTTTATGTCAATCAATATCAAGTACATTTTGTTTAACTTTATTCTCATCGTACATCATAGTAATAAACTTTGGCATCTCTTTCCCCTCGTTTAATATATTATTTTTTCGGTTTTTCTAGTATATGTCCATGGACACATGCTAACAAGTTAAATTTGAAAACTATATTTAAAATATTCCTTAATAAAGAATGGATAAATCCTTAGTAAAAAAAAGTTAAACTAATGGCCAAAAAAAATATTATTAAAAATAGAATTTTATTACTAAAAAAAAATTATTATAGTATGCCCAGAGCACACACTATAAAAAAACCATACTTTTTTCAAATCCTCTCTCTATTTTAGCATTAACTATATTTGTTTTGACATTTTTTTGCGAGCATATCATAAACTACGTTTAAATTTCACAAAAACACACATATATGCATATATAAAATTTTGCCAAATTCTTGTTAATTGATTTAAGTGGGACGAAACATAATCGATCAACTTACATACCAAAGCTAATAATCTGATCGATTACAAAAACAACAAGCTATAATTCCCTCATATCTATGTAACCACTAACCACTAATCTGTTAAGAAATGTAACTACTACTTGGCTAGTACAGTAAATATCAACATACCCGATATACCAATAACATATCCTATTTATCGCATGGTTTTCCTTTCAAAAGAAAAATAACATATCCTATTTCAACAGAAAATAAATACATAGAAAACCATAGGAAACGGACGGGCCGGCGGCCCGGTCAATCCATTCTTCAGGCTTCTTCCGTTGGCGCCGGGAGATTCAAATCGAAATCCAAAATTTTCATTTTGCGATTTTTATTTACCAAACCACTCCCCTCGCTATAATCATTATCCACCGCCGACGACGAAGAGTCCGTTTCACTGTGGGCCCCATCACCCGGCATCGCGGCACCGGCGACGGCCATCCGGTAAGGACCCCTGTACAGGGTCAGATCCAGCGCCGGCGAGCACACGACCGCCGCGGCGGATGATTCGATGACGGCGCTGGTGTGGCTGGGGCTGCGGTCTCCGGCGTCGGAGTCCGGCGCCGGAGGGTAGGTGAAGTTGGTCTTGGCCTTGCAGCCGCGGAGGTTGCGTGCGGCGGCGTCGTAGGCGCGGGCGGCGGCCTCGGCTGTGTCGAAGGTGCCGAGCCAGACACGTGTCCTCTTGGTGGGGTCCCGGATCTCGGCGGCGTAGCGGCCCCACGGCCTCTTCCTCACCCCTCTGTATCGTATCTCTGTGCTCTTGTTGGTGGTGGAGTTGATGCTTCCGCCATTAACGACGCGGCTAAGATCGAACGGAGCCATTAATCAGTTTCTCCGGCGAAAAGGGTAAAGTCGGAAATTAAAGGTGAAGGCTGTGGAGTTGGGTGGGTTTTTGGGGCGCTTCTTTATATACAAAGTGAGGGAGGTTATGCAGAAACCTATGCGCCCGTTATGATCTTGACACGTGGTTGGGATGCATGATATGGAAGGTGGAGATTTATTTCCTTTGAGAAAAAGGGAAAGAAATTTGAGTGTGAAACGAAGAAATTAAACAAGTTATAGGGCAGTAAGCAGTGGCGTAGCCAAATCTACCCCAGGTGACTAAAATTCTGTTTAATTTTTTTTAATTTAAATTTAACTTGACTTAAATCCTATTTCATAAAAATTAATTTTAATTTTTTTTATGAAACTTAAGGTAATTTTCACGTGAGATGAGAGAAAAAAACTTAAATAATTTTATTTTTTTGATTTAAATCTGTTAGAATTGACTGAAATTGTATTTTTAGATTAGATAAGAAAGAAAAATTTAAGATAATTTTATTTTTATAGCTTAAATTTATTAGGACTAACTGAAATTATATTTTCAGATTCAATAAGGATAAAAAATGTTTAAATTTTTTTTTTTTTTTTTTATTTTTTTTTTCAACCCCTGGGCCTGAACTGGATCCGCCCCTGACAGAAAGGATCATGTATTACATTTCCCCAAAATTTTAATGCAAGTAGTATAGAGATATCGGTTGGTTGGTTATGTGAGAGTTAGAATTAATTAGTATATCTATATCATACTGTAATTTCGTTATTTTTAATAGATAGCAAGCAATACTTCTATGGTATTATAGTACTGTACTTGACATAAAAGAGATTAATGTGTAAAAAATGAAGGAAGTAACGTGGTGGGATGGAGAAATTGACATGTAAGAAGACTTGGTTTTGGTCGGCGTTGCTATCTTGAGAGTTGAGATTAAAGTGTGACCTGTCGGTTAATTTTAACGGAACTAGCTGACATCATCATCATCAACCACATGCACCGTTTTGCTAAATCAGCGAAATTTTAATCTCCAATTTTTTTTTGGGTAAATAAAAAAAATGGGACTATTATACGTTTATACTCTGTGTAAGAGTTATATCTTACACCATTCACACCTCTCAAATAAGAAAATGATACGTTTCAATGCTTGTATTTTTAAGAAAATGAAAATCAATTATAAGACCTGTTAAAGTAACTTTTTTTCAAAGAACAATAATTACATAATGTCTTTTCATCTTTCCTCTGCTAATATCTCCAGTTCTTGACCATGACCATGCCGCCGGCTCCGACCTTCGTCGCCGGAAAAAGACCTTCGGTGGTGGTCTCTCTCTCTCTCTCTCTATCTTTTTGGCCCAAACGTGGAAGGTAAAAATCACCACCGAGCCCCAATTCACCACCCTATCACCACCAATGTCGCCTTAACCCTTAAATTCGACCACCATTACCCAGTCGCATTTGCTCTTTATCGGCCTTTGTTGAGTTTCAATTGCTTGCAAAAATGGCTTTTAAATTTGAGAAAGTTTTAATTTGAATCTGACATGTATGGAGAAGGTACGGGATGACGAAGACTGAAATTGGTTTAGAGTTGATTTCATCTCCATGGCCATGGAGGAAAGCACCCATCCATCTAACAACTTGTATATAATTTTGTATTCTTTCAAAATTACAATGAGTCAATTTCCTTGCTCGATTGGAGTTGTCGAATAGTGCTGAATAAACACAAATAGGCGGGCATCCTCTTCACATCGAAATCGTTGTCGGCGTCGGGACCGGAGAGCGGTGGGAGAATGGTGATATAGACGACATCGAAAATTGAGCATGTACTGGTGTATTATGGAAAGTACTTGGTTTTAGTTTTATATTTATTTTCTGACTTTTAAATTTAATTTGTGCCACGTGGATGAATCAACATGAAGTGTAGAAAATTTATTGTTTACACTCAGTGTAAACGTACTCTTTTCCAAAAAAATGAGTCCTCAATTTGACACAATATCATTGTAATATTCTTATTAATCCACCAATTTAGGTATTTAAACTAGCTCAATATCTCGTCTCTCGCCATAATTTGTACAAATATAGAATGTAGATTGAATATTTCAAAATTACAAAAAATTTACCGGTTGAAAGAAAACATATATATATATATATGAGTTATGGTAAAACGGATGTATTAATCTGGGGCGTTGGATGGATGGTGATGGATGGATGGATGATTGGGTCTTACAATAGATATGGTAGGAGTGTAACCACCAAATCTACTCTAATAAGACAATTAATAAATATTTTAATTAAAGAAGATAATTAAGAATATTGTTAGAGGAGAGAGAAAATCATATCTCTCTTCCAAATCAACACACGATTTAATTATGCTAGTTATTTTAAAATACTAAAAAAGGATAGAATATTCATGAGAGAGAAGAACAAAATCAACACACGATCTTCATTCCGCTGATCAACGTTCATGGATATCGATCACGTCTTTATGAATATCGTTCATGTGTTTATGAATATCGATGGACGTGAATATCTCCACTTAAAACATGAATATCACCACTTGATTTTTTCAGTTTCCTAATGCTTTGCAAATTCGTAGATTTATAAATTTATTCTTGTTGTTTTTGTCATTGTTTCTTGAATATCGTTCATGTTTGTATGAATATCTTTGTTTAATATATGGATATCACCAATGAAAGACATGAATACCACAACTTAAAATATGAATATCACCACTTAATAATATATGAATAACATAATCAATTACACGAATATCATAATCAATTACACGAATATCATAATCAGTTACATGAATATCACACTCAAGTACATGAATAACATAACTCAATTCATGAATATAGATCACTATCAATTACATTAATATTATCACCCAATTACATGAATATTAACACATATTACACGAACATCACCCCCGATATTGTGAATATTACATGAATATCACCATTCAATTCACAAATATCGATCACCCAGTTACATGAATATCACCACCCAATTCACAAATATCGATCACCACCCAATTACATGAATATCATCCCCTAATTACACGAATATCACCACCCAATATCGTGAATATCACGTCTAATATGGTGAATATCATCTCTCAGTCGACTTCTTTTTGAAGCTTTGATCCATGGCGATTAACAATGGCGTTGTCTCACACGCTTTTGACGTCGATTACATTTCTCTTCCGATTCAATTGGATTAGTAAATACGTCTTCAACTGAGATGAAAGAGTAGCAAATTGATATACAAAAAAAACCACTCAACACGTCAACTAAAAACAAATGCTCGCATGAAAAATAAAGAGATATAGAATAATTATTGACTAAACAATAAAGATCCAATCAGAAGCCAATAAGCAGCAATGGACTCCAAGCTTTTTAAAATTAAACTAATTTAAATATTTTTCAGATTTCAGAATTTAGATCTAATCTAACCCCCCATTATCAACCAAAACGAAGCCACGTCGAGGAAGAAGAACATAGCACTAAAGCACCCAAAATTCAACAAGGGAATCATATTACACACCTCTTATACAATTTGGAGAAATAAAATCAAGCACAATATATACATCAAGGATAAGCAGGAAAGGTAAAGAATTCAAGAAGGAACAAAAGAATTTGGTAGAGGGTAATTAAATATAGGAAATAAAACCCTAAAAAACCACGCAAGAACTAATCATCATTTATAACATTAATTTTTGTTCAACAAACGTGCAGAAGTAAGAGGTGCTTATAAGGAAATTCAACACAATATTCATTTTCATGAAAATCGGACATTGACACATATAAAGAGTAGGATTTGAAATCAAAGTTACCTATTAGAATTCCAGAGTTGTTTGGGAGACTTGTGAGAATGGAGGATTCGGGGATATGATTTTGGAGAGTTTCGAGATCGATCTTCCATGGAGGTTGATGAAGAATCCGGCGAGAAGATTTGAAAGCGGTAGATGGAGAATCCAATTCAATTGGATTAGTAATCGGCATGTGTGAATATTTGGAAAGAGAATGGTCAAACTAAATCCCTCAAAATCCGGTTGAGATATAATCCGGTATATGTGATCCATTTATTTTATTTTGCACCCATTAGGATTAGATCTGGATCATTGATCCTTTCCTCATCCAATGGATACCATTAGTACCTCCGTTTTACCGTAACACACTATTTTACCGTATCCTAATTCTATATATATATATATGAAATTCATTACTTAATTAATGTGAAAAATTTATCGAATTAGTGAAAATATAAGTCAAAATTTAACATAAATTATGACAATATAAAAGGAGTCCAATAATAAAAGGAGTAAGAGGAACCTCTAAAGAAGAAGAAGAAAGATGCAAGGCGCCACTGTCAGAAATGAGTTCAGATGCAAATTTACATTGGGTCATGGTGAAGGAGGAACCAAGGCAATTGATTGCAAAACCCAAAGAAATAAAATGCAAGACCAAGGTCTTTGATAGTAAACTTAGCATGCAGCTGAGACTTCATATTGGAATGGCAACAAAATCAGAACTAGTGACTAGTATGTCATCGACATAAATGGCAATTATGACAACACTGGGTGAATTGTGCTTCAAAACAAATAATAATCATTTTTGGAAAGATGAAAATTCTGAAAAAATAATTCATCGGTGAGTTTAGAGAAGTCTCAAATCGTATAATAATTTTCTGAGTATGCAAACAATACCATTTCAAGTCTTCAAAGAGATCACTATAAGAAACACATTATTTACGTCGAGATAATGAAGAATCCAGTTGTGAGAAGCCGTAATAGCAATGATACATCTAACAATGAACAAATTGACTACATGGGAAAATGTCTCATGGTAGTCAATGCCAAATTGTTGAGTAAAGCCCCTGTGATGCGATTTGAGTCCTCGGATGAGTCCTAGATCGCCTTCGGAACGTATCGTGGTCAACAAGTCACAACTTCTCTGGATCTACTCAAACACACTCGATTGAATGGCTTCCAACGTAATGGAAACCAACGAATGTTCACGGCCTCTTACGTTCAAGAGGTTCTTCGAAAGCACGGACAAGAACAATGGATGAACTCGCCAATGGAATTGGTCCAACGTGATGGATCAAACAACGTGGGCAACGTGATGCCTCAGATCAAACAAGAGTAACAATGAAGGGGACAACTAGGGTTTATGAGGAGAAAGCTCTCAACTTCAATAAACTCAACTAAACGTGAATACATGATGAAAAACAAGACAAGTCTTGGCTTATATAGACAAGGGTTTCGACCATGGGCCTAAACAACACTAATGGGCTGGTGGACTTAACACAAAACATACACACACGCCCAAACATAGAAAGTACTAAAAATAGCCAAATAACCTCAAAACAGAAAGTCTCAAAATATTCGGGACAATAACCTCAAAATGGAAATATCATGTAAGCATAGGCTCGCGGCGAGGGCGTCATGAGAGGCGGTGCTGGGCGCGCGCCATGACATGTAACACCCCTAAATTACCTTAGGAATATTACCGCCAGTGAACTCAGATCGCATATCCAAAATCACCCAGGGCTTACAGTATTGATCGCAAAATAATAATTTAAAACGAACAATAACATATATATATAAATCAAAATTGTTTTATAAGTGACGTTGCAAAAACGGCAACCCAATAATGCATATCAAAATATCAACGGAGGACTTAAATATTCAAAACACAAACAGGATCTAAACCTTGTTTAAAATAATCAAATGACAAAGGAAATGCAGATGCCTTCAACATCTTCGATCTGGGAAGTTGTACCTGATGTGCCGTATAGGATGGATGACACCAGCCAACCATGCAAGAGAAATAAAGGTTGGTTAGTCTAATGAAAGACTAAAGAAGGGCTCAAACATAATGATTCTAGTGATTTTATCTGGTTACTATCATTGTCTCTTGAATAAAATATGATATATAGACGATACATAGCCCATGTACTCTCACTGAAACTAAGAATAAAAATGCAACAAGAGAAGACTCCAAAGAAGATGAGTCTTATAGGAATACGTATGTTTGTTTGAGAACATTATATTTCACACAGAGTTTGAATATTGACCTTGAATATTTGGGTCCACGATCAACATCACCGCAAAATGCGAATTCATATTGGAAAGAGGATTTACTTTAAAACAAGAGTCCGAGCGATTTTCACGTTGTTCTTCTCGCCTGATGGTATTTTAATTATGTGCAACAAGGCACTTATCTTTTTTTTTTTTTAAACGTGCATTAACGTTTAAGCTTTTAATTTCCACTACAGATCTCATAATGAGATATATGATGAAAATAAATCCCGAAGATTGGCACTAGCTAAGTGCACCACCACTTATATTCGGATAAGGGTAGGTCATAACCAAAAACATTAGGGCAATAATCCTCCTAACACCAAGTTATAAAGAAACGATTAAACCTTACAAGGAAATAGCGTTCCTACGAATACTCATGCTAAACTAGCATTTATATATCTACACCAATGCACAACAAATCCACACCAAGTATATCTAGCACCCTATAATAATAATATCAAAATATATAAGGGTCATAACTAGCATATTATGCAACCTAATAATAAGGTTCAATTATCACACCATTTATTCACACAAGTTCTCAAACGATAAAAGAATTATTTATCCCAACTTAACAGCACAACCGATTCATTGTCAATTAAGATAAAATAGAATAAATATGCAAGATCAAACCGTCACTTGCTTTGAATCACAGAGAGATGAACGATATCACAAGAATGGTTGCTTCCGAGTAGCAAAGTAAAGTCCTGCTCTATTTCCGTTCCAGAAGCAAATCTGAGACGTACCCAAATCACACACAAACATAAATTATAATTAGATAATTTATTTAATACTGAATTTTGAAGGGTATATGACTCAAGTTTCAAATTGAATTAATTTATTTCCAAATAATTCAATTTTCAAGGCTTATCGGTAAAACGATTATTTATACGATTAAAAATCCATTAGTCGTATATTCTAAATAATCTTTTCATAAATAAATTAATTTCATAATTCATTTATAAGTCTAAAAATTTCAATCCAAAATATTATCTAGATGAAAAGTTAATAATTTAACCATTCATAATCTAAGATAATACTCAAAATAATTCTAATTAATTTAGTTTTAAGTTTTATAAAATCAAATTAATCCCATATAATTATTCAGTAATCAAGATTAATTTAATTAACCTAGATTAAGCCAAATAATAACAAAAAAAAAAATCGGCAAACCGATTTACCCCAAAAACAGAGGCGGTGGAGACGTGGCGTTTTCCGGCGAAATTGAAGGCCGAAGGCAGAGGAACGGCGGCGGGGTGTTGGGGCTTTTGAAGGTAACTTCCGGTCGGTCACTATGGAGGCGGAAATTGGGGCGGAGGAGCTCCGGAGTGGCGGCGATTTGCTCGGCAACAGGGGACGACAGATTTTTAGGGTTCTCGACTTTGCTTGAGAAATTGGATGCTGAGATGCCACCTATTGCAAGAGTATTTATAAGGATCTTGGAGAGAACTCCACAATGGGCTCAAATTTGGCTCAAAAAGATCTCGGATTGCCTCCGATTTGTCCAAATTTCCAAAACGTCAAAACCGAGTATATACTTGCCATATTTGCTCAATTTTGATCTTGTCTTTGATTGTTTCCTTCCGATTTCTCCGGGATCTTGCGTGTTTAATCGTCCTCTAAACATCCCAATGGCTAATCGATCCAATAGAGGCCGGATTGTGGCCAAAACTGCCATGGATGCACTTGGGAGCTCGCAGCTGGCACATGGAGAAGAAGGTGAATAGTGCCCGATCCACTTTTGGGCTTTTTGCACAATTTTGCCAAACTTTTAAAGTTGTGGCAAAAATACCCTTGAATAATTTTTCAAAAATTACCCAAACTTTCACAAACTTAATTATTTTAATAATTCTATGTTTCTAATATTATTTTAACCCAAAATTAATATTTAGAAAAAATTAACTTAGGCTAAAATAAGCTTAAGTTATTATTCTTATGACTTTAACCATACTTAAATCTTTAACAAAAATCGTTAAACTTGATTTGAGAATTCTAAGTTAAATTTGATGAGTTTCATTTAAATTTAGAATCAACATAATGTTAAAATAAATTTAAATAACTCACAACTTAAAGTTGTAACAACTTATGTTAAGAACATCTAGTTTTATTCCTAGTTTTGGAATAATGAAATAAATACTAAAATTCCTTTATTAGAAATAGAGTTGAGAAATTACATAAATACTCATACTAAAAATGAGGGTTATTACATGACATGGGGCATCATGGCTCTATGGCAGCGTTGGGGCACGTGCTGGGGAATGCGCTGGGGCATGGCCTCGATGGTGGACAATGTCACAAGGGTCAAGGTCTTCGCCTCGATGGTGTCGTTGCAAGCTACCGCTCTCGTGACAATGGACTGAGTGGCTCGAGCAATGGCACAGGCGCGATCCCTAGTGACGAGGTTGTTGCTCCTCAAGCTCATCATCTTCTCTTCGTCATTCTCCATTAAGGGTCGGGGGCCATCACCATGGCCACAAGTCTGGATTTGAATCTCTCAATTGAGCCATCAGAATTGAGTTTAACCTTGAACACCCACTTGCAAGAGATAGGTTTCTTACCATCAAGGAGCACAACATAATCCCATGTACCATTTGCTTGTAAGACATCCAATTCTTTACGCATAGCATCAACCCATCGAGTATCTTTGGAGCTTGGCTATAGGAGGTTGGTTCAACAAAAGATGGAATAGCAGCAAGAAAAACATGAGAAGTAAAACAAGAAGGAAAAGAATGCAAAGAAGAATAAAATGAAGTAGTAACACCATAACAAACAAAGCGTTTCAAATGTAGTGGAGTATTATGCACCCTTGTAGTTCTTCTCGGTGGAGGTGGAGGAGGAGAAATGGATGATGGGGATAGAGAAGTAGAGGGAAAAGGTGCAAAAATGGAAGGGGGTGGTGTTGGTGATGGTGATGGAAAGAGAAAAGTGCTATCTGTTGGAGGTGTTCACATATGGTTATCAAGAAAATATATAGTTGTAGGAAAGTTTTGATAAGAATGGGTAGAGGGTTAGGGTTAGCAGGAGTAGGAAGATGGTGAAAAGGGTAACAAAGTTCATGGAAAGTTCCATCTCTAAAATAGAAAACAATTTTGGTAACAAGGTCATGGAGCTTGTAGGCTTTTTTAGCATGAGGGTAGCCAAAGAAGACAAAGGGATGGGCTCAAAGTTGAAACATATCTCTGCTATGAGTTGTTATGTTAACATAACAAAGACAACCAAAGCTTATTAAATAAGCATAAGAGGGTGGAGTTTTGAAGAGAAGTTCAAAAGGACTTTTGTGAGCTAAGGAAGGCGAGGGAAACCAGTTAATGAGGTAAGTAGCAGTAAGAAGGAATTCTCCCCAAAATGTGGTAGGTAATTGGATTGAAATAGAAGAGCACGAGCGATTTTCTATGAGATGCTTATGTTTCCTTTCGACGACCCCATTTTGTTGAGGGGTGTCAAGTGTCAACACAACTAGACTACTGTAAAATGCCTTGACTGGCATAGAAATTGTTAGGCTCCCTCCAATTTGGAAGTGGGCTAATGAAAGTAAAGGCTCAAACTTGAAGAGAAGCCTAGAATTTTCTAAGGAGAAAAAGCTAGAAACGAGTTCTAGAATTCTCTTGGAAGAGAATTCTAGAGAAATGTTCAATCCAACCCACCTAGCACAAGTATAAATAGAGGTGTGAAGTGCTCATTTGGATCATCAAGCAAGCAAGAAACAAATCTAGTGTGAGTGAGTATGAGATTAAGCTATTAAGCTCAAGGGAGTGTGAGCTCGAGTCCTCGGGTGGGTGAAGCGTGTAAGTTAGAGTTCGGGTGAGTGTCCTACAAATAAATTACTTAGTCTTGTACTTGTATTTTTCCTTCTATATAAAAATTAGTTTGCATTCCTAGTTGTCCTATTTTCCCATCTTAATCACACGAAGGAGGGAAAAGGCTAGTTTTCCCAACAGTGGTATCAGAGCAAGGTTCGTTCGTGGTCTGGGTTATCTCGTGTGGTTCAAGATGGAGGCTACCATTACCTACGACAGTGACATGTTCAAACTCACGGTGGACAACTACTCCTACTGGAAGTCGATGATGGAGGATCATCTCTATTACAAGGATTTGCACGAGCCCATCATCAACGATAAGAAGCCAAAAGGAAAGAGTGATAAGGCATGGGAGCTCCTAAACCGAAAGGCGGTCATTGTAATCCGTAAGTACATAGACCAAACTCTTTTTTAGCATGTTTCTACTTACACGAATGCCTTTGAATTATGGACAAAGCTTGAGTCCATGATTCAAAAGAAGACGCCTCGAAATAAAGCCCTCCTAGTTCGACGGTTGATGAAGTTTGAGTATAAAGATGGGGAAAGCATGATCAAGCACTTGAACAATTTCAAGGGGCTCGTGAATTAGCTAACAAAAGTCGAGATGAAGATTGAGGATGAGTTGCTTCTACTCCTTAGCTCCCTACCGGAGAGTTGGGACACACTCGTGGTTACTCTCAATAACTTGGCACTGGAAGGAAATCTCACCACGGATACCGTCAGTGATAGCCTTCTTAATAAAGAAGAAAGGAGGAAGGAACGAGGCATGACCACCCAGTTCAAGGCAAACGTTGTCGACTATCGGAGCAGGACCGACAACCGTAGAAGCCAAGACCTAGAGGAGTCTCGAGGTAAGTTTCAATCACGCTCCAAGATAACCTGTTATTATTGTGGCAAGATAGGTCACAAGAAAGCGGAATGTCGAATTCTCAAGAAGGATCAAATGGTCGACAACGTCAAGTCGGATCAGTTTATCCCAACGAAGAATCAATCGGAGAGGAGTACCACTGCCATGGCAGCCGAAGGCGATGAGGTTTATCTCGTTGGAGGAGGCAATATGCTAAACATTTCCTAAGATGATAACACTTGGGTTATTGACACCGGCGCATCCTTCCACGTCACTCCTCACATAAGACTACTTTCAACCTACCAAAGTGTTGACTTTGGTTATGTCTGGATGGGAAATCGAGGCAGGAGCAAGATTGTCGGATGAGAGATGTCATTCTAACATGTAACACGAGATTCAAGCTTGTACTCAAGGATGTGAGGCATGTATTTGACTTGCGCGTCAATCTCATATCAATAGGGAAGCTTGACGAAGCTGGTTATGTGAACGTCTTTGGTGAAGGTAAGTGAAAGCTCACCAAAGGAAGTTTGATCGTGGCTCAAGGAAGAAAGAAATGGGTCGTTGTACCTCATGCGAGCCGAGCCCAAGGAATGCATATACCTCGATTCTCCCATAGATGAGCTCAACCATCAACGTTGGGATCCGATCAACAAGAAGATTGATCGAGGAATAGGTTCATCCGAGAACGATGATGTTGATGCTGAAAGACAATCTTTTAGAGAAATACAACTATCAACCCGGTGCAGCCCGAATGAGTACGAGATACTCACGGATGATGGAGAGACTCAAAGTTGTGAAGAGGCTATAATCGGAAATCGCAAAACTGAACGGGTTACAGACAGGCAAGAATGGATGAAATCCTTGCATAAGAACCCAAATTATAAGAATGTGAGAGCCATGCAGGAGGAGACGAAATCCTTTCATGAAGACCATAGTCATGAGCTAGCAAAAGGGAAGCATGTGTTAGAGCGCACAGATGTATAGACGATCGAGGATAATTCCAGGAGATCAATGTCAATGTATGCCTTTGCAGGGGGAGCTGAATCTTGGAAATTGAAGTTGTAACGGTGTATCGCCTTAAGGACTACCAAGGCAGAGGATATCGCATCCATTGAGGGATGCAAGGAGAGCTGGTCGCAGATGATGACCAAGGAGATACCGACCAAGAAAGTCGAAGATAGTCGTGGAGTCCTCGAAGTCGTGACACTTTCAAATTATGTCGGGAAGGGGGATATTGTTGGGATCCCTCCAATTTGGAAGTGAGCTAATGAAAGTAAATGCCCAAACTTGAAGAGAAGCCTAGATTTTTCTAAGGAGAAAAAGTTAGAAACAAGTTCTAGAATTCTCTTCTCTATAATTCTCTTGGAAGATTCTAGATAAATGTTCAATCCAACCCACCTAGCACAAGTATAAATAGGGGTGTGAAGTGCTCATTTGGAGCATCAAGCAAGCAAGAAACAAATCTAGTGTGAGTGAGTGTGAGATTAAGCTATTAAGCTCAAGGGAGTGTGAGTTCGAGTCTTCGGGTGGGTGAAGCGTGTAAGTTAGAGTTCGGGTGAGTGTCCCACAAATAAATTATTTAGTCTTGTACTTGTCACTTTCCTTCTATATAAAAATTAGTTTGCATTCCTAGTTGTCCTATTTTCCCATCTTAATCACACGAAAGAGGGAAAAAGCTAGTTTTCCCAACATAAATTGAGAGCTTGGGAACCTGAGAATTCAGGAGCATTGTCAGATCGAATGGTTTGAACGGCAGTTTAAAAATGAGTACGAATAAATGTACAAAAAAAAATTAATGGGAAAGTCATTAGACTTGGTAGAGAGAAGATGAGTCCAGGTAGTGCGAGAAAAGTCATCAAATGGTAACAATATCTATTATATGTTGTGTGTTTGTATGGACCCTAAGTATTGATGTGAAGCATTTGAAATGGAAAGGTAGTTTTGATAGAGCAAGAAATGAAGAATTTTCTATGTTAGTTTGGCTTGAGGATAGATCTGACAAATGTAACCAAGTTCTTTTTTGTTAACACCTGAAGACATAATGCACATGAGAAAGTTGTTCAAATGATAGATGGCCTAACCGACAATGCCAAAGCAAAGATTCAGATGTAGACAAACAACTTGTTTTATTATTGATAGAAGAAAGTACATCAATAGAAGATGTGTTGGTAGAAAATACATCAATAGTAGATGTGTTGGTAAAAAGTACATCATTACAAGAAAATGATGAAGGGACATGAGTAATTACAAATTGTGAATCACTAGTAGAGTGCATAAGACTGTCACAAGCATTCTTCAAATAATGAGTGTCGAGGATATACAAGTCATTTGTATTCTTACCAAGCACCAAAGAAACCTTATGTGAAGAGCAAAAGAAAAATCAGTAGCAAGACGACAAATAGACAAAAGATTAAAGTGAAAATAAGGAATATGAAGAAAATTATGAAAAATAAAGTGTGGAGCAAGTTGAATTGTGCCAATGTGCATAATCTGAATGTGAGATCCATCAGGGATTGTAATGAAAGTAGGGCGAGGTAAAGGAACATATGTAAGGAAAAAATCAAGGTGTGGGGAAATATGGTCAATTTCTCCACTATCCAAGATCCATCAAGAGTGAATGCCATTTGTAGAGAAACAAAACGACTTACCAGACATCATAGCACGAAAGGAAGAGAAATTGGAATTGGAATTGTCATTGTTTTGCTGAAGAGATTGTTGATTAAAAAGATCAAGAAGCTTTGAATATTGATCTTCAGAGAGGTTTATGTCACAAACCTAATCATCCATTGTTCGAAGTGGAGGATAGCCATGAATCCTGAAGCAACGATCTACAAAGTAACCTGCAATTTTGCAGTGAGAAATAATGTGGTTTTTGATAAGCACTACTTTGTAGGGCTTAAGTAAGAGTCATTAGAGGTTTTATTGGTTTTATTGGTGTCATTCGGGTAGATTTAGACACATTCATGTGTATGACGTTTGGAGGCGAAGTTGGTGTATTTGGAGGTGTTTGAGCTATTTTGGAGATCATATGAGACACTGAGGAGGAAGCCACCAGTAGTAGACGCCAAGGAGTTATGAAGTATTGGAGAGGAGGTGCTGAAGACACGCTTTCGGGAGCTGAAGAGACAAAGGAGGAAGAAACGAGTTCACGGCGACCGCCGTGCAACTTACGGCGACCGCCGCCAATTCCCATCCAACAACATTGGCTACGATGTAATTACGGCGACCGCCGTGGAAAGACGGCGACCGCCGCAATTACGGCGCCCGCCGTGAAGGTTTCAGCGGCCGTCGCCTGTGTCAGAAGACCGTCGAGCCGAATTTTCCTTATATGTTATTTCGGATTATTTTATTACTTTTTATTATTTCGTTTTAGGTTAACTTAGCTTTATTTCCTTTAGTATTTAAGGGTTGAGAAAAGGCTTGTTTGCCAATCTTGAAATCTCTCTCTCGAACCCTAATTAGTTTTTACGTATTTGCTATGAAGAACTAAGCCTTCTTGGCTTAGTCAGACGCTGAAGCTTTCATTTTGATTCAGTTGTGAGACTCTCGTTCTTAATCTATTGCATGGTTTTTATCTCTTCTCTTGCTTAAGTTGCTTATGATTGATATTGATAATCTCTAGTCTGATCAACTAGGGTTTGTTTCTATTGATTGATTGCTAGATCTAGATTGTTACTGGTTGAGCATATCTATTTCAGAGTAGCAACTGCATCGTACTAGTAACTGGTTGTGCTAGTCTTATGCAGAAGAGAACTGATTTACATTCTAGGATAAAAGCTGGTTGTTTTATGCTAGAATTGTATCCAACTATATTCCTATCCGTAAGGCTGCTGTTAAACTGAATCTTGATAGTTTCAGGGTTGTTTAATTAGTTAGTGCTAATAGTATCTGGTTGTGCTATTAGTTATATCTGAAAAGGAATTGGAATTTCCATTACATGAGATTTTGAATGATTATCTATGATCAACTTGTCATACGAATAGTGGATGTTGTTTGACTAAGTACTTTTTCCCATCACTGATTTCATCATATTTTACTTTGTTTACTTTTGCATGCTTAGGTTACTAAAACTCACAAAACCCCCTTTGGTTACTTTGGTTTGACATACAAATTGCATATTAAGATAGAATTCGCCTCCCTGTGGATTCGACCTGTACTTACCTAGGACTACGGTTTAAGGTTTGTTTGGATACTTTGCATAGCAGTTTTTACACGACGAAAACCTGCTATTAGTTTTCCACGGCCAGAGGAAGGTCCATTGAATCCAGAGGAACTAGGCAATGATCCAGTGGTTCGTGATGAAAACGATTGTTGTGGATGTGAGGGAAAATTATCAGATGAACCACGAGCTTGCATGACTACCAGACTTGGAAGGATGTTGAGGGAATGATCCTGAATAACCGTGACCACGACCCTAACTAGGACAAGTTTGCAGCAAGAGAAAATCAGTCAACTGAGATCGAAGAAGGTTTAGTGAGCTCTCGCTGCTTTTCCTCTTGAAGAAGAATGTGAAGAACTTTGCCAAAGAAGGAAAAGGCATATCATCAAGATGCTGCCATGAACAACATTGTAAGACCCATGAGAAATTACATAATTTGTTGATTGAGAAGCAATTTTTCATAGACGAATTAGATCCAGGAGTGATTTCAATCATAAACAAGTATTCATCCAATAGTGCCTTAACTTTGGTAAAATAAGAAGAGATCGAGAGATTTAATTCCCTATGAAATCGAGTAAAGATCTCGCTGAACTTGATAGATCCGAGCTTGATTTGTTTGCACATATCGAGTATGAAGTTGGTTCAAATCTGAACGGTAGTTTGACAATAGAGAACGCTTTGTAGCAAATTTTGGTTGTTAACCAAGAAATGACTATTCCATTGCATCGATCCCATGGAACAACAAGAACATGATCAGATTGAGTCGAGAACAAGCACTGATAATGAAACCTAACTTGTTCTTGGCAACAAGTGAAACCTCCACGGAGCGACGCCAATGGTGATAAGTATGAGTTGTCAGTAACTCTGTAGCAAATTCATCAAGAAAAGTAGTAGATCTAGTGGATCGAGGAGAATCCATGGATTCCTCCATGAAAGAAAGGCGGAAGCAAATGGAAAAACCTTGCTATTCTGATACCATGTTATGAGGAAGAAATAGAGAAAGTTATAAATATTATTGTCTGTATTCATGTATCTTCGTACAAGAGTACCACCAGTATTTGTACATGTGTGAGGCTACATTGTGATAGTGCGCACCTATTCCTATACAATCAAGACTAATTTGACAAACTCTAGAAACAATTAGTTAGCCCGGATACCACGTAGGATTCGAGTCAACATTGTTAGAAATAGAAATTTACCAAATTATACAAACACAATGTGGTATTTTAACATTTTTTATGCATATAAAACATCGAGAGTATTTTCGTAAAAGAAAAGGCCAAATTACAGTAATTTTGTGTGCTTTCTTCTTATACGACGACTTTCAAACTCATAAATTTATAAGTATTTGTGTACAATCTTACAAGTTATGATTTGATAATAAATTTACGTATCATGTGAGTAGGAGTGAAATCAATTCTCATGTTCTTTTCGCATGATATTACATTATTTTACGCATGACATTTTGGTTGTTATAATCTGGTATGTTTTATGTTTTTGTTGTTTCTAGTAATATTTTCTTTTGAAATTTGTTTTTCAACACTTCAAGTTTTTGTTAGGATATATATTAATATAGAGTTTGGATCATATAGTGAGGGGGGTTTGAGTATAAAGTGAGAAATAAGGTGAGTCGTTTGACTGAGTTGATCGGATGGCTGAGGTTGAATTTCTATTTATTAAGAGGCGGTGGTAATTTTGTAATTCCCATCACTTTTTCATTTCATTTCCTTCTTTACCCCTCCTTCTACCTTCTGTTCCATCTTGACAATGGATATTTCGCTCTTCGACCGCCATATCTCCAAACTTCTGTGTTGCAATTTCTCCTTCTGCATTCATATTGCATCTTCTCCCGCCATTAAAATCGTGAAGGAGAAAGGTATATATGTCTCTTCTTCGTTTTTCCCTTACTGTTTCACGACTTCATGTTCTAACTTAGTTGTGTAATTTGCTTTTGTTTTTTTCGTGAATCAACTTGCTATGATTTCTCTTCTAATTTCTGTGCAATTGATTTTGCCATGGTGTTATTGATGTTCGGTCATAGCTCTAACGATTCTCGCCATGTACTTGAACGAATTCTTCATCTATTTCCCCTTCGTTTTATGAATTTTGATTTTGGGGTGGTTTTGGGGTTTAGGTTGTTCAAAGCAATGTTTTAACTGTGCGTATTGTATAATCTTGCTTAAAAACTGGATTTTAATTAAGTATACCTTATTCAATTTTGTAATGTTCATATTCAAATGTTCGATCGTCTTCTCTCTTGTGCATTCATTGTTTTTAGCTTGTTTTTGGACATTGAATTTGTTATGTGCTTATTTGTGCACTTTTACTCACACTGATTCTGTTATGCGCTTATTTGTGCACTTTTACTCACACTTTATGCACTTTTATTCACAATTTCTAGAGTTTGTGTTCTCCAATATTGAGGTGTCCACTTCCCCTCATGGACATGTGTCTACAAGGATGCAGATTTCTTTAGATTATGTAAATAGTTTGTAGTGTGTTGTTAATTTTTCAAGTGATAGGTGGATAGCGTAGCACTTATGACTAATAATGTTATCATTCCGAGACAACTTTAATCATCCGAGTTAAACTAATGTTTGTCGTTTTAATTGTCAAAATTACCTACCAAATGCATTCAGTTTCTGATTATTTACTCAGATTTTAACCGTTTTGAATCTTGTATTCCATTTTCATAGGGACTTAATGGAGGAACAAAGTAAAGATAAGTGCTAGAACTTTGAAGTTTTACTGGCCTATATCAAAAGGGATGGTTCCCTAAGAGATTATGCTTTTGAGGGTTCTTATGGACCAAAAGCGCAATCGCGGCCTATGAATTTCTATTTTGCGAGACAAAGTGTTGATGTATGCCCCTCTCAATACCATGCACACTACGGGTTAGGCTGGAGCAGAGATTACATGAAGCCACTCATAGCTGTCACCGTTTCACTGGTCATTAATTCATGGATAATGATGGTCTTACGATCTTATCGTCCTTTTAATTTCCTAGCATATACAAGGAGGTTATAGTGCCTTTTCCACTAAGAGCATTAGGTATTTTGTGGGCTGATTTTGTATCAAACTTAGCAGAGATCTTTTTGACGTTTTCTTATTTGGCTTTACTGTTTTGGTTTTCTTATTTGGCTTTACTGAAGTTTGGCCATAGCTCTAACAATTCTCCATTGAAGTTCGACAAATTTCCTTAGCATAACTCTATAGGTTTTAATGTGATTAATTTGGTACTCAATCTGATTAGACTGTGTCATTGGTGATTCTAATAAAAAACTTAACTCACTTGTGCTTTTAAGCTTCACAATTTTATAAATGGTGCCTTAACCCCAATGGAGATTTTGTATTATCAAAATGCGTGGAACAATTTTAGACAAATGAATTTGCAAATTAAAATTCAAAACATGAAAACTCCAACATTTTGTAATCCATATAATTGAAGTAAATATGTAAAAAACCAATTTATACACTCGACAAAGTTGCAATGGAGTATTAAGAGCTTATCTATGCACTTTAGGTAACTAGTTATGCACTATTACATACAAGACATGCACTTTTATTCATTTAGTTATCACAAGCATGATTTGTAGCCTATGAAGGATTTGAACCCACATCCATGTGTACCAACACATTGCTCTGCCATTTGAGCTAATAGGCTATGACAAAATCAAATATTTGAACATATACCACTTTATAGAAAGTACATTCAAACCTAAATAGAAGCATTTAGTGATCGATATATGCACTTGTTTTATACATTTACTGACACAATTTTTATACTCTTAATGATGCACTTTTACTAATAAGATGTGCACTATTAGACACTTAGTTATGCACTTTTACTAATAAGACATGCACTTTCTTATTACCTGACTTATTCCCTTTAAATGACAAATATACGCACTAAAAACACTTAGATATGCACTTTTACCAACAAGACATGCACTTTTGTACATTTAGTGATGTACTTTTACTTACAAGTCATGCACTATTTATATATTTGCACTTTTATTAACAAGACATGCACTTTAAACACTTAGCCATGCACTAACTTTTAAGGTGTTGGATTTTCTATTTCAGCACAAATCGTAGGGAAATAATATAACAAATTACAGAGGAATTAAGGTAAACATATCAAGAATCAACCCAAAATTGAAAATTAAGAAGTAGAACATGAACCTAGAAATCTCTATTCACACAAATAGAAGCATGTTTACCTAAAACACATCATATGAACTTTGAATCACAATGAACCCTAAATTGCAACATAAGAACCTTAGTCACAGCATATGAACCCTAAACTACAACATCAAAGTACCTTATTTGCTCGCCATTTGCTTCTTCGTTTCCTTTGCCTTTTGAAGAACATAAACTAAAATTTAGGAGTATATTAAAGTTGTTTACCTTGGTTTTGCTTTCCTTTGTCTTTTAAAATACGTTCTTTGCTCACCATTTTGCTTCTTCGTTTCCTTCAAATCTGGGAACCTTTAAGCAATTTTTGAAGAAACACGGATGATTGAAACTGAGAAGAGGAGAAATGGAGCTATGTAAGGTAGTAGATGAAAGTAGATCTAGAAATTTCAATGGAGGATTTTATGGTAAAGAAGACGGTGAAGAAGGTTATGGGGAAGCGAGATTTATCTGTGTTAGATGAAAAGGGTATTTTCCTTTGGCTCATATTTACAGCACGATGTCATTGTAAATGATTCCATCTCTAACATTTTCTTTTTTACAATTGTTTATATATATATATTAAATCTTATAATCATGGTCGTTTATTTACCTCATCCTACGACTGATATTCTTACTCACTTTTCACCTGTCAAGTACTATGTACATGAATCGGACTCTATTAATATCATAGGAGTGTTATAAGAACTTGTGGTATTACCAATTCGTGAGGTTATGAAGCAATTTCTTTTTGTCACAATGATAAGAAAGTTTTTTATATGTATATTTTTGTGCGGATTCATAGAAAAACTTTCGTTATATATTATCGACAACAAAGTTAATTGACAAAATTTTCGTTTCGAGGCCTTCAAAAAATGAAGTTGTAGTATTCAAGAGATCCACCGGTGCCCGGTTATGCGGGTTTTGAGGCTGTTAGAGTTGGAATTAAGAGAATGTTTGCAATAACATGAATACGAACCCAAAAACGCTCCCTTCTCCTAAACTCACCCCGCCCCCTGAAACCCTAGTTTTCGCTCGGCCACCGACGCTCATCGAGCTTAGCAGCCTCAACCTTCCCCTCGATCTCAATCTTGATTGTGACCTTCTTCAACACTATGCCAAAACCAAATTTCAATAGATCCAGCTCGTTGCTCATCTTGGTTTCTCTGAGAGGGAAATGAAAACTTGGGCGACTTTTGGGGGGATTCTCATCCTTCCTCGCGTCAGAAAGGATGACTGGTGCCTCCTCATCCTGATTCTTAAGGTATGGAACCTCTTGCCCCTTCTCTTCTCTTCGGGTGTCCTCAGAGGATGCTTTTTTGAGCCGGTTTGGGATCCGGGTTCGCTGGAGAAATGGACTAAGGCCGGTCTAGGTAGAGCCGTCTCTTGCGCTACTGTGCATCCCTTGCATCTCAGGGATTTGTACATCCTTTACTACTCTAAGGATGAGTTTTGGTACTGCGGTGTGCACCGTTACCTTGCCACTGATGTTCGAGAGGAGATCTGGTGTGATCAGCCGCTCAAACCCTTCCGTAATGGGAGATCTTGGACGCTGCTACACATGTGTAATCTCTCCCTACTTTCTTCCATTTTTTGGCTGATTTTTCTTTACTCTGTTGATTACCCTCTGTCTTTTTATCTTGACCGGATTTACTCCGTTCACCATAACCTAAACTTTGCTAGCATGCTCTCGTTTCTGTCTTTGAGTTGCTCTGCTTGCTTCGGTTTTTATTTCTGTGCTTGTGGGGTTGTTTTTCCTTCATCCATTTCGATGGATAAAGGAATGAGGACTTTGAATGAAGTTTTAGGCACCTCTGCTGATGTCTCTAATTCTTCCTTTGATATTTTAACTTACAACCCTGGACCCATTACGGAGAATTCCTCTGAGGTGAACCCTCATGCTGTGGTGAAAACCAATACTGTAGATCTCCTTTGTTGGATGAATAAAAGCATCAACTCGAAACACTTTTACTTGAACAAACGGCTCTGGAAATGGCTTTTCATGCCACAAACCCCAAGACCTATTGAACAATCAATTGTTGAAATCTAGAGTTGGCTCTCAAGCCAATACACCAGGAAAATGTTATCCTATGGGAATCAAACAAAGTATGACAACCTACCCCATGAACAATTTTTAGTGGAGGTTGACCTCTATGCCTTACTATGCTATAACTGAAAATTTGAGCTACTTATTGTTTAATGCTGAGACAAGTGAAAAAACTTATTCTAATCATGTGTGTCTTGCATACCTTGATATTTTTATGTCTCTTACTCATAATGATCAACTTATCAGAAATATGAATAATGTGCACCATCATAGAACAAATTGTTATCCTTATTGGATTTACCTTGATGATATACACACTGAAAACTGGCTACATGACAAATTAAAATTATACTCATACACTGATTTTGGTTGTAATTATGAAACTGAACAACTGAACTTTGCTTATTCTTACTATGGTTCCTGGTGTTGCCTGTTTTGGATGTTGTGTGTCTTGTGTTTCCTTTTCTTGCCTCTTCGTTTCTTTTTGTGGTGCCTTCTCTTTCCCTTCCATGTTTTCCATTTTTTTAAGTCTCTCTGGTATGCTCTTTCTGTTCCCTTCCTTTCTTTCAGTTTGTTGGTTTCTCCCTTGCTTTCTTACGGTTGGAATAAATTGACTAATCTGAAACTCTTGAATACTTTACATGGACAAGTAAAGCTCGAACATGTAAAGCTTGAACAAACTCTCAACCAAATCCTTAAAGGGGAATACAAGATATTGCTTGGAGAAAACTTTTTTCTACTGAACCAAAACTTCCTGCTGAACCCTCACCATCTGAACAAACATTCTGCTATGCAGAAATTCTTGAGATATGGTGCCTTGAAACACTGAAATAAAGTGAATAAAGCTTCTAGCTTTTGGAAATCACAGTGGAGATACAAGGACAAATCAAATTTTGCTTGTTTCGCTTGTCCATTTAGTGTGTATAGAACTTGTTATCGAGGGCTTGAGAACCATGCAAACAATAGTATGAATGAAAACTGAACTCATGTTAAAAGTTGGTGCCAGGAGTTTTCTAATTTTAACCTGCACACATCACCCCTTGTGATTTGCTGTCACATTCATGAATTGAAATGGAGCAATTGTTATCATACTAATCATTGCAATTTCAACCTTCTGGTTGAGTATTTCAAATATCAATACCCATGTGACCAAACTGATAAGGTGGTGATTTTTTTTTTAACATAACTCAACACAGTGGAATAATCAGAGCTATATAAGAATCAATTCCAACAATGACCAATTTTTTTAACCTAGTATAAAACAGTGGATTAAGAAAAATAAAATTGAATCTCTGAATTCTAAATTTGTACTTATCAGGATCAACTACCGAGTGATTAAACAAATGAAAATACATAATAAGACCCCTAACTGTCAATGGATATGGGGCAAATTTATAATAGGTTTTTTATGAAGATTACAACCTGGAATTATAGAGGGATTAGGAAAAGAAACTTATGGATGTATATTGAATCCTTCTGTAAAATTGAACGAGTTCAATTATTAACACTATTTGAAACAAGAACGAACAAAGAACCTAATGAAAAACTCTAGAAAAAAGCTGGGTTTGATCAATTCTATTCTGTTCCAGCAATTGGTTTTGCGAGCGGTATTTGTGTTATGTGGAAGACATACCAAATGTCTAATGAAATTCTCGAAATTGATAAAATAGAATCAAGATTCATTAGTATCAAGTATACAAATCTGTGTACAAACGTCAAAGTATTACTCATACTAACGTATGCTCCGCCGAATGAAGCTGGCAAAAATGAATTCTGGGAAAATATTATTTCATTCATTAAAAATAGTGCCTTTCCTTGCATTATTATGGGGGACCTAAATGAAATTCAAGATCCTACTGAAAAAATGGGGGGATCTATACCTACTATGACAAAGTTTGCTAGACTGTGACACTTTAAAAATGAGTGTGAATTATTAGATATTCCAATACAAGAAAATACATTTACCTGAAGAAAAAACAAAACAGAAATTAATAACATCTATGAAAAATTGGACAGAGTTTTGGTACACCACCAGATTCTGCAATGGTATCCAGATATTTTTACTAAACACTATGCATTTAGCAGTTCAGATCATTGCCCCATATCTATAGATTTAGAAGCTACAATCCCTCTAAAAAATCAACCTTTTAAATTTGAAAAAAATTGAATGATCAGAAAAGACTTTAGAAATGTTGTAAAACAAGCCTGGAGAACCAATTATCATGGATCTATGATGTACAATCTAGTATCCAAAACAAAGTTGTTAAAAAAGCATGCCAAAAAAAGCACATTTGGGAATGTGTTTACACAACTAAAAACTATAGAAAGTCAGCTAACCAAAATACAAATTAACATCTGTACAAACCCTAGTAATAGTCAAATTCTAAAACAAAACATGCTCATGAAAAAAAAACTCCTTGGATATCAAAAAATATTTTGGAATCAAAGGGCTAAAGTGAAACATATTAAATTTAATGACACAAACGCAAGCTACTTCCACAAAATTGCTAGTGGTAGAAGAAATAGAAAAATTATAAAAGAAATCAAAACACATGAAGGCACTAATATAATTGGAGAAGAAAATATCAGAAATGAGATTAGAAATGATTTTATAAAGAGATTCAAAAGTGAAAACATGAATGCAAATTTATTATGAGAAAACCTTGAACTAATTCACCCTGAAATTACAATAGAGGAAAACATTGAACTAACCAGAAATGTATCTAATGAAGAAATTAAGAGAGTAGTTTTTAACATTGGGTCTGATAAATCACCTGGCCCAGATGGCATGACAGCTGAGTTCTATCAAAAATATTAGGACATTGTTGGCCCATCTGTGATTCAAGCTGTGAAAAGCTTCTTTCTTTCTGAGAAACTACTCAAACAAATCAATCATACATTTATATCCTTAACCCCAAAATGTGATAACCCTAATTCCACAAACCATTACAGGCCTCTAAGTCTTTGTTCCACTATATATAAGATTATATCAAGAATCTTAACAACAAGACTCAAAAACACTATGGAAAAACTAATTCACCCCTTGCAGGAAGCCTTTGTTGCAAATAGAGCTATCCAAGACAACATCTTAATAGCTCATGAAATCTTTCATTCCTTTAAATCGAAAAAATGAATTGAGGGTTTTATAGCTCTTAAACTAGATATGGAAAAGGCATATGACAGAATTGAATGGAACTTCATCATCAAAGTAATGGATAAATTTGGGTACCATGGAAAATTTATAAATTGGATAAAGGAATGCATGACTACAGTCTCCTTCTCGGTACTAGTCAATAATGGTCCAACGGAAATCTTCAAACCCACTAGAGGATTACGCCAGGGAGACCCCCTATCACCATTCCTCTTTATTTTAGGATCGGAAATTTTAGCTCGAAAACTACAACAAGCATCTGATAGATCTCGTAAGCCTATTGGTTTCCAAACCTCTACAACTGGAACTCAGATTCCCTTCCTGACCTTTGCGGATGACATTATGATTTTTTCAAAAGCAAAACAGGAAAACTGTAAGGAAATAAAAGATATTGTGGATGAATACTGTAAAATTTTGGGACAAAAAGTAAACTACCATAAATCAGCCTTTCAAGTTACGAAAAAAGTTACCAACACAAAAAAATGGCAATTCAAGGTATTCTTACAATCACAAATATGATATCTCTTGAAAAATATCTAAGATGTCTTATCATTAATGGTAGAGTTAAATCTAATACCTTTGATGATATCTTAATGAGCACACAACAACAATTGGCAAAATGGAAAGTTAATTCTCTATCTCAAGCAGGTAGAACAACTTTAATCAAAGCAAATCTTGCATCTAGACCCAACTATCTAATGCAAAGTTTTATGCTTCATACACAAACGCATAGTGAACTTGATAAATTAAATAGAAATTTCTTTTGGAATAAAGATCCCTCGTATAAACCTCTTATAGGTTGGGAAAAGATATGCAAACCTACACAACAAGGAGGACTTGGATTACGAAAAACGAAAGACATGAACAAAGCCTTACAATTTAAATTATTATGGAAAATATTGGTTGAACCAGATAATTTCTGGGTGAGAATTATAACTGAAAAGTATCTGAAAAATAACATATCTTACATTATGTTAAAAAAAGGCAACTACTCTTGGCAGTGGTCTAATATGATTAATATTTTGGACGAATTCAAAACTGGACTCATATGGCAAGTTGGAAATGGTAGAACCATTAAATTTTGGAGGGATAGATGGCTATCTAAGACTCCATTATGAGACATTATCAATATACAACTAGATCAGAACAAAGATGCGTTGCTGGCAGAATTTATTCTCCCGAATAATACTTGGAACAAAGAAAAAATTGTACAAATTTTACCCATGGACATCTATACACAAATCACTTCGACACCAATACCCATTAACAATATTAATGATAGAATCTACTGGTATTCCAGTAAAAATGGTTGGTTTTCGACAAAATATGCCATGGATATGATTATTGAAAACAAACGATACACAACTTACGATTCCTCATGGATCTGGAAATTGGATACGTATCCAAAGGTTAAAAAATTTCTTTGGAAAATTATGAAAAATGGACTTCCAACCAAAGCTAGACTAAGTGAGAAAGGAGTTGCAATCCCCTAAGGATGTGTACGCTGCAATGCATAAACGGAAGACTCTAATCATCTTTTATTCGTGTGCAATCATACCATGAAAACAATAGAAAAAATAAATAAGCACACCTTTGATATCATCAGAACTTTATATATTGGCAATAAGAAAACATATGAAATAACCGAAAAAATCATACACAAAACTGAAAAGTCACAATTTGTAGAATGGGCGGTTTCTTGGTGGGGAATCTGATTTTATAGAAACCAACAAAGCTTTGGAAGAACAAATAATGATATGGACATAATTGAGGATGTTCCTGTTTACATCAAAACACAAATTCAAAATTGGGAACAAACGAAAACTTGGAACCCAGACGTTTTGACCGAAGAAAACGAAAAAAAGAAAAATCATAATAATAGGAAAAGACTTAAGGCTAAATGGAAAAGACCTCCGGACAATATTATAAAGATTAATACGGATGAGTCTACTAAGACGAATGGTGAATCGAGTTATGGGTATATTTTTCGAAACAGCGAAGGAGAACCAATCTACCTTTTTGGGGAGAATTTTGGTATTTCAACCCCCCTTAAAAGAGAGACTCTTGCATTTAGGAATGCCCTAGTTAAAGCCCATGAATTAGGCCTTAACAACATTTAAATTGAATGTGACAACCTTACTATTGTTAACAATCTGAAAAAAATTTGGCACTGTCCTTGGGATATTGAAATGTTAATTTCTGATATTCTTTGTGTTTTACAACTGTTTTCTTCAGTGTAGATTTGTCACGTCTTCCAAGAAACAAACATTGTTGTCGGTTGCATTGCAAAGTTGGGGTAGCGGATTTCCTTGGAAGATATTCAAGCCAATCTAGAGCTTTTAGTTCTCATCCGAAAGGATGCTATAGGCTGAGGAACCATCTCTTCTGTGGTTTCCAGTCTAATTTTTTACTGTATCAAAAAAAAAGTTGGTATTAAGAGTTACCAGAAGTTGTACGTAGCATGCCATACTAGTTTAAATCCCAAATTTCATAAATGAATTGGTCATACACGAACATTTATTTATTTTTTTGATAGGAAAGCAGACTATATTATTAAGGAAAGATTAAACAAACCGATTACAAGCCAATAAAATGGCATTAGAGAGTGATGAAAGGACGCTACCATTGCCCAAACAGGCAAGGAGAGGCAAGACAGAACAACAAACAACTGAAAATACAGAACAGAACGTTGTGCTAGCAAAAGAAGGCTCCGGAAAGCAACCCTTGGTGTTAATGGGTCAATGATTATGCTAGGTTTTAAAGAGTTACTCCCTACCACAATCAATGATCCATTAAACATGACAAGAGAAGCCAACACTAGCCTTTCAATCTTGATCATAGCTAGCACCAAAAGGGAGGCAGCATACAAAAGGCAAAACAAACAACTACACAAAAACAAAATTAACCTAAAAAAAGCAACAACATCAGATTCAAAACCAAACAACAACACCGACAATAAGAGAGGAGGATAGGTTGGGCGGAACTTCCAAAATCCGGCAAAACCCTGCCAGAGAAACCACGTCATGGCATCACCAGGGGAGACCGACTGCTTAGCACCATCAGGGGAGACCGAGAGCGGAGAGGCGGCTAGGAGGCTGAACCAGAAATGGAAGAGGAGCCACAACCCCCACACAACGAGAAGACCGGCTGGTGGAGGAGGAGACTGGTGGCTGGTTGGGGAGGAAGTCGGCGTCGACTGGAGGAGAGATACATGTCGGACAACCCCCAGCAACCGGAGCAAAATCCAGAAAAAAGAAAGAACAAAGAAGAGAAGCAAACAAACATGTGCAAGGGCAAATGAAGGAAGATCGGAAACCATCAGGGGGCAAAGGGGAAGAACAGGGAATCATCAGGGGGCAAAGAGGAAGAACATTGACTAACACTTAGACTAGAAAGACCCACCGCGGAGGGAAAAGGGAGGTTACCTACAACAGAGGTAACCTCCACCGAGTTCTATCACCAAGAACAGATATTTTAAAGGGTGTGATTCAGGTGCGAAAGAGTCTTATAATACAAAATAAGAAAGAATTATAGCCGTTAGATCAGATTAAAAGCTAAAAAAAAAGTGCAACACGGAGGCCCTTTTGTGCATGCCTTTGCTTTTTGAACATTACTGACAAAGTGCAAGCCGGAGGCCTAAAAGTGCAAGCCGATGACTTGAAAAGTGCAAGCGAATGCAACACTTCTGTGCATGCAAATTCAACATTTTGTGCATGTATTTTTTTGGATTGGAGTACAAGTTGTTGGCTTAAATGTGCATGCGAATTATTGTGCATGTGAATTTAACGTTTTTGTGCATATATAACTCGCATGCACTCTCAGTTGAATTCACATGCACTTTCAGTTGAACTCGCATGCACTCACATGTATTTTTTTGGATTGGAGTGCAACTGTGCAAGTTGTTGGCTTAAATGTGCATGCGAATTATTGTGCATGTATAACTCGTATGCACTCTCAGTTGAATTCACATGCACTCTCAGTTGAACTCACATGCACTCACAACACATAAAACATGCACTTGATTTCACATGCACTCAAAAGTCAAAAGACATATAAGTACACTCAAAGGCATGCACTCTCAGTTGAATTCACATGCACTCTCGGTTGAACTCGCGTGCACTCAGACCACATAAAGCATGCACTTGATTTCACATGCACTCAAAAGTCAAAAAACATATAAGTACACTCAAAGGCATGCACTTCAGTAGAATTCACATGCACTTTCGGTTGAATTCACATGTATACTCCTAGTAGAATTTACATGTACCAATTTTATAATTCGTATGCACTTTTCAATTGAATTTCCATACACTCCCAATAAAACTTGCATGCACTAATAACACATAAAGAATGCACTAGATTTCACATGCACTTGAAAGTCAAAAAACATGCACACTCAAAGGCTTGCACTTCTAATATAGTTCACATGCACCCAAGGGTGGTCTGGTGGCCGATGGTGGTCCGGCGACCGGCGGCGATGGTCCGACGGTGGTCCGGCGACCGGCGGCGATGGTCCGGTGGTCAATGGTGGTGCTCCGATGGTTAACCCTTTGAATTAATGACACTTTTAATGAAAATTCAATCATGACCTTTGATTTATTTTTAATCCAATGGTCTATATTCATTCTTATTTTATACAATAATAATCTTTCTCATATGATACTTATCCTTAAAAGTTAATAATCTTATCACAGTTTTTTTCTGGTAACTTAGCAGGTTATGACCCGGAAATTATTTTGTGCACATTACAAGGATGGTGGTCGCAGATTTATTGGTATATAAAATACAAAAAACCATTGATTAATTCAATTGGGACAAACTCTTGAGCAGGAGCAAATTTCATAGAAAACTAATCTCCTTGCAAGTTGCACCCCCACTTGGAAGCTAATATCCTATCACTACTGAGAAAAAAGCAAACAAACACCCAAACCCAATGGCATTGTTTACGATATACAATGATGCAAATTGAAACTGACCCACCAAAACAGAAGCCCAAAATTGCAAATATGCAAATTGAAGCTTACCTTGGCAGAAACCGTCCTTTAGAAACACTACTACAGAATCTAAAGATAGGCTACTCGCACAGCACAGCACAATTGGGAAGAAGCAGCAGCATAGCGAAATAACCAAAATTGGATGTCAAAGATTTTATTTTTATAGGACTAAAAATCCACTTAGAACTCTTCAAGTAAAATAAGAAACCACATTCAACCATCCCTGATTTCTACAGAGTAATGATCCAGAAAGAGAAAAGCTTGTCCACAGTATCACAGTTCAAAGTTCGTACTTATACCAGAAAGAGCTTCGGTGCTTTCTAGTGATAATGATTCTAGAACCTTTGATCTGTTGTTATGGTTGGCCTAGCTTCTGGCTGCCTTTGTGCAAGATAAGGACCCCTCCTAACAGCTTCCTGGATCTGTAATGCAGCAAATAAAAACAAAAAAGACATGCGTTTACCGTAAGCCCATCTTCCTTGAACTTGAGAGTATCACATTCTTGCAATTAACATGGGTATAGAGCAGTTGAAGACACTGGAATGATTACCTGTCCAACTATGGCAGCCAGACGGGAATCGTCTTTAACTTTACTAGAAACCGCTAGAGCTTTGCTAATTGCTGAGCAACAGTTATAGCGAGCATCCATACCTATGGACAAGAGGGAAGATAATTAGCAGCTGAGCAGTGGATGTCATAAAATTGAATGTACATTAACTAAAGAACCATTTCCAATATAGAACATTTCCTGCTCTCTTGCTAGTTCATTATCACAGCAATACTGATCCCCGTTTATTTATGGCTGAAATCTCGGTAACAAGGTTTAGTTTAAGCAGTTGCTTTCAATGTTTCTAATGTTCATTGCTTTGTCTTTATAAAAGCTTATTTGTTCTCAAAAGGCTCTTCTACCAGCTTGGTCCTTCATACATATTTGCTAACGTAGCTTCTAAAATAATCAGGTTAGGCTGGTAAAATCAAATAAAAAGGTCAACATTTTCTTGCAGAATCGTAACTATTTAATATAATGGTTCTAGTAGGAAAGTAATCTTGGTTATGAAAATAATTCACAAGCAGTATATAGAGAAAGAACCTCATCATAGTTATTCTGAGTCTCTGACAAGTTGATCACTCAAACTTGATGTATATGTTCATGCATTCATCACAGGTAGCCATATTTGAATGGTCCATGGATAGAAAAACAAACCTGTTTTTGTAGTCTCGTGATAGGTATCTGTCACTATATTTATTATCTCCTGTTTTGAGCAAATCTCCATCAAGCACCATGGTCGAACTACCAAATTAGATATCAATGTATAACCCTGCGCATATCGAAGTATAATATTATTTCATTACTAGAGGTGCATGAACAAGAAGTGACATGTCTTCCATGAAATAACAAAGCAGAGGGAAGTTAAATTTCTAATTCTGATTTGGAGAGTAAATACTAACTGCCTGTCGAACATCGGCATCCTGTTGCATAACTGATAAGAACAAGCCCTGCCAATTTAAAAAACCGAAGTAAACAAATTTAAAAAGCAATAGAATCAACGGTGACGATATAAATGATATAATTCATCACTATCTATGTACATAAAGAAGAAATTCTATTACTAGAGTGGAATATATATTACTAAAGAATGGCTTAAGATCAATTGAATATTAGACAACGATGATAAACTACTAACTGATGGCACCAGCTTTGAGCTCTGTGATGCTGTTTCATATATCAGGCGACGAAGGACTTCTTCAGCACCATCATTTAACATTTTGCTGCTCTCGGATCGATTCTCACCCACAATGTTTCCAAGAGCATGAAGAGCAGCCTGTATTCAACAATTTATGTCCATAAAATTACATTAATGTAAAACTTAAGCAGGGTATGTCTGCATGTCATTTTTGTGCATGGTGCAGACAATTGAACATAGATAGAATTTGTCCTTTCACTTGTTAGGATATTTTATTCCCCAACTCTTTCTTGCTTATTTCTTCCTTTAAAACTTGTACTGACTAATACCAAATGCAACAAGTTCAATCTACCATTATAGCCCCACTGGCATTTTGTGATGGGATACTTCCAATTTTTAACCCAAAACCTGCTCTAAAAATGTAAAACTAAGTGGTACATTCTTCTTGGATAGTATGGTCATAATAATAATCACGATAGTGTCAAAAAAAATCTGTGAAGCCTTCATCTCATCTCATATAGAGACACTTTTACAAGTTTATATTCAGATGGTCTTAAAACACCCAACACCCAATGGCTGAAAGGGGAGTTTATATAGATAAAGATAAATGGAAGGATTCTTTAAGACTGTGTCCATACCAGCTGCATACTGCGTCTTTGCCTATCAAAAGCAGCATTCATCACACATTTGACAGCATTTGGTGAAATAGAAAATAGCAACTCAGCTCCTTTGGTTGCTGAAAGTGTCAATAAATGATATAAATGAGCCTCAATATAAACAGACCATAACATTGAACTAATCAAGATTTGCAAATTAAGTTAGATGCCACTATCTTGCTACTGAATTTCTATGATGAATATTTCTCCATTACTATTTCCTTAGCAAAAATTGCACATATAAAGGTTTATGTATCATATTGGGACCTATATTATACTGAACACACAAAAACAACAATACTTACATGACCCTATTTGACCAATGGCCTCGAGTGCACATTCATATTCATCCGCATTGATGGGTTCAGGTAACCTAAGATTGTTTTCTATTGCAGAAATAACAGGTTGGAGACCTGAAATACAAAAGCCAACTTAGTAGAAAAACAATGTATCACCTTTACATATATACTTCTAAGGGAAACAGAATATGTATACAAAGTATCACTTGAGGGGGCATGAAGTAGCCTTACTGCTTTCATCAATAAACGTAACCATGTTGTGTTTTGACAGAATCCTCCCTGTTATCATCATAGCTCTTGATCTCAAAACTGACTCTGTTGAAGTGCTACATATGGAGAACATTGTCTTTAATATCAAGATTACAAGCAACAGGAGACAGAAACTACAAAAGGTAATTAGTCAGAGAGGCTCTCCAACTACTCTAATGATAGTTCCAAAGATTACCTTATAATAGAAATAAGTAACTGAAGTAGCGGAGTCTTTGACAAGAATTCTGCACCATGCTCCGTTTCAGCCAGCTTTTAAACAATGAATAATCCATCAAAATCAAAAGAGAAGTCAATAATTGATAAGTAAGATATTGTCAAAAATAATAAAAGGAATCAAACATCCGGATCACAATGTGAGTAGGAGGTGCAATAGTCCTACAAGGATGCACTGCATTTTAATATAATACTTTTGGTCAAAAGTGGCAAGAACAAAACACTTTTAGCACAACTGGTTCCTACGACTTCTCTTTCATGCTTGGCCAAACAGCCATGTCCCATGGTAATTATAAAGAAAAATCCATCAAAAGAGCAAGTACTACAGTACAAGATTAAGTTCCGTGAATAATCTTGTCCACATGTGATCTATCACTTTGTCAGTTAATGCAAGCGAAAGAGTTACAAAGAAAAGTATGCTAGATATATATGGTTACCTCGAAGAGAAGCTCCAAAACATTTAGCTTGACAAGTATATCATCAGAATTACGGATTTCTGCCTCCATTAGACCAAGTAAGCCAGAGCTGTAGATCACTGATGCCACAGAGTGTGAAACCGAAAACAGTTTTGCTATCAATGATAAAACACGTACTCGTCCCTAATACAAAAAGTACATTTGTGAGAACTGGAAGCAAACAAGCTAGACATACATGAAATAGAGGCACCGTCCATTTGAATTTTATAAAATAAAAGAATATTAACATCGTTCTTACACTTCTGCAATAAAAAACATATAATCTAGAAAGATGCATATAGAATATATATAGCTATCATTGCAAAAACCAGGAAGCAATATGTTAAATTGGTCCCAAAAGGTCACAGGATAGAATAAATTCCTTCTCTTTTCAGCATGAAGTAATCATAAAAAGGAACAACCAAGTACCAATGACGAAGAGCGTGCTGCCACATTCCTTAGGTCCATTGTTTCATTGCTATCAGTTGGGAAAATAGTAACCTATACAGATAAAACAGAATATCCATGATCATGGTCAGCCAAAAACTAAAAAAATGAGCAATAACTCAGTGCACAAACAATTCTTTGCAGCACATTCTTACTATGCCTTCTGGAGAAGCTGCAAAATCTCTAACTGCATCCATTGAAGCAGCTGCAACACGTTCATCACTGCAGAAATCAGCAAGGCATAGAAATATAAGACCTTTTGGCATCAGTTAATACTGAGATATATGTTAGAAAACACATTAAAATATTGTTCAGTTACAGATGAGGGTAGCTTGATTAACAGCCATGAAACAGAGGGTGACCAACTTACCCTGTAAAAAACATGATACTTTTGAAAAACCTTGGACACCACATGGAAAAAATATAACCAGACGGTTACCAACTTGCCCTGTAAAATTTCCCTTTTTTAAGCAGAAACTTAACATTCTACATAATTTTGATAAGCTTGGAACTTCTATGCATGGTGATAAGCAACCTTTTAAAACCTAAAATGACTAACACTGAATTTTTTTTCCCCTAGATTTGGCCACAATCCTTTATTAGTATAGCAACTAGATCATATTAAAAGTTACTATAAAGTCTCCATTCCCCAAGCCTAGTTTTTGCAAATTACATTATGCGTTTAGCAAGCTTACCAATTTACAAGGCAGTCAAGCAGCAAAGGATACACATCATGTGCAATTAGTAGCTGGGATGGGGAAACAACTTTGTCCTTTACATTTCTGAGAAGAAAAGATACCTGCAAGATAGTTTATTACTAGTCAGTTATTTTGCTTCTATAAAGGCTTAAATACTCGGTGAAATATGTGATCCTTGCACATTATATATCCATATTCTATATATTCAGCTAAAAGTCATGGATAAAAAGTGATAAAAAATCTATTTCTAAATACATACTATTTTACAGGCCAGGTATCTAACTTCTTGAGACTCTGCTCTTAACCCCACCTGCAAGAAAGGCTAAACGAACACCAGATTGAGGAAGAATTACAATGAGAACAAAAATGGAAAACCATAGAAGTGGCTCAAGGGTTTTGCAAAAAGCAGAAGGCATTTACAAGAACAAAGGTAGGCAAAATACCATATACTGCGGAATAAGAGAAGCACCATACTTCGTTTCAAATATTCTTTCAAGACAAGCAACCAAAGTAGTATGCACTTGAGGAATATCAGCTTTAGTCTGCAAAGTACTTCAAAATAGAACAACAACAACATCAGAGTTTAGGCCGTGATTAGATATGTTAAAGTGTAAGCCATAATTAACAATGCATTGAATAAGTAACAAGAAATTCATTTGTGCTGCTCAGCAATATTACAAGCCTACAAGAGGAAATCATCGAGACCTATTGGGGGAAAATGAACAAAGTCTTTACATATAGAACCGTCATGATGTTGTAAGTTATTCTATTATAGCTTTGCTTCTCTTCGTTACACACATGAAACACCAATTTTACGATCTCACTCCAGGTCCAACTGGAAATACACAAATTCAGCTTGCAACACATTAACGAGTACGATTACTACGCGCCCTAAATTGAGAAAAGGGGGACAAAAACAATACTTGATGATGACTGGAAGAGGAAAACGGTCAAGGAACTCCTTCACAGAATTTTCATTGAGCACTCCTGCAACACCAAATTGCATTATCCTTTAATTTATATATCGAAACAAAGAAACAGGAAATACTAGCAAAGATGAAAGAAGAGAAGTGGGAAGATAGTAAGATACCATTAAAGCAGAATAAGCACTATAAATTAGCAGATTAAAATTACCTGGATAATGAGCAAAATCAGAAGCTGCTTGCAACAACTGAGTTGGATCCTCTACTGAGTATTCTTCCATGGCAAGACAACAGAATTTCTCTACAGAGGGAAAATGAAGAGAGAGAGTGAGACGATAGACGAACTGGTTTGTAAAATAACCAAAGAACTGGGCTGACAGGTGTAGAAGCAGATGTTCGCTCTCGCCACGTGGTAGCAACATGGAAAATAAGGCTTCGAATGTTGGGCCTAATTCGGCCATCTATGTACAGGCCCAGTATGTAGCCAATTAAGCCCACTCAGGTCGGATTTGGTGTTTAATGTGATACTAAGGGAATGTTTGTAAATAGGAAGTTGAAGTTACTTGAACAGAAAGTAAGAAAGTAAGAGTTGAAGTTGAAGTTTGTAGTTGAAGTACGAAATGGTATGTTCGGTAAACAAAGTCTATGAAGTTAAAGTTATAAAACTTGAAGTGTTAAATGACTAAGAGCCTGTTCGATAAATAGCAGTGAAATCGAGTAGAAGTGAAAGAAAGTGAAAGTTGAAGTGAAAGTTGAAGTGAAAGTAGGAATTGAAGTGGAAATAGGAGTTGAAGTGAAAATATGAGTTGAAGATATAAAATGACGTGTTCGATAAATAGTAAATTAGACGAGTTGAAGTGAGGTATCTTTGGGGTGTAATTACCAAAAAGGGTATAATTTTGATATTGTTATTAAATGGCATGTGCCATTTACACCCTCACGTGAATAATTTTGATATTGATATTGTTATTAGAATATACTTCATGTCAATATGTGGCAGTTGATAACCAAATCCCCTGGTGCTTGACAATAAAAATGTAGCATCAGTCAGATAGAGAAGACTAAACCAAATTATGGTCAATGGAAGGTAAATTCAGATAACGCCCAAACCTTATCAAGAATCCCAAAGACAATTTCATACAGTTTGGCTAAAATCTCGGGGTTACTTGAAGGAGAATATGTTAAAGCCTTCAATGCTTGAATTCTTCTAGCATGAACTGCACAAATATAAAAAATAATGATTAATCTTATGTTCACAATTTCAGAAGACCAACAAAATTCAAAAAAGGAGAAGTCGGTAAAGAGTTTTACAAATGATCAGCCATCATGAGCAGTAACAAACTGTATCTAGCATGATATGTCAATGCTATGTAATTCAAGTTTGCATAAGATTTCCACAATTCAACAATAGAATGTCTTTACTTGGGAAGTTCAACAATTAATATGTCTGTAGCTGGGTTTTATGTATAGCACAACCTAAAGAAAGAGTCAAAGAGAGGGTGTTTTCTAGGGGAGGGTTTCAGACTTTGGTAGTTGGTAGTTGGTATTTTTTATTTTTCTTTCCACTAACTAAACTAGAGTCATGCTTGCATTTAATTCATGTTTGCTAATGGTTTCAAGATTTGTCTTCTAAATAATTTGGTTGGATGTAGCATTAACAACCTTAGTAACCCCTACCAAACACTCTGCTGAAACTAATATTTATATGATGAAATTAGCTAGCAAGATGCAACTTACATTCAACCTCTTCATTCAAAGACTCAGCAGTAAGCTGGTTGACAATCCAAGGAACAACGTCAGCACGAGTGACACCACCAATGGCATCAATATCAGCTAATGCATCCCAATTTGGAGTGGGAATGCCCCCACCACTACTTAAACCCTGGGAACCAGTATCTGATAAGATTCTAGCCAAGTAGTAATAGACATCGCAGGACAGTCCTGTCTTCACATTGTTGATTAAGCTGCAACAATAAGAACAAAAATAATAACTCATTACCTCATGCTGGCTTTCGATAGCAGATAGATTTGGAAAATTTATAAAGGATACTTAATATGAAGCAGGTCAACCAATGATATCACATGTAACAAATTTCACATCTTGCCTATAATAAGGTGAAGTCATGTATATGGTGAATACGACTCCCTGTGCACTCTATTGCCTTCTAATGTATACAGTGCATCCAGACAACAGAAGAAACTTCAATGCATCTAGCCACTATTATGGTTTAAATATGATAGAAAAGGTTATATGGAACTGGAGATGAGCTTAAATGCGCAATAACCAAAATGAAGAGGTTCATTAACGAGTGATCTGCTATCTAAAGAATCACATTCAGTTCTCAGTGCAACCGAAATTTTCTTCGATAAAAACATAAATTAAGCATTATATGTAACTCGATCTACCTTGAAGCCAAAACTGACAAGATTGCTTGTTGTTCTAGTATTTGTACATGAAATCCATCGAAGTGCTACTCATGGTCCGCAAATGTATACTCATGAGTCATGAGGGATTAAGCAAAAATAATTGCAAAATTACTGCAACTATCATGAAATTTCATCCAAACGTAAGAAAAACATACCATGAGAAGAGAGGGAAGGGAGCCAATGAAGGATCATCTGAGTTGTACACTGCAAGCTTCGGAAATACATGATTTACCAACTGCCTCTGAGAACTTTTCTGCAATAATAAGGTTACAGCATTTCAAATTCAGGTACATGCCAGAGATGCAGACAAAAGAATCCATGACACAGAAGTTAGAGGCGGTGATGAAGCAAAACAGATACATACTTGATCAGATGTAGCTGCCAATTCATGGTTACTCCTCGCAAGTTGAGCATATGATATCGGCTGTGACATACGAATGGAACAAGTTTCAAGATCAATAATAGTGCATATATATATATATATGTACCATCTTTTAATACTAATCTATATTGTAGCAAGAATTAATCATTACATGGTGAGAAAGGATAGTTACTTTAGATAGGCAGAATGTTATGTTTATAAGGAGAGTTCGGGAATCTTAGTCTTGAAATTTGTCATTATAAAACTCCATTAGAAACTAGCCTAATAAGCAAAACAAGTGGTAACACACTACAGAAGCACTTTAAAAAACTAAAGACAACCAGAAACACACAACAAAAACAACAGCAACAGCAACAAACAATAACAGCCGGTATTAACCTGCAGAAGCAACTTCAATTTTTCAAATCTTATTCTCAACTTCACTTAGATAGCACATACCACTATACCAGCGGAGATCTCGAATAGATCTAATATGATATGTTTCATAGGTTCTATAGATAAGCTTCTAAGCTTATCTAAACATAGTTTTAGAAACTAGAATTACAACCAAACAAAGTTCATCAGAAGTCCAAACCAGAGACACTAAAAAGCACAGGGCAAGAGCTCCTTAAACAACCCTTCCACTAGAAAAAACGTATGATGCTAAATTGCAGTGAGTTTCGCTTTACTTTCAAGTTATCAACTGGTGCAATATACCTTCAATGGCAACAGATCAACAGATTACTTACCCTATTTTTATTTTTTTATCAATGTTCTTTCATCTAGTGATGCAGCTCAGTTTAAGTTTTGAAGCAGAAGGTTCACTTTATTGGCCCCAAGATTCAGACCAAGCATTCAGTTCTTGAACTACTTTAACAACCTATCTTAATTTTGTACACGGAGCAACAGGGAAAAGAACACAAGGGCACCAAGTGGAACTTCCCTAAAAATAATCTTCGGTTCATCTTGGTATGAATACAGAAGAAGTATGCCCTGAACTCATGAAGAGTTTCAGCCAATTTGGAATGGGGGCAGGAGTTGTGCATTATAAAGTCGTTTTGTGGGTTAACTTTATTTCTTTCAGGAGGGAGTATTCCATATCATCATATAATACATCATACTGAAGAATTTTTTATCTACTGAAGAATATACATCACATTTTCTGGAGGCATTACAAACGTGAAGCACAACATGAATCAAGCATATTACCTCAGAAGTGTCGCTAAACAAGTTCCAGTTCTCCATTCGCTTTAATGCTTCAGTGGCCTTTATTTTATGGCTTTCGTCATACTCCTCGCCTTAAAAATCGGGGGGATCCGAGGGGGAAATGCAGTGAAATTTTCCAGAGATGCTTGGCTTCCACCTGCTGGAGAAGAGAAACACGAAAAAAGAAGGAGACAAGGGTCGAAGGAGGAGTAAAATTCAGGGGTAAAGGAGGAATTGGCTTCCACTTCCACTCGATCAGCCGCTCACCGTGTGGGGGGGTGGGGGGGGGCACCGTAAGGAATCGGCGGTGAGGTAAGGAATCGGCGGTGAGGGAGTTGAAGGAAGCCTCCACTTCCACTTGCTTCCACTTCCATCCAGATCGCCGGAACAGCTTACCGAACATGCCTTCGAGGCGGTGAGGGAGATAAACCACTTGCTTCCACTCCACAACTGCCTCCCAAACTGATTACCGAACGAGCCCTAAAAAGGGCATGAAATTATCATTTCTACTAGTTTTATTTTCAATTTGCATTATTACCATTTCTCCCTTACGTAACATTGTCATTTCCAAAATCTTAGTTTTGGTTGCAATCTTATCATTTCCTCTAATCTTATTTTTAGTTTGTAAAATACAAAGACTAAGATATGTTTGTTTGTTTTTTTACAACAGACAAACATTAAAACTCATCCATCAAAAAGGCTATCATAAATCATTCGAATGAATCATCTTTACAAACTAAGTTTTAAAAAATTAAAAGTAGAGTTCAACTATATGAACTCATATCTATCAAAAAGCAAGGGACGAGTAGCTCAGGTAGTAGAATGTGGGGAGAGTAGCAGTTGCAATTGATGAAGAGCATACTGTGGGATGGTGTGGCTAAGAAATCTGCAACACGATTAGCCTCGTGGAAACAGTGAAAAACCTGAAAAGAATCAAAAGACAAAAGCAAAGAACAAACATCCAAAATAATGGAGTGAATTTCCCAAGGATTTTTTCAGATTCCTCGGATTGAATTAATAACAACTAAATTATCGCCTTCAATAATTAATTGTTTGATGTTGAGCTCCGCCGCAGCTTGAATACCAGCAAATGCCGCCAATGCTTCACATATGAGTACAAAGGTGGAGGGAAATTGTTCTTGATGGAAGGAAAGAGCCTTCCCATTATGGTCTCTAAGGAGAAAATTACAAAATGGGAAGAGTCATCGATTTTCCTAGAGCCATCAAATTTTAATTTAATCCAACCAAAAGGAGGTTTTTTCCAAGTTCGGTTTGTTTGTAGGGTGCGGTTGCGTCTTAGTATTGTTACCGTAGTGTTGTTAGTGGTTATTGTCCAATCTTGAAAAATGTGTCATGCTTGGTCGGAGGGGCAGGCATTAAGAATGGTGTCAGAGTGTCGGAATATAATATTATTGCGATGTGTCCAAATCGACCACCAAAGAAATAGCTAATGAATAGGATTAGAATTAGATTGCCTGAAATATTCAAAATTGAAGTGAAAATCAGCACTCAGCTTAAGTGAAAAAAGATATATTAAGTTTGGATTTTATGTTAGATATCATTGATTGGATAAAATGACATGTGAAAAAAAAGATGATTGAAATTCTCATCCATAGTTTGGCAGAGCTGGCAAGTAGAATATACAGAGTAGTAGTGTCTATTAAGACTAAGATATGTTTGTTGTATGCACAAAATGATTTAAATAATTTTGACGTATATATGTACATTTTTTATTAAAAGCCAAAGGTAAACAAAAGAAAACTTGACTTACTGCACTTGTTTTCAAATTATGTTTTTGTTCAATCTAGACAATCAACCTTCTTCTTGGACTTATCAATGCCTAAAATTAGTGTTGAGCAGATTCACAAGTTTCTTCACTTGTACCTGTATATTTCAAGTATACCACTAGTACAAATTCTCACCACACTAGCTTATATATAATGTGTGAGTTTTGCAATGACTCACACATTCTCCACTCATTTTCTTTTTAAACTCACCTTCCCTCTTCTCAATCTTTCACCATGAATCAAAATCTTGATGATTACCCAAATAAGTTTCAAGATTTATTCCTAGATCCGTGTGATCCTTTTAATGTGTAATATTATGTGAATCTCCTCTCTCAAAATTCACAAACTAAAGCCACAACTGGAGGTGAATCTCAATCCATGAAAGTCCCAATCTTCAGCACACAACCCGAAGATCTTGACGATTCACCCCAAGAAACTCAACTTATGTTATTTCATTGTAATGTTTTTTTCTTCAATTTATGTATCCATCGTTTGTTGTTTTTAATATATATATATGTTTTTCATTAATTTTCCTTCAAGCCTTAATATTTGTTATTAATTTTCAATTGATACTATAACTAAACACTTGAATTAAAATATATTTAATAAATTTTATAAAAATAAATATTTTTATAATTTAATATAAAGGGTATATTAGTAATTTAATATAAAGGGTATTTTGATAATTTAATATAAATGGCATAATTGTAATTTAATATAAAGAATACTTATCTATAGCTAGATTCTTCGTTACAATTAATTTACCTTTTTTCCACTACATTCTTCATAATATAAAGAATACTTATCTATTTTTTATTTTATTTTTATAAGGTAACAATTAGACAGGAAAACCACAACAAGTCGGTTTCTCAGTCTATAGCATCCTTTCGGATGAGAACTAAAAATTCTAGATTGGCTTGAATATCTTCCAAGGACTTCCGCTGGGCCAGCTTTGCAATGCAGTCGGCAACAGCGTTTGTATCTCGGAAGACATGAAAAATCTACACTGAAGAAAACAATTGTAAAACACAAAGGATATTAGAAATTAAAATTTCAATATCCCATGAGCAGTGCCAGATTTTATTTAGGACGTTTACAATGGTAAGGTTATCGCACTCAATTTGAATGTTGTTGAAGCCTAATTCATAGGCTTTAACCAATACATTCCTAAATGCCAGTATTTCTGTTTTTAGAGGGTTGGATATTCCACATTTCTCCCCAAAGAGGAAAATAGATTCTCCGTTAGTCTTAGTAGATCCATCTATAAACATATTTTTATCACCAAACATAGATTTACATGACACTATTTTTAACACTTTTTCAATAATAAAAAGTATTTGTAAGGACATTTAATAAACAAGCTCTCATAGAACAATGAAAACTTCAATCATATCTGTATAACGACCATAAAATTCAGAGACGGTTTTTTAAAATGTGGCACTAAAAACCTGATAAGTTCTTTTTTGTTTACTTGTCTATATCTATACTATATATAAAAGTGTGACCTTCAATGAACAATAGCTATTTCGTCCTATTATAAGTCTCATTTGGGCCTTTCGAATTTTTACATGATTTTGGGCTTGTTTTAATTAATTTCCCAGCCCAAATTAAATAGGCCCTAATTTTCTAACTATTGTTATTGTCGGTGGCTCTCTATCATAGCTTATTAGAATGCCAATACTCTGAATACACGACGGCGGGATCCCAAATTGGTCATCCTGCAACGGTGTCCTCTGTCTTCTCCGGCCAAAATGTCGGCATCCTTATCTTCTTTGGCGCATTAACCATCGTCGGCATCCTTATCTCCTCCAATAAGCGACGATGCGGTAGTCGGCGTGTCGGTGCCAGTCGATCTCTTCTCTTTGAGAAGAAGCGACAAAAGCTGACCAATTCCTCTCAAAGCGCTATGTTGAGATCTGGTTCGGCTTTTGATAGTTGCTGGTAATGCACCAGACGACAGAGATTTGCAACGATTGAGAAAAAAAACCCATGAAACTAAGAATGGAAGCATTACCAACAACTATCAAAAGCCGAACCAGATCTCAACATAGCGCTTCGAGAGGAATTGGTCAGCTTCTGGTGCACCGTTGGAAATCTCTGTCGTCTGGTACTTATCTATTTTTTTTCTCAATCGTTGCAAATCTCAATAGTTGTTGGTAATGCACCAGACGACAGAGATTTCCAACGATGCACCAGACGACAGAGATTTGCAACGACGGCTTCTCCCAACGATGTCTTCTCCCTCCGTCACTGCTGATGATGAAGTCCCCATGGCTTGGTCCCACTGTAGAGGAATGTGGCGACAACGGCGGGATGGAGGAGGGCGGGCAGCGACGAAATAGCGGCGGAAGGGCTGCCCTACCTAAGGCCCAACAGACATATAAGAGGACCATAATATAAGGCCCATCTATTGACTACGTCTATTAAAGGAAAATTTTATGCAATTATTGTAACACCTCCGACTTATGTCGGTAGTGTCACACGCCAGTGACCTCAGACGTTACCGTCCAAAGCCACCCTAGGCTTTAATCGAAACAATTAAACTTGAATGCGTATATAAATATTAAATGAAAGATTAAACAACGGAAGACATTTGTATATGAAACTCAGCTCTTTTATTAAAAGACCTCTCATCAAACGAGAGTAGCGTCTTTACAACAGAGTAAAAATTTCAGCAGAAGACTTATAAATTACACAACGGAAGACTTTTAAGAATCAACCTATAACATCGCTAGGTTATAAAGATATATTAAAGTAATATTTAACAACTTAAAACACTGACACTTAAATCTTCGTCTGCAAGCCTCTTCTTCTTCAACTGGTTACTTCAACTTCGGGAATCAACCACTGATGTGCCGTAAGACGGATGACACCAGCCAACCATACAAGGAATAAAACCCGGTTGGTTAGTCTAATGAAAGACTATGCAAGGGTGAAAACATAATGGTTCTAGTAATCATAACTGTTTACTATCATTGTCCCTCGAATAATAACCGAAGGAACGATATATAACCCGAAACTTTCACGAAATGATTTAGTATTTAGATATGCTCTGAAAGGAAGACTCCAAAGGAATTGAGTCTTATGGGAAAGTATGACAATTGTTTGGGAACGTTACAGTTTCATACAAGCGTTTAAAAATGACTTGATCATTTGGGTCCACGACCAACCTTACCGCATAATGCAGATTCAGATTGGAAAGAGAACTTACTCTAACCGAAGTCCAGGCGAGTTTCCAAGTTGTACTTCTCGCCCGAGGGTTCATTAATTATGTGCCTACCCGCACTTATCTTATCTTAATTTCAAAACGGATATTCATGTTAAAGCTTTTTTATATGATCTCGAGTAACTATGAAAGTTTACGATATCGAGTGACTACGAAGGTTTACGATCTCGAGTAACTACGAAAGTTTATGATCTCGAATGACTATGAAAGTTTATGGTCTCGAATGAATACGAAAGTTTATGGTCTCGAATGACTACGAAAGTTTACGATCTGGAAATCATTTAGAGACTGGGCCCACTAATACTGAGTTATAAAGAAACGATTAATCCTCATAAGGAATTAACATTCCTACGAATACTCGTGCTAATCTAGCATTAAAGTTTACATTTAAATCCACAACAAAACCATTACGGTCATTAACAAGTATAATAGCGTTGTTTCTAGCAATATATACAACCTACTATAATATCATATTTTAATCACGTTATTTATAAAATCTGTTCCCAAACGAAAATAACAGTTCACTCCGATTTAATTAACAATTAAAAGCAATTGATAATTAATGGAACATGGAATGATTAAGCAAGAGCGAACCACCACTTGCCTTAGTCTAGACGAACGATTGAGCGACGGTGGGTTTCTGGGTCCAGAACGGGAACAGAAATCGGATTACAGATTCCTATGACAACGATCCATAACGAACCCCTAGGTTAGATTCGACAATAAAATGATACGAATCTAAGAAAGAATGAACGAAATCGAAAGAACGAAAGTAACTTTAATTTATCGGAATCATCAACATAATCTATCCTTAAACTGTAATCTCTCCATTTAAGTGGCATTTTCCTAACACAGTAACTTCACAACTTAATCTTCTCCAACGAATTGTACCAAAAGCCTTATAACTGACATATTCGCATAAAATCTAATATCAGACCTTGCAACCTTACAAGTATCATAACTTCTTATTCCCTGAAAGTACAACTTACCAAATTCAGACATTTGGCCCAATTAGGTTTGGCCCATACACCCATTTCCTGACTCAAATTCCAAAGGTTTGTTTATCTGTCTCAAATAACTTATTTCTAACTTAAGGCCCTTATATTCCTCACACAATCTACTATCCATCCCAGACTTAATCATATCATTTCCTTATAAAACCTCAAAACGAAACCTCGAATAGGTCTTCCTAAAATGATGCCTAGGATTTCGTACACTTGGTTGCTCCAAGAGCTCTAACCACTGGTCCTACACTAGCCCTACTCATTTATAACTCTGATAACCATAGCTCTGGACTCTAAAGTCTTACTCGAGATCGTAATAGAGGAAACGAGTTCCCTATGAACTAACCCTCTTATACATTCATTCCCTTCTCAACAATCTATCCACATCAATGCCTACAGCATGACCTCATAATTGTAACAACAACGAATTCAGTAATTTTCGAAACAAGGACACACTTCTTTATCTCTTCAAAACATTACCTTACAACTACTGACAAAAAGTCGAACAGACAGATTACTAAACTATGGAGACTATCGACACAAGTCATCGCTCCCTATTCTTAAGGAAAGGCTTAACAAAAAAACAATTACTCGATTAAGGTTCCTTCCCGTCGGCTTGACGCATCACGAAGAGTCGCTGCCCCTGACCTAAAGACTCCATAGGCGCTTTGCCTTTATTACGAGCCATAGATTGCTCAGGAGCAGATACCCCTGGCTTTGGGTTCTGCCTAAAGCCAACATTTGAGGCTTGATAAGACTGCGTTGGTCCCTGACCCTTCTTCCTACAGTATGTTTTCATGTGGCCTTCCCTTCCACAATAGTAGCACACCCTCTTTTCCTTTTGACAGTTAAAACTTTTATGCCCGACTTCACCACAGTTGTGGCACAGAATCACCCCGCTACTCCAATCGGAGCCTCGGGCGGAGTCTGACTGGGTCGTCTCGGTCTTAGCACGACCAGACTTTTCAAATTTGGTAGGCGATGCCGGTCGCTTGAATGTACCAACCTGGCGATCCTGTTGCCTACCCTTTCCCTTAATCTGCTTCTCCCCGCTTTTGGGCGGATTCTTCCAGTGTGACCTCTATCTTGTAGGTTGCATCCACATATTGCTCTAATGTAGAACAACTGTGACGCACCATCAGAGGTTTGATTTCTGGATTCATCCATCCATGGAAGTACCAAATCTTTTGTTCTTCGCTCGACACTTCTGGCTCAGCATATTGCAACAAGCGATTGAACTTAGCTGCAAGCTCAATCACCTTTAACCCATAGGTCTTAGGGTACAGAAATTCCTTGTGCTTCTCCTCCCTCATAGCACGGGAAAAGAAACGGTCGGTCATCTTTGCTTTGAACATTCCCCAATTCAACTCGGGATGATCGGCTAAACCAGTGCTCTCCCACCATTCGCTAGCCACATCCTTGAGTTGAAGGGAGGCGATGTGCACTTTCTCAGTCTCAGTGCAATCCACGTTTCTGAACAGCCGTTCCATATGCGAGAACCAATATGCCACTCTGACTGGTTCTCCAGTACCGTCGTAGCTGTCAGGCCTTATTGAGCTCACGACCTTCAAGGCTCGACCATAAGTTCCTTTGTTCCTGACGACATCAACCTGGGGTACGTGATCCACTGGCTCCTCAACTTCAGGAATAACCTGAGGAACCGGAACACCTTGTGCTTGCGGTGCAATTGACCAAATTACGTCGGTGACCGTCTGTACAATAAACCCACGAATGGCTTCTTTGGTTGCGGCGTCCAACACTACCAGAGGATTAGCTTGTGCTTGGCCAACGCCTGCAAGGTTATTGTGAGAGACAGACTCACTCTCTTCCCCTTGATTAGCGGCGCTCCTCAGATTCAGCCTTGGGTTGTTACTTGGTCTTGTACCAGCACGGACTGTGTTTCTTGTGTTCATCATCTGCTGATGAACCATAACGTTGATTTAGAACTTTTCCAACTTGATCATGACACTTTAGTCAAATACGTTATGACACAGATTATAAGGGTCCAAACTAATAACTTTATATTAGTCTGACTAACCCTCCTCTGTTAACTTACAGAAATGACCTTCTTCTCCTTACTTGAGCATGGGTATTCTAGGAGAAATGTCAACCTTTACATGACATTAAGCCTAAGAAGAGACACTATCCCTAAGAATGGATCTAAGGAATAAGTAACACTCGAATCTTACAGAAATTTGAAAACCACTTATTAATAAACTTTATACTTTCAAACTTTATATACTAAACTTTAATAATATAATTATTTAGGAAAATTAGCTTTTCAAACTAGTGATACGATTATCCCAAAAAATAGCTTTTGAAGTTCAAATAGCTAAATCATTAAGTTAAATTAAATTCCAAGAAATAATTAAAACTTTTACTTTTAACATTTAAATTCTCAAAATTCCTTCTTAATCGAAAATAGTTTGAAAATCGTTTCGAAATTAGTTTTCGAAAATTCTCAAACCTAACAATAGGCCAATAATTTTAAAACCGTTGCTCTGATACCATAATTGTAACACCCCCGACTTATGTCGGTAGTGCCACACGCCAGTGACATCAGACGTTACCGTCCAAAGCCACCCTAGGCTTTAATCGGAACAATTAAACTTAAATGCGTATATAAATATTAAATGAAAGATTAAACAGCGGAAGACATTTTTATATGAAACTCAGCTCTTTTATTAAAAGATCTCTCATCAAACGAGAGTAGCGTCTTTACAACAGAGTAAAAATTTCAGCGAAAAACTTATAAATTATACAGCGGAAAACTTTTAAGAATCAACCTATAACATCGCTAGGTTATAAAGATATAGTAAAGTAATATTTAACAACTTAAAACACTGACACTTAAATCTTCGTCTGCAAGCCTCTTCTTCTTCGACTGGTTACTTCGACTTCGGGAATCAACCACTGATGTGCCGTAGGACGGATGACACCATCCAACCATGCAAAGAATAAAACCCGGTTGGTTAGTCTAATGAAAGACTATGCAAGGGTAAAAACAGAATGGTTCTAGTAATCGTAACCGTTTACTATCATTGTCCCTCGAATAATAACCGAAAGAACGATATATAACCCGGAACTTTCACGGAATGATTTAGTATTTAGATATGCTCTGAAAGGAAGACTCCAAAGGAATTGAGTCTTATGAGAAAGTATGACAATTGTTTGGGAACGTTACAGTTTCATACAAGCGTTTAAAAATGACTTGATCATTTGGGTCCACGACCAACCTCACCGCATAATGCGGATTCAGATTGGAAAGAGAACTTACTCTAACCGAAGTCCATGCGAGTTTCCAAGTTGTACTTCTCGCCCGAGGGTTCATTAATTATGTGCCTACCCGCACTTATCTTATCTTAATTTCAAAACGGATATTCATGTTAAAGCTTTTTAATATGATCTCGAGTAACTACGAAAGTTTACGATATCGAGTGACTACGAAGGTTTACGATCTCGAGTAACTACGAAAATTTATGGTCTCGAATGACTACGAAAGTTTATGGTCTCGAATGACTACGAAAGTTTACGATCTGGAAAGCATTTAGAGACTAGGTCCACTAATACTGAGTTATAAAGAAACGATTAATCCTCGTAAGGAATTAACGTTCCTACGAATACTCGTGCTAATCTAGCATTAAAGTTTACATTTAAATCCACAATAAAACCATTACGGTCATTAACAAGTATAATAGCGTTGTTTCTAGCAATATATACAACCTACTATAATATCATATTTTAATCACGTTATTTATAAAATCTGTTCCCAAACGAAAATAACAGTTCACTCCGATTTAATTAACAATTAAAAGCAATTGATAATTAATGGAACATGGAATGATTAAGCAAGAGTGAACCGCCACTTGCCTTAGTCTAGACGAACGATTGAGCGACAGTGGGTTTCTGGGTCCGGAACGGGAATGGAAATCGGATTACAGATTCCTATGACAACGACCCATAACGAAACCCTAGGTTAGATTCGACAATAAAATGATACGAATCTAAGAAAGAATGAACGAAATCGAAAGAACGAAAGTCCCGCCCGAGACCGAATCGTCCAAGGCCACGATCGCGATTGCCAAGGCAATCCGCGGTCGCGGCTGGGATTTCCGCGGTCGCGGCCGTCGAAGACTTCGTCCGCGAGTGTCAAAGACAGCGGCCGCGGACGCGGCCGGCCTTGTCACTGCCGTGGTCGCGGCCATGAACTCCGACGACCCAAAATGGAGAAAACCTCACCGGCGACGACGCGACGGGGCTCGATTCGAGGGGGCTTCGACTCCTGACCTCCTTGCGCCTCCAAAGCATCACTCCAAGGCTGCCACGACCACCGAAGAGAGCTCCGGCGACACCTCGAAACTCCGGCGAGGGAAGGAAAACGAGAGAGAGAGAGAGAGAGAGAGAGAGAGAGAGAGAGAGAGAGAGAGAGAGAGAGAGAGAGAGAGAGAGAGAGAGAGAGAGAGAGAGAGGAGATCAGATTTCGGTGCCCCTAAACCCTCCAGACTCGCCTCTATTTATAGCCAAGGAGAGGAGCTCCTCCCCGCCCAGATCAATGGCGAGTCAGGCGATCAACGGTGGCACGGACGACGAGCTCTGCAGACGAAGTGACACTGGCGTGTTGCACTTTTCCGCGGTCGCGGAACTTTTTCCGCGGTCGTGGAATATTCTTGTGCCCAGCTCTTCTGAGAGCCATTTTTCCGCGGTCGCGGAATTGCCCTTTTCCGCGGTCCCGAACAAATTTTTTAAGCCCCGAAAATACATCTAATGAATATTCCACGGCTCAGGGAATTACTACAGAGATCAAACACGTTACAGAAAATTCCGAACTTCGCCAAACGAGTCTTGTTTTCCCAAGGAGGGTTGGAAAATTACCCAAATACCCTTACTTACTAAAAATGAGGGGTATTATAATTATAACATGTGTTGATATAAAAATCAACCTGAGCTTGGTTCTGGCAGGTTTGCTGCTTATTATTTGTCACCTTATACTGGCTGTATACGTGTCCTTCTTTGATGGTGGGTAGACAGTTGGCATGTGAGGTGCCTCTTTTTACTAAGTGTTGCTGGTTTTGTAATATCTCATGTCTTATTGTTAGACACGTGGTAGTGAATTTATACTTGTCATTCGTTGGTTGTAGGAACATAGTAGGCATGTGCTTTGGGTTTTGTTTAATCTCTATGCTCCTGATTACCGAAGGTTATCTTTATTTCTACCTCCCTTTTTAAGCTTCTCTGTTGTATTATTTCGTGTATCTTATCAGTTTCCTTTTGTCTTCATTCAGGTTGTCTGCTCTGTTTTATATTAATTCAACTTCACTCCTCATTAGATTCGTTGAGTCCTCCTCTGAATTGTTGCCTCATTTTTTGTACTCTTCTTATTCATTAAAATACCTTTCATATCTTACATAAAAACACATTCATACTTTCTGCCTTGTAATCATCATTTTCTATTTTTAATTTTCTCATTTTACTTCTGCTTACATTGTTTAAATCTTCTACTCAAATTTTGTTTGCATTTAGTACGTTTGTTTCAGTACTCTTGCATTTAGTACATGTACAATGAATCAGGGATATATATCTCCCTTTCGCTTGTTGTTGCCCTTGTTAGTTTTAGCATGGTTTTTGTGTGCATTCATCTAACTCTGGCTTTCTCATCTATTCAGGAAAAGCATATCCAAACGCGTCGCGCTCGATCATATTTATACTTCAGCAGGTTGGTTTTTCCGCTAACTATCATCACTATTGTGCACTTAAAGAGTAGGTAGAGTTTGTTCGTGTATTCACTTTATGTTATACTGGACTGCTGCCATGTTGTGCTGCTCAATTGGTCTGCTTGAAGTATTTGACTTCTGTTGTTTATTTATTTTAATGACTGATGTTGTGTGTCAGAAGTTGTAACATAATTTTACCAATATTGCATTGTGCGCGTATTTTCTGATTTCAGTAATGAACTGTAATATGCAGTACTGAACTCCTCCGCTGTTAATTGCATAGCTATATGATTAACCTGCGAACTGGAGCTTATATCAAAGACAAATCGAGAAAAATGTGACTGACAGTTTGATGGAGGGTCACTGCATTCTTATGGACAAGAATTTCTTCTGCTAGGTGTATCATTTTTTGCATCATCTATCTTAATCTGAAGCATAACAGTCACTATCAAAGACAAATAATAAGCTTCTTACTGAATGTGTAAATAAAAAGCACAATGTCCTGATTTCTTTAATATTGTATTATGATGTGAAGAAATTGTGTCATTTAATCAAAGGTGTAATTACTGATTATGAAGTGGGACCATTTATGAAGATATTTAATTCGGTGATTTTAGGTAGTCATAGTCTTTGCTAGAAGCCAACTATGATTTATAGACTATATGTTATAGAGTATGTCATAAAGTCTATTGCTATTGTTACAGGGTCCTACGAGGTCACACCCTTAGAGTTTGGACTGGATCAGTTTATTGGGAGACATATTATATAAAGTATATAGTATAAAGTTATATATGATATAACTTTGGAGATAAGGTTTATTAATAATAAAGAGTTATTATTAATAATAAGAGATATACTTATTTAGGAAATAAGATATCTACACATGGTAATATAAAAGGAGGGCTTTCTAGGAGAAAACCCTAATCCATCTTTTACCCAAGGCAGTCGTACTCCTCCCTTGCTCTCTCCCTCGTTCGCCTTCGTTCCTCGCTCTAGCAACCGAGTCCCAGGCGATCCAGATCCAAGCTCGGGTGGACCAAATAGAGGAGTCACACATGAGGCTCTATTCTCTCTATTCCAGCAGATTAAAACACGCATCAAAAGGTATTTGATTCTTCCTATCTATGATCTATTTAGTTTATGCATGAGATCCTTGGTTAGATGTTAGGAAAACGTTTCCTGAAATTCCGCTTTACGCATCTAGAATCCCAACAGTGGTATCAGTTGCCTTTTGCATAAATTGATTAGATCAAGTTTAAAGTTTTAAATTTTGATGCATGTTCATGATTGTCTTGATTCAAATTAAGTGATAAATTGATATATAAGTTAATTTGCATGATTAAAATTCTGATTTTAATTGATTGGATTAGTAAGGTTGAAGAACTTTATGAACATATATGCATGTAAAATTGATCTACCCATACTTGATTTATATGATTTAATTATGCAAGAGATATGATTTTTTGGCATGTTTAAATCATTAGATGAAAATTTTGATTTTCATAAGATGAATCAACTTCCTAAATTCTACTTTTTGTTAAATTCTGAATTTATGAAAGAAATTGTTTCGGTCCAATATGAACTTTAGAAGATGAAATTAATTGTTAATTGTCATCTTCTACAGTAACTACGTACACTATGTACTTTAGAAGATAAAATTGTTAATTGGTTCGGTCCACTCTCAAATTTATGAAAGTTATCTCCTATACGTATTTTCTACAGTAACTATCAGTATAAGATAAAGTTCCGTTTTAATTGTTAATGCAGTATTGATTTGGTTTGTAGAATTGATTGGACAAGTTCGAATATGATATCCACATACAGAATTGTTAATTGTTAATTGTTGATTGGACAAGTTTGGACAAGTTTGATTAATTGTTAATTAATTGTTCGGATATGACAACGGGATGGTCAACAAACTGTATTGTTTGGCCGTGTGGATCGGTAGGCACGGATCGGTCCGAGTTTGACTTGGGCGCGATTCGATTCGGTTGGGTAGATTTGACATATTAGGATAATTTTCTAAATTATAAGATAAGATCTTATTTATTTAATTGGATAATATTTGATATTATCTAAATTATATAATTTCCTAAAAAGTTGTTAGGATAGATTCCCACTAGATTTAGATAAGGATATTTGATATCTTATCTTGTTTATGCATATATTATCCAATAATGCATTTTATCGATTAATTATGATTAATTCTATATATTATTTTTTAATTTGAATTAAGAATTTGATATTAAATTATTTATGTCATGAGATGATTTATTTAATTTAATATGGTTTTATTTAAATTAGTTAAATTGGTTATTACTATTAATTAGATTAATATTATTGATAATATTTGATATTATTATTGCATGTATGTGTTATAATATTATGATATTATTGCTTGCATGAGGTGACTAGTATGACCCACATTAGGATAGATAAATACGGTATGCGTACCGTTATGTTTTTCTTGTACACGATCTGCGTATCGTTATGTATTTTTGTAATTTAAATTTCTGCAAGAGAGTTTATTTCAATTATATGTAAGACAAGAAGAAGAAGATCCTAAGAAGACCAAAGGATGTAGATCCATAGAGAATACTAAGGATGTAGATCCAAGAGTAACAAGAGCCATGAAGATTAGATCTTTAATTTTGGTTTTTAGGGGCCATACTAGGATCACATTTAATTACTACATTACTTGAATGCTTTATTTCCCACTTTGCATGCTTGCTTGTTTGTTTATGCTATTTTGTTCACTAGTAAATTAACAACCAATGCATGCTTAAGTCCCTTAACAGAATATTGAGATCATGCATTTCCATATCATAACCATGAGGCCCTTGGGATTCGTTGGATAGTTTTCACCCTAGCGAGGTGTCCTTCCTTGACCTTGGGATAGTGCGGGTATATCTAATAGGGGCATGCTGCCTTGGTATGGTTACACTCAACAAGAGACCAAAAGGCTCAGTTTTGGATCTTGAAGCATAAGGATGAGTCTTACATAAGATGTGACCATCAACCAAGAGTTATAAGGTGTTATAATTAGTAAAGGAGTTTACATACCTTGATTACATGAGACTTGGGGAAGTGCCCTAGTACGCTCGAGTTTCATCTAAGATAGGATCTTGGAATCATTTTACTCACAAGGGACAATTTAATTGAGTAGAATGTGCAATAACTTATTGTTTATAGTTTGTCTAAATTTTAAGTTCTTGCATGTCAAGCATAATTTATCTGCATATTTTTTATTCCGTTTTGTAGTTACTATGTCTTCTGAACACCTCAAATTCACTCTCCTCTCAATAGTTGAGAAAAACCGTTTGAACGACACAAATTTCCTTGATTGGGAAAAACATATGAGAATCAATCTCAGGTCTGAGGGATAGGAGGATGTCCTTGAAACCCCCATCCCAGAGTTGATTGCCACTTCATCGGATGAGGATAAGGCAAGTCACAAAAACCTAGAAGAAAAGAAGAGGTGAACATTCTCCACTTTAGGTATTTACGTTACTGAAATCTTATCAACCAAGTCTCATTCTTGGATATTACATTCAGGATGTGGTTCTCACATTATTTCGAATGTGCAAGGACTAAGACATAGGAGACGGTTGCAAAAGGGTGAGATAGATCTCCGTGTTGGAAATGGAGCAAGAGTTGCTGCACTTGCCATTGGAGATTATAGTCTACCTCTACCTTATGGCTTAGTTTTAGAACTTTATAATTGTTATTTTGTTCCATCTATTACTAAGAATTTGATTTCAATTTCAGTTTTGAACCTTGAGGGTTATGAATTTGTCATTAAGAATTGTTTTTCCATTTATAAGAATGACATTTTCTATGCTCAAGCCCATGTGAGTAGTAGTGGACTATACATGCTGGATCTCAAATCTGAAATTTATAACGTTGATACAAAGAGGCAAAAGTAGAATATAAGTGAAGCCAATCTATGGCATTGTCGCTTGGGTCACATTAGCATCAAACGCATGAAGGAACTCCAAATGGTTGGTAGCCTAAAGTCATTTGATTTAGAATCATTTGAAACATGTGAGTCATGTCTGATGGGCAAGATGACAAGGTCACCTTTCACTGGTACGAGTGAGAGGACTACTGAGCTCTTAGCTCTCATACATACCGATGTGTGTGGACCTATGAGCACAAAAGCTAGGAGAGGCTATCGACACTTCATTACATTTACTGATGATTTTAGTAGATATGAGTATATCTACTTAATGAAGCATACACTAGTGGAAAAAACCCTTTTAGAGACGGGCCTTTTGACACTTATTGAGGCGTACACCGTTCGCCTCTACTGCGGGGGCTGCAACAAGTAAGGACCCTTTTTGAGACGGACAATATACGCTTCTAAAAGGACCTTATTGAGGCGGGCCTCCTAAGCCCGCCTCAACAAGTCCCTTACTTTGGCGCCAAAACGAGGTGCTTGTTGAGGCGGGCCTATAAAGGCCCGTCTCAACAAGTGTTTTTTTTTTTTTTTGGGTGGGTGTCGGTTGTTGAGGCGGGCCTATATAGGCCCGCCTCAAAAAGTCTTTTAAAAAAAAAAAAAACGGGATGCATATATTATTTCCAGCCAGTTAGAATGTATATCATAAACAATTCATTATAAGACAGTAATGCATATATTGTTTTCAGCCAGTTAAAAGTATTCAAAATCCAAACATAAGAGGCAACAAGAAAATGAAAGGGAAAAGAAAATGTAGAGATCAATTGTATAAATTAAGCATCTTTCATTCAAGCAAAGACAAGCCAATGAAGCAATGAAATACTGTACCAACCCTCCAATGGCATTGGCCTTTCAGAGTATATCTGTTGTTACTCTATTCATTCCATATCTCCCTCTCTAGACATGTACTACTCTCAGTTTTTTAACATTTTCCAGTTTTGACTAAAGAAGTTTAAATTATCCATCCAAACCTCCCGATTTCTTCTTCATCAGCAACTCCATCTTCTTCAGCACTTTTGAGATCTCCAGCAGTTCCTGCTCCCTCCTTGCCTTCTCCTTCAGCATATCATTGTACCTTTCCTGTTCAAAAAAGAAGAATGATGGGTTAATCTAACTGAATTGGTGCTTCAAAGGCCAGATAAAGGGGAAGACATCATGCATTTCAATGGAACAGTAAGAGCTTTAATTAAAACTAAATGCCCATATACTGTGATAGCTAATTCATTTTCTGTAACACAAAAATACTGGCTAGGTGACTCTCTCTCTTATATATAATTAGAGCAATTTAAGTCAATTAATTTAAAAACACAAGCATTGTTTTAGTCGGTTCCCTTTACGCCAAACGCAAGGAAGATTCATACAAGAAAAAAACAAAGAGACAGTGCATAGCAAGCGAAGTTCAGGCTAAAATGATTAACAGGAAAATCCAACTCTAAGTTGCAAATAACAACTAAAAATCAAAGATTCTAACAACTAAAAATCAAAGATCATCTTCTCTATTATACATCGACCGTTGCCGCATATGTCTTGCCCCTTTCTCCTCAGGGAGATCTGCTCCACTATCAACTATAAAGTCTGGAAACACAAGATTCTCAATCAGTAAACACAGAGATTCATGTGTTTGTTTCATGGCAAGTCCCACAACCCAAGTTGTATTTTACAATCCATCTTTAAAATTCTACTAAGATACAAGAATCATGAAAGAAGAGCTTCTAAGTAGTCACTGAGATTCATGTTTTGTTTGATGCCAGCCACCAGAGCCCAAGTTGCACTTCACAATCTATCTAAAATTCTACTAAGAATTCCAGAATTATGATTGAATAGCTTCTAAATAATCGGCAATTATCAGTAGATTATAAGGCAATAAGATCATAAACAAACCGTCCCAAATTCATAAACCCTTATCGCCCCAATGTGACAAATTTAACAGAAATATTTGCAGCTAAAATTACCCAGAAATCAATTAAGTAAAACCTAATATATGTCACGAATCAAAGCACCCGATTCGTTAATAGTGTGCGAACCAACAAAACCCTAAATCGCAAAAAGAAAAGAAGCGGCATAATACTAACCATCTTCACCCTCCTCCTCTTCTTCCTCCTCGCCACTGTCAACTATAGCTTCATCGTCAATCAAAGCAGAGACCCGACCCCTTTTCGACGAGCGCCGCTTGGAAGCACCACTATGATACTCCTCCTCCTCGTACTCCTCCTCTTTCTCCTCATCGTCTTTCTCAGCGACGTCGTCAATAAACTCGGATCTCCTCCTCTTTCCGCTTGGGGTGGCTCGCCGGTGGTCGGGGTGATGGAGAGAGAGCGTGAGGAGGGAGTTCGGGGGAGAGATGGATGCAAAGGAGGGTTAGGGCTGAGAGGTATCGAGGCTGGGAGAAAAGAAAGAGAGGAGAGAGAGAAAGAAAAGAGGGAGAGAGAAAGAAAAGCCAAAGAGAGAAAAAAAAGAAATTATTGAGGCGGGCTTTAAGAGGCCCGCCTCAACAAGCTTTAATTGAGGCGGGCTATTTCGCCCGCCTCAATTAGGTATCAGTAGAGGCGGGCCTAACATTGGCCCGCCTCTAATACTTTAGCGGGAATATTTTTTTCAGAAACTTTTTGAGGCGTATAATAAATTGCCCGCCTCAACAAGCTTTAATTGAGGCGGACTATTTCGCCCGCCTCAATTAGATATCAGTAGAGGCGGGCCTAACATTGGCCCGCCTCTAATACTTTAGCGGGAATATTTTTTTTAGAAACTTGTTGAGGCGTATATTAATTTGCCCGCCTCAAAAACCAAAAAAAGTGATTGCCTAAGTCGTTATTGAGGCGTTTTGTGTTATGTACGCCTCTAAAAGGGAGCCTCAAAAAGTGTTTTTTCCACTAGTGATAAATCTGAGTCCTTTGAAAAGTTCAAAGAATTCCAGAATGAAGTTGAGACACAGACTGGCAAGAAGATAAAGGCACTCCGATCAGATCGATGGGGCTAATATCTGAGCCAAGAATTCGACCATCACTTGAGGAGTTGTGGCATTTTGACACAACTGACTCCACCAGGCACGCCACAGTTGAATGACGTATCTGAGTGGAGGAACAGGACATCGTTAGACATGGTCCGCTCAATGATGAGTTTTGCTGATCTTCCTATATCCTTTTGGGGATATGCCCTCACCACTGCTGTGTTCACACTAAACATGATTCCGTCATGATCAGTTGACAAGACACCACATGAGATATGGTATGGAAAGGTTCCTAGCTTGTCATTTCTGAAGGTCTGGGGATACGAAGCATATGTAAAGCATTTACTATCTGACAAGCTAGCACCAAAATCAGACAAATGCTTCTTTATAGGTTATCCCAAGGAAACAAGGGGATATTATTTCTACAATCCCACTGAGAACAAAGTGTTTGTTGCTCGGGATAGTGTCTTTTTGGAAAAGGACTTCTTTTCCCAGAAGCCAAGTGGGAGAAATGTTCAGCTTGATGAGATTCAAGCTGAGCAACAAACCCAACAAAGTGAGGACATAGACGATGTCACTGAGGAACTTGATTTTGGGGGCGTACCTTCTCAAAGGGAAACTGCCCAGATTCAAGATGCAATTCCTCAAGTTGATGAAGCACCTGAGGTTCCGCATACAGCTGTGGTCAACCCATCAGCTGAAATCTCTCCTATTGTTGGACCACATTGGAGATCAGACAAGCTAAGGCAGCTGCCTAGGCGTTATGAGGATTACGTCTTGACTGCTAGCATTGACGTTCTACTTTTAGATAACGGTGAGCCTGCGACCTATAAACAAGCGATGGCGGACCCCGACTCTGAGAAATGGCTGGTTGCCATGAAATCCGAAATGGATCCATGTCTGAGAATCAAGTATGGAACTTGATAGATTTGCCTGATGGGGTAAAACCTATTGCATGCAAATGAGTCTTTGAGATCAAGACAGACAAGGATGGAAACGTTTCTGTCTATAAGGCAAGACTAGTTGTCAAAGGATTTAGACAGGTTCATGGTACTGACCATGATGAAACGTTTGCACGGTCGTTATGATCAGGTCCATTAGGATACTCCTAGCGATTGCCGCTTATTATGATTATGAGATTTGGCAAATCCTAGGAGAGTATGCAAGCTTAAGAAGTCCATCTATGGACTTAAGCAAGCATCCTGGAGTTGGAATCTTCATTTTGATGAAGTGGTCAAAAAGTTTGATTTCGTCAGATGCGAAGAAGAGCCCTGTGTCTACAAGAAGTTTAATGGGAGCAAAGTGGCCTTACTAGTTCTATATGTGGATGACATATTACTCTTTGGGAATGACATTCCTATGCTGGAGACAGTTAAGGAGTGACTTAAGAAGTATTTCTCAATAAAGGACTTGGGAGAGGCTGAGTACATACTAGGCATTAAGATCTATAGAGATAGATCTAAGAGACATTGGTCTAAGTCAGGGAACTTATGTAGATAAGGTCCTTGATAGATTCAATATGATGAACTCTAAGAAAAGGTTCCTGCCTATGCAGCATGGCTTATATCTCAGCAAGAGCCAGTGTTCTAAGACACCTGGTGAGGCTGAAAGAATGAGCAGGATTCCCTATGCCTCAACCATAGGATCCATCATGTATGCAATGACTTGTACTCGCCCAGATGTTGCATATGCTTTGAGCATGTGTAGAAGGTACCAATCAAACCCGGGTGATGCACATTGGTGTGCAGCCAAGAACAACCTGGAGTACTTACGAAGGACTAGGGATGATCTCTTGATATTTGGAGGTGATGACGAGCTGGTCGTCAATGGCTATATTGATGCAAGTTTTCAGACATACGTAAATGATTTTGAATCTCAATCTGGATATGTCCTCATTCTGAATGAAGGAGCCGTCAGTTGGAAGAGTTCCAAATCCAGACATGTTCTACGGAAGTACCACATGATCAGACACTATGTTGATAGTGGAGATGTGAGGATGTACAAAGTGCACACAGACGACAACATTGCAGATCCTTTTGACCAAGCCCATGTCTAGGCCCAAGCATGACAGTCACACTCGGGCCAAAGGACTCAAGCACATTAGAGAGTTCTTTTGAGACATTGTTTGTTTTATGATAAACCTTGTTTATTGTTATCACAGACATTTATGCTTGACTTATATATGAGTTTCATATTATTATTTAATCATTGCTTGGGATTAGATAAAGTATCCAAACAATTTAATAGTTATCAAATGGGCTCATCAAAACTGTTTTGGTGAATGAAACCCCATTAGGTGAACTGAAATTATAAAATTGTTAGAAGTCCATGGTCTAAGTTGTTAACTTAGATACAAATGACTTAATCAAAAGACCATATGTGAGATTGATTGATAACACCGGGTTTCATGTGTTATAGGGACATGTAGATGTCTAATCGATTACATAGATGTGTATACCGATACACACCGGACAGACCTACCTTAGGGCTCCTCAAGGTTTTATTGCGGAGTTCTAGGATTATTCATGATTAGTGAGTTTGATAACAGGTTTCTAGTCGTGTAAAAACTGCTATGCAAAATATCAAAACAAACCCTAAACCGTAGTCCTAGGTAAGTAAATGTCGAATCGACAGGGAGGCGGATTCTATCTTAGTATGCAATTTATATGTCAATCCAAAGTAACCAAAGGGGGGTTTTGTGAGTTTAAGTAATCTAAGCATGCAAAAACAAACAAGCGAAAGAGTTGTGAAATCAGTGATGGGAAAAACACTTAGTCAAATAACATCCACTATTCGTATGACAAGTTGATCCTAGATACTCATTCAGAATCTCAGGCAATGGAAATTCCAATTCCTTTTCAGATGTAACTAATAGCACAACCAGATACTATTAGCACTAACTAATTAAACAACCCTGAAACTATCAAGATTTAGTTTAACAGCAGCTTTACGGATAGGAATATAGTTGGATACAATTCTAGCATAAAACAACCAGATATTATCCTAGAATGTAAATCAGTTCTCTTCTGCATAAGACTAGCACAACCAGATACTAGCACGATGCAGTTGCTACTCTGAAATAGATATGCTCAACCAGTAATAATCTAAATATAGCAATAGATCAATAACAACAAACCCTAGTTGATCAGACTTGAAATTATCAATATCAATCATAAGCAATCAAGCAAGAGAATAGATAAAATCCATGCAATAGATTAAGAACGAGAATCTCACAACTGAATCAAAATGAAAGCTTCAGCGTCTGACTAAGCCAAAGAGGCTTAGTTCTTCATAGCGTAGAACGTAGAAAGGAAAAGTGAAATTAGGGTTCGAGAGAGATTCGAGAGATAGGTAAACAAGCCTTTTCTCAACCCTTAAATACTAAAGGAAATAAAGCTAAGTTAACCTAAAACGAAATAATAAAATAATGCGAAATAACATAAAAGGAAAATCGGCTCGGCAGACTTCAGACACGCACGGCGGTCGCTGCAACCTCCACGACGGGCGCCGTAATCGCGGCGGGCGCCGTATTTCCACGGCGGGCACCGTAACCAAGTCGTAGCTAGCTTCTCTGGGCAGGAATTGGCGGCGGTCGCCGTAAGTTGCACGGCAGTCGTCATGCACTCGTTTCTTCCTCCTTTGTCTCTTCAGCTCCCGAAAGCGTGTCTTCAGCACCTCCTCGCCAATACTTTATAACTCCTTGGCGTCTACTACTGGTGACTTCTCCTCAGTATCTCCTATGATCTCCAAAATAGCTCAAACACCTCCAAATACACCAACTTCGCCTCCAAACGCCATGCACATGAATGTGTCTAAATCTACCCGAATGGCACCAATAAAACCTCTAATGACTCTTACTTAAACCCTACAAAGTAGCGCTTATCAAACCACCCCATGCTTAGACCTTTGCTCGTCCTCGAGTAAACTAATAAAGAGTCTACTCCTCCAATGTAGCATCCAAGGTCTCAGGAAGCATATCCTCCAACTAAGAGTCACCTAACCCATGCCAAGCTCCTGGCACCAATCTCATTCACAACACATCCACAACTCAACAAGCTTAAGGGCAAGCAGAGTACTTCCCCCAAGCTAAACCCGGACATCCAATAGTGTGAGTAACCTCTAATCCTAGCCTCCATCTATTGCTCCTTATGTCTCCCAGAGTGACCTACCCGACAATCCTTCTTTGACTCCTCTTCTTATGACGCCTCGCCAAGAATAATGAGAAATCCTAAAATCACTCTTCTTCTTTTTCGCTCATTTTGCCAAGGCGCCCTTTCGGGTTTTTACCAAGCCACTCATTTCATTTTCCAATAGATGTGCTCACATAAGCTCACGTCACTCATTGACCACATATTACCCCAGCCTAATGCCGGTCCAAGCCATCTGCTTATTACCTAGGCCGCCCTTTCGGGTTTTCGACCTATCCCAGGATTTTTAATGCACGCCTTTTTTCAGATTTTCGGCTTTTTCTTTATATTCATTTTTCTCCTCAGCAACGTAGCAAGTATAAAACTCCACCCCATGCTTAAACATTGCATTGTCCTCAATGTAATGAAAGACAAAAGAATAAAGCACAAGGAAAAGCAAAAAAAATAACTCACAACGTTGCCGAGTTGTCTTGGACACTTCCTTGTTGCTGGCGGTGTAGTCATAAAAGCTCATATCCAGGTGTTGAGCATGCGTCTTCATCACTCCATAATCTACTTCTACCGTGCAACCATAAGGTGACCACTTGGTGAGTAGTGGTAATCAAAGGATTCGGGGCTGCACGGCCTTCAACTCTATCAACTCCTACCACGCAACCAATATGAACCACTCTGGTGAAAAGTGGTATACGAGTATGGCGGGGTTGCATGGCCTTCAAAAATGGGCCCAGATGTCATCGTGTTCGGGCCCTGGTGTACCTCCTCTCCAGCTGTCGACTGCAGGGCCATCATCGTTGCCAAACAAATGTAGGGTGAATGTATTTCCTCCGTTAGCAACATGATGCACACCTCTCCGTGGGGAATCTGGACAGTTCGATAAAACTTTTTTTTCCGTCTTTTGCACCCCGTTAGGTTTTTTCGGGGTCCTTTTTTTTCGAACCTGAGAATGGCGGCGATCGCCGTAATTAAATGACGGTCGCCGTCATTTGCCGTAAGCAGAGTGAGCGAGGGAGGGGAAAACAGTGGGCGCCGTAAGGAGGGCGGCGGGCGCCGTGAACTCCTTCTTCGCTTTGATGCGCTTCCTACATGTTAGTTCGACAAAAAAGAAGAAGCAAAAACTAAAGGGAAAAACAAAAGAAATTGACTAAGGAAAAGGAAATAAACTACCTAACATCGGGTTGCCTCCCGAGCAGCGCCTTAGTTAATGTTGTGACTCGACATACTACTCGAACAACCTCAATCCATATCATTAGGCTCTTTAGGAACCTTCTCAATCCATACCTCCTTCCTGAACCAATCATGGAAATGTTTGAACCTTAGACCATTCTTATTCTTCAACGGCTCCTCCACCTTGACCTTCTTAGTCGCGTCTACCCCATACTTAAATCGATCAGGGGGGTGTTTAGCCTCAACTTCAGGGGCCTGCACTAAGGAGGGAACGAGCTTCTCGCTCGGAGTTAGCAGCAAAGGTGATTTACCTGGTAGCTCTGGAGGGAGCTTATAGGGAGCGTCCAACTCAGTGATGACTTCCTGTAAGTTAGTAGATAGAGCAATATCCAAGATAGAATCAACAATAGGTGGTGTGTTATCTAGGTGGTCCTCATCAAAAACATCTTGTACCATAGGCTCAAGGATATCAATTGCACACAAAGAATGATCATCAGAAGGAAATTTCATGGCTTCATAGATATTATAATTAATGGTTTGGCCATCAAATTCCATAGTCAAGGAACCAGTACTTACGTTGATCTTAGTGTTGGCAGTTTTCAAGAAGGGTCTCCCTAACATAATAGGGGTTGCATGCATATCATGTTCCATATCAAGCACATAGAAGTCAGCATGAAAGGTAAGATCACCAACCCTAACCAAAACATCCTCCACTATCCCTATAGGATGCACACTAGATCTATCAGCTAACTGAATGGAAATTTTGGTCGCATGCATGGGTCCTAATCTTAAGGATTCACAAAGAGATGAAGGTAAAACATTAATGGAGGCACCCAAATCTAACATAGCTTTATTGAACTTAGTACCTCCAATAGTGACGGGGATGGTGAACATACCTGGGTCGCCACACTTCTTGGGTAAGCACTTCTGAAAAATAGCAGAGACATGTTCGCTTACCTTGACCTTCTTCTTGTTGTTCCTGTCTTGGTTTCTCTTCGTGGTGCACATCTGCTTCAAGAACTTTGCATTCGAGGGACAAACTTGATCAAATTTAGGAGAGGCATGTTGACCTCAACGTTTTTGAACATCTCAAACATGTCCTTGTCCTGCGCAAGTGGTTTGGTACGCTTTAAAGCAGACGGGAACGGTGCAACAGGCTTCCACTCAGGAAAAATTGGGGGTACATACTCCTTCTCAGCCTCAGGATCGACTACAGTATCACGGCGGGCGCCGTAAGAGGTGCGGCGGTCGCCGTGAACATCATCAGAAAGTTCGGGATTTTGCTCACCGTCACGGCGGGCGCCGTGATTATTGCGGCGGGCGCCGCAATTTTCATCATAAAATTCGAGAGCTGAGTCATTTTCACGGCGGGCGTCGTGGTATTCACGGCGGTCGCCGTCGATGTCACGGCGGGCTCCGTAAGAGGCACAACGGTCACCGTCGCTGTTCTGCTCCAGATCCGAGGTTTCTTCCTTGTTGACCTCGGAATTATCCTCCTCGAGCCTCTTTCCACTCCTCAGCATTACAGCATTGGCATTTCTAATGTTCGGGTTCACTTCCGTTTGAGATAAAAGTTTACCAGAGACCTTTGCGTCAAGCTTGCTCACCACTTGAGAAATTTGACCAAATTGCCTTTCCAAATTCTGAATGCTCGCTTGTGTTGTCTCTTGGAATTGCAATTGGTTCTTAGTCAACTTAGCAATATTGTCATTGAGATTGGCGTTGCTCTGCATCAACATCTTCATCATGTCATCCATAGAGTGTGAAGAGTTCGAGCTCTGCCCTTGAGGTCGTGGCACAAGGCTGTTGAGGATTACCTTGTGGTTGATTTTGCTCTGGGTCTCTCCATCTGAAGTTGGGATGATCCCTCCAACCAGGATTGTATGTATTAGAATAAGGGTCATGCATGGGCCTCTGTTGATATCCTTCTACATGGTTCACTTCCTCTTGTAGAGTAGGACATGAATCAGTAGGATGCAAGTCGTTATGACAGATCTCACAGGCCTTAGCCTGTTGAGGCGTACCTTTCAGCTTCAGGTGCCTCACCTCCTCTCTCAGCACATCAAAATCAGCCTGATCAATCTTTGACTGAGAACTAGCAACTACCAAGTTTTGGGAACCTCTCCTACTGTACTGTCTAGAGTCATCAGCCAGAGTAGCAAATATCTCTAGAGCTTCTTTGTAAGTCTTCTTCAGAATATTCCCATCACATGAGGAATTCACCATCCGACGGTCATCTTCACGGAGTCCTCCATGCAGATAAAGAATCAGATCATGATTAGCATAGCCATGGTAGGGGCAACTCTTCACCAGTTTCTTGAAGCGCTCATAATAATCATAGAGAGACTCATTAGACAGCTGCTCCACGTTGCAGATCTTCTTCTTGAGCTGATTGGACTTGATTGCCGGAAAGTATTTATCAAGAAACACCTTCTTCAAATTCACCCAAGTAGTAACGCTTCCTGGCGGTAAAGAATGATACCAGTCTTTAGCCGATTCCTTTAGAGAAAAGGAAAAGACTCTCAACCTCATCTGGTCTTCAGTAATATCAGACGGTCGCATGCTGGTGCAGACCTCAAGAAACTCATCCAGGTGCTGAATAGGATCCTCTAGCGGGGTTCCACTGAATTTCGAGAGTAAATTGACTACTCCTGTCTTGAGCTCAAATTTAACTCCTTCACCAAGGGCAGGGAATTGCACAGCACGAGTTGGTTGCTCCAAGTTAGGAGCTGTCAAAGACTCAAGAGTAACACGGGCTACCATTGTATCAGCTTCCTGAAGTAGCAAATTCGCAGCCCTGCGAGCTTGAAGGAAAGTTTTTTCGATTTCTGGATAAAAAAACTAGAGGTAGATTATTAGTAACACGGGTGTGAACCATAAGATAGGTTCACACCAAGATTGGCACACAAATCACACACACAAAATAGATTATTGCCTCCCCGGCAACGGCGCCAATTTGATAACAGGTTTCTAGTCGTGTAAAAACTGTTATGCAAAATATCAAAACAAACCCTAAACCGTAGTCCTAGGTAAGTAAAGGTCAAATCCACAGGGAGGCGGATTCTATCTTAGTATGCAATTTATATGTCAATCCAAAGTAACCAAAGGGGTTTTTGTGAGTTTAAGTAATCTAAGCATGCAAAAACAAACAAGCGAAAGAGTTGTGAAATCAGTGATGGGAAAAACACTTAGTCAAACAACATCCACTATTCGTATGACAAGTTGATCCTAGATACTCATTCAGAATCTCAGGCAATGGAAATTCCAATTCCTTTTCAGATGTAACTAATAACACAACCAGATACTATTAGCACTAACTAATTAAACAACCCTGAAACTATCAAGATTCAGTTTAACAGTAGCTTTACGGATAGGAATATAGTTAGATACAATTCTAGCATAAAACAACCAGATATTATCCTAGAATGTAAATCAGTTCTCTTCTGCATAAGACTGGCACAACCAGATATTAGCACGATGCAGTTGCTACTCTGAAATAGATATGCTCAACCAGTAACAATCTAAATCTAGCAATAGATCAATAACAACAAACCCTAGTTGATCAGACTAGAAATTATCAATATCAATCATAAGCAATCAAGCAAGAGAATAGATAAAATCCATGCAATAGATTAAGAACGAGAATCTCACAACTGAATCAAAACGAAAGCTTCAACGTCTGACTAAGCCAACGAGGCGTAGTTCTTCATAGCGTAGAACGTAGAAAGGAAAAGTGAAATTAGGGTTCGAGAGAGATTCGAGAGATAGGCAAACAAGCCTTTTCTCAACCCTTAAATACTAAAGGAAATAAAGCTAAGTTAACCTAAAACGAAATAATAAAAATGTAATAAAATAATGCGAAATAACATATAAGGAAAATCGGCTCGGCAGACTTCAGACACGCACGGCGGTCGCTGCAACCTCCACGGCGGGCGCCGTAATCGCGGCAGGCGCCGTATTTCCACGGCGGGCGCCGTAACCAAGTCGTAGCTAGCTTCTCTGGGCAGGAATTGGCGGAGGTCGCCGTAAGTTGCACGGCGGTCGTCGTGCACTCGTTTCTGCCTCCTTTGTCTCTTCAGCTCCCGAAAGCGTGTCTTCAGCACCTCCTCGCCAATACTTCATAACTCCTTGGCGTCTACTACTGGTGACTTCTCCTCAATATCTCCTATGATCTCCAAAATAGCTCAAACACCTCCAAATACACCAACTTCGCCTCCAAACGCCATGCACGTGAATGTGTCTAAATCTACCCGAATGGCACCAATAAAACCTCTAATGACTCTTACTTAAACCCTACAAAGTAGCGCTTATCAGAGTTCCTTAGACATGAGTATGATATAGTTATCATTTGACTGCTGGTATGTCTTTGACACCGTCAAACGCTGACCGTAATAGGCAGTGATTGGGATTGCCAAAAGTTGAGTGGGAGCTGTAGTCGTACAAGATTGAATATGTCCTCCTATTCCATGTATACCATGATACATTTGGAAAGGATTGGTGTCTCGGCCACTTGAAGAGTGAGAACTGTGAAAACGCATGGCCATGCTTAGATGGATTATTAGTAATCATCTGTACTGACAGTTTGATCTCAAGAGTTCAAGAAACGTATTTGATGGTAAAGATGAGTTTCATCATATAGTCAAATAAGACACTAAGTGACAAATGAATTTTAACATTGCACACTTGTTTTAAGGACAAGTGGGAGATTGAAGGAATTGTATCCTTTAATCAAATGTGCAATTACTGATTATAAAGTGGGACCATTTATGGAGATATTTAATCCGGTGATTTTAGGTAGTCATAGTGTTTTGCTAGAAGCCAACTATGATTTATAGACTATATGTTATAGAGTATGTCATAAAGTCTATTGCTATTGTTACCGGGTCCTACGAGGTCACACCCTTAGAGTTTGGACTGGATCGGTTTATTAGGAGACATATTATATAAAGTATATAGTATAAAGTTATATATGATATAACTTGGGAGATAAGGTTTGTTAATAATAAAGAGTTATTATTAATAATAAGAGATATACTTATTTAGGAAATAAGATATCTACATATGGTAATATAAAAGGAGGGCTTTCTAGGAGAAAACCCTAATCCATCTTTTACCCAAGGCAGCCGTACTCCTCCCTTGCTCTCTCCCTCGTTCGCCTTCGTTCCTCGCTCTAGCAATCGAGTCCTAGGCGATCCAGATCCAAGCTCGGGTGGACCAAATAGAGGAGTCACACATGAGGCTCTATTCTCTCTATTCCAGCAGATTAAAACACGCATCAAAAGGTATTTGATTCTTCCTATCTATGATTTATTTAGTTTATGCATGAGATCCTTGGTTAGACGTTAGGAAAACGTTTCCTGAAATTCCGCTTTACGCATCTAAAATCCCAACATGATGGGCATCCTATAGGATTTTAGCTTTTTTGGCGCAAGTAATGAAGCAGATTATCACATTTTGAATGCACTAAAATAATGGAATTGACCTTATCCCAACTTTTTAGAGTTTAAAAGTTGTAAATTGAAGAAGTATTTCTTGCCAATTGGCATATTCTGTTATTTATCAACACTAATAAATTGTGTGCATTTTTCTATTGTAAAATTCAGATTAGTACTTCGGTTAGTGTAGACTTATAATTGAAGTTGCCTTTTGCTTTACATTGTTATTTGTCTTTCTCTATATTCCCTTAAAATTATCATTTCCAATCATTGTTAATTGATAATATTTTGTTGCTTATAAATCATTTTATTTTTGCACAGCCTACTACTGTTTATTTTCGGAAAATATAAATGGTTCTAAAAAAAAATGTTATGCGTAATGAATATGGTATGTTGTAGGATGAATCCGAAGATGAAATACCTTGATGAACTGAGTCCAAGAACACGATGCTACTCCGTGAAAGTAACAGTAACTACCAAAAACCGAGTTGCTCAACCGGTTGGAAAAAACCGATATCAATGCCTCATCTTGAAAGATGAAAATGTACTACATTCCTTCATCGGTCAGTGAAAAACTTTTGATTCCCTTGTACTAGGAATACGTATGTCCTTCTAACTTTCATTTGTTCCACCAACTGTAAAGGACAACCACATGGATGCTACAATGTACGGAGATGACATTGACATGTTCAAGGATATTATCCAAAAGAATGGGGAATATGAAATCAGCAATGCCTTCATAAGTCAAGCAAATCCAAATTTCTACACTCGTTGTGTTGATATGCAAATGACAATTTCAAGTCGAACACTTGTTCAAAGACTTGACTCTGGCGCTTCTTCAAGCCAAACAAGCGTTGCATACCGTGACATAGGTTCCATTCCTCGCAACCCTTATATCAGCGAAGAGTTTGGTATGTACTCTCAATATCTCATACATTTCTGCATTGTAGCACACCTCTTTTGACAACTTACGTTTCACAGTCTTTTAGTGTCCAACATTGCACCACACCTCTTTTACCAAAATGTAAACATATGTGACTTCCTTTCAGATCTTGTTGCCATTGTTCTCTACGTGGGACCACCAAAACCCATAACTAGAAGCAATGCATTCCCAGTGAATGTGTCTGAGATTCTACTGACAGATGATAGGTATTTTTTTCCCTCCTCATACATCAATCAGATATGACATTTTACACCTCCTGATTGATGTCATTACAACACTAATTCTATTCCAAATTACCTTCGCAACACCGAGGACACATTAACTGTGTCACTGTGGAATGACCTCGCAGACAATGAGGTTGTTACACTTGCTTCAGAGGTGGACAAGTACCCACTAATCAGCTTGAGCGATTTACATGCAAGCACATTTCATGGTTAGCACATGTTTTCCCAATTTATAGTGCGAAAATGCATATACACACGATTGCATTTAACTACTTCAATATGTGTCTTAGGGTTTTCTCTTGCATCATCAAGATCCACAATAGTATCATTTGATCCGGTGGGCGAACGAGCTGAAGCCTTGCTCAAATGGTATGAGCTTATTATATATCAAACATTTACCCTTCGCTCATTACTACTTTCCCTGAATATGATATAAGTTTACTATACATCAAACATTCCTTCCTTAAGTAGGAAGGAAACCAATGCCTCTGTTGTGAAAGAGTGCAAGTCGAGGGCCGAATAAACACGTACCAACAACACATCACCTCTGATGAGCACAATCAAAGAAATATTAGCCAAAACGGTAAATTCATTAGCCACGATTGTACCACATTTGTCAAAAAAATTATACACTTTGGAAAGTTGTTTACATATCTCTTTGATCTTGCAGCCTGAAAACATTGTGTACGATCGAAACGTTTGCCTCAAGATATTCATCCCAGATTTCAAGAGGGAGAACATCACCACTTTCTTTGCATGCACCATATGCGGAAAGAAATGCGACCAAGTGGGTGATGCTTCGTTCGAGTGCTGCTTTTGTGGACGTATGTCGCCCGCAGAGCCAATGTACTTCATTCCTTCTATAATTTACAGCTTCTCACGCTTTCAATACATAATACACTTCAAAAAATTTATGCCTATTGTCTTTTAAACTTGTCTGAGTCATTCTTTCTTTTCCGATGACTTCGTGAATGTCCTTAACATTATCTTCTTTTGAAGTTGTATGGAAGTGTTTGAATATGTATATTCTGACTGACTTACACTTACTGATTGCAGCCTTGAGCTTAAGTGTCCTACACCACAATTTCTGAAACCTCCTTCTCCTATTTCATTCATTATTTCACCATATCAGTAAATTTATTGCAACATCAACTGCAAATTATAAAACTATTTTTTTAGTAATGTTGTTATGCTATGTACAGTATACTTCGTAACCAATAGTTTGAGATTTTTCATTTAGTCGATCTGTGGTTCACATAATAGTCACTTGAACGCCATCAGTCATGTAATATACTATAGTTGGTTTTTCCCTATGATAAATTCTGAGGATGGAAAACGGTGTGGTAAATGATATGCTCATTGTCTGTCTGTGTTTGCATGGAGTATGTTCTTGTATGCTAAATGTTGTGGATTTTAGGTGCAGAAGGACGATAGAAACTGAACTTGACTACTAATTGATGGTTTCCACTTTCACTAATTTTGTGTTGTACATGCCTTACAAACTGAGTTATAATTTTTTACACCATAATTTCTTATATGAGCCACGGTAGAGATGACATTGTCTAGGATATAGTATTAACTTTGTAGGATATAATTGTCCTTTCAGATAACAACTAATTGGAAATCTTAAAAAATAATAGTATTTTGGTATAATTATTGTATTCTCTTAATAATTATGTTATTCTCTGTGAAAACAGGCTATTCTTCAACTTCCAAGGCATTGGTGGTTCAGGCACAAAACATTTCTCCGCATATATCAAGCCTGTTGAAAAGATGCTTGAAACTACCTTGGATGACCTTCTAAAAATGGAGCATGAGGTAAACTACACCATAGCACTAGCAAGCCAATACTTACTACTCAACCATCTTACACCTAAAATTTTGACATTACTTATTATACCACCACTCACAGACATCTATTACTAACTATTCCCCATTGACACATGCTTGAACTCTTAAAGAATGTACATGACTTCTCAATTGCAGGAAATTGTAACTTATTGTAACAAGCTTGCAACGAGGTTCCGTACGACGTCAACTTGTATTGAGCTTGCCCCAATTTCACCATCCACAGCAGACCTGCATTCCATCAAGTGGGTACTTAAGGACGTGGTCATCGAGTGATCGTTTTGTTGTCAGTGCGAAGTTTTTGCGTTGTTAGATGATGATGCCTAATTGTTACAAAATGCCATCTAGGTGCAACATCCTTTTGCCTATACCAGGACCAGTCGTCGCCTTGCGTACATCGAACTTTTGCCTACTACTCATGCATCGACAATGAATAGCTGCAATGAATACACCTTATGTATAGTAGCAACAATAGTAAATAGTTGAAAGGGTGTATGATGACATTATGCATATATAAAGTAACAATTAAGCCTGTTTTCCAGTCACTTGCTTTCTTTTTCTGCTTGCTTCCTTTGTTCAATGAGATTCAAATTTAGATTACAGGAAGCTAGAATTACCAAAAATACGGCTCTGCGTGTCGTGCACGCGAGCCCTTACTAGTATTTGCAAAAGTGTTGTATACCATATTCTTATTGATAACCTATGTACTTATGCCACTTAGTCACTTATTTCCCTATAATGTAAGTGGGTGATTGGTGGATATGCATATGTGTGTTTACGTGTAAATTAGTTTATCATATTAGAAATTGAGATAACAAACATTAATGGATTAGTACACTTATTACCAAATAGTTTTAGATTGGAATTTTAATGGACTTATTATATGATACGCTTTTCTTGCATATGCCTTCGCATGTATACAACCCAGTTTATCTTCCCACTTTAACAATTTCCCCAAATTCCACAATTATTTTTCGTGTTTAATATATTACTCCCTTCGTCTAAGAATCTAGGTCTTTTTAGCCTAAAAATTTTGTCCAACAATAGTTGTCTTTTAAGCTATTTTTATCATTTTTTTCCAAATTTACCCTTAATTATTAATAGAATAGATTAAGTGTACATACTCATTGAAAATATAAGTAGAGTAATTAGGTTGAGTAGAACAAGAAAGTACATATAGTAACTCTTCTGCCTTTAATCTTCCTTTTACATTATCCGTATGTTTCTATTCTTCTTTCCTGATGGAGTATTTAAATATAAAATGGATTCCCAGGGGTGTTGTCTTCAAACAATCTGATGCGAACAACTCCTGAAGTGTTGTCTGCAACGCAGGATCTTTGATTCCTCAAGCTTGAATTCGATTCCTTCTCTTCCGTAGCCAAAGTGATGGCTTCCCTAGGGCTAAAGAGATAACCCTCAAACGCGTTTAAAGTGATGAACAAAAGGATCAAAGAGATGATCACAAACACCGAAGAGACGATGAACAATTGCTCGAAGCGACGAGCTACGGGATAGACGATCCGTGAGATCGAAGAGTTGACGTTGGAACTCAAGGGAAGGAGTGTACTCAACTTTACTACTCAAATTCAACGTAAAGATTACAAACTAGGATTTTTGGGTTTAAATAGCGACAAAAGAAATAATAAAAAATATAATAATAAATTATTCAGCAAAACGACGGAAGTTGAGATCGCTGACGCGGGCAGGAACTCGGTCAGGAACTCGGTCGAGTTCTTGGCCGAGTTCCGATCTGGAACCAGAACTCGGTCCAGAACTCGGTCGAGTTCTGGGTCGAGTTCTTGGCTGCTTCGTTCTGCTTCCGCGATCTCGTCGTCTTCGTCTTCTTGGCGGGATCGACTAAGGCAGAACCTCACCTAATCCTTCATAGGTCAAGAGAAGGACCCATTTAGGACTAGATGAACCCACGTCACTTGCGTGCGCCCGCGAGACTAATGATTGTGTGACTCGCTCCATTGCCCTTGCGCGGGCTCTTGTCACCGGGCCATTCGAACACACCTTCATTGCTTCCTCTTCGTCCTTCGCCGTCATCGAGGGGATCATGGAGCTATCACAATCCATCTTCATGTTGCTCTAAACTTGGTATTTGATTCAAATCAAAGGCATGATATTCATGTGGGTGGAAGTTCAAATCGAAGTAATGTTGGGAACCCATGAATAGATTTATTTATTTCTAGCAAATTCTTACTGCTGTAAATCTCTCTATATAACATGTTTAAATTTTAGAATTTGGCTCCAATCTAAAATTTGAATTTTAACTTTTGCCTAAATTTACATGTAAATTTAATTATAATTTGGCTCCAATTGCAAATTTTAAAACTCATTTCAATGTTTGAAGTTTCTTTGTTTCAAAAATATTTTTTGTTGAAGTTCAGTGTACGTAAATGCAAGAGTGACTTTGCTGATACTAATAATTGGTGTGCTAACAAGACATTAATGTGAGTTGTTTACTAAGAGATATTTTTTAACAATTAACAGGGGTATATTAGTCTTGATTTATAATTCCTTAAATATTGTACCAAAACTTAAAAGTACATATATTCTTAGACGAGGGAGTACAATAATATTTAAGGAATCAGAATGATATTAAGAGTACTGACTGGTGAAATCAATATTTCTACTAGTTGCGTTCGTTACATTAATCATCACACATTCAAGCACGGCCATCGTTTTCTTTTCAGACCAAAAAAAGTCGTTTTTTTCCCAGTAATTATTTTATATTTGTTGTGCTAACAACATACTATAGCATAAATTACATACACACTACCATCGTCAACATACATGCTGTACGTATTGTATAAAAAGAAACTTACTTTAATGTTAGAAAGTTTCAAGGTATTAAAAGGAGGGTAAATTGTAGATTTGTGAAGTGTCGTTTAAGTTAAGCGAAAGCCCCCGGTTGAACTCCCAATCACAGAGCACAAATGCAAATAATTTGGTAACATTAGCTTGGATTTGCCAATGCTAGGAGCTAGTGTATCCTTCGTTTATTATTACGCTCAATTTAATAAGCTATCCAATTAACTTTGTCCAAACCCTACTCTTCTTGTTGATCCAAATATATATATATATATATACTCATCTTGTTAATCCAAATATATATATATATATATACTCATCTTGTTGATCCAAATACATATAGAATTAAGCTCTAGTGAAACGGAAAGTTATGGTAAAATGAAAATACTAATCTAAAGCGTTGGATAAGAATAAAATTAATGGTCATGATTTAATCTAAAAGCTTACAAAATAGGCTAGTGGATTCCCCCACGCACAATTTTTCCATTGAGAGATTTGTTTTAATCCCAAATATTTCCCTGATTTGTTTCCCCTTTCATAACCTCTCTGGCATTACGCTATGTAGTGGAGCGGTTTCTTGGACTCCCCAAATTGGCATCGTCATCCGAAGAAGGAGATATCTTGGAGATCGGTCTCGTCGGCCGAGATCTACGAGACCGGATCCCGATGATGCGGAGGAGAGCGAGGAGGAAGATGATGATGATGACGACGACATTGATGGGGATCCCCATTACTCCTCGCCGGCGACCTTCACTCGCCGAATCTCAACCAGCAGCGAGCGCCCAGGCGATCATCTCCGGAGCAGAGTTACAAGGCATGGTGGGTGCTCTGGTTGCTATGCCGAGGAATTCATTTGCAGTCAGATTGCTATGTGATAGAATGGAAGAGAATCGGATGAAGAAGACAACAGTGTTTGGCAGCACTGCACTCCATAGCAACTGTTTTTGGGCATTGCAGTGTCGTTGGTTTGGCAGACAGTGCCGCACCCTGCCATGATATTCTTGTTCTGATCTGATCCAGCATGACTGCACTGCCTGGACAGCCCTCCACCATGAAAACATTATCAACTCTTGAGAAGTTGTAAGGGCTTCCCGTCAAGTTCATACTGGCTTTCTTCTCTGCAACACACACATTTAGGGGAGGTATCCCATCCCTACTGTCATTTTATAGCACTGTTTGGTACTATGATATGCTCTTCAACAGTGATTATTAATCTGGCAAGTTATCATCATAGAACCTGATTACGCATTGGATTCATACTTGTTTGTTTCAGGTTCCTGGAGCTCTGTGAAAATATTGCTAATTATTCAATAACTTATATTAGAGAAAATAATATAATATTTGTGATGTAAGCTCATGACCCTCTTTGTTGTGCCTTTTTTCTGCAGAGGGATTCCTTGCGGGTGTCATCAGAAAAAGTACATGCTTTATCTTGTTTCTCTGGCTTGTTCTTTTTTTCTAAACCATTTCCATTCCTTTTTCTTTTTTTGTTGCCTTTACAGTGAGCTATTTACCTCTAATAACTTGAAATTTTCTATTTTGTAGGTCATTGCCAATCTCATATTTAAAATTGTGAAACCCGACTTTCCTATTTTTATTACAGAATCTCTGTGGACTGACGGACTTTTGCCCATATCCATGAAGACAGATGAAAAGGATAAAGAGGAAAAGCATGAAACTGAGGGAGCTAAAGAAAAGAAAAAGTATTGGAAATCAATTCAAGATCTAGACACCGAGAAAAGCAGATAAGACTATGATATTTAAATTGTTTATTGTGATATTCATACACATTCTTTTGATATTCATATTGGATTTAAGTTTCATACGTTGAGTAATTGATATTCAAATTTTATGATGTGATATTCACTATAATGTTGTTGATATTCATGTTGGATGTAGGTTTCATGCGTTGAGTAGTCGATATTTTAAATTTATAATGTGATATTCACTATAATGTTGTTGATATTCATGTTGGATCAGTTTGGGTGTTTTGGGGTGTTGTTTGTATTGTTTGCAATTGATATTCAAATTGTTTAATGTGATATTCATACAAATGCTTTTGATATTCATATTAGATATAGGTTTCATGCGTTGAGTATTTGATATTTATTATGTGATATTCACCTTAACTCTGAATAATCATCATGTGCGAATTAAACTCTGAATATCGACACTGTTTTTATGAATATCGACTACTTACTTGTATGACTATGCATACAAAATACGTGAATATCATCACATATGGAATGAATATCGCTATTATGGTATTCAAATTGCTTGTTGATGGTGTTGTTTGTACTATTTACAATTAATATTCAAATTGTTTGATGTGATATTCATACAAATGCTTTTGATATTCATGTTGTATGTACGTTTCATGATCTGAGTAGTTGATATTCAAATTTTATGATGTAATATTCACTATGATGTTGTTGATATTCAACGTTGTTTTCAGGCCTAACTGTTGCACTAACGAAGAGACGTTTGAAGCTTCTTGCTCGTCTAAAAAAGCACAAGTCATTGTGTAATAGCGATATTCATGTTTGTCATTCCCAATATTCATGTAATCAATACTGATATTCATGTATATTTTTTCGTGTATAACTATCTGTGTTAGTGTGAAGTGATTATCTTTTGTTTGGGTTATGATATTCATGGTGAAACATAGTGATATTCATACTAATATAGAATGATATTCATGGTGTAATTGATTATGTTATTCATATATTATTAAGTGGTGATATTCATATTTTAAGTTGTGTTATTCATGTCTTTAATTGGTGATATCCACATATTAAACAAAGATATTCATATAAACATGAACGATATTCAAGAAACAATGACAAAAGCAACACGAACAAATTTGCAAATCTACGAATTTGCAAAAATCAAGTGGTGATATTCATGTTTTAAGTAGAGATATTCACATCCATCGATATTCATAAACGCATGAACGATATTCATAAAGACATGATCGATATTCATGAACACTGAAAAATCGTTGAAGAAGAAGAAGAAAATATATCAGCAGAATCTAGCGATTTTAGGAAAGAGAAAATATTGTATTTTCTCTCTCATCTAACAACCTCATTTATTTATTTATTCATAATTAAAAATTAAATAATTATCTTATTAGAGTAGATTTGGTGATTACACCCCTACCATATCTATTGTAAGACCCAATCATCCAATCATCCATCACCATCAATCCAACACTCCAGATTAATACTTCCGTTTTACCATAACTTCCATTTTACCGGAGCGTTCCTCAATACATATAAGAGTCTATATATATATATATATATATATTAAAGCAAAAGAATTTAGAGCCATCATATTGATTATGGACCCATAAATCTTATGTGTCAATTTGTGATTAATTCACTTTTTTTATTAATAATTCTATTCAATTTAAATCACAATATCTAATCACAACTAACTTCAAATATTTAAAAATTAAAATCACAATTTCTAATTACAACTAACTTCAAATATATAAAATCTATATACAACTTTCTTATAAAATTTGATTTCTACAAATTACACATACAATAAGCGTATAATATATGTCAAAATAATATATGATAAATTTCCTACTAAGCTTGTATATAAAATACATCTTATATTCATTTATGTAATTAGTACTATTATTTTCATGAGTTTGCATATATAATTTGACCTATATAAATTTATGGGCCAAAATCATACAATATATACAATTTCCAATTCATAGTACATGTGTTTTTATAATCAAGCCCACTATATCTATCTATATATATATATGTATATTAAAGCAAAGGAATTGAGAAATAGCTTTGTATGAATTACTTTTTCTACGTTCAATAGTCATATTGCAAGTGTATCGTCATACTCTTTATCCATGAAATTTTAAAATATCTAATTATACAATCACTATATTAATAAAAAAACAGTTCTATTCTTTTTGTAGTCGACAAATGTTTTACAATTATTCCTAAATTTCAAGAATATTGTAGATATGCACGAATGTTACAATAATTCATGGAAATAATGAGAAAGTGAGTTTGATTGTCAAAAATAAATATTAAGTGTGATTTTAAATTCAGATTTAAATAGCCATTCATATGATTGTTTTTGAACTAGAAATTCATTCTTTTTTGCATTTTGAATCCTTTTAACTAATTGTTGGTAATTGGATCTTTAACCATTTATTAAAATAATTAGTTATGATTGAATTAAAAGTAAAATATACATTTAATATTATAGTATTCTAAATACACTCATGATAATTAAGCAACATTTTAATAATTTGAACTTTATAATCAAATTTTAATGATTTCAATTAAGAAGAAATTCAATCTCACTTGAATTAACCACTAATTTTTAAAGTAATAAAATATTTTTCACCACCGTTAATATAATTATCTATATCTGTACATATACACTATTAGAGAAATTTTCCACATGTGTGTCGATCTCTTATTCATCGGTCTACATATGGACCTCTAGACGATGCAACATCTTCAAACCTTAATGGATCCGTTATATTATAGATATATTCTTTAAAAAAAATTATTTTGGAACAAAAAGTATTTATAAGAAAATGTCATCACTATAACACTATTTCAACTCTTTTTTATTTTGTTTTTATTAAATCAATTAATTATACATTCAACCTGAATCTATAATTTTATAATTACAAAAAAATATTTTAAGTTGTACGTATTACCAAAATACTTTTTTCTTCTTTTATTTAAATCAATTTTGTTGTTTAGATTATATAAATCTATGAATTTAATTTATTAAGTTACTTTTTTTACAAATATGCACTAAAACGTTATTAACAATATGTAATAAATATTAGGTTAATAATTTCATTTTCCAAAAATTTACTAACGTAATTGAATATATTTCTAGATTTGGCTTATAAATTATGATTATATTTTTTGTTATCGTTGTCTCTCTATATTATGATATTTTTTATAAATATTGATTTATGAAAAACATTAGTTCTAAGAAACTTACTTGACTTTATAATTTTAGAAGCACAAAATAAATTCAATCTCATACTTGACACGGACATTAAACTAGTAAGTTATAATGGACAGAACTAACATCAACATGTGTCCGAAGCCAGAATACAAACAGCAGATAAATAACACAGGAATACAGGATATACAATACTCTTATTTTCTGGTTTGTTTTAGAAATTAAAAATTTGGAAAGCCCAGAATTTGCGGTCTTCTTATGCACTTCTCTTCCACACTTCAATCAAATCCCCTTCTTTCACATACCCGTGATAAGGAATCTTCGAGAACCTAAACTCAAATGGAGAATGGTGCTGTGGACGAAACTCAGAGCATTACAATCAAAGGAATCGTGAGCTTCATAATGTCGCACCTCGACCACGACAATCCAAAGAATCCCATTTCACTCGGCATCGGAGACCCCACCGCTTACTCTTGCTTCACTACTACTCCGGTGGCCGCAGCCGCCGTTTCCGACGCCCTCTTATCCGCCGAATTCAACGGCTACATCAATTCAATCTTCATTGCTTCCGTTTTAATTATCTGATAAACCAATTTCAAATTCCGGGATCTGCCCTACAGATTATCAGCGGACGACGTTTTCGTGACCTCCGGGTGCACGCAGGCGATTGACGTCGCATTGTCGAATTTGGCGCGTCCCGGTGCGAATCTCTTGCTTCCTAGGCCCGGATTTCCAATCTACGAGCTCTGCGCTTCGTTTCGAAACCTCGAAACGAGGCACTTTGATTTGATTCCTGAGAGAGGATGGGAGCTTGATCTTGACGCCGTTGAGTCTTTGGCTGATGATAAAACCGTCGCAATTGTGGTCATAAACCCCGGAAATCCGTGCGGAAATGTGTACTCTTACCACCACTTGCAGAAGGTATAAATGAGTTTTACTTGCATTTTGCTGATGAGTTGAGTTGAGTACTTGAGTTTATTGGAACTGTGAATTCAGATTGCTGAAACTGCAAAGAGGCTGGGAATCTTGGTGATTGCTGATGAAGTCTACGGGCACCTCGCGTTTGGGCGCAACAACCCGTTTGTCCCAATGGGGGTATTCGGGTCAATTGTTCCGGTGCTGACGCTCGGATCCCTGTCAAAGAGATGGTTAGTTCCGGGTTGGAGGCTTGGTTGGTTTGTTATAACTGACCCAAGTGCAACCTTTAAAAAGCCTAAGGTTCTTTTTTCTGTTCAGAACTAGTTACATATTTGCTGGTTAATTTGGAACAGTTTTAATCAAGTCCAGTGAATTTTTGTTCTAGATGATTGAGGCCCTAAGGAGAAGCTTGGACATCTATGGAGGTCCAGCCACATTTATTCAGGCAGCAGTTCCGCGTATACTTGAGCAAAATGATAAGAAATTCTTCAGGAAAACGCTGAATCTGTTGAAGCAGTCGGTTGATATTTGCTTCGAGATGATGAAGGAGATACCTTGTCTCACTTGTCCACACAAGCCACAAGGATCAATGACTGTCATGGTATGTAAAAATGATAGTGGTGATTTTGTTGCATGTTATTTGCAGGTGAGGCTGAATCTGTGTATGTTAAGAGACATCAGAGATGATATTGACTTCTGTTTCAAGGTGGCCAAGGAAGAATCTGTGATACTCCTACCAGGTCAGATAATCTTTATAGGATCTTTTTTAGGAATCAAACGAGCCCTTAAAGGCGCTCTTATGATTAGTTGAATAAGAGCAGTGTGCGGCTTGTCGCAGGTATTGCAGTAGGACTGAAGAATTGGGTAAGAATCACGTTTGCTGTAGAGCCATCCGCGTTGAAAGAAGCCTTGGGACCAGTCAAATTGTTCTACAACAGGCATGGCAAATTTTGCGAGAAGATGCTTGATTGTTGACATTTTTGCTAATCAAGATAAATTGGACAGGTTTTCAGCTTGAGGTAGCAATTTTAATTTTTGAGATATGTTTTCTTTCAAGAATGTAACCCATTTTGGGTTGAATTTTGTTTTGTAGTTTTATAAGCTGAATTGTCCGTATTACTTCAATGAAAAAGACTACGTGTATAAGACTTCAGTTAATAAGGAAAACATATCCTTGAAGGTAGATTGAGATTGGAGCTTGTAACCAGGGAGAGTTTAGATCGGACGGTGATTATATACAAGTAAAGTGAAGCTTGAAAATGGATGGATTACCTAACCCCAAGTGATTTGAGTAGCAGAAAACAGGAGAGTTATGAAAGATACTTGTTGACAACAACGGAGAAGGGAAAATTATATAATCCTGATTCACAAAAGTAATAAGAGTATATAAATACAATGAACTTAACAAAGATAATTTTATTAAACCGGAAAAAGTAGATTATGATCCTAGTGTTTTCCTCCCATTTTCAATCTTCATTCCTTAGCCGGGCGCCGATTTCGATAAGTAGGTCTTTTTTTTACCTTTTTTTATAGATGAGGAAAACGACGTCGTTTGCCATTTTTTTTTAAAATTTTTTTCTTTGTGCGTCGTTTGCTAGAGTTCGGTTGCTCCTCGACCTAGCCCACTCGAAGTCTCCAAAACAGCGGCAGCCAGCAGTGAGGAAGAGTCGAAGAGAAGACGGACACCTCTGGCCGCAGCCTTACGCCCACGCCGGCCGAGCACAAGCCACCCCACCGCACTTGTTGTAATTGTAAGTTTTCTCTCTTGGACGTGCGATTTTGCTAGGGTTTTGACGTTTGAATGAAATATAATAGTTGTTGATGAATTTCTCGATTAGGTTACTTGTATATTTGTTGAATGGTTGTTTATACTTTAGTTTATTTGAGTTGGTTGATTTTGTTGAATTTATTTTGTTAGGCTTTGAACTCTGAAGGTTTAGGTTAGATCAGTTTCGTGCTTTAATTACTTCAATATTTATTGATTTTAATTGGTTTACAAAAGTCTATTTGGCTAGTTGATTTGGTTTGGCTATTTTGTTGAATTGAATTTCTTAGAATTGATTTTGTTTGAACTGAACTGTTAATGACTAGGAACATGGATAAATTTATTGTTCGGAGTAAGAGGTCATCAGTTTCATGTGCTGGTTCTTCAAGTATTCCTGATGAATCTCAAAACGTTGACGGAGATGTTAGTGGCTCGAGCGAAAAAAGAGTCCGATTGGAAGTTACATGTGAGGGAGATATTATTAGTGATCCAGCGTTGCGGAAATCTATTTATGACTATGATTCTTCGGTTAGAGATGATGTTAGGAGGGAATATGTATTTAAAGGTCCTTGTCAACCGCATTTGCATGGTTTTCCACGAAAGGATTTTGGAAATAAATCGAGGTGTTTCCAAGTTGAGTGGTTCATAAAATGGGAATGGTTGGAATATAGTGTTTCTAAAGATGCCGCATTTTGCTTTTGGTGTTATCTTTTCAAAGGGGATACGGGCAAAAGGTTTGGATCTGAGGTGTTTGTAAAAACAGGGTTTCGTAACTGGAAGAAGGCTAGTGAAAAATTTAGAGAACATGTTGGAGCTGCAGGTAGTACACACAATGATGCTCGAGCACTATTCTTTGCTTTCAAAGATCAAGCGCTATGCCCGATAAAAATCGAGTCTCCTGGAAATCAAGTATTGAGCGGTACATACCGCACTTGTTTGACTGCAATGTTGCATGTTGTTAGATTGCTACTTCAACAAGGGTGGGCTTTTCAGGCACATGACGAGTGGCAGAATAGAGGGAATTTTTTGGAACTTCTTGATTTGTGTAGTTCGTTCAATCTTGATGTTGGCAAGGCGTTAAAAGAGATTGTATCAGCAAATGACCAACTTTGTTGTCCTCGCATTCAAAAGGAAATTATTAGTGCATGTGCATCAGAGATAGCAAAAGCCATAGTTAGTGATATTGGAGACAAATTATTTTCTTTATATTTTGGCGAGGCTCGTGATATTTCGGAGAAAGAGCAAATGGCTATTATTTTAAGATATGTGAACAACAATGGAATAGTGGTGGAGCGGTTTCTTGGAGTTGCTCATATTGTTGACACCACCGCACTTTCTTTGAAAAGTGGCCTTGATGAGTTTTTTGCTACACATGGATTATCTATCTCTAGACTAAGAGGCCAAGGATATGACGGGACTTCTTATATGCGAGACGAGTTTAATGGATTGAAGACTCTTATATTGAATGAAAATCCATGTGCAAGGTATGTTCATTGTTTCGCTCACCCACTCGAATTAGTTATTGTGGCTGTTTCACAAGAAAATCAATTTGTGGGTGAATTCTTTGCATATTTGTCTATGATTACGGAAATGGCTGGTGCTTCTTGCAAAATAGAAGATGAGTTTCGGCAAAAACAACATGAAAACACGGTAGAGATGTTAGAAAATGGTGAAATTTCTACCGGGAGAGGATTGAACCAAGAAACTACTTTAGCTCGGTCGAGAGCTACACGTTGGGGTTCACACTATACAACTATTGTCCGGTTGTTATCTTTGTGGTCCTCAACTACCCAAGTGCTTGAAAATATATATGATGATGGAAGGGAACTTAATCGAGGCTTTGCTGGTAGCTTGGCTCAAAAAATGGAAAGTTATCAATTTGTGTTCATTGCTCATTTGATGAAGTTGGTATTGGGGTTGACACATGTTTTGTCACAATTCTTGCAACAAAAAGATCAAGATATTGTAGAGGCTATGAGTCTAGTTCAAAGCACTAAAAGAAAATTGCAAGATTTGAAGGAAAATGGATGGGATGAGCTCTTTGTAGATGTCAACAACTTTTGTACAAAGAATGATATAATTATTCCCAATATGAAAGATCATGCTCCACAACGCTTTTCTTCTGGACGTGCTTATTACGACCACTTTCGAGTTCGAATATTTTGTGAGGTATGTTCTGTTACATGCGTTATTAATCTCTTTTAATTGTTGAACTAATTTTACATATGTTATTACTCTCTTTTAATTGTAGAACTAATTTTTTACTAATGGAACTAATATTTTGCCACATTTGTAGGTTACTGATCAAGTTTGTAAGGAGATGGAGATTCGCTTCAGTGAACCAACCACAGAATTACTCACATATATAGCATGCCTTGATCCTAAGAATTCGTTCTCCAATTTCAATGAGTCAAAGCTACATCGACTTGCAAAGTTATATCCACAAGAGTTTTCAAGTTGTGATCAAATGGAGCTTAAAGAACAATTGAAGATATGGATTCATGAAATGAGAGGAAATCTAAGATTTTCTAAGTTGCAAAGTATTGGAGATCTTGCTAAGAAGATGGTTGAGGTAGGATATCACACTGCTTTTCACTTGGTTTACCGTCTCATCGAGTTGGCTTTAGTGTTACCAGTTGCGAGTGCTACAACGGAAAGGGCCTTGTCTTCGATGGATACTATCAAGACCGATTTGCGCAAGGAGATGGGAGACGATTTTTCAGCCGATTGCTTGGTGTGTTATATCGAACAGGATGTATTCAGAAGCGTTGGCAATGATGCTATTCTTCAACATGTCCAGGAGATGTGTACTTCCACCTATTGATTTTCCTTCTTCGTTCCTTGCTTTGTGAAATATGAATATGGAATGCTTTGACAAGGCAGAATATTGCTGATTCCGCTGATGGAGAGTCCAGGTCATGAATGTTCACTTTTTTTGCTGAAGTAGTAAAACGATTGTTTGGTGTGTTTTCTCTTTCAGTTTGAACTAATTAACCTCTATTTACCAGTTTCAGTTGAATTAATTAACCTCCTTGTGATATTCTGAATTGATTGTTTGACACCGTCGCAGTTACTGACAAGGCGAGTACCACCGTTGTGTAAATTCAATGAAGATATGTGTCCTTTTCACCCAAATTAATCTTTGAATTGTGATCTTCTGAATTAATTAATTAATTGATTGAATTAAATCACTGTTTTTCAGTAAGGATGATGGTTTGTTTGATTGGTTTGGTTACATGATTCTGAAAAATCATTCATGATCTCTTGTGTGTAGGTCATTACTTTGATTGTTTAGCTCTTTGTTTTTTGTTATGTACGGAGTTTTTTTTTTTTTTTTGGTTAAGTGTAAGTTGTTAAAGAGTTTTCAAACAAATCTTAATCAGCTAAATTAATGTCATAAAAATACCTACCCGTCACTGAGTACTGACCTCGACAGTCTGCAGTCCGCTGATGTGTTTATATAATCAGGGTGTTTTGTGAGCATAATCAAATGCACGCTCGTAATATCATTCAATTAATTTGAGGAATGCTGCTAAAAAAAAATTTAATTTGAGGAAGATTTTAGCTGATTCAAGAACTAGCTAAAAACATTTATCCGGTGAAAAAGAGCGCTTAGGTGAGAACGTGAGAATACACACATACAAACAAAATTTCATGCACATCAAATTTTGTTTGTATGTGCGTGAGGTTTCACTTATACATAGTCATATATATAGTAAAAATATATGCACATACACAACTTAAGGTGTGCAGTTCTGGGAGGAGCTTGTCCTTTTGACACTGTTCGTTTCCTGCGAAATTCACCTAATCCTGAATACTACTCTTGCTAATGATCTCGTGAAATCTGCAAGCTTCCTTCTGCGAAGACTCCTTATTGGTGATGTGTGTTGGACCTCTCTGAAAAGCAAGAGACTCGATAGGACCTAGGCTGGGATGGTGGCCTCTACTAGAGGCACTGTTGCATGCTTAGGTCTCCCCGAAAAGCTGCATCTGCTTTGCCATCTTTAGTATGGATTAGTGGATCTTGGTGATGGCCTAGAGTTGATCTATGCAGAGGGATGGGTGAGGAGGAACAATTCCTTGCAGTTTTTGCGTGGAATGGATGACTTCCCCTTCCAGAATCCAAGGTGCTATCTCTCCTTTTCTCCCCCTTTAATTTGCTTGCTGCCTTGTGTTGTGTTCTTTATAAATGCTCATCTTAACTGGCTGAAATTCAAATACCACCCCCTGGAAATTGTTAACTCTCTCTGTGATTGGTTTTTTAAGTTCTCTATTTTCTGTTTGTTTTTTGAATCTGTGTGTTCACTGGCTCTTCCCGTATCCAATTCAATGGGTAAGAGGAAGAAGACAATGAAAGATGTTATGTGTTCTTTACCTGGAAATCCAAGCTCCTCTGTTGAGGTTGAAAACTCTGTTCCTGAACCCATTGTGGTTGAAACCACTGAGGTAACCCCTCATCCAGTGACTGCTTCTACCACACACAAAATCTCTGAGACTCACAGTCTCCATTCTCCTGAAAAAATTGAGATTGATATGGATCTTTATTTGTCTAAACTCTCTGGGGTTCGTAAAAATATATTAAAGCTCAAAGAAACTTCTCTTTTGGGTTACATCATTGGTGATCCTGTAGATTTCTCTAAAATGCGATCCAAGCTAAAAAATGACTGGCGAATTGTCAAGGGGTCATTTGAAATTCTTGAAAAACCTAACCTTTGGTTTGAAATTCGGTTTGCCAATCCCATTGACCAGAAAAAAGCCTAGGAAGGGCGCCCCTACTATGGTTTTGGCAAATTAATGCTTTTAAAGCCTTGGTGTGCTAATTTTGATCCCTTCACTGAATCCATCTCCACTGTGGATATGTGGATCAGAATTCCTAATTTGCCAGTGGAATACATCAGTTTTGATGTGATTAACACTATTCTTTAAAATGAACAAAATGGGCACTCTTATAAAGTTTGATCCTTTCACAGAAAAAAAAATAGAGGGTTAACTATGCTAGAGTGTGTATTAATGTGAATGTTGAGAGTATCAAAACAAAAACACTGGTGATCCCTGAGAAGAAGGAAAATCAAAGGTTTATAATGTTTGGTTTGAAGAAAGCCCGGTTGGGTGTGGTAACTGTGGAGCTTGTGAGCACAATTTTGATAAGTGTCCACTGAGGCCTCAGTCACTCCAACTGAACTTCCTAAGGCTCCATGTGAGCTCATGCTGATAAGGTTAGTAAATCTGTTACTGAGGAGGATAATCAACGGCAGGAGGTTTCTCGAAAGAAAAAAGGTGCATCTCCTGGTGCCACCAGTTCTGTACTCAAAAACAAGGAACCTATAAGGGTTGCTCAAGATGCTCCTTTGAAAGGGGTTGAGCACGACTCTCTGGTCAATGCTTCACCTGTTACTGAACTTGTGGTTGTGGAGGCAACTCCCTTGACTAAGACCACTCTTCTCTCTTCTGTCATGGCTCATACTGCTGTGGAGAGTTCTGAGGAAGGTGTGGTGAACAATGAGCTTCCACCAAGTCTTACTCCCCCTTTTACACTCCCACACCCTAATGACGACATACCTGAGGTGTGCCTGAGGGCTCCTCAAGTTCCAGCTCTTGTGTGTGACATGGTTGAGAGTGAGCTGCAGGATTTCCTGGAACAAGATGACGTATTAGATGAATTTGTGGAATGTGCTGAGGTTCCTAACAAAGATATTGAGGAAACTGCTTATGAAGGAGTACTTCCAACATGCAATGGTGAAGATGCAGTTGTAGCTTCACCAAAATCCTCCAACTCTGAGCCTAGAAAGCGCAAAGAGCTGATGCAAGAGGAAGACACCGCCACCTCGGGGCTAAAGGGTCCCAAAAAAATGAAAAAGTAGTTTTTATGTATTTAGTTAGTACTCTGGCTTTAGGTTCTGTTGGTACTGCAAAGAACTACCTAGCTAAAAGGGTAATCCCCTTGATCATCTTTTTGATTTTTTTTCCTGTTGTAGCAGAACCTACCAGATTACTGCTTGTTATGAATGGCCTTGGTTCACAGTGATAAGTCAGAGGCCTTTTACTAGGCACTTTGACTATTTTGTTGATTACTGGCAATCCATCTCATATGGGAATATAACCAAGTACTGGAAGTGGTTATGGTGTTATCACTGCTGTGCTATTATGAACTCCCTCAAATTTCTCTTCCTATATATCTGGAAACTATATAATTATAAACTTGTTGTTCTGGAAAAATATGACAGCTTCTGGTTTTCTGCAGTTAAGCTGCTACTATGTTTCTTGGTTGTGGTTAGCGGAAGAATTCAAGCCTTTTGCACTTTTGACTCTTACAAGGCTAAGGTATGTCTTTATCTGGATTGTATGGTTTTATTATCCAAGAAAACTAAACTGAATTCTGAACTACATTCTTGGAAACAGACAACACATGAACTTATGAACAACAGTTGGCAATCTGGAGTTGATTTTCAAGTCAATAAACCAGCTCTATGGAAACTTATGATACCAAAACAAAGAATGTCAACCTATTATAGGGAAAATATGATATGGAGGTTATCCTCAATGCCAAATTATGATTCCCGAATTTTTTTACAAGCTCTGGTGAATAATACTGAAATATTGAATGCAAATTGTTTTTGCCTTTGATCTACCAGGGTCGGTCGTGGTCTTCACAAAGAACATTATGTACTACCTTCTGGCAGTTACAAGTTACCAGTGAAAAATACAGACAACATGTTAACTTCAACAAAATCAGGACGATAGAATGTAAACAATGGACCCAGACTGCAGAAAGTATCACAACTTGTTGGAATATGTGCAGTGAAAACAAGTCTCTCCAATGTAGTTGGTGTGTAAATTATTTATGTAAGGATAACAAAAACAACAATGTAAACCATTGTCATTTGATCTTGGTTGAGTGTAGGTGGAATTTCAAAATTGATAAATACCCCATACTGCTTTACTTTAGAATATGTCTGGATTGTAACTCACACAGGGTTCCTAATTTAAGACAATTACGTTACCACAATCCTTTTACCATTATCTAGATTAACCAGATAATAAGGCACAAAATGATGATGTCTATACATGCTTGGCTTTAACCAATGAGAAGGAAAAAATTTACTGCATTTTGAATGGCAATAGAATTCCAACCTTCAATATAACTATGCTTGAGAAACAATTACTGTACACAGAACAAGTCTTGCACAAGAAACCAATGATATTAAATATCATGGATATCAAAAGGAAAAACAAAAGTAGAGATAGTCTAAAAAACATATATATGTACCATATTACTAAGGAAGATAGTTCTAATATTTTATACTACAAGCAATACTACAATATTAATTATAGCAAGACCTCTAACTGTCTATGGATATGGAGCAACATTACATATGATTTTTTATGAAGATTTTCATTTGGAACTGTCGTAGAATTGGTAAATCAACCATCTGGATAGACTTAGAATCCTTCTGTAAAACTGAAAGGATCCAAATGCTAGCTTTATTTGAAACACAAACAAATAAAGTACCAAGTGAAAAAGTATGGAAAAAGGCAGGATTTGACCAATTTCACTGTATCCCAGCTACTGGGTTTTCAGGTGGAATTTGTGTTATGTGGAAAACATATCAACTCGTCAATGAAATAATTGAAATAGATAAGATTGATAAAGGATTTGTTAGTTTGTTGTATACCAATCTATGCACCAGTAATAAAATACTAATAATTCTAACTTATGCTCCACCGAATGAATCGGGAAAAAATGAATTCTGGGATACAATAATCACCTTTATTAAAAACAGTGCACATCCGTGTATTGTTATGGGTGATTTGAATGAGATACAAGATCCAACTGAAAAACTTGGTGGGTCCTCACCGCCTTTAACCAAATTCACTAGACTATGACATTTCAAAAACGAATGTGAGCTACTAGATATCCCTTACCAAGGTAATGCATTTACATGGAGAAAGAACAAAATAGAAGTAGACAATATATATGAAAAGCTGGATAGAGCCTTAATTCACCACCAGATATTACAATGGTACCCAGATATATGCACCAAACATTATGCTTTTACGAGCTCTGATCATTGCCCAATATCAATTGAACTAACTTCAACTAATTCTTTTAAAAATCAACCATTCAAATTCAAAAAGATTTGGATGACAAGAAAGGACTTCAAAAATGTTATAAAATAAGTTTGGAGAATAAATTATCATGGCTCAAGAATGTATGACCTAGTCTCTAAGACAAAATTACTAAAAAAACATGCCAAACTTTGGAATAAAACAACGTTTGGTAATGTTTTCACTCAACTAAAAGAAATAGAGAAACAACTATCTAAAATTCAAATTAATATTTGCTCAAATGCAAATAACAATGAAATTCAAAAGCAGAAAAGACTCCTGGATAAAAAAGAGAAACTACTCAATTTTCAAAAGTTATTTTGGAATCAATGAGCCAAAGTTAAACACATTAAACTAGAGGATACCAATTCGAGCTATTTCCATAAAATTGCAAGTGACAGACGAAATAGGAAAATTATTAATGAAATAAAGACACAAGAAGAAACCAATATTATTGGAGAAGAAAATATCAGGAATGAAATAAAAAATGATTTCATCAAAAGATTCAGAAGTGAAGAAATGAATGATGCTCTACTTCAAGAAAATCTAGAGCTTATAAACCCTGAGATATCCATAGAAGATAATGAAGAATTAATTAAAAATATCACTAATGATGAAATTAAAAAAGCAGTTTTCGACATTGGTACGGACAAATCTCCAGGACCCGATGGCATGACAACAGAATTCTACCAAAAATATTGGGATATTGTGGGACCCTCTGTAATCCAAGCAGTGAAAAGTTTTTTTCATTTCAGGAAGAATACTCAAACAAATCAATCATACGTTCATTTCTTTAATATTGAAATGTGATAATCCAAACTCAATAAACCATTACAGACCAATAAGTTTATGCTCAACAATTTATAAAATTATTTCCAAAATTCTAACTAGTAGACTTAAAAAGACTATGGAAAAATTAATTCACCATCTGCAAGATGCTTTTGTAGCCAACAGAGCGATTCAAGATAATATCTTAATAGCTCATGAAATTTTCCACTATTTTAAATCTAAAATAGGTACTGAAGGATTTATAGCACTGAAGTTAGATATGGAAAAAGCATATGACATAATTGAATGAAACTTTATTATAAAAATCATGGAGAAATTTGGTTTCCATCCTAAATTTATAAACTGGATAACTGAATGCATAACGACAGTATTGTTTTAAGTACTTGTTAATAATGGGCCAACGGAAATTTTTAAACCAAGTAGAGGTCTTAGACAGGGAGATCCACTGTCTCCTTTCCTCTTTATTCTAGGATATGAAATTCTAGACATGAAACTACAAAAAGCAGTGGATAGACCAAGAAAGCCAATTGGGTTTCAAATGTCGAGACTAGGGACTCGAATCCCGTTCTTGGCCTTTGCGGACGATATTATGATTTTTTCAAAAGCAAAACAAGAAAACTGTAAGGAAATTAAGGATATCTTGGATGATTATTGAAAAATATCTGGGCAGAAAGTTAATTACCACAAATCTGCATTCCAGGTGACAAAGAAAGTAACAAGTACAAAGAAACAAGTAATACAAGGAATCCTCCCAATTACAAATATGACTTCTTTGGATAAATATTTGGGTTGTCCTATCATTAATGGGAGGGTGAACTCTAATACCTTTGCCGATCTATTAATCAGTACACACCAACAACTAACAAAATGAAAAAGCTAATTCTCTATCTCAAGCAGGAAGAACAACTCTTATCAAAACAAATCTTGCATCAAGACCTAATTATCTTATGCAAAGTTTCATGCTTCCGACACAAACGCATAATGAACTGGATAAAATAAATCGAGGTTTTTTCTGGAATAAAGAACCGTCGTATAAACCTCTAATAGGATGAAAAAAAATATGCAAACCAACTGAACAAGGAGGCCTTGGATTGAGAAAATCAAAGGATATGAATAAAGCATTACAATTTAAATTATTATGGAAAATTTTAGCTGAACCGGATAATTACTGGGTCAAAATAATTACAGAAAAGTATTTGAAAACTGAACACATTCTACAATATAAGAAAAATGGAAGGTGTTCTTGGCAATGGTCCAAAATGTGTGAAATCATTGACGAATTTAAATCAAGACTTATTTGGCAAGTGGGGAATGGTGAAAGGATTAGATTTTGGACTGATAAATGGCTTTCTACGACTCCTCTGTGTGACATGATTAACATGCAATCGATACCAAACAAAAGTGCATTTGTAGCAGAATTTTTGCTTGAAAATCGCACCTGGAACAAGGAACTAGTAGAACAGTATCTTCCAAATAACTTAGTTCAGAAAGTAATTTCCACACTAATACCTTTAAACAATATACATGATAGAATGTATTGGGAATCAAGCAAAAACGGCTGGTTCTCAACTAAATCTGCTATGGATATGCTCATTAAAAAGAAAAGATACACAACACATGATACTTCATGGATTTGGAAATTAGACACTTACCCTAAGGTAAAAAACTTCATTTGGAAAATCATGAAAAATGGCTTACCAACAAAAGCAAGATTAGCTGAAAAATGTGTTGCAATCTCTGTTAGACGCCTTTAGCCTTTGGTGAGGCATCATGTGCCTAGCACGTGGCTTGTCCCCACTATATATGTTTGCTGCCTCTATCTGTAAACATTTAAGAAAAGTGCCTGCAGCACAGTAAAAACCTTTTGCCCCCTTTTTCGTCTTCTCCGAGCTTTAGCAGACGGCCATTCTTCTCTTCCATCTTTCTGCTTCCGCTTAAGTTACCATGGTATCAGAGCACAAGCTTTAGATCCTACCTTTCTTCATCAGATTCTCTGTTTTTCCCTCTCTTTTTTTAGCTCGATTTTGCCCTCCCATGGCAACTCGAGAGAAACAGCCAGGGAGTGACCATAATGACCCCTTGCACCTTCTTTCTAGTGATCATCCAGGCCTATCACTGGTACCTGAAGTGTTTGATGGACAAAATTTTGGAGAATGGAGAATTTCAATGAAGATCGCTCTCTCTACGAAGAACAAAACCTGCTTTATCTCAGGTTCCCTTGCTCGACCTGAGAAGACAGATGTGAGTTTTGATCGTTGGGAGAGATGCAACGATATGGTCCGTTCATGGCTATTGAATGGACTAAGCAAGGAGATAAGGAAGAGTGTTCTGTACACGGAAACGACACAGGGGATTTGGGAGGAGCTCGGAATCCGTTTCGGGCAGCTCAGCGGTGCACAGTTGTATTTGGTGAAGAAGGAGCTCAACGGCCTTGCACAAGGTTCAGATTCTGTTTCAAGCTATTATACCAAAATGAAAACATTGTGGGATGAACTTAGCAGCTTGCGAGGGTTGCCTTTGTGCACCTGTGGAGTGTTGAAAGACTATATTAAACTTGAAGACGATGAACGTCTTGTGTATTTTCTTATGGGACTAAACGATGCTTATACCACCATAAGAGGGACTATTCTCATGATGAAGCCCTTGTCGAGTGTTGCCCACACATACTCCTTGATTCTGCAAGAAGAAAAGCAAAGAGAAATTAAGAGTGACTCACAGATTCATGGAGAGTCTGCATCCATGAATGTTGTAGCCAAGCAAGGGACTAGTCTCCCGAGAGGCTCCTCATCCCAGCTGAAAAAGGGAAGTGGTGAGCGTAAGCCTCTTTTTTGTTCCAACTGCAAGAAGACCAACCATATAGTTGACATATGCTACTTCCTTTATGGTTTTCCTGAAAAGTACCAAGACATGAACAAAGGCAAGGCTGCAAATAACAATTTTGTTGGCTCAGCTAAGACATAATCTGGAGGAAGTGCAACTGAGCTCACACATGAACAGATACACAAGCTTCTCAGCTTATTGGATATGAAGAAAACAAGAGAGCCAAAACAAGATGATTTTGCAGCTTTTGCATGTACTTCTTTTGCTACTCGAGTTTTTAACAAAACTGCCTGGATATTGGACAGTGGTGCTAGCTGTCATATGTGATGTGACCTAAGTATTTTTGAGACAACCAGAGAGTTGTCTAAGCCTCTTACTATCACTCTGCCTAATGGAGACAATGCTACTGTGGTATTGTGGGTTCTGTTTGTGTGTTGCCAGAATTATGCTTGCATAATGTTTTATTTGTTCCCATGTTCAAATGCAACCTGCTGTCGGTGGGAAAGTTGATTAAGGATATGAGTTGTACAGTTTTATTTACTCCTGCAAGATGTATATTGCAGGCTCCTTTTATGAAGACTCCACTGGAGATTGGTAAAGTGTTCAAGGATTTGTTCTTGTTGGTATCAACTGCTAAACAACATGGTGGTGTGACAACAGATTTTGCAGCTACGGTTTCTTACACAGAGGATAGTCATCTTTGGCATGTCAGACTAGGGCACTTGCCTTTCTACAAATTACAGACTCTTTCTATTGCCAAAAACCTTTTGTTGAACAAGACACAAGTTGTACCTTGTGACATTTGTGCCAAGTCTAGGCAATCTAGACTTAGTTTTCCTACTAGTAGTATTACTACTCAATTTCCTTTTCAACTTGTGCATGTAGATATTTGGGGACCTTATCATATTACAACTTATAATGGTTATAAGTATTTTCTTAATATTGTGGATGACTATACTCGATCTACCTGGGTGCATTTGCTTTCAGCTAAGTGCAATGTCTTTACCATGATTAAGAGCTTCATTGCTATGGTTTCAAGGCAGTTTGGTCGACAGGTTCAGGTACTGAGGAGTGACAATGCTTGGAGTTGGGTAGAAGCATAGAAACGTCAGAATTCTTGACAACACAGGGTATTGAACATCAGACTTCTTGTGTGGCAACACCACAACAAAATGGGGTAGCAGAAAGGAAACACAAACACTTACTTGAGATTGCTAGAGCTCTTATGTTCACCTCAAAATTGCCTATGAAATTTTGGGGTGAAAGTGTTCTCACTGCAGCTTACGTGATCAACATGTTGCCATCTAGACTACTGCATAACAAAACACCTTATGAGGTGCTGTATCACCGACAGCCATCTTATGTTCACATGAGAAGCTTTGGATGCCTTTGTTTTGCATCCACCCTACATGCAGGTCGAGATAAATTCCAGGCAAGAGCTGTACCCTGCATCTTCCTGGGCTATCCTTTTGGTAAAAAGGCATATAAGCTTTTTAATTTGGAAACACATCAACTTCTGCTGTCTAGAGATATGGTTTTTCATGAGCAGATTTTTCTCTTTCATGACAAGTCTCTCCCTACACATTATAGGCCTCCTTTACATCCCTCTGGTCCTTTGGACACAGATGACATTCTTCCTGAGGTTCCATCTTCTTCTACTGTTCCACCTCCTCCTAGAAGATCCTCCATGACTCATGCACCACCATCCTATCTCAGTGATTATGTGTGTAGTTCGGTTGATAGCAGTGCCTGCTTCTATGGCCATACACTCACCTCCACCATTCACTTTCCCGACCACACCTTTCCTTCTACTTCTCTACCAGAAATTGAGCCTCTCAGCTATAATCAGGCTTGCAAATATGTCGTGTGGCAGCAAGCAATGCATGATGAATTTTCTGCACTTGAGCTCAACAAGACTTGGGAAGTAGTATATTTACCTAAAGGGAAGAAGGCTATAGGCTGCAAATGGGTTTATAAAGTCAAACGCAAGGCCGATGGCATAATTGACAGATACAAAGCCCAATTAGTGGTCAAGGGTTTTACACAGAAGGAGGGGGTCGATTATACAGAAACTTTTTTGCCAGTCATTAAAATGACAACTGTCCGGACACTGATTTCTGTTGCTTTAAAGCGTAGTTGGAAAGTTTTTCAACTTGATGTTAATAACGCCTTTCTTCACGGAGATTTAGATGAGGAAGTTTTGATGAAAATACCTCCAGGTTTGTTAGTCGATAGTGTTGATCAAGTGTGCAAGCTCAAGAAAAGCTTGTATGGACTCAAACGGGCCTCACGTCAGTGGTATGCCAAGTTGTCCCAATCACTGAAAACCAAAGGCTTTCAACAGTCATTGAATGATTATTCCTTATTCTACAAAAAATGAGCATAGTTCAATGGTTTATGTGGCTGTCTATGTCGATGATATTTTGATCACGGGGAATGATTTTGATGAGATCAATTCTTTGAAAGGTTTTCTAGACACCGAATTTAAGATTAAAGATTTGAGTGTTCTACATTATTTCTTGGGAATTGAGTTCATCTCAACACCACAGGGCCTTTTGATGAGCCAACGGAAATACATCTCTGAACTCTTGGAAGAGTTTCCAGTCGAAGGCACGCGAGCAGCTACTAGTCCTCTTGACTTACGCTTGAAATTGTCACATGAAGAAGGCGAATTGTTGCCTGATGCTTTGCCTTATCGACAATTAATTGGGAAACTCAATTTCCTTATCAATACAAGACCAGATTTGGCATTCTCCATCCAATTCCTTAGCCAGTTCAATCAAGCTCCCAGACGACCACATTTTGATGCAACTCTTCACGTTTTGTCATACCTTAGAGGTACACAGTCCAAGGCTTTGCTGCTAAATAATACCAATGCAATGAAACTGCTGGCATACTGTGATGCCGATTGGGCAACCTGCCCTTTCTCTCGTCGATCCGTCAGCGGCTTTGTTATTTTCTTCGGTGGCAATTTAATCTCCTGGAAGTCGAAAAAACAACAGAGTGTGTCACTCTCTTCCGCTGAAGCAGAGTATCGTTCTCTTCATCGCGTCTGCGCAGAATTGGCTTGGATTAGCAGGCTCTTGCTTGAGCTGGGAGTCGATGACATCACTCCTATTCCAGTTAAGTGTGACAACCAAGAGGCTATCTACATTGCCCGCAACCCCGTCTTCCATGAAAGGACAAAGCACATCGAATTAGATTGTCATTATGCTCGGGAAAAACTACTCGACGGACTTATTAGTTTGTCACATGTACCCACCCACTCACAACTAGCAGATTTTCTTACTAAATCCTTGCCTGGCACTCGTTTACAATCCTTGTTCTCCAAGATGGGCATGAAAGATCCCGCTCCATCTTGAAGGGGGGTGTTAGACGCCTTTAGCCTTTGGTGAGGCATCATGTGCCTAGCACGTGGCTTGTCCCCACTATATATGTTTGCTGCCTCTGTCTGTAAACATTTAAGAAAAGTGCCTGCAGCACAGTAAACACCTTTTGCCCACTTTTTCGTCTTCTCCGAGCTTTAGCAGACGACCATTCTTCTCTTCCATCTTTCTGCTTTCGCTTAAGTTAACAATCTCACCAGGTTGTATCAGATGTAATACACAAACAGAAGATTCGAATCATCTCTTATTTCAGTGTAATCATACACTACAAACATTAGAAAAAAAATGAACAAACATACGTATAGAATTATAAGATCCTTAAATTTTGGAACAAAAAAACATATGAAATTATTGAGGAAGTACGAAATAAATTAGACAGATCACAGTTTGTGGAACGGGCGGTTTCATGGTGGAGTATCTGGTTTTACAGAAACCAAAAAAGTTTTGGTACAAATAACAATGATAACGACACAATAAAGGATGTACCACTTTATATAAAACATCAAATGAACAATTGGCATCATACCAAAAAATGGAACCCAAACTTTTTGGCTGATACCCTGCAAAATAGTTCAATGTCTATAAAAAAGAAACGACAAGCGAAAAAATGGAAAAAACCTCCTGAAAACATCATTAAAATAAACACGGATGGATCTACGTAAATGAATGGTGAATCCAGTTATGGATTTATCTTTCGTAATAGTAATGGCGATCCTACTCTAATTTTTGGAGAAAAATGTGGAATTTCAATCCTACATAAGACATAAACCATAGCAGTTAGGAATATACTCTAATTAAAGCTCATGAACTAGGTGTCATTGACATTCACATGGAATGTGATTACCTCACTATTGTCAACATAATAAATAAGATCTGACATTGTCCTTGAGATATTAAAATTTTAATTTCTAATATCCTTTTGTCTTTTACAACTGTTTTCTTCAGTGCAGGTCCGTCATGTCTTCCGAGAAACAAACGCTGCGGCCGATTGCATCGCTAAGCTGGGTCAGCAGAATTCTTTGGAAGACATTCAAGCAAATTTAGAACTTTTAGTTCTCATCCGTAATGATGCTATAGACTGAGAAACCGTGTCTTCTATGATTTCCGGTCTAATTTTTACTGTATCAAAAAAAATGTAGGTGGTACCAGTATCAGCGTACACAGGAAAAGCCTTAAACCAACGATTTTAAAGTTAGGCTCTTATAAAACATTTAAAGTTAGCTAGACATTTACTTCCCTCACACAGGATAGCGTGTGGAGGTTACTATCGCCTACATTGAATGTTTTTGGTACGTTGTGGTTGCGGAGGTTACAAAGCACAATTGATAAATTTACCATGTTTTAGCGTGTGTTACTGCTTTGGTACTAGGGTTGAGCAAAAACCGGGTTGGACCGGACCGGTTCTAACCGGTCCGGTCTAGAGATTTTCGGATTTCCGGGTCCGGGCTAATTCCGGTCCGATCTGACCCGTTTTTTTTTAAACCCTAAATTATATTTAAGGATATAAACTGGTTTGAGTTTTTTCTAGATTTGAGGGTTTATGGTTTAGAATTTAGGGTTTAGGATTTATGATAAATTATATTTAAGAGTAATTATATTTAGATTCGAGGGTTCAAATTATATTTAAGAATATAAATCGGTCCAAATCCGGTCCAAATCGGACCGGATCGGACTGGGTCCGGTCCATTATTTTTGGAGTTTCGGGTTCCGGTCCGGTCCAGTCCGGTCCGGGTTTGGACCGGTGCTCAACCCTATATTTGATCAAGAACTGTACAATTTTTAACGTGAAAGTACTGTTATAATGAAGAGAGATAAAACTTGAAGTATATATAATAAGTTCTCTCCTATCTATTTTTATTAATCACATAGTTTTTAGATAAACGAGATGATTTGAACTAGCTAAATTTTGCTCAAAAAAATTGCTACAAGCCTACAATATGTTGAAATCCTTTTGGCATGCTAGCCTATTTATTGCTTTGTTTTAGCTAATTACTAATATTAGTCATGTGCTCTGTCGCATCATTCAATATATATATTATGAGATAACATAGGCAAAAACCCCCAAAAAAAAAAGCCTCAGCCGGCCCTAAAAAACGCTCCACCGAGCCTCCACCATGGCCGACCGCCACTATCTTCCGCCGCTTCGCTGTTTGACCGAGCCTCCCATGGCCGGTGTGACCCGTCGTCGTCGTCGGAACTTCCACCGCTCCCTTGGGCTGCTCCGACCCCGGCCGAACCTGCACCTCCGACCGAGCCCTCGCTTCGACCGAGCCCCCACCGACGCCGAGGTATGTTCCTACACAGGCGTTCTCTGCACACCGGCGCCGTACAACCACTCTCTCATCACCGTCGCCGGCATCAACCTCAACCATGGAGACATCGCCGGTTCCTGCCGGCCTCCTCATCAAGGCTCGAGAGGAGGAGGAAGAGGAGGACGATAAGCGGCGCTCGGATGGCAAGGAGTATGACGACGGAGGCGATCTCTTCATCTGCCGTGTTAGTTGGTTTAATTTGCGTTTTCTTGTATTTCTTGCCTGATCGAGTTTGAGGGTTTTTTGTGTGTGTCCGTGTGTGTGTTTCTGGTTTGCAAGCTTGGGTATTGTACTTCTTTGCTTTGTTGAGTTGATCTAGGTGGAGTCCGAGTTGTTTCGGTTGTGGTCGTGGATGTGTTTGAGGCTCCTGAAGATCCATGATAGGCAACGTCAGGGTGGTCGAGGCTTCTGAAGATCCCTCATCTAGGTGAGGGCAACGTCATGGTAGTCCATTCAGCACCTGCCCAGGAGTGTTCCTGTTTGACCCTTGTTCTGGTGGCACTGTCTGTTGTTTTGTGCTTGACTCACTTCTCTCCCTAGTTCTTTTGGCTCGATTTTGCTTGTTGTATTTTCCTTTGTTTGCTTTAATGTTCTTACCGGTTTTCCGGTTGCCGATTTATCGGCCTCTCGAGTTTTCCGACGTTGTTGTCGGTTCTCGAATTTTTACCTAATAATTTTTTTTTTTTGAGAAATATATTATAAAAGTTCAGTTTCATATATATATGAATAGTCTGGATCTGGTGTGGATTTCTCTTGCGGTGCGGACTGGTGAAAGTGGTGGCATTTCCGTAGTTTTCATTTTTTCAACTTATGAACGCAATGCACTAAAAATATCCAGGTTCATTCATTTTGTACTGTAGGTTCATAAAATTTATATTAAAAATTCACAAAATTTGTACTAACAAACTAACTTTATACTAAGCTTCATAAACCTTATGTTAGTGGTTAACAAACTTATAGTAGGTTGATAATACGTTATTAAAATGCACTAATGTACCTAGGTTCATAAATATGATTTGGGTTCCCGTACGAAATGCGAAGCAATCTCGGCCGTACGTTTTTTTTTTTTTTTTTGGTCAACAACTTTTTTTTTTCCATTTTCGTCCCGTGATCATTCTGGAAAAGCCTATATAGAAGGTTCACGAATAAGCACTAGATGTTCATTTATTTGTACATTCACGTTCACAAATAAGCACTGAATGTTCAAAGACATATGTTGGAACATGATCATGTTATATGTGAACTTATACGGCACATACAATGAACATATAGTACTTATATGTGAACGTTAATAATTGTCTATTGCAGAACGATCAGAGACAATAAAAATAAAAATAAAAATTGTTGACCGAAAAAAAAAATCGTCATATTTACGGTTATGCCACCGCATCACTATTCACTACCCCCCCTTTTTTTAACAGTACAGTGCCCTTGAATATTACCCCCCAGATAATGAACATTACCGCTCAGAAAATGAACATGTGGTGTTTATTTATGAACTCGAATGAACGCGACCGCTTCGCATTTCGCACGGAAAGCATATTTCGCACGTGAAACGGACTCTCATAAATATTATGTAAGAGGTTCACAAATTTTAAAATTCATGAATCTACCTAGCTAGTTTCACAAATGTGTAATTGAACTGAGGTTTCACAAACTTTATACGAGAGGTTCACAATAAATAAAATTAATACTAGAGGTTCATAAACACCATTCTAGAGCTTCATAAACCTTATTCTAACGGTTATTCATAGGTTCATAAACCTTATTTTAGAGGTTCATAAATCATATTCTAGAGGTTCATAAATCATATTCATAGGTTCATAAATCCTATTCTAGAGGTTCATAAATCCTATTCTAGAGTTTAGAAATTCATAAACCATATTCATAAGTTCATAAACCTTATTTTAGCGGTTCAGAACCCTATTTAAGAGGTTCATAAACCCTATTCAAGAGGTTTAAAAACCGTATTCAAGAGGTTTATAAACCCTATTCTAGAGGTTCATAAACCCTATTATAGAAGTTCATGAACCCTACTCTAGAGGTTCATAAATCATATCATAGAGGTTCATAAACAATATTCTATAGATTCATAAATCCTATTCTAGAGGTTTATAAACGCTATTCTAGAGGTTCATAAACCACTTTGAGATGCTTAAATATCAATTCGTAATTAATTTGGATAGAAAATAAAAAAATTATAGTGAAAACTGTAATTATTTTGGGCAAAAGATTAAAAATGCTTAAAATTATAACAATTGAATATTCATGTGTGTTTGGATATTGAAGCTACAACAAATGGAAAAAAAAAAAAGACAGAGCACGCTCCTCATGACCTCTCACTCCCCCTTTAAGTCTCTACCACTGGGCTACACACTCCTTTAGTAATAAATTGCATCACTTGTAATTTCAACACACGCAAGCCTAACATGGGCCGCGAAACGGACAACTCTAGATTAGTCCGCACAATCCACACATTTGGGTCGGTCCGCATATGATCCGGTTTCTATGTATGAAATAAGATAAATTTTTATAAAAGATTAACCAAAAAACAATTGTATTGATTTATTTATAAAAGAACTTTTACTTAACATTAGTAAAACCATATTTAAATAATATTTTAAGTTTAGACGAAAATAAATATGTTTTATTACTCTTCTTCCAATTAAATAAGACACAATATAAAATAGTATAATCTATATAATACTACTAAAGCCGCAATTATCTCTCCTACGTGTCGTTCATCTAAGTATGTCACGTCATCAAATAATTATGTATATTTACCTATTCACCCTTTGTAACACCCCCAAATTTCAATCCGTTTGGAAATGGTATTACCGCCAGTGACCTCGATTTCCACACCGAAGCCACCCCAGGCTTTACCATTGAAACACAATTCATAAAGAACAATTATGATACAAAATTACCATAACTTTCATTTAAAACATAGTCGCGGAATTTCAACACAATTCCACAGAGTTATTACAATACAGCGGAAGACTTAAAATAATTTACAAGAGTATTGACTTCAGTAGTCAACGCCCAAAGATCGTAGCCTGATTAAAACATTTTCAAATACCGTTCATGTTCATAGTCGATCTAGCCTTCATGGATCCTACAACCTATCTGATGTGTCGAAACGGACGGACGACACCAACCATGACGATGCAGATAACAAATACAATTAGTTAGTCTAAATGAATAGACTAGCAAGGGCACAAAGCATAGACATTTACATTAATACACACAAACATTTAAAACAAGTTGGTGTTTTGGTTCACAACCAACCTCACCGCTTAACACGAAATCAGATTAGAAAGAGGACTTTACTCCGACCCCAGTCAAGACGAATTCTCCTAACTGCACTACTCTTAGCTGCAATACTCTCCCAAGAGTATTCTAAAATATGTGCATCACCATACTTAACTTATAAATACATCACTCATATTCCTTAAGAAGTTCGGAAGAACTCGGCGTATGAGATAACGCTTACCACCATAACCCTCATTACCTCAGGATTATCAACATATCCTATCTTTAAACTGTGACCTTTCTATTTAAGTGGTCACCTCATAACACAATAACTTTACGACTTGATCTTCTTCCAAGAGTTGCACCTTAAGCCTTATAGATCACATACTCACAAGATGTCAATCCTTAACAGTTACCAAGAGTCATAACTCTTCATCCTCTGGAAATTTCACTTATTGAGTCCAACGACTCGTATTGTCTTTAAAGGACTTATTTCTGACTTAAATCCTTATATTCTGTATACAATATACTATCCATCCAAGACTTAATCGTATTAATTTCTTATAATACCTCAAACGAATCTCCGATAGATCTCCCCAAAGGACACCTATGATTTCGTACACTTGGCTTTCCCAAAAGCTTTAACCATTGGTCCTACATTGGGTCATACTTTACTTATGATCCTGACCATCCTAACTCCGGATTCACAGTCTTACTCAAGACCACAATAGGGAAAACGAGTTCCTGAAGAATCATTTCCTTCCTCAATTATTCATTCACAACACTTTACCCACACTAATGCATACAACCTGATTAAGAGTAGATACAAAGCTTTTAAACCTTAGGGTGACAATCACGTCAACCCAAATTAATACAACACCCAAGACTTATTAAACATGTGCTTAACCGCACTTATCTTATTTAATTCCAAAATGATCAACACGTTATAAGCTTTTAAATATATATGCCCTGTCACGCAGAACACATATTTAAGGAATGAACCTCACCGAGTCCAAACCTCTGAATCTATATCGAAGGAATGAACCTCTCAGAGTCCAGACTTCTACTATCGTTGGGTCTTGCTCGCCCTTAAAAGAATGAACCTCACATAGTCCAAACTTCTACTATCGCTGGGTCTTAATCGCCCTTACAAGAATGAACCTCACAGAGTCCAAGCCTTTTTATCTATCGAAGGAATGAACCTCGCAGAGTCCAAGCCTCTATATCTATCGAAGGAATGAACCTCGCAGAGTCCAAGCCTCTATATCTATCGAAGGAATGAACCTCGTAGAGTCCAAGCCTCTATATCTATCGAAGGAATGAACCTCGCAGAGTCCAAGCCTCTACTATCGTTGGGTCTTGTTTGCCCTTAAAAAGAATGAACCTCTCAGAGTCCAAACTTTTACTATCGCAGGGTCTTAATCGCCCTTTACAATTATAAAGAAACGCGCACGAACCTCTCAGAATCCAGGCGTTCCTACTAATACTCGTGCTAACTAACAGTCATAGCACAATAATAATTTAGGATAAATCCACATAAAGGCCCGAAAGGCGATCATCAATAATAGCGTCGTTCTAGCAGATATACAACCTATTATATGATTTTCCAAAACAGTTTATAAAACCTTTTCCAGACATGAACAATAATCAGTCCAAATTAATTAACAATTAAGCAATTGATAATTAATGGAAATATGGAATGATAAGCAAGAGCGAACCGCCACTTGCCTGGAATAGATTCGGCGATGAATCTGGACGAGACGATTACCGAAAATATCATTTCCGAGGATATGGCCTATGCCTCAGATTGCTCGCTCGAATAATTTCGGGTTAAATCTGGACTGGAAGCTTAATGGGCTAATCGGCCCACAACAATCAAACAAAGGAGGGGACCCACTCTACTGTTCATCATCTTCCATCTCCAATCTACGTAACAACAGAAGCAGAGCAACAACAGAGCACAACAACAATAGGGGATCGGCGGCAACGCAACTCGGCGCTGGGCTTCGCCAGGAAGGGCGTCTCGACGCCGGAGAGGGCAGCGCGGCGGCGCTGGGAAAGAGAAGCAGCAACTCCTGTAACAACGGCAGATGGCGGTGGCGACACGCGAGCAGCGGCGGCGGAGTACAGAAGCTCGGCACGGCAGCGACTCGACTTTGTCTTCGCCGGGAAGGAAGGAGACGACGCCGGGAGAGTAGGAGCGGCGGAGCAGCACAGCGGCTCGGCTCACGCAGCTCATGAACAGCGGCTCTGGATTGGGTCACCGACAGGAAAGAGACCGAGAGGAGACGAGACGAGAGAGAGCTGGGGAGAGAGTTGGGTTCGGTGTGCCTCGACCCCCCTTCCGATCGAGTTCTTATATGCAGCCCAAGGAGGAGGACGTGCCCGACCCAACTTCGACAAGTGTCCCAAGTTCTGAGGCTGGCATGGACACGCGGCGGAGGCTGGTAATCAAAGTTGTACAGGGAAGTTTGGTATGGGTTTTAAACCCCGGAAATTATATGTTTTTTATCCAAACAAATATTCTAAGTCCCGAAAATACATCGAATGTATTTTATACCACTCACGGAATTATTTCGGACATCATGGATGTTACGGAAAATCCGAACTCCACTGAAAGCGAAATAATTAATTTGAACGAAGGTTGGGAAAATTACCCAAATACCCTTATTAAAATTAAGGGATATTACACCCTTATTCTATTTATAATTTATTTTATCTTTTATTTATATAAATTTACTAATTTACGACCCCAAAATATTATAAAGAATATGAAATATATTACTTTCCTTTTACTAATTCTATGTGTCTCATACTTAATTAGTGTTCATAACATAAGTGTGTCATTACCAAAAACATTATAAAGAATACAATGTGCAATATGGATGATAGCAACATAATATATTCTGTAAACAAACCTCTTCCTTTGTTACTATTTCTTAATTAAGTATAATATATACCGTAAGATATATACAATTCACATCTAACAATCATAGATACCAACGACGTAATTAAATTAGCAATACCATGCATACTGTCAAACTATTTAATTTGGATCTACGTATACGTATTAAACAAGTTACATCATGCTTGCTATTTTATACTCTGTATTAGATTAAGGTAAGAGGTGTAAGTTTATAAAAAAACTACAAGTAAGCATATACCATATATATACATGCCATATGAATCATTCTTCGTTAATATACATGCCATTTATACACGCCACATACATATACATGCCATATACCACACATATATATACATAGTTAGATACCATAAATATACATAATAATGTGCTATTTCCGAGGCATAAGACAGTAAGACAAACTGAATCATTCTTTGTTAATTTAGTTGGTAAATTTGTTTACTGAATGCGCTATTTTTTTAATTCATTTAAGTCTAATATGTTTTTTATTATATTTAATTCATTTAATTGCATATATTTATGTAGGAACAATGTGATAAGTTGTACTATGTGAGATCGGTATGTTGATCAATTTGCCCCTTACATCAAATCTACAATAGAAGATTCGATTATTGTCATAATTCAATTTGTTAAGCTCGGAAACTATCAAAGTATAAGTACACCTATATACATGTTTGTTCATTTTCTTTTTGATTATTTTTAACCGTTTAGAATAAAAAAAGAGTTGTTATATGTATTTTCTCTGATCAATACAAGTTGGTCAATGCACACGGTGATAGAACTCAGATCATTATTAATGATCCCTTAATTCCAGAAATTCTTGATTTTAAGGAGATGTTAGTATTATGCTTATCTTAGTTAAAATTAACTATTTATCTACGTTTTTTCTCTATTAATCTTATATGATTACCTATAAAGTTTTCACAACTCCGGTGTTCATGCTGGTACGAACAAAATAACTCCAATTCCAAGTGGACGTTCATATTCTTTATCTGATCAATTCTTAGATATCGCATTGTTTAAGCCAATTGATGAGATTCTAGATATCAACAAGATAATTTTATAAATCTATTTACATTTTGTTATTAGTAGTTATAATATTTAATGTTAGAATATGATTGGTTTCCCACCATGTTATCTTATTTTGCAGCCATGTAAATACATCACTATTGCTACGGTAGACGACATTGACAACACATTTGGATGGTATTATCATTCCTGCAAGCAATGTAAAATGAAGGTTTGACCCGAAGGGGATCAATTCCATTGTGGCAATTGTGAAAGCATTGTCAAATACGTCATTCCTAGGTAATTAATGTAAACTCAAAATAATATAAACATAATAATAATTTTATTATTATTCTAAAAATACATTCATTGTAATGTAGGTTTAAGGTTACATTTACAGTGAAAGATGATTCTGGCATGACATCTTTTGTTATATTTGACAGAGACGTCAAAAAGTGGGTTAACAAATCTATAACTGAATGCTGAAATCGACTGCTAAGGTATTAATTTATACACTTCTTTTGTACATAAGTTATGCATTATTTATAGTGTGCAATCATACATACATACTTTTTATTTAGAAAAATTAACTTCGTTGTGTACCAAAATTGGCATGATATATAATACAACAAATAAAAACATTAGGAGATTTTACTTTTATATTGATACTACATTATGTTCCTTTCCTAATTTGTCATATACTTACCTTACTTTTTTATTCTATTAAATTGATTTCCTAATGTACAGTATATGGATGATAACAACATGCCTGAAGAAATTAAAGTGTTCATTGGGAAGACTTTTTTTATTCAGGATTTATATTGATGAGTTCAAGTTGTATGAACATAGTCGTGGATTCATTGTTTCCAATATGACTGACGATCCAACTTTGATTGTTGAACTCAAAAAGTTGATTTTGATTTCGGATACTCAGGTATTTACTATATTGTTCCTATATAACATATATACCACAATATTATATATTTTATTAACTAATTACTTATACACTTATATTTAATATTTCAGAACAATGTCGAACCTCTGTCGTCTAAGCCTGAACACTCCATTGCGTCGTCTAATGAAAAGTTCACTCCTTCCAAGCGCTCCAGCGATAGCCTATTTCTTGAAGATGATAATGAAGAAGATGGTGCACAAGACCAACTTTCTACTTCACGTACAAAGAAATTGGTGAAGAAAAAGAAGGAAAACTAAGTGTGTTGCACATGACATGTAAGTTTTTAATTCTTACATAAGACTTATTCTATGGTTTTCACTCTATCAACATTATTATCACACAATATTTTCTTATTTTGGGGGATTTATTTGATATTCATCGTTATTATTATATGACATTATTGGTGTTAAATTTTATTAGTTTTATTTTATAATAGTTAATTACCATTATTTAATCTATATTATTACATATACTTTTTTATTATAAGAACCCGTGCAAGGCACGAGTTAATCTACTAGTTTAATACTATACCCGTACATAGTAGGGGAAATACACTAGTTGATCTAATAATAAATATAAAAACCAGTTACCAATTATGTAAGTGATAGAAAATTTAGAATTCGAGATACTGCTTACAAATTCGAGATAGTTGTTCTGGAAATTGAATAATTGATGGAGCATCAAGGACGAGCCCGGAGACAAGACAATGTGTGCTCAACTACTTTGGGTGTATGATGACAATATGAATAATCTGTAAATGATGACAACTTTTTGGTATTGTGCAAATGGAACTCAAAATTCTTTTGGTCTGCTATGGAGTAATGGAGGGGAGTGGAAGATCAAAGATGGATCTTATGCATATGTTGAAAACATGATCTCAAAGGCACTCTTATTTGATGACAGTATGCAACTGCAAGCTGTTAAACAACTGATTATTGAGAGATTTAAGATCAATTAAACACCAACTGAAATTACACTCACATTTGAATCCATTCTAGAACCTGAGAAATCCATACATGGTTGACACAAAGGATGATTTCAGGTATTTCCTAGATATTAATGAGGCACCTAAAGTTTCATGGAGTTTACCATTGTACGTGTCATCAACTAAGACGATGAGTGAGAGTCAACACAATCGTGATAGTGCACACAACATTCTAGTCTATTTGCAATCTAACTATAATTTTCAAGAAAACAGTGACGGTGTTGAAAATGGTGACAGAAGCAAATTGGAAATGGTGTAAAGATCAGAGTGCAGCTACTAATTTTCTTCACATAGGTAATATTTTTGAGTCAAAACAAGAGCTAAAAGACGCGGTGAAGAACATGACAATGCGTGACAACTTTGGATTTAGAATAAGGAAATCAACACCTAAGCTATATAAAGTCCTATGTATGGATGTTGACTGCACGTGGAGAATACGAGCTATTGTATTGAAGGGCACTGAATTCTTCGAAATAAGAAAATACATCGAAGAACATACTTGCTCCTTTGACGTCAGATGCGCAAACCAATGTAAACCTACATACAAGATGGTGGGAGAGAAGATAAAAACAAGGTAACATCAAAAACTTAAAAGCATATGATGTACTGCATATTTTGTAAAAAATAAATTTTCAACTACATCTCTTGTCTTGAACATAGGTATGAAGGTGTCAAAAAGGGACCAAACCCTAAGATGATTCGCAATGATATGAGATCTGAGTTCTATCAGGATATAAGCTATTGGAAAGCTTGGAAAACACAAGAATGGGCACAAAACTTGATAAGAGGAACACAAGAACAAAATTATGGAATGCTCCCCATATATTGTCACATGATAAAAACAAGTCAACAATGGGACATACACATGCCTTGAGATTGGAAATAATAATCGTTTCAAGTATGTGTTTATTTCAATTGGAGCATCGATTAGAGGGTTTCAATTAATGAGAAAGGTACAAACCTATACTTAATTTATGATTGCAGTTGAACCAATGCATCTATGGTGACAGTGAGAAACTGTCACAACAATTGCACTGGTTGATGACAATTGTAAACTGCCATCAACCAATAAATTGTGGCAGTTTTTCATTGCCACAAACAATGCATTGGTGATGTCAATAGATAATTGTCATAAGCTAATGCATCTATGGTGACAGTGAAATACCGTCACCATAATTGCATTGGTTAATTGCAATTGAAAACTGCCATCACCAAAAATTACCATCAACATATCAATTGGTGATGGCAGTAGATAATTGTCATCAACTAATGCATCTATGGTGATAGTGAAATACTGTCACCATACTTGCATTGGTTGATGGCAGTGAAAATTGTCATCAACCAATCAATTGGTGATGACACTATATTGATGATGGTAGTAGATAACTGTCATCGACAAAATATTATGACAGTTGTATCAACCAATAAATTGTGGCAGTTTCTCACTGTCACAAACAATGCATTGGTGATGGCAGTAGATAACTGTCATCAACTAATGCATCTATGGTGACAGTGTTTTCACTGTCATCATACTTGCATTGGTTGAACTGTCATCAACCAATCAATTGGTGATGACAGTATATTGGTGATGGCAGTATATAATTGTCATCAACAAAAATATTATGACAGTTGTATAAACCAATAAATTGTGATAGTTTCTCACTGTCACAAACAATGCATTGGTGATGGCAGTAGATAACTGTCATCAACTAATGCATCTATGGTAACAGTGACATGTTGTCACCATACTCGCATTGGTTGATTGTAGTATATTGGTGATGCTAGTAGATAACTGTCATCAACAAAAATATTGTGACAGTTGTATCAACAAATAAATTGTGGCAGTAGATAACTGTCACAAACAATGCATTGGTGATGGTAGTAGATAACTGTCATCAACTAATGCATCTATGGTGAAAGTGAAATATTGCCACCATACTTGCATTGGTTGATGGCCATTGAAAACTACCATCAACCAATCAATTGGTGATGACAGTGTATTGATGATGGCAGTGTACTCGTAATGGCATTAGATAACTGTCATCAACAAAAATATTGTGACAGTTGTTCACTGTCATCGTATATACATTGGTTGAGGGCAATTTGATGTCACAAACAAATCATTAGATGACAATATACACATAAATAAACTGAATTTCCATTACACTTTATTTTGAAGGTCATCATGGTAGATGGAACACACCTACATGGAAAGTATGGGGGCATCTCTTGATTGCAACTGCACAAGATGTGAACCAACAAATTTACCCTATTGGTTATGCTGTGGTGGACTCTGAGAATGACAACTCTTGGACATGGTTTTTCCAGCAACTGCACAATGTCATCATTTCTTCAACAAAGTTAGTATTTGTCTCTGATAGACACTTGAGCATCGGTAAAGCTGTGGAGTTTATATACACTACTGTAAAACATGTGATATGCACACGACGCCTAAAGTAAAATTTGAAAGCAAGGTTCAAGGAGCGTGGGGTACACATGTTGTTTACAAAGGTTGTTGACAGTTACACCATGAGGGAATTTGAGGAAAATTTTCAGAAAAATCACAACATCAATGCAGGGATAGGGAGGTACCTACGCGAAGTAAATTTTGAGAAATGGTCTAGAGCACATTGCAAAGGAGACAAATACAATATTATGACTAGGAATAATTCAGAAATATTAAACGCAATACTTACAGAAGCTCGGTCATACCAGATTGTTTCCCTCCTAGAGTATATACGAGATATGCTATCCAAATGGTTTACTGAGCGGCGGGGAAAGACAGAAAAAGGTGTGAACAAATTACCACCAAATGTGGCAAAAATACTAGAGGATAGATATATGACGTCAAAGAGATATGAGGTAAAAATGATGAACTAAGTTCAGTTTCAAGTACTTGGTGGCAACTTCTACGGTGTGGTTGATTTGCAGGCAAAAAAATATAGCTGCAAAGTGTTTGATCTGGATCACATGCCATGTGCACATGCAATCGCGGCAATTCAAAAGAAAAAGTGCAACATAACTGATTTTGTTAGCAAGTACTATAAATATCAGTCTTGGTGCACAACATACAAAGAAACAATATATCCAGTGCCTAGAGAATCAGACTATATTATTCATGAGGATATACTCGACATAGAATATTGTCCACCATTGGTGAGAAAGAAGACTGGAAGGCCAAGAAAAAGGAGGTTGCCTTCCATAGGTGAATTCACAAACATTATCCGCAAGAAATCATTTAGGAGGCCAATCAAGTGCAACAATTGTGGACGTACTGGACACAACAAGACTCCATGCTAGCACAAATCAACAAGCACTTGATGTGATGTATTGTAAGTTGAATAGTTTTCAACTTAGTAGAGTGAAACAATACATAATACTTATTAAATACTTTCCATATGCTTTTTATATACAAAATGTATTGTCTATTTTTGATGTTTCATTTAACATTTCAATGGACAAAATGCTTGGATCACTTTTGGTATGATTTCATAGACAAGAAAATGTCATATATATTAATTCCCATCATCGAGAATATAATAACAGTGTCAACAGAATTCATAATTTGTCATCAATAATTTAAACGGTTATTGACAGTAATTTAATTCTCACTGTCACAAAAAAATGCATTGTGATGGCAGTAGATAATTGTCATCAACTAATGCATCTATGGTGACAGTGAAATACTGTCACCATACTTACGTTGGTTGATGGCAGTTGAAAACTACCATCAACCAATCAATTGGTGATGACAGTGTATTGGTGATGCCATCAACCAATCATATGTTTTTGTATATTGGTTATCAAATTGTCATCTAATAAATAGAACACATGGAAGTAACGATGACAATTATCAAACAATCATAAATAATTTAGAGTAGCTTGTCAACATTAATAACATTGTCATCAACACGGAAAGAGTGTGTCATCAACCAAAATATTGATGACATTTAACAATTTGACATAAAGAAAATCAAACTACTAATCACACTTACAAAAGAAAATGAATGTTGTTGACTGTTATCAAGCCATCAAAAAAATGAAACTGTAAGTTGATGACAGAAATCAAACTACCATCAAGCAAACTGTCATCCACAAAACAAGTGTTTTGATGACAATTTTCAATCTTTCATGTTCTAGTGTTGTCAACTATTACAAAAGTTGACATTAACATCAAACATACACAAAAACACAGTGACACTGTTATAATAACAATTTAGAAGATTGTATTCGCATGAAAAGCAACTAAATTGTCATCAACATAATATCATTAACAAACAACTATACAAACTGTCATCGAAATGTAAGAACACAGTCACAAGGATCCAAAGAGTTAAACATAACTTTGTTCAAGAGTAACATCAACACAAAAAGGAAATTGAACAAATGTTTTACATAACACAAAATCCCAAAAGACCCAAACACAGTTACATATTATTCCTTCTTCTTTGTAGGAGACAATGGCTTGAAAGTCCAAGTCTGCTTGAACAAGTCAATGTCCATTTTTTCTCTATGCGCCTTGATACGCTGATCATCCAAATCATCGAGATTACTACCAAATGCAAAAGCTTCAATATATTTTATGGTGTAAACTCCATAATTGCCTCTGTCAAATAAACCAGAAAACATGTAAGACAAAATTGCCTCTGTCAATTGCCTCCACAATTCATATCATTACAAACTATAAACAAAAAACCAGAAAACATGTAAAACAAAATTAACATAGAAAATAAAAACTTTACCCTAGACTATCTTGAGGAAAAGTACCATCTCTAGTCATGGTAAAAACCTCATCAAATGACCCAAAGTGTGAAAATTGGTTCGATTTCTTCATCATAATCGGGAGCAGGGTACATAAAGGAAGTAAGAGTTATGCAACCTTGACATCACTGTATAGATTGATGTTTGAGTCCAGAACCCTCACATGATGTTTAACCAAATCAATCTCTAAACCCACCCAATGCTTATCAAGAAAGTTGAACGGGATGTATACCTTCGTAACACCATCAAACCATGACTTCCCATATTTTTTAGGATACATACCAGAAAAATACTCAAGATAGGAGTATGTAAATGCATCGTCATCATTTTTGAAGTGTTCTAGGATGGCATTATTGAATTTACCATACCAAACCCAATCCATGATGGCTATGTCCTTGAAAGCTTCAGCTTCTTAGGCAATACGCTTCCTCATATGATATAAAGCTTATGCAATATGCTAGTTTATAAAATAAAAAATGCAACCAGATTCAAAAAATAAAAATATGTGTTAAAAAAACAATGAATAAATACTTACGACATCGTCAAGTCAATTATTCCTGTATACAAGTTTTTTGAAAAAGTCCTTGTCTAGAGGAATATCATAGCCGGGGACGGTAACCTTGGTATCACTAAAAAAATAAAACTGTCATCAACACTCAAAAATAAAATAAAAAGGAAGAAACATGATAAAACTATCATCATTTAAATATATATAGTTGACATTGTACAGAAACAAAGAAGAAGCAAGTTCAAATCATCACCAACTGTGACCAATACCCTTACAACATAACAAGCCAAATAAACAAGAAATTAATGAATGTAAATTAAAAAGTCATCAAGAAGTTAAATTGTCAACAAAAGATCAAACTGTCATCAAACTTGCAAAACACTGTCATCACATTACACTAAAAGACAAAAAAAAACAAAAGAAGGTAGAAAGTTATGAATATATATATCAAAAGGGTCATCAAAATGATAAAACTGTCATCAAGTAGTATAAAACACAAAAGAAGCAAGTTCAAATCATCATCACCAACTGTGACCGTTACCCTAAAGACAAAAAAAAGCCAAAGAAACCAGAAAGTAATGAATGCAAATTAAAAAGTCATCAAGATGTTAAACTGTCAACAAAAGATCAAACTGTCATCACACTTGCAAAATACTGTCATCATATTACAATACAGACAAAAAAAAGACAAAGAAGCTAGAAAGTTATGAATATAATTTCAACTGACATCAAAATGTTAAACTGTCATCAAACTTGCAAAACACTATCATCACATTACACTAAAAGACAAAAAAAAACTAGAGAAGCTAGAAAGTTATGAAAGTTCAAATTGTCACCAATTGTTAACATCATATTAACACAAAACTACAAAAAAGCCAAAGAATGTAACACTGTCAGCAAGTACAAAACTGTCAACAAAAATTTTAAATGGCAAGAAAAATGACAATATCAACATATCTCCTACGAAACCAATCATATAACTCTCTACGATCATCATACTCGTAGAAGGAATAAGCCGATCTTGGAGGCAACACTTGTTTCTTCTTCCTATCGGTAAATGGTGAGGTCAAATGAAAACTGATTGTTGTCGCCCTCGTGGACTTCCTTGGCTTTTCATTGTCATCAAATGCTTCTTCATTTTCACTCAATCCTCCCGTAACTATTTCTCCTTGGGAGTTAAAAGTGTCAGCATTCAAAACAATAGACTCATGTACGTGCCTTCTGTCCTAATTCGGTTTGAACATTATTGTCATCAACTGAAGTATCTTTAAGGGAGTCAAAAGTGTCAGCATTCAAAACAATAGACTCATGAGCCTCCTGTCCTAATTCGGCTTGAACATTATTGTCATGAACTGAAGTATCTTTAACTTCAGGATTCAAACTATCATCAATTACTTCTTATGTAGCTTCCGTCACATTGGCATTAGCATCATCTGCCTCATATGCCTCCACAATTACTTCTTCTGCAGCTTCGGTCATATCGGCATTAACACCATGTGCCTCATATACCTCCTCTTTTGAATCATAATTCAAAATAGCATTTTCCACCTCAAATGCTTCTTGTGCAGCTTCGCCATCTAGGACATGAGCGTCAACTGTCCCATGGGTCTCATGATTAGGACACTTATCCTTTATACTGTCAACAACTTCTTTTTCGTTGACAGACATCAACATGCAAGCCTTATCCAAAACTTTTAAATTGGAAACAAGTGGTTCATCATCATCATTCATCTCATTTCCATTGTTTGTTTGAGAATTACTGATGCCACCACCATGTAATCCTTCCTCAAAATCCTTAGCTTTATTGTCATCATTCAGTGGAGATGAATGCCTAACTTTAATCAAACTCTCAATGTCATACAACTTCTTGGAGAAATAAGAACCCTGCTCATTAAACTTACACTGAAGCTCTTTGATTACACAAAACATAACAACTAATTACTCCTTTATCTCCTTCGCCCACTGTGGCTCATTGTTTGTTCCCTTGGACAATTCTGACATATTATTCAGGCTCTCATTCCCAACATCACACTCACCTCCAGCCTCATTGCCCATTGTAGGGATATCCATATCAACGCTGACAGTTTTTTCACTGTCAGAATCAACCACATGATCGTCCTTCGCAAACACATCTCCCACTCTTTTTCACCCTCAAATGGCCTATGCAATTTCTGGATGATTTCATCAATCTTTGATGAAACATCATCATTTTCATTGTACGGTATCAACGCCTTATCATTGTCGTCCCCATCCTTCACAACCTTTGCAACTTCTTTGCATTTTGATACTTCTTTCTCAACGACCTTAATAGTTGGTCGCCTTTGGTATACCCTTTTCTCCTTCTCCTTAACAACATTCTTGTCCTCACCCATGCGAGGCCTTGTTCTTGAAACACTCTTATTCTCAGCAAACATGTTTCTTCCTCTTTGATCCAACTTGTTGCTCTTTTTTTCTTGGGACAACAACATCACGCACAACATTGCCTTCTTCCCCCTCCTGCTCCTTTGAAAGAGATATCATCCGTCCAGACAACTCATCATATAAGGCATCTACCCTTTCATCTAGGAAACACAAGTGGCGGAACATTTGATGCTCTTCATAAGGAGGATATTTACAAACCTGCAAACACATCAAATAAAATTAAAATAATAAAAACCTTTGATACCTAGCAACTGTCATCCACCAAGTTTTATGACAGTTGCATAAAATTTAAAAACTATAATCAATCATAGCTTAAAAACATTTTGATGACAGTTATAAATAAAACTTTGATGGGCGTTGTCGTGACACCTAAACAAAATAATCCTAACAAACCTAAACAAGTAGTAGAGGCAAGCAAGGGTCGAACCCACAGGGAAGGTCTGATGCAGTATGCAATTGTGAATGACAAGTAACAAGCAATGGGGTTTAGTTATCACGAGAAAGCAAAGCAAGTAAAGCAAACAAGTTTGGTTGAGTTGAGAAATATAATGGGGAAAGTAGTCCTACTAGAGCGAGATCCACAATACAGAGATATAATTTGATCACAGAAATCTATTTAATCCAAGTTTTTTTACTATCCTTATAGTTGTTCCCACCCTGATCTTAAGTACTACCGATTCTCACAGTTGTCGATAGACTTATTACTATGCCAATGATAAAGTACCACCGATTCTCACAGTTGTCGGTATACTTTACCACCAACAAAGCAATAGAAATACCCACAAGGATATAGGATACATGCAAATAGAAAGACGTATTAATACTCGCATGCAACTGACTCTCACTCACGATTGTACGCTCGGAATCCCTATACGCACAATTGTGTTTGCTACTAGATATGCACTCGGAACCCCTATATGCAATCCTAGCAATTGATAAAAAGTATTCAACCTAGTTGATCAGGCTAAGAAGAACAACAAGAAATCAATATTCAATATAACCAAGAGAATCAAACCAACACTTATAAGGATAAGAACAAGGAATAGAAATCTCACAAACACATCAACGGTATTGCTTCAATCGTCTAGTAGAACAAAAGGAAGTTAGTTCTTCATTCAAACGAGAATGAAAACCTAATAGAAAAGTAAACTGCGTAATGTAAAAGTGTCTGCCTCTGGGGCGTGACTGCCCACTCAAGACCTAGAAAGAGGTCTTAAATAGGTTTAGGAAATAAGTTAACCTAAAAGAAATAACAAAGGAAATAAAATAATAGAAATAAGAAAGTCTGAAATGCAATAAAGGAAATAAAATCTTCTGCTGACCGCGAGGCGTGACGTGCCCACCGCGGGGCATCAGTCTTCTAGTTGCCTTCTCTGAGATCCACCGCCGGGTCGCGGTGGCTTCTGGCGCGGGGCGTCAAGTTACACCGCGGGGCGGTGAGTTCCACCGCGGGGCGGCAGTGCCTTTTTCAGCTTCTGCGACACTTTAGTATAAATACCATAACTTTTGATTCCCAACTCGGATTGCGCTCATATTTTGAGAACTTGCAGTAGACTTCAAGATCTAACTCCTCGAATTGGAATTACTTCATTTGGACATCTGAGTAGAGAGAACGAACCATTTGAATTCAGCATATTGTTCTTCTACTATTCAATACACTTCAAACCTCTATAAATCCCATGATTTCTTCACTTCTCTCCACAACTTATGGATTACAGACTTAGCCACAAATCTCATCCTAAACTCCTCTAATCAATGCTAATAATTGCTAGTTAAGGTGCATGAAATGACACCTATCAAATTCCCCCATACTTAGACCTTTACTCGTCCCGAGTAAGCTAATGATAAACCTACTCTCTCAATCGAACACCAAGGTCTCAAGAAGTACAAGAAAATATGACACCAGCAACTACAACATCTCAACAATCAGCTCCAGACAATCAAGCTAAAAGGGAAGCAGAGTACTTCCCCCAAGCTTATCCCAAATACCACAGAGTGAATCAAATCTAATCCTAATCTCCCATCTATCTTCTTATCTCTCCAGAGTGACCTACCCGAATCCTCCTTATAACTCCTCTTCTTGTGACGCCTCGCCAAGAATAATGAGAAATCCTAAAATTACTCTTCTTCTTTTCGCTCATTTTGCCAAGGCGCCCTTTCGGGTTTTCACCAAGCCACTCATTTCATTTTTCAATAGATGTACTCACATAAGCTCACGTCACTCTTGACCACATATTACCCCAACCTAATGCTGGTCCAAGCCACCTGCTTATTGCCTAGGCCGCCCTTTCGGGTTTTCGACCTATCCCAGGATTTCTAATGTATGCCTTTTTCAATTTTTGGCTTTTTTTATTTTTTATTTTTTCTCCTCAACAACGTAGCAAGTATAGAACTCTCCCCCATGCTTAAACATTGCATTGTACTCAATGTAATGAAAGACAAAAGAATAAAGCACAGGGAAAAGCAAAAAATAACTCACAAACGTTGCCAAGCTGCTTGGACACTGTAGGTGTCGCTGACGGTCTTCTCAATAAATGCCCAGGTCTCTGGGCGGGTGTCTTCATCAACTCTATAATCTTCTTCTACCGTGCAATCAAAAGGGAACCACTTTGGTGAGTAGTGATAAAACAATGATAGTAGGGTTACACAGCCTTCTAGGAACACATGGTGGAGCCCAGATGTAATCATGGTGTGGACTCTAGTGTTCCTCCTCCTCAGCGGTCAATTGTAGGGTCATCATCGTTGCCAAGTAAATGTGGGGCGAAAGTGTTCCTCCGTGAGCAACATGATACGCACCTCTCCGTGGTGACTCTAGACAGCTCGGTAAAACTTTTTTTTTTCTTTTTTCTTCAAATGTTTACTCCCCGTTTAAGGTTTTTTCGGGGCCCTTTATTATTATTTTTATTATTTTATTTATTTTTTGCCTCTCCGTTTAAGGTTTTTTTCGGGGAGCGACTTAGTACAGGGACAGGAAAGACTTACATTGGTGTGGAAACACCTTCTTCAATAGGCATAGGTCTCCTCCCTGCAGGTTAGTCGGAAACAAAGAAAAAACACACTAAAGAAAAATGCAAAAACAAATATTGAAAAACAAGAAAAGAAAAACATACCTCGGGTTGCCTCCCGGACAGCGCCTTAGTTATTGTCATGGCTTGACATCTTACTCACTTCCTCAACTCGGGTTGCTCACAGCAACTGAACTCCTGAGATCAATATCAGGGGGGTGCCTCTTTGGGTGCTCCATGTTGAGCATTGCCCCCATGCTCTTGTACTTCGTGGTGGGTGGACCGTTGTGCATAACCATGAAAGCACTTGCCATTTTAAAAAACGGTCTACCCAGCATTGCAGGGGCTACATGTTTATCCTGCCCCGTATCCAGTATATAAAAATCTGCCATTTGTATCAAGGCCCCCTTCTTTTGCTTCCCCTTTGGTTTCTTATTGATCTTACCCAGCGCCTTTAAAAGTTCTGCGTAGCATGGGGCGCTGTTTGCTAAATGGACCAAAGGGATGGTTGCCTTGCAGCTACTGGAGGTGTCGAAGAGATCCTTGTTGTCAATTATCATCCTCTCCTTTAGTGCCTCCGGAAAGGGGACAGGGAGCTTTTCAGAACCAAGAGGAGGAAAAGTTGGACGAACAAAGGGGTCTTCTTCTTCGTCATGATCAATATCCAGATCTGGGCATTCACCGCGGGGCGGTAGTCTCACCGCGGGGCGGTGCTCTTGGCCGCGGGGCGGCAGTGTTGACTCAGGACAACTGGGAGTTATCGCCGGGTTGCGGTCACAAGCACCGCGGGGCGGTAGGATTCGCCCATCTTCAAATTCAGCTTTGTCGTCCTTTTCAGCAGTAGGAGCGACTTGCAATTGCTTGCCACTTCGGAGGGTCACAGCATTTACACTTTCTTGTGCGGCCCTTTTGTCCAACCTAGCGACCACATCTGTCAAATGAACCACGACCTCCTTCATGCTCTTGATGATGGCCTCAGTAGTTTGCACATGCGTTGTGAAGTGCATTGTTAAGGTCTTGAGCATGTCTTCAGTTGAAGGGGAGTTACTAGCATGGGAAGCTACTGGTAGCTCATCAAAGTGGGGTTGAGGTGCTTCTTGTTTACCCGTCTTCGCAATAATGTCTTTCAATGAAGTAATTTCTTACAATAAATGTACATCATTGGAGTTGACAGCATTAACTCCTCTGGTCTTTGGGGCTTCATCGAAATCTCTTGTGCTCTCAGCCATATCATGAAGTCTAGTCATGGTTGCATCAGGGGTCATATTCAAGATACTACCACCACAAGTAGCATCTATGATTCTTCTTTCATCATCCAGCAGCCCATTGTAAACATAGAGTACTAGAGCTTTCTTGTCAAAACCATGGAGCGGGCAACTAGAACAAAGTCGTTTGAACCGCTCACAATAGTCATAAAGGATCTCCTCCTCTCCTTGTTCAATACTGGCAATTGCCCTTTTCAAGGCATTCGCCATCTTCGTTGAGAAATATTGTGCGAGGAATGCCTTTTGTAGCTTAGCCCATGAATCTATGCTTCCACCAGGCAGATGATAGTACCAGTCTTTAGCATCGTCCTTAAGAGTGAACCCGAAGGCTCTCATTTTAATTTGATCTTCAGTGACGTTAGCTGGTTTAATGCTCATGATGACGTTGTGGAATTTACCCAAGTGTAGGATGGGGTCCTCTCCACATCGTCCATAGTATCTCGGGAGCAACCGTAGCACTCCTGTTCTGAGCTCAAATGTCACACCATCCGCAAGGGGTGGAATGATTACAGCCAATGGCTGCTGTATCAGATCTGGCGTAGTCAGCTGTCGGAGTGTCTGTGTCATTTGTACCTGTTTCTGTATCAACTTCAACAAGTAGTGAATCAGTAGCAAAGGTGCAGACCGTAAGATAGATCCACACCGCAGTCAATCACAAAAACACACAACAAAACAGAAAACTTCCCCGGCAACGACGCCAAATTTGATAAGGCGTTGTCGTGACACCTAAACAAAATAATCCTAACAAACCTAAACAAGTAGTAGAGGCAAGCAAGGGTCGAACCCACAGGGAAGGTCTTATGCAGTATGCAATTGTGAATGACAAGTAACAAGCAATGGGGTTTAGTTATCACGAGAAAGCAAAGCAAGTAAAGCAAACAAGTTTGGTTGAGTTGAGAAAATATAATGGGGAAAGTAGTCCTACTAGAGCGAGATCCACAATACAGAGATATAATTTGATCACAGAAATCTATTTAATCCAAGTTCTTTTACTATCCTTATAGTTGTTCTCACCCTGATCTTAAGTACTACCGATTCTCACAGTTGTCGATAGACTTATTACTGTGCCAATGATAAAGTACCACCGATTCTCACAGTTGTCGGTATACTTTACCACCAACAAAGCAATAGCAATACGCACAAGGATATATGATACATGCAAATAGAAAGACATATTAATACTCGCATGCAACTGACTCTCACTCACGATTGTACGCTCGAAACCCCTATACGCACAATTGTGTTTGCTACTAGATATGCACTCGGAACCCCTATATGCAATCCTAGCAATTGATAAAAAGTATTCAACCTAGTTGATCAGGCTAAGAAGAACAACAAGAAATCAATATTCAATATAACCAAGAGAATCAAACCAACACTTATAAGGATAAGAACAAGGAATATAAATCTCACAAACACATCAACTGTATTGCTTCAATCGTCTAGTAGAACAAAGGGAAGTTAGTTCTTCATTCAAACGAGAAGGAAAACCTAATAGAAAAGTAAATTGCGTAATGTAAAAGTGTCTGCCTCTGGGGCATGACTGCCCACTCAAGACCTAGAAAGAGGTCTTAAATAGGTTTAGGAAATAAGTTAACCTAAAGGAAATAACAAAGGAAATAAAATAATAGAAATAAGAAAGTCTGAAATGCAATAAAGGAAATAAAATCTTCTGCTGGCCGCGAGGCGTGACGTGCCCACCGCGGGGCATCAGTCTTCTAGTTTCCTTCTCTGAGATCCACCGCCGGGTCGCGGTGGCTTCTGGCGCGGGGCGTCAAGTTACACCGCGGGGCGGTGAGTTCCACCGCGGGGCGGCGGTGCCTTTTTCAGCTTCTGCGACACTTTAGTAGAAACACCATAACTTTTGATTCCCAATTCGGATTGATCTCATATTTTGAGGACTTGCAGTAGACTTCAGGATCTAACTCCTAGAATTGGAATCACTTCATTTGGACATATGAGTAGAGAGAACGAACCATTTGAATTCAGCACATTGTTCTTCTAATCTTCAATACACTTCAAACCTCTATAAATCCCATGATTTCTTCACTTCTCTCCACAACTTCTGGATTACAGACTTAGCCACAAATCTCATCCTAAACTCCTCTAAATAATGCTAATAATTGCTAATTAAGGTGTATGAAATGACACCTATCAATGGCAGTTACATGAAAGTAAGAAACTGTCACCAACTAATGACAAAAAATAACTTCTTAATAATTACCAATTGTCATCAATAATAATTGATGACAATAAGAAACTAACATTAAAAATAAATTGGTGACAGTTAAAAACTGTCATTAAATGACTTGATGACAATTAGAAACTGTCATCAATAAAACCATGATGGTAATTAGATGACAGTTACAAACTATCACACATAATATCTTAATCAAGATTTGATGACAGTTAGAAATAGTGAACAATCATATCTTAATTGAGAAACAATAAAAAAAACATAACAATTTGATTTTCTCATCCTCGATGAAGTTACGAATGGTATAAACCATACATTCTTCGGATTTGCATTGTACCACCGAATACAATACGGAATATTTCTAATACCATTGCTCGCACAACCCATAACATGGCGAAGTTGTGGGAATAATTCTAGAATCCATACCCGTCATCAAGAAAATATAAACAAATAATAGAACAATGAAGATAAAAAGACAGAAACCACATAAAAATAACAAAAAACTATACCTAGAAAGCAAGAGGGAACCCATACAAATTATAACCAATCATTTCATCAAACTTTGCTACACTTTTTTGTTCACATACTATCCTACTCACCTTCATAAGGTACTCTAGAGTCAAAGAATACGCTACCCTACCCCAAGGATATTTAGAAAATAGCTCCATATCAGTTGACAACTTAAAGTACTCATCTCTAACAGTAGTATGACGTTGTGGCAACAAAACAGTCTCAACAACAAGCAAATGTGCAAGCTTTATCTTCTTCTCATGATCAACCTCAATAGCAAGCCTAGCAGTGAGATCATTTATTGTACATGAATTTGACCTAAGGTATTCCTCCATGTCAACATCAGGCACCTCATAAACTGACATTTCACCGCTACTCAAACCAATGACTGCAACAAATTCAGCAATCGAGAAGCGGCATATGTTACCATCAACACTAAACCACATCTCATGACTCTTCCCAGTTTCCACCTCATTAAGAAGGAAGTAATGCACTAATTGAGCACATAAATTCATACCATCTCTCCATGTAATAATAGGGCCAAGAGGGCCATCGCATAGACGCATAAAATCATTGGCAGGAAGAAGTTCCTCAATAAGTTTCATGACCTCCATCAACGTGTAATAGTTACACTTGCATGGAGCATGTAGCTCTTTTGCAACAATAAACTTACAACTGCTTGCATCCATGGCATGTCAATAGATAAAAAGAAAATAAAAACTGTCATCACACAAACTAGTGTGTAATCACACTTGAATAACACTGTCACCACATTACTATTATTGTCATCACACATATTAATGAGTAGTCAAACATCATAAACATTGTCATCAAATTAACAAGCAAACAAGAACATAAACATTGTCATTAAAAATGTCATTACATACATATTGTCATCAATATTAACGAGTAAACAAGAACATAAACAATTGCAAAACACTATCATCACACTTACAAAACATTGTCATCACATTATTACTACTGCAAATCACACATACTAATGTGTAAATAATTACAAAACACTGTCACCATTTTACTGCTACTGTCATCACACAAACTAGTGTGTAATCACACTCGAATAAAATTGTCACCACACTACTACTACTGTCATCACACATATTAATGACTAGTCAAACCTCATAAACATTGTCATCAAATTAATGAGTAAACAAGAACATAAACACTGTCATTGAAAATGTCATTACACAAATATTGTCATCAATATTAACAAGTAAACAAGAACATAAACAATTGCAAAACACTATCACCACACTTGCAAAACACTATCATCACATTATTACTAATGCAAATCACACATACTAATGTGTAAACAATTACAAAATACTGTCACCATTTAACTGCTATTGTCATCACACATACTAGTGTGTAATCACAATTGAATAAAACTTTCACCACACTACTACTACTGTCATCACACATATTAATGACTAGTCAAACCTCATAAACATTGTCATCAAATTACCAAAATGAAAAACATTGTCAACACACATGTGTAATAAAAATATGTAAAGCACTGTCATCACACGACTAGTATTGTAATGACACATGCAAGTAACAATCTCACTACACTATTACTACTGTCACCGATAAATCTCATAAAAATATTATTTGGTGACAGTTGAATACTATCACAAATAACTACTTGATGAAAATCAAGTAAAACGAAAAACTTACGAGGAAAATCACAACATATACAACAACAATCAAGAAAATCACAACATCTACAACAACATATACAAACAAGTAAAAACGAAACGAGCAAACAAACATCTACAACAACAAACCCTAGAAAGTATAAAAAATCAGGAAAAAAGAAGCAGAGGAAGACTTACGAAATCAATAGAGCGACGGCGAAAACGACCAATCAAACCGACGAAGAGAGAGAGAGAGAAGAAGACGAAAGACGAAGGACGAAGACGATGACAGTTTGTCTGAGAGAGAGCAGAGCGATTTTTGACGCGAGAGATTTTTGAAGGAAGGAGAAAGAAATTTTAAATGAAAAAGTTTATAAGAGGGATAATTTACAAAAAAAAACTAGTAAAAGGATAGTTATCAACTACAGTATTAACTAGACAATAGGACAATGGGCGTCCTTGTTTCTCGTTTATCAAGGGCTGTTATGATCTCATTGGAATTTAACTTGTTATTTTAATATTTAATAATCACAGACGCAAAAGTGAATCCGAGTGCGCCATTTCCATTTTCCATCGCGTTCCCCTTTCCCTCCAAACCTACACTCAAGAACGCCCAAAGCTCTCGTTCAAAATTGATTTCTGCAAAATCCTCCAGAGATCTCTGCTTCCCGGAAATGGCGTCCGGCTCTGTTAGCCGTGACCGCGAAGCACTTGTTCGGCCAATAAGCACCGCAGCTACTACACTTGCGTCGGATAATCATTCCCTCATATCCGTTAGTCCTCTCTACTCTATTCTGCCAAACCTTAATTTTGGACCTTCTTATCGTTGTACGCTTTATGAACGTCATATTGTGTTTTTGTTTTTTGGGTGGTTCAATTGCAGGATTTTCGAAGGGCGTTTGGTATGATTAAGGATATTGCTGTTGAATTGGAGAAGGAGAATAAGACCGAAATGGTACACTGAAATTCTCTTTCTACTATGTATTACACCTTTCATATCCAGATATCTTCGTCTGTAATGACAGCAGGCTCTAGATTTTTTTTTTTTTGACCTAGTATAGTTCTGTTGCAGCAGTGAGTGTCGAGTTGGTTTGAATCACCTCTATAAGACAGTTTCTCATTGATCCAACTGCAGTATAATATGGAATTTAAGTACTGAACTATTCAATTAAACGCAATCAACAAAACAAAGAAAAATCAATTCGTGAAGGGATGATCTTACACTAGGAAGGAGACAGAGAGGAGATGTTTTCACATGTTTCTCAAACCACCCTTTAGTTAGTGTTGATTGGAGGCTGCCAGGATGGGATCAAATTTCATGTTTGGCTTGATGAAAATTGGGTGGGAGTTAGGGGGTTAAATTACACTGGTTCACGTGAACCAAAGTTTGCAATTCACTGAATTTGAGAAGGGGGGAAATCTTTTTTTTGTGCCTGTGTGGCCTTTCTGATGATTAACCAATTTTTCATGGCTTTTAAGTTAATTACTTCCCTAACAACACATTGCCATATCAGGTGAAGGAGCTTGAAGCTGACCTGATAGAGTTGTCAAATGCTTACGATGAATGCGCACACTTCTCCACTGTATTGCAATCCACTAAAAACATTTATGTGCCTGGGCCACAGGTGTTGCATCTCCCTCTCTGTTGGAATTATATATGGAACTTCTTATTTCATGCTTTATGCTTATTCTTATTCCACTTCCTTTTAAATCTTGTTTCCTTTTCCATTTGTAGCTAACTGATTTCAACCAGCTGTTCAAGAATGAGATTACAAAGTTGAAGGCTAGCAGTTCTTCTAATAGACAGAAACTTCAATATGTGCGCCAATTCAGAGAGGCTATTTGGGTATGTGTTTGCCATGGTCTTAGGATCCATATCTAGTCCACACTTGTAACATTGAGCCATTTATACCGTATAACCATAATTGTCAATGATTAGCTTCTGTTTTTTCTCTTTTGAATAAAAAACATTGTGCATGTATCTGCAGTAGTGCCTTAAGTGGGCGTTGAAAGTTTAAGCCTTGCATCAGTTATCAAGTAATAGATCAGACTTGATTGTTATATTCTTTTTGGGGTTTGGTCAAGTTTCGGTATTATAAATGATTGGCTCTAGATGTAGAGCACACACTATTCATGGATGTTGAACTCATTGAATCATTGGTATTTTACATGGAATGTGTGAGGTTTTTGTGAAGAGTGTATGCCTTAACTTGCTTTGCAGAATGTTCATCATCCGGGTGAGCCAATTCCTGGAGAAGAGCAGGAAGATATTGTGATGACTAGCACACAAAATGTGCTTTTAAATATCAAATGCCCGGTGAGTGGAAAGCCTGTCACTGAACTAGCAGAGCCAGTCCGCAGGTACTTTTTAAACACCATCCTCATGTACCCTTGTATTTTTCATTGCTAAAGTTTGATCTTTTTTACATTTTGTGTCACATGCTTGACAATAGATATCAGAATGTTATGTATCTTTAACATTAACAAAGTAAGCTTTAGTTCACTGGCTTTTATTTTTCCGCTGCTCTCCTCTTATCATTAATTTTTACGTGGAGACAATGATGTGGAACATGTTAATTTCATACTAAAAATGAGAGGCAACATTAAAAAGCTTCGAAACAGTCTTATCTCTTAATATAACCTCTTCTTTTTCTACGTTAACAGCATGGACTGCAAACATGTGTATGAGAAGCAGGCAATTGCGCATTATATGAACTCAAGCCATGTGTCACCCATTCGATGCCCTATTCCAGGTACTTGGCTAACCTATCTTTCCAAATTCCGACCTTGCTTATTGCTCCTGTCGGTCCTCTGGAAAGGGTGGGGAAATATATTCCTCTTGTTGATTTTTTTTCGTAATGCTTTGATGTTTTTGCTTGCCAGGCTGTCGTGGAGCACTAAGGCAAGATAGAGTGGTATGTGACGGGTTGTTGCTTGCCGATATAGAGGAGCATCGGTCTTTGGCCAGAGAAACTATGGCTAAGGTTGTGGAAGATTTCACTGAGCTAGATGATGATTGACTAATAATAGGCTTGATGTTTGCAGATAAGTTCCTTACAAGTATGCTACTCTTGTCTCTTTTCATGCTCTTAGATGCACTCTTTAAGCATGGTACTACGTGTCTGAATGTGATAGAGACCTATTACATGCATTAGCTTGCTGTATTAGGAGATGCTTGATAGAGTACCAGCATACTCCCACTGGTGCATACTATTGCTAGCCGTTCTATGGATTTGTTTTAGGAAATCTAATTACTATCTCTGTCTCAAATTATTTGCCTTTGTACAAGAATAGCCAAGGTAAAAGAGCTAACTAGTTTCAAAGTAGTTGATAAACCAGTAAGAAACAAGGACCGATTTTATCATTCTAAAGGACAGAACAAGCTCACTTGCGTCACATAATTCTCACAAATTCCTCCAAGCTGATCAAATGGTGTTTCCACCGCCATCCATCTCAATCCAAAAGCCTCTCTAGTTGATTCACAAAGTTGTCAATATAACCAGTCATGAAGCTAGGGCTTCCCCAACACGCGCCTCCACTTAGCATGGTTCTCCCTAATCAGGGACCCTGTCTCGCTCTCCTCATCCATGGCTTCCTTGACGGCCTTGCAAAGGCTCTCCCTTGAAACCCACCCGCTCTTGTCCTTTTCCGCCTCCACAGCCACCTTTATCTCCCCTGCCATGATCCTGGTGTTAACTATCTGCGGCACCAGCACGATCTGGGTGCTCCCCACCAGTGACTCCCACATCGACCCGAAACTGCAGTGGGTCGATGTGGGAGTCACTGATGGCTCTTGTCAAGGATAAACTGGCTCCCAAACGAGCAGTAAACCACCGAACCCGGTCCGTGCCTTCCTAGCCAGCTCGCCCATCGCTCTTCCAGCGCGGTGGCTTCGGGGGTCGGCTTCCTAGCCAGCTCGCCCATCGATGTTCCAGCGCGGTGGCTTCGGGGGTCGGCTCGGGCAACACTGGCCCTGTAAGTAACACAGGCGTCTCAAACTGGCTGCTGAGATAATCACAAAACTGCCCCTCGATCTCCCTACAAGTCCTGAAAGCAATTTCATCTCCCGCCTTCAATGACGCGGTTATGCGCTCAAAGAATGTGGTCCCTCTCCCAAACTCGAACGCTACAAACATGAGGTTATGGGCCTCGCGCTTGCGCAGCACCAAGGTGGCAGAAGGGTATCCAGCAGGAGGCACCGCCAGCTCCTCCTCCGTAGGGGGGTGGCGATCACATCGGTAGTATTGGGAGCGGGCGGGCACTACGGACAAAGTGAAGGAGGCGGCGCAGACGACGTTGTAGGACACCGACTTGATCCCGGGCTTGGAGATGATCTCGGGGACCCAATGGGCGGTGTCGTAGAAGGCGAAATCCGGGGCGAGGTCGATATTTTAGGTTGCACAATTTTCTTTTATCGTTGATATTAATATTATTACTAACTTGAGTTCATATATAAAGTTGCAAGTTCGACGACTTGTAATATGTCGCGGACTTCCTTTAGTTTGGGTGTTATTTGCTCATATCATATGTGCTTTCGTTAGGTGTTATTGTAATTTTTTTTTGTTCTTGGGACGTTGTAATCGTTCCTTTGGTTAAGGGTTGTGTTCATATGTGGTTCAACACAGTTAGGATTCTCTCCTTGTATGATATACATAATATTTTTTGTTAACCTTTCAAGAATCTTTCGGTTCTCAAATCCTGATGAGGGAAGCGGACAAAATGAGGATATTTTGTATATTTATTTTTTGATCGGTGATGATACGTTGTATAGAGTTGTTAATATTTGGTCTTTGTGGGTTATTAACCTGAAAATGTTTAGACCTGAAGCAATCTGACCCACCAAACTCGTAAATTTACAGATTGGGTTGGAACAGGTCGGGTCAACCCATTGAGTTGAGCACCTTTTTTTTTTTGTCTGTCATATCTATTTATATTAAATATTATAATATCTTTTATAATTTACTTTAATTAAAATATTATTTTAATAATCATTTTAGAAAACTTTGACATGGCGCAATCGACCTGAAGTGTACTTGACCTGTAAATCTTAACCCGTAGATGACCCGACCCATAAATAACCCGACCCATAAATAACCCGACCCGTAAATCTTAACTCATAGATGACCCGACCTATAAATGACCAGATACGATATGATTAAATTTGGGGATTCTTTTTCGTACCGCAAAAATCTAGTCATGCATCACTTTTTGGGCGCAACCTGAAAACTAACAAAAAAATTAAAAAAATTCTGGTTGTGTCCAAGTGAATGAACCAGGTTGTTAAAAAACCCGGTTCATGACAGATTTATATAAAAAAATAAATTATCCGGTTCACCTTGGGCACAACTACGCACAAAAAAAAAACTAAAACTTGGGACACTTGTATTTAAATTAACAAATTTATTTCATATTTAAAATAAATTTATTACATACTCATCGCATTGTATCTATCCTGCTATTTTACATGATTTGGAAATTCAAATACCTAGTAGATTTGTACATTTGTGTGCATTTGACTATAGTAATAGACGTTTTCAAGTAATCAGGGTTACATGACAATAAATTCATTTGTATCATGAGGTTTCAATATACTTTTATTCATCTAAAATTCATGTACGTTTCTCCACCAATTTGTTTGCTATTAACTGTTTATTATTATTATTCTCGAAAATCACATATAACTATGGTTATATCCAATTTGGTTATGTCTTGTGATTATATACTACAGTTATATTCTATAATTATATACTATGGTTATATCCTATAATTATATACTATGATTATATCTTATGGTTATATTTCATAGTTATATACTATGATTATATCATATAATTATATATTATGATTATATCTTATGGTTATATTCCATAGTTATATACTATGGTTATATTCTATATTATATCATATAGTTATATACTATGTTTATATCATATATTATATCATATAGTTATATACTATGTTTATATCCTATAGTTATATACTATGATTATATCTTATTGTTATATCCAATTTGATTATATCATATCGTTATATCCTATGGTTATCCTTCGAAAATCACATATAACTATGGTTATATCCAATTTGATTATGTCTTATGGTTATATACTACGGTTATATTCTATAGTTATATACTATGGTTATATCCTATAATTATATACTATGATTATATTTTATGGTTATATTCCATAGTTATATACTATGGTTATATCATATATTATATCATATAGTTATATACTATGTTTATATCTTATAGTTATATACTATAATTATATCTTATTGTTATATCCAATTTGGTTATATCATATCGTTATATCCTATAGTTATATACAATAGTTATATCCTATATTATATTCTATAGTTATATACTATGGTTATATCATATATTATATACTATGATTATATCTTATAGTTATATCCAATTTGGTTATATCATATCGTTATATCCTATAGTTATATACAATGGTTATATCATATATTATATATTATGATTATATCTTATAGTTATATCCAATTTGATTATATCATATCGTTATATCCTATAGTTATATACTATATAATAGTTATATACTATGACTATATCTTATGGTTATATCCAATTTGGTTATATCATATAGTTATATACTATGGTTATATCATATAAGTATATAATATGATTATATCTTATAGTTATATGACTTATATCCAATTTGGTTATATCATATCATATCGTTATATCCTATAGTTATATACTATGATTATATCTTATGGTTATATTATATAGTTATATAATATGGTTATATATTATGATAAAAACCATAAACCCTAAAACAATCCCCACACAACCCTTTGGACGCAACTAGGTTGCGTCCAGAACTCTGGGTGCAACTAGATTGCGTCTAAGGGGTTTCTAGTGTTTTTTTAGGGTTTAGGGTTAGGTTTTGGGGTTTAGGGTTTGTGGTTTAGGGTTTAGGGTTTTCGTACTATGATTATATTGTATGGTTGTATTTTATAGTTATATCCTATATTACATTCTATAGTTATATCTTGTAATGACAGTATATATTACTCCCCCAACCACTATCATACCTTTCAAGATCCGAAATAATTTAGCAAAATATTCGGTCAATATATAGATATTGGAAGTTATTTTTCCAACTTCAACTTGGAAATTTTAAACTTTGTACTGCAATGATAAAGACCCTAAACCCTAAATCCTGAAAAACCCTAAAACAATCCTCACACAACCCTTTGGGCGCAACTTAGTTGCGCCCAAGGGGTTTCTAGTATTTTTTAGGGTTTATGGTTAGATTTTAGGGTTTGGGGTTTTTGTCCATTCGAATACAAAGTCTAACATTGATTACTTGATTTGAGATTAGAGAGAAAACCGAGATAAAATAGAGTTTAATCCATAAAATAATTCTATTTTTCAGTTTGTGTTTCTCCAAATAGTTGAATATACTATGATTATATTTTATAGTTATATAATATGGTTATATCTTATAGTTATATACTACATTTATATCTTATAGTTATATCCAATTTGGTTATATCATATCGTTATATCCTATAAGGCTATAATTATATACTATGATTATATATTATGGTTATATTCTATAGTTATATATTATGGTTATATCCTATATTATATTCTATAGTTATATACTATGATTATATCCTATAATTATATAATATGATTATATCTTGTGGTTATATTCCATAGTTATATACTATGGTTATATCCTATATTATATCATATAGTTATATACTATGGTTATATCATATAGTTATATACTATGGTTATAGCATATAATTATATACTATGATTATATCTTATAATTATAACCAAGGATATAACCAAATTGGATATAATTATAAGATATAATCATAGTATATAACTATATGATATAACCATAGAATATAACTATAGAATATAACCATAAGATATAACCAAATTGGATATAACTATAAGATATAATCATAGTATATAACTATAAGATATAAACATAGTTATATCGAGAATAATAATAACAAACAGTTAATATCAAACGAATTGGTGGAGAAATGCACATGAATTTTAGATGAATAAAAATATATTGAAACCTCATGATACAAACGAATCTATAGCCATGTAACCCAGATTACTTGAAAACGTCTATTACTATAGTCAAATGCACACAAGTATACAAATCTACTAGGTATTTGAATTTGCAAATCATATAAAATAGCATGATAGATACAATGCGATGAGTATGTAGTAAATTTGTCTTAAATATAAAATAAATTTGTTGATTTAAATACAAGCGTGGGCACTACATAAGTTTTTTTTTTCTCGTTTTTTTCTTTTTCTTTTGGAGCCCAATTTTTATTGTTTTTTATTTTTTATTTAAAAAAAAAATCACTTTTTGGACGCAACCAGAAACTAGAATTTCGTGTTGAAAACATTCTCCCCGTTAAATTTGAACCTAACCCGTTTGACTAAATTGACACTTTTAGTTGTATATATGTCTACATAGAACATCACCTATTTCGACAAAAAAAAAAGAAATAATTAAAAATACCTATTCCATGTTCAGGTTTTTTGGGATGGGCTTTTGACAGGTTGGGCCACTGCTTCTTAATTTGTCTTTGTTTCTAACTTCAGCAATTATTTTAAGAAAATGGTGGAGGTTAACCCTTTTTATTTTGAAAGCAACATAAACAATAATTTTAAGTCTTTTCAAAATAATGTAGGCCTTATTTGGTTGAAGGTTTTTATTATTTATAAAGACATTTTTTTAAATTACTTTTATAAATTTTGATTAACGTACAGTTAAATTGTTTTACTTTTACCCTGCTACACACACTTTTCAAGAAAAAAACATACCTATAAAAAATACGAAGTAATTTTCTTATCAAATACATTTTTTACACAACTCTATTTTCTAAATACTTATCAATTTAAAATCTTTATAAATACTACTAAACAAACCCGTTACATTAATTTAAACCTTTATGACCAGCCAATTCATAAATACCAAGGACATATTTTAAAGGATTAATTTTCTTTTATCATTATCATATAGGAACCAATCTGTTTTCTTCAGATCTGCTTAAGTCACAATTCACAAACAAAATATTAGCTTTAGCTAAGTTGAAAAAGTTTGTCCTAGTTCAGCAAACCTGCAGTCTTCTATCTATAAACACAATATTTATGTAATCCTTTCAAGTAAAAAGTAATACATGTAAAATTTGTAATCAATCGACCATGTAATCCGAATTACGGGCTCAATTGTGACGAGGCACATGGGTACGTTGTTCCACCAATTTAAAGCAATTACTATCTTGTTTCCATTACATTTGTTAGGATAGAAAGAACAAAAGAAAACTCCAAACACCCAAATATATATATGTTCCCTTTTTAATTGATGGCTTCCAAGTGACAATGGATTTCCATCTAATTGTGTTTTTCATTTCTTTATGAAATGTGTTTTTTTGGGGTAAGTTTTTTGATGAAAAGTTGGTGATACTTCTTTGACCTTCATATCTTGTAGCTAATATTTAATGATACATTTGTCGACCTTGGTCACCTATTTTGGAAATGATTGTTAGGATTTGAGCACAATAAGGAGAAAAAAACGAAGCAAAGAACACAAGAATTGTTTACCCAGTTCGTAACAGAATATGACTACATCTGGGGATACACCAAGTCAGAGTTTTTCTTACTATTATGATAACGATTACAACGATTAAACAGAGTATTTAAGCTAGAGACCGAAACCTTAATTAGACCCATTACACTATTGTACGGACGGGCCCAAAAAACCTTTGTACGGACGAGCCCAAAATTTTTCAGGCTCCATAACCCAACAATGGATTCCCATCAAGTTGGATCGCTGAATTAGGCCCATTACACTATTGACAATGGATTCCCATCTAGTTGGATCGATGAACGCTGAGCTAGCGGTGTACAGTCCATCAGACTCCATAACCCAACAATGGCGTACCTTGTTAATTATTGATCCTTTTTCTCAGTTAAGATTACTTCCAGATAGTCATATGTTAAGATTTCTGACGATTTTGACAGCTGTACGATATGAGTTTAAAGCTTAATGAGATGGTTTATAATCAGTAGACAAAGAATTAAATTCAATGATGTTATAAGCAAACTTAAAAACTCTCCTCCAATCTCTCTGTCAAGCAAGAATGGTTGCATAAATTGTGCTCCAGCTTCCACATATATATTAAAAGTCTCCTTCTAAATATAAATTATAATTTTGCAAGTCCCACTCAATTGACATATATTTGTATAGCCCTCTTGTTGCACATGATATCTATTGCACCACTTGTCAAAGCCTGCAGCTTTCCATACTTTGGCCTAGCCAATCACAATATAAAAACAAGAACATCACAAAAAAAAAACCTTAGCACTCTCATTTGGGTATTTCACTTAGCTTTGTGGGAAATAAGGAAAACCAAAATTACCAACTTGTGAGTTTTGGAGAAGCCATGGAAGAGACAACTCACTTGTTTGGGAGCCCACTCAATAAGGAAGAGGCTCTGAGGAGCAAATCCAAGCACAGTATTCAATCCCCATCTCTACCACCAAACTTAGATGAAGGACAAGCTGCTGAAGAAGAAGAAGAAGAAGAAGAAGAAGAAGATGGGCCAAGAATGGGTGACTTGATAAGGCAAGCTATGCCTTGTAAACTGGCGAGGGCGCCTTCTCTTCCAGCTTGTAAGATCAGAAAGGAAGTTGCTGCAGCTGAAGTTGGGATCCCAAGAGGGCCCACAATTAGCAAACTCACTAGGAGATCATCCATGGATCCATCCCTTATATTGCTAGCCAGGAACATCGCCAAGTCAAAGGTATGGTTCCAATCTAGACTCTTAACATTATTATTGAAATCTGTCTTTGTTGACTACTTTCCTACCACATTGTTCATTCATTTGCTCAAAGAGTGGTGAAGGGATAATAAGTCATAAGATTTAGGAAGTCTTTGGAATTAATATTTTTCTTAGAAATGTGCTAAAAAACTAAAATGACCAATATTTCTGATTAGAAAGAGTGCAAGTTAACTTAATGAGAACTTTGTATGGTGTTTTTTCTCTCTCGAAAACTTAGCAAATTTTGAATGGATTCTCACAATTTCAGGGTACGAAACAGGGCTCCTCTGCCTCTGGCAGATCCACTAGGACTATGGAGACTAAAACGGCGCCAAAGCCGCGGTATCTGGAGAGGAGCATGTCATTGAAGAGTTTAAGTGATAAAGAAGTGCAAGGTTTCCAGGAGCTAGGCTTCACGTTTGACAAGGAGGATTTGAGCGAAAATGTTGCTGCCAAGCTTGACAGTTTGAAGATCAAGGAAGAGCCTTGTATGGAAGGATCCGATCCGCCTCCGGTTACCAAACGGGTCGACAATAGAAGCTCGGCAGAAGACATGAAAGCCCAGATCAAGTTCTGGGCTAGAGCTGTAGCGTCCAATATGAACCAAGAATGCTGATTTGATGGCGACGTTGGCGCTTTAGATATTAATCTCCCTTGTGATGATTGCATGTGAAGATATATATTAATGTTTCCTTGTAAGGTTTAGATCTTTTAAATGTTTGGGTCTGATGTTATTAATAAAGCAAAAGCTTACAAGTCATGGCTTTCATGGGAAGGTTGTTTGAAGTCCACAATGATGGTGTTGTTCACATTCATGAAAAGTGAACATTTGAGGGATATGTGAAATCACTAGAGTAGGACAACTTTTTGTGATTGTAGTTGAAAAGCGATAACATAAGTGCTCATTTTGGTTGATTGTATGATACAAAGTTGAAGCAAAACAATAAGTTTTATCCTCTTTCTTGGATTCGATCTCATCTGTATGTCTCTAAAAGTATAGCATTTGTGCCACCAAGCTGTATGCAGTTGTCTCCTTTCTACTCCTCTCACTTCATTCATTCTAGTGTTCTACACAACAGAACCATATTATAGAATGTGTGGACGTGAAGGGATCACACGAATGCAAACCGGAACGTGACGATTTATAGGGTATTTGGTTTTGGCCTTTTGAGAAAAAAAGATGAAAATAACCACAATCACGCAAATATAAAAATTAAAAATTTTAAAAAGTCACGCTTATAATAATATAATATTTTTTTGTAAAAAAAATCATCTGTGTACGTGCCAATTTTCTATAATAAATTCTTTTTACATAATATTCTTTAAATAATTATATCTTCGTTATCGTATTATTCGAATATCGATTATACTAAGTATATATAACGTAATCATAACTTCATTCTGTATCATTCGAATATCAGCTATATGAAGTATAATGTAATTCTAACATTATTATCGTATTATTCGAATATTGGTATACTAAGTGTAATGTAATGTTAACTTTATTATTGTATATTTCGAATATGGCTATAGTGTAAGTGTAATGTAAGCCTAACTTCATCATCGTATTATTCGAATATCGTTTATACTAAGTGTAATGTAATCTTAACTTTATTATCGTATTATTTGAATATCGGCTACACTTATGAATGACAATCTCACCCGCACCCGATGAATACCCGACTCATCCGACCCGAAAAGTCAGATGAAAACCCGAATAATGTTGGGTGATGGACGGAGACGGGTGAATGTTTTCACTCATCACCCGACCTGATACATCCGAAATATATATATATATATATATATATGGATAAGTGTCATGTGAGAAAGATTAATATGGTACAAAATAAGAATGAATATAGATCATTGGATTAGAAATAAATCAAAGGTCATGATTGAACTTTCATTAAAAGTCATGTGCCATGCACATGTCTTTAATTCAAAGGGTTGACTATTGGAGCACCACCACCGACCACCGTCGCCGGTCACCGGGCCACCACCGCCGGTCGCCGGACCACCGCCGGACCACCACCATCGGTCACCGGACCACCGTCGTCGGTCACCGGACCACCGCCGTCGGTCGCCGGACCACCGTCGGACACTAGACCACCCTTGGGTGCATGTAAACTCTATTAGAAGTGCAAGCCTTTGAGTGTGCATGTCTTTTGACTTTCAAGTGCATGTGAAATCTAGTGCATGCTTTATGTGTTATTAGTGTATGCAAGTTTTATTGGGAGTGTATGGAAATTCAACTGAAAAGTGCATACGAATTAGAAAATTGGTGCATGTAAATTCTACTAGGAGTGTGCATGTGAATTCAACCGGAAGTGCATGCAAATTCTATTGAAGTGCATGCCTTTGAGTGTACTTATATGTCTTTTGACTTTTGAGTGCATGTGAAATTAAGTACATGCTTTATGTGTTGTGAGTGCATGCGAGTTCAACTAAGAGTGCATGTAAATTCTACTAAAATGCATGTCTTTGAGTGTACTTATATGTCTTTTGACTTTTGAGTGCATGCTTTATGTGTTGTGAGTGCATGCAAGTTCAACTGAGAGTGCATGTAAATTCAACTGAGAGTGCATGCGAGTTATATATGCACAAAAACGTTAAATTCACATGTACAATAATTCGCATGCACATTTAAGCCAACAACTTGCACTCCAATCCAAAAAAATACATGCACAAAATGTTGAATTTGCATGTACAGAAGTGTTGCATTCGCTTGTACTTTTCAAGTCATCGGCTTGCACTTTTAGGCCTCCGGCTTGCACTTTGTCAGTAATGTTCAAAAAACAAAGACCTGCACAAAAGAGTCTCTGTGTTGCACTTTTTTTTTTAGCTTTTAATCTGATCTAACGGCTAGGAGTTATTCTTATTTTGTATTATAAGGGCCTTTCGCACCTGAATCGCACCCTATATATATATATATATATATATATATATATATATATATATATATAATTGTCTATCCCTAGTATAAAATTCATAAATATTTAAGCCTCACTTTGTCGGTATTGTTCTCATTTTTCATTCCAATGTTGATTATGTATTAAAAAAATCTTTATAACCTATTTATTCCATACTAATAATAATATTATTAAGAATTTTTGTACTACATGTCTTAAAATACATAAAATGAATATTATAAATTATATCAAATCGTTATTTTTAATCACCCATGGATGACCCGACCCACCCGATTCACCCGACGGATGACGGATGGGTGCACCCAAAAAAGTTAATGGACGGGTGATGGAAGTGCTTCATTCATCCATCGTCCGACCCATTGCCATCCCTAGCTATACTAAATGGAATGTAATCCTAATTTCATTGGTTGGTCGTACATCAAACACTTTTATATAGTCGAGTTTAGGGTATACTTGTAATGTTAGAAATGTAACACTAAGATTGAGAATGTAATATTCAAATTAATCATTTTCATGTAAGTTATTTTGTATTCTAATTTATGTTAATTTTGAGTTGTTTCTTATCCTAGGGTATGTAGGTAAGTAATTTGGGGACCCTAAGATTCCAAAACAAGAATACATGGTATGGATTCCACTTTGTAGTAAAACATTACAGGGTATGAAAATCATAGGAATTCGATAACCCCAAATCTCATACCCTATATACCCTAAGGTTTGTAGGATATGCAATTTAGGGTCCCTCATTTTCCCAAAACAAGAAAAAAAATATGACATGGATTCCCTATGAGATATAAGCATTAAATGGTATGAAAATCACAGGGATTCAATAACTTTAAATCCTATATCCTGTATACCCAAGACGGGACCTCGAAACAAGACAAAAAAGGTATGGTTACCTATGGGATACAAGCATTGAGGGTATGAAAATCATAGGGTTTTGAAATCCTAAATCTGAAATCCTACTTACCCTTTGGTTTCTAGGGTATGGGATTTAAGATATCCCATGACCCCTAAACAAGACAAAAAACGGTATGAACTCCTTGTGGGCTACAAGAATTATAGGGTATGGAAATTATATGGTTTTGAAAACCCTAAATCCACAACCTACTTACCCTAGGGTTTCTAAGTTATGAGATTTACGGTATTCTATGACACTAAAACAAGACAGAAAATGGTATGGACTCCCTGTAGGCAACAACAATTATTGGATATGCAAATCATATAGTTTTGCAAAACCCTATTTACCCTAGGATTTCTAGGTTATGGGATTTACGGTATCTCGGGACATCAAAGCAAGACAACAAACAGTATGGACGCGCTATGTGTGACAAGAATTATAGGGTATGAAAAGCACACGGTTTTGAAACCCTAAATCTGAAACCCTACTTACCCTTTGGTTTTTAGGGTATGGGATTTAAGATATCCCATGACCCCTAAACAAGACAAAAAACGATATGAACTCCTTGTGAGCTACAAGAATTATAGGGTATGGAAATTATATGGTTTTGAAAGCCCTAAATCCACAACCTACTTACCCTAGGGTTTCTAAGTTATAGGATTTACGGTATACCCATATCACTTACAAGATATCACAATTACGCATCGTGTACCTGTGACCATGGGTCACGCTCACACATTTGCGTGAGCGTGCCTATAATAAATATATTTTTCACAAATTTGGAGTATATCTAGCACCACCCAAAATTGTAGCCTAATATAAAAAAAATATCAAACTAAATTGATATAAAATAATACTAAAATAAAAGTAGATAATATTATGATCACTTGACATTCTCATATTCTGCTACGCCAATTATCATTGTATTTTAACTTCACATTGTATATTTGAAATTGATATGCTTTCATAAATACCTTATATATCATATAAATCCTATATGATGTATGATTGTGATTGAAATTTTCTTAAAAAATATCTTAAAGAAATATATAATTATGTTAAAATATTTTATATTTTATCAACATAATTTGTGAAGTATATTCATATTATAAAATATGCATTTCTCCCCAATTTTTCTTTAAAAATATTCTTTTGATTCCTCCTTATGGATTGAGAATTAAATGATATTTAAAATTAATATGTTTTTATAATCTACTTATATTATGTAATTATTATATAATATATGGTTGAGAATGATATCATATAAGAATAGCAATGGGAAAAGAAGATATTATTATGACATTAACTTTTATACTTTATTGTAAAATGTTTATATTTATTTTCATATAAAAATATTTTTTTCACATAATATATTTAGCCTAAAAATCCATACAACTCAAGAAATTACACTAGTTCATAAATACAGCGGGTACATAATCTAAAATTTTTCTCTATATATTAAATGAGAACCTAATTACGTCACATGACATCCCCTCATTAAAACTGTCACATGTCATTTTCTCCTTATTTCATTTTTTAAATAATTTAATTATATATAAAAGATTTTGTCCTAAATCTAGCGCTAATTTTTCCTAATTTAAATACAAATCAATCACAAAGATTATAAATCAATTACAAAGATTACAAATCAATCATAAAAATATTACAATTCCATAACTTCCACAACACTGATCAACTCATAATTGGAGAGATATGCACATCACTGATGGGCGTCGATTTGAACATTCCCTTCCACGTCATCGTCTTGGAATCCCTTGTTCATCGTGGCACTTGTCTCGGTAAAGGCTTTAGACCTATTAATTGACAAAAAAAAATCCTTAAAGTTGCAATAAAGTCCATTAGTTGTAACACAACAGTTCAAGTACTTGTGCATTTTCAAAAGGTGAGACTAATTGAAGATCATATATTGAAAAATCTTAACAACAAAGATTAATGGTCAATTAAAAATTACATAGTTGTTACAAAAAACCAAAGTAAGAATTGAGGTAACTAATTGCTACATATTTGTGGATATATGATTGTAAACTAAATAAAAGTTATAGAAAATTAAAGAACATAAGTTTTTGGTTATAACTATATTTTTAGATAAAATAATTAAAAGATAGTCTATTTGAGATTAAATAGTTTTAAGGGACTACGTATCATCATATCCTTTTACTAATTTGTCACACCTTTATTTTTTTAAATTTACTAAGTTACTCATTTATATGATTGGTTTGAAGCCTTGATGTCTAATCTACTATATAATACTAAAGTAAAACTAGCTAAGACCACTTGTCGTTTTTACATTGCGCTACGTCAATTATTGTCACATGTGTACTCTACATCGTGTCATATCACTAAATTAGTGATGCGACATATAGATTATTAATATTTGATATTGATTTTCATATTAGATAGAATATATTAGATATTTTTTGAATATTCTCTATTAATTTTTCATTTAATTTGTCATATTTTATCAAACTTCCTTTTTAATTCATTTATTTTTAGGTATAGGACATGATTCAACATATTATGTGTATACGAAATCACAATGATCTTTATTAATTGATTATTAATAGAGATTTTTTCATGTTATCAATTTTTTAAATTTTTTTATATTGTCACTAATTAGATACATTTTTTATTTTTAAAAATAATAAATTGAAATCGATATGTTTTTTATAGTTAGAAAATATCAATATAAAATTTTGTCCAAACCCCGTGTACGGCACGAGAACTACCTCTCGTTTGGTTAACATGGGAATTTAATTCAGGTGAACTTTTAGTTCCTAAGAATTACCTTTATGGGAGTTGAAATACGTACATGAGAAATAGAGAATCATGTTTGGTTCAAAATTATGTATTTTGTTAAAATGTAGGAATTAATAAATTTTCCATTTATAAACACATGAAATAGATCATACCTAAGGGTCGGCACAAAAAACCGAAACCGAATAACCGTTCCGAAAAACCGACATATTTCTAGGTTAACTGTACCGATATTTTTTTAAACTACGGTATGGTTAACCGACCGAGAGAAAACATGGTTATTCGGTATGGTTACGGACTTACGGTTAGTGATAATTTTTAGTTTGGTTAACCGAATATATAAATAATATATTTTTATAAAGAGAATAAGTTAATTTAGTGACTATGGATACATTTCAATGATTCTCTTTGTGTTTGGTTCAAGGTTTGGATTTCCTTAGTCTCTTCTATTTCTAATTTCTATTGTTGTATTTAACTATTCTTCTATACTTTGAATAATCTTTGTCTTTAGTTGAATTAATAATGACATAGATTATATAAAATAACCAATAAATGAACTTTATTACAATTGCAATCTAATCTTGTGGTATTGTGTAGTGACTTGTGATATTTAAATGAGTGTACTTGTCATATTTTCTACAAGTATAATAGAACAATTTATTATAAGTTTATTGGCAAAGAGGGTTTTCGGCTACGATCATAATACATATGGAAACTAATAGATTAAAACTATTGTCCATACTTTAGAAATCATATTGACTATGTGAAGGATATTTTTTATTCTAATCAAAGTTGATTGGCCTGCCAAATTAACACTGTGGTTTAAATATCTCACTTGATATTAATAGTTTATGTTTTAATCAATCCAAAGAGAGAAGAGTAATAAAATTGAAACAATAAGTATTTTATTATGAATTAGTAGTTAAGAATTAATAAATAATAATATATTTTTGTTAAAAAAACAAGTGTTTCGTCAATCTTTAAAATCTTGGTTAACCAATTAACCATACCGAACCGTACCAAAATATTGGTTAACTGATGCCCGGCTCACCGAATATTACGATATGGTAATGGTATTTAAAATTAAGTAACCGAAATATTGGTTAACCGCACTCCGGTTAACCGAAACACAGTTAACCGCCCACGCCCACCCCTAATCATACCTACCATATTATGGTAAATGCAATTCTTATGATTTGGATGAACTACAAATTCCTCAAAAGTAAATTCATGTATTTATTTTATGAACCAAACACATGAAGTAGATCTATTTCCTCAAACAAGTTAAACCAAATAAATCTTGAACGAAACGAGGGTGCTAGTATTAGACCTGTCAATCAGGTTGGTCAAGTCGGGTTCGGTTCGGTCATTTCAGGTTCAAGTTGAGAACGGGTCGGGTTAATTCGGGTAACAGGTCAAGCCGGGTCAAGTCATTATAGGTGAGCGGGCGGTTCGGGTTGACCAACGGGTCTAGAGCGTCATTTAAAAAAAAAAACAACTCACTATTAAAATATCTAAAAACTAATTTAAATATATCAAAATAAACTGAAATCAATTAAATAATACAAATAATATCAATTATTTTAATGTCATTGATATTAGTAGACCAAAATGATATTTTATTTTCAATTGTATTATATTAATTTAAAATTTTCTAAATTACAAAAATTATACAAGTACAACCATATTATTTACTTATTTTTTAGGATAATTGAGCATATTACTATTATTTATATATCATTTATCATATATATATTATGTTATATTTTATTAATACTCTACGTTTATTCGTTAATCAGGTCAAGTAACTCTAGGTAGCATGGATGAAATTCGGAAAAAGGGGTGAAAACGGGTGATGAGTTACTTGACTCATAACATTCGAAATCTATTTTCATACACTATAAATCATAAAAATAGTGAAATCTTATGCTCGATGGTGTCCCTTTGTTATCTTTAGAAAGGTTTTTTTTTTTTTTGTCAAGAAGAGGCAAGACCCATAAATATTTATTGAGATTAAACCATGTTCCCTCTCATTCTTGTAACATACAGCTGCATTACATGAGGGGGAGGATGGTCATGAAATATTTGCTAGGAAATCAGCAACACTATTGTGAGCGAACTGGACTATCGAGGCAGGATTATAGACCAACTCGCGACAACTTTGGATAAGGTTAATAACTTCACAGCTTCGAGGGAGTCAGACTCGAGGCGAGGGAAGCATCAATTCATCAGAATGGGATAGAAATAGAATCCCTTGAATTTTAGTCTTCCTTTTATAAGCTTCAACCACAAAGTTGAGACATGTCGTCTTAGCCTTGCCGATCCGCAGGTTCCCTCTCATTCTCAAAGATCAACCACTCCGGTTCTTCCACGAGTGCCAGATCATGTTTCCGAATAGTGTACTCCATCCATTCTTCCGCTCCCCAATTTCCCATTCCTACATACAAAAAACTTAGTTGCAACGCTCTTCCACCAATTTGTTACCAAGCACGTACTTCGAATAAATTCACAATATATCTCTGATAGCATGAATGCAAGTTTCATCTATATTGCAGCGGGGGAAAGTTGGGATAAAGAGAGGTGGCGTCGGACCCTAGCTTGTGGAATCAATGCAAGTTATCTTTGGAAAGTTAAGACTTCAATCAATTCAACCTCAATTTTTCTTATTTTATATTAAGATATCATCTATGTTACAGTGACATCATCTATCTATCTATCTATCTATATATATATGGACAAAGATTCGGTGAGAAAGGGCGCTTAGATGAGAATATGACTATATGAGAATACGCATATACAGTCAAAAATTCATACACATCACTCGATATACATGAAATTTTATATGTATATGCATAAGTTTTCACTTACACATATTCACATATATATTCGAAAATATATGTGCATAGATTTTTGCCGGTATGTGCATGAATTTTAACTTACACATAGTCATACAGATATTAAAAAAATATATGTACATATTATGATGTGTATGAATTTTTGTTTGTATATGCATCAGTTTTCACTTACACATAGTCAACATATACCCACAAACTTATGCACATACAGGCAAAAATTCATGCACATTTTGAGGTGTGCATGAATTTTTGTTTGTATGTACATGAATTTTCACCTACCAAAGTCATGCACATACAATCATAAATCCATGCACATCTGGCATTCTCACTTAAGCGCTAGCTCATTCTTACATGAATCTTTTCCTATATATATATATATATATACTCAAGGAGATGCCTAAATCTGTCAGCCTCACGTTCAATTCGCATACGTGTCGTCACTCATCCAACCATAATTTGTCACATCATCCATCCTTTTAAAAAAAGTTATAACAGTGGGTTTGGTTTAATTTCATATAAAACTTATTTAATTAAAAAAATCATCCAATTTAAAATTTTGAAAAGATATTATGAAAATTTTCGAAAAGATGTGATTTTATATAAAGAATGCCTATATAAAATTTCAACCATCAAGGATCATTTCCGTATTCATCTTTTATTTTTTATCTTGAGGTAAGTTAAGTTTAATAATGTTTTTTCTATATAAACAAGAATAAAATTTTCTTATCGAAAGTCTTATAGATATAATGAAATCTAACAAACTATATTTAACTAATCTAATCCGTTATCATATTATAAAAAATTAACATCTCCATTATCATATTATAAAAAATTCAAAAAGATATTATAAAAATCAATTCAAGTAAATTGATATGGCCTCTCTTTTATTTTATATATATAAAAATAAAATCATATTTACTGCAAAATTTAATTGCTTTTGACATGTTACCTCAAGATTTTAAAAAGAAAAGAGAAAGACTACGTACAAAATTACTGTTAGTATACAAGAGTAACCTTTATTATTGCATATAACCTTAATTTTGATGCCTCATACTATCTTTTGCTTTTGAAATTGTGCTTTTCTACTATATATTATTAATAGTGCAACACATTCCTATTATTTTTACTACTACTATGTATATATTATTATGTATTAATGTTTCATGATCACAATTAGACCTGTCAACTGGGTCGGGTTCGGGTCATATCGGATTCGGGTCAATCGGGTTGGTAAAAATTTTCGGGTCGGGCGGGTTCGGGTTTGGGTTGACCCGACGGGTCGAACATGTCTTTTTTTATGATTATTATTATGATTTTTAACTTTAATAAAATATTTATAATAATATAATTAATATTATATTATAATTTAATAAAGTATATTTAAATATTTAAATAAATGAAATAAAATATACAAAATAAAGGGGACCCGCGAGCTCGAATTTGCGTTCGAGTCGAGTTTGGGTCCTTCGGGTTCCGATCCTTCTTGACCCAGTGACGTTTGGGTCATTTCGGATCGGGTCGGGTCGGATCGGGTCGAATTTTCGGATTGGGTCAGTTTTTGGCAGGTCTAATCACAATCCATTGTTATATAAATCTTTTTATTATGTCACGTTGAATAATTTTTTTCTCTATTCACGTTTTTTATCATAAGTTGTATACTAATTGATTTTATCTTTTATTTACTTCTTTTTTTATCTTTTACATACAAGAGTTGTATCCTATTATCTTTTCTCGTGAATTAGTTTAACATATTCTTATAACTAATTAATATGAATATGAATTGTTTCTGCATATTTATGTCTCAGTGATGATCAATTGCAGAATTTCGCTCTTGTAGAAATAAAAAAATTATTAAACAAAAATGATAGTAGCTTGAAACATTTCCCATCGATGCCACTACCTAATCAGAGTTTGATTTCAAATGGCATCGATAAGTTGATTCAGGATGAGCTTCGATACGATAGAGAAGAATTGATTATTTAGCATCAGACACTACTTTAGGTATTTACTAATGAGCAAAAAGATGTGTATGATGAAATCATGACTGCTGTCAGGTCAAACAAAGGTGGGGTTTTCTTTTTGTATGGGCATGGTGGAATAGGAAAAACCTTTATATTGAGATCTCTTTCTGTTACTATTCGTTCTAAAGGTGGGATAATATACTTATTGTTGCTTCAAGTGGTATTGTGGCCCTATTGATTCCTGGTGGCTGGTCATTCAAGATTTGCAATACCTATTCAAATTCATGAGAACTCAACTTGCAATATCAAGCCAAGTACAGAACAAGCTGAATTGATTATGAAGACCAAACTTATAATTTGTGATGAAGCTCCAATGGTTAACAAATTTTACTTTAAGGCATTAGATAGATCTTTAAGGGATGTGATGTGATCTTCAAATCCAAATAGCTTGAATAAGCCATTTGGAGGAAAAGTTGTGGTATTTGGTGGAGATTTTAGACAAATATTGTCTATAGTTCCTAGAGGAAGCAAACAAGATATCGTTTATTCCACATTTTTGTGGAACTCATGAAAGGTTCTGAGATTGACAAGAAATATGAAGCTCCAACATGGAGATACTGAATTAGAAGTTGTTGAAGCAAAAGAATTTTCAGAATGAATATTAAAAGTTGGAGACAGTGATCAAGGCGGGCCAAATGACAGTGTAGCAAGTATTGAGATTCCTTTTGATTTGTTGATAAATGAAGCTTCTAATCCAATTCCAACAATTGTTGAAGCTACAAATCCTTCTATTCTGCATATCGATGATCTTGCTCAGTATTATCGAGAGAGAGTTATTCTTGCACCTACACATGAGATTGTTGATAAGGTAAATGAACACATGGTGTCTCTCATACCAAGGGATGAGAAAGTGTATCTTAGCTCAGACAGTACATGCAAAACTAATGAAAGTGGCTTTGATGATGTCATTGTTTATTCAGTTGAATTCCTCAATGGAATCCGATCTTCTAGTGTACCAAACCATGTGTTGAAGTTGAAGGTAGGTGTTCCTATTATGCTAATCAGAAATATTAACCAATTTTCAGGGCTATGTAATGGTATCAGATTGATAGTCATTCGCCTTGGGAGTTATATTATAGAAGCTGAAATTATTTCTGGAAGCAATATAGGACAAAAAAATATGTATTCCACGCATGATACTTACACCATTGGACACTCGATACCCATTCGAGTTTCAAAGGAGGCAGTTTTCGGTGATTGTTTGTTTTGCCATGACCATCAACAAAAGTCAAGGACAATCACTCTCTCAAGTGGGTTTAATCCTTCCAAAACCCGTTTTTACGCATGGTCAACTTTATGTTGCATTTTCCAGAGTTACGTATAGGAGCGGATTGAAAGTTTTAATCGGTGCTCGTCAAGAAAAAGCTCATAATACAACTACAAATGTTATATATAAGAAGATCTTTCAAAACTTAACATAACTACGTACGTGAAATCTTTAAATGTTGTTTGTGATAACCGTCATCGATATCTAATAATATCTAATATAATGTTATATATTGTGTGTTGCTTATAAAATATTGTTAGATCTCTATCTCGCGAAAGAAGTTAGATGTAAACACCAATATAATTAACAACTTACTTAATGTTTATATCAATTTGAAAGAAATAATATATCTTCTAACTATTAAATTTGGATATTTTTAATATATATATATAAACTTATCTGTTATAATTCGTTTTATCACTAGATAATAACTTGAACAAGTTTGTGCAGTATATATTCTAATAGGAGATGATATATTATTTATATATAGATGTTTCATTAGTTATGTATGTATATATGAACAATCCGACAATTTAAAACGTATGCTTAATCTAATCTAATCTAATCTAACTGAATCATATATCCCACGATCAATTTTAAATATACGCCAATCTATATATATGTACACTAAAGGAAAGGCCTAAATCATACGTGTCGTTACCACGTTCAATTCGTCTACGTGTCATCACCTATCCAATCAACATCCGCCATATTATCCAACATTTTAAAAAACGTTATAACAGCAGATCCGTTTAAATTATTTTATAAACTTTATTTAATTAAAAATTTTATGATAACTGATTATTTTATTTAGATAAAGATATCAGTTAGAGAAAAAAAATTACAAAAATCTTATCAAGTTTTCCCGTACAAATCCTTTAATTATTTTAATTCGAATCCTAAAATCTCTAAATGCACATATCAACTAATTATTTTAATTCATATCTTAAAATTTTATGTTTTATTCCATTGATTATTTTACTTAATAAACTAATAATAACTAATTATTTTGATTAGATAAAAATTGCATGTATTAACTATAAATTTGATATTATTCAATCTATTTCAATAAATGTATTAGTTGAACAATAAAATATATCGCATACCAAAACTTATCAAAAACTAGAATTAGAATTAAATTGTAAATTAATCAATTTGAATGTATAACGTTGAACAATATATTTAGTTATAAGGATATAGGATAATTCCAAAACAAATTTGTTTCTTATTGAGTTTATTGAATACTTTTTATCCAAAATTATTTTTTTACCATATTATTAGAGAAAAAAGTACAAATTTATATTTTAAAAGCATTCTACTAAATTGAAAAAAACCTCCATGAAATTGTATAAAACTCCTCAAAATAAGATTTTTCACTTTTGAAAAATTTATATTCAAATTTATTAATATTGTATGGACAGTTTTGAATTCATGTTGATATGGATCCTTTTTATAAAAATTATAATGAAAGAAGGAACGGAGAGTATATAATATATGAGATTGGGGCGAAATATAAGAAAAGAACTCAACAAATCATTTCTAAAACATATAATTAAGAACATATCATTCTAAAAACCAAGCAAACACTTGACACGAGAAATAATTTATTTCAACTTCGAAATAAGAAGAAATTCCTATGATAAAAATTCTCTAAAACCAAGATTTGAAAAGTTCAAAAAGTTTCTAAATCATATAGGAATATATATTGAAAATCAAATCAACTTAATAGAGCCATCAATATATTAGATATTATATGCTAAGGATTAAAGTTTGAAGTTGAATCATTATTATCTTCAGATTCATGATATCTCTAAGATTTTGTTTAACTTTTACCCGTTTTATCAAATAATTTTTATAACTACACTTTCTAATATTATTATCAGCACCAATTTGAATCTATAATTTTTTCAGCACTCATAATTAATGTAAATTGTTATTGTCAAGACCGAATTCATATCTTATATATAGTTGTGTCAATAATTTAATTATTTGTATACATATATATTGTAAATAGTGGTTAGTGAATTAGTTCTATTATATTGTTAAATAGTTGTATACATAAACCATAAACATAGAAAATATAATAAATTCTTAGGAGAAAATCAAGAAGAATCGGTGGTTAGTCTCAGTTTTGTTTATTTTTTATCCTATTATAAGCATTCACAATAAATCATCTATAACCCTAATAATATGTTTGCATGCAAAGCATAATGAGATTATATATGTAAATAATTTCGGTTTACGAAAATTTAAAAAAGAGAGTCAAAGATACGAAGATCTCTACGTAGCATAAGATACAAATGTATCTACATGTTCATATTCATTCACTCGATTTTTAACTAACATTATAGCATGATGTTTTTATGAACATTGTTGTATGAAAATCAATTATTTTTAAGTTCAAAAAATGTATTTGATTTCATAAATTCCAATGTCATATTATGAACATTGTTGTATGAAAATCAATCATTCACTCGTGCTTGGCACGAACACTATGCTAATAGATATCTAATTTGATTTTTTGTCCCCCCCAATTCGATGATGAAAACTTTATTTTTATAGCACGTTAAAAAATTACATCATAGATAATCACTAAATATATAATAATCTCAATATAATTTGCTTGACCATCCGATATACCAGTAGGGTAGTGCCAGTAGGTGATAAATTAGGTGGACACATAACTTTAACGGATTCGTCCGTCACTCATGGATCATGGTCATCCCTAAACTTGTAGTAGTAGAAACCATGTCACCATAATTTTGTGCGATTAGATGTTGAACTCCACATTGTCCAAAGAATTGTTATGCTTGATTATAATACCCCGGATTTGTATTTTTTTTATAAGGATTAGAGTGTTATCCATGTCAATAAGAGCTCTTCCTTTTCATGGTTCAAGTGAGGAAAAAGAACTATGAAGTTAAGCGTGCTAAGGCGGGAGTAATAGTTGTATGAGTGACCTCCTGGGAAGTCCCCGGGTTGGCATGTGATGGCGTTTCTAAGACAGTGGGCTATACAAATGGTATTTGAGCCAGGTTCTGGGTTATGAGTGGGCTTGGTCCGGTGGACGGTTGCTCGACCCAGAGAGCGGTCTTTGGGATTGATGAGGTCATCAAGGGTTTAAGTGGGGGTGATTGTAATACCTCGGATTTGTAATCCTTTATAAGGATTAGAGTGCTAGTCATGTCAACAAGAGTTCTTTCTTTTCATGGTTCAAGTGAGGACAAAGAACTATGAAATTAAGCGTGTTAGGGTGGGAGTAGTACCAAGATGGGTGACCTCTTGGGAAGTCCCCGGTTGTCATGGGATGGCGCTTCTAAGGCAGTGGGCCTTACAAAATTATTAGAGATAGTTAATTAGTGTGTTTTGTTCTTTAATGTCTGGATATTATAAGGTTTATGTAACGTGTCTTTCAGTCTTTTTATCTTCTAAGGTATTTTCATGAAATAAACAAGAAAACACATCAGACTGATTTTCCCCTTTTTCATATTTTAATATGGTATCAGAGCATGTGGTTCTAACCTATAACCCTATCCAAACACAACCTTTTCATCCCTTTCCATTACTCATCATGACAGATTCCACCAAGAAAGCAATAGTTGTTGGTGATGAAAGATTGCCTAATTCTCCTTACCTTTTCACTTCACATGACAACTCGGAAACCCTCATCACCCATATGCAACTCAAAGGGGAAAACTATGAAGAGTGGTCTCGGGTTGTTTAGACTACGCTCAAGGCCAAGAAAAAATACGACTTTATTGATGGAGCAGTTGAACGTCCAGATGATAAATCGACACTTTTTGAAGATTAGTGGACGGTCAATTCCAAGTTAGTCTCATGGATCATCAACACCATTGAAGCCAGCCAACGCTCCACCATCCCACACAAAGACATCATGAAAGAGCTTTGGGACGACATTAAGCTAAGGTTTTCTGTCGAAAATGGGTTGAGAACTCATCAGATTAAATATGATCTTGTTGATTGTAAACAAAAGGGTGAATCAAATGTTTAGTACTTTGGCAGACTGAGCAAATTGTGGGACGAACTCAACGAGTTCGAACAAATTCATGTATGCACTTGTAATAATTGCTCCTGCAATATTGGTGCCAAGTTTGAGAAATAGTGTGAAGATGAAAGCTTCATCAAATCCTAGGGATGGAAATCTCACCCACACTGATGGATAGCCGACTCACCCGACCCAAAAAGTCTGCTAAAAACCCAAATAATGTTGGGTGATGACGAATACGGGTGAAGGTTTTTCATCGATCACCCGACTCGGTACACCCAAAATATATAATTGTATATCCTTTGTATAAAATTCACAAACATTTAAACTTCACTTTGTTGGTATTGTTCTCATTTTTCATTCAAATGTTGCTTATGTATTAAAAAAACTCCTTTATAACATATTTATTCCATATTACTTATAATATTAACAAGAATTTGTGTACTATATGTCGTAATATACATAAAATGGATATTATAAGTTATATCAAATTGTTACTTGTAATCACCCATGGATGACCCGACCCATCTGATTGACCCAACGGATGACGGATAGATGCGCCCAAAAAGGTTAATAGATGGGTGATAGAAGTGCTCCATCCATCCATCACTCGACCCATTGTCATCCCCATCGATTACTTATGGGACTGACCATGACATCTACGAATCTGTTTGTTCCAGCATCCTCAACTATGAGTCTATGACCCATTGTCGAACATAAATCAAGTCTACGCCATGGTTATTCAAGAAGAAAGGGTGGCTTATGAGTGATCTTGAAACATGAGAGGTGTTTGTTTCTCGTGATGTGAACTTTATTGAATCCGTATTTTCTTTTTTCTCGTTTGAACTAGTTTCAGATGCTAATGCTCCTCCTGATAGTGAGTTAGGTGAAGAAGATGTGGTTGTTTATGGTCAACACAATTCTACAGATGTCATGTCAGAATTTTTCCACACTGAAGTTGATGAGCCAAACAAAGAAATTGCTAAGCCGGGTACTATTGTGTCGGATTCTCAAAATATTGAGAAGTTAAGTCATGGACATCGTGCCAAGAAAACATCATTTCTATTGCGTGACTATTTGACTCATAATACCCGCCTAAGCCCCTCTCTCACATCAAAACTCCAATCGACATCATGTACTTCTTACCTTATTGCCAACTATGTCAAATGTGATAAAATGTCTGCATAACATCGTTGTTTTTTTGCTTTCGTGGCAGTTGGTCATGAACTTGAAAGTGTCCATGAAGTTGTAAAAGACCAGGATTGGAGAGAGGAGATGCGAAAATAAATTCGGGTTCTAGAAGACAATGATACATGGGTCATTAACGATTTGCCTAAAAAATAATTCCTATTGGGAGCAAATGGATATTCAAGATCTATTATAACGCAGATGGCAGCATAGAGAAGTATAAAGCTCGTTTAGTGATTCATGGAAATAGACAGGTGGAGGGAATTGACTATAATGAAACTTTCGCTCCCACAACGAAGATGGTCATTGTACGAACCATTCTTTATGTCGTTTCTGCTCGTGGATGGAAATTACATCAGATGGATGTACACAATGCGTTTTTACATGGTGATCTAGAAGCAGTATTTATAAAATTGCCATCGGGGTTTGATAATGTCTTTGCAAACAAAGTGCGTCGGCTTAGAAAGTCTTTTTATGGGCTCAAGCATGCTCCTAGATGTTAGTTCTCAAAGATGGTTGGTGCTCTTGCAAAGTATGGTTTTGTGCAATCATTTTCTAATTATTCGTTGTTTACTCTACGAAGAAATAATGTGCAGCTTTGTATTTTGGTGTATGTAGATGACCTCGTCATTGCAGGAGACAACGATGATGAGATAAAACTCTTTAAAGACTACCTTAGTTCTTGTTTTCACATGAAGGAGTTAGAAAAGTTGAAATACTTCTTAGGGATTGAAGTGGCTAGGAATGACTCTTGATTGGTGTTGAGTCAAGGAAATATGCCTTGGATATTATTGTTGAAACTGGCTTGTTGGGTGCCAAGCCTATTTTTGTTCCTATTGAACATAATCATCATTTGAGTGAAGCAAAAGGCGACTTGCTTGCTGACCCGACCTCATATCAACGTCTTGCTGGACGATTGATATATTTGACAATCACTCATCCAAAACTCTCTTATTATATACAAGTTTTGTCTCAATTCATGAACGAGGCAAAACAAATTGACCCAAAACATGAGCATTGGTTGGCTACTCGTCGGGTGGTTCGCTACTTGAAAAATGCCATGGGTGAAGGAATTTTTCTTTGCTCTGATTCTGATATGCATTTATATGCTTTTTGTGATTCCGATTGGGCTAGTTGTCCGGTCTCTCAACGATCTTTTACTGCATATTGCGTGTTTCTTGGTGATTCTCCCATCTCATGGCAGACCAAGCAATAGACAATTGTGGCTCAGTCCTCTGCTGAAGCCGAGTATCGATTTATGGCCTTCACTACTTTTGAATTGAAGTGGTTGCGTGACCTTTTTTCCTTGGGGGTTCGTCATTCTAACCCAACGACACTTTATTGTGATAGTCAATCTGCTATATACATTGCGAAGAATCCTGTTTTTCACAAGAGAACAAAACACATCGAAGTAGATTGTTACTTTGTGAGAGATGAGATGCAGCAAAGGCGTGTCCATCTTGAGTATCTTCGAACTTCTGAGCAATTAGCAGACATCATGACTAAAGCTTTGGGAGTTAAGCAATTTCAGTTTCTTCTTGGCAAGTTGGGCGTTTTGAATGTACACGAGTCAACTTGAGGATGGGTATTAGAGATAGTTAATTAGGGTGCTTTGTTCTTTCATGCCTAGATATTGTTAAGACTCTGTAACATGCCTTTTAGTCTCTTCATGAAATAAACACGAAAACACATCAGACTGATTTTCCCTTTTCTGGTGTAGTGTATTTGGTATTGTATCTGTTGTAAACTTGATTACTAGTTAAAAGTTTAAATCTATGGTCAATTTGTGCTGAACTGAGGATCAAGAAACCTTTTTCTTTGATTTGCACAAAACACTTGCAGAAATAAGGGTTGAATCCTACTCGTATATTAGCGGTGCTCAAAAACTAAACCACATTTCAGTTCAGCTACGCAATTCTGGGCACAATCACTATCTATTATGTTATTAACTTCATTCACGAACAATATAAAAGTATACTCAGACAATTCAAATTTTCATTCTCAGTTTTTTCTTACTAAAACAAGTCCTGTTCAATCAGATAATTGACGCAGTCTTCCCCAAACTATCAGTCCAATCGCAAAAAGAAATTTGGGGCCAAAATTTACTTCCAATTAATATGTTTCATCATCGATTACAGATTGAAGAGGCGTGAACTTCCTTCTAGTTCAAAGCTCTCTATTCACAACCCCCAAGAAATTAATAGAAAAACAAAAGCAACATTTGAGAGCAAGCAAAGTAGAAATCCTAAAATCATTCACTTTTCAGTCAATCAAGATCAAGCCCTCTCTCCCCTAATTCTCCTGGCAAGCTGAATGTCCTTAGGCATAATGGTAACACGCTTGGCGTGAATGGCGCAGAGGTTAGTGTCCTCGAAAAGACCAACAAGGTAAGCCTCGGCCGCCTCCTGCAGCGCAGCCACAGCCGAGCTCTGGAACCTCAGATCCGTCTTAAAATCCTGAGCGATCTCACGAACCAGCCTCTGGAACGGAAGCTTACGGATGAGAAGCTCGGTGCTCTTCTGGTACTTCCTGATCTCCCTCAGCGCCACCGTTCCGGGGCGGAAACGGTGGGGCTTCTTCACTCCGCCGGTGGCTGGGGCGGATTTCCTGGCGGCCTTGGTTGCCAGCTGCTTCCTCGGCGCCTTTCCTCCGGTGGACTTCCTAGCAGTTTGCTTGGTACGCGCCATTGCTACAAGGAGAGAGAGGAGAGAGGGAGATTGGAGATTTGCAGAAGCGATTGCGATGATGGAGATTTGATAGAGGACATAGCATTTATATGTTCGGGACATTTTGGGGGAAGGCGGGAAAGTAGCATTTTCAGAGGCAAGTGATCAGGACATAGATCTAGACCGTAGATTGTGGATGTCTATTGACGGTATAGATTCTTCTAGATGATTAATACACGGATCGATGTCTTGGATATCGAATTGGCAAAATTTCAAAACGAGAGGTAGCCGCCATCGGTAGCCACGCCCGCTTTCTTTTTCCCCCCGATTTCTAATCCTACACCTCGAAAATCACTTAATGTTTAACTATGGATGTCTATTGACGGTAGGATTCTCAAAACTTGACCCGATCCGAATGACCCGTCCGATCCGTCCAAAATCGAACACATTCGATATCTGAAAAGAATTAAAATATTGTATATCTGAACCCGATTCGATCCAAACCGACTAGTCCGAATCCAAAAATAACCTGAACGGACTAGCTCGTTATCAACCCGGTATCCGAAGTAACCCGATCCGAAATCAATCGAAAATTCGAAATTGTCTGATCCGAAATCACCCGAAAACACGAAGTTATCCGATCCGAAATCACCCAAAAATTCGAAGTTGTCCGATCCGAAATCATCCGAAAACCCAAAGTTGACTGATTTGAAATCACATGAAAACCCAAACTCGATAGCCCAAAATCACTGAAAAAATCAATGCCACCTGATCCTAAACATTCTTTATCGTTAGATCATAAACTTTCCTTATCGTTAAATCATAAATTCAAAGGTCTAGGTTTATCCTCACTATTTACCGTAAGAATCATCCTTACCAAAAGCCTTAAATATAGAACTCCAATGATAGGAGATTTTATACTGAATATATATATTTATTGTAATTATGTTTGCCTTCAATCGAAAACCGATTCCATTGAAATACATTTCAATCACATTTTGATTTATACGAAATGCGATTCTTTTGAGATCGTAAACGAAATCTTATTCATTCGAACTCATATTCATCTGAATTCCGACTCAACCGAAATAATCGTCCTTACCAAAAGCCTTAAATATAGAACTCCAATGATATGAGATTTTATAGTGAATATATATATTTATTGTAATTATGTTTGCCTTCAATCGAAAACCGATTCCATCGTTATGTATCACACCGAAAGTTGTGTTTGATACACAACTTTGAATTCTTACCTAATAAAAAATAAAAATAAAAAACGGTTCCGTCAAAATACAATTAAACCACATTTCGATTTATACGAAATGCAATTCTTTTGAGATCGTAAACGAAATCTTATTCATTCGAACTCATATTCATCTGAATTCCGACTCAACCGAAATATGATTTACACAAAATCTAGTTCAGTCATAATCCGAAATAACTCATCGAAATTGACCCGAATATCCAACTTCTCCCGATAAAATGAACAATTGACCCGACCGACCCGAATTGGATTGAGTTGTCAAAATACATGTGAATACGTCATTAGCCGAGATCCGGATTAATCCGAAACCAAAATGACCCGACCCGAAACCGATCCGATTTGCCCGATTGACAACCCTAAGTTTGACCGAAATCCAAATTAACTCGACCGAAATTGACTCGAATACCCGATCTCACCCGATAAATGAATATTCGATCCGACCCGACCCGATATGGTCCGACTTGTTATAATATCGGACATTGGCCCGGATCCGAACTGACCCGAATCCGAAATGACCCGACCCGAACCCGATCTAACCCGCCCGATTGACACCCCTAGATTTGACGATATATTTTTGTTCTTTCTCTTTCCTCAATCAACCCATACCTTTCAATACCGATATTTTTTAAAGTTTCCGAACTCAATTATATTAAATTACAATCATTATTTATATAAAATTATTAATATACCTTAATATTAAATTATAAAATATACTCATTTTATTAAATTACCAAAATTTCTCTTATTAAATATATTGTAATTCAAGTGTTTTGTTATAGTATGAATTTAAAATTATGAACAAATATTAAAAATAACAAATTGCATTGCATAAATTAAAGAAAAAAAACATGAAATTCATAAAAAAATTATCCCCAATGTCATTTTGATATAAAGAGATTAAATTAGTATGTAGTTATATTTTAAACTATCAAAAATAATTATAATATGGTTTATTTGGATTTAATGGATGTCTAATTGTTTATGGAAAGAAAAAAATAAAACTAAAATTATGATATATTTCTAGTTTCATTTTATTATCCCAAAAATGAGATTATTCAAAAATTGGTGGCCGTGTTTGCTTCCTTGGAGCATCCCATCAACAGTACCTCCATTTACTTTCATGGAGCAACCCACCGGCAATACCTCCTTCAAACCCCATTATTTTATCGATTTTTTTAATGTGTGCTCATGATCACACGTTAAGACTCTAAATTTGAAAATTATATTTAAAATATTCCGTAAAATAGAAGGAGTAAACTCCTAAGAAAAAAATAAAATAATAACTAAGAAAATTTATTGCTAAATATGAAATTATTATTGTGTATCCATGAACACACATTAAAAAATTCCTTATTTTATATCCAAAAATTAGAACACCCCTATGAAAGAACCCCTAATAAACATGGTCTTAGTAAGAACCTTTACCATTCATAATTTATTAAGTATAAGCAAATATTAAATTCGGCGGTTTTTAAGGACATACGTTAAATTAAGATTAATCTTTTAGTAAAGTATTAGCTTAGTTCATGTGCCTTATATAGAATTTATTTATTGTTTTAATATTTAGACATTTTTTTATAGTTGATTTATATTGTTAATTTTTGTAGAAATATATATATATGATGAATCACAACATAAATAAAATTATATTATAGTATAAGTATGGTAAGATAAAAGATTATGTCTGATCTAAAAATAAGATGAAGAATAAAGTTTTATTATAATTTGATTTTAAAAATAGTTAAAAATGTTATCCAGAAAATATTTTGTGTATCTTTACTTTTCAATTATAATCTACTATATAATAGCAATGCAATAAGGATTAAAAGCACATGTCATCATCATATTAACCCACATTAACTATTGTCACATGTATATCTTATATTGTATCACGTGTCGTCATCTTATAATTATAAATTCTTTTTTTATGTTTAATATTTTGATATGATTTGGTTTCTTTTTCAATATAAATTATATCGATGTTTTTAACCTATGCCCTTAAGCAACTCGTTATGAAAAGATTTTGTTAAATTATATCATTTTAGAGATTTTAATATTTTTAAAAGGATTTAAGCATTTATTTTAGGGAACAATTTCTTAAGTGAGAAATCTTAAGAAAAACCGAATTATCATATATAATTGTTTTAATAACTCTAAGATAATTTTATTTTATTTTCTATATATAGATAAATAATATATGTATCAAACTATATTACATATGTCAAAACATGAGCCGAATCAAGCCTCTAGTTCATAATTTTTTGGGTTTTGTCGACGTAAATCGCTGGATTGACTCGACCCGTTGTTTTACATGTCAAATTCATTTATATTGAATAATATAATATATTTTATAATAAATATATTATATAAAAAATATGTTATTATTATAATTTATCGCATTTAAAATGTTTATGTCATGAATTCGATTATTAAAAATATTTAGATAATCATATAAAAATTAGCGTTTCAGACCCATCTGGTGGAACCTACACCAAACCTATCGAATGTGCTAATTGGGCTTTAGGCCCAATATCTGTGTAGGAGGACCCACCTGCTTCTTCAATTTGAAGCATCCAAAATGGTTCGAACAGAGGCGGGAAGACGGATCTCAACAATAATCGCACTGGTGGTTCGAGCCGACAGACCAGCGACTCTTGGTCATGGTGGCGATATGGGAACAGACCCACCCCACGGAGGTGTGTTCGTTCAATGTTTCAACGGATTGAGCTTGGTTTTTATGGAGAGATATGAGTCCCAAAATCGAGTGGAATGCCCATGTATTTATATGGCTAATGTTTTCCATAATACAAGGATTCCAATCACGTGATTTATTCCCACAAATTGATACTAATTTGCTCGTTTTTTTGCAAAAAAAAAAAGTTGAAACGCGTCACGACCGAGTGATCACCAAATTCGGATGAGTTGAAAAATTTCCGAACTCAATCAAGCCGTATTTTATGGGGTTTTTATTGACACTTGATTGATCTTCAATCCCCAATCAATGGAACGATTTAATTTCGTCGGAATCCCGCGAATTTTGGGATTGAAATGCAAACCCTAGCTTCGTGTTTTGGAGGTAGAAGAAGGCTGGACAAACAACCCACTAATTTCGTATATTTGCACACGACCCCACCTAGGCTATTTGGGTTAATTACTAACCTTCTTACTTCATGGAAACGTCCTTAAATAATTATAAAAATGTTATAATGTTATCTAAACTTTATTTTATATTTATTGTTCCATTTACTTAAAAATGTTATAATGTTATCTAAACTTTATTTTGAACTAAGTTAATGATTCATAACAACGTTAGTGATTAAATAATTCATAGGATACTAATCTTGGAAATAGTTTAAATAGTTAGTGTAAAAAGTTGAATTTGAATTCATGTATAAAAGTGTGGTTTTACAACTTCTGCAAACTTTAATCTAGTTGCTTATTTATTAGATCTATTCATAGGAGTTTCATTTTATTCTTAAAATAATGTCAATTTGTATATTGACATTATTTGTTCTCTTCGTTTGAGTTGTTGAGCGTTGTCTCGTGAGTTTAGTCTTGTAAGAATTCCTGATTATAAGGATTGAAGTATGTTAGTAAATGCTCTATGGAGTTTGAGATTTTATTTCTCATGTGTATACTCCGAGCATTAGATATGGTGAATTATGTGTGGGGAGATAATATAAAGCTTTATATGCTTATTTGTGAGTTTTAAATTTGTTCAATTAAACGTTTAAATATTTAAAGGTGGTGATTATAAGTGCGTGTGTCCCTTGTAGGAGTAATGGTTTAACACTTTTGGAAGGGCTAGGTGTATGAAACTAATATTTGGAGAAACCTACTTAAGGTGACATTATAAGTCTTTTTTAGAAAGTGATATAATGATAGGAGGATTATTGAGAGATATAGTCCTAGGTAAATGGTAATTTGGGTTAGCGAAAAAGTTTGCTTAAATTTATATGATAAATTATGTGAGGGAAATAAGTATGGACCGTGTTTGAACCAGACTAGAAACCGAAATCTTAAAATGTATGGACCGTGGATCAAACCAGAATACACATAGTCTGGTCTGGTCCGAGCATTTTCAACCGGATATGGTTTTCTACTTTTCTTGTCCAATTATACACATCCCTATATAGTTAGGTTCTAACCTCCGACATGAAACAATTATTTATCATAAAACCTCGGTGGCCAATGACTTTTAACTTATGAGTCAAATTTTGCGATTAACCCGGTTACTATATTCGAGATGGGAAAGTTAAAATGGAAACACTCTCTTCCATTCCCCTTGAGGTACCTGAAACCCAACCGGAAAATGATACATGCAAACGGAGACCACTCCTCCCGACCCTCCCTCCGACCGTCCACCAGCACAGCCTCCCGACGACCCGCCAGAGAAGAAACTCTCATGGAAAGATGTTGTAATCATGGGTGACACCTGCCAACAACGCGCGGTCCTCGACGAAAATTTCCTTGATGGGAAAATTGCAGTGTCATTCTCCAACGGAGATGAAGGAGACCCAGTGGTCGAAATCTACCCCAAGCTCATAGAAGCTCTTTCTAGTGTGTGGAAAAACTCAATTGTGGTCAAACTGTTGGGAAACCAAGTGGCTTTCCACATCCTAGAGAAGAAGATCAAAGACAATTGAACCCTCTAGAAGCACGCCCACATGGATCCGCATCGCCGACCTGTCCATCATGTTCTATGAAGAAAAGGTCCTTCTGAAGATTCCGGAAGGAATAGGTCATCCCATTAAAGTCGACTCCAAGATCATGTACACCAATCGTGGAAGATTCGACAAAATCTGCGTAGAAGTCAATCTTAAAAAACCATTGAAGGACACCATCTGCATAAAATGGTCTCGTTACATGATAGAGTACGACGGAATCCCAACCATATGTTTTAGTAGCGGTAGATATGGTCACACGAACTCACACTGCCCCTTTAGATTATCCCCGAAGACGGAAGTTGCAGATGGTAATAGCAAAGAAGCGGCGCCCCGGTGTCCGACAACCAAAGGAGGCTTCAACAACGACTGGATGTTGGTGGGGCACCAATGGAAGAACTACCCTAGAAAATTATATACGACATGGACAACTTCCCACACACCCCAAAGGAACACACAATCAGAAATAGAGATTCTTGGGGCTCTTATGTCCCTGCAAGAGGAGACTTCTACAACCCCCCTCCCCGATGCAAAAAGGAGCAAATGGAACATAAAAAAGTTGTTCAGTTGCAAACGGTCAACAACATAGGAAGAAAACGGCTATGGGGACAACTGTCATAGGAATTGCAAGTAAAGTATGGATAACTCCTCAGGAAAAAAGAAAGGAAGGTTGAGGGCCCAACGCAACAAGCTTAATGGGCCGTCAACCTATAAAGAAAAGCCCATAACCGGGACGATCAAGAGGGAACGTCAAAAGGATTGGTCTCCAAAGGGCTTCCTCTCCTCATCTGCTTCTCATGCCCAACCCCAAATGAGCCCACCCCAATCTTCCCCCACAAATGACTTATCCAAAAGCCCAATAACCATTCTCCAAAGGGCTTCGTCCTCCGATCCAGAGACAGGCTCTGATCCCGTGTATAATGACCAAGCTGCATCATAAGGCGAGAATCTACCCGACCCTCCTAACTACAATCTCGTGAGAGTCGCGGCAGCGCCTTGTGGTTTAGATATGCCATCCACAATGGAGGAAGACACAACCAAAGATGGTCGGGATACCTAGATATCGCCCCTGCTTTCACCCCCAAACTGAAGTTTTCCATGAATGTTGTTTTATGGAATTGTTGTGCTTTGTTCGAAGAGCAGTTAAGTACATGTGCATGAAACATAGAGTTGATATACATGCTCTTTTTTAAACCAAAATCTCAGGTGGTGCAACCTAGTCTGCTTGCGTGTGTTTGGCGTTTCCCAATGTCGTCTCTATTGAAGCGATTGGTCGCACCGAGGGGATTTGGCTTCTATGGCATGGTGACAAAATTGGCTTGCAAATCGTGAAATTGTACGATCACATCATCCGCGCTATTATCACCACGAGAAACTCCCTCTCCCACCTTTTTGCCATCTATGCTCCACCTACAGTTCAACGCTGGCAGAATTTTTGGGTCTCCCTACAAAATGTTGTAAGTCCTGCCTCAAACCTTAAGATTTTGGGTGGGGATTTCAATTGTATTGTTCTTCTCCATGAGCACCAAGGCGGCAATGGAAAAATCCATGATGACACTCCAGTTTTCATCCAACTTATCAACAACTCGCACCTTATCGACTTTGTAACACCCCCAAATTTAACCCCATTTGGAAGCGCTACTGCCGATGACCCCGGGCGAAAACCCCGAAGTCACCCCAGGCTTTTCCGACGTCATAACTGACTTAAAACACAGTTACAATACTAAAATCGTAACTTTTATTAAACCACATGGTCGCGGAATTACACGATTCCTAAAACGACCCAAATACATCATCAATACAAAAATCAGAATTTGCAACGGAAGACTTATAAACAAAATACAAAATAGCACAGCAGAAATCGTTTTAAACACAAAGCGACAAGACAAGTTGTCGAAAACAAAACACTGTTCATCTTCATAGTCGCTCTAGCCTTCTCTGAACAGCAACACACCTGATGTGCCGAATCGAACGGATGACACCAGCCAACCATGCAAGGAATATAACGGTTGATTAGTCTAAATGAATAGACTAGCAAGGGCACAAAGCAAAGTGGTTCGAAGCAGTCGCATTAGGTTAGACTCATCGTCCCTCGAATAATAACCGAGTACGCTAGTCAACCATCATACTCCTACTGGAATAACAAAAGGGTATGTACAAGAGAAGATTCTGGAGATCGAGTCTCACAGCAATCAATCCCAAAAAGAAGACTCCAAAATGAAATGAGCCTTAAAGGAAACATGATAACAAATGTTGGAAAACATATCCAAACACACACAACCACATCACACAAGTATCGCATACGAGCGATTTACAACTAAGACGAGCTTTTCCTAGCTGCACTAGCGCCTAGCTGCACTACTCGCCAAACATTTTAAATAAGTGCTTACTCATACGGCACTTTAATAATATGGTCAAGGCATTTTCATTATGTGCATATTCATGGCACGTATCTTATTTAAATGACCACATACCACATCACGTTACAAGCTTTTACATACATGTCCGCCACTCGCGAAACACATATCGAACCGGGTTGTGACACCTGCAGAGTGCACCACTTCTTACTCCACTCGAGTATAGAAGTTAGTCATGACTCACCAATTTATTATAAAGAGACGACAGGACCTCCATCCATTGTCCCTACGAATACTCGTGCTAACTACACAGTTAAACACACAAACACACCACACAGAGCCATCACGGCCCCACCTGCACAACTATCCATATCTATGCCCACCTGGCAAACACCCTAGATTTAATAATCTAAATACACACAATAAATCACATCAAAGTCCCTTACAGCCTTCACCTGTACAAATCTAGAATAGACTAGCGTCGGTTCTAGCAAAATATACAACCTAGTATAATATCTTCTTTTTAATCACATAACGTTATCAAACAATTCCAACATAATTAACAATCATCCCAAATTAATTAACAACAAAACTATTGATAATTAATTGAAGTATGGAATGATGAGCAAGAGCGAACCGCCACTTGCCTAAATCCGCAGAAGCTTAAGCAAAGCTTAGAGACAACGGGCTCCTGGATCTGAAACTGGAGCAAAATCTTGGATAATAAATCCCTAAGAAATGGCCCATAACAAGACCCTAAGTTAGATTCAATACACTTATATATGAATCTAAAAGAATACAAGAAGAAATCAAAGGAAACGAGCAAAGCCCAAAGCCAAACCACAAAACACACAACTCGAACACAATACCGCGATCGCGGCAGGTCGCGGTTTTGTGCTGTGACAGTGGCTAGCTCGCGAGACGACAATGGAGAATTTCTTACCCAAACCGATTTGTTTGCCTTCGATTTGTCTATGGTTCGATCTCCCAACACCACAAAGCTTCACACAACACTCAAGAGCACCTTCTCAACTCAAGAGACACTCGAAATCTCCCACACACGAAGCTCCAAAACTGCTCAACAATGGTGAAAAACAGAGGAGAAACAGAGGAGGAAGAAGAAGGAAGAAGAAGAGAGCTCTTGGCTTCGGTCTTCACCTCCTTTTATAGCCCAATCCGAGTCTCATCTGAGGGGACAAGGGGACACAAGCCAAGCCAGCTGGAGAGCCACCTGCCCTTCCAGAAAAATCAGAAAAACAGAGCTACAGTAACCGCCACGCGAGGAAGACGACACTGCTCAGCAAAAGGCATTACCGCGATCGCGGCCGATCGCGTCAGGTCGCGGTTCATCGCGGTCAATCGCGGTTGATCGCGGTTTCTGGCCGACTTCACTTATTCTTATCCGAACTTGGTTCGGATTAAATTTCTTAACTCCGGGTTAAATATATTCGTACACTAACGACAAATTAACCCCGAAAACACTTCAACTGTATTATATAATGCTCGGAAAATTTTACAGAGCTCAGACCCCTTTTGAGAAGGTCCGAGACTCACTGAATTAAATCCGTCTAGCAAAACGGGCATAAGAAAAATTTAAAAATAATTCAAAATACCCTTAAAATTACGGGGTGTTACATTACTACCCCCTTATTTTAAGTTTCGACCCCGAAACTTGCATTATCAAGGCCGACAACAAGTAAGGAAAGTATCTAAGTACACCCGTCTCAGTCTCCCAAGTAACCTCTTCGGTTTCTAACTTGGAGCACATAACTCGTACCAAAGGTACCACCTTGCTACTCAGCTGTCTCAAACTTCACCCTGAATGGTAATCGAGACATCTGACAAACGCTTGGTTTAAACCAAATATTTATATTAGCAAGAATATTTACAACAAAAGTTTTACAACCTTGCTGCGTTCTTAAACTTACTAACACAACCATTCAAATCAAAAGACTGGGTAACACCCAAATCTACAACCTACAATAAAAGTAGAAGCTTTAAGCAAATGGAACATCAGGCCCATCCGCCTCACGTATCACGTAAAGACGTTGACCTTGACTTCCAGAAGCTACTGGGGCCTTGCCCTTATTCTGTGCAGTTGTCTGCATCGAAGGACTTGGAGCCTCAACCGGTTTATACTCAGGCCGGTTACTCTGATTAGCAGGCCCTTGCTGCGACTCCAGTCCTCTTTGCCTTCCCTGCCAACAAAACCCCTGCATGTGCCCAAACTTTCCACAGCCAAAGCATGCTTTCCTTTCCTTTTGGCACATACTGCTCCTGTGCCCAACGGCACCACAATTGAAACATCGGATCAGACCCTGGTCCTGACCAGATCGTTGTGTCGACCCTCCTTGAGTCATCTCTGTCTTTGCCTTGCTTGACTTAGCAAAGTTAGACGGTGGCGCAGGACGTTTAAATCCGCTCGCCTGAAATTGATCTTGCATTGACTTCTGGTGATTCCTCTTCTTGGTTGATTCCTCTAGAGTCACTTCCAGCTTGTAGGCTGCATCCACGTATTGCTCCAAAGTAGAACATCCGTGACGCACCATCAGTGGCTTAATGTCTGGACCCATCCACTCATGGAAGTGCCAGATCTTCTGCTCCTCGCTGGTTACATCTGACCCAGCATATTGCAACAAGTGATTGAACTTAGTCACAAGCTCAGTGACTTTCAATCCCTCTATCTCTGGATGCATGAACTCCTTGTGCTTCTCGTCCCTCATAGATCGGGAAAAGAAACGGTCCATCATTTTCGTCTTGAACATAGCCCAGTTCAAATCAACTCGATCAGCCAACCCAGTGTTCTCCCACCATTCACTAGCTTCTTCTTTTAACTGAAGAGAGGCTATCTGCACTTTCTCAGCCTCGGTGCAATCCACGTTGCGGAACAACCGCTCCATGTGGGAAAACCAATGAGCAGCTCTAACTGGCTCTCCTTTGCCATCATAATGGTCAGGTCTCAAAGAGTTAATGGTCTTCAGCACTCGACCATAATCACCTCTCTTCCTGACCGCCTCATCTTGGTGTACATAAACAGCTGGCTCCTCAAATCTAGGAACCACTGGGGGAATCGGCACAGCTTGTGCCTGTGGTGCGGCAGGTTGCCTAGCCTCGGCGAGTACTTGCATCATTATCTCCCGAATAGCTGCAACAGCTGCTGCATCAAAAACTATTGGAGCGTTGGCCGTAGCTTGGCCATTGCCTCCTGGATTATTCTGTGACATTGACTCGTGTTCTTCTACACGGTTCAGGTCGTCCCTTATGATTGGCCTTGGATTGCTTGGCCCAGCACCAGCGCGTATGGTATTTCTTGTATTCACCATCTGTTTACCGATCAAATCCCAAGTATTAATATCTTTTCCATAACACTTATCATGATAAAGTCACTTGGAATAGATCAACTTGGTAACGTTCCTAGATGAACACCAAACTGGAATACTTAGGTTCTACAACCTTAAATCCTGACAAGAGAACTGAAAACTCAAGTCCAACTGGAGATGGCAAAACCACCTCGACTTCTTCCGAGTCCTTCAGAAGAGAACAAAATGCACCCTCAACTATGGGTGACAAACAGAAAGTCTTAGTCTTTCTAGATACAGAAGCAACTTCCGTATCAGACTCAAGAAGGCACGACTATGAACGGCTTTTGAAAAAATTCAGAGCTCTTGGAAAACATTTTAGCTCTGATACCATTTCTGTAACACCCCCAAATTTAACCCCATTTGGAAGCGCTACTGCCGATGACCCCGGGCGAAAACCCCGAAGTCACCCCATGCTTTTCCGACGTCATAACTGACTTAAAACACAGTTACAATACTAAAATCGTAACTTTTATTAAACCACATGGTCGCGGAATTACACGATTCCTAAAACGATCCAAATACATCATCAATACAAAAATCAGAATTTGCAACGGAAGACTTATAAACAAAATACAAAATAGCACAGCGGAAATCGTTTTAAACACAAAGCGACAAGACAAGTTGTCGAAAACAAAACAGTGTTCATCTTCATAGTCGCTCTAGCCTTCTCTGAACAGCAACACACCTGATGTGCCGAATCGAACGGATGACACCAGCCAACCATGCAAGGAATATAACGGTTGATTAGTCTAAATGAATAGACTAGCAATGGCACAAAGCAAAGTGGTTCGAAGCAGTCGCATTAGGTTAGACTCATCTTCCCTCGAATAATAACCGAGTACGCTAGTCAACCATCATACTCCTACTGGAATAACAAAAGGGTATGTACAAGAGAAGATTCTGGAGATCGAGTCTCACAGCAATCAATCCCAAAAAGAAGACTCCAAAATGAAATGAGCCTTAAAGGAAACATGATAACAAATGTTGGAAAACATATCCAAACACACACAACCACATCACACAAGTATCGCATACGAGCGATTTACAACTAAGACGAGCTTTTCCTAGCTGCACTAGCGCCTAGCTGCACTACTCGCCAAACATTTTAAATAAGTGCTTACTCATACGGCACTTTAATAATATGGTCAAGGCATTTTCATTATGTGCATACTCATGGCACGTATCTTATTTAAATGACCACATACCACATCACGTTACAAGCTTTTACATACATGTCCGCCACTCGCGAAACACATATCGAACCGGGTTGTGACACCTGCAGAGTGCACCACTTCTTACTCCACTCGAGTATAGAAGTTAGTCATGACTCACCAATTTATTATAAAGAGACGACAGGACCTCCATCCATTGTCCCTACGAATACTCGTGCTAACTACACAGTTAAACACACAAACACACCACACAGAGCCATCACGGCCCCACCTGCACAACTATCCATATCTATGCCCACCTGGCAAACACCCTAGATTTAATAATCTAAACACACACAATAAATCACATCAAAGTCCCTTACAGCCTTCACCTGTACAAATCTAGAATAGACTAGCGTCGGTTCTAGCAAAATATACAACCTAGTATAATATCTTCTTTTTAATCACATAACGTTATCAAACAATTCCAACATAATTAACAATCATCCCAAATTAATTAACAACAAAACTATTGATAATTAATTGAAGTATGGAATGATGAGCAAGAGCGAACCGCCACTTGCCTAAATCCGCAGAAGCTTAAGCAAAGCTTAGAGACAACGGGCTCCTGGATCTGAAACTGGAGCAAAATCTTGGATAATAAATCCCTAAGAAATGGCCCATAACAAGACCCTAAGTTAGATTCAATACACTTATATATGAATCTAAAAGAATACAAGAAGAAATCAAAGGAAACGAGCAAAGCCCAAAGCCAAACCACAAAACACACAACTCGGACACAATACCGCGATCGCGGCAGGTCGCGGTTTTGTGCTGTGACAGTGGCTAGCTCGCGAGACGACAATGGAGAATTTCTTACCCAAACCGATTTGTTTGCCTTCGATTTGTCTATGGTTCGATCTCCCAACACCACAAAGCTTCACACAACACTCAAGAGCACCTTCTCAACTCAAGAGACACTCGAAATCTCCCACACACGAAGCTCCAAAACTGCTCAACAATGGTGAAAAACAGAGGAGAAACAGAGGAGGAAGAAGAAGGAAGAAGAAGAGAGCTCTTGGCTTCGGTCTTCACCTCCTTTTATAGCCCAATCCGAGTCTCATCTGAGGGGACAAGGGGACACAAGCCAAGCCAGCTGGAGAGCCACATGCCCTTCCAGAAAAATCAGAAAAACAGAGCTACAGTAACCGCCACGCGAGGAAGACGACACTGCTCAGCAAAAGGCATTACCGCGATCGCGGCCGATCGCGTCAGGTCGCGGTTCATCGCGGTCAATCGCGGTTGATCGCGGTTTCTGGCCGACTTCACTTATTCTTATCCGAACTTGGTTCGGATTAAATTTCTTAACTCCGGGTTAAATATATTCGTACACTAACGACAAATTAACCCCGAAAACACTTCAACTGTATTATATAATGCTCGGAAAATTTTACAGAGCTCAGACCCCTTTTGAGAAGGTCCGAGACTCACTGAATTAAATCCGTCTAGCAAAACGGGCATAAGAAAAATTTAAAAATAATTCAAAATACCCTTAAAATTACGGGGTGTTACATTACTACCCCCTTATTTTAAGTTTCGACCCCGAAACTTGCATTATCAAGGCCGACAACAAGTAAGGAAAGTATCTAAGTACACCCGTCTCAGTCTCCCAAGTAACCTCTTCGGTTTCTAACTTGGAGCACATAACTCGTACCAAAGGTACCACCTTGCTACTCAGCTGTCTCAAACTTCACCCTGAATGGTAATCGAGACATCTGACAAACGCTTGGTTTAAACCAAATATTTATATTAGCAAGAATATTTACAACAAAAGTTTTACAACCTTGCTGCGTTCTTAAACTTACTAACACAACCATTCAAATCAAAAGACTGGGTAACACCCAAATCTACAACCTACAATAAAAGTAGAAGCTTTAAGCAAATGGAACATCAGGCCCATCCGCCTCACGTATCACGTAAAGACGTTGACCTTGACTTCCAGAAGCTACTGGGGCCTTGCCCTTATTCTGTGCAGTTGTCTGCATCGAAGGACTTGGAGCCTCAACCGGTTTATACTCAGGCCGGTTACTCTGATTAGCAGGCCCTTGCTGCGACTCCAGTCCTCTTTGCCTTCCCTGCCAACAAAACCCCTGCATGTGCCCAAACTTTCCACAGCCAAAGCATGCTTTCCTTTCCTTTTGGCACATACTGCTCCTGTGCCCAACGGCACCACAATTGAAACATCGGATCAGACCCTGGTCCTGACCAGATCGTTGTGTCGACCCTCCTTGAGTCATCTCTGTCTTTGCCTTGCTTGACTTAGCAAAGTTAGACGGTGGCGCAGGACGTTTAAATCCGCTCGCCTGAAATTGATCTTGCATTGACTTCTGGTGATTCCTCTTCTTGGTTGATTCCTCTAGAGTCACTTCCAGCTTGTAGGCTGCATCCACGTATTGCTCCAAAGTAGAACATCCGTGACGCACCATCAGTGGCTTAATGTCTGGACCCATCCACTCATGGAAGTGCCAGATCTTCTGCTCCTCGCTGGTTACATCTGACCCAGCATATTGCAACAAGTGATTGAACTTAGTCACAAGCTCAGTGACTTTCAATCCCTCTATCTCTGGATGCATGAACTCCTTGTGCTTCTCGTCCCTCATAGATCGGGAAAAGAAACGGTCCATCATTTTCGTCTTGAACATAGCCCAGTTCAAATCAACTCGATCAGCCAACCCAGTGTTCTCCCACCATTCACTAGCTTCTTCTTTTAACTGAAGAGAGGCTATCTGCACTTTCTCAGCCTCGGTGCAATCCACGTTGCGGAACAACCGCTCCATGTGGGAAAACCAATGAGCAGCTCTAACTGGCTCTCCTTTGCCATCATAATGGTCAGGTCTCAAAGAGTTAATGGTCTTCAGCACTCGACCATAATCACCTCTCTTCCTGACCGCCTCATCTTGGTGTACATAAACAGCTGGCTCCTCAAATCTAGGAACCACTGGGGGAATCGGCACAGCTTGTGCCTGTGGTGCGGCAGGTTGCCTAGCCTCGGCGAGTACTTGCATCATTATCTCCCGAATAGCTGCAACAGCTGCTGCATCAAAAACTATTGGAGCGTTGGCCGTAGCTTGGCCATTGCCTCCTGGATTATTCTGTGACATTGACTCGTGTTCTTCTACACGGTTCAGGTCGTCCCTTATGATTGGCCTTGGATTGCTTGGCCCAGCACCAGCGCGTATGGTATTTCTTGTATTCACCATCTGTTTACCGATCAAATCCCAAGTATTAATATCTTTTCCATAACACTTATCATGATAAAGTCACTTGGAATAGATCAACTTGGTAACGTTCCTAGATGAACACCAAACTGGAATACTTAGGTTCTACAACCTCAAATCCTGACAAGAGAACTGAAAACTCAAGTCCAACTGGAGATGGCAAAACCACCTCGACTTCTTCCGAGTCCTTCAGAAGAGAACAAAATGCACCCTCAACTATGGGTGACAAACAGAAAGTCTTAGTCTTTCTAGATACAGAAGCAACTTCCGTATCAGACTCAAGAAGGCACGACTATGAACGGCTTTTGAAAAAATTCAGAGCTCTTGGAAAACATTTTAGCTCTGATACCATTTCTGTAACACCCCCAAATTTAACCCCATTTGGAAGCGCTACTGCCGATGACCCCGGGCGAAAACCCCGAAGTCACCCCATGCTTTTCCGACGTCATAACTGACTTAAAACACAGTTACAATACTAAAATCGTAACTTTTATTAAACCACATGGTCGCGGAATTACACGATTCCTAAAACGATCCAAATACATCATCAATACAAAAATCAGAATTTGCAACGGAAGACTTATAAACAAAATACAAAATAGCACAGCGGAAATCATTTTAAACACAAAGCGACAAGACAAGTTGTCGAAAACAAAACACTGTTCATCTTCATAGTCGCTCTAGCCTTCTCTGAACAGCAACACACCTGATGTGCCGAATCGAACGGATGACACCAGCCAACCATGCAAGGAATATAACGGTTGATTAGTCTAAATGAATAGACTAGCAAGGGCACAAATCAAAGTGGTTCGAAGCAGTCGCATTAGGTTAGACTCATCGTCCCTCGAATAATAACCGAGTACGCTAGTCAACCATCATACTCCTACTGGAATAACAAAAGGGTATGTACAAGAGAAGATTCTGGAGATCGAGTCTCACAGCAATCAATCCCAAAAAGAAGACTCCAAAATGAAATGAGCCTTAAAGGAAACATGATAACAAATGTTGGAAAACATATCCAAACACACACAACCACATCACACAAGTATCGCATACGAGCGATTTACAACTAAGACGAGCTTTTCCTAGCTGCACTAGCGCCTAGCTGCACTACTCGCCAAACATTTTAAATAAGTGCTTACTCATACGGCACTTTAATAATATGGTCAAGGCATTTTCATTATGTGCATACTCATGGCACGTATCTTATTTAAATGACCACATACCACATCACGTTACAAGCTTTTACATACATGTCCGCCACTCGCGAAACACATATCGAACCGGGTTGTGACACCTGCAGAGTGCACCACTTCTTACTCCACTCGAGTATAGAAGTTAGTCATGACTCACCAATTTATTATAAAGAGACGACAGGACCTCCATCCATTGTCCCTACGAATACTCGTGCTAACTACACAGTTAAACACACAAACACACCACACAGAGCCATCACGGCCCCACCTGCACAACTATCCATATCTATGCCCACCTGGCAAACACCCTAGATTTAATAATCTAAACACACACAATAAATCACATCAAAGTCCCTTACAGCCTTCACCTGTACAAATCTAGAATAGACTAGCGTCGGTTCTAGCAAAATATACAACCTAGTATAATATCTTCTTTTTAATCACATAACGTTATCAAACAATTCCAACATAATTAACAATCATCCCAAATTAATTAACAACAAAACTATTGATAATTAATTGAAGTATGGAATGATGAGCAAGAGCGAACCGCCACTTGCCTAAATCCGCAGAAGCTTAAGCAAAGCTTAGAGACAACGGGCTCCTGGATCTGAAACTGGAGCAAAATCTTGGATAATAAATCCCTAAGAAATGGCCCATAACAAGACCCTAAGTTAGATTCAATACACTTATATATGAATCTAAAAGAATACAAGAAGAAATCAAAGGAAACGAGCAAAGCCCAAAGCCAAACCACAAAACACACAACTCGAACACAATACCGCGATCGCGGCAGGTCGCGGTTTTGTGCTGTGACAGTGGCTAGCTCGCGAGACGACAATGGAGAATTTCTTACCCAAACCGATTTGTTTGCCTTCGATTTGTCTATGGTTCGATCTCCCAACACCACAAAGCTTCACACAACACTCAAGAGCACCTTCTCAACTCAAGAGACACTCGAAATCTCCCACACACGAAGCTCCAAAACTGCTCAACAATGGTGAAAAACAGAGGAGAAACAGAGGAGGAAGAAGAAGGAAGAAGAAGAGAGCTCTTGGCTTCGGTCTTCACCTCCTTTTATAGCCCAATCCGAGTCTCATCTGAGGGGACAAGGGGACACAAGCCAAGCCAGCTGGAGAGCCACATGCCCTTCCAGAAAAATCAGAAAAACAGAGCTACAGTAACCGCCACGCGAGGAAGACGACACTGCTCAGCAAAAGGCATTACCGCGATCGCGGCCGATCGCGTCAGGTCGCGGTTCATCGCGGTCAATCGCGGTTGATCGCGGTTTCTGGCCGACTTCACTTATTCTTATCCGAACTTGGTTCGGATTAAATTTCTTAACTCCGGGTTAAATATATTCGTACACTAACGACAAATTAACCCCGAAAACACTTCAACTGTATTATATAATGCTCGGAAAATTTTACAGAGCTCAGACCCCTTTTGAGAAGGTCCGAGACTCACTGAATTAAATCCGTCTAGCAAAACGGGCATAAGAAAAATTTAAAAATAATTCAAAATACCCTTAAAATTACGGGGTGTTACATTACTACCCCCTTATTTTAAGTTTCGACCCCGAAACTTGCATTATCAAGGCCGACAACAAGTAAGGAAAGTATCTAAGTACACCCGTCTCAGTCTCCCAAGTAACCTCTTCGGTTTCTAACTTGGAGCACATAACTCGTACCAAAGGTACCACCTTGCTACTCAGCTGTCTCAAACTTCACCCTGAATGGTAATCGAGACATCTGACAAACGCTTGGTTTAAACCAAATATTTATATTAGCAAGAATATTTACAACAAAAGTTTTACAACCTTGCTGCGTTCTTAAACTTACTAACACAACCATTCAAATCAAAAGACTGGGTAACACCCAAATCTACAACCTACAATAAAAGTAGAAGCTTTAAGCAAATGGAACATCAGGCCCATCCGCCTCACGTATCACGTAAAGACGTTGACCTTGACTTCCAGAAGCTACTGGGGCCTTGCCCTTATTCTGTGCAGTTGTCTGCATCGAAGGACTTGGAGCCTCAACCGGTTTATACTCAGGCCGGTTACTCTGATTAGCAGGCCCTTGCTGCGACTCCAGTCCTCTTTGCCTTCCCTGCCAACAAAACCCCTGCATGTGCCCAAACTTTCCACAGCCAAAGCATGCTTTCCTTTCCTTTTGGCACATACTGCTCCTGTGCCCAACGGCACCACAATTGAAACATCGGATCAGACCCTGGTCCTGACCAGATCGTTGTGTCGACCCTCCTTGAGTCATCTCTGTCTTTGCCTTGCTTGACTTAGCAAAGTTAGACGGTGGCGCAGGACGTTTAAATCCGCTCGCCTGAAATTGATCTTGCATTGACTTCTGGTGATTCCTCTTCTTGGTTGATTCCTCTAGAGTCACTTCCAGCTTGTAGGCTGCATCCACGTATTGCTCCAAAGTAGAACATCCGTGACGCACCATCAGTGGCTTAATGTCTGGACCCATCCACTCATGGAAGTGCCAGATCTTCTGCTCCTCGCTGGTTACATCTGACCCAGCATATTGCAACAAGTGATTGAACTTAGTCACAAGCTCAGTGACTTTCAATCCCTCTATCTCTGGATGCATGAACTCCTTGTGCTTCTCGTCCCTCATAGATCGGGAAAAGAAACGGTCCATCATTTTCGTCTTGAACATAGCCCAGTTCAAATCAACTCGATCAGCCAACCCAGTGTTCTCCCACCATTCACTAGCTTCTTCTTTTAACTGAAGAGAGGCTATCTGCACTTTCTCAGCCTCAGTGCAATCCACGTTGCGGAACAACCGCTCCATGTGGGAAAACCAATGAGCAGCTCTAACTGGCTCTCCTTTGCCATCATAATGGTCAGGTCTCAAAGAGTTAATGGTCTTCAGCACTCGACCATAATCACCTCTCTTCCTGACCGCCTCATCTTGGTGTACATAAACAGCTGGCTCCTCAAATCTAGGAACCACTGGGGGAATCGGCACAGCTTGTGCCTGTGGTGCGGCAGGTTGCCTAGCCTCGGCGAGTACTTGCATCATTATCTCCCGAATAGCTGCAACAGCTGCTGCATCAAAAACTATTGGAGCGTTGGCCGTAGCTTGGCCATTGCCTCCTGGATTATTCTGTGACATTGACTCGTGTTCTTCTACACGGTTCAGGTCGTCCCTTATGATTGGCCTTGGATTGCTTGGCCCAGCACCAGCGCGTATGGTATTTCTTGTATTCACCATCTGTTTACCGATCAAATCCCAAGTATTAATATCTTTTCCATAACACTTATCATGATAAAGTCACTTGGAATAGATCAACTTGGTAACGTTCCTAGATGAACACCAAACTGGAATACTTAGGTTCTACAACCTCAAATCCTGACAAGAGAACTGAAAACTCAAGTCCAACTGGAGATGGCAAAACCACCTCGACTTCTTCCGAGTCCTTCAGAAGAGAACAAAATGCACCCTCAACTATGGGTGACAAACAGAAAGTCTTAGTCTTTCTAGATACAGAAGCAACTTCCGTATCAGACTCAAGAAGGCACGACTATGAACGGCTTTTGAAAAAATTCAGAGCTCTTGGAAAACATTTTAGCTCTAATACCATTTCTGTAACACCCCCAAATTTAACCCCATTTGGAAGCGCTACTGCCGATGACCCCGGGCGAAAACCCCGAAGACATCCCAGGCTTTTCCGACGTCATAACTGACTTAAAACACAGTTACAATACTAAAATCGTAACTTTTATTAAACCACATGGTCGCGGAATTACACGATTCCTAAAACGACCCAAATACATCATCAATACAAAAATCAGAATTTGCAACGGAAGACTTATAAACAAAATACAAAATAGCACAGCGGAAATCGTTTTAAACACAAAGCGACAAGACAAGTTATCGAAAACAAAACACTGTTCATCTTCATAGTCGCTCTAGCCTTCTCTGAACAGCAACACACCTGATGTGCCAATCGAACGGATGACACCAGCCAACCATGCAAGGAATATAACGGTTGATTAGTCTAAATGAATAGACTAGCAAGGGCACAAAGCAAAGTGGTTCGAAGCAGTCGCATTAGGTTAGACTCATCGTCCCTCGAATAATAACCGAGTACGCTAGTCAACCATCATACTCCTACTGGAATAACAAAAGGGTATGCACAAGAGAAGATTCTGGAGATCGAGTCTCACAGCAATCAATCCCAAAAAGAAGACTCCAAAATGAAATGAGCCTTAAAGGAAACATGATAACAAATGTTGGAAAACATATCCAAACACACACAACCACATCACACAAGTATCGCATACGAGCGATTTACAACTAAGACGAGCTTTTCCTAGCTGCACTACTCGCCAAACATTTTAAATAAGTGCTTACTCATACGGCACTTTAATAATATGGTCAAGGCATTTTCATTATGTGCATACTCATGGCACGTATCTTATTTAAATGACCACACACCACATCACGTTACAAGCTTTTACATACATGTCCGCCACTCGCGAAACACATATCGAACCGGGTTGTGACACCTGCAGAGTGCACCACTTCTTACTCCACTCGAGTATGGAAGTTAGTCATGACTCACCAATTTATTATAAAGAGACGACAGGACCTCCATCCATTGTCCCTACGAATACTCGTGCTAACTACACAGTTAAACACACAAACACACCACACAGAGCCATCACGGCCCCACCTGCACAACTATCCATATCTATGCCCACCTGGCAAACACCCTAGATTTAATAATCTAAACACACACAATAAATCACATCAAAGTCCCTTACGGCCTTCACCTGCACAAATCTAGAATAGACTAGCGTCGGTTCTAGCAAAATATACAACCTAGTATAATATCTTCTTTTTAATCACATAACGTTATCAAACAATTCCAACATAATTAACAATCATCCCAAATTAATTAACAACAAAACTATTGATAATTAATTGAAGTATGGAATGATGAGCAAGAGCGAACCGCCACTTGCCTAAATCCGCAAAAGCTTAAGCAAAGCTTAGAGACAACGGGCTCCTGGATCTGAAACTGGAGCAAAATCTTGGATAATAAATCCCTAAGAAATGGCCCATAACAAGACCCTAAGTTAGATTCAATACACTTATATATGAATCTAAAAGAATACAAGAAGAAATCAAAGGAAACGAGCAAAGCCCAAAGCCAAACCACAAAACACACAACTCGGACACAATACCGCGATCGCGGCAGGTCGCGGTTTTGTGCTGTGACAGTGGCTAGCTCGCGAGACGACAATGGAGAATTTCTTACCCAAACCGATTTGTTTGCCTTCGATTTGTCTATGGTTCGATCTCCCAACACCACAAAGCTTCACACAACACTCAAGAGCACCTTCTCAACTCAAGAGACACTCAAAATCTCCCACACACGAAGCTCCAAAACTGCTCAACAATGGTGAAAAATAGAGGAGAAACAGAGGAGGAAGAAGAAGGAAGAAGAAGAGAGCTCTTGGCTTCGGTCTTCACCTCCTTTTATAGCCCAATCCGAGTCTCATCTGGGGGGACAAGGGGACACAAGCCAAGCCAGCTGGAGAGCCACCTGCCCTTCCAGAAAAATCAGAAAAACAGAGCTACAGTAACCGCCACGCGAGGAAGACGACACTGCTCAGCAAAAGGCATTACCGCGATCGCGGCCGATCGCGTCAGGTCGCGGTTCATCGCGGTCAATCGTGGTTGATCGCGGTTTCTGGCCGACTTCACTTATTCTTATCCGAACTTGGTTCGGATTAAATTTCTTAACTCCGGGTTAAATATATTCGTACACTAACGACAAATTAACCCCGAAAACACTTCAACTGTATTATATAATGCTCGGAAAATTTTACAGAGCTCAGACCCCTTTTGAGAAGGTCCGAGACTCACTGAATTAAATCCGTCTAGCAAAACGGGCATAAGAAAAATTTAAAAATAATTCAAAATACCCTTAAAATTACGGGGTGTTACAGACTTAGGCTTTTCTGGCACTGAGTTTGCATGGAGCAGGAGAAACACATCAATCACCATTGTTGCCAAAAGACTCGACCGTGTGCTAATTGATGTCCAATCTCATCTCTCTTGGCCTAATGCAAGGGTCCGACATAGCTTTAGATTCTCTTCCGATCAGAACCACGTGCTTTTTTTAATCTCTCCACCCATCAACATGAACAGAGCAAGAAGGCCCTTCCGCTTTTAAGGCGGCTTGGCTCGCCCACCCTTAGTTACTCCAATTTGTCAAAGACAAGTGGTGTAAAACCCAAGCTTTGGCTACTCTCAAAGAGGATCTCTCTGTATGGAACCGTAATGTCTTCGGTAACATTCACAAAAGAAAGTGTGAGCTTGTTGACCAATTGGCCTCCATTCAATCCTACCCGACTCACATTAATTTTGATCTCTTTCTCATCCAAGAAATGACTCTCCAACGAGAACTGGAGGCTACCCTGGAGCAAGAGGAAATTCACTAGTCCCAAAAATCCATAGGGCTCCAACTGGGTGATAGAAACACTGCTTATTTTCACGCCCTGAGTATCATCCGCGGGAAGAAAAGCATAATTGAGGGAGTAAAGAATGCAATGGGTATTTGGATTGAGGACAATTCTGCCATAGAAGCTTTGGCCACCACCTATTTCACAAAGTTGTATATCTCTAATCTGATTGTTGACTAGAACATTGACATTGGCCGAGGCGGTTTTCCTGCTCTCTCTCAACCCGACTAGGACCACATCTAATCTCCTTTCTCCAAAGAAGAAATCTGGAAAGCAGCCAAGCACATGGGTGCATAAATTTCCCCTCGGGCCCGACGACTTTCAATCTATTTTTTTATCAGAAATGCTGGCATCTTGTTGATACCCTTTTTTCCCTCATTGCAAAGACCAGTAAACCAGAGCACCTTACTCAATACTGTTCCATTGGATTATGCAACGTCATCTACAAAATTATCACCAAAGCTATGGTGAACAGACTCTGGCCCCTCATCTGCAAGCTAATTGGAAGTAGGGGTGTGCAAAATTGACCCGGACTGGAAAACCGGATCGGACCAAAAATGCCCGGACCGGACCGGGTGTATTCCGGTCCGGTCCGCGGTCCATCATTTTCAAGATTCCGATTTCCGGTCCGGTTCAAACCCGGCCAGTTTTCGGTCCGGACCGGATGGACCAATTTTTTTATTTTTATTTCTATTTTATGCATTACTTTCACATAATATTATCAAAAAGTATTTTCTATTATAAAAATAAACTAGTAACAAAATTTATTGTCCAATATTACAAACAATAGTTATCAAAATAGAAAATATAATTAATTTTTATTTGATATAAAAATAAAAAATAAAAAAATACGTTTACCGGTCCATTCCGGTCCAAGACCGGACCGAACCGTTTTTTTTGCTCTGGTCCGGTCCGGTCTAGACCGGATGCACACCGCTACCCGGAAGACTTATTATGGACACCATTGTGATCGTTCAAGAAGTTATTCACTCCATCAGAAAGAGGAAAGGCAACAAATGATGGATGATCCTCAAGTTGGACTTAGAGAATGCTTTTGATAAGATGAAATGGGAGTTTGTGGAGGACACTCTTAGGGATACCGGCTTCCCCGAGACTTGGATTAATTGGATCAACGAGTGCGTTCACACTCCCACCCTCCGTGTCTTTTGGAATGGTGAACTCACTCAACCTTTCAACCCGGAAAGAGGACTTAGTTAAGGCCTAAGGGGCTCATTGTCCTTTGCATAGAATGACTGAGTCATCTGATCCTCGACGCCGTTGAAAACAGAGATGGATCAAACTTGCTAGACAAGGTCCTACTCTCTTGCATATTCTTTTTTCCGGATGACATACTCCTTTTCGCTAAAGCTTTTGTTGACCAGGTGAGGGTTATCAAACATTGACTTAACCTCGTTTGTCGAGCTGTTGGGCAGAAATTCAATGATCAGAAATCCAATTTTTTTTCCTCCTCTAACGTTAAATCGAATCTCATCAATCAGATCCAAGCTGAAAGTGGCTTCCAAGTAAGTGATAATCTTGGAAATGACCTTGGAATTCCTCTCCTCCACACCAAAGTCTTTGAAGACACTTTCTCCCCCTTCTTGACAAGATTTCCAGCCGCCTAAATGGATGGAAGGGCAAACTGATGAGCCTTGCGGGTCAAATTACCCTCACCAAGTCCATCCTTAGCTCACTTCTGGTCTACTATATGGCCTCGTCTATCCCAAAATCCATATCCGACTCGATAGACAAAACATGTCACTCCTTTATTTGGGGCGAATCAGATGGTCACAAGAATATGCATCTCGTGGCTTGGAACAAAGTGATCAAAGCCAAACAAAACGGAGGTCTGGGCGTTAAGTCAATGAATAAGCTCAATCTCTCTTTGATTGGAAAACTGGGCTAGAGAGCTGTTGGGGTCGGAAAATCGACCATTCGTCCAATGGGCATCGACTGTTTGACGTAATCGGTCGGACGCATCAGACCTGTCGCACGCATCAGACCCGTCAGACGTGAGCCATGCGACCGTCGCCTGATTCCTAGACGCAACGGACCAGCGAGATTTTCTCCTTTATTACTCCGAGATCTCCAACGGTTGTATGCATTATTTCAGCCATCAAGGAGAGATTAATAGCATTTAAGGAGAATTCAAGTGCCATTAAGAAGGAGATCAAATCCTATTCAAGGGAGATTAATGCGGGAGATTCCTTCTCCTTGGCTATATATACAAAGCTCCTTAGCTATTCTAAAGGGATCCAATCCCACCCAAAAAGCCTTGTAATACATCTACCTTTCTCCATTTCGCGTAATTGGAAGAACTTGTAAGCATCCTCATACGATCGAAAGCTCTCACGCTTCGAACAGTGTTCTTATCTATCTAATGAAGATAAGTCTTTCTTATCTCGATTTACATTATATTCTACTACATTTTATGCTATTTTACTCTTTAAGTTTCATATATTCAATCTTGTCATTATCGTCGCCTTGACTCAACAAACTAGTCGTCGTTACTATTTTTATTCGATTCTCATGTCTAACGTTTGATCGATATGGATTTTTGCTATTTTACCCCGTCTAAGGCGATTTAGGTTATCCGATCTTTTCGCCCCAAAACAATTTGGCGCCCACCGTGGGGCAGATAGTTAAAATCATTCGATTAATCTATTCATCATCTATACATCTAATTGATTCACAATCATTTATCTAATATACTATATTGCATAACGATCAGGTATGATTCAACGCCTCATCTATGGAGACAGTATAAACAAATCTAACGATCCAACCAGATCTAACGATCCCACCAGATCTAATGATCCGACCAGGTCTAAACGATCCGACCAGATCTAACGATCCGACTTTATCTAAACGATCCGACCAGATCTAACGATTCGACTTTATCTAAACGATCCGACCAGATCTAACGATCCGACCAGATCTAACGATTCGACCGGACCCCATTAGATGTCCATCACCGACAAATGGAAACCACTGAGGAAGACGTCTCTAGACTTGTAAAACCAAAGAGTCATACATGATATCCTTTCACTCTAAAATATCTAAATGGTGACGACATTTAGACCATCGGAGGACGCATTCATCCACCTTGAAAGATAAGTCTCTTTCTATGCACTTTCCATTAATACTATTGTCTAGTCCTGCTTTATGATTACACTCACTTGACTTGTTTGCACAATCATAATTCATTTTTCTCGAATATGTTTACATACATGTCACTTCTATTATGCTTGAATAGGCTACACTATTATTGTCCAAATCCTACCATGTCTTTTTGATTCTACAAGGTACATGACAAATCTACTCAGTCCAACGCATACAAGATCATCATCAACAAACTCACGAAATGCCTCGCATGGGCTAAAGGCAAATGGGCGGACGAACTCCCGTTCATTCTCTGGTCCGACAGGACCACTCCAAAGAATACGACACACCTGAAATTATACCATTTCTGAACCAACAAGGTAAGACATTAACATATCTTCATATGTCATACATTGCTTATCGTTGCATGCGCAATTACATATCTTCATACGTCATACATTGCTTATCGTCGCATTAGCAAATACATATCTTCACATGTCATACATTGCTTATTGTCGCATTACATTTACGTACATACGGGTGACGACCCTTAACATACACATTGGATCCAGTCATCCGCAAAAAGCACTTACACTACATTTACACGATCGATCGGAACACGGGTAGAGATGAACAACACATGCACGTCGGCACCCCGCCTGCCTTACACATTACATAAGGTTAAGACACCTTATTACATTCACGCAATAAAACATAAGGCATAAACACCTTATTACATATTGCTTACCTCCCCGGCATAACGTCATGACTAAACACACATTACGGGTGACAAACCCTACATACGGTACCTACAAATACACAAACCTGCGCAGTACACATTTACAAAGTTAACGCCTCATACGGCTACAACTTACACACGACCCACCAACAAAAACTTTTACGCAAACGGTGGTGCAATACAAAATACATTCACAGAGTTTAACGCCCGATGGCTAAAAACTTCAATTCAACACTTTCAAAGACAAAAGCTTTTACACAAGCAACATCACATCACATCAATTCGTCGACTATCTACATAGCAGGACGAGTTCGGACAAATCGAAATTATTGAAGGACGATTCCCTTGAAGACTTGAAATTCATCTAATCCACCGCCTTGCATCGATGACTAAGATGAATTTGGGGCAATTGTTGGGGTCGGAAAATCGACCATTCATCCAATGGGCATCGACTGTTTGACGCAATCGGTCGGACGCATCAGACCTGTCGGACGCATCAGACCCGTCAGACGTGAGCCATGCGACCGTCGCCTGATTCCTAGACGCAACGGACCAGCGAGATTTTCTCCTTTATTACTCCGAGATCTCCAACGGTTGTATGCATTATTTCAGCCATCAAGGAGAGATTAAGAGCATTTAAGGAGAATTCAAGTGCCATTAAGAAGGAGATCAAATCCTATTCAAGGGAGATTAATGCGGGAGATTCCTTCTCCTTGGCTATATATACAAAGCTCCTTAGCTATTCTAAAGGGATCCAATCCCACCCAAAAAGCCTTGTAATACATCTACCTTTCTCCATTTCGCGTAATTGGAAGAACTTGTAAGCATCCTCATACGATCGGAAGCTCTCACGCTTCGAACAGTGTTCTTATCTATCTAATGAAGATAAGTCTTTCTTATCTCGATTTACATTATATTCTACTACATTTTATGCTATTTTACTCTTTAAGTTTCATATATTCAATCTTGTCATTATCGTCGCCCTGACTCAACAAACTAGTCATCGTTACTATTTTTATTCGATTCTCATGTCTAACGTTTGATCGATATGGATTTTTGCTATTTTACCTGGTCTAAGGCGATTTAGGTTATCCGATCTTTTCGCCCCAAAACAAGAGCCATCACCGAGGATGATAGCCTATGGAGCTTCGTAATTAAAAGTAAATACGCCCGTAGAAATCGACCCAACCTCATCTACGGTTCTCATGTTTGGACCAAATTCAACAAAGGTGTACGTGAAGTGGTCAGTAGAGGAATTAGATGGAACTTGGGGAATGGAAATTCCATTCCTCTTGTAGAAGGATGAGTGGTTGATCAACAGACCCATGTTAGAGGTAGTCGTTAATCATGTTGATGAGGCCCACTATAATCTTGTTGTGAGACACTAGTGGGTTACTAACCAGGGCTAGAATTGGGCACAACTTGAGCATCTCCTACATTCATTCATCATGCTTAAGCTCGCTGCCATCGTCGTCTCTCCCGACCTCACTGCAAAAAGATGATATATCCTGGAAGCACTCTCCCAATGGGGAATACATTGTCGCCTCATCTTATATGCTCATCTCAGTCTCCCTTTCTTTCCATAGCGTGGATAGCGCAATTAACAATGCCATATGGAAACTTGATATATGGGAATGCGCCAAAACCTTCCTCATTATGACTAATTTTGAGAGACACACCACCATCTCGCCAACACATCCCTCTATATTTGTTGTGGACAAGAAGATGAGACTCTTGTACACCTTTTCAGAGATTGCATTGACATCAAAGACACTTGGCCCCAACTTCATCCCAATCTCGACGGAATCTATTTCTACAGACTCAATTTTGCGACTTGGATCCGCGAGAATCTCCTTGCATCCTCTGAAGTTGTTAACTACCTAGCCTGGAGATATGTCTTTGCACTTGCGCTCTGGTGGCGATGGAAATGGCATAACCCCAAGATCATTCAAGGAGAGAAATGTCATGTTAACAAAACACATTTCATTCTTGATAGAGCCATTAAATACAAACTCGACGGTGAGCGCCTCAAAGACAAAGGAACTAAACCACCTAGAGCTGACTCTCTCATGTCTTGGAACCCCCCTATGGAACACTGGATCAAAATCAACTCCGACGGGTCAGTCAAGGACAACTACAAAACAACTGTTGCAGGTGTTCTGCGAGACAACCGAAGAGACTGGATTAGAGGTTTCGTCCATAACCTTGGTAGCTTCTTTGTTCTTGCAGTTGAACTCTAGGGAGCCCTTGACGGGCTCATACTCGCTTGGGACTAAGGATGGGCAAAAGTAGACCGGACCGGACCGTAAATTTACGGTCCATGAATTTAACATTTCTAGTCTTACGGTCCGGTCCGGCCTGGACTGTAAAAATAAAAAAAGGTTTAAAACATTTTTGGGCATAATTTTTACAGTCCGGTCCATAATTTTTACGGTCCGGACCGTAATCAAACAATTTAAATGTCGAAAATTATGAAATCCGGTCTTCCCGGTCTGGTCCACGGTCCATACATTAAATTTTTTACGGTCCGGTCCGTCCGGACTGAATGCCCATCCTTACTTGGGACATGTGTGGGAGCCGTATTTAGTCCGGCCCATATGCGGCCAAAGCAGGAGAAAAACCCATCTAGCAGGATGGCCCAACCTGGAGCAAAGCCCTAGCAGCCCTTTCTCGGCTTGATCCGATTACGCGGTCCGGAGGCCCTCTTCTCGACCTACCCAGACGGCTCGTCCCGACCAAGTCCGCTACGCAGCTCAGGAAACCCCTCTCCTCGGCCTGGGCCGGCTACGCGACACAGGGCCTGTTGGCCTCAAGTATATCAGGAGGAGGATGCAACTGGAAAAGGGATTATCGATCCTCTTTCGGTTTGCCTCTCTCTCCCACCCCATCGGCTAGACACAGAAAGCTCCATCTTCCCTTATTCTCGCATTCCCGTTGCTTTCACTGTTCATTGGCTTTATCTCTTTTTCTGCACCATCTGCGAGTTGAGCACTGACTTGAGCATCAGAGTGGCAACCTCGGGACCCTCTTCTCTTTTCAGGTCTGGACTCGAGGTCGGACGACGTCTGACATGACCAGAGGCAACCGTCGGGGAACAGAGAGGAAGGCAACCGAGGGAGACGAGCCGAAGTTGGTTCTGTGTGGACCGCCAACTATTTCCTCTCGAAAAACCGAACGATCACAACATGGGATTTAGAAATGTCATTCTTGAACTTGATTCCCAACTCGCCACCACCCTCATCAACAAACACCTCCCTAGAGCGCACCCACTCTCCAACTTGGTACAACAATGCCAAGCACTTATAAAAAGGAACTGGATTGTCCATTTCCAACACGATTACCGTGAAGCCAATATGGTGGCCGATCTCCTCGTCACTCTCGCTTTCTCTTTTTCTTTAGGCTTAGCCATTTTGTATCACCCGCCTTTGGGTTGTATTTATTTCTAGACGATGTAAGGGGTCAGGTCACCCCACGTATGACTATTTTCTAGGCATGTTATTTCTATGAAATTTCAAAAAGTACCACATCTTCTTCAAGAAAAAAACCAGGACCGGAAATTAAATCCGCTTGATTAACCAAAAGAGCACATCCTGGCATGAATATATGGCATAGTAGAATATAGGGAAATTCCTCTTGGTGCCTCTAAGTTTAGGGTTATTCCTGTTGGTTTCTCACGATTAGTTTTTTTCGGTTGGTACTTGTTGGGCCCAACATACTCCAAAGGGATCGGAGCAAGCGAATTGGGCCAAGGTCCAGACGAAGTCGAAGGCCATAAGAAATTAGAAGGAAGCGACGAACACTCCTCAGACGCGTGAGATTCGACCAGCTCCAAAGATTTCACCCAGGACATTAATTGCTTGATCAATGGCAACGGTAACGAAATTAAACACAAAGATTACAATGGCATTCAAGAGCAAATCCTGAAGATCACGCATGGAATGAATAGAAGATATTACGAAGACAAGTAACAAACACAAGAGGAAGCTACCATAAATAGATCACGAAGAAGCAATCGACAGAATACACGTCTACACGCAGTATTCACTCACTTAGCTTTCAAAAGGCTTACCAGCATATGCGCTCTCGCTCAAGCTCCCTGGGGTACTACCCGATCATTGCCGGTCGAATCATCGATACCGTCTGTCGAACAGGACTCGATCCCTTACTCTTCAAGGATAAGTTGTACTCTGATCTGATTCTATCATCGATTGATCAATAAATCATATTGCTATTTTGCATCTACTCTTTACTTGGTTGATTGTCTATTTGGTTTGGATCGATTTTATATTATCCGATCGACTCGTTACCCCGTCTAAGGCGATTTAGGTCGATTGATCTTTTCGCCCCAAAACAATTTGGCACCCACCGTGGGTCAACTTGCCAATCACCATCTCAAAAATCCTCCAACCATGACTATTAACCCGCCTACCGGTACCGAGGAGCCACGCCTCGAAGATGACTCCCAAACTCAAGGAAACACAACCGAAAACCCTACTCCGAACCAACTCCAAGAGCTTGCCCAAAAAATGACTACCCTACAAGAAGAGCTCGCCCACCAACGCCAAAAGACCGAAGCCTTGGCTACCTTATCCACCCAATCTGAGGCCGAGATTGCACAACTAACTCGTGAAAATGAGTCTCTTAGGTCACATGTACAATCAATGGCTTCTGGATCCAGGCGGATGCCCATCCATAGCAACATCCAAACGCGTCTTGACATGGATGGCGTCGAGCTGACCCCCCCGAGCGTCCGACACCCCGGACATATCGAGGGTACATCTCGAACTCCTATGGTCAATCCATTTTCGACTAACAATGTTACTTTCTCCACACCGATCGTGTCAGCAGGAACCCGAATCGACGAACCATAGGTTACCAATCCTCCCGATATCCTGGCTCTCGTCCAGCAGACACTCAGTCAGCACATGAAGACACTCGACGACCGCATCGCTAGAATTCCCGGAGTTTCGCAACCGATCGAGAAGGAAGTGTCAGACGGATACGAGGAATCTCCATTCGTCGAAGAGATCACCAGAGTCGAAATCCTAAAGAATTTCCACCTTCCTAGCATGGCGACATTCGACGGCACCAACGATCCAGATGATCACATTTCTCTCTATAAACAAAAACTAATGACTGCATCTGTTCCGAGGGAGAGCCGCGAGGCTGTCATGTGCAAAAGCTTTGGCATCACTCTCGCGGGTCCTGCACTGACCTGGTTTATGTGTTTGCCTCAGGGAATGATTGCCTCGTTCGCGGATCTGGTCAATTCCTTCAATATCCAATTCGCCAGCAGTCGGAGGCTCGAAAGGCAGTCGAGTGATCTCTATCGAATCACCCAAAAGTATAATGAACCTCTCCGAAGCTATCTTAACAGGTATAATAAGGAAAAAGTCGCGATCCCCCATTGCGACGTCACCACCTCCATCGAAGCCTTCAGACAAGGTCTGATCAAGTATAGCAACCTCTACAACGAGATCACCAAGTACCCGTGCAGAAGTTTCGAAGATGTCCAAGCCAAAACCATGGCTGAGGTGCGTTTGGAAGAAGATCGCGAATCGCGAAAAGCGTCCCATGGACCCGACCAATCCGATCGCAAATCCTCTTCCGACAACCGTCGAGACAGACGTCATCATCCCTACCCTTGTAGCCGAAATGAGCAAAGTCAGGTAAGCTCCTTCCAAGACAGGTCTCAAGACTGGAGGGATGGTCCGACACTGCCTCCCAGGGTTCAATCTTACAACTTCAGTGTTTCCGTGTCGGAGCTCGTCAAGAGTTTCGACAAATATGGAAAAGAAGTAAGATGGCCCCGAAAGAGCGACCGACCAGACGTCAAAAAGGACATGAGCTGGCCAACGTGGTTGTGGTCCAAAAGAAAAACGGAAAATGGAGAGTTTGCATCGACTTCACCGACCTTAACAAGGCTTGTCCCAAATATTCCTTCCCACTCCCTCATATCGACGCCATGGTCGACGCGGCGACATGGCACGAAATGCTATCCTTCATGGACGCGTTCAGTGGATACAATCAGATCCTCATGGAACCAGAAGACCAAGAGAAAACGGCATTCATCACAAGCCAAGGTATCTATTATTACAAAGTAATGCCCTTCGGACTAAAAAACGCAAGGGCTACTTATCAATGACTAATCAACAAGATGTTCAAAGATCAGATTGGGGAACAATGGAAGTCTACATAGACGACATGCTGGTCAAATCGAAAAAGAAAAAGGACCACATCGATCACCTCCGCGACAGCTTCGAGGTACTAAAAAGATATAACATGAAATTAAATCCTATGAAATGCTCTTTCGGGGTGTCGTCAAGAAAATTCTTGGGGTACATGGTGACACAAAGAGGAATAGAAGCCAGTCCGGAACAGGTCAAGGCTCTCATCAATCTCCGATCCCCTCGATGCGTCAAGGACGTACAAAAGTTGACAGGTCGGATAGCAGCTCTGAACAGATTCATCTCGAAGTCATCTGACAAGTGCAAACCCTTTCACGATGCTCTCAAGAAGAACAAGTCCTTTCAATGGACATAAGAACATGAAGTCGCGTTCCAAGATTTGAAGAAATACCTGGCCAGTCCCTTGTTAACCAAACCCAAAGACGACGAGCCATTATTGCTATACCTAGCAGTATCGGAGTCCACCGTGAGCGCAGTACTAGTCAGAGAAGAAGATGGCAAGCAATCACCAATCTACTATGTCAGTCGAACGTTACTGCCAGCAGAAACAAGGTACACGTCGCTAGAAAAACTTGTCCTATCACTGGTAATGGCATCAAATAAACTCAAACCATATTTTGAATCTCATACTATAATTGTCCGCACTAACCATCCCATGAGAGCAATCATGAGGAAACCCGAGTTCACATGACGAATGGCCAAATGGGCCATACACCTCAGCGGCTACGACATCGAATACGAGCCCAGGACGACAATCAAATCGCAAGCCTTGGCTGACTTTGTGGCAGACTTCAGCCCGACCCTAGAACAAAAAGCCGCCAAAGAAGCAACACAGTTACTTGCGACAGAGGAAACATGTAAATGGGAGCTCCACACTGATGGTGCGTCGAACGTTAGAGGATCGGGGCTAGGGGTCGTGCTGAAATCGCCACAAGGGGACAAGATAGCCCATGCCGCAAGATGCGAATGGGACACGACTAACAATGAAGCTGAATACGAAGCACTCATATTTGGGCTCATTCTGGCACGCGACCTAGGAGTCTGAGAAATCGAAGTCATCTGCGACTCCCTCTTGGTCGTAAATCAATTACAAGGGTCGTATAACGCCAAGGACGACATGATGATAGCTTATCTGGACGTAGCCAAGTGTAACACCCCCAAATATATATCCTTGAAAGGTATTACCGCCAGTGACCTCAGATTTCACATCCGAAGCCACCCCAGGCTTAACCCGTTTATATAAATCATAAAACAACAGTTATAATACAAAATATCATAACTTTTGATTAAAGCAAATGTTTCAGAATTACATCCATGATTCAAAATACATAATCAAATATATTACAACGGAAGTCTTAATACATAAAGGACACAAGAGTCTTGATCTAAACGATCACCCGCCAAGGAATCTCAACCTGGTAAAACTCTTCAAAATTTCAACTGCCATCATTGTCGTTTCTAGCCTTCATCGGAACTGCAGTTTATCTGATGTGTCGTATGAGACGGATGACACCAGCCAACCATGCAAGGGAATATAACCGGTTGGTTAGTCTAATGAAAGACTATGCAAGGGTAAAACAGAAAGGTTCTAAGTAGTCGTATTAGGTTAGACTCATCGCTTCTCGAATAAAAGTCGATGACGATAGTCAACCACCATACTCCTACTGAAATATACGAAAAGGTATGATCAAGAGAAAGGACTCTGAAAGAATGAGTCTTACGGAAACATATGAAGAGAAGACTCCAAAAGGTTGAGTCTTATCGGAAAGTATGACAAGTGCTTGGGAACATCAATTTCACACAAGCGTTTTAAAACTGACTTGGTGTTTCGGTTCACGACCAACCTCACCGCACAATGCGAATTCAGATTGGAAAGAGAACTTTACTCTCACCAAAGTGTAGACGAGTTTCCTAGCTGCACTACTCTCTTAGCTGCACTACTGTTTTGGGGCGAAAAGATCGGATAACCTAAATCGCCTTAGATGGGGTAAAATAGCAAAAATCCATATCGATCAAACGTTAGACATGAGAATCGAATAAAAATAGTAACGACGACTAGTTTGTTGAGTCAAGGCGACGATAATGACAAGATTGAATATATGAAACTTAAAGAGTAAAATAGCATAAAATGTAGTAGAATATAATGTAAATCGAGATAAGAAAGACTTATCTTCATTAGATAGATAAGAACACTGTTCGAAGCGTGAGAGCTTCCGATCGTATGAGGATGCTTACAAGTTCTTCCAATTACGCGAAATGGAGAAAAGTAGATGTATTACAAGGCTTTTTGGGTGGGATTGGATCCCTTTAGAATAGCTAAGGAGCTTTGTATATATAGCTAAGGAGAAGGAATCTCCCGTATTAATCTCCCTTGAATAGGATTTGATCTCCTTCTTAATGGCACTTGAATTCTCCTTAAGTGCTCTTAATCTCTCATTGATTCTGCATTAATTACGCTTGATCTCCTCTTAATAAGCATTGATCCTCTCTTAAAGATGGTTGATTCCCTCCTTGATGGCTGAAATAATGCATACAACCGTTGGAGATCTCGGAGTAATAAAGGAGAAAATCTCACTGGTCCGTTGCGTCTAGGAATCAGGCGACGGTCGCATGGCTCACGTCTGACGGGTCTGATGCGTCCGACAGGTCTGATGCGTCCGACCGATTGCGTCAAACAGTCGATGCCCATTGGACGAATGGTCGATTTTCCGACCCCAACAATAGCCCCAAAATTAAACTGGGCCAGAGCGTCAAGTGATGGGACGGTTTGATTTTATAACTTCTCTTTCTTCTGGCATGATCTTGATTTTGTTGTAGGCGTTCTGGTGACGGGGCCGTTATGTATATTGCTCAAACTGAGAATCAACTCAATATAGCCAATAATCGTGTGAAGACGACTGAGGGCGTTTCTTGTGATGACGAAGGGTCAGGAGACCGCTCCTTGTTTGTCGTTTGTTTTGTTTTATAGGTGGACTCTCCAGTTGCTTCCTGGTCAAGTCGTGTGATGTTGGTCGTGTAAACCTATAATTGTTGTACGACGTTGGTCATGTAGACCTGTCGTTGGTCGTATAGACCTGTCGTCGGTCGTATAGACCTGTAATTGTTTGCAACATTGGTCGTGTAGACCTGTCATCATTTGTGCGACGTTGGTCGTGTAGACCTGTAGTCGTGTGTGTTTGATCAACTTGTTTTGTCAATCGTGCCTTGGTAGTGACGCGAGATGTTTGGTCATGACGACCTGTAATGTAGCATACTTTGTCTGTCCGGGGAAGAGTCGTATGTATTTGTAGGAAAAGACGAGTGCCTTTGGACAGGACAAGTCTTGTAAGCAGTTCGTAGTATGCCGTTTCTCTTTGTTTGCTTGTGATTTATGTATTGTATGTCGTGTCAACGTCTCCGGCTGGTCGAGTTGCAGGCGACGTAGGCATTTTTTACGTGTTGAAGTCGTGTGTCGAGATGATGGAAGAGTTTGGAGAGGGTAAGCAGGGGACCTGAGATTTGAAGGCGAAGAAGGAGACCATGGAGATCTTGTTTCCGAAGGAGAACCCAGGCTCAAAGTTTTTCTATCTGGCCGGCGTCGGATAGGAATCTCTGGTCGAAAGTGCCGGTGGGGATGAGGTCCATTCTGTTGACTTCGTACCGCTTGAGCCCCAGTCTTCTCCCGACTTATCCCCTGCTGCTGATGACGTTATAAACCCTGACCCTTGATTGTTTTTTCGTAATTTGGTTCTGTCCAAACTCGTCCTGCTGTGTAGATAGTCGATGAAGTGATGCGATGTTGCTTGTGTAAAGCTTTTGTCTTTTGAAAGCGTTGAATTGAAGTTTTTAGCCATCGGGCGTTTAACTCCGCGAATGTATTTTGTATTGCACCACCGTTTGCGTAAAAGCTTTTGTTGGTGGGTCGTGTGTAAGTTGTAGCCGTATGAGGCGTTAACTTTGTAAATGTGTACTGCGCAGGTTTGTGTATTTGTAGGTACCGTATATAGGGTTTGTCACTCGTAATGTGTGTTAGTCATGACATTTGTGTAGATCGAGGAGGAAAGCAATTTGTTTGCTGCGTAAATAAGATGGGTTCCTTTGTGTAAGGTGGGCAATGTGCCGCTGAACCGTAAGTCGTCTCTCCGTGTACTGATCGATCGTGTAATGTAAGCACTTTTTGCGGATGACTGGATCCAATATGTATGTAAATGTAATGTGATATGTCAAGTCGATTTGCGTAGTTGTTTTGTGTGTCAGGTTTGCCCGTGTACTCCGTCGAGTAGGGCTTGCCGTATGTATGTCGGGTTTGCCCGTGTGCTCCGTCGAGTAGGGCTTACCGTATATATGTAAAGAAAGACTAAGATGTATATTGTATTGTACCACCGTTTGCGTAAAAGCTTTTGTTGGTGGGTCGTGTGTAAGTTATAGCCGTGTGAGGCATTAACTTTGTAAATGTGTACTGCGTAGGTTTGTGTATTTGTAGGTACCGTATGTAGGGTTTGTCACCCGTAATGTGTGTTTAGTCATGACGTTATGCCGGGGAGGTAAGCAATATGTAATAAGGTGTTTGTGCCTTATGTTTTATTGCGTGAATGTAATAAGGTGTCTTAACCTTATGTAATGTGTAAGGCAGGCGGGGTGCCGACGTGCCTGTGTTGTTCATCTCTACCCGTGTTCCGATCGATCGTGTAAATGTAGTGTAAGCGCTTTTTGCGGATGACTGGATCCAATGTGTATGTTAAGGGTCGTCACCCGTATGTACGTAAATGTAATGCGACAATAAGCAATGTATGACATGTGAAGATATGTATTTGCTAATGCGACGATAAGCAATGTATGACATATGAAGATATGTAATTGTGCATGCAACGATAAGCAATGTATGACATATGAAGATATGTTAATGTCTTACCTTGTTGGTTCAGAAATGGTATAATTTCAAGTGTGTCGCATTCTTTGGAGTGGTCCTGTCGGACCAGAGAATGAACGGGAGTTCGTCCGCCCATTTGCCTTTAGCCCATGCGAGGCATTTCGTGAGTTTGTTGATGATGATCTTGTATGCGTTGGACTGAGTAGATTCATCATGTACCTATTGTCCCTTCGATGATGCGTCGTCCTTTCGGGTCGAATTTGAGCCGTTGCCTTAGCTTGAGCATCTTCAAAGGTCTTACATGGGTACCTTGTGAGGTCTTCGTAGAGATCGCCTCCTTTATCGAGTCCTTGGCGAAACGCTTCTATGGAGGTTGGGACGTCGTAATTGAGGATCCCGATTTTCTCCCGGTTAAACCGTTTCAAGTAGTCCTTTGCCGTTGTTTGTGGGACGTTGGTTGTGTAGACCTGTAGTCGGTCGTGTAGACCTATAGTCGGTCGTGTAGACCTGTAGTCGGTCGTGTAGACCTGTAGTCGGTCGTGTAGACTTGTAGTTGGTCGTGTAGACCTATAGTCGGTCGTGTAGACCTATAGTCGGTATGCTCCTTTGGCGTCTCTTTTTCGAGCATCGGATTAGAATCTTGATCTGATAACTTAGATTTTACGTCATGTGTCTAGGTCAACTCTCTTCACTGGGTCGTCATGTCGCATACCTTGGATGTGTAGTACGATGACCTTCATAGATCGTATTGCATCGACTAGCTTGATGGGGATGGTTCGGGCATTATTATTTGTGAACCTGTTTCATCTAAAAGAGTAGAAGCTAGAAAGGGTTGTGAGGAGCCGGTCATCGGCTTCCTCATTGGTCTCTTCGTGTATACGTTAGTATGCATTAGTCAGAGTATATTCAAATCGAAGACGATGCAAGTATGGATGAGATGATACACATGAATGAATAGAGGTGAAGAGTTTAGAAATGGTAAACATTTTGATGTGTTTGCGAAATATGGTTACCTACCTTTGGTATCGCACCTCACTTGATCTCCCCCTTTTTCGGGGTTCGTAGACCCAGATTGATCAGTCGACGCCATTGTACCTTTGAGTTTGTAAGTCATACCTGGTTGTTAGAGATAAGGCTCGTGATGGGATAGAGTTTGTTTGCTCATTCACCTCTTGCCCCAAGGAGGCATTTGTTGAGGTTCTTGATGTTGATCTTGTTGCTGGATTGATTTTTGAATCTAGTGTGACTAATGCGTCGGCTTGAGTCTTCGACTCAAGATTATGTTTGTTATCCTCTTGTCTCTAGAGGTGTGTGTTTCCTGCATTGGAATGAGGATTATGGTGAGGTAGTAATTGCTTTAATACCTTGTATGGATGACCTTCGGGCAGTTTAAGCCAAGAGATTAGAGTCTTGTAGTCCTGATTTGTTGTTGGTCACTTTCAGCTATGACGGATGTCTTGAACTACCTTGTCTTCTTGTTTTATGACTCTTGGATCTTCGTCTTCCATTTTTCATGTGTGAAGTTTGGCTTGCGTGGTCTTCTTCTATGTCGAAGCGATGTGACGCTTCAGATGTGAGACTTGTTTGAAGATATGCTTATCTTGTCACTTGATTTGTAGATTTTGGCTTCCTCATGATAGATTTCATGGGATGGTTAGTCCACAAAATAATAGCATGTGATTTAAGACGTGACCTCAATCTAATTGAGGATACCTTAAATGTTTGATATTCTGAGTGACGGACTACGTAGTGTGTATAGATAGGGGTAATGCACTTACTTGGTGGTTTGGTAACTGTCATTCGACCCGTCGGTGGTTGATGTCTTCTAAGCATTTGTGTGACCTTGGAATGATGATCATTATGACTTGACCTAGGCTTAACTTAGTGTTGCCTTGAGTCACCACGTATGCTGAGAGGTTCCGTCATTCATCATGCGTTTAGGTCTGGACTGTTGTTTTGTCCATGGGTCTTTGGAAGATTGCCCCTGGCGTAATCGTTAGTCCAAGTTATATGACTCTATAATAGTGCATACCTTGTTTGTTTTTACAGTATGTCTGTCTAGATGGACGTGACCTGCTTGTTCCGTCATATTGACACGAAGAGGTCGTCCAAGATGCAGAAAGTTGTGACATGAGCTGTGACTGAGGATCGAAGAATGAAATGAAAGAATAGATGCAAGTCCATCAGAGAGTGTTTCTTTAGCAAGTGATAAACATCTGACTTACATGTATGACTCTTTGGTTTTACAAGTCTAGAGACGTCTTCCTCAGTGGTTTCCATTTGTCGGTGTTGGACAGCTAATGGGGTCCGGTCGAATCGTTAGATCTGGTCGGATCGTTTAGATAAAGTCGGATCATTAGATCTGGTCGGATCATTTAGATAAAGTCAGATCGTTAGATCTGGTCGAATCGTTTAGACCTGGTCGGATCGTTAGATCTGGTCGAATCGTTAGATCTGGTTGTATCGTTAGATCTGTTCATACTGTCTCCATAGATGAGGCGTTGAATCATACCTGATCATTATGCAATATAGTATATTAGATAAATGATTGTGAATCAACTAGATGTATAGATGACGAATAGATTAATCGAATGATTTTAACTATCTGCCCCACGGTGGGCGCCAAATTGTTTTGGGGCAAAAAGATCGGATAACCTAAATTGCCTTAGACGGGGTAAAATAGCAAAAATCCATATCGATCAAACGTTAGACATGAGAATCTAATAAAAATAGTAACGACGACTAGTTTGTTGAGTCAAGGCGACGATAATGACAAGATTGAATATATGAAACTTAAAGAGTAAAATATCATAAAATGTAGTAGAATATAATGTAAATCGAGATAAGAAAGACTTATCTTCATTAGATAGAAAAGAACATTGTTCGAAGCGTGAGAGCTTCCGATCGTATGAGGATGCTTACAAGTTCTTCCAATTACGCGAAATGGAGAAAAGTAGATGTATTACAAGGCTTTTTGGGTGGGATTGGATCCCTTTAGAATAGCTAAGGAGCTTTGTATATATAGCTAAGGAGAAGGAATCTCCCGCATTAATCTCCCTTGAATAGGATTTGATCTCCTTCTTAATGGCACTTGAATTCTCCTTAAATGCTCTTAATATCTCCTTGATTCTGCATTAATTACGCTTGATCTCCTCTTAATAAGCCTTGATCCTCTCTTAAAGATGGTTGATTCCCTCCTTGATGGCTGAAATAATGCATACAACTGTTGGAGATCTCAGAGTAATAAAGGAGAAAATCTCGCTGGTCCGTTGCGTCTAGGAATCAGGCGACGGTCGCATGACTCACGTCTGACGGGTCTGATGCGTCCGACAGGTCTGATGCGTCCGACCGATTGCGTCAAACAGTCGATGCCCATTGGACGAATGGTCGATTTTCCGACCCCAACAACTACTCGCCTGAGGGTATATTAATTATGTGCACTAAAACACTTATCTTATTTAATTCCAAAACGTACATTTTACGTTATAAGCTTTTAAGATCTCTTCACAAGAGATATCGGATCTCCTCACAAGAGATATCAAAGGGAATACATCCCAGGGAATACATCCCAAATGGCGGCACCAGTTGTGTGCACATACCCTGAGTAAGGGTAAGGTCATGACCGAAGATACTAGGGAAAATCCTCCTAGTACCATCATCAAGAAACCACTAAACCTCGCAAGGTACATAGTGTTCCTACGAATACTCGTTCTAACTAAACAGTTAAAATATAAGACCAATAATTCACATCAAAGCCATCGAGGCCAATAACAGATATAATAGCGTTGTTTCTAGCAATATATACAACCTATTATAATATATGTATTTCAATCATATATATATATATATAATAACGTTGGTTCTAGCAATATAAACAACCTATTATAATATCTCTTTTTAAATCACATACAGTTATCAAAACTGTTCCCAGATGAAAACAATATTCCAAATTAATTAACAATTAAACAATTGATAATCAATATAAATATGGAATGATAAGCAAGAGCGAACCGCCACTTGCCTTAGATTAGAGGAGGCTCAATGAAGCTCGAGATGACGGGTTTCCGGGTCCGAAACGAGGAAGAACTCGGATTATAATTTCCTACGGAATGACCCATAATGAAACCCAAAGTTAGATTCGACAACAAATAGTACGAATCTAAAGAAAGGCGAACGAAATCGAAGGAACGAAGTCCTGATCGAAATCACAAAACCCAAGGCCATACCCACAATCGCCCAGGCACACCGCGGGTGCGGTGGCCCTGCCGCGGGTGCGGTCACAAGTGCAGTCGTCGGGGACGAAGACGAGATCTTACCGGGGATGACGCGTTGGGCTCGATTTGGATTGGCTTCGACTTCCAAACTCCTTGGGCCATCAAACACCACCTCGAGGGCACCTCCTCCTCCTATGGTAGCTCCGGCGATGACCTTGGAGAACTCCGACGAAAGCTTGCAACTCCGGCGACAATGGAACGAGAGAGAGAGATTGGAGAGAGAGAGATATTTGAGATGTCTTCCTCCTCCAAGCCTCCTCCTTTTATAGGCCAAGCAAGGAGCTCAGCTGGCACCTCCCCCACCGCCTTACCGCTTCAGCTCCGACAAGATCGGCAAGCAGCTCAGGCGAAGTTCGGCGGAGCAGAAAAGAAATCGTGACGGCGCGGGTGCGGTGGGTCTCACCGCGGGGTGCGGTGGCGACCAATTCTGACCGCGGGTGCGGTCAAGGCAAATTATGTGCCTTTTGCCCCCTTTTGTCCGGGAAGAATTATGGGTATGGGTTTTAACCCCGGTTTAAACATATTCGTATCCGAACAAATATTCTAATCCCCAAAATACGTCGAATGTATTTTCTTCCACTCAAGGAATTATTACAGAGATCAAGTATTTAATAGAAAGTCTGAACTTCTCTGAAAATAATTCGACTACAATACGAGTGTTTGGAAAACTTACCAAAATACTCTTTACTAAAATGAGGGGTATTACACCAAGAAGCTAATCGACCAATTCCAAACATTCGACATCAGGCAAGTTCCCAAAGATCTCAACTCTCAGGCTTACGCACTAGCCAACTTGGGGTCCGTCTTGGACCCAAAGGAGTTCCCAAACATCCCACTGGCACACATCACAACACCAGCCGTTCTAAAAACACTCAAAGATTCGAGTACACCATTGGAAGAACTTGTCACGATGGAGATAGGTGACCGACCAGAAGAAGACATCGTCAACGATCATGACGACTGGACGTTACCTTACGTCAAATGGCTAAAAGACGGCATCCTACCGAACGACAAAACGGAAGCAAAAAGGCTAAAGGGATACTCCTACGATGCCTCAAGACTCCAGAAGTCAGATGCATCTTACAATCATTACATGAAGAAGAATGTGGAAACCACACCGGAGGACGAAGCCTCTCAGGGAAAGCCTTACGAACCGGATACTACTGGCCCACAATGAATAGAGACGCGATGGAGTACACCAAGAAGTGTGATGCCTGCCAATGACACGCACCCGTTCCTCATCAACCCTCAGAACTCCTCCATCCGACTCTGGCACCATGGCCCTTCATGAGATGGGGGATGGACATCGTCGAAAAACTCCCACATGCGTCGGGTCAATGAGTCTTCTTCCTTGCCATGACAAACTATTTTTCCAAATGGATCGAAGCTAAAGCCTACCGAGAGGTAAACGATCAACACATCATTTCATTTATAAAACGCAATATCTTGTGCAGATTTGGCGTCCCATCAGAAATCGTGTGCGACAATGGCTCCCAGTTCATCAGTCATAAGACTCGAGCCTTTTGCGACCAGTGGAACATCAAACTGGTCAAATCCACTCCTCGATATCCGCAATCTAACGGACAAGCCGAGTCTAGCAACACAATCATCGTCAACAACCTCAAGAAACGCCTCACAGGGGCTAAAGGAAAATGGGCAGACGAACTCCCTCTCATCCTCTGGTCCGACAGGACCACCCCAAAGAATGCGATTGGACAATCACCATTCTCACTCATCTACAGAAGTGAAGCGGTCATTCTCGCCGAGCTACTGATTCCGACAGCCCGTTATAGTCTTCAGACGAATGAACAAAACGACGTCGAGCTAGCGCACAACTTGGACACGGTGGATGAGACTAGGGAAAGAGCCAGAATTAGAATGGTCAGGTTCCAACAACATGTCGCAAGAAGTTACAACAAAAATGTTTGAGCCAAAGTCTTCAAAGTTGGCGACTGGGTCCTCAGAAAGACATTCCAAAACACCAAGAATCTGACCGACGGAAAGCTCGCACCTCAGTGGGAAGGACCCTATCTCATCAAGGAAGTGGTCGGACAAGGAGCGTACCGATTGGAAGACAAAGACGGACGACCGATCCCAAGAAGTTGGAACGCAACACACCTAAAGCTATACCACTTCTAGACCAGCAAAGTAAGGCACTAACACTCTTTCACTTGTCATGTGCTATTCGTTGCTACGAACTCAATTCTATTTCTTGAAACTGAGTACTCACATCTAGTAAGGACATTTTTCCTTGCAAAACCTAAGTACAGGACGACATCAACATACACACTGGATCCAGTCACAAACAAAAGCGCTTACACTACATTTACACGATCGATCGGAACACGGGGAGATGAATACCAAAGGCACGTCGGCACACCGCCTGCCTTATACAATACATAAGGTTAAGACACCTTATTACATTTACGTAATAAAGACATATTGATTTCCTCCTCGGTATAACACTAAGTCATGATTAAACATAAACACATACATTTGCAGGCCTCCTTCTTTACACACATACGGCAAGCCCTACTCGACGGAGAACATGGGCAAACCCGACACACAAGACAAAGGCGTCAATGACAATCTTCTCTAGAAGAATCCGACAAAACAAACGAACATAAAACAAGTTTGACCCTTTGTAAAACAGATTACGTCAATAAAAGTCTAAGCTTTTTACATCCACGTGACCCACGATGGTGGACGGGTCGCCAAAACATATTGTCTGCCTACACACACGTAGGACTTTAAATTGTCCACAAACACATTCCGCGACCCGCGATGGTGGACGAGTCGCCAAACCAGAAAACATTCTACCCACACACATGTGGGATCACAAGTCATTTACGAAAAACAGTCAAGAGTCGGGATTCGCATCATTACCTTCAGCAGGGACCGGATCGGAGGAAGGCTGGGGCTCGATTGACACGGTGTCGCCAAAATGGACCTCGTCTTCACCGACACTTTCGTCTAGAGATTCCTCTCCGACACCGGCCAACTAGAAAAGCTCTGAACCAGGATTCCCCTTCGGAAATAGGGCATCCATGGTCTCCTTCTCCGCCTTCAAATCCCAGGTCTCCTGCTTGCCCTCTTCGAACTCCTCGATCATCTCAACACGCGACTTCAACGCATAGAAAGCGCTTACGTCGCCTGCGACCCGACCAGCCTCAATCCTAGCTTGCCTCACCTTCTCTTCGACACTTGATTGGCTCTCACTGAGCTCCCTCTGACAAACATCCAAGTCATCTTGGCAGCTCTTTATCTCCCTAGCGAAGCGGTGCTCAACGTCCCTAAAATGGCTCTCGGCTCCTTCCACCTTGGTCTTCAAAGACGCCAGGTCGGACTCTAACCTAGCAGCCCTATCCTCGGCCTTAGCAACCATTTCTTTGACTCCAGAATACGCGCCCAAGAGAAACTGGAAAGTCTGGAAAAAGGCGAGATCAAAGCAATCAGAGACCAACCAGACCGGGTGGAAAGAAAACATACAAACTTGAGATCCGACAAGATGACTTACCTTCCACACAGAGCACCCCGCTTCGCCAATACAATCCAAGGGAGAGACGCCATCAACTTCAGACTTCAGAGTCGGGTCCTGAGCATGAAAGAGATCAGTAATCGATCGACCGACCGCGTCGATCTTCTCGACTCCACGAGCAACCGTTGCCTTCTTCTTTGAAGTATCCACCACCTTCACATCACCAGAAGAAGCACATGCCTTCCTTTTCGAGCCAACTTTGGCTAGGAGCGACGACTCCGCCGGCGTCGATTTACTCGACGAGGCCCTGGCCGCCGCCAGCCTTTGCTCTATCAGACCTTTCCCAGACACTCCCTTCAAACGGGCACTCGACCGACCAGCTAGAGACGCTAACACGATAGACAAAACATAAGTCGCAAGCAGACGATTAAAAAAATACATGAGTCAAACAAAAACTCACACTTGACCCGAGACGACGAAACAGTCGACATAACGTCATGAGTAGTGAGGGAGACCAACAACAGGTTGGCGTTTGTGAATTTCCGCTCCGATGCGGGGATGCTAAGAATAATCTTTGTCAGACCTTCTGACTGAGCGTCCGCTTTCAACTCTTCAGCCTCAGGGACTACAAAAAAGAAGAGTTAAGCAAAGAGTTAAAACACATAAAAATGGGCAAAGAGAAGTCAAATACGTACTCTCAACTCGCCACTCCGACAACAGAAATGGACAGTCACCCCCCTTCTCCAGAGACGAACGCTCGTCGAAGAAGAACTTCGACCCCCATCCACGGTCGTTTACATCTAGGTTGAACACCAAGGGCTTTCGACCCGGACGAATACGCAACTGGACACGAGAAGAACTCTTCGACCCCAAAGAGTAGTTGTACCACAGGGCGTCGAAGTTAAAGCCGGCCCCAGACTGAACATTCAACATATCTAAAACCCTAAGGATCCGCCACGCCTGCGGCATGACCTGACATGGCGCAAGCGCCAGAGTCGCTAAGAAATCCCTGACAAGAGGGGAGAACGGAAACATATGACCGATCCTAAACAGATAAGCATAGAAACAAACCCATCCCTCATAGCGAGCGTCGGCTCTCTCGTCTGGATGCGGCAACCTTGCGACCGTCTCAGGAGAAAAGCCTCCGACTTGGAGAATCTGCTCCAACTCTGCCTCCGTCAGAGTCCCCGTCAAAGCGTATGCCTCCTTCAGAAGGAAAAGGGGGGGGGGGGCTCATTCTTGCTCGAGTTCGAGCGAGTAGCAGTCGATTCGGAAGACTCGCTGGAAACCATTTCCAGAACAGAAAGAGAAGGGAATCGAAGAGCAATTTTTTTGAGAAAACCTAGACAAGCCTACCAGATCAGAGAGCAAGGGAAGAAGATGAAACCAAACCATCAGAAACTTAATTCAGATTTATGGAGGGAATCGGCATGTCACAGAGACGTCCCATCGTGTAGCGGGATTATCGCCACGTAGTCCTCGCTTGTCGCGCCCAGATCGGAGGGTCGAAATCGTGTGAGATGAAAGTTGTTTGGACTCCATCTCACAGTTGCCATGAAGCCCAAAACAACTTGGGGCTATTGTTGGGCCCAACATACTCCAAAGGGATCGGAGCAAGCGAATTGGGCCAAGGTCCAGGCGAAGTCGAAGGCCAGAAGAAATTAGAAGGAAGCGACGGACACTCCTCAGACGCGTGGGATCCGACCAGCTCTGAAGATTTTGCCCAGGACATTAATTTCTTGATCAATGGCAACGGTAACGAAATTAAACACGAAGATTACAATGGCATTCAAGAGCAAATCCCAAAGATCACGCATGGAATGAATAGAAGATATTACGAAGACAAGTAACAGACACAAGAGGAAGCTACCATAAATAGATCACGAAGAAGCAATCGACAGAACACACGTCTACACGCAGTATTCACTCACTTAGCTTTCAAAAGGCTTACCAGCATATTCGCTCTCGCTCAAGCTCCATGGGGTACTACCCGATCATTGCCGGTCGAATCACCGATACCGCTTGTCGAACAGGACTCGATCCCTTACTCTTCAAGGATAAGTTGTACTCTGATATGATTCTATCATCGATTGATCAATAAATCATATTGCTATTTTGCATCTACTCTTTACTTGGTTGATTGTCTATTTGGTTTGGATCGATTTTATATTATCCGATCGACTCATTACCCCGTCTAAGGCGATTTAGGTCGACTGATCTTTTCGCCCCAAAACAGTACCCCTAAGATTTTGGTTTGTTCACTTTGTAATCGAAATTTTCCATATCCGTATCCTTTCGGTTCGAATTGATCAAATTCAAGCTCATCATTATGTTTATTGCCCTCAACTTAGTAGGATTCAACTCCTAAAATAATCAAATCCATACTCTAACCATTCCGATTTGAATTCTTAAGGTAAAAAATGGGTTGTTACTTCGGAATTCAAATCGACATGGTTCGGACATGGATTTGAGTATTTTATGAGTCAAATCTTACTAATTTGAGTACGAGGAACACAATGATGGACTTGGATTTAATCAATTTGAACTGAAATGGTGTAAATATGAAAAAGTTTGGTTACAAAGCAAACAAACACAAACCTTAGGGACACCAACCAAAAAAACTTAATCGTGAAACACCAAAAAAAATAACCCTAAACTTAGGGCACCAACAAAAAATTTCCTAGAATAAATTGAGAATGTGGACATTCTCGGTATTATATTGTTCAATGCAACTTTCAAATATGCAATCCATACAAAAACAAGGACAAATGTCCATTTACACTAAGTGTAAAAAAGGAATCTTTTACACTTTTGTCCACTTCCCATTTTTTGGACGATTTAGACAATAATAAATGAGTCAGAGACCTGTTAAAAGAATGAAAACTGATAATAATCATATTCCAACCAATAATGAAAGTTCTTATCATTTTGAGCAAAAATTCAATACGTTTAGACAAACCTTAAGTCTATTATGTGATTTAAGATTAGAAAACACATACCAAAAAATAAGATTTAAAAATTCAATAGATACGAAACTCGAAGAGCTAAGAGGTGATAGAAATATAATGTTTAGAATAAATCAGTCCTCCAGAGATATTGATTTCAAGATAATAATGCTTGAAGCACTTAAAAGAACTCTTGAATGAGTAATATAAACAATTTACTCGAAATATTAACTAACATACTGGAAGACGTTAAGAAAATTGAAAGAAGAATAGAAAAGATGGAAAAAGAAATAGAAAAATTAGAAACTATAGAAAAAAGTATGGAGACAATAGTAGATTTCATGAGTAAAATAGATATTAAGAAATCTAAAATAAAAGTTAAAAAAATATGCTCTGGACGATAGTGAAAGGCTAATAATGCCATTCATAAGAAATCATTATGGACTACCAGATTTTAAAAAAAAATTCGAAAAAATGAAAAAAGCTATGAAAGAAAGAATATCCATCCCTGTGATTAAAGACACAGAAGAAATAAAAGTAGAAGAATGATAAAAAGAGAAAGTGTTTTATCTGATTACTCAGACTCTGAGATTGGAGAAATCAATAAAAAACTTCAAGGTCTAAAGATAAATACAAATACAGGTGATGCTAATGCAACTCCTCATGTTAAAAGTGAAGAGGCAGGAACTAGCAATTTAAAAAGATCAGCTGAAACTTTTTATAGTGGTAGACCAGTTAAAAAATCCATGATTCCTTTATATAACACTAGAGAATATAAAGCTTATACAAGATTTACTCCAACAATGAGTAAAGAGATTCCGGTTACCCCTATGGGAATCAAGCTCAATTTAGACTGTATTCTTGATAAAGATGCAGCCATTCAAAAATGGTCTGATGCACTAAAAATAGTCTTCAATACCCTCCTTGAAGAAGAAGACGATAATAAAATGTTTGATTATGCTATAGACACTCTGGAAGGAAATATAAAAAAATGGTGGAATGGCTTAAACTTTGGAACTAGGCAGCTAAGCAGACTTAATTTCGAAAATCAAATAACGATTAGTAAAAAAGTTGATATTATCACAAATCTAATATGGCAAGAAAGTTTTGGTGAAACCTGGAATGACAATTCAACCCAAATGAGAAATAAAGAAGTTGAAGATGCAGTTTATAAACTTGAAAATCTGTCAATATGCAACATGAAATATATTAGAGAATATATTTGTGAATTCGCTCATTATTATTACGCGATTTATGAAAAGCTTGATAACAAGAAAATAAAGAATTTGCTTGACAAACTTTTTAATAAACTTCCATATAGATGGGCGAGATATTTCTCTGAAAAATACAAAGAACATAGTATACAAAATCCAAAACTAGTAGACAATTTTGGAGCTCGAGAAACTTTCATAAAAAATGAAATAGGAAAACTTTGTCGTGAAATGAAAATTCAAAAAAATGTTAAAAAAGTAGGAACAGATAAATTATACCGTCCACCATATACTTGGGAAGGGCCCAATGCGTGGGGTTGTGAAACAAGTAACAAAAGGCAAAAACAATATAAAAGAAATCCCAAAAAATATAAAGTTAAGTATTATAAAAACTTCAATAAAAACACTTCAAACAAATACCAGAGAAAGCCTAGAAGATTTAGGAGAAATCCTACTAAACCAAAATCAGAATGTAAATGCTGGATTTGCCAACAACCAGGACATTTTGCTAATGAATGCCCTAAGAAAAAAGAAAAGTTCATCAGAGAATTTAACTTTGAAAATTTTTAAAAAGATACTCAAGAATTAGATAGTGAAGAATCGGATTATTCAGATATTTATTACTATGAAACAGATAGTAGTAACAATATTAATACAGAAGATGAAAAGTTCACAGACTACTCTAATTCAGAATGAGTTCAGAGATAAACAATCAGGATATGAAAAACGAAAATGAATTAATCTATGAAAAAGAAAGGAGACTATCTTGCTGTAATAAACTTTGATGAAAAGAAATATCAAGAATTAGTTAAAACAAAATTATCCTTGAAACCAATAAATCAAAGCCCTTTCGAATCACTAAAAGGCATTTTCAAAAGAGAAAAAGTAATAATACATAGCTACATCGAAGGTGAAAAAAGTATTAGAATTGAGAACGCCAGTGGAAAGGTTTGTTTGAAATTATTAAACAAAAACTGGATAGAAGATAGGCTTAGTAAAATCCCTAAGGAAAAACGTGAAAAAATTGGATATGTTTACCTTGCAGGTATCCAAATTCTAGTTAAAAGTCTTTTTAGAAAAGGAATTGATTGTCCCATAACCCTTGCCTTGCAAGACAGTAGATTAACTGATTATCAACAAGGAAACCTTGGAATAGTTAATGGTAACCTGTGCTACCAAACTATAAAATTCACAAGTTATCCTAAATTTAGTTTAAGTCTTACGGATGAAAAAATTGATGATAATATCATGTTATTTTATAAATTAGGAAATCCTAATCTTATGGTTAAAGGAAAAAGTCCTATTATGATCCACTATAGAGGACTTTATGCTTTTACAAACAGCAATTATGTTAAAATGTATGATGAAAAACCGTATATTGAAATTGAAAATGATTTCTCTGAAGTCGTGAGATCTATCAATCCGATAAAAGAAAGATTTTCAATTAGTGATGAAATAGATATCGATGTAAATAGAAACATTCCTGAAATGGGCGAAACGTCTAGCCAAGATGAAAAACCTTTAACTTTTGATAAATTAGGCAGAGCAAAATCAAGAAAATATAACAAAAACATTTTAGACCTTTACCCAAGAAAACAAAAATATAATAATTTAATGGTTGATAATATCCTGTACTTTGATGGTACAGAATGGAAGGACAATGTCCTTATTGACACTGGAGCCTCTAGAAATTTCATTAAATCAGTTAATGGCCTAACAGTTAAACAAGGAGAAAAAATTATAATCGGAAGTTTTAACAATGGAGATAGAGAATTATTTGAATATGTTAACATCCCGGTTAAAATAGGAAAAACAAATACAATCGTAAAATGTGTTATAGATGAGTCTATGACAATAGTCGACCTAATCCTAGGAATGGAATTCCTAAATGAAACCAAGTATGAAATAACTAATAACCAAATCAAGTTTATCATTGGAGAAAATATAGAGATATGTCAACCAAAATAACTTTAAGATCTGTTTACATTGAAACTACTATACATGAAACCATGATAACAACTTGTTTCCTGATTGACACAGGAGCAATGACTAGTATTATATAAAGCTTCTTAATCAAGGAAATAAAAAGATTTGATAAACCAATAAAAGTATATGGTTTTGATAACAATGAAAACCTTATAAATGCATATGTCGAAAATATTCACTTAATAATGGGCAGTAAAATTGTAAAACTCAGATACAACCTTATTTTTGACAAAATAAAGTGTGATATCGTTCTTGGCAATGATTTTATTCAATAGTTCAGCTATTATAAGCAAACTATAAATACTATAAGGTTTAAAATACCTTGTGAAGAACTTTTGGTCATCCCTAGAAATCATAATCCTTATACTATCCAAAAAACTATCAGAGTACCAGCGAAGTGTGGTGAAAAAACAATTATAAACTTCATTGATGAAAGAGACCAGACCGAGATTCTTGATTTTTTTAGCAAAAAAATTTGCTGAAAACCCTTTAGCTTTCTGGAAAGAAACAACTGTTAAAGCAAAAATAGAGTTAAAAAACCCCGATGTTATAATCAGGGTAAAACCCATGCTATTTAGTGAAAAAGATCGCGAAGAATTTGATAAACAGCTTAAACATCTAATTAAAATGAATATTATAAGACCTTCGGTCAGTAGACATTCTTCTCCGGCCTTTATGGTCCGAAATCATAGCGAAATAAAACGTGGAAAAGCTAGAATGGTTATTAACTATAAACAGCTTAACTCTCAAACTATTTTTGATGGATATTTCCAAATAAAGAATTACTTCTTAACCTTGCAAAAGGAAAAGAATTCTATTCTAAGTTTGATTGTAAATCTGGTTATTGGCAAATTAAAATGGAACCATCATCGATTGAATATACTGCTTTTAGTACCCCAAATGGCCATTATGAATGGCTAGTAATGCCTTTCGGATTAAAAAATGCTCCTAACATATTTCAAAGGAGAATGGATAATGCTTTTCACGATATGAGAAATTTTTTAATAGTCTATATTGATGACATATTAATTTGTTCTGAAACTATTGAGAAACATAAAAATCATCTTAAAACGTTTGCTCAAAGGTGTGAAAATGAAGAAATTATTCTTAGTCAGTCTAAGACAATAATATGTAAAAATGAAATAGAATTTCTTGGAGTAAACATATCCAAAAATGGAATAGAAATGCAAGACCATCTAGGTAAAAAACTCCTTGAATTACCTGATAAATTAAAAACTAAAAAAGAAATTCAAAGATTCCTTGGAATCCTTAATTATGTTCAGGATTTTATTCCCGACCTTGCAAAAAAGAAACTGCCCATCCAAAAACTTATTAGAAAAAACAATAAGATAGGATGGAATGAAGAACACACAAAATGTGTTAGAAAGTTAAAAGAAGAAGCTAAGAGCCTTCCAAAATTAAGACCCCCTGATGAAAAAGATAATCTTATCCTTCAAACTGATGCAAGTGAGCAATGTTTTGGTTGCATCCTTAAAAATGATCTAGGACAAATTTGCAGATATTATTCTGGAACTTTTTCTGATACTGAAACTAGATATTACATTAATCAAAAAGAATGTTTATCAATATTAAAAGGAATTAAGAAGTTCCAACTTTTCCTTTTCTCAAAAAGATTTATCGTACAAACTGATAACACTCAAGTTAGAGCATTAATCTTTGGTAAACAAGGGGTTGGCCCCTAAGATAAAAAAATTCATAGATGGCAAGTGTTCTTTTTAGAATTTAACTTTGCCATTGAAAGTATAAAAGGAAAGGATAATTTTATGGCCGATTTATTATCTCGTCCTAATCTTTAAATTACAGGAATGGAGAACAAATCTGTTGCAGAACAGATTGATAACATCATTGAAAATCTGGAGTTTCAAACTTCTGGGTTATATAAGCACTGTGAGAGGCTTAAAATCTCAATTGAAAACATCGCTAAGGGAAGGTCCTTATTCACCAAAAGCGAGAGCCTCCGTCAGGAGTGCGACAACCTCTGTAGAGAAGGGAAATCTCTAATTGAAAAAGGAGAATCAGAACTCCAAGAGCTCATGAAGAGTTTTACTCAACATGATGAAATCTCAGATATGATTGGTTGTTTAAACGACCAGTTAAGTGAAATCATCAGCCTTGAAGTGTCAATGGCTGACATGGATTTAGACGTGGATCCTTCCAGCAATGGGAAAAAACCGTCTCTGAATAAAAACAATGAGGCTTCAAGCTCCTCATTTCAGCAGCCTGTAACAAGTGTACAGGTCCAAATATCGGTGCCCAGCACCAATTTAAAAGATCAAAAAGATTCGGTGAAAACCACAATCATTTTAAACCCTTCCACAAAAGGTATCCAAGTTTTAGAAATCTCCAAACTTGAAAAATATATTTTTGAAAAAATTAGAATGATTTATGAACTTAAAACAGATGAAGTTTGCTTTCCAGATCACACTGGAATTTATCCCATAATTAATCTTTTACTTGGAGCTAATCCAAGACTTTTCAAAGATATTTATGATATGGGTTTTTTAGGAACCGTTTATCCTTCACCTAATTTCGGTGAATTAAGTCTAATTCCTGATCTTTTTAAAGACTTAAAACAGATGAAAAAGAGCAATGTCTTCCTAAAATTCTTCCAAGTTAGCCCTGAATATCAGAAAGGATTTGGAGTTTTTGAGACTTACTCCTTGATTGAAATTGACTTTCTATCCAAAAACTTTAAGTTTGAATATGAAATAAACCAACCCTGGAAGAAGATTCCAAATGTTAATAAAGACTTTACCAAATATAGAAGAGCCCTAGGTTTTAAAACTGTGTCTTCTATTATTAAGAATTATTTGAAAATCCACTATGTTCTTAAGATAAAACCAGAATTCGCTATCATCGGAAGAACTGAAGGCATCAGAGAAGCTGAAAAAGACCTTGAAAAAATTGCAACTCAGATGGTGAACCATGAGTTCATTGGGAGTATGGAAACAGCTCATCGACTGTGTACGATGATGAAGCATGAAGATTGCACAAAGATATTCGACTTCAAGCCATCCTTGAAGAAAGCAGTGGAAATCCAGAAACAGAATGTGATCCTTTTGGATCAAATGAAGAGCCCAATCCATGAAGACAAGGCCTATTGGAAGATCTAAAATCCATGAAAGCTAGGCCCATTTCTGAAGCCCATTAAAGATGTCGGCAATCCAAAATCGACAAAACAAATGAAGATAATTGAAGACATCAGTGGCAGACACTGGAGCCCACATATGAAGACTAAAATAAAGAAAACAAAAAGTCATTTCTACTTTTTATTAACGATGTAAATTTATACACGTTGAAGGGTGAATAATGAAAGCAATCATGTAACTCCTTCTATATATGGAGATAGAAGCGAGAGGGAGAAAAAAAAACAGATTCTACCTAGAAAAACCTCTCTAAAAGAAAGCTTTGTAATGGCAGCTTAAACTCTTCTTTTCCCAAAGAAGTTACTATAATAATATGCCTCAGTTTTATTAGATAAATCTTTCGCTATTAAGCCCGATCCTAGTTCATACTTGTTAATCCATTAAGGCGGCAGTGATCTCGAACCATGTGGTTGGTTAAGAAGAAGATTATCCTCTAGAGGAAGATAAGGTGCATCTGGAGTGGCCAAGTAAGTCGCGAGGAGGCGTAGAAGAGCTCAACCCAGAAAACCTGAAGGTCTCCTATCAAAGGAGGTATAATTTCTTTTCTTAACTGTAAAAAGAGAAAAGGCTAGCCCCAAGGGATTAATAAATTTGTTTAAGGATATTAGGCTTAATTATGCGAAAGGCTGGTGGACCTTTACCCATTAAAAATGCATGTTATTAATATATAGTAATTTCAAAGGAAAATTTTCACATAAAAAGACCAAGCTTTTAAAAGATCCGTGCACACCTTAGGTGTTTAATTTACAATATTTGATTATCTTCCGCCGAAATCCTAGCATTGAACAAATTGATATCAGAGCCAAGTTATTAATGAAAAAATTCTGTGAAATTTGAAAAAAACAAATTGAAAAGGATCTTTGGATTTCTCCTATTAAAGATTTAATACAATATGAAGAAACTGATTACCTTTGAGAATTTTTACAAAGGCTTGAAAAAGAATCAAATAAACGCTTTAAAAATATTCATTTCTAACAAAATTAGCAAAAGACAAAAAAGTGTAAAAACACTGTTGTTTACACGTAGCAACGTCCCAAAAACAAAAAGTATAGTGCAGGTGAATGTGATACGTGTAAATTGAAGACGCCTGATAATTCCAGAACCAAAGAAGCTGCCTGCAGGCGGAGTGGCAGTAATGCATTTATGGTGTCAGCTATATGCATTCAATCAAGATCTGGGACATTCTTCTACACATTACTCCTTTAACATATCAATCGGTCCATAAGTCCATTGATACATTACCCATTGCTACGTATGTAAATATTCTTCAAATCAATTATACTCCTTCCGTCCCAAAATATAAGCTCTATTTGACCAACCGACACTGTTCACGGTTAAAGGAAATCTTTAAGATTTCTTCCAATATATAAGAAAAAACATAGTCATGTGGGGTCTTATTTGATTCGTCTCAACGAGTACTTTGATAATATCAAAAAATTATAATTTTTAGGATTATATAATTAGAGATATTAACGATACAAAATCCACTTCGACATTTGAACACAATCAAAGTGGGGCTTATATATTGGGATAGAGGGAGTATATGTTATCCGGTTATGTTTTCCCTATATATGGTCCATAGTTCAAAGGGTCATTCTTATTCCCACTCATTTTAGGACCTTATACATGGTACGACTATGGGTGTTTTGGGCAACATTCAATAATAGATTAATTTTTAAAAATAAATTACAGGCTGATAATGAATTTGGGTGCTGGAAAGTACTAGAAGGAAGAAAGATTATTACTTTTGAATTAAAAGGGTTTATTTATACTTAACTCCGAACCCTTATTTTAATATTTAAACTATTATAAGTCATTATAATGAATAATATCAGCGACACCGAATGAGGCTTATGCTCATCTCAGAAGATGAAAAAAAGTATAAGACCACCCACAGCAGTGGGTTCTTAACACTTTTAAATCATAAATTTTTTAGCAATAGTGTATAAAATCTAAAAAACTGTGTCTGAAGTTTCTTGCTAAGAAACCTCTAAAAAATTTGTTTTTTATGACACAAACATTTACAACCATTGGATGGGGAAATTTTGAACGGTTCATACAAATAGAATTTGGGTTGAGATTTTATAGTTTATAGCCAATTTTTAGCCTAAGAATAATATTAAAAAAAATTAATTTTGTTTTCAATATTTTTAATTTATTTTTATCTATTCATATTGCATATGTTTATCATAAAAATAAAATTCGTATTTGATTTGGTGATGTATGTATATTATTTTAGAATAAATGTGATATCTTTTATTGTTTTAATTTATAAAATGAAATTCGTATTTGATTTGACGGAGCGTCAGGAAGCTGAGAAGGATAAGCCGCGACCGCGGCCAAGGAAGTCGCGACCGCGGCCAAGAAGCAGCAGGCTAAGCCGCGCCTGCTGCTTCTTGGCCGCGGTCGCGGCTTATCCTTCTCAGCTTCTTAACGCTCCATTTTTTGGGCTTTTGGAGGGCAAATGATATCCGTTTTGGACGAATTTTATATGTACGGACTCGTATTGAAAATTTCTACATGATTATGGGAAAAAAAGTGCCATTTTTTTATTGTTTTTAGTATGGTGCGCGTAAGGTATTACATCAACATTACACATGAATTTTAAATTATTAAATTCGAGATTTACTATTCAAAACATTATTATATATTTAAATAGTTGATAGGTAAATAAATATGTAGTTAAAAAACCGGGGTTAAAAAACCATGAATGTAGAGAAAAAGTAAATTAAGTTTTTAAGATGGGATGGATGAATAAAAAATATTTAAAAATGGCTAAAAAACTGCTAAAAACCCACACCAATATGGATGCTCTAATAACATAATAAGTTATCTGCATTAGAATTAGCGGTTGGATCTGATATTCAATGGTTTATCTTTTGTTGAGTCGAAGAAAACTCTATAGGTTGTTCTAAAGATATCTTAATCATTAATAAAGATTTAACGAATTGATTTTTTTTCTTCTTCCTTCATATATGTTTATAATTTCTTTTTCTTTTGATCTTGTAACAAGATTTGCCTTTTTTTTTTGAATTTTAAAGGTAAATAATACAAAAAAAAAGGGACTTAGAAAAAGCCGCCTTGTACTTCTTACAAAATTTAGCAAATAGTGAAGGGCAATGTTAGTGAGACTAAATACATAATTCTCACTAGCCAATGTTTCTAATGTGTGAGATCCATCGAGAAAGTCGCGGACTAGTCGTATCACATTTTTGCAATGATAAAGGCTTTGATGTGGCTTTTAATCCTTCTTGTGGATACATGAATTTGTGGCGGGATCTGTTCGAAAATAGCTTCTTTTTTAGTGATACAGATAAACTTAGGTTACGATCATTGTGGGATTGGAAAGTACTGGACACTACATGTGACTAGCATTTGATGAGTTTGTTAGAGAGTCTGTTAGTGGTTAGCAGAGTTAGTTGTCTTACTTCTCTATAAAACCACATTGTAATCTTTCTCTGATCATTCAATCAATCGAATATTTCATCATCTTCTTCTCTCTGGTTAACACCATCATGGTATCAATTTAGGTTTATGATATTGCTTCCACTCATCGATTCGGTTGCTCTTCTTTTTCGTTCATTTCACTGATTCAATTGATTCCTTTCACTTTGAATTGAATTGATTCTTTACTTCCAATCAATTTCTCAGTTGATTGCTTATTCGATCATTCTTTGATCGATCTTTGCGATTCGTTTTCGATCGCTCTCTCTTGATTCACTCGACTTTCTGTGATTCCTTTCCACTGAATTACAGAGAAATGACGAATGCACCTCTTGTGATTACGGATCTGGGAGATCCGCTTCACCATCACGCTTCAGACACTTCTGGAATGTTGCTGGTTTACCTTTCGATGGAAATGGTTTCCTTGCACGGCGTCGATCTGTCTGGGTGACTCTTAGCGCCAAAAACAATATCGCTTTCATTGATGGAAGCTTCACCAGGTCATCACAGCTTGAGGACACTTCGCGGCTTCGACTTTGGGATCGTTGTAACGATCTCGTCATTTCTTGACTTATCAATTCGATGGAAAAGAAGATTGCAGATAGTGTTTTATTTGCAACGATTGCACATCAGATCTGGTCTCAGTTGAATTCAAGATATGACAGAGTTAATGGAGCACGTAAATTAGCTTTACAGAAGGAGATTGTTTCTCTTGCACATGGAACTGATGATATTTCCTCTTATTTTGCCAAAATCAAGACTCTGTAGGATGAACTTGATTTCTTGAGCTTGATTCCTTTGTGTTCGTGTGGTTCTGCTACAGCATGCAAGCTAATGAGCAAGAATAACGTTTATTCCAATTCCTTATGGGACTCAATGACTCTTATGCCTCGATTCGAGGTAACATCCTTCTTATGAATCCTTTTCCCGACATTGATCAAACCTATTCTATCTTGATCCAGGAAGAACAACAGAGGGATATTAAGTCCACTCCACATATATGCACAAATTCTAGTTCTTTCCACGTTAACAGTGCTCCGAAGTCCAGTAATTACAAAGGGAAGAATCCTAAAGTTTGCAATCATTGCAAGAAAACAAGCCATTTGGTTGAAACCTGTTACAGAATCATAGGATTTCCAAAGGACAACAAGAAGAGTTCATCTGCCAATTGTGCTCATGGATCAAATGATGATTCATCTGCTTTAGATTCTTTCTCTGGCTTGTCTTCTACTGAACTAGCTCATTTGAGGATTCTTCTGCAAAGTACATCAGTACAGAGGCTTCATGCAATTTTACTGGGAAGTGATCACATCTTCTTTTAGTGGTATTTGGATCATTGACACGGGTGCAAGTGATCACATGTGTCATAAGCTGGAGTATTTTGTTGATTTAGATCTCTGACACAACCTATTACTATTAGTCTTCCTACTGGTGCTTCTCTTGTTGTGAAAATAGTGGAACGTGTTCAGATTACCAAGGACATCTTTCTTGAAGGAGTTTTGTTTGTTCCTGATTTCAAGTTTAACTTGCTTTCAGTTTCCAAACTAGTAGCTCAATTGCATTATTTTGCTGTGTTTACTGATAAACATTGTGCCTTGCAAGGACTTGCATTGGCTAGGCCTCTAATCCTTGGTAGAGCATCGAAGGGCTTGTACTTGCTTGATCAACTGGATGGTTTAGTCAAGGACAATGCTAGCTTCTCTACTTCAGTCAAGGGACCTACTTCATTCAATAAATCTGATGTTTCCAAGTTTTTACTTCTACATAAACGACTTGGTCATCTATCCTACTACAAGTTGAAAGATATATGTACTCTAGATGTGAGGAAAGAGGATTTACCTCCTTGTATTGTCTGTGCTAAGGCAAAACAACAAAGATTACCTTTTCATACTAGTTCTATATCAAGTACTTCAAAATTTGAGTTGATTCATGTAGATACTTGAGGCCCTTTTAAGGTGCCTACTCACGATGGATTCAAGTACGTCTTGACCATTATAGATGACTATACTAGAGTCACATGGATCCATTTGCTTAGAGACAAAGCTAGTGGTTTTTCTGTACTGTAGTCATTTGTAACAATGGTTCAAACACAATTTAATGCAATAGTCAAAATTGCCAGAAGTGATAATACTCTTGAATTTGGTGGTAGCAATGCTTCTTCTCAGTTTTTCCTTTCTAAGGGAATTATTCATCAAACTTCGTGTGTCTATACTCCTCAATAGAATGGAGTAGTAGAGAGGAAACACAAACATTTGCTAGAGGTTGCTCGAGCTCTTTTATTTGAAGCACATTTGCCTCTTTGTTATTAGTGAGATTATGTATTAACTGATGCATATCTTATTAATAGATATCCTACCAAAGTGCTCTTTGGAAAATCTCCTTTTGAAGTTCTTTTCTCTAAGGTTCCTTCTGTTGATCATCTTAGAACCTTTGGCTGTTTGGCTCTTGCATCAATAGTTAAAGTTGGCCGTGATAAATTCATGCCAAGAGCAACTAGTTGTGCCTTCTTAGGCTATCCTGCTAATAAAAAGGCTTATAAGTTGCTCAACATTGACACAAGGGAAGTGTTTTACTCCAGGGATGTCATTTTCTTATGAGAATGTTATGCCTTTCTTGCTCATAAAAGATTCTTCACATATTTTTCCAACTGCTTGTCAAGATACTTGGGATATGGATATCACTATTGATCATCCTGCTCCTCATGACAGTTCTTCTTATTCCAATCATGACAGTCCATCAGTGGTTATGCCTTCTCCACATATTATTTCAACTATTGATCTTCCTACATCTTCTCTGGAGATTTCTCATGACATTGCACCACTGCTTGACAACAATGTCTCTCTCAGAAGATCAAACAGAGTCAGTAAGAAACCTTCATACTTGGAGGATTTTGTGTGTTCAAATGTTTCTTGCAACAACATCTTATCTACATCATCTTTTAGTCCAACAACTTTATCCTTCGAAGAGTTGTCAATTTCTAGTCAACATCTTGTAGCTCAGGTTAGTTCTTTATTTGAACCAACATCTTTTGAAGCTGCAAATTCATTTCCTGAATGGAGAGATGCAATGGACAAGGAATTAGCTACTTTGGATGCTAATCATACATGGGATGTTGTTGATCTTCCTAAAGGGAAAAAGCCTATCAGTTCAAAGTGGGTTTTAAATTGAAATTTAGAGCAGGTGGCAATGTAGAAAGACACAAGGATCGACTTGTGATTAAAGGCTGTACACAAAGAGAGGGTATTGATTTCAAAGAAACCTTTTCACTTGTTGTCAAAATGACAACAATAAGAAGTTTAATTGTTGTAGCTATCAAGAACTCTTGGACTCTTTCACAACTTGATGTAAACAACGCATTCTTACATGGAGACTTACATGAAAAAGTCTATATGAAGATACCTCAAGGTCTTCCATTGGCTCCTGGCAAAGCATGTCGTCTAAACAAGTCAACAACAAGCATCAAGACAATGGCATTACAAGCTCTCTGAAGCTTTGTACTCTCTAGGCTACAACCAGTCACCTAATGATCACTCATTATTTAACAAGAAGAAAGGTACTTCTCTGGTTTTTCTTGTTGTCTATGTCGATGAGATCTTGTTAACTGACAATGATCAGCAGGAAATCTCTTCAGTCAAGTCTTACTTAGATGCTCAGTTTCGCATCAAAGATCTTGGGAAACTTAGTTACTTCCTTGGGATTGAATTTCTTCATTCTTCCAATGGCATCATTATGTCTCAAAGAAAGTTTATACTGGATATTTTGAAAGACTTTGATGCTGATGATGCTTCACCAACATCCAGTCCACTTGATCCCTCGAATTGTCTACTACCTCAAATGATTTTCTTCCCGATGCTACTCCTTACAGACGTCTTGTTGGCAAATTAAACTTTGTCACAAATTTAAGGCCTGACATTTTCTTTGTTGTCCAACACTTAAGTCAATTCATGCAGAGTCCTTCTCATGTTCACTTCAAGGCTGCTCTCCACACTTTGAGATTTTTGAAAGGTACATTGCATTCTGCTTTGTTGCTATCTAAGGATTCTAATTTTGGGCTTTGAGCATTTTGCGATTCAGATTGGGCATCTTGTGTGTGCACAAGAAAATCAGTGAGTGGCTATTTTATTCTGCTTGGTTCTTCTCGCATTTCATGGAAATCCAAGAAACAAAATACAATTTCTCTGTCCTCTATTGAAGCTGAATATCGATCATTGTGAAGAGTGACAATAAAGCTCGCTTGGTTAACTCGACTACTTCATGAACTTGAAGTTCCAGGTCTCACTCTTGTTCCAGTGCATTGCGATAGCCAAGCTGCGATCCACATTGCAAAGAACCCCGTCTTCCATGAGAGGACGAAACATATAGAAATCGACTGCCATTTTGTCCAGTCGAAGCTCACCGAAGGACTCATCTCTCTATCTCATGTACCAACAACTCAACAGCTTGCTGATGTTTTTACAAAGCCTATTTCCGATCCTTCTCATTGTACTGTATTGCCCGAATTGGGGTTACTTCCAGCACCTCTAATTTGAGGGGGGTATTGGACACTAAACATGACTAGCATTTGATGAGTTTGTTAGAGAGTCTGTTAGTGGTTAGCAGAGTTAGTTGTCTTGCTTCTCTATAAAACCACATTGTAATCTCTCTCTCTCTGATCAATCAATCAATCGAATGTTTCATCATCTTCTTCCCTCTGGTTAACACCATCAGAAAGTAGTTTAAAGCTTTTGGCATGTGAATTATACCAAGCCATTGCAGCCCGCTGTTATGCTCTACTTTGTAATGCATAACTAGGAGTTGTTACTAGGTTATTAGGTACCATTTGTGTGGGTTTATGAGGTAATTTAGGATGATGGAGTAGTAGAGAATTAGTGGAGATAGTGATGTTTTTAGTGAAGTATTGAACACATTGAGGAACCAGTAGAACCAGCAGTTCTGCTGATTCCTCAATGCCTATAATCCTGGGTGGAGAGATATGACCCATACTCCGACACCTATAATCCTGGGTGGAGAGATCACCCCAATGTGAGATATGGGAACCAGCAGAACCAGCAGTTCAATCAGCGACAATAGTAATTTCAGCAGCCTGGAGGTCAACAACAACAACCATTCAGACCACCGTATGATTCTAGACCTCAGGGGCAGAGTTCGAGTTCATCTATGTCTACAAAAGACATGATAAAGGCCCTTGCACAGAACATGACCACCATGACTCAGAATGTGACTACAATGCAAAGCAACTTTGCGCAATTTCAACAAGAGACCAGGTCAAGCATTCAGAACTTGGAGAATCAAGTTGGGCAGATCTCTCTGGCAGTAAGCAAACTGGAGGCTAGAGAGGCGAGTAAGCTGCCATCTCAGACGGAGTTAAACCCGAGACAAAGTGTTAATGCCATCATGCTGAGGAGTGGGAAGCAATTGGATGACAGAGCGGACAACAAAGTTCCCTTAGCTAAAAGGGACGAAAACGAAGCCGAAGAAGAAACCGCGGGTGCGGAAAGTGAACCGCGATCGCGTCCATTGAACGTAGAAGCAGGAAGCGGGATCCAGGCAATGCCGTGGGCGCGGCCTGAGAACCGCGATCGCGGTTATGCCCCCGAAGGTGAAAAGCCATATGTTCGCCCGGATTTTCCCCCGCTCAGTTCGTACAAGCCAGCTCTGCCATTCCCTGAGGCACTGAAAGACAAAAGAAAGCTAGAGAATGACAAGGAGATTTTCGAAACCTTCAGTAAGTGTGAGGTAAACATTCCCTTGCTTAAATTGATTAAAAGTGTTCCTCGCTATGCAAAATTTCTGAAAGAATTATGTAAAATTAAGAGGAATAAAAAAGTGAAAAGCAAGAAAAAGGTCAAGGTGAATGAGAATGTGTCTGCTATGTTACAAAGGCGAATGCCTAAGAAGTGTGGCGACCCTGGCATGTTTAGTATTCCTTGTACGATAGGTGATACCAAGTTTGAAAAAGCCATGTTAGATTTAGGTGCATCTATTAATGTGTTACCTTACTCTTTATATGAATCTTTGGGCTTGGACCATTGCATGAAACTGGGACAGTAATTCAATTAGCTGATTTGTCCAATGTTTATCCGGGAGTAGTTGATGATGTTCTGGTGAAGGTTGTCAAGCTAGTTTTTCCTGCTGATTTCTTTGTGATGGATATGGGACATGATAAACATGCAACTCCGGTTATGCTAGGTAGACCATTTCTTAAAACTATCAACACTATAATTGATGTGAAGACTGGTTCATTTACTATGGAATTTGATGGGGAACGGGTAGAGTATAACATTTATGATGCAAAGCAACACCCTCCTGATGATAATTCTATGTGTTCTATTGATGTGAGTAACCCAAGTTGATCTACAAGGTACTATGTCGAGCCCACGACATTAACCAAGGCGCTTCTCGGGAGGCAACCCGAGGTATGAAGTCTTTCTTGTCTTTTTCTTTCTCTGTCTGTAGTTTTTTTTCCCCTTGTTTGTTTTATAAACTAACTTGCAAGTCAAGCTCTTTCAAGGCAAAGCCACGACCGCGGCCTAAAACCGTGATCGCGGCCTTGCCTTGTACGAGGAGGATCAAGCTGCGGTCGCTGCTTATTTTTCCTGTTCATAATTCTTTTTATTTTGCAGATTTGCCGAGAGCACCGCACAACCAGTGCGGTTTAGTCTTGTTCGAAAAAAAATAGAAAAATTCCGGCTCTTTTGAAACCGCGGGCGCGAGAGAAAACCGCGATCGCGGCCCCGCTGCCCGCTTTGTACCGCTGCTGAGGATGAAGGAACGAGATGATGTCGTTGTTGAGGAGGAGATGTAGCTTGGGATTTTTATTTGGTAACTGATGATGGAACGACATAATACACCTGATGAGGAGGAGCTCCAGGGACACCTACAGATATGATGATTGATTAGAGCGACATGATTAGGTTGCTGACACAGCCTCGACAGCCGAGATGAGGCCCATCTCGGCGACGTTAGTGAGTATTTTTCTCCCCCCCCCCCAAATTTTCAGTTTTCGTCTTTCATTACATTGAGGACAATGTAATGTTTAAGCATGGGGGAGGGATCTGTACTTGTTGGTCGTCTGCTTTAGAAAAAAAAATCAGAAAAGCCTGGCTAAGCTGAAAACCCGAAAGGGCGGCTTAGGCAAAATTCAGGGGCCCGGACCAGCATTAGGCTGGGGTAATAAGAGACTGAAGAGCGATGTGAGGACTGGTGAGCTCGTCTATGAAAACTGAAATGAGTGGCTAGGTGAAAACCCGAAATGGCGTCTGGGCAAAATGAGTGAAAAAAGAGAGGAGTGATTATTAGGATTCATTCATTCTGGCGAGGCGACATAAGTGGTGGAGTTATAAGGAGGTTTCGGGTAGGTCACTCTAGAGTTATAAGGATATAGACTAGAGCTAGGATTATATATTTTTATTCACATACTGGAGTTCGGGTTAAGCTTGGGGGAAGTACTCTGCTTTCCTTAAGGTTGGTGTGTTGTGTTGCTGTGTTGGTACTGATGGAGATTCATGAGTAGGTACAGTTCTTAGTGTAGAATGGTGTTTGTGCTTCCTGAGACCTTGGGTATTTCATTGGAGAAGTAGGTTTCTATTAGCTTACTCGAGGACGAGCAAGGTCTAAGCATGTGGAAATTTGATACGCTCTACTTTGTAGTGCGTAACTAGGAGCTGTTACTAGGTTATTATGTACCATTAGTGTGGGTTTAGGAGGTAATTTAGGATGGAGTAGTAGAGAATTAGTGGAGATAGTGATGTTTTTAGTGAAGTATTGAAGGCATTGAGGAGCTGTGAAGGAAGCCGCAACCGCGGGCTAGGAGAGTGCAAGTCGCGACATAGGAAGATTTCGTCAGGAAGCTGTTGAAGTGTAAACCGCGGGCGCGGTTTGGAGGGCCGCGATCGCGGCCATTGAAGGATTCACTGAAGTATCACAAAGAGTAAGCCGCGGGCGCGGCCTAACCACCGCGTTTGCGGTTTTGCAAGTCAGAGACGACGCGGAGGATCTTCGATGCAGATTTCCTTGTTTGCTTTATTTGCTTTATTTCATATTTTATATTTCGGTTTATTCTTTTTAGCAGATTTCGTTTTAGGTTAAATAGACTAAGTTCTCATTAGGTATCATTCATCTATCATATTTTTCAGAACGACAGTTTAGAGTTTTTGGAGTTTTTGCAAGACCATGAAGAACTAAGTTTCCTTTGCTTAGTCAGACGATTGAAGCCTTCGTTTGTTTTGGTTATGAGATTATAACTCTTGTTCTATTCCTTTGAATGATATTAATTCTCTTGTGCTTAATCCCTTTGAGTTTTACTGATTATACTAGCCTGATCAACTAGTGGTTATTAGTATTATTCTTATGCTAGAGTTAGACTGTTTCTGGTTGAAATACCTAATTCAGAGTAGCAACTACGATATAGAACTGGTCGTGATAGTTTATTGTAGAAGAGAATTGATTGCATGCTAAGTAAAAATGGTTGTTTTGTGTTGCATGTATCTGCTGAAATCCTGAACTTACTGCTGTTGTTGAATTAAATCTGGATAGTTTCATGGTTGTTTGATAGTTAGTATTATTAGGGTCTGGTTGTCCTGTTAATAACTTAAGAAAAGGAATAGGAACATTCACTGGTCTAAAGAACTAGAGATAATCAAGGATCAACCAATCAAATTGAAGTGTGGATATCTGTCTGGCTGAGTACTTTTATCAATATTCGTTTAGATCATCATTAATTTTGCTAGTTTATTTCATAGTTTAAAACAAAACAATCAAATCCCCCTTTGTTACTGTTGGTGAACGATTTCTGCAAACAGGATAGATAACTTGATTCTCTATGGGTTCGACCCTTACTTTGTAGTGCGTAACTAGGAGCTGTTACTAGGTTATTAGGTACCATTAGTGTGGGTTTAGGAGGTAATTTAGGATGGAGTAGTAGAGAATTAGTGGAGATAGTGATGTTTTTAGTGAAGTATTGAAGGCATTGAGGAGCTGTGAAGGAAGCCGCAACCGCGGGCTAGGAGAGTGCAAACCGCGACATAGGAAGATTTCGTCAGGAAGCTGTTGAAGTGTAAACCGCGGGCGTGGTTTGGAGGGCCGCGATCGCGGCCATTGAAGGATTCGCTGAAGTATCACAAAGTGTAAGCCGCGGGCGCGGCCTAACCATCGCAGTTGCGGTTTTGCAAGTCAGAGACGACGCGGAGGATCTTTGATGCGGATTTCCTTGTTTGCTTTATTTCCTTTATTTCATATTTTATATTTCGGTTTATTCTTTTTAGCAGATTTCATTTTAGGTTAAATAGACTAAGTTCTCATTAGGTATCATTCATCTATCATATTTTTCAGAACGACAGTTTAGAGTTTTTGGAGTTTTTGCAAGACCATGAAGAACTAAGTTTCCTTTGCTTAGTCAGACGATTGAAGCCTTCGTTTGTTTTGGTTATGAGATTATAACTCTTGTTCTATTCCTTTGAATGTTATTAATTCTCTTGTGCTTAATCCCTTTGAGTTTTACTGATTATACTAGCCTGATCAACTAGTGGTTATTAGTATTATTCTTATGCTAGAGTTAGACTGTTTCTGGTTGAAATACCTAATTCAGAGTAGCAACTACGATATTCTAGAACTGGTCGTGATAGTTTATTGTAGAAGAGAATTGATTGCATGCTAAGTAAAAATGGTTGTTTTGTGTTGCATGTATCTGCTGAAATTCCTGAACTTACTGCTGTTGTTGAATTAAATCTGGATAGTTTCCTGGTTGTTTGATAGTTAGTATTATTAGGGTCTGGTTGTCCTGTTAATAACTTAAGAAAAGGAATAGGAACATTCACTGGTCTAAAGAACTAGAGATAATCAAGGATCAACCAATCAAACTAAAGTGTGGATATCTGTCTGGCTGAGTACTTTTATCAATATTCGTTTACATCATCATTAATTTTGCTAGTTTATTTCACAGTTTAAAACAAAACAATCAAATCCCCCTTTGTTACTGTTGGTGAACGATTTCTGCAAACAGGATAGATAACTTGATTTTCTGTGGGTTCGACCCTTACTTGCCAGACTACGTTAGTTGGGTTTTTAAGGTTTCTTTGTTAGGTACACACGACTAATTGCCTATCACCCGCTCATGGGAGTATCTAAGTTTCTAGTACGATGCACCGAAGAACATAGATCGCTAAGCACGATTTTAGAGAAGATGCATTTGTCCCACTAGTGGTCGACTGGTCGTTGTACTCCTGTTGTTGATGGTAGAGGATGCATGAGAAGTTGTCATTTTCTTTCTAAACCTCGATTTATCCTTTGTTGGGACTTGGGAGGCAGTTTCTTGCTGCCAACCAAATAATGAACAAGCATTTTGGGGTGTTAAATCCTTTCCATAAAAAAACATTATCATGTTAGAATAGGCCAGTTATTTAATAGGTTCTTGTAGATGTGGGATGTTTATATTCCAACATACATGGTATACACTCCAAATGCACATAACGCTCCAAATGCACATTTTGTACATTCCAAATGCATATAGTGTACAATACAAAAGCACAAATACTTCAACTAACACTGTTAACCCCAACCAACTTGTGTTTGTCTTAGAAATGCATATACGGTTTGAACTATATATGCATTTGAACGTAATTATATGTGCATTTGGAAATGACAGGTTGCACTTTCTGTATTTTGGATGTGCATTTCCCATTAAATTGTACTCTATGTGCATTTCAGAATGTACTGTATGTCCATTTCAAAGATATGAGGTAAATTTAAGCCGGTCAAAAAAAAAGTAAAAGATGTGCCACGTGTCAACACGAGAATGGTTTGCGCGGGGAAGCGTTCTCACTTGAACGCTCCCCTATATATGTCGGCAAAAGTTTATGAATATACTTTTTTTGTCCATAAGAGACATGAGGCCATTAATGGGGGATGTGGGATCCAACTCGTGATCTCGTAGTCACAAGGTATCAGGTTTGTCAACTAAGCTATGAAGACTTGACTATATAGATATAAAAGTTACGCAAACAGAAAAACATAGTAGATGCATATATAATACAATTTATATACACATAAGAAGAAACTTATGCACATAACACAAAATAAAGATGCACACAAAGTGTAAAAAATACGCTTTTATAGTAAGTGTGTATCGTTTTCATATTCTCGTATACGAGTTTGTTTTAATTTAATCCATCTCTTTTGTAATTAAGTGCCCGCATATTTTGACCCACTTGAATTAGCCAAGGGATATATGTTTTTTTATGTCTTGACCGCCTGGTTCGATCGGATATTGTTGACCCATGAAGTGATAGACCCCTCCCAACATCAGCGTATCCAAATACACATCCCCCAAGAATCGAGTCCAAGAATTCAGAATAAAAAGCTTAAGGAAGCCCAACACCAAACTACATGATCAATTGAATGATGGTTTCCAAAGGACGATCTTGTATTGTCAAAAGGGTTTATCATAAAATAAAACAGAAAACTTTTCTTTTGAAATTTTCGATTACGTATTAGAAATTGGTAGACGAATTTACAATCAAGGCAAGCGAGAGAAAAATACTTGCAAGTTCAAAAGACAAGACGAATTGGAGAATCCAAACAAATTAGGAAATTAAACTTCCCCAAGATAATATGTCATTGTCCCGATTCCAATTCGCATGAACATTGCATTTCATAGCTTTCATAATCTTGCTTGGACAGTCGGACGCCAATCATGCTTCATTCTTGTAGACAATGGCATTCCTAGTGAGCCAAGTGTAGTAGACAAAAGTTGACAAGAAGCTGGACCTGAATTTATAACAAAATGGGATTTTATGGACTTCGTTGAGAATCTAGGTGAGCCATCTATCAATGTCAGGGTAGCGAGAATTTATGCCAAACCATGAAAGGACGATGTCAAGAACTAAGTTGGTAAAGGAGCAAGAGAACCATGGTTATATAAGGATATAATTTTGAATATCTCTTCTTAAAAAAGTACGTGCCTCACGCGAGTTAGAAAAAGTGAGACCCGACGATTCCTCGTAACCTAGTACCTTGTTCTCGCTGCTGGCGGCGGCGGAGGCCCCGCTGCTTGCAACCAGACATCAGCCATGGCTAGAAAGAAGGCTCCACCGAAAACCACCAAAGACAAGAAGAAGTGTGCGAACCTATTTCTCCATCCTCCACCTCTCCTGCAGTGGTCTCTGCAAAAACCATCAAGCTTGTGAACAAGTGCATGAGCCAAAAGCTGGATCTAGAAGAGGAACAACCAGCTAAAGCCATCGGCATTGTAGCAGAAGCTCTATGTCAAGAGGAGGTTGTGGCTGAAACAGTTGAGAATGAGACTACTAGCACTACTGAAGACACTGCTCAACAATCACCAGCTGCAGAGTAGGGGAAGATTGATTCTGCTCAATAGACAGGAAATGTCAGTGATTTAACTGATGGCAAATCTCTCAAGAATAGAGCTGACAAAATGAGACAAAAAGTGACCTATTCATAGGCCCTTACAAGTAAGTAACCAAAGCATTAATAATGGGAAAAGACTATCCTATGTTGAAGGCATAGTTGATGGTGTGATTCATTTCACTAAGAAATATATTGAGAAAACTACGGCTCAATGGAAACTCAGCCTAGTTGGAATGGTGATAGGAGCCAAAATCTCATTCAATGTTATGGCTGGCTTTGTAGCTACTAGGTGGAATGGTATTAAATGCCCAAAGATTATACATAATGACTCTAGAGCCTACATCTTCAAATTTGAAACAGAGAAGGACCTCCTCTGGGTACTAGAGAATGGGCCTTGGCTAGTAGGAGGCATTAAACCATTGGCCTTAACCAGATGGAGTGAGGGAGTGAAACTGGATCCCTCATGCTTTGCTACGACTCAGGTTTGGGCCAACCTACCTAATCTGGATGTTAGGTTTAGGTATGAGGACGTTTTTGAGAAGATGGGAAATGCTATTGGCAAACCAATCTTCATAAACAAGGTAACTGTCAACCAAGAACGCTTGTCTTTTGTCCGAATTCTAGTTGAAGTCACAACTAGAACTTCACTGCGCATAGAGATTATCTTCTAGGGGGGAGATGGAGAATGCATAGTACAACCTGTTACGTATGAATGGACACCACCTAGATGCTCTAAATACTGTGTCTTTGGACACTTAAATGGTGAGTGTAACCTCAACAGAAGAAGCCAAACCACCATGTACAGATCAACTAAGCCTCAAGCTCAACATCAACAACAATGGATCTGGAAAATCAGCCAACCTACACAGGAAAACACTACAAGTGTCACTACTCCTATGCTAAAGGAGACTACTAGGGAACTAGAAGAGGGAGAATGCTCCCATATTAGATCACAAACATCACTTGTCCATAATAGTATTGTGCACACTGAAGGATGGAAACTGCCTAGCAAAACAGCTAAGCCTTCACTTGACACTGGCAAGGAGGCAACCTCTGATAAAGGAAAAGCAAGAGCAGCCAAATCAAAATTCTTGGCCCTGAGCGACATTTTGGAAAATACTGAAGAGTATGGCTTTGAAGTGGATGCTACTCATTATAATGAGTAAAACAATTATAGACATATGGAACATCAGGGGCTTAAATTACCCCTCAAATCATACTATTGTTGAGAAATTTGTGAGACAATACAACATGGATTTTCAGCTCGCTTGGCGCCTTGAGGGTGCTCGGCGACGCCCAAGGGATAAGGCACCATGTCAAGCGGGGTGATGGGGTTGCGGCCGTAGACTACCTCGAACGGAGTGAGCTTGGTTGCCGTGTGCATGGACATATTATACACAAACTCAACATATGAAAGTAAGTCATCACACTTGCGTGGGTTGGCCCTAAGGATGGCTCTAAGCAAGGCTCCTAAGGTGCGGTTAGTAACCTCGGTTTGGCCATCCGTTTGGGGGTGACAACTAGTGGAAAATAAGAGATTGGTTCCTAGTTTTCCCTACAATGTCCTCCAAAAGTGTCCCACAAACTTGGGGTCCCGATTCGACACTATAGTCCTAGGGATTCCATGTAACTTGACAACATGATCAAAGAAGAGGGATGCAATTTCCGAAGCATTGTTAGTGGTTTTGCAAGAGATAAAGTGTGCCATTTTAGAAAACCTATCAACCACTACAAAGATGGAATCCCTCCCCTTCTTAGAGGTTGGCAATCCGGTTATGAAGTCCATGGAACTGTCTTCCCAAGGGGTCGAGGGAATAGGTAGAGGAGTGCATAGGCCGTGGGGTTATGCCCTAGATTTGGCTTGGTGGCAAGTAATGCAAGCCTTGCAAAACATAGTGACATGATGGGCCATTTTGGGCCAAAAGAAGTGCTCTCTAAGGGCTACAATGGTCTTAGCCACACCAAAGTGACCACGACCCTCATGTGCCTTCTTGATCAAAAGGTGCCTAATGGAAGAGCTAGGGATGCACAACTTTCCAGCTCGGTATAAATAACCCTCATCCATAAAATAGATCTCAAACTCTCCTTTAAGTGAAAATTCCTCAACAATGGGGCTAAAGAATGGGTCTTGTGAATAAAGAGCTTTAAGCATATAAAAACCCAAAACTTTAGCATCCAGATGAGAAAGAAGGACATACCTCCGAGAGAGTGCATCGGCTACCATATTGTCTTGTCCTTTCTTGTGCTTGACCACATATGAAAATGTCTCCATAAACTCCACCCACCTAGCATGGCACCGACCGAGGTGAGCTTGGCTCTTCAAGTAAGCAAGGGCCTCATGATCCGAGTAAATGATGAGCTCTTTCGGCCACAAATAATGTTGCCAAGTTTTGAGCACCCGAATCAAGGCATAGAGTTCCTTGTCATATGTGGGGTAGTTGAGTGTGGCGCCCGTGAGTTTCTCACTAAAATAAGCAATGGGGCGGCGGTCTTGAAGAAGCACTCCTCCAATGCCAATGTTGGAGGCATCACACACGACTTCAAAGACTTTAGAGAAGTCGGGGAGTTGAAGAAGCGGGGCATTGCATAGGCACTACTTGAGCATGTTGAAGGCGAGGCTCACACCGCCCTTGGAGAGTGGCCAGGCTGCTGCGTGTGGCCGAGGGAGGTGCCGCCGACACGGGCGCCGCGTTGGGGAGGGCGGAGGCCGGGTCGGTGGTGAGCGTGCCCGGGGCCGTGGGGGAGCGTGGAGGCACACACTCACCTTTGCCCGAGCGTTGAGGCACCAGGGCGGAGGGGGTCTTTGGAGCCGTCGACCAAGGCGCCGCCGAGTGGGGTGTGGCAGAGGCTTGGCCGGTGGTGAGCGTGCCCGGGGCTGTGGAGGCACGGGGAGGCACACGCTCACCCTTGCCTTGGTATTGTGGCACTAAAGCAGATGCGATTGCGGCATGGCTAGGAGGAAGCACTGAGGGCTTGGCATCCTCAATGACTTTGAGGCGGTTTCTCTCTACTTGATCTTCATAGAATCCCTTGGGCGACATGGGCAACAAGGTGAAGCGCTTGGCACCATGAGTGAAGACATATGTGTTGAGGAAACCGTCATGGATCACTTGCCGGTCAAATTGCCAAGGTCGTCCTAGAAAAAGGTGAGTGGCATCCATAGGCATAAAATCACATAAAACATTATCAACATAATGACCAATAGAGAAAGTGATGTGGCATTGCCTTTGTACCACATCACGTGTACCTTCGAAAAGCCAATGCAGGCTATAAGTGCTCGGATGAGGGCTCGTTGGGAGGCCGAAATGGTCGACCACCCTCTTGTTGATGATGTTAGCATATGAGCCGCTATCAATGATCACACTCAAGGAGGCTCCTCCCATAAGGCATCTAGTGTGGAAGAGGTTATCCCATTGGCCCCTTGTGTCAACTTCTCGGACCGAGAGCACGCGCCTAGTGACCAAGCCAAATGAAGTACCGGCGCCAAGCTCAAGAGGGCCACACGCGAGCTCATCATAAGGTGGATCTTTGGTGGACTCGTACTTCTCCTCCGAGGGCTCTTCTTCTTCATCATAGGACTCGTAGCCACCATTGGAAGTGAGAAAAACCCCTTTATTATTGAGGCAATCCTTGAAAAGATGGCCAAGGCCGCCACACTTGAAGCAAGATTTGTCACGGGCTCGCTTGGGAGGTGTCGGGGCGCGCGCGCCTTGGCCGGGGCCTCGTGGGTGAGCATTGAGGCGAGCGGCGCCGGGTGGCGCAGCAGGGGCTGCAGCGGGGCCGGGGTGCGGCTGTGGGGTGGCACAGTTGGCCGATTGAGGGCCAAAGGAGGAGCTAGGGGTGGTGGCATACCGTGGTGGCATACCGTGGCGGCTGTAAACGGGCCCAAGCGGCCTTCTTCTTCCTTTGGAGTTGGTTGTAAATCTCCATGGCCGTGTGAGTGAGGGCATTGATCTCCCAAATGGGGAGTAGGATCAAGGGCTCCATAATCTCAATGTCGAGGCCACGGAGGAACATGGTGCGAAGAGAGGCGGGAGTGGTGGACACGCCGGCCTTGTGGATGAGCTCCTCTAGCTCGGCAAAGAACTCAAGAGGAGTGCGAGTGCCTTGGCGAGCTAGTGCAATGTGAAGGCGCATATGCTCAAGTTAGTCCTCCGACACATATCGCTTGGTCATGACATGGATAAGTTGGTTCCATGCCACGACCGGGGGCAAGCGGCGCCTAGCTCTCTCGGTGGTGAAGCGGAACCACCATGCACGGGCATTGCCGGTGAAGTGAAGCATGGCAATTTGAACCCTCTCATAATCTTCATATTGGCAATGATTTAATGCGTACTCCGTGGCTTGCTTCCAATCGAGGAATTTGGCCGCATTGTATTCGCCCTCAAATGGCTCAATGCAGACCTTGACCTCGGTGTTGGCCAAAGTTTTATGGAGGGCCAACGGGGTCACGCCGCTCTAGGTGTGGGTGGGGCGCATGGCCACGGCCTAAAAAATCAACGGGCGGCGGCGGCAGCCAATGGGGGTCGCGGCGCTCCAAGGGCCGCCGGCGGTGGCCTCGAGCTCGGCCATGATCCCGGGGGAGGAAGTCCACCAAAGGATTCTCCTCATATGGCTCTTGGAAAACTTCATCAAAAGCATCATCCTCCTCATGGGTGCCAAAGGCCTCGTCCTCCTCATCAAGGGCCTCAAAGTCGCCATACCATATCGGGCATTAGGCAAGTCGGCGGCGGTGGGGTCCCGGGCTGCGCGTGGATAGGGCTCACCGTCCATGTGGGCTGCGGGGTTGTAGAGACGTCGGCCCGACAGCAGCCAAGCGTCGTGACGTCCGTAGGACGCCACGTATGCCAGCATATGGTCATAGTAGGAAGGCTCCCATGGTGGCGGCAACCTCTCGGCAAAGGCCCGAGCGTCGGAGTGAAAGGAGGGCTGCATAGGTCCCTTGCCTCGGTCACGTGCCGTGGTGTCAAGGTGGTGATCAATCGGGCCGCGGGAGGAAGCACCGGTGAGAATGGCCATGGGGCAAGACGATGCCACAACCGGCGCGGGTGTCGGGGAGGCGGCAGAGATGTTGGCCAAGCTAAGCTCAAGGGCAGCCATCTGGGCGTCGGTGGATTCCTTCTCGCGGCGGAGCTCATCCAAATCGGCTTGGGCAGCGCACAAGGCCTCGCCGGCGGCCACTTCTCGACGGGCTGCAACCTCCTTGGCGCGGCTCTCCTCGGCTAGCCTAGCCGCAAAAGACTCGGGGGAAAGTGTGGGCGAGGAGCTCCGGGGGCTTCTAGTGTCGGCATCAAGTTGATCCTCCATCGTGACTCACCTACAAGAGGCCACAAGACAACCCAAGTCACAAGTTCAAAAGAACCAAATCAATGACACGAATGGAAGGAAAATAAGCTAAGCCTAGGACAAGCAAGTATAATCAATGGATGAAGGCTCAAGTAAAAAGGGACAAGTCGTGGAGCATGTAACTTGCTAACTTGAAAAGAACCTTAGGCACTTGCAAACCTTCCAAGTGGGCGGCTAAGATGGGAAGCCAAGCATGTGATCAAGAAGCCAAAGTCAAAGCAAGCAAGCAACTATGACAAATGATCAAAGCAAGCATGGATAAATCATAAAAGCAACTCCATGAAAACTTATAAAGATTTTAAACAAGATGGGACAAGATCATGCAAATCAAGAGTGAAATGGGTGTAGAGCAAGAAGGATTGTGGCAAAGGGGAAGAACATGGAGGGTAGGCACAATGAACCTTGGCGCCAAGTGGAAATGGTGCTTCTCCAAGCCTTGCAAACTTTGAATATCTTTTCTTTTCTTTTTTGAATCGTTTTTGCTTATGTTTTTTTTTTGACTTGGGAAGCAATCGAGATTACAAAAGGGGGGCATCGAAGGTGACTTAGAAACTTACTTTTGATGTGAGTAAGCTCTTGGTTTGACTAGAGAAAAGGGGAGAAGACTTTGCCACAAAGGGATTTAGCTTTCCATCCAAATCACCACAATACAAACACAAAACCCCACACAAGCTAAGAAAAGTAAAGCAAACTAGGAGTTATCTAAAATGACTCTAGACACACTTACTTTTGACCAAATGGAATGCTAGCTTTGCCACTTTGGATAGAGATCACATGCAAGGTTTAAGAAATTCAAAAGGGGGCTAACAAGGGAACATGGGTATATGGCCGGCCATGGGGAGGGGGATGGTAGCTGTAGGGTGGTGGTGGGGTGGTTGGCGGTAAGGCGGCGGGTTGTTTTTTTGTGTGGTTTTTGTATGCGATTTTGGAAGGGGAACAAAGGGCAGCTAAAATGAACATACATTCATCATGCAAGCAAGCAAAAAATTGAGCATAAAAATTGAGATTTAAAGAGAAGAAAGGGACTTAACTTAGTCTTTGGCTCTAGATACCAATTGATGAGAATGGAACCTCCAAGGCAAGGCTCTTCTTCCCGGAAAGCTTGACCGTGACTAAGTAAGAGTTCTTCCTTCTCCTTGTGGCTGGATGGCTCCTTAGGACTCTTAGGAGAGACTCCAAGGCGGAAGCAAGGGGAGACGCTAAAGGGAAGCCGAGAGGAAACAAAGGCTGGCCGTGGGAGGCAAGAGGTCGGCCGTAGGGAGGCTCGGCTGGCGGCGCGCGGCAAAAGGGCCAAGGAAACCTCTCTTGAAGGTTCCTTGGCTAGCTTGGCTTGGATTCCAATGTGTTGATTCAACTTGTTTGAGAGATTGTGTGAGAGATTGAGAGAGGAGAGAAGAGATTGTGAGAGTTTGAGTTGATAGAAATAAGTGGGAGCCTTGGGGAAGTATTCCTCTAACCCAAGGGGATAATCCACTTCTATATTCTTTAACTAAATGAACAAGGAAGCCAAGAGTGGCTTAAATAGTCTAGGGTTTTAAGTGGACTAGGAGCCCATATGCAAATGGGTCCACACGCCCAAAATAGCAATGTCTAAACATAAGTAATGACAAAAGTAGAAAGGGGATAAAAGCCTAAAAGGCTTGGATAGAGGCGCACACTTGAATGTCTTGGAGTCGAAGCATCGGTGCCTTGGTTTGGAATGGTCGACGCTTGATTGTCGTGACATTGAGGCGTCGGCGCCTTGGTGGTCAAGGACTTGGCTCCTCCACGGTGAGGCACAAGAGTAGGCGCGGGTCTTGGGCTTGAGGCTCTTCGGCGCCTTGGCTCATGAGGGCACGGTGGACTAGAGCGGTGATGGCTTGGGCCATGGCTCGGGCCCGGGCCCTAGTCACCGGGCCTTGAGGCTCCTTGTTGATGGGTGGTTGGCACTCATCACCAGAGTCAGAGAGCCAAATATTGAGAAGACTTCTAAATTGGTGCTCAAAGGATGGAATATAGTCACAAAATGTACATGTATTAATGGTCGTATATGGGTATTTTGGAAAGATAGTATTACCCTTGAATCTATTATTTTAGAAACCTCTCAATATTTTATTTGCAAAATCTCCTCACCCACTCTCCCTAAGCATGTAATTGTCTCTTTTGTTTATGGCTCTAACCTTGTTGTTGAGAGGCAAGAACTCTAGAATATCTTGGAAAGCATGGCCATTCAATATGCAGGTATTCCCTGGGTGGCACTTGGGGACTTCAATGCCATCTCAGATAGAAGAGAAAAGAAGTCAGAGAGCAATACTTCTTCAACCTTCTACTCTGATTTGTAACATTGTCTGATCAATGCTGGCCTGATGGACCTTCCTGCCTCTGGTGCCTTCTTCACTTGGTCTAACAAACACATGGATGGCACTTTGATTCAAAGCAAACTTGACAGAGTTATTGCCAACCAAGACTGGATGAATGCCTTCCCCAATGCCTCTGCCTATTTTGCTAACAGGGAATGCTCTGATCATCCCACTGCTGTTCTCATGATTCCCTGCATTCTCACCCCCAAGAGGAAAACCTTCGGATACTACAATGCTTGGTCCCTACACCCTGAATTTTCTAGCATTGTCTCTAGCTACTGGAGTCTTGATGTTTATAGTGTGCCCATGTACAGACTGATCAGCAAACTCAAAGCACTTAAAGGTCCCCTCAGAAAGCTGCTAATTAGGAATATTGACAGTGAGCAAGATAACATCAATAGCCTTCACAGAAAGCTTGAGCTCCTTCAGAATGACCTGTAAACTAAGCCTGATGATGCCCTTCTACTTGATGCTGAAGCTGAGACTCTCACTGTAATATCCCACTTAAAATAGAAGGGTAAAATGGTAATTTTAAAGTGATAAAAAATAAAACTTATGAAATTTACTTTATTTCTTTTAGAGGAATAATTTAAATTTTCATGAACTTAGGTTCAAGGGTTGAGTATAATAGTACGATGTAGGAATAGATAAATAAATATAACAATGAATGTAATTTTAGAATTTTAAATAACAATAAAGGTTATAATAATTAGGGAAATTCTTGTTGATTCCCCTGAGTTTAGGGTTATTCTTGTTAATTGGTGTTCCACGATTAAGTTTTTTCCGGTTGGTGCCCCTAAGGTTTGAGTTTGTTTGATTCGTAACCAAACTTTTTCATGCATGTTTGTACCATTCCATTTCAAACTGATCAAATCCAAGTTCACCATTGTGTTCCTCTCCCTCAAATTAGTAAGATTTGACTCCTAAAATTGTGATACCCCGTAATTTTGTAAGGCTATTTTGGGAATTTTTTTGGATTTTTCCCGAGCGCCAGTTTGGTACGTCGGATTTAATTCTGAAGGTTTGAGACATTCTGTAATGTGCTCTGTATCTGTAATATTTTTCTCAGTGAAGAATTATACAGTCGAGATGTTTTGGAAGTTCGTACTCGTTCGTGTATGACTTTTGTTAACGCGGGTTAAGATTGGTACAAGTTTATTGCCCAAGAGTTGTTATCTAATGGGCAATAGTACAAGATTCTTTATCCAAAGGTTATTGTCCAAGAGCTATTATCCATGAGGAAAAAGTACAAGTTGGTTAACCAAGGGTTATTACCCAAGGGTTATTACCCAAGGGTTATTACCCAAGGGTTATTACCCAAGCTCCCTTCCAACCCTAATTTTGCCTATAAATAGAGAGCATTGGGTGAGAGTGAAAGGGGCTAAAAAACGCGGAAGCGCTGTCAAGCTCTCGTCTCTCAAAAATGCTCTCAAAACGCTCTCTCTCGGGAAGGCTCTAGTGGATAGTCGGAGCTCGTTTAGTGTCGTTTCCGGTGGACAAGAGGAGCATTGGAGGCTCTCGGACGCCTATAAGCCAAGCAAGGCGAAAGATGAGCCAAATCGATCGTCGAGGGTGAGTTTTCTCCTCTCGTATTTTTGTTCGCGACGGTGACCGCCGCGAGGATCACGACGACCGTTGGCTCGAAGGCGGCGACCGCCGGCATGAGACGGCGCCCGCCGTGAGGAACACGGCGACCGCCGGTATGAGACGGCGCCCGCCGTGATGTTGTGGCCAGCCGCCATGAAGAAGGGCCAAGGAGCGGCGCCCGCCGCAGTTGAGCGGCGCCCACTGTAGTTGGGTGGCGCCCGCCACGTGGGAGGCGGCGCCCGCCGTGATTGTTGTGGCGCCCGCCGTGAAGTGTTGGTGGCCGTGGTTGTTGGTGTTGGCTTCCGTAGCCTTCGTTCGGATTTCGTTTCCTTCGATTCCTTTCGTTCTTTCGTAGATCGGTATTGTTGTTTGTCGAATCTAACTTAGGGTTCTGTATGGGTCGATCCGAAGGTACCAGAGTTGGTGGATTCGTCTCTGTGTCGAGCCCGGAATCCCGTCGTTAGACTTCGTTCAATCTCTGCGGACTCAGGCAAGTGGTGGTTCGCTCTTGCTCATCGTTCCATATTTACATTAATTATCAGTTGTTTATCTGAGTAATTAATTTGGAATGATTACTGTGTTTGTCTGGAATTGGTTTTATAAACTGTTTTGGAAAATCATATAATAGGTTGTATATCTGTTAGAACGACGCTATTATCTGTGATCGCCTTCCGGGCATTTATGTGGATTTATCATGTACTGTGGTTGTGTTGTAACTGTAAGTTAGCATGAGTATTTGTAGGAACGCCTGGATCCTGAGAGTTCCATGCGCGTTCCTTTATAACTGTAAGGGCGATGAAGACCCAACGATTGTTGAAGTTTGAACTCAGTGAGGTTCATTCTTTTAAAGGGCGAGCAAGACCCTATGATAGTAGAAGTTTAGACTCTGTGAGGTTCATTCTTTCGATATAGATTCATAGGTTTGGACTCGGTGAGGTTCATTCCTTAGATATGGGTCCTGCGTGACAGGGACATATATTAAAAGCTTTTAATGTGTTAATCGTTTTGGAATTAAATAAGATAAGGTGCCCGAGAGCAGTTAATTAATATACCTTTGGCGAGTAGTGCAGCTAAGTAAATAGTGCAGCTAGGAAATCTCGTCTTGACTTTTGATCAGAGTACGTTCTCTTTCCAATCTGGATTCGCTGTAAGCGATGAGGTTGGTCGTGAACCGAAACATCTTAGTCAGTTTTTAAATCATCGTTATGTGGTTCTGTAAGATCCAGACTTGAATGTAGTACGTTCTCTTTCCAATCTAGATTCGCTGTAAGCGGTGAGGTTGGTTGTGAGCCGAAGCATCTCATTCAGCTTTTAATCGCTGTTGTTTGATTCTGTAAACTTTCCAGATTTGTCATATTTCCTTAAAGACTCATTTCCTTTGGAGTCTTCTTTCGGGTCGATTTCTGTGAAGATTAAGTCTTCCAGAATCTTCTCTTGTGCATACCTCTTGTTTTTATTCCGTGAAAGTGTCGGGTTATGTATCGTCCCTTCGGTTATTATTCGAGGGACAATGATAGTAAACGGTTACGATCACTCGAACCACTCTGCTTTTTACCCTTGCTAGTCTATTCAAGTAGACTAATCCACGAACATTGTTCTTCGCATGTGGGCTAGTGTCATCCGTTCGATTCGGCGCATCAGATAGAGCGAAGATATGAGGAGACTAGATTGACTATGAAGACGACGATTGTTTTTGGATGTTTTAATAATTTCTTTTAATCAGGTTGAGATCCTTGGGCAGGTGATCATTACGATCACAACCCTTTTTGTAATATCTTTTAAAAGACTTCCGCTGTACCTTGTTTAAAGACTTCCGCTGTACTTTGTTTAAACTCTGTGTTTGGCCTATTCGGGATTGGGTTGTAATCCCATAACTCATGTTTCATTTGATTGATGTTTTGATTTGAATACTTTGATCATTATGTATCAATTGTATTCCATGAATTGTATTTAAACCGGTAAAGCCTTGGGTGATCTTGATAAGGAACACTGGGGTCACTGGCGGTAATACATTTCCAAATGGGTTAAGATTTGGGGGTGTTACAGTTGTGGTATCAGAGCTAAAGTTTATAAAACGGGTTGGGTATTTGAAAACCATTTACTCATTTTCGATTGAAAGGTATTTTCAAAAGGCTCTGAGTTTAAAAATAAAAACGGTGTTTTTATTTTCAACCGTTCATAGTCATGTCTTCTGTACAGTCTGATATAGTAAGCTTGCTTCTATGTCTAGAAAGACTAATTCATTTCCCGTTGCCCCACTAGATATGGGTGCATTCTGTTCTCTTCAGAGGAATCCGGGAGAAGCCAAGGTGGTTTTACCATCTCTAATAAGGCTAGAATTCCCAGTTCCCTCGCTATGATTTGAGGTTGTAGAACCTAGTTACTCGGTTTGAGTTCATCAATAGAAATTACCAAGTTGATCTATTCTAAGTTGATTTTATTACAATAAGTATATCAGAATGATACTAATGTGATAAAATCCTTGGAATTTGATCGGTAAACAGATGGTGAACACAAGGAGCGTTATCCGTGCTGGTGCTGGGCCGAGCAATGACCCCAGACCAAACCCGAGGATTGATGCAGACCCATCAGGAGAGCGTGAGTCTGTCTTCAATAATATTCCTGGAGGCAATGGCCAAGCTCAGGCCGACGCTCCAGTAGTGCTCGATGCAGCAACTGTTGCAGCTATTCGGGGAATTGTGATGTAAGCAATTGTCGATGGTAGGCAACCTGCCGCACCACAGGCACAAGGTGTGCCAATTCCTCTAGTGGTTCCTAGATATGAGGAGCCAGCTGTCTATGAACACCAAGAAGGAGCAGTCAGGAATAGAGGTGATTATGGCCGAGCACTGAAGGCCATTAACTCTATGAGACCTGACAGCTATGATGGAAAAGGAGAGCCAGTCAGAGTGGCTCATTGGTTCTCACATATGGAACGGTTGTTTTGTAATGTTGAGTGCACTAAAGCGGAGAAAGTGCACATAGCTTCTCTACAGCTGAAGGAAGAAGCCAGTGAATGGTGGGAGAGTATCGGCTTAGCTGATAACCCTGTTCTGAACTGGTCAATGTTTAAGACCAAGATGACGGACCGTTTCTTCTCTCGTGCTATGAGGGAGGAGAAACACAAGGAGTTTCTGTATCCCAAGACGGATGGATTGAAGGTGACCGAGCTTGCCACTAAATTCAATCATTTGCTGCAGTATGCTGAACCTAAGATATCCAGTGAGACACAGAAGATCTGGTACTTCCATGAATGGATGAACCCAGATATTAAGCCATGGATGGTGCACCACACATGCTCTACTCTGGAGCAGTACGTGGATGCGGCCTACAAGTTGGAAGTCACATTGGAGGAGTCCGCTCATAAGCGGGAGAATCAAGTTAAGGGAAAGGGTGGGCAACAGGATCGCCAGGTTGGTTCATTCAAACGACCGGCATCGCCTACCAAGTTTGAGAAGTCTGGTCGTGCTAAGACCGAGACAACTCAATCTGACTCTGCCAGGGGCTCAGGTTGGAGCAGTAGAGTGATTCAGTGTCACAATTGTGGTGCTTCTGGGCACAAGAGTTTTGCATGTCGGTATGAGAAGAAGGCATGTTTTGGTTGTGGGAAGGAAGGGCATATGCAGAGGTTCTGTCGGCAGGGAATGCAGAAAGGAGCGGAGTCTCATCAGGGGTCTGTTAATCCAAACAACAGACCTAGGTTTAAACCAGCAGAGACTTCCAATCCTTCGATGAGACAACTGCGCAGGATAAGGGGAAAGCCCCAGTGGCTTCTGGAAATCAGAGTCAACGCCTTTACGTGATGCGTGAGGCGGATGGACCCTATGATCCTAATGCTTAGAGTACTTTGTATTTGCGTTCTACTTTTGTTAATGTGTTGTTGATGTGGGTGCTACCCAGACTTTTATTTTGGATGGTTGTAAGTTAAGTTGTGTGTGCAACGAGGTTGTGAACCTTTTGTTGTAACTCTTCTTATATATGAACCTTTGGTTTATACCAAGTTAATGTTTCGTTGCTTGGTATGGGGTAAGGTCTCGTGTTCGAGACTCACCAACAACCTCTTAGGAGATGGCTGCCTATTAATTAGGTGGAGCTACCAAGGATGGGTTGAGATGTATGGACAGCGGCTCATGGCAACAATGGACGCTGGTAATGGCTGGGCCTGGGCTCGGAGCCACTAGTGAGTCGTCTGTGAACCATATAGTGGGCTGGTCTAAGATGGTGACCATTTAGTGGGAACCAATCATCTGTCGGATTGTCGATTACCATCAAGGGTAAGAAATTCAAAGCGATTTGACCTAAATAACCATGGTCCCATACGATAATTATTCTCGGTATGGATTGACGGAAGCGTCATAAGGCAGTGATCGACTTCAGTTTTGATATTCCTGTGGTTAGAGGATTTCCGGGTGTCTTTCCAGAAGATATTCTTGGATACTGATGCGTCCCGGTCCCGCATCAAGCCGTTTCCCGACGAGCCCTAGGCGTCCGAGACCATGGCGCCCACCTTGGCTCAAGACTTAGCTTAGTTTAGGCTATTTTGTATTATTTCCATTTTTAGTATGTTTCCGGTTTTATTATTTCTAATTCAGTCATTTCTATTTCGGGCGTGTGCCAACTCTTGTAGAGTGGGCCGGCCCATTTAGCTAGAATTAGGCCCAAGCCCATTAGGGTTTTTGGGTGATCTATTTGCCTTTAAAAGGCTCTCTTGTACTTCATTTTTATCACGTTGAAATTAATCCAAGCCTTGTAGTTGAGTTTTACTCCTCCCCTTGGTATCAACGTCACCTATTCTTGTTACAAATCAAACACAATTTATCCATAATCAATCCAAACACAACCAATTGGCGATACGGTGAATTCATCGATCTAGATCCGTGCGCGAGACGAGTCGAGCCCTACTCGATTCGTATCAACTGGTATCAGAGCGCCAGTCGATCGAGCCACCCCGAGTCGCCACCCGCATCACCAATTCATCACCGTTCACTGTTGCTCATCATCATCATCAACAGATCACGCATCGTCATCAACAGACCCACTCAGCCACCATCACCGCAACTCTCCCGCTGATCACCCACCGCATCACTGCAGATCTGCTCGCCGAACCTGCAGATCCACCCCGCGCCACCGCCTGCGAGTTCGACCTCGTCTCCAGCCCCGTCCAACGCATCGCCGACAACGCCGGAACCCACCCCAGCATCCGCTGCCCCTGTTCGCCAGTCAGCAACGCTCGCTCCACCCCAGCTTCCGCCGCTCCTCTGCATCGCCGCCGATCTCGAAAATCCGCCGTTCGATCTCGCGGTCCGCCGTTCCGACTCAGCTTCCACGCAAACCGCCGCGCCAGTTCCTTGCTTGTTGCTGGCGGCTGCAAATCTATAGACTAACGAAAGTGAAATTAGATTAGGTTTCTTTTAATTTGTTTTGTTTTATTTATTTTTTTTATTTAAAAAAAACGAGAGAAAAAAAAATGAGAGAAAAAGAATTCAGTTTTTTGCTGTGAGAGAAAAAAAAAGAGAGAGAGAGAGAGAATATAAAAAAAAGGGGGGGAGAGAAAAGAAATTAGTGACTTTCGACATGGCATGTCGACTTTCGGATTGGCGTCCACCCGAGATCCGTTTGCGTCGTCGACGTTTTTATGGTGATGTCGAAGAGTTCCTAGAGTGGTCTCGGCACATGGCTTACTACTTTCGCCAACGGGACTACGACAAAGTTGAACAATGCAACATCGCGATAAATTGCCTCGCTGGCTACGCGTGGGATTGGTGGTGTCGCGTCGAAGACAAGAGATGGGACCGCGCTTTGCAACCCGTGGAAACTTGGGAGCAACTTGTTTACTTGATGACTCGACATTTTGCTCCCCAAGTTGACCCAGTAGCCTACGCCGCCCATTCATACCGAAGAACACTTCCAGCGCGTTCTCCTGCACGCGCCACAACTTCAACGCGTGCTCCTGCAAATTCCACGCGTTCTCCTGCAAGCGCCACAACTTCAGCGCGCATCCCAGATTTAGCACGTGTCCATGAGCGCATCCCAGCGTGTGCCCCGGATCCCGTGTTCATCGTGGCGCCCAGCGAGCAAGAGTTCATCGCGACGCCCATCGAGCCGGTCTTCATCACGGCGCCCAGCGTGCCAGAATTGATCGCGGTGCCCACCGAGCCGGTCTACATCGCGGCGCCCTTCGAGCCAGAAAGCATCGCGGCGCCCACCGAGCTCGAGTTCATCGTGAAGCAGGAAATCACCTCGGCGCTTACTGAGTCGACAAACGACGTGCCACCTACAGAGCAGACATTCATCGCGGCGCCTACTGAGCCGACATTCGACGCAGTGATTGCCGTGCAAGTTCCCACGGACTCAAGCCCATTGCTTTCCACTGATGAACCAGACGACGTGCCCTCTCCTGGACCAGAGTACTATGCGATCACATTTGAGGTTCCAAGAGTCGGACCCATTCCCGACGTCATCTTTATACTGCCGATCGAGTGCTTGCTCTCCCTAGCCCCACCTAGCTCGAAGCGAGGACGCTTCGAATCTAAGGGAGGGAGAATGATGCGTCCCGGTCCCGCATCAAGCCGATTCCCGACGAGCCCTAGGCGTCCGAGACCATGGCGCCCACCTTGGCTCAAGACTTAGCTTAGTTTAGGCTATTTTGTATTATTTCCATTTTTAGTATGTTTCCGGTTTTATTATTTCTAATTCAGTCATTTCTATTTCGGGCGTGTGCCAACTCTTGTAGAGTGGGCCGGCCCATTTAGCTAGAATTAGGCCCAAGCCCATTAGGGTTTTTGGGTGATCTATTTGCCTTTAAAAGGCTCTCTTGTACTTCATTTTTATCACGTTGAAATTAATCCAAGCCTTGTAGTTGAGTTTTACTCCTCCCCTTGGTATCAACGTCACCTGTTCTTGTTACAAATCAAACACAATTTATCCATAATCAATCCAAACACAACCAATTGGCGATACGGTGAATTCATCGATCTAGATCCGTGCGCGAGACGAGTCGAGCCCTACTCGATTCGTATCAACTGGTATCAGAGCGCCAGTCGATCGAGCCACCCCGAGTCGCCACCCGCATCACCAATTCATCACCGTTCACTGTTGCTCATCATCATCATCAACAGATCACGCATCGTCATCAACAGACCCACTCAGCCACCATCACCGCAACTCTCCCGCTGATCACCCACCGCATCACTGCAGATCTGCTCGCCGAACCTGCAGATCCACCCCGCGCCACCGCCCGCGAGTTCGACCTCGTCTCCAGCCCCGTCCAACGCATCGCCGACAACGACGGAACCCACCCCAGCATCCGCTGCCCCTGTTCGCCAGTCAGCAACGCTCGCTCCACCCCAGCTTCCGCCGCTCCTCTGCATCGCCGCCGATCTCAAAAATCCGCCGTTCGATCTCGCGGTCCGCCGTTCCGACTCAGCTTCCACGCAAACCGCCGCGCCAGTTCCTTGCTTGTTGTTGGCGGCTGCAAATCTACAGACTAACGAAAGTGAAATTAGATTAGGTTTCTTTTAATTTGTTTTGTTTTATTTATTTATTTTATTTAAAAAAAACGAGAGAAAAAAAAATGAGAGAAAAAGAATTCAGTTTTTTGCTGTGAGAGAAAAAAAAAAAAGAGAGAGAGAATTTAAAAAAAAAAAGGGGGGAGAGAAAAGAAATTAGTGACTTTCGACATGGCATGTCGACTTTCGGATTGGCGTCCACCCGAGATCCGTTTGCGTCGTCGACGTTTTTATGGTGATGTCGAAGAGTTCCTAGAGTGGTCCCGGCACATGGCTTACTACTTTCGCCAACGGGACTACGACGAAGTTGAACAATGCAACATCGCGATAAATTGCCTCGCTGGCTACGCGTGGGATTGGTGGTGTCGCATCGAAGACAAGAGATGGGACCGCGCTTTGCAACCCGTGGAAACTTGGGAGCAACTTGTTTACTTGATGACTCGACATTTTGCTCCCCAAGTTGACCCAGTAGCCTACGCCGCCCATTCATACCGAAGAACACTTCCAGCGCGTTCTCCTGCACGCGCCACAACTTCAACGCGTGCTCCTGCAAATTCCACGCGTTCTCCTGCAAGCGCCACAACTTCAGCGCGCATCCCAGATTTAGCACGTGTCCCTGAGCGCATCCCAGCGTGTGCCCCGGATCCCGTGTTCATCGTGGCGCCCAGCGAGCAAGAGTTCATCGCGACGCCCATCGAGTCGGTCTTCATCACGGCGCCCAGCGCGCCAGAATTGATCGCGGTGCCCACCGAGCCGGTCTACATCGCGGCGCCCTCCGAGCCAGAAAGCATCGCGGCGCCCACCGAGCTCGAGTTCATCGTGAAGCAGGAAATCACCTCGGCGCTTACTGAGTCGACAAACGACGCGCCACCTACAGAGCAGACATTCATCGCGGCACCTACTGAGCCGACATTCGACGCAGTGATTGCCGTGCAAGTTCCCACGGACTCGAGCCCATTGCTTTCCACTGATGAACCAGACGACGTGCCCTCTCCTGGACCAGAGTACTATGCGATCACATTTGAGGTTCCAAGAGTCGGACCCATTCCCAACGTCGTCTTTATACTGCCGATCGAGTGCTTGCTCTCCCTAGCCCCACCTAGCTCGAAGCGAGGACGCTTCGAATCTAAGGGAGGGAGAATGATGCGTCCCGGTCCCGCATCAAGCCGATTCCCGACGAGCCCTAGGCGTCCGAGACCATGGCGCCCACCTTGGCTCAAGACTTAGCTTAGTTTAGGCTATTTTGTATTATTTCCATTTTTAGTATGTTTCCGGTTTTATTATTTCTAATTCAGTCATTTCTATTTCGGGCGTGTGCCAACTCTTTTAGAGTGGGCCGGCCCATTTAGCTAGAATTAGGCCCAAGCCCATTAGGGTTTTTGGGTGATCTATTTGCCTTTAAAAGGCTCTCTGGTACTTCATTTTTATCACGTTGAAATTAATCCAAGCCTTGTAGTTGAGTTTTACTCCTCCCCTTGGTATCAACGTCACCTGTTCTTGTTACAAATCAAACACAATTTATCCCTAATCAATCCAAACACAACCAATTGGCGATACGGTGAATTCCTCGATCTAGATCCATGCGCGAGACGAGTCGAGCCCTACTCGATTCGTATCAGATACCCCAAATCGTGTTGTGGAGTTTGCCGTTGATCTCGAGCCGAGTACCACGCCGATCTCTGAGGCACCGTACCGGATGGCTCCTGTTGAGATGCAAGAGTTAAAGAGGCAACTCAAGGATCTTCTTGACAAAAGTTATATAAAGCTGAGTGCATCACCTTGAGTAGGAGTTCCCTAGTTTTATTTGTCAAAAAGAAAGATGGACCGTTTCGACTTTGTTTTGACTTTCGAGAGTTGAATAAAGTCACGATCAAGAGCAAGTATTTGTTGCCAAGAAGTGATGATCTGTTGGATCAACTACAGGGAGCAAAAGTTTTCTCCAAGATCGACCGGAGGTCTGGTTTTTATCAGCTCAGGATTCGTGAGGATGATATTCCGAGGATTGCGTTCGGACGAGAGATGGTCACTACGAGATTGTAGTCATGCCATCTGGATCTACGAATGCTCCATCAGTTTTCTTGAACCTAGTGCATCGATGTTTTAGACCAGTACTTGAATAAGTTCATAGTGGTCTTCATCAATGGCATTTTGATATTTTTCCCGAGCAAGGAAGCTCACAGGGAACATCTGCGGATTGCTTTATCGGTCCTTAGACCAAGTCGGCTGTACGCAAAGTGGGCTAAGTGCGATTGTTGGATCTAGAAGTGGCTTTCTTAGGCCATGTGATCAATAAGAATGAGGTTATGGTTATTCCCTAGAAGAGTGAATCAGTAGTTGTTTGGAAGCGGCCTCAGGGTGTGAGCGAGGTGCGCAGTTTCCCAGAGCTTGCTGAGCATTATAGACGGTTCATGGAAGGATTTTTCTAAGATCACTCCACCTATGACCAGTCTGTTCCGCAAGGTCAACAAGAAGTTGTCTGGGATGACAAGTGCAAGACCAGTTTTCAAGAAGTTGAAACAATGTCTGACTTATGCACCAGTTTTGGCGTTGTCGGAAGGAATGATGGTTATATGGTCTATAGTAATGCTTCGAGAAATGGGTTGGGATGTGTCTTTGATACAGAGGGGCAATGTTATTGCATACGCATCTAGACAATTGAAAACCTATGAAGCAAACTAACCAACACATGACCTAGAACTAGCAGTAATAGTGTTTGCATTGGAAACTGAGGTTACTTGGGTGACCCAGAGGTCAGCAGAAGTGTTCCATCAGGAGATTATCCGTTTACATGGCATTCCTAAGACCATTGTATCGGATCGAGATGGCCGATTCATGTCAAGTTTATAGCAAGAACTTCACAAGGCCATGGGAACTGAATTGAGATTCAGCAGCGTTTCATCCTCAGACAGATGGTCAGTCTGAAAAGACCATCTAGACCCTAGAGGATATGCTAAGAAGCATACGTACTCGATCATCCGACTAGCTGGGAAGACAGTCTAAGTCTGATTGAGCTCACGTACGATAATAGCTGGCATGCTACGGTCAAGATGGCTCCGTTCGAAGCTTTGTTTAGTCTCAGATACAGATCTCCGATTTGTTGGGTTGAGTACGCCGACAAGATTCTACTTGGACCAGAGTTGGTCGAAAGGACAACTTCGAACATTGCTCTGAGTAGACAGAGGTTGTTGACCGCTCAGAGTCGACAAAAGTTTTACGCAGATCAGAAGCGTTAAAGTGTCAAGTTCGAGGTTGGTGGCAAGGTACTTGTCAGAGTATCGCCATCCAAGGAGTTTTTTTTTCCAGGATTGGTAAGCGTGGGAAGCTTAACCCTCGCTACATGGGACCATTCAAGATTCTGGATAGAGTAAGATCTCTAACGTACCGTTTGGCATTGTCGCCATCGGCATACCCAGTGTATAATGTGTTCCACGTATCCTTGCTAAGGAAATTCGTGCCAAGATGAGTCTCATGTGCTAAGCTTTAAGGACATCGAGATTCAGGCAATGATGCTTGAGAGGAGATGCCAGTGTGCATTCTCGAACGCCGTGTGAAGCGACTGTGCAACAAGATCGTACTGTTGGTACGGATTCTATGGTCCAAGTTTGGGAAAGAGGAAGTTACTTGGGAAACTGAAGCAAAGATGCTCAGACATCTTTTCAAGTTATTGGCGACCTAAGTTTCGAGGTCGAAACTTCTTTTAAGGGGGAGGTGATGTGATACCCCGTAATTTTGTAAGGCTACTTTGGGATTTTTTTTGGATTTTTCCCGAGCGCCAGTTTGGTACGTCGGATTTAATTCTGAAGGTTTGAGACATTCTGTAATGTGCTCTGTATCTGTAATATTTTTCTCAGTGAAGAATTATACAGTCGAGATGTTTTGGAAGTTCGTACTCGTTCGTGTATGATTTTTGTTAACGCTGGTTAAGATTGGTACAAGTTTATTGCCCAAGAGTTGTTATCTAATGGGCAATAGTATAAGATTCTTTATCCAAAGGTTATTGTCCAAGAGCTATTATCCATGAGGAAAAAGTACAAGTTGGTTAACCAAGGGTTATTACCCAAGCTCCCTTCCAACCCTAATTTTGCCTATAAATAGAGAGCATTGGGTGAGAGTGAAAGGGGCTGAAAAACGCGGAAGCGCTGTCAAGCTCTCGTCTCTCAAAAACGCTCTCAAAACGCTCTCTCTCGGGAAGGCTCTAGTGGATCGTCGGAGCTCGTTTAGTGTCGTTTCCAGTGGCCAAGAGGAGCATTGGAGGCTCTCGGACGCCTAGAAGCCAAGCAAGGCGAAAGACGAGCCAAATCGATCGTCGAGGGTGAGTTTTCTCCTCTCGTATTTCTGTTTTCGTTCGCGACGGCGACCGCCGCGAGGATCACGGCGACCGCCGGCATGAGACGGCGCCCGCCACGAGGAACACGGCGACCACCGGCATGAGACGGTGCCCGCCGTGAAGATCCCGGCGCCCGCCGTGATGTTGTGGCCAGCCGCCGTGAAGAAGGGCCAAGGAGCGGCGCCCGCCGCAGTTGAGCGGCGCCCGCCGTAGTTGGGCGGCGCCCGCCGCGTGGGAGGCGGCGCCCGCCGTGAACTAGGCGGCGCCCGCCGTGATTGTTGTGGCGCCCGCCGTGAAGTGTTGGTGGCCGTGGTTGTTGGTGTTGGCTTCCGTAGCCTTTGTTCGGGTTTCGTTTCCTTCGATTCCTTTCGTTCTTTCGTAGATCGGTATTGTTGTTTGTCGAATCTAACTTAGGGTTTCTGTATGGGTCGATCCGAAGGTACCGGAGTTGGCGGATTCGTCTCTGTGTCGAGCTCGGAATCCCGTCGTTAGACTTCGTTCAATCTCTGCGGACTCAGGCAAGTGGCGGTTTGCTCTTGCTCATCGTTCCATATTTACATTAATTATCAGTTGTTTATCTGAGTAATTAATTTGGAATGATTATTGTGTTTGTCTGGAATTGGTTTTATAAACTGTTTTGGAAAATCATATAATAGGTTGTATATCTGTTAGAACGACGCTATTATCTGTGATATCCTTTCAGGCATTTATGTGGATTTATCATGTACTGTGGTTGTGTTGTAACTGTAAGTTAGCATGAGTATTTGTAGGAATGCCTGGATCCTGAGAGTTCCATGCGCGTTCCTTTATAATTGTAAGGGCGATGAAGACCCAACGATTGTTGAAGTTTGAACTCAGTGAGGTTCATTCTTTTAAAGGGCGAGCAAGACCCTGCGATAGTAGAAGTTTGGACTCTGTGAGGTTCATTCTTTCGATATAGATTCAGAGGTTTGGACTCGGTGAGGTTCATTTCTTAGATATGGGTCCTGTGTGACAGGGACATATATTAAAAGCTTTTAATGTGTTAATCGTTTTGGAATTAAATAAGATAAGGTGCCCGAGAGCACTTAATTAATATACCTTTGGCGAGTAGTGCAGCTAAGTAAATAGTGCAGCTAGGAAAGCTCGTCTTGACTTTTGATCAGAGTACGTTCTCTTTCCAATCTGGATTCGCTGTAAGCGATGAGGTTGGTCGTGAACCGAAACATCTTAGTCAGTTTTTAAATCATCGTTATGTGGTTCTGTAAGATCCAGACTTGAATGTAGTACGTTCTCTTTCCAATCTAGATTCGCTGTAAGCGGTGAGGTTGGTTGTGAGCCGAAGCATCTCAGTCAACTTTTAATCGCTGTTGTTTGATTCTGTAAACTTTCCAGATTTGTCATATTTCCTTAAAGACTCATTTCCTTTGGAGTCTTCTTTCGGGTCGATTTCTGTGAAGATTAACTCTTCCAGAATCTTCTCTTGTGCATACCTCTTGTTGTTATTCCGTGAAAGTGCTGGGTTATGTATCGCCCCTTCGGTTATTATTCGAGGGACAATGATAGTAAACGGTTACGATCACTCGAACCACTCTGCTTTTTACCCTTGCTAGTCTATTCAAGTAGACTAACCCACGAACATTGTTCTTCGCATGTGGGCTGGTGTCATCCGTTCGATTCGGCACATCAGATAGAGCGAAGATATGAGGAGACTAGATTGACTATGAAGACGACGGTTGTTTTTGGATGTTTTAATAATTTCTTTTAATCAGGTTGAGATCCTTGGGCATGTGATCATTACGATCACAACCCTTTTTGTAATATCTTTTAAAAGACTTCCGCTATACCTTTTTTAAAGACTTCCGCTGTACTTTGTTTAAACTCTGTGTTTGGCCTATTCGGGATTGGGTTGTAATCCCGTAACTCATGTTTCATTTGATTGATGTTTTGATTTGAATACTTTGATCATTATGTATCAATTGTATTCCATGAATTGTATTTAAACCGGTAAAGCCTTGGGTGATCTTGGTAAGGAACATTGGGGTCACTGGCGGTAATACCTTTCCAAATGGGTTAAGATTTGGGGGTGTTACAAAAATACCCAAATTCATGTCCGAACCATGTCGATTTGAATTCCGAAGCAACAACTCGTTTTCAACCTTAAGAATTCAAATCGGAATGGGTCGAGTATGGATTTGATTGTTTTAGGAGTCGAATTCTACTAAGTTGAGATCAATAAACATAATGATGAGCTTCAATTTGATCAATTCAAACCGAAATGATACGGATATGGAAAATTTCGGTTATAAAGCGAACAAACCAAAACCTTAGGGATACCAACTGGAAAAAACTTAATTGTGGAACACCAACAGGAATAACCCTAAACCTAGGGGCACCAACATGAATTTCCCTAAGAATTATTATGGTGTCCATAAAGGGATAAAATAATAATTGTCCTAAGTATGTTATTTCTTTAAGCTAAGAATGGTCTAAATTATGATTAACCTTATGTTAATTATAATTTAGATAAAACTTATCAATTTTAACCTAGAATATTTAAATCAAGTTTAACAATTTTTTGTTAAAGATTTAAGTATGGTTAAATTTATAAGAAAAATAACTTAAGCTTATTTTAACCTAATTTAAATTTTACGGAAATTTCGCCTGGTACCCCTAAGGTACGGCGAAATTCGTCTGGTGCCCCAAAGATTTAATAATTTCATGTGGTGCCCCCGAGTTTTAATTTTTTTCGCCAAATACCCTTCTGTTAACAAGGTAACAGAAATCGTTATAAAAAAAATAAAAAAACCCCAAAAAACCCCCAAAATCGTGTTTTGTCTCTCGTCTTCTTCACGAAATGCCCTAGCCCGTCTTCTCTCTCGGCCGTCGTCCCTCCCTCGACCCGTCGGCCGTCGTCCCTCCCTCGACCGGCCGACCGTCGTCCCACAGTCGTCTCTCTCTTTCGCCTCCACCCGCTCATCTTCTTCGTGTTGTCTCTCTCGGCCGTCGTACCTCCATCGACCCACCGGCCGTCGTCCCTCCCTCGACCCGCTCGCCTCTGCATCCGCCTCCACCCGCTCGCCTCCCTTTCGCCTCCTCTCCGCCGCGTCGAACTCGTCTCCCCTCCGCCTCCACCCGGTGGCGACCCGGCTCGCCTTCACCCAGGTAATACTCCTTTCAATAGTTTCAGTTGGCTTTCCGTGCTTCTCTTCCTTCTGAATTACTATAGCTATATATGTCTTTTCATGCTTAGAATGGAAAGAAATTGAATTTCCTAAATTATCAAGCTTCTCATTTGAGCTAAATCTTATGTTTGGGATGTTTTAGGTGGATTCAGGATGGTTGTACTTACATCAGTGAAGCATTTCAACCCCAATGATCATGATGCGTTTGCTATGGTTAGTATATGCTCTAGCTGTTTAACATCATACTAAAAAGGTGCAATGACTCTTTACGCTCTTATAGTAGAATGTACATTTCTGTATAGGGCATTTATCAAAAATAAACATAAATAAACGAGGGGTATTGTGGAGCAGTTTGTCATGCTGTATCATGTGATGCATCTTTTATATTTTTTTCTTAAACAAGTTATGTTTCGATGATATATAAACAAGAAAGAGAAAGTAGAAGAAAATTGTAATTTCTATTCCACTTGATGCTATTCATGTGACACATTTCCATTTTCTTCATTTGGTAACAGTAATTACTCGTATCCAAATTTGTTTCCTCTCTGCAGGTTTATAAGCACTTCGATATGAAACATGAAGCAGCTTCACTGCTGGAATCGCGTGCTCGACAATCAGCGAAGAGGTGGAAGCTTTACCGTGATAGATACCAACATGGAGACTTCCTTGAATCTATGCGCTATTACATTGAGGTTGCAGAGGTTTACTCCTCCATCGATGCTGGAAACAAAACACACACTTCCTGTGCCCAGGCATCCCTTGTGTCCCTTCAGATCTGAATGCCTAATCTCCAGTGGCTTAAACTAACTAAAAGAGATGACCGTAGTACGCTGGTCAACCAATCACGGTTTCAAGAGGCGTTAATTGTGGCCGAAGCTTACAATCTTAATCAACCAAGTGAATGGGTTCCAATGCTCTGGAACCACATGTCCAAGCCAGAACTATTAGAACAATTTGTTGCTGAATTTGTGGCTGTGCTTCCACTCCAACCATCAATGCTTGTAGAATTGGCCAAGATATATAGGTCTGAGGTGGTTGCCATAAGTGGTCAGTCCAACTTTACGGTTTGGCTCACTGGAGGTGGTGGATTACCAGTTGATGTGCCAAGGTATCTCAGTAGGTCATTTCGGTGTTTGCTGATGAGAACAAGGGATCTGAGGCTGAGAGTGCAGCTGGCTTCAGTGGAAACCGATTTTAATGATGTGATCAAGGCATGCAACAAAGAGCTAGACAAGGTCCCCGAAAATGTTGGACCACTTGTTCTGAGGAAAGGCCATAGGGGAGCCTATCTACCTTTGCATTGATGTAACATAGAAACTATTACAGGAGTCGACTGAAGGATCATCTTGATGCGGTAAGCAGTTTTGAAGACATTATACATGATAGAATGGTGGGGGATATTTGTGACGAAGATTGCACTTGTTCATTCTTTTCTAGTTCAAGCTTCCTTGTAGCCTTGGTTCTTTCTGAAATGAGATTTTTTATAGAGATGAGTGTACAGTTATCAAGAGTCCAAATCTTTGCTTGATTTTGGGTTAGGTTAATGTACAATAATTCTTTTGGCAAGGGAATGTAAAATCTTTGTACATATGCCATATGGATCTTGCCTATTTGGGTCTTGACAGTTGGTTGCTTGCTTGATGGTGTTCGTGTGCAAGGTAACACTAAAAGGAATGTGAGGAATTTCACCCTATCTAGTCGATTAATCATCAAAGTGAACATATTCCTTAGTGTTTAATCTGCTAAATTCGATATTAGGCCTTTTTACCGTGTATATTATTGGCAACTTGTTGAATATGGAATTTTCAAAAAACTTGTTGGTTATGGAGGGTCTCGATAAGCAAGTGAAAAAAAATGTCAATGCATCATAATTTCATTTGGACAGCGGTTATGTAGAAAAAGTCCCTTCCCTCTTTTATAGCATTTTTAAAAGTACATTAGAGAGCGCTTATTTAGAAAACCACTGTCTTATTCCCTTGTAAAATACGTCACACAATGCGTCAAACAGAAGACAGATCTGATTTTTTTTTTATTTTAAAAATAACGTTTCTGTTAGTCTATTTGACGGAAGGGTAATTGGCGAAAACAAAACAAAACTCGGGGGTACTACACGAAATAAGCCAAAGTTTGGGGTATTTCGCGAAATTCGCCGTACCTCAGGGGTATCAGGCGAAAAAACCGTAAATTTTATATATTTTAATTTTGGGTTAAAATAATATTACACACTTAAAATATTAAAATGTTAAGGTTGGGCAACTTTTGTAATTTCTGGAAAGTGGAAAAGGGCATTTTTGCCACAAGCCCAAAACTTTGGGCCATTTTTTGTAATTAGCCGAAAAGGCTGTCTTCCTCCCCCCGACTGAACAACAGCAGCTGCCGAGAGCTTCTTTTGGAGCTTCAATGGCGGAATCGCGAGCCACATCGGATCCGATTGAGTTTAATACCACTTGGGCATTTAAGACCACATTAAAACACACATATTCCCTCATTTAATCGGCTTAATGGTGGACGAAAAATCTGGGATTTTGCCCAAATGCATCTCGTCTCTTTTCTAGGGCAAATTCACCATTGTTCAAATTGTTCCGATTGAGCGATTGTTTATGCTGAGTATATTCACACCTATCAAAACCCTATAAAATCCCTCTCCATTCGACCCTCTAAGGCATCCAATTCAAGCTTCCAATCTTAGAACCCTAGAAAATCGGTACCGAGTTGTTCATTTGCCAAATTCGAGAGTGTTAGAGCGTTGTTTGAGCAATTGAGTGTACCCTTAGCTGCGCCTACTAGTCCTCTTCCAAAGCCCTCATTATATGCCACCAGAGATCCACCACCGCGGCGTAATTGGAGCGTTTTCCGACGAGTGCCCTTCACGAATCCGACAAGGTGATTTTTAGCCAAAATCGGGTTTTTCTTCTTTTAATTTTGATTTTTTTAGGCTTAATCTTGATTAAATTAATTAATCCAGTTCAGTGAAAAATATTTAGGATTAATTTGACTTTATAAGAATTAAAATTAAATTAATTAAAAATATTTATAATATTATCTTATATTATGAATGGGTAAATTATGACTATTCATTTAGATAATATTTTGACCTAGAAAATTTTAGGATTATAAATAATTTATTTTATTAATTTATTTATGTTATGATTATTTAGAATATACGACTAATTAATTTTTAATCGTATAAATAATCGTTATATAAAAAAGCCTTGACTGATTTATTTGTAAGTTAAATAAAATCAATTAGAAACCGAGACATTGTATCCTTCAAATATTGATATTGAATAAAGTATCTAATATAATTTATTCATTTCTATGATTTGGGACGTCTCGGAATTTCGTTTGGAACGGGAATAAAGCATGGAGCCGATTTGCTTTTCGAAAGCAACCATCTCCGAAACACCGTTTATCTTCTTCGTGATTCAAGGCAAGTGGCGCTTCACTCTTGCTAATTTATTCCATACTTTTCTTAATTGACAATTAATCTATTGTCTTAATTAAGTTGGGATAAATATTCTTAATTTCTCGTTTGGGAACTTGTGTGTTAAAGTGTTGTATAAAATAAACCTTTTTATTAGGTTGTATACTAGCTATAACCCTTATATATATTATTATAGGGTGTTAGATAATAACTGGTATGGATTGTTGTGATTTGGTGTGGATAATAATTGCTAGTTAGCACGAGTAGTCGTAGGAACGCTATTACCTTGCGAGGTTTAGCTGTTTCTTTATAACTTGGTATTAAGAGGATAATTGCCCTAATACTTTTGGTCGTGACCTACCCTTATTTTATATAAGTGGTGGTGCACTTAGCTAGTGTCGAAACTCGGGATTCTTCCCATTCTAAATCTCATTGCGATCGAGATCGGTTATGGATAATAATAAAAGTCTTAACGTTAATGTACGTTTTGAAATTAAATAAGATAAGTGTCGTGTGACACATAATTAATATACCCTCGGGCGAGAAGTACAACGTGGAACCCGTCTGGTCTCTTGTCTTAAGTAAGTCCCATTTCCAATCTGGATTCGCATTACGCGGTTAGGTTGGTCGAGGACCCAAATATTCAACGAGACGGTTTTTAAAACTTTGTGTGATAGTATAATGTTCTCAAACAAATTCATGTAATTTCCCATAAGACTCAATTCATTGGAGTCTTCTTTTTAATCATACATCTTCATTCTTTTCGGTAGAAGTCTATAGACATATACCGTTTACCGAGTTTTATTCGGGAAACAAGGATAGTGATTATGTACGACTATAAAGAACCAATTTGTTTTCACCCTTTCATAGTCTTTCATTAGACTAACCAACCGTTTCCATTCCTTGCATGGTTAGCTGATGTCATCCGTCCTATGCGACACATCAGAGGTTGGTCCCCGACGATTTGAAGTAACCAATCGAAAACGAAGGCTTGTAGTTGAAGGTTGTGTCTTAAGTAGTAATAATTTAAAAGTGTGTGTGTTTTGAAATAAATGTAATGATTATATAAATTAGTTATATAATTAGGGTTTCTTTAAAAAGTCTTCCGCTGTAATTAAAAAAAGTCTTTTTAAAAAAGTCTTTCGCTATAATTTCATTTTGTTGTAATATCGTCCTTCTCAATTTGCAAGAGGAGTTTTAATATTAGTATTGAGTTTCTTTATACAAAAGTCTTCCGCTACTCTATCTTTATTTAACATTTATTTGTGTATTTAAGCTTAATTGTTTCGATTAAAGCCTAGGGTGACTTTGGACATTAACGTTTGAGGTCACTGGCGAGTGGCACTACCGACATAAGTCGGGGGTGTTACATTCACTCTTATCAGGGATGCTATACTGAGGAGGAACAACAACCTATAGCAGAATGCCAAGCTTCATTGGATCAAGTTCCAAGATCAATGTTGTTGTTGCAGCTACTTCTACAACTCCATCAAAGTCAGAAAGCTAGAAGCAAGATCTCCTCCATCACCAATGCAGTTGGCCTTCTCTTAACTGACCCTCAAGAGATTAAATATCACATCATTCTCCACTTTCAGAGCTGGTATGGAATTGATAATCAGTGCACACCTCCTGATCCTAGAGTCTTCCTTGAAGGACCCTTAGCTGATTCTGATGACCAACTAAAGATGATTAAACCCATTGATAAGGATGAAGTCAGAAAGGCTCTTCTTGACATTGGCAATAACAAGGCACATGACCCAGATGGATATGGAGCTCATTTTTTTAAGGATGCTTGGAGTACAGTTGGTGATGATGTCACCAAGGCAGTCCTTGGTTTTTTTGAGCATGGCAAACTCTTGAAACAAATTGGTTGCTCAACCATTGCCTTCATATCCAAAACTGAGCAACCTAGCACTATCAATGATTTCAGGTCCATAGCTTGTTGCTCTGTCATATACAAAATCATTTCCAAGCTCATTGTCACAAGGCCCCAAACAGTCCTCCCCAAGCTAGCTGATTGACAATGCTCAAGGTGCATTCATTAAGGGACGATCAATTAGACATAATATTGTTGTCTCTCAGGACCTGGTCAAGGGCTACAACAAGAAGTACACTGGCCCACACAGTGCAATCAAGATTGACCTTAGGAAGGCATATGATGTAGTGAACTGGTAGTTCCTATTCCATATCTTCCAAGAATTTGGTATTCATCCCACTATGATCATCTGGATTAGAGAGTGTGTCATCAACAACTCTTTCACCTTCAACATAGGAGAGGAGCTCACTGGATTCATCAAACACAAGAGGGGCCTGAGACAGGGTGACCCTCTTGCCCCATATCTTTTTGTTTTCATCATGGAATATTTTTCTCGATTGATCAAGCTCAAAAGCAAAGCTAGAGCCTTCAAGCTACATTCACAGTGCAACAGAGCTGGTATTACACACCTATGTTTTGTAGATGATCTCCTCATTTTCACTCATGGCAACATTCCCACCCTACAAGTAGTCAAGGAACTGCTAGATGAATTTTGCATCTGCTCTGGCCTCAGTATCAACAACAATAAGTCAAAGATTTTCCTTGTTGGCATGGGCAACAACTTGGAACACCAAGCAACTGATTTGATGTATATGGACAAGGGTGAACTTCTTGTGACTTACCTAGGGGTTCCTCTCTGCAGCAGGAAAGCACATGTCGAGGACTTCAAACCTCTTGTCAGCAAAATCAGGGAAGGTTAGCTGTTGGGCTTCTAAACACTTATCTTATGCAGGAAGACTCTAGCTGATAGTGCAATCCTCTATGGGATTCTCATTTACTAGTGCAAAATTTTCATAATTCCCAAGAAGGTCATCAAAGCTATCATTGCCACCATGAGAAACTTCATGTGGAGTGGATGTAACGAGGGAAAGAAAGCCCCAATTGCTTGGAGCAAGGTGTGTAGACCTAGGGATGAAGGTGGTCTTGGTCTCAAAGAGATTTTATCTTGGAACAAAACCACCATCACTAAGCTCATCTATGATCTGTTGAATGACTCCACCTCCATATGGCATACTTGGGGAAGGATCAATTTGATTAAAATATGAATTTTTAGGAGATTAGAAGGAAAGGAATAGACAATGCTCTTTGGACTACTCTTCTCAATACTAGAGATGATATTCTCTAGAAACTGAATGCATGATCAAGCCCCGTCATCATGTCAAGAGGAGACAAGTTTGACAACAAATCACTCTACAACGAGCTCAGGAATAGGGGATCAACCGCAAATTGGAATAGCTGGATCTAGGGGAAGCTTATCACACTTTCATGTGTTGGATGGCCATTCAAGGAGGGATCTACACCAAATGGAAACTGAAAAACATGGGCATTATTCAAGAAGATCTATGTCCTTTATGCAGTGGAGATCAATAGACTAATCATCACCTTTGGTTCCAGTGTAACTACTCTAAGGAGGTCGTGAACAAGGTACTCAGCTAGGGGAAAATAGGCAGAAGGCACACAGACATCCCGGAGTGGATTGGTTGTATGAGAAACTTGAAAAGCAAGAACACCTTGAGGTTTGCATTTTGGACTTGCAGCATCACAGCAACCATCTACTACATTTGGAGGTGCACGAACCTCAAAGTTTTCCAAGACAAGTGTATTAGCTCACATGAATGCTCAAGGATGATCATTAATCATATTAGATGTTATACTAGTTCTATATGGAGGAAAAACAATAAAGAAACTATAACATGGTTAGCGAGAGTGGGGATTAGGAGTTTTTCTTGTAACACCTAGGCTTGCCTAAGATCTTGCAAGTTTTATCACTTACCTTGAATGAGATTCTTACCTTTTCATTCAAAAAAAATGTTTAGATAAAAATAGCATGTACATGGAACCCAAGTCAACTTTTCCCAAAATAGTATGACTTCATGCAACCTATGTAGAGAAGCTGATGATGATACCAATCACATATTCTTCCAATACTCCTTTACAAGAAGCTTATTAAATCAACTCCTAGCTAATTTCAGCAATGATCCTTGATTCCTCAGCATTAGTAATGACTCCATCTCCAATTTAACTAAAGATAGAAATGGTATTAAGAATTTCGATATCCTCTGTTTTATTTGGTCATATATATGCAACATAGAAATGGAATTATCTTTGGAAGATTACAACATAACAAACCTCCATGGCATGAAGAAATCAACATTTACAAATGGTAAAAAATCGCTATTGAGAATGTTGCACGACCAAAACCCACAAAGAAAGATATTAGAGTTAGCTGAAAGAAGCCAACACCCACCTATGTGAAGTCGGACTTTGATGGTGCCAAGGGTAACGACCTCAACAATCACTATGGATTCGTAATCCGCAATCATGAAGGAATATAGTTGCTAGGACAGAGGTAGAATTACAGAAACCTTTGTCCTGCATGCTAAGATTTTTGCCTTATGTATAGGTGTGATGGAGGCTCATAGAAGAGGTATTAGCAGGTTTGAAATTGGAGGAGGTAACCTAACAGTTATCAACAATCTCATGAGGTAGATGGGAAACACCATGACAAATCAGGAGGTCCATTGAAGACATCATGTGATTTGGGGAGCTTTGATGAGATCAAGATTTTTCATATATTGCTACAGAGAAGCAACCAAGCAGCAAATTATGTTGCCACAAGAGAATGCAATATGCAGATCATTAGACAACATGTTTCACTCAAACACAAGGAGGAACACACAATTTTCCCTATCTTGTGAAGGATTTATTTCTTAAACATTATCCGCATAGATAATTTAGGTTGAGCCTTTCTTAGAAAGGTCACCTAGCTAGTTCTCAATCATTGTAGGAAAAAAATTTGTCCCAATGTTATTACACTACCAGGTGGGCGAGCACGTTTTGATGACACATCTTATATACTCTTTTTGGAAGTGTTATATTATTCTTCTATTTTTTATTAAAAAATATTTGTCAGTTTAGAGTTTAAATAATGATTTATTGGTGAATTATAATATATGTTATTGAAAATTGTCCATATTGACATTTCCTATATAAATTCTCTTTATTCATAATATAGTGAGTATTTATTGAATTGTAAATTTTAAAAAAAAATTATAATATTTATTTATTTATTATATTCTTCAATAGTTGTGTAAAAAATAAAGTAAAAAATATTATTAACGGATGAAGTATAAGCTCATAAACACCCAATCAAATTACTATCATATAAGCTTATGAAAGGAAGATCATCCTTTTTAAATTCAGATGTGGATAATAAATGTGGGGAATTTTCGGGATTACAGGGAATGCATTTAAATCCAAATTAATACACAGCAGAGACAAATGATCGAGATGTTAAGCCTTTAAATTGATGGTATCGTAACCCAATTGTGTGTTGGTCTTCCTGCATATGCGGTTAGCTATTACTTGAAACTGCCCTATGCCCCTATCTAATTAATACGGAGTATTAGTCTTTTTTTTCTTTTTATGTTTTTTCCATAAAATTAGATTTTTTTGTGATTTTCTGATTTAAAATAAAAAATATTTATTGTAAATATACCTAAATAGGCATGCTTTGCTATTTTGTAGTTTATAGGGTATTTTTACAAACTTTCTTATAAAATAGGGTATCCATGCAAATTCTCCAAAAAATAAGAGGAAAAAAACTTATTTCCATTCGAAAAAATCTATACTAGAAAAACACTTAAAATACCTAAGTAAGATACTTGAGATATTCCGGGAAAGGTAATCCCTCTGAGTGTGTATATTCGTGTCGTGTGTGACGATTATATTGTTATTGGTGACAAGATAATACTCGACTAATAACAAGAACTGAATGTTGAGAGTTCTAAATAATTAAATCATTTCGTTATCTTTCAAAGAAAATGAATGTTATGATGATCGACATTGAAACTTCAATAAGATAGTAAACCAAAAACATATATTTTCTAGCTTGGTCACATGTAACTTTTTAGTAAAAGACACATGTTTTGTTTGTAATTTGGTAACTTTTACGTCTAACTTCGAATTGATGGGAAACTATTTCTATCAAATGAACATCATACATGTTTTTAAAAATTATAGTGACAAATCTAATTACATATTTTCTCTTCTTATATAATAGGATTTCAGCTAGCGCATTTTCTTTCAATTTCCTCTCCAAAAATTTATGATCTTTTGGCTTTCAAAATCTATGTTGCGTGTGACATTTTTTTGTTATGGTCGTCATGATAATACTTGATTAGTGACAAAAACTTTAACGTTGAATGTTTTAAATAATTCACTCTTGATATTGGAATTTCAAAGAAAAATGAGTGGTATGATGACATTAAAATTTCAAGAAGGTAGATAGCAAAACCAAAATCAGATTATTTCTAGCCTTTTCATATGCAATTTTTTAGTTAAAGACAAACATTTTGTTAGTATTTTAATATCTCTTAGGTCTAACTTTGAAATGATGGGAAAATATTTCTATCAAATGATCATCATACGATTTTAAAAAAAAATTATAATAACAAATCCGATTGTATGTATTCTCTTCTTAAACAATGAGATTCCACTAGTGCATTTTCTTTTATTTTTCTCACCAAGATTCATGATCTTTTGGCTTCCAAAATTTGTGTTGCGTGTAACATTTTTGATGTTGTGGTTGACAATCTTCTTCTTACATTGTTGTAGAACAAGCTCGTTCTATTTTGTTGTAGAACAAACTCGTAAGCATCATGTCGGTCTCTTTTATTTAACATGTCATATGAAAAAGAGGTAATTCAAGTTTCCTATATTTGGTAATCAAGACACTTTCAATCGAACAAGATACAAGATTTTCACTAGTCTCCATATTAATCTTGTGTACTTTAATATTTATCATGTCATCTAGTAGACTGGTTTTTGGGTGTTTTACTGATTCTCAATGGAAAAAATCAGAAAATATATTAAAAAATGGAAGAAAAAAATATTAAAAGAAAACACAGAAATACTTACCATTAGGCATATTTTTTCTCTCCCTCCTATAATCACGATTATTAAAGATGAAAATCAAAGATATTGTGAGATCTTAAAAAAGGTTTTGCAATCTTCCTTTCACCCTTATCATGGCACTATTTCGATTCACCCGAACTCCTTTCGTTTATCGTTTTTTTTTTCCGAAGTCGTCTTCTGCATTCTTTGCCGAAGCAACCATGGGTAAGTTTCGTATCTGTCATACTGCAAATTCTATCCCGTCGGACTTCTCTGTTTTGCAGGTATTATTCATGTCATCTGCTTGTGTTTCTATATTTTTTAGGTTGAAGCAACTACTTGTTTTCCTATTTTAATCTCTGTATTTGAAAATTATTATTATGTTTTCTGAAATTATAAAAAAATATTAATGAAATTTGAAATTTACTTTTTTCTTAAAAAAACAGTTTTTTTAGGGTTCGAGCCAATGTTTATGTACATATAGGCAAATTTTTTTTACTTCAACACACACACATTTATATTCATGCGCACACGGTCTAAAAACGCATTCACATGCACCTCCAGTAAAAAGACAATGTATGCACATCCATACCGATGCCTATGCACATATAGCTGCACTTTACCATATATAGTCATGCACACATGATCTAGAAACTCATGCACACCTTCAATTAAAAAACAATGTATACACATCCAAACCAATGTTTATGAACATATATACAAAATTTTTTACACTTTTACAAAGTGATACACGAACAGATTAAAAAAAATGACGTATCCACACCTTGTACAACATAGATGCACATTTAGGTTAATTTCTATGCACATGTGGGCAAAAACATATATGCTTTTTTTTAATAAAAATGATATTTTTGAAAAAAAACGTATTTTTTGCCGGATGTGCACAAATTTTGTTTTGTGTGCATCATTCTCACATTCTCGCGGAAGAATTCATTCTCATGTGTAATCTTTTTCTAAATTACCATATACTTTACTATTGATAAATTATATAATGATATATTTAATAATTCTAATTTGACAATGTTATAAATTTAGCTATTAAAATATTGATGATGATAAATATTATAAAAAATTGATGGTCTTGACGCAATCAACCGAAATCCGCAATGATGTCAAGGGGCGGGAGTTACCACCAATCTTTGTTATATTAGCTTTCGGTCTGTAGGGGCACGAGCTGCCATTACTCTTAATTCTATTAGCAATGATGTCAAGGGGCAAGAGTTATCACCAATCTTTATTATATTAGCTTTCGGTCTGTAGGGGCACGAGCTGCTATCACTCTTGATTCTATTAGCTTTCGGGCCGCAGAAGCACGAACTACCATCAATCTTCATTCTATTAGTCTTTGGGCCGCAGAAGCACGAGTTGTCATCGAGTTAAATGCTATTAGCTAGCCTATAGGCCACAAGGGCACGAGCTGCCATAAATCTTTATTCAATTAGCCTTCGGGCCACAAGGACACGTGATGCCATCACGTTTTATGCTATTACCCTACGGGCCATATGGGCACAAGTTGTTAGTAGTTAAGCCTTCCGACCACAGGGGGCCAGGGGCTCAAACTGCCAATAAGCCTTCGAGCCACAAGGGCACAAGCTTCCAGTAAGCCTTCGGGCCACATGGGCACAAGATGTCATTAAACCTTCGAGCCACAAGGACATGAGCTACCAATAAGCAATGAGCCACTAGCCTCCAATCCAACTAGTCGTATGACCATTCTAGATTGCAATTGATGTTCATATTGTAGATTAGAGAATAGTCGAGGGCATACCCCTCACATAGAAAATAGTTGTATGGCCACTCTAGATTGCAATTGATGTTCATCTTGCATATCAGAGAATAAGTCGAGGGCATACCCTTGCACTAAAAATAGTCGCATGGTCACTCTAGATTGCAATCGTTGTTCATCTTGCAGATCAGAGAATAAGCCGATGGAATACTCCACACATATAAAATAGTCACATGGCCACTCTGGATTGCAATTGATGGAGAATGTATGAAGAAAATAGTCTTTTCGCTAAAGAGCGACAAAAAGCATACTAGCCTTATGGCCACTAGCCTTTATGGCCAACCAGCACGAATCGCCTACTAGCCTCGATCATGATCAATCTCCCATTCATAAGTTGACGAAGGCACCGAGTAACAAGCCACGGGGGCAAAAACTGGATCAGTGTATAGTCATCGACTAGCCTTAGGGACACATAATGGTTGTCTTGATGACACCAAGAGCACTGAAGCATATACGGAGACACTATTTACTATTTTGCACATATGTGTTGTGCATCTTTTGTCTATAATCATGTCTACAAATGCATCTAGTATTATTTGCTCTCACCATTGTTATTCAAAACCTTCGCTAAAGACACTTTTTGCAACCTAGGTTATAGGCATAAAGGAGAAAAAGTATCACGGCATGAAGGGGAAAAAGTACCACGCGCCCACGTGAGCGAACTAGATGATCATAGACTAATATTGAAAGGCTACATCTAAAGCTAGCTCGGACAAAATATTGCCCAAAACAACCTCCTTAGCCACAATTAATGTTTAAAGAACCTAATGGGCATTTGTTGAGGTAAAATTAATACCTTTATCTTATATCATTATCAGTTAATGGTGTTTATATTGTTATAATAGTCAAAAGCCCATTAAGGCTATTTAAGTTGTTCCTCGAGAAAGATGTAGGCTATTTAAAGCCCTTTAACCGTAGCAGAAATAATCACTATTTATTATGAAACCCTTGTCTCTTTTAATTGTCATCCAATTCTCTTTACGACAAATCCTATCCCTTAATGATAATTGGATAGATTTAACTTGAACATCGGAGGTGAAACGAGGGATAAAGCCTTGTCTTTGGTTGTTTTCTCTATTCACAGGGCATCGAAAATGAGATCAGATAGAGTCTAAAATCACCGGAGTTGTGAATTTTCGTCGTCGACATCTAATTTATTATAATACAAATTTATTCTACCACGGTGATGATCATAAGATTAGAAGCCGAAACCCAATTGACAGGTCCGGTTAAGAGAGTAAGGTTCCGGTGCGGACGGTTGTTACGGTGCGGACGTGCGGACATGCACTTTAGGGTCTTAAATGTGTATTTTAGCGTCTTAAATGTGCACTTTTGCAAAAAAAAATAGAAAAATGCTTGGGAAAAAAATCAATTTTTTTTTTGTTTTCTTAATTTTTTTTTACAAAAGTGCACATTTAAGACGTTAAAGTGCATATTTAAAATCCTAAAGTGCATGTCCGCACGTCTACACCGTAAGAACCGTCCGCACCAGAACCAAACTGCCAGTTAAGAATTGGGTGAGTTTTTATGATGGAGTTTGTCAAAAGTAAAGACTGGTTGAATATAATTAATTAATTAATGAGAGGTATGAGATATTGCATGGTAGCCCACGTCATAAGCCCCGGGCAATGCCGGGTTGTGTGCAAGTACGTATGTGACTCTAGCTATCTGCTGCGCGCAGCAGCCGTGCAGATCATCATGATTTTTTTTTATTTAATTTTTTTTGTGAAAAGAGAGGTATAACTCTCACACAAACAAAAATGTAAAAAGATTACCCGACAACAAAACGAGGCATAATCCGACCTCTAGCATCCTCAAGGAGAAAAGCGACCACTCCATTCAGAGGTTCGTCTAAGACATGAAAACCAAAAGCAAAAGAAAAGGCCAAAGAAGCTATGAAATCAGCAACGAAATTAGCTTCTTTATAAATAAGACAGAATCGGAAGTCCTACTTTACTTAACTCATCATGATTCTGATCCACAATTCAAACAACTCAATGAATCCTACTTTACTTAACTCATCAGACATATTAAATCAGCACTAACCAAAAAACACCTATATATTATAAAACATATCTATATGTACGTGTACGTGTATGTGTATGTGGGGGATCCAAGCTAAGACTTGAGACTTAAGAGGGGACGTCTTTTCACACCACTTTCTCCGCGCCTCCTTAGCCTCTGCTCTTGGGCGCTTTTCTCTCTATTTATATATACACACAGTCACACACACACTCTCTTTTCTGCTCTTCCTCTTCTCCTCCTTCAATTCAACTGCAATTTACAAGCTGTTTCGCTAGCTAGTGACTCCGAAAGTGTCCGGTACGGTAAGAATTAGCCAATTTATTCATTCATTTGGGTCTTTCATTTTCACACAATTGATCGATTCTTAATTGAGTAGCTAGGTCGACAAAACGTGTGTGGGGATCGAACTTCGGAGCTCGATCGATCAGCACTTGACTAGTACTTGAGCATCGATCTAGAATTGTGTGTGTGCGCGTGTGCATCTGTCAAACCCTTCAAACGCACTCTTCTTACTTTCTATGCCTTTTTGTCAAACACTTGGACGAGTTTTATTGATTTTGTATTGCACTTCCGAGATTGGGGTGGGTACTTTAAGCAACCCCAAACTTAATTCCCCATGTTCGGAGTGTTCATCTCTATTATTAACTTCATCTTTTTCATTTTTTTGGTATAAATAAATACAAGGGTGATGAAATCAAGTAGTAAATTGGTTGACCTTCATGATATTCAAGCAAGATCTAGCTTAATTTGACACTCTCCGGTCCTCTCTCCCCCAACCCTTCGAAACCAGTGCAATTCCTACACGAGATCCGAACCCTACTGTGCAATTTTTTTTATATAAGTACACTACTTTATTTATGTATTTTTAAAATTTTAATTTAAGCATATGCTATAATAATTCTGATATATATGTATGCATGTATATATATATATATATACACAATTTCGTTTTTACAGGTAATCAAATCCTTAGAAGTTGCTAGTATTACAGCTGAAACCCAGAAAAATTGAGATTTATCAGCAGAGGAAGAGTAAAAAGCAACTTCAAAGCGCCCCAAATTCATCTTCTCTTAATTAAATCAAGGGTGGGTCTTCATTAGTTGTTATAAATATACTGCTCATATATGTCATTTCTCCTTCTTGTGCGTATACATGTTTTTCATCTTAATTACCCTTGTTAATTTTGCTGGATATTTCTATTATAAATACAAAGTTATATATATATATCTTTATGAGAAAAAAATCTGCAAGAAATTATACAAAAACCCACTTGATAAGTCCTCAACCCAGAGATCTACAAAATATATAGTTGCAGACTGAATTTTTCATACAACTACCCTACAGAAGTAGCTACTCTTAAAATTATCCTAAATGAGTAGTTAGCCTTCTGAATTCTCAGTTCTGATCCATCCCATTAGCTTTTTTATTTTCTTGCACAGTGGTAATTTCTCTCTTCCTCTTTGGGCCGGTACTTTTTTTTCTTCTTCTTATTTTTTATTTAATTTAAATCTTTAATCCCCCAGATCCTTAGAAAAACAAAGAGGGAATGGTGGAGGGATCGGAATTATTTCATTTTTAATTATAATGACCTGAATTTGAGGAGTATGAGCTACGGTGTGTTTGACTGTGTTTTCTTTTCATGCTTTAATTTCCTATTTCTTTTTTTACCATTTTATTGTTGTGGTTTACCCCTCAATTCATCTATTTGATGGATGTGACACAAGAATCTTCCCTAACCGGAATTTACCCACAGGAATATATCATGCTATAGATTTATAACTGTTAAATTCATGAATCCATCTCTCTTCACATTTCACACATTTATATATACTCGCTCACTCCACACCGTTTTTATTTCTTCCTCCAATTCCAACACATTTAAACTTCTCTTCTCTCTATCAAATTATTGAAGGCTAATCGATCATTATGGCCTCCTCGTCATCGTCGGCAACCTCATCGCCGTGCGCGGCGTGCAAGTTCCTCCGGCGGAAGTGCCAGCCGGAGTGCGTGTTCGCGCCGTATTTCCCGCCGGACCAGCCGCAGAAGTTCGCCAACGTGCACAAGGTGTTCGGAGCGAGCAACGTGACGAAGCTGCTCAACGAGCTGCTCCCCCACCAGCGAGAGGACGCCGTCAACAGCCTCGCCTACGAAGCCGACATGCGCCTCCGCGACCCCGTCTACGGCTGCGTCGGCGTCATCTCCCTCCTCCAGCACCAGCTCCGCCAGCTCCAGATCGACCTCACCTGTGCCAAGTCCGAGCTCTCCAAGTACCAGAGCCTCTCCACCGCCTTCACCACCGCCGCCGCCGGCGCCTTCCACCACCACCACCAGAACCTCGGCATTAACTTGCTCGCCGGCGGGAACGGGAGGGGGGAGAGTGGCCACCACTTCCACCACCAGCTGTTTCCCGGCGGAGGAGGCGCCGGACACCAGAGCCAGCTGGGGATGCTTCGGAGCTTCGATGCGGCGGCGCCCGGGAGCGGGTGCGAGGGAGGGCTGCTGGCGATGAATCTGACGGCGGCGGCGGCCGGGATTGGAGGCATCGGCGGGCAGATTCAGCAGCCGACGGCGGCCGCCGCCGGGGATGATCGGTGGGGTGCTGTTGACCCCACTGCTTAGGGTTTCGTTTTAGTTTGTTTTGATTTGATAATGGAAATTGAATCAGTGAATTCGTGGTGGCAAACCCTAAAACGAATTGGGTAAGTTCAACTTTTTTCATATATTTTTTGTTCCTTCTTTTTGGACTGCTTAATATAATAGCTATTGTAATTAGTATTGTTTTCTTTTAATCCGAATTTGGGGTTATAATTAATTAAGGGAAAGTTAATTTTTTGAATACCGGCTATTGCCTGCAATCATAAATATGTGAGATATATATACTTGCATCGTGCACAAGATCGATCTAAATGAGGGATTTCAAGTATATTATATATTTGAATTGTCATCCAACAAAATTAGGGTATTCACCAAAGTCCTTTGGTCTTATTGCGTATTTATAAGCTTTAATTTGATGATGTAATGATTGTAGTTCAGTGGATGATATTGATGGCTTACATTTGCAGGTCTATAAATTTAAGTTGGAATTGAAGACAAATATAAATGGTGTGACTTGCTTGGAAATGAGTAGTGGAGAGAGATCGAATTTGGTATATTGATCTAATTATATGGTGTATGAATGTATGATGAACTGTACGCTTGAGTCTACTTTTGGTTGCATTTTTTTTTGATGTATTTGTACTTGTGTAATACTCGTTTTTGTTTTGTTTTTTGGTAAAAAAAAAAAACTAGTTTCGTCTCTAGACTACTAATTAGTTACGTACTATGTATTCATTAAGATAATAAAGCTAATTTTTTTAGCATCGCATTACTAGGGGCAGATTTGGTATTTGATTATATATTACTGTCTAATTTCAATCTTGTCATATATATAGTACCTCTATATATCAATTTGATCAAAATCAGGGATTGAAACGTAACGTACTGAACCAATTTATATATCAATTGATCATTATTATTTATACTTATTAAAAGTTGTTCTTTATTGTGCATCCAAATGCTGATTAAATGAATTAAAATATAGCTATATATACCGTACCATATGCACAGTTATTATTTTTTGGGCAAAAAGCATAAAAGTCTGATATTCTCAGCATGCAGCAAAGTTGAGCAGTAGTTTTCTGAGAGTATAGCTATAATATTATAAGTTATAACTATATAGAAATATGCACGGATTGAGATAGAAGTAATTGCCAGCTACGTACGTATAGTAGTATAATATATCCAGCTATACTTTAATTAATTACTATTTGACTGGTTTAAATATACAGAAAATTTCTAGTCCAATTAATTCTCATCTGCTAAACATCTGAAATGGCAGGGATTAATTAGGGCTTGCAGTGGAATGTTCACAATTAATTACATTCAAATTAATTTCTGAGACCCCCAGAGATTTCTTTGGATTGCTTAATTGCTAGCAGTAGCTACCTATTAAGTTGCAGCAATCCTTTGACTACACATTCATTCACAATTAACCTATTATACATTTCCATCCAAAAAACACATTCATTCACTTGCAAATTCCTTCATTCTTGTCTGCAGGTAGAGAAAACCTTGGAATAATTAGAATGCAAATTATACATGAAAAGACAAAGATACATGATTAAAATATTATCAATCATGGGTTTCCAAAATCGGTCGTCAATCAACCACAGACATATATCATCATCAATTGGGGTTGACATTCTATGATAGTGATGATATGGAACATCTGAAACATACACACATGCATGCAACAAAGCATAAAGAAATTAACTTAATGATACATATATATATTCATATGTATACACACACATGTAGCGCGCTAGGGTTACTAACTTAGTGTATGAGTGAAATGAATGCACATTTAGCTGTATTTAGTATGAAGTGCAATGGGTGAATGTTAAATTCAAAGCATTCCCCTGAAACAAAAGGCACAAAAATTAACCAAGGGACAAATAAGAAGAAAGAGACGTCTTTAATTAATTTATTACACTTTGCCTCTTTTTTTTTTTCTTCTTCTTCCAGAATACAGAGATGACTGAATGGTCATCAAAATGAGAGGTGGGTGGTGACTGGTGAAGAATAAATTGAAATGTTTTTTGTTTTAATTTTATAAAGTTTGTAACCGTTCAAAAGAAACAAAATATGTTACAATATTTTTGCTGGATTTGTTGAGGGTGCAGAGCGTTGCACAGAGAGGTTGAAGGCGTTACAAAATGAAGCTCAAGAGAAAGAAAGTTTAAAGAAGGGGAAACAATAAGAGGAATTTGTTGTCGTTCAAACTCCGAAGGTGAAACTAAGAGATTCAGGTTTTACACGAAAGAAGAAAATATTTCTGAGGGAAATAAAAGAAGACAGAGAGGAGGGTTTGAAGCCTGAAACACAGGCACATGGACACATCTGCATCCTGGCGGATCAAGTCAAAACGACGTAGTTGACTTATTTTCGCAAGATATGAGTGTACGTACGTAGTCTTGCGGAAATGAAAACTGGAAGAGGGAAGAAGAGAAAAAGGGAAAAGATGAGTGTATTGAATGATTCGTAATCATGACGTACGTACTAGATGTAATGATGGTTTTGCATTGCTATTTAATGCCATTTGCCAGGCCTTTTCTCTCTTATTTTCTCACTGTCTTACGGAGTACTTTTTTTTCCTGTCCGAAGTATAAGTTGTTGTAGGATGTGAATTTGATCGTTTTAGGATTTTATAATAAGATACAGTATTAATGTAAAGTGTTATAGAATTTCGTTACTCCGTATTATGGACGAAGGATTTTTGCCCAGTGGGGGCACAAATCTTGCGTGACTAAAAATCAATTTTAAAATATAATTTTTTTAAAAAAAATTGAGTTAATATGACGAAAATAATCCGATGTAATTATTATTAATAATAAATTAAAAGAGTTTCTCATGAGGGATACATGATTACAAAACAATGATTCAACAATGCATGGAAGATGTGTAAAAAAAATCAACAAAAAACAAGAATTAATCGAGACTGAGTGAACATAACATATGCATAATAAAAATTCTCTTCATACCAATGGGGACAAAAATGATAAGCCGAGATTCAGTGATTTAAGCAACTAAACATTACTTAGGAGTGCTCTCTTTTTATTGTCGAATTACATGACATGGTTAAATTTGCTTTATATTTGATAAACATAAACTTTATATGTTCTATCCTATTCCTATATCAATTCAATTTAACCTTATTGAAAAATAAAAATTGAAAATGATATCATCTAGTACTCTGATTGTTGGATTAGTTCACTTTCGACATTAGGATGTTTCTCTAAGCACCCAATCTAATTCATTTCATATATAGAGAAACAAAAATTATAGGTAAACTACTAAACTGTATAATCTCAACCCCTTATTTATATCGCATACACTATAGATTCAATTGAACATAACATTACATTGAATAGGGAGAAACAATGGATAAAGGTAGGCTCAGATAAGAAGTGATGCAAAGTAAAAAAAATATATATATATATATATATTAGTGGGGGCTCGTGCCCCCACTCGTCCCTACGTAGGTCCGCCCCTGCGTATTATTGAAATATTTTTCAAAACCATTTATCAGGGTCATGATATTCATACCCATAATTTTTTGTTATTTATATCCTTCATACTACTACTTATTATATAGTAGTATGCATATTTTAAAACTAAAAAGTTTAACTTTAAAAAATTTAACTTAATATTAAATAACTTAAAAAGCCTCACTTTATATACACAATTTTGTGGGTTTTTTTTTAATGGTTTATGGTTTATAGGATTATAGGTTCAATGGTTAAGGTGGATATGGTCAATAGGATTGTACTGTTTTTAGGATTAGGATGTGTGGAGTTTCTAAAGTTAAGGGTTTCTAGGTTTATTGTGTGTAGGGTTTGGGGATTTATATGAGCGTTGTTTTTATAGAATGGATTTAAAGAGTTAGGGTGTGTGGAGTTTATAGAGCTTTAGAGTCCGTTTGGTATTGATATCATGTATGAGTATGGATATCACGCATTCACATATATGTGTTTGATATAATCCTGATATCGATATCAAATTGATATATGCTTTTTGGTATAGGGTATGGATATCATGATATGGTTATGAGTGATATATCAGAGTGTTATTTTGATATCTCCCATATAATGAATATATCAAAAACCTCACTCATGTCTATACTCATACTCGATACCTTGATATCACTCAAACTCAAATCTTATACCATTACCTGATATCTCATATCTTTGGTATCGATACCAATGAGCCCTTAGGGATAATTTGAAAAGAGGAAACTACTTGTTAGAAGAGTATATGAAAAATGATTTTGTAGGTTTTGTAAAATTTTAAGGGTTTAGGGTGTAATAACCCCTAAAAGTCCCAACTTTTGTTTTGTAAGCAAGACGTGTTAGGCATGTTCTGTAATCCTGTAAGAACCATATGAATGTGTGGATACACATTTAATGAAATATATGGGTTCTAATTATTGGAGGGTTGCTAAAATCGGAATTAAGCAAGACCCGCGATCAAGGCCCGGGAGCCGCGGGCGAGGCATTGCCCACGATCGCGGCTATGCAACCGCGGGCGCGGCATTGCCCGCGACCGCGGTTTTGCCCAAAGGCCAAACCGCGATCGTGGTTTTGCCCAAAGGCCAAACCGCGATCGTGGTTATGAAACCGCGATCGCGGCGCCATTGCTTCATCTTCTTCCTCGTCTTTACTGAGACGCCGACGATCGAGGTTCGGCGTTTCTTCTCCGAGCGGCCGGTTTAGGGAGGCTAAACGGTTGTCCTTCCTCGCATTTAGTGGAAGAGCTCCACCCTTGCCCTATAAATAGGGGCGGATCCGAGGGTGCTCTTCACATCCTTCATCTCTTCCTCTCGTAGTAGCTCGGTGTGGTGTTGTCGTCAGAGTTTGGTCGTCGTCGATCGTTGTCAGAGTCGGAGGTCCATCAAAGCGAAGCCAAGAGTGGTGGTGGTGCGCGTTTGTCCAAGAAGCTAGATCCGAGCCTCGTCTTCCCTCGGTATGGCTCCATTGTGTTCGTTTAGCTTGTCGCTCGACAATGGATCCCACGACTGCGGCATAAATACCGCGATCGCGGCTGGGCAGAGGCCCGCGATCTCGGCTAGGCATGGAACCGCGATCGCGGCCTATCTGTCGCGGGCGCGGTTTTGCCCAGCAAAGCCGCGATCGCGGCTATGCAAACCGCGATCGCGACACTGCCTTTTTCTTCGTCTTTTCGTTCCTTCATACCCGTAACTAATTAGGGTTTTGTTTTAAAACTTGTCTCATATGCGTCGTCGGTGTTGGATTGTGCTCGTCTCCATGGCTGATTGTACGGATTGGAATCCGACCCTATTGAATGATGATAAATTCCAACGGGAATTTTAGTAGGCAGCCGTGCACAAGTTCAAGTTCCCGGATTTCGGACCCAACTCTTCGTTCGTCTAGACTAAGGCAAATGGCGGTTCGCTCTTGTTGATTTATTCCATATTTTTCTTGATTATCAATTACTTAATTGTTTAATTAAGTTGGAATAAAGTTGTTGATTTGTGTTTGGGAACTTAAACGATAAAATGTTGTGTTAAAAATATGAATTTATAATAGGTTGTATATATTGCTAGAAACAACGCTATTATATATAATTCTATATGATATTACCATAAAGTGATAAATGGATTTTGGTGTGGATTTATATGTGGACTTACATGCTTAGTTAGCACGAGTATTCGTAGGAACGATATGTACCTTGCGAGGTCTAGTCGTTTATTTATAACAAGTATTAAGAGGTTTTTGCCCTAGTACTCCTGGTCATGACTGTACCCTTATTCGGATATAAGTGGTATATGTACTTAGCTAGTGCCAATATTCGGGATTCATCCCAAAGATATCTCTCGTATCGAGATGGTGTGAATTAAAAGCCTTAACGTGAATGTACGTTTTTGAAAGTAAATAAGATAAGTGCTTTTACACACATAATTAATATATCCTCGGGCGAGAAGTACAACGTGGAACCCGCCCGGACTCTTGTTAGAGTAGGTCCTCTTTCCAATCTGGATTCGCAGTACGCGGTGAGGTTGGTCGTAGACCCAAATAATCAAGGTCGTTTTTATAAACTTGTGTGAAAACTTAACGTTCCCAAACAATTACATACGTTTCCTATAAGACTCAGTTCCGTTGGAGTCTTGTTTTCAATGCATATCTTCTTCTATCATTCCGTGAAAGTTTTGGGTTATGTATCGTTCCTTCGGTTGTTATTCGAGGGACAATGATAGTAAACGGTTACGATCACTAAAACCATTCTGCTTGTACCCTTGTATAGTCTTTCATTAGACTAACCAACCAGATTTTATGCCTTGCATGGTTGGCTGGTGTCATCCGTCCTATACGGCACATCAGAGGTTGGTCCCCGACGATTGAAGTAACAATCGAAGAGAAGGCTTGCAGTTGAAGTTTGCGTTTTAAGAAGTAATATTTCCAAGGCGTGTATGTTTAATTTGAAATAAATGTAATACATAGTCATGTAATTAGGACTACTTTAAAAGAGTCTTCTGTTGTAATTTAAAAGTCTTCCGCTGTCACTATACTTTGTTGTAAAACCGTCCTTCTCATTTTACGAGAGAAATCTTAATAAAAGGTTGAGTTTTATTCATTTAAAATGTCTTCAGCTGATTATTCTTTCGTTATTTAATATTTATGTATTTATTTAAGCTTAATTGTTCCGATTAAAGCCTAGGGTGACTTTGGACATTAACGTCTAAGGTCACTGGCGTGTGACACTACCGACATAAGTCGGGGGTGTTACATAGGGTTTTGTAAATTTAGTTTTTTTATTGTTTAGAATAATATATGAAAAAGTTTTTCTAGGATTTAAAATTTTAGGATCTAGGTTTCAAGGGTTTAAGGCTCATAGATTTTATTATTTTAAACGTTTTTTTATGGTTTCAATTTTTAAAAAACTTATTGTTTCTAGGATGGATTCTGAGTTTTTGCCACAACAATCGTAGTTTACTTAAAAATGAGAATGTTTACAAAACTTGATTATGATACAAGTTTAAATGGTTTAGCATATGTTATCTCAGTTTTATTACACAAAAGATTTTTAACCGTAGTGGCTTAAACTTGACATGAAACATCTCAACTTGTTTTGAGGGGTGAAACATCTCTATTTTCAAAATTCCATAGGATTACAAACACTCATTTCATATAAATAAGTTTATTATTCAAATTGACTAGAAACTAAAAAAAAAAACGATAAATGAATTTTTATACTAAGTGTAATATGAATATCTTTCACTACCTTGAAATAAAGCAAAATTATTCCAAAATCCAAACTTAATTATTTATAAAAATGTTTTAATAGGCATACTAAATCGAATTAGTATGCGTAATAATTTGAATTGCATAGGGTTTGAAAGAATCTATGCTTACCTATGACAAATTCCACGCATCCAGACTCATAAGGTAACCTACGCGTATGATATTTTTGTTTGAAAGTAAACCATAAAATTCCACGGATTCATATAAATAATAGTTTTTTAAACATATCTAGTTTGAAAGTAAACAAAGATTAATGCATTGAAAGCCCTAAATCACATCCTAGAAACCCCATGCCTTAAAAATGTTAAGATCCTAAAAGCACAAAAAACTAAACCATAAAATTAAAATAATAAAATCCCTAAAACCTTAAATCCTAAACCCTAACAAAATCTCATATATTTATCTATAAAAAAACTAAAATTTTAAGCCATAAACCCTTAATTTTTAACATCCTACGAATATACTTTTTCATTTATTTTTATAAAAAATGTTTCTTAAAAATCATATAACCATATTTATATAAACCTGAGGCACCCTAACTCTTTAAACCACAACCATAGAGACTACAACCCTATACATAAACTATAAAGCCAATAAACATTAGACACTAGAAAGTAGAAACCCTAAAAACTATCGACCTAGAAACCCCTAACTCTAGAAACCCACACAACCTAATCCTAAAAATCCTAAAACTCTATGAATCCAACCCACCATAATCATTTTAACTATAACCCTATATATCACAATCCTTTAAACTAGAAATCCCACAAAGTTGCAAGTCTTAAGTTAAACTTTATTTAAGTTATTTATTAAATTAAAGTTTTCAATATGATTTTATATAAGTTAAAATTAAAATTCAAAGTTTGAACATTTAATTCAAAGTCTTTTTTATTAGCTAGGTTATAAGATTAAATTTAATGTTTCTAAGTCTAAATTGCAAGGTAATTTTTTTATTAAGTTAAAAGTTTTAGTGTAATTTTGTTGAGTTTGGTGTTAGATTTTTTTGATATTTTTTAAGTTATAAGTTTTTTTGTTAAACCGTCAAGCTGGCCTAGATTGGATCAGGTCAAAATATAGTAAAAATCGTCAAGAGGTGGCTTGTTCATGAACCGGGGCCACCATACTACTTCACAATTAGTGATAGTATGCGTACTACTACACAATTAGTGGAAGTATTGGTACTACCACGCAATTAGTAGTAGTATGCATACTACGACACAACTTTGTGTAGTAGTATGTATACTACTACACATTGAGTAGTAGTATGCATACTACTACACATTGAGTAGTAATATGTTGTTAGATTCTTACATCTTCAGTTTTATTTTTATTTTTAAAAAATCAAACATATTTGTACTAATTGAGTAGTAGTACAAAAGGTATATATTTATTTAAAAATTATGGGTATGAATATGAACCTCGTTTATCAGTTACTAACGCTTCGTTGATTTAGAGAGTATTGGTACTAAATTTGTGAAACTCGAGATTTTGGATTCGAATCGATCCAGCAACATATATGAAATGTGAATTTTGGAAGAGGCGTGTCTTCATCGTCAACAGCTCCAGACATGATTAAACCGTTTGATTGAAGACTAAAACAAACATTAATTCATTTATTATTTTAGTTTAATAATTTGATAAAATTTTAATATGAGTTTCAAAATTACTCTAGAATATCATAATTCTTTCAGGAGAAACTATGCTAATAGTTTTTTTTTACTTACATATTTAAACACTAGGTTGCATTCCGGAGGAGGTCTAACCTAAATTGTCTCTACGGACGATCATAAGAAATTCCTTCAACATAGGGTGAAGGTTCCATGTATGTCCTATATTGACATCTACCATTTCTGACCAAAGAAGCTCTACATTACAATATCTAGATGCTAAAAGATCGATTTGCCCCTTGGTTTGCCTCCCTATAACAGTGTTGAATCTTGACCTCCTCAAAGTGTGTATGAAATTGTCTAACATCCGCAATAATTATCTCAATCTCCCATGGCGTATCCCATTTATCCTAAAGTACATTGATCACCATCATGTTATCCCCTTCAATAGTAGGCTTCTTTATGCCCGACCAGTCTACAAGCTTGGACCACTCTAATCCACAAAGTAGTCGCCTCTGCCTGCAAAATTGTGTAGGGTTGATTCGGGTCCTATCAATCCAAATGATGTTGTGGTTACCATACCTAATATAATGCCACCATAGCACTCCCCATTTCTCAACTTTGAGGCATCAAAATTGAGTTTTATATGGTTTCTAGTGGGTTTTGACCACAAGATCATCTGGCATTGGTGTTTCTTTTTACCAGCCTTGTTAGATTTATGCTTTTGTTCAGCCAACTATATGAATCCATACTCAGCACAAACAGCCCCAGAACGTAGATAATCAACAAAAAAGAAATTTCTAAAGATGATTTTATTTTGATGTGTCCAAGTTTTCCACCACACAAAGCAAGCAAGTTCGAAGCTGCTCATCTGCGCGTTCTATTGAAGTTAATGTTATAGGCAAAATCATCAGATACTAGACCGAGGGTTATGTGTTCTCTCATAGAGCATCCTAAATCTGCGAGGAAAGACTTAGTGAATTTGCACTAAAAAAATAGGTGATCCAAGTTTTCATCTGCTTCCTTACAAAGGCTACACTGTGTCGGCACTCTATTATAATGTCTATTTAGGCGTTCCGTAATAGGGGACAGTCAGAACAAACCTTTCATAGAAAATGTTTAATCTTTGGAGCAATTTTCAATCTCCATATACATTCCAAGTTTTTTTGAATTTGTGTTCAGCGACCATTAATCAATGAAGCCGTCGTAGACTCGTAGAGCTAACTGAGTATCGTCCATTGGCAGCCGGATGCCAAATAATTCTATCTTGAATGTCATGAAGTGGTATACTAATTTTTCTAATGTCATCCACAAGAGTTGTTGGATAAATTTAGTTTGGAAACATCCCAATCCTTATCATCAGTTATGAAGTTGGAAGCTCACAATTCGGAATTCGTAGGATTAAGGCTCTCATTCAGGGATTGTGATCCAACTGAAACATCATTCCAAAAGTCAACATTAGTCCCATTTCCACTTTGCCATCTTATGTCCTTCTTGAAATTGTCTCGTGGGCTTAGCCTATTAAACTGCCAAGAGTAAGTTCCTTTATTGATAGTAAAAAGAGAATTTTCCTTGTAATATTTTTCCTTTAATACTCGTACCAAAATGTTGTCTAGATCAGTTAACAATTTCTAGAACAATTTTATTTGTAATGATTTATTACAGAACTCAACAAATCTAAATCCTAAACCTCCTTGAGATTTAGGAGTGCAGATACGTTCCCAGCTAATTAGCGGGTGAAAATTGGAAGTATCCATTTTATATCAGAAGAAGGTTTTATTGATTTTGTCTATTTGGTCCAAAACTCCTTTTGGGAGTAAGAAGTTTTTCATTAGGAAATTTACTTTTGAAAGAAGATTTGCATTGATTAGAATCGAACAACCTGTTTGTGAAAGTGAGTTAGCCTTCCATTTAGAGAGTTGTTTTTCTAAGGGATTCTAAAGTCTCTTGAAAGGTGACATTGTTAACCCTTCCCATAATGATTGGGATACTCAAGTATTTTTACATACTCCTGGTCAATGGCACATGAAGGATTCCTCTGATTGGTCAATGGCACATGAATGATTGACATTGTTAACCCTTCCCAGAAGTTACATTGTTGGAGAACTGAACTGAACTGGACTGAACTCTTGTGATAATTAATTGTCAAACTAGTTTTAGTTGAAAAATCAGATAGAAAAATTAATGTTGTAGACTCCGCGTTAGCCTCTGCTGATATAAGAGTATCATCTGCAAAAGTCAAAAAGGGAATCGGTATACCATTTTTAACTAGCCAGATTCCACAATTTGCATTTGGACGTTTCGCTTCCCTTGCGAGAGAGCGGGCAAGAAATTCGCCAGGACAAAGAAATAAGCTGGTGCCATGGGATCCCCTGCCTAATTCCACATTCGGGTTTAATAATGTTTCTTGTTAAGTTGTTTACTAAAATTGAAAATGTTGAGGTGGTAATGCATGCCATAATGAGCTGAATGAATTTTTCATGGAAGACAAACCGATGGAGTATTAATTCTATAAAATCTCATTTTATCTTTTCGTAAGCTTTTTTCCATGTCTATTTTAATTGTCATCCATCCGTATTTTTTTCACTGTTCTTTTCATGAAAAGAGTGAAAATATCATGAGCAATTAAAATGTTATCTTGGATAAGTCTGCCTTCCACAAAACCCCTTGAAGGGGGTGAATCATTTTAGGGAGTAAAAGTTTTAATTTATTTGCTATCAATTTTGTAATCATTTTATACGTGGTATTAGTTAGCAGAGAGTTCACTTTGGGAATGAGTGCAATAAAATCATGATTGGTTTTGTTTAACATTTGAGTTGAATGGAAAAAAGCAGTTATGGCGTTGACTACAGATTTACCCACATACTTCCAATAATGCTTGAAAAAATCCACATGAAATTCATCAAGTTCTTGAGTCTTATCGTTTAGGAGGTCAAGGATGGCCGAATGGATTTCCCCAAGAGTTGGGATTTTAATTAAGGCTTTGTTATCGTCATCACTGACTTCCTTGCAAATTAGGGGCAAAGGATCCCGACGAACAAAGGAGTTGGAATAGTCTAAGAAGTGCGAACCTAACTCCTTAGATATCTCTTGACGGATTTGTTGTTGATAAAAAATCATGAGACTATCCCTAGTTTGAAATTTCGATATTGTGTGTTTAATAAATCGTATTTTTGCAATTGTTTGATAATATTTTGTGTTATGATCCGCCAACATGTAGGGATTAATTTTTGCCCTTTGCTTTTAGTACGTGTCTTGAAAGTTGAGAATACTATTATGCCTAATTGTTAAATGTTTCAAGTGATTGAATGTAATATCACAATTCCGTGATAATACAAGATGTTTCTGGGCCTGCTATAATCGTTCCTCATACTTTTCTAGATCACGGAAATTGTGGTTGAAAATCGATTTTGCACAAGATTTGGAGTATTTTTTGAACAGAGTCAGCTTCCTTTGTTGATGGAACATGTAGATACTCGAAGGGAGTAACTCCAAACTTTTTTGACTAGCTTTTCATAATCCTCAAAAGCTGACCAAGCATTTTCATACCTGACGGGAGAATTGATTCTATTTTGCTTAACACCAATAGCGAATGTTATTAAACAATGATCCAATGTTGTGAACGGATGGTGTCTAACTGTCAATGATGGGTGCTATCAAGGATATCTGGATATATTATTACTTTGTCTAATTTTTCACAGAAGTTGTTATTTCCCAACATACGCTTGCGCCAAGTGAAAGGGAAACCTACCGTATGGATATTGATAAGACCTATTTATTTGCTCCCTTGAAGGAGCATAAACAAATACTAGAATATAGGGATTAATATTATTAAATAGTTTAAATAAGACCATATTCTTTGTATTTTTTTACTAATGTTAGTTTTTGGTTTCCCCATTATGATTCTACAAGACCCAAAGACGCCTTTGGAGTCCTCAGAAGAGATATGCCAGATTTCATGGAAACATGCCTTTCTGATTGTGGTACTATTAGGTTCATGGGTTGTTTTTGTTTTAGCAAAGACCATTATATTTAAATTATTCAATTTTCTATTATAAGTGAATTTCTTTCCAGAAACCACGACGTCTAACACTCTTAACATTTCAATAGACAATATTCATTTTATTAATACGTATAAAAACGTGACTAAACCTGTGGTGTTTAATCTGCTAATAGTTGAAATGACAAACACTAGCTATTTGAGACTGAGCTATTTGAGACTGGAGGAAGCATTCATTGTAAAATTTTTAACATATCTAACGATGAACCAAGATCTCGGTTGTTTATCATCTATTTTCTAAATACCATTGTGAGATAAACATCAATATAATTATAACTCATATCTAACAATATACTACTATGTGTATAAGAAGAATCAATATATATATTGTGATTTCGTAGATTGTGCAAAAAATAATACGTGATACTGTATTAGCAATGAACTTTTTTATATACATTAAGATGGTCCCAGGATCAACCAAATCTGGATACTCGAGAGGTCGAAAAATCGGCGATAGGAACACTCGACAAGAGTAAGCAACAATAAGCAAAACAACAAAAAATAGCAAAGCAGTAAAAAAAAAAACAAATTAAAGTTTCAAGGAAACAAACACAACCGAGTAGGGTTAACCAAAAAGGCTTAATCGATGAGAGAGACTCAAATATGGGTTGGAGCTTGGAAGACACCAACGTAATATTGACACAGTCAGGGACTGTAGTAGATGGTAGAGTGACTGGAGACGGAGGAACAAGTAACAAACTCCCTCTATCGTCAAGCGAGTCAGCTGTAATAGGATGGGTAGAGTCATGAAGTTGATCATCAAAAATTGTGGGGTGAGAAATAGAGGCGTGATCTGTTATTGAATCGGTGCACTATAGATTGTTGAAGGGAATGATTCTTCGTTAAAAACATCTTGGGAATAAAAAATAGTGCATGACTCGAGATCATATAGCCGCCAAGATTTCTTCCCGTAAGGGTACCCAAGAAAAACACAACGTTGGCACCGAGAGGCGAATTTATCCTTGTTTCGAGGCAAAACAACTACAAAACAGAGGCACCAATTTTTTTGAGATGATCATACGATGAAGATTACCAAATAGCATCTTATAGGGGGTTTGCAAGAACCTTGGATGGAGTCCTATTAATCACATATGTAGATGTGAGGACACATTCGCCCCAAAAGAGGACCGATAGAGAGCCTTAGAAGAAAAGAGCGTGTGCCACATTAAGTAGATGACGGTGTTTGTGCTCGATACAGTCGTTTTGCTGTGGTGTAGCCACACGCGAGGTCTCAAATATGACACGAGTGGAGTCAAAAAATGACTTGAGAGGCGGGATTTCAGTCCCATTATCTGACCGGAATCGTTTCACATCTTTGTGAAATTGTTTTATGCGTAAAGATACAAAAAAATTGCACCAGGCTAGGAACCTCAGTCTTGCTTGTCATGAAGTAAACCCAAACACATCGGGAGTAATCATCAACTAAGGTGAAGAAGTAGACAACCCCATAAGTAGATGTGCATTTGTATATCACATGCACATATAGTTTTTTAGGGTGTGCATTTGCATATAACTAGATGTATATTTGTATATCATATGCATATCTAGTTTTTTTTAGAATGTGCATTTGTACATAACTAATTAACTATATCAAATGCACATCTAGTTCTTATTTTGTTTTTGTTTCCAAACAATTTGTCTTATTTTTTTGTTTTATTTTTTTTGTGGGCCTAATTTTCCTCAAATGCACTTCAAGTTATAAAAAAATGCATATGTAGTTAAAATGCACTTCTACTATACAAATTCACTTCACGTTATCTCCAAATGCACATTACGTTATAATCAAATGCACATCCTACAAAATTCAAATGCACATCAAGTCATAATCAAATTCACGTCACGTTATAACCAAATGCACATCTCGTTATCACCGAATGCACATTACATTATAATCAAATGCACATCCTACAAATCAAAATGCACATCGTATTCTAACCAAATGCACATCACGTTATGACCAAATTAATGCCCATCACGTTATCACCAAATGCACATTCACGTTAAAAACAAGTGCACATTCACGTTATAACCAAATGCACATAATGTTGTTTGTCAAATGCACAAATTGATTGGCAAAAATAATGACCCAAGAAAGGAAAAAATGTAAGAAAAAAATGTTTGGAAAAAAATATAAAATGAATATTAAAAATTGTGACGTGGCGCCAATTGCACATTCACGGTATAACCAAATGCACATTCACGTTATAATCAAATGCAAATTCACGTTATAATCAAATGCACATAATGTTGTTTGCCAAATACACATTCACGTTATAATCAAATGCACATTCACATTATAACCAAATGCAAATAATGGTGTTCGTCAAATGCACAAATTGATTGGCCAAAAAAATAAAAAATTCAATAAATTTAATCTGTAGCAATTTTGGATGAAAAATATCTTTTTTGGGTTTTAAAGATAATTATTACACATTCGGGTTGATTTGGATAATTAAAATAAATAGAGGAAATGAAAAAACAAAATGAAAAAAGGGGAGTGGGAGGACTCGAACCAAGGCAAACACGCACCCCCTCACACTTGTATCAGTTGCACTAAGTTGGTTGAGTATTTTTAAAAGTCTCATTTACTTGTTGGGCTTTTTCCTTGAAGTTTATCAAATTTGCAAAATTGCCACCTTGTGGCTTGTACCCTTAAATGATTTGAGAACGTTCTCGCTCGAACTCGGATTCTCGTCCGAACCATTTCCTATAATTATATGTTATACATCAAATAAATTTAGTTAAATTAGTATGCTACAAACTTTTATGTATCAATATCAATATTAATGATAATGATCATGTTGGAGGTCTTCTGAAAATGTATCAACTGCAGAATTACGCTGTCCCTGGAAAATAAACAAACTGTAAAATACAAATAGGTAGCTATAGCTAATGTAGCAATTTAAGCATGCAGGCTATATTCAGTGTTTAAAAGGCCATACAATAGTGAGAGTAGTGTAGTAATATGACAAGACTTGGGTATAAAAATTGAATGAAGCTTTATTAGGGGTTGCAATTCAGGAAACTTTTTGTTAAGTTGTCAATTGATAACACACTGATTGTGAGGAGGAGGATCAATCACTTTGAGTGATCCCACAAGTCAACCCAGGTTATATCATTATCATGCATTTTTTTTTGTACTTGTGTATATTTAATTTCCAAGTCAATAATGTTATTGTTGGAAACCTTTTTGAAGAAATTAGTAATTGCAAAGATAGATAGAACAGATCGAGAACAGTGTCACCGGACACCGGTGCTTAATTAATTAATCCAACAACTCAAGCGCGCACCTGGAGTAAACATGTCACAGTCACATTAACAATGGGGATCTAAGAAAGTAAAAACCTGTACGTTGTAGATTATGGTTAAGAATTAATGAATTAATTAATGAATTGATTGGTGGAGTAATAAAAAAAAGGGGTGGAGAAAGAAAGAGTTTAGGTGCACGGAATAACCGGTGGGGATATATGACATGAAGTGAAGGGGGGAACGGTTTAAAGGCAGCTGCAGCAGCGGCAGTAGCACGCGTCTCAGGGAATGCAGTTTTGCATTTATTTCGGGGAGTCAATTGAATTGAAGGTGATGAATGCATGCAAATTATCTCCAACCCACTTGACAAAATCGACCCCTTCTTGAATTGAATTGAATTGAATTCCCCACACATTGACACAACAAAGGTGGGAAGAATTAAGAAGCATGGAAATGCAAGAGCATTAAATAGGACAGTGCCAAGACTCTGCTTCTTCCTTGAATTGAAGGAAGGGGAACAGAAATGACATCTCAAAACTATTCCTTTCTTTTTCTCCTCCTACTCTTCCTTTCTAAGAATATATCATATCGGATCAATATTGTCATATCACACCTTCCTATGAAAATCCAACTGGCTAGAAAGCAACCTCTCACATTTTGACATGCCTTTTGTCCCCTGCCTTACCCTTGCCAATAACATTACCACGCATACTCACGTTATTTCTTTTACTCTTATTACTACTTCCCATTTAAATTAAGTGTCGCAATATTTGAATTTTATAAGTCGTTTTAAAATTTCAAGACAAATAATTATAAATAAGATATGAAAAATATTGTTGAAATGTGTTTTTGTAGGTTTTTTTAATTCTAAAATTTTCATTCATTGGTTCAAAAGATTTTTTATAAGGTAAGAATTTGAAGTTCCAAGTCGAACTTGACCTGGATCTTCGAGAAACCCGAAAAAATCGAGAGTCGGAACAATAAAAAAATAAAAATACAACAATTGTCAAATTAATGAGAAACAAACAAAATCGAAAGGAGAGCAAGAGGAAAAGGGATGAGAAAGGTGCAAACACGGGTCGGCAAAAACCAACGTGGTACTGCGCAACCGAAAAGCATGTCAACACGACACTCCCTAGCTGCGACATAACTCTTGGGTGGCGCTTCCTCTTTTAAAGCCAGCAAGTATCACACGACCACGACCTTTCATCCGAAACAACAAACTCAATCCAACCCTAAACTCAGCTCCACATCAACAGATGAATGTATCTCAAATCATTTATTATGTGGGAAGATTGATGAAAACTGTCAGATTTTATGTGTAGTTAATACCTTTTTTAAATATTGTGTCCAAAACTAAAACGACACATATTTTATACCGGATGGAATTTTATATAGGGGCTAAAGAACCACATATATATGCTAGTACTTTGAAATATATCAACGTATGTTGGTACTAATATATAAGATTTGCTTCGGGTGAGAGCTTGTTCTCGCATGACAACGCGCACATATGCAAGAATCAAAGGAAATGTTACACGGCGACATTTTTTTAATTATGGCAGACTTTTAATAAAAAGGCTCGATAAATAAATGATACATGTTTAAAAAAAATTGGTGTAGCTAGAACAAGTGTGTGAAGGGGAATGTTTCAGCCTGAGTTCGAATCTCTTCCAGACTTCCACTCCTACCTTCTTATTTTTATTTTTATTCTTAATTTCTCTTTTTCCTTAATTATCCAAGTAAACATGTGCATTAATCACAATTTTAACCCAAATATTTAATTTTTCACCCAAAATAGTTATGTTAGGTTATAAATTTTAAACATTACGGAGTATTGTTTAATCCAAAATAGTTACGAATTAGGTTCTAAATTTCAAATATAATTGTATTGATCTTAAATTATGCATTAGATTATACACATACATAATAAATTCAAAATGCACATATTGTACCATCTATATGGAGACTATTGTAACTAAATGTGATTAGCCGTGTGGGGTCCAGCTAAGATGGTGGTTAGAGTAGCCTCTTAAGATTGTTAGATATAAATAAGTCCTCTGTATTGGTTGAGAGATATAACAGAATAACAACTTTCCTTGAGTTCTTCTTTGACAGATTATCTCTTTTGTTCTAAGGAGAAAATTGAATCTGATTTACATCTTCAAATGGTATTAGAGCGGACGAAGATGAGATCTTAGTTTACTGATTATTTCGTGATCTTCCGCTGAAGGAGATCTTGAAACTTGGTGTTTGATCAAGACGATCAATCACGGAAGATCAATCGAGGAAGAAGACGGAGATAGTTGATCGGAGAAATTCTAGGTCAAGAGCTTGATTTAGAAACTGAACCTGAAGCGATCTGAAGCGATAGATCTGAAAGCAACAATCTCAAGATTCATCATGGAGGAAGGATTTGATGAAACAACAGGCCGCATAACTGAAGTTGTTGCAGCTACTGGTAAGACTGGCTATAGCGATCCCTTGTTCTTGTCTAATTCCGATCATCCTGGATCTCAAATTGTAGCTACACATTTTAATGGATCCAATTTCATTTCCTGGAGTCGTGGTGTACGTATGGCATTAGGATCTAAAATGAAATTAGGTTATGTGGATGGAACTTGTTTAATTCCTAAGAATGATGATGAGAAGATTGCTATGTGGATTCGAGATGACTATATGGTTCGATGCTGTATTATACATTCCATGATTATTGAAATTGGAGAGAGTTTTATGCATGTTCAATCTACAAAGGAATTATGGAATGAGATTCTAGAAAGGTTTTCAGAATTGAATGCACCATTGATGTATCAATTGCAGAGGGAATTAGTGAACATTAAGCAAGAAAATATGAGTGTAGCAGCATATTATGGAAAGCTGAAGAAGATATGGGATGAGTTGCAAGTTCTTGAAGGAATACCTGTCTGCGAGTGTGGTGCAATGGAAAATTGCAGGTGTCTTTTGTTAAAGAAAATGCTTGAAAGAGAGCAGAAAAGCAAAGTGTTACAGTTCTTGATGGGACTAAACGAATGTTATGAACATATTCGTAGTAGTATCTTGTCTATGGAGCCTTTACCGGGAGTTAATAAGGTATTTCAGATGGTGATGCGAGTGGAAAGACATAAAGATGTTACAAGCTCAGGTTCTGTGTCTCAAGACTCCACAACTTTTTTAGTAAACAGAAATCGATTTACAGAAGCTGGTAAGCAGTATACTAATGGCAGACAATATGAGAATATGAGAAGGGATTACAGTCATGATAAGGTTGAGAAGAGAGATCTTAAATGTATGCACTGTGGGGCTAGAGGGCATGTCAAGGAGACGTGCTTCAAGTTAATTGGCTACCCTAACTCCCTGAGTGGTTCAAGGGTCTGAAAGATCAGAATGGACGCAAGTTTGCTGCAAACATACAAGATGTTCCAATGGAGGATCATCCCTTTGAGATTGGAGAGAATTCAAACAATCATGTAGGTCCGGATCCATCAATGGTTAATGCAGTCTTTCAGGAGATTGTGAAACTAATGAAAGCAAAAGCTAATGCAGAAGGTTCTGATGCACAGACTTTTGTGAATTTCGCAAGTAATTTGAACTCTTCTCTTGCTCTTAGTTTAAGTACACATGACAGATGTACTTGGATTGTTGATTCTGGAGCCACAGACCATATTGCATATGATTCTTCTTTGTTTACTGAATTGAGAAAATTGGCTAAGGTTATACACGTTGCTCTACCTGATGGGACCACAAAAGTGGTTCAACACACTGGTTCAGTACAACTTACACCTCATTTGGTTTTGCACAATGTATTATTAGTGCCAGAATTCAGACATAACTTGCTATCAGTGTCAAGACTTGTCAGTGATAAAGCAGTCAAAGTTCTTTTTGATGAGATGAGTTGTCAATTGCAGGACCGTACTAGCAAGGAATGCATTACTTCAGTTCCAGTACAAGGAGGATTGTATAAGTTATAGGCCTATCCAGTGCTATCTGATAAGACTACTCTATTTCAAGAGTCTAGTTGTAATAATGTTGATACATTACTTTTGCAACATGCTCGATTGGGGCATTCCTCTTTGTCTAAGATGAGACATATTGTTGGCTGTAAGGATACAGAGATTTCGAATTTGTTTTGTGATAGTTGTGTATTGGCAAAACATCACAAGCTACCTTTTGAACGTAGTACATCTATTGCCTCATTTGTGTTTTACCTAGTTCATATGGATCTATGGGGACCATACAGGGTGTCATCTATGGATGAAGCAAAGTACTTCCCTACCATACTTGATGATTGTTCCCGGTGTACTTGGACCTATTTGCTACATAACAAGTTACAGGTTTTCAAAGCCTTTGTTGAAACACAGTTTCTAACATCTATTAAGGTGATTCACACAGACAATGGAACTGAATTCCCTCAAGCTACTTGCACTGATTTATTTCGCCTCAAGGGTATTGTTCATCAACGCTCAGCTCCTGGTGTACCTGAGCAGAATGGACGCGTCGAAAGAAAGCACAAACATCTTCTTGAGACTGCTCGTGCAATCCGTATTCATGCTGGCTTTCCAATCAAATTCTGGGGTTATTGTCTACTCGCAGCTACAACAATTATCAATCGCTTACCTTCCTCTATTTTGCAATGGAAAACACCTTATGAGGTATTACACAAACACCCTCCTTCTTATGACGATCTTCGTGTGATTGGGTCAGTATGTTTTGCTTTATCTCTTAAGCAACCAAGGGATAAGTTTGCCCCCAAAGCTCATCGTTGTGTATTGCTAGGCTACCCTTCTGCTCAAAAGGCCTACAGAGTTTATGATCTTGACTCTCATAGGGTGTTTGTTACTCGCCACCTTACTTTCCATGAGCATATATGTCCTTTTAAACAGAATCCACCTTCTTCTCTTCTATCATCTTCACCTTGTCCCAATTTACCTCTTGTTAATCCTACTGTACCTGTAGACAGACCTTATATTTCTAGCTCTACACCTACTCTGGATTCTGTTCCTTTGTCCTTTTCTTCTTCCCCTTTATTACCTAATATTCTATCCTTTACTCCCTCTTCTGATTCATCCTTTCCTGAACCTCCTCCATCTTCACCACCTCCTCTTGATCTGCGAAGATCAACTAGACCACATCAACCACCTGCTAAACTACATGATTATCATTTTCCTACTATACCTTCCTCTTCTATTTCCCATTCCTTTCTTGCATACCAAGATTTTTCTATATCACATTTTGGGTTATACATGCATTTAGATTATACTAGATATGTATTTGAAAATAACGTTTAGTGCATTTGGATATAACATGATGTATATTTGAATTTTGTGATATGTTCAATTGAATTTAATGAATGCATGTGTATTTGAATTTAACTAGATGTGTATTTAAAAATGACAAGATGTGTATTTAAAAATGACTAAATGCGTAGTTCGAAATTCTAAGATATAGAAAAGTTGGTCTCAAAAAAATATATTGTTCAAATGAACATTATTTGGTTCTCAACTTGACCTTTTGTTCACGCTTGGGAACTTGTTCTCACCCGATTTGCCCCCCAATATATGTATTCCCCCTTACTAGCTTCTCTTATCTACATTTACCAATGATACTATGAAAAAATTACTAAAAAACTTAGGGTACGTTTGGATCGTAATCCATACATATTTTAATGCGTTAGTTTACATTTTGCATTAATGTTATCATCTTATATAAAATAATACGGAGTATAACTTAATATATTAAGATGTATTATGAGACTCAATCCAAACACACTCTTAATTATAATTAATTTTAAAAAATTCGTTTAAGTCCAGTAGTAGGCAATCTATTTATTATCCATACAGATTAGTTTGCATATTACAGCCTTGAATGGACCGTGTATTTAGTGGTATAACCTTTAATATGTAGTGGTCAACCGGTGAATATCAAAATCTTATAAAAAAATGGGTTTATTTTAATAGAGTTGGAAAAAAATAGAATTGAATAAATTTTAACCGTTAATTTAAGATTATTTTCTTTCTTTGATTATATTTTTTTTTTAGTTTTTTGTGACATAGTTTACTTTTTTACCCTAAAATTTAGAATCTATCTATGAAATTTAACTCAACCAGTATATGACCGAGACAAAACGTTCGCATTATTGAACACAGCCATTTAAGATTAGGACATCATGTTCACATTTTTAAAAAATTTCAAGGTTGTGGTAGTCATCTGTCACCACTAAGCACTAAAGGCAGTGGTGATCACTAAATTAACTACTCATTCAAGATTTTGGTTGAAGTTCAGTCATCGAACACCGCATTGAAATTGCCTAAGTAATTAAATTGCAAGAGTCAAAGGTGAAGCTTACAAATTTGACCCAGAATTACAATATAATTCATGCCACATGCGATAATTTTACATACATATACTATGCCATCGGTTGTGTAGTCTTTACAAGCACACCAATATTCTACAGCCTTCAGAGCTAAATAAAAGGCAAGTATGCATACATACGTCTAAGAGACTACGACATATCAAAGCTGTACAGTCAAAGAGTTTTGAGTATAATGAAAGCAAAACCATACTAAATGGCTTCTTCTCTTCTGTCTTTGCCTGTGTGTTTCACTTTCACCCTTATTCTACGCGGTTTTCCATTTCCAAAGACTTCCTATTCGTCTGTCTCCTTAAATATTCAATTCATAGCTGTTACAAAATACACGATTCACGAGCAATTAAACCCATGAATTTCGCACATAAACTGTGTTTTGACCCACACAAATGAGATATGAGACGCAACCCAATACTTATATATCAAATTCCACATGAATTCAAAGTAGTAACATTTACAACATTAATCTTGAAGAGTTGAAGAAGCACAACAAACATGGGCCCTGCACTGGATTATAAATAGTACTCTTATATGACATCTCCACAAGACAAATTAAAGTAGAAGGGTGTTGGGCCCAAGATATGGATCAGGTCTATAAACAATTGTGAAGTCATTAGTTAGACAGACGACAGTAGTCGCATTCAAACATGCGAGACGACCCGATCACCTCAAGTTATTCCAGAGACAGTTGGCTATTGGATAGAGCACACAACATTCACATTCATAGAGAGAAATCTTTGAAGAGTTAATTTAAGGCCGTTACTATATACACTACGAAATTCGCCTTTTTGCACTATAATTTTCTACGCAATAATATGGCGTACGACGTATTTCAGCGCATAAGTTCAAAAACGAGGAAATACGTACAAATTTAAAAAAAATACATTTGTTTCTCTACGTCAGTATTTGGCGTAATTTTTTTTCTCTGCGCGCAATTACAAGTGAACAATTTTTTTTCTTTCTAAATCTGCATTTGACTCTAGTAATAAACGTGTTCAAGTAATCAGGGTTACATGACAATAAATCCGTTTGTATCATTATGTTTGAATATACTTTTATTCATGTACGTTTCTCCACCAATTCGTTTGATATTAATTGTTTGTTATTATTATTCTTGAAAATCACATATAACTATGGCTATATGTTATAGTTATATCTAATTTGGTTATATTTTAACGTTATATCTTATAGTTATATGCTACGATTATATTCTTTAGTTATATACTATGGTTATATCTTATAGTTATATCCATTTTGGTTATATCTTATAGTTATATACTACGGTTATATCCTATAGTTATATACTATGGTTATATCCTTTAGTTATATACTATGGTTATATCCTATAGTTATATATTATGGTTATATCTTATAGTTATATCCAATTTGGTTATATCCTATAGTTATATACTATGGTTATATCTTATAGTTATATCCAATTTGGTTATATCATATCGTTATATCCTATAATTATATATTATGATTATATCTTATAGTTATATCCAATTTGGTTATATCTTATGGTTATATCCTATAGTTATATACTATGGTTATATCGTATATTTATATCCAATTTGGTTATATCTTATGGTTATATCCTATAGTTATATACTATGGTTATATCCTATAGTTATATACTATGGTTATATCTTATAGTTATATCCAATTTGGTTATATCATATCGTTATATCCTATAGTTATATACTATGGTTATATCTTATAGTTATATCCAATTTGGTATATCTTATGGTTATATCCAATTTGGTTTTATCTTATGGTTATATCCTATAGTTATATACTATGTTTATATCCTTTAGTTATATATTATGGTTATATCCTATAGTTATATACTATGGTTATATCTTATAGTTATATCAAATTTGGTTATATCAAATTTGGTTATATCTTATGGTTATATCCTATAGTTATATACTATGGTTATATCGTATAATTATATCCAATTTGGTTATATCATATCGTTATATCCTATAGTTATATACTATGGTTATATCCTATATTATATTCTATAGTTATATACTATGGTTATATTATATAGTTATATATTGTGGTTATATCATATCATATATTATATTATATAGTTATATTATATCTTATGGTTATATTATATAGTTATATATTATGGTTATATCATATATTATTTTTTATAATTATATACTATGGTTATATCATATAGTTATATACTATGGTTATATCTTATAGTTATATCTTATGGTTATATCCTATAGTTATATACTATGGTTATATCATATATTATATTTTATAGTTATATACTATGGTTATATCATATAGTTATATACTATGATTATATCTTATATTTATATCCAATTTGGTTATATCCTTATAGTTATATCCAATTTGGTTATATCATATAGTTATATAACTATAAGATATATGATATAACTAGGGGTGAGCACGGGCCAACGAACCCGAAGCCCGAACCGAACCCGGCCCGAAAAACCCGAACCGAACCCGAACCCATATGACTTCGGTTCGGGTTTCGGTCTGACCTTTTTAGCATTTCGGGTTTCGGGTTCGGTTCGGGTTTTAGTGCATTTTGCCCTTTTTCCCCTTCAGGTGCTGTTTATCCCGAAACCGACCCGAACCGAACCGAAGTGTTCGGGTTCGGTCTTCGGTCCCATGATTTTGGGCTTTTCGGGTTCGGTTCGGTTCGGGTCCGGTTCTGGCCCGTGCTCACCCCTAGATATAACCATAGTATATAACTATAGGATATAACCAAATTGGATATAACGATAAGATATCTTATAGTTATATCCAATTTGGTTATATCCTAATCATAGTATATAACTATATAATATAACCATAGTATATAACTATATGATATAATATAGGATATAACCATAGTATATAACTATGGAATATAACCATAAGATATAACCAAATTGGATATAACTATAAGATATAACCAAATTGGATTTAACTATAAGATATAACCATAGTTATATGTGATTTTCGAGAATAGTAATAACAAACAGTTAATATCAAACAAATTGGTGGAGAAACGTACACGAATAAAAGTATATTGAAACCTCATAATACAAACGAATTTATTGCCATGTAACCCTGATTACTTGAAAATGTCTATCACTAGAGTCAAATGCAGTTTTTTTTATTAAAATTGTTCATTTAGGCGCAACGTAGATTTTTTTTTTCTTGGCGTAGGAGCCAATTTCAAAAAAAAACCAACGGCCATATCTCCAACGACCATAATTTAGGTCTACGCAGGTATGCCAGATTCTGGCGTAAGAGCCAAATTTAAAAAAAAAAACCAACGGCCATATCTCCAACGACCATATTTTAGGTCTACGCATGTATCTTGCGTACGCAAGATACATGCGTAGGGAAATTTCCTCCTCTACGCAGGAATCTTGCGTACGCAGGATTCCTGCGTAGATGTTTGTAGTGCGAATGTGCAAAAAACGTAGTGTATATAGCGGCTTCGTAATTTAATTAAACTTTGTAATTATAAATAGGGGAGGACATTGTGATATTTATCATTACTCGACTAGCTTCCAGCAATAATGAACGATTGAAGTTCTCTAGAAAGCTCCAATCTCTGTAATTAACATCTTCATTTCAATCTAAAGTGGAGATGAGATCTTATATTTCTCGTCAACTTAGTTTATTTCATTATCTTATCTTAAACCTTTATTTAAACCCGATCAGATCACCCTATTTTTAGTTGATTACCGTACTCCTCGACAAAACGAATTGAGATCCTAAATCATTTTCATCCAAAACAATTTGGTATCCACCGTGGGGGCAATTAGCTGATTAGTAAGCCGATCAATTCGAAATCCTTATCCTACCACCACGACCGACACCATCAACCACCAACTAGCTCCTACCGAAACCCAAATTGGTGACCAAAGACAAACCAATCTCGGGGCCCATGCCATCGGGCAGATCCAAACCAATATCCCACCCAATGTTGTTAGGATCGGGATTCTCGGATCAGATCGTAAGGGGGGTGCATAATCGGGTCGTAAAATCGGATCGTAGAATCGCAAGATCCTACCGAATTAATGAATTATAGAAATTATAATTTAAGTATGTCATTGTCATATATGAGTGCGGTTCCGGTGCGGAGCACTCTTCCCGTGCGGACGTACGGACATGCACTATATGGCCTTATTTGTGCACTTTTGGGCCTTATTTGTGCACTTTTGTAAAAAAATTGAAAAATGCTTGGAAAAAAATTTGATTTTTTTTTTTAATTTTCTTTTGAAAAAGTGCACAAATAAGACGTTAAAGTGCACAAATAAGACCCAAAAGTGCATGCTCCGCACGTCCGCACGGAAAGAGTGCTCCGCATATGATCCAAACTCTGTCATATATTACTCAAAATCTAACGTTATATAATCAAAAACATTCTCATTAGCCACCAACTACTCCATAATATCATCCACATATAGACAAATTCACCCAAAACTACATCGTGACAATCAAAAAGTCGAATATCAAGTAGAAATTTTAGAATGTTTACATTTCAAAACAAAAAGGCGATGTACGAAATATGTATAAAACAAATTATCATATGCAAGAGGGTCATCATAATCACTTCTAATGTTGTCTTCACCAACAAAAGCATCGTGTAACATAATATTTATAGCAAACTCATTTACGTCCTTATTTTCATTCGATCCAGCTCTTTCATATCTTGATTAATGAAATGTGAAATCTTAGGTTTGATAAATTAAGAAAAAGCAAAGTAGTATGAATTAGAAGATCTAAGATCCGAAAATTCCATTATGAAGAATGTCCAACACTTAATAGGATGTATTTTAGATAGAAGCTAAGAAACTACTAACTTATTAAGATATACTATCAATTGAATGTTTTAATGATGTAATAAATGCCCACCATTAATAACGTGATGTAAGGTTACTATAGACAAAACATGCAATGCAAGACCACTTAAAAAAACTATGCGATTCTAGAATGCAAAGTGCAAAAATTAAATGAATAAGAAATGATTAAAAAATTATATCAAATAATCATACTCATCATTTCAAACCTTTTCAAGAACAATGAAAAATTACTCATTGGTGGGAAGAAATGTTCTTCTATGTCAATGAGCTAACATTTGTACATCAGGACAAAACGATTTCATCTTCTTCATCTTTTTTATTTTATTTTTTTGTTTAAATATAATAAAATATATTAATGGGATAAGTGAATGTCTTAGTGGGTCCAATAGTCCATCAATATGATGGTCCAATTGTCCCAAGTTCACTTAACAACCTAGAATTTGAGAAATCTAAACAAAATAGCAAGTTTCCCTAAGATCTTACAATTCTATGTAGAATCCCGATTCTACCGATTCTAACGATCCTATTACGATTCTACACTATACGACTATTTTCATACGATTTGAATCATTTTGCATATCTTGGATCGTAAAATCGTACGATTGTACGATCTGGATCGCGATTTTAACAACATTGAGGATGATGCAAACCCTTAGGGAAGAGATTGACCAGCAAAGCACCCGTACGAAAGCCCTTAGTAACAAATACAACCCTATTCGACATATAAATCACGCAACTAACCCGTGAAAATGAGCTTTTGAAAATACAGGTTCAATCGGTTGCCTCAGCACCGGGAAGTATCAGCCGACCCATCAACACAGGGGGCATCCAAGTTTGCCTCAATTTGGATGACGAGACGATGTCACCAGCGGTTCCTACAGTACAAAGTGAAGGCATTGCCACAAGAAGCGGTATGTTTCGTACAAGGTATACCTCAAGTGAATTCCTTTTTGACGAACACTGTTCATCCGTTTTAGATCCCCGCTACCAAGTCGATCCCTCTCCAATTGACTCCCAATACGGAGGCGATTCCGACTCAAACAACGCCAAGCTCATGGGCTTATTATCCTAGGTCGGAACATGTTGATAGGATCTTCCCCTTTTCGCCCTCATGTCGCCACACGGGGGGGGGGGGGGGGGGGGGGGGGGGGGCAGCGAGGTAGAACAACTCGGATACTACAACAACGAAAAAATATTTTTTTGTGATGCTAATTTTTTAGCACCATAACTTGTTTCCAATTTTTGATCCTGCGAATTTCTACAATAAATTGAATTCGACCCAATCATATCGGGCCCCTTAAGCATTGAATCCCTCATAGAGCACAAGGTTAAAGAGCAGTTGAAGGCTCTAGACGAGAGGATTGCCAACATTTTTGGTGTTTCCAACCAATGGAGAATTAAGTTGTCGACGGATATGAAGACTCGCCTTTTTAGAGACGATTGCACGAATCAAAATCTGAAAGAAGTTCCATGCGCCCAACATGCTCAACTACGATGGGACTGGGGACCACGATGTCCATATCTCTATTTCCAAGCAAAAATTAATGACTAGTTATATTCCAAGAGGGAACTATAAGGTTGTCATGTGCAAGCTTGCTAGGGGGCATTTGTTCCTAATCGATCCATTTGTCACAATATTCTTCTCTACCAAGAACTTCTGAAGCACTACAATCATAGGCACACCTCGAGGAGGTGCGCTATCAAAATTGATTTTTGCAAGGCCTTTGACACCCTTGAATGAGGCTTTCTAAAAAATGTTATAGAATTCTTCAAGTTCCCGACTACCCCCTCATATTTGATCTTGATTAATGGAGAGCTTAAGGGGTATGTCGAGGGGAAACATGGGCTACGTCGGGGGGAAACATGGGCTACGTCGGGGTGACGAACTTTCTCCATACCTTTTTGTCCTTGTGATGGAGTACCTTAGCCTGGTGTTGAAGACGCTTCTTGAATATGCTCACTTTAAGATGCATCCAATGTGCAGAGCTTTTGAAATCACGCACATGGGAATTACAGATGATCTCATCATTTTTTTGTAAAGGCATTGTTGGATATGTCCTTGCAGTGAAGAACACCCTTGAGAGGTTTGGTGAAATGTTTGGTCTAAAAATTGGCCCAAAAAAGTCTAATATCTACTTTGGGGGAGTAAACCAAGCTTATAAGCTCTCTATTCTCCATCAATTAGGTTTCGCCTAGGGATCACACTTTGTGACCTACTTGGGCATCCCACTGGGTGCTAGTCGCCTTCATTCCAACAACTATCATCATGTGGTGGGTAAAATGACTTCCAAAATTTAGAGTTGGTCAGCAAAATGCCTCTCATATGCTAGCAGGGTTGAGCTCATCAAATCAGTTCTCTATGGCATCCAATCATTCTAGTGAAACGTGTTAGTATTCCTCAAGGAGGCTCTACAAGGTTCATGCAATTATTCACTCTTACTTGTGGTCTAGCACCATCTCCCCTAATTATAAGCTTATTGCATGAGAGAATATTGATTGCATACCAAAGGAGGAGGGAGGATTGGGGTTCAAAGGACTTTTGTCTTGGAATAGGGCTTGCATTGCCAGATCTAAATACGAGCTGCATTGCCAACAACCGAACAGCTGGTCAAGGTTGACCAATTGTAATCTGCTAAGGGTCGGACTATCTAGATAGTTTGACCCAAAAAGGTTGACAACTGTTCCCAGAAGAGCCTCATTCGTCTGAAAAATGACCCCTTGATACGTGCGTCCTCCTCCCAGCTTCTTGACATACTTTTAGAAAATGGTAAATTTGTCAATGTTAATTCCTACGACCTCATGCAATCTCAAAGTCATTTCAAGACCTAGGCTTCTATTCTCTGGAAGGGCCTCAAATCTCCAAAATGTTCCTCTATTTCCTAGCTTGCCATTTAGAACAAGCTCCCTACCAAAGATCGTCTGCAACATTGGTTTGCCACTGATGATGACACATTTATTCTTGGTCGAGTAGGGCTTGAAAGTGGTGACCACCTATGGAGCCTGTTGTTCACAATTTCTATTCGCTTTCAATTGCTCGAAGTAGAATGGAGAAGGGTTTTAAGAACAAAAACTCAAAAAACATAAAGCGAAGTGAACACGAGGGTTGTTTACGCAGTTCGGACGAATGTCCTACGTTTGTGGAGCCTTAAGAGGGGAGACTCACTCAATCCACTAAGCAATAAAGGCCACAAGCCAGTTCCAATTACGTGCAAGCACAAAAGCGGCAAAAGCAAAGGACAAAGAAGAAATAAGTCGCAAAGCAAAACATAAAACAAGACGAAAAATGAAGAAAGTCCTCTGGAGGACACCGCAAGGCTTTCAGCAAAGCCTTGCACACAAAACTGCCACCGAGCTCTCAAGATCCCTCTCTCTCTCTCTCTCTCTCTCTCTCTCTCTCTCTCTCTCTCTCTCTCTCTCTCTCTCTCTCTCTCTCTCTCTCTCTCTCTCTCTCTCGTGGTCTCAAGCTCTAAAAGGAATCTCCATGGAAGTAATAGAGGGATCATCGCTCACAGAGAGCAAACGCTCTAAAGAATCCAAAACATCATGGAGAGAAATGCAAGAGAGTGATGACACTGTAGAGCTTCGAGGGTTTTTATACCCAAGCCCTAAATGCCTAAAAAACGTTGTCGTCTTCCTAGTCAGGTGGGAAGGCTCCAAGGATATGAAACACAACATTTCATTTACTAAAGACGTCCATGCCCAAGCGAAGAAGATGGCCCAATAAGCTCAACACAGTAGAACATGCCTAAATCACCTCAAGAATAACAACAGGGAATATATGGGCATAATTGAAGTGCCTTAGCCACAAATGGCTAAGTCACAAGGCACTAGGACTATTCATCGGTTGGTTTTTATTCGATTTTGAACTGAACCGAACTGAACCGACCGGACTGAAGCCGAACCGATCTATATTTGGTTCGGTTTTCGGTTCGCATAAAAACAATATTGGGGTTTCGGTTTAGTTTCGGTTCGGTTTGGTTTTGGACCAATGAACATCCCTACAAGGCACCCACATAGCTCAGTGCTGGTCCAAGGTGGCTTGAGCCCTGCTCCCCTCGCCCCTAGCTTCTACCTAGCCTACATGCTTGCATATTAAACTAAATACAAAGCTTAGTGTTTGTTACAACATATGATTAGATTACATAACAAATGCCCTCATAATCCTTGTGGTGAAACAAATGCCAATGTCACCAGTAGCGGTTGAGTGTCATTATTTTCCGTCCGTCATCGACCTCTAAGCTCCTCAGAGCTCAAGTGGCATCCCAAATGTGCAGGAAATTCTTGTAGAATGAGAACTTGTTAGCAGGGACAATTTTTGTACCAAAGTCAGCAAGATTAAAATCCCCTTTTACCTTCTTCACCTCAAGTGTTTTTTCTTCCACCTTATTCCAAATAAAGTGGTATCTCACATCAATATGTTTTGACCTTTCGTGACATACATGATCTTTACACAAATACAATGCACTTTGACTATCCATATGCAAAACAAGCATAAAAGGCATAGTGCTATGCTAAAGTCGTGTTTAGAGCTCTAGGTTGCAATTTTCCTTGTGATATTTGAAAATATATAGTGCAACCAAAAGGCTTTAAATGTTCTATGTTTGATTTCTTTCTAGTCCACATCTCTTGTGGTGGTTAGAAATTCACCACAGAAGACGGAGACCTGTTTATGAGGTAGTAGGCAATGTTGATTGCCTCACCCCATAAAGGGGGTTGCATTCCAACATTTATGAATAGGCACCTTGCTTTTTCAAGCAAGGTCCTATTCATTCTCTCAGCATTGCCATTCTGCTGAGGTGTGCTAGGAAAAATCAGATGCCTCTTGACACTATTCTCCTTAAAGTAAGCATTGAAAGCACTATTACAAAATTCTAAACCATTATTTGTCTTAAGAAATTTGAGTTTCTGATTTGACTCATTTTCAATAGCAACTTTCCAGTTTTTGAAAGTGTCAAAGGCCTCATCTTTAGTCTTTAACAAGTAAACCCAAAGTTTTCTAAAAAGATGATCTATAAAGGATATAAAGTATTTTCTGCCCCTATAGTTGTAACACCCCAAATTTGTAATCCTTTATAAGAATTAGAGTGTTACCCATGTCAACAAGAGCTCTTCCTTTTCATGGTTCAAGTGAGGACAAAAAACTATGAAGTTAAGCGTGCTAGGGAGGGAGTAGTACTAGAATAGGTGACCTCTTGGGACCCAAGGCCTTAGAAGCGCCATCCCATGCCAACCCAATAACTTCCTAGGAGGTCACCCATCTTGGTACTACTTTCGTCCTAGCACGCTTAACTTCATAGTTCTTTGTCCTCACTTGAACCATGAAAAGAAAGAGCTCTTATTGACATGAGTAGCACTCTAATCCTTATAAAGGATTACAAATCTAGGGTGTTACAATGATATCAACCCGAGAAGGCCCCCACATATCAGAATGCACATATTCAAGGGGTTTTTCCAACAATATAAGTTGACTTGTTAAGACTATGATTAGCCTTTTTTCCAGTTTTCACGGAAACTCAAGTCCATCGGTTTCTTAGCAAGGATACCAGCTTTATACAGATAAAGCATGCCTTTCATACCAATGTGGCCTAACCTCTCATGCCACAATTTTGATTGTTCAAAACTCATACTAACGCTCATTTTTGAGACATTAAGTTCTAGAGAAGCTATAACATGGCATAGCCTCCCTTCTTAACACTCTTGATAAGAGTAGAGTCATTTCTTATGACCTCTCTTATACCATTATGAGTATTAATATTGCATCCATAATCATCAAACACATATTTTGACATGAGGTTCTTTCTCAGATCAGGTACCCATCTAAGCTTTTGACAGACCCTCACTTTGCCATCAAACATCCTAAGTGACACATTACCTATTCTTCTAATAGGTAGTGAAGTGTGGTCACCCAACAACACTTCACCTCCATCACACATGCAAAAACTCAAACAAAGATCTATCAAAGGTAGCATGCAGAGTACACCCAAAATCAAGTTTCTAGTCATGCAATATAGTTGACAGAGAAGCACACATAAGGAATTCATAAGGATAATCATTACATGTTTCAACCAAAGCAGTAGTTTCATTTGACTTTTTATCCTTTTCATCTTTAGATTTCTTCAAACAATCTTTGATAAAATGTCCAGACTTGCCACAACAGAAACACTTCCTGTTATCCTTTTTGTCATTCTTAGTTTTGTCATTCTTCTTAGAGTCTTTCTTAGAAGATTTCTTGTTGTTTTTAGTCATTCCCTTAGCCATTAAGACCTTAGTCTTGTTGTCAGTTTTATTGTCATTTTTAGACTTGAACACTTTCATGACTTCATTCTTCTCAAGTATAGCTTCTATAATCTTTTCCATAGTCAATTTCTCATAACTATACTAATGACTTCTTTGAAAGTATCAAACTGGAAAGGTAAAGAATTCAACAACAGAACACCTTGGTGGGTGTCTTTGGTTTTATCATCACATCTCTCAAGCTCTTGAGTCATCCTCAAGAACTTGTCCAATTTTTCATTCAAAGACAAGTTAACATCCATTTTGAAAGTAAATAGCCGACACAACAGAGAAATCCTACTAGGCAGAGACTTAGTCAAGTAAGGATCCTCTAAAACTTTCCGGAGAGTTTTAGTGTTAGTAAAACTTACAACCCGACGAGCCACGTTGTCAGTAAACCTTATCATTATCTCTGAATGAGCTTGCTCATCCATTTCTGCCTTGGTTGCCTCAAGAGTGTGAACATGCAAGCCACCCTTCACTGCTTTCCAACACTTTTCCGTAATGAGGACTACTTTCATTTTGACTTGCTACATGGCAAAGCCAGAGGTTCCATCGAAGGGTTTAATCCTTACAAAGTTTTCTTCCATCAAAACACACAAGTTAGAATAGCAAAGATAAACTAAGTGGAAAAGAAATCACACAAAACACACTCACAAAAGAGTAGAATACTCTCAGGATTTCCAAAGTTCACAGGATAAAGCTTACACCTCTACAAAGTACCTCTCTTAAACACAGAGAGATAAATAGGGCTTTGTCCAAGAGGAATAGAGGAAACATAGTAAAGGATCAGGAATCTATAAGACAAAGATAGTTTATACAAAACCAAGAGTCTTTGTGTCACTTAAAGACACTTTCCCTTCAGAGCAAGAGAAGAAAGAATATTGACTAAACAACAAAGGTAAAAGGGAAAAGCTTCAACTTTTTTCCAGATCCAACAACTCAACAAATTTGCTTTTTGGTTCCAGGTCCTAAATGTTACCCAACAGTGACACTTTTATTGGAAATAGCAGAAGTTAGCTTCATAGGAAAGGAAAGAAGATGAAAGCACAAACCCTAAAAATGTTTTGACATCTCAAAACAAGCGGAAGCAACAGATCAAGAGCCAGTGCTCTGATACCAAATTATTGTTCACAATTTCTATTAACTTTCAATTGCTCAAAGTAGAGGCGGAAATGTTTTAAGAATAAAAACTCCAAAAACGTAAACCAAAGTGAACACAAGGGTTGTTTACGCAGTTCAGACTAATGTTCTACGTCTGTGGAGCCTCAAGAGGGGAGACTCACCCAATCCACTATGCAACAAAAGCCACAAGCCGATTCCAGTTACATACAAGCACAAAAGCGGAAAAAGCAAAACAAAAAACAAGATGAGAAAGGAAGAAAGCCCCTGGAGGACCCCGCAAGGCTTTTAGCAAATCCTTGCACACAGAACTGCCACCGAGCTCTCAAGATCCCTCTCTTTCTCTTGTCTCTGTCTCTCTCTTTCTCTTTTGTGCTCTCACGATCTCAAAGGAATCGCCATGGAAGCAACAAAGTGATTATCGCTCATAGAGAGCAAACATTCTGTAGAATCCAAAATGTCACAGAGAGAAATGCAAGAGAGTGACGCCACTATAGAGCTTCGAGGGTTTATATACCCAAGCCCTAAATGCCTCAAAAACATTGTCATCTTCCTAGTCAGGTGGGAAGGCTCTAGAGAAATGAAATGCAATGTTTCATTTAGTGAAGACGTCCAAGCCCAAACGGAGAAGACGACTCAATAAGCTCAACACAGAAGAACATGCCCAAATCACCTCAAGAATAACATCGGGGAATATATGGGCCCGATTGATGTGCCTTAGCCACAAATGGCTAAGTCACAAGACACCCATATAGCTCAGTGCTGGTCCAAGGTGGCCTAAGTGCTTGCATATTAAACTGAATACAAAGTTTAGTGTTTATTACAATATAGGATTAGATTACATAACAATGCCAATGCTCCTTTTCCATGGATGTCCTCTTTCACCTCATCACATGGCTTCGCTTCCGGCATTTTGCCCAGTCGGTATCCCTTTTGACTTGGGTTGATCGCATTATGCACAAGACCAAGAAACGGCCCCTCACTTCGCAGATGCATGGCTTGTTGCTCATTGCCTTTGGTTACTTCATCATGATCAGAAATGAAGCTATTTTCAAGGATGCTTTCCCATGCCCAATATTAGAGTTAGCTTATTGTCATTGATGTGGCGTTAGTAGTTAGCTGGATATTTAGCCGTTGACGTGGCACCTAGTTTGTTAGGTTGTTAGTTGGTGGTTAGTTTGTCACAGCTAATAGTTGGTTATACGACTTGTTTAGTCGGTTGTCTTTTGTGCTTGTATATAGGTAGCTGAGATTAGTTCAGTTTCTTTGTAAGCTTTGACACAATCAATACAGAGATAAATTCTTCAAATCTCTTCTTCTCTAATTCTTCCATTGGAAGTTCTCAATTGAATCGTGATCCTCAATCTTACATGGTATTAGAGATGTGGAGGTTTGATTGAGCGAGAGCGAGAGATTGAATTGTTTTTTCTCCCTATTTTCTGATTCTTCGCGATCGACAACAAAGAATTAGGTCGAAGTTTGTAACGAACTCTGCGAAGCTTTGAAGATCAAGAGCCATGACGAACGAACAACTTTTACAGCTAGGAATGATGAATTCCAGTGATCCTCTGTCTATGTCTAACTCGGAGAATCATAATGCTTAGATTACTCAAATGATGTTCGGCGGGATGAACTTCATAGCTTGGAACAAGCAGATACAGAAAGCATTAGGAGCGAAGATGAAACTAGGTTTCATCGGTGGAACAATGAAGCGTCCATAACCAGAATCCTAGGATTTGCCGAGGTGGATCCGTTGTGACATGATGGTTGCATGTTGGATTTTGAGTTCAATGGTGCCAGAACTGTCCAATTAATTCATCTTGATGAATTCTGCTAAGGATCTGTGGTCAGAGATTGTTGATCGTTACAGTCAGAGTAACACACATGTTCTTTTCCAATTGAAGCAAAAATTAATGAAAATTATGCAAGGAAACTTGTCAGTGACAAGTTATTATGCAAAACTGAAGCGCTGATGGGATGAATTGAAGTGTCTCAATGTGACTCCTCCATGTAATTGTGGCAATCTTGAAAATTGTACTTGCAAGGTGATAGAGAGAGTGCTAGAATTGGATAATCAGGGCAAGTTGCTTCACTTTATAGTGAATCTAAACTTTGAATTTGATCCAATCAAGAGCCAGATTTTGGCTATGGATCCTACTCCTACGCTCAATCGAGCATATTATCTAGTTCTTCAAGTTAAAAAACAAAAACAAATCTCTATCACAGTGCCCGAGCCTACGACTTTCATGGCGGGAACACAAGGTTCACAGGAGAATTCTTCTCACAAGAAGGAAGGAAAGAAGAGTTCTAATGGTGAAAAGAAGCATTGCACAATTTGCAATATGGATGGACATACTTCAGATATGTGTTTTGAAGTCATAGGCTATCCCGACTGGTATAAGGGAAAGAAGAACAAAAAGAATCCCAAGGTGGTTGCAGTTGTTAATCAAGAGCAATGCAGTCATGAAACTCCTTTGGGATCAGATGATGGTGCAAGTGACAGATACAAGAGTATTGATCCAGCTTTTGTACATGCAATGTACCAAGAATGATGAGGATGCACAAAGGAAAATGAGTTATGCCTTCCTCCTCGGTGAACTATGCAGGTATCTCTTATCTCAATCTTGTAGCTTCAGTTTCACACAAGCATGAATGGATAGTAGATATAGGATCCATAAATCACATGAGTCCATTTGCTTACTGTGTGTTTGAGTTGAAAAGTTTGCCTACACCTGTGTTAGTTAGACTACCAGATGGGATTGTTAAGAGGGTTGAGCAGTCAGGTAGAGCAGTGTTGAGTCAGAACTTTGTGATTGATGATGTGTTATATGTGCCTGATATTAAATTCAACCTGTTATCAGTTAGCAAGCTCATTAAACAGAAGGGATTGATTGCTTGGTTTGATGAGAATTCTTGTGTCTTACATGACCTTTTGAGTAAGGCTGTAGTGGCAATGGGAAAGGCTTGTGGTGGATTATACAAGATGGAGATCTAGCATACTGAGGAGAGAAGAAATAAGAAGGCTTGTTATATAGCCAGTAGCAATAAAGATATGCATTTGTTGCATCATAGGTTAGGTCACATTTCATTTTCTAGAATGACACATGTGCCTAGTCTTAAACAGTCTATTGTGGGAGATGTTTTTTATGACACTTGCAAATTGGCAAAATTTCATAGATTGTCTTTTGAGTCAAGTGAAACCAGATCATTATATAGTTTTGATTTGTTGCACATGGATATATGGGGACCTTTTGGAGTTCCTAGTATTAATGGAAAAAGATTTTTCTTCACTATTGTGGATGATATGAGCAGGGCAACATGGACATATCTTTTACATAGTAAGCAACAGGTTGTTGATATTGTGAAAGACTTTGTTGCAATGGTTAAAACACAATTTGGAAAGGTTCCTAAGATCATTCGGTCAGATAATGGAACAAAGTTAGTAAATGATGTTTGTAAGAGATTTATGTCCAGTCTTGGAATTATACATCAGAGAACATTGAGTTTTCATGCTGCTAGAGCATTGAGTTTTCATGTTGGGTTGCCAAATTATTTATAGGGAGACTGCATACTTGCTGCTACATACTTGATCAATAAGATTCCTTTGGTGAGTATTGGCTGGAAGACACCCTTTGAGATGTTATTTGTCAAGACACTAGTTTATGACAACTTGAGAGTAGTTGATTGTCTGTGTTATGTAGCTACTGTAAAGAGAGGTAGAGATAAATTTGATCCTCGAGCAAGGAAGTGTGTTCTACTGGGATATCTTATCAACCAAAAAGGTTACAAAGTGTATGATTTGGAGAAAAATGTGGTATGCTATAGCAGAGATGTCACGTTTTGTGAGGATTATTTTCCTTACAAAGATATTACTTCACTGATGGAGTAGCTGCTAAGGACTCATAGTCTTCAGTGCTTGTTCCAGTTGTTGATGATATAAGTATTGAGTTGACACCAATTGCAGTGAGGACTGATCATGTTTCTGTTGATACAGTTAATGATGAACCATATAGTGAGCTAGTGATTGATTCTGCTATACATGAGTCAATGATTGCAGCAGGGTCACCTTCTCCTCTGTCCAGAAGATCTCAGAGGGAAGAGGGAATTCCTAGATGGACTTCAGACTATGTGATGGTAGTCAATAGTGCACATGAGAATGCAAAAGATCTTGGAAGCTTTTGTGCTTCTTTATCCAAGGTTTTATCTACTACTGAACCAGTGTCCTATAAGGGTGCTCAGGGAATACCTGAATGGGAAATGGCCATGGAAAAGGAGTTAGAGGCCTTGGAGTCCAATGGGACATGGGTACTTACTCCTTTACTTGAGGGGCATAAAGCTATTGGGTCGAAATGGGTGTTCAAGGTTAAATTTAGACCTGATGGAACCATAGAACGACATAAAGCTCGGTTGGTAGTGAAATGATTCAACCAAAAACTGGGGAATGATTATAAACATACCTTCATTCCAGTTGCAAAGATGCCTACAGTGCGAATAGTAATAGCTTTGGCTACAGCCAAGGATTGGCCTTTGCATCAATTAGATGTGAATAATGCATTTTTGCATGGCTACCTTGAGGAATAAATTTATATGCAAATCCCAGAAGGGTATAACAAGGGCAGTCCTGGAGAAGTTTGTAAGCTGAAAAGGTCTCTTTATGACCTTAAGCAAGCCTCTAGGCAATGTAACATAGAGTTAACCACTTTCTTGGTAAAGTTGGGCTTCATTCAGTGAATCAATGACTATTCACTCTTTGTTAGGAGTGTGAAGAATTCTTTCTTAGTCATCTTGGTGCATGTAGATGACATATTAATTATAGGGGATGACATTGAGGGAATTCAAAGAGTGAAAGCTGCTTTACACAAGGCTTTCACCATTAAGGATATTGAAAGTGCTAGACATTTCCTTAGGATGGAAATATTTCGGAATGCACAAGTGACTTTTTTGACTCAATAAAAGTATATCAGTGATACACTGCAAGCTGCTAAGATGTCTAATGCCAAGGCAATTGCTACACCTTTACCTACTGGTCTCAAGTTGCAACTCACAGAGGGACAACTATTGCAGACGGTGAGCAATATAGGCGGTTAGTGGGTAGGCTACTCTATTTGTCCTTGACTAGGCCAAATATATCCTATGCAGTACAACATTTGTCTCAATTTGTGTGTCAGCCAGAAGAGCCACACTTTCAAGCCCTTTTGGATGTCCTTCGATACCTACAAGGTTCGGTGAGCAAAGCATTGTTCTATCATATTCAACAGGATCTCAAGATTACAGGGTTTTCCGATGCTGATTGGGGAGCCTGTTTGTCTACCACAAGATCCTTGGCTGGCTATTGTGTTTACCTTGGTTATTCTCTGGTTGCTTGGAAGACAAAAAAAAAGTCACTATAAGCAGATCATCCACAGAGGCAGAGTACATGAGTATGGCTTATATTGTTGTTGAGTTAGTCTGGACCAATTTTATCTTGGGAGTCTTTCAGTTGAAGTACCTCTCCCACTCACACTCTTTTGTGATAACAAGGCTGCACAACAAATTGCTGCTAACCCTTGTCTCCAGAACCAAACATCTCGAAATTGATACACATTTCATTCGAGAAAAGGTCCAAGTTGGCTTCATCAAAATTGCTTACATTCACACCAGTCTCCAAATTTCAAACATTATGACCAAGGCATTGGGAAAACAGACACATCATTTTTTGTCCGTCATGTTTGGACTTTCTGAGCTTCCACCTTGAGGGGAGGCTATTGGAGTTAGCTTATTGTCACTGATGTGGCGTTAGTAGTTAGCTGGATATTTAGCCACTAACGTGGCACCTAGTTTGTTAGGTTGTTAGTCGGTGGTTAGTTTGTCACAACTGATAGCTAGTTAGACGACTTGTTTAGTCGGTTGTCTTTTGTGCTTGTATATAGGTAGTTGATATTAGTTCAGTTTCTTTGTAAGCTTTGACACAATCAATAGAGAGAGAAATTCCTCAAATCTCTTCTTCTCTAATTCTTCCATTGAAAGTTCTCAGTTGAATTGTGATCCTCAATCTTACACCCAATAAATTATTTTCAGAGAATCCGTTACTACATAAAAAATGTGTCTGTTGGAATATAAACATCCCACATCTAAAGTTGGGACATAACTTGCCTACTATATAAGCTTGATGGGCTACTCCTCCTATTACCAATTGATTTTAGGATGGAACCTCGTTGGGCTTATGTACTGGGTCTATCTGCGCCTATGCACTCGTGTCCGCACGACCCCCAGTCTATGGGCCCATGGACTTTCTCATGGTATCAGAGCGGGTTCGGTCTTGGGTCCCTTTCTTGGGTTGGTTGTGTTTGGCTATAAAGAGATTGAGATGTCCACCCACACTCGTTTGTCCAAGTGTCAGCTGGGCCTGGCCAATTGCCCGCCCGTTGCACTCGCAGGTACGTGTTGGAATATAAATATCCCACATCTAAAGTTGGTACATAACATGCCTAGTATATAAGCTTGATGAGCTACTCCTCATATTACCAATTGGTATTAAGATGAAACCTTATTAGGCTTATGTACGGGGTTTATCTGCGCCTATGTGCTCGTGTCTGCACGACTCCCAGTCTATGGGCCCATGGACTTTCACAGTGTCATCACGAGATGGTCAAAACCCTGTGCTGTAACCAGATATTGGCTCCAGAAAAGGGTTATTTGATCATGTCTAACTTGATTTGTAGCTTCCCCTTGTCTTGCCAATTTTGTGCTTTGGGCTCTCTTGCTGACTTCACATCTCTGCCTTTGCCCATTTTGTTTTTGGGCACTCAGATTACTGACACTTTGGTGATGACAAACTCCTTTAAAATGTGCTTGTTCAAAACAGTCGAGTTCAAAACAATCAAGTAAGAAGTCAATCACATATAGTCAATCATATTCAATGTTCAAAGTATTGACAAAGTTCCCCCTCAGAAAGTTCATAGAAAGATTTACCTTCAAGCAACGTCAAACTTCCCCTTAGCACTAGCTTCTGTCATTAACTCTTTATTGAGTTAATTTCACATTTTCCACACTTCCCCCTTTTGGCATCATCAAAAGATCACAGTAAGAGCATAAAGCATAAACCAGTTTGCATGTCATGATCAAAATATTTCATTCATTAAGCAAGAAAGAAGTACATAGCTAAGGAACTACGCAAGCAAAGTCAAAAGACAAGGAGAAACTACACAAAAGACATAAAAGCATAAAAAATCAAGAACAGAAGGAAAGACATGCTAGATAGTAGCGGGGAACACTCAGGTCTCAGGGTCTTCATCAAATTCTTCATCTTTGCTCAAGAAGTGATCCAAGAGTAACTTCATAGTAATATTTAGTTGTTTAAGCTCAACCATAATCTGATGCTGAACTGAACTTCCCCTCGACGTTCCTTCTCCAACAACTTTCTTTGCAGTCATAGTGCTCGTTCCCTTCGAATCACCCTTAAACTTCATCTTCTCCATAGTAGAGGAATCTAACACACTACCCAGGGAAACTTCATTCTCTTCTCGGTAAGACTCATCGCGAAGAAGCAACATCTTCACCAACCCTGGATAAGCCAAAGAATGAGACTTGTCCTTGCACTGTGCCATATGACACATAATCACACTGGGGAGATCAATCTTCTCCTTCCTCAGAAATCGATCGAGCAAGAACAGATCACACAATGTGATGGTGTTGCACTTTTCCTGACGGGGTGCTATAGCCCTAGAGATGATGTGGAACACATCATCTCTAGGGCTGTAGCACTTTTCCTGACGGGGTGCTACATCCAATGTGATGGTGTTGCACTTTTCCTGAGCAGTTGGGGCTTTTCGATGCTTAAGAAATTAGACCTCATTATCCTCTTCCTCTTCTTCTTGAGCAGTGGAAGCAAGATTAGCCATCTTGCGCTTTTGACTTGGAGGAGGTGCCCAAGGTGCAACCTTTACCCCCAATTGTTCCTCTATGGACTTCATGGACTATTCCTCCTCCTCAAGTCTGTCTTTGGAGGGCGAAGAAACTTCTTCTTCTTCCTGAGGCTTAGCAGGCGTCTGGTCCCTCATAGACACCATCTCAAGCACAGGATTGAGATCCTTTGCTTATAATGACGACAGTGGTTGTCGCTGGAGTAGATGTCGCAGCAGAGGGTTCGCCGACTTGGAGAGCAAAGGCCTTAACGATGTCGACCACACAAGCCGGTACACCAGATGTGGCAGGGGTGGCACAAGCTTCCTTGGCCTGTTGGAGTTGGAGGGTATAGGCATCAACCTCGACGTCGGACATCTTGTCAGTGGGCATGATTTTGCTTGCAGAATCCATTGAATGTTTGTAAGGAATTAGGGTAACGGCAGGAGCAGGGAGATTTGAGAGAATTTGAGAGCGAGAGAGAATAAGGCGGTAAAGGGTTTGTGATGAAGAGGCAAGTATATTTTTTTTAATTTTTTTTTCCAAATAGGGAGACTTACAGTGGTATTTCCGCGGTCGCGGAAGGATTTCCGCGTTCGCGAAAATGTGTCTGGTGCATCATGAACACCATCTTCGAATTTGGCTCGGGTCTCTTACTTGCGATTTAGTCTAAAACACGAAAACACACAAATAAAAACTTGAAATGAAAAGTTACGAAAAGAATTACATATCTCGGGTTGCCTCCTGAGCAGCGCCTTGGTTATTGTCGTGGCTCGACTCATCTAAGGTGATCAATTGTCAACTTCGGGTTCTATAAGAACCGTCTCTTCTATGACGCTGGTGTCAAAACCTTCATGGTAAGGTTTCAACCTTTGACCATTCACCTTGAACACTGACTGCGCGTCAGTATCATACAGCTCCACCGCGCCATGGGGGAAAATGCGAGCAACAACATAGGGGCCGGCCGAACGGGATCGGAGTTTACCCGAAAAGAGACGAAGGTGAGACAGAAATAATAGGACTTTGTCCCCTGGCTTAAAATTTTTTCTCAAAATATTATTGTCGTGCCAGGCCTTGGTCTTCTCCTTGTAAGTGACTGCATTCTCATAAGCTTCAAGTCGCAGTTCCTCTAATTCTTGCAGCTGTAACTTGCGGAATTCTCCAACTTCATCAATCTGCATGTTGCAGTTCTTTACAGCCCAAAATGCCTTGTGCTCGAGCGCCACTGGAAGGTGACAAGCTTTCCCAAACACCAATCTGTAGGGTGACATCCCGATGGATGTCTTGTAAGCAGTACGATAAGCCCATAGTGCATCATCTAGTCTCAAACTCCAATCCTTCCTATTCGGGGCCACCGTCTTCTCAAGGATTGTTTTGATCTCTCTATTGGACACTTCAGCTTGCCCATTAGTCTGTGTATGGTAAGGAGTGGAAACTTTCTGCGTGACATGGTATTTCTTCAATAGAGCACTCACGGTCCTATTGCATAAATGTGTCCCCTTATCGCTTATGAGAGCTTTAGGGATCCCAAACCTGGTGAAAATGTTCTTCTTTAGGAAACCTGCCACAACTTTAGAGTCATCAGTCTTGGTAGCCTTCGCTTCCACCCACTTGGAAACGTAGTCCACCGCAAGCAAAATATAGAAGTTCCCAAAGGAATTAGGAAATGGTCCCATAAAGTCAATGCCCCAAACATAAAAAATCTCGCAAAAAATTAATGATGATTGTGGCATCTCATTCCTTCGAGATATATTCCCAACTCTTTGGCATCGATCACAGGACTTACAAAAGGCATATGCATCCCGAAAGATGTATGGCCAATAAAATGCTGCGTCCAACACCTTCCTAGCAATTTTATTTGCCCCAAAGTGGCCCCCATATGCATGAGAATGACAAAAGGTTAAGACAGATTGTACCTCTTTATCTGGAAGACATCGATGGATTACCTGGTCAACACAATGCTTCCAAAGATAAGGGTCATCCCACACATAGAATCGAGATTCACGCCGTATCTTGTCTTTTTGTGCTTTAGAAAAATTAGGCGGGAATTCTTCTCGAACGAGGAAGTTCACCAGGTCAGCATACCATGGCTTGGAGGTGCGGAGTCCAAGTATCAATTCCTTGGAATCAAACTCGGAGGGAGTGTCAAAAGCATTTCCGCGGTCGCGGAGTACCATCCGCGGTCACGGAGTTTCTTCGAAAAAAGTAACAAGACAAACAGATGCTCCAGGGATATTTCCGCGGTCGCGGAAGAGTTTCTGTAGACTGGCTTGTGCGTGGTTTGATTCAGGGGCACTTCCACGGTCGCGGAAAATCGTTCGTGGTCGCGGAAAACATTCTATAGTGATTCCGCACAATGTGCCATCGGGAAAATCTCCCTGTATCTGCGCCTCTTTCGCGGGTTTGTCTTCTTCATGCACAAGCCTGCTTAAGTGATCAGCCACCAAGTTCTCGACTCCCTTTTTATCTCTGATCTCCACAACAAACTCACTCAGCAGCAGTATCCAACGAATCAGTCTTGGTTTAGCTTCTTTCTTCACCAATAGATAACGCAGAGCTGCATGATCCGTATAAATAATCACTTTGGTGCCAAGTAAGTATTGCCTAAATTTCTCCAAGGCAAACACAACAGCTAGCAATTCCTTTTCGGTGGTGGAGTAATTCTGCTGTGCTCCATTCAGAGTCATGGAAGCATAATGAATCACACGAGAAGATCTTGCTTCTTTTTGGCCAAGAACTGCTCCCACAACATAATCATTAGCATCGCACATTATCTCGAAAGGGCGAGACCAATCCGGTGCTTGAATAATTGGTGCACTAGTGAGGCGAGTTTTCAATTCATCGAATGCCTTCTTGCACTCGTCATTAAGCTCAAAATGTACCTCCTTCTTCAGCAACTCGCATAGGGGTGATGAGATCTTGGAAAAATCTTTAATAAACCGGCGGTAGAAACCTGCATGGCCTAAGAAAGAACGCACTTCACGCACATTAGTAGGATAAGGTAAAGATTGAATTACATCAATCTTTGCCTTATCGACCTCAATACCCCTAGACGACACTATATGTCCTAGCACAATGCCTTGTTCAACCATAAAATGACACTTTTCAGAATTAAGAACCAAGTTGGTTTCTACACATATTTTAAGAACAAGTGATAAGTGGTCTAAACATACATCAAAACTGTCACCATGGACTGTGAAATCATCCATAAAGACCTCAATAAATTGCTCCACATACTCAGATAAAATGCTTATCATACACCTTTGAAATGTCCCGGGTGCGTTACACAACCCAAATGGCATCCTGCGGTATGCAAAAGTACCGAAGGGGCATGTAAACGTCGTCTTCTCTTGATCCTCTAGCGCTATGGCCACCTGAAAATAACCTGAGTATCCATCTAGAAAACAATAATAGGGGCGACCAACAAGTCGCTCAAGCATTTGATCAATAAAGGGTAAAGGAAAGTGATCCTTTCTAGTCACCGCATTCAGCTTACGGTAGTCAATGCATACTCTCCATCATGTTTGCACTCGGGTGGGAACTAACTCTCCTTGCTGGTTCTCCACAACTGTTATGCCTCCCTTCTTAGGAACAACCTGCGTAGGGCTCACCCACTTACTGTCAGAGATAGAAAAAATCATACCTGCTTGTAGGAGCTTTAGCACCTCCTTCTTTACCACCTCCATCATTGGTGGGTTGAGTCTTCTCTGTGGCTGTCTAGATGGTTTGGCTTCTTCCTCCAGCAGAATCCTATGCATACATATAGTGGGACTAATCCCATTGATGTTGGCAATAGTCCATCCCAAAGCTGTCTTGTGCTCCTGGAGCACTACCACCAATTTCTCCTCTTGGTTCTTGGAGAGCTTGCTAGAGATAATGACCGGTAATGTGTTATCCTTTCCAAGGAAAGCATACTTGAGGTGGTCTGGCAGTTGTTTAAGTTCAATCTTTGGTGCATGCACAATGGAAGGTAAAAGCCTCTCGCTTCGCACTGTTAGTGGAATGGGGTCAACGCCCAAAGGATTGAGATGAAGCTTACCAAAGGCATCCAAGTGAGCCACAGTTTCCTGCAGGTTAGTAGATAGAGCCAAATCTACATGTGGGTCTACTATCTCATTCTCTAAAACAGATTATAACTCATCTGAACCAGTAGTATCAAATACATCTTGTACAATAGGATCAATCACATCAATAGCGCATAAAGAATGATCATCAATGGGGTGTTTCATAGCATCATAAATATTGAATTGCACCTCCTTCCCATCAAATTCCATAGTAAGGGTTCCAGTACTTACATCAATCTTTGTGCGGGTTGTTTTAAAAAATGGCCTACCTAACAGTATATGGGCTGCATGCTTATCATGGTCCATATCTAGCACAAAGAAGTCCGCATGAAAAATCAGATTGTCAACCATTACAAGAACATCTTCAACTACCCCTTTTGGGTACACATTAGATCTATCAGCCAATTGAACAACTATTCCTGTCTCATGCAATGGTCCTAATCCTAATGATTCATACAAAGAATAAGGCAAGATGTTTATAGATGTACCTAGATCTAGCAAAGTTTTTTCAAATTTAGTGTCACCTATTACGCATGGAATACTAAACATGCCAGGATCACCACACTTCTTAGGCATACACCTTTGGAATACAGCAGAGACATGTTCACTCACTTTAATCTTTTGCTTTCCCTTCAATTTCTGATTTCGTTTGATGGTACACAGTTCTTTCAGAAATTTAGCATAGCGAGGAATGCTCTTGACAAGTTTGAGTAATGGAATGTTTACCTCGCATTTACTGAAGGTCTCGAAGATCTCCTTGTCGTTCTCCGGCCTCCTCGTGTCCTTCAGCGCCTCAGGAAATGGCGCGGGTGGCTTCAGCGAGCCGAGTGGTGGAAAATCTGGACGAACATAATCATCGTGGGCACCAGCGTCTTTTCCGCGGTCGCGGAATGTCGTCAGAAAGTTATTCGCGTCCAGAAACATTTCCGCGGTCGCGGATTTCTGTCCGCGGTCGCGGATTTGCATCGGAATTCTCATCTTCTCCAGAAACGTTTCCACGGTCGCGGATGTCTGGCCGCGGTCGCAGAAGTTCGCCGATTTTTGCTTCGCCTTCAGTGATGATTCCGCTATCGCAGATTTTGGGCCGCGGTCGCGGATTTTCCTCTGAAGCATCCGTCACTTCCATCATTTGCGTCCCGCTCCTCAGTGTCATCGCACATATATTCTCCCTCGGTTTTGCTACCGTTTGAGATGGTAGTTTCCCCGAGTCCCGGGCCTCCAACTTACTCAACGCTTGAGCGATTTGCCCAATTTGAGTCTCCAAGTTCTGAATACTAGACTTTGTCTCTTGCTGATGTTGGGTCGATGTTTTCTGATGTTGTATCATGCTCTGAGTGAGAGATCGAATCATGTCCTCAGTAGACATTAAGGAACTCGGATTTGGTACTGGTGGTCTATGCGCGTATGGCTGCCCGTACTGTTGCTGATTGCCATGCGGATGGAACTGTTGTTGGCTTGGATTGAACTCCTGGTTATCATGGCCGTGGGGAGGGTATTGCTGATTCTCGTATCTCATATTGGGGTGATCCCTCCACCCTGGATTGTAGGTGTTAGAGTACGGGTCATATCTTGGCCTCTGCGGACCAAAACCTCTTACAACGTTTACCTCAGCCTCAGGTTCAAGAAGTGTTGGGCACTCGTCAGTGGGGTGCAGCATATCATAACAGATTCTGCAGGACTTAACTTGTTGTGGGCCACCTTTTATCAAGAAGCGCTTCATCATCTCCTTCATTTCATCCAGCTCAGATTTTGGGGGAGAAGATGGATGTGAGTCAGCTGCCCTTACTGCATAGGGGCTTGCTCTTTTGGTGAATTGTCTTGAGCTCTCAAATAGCTCAAAGAATACCTCAAATGTTGCAGCTGGCGTCTTGTTTAGAATGCTACCGCCACAAGCTGCATTACCATTCTGCTTTCATCCTCAAGAAGCCCGTCATATAGATATAGAACGAGATCTTGGTCAGAATAACCATGGTATGGGCAGCTAGATATCAACCTCCTGAATCTCTCATAATATTCATACAACGTCTCAGTGGCATGCTGTTCGATGTTGCTGATGCTTCTCTTTAGGCTATTGAGTTTCGTTGCAGGGAAGTACTTCTCAAGAAAGGATTTCTTCATCTTCACCCATGTATCTATGCTTCTCGGAGTCAAATAATAGAACCAATCATTGGCCGCATCCTTCAGAGAGAAAGGAAAGGCCCTCAGCTTGATTTGGTCCTCAGTGACGTTCCTTGGCTTCATGCTCGAGCAGACAGCGTGGAATTCAGAAAGATGCTTGTTGGGGTCTTCTCCATTCAGCTCATGGAAGTGGGGTAATAAATGAATCAACCCAGATTTTAGCTCAAAATTCACGCCCTCAGCCAACTCTGGGAATTGCACAGCGAACGGTTGTTGCTCTAGATGTGGTGCAGTCAACTGCCTCAAGGTATGTGGTTCGTCATCCATCTCTAGTTGTGTACGGGCTGCTACACGGTGTCTGGAAAGTGTACTTTCGATCTCTGTATCAAAATCTAAAAGTGGAGAGTCAGTAGCACGAGTATGGACCATAAGATAGGTCCACACAAAAGTTGGCACACAAACACACACAAAGAAAAATTAAAACTTGTCTCCCCGGCAACGGCGCCAAATTTGATGAAGCTAAAGTCGTTATGCCTAATCAAAGTAAACCTCAAAAACCTAACTAAGTATAATAGGCAAGCAAGGGTTGAATCCCACAGGGAGGTAGCAATCTTTCTAAGTGCAACATGTTGTATGCCAATGGTAACAAAGGGGGGTTTTGGTTTGTAATCAACGTAACAAAGTAAATCAATGCAAAAAATGAAATCAATGGGTGAGAAATAACTTAGCCAGACAAATATCCACCATTCAGTTTGATTGATTGATCATTGATTATCTCTAATTCCTACCAATGAATATTCATATTCCTTTTCTTAAGTTATAATCAGGACAAACAGACCATGAGAATACTAACTATCAAATAACCAGGAAAACCTCCAGATTCAATTCAATAGCAGTAATAAGCACAGGAATTTCAATAGATACATACAAGTGCAACAAATAGTCTTACTATGCATGCAATCAATTCTCTCTACAATAAACCAGTCCAAACAGTTCTTAGAATATCGCAGTTGCTACTCTGAATTAGGTATTTCAAACAGAAATAACCAAACCCTATCAATAGATAATTACTAATATCGACTAGATGATCAGGCCAGTCAAATCAACAAGAATCAATGAGATTAAGCACAAGAGAATCAATATATTCAAAGGAAAAGAAATATAATTATAATCTCACAACCAAATACAAACGAAGGCTTCAATCGTCGGACTAAGCAATAGTTGCTTAGTTCTTCATAGTCTTTAAACCGTAAAACTCAAAGGGAAAAAAACTAATGTAAAACTTGAATAATTGAATCATGAAAAGGTTGCTACTTAAAAAAGTATAAAACCTAGCAAAACCTAGTTTCCATAAGATAGGAAACAATATCCTAAAAGGAAATAAAATAAACTAACGGAAATAAAAGAAATAAAAGAAAAGAAATAAGATAAAACGAAGTTCGGACGAAATGAAATCCGGATCCGCGTTGATGAACAGTATCCGCGACCGCGGCTAGAATTCCGCGACCGCGGAAAAGTTCATGTAGCTTCGTTCTTCTGGCATGTGTTCCGCGACCGCGGCAGCTACTTCCGCACCCGCGGAAATCCTTCTGTAGCTTTTCTTGCTCTCGTCTTCGGTCTTCTCTTGTGGCTTTGCCTCCATCTTCAATAAGTCTTCATTTAAGCTCTCAAAGCCACCAAATCAACATTCCTTTTCCACAACTCCATTCTCCTAACTTATGTTCTAAACCCATACAAACGGTACCTAAAACGCCGGTAACAACTCCTAGTTAAGCACTGCAACGTAGAGCTGATCAGGCACTGAAGGACACTAGAAGGCCATAGAACGACAAGGAGATCTTCGAAACCTTTAGTAACTGTGAGGTAAACATCCCTTTGATAAAATGGATTATAAAGTTTTCCTCGTTATGCTAAATTTCTTAAGGCATTATGTACGATCAAGAGGAACCAGAAGTTGAAGGTAAAGAAAAAGGTTCAGGTAAGTAAAAATGTGTCTGCTATGCTTCAGAAGTGAATGCCTAAGAAGTGTAGCGACCCTGACATGTTTAGCATTCTTTGTACGATAGGTGACACCACATTTGATAAAGCCATGCTAGATTTGGGTGCATCTTTTAATGTGTTACCTCTCTCGCTTTATGAATCTTTGGGGCTTGGACCATTGCATGAGACTGGGACAGTGATTCAATTGGTGGACATGTCTAATGTGTTCCCAAAGGGAGTAGTAAAGGATGTTCTAGTAAAGGTGGATAATCTGATTTTTCCTGTTGACTTCTTTGTGATGGATATGGGACATGATAAGCATACAGCCCCTGTGATGTTGGGTAGACCGTTTCTGAAAACGGCAAACACAAAAATTGATGTGAGTAGTGGTTCACTCACTATGGAATTTGATGGGTTGAGGGTCAAATACAACATTGATGATGCGAAGAGACACCCTCCTGATTTTGATCCTAAGTGTTCGATTGATGTGAGTAACCCAAGTTGATCTGAATGGCACTATGTCGAGCCACGACATTAACCAAGGCGCTGCTCGGGAGGCAACCCGAGGTATGTAATTCTTTTCATGTCTTTTCTTTTCAAGTTTCTATTATTGTTGTTTCGTTTTTAGACTAAAATGCACATAGGAGTTTCGGAGATGGAGTCCGCAGTACAATAGACGTGAAACCGCGATCGCGGCCCAATAACCGCGACCGCGGGTTTACCACTGTAAGTCCACTTCTCCTGGAAAAAAAATTCATATAAAACAAAACAAAACAAAACCGCGGGCACGGGTGAAAACCGCGATCGCGGCCCCGCTGCCCAACTTTATTCCGTTGCTGAGATGATGGAACGACATACTTTAGCTGCTGAGGAAGAGAAGATTAGCGTGAGATTTCCATTTGGTACCTCATGATGGAACGACATGATGCATCTGATGATGATGAGGAGAAGCAGCAAGAGGACTTTGCAGATATACCGATTGATACTACTTTCATTGCCTATGCATATGCTGCTGATGGACAACACAGTGCAGCATGCACTTCACATGATCCTGTAGACCCCGGTAGATAGTATGGGGAGTGGATAGTTGAGCTTGATGAGGATATGCGGATGCTCCGAGATCAGTCGCTGGTACAGTGCTTTTACATCAAGCATTGGGATGCCTTTGCTTCATACAAGTAGGAGACATATAGAGGACCGACAACCATATAGATGGATTACATTGCCCCCCTCCATGGCACCAGAGACTCTTATTTCCATGATTTTTCACCACCACGCCAACCACGACATCCGAGACACAGACCACCTCGGCATCGCTAGTGGGTATCTTTCTTTTCCCCCAGAGTTTCACTTTTCGTCTTTCATTCCATTGAGGACAATGCAATGATTAAGCATGGTGGAAGGAAATATACTTGCTGGTCATCTGTACTACTGTTTTTATTATTAAAAAAAGAAATAATAAGAAAATCCTAGGCTAAGTCGAAAACCTGAAAAGGCGGCTTAGGCAATAAGCAAGTGGCCCGGACCAGCATTAGGCTAGGGTAGAAAGAGACTGATGAGCGATGTGAGGACTGTTGAGCTCATCTTTGAAAAATTAAATGAGTGGCTAGGTGAAAACCCGCAAGGGCACCTAGGCAAAATGAGTGAAAAGAAGAGGAGTAATTACTAGGATTCATTCATTCTGGCGTGGCGACATAAGTGATGGAGTCATAAAGAGGATTCGGGTAGGTCACTTTGGGAGTTATAAGAAGATATACTGGAGCTAGGATTAGATGGTCACATTCACTCTATGGTGTTTGGGTTAAGCTTGGGGGAAGTACTCTTCTTTCCTTGAAGCTGGTGTGTTGTGTTGTTGTGTTGGTACCCTGGAGATTCGTGAATAGGTACAGTTCTTAGTGGAGATAGTTTTGTTGCGCTTCCTGAGACCTTGGGTATTTCATTAGAGGAGTAGGTTTCCATTAGCTTACTCGAGGACGAGCAAGGTCTAAGCATGGGGGAATTTGATATGCTCTACTTTGTAGTGCGTAACTAGGAGCTGTTACTAGGATATTAGGTACCATTTGTGTGGGTTTAGAAGACATTTTAGGAGAATGGAGTTGTAGAGAAGAAGTGGTGGAAAGGAAGATTTTAGTAGAGTATTGAAGCATTGAAGAGATGAAGGCCAAGAAGCCACTACAGGAGAAGGCCGCGAGCGAGAAGCAGAAGGAGTCGCAGTAGAGCGATACCGCGGGCGCGGGAAAGAGTGCCGCGGTCGCGGCTTACCAAGGAGACCCGCGAGGAGTACCGCGATGGGAGAGAGACGCAGGAGAGCGACAGAGAAGAATCCGCGGGCGCGGTTTCAAAACCGCAGTCGCGGATTGACAATAGAAGCAGCTGCATGTTACGGAGACAAAACCGCGGTCGCGGGTCCATGCGCGGCGCATTTCAGAATTTCGTCCGAGATCTTTGTTTTATTTTATTTTATTTATTTTATTTCCTTTTATAATTTCCGGTTATTGTTAATTTTAGGAGACTCTCTTTAGGTTAAATATGTTAAGTTTTCTTTAGGTTTTATCTATCATTCATTCTAGCATATTTTCATAACGGCGTTTTAGAAGACTATGAAGAACTAAATTTTCATTGTTTTGCCTGACGATTGAAGCCTTCAGTTGATTTGGTTGTGAGATTATAACTCTTGTTCTATTTCATTTGGGTTGTACTAATTCTCTTTGAACTTATCTTTATTGAATCTTGTTGATTTCGCTAGCCTGCGCAACTAGTTGATGTTAGTAATTTTCTATTGCTAGGATTTGGTTATTTCTGGTTGAAATTCCTTATCTAGAGTGGCAACCACAATTTACATGAACTGGTTGTGAATGTTTATTGTGAAGATAATTGATTGCATATTGAATACTGACTGGTTGTTAAGTGTTGCATGTATCCTGCTTAATTTCTATGCTTACTGCTGCTGTTAAATTGAATCTTGATGGTTTCTTGATTGTTTAATAGTTAGTATTTTCAAGGCTGGTTGACCTGTTAATATATATAAGATCGGAATAGGAATAATCATAGGATTGAATAAACTTGAGATAATCAATGATCAACCTATCATACTGAAGTGTGGATATCTGTTAGGTGAAACGCCCTCACACTCATATTTACAACAATCTTAACCATTTCCTGCTTTAATCCATTAGTTATAGAAAACCAAACAACAATCCCCCCTAGTTCCTAGTAGTAACTTACTTTCTTACATAGAGATAGATCCTTTAGCCTAGTCACTTGTCTCCAAGGGCTACGCTCCCTCTGGAGTGTTTGTGAAGTGAGTTGAGTTGAGTTGATCTTCTTTTCCGGTCATGTGGCACGAACAAGCACTATCAATGTACCACTTCTTGTTCCCCCTCACTTCAACCTGCACAAAAAAAGATAAGGTTTGGCGATATAGGCAAGCTTAGTCTTACCTGGTCGAGACACATACTGCAATTGTTCCCTAGGAATAGCACGATCAATGACAACAATTTTCTTCCTAGATCTAGCATGATTATGATTATGCATATGTGAATCATCATAGAAGTCATTCAAGTTCACATTATTACTCCTATTGTTCCTTCTCTTTGTGTGCTCTTCGAAGAACTTCTTTTTCTTTTCACAGTCTCTTTGTAAATGTCTGTTGTCCCCACAATACCAACACAACTTGAATTGATCCATCTGAACATACTTCTTGTTGGGCACAATACTCTTGCGCTGTTTAGCTCTTTCTGGGCAAGGAACATTGGATTGCTTTCCTTGAGACTGCTTGAGGAAGATTTTATGAGCCGGCTGACCAGTATACCATATATGGTTCTCATTTAGCCCACTCTCAAGGACTTTCACACGTTCCTCAAGATTCCGATTCTTCTCTCTAGCATCTTATAGTTCCCTGTCTCTAGCTTCACGTAGTTCGAGAATGGATGGATCTTCCTTTTCCTTAGATCTTGTGTATTCAATGCCATATCTATCCTCAACAAACTGTATGTCTTCCTTTTCAGCTTTCTGTTCCAACATCATGGAATGAATCTTGTGAACATAGGCTTTCATCTCGGACATCTACACTTCAAGCTTAGTCTGACCAGCTATAGCACTTGTATCAGTATTGTTAGAGACTTCATTCATTAACATAGAGACTTTCTCGTTTCTTAACCTCTGAAGTTTCTCATGATTAACATCACATGAAAAACAAGGAACAATTGAGCTACTAGCAGTTTTAGACATTTCTTCTTTTAAACTACTACACTCATGTTCAAAGTTGGCAAGTTCCTCTTGTGTTTACAAATTTTTAGCATACATTTCCCTTATAAGAGCAATCAATGATTTCTTATCATAGTTCACAAGAGACTTTAAAAAGGTTTCAAGGTTTAGCTCAAGTTCCTCAGGTAGAACGATTGAATCACTAAGAGCCATTGCACACATCTTTTGGAATCATATTTGAATATTCACAAACTGTATTCATTATTGATGGGATTGAAAATGATAGAGACGATGATGAAGCCTCTGATGATCCTGAGGTTGTCTTATTGACTAGAGTCATGCGTTCCCTATACTACAAATGTAGAAACAACAAAGGTGGGAACCATGGTGACACACGTGACATCAAAGACATCACCCGTTACAACTATAATGAGAAGGGTCATTATTCTAGCTCTTGCCCAAAGCTCAAGAAACCAAGTAAAACTTATGGCAATAATGAGAAGAAGGCTTTCGTTGCTATCTGGGACGATAAGAATGACTCTAATGGTGAAAACCCTGAAGCATGGGGTGGTGAGATGTGTGCAATGGCTCTGAAGATGAGTGTAGTAGTTTAAAAGAAGAAATGTCTAAAACTGCTAGCAGCTCAACTGTTCCTTGTTCTTCATATGATGCTAATCGTGAGGAACTTCAAGGTTTATGAAACGAGAAAGTCTCTATGTTAATGAATGAAGTCTTTAACAATACCGATGCAAGTGCTGTAGCTGGTCAAACTAAGCTTGAAGTGCAGATGTCCGAGATGAAAGCCTATGTTCACAAGATTCATTCCATGATGGTGGAACAAAAAGCTGAAAAGATACAGTTTGTCAAGGCTAGATATGGCATTGGATACACAGGATCCAAGGAAAAGGAAGATCCATCCATTCTCTAACTACGTGGCTAGAGACATGGAACTACAAGATGCTAGAGAGAAGAATCAGAATCTTGAGGAACGTGTGAAAGTCCTTGAGAGTAGGATAAATGAGAACCAGACATGGTATATTGGTCAGCCGACTCACAAAATCTACCTCAAGCAGTCTCAAGGAAAGCAATCCAATGTTCCTTGCCCAGAAAGAGCTAAACAACGCAAGAGTGTTGTGCCCAACAAGAAGAATGTTTAGATGGATCAATTATGTTGGTATTGTAGGGTCAACAGACATTTACAGAGAAACTGTGAAAAGAAAAAAAAAGTTCTCCGAAGAGCACACAAAGAGAAGGAATAGTAGGAGTAATAATGTGAACTTGAATGACTTCTACGATGATTCACTGATCAGCTCTACTTTGTAGTGCTTAACTAAGAGTTGTTACCGGCGTTTTAGGTACCGTTTGTATGGGTTTAGAGCATAAGTTAGGAGAATGGAGTTGTGGAAAAGGAATGTTGATTTGGTGGCTTTGAGAACTTAAATGAAGACTTATTGAAGATGGAGGCAAAGCCACAAGAGAAGACCGAAGACGAGAGCAAGAAAAACTACAGAAGGATTTCCGCGGGTGCATAAGTAGTTGTCGCGGTCGCGGAACACATGCCAGAAGAACGAAGCTACAGGAACTTTTCCGCGGTCGCAGAATTCTAGCCGCGGTCACGGATACTATTCATCAACGCGAATCCGGATTTCGTTTTGTCCAAACTTCGTTTTATCTTATTTCTTTTCTTTTATTTCTTTTATTTCCGTTAGTTTATTTTATTTCCTTTTAGGATATTGTTTCCTATCTTATGGAAACTAGGTTTTGCTAGGTTTTATACTTTTCTAAGTAGCAGCCTATTGATTCATTCTAGACTATTCATCATCGTTCAATTTTTCCCTTGGAGTTTTTATATTTTGAAGACTATGAAGAACTAAGCAACTATTGCTTAGTCTGACGATTGAAGCCTTCGTTTGTATTTGGTTGTGAGATTATAATTATATTTCTTTTCCTTTGAATATATTGATTCTCTTGTGCTTAATCCCATTTATTCTTGCTGATTTGACTAGCCTGGTCATCTAGTTGATATTAGTAATTATCTATTGCTAGGGTTTGGTTATTTATGTTTGAAATACCTAATTCAGAGTAGCAACTGCGGTATTCTAAGAACTGTTTGGACTGGTTTATTGTAGAGAGAATTGATTGCATGCATAGTAAGACTGTTTGTTGCACTTGCATGTATCTATTGAAATTCCTGTGCTTATTGCTGCTATTGAATTGAATCTGGAGGTTTTCCTGGTTATTTGATAGTTAGTATTCTCAGGGTCTGTTTGTCTTATTTATAACTTAATAAAAGGAATAGGAATATTCATTGGTAGGAATTAGAGATAATCAATGATTCAACCAATCAAACTGAATGGTGGATATTTGTATGGCTAAGTTATTTCTCACCCATTGATTTCATCTTTTGCATTGATTTACTTTGTTACGTTGATTACAAACCAAAACCCCCCTTTGTTACCATTGGCATACAACCTGTTGCACTTAGAAAGATTGCTACCTCCTTGTGGGATTCGACCCTTACTTGCCTACTATACTTAGTTAGTTTTTGAGGTTTACTTTGATTAGGCATAACGACTTTAGCCACGTCAAATTTGGCGCCGTTGCCGGGGAGGCAAGTTTTAATTTTTCTTTGTGTGTGTTTGTGTGCCAACTTTTGTGTGGACCTATCTTATGGTCCACATCCGTGCTACTGACTTTCCACTTTTAGATTTTGATACAGAGATCGAAAGGACACTTTCCAGACACCGTGTAGCAGCCCATACGCAACTAGAGATGCCTGACGAACCACAGACCTTGAGGCAGTTGACTGCACCACATCTAGAGCAACAACCGTTCGTTGTGCAATTCCCAGAGTTGGCTGAGGGCGTGGATTTTGAGCTAAAATCTGGGTTGATTCATTTATTACCCCACTTCCATGGGCTGAATGGAGAAGACCCCAACAAGCATCTTTGAATGCCACGCTGTCTGCTCGAGCATGAAGCCGAGGAACGTCACTGAGGACCAAATCAAGCTGAGGGCCTTTCCTTTCTCTCTGAAGGATGCGGCCAATGATTGGTTCTATTATTTGGCTCCGAGAAGCATAGATACATTGGTGAAGATGAAGAAAGCCTTTCTTGAGAAGTACTCCCCTGCAACGAAACTCAATAGCCTGAAGAGAAGCATCAGCAACATCGAACAACATGCCACTGAGACGTTGTATGAATATTATGAGAGATTCATGAGGTTGATATCTAGCTGCCCATACCATGGTTATTCTGACCAAGATCTCGTTCTATATCTATATGACGGGCTTCTTGAGGATGAGCGCAGAATGGTAAATGCAGCTTGTGGTGGTAGCATTCTAAACAAGACACCAGTTGTATCATTTGAGGTATTCTTTGAGCTATCTGAGAGCTCAAGACAATTCACCAAAAGAGCAAGCCCCTATGCAGCAAGGGCAGCGGACTCACATCCATCTTCTCCCCTGAAATCTGAGCTGGATGAAATGAAGGAGATGATGAAGCGCTTCTTGATAAAAGGTGGCCCACAACAAGTTAAGTCCTGCAGAATCTGTTATGATACGCTGTACCCCACTGACGAGTGCCCAATACTTCTTGAACCCGAGGTTGAGGTAAACGATGTAAGAGGTTTTGGTCCGCAGAGACCGAGATATGACCCGTACTCTAACACCTACAATCCAGGGTGGATGGATCACCCCAATCTGAGATACAGAAATCTGCAATAGCCTCCCCACGGCCATGATAACCAGGAGTTCAATCCAAGCCAACAACAGTTCCATCCGCATGGCAATGAGCAACAGTACGGGCAACCATACGTGCATAGACCACCAGTACCAAATCCGAGTTCCTCAATGTCTACTGAGGACATGATTCGATCTCTCACTCAGAGCATGATACAACATCAGAAAACATCGACCCAACATCAGCAAAAGACGAAGTCTAGCATTCAGAACGTGGAGAAACAAGTGGGGCAAATCGCTCAAACGTTGAGTAAGTTGGAGGCCTGGGATTCGGGGAAACTACCATCCTAAACGGTAGCAAACCCGAGGGAGAATGTGTATGCAATGACGCTGAGGAGCAGTGTCCAAACGAAAAAACTGACGGAAGCTACAAAGGAAATTCCGCGACCGCGGCCCCAAATCTGCGACCGCGGAAATGCACCAGAAAGCGGTGAATTTTCCGAACTTTTTCCGCGACCACGGCCAGAAATCCGTGACCGCGGAATTGTTCCTGGAAGCGAGGATCCCTTCGAAAAATTTCTGCGAGCGCGACCAGATTTCCGCGATCGCGGAAAAGTTTCTGGAGAAAGTGAACTTTTTGAAGCCGATCCGCGACCGCGGAATGGTATCCGTGACCGCGGAATGGTATCTGCGACCGCGGAATGGTATCCGCGACCGTAGAATGGTATCCGCGACCGCGGAAATCCCACTGGCGACCCAGATCCTTGCGATGCTGTGCCGCGACTGCGGCTAACGTCCACGACGATTACGTTCGCCCCTACTTTCCTCCGCTCGGTTCGCTGAAGCCACCCGTACCCTTTCCCGAGGCACTGAAGGATACTAGAACGCTGGAGAATGACAAGGAAAATTTTGAAACCTTCAATAAATGCGAGGTAAACATTCCCTTACTCAAACTTGTCAAGAGCATTCCTCGCTATGCTAAATTTCTGAAAGAACTGTGTACCATCAACCGAAATCAGAAATTGAAGGGAAAGCAAAAGATTAAGGTGAACGAACATGTCTCTGCTGTATTTCAAAGGCGTATGCCTAAGAAGTGTGGTGATCCTGGCATGTTTAGTATTCCATGCGTAATAGGTGACACTAAATTTGAAAAAGCTATGCTAGATCTAGGTGCATCTATAAACGTCTTGCCTTATTCTTTGTATGAATCATTAGGATTAGGACCATTGCATGAGACATGAATAGTTGTTAAATTGGCTGATAGATCTAATGTGTACCCGAAAGGGGTAGTTCAAGATGTTTTGTAATGGTTGACAATCAGATTTTTCCTACGGACTTCTTTGTGTTGGATATGGACCATGATAAGCATGCAGCCCCTATACTGTTAGGTAGGCCATTTTTGAAAACAGCCCGCACTTAGGTGCAGTTCTTAGTGGAGATGGTTTTGCTGTGCTTCCTGAGACCTTGGATATTTCATTGGAGGAGTAGGTTTCTATTAGCTTACTCGAGGACGAGCAAGGTTTAAGCATGAGGGAATTTGATCAGCTCTACTTTGTAGTGCTTAACTAGGAGTTATTACCGGCGTTTTAGGTACCGTTTGTATGGGTTTAGAGCATAAGTTAGGAGAATGGAGTTGTGGAAAAGGAATGTTGATTTGGTGGCTTTGAGAGCTTAAATTAAGACTTATTGAAGATGGAGGCAAAGCCACAAGAGAAGACCGAAGACGAGAGCAAGAAAAGCTATAGAAGGATTTCCGCGGGCGCGGAAGTAGCTGCCGCGGTCGCGGAACACATGCCTGAAGAACAAAGAGCTACATGAATGATGTGACCTCGCCTACCATGACAGCTGCAGACGAGGAGGAGGCTATGAGTCTTAGGTCCGCAGGTCCCATTACTAGAGCACGAGCCAAAGCTATTCAAGCTGCGACTCAATCACTGGTGACCAGACTCGTAGCAGGTCAGGGACGTCCAACTATAGATGAGGGATCCATTCTGAGTTTAGTGACAGTTGGGACGTCTACACAGTCTGCAGAGATCCCGAAGCTTACAGATTAGAGATATTGATCGCTATTCGCCTAGTTATCGATATTTCTGATTTATGACATTTATCAGTATTTTTCCCGGATATTATTTATTATTATTTTCAGCATTTTTAGGGAGTTTAGGAGGTCATTTCTATACTTAGAATGACCGAATTTCCTTAGGGTATTTTTAGTAATTTATTTGTTTTATTTTTAATCTTTTTTGGTTAAGGAAAAGGAAGAGTCTTCCTTTTACTTAACCTAGCTTGTAGTTCCCTTTCTTCTTCACGTTAATATTACAGACTTATTGTTGAGAGAAACTCCAATTGAGCCTCCATTAACGTCCTCCTTGATTCTCTTGGTTGAGCTTGCTCCCTCGCGTTTCTGCCATTAATTCCGCTAGATCTAGGTCGAGCTTGCTCCCTTCTTCTAATCCGCTTCAAAATCTCCATCCTTTTCCAGCCCTAAACTGGTCGTGGCCCCCTTCACCCATACGGTCAACCCCTCAAATTTCTATCGCTTCCGCAATCGCTTCCGCCTCGCCGTCGTCTTGCAATCTCCATCAACGCAGACGCCTATTCAAGGAGTTGTTTCGCCCCACTACGGATTCACCACGATCTCATCCGGGACTTGAGACCTTCTTCATAGCAAGGTCACATCAACTGGCATCAGAGCCTTCGAATCTGTAAGTCGAATCGATTCCTTGCTTATCACAACCTTATTTTCGTGTCAAAAAATTCAAAATTTTTTTTTCCTGCATTTTTCTTGATAATTCCGATTTTTTCTTATTCAGATCTATATTATTAAAGTCGAAAATTTCAAAACAAAAAAAAAAATCCTCTTGAAGGCCGAATTAATTTTATCAAAAAAACCATTGTAGATTTGCATTGAAAACTCGTTTTTGGTGTAAATCTGCTTCAAAAAAAATCGTTTGCTTGATTTTTAGTGATCTTACCTTGTCCCCTACACACAACAATTGCTCTTTGTGTTGGTAATTTGGTGATTGAATTATAGATCTAGATTTGCATGCATATAGGTTGAATTGCTGTACTTGACCTTTTTGCCATTAATCTGCGTCTTCTTTGATCTTCTTCTTTCCAACTTGAATCAATTGAGTGTGTTGGTGTCTAGAATATTTTTGAATAAATTTTTTGGAGTCCGATCTGCACAAGGGAGTTCGTTGAAGAATTTTCGCCGTTGAAGATTAGGGTTCTTGAGTTATTGTTGCAATTTCTCTAATTAAAAAAACAAAAAAAAAGGCTGAGATCTTTCCGTGTAGAAAAAGCCAGATCTGAAGAATTGCCAAAAAAAATTATCAATCAAAAAAAAAATCAAGGCAATAAAAAAAAAAATTGTAATTTGGGCAAGTTCTTAGGGCACCTTGCCCTCGGCGCCTACAAGCAACAGCGCCGCGCCTCCATCACGAGCGTCAGCGTCGCGCCCAGCCAGCCATCCGCGCCCGCGCGCGCGCGCCCAGCTGCCAGCGTCTCCTATCCCGGGTGCTGACAAACCGGGTTCTTTTCCCCCGCCCAGCGCAACGAGCACGGAGCTCCCAGATCCGGGTTCTTTTCGTGGGTCCGAAATTTGCACCTACGGCAGAACTTTGGTATTGTTTATTTTAATTTTTTATTTATTATTATTTTTTTTTCCTCTTTTTGTGTCGATTTCTGCTTTCGCTTTTTACAGTAATCCTTCTGACTTTGGTGTGAGTTATCCACTTTTGTTAGTTTACAGCTGCTTAGCCGGGACGCCTAGGTTCACGCCGGATTAAATTCTGTGCCTACCGTTATATCCGGACGACAGCAGTTGAGGTTACTGTAGGGGTATTAGATTGCAGGGATCTGAGTCCTTTTATTTTATTTTTTCCCTTTTTGTGTCGATTTCTGCATTCGCTTTTTACAGTTATCCTTCTGACTTTGGCGTGAGTTATCCGCTTTTGTTAGTTTGCAGCTGCTTAGCCGGGACGCCTAGGTTCACGCCGGATTAAATTCTGTGCCTACCGTTATATCCTGGCAACAACAGTTGAGGTTTCTGTAGGGGTATTAGAGTGCAGGAGCTTTTTGTGAGAAAAGCCGAACTTAGGTGGCAACGGTGAAGAGATATAGGGTGCGCAAAGCCAAAATAAGGTAATCGTTACCCTATCGTTATTGATTCAATTCTCATCTCCTCTCTCTCACTGTCTTGGCTGTTATAGTCTTGTTGGCATATCTAGGCTTATATTGCGGCAATTTATATCTACAATTTGTTTGCTGAGTTATCGCTGCAATTTGTGATTGTTGTGTGATTATCCTTAGCCTTCCCGCCCTCACGGCCATATCAGCTTTGTTTTCAGTTGTGATATCTTGGTAGTTCGACTTCTCTTTCGTTTCTGTTGCTTTGTTTTTGGTTTTTCCTTTGCTCTGTTGGGGTCTGTTGTCTTTTCAGGATAATGGTGAACTCCAATGACGGACAGGATACGGGTCGGGTCGATCAACTGGCTACGGCCATTGAGCTATTGGTGGCCAATCAGCAACGTTCCGATGAACGTTCAGAAGCGAATTTTGCAGCCATGCGTGATCTGCTCAGTAGAGTGATGCCGTCTCCGTCACCGAACAACCGTGACGACCAGAGTACCCTAGCCCAGAAGCAGAAAAAGGGCAAGGGCGTTCTGATATCCGATCCTCCTACGCAGCATCAGCGGAAAGGATCGCAGAAAGAGAGTAGCGCGTCGAAGAAGAAGGTGCGCTCCAAATCAGCCCAGTTGACAATTCCTGAACGCAACTCTCAGGACGAGGACGAGCAGGACGATGATGAGTCATCTTCAGAGGAGGATGCACCGGTCGATGACAGTGCCGTCAAACGCCAGAGCAGACGCACAGAACCACATGCTTCCACAAGCAAGCAAGGGAAACACTCCACGGCTCGTCCAAGTCGACATCAGGTAAATTCTGAAACCTTCAATGTCCATTCTTTTGCTGACCATCAGAGTACTGTTTCTCCTGTTGAGTCAGATTCAGATGAAGGATTCCAGGAATTTGATCTTGAGGATGAGGAAGAAGGGGCCTATGGGTTTTCTGCAAGTTATCACCCACCCCTACAGGACCCACCAGAGCAGCAGTTTCATCGTACATGTTGGGTTCCTCCTCCACAGCAGCCACAGAATCAGGCTGCTTATTACGCTGCACAGGGTCATCCACAGCAATATCAGCAGCAGCGGGTTGCCGGTCCCCCACGAGTGCGGCGACGGCAACAACTACCAGTTGGACAGCAGCGGCAGGGGCTTCCACAACAGAATTTCTATGCTCCCGCTGCAGCCCAACAACGATATCCACCCCCGGCTACGTATCGCCAAGAAATTAAGGTGAAAATCGAACCCTTCCTTGGTACTTATGATCCTTCTACTTTCATAGATTGGTTGCAGAGTACCTGCCATGTTCTTCAACACTATCAATATGAGGAGCATGCAAAGGTGGAGATCGTCACCTTGCATTTCCAAGGAGCAGCGCGCACCTGGTGGAACCGACTGGTCCAACAGCAGGCACGCATGGGGTGGCCACCTGTGACAGAGTGGCAACAGCTAGTAGCGCTCATGACGCGCAAGTACGTGCCGACAACATACCGAGAGGATATGAAGACGGCCATTGCACTTGCTACTCAGGGTCGTGATACGCCACAGGAGTTCTTTGCTCGCTTAGAAGACATGTACTTCAAAGCCGGGGTAAGTGTTACTCCGTCTACTCTACGTACACGTTTTGTCACGGGTTTGTCACAGCCGTACAGGGATCAGGTTGACGTTCTGCCAATCCGAGACCTCAACAATGTAGTACATACTGCGCAGAAGCTCTATCTTCAAGCGCAGCGACGTCGACAGCAGCCTTGGCAGTCTTCGTCTTCTCCCTCACCAAGGTATACCTCGAACCCTGTCAATTCTTATCGCACTAACTCTTCTTCTAGTTCTGTGCCTAGACAGGATCGTCCAGGTATTGCGTCTACTACGACGCCGCGGCCGCCGCCCCCTTCTTCCGCGCGCCAAAAGCCATCGGCCTCTGCTGAGACAGGCCGTACAGATCGTTCCAGCGGTCGAGAGTGTTACAGATGTGGTGGACGAGGACACTATCAGAAGGACTGCCCCAATCAGAAGCGTGTCCTCTACTCCGCCAAAACTGAAGACTACGAGAGCCTCTCGGATGAAGAGGAGAACATCCCGGAGGAGTCTGCAGAGCTGACTGATGAGGTGATCCGGCCGAGTGACCATGATACAGACGTCATGCATTATGCCTTGGTCACCAGACGCGTCCTCAGCGTCAAGGAAGGAGGTCCGCTTGACCAAAGGGAGAATCTATTTCATTCCCGGTGTCGTATGAAGAATGCGTCGCTGAGTCTGATAATAGATGGCGGGTCGTGCTGCAACATTATAAATGAGCGAGTCGTCCGCGACTTCAATCTTCAAACGCAGCCACATCCTCAGCCCTACGGTCTGCAGTGGATTTCAGACCAACCAGGTAACAATGTTTCTTTACAGTGTCCCGTTACTTTTTCCATAGGACCATATACAGACACTGTTTTGTGCGATGTTACCGCCATGGATGCCACCCATATTCTGTTAGGGCGTCCTTGGCTATTTGACCGTCGCGTCTTCCATGATGGGTTTTTGAACAGTTACATGTTCACTCACCATGGCAAGCGCGTGACGCTCTTACCTATGACTCCGAATGAGATTTTACAGGACCATGCTATTAGACAGAGGAACAAGGCTATACAGGCTGCAAAGGACGCAGGAAAACCCCCTCCAGAGTCCCCTACAGCCTTCCAGCCGAGTTCCCTACAACTTCCTGCAGCATCTTCTTCGGGTACCCAAGGCAACTCAGGACAGGTAAGTGACCAGCCCATTAGTCTTAAATTTCCTCACTGTAGTGGTAATGGTCAACAGGTACCTTCTGGAGTCCATCATCAGAAGGGTGGACAAGGTAGTTCTGCGCTGAAAGGCACTTGTGAGCAGCGCCTTCTCTTGGCGCGACGCCGAAAGGTTTCCAACGTCATCCAAGGCAAGTCTCCCTGTTTCCTACTCATTGCTCTTCCTACTGCCCTACCTGTTTCAGAGTCCGCACTTCCCTCTTGTTTTTGTCAATTTTGCAGGAGTTTCAGGATGTGATGCCGGACGAGTTGCCAGATGGTCTTCCACCACTTCGTGGCATTGAGCACCAGATCGATTTTGTACCATGAGCTACTCTTCCCAACCGAGCTGCCTACCGAACTTCTCCAGAGGAAACAAAGGAGTTGCAAAAGCAGGTGTAAGAACTGTTGGAGAAGGGGTATGTGCGCGAGTCTCTTAGCCCGTGCGCTGTTCCCGTCCTATTGGTGCCTAAGAAGGACGGTTCTTGGAGGATGTGCGTGGATTGCCGTGCCATCAACCAGATCACCGTCAAATACAGACATCCCATTCCTTGCCTCGACGACATGCTTGACGAGCTGCATGGAGCGCAGTTCTTCAGCAAGATTGATCTGAAGAGCGGCTATCATCAGATTCGCATGAAGGAGGGGGACGAGTGGAAGACGGCTTTCAAGACGAAGTATGGTCTGTATGAGTGGCTAGTCATGCCATTTGGACTGACCAATGCTCCTTCTACGTTCATGAGGCTGATGAACCATGTCTTGAGAGCTTTTCTGGGTAAGTTTGTCGTTGTCTATTTTGATGATATTCTTATTTACTCTAGGACTTTAGATGACCATGCTGAGTATCTTCGCCTTGTTTTAGAGTGTTTGAGAGTAGAGAGCTTATACGCCAATCTTGGCAAGTGTGTATTTTGTTCTCCTTCTACAAACTTCCTAGGTTTCGTCGTCAGCAAGGACGGCCTACAGGTGGATGCAGAAAAGATCCGCGCTATCCAGGAGTGGCCGACGCCAGCTACTCCTACTCAGGTACGTTCGTTTTTGGGTTTGGCTGGTTTTTATCGACGATTTGTTCGTGATTTCAGCACTATAGCCGACCCATTACACGAGCTGACCAAGAAGGCAGCGTCTATCACTTGGCTTCCATGGCATGATGCTGCTTTTGCCGCCCTGAAGGATGCCTTGTTCCACGCGCCACTGCTGCAGCTTCCTGATAAGCACTACTTTGTAGGGCTTAAGTAAGAGTTATTAGAGGGTTTATTGGTGCCATTCGGGTAGATTTAGACACATTCATGTGTATGGCATTTGGGGGCGAAGTTTGGTGTTTTTGGAGGTGTTTGAGCTGTTTTGGAGATCATAGGAAGCCACAAGGAGAAGACGCCAAGGAAGTGAAGAGAAGAGTAGAAGAACAGTGGGCTGAATTTAAATGGTTCGTTCTCTCTACTCAGATGTCCAAATGGAGTGATTCCAATTCTAGGAGTTAGATCTTGAAGTCTACTACAAGTCCTCAAAATATGAGCGCAATCCGAGTTGAGAATCAAAAGTTATGGCGTTTTTACTGAAGTGTCGCAGAAGCTGAAGTACTGGAATCCCACCGCACCCAGTGGTGGGCACTGCCGCACCCGCGGCGAGGTCGTCAGAGAACTGGAGTTTCTGTTAAATGGCCGCACCCGGCGGTGGAGCCACCGCACCCGCGGTGGAGACGCGCTGAAAGTCTTTTACGAGTTTTCTTATTCCCGTTTTATTTTATTTCCGAAACTTTATTTCCAAGTTTGTTATTTTTCTTTTCTTTATTTCTGAATTATTACTTTAGTATTTAAGTTAGGTTTAAGACTTTTTAGAGAGGATCCAATTCTCAAAACCTAGTTGCCACAGAGAAAATAGTTAGACCTAGTTTCATTCATCGTTGTTTTTCCCTTTTGCTCAGGCAGACAATTGAAGCCTTTGGATTGATTGGATTGTGAGGTTATTCCTTTACTCTTTCTATGATTGTATTAATTTTCTCTCGTGCTTAATCTCATTGATCATATATCGATTCCCCTTGATTTGTTGATTAGGAAATCAATTAGATTGTTAATAGTAGTTCCCTCTAGTCTGACAACCTAGAGAAATTAGTATTATGCTATTGGTTCCCCTTTTCCATACAACCTGTTGAGATTGTTATTGATCATACTACTAAGGATTAGAGGATACTGGTTGAGAATCTAAATCCCTTAGTTTGTGTAGAGAATTAATTGCATGCAATTGTATGACTGGTTGCTATACTTGCATGTACCTATCTATTCCTGAACTTCCTGCTGCTATTGAATTAAATCGTGAAGGTTAGTAGGGATTTGTTTAATAGTTAGGGTTATCAAGACTGGTTGGACTCGTAACTAATTCAGAACAAGGATTAGGACTTTCATGAGTATTGAGGACTAGGAATAACCAATGATCGATCTATCAATCTGAAGTGTGGATATTTGTTTGGCTGAGTTATTTTTCCAATTTGATTTCAAGTCTTTGTTTTTATTTATTTTGGTTTTAATCAGCAAACCCCCTTGGTTACTTGTTGGTATACAATTACATCATTGGAATAGTATTTGATTCTCTGTGGGATTCGACCCTTACTTACCAGGCTACATTAGTTAGGTTTGTTTAGGATTATTTTGTATAGGTGTCACGACAACGCCTATCACTTCCTGACTTCACCCGTCGGTTCGAGGTGGAATGCGACGCTTCTGATTTCGGCATCGGAGGTGTCTTGCTGCAGGAAAAGAGGCCGATTGCCTATTTTTCAGAGAAGCTGGCAGGTGCCCAGCTGAACTACCCGACGTACGACAAGGAGTTGTACGCGCTGATTCGGGTTCTGAAGACGTGGCAGCACTATCTGTGGCCTGCAGAGTTCGTGATTCACTCAGATCATGCAGCTCTTAGTTATCTGCGCAGCCAGACGACTCTTAACAGACGCCACGCTCGCTGGGTTGAGTTCATGGAGACGTTCCCCTACCTCATTGTTCACAAGAAAGGTAAGGAGAATGTGGTAGCCGACGCCCTTTCTCGCAGGTACGTCCTTATTACTCAGCTTCAGTCTCAGTTATTTGGGTTTGCATTGCTCAAGGATCTTTATGCTGTTGATCCTTTCTTTTCTACATTCTATGAGCAATGTAAATCCACTGGTCGTGAACATGCTATGTATTTCCTTGATGACGGATTTCTGTACAAAGGTGGGAAGCTTTGCGTTCCTTCATCCTCTGTCAGAAATTTGCTGATTGAGGAAGCACATAGTCGTGGTCACTTTGGCGTGTCTAAGACGCTGGCAGCACTTCGCGAACACTTCTTCTGGCCTAAAATGGCCAACAATGTTACGAAGTATTGTCAGAGTTGTGTGACATGCCATAAGGCTAAGGCCAGGTCTAGTCCGCATGGTCTCTACACGCCTCTGCCGATTCCAGCTGGCCCGTGGGAAGATCTATCCATGGATTTTATCACTGGGTTGCCTATGTCTCGGCGTGGTAGAGATTCTATATTTGTGGTCGTAGACAGGTTCTCTAAGATGGCACACTTCATTGCCTGTAAGAACACTAGTAACGCCACTGACGTTGCTAATTTGTTCTTCGACAATGTCGTGAGACTGCATGGTATTCCGCGCACTATTGTTAGTGATCGGGACACCAAGTTTGTCGGCCATTTCTGGAGAACCTTGTGGGGTAAGCTCGGTACTAAACTCCTATTTTCTACGAGCTACCACCCACAGACGGATGGTCAGACAGAGGTGACCAACCGCACACTTGGAGCCCTCCTTCGGACGGTTCTGAAGAGTAACCCACGCAGGTGGGAGGACTTACTGTCTACTGTGGAGTTTTCTTATAACAGGTGCAGGCACAGGGCGACTAAACTGACCCCGTTCGAAGTTGTCTATGGACGGAACCCGCTGACGCCGCTGGACTTGACTCCCTATCCTCGGAAGGATACAGACAGCACCACAGCTGACAGATTGGCCGTTCACATCAAGGAACTGCACACTCGGATGCACAACCAGCTGGAGCGCAGAGCAGCACAGTATGCGGCCCAGAAGAACAAAGGACGACGTAGGATTGTCTTTGCTCCTGGCGACTTGGTTTGGCTTCACTTGCGGAAGGAGCGTTTTCCTTCCATCCGCAAGTCTAAGCTTGACCAAAGGGGTGATGGACCATTCCGTGTTGTCAAGGCCATCAATGACAACGCCTACCAGCTAGAGCTCCCAGACAAGTATGGTGTTCACCCAACCTTCAATGTTGCTGATCTATCACCGTACGTGGAGCCAGAGTATGATGAGGGTGAAGCGGGGACGCTTCACACTCAAGTGGGGGAGGATGATGTGACCTCGCCTACCATGACAGCTGCAGACGAGGAGGAGGCTATGAGTCTTAGGTCCGCAGGTCCCATTACTAGAGCACGAGCCAAAGCTATTCAAGCTGCGACTCAATCACTGGTGACCAGACTCGTAGCAGGTCAGGGACGTCCAACTACAGATGAGGGATCCATTCTGAGTTTAGTGACAGTTGGGACGTCTACACAGTCTGCAGAGATCCCGGAGCTTACAGATTAGAGATATTGATCGCTATTCGCCTAGTTATCGATATTTCTGATTTATGACATTTATCAGTATTTTTCCCGGATATTATTTATTATTATTTTCAGCATTTTTAGGGAGTTTAGGAGGTCATTTCTATACTTAGAATGACCGAATTTCCTTAGGGTATTTTTAGTAATTTATTTGTTTTATTTTTAATCTTTTTTGGTTAAGGAAAAGGAAGAGTCTTCCTTTTACTTAACCTAGCTTGTAGTTCCCTTTCTTCTTCACGTTAATATTACAGACTTATTGTTGAGAGAAACTCCAATTGAGCCTCCATTAACGTCCTCCTTGATTCTCTTGGTTGAGCTTGCTCCCTCGCGTTTCTGCCATTAATTCTGCTAGATCTAGGTCGAGCTTGCTCCCTTCTTCTAATCCGCTTCAAAATCTCCATCCTTTTCCAGCCCTAAACTGGTCGTGGCCCCCTTCACCCATACGGTCAACCCCTCAAATTTCTATCGCTTCCGCAATCGCTTCCGCCTCGCCGTCGTCTTGCAATCTCCATCAACGCAGACGCCTATTCAAGGAGTTGTTTCGCCCCACTACGGATTCACCACGATCTCATCCGGGACTTGAGACCTTCTTCATAGCAAGGTCACATCAATGAACTTTTCCGCGGTCGCGGAATTCTAGCCGCGGTCGCGGATATTGTTCATCAACGCGGATCCGGATTTCATTTCGTCCGAACTTCGTTTTATCTTATTTCTTTTCTTTTATTTCTTTTATTTCCGTTAGTTTATTTTATTTCCTTTTAGGATATTGTTTCCTATCTTATGGAAACTAGGTTTTGCTAGGTTTTATACTTTTCTAAGTAGCAGCCTATTGATTCATTCTAGACTATTCATCATCGTTCAGTTTTTCCCTTGGAGTTTTTATGTTTTGAAGACTATGAAGAACTAAGCAACTATTACTTAGTCCAAAAATTGAAGCCTTCGTTTGTATTTGGTTGTGAGATTATAATTCTATTTCTTTTCCTTTGAATATATTAATTCTCTTGTGCTTAATCCCATTAATTCTTGCTGATTTGACTGGCCTGATCATCTAGTTGATATTAGTAATTATCTATTGCTAGGGTTTGGTTATTTCTTTTTGAAATACCTAATTCAGAGTAGCAATTGCGATATTCTAAGAACTGTTTGGATTGGTTTATTGTAGAGAGAATTGATTGCATGCATAGTAAGACTGTTTGTTACACTTGCATGTATCTATTGAAATTCTTGTGGTTATTGCTGCTATTGAATTGAATCTGGAGGTTTTTCTGGTTATTTGATAGTTAGTATTCTCAGGGTCTGTTTGTCCTGTTTATAACTTAAGAAAAGGAATAGGAATATTCATTGGTAGGAATTAGAGATAATCAATGATTCAACCAATCAAACTGAATGGTGGATATTTGTCTGGCTAAGTTATTTCTCACTCATTGATTTCATCTTTTGCATTGATTTACTTTGTACGTTGATTACAAACCAAACCCCCCCCCTTTGTTACCATTGGCATACAACCTATTGCACTTAGAAAGATTGCTACCTCCCTATGAGATTCGACCCTTGCTTGCCTATTATACTTAGTTAGGTTTTTGAGATTTACTTTGATTAGGCATAACGACTTTAGCCTCGTCATTCACATATGAATAATCATAATCATGCTAGATCTAGGTAGAAAATTGTTGTCATTGATCGTGCTATTCCTAGGGAACAATTGCATTATGTGTCTCGACCATGTAAGGCTAAGCTTGCCTGGATCGCCAAACCTTAACTTTTTCTGTGCAGGTTGAAGTGAGGGGGAACGAGAAGTGGTACATTGATAGTGCTTGTTCGTGTCACATGACAGGAAAAGAAGATCAACTCACCTCACTTCACAAACACTCCAGAGGGAGCATAGCCCTTGGAGACAAGAGATGCAGAGAAATCATAGGAATAGGCGAAACAAAACTAAACTCCATCATTATGGTAAGAGATGTAAGTTTAGTTCATGAACTTGGTTTCAGTTTATTGAGTGTTGCACAACTTTGCGACCAAGGGAACAACAAGACAGTCTCCACTTCTCAAGACTGCTATGTCAAGGATCGTGAAACCAAGAACATCATTCTTAGAGGACTCAGATTCAAAGATGTGTACATTGTTGACAAAGATTTCAAGCCAAAGGAGGTTCTATGCTTTGCGTCTATAGCTGATGAGACGAAACTGTGGCATAGAAGGCTTGGACAAGCAAATCTTTGACTGATTCACAAACTGCATGCAAAGGAACATGTTCGTGGACTCCCAAATGTTAGATATAAGTTCCATGGCGTATGTGATGCATGTGTGAAAGGGAAACAGACCCGTTCCTCGTTCAAACTGAAGCCTGATGTTACGACTTCTCAGCCTCCGGAACTGATCCATATGGATCTCTGTGGTCCCATGAGGATAAGGAGTCATGCATGGAACATGTATGTTTTCGTAATTGTCGATGATTATTCTAGATTTACTTGGATAATTTTTCTTTCTTCAAAGGATGAAGTCTTCTCCGCATTCGAGACGTTCATCAAGAGGGTGGAAACAAGTTTGGGTAAGAAGTTGAAAGCCATTAGATCCGACCATGGAACGAAGTTTGAGAATTCTATGTTTCTCAATTTCTGTGAGGAACGTGGAGTTTCGCACGATTTCTCCGCGCCTAGGACACCACATCAGAATGGCTTTGTGGAACGAAAGAACAGAACTTTGGAAGACATGGCTAGAACTCTCCTCATTGCAAGCAATCTTCCAAGGATTTTCTGGGCAAAAGCTATCAACACCGCGTGCTATATCCTTAACCGTAGGGGTAATAAAAAATATCCGATCCGATTACCTGCCGGTCCGAATCCGAAAAATCCGTATTCGAAAACATCTGTTTTTTTATCCGAATCCGATCCGATCCGGGTGATATTTCCGGATACTCGGACCGGATACGGATCAGGGTATTTTACTTACCGGATATCCGGGAATATGAAAAATAATATATATGTTTTTAAATTTAAAAATTATATATATATTCCCTAGCCTAAACATTGATTTATATTTTATATACTTATTTGCTAGCTTATTAATGTTTGACCAAGCCCAATTGATAAGGCCAACTCCACAGTGAGTCCAAGACTCTAAAATACCTAATGCACTAATGCACAATTGCAATTTGCACATGCTGCTGAATGCTGATGCAGTAGTATCAAATTCCTTTTTTTATAAAAAAAAGAACATAATATAAATATGCTAAAATAAAGACCAAAACCCTAGTTCACTACTTTGTTGATTAGTTACTATTATTTTTAATTGGATTGGTAATTTTAAAATTTAGATTGAATTTGTACAATTTTTTTTATCAACCGGATATATCGGATATCCGAGACAAATATCCGATCCTATCCTAGTCATATTAGCCGGAATCCGGCCGATACCGGATCGGATACAGATCATTGTTTCTTTTAAAAAAATTGGATATCCGGTATACCGAATCGGATAAGATATATCCGAATGCTCACCCCTACTTAATCGTGCCATGTTGCTTCCCCTATTGAATAAAACTGCTTACGAACTAATAAGGGATCGCAAGCCCAATATCTCCAACTTGCGTGCTTTTGGATGCAGGTGTTACATTCACAACAATGGGAAGGATAACTTGGGAAAATTTGACCCTCGAAGTGATGAAGGAATCTTTTTGGGATATGCAAAAGCAAGCAAGGCTTACATAGTTTACAACAAGATCACTCACAAAATTGAGGAAAGCATCCATGTTGTCTTTGATGAGAACACCAAAGGTGGAAGTAGTGAGATGGAGACAACATTCCCTGTTATAGTTACCCAAGAATACAAAGAGAGGACTCTGACGATGAATGAGGTGGCTTTTCTCCTCACGGTGGTAAAGGTGGTGGGAACGGTGGTACTAATACTAGTAGTCACCATTCAGTCTCCTCAAGATTCATCTATTCCCGATGATTCCTCCAACAACAATGATGACCCCAGTAGCTCTACACAAGTTACAGATGTTCCTTCCACATCTACTAATGATTCAACAATAGTTGAGGCTCCCAACAACACTGAAGTTGTTACCATTGTTCACTCCGGAACTTCTGGTGGTGATAACGTTGATGATTCCCTGAGTAATGCTGAAGGAACAACCCCAATCGAAGATGCCTCACTGCCTTCATCTTCGACAGACGACTCCGAGACACAACATGACGAACCATCCCTTCCCGTGTCAAAGAGTGTTCGAATCCAAAAGGCTCACCCCACTAATAACCTCATCACTCGCTTTGGTGAAAGAGGTTTGCGTTCCAAACTTAATATGTTTTGTGCTTTCCATGCTTTTATTTCTCTTGTAGAACCCAAGACTATCAAGGAAGCATTGAAGGAACCTGATTGGATCGTAGTTATGCAAGAAGAGTTACATCAGTTTGAAAGAAACAAAGTTTGGCGTCTCGTTCCTTTTCCCCACAACAAACATGCCATTGTTACTCGCTGGGTGTTTAGGAACAAGGTGGATGACTCGGGTGTAGTCACAAGGAACAAGACAAGGTTAGTTGCTCAAGGATACAATCAACAAGAGGGGATAGACTATGATGAGACTTATGCTCCAGTGGCTTGCATTGAAGCTATTCGTCTTCTCATTGCCTATGCTGCACACAAGGGATTTACACTATACCAAATGGACGTTAAGACCGCATTCTTGAATGGATATCTTCAAGAGGAAGTATATATGAAGCAACCCCAGGTTTTGAAGATTCAACCGTCCTTCTCATGTGTATGCTTTGGATAAGGCCTTGTATGGTCTTAAGCAAGCTCCTCGTGCTTGGTATGATAGACTTGCATAATTCCTTCTCTTCATTGGATATCGGCGAGGAACAATTGACAAGACTATGTTCCTTCTGGAGCAAAATGGTGAGATTCTAGTTGTTCAAGTGTATGTTGATGATATTATTTTTGGTTCCATTATCCTTCTTCCTCGGATTACAAGTCACACAAACAAAGAAAGGAACGAAGATTCATAAAAAAAAATACATCAAGGAGTTGTTGAAGAAATATGGTATGGATTCCGCAAAACCCATTGTAACTCCTATTTCTCCTAACACTCGCTTGGATGCAGATTTGAATGAAACAACAGTTCATCCCACGATGTATAGAGGAATGATTGGTTATGTCCTCTCTCTCACGGCCAGTCAGCCAGATATTCTATCTAGTGTATGTCTTTGTGCTAGATTTCAAGCCAATCCTAAAGACTCACACTTGAAAGAAGTGAAGAGGATCTTTCGATACCTCAAAGGAATGGACTATCTTTGTCTATGGTATCCCAAGAATTGTGACTTCAATCTTGTTGGATTCACTGATGTTGACTTTGCTGGGCACGTAGTTGATCGAAAGAGCACTTCTGGAATGACACAGTTCCTTGGTCCTTGTCTTGTCTCATGGGGTTCCAAGAAGCAAAACTTTGTGGCCCTTTCCACTATAAAAGCCGAGTATGTTACCGCAGCAAGTTGTTGTGCTCAGGTATTGTGGTTAAAGCAACAATTGGAGGACTTTGGTATGTCTCTTGGCACTGTTCCTATCATGTGTGATAATACTAGTGCTATTAACATTTCGAAAAATCCAGTTCATCATTCATGTACTAAGCACATTGACATTCGTCATCATTTTCTTCGTGATAATGTTGACATTGGTCTCATTAGGATGGAACATTACAGGACTGAAAATCAAGTGGCTGGTATCTTCACCAAGCCACTAGACAAAGGCCCTTTCGAGCATCTTCGGTTGCTCCTTGGCATGATCTCTCTGAATTGAGGAAATTTACTTCCACTAATCCCTCAATGCTTAGCTAATTTGATCACATACCTCATGAAGTATTTTACTTACGTTCTTTTCTTGATCTTGCTATTTCATGATTTTTGTGTGTTAGAATTGCTTAGTCTTAGGATCTCACATCTTTGTCTTTTGATTTGTGTTGAATTACTTGATTGCATGCTAACATCTTATTTGAGACCCAAAACGACCGATTTGATGATTTGATCCCTCACTATAAGCCCACATGATAATCGGTTGTACAACCTACCTTAGCTTTGATTCAGGTAAACGTTCCCTATGATCCTTCTTTGTTAAACTTTTTACGGGGACTAATTATATCAGTTGTATTTGTTCCTACCATATGTTTGGATATACTATATTTTGTGTGAACCAAATTTTGAAATATCCAAACAACGGATCTGCTTCAACAGAGCCACTGTGAATGAAGTTCAAGTGCGAGAGTTTTATCATTACTACCACCTTTCCAAGGCTGATGCCATGTCTGGGTCTTCGAAGATTAGTTGCGAAGACATATCCTTCACGCCTAAGGTAATATCTGCCCTTCTCTCTATTCCTTTGGGTGGATTTTATGAGGTTCCTGCAAATGAGGTGAATGAGGAGAAGCTGGCATATATGGAACGGTTGTTTGGTTCAACCACAGGGGAACTGCACACTGAAAGGCTGACTCTGGCTCAGCGAGTTACGTTCCACATCATCTCCAGGGATGTAGCACCCTGTCAGGAAAAGCGCAACACCATCACGCTGTGTGATCTGTTCTTGCTCGATCGATTTCTGAGGAAGGAGAAGATTTTTCTCCCCCGTGTGATTCTGTGTCATATGGAACGGTGCAAGGCCAAGTCTCATTCTTTGGCTTATCCAGGTTTGGTGAAGATGTTGCTTCTTCGCGATGAGTCTTACCGCGGAGAGAATGAAGTTTCCCTGGGTAATGAGTTAGATTCCTCTATTGTGGAGAAGATGAAGTTTAATGGTGATTCAAAAGGAACGGGCACTGTGACTACAAAGAAAGTTGTTGCTCTTGGATCACTTCTTGAGCAAAGATGAAGAAGTTGTTGAAGACCTTGAGACTTGAGTGTTCCCCGCTACTATCTAGCCCGTCTTTCCTACTGTTCTTGATTTTTAATATTTTTATGTCTTTTGCGTAATTTCTCCTTGTCTTTTAACTTTGCTTGCGTAGTTCCTTAGCTCTGTACTTCTTTCTTGCTTAATGAATGAAATATTTTGATAATGACTTGCAAACTAGTTGATGCTTTGTGCTCTTACTGTGATCTTTTGATGATGCCAAAAGGGGGAAGTGTGGAAAATGTAAAATTAACTCAATAAAGAGTTGATAACAGAAGCTAGTGCTAAGCAAGAAGTTTGATGCTGCTTCAAGGTAAATCTTTCTATGAACTTTCTGAGGGGGAACTTTGTCAATACTTTGAACATTGAATATGATTGACTATATGTGATTGACTTCTTACTTGATTGTTTTGAACTCGCCTGTTTTGAACGAGCACATTTTAAAGGAGTTTGTCATCACCAAAAAGGGGGAAATTATTGGAACGATGATGTTCCCTCTAGTTTTGATGATGATAAACTCAAATACACTTGATGGTTTTTAGTGTGACTGTGAGTTTCAGGAACGAAGTCAGTGAAAGGAACGATGAAAATCAGGTGAAGAATCAAAACAGAATATTCAAGGAACAGAGAAGCCAACAATGGAACAACACGCTTGAGTCAACAAGAGAGTAGCGACGCGCGTTTGTGAAGAAGAAAATCGAAGGGAACACTGACACGGAATGATGAGATGCGCGCGCTGTTGGCCTTGCGATTTGCCGAATCCTCCATATTTGGAAAGAAATCTTTTGGAATCAACTTGGGCCGCAAGGAAGAAGTTGGTTGGAGATTTTGCTGTTAGGAAAGATTGTAAAAGTTTATTTAGGATTATTTTATTTGTTTTTCCTTAAGTGAAATTAGGGTAAATCAATAGGATATCTTAGATTATAAAAGGGAAGTTGAGAACTTCATTTGAGACACACGACGCAACATTTCCATAGCTTTGAGCATTCGGTGAAGAGGAAGAAAATATAAGAAACACTTGCAAGTACGAGACTTTGGTAAGTTGAGTACTTGATAGGGTTTTGGGTGTCTTAGGTGTTGTTAGGAACGTTACAATAAGAAGTCTAGTTATCTAGGAGTAAACTAGGTTGAGATAAGACTTGCTTGATTGTAATTCCAGGATTAATAACACAAGTAGACATTTGAAATCCTACTAGGGAAACCTAGGGGTAGAGGTTTTTCTTAATCAACTAGTTGGTTGATTTGGTTTTCCTCTCTAAGGAACGTTGCTATTGTTACTCTGTTTTCTGTCTTTATATTCCGCTACCCAAGGAACAGTTCTACCGTTCCTTGTACTAACACACTCGATTGTACAATTGGTATCAGAGCAAGTTTGTTCTAGATTGTGTGTTACTTACAGATTTTCAGGTAACGATACTGCTACCACTGTCGAAGTTGGATTGAACTCTTCAAGGCCACCATTGTTGCTCGCTGGTCAATATCAGCACTGGAAGACTCTCTTCTTCAAGTGGGTCCAAAGTCACGATTTTCAATTTTGGTTGATCATCTACCTTGGAGATCTCGAGATTACTGATCTTGAGAAGAAAAGAAAGATGAAGAAATGGGATCAAGAAGATCTTCAAATCATGGAGAAGAACTGCAAGACGGCCATGCTCATCAACAATGCTCTCAATCAACAAGATTGCAAAAACTCCAATCTTGTGAATCCGCCAATGCTAAGTGGCTTGCCCTGGAATAGATGTATATGGGAAGCAAGGACCTTCGTGAAATTGATCGTTTCACAGCCAAGAAGGACTTCTACAACTTCAAGATGGAAGAGAATGAAGAAGTGAGTGCTTATCAGGCTAGGTTCGAAGCAGTCACAACCAACTTGACTGCTCACTCCATTTCTGATAAGGAGATCCTTCCTGATGAGAAGATTCTCATCATCATTGATGGTCTACCTCATCGTCATGCTATGACCAAGGCTATTCTGAAGAAGAACCCCAACACTGTCAAACTGACGTTCCATGAGGTCTTCAGCAAGATTCAGAAGTATGACAATGAAGAAAAGGCTGGAAGAACGTCAGACAAAGGCAAGGGAATGGCGTTCATGGTTGAGAAAGTAGTTGATAGGATTGAAAATGATAGTGACGATGATGAAGCCTCCGATGATCCTGAGGTTGTCTTACTGACTAGAGTCATGCGTTCCCTCTACTACAAAGTGTTAGGAAACGGAACTTTGGAACTTCAGTTCCCCTGAGAGTTTATTTCCTCAGTTTCTCTACTTTTGAAGATGACAAATATTATGATACTAATGTTTTATCTCAAAGATGTGCTTTAAGGAACCACAGGAATATACCGAAGGCAAGAAAGCCAAACAGGACAAGAGAACCAAAGGAACAAGACAAAGGAAGGAACCCAGAGGAACCCAGGTGTGCCCAGAAACATAGCATGCGAGGTTGCGATTCCCGAGAAATCTGGGAACACCAACCTCAGACAAAAGGAAGTCGAAAACGACTTGTGCAAAGTTTCCAAAAGCCTGCCAATGTCCAGAGCAAAACAACAAGACACCTAGAACGCCGAACCTCGGACAGAGAAAGGTGAAAGCGACAGGACATGGAACCTGTCGTTGTCCAGAAGTCAGTTCCCAAGCGCCCAGAGTGTCGAACCTCGGACAAAGGAAGCTGGAGAATGACTTGGCTGAAGAGGTTGACTAACCTAGAAGGATTCTGAGCTGCCTAGGTTATTTGTATATGTCAAAGACAGCGTGGATCAAGGACAACCGCACATCCTAGGGCAAGCTCGATCTGTGGGAACCAAGAGAAGATCAAGCTGTGAAAAATCCTCTATAAAAGGAAGACTAACTCTAGGGTTATCTTCAAGCACTAAAATACGACTCACACACATTAGCAAATATCCAGTGTGAACCTTCAAACAAGATCATCAAAGCAAACCGAGATCAAGAGGAACCAGTCAAGGAATAGAAGAGCTGAGTACTAAGTTCCTGTGACTGTAAGTGATAGTTCCTAGATGTAAAGGTCTGTTTCTTGGATTGATTATTGATTATGTTAAGTTATCTAGGATTGCCTAACTGTGTGTAAGGCAAAGAAACTGTGTGTTTGTTCCTAGGATAAGCTGTATACAAAAGAGATAAGAAATCAAGAAGTAGACCTTGAAATCCTTTCGAAAGAAAGGTAGTGGTTTTTATCCTGGATTGCTAGTTGACAATCAAAGGTTTCCACTATAAGGAACTTGTCATTTGTTTGATTGTTTATTTCCGCTGCAAAGGGAACTTAGAATCGATATTCTGAGTTCCTTAAGTTATTATCTAACAATCACGATCCTACACAAAGATAGAAACAACAAAGGTGTGAACCATGGTGACACACGTGACATCAAAGACATCACCTGTTACAATTGTAACGAAAAGGGTCATTATTCTAGCTCTTGCCCAAAGCCCAAGAAACCAAGTAAAACTTCTGGGAACGAATGAGAAGAAGGCTTTCGTTGCTATTTGGGGCGATGAGAATGACTGATGGTGAAGACCCTGAAGCATGGGGTGGTGAGATGTGTGCAATGGCTCTCAGTGATTCAACTGTTTTGCCTGAGGAACTTGAGGTAAACCCTAAAACCTTTTTAAAGTCTCTTGTGAAGTATGATAAGTAATCATTGATTGCTCTTATAAGGAAAATGTATGCTGAAAATTTGAAAACACAAGAGGAACTTGCCAAGTCTGAAGATGAGTGTAGTAGTTTAAAAGAAGAAATGTCTAAAACTGCTAGTAGTTCAATTGTTCCTTTGTTCATCATGTGATGATAATCGTGAGGAACTTCAGAGGTTAAGAAACGAGAAAGTCTCTATGTTAATAATTGGAGTCTCTAACAATACTGATGCAAGTGTTATAGCTGGTCAAACTAAGCTTGAAGTGCAGATGTCCGAGATGAAAGCCTATGCTCACAAGATCCATTCCATGATGGTGGAACAGAAAGCTGAAAAGGAAGACATATAGTTTGTCGAGGCTAGATATGGCATTGGATACACAGGATCCAAGGAAAAGGAAGATCCATCCATTCTCGAACTACGTAAAGCTAGAGACAGGGAACTACAAGATGCTAGAGAGAAGAATCGGAATCTTGAGGAACGTGTAAAAGTCCTTGAGAGTGGGCTAAATGAGAACCAGACGTGGTATACAGGTCAGCCGGCTCACAAAATCTTCCTCAAGCAGTCTCAAGGAAAGCAATCCAATGTTCCTTGCCCAGAAAGAGCTAAACAATGCAAGAGTGGTGTGCCCAACAAGAAGTATGTTCAGATGGATCAATTCAAGCTGTGTTGGTATTATGGGGACAACAGACATTTACAGAGAGACTGTGAAAAGAAAAAGAAGTTCTATGAACAACACACAAAGAGAAGGAACATTAGGAGTAATAATGTGAACTTGAATGACTTCTATGATGATTCACATATGCATAATATTAATCATGCTAGATCTAGGAAGAAAATTGTTGTCATTGATCGTGCTATTCCTAGGGAACAATTGCAGTATGTGTCTCGACCAGGTAAGACTAAGCTTGCCTATATCGCCAAACCTTATCTTTTTTTGTGCAGGTTGAAGTGAGGGGGAACAAGAAGTGGTACATTGATAGTGCTTGTTCGTGCCACATGACCGAAAAAGAAGATCAACTCACCTTACTTCACAAACACTCCAGAGGGAGCGTAGCCCTTGGAGACAAGAGATGCAAAGAAATCATAGGAACAGGCGAAACAAAACTAAACTCCAGCATTACGGTAAGAGAGGTAAGTTTAGTTCATGAACTTGGTTTCAGTTTGTTGAGTGTTGCACAGCTTTGCGACCAAGGGAACAACAAGACAATCTTCACTTCTCAAGACTGCTATGTCAAGGATCGTGAAACCAAGAACATCATTCTTAGAGGAGTCAGATTCAAAGATGTGTACATTGTTGACAAAGATTTCAAGCCAAAGGAGGTTCTATGATTTGCGTCAATAGCTGATGAGACGGAACTGTGGCATAGAAGGCTTAGACATGCAAATCTTCGACTGATTCACAAATTACATGCAAAGGAACATGTTCGTGGACTCCCAAATGTTAGATCAGAGTTCCATGGCGTATGTGATGCATGTGTGAAAGGAAAACAGACCCGTTCCTCGTTCAAACTGAAGCCTGATGTTACGACTTCTCAGCCTCTGAAACTGATCCATATGGATCTCTGTGGTCCCATGATGATAAGGAGTCATGCATGGAACATGTATGTTTTCGTAATTGTCGATGATTATTCTAGATTTACTTGGACATTTTTTTCTTTCTTCAATGCTTGGCTAATTTGATCACATACCTCATGAAGTTTTTTACTTACGTGCTTTTCTTGATCTTGCTATTTCACGTACTAAGCACATTGACATTCGTCATCATTTTCTTCGTGATAATGTTGACATTGGTCTCATTAGGATGGAACATTGCAGGACTGAAAATCAAGTGGTTGATATCTTCACCAAGGCACTAGACAAAGGCCCTTTCTAGCATCTTCGGTTGCTCCTTGGCATGATCTCCTTGAATTGAGGAAATTCACTTCCACTATTCCCTCAATGCTTGGCTAATTTGATCACATACCTCATGAAGTTTTTTACTTACGTGCTTTTCTTGATCTTGCTATTTCATGATTTTTGTGTGTTAGAATTGCTTAATCTTAGGATCTCGCATCTTTGTCTTTTGATTTGTGTTGAATTACTTGATTGCATGCAAACATCTTATTTGAGACCCAAAACGACCGATTTTATGATTTGATCCCTCACTATAAGCCCACATGATAATCGGTTGTATAGCCTACCTTAGCCTTGATTCATGTAAACGTTCCTATGATCCTTCTTTGATAAACTTTTTACGGGGAATAATTATTTGAGTTGTATTTGTTCCTACCATATGTTTGGATATACTATATTTTGTGTGAACCCAATTTTGAAATATCCAGACAAGCCTCGCAAACACTCTTGGTCTCATGGGGAACGAAGACCGTTACTCGGATTAAGGGGGAACAATGTGAATGGAACGTTGAATTTGAATCAATGGCTGGCATTTATTGAGTTGCAGGTGAACGTTGGAACGACTAGTTGTGAGATTTGACAGTTGTGTTGCAGGAACGGTGACGCGGTAAACGAAGTAAAAAGTGGATGTTATAAGAGGAGAGAGAAAATATTTTGATGATGATTTTTTGTAAGTCGTTTTTATCTCTTTGGAAAGATTTTATCCTCACACGATATTATCCTCCCTATATATACTTGTCTCTTCAACACAAACCCTTTACCGCCTTATTCTCTCTCGCTCTCAAATTCTCTCAAATCTCTCTGCTCTCAGCCATTACCCTAATTCCTTACAAACATTCAATGGATTCTGCAAGCAAAATCCTGCCCACTGACAAGATGTCCGACGCCGAGGTCGATGCCTATATCCTCCAACTCCAATAGGCCAAGGCAGCTTGTGCCACCCCTGCCACATCTGGTGTACCGGCTTCCGTGGTCGACATCGCTAAGGCATCTGCTCTCCAAGCCGGTGAACCCTCTGCTTTGACGTCTACTCCAGTGACAACCACATTGTCACCATTAAAAGCAAAGGATCTCAATCCTGTGCTTGAGATGGTGTCTATGGGGGATCAGACGCCTGCTAATCCTCAGGAAGAAGGAGAACAAGTTTCTTCGCCCTCCAAAGACAGACTTGAGGAGGAGGAACAATCCATGAAGTCCGTAGAGGAATAGTTGGGGGTAAAAGCTGAACCTTTGGCACCGCCTCCAAGTCGAAAGCGCAAGATGGTTGATCTTGCTGCCACTGCTCAAGAAGAAGAGGAAGAGGATAATGAGGTCCAATTTCTGGAGCATTGGAAAGCCCCAACTGCTCAGTCGACTCCGTCAAAGTCTGGTAGCGATGAAACTGCTCTGAAATCACTCAAGGAACGTTTGTGTTCCGCGTCTCAAACAGAGAAGAAGAAGGCCAAATTAGAGGTCTTTGTCTCCATGTCAATTCATGACTTCTCCGAGGGTAAGAAAATAATTCCGCCTCTCCTGTTCCGTGAAAGTTTCTTCACTGAGCACACGGTGGAGGAAATTCTGGAACTTCTGCGTTTCAAGGTTGGGAACGGATATGCTCCAACAGAGCCACTGCGAATGAAGTTCAAGTGCGAGAGATTTATCATTACTACCACCTTTCCAATGCTGATGCCATGTCTGGGTCTTCGAAGATTAGTGGCGAAAACATCTCCTACACGTCCAAGGTAATATCTGCCCTTCTCTATATTCCTTTGGGTGGATTTTATGAGGTTCATGCAAGTGAGGTGAATGAGGAGAAGCTGGCATGTATGGAACGGTTGTTTGGTTCAACCACAGGGGAACTGCACACTAAAAGGCTGACTCTAGCTCAGCGAGTTGCGTTGCACATCATCTCTAGGGATATAGCACCCCGTCAGGAAAAGCGCAACACCATCACACTGTGTGATCTAATCTTGCTCGATCGATTTCTGAGGAAGGAGAAGATTGATCTCCCCCGTGTGATTCTGTGTCATATGGAATGGTGCAAGGCCAAGTCTCATTCTTTGGCTTATCCAGGGTTGGTGAACATGCTGCTTCTTCGTGATGAATCATACCGCGAAGAGAATGAAGTTTCCCTGGGTAGTGAGTTAGATTCCTCTGATGTGGAGAAGATGAAGTTTAAGGGTGATTCAAAGGGAACGGGTACTGTGACTGCAAAAAAAGCTGCTAGCGAAGGAACGTCAATGGGAAGTTCAGTTCAGCATCAGATTCTGGCTAAGCTTAAACAACTGAATATTACTATGATGTTGCTCTTGGATCACTTCTTGAGCAAAGATGAAGAAGTTGTTGAAGACCCTGAGACTTGAGTGTTCCCCGCTACTATTTAGCACGCCTTTCCTTCTGTTCTTGATTTTTAATGTTTTTATGTCTTTTACGTAGTTTCTCCTTGTCTTTTGACTTTGCTTGCGTAGTTCCTTAGCTCTGTACTTCTTTCTTCTTAATGAATGGAATATTTTGATCATGACTTGCAAACTGGTTGATGCTTTTCAATCCCATGCTTCAGGGTCTTTACCATCAGAGTCATTCTCATTGCCCCAGATAGCAACGAAAGCCTTCTTCTCATTGTTCCCAGAAGTTTTACTTGGTTTCTTGGGCTTTGGGCAAGCGCTAGAATAATGACCCTTCTCGTTACAGTTGTAACAAGTGGTGTCTTTGATATCACGTGTGTCACCATGGTTCCCACCTTTGTTGTTTCTACCTTTGTAGTAGATGGAACGCATGATGAAGCCTCCGATGATCCTGAGGTTGTCTTATTGACTAGGTGGAACGGTTAAATTATTGAGCAACCAACTTCTTCCTTACGGCCCAAGTTGATTCCAAAAATTTTCTTTCCAAATATGGAGGATTCGGCAAATCGCAAGGCCAACAGCGCGTGCGTCTCATCGTTCCTTGGCACTGTTCCCTTCGATTTTCTTCTCCACAAACGCGCGTCGCTACTCTCTTGTTGACTCAAGCGTGTTGTTCCATTGTTGGCTTCTCTATTCCTTGAATATTCTGTTTTGATTGTTCACCTGGTTTTCATCGTTCCTTTCACTCACTTTGTTCCTAAAACTCACAGTCACACTAAAAATCATCAAGTATATTTGAGTTTATCATCATCAAAACTAGAGGAAATATCAGCGTTCCAACAATACATGATCATCACATTATCTCAAACACATTTGATTTCATAGAGACTTATAATATGCATATAGGTTTTACTTACTATAAACAACCAATAATCGGGATCTGAAGGAAAATATATATATTAGATCAGTAACCTACGACCGTACGTACACGACTTAAGGTTTGGACTTAGGGTTTGGATCACACATTATAGTGTTAAGGATTCAATTGTAATTAGTTTAACTATGTTAATAATTGCGTCTTGTACGGATTTATGTAAAAATTGAGCTAAATATTAACTATTTTTTATAAAAATTACATTGATATCATATATAGGAAAAATTAAATTAAATTATTAATTTATATTTAATTAGTAATAGTTTAATTTAATTTCTTAGTTTAATAAAAAAAATACTTTTTAATATAATTACGTGACACGTACATTCTTACTATAACCATTATATTTTATTGCTTAACATTAATATAAATTTTACAATTTTAATTTGCACAACTATATTTTGATTATTTTCATTAGAAAAAATTAACGTGTGTGTCTTGTATTCACTTTTATAAAACATTTAAATATATTTATATATCATAACTTAATTCAAAACTTATAGCATTTGACTTTCAATTTTTTTTTTATTAACAGTTAATAATTATCTGACTTGTAAGTGAATTGATAAAAGAAAAGTATTACATCATTTATACATACTAAATCATATTCAATCAAATCATAAAGATTTCTTTAAGGCTTAAATTTGAAAACAAATATATATTGTATTTATATTATGAAATTAAAATTAAATGATGTGAAAAACCTCGACGATACATGTGACATGTGATGATATGGCTTAATTCATGGGTGTCATGTGACTAAGTAAATTTCAACTTTAGTATATGTATAGTAGATTTAATCTTTTAAATTTTGAATAATGATTGTCTAGTAGACAAGATGATATCTACGAAATCTTTTGAATTCATTCTTTAGGATATCTTAGTTTTAACTTTGAATTGTAATCTTTATAATCTAAAGAATTGCTTATTTAAAGAGCACTCGATCATCAATAATATTTCAAAAAAGGTTTTACCAATTCTATATGATATCAGCCTAAAACGATCTCAACACTATCTATAAAACCAAACACAAGACTATACCACAAAACCAAGCCATGGTAGTCCATCGTGGAAACTCATTCATTTTCATTCACTTCACCACGCAATCAAACTCACATCAAACTTACCGCCACAAATTATATAACCTGAAAAATGTATAGTCAAGCCACACTCATTGGCTACGGTCTTTTTAAGTTCGTCAATGGCGATCATTCAACCCCTCCTTAGACCCTCACGGTCGAAACTCAACAAAACGCTAATCATGCACACACCTCCTAGATGAACATGATCAACTCTAGTACGGTGCATTAGTGTGAACTCTTTTCGCTACTATTGCACCACTTGTTCCTCAAGCCAAAATTACAAAAGAAGCATGAGACATCATTGCCATAACCTATGCCAATCCTTCCAAAGACCACATCAATCAACTGAACGAGAATTTATGCTTCATCATGAAAGGAAACGAATCCATATGCGACAATATGCTCGTTGTCTCTTCCTTCTTAGATCTGAACGAGTTGTATAGGACAGTATCATACAACATGCAAATTTACCTGAAAAGCTTATTGTCAAAGACCTTGAACTCAAAGTTGTTGCCCCTCCAACTAATATTATTGCAACGGCTCCAATGTCCAGTCTCGGCCCAAATGGAACAAGAATATACATCATCAATCTCAACAACAATTGCAGCATGCCCAGTGATCACAAAACCAAAACAATTGACCTCCTCCATAGTATCAATGCCCATCACAAAACAACAATAACTATCCAAATCAAACCCAATTTCGCCCCTCCCAACCAAATAAATACCGCCCCTTCTAGGGCCGATACAAGTGGTGTCGTGAAATTGGCCATGTTGTCGGTCAATATGCCCTCTTCGTTCAACAAAACCCAAGCGTCCGCCCCCCACCGTCAAACTGCTTTACAAGCAACACACCACTCCAACCCCCCCCCCCCCCCCCCCCCCCCCAACCCCAACCCCAACCCCAACCCCAACCCCAACCCCAGGCCCATGTCAGTACCACCGTTTAGTCGAGTGCTCCATGGCTCGATGACAGTGGTGCGTCTCACCACATTACTAATTATCTCAGCAACCTTGCCCTACATCAACCATACAACTGCCCATAATAGCTCATTGTTGGTGATGATAACAGACTTCCAATACTCATTCTGGTTCTCCTTTCATTCCATCCAACTCACAAAATTCCCAACAATCTGATGTCTTGTGTGTTCCAAAATTGGCCAAAAATACTATATATGTGTATAAGTTCTTCACTCAAAATCAATAATCCAATAAATTCTAACCACTTATTTTGTTGTGAAGGATATTAATCCGGGTACTAATCACCTCCTTAAAGGACCCTATATCGATGGAGTCTACATTTAGCCGTGCCCCACCAGTCCTCAAGCTTAGTCGTCTAGCCTCTCGTCTACCAAGTCTTCGCATCTTCCTGACATCACAAACTAGGACACCCCTCCAATAAAATCTTCAACTTATCAAGTCTAAATCTCAATTAGGAGTTTCAATTTCAAGCATTTTTTATTCTCGCAAGGGGAGCTTAAATGCTTAAAGTAAACTAAATTATTTGCTTATTCGGTTCATCCACACTTATGTCAACATTTTTCTTATTAGGTGTATCCACACTTATCAACATTTTAAGACTCGTTATTTGAAATTGACTTCTTGTTACTCCGAATCACATACTTATTCATTTTCCTAAGTATAAATAAATAAAACAACCCATTTAAAGTGAAATAAATTATAATATACAACTAATGTTAATCATTTCATGAATCTAATTAATTAATCAAAAACTTAATTAAAAATATTTCAAACTCATATTCAATATGATCCGTACTCAAGACTTTCAAGTTTTTGTTCTAAACTACGTAACTAACTAGCAAAATAACAAAGATGTAAACATATATTGACGAAAGAACTCAGCCAGACAGATATCCACACTTCAGTTTAATTGATTGATCATCGATTATCTCTAGTTCTTTAACCCAATGAACGTTCCAATTCCTTTTCTTAAGTTTATTAACAGGACAACCAGACCCTGATAATACTAACTATCAAACAATTAGGAAACTATCAAGATTCTCAATATCAACAGTAAGTTCAGGAATTTCAGCAGATATATGCAATATAAAACAACTAGTTTTACTTAGCATGCAAATCAATTCTCTTCTACAATAAACTATCACAACTAGTTTTAGAAGATCGTAGTTGCTACTCTGACTCGGATATTTCAACTAGAAATATTCCAACTCTAGCATAAGAGTAATACCAATGGCCAATTAGCAAAACTCAAAGGGATTAAGTTCAAGAGAATCAATAACATTCAAAGGAGTAGAACAAGAGTGATAATCTTACAACCAAATCAAACGAAGGCTTCAATCGTCTAACCAAGCAAAGGAACTTAGTTCTTCATAGTCTTGCAAAAACTCCAAAAACAATAGAAATGATCGTTCTCCAAAAACAACATAATGAAAACTAGGTTTAGCAAAGTATTTATATCCTAGGCTAAAGATAACAGTTTCCATAAAAAAATGTAATTAAAACAATTAATAAAAACTGATCAAATAACTAAGGAAATCCGAAAAAGCAACTCTGCTGATTTTTCTTCAATGGCCGTGATCGCGGTTTTTAGGCCGCGATCGCGGCTTTGCCTTCTCAGCACCTCTGACGAACTCTTCCTTTGGCCGCGCCCGCGGCTTCCATTTTGCGCCCGCGGCTTTGCCTTCCTCATCCTCTGACACTCCAAACTCACTAAAATCTACACTTTCTCCACTTCTTCTCTACTGCTCCATCATCCTAAATTATCTCCTAAGCCCGCTCAAATGGTACCTAATAACATAGTAACAGCTCCTAGTTACGCACTACAAAGTAGAGCGTATCTCCGCCATGCACGCAAGTATGCCACATAATCATTGGCCTCTTGTGTTCTCCACTTCTGCCTATCTCATTAATAGACTCCCAACTCTTTTTTTAAGAAGATAAATCATTATATAAATCAGGCCTACGCATGCAACATAATTACAAAATCCACTTCTGTCTATCTCATTAATAGCTTAATTACAAAATCAGAGAAGAAAACTCCCAACTCTTACTCTTTCCAACTCTTATCATACTCTTCAATCATCTTTCGGACTACTAAAAGCTCAAAATTTTTGGTTGTATGTGCTTCCTCTGGCTTCGTCCGTACACCAGTAACAAGCTCAAAATGAGGTCAATTAAATGTGTTCTTGTAGGGTATTCTCATACCCAAAGTGCTTACTTATGCCTTGACCCAAACACAAAACATATGTATATACATCCAAACATGTGCATTTTGTGGAAGATACCTATCCATACAAACTCAAAGAAAACCCAACCTCATCTACAAAACCAGATCACGTACATTGGTGCTCATTCCAAATCTCGCTTCTCAAAACACCCCAAACCCAGTCGTATGTCAATCTCCCTACCAACAATAACCCCAACTACCTCACCACCACCAAATTTTGAGGCGTCACTTGTCACCATTGAAACACCAACCAATACAACCACTACAAAACTACCAACAACTAGCCGACGATCCCATTTCTTCTCCTAGGACCAATGCAAAAGCCATATCTCTAGACCTGAACTTGCCATCGTTGAACCCGAAGGTATTGTTACCCGACCCCAAAATGATATTTTCAAACCCATACAAAAACTTAACCTCAGTGTTGAACTCCAACCCTTATCTGAATCCAAGACCATCACTCAAGCTCTAAAATACCTAGATTGACATACTTCTATGATTACTGATTTTACTGCTTTATGTTCTAACCACGTTTGTAATCTAGTTCCTCTTGCTTCTCATTAAAAATTGGTGGGTTTCAAGTGGGTTGATCGGATCAAAATTCATGTTGATGGCTCTTTAGATAGATATAAGGCTCGTCTAATGGCTAAGGGGTTCCATCAAAGACCATGCCCCTGACTATGCAAAAACTTCGAGTCTAGTAGTGAAGCACGCCACATTATTAGCCATTGTTGTAAGTTAGTGTTGGAGTTCGAGACAATTAGACGTCAACAACGCTTTCATGCACGATTGTTTGAGGATGTTTACATGGTTCAACCACTCGGCATTGTCAGCAAAGAATTTTCTCATCATGTCTGCAAACTCATAAAAGCACTCTATGGACTCAAACAAGCCACGTGAGCCTAGTATACATAAATGAAGTCGTCCTTTTACACCATTTAGTTTGTTAATTAATTTCCTAATGCTTCCTTATTCATTCACAAGAGCACTATTTATGTCACGTTTTTATTAGTCTATGGGATGACATTACAATTACATGCAACCGTGCAGATTTAGTACAACAACTCATTATCACTTTGGCTAATCGGTTTTCCATCAAAGACATGGGCAATCTATCATATTTTTCTGGTGTTGAAGTGCAACCTCATCGTCAAGTACTGTTTTTAGGCCAACGAAAATACATACAAGATATTCAGTTGAAAGCATAAATGGGTGAATCGAAGAGCGTCTCTACGCCTTTGAGTGTGTCAAACACTCAACCAAGTTTTAGGAGATTTTAAACAATAATTCAAACACTTACTAACAAACTTATACCTACCCAACAATCTTTTAAAAAGCCTCCACATTACTAAATACTTTGTTTTACTGAGCATAGCCTAAACGCTTCCTTATTTAAAGAGCATTCTTTCGGAAAAAAATTCTTAAAAGTTGTTTTACCAAATCTATATATTACATTATATTGCATTTTAATGTCCGATCTAAAGGAACTCTAAATTATGTCTCAGATTAAATTGTAGGAACTGATTATTTTCCCTTCTAATACACCGCGGAGGCTTCACTCAAATTGTAGGAAGTAATCATTCCCTAACTTCATTCTTTTAGTAGAGTCCCAAGTCAAGATGAAAACTTTAATTACGTACTGTAATATATTTTGATGTCAAAATAGACTAGATTTGTTTTCTTTTCACTATCGTTTTCATAAGTTCAAACAAACGGACCATAAAATTTTAACACTCTTTGTTGAATCGTAGTGTGTTAGACAGGGAACGATGTTACTGTTCCCTGGACAACGAAAATAATATAGATTCAAGAGTAACAATCAAGACAGTTCCTTATAGAGGAAACTCTATCAACCAACTAGTTGAAAAGAGAAAAACCTCAACCTCTAGGTTTTACCCTAGGAGGATTTCAAACCTTGTATACTTGTATTATTAATAAGTTGAACAATCTCACAAGTCTTCTATCCACCTATTCTCACACAGATCCTAGGCTTCTAGACTTTGAGTGCAATCAACTCACAATTTTACAAGAACACAACAAGACTCTAAGCAAGTACTCACAACACCAGTTCATACCTTGCCTTTGAATCTTCGATCTCAGCTTACAGTAGCTCCTTGGTATGCTTCGATGGTTGTAGCTGAGATACCTTTCCCAAAGGCAAACTCATCTATTTAAAGTGTTGGACTTTGAGTGCAATCAACTCAAACTCATCCTAGGTTTCTAGACTTTGAGTGTAATCAACTCACAATATCACAAGAACACAACAAGACTCTAAGCAAGTACTCACAACACCAGTTCATATCTTGCCTTTGAATCTTCGATCTCAGCTTGCAGTAGCTCATTGGTATGCTTCGATGGTTGTAGCTGAGATACCTTTCCCTAAGGCAAACTCATCTATTTAAAGTGTTGGACAAGATCACCTTACCAAATACCCAAACAATCTATCAATCGTTATACAAGGTAACAGTGTAAGATTTTCTTTCCAACTGAACAATTCAGCTCATAATCACATAGTTTCCTTATAAAAACTTTCCTAAGACTCGCTATCTATCACTTCTCTCTCCAAGTAAATCTTCAAATCTTGTTTCCTTGTGTAGCGATCTTCACCTGGTAACAGCTGGCAATTCCTGCGATCACGCATTGTTCCTTAAATGTTGTTTCCATGTATAAAAGTTTTCTTCTATGAAATCTACGCGCGCTTCATATTTCCAATTTGCTTTCGCATAACAGTTCCTTGTTTCCACAACGTTCCGTTGCACTCCTTTGCTTTCTCTTCTTCACATGATTTCCATTGTTTCCTAATTCTTTCATAAAACCTGAAACTCATAGGAACAACAAAAAACATAACACCTAATGGTGTTTATCATCATCAAAACCAGAGGGAACGTCAAGGTTCCAACAATTTTCCTTTTTTGGTGATGACAAACCCATTCAAAAATTGTTCGATCAAAATAGAGTAATAAACAAGTCAATATAAATCATCATGCATCTAAGATCAAGTGTTTAAGCAAAATTTTATATCAAATGAATAATTACATTTCATACCTTCAAGTTGCATTATGGTTCCCCCTCAGCATTAGCATCGCTCAACAATTCATAATGAAATAGGAACAATAAGACTGTTACCTCTCTTTACTGAGTTCATCGCACGATTTTCCACACTTCCCCCTTTTGACATCATCAAAAGATCAAAAGTATCCAATGGAACAATAAGAGTTGAGTGAGCAAATTACTAGCAAAACATAAGTCTATTAAACTAGCAAGGCAACGATTACAAAACATCAAAAACAACTTGACAAGCAACACAAAAGATCAAAGAGCAAATAACTTGACAAAATAACGGGCTAGGATAGAAAAGGGGTCCACTCAAGATTCGGAATCCTCCTTCTGGTCCTTTTCCTTATTGAGGAAGTGTTCAAGAAGCAGCGACAAAATATTCTTTATCTCACGCAGCTCAGCCAACATCTGGCCTTGCACAGAGCTGCTCCTCGATGTTCCCTCACCAACTTCGCGCTTGATGATCTCGGACGCGGGCAGAGTTCCCTTATCATCACCCTAATACTTCATCTTGTTGATGTTTACCATGTCTAACTCAGTGACCATGGGAACCTCACCTTCTGCTCTGTAAACCTTTTCATTCTACAAAATCAACTTGATCACATTAGGGTGGGCTAGGGAGTGAGTCTTGGCAGTGCACTTCACCATGTGTTGCAGGATGACCCTAGAAAGGTCAATCTTCTCTTTGTGCCAAAACATGTCCAACAGTAGCAGATCTGTATTGGTGATCGCATTCATCTTCTCTTGCCTAGGAACGACAGCCTTCATGATCATGTGATGCACTATTCTCCGAGGCAGAGTAAGAGTGGACACATGAGTTGCTCCAGTTGTAGCATTGAAGAGCCTTTGAGCACTGGCCTCCTTGGCCTTTTTCTGAGCATCAGTGACCTTGTCACCCGTAATGTTGTAGAAACCTTCAGCAGTAACACCCAGCAGACGCGCAAGCTTGGAAACAGTGAAGGACAAATCTTCCCCAGACACAGACAATGTTCCCAGCATAGTCGAAGATGAATTGAGACGAAAGGAGTTGTAAAACTCACGAACCTGATCGGGGTTGACCAAGAAACGGTTGGAGAAGAGATGCTCCCAACCTTGGAATTTGAGTCTCTCCAGGACTTCCTCAAAACCATTCTCAGAGAGGAAGTTCTTTGGGATCAGCAGTTGTGGGAGGATCTTCTTCCCGTAAGTGAAGGCGGGAACAACAGACTGTTCCAAATCTTCGCCTTCTTCTTCGGCTCGACTTTCTTCGCCGATCACAGTCTCTCCTTCAAAGTGCCAAGAGTTGTCTCACCGGCATCTGACTTGGTGGGTGGAGAACTCAGTAGCAGCGCGCTGTTCCCCAGTGCATTGGACATCTAAATCATCATCGATGTCATGGGAGCCAATCGTGTGTTTGCGCTTCTTGCTTGGGGGGGGGGGGCAACTTCGAGTGGGCGAGTTCCCAACTCCTTTTTCACCTCAGCCATAGCCTCATCGTCATCTTTGTCCTTGGGAGGAGAGGTGACTTCTTGATCAGTAGCAACCACCAGGTCTCGAGACGACACCGGAGATTTTTCTTTGGATGGTGTGGTCGCCGTTCCTTGAGGATGTTCCTCCTAAGGTTGTTCCTCTTGCAATTCGGCAACGGAGGAGGTGTTTTCTTTGGCAATCTCTGCCATGGCGGCGAAGAAGGTGGCCGGCTTGGAGGATGGGGTGCGAGCAGCCTTTTGTTCATCAATGGTTTTCTGGAGAGCAGCTAATTGCTCATCGTTGAGGACGGAGACATCAATGGAAGGGACAAAGGTTAAGCTTGTGTCGGCCATTGGGTTGTGTTTGAGAAAGGGAGAGATGGAGGTGTGTACGGTTTGAGGTGGCAGAAAGCAAAGGAAGGCGGTGAAGGATTTGGAAGCGATAGAGAATTGGGAGCAAGAGATTAGAGGTGGTTTGGGTTAAGGAAAGGATAAATATATATAGGAAGGCGAGATAATAGGTAAAGGGAAACAATGGAAAGTAGAAGATATTCTTACCAAAAAAAATTGCCAAAAATATCATCCAATCCATCAACTCAATCTTTTCTCTCTCCTCTAGTAACGTCTCGTTTTCTCTCTTTTCCTACAAAACTGGTCGTTCCTCTCTACAGAGCCATCAAATCAACATTCAATTTCTCCTTCTTAGTGAAGCAACGTTCACATGCAAATCTCAACGTTCATCATATTGTTCCCAACACTGATGTTCCTGTCTCTGTTCCCCCTTAGGCCAAGTTCCATCCAGACGACTCTAAGATACTTGAGTGGATGAAAATGCTAGTTTGGATATTTAATTGGGTTCACACAAATTAGCAAAGATATATCCAAACAGAAAAATAGGGTAGGGAACAAAGAAGATCCGGATAATTATACCCGGTAAAAATTGGTAAACAAAGAAGAGTTCATAGGGAACGTTTACTTGGATCATGGCTTGGGACGACATTGCAACCAATTATCATTTTGGCTTATAATGAGGGTGCAAATAATCAAACCGGTTGCTTTGGGCATGAAAGAAGATGTTATCATGTATAGTTGAAGCATATATGATCAATAGTAGAAGTTGCAAGAGATTATGACATTATGTAACACAAAGCACATAGCAAGAATTAACAAACAAACATTTTGCAAATAACATACTGCATAGAAGATGTTCTATGATTAATTTGATCGATCTAGCCAATCATGGAGGGAATAGTAGATAGGAAGTTCCTCAATTCAGAGAGATCATCCCAAGGAGCATTCGTAAATGCTCAAAGGGTTTTCTATCTAATGCTTTGGTGAAGATATCTGCAACTTGATCTTCTGTTCTGCAATGATCCATTCTAATGAAATGAATTTTTCTCAACATTATCACGTAGAAAATGATGACGAATATCAATAAGCTTAGTACGTGAGTGATGAACATGATTTTTGGAAATGTTAATAGCACTAGTATTATCACACATAATGGAAACAATGCCAAAAGACATACCAAAATCCTCCAATTGTTGTTTGAGCCACATTACCTAGGCACAACATGATGCAGCAGCTATGTACTTAGCTTTAACGGTGGAAAGAGCAACATAATTTTGCTTCTTTGATCCCCAAGAGATAAGGCATGGGCCTAGGAATTGTGTTGTCCCTGAAGTGCTGTTGCTATCCACTAGGTGACCCGCAAAATCATCGTCAGTGAATCCCACGAGTTCAAACCCACTGTTCCTTGGATACCAAAGGTAGAGATGATCGTTCCATTTTAGGTACCGTAGAATCCGTTTGACTTCAGTTAGGTGTGACTCCTTAGGATTTGCCTGAAATCTAGCATAAAGACACACACTAAACATGATATATGGCCTACTTGTCGTTAGATAGAGTAATGAGCCAATCATTCCTCTATACATTGTAGCATCCACATATTTGCCATTCAAGTCTGCATCAAGACGAGTGTTAGGAGAAATAGGGGTATCAATAGGTTTAGATTTATCCATACCATACTTCTTCAACAGTTCCTTGATGTACTTTTATTGATGCACTCTTGTTCCCTCAAAAGATTGAGAGACTTGTAATCCAAGGAAAAAGGACAATTCTCCTATCATACTCATCTCAAATTCACTACTCATGAGATTTTTGAACTTCTCTACAAGTGCAAGGTTACTTGAACCAAAAATAATATCATCAACATAGACTTAAACTACGAGAATCTCACCTTTGTGTTCCAAGAGGAACAATGTCTTGTCGATCGCACCACGTCTATATCCATTGGAGAGAGTGAACTGTGCCAGCCTGTCATACCAATCACGAGGTGCTTGCTTAAGGCCATACCATGCCTTGTCCAGTGCATACACATGGTCAGGACGATCTACATCTTCAAAGCCAGGGGGTTGTTTCACATAAACTTCTTCTTGAAGGTAGCCATTGAGAAAGGTTGTTTTGACGTCCATTTGGTACAATGTAAAACCTTTGAAGGCAGCATAGGCGATGAGAAGTCGAATGGCTTCGATGCGAGCTACTGGAGCATATGTCTCATTTTAGTCTATTCCTTCTTGTTGGTTGTATCCTTGAGCAACCATTCTTGCCTTGTTCCTTGTCACAGTTCCAGAGTCATCGAGCTTGTTCCTGAATACCCAGCGAGTACCAATAGCATGCTTGTTCTTGGGCAAGGGAACTAGTCTCCACACCTTGTTCCTCTCAAATTGGTACAACTCTTCTTGCATGGCAATGATCCAATCTGGTTCCTTTAGTGCTTCCTTGATGTTCTTTGGATCTACAAAAGGTATAAAGGCATAGAAAGCACATAAGTTATGGAGTTGAGAATGTGAACCTCTTTGTTCATAAGGTGTGAGAAGAGCATCAACTAGATGGCTCTTTTGAATCCTAGAGCTTTTGCATACTGGAAGTGGAGGAATATGAGGAAGAGCGGAATTAGTCGTCGTAGTTGAGGATGAAGGTAGAGGAACCTGAGCAGCATCCGAAGTGGTTTTTTCGGTGATTATTCCTACAACATCATTTGTAGTGTCTTCCTCAGTAACTGTTACCACATCATCACTCGCTTGGCCATCTTGCACAGGGTGTGCATCCGAAGTATCACCACCGGTAGTTACGTTGAGAACAATGGTGACATCAGCATCTACCACTTGAGTGGATGTAGTGGGAACGTCAGGTGCTGGTGTAGTAGTTGTATTGTCAGTTTCACTATTTGTGGTGAATCCTAGAGAACCAGTAGTGCTCCCACCAACGTTGGGGGCACGATTCCCTGTTCGTGGATTACCATGGTGATTGCCATCATCACCATCATCATTTGAGTCTTCACGTTGCATTTATGGAAGGTCATTATCAGGGAACGGAGTGTTGGAATCATCACTCACAACCTTTGAGTGTTCATTAAAGACGACATGTATGCTTTCTTTGATTTTCTAGGTTCTCTTGTTGTAGACTCTATAAGCCTTGCTTGCTTTAGCATACCCCAGGAAGATTCCTTTGTCACTTCGTGCATCAAACTTCCCCAAGTTGTCTTTCCCATTGTTATGAATGAAGCACCTGCAACCAAAAGCACGCAAGTGGGAAATATTGGGCTTGCGGTCCCTGATTAGTTCATAAGCAGTTTTATTGAGTAAGGGTCAAAGCATAGCGCGATTGAGGATATAGCAGGACATGTTGATTGCTTCAGCCCCAAAGATTCGAGGGATATTGCTAGCGACAAGCAATGTTCTAGCCATGTCCTCCAAGGTTTTGTTCTTCCTTTCAACCACTCCATTCTGCTATGGTGTCCTATGAGCCGAAAAGTTATGAGAAATACCATGTTCCCTGCAGAAATCAAGAAACATTGCATTCTCAAACTCTGTTCCATGGTCGGATCGAATGGCGCTTAGCTTTTGACCCAGATTTGTCTCCATATTCTTGATGAAAGACTCAAATGTCTCGAATACCTGTTCCTTAGAAGAGAGAAAGATTGTCCGTGTAAATCTAGAATAATCATCAACAATAACAAACACATACATGTTCCCTGCATGACTTCTTATCCTCATGGGATCACAGAGATCCATATGGATCAATTCTAGAGGGCGAGAAGTGGTGACATCAGGCTTGCTCTTGAGAGAGGAATGTGTTTGCTTCCCTCTCGCACAGGCTTCGCAAACTCCATGGGTCTCAGGTTTGACATTTGGAAGACCACGAACAAGTTCCTTCTTGTAGAGTTTGTGGATGAGTTGAAGATTAGCATGTCCAAGCCTTATGTGCCACAATTCCATCTCTTCAGCCAGAGACACAAAGCATAGTTCCCTTGTAGGCTTGAAGGTTGTGTCAACAGTGTACACATCATTGAATCGGACACCCTTCAACACAATTTCCTTGGTTTTTTCTATTCCATACGTAGAAATCTTGAGACGTGAAGACAATCTCATTGTCTCTTTGATCACACAGCTGAGCTACACTTAACAAATTAAAACCAAGTTGATGAACCAAACTAACCTCTTTTATCTTGATATTTGAATTCAAAGCAGCTTCTCCTATTCCTACTATATCTCTACTTCGTTTGTCTCTAAGGGAAACAGTTCCCTTAGAGTGTCGTTGAAGTGAGGTGAGCTCTATTTCCCATCATATGGCATGAGCATGCTCTGTCAATGAACCAAATGTTGTTCCCCCTCACTTCATCTTGCATTTAAGAGAGTTAGTGTTTAGTGACTGATACACACAATTATGTTGTGTGTATTGACGGAGTTTTGGCATGATTTTAGTGTTGTTTTAGGATGCTTTGGAGGTGATTTGGAGACTTGGCGAGGAGATGCGGAAGTTGCGTTTTTGGAGCTTTAGGAGCTGAGGAGCGAAGGATGGAGAAGCAAAACTGCGGCGACCGCCGTAGAAAAACGGCGACCGCCGTTAATGGCCATGGAGAGACCTCAGCTACGACCTTGAAACGGCGATCGCCGTTTAAATGCAGCGATCGCCGCATTTGCAGCGATCGCCGTGGAAGAAGCAGCGGTCGCCGCCACTGACGGAAACATCCCCTTGCCGATTTCATTTTCGGATTTATTTTATATTTCTTTATTTCGTTTTTATTATTTCTTGTAGGATAATTTCAGATTATTTTCCTTTGGTATTTAAGGGCTGAGAAAACTTGTTTCTTAAAAGGGTGGAACCCTAATTTCTAATTCTACGTATTCTCTTGCTATGAAGAACTAAGCCTCTCTTGCTTAGTCAGACATTGAAGCTTTTCGTGTGATTCAGTTGTGAGGTTCTTACTCCTAATCTATTGCATTGGTTCTTATCTTTTCTCTTGCTTGATTTCTTAAGATTGATATTGATAATTTCTAGTCTGATCAACTAGGGTTTATCGTTATTTATCTATTGCTAGGTTTAGATTGTTACTGGTTGAGCACATCTATTCCATTGTAGCAACTGCATCGTATTAGTAACTGGTTGTGCTAATCTTATGCAGAAGAGAATTGGTTTACATTCTAGGGTAAAAACTGGTTGTTTTATTCTAGGGTTGTATCCAACTATATTCATATCCGTAAGGCTGCTGTTAAACTGAATCTTGATAGTTTCAGGGTTGTTTAATTAGTTAGTGCTAATAGTATCTGGTTGTGCTATTAGTTACATCTGAAAAGGAATTGGAATTACCATTGCATGCGATTTTGAGTAGTATCTATGATCAACTTGTCATTCGATTAGCGGATATTGTTTGACTGAGTGCTTTCCCAATAACTGATTTCATCACCTTTAATTACTTATTTACCTTTGCATGTTTTGCTACTAAAACAAACCAACAAAACCCCCCCTTGGTTACTTTAAATTGACATACTTATTGCATACTGCGATTGATTTGTCTCCCTGCGGATTCGACCCTTACTTGCCTAAGACTACGTTTTAGGGTTTGTTTGGATACTTTGCATAGTAGGAATTAGAACGGCAAATTCCTGTTATCAGTGACCTAGGCAAGCTTGGCTTTACCTGGTCGTTTAGAAACAAAGTGATATTCTCTAGGCTTAGCATGGAACGTATCAGGAGATGCATCATAATCATTCAAATCAACATTGTCACTTCTACTGTTCATGCGATGTGTGTGCTCTTCACTGAACTTTTGTTTCTTAGCACAGTTTCTCACAACATGGTCGTTGTTCCCACAATGCCGGCATATCTTATAATAATCCCCCAAGGTGTACTCACGGTTGGGAACAGGGATCCTACGTTGTTTGGCTCTAACTGGGTCAGATGTACTAGGTAGGTTTCCCTAGGATTGTATGAGATACATCTTATGGGCAGGTTGACCTATGTACCAGGATTGGTCAGCATTCAACCTATTCTCCAGAGTTTTCACACGCTCTTCTAGGTAAATGTTCCTATCCTTGGTGTTTTGGAGATTCCTATCCTTCAACTCTCTGAGATCAGGTATGGTTAACTCATGTTCCTCACTCTCTTGTTTTTCACCTTTGTACCACACACCATACTTGGACTCAACAAAGGTGATCTCTTCCTCCTTAAGCTTCTGCTCAACTAGAATAGAGTGAATTTTGTCAATCTGGGCTTTCATTTGAGACAGTTCCCTCTCTGTCTTAGAGGAATTAAGTTCACTGCGAGTAACATCACATTTAACACAAGGAACAACAGAAAAACTAACAATTCTAGATAGAGATTCATTCAATTCAATGCATTTATCTTCAGCATTACTCAGATCATTTTGAGTTTTAAGATTCTTGTTATACATGCTTTTGATAAGAGAAATCAAGGACTTTTTATCATAATTGACAAGAGATTCAAAGAAGGTTTCAGGATCTACCTCTTGTTCCTCACTTGATGACCTCAGAGTCATTGCACACATTTTGTTGTTGTTCCGTGCCTTTGGCTCATCATTATCAATCTTAATATCTCCACCTTGGATGCTTTTCCAGTTGTCTTCATCGACGTCCTTTATCTAGGATGCGAATTGATTTTTCCATTGCTTGTGTTGCTCTTGGACAAGGAACGGTGGCTTTTGTTTTCGTTGGATGACTGCAGAGTCATTGCACACATCTTGTTGTTACCCCATGCCTCTGGCTCATCATCATCAGAGTTAGCACAATCATCACCCCAGACATCAACAAAAGCTTTTTTCTTGTCGTTCCCAGAATTTTCACCATTGGTGTTGTCTGAGTTGTTCCCCTTGGGACACTTATTAGCAAAGTGACCATTTTCCTTGCAGTTGTAGCATGTAACATCCTTGATATCACGTTTCTCACCATTGTTCCCATCATTCCTGAATGATCTGCCCTTGTGATAGAGAGATCGCATGGCCTTGGTGAGAAGGGCAGTTTCTGGATCTACACCATCCAAGTTGTCATCTTTGTTGCTTTCTATCATTTCAACATCTTTTTCAACCATTAAGGCTATGCCTTTAGGTTTAACATACTTGTCTTCTTCATCATACTTCTTGATTTTTCCAAACACCTCATGAAGTGTGAGAGAGGGCATTGGGATTTTCCTTGAGGATAACCTTGGTCATCTTGTTCCTTGGAGGAAGTCCATCGAAGATGATAAGGACTTTCTCCTAGGGAAGATTTTCAGTATCCTTGACCTCATGAGCAGTAAGTTGAGCGATGATTTCCTCAAACCTAGATTGATATGAGGAAACAGTCTCACCGTCGATCATGGCAAAGTTGTAGAAGTCTTTCTTGGCTTGAAAGCGATCGATCTCTCAAAGATCGGAACTTCTCATATACATCTGCTCCAAAGCAGCCCACATGTCTTTAGTGGTTGCAAAAGACTGCAACTTAGACGCATCTTCAGCACTGATGGCGTTGTTGATGAACATACGCGCCTTTGAGTTTTTCTCCATGATTCTGAAATCATCTTGACTCCAAGGCGTTGTTCCCTTGAGCACTACTTCAGCAACTTTCTCATCACCAACTTCAATGACTCTCCAGCATTGATAGGTATTACTCTTCATCCAGTCGGTGAAGAGATCCTTCCAGTGTTGAAACTTTCCACCGATGGGCAGGAACGGTGGTTTATTGTTCCCAATTCCGACTTCATGAGTTGACGACATTGTTACCTGTGAATCTGAAAAGAAAACACACAATCTAGAGCGAACATGCTCTGATACCAATTGTTGAATCGTAGTGTGTTAGACAAGGAACGATGTTATTGTTCCCTGGGCAACGGAAATAATATAGATTCAAGAGTAACAATCAAGACAGTTCCTTATAGAGGAAACTCTATCAACCAACTAGTTGAAAAGAGAAAAACCTCTACCTCAAGGTTTTACCCTAGGAGGATTTCAAACCTGGTATACTTGTATTATTAATAAGTTGTATATCTCACAAGTCTTCTCTCCACCTATTCTCACACAGATCCTAGGTTTCTAGATTTTGAGTGCAATTAACTCACAATATCACAAGAACACAACAAGACTCTAAGCAAGTACTCACAACACCAGTTCGTACCTTGCCTTTGAATCTTCGATCTCAACTTGCAGTAGCGCCTTGGTATGCTTCGATGGTTGTAGCTGAGATACCTTTTCCTAAGGCAAACTCATCTATTTATAGTGTTGGACAAGATCACCTTACCAAATACCCAAACAATCTATCAATCATCATACAAGGTAACAGTGTAAGATTTTCTTTCCAACTGAACAATTCAGCTCATAATCACATAGTTTTCTTATAAAAACTTTTCTAAGACTCGCTATCTATATATCACTTCTCTCTCCAAGTAAATCTTCAAATCTCGTTTTCTTGTGTAGCGATCTTCACCTGGTAACAGCTGGCAATTCCTGCGATCATGTATTGCTCCTTAAATGTTGCTTCCATGTATAAAAGTTTTCTTCTATGAAATCTACGCACGTTTCATATTTCCAATTTGCTTCCGCGTAACAGTTCATTGTTTCCACAACGTTCCGTTGCACTCCTCTTCTTTATCTTCTTCACATGATTTCCATTATTCCCTAATTATTTCATAAAACCTTAAACTCATAGGAACAAAAAAAAATATAACACCTAATGGTGTTTATCATCATCAAAATCAGAGAAAACGTTAAGGTTCCAACACTCTTGTTTTCGGGCATCCAGCTGCCTGCCTAACTTCACATGGATCATGTATAATTAGTGAAAAGATAAAACAGAAAAAGAATTAAGACAACTAAAGTCTAAAGAATATAAATCAAATTAAAATACTTGGTTTATAAAGCCACCTACCACCAGTATAATACAACCCCACACGTCTATGATCCAGCATTTAGTTAATTGAACATATATACTATCGTGTTAAAGGAAGAAAGAGAGCTTGAAACGCGCGTGTTTGAAACCTGGCAAAAAGCCAATTCCGTGTTAATTGCATTTGAATCCAAGTTTGGTTTTCAGTATACTAAGACTAAAATTGGTTGCCTTTCTGCTTTACAAATAATAATGTTAATTAGTTTACTGGATTTACGTTGTTTCCCATGTGTACCTTACGGTCTACAAAGCCATTTATAAGAAACAAATTAAGAAAGAACGTACATGCATGGAAGATGCTATCAAGCTAGCCTTTCACATAACCTTTAGAAAGTAGGTGGCCCTATCATTATCAGGGGGTTTAAACCTATAATTTCAAGCTGAATTTATTATATACATGTATTTTTTAATTCGTGTCAACGGGATACATATTCCTTGGCTATTATTAAATTATTCTTTGCTTCTTTAATAAAAATTATGTATTTTGATCGAAAATGTATATAGAAATCAATAAACTAAAGTAAATGTAATATAATGATCGAGTTACACAAAGTAGAAGATTCTGTAAATTAAGTACAGTAATTGTTAAAGGTAAATAGGGTTGTAATAAGTCGTAGATTATAAGTACTAATTTAACTAATTGTAAGGTTTTGTCTCCTAAATCTCTTTTTGGTTTCTGCCTCCCTCAGATCGCAGACGTAGGAGTAGGAAATTCTAATACACGTTCCTTTACCAATTGCCGCCGCCCCACAAAATTCCAAATATATACTCATTAAATAATACTAGCATTAATCATACTTACCAACAAATTACAAATTAATTAATTGAACCCCTAACTTAAATTCTCACATTAAGGTAGCCAAGTTTCTCCACATCGGACGCTCCCCATATATAACTCCCCAAGCAAAATCTACCTGCCTAGCTAGCTACAAACAAAACCCCCTAAGCCTAAGCTGGCCTCCATTTGCTTATTATCTCATAAATCACTTTGATTTCCAAAATCTCTTTTCCACACCAAACATACCAAAAGATCTAACTAATTACTAATCAAGAATGCAAAATCCATGGGGAGGGAGGTTCGACGTGGACGAGGACGACGACCTAGCTGGCAAGCAACACGGACAAGGGGGCGATGGTGGGGCCGACTGGGACAGGGCGTCGCTGGTGCACAAGCAGCACCTCCACGAGCCCGACCACCTCGGCGAGGTGCAGAAGAGCTGGCTGCTGGCGCCCGGGGACGTCGGGGGCAGCAGGCGCGGCAAGAAGAAGGACAAGTATGTTGACTTTGGATGCTTCCTTTGCAGTCGGAAGCTTCTAAAGTGGACCCTCATCGGTTTTGCCGTCGCCTTCTTAGTCATAGCCTTCCCCACCATCCTAGCCAAGACGCTAAATAGACACAAGCACCGCCCTCCGCCGCCCGATGACTACAGCGTCGCTCTTCACAAGGCGCTCCTTTTCTTCAACGCTCAGAAGTGTAAGTGTTGTTTTCGGATTGTACGTGATCATTTGGTATTTTCCCAACAGTTCTATATGCATCCGTTGTTGTACGTAATTCTAACAAAATTAATCATATTGTCCTGATAGATTATAATTTATAAGGGTATGAATTAATTTCCAAGTTATTTTAATTTGTAATGATTTGACTATATTCTTATATCTTAATTAACCTAGTTTGAATAGGTATGTCTCGATCATGTTTTGGAGAAAAATAAAGTTAAGTTCTCATAATTATATATCATTGGAATGTCATAGCTAGCAGATCGTAGCGGGTATATGAAAGACAGAAACAAATCTAACCAAGTTTTAACAAGTAGTTGCATGTGCCACAAAGATATATATTCATGTGGATCCGCCCATGATTAGTTGATAGACCATGACATGAGGACATGGTTTTTTAATGTAATAAAGTTGTTTATTTAACTTTAAAACTCAAATTATCATCTAAATACATACAATATTTAGATTAGACTTAAACTTTACATATTTTATCAATCTTCTATGCTTACCACCCTTTTTTAACCATGAATGAAGAGTGTGGAAGGCAAATAGTCAATAAAATCAATTTTCAAACAATTCTCATAACTCGATTACTCAGAAACAAGCACTCAAGCTAGTCTCAATTGAATGCACGTAAACCTAAAACGATATATAAACTTAATCAAATTTTAAATATTAAAACATACGGAGTATCTAATTTTAAATCCGAGGAGTATAAAATTAATTACTTCTTTTTTGGTCGAAAGTATATAATTAATTACTTGCTTAGCATGAAACTCAATACTCTAGCCAAGTTTGACCCACATTTAATTTGGTTTACAGCATAACTTTCACATCTATCAAAACTTGTTTAAGATTAATGACAATTCAAAGCACAAAATAATCCGGGTAGTTGGGCGAGTTGTCAGGCAGCTTTACACTACATGCTCACTCGTTTTGAGAAAAAAGTGGAAGTCATGTGTGGAAAAACTCTTTTTTTTTTTTTTTTTTAACATAAAAATTTGTGAATACGATTATACGAACATTTCTAACATGCTTAATTGATTTACACTGGCAATCTATATGTGTTTTTTTGGCGATAATAGGTTGGTTATAGACCTGTTTTATTCATAATCAAGCTATGTATTACATAGTAGCACGTAACATGTCAATATATATCAAATATCAGACTAAGTTCAGTAAGGGGATTCAAAGAGAATTAAGTCTCCCACAAGCTCGGTATTTTAGCTTCCACAATTCTGTTGCTATTGGATTGGCCCAAATAGCATTATGATCAAGCTAGTTAACTCGGGAAAGAAGGAAAAATAATTCAATCTAATTGTACAAATGTATATTATGCAGCGGGAAAATTGCCCAAGAACAACGGCATACCGTGGAGGGGGAACTCGGCGCTGCAGGATGGGTTCGACATAGCTGAAGTCAAGGCCAAGGGCGGCCTCGTGGGGGGCTACTATGACGCCGGCGACAATACCAAGTTCCATTTTCCGATGTCCTTCGCCCTCACCATGCTGAGTTGGAGCGTCATCGAGTACCCTCACAAGTACCAAGCCCTCAACGAGTACGACCATGCTCGCCGCCTCATCAAATGGGGCACCGATTACCTACTCAAGACCTTCAACAGCTCCGCCACCAAAATCGACCACATCTATTGTCAGGTACAACGTCGTCAATTAATTCACATACACGTACACCGGCCTACCATTCATAATCAAATGTAATAGTTTTGTTCATTCTCAAATTAAACTAGGTGGGTGGGTCACAAAACAACTCAAACGCAGAGCCAAACGACCATGACTGCTGGCAAAGGCCAGAAGACATGGACTACAAACGCCCCGTCCAAACCTGCACCACCGGCGCCGATCTCGGGGCGGAGATGGCAGCCGCCTTCGCGTCCGCCTCCCTCGTTTTCCAGGACGACTCCGCCTACTCGGCCAAGCTCAAACGCGCCGCCCAGACCGTCTTCGCCTTTGCCCGAGACGGCGGGAAGCGGGCCACCTACAGCCACGGCAACGACTGGATCTCCCCATTCTACAACTCCACGGGCTACTACGACGAGTACATGTGGGGCGCCACGTGGCTCTACTACGCCACGGGCAATAACAGCTACATCACGCTCGCCACGCTTCCCGGCATTGCGAACCACGCGCGTGCGTTCCGCGTGACCGCTGACACCAGCGTGCTTAGCTGGGATAACAAGCTCCCGGCGGCCACGCTGTTGCTGACCCGGCTCAGGATTTTCCTGAACCCGGGTTACCCGTACGAGAGGACTCTGGTTCAGTACCATAATGTGACGGGGATTAATATGTGCTCCTATCTTCAGCAGTTTGGTGTATTTAATTGGACCAAAGGTATGTTAATTTCTATAATTGATGGTGTTAATTTGTGGTGATTGATTGATTTGTGTGTGTTTAAGGTGGGTTGATACAATTGAACCATGGGAAGTCACAGTCGTTGCAGTACGTGGCGAACACGGTTTTCTTGATGAATCTCTACGCTGATTATTTGGATGCCATTGGAGTTCCTGGATGGACTTGCGGACCTAACTATTTTCCTTCTGAGACACTGCGCAAATTCGCCACTTCTCAGGTTTGTCTTGCCGATCTAATGATGTTAATTAGGCAAAGTCAAGAAAACAAATCATTTTAATGGTACGTTCTTACTCACGTTTTAACAATTTAGGTAGTAAATGATGGAAAATTGGCTTTATGTGACAATTGGTTAATGGAATGCATATCATTAGTGTTTTTTTGAATTATATTTGTCTTGATTGACATACAAATCATACCTAATGTATGTAACAGATGGACTACATTTTGGGGAAAAACCCGAAGAATATGAGCTACGTGGTGGGGCACGGCAGCAAGTACCCGAGACAAGTCCACCACCGCGGGGCCTCCATCCCCCGCAACGGGGTAAAGTACTCGTGCAAGGGCGGTTTCCGGTGGCTCAACTCCAACAAGCCCAACCCCAACACTATTGACGGCGCCATGGTCGGTGGCCCTGATCGATTCGACAATTTCAAGGACAACCGCAAGCAATACGGCTACACCGAGCCCACCATGGCAGGCAACGCGGGCCTAGTCGCCGCCCTCGTGTCCCTGACTAGCACCGGCGGAAATGGGGTTAATAGGAACCTTATATTCTCCGGAGTTCCGCCGCTCTATCCGCAAAGCCCGCCGCCTCCTGCGCCATGGAGGCCGTGATCAATCAAAGAGTTGTGTAACTAAATTAAGGGTTAATGTACATTGGTTGATGTGATCGAATTCATTAGTTCAACTGTTTTCATCCTTTCTTGTTGTAGAAAGGATGTAATGTAATAATTAGTTTTGTTCACGGTACATGTCCCTCAGTTAATTGACTTTACTGGCAAATAAATTGATATACATATATACACATGAATCGACCTTTGATAACGTTATTTTTCGAACCATCTGAATACTTATCAATTGGATATTTTATTGTGTTTTATTCACATGACAAGCGCTTTTTTTTATAGCAGGCGAATAAGATCCTTTAAAGAGAGAAGCACCTGAATCATCATGGTTGAATTTTATAAATTATTTATAGACATTATTACATTTAGAATTCAAAGTATTGAATTCATTCAATCCCACACACACCTATTGGAATCTTCGTGTTGAACACGACGAACCACGCAAAAAAGAGTATATATATCTGTATATATGAGACGTTGGAGTCTTCTATTAAGACAAACACCCCTCTTCGAGCAAAAGGATTGATGTTACATGTGACGAGCAATCTCAACTGCATAATTTGCTTCCATGTGAAAAAATTTGAACCGATTCAAAATAATTAATGATAGATCTAATATGAGAATGATGAAATATATTTTTTATTGAATTTTCCAAATTTATTTAACGGAATTGATTAACCGTATCTCATTCGATAATAAGTTTCTTAACACGCAATAATGCAGGATTACGAAGTTTATTAATTATGTGTTCGCAACACTTATCATCTTTAATTTCAACACACCACATTAACTTAAAGCTTTTAATACATTCTCGAAAATATCGAGATCAAAACAGGTGACTCATTGTCAACCTACACATTGCACCAGCTAGGTGCCCAAACACTTCTTATTTCACGATGAATAAGAAGCATGGTCATGACCAAACAAGTATAAGTGAATTAAGCCTCCTAATACAAAATTATAAGGAGATCATTACGCCTCGTAATTCCATTATATCCATGATACACATGACTATTAAAGTCCACAATCATTGACTATAAAGTCCGCACATAATAGAAAATGTCCACAACCAATATCGACATTAAGACGATAATTAACAACCTTACTATATAGGGGTGTTCATGGGTGGACCGGACCGGATTTTCGGACCGGACCGGAAATGACCGGACCGGTAAAATTCCGGTCCGGTCTCCGGTCCACCATTTCCCCAAAATCGGTTTCCGGTCCGGTCCAAACCCGGAAAAAATCCGGTCCGGATCGGAAGACCGGAATTTAAAAAAAAAAAAAATTGTAATTTATATGTTTTATATTTTTTTTTAGAGATTTATATGTATTTTTTTTTAGATATTTTTTTAAATTTAATAAGTTAGGAGTATATATGTTTTATAAATATTTTTTTAGATATTTTTTTATAGATTTTAAATAAGAATTTAATTTTTTTATTTTTTAAAATTAAATCCGGTCCAAGACCGGACCGGACCGGATTAAGACCGGACCGGATGAACACCCCTATTACTATATACAAGTATATAGAACTATATATATATATGGAAAATAACTATTAACCTAGATACAAAATTATTTTAAGCATACAAGGGTTTCCAAACACTTAATTAGGTTTTCGAAATTACTCAATTAATTAACAATTAATTTTAATATTAATTTTCGGCCAAATGATCAATTGAAATTACAAGAGTGAACCACCACTTGCTTTAATGAGATTCGGCGATGAATCTAGACGAGACAATTACTATTGATTTGCTTTCTAGGAGTTTGACCTCTGCTCCATGATAACTCTAGTAAGGTTTCGGGTCCACACGCGATCCGACGAATAACGATGTGAACCAACTAAGTGATTAATATCAATTAATTTATTTTGACGAACTCAAGTAATTAAATTTAATATTTTTTATGAATTTAGTCATAAAAGTAGAAATTGAGTTTTTCTAAGGACAAATAAATAAGAGTAGAATTGTGTCGAATTATACCGCTCGGTCGATAACGTATCGAATTTGGACTCAATAGGCTAATTGGACTTGAGGCCCATATACAATCCGGTTCTGGTGCCGACAAAGCGTTAGTGTTTCGTATGGACTAATTCCCACCGTGTGATAGGAGAGATTAACAGATGAGATTTGAAGCTTAAGTTGGATTAAAATGGAGGCGCGCGCATAGAAATAAGTAAGACGGTGGCATTTTTGTGAATTGTGTAAAAACAGGTTGGAAAAGACGCTCCTATCCTTTCCATTTTCTCCTTCCTCCGTTGATTTTTCGAATGCTCACAGGCTCTCTTGCGAGGATTTCGATCCCGACACCTGAACCACAAAGCTTGCCACCGCCGACTCCTCGTCTTATTCTTCCTCCTTCGTTGTGTACCGTACCAAGCCGGATCGAGCTTTCCATCTCTGTAGAGGAAGAGGCGCCAACCACCTCGAGTTCTCCCTCTCTAGTCAGGGGCTGAGCCAGGATTTTAGCCCCTCTGGGGTAAAATCGCTAAAATTCTACACGGTAAAAATTTCTTATATCTTAAATCCAACGTGGTTTAAATCTTATTTCACAAAAAATCAATTTTGACTTTTTTATGAATCTTAAGATAATTTTCACATGATATAAGAAAAAAAACCTAAATAAATTTATTTTTGGGATTTAAATCTATTAAGGGTGACTGAAATTGCATTTTCAAATGAGATAAAGGGGATAAACTTAAATTAATTTTATTTTTAATGACTTAAATTTATTAGGCTGGCTGAAATTACATTTTTATATTAAATAAGGATAAAAAAGCTTTTTAAAAAATATAATTTTTTGAAATTTTTTTTTTTTTTTTCGGGCAGGGGGACTATTGTAATATCCCTCATATTTTATAAGGGTATTTTGGTAATTCTTCCAACTCCCGTACTACAAGTCGGATTAATTTCAGAGGAATTTAGACATTTTGTAATATTGTTCGATCTCTGTAATATTTTTCTGAGTAGTATAAAATACAATTGACGCACTTTCGGGGTCGATTATTCGTTCGGGTATGAATATATGTAACCCGGGATTTAAAATTCATGCTCATACTAGCTAAAGCTAGTAATAGAGCTAAATATGGGATAAGGTCTCAAAACAGACAAGGTAAGCGAGCTGTTTCCCTTGAACGAACTGTTGGAGCAAAGCCTCCAACGAGCTGTTGGAGCAAAGCCTCCAACGAGCTCTTCAGCGAGCTCTTCTTCAACGAGCTCTTCTTCAGATCGTCATCATTGACGTCAGCAGGATAAGATTTCTGAACTCCACTGTGGCTCGCTGGTATCAGGCCTATGCCGCCTGAAACCCCCCTAGCCGTCCCATCTGTCCCTTGCAAGTTGAGCTCCTTTCCCTTACAAGTGGAGGCTTGCTTGGCCTATATAAGGGGGGAGAAATCAGAGAAGAGAATGATCATCTGAAGCTCTCATCGTCTTCCTCTAAAATTCCCTTGAGTGGTAAGGGTGCTCTCAAGTAATATTTGAAGAACACAAGGTGTGGGAGATCGAACCATAACCGAATCAAGGCAAACGAATCGAAGTGGTAAGTTGAAGCTAGCGTCGTGTTCTCGCCCTGTCAGCCGACCGCACCTGCGGCCGAGCCACCGCACGGGCTGTGTCCGTGATGTGTGTTTGTGGGTGTGTGGTCTTGGGCGAGGATTGACTCCTTCGATTCCTTTTGTATTCTTTTAGATTCATATATGTGGATATCGAAGCTAACTTAGGGTCTCATTATGGGTCGTTCCATAGAGATTTGTTATCCAGGATCTGTCCTTGTTTCGGACCCAGGAACCCGTCGTTTCTAAGCTTTGTTCAAGCTCGACTAATCTAAGGCAAGTGGCGGTTCGCTCTTGCTTATCATTCCATATTTCAATTAATTATCAATTGTTTAGTTGTTAATTAATTTGGGATGATTTACTGTTTTCGTTGGGAACAGTTTTGATAACTGTTTGTGATTTTAAAAGATATTATAATAGGTTGTATATCTGCTAGAACAACGCTATTATATATATATATTTATATGTGATTAATTACAGATATTATGATAGGTTGTATATCGTTAGAACAACGCTATTTTATCTGTTACTGGCCGCGATGGCTTTGTTGTGATTGATTACTGTGTTGAACTGTTTAGTTAGCACGAGTATTCATAGGAACGCTACTGTGTATCTCATTGCGAGTGCTAGTCGTTTCTTGATAACCTGGTGGTTAGGATTTAGTTCCTACCATCCTTCTCTGGTCTTGACCATACCCTTACTCAGGGTTTGTGCACACAGTCGGTGCCGCTTGTAGGGATTTAGTTCCTGACTCCGTTGTTTGGGATTTAGTTCCCGAGGGATTTAGTTCCCGATTCGACTTCATGGATTTAGTTCCCGAGTCAACTCCGCCTTAGGGATTTAGTTCCCGACGGTATCTCTGTATCCCGTGGGGATGAGATGATCTAAAAGCTTATAACGTGATGCGCGTTTTGGAATTTAATATGATAAGTGCCGTTGTTGCACATGGTTAATATACCCTTTGGGCGAGTAGTGCAGCTAGGAAAGCTCGTCTTGACTTTGATCAGAGTAAAGTTCTCTTTTCAATCTGGATTCGCTTTGAGCGGTGAGGTTGGTCGAGAACCGAAACATCAAGTTGTTTTAAACGCTTGTGTGAAAATTTTATGTTCCCCAACATTTGTCATGTTTCCGATAAGACTCATCTCGTTGGAGTCTTCTTTTGGGATTGATTGCTGTGAGACTCGGTCTCCAGAATCTTCTCTTGATCATGTCTTTTCATGTGTTTCAGTAGAGTATGGTGGTTGACTATCGTTATCGGTTTTGATTCGAGGAGCGATGAGTCTAACCTAATACGTCTACTTCGAACCACTCTGCTTTGTACCCTTGCTTAGTCTTTCATTAGACTAACCAACCGTAATTGTTCTCTGCATGGTTGGCTGGTGTCATCCGTTCGATTCGACACATCAGATAAGTTGCCATCCCGTGAAGGCTAGAGCGACTATGGACGCAAACGGTGTTTTTGATAAGTTTATTCAGGTCGAGATCCTTGGCGGGTGATCATTGCGATCAAGACCCTTTTGATGGTTATTTAAAAGACTTCCGCTGTGTTAAATATGTTTTGTGTAAAGACGTCCGCTGTATTTTTGCTATATTTGGAATTATGTTGTAATTCCGAGACTTTGATTTAAATTAAAGTTATGATATTTTGTATCATAATTGTTGTTTGATGATTTATATCAACTGGTAAAGCCTTGGATGACATCGGACAGAACGTCTGAGGTCACTGGCGGTAATGCCTTTCAAGGGAGTATTTGGGGGGTGTTACAGAGATGGTATCAGAGCCTAAATTTTTAAAAACGGGTTGGGATTTTATAAACCATTTACTCGTTTTAAACTGAGAAAAGTTTTCAAAGGCTCTGAATTTTTTTTAATGAATTTTTTTACCGTTCATAGTCGTGCCTTCTCTTTAGTCTGATATGGAAACGAACTTCCATATTTAGAAAGACTAATTCTCTGTTCGTCACTCGTAGATTCTGAGTTCTTTCGTTTCTCTTCAGAAGGACTCGGAAGAAGCCGAGGTGGTTTCACCATCTCTAGTAAAGGCTTGAATTCCCAGTTCCCTCGTTATGATTTGAGGTTGTAGAACCTAGTAACTTGGTTTGAGTTCATCAATGAAAATTACCAAGTTTGATCTATTATAAGTTGATTTTATTACGTTAAGTATATCGGGAGGGTATTAATGTGATAAAATCCTTGGAATTCGATCGGTAATCAGGTGGTGAACACGAGGAACACTATTCGTGATGGTGCTGGGCCGAGTAATGACCCCAGACCAAACGTGAGGAATGTTGCGAACCCTGTGAAGGAACGCGAGTCTGTTTCTCATAACAATCCAGGAGGCAATGACCAAGCTTCGGCCAACACTCCAGTGGTGTTTGATGCAGCAGCAATTGAAGCAATACGGGGTATTGTAATGCAAGCATTTACGGATATAATGCGACCAAACGCACCTCAGGCATAGGCTGTGCCAATTCCTCCAGTAGTTCTTAGGCTTGAGGAACAAGATGTCCATGTACACCGAGAAGAGGCAGTCAGGAATAGAGGTGATTATGGCCGAGCACTAAAGGCCATTAACTCTATAAGTCCTGACAGCTATGATGGAAAAGGAGAGCCAGTCAGAGTGGCTCATTGGTTCTCACATATGGAACGGTTGTTTCGTAATGTTGAGTGCACAAAAGCGGAGAAAGTGCACATTGCTTCCCTTCAATTGAAGGAAGATGCTAGCGAATGGTGGGAGAACACCGGTCTAGCTGATCATGTTGATTTGAACTGGGGAATGTTCAAGGCTAAAATGACTGATCGTTTCTTCTCTCGAGCTATGAGGGAAGAAAAGCATAAGGAATTCCTTTATCCAAAGACGGAGGGATTAAAAGTGACTGAGCTAGCGACCAAGTTCAATCATTTGCTACAGTACACTGGGCAGGATGTGTCCAGCGAGGAGCAGAAGATCTGGTACTTCCATGAATGGATGAGCCCAGATATTAAGCCATGGATGGTGCGTCACGGATGCTCTACCTTGGAGCAATACGTGGATGCATCCTATAAGTTGGAGGTGACTCTGGAGGAGTCGACCAAGAAACGTAATAGCCAGAGGCAAGTGCAGAACCAGCCTTAGGCGAGTGGGTTTAAACGTCCCGCGCCATCGTCAGATTTAGCCAAATCTGGCCGAGCAAAAACGGATATGACTCATGATGGGTCTACGCAACGTTCGGGTCAGAGCAATAATCTGATCCAGTGCTACAATTGTGGTACTTACGGGCACAAGCGTAATGCGTGTCCGAAGGAGAAGAAGACGTGCTATGGTTGCGGAAAGGAGGGCCATATGCAGACGTTCTGTCAGCAGAGGAGGTGGAAAGGAGCTGAGTCACGGCAGGGGTCTGTTAATCAGAACAACCGACCCAGGTTCAGTCCGGTGGAAGCTCCTAGTCCTTCAATGCAGACAACTGTGCAGAACAAGGGGAAAGCCCCAGTGGCTTCTGGAAGTCAAGGTCAACGCCTTTACGAGATGCATGAGGCGGATGGACCCGATGCTCCAAATGCTTAAAGTGCTTATTACCTTCTGTTGGTATGTTGTTGATTTGGGTGTTACCCAGTCTTTCGTTTTGGATAGTTGTGTAGTAAGATAAGTTTTGTGTGCAACGAGGTTTGTGAACCTTTCGTTGTAAATCTTCCTATTAATGAACATTTGGTTGATACCAAGTTAGTGTTTCGCTGCTTGGTAAAGGGTGAGGTCTCGTATTCAAGACTCACCAACAACCTCTTGGCAATGGCTGCCTGTTATAGGTGGGGCCCCCAAGGATGGGTTGAGGTGTATGGACTGCGGCCCATGGCAACAGTGGACGCTGGAAATGACTGGACTTGGGCTCGGAGCCACTAGTGGGCCATCTGTAAACCATGTAATGGGCTGGTCCAAAATGATGACCATTTAGTTGGAACCAAGCGTCTTTTGGAATTTCCGATTACCATTTAGGGTAAGAAGTTCGAGGCAGATTTGATCTAGATAGCCATGGTTCCATACGATATTTTTCTCAGTATGGATTGGCTGACGCGTCATGGGACGGTAATCGATTTTAGCTCGAAGACTGTGACGGTGTCATCTGGGGGCCATTGTGTATGCAGATTTAAGGGTCTGAATGACGCTGATAACGACAGGCTTATCAATGCGATAGCTGCGTTTAAGCTACTTCGACAAGGTTGTGTTGGGTACCTTTGCTACCTGGATCCGCCCATGAAAGATGAACCTTTAGTTCTTAATATTCCAATCATTTATGAATTTTTTTTCCCTGATATCTTTTCGGAAGATATTCCCGGTTACCCCGTATCGTGACGTGGAGTTTACAATTGACCTTGAGCTTGGTACTACGCCGATTTCGGAGGCACCGTACCGGATGGCTCCTGATTGAGATGCAAGAGTTGAAGAAGCAACTCAAGGATCTTCTCGAGAAAAGGTTACATAAGGCCGAGTGCATCGCCTTGGGATGCTCCGGTTTAGTTTGTCAAAAAGAAAGATGGATCGTTTCGACTTTGTATCAACTATCATGAGTTGAATAAAGTCACGATCAAGAACAAATATCCTTTGCCAAGGATTGATGATCTGTTGGATCAATTACAAGGAGCAAAAGTCTTTTCCAAGATCGATCTGAGATCTGGTTACCATCAACTCAGGATTCACGAGGAAGATATTCCAAGGCGCATGGATTTGCCCTTGTATCGAAAGGTCGGGGGTTCGAAACTCGCCGGCAGCAACCCGCCTGGTATTTACCAGGAGAGGGGTTGGGGTGCCAGGTCTGCAGACCTGGGGAGGCTTGAGCGCCAGCGGTCCGATCGCCGACTCGAGGCAGGCCGTAGGCTGGGACGCTGGGTCTGCTGGGCAGACCATGGAAGGCGGTCTCAGGTGGGCTCAAACCTCATCAAAAAAAGTGCACTTTTTTTTATGAGGTTTGAGCCCACCTGGGACCGCCTTCCATGGTCTGCCCAGCAGATCCAGCGTCACAGCCTACGGCCTGCCTCGAGTCGGCGATCGGACCGTTGGCGCTCAATGGGCTCAAACCTCATCAGTTTGGGACAACGGTTATTTAGGTAAAACGCTCTCTTTAGTGTTGTAAACGTATGGGACATCGCTTTTCTAAAGAAACCGCTGTCTATAGTGTTCCCAGAAAAGGTGTAAAGGTTTAGAAAATCGCTTTTTACAAAAAGCGCTTTCTTTATATGTCTTTTAAAGGGTTGTGAATGGGGGATGGGACAACGCTTTTTCGCTAATAATCGCTGTCCCATATGATGATTTTGCGAAAATTACATATTTCGGCGGAACAAAGCGGGGGCGGCCGCCCACTCAAGCCCCCCCTGGATCTGCCACTGATTCTAGGTAACCTCCCTTTAAAATGTGTTAACATTTTTAACTTCAAAATGTCTTGCAGATTTCATCGTAAGCATGTTTTTTGTTACCTTCTCATGATTCTCATCCTTGATATGGACCCCTACGTTACGGGCTAGTGTGAGATGGCTTTGGATTCTCATTGATGAGTCCTCAAGTGACGAATACGATGTTTCATTTACCCAAAAAACTGAAAAAAGGTTAGCCTTCTGCTCTGCATTTGCTTGCTTCATGTTGTGCTCCCACACATTTCCTTTATTGACCCAACATCTACACTTTTCAGGTGTAAATCCTTGCAATTTTGTCAGCTAACCCAACAAAGATCTACCTCAACAACTGGACTCAGTGTAAACTTTAGGACCTTCTTCTTTTTTCTTGTACGTGTAACAAATGATTAGATTCTGTTGGTCCCAACCGGCTCAGGAGATGATGACCATCATTGTCAATTACAAACAAAAGTCTGAGGGCAGGAGTCGTTGTTTGTTGATATGTATTTACTCACTGCGCTTAATAAAGAACTTACCTGCTTGTTGCAATTTTATGTTTGATGCAAATTTGAGATGCTCATCCTTCTACATCAGCCTTGCTGGGAACTCAAACTCTAAATGGATTGAGATGTGATGAAAATTTCTTCCTTGAGGATCTCTAGCTCATGAGATGTTTTAGTGTTATACACTAGATGAATGTAAATGATATTAGGCCTCTTTTGTGGATTTGCAATTCTAAATATAATGGTAAACATTATTTGTTGAGGCATTGTCTTTTTTCTTGAAAATGTGCGATTGCACTTAGCTTCATAAATTGTAAATTAGAGGTTCACAAGCTTTATATTAGAGGGTTCATAAATTTGAAATGAGAGCTTCATAAACTTTATATTAGATGTTCACAAGCTTAAAACTAGAGGTTCACGGATTTTAAATTGAAGATTCACACACTTTATATTAGAAATTCATAAATTTGAAATTAGACTTTCACAAACTTTATATTAGATGTTCACAAGCTTAAGTGCTTGTTTGGTTGAATGTGGGAAGTGTAATTCCTAGAAAGTTACTTCATGTGAAATCAAAACATGGGAATTTAAATTCATGGGAATTGGTAAATTGTGTTTGGTTAAAATCTAAATCATGGAAAATATGGGGGAAGAAAATCTTACCCACCCCTCCCTAGGTGATTGCACTTCCTATGTTTTGTAGGAATTGAAAATCCCATGAATTAAATATCTGCATTTTTCAAAAACAAAAAGTTCAACCAAACACATATATTTCATACCACTTCCCAAGTAATTTAAAATCATGGAAATTTAATTCCCAACCAAACAAGCACTAAAACTAAAAGTTTGCAAATTTTAAATTGAAGGTTCACACACTTTATATTAGAGGTTCATAAACTTTAAACTAGAGGTTCACAAACTTTATATTAGAAGTTCATAAATTTGAATTGAAAACTTCACAAACTTTATATTAGATATTCACAAGCTTAAAACTAGAGGTTCACAAATTTTAAATTGAAGGTTCACACACTTTATATTAGAGGTTCATAAATTTGAAATGAGAGCTTCACAAACTTTATATTAGATGTTTACAAGCTTAAAACTAGATGTTCACACATTTTAAATTGAAGGTTCACACACTTTATATTAGAGGTCCATAAACTTTAAACTAGAGGTTCACAAACTTTGTATTAGAGGTTCATAAATTTGAATTGAGAACTTTACAAACTTTATATTAGATGTTCACAAGCTTAAAACTAGAGTGTTCACAAATTTTAAATTGAAGGTTCTTTATATTAGAGGTTCATAAACTTTAAATTAGAGGTTCACAAACTTTATAGTAAAGGTTCATAAACTTTAAATTAGAAGTTTAGAGGTTCATAAATTTGGAATGAGAGCATCACAAACTTTATATTAGATGTTCACAGCTTAAAAGTAGAGGTTCACAATTTTAAATTGAAGGTTTACATACTTTATATTAGAGGTTCGTAAACTTTAAACTAAAGTTTCACAAACTTTATATTAGAGGTTCATAAATTTGAAATGAAAGCTTCACAAACTTTATATTATATATTCACAAGCTTACAAGTAGAGGTTCACAAATTTTAAATTGAAGGTTCACACACTTTACATTAGAGGTTAACACACTCCATATTAAGGGTTCACAAATTTTAAATTGAAGGATCACACACTTTATATTAGAGGTTCATAAACCCTATTCTTGAGGTTCATACACCATATTCTGGAGGTTCATAAACTATATTCTAAGGGTTTATAAACTTAAAACTAGAGGTTCAAGAACCCTATTCTAGAGGTTCATAAACTCTAAACAAAGGTTCATAAATCCTAAACATAGATACATAGATTATGAACTTGTGATCCTGAGTTTTTTTAATGTGAACCTTTCTTATATTATGTTTGAACCTTTAGTATATTACGTATGAACCTGTAGTGTATTATGGATGAACCTCAAACATGAACCTCAAACATTATGGATGAACCTTTCTTATATTACGTATGAACCATTACCATAAGTTTTCCTACCAAAGAGTTGTAAACGTTACAATTTTTAAGTGGGAGAAACACCGGAATTAAGTGGTGTAGATGGTTCGGGACCATCTTGGCGGCCAGAGGGCAAACCGCGATCACGGTCCAAAAACCGCGGTCGCGGTTTTATTATGTGGTGCCGCGGTGGCTGCACTTCGAATACAGATTCAGAAGCAAACCAGAGGGCAAACCGCGATCGCGGTCCAAAAACTGCGACCGCGGTTTTATTACTGGTGGCTATAGGCGGCCCGCGATGGCCCCTTGAATGGTTATTAGGGTTTTGTGTTTTTGGGATAAATTTCTGATTGGATAGAAATTACCCTAAAACGATATTATTTACCAAAATAAGATAAGATATTTGATATTCTATCTTAATAAATTAGATTTATTTTATTCAATATGATATTTGATATGTTATTTGGTAAATAAAGATTTAATTGTTTTTTTAGATATTTTGATATCTTATTTGGTAAAATTTTGAGTTACCATAGTTAAATATTATCTTGGAATATTAGATTCATCATATTTTAGCAAATTAATGATTAATATAAGATATTAATTCCATACACAATTTAATTGAATTAAAATAATAAGAAATCAGTTTCTATATTAAATAGTTAATATGATTAATTGTTTATATTTTTATTTTGGATTAATAGCATGTTTTATTTAGATGAAATTTTATATGTTATTATTGCATGTATCTTTAATATTATGATATTATTGCATGCGGTGACTAGTATGGCCCACATTAGGATAGATAAATACGATTTGTGCATCGTTATGTTTTTCTTGTACACGATCTGCGTATCGTTATGTATTTTTGTAATTTAAATTTCTGCAAGAGAGTTTATTTCAATTATATGTAAGACAAGAAGAAGAAGATCCTATGAAGACTGAAGGATGGTGATCCAAGAAAGTCAAGACTATTGAAGATTAGATCTCTTTATGGGTCATACTAGGATCACAAATTTAATTATTTATTATTGCATTACTTGAATGCTTTACTATTTTCCACTCTGCATGCTTGCTTGTCTGTTTATGCTATTTAGTTCACTTATAGATAGACAACCACTACATGCGTAAGTCTCTTAAAAGAATATTGAGATAATGCCTTTCTATGTCATAACCATGAGGCCCTTGGAATTCGTTGGATAGTTTTCGCCCTAGCGAAGTGTCCTTCCTTGACCTTGGGATAGTGCGGGTATGTCTAATAGGGGCATGCTGCCTTGATATGGTTACACTCAACAAGAGACCAAAAGGCTTATTTTTGGATCTTGAGGCATAAGGATGAGTCTTACATAAGATGTGGCCATCAACCAAGAGTTATAAGGTGTTATAATTAGTAAGAGTTTACTTACCTTGATTACATGAGACTTGGGGAAGTGCCTTAGTATGCTCGAGGTTCATCTAAGATAGGATCTTGGAATCATTTTACTCACAATGGACAATTTAATTGAGTAGAATGTGCAATAACTTACTATTTATAGCTTGTCTAAATTTTAAGTTCTTTCATGTCAAGCATAATTTATCTGCATGTTTTATTCCGTTTTTTGTAGTTACTATGTCTTCTGAACACCTCAAATTCACTATCCGCTCAATTGTTGAGAAAAACAAGTTGAACGACACAAATTTCCTTGATTGGGAAAGAAATCTGAGAATCATTCTCAAGTCTGAGGGACAAGAGGATGTCCTAGAAACCCCCATCCCAGAGCTGACTGCCACCTCATCTGATGAGGATAAGGCACGTCACAAGGCAATATGCGAGAAGGCAAGGAATGTCACTTGCCTTATGCTAGCTGCTATGGAACTTGCTCTTCAACAGAGGTTTGAGGATCAGGATGCTCATACTATTATGAGAAACCTTAGAGATCTCTTTAAGGAGCATGCCAGGATTGAGATGTATTTGACCCTCAAGTCCATATTGCAGAGCAAGCTCGAGAAAGGGAAACCAGTTGGGCCACATGTGTACAACATGATAGGCTTGTTTGACAAGATGGCTAGACTAAGTAACCCTTACAATGTTGAGATGGCTACATATATGATCTTATACTCCCTACATGATGGATTTGCCCACTTTAGGCAGATGTATCACATGGGAGCCATGAACAAGACTCTCAACGAGCTACATGTGATGCTCAAAACTGCTTAGCAGAACGTCATGGTTGACCCTTTGAAAGAAGTTCTAATGGTCAAAGGGAAAGGGTTTAAGAAAGGGCCCCAGAAGAAGCAACAGTACCAAGGGAAGGGCAAGCAAGTTGTCCAACCTAAAGGAAACACCCCTAAGGTGAAGGTGGTTGCTGAGCACGACTGCTTCTACTGCAAGGCTAAGGGGCACTGGAAGAGAAACTGCCCCAAATACCTGGAAGACAAGAAGAGGCGAACAGTCTCCACTTCAGGTATTTACGTTACTAAAATCTTATCAACCAAGTCTCATTCTTGGGTATTAGATACCGGATGTGGTTCTCACATTATTTCGAATGTGCAGACTAAGAAATAGAAGACGGTTGCAGAAGGGTGAGATAGATCTGCGCGTTGGAAATGGAGCAAGGGTTGTTGCACTTGCTATTGGAGATTATAGTCTACCTCTACCTTCTGGCTTAGTTTTAGAACTTTATAATTGTTATTGTGTTCCTTTTATTACTAAGAATTTGATTTCAATTTCAGTTTTGAACCTTGAGGGTTATGATTTATCATTAAGGATTGTTTTTCCATTTATAAGAATGATATTTTCTATGCTCGAGTCCATATGAGTAGTAGTGGACTATACATACTGGACCTCAAATCTGAAATTTATAACGTTGATACAAAGAGGCAAAAGTCGAATGATATAAGTGAAGCCAATTTATGGCATTGTCGCTTGGGTCACATTAGCATCAAACGCATGAAGGAACTCCAAACAGTTGGTAGCCTAAAGTCATTTGATTTAGAATCATTTGAAACATGTGAGTCATGTCTGATGGGCAAGATGACAAGGTCACCTTTCACTGGTACAAGTGAGAGGACTACTGAGCTCTTAGCTCTCATACATACCGATGTGTGTGGACCTATGAGCACAGAAGCTAGGAGAGTCTATCGATACTTCATTACATTTACTGATGATTTTAGTAGATATGAGTATATCTACTTAATGAAGCATAAATCTGAGTCATTTGAAAAGTTTAAAGAATTCCAGATAGAAGTTGAGACACAGACTGACAAGAAGATAAAGGCACTCCGATCAGATCGAGGGGGTGAATATCTGAGCCAAGAATTTGACCATCACTTGAGAAGTTGTGGCATTTTGACACAACTGACTCCACCAGGCACGCCACAGTTGAATGGTGTATCTGAGAGGAGAAACGGGACATTGTTAGACATGGTCCGCTCAATGATGAGCTTTGCTGATCTTCCTACATCCTTTTGGGGATATGCCCTCACCACTGCTGCGTTCACACTAAACAGGACTCTGTCAAGATCAGTTGACAAGACACCACATGAGATATGGTATGGAAAAGTTTTTAGCTTGTCATTTCTGAAGGTCTAGGGATGCGAGGCTTATGTAAAGTGTTTACTATCTGATAAGCTAGCACCCAAATCAGACAAATGCTTCTTTATAGGTTACCCCAAGGAAACAAGGGGATATTATTTCTACAATACCGCTGAGAACAAAATGTTTGTTGCTCGATATAATGTCTTTTTGGAAAAGGATTTCTTTTCCAATAAGCCAAGTGGGAGAAATGTTCAGCTTGATGAGATTCAAGCTGAGCAACAAACCTAACAACACGAGGACATAGACGATGTCACTGAGGAACTTGACTTTGGAGGCGTACCTTCTCAAAGGGAAACCGCCCAGATTCAAGATGCAATTCCTCAAGTAGATAAAGCACCTGAGGTCCCGCATACCGATGTGGTCAACCCTTCTGCTGAAGTCTCTCCTATTGTTGGACCACTTTGGAGATCAGACAGGCTAAGGCAGTAGCCTAGACGATATGAGGATTAAGTCTTGACTGCTAGCATTGACGTTCTACTTTTATAGAACGGCGAGCCTGTGACCTATAAGCAAGCAATGACGGACCCCGACTCCGAGAAATGGCTGGTAGCCATGAAATCCGAAATGGACTCCATGTTTGAGAATCAAGTCTGGGACTTGATAGATTTTCCTGATGGGGTAAAACCCATTGAATGCAAATGGGTCTTTAAGATCAAGACAGACAAGGATGGAAACGTTTCTGTCTATAAGGCAAGACTAGTTGCCAAAGGATTTAGACAGGTTCATGGTATTGACTATGATGAAACGTTCTCACCGGTCGTTATGATCAGGTCCATTAGGATACTCCTAGCGATTGCCGCTTATTATGATTATGATATTTGGCAAATGGATGTCAAGACCGCTGTTCTAAATGGATATTTAGAAGAGGATGTATACATGATGCAACTAGAAGGTTTTGAGAATCCAGAAAACCCTAGGAGAATATGCAAGCTTAAGAAGTCCATCTATGGACTTAAGCAAGCATCTAGGAGTTGGAATCTTCATTTTGATGAAGTGGTCAAAAAGTTTGACTTCATCATATGCGAAGAATAGCCCAGTGTCTACAAGAAGTTTAGTGGGAGCAAAGTGACCTTCCTAGTTCTATATGTAGATGACATATTACTCATTGGGAATGACATTACTATACTGGAGACAGTTAAGGAGTGGCTTAAGAAGTATTTCTCAATGAAGGACTTAGGAGAGGTTGAGTACATACTAGGCATTAAGATCTATAGAGATAGATCTAAGAGACTTATTAGTCTGAGTCAGGGAACTTATGTAGATAAGGTCCTTGATAGATTCAATATGATGAACTCTAAGAAAGGGTTCCTGCCTGTAGCATGGCTTACATCTCAGCAAGAGTCAATGTTCTAAGACACCTGGTGAAACTGAGAGGATGAGCAGGATTCCCTATTCCTCAGCCATAGGATCCATCATGTATGCAATGACTTCTACTCGCCCAGATGTTGCATATGCTTTGAGTATGTGTAGCAGGTACCATTAAAACCCGGGTGATGCACATTGGAGTGCAGCCAAGAACATCCTGAAGTACTTGAGAATGACTAGGGATGATCTCTTGGTATTTGGAGGTGATGACGAGCTGGTCGTCAAGGGCTATACTGATGCAAGTTTCCAGACAGACATAGATGATTTTGAATCTCAGTCTGGATATGTCTTCATTATGAATGGAGGAGCCGTCAGCTAGAAGAGCTCGAAGCAAGAGACAATAGCAGATTCTACAACGGAGGCAGAGTACATTGCTACTGGTGAAGCAGCCAAGGAGGTTGTCTGGATTAGGCAGTTCATAGCTGAGCTCGGTGTCGTTCCTAGCACATCTAGAGCTATTGACGTCTATTGTGACAACAATGGCGCCATTGCTCAAGCCAAGGAACCTAGCTCTAGCTCCAAATCCAGACATATTCTACGGAAGTACCACATGATCAGACACTATGTTGATAAAGGAGACGTGAGGATGTGCAGAGTGCACACATATGACAACATTACAGATCCTTTGACCAAGCCCATGCCTAGGCCCAAGCATGACAGTCACACTCGGGCCAAGGGGCTCAAGCACATTAGAGAGTTCTTTTGAGACACATTGTTTGTTTTATGATAAACCCTGTTTATTGTTATCACAGACATTTATGCTTGATTTATATATGAGTTTCATATTATTATTTAAACATTGCTTGGGATTAGATAAAGTATCCAAACAATTTAATAATTATCAAATTGGCTCATCAAAACTGTTTTGGTGAATGAAACCTCATTAAGTGAACTGAAATTATAAAATTGTTAGAAGTCCATGGTCTAAGTCGTTAACTTGGATACAAATGACATAATCAAAAGACCATATTGTGAGATTGATTGATAACACCGGGTTTTATGTATTATAGGGACATAGAGATGTCTAATCGATTACATAGATGTGTATACCGATACATATCGGACAGACCGATCTTAGGACTCCTCGGGACTTTACTGCGGAGTTCTAGGATTATTCATGATTAGTGAGTTCCTTAGACATGAGTATGATATAGTTATCATTTGACTGCTGGTATGTCTTTGACGCTGTCAAACGCTGACCGTAACAAACAGTTATAAAAACAGTGATTGGGATTGCCAAAAGTTAAGTGGGAGCTGTAGTCTTACAAGATTGAATATGTCCTCCTATTCTGTGTATACCACGATACATTTGGAAAGGATTGGTGTCTCGGCCACTTGAAGAGTGAGAACTGTGAAAACGCATGGTCATGCTTAGATGAATTATTAGTAATCATCTGTACTGACAATTTGATCTCAAGAGTTCAAGAAACGTATTTGGCGGTAAAGATGAGTTTCATCATATAGTCAAATAAGACACTAAGTGACAAAGGAATTTTAACATTGCACACTTGTTTTAAGGACAAGTGAGAAATTGAAGGAATTGTGTCATTTAATCAAAGGTACAATTACTAATTATGAAGTGTGACCATTTATGGAGATTCATAATCCGGTTATCTTAGGTAGTCATAGTGCTTTGCTAGAAGCCAACTATGATTTATGGACTATATGTTATAAAGTCTATTGCTATTATTATCGGGTCCTATGAGGTCACACCCTTAGAGTTTATGGACTGGATCAATTTATTGGGAGACATATTATATAAAATATATAATATAAAGTTGTATATGATATAACTTGGGAGAAAAGGCTTATTAATAATAAAGAGTTATTACTAATAATAAAAAATATATTAATTTAGGAAATAATATATCTACATATGATATTATAAAAGGAGGGATTTCTAAGAGAAAACCCTAACCCATACAAACACCACACGGCTTCCCCCTCTCCCTGGAGTTCTCCCTTGTTCGCCTTCGTTCCTCGTTCTAGCAATCGAGCCCTAGGCGATCCAGATCCATACTTGGGTGGACCAACTAGAGAAGTCACACTTGAGGCTCTAATCTCCCCATTCCACGAAGATTCAAACACGCATCAAGAGGTAATTAATTCTTTTTATCTATGATCTATTTAGTTTATGCATGAGATCCTTGGTTAGATGTTAGGAGAAATATTTTCCTGAAATTTCGCTTTAAGCATCTAAATCCTTACACGCCCTCTCTGCGAGAAATCTTTGAGAAGGAGAATGTGAGAGTTAAATTGATGAAAATACCCTTCTCTTTTTAAAAGGTCAAAATGTGGAAAAGATCATTGACCGTATGATGGTTAGAGATCAACGCTACAGGTTCGTCCGCATTTTATACGGTTGGAGCGGTACACATATGATCCTCTTTCATGCCGATCCTATTTGCACCGGGGGCACAGTGCCCTGACACACCCCTGCAGGCGCGCGGCAGTGGCTTCCGCACGGAAGTGGGTGCCGGCGGTGGCCGGTGGTAGGTGTCGGCGGTGAATGTCGGAGGTGGCCGGCGGTGGATCGATCGAGTTGTACAAATTTTTGGGTTGAGTTTGGGTCGGGTTTAGGTCGAGTCGGATTCTTCTTCGATATTTAAAAAATATTGAATATTAAAATTATATCGAGTCTTAAAAAATATCGAGTCAGGTTCGGGTCGAGTCGGGTTCTTAAAATTCACCAAAAAATTGTAATTGAAATCCACCGAAAGTAATTCATCACTAGTACAAAATATAGGGCCGGACCGCGGTTATTTAAGGCACGGAACCACGGTTTCCCATCCGTGGTTGTTCTCGGCGCGGTCCGGCCCTCGGACCACATTTTTGGTTAACTGTGGTGAGTCGGACCGCGGTTTTGTAAACCGTGGTAGCCGGACCGCGGTTCATGAAACCGTGGTTAACATTGTCGGACCGCGGTTCACGACAACCGTGGTTAACATTGCATGACCGCGGTTCACAACAACCGTGGTTAACATTGCCGGACCGCGGTTCACGAAAACCGTGGTGCGGTTCAAATCCGATGGGTAAATTGAGGACCGCGGTTAGCTAATAACCGTTGTAAATGTATAGGACCGCGGTTTGGCGTTTTTTTTTAAAAAAATACATCACGTATATTGTACAACCGCGGTAATTTTTTATTTTTTTTTTAAATCCGGATATTATACGTCTTATACTTGTACCACAATCAATCAACTCATTCATTTTCCCATGACACAAACTCGATCATAAGCAAAATAATCCTGATATATATCATTGTCATTGTCTACATACAAGAAAATCCATAGTATAGATACGTACTTGCAAAAAAACCATGGGTACTTGTCCTTACATCCTAAGCAATAAAATTCAGTGGTACTTGTCTCCCTGATATCCTGAACTATAAAACTCTAACCTGCTTCTAGCTATCGTTGATTGATTTCATCCTGAATAAAAGGTTCCATAAAGTCAAGCTATTCCTTACGAACTTCATCGATATGTTCCTTTTCATAGTACATTTGGGAGCCTTCAAAGTACTGCAAATATTAAATGAATGGTAAGCGAGCATAGAACATACGAAACGATAGTTTTATATTTTGATCATTTGAAAGTATTAGGGGCATGCATACCGTATTCAGTATTTTGACAACACCTCTTTCAATGATTTCCAACATGTACCTACATATGTAGTACCCACATTCGATGTTGTTTGGTTGTTTTGGACACTGAAATTATAAAATATATCAACTTTTAATACAAAAACGTGATTTGTGAAAATCAACAAAGCTATTAAGTATTGAAAAAGCATTCATTATAAAACTAACCTTGACAACCTTCCATCATATGTCTCGTTTGATTTTTACCGCTTTTCTATTGAACTTTTTCATGGCCCTGTACAAAAAAGTGTTATTAACCAACAATTGCAATTAAACATTCATAAAATCAATATAAAATAACATTTAGAAATCATTTCTTACATTGTAGCTATGTCTCTAAAATTTTGTCTAATCTCATACCCAAGTGGATCAAGCCAATAAATCATATTTTGTAATGGGTCAATCACTGCAAGTATCCAATGATGACTATAACAAATATTTAAAGAATGTCAAACATATAAAATAAAATCAAGGAATGTATAATTTGCAAGAAGTATAACTTTAACTTACCCTCCATTATATGGAGCAAACCATAAACGTCCTATCATATCTTCATTAATCGATGATTCAACCATATAATGTGCTCTTTCCTTGATACGGTCATCCTTACTCGGGGGGCAAGCCAACTGACTTGGACAGAGAAAAGCATATTTGTTTGAATTGTGATTTTCAAACAAGCACCTGTCATTAAAGAATCAAGTAATGTATAATTTGCCAAGCTAAGGAAAACTGCAAAAATAAGTAAGCATGTAGAAAAAAACCGACCAAAATGCACATAGTTAAACCTATGATCCATAAAATTGTAAGTGTATTACCATGTCTCTAGCCTTACGACGATAACCCCTTCGTGCTAACCTATAAGGATACTCAATCTTCTTTGCATTTTCACTATTTCGTGCACTTACTTCCTGTAAATAATAAGTTAAAATTTTGAGTACAGCGAAAGCAAAATTCTCATGACTTAGCAATTACTAAATGGATAGTACCTGAAAATCTTTAGTGCATCGTTGTCGTAAGAACTCGTCCCAAGCATCCTGATCGATAAAATCATATTGCGCAGAAGGATCTGTGCTACGACGAGCTTCTCTATTAAGTACTTTCTTGAAATCTCTCAATTTTTCACCAGCGCTCCTAAGTATATATCCTTTGTCTACGTTATCAGGAATCTCAAAAGCTTGCTGGAAAAAGAACAGAAATGTGCTACATATTTATGATTTGACATTTCATAAAAGTGAACAACATTATAACACTTGCCTGTTACTAGGACAAACATGGGGAGGGGCAGAAAACTCAACAAAGTTACTAGACATAGATAAAGACAGAAAATTCAGTAAATTCAGTAACACAACAACAATATCTGTAAATTCAGTAATGCAGCAGGGAATACCAAAACATCAGACAAACAGCTCCAGAACACCAGCAACACTAATAAGTCGAGCACCGGGGAATGATTTTTGTTCTTCAAATAGAGCGCATCTGTGGTATGTACAAGAATGATTTTTTTTCTTCAAAGCACATCATTTATAGTGCTAATGACAAACAAACAGCGTTCAGAAGAAGTGCGTGCATCTTATTTTTAATGGAAATATGGTGGACCGAAGGAGATCATTCACACCAGCATATACATGAGGAAATAGAAAAAAATGAGGAGAAAATCCAACGAGATCAGTGATCATAATCAGAACAACAGTGCATTAACTCCAAAAAGGGTACATTGGCAAGCAAAGGCAGAGCCTTTTTTATGATCAAAAGGACATGAAATGGTAGAAATGTTGCCTGACCAATAGAAAGACCATACAACCTGCTGAATAATTAAGAAGGTTATTTCACTTTAACATTGTTTTACCCATCAAATATGATCCAAATTTTGGCAAAAAGAAATATGTACATATGCAGGTATTGGTTTATTTTCAAAAGCATGTACCTAACCTAAGTTGACTAGCAATAATCAGCCTATTATTTGCTACTGACTAATAAATTATTAGAAAACTTAAATTTTCACTCCATGAAAATGCAGAGAGAAAGATCAACATACAACAGTGTCCACAAGACCTTAACGCCCTCCCATGGTATGGAAGAAAAAATCTGTTGATGTCAGACCAGTGTAAAACGAGTTTGCAACAAATCCCTTTGCCTGTATTGGAAAGTAGACCGTCCAATTAAGAAACTTGTATGTACTTATCTATATTTGTAGGTTGGAACAAGGGAAAAAATGCAAACACAAGGAGACATTATTGTTTCATCTCATAAGAGTTTCTAAATTTGTATCTTTTGGTTCTTGATGCAGTACTAGAAATATCCAATACAGCCTCTTACTGTCAGAACTCAAACAAACTTGTTGATAGAAGGTGCAAAACGAATATACAGTGCATGTTTCTGAGCAGTAAAACTTGTTCACTCGAAACAATAACCAGTTCATCCATTTAGTGAGTATCCTAGTGTCATTGCAATTTGTCAGATTGCACAACTACTTCAATTTACTGCTGAAAATGGCAGGAAAGGTAAAAAATGTCAACAGAACTCTAGGCAACATACAATCTAATTACAACAAAGAAGGAAACAAAACAAGCAAAATCAGATCTTCAGCCTTTGAACAAATGGATTGGAGCACACAACCAAGATATAGAACACATGGTCTGTGGTTTTATTATAAGTAATAAGTAATTACAAAGGAGTACGGTGCTAACCTAGGACCGCGTCGGACCGGGGAGGGAGAAGCCGGCAAGGGACCGCGTCGGACCGGGGAGGGAGAAGCCAACGAGGGACCGCATCGGCGAGGGAGAAGAACCGGCGGAAACCGACACCAGCGAATGTAGAAGGGTTTCGGCGGCCGGTGGAGACAACGGAGGGCGGAGCGGCGAGGGTTTCGGTGGCCGGGGACGACGAAGGAGGGCGAAGCGGCGAGGATTTCGGCCGGGGACGATGAAGGTGTCGGCGCCGGTACTAGAGCAGCCAATCGGAAGGGGCTCGAACAAGAGTATTGTGCATGCGGCGCCCGAGAGCTCAGTAAACCTAAAACAGTGAACCGTGGTTGTTGCTAAGCGCGGTGTGAAAATTTTTAGAATTTTTAGCTTAAACCGCGGTTTAAGCAAACCATGGTCCGTGGTTTTATTTACCACGGTTTCAATATAAACGCGGTAGTAATTTACTTAATTAAAATAAAAATTGCGTAAAATCAATAACCGTGGTCCGTGTTTTTGGTTTACCGTAGTTGATATTTAAAACCGCGGTTCGCGTTTAATTAATTTAAAAAAAAAACCTTTTATACCACGTTTTGTTGTTAACCGTGGTCCGTGTTTTCTCTTTACCACGGTTTTAAAATTCCGCTCCAATAATAGTGCGGTAAAACCCCTTTTTTGTACTAGTGCATTCACGGACGCAACAATAATTCTGATTGAAATCCACCGAATATTCTACCATAAATCCATCACCGACGTCCAATAATTCTGATTGAAATTCACCGAATATTCTACCCTAAACTCATCACCGACGTCCAATAATTCTGATTGAAATTCACCGAATATTCTACCCTAAATCCTAAACCCATCACGGACGCAACCTAAATCCATCACCGCGAGATCGTCGTCGGCCGCCGGCACCCACCACCGGCAACCAACGTCGGCCGACAGTGCCGCGCGCCACTAATAGCACCGTGTCAGGGCGCAAGTAGCGTTACCGTTCATATATGTATTCACTAATGGTGGGGCCCATTGTACTTCTTCTTCAACAACAAATTGAAGAATCAATTTGTTCTTCCATGTACAGAACACCAAGGCAGACGAAACGAAGCTTGCACCATTGACGACGAAACGGAGAGAGGCAACCAGTGTCGGAGCGACAGTACCACAACAATCAGCACGGTGGCATCAGTTTCGCGGAGGGTGGAGCTCTGGCGTATACGCACGGGCTTAACGACACCCAAAACAGAGCAAGCGACCAGCCGATTTCAAGTGACTCGTTCGAGAACCAAACAGTGACGAAACGAGATGGGGCCGGTGGCGTTGGGTTCGTGGTTTAACAAGGATTCTCTAATGACGAGTCGCGATGCCTGGGGATGGATAATGGCGTCGGAAAAGTGGCTCAACAGTGGCGGAAAAATACAGAGTAGCACGAGATCCTTCGGGGTTTGATTTCGGGTTTTTTCGATGATGAATTCGAGTGGAATGAACCCGTATTCATAGGGCAAATGTTGCCTTCAATGCCATAAACACGATCGCGTGATTAACTTGTCCAAATTTATTCGATTTCAATCGAATTCCTCAAATTTATACCCGAATGAGTCCGAACGCATCATCATAAACAAGGGATGAATTAGGACGATTTTGTGTTCCATTGAGCCGAAAGTTATGGGGTTTTGATAGAGCATTGATTGGTCTTAAATGACCAATATTCGGAACACGCCATTTATCTCCCAATCACGCGAATTTCGGGTTGAAAATCAAGAACCCTGGCTGCGAAAACAGATAAAAGGTTGAAGAAGGCAACCTGGATTTTTATGAAAATTTACTAGCCCCTTAGTTTAGGATAAACTGCATGTTTTTACCCAAACGTTCAAGAGTGGGAGGAAAACGCCCAATTTCCATTACCAAATCATTATGAAGTTGCCCAAACTTTATTTATAACCATAATCCCACGTGTTCACTTGTTTAATACTCCCTTAACTATAATAATGTAATGTTTTGATAATAAAGTCTCATAACTTTATTTTATAAATTAGTTTAGTTTACAAAATAAACTTAACTCGATTTCATCTGTACAAAAATCATTGTACGTGACATAATTTTTGGACTTAAGTTTAACGAAAATTTACATTAATCTTTTATAAAAGAAAATATTTCAATCTTTTATTATTATCAAAAGTAAAGTTACAATATTACCTTTCTATAGAAGGTGCAAAAGTTGTTGAGGCAGTCCATAACAACTTTAATTTGGCCGACGGAGGCCTCGCTCATGAGGATGATGTCGTCGGCGAAGAAGATGTGGGAGATTTTGGGGGAGTCTCGACAAACTTGAATTGGCTTCCATCACTTGTCACAAATACCGTCATGAATTAGGTGGCTCAATCTTTCTAAATAGAGGATGAAAATATAATGTGAGATCGGGTCGCCTTGGCAAACTCCCCTTGAAGGAGTGAAGGAGGAGGTGACTTCGTCGTTCCACAAGAGCGCATGGAAGAGGTGGAGATGCATTCAAGAATCTAGTCAGTCCATTGGTTAGGAAAGCCGAAATGTTGGAGGGTATCCTGAATAAAGTCTCACCGGATACGATCGAAGGCGTTTTCGTGGTCTAGTTTGAGTAGCATGAGCTTTTTCCACCCCTCTAATTTTGCATATAGTAGATGATTTCCTAAAGGAGAATAATGTTGTCAGTGGTGCTACGTCACGGTAGAAAGTTGCTCTGGGTAGGGCCGATCATTTTAGGGATGATAGGTTGGAGGCGGGAGGCAAATATTTTGGTAATGATCTTGTAAAGGACGTTGCATAGGCTGATGGGGAGGAATTGGCTTATAAGTTTGGGTTTAGAGTTCTTGCCAATGAGGACAATCAAAGTTTGGTTGACATCGCTTTGGAGCTTTCGAGATTTGAGGAAGGATTGAAAAAGGAGCAGACAGAAGGGCCAATAGTGCTCCAGCAAGTTCTGAAGAAGATCGACTGGTAACCGTTGTAGCATGGGGCTTTATAAGGACCCATACTCTGATGAAACGAAGGACCTCAGAGTCCTCAAGGGGGTGGGATGAGGGAGTGTCGGGCGAGAAGGGTGAAGTAGCGGTCAACTTCTGAAAGGGAATAGAGGTTGGTGAAAATATCCAGAGCATGTTTCTCTAGCTTCGCCTAATCAGTGACCCATTGGTCATCGAACTTCAGAGCTTTGATCTATTGCAGTTTGTGCAGATGATGGTGCTTATGTGAAAAAATGTGGTATTTCTATCCCCAAGTTCAATCCAAGTTTCCCTCGACTTTTTATATTATAAGGTTTCCTCTTGCCTGAGGATGTTGTCCAAATCGAGGAGGAGGGAGTTGTCAAGGTCCACAAGATGGTTGTTGATGTGGGTTTCGAGAGCCTTTTGGATGCCTTCGATGCGTCTGATGAATTTGGTTTTTTTGGTGGTGGATATTGTCAAATATGGCCTTGATCCACTGGAGGAGATTGCTCTTGAGGTGGGAGAGAGCAGTCATGGTATCCATGTTGGTCTACCAATTGCGGTTAATAAAAGGAATGAAGTATTGGTGGTTAATTCATCCAACCTCGAACCGGAAAGGGTTGCGGTGGGTGTTGTTATTAGTGTCTTTGAGAAGGGTGAAGAGGAGGGGATTATGGTAAGAGGAAAGGGCAAGGTGGTGTTTCACCGAGGCTTTGTTTCAATTAAGTCTACCAACAAGGTTAACAAAGATACGGTTAAGGCGTTTGAAGATTTTAGAGTCAGTCGAGGTTCCACGAGACCAAGTGAAACGGGAGCGTGAAGGGCCCATATCAATGAGCTCGAGGTCATTGACCCAATTGGCAAAAGAGGTTGAATCAGGGGAGAAAATTTGGTCACCGCCCTTCCTCTCGTCTAGAGAGAGGACGCGGTTGAAGTCGTCCTTGATGAAGAGCGGTTCGTCGATACTCTTAGCAAGATTCTCCAAAGTAGGCCAGAAGTTGCGGTGTTGGTGAGCGGGGGGGGGGGGGGGGGGGGGGGGGGGGCATACACAATGATCACCTGCAAAGGGCCTCTGTTAGTGGCAACTCGAGCATGAAAAAAAATTTCATCCTTAGAGAGAATTTGAGTAGAGTGAGAAGAGTTGTTCCAAAAGAGCCAGACTCAACTGCTGAAGCCAATGGCCTCAACTCCATATTTTACATAAAATAAAAACTCCAACCATAAGAGTCTTAAAATTCAATTTTACGAAAGACATTGCAATTATTGCAGCGAGAATTATTCACTTTTCTTATTTAGCTAGGTCTATCTTATCTTATACTTTGTTATTTATTATGTTTATCCTTAATATGAAAATTATTAATTAGTTTTAATATTATTAGGATTATATAGGAATAAATAGGACCGGCCAAGCTTGTTTGGTTCCCTCGTTTATTCTCTTGCAAGATTCTTATCTTAGTTTCTCTTTCATACTTTCCTTATCTTTAGCATTAGATAGATCTTTTCTTTTGCAAGTGATTATGACACGAGATTATGTTATAAATACTGTTTTTATTTCATTAATAAAAGTAAGTCAAGATTTCTGGTTTATGTTGAAGTTGAGGTGATTCACCTTATCTAACCTTTGGCTCATCGTTGGAGTTATCTATCAATCGTTCCAAGCACTAACGTGTGCTTCTAAGAAGATTCATAACGTTGGATCTTCGAAAACCTTTGGCGTCATCACGTTGGTTGCCTACTAATCTTATTAACCTCAAATCACGTTTTGAGGGTTCTACAAAAGGTGCTTACTTTGAATACGGGACCAACACTAACTTTGAAATTGTTAGTTATGTTTAAGATTATTATAATTAGATAAGAAGAATTAGGGCCAATAAAGTTTGTTTGGTTCCCTCGTTTCTTATTTTGCCAATTTCTTAATTATTTTATTTTCTCTTTCCTAGTGTCATTATCTTTCTCATAAGATAATTTGCTTTCTTTTCAAGTATTAGGCACAAAATAATGCTATAAATACTCTTGTTATTTAATTACAAACATTAGTCATGTTTTGAGGTTTATTTTCAAAATAAGATGTTTTTTCACCTTATTTAAACCCTAAGCAATTTCCATTTTTACAAAAGGCATTGCAACATCCAGCGAAAATTACTCACTTTCCTTATTTATCTAAATCTATCTTGTCTTATAGTTTGTTATTTGTTATGTTTATCCTTAATTTTGAAATTATTAATTATTGTTAATATTATTAGGATTAGATAGAAAAAACTAGGGTCGACCAAGCTTATTTGGTTCACTTGTTTCATATCTTTCAATTTTCTTATCTTAGCTTTTCTTTTATTGTATCCTTATCTTTAGTATTAGATATATTTGTTCTTTTGCAAGCCATTAGGGAATGGAATAATGTTATAGATACTCTTATTATTTCTCTTATAGAAGTACGTCAAGTTTTAAGGTTTATTTTCAAGTTGAGGTGATTCTCCTTATTTATACCCTTGGCTCATCGTTGGAGTTATCTATCAATCGTTCTAAGCACTAATGTGTGCTTCCAAGAAGATTTATAACATTGGATCGTCTTCAACCTTAGGCACAATTACATTGTTGCCTACATATCCAATTAATCTCAAGTCACGTTATGGGGGTTCCACAAAAGGTGCTTGCTTTGAAGACAGGACCAACACTATAGGGGCGAACCACTTCTTCGGGGGTAATTCGCATCAACATATCTTATTGTTTGTTATTTATTATGTTTATTATTAATTTTGAGATTATTTATTATATTTAAGATTATTATTATGTTTATTATTAATTTCGGGGGTAATTCGCATCAACATATCTTTATTTTCTCTTTCCTAATTTATTTATCTTTAACATAAGATAGTTTGCTTCCTTTGCAAGCATTAGGCACACAATTATGTTATGAATACTATTGCTATTTAATTAATAAAATTAGTCAATTTTTATGTTTATTTTTGAGTTGAGATTTTTTTTCTCCTTGTTTAAACCCTTGCAATTTCTAGTTTCACAAAAGGCATTGCAATTTCCAACGGGTACAATTCACTTTTCTTTATTTAGCTAGATATGTCTTATCTTATAGTTTGTTATTTATTTTGTTTATCCTTCATTTTGAAATTATTAATTTGTTTTAATATTATTAGGAATAGATAGGAAGAACTAGGGCCGACTAAGCTTGTTTGGTTCCTCGTTTCTTCTCTTGCAAGTTTCTTATCTTAGCTTCTCTTTCGTTGTTTCCTTATGTTTACAATTAGATAGATTTCTTCCTTGGCAAGCCATTAGGGAGCGAAATTATGTTATAAATACTCTTGTTATTTCACCAATAGAAGCCAAGTAAGGTTTTATTTCAACTTGAGGTGATTCTCCTTATCTAAAACATTGGCCCACTCGTAACCCAGAGTCAGCTCTAAATCCATTTGTAAGACCCGAGCCTTAGAAGTGTCATCCCATGCCAACCTAGGGACTTTCCAAGAGGTCACCCATCCTGGCCCTACTCCCGCCCTGGCACGCTTAAGTTCAAAGTTCTTTATCCTCACTTAAATCATGAAAATGAAGAGCTCTTGTTAACATGAATAGCACCTTATAAAGGATTATAAATCTGGGGTGTTAGAGAATAATCCTCACAATGGAACTTCTTAAGCACTTTCTCAATGTAAAGAGATTGTGTTAGAGAAGTCCCTTGTGTCTCACGCTTGATCCTAAATACCAAGAATCACATTCGCCTCCCCATGTACTTCATGGAAAAATTTGATGACTCAAATTCTTTAGCAAGGTCAACTTGTCTTTGATCCGTGCCAAAGATCAACATGTCAACAACATACAAGCAAATGATTACTCATTTATCGGACTTATCATATTTGTTGTTTATGCACTTGTTCGACTGATTTAGCTCAAATCCGCTCGACAAGACAATCTCAACAAAATTTTGATGCCACTAATTACATGCTTGCTTCATCCCATACAATGGATTTACTAGCTTACACACCTTATACTCATTTCCTAACATATTGAATCCTTCTAGCTGCTTCATATAGATTTCCTCCTCCAAATAACCACTCAAGAATGCCGTTTTGACAACCATTTGGTGAATCATTAAATTGTTAATAGCCACCAAGGCAATCAACAGTCTAATAGTGAAGATACAAGCAACCAAAGCATACGTATCGATATAATCAATCACATGTCTCCGTCTAACGCCTTGGATAAACAATCGAGCCTTAAACTTGTCGATAGATCCATTGATCTACATCTTCTTTCTAAAGATCTACCTGCATCCCAAAGGCTTGCAACCCGATGAGAGATTCGATAAGACCATAATGTTATTTCCCATGAGGGAGTCAATCCCATCATTTATTACTTCTTTTCATAATGCAATATATTGCGACCTCATAGCCTCATCAAAGTCCTAGGGTCCTCCTCAATATCACAATCTGATTATTGAAACTCTATATCATCTCTAGATCCCTTAACCAAATAAATTTGAAAATCGGGACCAAAAGATTTCTCCATCCTTCTTCTCTTGCACCTAGGGAGCTCGGGTGACTCAATAAGAGGCACAACTGAGTCATCTCTCTGTTTAGTTTGACCTGAGCTCCTATGAGAAGTGTGACATTAATATCCTCTGGTTCGGTCCGCTTATACGACATCTCCAAGCCCGCATTGATCTTACAGAAGCCCAGAGGTCTTGAGTGAATCTCAACTATACCAAAAGACCAATGACACTAAAATTATAAACACTAAGTGGCTACATAACATCTTTCTTAGTCCAAAATTTCCTCTAAATAAAAGTATAGGGAAATGAAGGAGAGAACACAAAACGTGAAAATAAAGATGGAGATGGTAGCACTAAAAAGGACGGACCAAACTGGGTTGATAATTAAGTAATGGGCTCGGCCCAGGAAAGACTATTGGCTTCTCTTTCCCACCACCCTAATATCACCGACCAAAGATTTCACAAGAAACACCTCTTCAATTATTCACATGTTCCTTTTGGAGTTGGGTTTGTTGGAGGTCTCCAATTCGATCTTCCACCCCTTCACTTCAGCGAAAAGTCAAATCTTATTAATTTTTAAAGTGATTTGCAGAAAATCACCCCTTAAATAGGCCTATTTGCCCACAACCATCCGTTATACACGTAATTACTTGAGCTTACTCTTTAAATGCATTCCGTTAACGCTAAACCACCCATATCCCAAATCCGTCCATTTTCTCCGTTATCTACTGTACAATTACCATTATACCCTCATTTTATCCGATTTTTGAGCGATTCTTTTATTTTTTTAAGGGTTAGATTTTTATTAATTAAAAACCCTATTTAGTGCCCGATTTGGGCTTAAAAATTAAAACTCACAGTAATCAGAACTTATGAAATATAATTTCAAAAAACATATGAAATATAATTTCAAAATTTGATTAAAGGCAAAAAAGAAAAATCAATTGGCTAAACCTCTAAGGAAGAGATAAGCGCCAGAAGCCAAAGCCCAGTCTTTCCCCTTTTAATGGCGCCTCGAGCAGCAGCAACAACGAGCTCCACATCCTCCCCAGTAGCCGCCGGAATTTCGCCTACAGGAAAGAGGAAATCGCAAACAATCCAGCATCAACGTTTGCAATTTCAATTCAATCTCGCAATAAAACCGTAACTTGACATTGCGATCAAATCAGAAGAGCGATTGAAGTCGTGCTCAGAAGGAGGAGGGCATGGCGACTTGGGCGACGGGAAGCAGCCATAGGGGAGCGGCGAAGGCTGCTGATTCTGTGCAAGAGTGCTCATGGCCGTTGGATTGGGATACTTGGAGGGGTGGATTCTGGCGGAGGGGGAGGAGACGGATCGAAGGGTTTCCGGAGGGAGGAGACAGGTTTGGAGATCTTGTGGGAAGACTTGTTGAGCTAAATCGGGTTTTCTGGGCACTAAACCAGGTTTTTAATTAATAAAAATCGAACCCTTGAAAAAATGGAAGAATCGTTCAAAAATCGGATAAAGTGAGGGTATAATGGTAATTGCACACCAGATAACGGAGAAAATGGACGGACTTGGGATATGGGTGGTTCAGCACTAACGGAATACATTTAAAGGATGGACTCAAATAATTACGTGTATAACGGATGGTTGTGAGCAAATAGACCTATTTAAGGGGTGATTTTATGCAAATCCCTCTAATTTTTATTCCGTTAAGGTTACCGATTTGTGGCTCTTGTCAATTGGATTACGGATCCCGGTTTTTTCACCGCGGAGTGGGTTCTCCGTCACAAATAAATTACCCATATTGTTATTAGACCTAAAAAAGAAAAAACTTTATATACTTGTTATAAATAGCTTATAATATCAGGCCAATTATCAAAAATTAAGGGTTAGTAGTGTTGATTCCAGGCTCAACAATGTAAATTAATTAATGATCAACACATCACTAATCTCGGTGTTTTTTGTTCTTGATCTCATAAATTCCACTCCCATGTCAATCAGTTCTCGTCATTGTCGAAATGTCTCTCATCTAGCTTGCTTCAAACCTGAAAAAGACCTGAGGGTTTTCCCGGACTTGCAACTCCGACGCTTAAGTCCGTTTTCTATACGAGAAGCACATATTTATATAGAGAGAAGCTAAGGTTGAGAGATTTACTAACCCGTCAGATTACCTTTACCGAGTATACTCATCCTTTATTTCATTAGTAAGGCGTCGAACCTTCTGATATCGATTATTCCATCAAAGGCATATCTATTAAACTAGCATATACTTTCAAACATCCAAACAAGATATCAAACAAGTATGATTGATCTCAAAAGCTATATAAATATCTCCTTCATCAAGCTAAATGGTAAAATTTCATAGCGTTGTCTAACCGTAGCTTTAATTCATCATCTAGCCTATCAAGAGAGCATCCGAGCTAACTCCGCGACGCCTAATCTCGATAATAAGATCCAAACTGGAGGTTATGTAGCACAAGGGTAATTTTGAATCAACCTACTCAATCCATCTTACCACCTAGCCTCTAAAGTTAACCTACACTAGCAAGGACGACTCCATGATACATATTGTACTGGCTAGGAGTACTGCTCGATTGCTAAGAGTATATATTGCTATATAAGAGTTCTAAGCCTTTGAACTCCAATTCTAAAGCATTTTTAAAGCAAGCTTGCATTATACAACTCTTAATAAGTAGAATCCATCAAAATTAAAGGACTCTAGGAAATTATACGACATTAATCTTATTGTAATGGCAGTAGATGTCATGTACGAAGGTAATGCAAACCGGAAGAGGGTTGGGACACTAAAAAATGGTGAGCCCAAGAGCAAGACGAGGAGATCCGACATCACCGGACTCGGTGGGTGTACCACCCCGTTTGTAGTCCTCATCAAGCATATCCTAATTGTTGCTTCTTCTGGGTATGAGCATTCAAGATCGGCCATGGCTTGTAATTGCCAACGCCATGTTTGGCGGGGAAGGTATGGAGGGGCTAAGGGGTGGAGATGGAGGGGCATTACCTTCGTCCTCCGAGTTGTAACACTCGACGCCATTAGAGCGACCAAAGAGGGAGCTGATCGGCGGCGGCCAAAGAGGGGATTGGATGACGCGCGGCGACATAAGCCTTCAATGGGCTGCCGTCGGAAGAGAAAAGGTGGGTCGAGGTTCCTCTTGCTCCGGCCTCGCCCCCTCGCCGGATTATCGCCTCCCTCTCTTCTCGAAATCGCCCTCGATGGTCTCCTCCCGAGTGCTCTCCTGGCTTAATTGTGGCTCCCCCCTTGAGAGATACCTCTGGTGCTCCAGCCATTAGAGCCACCAAGAGGAGCTCCCTCTTTTTTCCCATCGCCGCCCTCGACTCCCAATGCCCACCTCCAAATTGCAGCCTCTTCCACTCCTCAAAATCAAATCCCCCTTTTCTCTTGTTTCTTTTTCACTTTTCTTACCCTCATTCTAGCCTTGGGCCTTGAGACTTTTAGTGGGCCTTTGGACCAATCAATCCTAGCCCCCACATCCAGCCCCCCAAGCTCTTCGGCTTCGCATAGTGAAGGTGAAGGCTTGGTTCACTGATGGCCTCGTAAGAGCTTGCATTTGCTCGGGTGCTTCACGAATCTTTCTTGCAAGTTGTCTCCTCTTTTCTCTTTCTCTTCGAAGAATGACTTAGTCACTTATTGTTTTTTGGTTTGGTTCTCTCTTAACCAGATTTGCTACCTTTTTACATAAGAGTTTCGAATTGAGTCGTCGTGACTTAATTCACCGGATTTCGACTTTCAAAAACATGCCTTTCTTTTTTCGTAGTTTTTTGCACATCCACCCTTGGTGACATGCCAAGTCATGCATGTATTTTGTTTGTTTTATTCATCATCTCCCATTTCGCATTGATTTTTGAACCATTTATATGGCTTGTTGGAGTATAAACTTAAGTGTGAGTTCACGAGTAAGTGAATCGAAAGGGCGCGGAGCCCCGAGATATCGCTTTTGGAGTTCGTGAGGGAACTCATCGAATGAGCGTGGAGCCCCGAGATATTGCACTTAGAGTTCGCGAGGGAACTCGTCGAGTGGGCGCGGATCCCCGAGATATTGCACTTCGGGGGGCATGGATCCACTCTAATTAGACCGCTTTTTTGGTGTGCTTTGCACTTTGCTTCCAATCATTTACTTGCATATCTTTTATTCTTGCTTTGTCATTTTCTTGTTAAGAGTGCAGACACAAACCTTGTATTGAACAAAAATGTGAGCTTTTCATTGGGGGATATAGACTTGCGCATACAGAAGCACATGTATGTGCGTCATAGAAAATAGACTCGTGAAGGGTGTACGCGTCTGTGCACAAGGGACCTCCATGCGTCGGAGAGAGTGATTTCACTAGTTTGTTCGTGTTGCCCAACATACTTTTTCACTCTATCTGTTTACTTGCTTCCTCACATTGCTTATACACTTGACTTTTCGTATTTCTTTTCTACTTGCTTAGTCCTTTGCTTTATCGTATTGTCTTTCTACTCGCTCTCTCGAAGTTCAGGGAGGGTGCATGGTTGGGGAGCCATGAGCGAAGGAGGGCCTTTGCGAAGGCCTTGAGGTGAATATCTTCGTGATGGGGAGCCTTCACGAAGGATGGGCCTTTACGAAAGATATGCCTTCGTGAAGAATGGCCTACGTAAAGTATCACCTACCTGAAGGTCGGTAAGGCCTTCGTGAAGACGACTTCTCTAGTTTCTTTGCGTTGTTGTTCAACCTGCTCTTAAATGTATTGCTTATTCCCTTGCTTTTTCGCATTGCTTTTACGACTTGTTTTTTCGTACTGGTTTCACGACTTGTGCATCTGTATTGCTTTTCTCATATTGCTTTTGCGTGTTGCATTTCTCGATTTGCTTTTCACACATTGCTATGTTTTTGCTTGTTTCACGCATCGTCTCGGTTTTAATTTACATTTCATTCGTTATTCGGTTTTAGAGCTCATGAAGGTTTGTATGACGGGTTGAAACCTCATCGTCTTATTTTTGTAGTTCGTGAATGGAACACGTAAGGGGGTGAAGCCCCAATGTTAATTATTTTGAAGGTCCGCGACGGGACTTGTGAGGAGCCTGACTCGGTTTTTTAGATTGCTTTTATGCTTTCCTTCTTGTGTTGCTTCTACTTGCCATTTTGTTGTCTTTTAATTTTTTGTCGTCTTTCTCGGGTACAAATTGCCTTAAACATTTGCATTGCTTTTTCTTGCGTATATTGCTTTTGTTACTTGCTTTCTCTAAACTCGTGGAGGGCGTATGGTCGGGAAGCTATGAGCGAAGGAAGGCCTTTCTGAAGGCCATAAAGCCATGGAGCGAAGGCGGGGGTCTTCATGAAGGATACCTTCGTGAAGGATGACCCACGTGAAAAATGGCCTACGTGGAGGATGGCCTTCATGAAGTGCTATAGGCGCAAGTCGGGTGGCCACGAGCATGGGCCACCAATACTAGGCAAAGGTCGGGAAGGCCTTCACGAAGGCGACTTCACTAGTTTTCTCGCGTTGTTGTTCAACTTGCTTTCAAATGTATTGCCTTTCCCTTATCATTTTCTCGTATTTGCTTTTCTCGTATTGCATATATATTATTTTTCAAGACCTCCTGTTCCCAAATTGCATTCACAAACCGCTTCTCAAGACTCGCTCTTTTGTATTGCTTTTCTACTTGCTCTTTTGTATTGCTTTTCTCGTATTGCTTTCTTTCACAACTTGCTTGCTTACACATCACACAATATATTGCTTTTTAGGGCATTACTTCGTATCACGCATCTCATATTGGTCAAACGTATTGCTTAACTTCGCGTATCTTGCCTTAGCGTATTGCTTTCACGTATTACACTTGTCACTTGCTTTTTCTAAGCCCGTGGAGGGCGTATGGCTGGGAAGCCATGAGTGAAGGGAGGCATTTACGAAGGCGATGAAGCGAAGGCTTCGTGAAGGGGAGCCTTCACGAAGGGCGAACCTTCGTGAAGGGGATGGGCTCAAGCCGGGAGGCCACGAGCACGAGCCATGAGCTCTTCGCGAAGGCCGGGAAGGCCAAGAGCGAAGAACGAAAAGGTCAAGGGCGAAAGGCCGGGGAGACCTTCGCAAAGGGAACTCCGCTAGTTTTTCTCGTGATGTTGCTCAACTTGATCTAAAGTGCAGCGCCTCTTTCCTTTCAGCCTCATATTCCCTTTCTACTTGCTTTCTTGTAAAAGGCATAAGTGATGGCGAGAGGAGTGAAACCATAGATTGTGTTTGCTTGAAGGGCGTACGAGCCCCATCCGTTGTGAAGCATCGTAAAACCTACATGAAAACAAAGGTGATGCATAGTGAGAGCTACGCAAAGCACGAGTGTGATAGAGTAAAGGCTAACTAAAGCCAAAGTGAGGTATAGTGGAACTTGGTTCTTTGCTCCTTGCTTCTAATAAAGCTTGTCGTTGGAAGTGCTCACTAGGGTGGGCATCTCGGCATGACATGAGCCTTCCTAGTGTGTGAGGAGTTCTCCACGGACGGCGCCAGTGTTGATTCTAGGTTCAACAATGTGAATTAATTAATGATCAACACATCACTAATCCCGGTGTTCTTTGTTATTGATCTCATAAATTCCACTCCCATGTCAATCGGTTCTCGTCATTGCCGAAATGCCTCCCCTCTAGCTTGCTTCAAATCTGAAAAAGACCCGAGGGCTTCCCCGGGCTTGTAACTCCAACGCTCAAGTCAGTTTTCTATACGAGAAGCACATATTTATATAGAGAGAAGCTAAGTGATGCGTCCCTTAGACGATGAAGGTCACGAGTGTCGTGAGAGGAGGATCCCGTCTTGTAGTAGGTCGCTGAAGGTAGCGTTTCAAGGGACTTGACAGTGGAGGAAGCGGAGTAGCGCGTTGATGGTGATGGTGGTGGTGGTATCTTCCGTAGCGTCGACTACGGATGGGCTCGAGAGGACTCGAGGAGTGATGGACTCGAAGAGATCGAGTACAAGCCAAGTGATGGCTGTGTGTTTTGGGACTCGAAAGAAATCGAGTGAAGGCCAAAGAGATGGCTAAGGATATGATCGACGATGGAGTCGATCTAGGTTTGCCGTAGCGTCGGCGCGGAGGAGAAAGGGGAGAAAGAGGAGTAGGTTTCCGGTGACGCAAACCCTAAGAGGAGGCGCGTAGCTCTCAACAACGTTTAGGATTAAATTATGCGTAACCTAATTACATAGGTTAAAAGCGTCTTAAATAGACAAGCAATCGGCCCCTAGATGGGCCGAGGAAGCCCTAATGGACTAGCCCATAATGCAATTATGGGCACGCGTCCAAAAATAGAAAGAACGCTATAAAAGGAAAGTACTGAAATAAGAAAGTGCTATAAATGTCTCAAAATAATAGAAAGAACGCGTTGATGGGTTGTCCTCTTGAGCTCAGTCTTGGAGAACGCGTTCTTCATTGGTGAGGAGAATCATGAGGCTTTGTGCGTTCTCTGGAGCGCCTTGGCTTGCGATCATCCTCGCGATGATTGATTGTGTTGCCTTTGCGATAGCCTTGGCGCGAGCCTTGGTGACATGCCCTTCACTTCTAACAGACATGGCCTCTTCCTCCTCAGTGGCCGTCATCTCTGGTAGGGTCACATCACCCTCCCCCACTTGAATGTGAAGCGTCCCCGCTTCACCATCGTCGAACTCTGGAGCCATGTAGGGAGAGAGGTCAGCAACGTTGAATGTAGCATGTACTCCATAATCTGGGGGAAGTTCCAACTCATAGGCGTTGTCACCAATAGCCTTGATAACCTTGAAAGGGCCATCGCCGCGTGGGGACAACTTGCTTTTGCGAAGAGCAGGGAATCTCTCCTTGCGTAAGTGCAACCAAACGAGATCACCCGGAGCATATGTGATTCGGCGCCGTCCTTTGTTGTGCTGGGCCTCATACTGCTTAAACCGCCTTTCCAACTGCTCGCGCGTCCGCTGGTGTAGTTTCTAAATCTGATCAGCGCGCTGAGTCGCGCCAATGTGTTCACCATCGCGAAGAGGCTTGGGCAGCATGTCCAAAGGTGTTAAGGGATTCCTTCCATACACGACCTCAAAGGGAGTGAGGCGCGTAGCACTGTGGCGCGACCTGTTATATGCAAACTCAACAAACGGGATTAGATCCTCCCAACGCCTGGGATTGGCCTTGAGCATGGTTCGGAGGAGGGAACCTAGTGTCCTATTTGTGACCTCCGTCTGGCCATCGGTTTGTGGGTGGTAAGAGGTGGAGAACAACAGCTTGGTCCCTAACTTGCCCCAAAGAGTCCGCCAGAAATGTCCCACGAACTTAGTATCGCGATCACTCACAATTGATCGCGGTACACCATGAAATCTAACCACATGCTCAAAAAACAACTCGGCTATCTCACTAGCATTGTTTGTGGTCCTACAGGGTATGAAATGGGCCATTTTGGAAAACCTATCTACAACCACAAATATCGAATCGTGGCCTTTCCGAGACCTAGGCAATCCTGTGATAAAATCCATAGATAAGGCTTCCCAAGGGCCATCAGGTATGGGTAAGGGTGTGTATAAACCTTGGGGGCTAGCTCTCGCTTTCCCTTTCTGACAACTCACACAACCCTCACAATATTTCCTAACTTGGCGCGCCATTTGTGGCGAAAAGAAATGTTCTCTTAACACGGCCAAGGTCCTCGCGATCCCAAAATGGCCTCGGCCATCATGTGCCTCTTGAATGAGGAGGTGCCTAAGGGAAGAACTAGGGATACACAACCTTCCCGCCTTGTATAAATACCCCTCATCCACAAAGTAAGTATCACACTCACGACTCTCTAAACATCGCGCATAGATAGGCTGGAAGAACACGTCACTCAAATACAAGTCTTTAATTAATGAAAAACCAAGAACTTTAGTCTGTAAATGAGTGATAAGAGAGTACCTACGCGAGAGGGCATCGGCCACAACGTTCTCCTTGCCTTTCTTGTGCACTACCACATAAGGAAACGTCTCCATGAACTCTACCCATCGCACGTGGCGCCTGTTGAGGGTAGTTTGGCTCTTGAGGAAGCTGAGCGCGGCGTGATCGGAGTGTATGACAAACTCGCGCGGCCATAGATAGTGCTGCCACGTCTTGAGTACTCTAACCAACGCATACAACTCCTTGTCATAAGTTGGGTAATTCAGTGTTGCACCTGTGAGCTTCTCACTGAAGAAAGCTATGGGCCGCTTCTCCTGGTGAAGGACTCCTCCAATTCCAACATCGGACGCGTCACATTCGACTTCGAAGTGTTTGGAGAAGTCGGGAAGTTGTAGCAAAGGCGCGTTGCAAAGCGCCGTCTTCAACGCGGTGAACGCGGACTCATGCTTTGGAAGCCAAGTCACAATGGTCCCCTTCTTGGTCAACTCGTGCAGCGGCGCGGCCAGGGTGGAGAAGTCGCGAACAAAACGGCGGTAGAAGCCGGCGAGGCCAAGGAAAGATCGCACCATCGTGGCTGTTGTTGGTGTTGGCCACTGCTTTATCGCGATGATCTTGTCTTCATCCACGCGAAGACCTTCTCTGGAGACTACGAACCCCAAAAAGTTTGTGAACGCCGAGACGAAGCTACACTTTTTCAGGTTTGCATAGAGCTTCTCCTCTCGTAGCTTGGTGAACACTTGTCTCAAATGTCCCACATGATCCTGCAAGCTATTAGAAAACACAAGAATGTCATCAAAATAAACTACAACAAACGTACCTAGAAACTCCCGCAAGACATGGTTCATGAGTCGCATGAAGGTGCTAGGCGCGTTGGTGAGGCTGAATGGCATCACTAGCCACTCGTACAGACCATACTTGGTTTTAAACGCAGTCTTCCACTCGTCCCCTTCCTTCATTCTGATCTGATGGTACCCGCTATGCAAGTCGATCTTGGAGAAGACACAAGCGCCATGGAGTTCATCCAACATGTCGTCCAATCTGGGGATCGGGTGGCGATACTTCACCGTGATCTGGTTTATCACGCGGCAGTCCACGCACATTCGCCAGGAGCCATCTTTCTTGGGCACCAAGATCACGGGCACTGCACAGGGACTCCGGCTTTCTCTGACGTAGCCCTTGTCAAGCAAATCCTGCACTTGGCGCTGGAGCTCTTTTGTCTCCTCTGGACCCGCCTTGTACGCAGCCCTGTTTGGCAAGGAGGCGCCAGGTACGAGATCAATCTGATGCTCGATGCCACGCACTGGGGTAATCCTTGTGGCAATTCTTCCGGCATGACATCAGTGAATTCAAGCAACAACGCGGTAATTGATGGAGGTAAGCTCGTCTCCGCGTTGTCCTCCACTGCAATGGTGGGTACCAGGAGGAAACATGGTTTGTTTCCCTTCAGTGCCGGTGTCAAATCACTAGGCCTGGCCAGAAGCAAACGCGGTTCGCAGCATCCTTGCAACGTCGTAGCGTTAGGGGAATGCGTTGATGTGGGCGCGTCACTTGGTGTGTTGCTAGCCTTCTTGAACACTGCACTTGGTGTGAAAGCAGAATCTCGAGGGTTTGGATCAACGCGTTGTTGCGTTGCTTTCCTCCGTGCTTGAGCTTGTGCCGCGGCCAATTCAATGGCTTTCTGCCTATCGCGCTCAACCTGATCCTGCAAAATCTCATGAGGAGACATGGGTAAGAGGGTCACGCGCTTCCCGTTGTAAGTAAACACATAAGTGTTTAGGTACCCGTCGTGAAGCACGTGACGATCAAATTGCCAAGGACGCCCAAGTAAGAGATGGGTGGCGTCCATAGCAATCACATCACATAAAATCGTGTCACTATAAGCTCCAATTGAAAACGGGATGAGACACTGTCGTGAGACAGTGTTACCTGAAGTGGAGCTAATCCACTGGAGACCGTAGGGCTGCGGGTGTGGTGTCATCTCCAAGTTGAAATGCTTGAAGACCTTCTCATTTATGATGTTGCAGTAGCTCCCACCGTCGATGATGACACTAAGGGAGGCAGTTTTGATGAGACACCTTGTGTGGAAAAGGTTCTCTCGTTGATCTTCAAGTGTGGCCTCCTTAACGGTCAGTATTCGCCTTGTGACAAGGCTTAAAGGGGTTCCAGCATGGAGGCCAGTTGCCTCGCAAGTGTATTCTTCCTCTTCAGCTTCATCGCGTTCCTCGTTGGTGGCTAACGCGGTCTCCTCATCGTCGTCCACCGTCTCGTAGCCAGTGGTCATCGCGGAGAAAAGAACGCGTTTGGCGTTGGGGCAATCCCTTTGATAATGGCCCCGGCCACCACACTTGTAACACTCCATCTGGGAGGGACGTACTGGTCCTTCTGAAGCAGGTTTCTGCACTGGGTGGCTCTTGGTAGAAGAATTAGGCGCCGTAGCCTTTGGTTGACGGCCCTGGTTCTGCGCGTTGTTCCCTGCAGCACTAGAACGCACATTAGAGTAAGGAGAAGCACTAGGGTTTTGAGAGTACCTTTGTTGGCCATAAGTAGAGTATGACCCTTGCCGCTTGCGGAGGTGTTGTTTGTGCAACTGCATGGCCGCGCTGCAATTGGGTCAAGTTGGTGATGGGGAGCACCTCGAGCTGGTCGCGGAGGCCCACGTGTAGACCACTTAGAAACTTGGTCTGAAACGATGCTGGGGTGACTGAGATGGAGGCCTTGTGATACATGTCTTCCAGACGGGAAAAATACTCCAAGGGACTCTCGTTGCCTTGTTGTCTGGCCATCGCGATATCCAACCTCATCTGGTTTCTGTAGTCAGTGGGCACGTACTTCTGTGTCATGATAAACTTGAGCTAGTGCCACTCGGTGATTGGAATGAAATTCCTGCGAACGCGATCATCGACCAGACGCTGCCACCATGTACGCGCTGATCCCCGAAAATTAATCGTCGCGGCAGCTACCCACTCATGCATCGGGATTTGACAAGACCTCAAGGTGTACTCAGTTGCCTGTAACCATTCAAGAAAAAGAGCTGGGTTGTATTCACCAAGAAAAAATTCAATTTTTACCTTGAATTCGTGGCGAAAAGTCCTTTGAGGTGCTGCTGGGGCAGCCTGCGCGGCGCGTTGGGGCCGCTCATCATTGTGACCATAGGCATGGCCGTGTCCAGGGTATGGCGCTTGGTGGCCAAGCTGGCGGCGATGCCCTTCTGGGTGGCCAGGGTTGGCCATCTGGGCTAGAGGATCTCGGAACTGGGTGTCTTGCTGGCGCTGGCCCTGAGCCTGCGCGTTCTGGCGGTAGTCGTGAGGCATGTCGTGCCTCGCATAGCCAACAGCGCGCTGTGGAGGTAGCATTGGGGCCGGAATGTAGCCGTTGGGGTGATCCTGGAGTTCAGCGGGGTCACCCAGTGGAGGATGGAAATTGCCTGGGTTAATCATGCCAGAGTCTTCCATGTCCTCGTCGTCAAACTCGTCGTATTCATCTTGGTTGAGGAGAGTGGAGGAATAGTAGCCGTTTGAACCATAGTGCGGTGTCCGCGCGCTCTGGTGCCCCAAGAAATCTTCCACCTGGAAAGGGATGAGAGTCACGTGGACTGCTTTGTGGCCTTTTCCATATCCTCGCTGGCTACGATGAGATTGACGCGCTAACTTGTCCTTCGTCACAAGGATCCCATGTGAGTGTTGCTTACCACGCGCTGATTTGTCCGCGACAAACCTGTCATCAAAAACATACTGGTCATTAAAATTACCTCTTTCATCGCGTTCCTCCTCGTCCTCGGCATAATAGCCCTGTGGGGCTGTCTCATCAGCGTGTTGGTCTCGAGGGGACGCGTAACCCTGGCGACTCTCAATCACAGATTGGATGCGATTGAGTTTGGGTTGTTGCTGTGAGGTTGAGGGCATGATGCCCTTGCCTTTGTCGAGGCGAGCCGTGCTTGGGCCTGCAACTGTAGGGTTAGGTGCCTGGTGTTGCATGAGCTCTACTTGTCTAGTCTGGTTGGCGACGCGGTCGCTTTCCAACTCGGCAACGCGGCGAAGCAGTTCCTGGATTTGTCGCTGCTCAGCCGTGAGTTCCAAGGGGAGATGTGCTTGTTGTTTAGGATCTTGTTGTTGTTGAAGGTCCGCGTTGGATGGGTTGTCTAGCGCGCCCTCACCATTTCCAGATCCATCGGTTGGCGCGATCATGGTTCCTATCACAATGTGACCAGTCATCAAAGTAAAGGAGCACAAGAAACAAACAACACAACCAAGGACAAGCAAGCACAACTAACCAACAAAGTTCACGAAGAAGGTAAGGCTATGTAGCCGTGAGGGCGGTTCAGGTCAAGCGAGATAAGAGAGAGAAGCAAGCAAGAAATAAGCAGAAACAACGCGTCAGATTTCTTGATTACAACGCGATCAATCACTCGACACACAAGACAAGACCTTCTAGCATGAACCTAGACACGGAGGGATAAAGAAATGAGCCTAGCCGAAGTGAGGGAAGACGATTACCTTATTTTGGCTTTGCGTCTTAAAACTTTTTTTTTTTTTTGAAGTCGATGGCTTTTTTTTTTAATGCGACTTGGCTTTTGAAATTTGAATTTGGATTTCCGAAATCTTTGTGATTTGATTCGGATTTGTTTTCAAATTAGGAAAAAATAAAATAAATCGGCTAAGTGACTTAATGTGAGAAAGAAATCACCGAAGATTGCGATGATAGGAGAGAGAGAAGATTCGTTGAGATTTGGTGGTTATGAAAGAAGATCAAGCAAGATATGCAAGCAATCAAATCACACGATAAGCAACAAATTTGGCAAGTAAATCTCAGCAAATCTCGAGTATGCAATCTCTAAAATCTCGCGAGGGTATTTATGTAAAATCGGCAAGAGAGTATCTTGAGGAACCGATTAGGACATGCAAATTTGCGCAAGTTTTTTTTTTTTTATTATGGCGGAAGCGTTATGATGGGGAGGGAAAAAAATTCGTGAACTAAGAGGCAAGAAGCGACTTACAAGACCTTTGGCTCTGATACCAGTTGATGCGTCCCTTAGACGATGAAGGTCACGAGTGTCATGAGAGGAGGATCCCGTCTTGTAGTAGGTCGCTGAAGGTAGCGTTTCAAGGGACTTGACAGTGGAGGAAGCAGAGTAGCGCATTGATGGTGATGGTGGTGGTGGTATCTGCCGTAGCGTCGGCTGCGGATGGGCTCGAGAGGACTCGAGGAGTGATGGACTCGAAGAGATCGAGTACAAGCCAAGTGATGGCTGTGTGTTTTGGGACTCGAAAGAGATCGAGTGAAGGCCAAAGAGATGGCTAAGGATATGATCGACGATGGAGTCGATCTAGGTTTGCCGTAGCGTCGGCGCAGAGGAGAAATGGGAGAAAGAGGAGTAGGTTTCTGGTGACGCAAACCCTAAGAGGAGGCGCGTAGCTCTCAACAACGTTTAGGATTAAATTATGCGTAACCTAATTACATAGGTTAAGAGCGTCTTAAATAGACAAGCAATCGGCCCCTAGATGGGCCGAGGAAGCCCTAATGGACTAGCCCATAATGCAATTATGGACACGCGTCCAAAAATAGAAAGAACGCTATAAAAGGAAAGTACTGAAATAAAAAAGTGCTATAAATGTCTCAAAATAATAGAAAGAACGCGTTGATGGGTTGTCCTCTTGAGCTCAGTCTTGGAGAACGCGTTCTTCATTGGTGAGGAGAATCATGAGGCTTTGCGCGTTCTCTAGAGCGCCTTGGCTTGCGATCATCCTCGCGATGATTGATTGTGTTGCCTTTGCGATAGCCTTGGCGCGAGCCCTGGTGACAGGCCCTTCACTTCTAACAGACATGGCCTCTTCCTCCTTAGTGGCCGTCATCTCTGGTAGGGTCACATCACTAAGGTTGAGAGATTAACTAACCCGTCAGATTACCTTTACCGAGTATACTCATCCTTTATTTCATTAGTAAGGCGTCGAACCTTCTGATATCGATTATTCCATCAAAGGCATATCTATTAAACTAGCATATACTTTCAAACATCCAAACAAGATATCAAGCAAGTATGATTGATCTCAAAAGCTATATAAATATCTCCTTCGTCAAGCTAAATGGTAAAATTCCATAGCCTTGTCTAACCGTAACTTTAATTCATCATCTAGCCTATTAAGAGAGCATTCGTGCTAACTCCGCGATGCCTAATCTCGACAATAAGATCCAAACTGGAGGTTATGTAGCACAAGGGTAATTTTGAATCAACCTTCTCAATCCATCTTACCACCTAGCCTCTAAAGTTAACCTACACTAGCAATGACGACTCCATGATACATATTGTACTGGCTAGGAGTACTGCTCGATTGCTAAGAGTATATATTGCTATATAAGAGTTCTAAGCCTTTGAACTCCAATTCTAAAGCAGTATTAAAGCAAGCTTGCATTACAAAACTCTTAATAAGTAGAATCCATCAAAATTAAAGGACTCTAGGCAATTATACGACATTAATCTTACTGTAATGGCGGTAGATGTCATGTACGGAGGTAATGCAAACCGGAAGAAGGTTGGGACTCTAAAAAATGGTGAGCCCAAGAGCGAGACGAGGAGATCCGACATCACCGGACTCGGTGGATGTACCACCCCGTTTGTAGTCCTCATCAAGCATATCCTAATTGTTGCTTCTCCCGGGTATGAGCCTTTGAGATCGGCCATGGCTTGTAATTGCCAACGCCATGTTTGGCGGGGAAGGTATGGAGGGGCTAAGGGGGGAAGATGGAGGGGCATCACCTTCGTCCTCCGAGTTACAACGCTCGACGCCATTAGAGAGACCAAAGAGGGAGCTGATCGGCGGCGGCCAAAGAGGGGATTGGATGACGCGCGGCGACGTAATCCTTCAATGGGCTGCCGGTGGAAGAGAAAAGGTGTTGAAACAAAGCGAAGAGAAACTGAGCAAAACGTGATAATTCATTGAGATGAAAGAAACTGATTTAAATACATCGTCTGCACTACTAACACCACTAAACAACTTGACTAATAAATCGGCTTGAATCCAACTACTAACACCTATTTAGGAGCCCATTAATAGACCCACTATATCGTATAGTTATATACTATTGTTATATCGTATAGTTATATACTATGGTTATATCGTATAGTTATATACTATAATTATATATTATGGTTCTAACGTACTATGATTATATACAAATTTTATATCGTATAGTTATATACTATAGTTATATACTATTGTTATATCGTATAGTTATATACTATGGTTATATACTATAATTATATATTATGGTTCTAACGAATAGTTATATACTATGGTTATATCGTATAGTTATATACTATAGCTATATATTTTATTGTTATATCGTATAGTTATATACTATTGTTATATCGTATAGTTATATACTATTGTTATATCGTATTGTTATATACTATAGCTATATACTATTGTTATATACTATTGTTATATACTATTTTTATATCGTATAGTTATATACTATTGTTATATCGTATAGTTATATACTATGGTTATATCGTATAGTTATATACTATGGTTATATCGTATAGTTATATACTATAATTATATATTATGGTTCTAACGAATAGTTGTATACTATGGTTATATCGTATAGTTATATACTATAGCTATATACTATTGTTATATCGTATTGTTATATACTATAGCTATATGGTATAGTTATATACTATTGTTATATTATATAGTTATATACTATTGCTATATACTATAGTTATATACTATAATTATATATTATGGTTCTAACGTATAGTTATATACTCGTATTAATTTTTTTTACAAAATTATAGTAGAAAAATGCCGAAAATACCAAAAAAATTTACTACAATGCGCTATATGCTGGGTACCAAATTGTAAAAAAAAAAAAGGTAGGAAGACTTCGTTTTATTGGCTTTTGGAGGGGCAAACGATGTCCGTTTTGGACGAATTTTATATGTACGAACTCATATTGAAATTCTCTACATGATTAAGGGGAAAAAAGCAATTTTGATTTATTTATTTTTAAAGCTACGTCGTTGCGTTTAAAAAAAACGTTTTTTTTAAACCGGTTTACTTTTTAATTATTTTTTTATAAAAGCTTGAACGCTATGTCATGGCGTTTAAATTGAACCGATTCAGAAAGTTGAACCGGTTCAAATTAAACGCAACAACGTAGCGTTTAATTTTTATTTTTTTTAAACGTTATATTATTGCGTTTACAAGCGGTGCGAAATAAAAAAAAAACTGGTGCAAACAAGTTCCCCGTTTTTATATCGTATAGTTATATACTATTGTTATATCGTATAGTTATATACTATGGTTATATCATATAGTTATATACTATAATTATATATTATGGTTCTAACGTACTATGGTTATATACAAATTTTATATCGTATAGTTATATACTATTGTTATATTATACAGTTATATACTATGGTTATATTGAAATACCCCAAATAAGTTGATAATGGCATTTTGGTAAATTAATTATGAGTTTACTTAAAAGGGGAGAAATGGGAAATTTGGGGAAAAATCCCTCAAAGTGTCGGTTGCCTCTTCCTCGCGTGAATCCTTCAGCCGAGCAGCCAGAGCCTCCTTCTCCGGCGAACTCCCCCTGTGCCCAGTCGAGCGGTTCTTCTCCGGCAAGCCGACTTGGACCGCGCCGCTCTTCCTCCTCCCCTCCCCTGCTGTTGTTGTGCGATTCCAGCGATGAGGCAGTTGCTTTGCTGTTGTGTTGTTCGTTGTGTTCGCTGTTGTTCGCCGCTGCTGTTGCTGTGCCGCCGTTGTAGTCTCCGCCGACGAGGAGCCATTTCCGGCAACAACCGCGTGTTTGACGACGTGCTGAGCCACCTTTGCTCCTCTGTTTTCCGCTCTGCTGTTGTGTGCTAGTGTCGTCGTCTTCCTCGCTGGTGGCTGGTGCTGCGGAGCCGCTACTGGTGTCGTTGTTGTGTTGTCGTTGTTGTGCTGCTTAAGGGGAGTATCGACGAGGTTCATTCGGATTGACTGGAGATCTCTGAGGTCGTTGTGGTTCGACTTGAGGCAAGAGGATTCTTGCTAACTTTATATAATTTTTATAAATTGATTTATGCCTAGTGTTTCATAATTAATTTTATCATTGCTTGAGCGATTTAAATTGGATTAAATGACTATATAGATACTTGGTTGAAAATGGGTGTGTGTGCGTGTGTTAGTATTTTGTCTCGTATCGTGTTGAATAAATGTTGACGTGGTAGTCAATTGTGACTAAATGTGATTGATTGTTGTTGATAGTGTTTGTTGACACTTGTGTGTGTGTTGGGTTGTGTATGCCGACACCTGTGTGTGTTGGCGGTTGTGTGTTAAATTGTGTGCGTGCTGGCAGTTGTATGCTGGGATTGTGTGTTTGTGTGTGAATGTTTGTGTGTGAATGTGTGTATGCTGGGATTGACTGATGTGGATTGATTGTTGTTGTTTGATTGTGGCGGATTGATTGTTATGGATTGATTGTTGTGGATTGATTGTCGTGGATTGATTGGATTATTGATTTTTAAAGTTTCTCGGTTGAATATATATATATGTGTGTGTGAAATGTGTTAATAGAGGTCGTGTGTAATAATTGATTGGTTGTCGGTGTGGTGGTTGGATTGTTGTTGATTAGAGGTCGATGGGCCAAGGGTTGGAATGGATTTCACCCAACCGCGTAGGGTATACAAGGTATACGCCTACGTCGTTAAGGGCCAAGGATTTGAAAGGGGTTTCACCAAACCGCATAGGGTATACAAGGTATACGCCTACGTCGTTAAGGGCTGAAGGTAGGAATGGATTCCACCAAACCGCGTAGGGTTTACGCCTACGTCGTTAAGGGCCAAGGGTTAAAATTGAATTGGAGGTCGAAGGGCCAGGTGATGATATACTCACCAAACCGCACAGGGTATACAAGGTATACGCCTACGTCGTTAAGGGCCAAGGGTTGGAATGGATTGGAGGTTGAATTGGAGATTGGATTGGAGATGTGTTGGAGTCGTTTGTGTTTCAATGTTGAGTTATATTACTGTTTGATTACAGTTGGTTGATTGTTGTGATATCTATTATGTGTTGAATGTTGGTTGCGAACTGATTAAGTGATTTGTGTTGAATGTTGGTTGTGTACCTGAGTAAGTGATTTTGTGATGATATTGACTGTGCGCTTGATTAAGTGGTTGTGTTGGCAAATATTGATTGTGTGTTTTGGTTATTGGTTTTATGTTGGATATTGATTATTGGCTAGTGACTTATTGTTCAATATTAGTTCTTTATGAGGTGGATTTCTGTTGGTATGGTTGTTTATGGTAACTAGTGGATTATGAAGGTTGGTTGTGTTGATTATTGTTAGTTGTGGTGTGAATTGTTTGAGAAGGTTGGTTATGTGGATGTTTGTGAAGGTTGGTTTCCCATCTTGAGGGTGTGGGCTAATATGAGTTAGGTTGATGTGTATGGGTTACGACCCATGTTATCGATCAAGCGGCACCGAAAGGGTGGCTGGCCTGGATCATTGTTTTGTTATGTTGGTATCATGTGGTGATTGTCTCGTTGATGCTTATGTGTTTGTTTATGTGAAGGTTAATTGAATGTGTTAGTGCAGTAGGGAGTTCAGTATAATTGATTAGTCTCAGTTGTAAGTCAGTAGTAAGATATATGTATATACGTTTCATAGGGTTGATGTTTGAGGTATTAGTAATAGGGAGAAAGTTTGATAGGATTGTTTTATTCCTTTTTACTTGTGTAAGGTTGAGATTGGCTGAAATGAGGTTAGCATAGTGAAGAGTTGGATAAGAATGGTTATTCAGATCGGTTATGTGGCAGAGTGTGTTTGTGTTTTGTCGTGTGGTTGGTTAGTTGGTTGGTGTGATATTAGTTAAGTGTAGTTATTTGTATATTAAGTATGATCTGTTATTGTTTGGTATTGTTTGATTGTCGTGATAACTCTATGGTTTTGAAATTGTTTTGGTTGGGCTAATCTTGCCATAGTCTTTCACGAGACTGACCAACTGCGGTTTACGTGCCGTGGTTGGCTGGGGTATCGGGTCCCTCAATCAATCAGGCTTTTCAGGTTCAGCGCCAACAAGGAGGTTCTTGATCATCGTCGGTTTTGGAGTCGAGAACTCTACTCTTTTGGTTGGACTTGAATTGGTTGTACTTGTCCTTTTGGTTTCGGACTTTGAATGGGTTGTACTTGTTGTATTGGCTTTTGTTTTTTTTTGTTTTTTTTGGTTGTTGGTTTTTGGTTTGTAAATTGTAGTACTTCCGTATGTTAAGTTTGATTGTGGTTTCAAACTCTGGACAAGTTTTTCCGCTGTGCCGTTTTGGGTATATATTATGTATGGGCTATGTTTTGCAAAAAACAATTCTTTTACCCGCCTTATAATCCTTCTGGATTATGGCACTGTAGCACCACTGGCCTGGGGGTGTTACAGAAGTTGGTATCAGAGCTCTTTTCAAAAATGTGTTCTTTCAGAGTTTTCAACTTGTGAATTTCTATACGTTGTGGTTGTGGACGATCGGGTGATCAGGAATCCTTGCTGTCAACCGTGGTGAGTTGCGTTGGTAAGTATTGGTTGTTTGTGATGTTTTGTGCTAATGTTTGATATATTTATATGTGATGTTGAGTATTGATGATTAATTTCATATGCGATGTTTTATGTGGTTAAGTAAATTTTATGGTGTGTTCCCTAGTAAGTGGGACGTGCTAGAGATTTAAAGAGTATGAGTATGGTAGAGGATGAAGCCGTTGGGCTTATCGTCAAGAGGTTGATGCAGGTAGTCTAGTAACTGATGATTCAGTATGAAGTTGTTGTGTGCTGTTGTTCTTGTTAGGGTTGAGCAGGACAGATTAAGCGCATTCAGATATGATTGTGTTCTGAGATGAACTTTGATGGTAAGGCATAACTGTACAATCCTTGAGTACTGATGAGTGCTGATCAGGGAGACTACTACAGTTGATTTTGATCAGGCTATTGATGTTGGAAGTAATAAGGAACAGAGAACTCGGTTGCATCTGAAAAAGTAGAATTTCGCGACTATGGGTTTGGCTGAGTTGAGAAGTAGAATGCGCAGGTTGCTACAGGCAGATTATGGCAGGTTGTGTATGACTGAGAATTTTGAATGGAACGGAAATGTCAGGAGAGAGTTTCGAAGAACTCAGGAAGTGTTTGCTTAGTGCACCAGTGTTAGTTTTACTACAAGGAACAGAAAGGCTTGTTGTCTATAGTGATGTGTCTGAACAAGGTTTGGGTTACGTTCTAATGCAGAATGAGAAGGTCAGTGCGTATGTTTCTTATCAGCTCAAACTGTAAGAGAGAGTTGAACATGAGATACAGATGGCTGCTAGAATTGCTTAAGGATTATGGAAAAGATATTGTGTATCAATCAGAAAGGGCTACTGTGGTAGTTGATGCTTGAGTAGGAAGTTGACACTCGAGTATGTGATTGCTTGTCTGACAGTTCTGCCGGATTGCAACTGGAATGGTGAAGGATGAAAGCGAAATTGTTCAGGAAAGAGCGGATACAGCATCATGCAATGAAATGTTGAGTAAGATATCAGTGAGGTTGCTCAGGAAAGGGTGTTCGGATTTTTGTTCGGGAAGATGAAGTATTGTGATTTCAGAATCGGTTGTGTGTTGACGCTGATAAAGAGATTAGAAAGTTGATTCTCAAGGAAAGTCATTCTTCGGCAACAATAGTTGATATGCGTTGATTCAGATGGCACCTTATGAGGCTTTGTATGATAGTCGCTGTAAATCGCCATTGTGTTGAGATAATTTGACTGATGATGTGTTAGTTGCTCCTAAGCTTCTGCAGAAAACTAAGGATGACCTTGAGGTGATCCGTCAGAGATTATTGTCAGCTCAGAGTAGACAGAAGTCGTATGTGGATGTTCGTAGACGTCCTTTGGAATTCAGTGTGGGAGATTATGTGTTTATTAAAGTTTCGCCGACTAAATGAGTATTCAGAATTGGGAAACGAGGCAAGTTGAGTCCTAGGTATGTTGGTCCCTTTGAGATTCTGAAGAGAGTTGGTGTCGTAGCTTACCAAGTGGCATTGCCGCCAGAGAGGAGTGGAATGCATGACGTATTTCGTGTGTCTCAGCTGAGGAGAGATGTGTATCATCCGTTATGGGCTAGGCATGGAACAGAAGAAGAGACTGGGGAACTGGAATCAGTTATGCGAAGCAGTTATCCGAACCTGTTTGATCTTAGTTTCGAGGACGAAACTGTTGTAAGGGGGGGGGGGGGGGGGAGAATGAAATACCCCAAATAAGTTGATAATGGCATTTTGGTAAATTAATTATGAGTTTACTTAAAAGGGGAGAAATGGGAAATTTGGGGAAAAATCCCTCAAAGTGTCGGTTGCCTCTTCCTCGCGTGAATCCTTCAGCCGAGCAGCCAACAGCCTCCTTCTCCGGCGAACTCCCCCTGTGCCCAGCCGAGCGGTTCTTCTCCGGCGAGCCGACTTGGACAGCGCCGCTCTTCCTCCTCCCCTCCCCTGCTGTTGTTGTGCGATTCCAGTGACGAGGGAGTTGCTTTGCTGCTGTGCCGCCGTTGTAGTCTCCGCCGACGAGGAGCCATTTCCGGCAACAATCGCGTGTTTGACGACGAGCTGAGCCACCTTTGCTCCTCTGTTTTTCGCTCTGCTGTTGTGTGCGGGTGTCGTCGTCTTCCTCGCTGGTGGCTGGTACTGCGGAGCCGCTACTGGTGTCGTTGTTGTGTTGTTGTTGTGCTGCTTAAGGGGAGTATCGACGAGGTTTATTCGGATTGACTGGAGATCTCTGAGGTCGTTGTGGTTCGACTTGAGGCAATAGGATTCTTGCTAACTTTATATAATTTTTATAAATTGATTTATGCCTAGTGTTTCATAATTAATTTTATCATTGCTTGAGCGATTTAAATTGGATTAATTGACTATATAGATACTTGGTTGAAAATGGGTGTGTGTGTGTGTGTTAGTATTTTGTCTCGTATCGTGTTGAATAAATGTTGACGTGGTAGTCAATTGTGACTAAATGTGATTGATTGTTGTTGATAGTGTTTGTTGACACTTGTGTGTGTGTGTTGGGTTGTGTATGTCGACACCTGTGTGTGTTGGCGGTTGTGTGTTAAATTGTGTGCGTGTTGGCAGTTGTATGCTGGGATTGTGTGTTTGTGTGTGAATGTTTGTGTGTGAATGTGTGTATGCTGGGATTGACTGATGTGGATTGATTGTTGTTGTTTGATTGTGGCGGATTGATTGTTATGGATTGATTGTTGTGGATTGATTGTCGTGGATTGATTGGATTATTGATTTTTAAAGTTTCTCGGTTGAATATATATATATATATGTGTGTGTGAAATGTGTTAATAGAGGTCGTGTGTAATAATTGATTGGTTGTCGGTGTGGTGGTTGGATTGTTGTTGATTGGAGGTCGATGGGCCAAGGGTTGGAATGGATTTCACCCAACCGCGTAGGGTATACAAGGTATACGCCTACGTCGTTAAGGGCCAAGGATTTGAAAGGGGTTTCACCAAACCGCGTAGGGTATACAAGGTATACGCCTACGTCGTTAAGGGCCGAAGGTAGGAATGGATTCCACCAAACCGCGTAGGGTTTACGCCTACGTCGTTAAGGTACGCCTACGTCGTTAAGGGCCAAGGGTTGAAATTGAATTGGAGGTCGAAGGGCCAGGTGAGGATATACTCACCAAACCGCGCAGGGTATACAAGGTATACGCCTACGTCGTTAAGGGCCAAGGGTTAGAATGGATTGGAGGTTGAATTGGAGATTGGATTGGAGATGTGTTGGAGTCGTTTGTGTTTCAGTGTTGAGTTATATTATTGTTTGATTACAATTGGTTGATTGTTGTGATATCTATTATGTGTTGAATGTTGGTTGCGAACTGATTAAGTGATTTGTGTTGAATGTTGGTTGTGTACCTGAGTAAGTGATTTTGTGATGATATTGACTGTGCGATTGATTAAGTGGTTGTGTTGGCAAATATTGATTGTGTGTTTTGGTTATTGGTTTTATGTTGGATATTGATTATTGGCTAGTGACTTATTGTTCAATATTAGTTCTTTATGAGGTGGATTTCTGTTGGTATGGTTGTTTATGGTAACTAGTGGATTATGAAGGTTGGTTGTGTTGATTATTGTTAGTTGTGGTTGCGGGTCATTGTTGTCCATTGGTAGTGGTTGTTGGATCTTGGTGTGAATTGTTTGAGAAGGTTGGTTATGTGGATGTTTGTGAAGGTTGGTTTCCCATCTTGAGGGTGTGGGCTAATATGAGTTAGGTTGATGTGTATGGGTTACGACCCATGTTATCGATCAGGCGGCACCGAAAGGGTGGCTGGCCTGGATCGTTGTTTTGTTATGTTGGTATCATGTGGTGATTGTCTCGTTGATGCTTATGTGTTTGTTTATGTGAAGGTTAATTGAATGTGTTAGTGCAGTAGGGAGTTCAGTATAATTGATTAGTCTCGGTTGTAAGTCAGTAGTAAGATATATGTATATATGTTTCATAGGGTTGATGTTTGAGGTATTAGTAATAGAGAGAAAGTTTGATGAGATTGTTTTATTCCTTTTTACTTGTGTAAGGTTGAGATTGGCTGAAATGAGGTTAGCATAGTGAAGAGTTGGATAAGAATGGTTATTCAGATCGGTTATGTGGCAGAGTGTGTTTGTGTTTTGTCGTGTGGTTGGTTAGTTGGTTGGTGTGATATTAGTCAAGTGTAGTTATTTGTATATTAAGTATGATCTGTTGTTGTTTGGTATTGTTTGATTGTCGTGATAACTCTATGGTTTTGAAACTGTTTTGGCTGGGCTAATCTTGCCATAGTCTTTCACGAGACTGACCAACTGCGGTTTACGTGCCGTGGTTGGCTGGGGTATCGGGTCCCTCAGTCAATCAGGCTTTTCAGGTTCAGCGCCAACAAGGAGGTTCCTGATCATCGTCGGTTTTGGAGTCGAGAACTCTACTATTTTGGTTGGACTTGAATTGGTTGTACTTGTCCTTTTGGTTTCGGACTTTGAATGGGTTGTACTTGTTGTATTGGCTTTTGTTATTTTTTTGTTTTTGTTGGTTGTTGGTTTTTGGTTTGTAAATTGTAGTACTTCTGTATGTTAAGTTTGATTGTGGTTTCAAACTCTGGACAGGTTTTACAGGTTTTTTCGCTGTGCCGTTTTGGGTATATATTATGTATGGGCTATGTTTTGCAAAAAAAATTCTTTTACCCGCCTTATAATCCTTCTGGATTATGGCACTGTAGCACCACTGGCCTGGGGGTGTTACATATATACTATAATTATATATTATGGTTCTAACGAATAGTTATATACTATGGTTATATCGTATAGTTATAAACTATAGCTATATATTTTATTGTTATATCGTATTGTTATATACTATAGCTATATACTATTGTTATATCGTATAGTTATATACTATTGTTATATCGTATTGTTATATACTATAGCTATATACTATTGTTATATCGTATAGTTATATACTATAGCTATATACTATTTTTATATCGTATAGTTATATACTATTGTTATATCGTATAGTTATATACTATGGTTATATCGTATAGTTATATACTATAATTATATATTATGGTTCTAACGAATAGTTGTATACTATGGTTATATCGTATAGTTATATACTATAGCTATATACTATTGTTATATCGTATTGTTATATACTATAGATATATGATATTGTTATATAGTATAGTTATATACTATTATTATATTGTATAGTTATAGGGAAAAGTTCAAATGAGGACAGCTCCCCGTGTCAGGACTTAGGATGCACCAAGCGCGTTCAAAAATTCGGCCCGGCCGAATTATTCGCGAATTTTTCGAAAAATATTTTTCAAAAATTCGCGGATTTTTCAAAAAATTAATTTTTTACAAAAAAATCGAAATACACTGTTGTGTGCATATGTCAGAACGTATGTGTGCATATGTCAGGCTCGGTGTGTGCATGTGGTTTTCAGAATGTGTGCATGTCTGAGAACAGTTGTTAATGCTAGAGACATGTGTGCATATCAAATACACATCTGTGTGCATAAAAAGTGTGTGTGCACATATAACCAACAAGGTGGATGATTTCCTGGGTATGAACACATGATTTCTGCGGTATGAACACATGATTCCTGGGCTTATATTTGATACGCACACGCACGTAGTGGATATGCACACAACAAGGTGGATGATATGCACACAATAGTCTATTTGACATGCACATAACGAGTATTTGATATGCACGCATGGTTTGTGTGCATCAACACTTGAGACCATATGCACACACGAGGTATGCACACGATAGTTTAATGGATGTGCACACGATAGGTTATTTGGTATGCACACATGGTTTGTGTGCATCAACACTTGTTTCCATGTATGCACATGACTTGAGACCATATGCACACACGGGGTCTGCACACGATAGTATAATGAATGTGCACACGACAAGTTATTTGGTATGCACACACATGTGTGCATACCAACACTTGTTTTCGGGTATGCACACGACCCGAGACCATATGAACACACGAAGTATGCACACAGCAGTATAATTGATGTGCACACACAGGTTATTTGATATGCACACAAGTCCTCTAGGTATAAACACTATATTAAAGGCATTCACAATTTCAGAAACCATATGCACACACACATAGTAACATATGCACACAACAGTGCATCTGATATGCACACACACGTTATATGATATCCACACAAAATCGATTTTTCTGGGAAAAATTTTGACTTGGAAAAAATTTTGGCCGAATTATTCGCGAATTATACGCGAAAAATTCGCGAATAATTCGGCAATTGTACTGCAAGGCCGAATTGAAGCTTTTCCCTATAAGGGCGTGCGCCTCCGCCACTGTTCACTCCGTTTTTTTTTGTTTTTCCCTCTAATTTTTTCCTCTTCTCTCATGCATCCTCAATCCTATTATGAAGCACCGTCCTCACCGGAACCGGACCCATAGTTATATACTATTGCTATATACTACAGTTATATACTATAATTATATATTATGGTTCTAACGTATAGTTATATACTCGTATTAAAATTTTATACAAAATTATAGTAAAAAAATGCCGAAAATACCAAAAAAAAATCACTACAATGCGCTATATGCTAGGCACCAAATTGTAAAAAAAAATCGTAGGAAGACTTCATTTTTTTGGCTTTTGGAGGGCCAAACGATGTCCGTTTTGGACGAATTTTATACGTACGGACTCGTATTGAAATTCTCTACATGATTATGGAAAAAAAGTACATTTTTTTTTAAACGCTACGTCACTGCGTTTAAAAAAAACCATTTTTTTAAAACCGGTTTACTTTTTTTTTTTATAAAAGCTTGAACGCTACGTCATGGCGTTTAAACTGAACCGGTTCAGAAAGTTGAACCGGTTCAGTTTAAACGCAACGACGTAGCGTTTAATTTTTTTTTTAAACGCTATATTGTTGCGTTTACAAGCGGTGCGAAATAAAAAAAAACTGGTGCAAACAAGTTTCCCGTAAATAAATTAGCTCATTGATCCCCTAAGCCTTTAAAATCCCTTAAATCCTAAACCCTACACCCTAAACCCTAAAACCTAAACCCTAACCCCTAAACCCTAAATCCTAAACCCTAAAAAACACTTCCACCCTCCTTTGGACCATATGTGTAGTAATAGGAGGTCATACTTACAATTTTGGAAAAAAATAGGTCTATACTTACTATTTTTTCCCTTAAAGAATCCTTCACGCCCAATTTTCTCAAAAAAAATAAGGTTAGTTCAATTTTCAACGTCCCCATTCATTCATCTCAGTACTCCACTTCGATCCTATGTGTAACATTAGTGCGTGTATTCAAGATTTTAAATATGAGCAATTTGTATAAGGAAAAAAGAAGTGTATTATGCAAGCTTAAAACTGATGCTTCGGTTGTGGTGCATGACAGTGGCTTAAGGAACCTTAACATGACAATTTAGTGGATGGAATGCGTAATTGGCGAACTTAAGTTACCTTGCTTCCCCCCTATGCTTATTTTCACTGCAAGTGCAAGCTACATTGCAGTTTGACCTTACTATTATATATAAATAAATCACTTCATCACAAATTTTTCAGAATTTTCGTATGGTACCCTTGAATTTTTACAATTCGTAAAATGTCCGAAGGTTTGGACAATTTCGAGCGATATCCTTGAGATTTTTATAAATTTCGTCAAATTTCCTTAACGTTATAAAACGTTAACTTTTAAGCATTTTTCCGTCTATTCCTACAAATAAAATAATTAAAAAATAATTAAAATCCTATATGTAAAATCAGGAAAAATATTTTACATTTTAAGCGAAATATTTTTCCTCTGATTTCACATTTTATATGAAATATTTCACTCTTTTTCGAATATTTTTTCTCTGATTTCAAATCAAAGGAAAAATATTTCACATAAAATGTGAAAAAACAATTCTAATGATTTTTCATATAGGATTTTAATTTATTTTTTTGCATTATTTGTAGGAACAGACGGCAAATGCTTAAAAATTAACGTTTTATAACGTTACGAACATTTGGTAAAAACCTCAGGGGTACCACGCAAAATTGTACAAACCTTCGGATATTTCGCGAAAATTGCAAGAACTCAAGGGTACCGTACGAAATTTTCGCAATTTTTTTCTTTCGTTAGCCATTAATAGAATATAATGAACGAGTTCAAAAGTATATATTTAGAAAGTAATAATTATTTTTCCCGTAGACCTAGACAACAGAGTGTTATTTATGTTACTTAATCTACTATATATATATACTAAAGTAGAATACCTACTACGTCACGTGGCGCCCCCAAAATCAACCAAAATTTTTGGCTACCACGTGACATCACGGTATTGAATTTTCCACGTGTCGAGCTCTCATTTTTTCATTTATTTTTTGAAAATCAAATAAAATCAAAGAAAATAAAAACTAATTCCTTATTAGCCGAATATGCACCCTAATATGAATATTTTGTATCATCTATTCCTTCCAAAAATGTAGTAAATAAAATATTTTCATATTAGCCAGATATGCACCTTAATACGAATATTTTATAATGGTAAGTTTATTATGCATTTATTTTATAATTAAAACTGAATACTTTGAAAATTTCCTTAACAAACTTAACAATTAGATATGATTTTTATGAATTTGTTAAACCTTACAAAAAATTGAATCACCTAGCAAAATGTATTCAAATCATCCGAAATTTTCAACAAAAAGGAAACCAATATCTTACAATAACAAACTTCCTATTTTATATGACTATGGGGATTCAATAACAAACTTCATAGTAGTTATTATACGTTTCCTTATTATACGTTCCCAAATACAAAAAGAGTCAAATTTGAGTTAATTTTATTCCTATACAAATCAATCATTATTAAATCATTAATAATTAAAGTAACCTTTTAATTATAATTTTTAAGACGTATACGGTTATAAATTAAAATCAAATCTTTCAAACTTATATTTGCTTAGCTCTAATATATTTATTTATCTATAAATATATGGTAAAGTTCTCTCATAAAAAGTCACCAGAGCGTTTTTAAGAAAAAATTGTTGAAGTGTTATTTTTTAATTTATCAATATATTAAATAATTAACAAAATCTATATATCTATATTAAATCTATTCATTTTCGAGTCACCAAAACGATTAAGGATCCACATTACTCATGTGTCAAATTGTGGATTTTTTTTCATTTTTAATTAATCTACTATATATCTACCAAAGTAGAATACCTACTACGCCACGTGGCGCCCCCAAAATGAACCAAAATTTTTTGCTGCCACGTGGCATCACAATATTGAATTTGCCACATGTCGAACTGTTATTTTTTCATTGGTTTTTCGAAAATAAAATAAAATCAAAGAAAATAAAAACTATTCCCATATTAACTGGATATGCACCGTAATATGTATATTTTTTATCATCTATTCCTTCAAAAAACGTATCAAACAAAATATTCTCATATTAGCCGGATATACACCCTAATATGAATATTTTATACAATTATTATGGATATAGTAGATTGTAATTTTTGCAAGTAATGTTTATGCGTACGTATTGGCTCAAGAATATCCATAATTATAATTATCTTACTTAGAATGGTAATAAATGTTTATTCCATAATAAACTTACCATTATAAATTTCTGAATTGTCTATTATAAATAGGGTTTGGGAAAATAATTGTATATAAAACAATAAAATACCATAAAAAATCTTTCTATGGCGATGAAAAAGAAAAAAAATTGTAAAAGTTGTGATGAATCTTATAACCTCTTTGATAATTTCTTAAAAACGCATATACAATTTGTTATAAGTGTAACTTTAGAAGAAACCAAGATCTAAAAATTAATCATAAATTCGTCACATTACACTCCTTTATTAAATTCGCCATATGTCATTTTTTGGTTTTTTTCAATTTTTTAAAATAAATCTAATTATAAATAGACGATTATTATCCTAAACTTATCACTTATTTTTTCCTAATTTAAATACAAATCAATCACAAAGATTACAAGTTAATCACAAAGATTACAAATCCAAAATTTCCTAAATATATACAAATCCAAAATTTCCTAATCTACTATATATATATACTAAACTAGAACCTAATTATGTCACATGACACTCTCTCATTAAAACCGGCACATGACACTCCCTCATTAAAATTATCACATGTCATTTTTTGCTTTTTTCAATTTTTATAAAATAAATCTAATAATAAATAAAATATTATTATCCTAAACCTATCACTCATTTTTTCCCTAATTTAAATACAAATCGAGCACAAAGATTACAAATCCAAAATGTCCTCATTATATACAAATCCACAATTTCCTAATTATATACAAATCAAAAAAATTCCGAATCTACTATATATTTACTAAACTATAACCTAATTATGCCAAATGACACTCTCTCATTAAATCCATCACATGGCACTCCCTCATTAAAACCGTAATATGTCATTTTCTGCTTTTTCCAATTTTGTAAAACAAATTTAATTATTAATTAAATATTATTATCCTAAACCTATCACTCTTTTTTCTAATTTAAATACAAATCAAGCATAAAGATTACAAGTTATTAGAGTTGTCAAAAAGTGACCGAACCCGTTTTACCGACCTAACCGACCCGGATTTTGGACCCGACCCGACCAAAATTTTTGGTAACCCGAATTTACCGAGACCGAACCTGACCAACCCGAACTCGACCCGATTAACGAATAAATGTGGAATAGTAATAAAATATAACATAAAATATATATGATAAATGACATATAATGATATAAATAATGATAATATGCTCAATTATTCTAAAAAATGAACATTGTTGTACTTATACAATTTTTTATAATGTAAAAATTTATATATTAATATAAATTAAAATTAAAATAAGATATTGGTCTACTAATATCAATTACATTAAAATGATTAATAATGTTATTATTATTTTAATTCATTTCAACTTATTTTGACATATATAAATTAGTTTTTAACTATTTAATAATATTTAAATAGTGAACAAAATATTTAAAAAATAACCCTCTTGACCCGTTGGTCAATCCGAATTGTCCGCTGACCTGTAATGACCTGACCCGGTTTGACCTGTTATCCGAAATGACCCGATCCGTTCTCAACTCGAACCCAAAATAACCGAACCGAACCCGACTTGACCGACCCGATTGACAGCTCTACAAGTTAATCACAAAGATTACAAATCCAAAATTTCCTAATTATATAAAAATCCAAAATTTTCTAATTATATACAAATCCAAAATTTCCTAATCTACTATATATCTACTAACTAGAACCTAAGTACGCCACATGACACTCCCTCATTAAAACCGCCACATGGCACTCCCACATTAAAACCGTCACATGTTATTTTCTGTTTTTTTTTTTCAATTTTATAAAATAAATCTAATTATAAATCTAAGATTATTATCCTAAACTTATCACTCATTTTTTTCTAAGTTAAATACAAATCAAGCACAAAGATTACAAATTCAAAATTTCCTAATTATATACAAATCCAAAATTTCCTAATTATATACAAATTCAAAATTTCTTAATCTATTATATATCTATTAAACTAGAACCTAATTACGTCACATGGCACTCCCTCATTAAAACCGCCACATGGCACTCCCTCATTAAAATCCCAACATGTCATTTTCTGCTTTTTTCAGATTTTAAAATAAATCTAATTTTTAGTTAAAGATTATTATCCTAAACCTATCACTCATTTTTCCCTAATTTCAATACAAATCAAGCACAAATATTACAAGTTAATCACACAGATTGTAAATCCAAAATTTCCTAATTATATACAAATTCACAATTTCCTAATTTTATAGATGATTGAGATACAAAGTTATTGATCCAAGATTGATTTTAATATCAATATTATCTAGATCTATTTTTTTAATATATATTGATTTAATAATTATTAATATTTTTAATTTAATATATATCACGTAAAAACCCGTACTTGACACGAGAATTACACTAGTTATATATTCCTAAATAAACTATGAGAGAATGAGGATACCACTTATGATTGCCTAGTTGTATTGAGATATATATGGTTATAAGAGTACAAGATATTGACATAACAATAAAGAGATATTATTTCTACAATATATCAAGAACAACAATAATATTCTTATTATCTAACATCCCCACATTCAAATCAGGAGGTGTCCGAACGCAAAAACTAGTTTGAAAGTCTACGAATAATGGAGGCAATCCCTTGGTTAGGATATCTACAAATTTCCTGGATGAAGGCACATGTAGCAAACTGCTTCGATAGCAACTTTTTCTCGAACAAAGTGTATGTCGATCTCAATATAATTAGTGTGTTGATGTTGTACTAGATTAGAATAGAGGAGCACTACACTAACATTTTTACAAAAGACAACAATTGCTCTATGAATGGGAGTGTCAAATCGGTCAGTGGATCTCACAACCATCAAGAATCTGCAACAACATTTGCTATTGCCATGTATTTAGCCTCAACACTGGATCGAGATATTGTCGACCGATGTTTTGAGGACCACTAAATAAGATTGGGATTGAGATACATACAATAACCTGAAGTTGATATTTGTGAGTCTAGACTAGCAGCCCAATCAGTATTAGAATATGTAGTCAGTTCATCAATTTTGCCCTGAAGAAGACTAATTTGTTTTAGTGCTTGGAAATGTGCCTCTTTGGGATCATGCAGGTAGAGGCAACATAGTTGAATTGCATAAATAATATTAGGGCGAGTGAAAGAAAGATGAAGTACTGCCCCAACTAAGGAGTGGTATAGTGTCGGATCAGATACATGGGCACCTACGTCTTAACTAACCTTTGGGTTTGCATCAACATGAGTCTTGTATGGATTAAAAGAACTCATACATGTTCTTGCAAAATAAAGTACTAGAACTTGGTTTGCTTTGTTTGTCGAGCATGAAACCTATCCTAACACATTATTGGGGCTCCGATGTTGCTTTAGAGAGAAATTCAAGACAAAGAGAATAATGAAATTCAATATCTTGAGATTTTATAGATTATGGATGATTTTACAAGAGAGGGTACCCTCCTTTTATAGACGAATTGCATGATATCTTAGAAATATTTTTTTCCATGTTACAAATCAATTTCCTTTAAGAAAAGATTCCTCTTGTAAGACCCGAAGCCTTAGAAGCGCCATCCCATGCCAACCCGGGGACTTCTCAGGAGGTCACCCATCCTAGTACTACTCTCGCCCTAGCACGCTGTAAATCAGGGTAAAACATTGATCAAAATTTGGTTCGTCTTGGATAGCGATTGAATTGTGCTAAGGCACTATCCAAAACCAATTGTGACCCTACTGTTGTTTCCTTAGGGTTACACGAAACCTGATTCGGGATAAGACAATCAAACCTCTATTGAATAAGGCAATATCAAATAGAGAGCACTTGGTGTTTTCGGTTTTTGTTCAATACAAGAGATAGTTCTCTTTCGTATGATCCAAGACTTGCCCCAACCCCACCCTTATATAGGGCACATGTAGTTGGGCAGTTCCATGTCAGTTGGACAGTTGAACGTCAGTTAGGCGGTTGTACGGTGGTTGAAATCAGTTAAAAACCCGCCAAATACCTAACCAATCGAAGTGCACGGACCATGCACTTGATCCAAGAGCTTTCAATAAAGGTGTACAGTTGTGCACTGACCATGCACGGTTTTCGCACCTTTACTGAGGCCATATTTGGCCTTGTGAATACATTGCATGGTCCGTGCACCAATTTGCATGGTCCATGCACTTCTCCTTGACCCCGGTTTTACCTCCTCGGTGTCCGCCTCTCGTATTCCGACACGTTCCGTAACTCCGAGTCCGAACCTACGCACACGAGTGTGCACTCCGCACCCCCGAAACTCATCATGCGCTGAACGAACTCCTTAACTCTTGAGCGAATCCCGACTACACGAAATGGCCGATGACACTAAAATCACCACCACCCGCTTAACTTTAGAGTTTTTTTTCATCACTTGAACCCTGAAAATGAAGAGCTCTTGTTGACATGGGTAACACTTTTAGTCCTTATAAGGGATCACAGATCCGAGGTGTTACAATCACCCCCACTTAAATCCTTGATGACCTCGTCGAGGCCCAAAGACCGCCCTATGGGTTGAGCGACCACCCTCAAGTCCAAGTCCACTCGTAACACAGAGTCGGCACCAATACCATTTGTAAGACCCGAGGCCTTAGAAGTGTCATCACATGCCAACCTGATGACTTCCTAGAAAGTCACCCATCCTGGTACTACTCCTTTCCTAGCACGCTTAACTTCAGAGTTCTTTGTCCTCACTTGAACCTTGAAAATGAAGAGCTCTTGTTGACATCAGTAACACTTTTAATCCTTATAAGGGATCACAAATCAAGGGAGTTACACCTTTATTTTAGGAAACAATATCTTGTAGCATTATATCTTTGCCTTGATCTGATAACAACGGTTTCCTTATTCTACAACACATTATATTGGGGCAATCCATGCGGTCTTTGCCTGATGCTCCAAAAGCAGCCACTTGTCCATCTTCTGATGCTTGTGGTGTGATGATGTGTTCCGGTCTCCCAAAACACGAGTCAGAGCGGATCTAGGTAGAAGGCGGACGAAACAACTCCTGCTCGCTGAATATCGTAACGATTTGCTGAAGTTCGAGATCTGTCGCAGGAAGAAATCCGCGGTCGCGGAACTGGATCCGCAGTTGCGGTTTGCGTTCTGTTGATGCGTTTGCGAATTCGCGAAGGGGGCTCGATTGGGGGATCTCGGCTCGGGCCGAGAGCCACGTTGGTTCGAAGGGGTTCGTGCTCAGTGTTTGGGTTTGATGATGGTTCGATCGTGGGGTCAGGAGTTGGTTAGGAAGGTTCGGTGAAGGCTTAGTTGAAGGAGCTAGACCTAGGGGGCGGGAGCTTGGCTCAACGGCGACTCTAGGTTTTACTCTCAAATCAACTTGTCATTAATTAGGTTTAAGACTCGCTTATATAGCAGCCAAACAAAGGTCTTGCCCTAATGGGCCTAAAACATAAATGGATCGGTCCTCTTGGCACAAGAGAGGCCCGACATCCAAAAATAGAAACTATCTAAAAACGGAAACATCTAAAAATAGTAAATACTAAAAACGATAAGTTTCCAAACTTAGAAACATTCTAATAATGGAAACTGCTAATAAAGGAAACTGCGAAATACCGAAAAACTACTAAAAATAGTAAATGTCTCAAAATGTCTCAAATAACTCAGATGGCACTCGTAGTGCCGAGTGACGTCGTGACCGGGGTCACATCACCCTCTCCCACTTGGCTGCAAAACGTCCCTGTTTCGCTAATGTCGCGGTCCGGGGGCTCGTGTGAAAGCAAGCCGGCGTGGTCTATAGGGGCGTGAGGGCGGTCCGTGATCATCGTGTATGCGGTAGTCCTCGCAGACTCATCCAATGCTGCTGCACTCCTTCTAGGTCCAACATGGTATGTATGGACATGTATCCGCTGCGTATCCGGGTGCGGGTCTAATGCCTGGTCAACGCGGGAAGCGGGTGGAGGCTCATCCGGGGTACATCATCAAACACCTGCAATGGAGGGTGCACAAACGGGTATAAGGCATAGGGGTTCTCCAATAAGGAAGGACACGCAGTAGAAGAAATAGAAGAACGTCCCTGAAAAGTAGTAGTAGATGCACGGGGTATAACGATCAAAGCGCTTTGCCGTACGCGACTGCAGAGAGGTGCTATTTCGGGACCCGGCTCAGACGCAATGTCGTGGTCGCGGGAAGGAGGGCCGCGGTCGCGGTTTCTGGTGTAGATGTGGGAGCCAACAGTAGATATTCCACGGTCGTGGTTGTTGATGTTGAAATTGGGCACTGTAGTTGCGAAACCGCGGTCGCGGTGGAATGTGCCGTGGTCGCGGTGTGCGCGTCTTCTGTCGCTGTCTGAACAAGTTCGCGACGCCTCTCGTCTTCTTTCTTCGCGTGGTTCCTCTCCACATGGTCGCGTATGATTTCCCGAGGCGTCAAAGGAAGAAGAGTGACTCGCCTACCTCCATGGTCGAAGATGTAAGTGTTGAGGGACCCGTCATGTACCGTCTTCCTATCATATTGCCAAGGTCTACCAAGAAGAAGATGAGTAGCATCCATAGACACAACATCACATAGAACAACATCATGGTATTGACCAATTTGAAATGGGATGCGGTATTACCTGTGTACCGCATCACTAGTACCTGGAGAAAGCCATTGAAGACCATATGGCTGGGGGTGTGGCTGCGTCGCTAATTGAAGGCGTTAGACAACCTTCTCACTCACAATGTTACAGCACGACCCACTATCAAAGATGACGCTGAGAGAGGCATCTTGGACCAGACACCGGGTGTGGAATATGGTATCTCGCTGGTCCGTCTGGGGTACCTCCGTCGTAGTAATGGCACGCTGTGTGTATAGGCTCAGTGGGGTACCAATAGATAAGTCAAGTGGCAAGCATGTGTACCCATCATCCTGTGGTGCGGGATTTATCTCCTCGTCGGGTTCGTCCTCAAAGGACTCATATCCGGCGGCCTGGTTAAATAGGACCTTCTTCGGGTTGGGACAGTTGCGCTGGATGTGTCCACGACCGCCACAACGATAACATGCCTGGTCTTGTGTTCTCTCAGTGTTGCGCGGGACCTCTCTAGTCGGTGCAGAGGCTGCGGTGGTGCATGAAGCCTCGTGTCCACGACCTGGGGGGTGAACCTGTCTAGTCTGCACGGAAGGGGACACATCAGTAGAAACAGAAGGACTAGGTGTAGGGTCATACCTGCGAGATGGAGTTTGTGTCCAAGGAGTCTGTCTGCGGCGCTGATTCTGCTGGTGGATCATCATCGCCGTATGTGTGAGCTGGTTCAAGTCTCGCATAGGTAAGATCTCCAACTAGTCGCGTATGTTGGGATTCAACCCACTCAAAACCCTGGTCCTCAGAGTAGCAGGACCAATGCTCATGCCCGCCTTGTAATACAGATCCTCGAGTTTGGCAAAGAACTCGATTGGCGTCTGGGTGCCCTGGCGAGCGAGTGCTATCTCCATCCTCATGTGGTTCTGGAAGTCATTGTGAACATATTTACGGCGCATAATGAACGCCAGCTGGTGCCATTGGTCAATTTGTTCCATTCCTCTTCGTTCCCTGTCAGTACAGAAATGATGCCACCAAGAGTGGGCTGCGTCACGAAATTGCAGAGTGGCGAAATCTACCTTCTCGAACTCCTCATACTGACAGTGTCACAGGGCGTGCTCTGTACCCTGCAACCAATCTAAAAAGACAGCAGGATCATAATCGCCATGAAAATGCTCAATAGTTACCTTGATCTCGTGATGACTAGCATAGGGGTTCGGCGCGCGTCTGCGGTCAGGTAATCCGCAAGCTGCAGGAATTTGCCCAGGGTATGGCTCGTCCAGGTCATCGTCGTAATGATCAAAGTCATCCTGGATGGGGCACGGGCGACGCTGGCGACGACGGTCATGATCGTCGGCGCGGGGCTGCGGTCTCTCACACACGGGTCGCCTTAGAGGTGTCGGAATCCGCGGCGGAATGTAATCCATCGGGTAGAGCTGGCTCTCTACTGGGTCACCCAACGGTGGATGAAAGTTTCTCGGATTGGGAACACCTGTAACCTCAAAACCCTCCTCATCATACTCAGTAAAAGGAATAGGAGGTACATACCTGAAAGGTACAGTACGGGGAATAGTCCCTGGGTCACGACTGGTGGTAGGACGGGTCGACGCCGTCTGTGGTGCTCGTCCGCTGGTGTTGCCACGAGCTGCGTCTCGTCGGCTCTCAAAGAAGGCATCTTGGCGTGCCTCGTCTCGTTGCATGGTTGCGAAACGCTGACGTCGGTCTGTGGTGTCGACGTAGGGTTGGAGACCCAAGTCTGTGGCGGGGGACTCGTGCTCGACAGAGTCGTAGACGAAGTCATCCGCTGGTGAGCGTTGGGGCTCGTATCTGTCGAAGCCATGGTCCTCCTGTTGGGACTCAATGATGGAGTCCAAGCGATGAAGATCCGGCTGGAGCTGCGAACTAGAGGGAATCACGCCCTTGCCCTTGTCGAGGCGTCTCGTGGTGTCGGAAGTGAGCGCGAGAGCCAACAAGGGATCCACCATTGCGATATCAGCAGGTACTGGAAGAACCGCGGACGCGGGGTGTTGGGCCGCGGTCGCGGATTGTACCGCAGTCGCGGGTTGTACCGCGGTCGTGGTGTGCTTGTCTGCGTTCGCTGCGAGTGTATCTACTTTCGCGGTTAGGACCTCCTATTTCTTGTCCATTTTTGTGAGCTTTGCAAGGATCACCTCCAGCGTCCGGGCTTGAGCATTGTCAGCGGTCTGGCGAGGGTCGAGTGTGTCGTTCGTATCTGCCCCTGGAGAAACCATGACAAGCGCAGAAAGAGCAGAAACAAACACAAAAGGGAACCAAAAACAAAGGACAGAATAGATCAAATCAATCCCACAAAGTCTCACGTAGGTCAGTAATCTGGGTAAAGCCGTGAGGGCGGAGTGGCTAGGCTGACTCAGCGTGGACTAAACCAACACAAAAACCATACAAACCTCACAAATCAGAAGCCAAAATATAGTGACTACGCAAGAAGTATTCCAACATGCAAATCCTAGAATCCACAGAGAAAGAATACGGGGGGATAAGCTTAATGGACCTGTGTCAATAGTGAATCGGCTTCGCCGAGATCGCCTGAGGCTTGTGATTTTGCAAATTCGGTTGGCTGTTTTTTTTTTGTATATATCCGAATGCCTTTTTTTTTATTGACACAAGTGTTTAGTGTAGACAAAGAGCAATTGATACATAGACTAGAAAGAAGGAATTGTTGTAAGAAAATGAGGAAATAACAAGAGAGAAAATTCTAACAATAATCAAGAACTTTAGCAAACCAAATATGCAAGATGAATATAATTTAAGGCAAGCAAAGTCCACAACTAGGGTTAGGGTTTCTCACAAAAGCCCTTTTTTTTTTAATCTCTCGGTCTTGAACAAGGACTTAGGAAGCCACAAATTCAACCTAGGGTAGGGGATTGTTAGGGGCAACCAACTTCAACAACAAAAACTGAAACAAACGAAACAAACTAAAGAAACGATAGCGGAAGCAAAGGAAAGACTGGTTTTTTTTAACATGAGAACAAATGGAGAAAGAAAAGACCAACCTTGTACCCCTGAGCTCTGATACCAGTTGATGTGTTCCGGTCTCCCAAAACACGAGTCAGAGCGGATCTAGGTAGAAGGCGGACGAAACAACTCTTGCTCGCTGAATATCGTAACGATTTGCTGAAGTTCGAGATCTGTCGCAGGAAGAAATCCGCGATCGCGGAACTAGATCCGCGGTCGCGGTTTGCGTTCTGTTGCTGCGTTTGCGAATTCACGAAGGGGGCTCGATCGGGGGATCTCGGCTCGGGCCGAGAGCCACGTTGGTTCGAAGGAGTTCGTGCTCAGTGTTTCGGTTCGATGATGGTTCGATCGTGGGGTCGGGAGTTGGTTAGGAAGGTTCGGTGAAGGCTTAGTCGAAGGAGCTAGACTTAGGGGACAGGAACTTGGCTCAACGGCGACGCTAGGTTTTACTCTCAAATCAACTTGTCATTAATTAGGTTTAAGGTTGGATTATATAGCATCCAAACAAAGGTCTTGCCCTAATGGGCCTAAAACATAAATGGATCGACCCTCTTGGCACAGGAGAGGCCCGACATCCAAATATAGAAACTATCTAAAAACGGAAACATCTAAAAATAGTAAATACTAAAAACGATAAGTTTCCAAACTTAGAAACATTCTAAGAATGGAAACTGCTAATAAAGAAAACTGCAAAATACCGAAAAACTGCTAAAAATAGTAAATGTCTCAAATAACTCAGATGGCACTCGTAGTGCCGAGTGACGTCGTGACCGGGGTCACATCATGTGACTATATGTTATTGATCTGACGACCCTACAATACTGACTTGTGTAGAATCTCGTTTGCATATTTTTATTGCCTAAAAAAAATGAAACTCCCCAAGATATGTCATTCAAACTACAGGACGAGTGCCTTGATGATTGCAGCTAGGAAGGCCAAAATTAGGCAAGGCCGGTTGTGTGTTCTCCATGGAAAACGGAACAAGATCATCAGCGGGCAGGTTAGTGGTGCAATGCATAACCTAGAAAGACACAATCTAGGGATGGGTCCGAGTGAAAGTTTATGCGACATTGTGGTTGACAAATTCGGATAGCATAGACAATTGAAAATTTTAAGGTACAAGTAGCTAGGAACTTGGTGGAAGAGAGACTCGTGTGATATTTTCATGAAATGTGTTTTAGTTGGTAAAATATTGAGGACATAGGTGGAGGTTTGAAGAGACTTGACCCAAAATGTTGGAGGCCCGACGTGAAAAATGATAAATAAGACCGAAATTTTTATGGTACGCATTATGCGTTCAACTTTGTTATTTTGTCGAGATGTGTGCGGACATAAAAACCGAAACAAAATGCCATGTTCATTAAAGAATGATTGGAGAGCTTGATTATCAAATTCCTTCCTAAGGTCACATTGGAGATTTTTTTAATTGGGAGATTGAATTGTGTTTTGACATAGGAGTAGAATTGTTTTACTTTCTCAACACTTTCAGATTTATATCTAAGAGGAAATGTCCAAATATATGATAAAATCATCAAAAATAACTAGGTATGTAATATCCCAGATTTGTAATCATTTATAACGATTAGAGTGTTACCCATGTCAACAAGAGCTCTTCCTTTTTAAGGTTCAAGTGATGACAAAGAACTCTAATGTTAAATGGTTGTGCGCACGCTTCCTTCCGAACGATCAACGTTGCGTGTTGAATTTATGCCTTCAGTTCATTACACTCGGTTTGGACCATTTGAACGGCTACAGTCGTGTCTTCAAACTTCTATTGTAGCTTCTCCAATGCATTTTCTTCTTGGGACCAGGCTGATTCTGCCTTCTCCTTTCCTTCAATGGCTTGCTTCATTTGTTCCTTTGCCTTCTGGGTGGTCGCTTGGTGTAGTATTTTTTATTTTCATCGCTTTGTTCTTCCTTTTAATGTGAATTTCCTTCTTCGTCTTGATTTGTTAATGGAATGGGGTGTCCTATGTGGTTTGGATAGTATTGCGTTGTGATGAGATACGTCAATAGACGTTATTTTTGTGTCTTCACCTTGTCGCTTTGTTTCGACAATGCATTGGTGATGCGTTTATGTTGCGATCGGTGTAGCTTTTCTTATTTTCTTTGGTGTGTTCTCTTTGTAATGTCAAGTTTTTTTTTCCTGGTGCCAGCATGGAAGAGGTGTCCTATGTGTTTTTGGTGGCATTGCGTTGTGGTGAGATTTTGTCGGTTGGGTGTCATTTGTGTGTTTAGGTGGACACTTTATTTTGCCTTTCTTGTTTTCATCGTTGTGTACTCTTTTCTAATGTCAAGTGTCTGTTTATTTGCGATAGATATTATACATGTATTTTCCTTTTTTAGAGATATATGATAATGTTGCTGCATGATATCCATGTAATTTGCATTCTAGGGAGAGGTAGTTATTTTATTGTCCATATCTTCGCTTTGTTGCATGACTATCTGATGCCTACAATTGATGTATATATAATGTGTTATAATTTGTGTTGTTTTCCACGTGTTTTTGTTATAACAAGAAGATATTTTTTGCGCATAATACCTCTGTTTTCCTTGGAGGAATTATGTATGCATTATGCGGTGGATTTGGCGTTCTGTAGGGGGAAGAGGGTAGCCATAGACTATAGTACATTAGGGTTCATTTTGACGTGACTTTGTTTCGAAGACGGTGTTGTCCTGACCATTGTGCACTTGTAGCAATGTTAGTATGTAACGACTTTAATATAGGTACACGGCGTGGAAGAACAATATTTAGTTCATATTGAGTTTGATTAAATAATTTTCCTTTTTACGCCACACTTGGATGAAACAATAACGACCATGTATTTTCATTACATAATTCTTCTCGCGTATTAAGTGTGTTTGTACTTCTTGTCTTCGTATCTATTACATGCAAAGCATCATAAAATGTACTAGATAGAGCCTTTTAAAAATACGGTGTTATTGTAACACTCCCAAAACTTAACCATTTTGGAAAGGTATTATCGTCAGTGACCCCAGTGTTCCTTACCGAGATCACCCAAGGCTTTACCATAGAAATACAATTTATGAAATGCGATTGATACACAAAGATCAAGCATTAAATTCCAAAACATAACATTGTCAAGGAAATAAGAGTTACGGGATTACAACCCAATCCCGAATAGGTCAAAACATAGCTTAAACCAAACACAGCGGAAGACTAAGAAAGTACATTACAATCGGAATTATTGTCCAAAGGATCATAACCTGATTAAAGAAATAATTAAAACATTCAAAAACCACCGCCGACTCCATAGTCCTTCTAATCTTCTGAGCTACTTCTTAACTGATATGCCGAATCAAACGGATGACACCAGCCAACCATGCAAGGAAAAATATTGGTTGGTTAGTCTAAATGAATAGACTAGCAAGGGTATAAAGCATACTGGTTCGAAGCAGTCATATTAGGTTAGACTCATCGCTTCTCGGATAATAACCGATAACGGTAGTCAACCATCATATTCCTACTGGAATAAACAAGAGATATGCACAGGAGAAGATTCTGGAAGACTGAATCTTCACAGAACTCGACTCGAAAGAAGACTCCAACGGAAATGAGTCTTTAAGGAAGTAATGACAAATCTGGAAAGTTACAGAATCATTCAACAATGATTTAAAACTGACTGAGATGCTTCGGTTCACGACCAACCTCATCGCCTACAGTGAATCCAGATTGGAAAGAGAAGGTACTACATTCAAGTCAAGACGAGTTTTCCTAGCTGCACTGAACTTAGCTGCACTAATCGCCCAAGGTGTATTAATTATGTGCGTCAAGGTAGCACTTATCTGATTTATATTTCAAAAACACACATCACGTTATAGACTTTTACATGTGTACCCCACCAATGGGATGACACATCTTAGTATACGTTTCGTCGAGAGTGACGTATACCGAAAGGTTTGTGACACCAGCTAAGTGTCCTGTCTCTACACACATGTGTAAGAGACCGATCATGATCATAGAATAGTACCAGATGGGGACGAGTCATCCTGATACCAGATTATAAAGAAATGACTTGACAGAGTCCGAGTAACGTTCCTATCTAACAGTGCTAACTAAACAGTTACAGCACCACAACATTTACAGGATAAATCCACATAAAGGCCCGAAAGGCGATCACAGATAATAGCGTTGTTCTAACAGATATACAACCTATTATATGATTTTCAAAACAGTTTATCAAAACCGTTTCCAGACAAACAGAATATTCATTCCAAATTAATTACTCAGATAAACTACTGATAATTAATGTAAATATGGAACGAAAGAGCAAGAGCGAACCACCACTTGCCTTACTCCGCAGAATAGTCTAAAGACGTCACTGGATTCCGGGCTCGACACGGTATAGTTTCGACAGCACAACAACCTTCGATTCGACCCATAAAAGGAACCCTAAGTTAGATCCGACATAAACAGTACGAATCTAAACACGGCGAAAGAACACGAAAGGAAAGACGCCACGACGACAACCGACCAAGCCAAATCCACGAAGGCGTTCTGGGCACTGGCGGCGGTCGCTGTTCTTGGCGGCGGTCGCCGTATTCATCACGGCGGTCGCCGTGAAGAACACGGCGGTCGCCGTGAAGAACTCAGACGACACAGAACGAGAGAAAACTCACCCCAAAACATGAGCGGTTCGGCCTCCTTCGACTTGCTTTGGCTTCTAACCTCCAAGGCTAACCAAAAGCTTCACAAAGGCACTCAGGAACCACACCAAAGCAACACCGGCGAGACCTCCAAATTCCGGCGAAAACACAACTCCGGCGAGAGGCGAATTTGGCAGCGATTCGGGGTTGTAGATGACCCAAAACCCATGTCCAAGCTCATCTATTTATAGGCAAACCCCAAGGAGTGATCTGCAAACCCTCAGACGCGGCAAACGACGCAACGGCGCGCCTCGAATGACACCGGCGATCAACGGGCAATGTCCATTGGACAATTACGGCGGTCGCCGTGATTTTGCCTGCGGCGAGCACGTGGCGGTCGCCGTAAATGCGGCGGTCGCCGTCGTTAGGCATGTCGCGGCCAGCTAGAAGCTGACACGCTGACATCTCGGGCCCAACCACGGCGGTCGCCGTTTCCCCCTTTTCCCGCCCATTCGGCTTTGAACGAGCTTGACGATAAACCGGGATAAAAATTATCGTACGCGAACGACAATTAAACTCCAAGGCATGATGTCTGTATATTATTTCACTGAGAAAAAATATTACAGATACAGAGCACATTACAGAATGTCTCAAACTACCTGAATTAAATCCGACGTACACAACGGGTACCCGGGAAAATTCCATAATTCCCAAAATAACCTTACAAAAATACGGGGTATCACATCTCCTCCCCCTTACAAGAAGTTTCAACCCCGAAACTTAGGTCGAGAATAACTCGGGAAAACGCCTGAGCATATCTGACTCGGTTTCCCACGTCTCCCAAGTAACTTCTTCGGTCCCTGACTTGGACCACAGCACTCGTACCAAAGGTACGATCTTGTTGCACAAATGCTTCTCCCGACGCTCCAAAATGCGCACGGGCAACTCTTCATAAGTACCATTAGCTTGAATCTCGATGTCCTCGTAGCTAAGTATATGAGACTCATCTGGTACATACTTTCTGAGTAAAGACACGTGGAACACATTATGCACCGGGTGAGCCGATGGTGGCAACGCCAAACGGTACGCTAGAGATTCCACTCTATCCAGAATTTCCAATGGTCCCACGTAGCGAGGGTTAAGCTTCCCACGCTTACCAAATCTGAAAACTCCTTTGGATGGCGATACCTTGACAAAAACCTTGTCACCGACCTCGAACTCGACAGTCCTGCGCTTCCGATCTGCGTAGGACTTCTGTCGACTCTGAGCGGTCAACATTCTTTGTCTGATCAAAGCAATGTCTGAAGCCGTCCTTTCGACCAACTCTGGTCCAAGCAGAATTTTGTCGGCATTATCGTCCCAACAAATCGGAGATCTACATCTGCGACCATACAAAGCTTCAAACGGAGCCATCTTGATTGTAGCATGCCAGCTATTATTGTACGTGAACTCAATCAGACTCAAGCTGTCCTCCCAGCTAGTCGGACGATCGAGCACACAAGCTCTAAGCATATCCTCCAGAGTCTGGATGGTCCTTTCAGACTGGTCATCTGTCTGAGGATGAAACGTTGTACTGAACCTCAACTCGGTTCCCATAGCCTTATGAAGTTCCTTCCAGAATCTTGACATGAAACGGCCATCTCGGTCCGATACAATGGTCTTAGGAATGCCATGTAGGCGGACAATCTCCTTCTGGTAAACTTCGGCTAGCTTCTGGGTTTCCCATGTGGTCTTGATGGCTATGAAATGAGCACTCTTCGTAAGCCTATCCACAATTACCCAGATAGCATCTCTCTGACTTCGAGTCTTGGGTAGCCCAGTGACGAAGTCCATGGAAATGTCCTCCCATTTCCATTCTGGCACGGGGAGAGGTAGCATCTCACCACCTGGCATGCGGTGTTCGATCTTGACCTTCTGGCAAGTTAAGCACTTTACCACAAAGTCTGCTACGTCCCACTTCATGTTTGGCCACCAAAACTTCTTCCTGAGATCCTTGTACATCTTGCTAGAGCCAGGATGTACAGAATAAGCAGATGAATGAGCTTCTCTCATCACCAACTGACGAAGACCTTCTGTGTCAGGCACACAGATCCGATCCTGAAACCAAAGTGATCCATCATCCTGAACCAAAAAACTGAGAGCTTTCCCATCCATCACTTCACTGCTTAACTTTACCAAGATGATGTCATCGACTTGCTTTTCTTTGATTTGATCCAGCAGTGTAGCCTGAATCTCCATCATACTCAGGTACCCTCTACGCTGGTCATATAAGACTTCAATGTCGCATGACTCTTGGTTTAGCTTGGTCTGAGCAGTAAGTAGAGCAACCACAGTCTCGTGCGTTGTCTTCCGGCTTAGTGCATCAGCTACTACATTAGCCTTGCCCGGATGATACAACAACTCCATGTCGTAGTCCTTGAGTAACTCTAGCCAGCGGCGTTGTCTCATATTTAACTCCTTTTGAGTAAATATATACTTGAGACTTTTGTGGTCAGTGAAGACTTGGCATCTTATACCGTAGAGGTAATGCCTCCAAATCTTCAGCGCAAATACAACCGCTGCTAACTCAAGATCGTGGGTCGGATAGTTTTCTTCGTAAGTCTTGAGTTGTCTAGATGCGTAAGCAATGACTCTGCCCCTTTGCATCAAAACACAACCAAGACCACACTTGGAAGCATCACTATAGACCACATAATCGTCATTCCCCTCTGGGAGTGCTAACACGGGTGCCGAGGTCAACCGTCGCTTCAACTCCTGGAAACTGACCTCGCACTTGTCATTCCAGACAAACTTCTTGTGGACTTTGCGGAGTAGATTGGTCATAGGTAGAGCGATCTTTGAAAATCCTTCTACGAACCTTCTATAATACCCGGCAAGTCCAAGAAAACTGCGTACCTCCTTCACGCTCTGGGGCTGTGTCCATTTAGCCACCGCTTCAATCTTTTGGGGATCAACCATAACCCCATTTTTATTGATCACGTGGCCTAAGAAAGCCACCTCTTTCATCCAGAATTCACATTTAGACAATTTAGCATAAAGCTGATGTTGTCTAAGGATCGACAAGGAAATCCGTAGATGTTCCTCGTGGACTTCTTCATTCGGAGAATAGATCAAGATGTCGTCGATGAAAACTACCACGAACTTATCCAAGTACTGGTGAAAACATCGGTTCATCAAATCCATAAAGACAGCTGGAGCATTTGTAAGCCCAAAAGGCATCACTACGAACTCGTAATGACCATATCTGGTCCTAAACGCAGTTCTAGGAATGTCCTGCTCACGAATCCTGAGTTGATGATATCCAAATCTCAAGTCGATCTTGGAGAAAACCTTTGCTCCTTGCAACTGGTCCAACAAGTCATCAATCCTAGGCAATGGATACTTGTTCTTGATCGTCACCTTGTTCAACTCTCGGTAGTCGATACAAAGTCAGAACGATCCGTCCTTCTTTTTGATGAATAAAACCGGAGCACCCCACGGCGATGCACTCGGCCTGACATAACCTTTATCAAGAAGATCTTCAAGTTGATTCTTCAATTCTTGCATCTCAGCCGGAGCCATCCGATACGGTGATTTGGAAATCGGCGTCGTACCAGGCTCGAGATCAATTGAAAACTCTACGTCGCGGTTCGGGGGTAATCCAGGAATTTCTTCCGGAAAGACATCCGAAAATTCCCTAACTATAGGAATATCAAGAACCTCAGGTCCATCCCTCTCGGGCGAATCCAAGTAGCAAAGGTACCCGACACATCCTTGTCGTAGTAGCTTAAACGCAGCCATCGCATTGATCAGCTTGCCGTTATCAGCGTCATTTCGACCTTTGAACTTGCACACGAATTGGCCCCCGGATGACACCGTCACCGTTCTTGAACTGAAGTCGATCACCGCCTTGTGACGCGTCAGCCAATCCATACCGAGAATAATGTCGTATGGAGCCATGGCTATGCAGATTAAATCTGCCTCGAATTCCTTACCCTGAATGGTAATCGGAAAGTCGGACAAATGCTTGGTTCCCACCAAACGTTCTCCATTAGGAAGATTAACGACGAAAGGGTTGCACGAATCATTGCACACTAAGTCTAACTTGCTAACACAGCTATCCGAAATAAAGGAATGCGTAGCACCAGAATCAAACAGAATGCACACTGAAGTAGAGTGAAGGTATAGAGTACCTTGAGTAATTGGAGCGTTGGGTCCATCTGCCTCACGCATCTCGTACAAGCGTTGGCCCTGACTTCCAGAAACAGCTGGGGCCTTTCCCCTGTTCTGAGCAGTCGTCTGCACTGAAGGGCTAGGAGTCTCGGCAGGCTTAAACCTAGGTCGGTTGCTCTGATGGACTGACCCTTGCTGCGACTCTACTCCCTTCTGCTTCCCCTGCTTGCAGAACTTTTGCAGATGACCATCACGTCCACACCCAAAGCATGGCCTCCTCTCCTTCCGACACTCAGTGCTCTTGTGCCCAGCAGTACCGCAGTTATAACACTGAACTGTACTCCGGGTCTGCCCTGATTGCTGAGTCGATCCCCCTTGCGTCATCTCCGTCTTAGCTGGGCCGGACTTGGCGAAGTTAGACGGTGGCGCAGTGCGCTTAAAACCACCTCCCTGGTTCTGATTCTGCATCGACTTCTGTCGGTTGCGCCTCTTGGTCGACTCCTCGAGAGTTACCTCCAGCTTATAGGCACAATCCACATACTGCTCCAAGGTAGAGCATGTGTGGTGCATCATTAATGGCTTGATATCCGGGTTCATCCACTCGTGGAAGTACCAGATCTTTTGAGCCTCGCTGGTGATCTCAGCAGTGGCGTACTGTAGAAGATGGTTGAACTTAGATGCCAACTCGGTCACTCTCAGACCATCAGTCTGAGGGTACAAGAACTCTCTATGCTTCTCCTCTCTCATAGCACGAGAGAAAAAGCGATCAACCATCTTGGTCTTGAACATCGACCAAGTCAACACTGGGCTCTCAGTCAAACCAGTGCTCTCCCACCACTCGCTAGCCTCCTCCTTCAGCTGAAGAGACGCGATATGGACCTTCTCGGCCTCCGTACACTCCACGTTCCTGAACAGCATCTCCATATGGGAGAACCAATGAGTCACTGCCACTGGCTCCCCTTTCCCGTTATAGCAGTCGGGTCTCATGGAAGTAATGGTCTTAAGAGCGCGACCATAGCTGTCCCTTGCCCTAACGACAGTCTCCTGAATCACAGGGTTTCTGGGTTCCACAACATCAGGAACCGCTGCGTGAATAGGCACTTCTTGTGCTTGAGGCGCACTTGGTCTCAAGACATCTGTAATAGCATGCATCACGATCCCACGGATTGCCTCAACAGCTGCAGCGTCAAATAGCGTCGGCGCCTGGGTCTGATCCTGACCTTCACGCCTCTGCTGGATGCGAGACTCAGACTCGTGTTCATCCTGAACACTTCTTCCTGCTGGTCTGGGGTTTTGGCTAGTCCCAGCACCGGCTCGAGTCGAATTCCTCGTGCTTCTTGGGTTCACCATCTATTTACCGATCAAATTCCAAGCATTCAATACATTAATATTATGCAATATACTTATGCAATATACCAACGTAAATAAATTACTCAGAATAGATCAACTTGGTATTTTATAGATGAACCTTCGAATTCTTACACAAGTTACGCATAAGTTTATCATTCGAGCGTTATGACAACATTGCTCGAAGATATAAGTGTTTCTCAGAGTACTTGCCGCAATACTGAAATATTACACAAAGTACAACTTGGAATACTAAGAAACGAAACTACTACGATGGGCAACGCCACTCCTCCTCAAGGCGTTCCAAAACGTCTCCCATACGACTGGCTACTCGTGCATGGTCTCTTCGGGCTAGGCTCACCATCGAGTTCTGGCGATGGGTTTCGCACCCTGCTTGACCCTGAAGCACATAGTCCTAGCTCAGTCATGGTAAAGTATGGGGCGTCCATGACTGGTCCTCCTATTCCAGCCCTCCTCTGAGTACTGGCGGTCAACTCATCCCTCTGATGCTGCTATTCTGCGGAGATTACCTCGCTCTGGCGGAGAATCTCCTGCAGCTCGGATTCCGACCTCCATCTCCTTGGAGTAGGGATAGGTTGAGATTCCCTGTCACTTCTCCCAATATCGTACTCGGTATACAGTGCCTCCCAATCAGCTTCTGACATGGGTGCGTACTCTGGCACTGGTGACAATCCTGTACCGGGCTCCTGAATCTGCCCTCCAAGGTCCAACTCTGGATCCTCTTCTGGATCATCCTCTATGGGATCCTCATCCTCGGGATCATCCTCAATGGGATCCTCATCCTCGGGATCATCCTCGATGGGATCCTCATCCTCGGAATCATCCTCGATCATATCCTCGTCCTCGACAGGATCTACCTCCAGCATCTCCTCTTCCTCGTCTTCGTACTCGATCTCCTCTGGAATTGGTTCCAGCAGAAAGTCGTCTTGGTAAACCCCTTGTTCATACCTTGATAACTCATCTTCCTGCTCCCATTCCTGTACTTCCTCCACCCTTGGTGGCGGCACAAGTGTAGGTCTAGGGACCATAGCATTCCTGGCTACAAGGACAACTGACTCGGGGAGAACGTGCTTGACGTCTTCGGGTGGGCTACTCGGGCCTCCAACCTCGAAACATCCCTGAGGTAACGGAAAATCTAGCCTCGGCTGATCCGACTTGGCGTCTTCCGACCCCCTACCAATAGAAAAGCAGACACCCATCCTATCGAACAATAAGGAAGGAATTAGTCTTTCTAGACATAGAAGCAAGCTTACTATATCAGACTATAAAGAAGACACGACTATGAACGGTGTTTTTTTAAAAAAATTCTTTTCACTTTGAAAATTCAGAGCCCTCTTTAAAGCATTTCGAAAACGGATAAATGATTTATAAAATCCCAAACCCGTTTTAAAACCTTTTGCTCTGATACCACAACTGTAACACCCCCAAAACTTAACTCTTTTGGAAAGGTATTACCGCCAGTGACTCCAGTGTTCCTTACCGAGATCACCCAATGCTTTACCATAGAAATACAATTTATGAAATGCGATTGATACACAAAGATCAAGCATTAAATTCCAAAACATAACATTGTCAAGGAAATAAGAGTTACGGGATTACAACCCAATCCCAAATAGGTCAAAACATAGTTTAAACCAAACACAGCGGAAGACTAAGAAAGTACATTACAATCAGAGTTATTGTCCAAAGGATCATAACCTGATTAAAGAAATAATTAAAACATTCAAAAACCACCGCCGACTCCATAGTCCTTCTAATCTTCTGAGCTACTTCTTAACTGATATGCCGAATCAAACGGATGACACCAGCCAACCATGCAAGGGAAAATATTGGTTGGTTAGTCTAAATGAATAGACTAGCAAGGGTATAAAGCAGACTGGTTCGAAGCAGTCATATTAGATTAGACTCATCGCTTCTCGGATAATAACCGATAACGGTAGTCAACCATCATATTCCTACTGGAATAAACAAGAGATATGCACAGGAGAAGATTCTGGAAGACTGAATCTTCACAGAAATCGACTCGAAAGAAGACTCCAACGGAAATGAGTCTTTAAGGAAGTAATGACAAATCTGGAAAGTTACAGAATCATTCAACAATGATTTAAAACTGACTGAGATGCTTCGGTTCACGACCAACCTCATCGCCTACAGCGAATCCAGATTGAAAAGAGAACGTACTACATTCAAGTCAAGACGAGTTTTCCTAGCTGCACTAATCGCCCAAGGTGTATTAATTATGTGCGTCAAGGTAGCACTTATCTGATTTATATTTCAAAAACACACATCACGTTATAGACTTTTACATGTGTACCCCACCAATGGGACGACACATCTTAGTATACGTTTCGTCGAGAGTGACGTATACCGAAAGGTTTATGACACCAGCTAAGTGTCCTGTCTCTACACACATGTGTAAGAGACCGATCATGATCATAGAATAGTACCAGATGGGGACGAGCCATCCCGATACCAGATTATAAAGAAACGACTGGACAGAGTCCGAGTAACGTTCCTATCTAACAGTGCTAACTAAACAGTTACAGCACCACAACATTTACAGGATAAATCCACATAAAGGCCCGAAAGGCGATCACAAATAATAGCATTGTTCTAACAGATATACAACCTATTATATGATTTTCAAAACAGTTTATCAAAACCGTTTCCAGACAAACAGAATATTCATTCCAAATTAATTACTCAGATAAACTACTGATAATTAATGTAAATATGGAACGAATGAGCAAGAGCGAACCGTCACTTGCCTTACTCCGCAGAATAGTCTAAAGACGTCACTGGATTCCGGGCTCGACACGGTATAGTTTCGACAGCACAACAACCTTCGAGTCGACCCATAAAAGGAACCCTAAGTTAGATCCGACATAAACAGTACGAATCTAAACACGGCGAAAGAACACGAAAGGAAAGACGCCACGACGACAACCGACCAAGCCAAAGCCACGAAGGCGTTCTGGGCACTGGCCGCGGTCGCTGTTCTTGGCGGCGGTCGCCGTGAAGAACTCAGACGACACAGAACGAGAGAAAACTCACCCCAAAACACGAGCGGTTCGGCCTCCTTCGACTTGCTTTGGCTTCTAACCTCCAAGGCTAACCAAAAGCTTCATAAAGGCACTCAGGAACCACACCAAAGCAACACCGGCGAGACCTCCAAATTCCGGCGAAAACACAACTCCGGCGAGAGGCGAATTTGGCAGCGATTCGGGGTTGTAGATGACCCAAAACCCATGTCCAAGCTCATCTATTTATAGGCAAACCCCAAGGAGTGATCTGCAAACCCTCAGACGCGGCAAACGACACAACGGCGCGCCTCGAACGACATCGGCGACCAACGGGCAATGTCCACTGGACAATTACGGCGGTCGCCGTGATTTTGCCTGCGGCGGTCGCCGTAAATGCGGCGGTCGCCGTCGTTAGGCCTGTCGCGGCCAGCTAGAAGCTGACACGCTGACATCTCGGGCCCAACCACGGCGGTCGCCGTTTCTGAACGGCGGTCGCCGTTTCTGAACGGCGGTCGCCGTTTCCCCCTTTTCCCGCCCATTCGGCTTTGAACGAGCTTGACGATAAACCGGGATAAAAATTATCGTACGCGAACGACAATTAAACTCCAAGGCATGATGTCTGTATATTATTTCACTGAGAAAAAATATTACAGATACAGAGCATATTACAGAATGTCTCAAACTACCTGAATTAAATTCGACGTACACAACGGGTACCCGGGAAAATTTCATAATTCCCAAAATAACCTTACAAAAATACGGGGTATCACAATTATGTACCAATTTTAGTTTTCATACTATTCCTATTTCATATAAGTAGTCAAGGATAATGGATTGTCTAGCGTTGTAAAATGGACTATTGCATCTTAAATTATACATTTAAAATGTTATTGCACGATGATCTACGAATTCATTTAATTTTTTAAATATTGTATTTTAGTTCGAAATCGACGATTCAACCAATGCATGTGAACGTATTAAAATTGATTCACACTTAAATATAGACTTAAACCCAATACAAATCCATTAGATTTTCGCTTAATTGTTTCTGAATAATATCATATCAGTAACAAGTACCAATGCACGCATTTGGCCGAAAACTTTTTTTTTTATTTTACATATCATGGAAAATATACAAAACAAATTCTACACTTATATCAGTTCAATGGATTGATTGATATGTTTGACAACACTTTATTCATTGAGGTACGCAATGTTTGGATACATTTTGATAAAACGGTAACAATTATGTATTATTATTACGCAATTCTTTGTATGTATTAAGCTTTTTTTACTTCTTATCTTCGTATAGTAATCGTGTATATATATCACTTGGGCGAGGGTAAACCTGTATTTGGTGGAGCTCTCCCTTCATCTTCTATTGCTACAAGTTGTAACACCCCCAGACTTATGTCGGTAGTGTCACATCTGGGCTTTAATCTGAACAATTATACTTAAAGACAACCATAATAAAAAGTACATACCGGAAGACTTGTGTAAAAAAATTCAATATTTTATTAAAATTCCTCTCGTAAATTGACATGGATAGTTTACAAATGATATTGAAATTATAGTGGAAGACGTTACATAAATTCTAATTACATGACTAGGTTACCTAACACTTATACATATTACATTAATTAGAAACGTAAATCTTATCCTTAAAACAAACTTGAAAGTTCTTCAAAAACTAAACTTCAACTACAAGCCTTCTTCTCCGTCTCGTTACTTCGAAACATCCTGAGGCAAGTCGACTGATGTGCCGTATAGGACGGATGACACCAGCCAACCATGCAAGGAAAAATAGTGGTTGGTTAGTCTAATGGAAGACTAAGCAAGGGTACAAAACAGAATGGTTCTTGTGGTTGTATCCAGTTACTATCATTGTCTCTCGAATAACAGTCGATAGACGATATATAACTAAAATAATTCCACTGAAACGAAGGATGGGCAAAAGAAATATGCACCAAGAGAATACCCGAAATGAATGTGGGTATTATGGGAAGAAGATACGATTGGTTTGGGAACGTTTTAAATTACATACAACATATAAAACCCCATTGAATAATTGGGCCCGACCAACCTCACTGCATAATGCGAATCCAAATTTGAAAGACGACCCGCTTAAACTGGAGCACGAGCGGTTTCCAAGTTGTACTTCTCGCTCGAAGTTTATTAATTATGTGCTCGCAGCACTTATCTTATTTAATTTCACCACACCACAATTATTCTTACAGCTTTTAATACAATCTCGAATAACTACGAGAATAACACAAGGTGACATTACGTCCAACCCAATTGCAATAGCAAGGTGCTTAAACACCTCTTATCCTTAACAGGTGGATAAGAAGCAATGGTCGTGACCTTAAAAGTATTAGAGAATTATTCCGACTAATACCGAGTTATAAAAGGATCATTACGTCTCGTAAGACCGTAATATCCCTGACACACACGCCTATTAAAGTCCATATTTAATGACTATAGAGTCCACACATAACACACAAAGTCCACACACAATACCGTCATTACGACGATAACAACATTAATCATATATACCTATATATAACTATATATATATAATAACTAACAACCTAGATACAAAATTATTTATAGCACACAAGTATTCCCAAACATTAATTAGGTTTTAGAAATTACCCAATTAATTAACAATTAATTTTAATATTAATTGTCGGTCAAAAGAATAACTAAAATGACAAGAGCGAACCACCACTTGCCTTGATTCACGGAGATATGACGGTATCACGGGGATGGTTGTTTCCGGGTAGCAACTTGAATCCCTCTTCTATTTCCGTTTCAGAAGCAATTCCGAGACATACCCAAATTACACAAGAATAAGTTATCATTAGATAATTTATTCAATACTGAATTTTAAAAGGTATATGTATCAAGATTTAAATTGAATTAATTTATCTCCAATTAATTTAATTCTCAAGGCTTAATCGGTAAGATGATTATCTATGCGATTAAACTAGAATTAATCACATATTTTAAATAATCTTTTTATAAATAAATAAATCTCAAATTTTATTTTTGAGTCCAGAAATTTTACTCCAAAATATTATCCGGATGAAAAGTTAATATTATAATCATTCATAGTCTAAGATAATACCCAAAGTAATTTTAATTAATTTAATTTTAATTTTATAAAAGTCAGATTAATTTCATCTTATTATTTAGTAATTAAGATTAATTTATTTAACCTTAATTAAACCATATAATAATAAAGTAAAATAAAAAATCGAACAAAAATCCCGGAAATACCTAATTCCGGTTCGCGGTGGAGCTGCTTGCGGTTTCCGGCGAATGAGGTGGCCTGAGGCGGTTAATCGGAGGCGCGGGCTTAGGTATTTGGAAGCTGACTTCAATGCGCAACTAATGGTGGTGGTGGAGACGCCAATGGTGGACGGTGGTCGTCTAATTTCCTCGATGAACAGGCGCGGCCGAGAATTAGGGTTCTTGAGCTTTGGGGAATTAATTGGATGCTTAAAACACTACTATTGGTGTCGTATTTATAATGGTTGGAAGGGTCTCGGAGAGATATTAGTTTCCATATACAATTTGCAACAAAACGATCTCAAATTGATCCCGATTTCGTCAAATTTCCAAATCGTCAAAACGTGTTTATAGTTGCCTTATATGTTAAAATTTGATCTCGTCTTTGATTTTTTCCTTTCGATTCCACCGAGATCTTGAAGGTTTAATCCTATATTAAAAATCCCATGGTTTAATTGATCCAAACGAGCCCAAAAGGAGGCTTGAAATGGACGAAAACCGCCATTGTTGGACAAAAGGGGAGCTCGGCTGGCTTGGCTGGAGGAAGGAGATGAACATTCTCCAACATTACGGTCGGGCCCCTCAAGTTTTGGTTTGTGGCAAAAGTGCCCTCCAACAACTTTTCATAAATTACCAGAATCGCCCAAACGTTCCCAAACATAATTATTTTAATAATTTTATGTTTCTAATATTATTATAGCCCAAAATTAATAGTAAAAAAATTAACTTAGGCTAAAATAAGCTTAACTTAGACTAAGACAAGCTTAAGTTACAATTCCTATAGCTTTAACCATATTTAAATCCTTTAACAAAAATTGTTAAACTTGATCTAAATATTCTAGGTTAAATTTTATAAGTTTTATTTAAATTTAGAATCCACATAATGTTAACAATAAATTTAAATAAGTTGTACAACTTTAAAGTTGTACAACTTATTTTAAGAATCTCTATTTCATTTCTCTTTTTGGAGTTATGAAATAAATACCAAAAATTCCTTTATTAGAAATAGAATTGAGTAAATTACATAAATACTCTTACTAAAATTGAGGGTTATTACATTACTACCCCCTTAAAAATAGTTTCGACCCCGAAACTAGCACTATCAAGGTAGAGGAACTGGTTTTTATATTAACCTCATTACTTGAACTTAGTATCCTTAATCATTTCATTCTCGAAATTACTCCTATGAAAGTCGATCTGTTTCCTCAATCATGACATCATCTCGTAAACCTTGTCTCCATATATTATACCATGTAATAACTCTTACTATATCCACAAGATCGTGACTACCTTAGAATAATAATCTCAAAAATCATCATACCGACCTTAATGTACCTTAAACATGAGAACACACATTTCTCTTCCAATTTCCTTATATAATCAATCTCAAAGTTCACACATTAAACTCATCTATAATCCGAATAACAAATTTTCAGTAACCTCGAAACATCACATCCTCTAATTCCTTAAAGGTACATTCCACAATTCCCTTATTCATGTTAATCAAGTTTGGCCCTTATGCCATCTCTAACTTAGAATCTTTCCAAGAACAATTTAACGCATTTCATTTAGCAATCTCTAACTTAAATCCTTTAAGATTCCTTAACTTTCTCCAAAACTAATCACAACATTTTATTCCCGTGTTCCCTAAAACAAATCACATGAGATATTACTCCTATTTCCTCAAAGTATCATATTGATAAATGATTCATTACCAACAAAATCAATCACTTTTGTCCTAATCCTTCAATAAATATATACGATTCATTTGTGACCTTACTCCTTAACCGCACATAAGACAAATCTCTTTACTAAATCCTTTAGTTTATCGAAATCCTCAAAATAACCTATCCTTATTCTATAACCTTTGAATTTAAGCGAGCTTTCTCCCAATATAATAACTTTACAACTTAATCTTCCCATAAAGTGTTATACCACTAGCCTTATAAACGACACACTCACTTAAATCCTTACATGTAAATCGCTACACGTGTTATATTTTAAAACCTCAATCGTGTTAGATTACAATTCTTTAGGGAGAGACAACTCTTTATGATTTATACTTTTTCTTAACAATTTATTCACTTAAATGAATAAATTATAAAACTCATATTTAATTATTTTAAGCTTTATATTAGCTCACTACACGAACTTTACCACAATAAATGCTCGGAGTATACACACGAGAAATAATTTTCAACTCTATAGAGCATTAACAACACACACATAATTCCTTATAAATAAGGAATTTCGACAAAACTAAACTCACGAGACAACGCTCGACAACTCGACTAGAAAAGAAAATAATGCCAATACCCAACTTGACATTATTCCAAGAATATAGAGAAATTCTTATGAATGGATCTAAGAATTAAGTAACGAAATTGACCCTATTATTCTAAAATCACTACGAGAGATTAAACCTAACTTGACATTAGAATTTTCCAACTTATACGTGACACTTCAATCACTACGTTATGATACGATTTGTAAGGATCCAAACTAATAGTTCATATTAGATTGACTGACCCACTACCATTATTCTTAAACGATCTTATCCTCTTACTTGAGAATAAGGCAAATAGGAGAAATGTCAACCTCCGCATGACATTAAACCTAAGAATGGAGATGTCCTAATGAATGGACCTAAAGAATAAGTAACTGAATCGAAGCTTGTAGAAGTTTGAAACACTTATTATCAAAACTTATACTTTCAAATCTTATATTTCACTTAGTGAAATAATTACCTAGATAGACATGATTATTTCTTTAGAAACCTTACTGAAGCAAAAACCATAATTGTAAACTTTATACATTTAACTTCATAAAATAATTATTCATATAACTAGTTTCTTAAACTAGTGACATTATTATTTCTTCATAAACTCTTACAAAAACTCAAACCACACCTTTAGAATTATAACAAAAACTTAATTTTAATTCTTTATAACACCATTTTAAAAAAGAACTATAAAAGTTAGTATTAGTATTTTAATAACTAAACTATTACTTCTTAAGATTTCTTTTTAGACATTAAGAAACTCTTAACCCTAAATTTAGTACTAACTAGTTAAATTCTCAAAATTCCGTTATTACATAAAATAACTTGAAATTAGTTTTAAAACAAAATAGTATTGAAAATAATTTTGAAAATTCTCAAACCTAACAATAGGCCAAAAATCTTAAAACCATTGCTCTAATACCATATTTGTAACACCCCGGACTTATGTCGGTAGTGCCACACGCCAGTGACCTCAGACTTTAAGTCCAAAGTCACCCTAGGCTTTAATTTGAACAATTATACTTAAAGACAACCATAATAAAAAGTACATAGCGGAAGACTTGTGTAAAGCAATTCAATATTTTATTAAAATTCCTCTCGTAAATTGAGATGGATAGTTTACAAATGATATTAAAAATATAGAGGAAGACGTTACATAAATTCTAATTACATGACTAGGTTACCTAGCACTTATACCTATTACATTAATTAGAAACGTAAATCTTATACTTAAAACAAACTTGAAAGTTCTTCAAAAACTAAACTTCAACCGCAAGCCTTCTTCTCCATCTCATTACTCCTAAACATCCTAAGGCAAGTCAACTGATGTGCCGTATAGGACGGATGACACCAGCCAACCATGCAAGGAAAAATAGTGGTTGGTTAGTCTAATGAAACACTAAGCAAGGGTACAAACAAAATGGTTCTTGTGGTTGTATCCAGTTACTATCATTGTCTCTCGAGTAACAGTCGATAGACGATATATAACTAAAATACTTCCACTGAAACGAAGGATGGGCAAAAGAGATATGCACCAAGAGAATACCCGAAATGAATGTGGGTATTATGGGAAGAAGATATGATTTGTTTGGGAACGTTTTAAATTACACACAACATATAAAACCCCATTGAATAATTGGGCCCGACCAACCTCACCGCATAATGCGAATCCAGATTGGAAAGACGACCCCCTTAAACTGGTGCACGAGCGGTTTCTAAGTTGTACTTCTCGCTCGAAATTTATTAATTATGTGCTCGCAGCACTTATCTTATTTAATTTCACCACACCACAATTATTCTTAAAGCTTTTAATACAGTCTCGAATAACTATGAGAATAACACAGGGTGACATTATGTCCAACCCAATTGCACTAGCAAGGTGCTTAAACACCTCTTATCCTTAACGGGTGGATAAGAAGTAATGGTCGTGACCTTAAAAGTATTAGGGAATTATTCCGACTAATACTGAGTTATAAAGAGATCATTACGTCTCGCAAGACCATAATATCCCTGACATACACGACTATTAAAGTCCACATTTAATGACTATAGAGACCACACATAACACACAAAGTCCACACACAATACTGTCATTACGACGATAACAACATTAATCATATACCTATATATAACTATATATATATAATAACTAACAACCTAGATACAAAATTATTTATAGCACACAAGTGTTCCCAAACATTAATTAGGTTTTAGAAATTACCCAATTAATTAACAATTAATTTTAATATTAATTGCCGGTCAAAAGAATAACTGAAATGATAAGAGTGAACCACCGCTTGCCTTGATTCACGGAGATATGACGGTATCACGGGGATGGTTGTTTTCGGGTAGCAACTTGAATCCCTACTCTATTTCCGTTCCAAATGCAATTCCGAGACGTATCTAAATTACACAAGAATAAATTATAATTAGATAATTTATTCAATACTGAATTTTAAAAGGTATATGTCTCAAGATTTAAATTGAATTAATTTGTCTCCAATTAATTCAATTCTCAAGGCTTAATCGGTAAGATGATTATATATGCGATTAAACTTCAATTAATCACATATTCTAAATAATCTTTTTATAAATAAATAAATCTCAAAATCTATTTACGAGTCCAGAAATTTTACTCCAAAATATTATCCGGATGAAAAGTTAATATTATAACCATTCATAGTCTAAGATAATACCCAAAGTAATTTTAATTAATTTAATTTTAATTTATAAAAATCAGATTAGTTTCATCTTATTATTTAGTAATTAAAATTATTAACTTTAACTAAACCATATAATAATAAAATAAAATAAAAAATCGAACAAAAATCCTGGAAATACCTAATTCCGGTTCGCGGTGGAGCTGCTTGCGGTTTCCGGCGAATTCGGTGGCCGGAGGCGGTTAATCGGCGGCGGGGGCTTAGGTCTTTGGAAGCTGACTTCAAGGCGCAACTAATGGTGGTGGTGGCGACGCCAATGGTGGACGGTGGTCGTCTAAGAACAGGTGCGGCCGAGAATTAGAGTTCTTGAGGTTTGGGGAATTAATTGGATGCCTAAACCACTACGATTGGTGTCGTATTTATAATGGTTGGAAAGGTCTCGGAGATATATTCATTTCCATATAAAATTTGCAACAAAAAGATCTCGGATTGGCCCCGATTTTGTCAAATTTTCAAATCGTCAAAACGTGTTTATACTTGCCTTATATGTTAAAATTCGATATCGTCTTTAATTGTTTCCTTTCGATTCCACCGAGATCTTGAACGTTTAAACCTATATTAAAAAGCCCATGGTTTAATTGATCCAAACGAGCTCAAAAGGAGGCTTGAAATTGATAACAATTGTTAGTCTGATGATAACAATTGTCAATAGAAGGATTTATTTTGTCAGAAAGAAAGAATAGACACAGGAAGGAATTAGGATGAATACTGCTTGATTCTTATTAAGAATTGAACGGCCTTTTATAGGCGATTACATAAACTGACCTAACCTTAATTTAGGACCCATTACAACCACTAACAGCACTAACATACTGTTGCAATATTTTCTCTAAACTAACAGCCCATAACTTCCTAAAATTCAGCAACTGATAAATCAAATTAGGAAATATCAAATAATTAAGGAAATATCTAACAAATCCTCCCTTAAACTGAAGTTTGCTAATATCAATTTAATACTTTGATACTGCAAAGACCAAGTAGCTTTCCGAGCTTCATGAATGACTCCTTTTTGAGTGGTTTGGTGAAGATATCAGCCACTTGTTCTTCACTTCGACAAAAAATGAGATCAATTACTCCATCCTTGCTAAGATCCCTCAAGAAGTAAACTTTCACATCAGTATGCTTGCTTCTTCCATGCATCACTGGATTCTTTGACAACTTGATGGCTGAACTGTTGTCACAGTAAATTTCAGTTGGTTTTGGCTGCTTGAAATTCAGCTCTTCAAGAACTTTCCTTAGCCACATGGCCTGACAAGCACCAACTGTTGCTGCAACAAACTCTGCTTTCGTGCTTGACAAAGTGACAATAGGTTACTTCTTTGACATCCAAGAAATAACAGCTGTACCAAGCATAAACACATACCCGGAAGTGCTTTTCCTGTCATCTTGATCTCCTGCATAATCACTGTCAGTAAATCCCAACAAATTTGTCAGGTCATCTTTCTTGTAGTTCAGGCCAAAATCTTTGGTTCCTTGTAAGTACCGAAGGATTCTCTTAGCAGCCAACAAATGCATTTCTGTAGGATTCTCCATATACCTACTGATTAAGCTAACAACATATATAATATTCGGTCTTGTGGCAATCAAATACATCAAACTTCCCACAATTTGCTTGTAGAGTGTGTTGTCCACCTTCTTCCCTTCATGATCTTTGTGTAGCTTGAAACCACACTCAGCTGGAGTATTAACAGGATTGCAATCCTGCATCTGAAACCTTTTCAGAATATCTCCAACATACTTCTTTTGGGACATAAAAATTCCATCACTTGATTGTACTACTTCTATGCCAAGAAAGTAGTGCATCATACCAAAATCGGACATTTCAAACTCATTCATCATAGACCTCTTGAACTCCTTAAACATGACAACACAATTTCCAGTAAATAGTAAATCATCAACGTACAAGCAGACAATGAGCATTTTCCCCTTATCTCCACTCTTAATAAAGAGTGTATGCTCATAAGGACACTTTATGAAACCTTCTTTCAAGAAATAGCCTTCAATTCAACTATACCATGCCCTTGGAGCTTGCTTTAGCCGATAAAGAGCTTTCTTCAACCTGTAAACTTTATGCTCATTTTCAGATTTAACATAACCAGGAGGTTGATCAACAAATACATGTTCATCCAAGTATCCATGTAAGAAAGTTGATTTGACATCAAGTTGGAAAATTGGCCAAGAATTCTGAGCAGCCAATGCAACCACCAATCTGATTGTGTCATGCCTTGCCACCAAGGAAAATACTTCTGTATAGTCAACCCCATACTCTTGCTTATATCCCTTTGCTACCAAGCGAGCTTTGTACTTGTCAACTTCTCCATTCTCTTTCAGCTTTGTCTTGAAGACCCACTTCACACCAATGGTCTTGTGACCTTCTGGTAGATTGCACAACTCCCATGTGTCATTTCTTTCAATAGCATCAATCTCAGCATCCATGGCATTTTGCCATTTTTCTTCTTTGACAGCACTTTCAAAACTTGTAGGTTCACAATCAGCAAACAAAGCAAAATAAGTAGTCTCATCATTTAATCCAGTTACCTCATAATCTCCCATCCAATTCGGCCTTCTTCTGACACGCCGAATAAATTGAGTTTCTGCTGGATTAGGCTGGGCAATTGTCGGACTGCTATTTGCTGTTGTCGGACTGACATTTGCTTCTGGATGGCTGACGTTTTCTTCTGGTTGGCTGACATTTGCTGAACTTTCAGCGTCACTGTCATAAACGACTTGGGTAGGCTGCTGCCTATTCCAATCCTAAGTGTTTTCTTCATCAAAGGTCACATCTCTGCTGGTCACAATCTTCTTTGTGAGTGGATTGTATAACTTGTATGCCTTTGATATCTCACTTACTCCAAGAAAGACACACTTCTCAGCCTTGTCATCAAGCTTCTTCCTCTTGACATCAGGAACATGAGCTTATGCAATGCAGCCAAAAATCCGAAAGTGATCTACTGCTGGTTTTCTACCACTCCAGGCTTCTTCTGGTGTCATATTCTGAACAGCAAATGTTGGGCTTCTATTCAGAACATACACACTCCAATTTATCGCTTTCGGCTAGAAATTCTTTGGGACTTTGCCTCTTATCAACAAGCTTCTCACCATGTTGAGGATTGTTTTGTTCTTCCTCTCAGAAACTCCGTTTTGCTGCGGTGTATATGCAGCTGTAAGTTCTCTTCGAATCCCTTTCTTTTCACAAAATGCTTCAAACTCCTTTGAGCAGTACTCACCACCCCGATTTGTTCTAAGTGTTTTGATGGATCTTTCTGCTTCATTTTCCACCAGAGATTTGAAGCTTTTGAAAGCAGTAAATGCTTCTGATTTTTCTTGTAAGAAATGAACCCACGTTTTTCTGGAAAAATCATCAGTAAAAGTAATTACATATCTTTTACCTCCATTAGAAGATGGCTTTATGGGGCCACAAATATCAGAATGCACTAGCTCCAGAACTTTACTTGCTCTCCATGATTTCCCCTTGGGAAATTGAGTCTGATGTTGTTTGCTAACAACACAGTCTTCACACACCTGAGTAGGAGCTGTAATTTCTGGAAGACTTTCACTCATGTGGTTACTGCAGCCTGTATCCACAAACCAAACACCTGCTTCAGACTTCTTTCCATCTTGGATTGTCATCAGCAGAATTTCTGAGTCCTTTGTTTCAGCAAACTTCGAGTTCTCCTCCTTCTCCTTGTGCAGTTTGGTGTAGCATTCAGATGCATAATGACCAAACTTATGACACCTATAACATTCGACTTTAGACTTGTCGAAATCTCGGCCTCTGCCGACGTTGCCCTGACTGCTGTCATTATTGAGCCTGAAATTGTCATCATTTGACCTGAAATTCCTGCTGGAATCATGATCTTTGTTTCCTCTATCCTCTCGATTTCCTCTTCCTCTACCACGGCCCCTTCCTCGTCCTCTTCCTCAGAAGTTGTTGGACTGGGTGTTGGTAGATGCCTTCAAAGCGTGCTCCTCTGTTGTAGAGCTCCTATTCACCTTTTGTTCATGCACCAGTAGAGAACTTTGCAATTCATCAAGAGAGAGCTCATCAATGTTTTTCGATTCTTCGATCGAACAAACAATATAGTTGAAGTTCTGCGTCATGCTCCGCAAAATCTTCTCTACTATGATGACATCAGTCATCTTCTCACCATAATTTCTCATCTTGTTGCAGATCTCCATCGTTCGCCCGAAATAACTGGTGACGGACTCCTTATCCTTCATCCTCAGCGACTCAAAATCGCCTCTCAAAGCTTGAAGCTGTGCACGCTTCACTCTGTTGGAGCCTTCATACTTCTTCTTCATAGAGTCCCATATATCCTTGGAAGTATCTTTGCAAAGAATAGTTTCCAGGATGGAACGATCTATGGCTTGGAAGAGGTAATTCTTCGCCTTGAAATCCTTCAATCTTCTACTCTCCAGATCTGTTTTCTGAGCATCTGTCAGAACTGCGTTTGCCGCCGGTTCTTGCACTCCACCATTAACAACGCTCCAATTCTCCTTAGAGCGAAGAAAATTTTCCATCAACATACTCCAATGATCGTAGTGACCATCAAAGCGTGGAATAGAGACTTGCACGTAATTGGATTCGGCAGCCATTGGATGAGAATAACTGTAATCTGGTTTTGTGAATCTCTCACATGTTTACGCTCAGAATCTGAGAAAAAATTAGGATCGTCGCTCTGATACCACTGATAACAATTGTCAGTCTGTTGATAACAATTGTCAATAGAAGGATTTCTTTTGTCAGAAAGAAAGAATAGACAGAGGAAGGAATTAGGCTGAATATTGCTTGATTCTTATTAAGAATTGAACGGCCTTTTATAGGCGATTACATAAACTTTAATTTAGGACCCATTACAACCACTAACAGCACTAACATACTGCTGCAATATTTTCTCTAAACTAACAGCCCATAACTTCCTAAAATTCAGCAACTGATAAATCAAATTAGGAAATATCAAATAATTAAAGAAATATCTAACAGAAATGGACGAAAACCGCCATTGTTGGACAAAATGGGAGCTCGGCTGGCTTGGCTGGAGGAAGGAGATGAACTTTCTCCAAAATTACGGTCGGGCCCCTCACGTTTTTGGTTTGTGGCAAAAGTGCCCTCCAACAACTTTTTATAAATTACCAAAATCGTCCAAACGTTCCCAAACATAATTATTTTAATAATTCTATGTTTCTAATATTATTATAGCCCAAAATTAATATTAGAAAAATTAGCTTAGGCTAAAATAAGCTTAACTTAGGCTAAAATAAGCTTAACTTAGGCTAAGACAAGCTTAAGTTACAATTCCTATGGCTTTAACCATATTTAAATCCTTTAACAAAAATTGTTAAACTTGATCTAAATATTCTAGGTTAAATTTTATAAGTTTTATTTAAATTTAGAATCCACATAATGTTAACAATAAATTTAAATAACCTACAACTTTAAAGTTGTACAGCTTATTTTAAGAATCTCTATTTCATTTCTATTTTTGGAGTTATGAAATAAATACCAAAAATTCCTTTATTAAAAATAGAGTTGGGTAAATTATATAAATACCCTTACCAAAATTAAGGGTTATTACATAAGTGATGGCTGGATTAAAACCAATATCATATGTCTACTCTTCTTTTCTACTGCTCTACCAAGGTATGTAGTTTTGTCCTATATATTTTCCATATTTCCTCGTGTAAATGTACCTAAGACACTTGATGGTTTCTTTCATTGTAGTTTCACGAGTTTCAATTTTTCTAGAGTCTACATGTATACAATATTAATTGCTCTAGTTAATATACGTTTATGATACATCGTGGATTTGCTCTTGTTATAATTGAAATTATAGAACTTTTTACCTATATAAAGATTTTTCTTTCATCTTTCATCTTGGTATATTGCATGTTTTTGGTTTCTAACCAAATAGAAACATAATAATACTATATTTTCGATGACAGAAGTACAAGAATTTGTACACTTGGCTTCAATGAAGACTAAAACAACAAAAGCACTTATACACACATGTACAATCTTTCGCATCTACCCTAAGGTTTGTTACAAATGTTCGACTTATAGCCTAATTCAATATCTTCTTTTGTTGCGCATGAATGTTTCTACGTTAGAGACCATATGTGAATTAGAAAGGAGTAGAAATGAAAATCTGACTTATCTGGTCGAACATTCTTATATATTGAATAGAGATTTGGAGATCTATCTTGCCGAATAAGCGAAACGTACATAAGTATTATAATACTATGAGATTAAAGATTCAGATACAATATATTGGTCTATTCGATCTTACCAATAAAATCTTTGATGAAACATTACAAATGTTTGCAAATATTCGATTTTATTCGGAACATTACAAATGTTCTCATCTTTGCAAAATAATCTTGTCAACGTAATTTATGAACGTTAAGACCACTCTATTAATTATTATTTTTAATAAATATGTGATGGCAATTCCATGTCGGTTATTATTCCAATAGGGGTTCGGGTTATATTTGGTATTGTTATAGAAACCACATTTATCACGGACTTGGACTTCAATTAATATGCATGACCTGCATTAGTTAATGGAGAGAATGTATGTCCATTAGGAGCTCCAACACTGGTGGGGTTATATTGCCAGTTATTTATATAAGACAAAAAAGATGATCCACCAGGTTTCCTAGCAGGGGAGATGGTCGAGAGTGTAAGACGATCCAGGTCTAAATATGTTACTCCATCCGCCAATACATTATTGAGTTTCATATCACAAGAAAGCTAGATAGTGCAAGCTAGTGAAAACATGAATGAAACAAAAATCAAACCAATGTGTAATTGTTAAGCTACTCACTTTTTTTTTGTATATATTTAATAAGTAGTATAATTACATTTGCATGCACCATTAGCCAACTTTTCCAGCTCTTCAGCCCCGTGAGAAATTCGACTTTCCAGCATCCATATAAAGCATCAAAATTAAGAGGGGGTTCTGATGGGTAATCCTCTTAAGATAAACACAAAGTACAATTATCTATCATAGGATAGATAATATGAACGGTCTAGATTAAACAATATATGGAGGAAGACAATAAACCAGCGCGCTATAGAAAAAAAAAACGGTGGCAATTTTGAAATTATTATAAAAATTAAAACATAAAGACGTTTATACCCCTATAATTAAAACACCCAAAAACAATCAAACCCTAGAACTCATTCATCGTTCTCTATGGTGGAGCCATCCATGGCGAACCCACCCCGCCTCCGCTGCCGAGAAGCTCCTGCTTGACGAAGAAGAAGAGAAGAAAAAGGAGGAGCTTCGATATTCATCGACGACGTCGTTTCGTTTTCCATGGGAACACGCTCATTTGTTCTTCCTCTTCACCGACAGGTACTTCCGGAACATCTCCTTCGCTGACGAAGATGACGACGAGCTCGTCCTCTTTATCGGACCAGATCTGGATTGTTGGGTGAGTAGTGTCGGTGAATTTGATGGAATGATTAAATCGGTTGCTGATCATGTGAACCCAATTGATATTGGCTTGAGTGATGTTCAAATGAGTTCAACTAAAAATTTTGGAATTGTTAGTGCACACAAGGTGTTTGACGAATTGCCAAAGAGAAAAACTGAGGTAAATATCAAATGTGAAATGGTAGATATAAAGAGATGGAAAGCATAGCTGATTATTAGAGTGAGCAATGCAACCTGCTGCATTATGATACATGGGCATCATCTTGAATTACTCTGTGGTTTCACTGATTGGGCGATCGAGAATGCACCAACAAAGGCTAGCAATTAATCATATGCGACTAAGGAAGCTGGTTCAAGCCTCCTTGTCACCTGAATCCGTCCGAGCCCTCGTCCCTGATGTCGAAGCCATTGCTGTTTCCACCTTGGAGTCATGAGCCGGAGGCCGGTTTATCAACACATTCCAAGAAATGAAAAAGGTTAGTGCTTTATACTGTACAACATTCAACCAGTGTTTGATACTATAAAGTGTAAATCTTCAAGTATTTTTTGTCACATGATTGATTAAATTGCATTCTATCTAAAATGGGTATTTACTTATTGTTGCGGTTTGCATTTGAGGTTGGGATTCTAGCAATTTTTGGGCACTTGGATGCTGCATACAGAAGAGAGCTGAAGAAGAACTACTGCCAGGTTGAGAATGGTTACAATTCCTTCCCAACAAACATACCAGGGACTGCTTACAAGAAAGCATTGCAAGTAAGTGGTCATTTGACTTCTAAAACTACAATCAGAAAATCTCAACACTTTCTGTGTAGGTTTCATGAGCTATCAGAGTTTGATGATGCCAAGAGGAGCTGTCGGACGAGGCTGGCAGGGCACAATGAACGCATGAGAAGAACCTCGTCGGAGGCGAGCTATGGGGAAAGCCCGAACTGAAAAGGTGGGAAGGCGAAGGCGTACGCTACACACGAGAGGAAAGGGCGGTTCGGGGCCATCTTGAGCAGTGCTATCGACATGGCTATGGTGGTGAGGATCTCGTGGAGGGAGATCGTCCAAAGCGCCTACTGAGCTCGCCATGGCTAAATGATTGCTTGGTGCTTCACAAGTCAAAATCTTGTTTATGTATGTAAGGATTGGTTACTAATAGTGCTAATTATACCTGAGAACATGTGTTGTAGAGAGACTAATTATACCTGAGATGTTACATTTGGGTTTCCATTGGCGCTTTTCCCATCTGGACCATAGTAAAATGTACAGGAAGAAGATGTGGGTTCAAATCCCTAATAGCCTACATTTCAGAGGTTGATAAACCGTACAAGAGAAGTTTAAGCCGATAATCTTGCAGGTTTATGAGTTTTTTCTTGCAAGTTCATGCATTTGAACTTATAGGTTCATTAGTTTTAACTTGTAGGTTCATTAGTTTTAACTTGTAGGTTCATTAGTTATAGCGTATAGGTTCATCAGTTTTATTTTACAAGTTTATGAGATTTTTCTAAGGTTCATGAGTTTTAACTAGCAGGTTCATGAGTTATGACGTATAGGTTCATGAGTTTTATTTTTAAGTTTATGAGATTGTTTTAAGGTTCATGAGTTTTAACTAGCAAGTTCATGAGTTTTGTCTTACAGGTTCATTAGTGTAACGCATGAACATGCAAGTGTAAACTCATAAACCTATAATATAAAATTCATGAACCTGATAAACTCATAAACTTACAAGATAAAATTCATGAACATGCAAAAAAAGTTAATGAACCTGCAAGAAAAAACTTTTGAACCTACAAGTGTAAACACATGAACCTGCAAGTGTAAACTAATGAACCTCAGGTAAACCTGATTTTTTATCACAAAGGCATGAACTCTGGAAGAAGGAAATGAACCTCTAACTCATTGATGAACCTCATTGAATTAATGCATCTCAGGTAAACACAGGGATGAACCCTCTTAAAAGCAAATGAACCCCCAACTCCCAAAATGAACCTCAGGTAAATCTAAATTTTTTCACTAGGGAAGAACTCTGGAAGTAGGTAATGAACCTCCAAGTCATAGATGAACCTCATGGTATTAATGCGAGTCAGGTACACACATGCATGAACCCCCGTTAAAGCAAATGAACCTCCAACTCCCAAAATGAACCTCATGTAAACCTAATTTTTTTTAATGAACTTGCAAGAAAAAACTCTTGAACCTACAAGTGTAAACGCATGAACCTGCAAGTGTAAACTCATGAACCTGCAATATAAAATTCATGAACCTGATAAACTCATAAACTTACAAGATAAAATTCATGAACATGCAAAAAAAATTAATGAACCTACAAGTGTAAACTCATGAACCTGCAAGTGTAAACTCATGAACCTGCAATATAAAATTCATGAACCTGATAAACTCGTAAACTTACAAGATAAAAGTCATGAACATGCAAAAAAAATTAATGAACCTGCAAGAAAAAACTCTTGAACCTACAAGTGTAAACGCATGCACCTGTAAGTGTAAACTCATGAACCTATAATATAAAATTCATGAACCTGATAAACTCATAAACTTACAAGATAAAATTCATGAACATGCAAAAAAAGTTAATGAACCTGCAAGAAAAAACTCTTGAACCTACAAGTGTAAACACATGAACCTGCAAGTGTAAACTAATGAACCTCAGGTAAACCTAATTTTTTATCACAAAGGCATGAACTCTGGAAGAAGGAAATGAACCTCTAACTCATTGATGAACCTCATTGAATTAATGCATCTAAGGTAAACACAGTGATGAACCCTCGTAAAAGCAAATGAACCCCCAACTCCCAAAATGAACCTCAGGTAAATCTAAATTTTTTTCACTAAGGAAGAACTCTGGAAGTAGGTAATGAACCTCCAAGTCATAGATGAACCTCATGGTATTAATGCGAGTTAGGTACACACAGGCATGAACCCTCGTTAAAGCAAATGAACCTCCAACTCCCAAAATGAACCTCATGTAAACCTAATTTTTTTTAATGAACCTGCAAGAAAAAACTCTTGAACCTACAAGTGTAAACGCATGAATCTGCAAGTGTAAACTCATGAGCCTGTAATATAAAATTTATGAACCTGATAAACTCATAAACTTACAAGATAAAGTTCATAAACATGCAAAAAAAATTAATGAACCTGCAAGAAAAAACTCTTGAACCTACAAGTGTAAACACATGAACCTGCAAGTGTAAACTCATGAACCTGCAATATAAAATTTATGAACCTAATAAACTCATAAACTTACAAGATAAAATTAATGAACCTGTAAGAAAAAACTCTTGAACCTACAAGTGTAAACGCATGAACCTACAAGTGTAAACTCATGAACCTACAAGTGTAAACTCATGAACCTGCATTATAAAATTCATGAACTTGGTAAACTGCAAGAGAACTCATGAACACGCATGATAAAGACTGATCAATGGCGACGAATCTTTTGACATGGGCAAGCCTTACAAAACTAGCTAAGCACACAACAAAGAACAAACAATTAATTAACACTAGCATCCTCTCTTATGTGTCTGCTACTGGAGTCTTCTCTTGCCTGATCATCCTTATGTCTGTTGTTTGTGTTGGAGTCATTGATGGAGTCGGATTCACCAGTAAAGGATCAATTTTGAACTTGGCCGGGATTCCAACCGCTGTTAGTCCTTACATTTGTAGGAGTCAAGCTACTCATCTATACGACTATACCTTCTCAAATGTTGTACGTCAAAATTCACAATGGTGCTTTGATTGAAGGAGCACTAGCATTCATCGTCGCCATCATAGCAATGGGACTAGCAGTGCTCTCAAGATGGAAAGGATACGAAGATTAAATCTAGACAGATGAATACACTGTTGAGTGGAATTTGGCTAAAGCTAGATGGTTAAAACTCTCTTTTATCAAGTTTGAAGTCCTTGGATGAATTTGTACATACTATTAATAAAATGAACTTTTTTTTACCCCTTTCGGCAAATCAGCTTGCTTTTGTTTTCCAAGAGCTTATATTTTTCCTGTATATTCATTGAAAAAGAGGATACGACAGCATGAACATAACTAAGTATAGTTTACAAGAGGAAATTGCAATTGGAATGATCTACAAAAACAATACATGTCTCTTAGAACACAAGTTAGGGCTCAAATTCTGCTAGAATTATAATTGTTCCTTAATTTGGCTAAATCCGAGGTAGTTCTCGAAGGGGAGGAAAGCCACCATAGTTACGGTGGATGGAGCCGCCGACGTATTTCTCGAAGGGGAGGACGGCGCGGTCGGTGATCCACATCTCGACAGCCTGGAAGGCGACCTCGAACTGGTCGCAGGGGATGGCATCGCAGACGGGATAGGCCTTGCCGGCGGCGGCCTCAGGGACGCCCTGGTAGGCGACTCGGAGGGTGGATCTGTGCATCGGAGCAGGGGAGAGGTCGGTGGTGATCAGAGGCTTCTAGAGATTCTCCGGGGACGGTGGTAGTGGTGCCGACATGGACCAGATCTAGGGTTTGGTCAACGTTGGCGATGACGTCATCGGTGCCTTGCTGTTGGGAGACGACCTTGCTGGAGAGTGGGGGAGGCGGCGCCGTTGGGCTGGGGGAGAAGGAGGCGACGACCTTGCTGGAGAGTGGGGGAAGCGGCGCCGTTGGGCTGGGGGAGAAGGAGGCGACGATCTTGCTGGAGAGTGGACTTTAGATGCGAGGGAAAATGACAAAATTGTCCTCTTCTTATATTAAAAGTCTCAAATGCAAATAAAACACCAGCTGTACGATCGTGAGAATTGGACGGTGCAGATATGTACTCTCTACTTATAATAAGAGCCATGCTCATTTGATCCCCTCTCTCAAAATTAATTGTTGATAATATTCCTTAGTCTCTTATTATGTTTAATAGTGAGTGTGATTTTAACTATGAATGGTTGAAAGAACTGATATGATCACCACTTTCAATGCACAACTCTTCATTAATGAGAAAAGAATAAACACAATAGAGCTTGCAAAAGTGATCTTGTGATATTGCTAATGTTTATGAAGATTCGTAAGAGATTTATAATTACCCTCCTTCATTTATGCGAATGAAGAAACACCCCCACACAAAAAATGAGATGCTTTTTATGCCTCAATTATCTATTGTATGATTAAAAATTCAAATTTACTACTTGTTTAATATTATTTCAATTTTTTCACTTATAGGTATTTATATTATTTCAGAAACTCCTACATATTTGAAATTAAGTTTTATAACTAAACGTAAGAAAATGGCTAATATGGATTAACGATCCTTAGGATTTTTTACCCCTTAAGAGGGGTCAAATAGCAAGTTTGGACTCCTAATTAAAAAAATTAGCTCCTTGACCCCCTAAGCCTTTAAAAACCCCTAAATCCTAAATCCTAAACCCTATACCCTAAATCCTAACCCTTAAACCCTAAACTCTAAAAAAACCATATGAATGTGTGGAAAAAATGAGCTTAAACTTGCTATTTTTTTCCTTAAGGGACCCTTCGCGCCCAATTTTCTCATGGACTACAGTGAATAGTGTGCACCTTCACCTGATATAGAACAAAAAAAGATGCGCCGACAAGATATGAGGTAGGTAAAATCAACACAGAATCTACGCGCAACTCAAAGAAAGGACATGAGAAAGATTGGACTCCTCCCAACGGAATTTGTCAAATCAAAAGATGGGAGCAGTAAAAATCGATGGCAATATACATTATGAAAACAATGTCATTGAAGAGACGTGCAAACGATAAAAAAGAAGTAGAGATGGCAATCCCTGCGAAACAAAGAGTTACCCGACTAAGCACCATCGACTAAATGCGTATATGGGAATTAATGTTTGTATAAATCACGCTTCCTTGTTGTTTCCCTCTATTTCGCCTACGCGTGAGTTTTCTCATGTTGATCAGTGTCCTATCTATATTGTAAGTGTAGTCTTTTGTATTTTTCAATGTGTTTTTTAGTACGTGTACAAACAAGGACGAAGGATATTTTATGTGATAATATACATAATGATTTTCTTTTTTTGTGTACTGTTCAATTACAATATTCATTGGAAACTATAGAATATAACTACTCGTAACACCTCTGGTTAATTTTCATTTATATAAGCGATATTTTTTCTACGCTCATGTCCACGTATTTTATGAACGTCAATACTACTTTATCCCCGCGCACAGGGCAGGCCTCTAACTAGTAAATTGCAAGAAAGCTGTTCCTTTCATCATGGAATTGTGTGTCCTTTGTGCTTTGAATTGATTAATAAACACGCTATTTGGGTACTTAATTTACCCCAAATATGTATACAGATTAACTCGTAACCAAGTATTCCACAATAACGGTTTGTGATGATAATTCAGGTTCATTTGACTTCACTAGGAGAGGATTAATACAGTATATAATAGGAGTTGACTTCATTTGGAATCAACCAAATTCAGCTGAATGCATGCATGAAAGTGCATAACTAGCTTTGACTTGGGGAGATTAATTGCTAGCTAAAGGGATCAGAGAGCTTTTGTGTTAACTGCTATGTAAGTTAAGTGCATTGATCGCGATCATCAACATAACTAATTGATGTCTGCATTTCAATTTATCTACACCCAGCAGCTTTCTTAAGCTTTGAGCCATATAGTGCTTCATTTCTTGAAACCCCAATCTGTTAATTGACGTAAAGTTTTAAAAAATAAACAATTTACTTGAAAAACAATTGGTAATTATATAATTAATGAAACATAATAAAATGAAGATAAGTTGTATTGAGGTCGTACCGTACGTAGCTATAGCCTTCATAATGGATAATGCTCTCTCCGTTCAGATTTACTTGTTTTTTTAAAATTGGACATAAGTAAAAAATTATATTAAAATATCCCTAATTGAATATTTATTTTCTTATATTAAAAACTGAAATAGTTTAGTTTTAGCTTCTTTTTCATTTAATATAATGAGTAAAATTGAAAAACTTTGTCTATAACATATATAAAAAGACAAATATTTATGAACAAGATTTATTTATGACCTAAAATTAAAATGAAGTAAATTTGAACCAATGGAGTATTAATATGTTATTAGTAATATCCTTTGGAGCTTAAATGATAATTTCAGCATGTCTTGTTTTTTAAAAAATTGGAACTTTTATTATGTTATATTCTTCAGAAAACTGATGGATAAATTCTTAGCAAAACATATTACTATCTTAGGGCTATAAATAAAACTTATTGGCATTTGATGCACGTACGTACAAAACTAGTAATTAATGTGCCCTTTAATTAGTTCATAAACATATTAGTATAGGTACGTAATTTCATTTATTGGCTTCCTTTTGTTTGTTATAGTCTAATACTCCATCCGATCTAAATTAAGTGTCGTTTTAGCACTTGAATTTTGATCAACTTTATATGTTGCTTTAGAATTTTTAGGCAATTAATTAAGAGTGAGTTATGAGAATTATTGTTGGAATTTGTTTTTATTGACTTTTTTGTATTTATAAACTCATCATTTATTGGCTCAAGAGTGTAGTAATTATTTATTGTATTGAAAGATTGAGGAAAAATGAAAAATTCTAGATATTTTTAATATTTTTCTTAAATAGTATATTCAAACCTAAAACGACACTTATTTACAGTATATATTTAGTATATACTGTCAAGTTTTGATTATATAAAAATATATATAGTACACTATGACAATGTACGTACTTGATTAATTCAGTCGAAAAGTCTTCAATAAAAGTAAGAAAAAAGTTAAATCATCTTCCGATTAATAATAAACTACAATTTCACGGATATATAAATATATATATATATATCATCCTCTTCTAGCTAGCTAGCTAGCTCTATGTATTGGATCAGTGCATGCATGCCTTTAAAAAACTTCTCCTCTACGTACGTACAAGACTACAACACAAGTTTTGAGCAAAAAAATGGGCAAGAAAAGGAGCTCACAAATCCACATTCTCCCAAGACTAATTAGCCTTAAAATCATGACATTGATAATGTCACAATTGCCAATAAGCTCATCATCATCAACAAGTGAATCATTCAACATCCTAGCCTTCGGGGCGAAGCCTAATGGCGTTGCAGACGCCTCTAGTGCACTCCTCAAGGCTTGGAAGGCAGCCTGTGACGCAGTGGGACCCGCCACCATCGAAGTTCCCAAGGGAAGCTTCCTAACTCGGCCTCTAGTTTTCAGCGGTAAAGGGTGCCAAAATCCCGCCATAACCGTCTCCATGAACGGTACTCTGGTGGCTCCCGCGGATCAAAGGGTTCTCGGTGGAGTCGAGAATTGGGTGAGTTTCAAGAGGGTCAGTGGGTTGGCTATTGTCGGAGATGGTGGCCTTGACGCCAGGGGCATGTCTTGGTGGTCTTGCAAGGACTCTAATGCCAAAAATTGCCCTCAGGAGGGTGCAACTGTAAGTATATATTTATGTTTTTTGGTAAATCTCTTAGGATTTTAATTATTTTCGTAGTTCAATTAATTAGGTTATAAGATGTAAATAATAGACTTGCACACTGGTATAAGAAAGTATTTAGCAAAGGTGAAAATTTAAAGGTATTTTAATGATGAAACTCAAATTCATGGATGCATGATTTCCTCCGAGATAAAAAAAAAAGAAGAAGAAAGGAAATCACTACTAATTGCAAAACCTAGTGGAAACTGTAACTAGATACAAGAAAAGAAATTAATAAATACTTAAAGTGCATAAATCTTAACTAAAACTAGTTTAAACCATGCACGAGCCGACTTATATTTCTTAAAGAAAGTTTTAGTATACGAATAAACGTCACATGAGTATAAATTAATGATTACGTGATTATAAAAGATAAGATATACATTAAATGAGAATATATTGACATGTAGTTATATTAGATTGTTTCAAACATATACATACTAATAGAAAGAAAGTGATTGAATTTATATATAAAAACATTATAGGAAAAAAATTCACTCTAAATATATGTAAAAATTACGATTGTACATGTTACTTAACCAATTCTCAAGAACATTTTATTGTACATTTAGAGTGAAATAGTATCCGTGATTGAAGTTATGAATCGAAATATACTAATTTTTCCTTCAATTTAATAGGTTAGTACGATGTTATATGTCAATCTTCCAACAATATGTTAGTGATGATATGTTTAAATCTATATTCTTTTTAAAACTTCTTAAGTTTGTTGATAGAATATTACTTTTGTTAACTTTTGTTTTTTATCTTTTGTAATATTCAATTCACGTTTTAGACATTGAGATGATATTATTGAAATGAAAATCATATTAATTTACTCATTATTTTATTATTATTATATATATATATATATATGTTGGGCACTTATATTTATTTGTAATTATTAATATACTAAATTAACTCAAGTGGAGAATCAAATAAAACCCAATTGAATTATATTTCAAATAGTATATTAATATTTTCATACATATTTTTTTATTGATCATCAATTATTTCAAGTTCATAAATAATTTGTAATTAAATCTTGAAAATGTGAAATCTATCAAGTGAAGATTTTATAGATATATATATAAATATATAGATTGATGGTGAAATTTATTTACAATTTTATTTTTCACTTTAAAGTTTGGTTGGTTTTGAAAGTAATTGTAATCTAAATATTTACATAGAAATTTTGATTTGATAAACGGTTTTTATTTAAAGTGAAATAAAATAAAAATAAAAAAAGGAACGAATGAGAAAATGACATGTAGATATGGTGGGTCCAGAAGTATTCTAAGAGCTCAAAAAAGGAGATCTTTAATATATAGTGAAAATGTGAAATCTATCAAGTGAAGATTTTATAGATATATATAGATATATAGATTGATGGTGAAATTTATTTACAATTTTATTTGTCAATTTAAAGTTTGGTTGGTTTTGAAAGTAATTGTAATCTAAATATTTACATATAAATTTTGATTTGATAAACGGTTTTTATTTAAAGTGAAATAATTTTTTTTTAAAAAAAGAACGAATGGGAAAATGACATGTAAATATGGTGGATCCAAAAGCATTATAAGATCTCAAAAGAAAAGAACTTTAATATATAATATAGTAATAGATAATGCTTTATTGATCGATAGTCAACAATTTTTTTATTTCCATCTACAAGGTCAAAAGCTTAATTTGATTCTTTCACAAAATACACTCTTCTCTTTCTTCGCACTGAAGTTCTTGGGCGTATATCATGTGCAGAGTTTACGCTTCATACAATCCAGCAACATCCTGATTGACGGTCTATTCTCGGTAAACAGTCAAAAGTTTCATATTGGAATTAATGGGTGTCAAAATGTACGCATCCAAGGGACTAGGATCATCGCGTCTGGAAGTAGCCCCAACACCGACGGCATCCACGTCCAATCCTCTATTCACGTCACCATCTTCAACTCAACCATCAAAACGGGTGACGATTGCATTTCAGTTGGTCCTGGTACTAAGAACTTGTGGGTCGAAAACGTCACTTGTGGCCCTGGCCATGGAATAAGGTCTTTTTTTTCCACTCAATGTTTGTTTTACTCAACATCATAAGAAGTCAACTCCATACAAAACAAAATTGTAAGTGTTTTTGGTGAATTGGATGATGATTTTTGTAATTTGTTGACGTGTGTACAGCATTGGAAGCCTAGGAAACAACGTGGATGAACAAGGAGTACAGAATGTGACAGTTAAAACAGTGGTATTCAATGGTACGACAAATGGGCTGAGAATAAAGTCATTGGCCAGGCCCATCGACACCTTTGTCCAAGACATACTCTTCGAAGATATCGTAATGGAGAATGTTGAAAACCCAATCATCATTGATCAAAATTATTGCCCTAACAAGAAGAATTGTCCTAATCAGGTATACAACTTTATAACCCATCTAACTAAGAACAAAATGCCAATTGAGGGAAGAAAAAACAAAGAGCAATTACACACCAACCTCCCCAAAAAAATACATTCATGGTTAACAGCCGAATTTTAAAATTTGTAACAATCTATTATGAAAATGTTTTTTCCTACCGTTATCAGTTTGTGACGTGGACGGATTAAATAGTAATTAAATTATAATAATGTTTTTTCCTTTTTGCATGATCATGTAGGAGTCGGGTGTGAAAATAAGCAACGTGACGTACAAAGGGATTCGAGGTACGTCAACGACCAGGTTTGCAATGACATTTAATTGTAGCCCTTCAAATCCGTGTACCGGAATCACGCTTGAAGATGTCGATCTTAGTGCAGCTGCTTTCAAACGCGAAGTTCGATCCACATGTGAAAATGCAGTAGGAGCAGTTAAAGGAAGGGTCCAACCCGAAAGTTGTCTAGCTAGATAATTGATCAATTTGTGAACATGTATAAAAGTAACTTCATTAACTATAACATAATTAAGAACTTAAACTTCTTTTCAATCAATTTCTATTAATTTTTGTGTAGTATTAAAAGTTTTATGTTTGTAAAATTTGAGATCTATGGATGTAAGCTAGCTAGCTAAAAAATAATGTTATGATGGTTCAAATGAATTTAACATCTTTTAGAGGTTTTATTTTACTTAAAGACTTAACCTTCCCTTATATATATATATATATATATATATATATATATATATATATATATATATATATATATTGTCGAATCGTTTATCTTAGATGTGTTCCCTTGGCAGGGAAAATATAAATAACAGTAATTGACGCAGTGGGAAACGTGAAGGATTAGCAAGCGCTAAACCTGGATCGAAAACAAGTTCGCAAGCGACGAACTCAAAGATCAAGCTCTGGAATCCATTAGGAAATAAGAGAAAACTCTTAGGGTTTGATTGAATAAAAGATAACGTCTGCCAACATCCGAAAAGTGTTTAAATATGATAACGAAACCCTAACGCGAAAATAAAGCGAAACCGAAATAAAATATAAATTGCGAAAAATACTAAAACACTGCTTTGAGGCCCGAAACGATCTCGGATGGCTTAAAAAGCCCATTAGTCACGATAAAGAGGTGATTTGGACTTGTTGGGCCGGTCCGCTTCCCGAAAACATATTATGGGCGTCAATCAGACACCGAACGCCAAATCTGCGCAAGACCGGACGAACCCTTGTGACGATCAACTTCGTCTTCAATGCGCGTAGCCAGCCTTCCTACGTCAGTAATTGTAAAAATTGACGCAATTTCTTAGAGAGAAAAACTTAATCAACCAGCTAGTTGACTAATAAAAACTTCTCTATATATATTGTGGAACCGTATATCTTGGTTCAGAGAACGGTAGAATTGTTCCCTAGATAGGGGAAATATAAATAATAGTAAATGTAAGTTGTAACGGTTGAAGCAATTCCAAAAACTCAATCAACCAACTAGTTGATTAATAAAAACCTCTACCTCAAGGTGAATATCCTAGTAGAATTTCAAACGTCTACTTGTTTTATTAATCGGTTTTATAAACAATCAAGCAAGCAATGATTTCACAACCTAATCACACAAAGTTCCTAGATTAACCTTAACTTCCAAGCAAGTGTAAGTAAACCTAAACCAAACAAGTAAACTCAAACCTAGACACAAATTGCTCACAAAGTTTGTACCTTTGTCTTCTTCTCTCTATGCCTTCGTACGCTCAAAATTGCGTACTAAATATATTACTAGACTCAAATATATATATATATATATATATATATATATATTCCTAGGAAAAGATCTCAACTTCTATATTTAAACTCGGCCAACATATGCCTACATAAATAACTTGTTTCTATCTAATCATATTTGTAACACCCCCAGACTTATGTCGGTAGTGCCACACGCCAGTGACCTCATATGTTAATGTCCAAAGTCACCCTAGGCTTTAATCGGAATAATTAAGCTTAAATAAATACATAAATATTAAATAATGAAAGAATAATCAACGGAAGACAATTTGAATGAATAAAACTCAACCTTTTATTAAAATTTCCTCTCGTAAAATGAGAAGGAAGGTTTTACAACAAAGTATAGTGACAGGGGAAGACTCTTTTAAAGTAGTCCTAATTACATGACTATGTGTTACATTTATTTCAAATTAAACATACACGCCTTGGAAATATTACTTCTTAAACCACAAACTTCAACTGCAAGCCTTCTCTTCGACTAGTTACTTCAATCGTCAGGGACCAACCTCTGATGTGCCGTATAAGACGGATGGAACCAGCCAACCATGCAAGGAATAAAAATCCAATTGGTTAGTCTAATGAAAGACTATGCAAGGGTACAAACAGAATGGTTCTAGTGATTGTAACCGTTTACTATCATTGTCCCTCGAATAATAACCGAAGGAACGATACATAACCCGAAACTTACACGGAATGATAGAAGAAGATATGCATCGAAAAGAAGACTCCAACGAAATTGAGTCTTATAGGAAACGTATGCAATTGTTTGGGAACGTTAAGTTTTCACACAAGTTTATAAAAACGACCTTGATTATTTGGGTCCACGACCAACCTCACCGCGTAATGTGAATCCAGATTGGAAAGAGGATTTACTCTAATAAGAGTCCGGGCGGGTTCCACATTGTACTTCTCGCCCGAGGGTATATTAATTATGTGCGCAAAAACACTTATCTTATTTACTTTCAAACGTACATTCATGTTAAGGCTTTTAATTCACATCATCTCGATACGAGAGATATCTTTGGGATGAATCCCGAATGTTGGCACTAGCTAAGTGCACCTACCACTTATATCCGAATAAGGGTACGGTCATGACCAGGAGTACTAGGGCAAAAACCTCATAATACTTGTTATAAAGAAATGACTAGACCTCACAAGGTACATAGCGTTCCTACGAATACTCGTGCTAACTAAGCATGTAAGTCCACATATAAATCCACACCAAAATCCATTTATCACTTTATGGTAATATCATATAGAATTATATATAATAGCGTTGTTTCTAGCAATATATACAGCTTATTATAAATTCATATTTTCAACACCATATTTTATCGTTTAAGTTCCCAAACACAAATCAACAACTTTATTCCAACTTAATTAAACAATTAAGTAATTGATAATCAAGAAAATATGGAATAAATCAACAAGAGCGAACCGCCACTTGCCTTAGTCTAGACGAACGAAGAGTTGGGTCCGAAATCTAGGAACTTGAACTTGTGCACGGCTGTCTCCTAAAATTCCCGTTGGAATTTATCATCATTCAGTAGGGTCAGATTCCAATCCGACCATTATCCATGGAGACGAGCACAATCCAACACCGACGAAACAAAACCCCTAATTAGTTATGGGTACGAAAGAACGAAAAGACGAAGAAAAGGTAGTGCCGCGATTGTGGTTTGCATAGCCGCGATCGCGGCTTTGCTGGGCAAAACCGCACCCGCGGTTTCATAACCGCGCTCGCGGTTTCATGCCTAGCCGAGATCGCGGGCCTCTGCCCAGCCGCGATCGCGGTATTTGCGTCGCGGGATCCATTGTCGACAACAAACTTAAACGAACACAACGGAGCCATACCGAGGGAAGACGAGGCTCGGACCTTGCTCCTTGGACAAGCGCGCACCACCACCACTCCTGGCTTCGCCTTGATGGAACTCCAACTCCGACAACGCACGACGATGACACAACTCCGGCGACAACACCAAACACCGAGAGGAAGAGAATGAAGGTTGAAGAACACTCGGATTCGTCCCTATTTATAGGGTAAGGTGGAGCTCCTTCTCTTAATGAGAGGGTCACCCAACCGACCCCCCTCCCCACACCGACCGCTCGGAGAAGAAACGCTGGCACCCAAACCGTCGGCGTCTCAGTAAAGACGAGGAAGAGGATGAAGCACTAGTGCCGCGATCACGGTTTCATAACCGCGATCGCGGTTTGGCCTTTGGGAAAAACCGCACCCGCGGTTTCAAAACCGCGGTCACGGGCAATGCTGCGCTCGCGGCTGCATAGCCGCAATCGCGGGCAATGCCGCGCCTGCGGCTCCCGGGCCTTGATCGCGGGTCTTGCTAAATTCTAATTTTAGCAACCCTACAATAATTAGAACCCATATATATTTCATTAAATGCGTGTCCACACATTCATATGGTTCTTACAGGGCTACAAAACATGCCTAACACGTCTTGCTTATAAAACGAAAGTTGGGACTTTTTAGGGGTTATTACAATATTACCATAATACAATTCTTATAAAGCCAAAAGATATAGTTTCCATAAATAAGACTTAGTCAAATTCTATCTAAAACTCAAATCTTGGAGTTCAAGTCTTCACAAATATCTTGTTTCCATATTTGACTAATCTTCTCTTAAAGTTCCTAGCGCCATATCTCTACGGTTTTCCTTCGTTCCATGACGTTGTTCATTCCCGTTTTGTCACAGACAACGCGTGCACTTCCATCTCTCCGTTCCTTCGCTCAATGCTTTGATCTCTTCGTTCTTTCGCTCAACGCTTATGTTCCTCAGTTGATCTACTATTTTTCCTTTGCTTCTCTTTTTTTCTTCTCGTCGCTTTCACCGTTCCCTAACATGTACTTCAACCTAAAACTTAAGGGAACAAGCAAACCATAAAACCTAATGATTTTTATCATTATCAAAACTAGAGGGAACAATATCGTTTCAACACTTTCCCCTCTTTTTGATGATGATGAAAAACACATCTCAAAATTGTCCATAAAACAAATAAGTCAAAACATAAATATAGAGTCAATCAACATCAGTCAATATGCATGTTCAGTTCAAAATTTAACTCAAAATTCCTCGAAACATTTCCCCTTAAATAAACATTACAATATTACCAAATGCAAACAAATTCGCTCTTAGCATTAGAATTTTTCAAAATTTTTAATGTATAGAACAATGAGACTGTTACATGCCTTGAGTAGAGCTCATTTCACAATTTTTTACACTTTTCCCTTTTTGCATCATGAAATGGTCAAAATTCAAACAAGTATAGAGCACAAAAATACAAATTACATCAAAATAACAATTTATTTGGATAAGTAGGGAATTGATTAATACTAACTAGGGGACATCAAAAGTAAAGAAAACATAGAAAATACTAAACATAAACACAAAAACATTAAAAACATAGAAACATGAAATAACAGGCTAAGGAACAAAGAGTGAGTTTCACTCAGGACTTCACAACCTAAAATCAATCCACTAAGCCCAACGTGTGAACACTTTACGAGGGACATTCATGCTCACTATAATGCACATTCAAGGTATACTATGAGGTACATTCAAGGTTGTTGGAACCTTGACATTCTCTCTGTTTTAATGATGATAAACACAATTAGGTTTTATGGTTTATATTGTTTCTATGAGTTTCAGGTGAAATGAAAGAATTAGGGAAAAATGAAAACCATGTGAACAAGAGAAAACAAATGAGTGAAAGGAACGTTGTGACAACAAGGAATGGTTACGCTGAAACAGATTAAAGATGTGAAACACGTGATGTGAAGAATTTATACAAGGAAACAGCCGAATAAGGAACGATGTTGAGAAGCAAAGATTGCTTAGCTATTATTACCATGTGAAGAATGCTATTTAAGGAATCAAGATTTAAAGATTACCTTGAAGGAAGAAGTCGTATTTAGCATGTCTTAGGAAACTTTATATATGGAAACAATGAGTTGTCAAGATGATTTATTTAGTTTAGAAAGATATCTTCCATTGTTACCTTATATAGCGGGTTGCTAACTATTTGGTTATTTGGTAAGAGATCTTTGCTAACACTATATATAGATGAACATACCTTAGGGTAAGGTATCTCAGCTATCACACCGAAGCATACTGCAAGTTGAGATTAGGAGATCCAAAGGCAAGGTACGTGTTTAGTTCTGGCTTAGGATTTTCTTGTGTTCTTGTTTATTTGTGAGTTGATTACACTCAAGGTCTAGAAGCCTAGGATTTGTGTGAGAATAGGTGGAGAGAAGACTTGTGAGATTATACAACTTAATAATAATACAAGTATACGATTTGAAATCCTCCTAGGGTTACACCTAGAGGTAGAGGTTTTTCTCTTTTCAACTACTTGGTTGATTGAGTTTCCTGTATAAATGAACTGTCTTGCTATTACTCTTTGAATCTATATTATTTCTGCTACCCAGGGAATAATATTACCGTTCCTTGTCTAACACACATCGATTCAACAATTGGTATCAGAGCAGGTTCACTCTAGATTGCATGTTTACTTTTCAGATTCACATGTAACAATCTCTTCATTTCACGAAGTCAAGATTGAATACCACAAGCCACCGTCTCTCGTCCAAGGGCAATACCAGCAATGGAATGATCAATTCGCATCCTGGATGAAGGACGTCGATGAAGAATGTTGGAAAATCATTGAGTTTGGTGATGAAAAGATTGATGATGAATTCACCAAAGGAAAAGACAGTGAGAAACGTGATATCAAGAATGTTACATGCTACAACTGCAAAGACAAGGGTCATTATGCTAACAAGTGTCCCAAGTGGAACAACTCAGACAACACCAATGGTGACAATACTGGGAACGACAAGAAGAAAGCTTTCTTTGCTGTCTGGGGTGATGATTATGTCAACTCTAATGATGAGCCAAAGGCACGGGTAATAACAAAATGTGTGCAATGACTCTAAAGTCATCAAGCGAGGAACAATAGGTAGATCTTGAAACCTTTTTTGGATCTCTTGTCGATTATGATAAAAAAGCTTTGATCTCTCTTATTAAAAGCATGTATAACAAAAGTCTTAAAACTTAAGAGGAATTGAATGTTGTTGAAGAAAATGTGCTTAACTGGATGAGTCTTTATCTAGAAAAGCTAGTTCCTCTGTTGTTCCTTGTGATAAATGTGATGCTACTTGCAGTGAACTTGAAAAACTTAGACATGAGAATGTTTCTCTATGCTTGACCTTATCAAACAATACTAATGTTGTATTGTCTCATGAACCCACTAAGACCGAGAGGGCCGGAACTGTCTCAGATGAAAGCTCAGATTAACAAAATCCACTTTATTCTAGTTGAGCAGAAGCTTAAGGAGGAAGAGATTACCTTTGTTGAGTCCAAATTTGGTATAGGGTACAAGGGTGAAAAGAAAGAGAGTGAAGAACATGAGTTAACCATACCTGAGCTTAGAGAATTGAAGGATATGGACCTCCAGAGAACAAGGATAGGAACTTCTACCTAGAGGAGCGTGTGAAAACTCTAGCGAATGGGTTGAATGCAAACCAATCCTGGTACATAGGCCAACCTGCCCATAAGATGTATCTCAAACAATCCCAAGGAAACCTACCGAGTACCCCTGATCCAGTTAGAGCCAAACAACGTAGGATCCTTGTTCCCAACCGTAAGTACACCTTGGTAGATTATAACAAGATATGTTGGCATTGTGGGAACAACGGCAGAAACTGTGCTAAGAAAAAGTTCACTGAAGAGTACACTCAGCGCAGGAGCAGTAGGAGCAACAATGTTGATTTGAATGATTATGATGCATCTTCTGACATGTTCTATGCTAAGCCTAGAGAATATCACTTTGTCTCTAAGCGACCAGGTAAAGCCAAGCTTGCCTAGGTCATTAAACACTAACTTTCCAAATGCAGGATGAAGTGAGGGGAACAACATGTGGTTCATTGATAGCGCATGCTCATGCCATATGACGGGAAATAAAGATCACCTCACCTCACTTCAACGACACTCTAGGGGAAGCGTTGTCCTTGGAGACAATAGATGCAGAGAGATAGTAGGAACAGGAGCAGCTGCTTTGAACTCAAACATCAAGATAAAAGAGATCAGTTTGGTTTATCAACTTGGTTTTAATCTTTTAAGTGTATCTCAACTGTGCGATCAAGGAGACAATGAGACTGTCTTCGCGTATCAAGATTGCTACGTAAGGAATAGAAAAAAACAAGGAAATTGTGTTGAAGGGTGTCCGATTCAATGATGTGTACACTATTGACACAACCTTCAAGCCTACAAGGGAACTGTGCTTTGCGTCTCTAGTTGAAGAGATGAAACTGTGGAACATAAGTCTTGGACACGCTAATCTTCAACTCATCCACAAACTCCACAAGAAGGAACTTGTTCGTGGTCTTCCAAATGTCCAATATGAGACCCATGGAGTTTGCGATGTCTATGTTAGAGGGAAACAAACACATTCCTCTTTCAACAGCGAACATGATGTTTCTACTTCTCTTCCTCTGGAACTGATCCATATGGATCTCTGTGGTCCCATGAGGATAAGAAGTCATGCAGGAAACATGTATGTGTTTGTTATTGTCGATGATTACTCTAGATTTACATGGACAATCTTTCTTTTTTCTAAGGAACATGTATTTGAGACCATGGCCGTTCCAACAATTTAGGGGGCCATGTGTTATAAAAACGATAATATTTTATTAATAAAATTAATAAAATAATTTTCTTTACACATTTTTTTATCGACACTTATTTATGACGTAAAATTTGAACTATAATACTTAAAAAATATCATAGGTCAAATATATATCATTATAATATACTAATTAAATACACAATAAAGTACATATGGTTTGTAAAATGGAATTAAATTAATACAAGAAAGTTTAATCGATTCATTGACATGTACAAAATATTTCATTAATACGATTTAAAATTTAGAATGTGTCCATAATAAATATAACATTTTGAACTTCTAAATCTTGTCCTTCTCTTTTACTTATGAACCTTATTAACCAAACTAATTAAAATAATTGAATCTTTATACGTTTTCTATTCTACGTTTACTCAAATAAAATCTAGTTGACACAACAAAAAGAATATACCTCTAATTAGTAAACCAAAAAAATCCTAACCTCAATTAGTCACTTAGTAATCAACAATATAAAATTTCTAATAAATATTGAAAGCAAATTCTAAATGGGTGAAGTTGGGGGAGGGGCCCAAAGTTAATGAAAAGATTTAAATATATTGATGGTGGTGGGGCCCACGAGAAAGGAAAAGAGTGGAAAAAAAAGTTGGGTGGATGACTCAAACACTGGTCCAATTTGATGTAAAATGGGCTTTTGCCAATTGAGCAATTGAACATTATATGTTAACAGATTTAATATATAAAGGGCCCTTACAATTTTGGGGGCCCTGTACAAAATCTCTTTTAGTACATGCTCAAGCACGATCCCGTTTAAGACATTTGAGTCATTCATCAAGAATGTGGAGACAAATTTGGGACAAAAACTAAGCGTCATTCGATTCGACCATGGAACGGAGTTTGAGAATGGAATGTTCCTTGACTTCTGTAGGGAACATGGCATTTCTCATAACTTTTCGGCTCCTAGTATATAACTATATGATATAACCATAGTATATAAACTATATAATATAATAGTATATAACCATAGTATATAACTATAGGATATAACAATATGATATAACCAAATTGGATATAACCATAGTATAAAACTATAGAATATAATACATGATATAACCATAGTATATATAACCAAATTGGATATAACTATAAGGATATAACCATAGTATATAACAATAGAATATAATATAGGATATAACCATAGTATATAACAATAGAATATAACCATAAGATTTAATCATAGTATATAACTATAGGATATAACGATATGATATAACCAAATTGGATATAACTATAAGATAAAACCATAGTATATATAGTTATAAGATATAACCATAGTATAACTATAAGATATCCATAGTATATATATACTATGGTTATATCTTATAGTTATATCCAATTTGGTTATATTCTATAGTTATATAATATGGTTATTATATATCTTATAGTTATATAACTATATGATATAACTAAATTGGATATAACTATAAGGATATATATAACCAAATTGGATATAACTATAAGATATAATCATAATATATAACTATATGATATAATCATAGTATATAACTATATGATGTAATATATGATATAACCATAGGATATAACGATATGATGTAATCAAATTGGATATAACCATAGTATATAACTATAGGATATAACCATAGTATATAACAATAGAATATAACCATAAGATATAATCATAGTATATAACTATAGGATATAACGATATGATATAACCAAATTGGTTATATCCTATAGTTATATACTATGTCTATATCCAATTTGGTTACATCATATAGTTATATACTATGATTATATCCAATTTGGTCATATTCTTATAGTTATATCCAATTTGGTTATATATTATGGTTATATTCTATATTTATATACTATGGTTATATCATGTATTATATTCTATTGTTATATACTATGGTTACATCCAATTTGGTTATATCATATCGTTATATCCTATAGTTATATTCTATGATTATATACTATATTATATTATATAGTTATATACTATTGTTATATCATATAGTTATATACTATGATTATATCTTATAGTTATATCCAATTTGGTTATATTATATCATTATATCCTATAGTTATATACTATGATTCTATCTTATGGTTATATTCTATTGTTATATATTATGGTTATATCCTATATTAGATTCTATAGTTATATATTATGGTTATATCATATAGTTATATACTATGATTATATCCAATTCGGTTATATTCAATTTGGTTATATCCAATTCGGTTATATCCAATTTGGTTATATACAGTAGAATATATTCTATAATCATAGTATATAACTATAGGATATAACTATAGAACATAATATAGGATATAACCATGGTATATAACAATAGAATATAACCATAAGATAGAATCATAGTATATAACTATAGGATATAATGATATGATATAACCAAATTGGATATAACTATGGTTATATTCTATTGTTTTATACTATGGTTATATCCTATAGTTATATACTATGGCTATATCCAATTTGGTTACATCATATAGTTATATACTGTGGTTATATCATATATTACATCCTATAGTTATATACTATGATTATATCATATAGTTATATATTATGATTATATCTTATAGTTATATCCAATTTGGTTATATATATCCTTATAGTTATATCATATAGTTATATAATTATAAGATATATGATATAACCATATTATATAACTATAGAATATAACCAAACTGGATATAACTATAAGATATAACCATAGTATATACATACTATGAATATCTTATAGTTATACTATGGTTATATCTTATAACTATATATACTATGGTTTTATCTTATCGTTATATCCAATTTGGTTATATCATATCGTTATATCCTATAGTTATATACTATGATTATATCTTATGGTTATATTCTATTGTTATATACTATGGTTATATCCTATATTATATTCTACTGTTATATACTGTGGTTATATCCTTATAGTTATATCCAATTTGGTTATATATACTATGGTTATATCATGTATTATATTCTATAGTTTTATACTATGGTTATATCCAATTTGGTTATATCATATCGTTATATCTTATAGTTATATACTATGGTTATATACTATATTAATATATACTATGATTATATAGTATAGTTATATCTAATTTGGTTATATCCTTATAGTTATATCCAATTTGGTTATATCATATAGTTGTACTGTTAATGTTAACCTTTTTTTTGTAAGCCGGGTTACAGGCCCAATTGCTAACTTGTGCGGTAAGGTTTAACGCACAGCTACATTGTCATACGTTAAGGTTTAACACACCAATTCTGGATATTTTTCACTTTTTTTCCTTGTGGGTTAAGGTTTAACGCACCAACATGTACGTTTAACTTAACTGCATCAAATAGTGTGCGTTTAGACGATTTTTCGTGTGTATATAGGGGGACCCTATAACTATCTTCGTCGGAGGTACTCTGGTGGCCCCCACCGACCACCGGGTTCTTGGGGGAGTTAGGCGTTGGTTGACCTTCAAAAGAGTGAGAGGGCTGGCCATTGTTGGAGTTGGTGGGGGCTCTTGATGCCAAGGGTTTTACAGTTGGTGGTCATGCAACTATGCAAGCGCCCTGGAGCCGTCAATTGCCCTCAAAGAGGTGCAATTGTAAGGCTATGTTCGGTAACAGATGTTGTTACTTATGCTGATGCTGATACTTATGCTGGTGCTGATACTTAAATTTAATGCTGAAATTATATACTTATTTTCTTATGTATGTTCGGTAAATAATACTTATTTATTAGAATTTTTATATCAAAATTCCAAAAATATCCTTCAATATTTGTAGCCTTAGCTGCACCTGCCCATCACGTGATTTCATTTTCTCTCGACCTTTTGCACTTGCACGTGACCTGTACGTGAACTGGCCCCATCTTTCCATCTTCAATCTTTCGCTAACCCCCGATGTCTCTCCTTCTTCAATCTGTTCCATAGGAGGCAAACCTAGCTCATTCTCGGCGACTGCTCCATCTTTCCATCTTCAATCTTTCGCTAGGAGGCTTAGGGTTTTCGTTGCTGGTGGCATTCGTCCTCGGTGGAGGCATTCGTCGTCGGTGGAGGCATTCGTGGTCCCCCGCTGTTGCAAGGCCGGCCGTCGCGACAAGGTAAATGCTTTCACAGATTTCTTCACGTGTAGACATAGATGTCCAATTGTTATCCTAAAATCAAATGTTTGAGTTTGAACTTTGGGGCTTAGGGTTCGCCGCTCATGTCCAGTAGTTAATTTAGGGCTTGTTGATCTCTTGGCTCTCCTAATTTGTTAATCTAGGGGTGGTAAATTTTCTTGTATATTTGTGTAGGGGTGATAGTTTTTTGATTAGTATGAACTTGTGATCTTTTTGGGATATATTGTGAATCAAGTGGATTTTCATTATAACATATGTTAGTTTCACTCTTATTTCTCTCATCTTGTTACTTCTGCAATAAGAGTTGCAGAAATAAAATCATACGAGAACATTCCAAGTTCAATTCAAGCATAATTGGATTGTGAGTACTAGAACTACTTTCATGACTCATGATCAAAGCCTTGCTTAAGGGAGAGGATTATACATTGTTGTTGATGTATCCTTAAAGTGCTGATCTAACTGAGTTACTTAGGCTGGATTTTGTGTCTGTGCAGACATATATTGGAACTAATGCATGAAGGGGTGAAGGTGCTGCTTGTTCAGTCCTATTCACGACATATGGTGTTATAAAGAGCTAATATGCATTTGGACGTTCACTGATTTGTTTGTAACACTTATTCATGTACTTCATCCTTATTATATTATAAATGTTTGTAGAACAGTGGGTCATAATACGTCTGTGATAAGGCACTAATCGAACCAAAGCTGGGGCTTCATTATTCATATGTGGGTTAGCTTTTCGTTGTCGGGATAGCTTATTCGTTATCAAGTAAACCAAACGAATATTAATTAATTGTGTTCTGTTTTAGTGTTTGTATGGCAACTGATAATATCTTCATGTCATTTAAATGTATAATAAAAAAGTGGTGCATGGTTTGAGTGGAAATGTTGGTGAGAGATTTATGTATATAACATGTGTAATAGCATGCAAATATTTATATCAAATTTTTATTTGGGGTTTTTAAACAATGCAAGCAAATTAGTTGTACTGAGTCCATCAAAATGATGACAAAATTAATTGAGATTATTGTATGAAAGATATAGGTGTTCTGTATTCAACAAATATGGCTTTGGTTCGGTTAGTGCTTCATAACTCTACTGAGATTAGGATACGGCAGTTATTATGGCGAACAAAACCCTGAAACGGTGCCACGATTACAGTAACCATGTTCTTAGGGAACAACGAACTAATGGAAATGCAAACGAAGCGGGAAAAAACATTAATAATTGCAAACGAAGCGGGAAAAAACATTAATAATTGAAGACGCGTGCACACAACGCTTTGGTGACAGGAGATAAGGGGCTTCTGCGGAAATTGCGATAACTATCATCGAACTACAACGAAACACAACATAACACCTAGAATGAACAAGCTATGTAATAGGAAAACAAAAATTCAAAAGAACATGATTACCAATTTTCCTTAAACTCACCGCAATCTTAATTTCCCACCAGGCATCATCCCCCAAAATGGCCCCAGTTTCAGGGTCATATTCGACATCGCCACTGGCTTCGAATCGGTGCCATAGGTGCCAATTCTTCTTAAGGATTTCAAAATGGTTCTTCACAGATTTGACCATAACGGCGCTTCCGGTATCCTCCCCTTTTTATTAAATAAATTGAACCTAGTACATACAAAATGGCCACCAGGCAACATCTCCCTTACTGCCTAAATGCTATGTAAAATTAATGAACAAGCTAACATTTCAGACCACCCTAAACCTGCAAAACCAACATATCATACACAATCCACATGACATATAAAGCCTGCAAAACCAACATACAACATGCAAAACCAACATACATAATATTAGACCACATCTGCATTCCCCACCCAAAATGGGTAATGCCTACATCGGTTTCCTTACATCAGTTTTGTTACATCAACTACTTGTGCCCTGCATATATGATACAAAATGGCAAACATAGAATGCCCAAGGTTAACAATTGTATGCATAAAACACCAAAATGGCATACAAAATTACATGCCATGCATATATGATACAAAATGGAAAACATGAATGCCCAAGGTTAACATCGCAGGCTACACACTACACTTAATTCTCGTGCAAAATGTGCCCCACATAAATACTAAAACCAAGCAATAGCACAATCGTGAGGATTACTATCACACATAGCGCAATCCTTCTAAATCTTCTTAAATTGTCTCGTTCCAAGCATACGAGCACATGTGCAGTGGTTATACCTGCAAGTCTGTCGACCAATGTGTTGTTACCACTCTTAGCGACAGTCTGATGTTGACTGTAAGCAGCAATGTCGAGCTTAAATTCATCGAGACGGCTTCGTTGTCTGGTAGCTAGGGCTTGTAGTTGAGCTTGCATTTAACTATATAAGTGTTGACTGGACTGAACTTGCATTAACAACCACTTTGAGCAAAACCAGCACAGGTATGAGGTTGATATAACATAGTAAGATTGAGTAATTGTGTATATATAATTGGAAGGAACCAAAAGTGCTGACTGGACTGAACTGGCATAAACAACCATTTAGAGCAAAACCAGCATAGATTATGAGGTATGACCTTATGAGGTTGATAATATAAATGCACAAACATGGGACCTTCTTTTCACAAGCAAACAACCATATATGGTGTCCTGGATTTCTTTTAATTACCTCTTATTAGACTTTATGATACAAGTTAAATGTGTAATATTTCTGGAAACATAGTTATATGTGTAATATTTTCAAAGGTGTTGTTACGCAATAAGAAAAAATCCAAAGGGGTGTTCAGTAATTTCAAAGGTGCTAAATTATGCAGCATAATTTAGCAATCATCAATCGATTCCACAAACTAAAAAAAGGCAACAAATTCAGAATCCATAGACATGATTTGGCCTCTACATATGGCTGTCAATTGGGTTTGCAGTATCAAGCAAAGAAGAAAGTGACCTCTCATCATTCATTGAAGCTTCAAAGATCAGAGAAGACAAATATCAACAAAATGGAAACAATGAAAAGTAAAGTAAAAGCAAAGCAGAAAGTGAACTAAGTTCACAAACCATAAGTCCAACATACTAGGAAAAGGAAAAGATAATTGCACGTCGTAGAAATAGACAACATAACAAATCGGTAGCTTTATAAAAGACATAAACATATAAGCCAAAAGATCATAAAGTTCAGTTGTCAAGCAGATAAGATAAATGTAGAACTGGAAGAATGCCTAATAACAACTACATAAATTACCTAAATAACATTCTCATTAGCATAAACGGTACTAATATTTATAGTAGAAGTAGTTTAGCATGTCTACTACCTGTTAGTGGGTTTTGGCATTTATAATTTAGACAAAAGAAAAGACCCTTAAATAATTGTATCTTATATGTACAGGTAGAACTGGAAGAATGGCAAGAACATGAGTTGTATCCCACACAAGTTCAGTTGTCAATAAGATCAAAGTGTCAAGCAGATAAATCGAAACCCTAAAAGCCCTAAAATTAAAACCCTCCTGAAAGCTAAAAGCCCTAAAATCTAAACTCAAAAGCCCTAACATCGAAACCCTCTTGAAAGCTAAAAGCCTTAAACCCTAATAACCCTAAAAAACCAATTGAAATCCATGAGACTCGTGAAACCCTAAAATCAAAGGCCCCAAAAGTCCAAAATCGAGGAAGTTAGAACGGCGAAAGGAGCAACCTGCAGCGAATCGTCGAGCTTCGAGAGATGTCGGGGGTCGTCAAGCTGAAGAGCGAGGGGAGGAGAGGAAGATGAAGAGTGAGGGGAGAGAAATGAAGAGCGAGGGGAGAAAGAGGCATACCTGCAACAAATCGTCGAGCTTCCAAGGAAGAGCGGCTATGGAAGACAAATCACAGTCGATAAGATGCCTGCCCTTTTCGAGAGGAGAGGAGAGTCAAGACTACGGGAAATCGACGAGGAGAGGAGAGATGTCGGGGGCAATGGGTGGAAACAATCCTCCTTTTCCTGTAGAAAAGTATGAAAAATTAGGGGGACATGCCTTTTTTTCACAACCATTTTTGAGCATTTGTAAGCAAGAAAGAGGAGTTTAAAGTATGTAGAAGGTGAACAACCGAACACGTTGTAAATATACTTTTTTGGATAAAAAAACAGCCGAAGCACAAATAAGTAAGATTCTAGGTATAGCCGAACGGAGTCTAAGTCTATATTTTGTCCCTCAAATTGACTAATCCTCAAGTTTTTATGCGTTGTGATTTTATGACAATCCATAAGCGTTTACCTTCATTTTACTCTTTTTTTAGGTCAAGACCTTGATTTTACTCTAGTAAAGTCTCAATATCGATTCTAACTTGTATTAAGTCATCGTGAAGTCATTTTCACGAAAACAAGTCTTCGTGAAGTCATTAATTAGTAAATTTAGTCCAACAATATAAAGGTTAGAGATTAATATATATGACGAACCTTAACAGGTAAAATACACGAGAACAACATATTACAGGTTAGAGATTAAATTTTGAAATTTATGTGAAATAAGTAATTAGGTAAATGTAAAAGAGGAAAACAAATAGTTCTAACTGATAATGTCAAACAAACCCAAAGTTTTCTTACATGTAAAGATGTGTTGGAATACCTATTTCACCTCCGAAGTTAGGACTATATAATGGTGTGGGACTATTCATATCCAATCGGTTTTGGGATGAAATTTTATTGGGCCTTTGTATTGGCCGAGCTATGAGTTAATGAAGTTAGTTTTTGGGCGGATGATTGATACAATTGTGGGTTGGTACGTGCACTGTGCAGAGTTTGTCCTTGAGAGAATCCAGAAACATATTGATCAACGGACTGATTTCACTAAACAGCCAGAAGTTTCATGTCGGGATCCATCGTTGCGTAGACGTACACATAAAAGGTGTCACAATCGTCGCATCTGGAAGTAGTCCACTATCAAAACGGGGGATGATTGCATATCAGTTGGTCCTGGTACTAGGAATTTGTGGATTGAACATGTTAACTGTGGCACTGGCCACGGAATCAGGTGAATTATTTCTAATAATAAGTATTTTTCTTGCTCTCTTTCTTTTGGTAATATATAATCAAATTACACTAATAATGAAATTTTGAAGTTAGTGATAGTAATTCATATGACGGATTCCACTTGAAAGAATTTAGAACAAAAGAAGATTGAGCAGATTGAGGTACAATTACAACTAGGAATCAATCCCTATTAGCAAAGGTTCCCTATTTAAGATTTTCGCTAATTTATTATTCTATTTCAATAATGTACATTTATTCTTTCATTATTTTTATTTTTTGATAAGGTAAGAATTCGATTTACCCCATATAACAATATAGGGTAGATCGATAGGCCGATAAATCGGCATTCGGACACACCGGCATGAGAACAAACAACAAAACAAGCAAGAAAATACAACAAAGCATAAAAAAATAGCCTAATACAATCTTGGGAGAGAAGAGAGTAAAGCACTAAGAAGCGCCACCGGCCCACCGGACAACGGGTCAGACAGTAAAGTGCAGAATGGACCACCATGACGTTGCCCTCACCTAAATGAGGGATCTTGAGGGGTCTCGACCACCTTGATGTTGCCCCATAGTAAGGGGATCTTCAAGAGCCTTGCACACGACCAACCACGTCCGGAACAACTCGATCTCCACACAAGAAAGGCTCCAAAATTGCAAAGAAGTATCGACAATCAAGCTTGAATCAACGGGTCAAGAAAGAGATTTAAGATTCAAAGATCAACTCTAAACAATCCAAAGACGAGCAATTTCAAAATACTAATGATCAAAGAAGTGCAAGAAAGCCCAAAGGAACTTCTAAACCCCTTATTTGATAGATTTTGGTTAAAATAATATTTTTTCTTTTTCTATTTGAGTGAAAACTTGCCCAACAAGCATTCTCAATTGATGTTTCCTTTGTATTATAATTTGGTGTGGTGCACTATATATTTTTTTTCTTTGTAAAGCACAGATTAGGTTTTGTAAAAAAGAAACCAGTTAAACCCAATAAAGACAATCGTAAAATCGCCCAGATAATGGGTTATGGTACAAAGCATTAATTAGCTGCACTTTCCCTGTTTTCTGTAAACACAATTTTGTTTTAATTTTGCCTGCTAGGACATCTTTGTTAACAATCTGCTCAGTTTGTGATTGATCATCAAAGGTCATCTGTGACCATAAAATAATCTGTGTAACAATTTCTTCCTTCCAATTCAAAAGAAAGAATGCAAAACAAAGCAATCTCATTTCCAGAGGAGAACTTTGTTCAGTAATGTGTGGTATCCTCAATGGTTGTTCAAAACTGTCTAGTAGTCATAAATGCCAACTAACTAATAAATAGTAGAATGTGTGACAGTAATTGTTCAAGTTCAGTTTGTTCATAGGATAGCAGTTGTTCAGTTTGTTGTCAAAAAGTTGTTGTTGTCCTTTGTTCACATTCCTGCTTTGTGAGAAGACCTTGAGGTTTCATCCCAGTTCGCTGGTGTATTGGTTTGGTGTAAGGATCACCATTACTTTTGGGCTCCTCACACGTAATGTTGATGTTTGTTTTTCTGCACTCAATGGCACCCAATCTCCCATTTGTTCATCCAATTCCAAATTCTGCATGACCGCCAAAAAGTCATAAACTGTCATTTGGTCAAATTTAAGATTGATAATAGCAAAACACAAGGGAAGAAAGCACAGAGAAACGATAATATACTTTTGAGTAGTATGATTTTTTACAGAGGTTCTAGTACACACATATGACATTCCAGTATCATTGCTGATATTAAGCAGTAATTCACATTGTTTGCAGCTAGCATATGTATCCTGAATGGTCCAGAAGTTGAACTTCTTGTTCCTGTCAATAAATTGTGTTAGGGGTTCAAATTTTGCAGAGATCAAAATCTCTATAAGTTTGTTCAGAGAATGAGTGTTCAGTTGGTTAGATTGTTCAGAGACCAGTAGCATTTTGTGTTTCCAATCAGGGAGCCAAACCTGATGAGAATCTTGTTCAAGGTTAAGATGTTCTAAGAGATAGAGATTGTGAGTCTCAGAGCTTGAATCCAAAGAGGATTTGTTCATAGTAGGAGGGTTAACCTCATTAGTATTCAGGATAGTTGGTTCAGAAGCTGATTTTTTATCAGTAGCAGAAGTGCTAGAGAAACCAAGAGCCAGACAAACCACACACAAATAGGAACAACCAAAGGAAGCACCAGTAAAATGTAGTAGTAAGCGGAATGGAGTTCATTGGTTGGATATTCAAGTTCAAGCATGTAAGGTAACAATAAATAGGTAAGCAAAATCCCAAACACAGAAACAGGTACAACGAAAGCAAGAGTAAGGAGGGAGTACACCTTAGATTTGTAAAGCAGAGCGGTTGACTGTTATTGCTAGAATGTAGTATTAGGTTGATATTACGTTCCTTTAAAAAAAGGTTGATTTTAAGTTAGGTGGAGTTTTATGATTTGATTGGTATGATCTATTCTACGGTTGACTTTAGTAATTAGTAGCAATAAGAAATTTACCAAATTACTTGCCCATGTAATCTTATCCAAGCTTATTATGCTATCCTTTTCTGGGTTCACATAGGATTCGGGTGTGAAGATAAGCAATATAACGTACAAAGGGATTCGAGGCACATCAACGTCAAAGTTTGCAATGGCATTCAATTGCAGCCCTTCAAATCCGTGCACGAGGATCAATCTTGAAGATATCCACCTTCCTTATGTACATCAAGAAGCTCAATCCACATGCAAAAATGCTCTAGGAACAATGCAAGGACCAGTCCATCCAAAAAGTTGCTTTGAATCTTGATCATCCATCCTTGTACATTCAGGAAGCTGTTTTTATACTCTCATTTGCTTATGTAAAAAAATAGTGTATTCTAAGATTTTTAAGAAGTTAATTGGTCTTGGTCTTCTCATTGGATGTGGGTTTAGATAGGCCTTATACAAATGGTGCTTAATTGATAGTCAAACAATTTTTATTCCATCTAGAAGCTCAAAAGGCTTAATTTGATTCTTTCACAAAATACACTCTCCTCGTTCTTTGCACCGAAGTTCTTGGGTGTGTGTGGTTGGTTTTGATTGTGCTCAAAGCATACGCTTCATACAAACCAGCTATTCGGTGTCACATGTGAATCGATTTCAAGCCTAGCATATAAGTACATGATTACTCCTCTTATTGTCAATTGGTTTTAAAATGGAACCACAATAAACTTATATGTTGGACTTGATGGTTGTGGCATAATATGATCTCTCCCCCAACACAAGCAACATCTTGATCGACGGTTGACTCTCACTAAACAACCAAAAGTTCCACATTGGAATCAACAACCGTCAAAACGTACGCATCCAAGGCGCTAGGATCATCGTCTCCGTAAGTAGCCCCAACATTGATGGCATCCACATTCAATCCTCAATGCACGTCGCGGCCTTCAACTCCACCATCAAATCTGGCAATGATTTCATTTTGGTTGGTCCTGGCACTAAAAGTTTGTGGGTCAAAGACGTCACTTGTGGCCCTAGCCATGGAGTAAGGTCTTTTTTTCTACTCAATGTTTGTTTTACTCAGCATCATAAGAAATTTTCTCCATACAAACTAACATTATAGTTCTAAGTGTTTTTTGGTAAATTAGATGATGATTGTTGTAATTTGTTGATGTGTTACAGCCTGTGAAGCACGGACACAGGACACGGAAATGGCAGGACACGGGGAAGCAGCAAACCCAAAAAATAGAAAAAACGGACACGGCGGGACACGTGAATATAAATTGAATTATATATCATTTTAAAGCTATTGTAAAGAGGAATATATTGACATTAATAAGAGATACATATATAATATCCAATGGCATAAAAATGGTTAGTATTTTTAACAATAAAGAGGTGTGCGCATGCTGGACGGCGGTGGCACCGGTGAGGAGAGACGATTGGTGGTGGTGAGGAGCGACTACTGGTGGGTGGTGAGGAGCGAAGGGAGTAAAGATTGAAGAGAAGAGAGGTTGGCTGCTGTTAGCTAGGGTTAAAATTAAAAAGATGAATTTTTATTTTTATTTTCACTTATCAAAACACTGCGTTTTGATGTCCTAGTGTGTCTTGATTGTGTCCAAAATGTGTCTGAAATGTTGATCGTGTGTCTTGACCGTGTCCAAGACGTGTCCGAAATGTTGACCGTGTCTTGATCGTGTCTCGACGTGTCCTGGTGCTTCTGAGCCGTGTCCTGACACTTCTTGGTGTCCGACACGGGAACGAGCTCTGTATAGTCGTATCCGTGCTTCAGAGGTTACAGCATTGGGACTTGGGAGCCTAGGAAGCAGCGCGGATGAAAAAGGAATACAAAATATGACACTTAAGACGGTTGTGCTCAACGGTACCACAAATGGGATGAGAATAAAGCTGTGGGCGAGGCCCATCAACCCCTTTGTCCAAGACGTACTCTTCTAAGACATCGTAATGGAAAATGTTAAGATCCCAATCATCATTGACCAAAATTATTATCCTAACAAGAAAAACTGTCCTAATCAGGTATACAACTTTATAATCCATCTAACTAATCACAAAATGCCAACAAGAAAAAAATAAGAGTAGAAATAGAACTTGCATAAGTACATACCAACCTCCCAAAAAAAATCCATACACGTTTTTCAGGCTGAATTTAAAATTTTGTAATAATCTATTATGAAAATGTTTTTTCCCCTTCCATTGTCAGTTTGTGACATATACGGGTTAAATAGTAATTAGATTATACAACTAGCATGTATTCCCGTGTCTTGTACGGGTATGGCCATATATTTTAAGAATGGATTTAAATTTGTTTATAGTATGTGAAATATAAAAGAGAATTATATAGAAAAATTAACATGATATATCGGAAAGATAATTTCTTGATTGGAATAATTTATAAGGTGTATTGTATGATGAAAATTAAAGGTAGATGTGTGAATTTATATTAATAGAAGAAACTATAAATTAGGAATTTTATATAATTATTAAAAATATAACTGTACTAAAATAAAACTGCATATTGTATTCTTTATAATGGAGTTTACGGACAATCTATTTACACTTATTAAATCATGATTCATGAACACTAATTAAGTATGATAATAATATTTTTGGTAAGTGCATAATTATATGTATGTTGGTGGATGAACCGTATAACATTAACTATTTACGGACCATCTATCTATATACATATCTTTATAATGGCGTTTACGGACCATTAACGTACATATTATATTATGGACACTAATTAAGTATGATAATAATATTTTTGGTAAGTGTATAATTATCATGTACAATGGGAAATATTTTGGGATGGTAATTTAGGAAATTTGTATAAATGAAAGATAAAATAAATTATAAATAGAATAAGGATGAACAGGTAAATGTACATAATTATTTGATGACGTGACATACTTAGATGAACGACACGTAGGAGAGACAATTGCGGCTTTAGTAGTAGTATATATATAGATGATGATATGTTATCTTATCGAAGCTGATTGCCCTTTTTTTCATGATCGTGTAGGAATCGAGATGAGTTATTAAGTACTTGACATTTAGGGTTTGTTTGGTGTAGATGTATATAAAGATATTTTTGTGGATACATATTTATTTAATACTCCTTATAATACTACTCCGTATTTGATAAACAGTAGTTAAAAATGCATTTCAATGATTAAATGTGAAGAATTAATTGCACAAATTTCAAAGCTCTATAAGTACTTTTCTTAAATAAGTATCTTAATTAACAAAAATCCATTATAAATATCTCATCAAACTAGGCCTTAATTGTAGCACTTCAAATCCGTATAAGGTAGGGGTGTGCAGATTCGGCCCGGACCGGAAAAATGAACCGGACCGGATCGAAAATGCCTGGACCGGACCGAGGGAATTACAGTCCGGTCCGCGGTCCACATATTTTTAGAATTCTGGTTCCGATCCGGTCCAAACCCGGCCGGTTTTTGGTCCGGACCGGATGGACCGATTTTTATTATTTTTATATATTAATATCTTATAATATTATTAAAAATTAGTTTTTAGTATAAATATAAATAAATAACAAAATATATTGTCTAATATTATACACAATAATTATAAAAATAGGAAAAATAATTAATTTTTCATTTATATAAAACTAAAAAATAAAAAATATATAAACCGGTCCAAGACCAGACCGGACCGAATCATACCGGTCCGGTCCAAGGTTTCCAAAAATTCCGGTCCATCGGACCGGACCGAAAAAAGCGATCTGGTCCGGTCTGGACCGGATGCACAGCCCTAGTATAAGGGAATCATGCTTGAAGATGTCGAATCTTACTCCAGCTGCTATCAAACGTAAAGCGCGATCCACATGTAGAAATGCAGTGGGAGCAGTTAAAGGAAGCATCCAACCGGAAAGTTGTCTAGCTAGCTAGTAGATCAATTTGTAAACGGATGTATATAAATTGCTCAATTAGGTACTCCATCCGTTAAGTTTTAATTGACGTTTTAGGTTTAAGTCCTTGTTAAGTTTTAATTGTCATTTTAGATTTTTTTATCTATTTTTTTCAGATTTATCCTTATGTTTAGTAATTTTTTTATTATTATTTTTTGGGTTCTTAATATTTTATTCATTGTTTTCCCATTTTTTAGGAGAAACGTAACAAGATAAGATTTTCTTTTGATTTTCTAATTTTTTTTTTGTGAGATTTCATGAACAGTAATAAAAAAAAGTAATTAGTCACTAATCATAAGAATAATCTAAAAAAATAATTAGTTTTTTATTTTGTCTTAAATTTGCTAGAATGTCAATTAAAACTTAACGGAGGGAGTATAACATAATTAGGAACTTAAAATTCTGTAATGTTAATTTGTCTACTTATCACAGCAAACAATCAGGACAAACATAATTTTATTCTAAAGTAAAAATAGATTAGACAAATCAACATTACTCAACAAACAATTAGGAAAGACTTGCATGATTGTACAAATTTGAGTCAATTCATACCTACTAGCAATCAAGCATTTAAAAAAAAAATGAACCGGATTTCTATGCGCTACTACATGAAGCATAAAAACGTGGTTCAGTTTTGAGTGCACCTCCTAGTGCCCAAAATGCGGTACGAGATATAAAAATCTCGGTGCAAACCTCAACTGCATTTTGGATAAAATTTATTCTTGATAAATACAACATTCACTTAATCCAACAAGCCGCAAGATGTTTTCAAACCGACTTTAATCTCATCCCTATAGTTGACTTCTACACCAAGTCTCTAGCTAACCCATTCATTAAATGGTCTACTAGATTTTGTTGAGACCGAACAAACTCAACTAAAATCACCCCATGAGTGATCAACTCACGTATCGTGCTATGTCTAACGCCCAGGTGTCGCGACTTACCATTATAGACTTGGCTATATGCCTTCTTTAAAGTAGTTGCACTATCACAATGGATAGATATAGGTCAAATCGATTTCAACCACAAAGGAATCTCATATATCAAGGCTTTTAGCCATTCTACCTCTCTACCGACAATCGTTAACACTACGATTCTGACTTCATGGTCGAACTTGTAATGCAAGTTTGCTTCTTAGAGGCCCATGAGATGGCACCTCCCTCAAGCAAGAACACTCAACCACTAGCTTGTAGAAGAATGATCTTTTATGTTGGTGATCCAACTCGCATCCAAAAATCCCTCTAGGACCGAGGGAAACCTGATCACATATATATGACAAACCATAATTCTTTTCTTATCCCCGATGCCTTCTTGATGCGCCATTGATTTGACCGGAGGGCCTTAGAGAAAAAGGGACAAATTTGGAAAGGAAAACAGGATCAACGAGCACGTCTTAACCGGGGAAGCAAGTTCCCATAGACGGCGCCAGTGGAGATTCAAAAAGTCGCGATATGGAAGTTTGATGGCGTATCGCGCCCACTGTATTCTCAATCCTTTCCTGCGGGTCCATCCGAGGACTTCTTTTCTTATCTTTGTGGATTGTCCTTCTTCTTCTTTTTATGGATGATGGTGATGGCTCCTCTTGATCTTCCTTATGATGACCTGAAAAATTCCAAGGGTGTTGTCCCTTGGGAAGATCCTCCACAGGTGCAAAGTTAGAATGATGCGGTATGAAGATGATAATGATTTCTTCGTGAGAAATTTAAAGATGGATTAATCAGTGTGTTTAGATGAATGAAGCTTTTGAGGGTTTAGAAGAGTGGTAAACTGAACTGATGATCTTCCTTTGAACTTTCAAAATCTCCCACAACGGATGAGTTAAGAGCTTTGAGATTTTTGCTCTCTTCAAAACCCCTCTTTAACTGACTGCTAACTCTCCCTTTTATAGCCGAAGGAGTGTCACTCTTAGGTTAAGCAATCATACCATAGAAAGTAAAGGCATGGCCTAGAGGATTACTTTTCCGGATTTTATGGTACAAAATTTTTGTTGAAGACGCCACCTCTCATACTTCATTAATGTTGTGACCGTACGAACACACCAGATCAGATCTTACCGTACGGACGAGCTTCGGCCGAGATTTCTTTTGTATGAACACACCTCCTTTGAATTTCATTTGTACTTGCTCATGTGACTTGGTTACTCTTGGATCTTAATCAGATCACCTCACACGTGGGTCGATCTCTTTCTTAAGACATTTCTCATGCCGTTATGTCCATCTGGTGACCGTATGTGTTCAATGATCACAATCATACGGTGCAAGGATAACCTTGGATCCATCCTTTTGTTGGTTCGTATTTGCTCATGTGACACTGATATATCTAAGTCTTGATCCTATCTTCTTACGTACAGGTTAGTCGCTTTCTCAAGACTTTCCTTATGCCGTTATGTCCATTTCATGACCGTATGTATTTGGCGATTACAATGATATGGTATGATGATGATGGCAGATTCATCTCGTCAACGTCTTCTTCATGTGGTTTATGCTTGACAACGGATGTCGTCATTTCTAGATTGGATGACCTGGATTTGGTGATGACGTCTTATTCATGTCGTAATAGATTGTTTGATTTCTTTACGATAGGTGTAATCATTTTTTGTTGACTTCTTTTCAAGGGAGTTTACATGTGGTCGTTACTTTGGCGTTCCACGTGTATGGTCCCGTTTTTGGCATCGTCAGTTATATGTAGCAACGTTTAATTGGTCAACTAGTTTGACACTGGACTTTCTTAAGAGTTCTATCTAAAGACTACAAGTTATTTCTATTGGAGGTGTGATAAGAGACACTGATATTTGAAAGGTCCACCACTCTACTCCTTTGTAGGATAATTGTGTTCTATTTTGAATGTAAAGTGACTTAAATGATTGAATCAGGCGGTCAAAACCTTAAAAAATACATCTATGTTTGTATATTTGTACGGACACACAAACATGTCCATATGTATAGGATTATTTTAAAAAATATTAGAGGTTAATATGTTAACTTCTTTGGTGATCGATCCTTTCAAACTATGAAAAAGATGCATGATCATGATAGGTCGTTTACCTAGTTCAAAATGATAATACTATAATAGTTATCATGACACTACCTACAAGTCTACAACAATCCGATCGATTATGTACCAACCATGTATAATACATATATAAGGTCGACGCCCGTCGTTTTCCTGAGTTATATCATTCATAACATTAACATTATTTAATATACTAAATTATTTTTAGTATTAAAACGTAAGAAAACTCGTTGCAACTATTCAAATTACTTTAATATTCCTCATTTGACTCATCGATTTTTGGGTGTGCAGAATAAAAAAACATGATTCCAGGGTAATTTTTAATCCAACATGCTTTGTATTAACACAATCGTTATCGCGCACATACACGCCTCTAGGCTGTAGTTTGGTTTCTATCTGCATGGTCAATGAAATAATTAGAAATAAGTAATTTCGATCAGTCAAGCACTTGAAGTAATTACAATGATTTTCTGAAGATGTTGTATGTATTTCAAAGAACGAGAAAATGTAACTAAGAATTTTCAGTGTAAAATACATATCACATAATCATTGTAAGCATGGTACCCTAAAGTTAACTCATTTTCTTTTCATACAATTTTGTTTAATGAATTCGTCTTAGTTCTAGCTAGGTAGCTCCGGCTATAATTCAAATGTTAACGTTGATTTAAACATATTTTACTAATTTCAAATAGTCACTCAGTCGCTTTTATTTATCCTTTTAAAATTGAACATATGTATCAAGAAAGTTTTAAAATGTATTAAAAATCCCTTAATCAAATATTTAACTTTTACATAGAGAATGAAAAAAAACTAAATTTAGTTTAATAGATAAATTTGAAAGATTTTGACCTAAATTTATATATAAAGATAACTACTTATGAACGGGAATAAAAAACTAAAAAAGAAAGTATAAATGAGCAAAGATAAAAATCTAAGAATTCGATCTCAACACATTTCATGACTAACTTCTCAATGAATAGTCAGATCAATGAAATAGTCTTTTTTATTTATGACTGTCTTATTACATATCCGGTTTAATTAGTCAGATCAATGAAATAGTCTTTATTATTTGTATATATTTCGCCGCTCAATTTTATTTGTATATGTAGTTATGTACCAATGGCACGGCTATATATATATATATATCTCACTTTGTACGTACATATATCATGTGCATCATACGCAAATTTTTTAAAACAATAATGGATAAGACAAAGAGCTCATCAGGAAGCCAAATCCTCCTATCACTAACCTCTTTTGTTTTCCTTTACTTCTTGCTTCTGACAACAACACTTGAAGTTACCACGTACATTATTCCCACACCTTCCAACACCAAACCATCAAAATGATCAAATATCGTATTTCAACATCCTAACTTTTGGGGCCAATCCCAACGGCACTGAGGACACTAGCGCTGCACTCCTCAAAGCTTGGATGCGGAGTGGCCGGGCCCGCGAGCATCCACGTCCCAGAGGGAAGGTTCCTAACGGGGCCCGTGTTGTTCAGCGGCCAAGGGTGCAGGAACCGCGCCATAACCCTCTCCGTCAGAGGTACTCTGGTGGCCCCCACCGACCACCGGGTTCTTGGGGGAGTTGACCGTTGGTTGACCTTCAAAAGGGTGAGAGGGCTGGCTATTGTTGGAGTCGGTGGGGCTCTTGATTGGAAGGGTTTTACTTGGTGGTCATGCAAGCACTCTGGAGCAATCAATTGCCCTCAAAGGGGTGCAATTGTAAGTCTATATATTGTCCCATAAGCTTTATATGTGATCATCCATGCATGCTTGCATAATATTTACTTTTCTCTGATGAAGTCTCAAACTTTGATCTTAATTGCATAATATGCCAACAAACGTTTGATGGAACAAATAATCTTGGTGCAACACTTTTAGGGACATTATTACAAGTGCGCGCTTCTTAAACTCTGATCTTAATTGCATACGTAGAGATTAGTTAATAAAGAATTTGGTACGTGCATATGTACGTGTGCAGAGTTTGCTCTTCAAAGAATCAAGGAACATATTGATCGACGGACTGGTTTCACTAAACAGCCAAAAGTTTCACGTGGGGATCTATCGCTGCCTAGACGTACGCGTCCAAGGTGTCACAATCGTCGCGTCTGGAAGCAGCCCCAACACAGATGGCATCCACGTCACCATTTCTAACTCCACCATCGAAACTGGGGACGATTGCATCTCAGTGGGTCCTGGTACCAGGAATTTGTGGATTGAACATGTTTATTGTGGCCCTGGCCACGGAATCAGGTGAATTACTTCTAATAATAAGTAATTCTCTTGCTCTCTTTCTTTTGCTAGTATATGACCACATTACACTAAGACTGATAGTTTGAAGTTAGGGATAGTAATTCATATGATGGATTTTACTTTGAAAGAACAATAAACAAAAGAAGATTGAGATATGTTCGTTATTTTCTAGATCGGTGGTTTGAAATATTATTGTTGATTTGCAGCATTGGAAGTCTAGGATGGCGCAACCCGGCCCGACCCCGTTCAAAACGTGACGGTTAAAACGGTCGTGCTCAACTGCACCACCAATGGGCTCAGAATAAAGACATGGGCCAAGCCCATTAAGACATTTGTCCAAGATGTACTTTTCGATGATGTTGTAATGCACAATGTCAAAAACCCTATTATCATTGGAATTTTTTTCCAAACCGTGCACTTTTTTATAACTTATATCGAATATACGCTCGGATTTAAACTTATTACGAGAATAGGCTGGCTCATGGAGGTTTGGGGTAAGTCGCTGTACGGACAAACGAATTACCTAAATAAAGTCGCTGTACGGACAAACGATTCTATCCGAACCACAACTTTAATTTTTTTTTTTTAAAAAGGTAGAGTCGTTGGCCTGGCCAGCGGCTTTGTTTTACTTTTCAATATCAAAGAGTAAAAAAAAATAAAAAAATTTATATACTTTTCAATATCAGAGAGTAAAAAACAAAAGAAAAAATCTTTATATTTTTTTTTTTACTTTTCAATATCAAAGAGTAAAAAAAAAAAAAAAATTTGCAAAGTCGCTGGCCGCTGGCTTTGCAAATTTTATTTTTTTTCAATATGAGAGTAAAAAAAAAAAAATTGCTTTAATTTTTTGCAAAGTCGCTGGCTAGGCCAACGACTTTGCTTTAATTTTTTTTTTTTACTTTTCAATATCGGAGTAAAAAAAAATAAATTATTCAAAGTCGCTGGCCTGGCCAGCGACTCTCCTTTTTAAAAAAAAAAAATTAAAGTTGTGGTTCGGATTTTTAAAAAAAAAAATTAAAGTTGTGGTTCGGATAGAATCGCTTATCCGTACAGCGACTTACCCCAAACCTCCCTGATCCAGCCCATTCTCGTAATAAGTTTGAATCCGAGCGTATATTCGGTATAAATTTTAAAAAAGTGCACAGTTTGAAAAAAAATTCATTATCATTGACCAAACTTATTGCCCTCACAATAAGAACTGCCCTACTGATCAGGTACAATTACAACTAGGGATTAATCCCTATTAGCAAAGGTTTCCTAGCTAATGTATTATTCTATATCAATAATGTACATTTATTCTTTCATTATTTAGAGTACTTCTGAACGTGTTATTGTTGAATGTAGTACGTAAGTAGTATTAGGTTGATATTAAGTTCCTTCAAAAAAAGGTTGATTTAAGTTAAGTAGAGTGTTGTATGATTTGATTAGTATGTTGTTTTCTTTGGTTGATTGTAGTAATTAGTACAAATAACCAATTTACCAAATTACTTACCCATGTAATCTTATCCAAGCTAGTTATGTTATCCTTTTCCACGATCACGTAGGATTCAGGTGTGAAGATAAGCAATATAACGTATAAAGGGATTCGAGGCACATCAACGACAAAGTTTGCAATGACATTTAATTGCAGCCCTTCAAATCCGTGCACGGGGATCAATCTTGAAGATATCAACCTTACTTATGTACAACAAGAAGTATTGCCATATAACCTATGTCTGTTTTCTATTTCATTTACTTAATTATGTTTGTCATTTACTTTAGTAATTAAGCCTAGCATCTCTCGACAGTTAGTACCTTATTGTTAGTGCTCCCATGATTTGAATGTAAGTTGAGAGATTGTAGGCATGTCTACAATTATCTCTCCCACTTAGTTTAGATCTCTTCCTGTGTATATATATTCAACAACTCAATCAATGAATGTAATTAAGTTTTCTTATTCAACTATAAGAAGCTCAATCCACATGCAAAAATGCTCTAGGAACAATTCAAGGACAAATCCAGCCAAAAAGTTGCTTTAAATCTTGATCATCAATTTATGTAAATCTAGGAAGCAGTTTTTATTCTCTCTTTTTTTCCTGTAAAAAAAGTCTATTTTAAAATATCTAAGAAGTTGATTGAACTTAATTGGATTCTTGGTCATCTCACTCAGATGTGGGTTGAAATCGGCATGTTATAAATGATGGTTAATTGATAGTCAATAATTTTTTATTTCCATCTAGAAGGTCAAAAGGCTTAATTTGATTCTTTCACAAAATACGATATTTAGTATCGAAAGAGGGTCATTTAGAATCAACAACTTAGCCACAAACATAGACACAAGTTCTTTCGTTGCTAAGTCAGTCACAATACATAGCTGCAGTGCACTTATCGTAGTTAATGTGGCCATCATTTATGCGTAGCCAAAGTTGTGGTTGACTATCACATCTTAAAATTCAAAATTTTACCGTTTGTCGACAATTGTGTCAAACGGTCATTTTATGATTAATTGCTCGAATGTCTGTATAGGGTTTAGTTCTGGTAAGGAGACTTCTTATAGTAAATAGTAGAAAGCTTTATGGAGCGTTGATCTTTTTGATCCTAAGGATAATATAATAGGGTTCATTAAGATTCTAATAGAACTTGTTCACACAATAAAACCTGTAACAAAATAAAAAAAAACTTATTAGGAAAGTAAATAAGAGGTTCCTAAAATCTCTCCCCTAAATTTCTACTCAAAATATTTTTACCAGAAAGTAAAAAGTCTCTTATCATCTTCTCCCGGCCTCTTCAGTTGAACAACTCTCTCTCTCAATTTCTCCATCGTGTTGCACAACGTCGATCCACCGTGGTTCACCGGAATTGTTTTCCCTTTCAATCTTGATCGTCTTCTCTCTCTTAACGAACAATTTCAAATTCTACCTTATCAAGATGAACAACAAGAAAATTCTAATGAACAAGATGAACAACGTTATATAACTACCTAATGAACAACTTCAAATTTGAAATGAACAAGAAAAAAACACATTGCATTGTACTGCCAATTCGAAATAGACAACTTCAATATCGACCTAATGAACAAGAGAACAAAGAAAAATCTATCGCTCGTATGAACAAGATGAACAAATTCATAAAACGACCCAATGAACAACTACCAATTCGAAATGAACAAGATGAAGAACACACAACATTTTGAACAAAGAATAGTTAGAATCAAGGGTACATGATTCAAACTCGAAATAGACAACTTCAAATTCGAAATAGACAATATGAACAACAAAGAAAACACTATTGTCATGACCAAGATGAACAAATTCATATAACGACCTAATGAACAACTACCAATTCGAAATGAACAAGATGAAGAACACACGACAATTTGAACAAAGAATATTTAGAATCAAAGATACATGATTCAAATTCGAAATAGACAACTTCAAATTCGAAATAGACAACTTCAAATTCGAAATAGACAATATGAACAACAAAGAAAACACTATTGTCATGAACAAGATGAACAAATTCATATAACGACCTAATGAACAACTACCAATTCGAATGGAACAAGATGAAGAACACACAACAGTTTGAACAAAGAAAATTTAGAATCAAAGATACATGATTGTTACATCCATTCTTGGTGCGTTATGAACAAAAAAAAATTGCATACACCTACATGATTGTAAACTGAATTGTTCGTATATCTTGTGACCTAATGAACAACTACAAAATTCAAAATGAACAAGAATAACATTCGCGATGAACAAGAAGATAAACAACGTAGAAATTGCGGTAGTGAGTCTTGTGACCTAATGAACAACAATAACATTCGCGATGAACAAGAAGAAGAACAACGTAGAAATTGCGGTTCACATATAGGAACAAGTATATGAACAACTTTAATTGCGACTTATTGAACAAGAAAACAACGAAAAATCTAATGAAATTGAAAGAAAACATAAAGGACGTGACCAAACCTTTGTCCATTAAAATTACAGACGTTGAAACATTACCCTCATCTTGTTGTTCATGATTGTATATGTGATACCCCGTAATTTTGTAAGGCTATTTTGGGAATTATGGATTTTTCCCGAGCGCCAGATTGGTACGTCGGATTTAATTCTGAAGGTTTGAGACATTCTGTAATGTGCTCTGTATCTGTAATATTTTTCTCAGTGAAGAATTATACAGTCGAGATGTTTTGGAAGTTCGTACTCGTTCGTGTACGACTTTTGTTAACGCGAGTTAAGATTGGTACAAGTTTATTGCCCAAGAGTTGTTATCTAATGGGCAATAGTACAAGATTCTTTATCCAAAGGTTTTTGTCCAAGAGCCATTGTCCAAGGGGCAAAAGGGTTTGGATATTGTCCAAGAGGCAAGGAACCCTAATTTCTTCTATAAATAGAGGTGTTGGGTGAGGGTGGAAGAGGGTGTGAAAGACGCGGAAGCGCTCTCAAATTCTCGACTCTAAAAAACGCTCTCAAAGAAAACGCTCTCTCCGGGAAGGCTCGTGGATCGTTGGAGGCTCGTTTGGTGTCGTTTCCGGTGGACAAGTGAAGCCTGGGAGACCCTCGGACGCCTAGAAGCAAAGTAAGGCGAAAGACGAGCCAAATCGAGCATCGCGGGTAAGATTTCCCCTCGTATTTTCAGTTTCTGTTCAGCGACGGCGACCGCCGCCAGGGAGACGGCGACCGCCGCCAGGGAGACGGCGACCGCCGCCAGGGAGACGGCGACCGCCGCCAGGAACGGCGCCCGCCGTGGTGAACGGTGACCGCCGTGATGATCTTGCTCAACCGCCGGAGATGGAGGCCATGAGGCGGCGCCCGCCGTGGATGAGCGGCGCCCGCCGTGCTTGAGCGGCGCACGCCGTGCTTGAGGCGGCGCCCGCCGTGATTGTTGTGGCGCCCGCCGTGGAGTGTTGGTGGCCGTGGTTGTTGGTGTTGGCTTCCGTAGCCTTCGTTCAGGTTTCGTTTCCTTCGATTCCTTTCGTTCTTTCGTAGATCGGTATTGTTGTTTGTCGAATCTAACTTAGGGTTTCTTTATGGGTCGATCCGAAGGTACCGGAGTTGGCGGATTCGTCTCTGCGTCGAGCCCGGAATCCCGTCGTTAGACTTCGTTCAATCTCTGCGGACTCAGGCAAGTGGCGGTTCTCTCTTGCTCATCGTTCCATATTTACATTAATTATCAGTTGTTTATCTGAGTAATTAATTTGGAATGATTACTGTGTTTGTCTGGAAAAGGTTTTATAAACTGTTTTGGAAAATCATATAATAGGTTGTATATCTGTTAGAACGACACTATTATCTGTGATCGCCTTCCGGGCATTTATGTGGATTTATCCTGTACTGTGGTTGTGTTGTAACTGTAAGTTAGCACAAGTATTTGTAGGAATGCCTGGATCCTGAGAGTTCCATGCGCGTTCCTTTATAACTGTAAGGGCGATGAAGACCCAACGATTGTTGAAGTTTGAACTCAATGAGGTTCATTCTTTTAAAGGGCGAGCAAGACCCTGCGATAATAGAAGTTTGGACTCTGTGAGGTTCATTCTTTCGATGTAGATTCAGAGGTTTGGACTCGGTGAGGTTCATTCCTTACATATGGGTCCTGCGTGACAGGGACATATATTAAAAGCTTACAATGTGTTAATCGTTTTGGAATTAAATAAGATAAGGTGCCCGAGAGCACTTAATTAATATATCTTTGGCGAGTAGTGCAGCTAAGTAAATAGTGCAGCTAGGAAAGCTCGTCTTGACTTTTGATCAGAGTACGTTCTCTTTCCAATCTGGATTCGCTGTACGCGATGAGGTTGGTCGTGAACCGAAACATCTTAGTCAGTTTTTAAATCATCGTTATGTGGTTCTGTAAGATCCAGACTTGAATGTAGTACGTTCTCCTTCCGATCTGGATTCGCTGTAAGCGGTGAGGTTGGTTGTGAGCCGAAGCATCTCAGTCAGCTTTTAATCGCTGTTGTTTGATTCTGTAAACATTCCAGATTTGTCATATTTCCTTAAAGACTCATTTCCGTTGGAGTCTTCTTTCGGGTCGATTTCTGTGAAGATTAAGTCTTCCAGAATCTTCTCTTGTGCATACCTCTTGTTGTTATTCCGTGAAAGTGTCGGGTTATGTATCGTCCATTCGGTTATTATTCGAGGGACAATGATAGTAAACGGTTACGATCACTCGAACCATTCTGCTTTTTACCCTTGCTAGTCTATTCAAGTAGACTAACCCACGAACATTGTTCTCTACATGTGGGCTGGTGTCATCCGTTCGATTCGGCACATCAGATAGAGCGAATATATGAGGAGACTAGATTGACTATGAAGACGACGGTTGTTTTTGGATGTTTTAATAATTTCTTTTAATCAGGTTGAGATCCTCGGGCAGGTGATCATTACGATCACAACCCTTTTTGTAATATCTTTTAAAAGACTTCCGTTGTACCTTGTTTAAAGACTTCCGTTGTACTTTGTTTGAACTCTGTATTTGTCCTATTCGGGATTGGGATGTAATCCCGTAACTCATGTTTCATTTGATTGATGTTTTGATTTGAATACTTTGATCATTATGTATCAATTGTATTCCATGAATTGTATTTAAACCGGTAAAGCCTTGGGTGATCTCGGTAAGGATCACTGGGGTCACTGGCGGTAATACCTTTCCAAATGGGTTAAGATTTGGGGGTGTTACAGTATAATTCATCGTTGGTTTCTTCTGAAGCTTCCGTTTCCATATCAAAATCACCACACAAACCCAAACCATTAAGATTTTGAAAATCACTCATGAAGGTTTGTAAGAGATGGAAGGAAACGATGAAGTAAAAGATATTGAAGGAAACGTCTAAATGCAAATCAGCATAATCATAATATCCAAAAAAAAACTATAATTAAGGAAGTTGTGTGTGGTGTAAGTTGTGATTCCCTACTTCACAAAACATGTTAATTTATTTGGTTAAATCTCTACCCTTACATTAGTTTAATCTAATGGATAATAACACTTCCCACTATTTACCCTATCACCTATATGCACTTGAACCTACTTCTGTCTGTATAAATACACATCTACTGTTGCTTTCAGGCTTTAGGGTACACTTAGAAGCCACCCTTCTCAGTCCTCACACATTCCGTCTTCTGTTTTCCATTTGCTATCTTGTTTTGTTCATTGAAGTTATACCATATATAAGGTAAGAGTTACTTTTCAATTGTTATTTTCAAATTTTTGTATGGTATGTCACCAAATTACTGCTCGGTTTATGTTTCTAACTTCTGAAATTATATGAATTTTTATTACATAGTAATTCAAGGATCTCAACGAGTCAACATTTTGTTTATAAGACAACGAGTCAACATTGCAGGTACGTACGGACCTCAGGCTTTTTTAATTTATATTTGCCTATTATTCTTTTTTTATATTGTATATACTTATTTCCATCTATCTCTGTGTTGATATAACGATGTGTTTTTTTCAATTTATATTGAGTTCTAGATAAAGATTTGACAATTGTTTCTGCCAAAGAAAATGACAATTGAATATATATATATAATTTTGGAAACTAAGCTATGACATGTATATGTATGTGTTTGTGTCATACAATCATCTAGTAAAATAAGATAAAGAAAATGGACCAAATAATAATTTTAAAATTGGATAAAATTATGAATTTAAGATATTATTATAATTATTCGTCTATAGATACCGGAAGACAATTTTTAATTAACAATCCATATTATCTTTTTTTTTTTGTGAAAAGCAATCCATATGTGGATTATGTATTAGCAATCCATATTATTAGGGTTGTGCAGATTCGGACCGGACCGGAAAAACGGATCGGACCGGACCGAAAATGACTGGACCGGGGGAATTACGGTCCGATCCCCAGTCCACATATTTTTAAAATTCCGGTTCCGGTCCAAATCCGGTCGGTTTCCGGTTTGGACTGGATGGACCGGTTTTTTATTATTTTTAATTTATTTTTATATATTAATATCTTATAACACTATTAAAAATTAGTTTTTACTATAAATATAAATAAATAATAAAATATATTATCTAATATTATACACAATAGTTATAAAAATAGGAAACATAATTAATTTTTTATTTATATAAAAATAAAAAATAAAAAAATATGTTTACCGGTCCAAGACCGGACCGGAACCGGACCAGACCGAATCATACCGATCCGGTCTCCGGTCCAAGGATTACAAAAATTCCGATCCATCGGACCGGACCGGAAAAAGCGATCCGGTCCGGTTCGGTCTGGACCGGATGCACAGCCCTACATATTGAATTTTATTTCATCCAAATCTCGCTTCATTTATATTTCTCTATTATATAATCAACATTTTAATCTATACGATAGAAACAAAATATATAGGATATATATCTTTTTTCTCAGACTAATACATATATCATTTTAATCTATATATAGAAATTTTTAATTATGTGTTATTTTTTTTGGATATTTTTTTTTAAATGGGTTCACATTTCCTTCTTTAGGATTTCTATTCCTTAATAGGAATTCTTAACCTATGTCCTAAGGGCATAGGTTAGAAAAATCGATATACATATTGTGTTGTTTTTTTTAGTTAAAATTTCCCTGATTTCTTATGTATGTTTTTATTTTAGAACCTCTACTTATGCTTGTTAACAAAGTTATGTTGTTCAATTAACATTAAGTAGCAGTAATAGTACTTTTAAAATTAAGAAAAAAATAATATATATTAATAAATGTACAACATAAAAGGCATAATGATACATTTTTTTTGTCTTGATCGCCTGGTTCGATCGGACAGAGCCGCTCTACGTCCAGATCGGGGTACTGTTTACACGCGAAGTGATAGACCCCTCCCAACATCAGTGTCTTCATACACACCTCCAACAGAAATCGAACTCGAGACCTTGTAATTATTAAATATATATATACCTCCTAATGAATACCCGTAAAAAGCATGAAAATAGATCAATTACTTCATGTTTTTAATAACTTTTGCTTTCTTTATTAGTCATACATTTAAATTAGATGTCCATGCCTTTTTCTGGGTCGAAATAGAAAAAAAGATCCGTTTATGGAATGTCCATACTCTAAATAACAAAATGAATTTACCAATGAATTAAACAAACAATTTTTAGATATATACAATTAAGGGTAAGTGTTATGTGAGAATATATAATAGGGTGAGACTTGAGAATAAATCATAGTCTTTGGATGACAAATAAATCAAACGCTATGATTAAACTTTCATTAAAAGGTCATGTGCATGGCACATGACCTGATTTTTTGGAGTTTGACCGGTCAACATGACTGGTCAAACTAGTCACCGGCGGTCAACGCCGGAGCTCCGGCGTTGACCGATCAAAGTGTTTTTTTTTTCAGGCACAATTTTTGGCTCGCGATTGCATGTGCATTGATTTTTGCTTGTATGTGCATCGATATTGACTTGTATGTGCATTGATATTGCATTAAATCTATATAGGATTTTTTACTATATGTGTGACTTTGTGTATGTGAAAACTCATGCACTTCTCAACCTGTGCATATGTTTTAACTTGTGTGTGCATAGATTTTGACATATATTTGTATCTAAATTCTAATTGTGTGTATTATATTTTTGGGTTGAAATATGCTTGAGTTTTGGCTTGTATGTGCATACCTTTTGAAGTACATGTCTTTTTTATTGTATGTGCATCTAAATTCCATAAATTCTGTATAGGGTTTTGATTATATGTGTGATGATTATATGTGTGACTTTGTGTATGTGGAAACTCATGCACATACATGCAAAAACTTATGCATGCATTCTGTGCTGTGCATATGTTTTGGCATGTGTGTGCATAAATTTTGACCTGTATGTGCATCAAAATTCTACTTGTGCGCGTTGTTTTCATGGGTTGAATTGTGCATGAGTTTTGGCTTGTATGTGCATACCCTTGAAGTGCATGTCTTTTTGCTTGTATGTGCATGTAAATTAAACTAGGCGTGTATAGGGTTTGACTATATGTGTGACTTTTTGTAAGTGGAAACTTATGCACACACATGTAAAATCTTATACAGTTTATAGATTGTCAGGCTGGACAACACCTTATAAAATTTTGATGCACATATAGGACAACATAGATGCACACACAAGTAAAAATGTATGCACATATCATCTTAAGTAAAAAAATGGTCCGAAAAAAAAAAAAAACTGACCAGTCAACGCCGGAGCTCTGGCGTTGACGACTGATGACCGGTTTGACCCGTTAATTATCCACTTAAGTGGTCATGTGCATGGCACATGACCACTTAAATGATAGTCTAATCCTAGCATTTGGATTTAAAAGTTATGAGCTATTCTCATTTCTCACTCTAATGTTTATTCTCACCGGATCCGCACCCTATAATTAATTCTAAGTAATAAGAGCATGAATAATGGTGAGAAATGTCATTAGTTTCTCATCCATAAAAAAACTTATGTTTGTTTATTTTTCCTTTTTATGAAAATCTCACTCCATATTACCAATGTTCAATCTCATTTACTATTTTTCTAGGGTTTAGTATATTATATATTATATATACCCTATATAATAACTAAAATATATATCAATAATTATATCATTTACTAGTGATAATGTAATTTCTTATTAACATATGTATTAAAACGAACATTGATATTCCTAAGTTTAATTTGAACAACATTTAAATACTTATTTTTAATATTTTGATCTATGTTTCAAACCTATTTAAAATGAATGTCTGTGTAAATAATTTGTCATCTACATTAGTATTTCTATTTTACTGAAAATTCATCTTAGTTTTTAAATTTTAATTTCAAGACCTCCCATTGTTCATTCCCTAAGTGAATTTTGTAGGAATAGGAAAATGTCAAATAAGAGTTGGATGTATGACAGACTTCTATGCAATCGTGCGAGATTGATAAGAGAATTGTATATGGGGGTAAATGAATTTCTGAACTTTGCTAATTCGCATGCTAGTGGATCTAAAATTAGATGTTCATGCTCTAAATGCGAAAATGTGAGATATTATGACACGGAAACTGTTAGAGAGCACTTATACAGAAGAGGATTTACTCCAAATTATTATTGTTGGAATTGTCATGGAGAATCGGTGAGTTATGATGATGAGTGTCCGAATATTCTAGGGAGTCACAAATTTCTGAATCCACAGCAAAGAATGGTTTTTGATGCGGCTGGTCCTAATTTTATTTCATATTGGGAAAGTAATGTGGCAAATTTTGATGAATATCATTTGCCATAAGTTCAAATGAATAGTCTTGCATCTGATCAAAGGCAAGTTAATGAGTATCACCCTCTAGATGTTCAGAGTGAGTTAAATGTTGATAGGGAAGAAGAATTAGCACTATCAATGAATTTTTGGGATGTTTTAAGAGCTGTTGATGAGCCTCTATACCGAGTTGTGAACAACAAACACAATTGTCCTTTATATCCTGGTTGCTCAGTATTAAATGAGAGTTTAACATGTCCGAAAGTAACTACAATTCTCTGCTTCAGTTATTCCGAGATTCTTTGCCTGACAACCATTCCTTTCCTGCAAATTATTATGAAACCAAGAAGCTTGTTAGGGAGTTAGGGTTGCCAATTGTAACCTATGATATATGTCCAAAAGGTTGCATGCTATATTGGAAGGATGATATTGACAAAGATAGTTGCAAATTTTGCAACCATCCAAGGTATAAATGGAAAAGTGGCTCTTCAAAGTCTTCTTATAAAGAATTGCATTATTTTCCTTTGATTCCTAGACTGCAATGATTATATGCATCAAAAGTTACTGTTGAGAAAATGAGGAGGCATGCTGAGCGCAAATCTGAAGAGGGAATAATGCGGCATCCTTCTGATAGTGAAGCTTGGAAACATCTTGATAGGTCGTATCCTAATTTTGCATCAGATTCACGTAACATTCGTTTGGCTTTATGTGTAGATGGTTTTGCACCCTTTGCACAATCAGGAAAGTCTTATTCATGTTGGCCTGTTATTGTTACCCCTTATAATCTGCCCCCATCAATGTGCTTAAAAACACCTTACAAATTCCTTACAATGATAATACCCGGTCCTTAAAATCCGAAAAAACTTATAGATGTTTGCATGCAACCATTGATTGAAGAGTTGTTGATTTTGTGGGTTCGTGGTGTATTAACACATGATATCTCTCAGAATGAAAATTTTATGATGCGAGTTGCTTTGTTGTGGCAAATTAATGATTTCCCAGCTTATGGTATGTTATCTAGTTGGAGTACTGCTGGACTAATGGCTTGTCCGATATGCATGGAAGAAATAAAATCTTTTAGATTGAAACATGGTAATAAAGCTTCATGGTTTGATTGCCATCGATGTCATCTGGTTGTTGATCATCCTTTTCGAAGAAACCCAAAAGATTTTTATAAAGGTTGTCTTGAAAACTCAAATGCTCCTCAACGTTGTACAGGTATGTAACTAATTGATAACTAGAAACTATTACAATATATTTCATGACTATATTTTATTCAAATAAGAAGTTAATATTTCAAAATAGGTCTTGAAATTTGGCAACGTGTGGCAAATTTACCCACCGTAATTGAAGATTAGCATTATGTGATACCAGGGTACGGCACTAGTCACAAGTGGACAAAACAAAGCGTCTTTTGGCAATTATCGTATTGGAATACTCTTCTCATCTGTCATAATCTTGATGTTATGCATATTGAAAAAAAATGTTTTTGACAATGTTTTCAATACGATAATGGATGTCAAGGGAAAAACCAAGGACAACCTAAATGCACAAAAAGATATGAAATTGTACTGCACACGTCCATAGCTTTAGTTGGATGAGAATAGTTGTGGTCCAAAACCGAAAGCAGTCTATACACTCACAAAGGATTAAAAAAAAGTCGTTGAGGACAAGCTTGTTAAAATGAAGAGTCACGATTGTCATATCTTTATACAAAGGTTGGTTTCCTGATGGATATGCTTCAAATATATTTTAAAAAACCCATATTTTAAAAAGTATTTGCAAAAATATCAGATTTCTTGGATTCCTGCAATTGATAAGGCTTTAATTTATCTTTTCTTTTAAATACAAAAAGAAGATAAATCATTAAAATTTCTAAAAGTAAAAGATAAAAGAAAATCTTAATCTAATAATATCTCCCTAATTAATCTCAAATCTTCCTTGTTTATCGTCTCCCTCTTTATCCTGTTTCAGCCCCTCTTTCTTCTCTGTTTTAGGGGACAATTCCTCCTCGCCGACTCGTCTTCATTTGCTCGGATTTGTCAAGTCCTCCTCGCTGCCTCGTCCTCCTCCCCGCCACCGGCCGTTCACCGCGTTTCATCGTTGCCTCTGCAATGTCCGTCGATTCCCGAGGTTCACCGCCGGCGCGAGTTTCTAAGGACTCCAGACAAGGGCGCCGTTATTATGGGACCATCGGTATCGTTCTTCGACCATCTCTCACAAAGCTAGGGTTTGTTGTCTATAGGGGCGGGGCCGGGGGAAGAGCTGCTACTGGTCTTCTTCTCATCTCTCATCTCTTGCCTTGTTGAAGATGACGGTGAATCTTTCGCCTGACGCCGGATTGTTCATGTCCCATTCTCCGAACTTGGGCAGCGACTGGTATTTTCTACGTTAGTGGCTCCTAGTTGCTGAATTTTCTGAACTTGCCGCTGAATTTGTTAGTTACCCTACCCACCATTGAAAACAAAGATTAGGCAGCCTCAATCAAGTAGAGGAAAATCTCAATTTTGCAACAAAGAGAGTCAAAATTTCCTCCCTTCGTTCTTTCTTTCTTATTTTCAACTTTGATCAGACAATGTCATTTGAAAAGTTCTTACTTCAAAGGGATTTGACAGAAAAGAAGGGGGTGGGGTTTTAGAGCACTTGCTGAACTTTTGGATTTTTGGTGCTCTTATTTTGCATTTTTGGCTTGACAGTAGTGATTGCTGAATTTTAATTTTCCCAATTTTGAGCTTGAACCTTGAGGACAAGGTTCTTAATAATGTCATATATGGGGGTTTAGTATAAATACTCTGATGAGGAATCATCCCCGCCATTAGTGCCAACCTTTGATGGACCGATTACTAGGTCAAGATTGAAGGAACTACGTCAAGAGCTGGAGACGTTTATGGCACATGATGTATCACATGACGAAGAGGACAAGTCCAAAGTCAAGGCGTTGACTTTATTGGTCAACGTTACCTATGTTTAATAATCTTATTAATTTCTGCATTGGTTATTTTAGGATTATTATTTAATTGTTTTAAGCCTTCTATTTCCGGATAATAGAAAATTAGCTTTAGACGTTTTTGGGAAGCTAGGGCCGGCCCTCTATGGGTATTTAAGGCTCCCTTGTCTTTTTCATTAGGCAGATTTCTCACATTGTTAAAACACAAAAACAGAGCTTGGTTTTTGCTTTGAAAACTCGGCTCCCCGTGAGAGTCTCAATCGATTGTTCTTTCCTGCTTAGTTGTTTTCGTCTTTGTCAAGTCCCTCTGGAGTTGGTGATTTCGTACATCATAAGCAATCCTCTCCGTGCTCCAAGTTCGTCAACGATTCTTGGTTGTGTGGCGTTGTAGAGATCGGGTTGGTAGATCGTTCGACAAGGTTCCTTGCTATCAAGCAAGCGGGTTTTCTCGTCGTTTCTATTGGTTCTATCTATTATCCTATCCATTAGTTTCCCTTCCGCTATTGTTCTAATCTTGTGTTTTCTTTTGTTTTGAGATCCGTTGCCTAGATCCATCTTCTACACGGCTACCCCCGTATCAATTGGTATCAGAGCTTTGCGGCTTCGGATCGCCTTTGACGGTTCCAGATTCATCATCAAAAATTGGATCTTCCTGTTTTCAATCGTCAATTGAATTTCTTTGTTTGAGTCACATTAGTGACTTGTTAGTCTGACTGATTGTTTGCTCTTGTTTGTCTTGGAAAGGAGTTCGTTGCGGTTGATTGTGACTACGAGGATCCACAAAAACATACCAAAACCGTCCAAAAATCAACAAAAATTTCGCCTCCCCCCTTCCACCATTGTTGTTCGAACCCTAGCTTGGCAAGCAAGACACGACGGCGTCCAGGTTCGTGCGCGCCAGAGATCCGGTTGTTCAATTTTGGTAATCTTCAAGATACTTGCTTGATTTTCTAGAGATTTTATTTTATCTTTATGGTGTAATATCCCAGGAAAAACAAGTTGCCTACAAGAAAATTATATCAAAAAAAAAAAAAAACCATTATCGAAATTCAAAAAAAAAAAAAAAAAGAAGAGGAAAAGGCATCTGGGATTTTTGAGAATTTTTCAGATTTTTTTTTTTTTTAGGGTTCCGTTTCAGATTTTTTTTCGGACCTCTTTGTCGCCGCAACAGTACCCGGCCACAACCCGACCGGGTCCAGACCGGGTGAGCCTCAGTTAACCCAGCCCTCACGTACCTGCCACCGACCCGGCCCCAACCCGACCGGGTCCCACCCCGGGTTGCGCTCATTCGCCACCACCCGGCCTCCACCCGACCGGGTCCTGCCCGGGTTCCGCTCAGTCGAGCCCCACACCGGCCTGTCCCCACCCGACCCCAACCCGACCGGGTCCCACCCCGGGTTGCTCTCAGTCCACCCCACCCGACCCCAACCCGACCGGGTCCCACCCCGGGTTGCTCTCAGTCCACCCCACCCGACCCCAACCCGACCGGGTCCCACCCCGGGTTGCCCTCAGTCGAGCACTACCCCCTCTTGCCCGACCCCCTTCTCCCTTCCGTTCCCTCGGGTCACTCTCGGCTCCAATTGGCTTCATTCCGAGTCGACAAAGGTACGTCTTTCTGACTTGCAATTCGCATTTCTTGAGTTCGAAACACATATATAGCCCCATCTTTAGTTGCATTTCATTCTTGTGACTATAGTTGTGTCGCTTTCCTTGTTGAGTCGTTCTCTAGTCTCGCTTTTGTTTGAGTCATTTTTTTTTCGTCGTACATCTACTTGTCTTGTCTACTACATCTCTGCTTGACCTTGAATTGCTGCGTATCTTGAGCACATAGAGAACTTGTCATTTACGAGCCTACCTTCGCAGGTTGTACAATCACCGAGTGCAAACACTTGAGAGTTTTTTTTTTGGTTTTCCTAACCTTAAACGTCTTTCTGTGTTCGTCTAAGTGGTGATCATGACAGGTTCCGGTGATGAACAGGTTACTGCAAATGGTTCCCATGTCGATATGCAGGCGATGCTACAACAGTTGGCTTCTACAGTCGCGCAGTTGTCTGCGAAGTTTGACTCGTTGGAGACCCGCTCCAACCCACTCCCGGCTGCGCAGGAACACATTGGTCCATCGCATAGCGCACCGCTTCCCGCCACCGAGCCCTTGGTCGACCAAGCCACGGCCTACCAAGCGGCGATGGACGAGCATCGCCAACCGAGAGCCACTGGCACCGACCGCATACGCCCGATTCGGCATCCCGCACCTCGTGATAGGTCTGAGTCCCCTCCTATGTCGATACGTTCTAGTTTATGGGGTGATGATGATATGCAGGACTATGAGCGCGAGGAGCGTAATGAGTGGCGTCCTTACCGCCCCCGGAATGACCGCGGACAGCCCCGCCGCCGTGACGCCGAACAAGACGGCATTGGACGGATCAAAGTGAAGATCCCGGCTTTTGATGGAAAGTGTGATCCAGACGTCTACCTTGAATGGGAGACGAAGATTGAGCAGATTTGGGGTTGCCACAATTTCCCTGAACATAAAAAGGTACAACTCGCTGCTCTTGAATTTACTGGTTATGCTTTGGTTTGGTGGGATTCTGTTGTGAAGGCTCGAAGACAAGCCATGGACCCTCCGGTCAACACATGGAACCAGATGAGAGCTATGATGAGGGCCCGCTTCGTTCCCCACCACCACAATAGAGTTATCCGCAACCGTTTGGAGACTATGAGACAAGGCTCTTTAGGTGTTGAAGAGGTCTACAACAATATGCAGATAGCCATGGCACGCGGCAACGTCGTCGAAAATGAAGAGGCCACTATGTCTAGGTATCTACGTATCTTGCATCCTCATTTAGCTGACACTATAGAATTGTATCCCTATTCTACCATGACAGATTTGCTACACCAAACAATTAAAGTGGAGAGACAATTCAAGTCCAGCTATACCCAACAACACCGCACGGTGCCACAATGCCAAAGCTGGCGTCCCGACCAGCAGCAGGGCCGCATCGGACACCAGAGATCCCGCCCGACAACCGGTCCGCCTCGCGGCAATGAGCAGAATTCCCGTGGTGCGCACCCCTCTACCTCCACCGCACCACAGCAGCCCACACGGCCCGCCCCTGCAGTTACACGAGGTAACCCTGCTGACCCTCCTCCTAGAGCTAGAGATATCACTTGCTTTAAATGTCAAGGAAAGGGTCATTACATGAAGGATTGTCCTAATACTCGTGTTTTGATGATTAATCATTTGGGTGAGTTAGAGTCTGAGTCTGACACTGAGCATGAAAATTTAGTTGCTAGCCATGATATGAATGAGCATGCCAATGATGATGATTTGGATTTTATTGAATACGAGCATGGTGATTCATTGATTGTTAGGAGGACTTTGCATGTTAATCAGGCTCCTTGTGATGATAATCAGCGTGAGAATTTGTTTCATACAAGATGTCTTGTTAAAGGGAAAGTTTGCAACATGATTATTGATGGTGGTAGTTGTTGTAACATTGCTAGTGTTGAATTAGTTAATAAATTGTAACTCCCTACTTTTTTGCATCCTAGACCTTATAGACTTCATTGGATGAATGATTGTAGTGAACTCAAGGTGAATAAGCAAGCTAAGATTACACTTAAGCTAGGAACTTATGAGGATGAAATATTATGTGATATTGTTCCTATGCAAGCTTGTCATATTTTGTTAGGTCGTCCTTGGCAATTTGATAGACATGTTATTCATGATGGACGTACTAACCAACATGCCTTTGAGTTTCGTGGTAGGAAAGTGGTGTTGAAACCGATGACGCCGCTTCAAGTGGCTGAGGCTTATGATAAGAAAAGAGAGGCCGAGCGTAAGGGTAAGTCTCCAGCCGAACCATCCACTGCCTCCACACGGACCGACCTCACCCTCGCCTCTACCCCTATCCGAGTGCTCTTAGCATCCAGCAGAGACCACCTAGTAGATTACCTTCCCCCGGACGTCGCCCTCATGTCCCTTTGTCAGGCCTATACCCTGTTAGGTGACGACGACCGAGCTACACTCCCAGCTTCTATTCGGACCCTTTTAGATGAGTTCCTTGATGTCTTCCCGGATGAGATACCCCCTGGCCTACCCCCTGGCCTACCCCCTATTAGAGGCATTGAACACCAAATAGACCTGATTCCCGGTGCTACCCTACCCAACCGGCCTGCCTATAGGATGAACCCTACTGAGACCCAGGAAATCCAGAACCAAGTCCAGGACCTTTTAGATAAAGGGTATGTTAGAGAGAGCCGATCCCAGTGTGCTGTGCCTGTCTTACTCGTCCCTAAAAAGGACAATACTTGGCGTATGTGTGTTGATTGCAGGGCTATTAATAACATCACGATCAAGTACAGGCACCCGATCCCCAGGCTCGATGACATGTTGGATGAGCTCCATGGCGCCTCCACCTTCTCCAAGATCGATCTTCACAGTGGATACCATCAAATCCGGATGAAGGAAGGAGACAAATGGAAGACAGCATTCAAGACGAAGTTTGGTTTGTATGAGTGGCTTGTTATGCATTTCGGTTTGACTAATGCCCCCTCTACTTTTATGCGTCTTATGAATCATGTCTTGAGATCTTTTATTGGTAGATTTGTTGTAGTTTACTTTGATGATATTCTGATCTACAGTAAATCTTTGGAAGCACATGCAGAGCACCTCAGGGAAGTTTTATCCACTCTCAGAGCTGTACAGTTGTATGGAAATCTGAAGAAGTGTGATTTTTGCACTGACAGAGTTGTGTTTCTTGGTTTTGTAGTGAGTGCTCATGGACTGCAAGTGGATCAAGAGAAGGTGCAAGCCATCCGTGACTGGCCGACCCCGAGGAACCTAGGTGACGTGCGCAGTTTCCACGGCCTGGCTGGCTTCTACAGGAGGTTCGTTCGAGATTTTAGCACCATTGCAGCCCCGCTGACACAGATCACAAAGAAGAATACTCCATTCCGTTGGGGTGAAGCTCAAGAAAGGGCGTTCCAGACTCTCAAGGATCGTTTGACACACGCGCCATTGCTGGTTCTGCCTGACTTCACTCGCCCCTTTGAAGTAGAGTGTGACGCCTCTGGCATTGGTATTGGAGGAGTCCTCATGCAGGAAGGTAAGCCTATTGCCTTCTTTTCTGAGAAGTTGAAAGGTGCATGCTTGAATTATTCTACTTATGATAGGGAATTATATGCCTTGTTTAGAGTGCTGAAAACTTGGCAACACTACCTTTGGCCTAGAGAATTTGTGCTTAAAACTGATCATGAGTCCTTAAAGCATTTTAGGAGTCAAGATAAGTTGGATAGGAGGCATGGTAGGTGGATGGAATTCATAGAAACATTTCCCTATGTGATTAAGTATAAGAAAGGAAAAGATAATGTTGTAGCTGATGCCCTTTCTAGGAGACATACACTCTTGACTACTTTGGATGCTCGGGTCCTTGGATTCGTTTATATTAAGGAGTTGTATGATATGGATGCTGATTTTGGAGTGATTTATAGGCATTGTGTGGAAAAGGGTTCATTTGATAAGTTTTTCTTGTTTGATGGATTCTTGTTTCGAGTTGATAAGGTGTGCATTCCTGTTTGTTCTCTACGGTTGTTACTTGTTGATGAGTCCCATAGAGGTGGATTGATGGGTCATTTTGGTAGAGATAAGACTTATAACATGTTGCATACTCATTTCTATTGGCCACACATGCTTAGGGATGTAGAGAATTTTATCAAACGCTGTGTTGAGTGCTTACAGGCTAAATCTAAGGCAAAACCACATGGTCTTTATACTCCCTTGCCTATTCCTTGCTTTCCTTGGATTGATATTAGTATGGATTTTATTGTTGGATTGCCTAGGACTAAGAAGGGGAGAGATTCTATATTTGTGGTTGTTGATAGGTTCTCTAAGATGGCTCACTTTATTGCATGCCATAAAACTGATGATGCTAGGAATGTTGCTGATTTGTTCTTTAGAGAGATTGTTCGGTTGCATGGTGTACCTCGTACTATTGTGAGTGATAGGGATGTCAAATTTCTGAGTTACTTTTGGAAGACTTTGTGGGGTAAACTTGGTACTAAGTTGTTGTTCTCTACTGCTAGTCACCCCCAGACAGATGGACAAACTGAGGTCACTAACCGTACATTGGGTACTATTCTTAGGGCTGTTATTAAATCTAATCTGAAAAGTTGGGAAGAAGCCTTACCACATGTTGAGTTTGCTTATAATAGGACTATTCATTCTTCTACTAATATGTCCCCTTTTGAATGTGTGTATGGTTTGAATCCCTAACCCCTTTGGATCTTAAGCCGTTGCCTTTACCGGAATGAGCAGACTTTGATGCTGATAGACAGGTTGAGTTCATGAAGGAGCTGCACGAGCGGACTAAGGCTCGTTTGGAAGCTACTGCAGCGAAGAACGCAGCCCGAGCTAATCACGGCCGACGTCAAGTGTTGTTCGAGCCCGACGACTTGGTGTGGCTACACCTGCGCAAGGAGCGGTTCCCGGAGCAGAGGAAGTCGAAGCTGTCTCCCAGAGGTGATGGACCGTTTAAGGTGCTGAAGAGAGTAGGCGACAATGCCTATGTGTTGGAGCTGCCCGATGACTATGGCGTGAGCCCGATATTCAATGTCGGTGATCTTACCCCTTATGCAGCCGCTGATGTTGATGACTCGAGGACGAGTCCTTTTCAAGAAGGGGAGAATGATGAGGAATCATCCCCGCCATTAGTGCCAACCTTTGATGGACCGATTACTAGGTCAAGATTGAAGGAACTACGTCAAGAGCTGGAGACGTTTATGGCACATGATGTATCACATGACGAAGAGGACAAGTCCAAAGTCAAGGCGTTGACTTTATTGGTCAACGTTACCTATGTTTAATAATCTTATTAATTTCTGTATTGGTTATTTTAGGATTATTATTTAATTGTTTTAAGCCTTCTATTTCCGGATAATAGAAAATTAGCTTTAGACGTTTTTGGGAAGCTAGGGCCGGCCCTCTATGGGTATTTAAGGCTCCCTTGTCTTTTTCATTAGGCAGATTTCTCACATTGTTAAAACACAAAAACAGAGCTTGATTTTTGCTTTGAAAACTCGGCTCCCCATGAGAGTCTCAATCGATTGTTCTTTCCTGCTTAGTTGTTTTCGTCTTTGTCAAGTCCCTCTGGAGTTGGTGATTTCGTACATCATAAGCAATCCTCTCCGTGCTCCAAGTTCGTCAACGATTCTTGGTTGTGTGGCGTTGTAGAGATCGGGTTGGTAGATCGTTCGACAAGGTTCCTTGCTATCAAGCAAGCGGGTTTTCTCGTCGTTTCTATTGGTTCTATCTATTATCCTATCCATTAGTTTCCCTTCCGCTATTGTTCTAATCTTGTGTTTTCTTTTGTTTTGAGATCCGTTGCCTAGATCCATCTTCTACACGGCTACCCCCGTATCAATTGGTATCAGAGCTTTGCGGCTTCGGATCGCCTTTGACGGTTCCAGATTCATCATCAAAAATTGGATCTTCCTGTTTTCAATCGTCAATTGAATTTCTTTGTTTGAGTCACATTAGTGACTTGTTAGTCTGACTGATTGTTTGCTCTTGTTTGTCTTGGAAAGGAGTTCGTTGCGGTTGATTGTGACTACGAGGATCCACAAAAACATACCAAAACCGTCCAAAAATCAACAAAAATTTCGCCTCCCCCCTTCCACCATTGTTGTTCGAACCCTAGCTTGGCAAGCAAGACACGACGGCGTCCAGGTTCGTGCGCGCCAGAGATCCGGTTGTTCAATTTTGGTAATCTTCAAGATACTTGCTTGATTTTCTAGAGATTTTATTTTATCTTTATGGTGTAATATCCCAGGAAAAACAAGTTGCCTACAAGAAAATTATATCAAAAAAAAAAAAAAACCATTATCGAAATTCAAAAAAAAAAAAAAAAAGAAGAGGAAAAGGCATCTGGGATTTTTGAGAATTTTTCAGATTTTTTTTTTTTTTAGGGTTCCGTTTCAGATTTTTTTTCGGACCTCTTTGTCGCCGCAACAGTACCCGGCCACAACCCGACCGGGTCCAGACCGGGTGAGCCTCAGTTAACCCAGCCCTCACGTACCTGCCACCGACCCGGCCCCAACCCGACCGGGTCCCACCCCGGGTTGCGCTCATTCGCCACCACCCGGCCTCCACCCGACCGGGTCCTGCCCGGGTTCCGCTCAGTCGAGCCCCACACCGGCCTGTCCCCACCCGACCCCAACCCGACCGGGTCCCACCCCGGGTTGCTCTCAGTCCACCCCACCCGACCCCAACCCGACCGGGTCCCACCCCGGGTTGCCCTCAGTCGAGCACTACCCCCTCTTGCCCGACCCCCTTCTCCCTTCCGTTCCCTCGGGTCACTCTCGGCTCCAATTGGCTTCATTCCGAGTCGACAAAGGTACGTCTTTCTGACTTGCAATTCGCATTTCTTGAGTTCGAAACACATATATAGCCCCATCTTTAGTTGCATTTCATTCTTGTGACTATAGTTGTGTCGCTTTCCTTGTTGAGTCGTTCTCTAGTCTCGCTTTTGTTTGAGTCATTTTTTTTTCGTCGTACATCTACTTGTCTTGTCTACTACATCTCTGCTTGACCTTGAATTGCTGCGTATCTTGAGCACATAGAGAACTTGTCATTTACGAGCCTACCTTCGCAGGTTGTACAATCACCGAGTGCAAACACTTGAGAGTTTTTTTTTTGGTTTTCCTAACCTTAAACGTCTTTCTGTGTTCGTCTAAGTGGTGATCATGACAGGTTCCGGTGATGAACAGGTTACTGCAAATGGTTCCCATGTCGATATGCAGGCGATGCTACAACAGTTGGCTTCTACAGTCGCGCAGTTGTCTGCGAAGTTTGACTCGTTGGAGACCCGCTCCAACCCACTCCCGGCTGCGCAGGAACACATTGGTCCATCGCATAGCGCACCGCTTCCCGCCACCGAGCCCTTGGTCGACCAAGCCACGGCCTACCAAGCGGCGATGGACGAGCATCGCCAACCGAGAGCCACTGGCACCGACCGCATACGCCCGATTCGGCATCCCGCACCTCGTGATAGGTCTGAGTCCCCTCCTATGTCGATACGTTCTAGTTTATGGGGTGATGATGATATGCAGGACTATGAGCGCGAGGAGCGTAATGAGTGGCGTCCTTACCGCCCCCGGAATGACCGCGGACAGCCCCGCCGCCGTGACGCCGAACAAGACGGCATTGGACGGATCAAAGTGAAGATCCCGGCTTTTGATGGAAAGTGTGATCCAGACGTCTACCTTGAATGGGAGACGAAGATTGAGCAGATTTGGGGTTGCCACAATTTCCCTGAACATAAAAAGGTACAACTCGCTGCTCTTGAATTTACTGGTTATGCTTTGGTTTGGTGGGATTCTGTTGTGAAGGCTCGAAGACAAGCCATGGACCCTCCGGTCAACACATGGAACCAGATGAGAGCTATGATGAGGGCCCGCTTCGTTCCCCACCACCACAATAGAGTTATCCGCAACCGTTTGGAGACTATGAGACAAGGCTCTTTAGGTGTTGAAGAGGTCTACAACAATATGCAGATAGCCATGGCACGCGGCAACGTCGTCGAAAATGAAGAGGCCACTATGTCTAGGTATCTACGTATCTTGCATCCTCATTTAGCTGACACTATAGAATTGTATCCCTATTCTACCATGACAGATTTGCTACACCAAACAATTAAAGTGGAGAGACAATTCAAGTCCAGCTATACCCAACAACACCGCACGGTGCCACAATGCCAAAGCTGGCGTCCCGACCAGCAGCAGGGCCGCATCGGACACCAGAGATCCCGCCCGACAACCGGTCCGCCTCGCGGCAATGAGCAGAATTCCCGTGGTGCGCACCCCTCTACCTCCACCGCACCACAGCAGCCCACACGGCCCGCCCCTGCAGTTACACGAGGTAACCCTGCTGACCCTCCTCCTAGAGCTAGAGATATCACTTGCTTTAAATGTCAAGGAAAGGGTCATTACATGAAGGATTGTCCTAATACTCGTGTTTTGATGATTAATCATTTGGGTGAGTTAGAGTCTGAGTCTGACACTGAGCATGAAAATTTAGTTGCTAGCCATGATATGAATGAGCATGCCAATGATGATGATTTGGATTTTATTGAATACGAGCATGGTGATTCATTGATTGTTAGGAGGACTTTGCATGTTAATCAGGCTCCTTGTGATGATAATCAGCGTGAGAATTTGTTTCATACAAGATGTCTTGTTAAAGGGAAAGTTTGCAACATGATTATTGATGGTGGTAGTTGTTGTAACATTGCTAGTGTTGAATTAGTTAATAAATTGTAACTCCCTACTTTTTTGCATCCTAGACCTTATAGACTTCATTGGATGAATGATTGTAGTGAACTCAAGGTGAATAAGCAAGCTAAGATTACACTTAAGCTAGGAACTTATGAGGATGAAATATTATGTGATATTGTTCCTATGCAAGCTTGTCATATTTTGTTAGGTCGTCCTTGGCAATTTGATAGACATGTTATTCATGATGGACGTACTAACCAACATGCCTTTGAGTTTCGTGGTAGGAAAGTGGTGTTGAAACCGATGACGCCGCTTCAAGTGGCTGAGGCTTATGATAAGAAAAGAGAGGCCGAGCGTAAGGGTAAGTCTCCAGCCGAACCATCCACTGCCTCCACACGGACCGACCTCACCCTCGCCTCTACCCCTATCCGAGTGCTCTTAGCATCCAGCAGAGACCACCTAGTAGATTACCTTCCCCCGGACGTCGCCCTCATGTCCCTTTGTCAGGCCTATACCCTGTTAGGTGACGACGACCGAGCTACACTCCCAGCTTCTATTCGGACCCTTTTAGATGAGTTCCTTGATGTCTTCCCGGATGAGATACCCCCTGGCCTACCCCCTGGCCTACCCCCTATTAGAGGCATTGAACACCAAATAGACCTGATTCCCGGTGCTACCCTACCCAACCGGCCTGCCTATAGGATGAACCCTACTGAGACCCAGGAAATCCAGAACCAAGTCCAGGACCTTTTAGATAAAGGGTATGTTAGAGAGAGCCGATCCCAGTGTGCTGTGCCTGTCTTACTCGTCCCTAAAAAGGACAATACTTGGCGTATGTGTGTTGATTGCAGGGCTATTAATAACATCACGATCAAGTACAGGCACCCGATCCCCAGGCTCGATGACATGTTGGATGAGCTCCATGGCGCCTCCACCTTCTCCAAGATCGATCTTCACAGTGGATACCATCAAATCCGGATGAAGGAAGGAGACAAATGGAAGACAGCATTCAAGACGAAGTTTGGTTTGTATGAGTGGCTTGTTATGCATTTCGGTTTGACTAATGCCCCCTCTACTTTTATGCGTCTTATGAATCATGTCTTGAGATCTTTTATTGGTAGATTTGTTGTAGTTTACTTTGATGATATTCTGATCTACAGTAAATCTTTGGAAGCACATGCAGAGCACCTCAGGGAAGTTTTATCCACTCTCAGAGCTGTACAGTTGTATGGAAATCTGAAGAAGTGTGATTTTTGCACTGACAGAGTTGTGTTTCTTGGTTTTGTAGTGAGTGCTCATGGACTGCAAGTGGATCAAGAGAAGGTGCAAGCCATCCGTGACTGGCCGACCCCGAGGAACCTAGGTGACGTGCGCAGTTTCCACGGCCTGGCTGGCTTCTACAGGAGGTTCGTTCGAGATTTTAGCACCATTGCAGCCCCGCTGACACAGATCACAAAGAAGAATACTCCATTCCGTTGGGGTGAAGCTCAAGAAAGGGCGTTCCAGACTCTCAAGGATCGTTTGACACACGCGCCATTGCTGGTTCTGCCTGACTTCACTCGCCCCTTTGAAGTAGAGTGTGACGCCTCTGGCATTGGTATTGGAGGAGTCCTCATGCAGGAAGGTAAGCCTATTGCCTTCTTTTCTGAGAAGTTGAAAGGTGCATGCTTGAATTATTCTACTTATGATAGGGAATTATATGCCTTGTTTAGAGTGCTGAAAACTTGGCAACACTACCTTTGGCCTAGAGAATTTGTGCTTAAAACTGATCATGAGTCCTTAAAGCATTTTAGGAGTCAAGATAAGTTGGATAGGAGGCATGGTAGGTGGATGGAATTCATAGAAACATTTCCCTATGTGATTAAGTATAAGAAAGGAAAAGATAATGTTGTAGCTGATGCCCTTTCTAGGAGACATACACTCTTGACTACTTTGGATGCTCGGGTCCTTGGATTCGTTTATATTAAGGAGTTGTATGATATGGATGCTGATTTTGGAGTGATTTATAGGCATTGTGTGGAAAAGGGTTCATTTGATAAGTTTTTCTTGTTTGATGGATTCTTGTTTCGAGTTGATAAGGTGTGCATTCCTGTTTGTTCTCTACGGTTGTTACTTGTTGATGAGTCCCATAGAGGTGGATTGATGGGTCATTTTGGTAGAGATAAGACTTATAACATGTTGCATACTCATTTCTATTGGCCACACATGCTTAGGGATGTAGAGAATTTTATCAAACGCTGTGTTGAGTGCTTACAGGCTAAATCTAAGGCAAAACCACATGGTCTTTATACTCCCTTGCCTATTCCTTGCTTTCCTTGGATTGATATTAGTATGGATTTTATTGTTGGATTGCCTAGGACTAAGAAGGGGAGAGATTCTATATTTGTGGTTGTTGATAGGTTCTCTAAGATGGCTCACTTTATTGCATGCCATAAAACTGATGATGCTAGGAATGTTGCTGATTTGTTCTTTAGAGAGATTGTTCGGTTGCATGGTGTACCTCGTACTATTGTGAGTGATAGGGATGTCAAATTTCTGAGTTACTTTTGGAAGACTTTGTGGGGTAAACTTGGTACTAAGTTGTTGTTCTCTACTGCTAGTCACCCCCAGACAGATGGACAAACTGAGGTCACTAACCGTACATTGGGTACTATTCTTAGGGCTGTTATTAAATCTAATCTGAAAAGTTGGGAAGAAGCCTTACCACATGTTGAGTTTGCTTATAATAGGACTATTCATTCTTCTACTAATATGTCCCCTTTTGAATGTGTGTATGGTTTGAATCCCTAACCCCTTTGGATCTTAAGCCGTTGCCTTTACCGGAATGAGCAGACTTTGATGCTGATAGACAGGTTGAGTTCATGAAGGAGCTGCACGAGCGGACTAAGGCTCGTTTGGAAGCTACTGCAGCGAAGAACGCAGCCCGAGCTAATCACGGCCGACGTCAAGTGTTGTTCGAGCCCGACGACTTGGTGTGGCTACACCTGCGCAAGGAGCGGTTCCCGGAGCAGAGGAAGTCGAAGCTGTCTCCCAGAGGTGATGGACCGTTTAAGGTGCTGAAGAGAGTAGGCGACAATGCCTATGTGTTGGAGCTGCCCGATGACTATGGCGTGAGCCCGATATTCAATGTCGGTGATCTTACCCCTTATGCAGCCGCTGATGTTGATGACTCGAGGACGAGTCCTTTTCAAGAAGGGGAGAATGATGAGGAATCATCCCCGCCATTAGTGCCAACCTTTGATGGACCGATTACTAGGTCAAGATTGAAGGAACTACGTCAAGAGCTGGAGACGTTTATGGCACATGATGTATCACATGACGAAGAGGACAAGTCCAAAGTCAAGGCGTTGACTTTATTGGTCAACGTTACCTATGTTTAATAATCTTATTAATTTCTGTATTGGTTATTTTAGGATTATTATTTAATTGTTTTAAGCCTTCTATTTCCGGATAATAGAAAATTAGCTTTAGACGTTTTTGGGAAGCTAGGGCCGGCCCTCTATGGGTATTTAAGGCTCCCTTGTCTTTTTCATTAGGCAGATTTCTCACATTGTTAAAACACAAAAACAGAGCTTGATTTTTGCTTTGAAAACTCGGCTCCCCATGAGAGTCTCAATCGATTGTTCTTTCCTGCTTAGTTGTTTTCGTCTTTGTCAAGTCCCTCTGGAGTTGGTGATTTCGTACATCATAAGCAATCCTCTCCGTGCTCCAAGTTCGTCAACGATTCTTGGTTGTGTGGCGTTGTAGAGATCGGGTTGGTAGATCGTTCGACAAGGTTCCTTGCTATCAAGCAAGCGGGTTTTCTCGTCGTTTCTATTGGTTCTATCTATTATCCTATCCATTAGTTTCCCTTCCGCTATTGTTCTAATCTTGTGTTTTCTTTTGTTTTGAGATCCGTTGCCTAGATCCATCTTCTACACGGCTAATCCCGTATCATACTCTTGGATGATAAGTGGGAAAGTATGGAAGAAATAATATTCAAGTCATCTCTCTTCTTCTTCTTACGTCTCTCTCTGTCTCTTCTAGTGAACTTCTCCTTCTTCTTCTTCTATCTCATCTCTCTCATCTATTTGTCTGCTTCCCTCGTCTTTCTCTCTTTTTCATTCTAATTCCAGTACTTTCTCTATCAATTTCAGTAGATAATATCTTGAATTGATTCAGGATATTACAGGATACACTTGACAAATAATGAACAAGGACAAGTATATGTAGTGGAGTAACTCGGATTGTAGTATATTCACTATATTGATTCTGCACATATGTAACTACAAAAAAAATTGGCTACATATATAACAGAGTAATGACCTGACAACATATAAATATGACATGATAAAGTGAATATTGCTCTGAAATTTAAAATTGACTAACATTTAAAATTTTGTGATATAACAGAGCATTGACCTGACTTCGTATAAATGTGACCTGATAAAGTATAAATATGGTTTGATAAAGTAAACTGTATTTAAATTTTCCAAACATGCAAAATCGACCAAACACCCACACCCCCTATATTTAAATTTTCCAGACATGCAAAATTGACCAATTAAAAACTAAGAAATAGTCGGAAAATCCATTCAAACTAGGCGTAATGGAAAAAATATCGAATTTCTAATAGCTAGTTGCAAAAAACCCAGTATTTGAAAAGAGCCTGGCTACCGTTACATTCCTTAGTGTGAAGATGAAGTAGTGTACTTGAGACTGGTAAAGTAAATCTTACAGACCCCTCTTCGCATGTGTGGGGTAAAACGACAACCCCATGTAGCAAGGGCGGTGTTGTTGGGTTTGTGGCACTGCAAGGTTTCTCTAAAGATAGTTCACGGAGTCTAAGGACGCATCTCCGAAGATAGTAATAACCTGACAACATACAAATGTGGTCTGATAAAGTATAAATGCGGTCTGATAAAGTAAATTGTATGAGTTTTGCTTCTTAATGACCCTTGCAACTTTCTTTCTTTTCCCAATCATCATAGATTCATAGTGAACTAATGCAGATTGCTATGGCTAGCTGCTTTATAACCGTCATGAGTCATTTCTCTCAGTTCGATTTGCTGGGTTTTTCTCATGACTTCCTATATATGTGGTCTGATAAAGTAGATGATGCTCTGTTATGTAACAAAATTTACGAAAATGAAATTTTAAATGTTAGGCGATTTTAAATGTCATAGCAATATTTACTTTATCAGATCACATTTATACCAGGTCAGGTCAATGATGTGTTATATCACAAAATTTATAAAAAAGAAATTTCAAATGTTAGGAGATTTCGTATTTCAAAACAATATTCACTTTATAGTAAATGACACTATTTAAGATATAGTAGATGATATAATCTTTACAAACATCATGTTAGGAGGTTTCATTTTATAGAATTTTGATCAACCTATATGGGATTCGAACCCACATCATGTGCAGCAAACACATTGCTCTTCCTTTTGAGCTATTATGCTTTTAAGTAATTTTCCAAGACAAAATATCAAGCAAATGTACATGTAAATTTGCATTACATAACCAACCAACATTTGTTTCAAATTTAAAATTAATATAACAGAATAATGACCTGACTATATACAAATGTGACCTGATAAAGTGAATATTACTCTGAAATTTGAATTCGGCTAACATTTGAAATTTTGTGATATAACAGAGCATTGACCTGACTTCATCTAATTGTGGCCTGACTTCGTATAAATGTGACCTGATAAAGTACATAATGATATGTTATGTAACAAAATTTACGAAAATGAAGTTTTAAATGTTAGGCGGTTTAAGTTTAGGATTTTTTCGTGCATATTCTTTTTCAACGCAACATAACATAAATTAACTTCAATTCAACGAGAATCACAACTAATAAAATGTAAATTTAAATGTTTGCTCCCCACTTGGCCCCTTCTTGTCCATCGTTCTCCTACCTGTCAGGATCTCGAGCAGCACAACTCCAAAGCTATAAACATCGCTCTTGGATGTCAAGTGCCCTACATACAGACATTGTAACTCAGAGAGACTATTCATTCTTAAGCAAGAAGCTCTGGTGATTCATATCATACAGTCTACCAATAACTAGTGCATATAAGCAAATACTATACTCTACACATCCATATAATACAAGACATACTCCTTTTGAATTTTGATGAATGAATATATTTTGTACCAAATCGCAGGTTTTAAAGTACCTTGTTCATCGCCTATATACATCATCACCAAGCCTTGTTCGACCCCAAGAAAAACACCTCTCAATTCATTAAATTCAAAATCTGATCACATCATCGTCTTCGCCATGCTCAAGTTACTTAAACTCGACTCTTGAATCATTTAAAATCACTTCCGAACGACATCGAATCACCTACGTATCGGCCCGCGTTATGCATAGAAAACTGATAACTATGCCACTTTAAAGCTCTTTTTCTACGCCGGTGGAAGATCGTAGACTCTGCTACCTATCTTCGAAATAACCTTGCAGCGTCACAAACCCAATAACACCGCCCTTGCTACATGGGGTTGTCGTTCGACTAACCAATAAGCTACTTAAAAGAGCCATGTTGTTCTTGGCCTCAACCCACCACAACCCTCTTTGAGATGGAATACTACTCTCTTCTTTTTAGTTAGTTTTTTTCTTATGTTTTCTGATCGAAGTGATCTATACAACAAACTTTAAAAATTGCTACTTGTTGCCACATGTTTACTATTTCTTTTGTGTTCTAATATCTACAAGAGAACATCATTCTGAACTAGGCGGGTTTTGGTATAAAATTGGTTCTGCTTAAAGCTAATATAACAGCGTAATGACCTAACTACGTGTAAATATTGCTCTGAAATTTGAAATGGGCTAACATTTGAAATTTTGTGATATAACAGATCATTGACCTGACTTCGTATAAATATGGTCTGACTTCGTACAAATGTGGCCTGATAAAGTATATAATGCTCTGTTATGTAGCACAAATATATACCTCTTATTCTTGCTTGTTATCCACCAGCTTTTCCATTAGCTTTCCTTTTCATAGTTTCCAATACGCTGATCAATACTCTTAACTGTCTATGGAGACAAAAACTTGAGTTTGAACCTTGATAACAACTCTCTTTAGCCATCTTTTAAGTAGCTCTTTGGTTGGTCAAACGACAACCCCATATAGCAAGGGCGGTGTTGTTGGGTTTATGACGCTACAAGGTTTCTCCGAAGATAGGTCGCGGAGTCTAGGATCTTCCACCGGCGTTGAAAAAGAGCTTCAAAGTGGCATAGTTACTGGTTTTCTATGCACAAAGTGGGCCGATACTGAGGTAATTCGATGTCGTTCGGAGATGATTTCAAATTATTCAAAAGTCGGGTTTAAGTAACTTGAGCATGGTGAAGACGATGGTGTGGTCAGATTTTTAATTTAATGAATCAAAATGTGTTTTTTTGGGGGTCGAACAAGGCTTGGTGTTGATGTCCACATGGGTTGCTTTGATCTTGAATGAACACTGAAGCTGAATTGTCAGAGCGATATCCACTTTGTCAGGCTACATTTGTACGTTGTCAGGTCATTACTCTGTTATATCAACTTTAAATTTGAAACGAACACTAGTTGGTTTCGTAATGAGAAACACTTAAGTTTTCATTTATTAGTTGTGATCCTCGTTGAATTGATAATCACTAAAAATATTAGGACAAAAGGAAAGGGAGAGATATAAGCAACACAAAATACATGTTCCAGTGTGACAGAGTATCTAATGCATAATTTCAATTCACTTAAAAAATCATTCCTATCTTGGTGACATCTTTGACATTTTCAAACTTGTACTTTCTCCATAATGGTATAGATCTTGCAGCCCTTATCTAGACCAATTACATACTTTATTTTTTAACTTCATTTTTCATTCAAAAGCAAAGTTCAAGCTAGGCTAATTAAGGTCCAAGATTCGAATTGCTAAATCAACCTTCTTATATATTAGACTTTCTTGTACACTCTTCAGTGCCTCAGTATAAATGTGGTCTGATAAAATGAATATTGCTCTGACATTTAAAACCGACTAACATTTAAAACTTCATTTTCGTAAATTTTGTTACATAACAGAGCATTATGTACTTTGTCAGGCCACATTTAAACGAAGTCAGGTCACATTTATACAAAGTCAGGTCAATGCTCTGTTATATCACATAATTTCAAATGTTAGTCAATTTCAAATTTCAGAGCAATATTCACTTTATCAGGCCATATTTGTACGTTGTCAGGTCATTACTCTGTTATATTAACTTTAAATTTGAAACAAACATTCAGTATTGACAAAGTGCTTTGATCCTGGTGTAATATTTTGGCTTGCTGAATGCATATTTTGCAGCTTGTTGGTGCTTTCTGGTAGTTGCTAGTGATAGAGCGAACTGATACTTGTTGGCGGCAAGCATGTTCTAGCAATAATTCAACCTGCACTATACACTCCTTGTATTGTAATAGCAATTTGCAGGAAATGAGTGACTACACTAAATGACACAATATCAGTGGCTCCGCTCTTGATACTTAATGTACAACAGATGGTGATAATCCACCATTTAATTTTGGCATCTTCTCATAGGTTGTTTCTTGGTTTATGATGAAGGCAAGTGGTCCATTCTATCCATTGCGTACTGGAAGGCGAGACAACAATTCTTCATTTACTACGTATACATGTGGCCTGATAAAGTGGATATTGCTCTGAAATTTAAAATCGGCTAACATTTGAAATTTTGTGATATAACAGAGCATTGACCTGACTTCGTATAAATGTGGCATGACTTCGTACATATGTGGTATGATAAAGTACATAAAGTTATGAAGTTTTAAAATACCTTGTTCATTGCCTATATACATCACCACCAAGCCTTGTTCGACCCAAGAAAAACACCTCTCGATTCATTACATTAAAAATCTGACCACATCATCGTCTTCGCCGTGCTCAAGTTACGTAAACTCGACTCTTGAATCATTTGAAATCACATCCGAATGACATCGAATCACCTCTGTATCAGCCCGAGTAGAATGAAGATTTATTCGAGGAACAATGATAGTAAACGGTTACGATCACTAGAACCATTATGTTTTCACCCTTGCATAGTCTTTCATTAGACTAACCAACCGGGTTTTATTCCTTGCATGGTTGGTTGGTGTCATCCGTCCTATACGGCACATCAGTGGTTGGTTCCCGAAGTTAAAGTAACCTGTTGAAGAAGAAGAGGCTTGCAGACGAAGATTTAAGTGTCACTGTTTTAAGTTGTTAAGTATTACTTTAACATGTATTTTTATCACCTAGCCATGTTATAGGTTGATTCTTAAAAGTCTTCCGTTGTGTAATTTATGAGTCTTCCGCTGTAATTTTCTCTGTTGTAAAAAAATACTTCTCTCGTTTGATGAGAGATCTTTTAATAAAAAGGGTTGAGTTTCTTATCCAAATGTCTTCCGTTGTTTAACCTATTGTTATTTAATATGTTTATTTAAGTTAATTGTTCCGATCAAAGCCTTGGGTGACATCGGACAACAATGTTTGAGGTCACTGGCGTATGGCATTTCCGACGTAAGTCGGGGGTGTTACAGCCGCTCTCAGAGTCGACTCCCTTCTTGTACACTCTTACAATAGGTTTTCCATGCACAAAGCGGACCGATATAGGAGGTGATTCGATGTCGTTCGGAGATGATATCAAATGATTCAAGAGGCGGGTTTAAGTAACTTGAGCATGACGAAGACGATGGTGTGGTCAGATTTTGAATTTAATGAATCAAGAGGTGTTTTTCTTGGGGTCGAACAAGGCTTGGTGGTGATGTATATAGGCGATGAACAAGGTACTTTAAAACTTAAGAGCATTATGTACTTTATCAGATCACATGTGTACGAAGTCAAGTCACATTTATACGAAGTCAGGTCAATGTTTTGTTATATCACAAATTTCAAATGTTAGCCGGTTTTAAATTTCAGAACAATATTGATTTTATCAGGCCACATTTGTACGTAGTCAGGTCATTACTCTGTTATATTAACTTGAAATTTTAATATTGTTTATAATATTGTTTATGGTGTGTATTATATTTTGCTAAATCACATCAATTTATATTAATGGAAAAACATATTTTCTTGGAAAAATTCAGCAACTAAACTCTGCTTTCCCAGTGTTTCGATCATAAAGAACCTGAACAAGAACATACATTTAACTTCTGCAAGAATCAGTTTTCATGTCGACACTATACAAGATTGTATAAACAGTGCAAAAGATATTTGGTGAGTGTTTTTATTCACCAAAACAACCATCAATTAGCACATTAGAAATCATTCCTCTATAAAACTAAGCAACTGAGAAATATTATTCAGCATATACAAATCATTTTGCTTGAGTTGCGTTTTGATTCTTTGAATGCTACCAATCTTATCATATAGTTTGCATTTTTAGAACATTGTTCGAACATATATATGAACATATATACATCACCACCAGGTCTTGTTCGACCCCAAGAAAATCACATTTCGATTCATTAAATTCAAAATTTGACCACACCATTGTCTTCGCCATGCTCAAGTTACTTAAACCCGCCTCTTAAATCATTTGAAATCATCTCCGAACGACATCGAATCATCTCATGTATCGGCCCGCTTTGTGCATGGAAAACCTATTGTAAGAGAAAGGGAAAATTAGTTAAAAATTTAAAGTTAATATAACTAAAAATGACCTGACTACGTACAAATGTTGCATGATAAAGTGAATATTACTCTGACATTTAAAATCGGCTACAACAGAGCATTGATCCGACTTCGTATAAATATGGCTTGATAAAGTACATAAATGTGGGAGGGATCTATATATAATTTAAGAGTTTAAGTTTTCCATGCACAAAGCGGGCCGATACGGAGGTGATTCGATGTCGTTCGGAGATGATTTCAAATGATTCAAGAGTCGGGTCTAAGTATATTGAGCATGACAAAGACGATGGTGTGGTCAGATTTTAAATTTAATGAATCGAAACATGATTTACTTGGAGTCGAACAAGGCTTGGTGATGACATATATATGTTCGTATAAATATTTCTCCCCCTGTCAGAAAGAGGTTAGTTGATGCCTAATGATGTTGCAACACTTCACAATGTGTAATATAAAAGCAATATATACTTGTGTTCTTTGATATTGCTATATATATCTTGATCGAATAATTCAAGCCTCAGAATATGACAAGCCATGCTCCAATTTCTTCAGCAAATGGTTCGACTTCATTCCTGTCCGCCCCCAGATATCCTCTGCTTTTGGACCGAGTCTGGACCAATTGAAAAGTATGTTCCCTTCCAATTCATGCAATAGAGCAAAAAAAATGAAATCAAAGACACCACGAACAGAGAGCAAAGTAGCTAACCCCGCTTTTGAACTGAAATCGCAGATCGAAAGCTGAAAATTCACCGCAGTTGTTCTCTCCGACGACGAAAAGCTGATCGTCGTCGCCTTTTCACACCGGCGGCCGCTGACGGCTCCTCCTTCAAGAAAATCTCCTCGAGCGCGAATATCGTTTGGCTCCAATTCATGTCGGCGTCCAGGAGGAAAGTCTTCGGAGAACCGCGCATAAACTTGTGGTTCATCTCCACTGAAAACTTCGACGGGAAGAAAAAAAGAGAGAGAAGAAAGAGGGAGAGGCGAAATCGAGATTGGGGACAGCGATCTGGGAAGTCTCCAGCTAGGGTTTTGTGAAGAACAGTAAACATGTTATTAAGTATAATTAACGGTTATTAAAAGTATAATTTTAAGAAAAGAAAAGATAAATAGAAATATGATTTTATCTTTTTCTGAAAACCAACTTTTGCAGCTTTATGGCATTTTTGCTATACTTTCTAAAATATGATATTTATGCAAACGGCCTATGAAATTCTGGTAGTTTTTGCAAATGCTTCTATATTTTTTAGTGCTTATTACTACTATTGCTTCTGCTATTACATTAATAATTATTTGTTGAAATATTCTAGATGGAGATTCATAATCGTCCACCAACCATAGAAGAATTGATGCAAGCTACATTTCAAAAGAAATCCGGTGAAATCCTGTGAATGGAGTGACACTAGAGTTGTTGAATCAATGGTAATTCTTACCTTTAATATATAGTCTTAAATATTTATGTTCATATATATCTTGTTAGATGTTTAATTTTATAGACTATAAGTTATTTGCGATTCCTCTTAGTTTCAGAATTAGTGTTCTCATCTTTAGTAAATCAATCATTTTATTTGTGCATATTTACTTTATCCTTATTGTGATATTATATATAAAAGATCTTAGTGGCATTGTAATTACTTTAGTCACTCTTTTTGTGCATTTAGGTTGTCCTTGGTTTTTCCCTTGACATTCATTACCGTATTGAAAACATTGTCAAAAACTTTTTTTTCAATATGTATAACATCAAGATTATGACAGATGAGAAGAGTGTTCCAATACGATAATTGCCAAAAGACGCTTTGTAATTACTTTAGTCACTCTTTTATTGCAAATCAGTTTTTTTTACATGTATCTCTATTGTTATTATCTATTTAGTGTTAAATAATGCTCCTCTAGGTTTTTAAGTTTTTATGCTTAATAAGTTATATTGTTAATGTTTGCAGGAACGTTATAAAGAGCTGAAAGCGAGTAATCCTGATGATTCAGATATGGATGATCTCAATACCGCTTTATGGGTGCAGGTTGTAGGAGGGGTCAAGAATCGACGTGTTTTCGGCCTTGGTTTGTACTTAAGTGATGCTGATCTGATTGCTTAAAACCCATTTCTAGGCCAGTCAAACTCTTTTGGTGTCGAAAAAGCAAGGGACGCGCGGCTGGACAAGATTGAAGAATTGGTATTTTAGCATGAGTGATTTAATTCAAGGTCTAAGGGGTAAAATGGACGTGTTAAGTGCTCAGTAAACTTCAGTGCAGCCTCTATACCAACATTTTCAAGTTGATTAATCCATGTGAACTCCATATGCTGGTCCACCGATGCAGGTATCGATTCCCTCAAGTCATTCGTGTTGTATCTTATCAACCATGCCTTGATGATAATGCTGAAATTAGGTCATACACTTCTTTGTTAAACTCGAGTCATTTTGGACAAGCTCCTAATCGCCTACCGGTTTTTGGAACAACTTCTGTTTCTAAATTTGCTACCATGCCTACATCTAGGGTTGTTGGATCTATTCAGATTCAGCCTCCGGGCATCCAAAATTCTATTTCTCAAGCTCTAGGAATACTTCTTAATCCCATATATGCACCGAGGAATACAGATGTCATTCATGGTATAAGTTCAAGTGGTGGTTCCGGGGGTTCCGATGGTTCTGGTGGTTCCGGGAGTCACGACAACTAAATGGTAATTTATTTGCTAGCTGAAATATGTGGACTTAATGATTGCAGTTCTTGTTCGTAGTGGTAAGTAGTTTGGCTATGGGTGCTGATTTGGTACTTGGCTTATTTGGTAAGAATCTTGGATGGTGCAGCTTTGTTTTAGCATTTGGCTTTTGGTGCTGAACTTTTGGATGGTGCAACTTTGGAGGAAACAGGATATGACTTTGTTTTAGTAGAATTTTGCAACTTTTTGGTTGCATACTTAATCGTGGCATGGCTATTGCCTTACATAGATACTACTAACCAAAACGTTGTAAAATTCTACTAAAACAAAGTCATAACATGTTTCCTCCAAAGTTGCACCATCCAAAAGTTTAGCACCAAAAGCCAAATGCTAAAACAAAGTTGCACCATCCAAGATTCATACCGAATAAGCCAAGTACCAACTCAGCACCAAAACCCAAACTACTTACCACTACGAATAAGAACTTCCATCATCAAGTCCGCATATTTCAGCTAGTAAACAAATTACCATTTAGTTGTCTTGACTCCTGAAACCACCAGAACCATCGGAACCCCTGGAAACACCACCGGAACCACCACTTGAACTTACACCAGGACCGACACCCGTATTCCCTGGTGCATATATGGGATTAGGAAGCATTCCTAGAGCTTGAGAAATAGAATTCTGGATGCCCAAAGGCTGAAACTGAATAGAACCAACAACCCTAGATGTAGGCATGGTAGCAAATGTAGAAGCGAGAGTTGTTCCAAAAACCGGTAGGCGATTAGGTGCTGGTCCAAAATGACTCGAGTTCAGCAAAGAAGTGTATGACATAATTTTTGCATATGGAGTTCACATGGATGAATCACCTTGAAAATGTTGGTACATAGGTTGCACTGAAGTTTGCTGAGCACTTAACACGTCCATTTGACCCTTTAGTCCTTGAATTAAATCACTCATGCTAAATACCACTTCTTCAATGTTGTCCAGCCGCGTGTCCCTTGATTTTTCGACACCAAAAGAGTTTGGCTGGTCTAGAAATGGGTTTTGAGCAATCATATCATCATCACTTAAGTACAAACCAAGGCCGAAAACACGTCGATTCTTGACCCCTTCTACAACTTGCACCCACAAAGCGGAATCGAGATCATCCCAATCTGAATCATCAGGATTAGTCGCTTTCAGCTCTTTATAACATTCTTACAAACATTAACAATATAACTTATTAAGCATAAAAACCTAGAGGAGCATTATTTTAACACTAAATAGATATAAACAATAGAGATGCATGTAAAAAAAACTGATTTACAATAAAAGATTGACTAAAGTAATTACAATGCCACTAAGATCTTTTATAGATAATATCACAATAAGGATAAAATAAATTTGCACAAATAAAAAAATTGATTTACTAAAGACGAGAACACTAATTCTGAAACTAAGAGGAATCGCTAATAACCTATAGTCTATAAAATTAAACATCTAACAAGATATATATGAACATAAATGTTTAAGACTATATATTAAAGGTAAGAATTACCATTGATTCAACAACTCTAGTGCCACTCCATTCACTAGATTTCTTTTGAAATGTAGCTTGCATCAATTCTTCTATGGTTGGTGGACGATTATGAATCTCCATCTAGAATATTTCAACAAATAATTATTAATGTAATAGCAATAGCAATAGTTGTAGTAAGCACTAAAAAATATATTTGAAGCATATACATCAGGAAATCAACCTTTGCATAAAGATATGACAATCGTGACTCTTCATTCCAACAAGTTTGTCCTCAACGGCTTATACACATCGTCCAATATTTGAAGCATATCAATCGGGAAATCTCAAGCATTTAGCCTAATAAAAAACTTTCTTTTTTTGATCCTTTGTGAGTGTATAGACTGCTTTCGGTTTTAGACCACAACTATTCTCATCCAACTAAAGCTCTGGGCGTCTGCAGTACAATTTCATATCTTTTTGTGCATTTAGGTTGTCCTTGGTTTTTCCCTTAACATCCATTACCGTATTGAAAACATTGTCAAAAACATTTTTTTCAATATGCATAACATCAAGATTATGACAGATGAGAAGAGTGTTCCAATACAGTAATTGCCAAAAGATGCTTTGTAATTACTTTAGTCACTCTTTTATTGCAAATCAGTTTTTTTACATGTATCTCTATTGTTATTATCTATTTAGTGTTAAATAATGCTCCTCTAGGTTTGTAAGTTTTTATGCTTAATAAGTTATATTGTTAATGTTTGCAAGAACGTTATAAAGAGCTGAAAGTGAGTAATCCTGGCGATTCAAATATGGATGATCTCGATACCGCTTTATGGGTGCAGGTTGTAGGAGAGGTCAAGAATCGACGTGTATTCGGCCTTGGTTCATACTTAATTGATGCTGATCTGATTGCTTAAAACCCATTTCTAGGCCAGCCAAACACTTTTGGTGTCGAAAAAGCAAAGGACGTGCAGCTGGACAAGATTGAAGATTTGGTATTTTAGCATGAGTGATTTAATTCAAGGTCTAAGGGGTCAAATGGACATGTTAAGTGCTCAGCAAACTTCAGTGCAGCCTCTGTACCAACATTTTCAAGCTGATTCATCCATGCAAACTCCATATGCTGGTCCACCGATGCAGGTATCGATTCTCTCAAGTCATCCATGTTGTATCTTATTAACCATGCCTTGATGATAATGCTGAAATTATGTCATACACTTCTTTGCTGAACTCGAGTCATTTTGGACAAGCTCATAATCGCCTATCGGTTTTTGGAACAACTTTCGCTTCTACATTTTCTACCATGCCTACATCTAGGGTTGTTGGATCTATTCAGTTTCAGCCTTCGGGCATCCAAAATTCTATTTTTCAAGCTCTAGGAATTCTTCCTAATCCCACATATGCACCGAGGAATACGGGTGTCATTCTTGGTGTAAGTTCAAGTGGTGGTTCTGCGGGTTCCGATAGTTCTGGTGGTTCCGGGAGTCAAGACAACTAAATGGTAACTTGTTTGCTAGCTGAAATATGTGGACTTGATGATGACAGTCCTTGTTCGTAGTGGTAAGTAGTTTGGCTATGGATGTTGAGTTGGTACTTGGCTTATTTGGTAAGAATCTTGGATGGTGCAGCTTTGTTTTAGCATTTGGCTTTTGGTGCTGAACTTTTGGATGGTGCAGCTTTGGAGGAAACAAGATATGACTTTGTTTTAGTAGAATTTTGCAACTTTTTGGTTGCATACTTAATCATGGCTATTGCCTTACATAGATACTACTAACCAAAAAGTTACAAAATTCTACTAAAACAAAGTCATATCTTGTTTCCTTCAAAGTTGCATCATCCAAAAGTTTAGCACCAAAAGCCAAATGCTAAAACAAAGCTGCAACATCCAAGATTCTTACCAAATAAGCCAAGTACCAACTCAGCACCAAAAGCCAAACTACTTACCACTACGAACAAGAACTTCCATCATCAAGTCCACATATTTTAGCTAGCCAACAAATTACCATTTAGTTGTCTTGACTCCCGGAACCACCAGAACCCCTAGAACCACCACCGGAACCACCACTTGAACTTACACTAGGACCGACACCCGTATTCCTCGGTGCATATATGGGATTAGGAAGCATTCCTGGAGCTTGAGAAATAGAATTTTCGATGCCTGAAGGCTGAAGCTGAATAGAACCAACAACCCTAGATGTAGGCATGGTAGCAAATTTAGAAGCGAGAGTTGTTCCAAAAACCGGTAGGCGATTAGGAGCTTGTCCAAAATGACTCGAGTTCAGCAAAGGAGTGTATGACATAATTTCAGCATATGGAGTTCGCATGGATGAATCAGCTTTAAAATGTTGGTACAGAGGCTGCACTGAAGTTTGCTGAGCACTTAACACGTCCATTTGACCCCTTAGACCTTGAATTAAATCACTCATGCTAAATACCACTTCTTCAATGTTGTCCAGCCGCGTGTCCCTTGCTTTTTCGACACAAAAAGAGTTTGGCTGGTCTAGAAATGGGTTTTGAGCAATCAGATCAGCATCACTTAAGTATGAACCAAGGCCGAAAGCACGTCGATTCTTGACCCCTTCTACAACCTGCACCCACAAAGCGGTATCGAGATCATCCATATCTGAATCATCATGATTAGTCGCTTTCAGCTCTTTATAACGTTCTTGCAAACATTAACAATATAACTTATTAAGCATAAAAACATAAAAACCTAGAGGAGCATTATTTTAACACTAAATAGATCAAAACAATAGAGATGCATGTAAAAAAAACTGATTTGCAATAAAAGAGTGACTAAAGTAATTACAATGCCACTAAGATCTTTTATAGATAATATCACAATAAGGATAAAATAAATCTACACAAATAAAAAAAAAATGATTTACTAAAGAAGAGAACACTAATTCTGAAACTAAGAGGAATCGCTAATAACTTATAGTCTATAAAATTAAACATCTAACAAGATATATATGAACATAAATGTTTAAGACTATATATTAAAGGTAAGAATTACCATTGATTCAACAATTCTAGTGCCACTCCATTCACCGGATTTCTTTTGAAATGTAGCTTGCATCAATTCTTCTATGGTTGGTGGACGATTATGAATCTCCATCTAGAATATTTCAACAAATAATTATTAATGTAATAGCAATAGCAATAGTAGTAGTAAGTACTAAAAATTATATTTGAAGCATATACATCAGGAAATCAACCTTTGCATAAATATATGACAATCATGACTCTTCATTCCAACAAGTTTGTCCTCAACGGCTTATACACATCCTCTAATATTTGAAGCATATCCATCGGGAAATCTCAAGCATTTAGCCCAATCAAAAACTTTCTTTTTTTGTTCCTTTGTGAGTGTATAGACTGCTTTCGGTTTTGGACCACAACTATTCTCATCCAACTAAAGCTCTGGGCATTTGCAGTACAATTTCATATATTTTTGTGCATTTAGGTTGTCCTTGATTTTTCCCTTGACATTCATTACCGTATTGAAAACATTGTCAAAAACATTTTTTTTCAATATGCATAACATCAAGATTATGACAGATGAGAAGAGTGTTCCAATACGGTAATTGCCAAAAGACGCTTTGGAATTACTTTAGTCACTCTTTTATTGCAAATCAATTTTTTTACATGTATCTCTATTGTTATTATCTATTTAGTGTTAAATAATGCTCCTCTAGGTTTTTAAGTTTTTATGCTTAATAAGTTATATTGTTAATGTTTGCAGGAACGTTATAAAGAGCTGAAAGCGAGTAATCCTGATGATTCAGATAAGGATGATCTCGATACCGCTTTATGGGTGCAGGTTGTAGGAGCTAGGGGTCAAGAATCGACGTGTTTTCGGCCTTGATTCGTACTTAAGTGATGCTGATCTGATTGCTCAAAACCTATTTCTAGGCCAACCAAACTCTTTTGGTGTCGAAAAGGCAAGGGACGCGCGGCTGGACAAGATTGAAGAATTGGTATTTTAGCATGAGTGATTTAATTCAAGGTCTAAGGAGTCAAATTGACGTGTTAAGTGCTCAATAAACTTCAGTGCAGCCTTTGTACCAACATTTTCAAGCTGATTCATCCATGCGAACTCCATATGCTGGTCCGCCGATGCAGGTATCGATTCCCTCAAGTCATCCGTGTTGTATCTTATCAACCATGCCTTGATGATAATACTGAAATTATGTCATACACTTCTTTGCTGAACTCGAGTCATTTTGGACAAGCTCCTAATCGCCTATCGGTTTTTGGAACAACTTCCGCTTCTACATTTGCTACCATGCCTACATCTAGGGTTGTTGGATCTATTAAGTTTCAGCCTTCGGGCATCCAAAATTCTATTTCTCAAGCTTCAGGAATGCTTCCTAATCCCATATATGCACCGAGGAATATATGTGTCATTCATGGTGTAAGTTCAAGTGGTGGTTCCCGGGGTTCCGATGCTTCTGGTGGTTCCGGGAGTCAAGACAACTAAATGGTAACTTGTTTGCTAGCTGAAATATGTGGACTTGATGATGGCAGTTCTTGTTCGTAGTGGTAAGTAGTTTGGCTATGTCTGCTGAGTTGGTACTTGGCTTATTTGGTAAGAATCTTGGATGATGCAACTTTGTTTTAGCATTTGGCTTTTGGTGCTTAACTTTTGGATGGTGCAGCTTTGAAGGAAACAGGATATGACTTTGTTTTAGTAGATTTTTGCAACTTTTTGGTTGCATACTTAATCGTGGCATGGATATTGCCTTACATAGATACTACTAACCAAAAAGTTGCAAAATTCTACTAAAACAAAGTCATATCCTGTTTCCTCCAAAGTTGCACGATCCAAAAGTTTAGCACCAAAAGCCAAATGCTAAAACAAAGCTGCATCATTAAAGATTCTTACCGAATAAGCCAAGTACCAACTCAGCACCAAAAGCCAAACTACTTACCACTACGAACAAGAACATTCATCATCAAGTCCACATATTTCATCTAGCAAACAAATTACCATTTAGTTGTCTTAACTCCCGGAATCACCAGAACCATTGGAACCCCTGGAACCACCACTTGAACTTACATCATGACCGACACCCGTATTCCTCGTTGCATATATGGGATTAGGAAGCATTCCTGGAGCTTGAGAAATAGAATTTTGGATGCCCGAAGGCTGAAATTGAATAGAACCAACAACCCTAGATGTAGGCATGGTAGCAAATGTCGAAGCGAGAGTTGTTCCAAAAACCGATAAGCGATTATGAGCTTGTCCAAAATGACTCGAGTTCAGCAAAGAAGTGTATGACATAATTTCAGCATATGGAGTTCGCATGGATGAATCAGCTTGAAAATGTTGGTACAGAGGTTGCACTGAAGTTTGCTGAGCACTTAACACGTCCATTTGACCCCTTAGACCTTGAATTAAATCACTCATGCTAAATACCACTTCTTCAATGTTGTCCAGCCGCGTGTCCCTTGCTTTTTCGACACCAAAAGAGTTTGGCTGGTCTAGAAATGGGTTTTGAGCAATCAGATCAGCATCACTTACGTACGAACCAAGGCCGAAAGCACGTCGATTCTTGACCCCTTCTACAACCTGCACCCACAAAGCGGTATCGAGATCATCCCTATCTGAATAATCAAGATTAGTCACTTTCAGCTCTTTATAACGTTCTTGCAAACATTAACAATATAACTTATTAAGCATAAAAACCTAAAGGAGCATTATTTTAACACTAAATAGATCAAAACAATAGAGATGCATGTAAAAAAAATGATTTTCAATAAAAGAGTGACTAAAGTAATTACAATGCCACTAAGATCTTTTATAGATAATATCACAATAAGGATAAAATAAATCTGCACAAATAAAAAAATTGATTTACTAAAGATGAGAACACTAATTCTGAAACTAAGAGGAATCGCTAATAACTTATAGTCTATAAAATTAAACATCTAACAAGATATATATTAACATAAATTTTTAAGACTATATATTAAAGGTAAGAATTACCGTTGATTCAACAACTCTAGTGCCACTCCATTCACCGGATTTCTTTTGAAATGTAGTTTGCATCAATTCTTCTATGGTTGGTGGACGATTATGAATCTCTATCTAGAATATTTCAACAAATAATTATAAATGTAATAGCAATAACAATAGTAGTAGTAAGCACTAAAAAAATATATTTGAAGCATATACATCAGGAAATCAACCATTGCATAAAGATATGACAATCGTGACTCTTCATTCCAACAAGTTTGTCCTCAACGGCTTATACATCGTCCAATATTTGAAGCATATCCATCGGGAAATCTCAAGCATTTAGCCCAATCAAAAACTTTCTTTTTTTGATCCTTTGTGAGTGTATAGACTGCTTTCGGTTTTGGACCACAACTATTCTCATCCAACTAAAGCTCTGGGCGTCTGCAGTACAATTTTATATCTTTTTGTGCATTTAGGTTGTCCTTGGTTTTTCCCTTGACATCCATTACCGTATTGAAATCATTGTCAAAAACATTTTTTTCAATATACATAACATCAAGATTATGACAGATGAGAAGAGTTTTCCAATACGGTAATTGCCAAAAGACGCTTTGTTTTGTCCACTTGTGACTAGTGTCGTACCCTGGTATCACATAATGTGAATCTTCAATTACAGTGGGTAAATTTGCCACACGTTTCCAAATTTCAAGACTTATTTTGAAATATTTACTTCTTATTATAATAAAATATAGTCATAAAATATATTGTAATAGTTTCTAGTTATCAATTAGTTACATACTTGTACGACGTTGAGGAGCATTTGAGTTTTCAAGATGACCTTGATAAAAATCTTTTGGGTTTCTTCGAAAAGGATGATCAACAGCCAGATGACATCGATGGCAATCAAACCATGAAGCTTTATTACCATGTTTCAATCTACAAGATTTTATATCGTCCATGCATATCGGACAAGCCATTAGTACAACAGTACTCCAACTAGATAACATTCCATAAGCTGAAAAATCATTAATTTTCCACAACAAAGCAGCTCGCATCATAAAAGTTTCATTCCGAGAGATATCATGTGTTGGTACACCACGAACCCATAAAATCAACAACTCTTCAATCAATGGTTGCATGCAAACATCTACAAGTTTTTTCGGACTGTGAGGACCAAGTATTATCATTGTAAGGAATTTGTAAGGCGTTTTGAAGCACATTGATGGGGGCAGATTATAAGGGGTAACAATAACATGCCAACATGAATAAGACTTTTCTGATTGTGCAAAGGGTGCAAAACCATTTGCACATAAATCCAAACGAATGTTACATGAATCTGATGCAAAATCAGGATACGACCTATCAAGATGTTTCCAAGCTTCATTATCAAATGGTTGTCGCATTATTCCATCTTGAGATTCGTGTTCAACATGCCACCTCATTTTCTCAGCAGTAACTTTTGATGCATATAATCACTGCAGTCTAGGAATCAAAGGCAAATACTGTAATTGTTTATAAGGAGACTTTGAAGAGCCACTTTTCCATTTATACCTTGAATGGTTGCAAAATTTGCAACTATCTTTGTCAATATCATCCTTCTAATATAGCATGCAATCTTTTGGACATATATCATAGGTTATAATTGGCAACCCTATACAAGCTTCTGGGTTTCATAATAATTTGCAGGCAAGGAATGATTGTTTGGAAAATAATCTCAGAATAACTGAAGTAGAGAATTGTAGTTACTTTCGGACATGTTTAACTCTGATTTAATACTGAGCAACCTGGATATAAAGGACAATTGGGTTTGCTTTTCACAACTCGGGTATAGAGGCTCATCAACAGCTCTTAAAACATCCCAAAATTTCTTTAATAGTGCTAATTCGTCATCCCTAAAAATATTTAATTCACTCTGAATATCTGAAGGGTGATCCTCATTAAATTGCCTTTGAACAGATGTAAGACTATTCATTTGAACTTGTGGCAAATGAGATTCATCAAAATTTGCCATATTACTTTCCCAATATGGAATAAAATTAGGACTCGTCGCATCAAAAACCATTCTTTGTTGTGGATTTAGAAAATCGTGACTCCCTAAAATATTCGGATACTCATCATCATAACTCACTGATTCTCCATGACAATTCCAACAATAATAATTTGGAGTAGATTCTAACAGTTTTCGTGTCATAATATCTCACATTTTCACATTTAGAGCATGGACATCTAGTATTAGATCCACTAGCATGCGAATTAGCTAAGTTCAGAAATTCATTTACCCTCATATAAAATTCACCTGTCAATCCCACACGATTGGATAGAAGTCTGTCATAAATCCAACTCCTATTTGACATTTTCCTGCAAAATTCACTTAGGGAATGAAGTCAATGAACAATGGGAGGTCTTGAAATTAAAATTTAAAACTACGATGAATTTTGGGTAAAGTAGAAATATTAATGTAGATAACAAATTATTTACGCAGACATTCATTTTACATAGGTTTGAAACATTGATCAAAATATTAAAAATATGTATTTGTATGTTGTTCAAATTTAACTTAGGAATATCAATGTTCGTTTTAATGCATATGTTAATAAAAAATAACATTATCACTAGTAAATGATATAATTATTGATATATATATTTTAGTTATTATATAGGATGGATATAATATATAATCTACTATACCCTAGAAAAATAGTAAATGAGATTGAACATTGTGAGATTTTCATAAAAAGGAAAAATAAACAAACATTAGTTTTTTTATGGATGAGAAACTAATGACATTTCTCACCATTATTCATGCCCTTATTACTTAGAATTAATTATATATATCAAAAAAATTGTTTGTTTTTATCATCGGTAAATTCATTTTGTTATTTAGAGTATGGACATTCCATAAACGGATTTTTTTTTCTATTTCGACCCAAAAAAAGGCATGGACATCTAATTTAAATGTATGACTAATAAAGAAAGAAAAAGTTATTAAAAACACGAAGTAATTGATCTATTTTCATGCTTTTTACGGGTATTCATTAGAGGGAAAAGTTCAAATGAGGACAACTCCCCGTGTCAGGACTCAGGATGCACCAAACGCGTCCAAAAATTCGGTCCAGCCGAATTATTCGCGAATTTTTCGGAAAATATTTTTCAAAAATTCGAATTTTTGCAAAAAAAATCGATTTTGTGTGCATTTGAAATACACTGTTGTGTGCATATGTCAGAACGTATGTGTGCATATGTTAGGCTCGGTGTGTGCATGTGATTTTCAGAATGTGTGTATGTCTAGGAACAATTGTTAATGCTAGAGACATGTGTGCATATCAAATACACATCTGTGTGCATACGCGAAAAAGTGTGTGTACACATATAACCAACAAGGTGGATGATTTTCTGGGTATGAACACATGATTTTTGCGGTATGAACACATGATTCCTGGGCTTATATTTGATACGCACACGCACGTAGTGGATATGCACACAACAAGGTGGATGATATGCACACAATAGTCTATTTGACATGCACATAACGAGTATTTGATATGCACACATGGTTTGTGTGCATCAACACTTGAAACCATATGCACACACGAGGTATGCACACATGGTTTGTGTGCATCAACACTTGAGACCATATGCACACACGAGGTATGCACACGATAGTGTAATGGATGTGCACACGACATGTTATTTGGTATGCACACATGGTTTGTGTGCATCAACACTTGTTTCCATGTATGCACATGACTTGAGACCATATGCACACACGGGGTCTGCACACGATAGTATAATGGATGTGCACACGATAAATTATTTGGTATGCACACACATGTGTGCATACCAACACTTGTTTTCGGGTATGCACACGACTCGAGACCATATGAACACACAGAGTATGCACACAGCAGTATAATTGATGTGCACACACAAGTTATTTGATGTGCACACAAGTCCTCTAAGCATAAACACTATGTTAAAGGCATTCACAATTTCAGAAACCATATGCACACACACATAGTTACATATCCACACAACAGTTCATCTGATATGCACACAAAATCGATTTTTCTGGGAAAATTTTTGACTTGGATTTTTTTTTGCCGAATTATTCGCGAATTATACGCGAAAAATTCGGCAATTGTACTGCAAGGCCGAATTGAAGCTTTTCCCTATAAGGGTGCGCGCCTCCGCCACTGTTCACTCCGTTTTTTTTTGTTTTTCCCTCTAATTTTTTCCTCTTCTCTCATACATCTTCAATCCTATCATGAAGCACCGTCCTCATCGGAACCAGACACTTCATTAGGAGGTATATATATATTTGATAATTACATATTCGGATTTTTTGCATGTAATCCTGACGTAAGGCGAAATTCACGAGATATCCCAAAATTTTACCTATTTCACACGGTACCTTCAAATTTTTTCCCGCCAAATACCCATCTGATAATTTTTTAACAGTTTTGTTAAATAAAAGCAAAATAAAACCCAAACAATTATCGTTCTTCACTGTAAACTTGGTCATTGGATTAATATAGCACTCAGTAGATAGAAGTAAACCATTTGCAACCTCATCACTGTTAACTTGGTCATTGGATTTTACAAAACTTACTCCAACGACATGAGTTGGCAATGAATTAATTGAAGTTACTTCTTCAACACTAGCAACAGGACATTTGCAAAAATCAATCCCAACAGGCAATTGCAATCCAAAACTGAAAGAATGACACTGGACAGGAGGATAACATTGATAAACCATAAGCAACAAATTCAGCCTAAACTCAACCTAAATCACATAATACCCAATCCAGCTCCCAAAATCAACAAATTCAAAAAAATCCCTAAATCCCCAAACCCAAAATCTCCGAATTACTTAGTAGTTGTGAAATTCCAATGCCCGCTAGCTCGAGCAGAATAGATGAGAAAGGTTGAGAGAGAGACCTCGAACTTCATTCTCGAGGCGGGAGAGCTCGACTCTAACCGGATCTGACCCGTGGAACATGTGGATGAAGTCATCTACCTCGGATCCAACACGATTGTGGGAGATGGTTTTCTTTCTCTGATCCTTGACCGACACCGAGGATGTCAATGCCGCCGGCTTCGGTGGCTCCGATTCTCCTCCACGTGGTGCGTGTTGCTCATCATGAGAGATCTGAGAGGAAACTTCACAGGCCACAATTCCCTTTCAACTTGCTCAAAATCCAAACCCTAGAAAGCAAATTTCGTAATTGTGGGGGCAGAATGAGAGAGGAGAAGAGATAGGAGACAATGAGCTAGAGTGATCGGGACTCTGTAAAAATGGGAAAAAGAGAGAGACAGTCTTGGGAGGACGTAGAAGAGTGCAGTATTGAGAGATTTTTTAACGGAAGCGTTAAAAAATTAACATATGGATATTTGACGGGAAAAAAATCAAAACTCGGACTACTGCACAAAATAGGTAAAATTTTGGAACATCTCGTGAATTTTGTCTTATTTCAGGGATATCAGGCGAAAAAATCGTTACATATTTATCAAGAAATCTCGGTAAATATGTAATGGTTTACCACTTCGTGTGCCAACAGTACCCCAGTCTAAACGTAAAGCGGCTCTGTCCGATCGAACCAGCCACCAGACGATCAAGACAAAAAAAATGTATCATTATGTCTTTTATATACTACATTTATTAATATATATTAATTTTTTCTTAATTTTAAAAGTATTATTACTTCTACTTAATGTTAATTGAACAACATAACTTTGTAACAAGCATAAGTAGAGGTTCTAAAATAAAAACATACATGAAGAAATCAGGGAAATTTTAACTAAATAAAAAAGAACACAATATATGTATTAGTCTGAGAAAAAAGATATATATCTTATATATTTTGTTTCTATAGTATAGATTAAAATATTATTTATATAATAGAGAAATATAAATGAAGCGAGATTTGGATGAAATAAAATTCAATATGTAGATACTATGAATTGCTAATACATATAATCTACATATGGATTGCTTTTTACCAAAAAAAAAGATAATATGGATTGTTAATTAAAAATTGTCTTCCGGTATCTATAGACGAATAATTATAGGCAGTGGCTATATGCAAGCGGTTTCGTGTCTAAACGGACGCGAAACTGTGCGCGTAGCATAGCAGCACAGTATCGTGCGCATAGCATAGCAGCACGGTATCGTGCGCGTAGCATAGCAACGCAGGGGTACAATGGACATTTTTGAAAAGTCTGTGACAAACCTATGCAAGGTTACCTATGCGCGTAGCTTACGCGCACCCAAAAAAAAATTGCACTTTTTTTTCATTTCCATAATCATATAGAGAATTTCAATACGAGTCTGTACATATAAAATTCGTCCAAAACGGACATCGTTTGCCCCTCCAAAAGTCCAAAAAATGAAGCTTCCTACCCATTTTTTTTACAATTTGGTGTCCGACATATAGTACATTGTAGTGAAGTTTTTTGGTATTTTGCATTTTTCTACTATAATTTTGTATAAAATTTTAATACGAGTCCGTACATATAAAATTCATCCAAAAATCGAGAATAAAAACTTTATATACTATAGTATATATACTATAGTCTAGTATACTTAGACTTATGTACTATACTATATAGTATATAAAGTTTTTATTCTCGATTTTTGGCTTTTTGGAGGGGAAAACGATATCCGTTTTTGATGAATTTTATATGTACGGACTCGTATTAAAATTTTATACAAAATTATAGTAGAAAAATGCAAAAAATACCAAAACATTTCACTACAATGCGCTATATGCCGGGCACCAAATTGTAAAAAAAATGGGTAGGAAGGCTTCGTTTTTTGGGCTTTTGGAGGGGCAAACGATGTCCGTTTTGGACGAATTTTATATGTACGGACTCGTATTGAAATTCTTTATATGATTATGGAAAAAAAAAGTGCATTTGTTTTTGGTGCGCGTAAGCTACGCGCATAGGTAACCTTGCATAGGTTTGTCACAGACTTTTCAAAAATGCCCATTTTACCCCTGTGTTGCTATGCTACGCGCACGAAACCGTGCTGCTATGCTACACGCATAGTTTCGCGTCCGTTTAGACACGAAACCGCGTGCATATAGCCTTTTCGTAATTATAATAATATCTTAATTTTATCCAATTTTAAAAATTGTTATTTGGTTCATTTTCTTATTTTACTAGATGATTATATGACACAAACACATACATTACATGCCATAGCTTAATTTCCAAAATTACAGAAGGTAAACCCCCAGCGTGCTTGGATCGCTTCGATTCTTGCTTTCCTAGATCGTGAACCAAGAGGCTGTGGGGGAGGAAGGGCAGCCTATGATAAGTCAATTCCGTAAGAAAGTCAAAAGGAAAAAGAAGAACCGGAAGTCGGAACATGACCTTTGGTAGAGGTCTTAGCCGGAAATGATAGTCTAGCACAATCTCATATTAGGGGTAGCCCTTGTCGGAGCACCAAATACTTATTTTTATAAGAAATAGTCAAAGTAGCTGCCCTAACTCTATAGCTCGTAACTCAACCGATTGCAACTAATGGGGCCGGTCAGAAGCTTCTTTACACTGTTGATACCCGGTGTGGTTCTTACTCGCTTCCCCCTGGTGCGGTGCCTTCTATTTCTATATAGAATACGTCCAACCAGTCCCCACACGTCCGATCACGAACACAGGTCCCGAAAACCGGGCACAAGTCTAGGACCAAACCAGGCTCCGGCTTCATGCAGGCGAGTTGCAGCCTGTAATCCGACCCAATTCAGCGATTCAACTCAAATTAGTAGAGCAAAGGGCTTTAGGGGGGAAAAGGAAGTGAGAGCCAGAGCGCTTCTTTCTTCTGATCTACGACCACCCTTTGCTTCTACAACTTGAGAATTTCTCATGGTGTATGTAGTTCTCATTTTTTGACTTGCTAGTTCATTTTGCGATCTCTGGCTTTTCTTCTTTGCCAAGAGATCGGGCTAGCTTGGTTCTAGTCCTAAGGTGTCAGCGAGTCAGCCTGCCACGCAAAGTTTATGGCTAACCGACATGGCTCATCATCATTTAGCTATTGCATTTCTTTTTCTCGTTGCTGGTCATATGTATAGAACTAACTTCGGGATTGGGCACAACATGAAAGATCTTTTAGAAGCGCATATTCCTCCGGGAGGTCGATTGGGACGTGGACATAAGGGTCTTTATGACACAATCAATAATTCGATTCATTTTCAATTAGGGCTTGCTCTCGCCTCGTTAGGGGTTATTACCTCCTTGGTTGCTCAACACATGTACTCTTTACCTGCTTATGTGTTCATAGCGCAAGACTTTACTACTCAAGATGCATTATATACACATCACCAATACATCGCAGGATTCATCATGATAGGGGCTTTTGCGCATGGAGCTATCTTTTTCATTCGAGATTACAATCCGGAGCAGAATGAGGGGTGGGAGTAGACCACCCTTCCTTCTTCGGTGCGGATGAGCAACCTTCTATATGGCCTCTGTACCAGTAGTGGAGTGGCTTGCTACTTTAATCAGAAAAGGAAGAATGAGCAAGGCAAGGTGCGTAGCGCTGATCTACGACCACCCTCTTCTCTGGTAACCCGCCGCCGGTCACATAGAGCGCTCCGCCCGCCACCGCATATGTAGAAAAAGAGGGAGCGGGGAAGGAAGAACAACCCTTTTACTTTGGCACATGAGATGGCTAGTTTGGCTAGGTAACATAATGGAAATGTATCGGACTGCAAATCCTGGAATGACGGTTCGACCCCGTCCTTGGCCTCAGAGAGTAGCGAGCAACACGGAACTTGAATCAATCAAATGGCATAGTGGAAGGGGGTTTTCCTTTGTTAAAAATCCACAGACAACATTCTGGAACTTCAAAACCAAGCAAGATGAGAAGGAGCTTTTTACGTGACGCTTCAATAGAATGCATTTAAAAAGGGTAGAATACGCCCCATGGTCGATCGAAGGTCCTTTACTACTTGAACTCAAATCTATCTGACTTTCAATTCATCTTTATCCAGCCAGCTCATAACAAAATGTTAGACCAATCTCAGAGCTGGCACAACCGAATTGGTTGAGAAAAAGGAAAGCCTTGGCACTTCAAAAGGCTTAGATTTTAAGGGCGCTACTGAAAGCTTTTTTTATTTAGGTCGTCTAAGAGGTGTAAGCCTCGAAAGCCTTTGGTACTTCGGTAGAGCGAGCAACCCTTAAACAAAAAAAGATTTACAATACCTTCCCCTATTTCTTCATTTCATTCTTTATTTGGCCCGCTTCAAACAAAATGAGAAAAGGGAGGAGGGTGGTCGTAGATCAGGATTCGAGGTCACTACGAAAAGGTCAGTCAATGGCATAGCTCTTTCTTTCCCCGGTCTCCTTTCGAAGGAAAGGCCTTCGCATTCCTAATCTGGTAGGGCCGGGCAGCTTTGTTTGCCCTAGCTTGGCGAATCGCATCCCCGCGCAGCGCAACGACATTCTTTGTGCATTGCGTTCTTTACCGTTCTCGCTCAGTGTTTGCAACGGCTGGGAAGGCAGTCGTAGAAGCGAAGCCTATCACCACGTCGACCATCAGAAAGAGTGAACGAGCCGGAAGTGAGGACAGATTCACTCGATCTGCCCCCCGGGAGAGAGAACTCCTAAACTCAACCTAAGGCAGCCTGAATAAGAATTGTACAAGACAAGTGAAAGGTTGTACAAGGCTTTACAAGAGCTCTCTAAGGCTTACAAGTGCTCACTCAAGGTTGGCTCCTAGATGTTCACTACAAGCTATCCGCGCTGTCTTAGATTGAACGTCTACTTATTGCCGTTCAATCTCTAAGGTGGGTTTTCGCTGAGAACGGAATAGTGTTCGTGTCCAAAGGTGAACAAAGCCCTAGCTTCTAGAGTTCACTGCTTTTTCCAGGCCGGATAAGGGCTTATACTGCTCGCCTTTGTTTGATATGTTCATTCAGTACCAATACAAACTACAACTACACAAAAGTGGAAGGGCCACTATAAAAGCTAGAAGTAGCCTTTAGTAGAGTAGTCGGCCTAACCAAAGCATCACGACAACTTATCTACTCCAATATTTCTCAGCTCAACTTGACGTAAACCCTTATGAATGAATGGAATCTTAAGTAGAGGGCCCGCTCGCCAAACAATCAAAGAGGCAGTTTTTTTTTCCATTGCTACTTTATTGTCAACCAAGTTTTCCCCTACTAATACCTTGTAGGCAGTCCCCTTAGGCAAGAAGGGAACGATTGCCTCATGTTCGTCATGCTATGAATATAAGTAGGCAAATCAGGCTATTTCGATAGGGTTCTTTTCACCTTTCCCTCACGGTATTTGTACGCTATCGGTCATTGAGGAATACTTAGGCTTAGAGGGTGGTCCCCCTTTCTCGCGTAAAAGCGATCAGAATTCGAACACGTCGCGTTTTACTGGGAAGGATCGAACCATGGGAACGAATCTACAGGGCTATCACCTTCTTTGGCCAGATCTTCCAACCTTTTCACAATTACAGTTCCATGTGCCCTTACGCCTAAGAAATAGGCCTAAGTGGCTTGACGTCTAGTCTTCGCCATAGTCTTTTTTTTTTGGGGGGGGGGGTGGTTTCTAGTATTTTATATGGTTGGCGCCGGCGGAAGTGACGCGGGGAATTTCGAAACTTCACCCTCTGCAATGAGCCAACAGGGCAGTATTCCCGGAGGGAATGAGCCGAGCATAAGCATAAGAGGGAAAACCTTTCCCCGGGATCAACTACTTTTTATACGATAGGCACGACTAATCCAAATGAAATTGATTCAACAAGCGCCATCACAGCTTCTCCCTCGGGTGACTTCGTCCCCTTTACAGACGTTAACAATCGCATCTCTCCACCAAGAGGTTCTTTCTCTCATGTAATTTCGCCCGCTGAGAAATTGTGAATGGTTGGAGAGAGATCACATGCAAATTCGAACATCTGGTATCCAATTTGTGAAATACAGAGGCACTGAAAGTGTGAAAGCTTTCTTGTGGAAGATGTCTCAATCATGTCGAGAATATAGGCTAGAGAGGGAGCTCGGGGATTAGATTCACTGGGCTAAGTAGACTTTCTGAATAGGGTGGAGGCTCTCTCTAAAGAAAAAGGATGAGTGGTTTTGTAACCGAAAGTGATAGGGTTGGATAACTAAGTGTGCGAAGGTGGATGGCTTTTTCACAAGCACTTATAATCGGGGACCGACAAACTGGAAAAACAGCTATTGCTATCGATACCATATTAAACCAAAAACAACAACAACAAAATTTGTCTGTGATGAACTGGATAAATTCTTCTATGATGAACTGCATAATTATTATTGTTGGATTTATACCAATGAAAAAAAATGGAGGAGCCTAAGGAACGAGTTTAGAGATCGAAATCCTTTGCTCTGGAAACGGTTCGAACTTTACTAGGATATAGGGCGCAACATTGATTAATACTTGCCCCTTCAATTAAGTATAAGTCAGCAAGCAGCTTCCCCTCGGTCGGTTGAACCAGAAGATTTCCCATTACCTCCTCCAGGTCAGGATGAACCAGAAGAGTTCCTTCGACATGGTTCTCTCAAGCGCTGCCAGAATAGAACTTCTGGGCCTCCCACTAACCAATAATGTTACGACCACTGAACAAACTTGGTTGACGAACATGGTTTATGCGCCGCTAATGCAGCGGCTTGCTGAGCATTTGACAAAGTAGCTAGGAAGCAAATCCTGTAGTTAGCTCGAAACCTTGCAACCGGGAAAGCAGAAAGGTTGCATTAATGATAAAGATCTCTGGGGAAACCATCATATAGAATCCATGTCCTAGGTGTATCAAAAAACATTCTTTTTGCTAAACGTAGATTTGAGTTCAAGTAGTAAAGGACCTTCGATCGACCATGGGGCGTATTCTACCCTTTTTAAATGCATTCGGGGAAAAGCCTATCTCAGTGATGTTAAAAAAGGGGAAAAAGCGTCGTTGGAAAAAAATGTTCCTACCACAGGAGTGGTTGAAGAGAGGGTTGCCCGCCCGCTGATCCAGTATTTGCTTGACCCTTTTCTATATATAGAGGAACGCTCCGGTAAAACGGGAATTATGGTAAAACAGAAGTATTAATCTAGAGCGTTGGATTGATGGTAATGGATGGTTGGATGATTGGGCCTTACAATAGATATGGTAGGGGTGTAACCACCAAATCTACTCTAATAAGGCAATTATTTAATTTTTAATTAGAAAAAAATAATAAATGAGGTTGTTAGGTGAGAGAGAAAACACAATATTTTATCTTTTCTAAAACGCTGCTGCATTCACGATCTCCTACTTCTCTCCATATCTAGTTGAATGGAAGCAAAAAAAATCAATCAACGATTTTTCCTCGTTCAATGATTTTTACAGCGTTGATGAATATCGATTATGCTTTTATGAATATCAATCAACGATTTTTACAGCGTTCATGAATATCGATCATTCGTTTATGAATATCGATCAAGTGCGGCATGGTGCTCTACAAATTCGCAGATCTATATTTGTTTCTTGAATATCTTAGTTTAATATGTGAATATTTAACTTCTTAAAAACATGAATATCATCACTTAAAATTTTAATATCAACACTTAATAATATGAATATCACACTCGATTATATGATTATCACACTCGATTATATGAATATCAGTTACATGAATATCGCACTCAATTACATGAATATCACACTCGATTACATGAATATCACACTCGATTACATGAATATCACCACTGAAATCATGAATATTGATCATCACATAATTAATAAATAATATCACCTAATTATACGAATATCACTACTCAATTCATGAATATCGATCACTACCTAATTACACCAATATCACCACCTAATTTCACGAATATCACCACCCAATATCTTGAATATCACCATTAATCAACGTGAATATCAATCAACTCTAACACGAAAACCAAGTCCTAAAATCAAAATCAAAGTACTGGCGAATTTGAAGAATTTGAAAACGATATTCATAAACCCTAAAATTAATTATCTAGCGAAAATGGAAAATATTGAACAAATCAAAAATTAAATCTGTGAAAGGCAATACATAGAGAGACGAACAAAAGCATGTATATTTTTCTTTTATTTCATAAATATGTAGATTTATCTAAACCTAAAATTGAATTGAATAGCATAAATTGAAGAGGAAGACGAAGTAATAAATAGAGATTGAAGACGAAAGAATTCCCGAGGTCCAAAATCAAGTTTGAGGACTGAGAAGGGTGGCTTCTAATTGTACCCTGAAGCCTGAAAGCAACAGTAGATGTGTATTTATACAGACATTCGAGCAATTAATTATAAAATGACTGTTTGACACAATTGTCGACAAACGGTAAAATTTTGAATTTTAAGATGTGATAGTCAACCACAACTTTGGCTACGCATAAATGATGGCCACATTAACTACGATAAGTGCACTGCAGCTATGTATTGTGACTGACTTAGCCACGAAAGAACTTGTGTCTATGTTTGTGGCTAAGTTGTTGATCCTATCAACTACAACCCTCTTTTGATACTAAATATCGTAGCCAAGGCAGATTGAAACCTTATGTGATCAAGTCCGTGGCCATGTCCGTGGCAGTTATGGCCACACAAGTTATAGTGGTTGATATTTTGTGATTAAATAATCAGGTCACGATTGTTCCGTATTTTGTAGCAATATCTATGGCTATTTAGTCTCGAGCTAAATTGTTGCTAAATTAATGTGTCTATTCGGACCTTTTTCGGTAGTGGTGTATAACCCTGTTGTGAGCACGATTGAATATATGTCCTTACATTTTTTTTACTTCTCTCATGAAGAAGAACGGATTGTTAACGCACATTGATCAGACTTGACTAGGATTTTTTTTTTATATCACCGGGAAGAAAGCTTCAAACAAAAGAGAAAGACACGAGAAGAGAGATCACCTAAATTTTTTAGGTCAAATAAAGAAAATATGAACATAACATATGGGCATTTTAGGAAAGATAGAAATGGCTGGTGATGTTTTTTAGAGGTGATGTTTAATTAGTGACACTCTTTAGAAATCCTTGCCCTATGTAAAACAAAACACTATTTGCATGGAATTGGCCTATAATTCTGTTATTATCCAACTAAAGTAATGTAAGCTCTGCAATCATTAATAAATAAAACGAAAATGAAAGTGGCAATGGACACATTGTGGAGAAACAAGATTCTCCATCGTGAGCATCTTCATACCACATGTTATAAACTAATATGTTTTACCTTTGAGGTTACATTAATCTAACAAGCTATTCAAAGGGAAAGTATCAAATTCACGAAGAAAGACATGATTTTCATAATTACAATACATTTATTTGTTTCTGATCGACTTAGCAGGCTAGCCTCATCTAGCAAGAAAAAACGAATTTATATGACCTATGAACCCACCAAAACACTTGTATATCAACAAAATTAAACCATGCTGTGCGCCATTCAGGATTAATATAGAGCGCCAAAACAACTGCCAGAAAGAAAGTAGTATAAGATGCCCCAGAGCTCCAAAAGAATAGTCCCCAATCAAACTTGGTGTCCGCTTCATCTTCTTCCTCTCTCGTGTTTTCTCCAAAGGTAGCACTTTTATCAGGCTCATCGCCAACACAACTACTTTGCACATATCCACAAAGAAAAGGGTTTCCTTCGTAATTGTAAACATCAAAGTCTGCAAATTGTCCGGCTGTGGGAACTCTTCCACTCAAGTTGTTGTAAGAGACATTGAATACCTCCAAGAAGTTAAGATCGGCGAGCTCAGAAGGGATCGCTCCACTCAAATTGTTATAAGATAGATCCAAGCTCTCGATCTCCCCTAGCTCGGAGAATGTTTTTGGGATCAATCCGATTAACTTGTTGTGTGACAAGTTCAAAGAATGAAGTCCCTTCAAATATCCCATTTCTAAGGGAATATGACCACTGAGTTGATTGAGCGACAAATCCAATCCCGACATTTGGTAAATGATATCACCAACATAATAATTGATTCTACCCTTGGTTATAACTTCTAAGTAATCACTGTTACCCAGAAAACCATGGTACTCATCTGTACTACTATTGTGTAATTCCCTCCCAAATGACGAATTATTGAAGCAAGGTGGGATAGTTCCTGAAATTTCATTGTTTGAAAGGTCCATGACATTTAAGCGTTGAAGACTGCACAGTTGGCTTTGAACTTCACCTTGTAACCTATTATTACCCATTTGGAGAAGCACAAGCTCTGAAAGTTGACCAATCCACAACGGAATGCCGCCCATAAGCTGGTTACCATTTAAATCAAGTGCCACCAAATGTTTGCTAGTTGATAGCTCATGTGGAATGTACCCATTAAGGCTATTGTTGCGCAGATGCAGATAGGCTAGCTTCAAAAGAGTACCGTTGCATGATGGTATTTGCCCACTAAACCTATTGTTTGATAGGTCTAGATAGAAAAGCGTTGAAAGATTGCATAATGTACCTGGAATTCCACCATGCAACTTGTTGTTCTTGAGGGACAATACTTCCATCATTCCAAATCTACCCATCCAATGGGGAATTTCACCTGATACTTCATTGTTGGATACATCCAATACCACCAATTGGGAGCTCCTCAAAAGTGTGTCTTCGATTTCCCCATGAAAATGATTCTTATCCAAAAACAGGACTTGTAGCTGAGTTAGGTTCATAGACTTGGGAACTATTTCTCCAGAAAGATTGTTGCTTGATAGACTCAAATACCATAAATGATCGAAACCGCTATACAACTCTTCTGGCACCTCCCCTGAGAATTTGTTTTGCGACAAATCCAATGTTTCGACCGTTTTTAGCTCACCTATTGACCTAGGAATTTGCCCTTCAAAATAGTTCTTGGACAAATTTAAATCACTCAAGGGTGTAAATACCAGGCCAATATTTTCCGGGAGCTTACCACTAAACTTGTTTTGTGAAAGATCCAAGATGGTCACCGGGAAAGAAATATTCTGAAGCTCAGTAAATTGAACACTTCCTGAGAGTGAATTGTTTCTCAGATTCAGAACATTGAGTTGAGAGTTATTGTGGAACAAATAAGTGGGAAATGATCCAACAAGGCCATTGTCAGAAAGGAGAAGGTAAGAAAGGCTTTCTTGTTGTGCAAGGAACCTGGGGAAGGTTTTAGTTTCCTTGTTTAGACTACACTGACCCAAGGATAGGGTATCTAGCTGAAAGGAAGGCATCCAAACCTTGTCTTCGGTTTCTATTTCTAACCTATTGAATGATAGCTCAAGGACAGTAAGGTTTGTGTGGTTAGATAATGAGCTCAAGGAAAACCTGCCTTCAAAGGAGTTATATGACATGGACAACACTTGTAGAGATGTAAGGTTTGATATTTTGGATGGTATCCTCCCACTGAACTCATTCACTGAAAGATCGAGCTCTTCGAGTGCAGACAAATTTCCAATACAATCAGGAAAGCTTTCATTAAATTTGTTCTTTTCAAGATACAACAGTTGAAGGTTCTTCAATTCACATATACCTGCAACAAATGGAGACACATTATTTTTTAAAACAAAAGGTAAATATAGAGGAATATGTATTTCCAACTACAACAATAAATGTGAATATTCAATTGGAAAATGAAAAACGACTATAAATAACAAAAACTATTACACAATAGTGTAGGTGCTCAGGGAATGCAACGCCTCATTTTCTTTTTTTTTGAATGAAAGGTAATTCTTCTCATTCATGGTAAGGTAAACTTACAAAAGCCTAGATATTACTAGGTATTACAATGATGATCTCCTAATCCCAACTCTCTCAAGCCAATTTCTGGTTTCTCGATTGTCTTTCCTTCATCTAGATAGAACACAGTTTCTAACATGAGTAATGATCATCTGTGAACATTCAACAGTACTAAAGCACCTTGATTGAAATACTTTAGCATTCCTGCATCTCCAAATGTAGTAGATAGTGGCAGTGATACAGCAAACCCAAAATGAGAACTTAAAGCAGGATTTCACCTTAATTCTTTGGATACTCTCAATCCAGTCTTGGATGTTGTACTGTCTTCTTCCAATCTTTTCCCAAGTCAGAACTCTATGCAGAACATCTTTGGAAAATCTGCATCCAAACCAAATGTGATCTACCGTTTCAGATTCGCAATTGCACATCACACAAGTGTCATCTTGAATAATACTCATGCTCTTATGTTTGGATCTAGTGTAAGCTCCTCCTTTGATGATCATCCAGCTAGTGAACGATGTTCTAGGAGTAATAAGTTTGCCCCAAATCCAGTTGTTCCAGTGAGTAGTGGGCGTAGTTGGCCGTAGCGCATCATACAAAGTTTTGCAGTCATATTTGCCCCCTTTAGTCATGATAATCGGAATTTGGCTGTCACTGTCGACTTTATCAATAATATCGTCTCTCATGTTCAAAAGAGTTCTCCACAAAGCACTGTCTGTTTCTTTCCTATCCACTGTCCAGAAGCACCGCCCTCTGAGAATGGTGACCCTCACCCATGAGTTCCAAAGGGAATTGGCATCATGTAGAAGGTCATAAATCAGTTCCGAGAAAGCTGCTTTGTTCCAGGAGAGGATCTCCTTTAAGCCGACACCTCCCTCTTCACGTGGTCTGCAAACCTCTTTCCATGCTAAAGGTGCTTTCCCGCCTTCATTGCATCCACTCCAAAGAAAATTCCGCATGGATGCTGTGATGTCTTTGATAATCTTCTTCGGAATGACAAAAACTTTGCACCAATAATTAGTGATACCGTAAAGAACGGCATGGACCAACTGTAATATCCCTGCATAAGACAAGTTTCTGGATGCCCAAGAGTTAACTTTGGAGGTGATTCTTTTCAGCAAGGGCTTGTAATCTTCACTCAATGCTTTCCTGCTACAAAGAGGCACCCCCAAATACTTCACTAGAAGCTCACCTTTATCCATCTGCATTGCATCAATAATTTGTATTCCAGTGTGATTGTCCACTCCTGCAATGAAAACTTTGGACTTACTTCTGTTGATAGCAAGGCCTGATTTCTTGCATTGTAAAACTTGGTCAGTTTCTAACAAAAGAGAGTCTACTAATATACTATATTTCCAAAAAATCCAGATGCGACCGTTAATACCTGTACAGTTTGTGATTCTGTTCCAGCCTTTGAGTAACAACTTAGAAATTTTTTCAGCCTTGTGACCCCTAACTCTGGTCTCCAAAATGGATAAAAAGTCAACGTTATACTGCTTCACAAACTTCTCGACAAAAGTATGACTCGTAGGGTGATTTAGACCCCTTATGTTCCAGCTAGCGATGGTAAGCTTAGTCATTAGGATGTAAGGCATCTGAATCCACACCCATTCTGCTGTCTTCAGTTATCTCCAGGATGTCGCTAAGTGCCATGAATCTTGAGGTGCCTTTTTTTCTCCCATCTTCCTTGCTGATGTGTTTCACCTTTTCTGACGGCATCTTAGCAGGTTTGGCTGGGAGTTGCCAGTCTTCATTAGTCCTCCCAACCTTGGGAGCATCAAGAGATGTTTTAATAGTGGGTGCCTTCGAGCACTCACCCTTTTCCAGTTGTGCAGGCTGCGAAGACCGATCAGGGGTGGCTTCAAATTAGCAGTCTGAGTAATGTCTATATTCTGGATTATTTTTTTCTTGATCCACTGCTGATTGTGAAGTCGGTTCTGCTGCGCATGTTGTGTCCTTCTGGGTTTAAGAGGAAAACATTCACCTGTTCCATGTCCAAAGACACAACATTTCTCACACCTTGCTGGGATCCATTCATAGATGACAGGTTGAACCACACGTTCACCATCTTCCCCAAGAAAAAACTATTTCATTACGCAAGGGATTTCTAGCAGAAACCTCAACTAAGATGCGCGCAAATGAGAGTCTTTCTTGATTAGCAATAACTTTGTCAATGTAAACTGGTATTCCTATTGCACTTCCCATCTTGTCGAAGAAATCTTCATCCCAAAATCTGACATCAAGATTAGGAAATTTAGCCCATACCTGTGTAGTAGCAAAGCAGGAAGGATCCATTTTCACCCCTTCACTCCATCTTGTGAGTGCAATAGGTTTGATTCCCCCAACAAGCCAAGGGCCATTCTCAAGAACCCAAAGCAAATCTTTTTCATCTTCGAACTTGAACACAAAGACTCCTGAATCATTGAGTATTATCTTGGGAATTTTGATTCCATTCCATCTTGTGGCAACAAAGTTGTTCATTACACTGTAGGAAATTCGTGCACCTATAACCATGCCAATGAGGCTAAGCTTCCACTGAGCAGTAGTTTTCTAAATGTCTTTCTTTGTGAAAGGAATGACCCCATCAATAATCCCATCAACAAAAGAAAGTCTTTTCCCATTAGAAATCTTACGGTTGCCAGCTAATGCCTCGCTGTAGGAAGCTTTAAAATTAGTGAAGGATCCACCAGCTGGAGCGGGTTTCAATTGTTTCTCAGCAGCTTCTTCAATCAGTCCATAGTTATCGCACGGACTTTTTCCCTTCCCTAGAGTGCTGGCTTGCTGCCGTGCGGACGGTTTTGCAACCGATTCACCACCACCTTCCTCCAGATCATCCTCGAAATCAAGAGATTCGGCCACAACAGTTCCGTTATCAGCATCCTTGTCGCCATTCTCGCAAGCCTCTATGCTGGGTTCCACATCTCTAATTTCTTTGGAGAGTCTCTTGTTGACGAGTTTAATCGTTTGAGCAGAAACGACAATCGGGCTCGGTGGGTTCTCTAAGTGGCTAGCGACTCTTTCAAAGCTTTCATCTTTTCACGAAGTTTTGCCATGTCGGTTGCGTGTTGATCTCCCTGACCACTAGGGCCGGCTTGGTTGGTTGGGTCTTGAGGAAAGTTCATCGTGTTTGTGATGGTGATGTCTTCGGACGTGACAACGTAGTTGGTGGTTGGTCCGTTGTTGGACATGATGATGTGGTTTGTAGTGTCAGTGGTTGGAAAAGAGGTATAATCTTTTTGACTCTCAGCCCCACGGTGGCCGCCAATTATTTTCGGCAGATTTTGTATCGTTACGCTATCCGCTTTGATTGTGGAGTACGGGGTCAACGATTATACATTGGTTGAAAAGAGCGAGTCGTTTAAGAGAAAATAGGGATCGTGCTTAGAATAAAGTGTATGAGAGTATAATTGCAACAACTCAGATAGTTCATGTCTTACAAGATCTTGGCACCCTCCTTACATAGGGGTCCAAACTCCAAAGATAATCATATCCTACAAGGAATATGATCTTACCATAAAAATAAGATAATATATTAGCTTAGAGCTTAAGATAATATAAAAAACATGGTAGAAAATATTTCCTTATATCGAACAACGAAATTATATCTGCAACGTTTTGAATCTTCTATCGTATGGATATCGTCAGCAATCACCGTCTTCCAGAATTAAGGCGCGTCATATATAAGGAAACCATATCTTCACAGTCGTGTCGACTGATGCTCGGTGATACAACCTCGGTGGTGACTTTGACAGAGACCCAATAAGAGGAGATGCTCAGTGTCAAGTCAGAGGGCCCAATCACTAGGGTGCACGCCAGAGCCATAGCCCAAGCCACACAGAGCCTCACAGCCATGGTCTTCACGCGCAACAGCCCTGTTCCAGCAACTGCGCCCCGCTCCGTCTGCAGCGCCATCATTGCCGGCGCTGCGGCCCCCGCCGCGGCGCCATGACTTTGGCCGCTGCCTCGGCCCCACGGTACCTCTTCTATCTTTAACATATTTATAAGTTTAGAGGTTTATTGAGTGAGATTTGGATGTTTTTGGATATTTTCTATGTTTAGCCATTTCTATTTTTAGCAAGTTCTGTTTTAGGTAATTTTCTATTTTGGGCGTGCGTGTCTCCTATGCTTAGGAGCCCGGCCCATTAGGTTTAGTCAACCCATGGCCGCGTCTCACTTGGCTTCTATAAAATGTCAAGTGCCTTGTAATTTTCCCTCACGTGAATTAAGTTGTTGCGCAAGCTTTGTCGTTGAGTTGTTCACTCCGCCCTTGCGTATTCGACGTCACAAAATTGGCCGATCACCATCATCGATCAACCTCTTTCCGATTGCCTCTCGCATCCGAACCTCTCGCCATCCTCGCAACCGCGAGTGTTAGAGACCGCAAGCCCTCTCTCCGACGCCGGCTTGTACCTATCCCGGATACAAGACGAGAAGGAAGCCTTCGACACACTTTCTACCTAGAACCGTCGAGCAACACGTAGACAAGACCCGTTTATGTATCAACTGGTATCAGATTCAACAGTACAAGGTGTTGTCAAATCCAACTCTTCATCGTCTTTCTCACATATTTGCATATTTCGATCCCCTTCCTTGCTTCCCCCGTTCTAATCTTGTGTTTGTTCAATTATTGCCATCACAATCCTTAGGTGGATCAATGCATTTTCCGACGTTGCGATCTTGGCCGAGTGATAAAAAAACAAAGAGAGAATATTTGCGATATCCCTATCCCTTAATTTGTGGCCAAATCCTTGACTTGTAATCGAATAAGATCCTGTGGATTTGGTTATTTTTTTGGTTTTATTTGTTAGCAACTAAAAGATTTGCATATCTTGTTTGTTACCAAGTTTGTTGCGTATCTTTTATCTCCTATCTCTACGCAAATCTTTTGCATCTCTCTCTCTCTCTCATATCTTCTTGTTACACACATATCTTCTCATCTCTCTCTTTACATAACAATATTGTGCTATTCAAAAAAATAAATTTGGTCGGTTAGCATTAAAAAAAAAACATTTACAACCGGGCAAAACGAAAGCCTCAGGCGATCTCGGGGAACCCGATTCACCATCGGCACAAGTCCATTAAGCTCATCTTCCATTTTCTCTCTTGCAACTTACTTGATCAATGAACTTGTCATGCTTGCTCTTGCTTTTGCTATACACTTAATTCAATTCGTAATTTCCATATTTTGCGTGATTGTGTTCATTGTTTGTCTTGGCTTTGTTCGCAAGTGTCTTGCCTTGCCCTACCGCCCTCACGGCTAGCCTAAACTAGTTGACCGTGAGATTGCTTTGTTGAGTTGCTTTGCCTCTTCTTGCTCGTTGTTTATGTTTCCATTGTTGCGTTCACCCTTGTTTTCTTGTTTTGATGGTGACTCTAGGAACGGAGTCCGACGAGGCTTTTGCGGCACTTTAGGCTGAGCATGAGGCCGCAGCCAAGGCTCGCGCCGACTTGGAAGCCGAAAATGCGGAACTCAAGCGCCAACTCGCGCTCGCCGCATCCAGGGTCCATCCAACTGTGCCCTCCACACAGCCGCAGTGGGTGTCGACCCCACCCTGCCGCCGCCGCCTACGGACACCCCACGCTGTCAGGACAAGGGCAAGGGCCACATTCCCTCCACTTCCCAACTGCATCCCCTCCGCAAGCTCAACTCCATTATAGAGAGCCGCTATGAGGAGGAGATCAATGACCTCTACCAGTCGCGGCCAAGGGACCTCACTCCAGTTTTTCAGGGACATTCTCCTTGTTTTCTTTTACTCCCTTTTGCATGTCTTTCCATTACTACATGCCCCCAGATTTACCCCCCATGTGTCTTCTCTACTGCAGGAATTCCAAGATGTCATGCCCGATGAGCTACTAGCAGGCCTGCCGCCAATTCGTGGCATTGAGCACCAAATTGACTTTCTCTCTGTCGCTTCCTTGCCAAACAGGGCTGCCTACCGTGCTAGCCTCGAGGAGACAAAGGAATTGCAACGACAGGTGCAAGAGCTCATGTACAAGGGCTACATCCACGAGAGCTTGAGCCCTTGTGTCGTGCCGATGATTCTCGTGCCTAAGAATGATGGCACATGGCGCATGTGTGTCGACTACCGCGCCATCAATCAAATCACGGTGAAACACCACCACCCTATCCCGCGGTTGGAAAACATGTTGGACGAGTTGCATGGAGCCACTCTCTTCTCCAAAAATGATCTCAAGAGTGGCTACCATCAAATCAGGATTAAGGAAGGTTATGAGTGGAAGACAACCTTCAAAACCAAGTATGGGCTCTATGAGTGGCTTGTGATGCCCTTCGGCCTCACCAATGCCCCCAGCACCGTCATGCGGCTAATGAACCATGTCCTTAGACATTTTTTGGGCAAATTTGGTATTGTATATTTTGATGACATTTTGGTTTACAGTCGTAGCTTAGATGACCATGTAGACCACCTTAGACAGGTCCTAGACTACCTTAGGAGCGAGCAATTGTATGCCAATTTGGCAAAATGCGTGTTTTGCTCGGACACAACTTTTTTTCTATGATTTGTCGTCTGTAAGGACGGCCTACGTGTGGACCAGGAGAAGGTCCGTGTTATTCAGGAGTGGCCTACCCACACGACGCCGACCATGGTTCGATCATTTTTGGGGTTGGTTGGCTTCTACAGGCGATTTATGCGAGACTTAAGAATAATTGTCGCGCCATTGCACGAGCTCACCAAGAAAGGCACCTCCATTGTTTGGACTACCGCACATGAGGTCGCCTTCCAGACACTCAAAGACAAGCTCTGCAATGCACCCCTCCTTCAGCTGCTTGACTTCAACAAAATGTTTGAGGTTGAGTGTGATGCCTCCAACTTTGGCATTGGCGGTATTTTGCTTCAAGAACGGCGCCCCATCGCCTACTTCAGTGAGAAGTTGTCTGGCGCAACCCTCAACTATCCAACATATGACAAAGAGTTGTATGCTCTCATTCGAGTGTTGAAGACCAGGCAGCATTACCTGTGGCCCAAGGAATTTGTCATCCACACCGACCATGAGGCATTTGCCTACTTGAAGCACCAGTCTACTCTTGGCCGGCGCCATGCTCGCTGGGTGAAATTCATAGAGACATTTCCTTACGTGGTGCTCCACAAGCAGGGCAAGGAAAATGTAGTGGCCGACGCGCTATCACGCAGGTATGTGCTCTTGACTCAGTTAGACGCCAAGGTTTTGGGCTTTTCATTGATTAAGGATTTGTATGTTCATGATGCTTTCTTTATATCCATTTATGAAGCTTGCGCGTCTAAGGGTGAGTTTGAGGGTTATATTTTGGATGGAGGTTTTCTTTACCGGGTTAGGAAGTTGTGTATACCCCAATCTTCTATTAGGGTTTTACTCATACAGGAAGCACATGAGGGCCGTGGCTATTTTGGGATTGCCAAGACCTTATCCGCACTTAAGGAACACTTTTACTGGCCCCATATGACCCGCCAAGTGACTAGATTCTACAATGCCTGTGTGACCTGCCATATAGCCAAATCTAGGTTGAGCCCCTCCTTATACACACCTTTGCTTATGCTATCGGCCCCTTGGGAGGATTTGTCTATGGACTTTGTGATAGGATTGTCGATGTCTGAGAAAGGGAGGGACCCTATATTTGTGGTTGTGGATCATTTTTCCAAGATGGCTCACTTTATCCCTTGTAGGATGACCAACAATGCTTCAGATATAGCTAACCTCTTTTTTGAGCATGTGGTGAGATTACATGGAATTCCTCGGTCTATTGTGAGTGATCGGGATGTGAAGTTTGTGAGTCACTTTTGGAGGACCTTGTGGGGAAAGCTAGGCACCAGGCTCCTATTTTTTACTAGCTAACACCCCCAGATCGACGACCAGACTGAGGTGACCAACCAAACTGTAAGCACCTTGCTTAGGGCCAACCCGTGCCGTTGGGAAGACTTACTTTCTTGTGTTGAGTTTTCCTATAACAGGTCTGTCCACTCAGCTATGCGGCTCACCGCTATTGAGGTCGTCTACGGCCGCAATCCTCTCACGCCGTTGGATGTCACGCCGCATCCAATCCGCATATGCGATTACCTCAAAGGCGTCCACAGGGCCGAGCATCCAGGAGCTGCATACCTGAACCAAAGGAGTAGTTGGAGAGGAGGGCCCACTAATATGAGCACAAGGCCAACAACGCGGCGATTCGAGGCCAAGAAGGGGAGAGTGATACAACCCCGGTGGTGACTTTGACAGAGGCCTAAGAAGAGGAGATGCTCAGTGTCAAGTCAGAGGGCCCAATCAGTAGGGCGCACGCCAAAGCCATAGCCCATGCCACACAGAGCCTCACAGCCAAGGGCTTTGCGCACAACAGCCCGCTCCAGCAACTGCCACCTGTGTCGTCTTATGCGCCATCATTGTCGGCGTTGCGGCCCCCGCCATGGCGCCATGACTTTGGCCGCGGCCGTCGCCTCGGCCCCGCGGGCACCTCTTCTATATTTAGCATATTTTTAAGTTTATAGGTTTATTGAGTGACATTTGGATGTTTTTGGATATTTTCTTTGTTTAACCATTTCTATTTTTAGCAAGTTCTATTTTAGGTAATTTTCTATTTTGGGCATGCGTGTCTCCTATGCTTAGGAGCCCGGCCTATTAGGTTTAGTCAAGCCCATGGCCGCGTCTCACTTGGCTTCTATAAAATGCCAAGTGCCTTGTAATTTTCCCTCACGTTAAATTAAATTGTTGCGCAAGCTTTGTCGTTGAGTTGTTCACTCCGCCCTTGCATATTCAACGTCACAAAATTGGCCGATCACCATCATCGATCAACCCCTTTCTGATTGCCTCACGCATTTGAACCTATTTCCATCCTCGCAGCCGTGAGCGTTAGAGACCGCAAGCCCTCGCCCCGGCGCCGACTTGTACCTATCCCGGATACAAGACGAGAAGGAAGCCTTCGACATACTTTCTACCTAGATTCGCCAAGCAACACGTAGACAAGCCCCGTTTACGTATCACTCAGCCTATGTGTTCTCATGACGATCACACCCATGTCATCTCCTTATAACAACGCTGATAGTGATATGCGTCTTCACATCTTGACGCATTAGGGTTCTTATCGTGGACACGATCATAGCACCCTAACACCGGGCAATGCACATAACTTGGTAAATATATATCTCGGACATGAGAGGCTTCGTAGAACTATCTGCAACGTAGTCTTGAGTCTTCACATACTTGACTTCTTTCTCGTTCCTGGAAACACATCCATGAAGAAAATGATACCTCACGCAAATGTGCTTACTTCGATCATGGTACACCGGGTTCTTTGTCAAAGTAATGGCTGAACTGTTATCAACAAGAATCTTTGTAGCTTCCATCTCCGACATTTCCAAATCTCCTAGTAGTCTTCTTAACCAGATAGCATGGCAAACACACGATGTATCAATAGCATACTCAGCTTCACATGTGGAAAGAGTAACAATCTGTTGTTTTTTTAGCTCCATGTAAAAGTTGTATCTCCCTTTTAGAACACAAATCTTGGAGTACTCTTTCAATCATCAACGTCTTCGGCCTAGTCATTGTCACTATAACCCGCAAGCTTATACTCATCAGTAGAAAAATAAAGAAAATCATGGCTAGTAGTACCTTTGATATATCACAGAATACGTTTTGTTGCTTTGAAATGCGTTGTAGTCGATGCTCCCATAAACTGACTCACAAGCCCAACTCCAAAAATGAATATATGGACGAGTGCATGTCAAGTATCTCAAGCTTCCAACAAGGCTCTTGAAAGTTGTAGAGTCAACTCTTTCACCTTCATCATACTTTGATAGCTTGAATCCGCAATGAAGTGGTGTACATACAGGCTGACAATCTTTGCATATCGAATTTCATCAGTATCTCCTTAGCAAACTTGTTTTGGGAAACAAAAACCCCATCATCTTCTTTCTTAATCTCAATGCCAATATAATATGACAAGAGACCAAGAGCAGTCATCTCGAACTTTCTAGTCATAGCTTGCTTGGAATCTCCAAACATACTTGGGTTATTACCCATGAAAATCAAATCATCAACATATAGGCAAACAAACAAAGCATCACCATTTTCACACACCTTTGGCATAGAGAGCATACTCATTCGGGCATTTGACAAACATGTTCCCTCAAAGATACATATCAATCTGGCCATTCAAGCTCGTGGTGCGTGTTTGAATCCATATAAAGCTTTCTTCAACTTCAATACTTTATCTGCATGACCATTGATCACATAGCCTAGAGGTTGTTCAACATAAACATCGTCTTCAAGCACACCATTTAAGAATGCGGACTTCACATTCATTTGATAAATCTTCCAGTTTCTTTGAGCTGAAAGTGAAATTATCAAATGAACAATCTCTAATCAAGCAACTGGTGCAAATGCCTCACCATAGTCGATCCAAATACGTTGGCAATAGCCCTTTGCAACCAATCTTGCCATGTACCTCTCAATTTCTCGTTGAGCATTATTCTTCTCCTTGAAAACCCACTTTAGACCAATGGGCTTTTCACCTTTCGGTGAAGTTTTCAACACCCATGTGTCATTCTTCTTGATCGAATTGATCTCCTCAATCATTGTGGCTCTCCATTTTCCATCCTTTACAGGTTCTTCAACATCTATAGGCTCATATTCGGCAAAATGACAATAAAGAGTTAGATCATCACATGGATCCTCCTCTTCAGCAAAAATCTCTTCAAGACTTCTCATCTTTGGCATTCTTTCAATCGAACTTCCATAGGAAGACAATGATGATGATAATGTTGATGTCCTTGAAGAAGAAGTCAAGGTTTGGGTACATGGTGACCAAGAAGGTGTTGTAGGCTCTTGATGAACATCCTCCCTTTGTTCTTCTCCAGTAAAGATTGAAAAGAACTCATATCTCTTTTTGTCTGCAAGGCTCTAGTTCTATGCATCTTCTTTATCAAATTAAACATCTCTGCTAATAACAACCTTCGAACTCTGGTCATAGCCGTTGAAGACATGTTTCTTGCTCTTGTCTTCAAGATTTGATCTTATCTTATCTGAGACATGTACATAGCCAATGCTCCCGAATACTCTCAAATGATATGCACTTGGGTTTCGTACACTTCATACTTCTTATGGAGTTTTGTCTAATAAGCTTTTTTTGGATATCTATTAGACAAATAAATTGCACAATCAACTGCCTCGGCCCATAATTCCTTTGGCATATTCTTAGTCATCAACATGCTTCGAGCCATGTTGAGAATGGTCCAATTCTTTCCTTTATCCATACCATTTTGTTCAAAAGATCTTGGCACTGTCAAAAATATGTATATGCCATTTACAATAACCACTATGCTTTTCAACAAGGACTTTAAACTTCTTGAACATAGAAAACACTTGTGATTTTTCTATAAGGAAATAAACCCACGATTTTCTACTAAGTCATTAATGAAGAGTAGGAAGTACAAATATGTTTTTACCAAATGAGGTTGGCTTGATTGGTCCACATACGTTAGTGTGAACAAGTTGAAGTGGTTGATTTGCTCTTGTAGTGCTCTCTTTCGGGAAGCTATTCCAAAACTATTTTCTGACAAGACACCCCTCACATATTTGATATGGTTGGTCAATTGATGGTAACCCATTCAACATTCTTCTTTGAGACATCAACTTCAAACTCTCGAACTCTATGTGTCTGAGCCTCAAATTCCATAACCAATGTGTCTCTTTCACACAAGCTCGGAGACTTTTGGCTACATTAGACTGAATGTTGAGCAAGAACATTCTATTCTTTGTCATAGGAACCTTGGTGATCATATTTTAATGATCATCTTGGGGCAAGAGACTACGATTTTTCATAAGCACCGCAGAATTCTTCTCTAAAAGTTGTCCCAAACTTAAGATATTGCATCTTAGGAACAAAATAAACATCGCCTATGAATTGATGATCATCATTCCTGATACGAATTAAGATTGTACATTTTTCCTTGATAGGAACCTTGGAGTTGTCGCCGAACATGATACACTCGATCGCTGATTCATCAAGATCCACATATTTGGACTTATCACCACTTGTGATTGCTTGCGGGCATTGTCAAGATACCATAAGTTCTTCCTCTTTTTCTTGTCACCTTTGTAGGCTAGCAACAAAATGATATCATCCACTTTCTTGTCCTCCGCATAGTTGGCCTTTTCCTTGACCTTTCCAAGAGCACTCCAACAATCTCGAGCATAGTGCCCAAACTTATTGGCAATTGTAGCATTGAACTTTAGACTTATATTGTCTTCCATAATTTCCTCTCCCGCGTCTTCTTGAGGATTGACCACTCTCTTACTAGAGTCGTGGTTTGAAGGTTCGCCTCTTCCTCTCCCTCGAAAGGATCCTCGCGCACGTCCTCTTCCACTTTGAGACTTGTCTCGTTTGACACTATTTTCTTGTGTCGAGTGTTAGGACTTGTTCAGTTGACTCTGCATTCCTCTTCTTGAATCTATGCTCATGGGCTTGTAGAGAAACCATGAGTGGATCATTAATTGTCATGGACTCCAAGTCCTTCGACTATGCGATGGCTACAAAAATATGATCAAACTTTGTTGGCAGTGAACGAAGGAGAGTCTCAACAACTCGAGCATCCTCGATGCTTTCTCCATACCACTTCATCTGGTTGATCACGGGTAACACCCTTCCAAAGAAGTACGCAATTGATTCACATTCTTTCATTCATATGCCATCAAATTCTCCTCGTAAAGATTGCAAGCGCACATTCTTCACCTTGTCAACCCCTTGATTAGAGGTTTTCAAGATCTTCCAAGCTTCCTTCGAAGTGGTCGCATTAGCCACTCTTTCACGCGTGGATTCATCCAGGCATTGGTGGATAAGAGCAAGAGTTTGTTGATCCGTCTTTTGGGTCTTTTGGAGAGTCTCTCTTTGACCAAGATCCAATGAAGCTTTCTCTTGAGGAAAATCAAAGCCTCGATCAACAATTTCTCACACATCTTCGGAACCAATTAAGCAACGCGTTCATGCGTATATATGCACCAATTTTCGTAATTTTTCTTTGTGAGACGAGGAAATTGCAAAGGAAAAGTCGAATTTGCCACCTCTTGCTCTAATACCAATTTGATAGATTTTTGGGAGGTTATATGAAAGAAAAATGAAATTTAAAGAGGAAAAAACACTCTTTTACTAAAGCTCTTTATGAGTTGCTTATTCTCTTATTCAACTCAAGATAACAAGGTATCTTTATAAGATACTAGGTACATGAACCAAAGTTATAACTTAATAAACTTAATTCTAGAATTTAATAAATTAAAACACATGAATGAACAAACATCTTGAACGTGACATCACTACATGAATTGAATTCTCTTAATTTATTTATGAATGTATGTTGATTGTTGAACTTCTAATTAATTGAATTAAGTTTGACTAGGTTTACAAAATCACCCCAAAGTAACGCCATCGGTAGACCCGGGCATATTCAATCTAATTTCAAAAATATATGTCCGAATTTATTCAATATAAAAAAAAATTGTCCAAAAAAAAACCTTAGCATCTGGTGTTTAAGTAGTGCTCTGAGACGTACTATTAAAATTAAAATATTTCTGACCATATGTATATGAATTTAATATCTTAAAATTCGCAAAACATAAGATTCTAATATAATGCATGTGTATCATCATGTAAATTGACGTGGTGACTCACTCACCTGATGTAATCCGTCCAGAAAACTGATTATCTGATAGATCAAGTTGTTGCAGTAAGGTCAAGCTACGAACGCATCTGGGAATCCTTCCATATATTGCATTAGATCCAAGGTTCAACACTTGAAGGTTCCTTAATTTACATAAAGCTGCACCCATATATATATATATATATATTCAAACGAAATATAATCATGAGAGACAATACTAAAACCTGTGTTCAGATCGAGTTGGTAAACAATTAAAAACTTGGAAAAGAAACATACTAGGCAGTTACTTGTGTACGTGCATACATACCTTCATCTTGAATCAATCTGTGGATGAAATTGCTTGACAGGTCAAGGCTACGTAATCCTTCAAAGACCTCAAAGTCTGTAAAATTCAGGGACCAGTGTTTGGGAGTTGAAAAGGGTGACACATCAGCAAGGCCGGCAAGGGACAACTCTTCTACATGACCTGTTGATGGATCGCATGTTACTCCTTCCCACACGCAGCAGTTTTGCTTTCCTTGGCCAACCCATGAAGGCAGGAGAGGGGGATTTGGAGACGATAAACCTGAGCTGAATTGTTGCTTGATTCTTAGCAAACCAGAACTCTCCTTTTCTGTGCAGCATTCGGTTTTGTAAGTGTGCAATATTAAGATGGCTACTGCCCAAAATGACCATCTAGGAAACCCCATTCAAACTAAGAATACACTCACAAAGAAACTTAATACCCTAATTAATACTACACGGGTAGATTTAATATAGTTCTAATGAACTCTTATACTGTATATGCATAGCAAACATATATTTTATACGGTTTCAATGTCATAGCTAACTTAGTTTGAATATGATTACTTCACTAACTTGCTTCAAATTAAAAAAAATCATTTCCTTTTTGGAAAGCTAACTTTTAATTAGAAGTGGTAGATTGACGACTGTACGTTACTAGACTTTTTGCTCTCATTTGGTGCAGCTCTCCTGTCAGACGACTAAAGTCAACCCCACGAAATTTCCTCCCAAATGAAATGAATTAATGATCACATGTTTGGTAGAAAAAAATATTATTTTTTTATCATTTGAATGAGATATGTATGAATTATGATCAACTTCTGTGGCTGGACGGCTGGAGATCGACCACGTATTATTTGTCAGGAGAGTATAGTCGCGCGCGGTTGAGGAAAAGTCTTCAATTTAATCATAGGAGAGAAGATCAAATGCGCTTGACTATTATAATAAGTCGAGCGCACATATCCCCATCGTTCAGCCGTTCTCATCCAGCAGTCCAAAATCGTACGATCATTTTAAACAAAAGAGGACACGGAGGGGCATAAGAGTAATTTATTTTTTACCTTTCTTCTCCCCGCAACTCTTCTGTGACCAAAGGCGTCCCAAAATCGCCATGAAAATTATCGCTTGAATCTCTTCTTTTGTTTCGATTTCCCTTTGATTTACTACTGGAAATTGATCGCTGAGTCCATCTTCATCTCTTTTCATGAATTTCTTCTGGAATCTCCATGGATTTGATTAGGCACATACTCGGCAAGAACAAGCAAGTCATCGACCGATCGATCTTCGTCCTCAAACATATTTACTATGACAACTCTAAGAAGCTCCGGTTCTCCCGAAATCGGGCCAGATCCTCCGTCGAGTGGTACATCGGGTGCGAGAAGGGAGAGAAATCAACCGGATCAGTCTGCCGGTCTTCCTTCCCGGCGGCGGCGAGAGAAGGCATGGAATTCTACATAAATGGCAATTTCTACGAGGGCGAATTCCACAAGGGGAAGCCTAACAGAAGCGGAGTTTACACCTACATCGTCAACGACCGGTACGAAGGGGATTGGGTGGACGGGAGGTATGATGGCTATGGGATTGAGAGTTGGGCGAGGGGGAGCCGTTACCGGGGGCAGTATTGGTGCCAGATTCGGACTCTACCGGTTCTACACCGGCGATTCGTTCGCTGGCGAGTGGTGTAATGGGCAGTATCATGGGGTTGGGGTGCAAAGTTGCTCAGATGGCAGTTGCTATGTTGGCGAGTTCAAGTGTGGCGTCAAACACGGCCTTGGCTGCTACCATTTCAAGTTCAATTTCAAATTAATTAACTCACTTTTGACCTTCCCTCTATTCTCTTCTTTTCTCTTGTCTGTGTTGATGGTGGTGTCAATTTCAGGTTCAATTCTTTGTATTATATGCTCTTCAATTTCTTTGGCGACTCTTTGGAAAATTATGTAAAAAATCTTTCTTGCCTATACCACCTCTATTGCTAGTTGTTTGTGTTCATGCTATATGTCTTTACTGTACTTGTTTTACCATTTTGCTTCTCTTTGTGTTAGGGATAGAGAATCATTGATAATTTTACTGTTAAAAGTTTAAAACACATGAACTACTCTATTATTGATGAACCTTGTTTGAGTATCATATGAACCTATAACTGGTAGAAAGAAGTTCATGATCATGTAAAGGGCTAAAGTGCCTTGACAAAAATTGGTAATATGCAAGGTTGCTTGTTTTTGAGTGAGGAAGTTGCAGAGCTGAACAAAATTATAATGGTTCTCATTTGTATTTTGATGTACTTGTGACAAGATCAGGAAAATCACTGGTCTAGAATCATTGCATTGAAAATAGAGATTATGTGGAATTAGTCCACTAGATAAAGAAAAACTAGTTCATTTAATGTATTCAATGTTGGATAATACTGGATTGGTTCCCTTCTCTTAATTCTCACATGGCTGCAATTATACTAGTGTAGTAATAAGTGATATCTATAGACTCAAAATTGGATATTGCTGAACTAGTTTCCTTCTCTTCTTACTAGTGGTTTAGGTATAGAGGAGTGGTAATATTACTCTTTATATACATGAACTTGCAATTTAGTATTTATAAACCTGATCTCAGTAACTATTCTAGCATAGTTTGCTTTGTATTTTTCAGTTTTTTAGGACATGCACTTCAAGAAGAGTATTTCCTTTTATGTCCTCAAATTTCTTAGCTGGTTTTAAGATTATATAGCTTTATAGAATTTCTACAGTACCCTGTGTTGAATTTGGGAGTTTCATGTTTTGGAGATAAGGACAATTTTGATCAAGATGTAAACACTATGATTCTTTTCTTTTACCTTGCAATGCAACTCCCTCTAAGAAATCAGAGCAGCTCAATGATGATTTAAACAATGGCCCGTCGAGGGAAAGAGGTGTTTCATCAAGAGAAGGCTCTAATGCTTTGGTTGCTGATTGTCCTCGATCAATTAAATGGTTGTGCAAGGAATTTGGAGCACCTGAAGCTAACTTCACTCCTGATGTTTTTGCTCTTACTATTGCAGATTATGGGCTTCAATCTACCAGCAGAAAGATACGACGCTCACCATTGCTCTTGGCTAGTGTTGTCCTGCTCTGGATAAAAGAATAAAGGATGATAATCCTCACCTCGTTGTAGTGTTGTGTAGCTTGTTATTCTTATGTGGAAATTTTTCTTGTGTGTATAGCCGAATAATTTGTAAAAACCTTCTATTTGTCAATGTCTAAAGACATAATCAGCTCGTTGTTGTTGTTGTTGTTGTTTATTTTTATTCTTTTCCAACGGAATGTCGCCCTCAAGCAGGTTACCACCCAAATCAAGTACCACTAAACTCGAGCTTGTTGATAGCTCTTGTGGTATACGTCCACTAAGATTGTTGTTGTTCAAATGCAAATATGCTAACTGTGAAACAGCACCGTTATTAATGCACCAAAGTATTTGTCCACTGAACCTATTGCTTCCGAGGTCTAAATACTGAAGTGATGATAGCTTGCAAAACCGATTTGGAATATGACCATGTAATATATTTCTCCGAACAGAACAAAGTTGTAACTGCTTCAACTTACCAATCCAACTTGGTAGTTGACCTGATACTTTATTGCTGGATATATCCAATGCTATTAAATTGGGGCTCTTCAAAAGTGAATCTTCAATACTCCCGCTGAAACTATTACTATCCAAAAATAATGTCTGCAATTGTGGTAGGTTCATGGACTTGGGAACCACTTCTCCGTGAAGATTGTTGTTTGACAGACTCATCAACTCCAGTTTGGAATTGTTGAACAACTGCTTTGGGACCTCGCCGTCAAAGTTGTTATGAGACAAGTCCAACGTTTGTATCCCTTTAATTTCCCCTATTGTGCCAGGAAGATGCCCTTCAAAATAGTTGCTTGACAAATTTAGGTATCCCAGATTTGAATACACCGAGCCAAAATTTTCTGGAAGTTTACCACTAAACTTATTTTCTGAAAGATCCAAAGCATGCAGCCTTGAGGAAGAAATGTTTCCATGCTTACTTCTAGTGGGTGAACTGTTCCTCAAAGTAGGATTCTCGGGCTGTGAATTAAAGCTTGGAGTCTCTAAAAACGAGTCTTCGTTTTCAGTTTCTAACTTATTATTAGAGAGATCAAGAACTGAAAGGTTGGCATGCTTCAGTAATAAGCTCAAGGAGAACTTTCCTTCGAAGGAGTTGAATGACATGGACAGCCCTTGTAAGCTTCTGAGGTTTGACACTGTGGATGGTATGATCCCAGTAAACTGATTGTTTCCAAGAACAAGGATTTCAAGAGAAGTCAGGTTTCCAATACAGCTGGGAAGGCTCCCACTGAAGTTGTTCTCTCCAAGATCCAAGCTTTGAAGCTTTATCAGTTTACATAGACCTAAAAGAGATCGACCAAGTGAAGTGAAGATACAACTAATGAAACCTTTGCATACCAGAAACGCCCAGCATAACACAAGATTTCCTGGAATGAATGGTTGAAGTATCTTTCCCTGATGGGGAAGATAATGATCCAACAATCTCAATCTCCCCTGAGGTCGTCCATAATAGTAAAGGTGTTGGGGAGCTTCATCCCTTTTGTAGCAATGGAAAAGAAACTAAGGGAATTGTGGAAGCCTGTTGGGAAGATGATTCCAATAGATCTTCCCAATGGATATTATGTGGTCCGATTTGAAATTGAGCGTGATTATTTCGATGCTTTATCTGGTGGTCTGTGGACGATCTTCAGACATTATCTCATACTCAAATACTAGACACCAAGGATTACATGTTTACCGATGGTCCTCTATGAAGAAGGTATTCTTCTCAGAATATTGGAAAACCCCTAAAAGTGGATACTAAAACACAACTTTTGCTAATAGAGGCAGATTCACATGTATGGGCATTGAAGTTGATCTGATAAAGCCTCTAAAGGGCTCAGTTTACATTAATGGTGAGAGGTACTTCCTTGGATATGAGGGATTACACCGCATTTGTTATAAATGCGGTCATTATGTCCACATTGAAGCCCAATGCCCATTAAATGCGCCATCGTCGACATTGATCAAAGTAATTGATGGAAACTCTGTTAACAAAGGAAAGCAAGCTCTAGGTCCTTCTGCGAAGCAGCCGAAGAATTCTAGAGGGTAGTCGGGCTCATGGATGCTCGTTGAATACCGCCAAAAACCGGATAGAAGGAAGAGTATCCCGTCGGCGAGTGGGAATTCCAAAGATGATGACCAAAATAGATTTAAAATTATGGAGCAGATGTCTGAGGAGGAAGGGGCCCACAAGATTAGGGCAATGACGAGTTTTACAATGAGAAACACGTTAGGAAGGAAACTCATATTCCTAGAAGGGGCCGAATTAGTGCAAGTAGCAAAAAGAAGATGACAGAAAGCGAAAAAGTCAAAACATAGTATTGTGTTTCAATCTGACACTGCTTCTAGAAGCAAGAAATCAATCAAAAAAGGGCCAATCTAGGTCAAAGGATATAGGGAAGAGTATCCCGTCGGCGGGTGAGAATCCCAAAGATGGCGACCAAAACAGATTCAAAATTCTGGAGCAGATGTCTGAGGAGGAAGGGGACCCACAAGATCAGGGCAATGACGAGGTACGCGGTTGGCAAAGAAAAATCCGTTAGGAAGAAAGCTCAAATTCATATAAGGGGCGGAATTAGTACAAGTAGCAAAAAGAAGATGACAGAGAGTCAGAAAGCGGAGAACTCAAAACAGAGTATTGTGTTTCAGTCTGTCACTGCTTCTGGAAGCAAGAAATCAAGCAAAAAAGGGGGTCAGTCTAGGTCAAAGGAAGAAAGGAAATGGACCTTCGATTGGGGCTAATGAGATTTTGCAAGTTGGGTCGGCCAAAAGGGCAATAAAAACATTGAATATGGCTCAAAAAATGGGCGTTTTTCTTCACAAGTAGGCCACTTGAATGCAAGGGAAAGGAGGTTCACATATTCTTATTACAACCTAAATCAACACTAGGGGTGTCACTGACCGAAGAAAACTAGAAAGGGGCCTTAGATGAGGATCATGGTCAACAAGTATGGAGAGGCATGGGACACCAACATCACAAGGCGATCTGGAAGTTCCCCATGCAAGTAGACCTGATGTTGGAGCCATGGAAATTGCTCAAGCATAGACAGGCTGGTCATCCCTTTCTGTCTAATTACTGCGGTTGTACTACCCTCCAAGTTGCTTATCATGAATTGCTTACTATGGAATGTTGTCGAGCTAGTAGCGATGGGTTTCGCAGAGCAATCTGATATCTAATCATCCATTATAGAGTGGATGTACTTGCCCTCTTTGAAACCAGAATTTCTAGTGCTCGTGCCAAGAAAGTTTGTAATAGAATCAATTTCTCAAATAAAGTTATGATTGAAGCTAGTGGCTTTACAGAGGGTGTGGCTTTTTGGGAAATGCTGACAAGGTCAACCTCCAGGTGGTTAAGGCCCACAATCATTTCATACACACCATGATCACCAAGGGCAGCCGTAAACTTCATTTGTATTTGGCTTATGCTACTCAACTCCTCCTTGCAAACGATCATATTGGGAAGAAACGAGAGCCGAGCTGCAAAAGATTTAGTATCCTATTATGATCGAAGGTGATCTCAACTGCATTTTGAATAGTTAGGAGCATGATGGAGGCTTTACAAAGTTGTCTCTTGACTCATATATCTTTCAAGATTGGATCAATCATCTTGGGCTGATCGATATGGGCTTCAATGGGCCTAGATTCACTTGGTCGAGAACTAATGCTTACATCTCCAAACAGCTAGATAGGATCTTTATCAACCCCACTGGAAAACTCGTCTAGCCGGATCCGAATGTTCAACACCTCTCCGAATTTTGTTCCAACCACAACCCGATCCTCTTAAGCCTTGATAGTACCAGCACAAACAGAGGAAGACGCCCATTTAGGTTCGAGGTATCCCAGATTAAACACCAGGGTTTTATGGGGTTCATAGTACCAGCACAACCAGGATACGCACATAGCTCTCGATCAGCTAAGGGAAGAGCTTCTTGGCTGGAATAAAAGAGTCGTTCACAACATTCATCACATGAAAGATCGACTCTAATCCAGATTCTCAAGTTTTCAAATGGCCCTTGGTAACAGCTCAACTCCTTCCCTTCAAGTGATAGAATCAGAAGTGAAAAAGGAGCTAAGCAACGTACTTAAAGAAAAGGAGTTAGTGTGGCAACAAAAACCCCAAGAACTATGGCTCCAAGCAAGGGACCGCAATACCACTTTCTTTCATATGTCAACGATGATCCAAAGGAAACGCAATAAAATTGAATCCCTTCGGAGTAAGGTGGGAGTAACGATGGAGGAAAAAGATATGCTTGAGAATATAGCAATGCACTACTTTAACAATCTCTATAATATCATTGTTGACGAGGTCCACCCCCATCGACATCATTAGAGGCTCTTTCCACCGCTTGCTCAGGAAGATTGGAATTCTCTGGCTACCCTGATCCTGAATGAAGAGATTGATAGAGCGATCAAACAAATTAGTGCACTTAAATCCCCTGGATTGGATGGTTTGCAAGACCCGAGGCCTTAGAAGCATCATCTCATGCCCACTCGAGGACTTCCCAGGAGGTGGTACTACTCCCGCCCTAATACGCTTAACTTCCTCAATTGAACCCTGAAAAGAAAAAGTTCTTGTTGATATGGGTAGCACTCTAATCCTTATAAATGATTACAAATCTGGGGTGTAACAATCACCCTGACTTAAACCCTTGACGACCTCGTCAAGGCCCAAAGACCATCCTCTAGGTCGAGCGACCGTCCACCGGACCAAGCCCACTCGTAATCCAGACTCACCTGGGGACTTTCCAGGAGGTCACCCATCCTGGTATTACTCCTGCCCTAGCACGATTAACTTCAGAGTTCTTTGTCCTCACTTGAACCTTGAAAAGAAACAACTCTTGTTGACATGGGTAGCACTCTAATCCTTATAAAGGATCACAAATCTGGGGTGTTACATGGCTACCTGCCACTCTTCTACCATAAGTGATGGACTATGATTAGTAATGTTGTCTATACTTTTGTTCACAAATTTTTTAATACAACTAACCTCCTGCAAGGGCTCAACATGACCGTCATTGTACTCATTGCCAAGGTTGCTAAGCCGGAGACTATTGGCCAATTTCGCCCAATTAATTTGTGTAATGTCCTCTACAAGATCGCTACAAAAATTATTGCCAATAGATTGCACCCACTACTCAGCTCTCTTATTAGCCCTATGCAGGGGAGTTCTCTCTCCCGGGACGGCTCATCACAAACAATATTGTGATTGCCCAAGAGATCGTCCATTCTATGCGGATGATAAAGGAAAACAAAGGGTGGATGGTACTCAAAATCGAGTTGGAAAATGCTTATGATTGCCTCCGTTGGGATTTTGTGATTAACACACTCGGAGATGTCGGTTTCCCTCCAATCTGGATTGCCTGGATCATAGTGCATTAGTTCATCTTCCATGAACTTCTTGTAGAATGGTGAAGTTACTCAGGATTTCACACCCACACAAGGAATTCGTTGAAGGGATCATATCTCTCTATACATCTTTATTCTATGTATTGAACGGTTGAGTCAAATGCTACAAGATTCAGTTGCCCGGGGAGTTTGGAAACAGATTCAACTAGCTAGGCAGGGCCCAAAATTGCCTCACATAATATTTGTTGATGACATTGTCCTTGTCTCTAAGGCCTCTGTTTCCCAGCTCAACAACATTCAAAATTTCCTTGATGCCTTCTCAGAGCCTCGGGTTAGAAGGTAAGTGCAGCGAAATCCAAATATTTATGTCAAACAATGTTGATCATGGGTTGATTAATGAGCTTAAGGTAGCCTGCGACTATAAAGTTACCACTAATCTGGGAAGCTATCTCGGAATGCCCCTGCTTCACAAAAGAATCTCAAAGGAAACATTTCGCCCTTTATTGGACAAGATCAGTGGCAAGCTGTCGGGACGGAAGGCAAAGTTCCACAGTTTTGCAGGGCGCCTCACCTTGATTAAATCAGTATTATCAAAAATTCCTATTTATTCGATGACCACAGTCGTTTTGCCTGAATCAGTATGCAAGGAAATTGAAAAGATGAATTGTGCTTTCCTTTAGGCCAGTTGGGAAGGGTGGCGAAAGATCCATCTTGTTTCTTGGAAGTAAGTGTGCAAACCCAAACAAGTGGGAGGTTTGGGGATACGCTCTACGGAAAATCTGAATTTGGCAATCATAGGGAAACTTGGGTGGCACTTTTTACACTGCCAAAACGAACTCTAGGCTCAAGTTTCAAAGGCAAAATACGTCAAAAATAGTGGGAATTTTGTTGCGGATTCATCCCATGTGTGGTGCAACCTCCAAAAAGGGGTCCAACGGACCGTTTCTAAGGGAGCCAAATGGCAATTGGGAGATGGCTGATCGATCAGTTTTTGGCTGGACTGCTAGCTTATAGATGTAGCACTATGGGACGAAGCAAAGCAAGACATCCCGCAAGATATGAAATAGAAAGTGGCTCGAACATATTGGCATGAGGGAGAAGGTTGGAACTGGGAAGTGTTATCACCCCTGCTTCCCAACTCAATCCCTCAAACTTGGCGTGATTAGCTATCCCGGACTCAAAGAAAGTTGAGGATGCTCTAAGCTGGAGGTTGTCTCCGGATGGTACCTACTCTATCAGCATGGCCTACATATTTACGAGCGGCCTACATCAATCCTAGGGTTTAAACAACACCAACTTTTAGCATATTTGGGAGCTCAACGTCCCTGAAAGAATTTGGGCCTTCATTTGGCTTGTTCTCAATGGGGGAATTCTGACAAACGTGTAGAGGAAACGACGACACATAACTTTTGACGCCATTTGTGACATTTTTCATAAGGATGAAGAATTCGGAGCTCATATGCTAAGAGATTTCCGTGAGGTAAAGCGTATCTGGAACTCGTTCTCCCTCCCCACCCCTGCTTTAGAACTTTTCTCCATCCCATATGCTTCCTGGTTCGGGCCAATATTCTGTTATATGCGGAGTATGAAGATGCATGGAAATGGAATATTGTGTTTACTACTGCTCTTTGGTGGGTTTGGAAGAGAAAAAATGCCAAATTCTTTGATGGGCCGAGATATGCGAGAGATGGAGCAAAGTTTGTGTTTGATAGAGCCAGAGAGTATAAATCGGGTTGGGCTAAAAAGAGGCTTATGGCGTCAAACCTGAAAGAGAAGAGGCCCTTATTACCTGGCAAAGACCCGAGCAAGGATGGATCGTCATAAACACCCATGGTGTTGTGAGTAGATAGGCCTTAGCAACAGTAGATGGAGTAGCATGTGATTCTGATGGTAGATGGATGGGGGGCTTCGTTCACAATCTTGGTCAATGCACAATGCCCCAAGTTGAGACTTCAGGTATTTTGAACGGATTAAAATTTGATTGAGTTGGACTCAGAGCTTGCACTTCGACTCACTCAGGGGACAATAAATCAACACCACCCACATTTTGTAACACCCCCAAAACTTAACCCTTTTGGAAAGGTATTACCGTCAGTGACCTCAGTGTTCCTTACCGAGATCACCCAAGGCTTTACCAAATAAATACAATTTATGAAATGCAATTGATACACAAAGATCAAGCATTAAACTCCAAAACATAACATTGTCGAGGAAACAAGAGTTACGGGATTACAACCCAATCCCGAATAGGTCAAAACATAGTTTAAACCAAACACAGCGGAAGACTAAGAAAGTATTTTACAATCGGAGTTATTGTCCAAAGGATCATAACCTGATTAAAGAAATAATTAAAAACATTCAAAAACCACCGCCGACTCCATAGTCCTTCTAATCTTCTGAGCTACTTCTTAACTGATGTGCCGAATCAAACGGATGACACCAGCCAACCATGCAAGGGAAAAATATTGGTTGGTTAGTCTAAATGAATAGACTAGCAAGGGTAAAAAGCAGACTGGTTCGAAGCAGTCATATTAGGTTAGACTCATCGCTTCTCGGATAATAACCGATAACGGTAGTCAACCATCATATTGCTACTGGAATAAACAAGAGATATGCACAAGAGAAGATTCTGGAAGACTGAATCTTCACAGAAATCGACTCGAAAGAAGACTCCAACGGAAATGAGTCTTTAAGGAAGTAATGACAAATCTGGAAAGTTACAGAATCATTCAACAATGATTTAAAACTGACTGAGATGCTTCGGTTCACGACCAACCTCATCGCCTACAGCGAATCCAGATTGGAAAGAGAACGTACTACATTCAAGTCAAGACGAGTTTTCCTAGCTGCACTAAACTTAGCTGCACTACTCGCCCAAGGTGTATTAATTATGTGTGTCAAGGTAGCACCTATCTGATTTATGTTTCAAAAACACACATCACGTTATAGACTTTTACATGTGTACCCCACCAGTGGGACGACACATCTTAGTATACGTTTCGTCGAGAGTGACGTATACCGAAAGGTTTGTGACACCAGCTAAGTGTCCTGTCTCTACACACATGTGTAAGAGACCGATCATGATCATAGAATAGTACCAGATGGGGACGAGCCATCCCGATACCAGATTATAAAGAAACGACTGGACAGAGTCCGAGTAACGTTCCTATCTAACAGTGCTAACTAAACAGTTACAGCACCACAACATTTACAGGATAAATCCACATAAAGGCCCGAAAGGCGATCACAGATAATAGCGTTGTTCTAACAGATATACAACCTATTATATGATTTTCAAAACAGTTTATCAAAACCGTTTCTAGACAAACAGAATATTCAATCCAAATTAATTACTCAGATAAACTACTGATAATTAATGTAAATATGGAACGAAAGAGCAAGAGTGAACCGCCACTTGCCTTACTCCGCAGAATAGTCTAAAGACGTCACTGGATTTCGGGCTCGACACGGTATAGTTCCGACAGCACAACAACCTTCGAGTCGACCCATAAAAGGAACCCTAAGTTAGATCCGACATAAATAGTACGAATCTAAACACGGCGAAAGAACACGAAAGGAAAGACGCCACGACGACAACCGACCAAGCCAAAGCCACGAAGGCGTTCTGGGCACTGGCGGCGGTCGCTGTTCTTGGCGGCGGTCGCCGTATTCATCACGGCGGTCGCCGTGAAGAACACGGCGGTCGCCGTGAAGAACTCAGACGACACAGAACGAGAGAAAACTCACCCCAAAACACGAGTGGTTTGGCCTCCTTCGACTTGCTTTGGCTTCTAACCTCCAAGGCTAACCAAAAGCTTCACAAAGGCACTCTGGAAACACCACTACAACACCGACGAAAGCTTCGAAAATTCCGGCGAAGGCACAACTCCGGCGAGAGGCGAATTTGGCAGAGGTTTGGTGCTTGGATGGCTCAAAACCTCTCCCCCAGCACCTCCTTTTATAGCCAAAGTGTCTGAAGCGTTCAACCAAACCCTGAGACGCGGCCGAAAGCAAGATCGGCGCCCTCGATTTCCGCCGGCGACCAACGGACAATGCCCACTGGACAATTACGGCGGTCGCCGTGATTTTGCCTGCGGTGGGCACGCGGCGGTCGCCGTAAATGCGGCGGTCGCCGTCGTTAGGCCTGTCGCGGCCAGCTAGAAGCTGACACGCTGACATCTCGGGCCCAACCACGGCGGTCGCCGTTTCTGAACGGCGGTCGCCGTTTCCCCCTTTTCCCGCCCATTCGGCTTTGAACGAGCTTGACGATAAACCGGGAAAAAAATTATCATACGCGAACGACAATTAAACTCCAAGGCATGATGTCTGTATATTATTTCACTGAGAAAAATATTACAGATACAGAGCACATTACAGAATGTCTCAAACTACCTGAATTAAATCCGACGTACACAACGGGTACCCGAGAAAATTCCATAATTCCCAAAATAACCTTACAAAAATACGGGGTATCACATCTCCTCCCCCTTACAAGAAGTTTCGACCCCGAAACTTAGGTCGAGAATAACTCGGGAAAACGCCTGAGCATATCTGACTCGGTTTCCCACGTCTCCCAAGTAACTTCTTCGGTCCCTGACTTGGACCACAGCACTCATACCAAAGGTACGATCTTGTTGCGTAAATGCTTCTCCCGACGCTCCAAAATGCGCACGGGCAACTCTTCATAAGTACCATTAGCTTGAATCTCGATGTCCTCGTAACTAAGTACATGAGACTCATCTGGTACATACTTTCTGAGTAAAGACACGTGGAACACATTATGCACCGGGTGAGCCGATGGTGGCAACGCCAAACGGTACGCTAGAGATCCCACTCTATCTAGAATCTCGAATGGTCCCACGTAGCGAGGGTTAAGCTTCCCACGCTTACCAAATCTGAAAACTCCTTTGGATGGCGATACCTTGACAAAAACCTTGTCACCGACCTCGAACTCGACAGTCCTGCGCTTCCGATCTGCGTAGGACTTCTGTCGACTCTGAGCGGTCAACATTCTTTGTCTGATCAAAGCAATGTCTGAAGCCGTCCTTTCGACCAACTCTGGTCCAAGCAGAATTTTGTCGGCATTATCATCCCAACAAATCGGAGATCTGCATCTGCGACCATACAAAGCTTCAAACGGAGCCATCTTGATTGTAGCATGTCAGCTATTGTTGTACGTGAACTCAATCAGACTCAAGCTGTCCTCCCAGCTAGTCGAACGATCGAGCACACAAGATCTAAGCATATCCTCCAGAGTCTGGATGGTCCTTTCAGACTGGCCATCTGTCTGAGGATGAAACGCTATACTGAACCTCAACTCGGTTCCCATAGCCTTATGAAGTTCCTTCCAGAATCTTGACATGAAACGGACATCTCGGTCCGATACAATGGTCTTAGGAATGCCATGTAAGCGGACAATCTCCTTCTGGTAAACTTCGGCTAGCTTCTGGGTTTCCCATGTGGTCTTGATGGCTATGAAATGAGCAATCTTCGTAAGCCTATCCACAATTACCCAGATATCATCTCTCTGACTTCGAGTCTTGGGTAGCCCAGTGACGAAGTCCATGGAAATGTCCTCCCATTTCCATTCTGGCACGGGGAGAGGTAGCATCTCACCACCTGGTCTGCGGTGTTCGATCTTGAATTTTTGGCAAGTTAAGCACTTCGCCACAAAGTCTGCTACGTCCCACTTCATGTTTGGCCACCAAAACTTCTTCCTGAGATCTTTGTACATCTTGCTAGAGCCAGGATGCACAGAATAAGCAAATGAATGAGCTTCTCTCATCACCAACTGACGAAGACCTTCTGTGTCAGGCACACAGATCTGATCCTGAAACCAAAGTGATCCATCATCCTAAACCAAAAAACTGGGAGCTTTCCCATCCATCACTTCACTGCTTAACTTTACCAAGATGATGTCATCGACTTACTTTTCTTTGATTTGATCCAGCAGTGTAGCCTGAATCTCCATCATACTCAGGTACCCTCTACGCTGGTCATACAAGACTTCAATGTCGCATGACTCTTGGTTTAGCTTGGTCTGAGCAGTAAGTAGAGCTACCACAGTCTCGTGCGTTGTCTTCCGGCTTAGTGCATTAGCTACTACATTAGCCTTGCCCGGATGATACAACAACTCCATGTCGTAGTCCTTGAGCAACTCTAGCCAACGGCGTTGTCTCATATTTAACTCCTTCTGAGTAAATATATACTTGAGACTTTTGTGGTCAGTGAAGACTTGGCATCTTATACCGTAGAGGTAATGCCTCCAAATCTTCAGCGCAAATACAATCGCTGCTAACTCAAGATCGTGGGTCGGATAGTTTTCTTCGTAAGTCTTGAGTTGTCTAGATGCGTAAGCAATGACTCTGCCCCTTTGCATCAAAACACAACCAGGACCACACTTGGAAGCATCACTATAGACCACATAATCGTCATTCCCCTCTGGGAGTGCTAACACGGGTGCCGAGGTCAACCGTCGCTTCCACTCCTGGAAACTGACCTCGCACTTGTCATTCCAGACAAACTTCTTATGGACTTTGCGGAGTAGATTGGTCATAGGTAGAGTGATCTTTGAAAATCCTTCTACGAACCTTCTATAATACCCGGCAAGTCCAAGAAAGCTGCGCACCTCTTTCACATTCTGGGGCTGTGTCCAATTAGCCACCGCTTCTATCTTTTGGGGATCAACCATAATCCCATTTTTATTGATCACGTGGCCTAAGAAAGCCACTTCCTTTATCCAGAATTCACATTTAGACAATTTAGCATAAGGCTGATGTTGTCTAAGGATCGACAAGGAAATCCGTAGATGTTCCTCGTGGACTTCTTCATTCGGAGAATAGATCAATATGTCGTCGATGAAAACTACCACGAACTTATCCAAGTACTGGTGAAAACATCGGTTCATCAAATCCATAAAGACAGCTGGAGCATTTGTAAGCCCAAAAGGCATCACTACGAACTCGTAATGACCATATCTGGTCCTAAACGCAGTTCTAGGAATGTCCTGCTCACGAATCCTGAGTTGATGATATCCAGATCTCAAGTCGATCTTGGAGAAAACCTTTGCTCCTTGCAACTGGTCCAACAAGTCATCAATCCTAGGCAAAGGATACTTGTTCTTGATCGTCACCTTGTTCAACTCTCGGTAGTCGATACAAAGTCGGAACGATCCGTCCTTCTTTTTGACGAATAAAACCGGGGCACCCCACGGCGATGCACTCGGCCTGACATAACCTTTATCAAGAAGATCTTCAAGTTGATTCTTCAATTCTTGCATCTCAGTCGGAGCCATCCGATACGGTGATTTGGAAATCGGCGCCGTACCAGGCTCGAGATCAATTGAAAACTCTACGTCGCGGTTCGGGGGTAATCCAGGAATTTCTTCTGGAAAGACATCCGAAAATTCCTTAACTACAGGAATATCAAGAACCTCAGGTCCATCCCTCTCGGGCGAATCCAAGTAGCAAAGGTACCGGACACATCCTTGTCGTAGTAGCTTAAACGCATTCATCGCATTGATCAGCTTGCCGTTATCAGCGTCATTTCGACCTTTGAACTTGCACACGAATTGGCCCCCGGATGACACCGTCACCTTTCTTGAACTGAAGTCGATCACCGCCTTGTGACGCGTCAGCCAATCCATACCGAGAATAATGTCGTATGGAGCCATGGCTATGCAGATTAAATCTGCCTCAAATTCCTTACCCTAAATGGTAATCGGAAAGTCGGATAAATGCTTGGTTCCCACCAAACGTTCTCCATTAGGAAGATTAACGACGAAAGGGTCGCACGAATCATTGCACACTAAGTCTAACTTGCTAACACAGCTATCCGAAATAAAGGAATGCGTAGCACCAGAATCAAACAGAATGCACACTGAAGTAGAGTGAAGGTATAGAGTACCTTGAGCAATTGGAGCGTTGGGTCCATCTGCCTCACGCATCTCGTACAAGCGTTGGTCCTGACTTCCAGAAACAGCTGGGGCCTTTCCCCTATTCTGAGCAGTCGTCTGCACTGAAGGGCTAGGAGTCTCGGTAGGCTTAAACCTAGGTCGGTTGCTCTGATGAACTGACCCTTGCTGCGACTCTACTCCCTTCTGCTTCCCCTGCTTGCAGAACTTTTGCAGATGACCGTCACGTCCACACCCAAAGCATGGCCTCCTCTCCTTCCGACACTCAGTGCTCTTGTGCCCAGCAGTACCGCAGTTATAACACTAAACTGTACTCCTGGTCTGCCCTGACTGCTGAGTCGATCCCCCTTGCGTCACCTCCGTCTTAGCTCGGCCGGACTTGGCGAAGTTAGACGGGGGCGCAGGGCGCTTAAAACCACCTCCCTGGTTCTGATTCTGCATCGACTTCTGTCGGTTGCGCCTCTTGGTCGACTCCTCAAGAGTTACCTCCAGCTTATAGGCACAATCCACATACTACTCCAAGGTAGAGCATGTGTGGTGCACCATTAATGGCTTGATATCCGGGTTCATCCACTCGTGGAAGTACCAGATCTTTTGAGCCTCGCTGGTGATCTCGGCAGTGGCGTACTGTAGAAGATGGTTGAACTTAGATGCCAACTCGGTCACTCTCAGACCATCAGTCTGAGGGTACAAGAACTCTTTATGCTTCTCCTCTCTCATAGCACGAGAGAAAAAGCGATCAACCATCTTGGTCTTGAACATCGACCAAGTCAACACTGGGCTCTCAGCCAAACCAGTGCTCTCCCACCACTCGCTAGCCTCCTCCTTCAGCTGAAGAGACGCGATATGGACCTTCTCGGCCTCCGTACACTCCACGTTCCTGAACAGCCTCTCCATATGGGAGAACCAATGAGTCACTGCCACTGGCTCCCCTTTCCCGTTATAGCAGTCGGGTCTCATGGAAGTAATGGTCTTAAGAGCGCGACCATAGTTGTCCCTCGCCCTAACGGCAGTCTCTTGAATCACAGGGTTTATGGGTTCCACAACATCAGGAACCGCTGTGTGAGTAGGCACTTCTTGTGCTTGAGGCGCACTTGGTCTCAACACATCTGCAATTGCCTGCATCACGATCCCACGGATCACCTCAACAGCTGCAGCGTCAAACAACGTCGGTGCTTGGGTCTGATCTTGACCTTCACGCCTCTGCTGGACGCGAGACTCAGACTCGTGTTCATCCTGAACACCTCTTCCTGCTGGTCTGGGGTTTTGGCTAGTCCCAGCACCGGCTCGAGTCGAGTTTCTCGTGCTTCTTGGGTTCACCATCTGTTTACCGATCCAATTCCAAGCATTCAATACATTAATATTATGCAACATACTTATGCAATATATCAATGTAAATAAATCCCTCAGAATAGATCAACTTGGCATTTTATAGATGAACCTTCGAATTCTTACACAAGTTACACATAAGTTTATCATTCGAGCGTTAGGACAATGTTGCTCGAGGATATAAGTGTTTCTCAGAGTACTTGCCGCAATACTGAAATATTACACAAAGTATAACTTGGAATACTAAGAAACGAAACTACTACGATAGGCAACGCCACTCCTCCTCAAGGCGTTCCAAAACGTCTCCCATACGACTGGCTACTCGTGCATGGTCTCTTCGGGCTAGGCTCACCATCGAGCTCTGGCGATGGGTTTCGCACCCTGCTTGACCCTAAAGCACATAGTCCTAGCTCAGTCATGGTAAAGTATGGGTCGTCCGTGACTGGTCCTCCTATTCCAGCCCTCCTCTGAGTACTGGCGATCAGCTCATCCCTCTGACGCTGCTGTTCTGCGGAGATTACCTCGCTCTGGCGGAGAATCTCCTGCAGCTCGGATTCCGACCTCCATCTCCTTGGAGTATGGATAGGCTGAGATTCCTTGTCACTTCTCCCAATACCGTACTCGGTATACAGTGCCTCCCAATCAGCTTCTGACATGGGTGCGTACTCTGGCACTGGTGACAATCCTGTACCGGGCTCCTGAATCTGCCCTCTGAGGTCCAACTCTGGATCCTCTTCTGGATCATCCTCTATGGGATCCTCATCCTCGGGATCATCCTCGATGGGATCCTCATCCTCGGGATCATCCTCGATGGGATCCTCATCCTCGGAATCATCCTCGATCATATCCTCGTCCTCGACAGGATCTACCTCCAGTATCTCCTCTTCCTCATCTTCGTACTCGATCTCCTCGGGAATTGGTCCCAGCAGAAAGTCGTCTTGGTAAACCCCTTGTTCGTACCTTGATAACTCATCTTCCTGCTCCCATTCCCATACTTCCTCCACCCTTGGTGGCGGCACAGGTGCAGGTCTAGGGACCATAGCATTCCTGGCTACAAGGACAACTGACTCGGGGAGAACGTGCTTGACGTCTTCGGGCGGGCTACTCGGGCCTCCAACCTCGAAACATCGCTGAGGTAACGGAAAATCTAGCCTAGGCTGATCCGATTTGGCGTCTTCCGACCCCCTACCAATAGAAAAGCAGACACCCATCCTATCGAACAATAAGAAAGGAATTAGTCTTTCTAGACATAGAAGCAAGCTTACTATATCAGACTATAAAGAAGACACGACTATGAACGGTGTTTTTAAAATTCTTTTCAGAATGAAAATTCAGAGCTCTTTTTAAAGCATTTCGAAAACGGATAAAGGGTTTATAAAAATTCAAAACCCGTTTTAAAAACTTTTCGCTCTGATACCATAACTGTAACACCCCCAAAACTTAACCCTTTTGGAAAGGTATTACCGCCAGTGACCCCAGTGTTCCTTACCGAGATCACCCAAGGCTTTACCAAATAAATACAATTTATGAAATGCAATTGATACACAAAGATCAAGCATTAAACTCCAAAACATAACATTGTCGAGGAAACAAGAGTTACGGGATTACAACCCAATCCCGAATAGGTCAAAACATAGTTTAAACCAAACACAGCGGAAGACTAAGAAAGTATTTTACAATCGGAGTTATTGTCCAAAGGATCATAACCTGATTAAAGAAATAATTAAAAACATTCAAAAACCACCGCCGACTCCATAGTCCTTCTAATCTTCTGAGCTACTTCTTAACTGATGTGCCGAATCAAACGGATGACACCAGCCAACCATGCAAGGGAAAAATATTGGTTGGTTAGTCTAAATGAATAGACTAGCAAGGGTAAAAAGCAGACTGGTTCGAAGCAGTCATATTAGGTTAGACTCATCGCTTATCGGATAATAACCGATAACGGTAGTCAACCATCACATTGCTACTGGAATAAACAAGAGATATGCACAAGAGAAGATTCTGGAAGACTGAATCTTCACAGAAATCGACTCGAAAGAAGACTCCAACGGAAATGAGTCTTTAAGGAAGTAATGACAAATCTGGAAAGTTACAGAATCATTCAACAATGATTTAAAACTGACTGAGATGCTTCGGTTCACGACCAACCTCATCGCCTACAGCGAATCCAGATTTGGAAAGAGAACGTACTACATTCAAGTCAAGACGAGTTTTCCTAGCTGCACTGAACTTAGCAACACTACTCGCCCAAGGTGTATTAATTATGTGCGTCAAGGTAGCACTTATATGATTTATGTTTCAAAAACACACATCACGTTATAGACTTTTACATGTGTACCCCACCAGTGGGACGACACATCTTAGTATACGTTTCGTCGAGAGTGACGTATACCGAAAGGTTTGTGACACCAGCTAAGTGTCCTGTCTCTACACACATGTGTAAGAGACCAATCATGATCATAGAATAGTACCAGATGGGGACGAGCCATCCCGATACCAGATTATAAAGAAATGACTGGATAGAGTCCGAGTAACGTTCCTATCTAACAGTGCTAACTAAACAGTTACAGCGCCACAACATTTACAGGATAAATCCACATAAAGGCTCGAAAGGCGATCACAGATAATAGCGTTGTTCTAACAGATATACAACCTATTATATGATTTCCAAAACAGTTTATCAAAACCGTTTCCAGACAAACAGAATATTCATTCCAAATTAATTACTCAGATAAACTACTGATAATTAATGTAAATATGGAACGAAAGAGCAAGAGCGAACCGCCACTTGCCTTACTCCGCAGAATAGTCTAAAGACGTCACTGGATTCCGGGCTCGACACGGTATAGTTCCGACAGCACAACAACCTTCGAGTCGACCCATAAAAGGAACCCTAAGTTAGATCTGACATAAACAGTACGAATCTAAACACAGCGAAAGAACACGAAAGGAAAGACGCCACGACGACAACCGACCAAGCCAAAGCCACGAAGGCGTTCTGGGCACTGGCGGCGGTCGCTGTTCTTGGCGGCGGTCGCCGTATTCATCACGGCGGTCGTCGTGAAGAACACGGCGGTCGCCGTGAAGAACTCAGACGACACAGAACGAGAGAAAACTCACCCCAAAACACGAGTGGTTTGGCCTCCTTCGACTTGCTTTGGCTTCTAACCTCCAAGGCTAACCAAAAGCTTCACAAAGGCACTCTGGAAACACCACTACAACACCGACGAAAGCTTCGAAAATTCCGGCGAAGGCACAACTCCGGCGAGAGGCGAATTTGGCAGAGGTTTGGTGCTTGGATGGCTCAAAACCTCTCCCCCAGCACCTCCTTTTATAGCCAAAGTGTCTGAAGCGTTCAACCAAACCCTGAGACGCGGCCGAAAGCAAGATCGGCGCCCTCGATTTCTGCCGGCGACCAACGGACAATGCCCATTGGACAATTACGGCGGTCGCCGTGATTTTGCCTGCGGCGGGCACGCGGCGGTCGCCGTCGTTAGGCCTGTCGTGGCCAGCTAGAAGCTGACATGCTGACATCTCGGGCCCAACCACGGCGGTCGCCGTTTCCCCCTTTTCCCGCCCATTCGGCTTTGAACGAGCTTGACGATAAACCGGGATAAAAATTATTGTACGCGAACGACAATTAAACTCCAAGGCATGATGTCTGTATATTATTTCGCTGAGAAAAATATTACAGATACATAGCACATTATAGAATGTCTCAAACTACCTGAATTAAATCCGATGTACACAACGGGTACCCGGGAAAATTCCATAATTCCCAAAATAACCTTACAAAAATACGGGGTATCACACATTTTAGTTATAATCACTTGCTTAAGGTTCGTTTGGATTTCTAAGAATAATGCACTAAATTGTCATTTTAATGCAAGATAATGCAATTTAATGCATTATTTGGGAAATCCAAACATACCCTAACTGATCTAGGAATTGTGTATGACTAGATTGAAGTCCTTACTCGTTTGAGGGTTTGTGACCAGATTAATAACACAAGTATACGTTTGAAATCTTACTAAGTTAACCACCTAGAGGTAAAGGTTTTTCCTAGTCAACTTGTTGTTGATTGAGTTTTCCTTTATAAGCAATTGTGTCAAGTTCTTACTATTACCTTAAATGTTTTACTTATTTCGTTGCACATGGAATAGTTGTCATTCCCATGACCATAGACTTACAATTCAATAATTGATATTAGAGTGGGTTGCTCTAGATTGTATGTTACTTGTTGGTTTACATGTAATGATGACTTCCTCGACGAACCATGCGGTTAGACTTGGGAAGAACAAGCCCCCACTTCTCCTCCTGGAGAATACCAGCACTGGAAGACCCTATTCTCAGCATGGATAAAGTGTAATGACTACCAAGCTTGGTTACTCAAAGAGAAAGGTGGCTTTAAGGTTATCGATGTCGTCAAGAATGGCATTGTTGAATGGAGTCCAGATGACTACAAAGGCATGTAGAAATTTTTTAAAGCATCTATGTTTATCATCAATGCTATTTTCCATGAGGATGTCACTAAGCTCATGCCTTGCGCCACTGCAAAAGAAAAGTGGGCCGCTTTAGAACAAATGCACACGGGTAGTGTTGATCTTCAAAAAGGTCATTGTTCCCAGGCTAAATGAGACTTCTACAACTTTTGATGCTTGAAGGAGAATCAGTGTCATCTTACCAATCTCACTTTGAGGGAATTTGTACTCGCCTCTACGCTCTTGGTGTCACTGATGTAGAAGTTCTTCGAAAGGAGGAGGTGCTTGTAATCATCGAAGGGATAACTTCCAAACACAAGTTCACCAAAGGTATCTTGAAAGAAAATCCACTTAGTCTTACTTCAACCCTTCGTGAAGTTTTTAATAAGATTGAGAAGTATAAGGAAAGAGACAAGCTGGCCAAAGCTAAGACGAACAGAGGGATTGCACTACAAGTTTGCAAAGCTATGCACCTTGTTGAAAACGATGGTGATGAAGACCTGAAGGACGACATGGACTCAGAAACTACTCTCGTCAATAAGGCCATGTGTACCCTCTATCTAAAGGCCAAACTCTAAGGCAATAGAGGGAACATCGGATAAATGAGGGACGTCAAGGATGTGACATGCTACAAGTATCTTGAGAAAGGACACTATGCCAAGATTTGCCCTAAAGGTGACGACCATAGGAACAACGCAAATAAAGCCTTTGTTGCTGCTTGTGGTGGAGACTCTGATGACGAACCAAAATCATGGGCTAATCCCAAGATATGTTCCATGGCCATCAAGCTTTCCAATTAAGAAAAAGAGGTTGAAGTGGAGGGGAATCAATGGTACATCGATAGTGGTTGCTCATGCCATATGACTGGGAACAACTCCAGCCTCGCCTCACTCCACAAGCGCTCTAGAGGGAATGTTTCCTTTGGAGATAAGAGACAAAGAGAGATAGTACGAACTGAAGAAGCCAAATTGATTGATCACATCAATGTAAGTGATGTTAGTCTGGTTAATGAAGTTGGTTTTAACTTGTTGAGTGTAACATAACTATTTGATCAAGGCACAACTAAACCACCTTCACCACTAAAGAATGCTTTGTGAAGGATATAAAAACCAAGGAAATCGTGCTGAAAGCAAAAAGCTTTAACAATGTTTACATTGTTGACACTAACTTCAACCTTGAGAGGGAACTATGCTTTGCGTCTCTTGTTGATGAGACAGCCTTATAACATAGAAGGCTTAGACATGCTATGTAACACCCTAGATTTTTTATCCCTTATAAGGATTAAAAGTGCTACCCATGTCAACAAGAGCTCTTCCATTTAAGAGTTCATGTGATGACAAAAAACTCTAAAGTTAAGTATACTAGGGGGTAGTACCAAGATGAGTGACCTTTTGGGAAGTCCCTGGGTTGGCATTGGATGGCGTTTCTAAGGCCTCGGGCCTTACAAATGGTATTAGAGCCGACTCTGGGTTACGAGTAGTCTTGGCCTTGAGGGCGGTCACTCGACCTAGAGGGCAGTCTTTGGGCCTTGAAGAGGTCGTCAAGGGTTTAAGTGGGGTTGATTATAACACCCCGGATTTGTGATCCCTTATAATGATGAAAAGTGTTACCCATGTTAACAAGAGCTCTTCCTTTACAGAGTTTAAGTAAGGACAAAGAACTCTGAAGTAAGCGTGCTAGGGCAGGAGTAGTACCAAGATGAGTGACCTCATGGGAAGTCCCCGGGTTGGCATAGGGATGGCTCTTCTAAGGCTCCGTGCCTTACATAACCCTCAACTCATTCACAAGATTCATCAACAAGATCTAGTTCGAGAGCTCCCAAGAATACAACATGAAAACGATGGAGTTTGTGAGGCGTGCATAAGAGTAAAGCAAATTCGTACCTTGTTCAAGAGCAAGAAAGATGTTACCTCATGTCAACCTCTGAAACTCATCCATATGGATCTTTGTGGTCCCATGAGAATGAGAAGTTATGCTAGGAATAAGTATTTTTCTGTAATTTTCGATGAATACTAGATTTACTTGGACAATTTTCCTTTCCTCTACGGATGAAGTCTTCACCAAGTTTTAGTATTTCATCAAGAAGTTGGAAACATGCACAAAAGTGATGCGATCTAACCACAAAATGAAGTTTGAGAATTTCAGGCTTCATGACTACTGCAAAGAACATGGAATCTCTCACAACTTCTTCTCTCCTATGACTCCCATCAAAATGGTGTTGTTGAAAGGAAAAATTGCACCTTGGAAGACATGGCTATAACAATGATCATAGCTATCAATCTTTCACTCTTCTTATGGGCTGAAGTTATCAACACAACTTGTTATATCCTTAATCATGATGTGATTCGTCCTTTACACAATAACACTTCTTATGAACTAATCAAGGGACGTAAATCCAACATATCCTACTTTCGAACGTTTGGTTATAAGTGCTTTATTCACAAGAATGGGAATGACAACAAAGGCAAGTTTGACCCAAGAAGTGATGATAGCAAAGCATACTGAGTGTTCAACAAAAGGACCAAGAAAATTGAACAGAGTGTTCATGTGGTCTTTGTTAAAAACTCCAATGATACTGATGATGGAATGATCCCATCGTACTATGACTCTGACTTTGTTCAAATGCAAAAGAAGAACTCGGATGATGACGATGGTGATGATTAATCCCCTAGTAACACAAGTACAAGGAACGATGTCTTCAATGTTGGTGGCGACACTAACAACTCCCTAGAGTCTCCAACTACCGTCGATGATACTGATACCACTGAAGATTCCCCCAATGATGTTCCTCCACCATCCATCGCCTCAGATGCTCTAGATGAAGTGCTCGATTCTTTCCATGTCAATCTCACTAGTTCTCACACTAAAGGTGAATCAAGTGTTCAGGGGAAAGAAGAGTCATTTGATGCTGGTGATCTTGAAGAAGGAACCACGCATGGAGTTACGATCATTCTCATGACCGCTCTAGTTGTTGGGATTCCTTCTTATCAAATTCCAAAGACTATGAATTATCATGGAAAGAAGGACCATCCAGTTGACAACATTCTCACACCATATGAGCAAAGAGGTACTCGATCCACTATCAATTTATGTGCCTTCAATGCGCTTATCTCTTTTGTCGAACCAAAGACGATACTAGAAGTTCTCAAGTCGCAAGGATCTCGACTGGATTGTGGCTATGCAAGAAGAGATACTTCAATTTGAGAGGAACAAGGTGTGGAGACTGGTCCTTAAACCAAAACACAAGAAAGTGATTGGTACTCGCTAGGTGTTTAGGAATAAGATGGATGATACGGGAGCAGTGACAAGGAACAAAGCTAGGATGGTTGCAAAGGGTTATAATCAGCAATAAGGGATTGACTATGATGAAACTTATTCTCTAGTCGCAAGGATTAAAGTTATTCGTCTACTCACCTATCTCGCTCACAAAGGATTCAAGCTCTATAAAATGGATGTCAAGACCGCCTTCTTGAGTGGTTTCCTTCAAGAAGTTATGTGAAACAACCATCGAGTTTTGAAGACACCAAGTGTCTTGACCATGTCTACGTCTTGGATAAGGCATTGTATGGCCTTAAGTAAGCTCCACGGGCTTGGTATGACAGGTTTGCACAATTCCTTCTATTTAATGGGTATAGACGTGGTGCAATTGACAAGCCATTTTTTCTACTAGAAAAGAAAGGTGGTTTTCTTGTTGTGCAAGTCTTTGTTGATGATATTATTTTTGGTTCCACTAATCCTTCAGTTGTAGAAAGTTATAAGAACCTTATGAGTAGTGAATTTGAGATGAGCATGATAGGGGAACTTTCGTTCTTCTTGGGATTGCAAGTCTCAGAGAGTGAGAATGGAACAATGGCTCGTCAATAAAAATGCATCAAGGAGTCGTTAAAGAAGTATGGTATGGAAAGTTCTAAACCCATCGATACCCCCCTTTCTCCTAACATTCAATTGGATGCATACTTGAATGGCATAGATTTGAATCAAACAATGTATAGAGGAATGATTGGCTCACTTCTATATCTCATGGAAAATAGGCTAGATATCATGTTTAGTGTGTGCTTATGTGCAAGATTCCAGGCAAATCCACAAGAATCACACTTGAAGGAAGTGAATAGAATATTAAGGTACTTGAAGATGAACGACCATGTGTGTATTTAGTATCCAAGGAACAATGGCTTTGAATTGATTGGCTACACATACGCTGATTTTGTTGGCCACCAGTGGACAAGAAAAACACATGGGAAGGCATAATTCCCACGCCCTTGTTTAGTCTCTTAGGGATCAATTAAACAAAATTTATTAGCTCTCTCAATCGCTGAAGCTTAGTACGTGGCCGCTGCTACATGTTGTGTTCGTGTATTATGGCTCAAGCAACAAATTTAGGATTATAGTGTGTATCTTAGTATTGTTCTCATCATGTGTGATAACACTGGTACTATGAACATCTCTAAAAATCCAATCATCATTCTCGTACCAAGCATATTGATATTCGTCACAACATTCTTTGTGATAATGTTGAGAAAAGTTTAATTGAGATGGATCATTACAGGCCTAAAGAACAAGTTGTCGATATTTTCACCAAAGCATTGGATAGAAAGCCTTTCGAACATCTTAGGATACTTCTAGGCACGATCCCCATAAAATGAATAATTCTACATCTAGTATTCCCTAGATGATTGCTAAATTGATCATTTTTAGATAGGGAACAATGCATTAGTCGCTTATTACTTATAAATTCTCATTTGTGGAGATTTGCTATGTGTTTTGTGTTTCACTTTATCTTGAAATATTGCATGGTGACTTTGATGATCTTTAGATTCTTTAGCAAACCACGTGAATATTTTATTTGTGACCTACACAACCAACTTGATATTTTCAACCCTCGTTATACGCCAATACGATAGTTGGTTGTTACACCTTCCCTAAAACCATGATCCAGGTAGACATTCCCTATGATCCCTCTATTCATTTGCCAATGTTTACTAGTTAAGTTATCTAGATCTTTGAATTTCTCACCATGAATTATTCATTTGGATATGCTATGTTATGTGTTTAAACCCTATGTTTTCCAAATCGGCTATTTTTATTCCACTCATGGTAACTGGAGATGGGAAAAGGCCTATTGTGCTCTGGGGGAACAAATGTGTGGAACAGTAATGGGAACGTTGAGAGAAGCTAGTAGATGAACGTTGCTTAACGGTTAGGGAAAATTGAACACGAGTTGACGCCTTTGCAATAAGGAACGGCATGCGCATTGAAAGAGGAGAAAAATAAATGTTACCTATAGAGAGAGAGAAATCTTCAAGGAAAACAAATCGGCTAGAGCAAATACTAATTTGGTAAATGGATTTTTGGAAAGATTTTATCATGATATAACCCTACTTTTAGTCCTATCTATGAAAGCTTAACCACCCTAACCTTAATCTCTCCCGATTTTCACAAATCTCTTGTAATCTCTCTCAATCCTTCTCTCTTGCTCTTAAATCTCTCATTGTCTCACACAAACTCTAACTCTCCCAGACTTCACCAAAAATCAACGGCCTCCTCCTCAAACACCAACCTTTCCGCTTCCAACATCGATACCACCATCGAACCTCTGTGAAACCGAACTTGCCAACCTAATAGACAAGGTTCAAGCAAAGAAAGCCCAACTCACACCCTCCTCCAAGGCAGCCAAAAGTCAAATCCTTTACTCCTGGCGGCATCTCCATTGCCAATGAAGCGGTGACATGAGTGGAAGCAATGCTAGAGAAGGAAAAGGAAAAGGGGAAAGAAAAGTAGATTTTTTCTCTCGTGGAAGAAGAGGTTGGTGAATCCGACGAGAAGAAATCACCTCTGAAACAGGCTGAGCGGAAAGCCTCCACACCTCTTCATTTTCGCAATCTGAAACAGGAACAAGGGATGGAATAACTAGAATCTAAATTGTATGACAAGCCTTTGGCCATTGTCCCTACTGAGAAGAAGAAGAAGAAGAAGAAGAAGAAGAAGAAGAAGAAGAAGAAGAAGAAGAAGAAGAAGAAGAAGAAGAAGAAGAAGAAGAAGAAGAAGAAGAAGAAGAAGAAGAAGAAGAAGAAGAAGAAGAAGAAGAAGAAGAAGAAGAAGAAGAAGAAGACTTAGCTCAAAGGCATTCTAAGATCTTCTTTGAAGTTGACCAAGAAGATGGCTAGGCTTGAGGAAGGATCCTCTACGCCGCCGTCAAAAGAAGGAAAAAGAGTGTTGCCCCTGCTAGGGGTTTCTGAGATATTCTTGAAGGATCGGGGTTTAAATGAGTTGTGGAAACTCATCATGTTCCAAGGATGGGAACGTCTTTGTGCATTCAAGTGGTGGTGAATGTCGAACAAGTTCGTGCTACCAAAATTTTGAGGCTACAAAGAGAAGCTCTCCAGTGGGGATGACCACTATAGGAACGATGTTGAGATCCTTCACCAGTGACACAATAACAAGGATGTTATTTGTTCCCTCTGAAGGAATTTCAGAGTTTCCAACTGGGAATATTCTCAAGGTTGAGAGCGTCAAGCGGGTGTTTGGAAAGGAATCAACTACTTACTCCACTTCCAACCCTACTTTGGCTGGTCGTCTTGCGTCTTGCGCATCAATATCTGATCATGGATGTTGTTTCTCGTCAGGAGTAGAGGAACACTATCAATGGGATTGACATCCTACTACTTGACTGTTTTTTGAACAAGGAGAAGATTGATCTCCCCAAGGTAATAATACAGCACATGGGTAAGTGCACAGGCAAGAATCATTCCTTACCTTATTCAAAGATCGTGAGATTGTTGCTAGAAAGGGAACAACTTTACAAAGATGAAAACAAGGTTGTTCTAAGAACTGACTTGGAGGTTGTGAACATCTCCAAGATGAAGTACCAAGGTGACGATAGAGGAACATTGCTTAGACTGTCCTCAGCAAAGAAGGAGACTAGGGAAGGATCTTCAAAGAGTGATACTCTAAACCACAAGATTTTGGAGGAATTGATTAAGCCGAATGCCAAGGATGACTTATTGCTTGAATTCCTTCTAGACAGACAAGAAGCTAAGGGAACGGCCAGAAACCTGAGTGCAAAACCCTTAATCAATTCCATGTGTTTCTAATGCATTAGTCTTTTGATATTAATTTGTGACTTTGTGTGATGATATTTTAATTGATCTTTTGATTATGCCGAAAGGGGGAAGTGTGGAAAATTGTGAGATGATCTAGATTCAACGCAAGTAACAGTCTCGTTGTTCCATACTTTAAACTTTTGAACAATGCTATTGTTGAGGGGGGATTTGTTTGCAACTTGAGGTAAGTATTGTGATATTTATCTAAGGGGGAACTTTGTTGGAAACTTTGAAAATTTTGACCTAAAAAGCATATTGACTAATGTTGATTGACTCTATACTTCTTTGTTTTATGGACAGTTTTAATATGGGTTTGTCACCATCAAAAAGGGGAGGGGGGGATTGTTGGAACGATATTGTTCCATCTGGTTTTGATGATGATCAACACCATTAGGTCTTATGATTTACATGTTCCTATGAGTTTCAAGTTAAAGAATGAATTTGGAAACAACGGAAACCAAGAGAAGCAAAACAGAGAAGTAAAGGAATAAAGAGTCAACAAAGAGACACATAAGCGTTGAGCAAAGGCACGAAAAGAATGAGATCACACACTGTATGTGAAGCAAAGGAACATCGTAGATGTTTAACGCTTGAACTTTACAACAACTTGTCGATTATGGAAACAATATCAAACGAAGGATTGGTCTTGAGTTTTGGATAGATTTTTTACTAGGTCTTAGTTGTGCAAGATAATATCTTTTGTTACAAGATATAGAATGTTTATATTTATGGTAATAATTTTGGAAACATTGGGCCGACTTAAGGTTAGTGTTAGGATTTATTCTACGGCTATATGTAAATGGTATCTATCATGATAGACGGCAACGCAATTACAACATCCAAGCAAACAACGGAGAGAGAGAGAGAGAGAGAGAGAGAGAGAGAGAGAGAGAGAGAGAGAGAGAGAGAGAGAGAGAGAGAGAGAGAGAGGGGGGGGGGGGGATTTTGTGAGTACGATATTCTGATCTAGGTTGTGCTTATGAGTCTAGATGATCGATTATAATCACTTGCTTATGAGTTTAGATGATTTAGAAATTTTGTGAGTACAATATTCTGATCTAGGTTGTGTTTATGAGTCTAGATAGGTTATAATCACTTGCTTATGAGTCTAGATGATTTAGGAACTGTATGTGATTAGATTGAAGTCCTTACTCATTTGATTGTTTGTAACATGATTAATAACACAAGTATACGTTTGAAATCGTACTAGGTTAATCACATAAAGATATATATATTTTTAGTCAACTTGTTTGTTAGTTGAGTTTTCCACTCTAAGAAATTGTATCAAATTCTTACGGTTACCTTAAATGTTTTACTTATTCTGCTGCCCAGAAAACAATTTTGTTATTTCTTGACCATACACACTTACAATAAATAAAAATTGTTCGAAAAAGCATAATAATATTATTGAAACAAGTTTTAAAGCCTAAATCTTAATTTAAAATCACTTACACGTACATTTTATATTAATTATTGAGTTTACGTCTTAAATATTATGCAAAACGCCAAAACTGATGTTTATGTGTAAATCTATTGTTTATGCATGTTAGAGATTTTTTTAAGAAACTATAAAAAAAAATCTAATATTCGGATTAGTTTTTAAAACAAAGGCCGTTGGTTTAGAGGACATTAATGGATGACATGATCGGAACGAGTTCATCAAATGAGAAACGTTTCTCGCCCCAAATCTGCCTCCTTCATTTTGATTTTATTTTTGAGTTTTAAAAAAAGACCCTTCGTTCATGCTTTAATACCTCTTCTATGTATATCCAGGCCACTAACCTGATTCTATACTTCCACTAAATCCTTCAGTGGAAAGAAATAGATACCGGAGAGAGCTCAAGTTGCCAATACATCTGAGGAAGCTCTCATCCGATTCATTCAAGTCGAGATCCAACACTTGAAGTCTCTTCAAGTTGCATACTTCTAAACAAACAAAAAAATTAAGCAGTGTTTAATTTAATTTTCCATTTTATTATTGTAATGCTACAGATATATCTTCTATTTGATACATGATATACTCCCACTAAATCGAATATTTGAAAGAGATAGGTCAAGAACAAGAAGGGAGCTCAAGTTGCCAATACATGTAGGTATGCTTCCATTGAATGCATTCTCAGAGAGATCCAACTCTTCGAGTCTCTTCAAGTTACATAGTCCTGCACAAACAGTACAAATACAATTAGGAATTCCTAGAACTAGAGTCACTGTTAGACAGAAGATAGCAAATCACTTGTTCACTGTTGTATTGATAATTGAAAGGGAATTACAGACTACCTCTCCTGGAAACAATCCAAGGAGCCCTGGCCTCAGGCCTTAGTTCTCTCTTAACCGAAATAAAAGATACCCCTCATCACAATGAACGACTCCACTTATACTCCTCACCCCTAAGGCTGATACGCCTAACAAACTTATAATAAAAGTCCTCATTGCCCCTCTAACCGTCTTGCTTCTTACCCCTTCTGGAATAAACCTTCAAGGGCCCACCCGAATGAAATGGCTTGCTAACAATGCCGCCCCCGATCAAACAAACCTTGTCCACAAGGTTGGAGTCCGGAAACTGTTTCTTAAAATCCACACAAGTCATCCATGTCGCATCCTCAGCCGGTTTTCCCTTCCACTCGACGAGTACCTTGTGGCAACCCCCATGCTGGACATTGTGAATCACCACCTTCAGCAAATCATTGGGCACAAATTCTTCTTCCTCCACTGTTAATTCAGGCGGTAACACTGACACGGCCTTGTCGGCTCCCACTGCCCGTTTGAGGAGGGACACGTGGAAGACCGAATGAATGCGGGCTGTAGGAGGTAATTCCAGCTGATATGCGACAGCTCCGACCTTCTTGAGGATCTTGAAAGGCCCAAAATAGCGAGCTGCGAGCTTCTGATTGACGCGACGGAACACGAACTGTTGTCGGTGAGGCCTTAACTTGAGAAAAACCAGCTCGCCCTCAGTGAATTGAACGTCCCGCCTCTTCTTATTGGCCGAAGTGACCATCCGTTTAACCGCCCTGTCCAGATTGAACCGCAGCTGCCTCAACATCTCATCGCGGTTCCAAAAGTCCTCCGCCACCGCAGCCACCACAAATTCTCCGGGTAGGTGTTGCTGAAGTCCCGGCGGTTTCCTCCCGTAAACCCCTTCAAACGGTGTCATTCCAGCAGCTCCATGGTAATTGGTGTTATACCAATATTCAGCCCAATGAATCCAAGCTGCCCATTGCTTGGGTTGTTCAGCAGAAAAACAACGGAGGTATGTCTCTAGGCAACGGTTGACAACTTCAGTTTGCCCGTCGGTCTCCGGGTGATATGTGCTGCTCATGCGTAGCTTGGTCCCCTGTTTTGAGAATAACTCCTTCCAGAAGTTGCTAAGGAAAAGAGGATCCCAGTCACTCACCACCGAGCGGGGCACCCCGTGTAGCTTCACCACACCCCGAATGAAAAGCTCTGCCACTCCCCGGGCTGTGTAGGGATGCTTGAGCAAAAGAAAGTGCGCATACTTCGTCAATCGATCCACCACCACCAAAATGCTATCAAACCCATTCGATTTCGGAAGGCCCCCAATGAAATCCATGGAGATGTCCTCCCAAACTCTTTCTGGTACGGGAAGCGGCTGCAGTAACCCAGCTGGTGCTAGCGCCTCGTACTTCATTTTTTGGCAGACCACACAACTAGCCACAAAATTCTGAACAACCCGGAACATACCTTGCCAATGGACGTTAGCGGACAGTCGCTTGTAGGTGCGCCATGCGCCGGCGTGACCCCCCACCGGTGTGCTGTGGAATTCCTCTAGCAGCTTAGGAATCCACGAGGAGCTTGCGGAAATACAAATCCGGCCTTTGTGAAAGAGCCGGCCAACCACCAAAGCGAATGGTTGCTTCACACTTTCCCCCGCCTCCAGCTTTCGTTTTATCTCATGTAACCCGGCATCAGCTTCAATTTCCCTCTGCAGTTCGTCCCAACACGCCATAAAAGGAATGGATAGTGCAGCCAAATTCCCTTCATCACGTCTGGACAAGGCATCCGCAGCCCGGTTAGTCGGTCCCGGTTTGTACTCAATTGTCATGTCAAAGCCAATCAACTTGGAAACCCAATTCTGTTGTGCCGGCGAAGTGACCGGTTGGCTCAACAAATGTTTCAAACTCCGGTGATCAGTCCGGACGATAAAACGGCTCCCCAACAAATACGGACGCCAATGCTGCACCGCCATTACTAGAGCCATTAGTTCCTTTTCATAAGCTGAACGGGAGAGTATATTACCTGACAAGCCTTTGCTGAAAAACGCGATAGGGCGGCCATATTGCATCAACACGGCCCCCACCCCCATTCCGGACGCGTCACACTCGATGGCGAACGGTTGTGTAAAGTCCGGAAGTGCCAATACCGGGGCTGTCGTCATCGCTTTCTGCAACTCCACAAACGCCTCCTGCGCCTCCGCAGTCCACTTGAATGGAGCGCGTTCCTTCTTTAGCAACTCGGTCAATGGCCTTGCCATCTGCCCATAGTTCCGAACAAACTTCCGGTAATAGCCTGTGAGCCCTAGGAATCCCCGAACAGCCTTAGTGGACTGGGGTATCGGCCACGTCAAAACACTTGCAACCTTAGCCGGATCCATGGACACACCTGACTCGGAGAGAATATGACCAAGGTACTCGATTGAAGACCTTCCAAAATCACACTTCTTCTCATTCGCCACAAAGGACTGATCTCGCAGAATTTGCAACACCGTGGACAACTGTTTCAGGTGAGTCTCCCAGCTAGGACTATACACGAGGATATCGTCGAAAAAGACGAGTACAAACTTCCGGAGGTGAGGACGGAAGATATCATTCATTGTTGCTTGAAATGTTGCTGGGGCGTTCGTCAACCCGAAGGGCATGACTAAAAATTCGTAATGCCCGGTATGTGTCCGAAAGGCCGTCTTTGGCACATCCGATTTGGCCACTCGAATCTGATGATAACCCACGCGTAAGTCGATTTTAGAGAAGACCTTGGCGCCTCCCAGCTCATCGAGCATCTCGTGAATTACCGGAATCGGATACTTGTCGGCAATTGTAGCTTGGTTCAAGGCCTGATAGTCGACACAAAATCTCCACGACCCATCTTTTTTCTTCACCAGCAGAACTGGACTGGAGAACGGGCTTTGACTCGACCTTATAATTCATGTCTTCAGCATCTCCGCAACCAGCTTTTTGATCTCATCCTTCTGATGGTGCCCGTAGCGGTATGGCCGAACGCTCACCGCTTCCACTCCTTCTTTGAGCACAATTTTATGATCAACCTTGCGCTCAGGAGGCAATTCCGAACGCTCCCAGAAAACATCCCGAAATCGGTTAAGCATCGTCTCGAGCCCCTTACTGTCATTCCCTCGGTGTAAATTCAGCAGCTGTCCACCGTGTTGTTCGGCTGTCCGCGGCTCCCACACCCAAGCCCCGTACTCCACCTCGGAAAGCTTCTGTAATGAATTAAACGAGACTTCGGCGAAGGCAAGGGACGGATCCCCCTGAATCGTGACTTGCTTTCCACCTTGATCGAACGCCACTGTCATTTCCTCCCAGTCGACGATGGTCTTTTTCATAGTCAGCAGCCACGCATAGCCGAGGACTACGTCAATGCGGCCTAACTCAAATGGATAGCAATCCACTTCCATGCTACACGAGCCAAACTGGAGTGGGAGTTTACGGCATATGCCCCGCGTTTCGACCCTCTGACCATTGCCCAATCGGACCCCAAACGTTCCGGTGTTCTCCACGGTCAGCTCCTCAACTTCCACAATCCTCTGATTGACGAAATTATGGCTTGCCCCACTGTCTACCAATATCACCACCTTCTTGTCGCCGAGCTTGGCGCGAATTTTGAGGGATCGCGGATTGCAAGTTCCTCCCATGGTGTTCAATGGCAATTCCAGCCATTGGAGTTCAGAGTCAGATCTGCCCCCGTCGTCAAGCGGCTCACCGTCGGCGAGTCGAATCAGCTCCACCTCCTCTATGGAGTCATTTAGCTCTTCATCCCCCACTTCGACGAGCTTGAACACCTTCTCTCCACAGCGGTGCCCGGGGCTGTATGGCTGCTTGCAGCGGTAGCAGAGGCCACGTGCTGTTAGGTCAATGAACTCCTTCCTGGGAAGGGGCTTATAGGATCTGTTACGGCCATTTTGGGATTGAAGAGAGCTCGAGCCCGAATTCTGCTGTCCACTCCAGCTGCTTTTGGGCCTTTGAAACACCCCATTATCCTTAGGCCCATTCTCCTTCGGCCCACCTGAACTCCCAGATGCCGAATTAGCTGGCCTTGGGCTCCTGCTCACCCACGGTTTGGACCACTGTCCACCTTGGCTCGTTGGCTTCCTCCAGGTCGGGCCCCGATCTATACCCTGCTCAAAGTTGAGCTTCCTTTCTACCCTCCTTGCCCCATCCATGGCGGCTAATAACTCGAGCTCCTCAGATTTCTGCAACTCCACCCTAATTTGGGGTTTTAGTCCGGCGAGGAAGTACCCCAGAAGCTGGGCGTTACCTAGACCGGTGGTGTGCGCGGCGCATGCCACCATCTCATCGATGAACCCATCCACGGTTCCGGTCTGCCTTAACCCGCTCAGATGCTCAAAACGATTTGTAGCTTGCGATCCGAGAAATCGCTTCACCAACTCTTCTTTGAGCTCCTCCCACGAGAACTCTGGTTTCTGCTGGCTAACCCACCTCATCCAGTTCAGCGCGGCGCCATCCATGCGCACCATCGCTACCTTGACACGCTCCGCCGGCTTGGTCGCCTGGATGTCGAAGAACTGTTCGGCCTTAGTGATCCACGTGAGTGGCTCCTCCCCCTCAAATAAGGGAAGCTCCACCTTCTAAGCCACCAGTGAAGATCCTTCGACACTCACCGGGGTCGGATCTCCTGACTCCTTCCTGACCGATTCCCGAGAGTTGGATCCTTCTCCTACCTCCGAACTCACCGGCGCCTCCTTGGTCACCTTTAGGTTCATCTGCGTGACCAACGTCTCCTGCATCTGCTGCATCGCCGCCAGGAGCTGATCCTTCACGGTAATAATACTTCCTTCCAACAATTCGATTCTCTGATTGGTAACCAGCCCGTTGTCTTTGATTTTTTCCAACTCCGATTCCAACACCACTACCCTCGAATCTAACTCCCCCGCTCTCGTCATCCTGATGACGAGAGAAAACTCTCAATAAGAGCACCACTTGTTAGACAGAAGATAGCAAATCACTTGTTCACTATTGTATTGATAATCGAAAGGGAATTACAGACTACCTCTCCTGGAAACAATCCAAGGAGCCCTGGCCTCAGGCCTTAGTTCTTTCTTAACCGAAATAAAAGATACCCCTCATCACAATGAACGACTCCACTTATACTCCTCACCCCTAAGGCTGATACGCCTAACAAACTTATAATAAAAGTCCTCATTGCCCCTCTAACCGTCTTGCTTCTTACCCCTTCTGGAATAAACCTTCAAGGGCCCACCCGAATGAAATGGCTTGCTAACAGTCACTCAGTCATATGCTCTGTACTTACCTGATGGAATATTTCCAGTAAAGTAATTATCTGAAAGGTAAAGTTGTGTGAGAGAGCTTAAGTTTCCAACACAATTAGGAATTCCTCCATTGAGTAGATTCATTATGAGGTTTAGCAGTTGAAGGCTCTTCAGTTTACACATGGCTGCATAAAGGCCAAAAACAGTGAATTACTTGATAAATATTTCAAGATAGTAGTAGTATTAGTTGTGGGGCATACCTTCATCTTCAACCAAACTTGCGATGCAGTTCTGTGACAGGTCAAGGCTCTGTAGTTCTTCAAGATCCTGAAAGATTCTCATGTTCAAAGAAACACCGGACGAACACCCGTAACTTGAATACAGTAAGGAACCTAGTGACAAGTCCATTACGTGGCCTGAGGAAGGATCACATCTTATTCTCTCCCACAAACAGCAATTTTCTGCTCTCTCATCAACCCATGAAGGTAAGATGTGAGGGCCATTTGGAGGTGGAGAAAATGAGTTCAATTGTTTCTTGATTTGTAGCAGAGCAAACTTCTCCTTCTCAATGCAACCACTGGATTCATAACTGTGCAACAGCAAGACAGTTGCTACCAAAAATAACCATTTGGGAACAAAAGAATACCCCATTAGAAAGTGTAAACAACACAACACCAAAGTTATAAATTAGAGATGAGGGCACTTGTCTTTTGTTACTCGTTTAATTTATAGAGACTTGAAGTAGTAGCACTAAAGTGATTAGGAAGTGTGTTAGGAATACACATTTCTCGGTTTTGATGATAACAAACACCATCAGTTTTATTTTTATTTTTTTATGTCTTTTTTGAATTGTTCTCTTAGCTCCATTAAACGTGATCATTGCCGTGAGCAGTTTCCTCTTTTTTCATAGTCTAGGATACATAACAAATATTTTCCCAATCAACTATACTAACATATATATAATGGACTATTTAGATAATAATAAAATTGAAAAATACAACAACTCAAGGATGTATTACCACCAGATATAGTAAAAAAAGTAATCTCAACTACTATTCCTTGTAATGACATTAGGGATAGAATGTACTGGAAACCAAGTAAAAACGGATGATTTACGACTAAATCAGCAATGAAACTTATTATCAAAGGCAAACATTATACAACACATGACCTATCTTAGATATGGAAACTACCAACATACCGAAAAGTTAAGAATTTTCTTTGTAAAATCTTTAAAATGGGTTACCCACTAAAGACAGACTTAGGAAAAAAAAGTGAATGTACCACAAGGATGTATCTCCAGTAACCAACAAACGGAAAATACAATACATCTACTATTTCAATGCAAGCATATTTTGTAAACAATCAAAAAAATTGATAATGATATTGGGAATCTCATAGAATCGCTGACATTGGGCAATAAAAAGATAGAAGAAATTATGGACAAAGTAAGAAGCAAAATAACACAAACACAACTTGGAAATCTGGTTGTACAATGGTGGAGTATCTAGTACTACAAAAACCAAAAAACTTTCTCAACAACAAACAATAATACAAAAATCATTAAAGACTTACACGCGTACGCTGGGAACTTAATACAAAATTGGAAGAATACGACAACCTAAAACCCTGACTGTCTATTTAACCATCAAAACAAGAAACAAAACAATAAAAAATACAAATATAAGAAAACGGAAAAATCTAAGATAGAAGAAACCACCAGATAAATTCATAAAAATTAACATCGATGGATCGATTAAATCAAATGGAGAGTCACGCTACGGTATTATCTTTTGAATGACAAAGGAGAACCAATTTATTTATTCGGTGAAAAAATGGATTATCAACAGCGCTAAAAAGTGAGACACTAGCATTGAGAAATGTGCTCATTAAGGCAAAGGAAATATGACTTCCAAACATTGAAATTGAATGTGATAATCTCACAATCGCCAATGTATTGAACCGTATATAGAACTGTCCATAGGATATCGAGATCATCATATCTGACATCCTATGCTTATTACATTTTTTTGTGACATTTCAGATCTCCCATATCTTTTGAGAAAGTAATGTGGTGGCTGATCATAATGCTAAATGTTGCCATCATTACGCGTCGGAAGAAATATGCAACAATCCAGAACTTATAGTTCTCACCCGAAAGAATGTTATAGGTTGGTCGTCAAGTCGAGTTTGAGACTAGTCTAATTCTTACGTTATAACAAAAACACCATGAGTTTTATGGTTTTTTCTTCCTTAGTGTTTCAAGTTTAAGCTATGAAAGAAACAATAAAAACCAGCGGAGAAGCAAAACAGAGAAATATAAAAGTGTCGCAAAGAACAACGGAGCTAGTGAAGTAGAGAAAGAAAACGATTCTCGGACGTTTTCCCTGAGAAATGCAAACGAGATCGAACGACGATGTGTGTGTGTGTGTGTGTGTGTGTGTGTGTGTGTGTGTGTGTGTGTGTGTGTGTGTGTGTGTGTGTGTGTGTGTGTGTGTGTGTGTGTGTGTGTGTGTGTGTGTGTGTGTGTGTGTGTGTGTGTGTGTGTGTGTGAGAGAGAGAGAGAGAGAGAGAGAGAGAGAGAGAGAGAGAGAGATGAGGCTAAAGTCGCGATGCCTATCAAAGTAAACCTTAAAAACCTAACTAAGTATAGCAAGCAAGCAAGGGTCGAATCCCACAAGGAGGTAAGCAATCTTCCTAAGTGCAAAGATGTATGCCAAGAGTAACAAAAAAAGGGGGGTTTTAGTTTGTGTCACGTAAACAAAGTAAATCAAAGCAAAAGGTGTAATCTATGGGTGAGATATAACTTAGCCAGACAAATATCCACACTTCAGTTTGATTGGTTGATCCTAGATTATCTCCAATTCCTACCAATGAATATTCATGTCCCGATCTTATGTATATAGACAGGTCAACTAGCCCTGAAAATACTTACCAATAAACAATCAAGAAACTATCAAGATTCAATCTAAAGGCATAAGTAAGCATATGAATTAACCAAGATACATGCAATACTTAACAACTAGTCAGTACTCGACATGTAATCAATTCTCTTCACAATAAACATTCACAACTAGTTCATGTAAATCGTGGTTGCTACACAAGATAAGGAATTTCAACTAGAAATATCCAAACCCTAGCAATAGATAATCACTAATATCAACTAGATGATCAGGCCAGTCAAATCAGCAAGAATCAATGGGATGAAGCTCAAAGAGAATCAATATAATCAAAGGAAAGGAAATAGAGTTATAATCTCACAACCAAATACAAACGAAGGCTTCAATCGTCGGACTAAGTAAATGTTGCTTAGTTCTTCATAGTCTTCAAAGCGAAAAACTCAAAAGGGAAAAACTGAACGATAATATGTTAACGGAATAATGAAAAAGGCTGCTAACTAATACTAGGTATAACCCTAGCAAAACCTAGTTTCCAAAAGATAGGAAATAATATCCTAAAAGGAAATAAACTGAAATAAAAGAAAATAAATAAAAATAAAATAAAATAAACAAAACTCGGACGAAACGAAATCCCGGATCATGCGTGTGAACAGTAGCCGCGACCGCGGCTTGTCTTCCGCGACCGCGGAAAGGTTCTTGTAGCCTTGCTGCCTCTGTGTGTTTCTGCGACCGCGGCTTATCTTCCGCGCCCGCGGACAACTCCTCCGCTCCCGCGGCTCAGCTTCTGCGCTGCCTTCTTCGTTCTGTTGCAGCTATCTCATTTGGTGCTTCGTCTTCAACTCCTTAAGTCCTCATTTAAGCACTCAAAACCACCAAATCAACACTTCTTCTCCACAACTCCATTCTCCTCAAATATCTTCTAAACCCACACAAAATGGTACCTAATATCCAGTAACAATTCCTAGTTACGCACTACAAAGTAGAGCGGATCAAACTTCCCCATGCTTAAACCTTGCTCGTCCTCGAGTAAGCTAATAGAAACCTACTCCTCCAATGAAATACCCAAGGTGTCGGGAAGCACAGCAAAACTATCTCCACTAAGAACTGCACCTAATCATGAATCTTCAAAGCACCAACACATCAACACAACACACAAGCTTAAAGGAAAGCATAGTACTTCCCCCAAGCTTAACCCGAACACCATAGAGTGAAAGTAACCTTCTAATCCTAGCCTCCATCTATCTTCTTATACCTACCCGAATCCTCCTTATATCACCTCTTCTTATGTCACCACGCCAGGAAAAATGAGAAATCCTAATAATCACTCTTCTTCTTTTCACTCATTTTGCCAAGGCGCCCTTTCGGATTTTCACCAAGCCACTCATTTCATTTTTCAATAGATGGGCTCACAAAAACTCACATCACTCTTGACCTCATATTACCTCAGCCTAATGCTGGTCCAGGCCACCTGCTTATTACCTAAGCCTCCCTTTCGGGTTTTTGACTTATCCCAGGATTTATTTTTGTCTTTTTTCATACTTTTGACTTTTTCTTATCTTTTTTTTATTTAGACGACTAGCAAGTATAGATCACTCCTCCATGCTTAAATATTGCATTGTCCTCAATGTAATGAAAGACAAAAAGATGAAGCACATGGAAAGGCAGAAAAGTACTCACACCGTCGCCGAGGTGGCCTGGATGTGGACGTCGGGGCTGGCGGTAAATCAATGAAAACACCAGTCTCTGGTATTGCGCGGTCCTTCTCAAATAAACTCCACGTGCAACCAAATAAATCCACTGTAAGGTAAGTGGTACATCAAAGAGTCGGGGATGCACGGCCTTCAACGAACACAGAATGGGAGCCCGAATGTAATCGTGTTGTGGGCTTCATTGCTCCATATCATCAGCTGTCGAATGTTGGGCCATCATCGGTGCCAAATAAAAATGTCAGGTTATTGTCTCCTCCTTTGCAGCATGATGCACACCGTTGCTCACAGAAAAACTCGGACAGTTGGGCCGCGATCGCAAATATAAGGCCGCGGTCGCAGAAAATCGCCGATTTTTTTTACAAGTGAGGGGGCTTACAGTGGCAGTGTAGAGTCTGGCGCGAGATGAACACCGTCTTCGAATTTTGGCTTCGGGTATCCTACCTGTGTTTTAGTCTAAACCGAAAACAACACAAATAAAACATGAAACGAAAAGACACGAAAAGAATTACATACCTCGGGTTGCCTCCCGAGCAGCGCCATGGTTATTGTCGTGGCTCGACATAATGCCCTTCAACTCAGCTTGGGTTGCTCACATCAACCGAACACTCGGGGTTACAATCAGGAGGGTGTCTCCTTGCATCGTCTATGTTGTGTTCGACCCTCACCCCCATCAAACTCCATGGTGAGCGAACCACTACTCACATCAATTTTTGTATTCGCCGTTTTCATAAACGGCCTACCCAGCATCACAGGGATTGCATGTTTGTCATGTCCCGTATCCATCACAAAGAAATCAGCAGGGAAAATCAGCTTATCGACCTCTACCAGAACATCCTGCACGATTCCTTTGGGATACACATAGGACATATCCGCCAATTGAATCATTGTCCCTGTCTTCTGTAATGGCCCAAGCTCCAAAGATTCATACAGCGAGAGAGGCAACACATTTATAGATGCACCCAAATCCAGCATGACTTTATCGAACGTGGTGTCACCTATCTTGCAAGGAATACTGAACATGCCTGGGTCATTGCACTTCTTGGGCAATCGCTTTTGCAGCATAGCGGAGACATTCTCACTCACCTGGACCTTCTTCTTCGCTTTCATTGTTTTCTTCCTCTTAATCTTGCACAATTCCCTCAAAAATTTTACACAGCGAGGGATGCTCTTAACTAGCTTGATCAAAGGAATGTTTACCTCACAATTGCTGAAGGACTCAAAGATTTCCTTGTCGTTCTCCAGGCTTCTAGTATCCTTCAGTGCCTCGGGGAAGGGTGCGAGTGGCTTTAGCGAACCGAGCGGAGGCAAATATGGACGAACATAATCGTCCTTGACGTCTGAGGCACAACCGCGGTCGCGGTTTGGAACCCGCGGTCGCGGATCAACTTTTGAGCAATCTGGGCCTCCAGGGAATAATCTGCGGTCGCGGATTCGCTTCAAAAAATTCCTCTTCTCCAGGAACATTTCTGCGGTCGCGGAAATGTTTCGGAAATCGCCCCGCCTTCAGTGATGATTCCGCGGTCGCGGATTTCGGGCCGCGGTCACGGCTCCTCCTCTGCAGCATCCGTCACTTCATTCATTTGCATCCCACATACATTCTCCCTCGGGTTTGCTACCGTTTGAGATGGTAGCTTCCCCGAATCCCGGGCTTCTAGTTTGCTCACTGCGAGAGAAATTTGCCCCACTTGCTTTTCCAAGTTCTGAATGCTAGGCTTCATCTCTTGATTTTGTTAGACCATGGTGTTTCCCAACGTCGATACGCTCTGAGCGAGAGCACTATGTTGTTGGACCATATTGTTTGCCAACGTTGATACGCTCTGAGCGAGAGACTTGATAATGTCATCACCGGACATAGACGAACTTGTGCTCTGGCCTTGAGGTCTAGGGTCATATTGAGCTCTAAATTGTTGTTGTTGTTGACCTCCAGGCCGCTGAAATTGTTGTTGTTGATGTAAGAACTGTGGTGGCCTCTGGTGGAACTCCTGGTCATCACGACCCTGAGGGGGATTCTGCTCATTCCCGTACCTTAAATTAGGGTGATCTCTCCACCTTGGATTGTAGGTGTTAGAGTACGGGTCATATCTCGGCCTTGGAGGGATGAAATCTCCAATAGCATTCACTTCAGCAGTGGGCTATTGCAGCGTGGGACACGCATCAGTAGGGTGCATCGTGTCATAGCATAGTCCGTGGGATTTGACTTGCTGCAGGTTGCCCTTCATCATAAACCTCCTCATCATCTCCTTCATCTTAGCCATCTCAAAAAGTATTGAGGACGATGGCTGAGAGTCTGCAGCCTTGACTGTGTGAGCGCTCGCTGTCTTGCTAAACTGTCTTGAGCCCTCAGATAACTCAAAGAAAATCTCAAATGCTGCAGCCGGTGTCTTGTTCAGAATATTTCCACCACATGATGCGTTCACCATCTGGCGCTCATCATCAAGAAGTCCACCATACAAATATAGCACGAGGTCTTGGTCAGAATAACCATGGTATGGACAGCTTGAGATCAACCTCTTGAACTTCTAATAGTATTCGTATAACATCGCAGTAGCATGTTGTTCAATATTATTGATGTTCCTCTTTTTGGGCTATTGAGCTTCGTCGCAGGGAAGTACTTCTCCAGGAAAGCTTTCTTCATCTTTGCCCATGTATCTATGCTTCGTGGGGCCAAATAGTAGAACCAATCATTGGCCGAATCCTTTAGAGAGAAAGGAAAGGCCCTCAGCTTGATCTAGTCCTCAGTAATATTTATGTGCTTCATGCTGCTGCAGACAGCGTGGAATTCCGAAAGATGCTTGTTGGGGTCTTCTCTACTCATCCCATGGAAGTGGGGTAGTAAGTAAATCAACCCAGATTTGAGCTCAAAATTCACGCCATCTGCCAACTCTGGAAACTGCACATCAAGCGGATGCTGCTCCAGATTCGGCGCAGTCAACTGCCTCAAAGTCGGTGCTTCCTCAGCCATCTCAAAGCACGGGTTGTCAAAATATGACAAAAGTGATTTGTTTACCCTGCGGTTCCTAGAAAGTGTTCTCTCGATTTCTGTATCAAGGTCTAGAGTAGGAGAGTTAATAGCATGGGTGTGGACCATAAGATAGGTCCACACAAAAGTTGACACACAAACAAACACAAAGAAAAATTAAAACTATGTCTCCCCGGAAACGGCGCCAAATTTGATGAGGCTAAAGTCGTGATGTCTATCAAAGTAAACCTTAAAAACCTAACTAAGTATAGTAGGCAAGCAAGGGTCGAATCCCACAAGGAGGTAAGAAATCTTCCTAAGTGCAAAGATGTATGCCAAGAGTAACAAAAAAGGGGGGGTTTTAGTTTGTGTCACGTAAACAAAGTAAATTAAAGCAAAAGGTGTAATCTATGGGTGAGAAATAACTTAGCCAGACAAATATCCACACTTCAGTTTGATTGGTTGATCCTAGACTATCTCCAATTCCTACCAATGAATATTCCTATCCCGATCTTATGTATATAGACAGGTCAACTAGCCTTGAAAATTACTTATCAATAAACAATCAAGAAACTATCAAGATTCAATCTAAAGGCAGCAGTAAGCATAGGAATTAACCAGGATACATGCAATACTTAACAACTAGTCAATACTCGACATGTAATCAATTCTCTTCACAACAAACATTCACAACTAGTTCTTGTAAATCGTGGTTGCTACACAAGATAAGGGATTTCAACTACAAATATCCAAACTCTAGCAATAGATAATCACTAATATCAACTAGATAATCAGGTCAGTCAAATCAGCAAGAATCAATGGGATGAAGCTCAAAGAGAATCAATATAATCAAAGGATATGAAATAGTTATAATCTCACAACCAAATACAAACGAAGACTTCAATCGTCAGACTAAGCAAAGGTTGCTTAGTTCTTCATAGTCTTCAAAGCGTAAAACTCAAAAGGGAAAAACTGAACGATAATGTGTTAACGGAATAATGAAAAAGGCTGCTAACTAATACTAGGTATAACCCTAGCAAAACCTAGTTTCCAAAAGATAGGAAATAATATCCTAAAAGGAAATAAACTGAAATAAAAGAAAATAAAATAAACAAAACTCGGACGAAACGAAATCCTGGATCCTGCGTGTGAACAGTAGCCGCGACCGCGGCTTGTCTTCCGCGACCGCGGAAAGGTTCCTGTAGCCTCGCTGCCTCTATGTGTTTCCGCGACCGCGGCTTATCTTCCGCGCCCGCGGACAGCTCCTCCGCGCCCGCGGCTCAGCTTCTGCGCTGCCTTCTTCGTTCTGCTGCAGCTCTCTCCTTTGGTGCTTCGTCTTCAACTCCTTAAGTCCTCATTTAAGCACTCAAAACCACCAAATCAATACTTCTTCTCCACAACTCCATTCTCTTCAAATATCTTCTAAACCCACACAAAATGGTACCTAATATCCAGTAACAGCTCCTAGTTACGCACTACAAAGTAGAGTGGATCAGGGGGAGAGAGAGAGAGAGAGAGAGAGAGAGAGAGAGAGAGAGAGAGAGAGAGAGAGAGAGATGGTTTGCGTGCTTGGTGGGAGATCTTATCTTACCCTACAATGTATTATATCAAGACTTGGGTACAAGGATTGAAGATTTGGGTAGATTAAGATAGAGTTTATTTTAGATAACAATATCTTTTGTAACTAGAATATTTTGTGATCCTTATCTTTTGTAAAAGATTACGGAAATAAAATAGGAATTGAATCATGTGAGAATGATTATTATGGTATAAAATGAGAATGATCATATAGCCATTAGATTGAGACAAATTCAAGGGCTTGGTACAAACTTTCGTTAAAGGAGCATGTGTCATGCACATGACCCCTTGGTCAAACTTCTCTTGTCGGTCAACGCCGGCGTTGACCAACCAAATTATTTCATTTTCTGGGCCAAAATTTTCTATGCACATTCCTTGCTAAAGTTATGCACATTTCATTAGAATTTCATGCACTTTTGAAAAAAAGAGCAATGCATGTTAAAAAACTAAATTAATTTCACATCTAGTACAAAAATGAATGCACAAGTATACTATTCTATGTGCACATACATGCAAAAACTCATGCACTTCAATATTCATTCATACACGGTCTAAAACTCATGCACATTTTCAACACAAAAACTCGATATATGCACTCATAGTGCAAATTAGGTGCACAAACAAGCCATTATTCATGCACATACACGCATAGATGTATGCACTTCACACGTAATGCACTGGATGTGCATGCAAATGGGCTTGAATGTGCATAATGTTTGCATTGTATGTGCTAGTACAAATCATGTGCACCTACAAGCCATTAGTCATGCACATACATGCATAGACGTATGCACTTCACACGTAATAGCTTGAATGTGCGTGTAAAATGGCTTGAATATGCATAATGTTTGTACTGGATATGCGGGAAAAATCCGGACCCCGAAAATAAACATTTTAGGAGGAAAAAAACTTGAACAATTAGAAGTGCATGAAATCTTGCGTGAATGTGCATAACTTATGCACTAAATGTGTATAGAAAATTTTGGATGCAAAAAAATTCGTCCAAAAAAAAAAATTGGCCCCGTAAAAAAAAAGTTGGCCGATTTTACGTCGGTCAAAAGTGTATGAAATCATGTTGGAATGTGCATAACTTTTGCAAGGAATGTGCATAGAAATTTTTTTTTGAAAATTTCGTCCCCAAAAAACAAAATTTGGGCCGGAAAAAAATAATTGGTCAACGCCGGAGTTGACCATGTACATGACCACTTAAATGAAGTTTGTATCTCCACCATTGGATGAAATTTCATCCAAGAGTGGAGGTTCATTTTCATTTTACACCATAAGCCTCATTCTCACTTATTCAAGCCCCAATAAAATATTACATTTTGACATCAGTTGACAAAGATGTTATTTTGTAGTTGTGGCTTAGAAATGTTGTTTAAGAAGCACTTACGGGGTGTTTGGTAAGGAGGGTTGAGGAATGGGATTGGGGGTTGAGGTGGGTTGATGGATTTCAAACCCATATCCTTTGTTTGTTTTGAAAGACTTTGGGTATGATACCCATTTTTTAACCTATAAAGTATGAGTTTTCAAACCCTCCAAGTCTTTAAGGATTGAGTTGGTATGAGAAAAAGTGAAGAGTTAAACATCAAATTAAAATTTATCATTCTCAAACTCATACCTTCTCAACCCAATTCATTAATTCAACCAATTTTCACATTTCTACCAAACACACCCTTAGTACTCTATGCCATTTTAGTGTTTTCAAGACTATCGAGAAAGATCGTAAGGAAAAATCTTTAGACCTTGAGTTGTTTCAGAGGTCCTACCAGATAATACTAGATAAGTTTACGGCTGATAAGTTTATATTGTGCTTTCTAGTATGTTTAGGGAATTTTGATGTTATTATTTGCTTGTAGTTTGTGATTGAAATAAAAGAATTAGATATGTGTAAAGCTAATTTGATTATCAAAGGATCCAAGAAGTATCATTTTCTATTTATTTTGCAACACAGTAACACACTACTTTCCAGCAAAGTGTCCCTTCCAATATAAAGGTGTAGATGTCATTAAAAGTCTAGCATAGAGGAGACTTTGACTTTTGAGTTTTGAGTCTACGCATCACTCCTTTTCACAGTTTATCTATTTGTTACAATTTTCTTCAATGGGCTGGAATTCTTCAGTAGTCATTACCCACCTGCTAATTAGTTAGGTATGGACGCAGGTGGTGCCATTGGGACGGTAGCCAGTGGCGGATCTATAGGGGTGGAGGGGGCGGCCGTCCCCGCTAGGACTGTAGTCATTACCCACCTGCTAATTAGTTAGGTGTGGACGCAGGTGGGGACAGCGGTTATTTTAAAAAAGCGTTGTCTGTATTCCTCTTACAGCACTTTAAATATTCTCTCCGTATGAAAAAGATTGTCATTCTAGAGTTTGACACACTTATTAAAAAATACAATGATTATCCTATATTCTCATAATTTTTTCTTAAAATTTACAAGTATTTAATAGCTCATCTCAATTGTAGACAATAAACATAGAGAATGTGTATAAAAAGAGCAAAAAAATACAATTTTTAATTTTCAAACCTCGTAACTCACCAATAAATTATTACCTAAATACCTAAAATGACAATCTTTTCTATACAAAAATTATGGGCTAAAATGACAACCTTTTCAAAACGGAGGTAGTAACATTATTTACAACGCTTTTTATAAAAACCGATTTCCCAGTTTCAGCATTTTCAAAATACATTTAGACAACATTTCTTTATCAAAAGCGCGTTTCCGATTTTTCTATTTTTCCGAAACACCTAATTTAGTTTGTTATGATTGTTTTTATATAAAACTTGACTAATTTTATTTATATCTAAAGTAATGAGGAATTGATTAAATTAATTGTTCAAAAATGTCATAATTTCAGATATTTAGCTTTAAATAATCCTAATGAGTCAAAATATTAAAAATAACATCAATATATAAAACATCAAATAGAAGAGAGCGCTTTCGATTGCTCGTACTTTCGCCCCCCTTCCGAGTAATCCTATATCAGCCACTGGCTGTAGCCCCCACTGGAATTTTTTTTTAAAAAAAAATAAAATTTATACGGGATTTCTTTTCCCTCACCCAAAGTTTGAAAGCAGCCGGCCCTAATTTATTTCTTTTCTCGGTCTCCTTCCATCTCTTCCACCTCTTTCTCCTCTCAAATCTCAATTTTCATCTTCTCTGGTGCGGCTGTGCACCTTGCTATTGGGAGGAACAAGGCAACGGAGACGGAGTGACGAGCAGTGGTGCGGTCTACGATGCCCAGCGGTGGGAGGAACAAGGTTTTTGTGGTGGCCAGTGGTGGGAACAAGGTTTGTTGTTGGGAGGAGTACCGGTGCCCAACGGTCCTGAGTGCTACTGCGGTGGTGCGGTCTGCGGTGCCCAGCGGTGGGAGGAACAAGGTTTGATGGCGGTGATGCTACTGCACGCTTGCAACTTGCTGGTGCGGTGAACAACGGTGGTGCAGTGGTATGATTGTCGTGACTGCCACTGGTGTCTGTTGGGAGGATCGGTGCCCAGAGGTGGTGCGGTGCCCAGCTTGCTGAGTTGTTGGGGGTCACGAGGGTGATATCTAGATGGTAGAGTCGTGCCGTGGAGGATTAAGGTGAATATGTTTTAAGTTTTAAATGATTTCACTACAATACCTATTGGAATTGTTGGTTGGCTCAAGTTAGAGATCTGATAAATGTGTGAGCTAGTTTTTTTTTAAGTTTGATTTGTGAGGTAATAATGGATGTTTAGCAGTTTAGGCTTTAGAAAATGAAGTAAGATAGTTTAATTTCTGCTTAATTTCAATTTCAATTTGAGATCAGTTTTTTTTAACAGTCTGATTAGGCAGATTAGCAATGCAAGAAATATTCTTAAGCTTCTTTTGTTTGATTGTTTGCTTGTATTGCTATATGTTAATGTAATTTATAATTTGATTATTTCAGAAAATGAAGAGATTTTTTTCAAGTATTGGTGGTTCAGAAAATAAAGAGATTTTTTCCAAGTATTGTATTGCTATATGTTAATGTAATTTAATTGATTTTAGCCAAGTAGAATTTTAGCCCACATTGGGCTAAAATCCTGCGTCCGTCTCTGCTTATGCAAGTCTATTTGGGAACGTAATAAGTGGATAATTAGTGTAATATTTGTGCATTCAAATACTCTAGTATATATAAGTTTACACCAAATGTAAATAGTGTAAATAAGAATTACCAATATATAACCTCTATATGTATTAAAACTTTAAAATAAAGAAAAAATAAAAAGTATACTAAAGTGAATTAATGCCTTAATAGTTTTTCTCAATGTTGAAAATTGAAAAGTTATCATCTCCATATTTCTCGTTCTAGTGTGCCATTGATTTCCTATCACGCCTTCATCTTCAATCGCCGATGCGACTGTCGACTTGATCTCCAATTGCCGTCATCTTCAAATGAATTAGATATGGCAATTACAGATAGGGTTTTTTTTGCAGGAAAACACATGTTATATATCACTATTTGTACAAAATCACCCGTTATATCGATATTTATTTTAAACCATTCAATTATCTATTTCCGTTAACGCAAAACCACCCAGAGTCATCTGTCGTCCACTTTGTCGTTTAAATGTGTAAAATGTCCATTTTGCCCTCACTTTTTTTTAAAATTAGGGGGCATATATGGCCATTTTGAAACCGATGATATATCGTTTAAATGACAATATTTTGATAAAAAATTGATCCCGAGTCTCTGTCTCCTTATTTTTAACCTGATGGCTTGTACTGGGTAAATGACTTCTATTGCCAGATTATTTTGAGAGGGAGGAGAAGACACGACGGTTGTGAAGAGCTCCCTGAGTGGGAAAATGGCATGTCGCTCCGCTGAGCAATGTTGAGGGAGGAGCGGCGAAGGTTGAATTCACAAAGGTGAGGAGAAGACAAAGACGATTCTGCAAATTGAGTACGAATTTTGATTCTTCAATTTAGGTTGTTCAATTTTTATACATTGGAATTGATTTTGGGAAGAATTGGATAGTCGAATTAGTGGAATTAGAGTTTTCCAAATTAGGGTTTTTCGAATTAGGGACTTCACTAGTGGAATTAGTTGAATGTCTCTTTTCGAATTATGGATTGTGTTAGTCGAATTAGGTCGTTCAATTTCTGTATAAAAATTGTATTGTTAGTCGAATTAGGGTTTTCTTACCCGAATTGTATTGTTAGTCGAATTGTTAGGAAAATCAGTTGGAGTCAAGTTTAGGGTTCTGATTATTGATTTAGGAAAATCAATTGGAGTCAGGTTTAGGGTTCTGTTTGTAAACTTCAGTTGAAGTAGTAAGTTTACATTGTTTATGTTATTGGTTGCAGGAAAATGTCATCCCAATCTTCCCCTTCATATAATGGTGGCATAGTTTGCGAGTGAAATTTAAGGCCAAGGATGTATACAGCTCATACTGCAAGAAACTATGGAAGGAGGTTTTTGAGTTGTTCATCATATACATCAAATGGTTCCAAAGGCTGTGATTTTTTTGAGTGGATCGATGCTCCATTCGAGACAAATGCAATGAACATAATCCAAAGATTGGCAAATCAAAAGAAAGAATTGGAAGCAAAAAACCTGAAGCATGAAGAAGCATTGAAGGCTAAAGAAAAACAGATTAGGAGGTTGTGGTTCTTTGTATGGGCATTGTTGGCCAAGATTGTACTTTCTATGTTTTATAAGTAGTGTTTGTATACAATCATGGCATTTATGCTTTTGAAATGGTAGTTATGCTTATGAAACATGTGATTTCGGGCTATGACATGTGCAAGTTTGCTTATTGAGTGAACTGACTATTTTTCCTTGGATTTTTGTTGCATATTCAGTATGAATATCCATTTTGGCCATTGTTCGGGTATTTTGGTCATTACAGGTTTAGGCCATTTTTTGTCTCTTGGTCATTTTTGTGAGATTTGAGTGAACTGGCTAATTTTGTGAGATTTGGTCATTACAAATGGTCATTTGTTTGTCTCTTGTTCATTACAGGTTTAGGCCACTTGGGTTTATACGGGTTTACAAACAAAGGGCAATTGAAATTTGGCAATAACACACCTAGATTTTGCAGAAATTAGGACCTAAAAATGACCATTACAAATACAAGTGGAATTCTATTGCGTAATCCCATAACATAGCAACAAAGCTTCTTACTGACCCACCTAGATTTTGCATAAATTGGGACCTGAAAATGACCATTAGCAGCAAAGCTTCTTACTGACCCAAAAGTTCCAAAATGCTAACAAGTTAACACCATAGTAGCAACAAGGCTTCTTATTGACCCAAAATGCTAACAAGTTAACCTAACAAAGGTTCCAAAATGCTAACACAAGTCCAAAATGCCTTCTGATACATCCATAAGTTATCCAAATATTCTGTCACATCCATAGATACAAGTTCAACATTGTTCATGCTAACACAATTCCATGACTAAGCTACTTCTTTGCAGCAGAGCTTGATCTGGTTGAGGGTCTTAATGAACTATCCACTTGAGACCTTGTTGCAATCATTTTTCTCCTTGGATTTTTGATAGGATAAAGCTTCCCGGTAGCCGCCCTGAGATTGTTGGCATTATTCCCTTGGATTGATGGATGAACCTGTATACAGAACATAACTTAAAGATGATTTTTTGTTTTAAATATAACATGTATACACATCCATAACATAGCTACATATGCTTACAGTGGTCAAAGTTCGTGTCTGAGAAGCTTGTGTTACAACCACAGACTCTTCATGCTGGTTCAATCCACTGGCAATAAGTGAATCTTGTGCAAATAATAACAAAACAGTTAGTATGATCAATTTTAGGAAAAGCTATGCAACTCAACACAAACAATATAAATAGAGCCATTAAATTTTGTACCACATCAAAACATTCTTCAGTATCCATTTGTACATTAACATTGGACCTAACTTGTGTGTGTGATGACAATGAAATAAGGTAGTAGATGAAAACATGTGCAACTCAATACAAACAACACAGATGCATGACAAACAACACAAATGTAAAAATTTGCAACATACCACATTCTCTTCCTCAGTTGCCATTTGTACATCACTAGAGGGCCTAACCCCACCACTAATTTGAACTCTAGCATCTGGCCTCACCTGGGTGTGTGATGACAATGAAAAAATGTCAAAATTTATAGCATTACTTGGTGGTCAAATTTTATAGTTAAATTAAAGGGCAACATGGATAACTAACATGTTTCCTTGTGTACTTCATTTTCTTAGGTTGCACAGGCAGAGTAGCATCACTTGGTGGTCTTTCCCCTCTCTTAGGACTGTTTGGGGCCTCTAGAGGTTTTGGTGAATTCTTACAAGACTTTCTTGTGTGACCTTCCTCCCCACAATTTCCACACTTGTTCTTGCCACTCCTCAGTCTAGTTTGCTTGCTAGAATTCACTTCTTCAGGTTCTTTTCTTTTGGATTTTATGGGTCTTCTAGGCTGAACAATTAGATTAGGTGGTTGTAGTGATGAGTGCCCAGTTTTTTCCCATTGGTCCTCTCCAAGCATTGGGTTCACAGACAAGCTATAAGCTCTCAGGTAAGTCTCCTTAGTGAAGTACTCATGGACATAATCTTCCACTCTATGCCTTCTCTTCAAAATGCAACATATGGCATGGGTGCATGACAGTCCAGTGAGATCCCACATGTTGTACCCATAGCTTCTTTGCACCAAATCAACCACATAAGTTTTCCCAGCACAATCAACCTCATACCTATCTTGATCCCCATAGCATTTGCACCTATACAGAGTTTCAGCCCTAAGGGTATTGAGCTTTTTGGTAACTTCAGGAGTTAATAATCCCTGGTGAACATTCATGGCAGCCCTCTTGCTAATGAACATTTTCATAAGTTTTTACCTAATCCACTCACACATAGATAGAATGGGCATCTCTATGGCCTCCAGATTACAACTATTAAAGGACTCACATGCATTATTTAGCAACATATCTGATTTCACATAGTGTCTAAATGCATGTAGAGACCATGTCTCAGGGTTTGAATCCATAAGGTATTTGAAAGCCCCCTCATCCATTGTTCTTATTGTCTCCATGGCCAACTCAAAATCAGGTTTAGTTGCAGCCTTTATAGCTGCCCATACAGCATCTTTGAATGATTTCCCTGGCCATTTGGCCTTGAAGTTGTTATGGAGATGTCTAACACATACCCTAGTATCACTCATGGGAACAATCAACTGCAAGGCCTCTAGCAAACCCTACATATAAGACATATTATGGTCAATAACTCAATATAATAAAACATTAAAATTCAAATATTAAGTTGTGTAAAAAAGTCATAACCTTTTGCCTATCTGACATGAAAGTCAGAGGTTGTTCACCCCTAATGTCTTGAATCAAGTTTTCCAAGAACCATATCCATGTTTCTTTTCTTTCTGCCTCCACAACTGCAAAGGCTATTGGGAAAATATTCTCATTGCCATCTTGGCCCACTGCAGAGAGTACTTGTCCAGTATATGCCCCCTTTAAATGACATCCATCTAGGCCCACAATTGGCCTACAGCCAGCAACAAAACCTTGCTTACAAGCTTTCAGACAAACATAAAGTCTCTGAAAAATATGCCTCTTTGGATGTTCCTCAAGTCTCACATACAATGTGCTACCCTCATTCCATTTAATGATTGTAGCAGCATAATCCCAGACTTTTGCATATTGTTCTGGTGCATAGCCTTGTGTCATCAAGATGGCCCTAAGTCTGGCCCTCCAAGCTTGATGATATGTGATGTTCACATTGTGCTTTCTTTTCACTGTCATTATAAATTGTTTGATCCTCTATTGTGGATCATCTCTGTAATGCTCCAAGTACCTTTCAGTTAGCCACTTGGAATTCATCTTTGTGTTCTTATCTTTCCACCCACACTCATGCTCTGGAATAAAAGTCTTCAGTTGAAAACTACCATTTGTTCCCATTCTCCTTGCACAAGCCTTAAACCCACACAAATTTTCCTTACACACACACTTCTTCCTGCCGTGTTTGAACCCACAGTGACACTTGTTCATACAATAAGCATACACTTTATGCTTATCATTGTGCAGATAATAGAAATCAAAACCATTCTCCAATGCTAATTATCTTAAAGCCTTCCTAAAAACTTCATTTGAGCCAAATCTCATGCCAACCTTGAGAGAAATTTTATTTTTAAAATCAACCAAAGGATTAAACTCAGGATACCTCACATGAAGATTACCATCATCAAATCCACTGTAACTCCTGTAGTCATCAGATTCAACTCTGATGTCAAACACATCCTCACAAGTTGGTTGACCATCCTCAGCATTTAGATTCACATCAAATACATTTTTGTCAACATGTTGTTCAAAATCTGCATCATCATCAGATGACTCACCAAAAATATTGTCTTCATAAGCTACATCATCATTAGAGGAATCTAAACCCAGAATTTCTTCATCACCATCTTTGGATGCTTGATCTGACTCAAATGATTCACCTTCATGAACTAAAGCATGTGTTGTTTCAGAAGACCTAATACAAGTTTGAGAAGGTATTATGGGAGATTGTGCAGATCTGGTGACAACCCTAGGGCTATCTATCACTTCTTCAGATCCACCAACGGTTAATTCTACCTTGTCTTGTTGATTTTTTTCCAGATGGGCCTACAGTATTGGGCTTACCCTTGCTCATTGTTGGGCTACTCATTGTTGGGGTAGTCATTCCCAGGCTAGTCATTCTTGGGCTACTCATTCTTGGGCTACTTGTTGACTTATCCATTAAAGTTTTTGGGCTAATTTCTTCCCCTTGGATAACATACACATCCAGAGTTTATTTACTCCCAACAGAAGAACACATTTGAATTATATCATTATCACGATTGATCTCTTGTATCCCTCTCTGTAGGGTCATTCCAAGCCTAGAGAACCACATCTCTCTCACATTCTCAACATCCACTCCCTCCTTAATATAATCCTCTAGCTCCATCTTAGATATTAAATCAGGGTCAACATGTTGCTTACAATAAACTAGCTTTTTCCTATATGACAGACTATCATTTGGTCGATTTGAATCAAGATAAAACTTGCCATCATACAGAAACTTTACAGTCACAGCCATCTGTAAACACAACACATTAAAGACATGACAGAAGTCTCAAAAGGAAATATTCACACATAATCAAACAATTGAATGCATATTTAATGAGCAGCCAGCTGAAGCTCATATGGACATATTTAATAAAGCATGGGTCCACAACAATGGATATTTCCACAATCGAATAAAGCTCACATGGGCATAGTAAAATTGAAGCAGAGACAACCACATACACATCCACATCATATGTTCAGCTTTAACAAAAAAAAGACTCTTAATAGCACAATCGATTAAAGAAAATGGACAACCACATCGCACACTTCACTAGTCAATAAAGTACGAAACCCTAAACAATATAAAACCCTAACCACGAACCTTATCTCAATCAAAATCAAGAATACCAGTAGTACCTTTAACACCCTGAGATGCTTACAGTTCTTCCTCGCTCTAGCTCCCTTCGACAGATCTTCCTCACAGTTTTTCCAGTGGTTGGAATCGTCTTCGCCAGGAGAAAAGCCCCAAATTGGAAAAAGCCCCAAATTAAAAGCCCTAAATTCTCGAATTTGGAAAAAGCCCCAAATTCCAGTTTGGAACCCTAAACCCCAAATTGGAAACTTCGACAACCCTAAACCCCAAATTCCCCTTAGAACACTGAGAAATTGAGAACCCTAAACCCCAAATTCCCGAAATTCACCCAGAAATCACCCACGATGAACCACAATGACACTTGAAGATCGCCTCGCCTTCGCTCTCTTTTTTGGGGCAAATAGCGGACCGGAGGAAGGGAGAAAGAGATATTCAACCAAATTATCGGTATCATCTCGTTCAGCCTGGTAGAAGCCCGCTAATTTTAAAAAAAAAGTGAGGGCAAAAGGGACATTTTACACATTTAAACGGCAAAGTGGACGGTAGATGGCTCTGGGTGGTTTTGCGTTAACGGAGATAGATAATTGGGTGGTTTAAAATAAATATCGATATAACGGGTGATTTCGTACAAATAGTGACATATAATGGGTGGTTTTCTGCAAAAACCCCTTATAGATTTTATTCTATAGACATTACTAATGGGTGTTGTTAAATACACCTGTATCTTTTTCTTATTTATGCGCATACATATACATAGACAGAGTTAACTTCATGTGATGAGTATTCTTAATTAGGGTGAGACGTGAGTAGTATTCTAGGCCAATCATATCAATATTACCATACACCCTACCACACCAAATTCCGATCAATGGTCAGTGTTGACCGGTCAACGTCTAGATTTTTTTTTTCTTGTTTTCTTACATGTTTTCATTATAATTTTTTTATGAAAAAAATTGAACAATTAGTTCTTAAAGTTGAACAAATTGTATGTTAAAAGTTGAACAATTAAAATTTTAAAAATATTAAGTTGAACAATTGTATCTGAAAAGTTAAACTATTGTATCTTAAAGTTGAACAATTTCATGTTTATAGTTAGACAACTGTGTTCGCTATGTATATAAATTTGAACAATTGTATCTTAGTGTTGAACAATTTTATTTTTTAAATAATTTTTTAGGGGTGGCCATTTTTACTATTCTTATTTTCCTACACATTTAGGATTCAGGGTTAGAGTTTATGTTTTGAACATTTTGAGTTGTATAAAGTTTATATTACATTATAAACAAAACTTTAAGTTTATTGGATAATTATTCAAAAAAAAATTATCAAACAATTTGTCATGTCCCTGTTGGAATATGACTAGTGAAAGGGAAATTAAGGAAGAAAGAGTATGAATGTGGGAAAGAGATGAGATATAGAAGAAGAAGAATGCAGGAGGGAAAGGTAGAAGATAGGGAAAAGAGCGAAAGAAAGAGATTAAGGAAAGAGAGAGGGATTAGAGAAGAAAGGGTCTTTAGTTATTATTTCTATGATGATCTCCCAATTACAATAGCTTCCACTATTTATACTAGATCATACACCACTAATCATAGTATAATCCCATTCATTACATTACTCTCCCCGTAGAAAAGCTTTACCCTCAAAGCGTATTACAAAAGTGGAAGAACTACTAAATTGACAATGGAAATATGTAGCCAAAATTGTTGTTGAATTCCCGAAGAGCCAAAATCCTGCAACAACTTCAAAAAAAAAATCAGCCAGTCACACAGAAAATGGCACCAAACTCGGCAGCAAATTCAGTAACAAACACCATCCACAAAAAATGCAACCAAAAACACTCTTGCCATCCATCAACCAAAAAAATTCAGCAAACCTTGTAACCTATCCAAATGGCAAACCCATTTGCATTGAGCTGCTTGTTGCATAATTCAAATAACAATCCCAACAAACTCTACAACCCAAAAATAATGTGTTGAAACTGGAGAAGCAAACCCTTTCAACACTTAACTAAAGCACAATACCTAATTGCATCAGTACTCCAAGCATACCTTGTCATGTCAACCCATTCAAGCAACAATATCAAAAAAAATTGCAGCAATCCCCAATTAGTAGAAACACTCAACCCACCACTTATGACATATCCTCTAGTAAGTAAACTGCTCAAACTTGATCCATACTAGACAGTAACTTCATTGCAGCAAAAAGATTCAGCCAATAAAAACACCCAGTAATATGCTTCCAAGGTTGTCCACCCTTCTAACCCTCAGCCTTCCATGATCCAAGTACGCAGGCAGCAACAACAACCGCAATGACAAGATCAAGTGGCCCGATGTGTCTACTTCAATGCAACCCCACACAATTGAAGTAACTCGGCAGCTTGCTTCTCTTCTTGTATCCACTCACATGTAATCTTGCTTACAAAATCCAGCAACCAACAGTAGCTTCAGCACGTACTATTTCCCAGCCATGATCAAGGTGATGTTAACGTACTAAGTGGTACCAAAAATTGTTGAACTGAAGCAAGTCAACAAATCCCACATTTGGGACCTGATTAGTAGCTCAATCAAGAAACAAGTCCCCAGTAGGCTTAACGAATATACCCAAGGTCTTGACCCTTCAATATGTAACGATAACGCAAAACTTTTCCCCGGATCAAAAACAAATGACCTAGAATAGTCGATCGACCCTATGGATTCTTCATCAGTACTCAGCCAATCAACAATATGCTCAATGTTAGAAACGAACAAGGATTTGAGTTTCAGTTTCTTCAAATGAAAAGAGGGTTCAATCAAGATACTACTATTAGCTGACATTTGTCATGTCCCTGTTGGAATATGACTAGAGAGAACAAGAAAAAAAAAAGGAAGAAAAAAATTGTCCCAAAAAAAAACTAAAATTTGCTTAATGAAAATAGTTGTCTAATCATAAAAATGAAATTGTTCAACTTTAAGATATAATTGTTCAACTTTTTTCTTACAATTGTTCAACTTTATATTTGTTAAAAAAACAATTGTTCAACTTTTAGTATACATTGTTCAAATTCAATACGCCAATGTATTTGGTATGCACACAACAATATATTTGGCATGCACACAACAGTGTATTTGACATGTACACAAATTTGTACTTCGCATGCACGCGAATCCGTCTTTTTCGCAAATAATTCGGCCATGCCGAATTTATTAAAAGTGATATGGACACTTCGTTTGCTTCTCATCCGATGACTCTCATGCGTCCTCATTTATCTCCTCTCTTCTCATCCTCATCGGATTGATCAACCCTAATTATATATAATCATTAATTAGCAAGGAGCAAGGACTCTATTTTATATGTTATATAAATAAGATATTTAGGTATAAAAATCGGCCTATGTCGCTACTTGTCGCCGATTTTTGAAATTGGTAAGGAGTAAGGAGTCTGTTTTATATGTTGTGTAGATAATAAAATAAAGGAATTTGAGTCTTGTTGCCATCCCTACTTGCCTCCACTTGTTGATCGGTTGCGTCTTCTTCTTTTACTTTGATTATTTGAATGCTTTGATTGCTATATTATTGATGTACACTCAAACTATCTCTTTGTCAATCTTGCCGGTAATAGTGAGCTCTCGAGGAAAGTGGTTCAGTTGAAGAGGCGTCATGTCTATCCTTTGTATATTCTCTTGTGAAGTTAGTTTGGTTTTTACCTGATGTAATAGTTATAGTTGAAACTTGAAAGAGTTCATTACTCAATCGACCAATGATAATTTGATGAATGATTGTTTGATTTCATATATTGAGAAAGATATGGTGAGATATCTATTGAGATTGAAGATATCATTGTAAAATTTTAGGATACGGCATATTGAAAATTATTATCGTAGTAAAAATCTTATACGACTTTTGATATTTATATTTTATATTTATTAAAATAATAATGTTATGTTAATCCTCACACAGTAATAACATTGCATCCATTACTGTGTTAAGATCAATCCTTAATAAAACGAAGCCGCTATATACACTACCATTTTCGCCTATATACACTAAGGATGGGCATCCGGTTCGGACCGGGCCGTAAAAAATTTAATATATGGACCGTAGACCGGACCGATACGGTCCGGTCTACGGTCAGGACCGGAAAGACCGGATTTCATAATTTCGACATTTAAATTGTTTGATTACGGTCCGGACCGTAAATATTACGGACCGGACCGTAAATATTACGGACCGGACCGTAAAAATTATGCCAAAAAATGTTATAAACCTTTTTTTAATATTTACGGTCCGGTCCGGTCTTACGATTCGGTCTACTTTTACCAATCCTTAATATACACTATATTTCTCTACACAGAATACTGGCGTACGACAAATACCTGTGTAGAGGAGGAAATTTCTCTACGCAAGATACTTGCGTAGGAGATGAAATACGGTCGTTGGAAATAGTCGTTGGTAGGATTTGAAACTTGGGCTCCTACGCCAAGAAGTTGCGTACGCCATATTCTTGTGTAGCCCAACGACTATAATTCCAACGGTCGAATTATCCCTCTATAAATACTCAAACTCATTCATCTAAATTTCACACACACAATCTTACCACAATGGCAAATAGAGAAAACAACTATTAGAGTAGCGAAAATGAATATTTGAGCAGTGTTGAAGAATTCAACCCCAACAATTTCGCGGTTAGTATTTCATAATTGTTCGTAAAAGGCTTGATAGTTGCGTTATATAGATATGTATGAATTAGTTATGGTAATATTGTATGTGATATTGTTTGAATTAGTTTAGGCATAGAGGAATAAAAGTTTATATAGTTTTACTCAAGTTTTTATCATATAAATCATAAGGTATATATTGAGAGATTACTAAAGTGGAGAAGAGATCTAGATATTGTATATGTATTATGAAGTAATAGTTCTTTAAGTTTCTAAATGGATATATTATAGTAACATGTTAGTATATTCTATGGTTAAATTATAAACTTCTACTTCGTATACTCTATGGTTAAATTATAAACTTCTACTTCGTATACTTTCAAGTTTTAGAAATGTTTCAAGCAGATAATGGTAAAGATAATTCTACTCTGAAGAAAAGCTCATCAAAGAAGCAAAACAGATTTACTATGGTAAGTCCTCTCCCCCCTGAGTGGCTCACTTTTTCTTTCGGGTCTTTTGAGTGATTTCTTTAGTCATTTCACATTAGATTTGCAGATGTTATGATATACTTATAAAGTAATTAATGAAAATAACATAGAAATACCACGTGTATTCCATGACTTTTTCTTTTTTGAACGTTGACATAACTTTGTCTTGGATTGTTTTTGTAACTGAATAGTGTGAAGATGAGATTGGTGTCCCATTGACTAGCCAGGTTAGTCAGTTGTGTCCCTCACGTGTTCTTTTTATAAGCTTTTTCTTATTCATAATTATTATTTTGGGGCAAAAAGATCAATCGACCTAAATCGCCTTAGACGGGATAACGAGTCGATCGGATAATATAAAATCGATCCAAACCAAATAGACAATCAACCAAGTAAAGAGTAGATGCAAAATAGCAATATGATTTATTGATCAATCGATTATAGAATCAGATCAGAGTACAACTTATCCTTGAAGAGTAAGGGATCGAGTCCTGTTCGACAAGCAGTATCGGTGATTCGATCGGCAATGATCGGATAGTATCCCTGGGAGCTTGAGCGAGAGCGAATATGTTGGTAAGCCTTTTGAAAGCTTAGTGAGTGAATACTGCGTGTAGACGTGTTTTTTGTCGATTGCTTCTTTGTGATCTATTTATGGTAGCTTCCTCTTGTGTCCGTTACTTGTCTTCGTAATATCTTCTATTCATTTCATGCGTGATCTTCGGGATTTGCTCTTAAATGCCATCGTAATCTTCGTGTTTAATTTCGTTACCGTTGCCATTGATCAAGCAATTAATGTCCTGGGCGAAATCTTCGGAGCTGGTCGGATCCCACGCGTCTGAGGAGTGTCCGTCGCTTCCTTCTAATTTCTTCTGGCCTTCGACTTCGCCTGGACCTTGGCCCAATTCGCTTGCTCCGATCCCTTTGGAGTATGTTGGGCCCAACAATAGCCCCAAGTTGTTTTGGGCTTCATGGCAGTTGTGAGATGGAGTCCAAACAACTTTCATCCCACACGATTTCCACCCTTCGATCTGGGCGCGACAGACGAGGGCTACGTGGCGATAATTCCGCTACACGATGGGACGTCTCTGCGATCTGCCGATTCCCTCCATAAATCCGAATTAAGTTTCTGACGGTTTGGTTTCATCTTCTTCCCTTGCTCTCTGATTTGGTAGGCTTGTCTAGGTTTTCTCGAAAAAAATTGCTCTTCGATTCCCTTCTCTTTCTGTTCTGGAAATGGTTTCCAGCGAGTCTTCTGAGTCGACTGCTACTCGCTCGAACTCGAGCAAGAATGAGGTCCCCCCCCCCCTTTTCCTTTTGAAGGAGGCAGACGCTTTGACGGGGACTCTGACGGAGGCGGATTTGGAGCAGATTCTCCAAGTCGGAGGCTTTTCTCCTGAGACGGTCGCAAGGTTTTCGCATCCGGATGAGAGAGTCGACACTCGCTACGAGGGATGGGTTTGTTTCTATGCTTATCCGTTTAGGATCGGTCATATGTTTCCGTTCTCCCCTCTTGTCAGGGATTTCTTAGCGACTCTGGTGCTTGTGCCGTGTCAGATCATGCCGCAGGCGTGGCGGATCCTTAGGGTTTTAGATCTATTGAATGTTCAGTCCGGGGCTGGTTTTAACTTCGATGCCCTGTGGTACAACTACTCTCTGGGGTCGAAGAGTTCTTCTCGTGTCCATTTGCGTATTCGTCCGGGTCGAAAGTCGTTGGTGTTCAACCTAGATGTAAACGACTGTGGATGGGGGTCGAAGTTCTTCTTCGTCGAGCGTTCGTCTCTAGAGAAGGGGGGTGACTGTTCGTTTCTGCTGTCGGAGTGGCGAGTTGAGAGTACGTATTCGACCTCTCTTTGCCCATTTTTGTGTGTTTTAACCCTTTACTTAACCCTTCTTTTTTGTAGTCCCTGAGGCTGAAGAGTTGGAAGCGGACGCTCAGTCAGAAGGTCTGACAAAGATTATTCTCAGCATCCCCGCGTCAGAGCGGAAATTCACAAACGTCAACATGTTGTCGGTTTCCCCCACTACTCAGGACGTTATGTCGATTGTTTCGTCATCTCGGGTCAAGTGTGAGTTTTTGTTTGACTCGTGTTTTTTTTTATTATTATTATTATTTTATTAATCGTCTGCTTGCGACTTATGTTTTGTCTGTCGTGTCAGCGTCTTCGGTTGGTCGGTCGAGTGCCCGTTTGAAGGGAGTGTCTGGGAAAAGTCTGGCAGAGCAAAGGTTGGCGTCAGCCAGGCCCTCGTCGAGTAAATCGATGCCGGCGGAGTCGTCACTCCCAGCCAAAGTTGGCTCGAAAAGGAAGGCATGTGCTTCTTCTGGCGATGTGAAGGTGGTAGATACTTCAAAGAAGAAGGCGACGTTTGCTCGTGGAGTCGAGAAGATCGACGCGGTCGATCGATCGATTGTTGATCTCTTTCATGCTCAGGACCCGACTCTGAAGTCTGAAGTTGATAGCGTCTCTCCCTTGGATTGTATTGGTGAAGCGGGGTGCTCTGCGTGGAAGGTAAGTCGTCTTGTCGGATCTCAAGTTTGTATGTTTTCTTTCCACCCGGTCTGGTTGGTTTCTGATTGCTTCGATCTCGCCTTTTTCCAGACTTTCCAGTTTCTCTTGGGTGCATATTCTGGAGTCAAAGAAATGGTCGTTAAGGCCGAGGACAAGGCTGCTAGGTCAGAGTCCGACCTGGCGTCTTTGAAGACCAAGGTGGAAGGAGCCGAGAGCCGTTTTAGGGACGCTGAGCGCCGCTTCGCTAGGGAGCTGAAGAGCTGCCAATATGACTTGGATGTTTGTCGGAGGGAGCTCAGTGAGAGCCAGTCAAGTGTCTAAGAGAAGGTGATGAAGGCTAGGATTGAGGTTGGTCGGGTCGCAGGCAACGTAGGCGCTTTCTACGCGTTGAAGTCGCATGTTGAGATGATCGAGGAGTTCGAAGAGGGTAAGCAAGAGACCTGGGATTTGAAGGCGGAGAAGGAGACCATGGATACCCTGTTTCCGAAGGGGAATCCTAGTTCAGAGCTTTTCCAATTGGCCGGTGTCAGAGAGGAATCCATAGACGAAAGTGTCGGTGAAGACGAGGTCCATTCTGGCGACACCGTGCCGATCGAGCCCCAGCCTTCCTTCGATCCGGCCCCTGCTGAAGGTAATGCTGTGAATCCCGACTCTTGACTATTTTTCGTAAATGACTTGTGATCCCACCTGTGTGTGGGTAGAATGTTTTCTGGTTTGGCGACCCGTCCACCATCGTGGGTCGCGGAATGTGTTTGTGGACAATTTGAAGTCCTACGTGTGTGTAGGCAGACAATATGTTTTGGCGACCCGTCCATCATCGCGGGTCGCGTGGATGTAAAAAGCTTAGACTTTTATTGATGTAACCTGTTTTACAAAGGGTCGAACTTGTTTTATGTTCGTATGTTTTGTCGGATTCTTCTAGAGAAGATTGTCGTTGACGCCTTTGATTTGTCTGTCGGGTTTGACCGTGTACTCCGTCGAGTAGGGCTTGTCGTATGTGTGGAAAGAAGGAGGTCTGCAAATGTATGTGTTTATGTTTAGTCATGACTTAGTGTTATGCCAAGGAGGAAAGCAATATGTCTTTATTGCGTAAATGTAATAAGGTGTCTTAACCTTATGTATTGTATAAGGCAGGCGGTGTGCCGGCGTGCCTTTGGTATTCATCTCCCTGTGCTCCGATCGATCGTGTAAATGTAGTGTAAGCGCTTTTGTTTGTGACTGGATCTAGTGTGTATGTTGACGTCGTCCTGTACTTAGGTTTTGCAAGGAAAAATGTCCTTACTAGATGTGAGTACTCAGTTTCAAGAAATAGAATTGAGTGCATAGCAACGAATAGCACATGACAAGTGAAAGAGTGTTAGTGCCTTACTTTGCTGGTCTAGAAGTGGTATAGCTTCAGGTGTGTTGCGTTCCAACTTCTTGGGATCGGTCGTCCGTCTTTGTATTCCAATCGGTACGCTCCTTGTCCGACCACTTCCTTGATGAGATAGGGTCCTTCCCACTGAGGTGCGAGCTTTCCGTCGATCGGATTCTTGGTGTTTTGGAACGTCTTTCTGAGGACCCAGTCGCCAACTTTGAAGACTTTGGCTCGAACATTTTTGTTATAACTTCTTACGACCTGTTGTTGGAACCTGACCATTCTAATTCTGGCTCTTTCCCTAGTCTCATCCACCGTGTCCAAGGTGTGCGCTAGCTCGACGTCGTTTTGTTCATTCGTCTGAAGACTGTAACGGGCTGTCGAAATCAGTAGCTCGGCAGGAATGACCGATTCACTTCCGTAGACGAGTGAGAATGGTGATTGTCCAGTCGTATTCTTTGGGGTGGTCCTGTCGGACCAGAGGATGAGAGGGAGTTCGTCTGCCCATTTTCCTTTAGCCCCTGTGAGGCGTTTCTTGAGGTTGTTGACGATGATTTTGTTGCTAGACTCGGCTTGTTCGTTAGATTGCGGATATCGAGGAGTGGATGTGACCAACTTGATATTCCATTGGTCACAAAAGGCTCGAGTCTTAGGACTGATGAACTGGGAGCCATTGTCGCACACGATTTCTGATGGGATGCCAAATCTGCACAAGATATTGCGTTTTATAAATGAAATGACGTGTTGATCTTTTACCTCTCGGTAGGCTTCCGCTTCGATCCATTTGGAAAAATAGTCTGTCATGGCAAGGAAGAAGACTCGTTGACCCAACGCAGGTGGGAGTTTTCCGACGATGTCCATCCCCCATCTCATGAAGGGCCATGGTGCCAGAGTCGGATGGAGGAGTTCCAAGGGTTGATGAGGAACGGGTGCGTGTCGTTGGCAGGCATCGCACTTCTTGGTGTACTCCATCGCGTCTTTATTCATTGTGGGCCAGTAGTATCCGGTTCGCAAGGCTTTCCCTGAGAGGCTTCGTCCTCCGGTGTGATTTCCACATTCTCCTTCATGTAATGACTGTAAGATGCGTCTGACTTCTGGAGTCTTGAGGCATCGTAGGAGTATCCCTATGACAGATCTCTTGAACAAGACGTCACTTATAATATCGAAGGAAAGAGCTTGTACCTTTAGCCTTTTTGCTTCCGTTTTGTCGTTGGGTAGGATGTCGTCTTTTAGCCATTTGACGTAAGGTAACGTCCAGTCGTCATGATCGTTGACGATGTCTTCTTCTGGTCGGTCACCTATCTCCATCGTGATAAGTTCTTCCAATGTTGTACTCGAATCTTTGAGTGTTTCTGGAACGGCTGGTGTTGTGATGTGTGCCAGTGGGATGTTTGGGAACTCCTTTGGGTCCAAGACGGACCCCAAGTTGGCTAGTGCGTTAGCCTGAGAGTTGAGATCTCTGGGAACTTGTTTGATGTCGAATGTTTGGAATTGGTCGATTAGCTTCTTGGCTACGTCCAGATAAGCTATCATCCTGTCGTCCTTGGCGTTGTACGACCCTTGTATTTGATTTACGACCAAGAGGGAGTCGCAGATGACTTCGATTTCTCGGACTCCTAGGTCGCGTCCCATTCGCATCTTACGGCTTGGGCTATCTTGTCCCCTTGTGGCGATTTCAGCACGACCCCTAGCCCTGATCCTCTAGTGTTCGACGCATCATCAATGTGGAGCTCCCATTTACTTGTTTCCTCTGTCGCAAGTAACTGTGTTGCTTCTTTGGCGGCTTCTTATTCTAGGGTCGGGCTGAAGTCTGCCACAAAGTCAGCCAAGGCTTGTGATTTGATTGTCGTCCTGGGCTCATATTCGATGTCGTAGCAGCTGAGGTGTATGGCCCATTTGGCCATTCGTCCTGTGAACTCGGATTTCCTCATGATTGCTCTCATGGGATGGTTAGTACGGACAATTATAGTATGAGATTCGAAATATGGTTTGAGTTTATTTGATGTCATTACCAGTGATAGCACAAGTTTTTCTAGCGACGTGTACCTTGTTTCTACTAGCAGTAACGTTCTACTGACATAATGTTTTGGGGCGAAAGGATCGGACGACCTAAATCGCCTTAGACGGGGTAACTAGTCGATCGGGTGATAGAGAACAATCCAAACCAAGCAGATAATTGACAAGCAAAGAATAAATGTAGAATAGTGAGATGATTTTATTAGATAATGTATTGATCGGATCGAATCGAGATACAACTTATCGTAGTTTAGACCGAGTGGTCGTGTAGGACTCGACCGATGACTTTTAGGTGGCGACCGGTGGAGAGTAAGCGCAGCTGATTGCTAGAGAGCTAAGCGGGCAGCGTAAGTGTTGTTCTGATTCATTTGTGAGTCAGGATGCTTGTGTGTCTAGCGTTAATGTGTTCATATCCTCTTATCTTCTTCGTCGTCCAAATATGGTAAGTTCTTTTCCATTGTGACCGTTGTGTTTTTCTAATATCTTCGTCTTCAATGCCGGGAGCAATGGCAAGGATTATGCCATTTAATTGCTGCAATTATAGTGGTTTGAATGTTGTGGACGTTGCGTGATCTGGGCATTAAATGTATGGCGAGATTCTCGCGATTCTGTCGGAGGGCATTCGACCAGAGAAGCCTTGTCGCCTCCTCTGGGCCTTCTCCTTTGTTCTTCCGATCTGCAATGGGCTTGGGCTCGATTCACTTGACCCATCTTCTCTGCGGATGCCAGGCCCAACAATAGCCCCAAGTTGCCTTGGGTTTTCGGTTTAGGCAAGTAAAACGGAATCCATGGCAACTTCTCTAGATATGATCTTTACCATCCTTTTTTGGCGCGTTTGCTCAGGGCTACGTGGCGCGTGATCGGGGCATGATGCGACGCCTTTGCAAATCTTTGCTTCCCTCCATAAATTCAGAGCATAGGGAATCGATTAGTCTTCATCCCATCTTCCTTTGCAAGTTTCTTCCGGTAAGCTTCTCGGTCTCTTTCGCCATAGTTTTCTGATTTCTCTAGTCATAGCTCTTTGATCTCTCTCTCTTTCCATTCTCGAAATGGTTTCCATCGAGGCTTCTGAGTCATCGAAGACTCTTTCCGATTCTCGTGAAGGCGAAACTCCTCCTCGTTTCATTTTGAAGGAGTCGGATGCATTGACTAGCACTTTGTCCCAGGCGGAGCTGGATCAAGTTCTCCAAGTCGGAGGCTTTCCACCGGAGACGGTCGCCAGGCTGCCTCATCCAGACGAGAGGGCCGATGCGCGTTACGAAGGATGGATTTGCTTCTACGCATACCCGTTTAGAATAGGGCACAAATTTCCTTTCTCTCCCCTTGTCAGGGATTTTTTAGCCACTTTGGCGCTGGCGCCATGTCAAGTAATGCCTCAGGCGTGGAGAGTTCTTAGGGTTTTAGACCTTGTGAATGTTCAAACTGGGGCCGATTTTGATTTTGACGCTCTGTGGTATAACTACTTTATTGGGTCGAAGAGTTCCTGTCGCGTTCAGTTGCGTATTCGACATGGTCGAAAGCCCTTGGTGCAGAGCCCTGATGTCAACGACCGCGGATGGGGGTCGAAGTTCTTTTTCGTCGAACGTTCTTCTTTGGAGAAGGAGGGAGAGTGTCTGTTTTTGTTGACGGAGTGGCGAATCGAGAGTATGTATTTGTCTTCTCTTTCGCGTATTTTATGTGTCTTAACTCTTGCCTTAAATTTTCTTTTTTGTAGTCCCCGAACCAGAAGATCTAGAAGTGAGTAGCCGGTCGGAAGGCTTGTCGAAGATTGTCCTTGAAATCCCGCGTCTGAAAGAAAGTTTGTGAACGTCAACCTGCTGTCGATGACTCCTGCCTCTCAAGACGACATGTCAAATGTCTCATCGTCTCGTGCAAAAGGTAGATTTTTACTCCAAGCGTCTTTTACTGTTTTTCGTTTTGTCGTATACTTTAGGATTTCTCCTTTTTTGTTGTTCTGTCGTGTCAGGTTTCCCTGGTGGTCGATCGAGTGTTCGTTTGAGGGTGGCGTCAGGGAAAAGTCTGATCGAGCAGAGGAAGGCGTCGGCCAAAGCCGCGTCAAGCAAACCGGATCTGGTGGATCTGACAGTTCCAGTCAAGACTTGCTCTAAGAGGAAGGCGAGCGCTCGTCCTGAAGACGTCAAGGTGGAGGACATCCCTAGGAAAAAGAGTGCGACTGCTGAGGGGGTCGGCAAGATCGGTGCCGTCGGACAGTCGATCGCCGACCTTTTTCGCGCTCAGGACCCGACTTTGAAGTCAGAAGTTAAGGATGTCTCTCCTCTAGACTGCATTGGTGAAGCGGGATGCTCCGCGTGGAGGGTGAGTTGCCCTTTGTTCTTGTTTTTATGTTTCTTTTTGCTCGACTGCGTTTCTTGATTGTGTTTTTGTGTTGTCGTGTGTCTTTCTGTCAGGCCTTCCAGTATTTCTTGGGAGCTTACTCCGGTGTTCAGGCGATGCTTGTCAAGGCCGAGGATAGGGATGCTAGGTCAGAGTCTGACCTTGCGTCTTTGAGGACCAAGCTGGAGGGAGTGGAGAGTCACTGACGTGAGACTGAGCGTCACCTCACCAGGGAGCTGAAGAGCAGTCAAGAAGAGCTGGTCGCAAGTCGGAGGGAGTTTGAAGAGTGTCGATCAGGCATTGAGGAAGAGGTGAGGCGGGCTCGCATTGCCGATGGCCAAATTGTTGGTGACGTTGGGGCCTTTTATGCGGTGAAGTCGCGCATCGAAATGATCGAGGAGTTCAACGAGGGCAAGCATGAGCTCTGGGACCTGAAAGCGGAGAAGGAGACTCTGGACTCCATGTTCCCAAAGGGCGATCCTGGTCAGGAGCTGTTTTGCTTAGCCGGCGTCGGAGAGGAGGCCATGGATGAAGGCGCCGATGAGGACGAGGCCCATCTTGGTGATGTCGAGCCGACTGATGAGATAGCTTCTCTGGAGCCAGCCCCTGCGGAAGGTAATGCCATTGCTCCCGACGCTTGATTTGTTTTCTCCGCGTAGTATGACTTTCTTTGCCCCACCTGTGTGTGGGTTTGAATATTATGTGTTTTGGCGACCCGTCCACCATCGCGGATCACAGGATATTTCTGAATGACTGTCGTTAAAAGTCCTACAGATGTGTAGGCAGACAATGTGTTTTGGCGACCCGTCCACCATCGCGGGTCGCGTATTTGTATAAAGATGCTTTTATTTCGATGCAATTGTATTTTTACATATAGAGTCGTATGCTAGTTCGTTTCGTACATGTTCGTCGGACCTTCAAGGAAGTTGTTAACGACGTTTCGTATTTCGTGTATGTTGGCTTCACCCGTATGCTCCGTCGAGTGGGGTTTCACCGTGTGTATGTATGTAGAGCAGGCCTGCGATGTGTTTGTGTATGTGTTAGTCATGACATTATGCCGAGGAGGTAAGCAATATGTTTTATTGCGTAAATGTAATAAGGTGTTATACCTTATGTTTTGTGTAAGGCAGGCGGTGTGCCGACGTGCCTGTATTGTCATCTCCCCGTGTTCCGATCGATCGTGTAATGTAATGTAAGCGCTTTTTTTGCGGATGACAGGATCCAATGTAAATGTTGTTCTGCATTTGTGTTTTTGTAAGGAGGAAGTCTTCGCTTAGTGTCAAATGATGATATGTAAAAGGAGATAGCGATGTACATGCGACAACATGCGGTTGTATACGACAGGTAGCAATGTATATGCGATAGCATGCGATTTGTATGCGACAGATAGTAATGTATATGCGATAGCATGCGATTTGTATGCGATTTGTATGCGACAGATAGCAATGTATATGCGAGGTATAAGATTTGTGTGATGTTTTACCTCATTGGTTCAGAAATGGTAGAGTTTTAGATGTGCTGCGTTCCAACTCCTCGGGATCGGTCGTCCGTCTTTATCCTTTAGCTGATATGCTCCCTGTCCGACCACTTCGGTGATCAAGTAAGGTCCTTCCCACTGTGGTGCTAGCTTTCCGTCGGATGGGTTCTTAGTGTTCTGGAAAGTTTTCCTGAGGACCCAGTCTCCGACCTTGAATGCCTTGATTCGGACGTTCTTGTTGTAGCTCCTTGCGACTTGTTGTTGGAACCTGACCATCCTGATTCGGGCTTTCTCTCTGATTTCATCCGCTGTGTCCAGATTGTGTGCTAGTTCGATATCGTTTTGTTCATTTGTCTGAAGGTTGCAGTGAGCGGTCGGAACCAGTAACTCAGCCGGGATGACCGCCTCACTCCCATAGACGAGAGAGAAAGGCGATTGCCCGGTCGCATTCTTTGGAGTAGTCCTGTCGGACCAGAGAATAAGTGGGAGTTCGTCTGCCCATTTGCCTTTAGCCCTTGTGAGGCATTTCTTGAGGTTGTTGATAATGATCTTGTTGCTGGATTCGGCTTGTCCGTTGGATTGCGGATACCGAGGTGTGGATGTGACCAACTTGATGTTCCACTGGTCGCAGAAGGTTCGAGTCTTATGACTGATGAATTGGGAGCCATTGTCGCACACGATTTCTGATGGGACGCCAAATCTGCACAAGATATTGCGTTTTACGAATGAAATGACGTGTTGATCTTTTACCTCTCTGTAGGCTTCGACTTCGATCCATTTAGAGAAGTAGTCCGTCATGGCAAGGAAGAATACTCTTTGACCCGACGCGGGGGGGAGCTTTCCGACGATATCCATTCCCCATCTCATAAAGGGCCATGGAGCTAGGGTCAGATGGAGGAGCTCTGAAGGCTGATGATGGACGGGTGCGTGACGCTGACAGGCGTTGCATCTCTTGGTGTATTCCATGGCGTCTTTGTTCATCGTTGGCCAATAGTACCCGTTTGGTAGGGCTTTTCCCGAGAGGCTTCGTCCGCTGGTGCGATTGCCACACTCCCCTTCGTGCAACGATTGTAAGATACGTCCGACTTCTGGAGTCTTGAGGCATCGTAGGAGTAGTCCTGTAACAGATCTTTTGTACAAGATGTTATCTACGATATCGTAAGAGAGTGCTTGTACCTTGAGCCTTTTTGCTTTTGTCTTGTCGTCGGGTAGGATGCCGTCTCTTAACCATCTAATGTAAGGTAGCATCCAGTCGTCATTGGTGTCGACAATGTCTTCTTCTGATCGGTCGCCTATTTCCATGGCGACGAGTTCTTCAAGCGATGTTGTTGACTCGATGGATGTCCTTGGGACGGCTGGCGTGGTGATGTGGGCCAATGGTATGTGTGGAAATTCCTTCGAGTCTAGGACGGATCCCAGATTAGCGAGTGCGTCAGCTTGGGAGTTAAGATCCCTAGGCACCTGTCTGATGTTGAATGTTTGGAATTGTCCGATCAGTTTCTTGGCTACCTCCAGGTAGGCTATCATTCTGGTATCCTTGGCACTGTACGACCCTTGTATCTGATTTACGACCAGCAGGGAGTCGCAAACGACTTTGATCTCTCGGACCCCTAGGTCGCGAGCTAGGATGAGTCCGAATATGAGTGCCTCGTATTCAGCTTCGTTGTTAGTCGCATCCCACTCACATCTGACAGCTTGAGCTATCTTGTCCCCTTGTGGCGATTTTAGCACGACCCCTAGCCCCGATCCTCTGGCATTCGATGCCCCGTCTGTGTGGAGCTCCCATGTACCTGCCTCATCCGTCGCGAGTAATTGTGTTGCTTCTTTTGTGGCTTCTTGCTCTAGGGTCGAACTGAAATCGGCCACAAAGTCGGCTAAGGCTTGCGACTTGATCGTTGTCCTGGGCTCGTACTCGATATCGTAACCACTGAGGTGTATGGCCCATTTGGTCATTCGTCCTGTGAACTCAGGTTTCATCATGATAGCTCTCATGGGATGATTAGTGCGAACAGTAATAGTATGGGATTCGAAATATGGTTTGAGTTTGTTCGAAGCCATTACCAGTGATAGCACGAGCTTTTCAAGTGACGAATACCTTGTTTCGGCCGGTAACAGCGTCCGACTGACGTAATATATTGGCGACTGTTTGCCATCCTCCTCCCTGATCAGTACTGCGCTTACGGCTGATTCTGACACTGCAAGATAAAGAAATAAGGGCTCGTCGCCTTTAGGTTTGGTCAGTAACATGGGACTGGCCAGGTACTCTTTGAGGTTTTGGAACGTTGCTTCATGTTCTTCCGTCCATTGAAAGGACTTGTTCTTCTTGAGTGCGTCGTGGAAGGGTTTGCATTTGTCGGATGATTTGGAGATGAATCTGCTCAGAGCTGCTATCCGACCTGTGAGCTTCTGTACATCTTTGACGCATCGGGGGGATCGAAGGTTGATGAGAGCCTTGATCTATTCTGGGCTAGCCTCTACTCCTCTTTGTGTCACCATGTATCCTAAGAACTTCCCTGACGACACTCCGAAGGAGCATTTAGTAGGGTTTAGTTTCATGTTGTACCTTTTGAGCACCTCGAAGTTGTCGCGTAGGTGGTCTATGTGATCTTCTTTCTTTTTGGACTTGACCAACATGTCGTCGATGTAGACTTTCATCGTGTCTCCGATTTGGTCTTTGAACATTTTGTTGACTAGTCGTTGATACGTAGCCCCTGCATTTTTCAGACCAAAGGGCATTACTTGGTAACAATAGATACCTTGGCTGGTGATGAACACTGTTTTTTCTTGATCGTCGGGTTCCATAAGGATTTGATTGTAACCGCTGAAAGCGTCCATGAAGGTAAGCATTTTGTGCCCCGCTGTGGCATCGACCATGGCGTCGATATGGGGTAGAGGGAACGAGTCCTTGGGACAAGCCTTGTTGAGGTCTGTGAAGTCGATGCAGACTCTCCATTTGCCGTTCTTTTTCTGGACTACGACCACGTTGGCTAGCCATTCAGGATAGTGGACCTCCCTGATCTTTCTTGTTTCCAATAAGTTTTTGACTTCGTCGTCGACTATCTTGTTCCGCTCGGGGGCGAACTTCCTGCGTTTTTGCTTGACAGGGGGATGAGATGGATCCACATTTAATTTATGAGTAATAACGTTTGGAGATATTTCGACCATATCCTCATGCGACCATGCGAAACAGTCAGCATTGACCCTGAGAAAGTCAAGAAGTTATTGTCTGGTCGAATCGTCCAAGTCCGACCCGACCCTTACCGTTTGGTCTGGCTTTGAAGGGTCTAGTGCGATTTCATCGAGTTTTTCCATTTCTGGTTCGACGTACCGACTAGGCCCTTCGTCGCTCTATGGTTGCTATGCGGTCTTGTGTTCGACTGCGCTCTTCATGGAAGCGACGTAGCATTCTTTTGCGGTCATTTGATCTCTTGGACTCCCCATTCAGTGGGGAATTTGATGACTTGATGATACGTTGAAGGTACTGCCTTCATAGCGTGTATCCATGGCCTGCCAAGAATACAATTATAGGGAGAAGGACAGTCTAGGACTAAGAATTTCACATGTTGGTTGATTCCTCCAGCGTATGTGGTTAGAATGATTTCACCAGTCGTATGCTTAACCTCACCACTGAACCCGACCAGTGGGGTCGACTTCTTGATTAGGTCGTTCTCAGTCAGACCCATTTCTCTAAGAGCGTCAAGGGTCAAGAGGTTTGTCGAACTCCCTGTATCGATTAGTACTCTCTGTATTAAACAATTACCAATAGACAAAGAGATTACCAGACCATCGTGGTGGCTATCCGACCCGTCGGAATCGGATTCGTCGAATGTGACCGTCGGAAGGTCAGATGTCCTCCTTGGCTTGAATTTCGATGCCTCGGGCTTGTCGCCCTTGCTTTCCCTAGCGTGTCGCTTAGCCGCGGAGTATGTGTTTCCACATATATCCGATCCACCTGAAATGGTATTGACAACTTTTGTATGGACGGGAGATGGGGGTTTGTTCTGTTTTACCTGATCTCGACGTTCCATGGTGGCCTTTGCCCGCTCCGAGATTACATCGCGCAGGAGCCCCTGTGAGAGCAGTCTAGCGACTTCCTTCCGCAGGGCGATGCACTCGTCGGTCGAATGACCGTGGTCGCCATGGAATTCGCACCATCGACTCATGTCCTTCTTGACATCCGGTCGGTCGCTCTTTCGGGGCCATCTTACCTCTTTTCCGTATTTGTCGAAACTCTTGACGAGCTCCGACACGAAAACATTGAAATTATAAGACTGGACCCTAGGAGACAACGCCAGACCGTCTCTCCATTCATGTGACCTGTCTTGGAAAGAGTTTACCTGATTTGATTCGTTTCGATTACGAGAATAGGGATGAGATCGTCTGTCTCGACGGTTGTCGGGGGGATTTTTACGGTCGGATGGATCGGGTCCGCGTGAGGCTTTACGCGACTCTCGGTCTTCTTCCAATCTTACCTCGGCCATGGTTTTGGCTTGGACATCTTCAAAACTTTTACACGGGTACTTGGTAATCTCGTCGTAGAGATTGCTGTCTTTGACCAGACCTTGTCGGAAGGCCTCAATGGAGGTTGTGATGTCGCAGTGGGGGATCGCCACTTTTTCCTTATTGTACCTGTTAAGATAATTCCGAAGGGGTTCGTTATACCTTTGTGTGACTCGGTAGAGGTCACTTGATTGTCTTTCGAGCCTTCGACTGCTAGCAAATTGACTCTTGAAAGAGTTGACCAGATCCGCAAAGGATGTAATCATTCCCTGAGGCAAACGCATAAACCACGTTAGTGCGGGACCCGCGAGGGTTGTGCCAAAGCTTTTGCACATGACAGCCTCGCGGCTCTCCCTTGAAACAGATGCGGCCATTAGTTTTTGTTTATAGCGAGAGATATGGTCATCTGGATCGGTGGTTCCGTCGAACGTCGCCATGTTGGGGAGATGGAACTTCTTGGGGATCTCGACCCTTGTGATTTCTTCGACGAACGGGGATTCTTCGAATCCGCCGGACGTTTCCCTCTCGATTGGTTGCGGGACTCTTGGGAGCTTGTTGAAGCGATCGTCGATCGTCTTCATGTGTCTGTCGAGCGTCTGCTAGAAAAGAGCCAGGACATCTGGCGGATTGGTGACATGCGGTTCGTCGATTCGGGCCCCAGCAGACCTGATCGGTGTGGAAAAGGTGACATGGTTAGTCGAAAATGGACTAGCGAAAGGAGTTTGAGACGTACCCTCAGTGTGTCCGGGACGTCGTATGCTCAGAGGCGTCGACTCGATGTTGTCCATGTCGAGGCATGTTCGGACGCCGCCGTGGACGGGCACGTTCCTAGATCCTAAAGCCACTGACTGTACATGTGACTTAAGAGACTCATTTTCACGGGTTAGTTGCGCGATCTCGGCTTCGGATTGGGTTGACAAAGCGGCTAGGGCCTCGGTCTTTTGGCGTTGCTGGGCGAGTTCCTCTTGAAGGGTGGCCATTTTTTGGGAAAGTTCTTGGAACTGGGTTAGAGTAGGATTTTCGGTTGTGATTATTGCATCTTGGGTTCCGTCTTCGAGACATGGTTCTTGGTTGTCGGTAGGTGGGTCAATAGTCATGGTTGGAAAGTTTCGGAAGGGTGATCGGCAAGTTGCCCCACGGTGGGCGCCAAATTGTTTTGGGGCGAAAGGATCGGACGACCTAAATCGCCTTAGACGGGGTAACTAGTCGATCGGGTGATAGAGAACAATCCAAACCAAGCAGATAATTGACAAGCAAAGAATAAATGTAGAATAGTGAGATGATTTTATTAGATAATGTATTGATCGGATTGAATCGAGATACAACTTATCGTAGTTTAGACCGAGTGGTCGTGTAGGACTCGACCGATGACTTTTAGGTGGCGACCGGTGGAGAGTAAGCGCAACTGATTGCTAGAGAGCTAAGCGGGCAGCATAAGTGTTGTTCTGATTCGTTTGTGAGTCAGGATGCTTGTGTGTCTAGCGTTAATGTGTTCGTATCCTCTTATCTTCTTCGTCGTCCAAATATGGTAAGTTCTTTTCCATTGTGACTGTTGTGTTTTTCTAATATCTTCGTCTTCAATGCCGGGAGCAATGACAAGGATTATGCAATTTAATTGCTGCAATTATAGTGGTTTGAATGTTGTGGACGTTGCGTGATCTGGGCATTAAATGTATGGCGAGATTCTCGCGATCCTGTCGGAGGGCATTCGACCAGAGAAGCCTTGTCGCCTCCTCTGGGCCTTCTCCTTTGTTCTTCCGATCTGCAATGGGCTTGGGCTCGATTCACTTGACCCATCTTCTCCGGGGATGCCAGGCCCAACACATAGTAGATTGGCGATTTCTTGCCATCTTCTTCTCTGACCAGTACTGCGCTCACGGCGGACTCCGATACTACTAGGTATAGCAATAATGGCTCGTCGTCTTTGGGTTTGGTTAACAACAAGGGACTGGCCAGGTATTTCTTCAAATCTTGGAAGGCGACTTCATGTTCTTCTGTCCATTGAAAGGACTTGTTCTTCTTGAGAGCGTCGTGAAAGGGTTTGCACTTGTCGGATGACTTCGAGATGAATCTGTTCAGGGCTGCTATCCGACCTGTCAGCTTTTGTACGTCCTTGAAGGAATTGACCAGATCCGCGAATGAGGCGATCATTCCCTGAGGCAAACGCATAAACCAGGTCAGTGCGGGACCCGCGAGAGTCGTGCCAAAGCTTTTGCACATGACAGCCTCACGGCTCTCCCTCGGAACAGATGCAGTCATTAGTTTTTGTTTATAGAGAGAAATGTGATCATTTGGATCGTTGGTGTCGTCGAATGTCGTCATTCTAGGAAGGTGGAACTTCTTTGGGATTTCAACTCTGGCGATCTCTTCGACGAATGGAGATTCCTCGTATCCGCCTGACGCTTCATGTGCTGACTGAGCGTCTGCTGGACGAGAGCCAGGATATCGGGAGGATTGGCGACCTGTGGTTCGTCGATTCGGGTTCCTGCTGACCCGATCGGTGTGGAGAAAGTAACATTGTTAGTCGAAAATGGATTGACCAAAGGGGTTCGAGATGTACCCTCAGTATGTCTGGGGCGTCGGACGCTCGGGGGAGTCAGCTCGACGCCATCCATGTCAAGACGCGTTTGTATGTTGCTATGGATGGGCATCCGCCTGGATCCAGAAGCCATTGATTGTACCTGCGACCTAAGAGACTCATTTTAGCGAGTTAGTTGTGCAATCTCGGTCTCAGATTGGGTGGATAAGGTAGCCAAGGCTTCGGTCTTTTGGCGTTGTTGGGCGAGCTCTTCTTGTAGGGTAGTCATTTTTTGTACAAGCTCTTGGAGTTGGTTCGGAGTAGGGTTTTCGGTTGTGTTTCCTTGAGTTTGGGAGTCGTCTTTGAGGCGTGGCTCCTCGGTGTCGATAGGCGGGTTAATAGTCATGGTTGGAGGATTTTGTAGATGGTGATCGGCAAGTTGCCCCACGGTGGGCGCCAAATTGTTTTGGGGCGAAAAGATCAGTCGACCTAAATCGCCTTAGACGGGATAACGAGTCGATCGGATAATATAAAATCGATCCAAACCAAATAGACAATCAACCAAGTAAAGAGTAGATGCAAAATAGCAATATGATTTATTGATCAATCGATGATAGAATCAGATCACAGTACAACTTATCCTTGAAGAGTAAGGGATCGAGTCCTGTTCGACAGGTAGTATCGGTGATTCGACCGGCAATGATCGGATAGTATCCCAGGGAGCTTGAGCGAGAGCGAATATGATGGTAAGCCTTTTGAAAGCTAAGTGAGTAAATATTGTGTGTAGACGTGTTTTTTGTCGATTACTTCTTCGTGATCTATTTATGGTAGCTTCCTCTTGTGTTCGTTACTTGTCTTCGTAATATCTTCTATTCATTTCATGCGTGATCTTCGGGATTTGCTCTTGAATGCCATCGTAATCTTCGTGTTTAATTTCGTTACCGTTGCCATTGATCAAGCAATTAATGTCCTGGGCAAAATCTTCGGAGCTGGTCAGATCCCACGCGTCTGAGGAGTGTTCGTCGCTTCCTTCTAATTTCTTCTGGCCTTCGCCTGGACCTTGGCCCAATTCGCTTACTCCGATCCCTTTGGAGTATGTTGGGCCCAACAATTATATATGTTGCAGACGAGGACACACAATGCATTTTAAAGGGAGAAAGCAAATGAGGTGAAATTTGCAGATGAAGAATGTCAAGATAATTCCTACTAGCCAAAGGTTTTACTTCTTTTCATTTATATATGGCACTCTCTTTAACGAACATACATGTCTGTTTATAAATTCATATTTAGTTAGCAATGGGGATTATTGAATGGCCTGGTCAGCACAATATATGTGTTCGTCTTATCTAATTTCTATATAAAATGTCCACATGATGGTGAAGAAATTAGATGGTGCAAAAGCGCAAGAAGATTTAGGTCAACTTCAAGGAAGGTATGACATGTACCATAAGTTGTATCTTTGATTTTCTGTTTTGGGTTGTTCATTAAGGTTTCTACATCATAGCACTCAGCTCAAGAGTGGTGTTGTGAACATATTATATGTAATTCATATTTAATAACCGGAGGTAATTAATTTTGAAACTTGAAAGAGTAGACTAGAGCAACAAGAATAGTTACTTTTTATAGTTTGGTTAGGCAAAAGCTCTGAATTGAAGCTTTTGTGCGAAGCTCTATTCTTCTATTGAATTCGTATATGTGGTCTCGTCCAGTGGCGGAACCAGGAAAATTTAAAAGGGGAGGCACATTGCGTGGGACGGATCGGGAGAGTTAGAATGTTCGATTTGATATAATCATCATTAATAAAAGAATATGAACTATGTAATTATTTTCATATATAGTCTTTAACATAACACATTAAAGTTATCTTATATATATTTACAAGATTTATTATATTTTTTAGATATAGTCCGATATTTAACTTTTCAAAACCATACTAAAACTAATCATGCTAATAATTTAGAGGGTATTGTTACATGTAGATGAGGCATTATCCATAATATATATTTCACATTGATTTTTATAAATTGATACTTATTTGTAAATATGGATTTTGATAGAGACCAGTACATCTTTGTTAAGAAACAAACTATTTTAATGTCAACCAATAATAATAAAACATTATAATTAATATATATTATTATAATATACTAATTAATGATATACTTAATTATTGTATATTTAATAACAAATTATATATCTACACACTAGATTAACATTTCATAAGAGAAGTAATGATGATAGATTGATAGCAAAAAACGTAAGGGATAAAAGTGAAGCTAGGAAGTAGGAAAATAAAATTAAAGATGTTGGGCTTGAGGTTCGAACACGGAACCCATAGACCAAACAACAGAGACAAGACCACTGATCTAACTCCCTTTTACAGAATATGAATACTAAAATAAAAACATATACTCAACACTAAAGATAAAGAGGGGGCACGAGCCCCCCCTGCCCCCCCCCCTCAGTTCCGCCTCTGGTCTCGTCATATTGCTAGAGTGGTTGATTAAAGAGTGCTATATATATTATGATTTCATAAAATTGTCAATCAAAATTGTTCTAGCTAGAACAAGGCTACATGATTTTGGGAATTTCAAGCAATGGAGTGGTACACATAACAATCTAAAAACAGATACAATGAAATGGCAGTGGATATAAGTTAGAAATAGTTTAGAAGTTATTACTGAACTGAGGAAAATCTATAACAAATAGACCACATTTCACTAGATGGTCGATCATGACATTTGTTTAATTTTGCTTAAGCTTTGTAGTAATTGGTGTTTGTAACTTTTGGAACTGAATATGAGCTTACATTGTGTTTGATGGCGAGTACCAAGTGTATATATAACAGTCTTACATCAAATGTGTGTGGTCCTGAAAGCATTAGAGCAGTAATGTGATGCCAATTCCAGATGATGGGGGATGTCACTTGGTCACAACATAAAGTTGCCCTATTACTTAAGCATTTATAATGATTTTGATGCATATCTTTCTTCATCAGTCCTGCATTTCACAATCTAGGATACATTTGGCTTATATGCCACTATTTTCAACTTTATTTGTCGGCATGATCTTTCTGGTTTCTGTGGGTTTTATCTGTTATTACTGTGGGGGTAATAGGAGCCACGTGTTAGCTTTTTACTTGAGCTTTTATTTCTTGTCTCTTAGTGTAACAAACTCTCCAGCTATATATGCTGGGATCGTGCCTTATGGAGCTTAAGCATCCTTTCTAAGTAATTACAGAAATCAGTTCTTTCTCTCTCTTTTCTCGATCCTCTTTTCTTCTTCATGGTATCAGAGCTTGGAAAAAATTGAGTGAGATTTTTCGTTTTCTTCACGAAATTGAGAACTGTAAGGATGGCCAATGAAGCTGAGCGTAATCAAGTGCTTGCTCAGTACACACAAATGACGGGGTTAGTGCAGGGAGATCCCCTTACCTTGACGAATTCAGATAATCCAGGTGCTGCTTTGACGACGAACCTGTTTGACGGTAGCAACTTCATCGCTTGGAACAAGCAAATCCGAATGGCGCTTGGAGCGAAGATGAAACTCAGATTTGTCGATGGAAGCTTGCAAAGGCATGCGGAGGACTCCACGGAACTCGCGAGGTGGATTCGTTGTGACAGGATGGTAGGCTGTTGGATTTTGAACTCCATGGTGAAGGAGTTGTCGTCCTCGTTTGTTCATACTACATCTGCAGAGGACTTATGGCGAGAAATTGCAGAACGATACAACCAAAGCACAGCGCTTGTGATATACCAGCTCAAGCAGGATTTGATGCAAATCTCTCAAGGTAACCTCTCGATAACCAGTTTTTATACCAAGCTTAAACGAATCTGGGATGAAATTGACTGGATGAATGGAGTTCCGAGTTGTACTTGTGGAAAATTGGCTGCGTGAACTTGTAAGGTCATTGCCAGATTTCGAGAGTTTGATGAGCAAGATAAACTGTTGCATTTTTTGCTGAAACTTAATAGTGAATATGATTCTATTAAGAGTCATATATTGTCATTAGATCCCCCTCCTAGCTTGAACAAAGCTTATTATCTTGTCATGAGAGTAGAGAAGCAAAAACAGATTGCTACTGGATCTGTGGAACCAATGGCTTTCACGGCAAATCAGGATAGCAGGAGAGAAGTAAGGAGTTACGATCAGTCTAGTAGATCTCCTGGTGGTTCCAATTCTAGCTCAGGGAGGAAGGATTCTAGGAGAGGGAAGCCAGATGAGAAGCGTCACTGCACTCATTGCAACAAGGATGGCCGTCTTATTGAGCAATGCTTTGAGGTTGTGGGATACCCTGATTGGTATAAGGGAAGACGAGGCAGTAAAGGAGGGCGCATAGCAGCTCAAGCTTCTCATGAGACTCCTTTGGACGATGCTGATGGTGCTTCGACGACAGGAAAGCAGATCAACATGGATCCAGAGTTTATCCAGGCTGTTTGCCAGGAGATGATGAAAGCTTTCAAAGGAAAAGGGATTATGCACTCTTTTGCCAACTTTGCAGGTAACATTCTCACTAGTAACCTCAGTAATGATTCAAGGAAGTTTGAATGGATCATGGATACGGGAGCTACCGATCACATGACTCCATTCTTTGAATGTTTGATTAATGTCAAGGAGTTGCATATGCCTATTTCTGTGAGATTGCCGAATGGAACAGTTATGAAGGTTATGCAGACAGGGATTGTGTTGTTGCAGCAGGGTTTTGCCTTAGAAAATATTTTGTTGGTGCCTGAGTTTCAATTCAACCTACTATCTATTAGCAGACTGGTTGCTCAGAAGCAGTTGATAGCAGTTTTTGATGGCTCTTCTTGCCAATTACAGGACCATTCGACTAAGAGGACAGTGGCTGTTGGCAAGGAGATAGGAGGCCTTTACAAGTTGCAAGCCAGTGGAGTTGCTGGAGCACTTACTTATAATTTAGATAAACGGAGTTGTGCCTTGTTTATGAAAGATGATCCACAACTTCTTCATGCCAGACTTGGACACATTTCATTTTCCAGATTAAACCGTTTACCTAGATGTAATAATTTTGATACTACTGGAGTTTTATGTGAAACTTGTCATTTAGCTAAATTTCATCGCTTACCCTTTCAGAAGAGTTACAATAGATGTGAATCTGCCTTTGATTTATTACATATGGACCTATGGGGTCCGTATAGTACAGCTAGTCTGGGAGGAGAGAAATATTTTTTTACAATTGTTGACGACATGAGCAGAGCTACTTGGACCTTCTTGATACATAGTAAGGATCAAGTGTTCAGTATAGTGGAAGGCTTCTTCAACATGGTCAAGACACGGTTTGGTGTGACTCCAAAGGCCATTAGATCAGACAATGGGTCTGAGCTGTTGAACACCAGTTGTCGAGAGTTGTTATTCAGACTGGGGAGGTCTTTAACCTATAGGCCTCAGCAGAATGGAGTCGTTGAGCGCAAGCACAGGCACTTACTTGACACAGCTCGTGCTATCCGACTGCATGCCAACTTTCCCAAAGCATTCTGGGGTGATTGCATTATGGCAGCCACTTACCTAATCAACAAGATGCCTTTAGTTAGTACAGGGTGGAAAACGCCTTTTGAGTTGTTGTTTCATAAGCAACCCGAGTATGCCCGTCTGAAAGTGCTAGGGTGTCTAGCCTTTGCTACAGCTGAGAAGAGGAAGTTGGATAAGATGGATGCAAGGGGTAGAAAGTGTGTCTTGATTGGTTATCCTGCCAATCAAAAGGGGTACAAGTTGTACGATCTACACACTAAAGAGACATTTCTCAGTAGGGATGTCCTTTTTTACGAAGATGTGTTTCCCTTCAAAGGTGATGACATGGGTGCCTCTGATTTGTCTTCTCCTCTGCCTAATTCCTCCTCTCTGTTTCCTCCCTCTTCGGCTGTTCCTGCTGAAGATGTTTTGCTTATGCCATCTACTATCCGACAGCCAGAGATTCAACCAAGACGATCCTCTCGTGAAAGGAGGGTGCCTACTTGGGCAACCGATTATGTTATGAGTGCTAATTCACTTTCTCTTAAGGCAGAATATGCTGCTTCTTTGAATCATGTCCTGTCTACTATTGAACCCTCATCTTACAGAGCGGCCAAGGGAATCCCAGAATGGGAAGCTGCTATGGCCCAGGAACTTGCTGCTTTGGAGACAAATGGCACTTGGCAGTTAACTTCTTTGCCTACAGATCACAGAGCAATTGGATCTAAATGGGTATACAAGGTCAAGTTCCGCCCGGATGAAAGTATAGAAAGGCATAAGGCTCGTCTGGTTGTGAAAGGGTATGATCAGAAACTTGATAAAGACTACAAGCATACCTTTAGCCTTGTTGCTAAGTTGCCCACTGTGCGTATTGTTATTGCCATGGCTATAGCTTTTGGTTGGCCCCTGTTTCAGCTCGATGTTAATAACGCTTTTCTACATGGATTTCTTGAAGAGGACATCTATATGCTGCCCCCTGAAGGTTATGACAAGGCTCTCCCTGGTCAAGTCTGTAAATTGTAGCGATCCCTTTATGGGCTTAAGCAACCCTCACGGCAATGGAATTGTGAGCTTACCCAATTTTTGATTCACTTGGGTTATTTGCAGTCAACTAACGATTATTCTCTGTTTGTGAGAAAGGAGGGTGATTCCTTGACTGCATTGCTTGTCTATGTGGACGATGTGTTGATTACTGGGAATGATGAAGCTGGAATTGTTCATGTGAAGACGGCACTGCATGACAAATTCACTATCAAAGATTTGGGGCAAGCGAGATATTTTTTGGGAATGGAAATATTTAGAGCCTCTCATGGAGCTTATCTTTGCCAACGCAAGTATATTAATGACATCCTACAGGATGCCAAGATGGGTGATGCAAAGGATGTTTTTTGCCCTTTGCCAACCGGTCTGAAGCTGAGCCGTGATCAAAAAGTGTTGCTGCAGGATCCGGAGTCCTATAGACGATTGATTGGGAGATTGTTGTACTTAGCATTAACACGTCCTGATATATCTTATGCAGTGCAGCATTTATCACAATTTGTATCCAGCCCCAGGCAACCTCATTATCAGGCAGCTATACATGTCTTGAAATATTTGAAGAGCACCATCACACATGGCCTTTATTACCCAGTTCAACCTGATGTACAGATCACGGGTTTCTCAGATGCAGATTGGGCCTCCTGCCTCACCACAAGGCGTTCATTGACTGGTTTCTGTGTGTTTATGGGATATGCTTTAGTGTCATGGAAGACAAAAAAACAAGCTACAGTTTCGCGCTCCTCGGCTGAAGCAGAGTACAGGAGTATGGCAGCAACCACAGCAGAATTGGTTTGGGCCAGTTACTTGTTCAATGATTTGAAGTTACAAATTTCTTTGCCTATTACATTGTTTTGTGACAATAAGGCAGCCCAACAAATAGCGGCTAATCCATGTTACCATGAGAGAACAAAGCACCTAGAGATAGATTGCCACTTTACGCGGGAGAGAGTTCAAGCTGGATTTCTACAGACTACCTACATCCCTACCAGGCTGCAGATTGCCGATGTGATGACCAAGGCACTTGGACAAGCGCAACATCAATTCCTCTGCAATCATTCCAACTTGAGGAGGGTGTGTAGGTTTTATCTGTTATTACTGTGGGGGTAATAGGAGCCACGTGTTACTTTTTACTTGAGCTTTTATTTCTTGTCTCTTAGTGTAACAAACTCTCCAGCTATATATGTTGGGATCGTGCCTTATGGAGCTTAAGCATCCTTTCTGAGTAATTATAGAAATCAATTCTTTCTCTCTCTTTTCTCGATCCTCTTTTCTTCTTCAGTTTCACTTTCACTCTCATTTTCCATTGTGCTTGACACAAATCGAGAATCCTTTGCAAAGACATGGTGGCAGGCTCGGGCACAACAGGACCTACCAATGGTTGTTCAAATGTCCACCATACAGTAGCAACAACCGATCAAACCCTTCGAGCCCTACCAGGCTCCTTTCCCCAACCACGGCAACATCTTGCCATGGGACCCGCTAACCCGTTTGGCGATGCTGGTTTGGGCCATTCGGATCACCCAACCCTGTTGTGCACCCCCAAATTACCTACCCTTTTAGGAGTACAAGTTTGCTCTAACTGACTGATGGTCCCTCAGAATATGTGCTGTAGCATGCAAAAATTGATTGCTTGGTACAAATGGCTGACTGTTGAGAGTAGTGATTTGGTATAGATGGGGTTGAATTTGCTTTTTCTTTTTTATTAGGTAATTTATGGCCGGGTGGGTGAAATTCAAAGATGTTTGATAAGTTGTGTAATGTATCATGACAAAGTTTCAATTTGACCCATATAATTTGCACTCATATTTTGGTGACAGCCATGTTGTCTCTCTGGTGATTCCACTCTTTTTTGTACTGTATTTGTTGATGAAAAAAGTAAATTGAATAAGAACTTCTATATTTTTATTGATATTGAGCAAGGTCGAGCAAGTGTATAGGGATCCATCTCTCATGCCCATTCCTTCTTTTCAACTCCAAAAAAATTGGAAATTTCAAAAGTTAGGTTTGGGTGGGTTTAGGAAATTGGTTTGATTTCAAAAAACACATATCAAACATTAAACTTTGGGTTAGGATTCTTCGACTCCTCCCAACCCCATACCTTAGCCATTAACCCCAACAATCAAACACACCCTAAGAGATACTACAATTTGGGGATTTCATTTTCCCTGTGCTTCTGCCTAGTTATACACAAACCCGCGCGTTGTCTAAGTAGATGAATACATCTATTATATAGACAAGCTAATTGTTTTTTTCGGAATTTTCGCGTGGTACCCTTGAATTTTTGTAATTTTCGCAAAATATTCGAAGGTTTGTTATATTTCGCGTGGTACCCTTGAGATTTTGACAAATTTTGCCAAATACCATTGACGTCAAAAAACGTTAAATTTTGGGGTTCAGCCGTTAAATCCTAAATAAAATATATTATTACAATATGAAAAATAAAGGTCTATTTGGATCGTATTTTATTTATAATTATAACATGGAATTTAGTATAAATTTATTTAATCTTGCATTATAATATAATAAAATATATCAAAATACGCAATTCAAACAAATCCTTAATCACTTATATCCTCCCCTTTTCAAATATAAATGTATCACAAATAATTAAGTCGAGATGAATGTGTATAAAATCATTCAGAAATCAAAATATCTAAGAATAAATATGAACGAAAAATCATTCTAACTACAAGTAAAGTATGTATTTTGTTTTATGTAAATCTAAACACTGGAAGGGTCGTGTGCTTTTATTTTTTCAAACAATAATATCAAAGTTGGTGGTCTTATGCTTCGTTTATATGTAAAGATAAATAATCTTTTACTTATATATATATATTATAAAATCGATATCGTATGGGGATGAAAATTGTAGTTTAAAGTACCACACATACTAAATAAGAAAATTCAGAACAAAAAATAACACTTCTCGACTTAATTATTTGTGATACATTTATATTTGAAAAGGGGAGGATATAAGTGATTTAGGATTTGTTTGAATTGCGTATTTCGATATATTTTATTATATTATAATGCAAGATTAAATAAATTTATACTAAATTCCATGTTATAATTATAAATAAAATATGATTCAAATAGACCTTGATTTTTCATATTATAATTTAATATATTTTTTTCTTTTTTTTAGGAGTTAACGGCTAAACCCCAAAATTTAATGTTTTTTTACGTCAATGATATTTGACGAAAATTGTCAAAATCTCAGTAATACCACGCGAAATATAACAAACCTTCGATATTTCGCAAAAATTGCAAAAACTCAAGGATAACAAACGAAAATTCCTTTGTTTTTTCCCATCTTAGCAAATTCTATTTATGATAACTTTTTTGGTGCATTCGAAGGTAAAAGTGTTTTTGAGACTCGTAGATATATATCATATACATATAACATGCATGCTTTGCCTAAAACCTAACATAACAAGCCCAATATTAAAAAAGTTTACCCGAAGAATTGTCAAAACTTGTCAAACTTAAACCGAACCAACTGCCCAGAGATCACCTAAACTTGAATTAACACATCACAAACGTACCTAAACTCAAAACTGCAGACTTGATCGAAAAAGACTAAACTCATACAACACTTAATTTAAAATATATCTAAACCTGTAATAACCTGAGCGTGAAATAATTGGAACAAAAATGTTGGGTCTTGATCCGCTCTACTTTGTAGTGCGTAACTAGGAGTTATTATCGAAATTTTAGATACCGTTTGTATGGGTTTAGAACATAAGTTAGGAGAATGGAGTTATGGAAAAGAAGTGTTGATTCAGTGGTTTTGAGAGATTAAATGAAGACATATTGAAGATGGAGGCGAAGCCACAAGAGAAGACCACAAGAGAAGGTGAAGAACGCAACAGGAACATTTCCGCGGTCGCGGAAATGCAAGCCGCGGTCGCGGAAACACACGGAAGCAGCGAGACTCCAGAGACTTTTCCGCGGTCGCGGCTACTGTTCACACGCGCGGATCCGGGATTTCGTTTCGTTCGAGTTTTGTTTATTTTCTTTTCTTTTTATTTCTTTTATTTCCGTTTATTTCCTTTAGGATATTATTTCCTATCTTTTGGAAACTAGGTTTTGCTAGGTTTATATTTTTCTTTTCATTAGCAGCCTTTGGATTATTCATAATTCAAGTTATCACATTATCGTTTAGTTTTTCCCTAAGAGTTTTTGTGCTTTGAAGACTATGAAGAACTAAGTAACTTTTGCTTAGTCCGACGATTGAAGCCTTCGTTTGTATTTGGTTGTGAGATTATAACTCTGATTCCTTTCATTTGATTATATCTCTTCTCTCTGTGCTTAATCCCATTGATTCTTGCTGATTTGACTAGACTGATCATCTAGTTGATATTAGTAATTATCTATTGCTAGGGTTTGGATATTTCTAGTTGAAATCCCTTATCTTGTGTAGCAACCACGATTTACAGAAACTAGTTGTGAATGTTTATTGTGAAGAGAATTGATTACATGTCGAGTACTGACTAGTTGTTAAGTATTGCATGTATCCTGGTTAATTCATATGCTTATTGCTGCCTTTAGATTGAATCTTGATAGTTTCTTGATTGTTTATTGGTAAGTATTTTCAGGGCTAGTTGACCTGTTTATATACATAAGATCAGGACAGGAATATTCATTGGTAGGAATTGGAGATAATCTAGGATCAACCAATCAAACTGAAGTGTGGATATTTGTCTGGCTAAGTTACCTCTCACCAATAGATTACACATTTTGCTTTAATTTACTTTGTTACTCATTACAACCCCCCCCCCCCCCCCCCCCCCCCCCCTTGTTACCATTGACTTACAACCTTTTGCACTTAGGAAGATTGCTTACCTCCCTGTGGGATTCGACCCTTGCTTGCCTACTATACTTAGTTAGGTTTTTGAGGTTTACTTTGATAGGCACTACGACTTTAGCCTCGTCAAATTTGGCGTCGTTGCCGGGGAGCCAAAGTTTTAATTTTTCTTTGTGTTTGTTTGTGTGCCAACTTTTGTGTGGACTTATCTTATGGTCCACACTCGTGCTACTGACTCTCTAATTTTAGATCTTGATACAGAAATTGAAAGAACACTTTCCAGGAACCGTAGAGCAGCCCGTATGCAAATCGAGATGGCTGAAGAAGAACAGACATTGAGGCAGTTGACTGCACCGAATCTAGAGCACCAGTCGCTTGTTGTGCAGTTTCCAGAGTTGGCGGATGGCGTGAATTTTGAGCTCAAATCTGGGTTGATCCACTTATTACCCCACTTCCATGGGATGAGTGGAAACGACCCTAACAAACATCTTTCTGAATTCCACGCTGTCTGCAGCAGCATGAAGCCACAGAACATTACTGAGGACCAGATCAAGCTGAGGGCCTTTCCTTTCTCTCTGAAGGATTCGGCCAATGATTGGTTCTACTATTTGGCCCCAGGAAGCATAGACACATGGGCGAAGATGAAGAAAACCTTCCTGGAGAAGTACTTCCCTGCAACGAAGCTCAATAGCTTGAAAAGGAACATCAACAATATTGAACATCATGCTACTGAGACGTTGTATGAGTACTATGAGAGGTTCAAGAGGTTGATTTCAAGTTGTCCCTATCATGGTTATTCTGACCAAGACCTCGTACTATATTTGTATGGTGGACTTCTTGATGATGAGAGAAGAATGGTGAACGCAGCCTGTGGTGGAAATATTCTGAACAAGACACCGGCTGTAGCATTTGAGATATTCTTTGAGTTATCTGAGGGTTCAAGATAGTTTAGCAGGAGAGCGAGCGCTCACACAGTCAAGGACGCAGACTCTCAGCCATTGTCCTCAATACTTTCTGAGATGGCTGAGATGAAGGAGATGATGAGGAGGTTTATGATGAAGGGCAACCTACAGCAAGTCAAATTCTGTGGACTATGATATGACACGATGCACCCCACAGATGCATGTCCAACACTGCAGGAACCCACTGCTGAAGTGAATGCTATTGGAGGTTTCAGCCCTCCTAGACCGTGATATGGCCCGTACTCTAACACCTACAATCCAGGGTGGAGAGATCACCCTAATTTGAGGTACGGGAACCAGCAGAATCCTCCTCAGGATCGTGATGAGCATGAGTTTCACCACAGGCCACCACAGTTCTTACAGCAGCAACAACAATTTCAGCGGCCTGGAGGTCAACAACAACAACAATTCAGAGCTCCATATGACCCTAGACCTCAAGGCTAAAGCGCAAGTTCATCTATGTCTAGTGATGACATGATCAAATCTCTCGCTCAAAGTGTATCGACGTTGGCAACCACTATGGTCCAACAAAATCAAGAGATGAAGTCTAGTATTCAGAACCTGGAGAAGCATGTGGGGCAAATTTCTCTCGCAGTGAGCAAACTAGAGGCCCGGGATTCGGGGAAACTACCATCTCAAACGGTAGCAAACCTGAGGGAGAATGTATGTGCGATGACGTTGAGGAGTGGAACACAAATGAAGGAAGTAACGGAGGTTTCGGACGAAGAAGTTCGAGGGCAACAGAACAATTTCCGCGACCGCGGAAAGCACAGCCGCGACTGCGGAAATATTCCTGAAGGCGGTGAACTTTCCGAACATTTTCCGCGACCGCAGCCAGACATTCGCGACCACAGAAATCCTACTGTGACGTCCAACAATTCTGAAGACGATCCAAAAATTGTCGAAGCTGAACCGCGACTGCGGGTCCCAAACCGCGACCGCATTTTCCCTGATGACGTCCACGACGATTACGTTCATCCAAATTTTCCTCCGCTCGGTTCACTGAAACCACCTGCTCCATTCCCTGAAGCGTTGAAAGACACAAGAAGGCTGGAGAATGACAAGGAGCTCTTCGAGACCTTCAGTAATTATGAGGTAAATATTCCTTTAATCAAGTTGGTTAAGAGCATCCCTCGCTATGCAAATTTTTTGAAGGAGTTATGCAAGATAAAGAGAAAGAAAGAAGTGAAAGCAAAGAAGAAAGTCCAAGTGAGTGAGAATGTCTCCGCTATGCTGCAAAAGCGGTTGCCCAAGAAGTGCAGTGACCCAGGCATGTTCAGTATTCCCTGCAAGATAGGTGACACCACGTTCGATACAGCCATGCTGGATTTGGGTGCATCTATAAATGTACTACCTCTCTCACTATACGAATCGTTGGAGCTTGGACCATTACAGAAGACGGGGACAGTGATTCAACTGGAGGATATGTCCTATGTGTATCCCAAAGGAGTCGTGCAGGATGTTCTGGTAGAAGTTGATAAGCTGATTTTCCCTGTGGATTTCTTTGTGATGGATACGGGGCAAGACAAACATACAGCCCCTGTGATGTTGGGTAGGTCGTTCATGAAAACGGTGAATACAAAGATTGATGTGAGTAGTGGTTCGCTCACCATGGAATTTGATGGGGTGAGGGTCGAGCACAACATTGATGATGCAAAGAGACACCCTCCTGATTGTGACCCCAAGTGTTTGGTTGATGTGAGCAACCCAAGTTGATCTGAAGGGTATTATGTCGAGCCACGAAAATAACCAAGGCGTTGCTCGGGAGGCAACCCGAGGTATGTAATTCTTTTATTGTCTTTTCCTTTCTAGTTTTAATTATTGTTGTTTCGTTTTTTTTAGACTAACCTGCAGGTGGGAGACTCAAGACAAATTTCGAAGACGGTGTTCACTTCGCACCAGACACGAAACCACAACCGCGGAAATCTTTCCGCAACCGCGGTTTCGCCACTGTAAGTCTCCTTTACCTGATTAAAAAAAATCAGAAAAAAAAATCGAAGATTTTCCGCGACCGCGGCCTTAACCCCGCGATCGCGGCCCAGCTGTCCGAGTTTTTCTGTGAGCAACGGTGCGCATCATGCTGCCAAGGAGGAGACAATTGCCTACTCTTTTTTATTTGGCATCGATGATGGCCCGACATTCGACAGCTGACGAGGAGGAACACCAGAGCCCACAACACGATTACATTTGGGCTCCCATTCTGTGTTCGTTGAAGGCCCGTGCAACCCCGACTCTTTGATGTACCACTTACCTTACAGTGAATTTATTTGGTTGCACGTGGCGTTACTTGAGGAGGACCGCCGCAACACCAACGACATGTGTTTTCACTGTTTTACCACCAGCCCCAACTTTCACATCCAGGCCACCTCGGCGACGGTGTGAGTACTTTTTTGCCCTTCCATGTGCTTCATCTTTTAGTCTTTCATTACATTGAGGACAATGCAATATTTAAGCATGGGGGAGTGGTCTATACTTGCTAGTCGTCTGAATAAAAAAAATGAAAAGAAAAAGTCAATAAAAATGGAAAAAAAGACAAAAAGAAAATCCTGGGATAAGTCGAAAACCCGAGAGGGCGGCTTAGGCAATAAGCAGGTGGCCTGGACCAGCATTAGGCTGGGATAATAAGAGGTCAAGAGTGATGTGAGTTTTGTGAGCCCATCTATTGAAAAATGAAATGAGTGGCTTGGTGAAAACCCGAAAGGGCGCCTTGGTAAAATGAGTGAAAAGAAGAAGAGTGATTATTAGGATTCCTCATTTTTCCTGGCGTGGTGACATAAGAAGAGGAGATATAAGGAGGATTCGGGTAGGTCACTTTGGGAGTTATAAGAAGATAGATGAAGGCTAGGATTAGATTGTTACTTTCACTCTATGGTGTTCGGGTTAAGCTTGGGGGAAGTACTCTGCTTTCCTTTAAGCTTGTGTGTTGTGTTGATGTATTGGTACTTGGAGATTCATGATTAGGTGCAGTTCATAGTGGAGATAGTTTTGCTGTGCTTCCTGAGACCTTGGGTATTTCATTGGAGGAGTAGGTTTCTATTAGCTTACTCGAGGACGAGCAAGGTTTAAGCATGGGGGAATTTGACCAGCTCTACTTTGTAGTGCGTAACTAGGAGTTGTTACCAGAGTTTTAGGTACCGTTTGTATGGGTTTAGAGCATAAGTTAGGAGAATGGAGTTATGGAGAAGAAGTGTTGATTTGGTGGTTTTGAGAGCTTAAATGAAGACATATTGAAGATGGAGGCGAAGCCACAAGAGAAGGTGAAGAACACAACAGGAACATTTCCGCGGTCGCGGAAACACACGGAAGCAGCGAGACTCCAGAGACTTTTCCGCGGTCGCGGCTACTGTTCACACGCGCGGATCCGGGATTTTGTTTCGTCTGAGTTTTGTTTAATTTCTTTTCTTTTTATTTCTTTTCTTTTATTTCCTTTTAGGATATTATTTTCTATCTTTTGGAAACTAGATTTTGCTAGGTTTATATTTTTCTTTTCATTAGCAGCCTTTGGATTATTCATAATTCAAGTTATCACATTATCGTTTAGTTTTTCCCTTAGATTTTTTGTGCTTTGAAGACTATGAAGAACTAAGCAACTTTTGCTTAGTCCGACGATTGAAGCTTTCGTTTGTATTTGGTTGTGAGATTATAACTCTATTTCCTTTCCTTTGATTATATCTCTTCTCTTTGTGCTTAATCCCATTGATTCTTGCTGATTTGACTAGCCTGATCATCTAGTTGATATTAGTAATTATCTATTGCTAGGCTTTGGATATTTCTAGTTGAAATCCCTTATCTTGTATAGCAACCACGATTTACAGGAACTAGTTGTGAATGTTTATTGTGAAGAGAATTGATTACATGTCGAGTACTGACTAGTTGTTAAGTATTGCATGTATCTTGGTTAATTCTTATGCTTACTGTTGTCTTTAGATTGAATCTTGATAGTTTCTTGATTGTTTATTGATAAGTATTTTCAGGGCTAGTTGACCTGTTTATATACATAAGATCAGGACAGGAATATTCATTGGTAGGAATTGGAGATAATCTAGGATCAACCAATCAAACTGAAGTGTGGATATTTGTCTGGCTAAGTTACCTCTCACCAATAGATTACACCTTTTGCTTTAATTTACTTTGTTACTCATTACAAACCAAAACCCCCTTTTGTTACCATTGGCTTACAACCTTTTGCACTTAGGAAGATTGCTTACCTCCCTGTGGGATTCGACCCTTGCTTGCCTACTATACTTATTTAGGTTTTTGAGGTTTACTTTGATAGGCACTACGACTTTAGCCTCGTCAGGCCTCGTTTTTTCGGCCCATTGGATCGGCCCAATAACTTGAACAAAAGTTGCATTCTAGAAGGTCCGGTCAAAATTAACCTCCAGAGATCTTGGTCCGGTCAGTTCAGCCTCCATAAATCTTGGTCCGATCAGTTACAACCTCCAGAGATCTCGGGGCGACTAGTGGTCAGAGCGACGACCTCCGCGGATTTCGGAGCGACCAGTACACAGCTAGATGAGTCCCACAGATCTCGAACGATTTTAACCGACCCACGTACAGGATAACGTCTTCCATGAATCTTGGGCGGATTTGCCAACCGATTAGCCAAAAACTAGTATAAATATAGAAAAAACTATCTTGTAACGACAGATGATCATTCTTACTCAATTCAAGCAGCTTTCTATCATTGTTCTACTATTATTCTACTCAAAACAAGAGATCATTCTTTTGCTTAGTCCGTTACTCCAACATTAAAGCGACCGACGACTAAATTTATGTATTTGATTAGTCTCTCATTCCAAGGAGATAAGTTTATATCACATCCGTTTAATCTCATTCACTTGATTGTTAAGTTGATTTGGATTATTTAGATATTACTGATCTTATTATTGTCTAGTTGTCCCATCTTTAAGCGATTCAGGTCGGTTCGATCTTTTTCGCCCAAAACAATTTGGCGCCCACCGTGGGGCATCTAGCCAATCAACGATTCAGTCCACATCCAATCATGGCCGGTTCCGGGAATCCCATGATCGTTGTTGAAGACCAAGTCCAGACCGGCGCCCTGGTCAAAAATCAAACCAAGGACGTCATCAATCCGCTCATCTTGGACACTTGAATCCAAGAATTAGCAAAAAGCATGAGTATCCTCCAACAGGAACTGGCTCAGCAACGCCTAAGAACCGAAACCCTAAGTACCCAATCTGAAGTTGAAATTACACGACTAATCCGTGAAAATGAACTTTTGAAATCATGGGTGAATTCAGCCGCATTGGTCCCAGGAGGATCAAGGTGCGTAGTCAACACCGAAGGCCTCCAAACACATCTCAACATGAATGGGGCAATCTCGACGCCCATGGATCTAGTCACTCAGAGCATCGCTCAACCCATTGATATGTTTCAAACTCCTATAGTCAGTACTTTCATGACTAACGTTCCAGTTTCCGCGACCGAGCCCACCGAGACTCGAGTAGCCCCTCCATAGGCTGCCACACCGATGGATCTCCAAACCTTCATACAACAAGCCATCAATGAACATATGAAGGTCTTAGACGACCGCATCGCTCGGATTCCAGGAGTCCTGCAGCCGATCGAAAAGGAAGCAATCAACGGATATAAAGACTCGCCGTTCGTAGCTCGCGTCGAGATCCCTAAAAAGTTCAATGTTCCCAACATGCCCAACTACGATGGGATCAGGGACCCCGACGATCATATCTCTATTTACAAATAGAAACTAATGACTATCTCTATTCCAAGAGGGAATCGTGAAGCGGTCATGTGCAAAATCTTTGGCACGACCCTCGCAGGACCCGCAATAACTTGGTTCATGCATCTGTCGCAGGGTTCGGTCGCTTCATTTGCCGATCTGGTCAATTCATTCAAAATCCAGTCCGCCAGCAGTCAGAGACTAGAAAAGCAATCAAGCGACCTATACAAGATCGTGTAAAGGTACGGTGAGTCCTTAAGGGATTATCTTAACAAGTACAACAAAGAGAAGGTCACGATCCCGCATTGCGATGTCCCAACGTCTATTGAAGCCTTCCGTCGGGGATTGGTCAGGGGCAATGAACTTTATTGCGAGCTGACCAAATACCCGTGTCGAAGCTTCGAAGATGTACAAGCCAAAGCCATGGCCCATGTTAGACTAGAAGAAGACGAAGAGTCCATAAAAGACGACCAACCAAACTGGAACACGACCCATTAGGAGTCGTATTACTTTTGAAAACTTATACTTTATACTTCATTTAGATTCAGTCGATTATACTTATCCAAACTGTTTACTAACTTAAGCATCAGAGGGTCGTTGGGCTCACACCCAACGGTCACCCTTTGATCTTTTCTATATTTTTCAAGTCTCTTCAACATGAACACGACAAGAGGCCTCAAGAAAAAATCAAGTTGATCAACATACACAAAACACAATCATACATAGCGCTTACACATTACACGATCGATCGGTATACAGGGAATAGAGGAACAAAAACATGACACATTTTTACAAGACATGTCCCCATTGAGGTACATGTCTCATACAAACACTACAATGCTCTTCCCTGGAACTACACGACATGTCACACACAATTACAAGTCTACTCGACCAACGTCACACGACTTAACCAGGAAGCAACTGACGAGTCCACCTGCAAAACAAAGCAAACGGCAAACAAGCAGCAGTCTCTTGACCCTTCATCATCACAAGAGACGCCCTCAGCCATCTTCACACGATTATTGGTTGTATTAAGTTGACTCTCAGCTTGAGCAATATACATGTCGGCCCCGTCGCCAGAATGCCTGTAGTGAAATCGGAATGAAGATCACGCCAGAAGAAAGAGAAGTTATAAAATCAAACCGTCTCATCACTTGACGCTCTGGCCTAGTTTAATTTTGGGGCAATTGTTGGACCTCGTTTTTTCGGCCCATTTGATCGGTCCAATAGCTTGAACCAAAGCTGCCTTCTAGAAGGTCTGGTCAGAAACAACCTCCAGAGATCTTGGTCCGGTCAGTTCAGCCTCCATAAATCTTGGTCCGGTCAGTTTAGCCTCCAGAAATCTTGGTCCGGTCAGTTACAGTCTCCAGAGATCTCGGTGCGATCAGTGGTCAGAGCGACGACCTCTGCGGATTTCGGAGCGACCAGTACGCAGCTAGACGAGTCTCATAGATCTCAGACAATTTTAACCAATCCACGTGCAGGATAACGTCTTCCATGAATCTTGGTCGGATTTGCCAACCGATCCAAGCCAAAAACTAGTATAAATATAGAGAAAACTATCTTGTAACGACAAATGATCATTCTTACTCAATTCAAGTAGCTTTCTATCATTGTTCTACTATTATTCTACTCAAAACAAGAGATCATTCTTTTGCTTAGTCCGTTACTCCAACATTGAAGCGATCGGCGACTAAATTTCTGTATTTGATTAGTCTCTCATTCCAAGGAGATAAGTTTATATTACATCTGTTTAATCTCATTCACTTGATTGTTAAGTTGATTTGGATTATTTAGATATTACTGATCTTATTGTTGTCTAGTTGTCCCCTCTTTAAGCGATTCAGGTCGGTTCGATCTTTTTTCGCCCAAAATAAAAAAAAATCCAAAACCTAAAATACAAGCAAACTTTACCAGCATTGTTGCGAAACACGAACAAACTCGATTCGTATTGACCCTGACCCAAACAAATGTGGCATGCGTTAACTCAGATAAATCTAACCTACATCAACCGTAAATTCGAACAGACCAAAAATAATCTTAAATCCATATTGACCCGAGCCAAATCGACCTAACCCAAATGCATAATTGACCCCTCTGTCACCCCTTTGTGTATAAACTGTTGAATTCCTTAATTTTGATGGTAACAAACATTCATCTAATGTGGTTGCTAAGTGTTTCAGGATCAAACAAGAATGTCACAAGGAACAATCTATAATGCGGTTACAAGGAGCAGGGAACACTGAGTTCATCAGGCGAATTGTTACATCCGAAGGAACAACACTCTTTCACAAAGATAATTGCACTTATCACAAAAGGAAAGTTGCGAAACAAAGAAGATTTCATCATGGAGATTTTGCGGTTGAAATCGGAAGGCTTGAATGATTGCGCAAATTGAAAGATTTGGAGAGAGAAGATGTATCTTATCCTATTGTTGTTATTTTAGGAGATTTCTCTTTAGATAATCCTTTTGGTTAAGATATTATCTTATTAGGCCAAAGAATATATTTTTGTTACTGGAAAGTAGGTAGAAGATATTATTTGACAGTAGGATTTTTGGCTTGTATTTATAGGAGTGATTAGTTCATTTCTAGAGGTACGAACTTAGAGCATTTCTTACGAGTGAAAAGAAGTGAAGGTGTTTTACGAGTCTTAGAAGTTGAATTCATGTTCATCGTTGTAGGAGTGATTCAAGACTATGTGGGAAGTCTATGGTTTGAAGTCTGAACTACAAGTGTAATCGAACAAGAAATCAATAAGACAAGTAGACCTCTTCAAAATCCTCTCAAGCAAAAAACTTAAAGGTAGTGACTTTTCCTTGATTAGTTATTTGACTAATTGAGATTTTACACTTTAAATAGCGAGTTCTTTTTTATTCTTCTTTTTTGCATTAATATTCCGCTGCATACTCATAGGACTTTTTGCTCTTGGAGTAAAAAAAGTATGTTTGAAAGGTGCGTAGCTGTGAAGTCCAGAGATTTCAGAATCTCTCTTTCCCAACGAGAATAGAAGCGAGTCACTTCCGGCTTGTAATCTTCGTCTTGTTAGCTTATGTAGTGTAGTGGTCGGCCTTCTTACATGCACGCGCTCACTCATTTTTTTCGTGAGTAAAGGCAAGCAAATTCAACACAAACGAACGATTAAAATAGATGAGTGAATATTTTATTTTTCATGTTCCACGTCACAACAACAAAAGATGTAATTTTTTTTCCATAAACAACGACAAATACTCATATCATTTGCAAATTAGTTCAAGTATAATTGTAAAATATACATTTTACAAATCAACAGTCGTGTACTAGTACGACGAAATATATTATAACAACGATCTTGTGATACACATATCTAAATAGCGAAACAAGTTGAGTTAGCATTCATGAAATATGTTTTTTTTTGGATGAGATGTACGCAAGCGGGGATGCATGATTTAAGTTTAGTGGGGTTAAAACCTTAAAAAGCAAAATATAAACGCTCATCAAATACTATTAGATAAATTTAGCTGATATCATTGAGTTAGATGTAAAATCTCTAAAGAGATATTAGAAAATATTCATTACCCCATCCAATTCGTATGAGAAAAATCTGTACAACATTGAATTTAGATAATGTAAATTAGAAATTCTATCAATTTTTATTTTTTTAGAAATGGAATATTTTAACCCGTGGCTAAAAAGTTATTGTTTACACTAAGTCTACCATCTAACTTACACAAGTAACCCAACTTCAAACAACAGACCCTATATTCGAACCCTAATGAAATTTTGCTCAAAATTTATCCAAAAATTACACATTTTAAACAAATTCCATCATTAATTACTAATATTTTTGCGTAATTTCAACAAATTTATATAAAAAATTTAAATTCTCAAACCCATAAATCTAAAATTTAAGAATTCTAATACAAATAAGAGTAGATATAGAGGAGATATTGATTTTTTATTAAAAAAATTATGTACAAATTCAGATAAAATTGTATTCTTTTAGTATTTATTTAAAGTTAGACATAACAAATACTTCATTAAAAAATTATTATTTATACAAAAAATTATAAATACATATTAAAAAAATAAAAAACACTTATAGCCCCCATTGGGCCTTAACTAGCTCCACCACTATATGTACATACCTATGGTTCAAGTATCCGATTCCTTAGGACTCTGGTTAGCCATTACAAGAAAGCACTTTTTACTTATAAACAGCTTTTATAGAAATCTATTTTTATAGATTTCGATTAATGTGTGATGAAATTATTTTATTTTTTATTTCACATATATACTTTTTAATAAATACACACAAATTTATAAAAAAATATTTTTCTACTAAATGTACTAATTTTTTAGTCAAACTAAATACACTTTATTATACAATCATATCTTGGATGAAATAATCATCCTCCCAACTTTCCATCTATTTATCAAAATAAAAATTTATAAATACTCTTACAAACAAGCCGTCAATCCCTAAACAAAGTCACTGGTAGTGTTCTTGGGATATTGAAATTTTAACTTTTGATATTCATTGTCTTCTATAACTTTTCTTTACACTGTGAATCTGTCATATCTTTCGAGAAATAAACGCTGTGGTCGACTGCATTACGAAGATGGGCACCAGAATTCCTTGAAAGATATTCAAACTAATCAAGAGATTTTAATTCTCATTAAACCGTCTCTTCTATTATTCTAATTTTTACCTATAAAAAGTCAATGTAATCCTATATGTTGGATCGTGGTCAGGAATCCAACACTATTGAAGTATTGATGAGCATGACCACAGTCCAACATATAGGATGAACTGGAAAAATGAAAACGCTCTCAACAACCAAAAGCAAAAACCTAAACCTAACCCGTCACCAACACCACAGCGCCGCCACCCACAAAAATAAAAAATTGAAAAATCCTAAGCAAGCCACCCATATCTCTCACTCCGAGAGATGGAGCATCTGCCTCTCCCGATCTCCTTGCGTGATCTCTACTCCATTTATGATCTCTGCAAAGCAAAGGAAATCGCAGCTGGAAAAGGGGCATCAGAAGATCAAATGGTCAAAATTTTGGGTAGCCCCACTGTCGAATCCCATGAAATCTGGAAAAAGAAGATCCAAGTCGAAGCAGAAACTTTGGAGGCGCCGTTGGAGTGGGTGGAGGACCCTGCATCGTGCTAGCCATGTCAATCATCTAAGAAAGCCAACGCCGATTCCATTACAATCTGGACTAGCGAGGAATCCGGTGGGACGATGTACTGCTACATGTTGGTACCTTTGGTACTATTGGGATTCCAGAAAGGAGGCGACGCTGCCTGAGAAGATGATCCATGGGGCTGCTTGCGATTGGGCCCTTGTCGCTCAGATCTGGGATCCCAGGTTATGGTTTTCTGACCCCCTTATTAGTAACCATTTTGATGAAATTAGTTCTCTACTCTATACCTCTAACCTGTGCTTAGTTTGGATTAGAGGGACACAACTCTTTTACACTGACTTGCGTAAGTATAAACAACAAAGTGATCTTGCTATACAATATGAGAGATTGAGCCCTGCTTTCTTGGCCACCATGTGTTATGACAATCTGATGATACATTGTTACTATGATAATGATTCTCTGAACCATGCTTTGAACCCTTTGTTATCTACTGACCCATTGAATCTCTTGATCACGATCCTCTGCGTTAACTTCTTTGATAAACTTGCGCCTACGGATATTTCCTTTGATATGATTGACAACTATTATTTCCCTGCTTTTATTAAGCTTGACACTGAACCAACTGACTTGATCTTGCTTTATGTGGGCTACTTTTCGACTAAGTGTTTTAAGGACCCTAAACTAGATATGTATGTGGTTACTCCTTTTCGACTAAGTGTTTCAATGATTCTTTTTTCTGAACCTTTAACCCCTCAATCTGAAAATTTATTGGCTCACTCTTTTGACTATATTCATACTAATTTGATGTTTATCCGGAAATACAATCTGATTGCGAATCTGCCTCTTGTTCTTGACCATTTGACTCACTTCTCTGCTAAGTTTCTTCTATTGACCAATGACTTTATGCTTTCTATTACTAGTACTGACAATGATAGTTCACATTCTTACTGCTATATGGAAATTCTTGACACGTCCTTTGAATCGAAAAACGCTACTAGAAACCACTGTTTGAACTCCCCTAAATGGACACTCTTGTGGTGTGTTGTTTCTTGGATCATAATTTGTGTTGACTGCATCTTTGATCCCTGTGACAGGAAACATCTCCATGGGAGATTAATGACTCAAGAAAACATGAATTACAACCCTAAGCAGACAACTAATGCCGGAGATCCTTGGGTCTGCTCTGCTTGGTGCAGTTTGGCCTTTGGACAAGTCGACCTTGATCCTTGCTTGGCTGGCAGAAGACACACCCATTGGAGTTGTATGTGTCAATGGAACAAGGACCTTGAACCCGCGAACCAATTGTCTAATGCTTTCTGGCTGCATGCTTTGAATACCCTTATGAATCTTGTATTCACGAACCACCTGTACTTAGTACAAAATCTGGAAAATCTATGTCCGAACAAATGTAATCTCAGAAATTGCGAACACATGAGACTAGACCATATGAACAACTCTGTGTGCTTCTATGCCACAACCGAATGGAAGAAAAATATGAATAATCATGGGAAAACAGGGGCCTTATGGGCTTCTTCTCTTCCTAGACATCCCTCCCCTTGTGCTAGAAACCAAGGCCTCTGGACAAAATAAAAATTGACAAACTTCCTCTTCCTTGATCATTTTTTATGAAAATATCAATATGGAATTGTAGAGGATTAGGCAGGAAAAACCTGTGGGCAGATATCGAATCTTTTTGCAAAATTGAACGAATCCAACTATGCGCTATACTTGAAACAAGAACAGAAAAACTACCAAATGAACTAATCTGGAAAAAAGCCGGGTTTGATGAATTCCACTTTACACCTGCAATCGGCTTCTCGGGGGGCTTGTGCTTCATGTGGAAGTCATACCAAATGGCCGATGAAATGATTCAAATAGAACTTACTAGCTCCATATTCTCGTGTTTAAAATACTCAAACACGATAACCAAAATTGAACTCATGATTATCATAGCATATGCCCCACCAAACGAAACCAACAAAAATTCCTTCTGGAATGATATCAAAACCTTCATTCTGAACTGCACAATCCCCTGCATTCTCATAGGGGATCTGAATGAGATACAAGATCATAATGAAAAAAGTGGAGGAGCTAAAACGAACTCATCCAGATTCAATAGACTTCTTAACATAAAAAATGATTGCGAACTCATAGATATCCCGACTCAAGGGAACACATTCACTTGGCGTAAAAACAAAACGGAAATAAATAATACCTATGAAAAACTAGACAGATACCTTGTACAACGTCAAATACTACAATGGTATCCTAACCTTTGCACTAAGAATCATGCTTTCACAACCTCGGACCACTGCCCGATTTCGATTGAACTTGCCACACCGAACCACTTTAAAAATCAACCCTTCAAATTTGAAAAAGTATGGATATCCATGAGCGACTTCAAAAATGTGGTCAAGCAGTCATGACGCTCATGCTTTCATGGATCCAGAATGTACGACCTCACTAGGAAAACACTAATTCTCAAAAAACTAGCCAAACAATGGAACAGAAACACTTTTGGAAATCTATTTACACAACTAAACAAAATTGAAGAAGAACTCACAAAAATACAAAAAGTCATTGCTCTTAATGCCGATAGAACACTGACCATTAAGCAGACTAGACTCATCACAAAAAAAGAAAATCTTCTCAACTTCCAAAAGATCTTTTAGAACCAAAGAGCGAAAACTAAACATATTAAATTTAATGACACGAATGCCAGCTATTTCCATAAAATTGCCACTGGTAAGAGAAATAGGAAAATCATCAAACAAATCCGAACAAATGAAGGTACCATGGTTACTGATGAGGAAAATATTAGAAAAGAAATACGTAATGACTTTATCAAGTGATTCAAAAGTGCACCGATTAACCAGAATCTTCTCCACGAACATCTACAACTCATTCAAACTGAAATCACCCCAGAGGATAACCAAGAACTCACCCAACCAGTAACAAATGAAGAAATCAAAAAAGCCACATTTGCGATCGGTCAGGATAAATCTCCTGGACCTGATGCCATGACAACTGGATTTTACCAAAAATACTAGGACATTGTTGGACCATCTGTCATCCAAGCAGTGAAAAGCTTTTTCCTCTCTGGGAAAATCCTGAAACAAATCAATCATACCTTTATAACATTAATAGCCAAATGTGAAAACCCAAACTCGACCAATCACTACAGACCTATAAGTCTATGCTCGACTATCTACAAAATAATCTCAAAGATACTAACAAAACGACTCAAGAACAAAATGAGCAAAATAACCCACCCACTTCAAGGAGCCTTTATCTCTAACAGATCGATCCAAGACAATATCTTAATAGCCCATGAAATTTTCCATTCCTTCAAAGCTAAAAAAGGCGCTGAAGGATACCTTGCGATTAAACTTGACATGGAAAAAACATATGATAGAATTGAATGGAATTTCATTATTGAGGTCATGCAAAAATTTGGATTTTGCCCAACCTTTATCAACTGGATCAAAGAATGTATGTCCACTGTATCCTTCTCGGTACTCGTGAACAACGGACCTACTGAAATCTTTGTACCTGAACGCGGACTGAGACAAGGTGACCCCCTCTCATCCTTTCTCTTTATCTTGGGTGCATAAATACTTGCTAGGAAATTACAAAGAGCTACAGATCGACCTAAAAACCCACTTGGATTCCAAATCACTAAAAATGGAACAAGTATACCCTTCCTGGCCTTTGCGGATGATATTATAATATTCTCCAAAGCAAAGCATGACAACTGTAAGGAAATCAAGAAAATCATCGATGATTATTGTCAGATCTCAGGACAAAGTGTGAACTTCCACAAATCAGCATTTCTAGTAACAAAGAAAGTTTCGACCACTCGGAAACAACAAATTCAAGGTATCCTCACGATCACCAACATGATCTCGCTGGATAAATACCTTGGATGTCCGATTATTAATGGAAGGGTCAACTCTAATACTTTTGCAGAGATGATCACTAAATCCAGAACGCAATTAACCAAATGGAAAGCGAACTCCTTGTCTCAAGCAGGAAGAACAACTCTAATAAGATCCAACCTTGCTTCTAAACCAAACTTTATCATGCAAAGCTTCATGCTTCCTAACTCAACTCATAATGAACTTGACATAATCAATAGAACCTTCTTCTGGAATAAAGACTCATCCTATAAACCCCTTATCGGATGGGACAAAGTATGCCAATCTCTTTCAAAAGGGGGCCTTGACATTCAAAAAACAAAAGATATGAACCATGCTCTCCAGTACAAACTACTCTGGAAAATTTTAGCTGAGCCTGACAACTACTGGGTAAGAATAATCAATGAAAAATACCTTAAAAACATACACATCCTATCTTATGACTACAACAAAAATGGCTCTTGGCAATGGTCCAAGATGATGAGCATTAAAAAAGAATTCCAACAAGGACTTATTTGACAAATTGACGATGGAAAAACAATCAAGTTCTGGACAGATAAATGGGCACTAAACGAACCTCTCTACAACATCATCAATCCCGTGCTAGGTACAGACTTAGACTGCAGAATCCATGAATTCCTCGACCAAAATATGAACTGGAACAAAACAAAACTCCAACAAATGCTACCAAATGACATGGTGGACATGATTGTGAGTATCCCAATCCCCGTAAACCATATTACTGATAGGATGTACTGGGAACCAAACAGAAATGGCTGGTTCTCTACGAAATCAGCCATGGAACTCATTAATAAAAATAAACATGTCTCAACTTATGACTCCTCCTGCATCTGGAAAATGAACACATATCCCAAAGTCAAAAAAATTCTCTGGAAAATTCTAAAAAATGGACTATCAACAAAATCAAGACTACGAGAAAAAGGAGTGTCAACCCCCCCAGGTTGCATCTCCTGCACCCACCCTATGGAGGATACAAATCATTTCCTATTCCACTACGAACATACTTTAAAGACAATCTCAACAATTAATATAACAACTAGCCTCTATTTGAGAACAATCGACCCCACAAACAAGCATATTGGACAAATCCTTGATGAAATAAAACTCAAACTCTCCCCCATTGAGCTGACAGAGCTTTCTGTGACCTGGTGGGGCATCTGATTCTCGAGGAACCAGAGAACTTTCTCTAATGACAACCCTGATAGGGATATCATTAAAGATATTCCCAAAGTTATTCAAAATCTTATATCAGCTTGGAATAAAACACGCAGATGGAACCCATATTGCACCTTCGAACAATGCCCCACAGTGAAAAAACAACAACTACGACGAAACACCAAAAACTTAAATGGAAAAAATCACCTGATAAATTTATTAAAATTAATATAGATGGATCTACCAAATCTAATGGTCTATCTACCATTGGCCTCATATGTAGAAATAACATGGGAAACCCGATCTTCATCCATGCAGAAAAATGTGGCATATCAACTCCCCTCATCACTGAAATCCTTGCTCTCAGAAATGCGTTTATTAAAGCAAAAGAAAGGATATTCGACCAAATACAAATAGAAACTGACAACCTCACTATTGCAAATGTTATCAATAAAATCTGGCACTGTCCATGGAAAATCGAGATTCTTAGGGCATATTTAACGGGGCTTTTAACTAGGGCTTTTAGGGGGGGAAATATTAAATATTAGTATTGGGCTAAAAGACCCAAGTTGGGTCCTCAAATTAATACATTTCACGGGACCGTCCCAAATCAGATAAATAGGGGGCTGTTTGGCCAGGGATTTTTTTTGGCCTTGATGTGCATAAAAAACGACGTCGTTTAAGTGGGTAATCAAACGCGTCATTGAAAAGCTCTGACATGAACAATGCCACGTGGCGCACACTGATTGGCGCTCGCTCGCGCGTCTGATGCGCGCCACGTGGCATGCCACGGACGACCATGATTTATTCCTGGCCGTCCGTTATTGTTTTTTAAAATTGATTTATATAAAAAATGGCTCGTTAAAAAAAATATATGATAATTCTAATTACATTTTTCTTTATCCATAGACATTCATTTTGGATATATTTGGTAGATTTTAATATTTTTTTTGTATTATAGGTATCATTAAGTGAAAATAAATTATTATTTTTATTATTGGTGGTTTAAAATAAATACCAAATTAATTTCTTTATATGAAAATTACATTGTAAATAAATTTTTGAAATTTTATGTATTTTTTTTTTCAATTTTTAATATAATTAAGTCCAAATAAACCATGTTATTATTATTTAGGATAGTTTTAATATATTTTATGCATGTTTTTTTTATAAAATATTTTTTTTAAATTTAATATATAATAAGGGGTATAATTATAATTTAATATAATATATGGTATATTAATAATTTAATATAAATAAAAAGATATAATTGTAATTTAAACTAAACATAAAAACCTCTCCTAAAAGCCCCCAATAAAAGCTCTCAATACACCATGAGTCTTTTAACAAATAATTCTCCCAAAAAACCCCTAAAAGACCCTCTCTAAAAGACCCCATTAAAGATGCTCTAATACAATATGAGTCTTTTAACAAATAATTCCACCAAAACCCCTCTAAAAGCCCCTCCTAAAAGCCCCCCATTAAAAATGCCCTTATCTCTGATATCCTATGTTTATTAAACTCTTTTCAGACAGTGTAGATTTCTCATATCTTTCGAGAATTGAACTCGGTGGTCGATCACATTGCTAAACTTGGTCATAATTTTTCTCTGAAAGATATCATGAACTACTCAGAGCTCAAAGCTCTCATCCGCAAGGATGCTATAGGCTGAGTGTTAAGTCCTCTTGACACTAGTCTAATTCTTACTTTATAAAAAAAAAAAAAAAAAAAAAAAAAAAAAAAACGGTTGAAGTACGACGGAAAATAAAATTCTTTTACCTTTTTCCTTCTCTGTTGGGCGAAAAAATACTGGCGCTACCCGAGCCGTCTGAAAATTTCACTAGCTTTTTGAAAATTCGGGAGGCATATGTAGTACTCTGCAGCGCAGTGCAATTAGGCGCACCCTATAACGAAATCTGTGCCGTTGATCACATTGCTTACCTTCAATCTTCGCATTTGGTCATTAAAATCAACGGCTATCTGCAGTTTAGCAGGATTTCTTTAATAAAACGGCCGACACATTATTTTCTCTCGCAGTTCGAAAATCTGAAAATAGACCAACAACGCGCTTGCTGAGGCGCTCTCTCGACGAAATTCTCTCTCTACCTTCCCCCTTTCTCTTTTGGCTGTCGTCAGCGTCGGATCTCAAACTGCTGAAACTACTTGCTTCGCTCTGTTGTCCCACGAATTTGAAAGAGTTGTTTTTGTTTCAAGAATATCCGAAAGTGAAGTAGAATTGCGGTTTATTGCACCGACGAGCTCTGTATTTTGCTGTTATTGAAGAGCTTCAGGATTCCGGGGTTTAAAGTTAGGGATTTTGCTTAGTGAGATTGATTTGAGCTGGATTTCGCGCTTATGAATTGAAAAAGGTGATTGGAAGCGTGGTAGCAATCTAGGGTTTTTGTGGTTGTGATCAATATGTATGAAAGGGCTCATGAATTGAGGGTTTTAGGGTTTGTTTGATACCGCAAACTGTTACTGATCCGGAAACAGCGAGCAATTTGTGTAAACTCTAGGATTTTAGAGGCGTTGGAGCAGGAATAACATGTTTTACTCGCAGTTTATATTGGCCAAAAAGGGGCCCTTGGGGACTATATGGATAGCGGCTCATTTGGAGCGTAAGCTTCGGAAGAATCAAGTCGCTGATACTGATATTGGTGTCTCCGTTGGTTAGTTCTTTTCCATTTTCCGTTGTTTGCTCATGAGTGTTTGTTTGTGTACTAGCTTCTTAGCTTATTAATTCATCTGTTGAACTGAATAACTGGCGGCATTTATTACCATTTCTGTTAGTATTATAATATCATTGTGGACAACAGATGCTATCATCTGCTAGGTTAAAGGGAGTGTATCAACTCAGTTATACCTATTACAGCCATCAATTATACTTTGACAAATTTTAAATCACCCCATTTACAGCGTAGAAATTTTGAGTACATTTCATCTTATTATCTCAAATTGCTTTCTGTCTGGTTCTCCAAGTAGCCATGTCGATCCTCATTTACAGCTTACTTTCTACTTTAGCATCCTTAATTAGTTAATTTAGCGATTGTTGATTCTAGTTTGTTTGAGGAATTTTCTTTGGCATATTTAATTTAATTGTTTATAGGAAAGCCATGTTTCTTAGAATGTAAATGAAGAAAAATGGAATGCAAAAAAGCCATGTTTATAGGAAAGCCATGTTTATTTAATTTTACATAGCTTGTTCTTGTCCCCGTATGTGTCACTATTAGATTTAGCATTTTATCAAAAAAAAAAAAAACTATTAGATTTAGCTTGTGATTGTGTACCGGCCTCATTAGTTAATTATAATTTCAGGAGTATAGATCTAAATTTCCCACTATATATATAAAGGAACATGGATGCTATTTTTGTTTCGGAAAGTGCAAAACAGTAACCTATGTAACAGTAATAAAAATAAATATAATTAGTGCTAATACATAGCTATAGATTGTTATCAGTGGGGATTTATAGTGGGGATGAAATTGAAGATATCTAGTTCTTTGCTAAAATGAAGTAAGATTGTGAATTGCTTACAGTTTGTGTTACGATAATATATCATATTATGCATCCTTTGTCAAAGCTTAAGTTTTCATGGTTCTGGTCTCTGCTATTTATGTTTAGATCAGTGTCATGTTCTACCAAAGGTTATGTGTGTATAAAAAAAAATCTACCATATCAGTTTGGATATCTTATGTTTTTAAATATCATAGTTTCTTCTGCGTTCTAGATAATCTTTGTCAGTGTCCATCTTACTACCTCATGGTCCTCATCTATAAGTGTGAAGAATTCCGTAGATCAAATCAATCATGAGTTCATAACTATGTGCTAAAAATAGTGGTATAGTCCTGATACAAAACAGAATCAACGTAATTTGAATATTTGGATAGGATTAACTTAATGTTGCTGTAAAGTTTGACAAGAAAAAATATATGTTGCTGTGAAGTTATTTTTCCACATTTTACCTACTTATTCTTTTCCATTACAGATTCCATACTTTCCCCTGAAGTGCCCATTGCACTCCGTTTGTCTAGTCATCTTTTGCTTGGAGTGGTGAGGATATATTCTAAGAAGGTGAACTACCTTTTCGATGACTGCAGTGAGGCTTTGCTCAAGGTCAAGCAGGCTTTTCGGTCAACTGCTGTTGATTTGCCCCCAGAAGAGTCCAAGGCACCCTATCATTCCATCACATTGCCAGAGACTTTTGATCTGGATGATTTCGAGCTTCCAGACACTGAATTATTTCAAGGGTTAGCTCCTAATACAGTATACCTATCTCATGATCTCACATTTAGTCATTTATAGATTCTTTATGTTGAAGAATAGGAGTTTAAGCTGCCTGAGCAGGACTTGTACACTAAACGCCGCAATTTTTTTTGCAGTAACTTTGTTGATCATCATGTGAGTACAAAGGAACAGATCACATTGCAAGACACAATGGATGGTGTGGTTTACTCAACATCCCAATTTGGATTTGATGGTTGGTGAATCCTACATCCTTTTAGTTGCTTTTGGCAATATGAGATTCTCTGGTGCCTAAAGTTATATTTGTTATTTTCTTCAGAGCGTTTCGGGGATGGAGATGCATCTCAAATTGGTTTGGACCTTGACGAGGTAATTTGATATCTCCAAATGTATAATGAGAGTCATTTACTACCAATTTAAACGTCAGTGAAGAATCCTTTGTAGATATTTGTTAAGCTATAAGTCTATAACACATACATATGGAAATGACTGGAAATGTTTGAAATAAGTTAGGACATTCTATGTACAGAGTCACATTTTCTAAGAGTCATCGGCTATTGTAATGTATCAACCATACTAGTTTTGACTGCCTGCCTGCTGTATCTCCTTGTCTGATATGCATATGATCAATATCGGCTTCATTTATTTATTTTTTCCATACCAGCTATTTCCTGCATATGATCTTCATATACTCTTTTTTCGTGTTAATCGTTGTCTGGTTTCTTCTTATCCAAATGTTGCTTAAATATCTTCTATGTTATCTCATTGTTCTCAACCAGGAGCTACTTTTGAACAAGGGGACATCATCAGGACATGGAGTTTTGCTTACTGCATGGTAAGATGATGGTTTGATAGTCTTGCAAATCTTTGCGCATATGTTTGCTTTCACGGTCTCATAATTGGTGTGCTTATTCTCAGGCACCGATTTTTTGAATTTAATAATCATGATGCTTAGAATGCCTAATAGAAGTTAGTCAGCTTACTACCTTGCTATCTTGCTTAGGGAGATAAAAATGATTTGCTTGGAAATATTAGTGTGAGCATGTCGTGAAAGTGATCTTTATTTATTTCTGTCTTAGTGTTGACTCTAAAACACCGTTTGAGTCGTCATCCACTCAAAAGGATGAGAGACTTGATGAGGAGATGCATGAAGCTTCTGAAGCCATAGTCACTAATTGCAGCATAGAGGTTCATACTTTCTCTTTTGAATTTAAATGTGGACTGGGGGTCTGCTTCTTGGTTTTAGGATATTTGCTTGTGAAGGGTATAGTTATACTTTTTTGTATTGTTTGAGAGATGGAATCTTTTTGGGTTTCAGGCACCATCTACACCAGGATTAGTGGAGGGCCCAAACTTGCCAAGTATTCAAGAAGCTTTAATCAATGATGATTATATGGAGGAAGACCACAACTCAACTCAGTTGGCAGCACACAATATAGGTGGTTCTGCTTTCACTGATGTTGAGGGTGGTATTGATCAGGCTGCTTTGCAGGATAATGATTGTGCTCTTGGCAACCAGAAGACTGAGAAATCAAGGTCACAGGCGGGATCAGCATCTATTGATGAGCCCACGGAGCTTATAGACTCACCAAATACTGCACCTATATCTGGGTTAAATCAGGTCTTTAAAGCATCTGAAGGTCTGGATGTTGAATGTTCTCAAAATGAAACTTTTGGTAATACTGAATTAAATGTTGCATCAGCTGTTAGCGGAGAATTTGGAGAAGCCCCAGATATTGGATTCAATGAAACCACAGTGTCATTAAATGTCTCTTATAAGTCACCCCCTCCTTCTGGTCAACCTGATCATTATCATGAGAAATCTAGTGTCGATGGCTTCTGCTCAGTATCTGAGAGCACGTCTTTTGTTGATAAACCATCAATTGAGCCTGTGGTAGAGGCTGAGGGGAAGCGTCATATCGATCCTTTTTCTGAGAAAGAGGGAGCTCAGGACTTCATAAGACCAGAAGCATCTGAGATGTCAGATGTTGATGCTAGAGAAGATATGTTATATGGAAGCAAGCCTATACTTCAGCCTTGTAATTTGCACAATAATGAGGAAAATGCTGACTTGGACAATACATTGAGTGTGCCGAACCTGCCATCAAAAGAATTTGGAGTTGTCTCAGAGCCGGGTATCTCTGGACAAGATGCAGCCAATGTTTCTGTTGCTAAAGCGCAAGGTTGGTCAGTTTGTATTTTATCTTAAAAGTGGAGATTTGTATTGATCTGCTACTCTGCATTAATTTTGTTTCCTCTGAACTATTGTGGAGTAACATGTTCACTCTTACTCATGGATCCTTGACAGATGTCACAGATTTAAATTTGAATGAAGACCAGCTATTGGATGCTGCTCTTTGCAACAAGTTTGATGGGAAGCCTGATATTTCAAAAAATGTGGAATTAACAGAGAGAAATGAATCCATAGCTTCTGAATTCCCATCGCCTGAAAAGATGTTATCACTTCCAGATGTGCCTCAATCAAATGACTTGTTTGTAGGGTCAACACCAGAAAGAGAAGTTCTTGTACAAGAAGATCAGAATGCCACTGTGAACAAAATATCTGGAAAGAAAAGAAGTTTAACTGAAAGTACTATGACTGTACAAAGCCTAAAATCAGTTGAATCTTCAGAGGCTACTCAATCCAAAAGAACTGTGGACTTCGTTCCTGACGATGATGATTTGTTGTCTTCCATTTTAGGTAATTTATTTTAATCTTTCTTGTAAATTTCTCCTCCATGCTTTGATTATTGATTTAGGTGATACATTATTATAGTGTGCTGTTATTTATCATTGCATGAATCAATTGTTTCAGTTGGAAGACGGTCTACTGTTTTGAAGGTGAAGTCTACTCCACCTGCATTTGACTTGATATCTTCGAAACGCCCCCGAGTTACTCCTCGCTCTGGTTCTCATAAAAGGAAGGTGCTGGTAGATGATTCTATGGTCTTGCATGGCGAGTATGTAATTTACGAGCTCCTTTTGAAACTTTTGTGATAAGCAGTTAGAACTTATTAGCATGAAATGTGATGTATGTGAAAGCATTTTTATATCTCTTGATGGTTCAAACCTCGTTTTCTTTACACTGTGCAGCATAATACGTCAACAGTTGCTAAATACTGAAGATATACGCCGTGTCAGAAAGAAGGCTCCCTCTACTCACTCAGAAATATGGATTCTCCAGAAACAATTTTTGGAAGTTGAAATCTTTAACGAACCCATATTCACGGGTGGGTAACTGCAAAGGGTCAACTGAGATCAGCAACAAGTTATTATTATTTTTATTCCTTTTGAGTCTAATAATTAGGTCAAGTCTTCTCTGATCTTGCCACTCATTGTTGCAGATGTGTGTGCATCTAAAGAGGGATTTTCATAATGTAGTTATTGTGTTTTCCTTTTGTTCTACTCATAATATTCTTTTTCACTTTTCAGGGATGTCGATCGAATTAACTTCTTTGCACTATCAACCATTTGACCTGAGGCAAACCAAGTTGGTTCAGGACGAGGAAAGCAAAGAGCAGTCTATTGCACTAGACATGATTGGATCCCCAATAAAGCGGGCAGTTGGTGAAGAAAATGATTTTGAGGGCACTAGTGTACAATTAGTAGCTGAAGATGAGAGTGCTCAACAACCTGCAGTTTGTACTTCAATGTGGTCTAACATTAAAGATTCTTGTGACGACAGTGGTAATGCTTTGGAAAATGAGAGAATGGCTGATGGTGAAGTTGGACATGCACCTTCATTAGATATTTCAGAGATCAGAACTGACATGGACATGGAGTGCAGAAGAGAACCAGTACTTGTTAGTGATGAAGCTGTACCTCTAACTAGTGCTCAGCCAAATTGTTCTTTACATGTCAGTGATGAAAATATTGCTGAAGACAGGACATGGGCGGATGTCAGATCAGATCAGCATGGGACAGTAAATAAGGATGTCCCTGAATCTGATATAAGATATGATGATAGGGGGCTGCCTTTAGACCATGAGAGAGAGGATTTGGAGATTGGATCTTCAAATCCTGTAGGAGGGCAGTTGGGAACAGAAAATCCTGAGCATGAGACAGTAAATAAGGCCGAGTCCCTAGAATCTGATCTGAAATATGATGATGGGGGCCTGCCTTTAGACCATGAGAGAGAGGATTTGGATATTGAATCTTCAAATCCTGTAGATGGCGATTTGGGCACAGGTAATGCTGAGCATGGGACAGTAAATAAGGCTGAGTTCCCCGAATCTGATCTGCAAAATGATGGTAGGGGCCTGCTTGACCATGAGAGAGAGGATTTGGATATTGAATCTTCGAATCCTGTTGGAGGGGATTTGGGCACAGAAAATGCTGTGTTCTTGGAGGTAGTGAATCCAGAGGATCAGTTTGCTGAATCTCAGATTTTCATGGATGCTACTGGCATTGCTTTTGACCATCCAACCCATGAAAATCCCAATGTAAGCACCCAATTGCTTTCCAATTCAAGCATTATTTCAAACTATGGCATTCAGCCTCGTTTCCTGGGGGTGTTTGACTTTTGTATATTTTGGTGAGGTTTCAACACAACGACACATATAGGTTAAATGTTGGCATCCTTGTGAGTAGCACAAAAAGAGCCTAAGGCTCAGGGGCTGATTAATCTTACCATGTGCAAACTAGATGTGTTATTTTTAAAAATAGGTCAAAGAAACTTCTCATAAATGCTGCTGCTTGCACACTGTATTGAGTTCTAGATAATAAGCCAAAGAAAAAAAAATCTTTATTCTCTAATTTCGTGGCTATCATAATTTATTATTTCTGTAAATGGTTGTGCGACACAGGACTTGGAAGCAGATATACTTGAGCATGATACAGGTGAATTCTCTTTTTCATGAACTCCATTGAATTGATAATCTTTTCTTTTGACTTGGTGCGTGCTGTATTGAAATTATGAGATGGTTGTTAGATCCAAAGAGGAAAAAAGGAAGAGCTCATCTCCTAATTTGATCATGTTGAATGTCACATAAATAGTGGAGGTTCTTCATGCTAATCTTTGGTACATAATTTTTAGCATAATTGTTTTTGTACATCGTGGTGCTAGTTTGGAGGAGCTGAGTTCCTTTATCTCCATCGTTTGAATAGACGGAATTATTTTTGTTTATTTTACTTCTTTCTTTTATGGTTGTAGAAGGTGTTGGTTGGTGTTTTTTACAAAAAAATATTTAACTTTATAATCCTGAGAACTTCTTCCTTTGCCTTAACCTTCCAGATTTTCTGAATTTTGATGATGATGATGATGAGATTGCTCAAGAAGATGAGAACTGTATGCCTAACACTCAAGGACCTCAAATTCTTGATAGTAGTGGTTGGTCCACTCGTACCAGGTGCGCATTCCATTGTTGTCTTTAATTCCTCCTCACTTTGATAAAGAAATGTCATAGTCCATCTAAAAAAAATATTTCGTGGTTGGAATCTGAACAGATGGCCTCAGGACCTGAGTTTAATCTAATTAACCCTTCGAAGGATGTGATTCCTTGTCTAAGTGAATTTTCTCTTTTAATCATACTTGTTCAAGTGCATCTATATCACCAATATGAGGAGCTGTTTTTTGGGGTCATGTGAGCTGTTTTTTGTTCTGTGTAACCAGAGCTGTCGCCAACTATCTTCAAGTCTTGTTTCAAAAAGAAGCTCAGCATGGACGAACAGGTCTTCACCTTGACAATATATTGGCTAATAAATCTCGGAAAGAAGCATCAAGAATGTTCTTTGAGACATTGGTATGTCTTGTTATGCCTATGGATTGATTTCCAGCAATATGGATGATTTCATCTCTTAACTGCACCCAATTGCTCCAGTCAACCAAGTTTTCAAACAAGGTTTAATAATTATCTCACTTCGTTCTGATTTGCAGGTCCTTAAAACCCGGGACTACATCCATGTGGAGCAACCGAGCCCATTTGGAAACATCGGCATTAAGCCTCGAGCAAGGCTCCTGAAGTCGGATTTCTGATTCCTTCCATAGCCGAAGGGAACAACAGTTACAATATACTGCTACTGCCCGCTTTATATATGGTAAAACTAGGTAGGTAAAACTAGTTTAGCTTTGGGGTTTCTCCTTTGAGTTACTCTCCTTTTTAACAGTATAATTGTAGCTCAACATGATGTAGCATTTGATGTCATCATGTAGCCATTGATGATCGTTTTGTTTATATAGGTTTCATTTATATGTAAATATTTGTAAAATGGCCTCCTTACTGGGGTCAGGACTTCTAATTATGTTTGTGTTCTCTTAGAGGGTTATCTTATTTGCTATCTTCTCCTTGATTTGATCCGGGGATTAAATTATAGAATGAAGAAACGTAAATATATGCAACATGATTGGGTTAGTATTTTCTATTGGAAAAAAAGTTGAGTCGTAAAACTAGTCTAATTTTGATTTTATTCAATTTTTGGTGGAATGAATTTGTTTTTCACTTCCAAGTGTTAGATTAATAGGGGCAGTAATGAGTATTCCCCTCGTAGTACATAGTTTTGGTCAGATATTTCTTCTAATCCAGAGTTTGAAGAGGAAAGAAGTCAAAGAACACGATACACGTGCTCGTGCTTGCATTCAGCATCACAGACTCACAGTGCACCAACTCCACTCAAGAGGAATAATTCACAAATAATCTCAAATGAGATTCATTAGAAAATTTTCAGATAAATGCAATGGCAACCAAATTGGTATCACAACTTGAAACTATAGATTATATTCATTTCCTTGATTCTATAATTTCCATTGGTTGAGGTCAAATAGTTCTACGAACTAGTAAGACCTGACCCGAGGAGGCCAATGTTTTATAATGTAGAATGCTAAAGCAAGCGATCTAGTGGTTCACTATTTTTCTTCTGAAGCTTCAGAATTTGGATAATCCAAAGTTCTACTAACTAAGACTATGAAACCACGAGAAAAAAGGGAGGATGCCCTCCACTTCTTTTATGTTAAAGCACATTGTGGTCACCCAAAGAAACCTAAGCATCCACATTGGCTAACCCCTGATGCTCCAGCTGTTTAACTGCGTTTATTAGACCCCTCGTGATACCAGGGAGGAATAAACCCTTCTCTTTCATTTCCTCCAGTAGCTTCTCAGCTCTTCTCCAATCCAAGGCTTCCAAGCAAAGAGTCTGAATGAGCTTACTGTACTCGTCTACATTAGGCTCAACTCCATAACTCTTCATTTCACTCAATAACTTCAATGCTCTATCGTAATTCCTAAGCTTGCAAAAGCCTCGAATAAGCGTGTGGAAAGTTGCTGGACAGAGTTTCGAGTGCTCCTTGGCTTCCTTCAACAGCTCACAAGCCTCATCCATCTGACCCCGCTTGGCATATCCGCTCATAATCACACTGTAAGTATAAACATCAGGCTTCAGCCCCCTTCTCTGCATAAGTCTAAGGGCTTCCACCGCATCATCCATTTCCCCGGCTTTTGAAAAACCGCCTATTACAGAATTAAATACTGCATTTCCAGGAGGAGGGCCAGCCTCAACCATCTTCAGAACCAGCTCTTTTGCCCTATCAACACTCTTTGTCCTGCACAAACCCTGAACCACATGGGAGTACTGATTCATTGCAAGTTTGCGTGCTTCAGGTGAGAAGTCATCCAGCATCTCCAGGGCTAGGTCCACCGTCTCATCCACATAGGCTAGAGCACTGATCAAGATCTTAACTGCATGTTGAGGAGGGTATCTAATGCTCTCTTTCACTGACAGATAGATCAGATGCGCCTCTCTATTTTTTTTGCCTCTGCAAAACATACATATAATTTGCCCCATCTTCTCACTGTCGGGCAGAATCCCAGCATCCAGCATTTTCTTGGCTACCAATGAAGCCCAGCTGTATATAGACCTCCTACAAAGAGCCTCAATGGTGACGCAGTAAGTATCCGCATTAGGAACACATCCGAATTCCTCAAACTTGTTGAAGACCTCAAGTGCAGCCTTGCCCTTTCCTAGTCTTGAGAATGAAGATATCAAATCATTGAGAAGTTCTGCACTTAGCAGGCCCTTTTTCTTCACTCCAATCTCCTTGATCAAATCCCACAAGGCGTATGCGCCATTCCTCTGCACATTCTGGCAGACGCCATGAACAAGAGCATCCACAAGAGGAGTGGTAATAGGAAATTCCTTCTTCTCCATAGCCCATCTGAAGAACCTTATCAAATATACCCCAGGAACAAGGGGGGTTTCAAGCACTCTGAAGAATAAATCTTCATTTAAACCCAGCTTCAACGCATTGAGACTAGATTCTAAGGACTCATCTACGCTGCTCTGCAGCAAATACAACACTTCCTCAAGCTTCTCAGCATCAACGGCATTTCCTTGCTCACCACTCTCTCCAATTGGTTGATCAATCAAGCCAAAAATATCCGTCGAAGCATCACTTTTTCCCTTAATTTCGTCCAAAGCTAATCCGAAACCTCCAGTTAGCGAAAAAGAATCGGCGTGAATCTCCCCAAACACAGTAGTCCCCTCGATGTTCTGAACATCTGGCGATCCGGCATGGGAACTAGCGTCCGAAGGAGATTCTTCATCGGGATCCAGCTCGCTGTGGTCGAGCGAGGTATGAGAGAAAAACCTAGGGTTTTGTAAGAGTGGATTTGCTGGAAACGCAGTGGTTGAATTCAAATGAGAATGATAGGGTCTTGGGGAGAGGGTTTTGGTTAGTACCTGAGATTGATTGTTGGGATACCAGAGCTTCGATCCTGCCAAAGCAGCTCTTGCTATGAATGCAGATCTCCACATCTCATTTCCCTCTGTACTGGATTGCGTTTGCTATCTCTCAAGGTTGAAGGTAGGGTTTTTCTAGCGCCGTGTATCCGGTCTAGACCGGATAGGAATTTTTATAATTTTTGGATCGGAGATTAAACCGGACCGATAAATGTATTTTTTTATTTTATATAAATTAAATTTTAATTATTTTTTCTACTTTTATAACTATTGTGTATAATATTAGATAATATATTTTGTTATTAATTTATATTCATAAAAAAACTAATTTTTAATCAGTGTTATAAGACATAATATGATGTTAATATATAAAATAAAATTAAAAATAATAAAAAATCGGTTTCGGATGAACGAATTGGAAATCGGTCAGATTTAGATCGAAACCAAAATTTTAGAAATATCTGAACCGGGGATTGGACCGTAATTCGTCTGATCCGGTCCAGACATTTTCGATCCGGTCCGGTCTACACACCCCTAGGTTTTTCGTTGCTTCCAACTCCAAAATCCCAAGAAGCGCCTCTTTGTGAGAGTGATGTGCATGTCTCGCTATAAAAAACCCGGTCCAAATTGTGCTAACATATCTATCTTTTATAACTTGACAATGAGATCGAATTCGAGGTTGACTCCCAGCTGGCTATTCACTTTCATCAACAATGGGACTCCCAACACCCACATCCTTGCTCCCCTGGTGATGTGGTGCCACAGTTTACTCGCAAAAGACTGGTAGGTCTGCATCTGGCATACATACCGCAAAGCTAACAAAGTCGCGGATATGCTTGCCAACTTTGCTTTTTTTATTTCCCTTAGGCAATCATGTTTGAGAAGAATCCCTTGATGTTATTCGCAGTTTGATTTCAGACGATTGTAGGAGAGTTTGCTTTCCTCGTTTTGTTATTTTGTAATTTCTTTTTAATATATTTCGGAGAGCGTTGCCTCTCCTTTCAATAAAAAAAACTTGACAATAAGATAACTAATTGTCGAGATTGGCTCGTCCATATTTCTCACACCTACCGTGAGGGAATCGGGTCGCAGACTCCCTTGCCACTTGCCAACCTTGCACTTTCATGTTGCTGCCGATCCTCCTCCGAGAATTAGGAACCTGTTGTTACATGATATCAGAGGGGTTACTATTCCTCCTGTAACTTAGCTTTTGTTTCAATGAAGTTGGAGAGCTTAGCCTCTTTTAACCCAAAAATGTTTCAATGGAGTTGGAGAGCTTACTCTCTTTTGACCCAAAAAACCCACTTACTACCAAAATATTTACAAGATCAAAGAATATAACTTATAATATTTTTTTCTCTTGGAAAATGAAGGCATTCTACGGTGTGAAGCGATAACATTTGACCGGGCATTCATCGAGTCTAGATTAAGTCTTTGTTACGAAGCGATAACATTTATTGTGTATTGCGATGCATACTTTTCGTTCACTATGATACACAACGTTTATGAGCTGAGATGCACATACAACACACATACTTCAATAACTAAGTCTTTTTAATAAAGCAATGAGCATTCCATGTGCATTGCAATGCACATTTTTCATACACTACGATACACATCCCTCATGCAATGTGATGCACATGCAAGTATATAACATGCTCCAAAAACCATGTCTTTTAATAAAGAGATACACGTTCACTATGCGTTGGGATGCACATTTTCCATGCGTTGAGATGCACATACAACACACATACTTCAAAAACTAAGTCTTATTAATGAAGTGATGCACATCTCCTGTGCACTGCGATGCACATTCTCCATGCACTACGACACACATCCACATGCAATGTCCCATGTAATGTGATTAGAGGTGTCAAATAGGTCGGGTTCGGATTTAAGCGTACCAGGTCGGGTCCAAAAACTAAGTCTTTTAATAAAGCGATCTATATCCCATGTGCACTGCGCACATTCCTCATACACTACGACACATATGTCCCATGTAATGTGATTAGAGGTGTCAAATGGGTCGGGTTCGGATTTAAGCGTACCAGGTCGGGTCATTTACGGGTCGGGTTGACTGCGGGTTAAAATTTGCGGGTCGATTGTGGGTCGGGTCATTGCAGGTCATGTACGGGTTCGGGTTGACCCAGCGGGTCGAGAGCGCCTTGTCAAACTTTTATAAAATGAATATTAAAATAATATTTTAATTAAAACAAAAAAGAATAAATCAAAAAATTATTATTATATAATTTTTAATAATCAAATATATCATAATATTTAATATATAAAATATAAACACATTTGTATTGACCCAATGGGTCGACCCAACATGTCAATAACCCAATCCAAAAAATTTCGGGTCGAACGGGTCGGGTCTACTTTTGACCCAATACTTTTCGGGTCAGGTCTCAACCCAAAAAACGCGGGTTGGGTCGGATTTGCAGTCGAATCAAATTTTAACAACTCTAAATGTGATGCATAACCTCAATGCATTGTGATGCACATACAACACACATGCTCTAAAAACTAAGTTTTTTTAAGGGAAATTCCTGTTGGTGTCCCTGAGTTTAGGGTTATTCCTGTTGGTGTCCCACGATTAAGTTTTTTCCTGTTGGTACCCCTAAGGTTTTGGTTTGTTCGCTTTGTAACCAAAATTTTTCATATCCGTATCATTTCGGTTCAAATTGATCAAATCGAAGCTCATCATTATGTTTATTGACATCAACTTAGTAGGATTCGACTCCTAAAACAATCAAATTCATACCCAAACCATTCCGATTTGAATTCTTAAGGTCAAAACGGGTTGTTGCTTCGAAATTCAAATCGACATGGTTCGGACATTGATTTGGGTATTTTAGGAGTCAAATCTTACTAATTTTAGGGCGAGGAACACAATGGTAGACTTGGATTTAATCAATTTGAACTAGAATGGTACAAACATGAAAATATTTGGTTACGAAGCAAACAAACCCAAACCTTAGGGACACCAATAGGAAAAAACTTAATCGTGGGACACCAACAGGAATAACCCTAAACTCAGGGGTACCAACAGGAATTTCCCTTTTTTTAATAAAGAGATGCACTTTCTCTATTCATTACGACACATATTAATTCTTTATGCTTCGTGACACATTCTCTATGGGACGCGATGAACATGCACACACCGTGATTGCCATGCTCCAAAAACTAAATCTTTTTTATTAAAAGAATGCACATGACCTCTTTTAATGAAACTTCAGTCTTAGTCTTTGATTAGAACAAATCCTACTGTGAACGTTCTTTTAACTTTGATTTAATTTACCAAATTGGCATCACGTCCAAACAAAGCCCATTTACACATGAATTTGATCTAAAGGCCCAGGTCAATCCACACTTGTTCGCACATGAGTTAACCTCTACGAAAAATATAGGTATATTTAATAACAGTAAAAATGAAAATATTAGCTGGATTGCCTGGATTGTATATTTCTTGTACGAGTATGTCTGGTTATTGAATTTTTTTGGTCTCTTGATACATTATGGGTTTGTTTGGATTGCATTTGATAATGCCAGATAATGCTTTATCATATGTAATCCAAATGGACCATATATTAATTTGGTTTTCGATCACTTACATTTTGAGGGGGCGTTTGGTTTGACAAAGGGAAATGGATTGAAAAATTAAGGGAATGAAAATGGAATGTGTTAAAATCAAATTTTGTTTGGTTTATCTCATGAGTGAAATGATTACGTTTGTATTACTTTTTTAAGTGTTTGGTTTGTTAATTATTGAATTACAATTTGAGTTATTATTTTTTTAATTTTGCCAAATCTATGCATAACCAGACATAAAGTACCAAATCTATGCATACCAAACATAAGTATCAAATCTATGCATAACCAAAATACAAGTACCAAATGTAACTCTAACACATCCTAATCACTTCTTCTTCAACAAATCCTTGACATACTGTTTCTTCAACGCCGTAGTTGCTTGATAAAAAACACGCAGCTTAGGTTCCTCAACCATCAAGATAGTAGCTACCTGTCAAGTTTAAAAACCATTTCGAATCAAGGTTTACTATAAAAAAACTAGACACATTTCTTAAAATATGACATTGTTACCTCTAAAGCATCTGAAGGAGAGAGATCCAATTTCATCACTTCTTCTAGAATAATATTGCTGTCATTCTCAAGCTTCTTCTTTCTCTCTTCTTCACTACTCCACACTTGAGCCATTACACCCAAATTTGCATTCATATTTTCAAACACTTTACCAATCTCTGTAGAAGCTGATTTTAGAGATGCAGTCAAGTCCCCAACATCATCACTTTTCTTCAATCGAATTCTAGTCTTCTTTGCACTTTTGACAGATGGTGGATCCTTCCTCTTCCTTGACCCACTTGAAGATTACAAAGACTCACTTTGAGCTTCAGCTTGAGCTTCAACATCAAAATCAAGGTCATCCTCGCTATCAAGTGTTACTGAGCCTCTTGCCAAATCGTCATCAATATTCTGAACAGCTTGTACAAACGACTCGCTTGTTGCTCCAGTTGCTCTATCCTTCCCATAAATTTGACTTCTAGCTAATTGGTTAGACAACAACATCTAATGACCCACACATATAAACTTCATAATTCACAAATGGGCAAACAATGATTGAAAATGTTCAACTACTCTGCAACTAATAATACAATTCCAGGATCCTATTTCTATCAAAGACAAAATCTCATGAAGCAAGAAATTAGTAGGAAATTCGAATCTCATAATCCCTATGTTGAGTGACCAAGGTTTTGAGTAAGAAAAGAGCACACAGAATAGTATCAACAACATATAAACTTCATAACTCAACAGTAGTCATTTTCCTACGAGATCTCAAACCCTGAAATCGAAATTCTTTGAAATTAACGCTGAAAATCGAGAGGATCCGTGAAGTAACTTGCTGATTTTTTTTTTCAAGTGATGGAAAATAGATCAACAGTACTCACCGAGTTCACCCAACAAGCGGCGCCAACGAGAGGTGTGGAGGAGGCGATCGAGCGGCGCCAACGAGCGAGTGAGGTGTGGAGGAGGCGATCGAGCGGCGCTAACGAGCGAGTGAGGTGTGGAGGAGGCGATCGAGCGGCGCCAACGAGCGAGTGAGGTGTGGAGGAGGCGATCGAGCGGCGCCAACGAGCGAGCGAGGTGTGGAGGAGGCGATCGAGCGGCGCCAACGAGCGAGCGAGGTGTGGAGGAGGCGCTGGAAAGGAAATGAAATGTCGTGAAGTTGGGAAGGAAACACATCGAAGATTGTTTACAGATTCCTCCTGAATGAAAACCCTAAAAAAAATGCTACCAAATGGCCTATGATGTAAACGGGCTTTGTATCCGTTTGTTTTGGCCCATTTGGAGATAAACAAACGGGTCCTGCAAAAATATATTGAATCAAATTTCTGACCTTGCTGTATAGAAATTAGGGTGTCACAACTTGGTTCTTCAACATGTTAACCTTCTTGAGTCCAGTTCAACAACGAAACAAGGTTAATTTTGTTGACTGTTCTAAAAAGATTTTTACTTATAAATAATCAAAACTGGGTCATGTCAAAAAAAACTTGTCATTCTAAATCCTTAGATTCAACTCTTTATAGCAAATAAAACGTACACTAGCATTTGTCATGAAGCACTTGGAATTAATCGGAACAGTGATGTACTTGTTGAATTCAGTGATGTACTTGTTGAATTCTTACTTACTAGACCAAACTCAATTTTGGTACCAATTTCATTAGTAAATGTTTGTTTTGCAATTAACATTCTTACTTCTTTGATTGTGCTCAACTATTACTCTATACAAGCCTTGAAGCACTCTAAATATATGCACAAAACTCGATTTTAAATCAATTGTTTATTACCAACTATCTGGCAAGCCATGAGAGCCTTTTTTTTCTTCTCAATGCAAGCTCAGTAATTTATGCTTGAGATGCATGAAAACACAGAACCAGCTGAACGTTTTACATGACGAAAGTTATCCACATAAGGTCTAAACAATTTTTCTCTCTTGACATTGATATGATCAGTTTGTACATGTTACATGACTTCTTTTTACGCCGATGTTGGTTTCGAATAAAAGTTTTAACATAAGAAAAAAAAACTACATAACAAAATCTATGGATAATGTTTTCATGACAAATACAGATCTCATTCAAGAACTATGAATGATGAGCAAAACCTAAATGAAAGACATACTCAACCGATGGCAGCATCATGTATACGCGAATCTAAAGTTCGTTTGAAATTATATGTATAAAGCAGATAAAAATACACCAAAAAATGGTAGATTTTATTGAAATAATTGATGATATTTAAAAACATGCACATCAAGCCTGGAGAAAGCTGGCGTACTTGGCTCCAAGGAAAAGCCTCTGAATGCAGAGCAAAGCGTTCTTGGTGACCTCAGCATTTTCATGGTTCATTAACTTCATCACTCTCTCCTTCACCTTAAGGTTATTTGCTATGACCCTCCCAGCGGGATGGTTCTGTATAAACTGTGAGAGATCGAAGCAAGCTACGGCCACTGCTCTTGTATCAGCGGATGTGTCCAATATGGTGATCAGGACTCGCAAAATCTGTATCAGAACAGGAATATATTATGAAGAAACACCAGGGGGGAGATCGAATTGTATTTGACAAACCAAGGATGTGAACAAGGATCAATGGGTCCCACACCGTATCAAAACACCCTTTATACAGAAACAGAGAACCTCTGACTAACTTCTGATGTAACTAATCTACTCAATTTTTTTAGAATAGAAGAGGAATAGGGTACCTGGAAATCATTTTCTTCGAAGTTCGAAATGTGTTCACGCCAAAAGAAAGGGTCCTTGTGCACAGGAGACCAGTCAAGATGACCCAGCAGAACTTCCTGCTTGTACTTGTCAAATGAGCTCATTTTCTTGATCTTATCCTTCAGGTCTTCTTCTAACTGACTCAAGGCCTCCAATAGGTCCTGCAAAATCATATCAATTTGGATAACAATAAATCAGGATAAGTGGTCTTACACAATTCAAGAAGCCTGCATCATATATGGTAAATGTGTGCTTCTAATCCAATAGAATAGAAATGCTTCTCAAAATATTTCCTATGCATCTCCTGCTGTTTCCCTATCCTGTCTACTACACCATCCATCACCAGGAGGGTGGAAATATGAGTCCAGGATTAAAATAGGAAAGCAAGAGACTGAACTGCTGCAAAAAAATGGTGTTCCAATATTACAAAATTCGTTGCAGCTTCTCCTCATTATCAGGAAATTTGTTTTACATAGGTATCACAGTATAGCGTACACAAGAATGAGGACTTTACCCACCTCATCACTCCAGGCCTGTGTCTTTAAACTCTGAACTATCTGCAGCATTCCAAGATCTACCATCTGGGCACCAAAGTTCCCTTTAGGAAGCAAGTTTCTTAGAGTCAGCACAATAACCCGAACAACCTACAGGAAATTCACAGGTTTCAATTATTTAATAGAATGGTATAAACACAGATGCAAGCTCTTCAAAATTCAGTAGTGCTAAAATTGAAGGCATGGCCATCACAGCAGTAGAATGATTAGCATCATATATATGAACAGAGGCTACAAGGCTTGGGTCAAATCTTCCATGTGGTGGATCTACAGTTTTACATGGGTGGATACACACAAACATTAACTTAAATATATCTATTTTTGGTTTCAAATAAAACTAGAAGCGTACCTTCTCCTTTGTCGAACTTTTGATCACCTCAGCCAGACGTGGCAGGCTTCTGGAAGTAGCCAAGTATTCAATAGCAGGTTCATAGAAGGATAACAGCCAGATACAAAGACATGTTTCATAGAGAAGCTGCCAGAAAATCATACTATTAAGTGAATAACCGATAAGCATATATGGAAAGTCAAAAAAGTTGAGCTTCCAAAGGAACAGCCCCAAACAAGAATCAGTTATCCCTCCAAAAACACGAATTTTACCTGGATAGATTGCTGGGTAGATGCTGGAGAAATTAGTGGGATGAGAAGCTTCACACCATCTGCTTGTACAAAACAGGACCTGACCAAGGGTTCCTTCAATATGACAGCAAGACAACTGATAGAAACTGGAATTGCATGACTAGGATGAGTAGGTTTCCTAAGCTGCAAATTGATAAGGAGATAATATATAAACCAGAAGCATACAGCAGTATGAAGCTATGAACTAATGGGTCCATAACAGAAAACACAAAGAAACAATATTATACTTCAGAGACCCCTAGAAAATCAGACATTCATCTAAGTAGCACCTTTGCACAATGTTTCCAAATTAGCAACCAAATAAACTAAAGAAACAAACAAGGGTACACAGTACAAACCTGTGCACAAAGCCACTCAACTAACCCTTTCAAGACATCATCAAGGGTAGTCAATTTGCTCTTTGAATCTGAAAATTCTCCATTGGCAGTTGCATCATGACAGATCTTTGGTCTAGCACTGTAACAACAGAAGCTAATACTGTTATTGAAGTCAAGTACATAGGTGCGTCAATCCCGATAGGTATTAAGGTTTACTACCTCATTATCAGGGAAAGTATCTTGCAGCTGTTCTCTTGTATAAACCAGTTGCCCCTCCACAGCAGCCTGAAGTGAAGAAAGCTGGAAAATTTTAGTATTCATACAAGTGATACAATCTCAATCTACATAGACAAAAACAAAACATTGAGTATGGATATGCAAACACAAGAATGTCTAGCATTCTCACTATGGTTAGTGAGACACTTAACTTAAGAAAGGTTCGTAGATATCTTCTGCAGCAAGTGATTTGTTGTGAAATAATCTTGCTCTTTTGGGGTTTGCTGTAAGGGAGAAATAACAAACATTATTATATCAACTTCTTAACAAACTTCAATACATAATAAATTAATGTGAAGACATGAGGCTGAAGATAGATTTTTAAAGTTACCAGTTAGCATGTCATCGATTAACGCGAGGACATATTCAACTGTTTCTTCCTTATAGATATCACGTAATATGGTCACAAAGACTCGAATGTAGGCTGGACCATCCTATAAAATCACATGATCTGATTAACGAAAAATGAGGACAAAGACATACTTGAAATACTATGTTATATTAATAGAATAGTGGGTACTGAAGGGGGTAGTACAAAAAACATGAACAATCCAGTGTTTATAGAGGGTGGAAAGAAGACAGAAAGGTGAGAAGTAGTAATTCACAAAGGTGATGAAAAGGCAACATTAACAAGATGTAGAAAAGAGAAGAAAAGTCATAAGCTTTACATCATCCAGTAATGGTGCTTTTGTGCTCTCTGGTTTTTTATCATAACGCCTCAGTAGCTGAAGCGATGTCCCGGTTATCAACTTAGTGGTCATGTATGTCTCCCATGGGATGTCCCTTTTTAGCACCTAGCAATACGGCAAAAAAGCATCATATTAACAAAAACCGCATGAAAGGTTTTGATTGAAAGAAAAAGATTCAGCTGATCTAATTGCAGATATCTTTTGCTCAAATCTTATTAGCAGTCGCAAATTTCAAGTCTGACGATTAGCATTGTCAAATTTGTGGCCATGAAATCACCCCGTTATCCAAAATCTCATTCTGGAATTTCGTGCTTCCCAACCTTCCAGATCACATCTTCCACAACCTCCGTCAATGAAATTGATTTGACTGGTAGCTAATCTAACACCAGTGGGCATAGTTCACACAGGATAGATCACAAATTCATGAACCCTGAACTTCAAATTGGATCTAGAATTAGACACAACAAGCAAACTACCGCAGGAATGCCAGATCCCAATCGCGAAGAATTGCACAAAACCGTGAACAAGATATGTAATTGACGAATTAATAGAACCCAAAATTCGCGCAAATAACGAATCCATATAAAATTTACATAAAACTGTTCAGTGAGCATGGAGAAAGAAGAATTTTCGAAAATTGTGAGGAGAGTACAGACATGAAAGAGAACCAACCTCATCAGTGCTGAGTTCGGCTTGTTCGATCGCCATAGGCTTTTTTTCAAGGTGGTATGTAGGATGAGTTACGAGTTGCACAGGAAGAGCCCAATCGAAGAAGAGGACAAGGCTAATCACAGAGAGATCGAGCCAGAGGAGAGGATCATGAGTCTCGTCAGTACAGGTAAACGGCGTCGTATTAGTAGCGTTTCGGAACCCTGGAAAAAATAATGGGGAAAACGACACCGTCTATTAATTGAGACAGATCTGGCAGTGGAATCTCGATCACGAGGGGAGTGGAGAAAGCAAACATTAATACAACTAGAAATCAAAGCGGACTTTTGTATATACGTTGTCGCGGTTTAAATGTGAATTTATAATATATTAATTATTGTTGTATATTTTATTTTAAATGATATATTATTTGATATGTATTTAATGTAATATCTAAATATTTTAGATATAAAATACTATGATTGTACGAAGTATAATTTTATTTATTTTTTTGATCAAAAATTCAATTTAAAATTTGAATTATGGCGATAGTTATTTTTTATAGGAATACATTTTTTTCCTTTGAAAATATTTGGGAAATATTTTACAAATTCATATCTAATTATATGTTGTGCAAGAACTCTCATTTCATTTGTAGGCAATATTGAACATGAGTATTTATAAGAAACTTCCTACAACAACTCTCATTTCATGCTCTATTACCCTCCACATTTCTAACTTTTGCCTTTATCTTACAAATATATTGCCTTTTAATAATGTTTTTTGTTATGCTTTAGTTATTAATATCCATTAATATTTTTTTGTGTCTGAAATATATATCATTTTATTGATCACATTGACTTTACCTATTCTTATAAGTAATAGAAACAATTGGTGACTCTGCATATTCTTAAACCTTGTTATATTTTATATACGGGTTTTTCGCTTGATATCCTTGAGGTAAGGCGAAATTCGCGAGGTGCCCCAAATATTCACCTATTTCACACGAGAGTCCGACATTGCCGGCCTCTTGGGGGGAGAAAACCCTAACAACTTCTGGAGGGAGAGATCGCGACTGGCATCCTTGATGGAGTTCTTGACGTGATCGAACTTCTTCATCTTGGAGGTGGAGGAGGATAACTTCTTCATTGAATCGAGCTTGGATCTGTCAATGGCGGATCGAAGGGACTTGTAGGAGGCGGTGCGATAGATGAGAAGTCAGGTAATGGCTTCACAGACAAACGCTTCTTCCAAACGCTTTGCTCTCAACAACGCCATCCAGACTAACTTTGCCAACAAAAATCTCTCCCAAGTACTTGCTCTGCCAATCGTGACCTCCATCTTGGGGTCTTCTAATTTTTCCTCCCCTCTAAATTAACAGTAATGGCGTTTTGTGTGTTTGATTTGAAGGGAAGATTGGTCGGCCATGGCGGTTTCATTGTCTTCCAACCTCATGAAGCTATACTCTCCGGCCACCGGACATATGAAAGGTCATGCGAGGTAGTGTATTTATATGGTTTTGTTGTTGTGATGTTGACTGTAGGTTTAAGTTCGATTGCTTCTAACCGTCCACACTTGATTGCTAGGAAGGTGGGAAGGCATGAAGTTAATATTGTCGGCGATTAATGTGCAGTTATAGGTGAATGAAAGTGAGAAGGGAAACCGTTTTGTGTGGTAAACAATTTCAATTACACACCCCTATATAATCGTAATTGATCCTTTAACATTTAATCCTCTTGGAAGGTAAAACAGGCTGAAATATGCAGAGGCTCCTACACATTTATAGCATTTAATCTCTTATAGATTATTCCCGTACACAATGTTGTACCAGGCTAGGTCCATTTGAAGACACTCTTGGGCCCATTTAACCAATAACATGTTTTAGCTTTTTCATTTTAGGGGCTGATCCATTTAACCATTAAGATGTTTTAGCTTTTTTCATTTTAGAGGCTTAAAAGTTAGCATTCAATGACAAGAATGCTAACTTTTAAATAGATATAGATTACATACTTCCCTACCACCTCACAATCTATACACAATTCTATCTTTTTAATTTTAGGGCAGATAATCCCAATTTTGATGGGAGTGGTATAGGGTAACATAAACTTCTCAAATTCATAAACTATAATTAGTATAACACTCGTATCTTGTACGAGTGAACATTATTTTATAAAATTAATAATAATTATTTATGATTAAATTAGGCCGTTGTTATTTCACGCAGCGGGTAAATTGCTATTTACCGCACTGCTTCGCCCGTGACGCACCAAATATATCCGTCCATGACGGACAGAAGCAATCAACGCATCACAGACGGATCAACTTCGTCCCCTTCGTCATTTTACCGAAACATTCGAACCCTCTCGCTCTCTCCTCCATTCCATTCGTCCTCTTCGATCTCTTTCTTTCCATCCATCACGTACGAATCTAAGTCGTCCATTACGAATCATGTTAGTTAAATCTATCATTGTTCTTGGCTTAGTTTAATGGTTTTGAAATTATTAAATGTTATTTTAAATTTTTGGATGAATTAAGTTTTAGGGTTTAAGTGTTCAATGTTGAATTTACTTGTATAAATGTTGTTTGAAATTGAAAATTAAAAATTGCTTTGATTTGGACAAATGTTGTTCGAAATGATGTGGTTGAAGGGGTTGATTGGATCTGGAAAAATTGCTTGGGGCTGAAGGGGAATAATCTGTCCGTGACGGACGGGTTCAGTGGATCCGTGTCGGACTGACATTGTTTATCCGTCACGGACAGATCTTTCCAAGCCGTCACAAACGACTCTTGTATGTGTGTTGTTGTTGTTGTTGTTGTTGTTATTGCTCCCTCTAAAGTCTTATTTTTTCATGTTACAGATGAAAAATCAAACAAGATCTGCCTATCACAGAAGGTAGAACGCTGTCCGTGAGGGACAAGAACAAGAAGAGGATCGTATAGTATATCGAAGGAGGCATCAGAAGAAATTAAAAAAAGACGACGAAGCAGGACCGAGTACGGTCCATGACCTGACTGTACCGGTATATGCAGACCCGTCACTCGATACCATGGCATTCAACGATCCACCTATATACCAGAATAACCCAGATGTGGTAAGTAACTATACATATGCTTAGAGAATAATCTATCGGTTATTTAATATTGTTTATAATAATTTGTGTTATAGGATCCGACATGATATGTACCTCCACCTGAGCAGCCTAGTGGTTGGCCCATGTGGCCAGGAGATATGAGTGGGCAAGGAGTTTGGCCCGCTCAACAACCTAGCTTCGAGGAACCGACTGCTCCTAGACAACCTAGGCAGGCTGGAGGTCGGGATGCTATCGATCCAAAGTTGATAGGACCTGTACCGGGAGGTCTAGAGATCCCAAACTTGCTGTTTAGCTTCACTGCTCACACAACATATTTCATTCATCAGGGCATCGTAAGTTATCAAAACTTGACGATGTTATTAAATTATTTCCCTATTTATTGTTGTATCTAACATGTTCTTTTTATAGGAGCGAGAAACTCTAACGTTTCAGCACAAACATGAGCAACTAAGGAAATGGAGGCTTGACGATCGCTCTCCATGGCGCCATCTTGTCCAAAACAGCTGCATCACACATTTGCAGGACCTGATCTACACTTATGCAGATCAGTCATTGATTTATGCATGTGTGAAGCGATGGCAGTCGGAGACCAACTCATTCCATATGTCATTTGGAGAGATGACGATCACTCTCATGGATGTCTACATGATTTTGGGGCTCCGTCTTGATGGGCACGAAATGTGACTTCCTATCCAGGATCGCTGCAAGGGCAAAAATGAATTGTACAATGAACAATCGTTGAGGGAAATGGAGTTCTTTTCCTTGACACCCGAGATGGCTATACGTGGGCTCAGTGTAGACAACCTAAAGAATCACTACTTGACCACAGGGCTAGATGATGAGTAGACCGCGTCGGGTTATTTGATGTACCTGATGGGCTCGACCCTGTTTCCTGACAAGTCCCAACACATGTTGCCCATTCTTTATTTGACCTACGCGAGTGACATTCATACCACTCGCAACCTTTCTTGGGGTTCCAGTGTGTTGGCATTCATGTATCGGTCATTGGGCGAGTGTTCACGGCATGAATGTCATCAGATGTCGACCTGCTACACGTTGTTGCTGGTAAGAATTGTGTTGCATATTGTTTTTTATATATTTTAATTAAATTTAAGGTATAGGTTGATATGTTTGTAAAAACATATTTATGTACAAGCTTGGATCTATCTATACTTCCCTAGCTTTCGTCCTGAACAAAATCCATGCTTCGGAGACGTTGTGCCATATGCCAACCGATGGAACCCTATGCAGACTCGTAGTAGGCAAAGAAGAAACTATAGGGAGGATCTAGATTTAATGCAAGCTTGGCATGTAAGTATCATATGATGTGGTTTATTTCTCATATTAAAGTATTACAATTGTGTAAAGTTACTTACGGTTGTGTTAATTGCATCCAATTTTGTATAGGTTGATTGGCAGCCTTATGGCTATGTTAATTACAGTATGCCGGAGTTAGGACCTGCCTTTTTTCATGGGGTCATATCATTTCTGAGAATTACCGAGCCTTATATGTCGGATAGGGTATCGAGGTAATTTGGAGTGGTACAAGGGATTCCCCGCCCGGTTATAGAGCCCATCAAAGCGCACAAACATCCCAGCATCAGGAGTTATATAGTATAATATGACCCTGCTTCAAACTGGAGTTGGGATTACAAGAAGTGAACACTCCATCTGGATCACACATATGTGCCATCCTGCTTCAGAAGGATATGAGTGCAGTGCCGACTACATGGAGTAGTACATACCTCGTACACACCCATGTGTCAGGCCTCATGATGCTGGCATCAGAGATCCTATCCAGGTAAAAATATGTGTTGGATGTTTTTTTTAATTTACATATACAATTAAAGCTTTACCTTAGTTATTTTTTACGTATTTATGTAGGTCATTGGACAAGCATTGCATCGTCTAAATCCTTTCCATGATGCGGAGGAAGAGCAATTATTCAACATGCGCGAAGCTGTGCGACACTGCATTCAAGACTTCAGACCCTTCGAACATGACAATGATGAGGAGGACGACGAATATTAAGATGCATAGGTTTTCATTTGGTACTTTGGTTGTATTTTAGGGAGTGTCGCACGGTTTATGGAATTGTAATTTCTTGATTAGTTTTATGGTGATAATCAAACTAATTTGGATGTCTTTGCCATAACTTTTATATCGCACATTTGGTACTTTGTTGGTAATTATCGGTCGATGCAATGGATCTCCACAAATACCTAGCGGTCGAAATTAAATTTATATTGTCCTAGATAGAGGCAAAAAGAGGTAGAAGAGAATTACAGAAGCAAATCCTAAAATACCATCCTAAAAAAGTTGTAACACCCCCGACTTATGTCGGTAGTGCCACACGCCAGTGACCTCAGACGTTAATGTCCAAAGTCACCCCATGCTTTAATCGGAACACTTAAGCTTAAATAAATACATAAATATTAAATAACGAAAGAATAATCAGCGGAAGACATTTTAAATGAATAAACTCAACCTTTTATTAAGATTCCTCTCGTAAAATGAGAAGGACGGTTTTACAACAAAGTATAGTGACAGCGGAAGACTTTTTAAATTACAGTGGAAGACTCTTTAAAGTAGTCATAATTACATGACTATGTATTACATTTATTTCAAACTAAACATAGACGCCTTGGAAATATTACTTCTTAAAACACAAACTTCAACTGCAAGCCTTCTCTTCGACTGGTTACTTCAATCGTCGAGGACAAACCTCTGATGTGCCGTATAGGATGGATGACACCAGCCAACCATGCAAGGAATAAAATCCGGTTGGTTAGTCTAATGAAAGACTATGCAAGGGTACAAACAGAAGGGTTCTAGTGATTGTAACCATTTACTATCATTGTCCCTCAAATAATAACCGAAGGAACGATACATAACCCGAAACTTTCACGGAATGATAGAAGAAGACATGCATCGAAAAGAAGACTCCAACGAAATTGAGTCTTTATAGGAAACGTGTGACAATTGTCTAGGAATGTTAAGTTTTCACACAAGTTTAAAACATGACCTTGATTATTTGGGTCTACGACCAACCCCACCGCGCAATGCGAATCCAGATTGGAAAGAAGACTTACTCTAACAAGAGTCCGGGCGGGTTCCACGTTGTACTTTTCGCACGAGGGTATATTAATTATGTGCGTAAAAGCACTTATCTTATTTACTTTCAAAACGTACACTCACGTTAAGGCTTTTAATTTCCACAACAGATCTCGCAATGAGATATAGAACATGGGACGAATCCCGAATTTTGGCACTAGCTAAGTGCACCACCACCTATGTTCGGATAGGGGTAGGTCATTATTTTGGGGCAAAAATATCGATTGACCTAAATCGCCTTAGATGGGGTAACGAGTCGATCAGATAGTATAGAATAAATCCAAATCAAATAAACAATCAACCACATATAGAATATAAGCGAAATTATAGTATGATGTATTGATCAAATGACAACAGAAATGAATCGAAGTACAACTTATCCTCGAGAAATAAGAGATCAGGTCTTGTCCGACCAGCTATCCCGATGGCTCGACCAACAGTAATCAGATAATGCCCTAGGGGAATTGAACGAGAATCGATATGCTAGCAGACTTTTTTGAGAGCTCAGTAGACAAGTATTGTTCGTAGACGTGTGGCGTGTCGATCATTCTTTTATGGTCTATTTATGTCATTCTTTCCATCGTCCGTTACTGTGTTTACGAGATTCTCCATTTAATCCTATACGTGATCTCCGAGATCCTTCTTTAATGGCATTTTAATCCTACGCTTGATTGGGTTACCGTTTGCCTTGGATCGAGAAATTAATGCTCTGGGCGAAATTCTCGGGGTTGGTCGGATCCCATGCGTTCGAGCAACGTCCGACGCCTCTCTTCAGCCTTCTCGGCCTACTCCTTCACTTGAGTCTTTGGACCAATCCGCTTGCATTGGCTCCATTGGATCATGTTGAGCCCAACAATAGCCCCAAGTTGTTTTGGGCTCAAGGCAGCCATGAAACGGGAGTCCAAACAACTTCCACTCTGCACGATCTCCACCCTCCGATCTGGGCGCGACAGTCGAGGGCTAACGTGGCGACGATCTTGCGGCGTGATGGGACGTCTCTGCGCCTTGATGATTCCCTCCATAAATCCGAAATAGGTTCTGACGGTTTCAATTCATCTTCTCCCCTTTGCCTCTTACCTTGGTAGGTTTTCTGAGTTTTTTTTTTCTTCAGAAAATTGCTTTCCGATTTCCCCCTCTTTCTGTTCTGGAAATGGTTTCCAGTGATTCTTCTGAGTCGTCTGCTACTCACTCGAACTCGGGCAAGAACGAGGCTCCCCCCCTTTTCCTCTTCAAGGAGGCTGATGCTCTGACGGGACGCTGACGGAGGTAGAGCTGGAGCAGATCCTCCAAGTCGGATGCTTCCCTCCTGAGACGGTCGCGAGGTTGCCGCATCCGGACAAAAGGGCCAACGCTCATTATGAGGGGTGGATTTGCTTTTATGCCTACCCATTTCGAATAGGTCATACGTTTCCATTTTCTTCTCTTGTCAGGGATTTTTTGGCGACTCTGGCGCTTGCGCCGTGTCAGGTCATGCCACAAGCGTGGCAGATCCTTAGGGTTTTGGATCTGCTGAATTCTCAGTCTGGAGCCGGTTTTAATTTTGACGTCCTGTGGTACAACTACTCTCTGGGGTCAAAAAGTTCCTCTCGGGTCCAGTTGCGCATCCGTCCGGGTCGGAAGCCTTTGGTGGCTAACCGTGACGTAAACGACCGTGGATGGGGGTCAAAGTTTTTCTTCGTCGAGCATTCGTCTCTGGAGAAGGGGGTGGCTGTTCGTTTTTGCTGTCAGAGTGGCGAGTTGAGAGTATGTATTTGTTTTTTTTGCCCAGTTTATGTGTTTTAACCTTTTGCTTAACTCTTCTTTTTTGTAGTCCCTGAAGTCGAAGACTTGGAAGAGGATGCTCAGTCGGAAGGTCTTACCAATATAATTCTTGGTATCCTTGCGTCAGAGCGGAAATTTGTGAAGGTCTGACCACTCTTTCATCATCCTGGGTTAAGTGTAAGTTTTTCATTTGAGTCATGTATCTTCCATTGTGTGCTTGTATCTTATGTCTCTTCTGGTATGTCAGCGTCTCCAGCTGGTCGGTCAAGTTCTCGTTTGAAGGGAGTGTTTGGGAAGGGTCTGATAGAGAAGAGGTTGCAGCGGCTAGGGCCTCGTCGAGTAAATCGACGCCGACCGAGTCATCTCTTCCAGTCAAAGTCGGCTCGAAAAGGAAGACGGGTGTTTCTCCTGACGTCGGGAAGGTTGTGGTGGAAACTTTAAAGAAGAGGTCGGTGGTCACTCATGGAGTCGAAAAGATCGACTCGGTCGGTCGATCGATTGCTGATTTGTTCTATGCCCAGGATCCGACTTTGAAGTCTGAAGCTGATGGCGTTTCTCCTTTGGACTGCATCGGCGAGGCGGGGTGTTCTGCATGGAAGGTAAGTCGTCTCGTCGAATTTTAAGTACACATGTTTTCTCTCTTGAAAGGCCGGTTGGTCTTGAGTTTTTATTTTGTCTTTCTTTTTCAGACTTTTCAATTCCTCTTGGGTGCGTATTCTGGGGTTAAGGAGATGGTTGCTAAGGCTGAGGATAGGGCTGCTAAGTCAGAGTCCGACCTGGCATCTCTGAAGACCAAGATGGAAGGGGCTGAAAGCCGCTTCAGGGACGCTGAGCGCCGCTTCACTAGAGAGATGAAGAGTTGCCAAGATGAGTTGGATGTTTGTCGGAGGGAGCTTAGCGAGAGTCAGACTGGTGTTGAAGAGAGGGTTAAGAAGGCTAAGATTGATGTTGGTCGGATCGCAGGCGACGTAGGCACTTTTTATGCGTTGAAGTCACGTGTCGAGATGATTGAAGAGTTTGAAGAGGGCAAACAGGAGGCCTGGGACCTGAAGGCAGAAAAGGAGACCATGGATACCCTATTTCCGAAGGGGAATCCTGGTTCGGAGCTGTTCCAGCTGGCTGGCATCGGAGAAGAGTCCCCAGACGAAAGCGTTGGTGAAGACGAGGTCCACTCTGGCGACACTGTGTCAATTGAGCCCCAGCCTTCTTCCGACCCGACTCCTAATGAGGGTAACGTTGCGACTCCTGACTCTTAATTGTTTTCGTGAATGACTTGTGGTCCCACCTGCGCGTGGGTAGAATACTTTCTGGTTTGGCGACCCGTCTACCATCGCAGGTCGCATAATATGTTTTTTAAGAATGCTTGAATTCCTACATGTGTGTAGGCAGACAATATGTTTTGGTGACCCGTCCATCATCGCGGGTCATGTGGATGTAAAAAAGTTAGACTTTCTTTTATTTGACGTAATCTATTTTACAAAGGGTCGATCTTGTATCGTGTCTATGTGTTTTTGTCGGACTCTTCTAGAGAAGGTAGTCGTAACGCCTTTGATCTGTGTCGGATTTGCCCATGTGCTCCATCGAGTAGGGCTTTCCGCGTTTGTGTGAGAAAAGGGAGGCCTGCAAATGTATACGTTTACGTTTAGTCATGACTTAGTGTTATACCGAGGAGGAAAGCAATATGTCTTTATTGCATATATGTAATAAGGTGTTTCGACCTTATGTTTTGTATAATGCAGGCGGTGTACCGGCGTGCCTCTGGTACTCATCTCCTCGTGTTCTGATCGATCGTGTAAGTGTAATGTGAACGCTCTTGTGTGACTGGATCCAGCTTGCATGTCTATGTTGTCCTGTACTTATGGTCACAAGAACGTATCCTTGCTTGATATGAGTATTAGGTTTATGAAATAGAATTGAGTTTGTGTCAACGGATAGCATACGAAAAGTGAGAGGGTTTTAGTGTCTTACCATGTGAGTTTAGAACTGATACAACTTTAGATGTGTAGCGTTCCAACTTCTTGGGATTGGTCGTCCGTCTTTATCCTCCAGTTGATATGCTCCCTGTCCGACTACTTCTTTGATGAGGTAGGGACCTTCCCACTGAGGTGCGAGTTTTCCATCGGTCGGATTCTTGGTGTTTTGGAATGTCTTTCTAAGGACCCAATCGCCAATTTTGAAGACTTTGGCTCGAACGTTCTTGTTGTAACTTCTTGCGACCTGCTACTGGAATCTGACCATTCTAATTCTGCCTTTTTCCCTAGTCTCGTCCACCGTATCCAAGTTGTGTGCTAGCTCGACGTCATTTTGCTCATTCGTCTGGAGGCTGTAACGGGCTGTCGGAACTAGTAGTTCAGCGGGAATGACTGCTTCACTTCCGTAGACGAGGGAGAATGGTGATTGTCCGGTCACGTTCTTTGGGGTGGTCCTGTCGGACCAGAGGATGAGAGGAAGCTCGTCTACCCATTTTCCTTTAGCCCCTGTGAGGCGTTTCTTGAGGTTGTTGATGATTTTGTTGCTAGACTCGGCTTGTCCGTTGGATTGCGGATATCGAGGAGTGGATGTGACCAGCTTGATGTTTCATTGGTCGCAGAAGGCTCGAGTCTTATGACTGATAAATTGGAAGCCATTGTCGCATACGATTTCTGACGAGACGCCAAATCTGCACAAGATATTGCGTTTTATAAACGAAATGACATGTTGATCTTTTACCTCTCGATAGGCTTAGGCTTCGACCTATTTGGAAAAATAGTCTGTCATGGTGAGGAAGAAGACTCGTTGGCCCGATGCAGGTGGTAGCTTTCCGACGATATCCATTCCCCATCTCATGAAGGGCCACGACGCTAAAGTCGGATGGAGGAATTCCGAGGGTTGGTGTGGAATGGGTGCGTGTCGATGGCAGGCGTCGCACTTCTTGGCATACTCCATTGCATCTCTATTCATTGTGGGCCAATAATATCCCGTTCGCAAGGCTTTCCCCTAGAGGCTTCGTCCTCCGGTGTGGTTGCCGCATTCTCCTTCATGTAACGATTGTAAGATGTGTTTGACTTCTGGAGTCTTGAGGCATCGTAGGAGTATCCCTGTGACAGATCGTTTGAACAAGACATCACTTATAACGTCGAAGGAAAGAGATCGTACCTTTAGCCTTTTTGCTTCCGCTTATCGTTGGGTAGGATGCCGTCTTTTAGCCACTTGACGTAAGGTAGCGTCCAGTCGTCACGATCATTGACGATGTCTTCTTCTGGTCGATCGCCTATTTCTAGTGTGACAAGTTCTTCTAGCGGTGTGCTCCGATCCTTGGGTGATCTTGGGACAGTTGGTGTTGTGACGTGTGCCAGTGGGACGTTTGGGAATTCATTTGGATCCAAGACGAACCCTAGGTTGGCTAATGCGTCAGCCTGAGCATTGAGATCTCTGGAACCTGTCTGATGTCGAACTTTTGGAATTGGTCGATTAGTTTCTTGACCACGTCCAGATAAGCTATCATTCTGTCGTCCTTGGCGTTGTACGATCCTTGTATCTGATTTACGACTAAGAGGGAGTCGTAGATGACTTCGATTTCTTGGACCCCTAGGTCGTGTGCCAGGATGAGCCCGAATACGAGTGCTTCATACTCAACTTCGTTATTGGTCACGTCCCATTTGCATCTTACGGCTTGGGCTATCTTGTCCCCTTGTGGTGATTTTAGCACGACTCCCAGCCCCGATCCTCTTGCATTCGACGTGCCGTCTGTGTGGAGCTCCCATTTACCTGTTTCTTTCATTACGAGCAATTACGTTGCTTCTTTGACGGCTTCTTGTTCTAGGGTTGGGCTGAAATTTGCCACAAAGTCGGCCAATGCTTGGGACTTGATCGGCGTCCTAGGCTCGTATTCGATACCGTAACCGTTGAGGTGTATGGCCCATTTGGCTACTCGTCCTGTGAACTCTGGTTTCCTCATGATTGCTCTCATGGGATGGTTAGTGCGGACAATTATAATATGAGACTCGAAATAGGGTTTGAGTTTGTTTGACGCCATTATCAGTGATAGGACGAGTTTTTCCAACGTCGAGTACCTTGTTTCCGCCGGGAGTAGCGTTCGACTGACGTAGTAGATTGGTGATTGCTTATCGTCTTATTCTCTGACCAGCACTGGGCTTACGACGGATGCCGATACTGCTAGGTATAACAACAGTGGTTCGTCGTCTTTAGGCTTTGCCAACAACAGGGGGCTGGCCAGATACTTCTTTAGATCTTGAAATGCGACTTCATGTTCTTCTGTCCATTGAAAGGACTTGCACCTGTCTGACGACTTCGAGATGAACCTGTTTAGAGCTGCTATTCGACCTGTCAGCTTTTTCACATCCTTGACACATCGAGGGGATCAGAGGTTGATGATGGCTTTGACCTGCTCTGGACTGGCTTCTATTCCTCTTTGTGTCACCATGTACCCCAAGAATTTCCCTGTCGAAACTCCGAAAGAGCATTTCATAAGATTTAGTTTCATGTTATATCTTGTTAGTACCTCGAAGTTGTCACGGAGGTGATCGATGTGGTCCTTCTTCTTTTTTGACTTGACTAGCATGTCGTCTATGTAGACTTCCATTGTGTCCCTAATCTGATATTTAAACATCTTGTTGACTAGTCATTGATAAGTAGCCCCTGCATTTTTTAGTCTGAAGGGCATCACTTTGTAACAATAAATACCTTGACTTGTGACGAATGCCGTTTTCTCTTGGTCCCCTGGTTCCATGAGGATCTGATTGTAACCACTGAATGCGTCCATGAAGGATAGCATTTCATGTCCTGCTCTCGCGTCGACTATAGCATCGATATGAGGGAGTGGGATGGAGTCCTTGGGACATGCTTTGTTAAGGTCGATGCAGACTCTCCACTTGCCATTTTTCTTTTGGACCACAACCACGTTGGCTAGCCACTCGGGGTAGTCGACTTCTCTTATCTTTCATGTTTCCAGTAGATTCCTGACTTCGTCGTCGATGATCTTATTCCGCTCAGGGGTGAATTTCCCGTGCTTCTGCTTTACAGGGGGTGAGATGGATCTACATTTAATTTATGAGTAATAATGTTTGGAGATATCCCGACCATATCTTCATGCGACCATGCAAAGCAGTCAGCATTAGATCGGAGGAAATCCAATATCTGTTGTCTAGTCGAGTCGTCCAGGTCCGACCCGACCCTTACCGTTTGGTTTGGCTTTGAAGGATCTAGGGCAATCTCATTGAGTTTCTCCATTTCTGGTTCGATATATCGATTAGGTCCTTCGCCGAATTGTGATTGCTACGCGATCTTTGGTTCAACCGCGCTCTTCATGGAGGCGACGTATCATTCTCTGGCCATCCTTTGGTCGCCCTTGATCTCTTGAACTCCCCACTTGGTAGGGAACTTAATGGTTTGATGGTATGTTGATGGTACCACCTTCATTGCGTGTATCCAAGGCCTGCCAAGAATGCAGTTGTAGGGGGATGGACAGTTTAGGACTAAAAAAATCACTTGTTGGTTTACTCCTCCGGCGTATGTCGTAAGAACGATCTCACCAATGGTGTGTTTGACTTCGCCACTGAATCCAACTAGCGGAGTTGATTTCTTGATAAGATCATCTTCACCCAGACCCATCCCTTTGAGGGCGTCGAAGGTCAAGAGATTGGTCGAACTTTCTGTGTCGATTAGTACTCTACGTATCAAACAGTTTCCAATAGACAGAGAGATTACCATACCATCATGATGGTTTTCCGATCCGTCAGCGTCGGACTCGTCGAACATGACCGTTGGGAGGTTAGAGACCTTGGTTTGTCTGAACTCTGGCATGTCGGGTTTATTGCCTTTGCTTTCCCTCACATGCCTTTTGGCCTACAGAGTACGTGTTCCCACATACGTCCGAGCCCCCTGAAATAGTATTGATAATTTTTGTATGGACATGAGATGGAGGTTTATCCTACTTTACCTGATCTCGTCGTTCCATGGTGGCCTTAGCTCGTTCTGAGATCACGTCGCGCAAGAGACCTTGCGCGAGTAACTTGGCGACCTCTTTGCGTAATGCGATGCATTCATCCGTTGAGTGACCGTGGTCGCCATGGAATTCACACCACCTGCTCATGTCTTTCTTGACATCCGGTCGGTCGCTCTTTCGGGGCCATCTTACTTCTTTCCTATATTTGTCGAAACTCTTGACGAGCTCCGACACGGAAACACTGAAGTTGTAAGATTAAACCCTGGGAGGCAGCGTCGGACCGTCTTTCCAGTCTTGAGACCTATCTTGGAAGGAGTTTACCTGACTTTGCTCGTTTCGATTACGAGGGTACGGGTGATGGCGTCTGTCTCGGCAATTGTCGGAAGAAGATTTGTGATCGGATTGATCGGGTCTGCGGGATGCCTTTCGTGATCTTCTTCCAAACGTACCTCGTCCATGGTCTTGGTTTGGACATCTTCGAAGCTTCTGCACGAGTACTTGGTGATCTCGTTATAGAGGTTGCTATCTTTGATCAAACCTTGTCTGAAGGCTTCGATGGAGGTAGTGACATCGCAATGGGGGATCGCGACTTTCTCCTTATTGTACCCGTTAAGATAGCTTCGGAGAGGTTCATTATACCTTTGGGTGATCCGATAGAGATCGCTCGACTGCCTCTCGAGCCTTCGACTGCTAGCAAATTGGACTTTAAAGGAATTGACCAGGTCCGCGAATGAGGTGATCGTACCCTGAGGCAAACGCACAAACCAGGTTAGTGCGGGACCCGCGAGAGTCATGCCGAAGCTTTTGCACATGACAGCCTCGCGGTTCTCCCTCATAACAGATGCAGTCATTAATTTTTGTTTATAGAGAGAAATGTGATCGTTTGGATCGTTGGTGCCGTCGAAGGTCGTCATGCTGGGAAGGTTGAACTTCTTAGGGATATCGACTCTGGCGATTTCTTCAATGAACGAAGATTCTTCATATCCGTCCGACGCTTCTTTCTCGATGAGTTACGGGACTCCACGAATTCTAGCGATGCGATCGTCGAGTGCCTTCATGTGCTGACTGGCGTTTGTTGGACGAGGGCCATGATATCGGCCGGAATGGTGACCTGTGGTTTGCTGACTCGGATCCCTGTTGACCCGATCGGTGTGGAAAAAGTAACATTGTTAGTCGAAAATGGATTTACCAAAAGAGTTCGAGATGTACCCTCGGTGTATCCAAGGCGTCGGACGCTTGGAGGAGTCAACTCGACACTATCCATGAGACGCGTCTGGGTGTTGCTATGGACAGGCATTTGCCTGGATCCAGAGGCCATGGATTGCACCTGCGATCTAAGAGACTCATTTTCACGGGTTAGTTGCGCGATCTCGGCCTCAGATTGGGTGGACAGGGTAGCCAAGGCTTCGGTCTTTTGACGTTGCTGGGCGAGGTCATCTTGGAGGGTAGTCATTTTTTAGGCAAGCTCTTGGAGTTGGTTCAGAGTAGGGTTTTCGGTTGTGTTTCCTTGAGTTTGGGAGTCGTCTTCGAGGCGTGGTCCCTCGGTATCAGTAGGTGGGTTGACAGTCATGGTTGGATGATTTTTGAGATGGTGATCGGCAAGTTGCCCCACGGTGGGTGCCAAATTATTTTGGGGCGAAAAGATCGATTGACCTAAATTGCCTTAGACGGGGTAACGAGTCAATCAGATAGTATAGAATAAATCCAAATCAAATAAACAATCAACCACGTATAGAATAGAAGCGAAATTATAGTACGATGTATTGATCAAATGACAACAGAAATGAATCGAAGTACAACTTATCCTCGAGAAATAAGAGATCGTGTCTTGTCCGACTGACTATCTCGATGGCTCGACCGACAGTAATCAGATAATGCCTAGGGGAATTGAACGAGAATCGATATGCTAGTAGGCTTTTTCGAGAGCTCAGTAGACGAGTGTTGTTCGTAGACGTGTCGCGTGTCGATCATTCTTTTATGGTCTATTTATGGCATTCTTTCCATTGTCCGTTACTGTGTTTACGAGATTCTCCATTTATTCCTATACGTGATCTCCAGGATCCTTCTTTAATGGCATCTTAATCCTGCGCTTGATTGGGTTACCGTTTGCCTTGGATCGAGCAGTTAATGCTATGGGCGAAATTCTTGGGGTTGGTCGGATCCCATGCGTTCGAGCAACGTCCGACGCCTCTCTTCAGCCTTCTCGGCCTACTCCTTCACTTGAGTCTTTGGCCCAATCCGCTTGCACTGGCTCCATTGGATCATGTTGGGCCCAATAGTCATGACCAAAAGCGTTAGGGCATTTATATTCCTAACACAAAGCTATAAAGAAACGACTAGACCGCGTAAGGTACATAGCGTTCCTATGAATACTCGTTCAAACTACACATAAGTTCACACATAAATCCACACCAAATTCCATTACGGTAATATCATATAGAACCATATAATAGTGTTGTTTCTAGCAATATATACAACCTATTATAAATTCATATTTTAACACATCGTTTTAACAAATCCGTTCCCAAACACAAAACAACAACTTTATTTCAACTTAATTAACAATCAAATAATTGATAATCAAGAGAAATATAGAATAATGAGCAAGAGCGAACCGCCACTTGCCTTAGTCTAGATGAACGAGGGATCGGGTTCCGAGATCTGAAAACTTGAATCTGAGCACGGATGTCTACGACGACGACGCGTTTTAAGAAAAACCCTAAATTAGATACGATATGAAAAGACGAAGCAAAAACGAAGGAAACAGGCCAGTGCTGCAATCGCGGATGGCATAGCCGCGACCGCAACTTTGCTGGGCAAAACCGCGCCCGCGGTTTTATAACCGCGATCCCGGTTTTGTGCCCAGCCGGGGTCGCAGGTCTCTGCCCGGCCGCGGTGGATGGAGCCGTGGTTGCGGGACTCCATCACGACGCGAGTTTAAATCAACGTTTGAGCCATACCGATGACGACGAGGCACGGATCTTCGCTTCTGGACAATTGACCACCTCCACCACTCCAAGAACTTCACCACGGCGTCGACTTCGGCTCCCGACGACGACAACTCCGACGACAAATCGAACTTAAACGAGAGGAAGAGATGGATGAAGATGGTGGAGAAGCTCAGTGCTACCACCTTCTATTTATAGGCTCAGAAGATGGAGCTCCACATCAATGCCGAGGAGAGGAAGCGGTCCAGCTCCCGCCGATCGGACGCATGGAGGAAATGCCGATCGTCGGCATTCTGGAAGCATAGGAAGAAGACGATCATAGTTGCCCGCGATCGCGGTTTCAAAACCGCGGTCGCGGCACTGTCGCACTTGCGGTTCCCCGACTTTGCTCGCGGGTCTTGATCGCGGTCATGCTTAATCTTTGGTTTTAGCACTCCTTAACACTCCTTAAATAATTTAAGACCCATATATCTCATTAAACGTATATCATCACGTTCAAATGGTTCTTACAGAGGTTACAGAATATGTCTAACAAGTCTTGCTACAAACGAATGTTTGAAAATTACCCAAATACCCCTACTAAAATTGAGGGTTATTACAAAAGTAGCGTTTGATCTTTGAGCTAGAATTACAGAAGTGGAGTAGTTTATGAAGACATTGTCCGTGATGGATGGTGGGGCTTTGTCTGTCACGGGCTATATCATCTCGTCCGTCACGGGTGGCCCAGAGTGGTCCGTCACGGGTGGCACATAGTGGTCCTTCACACGCGGTTTGGCTTTCTCCGTCACGGGCGGTTTCATCCTGTTCGTCATGTACAAATTGTCATAAACCGTGCCTATTTACATAAGCTAAATCTACGTCTTAGTAAGGGAGCACGGTCTAGGGCACAGTTTGTTGCAAATCGTACAACTTTACAAAACTACGACACAATTTTGGAATTACCATAACGTTTGATTCCTTGGTCCAAACGCGCTGAAATTTTGAGGAGTTATAGACGACATCTTGATCTTTAATGTGGCATTGGAATCACTCAATTCAGGGTTACGTAAAAAAAGTTATACTTCTCAAAAACCATTCAGAAAATATAGTATTAAGTTGGGCTTACAATAGTTTTACAATGTGCGAGTACAATAATATTTAAGTCGGCTTGCGACCTCGTCTCTTTCTTGTGGAAGAAGATTCATATGCCATCAACTGAGTAGTGAATGAATCATATAGACAAGCCGCAGAGGCATCCTTTGCATGCTCTCACATTGTAAATACGGGCGGCAATGGTGACTCATCTGATAGGGCCATCTACAAAAGAATAGAGAACGTATTCACTTGCCTAGTTAATGTGTTTAAATAATCATAAAAAAATGATTAATTGATTAGTACCATACTGAAATAAAATGACTCTCCTTCTCAACATGGCAGATGTATATCGTCTTAAGCTTAGCATCCCTGGGATGATGTGGAACCGCTTGCAAAGGCAAGAAAGTCGTGTTTACACCACCCACCACGACAACTGCACAATTGAATGCAAAAATGACCAAACAACCCATATCTGGAAGCACCATCCAAGTCTTCTCTGGGGCCATCCCAGAGTCAAACCATGTAAGATGTTCTACTACTTTTTCCAGCGTTGTCTTAAAGATGCAAACCTCAGAATACATTGGCCAAATTTTCTTCACCTTGTCAATCATGGCTGGTCGGACGATCCTCCATTATTCATGCCCGATGCCTATTTGATCTGCAACAGCTCTGTATCCACAGTTTCCATCACCAACAATATCAAAGTAACTGTTCAAGTGTTCATGCATACACCATGAAACTATACCCTTATACGGCTCAAAGTCTTTAATGAAGGATTGTGGAGCATGATAAGGTGGTGGAAATATTTGATCCACTGGAATCTTGAGAGCTCTAACCTAAGATTGCCTCAAAGGAGTGGTAGGAGTTGTAGGGCTTGGTGAAGATGTACTAGTGGGCTTTGGTGGCCTACCTCGTTGATTCTTGGGAGGTGTCCCTTCCATATCTTTGTCTGTGTACTCTGATAAAGGCTAAAGTCGTGATGCCCAATCAAAGTAAATCCTTAAAAACCTAACAAAGTAAAGTAGGCAAGCAAGGGTCGAATCCAACAAGGAGGAGGTAATCTTTCAAAGTGCACAAGTGTATGTCAAAGGTAACAAAGGGGGGGTTTGTTGGTTTTTTTTGCAAATAACAAATTAAATCAAAACAAAGGTTGTAATCAATTGGGAAAAAGTACTTAGCTAGACAAATATCCACAATTCATTTGATTGATCCTAGATTATCTCTACTCCTTCCTATGAATATTCATGTCCCTATTCTGAAATAGTTACAAGTCCAACTAGTCTTGGCAACCCTAACTATCGAACGCACAAGAAACTATCAAGATTTAGAACAATAGCAGCAGGAAGCATATGAATTAACCATGATACATGCAACACCACAACTCGTAGCATTTAACACATAATCAATTCTCTTTCACAATAAACTAGTCCAACTAGTCCTAGAATATCATGTTTGCTACACAAGATAAGGGATTTCAACTCGAAATATCCAAACCCTAGCAATAGACAATTACTAATACAACTAGGTGATCAATCCAGTCAAATCAGCAAGAATCAATAGGAATAAGCTCAAGAGAAAAGATATAATCAAAAGAATAGGAATAGAATTATAATCTCACAATCATATATCAAATGAAGGCTTCAATCGTTGGACTAAGCAAAAGTTGCTTAGTTCTTCATAGTCTTGAAACACAAAAACTCTAAGGGAAAAACTGATGTAAACTGAGATAATTGAAAAGGCTGCTAGGAAACTAATAATATAGAAAACCTAACAAACCCTAAAACTAAAATAAGGAAATAATATATTTTCCATAAAGGAATATAACCGGAAATAAAAGAAATAAGAAAAGGAAATAAGATAACAAAATAATAAAACTCGGAAGTAAATCTCGGTGCGCGTCTGACAACGGGTTTCCGCGACCGCGGAGGATCTTCCGCAATCGCGGAAATGTTTCTATAAAGGTCCTCGCGTTCTCTGTCTCGTAATGTTCCGCAACCGCGGCAATGGCATCCGCGACCGCGGAATTCTTCCTGCATTGTCTTCAAGTCTTACTTCGGTCTTCACTTGTGGTCTTCTCTTCCATCTTCAATATATCTTCATTTAAGTGCTTGAGACCACCAAATCGACATGTCTTCTTCTCAACTCCAATCTTCTAACTTGATCTCTAAAACAATCCAAATGGTACCCAAAACACCGGTAACAACTCCTAGTTACGCACTACAAAGTAGAGCGTATCAAATTCCCCCATGCTTAGACCTTGCTTGTCCTCGAGTAAGCTAATAAAAACCTACTCCTCCAATGAAATCCCCAAGGTCTCAGGAAGCATAGCAAAACTCTCTCCACTAAAAACTGCACCTAATCATGAATCTCCAAGGCACCAACAGAATCAACATAACACAACACAACACACAAGCTTAAAGGAAAGCAGAGTACTTTCCCCAAGCTTAACCCGAACACCATAGAATGAATACACATCTAATCCTAGCCTCCATCTATCTTCTTATGCCTCCCAGAGTGATCTACCTGAATCATCCTTATATCACCTCTTCTTATGTCACCACGCCAGGAAAAATGAGGAATCCTAATAATACTCTTCTTCTTTTCACTCATTTTGCCAAGGCGCCCTTTCGGATTTTCACCAAGCCACTCATTTCATTTTTCAATAGATGGGCTCACATAACTCACATCACTCTTGACCAATTATTACCCCAGCCTAATGCTGGTCCAAGCCACCTGCTTATTACCTAAGTCGTCCTCTCGGGTTTTCGACTTATCCCAGGGTTTATTTTTGTCTTTTTTCAATATATTTGACTTTTTCTATTTTTCATTATTTTTTCTTTTATCATCAAACGACTAGCAAGTATAGAATACTCCCCCATGCTTAAACATTGCATTGTCCTCAATGTAATGAAAGACAGAAAGATGAAGCACATGGAAAAGCAGAAAAGCACTCACATCCGTCGCTAAGGGGCCTGGACGTGGAAGTTGTTGCTGGCGGTATATCAATATAAGCACACGTCGTTGGTGCTGCGGCGTCTTCTCAAACTCAATCAAACTCTACCGTGCAACCAAATAGAACCATTGTAAGGTGTAGTGGTATATCAAAGAAAGCGGGACTACACGGCCTTCAACGAACACAAAAAGGGAGCGATGTAATCGTGGTGTGGACTCTGGTGTTCCTCTGCAGCAGCTGTCGAATGTCGGGCCATCATCGATGCCAAATAAAATGTCGGGCTAATGTCTCCTCCTTGGCATCATGACGCGCGCCGTCTCTCAAAATAAAACGCAGACAGCTGAGCCGCGATCGCGGAAATAAGGCCGCGATTGCGGAAAAACGTCGAACTTTTTTTTTCCAGGTGAGAGGACTTACAGTGATATTTCCGCGACCGCGGAAAATTATCCGTGCCTGCGGAAAAGTTATTGGTGCGAGGCTGACACCATCTTCAATTTGGCCCGGGTCTCCTACCTGCATGTTAGTCTAAAACAAAATGAAACAAAACAAAAATGAAACAATAATAATAAAGACTAGAAAGGAAAAGACAAGAAAAGAATTTCATACCTCGGGTTGCCTCCCGAGCAGCGCTTTAGTTATTGTCGTGGCACGACTTGGCTCTCCCACTCAACTTGGGTTGCTCACATCAACCGAACACTCGGGGTCAATATCAGGAGGGTGTCGCTTTGCATCGTCGATGTTGAATCCGACCCTCACCCCGTCAAACTCCATTGTGAGCGAACCACTACTCACATCAATCTTGGTACCTGCCGTGTTCATAAACGGCCTTCCCAGCATCACATGGGCTGCATGTGTAACACCCCCAAATGATTACCCTTTGAAAGCATTACATGCCGATGACCCCGAATATAAAATCCCGAAGTCACCCCAGGCTTTTCCAAACGATATAACTATCAAACCACAGTTACAACATCAAATATCATAACTTTTCATTAAAACCAAGGTCTCGGAATTACACGTGATTCTAGACATTAAAATACATCATCAAAATTTAATACAGCGGAAGTCTTGAAAACACAGAGTAGTCTTAAAACAAGACCTTTTTAACACAGCGAAAGTCTTTGAAATAACAATTGGGTCTGGATCGAAATGATCACCCATCAAGGATCTTAATCTGAATAAACTTGTAAAAACACCATTGCCGTCATAGTCGTTCTAGCCTTTTTGGACCTGCAACAAATCTGATGTGCCGAAATGAACGGATGACACCAGCCAACAAAGCAGAGAACGAAACAGTGGATTAGTCTACAGAATAGACTAGCAAGGGCACAAAGCAGCGACATTTACACTAATACAATCCATTACTCATTCTCAATGATCCAATAACAATCACATCTAACTTAACTTCTTCGCTCCTCGAAACGCAACCCAAGAGACATTACCCTTAATTCCTTATGACATCATTCTGAAATGATTCATCTACAATAATGCTTATAACACAAGCTTACTTATAAGAGAGAACCCTTAATCTCTTAGAACATTACTCCACACCTTTTATCCTTAAACACTTCATCATCTCACAACCTTATCTCCGTACTACGCATCATGTAATAATTCTTACCGAATCCTTATTACCTCAAGATCAACATATCTTATCCTTAAACTGTGACCTTCCATTAAAGTGGTCACCTTAGACACAATCACTTTACAACTTAATCCTCCTTCAAGAGTTGCACCTTAAGCCTTATAGATGACATACTCACACGATGTCAATCTTTAACAGTTGCCAAGAGTCATTACTCTACATTCTGCACACAATCTACTATCCATCCAGGACTTAATCGCATCATTTCCTTATGTTACCTCAAATTAATCTCAAATAGATCTCCCCAAAGGATACCTATGAATTCGTACACTTGGCTTACCCAAAAGCTTTAACCATTGGTCCCACATGGGTCATACTTTACTTATGATCCTGACCTTTCTAACTCCGGATTTCACAGTCTTACTCAAGACCACAATAGAGAAAACGAGTTCCTGAAGAATTACCCCTTTAATCAATTATTCCTTCCCAACACTTTATCCGCACTAATGCATACAACAAGCTTAAGAGCAGATATACAGCTTTAAACCTTAGGGTGACAATTAAGTCCACCCAATTAGTACAACTACCCAAGCTTATTAATTATGTGCACTCGGGCACATATCTTATTTAATTATAAAACACACGTTACTGGAATACATTAATGTTATTAAGAGCGGCACACAGCTTAAATCTCAGGGTGACAATAATGTCGACCCAAATTAAAACAACACACAAGCACATACACGATGAAGTAACAACAAGAGGTATGCACAAGGGAAGACTATGGAAGACTGAATCTCCACATAAATTAACCCGAAAGAAGACTCTAAGAGACTGAGTCTTAAGGAAGTATGACAAGTCTGGATAAAACAAGAATCATATAATCGATGATTTAAAAACCGACCGAGATGCTTCGGTCCACGACCAACCTCATCGCATACAGCGAATCCAGATTGGAAAGAGAACGTACTACATTCAAGTCGAGACGAGCTTTCCTAGCTGCACTATTACTTAGCTGCACTACTCGCCATGGGTTTATTAATCATGTGCACTCGGGCACATATCTTATTTAATTACAAAACACCCATTACTGAAACACGTTAATGTTATTAAGAGCGACAACAAGGCTTAAATCACAGGGTGACAATTACGTCAACCCAAATTAAAACACACACAACCCACACGCGGGACTTAACATCATTATGCCGAGTAACAACGGCGTTATATTACACCGGGTGACCTTACGTTCACCCTGATTGCACTATTACAGCGCTTATAGTTATTAATTATGTGCTTAACTGCACTTATCTTATTAAATTACAACACACACACAGTTGAGGCTTTTAATATTATTCCGAGAACACGAAAGTTATTATGACACCGGGTGATCTTACGTTCACCCTGATTGCACTATTACAGCGCTTACAGTTATTAATTATGTGCTTAACTGCACTTATCTTATTAAATTATAACACACACACAGTTGAGGCTTTTAATATTATTCCGAGAACACGGAAGTTATTATGACACCGGGTGATCTTACGTTCACCCTGATTGCACTGCCACAACGCTTACAGTTTATTTTACAGGGTGACAGTTACGTCCACCCCAATGCACTAGCTAAGTGCTTAAAACACAGGACTACAATTAAGCTCATCCACTAGCGCTAGCAAGGCGCTTAAAACACTTCAGATCCTTACATGTGGATAAGAAGCATAGGTCATGACCCTTAAATTATTCGGCAATAACCCCGAGGAATATTACGATTTAAAGAAACGACAAATCCTTACTTGGATTAGCGTTCCCACGAATATTAAATTATAAAGAAATGACTAATCCTTATTTGGATTAGCGTTCCTACGCACATTAAGTTATAAAGAAACGACTAATCCTTACTTGGATTAGCGTTCCTACGAACACTCGCGTTAACTAAACAGTCTAACACAACAATTATACACATTAAAGCCATCCAGATAAACAACTTAAACATAGAGATAATAGAAACAGTTAATCCTTACTTGGATTAGTTTTCCTATTAATCCACATAAATGCCCGGAAGGCGAACACAGATAATAGCGTCGTTCTAGCAGATATACAACCTATTATATGATTTTCCAAAACAGTTTATAAAACCTTTTCCAGACAAACACAGATAATCATTCCAAATTAATTACTCAGATAAACAGCTGATAATTAATGTAAATATGGAACGATGAGCAAGAGCGAACCGCCACTTGCCTTAGTCCGCAGAAAAGCCTAATGACGACGGGAATCCGGGCTCGACACGGGTATAGCTCCGACAGATTACGGGTCCACACGCGATCCGGCATATGACATATTAATTAATATCAATTAATTTGACTGGACAAATTTAAGGAATTATATTTAATAAATATTTATGATATTAAATCATAAAATATTTATTAAATTTTCCTAAAGAAAAATACGGACGAAAGGGTATCGAAATTATACCGCTCGAATGATTTCGGGTTGAAATTGGACTGGATGCTTAAATGGGCCTCTCGGCCCAACAACAACAAAAACAGAGGGGGCCCACCAACACTATTCATCATCTCTTCCAAATCAAACCACCCATTTTACGTGAAAAGAAAACAGAGGGGCAACAGGGGGGGTTCTCGCCGGAGGTGCCTCACGCCGGGGGAGATGCAGCGAGACAGGGCTCGAGTAGGGGAGCTTCGGCTCGCCGTGGGTGGGCAGTAGGCGGAGCGGCCCGAGCGGGAGCGAGAGAAAACAGAGGAGGGAGATCGAGAGGTGTGGGTCGTTGGCTGCTCCCATCGAGCTCTATAAATAGCCCAGGGAAGTTCCGACCAACCCCTCGCAAGGTGTGCCCCGACAACCACAAGGCTCGAGGTGGGCATGCTGGGAGGAGCTCGAGGAAGCTATGCCGGGGAGGGCTCGAGAAATGAGTAGGGGAGACAACAGTGATGTGATTGAAGAATATAAAATGGGAATGTGAAATTTAACCCCGAGAATTATATGTTTGTCTGCAAACAAATATTCTAAAGCCCGAAAATACGTCGAATGTATTTTATACTACTCAGGAAATTATTACGGATATCATGGAAATTTCAAAAAATTCAAACTCCACCGAAAGCGAAACAATTAATTAGTGAAGGTTGAGAAAAATTACCCAAATAACCTTACTAAAAATTGAGGGATATTACAACATGTTTATCTTGCCCCGTATCCATCACAAAGAAATCCGCAGGGAAGATCAACTTCTACCAGCACATCCTGCACCACTCCTTTAGGATACACATATGAATTATCTGCCAGTTGGATCACTATCCTCGTCTTTTCTAATGGTCCGACCTCTAAAGACTCATACAGTGAGAGAGGTAAAACGTTGATAGAAGCACCCAAATCTAGCATAGCGTTTTCAAACATGGTGCCACCTATCTTGCAGGGAATAGTGAATATGCCCGGATCACTGCGCTTCTTGGGCAACCGCTTTTGCAGCATACCAGAGACATTTTCACTGACTTTTACTTTCTTTTTCTCCTTCACCGCTTTCTTCTTCTTTATTTTGCACAGTTCCTTCAAAAATTTGGCATAGCGAGGGATGCTTTTAACTAGCTTGAGCAAAGGAATATTTACCTCGCAATTGCTGAAGGTCTCAAATAATTCTTTGTCGTTCTCCACCCTTCTGGTGTCCTTCAGCGCCTCGGGAAAGGGAGCGGAAGGCTTCAATGTATTGAGTGGAGGGAGGTTGGGTCGCACATACTCATCATGGATATCTTCGAAAGCGTCTGGGGCTCCAAGAGGTTTTCCGCGATCGCGGATTTCTTTTGCTTAGTCCGACGATTGAAGCCTTCATTTGATATATGATTGTGAGATTATAATTCTATTCCTATTCTTTTGATTATATCTTTTCTCTTGAGCTTATTCCTGTTGATTATTGCTGATTTGACTGGATTGATCACCTAGTTATATTAGTAATTGTCTATTGCTAGGGTTTGGATATTTCGAGTTGAAATCCCTTATCTTGTGTAGCAAACATGATATTCTAGGACTAGTTGGACTAGTTTATTGTGAAAGAGAATTGATTATATGTTAAATGTTGCGAGTTGTGGTGTTGCATGTATCCTGGTTAATTCCTATGCTTCCTGCTGCTATTGTTCTAAATCTTGATAGTTTCTTGTGCGTTCGATAGTTAGGGTTACCAGGACTAGTTGGACTGATAACTATTTTAGAATAGGGATAGGAGTATTCATAGGAAGGAATAGAGATAATCTAGGATCAATCAATCAAATGAATGGTGGATATTTGTCTAGCTAAGTATTTTTTCCCAATTGATTACAACCTTCGTTTTCAAACACAAAACAAATATTTTTTTTTTGCAAAAGTTGCTTAGTTCTTCATAGTCTTGAAACACAAAAACTCTAAGGGAAAAACTGATGTAAACTGAGATAATTGAAAAGGCTGCTAGGAAACTAATAATATAGAAAACCTAACAAACCCTAAAACTAAAAATAGGAAATAATATATTTTCCATAAAGGAATATAACCGGAAATAAAAGAAATAAGAAAAGGAAATAAGATAACAAAATAATAAAACTCGGAAGTAAATCTCGACGCGCGTCTGACAACGAGTTATCGCGACCGCGGAAATGTTTCTGTAAAGGTCCTCGCGTTCTCTGTCTCGTAATGTTCCGCGACCGCGGCAATGGCATCCGCGACCGCGGAATTCTTCTTGCATTGTCTTCAAGTCTTACTTCGGTCTTCACTTGTGGTCTTCTCTTCCATCTTCAATATATCTTCATTTAAGTGCTTGAGACCACCAAATCGACATGTCTTCTTCTCAACTCCAATCTTCTAACTTGAGCTCTAAAACAATCCAAATGGTACCCAAAACACCGGTAACAGCTCCTAGTTACGCACTACAAAGTAGAGCGTATCATACTCCCATGAAGAAGGATGTGTTTTAGTGCTATCTTTGTTTGGAGCTCCCATTAGCCATCCCTTATGCCTCACAATAGCTGGCTCTTGCAGACTGGTCCCTCGGGGCAAGCGATGTCGTAAAGTCGCGAGACACATTTTTCTTTATCATATGCTGACAGATTGGGGAACTGGTCCGTATAAAATTGATCCATCAAAGATCTCGAGACTCTGTGCTTCACCTCAGCCTCACCGTCGTCTTGCACTTCTGACAAACTCAATCATCTCCAAAATGGATGCAACACTGAAGGCTTAATAGGGATTGAACTCGTCACATATCTAGCGATGGCATGCACATACGGCAATCCATCTCTCACCCTCATCTGGCATGTGCAGATACTGTCATAAAATGGATTTTCTCCTTTTTTGTATTCCTCAATCAAGCGGTCAAGTGCAACCTTAGATACTTTGTACTTCAACAGCTTGAAAACATCAACCCCTGTCACAAGCGTCATTATGTTCTATGCACTCTCGGTGAAGGTCCCCTTGATTTCCTTAACTTGGTTACCCATCTTTGAATGACATTGACTGAATTTCGTGTCTAGACTGCCATGTGGAGTAGTCAAGAAGTCTTTCTAACTAGAGTGTGCTCCTTCAACCCTATATTTGGTACATAAGAGTTTAAAGTTTGATCATACGAGATCTGTCTGTTATCTACATAAACTGTCCGTCACGTCTGGATGTACTTCATACGTCACAAAAAGCTATGCAGATAACAGAAGGCCCCCAAAATATAGCAAATGAGTGAATGCAGAATGCAGTACAGATTAGACAATGCACTAACCTATTTATCGTTAACGTTCCAAGTGTGAAAACAATATATGTCCAAGCTGACACAAGTCTTTCCTGTAATAACCCTAAAAGTCCTAAACTTTCATTTTGTAAACAAAAAGAATTAGGCATTTTATATAAACTTTGTAAGAACCTTTTTAACGTATTAATATACGTTTAATAAGATTTTGGGTCTTAGATTAATTAAGGGGTGCTAACCAAGAATAAAGCTTGACCGCGATCGAGGACCTGCGATCGAAGTCCAAAAGCGCAAGCGCGGCAAAACCGCGACCGCGATTTGGCCTTTGGACAAAACCGCGATCGTGGTTCTAAAACCGCGATCGCGGGTCTGCACTTCGTCTTCTTCCCGAATTGCCGCTGGTTCGGATTTCCAACGTTTCGCCGGTAGGGGGAGTCGAATCGGTTCGGTTGCTCGACGTTGGGCTTCCTTCACCCCATATAAAGGGGTCTCCTCCACCCTTTTCCTTCATCCAAGCTGCAAATCTATCTCTCCCTCTCAAAGTGTTCATCGTCGGAATAGTTGTGCTCGTCGCCGAAGTTTTGGTGCTTGCCGGAGTTCGTTTGGTGGTGCTTGTGAAGCCCTTGTTTGCTGTGGTGGTGCATTGGCCTAAGAAGCAAATTTTGCATCCTGAATCGTTCGCCGATAAGCTCGAGCCGCCTCCAAGCCGTCGTTTGGATGGGTATCCGCGACCGCGGCCCCATCCACCGCGACCGCGGTTCGGCCCAGAAAACCGCGACCGCTGTCTTGCCCAACAAGCGCGATCGCGGCTTTGGCAACCACGGCCGCGGCTTAGGCCCTTTTTCCCTTCGTTCGTTTCATTTATTCGTTTCGCGTCGTATCGTATCTAATTTATGGTTCCGTCTTATATCTCGTCGTCGTCATAGGAATCCGTACTCAGATTCTAGTCTCCAGATCTCAGAACCCGACATCTTCGATTCGTCTAGGACTAAGGCAAGTGACGGTTCACTCTTGCTCATTATTCCATGTTTCCCTTGATTATCAATTAATTGATTGTTAATTAAGATGGGATAAAAGTTGTTGTTTTCTATTTGGGAACAGATTTAATTAAACAATGTGTTAAAGCATGACTTTATATTAGGTTGTATATACTGCTAGAAACAACGCTATTATATAGTTTGATATGATATTATTGTAATGGATTTTGGTGTGGATTTATATGTGAACTTAAATGCTAGATTAGTACGAGTATTCGTAGGAACGCTAATTCCTTACGAGGATTAGTTGTTTCTTTATAACGTCGGTGTTAGGAAGTAAGTGCCCTAACACTCTTTTGGTCATGACCTACCCCTATCCGAATATAGGGGTGGTGCATTCAACTGGTGCCAATCTTCGGGAGGTATTCCCAATCTTTGGGATTTATTCCCATTCTATATCTCATTACGAGATGTGAAATTAAAAGCTTCAACGTTAATGTTCGTTTTTGGAATTAAATAAGATAAGTATGGTTAGGCACATAATTAATAAACCCTCGGGCGAGGAGTACAACGTGGAAACTGCCCAGACTCTTGTTAGAGTAAATCTTCTTTCCAATCTGGATTCGCATTGCGCGGTGAGGTTGGTCGTAGACCCAAATAATCAAGGTCGTGTTTTAAACTTGTGTGAAAACTTAACGTTCCCAAACACTTGTCATACCTTTCCCATAAGACTCAATTCCTTTGGAGTCTTCTCTTGATCATTCCTTTTCTCGTGTTTCTGTGGAAGTGTTCAGGTTCACTGTCGTCATCGGCTATTATTCGAGAAGTGATGGGTATAACCTAATACGACTACTTAGAACCTTTTTATTTATACCCTTGCATAGTCTTTCATTTGACTAACCAATCTATTATTTTCCTTTGCATGGTTGGCTGGTGTCATCCGTCCCATACAACACATCAGATAAATTTCCACATCAATGAAGGCAAAGACTCGACGTGAAGGCAGTTGGCATTTTCTGTGTCTTTTTTTAAGGTTGAGATCCTAGATGTAAGATTGTAAGGTCAAGACCCGTTGAGTCATTTTATTTCAAGACTTCCACTGTAATAAATATTTGTATTCAATTTTGTTGTCAAATTGTAATTACATAATTTGAAATAAGATATTATTTGGGCAATTATATGTCATTTAATAAATTTTATGCTATTATACAGTTTGTTATAAAATGGTTAAGCCTTGGGTGACCCCAGATGTGTAATCTGAGGTCACTGGCGATAATATTTCCAAAGGGTATTTTGGGGGTGTTACAGATTTGGTATCAAAGCCAAAATATTTTTTTTAAACTCTAAACTTTTAAACCATTTTGCGTTTATTGGGGTTTATAAAATAAAAACTTCGTGTAGGAAATTTTCTTTATTATAGGCCCTAAGTAAGGCTTAAAGGTTAAAACGTTTTTGAATTAGATTCTAAATAACAATAATTTAGTAGGAACAGAATTAACAAACGAGTCTCGGTTTGTTTTTAACAAGTTTTGTGGAAAATACTTTCAGATGTAACAAACGAGTTTCAGTTTACCTTAACGGTTTTTTGAAAAGACGTTTTCAAACTTTGCCAACGTTAGTAGTCCAATCATCCCAACTTGTTATGGAAGATAGAATTTCTATAAACATGAAAGTTCTAAATCTCTCATTGTCTCTTCTCAGACAATGGTATTCCCTAGAGCCCATCTTAAGACCCAAGATGAATCTGAGACCGCTCCGACAATCAAGTATGAGCCTGATTCTGTAGAAGTTTCGGTGGTCGGCGAATCGGTGCTTGAGTTCACCCCATTGACCGAGGAATCCGAGTCCGAGAGCGGGGAAGAAAGAGAAGTGCAATCCAAACAAACCTCTACCCCCGAGGTCTCTGATGAAGATAAGGACTCAAAGGAGGATCCAGAGAACAAGAAGGAGACGTTGGATCCCTTCCACGAGGAGTGGGAAGAGTTTTTCTGGATTTTGAATCAGCCCGGCAATGAGGATCTTTGGGGGCGAAGATGGCGAAACTCCGAGCCACAGAAGGGCGATGCGGGCAAGTCTGGAGAGCCATCAGTGTCTGCTGAGGGATCAAGTTATCCAAAATAGAAGAGGTTAAGTGATGACTCGGAGGAAGAGTTACCTCCGATGGAAAGAAAGCAGTGAATAATAGCCCAGTAATGGTTTTCTTACTAGTGTTTCCCCATTTGAACAATACTGGAACAGAAGTCTCCTAATGTTCTTTTTCCCTATTTTCCTTTCAGTTGTTGTTTGACACTTGGTGTGTGTTCCATTAATGAAAAGTTGAGCTTATTAGACGACTACCTCAATTATTGCACTTTAAGTATTTATTACTTGCAACTTAAATTTGATGGTACATATCTAATATACGTAAACACAATCAGATGGTGAACGCTAGAAACACCGCACGTCATGCAGCTGGACCGAGTAATGCTTCTCGGATTCAGATTAGAAATGCAGCGGACCAGGAGGAAGTTGGGTCCGGTTCCCACAGCAACCCAGCGAGGAATGCTCCACCCCAGGTAGGAGGGGAAAGGGTGCAGGTACCTCCTACTGCTCCAATATTTTCAGTGCAACTGCTGTAGAGGCAATCAGGCAGATCGTAATGCAAGCGGTCACTGAGTTGGTGAGGCCAGAGGTCCAGAAAGCCCAGGGGAATCCAACCCCTCAGTACTGCTGACGTCGAGGATACAACAAATAACCCGCCTCTAATGAGTGCTCTGAGAGATGGAGGAAATTATGGTCGTGCGCTGAAAGCGATCAACTCCATGAGGCGTGACCCGTATGACGGTGCTGGAGAACCCGTCAAGGTGGCATACTGATTCCTTCACATGGAGCATTTTTCTAAGAACAGTGTGTGTACTGAGGCTGAGATGGTGCATATTGCTTCGTTATATCTAGAGGATGGGGCAAGTGAATGGTGGGAGAGCACGAGATTAGCTGATCATCCCGAGCTGAGCTGGTCAATATTTAAGATCAAGATGTCTGATCGGTTCTTCTCTCGGGCTATGAGGGAGGAGAAACGCAAGGAGTTTCTATACCCAAAGACTGATGGGTTGGGGGTGACAGAGCTGGCTGCCAGGTTTAACCACTTATTGTGCTATGCTAGAGCGGAAGCATCCAGCGAAGAACATAAAATTTGGCATTTCCACGAATGGATTAATCCTGACATCAAGCCCTTGATGGTGCGTCATGGTTGTACCACTCTGGATCAGTATGTGGACGTTGCTTATAAGCTGGAAGTGACTTTGGAAGAGTCAACCATGAAGCATAACCGACAGAGATCGGGGAGCAACTGTGGTAATCAGCAGCAGGGTGGTGGGTTCAAGCGTCCAGCTCCGCCTTCCAACTTCTCCAAATTTAATCGGCCTAGGACCGAGGTGACCCAGTCCAATTCTACTCAATGCTCAAGTCAGAGTAGGGGTCCTGTCCAGTGTTTCAACTATGGGATACCTGGACATAAGAGCAATGAGTGTAGGAAAGAGAAGCGGATATGCTTTACCTGTGGGAAGGAAGGGCATCTATAAGCTTTCTGCCCCATAAAGAGGAATCAGGGAGTTGAGTCCCAGCAAGGATCGGTTAGCCATAACAACCGACCTCAGCAAAGGCCTGCAGGAAGTGCTGCTACGCAGTCTACTATTCAGGACAAGGGGAAAGCCCCGATTGTTTCAAGCAATCAAGGGCAGCGACGCTTTGGGGTGAGTCAGTTCGATGAGTAGGACCCCCTGGATAATTAGATATCCTTAGGTTTATCTTTAAATAAGGAGCTACGACGTGTGTGTCAATAGTCTCCGTAGTTGTAAAAATTGTTCGTGTGAACATTTCCTCTGTTAGTGCTAACTCAAGTTCCAAATAATGAAGAAGTGTTCCCTCGTTTTGGGGAAAATTACTAAATTCATTGCTATCTTGAGTCGTACGTTCATCCAAGACTCCGTGAGTGCCAAAAACAGTATATGTCACGTGTGGATAAGGGTTGTCAGGACTCAAAAAGGAGGGGTAACGTATGGAGCCTAGATGTTCGTCCCCTACGTGGTTAACACTAGGGTCGACTCTATTACTTGATTCCTAGATCCATTCTTAGGGATCTCTCTTTATTCTTGGAGTAATGCCACATCGGTTTGACATTAATTGCTTCCTTAGTCGAGTTGACGAGCGTTGTCTCGTAAGTTAAGTTCTTACCAAGATTCCTTATTTTAAAGGAAATAAATGTGTGTGGTTAATGCTCTATGGGGTTGAGAATTAATTCTCATATGTATACCCTGAGCATTTGTTGTGGTAAAAGTGCGTAGGAGTGAACTAATATGAAGTCCAAAATGCCTAGTTACGAGGTTATACTGTAGTCATTTAAGTGAATAGATTGCTGAGAAGAGAATAAATTATAGAGAGAGTTGTCTCTCTCTGAGGAATTGTATCCCAGAACGATTAATGTTCTGGAATATAAAATATATAGTAATTTAAAAGTGAGGATTTAAGTAAGTGTGTTGCTTATAAGACTGATGGTTAATTATTTTGGGAAGATTAAGTTGTGAAGTACTGCATTAGGAGAAAACTCACTTGAATTTAATGAAATATGGAATAAGGACTAGTTATTCGGAGGATATCGATAAACTAAATGATGTAGCATGGAAATTTGTTTTATGTGCGTTTAAGGAGTAAGGTAACAAAGAGTTTGGATCATATGCGGAGCACTCTTACGGTGCGGACGTGCGGAGCATGCACTTTAGGGCCTTATTTGTGCACTTTAACGTCTTAAATGTGCACTTTTGTAAAAATTTTTTTTTTTATTTCAAGCATTTTTCTCAATTTTTGGAAAAGTGCACAAATAAGGCCCTAAAGTGCACAAATAAGGCCCTATAGTGCATGTCCGCACGTCCGCACCAGAACCTTACTCAGGTAACAAATGTTACTCGTATATACCCATTGAAGGATTAGGACGTAAGTGATTGATTTTGATGGCAAGGCATCGTTCATCAATATGGTATTTTTGAGTAAATAAAATTGAGGAACCTTAAAGGCTTTAAGTTAGAGATTGAATAATGGAATACGTTAAGTTAATCTTGGAAGGATTTTTTGGGTTAGAAATGGCATACGGAACAAATTGGTTTAAAGATAAGTAATGGAATTATGGGGTGTACCTTTAAAGGAATTAGAGAATGTAATGTCTCGAGGATTACTAAGATCTGATATTTGAATTATAGGGAGATAATGTACGAACTTTGAATTCGATTATGAAGAGGAAATTGGGAGAAAAATGTGTGTTCTCATGCTTAAGATATAGCAAGACTATTGCGATGATTTTGGAGACTATTATCCTAAGATAATTATGACCTTGTGGATATAGTCACGAGTTATTGCAGGTGTAGCACATGGAGATAAGATATGCGAGATAATGGTATGGGTGAGGAAACATATCATTTTCCTAGGAGCAATTACAAGGATGAAATGATTAAGAATACTAAGTTCAGGTAGTGAGGTTAATGGTGAAACCGGTCCCTCTACCTTAGTGATGCTAGTTTCGGGGTCAAAACTACTTTTAAGGGGGTAGTAATGTAATAACCCTCATGTTGCCATAAGGGTAATATGGTAAAATGTATGATTGGTGAAAACAAAAGTTATAAAATTTCCTTAAGTTATGAAGGGTCTAAATTATGGTTAACCTTACGTTAACTGTAATTTGAACCAACTTATAAATTTTAACTTAGAAATGCTTGAACCAATTTACAAAGTGTTAAATGGGTTAGGCATGGTTAAACTTATAAGGTTGGGTAACTTAAAATAATGTCGCTTCTCCGAGCTGTTATCGGCCAAGTTTCGGGGTCGAAACTTCCTTTAAGAGGTAGTATTGTAATAACCCTAAAAGTCCTAAACTTTCGTTTTGTAAACAAAACGAATTAGGCATTTTCTGTAAACTCTATAAGAACCTTTTTAACGTATTAATATACGTATAATAAGATTTTGGGTCTTAGATTAATTAAGGGGTGCTAACCAAGAATAAAGCTTGACCGCGATCGAGGACCCGCAATCGAAGTCCAAAAGCGCAAGCACGGAAAAACCGCAACCGCGGGAGCGGTTTGGCATTTGGACAAAACCGCGATCGCGGGTCTGCACTTCGTCTTCTTCCTCGTCTTTTCCCGAATCGTCGCCGGTTCGGATTTCCGATGTTTCGCCGGTAGGGGAGTCAAATCGGTTCGGTTGCTCGACGTTGGGCTTCCTCCACCCTATATAAAGGGGTCTTCTCCACCCTTTTCCTTCATCCAAGATGCAAATATCTCTCTCCTTCTCAAAGTATTCGTCGCCGGAAAAGTTGTGCTCGTCGCCGGAGTTTTGGTGCTCGCCGGAGTTCGTTTGGTGGTGCTTGTGAAGCCCTTGTTTGTTGTGGTGGTGCATTGGCCTAAGAAGCAAATTCCGCATCCCGAATAGTTCGTCGGTAAGCTCGAGCCGCCTCCAAGCTGTCGTCTGGATGGGTATCCGCGACCCCATCCACCGCGACCGTGGCTCGACCCAGAAAACCGTGACCGTGGTTAGGCCAACCGCGACCGCGGCCTTGCCCAGCAAGCGCGATCACGGCTTTGGCAACCACGGCCGCGACTTAGGCCCTTTTTCCATTCGTTCGTTTCGTTTATTCGTTTCGTGTCGTATCGTATCTAACTTAGGGTTCCGTCTTATATCTCGTCATCGTCGTAGGAATCCGTACTCAGATTCCAGTCTCCAGATCTCGAAACCTGACATCTTTGATTCGTCCAGGACTAAGGCAAGTGACGGTTTGCTCTTGCTCATTATTCCATGTTTCCCTTGATTATCAATTAATTGATTGTTAATTAAGACGGGATAAAAGTTGTTGTTTTCTATTTGGGAACAGATTTAATTAAACAATGTGTTAAAATATGACTTTATATTAGGTTGTATATACTGCTAGAAACAACGCTATTATATAGTTTGATATGATATTAATGTAATGGATTTTGGTGTGGATTTATATGTGAACTTAAATGCTAGATTAGCACGAGTATTCGTAGGAACGCTAATTCCTTACGAGGATTAGTTGTTTCTTTATAACGTCGGTGATATGTGTCATTTCATGCACCTTAACTAGTGATTATTGACACAATTTAGATGAAGTTTCTGTGTAGAATTAGGCTAAGTCTGTAACCCAGGGAAAGAGTTGAAGCAGTACAAATTTGAAGGTTTTACAGCTTAGTGAAGAGGAAAGAAGATGAAGGAGAAGATCTGCCCAGAACTAATGAAGAAAGCTACCTCACTTGGTAGTATAGGAGAGCAGACACAAGGATGAAGAAGCTGGCCAATACCGCCCCGCGCTGAAGCCACCGCGACCCGGCGGTGATCCTCAGAGAAGTGCAACGCGAAGCCACCGCCTCGCGGTGGAAGAGAAGGGTGGGAACAATTATAAGATAGTAAAAGAACTTGGAAATATAGTTTTCAGTGATCAACCTATTGCATATGTGGTGTGGATACTTGTCTGGTGGAATACTTTCTCTCATTATATTTCTTCTTCTGTTATTACTTGCACTTTTGTTAATCCTGCGATTATTCCAAAACCCCCCTCGTTACTTGTTAGTCACACGTTATTGCATGCAGATAACCGACTCCCTGTGGGATCGACCCTGACTTACTTGCTATACTCTTTAGTAGGTGAATTAGGATTTCTTTGACAGGAAAACGACACCGGTTTCCGGCCCTGTCAAATTTGGCGCCGTTGCCGGGGAGTCAAACATTCTGTTTGTGATTATTTGTGATTGACTGTGGTGTGGATCTATCTTACGATCCGCACCTTTGCTACTGATTCGCTACTTGTTGAAGTTCATACAGAGACAGGTACGAATGGCTCAGACACTCCGACAATTGACTGCACCAGATCTGATACAGCAGCCATTGGTTGTAAGCATTCCACCACTTGCTGATGGTGTAACATTTGAGCTCAGAACAGGAGTGATACGATTACTCCCGAGATATTATGGACGAAGTGGCGAGGACCCCATTCTTCATTTGAATAAATTCCACAACGTCATTATGAGCATCAAACCAGCCAACGTCACTGAGGATCAAATTAAAATGAGAGCCTTCGGGTTCACTCTTAAAGACGATGCTGAAGACTGGTATTATCATCTGCCTAGCGGAAGCATAGATTCATTGGCTAAGCTGCATAAGGTTTTCCTCGCACGCTACTTTCCAACCAAAATGGCAAATGCCTTGAAAAGGGAAATTACCAGCATTGAACAAGGTGAGGAGGAGACCCTCTATGACTATTGTGAACGGTTCGAGCGACTCTGCGCTAGTTGCCCATTCCATGGCTTTGATAAGAAATCACTGGTGCTCTATGTTTACAACGGGCTGATGGATGATGAAAGAAGAATTATTGATGCTACATGTGGTGGTAGTATCCTGAATATGACCCCCGACGCAGTCATGACCACACTTCATGATATGGCTGAGAGTACTAGGGATTTTGATGAACCCCCAAGGACCAGATTTGTTGGCGCTGTCATTGCCTACGAGTCACATATATCGCAAGAAATTGCTTCTTTGAAGGAGGTCATTGTGGGGATGGGAAAGCAAGAAGAGCCTCAACGGCACGCTGGCTGTGGAGTTTGCGCTGGTCCATTTCACAACACCAATGCATGCCCCCAACTACAGGATACCACTATTGCTAAAGTGTACGAAGCTGAAGGTCACGGGCCTGTTACACTTCAATATGATCAACCGCCACCGCAGCAACCAAACCAGCCACCGCAACAACCACGCTCTATTGACCCACCAACGATTGGCAGCCCCTCTTCAACCGAAGAAATGCTCAAGGTCCTAACAATGCACTTCACAACGCATGTGCAATCTACTGAGGCCAACATAAAGAGCATAAAGGAGGCCATGTTCCAATTATCCGATGAGTTTGCTGGGTGGAGAAAAGAGGGCACTAAAGAGATTTCAAACGCAGTAACCCTCCGAAGTGGCAAGGAATTACAAGTCGCCCCTACAGCTAAAACGGACGACAATGCTGAAATCGAAATCGAAATTGATGATGAGCAAATTCCACCGCCCCGCGGTGATTTCCACCGCCACCCGGCTACAGCCCCCAGTAATCCCACGCCCTTGCCACCGCCCCGCGATAATCCATACCGCCCCGCGATGAGTCCACCGCCTCGCGGTGAAAGCCCAGAGCTTGTAGATTTACCTGAGGATGAAGAGGATCCCTACGTACGTCCCAACTTCCCTCCCCTTGGATCTGAGAAGCCACCTGCCCCCTTCCCCGAGGCACTAAAGGAAAGGAGAGTAATTGATGACAAGGATCTCTTCGACACTTTCAGTAAGTGTGAGGTAAATATCCCACTCCTCAAGCTTGTCAAGAGTGTACCAAGGTACGCTAAGTTTCTAAAGGAGCTGTGCACTATAAAAAGAAACCAGAAGCTGAAGGGCAAGGAAAAAGTCAAGGTTAGCGAACGCGTATCTACTGTATTCCAGAGGCGTATGCCAAAGAAGTGCGGAGACCTAGGTATGTGGAGCATTCCTTGTATTATTGGAGACACTAAGTTTGAAAAAGCTATGCTTGATCTTGGTGCATCCATTAATGTGTTACCCTATTCTCTCTACGAATCTCTTGGACTTGGACCTCTGTAGGAAACAGGAATTGTAATTCAATTGGCTGATAGGTCTAGTGTCTACCCTAGGGGAGTAATAGAGGATGTCCTTGTTATGGTTGATAAATTGATATTTCCTGCTGATTTTTATGTCTTAGATATGGAAACAGATACGAAGGCAACTCCTATACTGTTAGGTAGGCCGTTTTTAAAAACTGCTAAGACTAAACTTGATTTGCAAAGTGGGACACTTTCGATGGAATTTGACGGGGAGAAGGTGGAATATAACATTTATGAAGCCATGAAACACCCCGCTGAAGACCATTCTCTATGCTCCATTGATGTGATCGATTCTATTGCACATGATGTCTTTGATATTTCTGGTCCTGATGAGTTGATGACCATTGTTGAAAATAATTTGGACTTGTCCTATGAGGAATACTCTTTACCCTCTAACATGCAGGAAGCCATCGCTCAGATGGATGCCCATGGTAAGTACTCTGTAGATCCTTTGGGCATTGGCCCCATTCTACTAAACCCGAGCGAAAGGCTCGTTCCTTCTGTTGAACAGGCTCCTGAGATCAAATTGAAGCCGCTGCCAGAACATCTCAAGTTCGCTTTTCTTGGAGCCAACGACACCCTGCCGGTCATTGTGTCTAACAAGCTGATTGCGGACCAGGAAATGAAGCTATTAGGCGTGCTCAGGGAGCATAAAACCGCGATTGGATGGACCATTGTAGACATAAAAGGGATAAGTCCCTCGACTTGTATGCATCGGATTCTCCTTGAAGACGGAGCCAGACCATCCAGGCAGCCACAGAGAAGGCTCAATCCTCCGATGATGGAAGTGGTGAAGAAAGAAGTGCTAAAACTCCTCAAGGCTGATATGATCTTCCCTATTTCGGATAGCCAATGGGTAAGTCCAACCCAGGTGGTCCCTAAGAAAAGAGGTATTACTATAGTGGAGAATCAACAAGGAGAGTTGGTTCCCACCAGAACCACCACAGGATGGAGAGTGTGCATCGATTACCGTAAGCTGAATGCGGTAACTCGGAAATACCATTTCCCCCTGCCCTTTATTGATCAAATGATAGAACGCCTTGCTGGGCGACCCTACTACTGTTTCCTCAATGAATATTCAGGATATTTCCAGGTGGCCATTGCACCAGAAGACCAAGAGAAAACCACTTTTACATGTCCCTTTGGCACCTTTGCATACCGCAGAATGCCATTCAGATTGTGTAACGCACCCGGTACATTTCAATGATGTATGGTTAGTATCTTCTCTGAATATGTTGAGAAATTCATTGAAGTATTTATGGATGACTTTACAGTGCATGGGACTAGCTTTGATTCATGTTTAACCCATTTGGCCCTCGTACTAAAGCGATGTGTTGATACCAATTTGGTTTTAAATTATGAAAAGTGTCATTTTATGGTAGAATAGGGAATAGTACTGGGTCATATTGTCTCTCCTAGAGGTATTGAGGTCGATAAGGCGAAGATTGATGTAATTCAGTCTTTGCCTTATCCCACTAATGTGCGTGAAGTGCGCTCCTTTTTATGTCATGCAGGTTTCTACCGAAGATTTATCAAGGACTTCTCAAAAATCTCCTCACCCCTATGCGAGCTACTAAAGAAGGAAGTGACTTACGCATTCAATGATGAGTGCAAGGAAGCGTTTGATTGCCTGAGAGAACGCCTGATAAGTGCACCCATCATTCAGGCACCTGACTGGTCTCACCCATTTGAGATCATGTGTGACGCCAACGACTATGCAGTGGGAGCAGTTCTAGGACATAAAGTAGGACGGGCATCCCATATGATTCATTATGCCTCCATGACTCTGAATGGAGCCCAGAGGAACTACTCCACTACTGAGAAGGAAATGCTGGCGGTTGTCTTTGCCTTGGAAAAGTTTAGGCAATATCTTTTGTGTAATATCCCTCAATTTTTAGTTAGGATATTTGGGTAATTTTTTCCCAACCTTCGTTCAGTAATTATTTCGCTTTCAGTGGAGTTCGGATTTTCCGTAACTTCCATGATATCCGAAATAATTCCTTGAGTGGTATAAAATACATTCAATGTATTTTCGAAACTTAGAATATTTGTTTGGATACAAACATATAATTTCCGGGGTTTAAAACCCATACCAAATTTTATCTAGTGCAACTTGTGTCCACCGTCTCCACGTTCCACGTTCAAATCTTACCCCTGAAGTCAAATCTTATCAAGTTGCAAACTTACCTTGCAAGTATATTTTTATCCTGTGCAAATGGTGCCACGAGTTTCTCCCTTGTGCTAAACCTTGGCACGATACTACCTCCGTGTAAACATGTCTGGGCATATGTCAATTCTTTTGACAGCAAGCTCTCTCCTTGAGCTATATATATAGTTGGACAAATGGAAGGCTTAAGGACAGCCAACCACTCCCTCCTTCCTCTGTTTTTCTTTCCTCCATTGATGAGCTTTTTGAAGCTTAGTTGAGTGAGATTTCGAGCTCCCTCTTGAGTATTAGGAGGTGTTCGTTAGTAGTATTAGGAAGCTTAAGGAGGTTGGAGATCAAACCCCTCTTCCTCTTGTCTCTCCTCTGTCCGAGCTCCCTGTCGAGCTCCTCTGTCTCGGCTACCGCACCCCGCGGTGAAGGGAGTGCCGCGCCCCGCGATGCTACTGCTTCTCCCCGCCGGCGTTGCTTCATCCCCGGCGTCAAGAAGCATCGGCGAAGACCCATCGCCTCCATTGTTGAAGTTGTTGTTGAGCTTCTGTTGTTGTTATTCGGGGAAGAAGAAAGCAAAGGAAGTGGGCCCCCCTTAGCTTAATTAGCTTCTTGTTGGGCCGAGAATCCCAATATCCCTTCCAGTCCAAATTTAACCCGAAATTATTCGAGCGGTATAATTTCGATTCCCTTTTATCCGTATCTGTCTTTAGGAAAATTCAATTAATATTCTTATGATTTAAAATCATAAGAATTTATTGAATTTAATTCCTTGGGTTCGTCCAGACAAATTAATTGTGATTAATTAATTTGTCATGAGTTGGATCGCGTGTGGACTCGTACTCTGCTAGGAATATTCTGAAGCTTAAGCCCATAATCCTTTCCCGTTCAGATTTAACCCGGAATTATTCCAGGCAAGTGGCGGTTCGCTCTTGCTTAATTATTATATGTTTCATTAATTATCAATTGTTTAGTTGTTAATTAATTTGGGATGATTTACTGTTTTCGTTGGGAACAGTTTTGATAATTGTTTGTGATTTTAAAAGATATTATAATAGATTGTATATCTGCTAGAACAACGCTATTATATCTGTTATTGGCCTTAATGGCTTTGATGTGATTATTACTGTGCATTAACTGTTTAGTTAGCACAAGTATTCTTAACGTTGATGTGAATTATTACTACGTTCGTAACTGTTTAGTTAGAACGAGTATTCGTAGGAACGCTATGTACCTTGTGGGGGTTTAGCTGTTTCTTTATAACTAATACTTGGTGGATTTTTCCCCAGTAGTCTCTCTGGTCATGACCATGCCCTTACTCAGGGTTGGTGCACTTCGCTAGTGCCAAATCTTTTGGGATTTATTCCCTCTGATATCTCTTATGAGGAGATCTGATATCTCTTGTGAGGAGATCCGATATCTCTTGTGAGGAGATTTAAAAGCTTATAATGTGATGATCGTTTTGGAATTAAATGAGATAAGTGCCGTTGTCGCACATAATTAATATACCCTTGACGAGTAGTGCAGCTAGGCAATAGTGCAGCTAGGAAACTCGTCCTGACTTTGATCAGAGTACGTTCTCTTTCCAATCTGGATTCGCTTTATGCGGTGAGGTTGGTCGTGAACCGAAACATCAAGTCGTTTTTGAACGCTTGAATGATTAATTAATGTTCCAGACATTTGTCATATTTCCGATAAGACTTAATTCATTGGAGTCTTCTTTTGGGATTGATTGCTGTATGACTCGGTCTTCCAGAATCATCTCTTGATCATGCCTTTTCATATATTCTAGTAGGAGTATGGTGGTTGACTATCCTGATCGGTTATTATTCGAGAATCGATGAGTCTAACCTAATACAACTACTTTGAACTTTCTGCTTTGTGCCCTTGCTAGTCTATTCTTTAGACTAACCCCCTGTATTTTTTGTTATTTGCATCGTCATGGTTGGTGTCGTCCGCCCGTTTCGACACATTAGGTGAGTTGAGGATTTAAGAAAGCCAGAACGACTATGAGGATGAACGGTATTTGAAAATGTTTTAATCAGGCTACGATCTTTGGACGTTGACTACTAAGGTCAATACTCTTGTAAATTATTTTAAGTCTTCCGCTGTATTGTAATAACTCTGTATTTTGTCGCATTTGGAATTGTGTTGAAATTCCGCGACTATGTTTTAAATGACAGTTATGGTAATTTTGTATCATAATTGTTCTTTATGAATTGTGTTTCAATGGTAAAGCCTGGGGTGGCTTCGGTGTGGAAACCGAGGTTACTGGCGGTAATACCTTTCCAAATGGGTTAAAATTTGGGGGTGTTACATTTTGGGAGTCAAGGTGATTATCTACACAGATCACGCTGCTCTTCATTACCTGATGACGAAGAAAGAAGCAAAGCCAAGACTAATCCGATGGGTTCTCCTTCTCACTGAATTTGATGTGGAGATCCGTGATAAGAAGGGAGCAGAGAACCTAGTTGCAGATCACCTAAGTAGGCTCGTCCATGAGGAAGATAAGCCCGGAGAACAGAGCCCCATTCACGGCACCTTTCCGGATGACACACTTTTTATAATAGAAGGAAGTTTAGAAAACAAGCACCGCCCCGCGTTGCCCACCACCGCGACCCGGTGAGTCATAGCCAGTATGAAGTTGGAGATGCCACCGCCCCGCGGTGGCCACCACCGCGACCCAGCGGTAGATTTGTTTGACAACCAGGAGAGCTCACCGCGACCCGCATCGATAGTACCGCCCCGCGGTCACATCTCTGGAGTCACACTTTGCTCTGGAGACACCTCTGACCCTCCCTCTCACATAGCCATGGACGTCTTCAGAATCCGTTCTTTCAGACCTTGGTACGCAGATATCGTAAACAATCTGGTTCGAGAGGAAATACCCCCGGATTACACCAGAGCTCAAAAGGCGAAGATACGGAGAGAAGCTCGCCACTATGTGTGGGATGATCCTTACCTGTGGAAGCATTGTGTCGATCAGGTAGTGCGCCGATGCCTCCCAGACAATGAGGTACAATATATCCTTAACTTTTGTCACTCCGAAGCATGTGGGGGTCATTTTGGAGCGAATAGGACTGCTAGGAAAGTATTGGAGGCATGATTTTATTGGCCACACATCTTTAGGGATGCTTACGCCTTCTGCAAATCCTGCGATCGATGTCAACGGGTTGGAAACATCACTAGAAGGAATGAAATGCCGCAATCATCATTAATCTTTTGTGAGGTCTTTGATGTTTGGGGCATGGATTTTATGGGACCCTTTCCTAGCTCTCATGGGAATCTATATATATTGCTTGCGGTGGACTATGTTTCCAAGTGGGTAGAAGAAAATGCCACTAGGACCGATGATTCTAAGGTTGTGGCAAGTTTTCTCAAGGAAAATATTTTCTCAAGATTTGGAATACCCAAAGCTTTAATTAGTGACAGGGGAACCCATTTCTGCAACAAGACAGTGACTGCCCTACTGAAGAAGTATCACGTCACCCAGAGAATCTCTACAACCTATCACCCCCAAACTAATGGGCAGGCCGAGAACTCCAACAGAGTGATTAAATCTATACTGGAGAAGACAGTAGCAGCTCATCGGAGGGATTGGAGCACCAAGCTCAATGATGCACTGTGGGCATACCGTACAGCTATCAAGACTCCGATAGGAATGTCCCATTTCCGGCTGGTTTTTGGAAAAGCTTGCCACCTCCCCGTAGAGCTTGAGCATAAAGCGTGGTGGGCAATAAAGAAATGCAACATGCAACTGGATGAAGTGGGGGAATTCCGTAAGCTGCAGCTGTAAGAACTGGAGGAACTACGCCTTGAAGCCTATGAGAACTCAGTTAACTACAAAGCGAAGACCAAATAATGGCATGATAAGCATATTCTGCGGAAATATTTTAAGCCAGGAGATAAGGTTCTCCTATTTCAATCCCGGCTCAAGCTCTTTGCTGGGAAACTGAGGTCCAAATGGACGGGTCCTTATGAAGTTGCTGAAGTTCACCCCCATGGTGCCATTGGACTGATAAACCCCAAGACAGGCAACATCTTCACAGTCAATGGCCACAGACTGAAACCCTATTATGAAGGCTTTGATCCAACCCATGTTGATGCAATAACTTTCGGAAGCCCTGAGGCTGAAACAGGGTGAGCCATAGCCTACGTCGAGCCACCGACGTTAACCAAGGCGCTGTCCGGGAGGCAACCCGAGTTAGTTCTTTGATATTTCCCTTTCATTAGATTATTTTCGTAGTTTATTTTTGCTTTGTTTCGTCCGCCTGTTACTCACATTTCAGGTACGAAAGTAAAATCCGAGACGAGACATGTACCCAACTTGCGTCCACCGCCTCGTGTTGTAACCCCACCGCCCCGCGGTGGATCTCACCGCCCCGCGGTGGAGGTCTGGTATGATTTCTCAACTAAAAAAAAGTTAAGGAAAAAAAAACAAGAAATAAAGGGCCCCGAAAAAACCTTAAACGGGTGAGTAAAATTTTTATTTCTTGAGTTGGATACGAAGGATTTGACGGTGTCAGTTGGATCGCCCTGCGATCCGGTATTTACTTGTACATTCATCACCCCATAAACACTCCCGCCAAACCCTAATCCCCTTTTCTTTCTCTTTCCCGTCTCTCTCTCCGCCGTAACCCCATTCCAAGTCTAACCCTTCACTCCAAGCTTTCCCCGCCCCAATCACCCTTGTTCCTAGCCTTAGTAGTGGCAACCTTTCACCCCACTTTGATCCCTTTTACCCAGACCTCCCTTTGCAACGATTTCCGAACTTCCCCGTGGTGGTTCGTAGTTGCAGAGGGTGATATTTTGCTTTGGTGGTGTGATCGGCACAATCTGGGTGATCCTCCGATTGATCGGTGGTGTTGGAGAAGGATTCACACAGTGACCTCCTCGCGTTGCAGTCACACCGCCTCGCGCAAGTCGGATTTTGAATTTGGAGAAGAAGGTGAATAGTCGCCGCCCCGCGCCCACTTCACCGCGACCCGGCTACTACGCTCAGTAATCACCACCGCCCCGCGGTGACACTCGTAGTCATTCTTCAGTGGGTTGTAAGTCTTCCTTGCCTAGTTCTTTCGCTTCGAGCACTTACTTCATTATACAATGTCGAGAGCTAGGAAGGTTGGGATGACCGAGGAGGAGTGTCGAATGTATGATGTGGTGTCAGCAAGACATGTCCAGCCGACTCGCTTCTTTGATAGGGGATCACTAGCTGAGTTGGGTTTGTTGGAGATGACTCAACAATGTCTGGACAGGATGGGATTGGGGGGATTCCTAGACAAATGCGCGCCCACATTCCCTGAACTATGCTACCAGTTTATAGCCACTGTATCTCGAAGCCACACGCGACGCATCATTGATGGTAGGGAGCAGAAGTTCATCGCTGGGATCACCTTCAAATATGAGGGTCAGAGTTATGGTATCCCTATTGAGGAAATTAGGGAGCTGCTGGGTGTGTCAAGGCCAGCTACTGAGAAGTGGAGGCAGGGTCCCAACAAGGCGGGCCTTAAGGAATTCTGGACCACGGCAACGAGCACGGCTGAATATCAAAAGCGGTTGGAGAATAGTAACAAACTTGTCCACCCCTGCCTCCGCTTAGTCTACACAGTGGTGCTTCGGACATTTTGTGGGTGTATGGAGGAAAGAAAGGTTTCTCTGAAGTGCCTTGGTCTCTTCTCCCCGATGATCGATCCTTTAGATGAGGAGACCCCTACATGGATTGTCATATGGCTGCATGAGCTGCAGCAGATTCGCGAGGGCGCCGCGCGAGATATTGTTCAGGGTGGGCTGATCACCTTGGTTGTTGCGGCCAGGATTTCGATGGACACCATTCCTCAGCCACTCATGCCCATTCGCTACGACATTCCATATCTGCAACGGTGTGGTATACTGACCATATCTCAGGGGCAGTATCTGTGGTGCTCCTACGGAGGTCACCTTTTGCGCCTCCCCCGTCCCCTGGCCTACCCGCGAGTCTTCACAGGCTGGTACATTCCGTCTGATGCTGAGATTATTCCTTCCGATGATGAGGCTGATCCGCCGGCTGCTATTTCCATGATTATGGATGTCGATCCCCCTGCTTCTGACGCTGCCCCCACATCTGCATCGCCTTCTGAGTTTTCTTGGGATGACATGTTCATCCGTTTTGATGCCTTCACGCTGCGTCAGGAGGCTGCGAATGAGGCGACGCTGGCTCGGCTGCGAACTATACAGGCTGACATTGCCCGCGATATCACGGACCAGCTGAGTACAGCTGAGGCCTTCATGCAGGAGCAGTACTTTAGGCGGCATCCACCTCCATCGAGCTTTCCATCGTATTCACCTTTCTAGTGAGTCTTTGTTCTTTTCTCCCTATTTTGCTTTGTTTTCGTCTTTACATTGAGGACAATGTGTGTTTTAAGTGTGGGGATATTGGGATTTAGACTCACTGCTTATCATAGCTAGTGTACAAATTTTATTCTTGCATTTCGTTTTTCTATTCAAAAAAAAGAAGAAGCCAAAAACAGGTAAAAAGGCAACCAAAATCCTGGGATGGACTGAAAACCCGAAAGGACGGTCCAGGTAAAAAGCAGGAAGTCCAGCTGGTATAGACCAGGGCAAAATTGGACTGGAGTGATGCGAGTATATGTGAGATATCTAGCAAAATGAAATGAGTGGCTAGGTGAAAACCCGAAAGGGCGCCTAGGCAAGATGAGCGTAAAAGAAGAAGAGTGATTCTAGGATTTCTCTATATTTCTTGGCGAGGCATCATAAGAAGGGGAGCCATAAGGAGGACTCGGGTAGGCCACTGTGGAGCAATAAGAAGCTAGACAGGAATTATGAGTAGATTCATCTCGCATCATGTGTTTTGGATGTCTGGGGCTGATTGTTGAGCTGTTGTAGTCATTGGTATCATCTGTTGTCACACTTCCTGAGGCCTTGATATTTGATGAGTGGAGTATGGTTGATTTAATTTACTCGGGACGAGTAAAGGTCTAAGTGTGGGGATATTTGATAGGTGTCATTTCATGCACCTTAACTAGTGATTATTGACACAATTTAGATGAAGTTTCGGTGTAGAATTAGGCTAAGTCTGTAACCCAGGGAAATAGTTGAAACAGTACAAATTTGAAGGTTTTACAGCTTAGTGAAGAGGAAAGAAGATGAAGGAGAAGATCTGCCCAGAACTAATGAAGAAAGCTACCTCACTTGGTAGTACAGGAGAGCAGACACAAGGATGAAGAAGCTGGCCAATACCGCCCCGCGCCTGAAGCCATCGCGACCCGGCGGTGATCCTCAGAGAAGTGCAACGCGAAGCCACCGCCTCGCGGTGGGATATTACCGCCTCGCGGTGGAAGAGAAGGGTGCGCGGCCAGCGTGTCATTTGTTTCCATTTTAGTATACTTGGATTTTATGTCTTATTATATTTTATTTCCTTATTTTATTTGCTAGGTTAACTTTCTACGAACCTATTTAAGATCTTTTTCGTTAATTTTGAGAGAGTTCGGTCCTCTCTCTTTTGATTATTCAACTTCTAGGTTTTTGAACAATGGATAGCTAAACACTCTTGTTTCGCTAGACAATTGAAGCACTACAATGAATTGGTTGTAAGATTTCTATTTCGTGTTCTATATCTTATTAAGTTGGATTGATTCTCTTGATTAAACTGTCTATTGATTTATGTTGATTCTTCTGGCGTAGCTAACTAGGTTTATCGACATCTATCATATTGCTAGGATTGCATATAGGGGTTCCGAGTGCATATCTAGTGGTAAACACAATTGTGCGTGTAGGGGTTCCGAGCGTACAATTGTGAGTGAGAATCAGTTGCATGTTAAGTAGGGGAGTGAGTACTTGTACGTCTTTCTACTTGCATGTATCCTATATCCTTGTATGCATTGCTATTGCTGTGTTGATGCTAAGGTACACTGACAACTGTGAGAATCAGTGGTATTTTATCATTGGCATAGTAATAAGTCTATCGACAACTGTAAGAATCGATAGTACTTAAGATCAGGGTGGGAATAATTATAAGATAGTAAAAGAACTTGGAAATATAGTTTTCAGTGATCAACCTATTGCATTTGTGGTGTGGATACTTGTCTGGTGGAATACTTTCTCTCATTATATTTCTTCTTCTGTTATTACTTGCACTTTTGTTAATCCTGCGATTATTCCAAAACCCCCCTCGTTACTTGTTAGTCACACGTTATTGCATGCAGATAACCGACTCCCTATGGGATCGACCCTGACTTACTTGCTATACTCTTTAGTAGGTGAATTAGGATTTCTTTGACAATAAAACGACATCGGTTTCCGGTCCTATCAGTCGGTGTTAGGAAGTGAGTGCCCTAACACTCTTTTGGTCATGACCTACCCCTATCCGAATATAGGGGTGGTGCACTCATCTGGTGCCAATCTTCGGGAGGTATTCCCAATCTTTGGGATTTATTCTCATTCTATATCTCATTTCGAGATGTGAAATTAAAAGCTTCAACGTTAATGTGCGTTTTTGGAATTAAATAAGATAAGTGTGGTTAGACACATAATTAATAAACCCTCGGGCGAGGAATACAACGTGGAAACCGCCCAGACTCTTGTTAGAGTAAATCTTCTTTCCAATCTAGATTCGCATTGCGCGGTGAGGTTGGTCGTAGACCCAAATAATCAAGGTCGTGTTTTAAACTTGTGTGGAAACTTAACGTTCCCAAACACTTGTCATACGTTTCCCATAAGACTCAATTCCTTTGGAGTCTTCTCTTGATCATTCCTTTCCTCGTGTTTCTGTGGAAGTGTTGAGGTTCACTGTCGTCATCGGCTATTATTCGAGAAGCGATGAGTGTAACCTAATACGACTACTTAGAACCTTTTTATTTGTACCCTTGCATAGTCTTTCATTAGACTAACCAACCGGTTATTTTTCTTTGCATGGTTGGCTGGTGTCATCCGTCTCATACGACACATCAGATAAATTTCCACATCAGTGAAGGCAAAGACTCAACGTGAAGGCAGTTGGCGTTTTCTATATCTTTTTCTAAGGTTGAGATCCTAGGCGTAAGATCATAAGGTCAAGACCCGTTGAGTCATTTTATTTCAAGACTTCCGCTGTAATAAATATTTGTATTCAATTTTATTATCAAATTGTAATTACATCATTTGAAATAAGATATTATTTGGGCAATTATATGTCATTTAATAAATTTTATGTTATTATACAGTTTGTTATAAAATAGTTAAGCCTTGGGTGACCCCAGATGTGTAATCTGAGGTCACTGACGGTAATATTTCCAAAGTGTATTTTGGGGGTGTTACATTTCCCTGTATGGGATGAGCCAACTGTTTCTTACATATTGAGTCAGACATGGCCAAACCCTCCATTCCGACTCAATTCTAAGCAACTTCATCTCGTACTCGGGTACAGTTGTTTGCTTGAATAAATTATAGTATGCATTTGCAAACCTTGTACCCAAGCTTTTATCCTTCATCTCCTTCCTAGCATGGTCCTCTATGTTCTTCTTCACATGGCGCCTACAGAGGATAGACCTGGCACTTGGAAAGAGACTATCTAACGCATTCATCAAGGCCTTTTCACAATCTGTCACTAGGCATGTCGGTGTTACTTGACACTTTTTGCACGTTTCAAGAAGTTGTTGTGCAGCCCACACGTAGTTGTCTTCTTTCTCATGTTGTAGAAACGTGATCAGCTCTACTTTGTAGTGTGTAACTAGGAGTTGTTACCAGAGTTTTAGGTACCGTTTGTATGGGTTTAGAACGCAATATAGGAGAATGGAGTTTTGGAAAATAAGTGTTGATTTGGTGATTTTGAGTGCTTAAATGAAGACATATTGAAGATGGAGGCGAAGCCACAAGAGAAGATCGATGGCGAGAAGAAGAAGAGCTACATAAGTTTTTCCGCGGTCGCGGAAGTAATGCCGCGATCGCGGATATCACCAGAAGCGAAGAACATACAGGGACTTTTCCGCGGTCACGGATTTATATCTGCGGTCGCGGATTTATATCTGCGGTCGCGGCTACTGTTCACGCGTGGAGCTGAGATTTATTTCGTCCGAGTTTTGCTTATTTTATTTTCTTTTTATTTATTTTCTTTTATTTTTGTTAATTTCGTTTTAGGATATTATTTCTTATCTTTAGATTAGGGTTTGCTAGGTTTTATAACTTTATTAGTTAGCAGCCTTTTCATTATTCAAGTTTATCACATTATCGTTCAGTTTTTCCCTTAGAGTTTTATGCTTTGAAAAGACTATGAAGAACTAAGCAACTTTTGCTTAGTCCGACGATTGAAGCTTTCGTTTGTATTTGGTTGTGAGATTATAACTCTATTTCCTTTCCTTTGATTATATCTCTTCTTTTTGTGCTTAATCTCAATGATTCTTGGTGATTTGACTGGCTTGATCATCTAGTTGATATTAGTAATTATCTATTGCTAGGGTTTGGATATTTCTAGTTGAAATCCCTTATCTTGTGTAGCAAACACGATTTACATGAACTAGTTGTGAATGTTTATTGTGAAGAGAATTGATTACATGTCGAGTACTGACTAGTTGTTAAGAATTGCATGTATCCTGGTTAATTCATATGCTTATTGCTGCCTTTAGATTGAATCTTGATTGTTTATTGGTAAGTATTTTCAGGGCTAGTTGACCTGTCTATATACATAAGATCGGGACATGAATATTCATTGGTAGGAATTGGAGATAATCTAGGATCAACCAATCAAACTGAAGTATGGATATTTATCTGGCTAAGTTACTTCTCACCCATAGATTACACCTTTTGCTTTAATTTACTTATTTTACGTGACACAAACCAAACCCCCCTTGTTTAGTTACTATTGGCATACAACCTTTGCACTTAGGAAGATTGCTTACCTCCATGTGGGATTCGACCCTTGCTTGCCTACTATACTTAGTTAGGTTTTTGAGGATTACTTTGATAGGCATCACGACTTTAGCCTCATCAAAACGCCCCCGCCACATTATAGTTCTTCCATGTACACGTGACTCCTATTATTTTGAGGAAAGGCAAGTCATACCTGCACAAGTAGATGTGTCATGCATAATGAATAAACATATCAACAAGTATATGTAGCATGTAGATGTGTTATACTAACCTTGTTGAATTCCTTAGGTTTTGATAGTGACAAACATTCAACTAATCTGGGTAATAAGTGTTTCAGGAACAAAGACAGTTGTCTCAGGGAACCTTCGCAGCAAAGGATTGAAGAGGGAACAAAGCTCTGTTCTTGTGCTTTGTTACCTCTGAAGGAACAACAGTGACGAACAAGATCGAAGCTGCGAATGGAAGGAAGAATTCCAGCGCGTTATTTATGGAAACAAATCAAGGCGCACACGCGGTCAAGGATTGAAGAAATCGGCTGGAAGGATCTAGCCGTTGGAGGAGATATGGAGAGAGAAGCTCGATTCCTTATCTTAGGGATTCTTTCCTTAGATAAGCGGATTGGAGAGAGAAGAATCTTATCACATCCGTTTATATTAATTTAAGGGAATCCTTTCCTTTTATTAATATATACGGCTAGGGATATTATTCCTCCAACAAAAACATATCTTCTTGTTACCACGTTTGAAAAAACCTTATCTTGTTACATTTAGGGTTTGTCGAGTTGTATTTAATAGATGTGTGGATTCATGTCTATGTAACCACGACGACGGGAAAAACAGAGAGAACGAAAATTGAGATAGAAAAGGAGTGAGGTGTGTGTAAGTCTTTGAGGGTTGAGTTTAGATTCATCGTTGTAGGAGTGATCTTCGAATCTAGGTGGGAAGTCTAGTGTTTTGGAGTCCATGCTACAAGTGTAATCGAACAAGAAATCAATAAGACAAGTACACACTTCAAAATCCTCTCAAGCGGAAGCTTGAAGGTAGTGGTTTTTCCTTGAGAAGCTAGTTTTGCCAATCAGGGTTTCCACTATACATCGTGAGTTCGTTCTATTATCTTTCTTGCTATATTTATCCGCTGCAACTTCTGTGAGAACAAAGCTTTTGTTCCCTCAGTCGTAACTCTAACGATCCAACAATTGGTTTCAGAGCCTGGTGCTCTAGATTGTTTGTTTTAGTTACAGATTCTGCAGGAAAGATATCGTCAGGAAATGCCTTGGATAGAGACTCTCAAGAAGGTGATGTAGATGTGGCTCTCATCACTCAAGCCATGAAGAATATATGGTCTCGAAGCAAAGGCACTAAAGGTTCGGTCATGGTTCACAATGACATAAAGGAGGTCGTCTGCTCTCAATGTTATGACAACGGACACTTCGCAAAAAATTGCCTCAACAAAGCGGCAGGTTCTTCTCAGGTCCTCAACGAGGAACAAACGAGGATTGCGAAGTGGAGTGACTGCAGCTCAGATGATGAAGCTTCTCCTCTCTCAAAGGATATCTGTTTGGTGAGCTCAAAAGGTCATAACGTATCAGAAGGTGATTCCCATAAATCCGAGGAGGAAGCAAAGAAAGGCTCTTGGCACCTTGACAGTGCATGCTCAAGTCACATGACAGGGAACAGTGAATGGTTCACCTCTCTTCAGCCAGCCTCAGGGGCATCGATAACTTTTGGAAACAAGAGTAAGGGTGAGGTTTGTGGTATCGGTATGGTAAGACTCTAAACACATCACCGTGAATAATGTGAATCTAGTGAATAATCTCAAGTTTGATCTATTTAGTGTGGCTCAACTATGTCAAAACAGAAAAAATAGGGTATTTTTTACCACTGATGATTGTCATGTTGAGTGTCTAAGTACAGGGAAAATCTTACTCAAAGGGATTTGCGACAACAACGTTTATAAGGTTGACCCTGCTTTCATCCCTGACAAGGACCTATGTCTGTCGTCTATTGCTGAGACGACATACTTGTGGCACACACGCTTTGGACATGCTAGCCTTCAACTCCTCTCCAAACTTCATAGACAAGAGTTTGTGAATGGTCTTCCCAAGGTTGAAGCAATGAGAAGTGACGTGTGCGACGCATGCATTAAAGGAAAACAAGTGAGGTCTTCCTTCAAGTCCAAAAGGAATGTAAGTACAACACGTCCTCTGGAATTAGTCCACATGGATCTTTGTGGGCCTATGCGCACGAAGAGCCATGGGGGAAATGCATATGTCTTTGTTATTGTGGATGACTATTCCAGGTACACATGGACGATTTTCATCTCAACAAAGGATGAAGTGTTCGCTGAGTTTGAGTTCTGGCTTAAGGCAACTGAGAGAAGCACTGGTCATACCTTGGGGTCTATTCGCACCGATCATGGAACTGAATTCGAGAACTCTCAGTTCCTATCCCTCTGTAGGAACAAAGGTATCAACCACAACTTCTCTGCTCCCAGGACCCCACAGCAAAACGGTATTGTGGAAAGGAAGAACAGAACTCTGGAAGACATGACGCGTACTCTCCTCATCTCAAGTGGTCTTCCAAGGAGTTTCTGGGCCGAAGCCTTGAATGTCGCGTGCTACGTTCTGAACAGGGCAACCATTCGTCCTCTTCTGAACAAAATTGCCTATGAGCTTCTGAAGGGAAGGAACCTAATGTGTCTCATTTACGCACATTTGGTTGCAAGTGCTTCGTCCACAACAACGGAAAAGATTCTCTTGGGAAGTTTGATCCCAGAAGTGATGAAGGAACCTTTGTAGGATATTCTCATCAAAGCAAAGCCTACAAAGTTTTCAACAAGAGAACCAGAAAGGTAGAAGAAAGTATTCATGTTGTTTTTTATGAATCTGTCATGGCTGGTAACAATGTGCAGGAACAATCCGATAGAGTTCCCTCCAATATCGAGCCATCCGAAGATGACTTCTTTCAGCTTGTTGAAAGCAGTGTCGGTGGTGAGACCTCTCAAGATCAAGAAACTCAAAATGATCCCTCAACACCGAGAACTCCCAACTTCACAAACTCAGGGGAAAATGAAGAGAATGCTAACCCGCCGGATACGTCTCAGGCACCTCAGGGGGAACAGAGCCCAAGTCACGACACAGCGGAGCCCTCTGAGGACTGCCCTGCTGCTGAGGGAACAGGGGGAGTTTGCCCTAATGCTGATGGGATAGGTGGTGAAAGCTCAAATGCTGGCAATGCTGATTCGGAGGAGTTCGACATCAACAAACTCCAAGTTCCAAACTACCAGCAAAAGTGGGCTCATCCAGTCAAACTGATCGTCACAGACTATAGAAAGGGAGCACCACAGAGCACTCATTCTTCCCTACAAAATTTATGTGCTTTCAATGCCTTTCTTTCCTTGTAAGAACCCAAAACTGTAGGAGAAGCATTGAAGGATCCTGACTGGATAAACGCCATGCAAGAAGAACTCTATCAGTTCGAAAGAAACAAGGTTTGGAGGTTAGTTCCCCGTCCAAGGAACAGAACAGTGATTGGAACCAAATGGGTGTTCAGAAACAAGCTGGATGATCAAGGTCAGGTCACAAGGAACAAAGCTCGGCTGGTGGTGAAAGGCTACAACCAGCAGGAGGGCATCGACTATGATGAGACCTTTGCTCCAGTTGCCAGGTTAGAAGCAATAAGACTCCTAGTTGCTTATTCTTCTTTCCATGGATTCAAGCTACAACAGATGGATGTCAAGACCGCCTTCTTGAATGGGGTTCTCAAGGAGGAAGTATATGTGGAGAAAACACCCGGTTTTGAAGACACCACTCAACCTGACCATGTCTACATTCTAGACAAAGCTCTGTATGGTCTCAAGCAAGCCCTGAGGGCCTGGTATGAAAGGCTCTCTCAATTCCTTCTGACGCACGGATACGTTCATGGAAAGGTCGACAAGACTTTGTTCCTTCTGAAGGAAGGGAAGCAAATTCTGGTGGTTCAGGTCTATGTGGATGATATCATCTTTGGATCCACTGATGATAAACTGGTTCAGAAATTCTCTAAGCTGATGGCCAGTGAATTTGAGATGAGCATGGTTGGAGAACTCAAGTTCTTCTTAGGTCTGCAAGTCTCTCAGGGGGATGAGGGAACTAAAGTGCACCAACAGAAGTATCTCAGGGAGTGTGTCAAAAAGTTTGGTATGAATGATGCAAAACCCTTCACCACTCCCATATCTCCAAACAATCCAATGGGAAAAGACGAACATGAACAAGGAATTGATCCATCCCTCTACCGAGGAATCATAGGTCCGCTTCTCTATCTCACTGCTAGTAGACCTGATATTATGTATAGTGTATGTCTTTGTGCTCGCTTTCAGGCCGATCCCAAAGAAACACATCTCAAAGCAGTAAAAAGGATTCTGAGATACTTGAAGGGAACAGATGATCTTTGTCTGTGGTACCCAAGAGGAGGAAGTCTTGATCTTGTCGGATACACAAATGCTGACTTCGCAGGGAACAAAGTGGACAGAAAATCTACCTCAGGAATGGCTCAGTTCCTTGGGCCGTGTTTGGTTTCCTGGGGGTCAAAGAAGCAGAACTCTGTGGCTCTCTCCACTGCAGAAGCTGAATACATAGCCGCTGTTGCTTGTTGCACTCAACTCCTATGGCTCAAGCAACAACTCAGCGACTACGGTATTCTTCTTAACTCCATTCCCATTCTCTGTGACAATACAAGTGCCATAAACATCTCCAAGAATCAGATACAACACTCACGTACCAAGCACATCGAGATAAGACATCACTTCTTACGTGACTGTGTGGAGAAAGGGTTGGTGACAATGGATTTCTGTGGAACTAAGGATCAAATTGCCGACACTTTCACCAAGGCACTAAACAGGGAACCATTCGAACAGTTTCGTATGGAACTAGGTATGATTTCTCTAAACTGACTGTCTACTTGTTGTGTTCCCTCGATGATTGGCTAATTTACATGGTAAAGTGTGAAGGGTTAATCATCATGTCTTGGTCTGCATCTATTCTCTTGATCATTAGTTGAACGACTTGCTTAGACTCATGCTAATACCTCACTTATATGCAAAATTTCATGCATGATTCTCTATGCTATCTTGTTTACACACGACTCAGATTTCTTTTGGCCTAAAAGAGTCAACTTGATGAATTGATCCCTCATTATAAGCCCAAATGATTGTTGACTCTACAGCTTACCTTATCCATCATGTTTGATGCTCCCTATGAGCCCCTCTAATCATCCACATCTGGGAGCCTCTCGTTCATGATTAAACATTATTACAAATTCTCGTATATGCTTTTGTATGATGTTCTTTGTACCCTCTTTGGTAACATTACCCCCGTATCACACTCTTCTACATTTTCGGAAAGTCGAGAATACGAATTGTTGTCACTATGGTCTGTGGATAGGATTCGACATGTATGATATGTGATGCTGGCTTCCAACTACCTAAGGAGGGTTCGTGCTTAAAAGCTGAGGTTGCACGTGAGAAGTAGTGGGCTCCGAATGAATCACTGGTAAAAGAAGGCAAGCTGAAGGTTGTGATGTTCAAAAAAAAAAAAAGGAACCAAAGATTCTCTCCTCCATTAGCTGAGCCTATGATGGATGCTGACGTCAATACGGATGCACAAGCCTTGAGTGGGAACAAAAGATGAACTCCATTGCTAGTCATACTTCAGATCTACTACTGGCCCCAGTGGTACTTAATTCGTATTTCTCTGGCTAACCAATACCTCTTTTGTTCCCTAGCACATCTATCCCTCTCCTTTTCGAACTTCCTTGTCTCTGATTCGTGTGTGAACATTTACTGGCATGTTGATCATAAATGGTATCTTTGCATATCTTGTTGTTGTCTTAACATGCTATCCGCGTTCGTGCGTTTCAATCTAATGCGATTGGGAATAATGTTCATCTGGCTGTGATCCTTCATCTCTAACTCTTCGCTATGTTTTTGATGATGCCAAAAGGGGGGAAATAACAAGTAGCCTTGGTTGAGGGGGAACAGCACATGGTTTCATATGTTGTTGTATTGAGGGGGAACTATTATGGTCTTATATGGAGACCCTTCCCCATACAACCATCTTTATCTCGTATGTATATGCTTTATTGTCAAGGATGTTTGTCACCATCAAAAAGGGGGAATTTGTTGAATTCCTTAGGTTTTGATAGTGACAAACATTCAACTAATCTGGGTAATAAGTGTTTCAGGAACAAAGACAGTTGTCTCAGGGAACCTTCGCAGCAAAGGATTGAAGAGGGAACAAAGCTCTGTTCTTGTGCTTTGTTACCTCTGAAGGAACAACAGTGACGAACAAGATCGAAGCTGCGAATGGAAGGAAGAATTCCAGCGCGTTATTTATGGAAACAAATCAAGGTGCACACGCGGTCAAGGATTGAAGAAATCGGCTGGAAGGATCTAGCCGTTGGAGGAGATATGGAGAGAGAAGCTCGATTCCTTATCTTAGGGATTCTTTCCTTAGATAAGTGGATTGGAGAGAGAAGAATCTTATCACATCCGTTTATATTAATTTAAGGGAATCCTTTCCTTTTATTAATATATACGGCTAGGGATATTATTCCTCCAGCAAAAACATATCTTCTTGTTACCACGTTTGAAAAAACCTTATCTTGTTACATTTAGGGTTTGTCGAGTTGTATTTAATAGATGTGTGGATTCATGTCTATGTAACCACGACAACGGGAAAAACAGAGAGAACGAAAATTGAGATAGAAAAGGAGTGAGGTGTGTGTAAGTCTTTGAGGGTTAAGTTTGGATTCATCGTTGTAGGAGTGATCTTCGAATCTAGGTGGGAAGTCTAGTGTTTTGGAGTCCATGCTACAAGTGTAATCGAACAAGAAATCAATAAGACAAGTATACACTTCAAAATCCTCTCAAGCGGAAGCTTGAAGGTAGTGATTTTTCCTTGAGAAGCTAGTTTTACCAAACAGGGTTTCCACTATACATCGTGAGTTCGTTCTATTATCTTTCTTGCTATATTTATCCGCTGCAACTTCTGTGGGAATAAAGCTTTTGTTCCCTCAGACGTAACTCTAACGATCCAACAAACCTGTTAGTGCTGTATGTAGAGTCTAGCAAAAGGATGTACGGAAATGCCTTTAGGAGTTTCATAAAATCTGGACTGGCAAAGAAAATGTCAGCGATCTTATTCGTCATTGGATCCGACCTATACTCCATAAAGTAGTTTTTCTCCTTGCACTTATGGAAGAACTCTTGGACCACGGTTCTTCCTTCCATCCCACTATGTCGGACATTGTACACTTCATTGTACACTTGCTTCATTTTAGTGCAGTTGTTCGGGTCTTGGTTAAGTGTTGTTGCAATCTTTGATGGTTTATTATGATTTTATGTCATGACCTTACACAACTTCTTCTGCTTAGGTGTCATCCTGCCAGCTGATGCATGCCCGTACAAGTAATCACCAATGACATGGTTGTGGGTTCCAACAACTACCTTGATTGTATATGAGTCCTTCGGTTTTTCTTGACACAGCAATCTAAATGGACAATCACATTTTTTGTGCCTTGTTCTTTGCCTTACTCTGTTTTCATCTTTAATGTAAATTCCCGCTTTTTCACACAACAACCATGACTTCCGAAGGCTTCCTTCACCAAAGTTTCTATCCCGACCAATAGTGATGCAGAAGTGATTATCAAAGCCAATCTGTCTAGCCCATTTAATTGCATCATCTCTGGAGCCGAATACTTCACCCGTGGTAAACTTCTTCGAATAATCTTTCGAAACAATCACTTCTTCAGGTATAGGATAATAAAACTGCGGCTGTGTGTGTAATGTCGGAAACCCAAACTTAGGTGGAGTCTGCCACCTTACGGACGGAATTACACTACGAGCAAAACAATCTAATCCCGACATATGAGGTTGTTCAGGCGCCACAGGTTCGCCAAACAACCCAAGTGAGAAGGGCGGTGGTGCCATGTCCCACGCATCATTCAGGGACAAATTGTTAATGTCGTTGTTCACGATATTATTCTCCTATTGAAGTAAAAAAAAACAAGTTAGCATAGAAGCATGTAAGAATCCAGTTTCTGTCAAACAAATCCATCCGTGACGAATAGACACATTCCATCCGTCATGGATGGTTTCACTCCATTCGTCACGTATGAACCCTTTCCATACGTGACGGATGAATGACATCCATTCGTGACGGATGAAACAAGTCCATCCGTCACGGACTGTTTTTCTTTACAAAAACAGTCGCCGAATATACTTCTTGCACTTGCAATAATCTATTCAAAATTCAATATAACAAGGCCAAACAATCAATCATGCAGTTTTGCACACAAAATCTACAATTTTTTAGTACAACTTAATCAAAGATGAAGTTTTTATAAACATATAGTAACAACTATTGAAATTACCTTAAGAAAGTGTTTGTTTTTCCCAAAGAACAACTCAATCATATACATTCACAAGAAAGAACCCTAAAATTCTTAACTTTTACTAACATATAAAGTAAAAGCTTAAAATACATACTTCATTATAATGATAACCCCTTAAAACATCTTCTCCACCATTGAAGTTGGAAAAATCATCTTCATTTGCTATGGAAAAGAACTCTTGGAAATGGAAGAGAATGGAAGGTGTGTTGTGGGAGGGAAAGGGAAGAATGATGGAGAGGTTTAAGGTTTAATTTTGGCCGTAATATTGATGAGATATGACGGGGTAGTTAATGTTGTTAGGTGGGGACAAGTAACATTCAATTTTCTGGTTGTTTACTTCGTCCGTGACGGACCATGTGCATCCGTCAGTGACGGGTCAAATGGATTCGTTCGTGACGGACGGATACACATGGTCTGTCACGAACGAAACGATACGTGAAATAGCAATTTCACCCGTGCGTGAAATAGAAATCGTGTTAAATTAAATTATGTTATATTTGAGTAGTTTTAAGGTAAAAAATATTTTATTGATGTTGTTTAAGAATTATATAAATGGAAGATTGAAATAACATAATTTTATTGTTTAAAAATATTCAATTATTAATTATTAATTATAAAACTTGCATAAATATATTATATTATATTCATACTTATTCTCATACAGTTATCCTTTTATTTTTAATCATGTAATTATTTTCATGCACGAGATATTTTTATTAAAGTTGTGTATGTATTCTACTACCATACTATATTATATTAACATAAAATATTTGAATTAGGTCAATATTTTAATATTAAAAATTAAAAGTCACAATATTAATTAAACATAAATACGTGTAATGATAACAAAATTCTAGCTTTAAAATGATATGTTGAAATGTTATATTATAAATATATTATTTTAATATATATTTATTCAAAAATATAAAAATATCAATCATATTAACTCAAAAACAAAAATAAGAAAAATGAGCCCAACCCATGATTAAGTTTAGAATATATTAGAAACATTTTAATGACTAATTGCAAATCATTAGTAAATCAATATATTTAGAGAGAGAATGCAATGCAATTTGCTTCAAAAATTTAAATTTTAAATAATGGATATAATTCATGCTATTTATGTATCTGAATTAGTGAGTTGCTATTTATTGTAACATCCCCGATTTATACCGGTAGTGCCACATGCCAGTGACCTCAGACATTACTGTCCAAAGCCACCCTAGGCTTTAATCGGAACAATTAAACTTAAATGCGTACATATATTAAATAAAAGATTAAACAGCGGAAGACATTTGTATATGAAACTCAACCCTTTTATTAAAAGATCCCTCATCAAACGAGAGTAGCTTTTTCTTTTACAACAGAGTAAAAATTACAGCGGAAGACTTGAAGAATAAACTTATCACATGACTAGGTTATAAAAGTACATATTAAAGTAATACTTAACGACTTTGAAATACCGACACTTAAATCTGCAACTGCAAGCCTCTGCTTCATCGACTGGTTACTTTGACTTCGGGAACCTACCACTGATGTGCCGTAAGGGACGGATGACACAAGCCAACCATGCAAGGAATAAAACCCGGTTGGTTAGTCTAATGAAAGACTATGCAAGGGTGAAAACATAATGGTTCTAGTAATCGTAACCGTTTACTATCATTGTCCCTCGAATAATAACCGAAGGAACGATATATAACCTGGAACTTTCATGGAATGATTAAAGTTTAGACATGTACTAAGAAAAGACTCCTAGGAATTGAGTCTTAAGGGAACGTATGAAGAGAAGACTGCAAAAGATTGAGTCTTACGGGAAAGTAAGACAAATGTTTGGGAATGTTATAATTTCACACAAGCGTTTAAAAAGACTTGACCATTTGGGTCCACGACCAACCTCACCACGTAATGCGAATTCAGATTTGGAAGGAGGACTTACTCTAATCGAAGTCCGGGCGGTTTCCACGTTATACTCCTCGCCCGAGGGTATATTAATTATGTGCATAATCCCACTTGTCTTATTTAATTACAAAACGCGCATTTACTTTATAAGCTTTTATCATATAAATATAACATCACGAGTAACTACGGAAGTTTACGATATCGAGTGACTATAAAGGTTTTACGATCTCGAGTAACTACGAAAGTTTATGGTCTCGAGTGACTACGAAAGTTTATGGTCTCGAGGTAACTATGAGAGTTTACGTTATCGAGTAACTATGAAAGTTTATATCTGGAAAGCATTTAGAGACTGGGTCCACTATTACTGAGTTATAAAGAAACGATTAATCCTCCTAAGGAATTAGCGTTCCTATGAATACTCGTGCTAATCTAGCAATAAAGTTCACATTTAAATCGACACCAATACCATCACGGTAATAACAGATATAATAGCGTTGTTTCTAGCAATATATACAACCTATTATAATATCACATTTTAATCACGTTATTTATAAAATCTGTTCCCAAACGAAAACAACAGTTCACTCCGATTTAATTAACAATTAAAAGCAATTGATAATTAATAGAATATGGAATGATTAAGCAAGAGCGAACCACCACTTGCCTTAGTCTAGACGAACGATAGAGCGACGACGGGTTTCTGGGTCCGGAACGGGAACCGGATTACAGATTCCTACGGAATGACCCATAACGAAACCCTAGGTTAGATTCGATAATAAACTATACGAATCTAAAGAATGACGAACGAAATCTAAAGAATGGAAGTCCCGACCGAGACCGGATCGCCCAAGGCCACGATCGCGATTGCTAAAGCAATCCGCGGTCGCGGCGGGCACTACCGCGGTCACGGTCGTCGAGGATGAATGTCCGCGAGCACTTGTGACAGCGGCCGCGGACGCGGCCGACATTGTCACTGCCGCGGTAGTTCATAGCCGCGATCGCGGCTAAGAACTCCGGCGACCCAAAATGATAAAAACTCACTGGCGACGACTCGGAAGGGCTCGATTCGCGACGGCTTCCACTCCTGGGCACCTTGCGCCTCCAATGCACTGCTCCTTGGCCACCACCACCTCCGTCGAGGGCTCCGGCGACTCCTCAAGAATTTCGGCGAGAGCTCAAAGCTCCGGCGACTATGGAAACGAGAGTGAGAGGGGAGATCTCATATCTGGGTGCCCAAAACCCTCCATTTCGGCCTCTATTTATAGCCAAGGAGGAGAGCCAGCCCCGACAAGATCAACGGTGGAGCGAGAGATCGACGGCGACGACGAACGCGTGGCTCGCATGCCCGACTGTGCACTCTGCACATTTCTGCGGTCGCGGTGGGTTCTGCCGCGATCGCGGAAAATTCAAGCCCAGCTCCTCTGGGAGCTATTATTCCGCGGTCGCGGAAATTCTTTCGCGGTCGCGGAATTGCCCTTTTCGCATCTATTTGTCCGGGAAAAGGTTTGGCATGGGTTTAAAACCCCGGATCTTAAATATTTGTACTCAAACAAATATTCTAAGCCTCGATAATACGTCGAATGTATTTTCCAATGCTCTGGGAATAATATAGAAATCAAACATGATACAGAAATTACCCAAATACCCTTACTAAAAATGAGGGGTATTACATTTATCTAGTTGAATTAGATAAATAGATATAATATATTTATATTTAAAGTAAAGTAAAGTAAAGTATTAATGGAGTAATTGTTTAATTGAAAAATCTTAAGAAAACAACAATTAGTGGAAAAATAAATTAAATTTGAATCAATAAAGTCATAAATATAGTTCGATCAGTCCAATAAAAATCATGCAACAATTTATCTTATAAAAAGTTATCTTCAAAATTACATCTTTTATCTTAAGAGTTTTTTTATTTTATTACTTTCGAAATAATTGATGTTTTTAGGTTTTTTAGAAGACAAAAAAGGCAAAAAACATAAAATGACACTTCATTATATAGATAGATAGATAGATATATTAAATTAAAATATTAAACTAATAAAATTATATAATCCAAACAAAAAATTGAATAAAACAAATTAAGAAAAAAATATTTTGGTTATAAATAAAACCTTAGAGTGTAAATTATTAATTTTAGTTTTTTAAGGATGAACATATAACTAAGTGAGTTAATAAAAAATAAACATAAAAGACTTAAAATAGTGTTGCGATAAAGATAATGAATCTTTCAAATATAATTAAACAATTAAGATATAATATTAAGAGTATGTGTATTTTAGTGAGGATATTTGATTCTATAAAATTCAAGTTTAAATTTTAAATTTTATTTTAAAATGATAATCAAGTTGAGACTCACTATTTGAATTTTTTTAAGACTTGATGATTTGATATTATCTAGAAGCCTTCATATAAGTCAAATGAATGAGATATCGACACGTATTAAAAAACATATCATTTATTTAGTTGAACCATCATGAAAATTACAAACAATTCTAAACAAATGAGCAAACATATGTGTATAGCTCATAATAAATAAAGAACAATAAACATAAGCTATACGAAATTTGGGTGTAGATATTGAAAATGTATACATGGGTTATCTTGTGCATTATATAGCATGTAATCTAATCAATTCTAAAATCATATAATTCATTAAAGGATCATAAATATCTACTTATTGTTGAATTTTTTTAAATATGTTTAATTTACTTTTGCAGAGTGTAGACAAAAGATTTTAGATTCACCCAACGGTTTTAGATATGAATCATATTCAAAGCCCACGATATATCGTATTGTAAAATCTTCTCATATATAATATAGACGTTAAGAAATTCGGGAGAATATAAATATCACAAAAATTAATCCTTAGTTGTACAATAATCAATATTTCATTGAAAAAGTAAAGTATTTTAAATATATGATCAATTATCGAATTTCTCTCATGTTACTAAAAAAATAGAACGTATTATTTTTCAAAGAAAAATATAGTATTAGCTATTTTCTAAACTCTATTCTTCACGTAATCATAGCTATCAATTATGATTAAAAAAATAACCCAAAGCCCATAGGCAATGATTATTGTAAACATCAAAAAAATTGAAGTAAAAAAGTTTGAGATAGTTAGAGTATACCAAAAGTTATTCATATATGTTATGATGGGTTTATTTCGATGTGTATTTATATTTAACAAAAATATAAATCAGTTTTTTAGTTGAAAATGTTTGGGATAATTAAAGTTTATATTAAATAATGAATGCTAATAATTTTTATATTGTTTTTCTCTAACTTATGCCCTAAAAATTGCTTTTGTATTTTACATGTTCTTAACTATTTTATAGTGTAAAAATTATTATTGGAGTAGTAATGTAGCTAATACTATGATTTATATCGAAAAGAAGAGTGAAATTATGATAAAATTTGCCATGTTCTTATAAATAAGATTAAATTGTCATGTTCATAGAAATAAGATTTGCTAAAAAAATAGTGAAACTATGATTTATATTTTTAATAGCGAATAAATATTAGACTAAATGGGAGTTGTTACATTTAACAATAAAAAACCTCATTAATACCGTACATTAAATTGAGAAGTTTGGTTGGTTAAAATCAAATTTGATAGTCAGGTAAATAAAACATAAATGGTGTAAGATATATTGATCTAAAATTGAGATACTTGGTTAGTTAACATCAAAGTTTGTTAATATCCACAATTTGACACATGAGTAATGTGAGTCTAGAATCGTTTTGGTGGATCAAAAATAAATCGCTTTAATATAGATTTATTGATTTTGTTGACTATTTAATATAATAACAAATTAAAAAATAACACATCAACATTCTTTTCTATAAACGCTCTAGTGGTTTTAAATGTGAGAACTTTAATATATAGTTATAGAATAGATTGGTAGATTGTAGAAGTAATATGAAGTTGATTGATTGTGAGAGTCTTTCTTCATGGTCAGGAAAACTCCGCTCCCTCCTACTCTTGGTGGTGTGGGTCTTTCTAGCCGTGGTGCTAGCTCTTCCTTCCCCTCTAATTCCCCTCCAATCCCATCTCAATTCCACCTCCTCTGCCTCTTGCTCCTAATTTCATGACTACTCCCAAGAATCAAGACCTTTACCTAACGCATGCAGAGCAAGTTGAGGTTCAAGGTAATTTTCAGGATGAGTCTTCTACACCCTCTACGCACTCACTCAGCCTGATTGGCAAACTCTTCTCATCAAGGCCATTCAATCTGCATGCACTACGGAACACTATGAAACTAGCGTGGAAATTACGTCAGGGTTTTGTCATGCGTGAAATCTTTACCAATCTCTTCGCTGTCCAATTTGAATGTCTGGAAGATAAGCAGAAGGTTATTGATGAGGGCCCTTGGACCTTCGACCGTTCACTCCTTTTGCTAAAAGAGCCTGGTCTTCTCCAACCATCAAAAATTGTGTTTGATTCAGCATGGTTCTGGCTGCGAATTCAAGACTTGCCTTTCAGTGTTATTAATTATGCTACTGCTTCTGCTATTGGCCATCTTTTCTGAAGCTTCGATGTTCCTCTTGCTAATGGCATCAATCCTTTTTCTGGGTTTTTACGCATCAAAGTTGAGGTTGATCTTTCCCACCCTTTACGCAGTGGTGCTATATTACATCTTGGAGAAGCCGGTAAGGTGTGGGTCCAATTTCAATACGAGAAACTGCCCAATTTCTGTTATGTTTGTGGTAGAATTGGACACATACAGAATGACTGTGATGATGAAGAAGCCAGAGGATTTGACCAACAATATATGGAGCATGGCTACGTGCTCCTCCACTCCCTGCTACTGTTTCTTCTGCTTCAGTTAGTAGCATGATGGATAATTCTGTTCTGAAAGATAAGAAGAAAGGTGATCGAAGTTTATTACAGTCTATTCTTCAAGGTGATGATGCTACGGAAGCAGGTCTTGACGATGAGGGCGCTTGATCAGCGCTGCTTTGTAGGGTTTAACTAGGGGTTGTTACCGGAGTATTAGGTACCATTTGGATGAGTTTAGAACGTTATTGTGGAGTATGGAGTTGAGGAGTAGAAGTATGACATTGGTGGCGTAGAAGAGGTTAAATGAAAATATATTGAAGATGGAGACAAGCCACGAGAGAAGACGAAGAAAGGAGCGAAGAGGAGCAATAGTGCAGAATCCGCGGTCGCGGATGCCATTGCCACGGTCGCGGAAAAATGCCAAACAGTGAGGTTCAACAGTAAGATTTCCGCGGTCGCGGATGCTATTGTCGCGGTCGCGGAAATCCCTTCATTAGACGCGCACTGGATTATTTCGTTTCCTTTCATCCGAAGATTTGTTTTTACTTTATTTCCTTTTATTTTATTTCTTTTATTCCGATTAGATTAATTTATTTTCCTTTTAGATTTTAATTGTTATCTTGAGTTTTTAGGTTTTGCTAGGTTATTTAACCTAGTTTCTAGAGCCTCTTTTCATTCATCGTTTTAGTTTACATCAGTTTTTCCCTTTGAGTTTTACGTTTCAAGACTATGAAGAACTAAGCAACTTTTGCTTAGTCCGACGATTGAAGCCTTCATTTGATATATGGTTGTGAGATTATAATTCTATTCCTATTCCTTTGATTATATCTTTTTTCTTGAGCTTATTCCTATTGATTATTGCTGATTTGACTGGCATGATCATCTAGTTGATATTAGTAATTGTCTATTGCTAGGGTTTGGATATTTCGGGTTGAAATCCCTTATCTTGTGTAGCAAACATGATATTCTAGGACTGGTTGGACTAGTTTATTGTGAATAGATTTGATTATGTGTTAAATGTTGCGGGTTGTGGTGTTGCATGTATCCTGGCTAATTCCTATGCTTCTTGCTGCTATTAGATTAAATTTTGAGGGTCTCTTGATTGTTTAATAGTTAGGGTTATCAGGACTGGCTGGGCTGATAACTATTTCAGAATAGGGACAGGAATATTCATAGGGAGGAATAGAGATAATCTAGGATCAACCAATCGAATGAATGGTGGATATTTGTCTGGCTAAGTATTTTTTCCCAATTGATTACAATCTTTGCTTTACTTTATTTAGTTTAATTGCAAACAAACCAAAAACCCCTCTTTGTTACCTTTGGCATACAACTTTGTGCACTTAGAAAGATTACTTCCTCCTTGTGGGATTCGACCCTTGCTTGCCTACTATACTTAGTTAGGTTATTGAGAATTTATTTTGATTAGGCATCACGACTTTAGCCTCTATTAAATTGGCGCCGTTGCCGAGGAGGCAAGTTTTAATTTTTCTTTGTGTTTGTTTGTATGCCAACTTTTGTGTGGACCTATCTTATGGTCCACACCCGTGCTACTGACCCTTCCCTTTTTTATTTTGATATAGAAATGGCTGAAGAAACACCGACTTTGAGGCAGTTGACTGCCCCGAATTTAGAACAACAACCACTGTTTGTGCTGTTACCAGAGCTTGCGGAGGGCGTGAATTTTGAGCTAAAATCTGGGTTGATTCATTTATTACCCCATTTCCATGGGCTGAATGGAGAAGACCCCAACAAGCATCTTTCTGAATTCCACTTTGTCTGTGCCAGCATGAAGCCGAGGAACGTCATTGAGGACCAAATCAAGCTGAGGGCCTTTCCTTTCTCTCTGAAGGATGCGGCCAATGATTGGTTCTATTATTTGGCTCCGGGAATCATAGATACATGGGCGTCAATGAAGAAAGCCTTTCTTGAGAAATACTTCCATGCAACGAAACTCAATAGCCTGAAGCGAAGCATCAACAACCTTGAACAACATGCTACTGAGACGTTGTATGAATATTATGAGAGATTAAGGAGGTTGATATCTAGCTTCCCATACCATGGTTATTCTGACCAAGATCTAATTCTCTATCTATATGGCGGGCTTCTTAAAAACGAGAGAAGAATGGTGAACGCGGCTTGTGGTGGAAATATTCTAAACAAGACACCTGTTGCATTTTTTGAAGTATTCTTTGAGCTATCTGAGGGCTCAAGACAATTCAATAAAAGGGTGAACCCCTATGCAGCAAGGGTAGTTAAGTCCTGTAGAATCTGTCATGATCCGTTGCATCCCACTGACGAGTGCCCAACACTTCTTGAACCTACTGCTGAGGTGAACGCGGTTGGAGGTTACGGCCCTTCAAGGCCAAGATACGTCCCGTACTCCAACACCTACAATCCAGGGTGGAGGGATCACCCAAATCCGAGATACAGGAATCAGCAATATCCTCCCCAAGGCCATGATAACTATGAGTTCAATCCAAGCCAATAACAGTTCCATCCGCATGACAATCAACAACAATTGAGAGCACAATATGACCCTAGACCTCAAGGCCAAAGCTCAAGTTCATCTTTGTCCAATGACGACATGATCAGGGCCCTCACCCAGAGCGTATCAACGTTGGCAAGCACTATGGCCCAACATATTCAAGCGGTGGCCCAACAACATAGTTCTCTCACTCAGAGCATGATCCAACATCAGCAAGAGTCTCACTCAGAGCATGATCCAACATCAGCAAGAGACGAAGTCTAGCATTTAGAACTTAGAGAATCATCTTGGACAATTCACTCAAGCGTTGAGCAGACTGGAAACCCGGGATTCGGGGAAGCTACCGTCTCAAACGGTAGTAAACCAGAGGGAGAGCGTATGTGCCATGACGCTGAGAAGAGGAACACAGGTAGACGACATTCATGGCCAACAGAAAGAAATCCGCGACCGCAGAGTTGTCGCTGGAGAACATGCAAAAAATGGCGAATTTTCGCGACCGCGGACAGATATCTGCGATCGCGGAAATCTTACTGGAGTCCAAGAATCCCCAGACGAAGAGCCACGACCGCGGGCCCCAAACCGCGATTGCGGTTTTGCCCCTGATGACTACGACACGTATGTGCATCCCAAGTTTCCTCCGCTCGGGTCGTTGAAGCCACCCACACCCTTTCCTGAGGCACTAAAGGACACCAGGAGACTGGAGAACGACAAAGAATTATTCGAGACCTTCAGCAACCGCGAGGTAAACATTCCCTTGATCAAGCTTTGTAAGAGCATCCCTCGCTATGCCAAATTCTTGAAAGAGTTGTGCAAATTAAAGAGGAAGAAGGTGGTGAAAGAAAAGAATAAGGTCAAAGTCAGTGAGAACGTATCCGCTATGCTACAAAAGCGGATGCCCAAGAAGTGTAGTAATCCAGGCATATTCATTATTCCCTACAAGATAGGTGGCACCATGGTTGAAAAAGCCATGCTGGATTTGGGTGCTTCTATCAACGTTTTGCCTCTCTCACTATATGAATCTTTAGAGGTTGGGCCATTACAAAAGATGGGAATAGTGATCCAATTGGCGGATAATTCCTATGTGTATCCCAAAGGAGTTGTGCAGGATGTGCTGGTAGAAGTGGACAAACTTATTTTTCCTGCGGATTTCTTTATGTTGGATACGGGGCAAGATAAGCATGCAGCCCTTGTAATGCTAGGAAGGCCGTTCATGAACACGGCACAGACCAAGATTGATGTGAGCAGTGGTTCGCTCACAATGGAGTTTGATGGGGTGAGGGTCGATTTCAACATAGACGATACAAAGAGACATCCTCCTGATGGAGACCCCAAGTGTTCAATTAATGTGAGCAACCCAAGTTGAGTGGGAGAGCACCAAGTCGAGCCACGACAATAACTAAGGCGCTGCTCGGGAGGCAACCCGAGGTATGGAATTCTTTTCTTGTCTTTTCCTTTCTAGTCTTTATTATTATTGTTTCGTTTTTGTTTTGTCTTGTTTCGTTTCGTTTCATTTTTTGTTTTAGACTAACCTATAGGAAAGAGACCCGGGCCAAATTAAAGACGGTGTTTCTCGCACCAGTAACTTTTCTGCGGGCGCGGATAATTTTCCGCGATCGCGGAAATATCACTGTAAGTCCCCTGACTTGAAAAAAAAAAGTTTTACCGAAGGCCAGCTGTCCGACATTCACTTCGAGACCGGTGTGCATCATGCTGCCAAGGAGGAGACATTCGCCCCACATTTTTATTTGGCACCGATGATGGCCCGACATTCGACAGCTGAAGAGTAGGAACACCAGAGCCCACAACACGATTGCATCTGGGCTCCAATATGTGTTCATTGAAGGCCGTGCAACCCCGCTTCTTTGATACTCCACTACACCTTACAATGGATCTATTTGGTTGCACGGTAGAGTTTGAGTTTGAAGACGGCGCTATAATACCCCTCATTTTTAGTAAGGGTATTTGGGTAATTTCCCAACCCTCGTTCTGTAATCGTTTCGCATTTGGCGAAGTTCGGAATTTCTGTAACACGTATTATCTCTGTAATAATTCCCTGAGCATTATAATATACATTCGATGTATTTTGGAGGTTTAAAATATTTGTTTGGGTACAAATATTAATTATTTCGAGATTTTATCACGTGTTCAATTGTTTCCCGTGCAAAAGGACGCGAATAGGCCTTTTCCGTGACCGCGGCAGATTTCCGCGACCGCGGAAAATGAAGCGTCGTCAGCCTTGCGAACAGGCATTTTTCCGCGACCGCAGAATATTTCCGCAACCGCGGAAAACGCTTCGAGCATCGTCTTCAATGGCTCGCCGGTTGGTTGGTCGTCGATTCGCCGAGGGGGGGGGGATCTGGAGCGGTTCGCCTGGCCTCCTCGATGGCTATAAAAGGTGGATCGATGGGGGAGGTTCGGCATCCAGATCTCAAGCTCTCAATCTCTCTCTCGTGCTCTCGTTTGCTCGCCGGAATTTCTCATCGTCGACGGAGCTCTCGCCGGTGGTTTTCGTGGTCGAGTGGTGGTGCGTTGGAAGCGGCGTGGCGTAGGGAGTCGAAGCCCTCTCGTTCGGAGCCTCGCCGTGTCGTTGCCGGTGAGGATTTAGTTCGCTAGGGTTGTCGGATTCATGGCTGCGACCGCGGACATGAACATCCGCGACCGCGGACGATGTCCACACATTCGCGACCGCGGTTTGCCTTAGCAAACGCGATCGTGGCCTTGGACAATCCGGTCACAGATGGGACCCTCGTTCTTTCGTTTCCTTAGATTCGTATTATTTAGTTATTGAATCTAACCTAGGGTTTCGTTGTGGGTTCGTTGTCATAGGAATCTGTAATCTGATTTCGTTCCCAGTTTCGGACCCAGGAACCCGTCATCATTCGTTCGTTCGTCTCGATCAAGGCAAGTGGCGGTTCGCTCTTGCTCATCATTCCGTGTTTCCGTTAATTATCAATTGCTTTTAATTGTTAATTAAAATGGGATGAATGTTGTTTTCGTTTGGGAACAGTTACGCATGTGATTAAAATGTGACATTATAATAGGTTGTATATACTGCTAGAAACAACGCTATTATATCTGTAATTACCATGATGGTATTGGTGTGGACTATTGTATGGTTTTAACTGTTTAGTTAGAACGAGTATTCGTAGGGACACTATGTACCTCACGAGGTCTAGTCGTTTCTTTATAACTAGTATTAGGAGGATTTTTCCCTAGTACTCTCTCTGGTCATGACTGTACCCTTACTCAGGGTAGGTGCACACAGTTGGTGCCGACATTCGGAATTTATTCCCTCCAATATCTCTCACAATGAGATGATATATCTTAAAAACTTGTAACGTAAATGTATGTTTTGGAATTTAATAAGATAAGTGCGATTATGCACATAATTAATATACCCTCGGGTGAGGAGTACAACGTGGAAACCGCCCGGACTTCGATTAGAGTAAGTCCTCCTTCCAAATCTGAATTCGCATTGCGCGGTGAGGTTGGTCTTGGACCCAAATGGTCAAGTCTTTTTAAAAGCTTGTGTGAAATTATAACGTTCCCAAACATTTGTCATACTTTCCGATAAGACTCAATCTTTTGGAGTCTTCTCTTTATACGTTTCCCTAAGACTCGATCTTTTGGAGTCTTCTCTTGATCATTTTGTTTCGTATCTTTCCGTAGAAGTATTGAGGTTCACTATCGTCATCGGCTTTCATTTGAGAAGCGAAGGGTGTAACCTAATACGACTACTTAGAACCTTTCTGTTTTACCCTTGCATAGTCTTTCATTAGACTAACCAACCGGTTATTTCCCTTGCATGGTTGGCTGGTGTCATCCGTCTCATACGGCACATCAGGAAAACTTCCCTTCTGTGAAGGCTAGTACGCGGCGATGAAGGCAGATGGAGTTTTTAAAAGTTTTCTCAAGGTTGAAGATCCTAGGCGTGAGATTGCTCCGATCAAGACCCTTATGTTATTTATCAAAAGACTTTCGCTGTATTGAAATGAATTCTGTATTTCAGATTGTATTTGGGATTTTTACAGATGTAATCCGAGACTTTGGTTGAATAAAATGTTATGATATTTAATATTATCGGTGTGTTTTATGGTTGGTATAAAATGGTTAAGCCTTGGGTGGCTTCAGATGTGAAATCTGAGGTCACTAGCGGTAATACTTTCAAGGTAATATTTGGGGGTGTTACAGGCGCGACACCAGCGATATATGCTTATATTGATTTACTGCCAACAACAACTTCCATGTCCAGGCCCCTCAGCGACGGTTGTGAGTACCTTTCTGATGTTCCATGTGCTTCATCTTTTTTGTCTTTCATTACATTGAGGACAATGCAATGTTTAAGCATGGGGGAGTGATCTATACTTGCTAGTCGTCTGAAGAGGAAAAGAAAAAAAAATGAAAAAGAAAAAGTCAAATAAAATTTGAAAAAGACAAAAATAAATCCTGGGATAAGTCGAAAACCCGAAAGGACGGCTTAAGTAATAAGCAGGTGGCTTGGACCAGCATTAGGCTGGGGTAATAATTGGTCTAGAGTGAAGTGAGTTTTATGTGAGCCCATCTATTGAAAAATGAAATGAGTGGCTTGGTGAAAACCCGAAAGGGCGCCTTGCCAAGATGAGCGAAAAGAAGAAAAGTGATTATTAGGATTCCTCATTTTTTCCTGACGTGGTGACATAAGAAGATGAGTTATAAGGAGGATTTGGGTAGGTCACTCTGGGAGGCATAAGAAGATAGATGGGAGGCTAGGATTAGATGGTTTTTCACTCTATGATATTCGGGTTAAGCTTGGGGAAGTACTCTGCTTTCCTTTAAGCTTGTATGGTTTATGTGTTGTGCTTATTGTGTTGGTGCCTTGGAGATTCATGTTTAGGTGTAGTTCTTAGTGGAGATGGTTTTTCTGTGCTTCCTGAGACCTTGGGGATTTGATTTGAGGAGTAGGTTTACATTAGCTTACTCGAGGACGAGCAAGGTTTAAGCATGGGGGAATTTGATCAGCGCTACTTTATAGGGTTTAACTAGGGGTTGTTACCGGAGTATTAGGTACCATTTGGATGAGTTTAGAACGTTATTGTGGAGTATGGAGTTGAGGAGTAGAAGTATGACATTGGTGGCGTAGAAGAGCTTAAATGAAGATATATTGAAGATGGAGACAAGTCACGAGAGAAGACGAAGAAAGGAGCGAAGAGGAGCAATAGTGCAGAATCCACGGTCGCAAAAAAATGCCAAACAGCGAGGTTCAACAGTAAGATTTCCGCGGTCGCGGATGCTATTGTCGCGGTCGCGGAAATCCCTTCATCAGACGCGCACGGGATTATTTCATTTCCTTTCATCCGAAGATTTGTTTTTACTTTATTTCCTTTTATTTTATTTTTTTTATTCCGATTAGATTATTTTATTTTCCTTTTAGATTTTAATTGTTATCTTGAGTTTTTAGGTTTTGCTAGGTTATTTAACCTAGTTTCTAGAGCCTCTTTTCAGTCATCGTTTTAGTTTACATCAGTTTTTCCCTTTGAGTTTTACGTTTCAAGACTATGAAGAACTAAGCAACTTTTGCTTAGTCCGATGATTGAAGCCTTCATTTGATATATGGTTGTGAGATTATAATTCTATTCTTATTCCTTTGATTATATCTTTTCTCTTGAGCTTATTCCTATTGATTATTGTTGATTTGACTGGCCTGATCATCTAGTTGATATTAGTAATTGTCTATTGCTAGGGTTTGGATATTTCGGGTTGAAATCCCTTATCTTGTGTAGCAAATATGATATTCTAGGACTGGTTGGACTAGTTTATTGTAAAGAGATTTGATTATGTGTTAAATGTTGCGGGTTGTGGTGTTGCATGTATCCTGGCTAATTCTTATGCTTCTTGCTGCTGTTAGATTAAATGTTGAGGGTCTCTTGATTGTTTAATAGTTAGGATTATCAGGACTGGTTGGACTGGTTACTATTTCAGAATAGGAACATGAATATTCATAGGGAGGAATAGAGGTAATCTAGGATCAACCAATCGAATGAATGGTGGATATTTGTCTGACTAAGTACTTTTTCCCAATTGATTACAATATTTGCTTTACTTTATTTAGTTTAACTGCAAACAAACCAAAAACCCCCCTTTGTTACCTTTGGCATACAACTTTGTGCACTTAGAAAGAATACTTCCTCCCTGTGGGATTCGACCCTTGCTTGCCTACTATACTTAGTTAGGTTATTGAGGATTTATTTTGATTAGGCATCACGACTTTAGCCTTTATCAGCGCTGCAACTCCCTTTAATGCTCCTAACCCTGAGCTGGATAATATTGTGGGCCAGGTTGGCAGACTGGTTGTCCTCACTCAAACTCATCCTATCCATTCTAAACAGAATCTTGCAATTGCTCCTAATCCACCAGTACTTGCCCAACATTGTGAATCTCCAGCTCTTGCCCCACAAATTGATTGTACTACTCGCCAGGTTGATCTGTCCACGAAAGCAGGATCGAATATTAAAAAAGGAATGTGCTCCTTGTCCACTTCCTCAAAAAAGAATCAAAAAGAGCTCAGTGATACGAAACTTGTGGACATCCCTATCTCTATTTCTGCACATAGTAAAGGCACTAGCGGACACTGGACAAGAAAAGCACATTGTGTGGGGCCTGATATACATGATAATCCCACAAAAGGTGATAAACGCAGCTGCCCTTTCAGCATTGATGAAGACATGATTATTAAAAAACACATCTTGTCTTCTTCCTCGATGGTTGATGCCCCTGTCCTTGGTTCTTTGACCAGATGTAGCCCAGCTCAGATATCGGCGGAAGAGGTGTCACCCTCTTCTGTCCATAAGCCATGAAAATATTGAGCTACAATTGCAGGGGTATAGGAAGGCCTCGTGCAATTACACGTCTCTCCAGTTTATTGAAGAAAGAACTTCCTACTGTCTTGTTTCTCATGGAAACTAAATCCTCTGTAAATTATATGAATAAGCTTGCTTCTTCGTTTGGTTTTGCTTGTTGTTTTGCGACTAATAGCCATGGTAGAGGGGGTGGTTTAGCTTTGTTTTGGGATGACTCTGTACAAGTTTATGTCACCTCTTATACCAGTCATCATATTAATGTCAATTTCTTGCTTTCGGATGGTTCCCCTGACTGGCGTGCAACTTTCTTCTATGGTTGGCCTGAGGCTTCTAATAAGAAACTATCTTGGGACTTACTCTCTCTTTTATCACATGATCAAGGTTCTAAATGGCTTTGTATTGGTGACTTTAATCAATTTCTCTATTCATCTTAAAAGCATTGAGGCTCTCCTCCTTGTTTGTCTTCAATGTCAGCCTTCCAGTCATGTCTAGATGGTTGTGGCTTAACTGATGTACCTTGCAATGGCGGTGTGTTCACCTGGAATAACGGTCGAACAGGGGCTGATTTAATTCAGGAAAAGCTTGATAGAGTTGTTGGTTCTTTTCCGTGGTTTGCTCGCTTTCCTTCTGCTGCTGCTGCTAATCTGGGGTTCTGGGGCTCAGACCACTCTACTATTTTAGTTTCATTGAATCAATCCCAAACTTGTTCTTATCATGGTTCCAGACCATTTCGATATGAGGCTATGTGGGTTGATGCTCCTGGTTACAATCAAAATGTGCAATCTGCTTAGGACTCTGCTCTTTTCTCTCTTGCAGATAAGCTGGATGGCACCCAGGCTGCTCTTCAGCATTGGAACAGTGTACATTTTTGTAATATTGATATTAAGCTTCGTAATCTTCAGCAGAAAATTTCTGATCTTCTATCTCATCCTTTGTCTGTTGGTGACTCGGATCTCCTAGGTCGCCTCAAGACTCAAGAGGAAGTTCTTCTTCGACAAAAAGAAATCATGTGGCATCAAAGATCCTGCACAAATGAACTTTTCTGGGGAGATAGAAACACAAAATACTTTCACGCTAAAGCCAGTAATCGAAGAAGGAGAAATAGAGTTATGAAACTCCTCAAGGATGATGGAAACTTCATTGTCACTCATGATGGGCTTCAGCATGTTGCTTCCTCTTATTACCAAATTCGGTTTTGCTCTAACTCCCAAGTTATTACTGTTGATTTGTTAAGTGGAATTGAGAAGAGAATTCAACCGCATGAAAATGCTTTTTTGCTTAAACCGTTTTCAGCCTCTGAGGTGCTTCAAGCTTTAAATCATATGCACCCGACAAAATCACCTGGGCCCGATGGTTTGCCAGTTCTGTTCTTCAAACACCATTGGGACTCAATTGGCCATGATGTTACATCTGTTGTTCTCAATATCTTGAATGGTGCGGCTCTTCCACATCAATTCAACTTCACCTTCTTGTCTCTTAAATTGAAAGTTTCCAGTCCTATAAGTATGACAAATCTTCGCCCAATTAGTCTCTGCAATGTGGTCTACAAACTTATCTCCAAGTGCATTGCTAATAGGCTTAAACTCTTGCTCAATGAGTCGATTAGCCAAAACCAGAGCGCTTTTATCTCTGGACGCATGATCACTGACAATGCTCTAGCTACAGCAGAATGTTTCCACTATCTGAAAAGAAAAGAAAAGTGGGAAACGTGGGTACATGGCAATTAAGCTTGACATGGCCAAGGCCTTCGACAGAGTTGATTGGAACTACCTGGAGATTATTATGCTTCATATGGGCTTCCATTCAGATTGGGTTGATCTCGTTATGAAGTGTATCACCTTTGTCTCTTATTCAATTCTACTAAATGGCACTCCTTCACCACCGTTTGCTCCCCATCGCGGTTTGAGGCAAGGTGATCCTCTATCACCATACCTCTTCCTTTTTGTTATGGAGGGCTTATCTAGATTATTCAAAGTCTATCAAGCTAGGGGTGTCATTCATGGTATTAAGGTTGCCACCACTACTCCGCATGTCTCTCATTTACTCTTTGTAGATGACTGTATAATTTTTGCAAGAGCAAATTTATCTGAGGGGCAGCATATCAAGGATATACTCTCTCTTTTTGAATCTGCGACAGGCCAGACTGTTAACCTTCATAAATCTAAGATGTCTTTTAGTCCTAATGTTTTGGGTCCTGTCCGTGCTTGTTTGCTGCATCAGTTGGGTTTCAGTGAGGTGGATGGTCATGATAAGTATCTCGGTTTGCCTACAGTCATTGGAAGATCTAAGAAAATTATCTTCAACCAAATTATTGACAGGGTCAGGAAAAAGGCAAAGATATGGAAATGTTCCTCTCTCTCGCAAGCTGCTAGGGGAGTTCTCATCAAAGTTGTCCTTCAAGCTATACCCACTTATATCATGAGTTACTTCAAACTTCCCCTAACTGTTTGCCATAAGCTTGATAGCATTGTTGCAAAATTCTGGTGGGGCTCACAAGATCAAAGGAAAATTCATTTGGCTTCCTGGAAAAAACTTTGTGTTTCTACTAATGATGGAGGTATGGGTTTCAGACAATTTGAATCCTTCAATCAGGCTTTACTAGCTAAGCAAGTGTGGAGGCTACTCGACCATCCTACTTCCATTGCTGCTCTTATACTAAAAGCTCGCTATTTTCCATATTCATATGTGCTTCATGCTTCCTTGGGGAGTACTCCTAGCTATGTTTAGAGAAGCATTTACCAAGCCATATGGGTTATCCAGCAGGGTTTTTACTGGGAAATTGGGAATGGTGTAAGTGTCAAATTTTGGAATGATCGGTGGATTCCTCGACCGCTTAATTTCTGCCTTGTCTCGCCTCCAATCCCTGCTAAATCTCATCTTCATGTGGCTGATTTCATTGATTGGAGTACTGCTGACTGGAAGTGGAGTCTGCTCTCTCCGAACCTGCTGGATTGTGATTCACAATGCCTGCAATCTATTCATGTAGTTTCGCAAGATACACCTGATATCCGTAGATGGTTCTATTCCAAAGATGGAAACTTCTCTATAAAGTCTGCCTATAAAGTAATTCTTGCTTCTTTGGTCTATGCTTCATCTTCATCAACAGCGAACCATTCACAAACTGCTTCACTCTGGAAGAGGATATGGAAATTAAATGGCATCCCCAAGGTTAAAATCTTCCTCTGGCGTGCACTCCACCGTTTTCTCCCATGTCTTCACATTTTGAAACAATGGAATATTATTCAATCTGATCTTTGCTCCTTATGCCTTGGGAAGTCTGAAACAATTCTTCATGTTCTAAACAATGCCCTCTTGCAAAAGACTATTGGCTTCAAGTTCCACAATTCCAGGTTGCTATAGCCCTCAAACCGCAGAGTTTTTGGGATTGGTGGTGCTCACTTAATGATGTGTTCTCTGCTATGGATCTTGAATTTTGGGCGACCTATGTTTGGGTTCTTTGGAAGCACATAAATTCTAGAGTCTTTGATAATTCTGATCTAGGCCCTGCTTCTCTGTTGAATTCTGTTTCTCTGTCGTTGCTTCAACCTGGAAGTGCTAGTGTTGCATCTCCTGTATTGGATCCCTCTTGCTCAATCACAACTCTCCCTTTGAAGCCTCCTTGTTGTTGTCATCTTTCTAGCGACGCCAGTATTGCTCAAGATGGCACTGCTGCTATTGCTTTTGGCCTTTTTGATTTTAATGGTTCAATGATCATTCTTGGGAGTAAGTCTTCAAAACCAAGTCCTTTCATTGAGCTATTGGAAGTTCAAGCAATCATTTGGGGTCTGGAGGCCTCTTCTAGCTACGGACTCTCTGCTGTTCAAATTTTCTCTGATTGTAAAGGAATTGTCTCTTTGTGCTCTTCTTCTGTTTTGCCTAGAACTACTACTGGTCTTTTTTTGCAGGTCCTTCAGTAGAAGATGTCTAGCTTCTCCTTTTGTCAATTAGATTTTGTGCCTAGGAAGCATAACCTTCTTGCTCATAGTTTAGTTCTTCATGGTCTCTCCTTGCCTTTTAAGGCAATGGTATACTTCACTCATGTTTCCCAACTGCCATTGAATGTGGCTTGTAATCTGTTCCCTTCCTCTGTTTAATATATTTGGACTGTTTTCGATCAAAAATATATATATATATATATGAAGTTTATTAATTATCCCCTCTTCCATCATATTGAAAAGGCCCATCAAAATGCAAATTATATATAGTGTTATAGGAATAAGAATGTCGATATTACTGCTTAAAGAAAAAAAAAATCGATATTAGGAAAGAGACGATTGTTATATTTATAGTATGATGTCCAATTGTATAGATGTCCAATTGAGAAAAAATACTACATAATTGTTCACCAACACATTCTTACTCTAAACTCGAAAATATGGAAATTTTATGCAACTTGATAGATTATCTCCACTCAAACATGGAATTGGAATTAACTTCTCATTTAGTCCGATTGGCTCTGAAAACACAAAATTGAAAGCAATGAACTCTTCACATACTTCTGCAATTAAGTCTTGAACCATGTGTCTCATACTTTTTTTTTAAATCCACTCTAATAGGCTTTAAAAATTGGAATTAGAGTAAGTATATTAAATTCACTTATGGAAATTCGTATTCAGATTAACTCCACTCAAACATGATACTCCTCAATAGTCAAACGACAACTAAAAAGAGAACATTATCCTCCATCCTAAACAGAGCGACTATTATTAATATGAGACAGAGTTTCATAAAATGAAATAAAAGAGAGAGAAAATTAAAAAAAAAATTATAAGATAAGGATTCGATTTACCCCATATGACAATATAGGGTAAATCGATAAGCCAAAAAAACAACATTCGGACACACTGGCATAAGAACAAACAAACAAAACAAGCAAGAAAATACAACCAAGTAAAAAAGAGCCTAATACAATCTTGGGAGAGAAATGAGTATAGCACTAAGAGGCACCACCGGACAACAGGTCGGACAGAAAAGTGCAGAATGGACCACCATAACGTTGCCCTCACATAAATGAGGGATCTTCAGGGGTCTTGATCACCTTGATTTTGCCCCATATCAAGGGGATCTTCAAGAGCCTCGCACACAACCAACCACGCCCGGAACAACTCGATCTCCACACAAGAAAGGCTTCAAAATTGCAATGAAGTATTGACAATCAAGCTTGAATCAACTGATCAAGAAAGAGATTTAAGATTCAAAGATCAATTCTAAACATAATCCAAAGACGAGCAAATTGGATATGCTAATGATCAAAGAGATGCAAGAAAGCCCAAAGAAACTTCTTCACCCCTTATTTGATAGATTTTGGTTAAAATAATAATTTTTCTTTTTCTATTTCGCTGGAATTGGCAGTATTGTGCCTAATTTCACTTTCATACTTAAAGTTTTCCATACTCCACAAATTGGCAGTATTTCGCTGGAATTGACAGTATTGTGGTTTAAATAATTTGTTATCATTGTGAGAGAGTATTGTTAACCTTGCGGTTTGTCTTTGTTGAGGCATGATTTGTCATAAATAGCTTATTGTTCTCTTGCTCAGAATAGTTTGGTAAATGACTGAAATGGATGAGTAAGCTAAGACTGTAGTTGTTCAGTTTCCAATCTGCCCATTTCTGGGTATGTTTTCCTTGTTGTTGGTGTATCCAAAAAGGATTCCAGATGCATGAGGCCAGTATATGGCAAGTGTTGTTCCAGTAAGCATCATACAGAGTAAAAAAAAATATGTAAACCACACAAAGGGTTCAAAGAATGAGTGTTTGTGGAGTTAAAACTCCATAAATTTTTACAACAATCATCGAGCTCAATATGTAAAAAGCACTTCTCGTGCAGAAAATGGTTGTTCGTGGAGGTAAAACTCCAAAAATGTTTGTTCATTGGGTATAGGTTCATAGTAGAATTTTGTTCCCTTGGATCTCCTGGTTTGTTGGCCTGGTAAAAACTTCAATACAAGTCCTGGTAAAGGTCTTGGTGAATCTTATCAAAATAAACTGATAAGAAAAATTGTTCAAAGAATCAAGGGTCGAAGTTAGAAAAAAATTTGCTGCAACTCAAAAAAATTTACACAATAAGAAAATAATGCTTGTGGGTTAGGGAATGAAGGGTCCATCCAGTAATAAGAAAATCTAAACCAACAGTTCAAAATCTCCTCCAAGAGATCATCCCATGTTAAGGAAATAACAGGGAAATATAAATCAAAGTTATAGTGATCAAGGTAATTGTAATGAAGATAACATAGTTGTTGCCAAACAGAGAAACAAGTTCAAGCCAGTCTATGGCATCAAACAACCAAGAAACGAAGTCATTGTTGTTGCCAAAGAGAGAATAACGAATCCAGTAATAAGGTTCTTCTTTAATGGTTTCAGTGACACTATTAAGAGTCAAGAAGCTTATCAGCCCCAAATAGAACCAATAAAGCTCCAGATCATGACTAAGATTAGATTCAAGCAAAGTCAAGATCCCAAACTTGTTGAAGTTATGTGGGAACAGAGAGTTCAGAATATAGATTCTAAGGCAAGATTCAAGAAGAGAAGGGTTAGAAATATACCACCTGAAAAGCTTGAGAAATTTTCGGAGAGGAACATCCATCCAGATAGGACGCAGAGAGAGAGAAAGGTTCCCAATCTCATCTACAGCCCTCCGCCACCTTCTCAAAGCCATTGCAACAGAGATCCACCACCAAGCTGCAGGAACGCTCAAGAGGCTTTCGTTGTTATTCCCGGAATCGAAGTCGTCTTCGATTTGCCAGATCCACCATCCCACTTTCCAGAACCATAAGGAATGGGAGAGATCAAGGTTTCCAAGGTTGTTTTTGTAACTGAGAGTAGGGTTGGGTGATCTAGTACGGGGGTCGACAAGAAACCATAGTTCTGGAAGAATATGATGGTTGGAATTGACCGGGGTGAGATGAGGCTCAACTTCAAAGATAAGGGTGTAGATGAAGGAGAGAGAGTTCAGATTAGCTGTGGGAGAAGCTAGGAGATCAAGATTGGAGTTCAAGGTTAAGATCAAAATCAGATGAGAATTTGGGGGGGTGGAGGCTTCATGGGAGCGTTTTAGGGTTTCAAAGGTTTTCGTTAAAAAAAATATACTTGAAATAATTGTTATCATTGAAGATGGTCTAAATATTTTTAATCATCTTAGATGGAAAATACACAAATTAAATAATAATTTGTCCACTTTGGGGAACACCTTGACAAACTTGAACACAAAAATCTTGATACACCCATGTGAAACCTATGTAATGAAAACTCAAAATCGGTGGAACATATTCATTCCTAAAATGTATTATTATTCCACTTCTAGTATATTGCAGTATAGATGAAGTGATGCGACAAATTTGATAAGTTTAACAACCCAAGCTTTTTTTCGTTTACGGTAAATGAAATTCATGTCTACATCTTTGGGTATCAAAAAGTTCAAGTTTCTTATCACATTTAGGAGATAAACCATTAATTAATATCATTAACATGAAAATTTTTGGAATTTTTAACATAATTGTGCCAGGTCCTTGGTCGAAGATCTCGAACTAGTCAAGGAAGGATCACCACTCAAGCCGACGGTTGTCTCTCCTTTTTCGCCTTGGTGATGGAAGAACGGTGATGATGATGAATGATGCGAGTGTTTTCTTGAGGGAAACGTGAAGGGAGAAGACAAGGGATAAGCAACTGGATTGATCTGGATGACCACACCAAATTGGCAAGAAGAAGACGCAATCTAAATTAGTAAATGAACACACCACAATTCGGACTACAAATGTTTGGATATTCCCACCAAACGTTGACGCCAAACCTAAGGGTTTCTCTCAAGTTTTTCTTAGGGAAAACTCAAGAATTTGATCAGCTTCAAACGTTCCAAACAATGGCTGCAAATTGAAGTACTTAAAGGAAAGAAATACCAAGAGTTATAAGGATGAGAAAAATCAAGAGTCTTAAGTGAAAAACACTAATTAAATTGACTTAATGATCAGCTGGTGATTGGGATCCAAATGGGATGAAATTTGGACATGTTGTTGTGGACATCATGGTCCTTGTGTCCACCAAAAATGGGCCCAAAGGCACAAGCCAATTTGGAGAACGCCTAGCAACAAAATCGTGACATTGCCGACGTCGGAGACATTCCTTGCTCTTGATCCATCTACGAGCCAACCTCCACTTTGTTCAGCACTCCCGAGCTCCATAGGCTTATTTGGGCATGAGAATCATGTGATAGAAATTTGGAGACATTTAGAGTAGTTTGGCTCGGTGGGTTACGAGGAGCAAGTGATGGCGCGAATGGCGTCGACGGTGGCTTCTCTGTGATACTTGACTCCTTAGTTCCTAGGCGTGGTTTGTTCTTGGCATATTGACCTTGATGTGGCACATGTAGAGTAACAAAATCGTGACATTGCCGACGTCGGAGACATTCCTTGCTCTTGAGCCATCTACGAGCCAACCTCCACTTTGTTCAACACTCCCGAGCTCCATAGGCTTATTTGGGCATGAGAATCATGTGATAGAAATTTGGAGACATTTAGAGTAGTTTGGCTCGGTGGGTTGCGAGGAGCAAGTGATGGCGCGAATGGCGTCGACGGTGGCTTCTCTGTGACACTTGACTCCTTAGTTCCTAGGCGTGGTTTGTTCTTGGCATATTGACCTTGATGTGGCACATGTAGAGTAACATCAAAAACACAAATTTCTCTATAAGTAAATAAAACGACAATGATATGCACGTCATAATAAGTTATCAGTGTACTCGTTCTTTTCTTACCTTGTCGGTTACTTGTTTATGGACAAACAAATTTAGAAAAAAACGCCGAATTTGTCTGCTAACGGTGGTGGACAGCAACCCTATTGTCCGCTATTATGTTGTGGACAAATTAAACTGGTTCCTTATTTGCCCGCTACGAGTTAGCGAACAAAAAATGAATTTACGAATAAAAACAAAAATAGTATGTCCGCATCTATATAGTGGATTGACGCACAGATGAACTTACTTTGTTGCGTGGAACACCATTTGAAATAAAACACGACAAAAACTTTTGATGACATTCTTCTTGAAGTTCTTTAGGGTTATAACCATTACACGTAGAGTCTCTCCATCAAATATCACGACATTCTTCCTCATGTTTTTTTCCCGCCTTTGCTATCAAAGTTTATTTAAAAAGTAATCTTAGGCATTCGGTCGAGACTCTACGTGTAAGGCGCTTGAAAAATCACTTCACCCATTCTGGCACATCCTCAATCTCATTGGGCATCTTTTCCTTGGTTTTAAAAAGCACGCCCGAGGTGCGCCTAGGCGCAAGGCGTAGAGAGGTGCAAGTCCTAGAGCCTTTAAAAGTGTGGATGTAGCGTATAACACAAGGCGTGCGCCTCTCTGCGCCTTGCGCCTAAGCGCCTCGAGTGCTTGTAGGCTTGAAGGTGCGACTGAGAGTTAGATTAATAAAAAGACAAAAAAAGGGGTATTTGTATAAAAAAGAAGGGGTCGATCGATACAACCAAAAAAGCAAAAACACAGGAACGAACAACAACGAGCAACAGAAGTGAAGAATGACAACTAGGGTTTCCTCAGCCAGGTATTCCTCTTCTAATATCTCTTTGAATCCTCTCTCTCGATATCTCTCTTTTGATTTCTTCTCCTTCTCCCTCCCTCCCTCCTTCCCCTCTCTCTCAACCTCCTTTTGCAAAACTCTCTCGGTCTCTCTCAAGCAACAACCATGCATGTTTTTCTTTAATTTTCCTTTCCTCTAATCCTCTTTATTTTAATATTTCTCACTTTGCATTACATGATGATTTTCTTATGTAGAAATGAATCATTTTTTTTTCTGAATTTGAAATGTGTAGTAGTCGTGGACATAGTTGTATTTTGTGTGTTGAATACTTGAATTTTATATGTATACTTTTTGTCTTTTTGTGATGAATTTGAACAGTGGTTCGAGCTTGTGAATTATGATTGCTTGATTGCACACTTTGCATTGCATGTTGAATACTAGTGTTTTAGTTGACTATTCAACAATGCACGCCACGACGCGCCCATCATCGCGCTCCAGCAACGAGCCCTAAGCGCCCTCCATCTACATGTTCTTTTCCATCATCGAGATCTATGACGCGCCAATGTCGCACCCCAGCGATGTGCACCCTGGCACCCTAGTGGGGCGATTTATAGTGCTAACGTCGTGTTGCGCTCCCTACACCGTGTGCCCCTGGTGTCACTTATCTGAGTTATACTTTGATGACTCCCTCGTGGCCAGAGAAACCATGACATTATATTATTTTGAGGTTAATTATTTCATGTTATCTTGACATTATTTTCATAATTAGTGTTTTGAGGTTATTTTAGTAGATAAACTCGGGCGTGGTGCGCCACATATTGTGGGCCGCTAGTCCAAGCCCATTAGTCTTTCTTTCTCTATAAACACTCTTGTTGTATACAATAAAATTACGTTTAGTTTTTGGATTAAATCCTAGTTGAGGTATCTCCTTGTTTAAGCCCTTGGTGTCACAAAGTTACTATCTTTCTACGGCAATAACATTTGTCTAGCTACCAAGATCATAACGTTGATCTTCCACCAAATCAACCTCAATCACGTTTGAGGTTCCCATCCAGATCGCCAATTCAAGTCTTCGTGCAAGACAACTTGATTCATATCAACAACATCAAGAAGGCTTGTGTCATAATGTTGACACGAGTGACGACGACGACTTGCTTGACATCCACGACCTCGAGATCATTGTGAGCGCATTGACGGGGTGCATTCACATCAACATGCACCCTACACAAATATTCTTCACATTGAGAAAGACGACGTCGATATATTTCAAACTATCCAACTTTCGATCTGACACGATAGCCTTAGGCTCATTTTTCCCAAGCAAGTGCTTCAAATGTGGTAAGGCTCATTTGTAGTGCTCAATTGTCTCTCTTTCCATGAATACGATCATAATGTAGGATGTAAGCTTGGTGCGACTGAAACCAACCATCTCCAACAAAGGCATATCGTACCAACAATTGTACAAAAAAATCAATATGCGATTTTATATTTTATGGGTAATTTTGAAATCGAATTAATGAACAACTAAAATTTGCATGTTGGTCTTGTAGGTGGTATCCATGATAACTATGTGGGGGTCCAAACCCAACAAATGCCTAACGTTAGGTTGACTAACAAAAAGGTCACTCACAACCTTTGTCCCGTCAACCCGTTCGACGTGCACATAATATCCGTTTTGCCGTAGGTATTCCAACGTGTATTCTGGTCCTGTCAATTTCCCCTTGGATTTCTTCTTTTCACTATCCTTGTAATTGTACTCTTGACTTCTTGATTTTACACACTATGGATCCTCATCTAGAAATATAGATAGAATAATCTTCGGCTATGCGCCGGTTGAAGCAAAATCTTTACTTGCTGACATTGTTCCTTCGTAAGTCTTCCGACAAATGCATGACCAAGTAAGAAAGCTGGAGGATCATGGTTATGCGATCCATAAACGACGGTTAATTTCCACATTTCGACTTGTCCCTGACTTCCTTCCATAACAACCCGCACAACTCAGCCAAGCACTCTAACTTCTTTGTCCTCGATCTCCATTTGGCTTTAGGGCTTGTCTCGGGACCTTCGATCACTTTCTTCTTCATCGGTTTGTATGACTCAGACTTCTCACATGGTAATATGACCTTACGAGCCTTTTTTTATGACAATAACCATGTTCATTCTCCGCCCCACAGAATGAAGCCAGTCAATCATAATATTTCCATCAATCCATTCTACATTACTAGCAAAGTGAGAAGAATAATCGATTGTCACAAAGTCGTTATCACTGGATAATCCTATTGATTTGAGAAATATATATATACATTAAGAAATTACATAAATACCACTCGATCATCAAAATCATCATAACTTAACACATTTTTAAGATCGAACTTGGAATTTATTAATAATTATATAACTAACATAATATTCTACGCTATATATGTTCATGTCATACACAACATAACAAAACTTAATAGACTATCTAAAATATGTACCCGTACATCCTCTTCATTGATCGAATTAAGCCCGGATACATCATCTCCGCTTGAGGATGACATTTTCTTAATTTTATGATTTCAAGTTTGGAAGGTTAGCACTTATCATCCATATAGAATCACATATATATACCCGCAAAAACGCAACAGTCGGAAATTCAGCGGTTGCTTTTTGAGCATTTAAAACTTATGCATGCGTATAAGTTCAAATGCAGCGGTCACTTGTATGCGTTACACAGTAGCACATAAAAGTGTCCTGATTAGTTTGAACCGGGTCAGATGTTTACAAAAGTTTGAAAAGAAAAACAATTTTTATGCGCCACCCCAAAATCACAAAATTTTCCAGTGCGCAGCTATATGGTGCGATGTAAAAATAAATTTGCGTGGTTAAAAAACCAACGATCTAAATAATTGATAATAAAATTCACCCTTATCATTATATCATGTATAAAGTTGTATTTTTATTCTAACATATTTGGTTGTCAATTAACGTTACAATAGCCATCAAAAAAAATTAACGTTACAAAAAACTATAGATGTGAAAAGCTGTACACAGCATATCCTTACACCAACCCCAAGTTCCAAAAGTCATATTCTTTTTTTTTTTTCCAACCAAACTCACAAAAGATTTTGCTTCCAAAACTAGCCGTTAAAGCCCTTCAATCCAGCCTTTCTCCAACGTTTGTATTCTCACACCAATCAACTCCAAAATCTGACCGTTGCCCTCCCTAAATCCCCATCTATTTCTTCTCCCCAACATCACACTTCACACTCCACACTCACACTTCTCTCATCTCTCTCTTCCAAATCTCTCAACGAAGAACCCCGGTTCCCAAATTCAAAAAGCCCAGATCCCAAAATCCCAAACCAAAAAATGGGCATCTCATCAATGAACACCGACTACACAACAACAACATCAAACTCCCACGCCAAGACTCGCAAAGTCTTCCTCTTCACAAACTACACTCTGTTAGCCGCCGCCTCGAGCTGCATCTTCCTCATCCTCTCCCTCCGCCTAATCCCCTCCCTCTGCGGCTTCCTCCTCATCCTCCTCCACCTCCTCACCATCCTCGGCTCCGTCTCCGGCTGCGCCGCCGCCTCCCGCGGCAGCCTCCGCTGGTACGGCGTCCACATGGTCGCCACCGTGCTCTCCGCCATCTTCCAGGGCTCAATCTCCCTCCTCATCTTCACCAGATCCGACGATTTCCTCGCCAAGCTCAAGTCTTATGTCAGGGAGGACGATGGGGTTATGATCTTGAAGCTCGCCGGTGGACTTTGTGCGGCGATCTTCTTCATGGAGTGGCTGGTGCTCTCGCTCTCGTTCTTCTTGAAGTACTTTGCTTACGTGGAAGGTACGGATGGCAGGAGGAGCTGTGCTAAGGTTCAGGGCGAGGAGAATTTGGCTAATTGGCCATGGCCTTTTCAGGTTTAAGGCTTCAATTCAAGGATTTTGATGCTGATGGGGTTTGAGGATCTTAATTTGTTTTTATTATGTATGTTTTTTGGGTGTTTGGTATGGGATTTTTTCGCTGTTTGTGGTGTAATCAGGGAAGATGGGTTTGAGATCTGATCATTCTTTCTTGAGGAATTATCTCTGTTTTCCTTTGTTTCCTTAAGTGGCAGTGCATTTTAGAAAGTTCAAATTTGAATATGACTTTCCCAAAGCAGGATCATACACAAAGATTGCAGATTGATCTGTGAAATCTCTAATTTTCACTTGTAACAATGATGCCTTAATAAGCCAAATTTACAAGCTCTTCAGAACCACAAATTCACAAGTTCTTTAGCCAAGTTCAAGCAAATGGCTGTATTCTTCCCGAAATTCAAGCACAGTGACAAAAAACAAGTTTTATAATTTTGGATTGCTTGCTTGGAAGGATCTGGGAAACTTTCAATTTCACTTGTAAACGAGTTCTATTTAAGCAAAAATACAGTAGAAGTAAAGAGATACTGTATAAGAGTTTTTCACGCTAACACACTTCCATGACTCCGACATGACCATAACTAACAAGGGACTGATATTACAGTGACCAAAAACCAACAGCACTACTTTTTACATCTTAAGCAAACATCTCAATTTTTCCCTGTAATTATTTTTTTGGATGCCTGCCATCTATACTTCCCATTCTCAAACTCTTAATTCCTTGCCAAATATCCAGCTGAATGGAACAAGGGATGCTTGTTTGGCGCGTGCTTGAGCTCTCTCCTCCAATTTCCTGATCCTCGGAGCTAATCCACAGACGTACTCTTGCGCCTTGCGCCCTTCACCTGAGAGGCCGGTCAGCTTTTCCATATTCCATCTCTGGACAAGAAATTCCAGGATATCTGCATAGTCTTTGGCAGTGTAGACGCCTATCCGCTGAGCAATGGTCGAGTAGTGTTCAAAGAGATTGTTGTCCACCCCGTCGTACATCAAGTGGGCTGGCATCGATACCTTTTTCCTCATCATATCCGCCAAGGACAAGACAGTGGCGTCTGGGTCGATCTCAAACAGCTTTTCAACAATCTTGGTGTATGCCGTTTCATGGCGCTTTTCATCTGCAGCTATGATACCACAGATTTGTGCCAGCTTGAAGTCCCCGTGCTCTTTGGCGAGCCTGGCAGTGTTTCCATGAGATACGAAGGTCGCTCTCTCTTGGAAGGATGTGTAGATGAAACCAAGATAAGGGTTGTTTTCTGTTCGAGGGTCCTAGAATATACCACAGTTGCAGTTATTGGGCAAACCCATATTCAAAACCATCTGTCTAGATAAATGACTGAGAAAGCTAAGTGCTCAAAGGATGAAAACAGTTCAATAGGAAAGAAACCGAATCATATAAATTCCATCTACACTTGTACTAAGAGGATTGAAGGATTTGGAAACATACCATTCCTGATCCAATAAGATACTGTATTGTCTTCTCTATTTGCTTCATGTCAACTCTTCCAGAAAGGTAAAGATACTTATTCAAGAGATCACCATGCCTGTTCTCTTCAGCAGTCCAAGCCCTGGTCCAGATAGCCCAAGGACTGAGGCTAGCACCCGTCTCGTCTCGAACTCCATCGAGGGTGTTGAGCATGGTCTGGTAAGTTGGAAGGGCTTCCTCCGTGATCATGTCTCCAACCAACACAACAAAGTAGTCATCAGGTAATTCCTTTGTTCTTGCTCGCAGGTCCTTGACTTGCTCTTCAAACCCCTCTGCGGCAGGATCTGGGAGAAAATCTTGTGGCTGCCAACATTTCTCCACAGGTTTAAGAAGAACCAAGAGGTTTTGCTCAGCCCAAGACTCCAATGATTTGAACATCTCAATCTTCTGGGGTGACAGAGAATGTGTCTTTTGTACATGGACATCTCTTGGGGGCATATAGGGCTTCCTACCATTCGGAATCTCCCTGCATAAGTAGATGATCAATTTTGTTCAGCAGTTAATCCATAAAATCTGGCAATTTTGCAGCATAAGGGAAACATTCATATCAGTGTTATGAAATTCAACAACCAGATCAGATTTCCCTAGCTAGATTGTACTTCTTGAAGATTCATACCAGTATACATGATTTTGTATAGAAAGCTCCAAAATAAACAATACTAATGTCAAACCTAATTGCTAACAAATAACCTAATGACTCTTCACAGTACATGTATAAATCTAAATAATCTCAACCTCACAACTTCCTAACCACAAACAAGACTAGGACTGAAATTGATGGTGACTATCCGAGACTGCCTCCAGAAAATTCGTAACAATGCTGGCAGAAAAGGAGGAAAATCATGCAAGCAACGAATTACGAAATCAATACGCACAAATTAAAATAAAATTAAATGCGACATAAATAGCATGCAATTACTAGCTACATGGCCCAGATCGTGTCAGTTGCCAGGGAAGTATTAACAAAGAGAAAGCTGGAGAAAATTAGACGGTTTCCACTGGGAGAGAAATAATTCAGAAGGACCACTCTATTTTTCTCAGATGAAAGTGACCTTAGGAATTTACGAATTCATTATATTCGTAACAACAATCAGCAGAGCATTGAAAATCTTATTCAGAAGCAAGATTTAATTCAAACAGCTCAGTATAGCAAGTAAAAAAATTGATTAAGCTTTGAATCGCTCCAGTAATTTAACGAATCCACCGAATCTGAGCCTCTGCGAGCAAGCAGACATAAGAAAGGGCAAACACGGAGAATTCATCTAAGTAATTGAAATCGAGATTATGATTAAGGAGGAAGGACGGATTTTAACACGCATTTAAGACAAATTAATAATACAGCTCAAATGAAATACAGGAGGACAGAATCAAAGCTAAAAAATCCGCCATCGAAGAGAGGGAATTAGATTTTACAAAACTCACTTGGAGGTTATCCCGAGTGAGGAGGCCATGAAAATCCGGCGAGATCTGAACTGGCGAGAGCGAGGGGCCGAAAACGACGGCGTTTTGCGAGATTGGAAGGTAATTTGGTGGAGCTTCAAAGCCATTGTTTTTCTGCGTATGGGAGTTGAAAACTTTTCTCCCAGTATATGTTTTAATCGCTTGCCTTCACAGACAGGGAGACGAGCAAAAGAAATAGAGATGGTGGATTATTTATTTATAATTTGTAATGTTTGGGGAATTATAATACAGTATTATTTTTCAGTCAAATACCCTATTTTTTCACCACTCATTCAGTCAACTAGTAAACTGACCTTTATTACAGTTTTCTTTTCATTAATTACTTAGTAGCTCCTTCGGCTGGTGAATTTATTGAAGAAAATATTTTTTTATATTAATGGTATATAACAGAGCCGGGTCTAAAATTAGTAAATAAAATAACCGACGATGTGATTAAAAATTACCAGTATTTATATGTGATGTTGTAAGATAATGCTTTATTTACTTTTTAATATTATAAGGTGTTGTAAGAATGGCCAAGTATTACTGATTCACTGTATTAGTAATTGATTATTTTTTTGATGGATCCTCTCCTAGTATACACATTACACATACGTTATTTTCAGATAAAGTGATATATCAGTTTTAGTATGGAATTTATTGTTATTCTCGCCGACCACAATTAGTTTATACGGATCTGACAACCAATTTTGGACCCTGCAAATTGTTTCTACCCCTCAAAACTGGTGGCAATTGAAAGTAGGTGTTGCATGGCAGACCCGCATTTGTATTGATTACTATTTACTAGTACCAGTACAACCATTTCGGTGGCGGAGGTATACCTCTTGACTCTCACCTAATCGATTAAATGCAGCAGCCGATATAGTGCCTGAAACTAGTCTAAGAGTCTGTTTGGATTACGCATTATCTGGCTGACAGACTTTTTTACCTATATACCGATTAATTGGTGCATTACTAATCCTTCACTAAATATATTACCAGTATAATGGTGGAGGGCGGGCTTGTTCACCATTAGTTTGCTGGAATTTGGTTGGTTAGCATGTCATGTGTCCTGTCTTTGATGCCTTGCATGTTCTTTGCTTAAGCCTCTTCAAGGTAATTCAGAAACCCCGAATCGACCCTGGATTATACCGGGTTGATTGTTGTTGATAATGGTGGCGGGACTAACACTACATTTCCATGTAATGATAATTTTAGAAATTTTACCTGTTTTTTTACATGCTTAGGACAAGTATTTGGCATGCCCTATATTAGCTGAAGCAAAATGAAAACATCTCCACAGAAGAAAAAAAAAGTGAGATTTTATTGCACGTCGCAACATCAAAGAAACGGGAATACCTTTTGAACTTTCAATAACATTCAACTTGTATTTGTTTTACCCAACTTGTAAGGGCAGTAACATGCTAATAGCAACAAAAACTTGCAGACTTTGCAGTACGCCCTAAAAATACAGATGAGAAGGCTAGGAAAGGCAATAATGGCAAGAAGACTTACATGTCTTATGTGCAACCCCGGAGTGAGTAGTCCGAGTTATGTGGGCTTTTACACTGAAACTATATCCCTGGCTTTATAAGATCCCAACCTAAAATTTTAGATCTACCCACAACTAGTGATGTAAACCTGACTGCAGGAACAGAAAAGGAGGATTAGTTATTGAGCAAGGATCATAAGGGAACTTGATTTATGTGCACTTCTGCAGGTTGTTGTCCTTGTGAGCCGGTGGTCTTCTGGGAGGATATGGGAGAGGATTTGGTTGGATCAGCACCATTGCCAGAGGGTGGCAAGCACCTTTTAGAGAAAAATGTTGTAATGCTTTTCGTCCTTGCTCCAGTCTTCTCTGTTAAGTTGAAAATCAAAGAGGATTGGTTAGAAGATAGAGAAATACAAGAGAGGCAGTAACAAGTGAGTCGCGGTATGGCTGAATTTAGATCATAAACCTGGCGAGTTTGAGAGGCCCAATTTGTCCAAGATTTCTTTCTTCACCTATATTACCAGACAACAGAAGGAGGAAACACAGTAAAATATATGATAATGTAAAAGAGAAAGGGAAAGGGAAAGCTAGAAATTTTTCTTTCTGGTTATTTTTAGTGGCATCAAGATGAGCTAGCTTGACTGTTTGAAAGACAGGAAGCTAAACCATGGCAGAATTTAGTATTAGAAATTGGCAACATACAAGGAACAAGCAAATTCCGGAAAATGCCAAGTTTTGATGATCCATCAACGTTCTTTTTTATTTATGATCAATCAGCTTTTAACCAACTAAATGAGTTATCAGCAGGGAACAAATTGATCTCCAAATAGTGCATCAAATACAACAATTTGTTCTCACTTAAGGACTCAATTCAGTCCCTGCATATGCTCACACTATATATAAAGAACATTCGAGAGAGAAGCACCAACCTGCCACTTGTTGTCCACAAAGTCAGAGATCTGGCGTACTTTATTTCTTAACTGGGACTTGGTACAATTTGGAAATTTCTTCAGCAGAGATTCAAGGACCTTGTTCATACCATAGGGGCAGGATTCAATAGTAGCAACCTGAGGATAAATCTGAATGGTTAAAACTCAAGCAAATGAAGCATTAAAGTATAACATAGACATTCTATTAATATACGCAAAACAGACTAGTAGACCATGAAGAAAAACAAAGAAATTACAATTTCCGGCAATTGTGAATCTGGTATTCCTGCTTGGAATGAGTTACTTTTGCTAGAAGACATACAAGCTTCTTGATCCTCTTGCTTCAAAATGTCATCAGAATGAAGCTCCACTACCAAACCACCTGGAAGAGAACGCATAGCTAGAGCATGCAAACATATCAGCTCGACTTTGGAGGTACCAGTGAGATTGTTACTAAATAACAAGTGGGCCTTTTCATGCATCATGTTTGTTATTATTAGAGGTTGATTCTTCGAAAGAGCACGCTCAGTCAAATTTTGTAGATACTTGAGCTGCTGAACCCAAGAAGAGAACTCTTTACTCTCAGCCTCTGGCTTACAGCTAGGTGAAGTTCCAGCATCATCCTCTTCAATTCTAGTAGGACTATCATCGATTTGTACTCCCTGAATGATACCCTCACAATATTAATGCAATTATAGGGAATCAAACTGTGCTACAATTGTTACCTTTCAAAATTAGGATTCAATGATAAATAATGTAACAAGAATTTACCAGGCCATTTCATTTTCATTTGACATTCCAAGGAAAATTTAAGATAATGGAGTTGACATTTAGATTTACCAGACTGATTTTTCAGTATGTTAGAAACTGCATCTAAACCTAGTTCTCATTTCTACTCCAACACATCCACAGACAGTGCCATTCTCAGGTAATTCAGTGTCATAACATGGAACCAATGCCTCGAAGAGAATTACTGGTCCCACAAGCTTACCAGTCTCAGGAAGAGTATATAGGATGGATTTTACAAGTGAGCACACAGAGAGCTCGAACTACTTTGGTTCAACGATGCAACTCGCATAGATACCTTTTAATCATTAACTACACTAGTAGGTAACATTCTCAAGCATAAGTCATAACCTTATAATAATCAACCAAACAAGAGTGGAGTCTATTCAGGTAAGTCCACAAGGTTCTAACTACATAGCTTTATCATTCACATTCCCGTCATAGCAAAAAGAAAAAAGAGACCCTTGTAGTTTACGTTACATATAAAAAAGTTCAAATTAGTACCTCGTTTTCAGAAAGATAGCCATCAGGTACGAAAAAACCATCTTCACTTTCATCTTCATCATCAGCTTTTGAGAATCCTTCTTCTAAATTTTCTTCCTCATCCTTGTCACATTCTGAAAGGCTCTCTCCAGGTTCTTCCTATAAATTAAACGTGTAAAATGATGTTATGCAAGGAACCAAATCTAACCAAATAGCAAAATGATCATAGTAACTCATTTGTAGGTTATATAAGGAGTTTAAATCAGTGAAATACCTCTTCCCACTCATCATCGCTGTCAACGTCATAATCCAACTCAGGATCCTTCTTATATGGATTGCGTGGTCCCACAATGTGACTTCATTTATGTCAAAAAATGGATGTCAAATAATTTGGTAACAAAACTTGTACATGAGCAGTAATATTACATATTTTTCAAGGGAGAATAAAAAATGAGCAAAAGAGAGTTTTGAGTGCTAAGCGTAAAACCCTAAATGATTCTAGGAATGCATCAGAAATAATGAAATCCACGGTGTTTTACAGCACAACAACCTCTAACCCTGATTGGCTACAACCATCATACAAGAAAGGTATTTTAATTTTTATCACATTATCTTAACAAAGATTTCAAAATGAATAACCTGGATACTTTCATGATCTATTATGAGCAAATATAAGAAAGTTGCAACTGCTGACAATTCTTCGTAAGAACACATCAGAAACATATACAAATAAAAAGCTTAACAACATTGATTTAATCATCATAGAAGTGTGACATACTCTATACCTTTTCTTAGGCCAAACACCATAAAATGCGGGTCTATGGCTCTTGTCAAATTGCAGTAACTGCTTACTTCGCCTACACTTCTGAATGACAAAATTAATGTTGGCATTGCAGGCTTGATCATCCAAGGTTGGTTCTCCCCATCCACCTACCATGCTATCAGTGCTCAATTCTTCTTCCTGTTTTGATTCTTTGCAGCTAGTTAATTTTAGTTCCTTAACTAAAGCAGTCTTAGGCTTATGACGTAGACCCCAATGTTGGCCACTCCTTGACCTAATAGAATGACCCATATGATGCCATGATTTCAAATGAGACCTGTGTAATCCAGACAAGTACTAAAGAGTTTAGAAGAACTCAAAATATAAATAGAGAATTAACTACTTAGCTACAAAGCTACAACTTACTTGCGCACTTCTTCCTTATCAATTTGCTCCTTCTGCAACAGAGCAGTATCCATTGAAAGAGTGACAGATTCGTGCCTTTTTTCTTGGCTAGTTGATTGAATAGATGCTATGGCATCATTTTCTGTTTGTATATTTTGTGAAACCGAATACTTCTTGTTCTTATGGAGAAATCGTTCCATAATTGAAGCCTGCTTTTGTATAGAACGTTTCTTCTTCTTCTCAGCATCTTCCTTCTCTCGCCGGCGTTGGTCTCTCTCTATGTCCTCTTGCTTCCTCTTGAGCTGTTTTCTCATTTCAGAATCTTCTCTCTCACGACGTTTCTCCTCCTTTTCGGCTTCTTCTTGCAACCTCTTCATCTCCTTCTCCTGTACAACGAGAAGTCATAAAGTCAAATACATTTTCGAATTTTAGCAAGAGTAACTTAATCTAAAGAACAAAATTGTTGACTCTCTACAGTCTACACTGGCATACGATACAATTTTTTTAGCATTTCTCCATGTTAGGATTAGATTAGAGATTTTTTATGAGAGATGAAGGATTAAATTTGAGATGAAGGAAAGAAACAAAAGGACTTTGTCTCATCATTAAATGTGAACATCATTGCAATATCAGACATTAATTACTCATCAGCCACAATCCATTTACCAATGTTTCTTCATACATGGATTTTGTGTTTCATAGAGCCCTAAATAAATGGAGTTTTAAGGATTACGTGCTTGTGTTGTTCATTGAATGGCAGGTGCCTATAGCTCTAGCCCTAATGTACAATCAGATAAGAGGGGCAGGGGCTCATTTGAATCAAACACTTCCGAGTTAAAATACGATAGAGCATTACAAATCTGTTGCATATGGTGCATGATCAGGGAGTCATTTGGCTTCAATACTAATTTTTTCAGTGACATTAATTAATTAATTGGGATCAATGCAACCAGTTCACATGCATCCCTCATCTACTTTCTAAGAGACGGACAATAATAAACAGAGCAAGGATGCGCTGCTGCTAACCCTTTGCAACTTTTCCTTCTGAAGTTCACGATCCATCCTTTTCTTTTCTTTTTCCTCTTCTTGTCTCTTCTTTTCCAGTTGTTTAGCTAGAACTTTCTCTTCTCTTTTTGCTTCCTTATCAGTCCTGCAGCAGGTATTGTGAAATTATTCAAATATAGTGCAGAAACAGGAACAGCTTCATAGATCACCTGCAAAAAACATACCTCTCAGAACCATTTTTCTGTGTCAAACTTTCAACCAGCAGGCGAATATTTGCTTCATTCAGAACCTTGCAAAGCTTTTCTGATGCTTTCCTAAAATCATTTCTATAATTCGGACAATCACTAGGGTTTTGCAGTAGACATAACATTGCTGCCACAGTTCATAAACACAACAAAGTTTGCTTAGACAAACATCGAACTTGAACAGAAAATATTAGCAAATAACATACACTAAATCTCAAAAACAACTGCATAAAAATAATCAAAATAGAAGCATTATCCAGCATTCTTCTACACTTTAGTCATTATTTAAAAAAAAGGAGCATATTGAATTTGAGGGAACAGAGTGCAAGTAACTTTAACCAGATTGTGTAGAGCATGAGCAGAAACTAGAAATATCATTCAACTCCAAAGATTATATTCTTACCATGAATAGCAGTAATCCTCTCACCAATCTTTTTACGGCAAGTGCGGCGGACTTTCAGATCTCCATGTATAGATTTTGGAAGTAGCTTTATATCCCTTGTCTGAATTCCCACAGAAAGATCATCATATAACAGACCGTAGCACCAAAACATGACATAAAAAACTCAAGTATACCAATAACGAAGCTAAAACCATATATGTGAATATTCCAATTCCCAAATAGACAAATCACAGCAAAACTGATGCAGCACTAATGGAAGGCAAAAGAACGAAATGCAGAAAAAAAAACAAGTCCCATCAAAGAGACATACACATAATTAGTCTAGCAAGAAGGCTACAACTAACTGTAAACCTAACCGGTCACATTGCATGTTAAATTAATTCAGGCTAGCTAAATGAGTGTATACAAGACAAAAAAAAACAGATGCGCATAGAACACCTTAACAATTCAATTGGACATACACAAACTTTAAACTAACACCCGCAACTGCAATTCTAATCCTTCTCGAGTTATAATTCAAATGGACAATTCTTCAATGTCCAAACATCAACAAGGCAATAGAATTTAAGGATTTTAATTCAAGGGAATTAACATGCAAAAGAATTATGCCAACTGCTAAGACATGCAGAAGCCGATAAACAAAGCAAGTGGGAAAAGCTAAAAGAAGAAAAGAGTATAGCAAAGCCAAACAACCTCCCAGCACCAAAGACAAGAATCCGTCTCATCCTCCAACACATCGGATTCGTCGTTCGGGACACCATAGCTAGATCTCTGCCCAACATAGAGAATGCTACTCTTCACACCCGCAATCGTAACCGTGATTTCTCTCTCCTTCGCCTTCTCGTAAATGTCGCTTGCCAGTCTCGAGTACGAAGCGCCCTTCTCCTCCAACAGCAGAGCTATCATGGTATTCATGTTGCTGCTCGAACAGCTCGGGTAATGAGAGTCCAAAATTTCCCTGTTCTCACTCACCACCTCTTTAAAATACTTAAAGAGGTTTTGAAGCTCCTCATTCAGAGCCCTAATTTTCGCTGCACTCTCCTCTGGAGTCACGTCCATGACATCTGTACTCAGCTTCACTCTCTGCCGTTTCACCGAAGGCTTCTTCTCCTTGCCGATCTCATCTCGCGGCTCCCCGTCGATTACCATCATTTCCGACATCTGATCGGTGCAAAGACGCGGAACCGAGAATTTAGGGTTTCTGAGAAAAAAATCAAATCTTCCAAGAATTTTCACCAAACACCTTTACCAATCAGACAAGGTCCAGATTTGAAGGCGGTGGAGAAGAAGAACAGCGAAATGAAACCCTCGATTGATTTAATGATTTTGACCCGCCTTTCTCTCTCTCTGTCGCTTCAACTTCTATATGTCTAATTGGCTACCTTTCGTCAAATTGAAGATTAATCAATGGGAAATGGTAATTTTTTTCATTTTTACTCCCCTTGTTTGGGTTTTCTCTGAGTTTTTTGTTAATAAAATAATTGGGGAAATGGGAAACAGGTGGGGATTCTGAGCGGAAAATAAAGCTTATTTCCCGCCAAAATATAACATTAAAAGTCCCATCGGCGCCATGTGGCGCGCTCGTTTTTTAAGTTCTTCTTTCGGCGGCACAGTCAAATATTACGTCAGCTGGCGGAAGCGGTACACGCGAAGTTGTACCGATTATTACATTGGGCCACGGCCCATTAAATCAAGACCAGATTGGGATTACTGTTTTTGTAGCAGGCCCAAGATCCGTCTCCCTTACTTTTTTTGGTGAAATAGATCCGTCTCCCTTACTCATCACTAAAAACATCAACTTGCCTCATTTCTCTCTGTTTATCATAAAGGGCGAAATTTTTCCATCCTCCCTGGCTCCCTCTCCCCAAAAATCGATTCTGCCGTCTCTCTTGAATCTTGATCGCTAAATTGGCTTCAATTTTATCCCAATTTGCGATCTGTTTAGGTCAGAACGATCAGTCGAAACTTTAGGGGAGGGATTTCTGTGTCTCACCTGATTTTCTTTGTTGCCAATGGATTCCGATGACGACATGCATGACGCGAATGATGTCGACTCGCTTGAAGACTTTTACAGCGGAGATACGGCTGGCGATTCAGATGATATGGCAGATGGCGGTTACGAGTTCATGGACAATGATTCCGAGGATTCCGACGACTTTACTTCTTCTCGGCGACACCAGGTAATCCTATTATTGCAGATTGGGTTTCAAAACAATTGCTATTGAAATTTGCCCAATTTGTTTGACTGGTTGTTCAATCGAGTATGATTTCTGTCCACTTTCTGTCGTTTGTCGGCTTTACATATAATTCCACAATTGGCTTACCGCCAGGATCTTTAAAGTTTGCTTAGTTGATTTTGTCCTCTGCTAAATTTGCGAAATTTGTATTAGTGGACCAACGACTGAGGAATATTATTTTGAAGCTTGAACTCCTCGGATATGTTCTTTTTGGGTGTATTATAAATGACACTTGGCTGTTAGTTTTTTAGTACAACTTCAAGTTATGGAAATATATTTTTCCAGCTAAAACATGGGTGCCTAATGCCTATTCATGATTAGGATTTTGCACTGGCAGAGAATATGATGATATAATATATGTTTGTTTCGGAACTAGGATGGTGATAAAGCAATGGTAATGGACCTGCTAGTTTCATGAGAAATAGTTATATTGTAACCCAGTATATTAGAAGTCACAACTTATTAAAAGAGACCTGCTTGTAGTTTTTCTAAATCTCTTTTTCTTCATGTGTTTGGCTTTGTAGGTTTTGTAATCTTTCTATGAACTTGTTGCACTTACTATATGTAAATATAGCAAACTACTAAATTTGACCTTAAATGGTATCAACTAAAATGCTCTTTGTATTGCAATGTATTATTTGCCTCAAATGAATAACGTCAATGTTCTTACTAGTGGGTTTTTTGTCCTGTTAATGTTTCATATGCATAGATGGTTGCTTCTACTTCTGCTGATACATGTACTATATTAAATTCTTGCTTTATATCCAGCAAAGTTATACTATATTGAGTGAAGATGATATTCGTCTACGTCAAGAAGATGAAATGACGAGGGTTTCTACTGTACTTTCCATTTCAAGGGCTGATGCCGGCATTCTTCTTCGTCACTATAATTGGTAAATTGATATAATTGTATTTCAAGCTTGCACGTGTATTTGACATGACCATTATGCCTTAGTTCATTACTTGTTTCTTTTTGTGACTGAAGTGTGCTTGTATCTGCGTCTTGGATATGAATTAGATATCCGTTGTGATAGATTGACTAGGTATAAGAGTACTTCTTTTATGGAATTACAGGAGTGTAAGCAAAGTGCATGATGAATGGTTTGCTGATGAAGAGAGGGTGAGAAAGGCTGTTGGTCTAACAAAAACCAATGTTGTTGAATTCCCAGATGCAAGAGAAGTAATCCTCGAAAATCAGTTTTTGCCTTCATATTATCTAGGATATTAATTTTAATAAGATAAGCTTTAGGTTTCTTGGGTCATCCTTTCTGATGTTTGTTGTGGACAGTTGACATGTGGCATCTGCTTTGAGACATTTCCAAAGGATGATATTTATACTGCTGCATGTGGACACCCCTTTTGTGGATCATGCTGGGCAGGTAATTTGTTTTATTTACCAATCCATTCCAAACAGATCATATACATGTGAAATATATTGCATTTTTCCTGAGCCAGGAAGAAAAATATAAAGCGTATTGCATTAAGGCACAAACTTACATTCCTGAATGTTTTAAAATTTTCATCTAGCAGTTTTGGGTTTCAGTTAGTGTATTAAAAGGCATGCCGCAGGCGCCTAGGCAAGTGCCTGGCCGCCCGGGCATGGCCAGCGCCAGTCTAGCCTCAGGCAAGCCTTGTGTGGCTAGGCGGCCAGGCGCGCCTTATGAGCCAGGCGAGCGCCTTTCCTCATGTAACAGAATTTTGAAATCTTTTTGTTTTTTTAATATAAAATCCTTTCGTAATTTTTTATCTGATAACTGATTTTTTTTGTAAGCAATCTTTTCCCTCTTTCGACTACCTTAATTACTCTATAAACTTATAAGCTAAATTTTACTTTGTTATCTGATTTCCTATCGTAATCTCTTATCTCATAACTGATTTCATATTTCCTTATTTTTATAAGCAATCTTTTCCCTTTAAGCAATCTTCTTCTGCACTCGTGTGGCTAGGTGCTCGGCGCTCGCCTCTCTCAGGCACGCCTAGGCGGTCGAGGCCCCCATCGCTTGGACACACATAGAGTGTTTTTAATCACTGGTTTCAGCTTAAGCTTTCATGATCATTATTTCAAGTGGCTCGGATTATTAAGTTTTGGTTTTCCACAACACAACACTTGACATGATGTGTTGTAGTTTTTAGTATGAGTTGATTTGTCTCATTTTCCTTTACTAAAATGTGATGTTTTTTGTTCTTTTTATAACATTATTTACCCATTTCTTTCCCAATTGTCTTTCAGCGATGTTGGTCTTTTGTTGAGAACTTTCATATTGGAAAGATGGTGAAAATATTTGATCATTGGATTGCTGTGCAGGCTATATTAGTACTGCTGTTAATGATGGGCCAGGATGTCTAACGTTGCGATGCCCTGATCCATCATGTGCTGCTGCTGTGGGCCAAGATATGATAAATGAGTTGGCTCCTGAGGATAAGGAGAAGTATGGCCGTTATTTACTAAGGTCTTATATTGAAGACAGTAGGAAGGTAACTTTAACACTGATGATGAATAAGTTAGACATGTTTATGTGCAAACCTCCAATAAGTGGATAATATCACATTTGATTTGATATATAAACAACTTTTGGTTATAAACAGAAAGCTATTGTCACACCAGATCGATCACTATCAGTACTTTTCCTGTCCAATGAAAAAGATGAAAGGAGGAGACTCTTGGAAATTTAAAGCCAAAGGATATGATTGCTTAGTTTTTTTGAGGTTATATATTTGTCTAGTTGAATTAGGATTATCCAGCTGCAGAATATGTCAAGTAGGATGTAAGTTTGTCATGGTTTAAAACATCTTCAACGATAACTAGCTGTTCTAGTATACTTGCATTACCTTGATATAAATGGGCAACTTTTTCTATTCAGGGAATTTTTATTTATTAATTATATGCCCGATTAGGTAGGTTATACATGTAGCCATATTCCTGTCCATAGTTATCTTCATACAGAGGGGCATGTTTTTTAAACTTAAACTGTTCTTCTATGTGTTTGCTTTATGAAGGCCAAGTGGTGTCCTGCTCCTGGATGTGATTATGCTGTGGATTTTGTTGTTGGTAGTGTCAGCTACGATGTAAATTGCGGCTGCTCATATAGCTTTTGCTGGAATGTAAGTTTTTTTTTATCTTGTCTTCCTCAGTAGAAGTTCAATTTTAATTGTTAAGTCAGCTGAAAGGAAAGGCATAATATAACACGAGATGTGTCCTCTTCCTATTTACTGCCCTCTCTTTTTTCCCATTAAAATTATGTTCTATCCATTAGTTTCTCCATTTGTCTGAGCCACTGAGTTTGATTTTGCAGTGCACAGAGGAAGCTCACCGACCAGTTGACTGTGGGACTGTGGCTAAGTGGATTTTAAAGAATAGTGCAGAATCCGAAAACATGAATTGGTATGTACAGATTTGTAGGATTGATCTGTGTATTTATCTGTTTATGAGAGTGTTTATCCCTTCGCTTCACTTTATAGAGACATCCAGTAGCTGCATATAAATAGAACCTTAGTTCTGGATTTTTATCAGTAGGATTTTACTAATGTAATTGATAATTGAATTGACTCTATTTAGATTAGATCACTATGTTTATCCAGGCATGATCTGCAATTTATTATCGATGGAAAAGCCGAAGGGGATCCTTCATATTAGCAGAAAAATAGGCTGTTTTGTACTAGCTTTCTCCCACTGTTCTTATGCAAAAAAAGCCTAGTAAATAGTGATGCTGCCTATAATCACCAATAGCTGATCAGACTGAGTCAGCTGGGGTGTTATTATTTATTTATATATTGAGTGACCAATTATATTTAGGTGTCTTGAGCAAGTGCAAGTATATAAGCTCATTTGAAGAACTTCTTCAGACGGATTTGGGTTTTTAAAAATTCCTCCTATATTTATGATTTTATGGTGCCTTATCTTTGTGGGGTCTGGCTCGTGAGCCTATGGCCTATATAAACGATGGAGATATTACACATCTTATTTACATATTCCTTTTGCAATGGATTACTAAATTTAGTGTTCTTGGCAGGATTTTGGCTAATTCCAAACCATGCCCCAAGTGCAAGCGACCAATCGAGAAAAACCAGGGTTGCATGCATATAACATGTACGCCTCCCTGTAAATTTGAATTTTGCTGGTAGGCTCATGTGCTACTCATTGATTGGCTGCTGATCTTGAAATCACTGCTCACTTCTCTATCATTGAAGCATTATTAATTATAATATATTCTTTTATGTTTATATGCAGGCTCTGCCTGGGTCCTTGGACTGATCATGGTGAGAGGACAGGTGGATTTTATGCATGTAATCGTTACGAAACTGCAAAACAAGAGGGAATTGTAAGAAATTCTGATTCATGTGTATTCCTTTTGTACATCATGCTGGTAGGATTTTTATAATAGAGGATACAGAATATAAGCATATGCTTTGCTTTTTGCAGTATGATGAATCTGAAAAGCGAAGAGAAATGGCCAAGAACTCTCTGGAGAGATATACTCATTACTATGAAAGATGGGCGACCAATCAATCGGTATATATCAATTTCGCTTGATGTAGCCAAACATGCTATTGTTCTTCTGGATTTCTGTTTCTCTTGGTAGATCAGGGGATTCCAGCTTGGGATTATCTCAATGTGCTGTTATACTTTTGGCTTTAAGGGTCTCCTCCGGCTGACATTTTAATTTGATTAACTTGTCTTTGTCACTTGCAAATTTGACATTTGTTTACTTTTTTTGTCCCTTTCCTGCAGTCTAGGCAAAAGGCACTTGCGGATCTACAACAGATGCAGAATGTGCACGTAAGCAAATCTTCTTAGATACTAGGAGATTCTTGTTCATTGGTGATTATGATTTTTTGCACAAATTTTGGAATTAATAAATCTCAAAAGTATATTCCTGCTGGCATATTTAAATACTTCCCTTCACATAGCCTTTTCATTTCATCCTACTTTTATCTGCAATTTCTGATGAATCTTATGCGAACGCACTGCACTCAAAGAGATAAAACTAAAGGAGCTCTTTGTAGCCAATATTGTTAATACCTTGACATTTTTAATTTTTGAAATGGGTTAAATTGTTTTAAAATAAGGAGAAGCTATACATGGTGTGACTCAAGAGAGTCAGCAGAGTTCACAATACATCAGCCAAGAAATGAAAGACAATATGCTCTCAAAATCCTCCAATCAGGGAAAGGCTGTACATGTCAAATGGATAGTAGATTAGTAGATGATTCGCTAGTTTTAGTTGCTTGGGGTGACTTTCTTAATCTTCATTGTTTTAGAATTAGCTATTTCTTCCGATGGTGAAGTTAAGTTTGTTTCCTGGATCTTGCAGCTGGAGAAACTAAGTGACGTACAGTGCCAACCAGAGTCACAACTCAAGTTTATTATAGAAGCATGGTCACAGGTGAATTCTTATACTTGAGCAGACATTTCTTTCTCTTCACAAGTATGAATACATAAACGTTTTGTACATTATTGTTCCCACTGCAGATAGTTGAATGCAGGCGAGTGTTAAAGTGGACATATGCTTATGGATTCTATCTGCATGAACATGAACATGGCAAGCGACAGTTTTTTGAGTACTTGCAGGGTAATTCCCTTTATTACATTTATCCTTTCCAGTGTAATGTTCTTCCACAGCTACTGACACTATTATCTGCAGGTGAAGCCGAGGCTGGTCTGGAACGGCTTCATCAATGTGCTGAGAAAGAACTTCAAACATACCTTACTGCAGGGGGCCCATCAAAAGACTTCAATGACTTCCGCACAAAGCTGGCCGGTCTTACCAGGTACATAATATTATTTGAGTATGACATTGTATTTTGCATGTAATTGCACATCTTCTAATTTAGTACTGACTGTTTGGGATCAGTGTGACCCGAAACTACTTTGAGAACCTGGTGCGTGCTCTGGAGAACGGTCTATCAGATGTGGATTCTCATGGCGCCTGCAGCAGGAATCCAAGCTCAAAAGGGTTGGGAGGTGGAAGTAGTAGTAGCCGGGGAAGAGGTGCGAGAGGAAAGGGTGCTACCTCAAAGTCCAGTGGACCCAGCAGGGCTGCAGATGATTCAGGCTTCTGGTCCTGTGACCACTGCACGTACGCGAATTCCAGGTCCGCCTCTGTATGCCAGATGTGCAATCAACGTAGGTAAACTAATCTACTACTGATTTCTCCGGTGACATGAGATTCTTAAGTCTTTGGAATCCATGTTCCAGGATGATGAAGTAGGGGGGGGGGGGGGGGGGGGGAATAGAGGGAAGGGGGAAAAAGAAGTTTGTTATCTCGAGTGTGTATTATTATAGCCTTATAGGGGAGAACCCGAGCTTATTGTGTATATTATTGCTGCTTTGCGTTGTTTGTTGCAATACGGGTATATGCCTGGAGGGCTTTCAGGCGCCTGTTTGTAATACTGAAAATTGTACTAAAAAAAGCTGATGAAGCTTCGTTCAGTTGTGGGAATGAATGAATTAATTAATTGGCAATGAACATGAATACATGCATGAGTAAACATTAATTAAGCCATTTTGCGATCATCCAATGAAGTGCGTGAGGTTTGTCCCTAGTCATTTAAGTGTGGTAACTGGTAACAACCCTACTTTGGATCACGGTTGCCGTCAAACTGCAGACATCAAAAAGTAAAAAGTAGGTGGGCTCTTTCTATTTGAGAAGTACGACGATGAGATCAAATACATTATAAAGTATATGGTTTATTCCAGTTTAAGCTCAACTTGTTTAGGTCCCATTTGTTAAGATTTGACGTTTATAAATGCACTATTAGTTAATTTGAAGTTTAATTTCTCATGCTATTTCGAGTTTGATTTTTTTTAATTGTTTTGCGCGTTTGACATATAAAGGCGAATACTATTTGCACCGGCTTTGCAGCCCACTGACACGCGGCGGCGGGTGCCGCGAGGCGGTGGGTGCCAGCGGTGGATGCCGACGGTGAATGTCGGAGGTGGCCGGCGGTGGATCGATCGAATCGTATAAATTTTTGGGTTGAGTTCGGGTCGGATTTAGGTCGAGTCGGGTTATTCTTCGATATTTAAAAAATATTGAATTTTAAAATTATATCGAGTCTTAAAAAATATCGAGTCAGGTTCGGGTCGAATCGGATTCTTAAAATTCACCAAAAAATTGTGATTGAAATCCACCGAAAGTAATTCATTCACGGACGCAACAATAATTCTGATTGAAATCCACCGAATATTCTACCCTAAACCCATCACCGACGTCCATTAACAGCGAGATCGTCCATCACCGGCGAGATCGAACTCCCAGTACCATCACCGTGCGGCGGCGCCAGAACGAACTCTCTCCACGCGGCGCCCATGGCACCCGTCACCGGCCTACGGCGGATTTCTCCAGCACCCACTGTCGGCCGACACTCACTGCCGCACGGCAGTGAGTGCCGCGCGCCACTGTCGTGTCAGGGCGCAAGTAGCTCACCCGCATATAAAACGTGCTAAAGATTTATTTCAGGTTTTCCAGCAATACATAAGAAAATGCACAAATTTGTTTTCCCGTAATTTTGTGTCATTTACAAGTTAGATGAGTTTAAGGCCTTAAGCTATCCTTATGATTTGGAAATCAAGGTTATCAGAATCCCGATCCGGATTTACGATTTTAAAGATTCTACGATCTAGGTTAGACAAAATGATCCCCGATCCTAATTAGAATCTTATTAGAGGTAGGATCTTAATTTACAAAATAAAATGTATAGAATCTTGTATATGATTCCGATCCTAGATACGATTCTAACGATCCTACAATCGAGTTTTCACATATGACTATAATATTATACTATTCAAGTATCAAATTGATATAAGCTATACACACTTAAAAATAACACTATATTATATCATTTATATATACAATCAAGATTTATATATGAAAATAGTTAATTATTATTCTAATTATCTTGATAACGTATTAACATTACTACTTACCCAATATCAAATATTTATAATATTTTTCAGCTTATATATAAAAATCATATGGGTGTGATTCAGGTGCGAAAGAGTCTTATAATACAAAATAAGAAAGAATCATAGCCGTTAGATCGGATTAAAAGCTAAAAAAAGTGCAACATGGAGGCCCTTTTGTGCATGCCTTTGTTTTTTGAACATTACTGACAAAGTGCAAGCCGGAGGCCTAAAAGTGCAAGCCGATGACTTGAAAAGTGCAAGCGAATGCAACACTTCTGTGCATGCAAATTCAACATTTTGTGCATGTATTTTTTTGGATTGGAGTGCAAGTTGTTGGCTTAAATGTGCATGTGAATTTAACGTTTTTGTGCATATATAACTCGCATGCACTCTCAGTTGAATTCACATACACTTTCAGTTGAACTCGCATGCACTCACATGTATTTTTTTGGATTGGAGTGCAACTGTGCAAGTTGTTGGCTTAAATGTGTATGCGAATTATTGTGCATGTATAACTCGTATGCACTCTTAGTTGAACTCACATGCACTCTCAGTTGAACTCACATGCACTCACAACACATAAAACATGCACTTGATTTCACATATACTCAAAAGTCAAAAGACATATAAGTACACTCAAAGGCATGCACTATCAGTTGAATTCACATGCACTCTCAGTTGAACTCGCGTGCACTCAGAACACATAAAGCATACACTTGATTTCACATGCACTCAAAAGACATATAAGTACACTCAAAGGCATGCACTTCAGTAGAATTCACATGCACTTCCGATTGAATTCACATGCACATTCCTAGTAGAATTTACATGCACCAATTTTCTAATTCGTATGCACTTTTCAGTTGAATTTTCATACACTCCCAATAAAACTTACATGCACTAATAATAACACATAAAGCATACACTAGATTTCACATGCACTTGAAAGTCAAAAAGCATGCACACTCAAAGGCTTGTACTTCTAATAGAGTTCACATGCACCCAATGGTGGTCTGGTGGCCGGTGGTGGTCCGGCGACCGGCAACGATGGTCCGACGACCGACGGCGACGGTCCGACGGTGGTCCGATGGTCAATGGTGGTACTCCGATGGTCAACCCTTTGAATTACAGACATATACATGGCACATGACTTTTAATAAAAGTTCAATCATAACCTTTGATTTATTTCTAATCCAATTGTATATATTCATTCTTATTTTGTACAATAATAATCTTTCTCATATGATACTTATCCAAATCATATAACATATTATATTGTTACTATATACTTTTAGCTATAATATAAAATCTTACGATTCACAATCCGATCTTATGATCCGATTCCGAAGACCCTTCACCGATCCGATCCTAGAATCCCGATCCTGATAACCTTATTTGGAATTGTTCAAATCACTATGGGTATTGAGACATACAAAATGTCAGAACTCACATTTTGGAGGAAAAATTACACAAAACAACCCTTAATTTACAAAATTACACAAACTCGTTAGTAATTATGACATGAGACCCAAGCGAGGGAAAATTCTGATCAGTTTATCAATCAGAAAGAAAGGGTGTCTCTTCATCAAAATCTATGCCACCAATACAAGCCATGATGTAAACACCATATTCTATATGCAACAAATCGTGTCAACATCCTACTGAAGAGTAACAAGAAACCCTTGATGTAAACACCATATTCTGCAGAATTAATCACGACACACAAATACGAAGTTACAGACCGTAAACAAACCTACTGAACTCACTTGCTGTTCCCAGTTCCAAGAAGCCACTGCGCAAGATGGGTCAAGTATGGCTCTGCTTGTGCATGGCTGCTCAGAATGGGTCCGAGACTCTGAAGCTCAGAATTGAACTCCTTTTCAAAATTCCTGTAATGCACCCGCAAGTTAAAGAGGGATTGCAACGTTGTGGGAACCATAAGCGTTTACAATATTGGACTTACAAGATAGATCCAGTCACTTGTGGATTTCGGTTGCTTGGTGAATGTGCGTCTAAGGTTGGCTGTGGTTTTGCAACATCAATGGAAGAAGAGATCAACCATTGACTAGCAGCAGCATACTGGAGACATATCAGCTTCAGCCTCTCCACCTTCTGAGATTTGAAAGTTGAATCATAGGGTCAATCAGGAAAAGGTGCATAAAAAAATGATGATCAAGGATTATATAAAGATATGGTTTAACGAGTCAGGAATGAAGAGCAGAAGATAAGCAAGTTCGCATATAAAGAAAGTGAACAAAAATTGACCTTGACAAGTTCAGGCAGAAGAAGCAAACACTCTCTCAAGCACTTATCAAGAAATAGGTCATGGCAATGGATAACCTGTTATAAAGAATACTAAGTCAGACCGATGAAATATTGTACTGATGTTCATATATTTTATGGACCATTAGCATTTGAGTAAAAGGACGAGTACCTCATCTATGCTCTTTGTGGACTGAAGTCTATTATGCATCATGTGCCAATTAGGTTCAAGTACCTAGGGAAGGAAGATGGCCTGGTTAATTCATCACATCATGAAGAAGGATGATACAATAAACATAAAACTAAAGGCAGGAATGACTCAATCCGTTTGCTAAGTTTCTTTCAGTTTAATGAATGACGGTGTTATTCCAAACATGCCTCGAAAGTCAAGTAATGTAGAAGGCTGTTGATAAACTTAAGCATGCTTCTACAAAGAAGTGAAGATCGAGTGATAGCAGTTCCCTTTATTTTAGCTGCACGAACTCCCTGCAAAAATCACTCATCATCAGTAACAGTAGTAGTTTGGTAGAAGCAAAGATAATTAAGCAGCATACTTGATGTGCTTGCCAGGCCCCACAAAGCTGACGATCTACATGTTTACAGTGAAATAGGAGGCTGAAAATCAACTGATATTTTGTTAACGCCTTTCTTGATATAACAAGGGACAGTGGCCATTGTACCTGAGCATGAAACAGATTAAAAACATCTGTCATTGCTAGATCATGCAATCTTATTATGGTAATCACTTCATTGAAATGCTGTTCTCCAGAATTTAGAACTGCTACCATAGTCACAAATACCAGTAAAAGTTGGGAAGAGCGTAAGTTTGATAAAGAGAAGTTTACATGGCAATGTAAAAAAAATAGCTCACTGAAGGCTCGAGACAAACCTTGTAACTCAAAGCAAATGTTTCCAACCCAGTGATGCTCAAAGGCTCATCCAAATCAACGTTTTCGGAAATCTTCCTACTGATTTCAAGATCTTTAAGCATCTCCAACCTTTTTAGCAGAGAAGATCTTTCCTGTAATTAGAAACAAGACCCATACGGATTTCAGGTTCAGTGTAAAGCAACTACCAAAGAAAATTGCAAAAAAAAAGTGAGAGTCAGTAGATCACCACACAACATATCAAATCCTCATGGCATGGATCTGCTGCAGCTGCTGTTGATCGTAATGCAAGGTCCAACAGTGACTATCACAATATAAAAATTAAGTCAGGGTACATGATTTTATCACATGAAACTTCAGAAACAAGACCCAGATGGAGGGAGATGGCTTAGAGATGGACCTGCAACTTCTCCACTGAAACGTCATCAAACTTCTTCATGAGTTCATCCCGAGCAATATCCATAAAATGGACCAGGAAATCACCCTGTCATGTTGTATAACAAAATCTGATTGTTTGAATGAAACTAGTCGAGTTTTGGGCATTAGGTTGCTATAGAAAAAAGATAAGGAGAGCAGTAAAAAGGAGAAAGTTCTTGAAACTGAACAACACTGTTGAACAGAACTGCTAAATAACAGACAACAAGAAAGATGCAAGGCCTTGAAGTAACATTTTTCCTGCTAAAAATTATTTAGGAGGCATACATGGATGGGTACCCAACAAGAAGATGAGAAGACTTGACGTGTTAAGAAGGACAGAACAAAATCTCATGGAAAAAGGCCTAAAGCTATAACAGACCACTTTCAAGGATACTCAGTGAACATATTCATGATTACCTGATCAAGTAGAAGATAGTGCTTTAGAGATCGGAGCTTCCCCATTAGATCATACTGCATGAAAAGAAGAAACAGTGACAAATGAGAAATGAATAAAGTAGGAGTTAAGAGGTAGAACAAAATTCTTCCAAAGTAGGATTCATGTCGGTCTTGGTCAGATCTCACCTTTTCTTTAATCAGATTAAGAAGCTCGCCACTAGCAAAATCATAAGCACCTTTTATACACTCCAAATAATGGTGATTTGATCCAAAGCTCCTCAACTTAGAATTTTCTGATACCCGAACCTATAAGAACGATTCTTCGTCAAAGGCAGAAGTGGAAGTATACAACCCAACAAATGCAGTTTTCGGCGAAAACTACCACAATCCTCAACTAGAACAAACATAATAAACAGAAACCTGAACATTATGCCCACATTCCCTCATGACATTCAAATATTTCCCAGTTGTCAAAATAGTTCCAGCAACTTCTGCAAGGAAGCTCGGAATGCTATCCTTAAGACTGTAACGTTGTTTCCAATATTTGGCATCATAGTCTTGAGTGAGACTCTCCTGCAAAGAGGAAGACATAAGAAAACAGATGGATATTCTTATCTGAAGGTGCAGTACGTAGATTTCGTTACCTTCTGAAGAGACTTGTTCTCTGCAATGAAAAATTCCCCATAAGGATCTTCAATCACCCCTTCATATACCCACCTAAACAAGAGATGGAGAAGGATAAATGTCAAACATTAGAGTAATAATCAGCAGATAATCATATAGACTTATAGCAAAAGGTAAGTGATAATATGCAAAGGAAGGTTGCACATAAACTTAGTTTCTGTTGCGATGAACTTTTTAATCTGTTTTCGATCACATAAAAAGCAGACATGTATTACTGTAGGGGCTCCAACATTACATCTAGGTTGCAATTCCATTTTATTTATGGAATCCATTGCTTACAAGATACCACGTCGAGAAAATGTACTGAGAAGATACACTACCTTTCTAGTATGCCAAGATAAGCAGAGCTCGCACATTGTGTCATCTTTTCGAGCATCGACCTCACTACATGATCACCAGCCATGGCTTTAGCCTACGTTGATTAATTATCAACAGGGGAAAAGATCAATACATTGTAAATTGAAACCAGACCCATACATTGAGACCAAGCCCAAATTTTAAAGACCCAAAGAACACTGCACAATCTTGAAGTATATCAATATGGAAGGGAAAAACTATTAGACATAAGTCTTAACCTGGCTTTGGAGGAGGTTGAGGACATCTACACCTTCATAATTACTGGAAGAAATTTTCTGGATCACAGAGGACAAAGCCAGCAGTGAACTCATAAAAGGCTGTCAGGTGGAAGAAAAGCAGACAACTACTCAGGATAGATCTTTTAATTGGAAAGTCAAGGGTTAATCCAAGAAAAACAAAGACCTGACAGTAGAACCACAATCCTTGTAGTGAAAGTCTTCTCAGACGGAATTGATGCTCAAGCTGAGCCACCATGGCCTGGTAATCCTGATACAGAAATTCGGCTTAGTTGAGACAACAACCAAAGGAACTTCATCATGTAATGAGAAAGGGGCACATGTGCAAAAACCAAAACAAAATTCAACTGCATGAATAACTAAACCACATGGAAAAGACAAGGTACCAATAACAACAGAATGATTTATACAACAAGCTTCAGGAGATCCCGTGATTTCCGAAAAATTCCTTTTCGCACTACGTATAAGCAAATGAAACACGTCTTATGTAAGAGAGAGGTAGGCACTCCTCTTATTGGAGAACTCAAAAACAAAGTAGCTATGAGATATTATAATCTCATTATCCTATACAAGTTTGAAGAATAGATGTTCCAGATAGTAGTACATGATGAAAAAAACTTACCAGCAGAAGGGCTCTTAGAGCAGAAGCAAAGGCATGGTTAACCAGGCCCTTCTTGAATTGGGACCTTGACTCAACAAATGCATCAATCAGCAAAAAGCTCTCACATAGAGGAAACACTCGCATTGCCAATTCCTACATCAAATCCCTAAAATTGCCTCAGATCATATAAATCATGCTCTGCCAATCCATTATATCACATTGATTCACTTTGCAAAAAGAAAGAAAAGAAAGCAACAAGCAACAATTTTTTGGGGCACTTTAGAACATCTAATTGAACCGGAGAAATTTCCAAACACGTATATATAAGTGTTTCAGTTTATCCTTCATTGAAGTTCAATGAATATAAAGAACTTACTGCAGTTGCAGAGTTGCATGATTAGGAAATAGACAGCAACCGTGAAAGATTATATCACTTGCATACCTGGAGAGATAAATCCATAGAAGGATCAACCTGAAAGGAAAATCCAGCACTTTTTCCATTACCCCTCTTGATTGAAATGTATCTTCCTTCAATTCCAACCATAGCATACAGTAGATCATCAATAACAATAAGCTCCTACACAGAACCACAAAGATTTCAACTCCTAAAACTGTCAGCGGATTAATATTAGAGAGAACTTGCATTAAGTAGAATAATAAAAAGAAAAACATACCTGAACAGCAGCATTGTAACATCCCAAAGGCTTCTCCACCCCAGGGCTGTGCATAAATAACTTATCAACAATTGGCGACGACATACAATCCAGAGTCATAGAAAACAATTGGCGACGATAAGCTTATCAACAATCAAATAGGAGCTTCAAGCCTCTGCATCTGAAAGATTTTAGAAGAACTTAAAACAATGATAAATTGCACGTAATACTCATAGCTTAATGATTCTCTAATCTTTGAAAAATTACAACTATTTGTGTTTCGTTGTAAAAGAAAGGTGTTTGAGCAATCTATATCATCTAGAAGCAGTCTCAAACGGATTTACTTGGAATCGAAGAGCCCAAGGATGGGAGAGCTCGCCGGATCGAGAGCAGAGAGAAAGACCAAGGCTGGGAGAGCTTGCCGGATCGAAATCAGGCGGAGAGCTGATCGGACCGGAGAAGCGGAGAGCTCGCCGGGGATCGAGAGCAGAGAGAGCTCGCCAGATCAGAGAGGAGAGAGCAGAGAGACGGTTAGGGTTTCTGATTGAGAATTGAGCAAATTTTTGGAGGGATAATTTTTGGGAAATGTTCACGTTAGTATTTCAATTTTTTTTTCCTTTTTAAACTCCTCCCGAACGACAGATGAGGGATCCTCTTTCTTCCCGTGGTGGCGATCCCTTCTTTGTGATCCTGATCGGCCCTGTGACGGTCTCTAATGCTCGTGGAGCAACCAACAAACAAAACCCACCCCTATATGTACCAATACTATCACAAATTTGATGGATACCTTGCGTGTAGATGTGTAGAGCTGTCAAAATTTGATCCGATTCGATCTATATTTTCTGAGTTGAAACCCGAACCGAAAAGTATTGGATCAAAAGTGACTCGACCCGTTTAATCCGAAAATTTTTGGATTGAGTTGATATGTTGGGTCAATACAAATGTGTTTATATTTTATATATTAAATATTATAATATATTTTATTATTAAAATATTATATAATAATAATTTTTTGATTTATTATTTTTTTGTTTTAATTAAAATATTATTTTAATATTCATTTTATAAAATTTTGACAAGACGTGAACTCGTACCTGACCCGAAACGACCCGACCCACAATCGACCCATAAATTTTTACCCGCAATCGACCCGCCCCGGTACGCTTAAACTCGAACCCGATCCGTTTGACACATCTACTTGCATGATTATGATTAACCGGTCATAGGTTGTGATGAAATCTCAAGTCCGATTAATGTTCAGTATCAAGGAAGGTTGGCCCTCAAAAGCACACAAGACGACGATGAGATCGGTGCTTGAAAATGATGATTTTGGTAGTTTTTGGAACTATTTTTGTTTGAGTTTTGGACTCGATTTTTATGAAGCTTTGAAACGAAATGAAGAATAACAATCTTGTAATTTTATAAAGGGATAAATGAACAAGGTTTTTGTGGATATGACTCACCACTCGAAACTTGAACAAGATCAAGTACAAGAGATATTACACACTCGAGCACAAGATCGAGAGTTCTCGATATGACTCACGAGAACAAGGAAAAATCCTAGGAATCTCTCCTAGTTACAAGATGACCTTCTTCTGGTTTTTTACTCAAATTTTCGTGTCTAACAATGGTTGCAAAACAAAGTATAAATAGAACAAAACAATGAGCAAAATAAGAGTCTATTCGGTGGCTTGACATTGATCTCATCAACTTTGGAAGACTCTTCACATGGAGTAGAGTAAAGGTTGAGCAAGATGAGGAGTCTCCACATTATTAGATGCATCCAATTCACATGGATAAGAAGGCTTAATGGCGTTCAAGTTGATGGTTGGTCTTCGCCCTTCCTTGTCTTGAATTCAGGTGAATCAATTCCTGATAAGAGTTGGACTGTCGTAAAGATTGGGCTTTTCTGGCCTGTTTTGGGCTTACTCCATGGAAGCAATTGTCATGAGAGTTGTAGTTCTTTTTCTTAGCTTTTCAATAACTACTCATGGACCTCCATTGGACCTTCATTGCTCCCAAACTAGTCAAAATACTGAGAAGGTGCCGGCGGGTAAGATTATTCGGTTTTGACATCTTCTAACTTTCGAACACTTCCTGGGAGACAAAGTTTTGACCCTCTTGAAAGATGATGGCTGTGATACCCCGTATTTTTGTAAGGTTATTTTGGGAATTTTGGAATTTTCCCGAGTACCCGTTGTGTACGTCGGATTTAATTCAGGTAGCTTGAGACATTCTGTAATGTGCTCTGTATCTGTAATATTTTTCTCAGTGAAATAATATACAGATAACATGCCTTGAATTTTAATTGTCGTTCGCGTACGATAATTTTTATCCCGGCTTAATGTCATGTTCGTTCAAAGCTGAACGGGCGGGAAAATGTGTCACGGCGACCGTCGTAAAGTCGCGGCGACCGTCGTAAAGTCGCGGCGACCGCCGTAGTGAGACCCAAGCACGGCGACCGCCGTAAAGTCATGGCGCACGCCGTCCCAATGCTCGAGGAGGCAGCTGGTGTGCTAGACCGCGGCGACCGCCGTAAATCACGGCGCCCGCCGTGATTACCCAGCGGACATTGTCCGATGGTCGCCGGCGAGCTCTGACCGCGCCGAACTAGCTGTAGGCCCATCTTCTTCGTGCTCCAGATGTTTTGGCTATAAAAGGAGGTGTTGGGGGAGAGGTTTTGAGCCATCCCAGCACCCAACCTCTGCCAAATTTGCCTCTCGCCGGAGTTGTGCCTTCGCCGGAAATTGCGAAGCTTTCGTCGGTGTTGTTTGGTGGTGTTTCCAGCAGCTCTTTTGAAGCCTTGTGGTTGCCTTTGGAAGTCAGAAACCAAGCAAGGCGGAAAGGGGTCGAAACGCGCATTGTTTTGGTGAGATTTCTCTCGTCTCTGTCGACCGTGTTCTTCACGGCGACCGTCGTGTTCTTCACGGCGACCGCCGTGATGAATGCGGCGACCGCCGCTAGTGCCCAGAATGCCTTCGTGGCTTTGGCTTGGTTGGTTGTCGTCGTGTCATCTTTCCTTTCGTGTTCTTTCGTCATGTTTAGATTCGTACTGTTTATGTCGGATCTAACTTAGGGTTTCTTTTATGGGTCGACTCGAAGGTTGTTGTGCTGTCGGAACTATACCCGTGTCGAGCCCGGAATCCAGTTGTCGTCCTTAGACTATTCTGCGGATTAAGGCAAGTGGCGGTTCGCTCTTGCTCATCGTTCCATATTTACATTAATTATCAGTAGTTTATCTGAGTAATTAATTTGGAATGATTATTGTATTCATCTGGAAACGGTTTTGTTAACTGTTTTGGAAAACTAAAATATGATGTTATAATAGGTTGTATATCTGTTAGAACAACGCTATTATATATATATGTGAATTAGTACAGATATTATTATAGGTTGTATATTGTTAGAACAACGCTATTTTATCTGTAACTGGCCATGAGGGCATTGAGATGGATTATTACTGTGTTTGTAACTGTTTAGTTAGAACGAGTATTCGTAGGAACGCTACTGTGTATCTCAATGCGAGTACTAGTCGTTTCTTGATAACCTGGTGGTTAGGATTTAGTTCCTACCATCCTTTTCAGGGTTTGTGCACACAGCTGGTGCCGCTTGTAGGGATTTAGTTCCCAATTCCGTTATTAGGGATTTAGTTCCCGAGCCGACTTTAGGGATTTAGTTCCCGAGTCAACTCCGTCCATGGATTTAGTTCCCGACGGTATCTCTTTATCCTGATGGATGAGATGATCTAAAAGCTTATAACGTGATGTGGGTTTTGGAATTAAATAAGATAATGTGCCCGAGTGCACATAATTAATATACCTTTGGCGAGTAGTGCAGCTAAGTAAATAGTGCAGCTAGGAAAGCTCGTCTCGACTTTTGATCAGAGTACGTTCTCTTTCCAATCTGGATTCGTTGTAAGCGATGAGGTTGGTCGTGAACCGAAACATCTCAGTCAGTTTTAAATCATTGTTGTATGATTCTGTAACATTCCAGATTTGTCATATTTTCTTAAAGACTCATTCCCGTTGGAGTCTTCTTTCGAGTCGATTTCTGTGAAGATTCAGTCTTCCAGAATCTTCTCTTGTACATACCTCTTGTTTATTCCAGTAGGAGTATGGTGGTTGACCAGCGTACTCGATTATTATTCGAGGGACGAGGAGTCTAACCTAATACGACTGCTTCGAACCAGTCTGCTTTTTACCCTTGCTAGTCTATTCAAGTAGACTAACCCACGAACATTGTTCTCTGCATGTGGGCTGGTGTCATCCGTTCGATTCGGCACATCAGATAGAGCGAAGATATGAGGAGACTAGATTGACTATGAAGACGACGGTTGTTTTTTGATGTTTTAATAATTATCTTTTAATCAGGTTGAGATCCTTGGGCAGATGATCATTACGATCACAACCCTTTTTGTAATATCTTTTAAAAGTCTTTCGCTGTACTTTGTTTAAACTCTGTGTTTGGCCTATTCGGGATTGGGTTGTAATCCCGTAACTCATGTTTCATTTGATTGATGTTTTGATTTGAATACTTTGATCATTATGTATCAATTGTATTTCTTGAATTGTATTTAAACCGGTAAAGCCTTGGGTGATCTTGGTAAGGAACACTGGGGTCACTGGCGGTAATACCTTTCCAAATGGGTTAAGATTTGGGGGTGTTACAATGGCAGCCATGGTCACATTAGGTTGTCTCTGTGTTGCACGTTTATACCCTAAATTTATCTTGAAATCCTAGCCCTAGGTCAATCCTTGTTGCATCTGTTACGAATTTGCTGACTTTTCATCATGAGCATGAGTTGCATGTCTAAGATCTGGATTACCCCTATGCTAATTTCACTACATCTTTTCTAAAACTTTTTGGGAATGGGATTCACCCTGAAGACACAAAAATTAGGATTCTCCTATACTCTTCTATCTGCGATGGCCTCGTAGACTACAATTGCTTGATGAAATACACCTATTCTGTGGCAGGTATGAGTATCATGTTCTAGACTACAATAGAATAGGTGTATTTCATCAAACAATTGTAGTCTACGAGGGCACGTTATAGAAAAATGTGCACCAATATATGTTGAAATGTGCACCTAAATTATATTGAATCGTGCACTGAAATTTTATAAGTATGTGAATCAGTGTGTAAGATTTTGCATTTTCGTAAAATGTATTGGTTGAGATTGAATTTTCATTAAAATAGACATGTGATTAGCACAGTTTTCATTCAATTTAGTATTTTCCTATACCAATGGAAGTAAAAAACACACGAGTCCTTATAATTTTACCATGTGCGCCATGTATGTAAGAGTATATGGTTCACAAACACATGAAATGTGGTACACATAATAACATAAATGTGATGCATATAATAACATAAATGTTATGCACAAGCACATAAAATGTGATGCATAAATACATGAAATGTGATGCACAAACAAATAAAATGTGGTACATAAACACATTAAATGTGATGCACATAAATGTTATGCACAAACACATGGAAATGTGATGCACAAACATAAAGAAAAAGTGGTGCACAAACACATCAAATGTGGTGCATATAATAACATAAATGATATGCACAAACACATGGAAATGCGATGCACAAACATAGAAAAATGAAGTGCACAAGCACATGAAATGTGGTGCACAAACACATATAATTGTGGTGCACATAATAACATAATAGTTATGCACAAAAACATGTAAATGTTATGCACAAACATAGAAAAATGTAGTGTACATAATAACATAATTGTTATGCACAAGCATAGAAAAATGTGGTGTATAAACATATGAAATGTGGTACACAAACACATGAAATATGGTGTACAAACACATGAAATGTGGTGCACAAACACATGAAATGTGGTGCACATAATAATAAACAAACACATTAAAATGTCATGCACACACTAATGACACTATATATCAAAACAAAAGCGTATATTTAAAATATTGTGATGCACAAACACATGGAAATGTAATGCATAAACATGTAGAATGTGATGCACAAAATATATCAAATGTTATGCACATATATGTATAATGCTACGCGTATAAATAGATAAGTATTTGATGCGCAAATACATGAAATGTGGTGCACATAGTAACATAACTACTATGCACAAAAATGTACATTAGAACGTGATGTACATATTTCAATAAAAGCACATACACATACCGTTGTGATAAACAAATACATGGAAATAGAATGCACAAACACGTGGAATATGATGCACAAACACAAGAAAATATGGTGAACAAATACTGAAAAATGTGATGCACATATACGAAACATTATAACGTACACATAAATAGCTCTTTGACACACAAATATGTTTAATTTAATGCACCATCGACCTATGATTCTTGGTCTAATTCACACCTATCTTCATCGCAATGTAAGAATTCAAAAACTCATTTTTTTCCCAAGGACTCAAAAAACTCTGGTGCACATTTTATTATAACTCTTATGCACATTCTTTTAATTTTTGATGCACATTTTGATATATCTCTTGTGCACAAAGATTTTAAGCGTGTCAGCAGATTTTATCTGAGAGAAATGCGAATTATACGAGAAAGATATGACTGTACTTTTTTTTTCTTTTAATGAAAGTTAGATATGACGCATTGATTTACTAAAATTCGATGGTCAGACTTGTCCGCACATTCACACAACAAAAATCGTGCACACAAGAACCAACCCCTATGAATGTAAATATGTTATATAAATTTTAAAATAGCAAAAGTATATTTTATAGTTTTTGAAAATAAGATGTATTTTCATAAGTAAATTTTATTGTTTTTTTATGCGTATATATCATATTTATATTTCATAAATCACTAAATTCTTACTTCTTATAAAAATATTTTATATGTAATAACTTTGTATAAATCATGGATTAAATAGGGTTGGTCAAATATGTACCATGTGACCATTTTAATTTTCAATTGCTTCAACTGCATAAGCATTTTTTTATAAGTAGTGTATATAGCATATTTATATATACATATATATTATGAATTTGTGATAGTGAGGTTGTGAATCTGTGAGTTGTGAATTTGTGAATTGTGAATTTGTGATAGTGTATATAGCATATTTATATATACATATTTATATATACTTATATAGAGGGACGCTCTAGTAAAACAACTCTTACGGTAAAACGAGTGGATAATTTTGGAGCATTGGATTGATGGTGATAAATGGCTAAATTAAGAGAGAGAAAATAGGATTTAGTGGAGGCGTGAATCATGGAATAAATATCACAAAAAACTTTTTTGAATTTTATTAATTAATCACCTCCAAAATAGGAAGTTATATGTAGATTTGGAGAGAGAAAGATACTGCAAATCCCCATCAGCGTTATTCCTCAAGCCTCCACCGACATACAATATCCATTGTGTTTTTAGTTAATACGCATATTTAGTGGAAGTTCGTGCATATCAATATATTTAATTAGTTGAAAATTAATATTATGCATATCGACACGAAAATTGTGAATATCGTTAAATGTTCTTTGCATATCTGTTAATTTTGTTCATGTTCCATCGTATTCATGTTGATATTCACTATCCTATATATATATATATGATATTCAAGTATTGTGAGTACTTATTCACTATGTATATACTCCATCCACTGAATTGAAAAAAAATTGTGCATATCAAAACACATTACTTGAATATCGTTCAAGTATTTCTGAATATCTGTTATTCGTTATCATGTTCAGTCATATACATACTGATATTCATAAACTCTGAATACATACTGATGTTCAGTCGTAACGATTAAGAAAACGATAATGACGAAATAGGGGAAAAACCAATATATACACTACATATATTCTGCATATCAATGTATGAAAAATGCATATCTCATCCACACAAATGAATATCATATTCACGACCAAGGAAATAATCCATAATTACAAATTGCATATCATACAAGTATATTCTGCATATCACTATATGGAAAATGCATATCTTATCCACACAAATGAATATCACATTCACGACAAAAGAAATAATCTATAATTACAAATTGCATATCATACAAGTATATCTGAATAACAATATTGTTAACATGAATATCATAACGCCCAACGTCACCACCGCGGGAGTTCTCAAGCAGTCCGTCGCCGACTGGCATTTTCATGTCCACACCACCCCTCTCCACGTCGCCGCCGCACTTATCGCCTGCCCCACCGGATTCCTCCGACAAGCCTGCATCCTCTCCATTGAAGATTTAAAAAGTTTGAGAAACCGAAAGGATTTAGGGTTCAAAAAATATGATTCAAAAAATTAGAGTAAGATACCTATGGAGAAGCGAGGGACGCGGATAATCGAATTCGAGACGGTGCCGACGATGATAAAGCAAGGAGGCGACGAGGAGAAACGAGCAACGAGGAGAAGCGAAGATCTGGCGAAGTCGACAATGGCGGTTTCCAATTCTTGTGGCAGAGAGAGAGAGAGAGAGAGAGAGAGAGAGAGAGAGAGAGAGAGAGAGAGAGAGAGAGAGAGAGAGAGGCGCGATCGACAAGGAGAAATGAAACTCGGTGAGATCGTCAATGGTGGTTCTCTGCAACGCCATAGAGTAATACGAAAGAGAGAGAGGGAGTGGAAGATGAAGACGAGCGGCTGAGAGAGAGAGAGAGAGAGAGAGAGAGAGAGAGAGAGAGAGAGAGAGAGAGAGAGAGAGAGAGAGAGAGAGAGAGAGAGAGAGAGAGAGAGAGAGAGAGAGAGAGAGAGAGAGAGAGAGAGAGAGAGAGAGAGAGAGAGAGAGAGAGAGAGAGAGAGAGAGAGAGAGAGAGAGAGGAAGTTGATGGAATTTGGTAAATATTGTAATCCCTTGATTTTAGGGTTTGAGGGGGTCTGATGTGGTCACATCCACTATATAAAATTGGAGAATCCGTCATTAAATCAGAGTCATCTATCATCCTCTCATCCAACGTCTTAAATTAATACATTCGTTTTATCTTAATAGGCTGTTTCACTATAGCATAAATCTACTTATATATTTATATATATATTTATAAGTAGTGTATATAGCATATTTATATATATACATACATATGTATGTATTCTATATAGCATATTTATATATATATATATTGTGAGTTGTGAATTTGTGATAGTGAAGTAGCTAGTGAAGTGTATATTATATATTAAGTAGTGTATACGTAGTGTACTATTTTTTCTTGTTATTAGACTATATAGAATACATAATATTAGACGATATAGTATACCTAATAATTAGTACTAAACATGACATTAATCGATTAATACATGTAATATATTGTTTGACTTAAATTTATTTTCTCTTTTATATGTATAGAGTATAATATATAGACATCAAAACTTATGATTTTCAAACACAACACAAGTTACTAGTTATAATGTTATAATGTCCAAACACCAAAAATAACATTGAATAGCTTATGTATGAATAGTATATAATCAGTATTAGTACATCACTATATAGCATATACAATGCATATCTTGTATCATACATGTATATTGATTGATTTACGATCAATCACTACAACACTAAACCATAAAACTAGAAAACTGAACCAAAAACCTCCAATTTTTGGTTAATCAAACCGACATTATAAAGATTAATAATTAATATTTTTTTCCGTTTCAAGTCAATATATAACTAAATCACAAAAAAAACTATATATGAACCATACATGCATGTAAAAATAATTTAGTGAATTACATGTAGTTTCAATTTTGAAATTACTTTCCACACTAAAATTTTCCACACTTGAAATTGTTGGATAAGTTCTCCACATTTTCTTTAGTTGGACTTTACGTTTAATACTTTGAAGTGTTGGTAAAGTGTAGCAAATTTCACACATGTAATTCCAACACCTTAAATAGTGGTTAGTAAATTTACCAACACTGGGTATTCACATTTTAAATTGTTGAATAGTTGTCCCACACATTATTTAGTAGGATATTACTATTTATGATTGATTACAAATTTACAGCTAATAATTATATGATTTTATATATTTTATGACTTTTTTCGTTTATCAAATAATATATAGACCATTTTTATGATATAAGATTCAAAAACATGAAAAATTAAATATCATCAGTATCTTGTGATTGATATTGGTATATGAGATGGAGTTTCACATACATTCGGTCCTTATTGTACAATATGAAAAATTATAGGGGTCATTGAATCAATGGGATGGAGTGCTGAGATTAAAATGGGTGAAAAATAGTAAATAGTGACGCGGTGACATAACTGTAAATACAGTAAACTTTTTTATTTTTCCAGTCAATATTTTTTTTCTGTCTCCGATCATTCTAGAATAGACAATTATTGATCTTCACATCTAAGTACTAAATTTTTATTTTTTTTCCGTAAGGTTCACATATAACATGTTCATGTTCAAACACATGTTTTTGAGCATTTAGTGCTTATTTGTGAACTTGAGTGTACAAATAAATGAACATTAAGAACTTATTTGTGAACCTTCTATATAGGCTATTCCAAAATGATAAAGGGACGAAAAAAAATGTTGACAAAAAAAATGGACGACCGAGATCACTTCGCATGTTATACGATAAGGACATGTTGTACCTGATCTTGGATATATATATATATATATATATATATATATATATATATATATATATATATATGCCTAGCTAACCTGCTTGTTTTTTACCACTATCAAATTGTTGGTATCTGTATTCACACTGTTTTCCAAAATTTTAGAGGGTAAAATTCCAAACAATTAGATCGGCTTAATAAATAATATAGAAAGAACAATTGAAACTACATTGTTAAGAAAGCTTTGCAAAAAAAAAAAAACAAGAAAAGAGTTTAATATAAAGAAACCGGCTTGTTAAGCAAGCTTATGAAATAATTAGAATTGTTAGGCTTATTTAATCTAATCATGCTCAAGCTGATTATCTACTCAAATCAAAATCAAATTCGCCGTCCTTGAAGAGAGCAAGGTGTAGGTCAAGGAGAAAAAAATTGTACTGGGGAATGAGTTTGTGAGAGACGGTGAGAGACAGATCGATCGAGAAAGGTGGTCGTCGTCGAGTGGCAGCAATTGGTCTCGTTCATTCAAAATTTTCACTCGGGTAAAGTCTATTAATTTCTATGTGTAGTTATTATATTTTGCAAATAATTTTAACTGGACTAATTAGGATATTTATTTGTGATTTTAAGGTATTAGTTCGTTGGATTCATTCTGGAAATTTCGGAGGTGTTGTGCAATTCTACTTCTTCAATTATTTTGGTAAGTTCTACTGCTTGTAACTTTTTGATTTTTTTTGTTTGTGTGGATTCCGGACTTACTTTTTAGCATAAGACTTAAATTTAGACCGTGTTCGTACACATTTCTTTTAGGAGGTTTTCTTATAGAATATGTTGATTATGCAAACATTTTAAATTTTTACATGTCATTCTTAAGCCTTAATTTAAAGGAATTATTATGAATTTGGTGTTTTACGAATTGATTTTTCGCTTGAATAGAAGTATGGTTAACAGTGATGTAGTTTATGGTTATTTGAATATGTTTATTTAAACATTTAAAATGGGTTTATTGATTTTTACGAGGATGGATCGAAGTTGGATGTATAATAGATTTTTGCCTCAATGTGGTGGAATAAGCGAAGAGTTTTTGATGGGGGTTCGTCAGTGTATCGATTTTGCACGGTCAAATGAGGATGAAGATGAAATTCGATGTCCTTGTCGTGAATGTGCTAATAAAAAGTATCAACATCCAGATGTTGTTACACAAAACTTGTATAGAAAAGGTTTCCTTCCAAACTACTTTCGGTGGATCTGTCATGGAGAACCTTATTTCGATTCATCAGCAAGTGATAATGCAACAACGTCTCATTGTGTTTGAACTTTACCATTGAGGGCATATCACAATTTCTTCAATCCACCACAACCCCCTAATGTGGTTGAGACAAATTTTGTTTTGATCACAATAGTCCGCCTGCAGATGAGCCGGAAATTGGTAATGCTACTGCATGTGACCCTCCTAGTGGTAATTCAGGAAGTGGAACTATTGGCACAAATGATCACATAGGTTTAACGCAAGACTTTTGGGATGCTTTGGAAGCCGATGATGAATTGTTATGGAACGATGTGAAGAAACAGTGTTGTCTTCAGTCTCAGAATTGTTGAAGATCAAATCTGAGTTCAATATATCTGAAAAATTCTAGAATAAGATTTGTCAATGGGCAGGTAGGTGCATGCTGCGAGATCATAAACTTCTAAGTGATTACTATCAGTAAAAAAAGTTGGTTCGAGAATTGGGTATGCCACTAGAAAAAATTAATATATGTCCACAAGGCTGCATGTCATATTGGAAGGAGGACATTTCCCTGGAATCATGCAAATTTTCCAATCAGAATAGAAATAAGAGCAATAAAGGTGGTAAAGTGGTTCCACATAAGCAACTATGTTATTTACCTTTGACTCCTAGGTTGCAGAGATTGTATGCATCAACGACTACTGCAAAGCACATAAGGTGGCACCATGACCATCGACATGAAGGAGTAATATGTCACCCTTCAGATAGTAAATTGTGGCATCATTTCGACAGTAAGTATCCTGATTTTGCATCTGAGTCACGTAATGTTCGTTTAGTACTATTTGCAAATGGTTTTACTCGTTTTGGTCAGTCTGGAAAAGTCTATTTTTGTTGGCCAATCATTGTGACTCCTTATAGCCTTCCACCATCAATGTGTTTAAAAACTCCTTACATGTTCTTGACAATGGTAATAACTGTCCGAAAAATCCAAAAAAGCTAATAGATGTTGGTCTACAACCATTGATTGATGAGCTAAAGTTGTTGTGGACACGAGGCGTACCAACACGAGATCGATGTCAGCTCTAATGGTGAGATTTTCCAAATGCGAGCTGCCTTAATGTGGACTATCAATGATTTTTCAGCCTATGGAATGATGTCTGGTTGGAGTACGACTGGCCTAATGGCTTGCCCTAAGTGCAAGGAAAATAGCAAATCATTCTGGTTGCAGCATTGTAGAAAGTGTTCTTGGTTTGATGACCACCGAAGGTTTTTGAAACTCAATCATCCATTTAGAATAAATAAAAAGGCATTTACCAAGAATCGCCAAGAGACATCTACTCATCCTAAACGTTTGACAAATGAAAAGCTTTGGAACCATGTAAAAGATTTGGCAAGTGTGATTGATTATCCTACTGCAAATATTAAGGGATACAGGATGACTCACAAGTGGACAAAGAAAAGTATGTTTTGGCAGCTTCCTTATTGGAAGACATTATTGATCCGTCACAATCTTGATGTCATGCATATAGAGAAAAATGTATTTGATAACACGTTTAATACAATAATGGGCGTTAAGGAGAAATCCAAAGACATGCTAAATGCTCGAAAAGATATGAAGTTCGATTTGTGATCGTCCGGAATTAGAAGTGGATGAAGCTCATGTTGGTCAAATACCAAAAGTTGTTTACACGCTCACAAAAGATCAAAGGAAAAAAGTTTGTGTATGAGTAAAAGGTGTAAAATTTCCAGATGGATATGCTTCTAACCTTGGTAGTTGTGTCCAAGTAGATGACGACAAGTTGATTGGAATGAAGAGTCACGATTGCCATGTTTTTATGCAAAGGTTGCTTCTGATTGTTTTTAGAGAAATGTTACCTCCTTCAGTATGGGGCCCTATCACCGAATTGAGTCAGTTTTTCCAGTCACTATGTTCTCCAACATTTACAGTTGCACAAATGCAAGAATTGGAGGATGCAATTCCTTTGATTCTATGTAAACTGGAAAGAATTTTCCCTCCATTTTTTTGATTCAATGGAACATTTACTGATTCACTTGCCATATGAAGCAAAAGTTGGAGGACCGACACAGTACTGTTGGATGTACAAATTTGAGAGGTAACAAAAAATATCAAAATTACATATAGTTAATATGCACTATCTTATATTTTCTTTTTTGTTAATATCATGTATTCTAGGTTTTTGCATCACTTGAAGAAAAAGGTTGGAAATAAAGCATGTGTTGAGGCTTTCATTTGCTCCTCATATATTGTTGAAGAGATTCAACACTAACAGAGCACTACTTTAAACGTCAAGTTACATCTAAAAGGAGAAGACATCAACAAGCCGATGATGCAAACCCAATTCATAGCAGTGACAAATCTTATTCCATATTTAACTATCCTGGTCGAGGATTTGGGAAGTTTTTGCCGTGATGGCTCACTGAAGATGAAGATGAAAAACATGCGATTGAGACTTTTATTTTGATGAATTGTGATGAAGTAGATTCTTATGCAAAGTAAGTATCATTGACAAAGCGATATCGTATTTAAAACTCAGTATAATGTCTCTTTAGTTAAATGATCATTCTTGTTATTTTGTAGTTTATTCTCGAAACAAATTGGTGGGGCAGATGACAGAAGTTTTGAGGCTGACTTCGCTCCATGGTTCTTCTCACATGTAAGTATTCTGGTATGATTAATTTTCTAATATTTTTTTATCTTTGTTTAGTTTGAACTAATAGTTTTTTAGGTTTTGGACCCACGGAACAACGTGAGTGATACATTGATTAGAAGTTTATCAAGGGGTCCAAAAGCATTCTTTATTTAATTTGAGCTTATAATTTTTTAGGTTTTGGACCCGCGAAATAACGTGAGCGATACATTGATTAGAAGTTTATCAAGGGGTCCAAAAGCAAAAGCAATATCATGGTCAGGATATGTTATAAATGGATACCCTTTTCATACTTTGGAAAGAGGAGAATACAAATCCACCATGAAGAATGGAGTTTGGGTGAAAGGGAAAAACTTAAAGGAAAAGAAGTTGATTATTATGGCCTTCTTGAAGAGATAATACAGATAGAGTATCCTAGGATTCCAACAAAAGAAGTTGTGCTTTTCAAGTGTCGTTGGTTCGATCCAGTTCATGGCACAAAGATTAACCACAAATACGGTCTAGTAGAGGTGAAACCCAATCAACTCTATAGGTCGAAACATCCATTTATTTTGGCACAACTAGCAAAACAAATTTATTATGCAGAATATCTTAGAGCAAAACGAGATCGTGCAGATTGGTTGGCTGCATGCAAAACAAATGCCCGAAGCACCATTGAGCAAAGGTGGACAGATAATGTATTCGAGAATAATGTTGAGGTAACAAATGAAATTGATGAACGTGTTTTGTGTTCCAGTTCTAATGATGAAGATGATGAAAATAGGGAGAGAGTTACCGACAATGAAGATGATTATTAAAATGTAATTTCATTATTTTCTATGTTTTATGAGATAAAAATGGTAATTGTATAATTTTTTTTTAAATATGATGGGGTATTGTTTTTCTATAGCGAGTGTTTTGGCGAATTGATTATTTGATTCGTATATGTTAAGTCCACTGTGAAAAAACATAATTATAAGCAAATTATAAATGAATATTTATAAATCTCTAACAAATAAATTATCCAAACATGAGATCTCCAAAATTATAATTCCAATCACAATGAGCTCAAACTCATATAGCACACGGCCTACACATGCACGTGCAGAATTATGCAGCCAATTCGCCTGTATGCATATTCAGATCAACAAAAAATTATGATAACATGATTGATACAACATATGCACAAGGATATCACATTCGGTTCCCAAACTCCTACATTTGATCAAGTAAAAAAAAATGCATACATTTGCTCGGACACTTCCATACGCTCGTAGAGGGGCTCATAAGGCATGTTAGGCACTCGAACAAGTCCAAGTTGTGTGGCTAACATAGGAAGAAGCCAAACTTTTGGCCAAACCGCGTTAGGGGAACTAACAAGGTACGAGTTAAGCTATAAGCCGAACTTGGAGGCGATCGATGAAGAGGTCGGGTGGGACATGCATGGGCGGGGGATCATCAGAGGTAAGGGGGCGAATTATAGATATAAGGGTTTATATAAATTTAAGGGTTTGTTATTCGATGGTCGACGAGAGAAGCTCAAGTCTAGTGGCCCCGATGAGGCCGTGCTCGATCTAGATTCCAGTGGTGATATTTATTCAAGTCCATTGGTGAAACTTAATTTGAGCCTGGATTGGTCCTCAGATCTCATCTCCATACAAGGTATTGGCTAGCTTCTTCCTTGGTACTTAGGTGACAATTTTAGGCAGCCTATAATTTTGTCTAACTAAGTAATTGTATATCATGTATATAATTATTTGAATTAGATCATTCCATTGATTTAAAAAATAATAATTCTAGATTTTTTAACAGAAACGTCCATTTTGACTGCTAGAAATTCAAAGCAAAATTATACTTATTATCACTTCAAATCTTCTTTGGTTCAATTTTGTACTTCTCTACCTCAATTTACGGGATATTTTTATTAATAATTGAAAGATTTACCTTTTATCTTTTATATAATTGAAATAATCTAAAGGAGAAGTTACTCCACGTTTCTAATTGTTCACCCACGTTTTCATTCTTCCCACTCTCTTTGTTTTACAGTTTATACCATACCACTTTCTTTGTCTATTTAAACCAAAACTCTACTATATATGTTCTCTTCTCTCATTCACTCTCTCTGATCATTAGGTGTTTTAGTATGGATCCTAATGAGGATGATGTGTTCATTGGTAGTCCTGAAGCACTAGAACTCAATCAAGCAAACGAAAAAGAGCCCAACATGTAGGAGGATGATGGTGAATTTCCAATATCAGATGAGAATAATGATGGATTTCCATTGGTAGAAGAGGAGTCCAAAAGCTCAGGTGGTGAAGAGACAGAAGCTGCAAACCGAATCAGAATTCGCCCATTTGGAGACACGTGGAATACTCAACTTGTTGTATTGATGTTGTTTTTGTTCTTACATTACCTTATGATTGTAAATTAAGATTTGGTGTTTATTGGTAGGTTCAAGGCTACTAAGGATGTGTGGCCTAGTATACATTCAATCATGCAAGGTCTTTACACCGGGCCATGGATTCGTTGGAGTAAAGTTTCACCTGATACAAAGAATATATGATTCGGAGTTCAAGGTTTGAGTTTCCCTTTCATGCTCTATGTTTCTTATTTGTCCAGCTCCATATCTCACTGCTTAATATTTGTTTTTCTTTAGCATATGTTTTGTAATAGCTTGTAGGAGAGAATTAGTGAATATCGTTCAACAATGGAAACAAGAAAAACAAAAAATATTATGTTTTTCAGTGCTTATGTTTGACAATACTATATTCAGAGGGTTTGTGGAATAGCTTGTCAGATGTTTTATAGGCTTGTTTCTTGTACAATATGACATCATATTTGCAAAACAAAAGGAAAAAGAAAATATGCTATGCTTGTTGCATAACATAAAAAAGTGTTGATAATATCAAGAACAATAGAGCTTTACTACTATTAATATACCGTATTTGCTATTATTCATGCTAGCTTGTTCTTTTTTTTTATTAATATTCATTCTTAAAATGGGGGCAGTCTACTGCTGGAGTAGTGTAACTATAAACTCCAGGGAAATTCTAATTCAGTTGCAATGTTCTTTAATAGTTATAATATTAAGTAATATCATCAAGTGTTTTATTTTAACATGCTAAAGGTTCTATGAGGCTGTCAGATTTATTTATTTTTTATTATATAACATCTTTGTTTGATATTAAATAACATCTTTCTTTTCTTATTAAATACATCAATATGTACTTGTGGTGCAGAAAGATTTTTTGGGAAAGACAAACATTCTCAAGATGTGGGGAGGAACTGGGCTAATAAATGTAGTCAACACTATACTTTTTACATGGCGAGAAACAATGGTAGGAAAAACCCGGTTTTATTAGGCAAACAATTTGGAATGAGATGCTGAAACAATGGGAGGATGAAGATTTCAAGAGCCTATGCGAGGCAATAAATCTCATAGGGCATGTCTGAAAGGTCTCTATACTGGAGGCTCAAGAAATGTTCATGGACATGTAGCTGAATTTGTAAGTAATTTCATTGATATGCTATTTTTGTATGATTGTTATTATTTATAATATTTTAATCTATTAACATGCAGAAGAAAAAGCATAATAAGAGAATGACAAAAGCAGATCTCATGAGAAGGACATTTCGAAAGAAAAGAACAGGGGAGTGGACTGTATCTAAGCCTCAAGCTATAATTGTTTGTGTTTTATTCTTTCGTATACTCCATGTGAAATTATGATTTCTGGTATGTGATACGTTCTCTCATTCAAATATGTTATTGCATATGTTTGTATACATAGATGTGAGCTAAAACATGGGTGCCTAATGCCTATTCATGATTAGGATTTTGCACTAGCAGAGAATTTGATGATATAATATATGTTTGTTTCGAAACTAGGATGGTGATAAAGCAATGTTGATGGACCTTCTAGTTTCATGATTAATAGTTATATTGTAACCCGTATAATAGATGTCACAACTTATTATAAGAGACTTGCTTGTAGTTTTTCTAAATCTGTTTTCCTTCATGTGTTTGGCTTTGTAGGTTTTGTAATATTTATATGCACTTGTTGCACTTATTGTATGTGAATATAGCAAACTACTAAATATGACCTTAAATGCTTAGCCTTGTTGGTGATAGAACAATGCATTAGGTTACTAACAAGATTGTTTAGTACTGCTAAAATAAGTTTATGTTGGACTTCTAATAAATTATTTTGATCAAATCTTCATAATTTACAAGTGAACCAATTCGAATTAAAAGTCACGAAGATGTGTCGTTAATTACATCAACTGCAAGAGAATTTTCCTCAAGTACTGCGTACGCTTAGGATTAAAGCTAACAAGTGCAAATAGAAAAGCCTGTATATATGTTTGAATTTTCTTACATTTTTTTATAATTAGTTTATGTCAATTATTATTTTTGTACAAATGTGATTAGTAGTTAGTACAGATGCGTGCGTGACAACTTGCTACCTTATTCGAATTATGGGCCTCCTCAAGCAGAATCCCTATGATATTCAGTAAATGATCACTCCTAAAATATTTTTTTGAGATGGATGATTATCAATTTATCATGGATGCTTGTATTATACACGTACTTCAATTTTTTATTTGTTTCAGGATCGTTTCAATGATCTAAGCAATGCATTTAAGGAGGCACATCTTGAGGGAATGATTGAAGAAGACAAACGTAGGCTATGGGCTGAAGCAGTTAGAGTTAATAGCAAATGACAAATGTTTGGTCAAGGATCTCTCAACAACACGCTACCCGACTTTAGAAATTCAGCTACTCGTCTTCCTTATACGACACTCACTATGAATATTAATACTAACCAAATGGAGGACCTTCGAAAATTGATTGAGGATGACATTCGAAATCCGATTGAGGAGGACCTTCGAAGATCAATTACCAAGGAACTTCAGAAAACTATGGATGACAAGATTCAACACTTATTGATACAAGCCCGACATCAAGAGACACGCACAATGCAGCATCAATGCGCTCAATTTCAACAAATGCAAAGGTTCGTACAAACTTTTCAGCTGATACCATATGTAGACCCAATCATGCAAGCTGATACACCATTCTACTCCATTTGATTCTGCTGATTATACCACTTCTGGTGGGCAGAATTAAAATATTAAATATGTTTACTACGTTAATTTTTTAAGTTATTTATTAGTTGGACAATTTTATGTAGTCTTCACCTTGCAACTTCTATTTTCTTAGGTACGGAATATTTGTAATGCACATTATGTTTTCTATGAAGTTTCTATTTAAATTTCACTATTAGAAGAATTTATTTTATTATAATATTTTTTAGTGTAATTTGTATGAAGAGTCATACGTTTGACATATATATATATATATATAAATAAAGGCCAATTAAAATAAATATAAAATTAAGTTATTTAAAACATTTTTTTATTAGTGCATATACGCCCACACGTTTTGTTGTTGGATAGTCTTTTGACACTTTTAACATACCCACACTTGTAATTGCTGTTATATACATTACATGGCAGCCATTTCATATTTATTTATATAAATTTAGTATTTATGTTAAGTGTTATATTTTTCAACACTAAAATTTGTAAATGTTTTTACGGATACAAATCTGGGTTTTTTTCTACACTTTTAAATGCTGGATAATTTGCGACACTCCATATCCCCACACTTTGTTTCAACTAAATTAATTATTGCTTTTACCAACATCAAGTAAACAAGTGTGACTAATCTTTTCACTCTTGATTGTTGGTATGGAAGATTTTTCTTGTAGTGCAACTTTCACTCATTTTCCAATTTTTTTCAACTTTCGCTCATTTTTAATTTGTTTTTGAGGATTTTAGTTGTCATGGTGACCACATGTTCATGTATGGATCAACCTCACTTTGTCAACACTCGGTCGAATTGGTTAAATTATGAGCCTAAAATGAATTGGCCTTTTACATGTGATCCACAACCCATACGCACATCACACTTGTCAATAATACCACTACTCCATCAACATGCCGTATAATTTGCTTCCATCATATATATAGGGAGGTTCAAGTAAAACGATTGTTGTGGTAAAATAGAGGGACAATTGCGGGACGTTGGATGAGAGGTGATGTACAACTAGATTAAGAGGGAATCAAGGGAGAAATATGTGCGTGTTTCCATGGAATTATGGACTAAATAAGTAGTTACCATATAGCGAGGGAATATTAATTAATAGAATATAAATAAGAATAGATATTTGAAGGGAGAGAAAACCATATCTCATCCAAATCTTCTAATCATGTTAATTGGGAAGGGAAGCCTTCATTGCCGCACCTACATAATTCTCCAAAAGGTTGTGGAAATTCTATAACGCAAATCTAAATCAAATCGTTTTTAGAATTATAAATTGAATGTGTGATCGTCTGAATATGGAGAAGGAGAGTTTATTGATCTCGCTTTTCATTTAATTGAATACCGATTGTGAGTTCATATCATTCGATTTTCAGTTCATGGAATATCGATTTTGATTTAGGATTTCAAGGTGTCATGTTTGTGTTTCGTTCATTAAATTTATTAGCATATATCGATTGTGATTTTCAACAACGTAAGATTTGTATTTTCTAACTAATATTTGTATCCTTATGTTCGATATTCACGTTTTCAGTACTGGTATTTATGTCTAAATTTAATATATTATTTTCATTCGTATAGTTTTAAAATTTTATTAATATCATTCGTGTGGTTTTTTGAATATCTTATTATGTCACATATGTCATTAGTGCCTTTCACAACCAATACCACTACGGTGTGCATTCATAATCTAATATTGTTTCCTGATATTCAAGAATTGTGTACACATATTCATGCAAGCGTTGAAAGCTTGTGAAAGGTAATTTATGTAGGGTTGAGCAAATTTGGGGCCAGACCGGAAATTTCCGGTCCGATCTCCGGTCCATAAATTTAGGATTTTCGAGTCCGATCCGATCTGGCCCGGTTTATTAAAAAACCCTAAAACTTTATGTGGCACATCTCTCCTCTCCACCAAAACTTTATGCAAGTTATAGGTTTTATGTTATTAACAAGTTGTATGCAAACTATGGCATAATTCCATGCCATTGCAAGTGCTAAGTTTTATCATCTATGCAAAATTATATTTAGATTTGAAGGGGTTTTTTTCATATTCCTCTAGTGCAAGGATATAAACCGGTCCAAATCGGACCGGATATTTCCGGTCCGGTCTCCGATCCATCATTTTTCAAGTTCCGGTCCGGGTTTAGACCAATGCTCATCCCTAAATTTATGGGACGTTGGATGCCTCGAAATATTTCATAATTGGTTGTTATTACTAAATCACCTAGAAGCAAGTGTAATAACCCTAACACCACAACTAAAACCAAATCCTAACAAAGTACTCGCTCCAAATTCGTACATTCATCTTCTTCAAGAGGTTTCTACCAATTCCATTTTTGTACGAAATTCATTTATAACTGAAGCAAAATGTTTGATTAGTTGTGTCCTTTCACAGTGTAGAGGAACGCTCCGGTAAAACGGAAGTTGTGTGAAAACGGAGGGATGAATGTAGGACGTTGGATGGATGGATGATTGGGCCTTATAATTGATATGGTAGGGGTGTAGGCGTGTCCGCGTGTAGCTGTGTAACCACCAAATCTACTCTAATAAAGCAGTTATTGACTTTTTTAATTAACAAAATAAAATTAGGGAGGTTGTTAGATGAGAGAGAAAATAAGATATTCTTTCCCTAAACCGCTCGTTCCAATCTTCTATACGTTATGCACAAAATCCACCTGTGGAAGCTTCATCCTCTGTTGTTGAACGTTCATCGTCTTATACATGTTCGTCAGTCCATCAAACTTTCGAATTTCTCGAACCATTCAAATATCCCAGTTAAAAAATTGAACGACCAAACATCAAGCATCTACGTTGGGGCTTAATCGACTCATCTTATTGATATTCATTGTCGTCTTCTCCATCCAATTCAGTTGAGAGCTCTACTTCGAAAATGTTTCTTCGCCGAGATGAACAAAGGTGAGTGGATTCGATTTTTGTACATTAGCAACTACGTATGGTTTGTAGGTTCCGGTGATGTGATTCGTTCGATTCCTTACTGAATTCTGTTTCCTCTCATTGTTAGACGAGTAAGGTTGAAGACGATACGAACATGGTTTCCTGTGTGATTCTTCGTATCTCGAGTACTGATGTGATATTCATACTCGCTTCATCGATATTCATGATTTGTGTGTAGATGTTCATATGTGAATTACTTCTTTTAGTGTTGATGCAGTGCGCTTGTGTAATGATATTCATATCGTTTTACTAGATATTCAAGAATAGTGTCTAGATATTTGTTACTACATGTGCATTGTGTCATGAATATCGATGATCCAAAGTTGAATATCAAATCGAATGCAACATGTTATTATTAATATTAACTACGCGAATATGCTTTACTAGATTATGATTATTGTGATGTGATTATCTAGGTTGATTTATAATGAGTTTTATGCTTCTTTAATGATATTCAATATTTTGGGAATGATATTCATGTAATGTGAATCGGTATTCAATCATTAATTCTTTTACTGAAGTGAATATCGTTCATGGAAATATGAATAACATTTCCTCTTAAACTACTTCTAAATGCTTTACGTGTATATTCATGAATCTGTTGTGACTAATATTCATGTATTATGTATCGATATTCACAATTTCTTGCACATGTCAGGGTCGCGCAAAAAGAATGTTTCAAGCGAAGATATGATGTTAGAAAGCTCATAGGAAGACATTGATGTATCCGAAAATGAAATATCAGAAGAAGATGATACAAAATCAAAGTTTGACACATAGTACATTTTTTATGAGGATGATAAAAAATCAAAGTTTTGCAAAGAAGAATTGTAATTCGTATTTTGTTCCTAGATATTCATGTTTTGCAAGTCGATATTCATGCTTTTAGCATTACCAACATTTAGCATTGTTTGGATATAAATGATTTTTTATATTCGAAATTCACTAATAGATATTCATGTTGTTCAACCAGTTATTCATGCTATGCATCATATAATTTGTAATTTTTGTAAGGATATGAAAGAATTTGCGTTGTACTTCTAATCATTTTATACATCATATTTATTCAGTTCGTGTGCAATTTGGTATCAATACTTGTAAGGATATGAAGGGATTTGCGTTGTTCGACCAATTATTCATGGAAGTAAGTTGTAGCTTGCAACTAAATTGTTGTATCTATAAGCATGAATATCACTACGTTTCACCATGAATATCATAACCCATACCAAAAATAAGCACTTCACACTAACACATATAGTTATACACTGAAAAATGTACATGAACATCAATATTGATTACATGAAGAGGAACGCTCCGGTAAAACGAGAGTTGTGGTAAAACAGAGATATTAATCTAGGGCGTTGGATGGATGGATGATTGGGCCTTACAATAGATATGGTATGGGTGTAACCACCAAATCTACTCTAATAAGGCAGTTAATGAATTTATTTAATTAAGAAAATATAATTAGAGAGGTTGTTAGATGAGAGAGAAAACACAATATTCTTTCCTAAACCGCTCCCAGCTTCTCTACGATAGGCAAACAACACACTGGTTCACGTTTTGAACGATAAAAGCTCCCTCCATTGCCAATCTTCATCTACCTGTTCGTCTACATCAAGCCAAAAAAAAATCCGAAGCCTTCGAATATCCCAGTTTGCGTTTTGAACGAATAACCATAAATCAGGCTACATTGGGGCGTAATCAACCTGAATCAATATGAATAGAGGTATGAATTTCGATTTTCAATTATATCAAAACCCTAATTCCTCTAATTCATGCTATGTTGATATTTTGCCTATTCATGCTTTGTTTCACTGATATTCATTGTCTGCTTGTAGAGTAATAAGTTTTAATTTTTGTATTTGATAAGATGAGATGATATTCATGTACTGTATATACATATTCATGAATGGATGTAGCGTTATTCATACAATCTTTGCTGATATTCATTTACTTTATAAGCCATATCCATGAGCCGAATTAGGCGATATTCATAAAAAAATGTACTGATATTCAAGAATTAGTGTTTGATATTCAGGCGATAAAAAAATGAGCATTCAAGCGATTCATGAATTTGTATACTGATATTCATATAAATTGTACTGATATTCATGAATTTGTGTTTGAATATGTATACGTAGTATATGAATATCATATCATTTCATCATAAGCATCGGCGATATTCAGACAAACTGTATTGATATTGGTGTGTTAATGTCGTGTGTTAATCTCAAAAGTTTCTAATTGAATAGTGTTCTTCAACGCTTTTTTGTTCATGATGAATATTGCTTATCCGATTTTAAACATCTTGTTTGATATTAAACTAATTATGATGAAATGATATTCATGTATGCTGGTAAATTGATCTATACTGATATTCGTCCATATTGAATTGATATTGATGACATCGCTTAATGATATTCATGTATTGTTGTGATATTCAAAATCACATGTTTGATATTCGTGTTGTCAGTGTAGATATTCATGTGTGTATTTCATCTCTTTCTGAGTATCATCAACGTATTTAAGAGTGATACAATATGCTTGTGTTGTGATATTCGAAAAATTATGTTTGATATTCACATGTAATTCATAGATATTCATTGCTACATATGCCTTTGTCATGAATATCGAGCATGCAAAATTTGAATATCGATCAAGTCACATGCAACAACTTAATATTGATATTCATGCATTGTGTATACATATTCATGCAGTACATATATACATCATTGGTATTCATTAGTTTTTCTACATGTATTATCATGGTTGCGCATAGAGAATGATTCAAGCGAAGGAGAAGTACAATGACACAAGTTGAAAGTTGGAAAGAAGAAGGATATAATTATTTTAAAGAAGGGCATGAGGAAATGCAAGAGGTGCAACAAGTATGCATTACATGACCGTGGGGATTGCAAAAAAGATTTCTAGTTTAGATATTCACATTCTTATTCTAGATATTCGCATTTTTGATGAGGATGATAAAAAATAAAAGTTTTGCAAAGAAGAATTATAATTTTGTTATTCGTATTATGTTCCTAGATATTCATGTTTTGCAAGTTGATATTCATGCTTTTAGCATTACCAACATTTAGCATTGTTTGGATATAAATGATTTTTTTATATTCAAAATTCACTAAAAGATATTCATGTTGTTCGACCAGTTATTCATGTTCCACATCATATAATTTGTAATTTGTAAGGATATGAAGGGATTTGTGTTATACTTCTAATCTTTTTATACATCATATTTATTCAGTTCGTGTGCAATTTGGTATCAATACTTGTAAGGATATGAAGAGATTTGTGTTCTTCGACCAATTATTCATGGAAGTAAGTTGTAGCTTGCAACTAAATTGTTGTATCTATAAGCATGAATATCATTCTATATTGGTATAAATATCACTACGTTTCACCATGAATATCATAACTCAAACCAAAAATAATCACTTCACACTAACACAAATAGTTATACACGAAAAATTGTACATGAACATCAATATTGATTACATGAATATTAGGAATAACAAACATGAATATCGCTATTACGCAATGACTTATGTTTTTCTAGACGAGCAGGAAGCTTCAAACGTCTCTTCGTCAGTGCAACAGTCCCATCCGATTTAGGTTGAACATCGACTCACTCGTGTACATTATCATCAATAAAGGTTTTCGTTCATGTGTGGGAATACATTGTCCTCAATGAAATCATGTGCTTTGAAGAGTTAGGCCTGAAAACAATGTTGAATATCAACAACATCATAGTGAATATCACATCATAAAATTTGAATATCAACTATTCAAAGCATGAAACGTACACCCAACATGAATATCAAAAGCATTTGTATGAATGATGTTGATATTCACGTTCGATAAACCCTAAACCATTAAACCGTATATCCTAAAGTCCTAAACCAATAAACCCTAAACCAATAAATCCTTAAATCCTAAACCCTAAACCAATAAATCCTAAACCTAAACCCTAAACCCCTAAGCCTAAAACCAATAAACCCTAAAGCAATATACCCTAAACCCTAAATACTAAACTAATAAACCCTAAACCAATAAACTAATAAACCCTATACCCTAAATCCTAAGACAATAAACCCTAAACCTTAAACCTCTACACCATGAACCTTAAATCCATGCACACTAAGCCCTTAACATAAACTACAAAACTGATTGAACATTAATATAAAAAGCATTTGTGTGAATATCATATCAAATAATTTGAATATCAATTGCAATCAATACAAACAACACCAATAAAATACCAAAATTATTCCAGCATGAATATCAACGTCATCATAGTGAATATCACATCATAAAATTTAAATATCAACTACTCAGAGCATGAAACGTACATCCCACATGAATCTAAGGAATTTATATGAATATCACATTAAACAATTTGAATATCAATTGCAAACAGTACAAACAACACTAGTAAAACACAAAAACGAACAACATGAATATCAACACCATTATAGTGAATATCACACCATAAAATTTAAATATAAATTACTCAAAGCATGAAAGGTACATCCCACATGAATATCAAAGGAATTTGTATGAAGATCACATCAAATAATTTGAATATCAATTATAAACAGTACAAACAACACTAGTAAAACACCAAAATGAACAACATGAATATATATCAACAACATTATAGCGAATATCACATCATAAAATTTCACAAATCCAACAACGTAACTTGCAATATACTGATTCTTCAACGCAAGAACCAGAAACAAAATGTTCGAGACACATCATAGAATTCGAAAGTAACTGATAACTTGCAATATCATGGCCATCAATTCTATTCTCATCCAACACTCTAGATTAATACACTCATTTTACCGTACCGTAACTCTCATTTTCACTATAGCCTAACTATCGCAGTACATATGTAAGGTTTAAACGCTTATTGTATTTCAAATTTTGGACTTGCACTTTGTGACATTCTTATAAGTATAATTTTCATAAGTGTACGTATGATTTTTCTTAGCGCAATGCTACACTTACCCATGTTAATCAATATCTATTCCTATAAAAAAAAAAAAAGTAAATGTGGGAAAGATATACGAATTCCGTGCCTCGCACGGGTCCAAAACTAGTTTCTTCAATGTTGATGCTTTAATGCCTTTGGAGTTTGGATACACAAAGAACCATATAAATCAATCCTACAACTTTTCTCTCCATTTGGCCCTATATTAAGCAAACATGCACTATAAATTATAAATCATTCATTTCCTAAAAACTGCAACTGAGTTTCCACTTTCCAGTCATTCATGCTTCAATCTCAACAGCATAACTGATGACTCCCAACGACAAAGATGCTACATGTACTTCTCTTGGACTGGAAATGGAATCCAGATTGTTAAGAGACTCGAAGGAACGCTCACGTCAAAGGTTGTCAGATCCTCCTTGTTTCATAGCATGCATATACCAACAACAATGGCATCACAAGAGTGTAGCCCGGGAAATGTAATAGCGGGTTCATCTCGAAGGCTCTTGACATAGCTCTACAACTCTGTAGATACGAAGCGAAAACACATAAGAATTGAACAATGAAGTGTAAGTGGAATTCATCTATACTAAAAACAAAATCAGTTTCTCACATAATTTACCTTATAATGCTTCAGAAAGATGGCTAGGCCAATAAGCATGAGTAGCTTTCTTATCCACCGGCTAGCCACGTGAAAACCAGATCGAATCTTCTTCTCCTCGTTCTTGCTATTTTGATCATCCTTTTTCTTCCTCGAAAACGAGAGAACTCGTAGTCTATACATTTCCCTTTCCACAGCCAGACTCAGAGCTACAAGAATTGAGGGCACAACAACAAAGAATATGTGTGGCAGAACAACCACCATTACATCAGGAAAGCCAGCAAAGTCCACATTCCCGTTCGTCTCAGGAGACTTCACATTCCAGCCTTTGTGAGTCAAGTATGACCGTTGACCAACACCGGTGAAAACTTGTCCAGAAAACCATGGGAAAATCATGAGGTAGAAAACATAAGCCAGCATACCAAACCACACCACATTCAGCCTCTGGAGCTCTGATATGACGCGTCCCGCTTTTATGAATCCTCTGTCTGCAAGTAAGGACTGCCAGTTCTTGATGACTATGGGGAGGGAGAGAGAGATGATCATCACAAGGATCAAGACACAAAACCCGAGAGAAATCCAGAGGAACGGGCTGTAAATTGCAGCCCACTGACAACCCATGACCATAACCTCTTTCCACGTCCATGAGAGCTCTTTCGTACGACCATTTACAGAGAATGGCCTTAACTCACTTAATGTTGATCTTCCCAGTTTGTCTATTGCTTCTATCTGTATCCAGTATCTCACAGCAGACGGGTCCTCAAACGCTTTGTAGTTCCAAACTGCAGTGTAAAGAACTCCTTGATCATCCTCGTGTTTTTTCATCAAATCTTCCATGACCAAGGCAAGCTCCCCCGGTGAGGAATCATAGATTCTAGCCACCACTGATGCAATTGGTGAAACCGAAAATACCAGAGCTCTGATAGTTGACAGCGGTAAGGGTTCAGTAGTCTGACATTCATAATCATGGAGAGAGGATGCTGTCCACATCATTCGGGAGTCTAGTGGAAAAGTGGGCAATACAATAGTTTTCTTAGCTCCCGACTTGAAGTCCATGTCAAAAAATGAAACATGACCTTTGTCGATAGCAACAATGCGCATTGCTCTGTTCTTCCTCCAGTCTCCCATCTCCCATTCCCAAAATTCCTGGATAGGTGGGGCCCCAGGTGAACAATTCTGCCTGCCAGAAGGAGATCCATGCATGTTTATTTGGACTAGATTGTTACCTGATCGGTGAAGCCGTTTGAGATTCTTCCCGATACTTGCGTGGAGATGACCACATAAGTAAGCTGATACAGAATGCTTAAGTAAAACATCCTTCAAGGTTTTCCCGGATTCTGATGCTGCTGAGAATGAAATTGGAAAATGCCCAAATGAAATTTTGGTTACTGGTTTGGTCGGGTCAGAGTTCCACTGCGAGAGCTCAGAATCCATATCAGCTAGTAACTTGTCAGTGGGATGCCCAAACAGATTGGTTGGCCCTCTTAAGCCAACAGCCATTGAGCTATCAATTCCAACAAATACATGCCTTCTTTCTTCTGTCTGGATGATCAGTAAAATTTCAGCATTGGCACCTAGATTATAAGAATGCAAAACATAGGTGCTTGTATGGATATATGATGATCAATTTTGCAAAAGCAAGAGAACTAAAAAGTTTGACACTGGACACGTATGAGGCGGAATCTTCCCATAGGAACTCCAAATTACCTGCAGAGTGACGCTGTTCACTTTCCCGGGTCTTCCGAGGAGAGCATTAAGGCTGTAGTTAGAATAGAAATCATATGAGCCACCAACAAATGGTACCCCAAAACTGTCATGATTGCCCCTAAGATCGTAAAAGACTCCCTTGTTAAGTCCACTCCTCTTCACAACATTCTCCATGACATTCCGGTACTCCAGCCACTCCTGCTTATCTTGCTTCATCGTTAACATATCTTTGCTCTTTCCATCTATAAGAGAATGACAGAAAGCACATAAGGAATTATAAATAGAGAGGCTGCTCAAAGTGCCCTGAAGATTGCAGGGGTAAGCATTACGCAACACGCTGGAATGGCCAAAGCATGAAAGCAGAATATTAACATAATGGACTCAACAATTAACTAAAGTTTGGTGGATGATTCTATCTGTATTTTCATCTATAGATATGTTGCCCAGAAATCACTGTAATTCATGGACGTAACCACTAGAAAGCACCAAAATCTGTCCATAGAAACAACCCACTACTGCAATTTGCACAGAATTAGAATTGCTCAATTTTTTATGCACTAGAGCCAAAAGTTCAGATTAGTATTCACTGTGTTTTATGATATCAACACTAATCTAGTTCAATTTAGGGCTACAGTGAGTATGAAGAAGTTAGTTGCATTCTAAAAAGGATTGTGATTTCTGATTATGGAAGAAGATAATGACCCGTTAAGAATCACGTTCCTAGTGCAATTTTACCTCCATCATTCTAACTCGAATTCGATTCCAGTAACGGAACAAATTTGTCTATATCAGATATCCTGAAGTTGCACAAAATCAGCTAAATTTGTCTCTGCAAACGCCCTCTCATGATACGACAAACAATTAGAAAAACTGAGAGATACCTGTAAGATCTCCAGTGAGGAGAACAAGAGAAGGCTTGATCATGGAGAGAGCGGGGCCAATCAATCGCTTGAAATCAGCGGCTCTATCAGGATGGTGAACGCTGAAATGAAGATCCGACAGCTGAACCACCCAAACTACCGAATCCGGGCCACCATTCACATCAATCACCCTTCTGGATTCCGGTTCAGATCCTTCGCGGGTTTGGTGCGCACTGATCGCATTCGACATGGTAAGAAAATTAACCGGAATAATGAGAAGAAGAACGGAAATGGCACCGGCAACACCCATTTTAGGTTCCCGTCGATTAGAAATCGCCCAGAAATATCTCGTAGCCATGGCCGGTATGAGTTATGCTGGTTATCGGTACATTTTGCGCGAATTTCAGATGGTCGAATGTGAAAAGCTTCAATCTTTGGTCAACCCCCTGAAAGGAGTGTGCGGGTGATGAAAGTTACTGATAATCAATCAATCAATCAATATACTATTACTAAATATTAAAGCTGCAATTATTTCTAATACATATCGTTTATTTAATTATATAACGTTATCAAATAATTATATATATTTATTTATTCATTCTTATTTTATTTATATAAATTTTCCAAAATTATCACCCCAAGATATTTTTCATTATACATGATAATTCTGCACTTAATAAAAATATTATTATCATACTTAATTAGTATTCATAATATAATATGTACGTTAATGGTCTGTAAACTCCATTATAAAAATATATATATAGATAGATGGTCCATAAATAATTAACGTTATACGATTCATCCATCAATATATATATAATTATGCACTTATCAAAAATATTATTATTATCATACTTAATTAGAGTTCATGATTTAATAAGGGTGAATAGATTATCCGTAAACTCCATTATAAAGAATATAATATGCAGTTTTATTTTAATGCATTTTTATTTTTAATAATTATATAAAGCTCCTAATTTATATGTTCTTCTATTACTATAAATTCACACATCTGTCTTTAATTTTCATCATACAATACACCTTATAAATTATTTCAATCAAGAAATTATCTTTCCGATATATCATGTTAATTTTTTTATATAATTTTCTTTTATATTTTACATACTATAAACAAATTTAAATTCATTCTTAAAATATGTGGTCATACTCGTGCAAGGCACGGGGACACATCCTAGTTTTGGCTATAGTTATTCGTTTAACCAAATTTATATTTAGGTGTTTTTGCTCGGTATCCTTAAGGTAAGGCAAAATTCGCAAGGTGTTCTAAAGTTTTATCTATTTCGCGCGATATCCTCCAGTTTTTTTGTGTGTCAAATGTCCATTGTTAATTTTTTAATTAAAAACCCAAAAAAAAGACTAAAAAAAAGAGAATAAGCAAAGTTTTACCTATTGTTCATGAAGATTACTCTAATACAATTATTCAATAAGCTTTAATCCACGACAAATCTTACTGTTGACTCGATCTATGAGGCTCCTTCCAAAGGGGACCATGAATTGCATGTTGGACGATGAAGGGAGGTTCGAGATTTATCTGAACCAAGCTTGTAATGCTAAGCTCGAGAGCAAATTGCACTTTGATCGAAATGTTTCAGGCTGGCTCGCCTACAGACAGATCGGTAACCTAAGCGGGATCGCTTCATAGGAGCTCTTTCTATGGTTTCCAGTCAAGGGGATCCGGGTCGACGATCCGAGTTGGGGTCTTATTTGTTTTGATGTTGGGGTTGTTTTCAAGCAATCCTCGCTTTCCTTGTTCGAAACGCTCCCGGATTGCTTTGCTCGCGCTGATCCGCCCGATCTTGATGAGGGGGAATCGATCATACGGACTCTCGCAAAGGTACTTTGAACGATCATGTATCAAAAATTTGTTTCTTTGTAATGTTCTGATGTTGAATGATATGTAGTATTTGGCGTTTTCAGATGAGAAGTTTCACTTGCAATTGTTTTGGGGTTTCTTTGGATGGGATTTTTTTTTTTTTGATAAAGTAAGAATTCAAGATTCATGACAAATCCCTGAAAACTCGAGAGACCGATTAAACGGCAGAACCAACAACAACGACACACAACAACAAAGAACGAAATAAAGAAAATAACAACAAACACAGCCAAAAGCAACAACAACCGAACAAGCAAACCAAAATGCTAAACAAAGAGAAAGTATTCAAACAGGGGTTGAAAAACTTTAACAATGTCGTTTAAAGCAGCCGAAAAGAAGAGATAAGACACAATCTGATGGCAAATCGTCAAAAGAAACCACCAGGGATCACACGACCACTGTCAAATCTCGAACCGAAACAACAGTTTTCAGTCAAACCAAAGGGTCACCTGCACAGCCGAAGAAACCACAGCAACAAACAAACAAACCACAAAAGAAACAAAGGCGGGGACAGAGGAGGGAGAAAGAGGAAGGGAAAGGGGAGGAAGGCAGGGGAGGCTAGGCTGGCCGAGAAAGAAGGCGGAGGAGGAGGACGGCGGACGGGGGGAGATCTGGTGGAGGAGGGAGGTCGGGGGCACATCGGAGCGGGAGGGAGGTCGGGGGGGAGATCTGGAGGAGGAGGGAGGTCAGGGGAAGATCGGAGAGGGAGGCGGGGGGGAGGGGGAGATCGGTGGAGGAGGGAGGACGGGGGCAAAACGGAGCGGGAGTGATGGCGGCGGGAGGCTGGAGGAGACAGTGGGAGCAGCTCGGTCGGAGCAGTGGTGCTCGGTCGGAGCAGGGGTGCCGGTGAGGCGGCAGCTAATCTCCGGCAAACGAAATCCTCCGGTAGCCATGGAAGGCTTCAAGGAAAACGCTCCCAAAAGAGAGCGTTTTAGGGCCGGCTAGAAATTGGGCCGGGCAACTATGAATTAGGCCCTATTTCTTTGGATGGAATTGAATTTGGGATGAAATTGTATGTTTAATTTGTCGTGGATTAAAGCTTATTGAATAATTGTATTAGAGCAGTCTTCACGAGCAATAGGTAAAACTTTGCTTTTTCTCATTTTTTAGTCCTTTTTTGGGTTTTTTAATTGAAAATATTAACAAATAGGCATTTGGCAGAAAAAAAAAAACAAAACTTGGGGGTACCGCGCGAAATAGGTAAAAATTTGGAACACCTTGTAAATTTTGCCTTACCTCAGGGATATCGGGCAAAAAACCCGTTTATATTTTGATACCACTTTCAAAAGATAAAACCAAAATTACTAAAAAAATTATAAATTTATTAATCATTTCTAAGTTACATAACGTTGAATTACATTTTTTCAGAATAAAGTAATTACACAATGTTATATATAATATAGAGGGGAATGGATCAAATGAGAACCATTACTTAGGAGAGAAATGAGAATAATCACGGATCGTCGGATTTAAGGGAAAAAAGGGCCAAGATTAGACTTTCATTTAAAAGGCGAATAATTCAGCTGTGCCGATTTTTTGCCAAATTTTTCGCGTATTATACGCGTTTTATTGAAAAAATCCATTTTGTTGTGAACGTATTTTTGATGTTCACCACTTTCATACAAGATGTTCACCATTTTAGCCGAATTTTACCCGTATTTCCCACTAATTTTACCCGAATTTTTCACGTATTATATGTGTTTTTTTATTTAAACAATACGTTTTCACTCACTGTTGACATATTTTTGATGTTCATCACTTTGTCCATAAATGTTCACCACTTTCATTCCAGATGTTCACTATACTGTGATGAACATGTACAAACAAAACGGTAAACATACGTGTTCATGTGAACATATTTTCAATGTTAATCACTTTGTCCATAAATTTTCACCACTTTCATTCCAAATATTCACTACATTGTGATGAACATTCACGAACAAAACAATGAGCGCGCGTCGACGGAAAAGCTTTTGGTGCGTTCTCATTTCTCACCCAATATCAAGTTATCACCTGAACCTCACCCTATCTATGGGTCTGTTCGGTAAATTATGCTGATACTAATTTTGTTGCTGAAATGATGTACTTATTTTCTATATGTATGTTCGGTAAAAAACACTTATTAATTATAATTTTCATAGCAAAATTACCAAATTGTCCTTAAAATTTTGATTTTGCTTTCACGTGCACATCACGTGAATTCCTAATGAACTCAACTGATTCACCCACGTGAGCTGCACGTGATCACTGAAGTCTCCTTCAACCTCGTTGCCCGATGAAATTGGCTCTCCCAGCTCTTCTAACCCATTTGTTCTCTCTACGCGATCGTTGACTACTTGACTGGAAGCAGTTACATCTCTGCTTGGAGGCTCGTCGTTCGCCGCTTGGAAGCTCATCGTCCGACGCTAGCAGGCTCGTTGTCCGCCACTAGGAGGGTCATCGTCTGTCGGTAGGATACTCGACTAGAAGCACCGAGACACACAACATAACAAGGTGATTTGGGGCTAAATGGTTTATGCAAAAAACGAGAGGAATCTGGGGAGGAGAAGAACGAGAAAACCTGCTGGGAGAAGAAGAACAAGGTGATTTGTTGTATGGCCTGATTTAGGGCTAATTACAAAATGGCTAATTTAGGGTTGATTTAGGGCTAATAGAGGAGAAGAAGAACGAGAGCAAACCTGTTAGGCGAGATTATTCATCTTCTTCCAAGAACACGAGCGATTCTTCGATTCCATGAACTATCAGGGGGGCTGGAAGGTCAGGGGGCAAATAAGGGTAAAAGATTTGAGAAGATTTGATAAGTAGAAGAAAGTAGAGGGATGGATATTTTTTTTGGCCATTTTTAAGCAAGAGAAAGCATGGGGAAGTATGTTGAAGCAATTTTTTTTTTTTTTTTTTTTTTTTTGGATTAGGTAAGAATTAGACCGAAAACCACAGAAAAGCCGATTTCTCAGTCTATAGCATCCTTGCGGATGAGATTTACAAAATCTGAACTAGTTATCTTCCAAGGAACGTAGATGGGCCTCCTTCGCTATGAAATCTGCCACTCCATTTGTTTCCCTGAAGACATGTAGAATCTGCACTGAAGAGAAAAGTTGTAAAACACATAGGATATCAGAAATAATAATTTCAATATCCCATGGACAGTGCCAGATTCGGTTAAGGACATTCACAACAGTCAGGTTATCACACTCAAGCTGAATGTCGGTAATGCCTAATTCATAGGGTTTTACCAGGGCATTTCTGACCGTAATAGTTTCCGTTTTTAAAGGGGTAGAGGTGCCACATTTTCCCCCAAATATGAAAATAGGTTCAGCTTTATTGTTTCGAAAGATGTAGCCAAAGCTCGATTCACCATTCGTTTTGGTTGATCCATCAGTATTAATTTTGATAATTTTCTCAGGAGGTTTTTTCCATTTTTTGATTGGTCGTTTGACGTAATTTGTTGTGCGGTGTTTTGGCTTGTCATTTGCTAGGCAGTCAGGGTTCCAACTTTTCGTCTTGTTCCAGTTCTCCATTTGTTGCTTGATAAAAGTCGGAACATCCTTGATGAAGTTGGTTCCAATATTTGAAATTCTAAAGCTTTGTTGGTTTCTGTAAAACCAGATTCCCCACCAGGAGACCAGTAATTCTATGAACTACAAGTGATCAGTTTTCTGTCGAACTTCATCAATGATTTCATTGATTGTTCTATTTACTATATTTATAGAGGTGATATTATCATATGTTGATCGGTTCATTTTCTCTAATGTTTTCTTGGTATGGGTACACTGGAATAGGAGATGATTTATATCTTCCAATTGCGCATTGCATCTAATACAACCCTGGGGAACAGCTACCCCTTTTTCTGTGAGTCGTGATTTTGTCGGTAGACCATTTTTCAGTATTTTCCAAATAAAGTTGTTTACTTTGGGATAGGTGTCTAATTTCCATATCCAACTGGAGTCATACGCAGTATATCTTTTGTTTTTATTAATTAATTCCATGGCAGAGCTTGTAGAGAACCAGCCATTCTTGCTGGATTCCCAATACATTCTGTCATGAATATCATTCAGCGGTATCGGAATAGAAGTAATTGTTGTTACTAAATCTTGAGGTAGGTATTGTTCTATTAGGTTCTTGTTCCATGTTCTATTTGATAGCATAAAGTCGGCTACCGTAGCATCTTTGTTCAAAGTAGCTTGTAATTTTATAGATTCACTCAATGGGGATCTGGAAACCCAATTGTCAAGCCAAAATTTAATTGTTTTGCCATTTCCAACTTGCCAGATTAGTCCTGATTTGAATTCATCAATGAGTTCAATCATTTTTTACCATTGCCAAGAACAGCTTCTTTTTTTCTTGTAATGGAGGATATGGTCATTTTTCAGGTATTTGTGTGTAATCACTTTAACCCAATAATTATTTGGTTCTGCCAGGATTTTCCAAAGTAGTTTGAATTGTAGAGCTTTGTTCATATCCTTAGATTTTCTTACACCAAGGCCCCCTTGTTTTGTTGGTTTACAAATTTTTTCCCAGCCTATCAGAGGTTTGTAAGAACTATCCTTGTTCCAAAAGAAAGATCTGTTTAGCTTGTCAAGCTCATTGTGTGTGTGTGATGGTAGCATAAAGCTTTGCATAAGAAATTTTGGCCTCGAAGCCAGGTTGGCTTTGATTAAAGTTGTTCTTCCTGCTTGGGAGAGAGAATTTGCTTTCCATTTTGCAAGTTGTTGTTGTGTGCTGAGTAGAAGATCAGAGAACGTATTCGAGGTGACTCTACCATTGATAATAGGGCAACCAAGGTATTTTTCAAGGGATGTCATATTTGTAATGGTGAGGATACCTTGAATGGCTATTTTCTTTTGATTTGTGACTTTTTTAGTCACTTGAAACGCTGATTTGTGAAAATTCACTTTTTGTCCTGAGATTTTACAGTAGTCATCAACAATGTCCTTTATTTCTTTACAATGCTCTTGTTTGGCTTTTGAGAAGATTATAATGTCATCAGCAAAGGCCAAGAAAGGAATTTGTGATCCTTGTTGAGTGATTTGAAATCCTAATGGATTGTGAGGCCTTTCTGAAGCCTTTTGTAGTTTTCTAGCTAATATTTCAGATCCCAAGATAAATAGGAAAGGGGAGAGTGGGTCACCCTGTCGAAGTCCTCTTGTTGGTTTGAAAATTTTTATTGGTCCGTTGTTTACCAGTACCGAGAATGAAACTGTAGTAATACATTCCCTAATCCAGTTGATAAATTTTCCATGAAAGCCAAACTTTTCCATCGTTTTGAGGATAAAGTCCCATTCAATTCTATCATACGCCTTTTCCATATCCAGTTTAAGGGCAATGAAACCTTCTGTTCCTTTTTTCGATTTGAAGCAGTGGAATATTTCATGGGCAATAAGAATATTATCCTGAATTGCCCTGTTTGCAACGAAGGCACCTTGTAAGGGGTGGATTAATTTTTCTATGGTTCCTTTGATTCTAGTTGTTAAGATTTTTGAAATTATTTTGTAGATTATGGAGCAAAGACTAATAGGTCTATAATGATTGGTAGAGCTCGGGTTGTCACATTTTGGTATTAAGGAGATGAATGTGTGGTTAACCTGCTTGAACAATTTCCCGGATAGGAAGAAACTTTTCACAGCTTGAATCACAGATGGGCCTACGATATCCCAATATTTTTGGTAGAATTCTGCTGTCATACCATCTGGGCCTGGTGATTTATTCGAACCAATGTTGAAGACAGCCCTTTTAATTTCTTCATTTGTAACATTCTTGATTAGTTCTAGGTTCTCTTCGTTGGATATTTCAGATTGAATTAGTTCCAAATTGTCTAAAAATAGTCTTTGGTTCATGGTTTCACTTTTGAATCTCTTGATGAAATCATTTCTAATTTCCGATCTAATGTTCTCTTCCCCCGTAATGCTAGTACCTTCTTGTGTTTTAATTTCCTTAATGATTTTTCTGTTTCTTCTACCACTTGCTATTTTATGAAAATAGCTTGTATTTGTGTCGTTGAATTTGATGTGTTTGACTTTTGCTCGTTGGTTCCAATATACTTTTTGGAAGCAAAGTATCTTTTCCTTTTTTTCAATGATTCTAATTTCTTTCTTAATAAGGTCACTCGTAGGGGAACTACAGATCTTGGTTTGGATTTCAGAGAGTTGTTTTTCTATGTTTTGTAATTGAGTGAAAACATTACCGAAAGTGCTTTTGTTCCAGAATTTTGCATGTTTCTTCAATAATTTTGTTTTGGATACCAGATTATATAATCTAGATCCGTGATAGTTGGTTCTCCAGGCTTGTTTTACAATATTTCTGAAATCTTTTCTGGTCATCCAAATATTCTCAAATTTGAAAGGCTGATTTTTAAAGGGTGTTTCTGAGTCTAATTCAATAGAGATGGGACAATGGTCCGAGCTTGTGAAAGCATAATGTTTGGTACAGATATTTGGGTACCATTGAATGATCTGGTGGTGGATGAGTACCCTATCCAGTTTTTCATATATGTTGTCAATTTCTGTAGTGTTTTTTCGCCAAGTGTAGCCATTTCCTTGAATAGTAGTATCTATTAGTTCACATTCATTTTTAAAATGACGTAATCTTGCGAATTTAGTCAGTGGTGGTGATAAGCCGCCTAATTTCTCAGAGGAATCTTGAATTTCGTTCAGATCTCCCATGACAATGCACGGAAGGGAGCAATTTTTAATAAAGGAGGTGAGACCATTCCAAAATACATTTTTTCCAGCCTCATTCGGAGGAGCATAAGTAAGGATTATCATAAGTTTCTTGTTCGAGATTTGATTAGTATACTTGACCGAGATAAACCTCGTATCAATCTGATCAATTTCAAGGATTTCATTTGTAAGTTGGTAGGTCTTCCACATAACACAGATGCCACCCGAAAATCTCATGGCCGGGATACAGTAAAATTGATCAAAGCCTGCTTTTCGCCAAATTTGTTCACTTGGTTCTTTGTTTGTTCTAGTTTCAAAGAGTGCAAATAATTGGATACATTCAATTTTGCAGAAGGATTCAACATCCGTCCAGAAGGTTTTCTTTCCGATCCCACGACAATTCCAGGTTGTAATCTTCATAAAAAACTCATCATGATTTTGTCCCATATCATAAGACATATAGGGGACTTCGAAATGATTTTGGTCATGATGTTATAGTGTTCATTGTTCTGTGAATTCCAATGATTTAAACAATCAGGTGCATCATGGTTTTGGTGTCGTCTGATTTGGAGTCGTTCCCCCAGTGACGGACATTGTTGTTCATGGCCGATTATCCAAGAAAAGATTTTGAGCGATCTACAGAGTGTATGTTTATTTCCTCTATTTTGTCTCGTGGTCATAGTCATATTGTTCTTGGAGTCCTTGTTTGTTTTGTTGTTTGTTTTTCTCAAGCAGAATTGTTCTGTGGTTTTGTGGGGGTCACTCAAGATACTTAGAAAACTGTGGGGGTCACCCAAAATTCTCAGAAAACTGTGGGGGTCACCCAAAATACTCACAAAAAAGTTCCTGCCAAACGACATACAATTGGAACCATTTTCGTCATTTTGGTCTTCTGTCATGTTTCGAAGCTTGAGCCCATCAAAACCTTGTTGTTCCCTTTTTGTTCTTATGAATAGAGTCCAATCACCAATTTTTGGATTTCTTTTGGCGTATTTTCGGGTGTATTTATTAATTGTGATTAAACGCCTCAGCTCATGGTTATCGATATCATTCGCAGCCGTGTTTGATATGATATTTGTTAAATTTGGTTTCTTGTTCCCAAAAGACAGCATTGGGCAAGTGTTTTTGAGTTTATCTTGTTTCGGTCTCTGCATAGGCCTCGCCTGGAAATCATGCTGACAAACACGCTGATCCAAAAGAACCAATAAATCATCTATTTGATCAAGCATCAATATTTCAAATTCATTGTCCATATTTTTTTGATTCATCTGTGCAAAACCAATACATGACAGCAGGTTCTGAGTTTGTAGTTTTTGAGGGGTGCCCTTTCCCAAGGAGAGTCTAAGGAAAACCATAAATGGTATCCCTAGTTTTCTTTCATTTGTTTGTAGTCGATAGCTCATATCGAAATACAGATTCCAGAGATAAAGTTGGTATAGCTTATTGATTGTAAGCATGTTCAGCGATTTCGAAGCCTTTCGGTTGTTCAATCTTCGGTGGAGTTGCTTTGGGCTTCGATTTTGCAGGCTTCTAGTCATTTGCTGTGTGCACTTCAGGAAATCCTGAGATGGGAAACTCCAGTAGGTTAGTGAGGATCTCAGAGAACCCTGCTTGAAGTCAAAAAAGCACCGCTTAAAACACACACACATATTAAGGAAACCATACAGTTTGAAATCATAGTGGGGAATTAATGGGAAACTCTCACAAACATTCCATTTCACAGGGTATACAAAGGTTCCATCAGTCAGAGACAAAAGTTCAGCACCAACACAGACTTGACCAAAACAAATCAAATGATAGTGCTCAACAAAGGTATTCCATTTCTCAGATTTTACAAGGAGTTTGTCATTCATAGACATAGGTTTAACACACACACAAACTGAAGTTAAGCAAGTCAAATGAAAATGTTCAGCAGAGCTAGTGCAACGTGTAATAAATTTCAGCAAGTTCAGGGAAAGATAGCAATTTTCATTAGGGTAGTAGAATAAAGCATACATGAGGCACACACATTCATACCCATACATTTCAAAGGTCTTAGCAGTCGAGGCTAAGTCTAAAGGCCAATAACCTGGCCAATGACTCACAAAAGTAGACCTAGGAGGTTGATAAAAACCAATTATCAAGGTGGTTCTATTCCAACAAACAAGGGGAATCAAAAGGCTAGAGGAGGGGGTGGCCCTAGCAACATGTTCAGCATAGTGTTCGGAAGAACCTAAGACTTGATAATTGTGTGCATACATAATTACTTCTTCTGTTTTTTACCACCCTTCAGCACAGAGGAGGCGGTGGTTACCTCACAAATCATATCCTTGCGTTTACTGGACTCAGAGGCACCAGTAAGGGACAATTTTGCAGCACCAGCAATCCCAGGGAGCTTTGGAGGGCCAGCTATGGGTTGGACAATGCTCATCTTCAGCTTTGGTTCTTCAGGTTTCTGTAGATCAGTTTCCAGGATCTCCACTTCCTTTGGAGGGATGTCAGAGCATTCCACAAATTCATCCAGCAAGTCATCATGTTCCAGCATATGCTGGATCCCTTTCTCAGTGAGCACCGGCAGCTCATCCTTGTTCATTACAAGGTCATACTTTGTGGGAGCCTCCATGCACTCCTTTGTGATATCATCATTAGGGTGTGGAATATCAAAGGGAGGGGTCAGGCTCAAAGGTAAGGCAGAAGAGGGAAGGATCTCAGCCAGCACATCCCCTTTATCCACTGCCTTTTCCTTTAAGGGCAGGCTCTCAGGACACTCAGGATTCTGTTTTAGGGTAGATGGATCAGTGGTCAGGCCTTCTGGCCTTTTAATATCAGTGGTGTGCTTCCTCTTTTTAGTAGTAGCCTGCTGCCACTTGTTTTTATCATTTTCCGGGGAATCCTTCATCCTAAGTTTTTGAAAGGATAGTTGGAGGGACTGAGGTCTCACTATTCTCAAGGGACATTTTTCAAAGGGATGGTCACTTTCCCCACAGTTTCCACAACCCTTCGGGGACTCTTCAAACCAAATTTTGTAAGTTTTTTCAACACCTTCCTCATTTGGAATGACTAAGGTGTTTAAATCCACTTTTTTAGCATCAACATTGATACAAATCCTAGCATAGCTCACTTTCTGTTTTTTTTTTCAGTAAAAGGATCAAGTTTTATGAGAGTGCCCAGGTTATTCATCTCAATGATTGTGCTAATGACATCAAAGCTGATGTATTCCACAGGCAAGTGAGGGATTCGAATCCACATGTCAACAATAGAGGTAGGTTCAGTGAAAGGATCAAATTCAGAAAACCAGGGTTTTAGAAGTAGGAGTTGCCCAAATACATGGTAAGGTCTCCCTTCCCAGGTCTTTTTTTGGTCGATGGGATTAGCAAAGCGAATTTCAAACCACAAGTTTGGTTTTTCAATGATTTCAAAGGATCCTTTGACAAACCTCCAATAATTCCTGAGTTTAGTTATCATTTTGGAGAAATCTACAGGATCTCCAATGACATACCCAAGCAAGGAGGATTCCTTTAATTTCAAAATATTTTTCCTCACTCCAGAGAGTTTGGACAAGTAAAGCTTCATATCAATAGCTGGTTTAGAAATGGTTTCAGAGATGGTTTTAGCCATTGGGAGAGGGTTCACCTCAGATTGTTTTTGAGACTGAGTCTCAGGGTTCTGGATACAAGATGTTTCAGAGGTGTTAGACTCTCCAGCAGGAGTGCATAACATTTCTTTCATCGTTCTCTTCCCTTTATCCATTAAATTGGTAAAGGAAAGGAGAAACTTACTAGCACAATCACACAAGCACAAATAACCAGAGCACAAGCGAGAGAAAATAAAGAGATGGTGATCAGGATTCAGATGAGAATGTGAAGTATGTTGAAGCATGAATAACCGAACAGGGACATGTTATATTTTTTTTTGGAAAATAAGTATGAGAAATCATAAGTAGTAAATGGACGCGAGAATGGAGCTAAATGGACGCGAAACTACACGCTTAAGCTAAGCGTCCGGTTTTACACGCTTAGCTTAAGCGTGTAGGGGTATTATTGGAATTTTAAAAAAACAGCCCACAGTTCTTATACGCTTAAGTTAAGCGTGTGCCCACACGCTTAGCTTAAGCGTGTAGTTTTTTTTTTTTTGCAAGTTTAAAAGCACACGCTTATCTTAGGCGTATAGTACAAAAAAAATATCCAAAAATTGCATTTTTTTCCATAATCATGTAGAGAATTTCAATACGAGTCCGTACATATAAAATTCGTCCAAAACGGACATCGTTTGCCCCTCCAAAAGCCCAAAAAACGAACCCTTCAACCCGTGCACGTATCTTCTTCGAACAGCCCATCCGTAAGCTTTTATAAGCTTCAATGGAGGATTTGGCAAATTTCTTGGATCCGATTGAAGCCATTAACTATTGGGCATTTAAGAGGACCTTATCATACACGTAATTCCACATTTAATCGGATTGAATGTCGATTAAAATCGTAGAATTTTATCCCCAAAGCCACCGTGTCGCCAAGGGGCCGATTTGAACAAATTCAAAATTGGACCAAATCATCTTCAATTGGAGGGCATGAACCATAGGGCCTTGTTGAGGGTGTCCTAAGATTCAAAATGCCTATAAAACCCCCTTCAATCGTTGCCCCAATGCATCCAATTTCGAAGTCAAAACTCATGAATCCTAAATCCCGTTACCGGTTGTGTCTTGACCGAAATTCGAGCACATGGAAGCTTTATTCTTGCAATTGTTGGTACTACTAGCCTTGAAAATTGGTCCTTTTTCAAAGCCCTCTCTTTACATCGCCGAAAAAAGACCACTTCCATTCAATTTGGAGTTTTTCCGACGAGGTGTCAAGAAGGTATTCCGACGGGATTGAATTTGTGCCCATTTTGCGGTTTTTGGGGTATTTTTCATTTGTTTTGTCTTAATCTTGGTTTAATTAATTAATCTAGATTAGTGAAAAATATTTTAGGATCAATTTGGTGCCCGACATATATTATGTAAGTAATAAGTTTATAATATTTAACCATAATGTTTAACTATAGTATATAAGTAATAAGTATGTAATACTTAATTATAATGCATAACTATACTTTATAACTAATATATTTTGTAATACTTAACTATAATACATAACTATAGTATATAAGTAATAAGTTCATAATACTTAACCATAATGTGTAACTATAGTATATAAGTAATAAGTTCGTAATACTTAATTATAATGAAATACTATAGTAAATAAGTGTAACTATATGAAATTTCATGAATTACTATAGTAAATAAGTCTAAATATACTAGATTTAATGAAATTGTATAGTACATAAGTGTAACTATATGAAATTTAATGAAATACTATAGTATATAAGTCTAAGTATACTAGTTTAATGAAATACTATAGTATATAAGTCTAAGTATACTAGATTTAATGAAATACTATAGTATATAAGTCTAAGTATATACTGGATTTAATGAAATACTATAGTATATAAGTCTAAGTATACTGGATTTAATGAAATACTATAGTATATAAGTCTAAGTATACTGGATTTAATGAAATACTATAGTATATAAGTGTAACTATATGAAATATAATAAAATACTATAATATATAAGTTTAAGCATACTAGATTTAATGAAATACTATACTATATAAGTGTAACTATATGAAATATAATAAAATACTATAATATATAAGTTTAAGCGTAACTATATGAAATATAATGAATTACAATAGTACATAAGTGTAACTATATGATATATAATGAAATACAATAGTATATAAGTGTAACTATATGAAATATAATAAAATACTATAGTATATAAGTGTAACTATATGAAATATAATAAAATACTATAGTATATAAGTCTAAGTATACTAGATTTAATGAAATACTATAGTATATAAGTATAACTATATGAAATATAATGAAATACTATAGTATATACGTGTAACTATATGAAATATAATGAAATACTATAGTATATATGTGTAACTATATGAAATATAATGAAATACTATAGTATATAAGTCTAAGTATACTAGATTTAATGAAATACTATAGTACATAAGTGTAACTATATGAAATATAATGAATTACAATAGTACATAAGTGTAACTATATGATATATAATGAAATACTATAGTATATAAGTGTAACTATATGAAATTTCATGAAATACTATAGTATACAAGTGTAACTATATGAAATATAATAAAATACTATAGTATATAAGTCTAAGTATACTAGATTTAATGAAATACTATAGTATATAAGTGTAACTATATGAAATATAATGAATTACAATAATACATAAGTGTAACTATATGATATATAATGAAATACTATAGTATATAAGTGTAACTATATGAAATTTCATGAAATACTATACTATATAAGTGTAATTATATGAAATATAATAAAATACTATAGTATATAAGACTAAGTATACTAGATTTAATGAAATACTATAGTATATAAGTTTAAGTATACTAGATTTAATGAAATACTATATACTATATAAGTGTAACTATATGAAATTTAATAAAATACTATAATATATAAGTTTAAGTATACTATATTTAATGAAATACTATACTATATAAGTGTAATTATATGAAATGTAATGAAATACTATAGTACATAAGCGTAACTATATGAAATATAATGAAATACTATAGTATATATGTGTAACTATATGAAATTAAATGAAATACTATAGTATATAAGTCTAAGTATACTAGATTTAATGAAATTATAGTATTTTATATAGTTACACTTATGTACTATAGTATATTTCATTACATTTCATATAGTTACACTTATATAGTATAGTATTTCATTAAATCTAGTATACTTAGACTTATATAGTATAATATTTCATTAAATCTAGTATACTTAGACTTATATACTATAGTATTTCATTAAATCTAGTATACTTAGACTTATTTACTATAGTACTTCATGAAATTTCATATAGTTATACTTATTTACTATAATATTTCATTAAATCTAGTATACTTAGACTTATTTACTATAGTACTTCATGAAATTTCATATAGCTACACTTATTTACTATAGTATTTCATTATAATTAAGTATTATGAACTTATTACTTATATACTATAGTTATACATTTTGGTTAAGTATTATGAACTTATTACTTATATACTATAGTTATGTATTATAGTAAGTATTACAAAATATATTAGTCATAAAGTATAGTTATGCATTATAATTAAGTATTACGTACTTATTACTTATATACTATAGTTAAACATTATGGTTAAATATTTATGAATTTATTACTTATATACTATGTATTATAGTTAAATATTATGAACTTATTGCTTACATACTATAGTTACACATTATGGTTAAATATTATAAACTTATTACTTACATATTATATGCCGGACACCAAATTGATCCTAAAATATTTTTTCACTAATCTAGATTAATTAACTTAACCAATATTAAGACAAAACAAATGAAAAATACCCCCAAAATCGCAAAATGGGCACAAATTCAATCCCGCCGGAATACCTTCTTGACACCTCGTCGGAAAAACTCCAAATTGAATGGAAGTGGTCTTTTTTCGGCGATGTAAAGAGAGGGCTTTGAAAGAGGACCAATTTTCAAGGCTAGTAGTACCAACAATTGCAAGAATAAAGCTTTCATGTGCTCGAATTTCGGTCAAGAACAACCGGTAGCAGGATTTAGGATTCATGAGTTTTGACTTTGAAATTGGATGCATTGGGGCAACGATTGAAGGGGATTTTATAGGCATTTTGAATCTTAGGACACCCTCAACAAGGCCCTATGGTTCATGCCCTCCAATTGAAGATGATTTGGTCCAATTTTGAATTTGTTCAAATCGGCCCATTGAACGACACAGTGACTTTGGGGATAAAATTCTACGATTTTAATCGACATTTAATCCGATTAAATGTGGAATTACGTGTATGATAAAGTCCTCTTAAATGCCCAATAGTTAATGGCTTCAATCGGATCCAAGAAATTTGCCAAATCCTCCATTGAAGCTTATAAAAGCTTACGGATGGGCTGTTCGAAGAAGATACGCGCGCAGGTTAAAGGGTTCGTTTTTTGGGCTTTTGGAGGGGCAAACGATGTCCGTTTTGGACGAATTTTATATGTACGGACTCGTATTGAAATTCTCTACATGATTATGGAAAAAAATGCAATTTTGGGAAGAAAAAAAAATTTGTACTGTACGCCTAAGATAAGCGTGTGCTTTTAAACTTGCAAAAAAAAAAAAACTACACACTTAAGCTAAGCGTATGGGCACACGCTTAGCTTAAGCGTGTAAGAACTGTGGGCTGTTTTTTTGAAAATACCAATAATACCCCTACACGCTTAAGCTAAGCGTGTAAAATCGGACGCTTAGCTTAAGCGTGTAGTTTCGCGTCCATTTAGCTTCATTCTCGCGTGTATTTAGTTTGTCCGTAAAAATAAGTAGAAAAAAGCATGTTACCGAAAGGAGCCTAACTTAAAAGTTACGGAGTACCTTTTATCCTCATTAAATGCTTTGAATTTAAATACTTCAAATTTTGTCAAAATTTCTCTATTTCCACAAAAACAACACAAAGTCTATATACATTCTAATACAACTAATAAAATGGCTTTAGTAATATTTTGTAATAATTCTCATGTATGGAAGTATCATTTTAAGGGACCAAACCAAATAAAACTCTCTATATAAGTAGATATAAAATAATATTTAACTATATATAAACAAATAGTAAAATTAAAATATAAAAATTTGGAGAGATATAGGTGATTGAGTAATTATCCTATTATATTATGAAAAAAAAACTAAGTTAGCTTTTAGCTCCATTAAATGATTTGAATTTAAATACTTGAAATTTTATCAATTTTCCTCAATTTTCACAAAAACAACACAATGTCTATTTACATTCTAACACAAGTAAGTGAAGTAACGAAATGGCTTTACTTAAATTTTGTAATTGCGGGAGCCGTATTTAGCTTGGTTCAAGTATGCGGCCCCAACAGAAAAAAATAATCCATTTGGCAGGACGGCCTAACCCAGAGCAAATCCCTAACGACCCTTTATCGGATTAATCCGGTTACGCGGCCGAAGGTCCTCTTCCCGACCAGCCCAGGCGGTTCCTTCCAGCCAAGTCGACTACGCGGCTCAGGAATCCCCTCCCCAGCCTGGGTCGGCTGCATGGTAAAGAGCATGTGTGACGTCATGTATATAAGGAGGAGACTGCAACTGGAAAATGGATTCTCGATCCTCTTTCGGTTCACCTCCCTCTCCCACCCCATCAGCTAGACAACGAAGGTTCCATCTTTCCCTACTCTCTCACCCTATTGCTCTCATTGTTCATTTGGCCTTATCTCTCTTTGTGCACCATCTGCGAGTTGAGCATTAACTTGAGCATCAGAGTGGCAAGTCCGGGGAAAACTCGAGCCCCTCTTCTTTTTCATGTCTGAACTCGAAGTCGAAAGACGTCTGACGTGATCGGAGGCAGCCGGGGGAACATGGAGGAAGGCAACCGATGGAGACAAGCCGAAGTTGGTTCTGTGTGGACCGCCAACTATTTCCTCTCGGAAAACCGGACGATCACAATAATAATTCTCATGTATGTTAAGAAATAAGAAGTGTCATTTCAAAGGACCAAACCATATAAAACTCTCTATATAAGTAGACTAAATACTATTAAACTAAATATAAACAGATAGTAAAATTAAAATATGAAAATTTGGAGAGATTTAGGTGATTGAGTAATTATTTGTTTTATGAAAATTATATTTCACATCCTGAATAATTTTCTGATTTCTAACAATAACCGCATAGTTTCATTTATTTTTTAATTTATACAATAAGTGCATAAAATTACTAAAATGATGCATGCTATACAAAATGGAATTCAAACGAGATATTAAAGACTATATTAAATTTATTTACTTAGGTTGGTATCCAAAATAAAATTATTTTCATTTGCTTCATATTTCTAAAATATTATTTAAATTTTTGAATACTTTCAACTTTACAAATTTACTCCCTTTCCACCCAAAATAACACAATTGGGGCATTTTCGTTATTATTGTTACCACAATAATATAAATTATATATTTTCCTAAATGTAAAGTGATATTTTCTATTAATAATTTTATATTCGATAGAATAAAGGTCATTTTCATATAAGTTAAAAATGGATATATTATCATATTTGTGTATTTAAGATTTTATTATAAATAAACTGTGGTCAAATTTAAAGATTTTTGTATTGTAATTTGATATTATAAAAAGGTCAACTCTTAATATCCTCTATTATACAACAAATTACATTACTTTTTATTTCAAATACATAATATAATACTTTAGCAGAGTCTTAGAAAAACACTGACATAAAGATAAAATTAAAACTAAATTACACAATCACAAATCATTAATAGATCGATCCTAAATCTCAGGGAATAAAAAACATATGTCTTTTATGAAATAAAAAAACAAATACACACTAATGCAAACTCGTTAATTATATCTAACATAAAAAGAAAACAATAATATTTTTGTGCCCGTGCGAAGCACAAGTTCTGTAATATCCCTTATTTTAATTAAGGGTATATATGTAATTCCCAACTCTATTTCTAATAAAGGAATTTTGATATTTATTTCATAATTCCAAAAAGGGAAATAAATTAGAGATTATTAACTAAAGTTGTTACAACTTTAAGTTATGGGTCATTAGAATTTATTCTGACATTGAATTATTTAAATTTAAATAAACTTATCCATTTTAACCTAGATTATTTGAGTTAAGATTAACAAAGTGGTAATCAAGATTTAAAAATATGGTTAATTTTATAGGAAGATGTGACTTAAGCTTAATTTTAACCTAAATTAATTTTCCTACATCTTAATTTTGGGTTAAAATAAATATATAAACTTAGTATAATAAAATAAATAAATTTGCATGATTTTTAGAATTTTTGAAAAGTGAAATAGGGGCATTTTTGTCACAACTTTAAGAAGTTGTGCAAAAATGTGCAAATAGACCAAAAATAGGGGGCGGCCGTAATTAAGGGGAAAATGGGTTGTTCTTAACCTCTAGCTTTCATACATGGGAAGTTTCCTTCCATGGAGGATCATGGGTGCCAAAGTGGTGCATTTTTGAAGATTAACCCTTTGGGCAATTTAGGTAACACAATATCTTGCACATACATACTAGAATTGGGTAGATTCATCCTCAAATAAAATCGAATTTCACCCAGAAAGGCCAGAGTATATGTCCGAACGCGTTTTTCGTGTTTATGGAAATTGAGATCCGATTCGGGATCATTATGGGCCAAATTTTATACCAATATGCAGGGTTTTGAGAGATATATTGATGCCCTATAAATACTCCTTCACCCATGGATTAGATTTATCCAATTTCTCCTCCAAAGCTCACGAACCCTAGTAGAAAATCGCGGCTATTCATCACCAAAATTCGTCCTCTTCCTTGCTTTGTGGTTTCAATTGGTGCCATCCCTAGATCCACTAAGGAGTCCTCTTGAAAAGCCCTCTAACCCCAGCCTCGGTGGTGGTCCAACGAAGGCAAAGTTCTCTGTTCTCCGGCGAGTGTCTATTCACGAATCCGGTAGGGTACTTCGGCCGAATTGATTTTCGATTTCGGTTTTGTTTTTTATTAATCTTGGTTAATTATATTAACCTGGATTAACTAAAAATTATGTTAGGCTAAATTAATTTTTTTTTATAAATAAAATTAATTATAACTTTTGGGGCATTATCTTGTATTATGAATTGTTAAATTGTAACACTTCATCTATATAAATGTTGGGTGAGAAATTATCAGGGTTACAAATAAATTATTGGATCAATTTATGTAGGATATGATTATTTAGAATATACGACTAATTGATTTTTAGTATCGTATAAATAATCGTGTTATCGAAAAGCCTTGAAATTGATTTATTTAGAGTGAAATAAATTAAATTAAAAATCGAGACTTTTATCCTTCAAATGTCATTATTGAATAAATTATATAATTATAAATTATTTATTTTGTGTGATTTGGTACATCTCGGAATCACTTTTTGGAACGAAAATAAAGAAGGGAGCCAATTTGCTACTCAGAAGCAGCCTTTCCTGTTATACCGTTCATCTTCTACGTGATTCAAGGCAATAATTTATTCCATAATTTTCAATTAATCTATTGTCTTAATTAAGTTGGAATAAATATTCTTAATTTTGTGTTTGAGAACTTGTGTGTTAAATTAGTGTGTAAATGAACCTTATTATTAGGTTGTATATTTGCTAGCAACGACCCTCATATATATATATATATTATTGTAGGTGCTAGATGAACTTTGGTGTGGATTTGTTGTGCATTTGGTGTGGACTTATATGCTAGTTAGCACGAGTATTTGTACGAACGCTAATTACCTTGCGAGGTTTATCTGTTTCGTTATAACTTGGTATTAGGAGGATTACTGCCATAATACTTTTGGTCATGACCTACCCTTATTCGAATATAAGTGGTGGTGCACTTAGTGTAACATCCCCCGAATTTGACCCTAAATCGAAAGTGCTACTGCCGATGACTCCGGACGTAAACCCCGAAGTCACCCCAGGCTTTTCCAACGACATAACTGTCTTAAACATAGTTACAATACTAAAATCATAACTTTTATTAAACCACATGATCGCGGAATTACACGATTCCAAATACGACCCAATTAATCAGAAATACAACATCGGAAGTCTTTTAAATACAACGACAAAACAAGTTGTCGAAAACAAAACACCGTCCATCCTCATAGTCGCTCTAGCCTCCTCGGATCTGTATGTGCCGAAATGGACGGACGACACCCCCATGACGTTATAGATAAATAAAATACAAGGGGTTAGTCTAATGAATAGACTAAGCAAGGGCGGAAAACATTCACCAATGATTCACACAAATGCAACACAAGCAGTTCCACATATCACAAATCACATCAAAATCTCAAGTGCTAACTCAAACAGTTCAACACATCAACGAATCATATCAAAATCTCAAGCCACATAATTACAACATATCTCTTATAATAGCGTTGATTCTAGCAGAAATACAACCTAATATAATATCAGATTTTAATTATCTCAAATTAATTAAAAGCCACTTGCCTGGAATAGACGAGCTCAAACAAAGCTTAAGAACGGGTTCCTGAATCCAAAACGGGGACAGATCTGGAATAAAAATCCCTAGGAAACGACCCATAACAAGATCCTAACTTAGATCAAATATCCTCATAAATGAATCTAAAAGAATAGGAAAAGAATCCAAAGGATCGAGCCAAACCTCAAGCCAAAACTCCAAAACAACCCTTCTCGGACAGCCTTGCCGCGGGTGCGCCACATGCCTGCCGCCGGGTGCGGTCAAGTGACAGAGGCGAGCTCCAAGAACAGCCATGGCGGAAAAGAATTATTACCCAATCGATTCAAGCTTCGTCTTGCATTCGAATTGATCACAAAGCACCTCTAAGCTTCACCTAACACCTTGGCAACCTTCTCCAACCCACGAAGCCTCTCGATTCAAGCCCAAAACCGAGCTCACAGCTCGTGCATCAATGGCGAAACAGGGGAAAATAGAGGAGAAAGAGAGAAGAAGAAGAGAGAAAGAAAGGGTTCGGTTTCACCCCTTTTATAGCACAAATCCGAACCACCTTAGGGGGAACAAGCAAGGGACAAGGGGACAAAGGCGAAGGGCCACTTGGCCTGCCCAAAAAATATCCCAACCGAGCCACTTGCGCGAGGAAGACGACCGCCTCTGTTTTGGCCCTTGCCGCGGGTGCGGTGGCTCCTGGCGCCGGGTGCGGTCACGGCAAAATCACCCATTTTTACCCGTTTTTGTCCTATCTCACCAAGAGATCAAATAATCTTAACCCCGGGTTAAATATATTCGTGCATCATCTAGCACAAACATCTCAAGCAATTACCTCGCACAATTACCGTGCACAAATATCTTATATAAATACCGTGTACAAATATCTTATACAAATATCTTGCACAAATACTTTACATAATTATCCTGCATATATTTGTGACACTCCAGGCCAAGCTAACACAGCTACCAAGCCACCCACCCATCTTACATGATGCCGGTGCCGGTACTGGTGCCTGCCTGAGTCCACAATTATCCTACACGAATATCTTATATAAATATTTTACAATAATATCTTATATAATTATTTTGCAACAATATCTCATACAATTATTTTGCAACAATAACTCATACGAGTAAAGCTCAAAAATACCAAAAATGGGAAAATGAGGGGTATTACACTTAGCTAGTGCCAATATTCGGGATTCGTCCCATTCTATATCTCATTGCGAGCGGTGTGGAATTAAAAGCCTTAACGTTAATGCACGTTTTGAAAATAAATATGATAAGTGTCGTGTTGCACATAAGTAATACCTTCAGGCGAGAAATACAATGTGGAACCCGCTCGGACTTCTGTCTATGAAGGTCCTTTTACCAATCTGAATTTGCACAACACGTATATGGTGAGGTTGGTTAAGGACCTACTTATTCAAAGAAATCGTTTTTAAAACTTTGTGTGATAATTATAAATGTTCACAAACAAACGTACATAATTCCTATAAGACTCAATTTCATTGGAGTCTTCTTTTGGATCATATCTCTTTCAATCATTTCAGTGAGAGTATTCGAGTTATGTATCGTCTACCGACTATTATTTGAGAGACAATGATAGTAACTGGATACAATCACAAGAACCATTCTGTTTGAGCCCTTGTTTAGTCTTTCATTAGACTAACCAACCTTTATCTTTCCTTGCATGGTTGGTTGGTGTCATCCGTCCTATACGACACATCAGGTAAAGCTTCCCAAGTTGAAGACGCAAGAAGACGACATTGAAGGCAACTGTGTTTTCTTTTTGGCATTTTGACATTGTTTTGAACAAGGTTGAAATCCTGTTTTGGAGTTTGTTATTTATTAAGTCTTTCGCTGACACTTTGATATACTATTGAGTTGTCATCTTTAGCAACGTCGTTTGTGAGACAATTTTGGATTTAATATATTATTATTCATATTATTTTATATTTGTGATCAATACTGTAAAGCTTTGGGTGATTTTGGATATGTGATCCGAGGTCACTGGCGATAATATTTCTAAGGTAATTTAGACGTGTTACAAGTTCAACTATTTAACATTAATAATAAGAAGAAGAAAAGACAAAATGATATATAAATATGAACCTAGAGTAATCTACTATATATCTACTAAACCAAAACCATTCTATGCCATATGGCACTCCCTACTAAGCGTATAAACTCCTTATGTCACATGTCACGCTCATATTCATTTTGCCATATGACATTTTCTCATATTTTTTTTAAAAATTCAATATAATAATTATACATAATATCTTTAAAATTCAATACTTTATATATTTGTTTCCAATTTTAAGTCTTAAAGAAATCTTTATTGATTTGATTGGATATGATTTAGTATACCTTGATGTAATCTTTTCCTTTATTAATTCGCTTAAAAGTTATATCATATTATTAATTGATAATTACAATAAAATTTGAAATCAAATACTATAAGTTTTCAATAAATCTATTATATATAATATGAGTCCGTTTTGGATACAAATAGAAGTTTCTGTGCAAAATACAAACCGACATGGACCGTCGGATTACGCACATCAATGGCTCACATTTAATCAGAGAGAGGGACGCGCGCAAAGACAAACTTCATTTAGAGGGGCAAAATTGTAATAAACAAGATAAGGGAGTGCTTTTAATTAAAACATAAAAGAACGCTTCAATACCCAAAAAAATTTATCCCTTTCGAACTCACTCTCTTCGGTTGTTTGATTTTGCTACAAGCTCGCTCCAATATCGATTGAAACTCGCTACTAGCTTGCTCGAACTTTAAGTATTTCTCCAGACTCGCTCAATGGAAAATGATGAAGAGGCTCAATCAAAAAGCGGTTCGGAAGCAGGTAATCTCTATTCCGTTTTCAATTTTGTGTTTTTGGGTGATTTAAGTTAATTTGTTGTCAATTTGGGGCGTTTGAAGTTCTAGGGTTTACAAGTAGAATAGATTTTGTTTGTCTTGGGTGATTTAAGTTTATTCGTTTTCGATTTTGGGTGCTTGAAGTTCTAGGGTTCACAAGTAACAGATTTCTTTTGTTTTGGGAGATTTAAGTTGCTTTGCTGTCTATTTTTGTTGCTTGAAGTGTTGTGTTGTCACTTTGTGTGAACAAAGACTTGATTTCGTACTTCAGATCAAGTTGATGTTAAGATGCATTACATATCTGACTTCTCTTATCGACTTAAATTAATAAGTTTGGGATTCAGTCGGTTCTTACTGTAGGAATAAGAGTGTGTGTAAACTTTGCTGCTAGTTAGAAGCTTGATGTTCATATTTTGTACAGTGATGTTCATCTATAGAAATGACGATTGTTGTTTGTACTTGATTAAGTTTTTTTTTTTTTTGATTATTGAAGGATCGAAAAACTAGAGAACTATGAGGTATTTTGTGAATGAAAGTTAGACCCGGGCATCTCCGGACCCGTGCCGAATATGGTCCGGGCTTAACCTAGAAATTTTGTCTGTTTATCCGGGCTCGGGCCGGGCTGAGCCCGGGGATAGGGCTTGGACAATTGTCCAAGCCCGTCCGCATTCCTGGGCCCGGGTAGCCCGTCGGGACTCATATTCGGTTTTGTATATAATTCACATCTTTGAATTCATGTCCATAATTAAAAAAATATCAAATTTTTTAGAAGTTCAAATAGTCTTTCCACCTTACAATAAATAACATTAAATATCCAATATCAAAGTCTACACACATGTGAGAACGAGGGGTACGAGGGGTGGAGTAGAGTTTGTAACCCTTAAAAATTTAGCTTTTATATTACTTAGTTTAAGTATTTTTTTTGGAGTAGTAATAATGTAATGTTATATTTATAAATAATATTTATATTATATACGGGTCGGGCTTACCGGCCCTACAAGGCTTGACCCCTTGTCCATACTTGGCCCTCCCAGTACTCGGGCCGGGTATTTTTGGTCCTTTAGGGCTTACGATCTTGTCCATACCCTCCCGTTTACACGGGCGGGCGGGCGGGCCGGGCCGGACGGGCTAGCCCGCGTTTGCCTAGGTCTAATGAAAGTGGTATTATGGGTTTTTAATTTGTCTGTGAATTTTAGTGGTATAATGGGGTTGTTGATAATATGACAATTTGCATACTTGTATGCTAAATTTGGCAAAATATTGAAGTGTAAAAAATATGTTTTGTTGAGGTTCACAATTTTACTATTCATGTTCACGTATGGAATGAGCAGGTTCATATACTGACTATTCATGTTCATAGGTCTAATAGAAATGTTAATAAAAACCAGTATAACAACTTTAATCTTTTAGGTTCATTTATAGACTATGCATGTTCATTTAAAGAGTATAAATGTTCATATATAATAAGGAATTAAAAACTAAGACACTCCAAAGTTCATATACGAAATATGTATGACCCTTGCAAAACGAATCCCAAAATCAAGTGTAAAAAACAAAACGACTAAGATTCGGAAAACCAAACAATAATGTATAAACTCAAATGACTATCAACCCTCATTACAAATGCGAATGTTGTGTATGGTATAATTTTTGCATTTACCGCAACGTCTTTTTGGAACCGGGTTTGCCGCCTCTAAGATCTCCCTAAAACTTCTGATTCACTTGCCTTTGCCATTATTCTTAGCATGATTGGGCGGAAAAACAATAACTTCAGTAGCTATACTTGTTCCAGCCAATGCCTCTGCTCTCTTCAAATTTGATGTTGAGCCACTACGATCATCACCACTATAGCTTGCAAGTTGTTTCGTTTTGAGAAAACTGAATACTCATTCAATTCAGGCTCGTCAGTTCTAGTGGCGTTAACACTTGCAATGCTATTATCAGGAGACAAGGCACAACTACCAGCAACTGAGGTTGATGAACTGATTGAAAATACAAAGAAATTGAAACAAAAATATGTAAAAGCATGACATGTTCATAAATAACAAGAGAATGTTCATTATTAATAATTGTATGTTAATAATCTGTGACGTTGTAAAACAAATTGCGCTATCAAACCATTCAATTGAGATGGATTCTACAATAATAATTTTCAATCAGTTTACACAAATTCAACAGAGTTTTGGTCTATTTCAAACAGAACAACTTAGGTCGACAAATCTCTCACAATTTATAAGATTTCGATTTTACAATCCCAAACAATCAGCAAAAAATAGCAAAACTTAACATTTGAATGCATAAACTTGAAATTGAGACATCGAATCAACCAAAAATCAATCGTAAACTGAAATACAATTGAAAATTAAAGTGTGCGAACAAATATCGGTATCGATAACCATGGTGGTTGGTAATGACTATCACGAATAAAACAAATGAGATTTGATGTCTAGATGAACAACCAAGAAAGTTTGATTGAAGAAATTAATCGACTTCGAATTTGAAGAATACCCTGGAAAACAAGGATAAATTGCGTTAAAAAATCCACAGGTAGAGCTCAACACTTCAGTTTTGTGGGAGGGAGTTTGAGGAGGAAGACAAATCTAGGGCGCAAAAAGACAAAAATGCCCTTAATGAAGTTAAAGTCCTAAAATAGACGCGCGTTCCCTAAGCCGTTGATTTGGACGTTCGGATTAGCATTTCACACAGTAAAAGGCTGATGTATGATGTATCTGATCCCCAATCTACTATATATCTATTAAACTAGAACCTAATTATGCCACATGGCTATCTCTCATTAAAATCGTCACATGACACTCCCTTATTAAAACCGTCACATGTCATTTTCTATTTTTTTAATATTTTAAAAATAAATCTAATTATAGATCAAAGATTACTATCCTAAACTTATCACTCATTTTTTCTAATTTAAATACAAATCAAACACAAAGATTACAAGTTCAAAACCTAATTATATGGATGATTGAGATACAAAATTATTGATCTAAAATTTTAATATCAATATAAAATTTAGCCAAACTCCGTGCATGGCACATGGAATTAAGCTAGTACTGATAACTCTAAAATATATGATATATATATAGATAGAATAATAATAAAATATAGTGCAATATTTTTTTTCCTATTTTCCTAACTCCTAAACCTCGAGCGAGCACCGTTATTCTACATACTACATCCCATCTAAACGGTTAGTTTTACTATTAATCCAACTAGTAATATTCTTTCCTTATTGAATCTCCCATCATATACTAGCTTATGGCCAATTTGGAATAGCCTTCCGAAAAAAGGAAAAAAGATAGAATTGGACAGCAGATTTATTTCCATACCTAAAAGATTGCCCTAGAAGAAAGATGATAGTTGTTCCAGTATATAATAGAATCAGCGTGAAGTTAGATCCTTGGAGAGTTTTTGTAGGGAATTTAGATGCTTAAAGCGGAATTTCAGGAAACTATTTCCTAACATCTAACAAGGATCTCATGCATGAACTAATAGGAATATAGTATAGTTAGAGTTACATGCCTTTTGATGCGAGCCTGAAACGTTCCTGCAGGATTTCAGCTGAGATCGAAAGCCCCAAGTGTGACTTCTCTAATTGGTCCACACGAGTCTGGAATCTGGATCGCCTTTGATCTCGTCTGCTAGAACGACGAACGAAGGAAACGAACGTGGCTTGAATTAGGGTGTCTCGGCCGTACGTTACTTGGAGGAGGAGGAGCAAATCTCACGTGTGTTTCCAAAACACAATTTCAATATCTTATATCTATATGATGTACGTGTGTCATGATTCATTATATAATATCAATATATCATATATATATATATCATATTTAGTTATGGATACAATATCTTTATATTGTTTCCATATATCTTCTAATAAGATACCTCCTTATAAAGTAATTATCAATGGTAACTTTTACCCATTAATAATAAAAGCCAATATCCCAATTAAAGCCAATGGGCCAAAATCCATGTCCCACATGGGCTTCCAGTTCGATTTGATCCAGCCCGATAACTCTATGTGTGTGACCTCATAGGACCCGGTTATTATAGCCATGGGCCTAACCCGATTAAGCCCATTGATCGTAGTTGGCTTCTAGCAAAGCACTACGACCCCTAAAATTCCCGGATTGTAAATCTCCATTAATTGTCCTATTCCATATTTGGTAATTGCGCCTTGATTAAAGGACATTATTCCTTCAATCTCCCACTTGTCCTTGAAACAAGTGTGCAATGTCAGATTCCTTTGTCGCTTAGTGTCTTATTTGATGATATGTTGACATTCATATCTCTTATCAAATTGTTTCTTGATCTCCGAGTTTGAACTGTCAAATAACGGATGATTACATATAATCCATCCGAGCATGGCCATGCATTTTTCAGTTCTCGCTCTTCAAGTGGCCGAGACACCATTCATGTTCATGCATCACAGTATACACGAAGCAGGAGGACTTCTTCAATCTTGCATGACTATGGCTCCCACTCAACTTCTGGCAATCCCAATCACTGCCTTTATAACTGTCTGTTATGGTCAGCGTTTGACAGCGTCAAAGACATACCATTCATCAAGCAAAACCATATCATGCTCATGTATGAGGAATCCACCAATTATGGTTCAACTTAAAGATTCTTCAAGTCTTTTATGAAAACCTTTAAGGTAGGTCAGTCCCATACGTATCTTCCATACATATCTATGTAATCGACTAGACATCTCAATGTCCCTATAGCCCATGAAACCAGGCGCTATCAGTCAACTTACAATATAGTCTTTAAAGGAGTCATTTATGTCCTGGTTAATGACTTAGACTACGGACTTCGAATAATTTATAACTTCAGTTCACTTAATGGGGTTTCATTCACCAAAACACTTATGATGAGCCCATTTGCGAATTATAAATTATTTGGACATTTTATTCAATTCCAAGCAACGATTGAATAAGAATGACAGTGTATATCATATAATCAAGCATAAAACATGTCTATCATACATGAAACAAGGTTCATTATGTAAGACAATACAATCTCAAAGTCATTCTCCAATGCGCTTGAGGCCATTGGCCCTAGTGTGACCCTCACGTTTGGGCCTAGGCATAAGCTTGGTTAGTGGATCTGCAATAACGTCATATGTGTTCACTTTGCACATTTTGACATCTCCTCTATCCTGACGTCCTTGAACGACTAATTCATCATCACCCCCAACACACCAAGAAGTCATCATTGGTTCTTCTCAAGTACTTCATGGTGTTCTTGGTTGCACATCAATGTGCCTCTCCGGGTGCAAATCTGCCAAGAACCTTATCTATATAAGTTCACTGACTCAATCTTAGCAGCCTCCCAGATCTATCTCTATAGATCTTGATACTCAGTATGTACTTCGCCTCTCCTAAGTCCTTCATTGAGAAACATTTCTTCAGTCATCCCTTAACGGACTCTAGCATCGGAATGTCATTTCCAATGAGCAGTATGTCATCCACATACAAGACTAAGAAGACCACTTTACTCCCACTAAACTTCTTGTAAACACAAGGTTCTTCTTCGCATCTAATGAAGTCAGACTCTTTGACAGCTTCATCAAAACAAATATTCCAGCTCCGAGATGCTTGCTTAAGTCCATAGATAGACTTCTTAAGCTTGCATACTTTCTTAGCGCCTGCTGGATCCTCATAACCCTCAGGTTGTGTCATGTACACATCCCCTTCTAAGTATCCATTTAGAAAAGCGGTTTTGACATCCATTTGCCAAATCTCATAATCATAATAAGCGGCAATGGCTAAGAGTATTCTGATGGATCTGATCATTACGACCGGTGCAAATGTCTCTTCATAGTCTTGACCATGAATCTGTTTAAAACCTTTGGCAACCAACCTTGCCTTGTACACAGATACATTTCCATCCTTGTCTGTTTTGAGTTTAAAAACCCATTTGCATCCTATGGGTTTTATCCCATCTGGCAAATCTATCAAGTCCCATACTTGATTCTCAGACATGGAATCCATTTCAGAATGCATGGCTTGAAGCCATTTCTCAGAGTCTGGACCCGTCATTGCTTGCTTATAGGTTTCAGGCTCTCTGCTTTCTAAAAGCAGGACGTCAGGACTTACATTCAAGACGAAATCATCATATCGCCTTGGTTGCATCCTCGTCCTGTTTTATCTACGTATGGGTTCAACAACTGGAGCATTTTCCACAACTGTTTGTGGTTCCTCATTTGGTTCTTGAGGTGTTGGTGCCGGTTCCTGGATAGCTTCCTCTTGGGAATGTACGTTTCCAGGCACCAATATCTCCTCATCGACATCATCTATGTCGGCTTGTTGTTGGATTTGTTGCTCATCTTGAACTTCTTCAAGATGAACATTTCTCCCACTTGACTTCTTGGAAATGAATTCTCTTTCCAAGAAGGCACTATCCCTTACAACAAACACTTTGTGCTCAGTAGGGTTGTAGAAGTAGTATCCCTTGGTTTCTTTGGGATATCCTATGAAGAAGCATTTATCTGATCTGGGTGCAAGCTTATCTGATAGTAAACGTTTTACATAAGCTTCACATCCCCAGATCTTCATGAAGGACAAGCTTGGAACTCTTCCAATCCATATCTCATATGGTGTCTTGTCAACAATCCTAGACGGGGTTTTGTTTAGTGTGAATGCAGCGGTTGTGAGGGCGTATCTCCAGAAGGATGTTGGAAGACTAGCAAAACTCATCATTGACCTGACCATGTCCAACAAGGTCTTGTTTCTCCTTTCAGACACACCATTTAGTTGAGGTGTACCTGGTGGGGTCAGTTGTGTGACTATCCCACAACGTTTTAAATGATGATCGAATTCCTGGCTTAGATATTCACCACCACGATCAGATCGAAGGGCTTTAATCTTCTTCCCAGTCTGAGTTTCTACTTCATTCTGAAACTCCTTGAACTTTTCAAAGGTTTCAGATTTATGACTCATTAAGTAAATGTACCCATATCTACTTAAATCATCAGTAAACGTTATGAAGTATCTATAGCCTCCTCTAGCTTCTGTGCTCATTGGTTCACATACATCTGTATGTATGAGTGCCAATAGCTCAGTAGCTCTTTTACTTTTCCCAGTGAAAGGTGACATTGTCATCTTACCCATTAGGCATAACTCACATGTGTCAAATGATTCACAATCAATTGATTTCAGAACTCCATCTTTATGGAGTTTCTTCATGCGGTCCAAGCCAATGTGACCTAAGCGACAATGCCACAGATAGGCTTCACTCCTGTCATTCGTCTTTTGCTTCTTTTTATCAATGTTATAGATTTCGGATTTAAGTTCAACCACATAGAGTCCATTACTCAAGGGTGCTCGGGCATAGAAAATACCATTCTTATAGATAGAAAGGCAATTGTTCTTAACAATAAAATCATAGCCCTCAGAATCCAAAACCGAAAACGAAACAAGGTTCTTAGAAATTTCAGGAACGTAATAACAATTATTAAGTTCTAAAATCAAACCAGAAGGTAAAACTAAGTCATAGACTCCTACAGCAAGCGCAGCAACAATCGCCTTGTTTGCAACACGTAGGTCTATCTCTCCCTTCTCCACTTGCCTCCTACTTCTTAGCCCCTGCACATTCGAAGTAATGTGAGCACAGCATCCGGTATCTAATACCCAAGTAGTGGCAGTGGTTGTTAAGATTTCAATAACATTAATACATGAAGTGGGATTCACAGTCCCATTCTTCTTGTCTTCCAGGTATTTGGGACAGTTTCTCTTCCAGTGTCCCTTGGCCTTGCAGTAGAAGCACTCATGATCAGCAGGTACCTTAGACTTCTTAGTCGTCTTGGGTTGAGAAACTGGCTTGCCCTTCCCTTGGTGCTGTTTGTGCTTCCCATTGGCCGCCTTCTTGAACCCTTTCCCTTTGTTGACCATGAGAACTTCCTTCTTAGGTTCAACCATGATGTTCTGCTCAGCTGTCTTAAGCATGCCATGGAGCTCATTGAGGGTCTTGCCTATCCCATGCATATGGTAGTTCAATCTGAATTGAGCAAATCCATCATGCAGGGAGTGCAAGATGATATCAGTGGCCAACTCGTCATTGTAAGGAAAGCCCAATTGAGCCATCTGCTCAAAGAGACCAATCATGTCAAACACATGGTTGCTCACTGGCTTCCCTTACTCCAATTTCTTCTCAAGTATGGCCTTGTGAGTCTCATACCTCTCAATCCTAGCTTGTTCCTGAAACAACACTTTCAGGTTAGCCATGATTGTATGAGCATCCATGCGTTCAAACCTCTTTTGAAGGCCTGCAGGTTCCATGGCAGCGAGCATCAGGCAGGTGACAGGCACCGACTTAGCTCTTATCTCCTTTTCCTTTGCTTTCTCCTCATTAGTGGAAGCATCGGTCAGGGCAGGGATGGGTGTTTCCAGAACGTCCTCACATCCTTCGGATCCGAGAACAATTCTCAAGTTCCTTTCCCAATCGATATAGTTCGTACCGTTGAGCTTGTTTTTGTCAACAATTGACCGCAGGGTGAATTTCAAATCGCTACTAGACATGATTGCTACAAAAGGAAGTAACATGCAGATAAGTTTATGCTTGACATGCAAAAGCTTAAATTTTAAACATGCTTCAAAAATTAAGCAAATGCACATTTTATTCAAACAAGTTTGTCCCCAGTGAATAAAATGATTCCAAGATCCTATTTCAGATAAGACATTAGCGTACTTTGGCACTACCCTAAGTCTCATGTGATCTAGGTAAGTAACATTTACTAATTATAACTCTTTATAATTCTTGGTTGATGGACCACATCCTATGTGGACTCATCCTTATGTCTCAAGATCCAAAACTTTGCCTTTTGGTCTCTTGTTGAGTATAACCATATCAAGGTTTATGAATCCCTTATATAGATCCACCCTCACTATCCCAAGGTCAAAGAAGGACACCTTGCTTTGTCCAAACCTATCCAACTTATTCCTAGGGCATCATGGGTTATGACATGGGAAGGCATTATCTCAATATTCCTTTAGGGACTTAAGCATGCAATGGTTGTCTATTTACTAGTAAACAAAATAACATAAGTAAACAATCATGCAAAGCTTAAAATAATAAGGCATTCAAAATGCAATAATTAAATGTGATCCTAGTATGGCCCCTAAAACCAAAAACCAAAGATCTAATCTTCATGGGTCTTCTTTCCATGGATCTCCATCCTTGGTACCCTTCATGAATCTTCTTGGTCTTCTTGGGATCTTCTCGTAATACAAAATTTCTAATAATCTAATTACTGAAATTAAAAATTACAAAAATACATAACGATACGCATATCGTGTACAAAAATACATAACGATATGCAGATCGTATATTCTATCCTAAGAAGTGGGCCATACTAGTCACCTCATGCAAGCAATAATATCATAATATTATAAAACATGCATGCATACATAATATCAAATATTATTAATCAAAATAATAATGGAATATTATAAATCAAAATAATAATGGAATATTATAATGATAAAACATGTAACAAGATATTCAAACATATCCATATATAGAATTAATCATATTAATAATTAAATTGCATCATTGGATAAAATATGCATAAATAAGGTAAGATATCAAATATCCTTATCTTAATCAAGTGAGAATCTATCATAACAAATTTTTAGGAAATTATATTGTAGATAATATCAAATATTATCCAATTAGGCAAATAAGATCTTATCTTATTCTTTTTAGGAAAAATCCAAAATCTACCCAACCGGACCGAGTCGCACCCGAGTCAAACCCGGACCAACCCGTGCCCACTGAACCGCGTAGCCACTGTGCAGACCGAGCCAAGTTCGTGCAGTCCGAACCATGGCTCCCACTATAGACCACACCCGAGCCCACGCACAGACCGGACCAACCCGGGTCCACCGTGATACGGGGGTTAGCCGTGTAGAAGATGGATCTAGGCAACGGATCTCAAAACAAAAGAAAACACAAGATTAGAACAATAGCGGAAGGGAAACTAATGGATAGGATAATAGATAGAACCAATAGAAACGACGAGAAAACCCGCTTGCTTGATAGCAAGGAACCTTGTCGAACGATCTACCAACCCGATCTCTACAACGCCACACAACCAAGAATCGCGGACGAACTTGGAGCACATAGAGGATTGCTTATGAAGTACGAAATCACCAACTCCAGAGGGACTTGACAAAGACGAAAACAACTAAGCAGGAAAGAACAATCGATTGAGACTCTCACGGGGAGCCGAGTTTTCAAAGCAAAAACCAAGCTCTGTTTTTGTGTTTTAACAATGTGAGAAATCTAACTAATGAAGAAGACAAGGGAGGCCTTAAATACCCTAGGAGGGCCGGCCCTAGCTTCCCAAAAACGGGTTACACTTAATCCCGAACTATCCGAAAATAGAAAGCTTAAAACAATTAAATAATAATCCTAAAAATATCCAATGCAGAAATTAATAAGATTAAACATATGTAACGTTGACCAATAAAGTCAACGCCTTGACTTTGGACTTGTCCTCTTTGTCACGTGATACATCATGTGTCATAAACGTCTCCCGCTCTTGACGTAGTTCCTTCAATCTTGACCTAGTAATCGGTCCATCAAAGGTTGGCACTAATGGCGGGGATGATTCCTCATCATTCTCCCCTTCTTGAAAAGGACTCGTCCTCGAGTCATCAACATCAGCGGCTGCATAAGGGTAAGATCACCGACATTGAATATCGGACTCACGCCATAGTCATCGGGCAGCTCCAACACATAGGCATTGTCGCCTACTCTCTTCAGCACCTTGAACGGTCCATCACCTCTGGGAGACAGCTTCGACTTCCTCTGCTCCGGGAACCGCTCCTTGCACAGGTGTAGCCACACCAAGTCGCCGGGCTCGAACAACACCTGACGTCGGCCGTGATTAGCTCGGGCTGCGTTCTTCGCTGTAGTAGCTTCCAAACGAGCCTTAGTCCGCTCGTGCAGCTCCTTCATGAACTCAACCTGTCTATCAGCATCAAAGTCTGCTCATTCCGGTAAAGGCAATGGCTTAAGATCCAAAGGGGTTAGGGGATTCAAACCATACACACATTCAAAAGGGGACATATTAGTAGAAGAATAAATAGTCCTATTATAAGCAAACTCAACATGTGGTAAGGCTTCTTCCCAACTTTTCAGATTAGATTTAATAACAGCCCTAAGGATAGTACCCAATGTACGGTTAGTGACCTCAGTTTGTCCATCTGTCTGGGGGTGACTAGCAGTAGAGAACAACAACTTAGTACCAAGTTTACCCCACAAAGTCTTCCAAAAGTAACTCAGAAATTTGACATCCCTATCACTCACAATAGTACGAGGTACACCATGCAACCGAACAATCTCTCTAAAAAACAAATCAGCAACATTCCTAGCATCATCAGTTTTATGGCATGCAATAAAGTGAGCCATCTTAGAGAACCTATCAACAACCACAAATATAGAATCTCTCCCCTTCTTAGTCCTAGGCAATCCAACAATAAAATCCATACTAATATCAACCCAAGGAAAGCAAGGAATAGGCAAAGGAGTATAAAGACCATGCGGTTTTGCCTGTAAGCACTCAACACAGCGTTTGATAAAATTATCTACATCCCTAAGCATGTGTGGCCAATAGAAATGAGTATGCAACATGTTATAAGTCTTATCTCTACCAAAATGACCCATCAATCCACCTCTATGGGACTCATCAACAAGTAACAACCGTAGAGAACAAACAGGAATGCACACCTTATCAACTCGAAACAAGAATCCATCAAACAAGAAAAACTTATCAAATGAACCCTTTTCCACACAATGCTTATAAATCACTCCAAAATCAGCATCCATATCATACAACTCCTTAATATAAATGAATCCAAGGACCCGAGCATCCAAAGTAGTCAAGAGTGTATGTCTCCTAGAAAGGGCATCAGCTACAACATTATCTTTTCCTTTCTTATACTTAATCACATAGGGAAATGTTTCTATGAATTCCATCCACCTACCATGCCTCCTATCCAACTTATCTTGACTCCTAAAATGCTTTAAGGACTCATGATCAGTTTTAAGCACAAATTCTCTAGGCCAAAGGTAGTGTTGCCAAGTTTTCAGCACTCTAAACAAGGCATATAATTCCCTATCATAAGTAGAATAATTCAAGCATGCACCTTTCAACTTTTCAGAAAAGAAGGCAATAGGCTTACCTTCCTGCATGAGGACTCCTCCAATACCAATGCCAGAGGCGTCACACTCTACTTCAAAGGGGCGAGTGAAGTCAGGCAGAACCAGCAATGACGCGTGTGTCAAGCGATCCTTGAGAGTCTGGAACACCTTTTCTTGAGCTTCACCCCAACGGAATGGAGTATTCTTCTTTGTGATCTCTGTCAGCGGGGCTGCAATGGTGCTAAAATCTCGAACGAACCTCCTGTAGAAGCCAGCCAGGCCGTGGAAACTGCGCACGTCACCTAGGTTCTTCGGGGTCGGCCAGTCACGGATGGCTTGCACCTTCTCTTGATCCACTTGCAGTCCATGAGCACTCACTACAAAACCAAGAAACACAACTCTGTCAGTGCAAAAATCACACTTCTTCAGATTTCCATACAACTGTACAACTCTGAGAGTGGATAAAACTTCCCTGAGGTGCTCTGCATGTGCTTCCAAAGATTTACTGTAGATCAGAATATCATCAAAGTAAACTACAACAAATATACCAATAAAAGATCTCAAGACATGATTCATAAGACGCATAAAGGTAGAGGGGGCATTAGTCAAACCGAAAGGCATAACAAGCCACTCATACAAACCAAACTTCGTCTTGAATGCTATCTTCCATTCGTCTCCTTCCTTCATCCGGATTTGATGGTATCCACTGCGAAGATCGATCTTGGAGAAGGTGGAGGCGCCATGGAGCTCATCCAACATGTCATCGAGCCTGGGGATCGGATGCCTGTACTTGATCATGATGTTATTAATAGCCCTGTAATCAACACACATACGCCAAGTATTGTCCTTTTTGGGGACGAGTAAAACAGGACAGCACACTGGGATCGGCTCTCTCTAACATACCCTTTATCTAGAAGGTCCTGGACTTGGTTCTGGATTTCCTGGGTCTCAGTAGGGTTCATCCTATAGGCAGGCCGGTTGGGTAGGGTAGCACCGGGAATCAGGTCAATCTGGTGCTCAATGCCTCTAATAGGGGGTAGGCCAGGGGGTATCTCATCCGGGAAGACATCAAGGAACTCATCTAAAAGGGTCCGGATAGAAGCTGGGAGTGTAGCTCGGTCGTCGTCACCTAACAGGGTATAGGCCTGACAAAGGGACATGAGGGCGACGTCCGGGGGAAGGTAATCTACCAGGTGGTCTCTGCTGGATGCTAAGAGCACTCGGCTAGGGGTAGAGGCGAGGGTGAGGTCGGTCCGTGTGGAGGCAGTGGATGGTTCGGCTGGGGACTTACCCTTACGCTCGGCCTCTCTTTTCTTATCATAAGCCTCAGCCACTTGAAGCGGCGTCATCGGTTTCAACACCACTTTCCTACCACGAAACTCAAAGGCATGTTGGTTAGTACGTCCATCATGAATAACATGTCTATCAAATTGCCAAGGATGACCTAACAAAATATGACAAGCTTGCATAGGAACAATATCACATAAAATTTCATCCTCATAAGTTCCTAGCTTAAGTGTAATCTTAGCTTGCTTATTCACCTTGAGTTCACCACAGTCATTCATCCAATGAAGTCTATAAGGTCTAGGATGCAAAAAAGTAGGGAGTTGCAGTTTGTTAACTAATTCAACACTAGCAATATTACAATAACTACCACCAACAATAATCATGTTGTAAACTTTCCCTTTAACAAGACATCTTGTATGAAATAAATTCTCATGCTGATTATCATCACAAGGAGCCTGATTAACATGCAAAGTCCTCCTAACAATCAATGAATCACCATGCTCATATTCAATAAAATCCAAATCATCATCATTGGCATGCTCATTCATATCATGGCTAGCAACTAAATTTTCATGCTCAGTGTCAGACTCAGACTCTAACTCACCCAAATGATTAATCATCAAAACACGAGTATTAGGACAATCCTTCATGTAATGACCCTTTCCTTGACATTTAAAGCAAGTGATATCTCTAGCTCTAGGAGGAGGGTCAGCAGGGTTACCTCGTGTAACTGCAGGGGCGGGCCGTGTGGGCTGCTGTGGTGCGGTGGAGGTAGAGGGATGCGTACCACGGGAATTCTGCTCATTGCCGCGAGGCAGACCGGTTGCTGGACGGGATCTCTGGTGTCCGGTGCGGCCCTGCTGCTGGTCGGGACGCCAGCTTTGGCGTTGTGGCACCGTGCGGTGTTGTTGGGTATAGCTGGACTTGAATTGTCTCTCCACTTTAATTGCTTGGTGTAGCAAATCTGTCATGGTAGAATAGGGATACAATTCTATAGTGTCAGCTAAATGAGGATGCAAGATACGTAGATACCTGGACATAGTGGCCTCTTCATCTTCGACGACGTTGCCGCGTGCCATGGCTATCTGCATATTGTTGTAGACCTCTTCAACACCTAACGAGCCTTGCCTCATAGTCTCCAAACGGTTGCGGAGAACTCTATTGTGGTGGTGGGGAACGAAGCGGGCCCTCATCATAGCTCTCATCTGGTTCCATGTGTTGACCGGAGGGTCCCTGGCTTGTCTACGAGCCTTCACAACAGAATCCCACCAAACCAAATCATAACCAGTAAATTCAAGAGCATCGAGTTGTACCTTTTTATGTTCAGGGAAATTGTGGCAACCCCAAATCTGCTCAATCTTCGTCTCCCATTCAAGGTAGACGTCTGGATCACACTTTCCATCAAAAGCCGGGATCTTCACTTTGATCCGTCCAATGCCGTCTTGTTCGGCGTCACGGCGGCGGGGCTGTCCGCGGTCATTCCGGGGGCGGTAAGGACGCCACTCATTATGCTCCTCGTGCTCATAGTCCTGCATATTATCATCACCCCATAAACTAGAACGTATCGACATAGGAGGGGACTCAGACCTATCACGAGGTGCGGGATGCCGAATCGGGCGTATGCGGTCGGTGCCAGTGGCTCTCGGTTGGCGATGCTCGTCCATCGCCGCTTGGTAGGCCGTGGCTTGGTCGACCAAGGGCTCGGTGGCGGGAAGCGGTGCGCTATGCGATGGACCAATGTGTTCCTGCGTAGCCGGGAGTGGGTTGGAGCGGGTCTCCAACGAGTCAAACTTCGCAGACAACTGTGCGACTGTAGAAGCCAACTGTTGTAGCATCGCCTGCATATCGACATGGGAACCATTTGCAGTAACCTGTTCATCACCGGAACCTGTCATGATCACCACTTAGACGAACACAGAAAGACGTTAAGGTTAGGAAAACAAAAAAAAACTCTCAAGTGTTTGCACTCGGTGATTGTACAACCTGCGAAGTTAGGCTCGTAAATGACAAGTTCTCTATGTGCTCAAGATACGCAGCAAATCAAGGTCAAGCAGAGATGTAGTAGACAAGATAAGTAGATGTACGACGAAAAATGACTCAAACAAAAGCGAGACTAGAGAACGACTCAACAAGGAAAGCGACATAACTATAGTCACAAGAATGAAATGCAACTAAAGATGGGGGTATATATGTGTTTCGAACTCAAGAAAAGTGAATTGCAAGTTAGAAAGACGTACCTTTGTCGACTCGGAACGAAGCCAATTAGAGCCGAGAGTGACCCGAGGGAACGGAAGGGAGAAGGGGTTCGGGCAAGAGGGGGGGTAGTGCTCGACTGAGGGCAACCCGGGGTGGGACCCGGTCGGGTTGGGGTCGGGTGGGGTGGACTGAGAGCAACCCGGGGTGGGACCCAGTCGGGTTGGGGTCGGGTGGGGTGGACTGAGAGCAACCCGGGGTGGGACCCGGTCGGGTTGGGGTCGGGTGGGGACATGCTGAGAGCAACCCAGGGTGGGACCCGGTCGGGTTGGGGTCGGGTGGGGACAGGCTGGGTGGGGACAGGCCGGGTGGGGCTCGACTAAGCGGAACCCGGGCAGGACCCGGTCGGGTGGAGGCCGGGTGGTGGCGACTGAGCGCAACCCGGGGTGGGACCCGGTCGGGTTGGGGCCGGGTCGGTGGCAGGTACGTGAGGGCTGGGTTAACTGAGGCTCACCCGGTCTGGACCCGGTCGGGTTGTGGCCGGGTACTGTTGCGGCGACAAAGAGGTCCGAAAAAAAAATCTGAAACGGAACCCTAAATTTTTTTTTTTAATATTTCGAAAAAAAAAAAAATCTGAAAAATTCTCAAAAATCCCAGATGCCTTTTCCTCTTTTTTTTTTTTGAATTTCGATAATGGTTTTTTTGTTTTGATATAAATTTCTTTTAGGCAACTTATTTTTCCTGGGATATTACACCATAAAGATAAAATAAAATCTCTAGAAAATCAAGCAAGTATCTTAAAGATTAACAAAATTGAACAACCGGATCTCTGGCGCGCACGAACCTGGACGCCGTCGTGTCTTGCTCGCCAAGATAGGGTTCGAACAACAATGGTGGAAGGGGGGGGGGGGCTGAAATTTTTGTTGATTTTTGGACGGTTTTGGTATGTTTTTGTGGATCCTCGTAGTCACAATCAACCGCAACGAACTCCTTTCCAAGACAAACAAGAGCAAACAATCAGTCAGACTAACAATTCACTAATGTGACTCAAACAAAGAAATTCAATTGACGATTGAAAACAGGAAGATCCAATTTTTGATGATGAATCTGGAACCGTCAAAGGCGATCCGAAGCCGCAAAGCTCTGATACCAATTGATACGGGGGTTAGCCGTGTAGAAGATGGATCTAGGCAACGGATCTCAAAACAAAAGAAAACACAAGATTAGAACAATAGCGGAAGGGAAACTAATGGATAGGATAATAGATAGAACCAATAGAAACGACGAGAAAACCCGCTTGCTTGATAGCAAGGAACCTTGTCGAACGATCTACCAACCCGATCTCTACAACGCCACACAACCAAGAATCGCGGACGAACTTGGAGCACGGAGAGGATTGCTTATGAAGTACGAAATCACCAACTCCAGAGGGACTTGACAAAGACGAAAACAACTAAGCAGGAAAGAACAATCGATTGAGACTCTCACGGGGAGCCGAGTTTTCAAAGCAAAAACCAAGCTCTGTTTTTGTGTTTTAACAATGTGAGAAATCTAACTAATGAAGAAGACAAGGGAGGCCTTAAATACCCTAGGAGGGCCGGCCCTAGCTTCCCAAAAACAGGTTACACTTAATCCCGAACTATCCGAAAATAGAAAGCTTAAAACAATTAAATAATAATCCTAAAAATATCCAATGCAGAAATTAATAAGATTAAACATATGTAACGTTGACCAATAAAGTCAACGCCTTGACTTTGGACTTGTCCTCTTCGTCACGTGATACATCATGTGCCATAAACGTCTCCAGCTCTTGACGTAGTTCCTTCAATCTTGACCTAGTAATCGGTCCATCAAAGGTTGGCACTAATGGCGGGGATGATTCCTCATCACACCGCGCCAAGCCGCGCAGACCCGCGAACAGTTCGCGGTCTGCTGGGTGGTGCGACCCACTGTTGGCCGCTCCAGCCGCGCGTGCTGAGCCGCGGTCCACACCGCTGGACCCCTGCGCACGATTCAGGGTGCGCGCCGAACCGGATCCAATCCGGTTCGGTACTGTTCATTTTTTTTATTTTTATTTTTGAATTTTCAGAAATCAATTTCAAAAATCAGATTTCAGAAAAGAAAAAAAAAATTTGGGTATTGATTCATCTTTTGAAAATCAAAATTTTCACTTAATGGTTTAAACATGCAAAAATTCATATTTCTAGCATAATCAAACCTTATGAATCAAAATTTTGGATGGAGAAAAAATTGTTTAAAAGTTCTAAACTTTTCCATGCATATTAGAAGCAAAGTTCTCAACTTCCACATCCAATCAATCAAAATCTCAATTTTAATCATGTAATTTAACCTATATATCAATATTACATGAAGTTTGAATATTAACATGCATCAAAAATAATTCTTTTGATAATTGATCTTATCAAATCATGCAAGAGGCTCTGATACCACTGTAGGGAATTTAGATGCTTAAAGCGGAATTTCAGGAAACTATTTCCTAGCATCTAACAAGGATCTCATGCATGAACTAATAGGAATATAGTATAGTTAGAGTTACATACCTTTTGATGCGAGCCTGAAACGTTCCTGCAGGATTTCAGCGGAGATCGAAAGCCCCAAGTGTGGCTTCTCTAATTGGTCCACACGAGTCTGGAATCTGGATCGCCTTTGATCTCGTCTGCTAGAACGACGAACGAAGGAAACGAACGTGGCTTGAATTAGGGTGTCTCGACCGTATGTTACTTGGAGGAGGAGCAATTTCAATATCTTATATCTATATGATGTACGTGTGTCATGATTCATTATATAGTATCAATATATCATTTATAGAGTCCCGTTCTGATAAACAACTCCCTTAAGATAAACACTACACATAAACGACAGCCTTAGGATGGAGAAGATGAACGGCCACGATTGAAGGAGAAGCAACACGGGATAAATACCGAGTTGGAGACGCGGTGGCAGCATTGTAATTTAAAGTAATTTGAACGTTGTATTACAACATTACCCTTACCCCTAACCGGCGCCAAAAGGCCCAAAAACGTTTCAGATGCCTCAAACCTTCGACTCTCTGAAAGCAAAAACCCTCACCAGCTGAAGACGCGAATACAAATCGAGCGAAACACAGAACTCGATTTGAGAAAGACGATCATAGTTGAAGAGAAGAAGACGAATCCACGCACTCAGACGCTCTCAATTGCACAAGTACAAGCAAATACAAACAAAAAACAACATGAGCGACACAGATTACAGTCAAGACGACTTGGGAGGTGCGAATAACACATTTAGGGTTTCAATTTCACATAGATTACTCAGAAATCAAGTTTCGAAACTTCGTTAAATGTTGTTGCACCATTACAAACACATAGCTCAATGTTACGATTGTTAGCGTTGCTTCAGTATTTTTTTTTCGTTGGGACATTGTTCTCCTGATCTGAATTCTGTGTTCGTGTCGTTTCCTGAGGTTCAATTGGGACTTGGAGGATCATTATCTTCTTAAAGAGTTCATCCCTTTGTGATGAAAAACTAGGTTTACGTGAGGTTCATTTTAGGTGTTCGGGGTTCATTTGCTTTTACATTAGTTCATGCCTGTGTTTACCTGAGATGCATTTTTCAGTGAGGTTCATTATCGAGTTAGAGGTTCATTTTCTTCTTCCAGATTGCATGCCTTTGAGATAAAAAATTAGGTTTTCCTGAGGTTGATTTTATGAATTGGTGGTTCATTTGCTTTTACCAGAGTTCATGCATGTGTTTCCCTGAGTTGCATTGAATCCATGAGGTTCATTTATGACTTAGAGGTTCATTTATGAGTTGCAGATTTCATGCCTTTGTGATAAAAAATTAGTTTTACCTGAGGTTCATTTGCTCTTACCAGAGTTCATGCATGTGTTGTGGGTTCATTAGAGTTCATTTGCTTTTACAGGGTTTATTTAGTTTTTCTGAGGTTCATTTTAGGAGTTGGGGGTTCAATCTAGGTGTTGGGGGTTCATTGGGTTTTTCTGAGGTTCATTTTAGGTGTTGGGGGTTCATTTGCTTTTACAGGGTTCATTTGGTTTTTCTGAGGTTCATGTTAAGTGTTGGGGGTTCATTTTAGTTGTTGGGGGTTCATTAGGTTTTTTTGAGGTTCATTTTAGGTGTTGGGGGTTCATTTGCTTTTACAGGGTTCATTAGGTTTTTCTGAGGTTCATTTTAGGAGTTGGGGGTTCAATTTAGGTGTTGGGGGTTCATTAGGTTTTTCTGAGGTTCATTTTAGGTGTTGGGGGTTCATTTGCTTTTACAGGGTTCATTTGATTTTTCTGAGGTACATTTTAGGAGTTGGGGGTTCAATTTAGGTGTTGGGGGTTCATTAGGTTTTTCTGAGGTTCATTTTAAGTGTTGGGGGTTCATTTTAGGTGTTGGGGGTTCATTAGGTTTTTTTGAGGTTCATTTTAGGTGTTGGGGGTTCATTAGGTTTTTCTGAGGTTCATTTTAGGTGTTGGGGGTTCATTTGCTTTTACAGGGTTCATTTGGTTTTTCTGAGGTTCATTTTAGGAGTTGGGGGTTCAATTTAGGTGTTGGGGGTTCATTAGGTTTTTTTGAGGTTCATTTTAGGTGTTGTGGGTTCATTAGGTTTTTCTGAGGTTCATTTTAGGTGTTGGGGGTTCAATTTAGGTGTTGGGGGTTCATTAGGTTTTTCTGAGGTTCATTTTAGGTGTTGGGGGTTCATTTGCTTTTACAGGGTTCATTTGGTTTTTCTGAGGTTCATTTTAGGAGTTGGGGGTTCAATTTAGGTGTTGGGGGTTCATTAGGTTTTTCTGAGGTTCATTTTAGGTGTTGGGGGTTCATTTTAGGTGTTGGGGGTACATTTTAGGAGTTGGGGGTTCATTTTAGGTGTTGGGGATTCATTAGATTTTTATGAGGTTCATTTTAGGTGTTGGGGGTTCATTTGCTTTTACAAGGTTCATTTGGTTTTTCTGAAGTTCATTTTAGGAGTTGGGGGTTCAATTTAGGTATTGGGGGTTCATTAGGTTTTTTTGAGGTTCATTTTAGGTGTTGGGGGTTCATTAGGTTTTTCTGAGGTTCATTTTAGGTGTTGGGGGTTCAATTTAGGTGTTGGGGGTTCATTAGGTTTTTCTGAGGTTCATTTTAGGTGTTGGGGGTTCATTTGCTTTTACAGGGTTCATTTGGTTTTTCTGAGGTTCATTTTAAGTGTTGGGGGTTCATTTTAGTTGTTGGGGATTCATTAGGTTTTTTTGAGGTTCATTTTAGGTGTTGGGGGTTCATTTGCTTTTACAGGGTTCATTAGGTTTTTTTGAGGTTCATTTTAGGAGTTGGGGGTTCAATTTAGGTGTTGGGGGTTCATTAGGTTTTTCTGAGGTTCATTTTAGGTGTTGGGGGTTCATTTGCTTTTACAGGGTTCATTTGGTTTTTCTGAGGTTCATTTTAGGAGTTGGGGGTTCAATTTAGGTGTTGGGGGTTCATTAAGTTTTTCTGAGGTTCATTTTAAGTGTTGGGGGTTCATTTTAGGTGTTGGGGGTTCATTAGGTTTTTTTGAGGTTCATTTTAGGTGTTGGGGGTTCATTAGGTTTTTCTGAGGTTCATTTTAGGTGTTGGGGGTTCATTTGCTTTTACAGGGTTCATTTGGTTTTTCTGAGGTTCATTTTAGGAGTTGGGGGTTCAATTTAGGTGTTGGGGGTTCATTAGGTTTTTTTGAGGTTCATTTTAGGTGTTGGGGGTTCATTAGGTTTTTCTGAGGTTCATTTTAGGTGTTGGGGGTTCATTTGCTTTTACAGGGTTCATTTGGTTTTTCTGAGGTTCATTTTAGGAGTTGGGGGTTCAATTTAGGTGTTGGGGGTTCATTAGGTTTTTCTGAGGTTCATTTTAGGTGTTGGGGGTTCATTTTAGGTATTGGGGGTACATTTTAGGAGTTGGGGGTTCATTTTAGGTGTTGGGGATTCATTAGATTTTTCTAAGGTTCATTTTAGGTGTTGGGGGTTCATTTGCTTTTACAGGGTTCATTTGGTTTTTCTGAAGTTCATTTTAGGAGTTGGGGGTTCAATTTAGGTGTTGGGGGTTCATTAGGTTTTTTTGAGGTTCATTTTAGGTGTTGGGGGTTCATTAGGTTTTTCTGAGGTTCATTTTAGGTGTTGGAGGTTCAATTTAGGTGTTGGGGGTTCATTAGGTTTTTCTGAGGTTCATTTTAGGTGTTGGGGGTTCATTTGCTTTTACAGGGTTCATTTGGTTTTTCTGAGGTTCATTTTAGGTGTTGGGGGTTCATTTGCTTTTACAGGGTTCATTAGGTTTTTCTGAGGTTCATTTTAGGTGTTGGGGGTTCATTTTAGGTATTGGGGGTACATTTTAGGAGTTGGGGGTTCATTTTAGGTGTTGGGGATTCATTAGATTTTTCTGAGGTTCATTTTAGGTGTTGGGGGTTCATTTGCTTTTACAGGGTTCATTTGGTTTTTCTGAAGTTCATTTTAGGAGTTGGGGGTTCAATTTAGGTGTTGGAGGTTCATTTTAGGTGTTGGGGATTCATTAGGTTTTTCTGAGGTTCATTTCAGGTGTTGAGCTTCATTTGCTTTTACAGTGTATGAACTTCTATGCAGTTGTTGTATTTAAACAGGGTATTGTTACAGTTTACTTCATAGTCTGAAGTTGGTCTTACAATTGTCCTGTTTCTCTTAGCAGGCTCAACTAGACAATCGCGACAACAAAAAAGGCTTATACACAAAGACATTGAGGTGCCGTATGAGAGTACAGAGAGTACTAGTAGCGATGACATTCCACTTATAAGGAAAATCTCTGCGAAGAAATCTGTTGTAAAGAGAATACAACAATAAAAGAGCACAACACCAGCTAAAAAAGCCACAACAATGCCGAGACAAAAGAGGAGGAGTACTAAGAGAGAGAGACAGCCAGGCAACAAGGATTTGAAGGGACAAGCTTCAAAATCAGAACAACCTCCAGAAAAAAAGCAGTGTACTGAAACAGCAGACTCTGAAGATGAGAAGCTTTCTCAGTATTCTACACCAGGCAACACAACTGCAGATACACCAAACATACAAGCAGATGAATTGCATTTAGAAGTAGAAGCCAAGGGGAAAGGAAAGGAGGTTGAAGACATAGAAAGCCTCAGCTCACAGGAAGAGAAGAAGAGCAGTTCATCTCAGAGTTCTGGGAAAACAACACCAACCACAAGGACAATGACTGCAATTCAAACAGATGAAGCAGTTCAGTTAGAGAGTTCCAGTGAGGAGGAGATTGAGGACAACTTCAGGAACAAACAAAAGACTACACAGATTGAAGAAAGGAAGGACAAGGGGAAGAGGAAAATTGACATTGATGAGGAAGAAACTGCAAAGAAGAACAACGAAGAAAAATGCGCTGTAGATAAGGGAACAGGAGAGATGAAGCTGTTAATTACCAAGAAAAAAAGGAAAAGCAGAGAGAACCAAAGGAAAGCAAGCAGTTGGAGATAATCCCTGCCAACCTCAAGATAAAGACAGAAGATGATGGCACACAGTACATCTGGTTGGCAACTAGGAATATCCCAAAGGTGTTTGTCAATGCGCTGGAATCCATCCCTGAAAACAGGAAGGCACAGACTAAGGTCTGGATTAGGGAGATCGGATTTGAGAGCATGCTCGATTTAAAGATTAAAGGAGTGCCTCATTGTCTTGCTTTCTGGATACTCGAACACTATGACGAGGTCAAATGTGAGATAAAGCTGAATGATGGCAGCATCATTAATGTGACAGAGGAGGAAGTGCAGAGGGTGCTCATGATCCCTAGAGGCCAGAGGACAGTGGAAAGGAGAGGCAAAGAGGTTGCTGATGACGCCATTATAAAGGAATGGAAAGAATATTTCGACAACATCAAGCAAATCAGGCCAAGTCATGTGGCAGCCAAACTCAAAACCTGCACCGACAAACTCTGGTTCAAAAGGATGTTCCTTGTCATGTTCATGTCTGTGCTAGTCGAGAGCAACCAAAAAGGAACTATTCCTCAACACATGATGATCAGCGACGTTGAGGACGTAAAGGGATACAACTGGTGTAGGTTTGTCATGAGTGTCTTGCCTCAAACAACAACTGAATGGAAGGCCAAGAAAGAGAGGTTCTTCAGAGGCCCAATCGTCTTCCTCGTGGTAAAAAACTCTTGTTTATTATTTTTTTGTAAAGAACAGTTAGTAGTGAGTGTATTCTGTCCAAGCATTGGGTTCATTGGTAATAACTACTAGGTTCATCATTTACAACTAATATGTTCATTGAGTATAATGACAAGGTTCATCAGACAAAGAATAGGTTATACACTACAAAAATCGACCAGGTTCATTGGTGCTGTCTTGCAGGTTCATTACTTTTCTCATGCAGGTTCATTTGTTTAACTTGTAGCCACAATTAGTAGTGAGAGTACCGTGTCCAAGCATTGGGTTCATTAGTTATAACTAGTAGGTTCATCATTTATAACTAACAGGTTCATTGAGTATAAGGAAGAGGTTCATCACACATAGAATAAGTTATACACTTGAAAAATCGACCAGGTTCATTGGGGCAGGTTCATTACTTTTCTCATGCAGGTTCATTTGTTTGACTTGTAGCAACAATTAGTAGTGAGGGTACTCTGTCCAAGCATTGGGTTCATTAGTTATAACTACTAGGTTCATCAATTACAACTAACAGGTTCATTGAGTATAAGGAAAATGTTCATCACACATACAATAGCTTATACACTTCAAGAATCGACCAGGTTCATTGGTGCTGTCTTGTAGGTTCATTAATTTTCTAATGCAGGTTCATTTGTTTTGACTTGTAGCAACAGTTAGTAGTGAGTGAACTCTGACCAAGCATTGGGTTCATTAGTTATAACTACTAGGTTCATCATTTACAACTACCAGGTTCATTGAGAATAAGTAACGGGTTCATTGAGTATAAGTAACATCTACTACTGTGTATTACTTTCCATGTCATGTGTGTACTAATGTATGTATGAACTTCTATGCAGTTGTTGTATTTAGACAGGGTATCTGTCTTCGAAAATACAAACCCGAATAATACACCAGTTTTCCTAGGATGGACAGATGAGAGTTTGGAAGAAAGGGAGAAGAGGGAGATAAAGAGTGGAGGATTTGGGTTAGGAACTCTTCAAGACCAAAGACCATCAAAAGAGGGAAGAGAACAACCATACATGAACAACAAGCTACAGGTAAACATCAAGCTTCATGTCCAAAAAATAGTATAGTGGGTTCATCAGTTTACACAGCAAGGTTCATTAACTTACAGATTGAGGTTCATTTATAGTTAAGGTTCACATAAACTTGTTGTCTTGTATGCAGGACTGGCTTAATAACTTCACCAAACAACAGATTGTAGTGGCCAACGAAATGTTGAAACTCACTGCCATGATGGAAAACTTGCCAAAGGAATTCAATGCAGAGCCCAAGGTCCAGAGCATGATCAAAACAGCCCAAACGCTGATTGGCGACAAAAAGGCCGAGGAAGAGGAAAGAAGCGAATTTGAGAAGATATGGAATGATGCCGACCACCCTTTCTGGAGCGATCCACAGCTCATAGAATGCTTGAGACAGGTGGAGAAGGCTGATGCTTCAAAAGAAAAGATCAAGATCTCAAATGCTGAACCTTCCACTTCTAAGGCAACACAGGGCATTGATACCGCACAAAATTGGGAGGATGTAAACATAGTTATGAATGAGTACATTGACGTGCTCAGTGACAGAGAGGAGGAAAGAGATGAAGTTCAACAGCTAGAGAAATAGAGGGCGCAAGGCACTGCGCATGAGACTGTTGTTGGTACTAAGGACAAGGAACCAACACCCCCAGCACCAACACCCCCCACACCAACACCCCGCGCACCAACACCCCGCGCACCAGCAACAACGAAGAAGGCCAGAAAGTCTCCGCGTTTGAAAATTCCATCTTTCAAGCTTATAAGTTCAGAGGAGTCGGATGACGTTGAGACTGAGAAAAACGATGATGAAGAACCTTCAGTGCTCATAGGGTCAGAGGAGGTACAAGAAATTGGTGTTGCGGAAGCGATGGATGAAGAACAAGCAGTGGCTGCTGCACATAAGGACAAGGAGCTCGCTGAAGCAGAAAAGGCAAAAGAAAAGGGCAAGGGGAAACAAGTGGTGGCTGATGCTGATGTAGTTCACGGGCCAAGGCACAAGAAACTTGGGGAAAAGCTCAGAAGCCCCTACAAAAGCCGCACTGTCGACATCTTTGCCAGTAGACCAAAGGAGGCAATCGTGATGCACACCTACTATAACCACTGCAGCATAGGAGGGTAAATATACATACATTCTGACATATTTTATTTTATTTTATTATTATGCAAAATATTAGAGATAAAGGTTTACTACTGCATAACACTTTTGTTCCTATGCAATTGAATAGTGAGGCGCTCTTCAAATACAAGTCGCTGAAAGTCTCCGGAATGGAGTTGGCAATGGATGTGGACATCCACTACAAAGCAATTGATGATTGGTCAACCATTTTGAACACTAATGAGGAGGTAAAAAGCAGCAACAAGCCCAGCAGAGCATTCCTGTATGTATACCAAATGGTAAGTAAAAATGGTTAAAAGTTAAAAGAATAAGCTGCATGCATATACTATGCGGTTCAACAGTAAATAAAATGAGGTTCATCATTTTATTTAGATAGCAATAGGATTGGATTTCACACTAGGTGCATCAGTTTGCATACGAGGTTCATCAGTTTCAACAGAGAGGTTCATTCAATATAACTAAGAGGTTCATCATTTACAACTAACAGGTTCATTGAGTATAAGTAACATGTTCATCAGAAATAGAATAGGTTAGACACTTCAAAAATGCACCATTTTCATTGGTGCTGTCTTGCATGTTCATTTGGGACCTCAGCAAACAGACTGGAATATGTAGATAGCAATAAGATTGGATTTCACACTAGGTTCATCAGTTTGCATACGAGGTTCATCATATGAAAAGTGAAGTCCTATAAGTTCAACAATTTATCTGTCCACGTTGTGGCTTGAATATATAATTCCCGTATACTAACAAAAAATCGTGAAATTTTGAAACAGAATATAACCTTGAAAGATCAACTGGGCGAGTTCACGAGGAACTTCAACAACGCAGTGGCTGAGGTGCATGGACGAAAATTAAAGGACATAGACATGGTAAATTTATTGCTATTCTAAGCTTGTCTGTTTTTTGTATTTATTCTGTTCATAATTTTTTGTGAGTTAATTTCAAATGTCACTAACTAAACGGATTATTACAGGTTTTTGTATCGGTCATAATCCACAATGACCGTTACTTTCTAATTGCCATGAACATTAAGAGTAAAACCCTTCATGTGCTAGACAGTGTGCCGAACAGCGGTGATACGCAGCTCTATCAGGAAGCGATTCACAAGATTGTAAGTGTACAATAATTGATTAAATTGTCTTGTTACTAGTGAGTGAACTCTGCCCAAGCATTAGGTTCATGACTTATAACTACTAGGTTCATCATTTACAACTACCAGGTTCATTGAGTATAAGTAACAGGTTCATCAGACATTGAATACGTTATACACTTAAAAAATCCTCCAGGTTCATTGGTGTTGTCTTGTAGGTTAATTAATTTTCTCATGCAGGTTCATTGGTTTGACATGAAACCAACAGTTAAATTGTGTTGTTGACAACATTTTTTTGACTGTTTGGGTTAAAATTCATTTGTTCTCTTTATGCTTGTGTGCAGGTACACATGACTGAAATATACTTCCACCAGAATCACTTGGCCAGGAGAGCAAGCAAGATTGAATCTGCACAGCATAAGCCACAATTGATTCCTCTATCGGTCTAGTCTGACGGAGCAGAAGAACAAGACTCTGGGGTGTTTATCATGAGATACATGGAGAAGTACATGGGCGTGCCAAATGAGAAATGAGAGGATCAGATGAACAACAAGAACAAAAAAAAGGGCATTGAAGAGCTGAGAATCAAATATGTGCATGCCATCATCACCTCCGTAGCTAATGAAATACGAGAAAAGGCACTGCAGATCATAAAAGACAACCCTGAAGGGCCGTATACATGAACATTAGATGATTGACTTTTCGTAAGAATGATAATAGGTTGATTGTATAGATTGGGTAAATATATGACTGCTGAATTGGGTACAATGATACTAACAGATAGCACTAATCACCTGTCTAATTGCCTAAATTAGGATCAAGACTTCAATATATTAGCAGGTTCATTGCTATTGTCTTGTAGGTTCATTAATTTTCTCATGCAGGTTCATTGGTGTTGACATGCAGGTTCATTAATTTTCTCATACAGGTTCATGACTTATAACTATTTGGTTCATCATTTAAAACTAACAGGTTCATTCAGAATAAGTAACAGGTTCATCAGACATACAATAGGTTATACAATTCAAAAATCAACAAATCAACCAGGTTCATTAGTGCTGACTTGCAGGTTCATTACGTTTCAAAGGCAGGTTCATTGGTTTTGACTTGCAGGTTCATTTTAGGGATTGGGGGTTCATTTGCTATTACAGGGTTTATTAGGTTTTTCTGAGGTTCATTTTATGTGTTGGGGGTTCATTTGCTTTTACAGGGTTCATTAGGTTTTCCTGTGATTCATTTTAGGTGTTGGGGGTTCATTTGCTTTTACAGGGTGCATTAGGTTTTTCTGAGGTTCATTTTAGGTGTTGGGGATTCATTTGCTTTTACAGGGTTCATTTTAGGTGTTGGGGGTTCATTTGCTTTTACAGGGTGCATTAGGTTTTTCTGAGGTTCATTTTAGGAGTTGGGGGTTCATTTTAGGTGTTGGAGGTTCATTAGATTTTCCTGAGGTTCATTTTAGGTGTTGGGGGTTCATTAGGTGTTGGTTTATCATTTAACTACTTGGTTTATCATTTAAAACTAACAGGTTCATTTAGAATAAGTAACAGGTTCATAAGACATACAATAGGTTATACACTTCAAAAATCAACAAGGTTCATTGATTGGAACTAACAGGTTCATTGGTGTTGCCTTGCAGGTTCATTAATTTATGCATGCAGGTTCATTGAGTATAAGAAACAGGTTCATCATGTATAACTAACAGGTTCATTGAGTATAAGTAGCATGTTCATCAAAATTCTTAAAAGTTCAGCAAAAGTAAGCAAAAAAAAAATGGAATCAAAAAATACTGAAGAACACTAAGAGTCCAACACTTCAGTGCAAGTGCGACTATTGTGAGTGGCTAACTTGTTGCATCTATCGCAATGCCTTTGCCCTGCACGGTTCGAAGCAATAGAAATTTCTCTTCCACTCCGGATACGCGACCCGCTTCCTTTGTTTTTGGCTTGCTCTGGTGGCAGCACATTAATGACTGAAGGTACTTCAACTCCGGCATAAGACTGAAGCTGCTCCAGGTTCGACGCGCCAGAACTAGATGAAGCACCACTTCCACACAGCAGAGACGCCTTTTTCTCCTTAAGCAGAACCGAAAACTGTTTCGTGAGGTCCGGCTTGTCCTCCAATAGCCCCACACAGCTATAAAAGTCAGAAATCACCTCATTCATGACCGCCTCACGCTCTTCAAGGGCCGCACACTGAGTCACAACGGTGTTGTCGATAGTGAACACCGGTGTAATAGTGGCATCCATGGTCCAGCGCGCAAGGACATACCTATCCGGAATCCTATCAAACCCGAGGTTCCTGAACACAAAAATGAGATGACAATAAGGCAGACCAATCCTTTGAAACATGCGACAGCTACAAAAAAAATCCACACCTTCAGCTGACTGCTCCACTGTGAAACTCTTGGATAAGCAATCCTTGATACCGTAGAATTTTGTACCGTTGACATCAGACATGCTCACCATAAAGCATGATAGACAACATTCCATAATCTGATCCTGAACAGGTTTGAAAATCGAGAGCGTGTACACCTCAGATGCGTGCTTCTCCAATCCTAAAGGCGTCTTCAAATCTGGACGCATAGTAGAAGACTCAAAGTTCAGCTTCGCCTGCTTGTGTCTCTGCGTGCTATGTCAAAGTGCATCACCAACTCAACTAGGCGGTAGTATCTGTCACTAAAGTGACCAAAGTAACTGTTTGCAGATTCCGAAACAGAAGTAGTTCTAAGCAGACCGCCAAACATCACATCCCTGAAGTAGGCTGGGATCCAAAATTGTCGGATTGCAAACATGTCATCAAACCACCTCCGCTTCACCAGTGGGAATTCATCAAGCAACGCAGCCCACTGTGTCTCAAACTCTGAAGGTGAAAGGTCATGGGTCCACACAATGTTGTCCAGCCTAGCCCTAAATTCTGAACCAGCAGCAGTGTCGTACTTGGTCTTTGCGGGCACTTTCTTCATGATGTGCCACATATAAAGCCTGTGGCGCGAACGCGGGAAAATTTGTTCAATAGCCGACTTCATGGACAGGTCTTGATCTGTAACTATAACCTTTGGCTCGTGCACCATTGCTGCCTTGAATTTCTCCAGCAACCAAACGTATGATCCCGCATCTTCCTTGAAAATTAAACCAGCCGCAAAAGTGACACTCGACTTGTGATGGTCTAGCCCGGTGAATGGTATGAAAATCAGATTGTACCTATATGAAACAGATGTACACAAAGCCAACTATGAATAAGAAAAAGGGATAAAAACACTCAAATAAGTGTCTAATAAAAAGAGCAATCAAATCAGGATACATAAGTACATAATGAGGTTGATTAGAATGAATACACAATGAGGTTCATGCAATATAACTAAGAGGTTCATCATTTACAACTTACAGGTTCATTGAGTATAAGTAACAGGTTCATCAGAAATAGAATAGGTTAGACACTTTAAAAATGGACCAGGTTCATTGGTGCTGTCTTGCAGGTTCATTTGGGACCTCAGTGAACAGACTGTAATATGTAGATATCAATGGGGTTGGACTGCACACTAGGTTCATCAGTTTGCATACGAGGTTCATCAGTTTCAACAGAGAGGTTCATCATTTACAACTTACAGGTTCATTGAGTATAAGTGACAGGTTCATCAGAAATAGAATAGGTTAGACACTTCAAAAATGGACCAGGTTCATTGGTGCTGTCTTGCAGGTTCATTTGGGACCTCAGCGAACAGACTGGAATATGTAAATAGCAATGGGGTTAGATTTCACACTAGGTTCATCAGTTTGCATACGAGGTTCATCAGTTTCAACAGAGAGGTTCATTCAATATAACTAAGAGGTTCATCATTTACAACTAACAGGTTCATTGAGTATAAGTGACAGGTTCATCACAAATAGAATAGGTTAGACACTTCAAAAATGGACCAGGTTCATTGGTGCTGTCTTGCAGGTTCATTTGGGACCTCAGCAAACAGACTGAAATATGTAGATAACAATAGGATTGGATTCCACACTAGGTTCATCAGTTTGCATACGAGGTTCATCAGTTTAAACAGAGAGGTTCATTCAATATAACTAAGAGGTTCATCATTTACAACTAACAGGTTCAATGAGTATAAGTAACAGGTTCATCAAAAATAGAATAGGTTAGACACTTCAAAAATGGACTAGGTTCATTGGTGCTGTCTTGCAGGTTCATTTGGGACCTCAGCAAACAGACTGGAATATGTAGATAACAATAGGATTGGATTTCACACTAGGTTCATCAGTTTGTATACGAGGTTCATCAGTTTCAACAGACAGGTTCATTCAATATAACTAAGAGGTTCATCCAATGAACTTAACATTAAAAGAACGAAAAACATTAAATTGAAGGCTGGTTGCACTGTAAAATAGAACAGGAACAATGCAATGAAGAAGGATAGAAAATAACCTGTTGGTACGGTACGTAGCATCAAACGATACAACGTCGCCGAAGAGAGAGAAGTTCTTGCGAGACACAGGATCAGCCCAAAATAAATGTGTCAAACGATCACAAGAATCCACGTCATACTCAAAGAAGAACGCAGGGCAGAGTTCTTTTTTGTTGAACAGACGGTTGATCGTCATCTGAGCATCGGAACCACCTATGTAAGCCAACATATCTCGCCGGTAGTTCTTGAAGTCAACAGCTGATGTACCAACTTTGGAGTAGCCGCCCACGAGTTCCTTGAATATCCTATGAGACTTCACTGGACCGATGTGGGCTTTCTCACAATCCATCACAAACTTTTTATGACCAAAGTCCAGCTTCCTCATAGACTTCATAAACTGTTTATCCTTACCAACAACCATTTCATGAGTGTGCCGATCTTCAAACGCTGTTACTTTGTAGCCCTGGTTGCCCGCAAAAGTGAGGGTGAGTTTCGCCTTACAACCAACTCTGTTTGAAGGACGTCGGCGCATGCGCTTTGTGTTGTTCTGGCCAGTTTTAAAACCCTGTCTGGTGCAATGCAAGTACTTCAGTGCAACCACATCGCTTGCCATGCGTGATCCGCCGAGCCTCACAACAAAGCCACATTCCAGTGCATATGCCTTGTAAAAATCAATCGCTTCCCCCAATGACCCAAACAGCATACCAACAACTGGTTTCAGAGAATCAACACAGATTGGAATGTGGTACACTGATCCACCTTGAGATAATCGCGTAACGGATAAATCTAACGACATCTCAGTGTCCGAATCACTTGGATATGAACTAGGAGAACTCTGATCCAGGGATACACTACCACTAGCACCAGCAAAACCACTACCAGTCACTGCAAACATATATAACATCCAGGTTCATTGTTGGCTACAATGATACTAGCAGGTAGGCACTAATCACCTGTGTAATTGACTAAATTAGGATGAACACTTCAATATATTAACAGGTTCATCGAGTGATCATTGCAGGTTCATTCGTATTGCCTTGTAGGTTCATTAATTTTCTCATGCAGGTTCATTGAGTATATGTAACAGGTTCAACAGACATACAAATACTTGAGCACTTGAAAAATCAACCAGGTTCATTGTTGTTGTCTTACAGGTTCATTATTTTGTTCATGCAGGTTCATGAGTTATAACTACTAGGTTCATTGGTTTTGAAACTAACAGGTTCATTGAGAATGAAATAACAGGTTCATTAGACATACAATAGGTTATACAAATTCAAAAATCAACCAGGTTCATTAGTGCTGACTTACAGGTTCATTACTTTTCAAAGGCAGGTTCATTGGTTTTGAAACTAACAGGATCAATGAGAATAAGTAACAGGTTCATTAGACATACAATAGGTTACACATTCAAAAATAAACCAGGTTCATTAGTGCTGACTTGCAGGTTCATTTCTATAAGGCATAGGTTCAAAACAATCGCCCATTGAAAAGATGAAAAATCTAATCATGAAAAGGTTAATGCGAATCTGCCAAACAACATCCACAATAGAAACGCCAGATAACAACCAATTTGGAAACAATCATACTCAGATTACTAGCAATCGAAGAACATAAGTACACACAGCAAGAAATTCTGGAACCCTAAAACATAACGAAGCAAATTGACTTACCATAATCCATAGAAACGTCTATGCCAGTCAATCCAATAGCAATGGTAGATTAAAGGAGACGAAATCGATGAAGAACGTGCACTGTAACGAGCGAGAAGCAACAACTCCTCCAATGGCGATTCCGGCGACAACGAATACGGAAACAGAAGGCAAGTCGATCGAGATCAGAGACGCGAAGAACGACGGCTACAGACATACAATGACGTTAACACATCGAAAGAGACGAAAATCCATGAAAAACATGAACTGAAATCAGCAAAAACTAGGTTTACCTCCAATGGCGATTGGGAGAAACAGAGCGAATCGAGACAGAGGCAAGGAGAGACGGCTACAGTGAATGCGTGGAAAATGACCAAATTACCCCTCCGTGTGTTAAATGAAGGATCACTACCAATCGTCAGATGGTGACACGTGTAAGGCCGGATTGAGTGCGCACGGTTTACTTTAAGTCCGATGCTCATTTGATCCTCTCTCATCATTTATATATATATCATATTTAGTTATGGATACAATATCTTTATATTGTTTCCATATATCTTCTAATAAGATACCTCTTTATCAAGTAATTATCAATGGTAACTTTTATCCATTAATAATAAAAGCCAATATCCAAATTAAAGTCAATGGGCCAAAATCCATGTCCTACATGGGCTTCCGGTTCGATTTGATCCAGCCCGATAACTCTATGTGTGTGACCTCATAGGACCCGGTTATTATAGCCATGGGCCTAACCCGATTAAGCTCATTGATCGTAGTTGGCTTCTAACAAAGCACTACGACCCCTAAAATTCTCGGATTGTAAAAAATTCATTAATTGTCCTATTCCATATTTGGTAATTGCGCCTTGATTAAAGAACATTATTCCTTCAGTTTTGGGCATCGATAATAAGCAGTTAACCTATGGTGGGTTTGAAGAAAATCATGGCGGCTGTAAAATGGTTTGTATGAACACAAAGATGGGGACTCGGAGGTGATCGATGCAAACAACAAAAGCTGCTCTTGAAAAGATTGTGAATTCGAGATCCCGCCATCGATCGGAGTCGAGGTGGATCAAGCTTAAGTACAAGCAAGCAGCAAAACTGAGGGTTATTAGGTAGTTGAAAAATGCAACCCAGATCAGCAATTCAGCACGCAAAAACTAAACAAGAATTGAGGAGCAAAATGTCATTCTATGATCATCGTCATAATCATGTCATTTAAATATTACAAAGCCTGGTGTTAGAAATTAAGCAAAGCCTTTCCGATCGAGGATCTCCTAAACCCAAAGCCCTTCAAAATCATAGCACATGAGACACTGAACAACAATCTCTCAAAAATGCTATTACAGAACTCAAGGCAGATCCATATATATATATATATATATATATATTATAGTATACCAATAAAGGCGGGGGAGAAGAACTGTAACCTATCTTCCTAAGTTAATATGGTTAATAATCAGAAAGAAGGCAACCCCAACTCCTTGCTATGAGTCATTCCACACAGTGAAGGTCTGAGCTCCATTACCAAAAGCCACGTTGTTCGCCTTCGAAGCCTGCATTGGCACCGCGGTTGGGATCCAATTGTGCCCTCCACTTGCATTCTGATGGTACAAGCTTGCATAACCAAACATGTTCTCATTCCCAATCTGTTTCTCCGCGCTTTCACCGAAACCATTCGTGGTCGCCACAAACCCTCCATTGTTGCCCCCATAAACATAAGAATTGGTATCTGAACTCACCTCAACAGAAGAATTACTCAATCCCATGAGGTTATAAGATGGATGTTGCAAGAAGTTGTTTCCCAGTTGATGAGGATTGTGGAAGCTGCTGTTATACACCGGAATAGAGTCAGAGTCTTGTTGCTCCTGCTTACACCAAGCCAGCCTTTCTTGTTGGTAGTACGAGTTCAGCGCCTGAGCCTGTTGGAGTGCAATGGCTGGCCAGCCGCCGTGGTAGCCGCTCAGGTGGGACCCACTCCCGCTCTTCTCTGAGGGGGTGAACTCATGATCTACGTCTTTTAGGCGCTTTGAGCCGCCGCCAATGGGTAAAGTGCTGCTCTCGAGGATGGCGTTGACGTCGTACTTGTTGATCTCGAAGTTGGTCACCGCATTTAGGCCGCGGAATTTGATGGCCGCTATGTCGTATGCCTCTGCTGCCTCTTCTTGTGTGGCTAATCGAGGATATATTGCAAGTTAGAGCAGAGTACTAAACTTTGCTTATTAAAATATAATTGAATACATGGTAAATAATACTTACTGAAAGTGCCCAAGTAGAGGTCTTTGTTGCCTGCAACCCTTCCAATTCTAGCCTGCCATCTTCCATGTTGATGATGTCTGCCAATTCTTACAAGTTAACTAATTAGTAAACAAATCACAATTGATCTTGCAATCTGCAAAAGAGTATTAGTAAAAACAAAACATATATATGTAGTTGTGGCATTGAGTAAAGGAGGTTGAGCTAGGCAAAGTGAACACTACGGTCATAATGCAGAGTTCACGTGGGCACGTGTATGCTTCTTTGTTTTTAGTACTCAACGCCAAGCTAATTAATTCCCAGTCAAAGATTGAATACTTTTCATACTGTACAATACAAAAAAAGGGCATGTGAACAAGAATAAAGTTTCCTGATGCGCACGAACACGTAGAGTAGACTTCAATCAAGACATTACACTTCTTTTCCTGTTTACATGACACATGGCCGCTGAACATTCAGCTTTGATACTTTAATTAATAAATCTTAATTGCATTCGCATAGAGAATAGAAATCCCCATTCTTCTAGCCAGAATAATGCTAGATTAGGATTGTTTTATCAACTATAAAGCTATATATTCATGTCATTATTTCAACCAATCAAGTTTATTGTAGTATTAAAAACAACATTAGAAAAGACAAATCTTTGAATTTGAGATAATCAGAAGAGGTTCATCAATTTCAAATATAACCTTGACGTCCAACAAGATTCAGAATTACACAAAATTCATAATATATATAAGTACCTTGTCACTCCTCGATAGATTGATGCACCACGGGAAAACCCACTACTCTTTCTGCATTAGTTCAAACAGGAGCAAATTCAATTAGATTGAATAATTGATCATGTCACAATATTGTACTACCATGAAACAATCAATATATATGCAGATCACTGTTTACCTCCGAATAGATGCAATGTATTCCTGTCTAGTCATGTGCTTCATCTCCTCAATCTCCTTCTCATATTTGCTAAACTGTGACACATTTTCCAGACCCAGAACAAAGTAATTAAGGATCAATAATGTTCTCATGTACCACATCACATGCATTAAATTAAAGTTGCAGCTAAATTCAATCTCTTTCTTACAGGGAAATTTGTGGTAGTAGTGGTACCCCAGTATTTGATTGCTGCTAAATCATATGCCCTAGCAGCCTTATCTTCCATGTCAAATCCCCCTACATACATAAGAACACCAACAAAGTATCAGACTTCAATTCTCAATAAATGTAAAAAAAAAAGAATATTTTTTGCTGAAAAGGAGCTAGTTTTTCTTTTGCTTGCTCCATTTTCCACTTACCCAAATAAACTGGAAGTAATGGCAAACAGGTTTGTCAAGTGCCCGGCCAACATGCATAAACATCAAAAACCAAAACAAGGAACAAATTCCGGTTAGTTAAATGAAGATGAAGTATTCAACGCATAAAGTAATCAAAAACAAAATTGCTTCCCAGTTTTTAGAAAAATTAAGATGTGAATATACCTTGTTTTCCTTTCCTTGTTTGCCCTTCTCTTTTAAAGCTATTATCCCATAGATGGGCTTCATATCTCCCTGTCCACCTATGTCTGAAACAAAAGAGAAATTAGCCCTAAGAAAACAATCAATGAGAGAATTGAAACAAGTAACATAAGATGGATGGGGCAAAAACCTTGTTACACCACGGTATATAGAAGTCCTTTGTCCAAAACTCTCAATTGGTTTTTTAGGGCCAGCTTCTACTGTTGTGCCACCTTGAGAAGTAAGTACAGCTCCTGACAAAATCTTGGTCTTGTCATTTTGCATCTTATTGCTTTCATTTTCAGATGAGCCGCCGCCACTAATCATTGAAAGAGAGAGGGCTTGAGCAGTCATTAGGGCTCCTCCTTGCACGCCGCTTGTATCATTCTTGTTCTCCGTCGGCTGTTGATTTCTCAGCCAAGTCTGGATCATTGACACATTGATACCGTTGCTGTCGTTGTTGTTGTCAGTACAACTTCTAGGGTTTGTGAACAAGTAATCTCCACCGTTGACATGACTATAATCATAAGATGAAGCATCTCTGAAAGAATGGCTACCTCCTAGAAAGTTTTCAAGCTTCGGCTCTTGGTTGCATGTTGAGGCAGTACTAGTACTGTTAGTTGTTGTTATAGTGCTCATTATCATAGAGTTCCAATCTGCACCGTACCCACATATATAATAATATATCAAATTAAATAAATATCCCACATATATATGAACAATAACAAATTAGTTTTGCACTTAAGAACACACCTTGTGTTTGATTGTCTCTATGGAATGAATCAAGGATTCCAAAGGAGGGTTGGAAGTTGAGAGGAGGAGGCGCAGTTGAGTGTTGAGCTAGATCATAGCCATCGCTGACGTCAGTGCTGGGCATTTCTTGTGCGTTGAGAGAGAAGCCCAACCAATTCATGGAAGCCATTTTAGGAAGAGCAACGTACGTACAAGAGATCGATACTCTCAATCACTTCAAGCAAGCAAGCAAGGATTTGAAGTGGAAGGAGAAAGAAAAGGGATACGGTCAAACAAAATGTGAAGATAGATGTCGTCTCTTCCAATGCAGACGATGATTTTTATATACTGTACGTATGTGCAATGCATTTATTTAATCTTTATGTCTAGCTGCTTATCTTCCATTAATTACAAATTTGGACACGGGCACAGCCGACGAGAGAAGGGGGGTGTGACTATGAAGAAGATGGAGGGCATAATTGACTTTTTAGATGTTTACTCGCTCGTTACAATTACAATTTACAACCCACAAATTAAGTGAGTGTGCGTAGAATCAAATATCACAAATTAAATGTATTTATATATTGAGCGTGAACGTGGCCTAAAGTATAATAAATGAACGTCTACTTCTCAACCCCTTCAAAATCCAAGACGGAAATCTTTTTCTATACGGAGTAGTTAAGTTTTATTCAATGAACTTGGTACTCTACACTTTCGCAGTTTCCTGTGTACATGCTGATTAGACCGGAGTAATTTTTATTACACACGCAAATGGGTTAATGCATCAAGGGAGAAATGTTTTTCATTAGTATTAAAACAAAGAACTGCTATTACGTGGATTTAAAGGCCAACACAAATTGAAAGCCCGTTGCATCAGTATTTAAATTAATGTTTGGTTGGTGTGTGTCATTTAATTCACATGGGTTATTGGTTTGGACAATTTATACCTAACGGTAGTATATATACACCTCTCTGTAGAACTATCAAAACTTTTTCATGGTTGGAGATTTAAGATTCTTACAGAAAATAAAAGTTTCATATAGAAGAAGCGGAGGATGATGAAGATTTCATCCTGCATAGAAAAGTAAAAGAGGTATGTTTTTTTCCTTATTGTATAGTTATGATGTTATTTTCTTGTTTTGTCTTATAAAATGGCTATATTTATTTATATAATATAATTTTTTTTATTAACTTCCAGATTTCATAATCCAAAGTTTAACCATGGGTTTAGAGGTATGTTTCTTTTGACTATTTTTAGTATTATAATCTGTAGTTTGATTTATTTATTTTTTGCATTTTTATTATATGTATTTATATGTTAACTAAGAAAATTAATAGTGATAAAATTTCATTTTAGTTTTTAGACTTTTAAACCTTGTGAAGTATAACAGACCATTTAATTCATGTAGTTGTAGTAGTTTTGAAAATGAAACAACACTAAAAAAAATAGAACAGATTTGTGTTTGTATAATAATTATTTTGTTGAGATAAGTAACTTTTAGTTATTTATAGATCTGTTTTTTTTTTGTTATGTGTTTGAGTATTACAACTTTATACATTTAGTTTAATTATTTACAACAAAGTAGATAATTAAGTGAGTTAATTAAGTTTCTTAATAAAATTATTGTGACCATTGTTTTGTGAAAGATGAGTTTCTATATTTAATGATGAGTATATATATGTTACAGGAGCAAAAGTTAATACGGAGTTGGATGTATAATAAAAATTTGCCTCGACGTGCTGGAATAAGAAATGAATTTATTGATGGGGTTAATGAGTTTTTGAATTTTGCATTGTCTCAAGATCTTGTAAGTGAAATTAGATGTCCATGTTTGCAATGTGCAAATGCAAAGTTTCAGGAGGTACAAACCATCAAAGAGCATTTATATAGAAAAGGTTTCATTCCTGATTATTATTATTGGATTTATCATGGGGAATCAATAAATTATGATGAGTTAGAGACTAATTGGATGCCAAACAGCTCACACGTGAACCAAAATCTTTCAGCAAGTTTAGCACATGATCACTTAAATCCACAACAGAGAATGGTGTTCGATGTTGCTGGTCTAAATTTTGTTCCTTATTGGACAAAAGAAGTGCAGAATTCTCATTTGCAGGGGGTGTCCCCATTTGAAAACTTAGGCATTCCTCTAGATGATAACCCTTCCTCAAGCAACCAGGTAGATATTCAAGAAAATTTCAATGATACAAATGAAGAGATAGCATTGTCTGCAAAATTTTGGAATGTTTTAAAAGATATAGATGAACCATTGTGGCCAAACTGTGAAAACCATACTCAACTATCTGCAGTTTCTAGGATGTTAAACATCAAGTCTGAGTTTAATTTGTCTGAAGCTTGTTATGATTCAGTAATGCAATTGTTTGGAGAATGTTTGCCTCATGACCATCAACTTCCTATAAATTTTTATGAATCAGAAAAACTTGTCAAAGAGTTTGGGTTGCCTGTGATAAAATATGACATATGTCAAGAGGGTTGTATGTTGTTTTGGAAGGATGATGTCGATAAAGATTCATGTAAATATTGCAATCATCCAAGGTACAAAAGTGGAGATGGGTCATCTAGGTCTCCTTATAAGCAATTGCATTATTTGCCTTTAATTCCAAGATTGCAGAGATTGTATGCATCGAGAGCTACTGCTAGGCATATGAGATGGCATGCAGAGCATAAACCAAACATTGGAATTATGTCTCATCCTTCTGATAGTGAAGCTTGGAAACATCTGAATCGAACATATCCTGACTTTGCATTAGAACCTCGTAATGTTCGATTGGGTTTATGCGCTGATGGTTTTGCGCCGTTTAGTCAATCAGGAAGGCCTTATTCTTGTTGGCCTGTTATTGTGACTCCATATAATCTCCCATCCTCGATGTGCTTGACAACTCCTTATATGTTCTTGTCAATGATTGTGCCCGGTCCTCGCAACCCGAAAAAGTTGATAGATGTTTGCTTACAACCTTTAATTGATGAGTTGCTTACGTTGTGGCTTCAGGGTGTACCTACCTATGATATTTCTAGAAATGAGATGTTTCTTATGCGGGCTGCTTTATTATGGACGATAAATGATTTTCCTGCCTATGCAATGCTTTCTGGATGGAGTACAACGGGAAAAATGGGTTGTCCAACATGTATGGAAAATACTCGAGCATTTTGGTTAGAGAACAGGAAGAAACCTTCATGGTTTGACTGCAGTCGAATGTTCTTACCGATTGATCATCCTTTCAGAAAGGACAAGAAAGCCTTTTACAAAGGTCGAGTTGAGGATTTAGGTACTCCTCGTCGTCTAACAGGTGAATTTCTATCAACACTTAAAGTTATCTACTTATCTAATATTTTATATACTTTCTTGCTAAAGTTTTTATGTATTATGTCAGGTCCAGAAATGTGGGAGCGAGTGAAACATCTACCATTGGTAACTGAAGAGCCTCAATCAACTATTCCAGGTTATTGTGATTATCATAAATGGACAAAGCAAAATATATTTTGGCAACTTCCATATTGGAAATCCCTTGATCCGTCACAACCTTGATGTTATGCACATTGAAAAAAACGTTTTTGATAACGTTTTTAATACGATCATGGATGTCAAGGAGAAATCAAAAGACTCCATCAATGCTAGAAAAGATTTGAAGTTGTATTGCCATCGCCCAGAACTTGAGGTAGATGGAAATCATATTGGTACAAAACCAAAAGCAGCATATACACTCACCAGAGAGCAGAAAAAGCTAATATGTGAGTGGCTTTGTTCTTTGAGATTTCCTGATGGCTATGCTTCTAACATTGGTCGATGTGTAAAGGTGGATGAATACAAGCTGATTGGCATGAAAAGTCATGACTGTCATATTTTTATGCAAAGGCTTCTTCCAATTAAAACTTGTTATGTGTACTGCAGACGCCGTCTAGACTATAAAAGAAGCTATCCTTTTCTATGCAAAAAGCATTAAAATATTCCTAAAAACCAAAGAGCCATGCTTGCACCGTGTCTAATGTCTGCAAACCTCCTTTCATAGTCACATCAAAAATAATAAAGTGATTCTGCACAACTTGTAGCCACCGGTTAAAAGCATTAAAATATTACACGGCTCTATGTAATACAGTACATCATCACCATCATTTCCAAGAGGTAATCCGCCATTGCCCGCCTCTTTTTATTTTTTTATCCCGCCTAGCCTTTTCGTCATTTCAGATAAAATTACCGCCTTCTACACAACTATTTCAAGAATCTCTTCCAGTTTTCATTTCGTTTCATCCGTCTTTTACACAACTATTTCAAACCTCTCTCTTCCAGTTTTCATTTCGATCTTCCAGAACAACTAATTCTCTGAACTTTAAAGGTTATAATTCTTAAACCCTAAAACTCTTTCCTTTTTAATTTATCTGATTTGCATTTAGTTTCTCAGCCTCACTTCACCATTTTTATCCACTTGCTATGTTACATTACAGATGCCACGAGCTCCGTTTAGCTTGAGTAATTTCTCCGATAACAACCGACGTGCTTCTGTCAGTGGAAGCCACCATGAGTCTTTTGGTGGTGGTAGAAGTTCACATGGTATGTCCTCTAGAAACACTAATGGGAGAGAGTCTTCAGTTAACGAGCAAGATGCAAATGGAGGGGAAGCAGAACGTGAAGAAGTTGAATGTGGTGATGTTGGTCCACAGAGGGTGGGACATGATGCTGAGCAACGTGATTACAGGAATCGTATAAAGCTCACTATTTATGGAAAGAAGTAAGTTTGAACCTCTCTTTTGTCTACATTCTTATAATGAATGTTTATGCCTTTCACTTTTCTAGGAATTTTAGCATGTTATTTTCTTTTGTTTGATTCGGCCTTCTGTAAGTTATTTTTTACATTGTATTGTTTGTTTTATTATGGCCAAGAAATCATTTTTATGTGTTGTACTAAAGAGATTTTATTTTTAATTTAGATTTGAACCTAATTCAGCAATGACAAAAGCTAGAGATATTATTCACTGTCACTATAAGGGACCATGGATCAATTTCCGTGAAGTACCAAATGGAGTTAGGTATCTTTGGTTCATAGAATTCAAGGTAACATTTATTTTTTATTATAAATTATCAATACATAATTTGGTTATGTTGAAGTGTGGTTGAATACTAGTTATATTTTTGTTGATGTCTAGCAAAAATTCTGGTGGGATGAATCTATACAAGAAGCAGTGCATGCTATTTGGAAGATGAAAGTAAGTGAACACTTGAGGACTGTATTACACAAGGCCAGAACATCAGGCCACAAACCTAATTGGATTATGGAGCAACACTGGGCTGGTATGCTTCAGAAATGGAATGTGAATGAAAAGTTCAAGCGTCTTTCAGAGATCAACAAGAAAAACCGAGCATGTGAAAGTCCTCATGGTTCTGCTGCGTATACTGGAGGTTCAAAATCTGTTATAGATCACATCAAGGCATTTGTACGTATAGTTTCTGAAATCTATCTTAACTTAGTATATATATGAACTGTATTTGTTTGATAAAGAAGTTTTTATTTGTAGAAACATGATTGTGTTTGTTTATTTTCAGCGAAGCCAACATGATAATCAAGACCCAACAATGGAAGAGCTGCTAGAGATGACCTATAAAAAGAAGAATGGAGAGTGGAGCGGAACTAGACCGATCGACGCAATAGTAATAATTCTGCACATCAAATATATTTATTTTATAAAATACATCTAAATGTTGTGTTTTATAGTTATAATTATGCATGCCCATCATATGATAGAATTGGTCTTGAATGATTTATATATTTCATGTTCCTTATTTTTTCCATTTGCAAGTTGCTCTTAAATCATGATCACATAGCTTTATAGTTCAATTGTTATTCATGTTTCTCAATAAATTTCATAAGCTAATTATAATTATAATTATGATATTTGTCAAAATTTGTGTAGGAGCGTTTTAATGAGCTCTTAACCAAGGCTCAAGAGGAAGGTAGTACTGAAATGGACATCATGAAGTTGTGGGTTGAGGCTGTTGGTGGGGTTAATCGGGGGAGGGTTTTTGGTCTTGGGTCAAAAGTGAGTGATATTCCCTTGGAGCTGCTTGAGAAATATGCATTTGCAAATGTGCATCCATCTCAACCATTCCATTCTGAAGATGTTTTAATGAATTTCGTGAAGATGTACAACACAAAGTGTCCTCTTTGCAAAATGAAGTGGCTAGTGTCAAGGAGCAAGTGGGTATTGTTAGGAATGAGATTCAGAACATGGGATCACAAATTCATTCCTATATAAGTCTCCAAGGTTACCCATCTCAATTTCAGTTTCCTACTATTCATCCTATGCAAGCTCAATTTCGATATAATCCGACTCAGGTTCAAAGATCATTGGCTGCTGGTGGTGAGGTACCCTCGTCATTTACTAATCTTCTGAATTCGAATTTTATGTTTGGACCATCAGGCACATCTATGCCTCCAAGTGGTCCATTTGTGACAAGTAACATCCCTAGCAATTCTGGAGGTGGTTCGTCTTCTATGAATATAGATTCCAATGTTTAGAATTCACTTTTTTTGGAGGGTGTGTAGGTGTTTATTTGCAGGAGTATCTGTTTTTGGATTATGGTGATGATGAAAGTTGATGGCCATGAAAGATTTAGTTTTGGACCTGATGGTGATGAAAGAGGGGCATTTTGGAGTTGATAGTGATGCAGGCATTTTGGAGTTGATAGTGATACAGCTAATTGTGATGACAGATTTCTTTTTGGACAATGGTGTGATCAGATGTAATGTTTAGAATTATATTTTGGAAAGAATGTATTTTGGTATGGTGTGATCAGTTGTAACTTACCTTTAACTTTATGTTTGTGTTTTTGCTATGAATGACTATGAAAGTATTATATAATTATTGGGTTATGTTTTTATATTTTTATTATTGTTTATCTGATTCCTTATCAGGATAGAATAACATTTATATTTATTTTAAATAAAACATTTATGTTTTTGGGAAAAAACATGAATGTGATTAGATAGAAAATATTCAAATTAAAAAAATAAAATAAAAGAGAATTAAAAGGTTAAGAATGATGTTTAAAAAATATAAATATAATAATTTATTAATAAAATATTAGATAAATAATTTATCAATAGAAAATAGAAAATATAAATATATAGATAAATAATTCATTAATAAAGTATTGGGAATATTTGATAAATAAAATATTTGATAAATAAAGCCTACCACGGAAGCTCAATAGCATCACTGTGGGTCCATTATATAAAGTCAGCCACGGAGTGTTCGTTGCATAACCGTTGGGGTTAGTGACGGTCGAGAGCCATTGCTTAACTGTGGCTACTGGGCCACGGCGCAGACATGTCTAGTAAACGTTGCTAAGTGCCACGGTTACACTGTGTCCCAAGTTTTGCTGTCTGTTTTATCCACGGTTGTCGCTTCCGTGGCTATGTACGTGGCTAAGAAGCTTCCGTTGCCATTTCGTGGCTGATGCCGTGGCCACTCCGTGGCTTCTCTACGTGGCTATTTAAGCTTTTTTTTGTAGCTGGCCTAATAGATGGGATCTGAAACCTACTCATGCGTCATGTGTGGTTTCGTAAGCTTAAAACTAGTTTCTCGTTCCTACTTTGAATTAACCTCGATCGTGACATATCTAATTTTCTAATTATTCATTGAAATATACTAACAAGTTATATTTCAATGTACGTACATATCTTAGTAGAATTAAGGTTTCCTAGACAAAATAGTGAAATTAAGGCTAGGGTATTTGACTAGTATTAATTAGGTTCCGACTTCGATTCAAAACTAGGTACCTCTTATTTAACCCTTCCAGAAAAAACAAATAGTAAGATTCAATGTTGTTAAAATCGGGATTACAGGATCAACTCGTAAGATATTTTTTAACTCAGATCGTAAAATCATAAGAATATTCTACAAAATAACTAAATATAGTAGAAATTAACCTAATAAATGATAAACATATTATATTTAAAGTGTAAAAGATATTATATCTGCAGTGATCTTATGATGTGAAAACATTATATGTTCTACCACGATTTGGTGGCGATTTACCAATATAATCATATTATAATTTATAAAACAAAAAAATGCATGCAATTTATATTTTAGGTATAAATTTCTATATCATAATGAAATAGTGTCATATAATTATTAACATGTTCTAGATCGTTAGAATTCTTCATAGAATCGTCAAAATTCTTCATAGAATCGTCAGAATCGTATGCAGGATCGGGATCGTACACAAGATCATATCAATTTTATATCAAAATATTAAGATCCTACTTTCAATAGGATTATACCTAGAATCGGGATCGTTATGTTACTCCTGGATCGTTAGAATCGTAGAATCGAATCGAGATTTTAACGAGAATGGTTAGATCGATTATTGATGAATAGAGCATTAGAGCTATACGTACGTTAGCTCTATGCCTCTATGTATGTAGTGTGCTCTTCGTTAACACCACAAATTAAAATAATTAGTCTTTGTCATGTAAACAAATGGCATTGATAGTACGAAGTATTGTTTATTGCATTTTTTTATTTATAAAGCATAGTATTGATTTTCTAAATTTGATGTACTTGATAGTTGAATTTAATACTCCGTAAAGTGGACCATGCATGCTATAGCATGAACCTTATTATAGTGTACAGTAGTATACGGAGTATATATACTCCTATATGCTTGTTGCTGATTTTTTTATAAATGACAAATAAATAAATGCTCAACGTACATTTTACCTGCTGTAGGATCTTTTTGGTTTGTTTCCCTATATCCTGCATGATTTACAGGACTAGGGTTTTTTAGAGGGAAGATCATTAATGGTGGCATTAATTCATGAAATTGTTACGCTCGATCAACTGGATTACAGGAAGTGTCGATGTGATGATGAGATAACCATTGGATCTGCCAAGATGATCGATCAGTGAATTTGGGAAATGGGGTAATAACTGATTTGTGATCTGAGACTGTGGCCTTTTGGCATTTATGTTCAACAGTATTTAGCCTTTTCAAACAGTATGACTTGGGGTTTATCTGTTCTGCCCGTTTTTTATGAAAACACCCAATCTTCCTTTGCAACCAAATATTGACAAATGTCCCATTTTTTTTTTAATAATCGTAAGAATTTGATTTACCCCATATAACAATATAGGGTAAATTGATAGGCTGAAAAAACGTCATCTGGACACACCGGTATGAGAACAAATAACAAAATAAGCAAGAAAATACAACAAAGTAAAAAAAGAGCCTAATACAATCTTGGGAGAGAAGTGAGTAAAACACTAAGAGGTGCCACCGGACAACGGGTCAGACATAACAGTGCAGAATGGACCATCATGACGTTACTCTCACCTAAATGAGGGATCTTTAGGGGTCTCGACCACCTTGATGTTGCCCCATATCAAGGGGATCTTCAAGAGTCTCGCACATGACCAACCACGTCCGAAACAACTCGATCTCCACACAAGAAAGGCTCCAAAATTGCAAAGAAGTATTGACAATCAAGCTTGAATCAACGGGTCAAGAAAGAGATTTAAGATTCAAAGATCAACTCTAAACATAATCCAAAGACGAGCAAATTGGATATGCTAATGATCAAAGAGATGCAAGAAAGCCCTTCACCCCTTATTTGATAGATTTTGGATGAAATAATAATTTTTCTATTTCTATTTCGTTGGATTCTTTGTTTGTTCTTGTTTCAAATAATGCAAGTAATTGAATCCTTTCAATTTTGCAAAAGGCTTCAATGTCCATCCAAATGGTTTTTTTTTCTATTCCTCGACAATTCCACGTTGTAAACTTCATACAAAACCAAATTTTGTATTGCCCCTTATCCTAAGACTTTGAAGGGTCTTTATTCTGGTTTGTTGTTCACCCTTATGCCATTTAGATATTCTGGTTTCAATTGAATCAATATTATTCAAGGTCATATACAACATTAAGCAGGAAGTATAAGTGTATAACTAACGACCTGTTCTGAGAGGACGCTATGGTCAATAGCAGCATAATTTTGGGATTTCATGAGTGCTAGTGTGCACGTAATTGTTCCATAATTGTTGTCATAGACATTCATATCAAATAAAAACAAAGCTTTCGAAAGACAGACAGATTTACAAAGAGTGAGTAAATCTTCCTGAAAGTTTAAGATTCTCGTAAGAGAGAGAGAGATTCAAATGTAAGATTAACAAAGCCCTCCCTCGGGGAAGTAATGCACTCACCAAGCAACATACTAAAAAAATAGTTGTTCATTTTTGTACAACAGCCATTTCTGTGAGATATGGCCCTGATAAGCACTATTTTGTAGGGCTTAACTAAGAGTTATTAGAGGGTTTTATTGGTGTCATTCGGGTAGCTTTAGACACATTCTTGTGCATGGCGTTTGGGGGCGAAGTCTGGTGTTTTTGGAGGTGTATGAGCTATTTTGGATATCATAGGAGACACTGAGGAAGGAAGCCACCAAAAGAAGACGCCAAGGAAGTGAAGACGAGAGGTTAGGAGGCAAAGCCAAGGAGTGAAGGCCGAGCATTAACCGCGACCGCGGGCAAGGGTGCCGCGATCGCGGTTCCTCGGGCAAGTCGAGAGTTTTCCGCAGGCGCGGAGGAATGTGAAGAGCGCGGAGCCACAAGAGGCCGCGATCGCGGTAAATGGGCCGCGATCGCGGGTCATCGACGCTGGAAGTTCTGACTTTTCCCGAGTCTATCTTTTCTAATTTCTTTTCTTATTTTTCCATTTTATTTCGTTTCTTTTCTTAATGGGCTTAGGAACTTGTTAGGCCCATATTAGTTCTCTTTTCTATTTAACCTAGGAAGAGAGCTCATTCTAGAAAGACTCATATATCAGATTTTAGTTTTACATCATCGTTGTTTTCTCAAGACTATGGAAGGCTAAGCCCTTTTGCTTAGTCTGGCAATGGAAGCTTAAGTTTTGATTATTGGTTGTGAGGTTATGTTCCCTTTCTTAATTCCTATTGATATATATATCTCTTCTCTTAAGCAGAATATCATTGAATAATTATTGATTTGTCTAGACATGCCATCTAGGTTTATTGATTGTTACTCATATTGCTATGACTAGGAAACTGTTGGGCTAACGTCCTGGTCTGGAGTGGCAAGCATAGGTTTTATTTGCTTTGGTGGATTTTATCTATGTAGAGATTTGATTACATGTTGAATGCTTCTGGTTGAGGTGTTATGTGTATCTTGGTTAATTCTTATGTTCATTGCTGCCTTTGGGTTGAATCACTAGTGGTGTTAGGGTTATTCATTGGTAAGGGTTCTTAGGGATGGTTTCCTTATTAATCTACACAAGATCGGGACAGGAATAATCATAGGAAGGAATTGGAAGTAATCTAGGATCAACCAACCAAAACTTAAGTGGAAATTGCTTGGCTAAGTGTTTTCTCACATTTGATTGCATACTATTTATTCTGTTTTATTTTCTACTTGATTAAAACCTCAAAACCCCCCCTTTTGTTACTATTGTTCAATTGGTATTCAATTTGTGACAGGAATATAGACGCTTGTGATTCTCTTGGGATTTCGACCCTTGCTTGCTTACTATACTAGTTTGGAAGTTGAGGTTTACTTTGATTTGGCATAACGACCTTAGGCCACGTCAGGCCTTGTAGCTTGTTCCGGGTATATTTGTTCAAAGAATTACAATGGTTCAGCCTGACAGTTTTGTATATAGGTTGAAGAAATTCTCCCTTGTTTGAGTTCTTGGTTTGTAATATGATGTAGCTTGACATTTCACCATAGATATAGGCTAAAAGATCGAGATTTTCATTTATGTTGCTCCAATACCAGTAAGCATCACTTTTGAAGGAGCAAGCATGAGGTTGCATAATCCAAGTCCAAACCTGGTAGCACACAGAGGTAGTGTAAATGTTTTCACTTGTCTTAGCATCAAACAATAAATTGTTCAAAACTAAGTTTAAAACACACTTGGTCATATCAATCAATTTCCAGTAAGGATTGTTCAAGAGATAAGTTGTCATATTTTGTTTGGTATCCATAAGGTCACAATTTACTGGTGTATTGGTTTGGAAACCAACTCCAGATTTAAGTGAATTCTACAAAGAATCTGTAGTTTTATGTACCACTGTTTGTGAACCAAAGGTCAAATTAGATTTAAAGCAATAGTAATCAAGAGGGACAATCGATTGATAATTTAAATCAAAGCAATCATCTTCCTTATCTATACTAACATCAGAGTTCAGCTTGTTCTTAGTACAATTATCTACAGGATCAAGTTTAGTGGTCTCCTCGACCAAAGCAAGAAAGTATCCTCACTTTCATAAGGGTTCAAAAATTCATGATTCACATTGAGATTTAAATCAGAGCGAAAAAATCAGTCAAGGTGTTAATCTCGACCATAAGGTAGGAAACACGAGTACTCACGTCATGCCAAAGGTTCCAGATCAAAAAAGTTAGTTCACATATAAGAGTCAAGTAGTAAGGTTTCAGAGAAAGGATAGACAGATCAAGATCTGCATCTTGCAAAGTTTTCAGCCAAGCAACACACAGAGGGTAACAAGGTTCATAAAAAAATAATAACTTAAAAGGAGGGTAGATTAGAAGGAATCACCTTGATTTGGGAGGGCGATGATGAACGCCAAGGATCTTGATCTGCAGGTTTAGTCTGGACACCAAGGCGCCCCACCAAGTTGGTTTCTTGCAGTCCATAACAGCGATCCACATATCGGTCTTGCAGAGCGCGATGAAGGGAGTATGGTCTTCTGAAGCTGTAGCTATGGCTTCCATCGCAGAATTCGATCGAAGGCTGAAGTTTCGGCTCCAGAGAGAGCCTTGCACAGTGGAAGGAGGAAGGTGGCCAAGCCATCTCTTGTGCCCAGAGGAAGCCAAGTAAAAACTGATCCTTGCAACAACCGGTTCGTAGGCGGTTCAACAACCGGTTCGTAGGCGGTTTAACAACCGGTTCACGAACTGGCGGTTGAACCGCCGATTCAGGTGAAAAATAAATATTAAAAAAAATAAAATATATCCATTACCCTAAAATCCAAAACACCCCTAAAACCCTAAACCCTAAACTAAAACCCCAAACCCATATAATGTTATATAATTATATTACCTTTTAAATCTTAAAAAAACTAAAACAATCATAAACACATTCAAAAAACGTTTAAATAATTAAATATAAAAAAACTAACCATATAGTTGTACAAAACCTTAAAATACAAACCTTTAACCCTAAAACTATAAACCCTACCTAAACCATAAAATGTTACATACTTACATTACCCTTTAAATCTTAAAAAAGCTACAAAAAACATAAACACATTAAAAACATTTAAATAATTAAATTTAAAATAAAACCTAACCATAAACAATACAAAACCTTAAAATACAAACCCTTAACCCTAAACTATACACCCTAACCTAGAGTCTTATATCCTACATTACTCTTTAAATGATTAAATCTTAAAAAAGCTACAAAAAACATAAACACATTAAAAACGTTGAAATAATTAAATTTAAAATAAAACCTAACCATAAACCCTAAACCATAAACAATACAAAACCTTAAAATACAAACCCTTAACCCTAAACTATACACCCTAACCTAGAATCTTATATCCTACATTACTCTTTAAATGATTAAATCTTATTAAAGCTACAAAAAACATAAACACATTAAAAATGTTTAAATAATTAAATTTAAAATAAAACCTAACCATAAACCATAAACAATACAAAACCTTAAAAATACAAACCTTTAACCCTAAACTATACACCCTAACCTAGAGTCTTATATCCTACATTACTCTTTAAATGATTAAATCTTAAAAAAGCTACAAAAAACATAAACACATTAAAAACGTTGAAATAATTAAATTTAAAATAAAATCTAACCATAAACCATAAACAATACAAAACCTTAAAATACAAACCCTTAACCCTAAACTATACACCCTAACCTAGAGTCTTATATCCTACATTACTCTTTAAATGATTAAATCTTATAAAAGCTATAAAAAACATAAACACAATAAAAATGGGGCCTTACTATTCGGCGCATAGGCAAAATTGCATTTTAGCGCATAGGGTCGCCACGTTACGTGTGGAGTGGCTCCACACGTAACGTGTGGTATTTTTTTTATAAAAAAAATTAAAAATTAATTTTTTTTTTAAACATCACGTAAAAAAATTTCTAAAACTTATATTTTTTTTTATCAATGTTAAAATGTTAGGAAATTAGTCCTAACTGGATGGAGGATGCTGGTTTGAGAACGTGAGCTGATTTTTTTTGTCTCCATGAAGGTTCAAGCTAGCGTACTTTTTTATCTGACATTTGATCATTTCAAGGCTTAATACATCATTGCTTATACGCCCTGCTTATTGATGTGCACATCTTAAGCATTCATTTTTTGTTCATGTATGTAGTATTGGGTAAGTCTGACACTGGTCAAGCTTGGAGTATTAAAAATTTGAGGTTATAGAAAGAAAACTTCTTAGTAAAATATATATATTTTTGTTTAGAATTGACTCTTAATTTTCCAGCTAAGATACTTCATATTACAATCATTGCTCATACCACTTTTTTTCTTTTTTGGGGTCCTGTGACACCCTAAATCCCATGCCCTAGAAAACCCTAGGGTAAGTAGGGTTTCGGATTTAGGGTGTCATAAGACCGCAAAACAAGACAAAAAGTGGTATGAACTCCATATGTGCTACAAGCGTGATAGGGTATGAAAATAATATGGTTTTGAAAACCCTATATCTGAAACCCTACTTACCCTAGGGTTTTCTAGGACATGGGATTTAGGGTGTCACAGGACCCCAAAAAAGACAAAATGTGGTATGAACTCCCTATGTGCTACAAGCATGATAGGGTATGAAAATAATATGGTTTTAAAAACCCTAAATCTGAAACCCTACTTACCCTAGGATTTTCTAGGGCATGGGATTTAGGGTGTCACATGACCCCCAAAAAGACAAAATGTGGTATGAACTCCCTATGTGCTACAAGCATCATAGGGTATGAAAATAATATGGTTTTGAAAACCCTAAATCTGAAACCCTACTTACCCTAGGGTTTTCTAGGACATGGGATTTAGGGTGTCACAGGATCCCAAAAAAGACAAAAAGTGGTATGAGCAATGATTGTAATATGAAGTATCTTAGCTGGAAAATTAAGAGTCAATTCTAAACAAAAATATATATATTTTACTAAGAAGTTTTCTTTCTATAACCTCAAATTTTTAATACTCCAAGCTTGACCAGTGTCAGACTTACCCAATACTACATACATGAACAAAAAATGAATGCTTAAGATGTGCACAGCAATAAGCAGGGCGTATAAGCAATGATGTATTAAGCCTTGAAATGATCAAATGTCAGATAAAAAAGTACGCTAGCTTGAACCTTTATGGAGACAAAAAAAATCAGCTCACGTTCTCAAACCAGCATCCTCCATCAAGTTAGGACTAATTTCCTAACATTGATAAAAAAAAATATAAGTTTTAGACATTTTTTTACGTGATGTTTTTTTTTTTAATTTTTTTTTTTAAAAAAAATACCACACGTTACGTGTGGAGCCACTCCACACGTAACGTGTGGATCCACTCCACACGTAACGTGTGGATTAAAAAAAAAAAAAAAAATTACCGCACGTTACGTGTGGAGCCACTTCACACGTAACGTGGCGACCCTATGCGCTGAAAGGCAATTTTGCCTATGCGCCGAATAGTAATCGTGTAAAAATGTTCAAATAATTAAATTTAAAATAAAACCTAACCATAAACCATAAATAATACAAAACCTTTAAAATACAAATCCTTAACCCTAAACTATACCCCCTAACCTAGAGTCTTATATCCTGCATTACTCTTTAAATGATTAAATCTTAAAAAAGCTACAAAAAACATAAACACATTAAAAACGTTCAAATAATTAAATTTAAAATAAAACCTAACCATAAACCATAAACAATATAAAATATTAGAATACAAACCCTTAATCCTAAACTATACACCCTAACCTAGAGTCTTATATCCTACATTACTCTTTAAATGATTAAATCTTAAAAAAACTACAAAAAACATAAACACATTAAAAATATTCAAATAATTAAATTTAAAATAAAACCTAACCATAAACCATAAACAATACAAAACCTTAATAATACAAACCCTTAATCCTAAACTATACACCCTAACCTAGAGTCTTATATCCTACATTACTCTTTAAATGATTAAATCTTAAAAAAGCTACAAAAATCATAAACACATTTAAAAAATATTTAAATAATTATAATCACTATTAAGTCCAATCCTTTTTAAAAAAAAAAATGTTTTAATTTTTAATTTTTTTTTCTGAACCGACGGAAAATCGACCGAACCTGAACCGGACCGCCGGTTCCGGGAGATAGCCAGTTCAAGGTTCCCCTTGAACCGGCGATTCATGAACCGTGGCCAGCTCTAGGAAGGAGTGGTAGAGATGAGCGGCGGGCTGTGGGTTAGGGTTTCAGGGAGCTTTTTTGGGAGCGTTTTCATTTTTTTGGGTGGCTACAAATGTCCCATTCTTATTGCCACCATCACTCAATTTACAAACAATACATGAAATAAAAAAAGTGCACATTTTTTTTTATTAATGTGCAAAAGTTTAGAATTAATTATTATGAAATAAAATAGCATTAGAACTTACTTATATTGCAGATATTCGTCACATTCACAATCATCAACCTGCTTCTAATGAGATTTTCCTTAATTTCCCTCTCTCCACAACAATAATAGGAATTTCACTAGTTCTTGTATATATGACTCAATTTTTTTTAAAAAAAAATGCCTTAAATGTCAAAAAGGGGTCCCATTTCAGGTAGTAGTACGTCTGTAGACCTGTGAATGTGTATCGGATTTTTTTTGGTGCATGAATGTGTATCGGATTTAAAGGAAGAAATTGTGGAAAGGGTAATAAAGATCAATACTTAATAGAGTTTTTTTTTGATAAGGTAAAATGTTTTCAAAAGACAGGGAGCATAATGTTTTCAAAAGAAGTAGATTAAAAAAAAACTGATGAAGTATAAGATTAATGTGTTTGGGGGATGTTTAGGTTGGCTTGTGCAAATGTAGCCCTATTTTGGGACACTAAGCCATGTCCTCCGGAGGTCATTTTGGGGGTTGTAATAATTTACATGTGGGGGACAATTTGAATCACACTCAGTACTCCTTACTCGGCCTCCTCTATTCGGTTCAAATCCACGTTTCATTATATTTGAACTTTGGTATTCAAATTTAATTATCTCAACCCCTACAACTACAAGTACACCAAGCAAAGCGTCGATAATATTTTGCTTTAATTATTTTATTTTTTAAAAGTAAAATAATACAATACAGTATCTAACAAAAATTCAAGAGATCGGTACAATTAACCCACGGACAAATTGACATGAAAAACCCAACAAAAAAGCACCCTAAACAATTAAAAAGAGAAGAAGCAAAATAACATAAATATATATATAATGTAAAATAGAGTCTTGAGCAATCAATGCCCATCTCATTTATTATAGAATTAGAATAACTTTGTTATTAAACTTTATTATGTATTTACTTTGATTTTTTTTTAAATCTATCATATATGCAAATCAATCACTAATTGTATGATATATTATAAAATATAAAAAATCTTTTATTGTATAATATATTAAAAACTAATACATAATATATATATTATATCTATATATTTATATATCTATGAATAGATAAAGTAGAGTCTAAAGTAATTAATTACCCATAATATTTGAGATGAACATGCACATGCAATTGCAAGTAAGACATTTCTTCTACATGCATAATATTAAGGTCCAGTTTTTTCTTATCCCTATACATATATAGTATAACTCCTAACCATACAAATGATTTTCAATGTTGTTTTCGTTTGATTAATTAGCAGCCCAAGGGAAAAAGTTGTATCATCAACAATTCAAAACTACATTATATTTAAGCAAGTCGTTATCCCTTTTTGGCCTTTCTACATACCCAAATAAAATAAAATTTTCAAATTTCCAGAGTATATATTTAGTGTGTTGTAAGAGAGTTTTTTTATGAAAAAGTGTTGCAAGAGAGTAAATGTGAAATAATCCACTATTAAAACTCGATGGTTCATTTTTCCTACATAAATACTCTGTATAATTTATGGAGACATTCATGTAATAAAACGTAAACCATCCAAAAGGTTGTAAAACCGTTACACTCAAACCAGTAAAAAAGTCACTGAATGAATTTCAAAATCATTATAAATTATAAATGAGTATTATGCAAAAGTGTAACCGTTGCATGTTCCAATAAAAAAGTTAATTTTCTAAGCCTAAATTAAAACAATCATGCATTATAATTACAACTCCATATAAAGAGGTTGAAGTATGCAGCAACGCATAACAACCCGCGAAAATCCATCGCATCTCACTCATTTGAAGCATGCAACATATGAACTCACCCATCACCAATCGAATCGCCACTCAATTTATGTTTTTCCAAGCTCCATATATTACGGACTTCGCAAAATCAAGAGCCAACAAAATCAATAAAATTCAATAGTGAGTTCCCTACCATGCAGTATCCTCACTGTAAGTATATTTACTTTAACATATTGTATATGCATAAATCTTATTGTGAATTTATCATGATACTAGGCCAACATGTGTAATTGATTAAAATATTTCAATTTACTATTTTTTTATAGGATACTTAGTTTCATATATGAGTTTTAAAATACCGAAGACAAGTAACAAATGAGATGGTTGAATAACCTAGCGAGAAAACATATTAAGAATCTTGATTTACAAAAGAATTAGAAGGCATCACTTCTTTAGTTATTCGCCTCTACCATAGCATCATAAAATTTGGCTCAGTCAATAAAATGAGAAATTTTCTAGCTACATGGGTAAAATAAAATCAATTTGTTAGTTGTTTAATTTATATTTTTATACTGTTAACATTTCTCATAGTGTTGTATATTAGTGTAACATTCCTTGAAGTCGTTATATATAATTGTAATAACATTTTTTTTCCAAATATAATTTTCGTTGTGAAAATAAAATCAAATAATTGTGTAAAACTTAGTAGTTAGAGTGTCACATCAGGATCTATAGGTCATTGGTTCAATTTTCCTTGAGAGCTTTTTAGCTATTTTTTCCTTCTAATACATACACACTAATTAAAAGAGAATAATCTCTACATTTAACAAAATAATTTTGTAATTGTATGTTATGTACAAATTATTTAAATGAAAGTAGTGGTGATGTAAATAGATTCTTACCGTTTCAAAGTATTAATAAGAAGTTTGATCGTCTAAAACTTATTACATGAAAATGTTGTACGAACCTCATATTGTGACTAAGATGTTATAAAACTTAATGTGTTATAGAATACATAAATTAAATCGTCGTGTGCACAACATATTTTATATTATGAATGAGTTGATTCTAAGTTTAAATCTCAAGTAATTAATTTCAAAATATTATGAAATTAGTTTGCATTAGAAAAGATATCCTACTTTCATATATTTTCATAGACAGTTAATTTAGTCCCAATAATCATATATATATATATCTCATGTTGAAAGAATTATTCTACACAATTCTACATTACGTAAACTAAAGGTAACATTTGTATTATGTTAGTTTAACGTATAACAAATGCCATCTTAGATATCATTTTAAGTGACCAATTCAATTATAGTAGTATAAAGTTATGAATCCTCGCTAAATTAAGGTTATGAAATATAATCAACTATTATAAATTTAATTGTCATTAAATGCACTGAGAAAGTATTTCAAAGTGTTTAAAAGAAATAAGAATAATAGGACATCCAATAGATATATGAAAAATTGTTAGTAAATATACCACTTTTACCACCCAAATTGCAAAAGTACACTTCTTTTTTTAGATATTAATGCAATATCCATTTTTGTACCCAAATAAGGGTAAAATTATAAAATCCCGTAATTTGATACTTAAAAGAAAAGATAAAATATAATTTTAGTTTACCTTTTCTTTCTTTGATTGTAATATATATTTTAATATATTCCGAAAAAAAAGAAATTTGTGATGTGCCCATTTTCCAAATCTGAGATGTGCCCATTTTCCAAATCTGAGATGTGCCCATTTTCTAAATCTGAGATGAACACAAAAGAAGCTTGGATTGTGAGCTATGGTGTTACTGCAAATTTGTGATGTGCCCATTTTCCAAATCCGAGCTTGGAGAAGACGATACCACCACCACCGGGTTGACCGGAGAGGAGGAAGATGAGGTGGATCCGGGCCGGGTCGGGTCAGTGGAGACGGCCTTGCAAGGGGACAAAGGGGGCCCACAGAGGACCGGATTTCCTGCGAAAGAGGATAGGGAAATCCGAGCTTGGAGAAGACGATACCACCACCGTCGGGTTGACCGGAGAGGAGGAAGATGAGGTGGATCCGGGCCGGGTCGGGTCAGTGGAGACGGCCTTGCAAGGAGACAAAGGGGCCCCACAGAGGATTGGATTTCAGAGGAGCTTTGGGATACTGGAGAAGGGTTGGACTCGAGGTTTGGGAGATTTAGGTCGGAAATCGGAGGAGGCGGTTGACGGTGTTGGACTCGGAGCGAGCGAGCGCGAGACATTGAAATCCTGTAGGTTTGGGAGATTTAGGTCGGAAATCGGAAATCGGGCCGGAGAAGGCGTTGGACTCGAGGCGAAGGGTGAGGAGGTGGGGGAGGCGGTTGACGGCGGGGGGAATGTGGCCGGAGAGGTTGTTGAAGGAGAGATCGAGGCGGAAGAGGCGGGGGGAGAGGGAGTTCGGGAGGTCGCCGGAGAGCGAGTTGCGGAAGAGGCGGGGGGGAGGGAGTTCGGGAGGTCGCCGGCAACCGAGTTGTGGGAGAGGGAGTTCGAGAGGTCGCCGACAACTTTTTTTGATTTTCTTTTCCCTTTAAATTTCGATTTACAAAATCTGAAAATGTATTTTTCTCCCAAGATATAAAGGCAAAAAAAAAATCAAAAAAAGTTACTTTAGGATATTGCATTCATATCTAAAAAAAGAAGTGTACTTTTGCACATTTCATGGCAAAAGTGGTATACCCTTGCAAATGGGCATATATATATATATATACATATATACATATACATGCACTTAGAAGACAATAAGGATTTTCAAGAAACTGTTACAAAGTAGCACTTGAAGTGAGATATGTAACACCCACAAATCGTAATCCATTTGGAAAGGTATTACCGCCAGTGACCTCGGTTTCCACACCGAAGCTACCCCAGGCTTTACCGGTTTAAATACAAATCATAAACAATAATCATGATGTAAACACCAAAATCTTTGGTTAAAACATATGTCTGGGGATTACATCCCAATCCCCATAGGACAAAACAGAGTAATCAGCGAAAGTCTTTGCAAAGTATAAATACAAGGGTCTTGATCGTAATGATCACCCGCCAAGGATCGCAACCTGATAAATCCATTAAAACACCGTTTGCTTTTATAGTCGTTCTAGCCTTTGTTTCTCGGATTCTTATCTGATGTGCCGAATCGAACGGATGACACCAGCCAACCATGCAGAGAACAATTACGGTTGGTTAGTCTAATGAAAGACTATGCAAGGGTACAAAGCAGAGTGGTTCGAAGTAGTCGTATTAGGTTAGACTCATCGCTCCTCGAATCAAAACCGATAACGATAGTCAACCACCATACTCTACTGAAACATATGAAGAGGCATGATCAAGAGAAGATTCTGAAAGACCAAGTCTCACAGAAATCAATCCCAAAGAAGACTCCAACGAATTGAGTCTTATCGAAAATATGACAAATGTTGGGGAACATTAATTAATCATACAAGCGTTCAAAAACGACTTGATGTTTCGGTTCACAACCAACCTTACCGCTTAATGTGAATCCAGATCGGAAAGAGAACGGTACTCTGATCAAAGTCAAGACGAGCTTTCCTAGCTGCACTATTCCCTAGCTGCACTACTCTTCTGAGGTATATTAATCATGTGCTACGACGACACTTATCTTATTTAAATTCCAAAACACGCGTCACGTTATAGACTTTTAAATGTATGTTTCGCCATGAGGGACATATATTGAGTATATGTTTCATCATGAGGGACATATAGGATATATGTTTCGCCATGAGGGACATACTCCTGAATGGGACGAATCCCAAGATTTGTAGCATCAGTTAAGTGCCACCATCTCTATATCCGAGTATAGATATCGGTCATGACCCACCAAATGGTTTTTGGGTTTATCACCCTTTGCACCATTAATCATTATTAAGAAACGACTGGACCTCGAATAGTCCATCGCTCCTACGAATACTCGTGCTAACTAAACAGTTTAACACAGTAATAATCATATCAAACCCCTCCAGGCTAATATCATAAATATATATCTATAATAGCGTTGTTCTAGCAGATATACAACCTATTATAATATCATATTCTTTTCACATCATTTATCAAACTATTCCCAACAGAACAGTAAATCATCCCAAATTAATTAACAATTAATTAATTGATAATTAATGGAAATATGGAATGATAAGCAAGAGCGAACCTCCACTTGCCTTAGATTAGACGAAGATTTAACAAGCTTAGAGATAACGGTTTCCGAGTCCGAAACTGGGACAGATCCTGGACAATAATTCCCTCTGAAATGACCCATAACGAGACCCTAAGTTAGATTCAATATCTACATATATGAATCTAAAAGAATAGGAAAAGGACCAAAGGAGTCAAGCCTCGCCCAAAGCCCAACGCCCAAGAACACACACCTCGGACAAGCTCACCGCGGGGTGCGGTGGAGCCTCTGCCGCGGGTGCGGCCAAGTGCCAGGGGCTAGAGCTTCGACAGATTTTCGGGGAGAAACTCACCCAAATCGATTCGTTCGACTTTGATTCGTTGTGGTTTTGATCTCCCAACACCTTAAATCTTTGAATAACACTCAAGAGCACCTTTGTAAACACTCAAAGGGGTTCGATCACTTCTCAAACAAAGCTCAAAACTTGGCACAACAATGGAGATTTCTAGAGGAAGGGGATGAAGTTGCAACTGAGTTATGGCCCTCTTCCTCAACTCCCTCCCTTTTATAGGCCAACCAAGCAGCTTACACTCAGGAGACAACAACCAAGAGGTGTCCCGACAATCAGGCGTAGCCTAGGTGAGTCACCAATGCTAGGTTCTGCTGCCGTCGAGTTGCTGTGCAACTTGCGAAGCGACAGCGCCTCACCGCGGGGTGCGGCCAGGGTGCGGTGGGGGTGCGGTGGCCGACTCGTGACCGCCACTGGCATTGACCTTCGCCGCGGGTGCGGCATGGTGCGGTCAGGGTGCGGTCAAGGCCAATTTTGCCCCCTTTGACCCGTTTTGTCGTTTTTACTAAGGGGTAAAAATATTCTTAACTCTGGGTTAAATATATTCGTACACGAACGACCCTTTTAACCCAAAGATACCTTAACTGTATTTTATATTACTCAGAAAAATATTACAGAGGTCGCACATTGCATAGAATGTCCGTACTTCTCTGAATTTAATCTGACTTGTAATATGGTCATAAGAAAAATTCAAAATTACCCTTACAAAATGAGGGATATTACAAGATAATAGAAAGTTCCACTTCATCAGATTTTTATATATTATGTGCATTATTTTTGAAGTTTAAATTCAGTATTTATTTACATTATTTGAACAAGTTTATAATATTTTTTTATCATATAAATGATTATTGATATATCTGTTGGACTTAGGATTTTAGTGATATTGAATCCATGTAAACTTAAAAAGATTCAGGGGAGGAGCAAGAAAGCAAGAAAAAAATGTAGAAACATGACTTATGTTATTTCTTTAAGATGGTTCTGATAGATTGAATATTCATTTTTTAATGCATTTGGTATTTACAACATATCATCATATTTTCATAATAATTATCTTTACAATATACATGAAATCAATTTCTAATTAAATCTTTAAATAATTTAAAGGTCTTTGAAATGAACACATTGAATAATATTTTTACAAGATAAGATGTATTTACTAAGCTAAATGAATAAAATTTACTAAGAAAAGAAGACCCGTACGTAGCACGGGCATAATCAATGGTACAAAAGTAAAGAGATCGAATACGATAGATATATAGATGGAGTGAGTAAAATGTTAAAGTTTGTGGGCCATAGACATGTAGTTAGAGTGGGGTTGTGTACGTAGCAAGAGGGGTACATGCGTGTATAAGTTGAGTACATAAACCTAATTAAATTTAATTATATTATCAATTAGTAATAGGGGATGTGGTCCACCGGTCTTATGTATTAAGATTAGTTGAAACCTTGGGATTGTGCAACGTAACTCTTAAAAATTGCGATTGCCATATCAATATGCATGTAGCTATAAAAATTTGTCCGTTGGTATATGATAATACTAGTACTCCGTATTAAATTAATCGGTACTTGATTTTGGTAGAATAAAATTTGTCCGTATTTTGATTTTGGTATACAAGCTAGTAATTTAGTAGAGTATATAGGTGTGTCTCTGTGAAAGAGAGGCTTGCCCCAAATCCCAATGAAGACGACCAAGCTCAAACGATAAGGCCAAGGAGGAGGAAGAAGAAGATCGATACTCCCAAATTATTTCATCTCGAAGAATGCAAAATCAAAACCTATACACTATACTATACTATACTTTACTACCGGAGTATAGTATACTGCAGCATTTGACCGTCAACAAAGGAATCAAAAGACGGTAAAATTCACATGCTTGGTCTCTTTCTCCCCTCCACCTCATTAATTAATACTCAACCTATCACAATGCCATATCAAATTACCTTTCTTAATTTGACGTAGTAATAATAGGAGTATTTCATTTTGAAAAATAATGATGACCGATCGTAGTAATTAGCTTGGTACAAAGATTGTATTTGTAAGTTTTTGTGCACATGAATAAGACAATGAATAGCCTTAATTACCTAGGTGGTGCAATATCCATTACTTTAGATGTCGTGTTATGTTTTGTTGACTTGGGGCCCACTCCAAGCCATTTCTGGACGAGTTCAAAGACTCTCTTGTCGCGCAAGAGTTGTCTGTGTCGAGCAGCGATTCCTACTCTTTCCATGGCCACAAACCCGTCCGCCTTGGCTGATTCAGCTGGCACTGTTTCGTCCCCGTCCACAAATGTATACTCAGGCTGCAACACAAGTCCAGTCAAGTTAAAGTATATGTACCTTGAATGTGTTGTAATGAAACTTGGGTGCAAATAGCAAACTGGGCAGCTCATATATTTTTGGTAACGCAGAGTCGCTTACCAATGTATGGCAGATTTCAGAAAGATGTGATATTGGCGAGTCTTTTGAACCGTAACTGCACAAACAAATTCAATGATCTCTATAAAAACACAAAGGACTCGTTTATCATTGGCTTGTTAGAACAACTTACCAGACGTGGAAAGGGGTGTCGTATGAAGTTCCATAAACGTTGTAGAAGACGACTCCTCCTGGTAATTGAGCATTGTTAAGGACTTGACGAGTTTCGGTAGCCCATTCGTAGATTGCATCGTTGAAGGGCAGAGCTATAGTTTTTCCATTAATACTCAGCTGCATCATGGTTGCAGGAAAGAAATACAGTGATAACCACTTGGTAAGTCGTAACGCGTTATCAGATATAAATCATGGATATTCATTTTAGATTATTCTCTTCCAACACTCTCATCAATATATGAGTCTTGAGTTAGTACCTCATTGTTCTTCAATGCTTCTTCAAAGACACTGCAGCACTCAATTGCCCCATATGACTCGAGTTCTACCCAAGAGTCTTCCTCTTCTTCAGGTTGCTTACGCCACACTTGAATCAGAGGTTCCTCTTTCCACTCAAACCCTGGATTTGGCAGCATTTCATATATTGATGGGCACTCAACCACCTGCAGGCGGGGATAATAGACAAATCATACAATAATTCTTATTCATTATTATATGAACAGAGTGATCTGCATTTATGACTCAAAGAGCGAAAATGATCCCTGTGATTACAAAAAGATTATATAATGACTAATACAAAAATCAAAGGGTTCTTCTATCATCTCTTACTTAATTAATTCAAAGTACATTACAATTTGCAAACTTGGAAGATAACTTACCAGTTGATGCATTGTCCACCTTGAGACAAAGAAATAGCTCTCAAATCCGTCAATGAACTGCAACCCTGTTAAGAGAGCATCATTGATGCATCCAGGTGCGCCTGTCAAGTAAATTGAACATGTCAACGAGAAACCACACTGATTTAGTAAGACGAGTACAAGTATTAAGTAACAAGGCGTAGCAGTCCATATACTAGCCCAATGTAATGCTGTCAAAATCCATTTCACTCAAAACTTTGAATAAGGGTAACAAGAACACACCTTGAAAAGGGCAACCGATGCAAATCCATTTATTCACGTACTTAGCAAATATCTGTCAAGCAAAACTTAAACCATTAAGCATGGGCACCACAGCAAGAGAGAAATTTATGAACTGAATTTCTTCCAAATCAAATGGAGAATATATGCGCACGTCAGGGAATAGTGACAAGAAGCACTTGACAAGTAATCCTCCCATAGAATGTGAGATTATATTCACTTTTCGACCTCCAGAAGCCTTGTGTGCAGTCTCCAGTTTCCCCTTAAGACCATCCATTGATTTGCCAATTCTGCCAAGAAACAGAAAGAGGAATCATAGTTAGAACTTTGTACAACGCTCTATATAGGCACCCAATGAAATCAGAACAATTAAACAACAAAAAACACAAAGCAAAGTGTACTTAATGATGTTGCAATGGAGCAAATATCCAATTGAAAATCCATGTCATCTAGGATGAAGATACATTGTTAGCTACCTATTGCTTTGACGAAAATCATAACCAAAGCCAAACAATGTGGTTCCCTTTTTATATCCACATCCAACCAGCATCTCGATCATGTCGTGGAAATGATATACCTCGTGCAGATGTATCAATTTTACAAACTGGACATGGAATTCAAATAGAAAAGAGTTCCACATAAGGATCAAACTGGACACAGGGCAAGAAAAACATACATAACGAGAGCAAAGTTCACAAATATATCATTCCCTTATGAACAAATGCCGGGAGAATGAATCTCACCAGCGAAGGATCCAAAATGTCAATGGCATACAACCCAAAGTCATCATTAGGCACCACAATTTCATAATTTTTGTCCAGCTCCTCTGTGTAACCTGATCAACTAAATAGTCAATCACACAATCCATGTTCAATAGGATATTTAGATTGAAACTTGAGAATAAGAAGTCCGATGATTTTTTTACTACTACTACATTACTACTACTACTACTATCTTAGCTTAATTCTCAAGCAAATTGATATTAGGAGAAATCGATCGGGATAAAATAAACTGAAAATTAGGAGCGGATTAAGAGAAAGATACCAGTCTGGGGATTGTAGAGAGACCAAAGCCTCTTCTTGAACGCCAAATCCGCCAACCAAATTCGGATCCACACTCGGGTCTCGATTCTGGAATTCTTCTTCTTGGAATGAAGAATCGAACCTCCGATTCCTGAAACCAGAAGCACCGGGTCGCGATCGGCGGTCGGGTCATCGTCGGAGCTCCGGAATCCGAAAAACGGGCAGCAGGGGCAGCCTCCGATCATGTTGTCAAGTTAAGAATAGTTTGTTGTTTCTTTTGTTATGTCGCGGGCGAATTGGAGAAGTGGGTCCGAGGTTTCTTCAGCGAAACGGCGACGTTTGGGTGGCCGAAGGGGCGGTTATTATGGCGCCGTCGACATGAAAAAGAAAAGAATTCACAGGTACAAGACAACCACCACCACCGCTTCGTCTGCTCTCTACACTTTTACAAACTTCACTCTCTTTTTCTCTCTTCTTAAATAACTACACACGCCTACATTTCTGGTATCTACGCCATACATACTCCATTTTTAGAATGCTTACTTTCTCGCAAGAATTTATACATGTACTTTCTTTTATGACAATTATATGTGTCCGTATTGGATAGCCAGACAATCCCAACTTATTAGGTATCCTAATTGTTCATCAAGTGATCAAGTTGGCGTGGCGTGACAAAATTGGCTTTGAAATAACATGGATATTCCAAACGGATCCTTCTACAAAGAGATAAACTAGCTATTTGTCAGGATAGCTTAATTAAAATCATGACTACTTACCGAATCATTAGCACTTACCTACTACTGTAGGTATTTACCGATAAAATGAAACATATTACATTACATAAACGAATTTATGATGAACAAACAGGTTAGCTTAATAATCCCTAAATGAAGGACTTATCTTCGTTACTTGTAAATCATAAATCATACCTTCATAAACATGCATAACAACATAGAGGGCACAACGCCCAACTCCGTATATGAACCTTTCTGTAAATGAGGTTGAAGCACTTGTCATCATTGACAAAAAGGGAACAAAACAGAACATGCAATGCATGAGAACTCAGCCTTGATGATATATCATGCAACACATTCAAAATGAAGTACAACCCTACAAATTCCTCATTGGCATCATCCTCAAAAGTAACAACATATTTTTAAGGAAAAACATAAATCCATCAGAAGTCACTGGTCAATGAAACAATAGAAAACAACGTTCTGTCTAAATTGCATGCCTTGAGAACCCTTCACAGATCCTGGACATTCAAACCTGCAAGATGAAGACAATGATCAGAATAAGGTTGTATACATGTCCTGGAAAGTGGAAACTGCTCAAAACAACACAAGGAGTTGCATTTGCAAGGGTAATACCTGGGGGAAGAGATTGCTTCAATTTGTCCGCCTTCTCGAAGTCGTGCACACACAGAGTGTAGAGATACTTTGAGCAACGAACCTTGAACTTGACAACGTCCTTGCTCTTCTTGATCTTGACCGAGCGAGCATCCTTCCTTCTTGCTGTCAGAAGGAAATCCTTGATCTCGTGAATTTGCTTCGGCTAACAACATCACAAAGTAACAGTTGCATCAGCAAACAGCAGCATTTTCAACTTTATAGTAAACATAAAGTGCATTATGCATCAGGGAAATTGGGGAGCCAACCTCAAATGAAAAGTTATCACAAATGCACAACAGGATTGAACTCAACAAAGAATCTACAACCCAAAGCATGTCAAGTAACAAAAATGTTTGTAGTGATGAGAAGAAGTTGCAATTTATCCTGGTAAGGGCAAGGAGGAACACTATCAAATCATCCTTACTCCAAATGACAAACTAGGAAACAGATATGGCGTCGGCTCATACAAAGCGCCCATATTTAGAAAACGACGCCTGTAATCAGTATTTCGACGCAGTACATTGTGGTATAGCAACACTTCCAAAGACAAAAGCATTCAATTAAACCATGCCAACAACAGATCTATAATGAAACGAATAATGACATCACATCACACAAGTTCATTGGGCATATAATCCTCCATACACAAATTACCTATTCCAATTGCAGAATAAAATACAAACGCCATAGACCTAAACTTTCTCAACTTACAAGTCGTTCAGCGTCTGCTAATTGAAATTTATCCTAATTTCTACCACTTCTCGATAATCAATAAGGTATTAAACTGCTCAGTATTCATAAATAAGAACCAAATAGTATCAGAACACAAGAAACAAATAACAACATAAATCCAAAATTTCACTCCAGAAATGAAACAGGCAATAGTCCATAGACCAACAAACCCTAGAAAGAGACTAATGTGAAAATAAGCAGAAGAAGGATTACCATATTTTCTGATCAGAAGCGCAAGCTCTGCCTAGTCTTTCTACCCTTGTTTGCTCGCCGTCGTAGAACTAAAAAACCTAGCTTTTCAACCACCTCTTTCTTCTCATTTTATTCCTGCGCTTACAGGGCAATTTTAGTATGGGCCTCTCACCAACTGGGTCATTTGGACTCAAACAGACCAAAACAATAATCTTGGGCCGTATATAAAAACAATAACTGCCTTATGTCAGCAACAAAACGATGTCGTTTTCTACCTAGTCCTTGACTCTTAACGCGTTTTACTTTTACACTCTTGCGTAATTTGACTAAATTCCTTGTATGTGATTACCTTGATACCTCTTTTTTTTCTCCAGATATCCTAAAACAGAAAGAAGACTTGACTACAGAAAAAAAGAAAATAGCTTTGAGAAAGCTGGACTCTCATGGAGTTCTATAAAACAATTTTTTGAATGGAATTACTACCGATAGTGCGCTATTATTTCATAGTAGCATTCACGCGTTCTGTATTGCTCATCGGTGTTCTAGACCATTAAATACATCCAACGCGACGACCTCAAGAACTTATTAGGGAGAGAAAAGAGGGGTACAAGAGGAAGAGGCCACGGAGTATCTCTAGCGCGGCGATCCTCAATGATCGCGTCATCACACCAACAACACGTCTTCCATCTCACGCGAAATCATGATCGCATAGTAACCGTTGGACGCTCCCAAGCTGCCTCGAATCACTCGGGCCAATCCGGGCATGCCAACCATACATCTCCCCAGTTTGACACGCGTCTTCCCGCCCCGCCGGTCCAATCACCGCCTTACACCCCCTTGCCGACGTCTGTCACCGGGTGAGCCGCGAGGTGACACGTGTCCTTGCATGGTGACTAAGCAGAAGCAGGACTCTCCGCCTATAAATAGCCCAACACCCCTCAGAAATCGGGGTCGAGAAAAAGGAAAAGAAACAGTGCCACAAGCTTGTTTTAACTTTTTCAAGATCTGTGATGATTCCCATGTAATTGTAAAGAGTGGAAAGCTGTGTTCGTAATTTGTAATATACATCGCGTTCTTTGTTGGAATTTGCGTTCTTGTATTAAAGGTAATTCACCGCGTTCATTCAGTATCAAGTCTTTTATAGCTTTGTACTTTATTTACTTAGAGAACTTAGGAGTCGTCACTAGCGCCGTCCGTGGGGATTTTCCTCACACTAGGGCGACTTGGTCCTTTTTGTGAACGCGGCGGAAGACGATGTCAAGCCTTGACGAGTTCGACTGGACAGAGTTCGAGACAGAGACCCCAGTTCCTGGTTGGCCGCCTTCACTGCACCCCGAAGCTTGGTGGCCCCACTACTCACCTCTCGTTCCAGGTTACCCGTCGTGGATTAGTGCACCATACGCGGCTCCCGCGCCGGTTTTTCATCAGTTCATGCCTCCGCCAGACTTCGTTCCACGTCCTCAAGCACCTCTAGGGTTTGCCTTCGATGCAGGTCACCAAGGACCCTTGGCTGGGTATGGTGGGCATTACCCATCAAGTCAGTCTGCAACTCCCTCACACCTTCATGATGATCGCGGAAATGTGGAGCCCCCCGTGATGTCAATGTCAGTATCCCAAGGAAGTTCATCGCGTTCTCATAAGCGCGACCAGGTGACCACCGGACAGGAGGAAGCATTAGATGGGGAATTGCAGAACCTCTCAATCTTTTCGGAAGTAGTAAGACGGGCCCCTGTGCTGAAAAGATTCCGTCAACCCACCATGGAGGCTTATGATGGGACATCCGACCCTGATGAACACGTCCAAGCGTTTCTGAGTCAAATGGAAATCAATGATTTCAACAACGCGATGTTTTGCCGTTCTTTTCCCTCCACGCTGAAGGGAATTGCCCTCTCCTGGATGATGAATCAACAACCATGGAGCATCTGGTCCTTCTCCAAGATGATTCAAGCCTTCATGACTCATTTCAGCAATGCGAAGAAAAGAAAGAAGACAATCCAAGATTTGTTTTCAATAAGGCAAGGGGCTGGGGAGTCACTCATGGATTTCTTCACACGCTTCACCAGCATCATGTCTCAAATTACCAGTCTAGAGCCCGTCATAGCGCGTGGAGTCTTGATGAACAACTTGGCAGATGGGCAGTTCAAACTCTCCGTGTATCGCGATCAACCGAGAACGTATGATGCGCTGAGGAGTTATATTTCACGGCAAGTTTACGCGGAAGAGGCAGTAAGAGGTAAGGGAGGGAAATCCTAGCAGATCAAGTGGGGCCACGTTCATACGCCAAGGGAGAAGGACAAGCGTGAAACCAAGCCTCCGTTGCCAGACAGGGATAAAGCGCGAGGTGAAAGCCGTCCCCTAGTTAGAGACGCCTATGAGATTGGTCGGGCAGAGCGTCGAGAACACCCCGCGGCGCATAGACAACAAGCGCGAGAAGCCAAGACGTATCAACATGACAACTCTCGCGAGTATTCTGGCAACCATCAAGGCGGTAGTCGAGAACCGAACGTCCATGACAAAAGCCCACACTGGGGCAGGCCTTCGTCGGGGAGGAGGCCCGCCTATGAGGGGCGACGTGATCATCCTGATCAAACGCCCCGCCCGGATGGCTACATCAACACCATTGCAAGAGGACCTTCCCTCGCAGGTTTCAGTAATCAAGAAAGGAAGAGGTACGTGCGAGAAAGCCACCATGCTCCCTCCGTGTTTAGCCTCACTCAATCATCCCGACCTCACTCCAGCCTGACATTCACAGAGGAGGACGCGGAGGGGTTGCACATGCCTCACACAAATCCTCTTGTGATTCACGCCCAACTAGGGACCAAGATGGTGAGACGTGTCCTGGTGGATTCTGGCACATCGGTGGATATCCTTTATTTCGACGCGTTCGAGCAGCTAGGAATATCTCCCAATTCCCTCAAGCCCTTTGTGGGGAAGTTGGTGACATTCTCTGGGGAGGAAGTAGATGTCGCGGGCACGATCAAGTTGAAGATGACATTGGGAACCAGTCCCGTCCGGTGTGCGGAGGACATCGAATTCACCATAGTGAGACTCCCGGCATCATACAATGCAATAATGGGCCGCGTCTCCCTTATGAAGTTTTAAGCAGCTCTCTTCGTCTATCACCTGAAATTGAAATTCCCTATGGGTGATAAGGTTGGGGGGTCCAGAGGCCACCAAGAGGAAGCGCGAGGTTGTTATCTGTCTTCCTTGAAATCAAGACCACAAAACCTCGTGTATATGGTTGAAGAGCAGGACGCGAAGATGGAGGTGGAGAACCCCCTATCTGATGATGCACAAAAGTTCGAAAAGATCGTGCTCAGTCCCTACGAGAATAAAGAGGAGAAATTGTTCGTCGGGGGATGCATGACTGGAAACCTCGCTCAAGAGCTAGAACGTCTGCTTGCTATCTCGCGGGATGTGTTCGCTTGGAGCATTGAAGACTTGAAAGGTGTACCTCCAATAGTAGTCACTCATTCGCTCAATATTGATCATGCTGCCCGACCCGTAGTCCAAAGGAAGAGGAAGATGAACGATGAACGCGTTAAAGCTGCTAATGCTGAGGTCGAAAGACTGCTCCGAGCTGGGTTTATCCACGATGTCAAATATCCCAAGTGGTTGTCCAATGTGGTGCTAGTGAAAAAAGCCAGTGGGAAGTGAAGAATGTGTGTGGACTTCAAAGATGTGAACAAAGCCTTCCCGAAGGACAGCTACCCGTTGCCCTACATAGACGACCTTGTCGATTCCATCGCGGGAAATGTGGCACTAAGTTTCTTGGATGCTTATTCAGGTTACAACCAGATCCAAATGGACCCGCGCGATGAGGAGAGCACGGCCTTCATCACCAGCCAGGGCACCTACTGTTACAAGGTTATGCCCTTTGGCCTGAAAAACGCGGGAACTACGTTCCAGAGGTTGATAGACCGTGTATTTAAGGGTCAGTTGGAAAACAACGTTTTAGCTTATGTGGACAACATCGTTGTCAAGAGTGCCACGAACGAGCAACATTTGGCGGATTTACAGGAGGTGTTTGAGACGCTAAGAAGATTCCGGTTGAGTTTGAACCCCGAAAAATGCGTGTTTGGAGTAAACTCGGGCAAGTTTCTTGGCTTCATGATTAGCGCTCGAGGCATTGATGTCAATCCCAAAAAGGTTGCTGCGGTCGTCGCGATGAGGTCTCCGAGATCCAAAAATGAGATCCAAAAGCTCAATGGCGCGGTTAACTACTTGAGCCGGTTTTGCTCACGGTTGGCCTATAGGGCTCTCCCCTTCTTCACTGCTCTGAAGAAGAACGAGAGATTCGTGTGGACAGAAGTGTTAGGAAACGGAACTCTGGAACTTAGGTTCCCCTGAGAGTTCCGTTCCTCAGTTTCTCTACTTTTGAAGATGACAAATATTATGATACTAATGTTTTATCTCAAAGATGTGTTTTAAGGAACCACAGGAAATTACCTAAGGCAGGAAAGCCAAACAGAACAAGGGAACCAAAGGAACAAGACAGCTGAAGGAATCCAGAGGAACCCAGGTGTGCCCAGAAATGAAGCTTGCGACATTGCGATTCCTGAGAAATCTGGGAACACACAACCTCGGACAAAAGGTGTCGAAAATGACTTGTCCGAAGCTTCCAAAAGTCTGCCAAGGTCCAAGAGCTAAAGAACAAGATGCCTAGAGAACCTCTACCTCGGACAGAGACGATGAAAGCGACATCACATGAAGACGTCGCTGTCCAACAGACGGTTCCAAAGCGGCCAGCTTACTCAACCTCGGACGAAAGCGTTTTGACAACGACACCACAAGGCTCGTCTGAGGTAGTTGACCAACCAAGAGAGATTCTGAGCTGCCTAGGTTGTTTGCACATGCCAAGAACAACGTGGATCAAGGAGAACCACTAATCCTAGGGCAAGCTCAATCCGTGGGAACCAAGAGAGGATCGAGCTGCGAAGAATCCTCTATAAAAGGAAGACTAACCCAAGGGTTATCTCAATGCACTAAAACAAGAACTCACACTCATTAGCAAATATCTAGTGTGAACCTCAAAACAAATATCATCAAAGCAAACCGAGATCAAGAGGAACCAGTCAAGGAAGAAGAGCTGAGTGCTAAGTTCATGTGACTGTAAGTGATAGTTCCTAGGTGCGAAAGTCTGTTTCTTGGATTGATTATTGATTGTGTTAAGTTATCTGGCTGTGTGTAAGGCAAAGGAACTGTGTGTTCGTTCCTAGGATAAGCTGTAACCAAAAGAGATAAGAAATCAAGAAGTAGACTTTGAAATCCTTTCGAAAGAAAGGTAGTGGTTTTTATCCCGGATTGCTAGTTGGCAATCAAAGGTTTCCACTATAAGGAACTTGTCATTTGTTTGATTGTTTATCTTCCGTTGCGAAATGAACTGAGAATCGATATTCTGAGTTCCTTAAGCTTTTATCTAACAATCACGATCCTACAATTGGTATCAGAGCAGGAAAAGCTCTAGATCTTTGATAAGTTTGCAGATCATGTCTCAACCAAGCAAGTTTGAGCTAGGAATTTCCACCAACAAGCCACACCTTCGCAAGAAAGGAGAAGAAACATGGTGGGAAAAGTGCATGGAAAGCCACATCAAGACCAACGACTACCAATGTTGGAGGATAGTCGAAAATGGAGATGGCCACGTCGATCTTACCATGAAGGAAGAAGACTGGAAACCAGAACATTATGTCATCATGGAGAAGAATGCCAAGGCAAGACAGTTCATCCTCAATGGATTGGACAGAGAGGACATGGACAAAGTCATAGGCATCAAGACGGCCAATGAGATATGGAAAGCTCTCAAGGAGATGCATGAAGGAAGTGAGGAACTAAAGCAAAGCAGAAAGTTTGCTTTGGAAGGAGAATACCACACCTTCAAAATGATGGAAACTGAGACCATCTCAGAGTACTACTCTCGCTTCAACAGATTAATTGGAAAGTTGACGGCGGCGGGAGTTGATCTTGATGAAGTCTCCAAGTCCTTGGTGATTATCAATGGACTCAACTCCAAGTTCACCCTTCTCAAGGGAATCATGAAGAACACTCCAGGCATCCAATCCCTTCCCTTGACCCAAGTCATAGGGAAACTGGAAGTTGAAGAAGGAGAGCACACTAAAACCAATGCCGATAAGAAACTAGAGAAAGGAATCGCCCTCAAGATCTCCAAAGCCTTCTCTAGGCTCGAGATGGAGGAAGAGAACTCAGACCTTGAAGAAGAGGAGGACGAACTAACAGCCCTCTTCACAAAGAACATTAAAAAATTCTTTGTGAAGGGAAGGTTCCAAAAGGGCAGTTCCTCTCACAATGGACTAAGAAGAGATCTCAAGGAAGTCTCCTGTTACGAGTGCAAGGAGAAGGGACACTACGCTAAGAACTGTCCCAACAAAGAAGATTCCAAGGAAGAGGAAAGACCTCAAAGAAAGAAGGCTCTCGTAGCATCATGGGGAGAAGACTCAGATGAGGAACTGGATCTGAGTGGCTTCTCTGGAGGGAGATGTCTCATGGCAAAATGAGACTCAAGCGACTCAGAAGACCTTGAGGTAACTTCTGACGATCTCTTAAAATCCCTAGTTGATTGTGATAAGAAACAACTTCTTAAGATCATAAAGAAACTATGAAAGGAAACCAGTTCCCTTCAACAGAAACTAGATGACTGTGAAGATGAAATTGCTTGCTTGACTGTTGAGAATTCTGTTTGGAGTAAGAAACTTGATGAAACTGAGAAAGACCTAGCTGAAACTCACTCCAAACTCATTGATATTAGGAATGTGCATGATAGTCACCTTAAAACTTGCAAATCTTGTGATGAAACTAGCATAGATTCTGTCAAAGTTCCCTTGCATGCTAATCCACCTGGAAATGACATGCTTCAATCCATAATGGATAGGTTAGACATTCTCACTAATTCCATTAATGAAAAAATGATAAATCAAACTGTTTTTGTGAGACAACGACATTGAATAGGATATGTCAATAATAAAGGGAACAATGATGCTGAAGAAGAAAAGGCTAGGCGAGAACTTGTTGAGATGAATGAGAACCTCAGTATTGCTCTGGCCACTTCTCGTGATAGGAATCAATTTCTATCAGAGAAGATCATGGTCCTTGAGAACAAGGCTGAGGTTGCCAAACGTCTCAATGAAGGTTCTTAAAGTCCTAAGAAGAAACCAAAGGGAAAAGAAAAGATGGTTCCTGAAAACCAATGGTTCACCAATTCCTTTGCTCACAAAAAATATATTGACATGGCCCATAGCAAGGTTAGAAACAATGTTGATTTTAACAAAAGGAAAACTGAAAAACCTTTTAGGCCAGGAAAAGGAAAATATGGACATGTTGTTTACAATCGTTTGTGTACCTACTGTGGTAAGAATGGTCATTACAACACTGATTGTGCTAAGAAAATGAACTTTGAAAAGGAGAAAAGTACTCATTACCATGAAAGAAACCAGTTCCCTGGTTATTCACAGACTCGGAATGCTAATCCCCCCAGTAAAGCCAAGCTTCGCTGGGTTCAGAAATCTTAGTTCCCTTGTGTGCAGAAAGAAGAGAGGCAACCCCAACTATGGTACATTGACAGTGGTTGCTCATGCCATATGACCGGAAGAAGAAACCAAATGACCTCTCTTCAACTTCTCCAAGGAGGGAACATATCCTTTGGAGACAAACGCAAAGGGAAAATCTGTGGAATAGGAACTGTGAAACTCAACGATCACATTCAGGTAAACAAAGTTCACCTTGTTGATAGTCTTGGTTTTGATCTAATAAGTGTGTCACAGCTGTGTGATCAAGGAGACAATGAAGTCAGATTTAGATCAAACGAATGCTCAGTTCTTGACTCCTCGGGACAAATCATCCTAAAAGGAAAGAGATTCAACAATGTTTACATTGTTGATCCATCCTTCGTCCCCAAGGAGAAACTGTGTCTCTCAACCGTGAATGACCAAGCTGAGTTGTGGCACCAACGCCTCGGTCATGCTAGCACTAAGCTGATTCAAAAGCTACACTCAAAGGAACTAGTCAGAGGATTGCCAAAGCTGAGTGGCACATCTAAGAAACCATGCTCTGACTGTGTAAAAGGAAAACAGGCTCGTAGTTCCTTCAAATCCAAAAACATGGTAAGCACCTCAAGGCCTCTTGAGCTCATCCACATGGATCTTTGTGGACCCATGAGAGTTCAAAGCCTAGGAGGGAACAGGTATATTTTTGTTATTGTCGATGACTTCTCTCGCTTTACTTGGACCATTTTCATTAAATCTAAAAGTGAAGTCATTGATCGCTTTAAAGACATGGTTCCCTTGTTAGAAAAATTCCTTGATTGTTCACTTAATGCTATTCGGTCTGACCATGGTACCGAATTGGAAAATGGAGAATTTCTAACCTTTTGCAGTGAGCATGGCATTGATCACAACTTCTCTGCATTATACACTCCTCAACAGAATGGAGTAGTGGAGAGAAAGAATAGGACCTTGGAAGACATGGCTCAAACTATGTTGATCTCAAGTGGACTCTCCCAATCCTTTTGGGCTGAGGCGATCAACACAGCATGCTACATCATCAACAGAGCCATGCTTCGCCCTATCACAGAGAAGACACCCTATGAACTCCTAAGAGGAAGAGTTCCCAACATTTCTCATCTAAGGGTGTTCGGATGCAAGTGCTTTGTGCACAACAATGGAAAGGACAATCTTGGCAAGTTCGACCCAAGAAGTGATGAAGGAATCTTCATTGGATATGCCTCAGGCAGCAAGGCATACAAAGTCTTCAACAAAAGGACTAAAAAGGTAGAAGAAAGTGTTCATGTCATTTTTAATGAAAAATCACTTGGAAAGATTGTGCAGAACACCACTAATTCATTTGAAGACCCGTTTCCCAAGTCATATCAAAAAGATCCAGATGAAGATGTCACTCCACCCAGTTCCTGTCCTGCTGCTCGAAACCCTCCAATGGCTCCTCCACCAGTTCCCATGGATAATGAATAACAATCCATTTCTGGGAACCATGAGCATGACGACAATATCTGTGGAGACCTCAATGATTCATCTTCCCACATGTTCTTCAATGGAGAAGGTGACCCCAACCAGGAAGCTGAATGCTCAACTCAGAATGTCTCCACATCAAATACTTTGGCTTCCAATAGAGAAAGAAGAGTCGTCAAGCCTCCAGTCGGGTACGAACATCTAACTTTCTTTGCCTTTAATGCCTTTTTGTCTATTGTGGAACCAAAGAACATAGGTGAGGCACTGAAGGATGCGGACTGGATCCAAGCCATGCAAGAAGAGCTTCATCAATTTGAAAGGAACAAAGTCTGGCATCTGGTTCCTCACCCCAAGGATAAGCACATCATAGGAACCATATGGGTTTTCAGAAACAAGCTAGATGATACAGGAGCTGTGATAAGGAACAAAGCAAGACTTGTGGCTCAAGGATACAATCAACAAGAAGGAATTGACTATGATGAAACCTATGCTCCAGTGGCAAGGATCGAAGCAATAAGGTTGTTGATTGCCTTCGCATCTCACAAAGGGTTCAAGTTGTTCCAAATGGATGTGAAGACAACCTCCCTCAATGGAATTATTCAAGAAGAAGTCTATGTCAAGCAACCTCCTGGTTTCGAAGACGACGATCATCCAGATCATGTCTACTTCCTAGACAAGGCATTGTATGGCCTCAAGCAAGCTCCCAGAGCATGGTATGATCGTCTTGCCCAGTTCCTACTTTCAAACGGCTACAGACGTGGAATTATTGATAAGACCCTCTTCATCCTAGAAGAAGAAGGTAACATCTTAGTGGTTCAAATCTATGTTGATGATATCATTTTTGGTTCCACTAACATGTCCCTTGTAGACAAGTTCAAAGACTTGATGAGCAGTGAATTTGAAATGAGCCTAATTGGGGAACTCACTTTCTTCCTCGGATTACAAATCACTCAAAAGGAAGATGGTATTCAAATCCACCAACAGAAGTATATCAGGGAACTACTGAAGAAGTTCAAAATGGATTCATGCAAGCCTCTCTCTACTCCCATATCCACCATTGCCCATCTGGATAAGGACCATTCGAGTCCTCTAGTGGAGGAGAAGCTCTATAGAGGTATGATAGGCTCACTCATGTACCTAACCGCTAGTCGACCATACATTGTCTTTGTTGTTGGCTTGTGTGCTAGGTTCCAATCTTGTCCAAGAGAAACTGTTAGGAAACGGAACTCTGGAACTTAGGTTCCCCTGAGAGTTCCGTTCCTCAGTTTCTCTACTTTTGAAGATGACAAATATTATGATACTAATGTTTTATCTCAAAGATGTGTTTTAAGGAACCACAGGAATATACCAAAGGCAGGAAAACCAAACAGAACAAGGGAACCAAAGGAACAAGACAACTGAAGGAATCCAGAGGAACCCAGGTGTGCCCAGAAATGGAGCTTACGACATTGCGATTCCCGAGAAATCTGGGAATACACAACCTCGGACAAAAGGTGTCGAAAACGACTTGTCCGAAGCTTCCAAAAGTCTGCCAAGGTCCAAGAGCTAAAGAACAAGATGCCTAGAGAACCTCTACCTCGGACAGAGACGATGAAAGCGACAGCACATGAAGACGTCGCTGTCCAACAGACGGTTCCCAAGCGGCCAACTTACTCAACCTCGGACGAAAGCGTTTTGACAACGACACCACAAGGCTCGTCTGAGGTAGTTGGCCAACCAAGAGAGATTCTGAGCTGCCTAGGTTATTTGCACATGCCAAGAACAACGTGGATCAAGGAGAACCACCAATCCTAGGGCAAGCTCAATCCGTGGGAACCAAGAGAGGATCGAGTTGCGAAGAATCCTCTATAAAAGGAAGACTAACCCAAGGGTTATCTTCATGCACTAAAACAAGAACTCACACTCATTAGCAAATATCTAGTGTGAACCTCCAAACAAAGATCATCAAAGCAAACCGAGATCAAGAGGAACCAGTCAAGGAAGAAGAGCTGAGTGCTAAGTTCCTGTGACTGTAAGTGATAGTTCCTAGGTGCGAAAGTCTGTTTCTTGGATTAATTATTGATTGTGTTAAGTTATCTAGGATTGTCTAACTATGTGTAAGGCAAAGGAACTGTGTGTTCGTTCCTAGGATAAGCTGTAACCAAAAGAGATAAGAAATCAAGAAGTAGACTTTGAAATCCTTTCGAAAGAAAGGTAGTGGTTTTTATCCCGGATTGCTAGTTGGCAATCAAAGGTTTCCACTATAAGGAACTTGTCATTTGTTTGATTGTTTATCTTCCGTTGCGAAATGAACTGAGAATCGATATTCTGAGTTCCTTAAGCTTTTATCTAACAATCACGATCCTACAATTGGTATCAGAGCAGGAAAAGCTCTAGATCTTTGATAAGTTTGCAGATCATGTCTCAACCAAGCAAGTTTGAGCTAGGAATTTCCACCAACAAGCCACACCTTCGCAAGAAAGGAGAAGAAACATGGTGGGAAAAGTGCATGGAAAGCCACATCAAGACCAACGACTACCAATGTTGGAGGATAGTCGAAAATGGAGATGGCCACGTCGATCTTACCATGAAGGAAGAAGACTGGAAACTAGAACATTATGTCATCATGGAGAAGAATGCCAAGGCAAGACAGTTCATCCTCAATGGATTGGACAGAGAGGACATGGACAAAGTCATAGGCATCAAGACGGCCAAGGAGATGTGGAAAGCTCTCAAGGAGATGCATGAAGAAAGTGAGGAACTAAAGCAAAGCAGAAAGTTTGCTTTGGAAGGAGAATACCACACTTTCAAAATGATGGAAACTGAGACCATCTCAGAGTACTACTCTCGCTTCAACAGATTAATTGGAAAGTTGACGGCGGCGGGAGTTGATCTTGATGAAGTCTCCAAGTCCTTGGTGATTATCAATGGACTCAACTCCAAGTTCACCCTTCTCAAGGGAATCATGAAGAACACTCCAGGCATCCAATCCCTTCCCTTGACCCAAGTCAAAGGGAAACTGGAAGTTGAAGAAGGAGAGCACACTAAAGCCAATGCCGATAAGAAACTAGAGAAAGGAATCGCCCTCAAGATCTCCAAAGCCTTCTCTAGGCTCGAGATGGAGGAAGAGAACTCAGACCTTGAAGAAGAAGAGGACGAACTAACAGCCCTCTTCACAAAGAACATCAAAAAATTCTTTGTGAAGGGAAGGTTCCAAAAGGGCAGTTCCTCTCACAATGGACCAAGAAGAGATCTCAAGGAAGTCTCCTGTTACGAGTGCAAGGAGAAGGGACACTATGCTAAGAACTGTCCCAGCAAAGAAGAGTCCAAGGAAGAAGAAAAACCTCAAAGAAAGAAGGCTCTCGTAGCATCATGGGGAGAAGACTCAGATGAGGAACTGGATCTGAGTGGCTTCTCTGGGGGGAGATGTCTCATGGCAAAAGGAGACTCAAGCGACTCAAAAGACCTTGAGGTAACTTCTGACGATCTCTTAAAATCCCTAGTTGATTGTGATAAGAAACAACTTCTTAAGATCATAAAGAAACTAGGAAAGGAAACCAGTTCCCTTCAACAGAAACTAGATGACTGTGAAGATGAAATTGCTTGCTTGACTGTCGAGAATTCTGTTTGGAGTAAGAAACTTGATGAAACTGAGAAAGACCTAGCTGAAACTCACTCCAAACTCATTGATATTAGAAATGTGCATGCTAGTCACCTTAAAATTTGCAAATCTTGTAATGAAACTAGCATAGACTCTGTCGAAGTTCCTTTGCATGCTAACCCACCTGGAAATGACATGCTTCAATTCATAATTGATAGGTTAGACATTCTCACTGATTCCATTAATGAAAAAACGATAAATCAAACTGTTTTTGTGAGACAACGACATGGAATAGGATATGTCAATAATAAAGGGAACAATGATGCTGAAGAAGAAAAGGCTAGGCGAGAACTTTTTGAGATGAATGAGAACCTCAGTATTGCTCTGGCCACTTCTCGTGATAGGAATCAATTCCTATTAGAGAAGATCATGGTCCTTGAGAACAAGGCTGAGGTTGCCAAACGTCTCAATGAAGGTTCTCAAAGTCCTAAGAAGGAACCAAAGGGAAAAGAAAAGATGATTCGTGAAAACCAATGGTTCACCAATTCCTTTGCTCACAAAAAATATATTGACATGGCCCATAGCAAGGTTAGAAACAATGTTGATTTTAACAAAAGGAAAACTGAAAAACCTTTTAGGCCAGGAAAAGGAAAATATGGACATGTTGTTTACAATCGTTTGTGTACCTACTGTGGTAAGAATGGTCATTACAACACTGATTGTGCTAAGAAAAGGAACTTTGAAAAGGAGAAAAGTACTCATTACCATGAAAGGAACCAGTTTCCTGGTTATTCACAGACTCGGAATGCTAATCCCCCCAGTAAAGCCAAGCTTCGTTGGGTTCAGAAATCTTAGTTCCCTTGTGTGCAGAAAGAAGAGAGACAACCCCAACTATGGTACATTGACAGTGGTTGCTCATGCCATATGACCGGAAGAAGAAACCAAATGACCTCTCTTCAACTTCTCCAAGGAGGGAACATATCCTTTGGAGACAAAAGCAAAGGAAAAATCTGTGGAATAGGAACTGTGAAACTCAACGATCACATTCAGGTAAACAAAGTTCACCTTGTTGATAGTCTTGGTTTTGATCTAATAAGTGTGTCACAGCTGTGTGATCAAGGAGACAATGAAGTCAAATTTAGATCAAACGAATGCTCAGTTCTTGACTCCTCGGGACAAATCATCCTAAAAGGAAAGAGATTCAACAATGTTACATTGTTGATCCATCCTTCGTCCCCAAGGAGAAACCGTGTCTCTCAACCGTGAATGACCAAGCTGAGTTGTGGCACCAATGCCTCGGTCATGCTAGCACTAAGCTGATTCAAAAGCTATACTCAAAGGAACTAGTCAGAGGATTGCCAAAGCTGAGTGGCACATCTAAGGAACCATGCTCTGACTGTGTAAAAGGAAAACAGGCTCGTAGTTCCTTCAAATCCAAAAACATGGTAAGCACCTCAAGGCCTCTTGAGCTCATCCACATGGATCTTTGTGGACCCATGAGAGTTCAAAGCCTAGGAGGGAACATGTATATTTTTGTTATTGACGATGACTTCTCTCGCTTTACTTGGACTATTTTCATTAAATCTAAAAGTGAAGTCATTGATCGCTTTAAAGACCTGGTTCCCTTGTTAGAAAAATTCCTTGATTGTTCACTTAATGCTATTCGGTCTGACCATGGTACCGAATTGGAAAATGGAGAATTTCTAACCTTTTGCAGTGAGCATGGCATTGATCACTACTTCTCTGCACCATACACTCCTCAACAGAATGGAGTAGTGGAGAGAAAGAATAGGACCTTGGAAGACATGGCTCGAACTATGTTGATCTCAAGTGGACTCTCCCAATCCTTTTGGGCTGAGGCAATCAACACAGCATGCTACATCATCAATAAAGCCATGCTTCGCCCTATCACAGAGAAGACACCCTATGAAATCCTAAGAGGAAGAGTTTCCAACATTTCTCATCTAAGGGTGTTCGGATGCAAGTGCTTTGTGCACAACAATGGGAAGGACAATCTTGGCAAGTTTGACCCAAGAAGTGATGAAGGAATCTTCATTGGATATGCCTCAGGCAACAAGGCATACAAGGTCTTCAACAAAAGGACTAAAAAGGTAGAAGAAAGTGTTCATGTTATTTTTAATGAAAAATCACTCGGAAAGATTGTGCAGAACACCACCAGTTCCTTTGAAGATCCGTTTCCCAAGTCATCCCAAGAAGATCCAGATGAAGATGTCACTCCTCCCAGTTCCTGCCCTGTTGAACGGAACCCTCCAATGGCTCCTCCACCAGTTCCCATGGATAATGAACAACAATCCATTTCTGGGAACCATGAGCATGACGACAATATCTGTGGAGACCTCAATGATTCATCTTCCCACATGTTCTTCAATGGAGAAGGTGACCTCAACCAGGAAGCTGAATACTCAACTCAGAATGTCTCCACATCAAATACTTTGGCTTCCAACAGAGAAAGAAGAGTCGTCAAGCCTCCAGTCAGGTACGAACATCTAACTTTCTTTGCCTTTAATGCCTTTTTGTCTATTATGGAACCAAAGAACATAGGTGAGGCACTGAAGGATGCGGACTGGATCCAAGCCATGCAAGAGGAGCTTCATCAATTTGAAAGGAACAACGTCTGGCATCTGGTTCCTCGCCCCAAGGATAAGCACATCATAGGAACCATATGGGTTTTCAGAAACAAGCTAGATGATACAGGAGCTGTGATAAGGAACAAAGCAAGACTTGTGGCTCAAGGATACAATCAACAAGAAGGAATTGACTATGATGAAACCTATGCTCCAGTGGCAAGGATCGAAGCAATAAGGTTGTTGATTGCCTTCGCATCTCACAAAGGGTTCAAGTTGTTCCAAATGGATGTGAAGACAGCCTTCCTCAATGGAATTCTTCAAGAAGAAGTCTATGTCAAGCAACCTCCTGGTTTCGAAGACGACGATCATCCAGATCATGTCTACTTTCTAGACAAGGCACTCTATGGCCTCAAGCAAGCTCCCAGAGCTTGGTATGATCGTCTTGCCCAGTTCCTACTCTCAAATGGCTACAGGCGTGGAATTATTGATAAGACCCTCTTCATCCTAGAAGAAGAAGGTAACATCTTAGTGGTTCAAATTTATATTGATGATATCATTTTTGGTTCCACTAACTTGTCCCTTGTAGACAAGTTCAAAGACTTGATGAGCAGTGAATTTGAAATGAGTTTAATTGGGGAACTCACATTCTTCCTCGGATTACAAATCACTCAAAATGAAGATGGTATTCAAATCCACCAACAGAAGTATGTCAGGGAACTACTGAAGAAGTTCAAAATGGATTCATGCAAGCCTCTCTCCACTCCCATATCCACCATTGCCCATCTGGATAAGGACCACTCGAGTCCTCTAGTGGAGGAGAAGCTTTATAGAGGTATGATAGGCTCACTCATGTACCTAACCGCTAGTCGACCAGACATTGTCTTTGCTGTTGGCTTGTGTGCTAGGTTCCAATCTTGTCCGAGAGAAACCCATTTGGCTGCTGTAAAGAGAATACTTCGATATCTCAAGGGAACTGACGATCTCTGCATTTGGTACCCCAAAGAATGTCCCTTTGAGCTCATGGGTTTCACTGATGCTGATTATGCTGGATATTTTGTGGATAGAAAGAGCACTTCTGGAATGGCATAGTTTCTAGGCCCTTGCCTTGTGTCATGGGGATCAAAGAAACAAGTTTCAGTCTCCCTCTCCACCAAAGAATCCGAGTACATTGCAGCTGCCTCTTGTTGTTCCCAACTTCTCTGGCTAAAGCAACAACTCGCGGACTTTGGTATGTCTTATGGCCCTCTCACTATCCTTTGTGACAATACTAGTGCTATAAACATTTCTAAGAATCATGTGCATCATACTAGGTCTAAGCATATTGACATTAGACATCATTTTCTTAGAGATCATGTTGAGAAGGGAAACATCATTATGAAATTTTGTAGAACTGAAGATCAAATTGCAGATATATTCACCAAGGCATTGAATAGAGTTCCTTTTGAGAACCTCAGATTGGAACTAGGAATGATTCCTATTACTCAGTAGTGACCTTAGTTCTGAGAATTCTTTCCGAGTTCCCCTGATTGACTAGTTTAAGATATTTAACTTGTTGAGTCTTGATGTCCTTGTGTTATATCTTTTGCTACAAACCCTTCTTGTCATAATGGTTTCTTATAAAGGCTTAGATAAATTTTTCTGGTTCGTTTCCTTTTGATTATCATTATTTCTCAACTCCTCATTGTTTAAATTTCTTTGATGGCCCAAAAGTCACAATCTGATCATATTTCTAACCCAACATTACAAGCTGAAATGATGATTGTGTACTAAGACCTACCCTTGCCTCATTGCTCAATTTAATTCTCTATGATCCATCTCTAAACCTTCTCTGAGAATTATTGTGCAATGCGATAAATAGTCTACCCTGATTCCTTGTATGGGAACGTACTATTTTTGGTTCCTTTGTTTTAACCCACACCAAAGGTTCCCATACATTCCTCTAGCTCACTGAAAATGTCGCCAGAAAGGAACCAGAATGTAGCGTCTCTCCAACGGCTCGCTTGGCTCTCCCAGACGCTATTTATGGCATATTGGCAGGGATAAGGCATGTCTCATCAGTGGCTGACCTCCCTCTTCTCGGAATGGGTCATATTTTGAATTTAAATTAGCCGTTCCAAAAAGCTGCAACTCTCTTCAATGCTTCGGATTTGCCTTGATCTTCTCAACGGCTGAATTTGCTTCAACGGTCACCTCAGCTCTTGGCCATCCCAGATCTTCAACGCAATTAAAGAGGTGCTCAGTTGCTCTGAGTTGATCACACAAGCTCTCCATCTCTCTAATCTTCTACCTCTCTTTCTCTTCTCACAACAATCCTCTTAGCTCCTCTCAAATGGCCAACCCTAACCCAATCGTTGTTATGGATGAAGAGGAAACTGCTTTTCTACAAGCATTTCGCGAAAAGAAGGCTAAAGCCTCCTCCTCCAAGCCTGTTTCTGCCTCCACTTCTTCAAAATCCCTCCCCAAAGAAAACCCCGTGGCGAAACCTGCAGAGAAACCTGAAGAGAAGCTTGAGAAACCAACCATGCCCAAAGAAGAGGAGCAAGTCATCACTTTGGCTTCAGAATCAGTCACAAAATCAGTTTCTGAAGGCGGATCGCATGATTCCTCTCCGGATAAATCCCTTCAAGAGATCCTTAGCCCCGAGCCTTCCCCGATCAGCCTCAAATCCAAAACTTCCAACCCAGGCCCCTCTGTCGCCACAAGAATGCAACAGAGGAAGAAAAGCTCCCAAGCCATTGTTCCCTATGAAACCAAATCCACAAAAAGGGCCAAAACCATCACCCTCTCTGTCTCCTCTTCCTTCTCCAAAAGGAAGATCCTAAAACCTCTCATTATCGACAGAGAATTCTGGACCCAGGCGTTAGAAGAAGAGGATGAGGAACTCTATGGAGAAGCTTTGGATGGGTTCCACTCTCTGTTGCAGTTCCAAGGGTGGGACGAGATACTGTGCGAGCCTTTCTCTGCTTCCGACGAGGTTGTCCGGATGTTTTACCAGTCCATGGAATTTGTACCCCAGAAGGAGAACTCTCCCTGTCACGACGCCATTCTCATATGGAAGGGAACCAACTTTCCCTTGTCCGCCAATCTAATCGCGTCTGCTCTAGGGATTGAGTCGAGGTATGGGTTTGGCATTCTGCCTCAGAAGAAGGGATGGCCCAAGGGAAAGGGCTTCAAGTCCAAAGGAGCAATCGTCAAGAAAATTTATGATGGCGCATCCCCCTCATCTTTGGAGACGAAGGATCTCTCCATCGCAAACCGGCTACTACATTTTTTGATCACTCGCAACTTGGTTCCCAGGCAAGAGCACATGAACGAAGTCCTCATCACCGATGCCATCTACATGGACAAAGTGCTCTCCGGCTTTCAGTTGGATCTTCACCGTATTGTGCTGGCTCACATGCAATTCTGTGCATCCCATGACTCCCATGCTTTACCCTTCCCTCACATCATCAAGAAGCTACTCTCCAACCTCAATCAGTACCCAGAAGACGCATCCGAGACTGCCTACAGCAAATGTCTTACCATGCACACAGTTCGGAAGCTGAAATCTAAGGAACAACAACCCAACCCTGCTGAAACAGAAGAAATCCCGCCTAAGGAAAATGCGAGTTCCCAGGGCCGTTCTAGTTCCCACCCTCAGCAACCCCCCTCTTCAGACTCCTCTGCGATCCTCCTTGCGTTGAATCATATTGAAAAAGCTATCTTGGAAGGCTCGACTGCCAACACGGTCGCCATCCATGATCAAGTAAGAGAGTTGGGGCGTATCAGTTCTGCTGTCGAGAGTCTGGTGGACATTTTGCAGAAGGATTGGCAAGGTGCAATCAGTGCTCATCAGGCCGCAGGCCAAAATGTAGGAACCGACGACAAGGATGCAGAAGAAGAGGCCGTTACTACGCCATAGGAATGCTTGTTCTAGGTTCCCAGTGCTGCAACGCCACAGCGAGCTAGTAGTTTCCCTTAGGATCCTACTCTCCTCTTCTATCCCTTTTGTTGTCTTTCTTAAGATTGCTTTTGTCGTCTTCCTTGCTATCTGTTGTTTGTCTTGTCGGTTGTTTGTTGTTTGCTTGTGGTATTTTGTGTGTTTGATCAATGATAAGTGAAGTTTTTAATGATTATCTTCAGTTTCGTTCCCATGATCATTTGTCTTCGCCTTAAGTTTTCATTATGACATTTTATGGGCTTGCTGCAATCGCATATTCACTCCGATATCATGTTCTTAACTTATACTTAATCTTTTCGATGATGTCAAAAGGGGGAAGAAAAGGATAGGAACCTTGAACTTTGGAGACTACTGAATTAATAGGAACTCTGAACTAGTTCTATTTCTAAGGGGGAACTTGAAATAAACTTGTTCACTTGCTTAGGGGGAATTTGCAACCATTGAATGTTCTATCACTAATATGTAATGTTGTAAATCCCGTTATCTCAATATGGTCTCATAAGATTCAAAGTCCTATTATGTTGTCAGGTTCCTTGTATTTGTCATCATCAAAAAGGGGGAAATTGTTAGGAAACGGAACTCTGGAACTTAGGTTCCCCTGAGAGTTCCGTTCCTCAGTTTCTCTACTTTTGAAGATGACAAATATTATGATACTAATGTTTTATCTCAAAGATGTGTTTTAAGGAACCACAGGAATATACCGAAGGCAGGAAAACCAAACAGAACAAGGGAACCAAAGGAACAAGACAACTGAAGGAATCTAGAGGAACCCAGGTGTGCCCAGAAATGGAGCTTGCGACATTGCGATTCCCGAGAAATCTGGGAACACACAACCTCGGACAAAAGGTGTCGAAAACGACTTGTCCGAAGCTTCCAAAAGTCTGCCAAGGTCCAAGAGCTAAAGAACAAGATGCCTAGAGAACCTCTACCTCGGACAGAGACGATGAAAGCGACAGCACATGAAGACGTCGCTGTCCAACAGACGGTTCTCAAGCGGCCAGCTTACTCAACCTCGGACGAAAGTGTTTTGACAACGACACCACAAGGCTCGTCTGAGGTAGTTGACCAACCAAGAGAGATTCTGAGCTGCCTAGGTTGTTTGCACATGCCAAGAACAACGTGGATCAAGGAGAACCACCAATCCTAGGACAAGCTCAATCCGTGGGAACCAAGAGAGGATCGAGATGCGAAGAATCCTCTATAAAAGGAAGACTAACCCAAGGGTTATCTTCATGCACTAAAACAAGAACTCACACTCATTAGCAAATATCTAGTGTGAACCTCCAAACAAAGATCATCAAAGCAAACCGAGATCAAGAGGAACCAGTCAAGGAAGAAGAGCTGAGTGCTAAGTTCCTGTGACTGTAAGTGATAGTTCCTAGGTGCGAAAGTCTGTTTCTTGGATTAATTATTGATTGTGTTAAGTTATCTAGGATTGTCTAACTGTGTGTAAGGTAAAGGAACTGTGTGTTCGTTCCTAGGATAAGCTGTAACCAAAAGAGATAAGAAATCAAGAAGTAGACTTTGAAATCCTTTCGAAAGAAAGGTAGTGGTTTTTATCCTGGATTGCTAGTTGGCAATCAAAGGTTTCCACTATAAGGAACTTGTCTTTTGCTTGATTGTTTATTTCCGCTGCGAAAGGAACTGAGAATCGTTATTCTGAGTTCCTTAAGTTTTTATCTAACAATCACGATCCTACAGAAACCCACTTGGCCGCTTTGAAGAGAATACTTCGATACCTCAAAGGAACTGACGATCTCTGTATTTGGTACCCCAAAGAATGTCCCTTTGAGCTCATGGGTTTCACTGATGCTGATTATGCCGGATACTTGGTGGATAGGAAGAGCACTTCTGGAATGGCACAGTTCCTAGGCCCTTGCCTTGTGTCATGGGGATCAAAGAAACAAGTTTCAGTCTCTCTCTCCACCACAGAATCCGAGTACATTGCGGCTGCCTCTTGTTGTTCCCAACTTCTCTGGCTAAAGCAATAACTCGCGGACTTTGGTATGTCTTATGGCCCTCTCACTATTCTTTGTGATAACACTAGTGCCATAAACATTTCTAAGAATCCTGTGCATCATACTAGGACCAAGCATATATACATTAGACATCATTTTCTTAGAGATCATGTTGAGAAGGGAAACATCATTATGAAATTTTGTAGAACTGAAGATCAAATTGCAGATATATTCACCAAGGCATTGAATAGAGTTCCTTTCGAGAACCTCAGATTGGAACTAGGAATGATTCCTATTACTCAGTAGTGACCTTAGTTCTGAGAATTCTTTCCAGTTCCCCTGATTGACTAGTTTAAGATATTTAACTTGTTGAGTCTTGATGTCCTTGTGTTATATCTTTTGCCACAAACCCCTCTTGTCATAATGGTTTCTTAAAAGGGCTTAGATAAATTTTTCTGGTTCGTTTCCTTTTGGTCCTCATTACTTTTTCAACTCCTCATTGTTCAAATTTCTTTGATGGCCCAAAAGTCACAATCTGATCATATTTCTAACCCAACATTACAAGTCGAGATGATGATTGTGTACTAAGACCTACCCTTGCCTCATTGCTCAATTTAATTCTCTATGATCCATCTCTAAACCCTCTCTGAGAATTATTATGCAATGCGATAAATGGCCTACCCTGATTCCTTGTATGAGAACGTACTGTTTTTGGTTCCTTTGTTTTAACCCACACCAAAGGTTCCCATACATTCCTCTAGCTCGCTGAAAATGTCGCCAGAAAGGAACCAGAATGTAGCGTCTCTCCAACGGCTCGCTTGGCTCTCCCAGACGCTATTTATGACATATTGGCAGGGATAAGGCATGTCTTATCAGTGGCAGACCCCCCTCTTCTCTGAATGGGTCAAATTTTGAATTTAAGTTAGCCGTTCCGAAAAGCTGCAACTTTCTTCAATGCTTCGGATTTGCCTTGATCTTCTCAACGGCTGAATTTGCTTCAACGGTCACCTCAGCTCTTGGCCATCCCAGATCTTCAACGCCCTTAAAGAGGTGCTCAGTTGCTCCGAGTTGATCACATAAGCTCTCCATCTCTCTGATCTTCTACCTCTCTTTCTCTTCACACAGCAATCCTCTTAGCTCCTCTCAAATGGCCAACCCTAACCCAATCGTTGTTATGGATGAAGAGGAGGCTGCTTTTCTTCAAGCATTTCGCGAAAAGAAGGCTAAAGCCTCCTCCTCCAAGACTGTTTCTGCCTCCACTTCTTCAAAATCCCTCCCCAAAGAAAACCCCGTGGCGAAACCTGGAGAGAAACCAGAAGAGAAGCTTGAGAAACCACCAAAGGATAAGGAAAAGGTGGAAGAGGAACCAACCATGCCCAAAGAAGAGGAGCAAGCCATCACTTTGGCTTCAGAATCAGTCACAAAATCAGTTTCTGAAGGCGGGTCGCATGATTCCTCTCCGGATAAATCCCTTCAAGAGATCCTTAGCCCCGAGTCTTCCCCGATCAGCCTCAAATCCAAAACTTCCAACCCAGGCCCCTCTGTCGCCATAAGAATGCAACAGAGGAAGAGAAGCTCCCAAGCCATTGTTCCCTATGAAACCAAATCCACAAAAAGGGCCAAAACCACCACCCTCTCTGTCTCCTCTTCCTTCTCCAAAAGGAAGATCCTAAAACCTCTCATTATCGGTAGAGAATTCTAGACCCAGGAGTTAGAAGAAGAGGATGAGGAACTCTATGGAGAAGCTTTGGATGAGTTCCACTCTCTGTTGTAGTTCCAAGGGTGGGACGAGATACTGTGCGAGCCTTTCTCTGCTTCCGACGAGGTTGTCCGGATGTTTTACCAATCTATGGAGTTTGTACCCCAGAAGGAGAACTCTCCCTGTCACGACGCCATTCTTATCTGGAAGGGAACCAGCTATCCCTGGTCTGCCAACTTGATCGCGTCTGCTCTAAGGCTCGAGCCAAGGTCTGGGTTTGGCATTCTGCCTCAGAAGAAGGTATGGCCTAAAGGAAAAGGGTTCAAGTCCAAATGAGCAATAGTGAAGAAAATTTATGATGGCGCATCCCCCTCATCTTTGGAGACGAAGGATCTCTCCATCGCAAACCGGCTACTGCATTTCTGGATCACTCGCAACTTGGTTCCCAGGCAAGAGCACAAGAACGAAGTCCTCATCACCGACGCCATCTACATGGACAAGGTGCTCTTCGGTTTTCAGCTGGATCTTCCCCGTATTGTGCTGGCTCACATGCAATTCTGTGCATCCCATGACTCCCATGCTTTACCCTTCCCTCACATCATCAAGAAGCTACTCTCCAACCTCAATCAGTACCCAGAAGACTCACCCGAGACTGCCTACAACAAATGTCTCACCATGCACACAGTTCGGAAGCTGAAATCTAAGGAACAACAACCCAACCCTGCTGAAACAGAAGAAATCCCGCCTAAGGAAAAGGCGAGTTCCCAGGGCCGTTCTAGTTCCCACCCTCAGCAACCCCCCTCTTCAGACTCCTCTGCGATCCTCCTTGCATTGGATCGTATTGAAAAAGCTATCTTGGAAGGCTCGACTGCCAACACGGTCGCCATCCATGATCAAGTAAGAGAGTTGGGGCATATCAGTTCTGCTGTCGAGAGTCTGGTGGAAGTTCTGCAGAAGGATTGGCAAGGTGCAATCAGTGCTCATCAGGCCGCGGGCCAAAATGTAGGAACCGACGACAAGGATGCAGAAGAGGAGACCGCTACTACGCCATAGGAACGCTTGTTCTAGGTTCCCAGTGCTGCAACGCCACAGCGAGCTAGTAGTTTTCCTTAGGATCCTACTCCCCTCTTCTATCCCTTTTGTTGTCTTTCTTAAGATTGCTTTTGTTGTCTTCCTTGCTATTTGCTATTTGTGTTGTCAGTTGTCAGTTGTTATGTTGTGGTATAAGTGTTTTGAACAATGATCAATGAAGCTTTAATGACTATATTTGGAATCGTTCCAATGATCAATTTGTCTTTGCCTTAACGTTCTCATTATGATTTTTTTAGGCTTGATGCAATTGCCTATTCACTTGGATATCATGTTCTTAACTTGTACTTAATCTTTTCGATGATGTCAAAAGGGGGAAGAAAAGGATATGAACCCTGAACTTTGGAGACTACTGAATTAATAGGAACTCTGAACTAGTTCTATTTCTAAGGGGGAATTTGAAATAAACTTGTTCACTTGCTTAGGGGGAATTTGCAACCATTGAATGTTCTATCACTAATCTGTAATGTTGTAAATCCCGTTATCTCAATATGGTCTCATAAGATTCAAAGTCCTATTATGTTGTCAGGTTCCTTGTATTTGTCATCATCAAAAAGGGGAAAATTGTTAGGAAACGGAACTCTGGAACTTAGGTTCCCCTGAGAGTTCCGCTCCTCAGTTTCTCTACTTTTGAAGATGACAAATATTATGATACTAATGTTTTATCTCAAAGATGTGTTTTAAGGAACCACAGGAAATTACCTAAGGCAGAAAAGCCAAACAGAACAAGGATACCAAAGGAACAAGACAGCTGAAGGAATCCAGAGGAACCCAGGTGTGCCCATAAATGAAGCTTGCGACATTGCGATTCCCGAGAAATCTGGGAATACACAACCTCGGACAAAAGGTGTCAAAAACGACTTGTCCGAAGCTTCCAAAAGTCTGCCAAGGTCCAAGAGCTAAAGAACAAGATGCCTAGAGAACCTCTATCTCGGACAGAGACGATGAAAGCGACAGCACATGAAGACGTCGCTGTCCAACAGACGGTTCCCAAGCGGCCAGCTTACTCAACCTCGGACGAAAGCGTTTTGACAACGACACCACAAGGCTCGTCTGAGGTAGTTGACCAACCAAGAGAGATTCTGAGCTGCCTAGGTTGTTTGCACATGCCAAGAACAACGTGGATCAAGGAGAACCACTAATCCTAGGGCAAGCTCAATCCGTGGGAACCAAGAGAGGATCGAGCTGCGAAGAATCCTCTATAAAAGGAAGACTAACCCAAGGGTTATCTCAATGCACTAAAACAAGAACTCATACTCATTAGCAAATATCTAGTGTGAACCTCAAAGCAAAGATCATCAAAGCAAACCGAGATCAAGAGGAACCAGTCAAGGAAGAAGAGCTGAGTGCTAAGTTCATGTGACTGTAAGTGATAGTTCCTAGGTGCAAAAGTATGTTTCTTGTATTGATTATTGATTGTGTTAAGTTATCTGGGATTGTCTAACTGTGTGTAAGGCAAAGGAACTGTGTGTTCGTTCCTAGGATAAGCTGTAACCAAAAGAGATAAGAAATCAAGAAGTAGACTTTGAAATCCTTTCGAAAGAAAGGTAGTGGTTTTTATCTTGGATTGCTAGTTGGGAATCAAAGGTTTCCACTATAAGGAACTTGTCATTTGTTTGATTGTTTATCTTCCGCTGCGAAAGGAACTGAGAATCGATATTCTGAGTTCCTTAATCTTTTATCTAACAATCACGATCCTACAAGAAGAGTTGGAGTAGTCTTTCCAGAGCCTCAAGGTCTACCTCAACCAACTGCCCACTCTCTCTCCACCTCTTCGCGGCGAAGATCTTCAACTTTACCTTGTGGTTAGTCCTACCACTATCAGCGCAGTACTATCTAGAGAAAGCAATTTCCCAGTATATTTCGTGAGCAGGGTCTTACAGCCTGTCGAGCAAAGATATTCCCCCGCGGAGAAGGTGGTGTTAGCCGTGGTTTCGGCGGCTAGGCGTTTGAGACCATACTTCCAAGCTCATTCTATCTAGGTCCTGTCTGATTTTCCCTTGAGACAGATTTTGCATCAGACCGCGCTATCTGGCCGAATGACCAAGTGGGCCGTTGAGCTATCAGAATTCGACATTTCCTACTTGCCACACACAGCTATCAAAGCACAAGCCTTAGCCGATTTCATCGTTAAAGCAAGTTTTGTTGTCGCGGAAGGACCAAATCTCGAGGAATGGAGGATTTTTGTTGATGGGTCAAAGTGTGACGCGAGAGGAGGAGCGGGGATAGTGTTGAAAGGCCCGCGTCTTTCAAAGCTTAATATGCCCTTAACTTCACGTTCCCCGTTACCAATAATGAAGCAGAGTATGGAGCCCTAATTGCTGGCTTAGAAATGGCTCTTCTGAATGGCGCACGAAGAATCCAAGCTTTCACGGATTCAAAGGTGGTGGCGCGACAAGTGATGGGACAGTATGAAGCTAAGACAGGATCGCTTCCCGACTACTGCGCGAAGGTCAAAGCCATTGCGTCTTGCCTGGACACGTTCTGCATAGAATCCGTACCCCGTGCTTCGAACACCAGAGCAGACGCCCTTTCAAATCTTGGCTCGAACTTGCCACTGGAGGCAGGAAATGTAATAACCCCTAAAAGTCTCAACTGTCGTTTTGTAAGCAAGACGTGTTAGGCAATTTTTGTAACATCTGTAAGAACCATTTGAACGTAATAATATACGTTTAATAAGATATTGGGTCTTAAAGTAATTGGGGAGTGCTAAAAAAATAAGTTTAAGCATGACCTCGAGCAAGAACCGCGACCAAAGACCTAGAAACGCGAGCGTGGCAGTGCCGCGACCGCGGTTTTGCCTATGGGCAAACCGCGATCGCGGTTCTGAAACCGCGATCGCGGGCTTCTCGGATCGTCGTCTTCCTCAGACTTCCAGAAGGGCGACGTTCGGAATTTTGCCTCGTGCCGAAACGTTGGGGAGTTGGATCGGTTGGGTTGTCGGCGCTGAGGTGAACTCCCTCTTCCCTAAGCCTATAAAAGGAGCTCGGATTGGCTTCTTCTCCATCACTCGCAACATCTCTTTCCCTCTTCAAAAGTTCTTGTGTTTGTCACCGGAGCCGAAGTAATCACCGGAGGAAACCCTTGGAGTGGTGGTAGTGCTCGGTGGTCCAGAAGTGAAGTGGTTGTGCCTCGTCGTCGTCGGTAGGGCTAAAAAAAGTTCGAGTTAGGTTCACGTCGGGATGGAGTCCCGCGATCGCGGCTCCATCCACCGCGAACACGGCCGGGCAGAGACCCGCGGCCCCGGCTGGGCGCGAAACCACGATCGCGGTTATAAAACCACAGGCACGGTTTTGCCCAGCAAGGCCACTATCGCGGCTATGCCATCCGCGACCGCGACTCTGACTCCTTTCCTTCGCTTCGTTTCATATACTCGTATCGTATCTAACCTAGGGTTCCGTCTTATAACTCGTCGTCGTCGTAGGGAACAGTACTCAAGTGCAATTTCCAGATCTCGGAACCCGATCTCTTCGTTCGTCTAGTTTAAGGCAAGTGGTGGTTCGCTCTTGCTCATTATTCCATGTTTCCCTTGATTATCAATTATTTGATTGTTAATTAAGTTGGAATAAAAATTGTTGTTTTTATGTTTGGGAACATATTTGATAAAACAATGTGTTAAAATATGGATTATGATAGGTTGTATATATTGCTAGAAACAACGCTATTATATATTTACATGCGATATTACTGTAATGGTTTTGGTGTGGATTTATATGTGAACTTACATGTGTAGTTAGAACGAGTATTCGTAGGAACGTTATGTACCTTACGAGGTGTAGTCGTTTCTTTATAACTGGTATTAGGAGGATTTTGCCCTAGTACTTCTGGTCATGACCATACCCTTATTCCAGGGTAGGTGCACTTAGCTAGTTCCACGTTCGGGATTTATTCCCAGAAATATCTCTCGTATCGAGATGATGTGAATTAAAAGCTGTAACGTGAATGTACATTTTGGAATTAAATAAGATAAGTGCGTTTACGCACATAATTAATATACCCTCGGACGAGGAGTACAACGTGGAAACCGCCCGAACTCTTGTTAGAGTAAGTCTTCTTTCCAATCTGGATTCGCATTGCGCGGTGAGGTTGGTCGTGGACCCAAATAATCAAGGTCGTGTTTAAAACTTGTGTGAAAACTTAACGTTCCCAAACAATTGTCACACGTTTCCCATAAGACTCACTTCCTTTGGAGTCTTCTCTTCATACGTTTCCCATAAGACTCAGTTCCTTTGGAGTCTTCTCTTGCTCATTCCTTTTTCTCATGTTTTCGTAGAAGTATTGAAGTGCACATCGTGTATTGGCTATTATTCGAGAAACGATTGTTGTAACTTAATATGACTACTTAGAACTTTTTATTTGTACCCTTGCATAGTTTTCATTAGACTAACCAACCGGTTTTTATTCCTTGCATGGTTGGCTGGTGTCATCCGTCTCATACGTAAATTTTCTCATCCGTGAAGGCCAGATTTCGACGTTGAAGGCAATTGACTTTTAAGTGTTTTTCCTAAGGTTGAAGATCCTGGCGTGAGATCGCTCAGTTCAAAACCCCTTTATGGCGTTTATTTATTTCAAAGACTTCCGCTGTAGTAAAATTTTTTGTATTTGGTTTGTCATCAGTTGTAACTTACGACGTTGATTTGAATATTATTTGGGCAACTATCATGTTATTTAATAAATATTACAACATTATATCATTTGTTATAAAAACGATAAGCCTTGGGTGACCCCGAGTGTGTATTTTGAGGTCACTGGCGGTAATATTTCCAAAGGTATTTTGGGGGTGTTACAGATTTGGTATCAAAGCCAAAAGTTTTTAAAATGATTTAAGTTTTCAAATCATTTTATTTAAAACAAAACTTTGTAAACCGTTCTTCGTTCGTGGTAAAGAAATAAATTGAGTACTTCAAAAGTCGAGTCAAAGTTTTAAACAAGATCATACTTCTGAGTAAAATTTTATACTTTGAAACCTCTGCCATTCTAGTCGTGCCTTCTTCTTCTGTCTAATATAGAAAGTTCCAATTCTCTCCCATCACCTCGCAGGCAATGGGTGTTGTTGTGTCTAAATTCAAGGGAAGGAAGGACGTTGTGATAGCTCTGCCACCTAAGGTCGAGATGGAGTCCCCAGTCCTTCCAAGTTGTGCTCTGGTCAGGGGGCGGTTAGTCCTCAGGAGGAGGAGAAGACCGTGCTTGTGGAGTCGGTGGTTCTGGTGGCGGAGCTATCAGAACCACCGACTCCACAACGTCCTTCCTTCCAGAGCACAACTTGGAAGGACTGGGGACTCCATCTCGGCCTTAGGTGGCGGAGCTATCACAACGTCCTTCCTTCCCTTGAATTGAGACACAACAACACCCATTGCCTGCGAGGTGACGGGAGAGAATTAGAACTTTCTAAATATAGAAGCTAACTTTCTATATTAGACAGAAGAAGAAGGCACGACTAGAATGGCAGAGGTTTCAAAGTATTAAATTTTACTCAGAAGTATGATCTTGTTTAAAACTTTGACTCGACTTTTGAAGTACTCAATTTATTTCTTTACCACGAACGAAGAACGGTTTACAAAGTTTTATTTTAAATAAAACGATTTGAAAACTTAAATCATTTTAAAAACTTTTGACTCTGATACCAAATATGTAACACCCCCAAAATACCTTTGGAAATATTACCGCCAGTGACCTCAGAATACACATCTGGGGTCACCCAAGGCTTACCGTTTTTATAACAAATGATATAATATATTAAACTTTATTAAATAACATGAAAGTTTACCAAATAATGTTCATACCGACGTCATAAGTTACAACTGATAACAAAACCAAATACAGGAAGCGTTTATTACAACGGAAGTCTTTGAGATAAATAAAACACCACAAAGGGGTTTTGAACCGTGCGATCTTATGCCAGGATCTTCAACCTTAGGAAAACACAAAAATATCAACTGCCTTCAACGTCAGATTTCTGGCCTTCACAGATGAGGAATTTTACCTGATGTGCCGTATGAGACGGATGACACCATCCAACCATGCAAAGGAAAAATAATGGTTGGTTAGTCTAATGAAAGACTATACAAGGGTATAAATAAAAAGTTTCTAAGTAGTCGTATCGAGTTACAACTATCGCTTCTCGAATAATAACCGATACACAATGTGAACTCCAATACTTCTACGGAAACACAAGAAGGAATGATTGAAGAGAAGACTCCAAATGAATTGAGTCTTATGGGAAACGTATGAAAAGAAGACTCCAAAGGAATTGAGTCTTATGGGAAACATATGAAAAGAAGACTCCAAAGGAATTGAGTCTTATAGGAAACGTATGACAACTGTTTGGGAACGTTAAGTTTTCACACAAGCTTAAAACACGACCTTGATTATTTGGGTCCACAATCAACCTCACCGCGCAATGCGAATCCAGATTGGAAAGGCGACTTACTCTAACAAGAGTCCGAGCGGTTTCCACGTTGTACTCCTCGCCCGAGGGTATATTAATTATGTGCGTAAAAGCACTTATCTTATTTAATTCCAAAACAAACATTAACGTTACAGCTTTTAATACACATCATCTCGATACGAGAGATATTTTTGGGAAAGAATCCCGTACGTTGGCACTAGCTAAGTTCACCTACCCTTTGAATAAGGGTATGGTCATGACGGGCAAAATCCTCCTAATACCAGTTATAAAGAAACGAATAGACCTCGCAAGGTACATAGCATTCCTATGAATACTCGTTCTAACTACACATAAGTTCACACATAAATCCACACCACAATCCATTACGGTAATATCATATAGAACTATAAAATAGCGTTGTTTCTAACAATATATACAACCTATTTTAAATCCATATTTTAACACATTATTTTATCAAATTTGTTCCCAAACATAAAACAACAACTTTTATTCCAACTTAATTAACAATCAAATAATTGATAATCAAGGGAAATATGGAATAATGAGCAAGAGCGAACCGCCACTTGACTTAGTTTAAACGAACGAGAGATCGGGTTTCGAGATATGGGAATTTGAACTTGAGCACGGCCTCCTACGATGACGATGAGTTTTAAGACAAAACCCTAAATTAGATACGGTACGAAAAGACGAAGCAAAACGAAGGAAAAAGGGCTAGTGTCGCGGTTGCGGATGGCATAGCCGCGTTCGTGGCCTTGCTGGGCAAAACCGCGCCCGCGGTTTTATAACTGTGATCGCAGTTTCGCGCCCAGCCGGGGTCGTGGGTCTTTGCCCGACCGCAGTCGATGGAGCCACGGTCGCGGGACTCCATCCCGACGCGAGCTTAATCGAGCTTTTGAGGTCATACCGACGACGACGAGGCTTCGTATATTCGCTTTTGAACCAAGGCGCACCACCACCACTCCAAGGATTTCCCACGGCGACGACTTCGGCTTCCGGCGATGACAACTCCGACGACCAACACAATTTTTAACGAGATGAAAAGGAAGCTTGAGATGGTAGAGAGGATGGCTGCTACTCCCTCCTATTTATAGGCTCGAAGGAGGAGTTCTACATCAATGCCGAGCATCCCAATCAATCCAGCTCCCTCTGTTTCGGGCACGAGGGAGAAAAGCCAATCGCCGGCATTATGGAAACAGAGGAAGACGACGATCCGAGTTGCCCGCGATCGCGGTTTGCCCATAGGCAAAACCGCGCCCGCGGTTTCAAAACCGCGGTCGTGGCACTGCCGCGCTTGCGGTTCTCAAACCTTGCCCGCGGGTCTTGATCGCGGTCTTTGCTAAATTCTATTTTTAGCACTCCTTAAATACTTTAAGACCCATATATCTTTATTAAACGTATATCAATACGTTCAAATGGTTCTTACAGAGTTTACAGAATAAGCCTAACACGCCTTGCTTACAAAACGAAAGTTGGGACTTTTAGGGGTTATTACAATACCTCCCCCTTAAAAAAAAGTTTTGACCCCGAAACTAGGCCGAAAACAGCTCGGGAAAACGACTTAGCATATCAGACTCAGTCTCCCAAGTTTCCCAAGTCACCTCCTCAGATCCTGACTTGGACCAGAGGATTCGTACTAATGGTACCACTTTGTTCCTCAAGTGCTTCTCGCGGCGTTCGAGAATATGCACAGGTCTCTCCTCGTATGTACCATTTGCCTGAATCTCGATGTTGTCATAACTCAGCACATGAGACACATCTGGCACATACTTCCTTAGCAGAGACACATGAAACACTGATAGGTGTCATTTCATGCACCTTTACTAGCAATTATTAGCATCATTTGGAGGAGTTTAGGATGAGATTTGAGGCTAAGTCTGTGATCCAGAAGTTGTGGAGAAAAGTGAAGATATCCAGGGATTTACAGCTTAGACGGAGACGGAGATGGAAATGGAGATGAAGATGGATGAGGTTTTGCTAGAGTTTATTGGAGAAGGCTACCAACACTTGGTAGTAATGAAGAGCAGAAGAGAAGAAGAAGAGAAGCTGAAGAAGGAGTGGGCGATTTCACCGCCTCGCGTCAGATGCCATCGCGACCCGGCGGTGGATCTCAGAGAAGAACTGGTCGCGCCAGAAGAAGCCACCGCCCCGCGGTGGATCTCACCGCCCCGCGGTGGGCACGTCACGCCTCGCGGCCAGCAGAAGATTTTATTTCCTTTTATGCATTTTCGGATTTCCTTATTTCTATTATTTTATTTCCTTTGTTATTTTGCATTAGGTTAACTTATTTTTCCTAAACCTATTTAAGACCTTTTTCTAGGTCTTGAGTGGGCAGCCAGACATCAGAATTCTACATTACGCAATTTAACTTTTCTATTAGGGTTTCATTCACCTTTGATGGAGCACTAATTTCCCTTTGTTCTACTAGACGTTTGAAGTAATACAGTTGATGTGTTTGTGAGATTTCTATTCCTTGTTCCTATTCTTATAAGTGTTGGTTTAATTCTCTTGGTTATATTGAATATTGATTTATTGTTATTCCTCATAGCCTGATCAACTAGGTTGAATACTATTTATCAATTGCTAGGATTTGCATATAGTGGAATACGAGTGCATATCTAGTAGCATACACGATTGTTGCATATAGTGGAATACGAGTGCGCAATCGTGAGTGAGAATCATTTGCATGTTAAGTAGTAAGGTTTTCTTCTATTTGCATGTATCCTATATCCTTGTGTGCATTGCTATTGCTTTATTGGTGGTAAGGTTTTCTTCCATTGATATTGTGATAAGTCTATCAACAACTGTGAGAATTGGTAGTACTTAAGATCAGGGTGGGAACAACCATAAGAATAGTGAAAGAACTTGGATTGAATAGATTTCAGTGATCAAATTATATCTCTGTATTGTGGATCTCGTTCTAGTGGAACTCTTTTCCCCAATCATATTCTCAACTCAATCAAACTTGTTTGCTTTGTTCTCCTTGATAACTAAAACCCCCCTTCCTTGTTACTTGTCAATCATAATTGCATACTTCATCAGATCTTCCCTGTGGGTTCGACCCTTACTTGCTTACTATACATCCATTTAGTAGGTCTGTTAGGACATTTACTTTGATTAGGCAATTCAACGATATTTGCATTGCATATTTCGGCCACGTCAAACACGTTATGCACAGGATATGCCGACGGCGAAAATGCCAAACGGTATGCTAAAGATCCAACTCTGTCAAGGATCTCAAATGGTCCTACATAGCGAGGGTTAAGCTTAACACGCTTGCCGAACCTAAACACACCCTTGGATGGCGACACCCTGACAAACACCTTGTCGCCTACTTCAAACTCGACATTCATGCGCTTCAAATCAGCATAAGACTTCTGTCGACTCTGAGCGGTAAGCATCCTCTGTCTGATCAAGGCAATACCTGAGGAAGTCATCTCGACTAATTCCGGTCCGAGCAGAATCTTGTCGGCATTCTCATCCCAACAAATCGGAGATATGCACTTTTGACCGTACAAAGCCTCGAATGAAGCCACCTTGATGGTGGAATACCAGCTGTTATTGTACGTGAATTCAATCAGACTTAAGATGTTCTCCTAGCTGGTCGGACGATCTAGCACACAAGCTCTCAGCATATCCTCTAGTTTCTGAATAGTCCTCTCAGACTGTCCATCCGTCTGAGGATGAAACGCAGTACTGAACCTCAACTCAATTCCCATGGCCTTGTGGAGTTCCTTCCATAACCTCGACATGAATCGGCCATCACGATCCGATACAATGGTTTTTGGTGTACCATGCAATCAGACAATCTCGTGTAGGAAAACTTCTGATAGCCTCTGTGTTCCCCAAGTTGACTTGATGGCCACGAAATGAGCACTCTTCGTGAGCCGGTCAATGATCACCCATATGGCATCCTTCTGACTCTGAGTCTTCGGCAACCCCGTGACGAAGTCCATCGCAATATCCTCCCACTTCCACTCTGGCACTGGGAGAGGTTGTAATTCACCACCTGGTCTGCGGTGTTCAATCTTGACCTTCTGACAAGTCAAGCATCTCGCCACAAAATCTGCTATATCCCACTTCATGTTGGGCCACCAGAATTTCTTTCTGAGGTCTTTGTACATCTTACTGGATCCTGGATGTACAGAATAAGCTGATGAATGGGCCTCCTTCATTACCAACTGACGAAGGCCATCTGTGTCAGGCACACAGATCCGATCCTAAAACTAGAGTGATCCATCATCTTGAATCTTGAACCCCGGAGCTTTCCCATCCATCACTTCACTGCTTAACTTCACTAAGATCAGATCATCAACCTGCTTCTCCTTGATCTGATCGAGTAGCGTAGCCTGAATCTCCAACATACTCAGGCATCCTCGACGATGATCATACAAGACATCGATCTCGCACAATCCTTGTTGCAGTTTGGTTTGAGCAGTGAGCAGAGCTACCACGGTCTCGTGCGGCGTCTTCCGGCTCAAAGCATCGGCTACCACGTTAGCCTTTCCCAGATGATACAATAACTCGATGTCGTAATCTTTGAGTAGCTTTAACCAGCGACGCTGTCTCATATTCAACTCCTTCTGAGTGAACACATACTTGAGACTCTTGTGGTCGGTAAAGATCTGGCATCTAACACCATAGAGATAGTGCCTCCAAATCTTCAGCGCGAAAACCACAGCCGCTAATTCCATAGCATGCGTCGGATAGTTCGCTTCATAGGGCTTCAATTGCCGAGATGCGTATGTAATAACCTTTTCTTTCTGCATTAATACACACCCCAATCCATGTTTTGAAGCGTCACTATAGACCACATAACCATCAGATCCATCTGGTAGCGCCAAAACTGGTGCTGACGTCAGGCACTCTTTCAGCTTCTGAAAACTTGTCTCGCACTTGTCGTCCCATATGAACTTCTTGTGGACCTTGCGGAGCAACCCGGTCATGGGTCGAGCAATCTTTGAAAATCCCTCCACGAACCGTCTGTAATAACCTGCAAGTCCCAAGAAACTGCGCACCTCCTTCACGTTCTGAGGTCGCTTCCAGTCGGCTACCGCCTCAATCTTCTGAGGGTCGACCATAACCCCATTCTCATTAATCACATGGCCTAAGAAAGCCACTTCCTTAATCCATAAGTCACACTTAGACAACTTAGCATACAACTGATTTTGTCTAAGGATCGACAATGTGATACGAAGATGCTCCTCGTGAACTTCCTCATTCGGAGAGTAGATCAGGATATCATCGATAAATACCACCACGAACTTGTCTAGATATTGATGGAAACATCTGTGCATCAGATCCATGAAAACTGTCGGAGCATTTGTAAGCCTAAATGGCATGACTACGAACTCGTAGTGTCCATATCTCGTCCGGAACGCAGTCCTCGAAATTAGGGGTGAGCAAACGGATCGATCTGATCCGATCCGTTATACCGGATATCCGGTTCAAAAAATTTACAAAACCCCGATCCGTATCCGGTCCGTTTTGAAACGGATATTCGGTAAAAAGGACCCGGATCGGATCGGATATCTGAGCCGGATATCCGAATTATCCGGTTACTACAAATCTATTAAAAATAAATCAATATATTCATTTTTTAAATTCAAAAATAATAAATTTGTAAATTAAGAAATAAAATTTGTAGGTTGTTTCTTAATTTGTTCGTATGATTTAAATTATATACACACTTATTATTCATATGAAAATGTATTTACAATATTTTACTTGGACAACAATATAAATATGTGATTAAGGATGTAAAATTTATTAATATATTACTCAATATATTAGTTATAATAAACAAATTTATGATTATAGATATTATATGAATAGTACCAGATATTTTCGGATATCCGGTAAGCTAAATATCTCGATCCGTATCCGGTTCAAGTATCCGGCAAAATCACCCGGATCGGATCGGATACGGATAAAACCTTAAAGGATATTTCCGGATACGGATTTTTAGGATACAGATCGGCGGATTTTCGGATCGGATCAGTCAGATCGAATATATTTGCTCACCCCTACTCGGAATATCTTCCTCACGAATCCTGAGCTGATGGTAACCATATCTCATATCGATCTTGGAAAAGACTTTTGCTCCCTGCAGTTGATCCAACAGATCATCTATCCTTGGCAAAGGATACTTATTCTTGATGGTGACCTTGTTCAACTCTCGATAGTCGATACAAAGTCTAAACGAACCATCGTTCTTCTTAACAAACAAGACAGGAGCGCCCTAAGGCGATGCACTCGGCCTTATATATCCTTTCTCGAGTAGCTCCTCCAGTTGTTTCTTCAACTCTTGCATCTCCGCTGGAGCCATCCGATAAGGTGCTTTAGAAATCGGCAAGGTTACAAGCTCTAGCTAGATCAATAGTGAACTACACGTCACGATTCAGGGGTAAATCGGGAATCTCCTCAAGGAAAACATCTGGATACTCGCATATGATAGGAACATCATGAACTGAAGTCTCATCCTTCTTGGGTTTATCCAGATAGCACATGTACCCGACACAACCTGATCGAAGTAGCTTACACGTAGCCATCGCATTGATAAGCTTTCCGTTATCAACGTCATTATGACCCTTGAACTTACACACAAACTGGCCCCAGATGAAACTGTCACTGTCCTTGAGCTGAAATCGATTACCGACCCGTGACGCGTCAGTCAGTCCATCCCGAGAATGATGTCGTATGGGGCCATGGATATACAGATCAAGTTGGCCTCGAACTTCCGACCTTGAATGGAAATCGGAAATTCCGACAGTCGCTTGGTCCCTACTAATTGCTCACCATTGGGAAGGTTCACCACAAATGGTTCGCAAGATTCATTGCACTTCAACCCTAACTTACTCACACACTTCTCCGAAATAAAGGAATGGGTGGCACCCGAATCAAACAATATGCAAACTGATGTAGAGTGAAGGTATAGAGTACCTTGAGCAATTTGAGCATTGGGTCTGTCAGCCTCATGCATCTCATACAGCCGCTGACCTTGACTCATTGGAGCAACTGAGGCCTTTCCCTTGTTCTGAGCGGTCGTCTGCATCGAGGTGCTAGGAGTCCCTACAGGCTTGAATCGAGGTCAGTTATTATGGCTAACTGACCCTTGTTGCGACTCAGCCTCCTTCTGCCTCCTTTGAGGACAAAAAGTCTGCAAATGCCCTTCCTTCCCGCATGCAAATCACGTTCTCTTACCCTTCGTGTACTCATTGCTCTTGTGCACCGGTGTTCCGCAGTTATAGTACTGAATCGGGTTCTTGCTCTGGTTCGAGCGTTGAGTAGGACTAGACTGCGTCAACTCAGTTCTTGCTCGACCAGACTTGGCAAAATGCGACGGTGGTGCGGGTCGTTTAAACCCACTAGCCCGAGGCTGGCTCTGCACCGGTCTCTGACGATTACGCTTCTTTGCCGACTCCTCTAGAGTCACCTCTAGCTTGTAGGCGGCATCCACGTACTGCTCCAGAGTAGAGCAGCCGTGGTGCACTATCAAAGGCTTGATATATGGGTTCATCCACTCATGGAAATGCCGGATTTTTTTCTCCTCACTCGACACATCCGCACCAGCATATTGCAACAAGTGGTTAAACTTTGTTACAAGGTCAGTCACTGATAGGCGTTTTGTCGCATGCACCTAACAAAGTAAACCTTAAAAACCTAACTAATGTAGTCTGGTAAGTAAGGGTCGAATCCTACAGAGAATCAAGCTATATATCCTGTTTGCCAAAACGTTCACCAATTGATAACAAAGACAAAGGGGGGGGGGGGGGAGGGGGGAGTTTATATGAATCTAACTAAGAAAACGATAAATAAAACATAAATAGCTTGGCTAGACAAATATCCACCTTCAGTTTGGTTGATCGATCATTGATTAACCCTAGTTCTCAATTCTCATGAATGTCCTAATCCTTGTTCTAAATTAATTACTAGTCCAACCAGTCTTGATAATCCTAACTATTAAACAATCAAGAAACTATCAAGATTCAATTTAACAGCAGCAGTAAGCTCAGGAATAGATAGGCTCATGCAATACTCAACAACCAGTCAGTACTTGACATGCAATCAATTCTCTCTACAATAAACTATTCCAACCAGTTCTAGAATATCGTAGTTGCTACTCTGAATTAGAGATGAACAATATTAATCTCAACAAGTTGACCAGATTAGGGGAACCAACACTATAGATAATATCAATCTCAACTAGTTTGTCAGGCTAGGGAAACCAATACTAATAATACTAATCACAACGAAACAGTGAACTAGATAAACCAATAGAATTCAAAACCCTAATCCTGCAGTATGAATAATACCAATAACTACTAGTTGACCAGGCTAGAGAAATCAATAAAACTCAATGGGATGAAGAGCAAGAGAATCAATAACATTCAAGGATAAAGTAAAGGAATAATCTCACAATCAAATTCAAACCAAGGCTTCAATTGTCCAGCCAAAAACAAAACAAAGGTAAAAACAAAGAAAAGGGAAAAGAGGAAGAAGGAGAAAAATGAACTCTCCATCTCATGTTCTAAAGGCAGAATATAAAGACTTAGCAAAACCTAATTTCTAAAAGATAACGATAACAATCTTCTAAAAATAAAACAAACGAACTAAAAGGAAATAAAATAAAAGGAAATAAAGTAAACTAAAGATCTCGGACGAAAATCTCGAAACGCTCTGCGCTAGTAGTGAAATCCGCGATCGCGGAAATACTTCCGCGCCCGCGGAAATGCCTGTGTCAATTTCTCGCTCTCGCTTCATTCTGCGCCCGTGGCCAATCCTTCCGCACCCATGGCCAAGCATTCCGCGCCCGCGGCCAAGCTTCCGCTGCGACTTCTACTTCTCGCTTGCGGTCTTCTCTGGTGGTGGCTTCGCCTTCAATCTTCAATGTCTTCAAAGTATGCACTAAAATCCACCATATCACTACTTCTTCTTTAAAACTCCGTTCTCCTTAAATATCTTCTAAACCCACACAAAATGGTACCTAATTACGCACTACAAAGTAGAGCGGATCAAATTCCCCTATGCTTAAACCTTGCTCGTCCTCGAGTAAGTTAATAGAAACCTACTCCTCCAATGAAATACCCAAGGTCTCAGAAAGCACAACAAAACAATAACCACTAAGAACTGCACCTAATCATGAATCTCCAAGGCACCAACACAATCAACACAACACACAAGCTTCAAGGAAAGCAGAGTACTTCCCCCAAGCTTAACCCGAACACCATAGAGTGAATAAAAATATCTAATCCTAGCTCCAATCTATCTTCTTATACCTCCCAAAGTGACCTACCCGAATCCTCCTTATATCTCCAACACTTATGTCACCACGTCAGGAAAAATGAGGAATCCTAATAATCACTCTTCTTCTTTTCACTCATTTTGCCCAGACGCCCTTTCGGGTTTTCACCTAGCCACTCATTTCATTTTTCTATAGATGGGCTCACAAATCTCACATCACTCTTGACCTCTTATTACCCCAGCCTAATGCTGGTTCGAGCCACCTGCTTATTGCCTAAGCCGCCCTTTCGGGTTTTCAGCTTAGCCCAATTTTTTTTCCATTCATTCAGGCGACTATCAAGTATAGATCACTCCCCCATGCTTAAATATTGAATTGTCCTCAATGTAATGAAATACTAAAAGATGAAGCACAAGGGAAGACAGAAAAGTACTCACGACCGTCGCCGAGGTGGCCTGGACTTGAACGTTGGTGCTGGCGGTAAAACATTGAAAATACAAGTCCCTAGTGGTGCGACGGTCCTACTCAAGCAAACTCCTCGTGCAACCAAATAGATCCACTGTAAGGTGAAGTGGTACATCAAAGAAATGGGGTTGCACGGGCCTTCTATGAACACAGATTCGGAGCCCTAGTGTAATCGTGTAGTGGGCTCTATTGCTCCATATCAATAATCATATCTACAGTTGGCTCTGGAGCTCCTCCTCATCAGCTGTCGAATGTCGGGCCATCATCGGTGCCAAATAAAAATGTCAGGCTAATGTCTCCTCCTTGGCAGCATGATGCGGGTCGTCTCTCGTAGTAAAAATCGGACAGTTGGGCCGCGATCGCGGTTTTAAGGTCGCGGCGTCTTCAAATATTTATTTATTTTTTTGATTTTTTTTCCAAGATAGGAAGACTTACCGTGGTAAAACCGCGGTCGCGAAAATATTTCCGCGGTCGCGGTTTTGCGTCTGTTGCGAGACGAACACCGTCTTTGAACTTTATCTTCAAGTCTCCTACCTGTAGGTTAGTCTAAACACGAAACAACACGAATAAAAACTTAAAAAGAGAAGACATGAAAAGAATTACATACCTCGGGTTGCCTCCCGAGTAGCGCCTTGGTTAGTGTCGTGGCTCGACATAGTGTCTTGTTGATCACATCGGTAAACCATCACACAAACGAGAATATAAACTAAAGATCTCGGATGAAAATCTTGAAACGCTCCGCGCTAGTAGGGAAATCCGCGATCGCGGAAATACTTCCGCGCCCGCGGAAATGCCTGTGTCAATTTCTCGCTCTCGCTTCATTCCGCGCCCACGGCCAAGCTTCCGCTGCGACTTCTACTTCTCGCTTGCGGTCTTCTCTGGTGGTGGCTTTGCCTTCAATCTTCAATGTCTTCAAAGTATGCACTAAAATCCACCATATCACTACTTCTTCTTTAAAACTCCATTCTCCTCAAATATATTCTAAACCCACACAAAATGGTACCTAATATCCAGTAACAACTCCTAGTTACGCACTACAAAGTAGAGCAGACCAGTCACCTTCAGCCCATCAGTCTTGGGGTAAAGGAACTCCTTATGTTTCTCCTCCCTCATAGCACGAGAAAAGAAACGATCGGTCATCTTCGTCTTGAACATACCCCAATTCAACGTGGGATGATCAGCTAATCAAGTGCTCTCCCACCGTTCATGACAGACAAGTTTTAGTCGTGTTACCTGGTCAAAATAAATCCTAACAAACCTAAACAAGTAGCAAAGGCAAGCAAGGGTCGAATTCCACAGGGATGAGTTATTTTCTCTTTATGTTGATTAGTATGAAAAGTAACAAGGGGGGTTTTGGTTGTTGATTGTTGAACAAGTAAACAAAGCAAAGAGTTTGTATTCAATTAAAGGGAAACACTTAGCCAAACAAATATCCACTTTTCATATGAATGATCGATCCTAGGTTATCTCTATTCCTTTCCTTTGATTATTCTTGTCCCTATTTTTAAATAGTCACTAGTCCAACTAGTCTTAGCAACCCTTACTATTGAACGCACGAGAAACTATCAAGATTTAGAACAACATCAGCATAGAGCATAGGATCAAACCAGGATACATACAACACCGATGTTTCGTAACATTTAGCACATAATCAATTCTCTTTCATAATAATCTAGTCCAACTAGTCCTAGAATATCACGTTTGTTACTCTAGATAAGGAATCTCAACTCGAAATATCCAAACCCTAACAATAGACAATTACTAATATCAACTAGGTGATCAAGCTAGTCAAATCAATAACAATCAATAAGAATATGCTCAATAGAAAAGATATAATCCAAAGGAATAAGAAATAGAGAAGTAACCTCACAATCAAATCATACGAAAAGCTTCAATTGTCGGACTAAGCAAAAAGGGTGCTTAGCTCCTCATAGTTCTTGGAAACAAAATAAACTTCAACGGGAAAACTGAATGGAAACAACGATGCTGAATGATGATCAACAATGAATGGAAAAAACTAGGTTAAATAACCTAACCCTGAAACTAAAGGGAAAAGATAACGAAAGTAGTCTAAAAGGAAACTAAAGTATAATGTTCGAAATAAAATAATGAAAAATGGAAAAAGGTAAAAATAAACAAAGTTCGGAAATTCTCTTCCGGATCGCCTCTGTGTGCTTCCGCGGCTGCGGCCAGAAATCCGCGGTCGCGGAAATTAAGTCTTTGCTCTCGGCTTTTGCACAGGTCTGGAATTTTCTGCGGTCGCGGCCAGAAATCTACGCCTGCGAAAAATGGCACTCTTCGCTCAGCGCTTCGCCTTTCGCCGCAGCCTCTTCGTGTCTTCGCCCTTGGTCGCGGTTGGTCGCAGAAGACCTTCTTCTCCTTCTTTGTGTGGATTCTCCCTTCTATTTCCTTGGTCTCATCAGGTGGTTTCTCCTCATCTTCTGAATGTCTTCAATTAGCTTCTCCAAACCACCATATCCACACTTCATCTCTCCAACTACATACTCCACATTTGTGCTCTAAATCCCTACAAATGGCACCCTAAACACCGGTAATAACTCCTAGATAAGCACTACAAAGTAGTGCTGATCAGTTCACTAGCCACATCCTTTAGTTGAAGGGAAGCAATGTGCACTTTCTCAGCCTCAGTGCAAGCGACATTCCTGAACAACCGCTCCATATGTGAGAACCAATACGGCACCCTGACTGGTTCTCCAGTACCATCATAGCTATCAGGCCTCATCGAGCTAATGGCCTGCAAAGCCCGACCATAATTCCCTTCATTTCTCATGGTATCGATCGGTGGTACATGGTCCACTGGGACACCTTGTGCTTGAGGTACAGCTGGCCGAACTATCTCGGTGACATCCTGCACGACGATCCTTCGAATGGCCTCGATGGCCGTAGCATCAAAGACCATTGGAACAGTTGGTGGGATGAAAGTTCCTTCCCTCTCCACTTGAGGGTTAGCTTGAACACGGTTATGGCCTACTGGGTTATTGTGAGAGGCAGACTCGCTCTCATTCCCCTGATTAGCGGCACTTCTCAGGTTCATCCTAGGGTTGTTACTCAGCCTAGCACCAGCACAGGTAGTGTTCCTCGTGTTCACCATCTATTTGTCGATCAAATTATTCAAGTACTCCATAAAATTAATATAACATTTAAAGACGTACAATAGATGTAATTGATTCGGAGTAGATTAAACTGGCAAACTTTATTGATAGAAGAACTGAAACTACGTTTGATAAGTCTTACAATAACCTTCCTAAACGACGAAACAAAACTGTTAGGAGGCTAATGCTCTAAAAACAACGAAAAGTAAAACAACGAGAAATGATCACTACGACATGCTACTGTCCCTCTCGAGGTGCTTTGAAGAGATTCATGTACTCATCACCCCTCCGATATCTCTTCGGAGGTGACCTGTCCTCTGGTTCCAGAGCTTGCCTCCTCGAGCTACTAGGACCCGGAACACTTGGCCCCTCCCTAGGCACAGGTGTATAGCAAAACCGATCCAAGAACCCTGGGCAAAAATCCGCCACATCCAGCTCATAGAGCGGGTTGACCAGTTGCCTTGCTTGCCTAATGTCATCCTGGAGCTCATGGACATCATCCAGCATGAGAGAGAGACTGGACTCAACATCGTAAGCCCGCTCCTCCATAGCGTATAGCGAGTCCATACACTCATCCATGTGCTCAACTAGCACACGGGGCCTGATTCTCGCATGTTGGGCAGGAACATGCACAGAAGCCTCAAACGATCCCCACGGTCTCGCTTGCCTACGAGCTTGCTCCGTCAACTCCTCCACTTGGCGACGAGCCTCGGTGGAAGCCATCTCACTCTGATGGTGCACGTGACGAGAAGCAGGTCTCATCACTGGCTCTCCAGGTGTGTGGGTAGGATGCGGCCCCACTGGTGCATCCAACGGCTCATACTCCTCCCTGTCAGCACCGGACACTCCAAGCGCCTACCAAGTAGCAGGGGACAAGGGCATATACTCTGGACTAGGGAAAAGAAACTGCATCCCCGGGTCCTCTCCATCCACAAACAGGTGCTCCAGACCCAGATCATTATCATACTCCTCGAGGTCCTCCTCAGGATCCTCTTTGGGGTCCTCCTCTGGGTCTTTTTCGGGATCCTCTTCAGGGTCCTCCTCGGGATCCTCCTCGGGGTCTTTCATCCTGTCGGATACGAGAACCACCGACTCTACGAGAACGGTCTTCTCCTCTTCTTGAGGACTAACCGCAACCCCGACTTGCACGTAACTCGGAAGAACAGGGGACTCAAACTCGGCCTTAGGTGGCAGAGCTACCCCAACGTCCTTTCTTCCCTTCATATGCAATACAACAACACCCATTGTCTGCGAGGTGACGAGGGAGAATTAGAACTTTCTAAATATAGAAGCTAACTTTCTAAATTAGACAGAAGAAAAAGGCACGACTAGAACGGCAGAGGTTTCAAAGTATAAAAACTACTCAAAAGTATAATTTTGTTAAATACTTTGACTTGTCTTTTGAAATACCCAATAAATTTATTTACTATAAACGGAGAACGGTTTAAAAAATTTTGTTTTAAGTAAAACGATTTGAAAACTTAAATCATTTTAAAAACTTTTAGCTCTGATACCAAATCTGTAACACCCCTAAAATACCTTTGGAAATATTACCGCCAGTGACCTCAGAATACACACCTGAGGTCACCCAAGGCTTACCATTTTTATAACAAATGATATAATATATTAAACTTTATTAAATAACATGAAAGTTTACCAAATAATGTTCATACCGACGTCATAAGTTACAACTGATAACAAAACCAAATACAGGAAGCGTTTATTATAGCGGAAGTCTTTGAGATAAATAAAACACCACAAAGGGGTTTTGAACCGTGCGATCTTACGCTAGGATCTTCAACCTTAGGAAAACACAAAAATATCAACTGCCTTCAACGTCGGATTTTTGGCCTTCACAGATGAGGAATTTTACCTGATGTGCCGTATGAGACGGATGACACCATCCAACCATGCAAAGGAAAAATAACGGTTGGTTAGTCTAATAAAAGACTATGCAAGGGTACAAATAAAAAGGTTCTAAGTAGTCGTATCGAGTTACAACTATCGCTTCTCGAATAATAACCGATACATGATGTGAACTCCAATACTTCTACGGAAACACAGGAAAAGGAATGATTGAAGAGAAGACTCCAAAAGAATTGAGTCTTATGGGAAACGTATGAAAAGAAGACTCCAAAGGAATTTAGTCTTATGGGAAACGTATGAAAAGAAAACTCCAAAGGATATGAGTCTTATAAGAAACGTATGACAACTGTTTGGGAACGTTAAGTTTTCACACAAGCTTAAAACACGACCTTGATTATTTGGGTCCACGACCAACCTCACCCGCAATGCGAATCTAGATTAGAAAGAAGACTTACTCTAACAAGAGTCCGGGCGGTTTCCACGTTGTACTCCTCGCCCGAGGGTATATTAATTATGTACGTAAAAGCACTTATCTTATTTAATTCCAAAACAAACATTCACGTTACAACTTTTAATACACATCATCTCAATACGAGAGATATTTCTGGGAAAGAATCCCATACGTTGGCACTAGCTAAGTGCACCTACCCTTTGAATAAGGGTATGGTCATGATCAGAAGTACTAGGGCAAAATCCTCCTAATACCAGTTATAAAAAAACGACTAGACCTCACAAGGTACATAGCGTTCCTACGAATACTCGTTCTAATTACACATAAGTTCACACATAAATCCACACCATAATCCATTACGGTAATATCATATAGAACTATATAATATCGTTGTTTCTAGCAATATATACAACCTATTATAAATCCATATTTTAACACATCATTTTATCAAATATGTTCCCAAACATAAAACAACAACTTTTATTCCAACTTAATTAACAATCAAATAATTGATAATCAAGGGAAATATGGAATAATGAGCAAGAGCGAACCGCCACTTGCCTTAGTTTAAACGAACGAGATATCGGGTTCTGAGATCTGGGAATTTGAACTAGAGCACGGCCTCCTACGACGGCGACGAGTTTTAAGACAAAACCCTAAATTAGATACGGTACGAAAAGACGAAGCGAAACGAAGGAAAAAGGGCAAGTGCCACAGTCGCGGATGGCATAGCCGCAATCGCGGCCTTGCTGGGCAAAAACCACGCCCGCGGTTTTATAACCGCGATCGTAGTTTCGCCCCAGCCGGGGTCGCGGGTCTCTGCCCGGCCGCGGTCGCGGTGGATGGAGCCGCGGTCGCGGGACTCCATCCCGACGTGAGCTTAATCGAGCTTTCGAGGTCATACCAACGACGACGAGGCTTCGTATCTTTGCTTCTGAACCAAGGCGCACCACCACCACTCCAAGGATTTCCCACGGCGATGACTTTGGCTTCCGGCGACGACAACTCCGACGACCAACACAATTTTTAACGAGAGGAAGAGAAAGCTTGAGATGGTGGAGAGGATGGCTGCTACTCCCTCCTATTTATAGGCTCGAAGGAGGAGTTCTACATCAATGTCGAGCATCACAATCGATTCAGCTCCCTCTATTTCGGGCACGAGGGAGAAAAGCCAATCGCCGGCATTCTGGAAATAGAGGAAGATGACGATCCAAGTTGCCCGCGATCGTGGTTTCAAAACCGCGATCGCGGTTTGCCCATAGGCAAAACCGCGCCCGTGGTTTCAAAACCGCAGTCGCGGCACTGCCGTGCTTGCGGTTCTCAGACCTTGCTCGTGGGTCTTGATCGCGGTCTTTGCTAAATTCTATTTTTGGCACTCCTTAAATACTTTAAGACCCATATATCTTTATTAAACGTATATCAACACGTTCAAATGGTTCTTACAGAGTTTACAGAATAAGCCTAACATGCCTTGCTTACAAAATGAAAGTTGGGACTTTTAGGGGTTATTACAATACCTCCCCCTTAAAAAAAAGTTTCGACCCCGAAACTACGCCGAAAATAGCTCGGGAAAACGACTTAGCATATCAGACTCAGTCTCCCAAGTTTCCCAAGTCACCTCCTCAGATCCTGACTTGGACCAGAGGATTCATACCAATGGTACCACCTTGTTCTTCAAGTGCTTCTTGCGGCGTTCGAGAATACGCATAGGTCTCTCCTCGTATGTACCATTTGCCTGAATCTCGATGTCGTCATAACTCAGCACATGAGACACATCTGGCACATACTTCCTTAGTAGGGACACATGAAACACGTTATGCACATGATGTGCCGACGACGGCAATGCCAAACGGTATGCTAAAGATCCAACTCTGTCAAGGATCTCTAATGGTCCCACGTAGCGAGGGTTGAGCTTCCCACGCTTGTCGAACCTAAACACACCCTTGGATGGCGACACCCTGACAAACACCTTGTCGCCTACTTCAAACTCGACATTCCTGCGCTTCAAATCAGCATAAGACTTCTGTCGACTCTGAGCGGTAAGAATCCTCTGTCTGATCAAGGCAATATCCGAGGCAGTCCTCTCGACTAAATCCGGTCCGAGAAGAATTTTGTCGGCATTCTCATCCCAACAAATCAGAGATCTGCACTTTCGACCGTACAAAGCCTCGAATGGAGCCATCTTGATGGTGGAATGCCAGCTGTTATTGTACGTGAATTCAATCAAACTTAAGTTGTTCTCCCAGCTAGTCGGACGATCTAGCACACAAGCTCTCAGCATATCCTCTAGTGTCTGAATGGTCCTCTCAGACTGTCCATCCGTCTGAGGATGAAACGCACTATTAAACCTCAACTCAGTTCCCATGGCCTTGTGGAGTTCCTTCCAGAAACTCGACATGAATCGGCCATCACGATCCGATACAATGGTTTTTTGTGTACCTTGCAATCAGACAATCTCGTGTAGGAAAACTTCTGATAGCCTCTGTGTTTCCCAAGTTGACTTGATGGCCACGAAATAAGCACTCTTCGTGAGCCGGTCAATGATCACCCATATGGCATCCTTCTGACTCTGAGTCTTCGGCAACCATGTGACTGTGATACCCCGTATTTTTGTAAGCTATTTCTGGAGTTTCGGGATTTTTCCCGAGTACCCGTTATGTACGTCAGATTTAATTCAGAAAGTTGGAGACATTCTGTAATGTGCTCTATATCTGTAATATTTTTCTCAATGAAATAAAATACAGACGACGTGCTTTGGATTTTAATACTCGTTCGCGTATGATAATTATTATCCCGGGTTAATATCGTTTTCGTCTAAGAGCTGAGGAGGCGGCAAAGCCAAGGGCGGCGCCCGCCGTACAGTGGCGGCGCCCGCCGTCGCAAGGCTCGAGGAGCAGGCTAGGTCTTCTCCTAGCTGGGGACGCCAGGCCTATGGCGGCGCCCGCCGCATTTATGACGGCGCCCGCCGTCGTCGTTGTCTGGAGGTCCTTGCCCGAAGGTCGCCGGCGTGGCTCTGGCAGCGCCGGAGTAGCTCGTCGTAGGGCCATCGTTGTGTTTCCTGGCATTTGGCTATAAAAGGAGGTGTTTGGGAGGGGTTTTGGAGCTCAATCCACAGCCCAAGCTCTCCCAAATTCTTGCCTCACCGAAGTTCTTACCTCGCCGGATTCTGGAGCTTTCGCCGGTGTCGTTTGGTGGTGCTTCCAGAGTGCCTTTGTGAAGCTTTTGGTAGCCTTGGAGGTTAGAAACCAAAGCAAGTCGAAGGAGGCCGAGTCGCTCGTGTTTTGGGTGAGTTTTCTCGCCGCTTATGTCGTCTGATTTCTTCACGGCGACCGCCGCGTTCTTCACGGCGCCCGCCGTGATGAACTGCGGCGACCGCCGCCAATAACGGCAACCGCCGCCAGTGTCCAGAATGCCTTTTTGGGCTTTTGGCTTTGGTAGTCGTCGTTGTGGCATCGTTCCTTTCATTTTCTTTCGTCGTTTTTAGATTCGTACCGTGGTTATGTCGGATCTAACTTAGGGTTCCTTTTATGGGTCGATTCGAAGGTCGTTGTGCTGTCGGAGCTATACCCGTGTCGAGCCCGGAATCCCGTCGTTGTCGTTAGGCTTGTTTCTATTATACGGATTAAGGCAAGTGGCGGTTCGCTCTTGCTCATCGTTTCCATATTTACATTGATTATCAGTTATTTCAATTGATTAATTAATTTGGAACGATTATTACTGTGTTCTTCTGTAAGTGATTTATAAACTGTTTTGAAAATCATATAATAGGTTGTATATCTGTTAGAACAGCGCTATTATCTGTGATCGCCTTTCGGACCTTTATGTGGATTTATTTTGTAACTGTGATTGTGCTATATCTGTGTGGTTAGAACTGTTAGTTAGGAATGTACTCGGACTTCGTCCGGTCGTTTCTTTATAATCTGGTATCGGGGTAGCTCGTCTCCACCTGGTACTATTCTAAGATCATGATCGGTCTCTTTCACAAGTGTGTAGAGGCAGGACACTTAGCCGGTGTCATAAACCTTCCGGTGTGCGTCACTCTCGACGAAACGTATACTAAGATGTGTCGTCCCAATGGTGGGGTACACATGTAAAAGTCTAATAACGTGATGTGTGTTTGTAATATAAATCAGATAAGTGCTACTCGACGCACATAATTAATAAACCTTCGGCGAGTAGTGCAGCTAAGTTATAGTGCAGCTAGGAAAACTCGTCTCGACTTTGATCATAGTACGTTCTCTTTCCAATCTGGATTCGCTGTATGCGATGAGGTTGGTCGTGAACTGAAGCATCTCAGTCAACTTTTAAATCACTGTTGTATGATTCTGTAAACATTCCAGATTTGTCATATTTCCTTAAAGACTCATTTCCGTTGGAGTCTTCTTTTCGAGTCAATTTCTGTGAAGATTCAGTCTTCCAGAATCTTCTCTTGTGCATACCTCTTGTTTTTATTCTGTAGAAGTATGAAGGTTGATTATCGTTATCGGTTATCATTCTAGAACGATAAGTCTAACCTAATACAACTATATCGAACCTTCTGCTTTGTACCCTTGCTAGTCTATTCAAGTAGACTAACCCACGAACTTTGTTCTCTGCATGTGGGCTGGTGTCATCCGTTCGATTCGGCACATCAGATAGAAAGTAGTTCAGAAGAACAGAAGGACTATGGAGTCGACGGTGGTTTTCGAATGTTTTGGTTATTTTGTTAATCAGGTTGAGATCTTTTGGGCAATGACTTTGGTTGTAATGTGTTTTATAAGACTTCCGCTGTACCCTACTTTATAAGACTTCCGCTGTATTTGGTTTAAACTCTGTGTTAGCCTATTCGGGATTGGGTTGTAATCCCGTAACTCTTGTTTCTTTGACAATGTTATGTTTTGGAATTGAATGCTTGATCATTATGTATCATTTGTATTTCATAAATTGTATTTAAATGGTAAAGCCTTGGGTGATCTCGATAAGGAACATTGGGGTCACTGGCGGTAATACCTTTCCAAAAGGGTTAAGTTTTGGGGGTGTTACAGTTGTGGTATCAGAGCCAAAGGTTTTAAAACGGGTTTGGGATTTTTATATCATTTATCCGTTTTTGAAAATGCTTTTAAAGGGCTCTGAATTTTCAAAGTGAAAAGAATTTCAAAACACCGTTCATAGTCGTGTCTTCTATATAGTCTGATGTAGTAAGCTTGCTTCTATGTCTAGAAAGACTAACTCCTTTCTCGTTATCCTATAGAATGGGTGCATGCTTTTCTCTTGATAGGGGGTCGGAGGATGCCAAGACGGACCCGCCGTCTCCAGGCAGGCTAGATTTTCCTATCCCTCAGCGATGTTTCGAGGTTAGAGGCCCGAGTAGCCCGCCCGAGGACATCAAGTATGTGATTCCTGAGTCTGTTGTCCTTACGCCTAGGGATGCAGTGGTCACTATAGCTGTACCTGTAGAGCCACTCAGGGAGGAAGCAGTGCAGGAAGTGGGTGAGTCGTCTAGATACGCCTTAGGGCATTACGATGACGATTACCAGATAGAGATAGATCCTGTCGAGGACGAGGATATGATCGAGATTGATCCCGAGGATGAGGATCCCATCGAAGATGATCCTGAGGAGGACCCCGAGATGGACCTGGAAGAGCAGAGCCAGGTGCTAGACAACTTGAGGCACTTGCTAGTGGACAGTCAGGAGCCGGGGTTGCAGTTTATTCCCCCCCAGTCCAGAACTATCACCAATATCGGCTTATACACTCATGACTGATGCTGATTGGGAGGCACTGTACACTGAGCACGGTATTAGGAGGAGATCAGAGGTTGAGTTGAGAGAGATCCTTCGCCAGAGCGAAATGAACTCTCATATGGAGCAGCAACAGCAGATGGATCAGGCGATCGCTAGCGCTCAGAGGAGGGCTGGGATAGGAGGACCTCTTATGGACGATCCTTTCTTTTCCACGACTGAGGTTGGGTCTGAGTCACCAGAGCCATGTGACCCAGGACCGATCAGGGTGCAAAACCCATCGCCAGAGCTCGATGGTGAGCCTAGTCCGAAGAGACCTTGCACGAGTAGCCAGTCTTATAGGAGACGTTTTGGAACGCCTTGATGAGGATTGGCGTTGCCTATCGTAGTAGTTCCTTTCTTAGTATTTCAGTATGTACGTTGTATAATATTTCAGTATGCGGCAAGTACTCTGTGAAACACTTTTATCTTCGAGCAATTTTTGTCCTAACGCTCGGATGATAGACTTATGTATAGCTTGTGTAACAGTAACAGTTCATCTATAAAATACCTAGTTGATCTATTCTGAGTAATTTTACTACATTAAGCATGTTTGAATGATATTAATGTATAAATAACTTGGAATTTGATCGGTAAACAGATGGTGAACACAAGGAACACGGTTCGAGCTGGTGTTGGGACTAGTCAGGGTCCCAGACCAATCATAAGAGATGTTGGCCAAGGTGAGCATGTATCTGAATCCCATAATCAATCCAGGGACAATGATCAGGATCAGAGTAATGCACCAGTGGTGTTTGATGCTGCAGCAGTGGAGACAATTTGAGGAATTGTCATGCAAGCTATCGCTGATGCTATGTGACCAAATGTGCCACAGGCACAAGGCGTACCGATTTCCCCACCGGTTCCTAGATTTGAGGAGCCAAGAAACCATGATGTCCAGGAGAATACAGTCAGGACTAGGGACAACTATGGTCGTGCTCTGAAGACCATCAGTTCTATGAGGCCTGACAGCTGTAACGGAAAAGGGGAGCTAGTCAAGGTGACCCATTGGTTCTCTCACATGGAACGGCTGTTCCGTAATGTGGATTGTACTGAGGCTGAAAAGGTCCACATAGCTTCTCTGCAGCTGAAGGAGGATGCTAGTAAATGGTGGGAGGGTACAGGCCTAGCTGATAGCCCTGTATTGACCTGGTCGATGTTTAAGACCAAAATGATTGACCGTTTCTTCTCTCGTGCTATGAGAGAGGAGAAACACAAGGAGTTTCTGTACCCCAAGACCGATGGATTGAAGGTAGCTGAGCTGGCAACCAAGTTCAATCATCTTCTGCAGTACGCCCCAGCTGAGATAATCAGCGAGACACAAAAGATCTGGTACTTCCACGAGTGGATGAGTCCAGATATCAAGCCGTTGATGGTGCACCACACATGCTCTACTCTGGAGCAGTATGTGGATGTTGCCTACAAGCTGGAAGTGACTCTGGAGGAGTCAACAAAGAGACGCATCCGACAGAGGTCGATGCAGAATCAGAATAAGAATCAGGGTGGTGGATTCAAGCGACATGCGCCACTGTCTAGCTTTGCCAAGTCTGGCCGAGCAAAGACGGACATGACTCACGGAGGGTCAACGCAGCAGTCCAGTCAGAGCAGAAGTTTAGTTCAGTGTTATAACTATGGTGTTGCTAGGCACAAGAGCAATGAGTGTCAAAAGGAGAAGATATCGTCCTTTGGGTATGGACGTGATGGTCATCTGCAGAAGTTCTGCAAGAAGGGGAAGCAGAAGGGAGTAGAGTCGCATCAAGGGTCAGTTCATCAGAGCAACCGACCTAGGTTCAAGCCTCCCGAGACTCCTAGCCCGTCAGTTCAGACGACTGTTCAAAACAGGGGAAAGGCCCCAGCTGTTTCTGGAAGTCAGGGTCAACGCTTGTATGAGATGCGTGAAGCAGATGGACCCAATGCTCCAATTGCTCAAGGTACTTTATACCTTCACTCTACTTCAATGTGCATTCTATTTGATTATGGTGCTACACATTCCTTTATTTCGGATAGCTGTGTTAGCAAGTTAGACTTAGTGTGCAACGATTCGTGCGACCCTTTCGTCGTTAGTCTTCCTAATGGAGAACGTTTGGTGGGAACCAAACATCTGTCCGACTTTCCGATTACCATTCAGGGTAAGGAGTTTGAGGCAGATCTGATCTGTATATCCATGGCTCCATATGACATTATTCTCGGTATGGATTGGCTGACGCGTCACAAGGCGGTGATCGACTTCAGTTCAAGAACGGTGACGGTGTCATCTGGGGGCCAGTTCGTGTGCAAGTTCAAAGGTCGGAATGACGCTGATAACGGCAAGCTGATCAATGCGATGGCTGTGTTTAAGCTACTACGACAAGGATGTGTCGGGTACCTTTGCTACTTGGATTCGCCCGCGAAGGATGGACCTGAGGTTCTTGATATTCCTGTGGTTAGGGAGTTTTCAGATGTCTTTTCGGAAGAAATTCCTGGATTACCCCCGAACCGTGACGTAGAGTTTTCAATTGATCTTGAGCCTGGTACGACGCCGATTTCCAAATCACCGTATCGGATGGCTCCAGCTGAGATGCAAGAATTGAAGAATCAACTTGAAGATCTTCTTGACAAAGGTTATGTCAGGCCGAGTGCATCGCCGTGGGGTGCTCCGGTATTGTTCGTCAAAAAGAAGGACGGATCGTTCCGACTTTGTATCGACTACCGAGAGTTGAACAAGGTGACGATCAAGAACAAGTATCCTCTGCCTAGGATTGACGACATGTTGGACCAGTTGCAGGGAGCAAAGGTTTTCTCCAAGATCGACCTGAGATCTGGATATCATCAACTCAGAATTCGTGAGCAGGACATTCCTAGAACTGCGTTTAGGACCAAATATGGTCATTACGAGTTTGTAGTGATGCCTTTTGGGCTTACAAATGCTCCAGTTGTCTTTATGGATCTGATAAATCGATGTTTTCACCAGTACTTGGACAAGTTCGTAGTGGTCTTCATAGACGACATTCTGATCTACTCTCCGAGTGAAGAAGTCCACGAAGAACATCTGCGGATTGCGTTGTCAGTCCTTAGACAACAACAGCTTTATGCTAAACTGTCCAAGTGTGAATTCTGGTTGAAGGAGGTGACTTTCTTAGGCCACGTGATCAATAAGAATGGGGTTATGGTCGATCCCCAGAAGATCGAAGCTGTGGCAAATTGGACACAGCCCCAGAACGTGAAGGAGGTGCGCAGCTTTCTTGGGCTTGCCGGATATTACAGACGGTTCATGGAGGGGTTTTCGAAGACCTCTCTACCTATGACCAATCTACTCCGCAAGGTTCACAAGAAGTTTGTCTGGAATGACAAGTGCGAGGCCAGTTTCCAAGAGTTGAAGCGACGGCTGACCTCGGCACCCGTGTTAGCACTCCCAGAGGGGAACGACAATTATGTGGTCTATAGTGATGCTTCAAGGTGTGGTCTTGGTTGTGTTTTAATGCAGAAGGACAGAGTCATTGCTTATGCATCCAGGCAACTCAAGACGTACGAAGAAAACTATCCGACACATGATCTTGAGCTAGCAGCGGTTGTCTTTGCGCTGAAGATTTGGAGGCATTACCTCTATGGTATAAGATGCCAAGTCTTCACTGACCACAAAAGTCTCAAGTATATATTTACTCAAAAGGAGCTGAATATGAGACAACGCCGCTGGCTAGAGTTGCTCAAGGACTACGACATCGAGTTGTTGTACCATCCGGGCAAGGCTAATGTGGTAGCTGATGCATTGAGCCGGAAGACAACGCATGAGAGGGTAGTTGCTTTACTTACTGCTCAGACCAAGCTGAACCGAGAGTCATGCGACATTGAATTTCTGTATGATCAGCGTAGATGTTTCCTGAGTATGTTGGAAATTCATGCTATATTGCTGGATCAGATCAAGGAAAAGCAAGTTGATGACTGTTTTGGGGCGAAAAGATCGGACGACCTAAATCACCTTAGACGGGGTAACTAGTCGATCGGACGATGGGAAATAATCCAAACCAAGCAAATAATAGGTAAACAAGAAATAAATATATAATAGCAAGATGATTTTATTAGATATCGTGTGAATCGGATTAGATCGCAATACAACTTATCGTAATAAAATCAGAGATCGAGTGGGACTCGACCGGTGACTTGTGAGTGGCGACCGGCAGGGGTCAGGCATAGGCAGCCGTTTGGAGAGCTAGATGGAGAGCGAGAGTGCTATTCTGGTGAGTTTGCTAAGTGAGAATGCGTGTGTTTTGCGTAGTTGTGAGTTCCCTGATCTTATCTTCTTCGTCGTTCCAAATATGGTAAGTCCCTTTACTCCTGTGGCCGTTGCACCATTTTTATGTTTTTATCTTCAATACCGAGTGTAATGGCAAGGATTTCGCCGTTGAATTACTGGCAATTAAGGTGTTTGAACATTACAGATGTTGCATGATCTGAGTATTAAACGCGTGGCGAGATCTCCGCGATCTTGTCGGATGACTCTTGACTGGAGAGGTTTTGTCGGGTGTCGCTCGACCAGAGAAGCCTTGTCGACTCCTCTGAACTCGTCTGCCATTCTCCCGATTTGCAGTGGGCTTGGGCTCGATCCTCTCAATCTGTCTTCTCTGGAGAATCCAGGCCCAACAATAGCCCCAAGTTGCTATGGGCTTACGGTTTAGGCAAGTAGACCGGGATCCATGGCAACTTCCTTGGACACGATCTTCACCGTCCTTTTTGGCGCGGTTGCACAGGTCGACGTGGCGCGCGATTAGGGCACGATGCGACGTCTTCTACAGATCATGATTTCCTTCCATAAATTCTGAGCAGGGGCGATTAGTCTTTATCTCCTTCCTTTGCAAGTTTCTGGTAAGCCTTTCGGTCTCTCTTGCCATTTGCTTTCTAATTTTCTTAGCCATAGCTCTCCGATTTCCTCCCCTCTCTATTCTCGACATGGTCTCTCTCGAGGCTTCTGAGTCGTCGAAGACTCTTTCCGATGCCGGAGAGGGCGATACGTCTCCTCATCTCCTCCTAACGGAGTCGGACGCGCTGGTTAGCAATTTGTCGGAGGCAGAGCTGGTCCAAGTCCTCGAAGTCGGGGGCTTTCCTCCGGAGACGATTGCTACGCTGCCTGAGCCGGACGAGAGGGCCGACGCGCGCTACGAAAGGTGGATTTGCTACTATGTGTACCCATTTAGGATAGGGCATAAGTTCTCATTCTCTCCTCTTGTTAGAGATTTTCTAGCTACCTTGGCGTTAGCGCCGTGTCAAGTGATGCCTCAATCTTGGAGAGTCCTTAGGGTCTTAGACTTAGAGAATGAGCAAACTGGTGCTGGTTTTGATTTCGACGCCTTGTGGTATAATTACTTCATCGGGTCGAAGAGTTCTTCCCGTGTGCAACTACGTGCCCGATGAGGTCGGAAGCCTTTGGTGCAAACTCCCGATGTGAACGACCGTGGATGGGGGTCAAAATACTTTTTTGTCAAACGATCTTCTCTGGAGAAGGAAGGAGAATGTTCTTTTCTATTGTCGGAGTGGCGGATCGACAGTATGTACTTTATTTTCTCTTTCACGCGTTTATGCGTTTTTAACACTCTGTTTTTAACTTTCCCTTTTTGTAGTCCCTGAACCGGAAGAATTGGAAGCTAGCAGCCGATCAGAGGCTTTGTCAAAGATTATGCTTGAAGTTCCCGCGTCTGAGAGGAAATTCGTCAACGTCAATTTGCTGGCGCCAACTCCTCCCCCACAGGAAGATATGTCGAATGTTTCTTCATCCCGTGCGAAAGGTAGACTTTCGACTTTAGGAATCTTTTTGTTGTTTTTTGCTTTGTCGTGTATTTTAGGATTTCTCCCTTTTTGATGCTATGTCGTGTCAGGTTCCCCTGGTGGTCGGTCGAGTGTTCGACTGAGAGTGGCGTCTGGAAAAGGTTTGATCGAGCAAAGGAAAGCTGCAGCTAAGGCAACGTCGAGTAAGCCGGTCCTGACTGACCTGTCGACTGCGACGAAAGCTGGCTCTAAGAGAAAAATGAGCGCTCGTTCCGACGATGCTAAGGTGGAGGACATCCCTAAGAAGAAAGGCGTGACTGCCGAGGGGGTTGACAAGATTGGTGTCGCTGGGCCATCGATCGTTGATCTCTTCCGTGCTCAAGATCCGACTTTGAAGTCGGAGGTTAAGGATGTTTCTCCCCTGGACTGCATTGGCAAAGCAGGCAGTTCCGCGTGGAGGGTATGTTGGCCCTTGTCTTGTGCGTTTTTGTATTTCTTTTGTTTCGACTTCGCTTTCTGAGTTGTGTATTTGCGTTGTCGTATGCCTTTTTGTCAGGCTTTTCAGTATTTCTTGGGAGATTATTCCGGTGTCCAAGCAATGCTTGCTAAGGCTGAGGACAGGGCTGCTAGGTCAGAGTCCGACCTCGCCTCTTTAAGGGCCAAGCTGGAGGGAGCTGAGAGTCGCTGTCGAGAGACAGAGCGTCGTCTCAACAGGGAGCTGAAGAGCTGCCAAGGGGAGCTGTCTGCATGTCAGAGGGAGTTTGAGGAGTGCAGGGCAAGCATTGAGGAGGAAGTGAAGCGAGCTAGGATTGCCGACGGTCAGATTGCTGGCGATGTGGGGGCCTTCTATGCTGTGAAGTCGCGCATTGAGATGATTGAAGAATTCAATGAGGGCAAGCATGAGCTCTGGGACCTGAAGGCGGAGAGGGAGACTTTGGACTCCATGTTCCCAAAAGGCGACCCTGGTCAAGAGTTGTTCTGCTTAGCCGGCGTCGGAGAGGAGGCGGTGGATGAAGGTGTCGATGAGGACGAAGCTCATTCTGACGATGCCAAGCCGGCCGACAAGACAGCCCCATTGGAGCCAGCCCCCGTCGAAGATAATGTTGGTGTGTCTGATGCTTGACTTATTTGTCCCCTTTGTGTTGGGTTTTTAAACATTTGGTGTCTGTATGTTTTGGCGACCCGTCCACCATCGCGGGTCGCAAGATGTTTCTGTTTGATGAAGTCCTACAGATGTGTAGGCAGACAATTATGGTTTGGCGACCCGTCCACCATCGCGGGTCACGTATTTATAGAAAATGATTCTTATTTCGATGTAAAAATGTGTTTTTACACGTAGAATTGTATACTAGCGTGTTTCATACATGTTTGCGATAGATAGCAAGTTGTCGACGACGTTTAGTATGTCGTGTATGTCGGTTTCGCCCGTGTGCTCCGTCGAGTGGGGTTTCACCGTATGTATGTATGTAGAGCAGGCCTACGATGTGTTTGTGTATGTGTTAGTCATGACGTTATGCCGGGGAGGTAAGCAATATATAATAAGGTGTTTGTTCCTTATGTTTAATTGCGTGAATGTAATAAGGTGTTGTACCTTATGTTTTGTATAAGGCAGGTGGTGTGCCGACGTGCCTGTGTTGTCATCTCCCCGTAATCCGATCGATCGTGTAATGTAAGTGCTATATGCGGATGACAGGATCCATTTGCGGACGACTGGGTCCAATGTAAATGTTGTTCTGCATTTGTATTTTTGTAAGGAGGAAGTCCTCGCTTGGTGTCAAGGCGATGATATATGAAGGAAAGTGGCGATGTATATGCGATAGCATGCGATACATATGCGATAGATGACAAAGTACATGCGATAACATGCGATATGTATGCGACAGGTGGCAATGTACATGCGATAACATGCAATGCATAGAGTTTTGTGTGATGTTTTTACCTTATTGGTTCAGAAATGGTAGAGCTTAAGATGTGCTGCGTTCCAACTCCTCGGGATTGGTTGTCCGTCTTTGTCTTCTAGTTGATATGCTCCTTGTCCGACCACTTCGGTGATCAAGTAAGATCCTTCCCATTGTGGTGCTAGCTTTCCGTCGGATGGGTTCTTGGTGTTCTGGAATGTCTTCCTTAGGACCCAGTCTCCGACCTTGAATGCCTTGATCCGGACGTTCTTGTTGTAGCTCCTTGCGACTTGTTGTTGGAACTTGACCATTCTGATTCGAGCTTTCTCCCTGATTTCATCCATAGTGTCGAGATTATGTGCTAGTTCGATGTCATTTTGTTCGTTTGTTTGGAGGTTGCAGCGAGCGGTCAGAACCAGTAGCTCAACCGGGATGACTGCTTCACTCCCGTAGATGAGAGAGAAAGGCGATTGCCCAGTCGCATTCTTTGGAGTGGTCCTGTCGGACCAGAGACTGAGTGGGATCTCGTCTGCCCATTTGCCTTTAGCCCATGTGAGGCGTTTCTTGAGGTTGTTGATAATGATCTTGTTGCTGGATTCGGCCTGTCCATTAGATTGTGGATACCGAGGTGTAGATGTAACCAATTTGATGTTCCATTGGTCGCAAAAGGTTCGAGTCTTATGACTGATGAATTGGGAGCCGTTGTCGCACACGATTTCGGATGGGATGCCAAATCTGCACAAGATGTTGCGTTTTATGAATGAAATGACGTGTTGATCTTTTACCTCTCTGTAGGCTTCGGCTTCGATCCATTTAGAGAAGTAGTCTGTCATAGCGAGGAAGAAGACTCTTTGACCCGATACGGGAGGGAGCTTTCCGACGATGTCCATTCCCCATCTCATAAAGGGCCATGGAGCTAGGGTCGGATGGAGGAGCTCCGATGGTTGATGACGTACGGGTGCGTGCCACTGACAAGCGTCGCACCTCTTGGTGTATTCCATGGCGTCTTTATTCATCGTTGGTCAATAGTACCCGTTTCTTAGGGCCTTTCCTGAGAGGCTTCGTCCGTCGGTGTGGTTGCCACACTCTCCTTCGTGTAAAGATTGTAAGATACGTCCGACTTCTGGAGTCTTAAGGCATCGTAGGAGTAGCCCTGTAACAGATCTTTTGTACAAGATGTTGTCAATAATATCGTAAGAGAGTGCTTGTACCTTAAGCTTTTTTGCTTCTGTCTTGTCATCTGGTAAAATACCATCTTTTAGCCACTTGATGTAAGGTAGCATCCAGTCGTCATTGGTGTCGACGATGTCTTCTTCTGGTCGATCGCCTATCTCCATGGCGACGAGTTCTTCAAGTGGTGTTGTCAACTCGACGGATGTCTTTGGGACGGCCGGCGTCATAACGTGGGCCAATGGTATATGTGGAAATTCTTTTGGGTCTAGGACGAATCCCATATTGACGAGCGCGTCGGCTTGGGAGTTAAGATCCCTGGGCACCTGTCGGATGTTGAATGTTTGGAATTGTCCGATCAGTTTCTTGGCTACCTCCAGGTAGGCTATCATTCTGGTGTCTTTGGCATTGTACGATCCCTGTATTTGGTTTACGACCAGTAAGGAGTCGCAAACGACTTTGATCTCTTGGACTCCCAGATCGCGAGCCAAGATGAGTCCGAATATGAGTGCTTCGTACTCAGCCTCATTGTTAGTCGCATCCCACTCACATCTGACAGCCCGGGCTATCTTGTCCCCCTGTGGCGTTTTCAGTACGACCCCAAGCCCCGATCCTCTGGCGTTCGATGCCCCATCTGTGTGGAGCTCCCATGTACCTGTCTCGTCTGTCGCGAGTAGTTGATTTGCTTCTTTTGCGGCTTCTTGCTCTAGGGTCGGACTGAAATCGGCCACAAAGTCGGCTAATGCTTGCGACTTGATCGCTGTCATCGGCTCGTACTCGATGTCGTAACCACTGAGGTGTATGGCCCATTTTGTCATTCTTCCTGTGAACTCGGGTTTCCTCATGATAGCCCTCATGGGATGATTAGTGCGCACAGTGATAGTATGGGATTCAAAGTATAGTTTGAGCTTGTTCGAAGCCATTACTAATGATAATACGAGTTTTTCAAGTGACGAATACCTCGTTTCGGCTGATAATAGCGTCCGACTGACATAGTATATTGGCGACTGTTTTCCATCTTCTTCTCTGACTAGTACACCGCTTACGGCCAATTCTGACACTGCAAGATAAAGAAATAAGGGCTCGTCGCCTTTAGGTTTGGTTAGTAACATAGGACTGGCTAGATAGTCCTTGAGGTTCTGAAATGTTGCTTCATGTTCCTCCGTCCATTGAAAGGACTTATTTTTCTTGAGCGCGTCGTGGAATGGTTTGCACTTGTCGGATGATTTGGAGATGAACCTGTTCAGAGCTATTATCCGACCTGTGAGCTTCTGTACGTCTTTGATGCATTGGGGGGATCGAAGGTTGATGAGAGCCTTGATCTGTTTTGGGCTGGCCTCTATTCCTCTTTGTGTCACCATATATCCTAAGAACTTCCCTGACGACACTCCGAAGGAGCACTTAGTAGGGTTTAGTTTCATATTGTACCTTTTGAGTACCTCGAAGCTGTCGCATAGGTGGTCGATGTGATCTTCTTTCTTTTTGGACTTGACCAACATGTCGTCGATATAGACTTCCATTGTGTCTCTGATTTGGTCTTTGAACATTTTATTGACCAATCGTTGGTATGTAGCCCCTGCATTTTTCAGACCAAAGGGCATTACTTTGTAGCAATAGATACCTTGACTGGTGATGAACGCTATTTTTTCTTGATCGTCGGGATCCATAAGGATTTGATTGTAGCCACTGAAGGCGTCCATGAAGGTGAGCATTTCGTGCCCTGCTGTGGCGTCGACCATAGCGTCGATGTGAGGTAGAGGAAATGAATCTTTGGGCCAAGCCTTGTTGAGGTCTGTGAAGTCGATGCAGACTCTCCATTTGCCGTTCTTCTTCTGGACCACGACCACATTGGCCAGCCATTCAGGGTAGTGGACTTCCCTGATTTTTCCGGTTTCCAATAAGCTTTTGACTTCGTTGTCGATTATTTTGTTCCGCTCGGGGGTGAATTTCCTGCGTTTTTGCTTGACAGGGGGATGAGATGGATCCACATTTAATTTATGAGTAATAACGTTGGGAGATATCCCGACCATATCCTCATGTGACCATGCGAAACAGTCGGCATTGGTCCTGAGAAAGTCGAGAAGCTGTTGTCTGGTCGAGTCGTCCAGGTCCGACCCGACCCTTACCGTTTGGTTTGGCTTTGAAGGGTCTAGTGCGATCTCGTCGAGTTTCTCCATTTCTAGTTCAACGTATCGACTAGGTCCTTCGCCAATCTGTGGTTGCTATGCGATCTTGTGTTCGACCGCGTTCTTCATGAAAGCGACATAGCATTCCTTTGCGGTCCTTTGATCTCCTTTGATTTCTTGGACTCCCCACTCGGTGGGGAATTTGATGACTTGATGGTATGTTGAAGGTACTGCCTTCATAGCGTGTATCCACGGCCTGCCAAGAACACAATTGTAGGGAGACAGACAGTCTAGGACTAAGAATTTAACCTGTCGGTTGATTCCTCCAGCGTATGTGGTCAGAATGATTTCGCCAGTCGTGTGCTTAACCTCACCGCTGAACCCGACCAGTGGGGTCGATTTCTTGATTAGGTCGTTCTCAGTCAGACCCATTTCTTTGAGAGTGTCGAGGGTCAAGAGGTTTGTCGAACTTCCTATATCGATTAGTACTCTCCGGATTAAGCAATTACCAATGGACAAAGAGATTACCAGACCGTCATGGTGACTATCCGACCCGTCGGAGTCGGATTCGTCGAATGTGACCGTCGGAAGGTTGGATGCCCTCCTTGGTTTGAATTCCGATGCTTCGGGCTTGTCGCCTTTGCTTTCCTTGGCGTGTCGCTTAGCCGCGGAGTACGTGTTCCCGCATATGTCGGATCCACCTGAAATGGTATTGACAACTTTCGTATGGATAGGAGATGGGGGTTTGTTCTGTTTTACCTGATCTCGGCGTTCCATGGTGGCTTTTGCCCGTTCTGAGATGACGTCGCGTAACAGCCCCTGTGATAGCAGCCTAGCGACCTCCTTTCGTAGGGCGATACACTCGTCGGTCGAATGACCATGGTCACCATGGAATTCACACCATCGACTCATGTCCTTCTTGACGTCCGGTCGGTCGCTCTTTCGGGGCCATCTTACGTCTTTTCCATACTTTTCGAAACTCTTGATGAGCTCTGACACGGAAACGTTGAAGTTATAAGACTGGACCCTAGGAGGCAACACAGAACCGTCTCTCCATTCTTGTGACCTGTCTTGGAAAGAATTTACCTGATTTGCTTCGTTTCGATTACGAGAATAGGGATATGGACGTCTGTCCTGACGATTGTCGGAGGAATGTTTGCGATCGGATGGATCGGGTCCGCACAAGGCTTTACACGACTCACGGTCCTCTTCCAGCCTTATCTCGGCCATAGTTTTGGCCTGAACATCTTCAAAACTTTTGCAGGGATACTTGGTAATCTCGTAGTAGAGATTGCTGTCTTTGACCAGACCTTGTCGGAATGCTTCGATAGACGTTGTGACGTCACAGTGGGGGATTCCCACTTTCTCTTTGTTGTACCTGTTAAGATAATTTCGGAGAGGTTCATTGTACCTTTGTGTGACTCGGTAGAGGTCACTCGATTGTTTCTCATGCTTCCGACTGTTGGCGAACTGGCTCTTAAAAGAGTTGACCAGATCCGCAAATGATGTGATCGTTCCCTGAGGCAAACGCATAAACCAAGTTAGTGCGGGGCCCGTGAGGGTCGTGCCAAAGCTTTTGCACATGACAGCCTCGCGACTCTCCCTTGAAACAGATGCAACCATTAGTTTTTGTTTATAGAGAGAGATATGGTCATCTGGATCGGTGGTGCCGTCGAATGTCGCCATGTTGGGGAGATGGAACTTCTTGGGGATCTCGACCCTTGCGATTTCTTCGACGAACGGGGATTCTTCAAATCCGCCGGATGCTTCTCTCTCGATCGGTTGCGGGACTCCTGGGAGCCTATTGAAACGATCGTCGATTGCCTTCATGTGTCGGTCGAGCGTTTGCTGAAAAAGGGCCATGACATCTGGTGGATTGGCAACCTGTGTTTCGTCGATTCGGGCCCCAACAGACCCGATCGGTGTAGGAAAGGTGACATGGTTAGTCGAGAATGGACTAGCGAAAGGAGTTCGAGACGTACCCTCAGTGTGTCCGGGACGTCGTATGCTGGGAGGCGTTGGCTCGATATTGTCCATGTCGAGGCGCGTTCGGGCGCCGCCGTGGACGGGCGCGTTCCGAGATCCTGAGGCCACTGATTGTACCTGCGACTTAAGAGACTCATTCTCACGGGTTAGTTGTGCGATCTCGGCTTCGGATTGGGTTGACAAAGCGGCTAGGGCTTCGGTTTTCTGACGTTGCTAGGCTAGTTCCTCTTGAAGGGCGGCCATTTTTTGAGAGAGTTCTTGGAACTGGGTTGGAGTAGGATTTTCGATTGGGTTTTCTGTGGTTTGGGTTTCGTCTTCGAGACGTGGTTCTTGGTTATCAATAGGGGGATCAATAGCCATGGTTGGAAGATTCCGGAAAGGTGATCGGCAAGTTGCCCCACGGTGGGCGCCAAATTGTTTTGGGGCGAAAAGATCGGACGACCTAAATCGCCTTAGACGGGGTAACTAGTCGATCGGACGATGGGAAATAATCCAAACCAAGCAAATAATAGGTAAACAAGAAATAAATATATAATAGCAAGATGATTTTATTAGATATCGTGTGAATCGGATTAGATTGCAATACAACTTATCGTAATAAAATCATAGATCGAGTGGGACTCGACCGGTGACTTGTGAGTGGCGACCGGCAGGGGTCAGGCGTAGGCAGCCGTTTGGAGAGCTAGATGGAGAGCGAGAGTGCTATTCTGGTGAGTTTGCTAAGTGAGAATGCGTGTGTTTTGCGTAGTTGTGAGTTCCCTGATCTTATCTTCTTCGTCGTTCCAAATATGGTAAGTCCCTTTACTCCTGTGGCCGTTGCACCATTTTTATGTTTTTATCTTCAATACCGAGTGTAATGGCAAGGATTTCTCCGTTGAATTACTGGCAATTAAGGTGTTTGAACGTTGCAGATGTTGCATGATCTGAGTATTAAATGCGTGGCGAGATCTCCGCGATCTTGTCGGATGACTCTTGACTGGAGAGGTTTTGTCGGGTGTCGCTCGACCAGAGAAGCCTTGTCGACTCCTCTGAACTCGTCTGCCATTCTCCCGATTTGCAGTGGGCTTGGGCTCGGTCCTCTCGATCTGTCTTCTCTGGAGAATCCAGGCCCAACAATGACATCGTCTTGGTGAAGCTAAGCAGTGAAGTGATGGATGGGAAAGCTCCCAGTTTTGTGATTCAGGATGATGGATCGCTTTGGTTTCAAGACCGAATCTGTGTGCCAGACGCAGAAGGCCTTCGTCAGTTGGTGATGAGAGAAGCTCATTCATCTGCTTATTCTGTGCATCCTGGCTCTAGCAAGATGTACAAGGATCTCAGGAAGAAGTTTTGGTGGCCAAACATGAAGTGGGACGTAGCAGACTTTGTGGCAAGGTGCTTAACTTGCCAGAAGGTCAAGATCGAACACCGCAGGCCAGGTGGTGAGTTGCTACCTCTCCCAGTGCCAGAATGGAAATGGGAGGACATTGCCATGGACTTCGTCACGGGGCTACCGAAGACTCGAAGTCAGAGAGATGTTATCTGGGTAATTGTGGATAGGCTTACGAAGAGTGCTCATTTCCTAGCCATTAAGACCACTTGGGAAGCCCAGAAGTTAGCAGAAGTCTACCAGAAAGAGATTGTCCGTTTACATGGTATCCCTAAAACCATTGTATCGGATCGTGATGGCCGTTTCATGTCAAGGTTCTGGCAAGAACTTCATAAGGCTATGGGGACCGAGTTGAGGTTCAGCACTGTGTTCCATCCTCAGATAGATGGCCAGTCTGAAAGGACCATCCAGACTCTGGAGGATATGCTCAGAGCTTGTGTACTCGATCGTCCGACTAGCTGGGAGGACAGCTTGAGTCTGATTGAGTTCACGTACAACAATAGCTGGCGTGCTACAATCAAGATGGCTCCCTTCGAAGCTTTGTATGGTCGCAGATGCAGATCTCTGATTTGTTGGGACGATAACGCCGACAAGATTCTGCTTGGGCCAGAGTTAGTCGAGAGGACAGCTTCTGACATTGCCTTGATTCGACAAAGGATGTTGACCGCTCAGAGTCGACAGAAGTCGTATGCAGACAAGAAGCGTAGGAATGTCGAGTTCGAGGTCGGTGACAAGGTGTTTGTCAAGGTGTCGCCCTCGAAGGGAGTTTTCAGGTTTGGTAAGCGTGGGAAGCTTAACCCTCGCTACGTGGGACCATTCGAGATTCTGGATAGAGTGGGATCTCTAGCGTACCGCTTGGCGTTGCCGCCATCGGCTCATCCAGTGCATAATGTGTTCCACGTCTCTTTGCTCAGGAAGTATGTGCCAGATGAGTCTCATGTGCTGAGTTATGAGGACATCGAGATTCAAGCTAATGGTACTTATGAGGAGATGCCCGTGCGCATTTTGGAGCGTCGTGAGAAGCAGCTGCGTAGCAAGATCGTACTGTTGGTGCGGATTCAGTGGTCCAAGTCTGGATCGGAGGAAGTTACTTGGGAAACGTGGGAAACCGAGTCAGATATGCTCAGGCGTTTTCCCGAGTTATTCTCGACCTAAGTTTCGGGGTCGAAACTTCTTTTAAGAGGGAGGAGATGTGATACCCCGTATTTTTGTAAGCTATTTCTGGAGTTTTGGGATTTTTCCCGAGTACCCGTTATGTACGTCGGATTTAATTCAGAAAGTTGGAGACATTCTGTAATGTGCTCTGTATCTGTAATATTTTTCTCAGTGAAATAAAATACAGACGACGTGCTTTGGATTTTAATACTCGTTCGCGTACGATAATTTTTATCCCGGGTTAATATCGTTTTCGTCTAAGAGCTGAGGAGGCGGCAAAGCCAAGGGCGGCGCCCGCCGTCGCAAGGCTCGAGGAGTAGGCTGTGTCTTCTCCTAGCTGGGGACGCCAGGCCTATGGCGGCGCCCGCCGCATTTATGACGGCGTCCGCCAAATTTATGACGGCGCCCGCCGTCGTCGTTGTCCAGAGGTCCTTGCCCGAAGGTCGCCGGCGTGGCTCTGGCAGCGCCGGAGTAGCTCGTCGTAGGGCCATCATTGTGTTTCCTGGCATTTGGCTATAAAAGGAGGTGTTTGGGAGGGGTTTTGGAGCTCAATCCACAGCCCAAGCTCTCCCAAATTCCTGCCTCACCGGAGTTCTTGCCTCGCCGGATTCTGGAGCTTTCGCCGGTGTCGTTTGGTGGTGTTTCCAGAGTGCCTTTGTGAAGCTTTTGGTAGCCTTGGAGGTTAGAAACCAAATCAAGTCGAAGGAGGCCGAGTCGCTCGTGTTTTGGGTGAGTTTTCTCGCCGCTTCTGTCGTCTGATTTCTTCACGGCGACCGTCGCGTTCTTCACGGCGCCCGCCGTGATGAACTGCGGCGACCGCCGCCAAGAACGGCGACCGCCGCTAGTGTCCAGAATGCCTTTTTGGGCTTTTGGCTTTGGTAGTCATCGTTGTGGCGTCGTTCCTTTCGTCGTTTTTAGATTCGTACTGTGGTTATGTCGGATCTAACTTAGGGTTCCTTTTATGGGTCGATTCGAAGGTCGTTGTGCTGTCGGAGCAATACCCGTGTCGAGCCCGGAATCTCGTCGTTGTCGTTAGGCTTGTTTCTATTCTGCGGATTAAGGCAAGTGGCGGTTCGCTCTTGCTCATCGTTTCCATATTTACATTGATTATCAGTTATTTCAATTGATTAATTAATTTGGAACGATTATTATTGTGTTCTTCTGGAAGTGATTTATAAACTGTTTTGAAAATCATATAATAGGTTGTATATCTGTTAGAACAGCGCTATTATCTGTGATCGTCTTTCGGGCCTTTATGTGGATTTATTTTGTAACTGTGATTGTGTTGTATCTGTGTGGTTAGCACTGTTAGTTAGGAATATACTCGGACTTCGTTCGGTCGTTTCTTTATAATCTGGTATCGGGGTGGCTTGTCTCCACCTGGTATTATTCTAAGATCATGATCGGTCTCTTTCACAAGTGTGTAGAGGCAGGACACTTAGCTGGTGTCACAAACCTTCCGGTGTGCGTCACTCTCGACGAAATGTATACTAAGATGTGTCGTCCCAATGGTGGGGTACACATGTAAAAGTCTAATAACGTGATGTGTGTTTGTAATATAAATCAGATAAGTGCTACTCGACGCACATAATTAATAAACCTTCGGCGAGTAGTGCAACTAAGTTATAGTGCAGCTAGTAAAACTCGTCTCGACTTTGATCATAGTACGTTCTCTTTCCAATCTGGATTCGCTGTATGCAATGAGGTTGGTCGTGAACCGAAGCATCTCAGTCAACTTTTAAATCAATGTTGTATGATTCTGTAAACATTCCAGATTTGTCATATTTCCTTAACGACTCATTTCCGTTGGAGTCTTCTTTTCGAGTCGATTTCTGTGAAGATTCAGTCTTCCAGAATCTTCTCTTGTGCATACCTCTTATTTTTATTCTGTAGAAGTATGAAGGTTGATTATCGTTATCGATTATCATTCGAGAACGATAAGTCTAACCTAATACAACTATATTGAACCTTCTGCTTTGTACCCTTGCTAGTCTATTCAAGTAGACTAACCCACGAACTTTGTTCTCTGCATGTGGGCTGGTGTCATCCGTTCGATTCGGCACATCAGATAGAAAGTAGTTCAGAAGAACAGAAGGATTATGGAGTCGACGGTGGTTTTCGAATGTTTTGGTTATTTTGTTAATCAGGTTGAGATCTTTTGGGCAATGACTTTGGTTGTAATGTGTTTTATAAGACTTCTGTTGCACCCTACTTTATAAGACTTCCTGTGTTAGCCTATTCGGGATTGAGTTGTAATCCCGTAACTCTTGTTTCTTTGACAATGTTATGTTTTGGAATTGAATGCTTGATCATTATGTATCATTTGTATTTCATAAATTGTATTTAAATGGTAAAGCCTTGGGTGATCTCGGTAAGGAACACTGGGATCACTGGCGGTAATACCTTTCCAAAAGGGTTAAGTTTTGGGGGTGTTACAGTGACGAAGTCCATCGCAATATCCTCCCACTTCCACTCTGGCACTGGGAGAGGTTGCAATTCACCACCTGGTCTGCGGTGTTCAATCTTGACCTTCTGACAAGTCAAGCATCTCGCCACAAATTCTGCTACATCCCACTTCATGTTGGGCCACCAGAATTTCTTTCTGAGGTCTTTGTATATCTTACTGGATCTTGGATGTACAGAATAAGCTGATGAATGGGCCTCCTTCATTACCAACTGACGAAGGCCATCTGTGCCAGGCACACAGATCCGGTCCTGAAACCAGAGTGATCCATCATCTTGAATCCCAAACCCTGGAGCTTTCCCATCCATCACTTCACTGCTTAACTTCACTAAGATCATATCATCAACCTGCTTCTCCTTGATCTGATCGAGTAACGTAGCCTGAATCTCCAACATACTCAGGCATCCTCGACGCTGATCATACAAGATATCGATCTCGCACAATCCTTGCTGCAGTTTGGTTTGAGCAGTGAGCAGAGCTACCACGGTCTCGTGCGGCGTCTTCCGGCTCAAAGTATCGGCTACCACATTAGCGTTGCCCGGATGATACATCAACTCGATGTCGTAATCTTTGAGCAGCTCTAACCAGCGACGCTGCCTCATATTCAACTCCTTCTGAGTGAACACATATTTGAGACTCTTGTGGTCGGTAAAGATCTGGCATCTAACACCATAGAGATAGTGCCTCCAAATCTTCAGCGCGAAAACCACAGCCGCTAATTCCATATCATGCGTCGGATAGTTCGCTTCATAGGGCTTCAATTGCCGAGATGCGTATGCAATAACCTTTCCTTTCTGCATTAATACACACCCCAATCCATGTTTTAAAGCGTAACTATAGACCACATAACCATCAGATCCATCTAGTAGCGCCAAAACTGGTGCTGACGTCAGGCACTCTTTCAGCTTCTGAAAACTTGCCTCGCACTTGTCGTCCCATATGAACTTCTTGTGGACCTTGCGGAGCAACCCGGTCATGGATAGAGCGATCTTTGAAAATCCTTCCACGAACCGTCTGTAATAACCTGCAAGTCCCAAGAAACTGCGCACCTCCTTCACGTTCTAAGGTCGCTTCCGGTCGGCTACCGCCTCAATCTTCTGAGGGTCGACCATAACCCCATTCTCATTAATCACATGGCCTAAGAAAGCCACTTCCTTAATCCAGAAGTCACACTTAGACAACTTAGCATATAACTAATTTTGTCTAAGGACCGACAATGTGATACGAAGATGTTCCTCGTGAACTTCCTCATTCGGAGAGTAGATCAAGATATTGTCGATAAATACCACCACAAACTTGTCCAGATACTGATGGAAACATCTGTGCATCAGATCCATGAAAACTGTCGGAGCATTTGTAAGCCCAAATGGCATGACTACGAACTCATAGTGTCCATATCTCGTCTGGAACGCAGTCCTCGGAATATCTTCCTCACGAATCCTGAGCTGATGGTAACCAGATCTCAGATCGATCTTGGAAAAGACTTTTGCTCTCTACAGTTGATCCAACAGATCATCTATCCTTGGCAAAGGATACTTATTCTTGATGGTGACCTTGTTCAACTCTCGATAGTCGATACAAAGTCTAAACGAACCATCCTTCTTCTTAACATACAAGACAGGAGCGCCCCAAGGCGATGCACTTGGCCTTATATGTCCTTTCTCGAGTAGCTCCTCCAGTTATTTCTTCAACTCTTGCATCTCCGTTGTAGCCATCCGATAAGGTGATTTAGAAATCGGCGAGGTTTCAGGCTCTAGATCAATAGTAAACTCCACGTCACGATTCGGGGGTAAACCGGGAATCTCCCCAGGGAAAACATCCGGATACTCGCATATGACAGGAACATCATGAACTGAAGTCTTATCCTTCTTGGGTTTATCCAGATAGCACAGGTACCCGACACAACCTTGTCGAAGTAGCTTACACGTAGCCATCGCATTGATAAGCTTTCCGTTATCAGCGTCATTACGATCCTTGAACTTACACACAAACTGGCCACCAGATGAAACTGTCACTGTCCTTGAGCTGAAATCGATTACCGCCCCATGACGCGTCAGCCAGTCCATCCCGAGAATGATGTCGTATGGGGCCATGACTATACAGATCAAGTCGGCCTCGAACTTTCGACCTTGAATGGAAATCGGAAATTCCGACAGTCGCTTAGTCCCTACTAATTGCTCACCATTGGGAAGGTTCACCACAAATGGTTCGCAAGATTCATTGCACTTCAACCCTAACTTACTCACACACTTCTCCGAAATAAAGGAATGGGTGGCACCCGAATCAAACAATATGCAAACTAGGGGTGTTCATCCGGTCCGGACCGAATTTTTTCAGAAATCTGGACCGGAGACCGGACCGGACCTATCCGGTCCGGTCCGGTTAGACCGGATTTTATTTAAAAAAAATAAAAAATTAAATTCTTATTTAAAATCTATAAAAAAAAATATCTAAAAAAATACATATAAATCTCCCAAAAAACATATAAATTAAAAAAAAAATTAAAAAAATCCGGTCCACCGGTCCGGACCGTTTTTTTCCCGGGTTTGGACCGGAACCGGATTAAGGAAATTATCTGGACCGGAGACCGGACCGTATTTTCACCGGTCCGGTCATTTCTGGTCCGGTCCGGTCCATTTTTGAACAACCCTAATGCAAACTGATGTAGAGTGAAGGTATAGAGTACCTTGAGCAATTGGAGCGTTGGGTCCGTCAGCCTCACGCATCTCATACAGCCGCTGACCCTGACTCATTGGAGCAACTTGGGCCTTTCCCTTGTTCTGAGCGGTCGTCTGCATCAAAGTGCTAGGAGTCCCTACAGGCTTGAATCGAGGTCGGTTGTTATGGCTAACTGATCATTGTTGTGACTCAGCCTCCTTCTGCCTCCTTTGAGGACAAAAAGTCTGCAAACGCCCTTCCTTCCCGCATGCAAATCACGTTCTCTTATCCTTCGTGCACTCATTGCTCTTGTGCCCCGGCGTTTCACAGTTATAGCACTGAATCGGGTTCTTGCTCTGGCCCGAGCGTTGAGTAGGACCAGACTGCGTCAACTCAATTCTTGCTCGACCAGACTTGGCAAAATGCAACGGTGGTGCGGGTCGTTTAAACCCACTAGCCCGAGGCTGGCTCTGCACCGGTCTCTGACGATTATGCTTCTTTGCCGACTCCTCTAGAGTCACCTCTAGCTTGTAGGCGGCATCCACGTACTGCTCCAGAGTAGAGCAGCCGTGGCGCACCATCAAAGGCTTGATATCTGGGTTCATCTACTCATGGAAATGCCAGATTTTCTGCTCCTCACTTGACACATCCGCACCAGCATATTGCAACAAGTGGTTAAACTTTGCTGCAAGCTCAGTCACCTTCAGCCCATCAGTCTTGGGGTAAACAAACTCTTTATGTTTCTCCTCCCTCATAGCACAAGAAAAGAAACAATCGGTCATCTTCGTCTTGAACATACGCCAATTCGACGCGGGATGATAAGCTAATCCAGTGCTCTCCCACCATTCACTAGCCACATCCTTTAGTTGAAGGGAGGCAATGTGCACTTTCTCAGCCTCAGTGCAGGCGACATTCCTGAACAACCGCTCCATATGTGAGAACCAATACGCCACCCTGACTGGTTCTCCAGTACCATCATAGCTATCAGGCCTCATCGAGCTAATGGCCTTCAAAGCCCGACCGTAATTCCCTCCATTTCTCATGGTATCGATCGGTGGTACAGGGTCCACTGGCTCCCCAAATTCAGGAATAACCTGAGGAACTGGGACACCTTGTGCTTGAGGTACAGCTGGCCGAACTATCTCGGTGACAGCCTGCACGAAGATCCTTCGAATGGCCTCGATGGTCGCAACATCAAAGACCATTGGAACAGTTGGTGGGACGAAAGTTCCTTCCCTCTCTACTTGAGGGTTAGACTGAACACGATTATGGCCTACTGGGTTATTGTGAGAGGCAGACTCGCTCTCATCCCCCTGATTAGCAGCACTTCTCAGGTTCATCCTAGGGTTGTTACTCAGCCCAGCACCAGCACGGGTAGTGTTCCTCGTGTTCACCATCTGTTTGCCGATCAAATTATTCAAGTACTCCATAAAATTAATATAACATTTAAAGACGTACAATAGATGTAATTGATTCGGAGTAGATTAAACTGGCAAACTTTATTGATAGAAGAACTGAAACTACATTTCATAAGTCTTACAATAACCTTCCTAAACTACGAGACAAAACAGTTAGGAGGCTAATGCTCTAAAAACAACGAAAAGTAAAACAATGAGAAATGATCACTATGACATGCTACTGTCCCCCTCGAGGTGCTTTGAAGAGATTCATGTACTCATCAGCTATCCGATATCTCTTCGGAGGTGACCTGTCCTCTGGTTCCGGAGCTGGCCTCCTCGAGCTACTAGGACCCGGAACACTTGGCCTCTCCCTAGGCACAGGTGGATAGCAAAACCGATCCAAGAACCCTGGGCGAAAATCCGCCATATCCAGCTCATAGAGCGGGTTGACCAGTTGCCTTGCTTGCCTAATGTCATCCTGAAGCTCATGGACATCATCCATCATGAGAGAGAGATTGGACTCAACATCGTAAGCCTGCTCCTCCATAGCGTATAGCGAGTCCATTCACTCCTCCATGTGCTCAACTAGCACACGGGGCCTGATTCTCGCCTGTTGGGCGGGAACATCCACAGAAGCCTCAAACGATCCCCACGGTCTCGCTTGCCTACGAGCTTGCTCCGTCAACTCCTCCACTTGGCGACGAGACTCGGTGGAAGCTATCTCACTCTGATGGTGCACGTGACGAGAAGCAGGGCTCATCACTGGCTCTCCAGGTGTGTGGGTAGGATGCGGCCCCACTGGTGCATCCAACGGCTCATACTCCTCCCTGTCAGCACCGGACACCCCAAGCGCCTCCCAAGTAGCAGGAGACAAGGGCGTGTACTCCGAACTGGGGAAAATAAACTGCATCCCCGGGTCCTCTCCATCCACAAGCAGGTGCTCCAGACCCATATCAGTATCATACTCCTCGAGGTCCTCCTCAGGATCCTCTTCGGGGTCCTCCTCTGGGTCTTCTTCGGGATCCTCTTCAGGGTCTCCATCGGGATCCTCATCGGGGTCTTTCATCCTGTCAGATACGAGAACCACCGACTCCACGAGAATGGTCTTCTCCTCTTCTTGAGGACTAACCGCAACCCCGACATGCGCGCAACTCGGAAGAACAAAGGACTCAAACTCGGCCTTAGGTGGCGGAGCTACCCCAGCGTCCTTTCTTCTCTTCATCTGCGATACAACAACACCCATTGTCTGCGAATTTTATAATTGTTATATAAAAATTTTTAATTGTTTATATTGAATTTATAAAACACGATTTTTAATCAAAAAGATCATTCTTACCAAAAAAAGCTTACCCATATTTTTCACTAAATGTTTTAATTTTTTTATATGTTCAATTATATATCTTCTAATATTATATGCTGGTGTGATAATATATCACTTCAGCATATCATTTCTCTTTTAGTTTCTACAAATTTATTATGATACAGGTGAACAATATTGTTTAAATTTTCTTCATTTTTACTAATATTATGAGTATATGATTAATATTTTTTAATAAAATATATACAAATTTTGTATGATTTATATTAATATAATATAATTTTATTAGATATATATGTAAAAATGATATTAAAGCTATACTAAAACAACACTTTAATAGAAATATCCCGTGCATGGCACGGGTTATGGACTAGTTTGACTAAATTCCTTGTATGTTGCTTTACTTTAATTTGTTTCTAATTATGTGATTGCCTTGATACCTCTTTTTTTCCTCCAGATATCCTAAAACGGAAAGAAGACTTGACTACAGAAAAAAAGAAAATAGCTTTGAGAAAGCTGGACTCTCATGTTATATAACAATTTTTTGAATGGAATTACTACAGCAAGGAATCAAGCAATGGGTAATTGTTTGTGTGCTGTTTTTCAGTCTGGTTCAACTAGCAATAACAATTCATGTACGTTTAACATACCCTGGCTGAAAGAGTTTAATTTCAATGGTGGGTTTTGCGTTTCTCTCCTTCTTGATGCTTTTGAATTTGGTGAATTTTGCAACAATTTACAGATCAGAGCCGATTACAGGTATCCAATGATGATGATAGCTACCCAGATGGCCACATTTTGCCCATCTCTAATCTGATTAAGTTCAGCTTCAAAGAGCTCAAGATTGCAACCAGGAATTTCAAACCTGATACTGTATTGGGAAAGGGCTGCTTTGGAGAAGTGTTCAAAGGTTGGCTGGATGAGAAGCAACAGCCTCGCAGAAGAGGTGATATGACTAGTAGAACAGCTGTAGCCATTAAAAGATTGTATCTTGAATATGTACAAGATTCTGAAGAATGGCAGGTGAATAGCAAGATTGTTTGGAAGTAAGAATGAAACATCCAATTGTTTTAGTTTGTTCAATATGATGAAACTTCACCAAAACAAGACCCTTTTTCTTTCTTTCTAGGGGGCTCTATTGTCCAGCCTCTCCCATGGGAGAATGGGAGCTGAGGATCAAAATTGCAATAGGAGCAGCTCGTGCGTTTGTATTCCTGGTTGAATTAGATGATCGAGTCATATGAACAGAAAACAAGTGTTAGCAACTGGATGAAGCCATACTTGTTGGATAAGAGGATGCTGATATCCATAATGGATTAGAAATTGGGTAATTACCCGCTCAAGGCTGCCATGGAGACTGCCAAGCTTGCCTTCAACTGCCTCGCCCTGGTACCCAGAACCAGGCCTTCCATGAAGGAAGTCTTGGACACCCTAGAACCAATCCAAGCCATTGACTAGAAGAACAAGGGAGTCTAAGATTAAGCCTCTACATAAATTAATTGCACTAGTGATTTATATTAGTATTATGAAAACATTTCTAGTAGTTAAGCACTAGTACTTTTTCTTTGGCAGCTTCTTGTAAGCTGTGCTTGGTATGAAATTCATTGTTGGAAATTGGAATTCAACTAAATTGATCTTAATTTGTTTTTATTTGATGAACTAAACTTAGACAGATCATTATGTAGCTAGCTACTTGCAAATTGCAACTCTTATGGGGCTAACCCAGTAGAAATTTCAACACACGTTTCATTTTCTTATGGCATACATAATTTGTCAATATATTTCACACCCATCCATAATAAATTTACATTGCAAAGATGACCAATTTATTTCTGGGCAAATGTAAACAACCCAAACCTGAATTAGCAACCAGTCAATCAGTGTTGATCAACCCTAAAATCATTTGAAGGAACAACGAATTGTCACGCTGTCATCAACAATAGATTTACCCCATAAATTTATGCATACACCCATTTAAGTTTTAACTAAAAAAGATACAACATATACACTTTACTTGAAACAAAACTTCTCTGCAGTTCTTGTGTATGAATAATCCTTGTTCTAAAATCACCAGAACAATTAACATCAAACCAACCAATCTGTATATGAAAGCAGCTTATAGAATCTCTGACTTGGACTCTCTTACTACCAGCACAGAAGCAGGCTTCTCCAGGTTCATACCAGATATAGAATGAGCCCTTGGCGTCTGAAAAGACGAAGACGAAGACGAAAACGGAGCAGGAGCTGAAGGCGCCAGCATGGAGAGGCTGCTCCCCCCGCTGCCGGACGAGCCCTCGAGGACGGAGTTGGGAGGGGGCGGCCTCGGGATCTCCATCACCCCTTCCAGCATCTGCACCACTTTCCCCATCATCGGCCTCTGAGACGGCTGCTCCTGGATGCACCAGAAGCTCACCTGCACTGCTCTCAGAATCTGCTCCATATCCACCTCCGAGTCACCCAGAAGCTTCTTGTCCACAACGCCCTTCGCGTTGCCCCTCTCGAACTCCTCGTACGCCCACAAAGAGAACTTCTTGCTGTTCGTCTGAGGCGACACCTCAAAGTTCCTCTTCCCACTCACAATCTCCAGCAGCACCATGCCGTAGCTGTAGACGTCGGATTTCAAGGTGATTGGGAGGTTGGCGAGCCACTCCGGCGCTAGATACCCTCTCGTGCCCCTCATGCTCGTCAGGGTACGGTACCTGTGGTCCTTTGGGCTGATCAGCTTTGCCAGACCGAAATCCGAGACCTTGGCGTTGTAGTTTTCATTCAGCAGAATGTTTTCGGGCTTTATATCGCAGTGCACTATGCAGTCCCGACACTCCTCGTGGAGGTAGGTGATCCCTCTTGCTGTCCCTACAGCAATGTTGAAGCGGTGCTCCCAGTTCAACTGCTTCCCGGACGCCCCTTCGTTTGCAAACAGGAAGCTGTCGAGAGAGCCGTTCTTCATGAACTCGTAGACGAGGAGCCTGTGACGACCCTCCGAGCAAAACCCGATCAGCCTCACCAGGTTTAGGTGGTGGGTGCTGCTTATGGTTGCAACCTCCATCCTAAACTGCTTCTCACCCTGCTCAATCCCTTCTAATTGCTTGGCCGCAACAACGGTTCTGTTTGTCAGGGTTCCTTTGTAGACCGCTCCAAACCCTCCGGATCCGAGCCTCTCCTTGAACCCTTTGGTAGCGCGCTGAAGCTCCCTGAAGGTGAACTGAACCGGGGCACCAGAGGCATACTCGAGGAGAGCGTACTGAGCTGAAAGACCCCCGAATCTCTGCATCTTTCTACAGCAGCAACACCAGAGGGTGCCCTCCACAAGGGCTAAGGTAGCAAGGGTAGCTAGAATAACTACTACAACGATCCAGGCATGTAGCTTCTTGCTGTTTCGAGCATCCTGTATGGAAGGGGGAGGGTTTGGTGCCCCGGTCCCACAAATCTTAACAAACGAGGAGCTGGGGAGAGCGGCAGACTGGTATGCACTAACAAAGCCCTCAACTTTCTGGTAACAGAAGCCCGATCCGTCAGCCAAAGCAGAGGAGGCCACACAGGTTGAGCTGAGGAGGCAGTTGGAACTGCAAGGCTCGATACCCTCCGAGAAAAGGTCGTTGTTGATTTCAGGAGGGTAAGTCAGGAACCTGGTGTTGTTCATTTTGAGCATCGAGGGGCTACTGGAGCAGTTCTGGATAGCCAGCTTCCTCGTGCAACCCTGCCTTGGGTCTTTTGGATCAGCAGGGTCGAAATTCTGAGATGGGCACCCACAGATTGGATCTGTATCATTGTAGCTACACACACCCATGTTTCCACAGTACCCAAAAACCTCACACTGATCAAGCACTGCAGTCCATCTGACATCCACGTTAGCAGACCCTTTGGAGGAGTAGATCCTCAGATTCCCATCATTATCCAGCTTCACGATCCTCAGTGTAACATCAGATTCTACATAATCACTACTGAAAGCCATCACAACAGAAGTTGGAAGACTGCTGTCATAGAGGCTCAGAATCCCAGTGGTTGCAATCCCTAAACTAGGGCCTTTCAAGTTCACATTCAGGGACGAATTCAGCCCCTGCGTCCAATACATGATGTTATCACTCCACAGCAGACTCAAATTTCCCGTGGATTTGAGCTTGAAAGAGTACCGCCCGGATGTCAAAGCCATCTGGGTGGTGAAATTCTGGGAGGGGACAAAAGTGTCCGTAGGGTGTTCGAAGGAAGTCCACAAAGAAACCGACCCATTTTTGAGGATGAGATTTCCGGAGTCGTCGAGGGTGGCGTGGGAAACGCCTCGGTCGGAGGTGTTGGAGCGCCAGAGGACGGTGCCGGTGCCGTTGCGAAGCTGGAGGTCGCCGTTGAGGAAGTGGAATGAGCCGGCGGCGTCCACGGCGGCGTCTACGGTGGGAGAGGATGTGGCGCGGGCGACCCAGATGGGGAGGGAACCGGCGTAGGTGATGGCGAGCGAGTAGGAAGAATCGGAGACAGGGAGGAAGTGGAGGGAGAAAGTTTTGGAGGGGGAATCCCAAGTCTGGTTAGGGTTTGAGGCGGTGAGGACGGAGCCAAGACGGATGTCATCCGCCATAGAAGAGGGGAACAAGTAGAAGAAGGAACACAGTAAGATGAAAAACAAAGAATTCATCTTTGGTGATGTATATTTCTGAATCTTTGACTGACTTGAGCTCTCCAGGGGCAAGACCAGCCTGGCAACAAAGTAGCAAAAGCCAATGTTTAGCTTCACAGAAACGATCATCAGCAAATGGTCATGTATATTTCTGAATCAATTTTTCAATGCGGAAGTTAGAAAATTTCTAACACAAGTCAAATGCAAGTCACTCTCTAGCTGCAAACGCTTTCTAACACAACTACATAGAAATACATGGAACAAGTAAGTTTTTGGCCTTTGCATATCCAAAGAGATAAGACGACACACAAATTAAATCCCTCCCTAGAAAATTGAGAAACTTAAGAGTAATGGGTTACCTTGAGAGTGATAAAAGAGGCTGGTATTTAAGTCCTGAACACATGAAAAGGTATATCCACTATTGATGAACAGATTGGGCAAGGATGGAGTAACTCACAGAAAAAAAAAAGCATGTGATTCAACAATTTCTCCCTATGTTTGGCAATCTGAAGAAGAAACAAACAACCATTGCTGCGCACACGCAAAACAATACCAAGGAGTGTTTCCTCACTTCGATTCAGCTGCCGAAAATTTCGTGTGCAGGATGATCAAAGCGGTCTAATCGTTTTAGGTAAAAGATGAGATGAGAAATAGCTAGTTGAAATCTGGTGACAACTGATATCTAGCAAATTAGGGTTTTTGCAATTGGAGAAAATATAACCCCCAATTGGGGGTTTTAAAGCTGGAGAACAGAGAGAGGGTGGAATTAGGTCTATCCAGAATGAATCACACGTTTGGATAGTGGTGGTTACTGGGAGAGGATTGAAATAATTTTCCCAGCTTGTTTGAAGGATTCAACCCTTTCCACCACGCCACAAAGAAACAAAGAGGAAAGACTTTTCATCTGCAGAGGATGTGGCTTGTAATTGGTAAGCTTTTTGACTTCTGACCAGCACGTGCTTGTTTTCCCGTTTGAATTTTCAGCTCTGCTTGACACATGACTTAATTCTGTTGATTTTATTATGAATATGACCACTATATTATACGCAGTATATAATAGTATATATAATAGTATTATGCCATCCATGTTTGTTGTACAACAGTATGATATAACCACTTGGTCCACTTCATTGTTTTATGAGATTTAAGTTAACCACTATAATGAAGATTTCTATATTTTGTTTTTCCTTTCGAAAATGACTATAATGAATTTTTCGTAATAATGTTTTGGGCTGACAATAGAAAAGTCGCACCATTTGCTTATAGCTATAGACTATATGAAAGTATGGATTTTGAATCTGTGTAGAATTATTAATGAACATTTTAGATTCTCTTTATAGTGATCATCAGTGCGATTGGGTGCTTCCGTTTGCTCTATGAATTGTGTCATTACTAATCTCTTTGCTGTTCTGCTCATTAATGGTGAGGAAACTCTTTGCTTTCTGCATTTGAATTGAATAGTAATGGTGAAGTGCTTAGAACGACCATATTACTGAAACATGAAAGTACGATTTGGAATTCAACAGCGACTTATGTTAAATTAGTCGTTGGATGTCCGAACCATGTTAGTCCAAGCCTAATTTAGAAATATTGCTAGTATCAATACGGAAAACCTATAAGCAGATGAAAAAGTACCTAAATATATACTATTTGATACGGTTAATATAACAGTACAGGTTGATGTGTTAACAATAGCAGCACAAAAAGCAAAAGTGAAAGAAAAAAAACGGAAACAATACCACCCTTGTACGTTAATAGTAGCAGTACAACTATTGTAGTTGTACGCTAACATTAGCAGTACAGCTACTGTAGCTTTACTGGAACTGGGCCTGTAAGCCCAATTCCAATACAAAAATTGTACTGCTAATATTACAGCATAAAAAAATGCGTTAACATGAACAATACAACTATATGATATAATCAAATTGAATATAATCATATTATATAACTATAAGATATAACCATAGTTATAACTATATAATATAATACAGTATATAACTATATGATATAACGATATGATATAATCAAATTGGATATAACCATAGTATAAAACTATAGAATATAATACATGATATAACCATAGTATATATAACTATAGAATATAACCATAATATATAACCAAATTGAATATAACTATAAGGATATAATCAAATTGGCCGGATATAACCAAATTGGATATAAATATAACGATATAACCAAATTGAATATAACTATAAGAGTATAACCAAAAGGTCCATATTTGCCCTCGCGTCCTCAATCTTCCAAGTCGAATGAGCCCCCGCAGCATACTCCTTCATCGTTTCAATACGAGACTTGAGGTAGAAATACGTCCCGACATCGGTGGCGACGTGGGCATCCTTCACACGAAATTGGATATAACTATAAGGATACAACCAAATTGGATATAACTCTAAAATATCATCAAAGTATATAACTATATGATATAACCGTAGTATATAACAATAGAATATAACCATAAGATATAATCATAGTATATAACTATAGGATATAATGATAAGATATAACCAAATTGGATATAACTATAAGATATAATCATAGTGTATAATATATGATATAACCAAATTGGATATAACTCTAAAATATAATCAAAGTATATAACTATATGATATAACCGTAGTATATAACAATAGAATATAACCATAAGATATAATCATAGTATATAACCATAGTATAATTTTATAGTATATCCAATTTGGTTATATACTATGATTATATCTTATAGTTATATCCAATTTGGTTATATCATATAGTTATATAACTATAAGAAATATGATACAACCATAATATATAACTATAGAATATAACAAAATTGGATATAACTATAAGATATAATCATAGTATATATTATACAGTTATATACTATGGTTATATCATATAGTTATATACTATGATTATATCTTATAGTTATATCCAATTTGGTTATATCTTATGGTTATATTCTATATTATATACTATGGTTATATCATATATTATATTTTATAGTTATATACTATGGTTATATCATATAGTTATATTCTATAGTTATATACTACGGTTATATCCAATTTGGTTATATCATATCGTTATATCCTATAGTTATATACTGTGGTTATATCCTATATTATATTCTATAGTTATATACTATGGTTATATCATATAGTTATATACTATGATTATATCTTATAGTTATATCCAATTTGGTTATATCCATATAGTATATCCTATAGTTATATACTATGATTATATTTTATGGTTATATTCTATAGTTATATTCTATAGTTATATACTATGGTTATATCCTATATTATAATCCATAGTTATATACTATGTTTATATCATATAGTTATATACTATGTTTATATCTTATAGTTATATCCAATTTGGTTATATATTATGGTTATATACTATGGTTATATCATGTATTATATTCTATAGTTATATACTATGGTTATATCCAATTTGGTTATATCATATCGTTATATCCTAAAGTTATATACTATGGTTATATACTATACTAATATAGTATAGTTATATCCAATTTGGTTATATCCTTAGTTATATACTATGATTATATCTTATAGTTATATACTATGGTTATATCCTATAGTTATATACTATGATTATATCCTATAGTTATATCCAATTTGGTTATATCTTATGGTTATATTCTATAGTTATATACTATGGTTATATCATATAGTTATATACTATGATTATATCTTATAGTTATATCCAATTTGGTTATATCTTATGATTATATTATATAGTTATATACTATGGTTATATCATATAGTTATATACTATGATTATATCTTATAGTTATATCCAATTTGGTTATATCTTATGGTTATATTCTATAGTTATATACTATGGTTATATCATATATTATATTCTGTAATTATACTATGATTATATCATATAGTTATATATTCTGATTATATCCAATTTGGTTATATCTTCATAGTTATATCCAATTTGGTTATATCTTATGATTATATTCTATAATTATATACTATGGTTATATCATATATTATATTCTATAGTTATATACTCTGGTTATATCATATAGTTATGGCAAAAGATCATGTGAGGATGGGTTAGTAGGGTAGGAATGAGGATGAATCATGGCCACTCATTCTTTTCTCTCTCTATCTAATCCTGGCCGTTCGTTTTTCCCTGTTCCCTGTTTCCCTGTTTCGAGAAAACAGATTTGAGGCTGTTCGCTCGTTCGTTTTTCCCTGTTCCATCTCTTCTTCGTGGTAATCTGTTCTTCTTCGTGATAAAACTAATTCTTCTCTCCACAAACTAATCTGTTCGCTCGTTCTATCGGCCGATCGTTTCCGTCTTGCCGCCGGTGTGCTTTCTCTTCTTCGTGTTTGCTGTTTTTGTTTTATTCTCGTCGTTCTTAGTCGACATGGTTACTCCTTCTACTGATTCAGGTATAGATCTGTAATTTGTTGTTGATTTGTTTGTTGTTTAGGTATTTAGGTATTTTAGGTATTTAGGTATGTGCTTTCAACAGAATCTCTTAATTTTTGGGATTTAGGTATGTGCGTTTCAACAGAATTTCCCAGTTTTTGGGATTTAGGTATGTGCTTGGTTGAATTTTAGGTATGTGCTTGGTTGAAATTAATATCTGTGTATTGCAATTTAATCAGATTCAAAATTCACTAAATTCAGTGCCTCATGCACTTTCTTACTAGTTCATGCATTTTGTCCACTGGTTCATGCACCTTTATTCTTTATTCCATGCACTTTATTTCAGTCAGTGATGCACATAACCTAACCATTGTTGATTGTGTGACTATTGCATAAAACTAACTACCTCATGCACTTTACTCCATTTGTTCATGCACCTTTATTCATTCGGTCATGCACTTTCTTCCCGTCAGTCATGCACTTATAAGCTCATGCACTTTACTCCATTGGTTCATGCACCTTTATTCATTGGATCATGCACTTTCTTCCCGTCAGTCATGCACCTTTATAAGCTCATGCTCTATTATTAATTTCACTCTTTCATGCACTTGCTTCCCGTCAGTCATGCACCCTTTATTCACTATTTCATGCACCTTTATTCATTGGGTCATGCACTTTCTTCCAGTCAGTCATGCACTTATTAGCTCATGCTCTATTATTAATTTCACTCTTTCTTTTGTCAAGAGATGAACATCAAATGAAGCATAATATTATATATGTTTCCCCAAGCATTACCGCTAAATATATTATTCCTGAGTACAATGATGCATTGAAGCCGTATCTTGGGCAGCTTTTCCCAACTCAATGTCTTAATATCTGAATAACTCATGCACTTTCCACATATTAACTCATGCACTTTTTACAAATCAACTCATGCACCAACACATAATAACTCATGCACTTTCCACATACTATCCATGCACCAATACAAAATCACTAATTCTATTCCATGTTCCAACACATAATAACTCATGCACTTTCCACAAAATCACTAATTCTGTTCCATGTTCCAACAAATAATAACTCATGCACTTTTGCATATTAACTCATGCACCAACAAACAATGACTCATGCACTTTGTTTCAACGCTTGAATGAGCATTGATCTTTCAATGAGAAACATTCAAACAAACAAATACCTACTGTTTCTTTCCACAAAAACTCATATACTTACAAATACCTACTGTTTCCTGAAAACATTCAAACCAAATTCCTACAACCATTACCTAAACTGTTCACTAGATTAGCCAAATTACATTGAAACATTCTTTTTCCCACGCCCACGACCATGCACAGCTGCTACATTTCCATCTTTCTTCTCTTGAATAATTTGTTCAACTCTAGCCTTCCTTTCATTAAACTCGCTGGTTAGGAGGGCATAACAATACTTGATCCTAAGCTTTGTCAACTGGCGTTTATCTCTCATATTCAGTTTAGAATTCAAGCTTAACAGTCCATTGCCCATATATGTCTCCATGTGTCTTAGTAGAAAGACCCCACAATCAACTTTGTTTTTTTCATCCCTCCATTTCATCTGCAGCCTTTCACATGGGACATTTGCAATGTCTTCAATTGCTTTAGCTTTGGCTTCCATATCATTATTCATGAAGAAACTGACCATCATAATTCTCTGCACAAATAAAGCGGTTAAATTATATCACATTTCTGTATATGAAAACTTTTAATTGTTATAAAATCATTATACTCAATGTCTACTCACCAGATTAGATGGTACTTTTTCATACTTGTCATCGCCCCCACTTGATGAGTTGTCTATGATATGGAAACTTGGGTTCTTGACATTTATTGCAATCAAATAGTAATGCCCATGGTTAAGAATTGGGCAAAAGAACTGTACAAGTAAAAGAAAAACAGATTGTAAGTTATCTAATAACAACATGGACTTACTCATGCACATTAATGCAGTTATCATGCACATATATCCACCCCCTCATGCACTCACAACTATTCCTTCAAATTAACTCACTGATTCACCCAGAAACACTAGTTCATGCACTCTACAAACAATACTTCATGCACCTGCAAGCATTGGTCCATGTACTTTTGAGCACTGTCTCATGCACCAACATACAAAACACTGTCTCATGCACCAACATACAATCACTCACGAACTTTAACCTACTAACTCATGCACCAATAATAAAAACCTCATGCAGTTTGATAAACATACTCATGCACCAGTAAAAGCTGAGTGCAAGATAATTACCACATCAACATTTTTAATTGTGTAGTTTTTGTTCTTAAAATCCTTGACATCAGCAAATGTTTCTAGCATTGTATCTGAGAATAGGTTAGATCTCTCCTCCATTGTGTATAATGTGTCATCACAAGCAAAAGTCTGTGAATACAATAAAATGGAAATTAATAAATTAGAGCACCAATTAACATAATATTGTTGCAAAGTTGTGACTTACCATAGCTATTGACGGTAGAAAGAATCTCAATGGTGACATACGACCCCTATATGTTTCATTTTCATTTAACATGACAGTAAAATCATCAATTAACAGACTGTCTACTTCCGCATTTTCAGCCAATGTAATCAAGTCCTTTTTCTTAAGAGTGGTTTCATCCATTCGGAAAACTTCCTCACTGCAACACATAAAAAAAAATTCAATTCGTTAACTAGCTACATGTTATTAAATTTTATAACCAAATTCATATAATTAAATATGTACTTACTTTTCCCCTCCTTCTTCACCAGTTATCCAATTGTAAAGGACCCTTTCATCAGCTGTTGTTCTTTCTGAAATGTTAACTTCTCTCTCTTCAAATGGCAAAACTGTGTTTTCAAAAGGAAAAATGTTCCTTTTCTCTGATGGTGTAGCTTCAGCTATACCTTTTGGATAAGAACTGCACACAAATTTCACCTGACAAATCCCACATTCACAAGTTTTTTAATTAGGAAATTGTTTAAAAATCGATACCACTTAGTTAGACAATGAATAATTTACATATAAACATTGTCTCATGCACACAGATATATTCATTCATGCATCAAGAAACAAATTTACTTATGCACCAATGTTCATTATCTTATGCACCTATAAAGACTGTCTCATGCACCAATCCATTTTCAGTCATGCACCTATACAAATAGGCTCATGCATCTACACACTCTTAACTCTTGCATCTACACACATAGTTACTCATGCACCAACACACACTAAGTCATGCACATAGAAACACTTACTCACGCACTCATATTCTCTGACTCATGCATCTAGATTCAAATTTACTTATGCACAACATTCATTAGCTTATGCACCTACAAACACTTAGTCATGCACTAACATACCAACTCATGTACCAACAAGAAATTAAGTCATGCACTAACATACCAACTCATGCACCAACAAGAAATTACTAAGAAATAACTCATGCACCAATAAGAAATAACTCATACACTTTCAATTATTAATTACTCATGCATTTATGATTTATATTTCTATTTGACTCGTGCATTTCTATTTCTATTTGACTTACCAATGTCTATATATTTTTGTGATCTTGTCACTCTTTTTGTTATTGATGGTGATGGCAAAGTTGTATTTGTAGTAATTGGATCTAGTTGTTTTGTTTTAGCTTGAGATCTGGATTTCTTTTGAGTTTTGCTTGGTGATGTAAGCTGGACTGGTGTTTGACTAATGATTATTGTACCATATCTTAACTCCTTCACTATATGGGGTGAATTTTTGTCATCACCATGCTTGCTTTTTCCTACATATTATACACATATATCATTCATAATGGACAATATTATTCACATAACCACATGTTAGGCTCATGCATCTACACACTCTTAACTCAAGCACCTGCATACAAAGACCAAGGCACATACACATATAGTTACTCATACACCATCACAAACTAAGTCATGCACCTAGAAATACTTACTCATGCACTCATATTCTCTGACTCATGCACACAGATATATTCATTCATGCATCAAGAAACAAATTTACTTATGCACCAACGTTCATTAGCTTATGCGCCTATAAACACTGTCTCATGCACCAATCCAATTTCAGTCATGCACCTATACAAATAGGCTCATGCATCTACACACTCTTAACTCTTGCATCTACACACATAGTTACTCATGCACCAACACACACTAAGTCATGCACATAGAAACACTTACTCATGCACTCATATTCTCTGACTCATGCACACAGATATATTCATGCATCTAGATTCAAATTTACTTATGCACAACGTACATTAGCTTATGCACCTACAAACACTTAGTCATGCACCAATTCATTTTCAGTCATGCACTTATATAAATAGGCTCATGAACTCTTGCATCTACACACATAGTTACTCATACACCATCACACACTAAGTCATGCACCTACAAACACTTACTCATGCACCAACACTCTTCAGTCATGCATCTACACACACATGTTAGAGCAAAAGTAGCGAGTCATGCACTTTTTAATGATCTATTATGCACAGAGTTATATCCAGTCACATATATAGAAGCAAGTTCAAATCAGAGTATATATTTAGTGAGAAATCTCTACATCTACCTTTGCGATTATGTATTTAGTGAGAAATCTCTACATCTACCTTTGCATACTGTATAAAATGCATACCGAAATCGCGATGATTCATCAACTGAACAACTGAAAATATACCTTGTGTTCCACTGGCAATCTTTGACCTCATTTTGTTCTTCTTTGCTGTTGATTCTTCATCTTTCCGTGTTTTAGGTTGTTGCCGAAATCGCGACGATTCTTCTTCTTTTTGTTGATTCGCTAGAAATCGCCTTTTCTAGGGTTTAGGGTTTCGAATCGCTGGAAATCGCATCGAAAATGCTTGAGTGATCCGTTGTAGGTGCAGCGGAAGTTCGATTTGAGAAATTGAAAGAGAGAATCGAGAAGAGAGCGAACAGTTTGTGGTTTGATTTGAGTAACTGAAGGAGAGAATCAAAAAGGAAGAGAGCGAACGGTTTTTTTGGAAACCTGGATATTGCACGCGCGGTCTCACCTCCTACACATAGCTTCTGGGCCTTCTGGACTCTATCCGTAGGATGGAGTCCATCCTTATTCCTTCTCTAAGAGGCCTTCCTCACCGGAATTTCACCTTATAGTTATATACTCTGATTATATCTTATAGTTATATCTAATTTGGTTATATCTTATGGTTATATCTAATTTGGTTATATCTTATGGTTATATTCTATAGTTATATCATATATTATATTTTATGATTATATCATATAGTTATATTCTATAGTTATATACTACGGTTATATCCAATTTGATTATATCATATCGTTATATCTTATAGTTATATATTGTGGTTATATCCTATATTATATTCTATAGTTATATACTATGGTTATATCATATAGTTATATACTATGATTATATCTTATAGTTATATCCAATTTGATTATATCCATATAGTATATCCTATAGTTATATACTATGGTTATATCATATAGTTATATCTATAGTTATATCTTATAGTTATATCCAATTTGGTTATATCCTTATAGTTATATCCAATTTGATTATATCATATAGTTATACTGTTCATGTTAACGCAATTTTTTTTGTGCGTTAACATTAGCAGTACAACTGTATTGCTAATATTAATGCACAACTTGTATTGGAATTGGGCTTACAGGCCCAATTCCAGTAAAGCTACAGTAGTTGTGCTGCTAATGTTAGCACACAACTTGTTTCCGCTTTTTTTTTCATTTTTTTCACTTTTGCCCCTTGTGCTGCTATTGTTAACGCATCAAACTGTACTGTTACATTAACTATACCAAATAGTGTGCATTTAAGCACTTTTTCGTGTGCATATAGGCAAATCCTATCAATATGACAACATTGCTAGTATAGTCAAGCACTAGTATTTTCTGTTTGTCAAGTTTCTTGTAGATTTTATGGTGACGGCATTCTATGCTAGAGTAATTAGTGTTGCTCGGGACAAGTGGAACAAACAAGGAAAATAATTGTCTAACCCTCAGGTTGTCTACCCTTATGAGCTGGGCACCTAAAGTTAATTTAAACATTAATCATTTATGTTGACCTGTTTGTTTTTTTTTGTTTTTTTTGATAAAGTAAGAATTCTATATTTCTTTTTTTTGGTCTAAGCTTCTATATTTCTTATATGCATTGGGAATTTGGAATGGAACAGTGAAATGTTTAAATGTTTTTTTTTTTTTATAAAGTAAGAATTCAAGTATCCAGAACAACCAAACCTGGAAACTCAAGAGGCCGAACAAACGACGTCGGAACAACCGACAAGAGCAAACAACCAACAGAAACAACAACAAACAGGAAAAAAAAAAAAAAAAAAAAAAAAAACAGACACAACAAATAATAAAAGAAATAAAAATACAGACACAACCGAGCAAGCAAACCAACAAGGCTTAAACAACGAGAAAGGCTTCAAACATGGGTTGGAAACCACCAATAAGGCGTTTGAAGCAGTCAGAAGAAGAAACAAGATACAATCTGGAGGCATTTCGTGAGTAGAAACCACCAGGGATCACACGATCACTATCTTGTCTCGAACCGAAACAACAATCTCAAATCAAACCAAAAGGAGAACCTGCAACAGCACAACGACAAGGAGGAAGGCGGGGGACAGGGGAAAGAAACGCGCTGCGGGGGACAGGGGAGGGAGGAGGTCGGCGGAAGAGGAGGAAAAAGGAGGAAGACAAGGGGAAGGGCGGCGACTGGCCAGAGAGGGAGGGCGGAGAGGAAGAAGGCAGGCCAGAGCAGACCCAGGGACGGGTTGGCGACAACGGAGGGGGGGGGGGAGGCGGTGGCGTGGTGGCGAGGCTCGGTCGGAGCGGGGCTCGGTCGGTGAGAAGCAGTGCTCGGTCGGAGCGTGGGCTCTTCTGGGAGCAGACCCCCTCTGGTCGGAAAATGAGACGCCGCGAAGGGAAGCGACGGTCGGCCATGGTGGAGGCTCGGAGGAGGCTTATTCTTTTCGGGGGGAGTTTCTCCCTCCTGCGCCAACACTTCACCGGCGGATCTGGGCTTGGAGTAGCTCGGACTCCTTGGCGGCGTCGACGAAGGCTCGGTCGGAACGGCGAGATTAGGGCTCGGTCGGAGCTGCGGGGGTGAGGGCTCGGTCGGAGCTGCGGGGGTGAGGGATCGATCAGAGCGTCGGGGAAGGGGAGGGGCAACCACAGTCAGCCCAGCCAAAAGCTAGGGCCGGCTGGGCTCCCTGCAACCTGCTACTTGGGAGCGTTTTTTTGGGTTTTCTTCTTTTCTGGAATGGAATGTTTAAATGTTTTTAATTAATTAGATCTCCAAATTTTATTTTATACATGGAAATATTTTCGTTCAACAGAATTTTGGGATTGAGTTGATTTAAGTGATTATACAATTAAAAACTGTATAAATAAATATATATGTGTTTTTGCTTAGAATTTTAGACGTAGTTAAATTTATCAAAGTTGGAGTTACTTTTCTCTCGATATATAATATCATACCTATCTTTTTCCAATTCAAAAGAAGAATAAAATAAAACATATGCTGAATCTTTTTCACTTTAATTTAATTTCTTTAAAAAATAGGTACTTAATGATTAATATAATGGATTTACACAAATTTTAGGTCATTAAAATAAATGAACTTAAAGCCATCAACGAAGTGAATCTTCAATGTAGGGGAATTAACACATAGTATTTTCACTCTAAGGATGCTCCTCGGATGAGTATTTTTCAATATATCTTATGTATATATATAAAGATATAGAATCAGGTACAACAAGTCATTATCGTACAACATGCGAAGTGATCTCGATCGTCCGTTTTTTTTTTGTCAACAATTTTTTATTTATTTTGTTTTCATTCCCTGATCATTTTGGAATGGCCTATATAGAAGGTTCACAAATAAGCTCTTAATGTTAATTTATTTGTACACTCAAGTTCACAAGTAAGCACTACATGTTCAAAGATATGTGTTTGAACATGAACATGTTATATGTGAACCTTACGACACAAAAAAATGAACATTTAGTACTTAGATGTGAACTTCAATAACTGTCTGATCCAGAATGATCAGAGACGGAAAATGAAAAAAAAAATGTCCGAAAAAAAAAGTTCACCGTATTTACAGTTATGCCATTGCGTCACTATTCACTTTTTTTTCATCCCTTTTAATCTTAGTCCTCCATCCCCTTGATCCAATGACCCACTTCTCATGTTGTAAATTAAGGACCAAATATATGTGAAACTCCCTCTATATATAAATGTATATTTAGATGTATTCTTGTGGCGACAAAAATATGTACCACGTACAATTGTTGATGATGATGACGAGAACCACAATTAATATCTTTTTAGCCAAGTAATATCTTTTCTATTAAGATAAGTACAATAATTACTCATCTTAATTATGAATATTAATAATATATAAAGATATATAGAATATCAATTAATATCTTCTTCACAATTCTATTTGTTAAACATATATGATCCTTAAACTCGTTTATGCATGAACACATGATAAATGTTGTTGTTATAAACGGAAGATACGATAAAAGTTATGTAATTACAAACAAATTTATTACTTAATATCTAAAAACATGTCGTGAGAATAATATAAATCATCATTATGTTGGGTGTCATCCTAATTTCTTTCTTTTTATGGCAACAATGTCATTCTAGTAGGAATTTGATTAGTCAATAAATACATGTATTATATTTTCCTAAAATATAGATTTATCATTTAAAAATACTAATCTACTATATATCTACTAAACGCAAAGACCTACTACACCACGTGGCACTCCTAGAATGCACCCAATTTTTTTATGCCACGTGGCATCTTTATAGCAGTTTTGACACGTGTCACTAATTCCGTTTATTTCGATTTTTACCATTTCTATCATTCATTTTGATTCTTCCAGAATGTGTATAATATTATAATTTCCATATTGATAATATATGATCTTCTACTCTATTTTTGTAATTATTTATTTCGCAACTCATCGTACAAATATTTTAAAAATCGTAAATATATGAACATCTACACTATAAAATATAAATGGCTAAAATTGGACCTAATTTATTAACCAGTACCATATGCAAATTCAGTTTTTCATTCTAATAGACATTTGCAAAGCCTTAAAATGTCCGAATAACCTGCAAAATAATTTGAATAACCCTAATGCTATTAGGGCAGGCATAAAAAAATTCCAACCTGCAAAATAATACATGTATATGAACCTGCAATATGTGCAAAGAACAAAAAAATGAAAAAAATTACATCCATGCAAAGAATACAACAATGAAACTGCTTCTTCAAATGACCTAAAATAAACTGCATAGCCATACGTACAAAAGAAATCATTGGCGGGAAACTGAAACAAATTGCATAATACGTACATGGATAATTATTGCTTAAACCCAAAATGGAAATGGTAATCTGCAAGGCAATTCATACAAAGTCAGTGCAAAATATGCTCCGAGAGATTATATTTTAATCCTTTTGGCGATTAAACTAATAATTGCTCAGAGCATACTCTGCACTGACTAATGAATTGCTTAAACCGAAAATAAAATGCTAATCTACAAGGCCATACATAGTAAGAAAATGATCTGGCACACGGTGCATATATTTTTCTGCATTGTGTAATATGCAAGGCAAGATTTTTTTCCAATTTGAAGATGTACACAATACCAGAATAAAATGCATCGATTATGGCAGTTTAAATATGTGCACAATCAAATAAAATCAACCATTATAATCCATAAAAAATATGCCTTATAAATAGAGAGCATCTTCCTCAATCACATTCTAAAATTTTATGAGTTCTTGCACAGGCCTAAACAATATCGATTCTTCCTTGAGATAGCAGGTATGTATTTGCAATTCATAATAATACGATCATGCTATATAGAATCTTCCTGGGGTTCGGAAATTCTCCCCATATTGACTGGGTTTTTGCAATTACAGAATTGATATTCCACTACTGATTTTTCTATGTATTTTGTGCATTTACAGAACTGCAAATAGTGAACTGATTTTTCATTACTGATTTCGTATGTATTTTGTGCAATTACACAAGTGTAAATAGTGCACTTATATTAACTTTCATTATTTTTGTTTTACTGAATTTGTATTGAATTTTTGTATGAACTTTGTAGCAATGTCAAAACTACAACAAGAAATAAAGGATATTACGGGTACCCGATGGAATTATGAGCTAAATGTTAGAGTAATTCGATTGTTTAAAGTTCCGAAGAAAGAAGATCGTACACAATACAGTACAACTGAAATCATTTTAATGGATGAAAAGGTATTAATTTTCAGTTCTTTAATAATTTGTTGAATAAGACAATGTTGAATAATTTATCTATTCTATTAGCAAATTTTTTGTTATAAATTTTTTAGGTTGAAAGCTATACAAAGAATCCATAAGAAAATCATATAAAACCAAATTAATATTTCTATCATGAGTTGCATGAAAATCATACTTACTATATGGATCTTTTATACTAAGTCTAGACATATATTTTACTGGGCCAATTGGCCCTAAAAAATTGGGAGTTTAATTGCGATTTTTCTGAAAATGGCAAGTTGTACATACAAATGGTTTATTATCCAGTGTATGACAATTTAAATTCCATATATGAGTGTAGAATCAGTTGATATATTTGTAGTTAATTATTTTTGGGTAATGTAATCATAACTTCTATAAGTGAAAAATCAAAATTAATATTATTTATATATATAATATGAACCGGAAGATTGCAGGAGTTCTGTGTGTGCAGTTTTTCAAGTTGTTCGATACTAGGAGTCTTACAAAAATCTCAGAAGTTGTTCACTTGGAAGAGGCATCGAAACTAAAAGGTATTGTATATTTTTGTGTTGTTAGATTTCTAATATTTGATTGTGTTAGGTATTAAAACTAATGGGGTGTTTGATTGTGTTAAAACTAATGGAATAGGAGGAATCGAAACTAAAAGGTATTGTTTATGTTTATGTGGTTCGATTTGTAATGTTTGATTGTGTTTATCTATAATTAAATCATTAGTTTTCAATTATATGCTTTAGGTTAACTATCTAATGCTATAATACTGACTACTCTATGCAAACATTAATCAGAGCATTTAGTTCTAGGCGTACCTTTATGTCTTTCATGATTAACCAATATCAATCCAAAGTTGTAATTTCTGATTCCAATCTGATCTCCCACATGTCATTCCTATACCAACAATAAATCATTTTGATTAATGAATAGATTTATAAAATAAATTAAAATAGTGATCTTAAGTGTAAAGAGATAGAACCATAACCTTTAGTGTAAAGAGATAGAACCATTCCTAGACTATATGATTTAGTTTACTATCAATATTTATTTTATGCAGTTGACTATTTACTATCAATATTAAAAATTGACTACTTACTAAACTACATAAATTGTATGCAGTTGTGTACTATCAATATTTACTTTACAACTATATGATTTAGTTAACAACTGAAGCATTTACTTACAACTTATATAATTTAGTTTACAGCTAAACTACTTACTACATTACAACTAAACTACTTATTACACTAAAAGTTAGTATAGTAGACATACCTGTAGGTCTTTTTTTTGTGTATTTATAATCCAAATTTCTTTTGAGTCCAATCCGAGCTCCCACATTATACCTATAGCAATAACAAATCTGTTAAGTACAGACTAAACAAGTAAATCAGTTAATTACAAAATTAGTCAATTGATGAAACCATGACCTGATTGTATAGATTGAATCACATTAGCAGATGCATCTTGGAGATTATATGTTGCAACCTGTAATGGCACAAGTTTTATGACCAGTAACTACTATACAATGTATTGATCACATGCAATCTGACATAGGATAGCAATTGCAAATTTAGTTGTATTAAAAATTATATTCGAACATATCTAAGCTCTATAAGAAAGGTACCTTTATATGTATTATTGTTCTCTGATTTCAGAAGCAGGTATCATGGATATTTATTTTTTCAAACCTATGAAGGAAAATAATAGGGTTAAATTACTACATGTACCAGATGTCAGTAGAGTAGAATAGAAGTTAAGAACTTGAATGAAAATGTATATTTTGTAGTGTAAAAAAGAGTACCTTAAAATATGATTGTAACACTCAGATTGCTGACTGATTTCCAGTACACTTCTAATTTTGGATTCAGTTATTTCTACTTGCACAAGTGGAAAAACGATTAATTAGAATATGAATTAATAAGCATGAAGCAATAATGTAAAGTAATATGTTGCAGAATATTAACAAATTGAATTTTGCAAAGGAGATATGTTCTACCTTGCAGAATATGAAAGTATTGAACTTTATGAATCCATTAATATTGTATTGATTGTTGTTATTAGGGCCACCTAGAGTGATTATCTGCATTCAGATAGAGGAGAGGAATTGAAAAGGTTAGTTTCGTACTCTATGAAAAAGTTATTTATTATATATATAAGTTGCAACTAAATATAAGTATCCAAGCTATTACAGTAAGCTAAGATTGATTTAAGACATTTCAAATTCTATATCAAACTTGCATTTGGAGACTAAAAGACATAGAGAAGACGGAGACTAAAAGACATAGAGAGAAAGATTTTATATGAATTTAGATTTAGTTGATGACCGTTCGGTGGTGGAAAGTGATTTTGTTTTAACTCTCGAAGACAAAGAAGTTTAAAAAAATATAGATTTGTAAACTAATACACAAAGAGATAAAGATATAGATATATATATATATATATATATAGAGAGAGAGAGAGAGAGATGGAGAACTTACTTTTGTCCAGTGTGGTTCACAGAACCATCTTCTTCCAGATCTCCTCATCAACCCCGATATTTGCTTTGCATGTTAACTTGGGGACAATAACGCCTGCGGATCTGAGGAAGACGACGAAGTTTGTCCTCTATATCTCTTTTTTGGTTTGGTGGGATACATATCTGAAGTGGGGTTGTGGATTATCAGATGAATGTTTTTGAGATTCAGTGAAAAGGAAATAAAATGAAGAAGTTTGATGGAGAACAGATAGAAGATAGAGAGAGAGAGAGAGAGAGAGAGAGAGAGAGAGAGAAATCAGAACGGCATAAATGGAAAGATGCTAATGACTAGAGTTTCCGAAACGAGAGATATTTGTATGTTGTTATTGGACTGAACCGACTTTGAATTTAAGAAGCCCATTTCCCATTTGGAGTTGGGCTTATAATATTTTTTCGGTGTATGGGCCCAATTAATATAATTTAGGTGATGAATAATACTAAATAGTTTTTAAAATTAGTTATACAGATTGGGCCGGAAATAGTGGGCTGAAAATTTATATTGTTTCTAATATTGTAATTGGGCCTAGAAGCCTGTTAAATATAACCAGGTTGTAAAAAAATGTACTATTTAATCTAAGTAATCTATAATTTGGGCATGAAGCCCAAAATAACGCCATAATAATTTTATAGAATAATTACAGTTATTAATCATTAAATGGGCCAAAAAGCCCATTTAAAAGTGTATACTGCATCTATAATTATTTGACGGAAATATAAGTTAGGGCCGCAAAACAATTTTGGCAATTTTGTAATTGGGCCTAAAAGCCCATTAAAGTCTATAAAGCAGTTTTAAGTTTTAATCGGTTCTATAAAATTATATATATATAAGTATTAATAGTGTTAATGGGCCAAAAAGCCCATTAGACATACTTTAATAACGTTGTATTAAGCCCATCAACCCTAAACCCTAAGCTAATCAACCCATTAAGTTTATAACGTTCATTTAAATGTTAATCGGTTAAATTCAAATTTAATGGGCCTTGAAGGCCATTAAATGTTAACAGCGTTAAGGGGAATATATATACTTTTCTAGAAGATTCTTATCATTTTTTTTAAGTATTACTAAGTATTAATTTAATATGCATATAATAGATTCAGTTTGAGTAGTACATGATTTAATATGAAACACATTATGATATATTTATATTATATAGTTAACAAATACACTACACTTATATTTTAATTATAAGTATTAAATTTTTAATAAGTACAAATATATATAGCTGAGCCGAAGTGAATTTAATAATTATTGTAAATGTTTATAAAAACCAAATTTTAAATCTATATTGCTTTCAATTAATTGGAAGAACAAAGCGCTTAAACTAAAAAAAAATTGACAAAAAAAACCCTAAAACATTGCAAGAAATAAAGACATCAAATGCAGATAGCACATTTTCCATGAATCTTTTTGGTTACCTTGATGATTTCAAGGAGAGCACCAGAACCTCCTTCTTCAAGGTACATTCCAAAGGCGAAGTGCAGATCTCCTCATATGGAAAAAATTGAAGTCGTTTTTTCAGAACGAAATGAAGCAGGTGAGAAAAAAAAATATCCAGTGAAAGAGAGAGAGAGAGAGAGAGAGAGAGAGAGAGAGAGAGAGAGAGAGAGAGAGAGAGAGAGAGAGAGAGAGAGAACTTACGTTTCTGGAATTTGGAGTTTGCGAGAATCTTCTCCGTGGTTGATTGTAGATCTGAACTCCGGTGGTCGGTAATTGGTTTAGGGTTCAAACTCTAAGACGAAGAAACATATTGGAAAAAAAAATACCGATCTGTCTCTCTCGGCTTAACCAAAACCTCATTCTTGAAATTACATTCCAAAGCCAAAGTCCAAATTTCCTCATATACTCACATGCAAAAAATTGAAGTCGTTTTTTTAGAACGAAATGAAGCAGGTAAGAAAAAAATAAAGACATGATTTATAAAAACATATATGTATATATATATATATATATAGAGAGAGAGAGAAAGAGAGAGAGAGAGAGAGAGAGAGAGAGAGAGAGAGAGAGAGAGAGAGAGAGAGAGGAACTTACGCATGGTGGAATCGAGATCTTCTGTCAATGGTAGACAATCGGCGAAGGTTTCGTCAGGAGAAGGTTGAAAATTGATTTATGGGAAGGTTTAAGAAAGCGGAGTTTGAGGATTCACAAAGAAGGGCACCGACAGAGACAACCCAAATAAATTTCGATCGAGATTTTGGCGAAGGTTGAAGAAGGTGAAGTAATTTAAGATGGCGAAGGTTGTTTTTTTGTACAGAAATCGCCATGGATCTGCAAGTAATAGATGGTGAAAGATTACAGAGAAAGAGAGCGTGAGAGGAGACGAAAACGGCAAGGGTTTCGTCTTGCAGCTAATTAGGGTATTAAGCAATCTGGAGCTTGATGCTTCGGGTTGGGCTTATTAGCCCATGAACCAGATGAGCCCAAATTACTTAAGTGTAGCCGATCAACTAGACCTATAATAAGCCCATAAAACAATTATCTGCTATCATTACGGCCCATCCACATATAATATTGGCCCATAAGTTCATTTAAAATTAAAATTAAAATTTTAAAAATTTTAAAATAAATATTTAGTATTTACATATATTTTCCCTATTTTTCCATAAATATATTAAGTATTTACACATGTCTATATATTTATATTGTATTAAAAAATGATGAGTATGTACAATTAATTATTTCATTTCAAATTTCAAATATATAAAAGATTTTTTCAGTGATTGAGTTCTGAATGAAATTACGTCGATTATATTCAATCTATTATGTATACATATTTATTAGTTATTGTGTTATAATGAAATGAATTATACTTTATAATCCGATTAAACCAATTTGGATCTCGAAGATTAAAAAAAAAAAACAAGACGAAGGCTTGGACGATATTTACAAAAAGAGCAAATTCGAAGTTTGAAAGTGGAAAAAAACATGCGGATCGAACTGGAAAGATTGAAAGAGGCAAGAGTTTTCTTGAAGCTTCAAGAATAAGAGAGAGCGAAACGAAACGACGGAGAAGAGAAATGAAAGTGATGCAACTCTAGGGTTTCGTTCTCTGTAAAATTTGGTCGAGAATGAATTAGAATGGGCTTGGCCCAATTTATTTTAGGGGTCATGGTTTTGTTTGGTGAGATTTGACGAAGAAAACTATGGTACAAGTTTTTTGTTCTTACTATATGTTTTATTAAGTATAAAAATTTATGAGTGTTACTATCATTAATAACTACATTATGATATAACTATTTATTTGTAGTTCAATTGCACAATGTCATGCTTATAGAACAAAATCATATGCAAAATGTCGAACAAGGTATGGTATTATTAAAAGTGATATGAAATGAGTGATTTATTAATATCTAATATTAAATATTTATTTGTATGCTCAAATTAGCTCGACCGAGGAGGAAATTGATAATGAATGTGATAAGGCATAAGCGGAATGGAACACCGCTAATCGAATCAGGATAGAAAAAATATATCATATTTAATTAAAATATTAAATTAATATAGATTTTGCTTAACCAGTTTTATGTTGTATCATCAAGGGTGACTAGCAAGAAAGGTTTGAAGATATTGATTTGCAACAAAGACAATAAGAGATCTATTACTACAACCAATGTAGTATACAAGGATGTTTTTGATAATTTATAGCAATCTTGAACATCCTGCCAGATTTTATGTTTAGCGTTTCATTTTAATGTATTAGATTAACATTTTTATTATGTTTCATTGTTTTAGTAGTATTGATGTAAAAGGTATGGCTATCCCTGTTTTAAAAATTACTTAGCCAATTTAAATTATTAATAAAGTTATGGAGAGAGTTCCGCCTCTCTTTTAATAACGTAAGATTTTATATCTTGAATATTTTTAGTCGATTAGTCATTTTTTATATAGAAACTTATATACTCCTATAACAGTCATTAACTTTATAAACCTCAATGAAAATAAATAAAACATATACTAAACTATAATATTTTTATAAATGTAAGAAAAAATAAATAAATCCCATGCAAGGCACGGGTACTACACTAGTTGGAACTATTTAATTTGTATGGGAATTAATTGAGGTGTCCATTGCTCCAAAACTCTACTTTAAATGCTTATAGATGTATGAAATGTTAATTACATAAAGTTTGAAATAATATGTATCAAGACTAATGTAATTGGTACAACTTTAAATGTAAGACAAATGTAAGTCGTATCTTTATATAATATTATTGCAATAAATCACGTAAAGTTTGAAATAACAAAGCATAACTCCGTCTTGAAGATCAATGTAAGTCAATTTTTGCGCAACTTCAAATATAATGTTACATAATTCATAATATTATATCTTATTTTGTGATGTATCACTAGATTATTCATTCTTCTTAGAATTAATAATCTGCATATACTAGTGTGATCCTACACAACTTATATTTGTTTTATCTTACTTAAAGTAAGATATGTCACCTCGATGTAACTTATATAATCAAATTTCATTTTCACGAGCGATTCTCACGATCATACACAATTTAATTCTTAAGACTTATGATCAAATTCCATAGATCCATCAATGATCGATCTTAAAATCTCGATCTTCATAACCATATGAAAACATATATATATACCATATACCAATACATATAAAGTCTTCATAAGCATATAAAAAAATATGATATTTAAAGGTTGTTCCTAATTAACTTACGTGAGTTCATTAATCTTGTTATTATGTCAATGTACTAATTAACTTACATGGGTTCATTTAATTTGCCAATATTTTATCACTATATCGTGATATTTATCAAAAAAAATCATTAAAATATATGGTATCTAAAGTTAAGTATATATCCTAACCTTATACAATATTTAATATTTAAATTAATTAATTAAATAATTTTTTCATGATGTTAAATGTCAATTAATATTATTGTTGCATTAACAAAAATATATGCATCACATTTACAATTCGGACAAATAGAAAATTACGTTAACATTTATTGCAAAATTAAGTTAGTTTGATGAGATTTTGGTCAAGATTTGATAAGATTTTAAAATTTAGAGTTAATTAATTTGCAAATCTTGTTAAGGTCTTTTTGTTAATTATATTTTGCTGATTATTTAATATAGTAATAAATAGAAAAATAAATAAAAAAATAAAATCTTAACAACTTCGGCCTAAAAACACTCTGGTGGCTTAAAAAAGGGTCAGCTTTAATATAGATATATACATAGATAGATAGATAGATTGATTGATGCTTAAATTTATTTATAATGTTATTTATCACTTTAAAATTTGGTTAGTTATGGAAGTAATTGTAATATAAATATTATATATACATACATACGATTAAAATTGATAAAAGGTTCTTCTTCACAATATATATATATTATACTCTTCAATTCCCGTATCTTCTTCTGTCTTTCGTTTCATTAATATATAGGTACGATATGCAGGGTTTTAGATTGTTTAAAGGGAAAACAATTAAATCCTTGATATATTGTACGTTACACGTTTATTTTATCAGTAATTATATGAGATCTACTTGGATAAAGATTTTTTCCCATGTAATAAATAATAAATGAGCCTAAGTTAAGTTTAGAAATAAAAATAAAAATATAAAAATGGGGCCTATGTTTTATAAATAAGATGGGGTATATAGTTAGAAAAAATAGGATCGTGAAATTGTGGTTTTAGACTCAAAATTTCAAATCTTAGGTTTGAATAATTATTTAAAAAGTGATTAAAATTGTTAAGATTGTTTGTTAAGATTTGTTAGTTAAAAAAGAAAACGAATGAGAAAATAACACATAGGAATGGTGAATCCAGAAACGTTCTAAAAACTCAAAAGGGGAGAACTTTAATACATATATACTCTGTATATAGATAGATAGCATAATCTAGATGCGGAATTCTGAAAGTAAGATTAAAAATCAACTAGTAACTAAGGTATTTATAAAAAAACCATTCACATTAACATCACAAATCAAAAACATCCTGCCACCGCTGCTCTAAAACTCCGGCCACAACCGTATATAATTATGATACATGCAAGGCTTTGTTTGTTTGTTTGTTTTTTTTAAAAATGCAAGGTATAGGAAAAAATGAACCTAGGGAAAGAGAATTCATCTCCGGAGTTAAAAAGCATGGAAATATTAAGCATTTTCACTTTTATTCCTACTGTAAAATCATAAATAACATCAAATAATTTGGTAAATTTTTAATGATGTGGTATGAGGGTAGACCACCCAAGGTAACAGAATCACTCCCCAACAAACAACGGATTTCAAAACGGCGACAAACCGCACACTTCCTTTTCTTTAACCTCGCACTCCGTCATGGGCGACACGTAGTGCAGTCCATAAAAGGCCCCAAAAAACCGGTCTGAGTCTTGGGCGGCAATTAGTGCAACCCAGCTTCTGAACCGGTTTTTAAAAAAACCCGGTTCAGATGGGCTGCACTAGTTGTCGCCCAAGTTTTTTTTTTATTGAACCCGGTTTAGGAATTTTAAATTTTTGTAAAAAAAAATAGATTTTTTCCCAACTCGGTTTAACTGTGGACAGCAATAATTGCCGCCCACATAATGTTCAAAATTTGAACATGGGCGGGGATTTCAAATTTTGAACGTGGGCGGCAATAGGTGCCGCCCACCTGTGACCGAAAAAAAAATCGATCTCGGCGGTATTTATTGCCGCCGAGATTGTCTTCTCCGAGAGAGTTCAAAGGCGAAAAAATTCTCCGGCGAAAAATTTCTTTCAAGAAAAGAAAGTTGGAAGGGAGATGATAGACATGGCGGATTCCGGCGAAATGATATCCATTGACGAGATATGGGCGGAGGTTGAAAGGGAGGAAATGGCGGCGGCGGCGGCCGGAGATCTCGGCAGCAGCGCCGATCCAGTGGACTCGACGGCGGACGCGACGGAGTATTTCCGGCGTTGTTTTGCTGGCGGGGGTAGGTTGAGTAGTCGGGGCGTAGGAGACTCGCCGGGGCGGAGCAGAGTCGACGCGACGGAGGGTTCTGGGCTGCACGTGGTGCCGCCCAGATTCGGGGACGAGGGGGGTTCTGGGCTGCACGAGGTGCCGCCCAGAATCGGGGACGAGGGGGTTTCTGGGTTGCACGAGGTGCCGCTCAGATTACCGGCGAACATCGAGGTTTTCGGCGGCGGCGGGGTGGTTTTGGGCGAGGAGGATAGATTGCCGGCTAGGACCGAGGAGGTGGATATCGGGGCGGACAATGCTTTCGACGTGGCTTTAGCGGTTGCTATGGAGGCGGTGGATGATTTGGCGGAAAATCTTGTTCGTCAAAAGCGGAAATATGAACGGAGGCCGACCGAAAAGGTATGTTTTCTCATTAGTTTTAATTTGTTAAATCTAATTTATTTAATAAATTTTTTACTGTAATTGTAGACTTGTAAACTTAGTTTTTATTGTATTTAATCATAATTAAAAATGACAATATAGGTAATAGGCTCAATTTTGTTCTTAAATAAGATTAAATATATTGCCCTAATGAAAATGAAAATATTTAATATATTGATTTTATAAGAAAATAATTTTCTTGAACAATTGTTAAGGTATATGTAACCAAAAAAATAATAGTAAAATGAAAATAATTATATTTCTTGTGGCAAAATAGGATGTATTGGGTAAAATCAAACGATCGGATCGAGACAGTCGCCCTACTACTGCATCTGCTCGCAACAGGAGGGTTGTGGGTGTCTCGCAGGACACGGAGGTGCTTAGTGAGAACGATGTTGGTCCCGTCCGTTCAGATGAGGACGTGGTTATGGAGGATGCCCCTACCCCTACAGCTACTGAGGATCCAGACTTTACTACCGGCCCTTCTACTATCCCTGAGGATCCGGACTTTACTACCGGCCCACCAGAGCAGGATCCACCAGAGCAGAAGCCACCTCAGGAGGACCCACCTCCGCCAGCTCAGCAGGATCCACCTCAGCAGGACCCACCTCCGCCTGAGCCAGCTCAGTAGTTTCCTTTTGTGTTGAGGAACTTTGATACACACATTGCGGAGCTGATATGGAGGAAGGCGTTATTAGACCCTCCAGAGGACGTTGTTAGGACTTTGAGGGTTCAGACACGCCCTACACAGTTTGTGTTTTGGAGGGATCGTATTCCCAGAGGGGTCCCTGAGGAGGGTTCCTGGTTTTGGATCGCTCAGCAGACGGGGTTGACCGGTTTGCTTGATTTTCAGTTCGGCAATGCTGATCACACCCTCATTTCAGCGTTCGTTGAGCGATGGCATCCAGAGACGAACACCTTCCACTTTCCCTTCGGCGAAATAGGTCCTACGCTACATGATGTTATGATGATTCTAGGGCTGCCGATTGAGGGATTTGAGGTTACCTCACCATGGACCGGTTAGGATAGCAAGCTGGCGGAGTGTGAGGCGTTGTTTGGTTATCTCTTTGGTATTGATTCGGAGTACAATTTAGATGAGGATGATGCTGACATGGTATGTGACCTTAGGAAGGGCTGGATCAAGCAATTCCAGCTAGGGAGGCATGTGTTGAGGATGATTGAGGAGGGTGTATATCCAGAGGATATAACAACTGGTTTCTTATGACACACCATGTCGGCTAGTATTTTCGTTGACAAGTCGACGAACGAGCTGAAGACTATGTTGCTACCTCTTTTTGTCGATTGGGAGCATGTCGTTCATACAACTTGGGGCACCGGGGTTCTAGCTCTCCTTTTTAGAAACCTCGGAGAGGCTTCTCGACACGGAGCTGCACAATTGGCCGGTTGCGCACGTCTCTTAGAGGTAGACCTTTATTATAGTTGTAAGGCCCACAACCTTAGAGACGCTGTCCCCATGAGCATTCGATGACCAGGTCAAACATGCTCATATGCTCTTTCTCCTAGCTGCATCGCAGAAAAACTTGGAATCTTCAAATTTCGAAATTTGAAGATTGCATGTTTTTCTGCGCAGCAGTTAGGAAAAAGAGAAGATCAGCATGTTCGACCTGGTCATCCTTCTTTAGAACTCTTGACTCGGTCAAGAGTATAATGGACACAAGACAATGACACCAACTCAATGCTGTAATAATAACATATGAAAATACAATTGACGACTTCTCTACTAAAAAAACATAGTTATAACTTTTTTTGTGTAATACCCTCATTTTTTTAGTAAGGGTAATTGGGTAATTTCCCAAACCCTCGTCAATTATTCGGGACGCGTTAGGCGAAGTTCAGATTTTCTGTATCATGTATGATCTCTGTAATATTTCCTTGAGTGGTATAAAATACATTCGATGTATTTTCGGGGCTTAGAATATTTGTTTGGGTACAAATATATAATTCCGGGATTTAAAACCCACGCCAAACCTTTCCCCGGGCAAACAGACACGGAAAAGGCATTTCCGTGACCGCGACAACATTTCCGCGACCGCGGAAAAATGGGTTTCAGAAGGGCTGGGCACAAGAATTTTCCGTGACCGCGGATAAAGTTCCGCGACCGCGGAAAACTCCAACACGCCAACGTCGCATCGCCTGCACCTCGCCGTTCGCGCCACCGTTGATCGTCTGACTCGCCGTTGATCTGGGCTGGGAGAGATCCTTCTTTGGGCTATAAATAGAGTCGATTTAGGAGGGTTTAAGGGCACCCAAATTTGATATCTCTCTCTCTCTCGTTCGTTTTCTTGCTCGCCGGAGTTCCAAGCCTCGCCAGAATCTTTGAAGTGTCGCCGGAGGCCTCGCCGGGAGTTGTAGCAGCCTTGGAGTGGTGCATTGGAAGCACAAGGAAGGTTGGAGTCGAAGCCCCCTCGAATCGAGCCCTCTCGCATCGTCGCCGGTGAGTTTTCTCCCTTCGGAGTCGTCAGAGTTCATGGCCGCGACCGCGGACATGAACTGCCGCGTCCGCGGCCGCTGTCATGACACTCGCGGACGCCTTGTCCTCAATGGCCGCGACCGCGGAATCCCAGCCGCGACCGCAGATTGCTCTGGCAATCGCGATCGTGGCCTTGGGCATGCCGGTCTCGGTCGGGACCTTCATTCTTTCGATTTCGTTCGTTCTTTCTTAGATTCGTATCATTTGATTGTCGAATCTAACCTAGGGTTTCGTTATGGGTCGTCGTCGTAAGAATCTGTAATCCGTCTTCCATTCCCGTTCCGGACCCAGAAACCCGTCGTCGCTCAATCGTTCATCTAGATTAAGGCAAGTGGCGGTTCACTCTTGCTTATCATTTCATATTTCCATTAATTATCAATTGTTTAATTGTTAATTAAATTGGGATGAACTATTGTTTTCGTTTGGGAACAGATTTTATAAATGATACGATCAAAACATGATATTATTATAGGTTGTATATATTGCTAGAAATAACGCTATTATATCTGTTATTACCATGATGGTATTGGTGTGGATTTTATGTGTGAACTTATACATTATAGTTAGAACGAGTATTCGTAGGAACGCTATGTACCTTGCGAGGTCTAGTCGTTTCTTTATAACTGGTATTAGGAGGATTTTTCCCTAATACTCTCTTTGGTCATGACTATCCCCTATCTGAGTATAGGGGAGGTGCACACAGCTGGTGCCAAACAATCGGGATTTATCCCCTTCGATATCTCTCGCGATGAGATGATATATTCTAAAAGCTTATACCATAAATGTACGCTTTGTCACTAAAATAAGATAAGTGCCACTATGCACATAATTAATGAACCTTGGGCGAGAAGTACAACTTGGAACCTCGTTTGGACTTCGATTAGAGTAAGTCCTCCTTCCAAATCTGAATTCGCATTAGGCGGTGAGGTTGGTCATGGACCCAAATGGTCAAGTCTTTTTAAACGCTTGTGTGAAATTATAATGTTCTCGAACACTTGTCATACTTTCCCATAAGACTCAATCTTTTGGAGTCTTCTCTTCATACGTTTCCCATAAGGATCATTTCCTTTTTAGTACATGTCTAAACTTTAATCATTCCGTGAAAGTTCCGGGTTATTGACGGGGCTAAAGATGCACAAGCAAATGTCGTTGATTAGCCTTATCAAAATAAATTATCCTAACAAACCTACTAAACAAAGTATAGCAGACAAGTAAGGGTCGAATCCCACAGAGAAGGTATGATGTAATATGCAATCGTGAATGACAAGTAACAAGCAACTGGGGGTTTTGTAGTCAAGAGAATGAAGCAAATAAGCATGCATATTGAGTAAAATCGAGAGAATAATATGAGGGAAAGTAGTCCTGTTAGAGCGAAATCCACAGTACAAAGATAGAGTTTGATCCCTGAAATCTATTCAATCCAAGTTTAATTATTTATCCTTATAGTCGTTCCCACCTTAATCGTAAGTACTATTGATTCTCACAGTTGTCAATAGACTTATCACTATGCCAATGATAAAGTACAACTGATTCTCACAGTTGTCAGCGTACTTTAGCACCAACACAGCAATAGCGATGCACACAAGGATTTAGGATACATGCAAGTAGAAAGACGTACAAGTACTCACTCCCCTACTTAACATGCAGTTGATTCTCACACACAAGTGTACGCTCGGAACCCCTATACGCACAAACGTGTTTGCCACTAGATATGCACTCGGAACCCCTATATGCAATCCTAGCAATTGATAACAAGCATTCAACCTAGGTGATCAGGCTAAGAAGAACAACTAGAAATCGTAGACGTGGTAAGCAAGAGAATCAATCCAACAATTATAAGGATAAGAACAAGGAATAGAAATCTCACAAACACATCAAAGTACTGCTTCAATCGTCTAATAGAACAAAGGAAAGTTAGTTCTCCATCAAAGGGGATGAAAAACTATAATATGAAATAACGATCAAAAGTAGTTCGATAACAAGATGTGTCTAAGTGTTCGCAGACTGGCTTGGAGGCTGTGGAACATTAGGTTAAATAGAGTTAACCTAAAGCCCAAGATCACAAAATCAATCCAAAAGGAAACAAATAAAATAACAAAGTCTGAAATAGAAATAAAAGGAAATAAATATAATCTGGCGCGAGGCAATAAACACGTCCACCGCGGGGCGGTAAAGATCCACCGCAGGGCTTCTGCTCTCCACCGCTGGGCGGTGGCCTCCTCTCACGCGGGGCTTCATCATCACTGGGAGTCATCACCGCGGGGCGTCACTGCTAACGCGGGGCGGTGAACTCCAGACTTCAACTCTCATCTTCTTCTCTTCTCCAGCTGCTCTCCAAATACTACCAAGTGTTGGTAGCCTTCTCCATAGATGTTCCAGCAGCTCCATCTCCATCTCTAAGCTCCAACTAAGCTGCCAATCCTTGGATTTCTTTACTTCTCTCCATAATATCTGGATCGCAGACTTAGCACTAAAACAACTCCAAAACTCCTCCAAATCATGCTAATAGATGCTAGAAAAGGTGTATGAAATAACACCTATCAGTTATATATCGTACATTCGGTTGTTATTCGAGGGACAATGATAGTAAACAGTTACGATCACTAGAACCATCTGTTTTCACCTTTGCATAGTCTTTCATTAGACTAACCAATCGGGTTTTATTCCTTGCATGGTTGGCTGGTGTCATCCGTCCTATACGACATATCAGTGGTTGGTCCCCGAAGTCCGAAGTAACCATTGAAGAAGAGACTTGCAGTTGGAGATTCAAGTATTAGTATTTTTAAAGGTTGTCAATTATTATTTATTCTTACCACTAAGTCATGTAATAGATTTATTCTTCAAGTTTTCCGCTGTGATTTCACTCTGTTGTAAAAACACTCATCTCGTTTGATGAGAGATCTTTTAATATAAATGGTTGAGTTCCATTTAAAAATGTATTCCGTTGTTAAATCCTTCGTTGTTTAACATGTTTATTTAAGATTAATTGTTCCGATTAAAGCCTTGGGTGACATCGGACAGCAACGCCTGAGGTCACTGGCGTGTGGCATTTCCGACAATAAGTCGGGGGTGTTACATTTTGTTATATCATCCTCTTTAACTTCCAGTTTGAATCTGAAAGGGTCTCGCACAGCTTCTGAAGCTTATCTCTTTCCCGCACCAATTCTCTGATAATCTTGGCAGCATTGTCGTCGTATGGTGGATCAACCCACCTGAAGCTACGACAACCTCTCATTTCCCCATCCCGCTCCATTGGGATATAATCCTTGTATGCGAGGTACCTTCTTTTATAGTGAATTGGCCTATCGCAAGTGTACAAACCGACTGGGAAATTGCATTGGCACATTGAACCCAGCGCCAATGAATTGTTGGACGTGCTGGACGACGAAGCCATACTACCCCACGATCTTGATTTCTTGGATCTGAATAATGTTACCGATAATGAAATTTGCTGATCTTGAGGAGGGTATTTCTTCAATACCGAACTTGAATGGCTACTTGGGTGGGTGTGGAAGTGATGAAACCAACAGTGGTATTTATAGGCATTATGGGCGACACATGATGCATTCCAAATAACTATTATGGGTGGCACATGGTGTAGCCCACACAGATGATTATATCACACATCTGGACGGCACCTGGTGCAGCCCACACATAACTAATATGGGCGGCACATGGTGCAGCCCACACATAACTAATATGGGTGGCACATGGTGCATCCCACACTATTATATTGTATCCTTCGTATGATTATTCATGTGATTATAACATATGATTATATCATATGATTATAACATATGGTTACAACATATGATTATATCATATAGTTATATCACATAACTATATGATATAACCATATGTTATAACTATATGATATGATTATATCATATAGTTATAACATATGGTTATATCCTGTAGTTATATAATATATGATTGTATCATATCGTTATAACATATGATTATATCATATCGTTATAACCTATGATTATAACCTATGATTATATCATATGTTGATATCACATGATTATATCCTAATTATATCGTATCGTTATATAACATATGATTATATCCTATAGTTATAACATATGATTGTATCATATCGTTATAACATATGATTATATCCTATAGTTATATAAAATATGGTTACAACATATGATTATATCATATAGTTATAACATATGGTTATATCCTGTAGTTATATAATATATGATTGTATCATATCGTTATAACATATGATTATATCATATCGTTGTAACCTATGATTATAACCTATGATTATATCATATAGTTATATCACATGATTATATCCTATTTATATCGTATCGTTATAACATATGATTATATCATATAGTTTTATCACATGATTTTATCCTATTTATATCGTATAGTTATATAACATATGATTATATCGTATCGTTATAACATATGATTATATCATATCGTTATATCATATGATTATATCATATAGTTATATCACATGATTATATCATATTTATATCCTATAGTTATATAATATATGATTATATCGTATCGTTATAACATATGATTGTATCGTATCGAAAATACCCTCTTGGACGGCACCTAGTACAACACAAAGGGGTACACAAACTCAACCAACAGTCCCATCTCACAAGTACCCTCGTGGGCGGCACCTAGTGCAGCCCAAAGGTACCCTTTTGGACGACACCTGTTGCCGCCCACGTAAACCACCCTGGGCTGCACTATGTGCCGCCCAAAACTGTCATATTTTGCCCATCATGAACCCCTATATATACACAACGAACTCATCTACTCATTCACACAATTCCCACTCCATAACTTTTCACAAACTTCTCGTGTGTTCTATTTGTTGTAATGACACATTTGGTTCTCAACGTTTACCAAAATGGGTGAATCACCTACAATCGAATGATACGCCAACGAAGTGGGATGAACATGTTTTTCCATGGCTACGAAGGTGGCGAGGTCCACATGTTGCGTATGAGGGATGTCTCGCCTGGAGAGGGGAGGTTATCTTTAGGTTACTTGTTCATGGCGTTATTTTACAATCCAACAACCGGGGTTCGCCCTGGTCGGATTTTTTACTTTCTACCGGGTGTGGATCCTCCCCGACTCCGTGAGGTGGTAGATGAGGAACACATAGCTAAAATTATAGCTCTTTACAAACCTGGTGTTCCAGTCACCCTTTACACCGAGGCTGTACACCCGCAACGTCATATCCCGGGTCTTTTAGAAGATTCGGAATCTGACGTGGACAACGGTAGCTCTGATGAGAATTAGATAGCTTTTTATGATTCATGTTCAACTAGTGTACGCTTTAACGTTTATGTGTGCGTGTATTTGTTAATCATTCTCAAGTAATATTATTGTCTCGTATTGCATTTTCCCGAATCAATAATAATTCGAATAAAAACAAGCGATTATAAACACAATATACGGTCAATCTCAATCAAACTTTCCCCCAAAAGGAAATACAATGACATATATAGAATCAATTACAATACAAAAAGCCTAGGTAAGTATGTCGGGTCGCCCTTGTTCCGCTCGCTCCTCTACATAATTCTTGAACCTATCCTTAAAGCGCTCATGACTATCCCATCCATCAACACTTGGGTCCTTGTAAATGAGCCACTGCCTCGGAGGCTGTGGAATTGGACAACGATCATCAACAAGCCAAATCTGTAAACATAAACAATAAAATTATAACAATTTATGAAAGAATAAGTAAATACCAGAGAGTAGCGCTCCATACGTAATGGTCTCTCTTGCCTACATGTGCTATCGCATAAACCTTTGTCGGAGGCTCAGCACCCGGGGGGGGGGGGGCACAATGGAAGACATGTGTGCGGTCCAAACCATGATAAGACAATAACCGCCACTTGGTGTTCCGTGGCAAACACCAAACCAGTAATAGGCATTATACACCAGAAGTTCATTGTGCACGGTGAATCAATATAATTCAATCTCCTAACAAATGCTTCCACCGTCAACTCTTCCTCCCCAAGCATCGCTATGTAGTTGGCTCGATGTGTTTGGACGTGCTTCGAAAGCTCTAACCGGACATCAATGTACTGCTCTTCTCGGCGACCTAGTAAAACGGCAAGGGAACGAAACCCGCAATGACCATCGCCTTTGACACTTTGTACACTAGAAATGTATGCGAGCATGAAATGATCAATATTCTCACGTCCCCAGTTGAAGCCGAGATACTTGAACGACTTGTTTGAAGCCGATTTGGACTTGTTTGAAGCAGATTTGGACTTTGCAGGTTTAGTGGCACTCCCCTTTGCTGTTGAGACTCCACTGCGAGGTCTTCCGCTAGAAGGACATCCTTTCGATCCTACAGACGATTTTGATCCCACGGACGATTTCACATTGGTCGTCTCTTTCTCTGCATCCGCATCCTCCTCTTCCACTCCCAGCTCCTCATCCATATTCTTCATATTCTGCTTCTCCTTCATCTTCTTACTCATGGCATCCACATGCTCGTCCCAACCCATATTCCTCTTGGTGCCGGTCTTTCTCGCATTCATCCTAGGCCTCCCCTTCTTGGTCTCACCACGTGGCGGGTCTTCAATCTGGCACGATGTAGGGTCATCAATCTCACGCCACTTTTCCGCCATCTTCTTCAACCTAAATCTATCAATTTTCCCACAAAAGAACTCTTCAAAGAAGTCCTGCACCGTGACATTATCCGATGTGATTGCAATACCATCATCGACATCAAGATCCTTAGCATCCACCCCTTCCCATCTGATATGCTTCCAGAAAATATCAACTTCTTCAGGCACTAACGGGTAACCCGTCTCCACATAGACCTTAATTGTGCGTGAGCAAGGCAGTCCTAGTGTGGACTTCCACCAAAAATCATCACATTTGTCCCCAATTTTCCCCTCCTTTGCTAACACAGCTTGGGCATACAACATTCTCAAGCATTTCTCAGAGCACTTTTCAAGGATGCGCTTGAAGAAGACCTTAACCCACTCAGGGCCATTTACTATCTCCATGGGAAAGGCAGTGCAGTTCTTGGTCATCTCAAATCAAATCTTTCGATGATGATCAACAAACATGTTATCGATGTGTTGCACAATTGTGTCGAACCCTCCAACGGATGTCTCAATCATGTCCTTAAGCATAGAGTGCTGACCCTCAACCCTGAAAATAATATAATCGTTTACAATTTACTAAATGAATTTTAAAACCCAATTTGATTGCAAATGTTTGTATGAAAGTTACATGTTTGATGTTCTTGTGGCAAAATGGAGAACATCATCACACCATGCCGCAACTAGCTTTTTCTTATGGTGATTAAACCAAGTTTCCTCCACATAATTCACAAGGCCTTGATTCCATGTCTCTTTAAAGTGAGCAAGTCGCTCTCCATACTCCTCCTTTGTGTGAGACCTCATCACCCGACGAACACTTCCCGAGAATTTCTTCTCGTCAATGTTCATCGACTTAGCATATGCCTTCAAATTACGGTCTACATGGACCTGACACAAATGATGATGAACCTTCGAAAACACCTTATCGGCAACCTTGATCAGTCCTAGCTCTCGATCAGACATGATGCATACGAGACTTTTCCCCCCGAACAACCACTTGAATCGTGTCAATGCCCATGCATAGTGGCTTACCGTCTCCCTTTCCATGAACGCAAGAGCAATGCAATATGTGAAGTTGGTGCAAGTAAACCCAACAATCTGGAACAGTGGCATACCGTACCTATAAATGCAACACAAAAAATACTTCAAACCCGCCCAAAATACCATTATCTACTCATAATACTAAAACGAGTAAGGTTTACCTGTTGGTTTTGTACGTCGAATCCATGATGACGACATTAGGGAACATGCACAACAAATGTCGAGCGTCTGGATGAGAAACAAAAAAGCACGACAATACCTCCTTCCCGTCTTCCCTCGTTTTAGTAGCGGTGTCCAACAAATAGCCTTTGTCCTTCAAAAACCCCAATGACCATTGTGTCACATTCAGATTGCCCAGGGATTTCAACCTCTCCTTAGCCCTAACAGTGTACACTTGCCTCCTCTATACCGTTGAACCCGTATATTCATTCCTAATATGTGTAGAAATAACCTTGGGTCTTGCACCCGCCGCAGTATCAATCATCACTTTTCTACGCTGCTCCTTCGTAAGTCGGGAAGCAAATGCATGGCCAATCAAGGTGGTCGAAAGCATATGGTTATGACATTCTCTAACAACCGATATGGTCCACCCGGGATCTCTAATAGCATTTCCTTCCCTAAAAATACCATACAACAAAAAAGGACAACCCTTCTTCTTTGACCTAGCTTTATTCACTCGTATCAGGCTGACCTTTTTACCATCGACTAACTTCTTTTTCTTGCCGGACCTAGGTAATCCGGATCTCTCACAATGAAATATAATTTTTCTAGACTTTGATGATTTAGTAGTGATCGCCATAAAAAGACTACAACCGACCTTTTGCACCCACTCCATCAATCCCTCCATACTCGAAAATATCTCATTAGTAGTAAAATGGGATGAGAAGTCGATTGCTATAAATTCATCATCACTAGAATCACCCTATTTATATACAAAAATTAGTACATTAGAGACTAATTAATAATTAAATTTATACAAATTAATAATTAAATTTATACAAATTAATATACAAAAATTATGCATTATTTCTAAACAGTCAACATTTCAAAGAATTAGTACAGTTAATATCTAATCATTTTATACAAAAATAAATAAAAATATTACGTACCCTGAAGTACTGAGGAGAAATCGGCGACTGAAAATCATCCTCATCATCTAGAGACGTGGGCGCGCTCAAAGACGACTCCGACAACCCCCTCCAACAAGGATCGCTTGACGACGACATATATATAGCCGGAAAATTACAATGGGTTTGAAGTTTTTTTTTCGTTGTATTTCAATGGTGGTACAACTACTATTACATCTCTCATATATATAGTCGGTCACATGACCGTTAAGACTGAAACAGGTCAATTCTGGGCGGCACTATGTGCAGCCCAAATTGACCGTTAAATTTCAATCGTACACTCTCTGGGCTGCATATAGTGCCGTCCAGAAATCCGGTTTCAGTGAACCGGTTTTCTGGGTTGCACATAGTGCCGCCCATAAACCATTTTTTCCCAAAAAATCCGGTTCAGTGAACCAGATTATTTAAAAATCAAATTAAATCATATTTTTTTTTAAAAAAAATTGAACCCATCTTGGACGACACCTAGTACAGCCCAAAAAAATCGAATTTTCTGGGCTATAATACGTGTCGCACAAGAGAGAGTGCGAGATTGAAAAAAAAAGAGTTATCGGTTTTTCGACCTTTCAAAATCTTGTTTATATTTGAGAATCTTGAGGAAATCAGTAAACGATGTCGTTTCAAGCCTAGCCTCTCTTCTTTCCATCTGCAAAGCACAATCAAAAGAGTCCAAAAAATGGCATTATAATTTGCGGGGCCTATAAATGAAATATGCACCATCAAAAGAACTAATAAGATGAGATTTGGCAGAAGTTTCAAAACAAGACTTCTGAATCTGATTACATTCATCATTCCACTTTCTGGTTATACTTACTAGTAGTACCATAGTCTCAAAATAAGAAGCACTGGAGAGGTAGCTGTTAACTCAAAATAAACTACAAAAGGGTGTTTTGCATTTAGAATCATGTTAGGATTGGATGAGCCCCAAAGCAGGTGGTGAAGCCAGCCAGGACAAAAGCCATAGTCTCAAAATAAGAAGCACTGGAGAGGTAGCTGTTAACTCAAACTGCAGTAGTGTTTCTAAAGGGGACGTCTTGGCATCATGCTTCTATATTTCTCCTTCAAACCATGCTCAGTTCTGCCCTGAAACTCATCAGGGTAAGCATCTAATATCTGTTTCCAGTTTCCCACTCCAAACTTGCTTACACCGCTCATCAATGTATCCTCTTCCAAAGGGCTCCACTGTCTCTCTGTCGCTGCACACGGGAGGAGGAGCTGGTTTGAAAATGCTCCAGCTGAGGCCTCCCACAAAAACTCCAAACCACAGGAAGCTGGCAAAAGTAGCAAGTTAGTGAAACCTATCATGTATATCAACAGAACAAATTGCACACAAAACATGTATATCAGTGCTGAACATAGCTTGATAATTAAGATGCTAGGGTGTTCTGAAGCTCCATTGCAACCACATTTAGGTATGAATTATAGGCTTTTGTCATTAACAGAAGTGAAGTTAGAACATCACATACAACAAACTAAATAAGCTACCATTTCATTACCATGCAGCAGTACGTTCTGATAAATGCGACTTGTTACAAGGCTACCATCACCCTTCCCAGCAGGAGAGACAGGGATAGCTGCAGTTCCCCAAGTCTCAGAAACATGGTGCACACTGCTCGAGCTTGCTGTATCACCATAGCCATCAATAACAGGAACATTACTAGCAACAACTGAATCCTGAGACATAGCTACATCCTCCATAGTCACCGAATCTTGAGCATCTTCCTCTCCCTCCACAACCTCCCCCCATCTTAATCAGATCTTCAGCAACCGTCTCTAGATAAGATGGACCCAAATCATGCCAAGCTTCTTCAAGATAAGCTTTAACGGCTTTGAGGGCCTCATACCTGGTGTTCCTCGCCAATATCTTGCCACGAAGTGCCACGTCATAAACAGCAGCTTCAAGATCATCCTTCCAGCTCCACAATTGCTCAGAGATCAGTTCAGAGTTCTCGGATAGCACAATTTTCTGAAACCTAATCCTCCACAGCCTCCTCAGAGTCTCAATATACTTGTAATTGATCTCAAAATCCTCCAGAAACCTCACAGTGCAGTCCACAGCAACTGCACAGTATGCTGCCTTCAATCTTCCAGAAGCAGCCCTCCCTTCAAAGAAATCCAGCTCGCAGACAAGCTCCATCAAGTCCAGAAGCTTCTCTGAAACCGTTGCATGGTTGAGCTCAGTCTGGGTTCTCCGTAGCAGCAATGCTTTCTTCATCTGGAAATTATCGTCCGGCAAAGGAAGCATTGCTATAATCCTGGCCAGAACTTGATCGTCGTCTAGCTGCCGGTGTAATGGGTAATTTCCTAAAGTGTGGAATTAACCTATAGTTTGGATTAATGTATTATAGCTTATGTTAGAGAGTTAGAAGAAGTAATTGGGCTTTGTAGCCTGCGATGAAGGAAACAGCCCAATTGTCTCTGAAGCCCAGATAGAGAGACCCGACCCGGCTGAGGGAACCGGAGCTCCGCGTGTGACTTATGAGCTTAGTACTTAAGCTCATAACCTACCCTCTCTCCACAGAACTTGAGCTCTGCCTTCTGCTTCCGCCTCACCTCAGAGAGAGAGTTCTAGGGTTTCGCTTGTGAGCTTCTCCAGAGTACTCGACGGTGGTTCGACAGCTCTGTTCGCCGGTGAAGCAATCTTTGCTTCTGGTGGCTCCAAGGAAGAGGCGGTGGTCTATCCTGGTGGAGGCTCTCTCTGGTTGTTCTCGCGTGTGCTTTTGGGTGCTCGCTGGGTTGTTCAAGGGTTTGAGATCTGTGGCGACTGGGTTCAGGGAGTTTCCTTTATCTTGAGTTTTTCTTCTATTCTCTCGATAGCATAAGTTTGTACTGAGATCCAAACTTTATCCCTCTTGTAATCTTTGTCTTACTTAGTGGATTTGGCTTCCTATCTTGAGGCCACGAGGAGTAGGCATTTGTCCGAACCTCGTTAAAACTCTTGTGTGATTTTTTCTTGTTTTTCTGCCTTCTCAGTTCTTTATTTGATTCGATCGATACTGCTTATCAAATTGGTATCAGAGCGAGGTTCTCCCTTTACTGTCTTGCTATCTCTGATCTTGTGTGATTAGATTTGCATGTCTAGGGTTCTTTGTTGCTCTGAGAAAGATCTTGGTATCCTGCTTCCGCTCATAAGTTTGTTCAATCTTGTCAAGTGTGATTGCATGATCTTCTTTTCTTTTGTGACTTGAAGTTTCATGTTCTGATTTGTGACTCTTGATTACTTGCTTGAAATCTTGATGTCATCGTATTGTCTGTAATTCTTGCTTCTAGGTTTTCAGTGAAAGACTTGCTCTCTGTGACCTAGATCTGAGATTACCTGTGTAGTGTGACCGTTGGTGTTACCTGAGGCTCTTGAATACTGTGTTATTCTTTGTAGTTTTTTCATTCTTGTTTATTGTTAACTGTTTAATTACCTACTGACTTGTGTGTCTTGACAGGTACAATGACAGACAACAATATCAGAATGAAGCCCTTTGATGGGACCACAGACTTCGCCATGTGGCAAGTGAAGATGAAGGCCATCCTGATAAAGGAGAAATGTAGCAAAGCCATCAAGGAAGACTACATGGCCGAGACCTCAGCTGCTAGGAGGTTGGAGATGGATGAGCAAGCTCACTCAGAGATACTCATAAGGCTATCTGATGAAGTGGCTCGCCAAGTGGTAAAATATACTACCACTAAATCTCTCTGGAATGCTTTAGAAGAGTTATATCTTACTAAGTCTATGCCATCTAGGATATCTTTACTGTGCAGATTATTCACATTTAAAATGGACACTAATCTGACATTGAATGACAACCTGGATAAATTCCTTAGGATGACTCAGGACTTAGAAAGATGTAATGATAAAATAGAAGAGACTCACCAATCTGTTTTACTTTTGAATGCCTTGCCTGCTCAGTTTGATAACTTTAAGGATGTTATCCAATATGGTAATGAAACTTTGACTAAGGCTAAGATCATAGAATCTATTATCCAGAAAAATGAGACCTTAAAAGTTTTCAAAACCAAGAATTCTGATAAGAAACCTGAGACTAAAGCTGAGGCTTTAATGGCTAATGGCAAACCTAAGAAAAAGTTTAAACAGAAAAAGGATAAAAAATATGAGCCTTCTACCTCTTCTAATGAGAATGATAAAAAGAAGAAATGCTTCTACTGTGGGAAGCTAGGTCATTTTATCAAGGACTGTATCAAAAAGAAAAAGGCTGACCTCAATAAGAATGAAAATGGAAATTCTGCCTCTGTGTTTGAATCTGATGAATACTATGATTGTGAATTGCTTATGTGTTCAGACTCTTCTATTGATGATGACTGGATTCTTGATTCTGGCTGTACCATGCATGCTACTCCTAACAAATCTGTCTTTAGCTCTCTGACTGAATTTAATGGGGGTAAAGTCATGTTAGGGGATTACAGTTCTCTTGCTATTAAGGGGGTAGGGAATGTTCCTCTATGCATGCATGATGGTAAAATAAGAGTATTACAAAATGTGAGATGGGTGCCAGAATTAAGAAGAAACCTATTGTCTGAATCTGCCTTTGATGATCTTAAGTGTCAAATTGTTACTCACAATGGTATAAGAGAAGTCATCAAAAATGGGACTACTGTTATTAAGGGAATTAAGAAGGGTGGGCTATACCATGTTATAACTGCACCTGAACTAAATCTCTCCAAAACTGAGAACAATCTGACCTTAGATCAAACCAAGCTATGGCATAATAGAATGGGACACATAGGAAATAAAGGCCTAAATTATCTGCATAAGCATGGTTTAATTGATAAAAAACCTACAAATTTGAGCTTCTGTGAAGACTGCATTTTTGGTAAAAAGACTAATGATTCTTTCTCTAAATCTACCTATGTTGCTAACACGCCTCTTGAGTATGTGCATTCAGATTTGTGGGGGCCAGCACAGGTAAGTACTGTTGGAGGTAAAAGGTATTTTATTTCCTTCATTGATCATTACTCTAGGAAAGTTTGGCTTTACTTACTTAAAACTAAAGATGAGGCCTTTAATGCTTTCAAAAATTGGAAATGTGCAGTAGAAAACCAAACTGAAAATAAACTCAAATGCCTTAGGACTGATAATGGCCTAGAATTTTGCAATCATGAGTTTAATGAGTTCTGTCTGAAAAATGGGATTAAAAGGCATCTAACAGTGCCTGGAACTCCCCAACAAAATGGTACTGCTGAAAGAATGAATAGAACTTTATTAGAAAAGGCAAGATGCATGCTAATAAGTTCTGGATTAAAACACTCACTTTGGGGGGAAGCAGTTACAACAGCTGCTTACCTAATTAATAGATCACCTTCCTCTGTCATTGACTTCAAAACTCCCCAAGAAATGTGGACAGGCAGAACACCAAGTCTTGCTCATTTAAGAGCTTTTGGGTGTACTGCCTATGCCCAGATTTCTCAAGGAAAATTGAAGCCAAGGGCCCAAAAATGTGTTTTTCTGGGCTATCCAGAGGGTGTAAAAGGATATAAGCTTCTCCTTATACAACCTCATGGATATAAGGTGATTGTTGCTAGGAGTGTTACTTTTAATGAAACTGATTTTCATTTTAAGAAAAATCTAACAGCTACCTCTGAGCAGACAGGTACACATGATGATGAAATAGAAACAGAAACAGTCAGCAAACACTTCTATGATCCAGGTCCTGACCAACTCCCAGCTGAGGAAGAGTTTGATCTGGGACAACCCTCCATGAGTCAAGGAGAGTCCAGTGAAGGAAGGACAAGGGATCCTTCAAGTAGAAAGGAGCCAAGAGGTGGTTCACAGGAAATGGGAAGCAACAATTCACAACATTTAGGGGGAGGAAATAGGGAAGAAAACCTAAACTCTCCTAATATTTCTCATTCTGTTGCTAGCTCTTCTAGTATATCTAAGTCTGTTTCAGTAGATTTGCATGACAATGAAACTGAAATGCATGAAACTGAAACTGATGTGACTAATAATGACTTGGAAAACTATCAACTTACAAGAGATAGAGCTCCTCGAATGAGAATACCATGCAAGAGGTTTTCCTCTAATGTTATTGAATTTGTTACTTCTGAAGTAGATATTGGCATTGTTGAATATGCTTTTATGACTGCTGATGTGATTGTTAAACCCACCTTTACTCCTGACACATATGAGCAAGCTGTTAAGTGCTTAGACTCTAAGAAATGGCTTAGTGCTATGAATGAAGAAATAGAATTCATGCATGCAAATAAAACATGGACTCTAGTTCCTAAACCTGAGAATGCTAAACTCATTGCTTGTAAATGGATTTTTAAGATTAAAGAGGGTAATAGTCTTAATGATCCACCCAGATTTAAGGCTAGACTTGTGGCAAAAGGATTCACACAAAGAGAAGGAATAGACTACAACAATATATTTGCACATGTGGTTAAGTACAAAACTATGAGGCTGCTTCTTGCTATGTGCACTGTGTTTGATTGGGAATTGGAGCAAATGGATGTAAAAACTGCCTTTTTGCATGGTGAACTTGATGAGACTATCTATATGCAACAGCCTAAGGGCTTCACTGATAAGAATAAACCTAATCATGCTTGTCTTCTTAAAAAGTCTATTTATGGCTTAAAACAGTCCCCTAGACAGTGGAACTTAAAATTTGATGCTTGCATGATTAAACTAGGTTTTTCTAGAAGCAGTTATGACACATGCCTGTACTTCAAAAACATCAAGTCTGCATCTCCCTTATATGTGATATTATATGTGGATGATATATTGTTAATGTGTAGTTCTAAAGTTCTGATTTCTGGTGTGAAAAAGGACTTGAAACTTCACTTTGACATGAAAGACTTAGGGCCTGCTCAGATGATCCTAGGGGTTAGAATTAAAAGAGATAGAAAAAGAAAGCTTATGTGGCTATCCCAAAAGGATTATATTCAAAAGGTCTTGGATAGATTCAATATGGATAATTCTAATCCCACTTCTATACCCTTAGGAGGGCATCTAGAGCTGACCAAGACATGCTGTCCCAAAAACCAATCTGAGAAAATTGCTATGTCTAAAATTCCTTATGATGTTGCTGTGGGTTCTGTCATGTATGCCATGTTGTGTACTCGACCTGATCTTGCTTTTGCCATTAGTGTCCTCAGCCGATTTATGTCAGATCCTGGCCCTGACCACTGGACAACTATGAAATATACTCTGAGATATATCAGTGGTACTAAAGATATGTGTTTAGTATACTCTAATCACAACAAGGAAAATGAGTTACTTGGCTATGTTGATTCTGATCATGCTAGTAATAAAGATAATAGGAAGTCTACCACATCTTATTTCTTTACTTGGGCTGGTAACTGTATTTCTTGGAAGTCTCAACAACAGTCTGTTGTGGCTTTATCTTCCACTGAGGCTGAGTATATAGCAGCTACTGAGGCTGCGAAAGAAGCTATCTGGTTGTCTGGCATATTGAATGAAATTCAGTGTGTTTCTTATGTTCCAACTTTGTATATGGACAGTCAAAGTGCTATGTATTTGTGCAGAGATCCTGTCTATCATGATAGAACTAAACATATTGATGTCAGGCATCATTTTATTCGTGATCATGTTGAGAAAAAACATATGATTATAAGTAAAATTAAAGGTGATGACAATCCTGCTGATTTTGGAACTAAGATAGTGCCATCTGACAAGTTTGTTTTCTGCAGGGACTTCCTGCATATCTGGGATGTTCCTTGATGAGTGAAGCGACATTGGCCGATGACGGTTGGTTGTCCAAACTCCACTCCTGCTCACCAAATGACTGTGTTCTACAGTTAGAGTTAGGGATTGTAAGACTTAGGAAATCAAGAGGGCATATTGTAATGGGTAATTTCCTAAAGTGTGGAATTAACCTATAGTTTGGATTAATGTATTATAGCTTATGTTAGAGAGTTAGAAGAAGTAATTGGGCTTTGTAGCCTGCGATGAAGGAAACGGCCCAATTGTCTCTGAAGCCCAGATAGAGAGACCCGACCCGGCTGAGGGAACCGGAGCTCCGCGTGTGACTTATGAGCTTAGTACTTAAGCTCATAACCTACCCTCTCTCCACAGAACTTGAGCTCTGTCTTCTGCTTCCGCCTCACCTCAGAGAGAGAGTTCTAGGGTTTCGCTTGTGAGCTTCTCCAGAGTACTCGACGGTGGTTCGACAGCTCTGTTCGCCGGTGAAGCAATCTTTGCTTCTGGTGGCTCCAAGGAAGAGGCGGTGGTCTATCCTGGTGGAGGCTCTCTCTGGTTGTTCTCGTGTGTGCTTTTGGGTGCTCGCTGGGTTGTTCAAGGGTTTGAGATCTGTGGCAACTGGGTTCAGGGAGTTTCCTTTATCTTGAGTTTTTCTTCTATTCTCTCGATAGCATAAGTTTGTACTGATATCCAAACTTTATCCCTCTTGTAATCTTTGTCTTACTTAGTGGATTTGGCTTCCTATCTTGAGGCCACGAGGAGTAGGCATTTGTCCGAACCTCGTTAAAACTCTTGTGTGATTCTTTCTTGTTTTTCTGCCTTCTCAGTTCTTTATTTGATTCGATCGATACTGCTTATCAGCCGGAGAAGAAAGTCAATAATCAACCGTGATGTTTTTGCATCCATTTCACGACCTAATTCGTTCTGAAAAAAACAAACTTTGTGGGACGAAGGTGGACCCTGCACAATAGCAAAAGCTAGGGTTTACATAACGAAGAGTAACATTGTAACCCCGTAAAAGTTAGGGCTTGACAGTAAATTCGCTAATGTCAGTGTCAAAAAACTAAACTTGAGAAAAATGAGTTCGGAATATCGATGATCAAAAGCAGTTCATCAGCACTTTTTTCTTTCACAAAAGAAGAGAAGAGCTAGAAAACATGTTGCAAGTTCTAACCTTTCGATGTGCGTCGTCGCTCAGCTAAAGCATGGTCGTTTCTCAAACAGAGCGTCGCTTGACTCGCTTCACCTCCTACAGCCTTTTTTTTTCTTACTGTCCGACGAGTGTTTATATATGTACGAAATAAGTTAATTTTTCTAAATATTAATTTTAGGATAAAATAATATTAGAAATTTAGAGTTATTAAAATAATAAGTTTAGAAAAGTTTAGGTATTTTTTGTAATTTTTTAAAAATTATTCAAGGGTATTTTTGTGGGGCCAAAAGTGTAAATATGTAAAAACTGGCCGGGTTACTGTTCATCACCCTCTCCAAACAGCCCAATCAAGCTTCATGGTGCATCAATGGCGGTTTTGGGTCGAATTCGGTCCCGTTTTCGCCATAATTCGTCCAATTAAATTTTGTTTCTAAAGATATACTTATTCTTAACCAAATTATATTAAAATCGGGATTTACAACCACCTAGATTGATAGAATTTTATCTTCTAAGTTAAACAGCCCGATAAACCCAAAAGTTCGATAAAATCTAAAATTCGATCTCGTTTGAGATCGCATTTGGACGAAATTTGTGGGGTTGGAAATCTATCTTTAAGAGTATCAAAAACCATATAAATACCCCCCTCACCCATTGGAGGAAATTACCCAATTTCAAGCTCCAAGTTTCCAGCCGTCCCTAAAACGTTCGTGCACTTGCAGTAGCGATATGTCTTTCAACTCTTCACCTTCAGTTACGGGTTAGGTATCAAAGTCTTATTCTTGAAGTCTAGTTTCCAGAGCCACAAACCACGCATCATTTGGAGTCCGGACGAGGGAGATACGAATCAAACAACGAGAGGGTATCAACAAAAAAAACCGAACAAATTCGGTAATGGCTATTTCGTACCCCTATTCGTTTTTTGGTCCAATTAATCATGATTAAGCATGCTAATTGGGGTTACTTATATACATACTGGGTTAATTTAATTTTAGAAGTATTAAAATAAAATTAAGTATATCTTATGTTATTATGTTAAATTGTAAGTTGTTAAGGAATAACACTACAATTGGGTAATGTGTTGGGTTATTTGAGATGATAAATAAATTGAATAACTTATTTATTTAGGCTATGATTATTTAGAATATGCAACTAATGGATCTTTGTATCGTATAAATAATTGTTTTATCGAAAAGCCTTGAAATTGATTTACTTAGAGTTAAGTAATTCAATTAAAAATCAAGACTTGTACTCTTCAATTGTTGTTATTGAATAAATTATCTAATCATAATTTATTTATGTTTTGTGACTTGGGTACATATCGAATTGCATTTGGAAAGAAAATCAAGCAGGAAGCCAATTTGCTTTTCGAAAGCAACCATCTCCGTATGCCGTTCAAGTTCTTTGTGATTCAAGGCAAGTGGTGATTCGCTATTGCATATTTATTCCATATTCATCTTAATTGACAATGAATCGATTGTTCTATTAAGTTGGGATAAATAATTCTTTTTTCATTTGGGAACTTGTTTGAATAATTGTGTGATAACTGAACATTATTATTAGGTTGTATAATATGCTAGTGACGACCCTTGTATATATATTGATATTATTATTATAGGGTGCTAGATATACTTGGTGTGGATTTGTTATGCATTGGCGTTGATATATAAATGCTCGTTTAGCACGAGTATTCGTAGAAACGCTATTTTCTTGCGAGGTTTAGTCGTTTCTTTATAACTTTGTGTTAGGAGGATAAATGCCCTAACGCTTTTGGTCATGACCTACCCTTATTCGAATATAAGTGGTGGTGCACTTAGCTAGTGTCAATTATTCGGGATTTATCTCATTTTATATCTCATTGCGAGATCATTATGGAATTAAAAGCTTATAACGTTAATGCGCGTTTTGGAATTAAATAAGATAAGTGTCTCGTTGCACATAATTAATATACCCTCGGACAAAAAGTACAACGTGGAACCCGTCCGGACTTCTGTCTACGAAAGTCCTCTTATCAATCTGAATTTGCACAACACGTATGCGGTGAGGTTGGTTAAGGACCCGAATATTCAAATAAGTCAATTTTCAAAACTTTGTGTGGTAAGGTTCCCAAACAAATAATCATATTCCTATAAGACTTACCTTCTTGAAGTCTTCTCTTGTTGCATATCCTTTTCATAATTTCTATGAGAGTATATGGGTTATATATCGTCTACCGACTATTATTCGAGAGACAATGATAGAAACTAGATACAATCACAAGAACCATTCTGTTTGAGCCCTTGTTTAGTCTTTCAATAGACTAACCAACCTTTTATTTTCCTTGCATGGTTGGATGGTGTCATCCGTCCTATACGGCACATCAGGTACAACTTCACAGATCGAAACCACGGAACGAAAATGTTGAAGGCAACTGCATTTTCTTTGTCATTTGAATAATTGTTGAGCAAGGTTTAGATCATGTTTTGTGTTTTGAATATTTAAGTCTTCCGCTGATATTTTGATACACATTATTGAGTTGCCGTTTTTGCAATGTCATTTATAATACAATGTTGATTTCTATTTATATATATGTTATTGTTCGTTTAAATTTATTATTTTGCAATCAATACTGTAAAGCCTTGAGTGATTTTGGATATGCGATCTGAAGTCACTGCCGGTAATATTCCTAAGGTTTTTAGGGGTGTTACAGTTATTTGCTCGTATGTGCATAAATTTTTACTTGTATGTACATCATTCTTATTTTACACGGTAATAATCATTATCACATGATCAAACTCCCTAAAAAAAACTCCCACTATCTACAACTTTTCCTTCCATTTCCATGATTTGGAACTTTCCCTTCCACTAACTTATAAATTATTTCAATTTTTTGAATTATCAAATATATAGGAAACTCATTTATTTTCTCTTATTAAATTATTTTAATAATTGTTTCCTCTATAATCAATTTATTTACATTAATAATTGATAGGTTACCAACAAATTATTTCATTCAAAACACAATTTTGTAACCATTTTATTTGAGACACTATATTTTGTAACCATTTTATTTAAAAAACTATATTTTTCTTTAAAAAATCAAAAATAATTAAACATCCTTTGAAGGTTATAAATATTTTAATATACACTCATAACTATGAAAAAAATATGCCATTTTTGTTTAATCCTCGTACAAGATATGGGTAGAGGTGGCCACGGTTCATGAACCGCCGGTTCAAGTTCAGCCGTTTTCCCGCTGGGTTCCCACCGGTTCGGAACCCGGTTCAAAAAAAATAAAAAATTAAAAAATTAAAAAAAAAATTAAAACATTTAAAAAAAAATTCAAAAAAAAGGAAATCGGGTTCCCGCCGGTTCGGAACCCGGTTCAATTTTTTATTTTTATTTTAAAAAAAAGGGCTAGGTTTTGTAGCTTTTTAAAGGGTATTGTAACATTATATGATTTAGGTTAGGGTTTATAGTTTAGGGTTAAGGGTTTGTATGTTAAGATTTTGTATAGTTTGTGGTTAGGTTTTTTTATATTTAATTATTTTGATGTTTTTTAGTGTATTTATGATTTTTGTAGCTTTTTTAAGATTTAATCATTTAAAGGGTAATGTAGGATTTATGACTCTAGGTTAGGGTTTATAGTTTAGGGTTAAGGGTTTGTATTTTAAGGTTTTGTATTGTTTATGGTTAAGTTTTATTTTAAATTTAATTATTTGAATGTTTTTAATGTGTTTATGTTTTTTGTAGCTTTTTTAAGATTTAAAGGGTAATGTAGGATTTAGGACTCTAAGTTAGGGTTTATAGTTTAGGGTTTGTATTTTAAGGTTTTGTATTGTTTATGGGTTATGGTTAGGTTTTATTTTAAATTTAATTATTTGAACGTTTTTAATGTGTTTATGTTTTTTGTAGTTTTTTTAAGATTTAAAGGGTAATGAAGGATTTATGACTCTAGGTTAGGGTTTATAGTTTAGGGTTAAGGGTTTGTATTTTAAGGTTTTGTATTGTTTATGGTTTATGGTTAGGTTTTATTTTAAATTTAATTATTTGAATGTTTTTAATGTGTTTATGTTTTTTGTAGTTTTTTAAAGATTTAAAGGGTAATGTAGGATTTAGGACTCTAAGTTAGGGTTTATAGTTTAGGGTTAAGGGTTTGTATTTTAAGGTTTTGTATTGTTTATGGCTTATGGTTAGGTTTTATTTTAAATTTAATTATTTGAACGTTTTTAATGTGTTTATGTTTTTTGTAGCTTTTTTAAGATTTAAAGGGTAATGTAGGACTTAGGACTCTAGGTTAGGGTTTATAGTTTAGGGTTAAGGGATTGTATTTTAAGGTTTTGTATTGTTTATGGTTTATGGTTAGGTTTTATTTTAAATTAAATTATTTGAATGTTTTAATGTGTTTATGTTTTTTGTAGCTTTTTTAAGATTTAAAGGATAATGTAGGATTTAGGACTCTAGGTTAGGGTTTATAGTTTAGGGTTAAGGGTTTGTATTTTAAGGTTTTGTATTGTTTATGGCTTATGGTTAGGTTTTATTTTAAATTTAATTATTTGAACGTTTTTAATGTGTTTATGTTTTTTGTAGCTTTTTTAAGATTTAAAGGGTAATGTAGGATTTAGGACTCTAGGTTAGGGTCAGGGGCGGACGCAGGTGGGGACCAGTGGGGGCTGTAGCCCCCACTGGAATTTTCAAAAAAAAAAAAAAAAAATTTATATGGGATTTTTTTTCCTCGCCCAAAGTTTTAAAAAAAAAATTCCCAAAAAAATTCAAACAATTTTTTCTAGTTTTCCAATTTTAAAAATATTTTTTACATAGGATTTATTATGCATAATTCTCAAAATTACTAAAATTTATCCAAATTTGCACACAATTTTTCAATATGATATGTAATATTTTCACTATATTTATCCTTATTTGTGTTAAAATTTTCAAAATTTAGGGTTTATGGATTTGTAAATTTTACAAATTAATTTTTATACAAATTTGTTGAGATTACGCAGTGAAAGTAGTCTGTAATGCTAAATTTTGTGTAATTTTTGGTCAATTTTGAGTAAAATTTCATTTGAAGTTTGGATATAGAGTTTGTTGTTTGAAATTGAGATTGTTTGTGTAAAACAGATGATAGAATTAAAAATTACGGTTTAGGGTTTTGTATAAGGTAGACGGTAATATTTTACTCTTCAAGTTTTTAGCCCCCTTTGGATTATAATCCTGCGTCCGCCCCTGGTTAGGGTTTATAGTTTAGGGTTAAGGGTTTGTATTTTAAGGTTTTGTATTGTTTATGGTTTATGGTTAGGTTTTATTTTAAATTTAATTATTTGAACATTTTTAATGTGTTTATGTTTTTTGTAGCTTTTTTAAGATTTAAAGGGTAATGAAGGATTTATGACTCTAGGTTAGGGTGTATAGTTTAGGGTTAAGGGTTTGTGTTTTAAGGTTTTGTATAGTTTATGGGTTATGGTTAGTTTTTTTATATTTAATTATTTGAATATTTTTTAATGTGTTTATGGTTTTTGTAACTTTTTTAAGATTTAAAAGGTAATGTAACATTATATGATTTAGGATAGGGTTTATAGTTTTAGGGTTAAGGGTTTGTATTTTAAGGTTTTGTATAACTATATGGTTAGGATTTTTTTATGGGTCAATTACCGAAAACCACCCGTCCAATAGGCCATATTGCCCAAAACCACCCCTTTAATTCGATATTACCGGAAACCACCCGTGTATCACGTGCCGTTAAACACTCGCCATCCGACGTTTAACTCTGTTTCAATTCTGTTAATTCTGATTTTTTTTATTTAAAAGTAATTAAAAAAAGAGTAAAAAAAGAGTAAAAAATTGGGTCTTCTTCCCCATTGCTCCTCGCTCGCCTCTGCTTCCTGGCACTACCGGTGGCTCCGGGGATAACGGCCGGATTTCGGTCTTCGGTGGATGGCTTTACCGACCGACGTCTTCTCTCCTTGGTTGCTTTCGCCGGAGGGTTTCCGTGGCTTCGATAATGTTGATTTCAAATCCAAATTATGTGCAAAATCAATCGAAATTGTGAACTGCTGTTTGCGCCACAATCTCACCGGAGCTTCACTGTTTCCTCCTTTCATATACACAGACCACCAGAGCATCACCGGCGCCACAGCCTCGCCGTCTCCGCGGCTCGTCCGTGTCTCTTTCACTGACTTCGATGCTACTGACTCCTCCAGCGACGATGACAACAACGGAAGAAGCTATGCCGGCCCCGGGTGAAGAAGCACATCACTGAGATCAGGATCGGGATATATCGGGAGAAAAGAGAGCGACCGAAACCGAATACAAAAGAGAGGGCTTTTCCGGCGGGGGATTTGTGTTGTGGCAAAACAAGGGAGGATTTGACTCCGGCGGGGGAGAGGAAGTTTCGGGGAGTCAGGCGGAGGAAGTGGGGGCGGTGGGCGGCGGAAATTAGGAAGAGGGCCAGGATTTGGCTTGGGACTTACAACACGGCGGGGGATTCGTTGCTCGCCTCGCTCCCTCCATTCGATTCAGAGGTGAAGAGGTGGACGGGGGAGTGGCCGGCGAAGACGAGGTCGGAGGGGAATAGAGGGGAATCAGAGGAGAAGAGGAGGAAGAGGGAAATGAGGAAAAGGAAGAGGACGGAGGAGGACTCGAGGGAGGCGAATAGGTGGACGGGGGAGCGGTCGGCGACGAGGGGGTCAGGGGTGGAAGCGGAGATGAGTTGCAACGACGAGTTGCAGGGGACGAGTTGCAGGGATGTGGTTAGGGGTGGAATTAGGGTTAATTAATTTTCTTTTTTCTTTTATAATTTTCTTTTTCATTTTACTTTAAAAAAATTCAAAAATAGGGATATGGGCCCGGATTAAACGGATCTTAAACGGAAGTGAAGGATGGGTGGCGAGTGTTTAACAACACGTGATATACGGGTGGTTTCCGGTAATATCAAATTAAAGGGGTGGTTTTGGGCAATATGGCCTATTAAACGGGTGGTTTTCGGTAATTGACCCTTTTTTATATTTAAACATTTTTTAATGTGTTTATGATTTTCATAGCTTTTTTTAGATTTAAAGGATAATGTAATTATGTAACATTATATGATTTAGGTTAGAGTTTATAAACATTAGACATAGTTTTAGGGTTAAGGGTTTGTATTTTAAGGTTTTGTTACTTTGTAGAGTATGATTTATGTTTTTTTTAATATGTTTATGATTTTTATATCTTTTTTAAGATTTAAAGGGATTAGTAGGAATAGTAAGATGTATAACTTTAGGGTTTAGGGTTTTAGGAGTGTTTTGGATTTTAGGATAATTATAATGGATATTTCATTTTAAAAATATTTATATTTCGCCTGAACCGCCGATTAAACCTTCGGTAGAACCGCTGGTTGAACCTCTGGTTCGACGGTTCAACTATGCCTTAAACCGAATCCTAAACCAGTCGGGACCTTGAACCGCCGGTCCGATTTCGATCCGATCCGGTTCAGGATTTGACCGAGTTTGACCCGGTTCGGTTCACCGGTTCCGGTTCAGGATTGACCAGCTCTAGATATGGAGACTGCAGTGATTAGTATTCAAAGGATATGGGAGACTGCACTGACTAGTATTCAAAGGGTTATTACTTTGTAAAAACTATATCTAAGTTATCCTCCAAGACTTGTTTAGAACAAAAATGGTTAATGCGTGGAAATTAGTGCCTAGATAATAATTATTCGCATAGTATGGTTAATTTGATTGATATATTACATTACCTATTTATATTAAAAATGTTTGGTAAACCTTAATTATTCATATTTGGTACTGCGTAGTACAATTATAAATGTAGCATGACCTAATTAATTATTTTATAACTAATTATTGTGGTGAAACATAGATAGCGATGTGTTGGTTTGTTTATTATTGGAGAAAAATAGTTCGATTTATTTACTATATTTACATTGTTAACATTGGTTCTACTTCTACGGTATACGTTAGAAATTTATTTTATTTTAAAGAAATATCATACTTGTCATAGCCAATAAACTACTCCGTATAAGGGTAGGGTGAATCTTTAAGCAACATGCAAACGAGCTCAACTGAAAAATCATTCATCGATCCTTAATATTGAAATGTGGTCAGGAAAGCCCCTCAACCTCCTTTGTTTGGATGAACTATAAATTTACTTTTGGATAATAAATATTTGAACAAATGTATTTTTTTTTTGCCTTTGATAATGTATAATTTTTTGAAAAAATCAATAGTATATAATGTGCTAATATTCAAATTCACAACAATTGAACCAGATATATATTGCTCAATCAACTCAGCTATACTATTTTTGTAAGATATAGGGCTCATTCAGTATGACATACTTTTTTGGAGGTCTTATCTGGAGAAATCAGATCCGCGCGTCATCTTCCTCCTAAAATGGCGTTCGGCGGCAGCGTGTCTTATGGATGACTGAAGAGGGCTTGTGTGGACTGAAATTTGGTGAAATCTATCAGCCTCGATCTCCAACTTATGGGACTTATGTTAGGAGGCTTATGGATTCCAACTCGATTTTGCCCCTGACTTCAGCTTCGTCATCTTCCTCTTGAAATGGTCTTCCTCGTCGATGTACCCTAGCTTCGTCATCTTGAAGTTGAACGTGGTCTTCCTCGTCGCCAATCACCGAGTTCGTCCAGAGTAAGATCTTCTTCCTCTCTTCTCCTCTTTTCCATGTCTCCCTAAACCCTAAGCTTCTTCCCCCTCTTCGCTCAGATCTGTGTCGGAAGACCCCGACCCCTCCCCTTTTATTGACACCATTTTTTGTCTTCGAACTCTTTTATCGAGTTCAAGGCTGGATCTGGAACCGTAATTCTTCAGATAACGACCATGGTTTTCTAGATCTGGGATTGTAAAGCTCCAATTTGAGCTTATTAATCGAATTGCTATGATTTAGGGTTTATGGTATATGACTCCTCTACGCATGAATTGGGGGATTACATTTTAGGGTTGCAGATAGACCTGTCAAACGGGTCGGGTTCGGGTTTAATCATATCGGGTCGGGTCAATTACATGTCAAAATTTGCGGGTCGATTGTGGGTCGGGTCGTTGCGGGTCAGGTACGGGTTCGAGTCGACCCAGCGGGTCGAGAGCGCCATGTCAAAATTTTATAAAATGATTATTAAATTAATATTTTAATTAAAACAAAAAAAAGTATTATATAATATTTTAATAACAAAATATATTATAATGTTTAATATATAAAATAAAAACACATTTGTAATGACCCAACCCATAAATTTTCGGGTCGAACGGGTCGGGTCACTTTTGACCCAATACTTTTCGGGTCGGGTTTCAACCCAGAAAACGCGGGTCGGATCGGGTCAAAAATTGACAGCTCTAGTTGCAGATGAGATTTGTTTGTTCTCGTTTTGTGCTTCTTTGACGTGTATTGTTCGGAATTTGAGCTTCTCAGCGTAACCAAGTTAGTCATCACTTCATACTACTCTACCTAGCATTTATCTCATGTATGCTACACTATCACATATATTAGATACTTCTGTTTACATATGACAATAAGAGTCCAACTTATTGTAAATGGAGTTCGCCTGCTAAACAACTAACCAAGTTTATGCAATATGTGTTACATGCTTATAAGAAATTGAACATGGATTTGAAAATATTCTGATGTTCACTTGTTTTCTGCAAGGCTTAAAATTTAAAGCATATTACCTCTTAGAGTTACAAGTTTGAAGATTGAGTTTGAGTAGAAGCTGGCTAGAATCAGAAGAAGCAGCCTCGAATCAGAAGAAGCATCGGCGAAACAGAAGAAGCAACGGCGAAACAGATATGCAACCTCATCACGATGCTAGCCTTCATCGTCACTGGAGTTTCTGTCGGGATGGGGAAGGAGCCAAGCTTGAAGATAGGGAAGGATCCAAGCTTGAAGATGGGGAAATGAGCCAAACCCTAGTCGGGTAGCAAGCAGAAATTTGAGGGAGAGAGAAATGTCTCAAATTTGGGGATAAAACAGAACCCCTCAATTAAGGGCAAGTTGGTCATTTTTATCAGAAATTAAGTCTAGATAAGTCATTGATACCAAACGTGTCATAAGATTTCCGCCCTCAATTTCAGCTTCAGTCTCAGCTCAATTCAGCCCCCAACTTAAATTCTCAGCTTCAGGTTCAGCCCCTACTTCAGCCCCAATAAGCCTCAGCCATACCGAACAGACCCATAATCTACTAATTATTATATTTACTAACTTGCTTCATTTCGTTTACTTCGTGTTCTGATTCTCATGGAATAACAAGCAAAATGATGAATAACCCCTTATATAAACACAAGAATAGAAGTAATACACACCAACCTATGGACTGTAGAGGTATCAGTCGTAAAAACCTATGGACTGATATTGAATCCTTTTATAAAATTGAGAAAAATCAAATCATGGCTTTGGTTGAGACAAAAACTGAGAAAGAACCTAAACAATTTTTGTGGCAAAAAGCGGGATTTGATACTTTCCATTTCTCACCAACATCTGGCTTCTCTGGTGGTATCTGTATCAGGTGGAAATCCTATCAGTTGCAAAACGAAATCTGTAAACTTATCCATTTGGACAAAAGATTTATAGCAATTAAATATAAAATTATAGATAAAAACTATTGTATGATGCTTATCTTTGCATAAGCACCACCAAAAGAAAATGAAAAAGATGAATTTTGGACTATTTTAACAAATTTTATTAACCAAACGCACTTACCTTGTGTTATTATTGGGGACCTTAATGAAATTAGTAATATTACCGAAAAAGGAGGGAACCATCCATTACCCTCTAAATTCGTAAGATTACAACAATTCAAGAATAAATGCGATTTACTAGATATTCCCTCACAAGGAGGCGAATTCACTTGGAAGAATTTTTTTACTGAAATTAATAATATTTATGAAAAACTAGATCGTGTTCTTATTCATGATCAAATCCTTCAATGGTTCCCAAGTATATTTACTAAAAATCATGTATTTACTTCATCTGATCATTGTCCCATCTCATTAGAATTCGAAAACCCTAACCCGGTTAAAGCACAACCTTTTAAATTTGAAAAAAATGTGGGCTTCAAGGAAAGACTTTGAAAATGTAGTTAAACAAGCATGGAGACTAGATACTCAAGGAACACATATGTACAATCTTGTTAAGAAAACTATGGCCTTTAAAATCAATGGTAAAAAATGGAATAAAACAACATTTGAGAATATTTTTAAACAACTCAAAGAAATTGAAGATGATCTATCTAAAATACAAAGGGATATCCTTGCTAATCCTACTCCCTACCTTATATCTAAACAAAATAGACTTATTTGAAAAAAAGACAATTTACTATCCTTTCAGAAAAAAAATACTGGAGTCAACGAGCCAAAACTAAACATATCAAACTAATTGATTTCAATACAAACTATTTCCATAGAATAGCAAATGGTAGACGTAGTAGGAAAATCATCAGAGAAATCCGAACACAAGATGAAACGATTATCACTTGTCTTGAAAATATCAGAAATGAAATCAGAAACAATTTTGAAAAAAGATTAAAAAAAGGATCTATTAATCAAAATATTCTGCATGACTATCTTGGGAATATCCAAAATGAAATTTCGGATCAAGAAAATGAAAAACTCACAAAAAGTATTACAAATGAGGAAATTAAAAATGCCATCTTCAACATTGGAAGCAATAAATCTCCAGGACCTGATGGGATGTCTGCTTTATTTTATCAAAAATATTGGCATATTGTTGGACCAACGATCATCAAATCCATTAAAAGCTTTTTTATGGGAAAATCTTAAAACAAATTAATCATACATTTATCACACTAATTCCTAAATGCGACAACCCTAATTCTACAAATCATTACAGACCCATCAGCTTATGCTCCACTATCTATAAAGCAATTTCTAAAATATTAACAGAAAGAATGAAACCAATTCTAGACAAACTAATCCACCCTTTACAAGGAGCTTTTGTCGCTAATCATGCCATTCAAGATAATATTTTAATAGCTCATGAGATTTTCCATTCCTTTAAGGCCAAGAAAGGAAAGGAAGGATGGACCGCCATCAAACTTGATATGGAAAAAGCATATGATAAAATAGAATGACACTTCATCCTATCAGTACTCAAAAAGTTTGGATTTCCTAATCAGTTTATAGGATGGATCAAAGAATGCATTGAAACCGTATCTTTCTCAGTTTTAGTCAACAATTGACCAACTGATATTTTCTTCCCTCAAAGAGGACTGCGACAATGCGATCCCTTATCCCCCTTTTTATTCATTCTTGGTGCTGAAATTTTGGCAAGGAAATTACAACAAGAAGGTAACCTTAATCGCAACCAAATTGGATTTCAAATTTCTAGAATGGTACTAATATACCATTTCTAGCATTTGCTGATGATATCCTAATCTTTGCTAAAGCAAATCAAACCGCTTGTACCAAAGTTAAACAAATTATTGAAGACTATTGTGCCATTTCAGGACAATGTGTTAATTACCACAAATTAGCATTTCAAGTCACTAATAACACGCCTAACAATCTAAAAAAGATTATACATTCTGTACTTAACATACCTAGCACAACTTCACCTGAAAAATATTTGAGTTGCCCAATTATTAATGGTAAAGTTAATAGAGAAATATTTCAAAATACAATGACTAATACTACCAACCAACTTTCAAAATGGAAAGCAAATTCCTTATCTCTTGAAGGTAGAGCAACTCTTATTAAATCAAATCTAGCTGCTAAACCAAATTATCTTATGCAATGTTTTATGCTACCAACTCACATTCACAAGAAACTAGATAAAACAAATAGAAATTTCATGTGGAATGAAGATCCAAGTCATAAACCTCTTATAGGATGGGATAAAATATGTAAAAATAAGGCTAATGGTGGTATTGGTATTAGAAAAACCCAATATATGAATAAAGCATTACATATGAAACTCATATGGAAAGTCTTTGCTGAATCAGATAATATTTGGGTCAAAGTTATCAATGAAAAATATCTAAAGAATATCAACATACTACTTTATGAAGAAAAAAAGGCAATTTCTCCTAGCAATGGTCACAATTACTAAAACCAAGAACTGAATTCAAAGAAGGTCTTCAATGTCTTGTAGGCGATGGAAAAGCTATTAACTTTTGGCAAGATAATTGGCTTAATGACATTGACCTACTAAATGAACGATTACCAAACATAGTACCAAATCTGAACTCAACTGTTAGTGACTTCATTACAAATAAACAATGGGACCATAGTAAATTAATCAATATCCTTAATACCTCTACTACCAAGAAAATTATGGATATCCCAATACCTAATAATGATATTATTGATAGGCTATATTGGAAACCTAGTATTAACGGTTGGTTTTCAACAAAAATAGCATTTGAAATGATAACCAAACAACAAAATCATCCAATTAATGAATACTCTTGGTTATGGAAACTTGATATCTATCCAAAAGTCAATTTTTTTTATGGAAAATATGTTATGACGGATTACCAACCAAACTTAGATTAACACAAAAACATGTAGCAGTTCCACTAGCATGTGACTGTTGTAATAATCTTGTCGAAGATATTAATCATTTTCTATTCCAATGTCCATTCACCCTCAAACACATCAAATTACAAAATAGCCATATTGAATCATTAATTAAGAATATTAACATATACAACAAGACATCCAAAGTTTTAATGAATGAAATCAATAATTCACTATCTAGGGATGAAATTATCTGTCTTGCCACTACCTGGTGGGGACTTTGGATTAATCTGAATCAAATTATTTTTAATTATTCTGTTGTAGATAAAATAAAAAATCTTAAGAATTACATTCAAAACCTCATTTTAAATTGGAAGAAAACAAAACTCAATGATGTCGAACATATTGTTAACCCAAGGAAAAATAATGGAATAATTAGAAAAATAAGAAACTTAAAATGGACTAAACCTCAATCAAATTACTTTAAAATAAATTTTGATGGATCTAAACTTAATAGTGGAGAAGCTGGATTAGGCTTCATAATTAGAAATGATAAAGCAGAAACAATACACATGGATAATAGCCGACATGGCTATAATACCATTTTAATGATTGAAGCAATGACGCTTAGGCAAAGCATTACTAAAGTTAAACAACTTAACCTTTCTTTAATTGAAATTGAAGGATACAACATTTGCCTTATTAACTCTCTTAAAGGCATTTGGGCTTGTCCTTGAGAAATCGAAATGGTTGTCGCATATATCCTCTTTGACATCCATTCTTTCCAAGATGTCTATATCAGACATATTTTTCGAGAGGTGAATCGTTCCGCTGATTATATTGCTAAACTCAGCTTTTCATCTCATATGTCTGATCTCACTCTTGATTCATAACTTCGTGTTCTCATCCGATAGGATGCTCTAGGCTGACCTATGTGAAGACGTTAGGCCAGTCTAACGTCATTAAGCGGTAGCATAGCATTGTAGCTGTAAGTGTGGAATAAAACCCACTTGGGGTTACCCTTGTATAGATAGCCATATATATAGGATTACAATAGGTGTGAACAAGATAATCCTAGTTTTTGTACAATAGGAAAATAATGTTGACTATCATCCCCCCGCAGTCGAAGCGGCAGGTTTTTGGACGTTTAGACTGTATCTGAAATCTAAAAACAACGGAGAGGGTAACCCTTTGGTAAGAACATCTGCAAACTGCTTGGAAGACGACACATGGAGAACTCGAATAGTACCCAAAGTGACTTTATCGCGCACGAAATGCAAATCAATCTCAATGTGCTTCGTTCGTTGATGTTGAACTGGATTTGAAGCCAAGTAGATTGCGCTAACATTGTCACAAAAAAACAAGAGTTGCAGAATCTAGGGGACGGCGAAGTTCAAGCAGAAGGTTGCGTAACCAACAAGACTCAACAACAACATTAGCTACCGCCCGATACTCGACCTCAGCACTAGATATGGCCACGGTGGTCTACTGTTTCGAGGACCAATATATGAGGTTTGGGCCTAGATAAACACAGTAAACCGAGGTAGAGCAACGAGATGTAACACCCCCGACTTATGTCGGTAGTGCCACACGCCAATGACCTCAGACGTTACTGTCCAAAGTCACCCTAGGCTTTAATCGGAACAATTAAGCTTAAATCAATATATTAAATAACGAAAGTTTAAACAGCGAAAGACATATTTTAAATAAAACTCAACCTTTTATTAACAGACTTCTCCTAAAATGAGAAGTGACAATTTTACAACAGAGTGAAATTACAGCGGAAGACATTTAAATTACACAGCGGAAGACTTTTAAGAATAAACATATTACATGACTAGGTTATAGAAATTTATATATTAAAGTAATACTTAACAACCTTAAAACACTGACACTTAAATCTTCAACTGTAAGCCTCTTCTTCGACTGGTTACTTCAAGACTTCGGGGACCAACCACTGATGTGCCGTATAGGACGGATGACACCAGCCAACCATGTAAGGAATAAAACCCGGTTGGTTAGTCTAATGAAAGACTATGCAAGGGTGAAAACAGAATGGTTCTAGTGATCGTATCCGTTTACTATCATTGTCCCTCGAATAACAACCGAAGGAACGATACATAACCCGAAACTTTCACGAAATGATTAAAGTTTTAGACATGTACTGAAAAGAAGACTCCAAAGAAATTGAGTCTTATGGGAAAGTATGACAGATGTTTGGGAACATTATAGTTTTCACACAAGCATTTTAAAAATGACTTGATCATTTAGGTCAACGACCAACCTCACCGCGCAATGTGAATTCAGATTTGGAAGGAGGACTTACTCTAATCGAAGTCCGGGCGGTTTCCACGTTGTACTCCTCGCCCGAGGATATATTAATTATGTGCATACTCGCACTTATCTTATTTAATTACAAAGCGTATATTCACGTTAAGTTTTTAATATGATCTCGAGTGACAACGAGAAGGTTAACACAGGGTGACAATACGTCCATCCCAAGTTGCACTAGCAAGGTGCTTAACACCTCCTAACCTTAACGAGTGGATAGGAAGCAATGGTCATGACCGTTAAAAGTATTAGAGAATTATCTGCCTAATACCAAGTTATAAAGAAACGACTAATCCTCACCAGGAATTAGCGTTCCTACGAATACTCGTGCTAATCTAGCATTAAGTTTACATTTAAAATCCACAACAAAGCCATTACGGTAATTAATAAGTATAATAGTGTTATTTCTAGCAATATATACAACCTATTATAATATCATATTTTAATCACATTATTTATAAAATCTGTTCCCAAACGAAAATAATATTTCATTCCAATTTAATTAACAATCAAAATAATTGATAACTAAAGAAAATATGGAATGATTAAGCAAGAGCGAACCGCCACTTGCCTTAATTAGACAAATTGACGATGTCGGGTTTCGGGATCTGGAAACTGGAATCTGAATACGGATTCCTACGACGACGTCGACACAAAAGACGGAACCCTAAGTTAGATTCGGTACGAACGAATACGAAACGAATCGGAATAACCGAGACGAACAAGTGAAATGAAGGAAATGAAGCTAATCCGCGGTCGCAGAATTCATATCTGCGGTCGCGGAAGTTCATACCCGCGGTCGCGGAAGTTCATACCCGCGATCGCGGTTTGCCCTTCCGACGACGGCTTGGAGGCATTCGAGCTTACCCACGACGACGAATCGGCTCTTCGCTCTTACGACAGCTGCGCACCCCCACCGCTACTTGCTCTTGGCTTCACGACACCTCCAGGGCACTTCCGACGACCTCCAACAACTCTGGCGAACTCTAAAAACTCCGGCGAAACTTAATACGAGAGAGAGAGAGAGAGCTTGATGGAGATGGATGCTAAATTCCGAGGCTGAAGACCCCTATTTATAGGGTGAGGAGGAGCATAACGGCGGGCAAGCCAACCGTTCCGACTCCCTCCACCGGCGAGCATTGAAGAGCACGTGGCGAAGTCAAAGCGGTCGAGCTCGGATAAGCACGACGAAGACGACGAACACTGTTCCGCGATCGCGGAAAACACTTTCGTGATCGCGGAATTGTCGCGAGCGCGTCCGTTGCTCTTTAGTCGCGGATCCTCCCGCGGTCTAATGATAGGTCTTATTTTTAGTGCTTCTAAGAATATTCTAAGACCTAGTATATAATTTTAAAGGTATAATAATACGTTCAAAAGATCATTACAAAGATTACAGAGGTTCCGAAAACGCCAAACGTGTCGTGCTTACAGAACGAGGGTTGGTAAAATTACCCAAGTATCCTTACCGAAATTGAGGGGTATTACATCACTACCCCCTTAAAAGAAGTTTCGACCCCGAAACTTAGCCGAAAATAGCTCGGAGAAACAATCTTATATTAAGTTACCCAACCTTATAAGTTTAACCATGCCTAACTCATTTAACACTTTGTAACTTGGTTCAAGCAATTCTAAGTTAAATTATAAGCTGGTTCAAATTACAATTAACGTAAGGTTAACCATAGTTTAGATCCTTCACAACCTAAGAGAATTCTATAACTTGCATTCACCAATTATACATTTTACCATATCCCCCTAATGGCAATCATGAGGGTTATTACACGAGAGTCGAGGCAGCCCACCCAATCGGCATCAGAATACGCAACTAGCTGATCAGGAGAGCCCGAAAATAGTTGGAGGATGAGCTCTTTCGTCCCCTGCAGGTAACGAATAACCCGTTTGAGAGCAAGAAAATTCTTCTCCCGAGGATCATGCATGTACAAAAAACATTGCTGAACGACTAAGCTGATATCAGGTCGTGTGAATGTCAGATATTGAAGAGTGCCTGCTAGAGATCTGTATAGGGTTGGGTTGTGAAATTTTTGTCCAGCATCTTAACCCAACTTTGCACATGTATCAACCGGTGTTTTAGCGGGATTACAATATGACATATTAGCCTTCTGAATAATATTTGCTGCGTACTGTGCCCGACTGAGATGAAGTCCGAAACTATTTCTTGTTACTGCTATACCAAAAAAATTATGAAGTTCTCCCATATCTGTCATTGAGAATTCAGCAGAAAGAGTAGCAATACTTTTGGAGAGAAATAAACTGGAAGAAGCAGTAACGATGATATCATCAACATATACCAGCAGGTGAGCCTCATTCCGACGTAGTCTATACACAAACAAGGAAGCATCAGATCGACTGCCTTTGAATCTGAGGTGAATCAGATGAGAGGCAAACCGTTGAAACCAGGCTCGCGACGCTTGTTTGAGACCATAGAGAGCCTTTTTAAGGCGACACACATGATTGGGGAATTACGGGTCAACAAAACCCGACGGTTACTGGCAATAGACGAGCTCTTGCAAGGTTCCATGGAGTAAAGCATTCTTCACATCTAACTGATGGATTGGCCATTGTCGAGCAAGAGCCAATGTGAGAACAATCCAGATGGTGGCCGGTTTTACCACATGAGAGAAGGTCTCTTCAAAATCAATTCCTTCTTGTTGCGAATACCCATGAGCAACCCATCTAGCTTTGTAACGAGCAAGCTTGCCATCGGGTCTATACTTGTGTCGAAACAACCATTTTCCTGAAACCACGTTAGCACATGATGGTCTTGGTACAAGTTCTCAAGTCCCATTTTTAATAAGGGCATTATATTCTTCCTTTATAGAGTTAAACCATCGTGGGTCTTGGATGGCTCTTTTGTGGGAGGTGGGAATGGGTGAAATTTGGATTAAAGTGGCAGAGAGGTTGAAAATTTGTTTGGGTTTTGTTATTCCCGATTTTAATGGGTACACATAGTATGTGTATTTGGCTGAGATGCTTGGCTGTTATTTTGGGGAAGGTTTGATTGGTTATATGAGTGATTTTGGGATTGAATGTGGGGCTAGAGAAACATCAAACAACTGCAAAGCATGCAACTAGAGGAAACAGCATAAGAGAACAAACATAAAAACAAAACAGACCCAAATAAGCAAAAACTACCTTTGCAAGCATCCAAAACTTTGCACCTTCCTTTCTTCAATTAGTAGCCGCCGCCAATGTGCTGCTTTGCATCCCATATGCAGGAGGGCCAGGACAGTCTCTAGCCCAGTGTCCGTACTCTCCACCACTTCCACCAGTAGTTGGCCCAGATTGAGCCACCACTTCCACCAACAGTTGACCCAGATTGAGCCACCGCCGCCGCCAATGTGCTGCTTTGCATCCCATATTAGGGTTTAGCTATAGGGTTTATGCTTAGGGCTTAAGAGTTTAGGGTTTGAAATTTAGGGTTTATGTTTAGGCTTTTGGGTTTATATTTATTTTAAGTTCAGAAATATAAACCCTACATCTAAATTCTAAACCCCTAAGCCCTTAACCCTTAAAGCGTTTTTAGGGTTTGTGGTTTATGTTTAAAAATAAAATAAAACTGTATTTAACGATTTGGGTATTTGCAAAAAATCCTAACCCTAACCCTAAACTCCAAAATGCTAAACCTCAAACCCTAAATCTCTAAATCTTAAACCCTAAACCCCAAAACCCTAAATCCCTAAGCCATTAACCCTTAAAGCATTTTTAGGGTTTGTGGTTTATGTTTAAAAAAATAAATAAAACCGTTTGTATTTAACGATTTGGGTATTTGTGAAAATCATAACCCTAACCCTAAACTCTAAAACGCTAAACCTCAAACCCTAAACCTCTAAGTCCTAAACATAAACCCTACGCCTAAACCCTAAATCCATTAACCTTTAACCCTAAATATTTTAGGGTTTTTTTAATTGAAACCGTTTGAATTTAACGATTTGGATATTTCGCGAAAAAATAAAAAATTCAAAATTATCTAACAAAATTGTCAAAACTTTGAAAAGATTTCGCAAAAAAATCAAAAACTCAAAATTACTTTGCGAAATTGTAAAAAAAACTCGGAATTATCATACGGAATTGTCAAAATCTTTAAAAAAATTGCGAAAAAGTCAAAAACTCTAGTTAAATTTTTTAGTTAATTTACCATTAATAGTTTTAACAACTGATAGATTGCCGCTTTCAGTTTCATTTTTTTTTCTTCCTATTTTCATGTTCTTTGCCTTTATTTTTTTTAGAGCAAGTGCTTCTGTGGATAAAAATGGAAAGGCAAATAAAACAATTTAAGAGAAAATAAATGCAAAAGCTAGTATATTACTCCCTTCGTATGAAAAAAATTATTATTCTAGAGTTTGACACACTTATTAAGAAATACAATAATTATCCTATATTTTCATAATTTTTTCTTAAAATTTACAATTATTTAATAACTCATCTCAATTATAACCAATAAACATAGAGAATATGTATAAAAAGAGCCAAAAAATACAATTTCCGATATCAAACCTCGTAACTCATAATAAATTATTACTTAAACACCTAAAATGACAATCTTTTATATACAAAAATTATAGGCTAAAATGACAACCTTTTCCATACAGAGTAACACGTATAAAGAAAAATTAAGGAGTACTAGAATCAATTTCTTATTCTAGAAAATACTAAATTTGATAAAACAAGAAGACCATGGTGACTGGTGAGTCATGTTCCTAAACTTTGAGACCAGAATGAATAGCCACCACTCCACCCACAAGATTCTCATATTCAACCTTTTTGAACCCTGCTTCAGCAATCATTTTAGCAAATACGTCCTGCAAAATTGGTACATGGTAACCTTTAGATTCATTATACAGCCATGGAATTATTCTGATGCGTTATATATATATATATGTTGAATGTTTGATAAGTCACCTGTGGCGGGAAGCGACGTATGCTTTCAACCAAGTACTGGTACGAGTCTCTGTCTCCAACCACCAACTCCCCAACAGATGGAATTACAGAGAAAGAGTAATAATCATACCTGGTGCATTACAGTGAAAAAACACAAGCTGAGAAACAAATACTCACACATCAATTATAACAATGTGTATCATGTAATACTCACAGCTGCTTAAACAGAGGGGTTTCAACATGGCTCAGTTCAAGACAGAGAAACCTTCCACCGCGCTTTAGTACCCTATCACAATTTAAATGACCGACGTAATGAAAACGAGGCATATATAGTAATTACTGTGCAAATTTCTCTACCAATACATTGACAGAGAGAACTGCTGACATTTTTACCTGTAAGCTTCTGCAAGAGCCTTCTCTATATGTGTTACGTTTCTTATCCCAAAAGCAATTGTGTAGCCATCCATGGAATCGTTGTTGAACTTCAGGGCTTCTGCATCTCCTTCCACCCACACAAGTGATGAATCTTCTCCAAGACCTATACATATATGAAGAATTATTTCAAGAAAGTAATAACTCCTTCACGAGTAAGAAGGATCCAAACATGGACTACTTGGCAATGATTACTCTTATGCTATGACAGCAGATATTTGGGAAGTGGAAACCAAATAAGGCCAAAGTTATAATGTAATTTCAGTTGGAGCAAATAAAACCCCTATTCAAGCACTCCAAGTAATTAGAGATCCACTGACCACTGCCCACTGGAGTTCTAAAGATCATGAAATTTGAGTCTAGCATGACAATTATTGTTTAAGTTACACTATAAATTGAATTGGAGCAAATATAATTGCTATTGAATCACTAAAAATTAAATCAAGATCCATTGAAAATTTAGGAACATAGAAAATGAGGCTAGCATGACAATCATTATTAAAAATATATGGCAGGGAGTAAGAATGTTGATAATTTAACAAATTTGCACCTTGAGGTTACAAAGCTCAAATTACATGACACAACTTACCGACTGCAAATAATGGATGTAAACAGCTAAACAATTCATAAATTACTGAGACTTAATATGCTAATTCTTGTACCTCTTTCTAGAGCTCTCCTTTTACCAACATCTAACATGTTGGGATTGATGTCGCACGCATATATCTTAGTTGCATCATCACCAGACCCATTTCTCCTTGATAGATGCTTCTTCCTGTTTATGGAATCTAAGACCCTGAAAGCAACATCACCTGAAAATATAGCACCTCAGTAACTTGGAGATGATATCGTAAACTCGAATTAGAAAGAAGACTAAAGAGAACAGGTAAGCTCTAAATAGATTTCATCAAATTATTCTTATCTACTGCAAGTCTGCAACTAAATACCGACAAAGTACCTGTTCCACCAGCCACATCCAGATGCTTCATTCCAGGAAATGGGCTTAAATCTGACACCAGCCTATGGAATAAAAAATAGATGCTCGTCAGACCACAAAAATAGAATGCTTGCTATTAACAATAGAACATTAATGCAGACCTGTCCTTCCACAATCTGTGCAGCCCAGCACTCATCAAATCATTCATAATATCATAATTTGAAGCGACATTGCTGAAGACATTACCAACCATTTTACTTTTTTCTTCTTCATGTACTTCCTTAAATCCTAAAAATTAACACCCGTAGATTATTGGCAAATGCACTTACAAAAAGATAACATCCATGAAAACCAAATTTGACCCATTTTAAGAAGATGTTAAAAGAAACTTCAGTGAATAACAACAAGGAGGCAAGAGATGAAGCTAAATGGAGATTATTCCTTGAGAAATGTTGAAAATCACCCAATTGACAATATCAGAAAATCACTATCAAAAACTATGAGCAAGTTTTAGAAATCAATTCAAAGTCCAAATTATGTTTCATCATTTAATTTAATATCATCATGGACATAAAAAAAATATCAGGAAGGAAAACTGGAAAGAGAGAGCTCACCAAAGCTTGTAGCATGAGAGTGCAAATGAGAAGTGGAAGAAAGCATCGGAAGGTAGAAATTCCGTGCACTTTTAGCAATCCTTCTCAAAGCCATCATGGTACTATAATACCTCTACAACAGAAAGAAACTTATTTTATTTGCAAGGATCAAAAGGAGACATAATAAGCTTTAAGACTGTACAAAAACAAACTTATACCCAATCATACAAATCCGATCTTGTTCTAGCATTTTGTTTTACAAGGATGTAAGTCTGAATTCCAACGAGAAATCAGGCTTGGAAAAAGTGGTCAGTAACACTCTCATAAAAGCCTCAATAATTTTTTTCCCTGGGAAAACCTCCAAAAAGTGGCTCACGAACATCTACTATCAGATAATTTCTTTAGAGTCAATCTTGATCTCCTCTTACCCTTCACCCAAAATGTTCAACCAGCACATGACAGTGTGCTAATAACCTCATTCTCTACTAGTGTCATAATGTAATTCTGTGATTAATCATTAACTACTCAGCTAACATATTAGATAACACTGCAATCACAAAAATTAATTGTGAGATTATATAGCAATCAATACACACCCAAAATAAACCAGTACGATTAAGAACTGAGAATTGAACTCCAACTTATATAAATCGATTTTCCTGAGATCGGATACAAGACGATGAAAAGTGGAGATAAAAGAATATCTGCAACAAAATTTATCCAGGAAGGGAGAACGTCAATGAACACTACAACAAAAACCTAACTGAAGGAAACACTGAAGAACCGAAATCGCAGCAAGTGATCATAACTCAATTTCAATCATGCGAACGAAGAAGAGAACTAAAACGCCCTAGTTGAAGGTAACGTATAGAAATCAAAATTCAATCCAATGTTAAAAAAAATAACTCAATTTTACTGAAATTAGAGACGAAAAGAGTACAATAAAGAGACGAGAGAACACCTACAAGTATGAGAGTGAGTGGTGAGTTATGGAGGATTGCGAGCGGAGACAGGCGGCAAATCTCGTGGGGTTGGAGTCGGCACGCCTCAGTTTTAGGTTGCTACGAGCCTACGACGACTTCGAAGGGGAAAGCGGTTGGTCAGTGGTGGTCGAGACGACAATTGGCGACGGCACAATGCCGAAGTGGTAGCGGCGACGACCTCACACTCACCTTGAATCTGGCTTGGCAATGGTGAGAAAAGAGAGTTGAGAGGAGAAGAAAGACGACTCCTTTTTTTTGCTATATATATTTTTTCAAATAAAGCATTAAAATGTCAATCCAACCAAACACACTTTTTTTTTAATTATTAAGTAAGAATTAGACTAGAAACAACACGAGAACCGATTTCTCAGTCTATAGCATCCTTTCGGATGAGAATTATAAATTCTAAACTAGTTCGAATATCTTTCAAGGAACTAAGTTGGACCTCTTTAGCGATGAAGTCGGTCACCACATTTGTTTTCCGGAAGACATAAGAAATCTACACTGAAGAGAAAAGTTGTAAAATACACAGGATATCAGAAATAATCATTTCAATATCCCATGGACAGTGCCAGATTTGGTTTAGGACATTCACAACGATCAGGTTATCGCATTCAAGTTGAATGTCGGTAATGCCTAATTCATAGGCCTTGAACAGGGCATTTCTTACCGCAAGCGTTTCCGTTTTTAATGGGGTTGAGGTACCACATTTATCCCCGAAGATAAAAGTACGTTCACCCTTGTTGTTTCGGAAAATGTAGCAAAAACTAGATTCACCATTCATTTTTGTTGATCCATCAGTATTGATTTTAATAATTTTATCTGGAGGTTTTTTCCATTTTTTTATTGGTCGTCTGAAGTTATTTGTTCTATGAGGTTTAGGTTTGTCATCTGCTAGGCAGTCAGGATTCCAGGTTTTCGTCTTATTTCAGTTCTCAATTTATTGTTTGATATAAATCGGAACATCCTTGATGTGGTTGACATCATTATTTGGGCTTCCAAAGCTTTGTTGGTTTCTATAGAACCATACTAGTTGATGACCCGTGTCATGCACGGGGTTGGGTTTATTAAATATTTTTATAGTATGATATTAAAATCTTTACCTAATGTGACACTATAAGATTAATACTTTTATATGTTAATATTTAATACCACAATAATTGAAAGTATTACCATAGCTATTCAATCTAAATTTGTATGTCAAGTAAAAAATTACATACCTAGTCATATCAGGTTTTGAAAAACTTCCTTATATACAACATTTGTAGTGGTATTCTGAGGACAACCTTGAAGATCATCAATTAAGATCTTCAATCCACTTCTACTTGTAACTCTAGAAAATGCAACGTAAAGTTGTCCATGAGTAAAAACAGGTTTTGATAGAAACAGACCCACTTGAGATAGTGATTGTCCTTGACTTTTGTTGATGGTCATGGCAAAACAAACAACCACTGGAAACTGTCTCATTTGAAATCTAAATGGAAATCGAGTGTCTGATGGTGTAAGTATCATGCATGGAATACATACTCTGTGTCCAATATTGCTTCCAGAAATAATTTCAGCTTCTACAATATGACTCACAAGTCGAGTGACTATCAATTTGGTACCATTACATAGCCCTGCAGATTGGTCAATGTTCCTGAGTAGCATAATGGGAACACCTACCTTCAACTTCAACACATGACTTGGTATACCAGAAGATCGAATGCCATTGAGGAATTCAAGTGAATAAACACTGACATCATCAAAGCCGCTTTCATCTGTTTTGCAAATACTATCTGAGCTAAGATACACTCTTTCATCCCCTTGTAGTAGAGACAACATGTATTCATTCACCTTATCAACAATCTCATAGGTGGGTGCAAGAATAGCCCTCTCTCGATAATATTGAGCAGGATCTTCGATATCCAGAATAGAAGGATATGTGGCTTTAACAATTGCTGGAATTGGTTCAGAAGCTTCATTTATCAACAAATCAGAAGGAATCTCAATAGTTGATTCACCGTCATTTGAGCCGCCTTGATCACCGTCTCCAACTCTTAATATCCATTCTGAAAATTCTTTTGTTTCAGCAACTTCTGACTCTATACCTCCATGTTGTAGTCTCATATTTCTTGTCAATCTTAGAACCTTGCATGAATTCCATAAATATGAAGAATTTATTGTGGAATAAACAACATCTTGTCTGCTTCCTCCAGGCACTACAGGTAGTATTTGTCTAAAATCCCCACCAAATACCACAACTTTACCTCCAAAAGGTTGATTCAAGCTATTTTTATTTGAAGATCGCATCACATCCCTCAAAGACTTATCTAATGCTTCAAAGCAAAATTTGTTAACCATCGGAGCTTCATCCCAAATTATAAGCTTGGCCTTTGAAATCAATTCAGCAAGTTCTGTACCAGGCTTGATATTGCACGTAGAGTCCTGATGAATCTGAATAGGTATTGCAAATCTTGAGTGAGCAGTTCTTCCACCTGGAATCAATACGGCCGCAATACCACTTGAAGCAACAGTAAGAACTATTTCACCTCTAGAACGAATAGCAGCAGAAAGAGATCTCCATATGAATGTTTTTCTTGTTCCACCATGCCCATACAAAAAGAAAACCCCACCATTGTATGATTCAACAGCAGACATGATTTCAGCATAAACCTCTTTTTGCTCATTTGTTAATTTAGAAAGTAAGCTCTGATGCTCAATTATCAACTCTTCTCTATTGTGTCGAAGCTCATCCTGAATCAACTTGTTGAGGCCATCTGAAATCAAACTCTGATCAGGTTGCGGCATCGATGGAAAATATTTCAAGCTACTTCCATTTTTGTGTAACAACTTTTCTATTTCTGCAAGAGCAAAATTCTGCAATTGTTCCTCACTAAGGCATAAATCTGCACAAACAATTCATATTAATTTTAAATAGTAGTAAGAATTTGAAGGAAAAAAATCATGAGAAAAATTGATAGGATAAATCTTTGTTTAGAATTTCTCGCATATAAGAACTGACAATTGAACTAAATATATATAATTCAATATGTCGTAATTTAAGACGAATATAGATAGATAATTAAGTTTAAGAGTGTATTATTTTTGATCATTCAATATGACAATTGAACTAAATATATATAATTCTAATTGTTAATTATTTTTGATCACATAAGTGCAAGATAAATTTATGTGCAAGAAGTTAAATTTATAATATGTGCAAGATAAATACTTTTAATAGTAACTTTTTAGTAACATAAGTAATTTTATTATACTAAAAGAAAAAAAACCATACCTCTCATTCGAAGGATTCTTCGTTGATGAGAAAGAATATCATCGGATAATACTTTCCATGTAGATTCCCACACATATTCTGGTCTAGACATACTACCTGACATGAGAAGCATAACAAACAAATTTCGAAGGTAGTTTGCAGTACCCCAAAAACTTGCTTCCAATATACCATCAATATATTCCTTTTCATCGTCCAGTATACCAAGTGCATAACACGCTTCTCTAAACGTAGGATAAACTGTACCATCCACCGTCTTGATATCCTCATAGCAAGTGGGACCTTTCACATGATTTAACAAAATCCACAGGTAATATCTTTCTCCACTTCCTGGGGAAGCATGGTAAATTCTACCAACTGTTGTCGGCCCTTTATTACGCTTTCTTTTGCTCCATTCCTTTCTATCTTCTTTCCATACATAATCTTTTGGAAATTGATAGTAAGTCAGATTTCTTGCTTCTGCAGAGCTCTTATTATATTCCATCCAATCCAAAAACATTAAGCCATCTATTCCAGGTCTTTCAATTACAGCATCAATAGGATCATCATCATCGAAAACGACACTTTGTTCATCTGGAAGATGAAAACATAACCTCTGCACTGCTGTAGTTCTATGATGAATGCTAAAAGAAAAGAGTCGCCAAATTGCTTCAGGAGGAGATATATACCTGTCGTATAAAACAAATTGTCAAATATTAAAATGTCATATGCATTATGAGTCAACACAATATACATATATATAAACATATCAATATTAGTTTTATGTCTAAATATGAATATGATTTTACTCGTTATAATCTTAAATAGCTTAACCAATCCTTGTAAACCATGTACAAAATATTAGAGTTGTAATAATACACATGCAATTATATTTCATGGTAAATTGGGAATGTAATTATGTACCTGCAATTGTAGTACTATTTGATCTCATCAACACCGTTAGACATTGATGTTGTAACACGATCATGTCCTTTATTTATATACTTGAATAAATATTTGATTGTATGTGCCTGGTTACACCATTCAACGTTAATGTGAGCATTATAACGGAGCAATAGAGTTCTGTTGTAGGGCACTACAGAACGATTATCAATTTCACATCCACTCTTTTGAAAAATATATCCATTTTTCCTTCTCCTATATATAGGAGAACCTTCATCATCGAGAGTTGTTATTTCCACAAACTCCTTTGGATAGTGCTTCTTGCATTTGCCACCTTCCATACATGGCGAATTCATATTAAAGGATCCACATGGGCCATGGATCATACGCTCAGTCACAACACGGAAAAGAGCAGGATCATTCACTGGATCTGGAATCTCAGCAGAAATTATTTTGTCAATATTATCAAAATTTGAATTTGTATCCGTCCGATCCAAGAAGAGAAGAATATGAGCATGGGGCATTCCTCTTTAATATATCACTGAAATTTACATATAATATCAATTAAATGAAGTAAAATAACACATCATTCATTGATTAATCATTTTCCTAACGAAATATTTTTATTCAAGAGTGCAACAATATGTACTCATGCAGCACAATTATAAATACATAGCTTAATTCTTTCGGTTTTTCAATAATGATGAATGAAATTCTCCGTCATTTAATGTATTTAATGTCTGCCATATAGATGTCTGCCATATATCACCGGAGAATTAATGTATTTAAGTTTTGATAATATTTATAATCGACTATTTAGTTTTATTAGCTATGAATAGTATTTCCACCGGAGGTGAAGATGAAAATTCTATGGAACATGCAGCACAATTCAAGAGTGCAACAATATAAATGTAAACAATATGATATATATATATATATATCTAACAAACACTATGAATAGTATTTTTATTATGCTAAAAAATGACTATAATAAATAGTAAAATACAACAGTAAGTTATGATATTTACCTGATTTCACTACTCCAAAAACTTTTCCACGTTTAATAAACTTCACCATGTCATTAAGCTTCATCTTGAAAACTCTGCATACGATGTCTGGTCTATCCTCAGGCCTAAGTCCTCGTTTATCAAGAAACCTGGTAATTTCTGGCCATTTTGTGTTGCAGGTGAATGTTATAAATAGATCAGGATACCCAAAAATCTACAGATTGCCATTACATCCTGGTAATTTTGCATCATATACCTCAGACCGCCTATAAAAGATGACGGTAAAACAAATCGTTTTCCTGCAGATGCAGGATCAATATTACCTTCCATAGCAGCCTCACTTAAGTTCTTATATAAATCTGCTCTCAACTGTTTCTGGTGGATCCGAATATAATTTAACCTATCAGACTCAAGCATGGTGTAAGCATCAACTACAAACTGTTGAAATAACCTTCTAGACCACATAAGAGTTTTTCCTTCCATGCGCCTCTCTTGAATACGAAAGCCAAAAAACTCTCTCATGCTTACTCTTGTCCTCTTTCTCTTTGCAATATCACCAACATCACTCAATGGAATATTAATCTTGAATCCGTCTTCGCCATAGGGAAATAACAACGGATATTGTAGTGCTAGATATGAGACATGTAACTCGTTTATCCGTTTTAACCCACCAGCTTGTTTTTCAAGTACTATATCTCTGTGATCAATAATGTGATCTATATCACCAACTATAAGCGCTGCTACTTCTGAAGTAGTAGGAAGATTGTATCTCCTGGCGTCAGTTTCTCTTGTACTAATGAGCTTCAACTTGATATCTGCAAATCTGTCATTCTTGAATCTATCTTTTGCCATTCTAAATGCTTTGGCATGGGGATTGTATTCATCAATCATCTTTTTCAAGTCACTTACTATGGAAGGGTCAAGTTTGCTTGATCCGTCAGGACTGCAATATAAGACGGAAATCAAATTTTACTTCCAAATGTAAATTTAACTTTAAAATCTACTATATAAAGATGTAGAAATGCGATATACGTACTTGACAGCATTGAGTCTGTTATTTTCTTCATTCTCTGTGTCATATATATATAGCTGGCAAAATTTTGCCTTTTCATCTTCTGATGGCATCAAGCTTCCAATCAAATAAAAATTTTGTCCATGTAATCTATATGCACACGGACCTCGCCCTTCTTGAATTCTTCTAAACTTTCCCCCTAATGATGTAAATGAAAACATCATGTTATAAGTACGAATATTACGGACAAAGTCTTTGCCTCGACTATCCTGTGATGACAGAAGAGTATTGAGCAACGACGGCGGATTATTCAAAATTGGCAGCTGGACTTTTCCTTGCATACAACACAAACCAAAATTTGGATCTTTTTTAGATGTATTTACTCTTTCTTCGCTCCACATCAGAGCTCCACAGAAGCAACATTCCAATGACGCATCACCAATATCACGATAACATGTCAATATATAATATATTATTAACTATACTCTATATAAATTGATGAGTAAGACATTATGTATATTACCATTATACGTAAATGTTGATGTATCTTGTTCGTCCTCATCCTCCAAATCTATACATATTATCAGCATATTAGTTAATTTAGAGAAAAAACAAATAAAGTTTAATATCTGTTTATATTTAGAGGATACAAAAAGATTAAAAATTGAAAATTTAAGAATTGGCAGTAAAATTACGATCATAAAAATAATACCTTCGAAATATTCATTATCACTGATATTTGTATTATCAATGCTTGTGCCGGTTGGACTTGTAGGATGAACTAAACACAACGGCATTGTTTTAATAATGGTTTTTGTTATATAATCGAATTACCATATAAATAATATTTGACATACCTCCATGACTACTACCGCAATCATTGAAAGAGTTGAGAACTCCAAAATTTTGGTTGAAAGCTAGAGATGCATTGATATTACTCACTACAATTAAAAATAAGAAAATAGTGAAATTATCCAACATAAATATATTTTATCCTTATAGTTACTAATACCAATGAGAAAAATAATAATACAAAAACTATTTAATACTAAACGATACTTAATCTAAATTAACCTCGATCTTAGGAACTTACACAAAATCATGATTAATACGGTAGAGCCTATCGATAAACCGATCATTAGGCTAATATACATCGTTTTGAGATTTACCTGAGGATTTGATTGTTGTTTTTTGTCTCTTATTTATCAACTCGCTTTTCCTTCTCGCGCGATTCTCTCTACTTTTTACAAAGTCTTGTGGTTAGAGTAAAAAAAATAAAACATTTTCGCAGTTATAATAGATAATGATAGCAAAAATCAACATACTAATAACCTTGCTACATCTGAATTATTGAGAAGCGAACGATTTTGATTGGATGAAGAAAATTCATTGTCTTTGAATCCTGCAATAATGTAGATAAACAATATATTAGTATGTTTCAAATAGTTTTTGTTGAAATTTGGTGTATAAGTGAATACTAAATTTATAAATGTTGTATCATAGGCTGTAAATGTATTTTTAAAAAGTAAAAAAGATTGTTTGGAAAAGAGATGAATGAATTACGTGCGTAATGAGTTAAATTTTCACTATGAATATACTTATTGATTCCTTGTCCCCTCTATAACTCTCCCTCTCTTTCGCCCTTTATCCTTCTCTTCCAGGTATTCATCTCTCTCTCTCTCCCTCCCATTATGTGACATGAAATATTTACTGGAAAAGGATGTCAACTTATGAAAAGATGACTGGAAATATGCCTCTCTCCGTAGAAAAGGATGTCAACTTATGAAAAGATTACTGAAAGTTCGGAGTTCAGTCGAAAAGAGTTAAACTGGTACTAAATATTAACTGGTACTAAAGGCAATTTGACACTGAAAGAGGTGAAAAAAGAACAACTATGAATAGGCTCTAAATATACTCTTGAAAAGTAAACAGAAATTGTTTAGAAAAGATTGAATGAATTACGTGTGTAGTGAGTTAAATTAACACTATGAATAGACTTACTTTTGTACTGAGGTGTGGATTTTTGTCTCTTTTGTTCAAACGCATCTTTTCTTCTGGCGCGATTTTCTCTAGAATATTCGACATCATGTTGTTAGAGTAAATAAATGATAGAACATTGTTACAGTCTTCATAGACAATAATAACCTATATATATATATAGCAAATATACAATATTTATTACCTTGTATTAAAATTGTTGAGAAGCGAAGGATTCTGGTTCAATGGTGAAGATACATTGTCACTAATTGCTGCATTACATGAAATTAAGAAATTTATAAGTAATGATTCAAATAATTCTTGTTGAACTATAGTATATGGATGATGACATTTACATTTGAACGCTTTTTTTGGCTCATTTACAAACACCTAAAAATTATTGTTAACTCACAAATAAGAATAAATATAAAATTATATCATAAAATACATTGTAAATGTTATGAATATGAATTACCTGTGCACTTTGGAAGATTTTTGAGACTCTTTTGTCTTTGCAAATTTATTCTTCTCTTGCGATTTTCTCTAGTGATTTCAGACATCCTGCAATTAGAGTACATAAAAATAAAATTTGTGACATATCTCATACATCATACACTTGTATAGATTCTTTATAGAGAAGTTGTTGGGGCATTCACTTAATATATTTCAATTCTGCATAAAACATATTTCTAACAGCCTGAATCAGTTGGTTGAGCATTTGGAGATGTTTAAATGATGAAGATTAGGCATCCTGTTCAGTTCAATGAAATTTTGTTTTTTAATGTATGTTTGCACAAAGAAAATTATGATCTTATTACCTTTGATAATGAAAAACGTAAGACTTCAAAGAATTCCAGCCGTACTTATTTTGGTCCCCAAAGAAGTAACCTGATATGAGAGTTTCTTTTAACAAAAAAATTAGTAGAGTTTGTGATATTGTTTTATGCGTTTTTTAATTACATATTTTACCAAAAGACTGCTAACCGAATTATTAGATATTTCACCAAAACAAAATTATTCGTATACATAATTAACCCAAAAGTTATACAAATAATTATTTTATTAGTTAATAAATATAAAATTAGATATATATGTAAGGAAAAAGAGAGGTAACCGGTTGGATAGAATCTTTACAGTTTTTATATGGTAATTTTTGTGAATATAGTTTATAGGATTAGATTGATAATAATTAAAAAAAAAGTATACGTAAAGGAAAAGATATACAGAATAAAACGTTATCCAAACATACCTTAATTTATAATACTCGTAAACGGGCCTGCAGATGACATTTGTTGCAGGCCGTCGGCTCATCAATATGGAAACCTCGGCCCAAATTATGTTTGCAGCCCGGCCCATCAAGAGTTGGCACTTGAAGCAATGCGTTGTTCTGCTCATAAACCATGGACCCAATTTGCCCCTTTCCCACATCCGGCACCGGACCGTCGGCGTAATTGGTTCCATCTGGACATCTGGTTGTTTCACTTTTGTCGTCGTAATTGGTTCCAGATTCTTCAGAGCTGTGTACGGTTTCAAGCAATTTTTTGCGGAAATGATGAATCAGTTGGTTTCAAGCAATTCTTCAGAGCTGTGTATAGTTGGTTGAGCATTTGGAGATGTTTAAATGATGAATCAGTTCGGAAATGGTGTCGCGGTGAAGGGAAGAGAGGAGGGTGGACTTTAGGGCGGAGCGGTAATTGGTTCCAAATTCTTCAGAGCAATTTTTGCGGTGCAAAGATGAGGAGAGCGGATTCGCGAAGCCCTCGGATTATCGGAGGTGACAGAGTGGAACATGAAGGGGAGGAGTTCTAGCCAGGAGCGCGGCAGCGAGTTCTGAAATGGTGTCGCGGTGAAGGGAGGAGAGGAGGGTGGACTTTAGAACGGAGCGGAGTTCATCACAGTGGGTCGCGGTGGAGGGAGGAGAGGAGGGTGGATTTTAGGGCAGAGCAGGTGGGGTCGGAGAGGCGGTACCAGAGAGGGGAGTCGCCGACGGAGAGGATCTTGCTGAATCCCCCGTGGTCGATTGGGCCTGATCCACCGTGAATTACTTGCCTAGGGTTTCCTCGAGGCTGCTCCGCCATGAAGTCCGTCGCAGTAAAAGAAGCAGGAACAGGTCCAGTGAGGACGGCGGCAAAGGAGCGGGCGTCGGGGTGCGGGTAGGAGGAGAGGATGTGGAAGAGCTTGAGGGAGAGGGAATGGCGGACTGAGCGACGCCCGGGCTCTATGAAAAAGAAATGAAAGGTGTTTATAGGCTTTTGTAAAAAGTTAGCATAGGGTTTTTGGGTATTGAAAAAGTGATTTTATTTATGGTAAATTATTTTGGTATAGAGAAAGCTGAGAAATAACTAATTGATGAGTAATTTATAAAAGGATTCAGACATTCACCAACTAAGAAAAAAATATATGTTGCAGAACTCACGAATGCATTGCGATGTTAAATTTAAAATCCAAAACTATCAAGTAACATAATAGATGAATTGTTAAATTATTAAAAATAGAGATATTCAAATGATAAAAATAAAAATTCTATTCTAAATATTATAAATATCTAGTCTTCTTTTTCTATCTTCACTTTGCGTAATTCAATCTTCTTATTTGGTGTATAATATTGTGCAGCTTCTTCTCCTTCATATTCGTCTTCACTATCAATTTGAATAACATCATGAGTTCTCTTGGCTGGCGTAATAGAGTTAATTGATTTGAGGCGAGATTCTTGTTCATTCTCGTATGAAGATGAGGATTGCTCCTTCTCGTATGAAGATGAGGATTGCTCCTTCTCGGATGTAGATGAGGATGGTAGTTTATTCTATAAAATATATTGGTATAAGATATCATAAAAGTTATAATATATAGAATTATGAATATATTACAGTAAAATAAATAAATAATATATATTATGTGTACCTGTCCATCAGATATCATTTTTCTAAATTCTGTCATTATTGATTCATCACGTGTCATTTTTGAGACAGTAAAACCTGATTTGGGATAATCCAACTTATATTGATCGATATTAATGCAAAACACATATGTATTTCCCACTAACACTTCAAGATCATTTGGTATGGAATTGACATCGTCATCCTATATCAACAACAAACAAACAATGATTAAAAAACATCTAAACTATATATATATATATTAGACGTCATCCTATATCACTTGGTATGGAATTTTATATTATAAATATTGTTTTTATTTAAAAATAAATAAAGCAAATACAAATAAAACTAACCTCGTTCATCAAATCTAAAATGGATGATGCAAACTTATTCACAAATTGTAATATATCTCTCTCAAATATCACGAATGAGGTAAATGATGAACCATCATTAACTATAACTCGAACTTTATATCTGCATGACAAAAATGTATAAATTATAGAGTTAATGTAAAAAGAATATATAAAGTCTAATGTATAAATTATATTATTAGTGTAAAAAGAAGATATAAAGTGAATGTTGGAAATTTACCTAGGAGTGACATATTTTACATTACGCTCACACTTTTTGCACCAAAAGTTGTCTTCTGTAAGATAAACTCCCCTTTTGCACTCATTACATGAGTTGTAAAACCAACCATGAATATCTTCAATACCCTCAATAGTAGCAATAGTAAGACATTTGCATGGCTGCAAAAAAAATGCGATTACATTGGAAAAATATGATAATTATAAATTTGATATTTTAATAAACTAAATTTATATTTACCTCTTTGATGGTAATGATTTGATCAATGGTCTTATACATATTTGCATTGAGAAATTGTTCAGATAAATCACTTCTTGAAACACTTGGAATTTGAATAATATTTGGAGGACTATTGTTTCCATTTCTCTTTAAAAGACTACAAAAAAATTATTTACAATATGTAAATATATATATTAAACGGTTCCACGTAATATTTATATACACATCACAAATGCATAATATGTTTACATACCTTGATTTAAAGTCTTCAACTTCTGGAATATTATAATCATTGATAAAAATTCGAGTACCACCCATGGCATTGGACAATTGAATTTTACCTATATTAAGAAACAATAATAATTAAATAATAAAAAATATAATAACATATAAAAATAAAAGAGGAGAAAATATTACTGTGTTTAGGCCTCAATTTTGCAAATTGAATGACAATAATGACATTATCATCCAAGGTAGTATTCACATAGGGGGCAAATTGGTCAGCAAACTTGTCCCATAGCGTACAACTTATGACATCATTCCTACAATATAAATAATTTTCAAACGTTATTAATATATGTAATACAAAGCTATAATAACAAATTTGAATATAATATAAAGAAAAAGGTTTAGGTTTGTGAATACCGAATATCTTGTAATTGAATATCAATTTTCTTATGTTCTTCCTTCTTTTCACCAACATTGTAGAATTCAAAAGAACCAATGGCTTTTAAATTGCCTATAACATCTGTAAAAAAATATACATTTATTTATATAAAACTATTCATACAGTAAAACAAAACTATCTATACGGTAAAATAAAACTATCTATACGTACATACAAAAGAAGAAGCATTATGTTAAAGTATCAATATCTATACATACACTAAATCCATAACTAATTGAAAAAAACGTATCATTATGTTAACGTATTTATTGTTTATTTCCATGATACTTGTCCTGGTATATAAATACACATACACATAGATATTCAAACAATGTTAATACCGAAAAATATAAAATCAGATCAAATGAAGACTAATTGAAAAAAACGTAGTGAAATACATAATAAGTAAAACAAACTATCTATAATATGGAACACACTTACCAATTAGATATACGTCTTCTACGGAATGATTTAATATGACATCAAAATTCACGAAATCGAATGTGTTTCGTGGTATTGAAAGATAATCAATTTGTTGTACTTTAGTAGTCTTGAAAAATGTCACACTAAGGGAAAGACGACAATAACGATAAGTACCACCGTAACTGTCCAAACCAAAATTGGATATTAGATATACACCATATTGAGTTATGGTCGAAAATTTGATGAACAATGACTTTTTCATAAAACCATAAAGTTTCATCCCCTGTAAAACAATTAAAAATTGTGTTAATATCTGAAGAGAAAAAAAGTGAAGACCTTCATAACAATAAATTTTTTAAAAGTTGTTTACCTTGTCATCAACCAAAACCATTTCTTTACCAGTAATAGCATCCTTATTATTGTATAGAGTTTTATTCCACATATGCAATGCACGAACTCGAATCTTCCAAGTGACATTAGTCTTTAACTTGAGATCTTCAAAGGAATGTAAATTTTCAGCCATTGTTACCTGCAAGAATGGAATAAGTTATAAGTTATAAGTAACTTATAAATAGTTAACATGAAATTTAAAAAGGATTCTCTATAACCTATACCCATGCATAACCTACGTCAAAGACTTATCGTACTAAAATTCTTTCTTAATATCAAATAATAGGGACACCTCATGCATATAGTGATCAATAATAGGGACACTTCATGCATATAGTGATCAATAGTTACAGGAAAATAAAGAATTGATAAAGAAGGAATCGGAACAGAGCACTTACCGAGGAGGTTCGGCGCTTCAGCGGTGGTGGGTTGCTGCACTATAAGCCGGAAAGAGGAGACGTTAAATCCTATGAACTGTATATCACAAAGATTTCCGGTGTAATACGCTTATACGTTAAACATATATACTTGCTATATAATTTCCTTACCGTAAGATATCTTTTATATGGTAAGTTTATAACCATATAATCTATTAAGATTTATGAATAAGATATCATACGTTTTACGTCTAACGATGGGTTTTATTTAATTTAACATAGTTATAGTTATGGTAAAAGATAAGAATGATATAATTATTATTTAATTTTTTAAATTATAAATAATTATTATTTGAAAATTCGAAATTACTATTTGTAAAGTGAAATAATAAGATCAAGTTTTTATATTGTAAATATTATTTAATTTAAAATAATTATGGTAAGAATTCAGAAATAAGATAAGAAGAATATAATTATTATTTAATTTTAAATAATTATGATAAAAATTCAAAAATAAGATAAGAAGGATATAATTATTATTTAGTTTTAAATAGTTATGAAAATAAACAATAAATAAGATATTAGTTATGAAAATAAACAATAAGATAAGATATCGGATGATGTGGATATAATTATTATTTAGTTTTAAATAGTTATGGAAATAAACAATAAATAAGATATTAGTTATGGAAATAAACAATAAGATAAGATATCAGATGACTTGGCGGATGACGTGGCGGATGAGGTGGCATAGCCCAAAGGCCGACACGTAGGCGAATTGAACGTGAAGACGACACGTATGCAAATTAAACGTGAGGCCGACACGAATACGCTTATACGTTAAACATATATACTTGCTATATAATTTCCTTCCCGTAAGATATCTTTTATATGGTAAGTTTATAACCATATAATCTATTAAGATATTATTAAAATTTATGAATAAGATATCATACGTTTTACGTCTAACGATGAGTTTTATTTAATTTAACATAGTTATGATAAATAATAAGAATGATATAATTATTATTTAATTTTTTAAATTATAAACAATTATTATTTGAAAATTCGAAATTACTATTTGTAAAGTGAAATAATAAGATCAAGTTTTTATATTGTAAATATTATTTAATTTAAAATAATTATGGTAAAAATTCAGAAATGAGATAAGAAGAATATAATTATTATTTAATTTTAAATAATTATGGTAAAAATTCAAAAATAAGATAAGAAGGATATAATTATTATTTAGTTTTAAATATGTATGGAAATAAACAATAAATAAGATATTAGTTATGGAAATAAACAATAAGATAAGATATCGGATGATGTGGATATAAGTATTATTTAATTTTAAATAGTTATGGAAATAAACAATAAATAAGATATTAGTTATGGAAATAAACAATAAGATAAGATATGAGATGACTTGGCGGATGACGTGGCGGATGACGTGGCATAGCCCAGAGGCCGACACGTAGGCGAATTGAACGTGAAGACGACACGTACGCGAATTAAACGTGAGGCCGACACGTAGGAAAAAAGCTTCTGCTTTAGTATATATATATATAGATTCTCCACCAAGAAACCAGTAATTCTATAAACTGCAAGCGATCGTTTTTTTGTCGAATTTCATCAATTATTTCATTGATTTTTTTTATTTGATATGTTTATGGAAGTAATAATACCATATGTAAATGGATTAATTTTCTCTATTGTTTTCTTGGTATGGTTACAATGGAATAGGAGATGATTCAAATCCTTCAATTGCGCATTACATCTGATGCATCCTTAGGGGATTGCTATCCCTTTTTCTGTTAGTCTTGATTTTGTTGGTAATCCGTTTTTCGGTATTTTCCAAACAAAGTTTTTAACTTTGGGATAAATGTCCATTTTCCAAATCCAAGAGGAGTCATGCGCAGTATATCTTTTGTTTCTATTAATTAGTTCCATGGCAGAGTTTGTAAAAAACCAACCATTCTTGCTGGCTTCCCAGTACATTCTATCATGAATATCATTCAGCGAAATTGGGATTGATGTAATCGTTGTTACTATGTCATGGGATAAGTATTGTTCTATTAGGTTCTTATTCCAGGTTTTATTTGGTAGCATAAAGTCGGCTACCGTAGCATCTTTGTTCAAGGTAACTTGTGTGTTTATGGAGTCACTCGACAGGGATCTGAAAACCCAATTATCAAGCCAGAATTTAATTGTTTTGCCATTACCAACTTGCCAGATTAGTCCAGACTTGAATTCATCAATGAGTTCAATCATTTTAGACCATTGCCAAGAGCAGTTTCTTTTTTTCTCGTAGTGAAAGATATGGACTGTTTTCAAGTATTTTTCAGTAACAACTCTAACCCAGTAGTTATTTGATTCTGCTAAGATTTTTCATAGCAATTTGAATTGTAGGGCTTTGTTCATATCCTTAGATTTCCTCAAGCCAAAGCCTCCTTGTTGTGTTGGTTTACAATTTTTTTCCCAGCCTATCAGAGGCTTATAGGAGCTATCTTTGTTCCAAAAAAAGAATCTGTTTAGCTTGTCAAGTTCAGTGTGTGTGTGTGAGGGTAGCATAAAGCTTTGCATAAGAAAGTTTGGTCTAGAAACCAGGTTGGTTTTGATCAGAGTTGTTCTGCCTGCTTGAGACAGAGAATTTGCTTTTCATTTTACGAGTTGTTGTTGTGTACTTAGTAGAAGATCCGAGAACGTATTCGAGTTGACTCTGCCATTAATGATAGGACACCCAAAGTATTTATCAAGGGATATCATATTTGTAATGGTGAAGATACCTTGTATTGCTATTTTCTTTTGATTGGTAACTTTTTTAGTGACTTGAAACGCCGATTTGTGAAAATTTACTTTTTGTCCTGAGATTTTATAGTAGTCATCAATAATGTCCTTTATTTCTTTACAGTGCCCTTGTTTAGCTTTTGAGAAGATCATAATATCATTAGCAAAGGCTAGGAAAGGGATTCTTGATCCTTGATGAGTGATTTGGAATCCCAAAGGATTACGAGATCTTTCAGAGGCTTTTTGTAGTTTTCTAGCCAGGATTTCCGATCCCAAAATAAATAGGAAAGGTGAGAGGAGGTCACCCTGCCGGAGTCCTCTTGTTGGTTTGAAAATTTATGTCGGTCTGTTGTTTACAAGCACCGAAAAAGAGACTGTGGTTATACATTCTCTTATCCAGTTGATAAATTTTTCATGGAATCCAAATTTCTCCATAGTTTTGAGAATGAAATTCCATTCAATTCTGTCATACGCTTTTTTCATATCTAATTTAAGCGCAATAAAGCCTTCAGATCCTTTTTTCGATTTGAAGGAGTGAAAGATCTCATGGGCAATTAGGATATTATCTTGAATTGCCCTGTTTGCAACAAACGCACCTTGTAAGAGGTGAATTAATTTTTCCATGGTTCCTTTAAGTCTTGTTGTTAAGATCTTTGAGAGTATTTTGTAAATTGTGAAGCATAGACTAATAGGTCTATAGTGATTGGTGGAGTTCGGATTGTCACATTTTGGTATTAAGGAGATGAATGTGTGGTTAATCTGTTTGAGTAGTTTCCCAGAGAGGAAAAAGCTTTTAACAGCTTGAATAACAGAGGGGCCTACAATATCCCAATATTTTTGGTAGAATTCTGCTGTCATACCATCTGGGCCCGGAGATTTATTCGAACCAATGTTAAAGACAACCTTTTTTATTTCTTCATTTGTTACATTCTTGATTAGTTCTAGATTGTCTTCGTCAGAGATTTCAGATTGAATTAGTTCCAGATTGTCTTGAAAAAGTCTCTGGTTCATATTTTCGCTTCTGAATCTTTTGATGAAATCATTTCTGATTTCTAATCTAATTTTTTCTTCACCAGTAATACTAGTTTCTTCTTGTGTTTTGATTTCTTTAATGATTTTCATGTTTCTTCTTTCACTTGCTATTCACATTAATGCATTGAAATGAACAATTTTCAACCCCATATGATGCACATTAAATTTTAATGCAAAATAAAACATAATACAATTTAACTATTGTAATCTTTTTTTTTTGAACGAACTATTGTAATCAAACACACCCTAAAAATATAATTTGATTAAAAAAATCTAGTACTACAACTTACAAATTTTATACCATCTGTTTTATAAAAACGCTCGTTTTGACTGTGAGTGAGATTTGAGGCTTTTGGCAATGTGATGTGATAACTTTGTGCAGAATTACTATTAGACTAAATTAATATGAACTAGCTGCACATTAGCCTGAAGTTATATCATTTTGGATAAAAAAATAAAGAATAAAAAGAGAGATGGAATGATTGTTGATTCTTTTATCCGCTTCTTTGCCTCTAATAATCATATTCACTTCTCATCCAAGCTTCCTATAATGGTGTGATCTCGTTGATTGCTTGTTTCTTATAATTATATACTTGGAAGAAAATCGATCATGTTGCTGCTTGGCAACTTGCTCTCTGAGCTTGCTCGCCCCCAAGCAATCAACGAGATCACACCATTATAGGAAGCTTGGATGGGAAGTGAATATGATTAGAGGCAAAGAAGCGGGAAAAAGAATCAACAATCATTCAATCTCTCTTTTTATTCTTTTTTTTTGCTCCAAAATGATATAATTTTAGGCTTTTGTGCAGCTAGTTCATATTGTTTAGCCTAATAATAGTTGTACACAAAATTATCTCATCACATTGCCAAAAGCCTCAAAATTATCTCATCACATTGTTTAGCCTAACGAAAGAACCGCCTGTAGGAAGCATTGATGTGTATCAGACCAAATCACCAATAGATACCAAATCACACAAACCACATCTTCTCATGACTCCTTAACCAGATTATAAGACAAGTAAGATATTCTGGAAGGAAAACTAGGTATAATTGATTATCGGGTGCAAAACTAGAGATATTGGATTAGCATTAAGAATCTGAACTAAGCACAAGGAGATCAAAGAGCCAAAGAGGTAGTACCACTACCAACCAGAGGCATTTTTTCACATTAAGAACCACTAAGAGAAAGTAAAGCCTCTTGCTTTCTAAAACAGCAGATATAAGAAGAAGCCAACACTATTACCAATTTGACATCCTCCTAATGGTGTCCAATGACATCTTTTTTTTATTATAGGTACAATTGGTGAGAGCGAATTCGGATCTGTGATCTAAGGCTTGGAACATGAATTGACAAGTGTGGTACCCACTGTTGAATTTACACATGAAACATCATGCATTATTAATCTATGATAACCAAATCAGATAATCCTTTCCATGAACATGAGCTTTATCCCGACAAATGAGAATGATTTCAGTTGGTATTCAGCTGTACTGAACAAGTCAACGTTAAAGGGAAGATTAAATTTACCAGCACTCATCTGTCCGTGCTAAAGCTCTTCTCTTAATCCTCTGTCTGTGGTTATTAGGCCTAAATTAAAACAGATTTACTACATCAATAGGCTGAAAATTGTACAAAACAAGTAGTTTATTGCCAGGAAAGAACTCAATAAGAAATTAATACAAGAAAGACTTTCGAAAACCTAACAGATGCTGCAATTAGGGTTTACCAAAAGCACAGAAGCTCAAATAAATTGTCCAATAAACAAAGTGTATGATCAAACCCTAATACGTGAAAACGAACAATATATCTGAAATTAAACGAGGAAATTGGGGGAATGATATACCCAGTGGAGGTTGGAGATGAACAAGGAGAGCGCCGCCGGAAGTATGGACGGTAGACGGTGGCCGGCAAATATGGTAGCGGCGTCGTGGAAGCTCAATAGGCAACTACGCTCACCACTAGACGTAGAGGCGGGAGGACTTGCGAGTTGCGATGTGAAGGGTAATTTAGGAAATATCATTAAATCACCCCACATTAATATATTTCTGAAAAATCACAATATATATATTTTCTTAAAATAAATAATTTTTTTGGTAAATTAGAGATAAGACTCTTTAAACTTTATTAATATAGAAAAGACTACTTAATAACTAAATGAGGATAAGCCAAACTCCTAACATCATTCTCTAGAATCATAGTAATATTATAGGAATCTTAAAATAAATATTCACACCAATAGGGATCTATTTAGGATCCCAAAGGGTAATTTTATTTTGAGTATTTTTAATTGATATTGACGAAATTTCAATTTGAGGTGGTGTATTAAAATATGTGGTGGTTTTTCTAAATGAATGTGACTTTTAGAAAAACGTGTGTATTTTTTCTCTAGATCAAAAATCATAGACTACATGGTTAGTCAAGTTTGATAATTTTACAAAATATTATTAACTTTTGATGTAATATTATTGATCGTTATCGTTGATTTTTTTTTTCTAAACTAGGCATTTTAATTTCGATTTTAGGCTAGTTTGATAAAAAAAAAAATGAAAATAGGCTGGTTGCTCTAGGTTCAGCCTAAATTCCTATATGATAGAGTGACTTATGTGTTGCTTTCTTTTAAAGAGCTCGGTTATGAAGGAGAGGTGTGTACTAGTATAAATTGTGATAATAGTTCCACCATCAAGCTGTCCAAAAACCCAATAATGCACGGACGCGATAAGCATATAGATGTTTGCTATCATTTCTTAAGAGATCTGTCAGACGGAGGAACTAATTCTCTGATTTATTGTGCAAGTGTTGATCAAGTTGCTGATATCATGACCAAGCCATTGAGGGCATATGCATTTCGGAAGCTTCGAAGGTCACTGGGGATGTGTGACATTACATAATTAAGCTAAATGCTCCATAGCATTAGCGTAAGGGAGAGTATGAATGGACTGTTAGTTTGAGTTTGTCCAAGTCTTGGGGCATGATTGAGTAGTTAATAAATCCCTATCTTGTAGGGTGAGTAGACTAGTTTGAATTGTTATTTGCTTATGTTAGTAGTGGCTATTCATAAGCCTTAGTTATGCTTTCTGTTAGGATCTCTTGTAACAAAGTGATGGCTATATAAGAGCCATAGTTTCCATTGAATAAAGTAGTTCATTTTCTTTCGATCATCAAAGCTCTTATATCTTACATTTGGAATCAGAGCATCCACTGAGCTCGGTGGGATTAGAGGCAGCAACCTTTGAGAAGAGAGAGGCAGCAGCCTGTGAGAGATCAAACACGGGAGAATGAGTGAGGATAAAACACTTACCAAGATCCCTCATTTCGACGGTCATTACGACCACTGGAGTGAGCTAATGGAAAACTTGTTAAAGGTAAAAGGTATCTGGAGTTTGGTGGAGCATGGTTTTGAAGAGCCAAAGGAGGGGACACTGCTGACTGATGCACATCAAGCACAGTTGGAGGATGCCAGAATCAAAGACCACCAAGTGAAGCATTACCTCTACCAGGCACTAGACAGAACAATGTTTGAGCAAATCTTGGATCGATGCACATCCAAGATTGTGTGGGACTCGATGAAAAAGAAGTTTGGAGGAAACGCAAAGGTGAAGAAGTCATTGTGCAATACCTTGAGAAGAGAATTCGAGGTTCTGGAGATGAAGAAAGGAGAAACCATCACTGATTTCTTTGTAAGAGTAATGGTGGTTTCAAACAAATTGCGGAGCAATGGAGAAGACATGCCAGATTCGAAAATCGTGGAGAAGATTCTGCGAACCCTAACTGAGCGGTTCACTTATGTGGTGGTGTCCATTGAAGAATCCAAGGACACAGACGACATCTCAATTGATGAATTGCAGAGTTCATTGGTGATGCATGAGCAAAAGTTCAATCGAGTCAGCAGAGAAGACGACGATCAAGTTCTTAAGGTAGAGGAGAGACCAAGCATGATCAGAGGCAGAGGGAGAGGATCACCTCGAGGTCGCGGTCGAGGCAGAGGAAGATACATCGCCAACAAAGCAACAATTGAATGTTTTAAGTACACTATCAGTATGAGTGTCCTAGGTGGAATAAGGAGGCTAACTACGCAGAGTTAGAGGAAGAAGATGAATTGCTACTAATGGCCTATGTAGATCCTTATGAGGCCAAAAGGAGTGACGCATGGTTTGTTGATTCGGGATGCTCAAATCACATGTGCAACAACAAAGGTATGTTTTCAAGTTTGGACATGACATTTTCACATTCTGTCAAACTTGGAAACAATAACAAAAGGGGAGTTGCTGGAAGAGGTGTTGTTAAATTGGTGCTAGGAGGAGTTACATATGCAATAGGAGATGTCTATTTTGTACCTGAGCTTAAGAACAACCTTTTGAGCGTAGGCTAGCTTCAAGAGAAAGGATTGTCAGTATTGTTTGAAGGTGGGGTGTGCAATGTATATCATCCTCAAAAAGGATTGATCGCACACTCAGTCATGAGTGCGAACAGGATGTTCATCGTCCTATCTAAATCAGCAGAGTCATATGGAGTGCAAGAGGAGAAAAGTCAGGAGGTGATCTGTCTTCATACAAACACCACAAAACTGTCCAAGTTGTGGCACCAACGCTATGGTCATCTCAGCTACAAAGGATTGCGCACCTTGCAGTACAAGGAGATGGTTCATGGTCTCCCAAACTTTCCAGCCTCAACTGTTACTTGTGTGGACTGTTTGAATGACAAGCAAACTCGGGTTCCAATTCCAAAGCAATGTTCATGGAGATCGAGTCAACCACTGGAACGTATTCACTTAGACATCTGTGGACCCATTACTCCCATATCTAACAGTGGGAAGAGGTATTTCCTAAGTTTCATTGATGATTTTAGCAAGAAAGCCTGGGCTTATTTGTTGGCTGAGAAGTGAGATACTCTAGAATGTTTTAAGTTATTCAAGAGAATGGTTGAGAAAGAAGCAGGTATGAGTGTAAAATGTCTTAGAACAGACAGAGCAGGTGAGTACACATCCACAAACTTCAACAACTTTTTCGAGGAGAATGGAATCCGAAAGCAGCTGACAAATGCGTACACACCCCAACAAAATGGTGTCGCCGAGAGGAAAAACAGAACGGTGATGAATATGGTGCGGTCCTTACTATCAACAAAGAAGATTTTGAAAACTTTCTGGCCAGAGGCGGTGAATTGGACGTTCCATGTCTTGAATCGATGTCCTACTTTGGCAGTGAAGGATGTCACACCTCATGAAGCTTGGAGTGGAATCAAACCTTCAGTGGATCACTTCAAAGTTTGGGGATGCCTTGCTCATGCTCACATTCCGAAAGTCAAGCGAGGTAAGCTAGATGACAAAAGTTCAGTTTGTATTTTCTTAGGGGTGAGTGAGAATACAAAAGGGTATAGACTCTTTGATGTTGAATCTAACAAAATTATAGTGAGTCGAGATGTGGTGTTCGAGGAAAGTGAGCAGTGGAAGTGGGAAAACGAATATGAAGGGCAAATGAATGATGAATTAGAATGGGGAGAGAAAAAAACTAATGAGAGAGATGAAGAGATGAGTAATGATGGGGAAGTGGTTGAAGGAGAAGAAAACTGCCAAGAAAATGAGAAAGAAAGGGAAACACGGGTTAGAGAGCAGGAAACACGGGTTAGAGAGCAGTTACGAAATCAAAGAGAAGTAGAAACTAGCTCATTTCAAGGGAGAGAACGAAGAGCTCCTGGTTGGATGAATGATTATGTTAGTGGGGAAAATTTGTGTGATGATGAAGTTCACATGATACAAGAGATAGGAGTTGCGGATCCAATTCAGTTCGAAGAAGCAGTAAAGGAAGAAAAGTGGAGGCAAGCTATGAATAGTGAAATAAGCTCCATCGAGAAGAACAATACCTGGACTCTCACTGAACTACCAAAGGGTGCCAAGAAGATCGGAGTTAAGTGGATTTTCAAGACAAAGAGAGATGAAAATGGCAAGGTTACAAAGTACAAAGCTCGTTTAGTGGCTAAAGGGTACTCTCAGAAGCAAGGAGTGGATTATTCAAAGGTATTTGCTCCAGTGGCTCGACTTGACACAGTGAGAATGGCGATTGCATCAGTAGCTCAAAGAGGGTGGAAAATCTTCCAACTTGATGTCAAGTCTGCGTTTCTGCATGGACATTTGAATGAGCAAGTCTTTTTTTATCAACCTAGAGGCTATGAGGAAAAGGGAAAGGAGCATTTGGTGTACCAACTGCATAAAGCATTGTATGGACTGAAACAAGCTCCACGAGCTTGGTTCAGTCGCATTAAAGCTCATTTCATCACCAAAGGGTTTCAAAGATGTGACAACGAACAAACTCTTTTCACCAAGAGAAGCAGTGAAGGTGAAATCATCATTGTAAGCGTTTATGTTGATGATTTAATTTATACTGGTGATGATAAGAGTTTAATGATGGAGTTTAAAGCCTCCATGGTGAGAGAATTTGATATGTCAGATTTGGGGTGCATGAGTTATTTCTTGGGGATTGAAGTTGTGCAAAAGGAGGAAGGAATATTTATATGCCAAAGACGTTATGCTGAAGAGGTCCTGAGAAGATTTGGTATGTTGGAGGGCAACTCAATCAACAATCCCATTGTGCCTGGAATGAAGATTGATAGTGATGCAGAGGGTGTGTTGGTAGATGAGACTTACTACAAGCAAATAGTAGGAAGTCTTATGTATTTTACGTCCACTAGACTTGATCTGATGTTTGCTACAAGCCTAATAAGTAGGTATATGGCAAGGCTTACTGAACTCCACTTGCAAGCTGCAAAAAGAATTCTCAAATATTTGAAGGGAATAATGAGCTTTGGAATATTCTACAAGAGAAATGGTCAAGTGAATGAGCTAGAGACCTATACAGATAGTGATTATGCTGGGGATGTTGAAGACAGGAAAAGCACAAGTGGATATGCTTTTCTACTCAGTTCAGGAGCAGTTGCATGGAGCTCAAAGAAACAACCTATTGTCACATTATCCACTACAGAAGCAGAGTTTGTAGCAGCAGTTGTGTGCGCATGCCAAGCTATTTGGATGAAGAGGGTACTTAAAGAACTCGATTATGAAGGAGAGGTGTGTACTAGTATAAATTGTGATAATAGTTCCACCATCAAGTTGTCCAAAAACCCAGTAATGCACGGATGCAGTAAGCATATAGATGTTCGCTATCATTTCTTAAGAGATCTGTCAGACGAAGGAACTATTTCTCCGATTTATTGTGCAAGTGCTGATCAAGTTGCTAATATCATGACCAAGCCATTGAGGGCAGATGCATTCGGAAGCTTCGAAGCTCACTGGGGATGTGTGACATTACAAAATTAAGCTAAATGCTCCATAGCATTAGCTTAAGGGAGAGTATGAAGGGACTGCTAGTTTGAGTTTGCCCGAGTCTTGAGGCATGATTAAGGGTCTGTTCGGTAAAGAGGAAGCTAAAGTGAGTTGAAGTGAGCTGAAGTGGAAGTGAGAGATGAAACGGAAGTGAGAGATGAAGTTGAAGTTAGTAGTTGAAGTACGAAATGGTGTGTTCGGTAAATAAAGTTTATGGAAGTTGAAGTTATAAAATTTGGAGTGTTAAATGACCATAATGGGCATGAGTATATATTTTATAAATGAATTGTAGATTAAATTGTTAAATGTGTTATAATTTTCATTTTGCTCACACAAAATTCACTTACTCAATTTTATAAACTAAACTACTATACAAAATATTTATTAAATTTATTAAATTGAACAATACATATTTATGATATTTAAAATATAATATATACAAGTAGTCATTATTTTCATAGGCAAAGATTATTGAGTTCCAAGTAATTAACTATGTTTTTTCTTTGCATATTCTGTAATAAATTCAACAAGCCAAATCTTCAAATGAGTACAATACATTCATGCATTAAAGTTAACAAATGTATTATTTATTTCCAATATACTAAACTCAAACTTCATAACCTATGTGGAATTCAAACTCACATCTATGTGCATGAGCACATTACGAGCTAAAAGGCTAAAAACTTGTAAGGATCAAACCAGTCAAATGATTCACTATTAAAGTATGCTGAACAAGTGCTATAATCCCTAACCAAACCTACTTTCATCTTATAATTAAGAAATAGACTTGGAAAAAATCATAGTTATGCATTTGATATAGTCAAGCTATCTTAGCATGATATATAAGAAAATGTGATAGCTGGAATAATTAATGATGTGTATTGGATAGTGCAAACTGCAAAGCTTTAAATTACTTGAAAGATAAGATACATTTGTAGGAGTATACTGTATATCCATACATACAGGGAGTCCAAACTTGACTGGGCTAATCTTGCATTATAAAAGATACTAAACTAATTTGCATCCTTTACCCTCGCTTTGCCCTAGGTGATGATCAATAGGGTGACAATGCTTCAGTAATTCAACTATTTTGCCTGAATCTTATTCACTTTCAACATGAGGTGCAACTGCAGAGAAGCCAAGGGAAGTTCGACATAGCTTATGCACTTGCACGACCACAAAGATCCAGATTTCTAATGAACCTGCATTCGGAGGGGTCAATGGATCAATGCTAGAAAGTTCAATTTGCATAAGAATTGCGCCTTATTGCGGAATTATAACAGTCAACTGATGACATATCTCTACACTTCAATTACTATTATAAAATACATATATGACATGTTTTAACCGTCAATCTAAATTTGGCTAAGTGATATATAATCGAATACTTATATCTCTGACTCACATGATTATCAATTTCAACTTTGAATAAGCTGCATTTAAAACATTTTCTACATATTCTAGTTGAATGATGTTATAAAAGAGATTCTACATTGAATCACAAACATGTAACATGATACATCATAAAGCAGCTAATAATAAGATGAATAACCTACCTACTAGAGAAATAGACATAAAAAACAAGAACCATACAATCAAGTCTCTCTCTTTTGCAACCTTCTTATGTAATTATAGAGGTAAAAAGATGTTCAATGGAGAGGACAAACTTACGAGTTGTTTTCGAAAGCAATCAAAGCTCCAAAATCATGAATTTCCCCAAAGAAAAAAAATCGTGAACAAGTTTCTGACAAAATATGATCATGGGAGCACATTAAGTTTATTGTAATGAAAAGGGTCAATGTTTAATAAGCCTTCAATGAGTTACTTGATAAATCCCTGAGTCCATAACCAAAACTTCAGTACCTACCTAAAGAAGAGTTTCAAGATGATAATTTTATAATAATATAAGAGTAGACTAAGAATTGTGTAGAGTTCAATAGAGAATAAGAATTCCATACAACATGTTAAGAATGCAAGGCAGAAAACTCTCTAAGAGCATCAACAATTTTCACTCTTCCCAGGAGTTCTACTCTCTAAGTTTCTAATGCAAGTTCCAATTTTCAATTAGAATGCAAGGCAGAAAAAACAAACAAATGAATCACCACTAAGCCACTAGTTCCACTCTTCCCAGGAGAAGACAACTCTCTAAGAGCATCAACAAAACTTTACCAAGGCATATATTTCATCTTCAAAACCATTAATGGTTTCTTTGCTCTCTTTTAAAGTTTTCATACAACTAACAACCTTACTTTTCTTTATCTCTATCAAGACTTGATCACAACCATTTGCATATATATCACATAACTTGAATGCAATGCATATTCATTTGTTAGGGAGATTAACAACAAGATTATACAACTAGTGATATCTCCTCAAGTGCAATGCAAATGCAAGTTCATTTGCTACTTCATTATACAAAAAAATAAAGTGAGGCAATTCATCGAACACCTTAAGTGCAGTCACTCAAACCCAAAAGCTGAAGAATTAACCTTCAATGGTTATCTCCAACTTCAAATTTAAGACCAAATTAAGCTAAATAACATGGGGACAACCTTAGGGTACGAAGAAATTATAAGTTAAAATATAAAATTAGGGTTCTCCCAAAGTGCATATTGGTTGCGAATGGAGGAAAAACTTACCTTCGAAGGGTTGCGAATGGAGGAAAGGTTTAGAGCTGCAAACACTAGAATTTGGATAGCTTGCTCTAGGGATGAGTATAGAAAAACAAAGAGGAGCTGGGATGGAAAAGTAGACATGTGAGGGGCAAATCACGTAATCTCGGCTTGCTTCAACCGCCAAATACTGCTTCTCACCCACCCCCCAACATTATCAAATTCCTTCAACTAGATTAATGCTTCAACCAGTTACTTCAACTGCGTGAGGCTTAATTTGCCGAACAGGTATTAGGAAGATGAAGTTGGTTGAATCTAAAACTTAATCTCACTTCCAACGTTGCTTCCAACACGCCGAACGAGCCCTAAGTAGTTAATAAATCCCTATCTTGTAGGGTGAGTAGACTATTTTGAATTGTTATTTGCTTCTGTTAGTAGTGGCTATTCATAAGCCTTAGTTATGCTTTCTGTTAGGATCTCTTGTAACAAACTGATGCCTATATAAGAGCCATAGTTTCCATTGAATAAAGTAGTTCATTTTCTTCCGATTATCAAAGCTCTTATATCTTACAATGGATTTTGCGGTGCCGAGAAGCAGGTTAAAGGTTGAAGGAGGAGTCAAAGAAACAAAACTGAAAAAATGGGAGCATTGGTATTTTCATTTCTTTTTATGAAAAAAATTGGATAGATCGCTGGATCATATAGCGACTTAAGGCCGAACATGGACATCCAGAATTTTTTTTCAAACGAGCCTATATCTGCTATTAAGTTAAAAAAAGTGCCTAATTTGGAATGATCCCGTGCAGGTTAACTTTGATTACGAGCACTTGAACTTACATTAGAGTTGAAGTTGAAAGGTTTAGAGTGCATTTTGTGGCCTCGAGGAGACAGAGTAACTTCCTGACATCTGAAACATTATACTTACTTATACATAGCCTTTCTCTTAAGTTGATATGCTACCTGTTATGGAGGATGAGCTTGCTTGAGTTTTGTGTTACATTTTGTGTATGGGAGAATTATATCCCACTTTGATTAAAGGAGTCCATTAAGATTCCATAGCTAGATGCAGGTTTAGCTCCTACCAATGGTGGCGGTTGCCAGCAGCAGGAGATGGGCGAGAGACTGTCTCGACAATGGAGTGGCCGAGACAGACGGATGGATGAAGACAAGAAAATGTAATTCCTAAGACTAACCAAACAATTGTGATCCTATACAAATCTATATAAATTCAACACTTGAATCAACCTAATTTCATTTCACAAATACAATGGAGGTAATCTAGGCATCTACTTACACTCTGCCATGAGAATCACTTTAACCTAATTTCCTTCGAATCAACCATTGTCCATTAAACATCCCTGCAATCTACTTACACTCTGCCATTTAATCGGCAGACATTTTCAAAAGGTCAAATGTTTCTATTTCCAATTTTTACAATAACAAACAGTATGTGATGTGATCAATCAAGCTTGATATCTGATTCATATGAACAAGTTATTATAAGCTGAAACTGGAGAAGGAAGCTACAAACGCCCCAATAGTCAACAGCTAGCACTTGAATACATTTATACTAACAAAATTAACCATATCAACCAATCAAATTCTCAACACCAAAATCTTATTTCTAAGCTGGAAAACAAAAACCCACCTCCAAAATCATCAAGAACACCCCAGACTCAAATCTGTCTGCCAGCAGCATCAGCAACAAAGGGCAAGTAAGGAGTCTTACCAAGAACACAAAACACAAAGCTGTAGACGAAGCACATCACAACGAAAACGAAGACGGCGTTGTGGCCCATGACCATGAGCTTGAACCCAAGCCCGGCCCGGCCGGGACTGAGGATGCGCTGGAGGAGAACAGGGACGACGAGGAGGACGTCGAGGACGAGGGCCTGCATCGCGTTGAAGCGGACGTAGTGGGAGAAACTAGGGTTTCTGACGACGCCGAGGTAGAGGGCGAAGAAGGCGACGAAGCTGGCGTAGGGAACGGAGTGGTAGACTGAGAGGATTGGGAGGATTGGTTGGAGGAAGACGGAGAGGGAAGGGTACTGTGTGAGGAGGAATCGGCCGTACTGGAGGCCGTTGAACAGCGGGAGGCAGTATCCGACGGCGGAGATTAGGCGGTCGGCGGCTGGGGTTGGGGAGATTGACAGGGAGATTTTGAGGGGTTTGGGGTTGGAGAGGGCTTTCAGGGGTTTTGGGGTGGGTAGTGAGTGGAGGAGGAGCGGGTGGCGAATGGTGGTGGTGGTGGTGGTGGCGGCGGATGGGCGGAGTGTGAGGCGGAGGAGCGGTAGAGACGCCATTTTTTCGGGTGAGGGGCAGGTTTTGGCGTCAGATGTGTGGGGAAGACTGAACTGAGAGTCGGGCTTTGATTAGGGGCTGTTTGGATGGATGGGTTACTGAAAACAGAAGGGGAGATTTTCGTGGAGGATTTTGGACCCATTTACCCTTTTAAGAGTTTTCAATTAATAAAAGAGATTTCTATTAGTTTTTATGTATTTTTTTTATTCTTATTAGCTTATTTTATTATTTTTTTCTTTTTTTTTGTTTTTTCTCTCTCTAAAATATTATTTTTTTGGGTTTAGAGTTTAAGGAGTAGGGTTTAGGGTAGGGCCGTCCAATCAAATTGGAAGACCCTGTCTTTATATTAATATGAGGCCTTAGTTTTATTTTATTTTTTAATCAAATTTTAGAATTATCGAGCAATTTTTATATGATAAAATCAATTAAAATTATTAAATTATTAAAATTACTCATTTTTAAATAAAATGATATATTAAATATTTAATGTGAAAAATAATGTGTTGGCAAGTGAAATTGTATGGATACATATAATAAATTACGCAATTTTTAACTCAAAGTTTAGAGAGAAAAAATCACATCTAAATTTTATATGTACAAATGAATTTAGTAAGTCAAGTTCAAGCATTTAGAAAACATAAAAAAGAGAAACCTAATAATATCTGAATATCAAGAATTGGAGAATATGGACAAAATAAAAGAGATTTTTCAAATAATACATGTCTAGATGGCCTCATAATATTAAAAAGTTTATATATAAGAATTAGGTAGGCCCCGTAATTTTTTCAATGTGTTGCATATGGAAATTATTTTACTTTTTGCCAAAAAATATATACTAGACAAATAATTTTTGTCTTGGTAAAAGAAAAAAAAATAAGGAAGAGGAGTGAGAGAAAGGGGGCTCGAACACTAGTGGGTGAGAAATTATTTATTGTCTAAAATCACAATTACCACTACACCAAGTTGTCACATGTTATACATGGACATTTTTTTTATTAGTAATAAAAGTATTTGGATTGGAGGCCATTTTACAATGGAGGCCCTTTGTAGGTGCTCACTTTGCACATGTCCAGGACCGGCCCTGTTTAGGGGATAGGGAGTAGGATTTAGGGAGAGGGGTCCATTTTTACTAAGGATTCATTAGTTTAAAAAAATATTTGTCAAATGGTCATTTATTTAACTCACCGCATTTTCGTGTGCAGATTTTTTTGGGTTGCTAAAGGGCCCACTTTTAATGTGATAATGGGCTGGTCCATTCTCCTTTTCATGGCCCAAATTCTAAATATTCTATTTCTGAAATAGAAAAATATTATAAAATAAAATATAAACGTAAGTACTAAGTAGGAATGCTAGGCATGGCGATTCGTCGGATGGAGCACTTTTTTTTTGATTAAGTAAGAATTAGACTGGAAATCACATAAGAGCTGGTTTCTCAGTCTATAGCATCCTTTCAGATGAGAATTATAAATTCTAAACTTGTTCGAATATCTTTCAAGGAACTAAGTTGGACCTCCTTAGCGATGAAGTCGACCACCACGTTTGTTTCCCGGAAGACATGAGAGATCTGCACTGAAGAGAAAAGTTGTAAAACACACAGGATATCAGAAATAATCATTTCAATATCCCATGGACAGTGCCAGATTTGGTTAAGGACATTCACAACGGTCAGGTTATTGCATTCAAGCTGTATGTCGGTAATGCCTAATTCATAGGCCTTTACTAGGGCATTTCTAACCGCAAGCGTTTCCGTTTTTAATGGGGTTGAGGTACCACATTTATCCCCAAAGATAAAAATAGGTTCACCTTTATTGTTCCGGAAAATGTAGCCAAAGCTAGATTCACCATTCGTTTTTGTTGATCCATCAGTATTGATTTTAATAATTTTATCTGGAGGTTTTTTCCATTTTTTTATTGGTCGTTTGAAGTTATTTGTTCTATGAGGTTTAGGTCTGTCATCTGCTAGGCAGTCAGGATTCCAGGTTTTCGTCTTATTCCAGTTCTCAATTTGTTGTTTGATATAAATCGGAACATCCTTGATGTGGTTGGCATTATTATTTGGGCTTTCGAAGCTTTGTTGGTTTCTATAGAACCAGATTCCCCACCAAGAAACCAGTAGTTCTATAAACTGCAAGCGATCGATTTTTTGTCGAATTTCATCAATGATTTCATTGATTTTTTTATTTGCTATGTTTTTGGAATTAATAATAGCATATGTGGATTGGTTCATTTTCTCTATTGTTTTCTTGGTATGGTTACAATGGAATAGGAGATGATTCAAATCCTCCAATTGCGCATTGCATCTGATGCATCCCTGGGGGATTGTTACCCCTTTTTCTGTTAGTCTTGATTTTGTTGGTAATCCATTTTTCAGTATTTTCCAAGCAAAGTTTTTAACTTTGGGGTAAGTGTCCATTTTCCAGATCCAAGAGGAGTCATACGCAGTGTATCTTTTGTTTCTATTAATTAGTTCCATGGCAGAGTTTGTAGAAAACCAACCATTCTTGCTGGCTTCCCAATACATTCTATCATGAATATCATTCAGCGGAATTGGGATTGATGTAATCATTGTTACTAAGTCATGTGGTAAGTATTGTTCTATTAGGTTCTTATTCCAAGTTTTATTTGGTAGCATAAAATCGGCTACCGTAGCATCTTTGTTCAAGGTAACTTGTGTGTTTATGGAGTCACTCAACGGGGATCTGGAAACCCAATTATCAAGCCAGAATTTGATTGTTTTGCCATTACCAACTTGCCAGATTAGTCCAGACTTGAATTCATCAATGAGTTCAATCATATTGGACCATTGCCAAGAATAATTTCTTTTTTTCTCGTAGTGTAAAATATGGACTGTTTTCGGATATTTTTCAGTAACTACTCTAACCCAGTAGTTGTTTGGTTCTGCTAAGATTTTCCATAGCAATTTGAATTGTAGGGCTTTGTTCATATCCTTAGATTTTCTCAGGCCCAGGCCTCCTTGTTGTGTTGGTTTACAATTTTTTTTCCCAGCCTATCAGAGGTATAGGAGCTATCTTTGTTCCAAAAAAAGGATCTGTTTAGCTTGTCAAGTTCAGTGTGTGTGTGTGAGAAGGTAGCATAAAGCTTTGTGATAACAAGTTTTTGTCGTTCTAAAAACTGCTATGCAAAATATCCAAACAAACCTTAAACCGTAGTCCTAGGTGTTTTGGGGCGAAAAGACCTAACGAATCCAAATCGCCTTAAGGAGGGCAACTAGACAATTTGTTAGACAAATTATATCTAAATAATCCAAATCAACTAATCAATCAAGAGAATGAGAGTAAATGAATATAATATAAACTTATCTCCCTTGAATGAGAGGCGAATCAAATACAAAAATTAAGCCGTCGGTCGCTTTAATGTTGGAGTAACGGACTGAGTACAAGAATGATCTCGTATGCGAGTAGAACAACAGTAGAACAATGATAGAAAGCTGCTTAAATTGAGTAATAATGAGCATGTCCCGTTACAAGAGAGTTTTCTCTACAATTTATACTACTTTTAGTCTTCAATCGGTTGGCAGATCCGCCGAGATTCATGGAAGAGGTTGTGGGTCGGTTAAGATCGTCCGAGATCTGCGGGAGACGTCCAACTGTGTACTGGTCGCTCCGAAATCCGCAGAGGTCGTCGCTTTAACCACTGATCGCCCCGATATCTCTGGTAGGCTGAACTGACCGGACCAAGATATCTGGAGGCTTTAACTGACCGGACCTAGATTTGTGGAGGTTGTTGTTGACCGAATCTTCTAGAAGGCATCTTTGGGCCGATCCGGTGGGCCGTTCTGATGGGCTGAAAATCAAGGCCCAACAATTGCCCCAAAATTAAACTGGGTCAGAGCGTCGAGTGATGAGACGGTTTGATTTTATAACTTCGACTTCGTTGCAGGTGTTCTGGCGACAGGGCCAACGTGTGTGTTGCTCAAGCTGAGAGTCAGCTTAATACAGCCAATAATCGTGTGAAGACGACTGAGGGCGTTTCTTGTGATGACGAAGGGTCAGGAGACCACTCCTTGTTTGTCGTTTGTTTTGTTATGCAGGTGGACTCGTCAGTCGCTTCCTGGTTAAGTCGTGTGGCGTTGGTCGTGTAGACCTGTCGTTGGTCAGTGTAAAACGGTAGTCGGTCGTGTAGACCTGTAGTCGGTCGTGTAGACCTGTAGTCGGTCGTGTAGACCTGTAGTCGGTCGTGTAGACCTGTAGTCGGTCGTGTAGACCTGTAATGTAGCATGCTTTGTGTGTCGGGGGAGGAGTTGTATGTATGAAAAGACGAACGCCCTGGGTAGGACAAGTCTTTGTAAGTAGTTTGTAGTATGTCGTGTCCTCTACTCCCCGTGTACCGATCGATCGTGTAATGTGTATTGTAAGCGCTGTGTATGTTTGTGTATGTTGATCAACTTGACTTTGTCTTGAGGCCTCTTGTTATGTTCCTGTTGAAGACACTTGAAAAGTATGGAAAAGATCAAAGGGTGACCGTTGGTGTGAGTCTAACGGTCCTCCAATGCTTAAGTTAGTAAAGGATTGGATAAGTATAATCGACTGAATGTAAATGAATTACAACGTATAAGTTTTCAAAAGTTAGATGACTTCCAATGGGTCGTGTTCCAGCTTGGTCGTTTTCCCAATCTTCGACTACTGGGGAACTAGATTTTGAATGAATTGACCAGATCGGCAAATGAAGCGACCGAACCCAATGGGTTGAACGACACTCTAAGTGATCAGAGCCATGGGTGTCGGGATTGCCCCATTGTTGAGACGTGCTTGTAGGCCTTCAGTGTTGACCATGCGTCTTGATTCGCCTGGGACCGATGCAACCGAATTCACCTGCGATTTCAAAAGTTCATTTTCACGAATTAGTTGTGTAATTTCAACTTTAGATTGGATGCTTAGGGTTTCGGTTCTTAGGCGTTGTTGAACCGATTCCTCTTGGAGGATGCTCATATTCTTTGCCAACTCTTGGATCTGGACGTCCAGGATTGGTTGGTTGGCGAGATCTTCGGTTTGACCTACGATCGGGAGGTTGGCTTGAACTTGTTCTTCATCGACAATCATGGGGATTCTAGCATCGGCCATGATTGGATGTAGATTGGATCGTTGATCGGATCGTTGATTGGCTAGATGTCCCACGGTGGGCGCCAAATTGTTTTGGGGCGAAAAGACCTAACGAATCCAAATCGCCTTAAGGAGGGCAACTAGACAATTTGTTAGACAAATTATATCTAAATAATCCAAATCAACTAATCAATCAAGAGAATGAGAGTAAATGAATATAATATAAACTTATCTCCCTTGAATGAGAGGCGAATCAAATACAAAAATTAAGCCGTCGGTCGCTTTAATGTTGGAGTAACGGACTGAGTACAAGAATGATCTCGTATGCGAGTAGAACAACAGTAGAACAATGATAGAAAGCTGCTTAAATTGAGTAATAATGAGCATGTCCCGTTACAAGAGAGTTTTCTCTACAATTTAAACTACTTTTAGTCTTCAATCGGTTGGCAGATCCGCCGAGATTCATGGAAGAGGTTGTGGGTCGGTTAAGATCGTCCGAGATCTGCGGGAGACGTCCAACTGTGTACTGGTCGCTCCGAAATCCGCAGAGGTCGTCGCTTTAACCACTGGTCGCCCCGATATCTCTGGTAGGCTGAACTGACCGGACCAAGATCTCTGGAGGCTTTAACTGACCGGACCTAGATTTGTGGAGGTTGTTGTTGACCGGATCTTCTAGAAGGCATCTTTGGGCTGATCCGGTGGGCCGTTCTGATGGGCTGAAAATCAAGGCCCAACACTAGGTAAGTACGGGTCAAATCCACAAGGAGACGGATCTATCTTAATATGCAATTCGTATGTCAAACCAAAGTAACCAAAGGGGGGTTTTGTGAGTTTTAGTAACCTAAGCATGCAAAAGTTGACAAGCGAAAGAGTTGATTAAATCAGTAATGGGAAAAACACTTAGTCAAACAACATCCACTATTCGTATGACAAGTTGATCCTAGATACTCATTCAGAATCTCATGCGATGGAAATTCCAATTCCTTTTCAGATATAACTAATAGCACAACCAGATACTATTAGCACTAACTAATTAAACAACCCTGAAACTATCAAGATTCAGTTTAACAACAGCCTTACAGATATGAATATAGTTGGATACAATTCTAGCATAAAACAACAAGATATTATCCTAGAATGTAAATCAATTCTCTTCTGCATAAGACTAGCACAACCAGATTCTAGTACGATGCAGTTGCTACTCTGAAATAGATATGCTCAACCAGTAACAATCTAAATCTAGCAATAGATCAATAACGACAAACCCTAGTTGCGTCCAAGATAGAGATTATCAATATCAATCATAAACAACTTAAGCAAGAGAAAGATAAAAACCATGCAATAGATTAAGAACAATAATCTTACAACTAAATCCAAACGAAAGCTTCAGCGTCTGACTAAGCCATGAAGGCTTAGTTTTTCATAGTAAGGTACGTAGAAACTAATTAGGGTTTCAGAGAGTTAATGATAGATGATAAACAAGCCTTTTCTCTACCCTTAAATACTAAAGGGAATACAATCTAAATTAACCTAAAACGGAATAATAAAATAATAATAATTAAACAAACTAAAACAGGGAGATTAATCCCGTTCTCGGCCTTGAATCTCGCGTTCAGCACGGCCCATCTCTCCATCATCAGCTCGGTGGCCCAACACACGCAGCGGCCCAATTCAATTCCAAGCATCAGCTTCGCTGACGTCGTCATGACGTCATCACCATTTCTTTCCAGCTTCAATTTCACGCGGAAGCAATTTCTTCTTCGTTTCACGCGGGCCCCAGCCTTCACGTGGGCCTCTCCTTATCACGGCCCATCTTCAGCAAACACATGCCCGCTTATGTCATGCTTCGTCATCATCCGCATGAATACCCGCTCCGCTTCAGCTTCAATTCATGCGAGCTTCACTTACCGCTTCTTCATGCGATTTGGGCCTTTCCTCCTTTATTGGGCCTAATTCATCTTCACGCGGCATTTCACGTGGGCCACGCCTTCAATTGGGCCTTCTCCAGCATGCTTCTTCTCGGCCCACTCCGTCTCGGCGTCAACACGGCCCCTGTAACTTCCACATGCTCGTTGATGTCATGGTGACATCGGCCTTCAAATTCTTCATTCCAGCATTCAATTCAACTGGCATCTTCACGGGCTGGGCCGAGCTCTCTCCTTTTTGGGCCTTTATTTAATTCGGCCCATCATCCTTTTAATTCCAGCTTCACGTGGTCTGTTAATCACTAAACTTCGCCTCCAAACGCCATGCACATGAATGTGTCTAAATCTACCCGAATGGCACCAATAAAACCTCTAATGACTCTTACTTAAACCCTACAAAGTAGTGCTTATCAAACCACCCCATGCTTAGACCTTTGCTCGTGCTCGAGTAAACTAATAAAGAGTCTACTCCTCCAATGTAGCATCCAAGGTCTCAGGAAGCATATCCTCCAACTAAGAGTCACCTAACCCATGCCAAAGCTCATGGCACCAATCTCATTCACAACACATCCACAACTCAACAAGCTTAAGGGGCAAGCAGAGTACTTCCCCCAAGCTAAACCCGGACATCCAATAGTGTGAGTAACATCTAATCATAGCCTCCATCTATTGCTCCTTATGTCTCCCAGAGTGACCTACCCGACAATCCTTCTTTGACTCCTCTTCTTATGACGCCTCGCCAAGAATAGTGAGAAATCCTAAAATCACTCTTCTTCTTTTCGCTCATTTTGCCAAGGCGCCCTTTCAGGTTTTCACCAAGCCACTCATTTCATTTTCCAATAGATGTGCTCACACAAGCTCACGTCACTCTTGACCTCATATTACCCCAGCCTAATGTCGGTCCAAGCCACCTGCTTATTGCCTAGGCCGCCCTTTCGGGTTTTCGACCTATCCCAGGATTTCAATGATAGCCTTTTTTCAAATTTTTGGCTCTTTTCATTTTTTCATTTTTCTCCTCAGCGACGTAGCAAGTATACAATCCCACCCCATGCTTAAACATTGCATTGTCCTCAATGTAATGAAAGACAAAAGAATAAAGCACAGGGAAAAGCAAAAAATAACTCACAACGTTGCCGAGTTGGCGTGGACACTTCCTTGTTGCTGGCGGTATACACAATGTATGCACATGTCTCCAGTGTTGGGTGGGTGTCTTCATCAACTCCATTGTCTTCATTACCGTACAACCAAAGGAAACCACTGTAGGGTGTGGTGGTGATGTAGGAAATCAGGGCTGCATAGCCTTCAACTCCAGCAACTCCTACCATGCAACCATAAGGAACCACTCTGGTGAATAGCGGTCAATCAAGGGAACGGGGTTGCATGGCCTTCAAAAATGGGACCAGATGTCATCGTGGTTGGGCCCTGGTGTATCACCTCTCCAGCTGTCGACTGCAGGGTCATCATCGTTGCCAAGTAAAAGTAGGGTGAATGTAATCTTCCGTTAGCAACATGATGCGCACCTTTCCGTGGAGAATCTGGACAGCTGGGTAATTTTATTTTATTTTTATTTTATTTTTTGACTTTTTCTCCCCGTTTAAGGTCTTTTCGGGGTATCTTATTTTCGTCTTTTGCTCCCCGTTTAAGGTTTTTTCGGGGCCCATTTTTTCCGAATTTTTTTTTTATTTTTTTTTTCCCTGAGAAAGTGCGGCGGTCGCCGTGAAGGGTGCGGCGGTCGCCGTAATTGCGGCGGTCACCGTAATTGCGGCGGGCGCCGTAATTAAACGGTGGTCGCCGTTTTTAGGTCGTAGCCAACTTGCTTGGCGAGGCATTTACGGCGGGCGTCGTAAATTTCGCAGCGGGCGCCGTAAATTTCGCAGCGGGCGCCGTAAATTTCGCAGCGGGCGCCTTGAACTCCTTCTTCACTTTTTCGCGCTTCCTGCAGGTTAGTTCAATACAAAAACTAAAAGAAAAACAATAGAAATTGACTAAGGGAAAGAAAATAAACTACCAAATCTCGGGTTGCCTCCCGAGCAGCGCCTTGTTTACTGTCGTGGCTCGACATCCTACTCAATCATCTTCAACTCGGGTTTGTCCTAGCACTTGAACTCCTGAGGTCTATATCAGGGGGATGCCGCTTTGTGTGCTCCATGTTGAGCCTTTCCCCCATGCTTGTGTACTTCATGATGGTTGGACCGCTGTTCATATCTATGAATGCACTTGACATCTTCAGGAATGGCCTACCCAACATCTCAGGGGCTGCATGTATGTCATGCCCCGTATCCAGCATGTAAAAATCTGTCACCTGAATTAAAGCCTCCTTCTTGTGCTTCCCCTTTGGTTTCTTCTTTATATTGCCCAGCGCCCTTAAGAACTCTGTGTAGCGAGGGATGCAATTTGCCAGTTCGATCAAGGGAATGGTTGCCTCGCAGATACTGAAGGTTTCATATAGCTCTTTGTCGTCCTTCAGCCTTCGAGTATCTTGTATTGCCTCAGGGAGGGTGTGATGGGGTGCAGCGAGACAAGTGGAGAGGAGTTGAGATGCACATACTCATCATAGGCAGCCTCAAGAGGGTCGGGGGCTGCCAGGGCGTTTTTGAGAGGAACAAGTGTTGCAGGATCGTTTCCGCGATCGCGGCTCTCCTCCTCTTGGTCGCTGAATTCCTCCAGTCCCAAAAAATACTCTTCTTCAGAAAGCACAACGCGGTCCAAAATATCGTCTGGAATACCCATCTCCTCAGTGGGTGAACTGAGGTCGAGGTATACCTCCCGCGGTCTTGGGTTCTCTTCTGCAGACATCTCGCTGTATTCTGCACCCGTCTCACAAATTTGTTCTTCCCTTTCAGCTAAGGGGGCGACATGCATCTGCTCAGTACTTTGTAGGGTCATCGAGAAGACATTCTCTTCCCGGTGCACCACTGGGTGAGATAGTGGTTCTACCGACGTCATGGCCTCCATCCTGCTCAATGCTTGCCCCATTTACTCTGTCTGCCTCTCAAAGGTCTGGATATTAGACTTTATTTGTTGTTCAAGTTGGATCGTGTTCTATTTGAAAGATCGAAACATGTCCTCCAATGACATGGAGGGACTTGGATTGTGCCCCATCTGGTTCTCCAAGGTCCGGGATAAATCCGCAGTAGACTGTGAGACATAATAATCTGGATTGGACACTGATGGGCTATGCTCGTAGGCTGGGTAGTACTGTGGTGGAGTACCCTGTTGATAGAACGACTGTGGTTCCGGGTAAAACTCCTGGTAATCATGACCATAAGGGGGATAATGTTGGTGCCCATAACTCGAATTTGGGTGATCTCTCCACCCTGGAGTGTATGCGTATGAGTATGGGTCATATTGCGGCTCCTGATGGAAGTAGGAAAATCTATCCATCTCAGTAACAAAATCAAAAAGGAAAAACAAAAATCAATAGCACGGGTGTGGGCCGTAAGATAGGTCCACACAATAGTTGACACACAAATCGCACACAAAATAGATTATTGCCTCCCCGGCAACGGCGCCAATTTGATAACAGGTTTTTGTCGTTCTAAAAACTGCTATGCAAAATATCCAAACAAACCTTAAACCGTAGTCCTAGGTAAGTACGGGTCAAATCCACAGGGAGACGGATCTATCTTAATATGCAATTCGTATGTCAAACCAAAGTAACCAAAGGGGGGTTTTGTGAGTTTTAGTAACCTAAGCATGCAAAAGTTGACAAGCGAAAGAGTTGATTAAATCAGTAATGGGAAAAGCACTTAGTCAAACAACATCCACTATTTGTATGACAAGTTGATCCTAGATACTCATTCAGAATCTCATGCGATGGAAATTCCAATTCCTTTTCAGATATAACTAATAGCACAACCAGATACTATTAGCACTAACTAATTAAACAACCCTGAAACTATCAAGATTCAGTTTAACAGCAGCCTTACGGATAGGAATATAGTTGGATACAATTCTAGCATAAAACAACCAGATATTATCCTAGAATATAAATCAATTCTCTTCTGTATAAGACTAGCACAACCAGATACTAGTACGATGCAGTTGCTACTCTGAAATAGATATGCTCAACCAGTAACAATCTAAATCTAGCAATAGATCAATAACGACAAACTCTAGTTGCGTCCAAGATAGAGATTATCAATATCAATCATAAACAACTTAAGCAAGAGAAAGATAAAAACCATGCAATAGATTAAGAACAAGAATCTCACAACTAAATCCAAACGAAAGCTTCAGCGTCTGACTAAGCCATGGAGGCTTAGTTTTTCATAGCAAGGTACGTAGAAACTAATTAGGGTTTCAGAGAGTTGATGATAGATGATAAACAAGCATTTTCTCTACCCTTAAATACTAAAAGGAATACAATCTAAATTAACCTAAAACGGAATAATAAAATAATAATAATTAAACAAACTAAAACAGGGAGATTAATCCCGTTCTCGGCCTTGAATCTCGCGTTCAGCACGGCCCATCTCTCCATCATCAGCTCGGTGGCCCAACACACGCAGCGGCCCAATTCAATTCCAAGCATCAGCTTCGCTGACGTCGTCATGACGTCATCACCATTTCTTTCCAGCTTCAATTTCATGCGGAAGCAATTTCTTCTTCGTTTCACGCGGGCCCTAGCCTTCACGTGGGCCTCTCCTTATCACGGCCCATCTTCAGCAAACACATGCCCGCTTATGTCATGCTCCGTCATCATCCGCATGAATACCCGCTCCGCTTCAGCTTCAATTCATGCGAGCTTCACTTACCGCTTCTTCATGCGATTTGGGCCTTTCCTCCTTTATTGGGCCTAATTCATCTTCACACGGCATTTCACGTGGGCCACGCCTTCAATTGGGCCTTCTCCAGCATGCTTCTTCTCGGCCCACTCCGTCTCGGCGTCAACACGGCCCCTGCAACTTCCACATGCTTGCTGATGTCATGGTGACATCGGCCTTCAAATTCTTCATTCCAGCATTCAATTCAACTGGCATCTTCACGGGTTGGGCCGAGCTCTCTCCTTTTTGGGCCTTTATTTAATTCGGCCCATCATCCTTTTAATTTTCACGTGGTCTGTTAATCACTAAACTTCGCCTCCAAACGCCATGCACATGAATGTGTCTAAATCTACCCGAATGGCACCAATAAAACCTCTAATGACTCTTACTTAAACCCTACAAAGTAGTGCTTATCACTTTGCATAAGAAAGTTTGGTCTAGAAGTCAGGTTGGTTTTGATCAGAGTTGTTCTGCCTGCTTGAGACAGAGAGTTTGCTTTCCATTTTGCGAGTTGTTGTTGTGTACTGAGTAGAAGATCTGAGAACGTACTCGAGTTGACTCTGCCATTAATGATAGGACACCCAAGGTATTTATCAAGGGATATCATATTTGTAATGGTGAGGATACCTTGTATAGCTATTTTCTTTTGATTGATAACCTTTTTAGTGACTTGAAACGCCGATTTGTGAAAATTCATTTTTTGTCCTGAGATTTTACAGTAGTCATCAATAATGTCCTTTATTTCTTTACAGTGCTCTTGTTTAGCTTTTGAGAAGATCATAATATCATCAGCAAAGGCTAGGAAATGGATTCTTGATCCTTGATGAGTGATTTGGAATCCCAAAAGATTACGAGGTCTTTCAGAGGCTTTTTGTAGTTTTCTAGCAAGGATTTCCGATCCCAAAATAAATAGGAAAGGGGAGAGGGGGTCACCCTGCCGGAGTCCTCTTGTCGGTTTGAAAATTTATGTCGGTCCGTTGTTTACAAGCACCGAAAAAGAGACTGTGGTTATACATTCGCTTATCCAGATGATAAAATTTTCATGGAATCCAAATTTCTCCATAGTTTTGAGAATGAAATTCCATTCAATTCTGTCATACGCTTTTTCCATATATAATTTAAGCGCAATGAAGCCTTCAGATCCTTTTTTCGATTTGAAGGAGTGAAAGATCTCATGAGCAATTAGTATATTATCTTGGATTGCCCTGTTTGCAACAAATGCAGCTTGTAGGGGGTGAATTAATTTTTCCATGGTTTCTTTAAGTCTTGTTGTTAAGATCTTTGAGATTATTTTGTAAATTGTGGAGCATATACTAATAGGTCTATAGTAATTGGTGGAGTTCGGATTGTCACATTTTGGTATTAAGGAGATGAATGTATGGTTAACCTGTTTGAGCAGTTTCCCGGAGAGGAAAAAAGCTTTTAAGAGCTTGAATAACAGAGGGGCCTACGATATCCCAATATTTTTGGTAGAATTCTGCTGTCATACCATCTGGGCCCGGAGATTTGTTTGAGCCAATGTTAAAGATAACCTTTTTTATTTCTTCATTTGTTACATTCTTGATTAGTTCTAGATTGTCTTCGTCAGAGATTTCAGATTGAATTAGTTCCAGATTGTCTTGAAAAAGTATGTGGTTCATATTTTCGCTTCTGAATCTTTTGATGAAATCATTTCTGATTTCTGATCTAATGTTTTCTTCACCAGTAATGATAGTTCCTTCTTGTGTTTTGATTTCTTTAATGATTTTCCTGTTTCTTCTTCCACTTGCTATTTTGTGAAAATAGCTTGTGTTTGTGTCATTGAATTTAATGTGTTTAACTTTTGCTCTTTGGTTCCAGTAGATTTTTTGGAAACAGAGGAGCTTTTCCTTTTTTTTTCATGATTCTAATTTATTTCTTAATAAGGTCACTTGTAGGGGAAGTACAAATCTCGGTTTGGATTTCAGAGAGTTGTATTTCTATGTTCTATAATTGAGTAAAAACATTGTCGAAGGTGCTTTTGTTCCAGATCTTTGCATGTTTCTTCAATAATTTTGTTTTGGATACCAGATTAAATAATCTTGATCCGTGATAGTTAGTTCTCCAGGCTTGTTTTACAACATTTCTGAAATCCTTTCTGGTCCTCCAGACATTCTCAAATTTGAAAGGCTGATTTTTAAAGGGTATTTCTGAGTCCAAGTCAATAGATATGGGACAGTGGTCTGAGCTTGTAAAAGCAAAATGTTTGGTACAGATATTCGGGTACCATTGAAGGATCTGGTGATGGATGAGTACCCTATCCAGTTTTTCATATATGTTATCAATTTCTGTAATGTTTTTTCGCCAGGTGTAGCCATTTCCTTAAATAGGGGTATCTATTAGTTCACATTCATTTTTAAAATGACGTAATCTTGTGAATTTGGTCAATGGTGGTAATAAACCGCCTAATTTCTCAGAGGGGTCTTGAATTTCGTTAAGATCTCCCATAACAATGCACGAAAGGGAGCAATTTTTAATAAAGGAGGTGAGACCATTCCAGAATACATTTTTTCCAGCCTCATTCGGAGGAGCATAAGTAAGGATTAGCATAAGTTTCTTGTTCGAGATTTTATTAGTAAATACCGAGATAAACCTCGTATCAATTTGATCAATTTCAAGGATTTCATTTGTAAGTTGGTAGGTCTTCCACATAACACAGATACCACCCGAGAATCCCGTAGCCGGGATACAGTAAAATTGATCAAAGCCTGCTTTTCTCCAAACTTTTTCACTTGGTTCTTTGTTTGTTCTAGTTTCAAAGAGTGCAAATAATTGGATACGTTCAATTTTGCAGAAGGATTCAACATCCGTCCAGAAGGTTTTCTTTCTCATACCACGACAATTCCAGGTCGTAATCTTCATAAAAAACTCATCATGATTTTGCCCCATATCATAAGACATTTAGGGGACTTCGAAAGGGTTTTGGTAATAATGTGGTAGTGTTCAGTAGAGGTCCCATTTTTATATTCATGTTTCTTCGTATGTAATGTAGTGCAATGTAGCTTCGGAAGTTTGTTCACTGGTTTATTTCCTTCCAAACCACATAAAAGGGTCATATTTTGCATATTTCCAATTGTTCTAATACGAGATTTCATAACCCAAAGATAACGCATAAGAGAACAATAAGTGCTTAAATACGTTAGGGTTTGAATTAAATATGGCAGGTCATGCCAAGAACCAAATTTCGCAAAATTATGCTTCAAGTAACAATTGTTCAAGGGGTAAGGTTTCAAATTATACTTATTGCTATTTCTCCATTTATCATAGCAAGATTTGTTCATGTTTTGGAGGTTCCTTCTGGTTGTTGTTCCTCTTTGGCTCCTTAGATTCTTATTCTGATATTTCTCTCCATTGTTCTTGACCAAGAGGAGCCCTGGATTCCAATCCAAAGCCTCCTGTAAAGTTTGTCTGAAAAACACATCAAAGTGAAATTTCAAGTGAGCATACCCATCATAAACCAAAGTCTGAAATCCAACATTAGGAACCTCAACAAGAGACGAGTTCCTAAGCAGACATTCAAAAAGATGATTGTAAGGCATATTACGTTCAAGCAGATCAGATTTGTAAATCATGTCAACAGGTTCAAACACACAACAATCAGTTCTAGTATTACCATTACTAATGGTTTTCTCAACCGTAATGGTAATTTGTTCTGAGGCCTTCAAGAGACACACAATCACATAAGGGTTTAACAAATAGCTAGTTGCAAGAAGAAGCAAACAACTAGGAGCTCCCCAAAATACTAATCTGGACATTTCAGCCGTAAGAAAAAGGAACAAAGAGTTCCGAATTTCACCAGTCAGCCAAAAACAAGCATAGGTCAAGAACGGAGTGTTCGGTTGCTCACAAAAGCAAATATTGGTACAGGGGTTAGGGACTAACACATCCTTCACATCAGCAGAGGAAGGATAGTTGAAGATGAAGCACGAGGTCGGGCTAACATATAGACACAACCAAATGCAACATAACCTCAACGAAACAACATATAGGAGATTCAGAGGTAAAGGGGTCACATTTAAAAATTCGAAAGTACCAGCAAAGGAACCAAGCAAAGAAACAAGAGATAGAAGAGAAACAGAACTAAACTAGAAGACAGAAGGAACAACAAAAATAGAGAAGAGACAAGGGGAGGGATAGAACAATACAACCTGGAAAGATTTCGATATGAAGCAACCAAAATGGAATCCAGGAGCAGAAACGTCTGGCGCCTCATCCAGAGAGGCTTGTGACGGCGGAAAGCCCAACCACGCGAGTGGATCTGAGCACGGCGGTTGACCAACCCTTTAAGCCGGAGCACCCGAGAACATCCAAATATGGACTTCTCCAAGGAGCAGTGGTGGAGGAGAAGAGCCCCACCTCCATTGCCGTTGTCATTCCCTTTCTTTGGACGCCCTGGATCCCAAATCAGAAGCAGAGAGGAAGCTCTGAAGTCGCTCAGGGAGGCGCCACCAGGAGAGGAGACAGATCTGAAGCGGAGGAGGCCAGCCACTCCGGCACAAGGAGTGAAGACGAAGCTCCCATAACCCGCCCAAGGATCTTTGTGAGAGGTGCTAAGGTCATGATGGGTGTTAAGATCGAGTTGAGGCTTGAAATCGAAGGTAGAATTACGGTGTTGGAGTTCAAAGAGCGGCGGTAGCCGAAGATGAGCTAGGGTTTTAGGGTTCGGGTTTGGGAAAGGTTTCGGGAGCGTTTTCTCTTTCATCTCATCATTACGCAATGTAAATTTCGGATGGAGCACTTTAATCATATGTTTGCTAGTTATTTTGGGGAAATGTTTGTGCTATTTCCCTTCATTCTCTCTCATTCTCAGATAACATGTCTCACCCGTTCAATTTCATCTACTTTGATCTCCTTCTCTTCAACCTCCTCTTCTCGGTCATCGCCTCATCTCCTTCTCTTCTCCTCAGTTCCCGATCGCGATGTCGTCGCCGTCGCTTCAGCTCCCGACCGCATCTTCGTTGCCACTTCTCCTCCGATTTCGACCGGAGAGAGCTCTAGTGATCGGAATATTTGGAATTTGGCATTTGACCACCGAGATTTGCCCAATAACCATGTGAGAATTGGTGACTGGAATGGAGAGCGAGAATTGGTCGAAATCGAATGGCATCTCCAACAGCCAGAAACTCCATCTCCAAGGGTTGAATCAAATTAAGGTATGTGTTGTTCTTGTTTTTTGAATTTCAATCCTTGCTCCGAGTTGATTGTGTAATTGGTGCCTGCGAGCCCCCTAGTATTGCCTGTTGGGATTTTAGATGCGTAAAGCGGAATTTCAGGAAATGATTTCCTAACACCTAACCAAGGATCTCATGCATAAACCAAATAGATCATAGATATGAAGAATCAAATACCTCTTGATGCGTGTTTCAATCTGCTGGAATGGAGAGAATAGAGCCTCACGTGTGACTCCTCTATTTGGTCCACCCGAGCTTGGATCTGGATCGCCTAGGACTCGGTTGCTAGAGCGAGGAACGAAGGCGAACGAAGGGAGAGACCTTGAATGTGTACGGCAGCCTTGTATGAATGAAAGATTAGGGTTTTCTCTTAGAAAGCCCTCCTTTTATAATACCAGGTGTAGATATCTTATTTCCTAAATAAGTATATCTTTTATTATAAATAATAACACTTTATTCTTAACAAGCATTATCTCCCAAGTTATATCTTATATAACTTTATATTATATACTTTATATAATATGTCTCCCATTAAACTGATCCAGTCCAAACTCTAAGGGTGTGACCTCGTAGGACCCGGTAACAATAGCAATAGACTTTATGACATACTTTATAACATATAGTCTATAAATCATAGTTGGCTTCTAGCAAAACACTATGATTACCTAAAATCACCGGATTAAATATCTCCATAAATGGTCTCACTTCATAATCAGTAATTGCACCTTTGATTAAAGGACACAATTCCTTCAATCTCCCACTTGTCCTTAAAACAAGTGTGCAATGTTAAAATTCCTTTGTCACAAAGTGTCTTATCTGACTATATGATGAAACTCATCTTTACCATCAAATACGTTTCTTGAACTCTTGAGATCAAACTGTCAGTACAGATGATTACTAATAATCCATCCGAGCATGGCCCTGCGTTTTCACAGTTCTCTCTCTTCAAGTGGCTGAGACACCAATCATTTCCAAATGTATCGTGGTATACATGGAATAGGAGGACATATTCAATCTTGTACGACTACAGCTCCCACTCAACTTTTGGCAATCCCAATCACTGCATTTATAACTGCCTGTTACGGTCAGCATTTGACAGCGTCAAAGACATACCACAGTCAAATGATAACTATATCATACTCATGTCTAAGGAACTCACTAATCATGAATAATCCTAGAACTCCGCAATAAAACCTTGAGGAGTCCTAAGATAGGTCTGTCCGGTGTGTATCGGTATACACATCTATGTAATCGATTAGACATCTCCATGTCCCTATAACACATGAAACCCAGTGTTATCAATCAATCTCACATATGGTCTTTTGATTAAGTCATTTGTATCCAAGTTAACAACTTAGACCATGGACTTCTAACAATTTTATAATTTCAGTTCACTTAATGGGGTTTCATTCACCAAAACAGTTTTGATGAGCCCATTTGATAACTATGTTTTTGCAGGAAACCACCCGTTATATGTCACTATTTGCACGAAACCACCCGTTATATCGATATTTATTTTAAACCACCCAATTATCTATCTCCGTTAACGCAAAACCACCCAGAGCCAGCTTCCGTCCAACTATCCGTTAAAATGTGTGAAATGACCATAATGCCCTCACTTTTTAAAAAAAAACTCAGGGGCAAAAATGTCTTTATACACCCAATTGATAACCGCCGGTTTTCTCATTTTTCTGGACCGGTTTGACATTTAATTTATTACCAAATCGGTTCATCTAAAACCCAAAATCTTCTTCTTCAACCTTTGAATTTATAAATTAGGGTTGTTGTTGCCCCCATTTGGCAGTCGTGTCTCCACCCTCTCCCGCCAGTAGTCCGTCCGCATCTCACGCCTCCCTGGTAAGTGGTTGTTTTAGTTCATGGCAAATTCGAATTAGGGTTGGTAGGGAACTTCGGGGTTAGGGGCAAATTAGTTTTAGGTGATTTTCACTTGGGATTTGAAATGGGTTAATTGGGGATTTCGGCGATTTTCACTTCGGAGTTAGGAGCAAATTTGTTTGTTTTGGATGATTGAAGATGGGATCAATGATTCGCGGGTATTCTACAAGTTTAGGGTTCGACGTGAAGTTTAGATTTTTCTGATTTAGTTTTTTCCGTTTTGAAATATGGCTTCTTCTACTTGCGATCTTAAGGCTTCAGAGGATCCTGCTGGCCTCAAATCGGAAAAGAAAAAGAGGAAGACTGAACCAGCGAGCAAGAAGAAGAGTGGTGCTCAAAGTGGCAGATCCGGCGAGCAAGCTTCCTCTGTGGTCTCGGCCAGATCGGTCGATTCAACTCAGTACAATAATGTGGATTTTACTTGCTATCCTATGGCTACCTATGTGTTAGGGTTGAAGGCTGAACCAAAAAAGCAGAAGAGTTGTGACCAAAGTGGCAAGTCCGCTTCTAGTGGTGGAGATAATTAACTCTGGTGATCAGAAAGAGAATGGGGCAGTGATGATCGGAACTCCTTGCTTCCTCTTCTACTATAGCAGAAAAAGAGACAAAACCAGCAAATAAGAGGAAGAGGAAAGTAAACAGAAAGAGCCTGGCATATCTCTCCAGCGGAGGCATGCCGAAGTTATGCCAAGAACTCGATATCTTTTTTTGAACTGGAGTTTAGTTAAGCGGATCTGGAAATTTTCAGGATTTCTAGTAATGGCCTAATAATATGAATTAGTAGATTTATAACTGGGATTTTCTTTTGGGATCTGCTATCCTTTATAGTTGACATAACTGTTTTCAGGGGTAATAATCGCATTTGGAGGGAGCTTCATACTGTGATCTTTGAATCACTAATTTTGTAGAACATACTACTGATTTTAAGTAGTTAAGACCTACCACATCCAGTTTACAGATGGCTAATAGCCAAACCGGTCCAGAAATTAGGGATGTTCAAAGGTTGAAGAAGAAGATTTTGGGTTTTAGATGAACCGGTTTGGTAATAAATTAAATGCCAAACCGGTCCAGAAAAATGAGAAAACCGGCGGTTATTAATTGGTGTGTAAAGACAATTTTGCCCCTGAGTTTTTTAAAAAAGTGAGGGCATTATGGTCATTTCACACATTTTAACGGATAGTTGGATGAAAGCTGGCTCTGGGTGGTTTTGCATTAACGGAGATAGATAATTGGGTGGTTTAAAATAAATATCGATATAACGGGTGGTTTCGTGCAAATAGTGACATATAACGGGTGATTTCCTGCAAAAACCCCTAAATTGTTTGGATACTTTATCTAATCCCAAGCAATGATTAAATAATAATATGAAATTCATATATAAGTTAAGCATAAATGTCTGTGATAACAATAAACAAGGTTTATCATAAAACAAACAATGTCTCAAAGGAATTCTCTAATGTGCTTGAGTCCCTTGGCCCGAGTGTGACTGTCATGCTTGGGCCTAGACATGGGCTTGGTCAAATGATATGCAATGTTATCGTATGTGTGCACCTTGCACATCCTCACATCTCCTCTATCAACATAGAGTCTGATCGTGTGGTACTTCTGTAGAACATGTTTGTGTGCACTTTGCACATCCTTGCTTCGAGCTCTTCCAACTGACGGCTCCTTCATTCAGAATGAAGACATATCCAGACTAAGATTCAAAAAATCAGCTTTGTCTGTCTGGAAACTTGCATCAGTATAGCCTTTGACGACCAGCTCGTCATCACCTCCAAATATCAAGAGATCATCCCTAGTCCTTTGTAGGTACTTTAGGATGTTTCTTGGCTGCACACCCATGTGCATCACCCGGGTTTGATTGGTACTTGCTACACATACTCAAAGCATATGCAACATCTGGGCGAGTACAAGTCATTGCATACATGATGGATCCTATGGCTGAGGCATAGGGAATCCTGCTCATCCTTTCAGTCTCACCAGGTGTCTTAGGACACTAGATCTTGCTGAGATGTAAGCCATGTTGCATAGGCAAGAACCCTTTCTTAGAGTTCATCATATTGAATCTCCCAAGGACCTTATCTATATAAGTTCCCTGACTCAGACCAATAATTCTCTTAGATCTATCTCTATATATCTTAATGCCTAATATGTACTCAGCCTCTCCCAAGTCCTTCATTGAGAAATACTTCTTAAGCCACTCCTTAACTGTCTCCAGCATAGGAATGTCATTCCCAATGAGTAATATGCCATCCACATATAGAACTAGGAAGGCCACTTTGCTCCCACTGAACTTCTTGTAGACACATGGCTCTTCTTCGCATCTGATGAAATCAAACTTTTTGACCACTTCATCAAAAACGAAGATTCCAACTCTTGGATGCTTGCTTAAGTCCATAGATGGACTTCTTAAGCTTGCATATTCTCCTAGGATTTGTCAAATCTCATACTCATAATAAGCGGCAATCGCTAAGAGTATCCTAATGGACTGATCATAACGACCGATGCGAACGTTTCATCATAGTCAGTACCATGAACCTGTCTAAATCCTTTGGCAACTAGTCTTGCCTTATAGACAGAAACGTTTCCATCCTTGTCTGTCTTGATCTCAAAGACCCATTTGCATCCAATAGGTTTTACCCTATCAGGCAAATCTATCAAGTCCCAGACTTGATTCTCAGACATGGATTCCATTTCGGATTTCATGGCTACCAGCCATTTCTCGGAGTCGGGGTCCGCCATCACTTGCTTATAGGTCACATGCTCGCCGTTCTCTAAAAGTAGAACGTCAATGCTAGCAGTTAAGACATAATCCTCATAACATCTAGGCTGTTGCCTTAGCCTGTCTGATCTCCAAAGTGGTCCAACAATAGAAGAGACTTCAGCTGTTGGGTTGACCACATCTGTATGCGGTACCTCAGGTGCTTCATCAACTTGAGGAATTGCATCTTGAATCTGGGCGATTTCCCTTTGAGAAGATATGCCTCCAAAGTCAAGTTCCTCAGTGATATCATCTATGTCCTCGTGTTGTTGGGTTTGTTGCTCAGCTTGAATCTCATCAAGCTGAACATTTCTCCCACTTGGCTTCTTGGAAAAGAAATCATTTTCCAAAAAGACATTATCCCGAGCAACAAACACTTTGTTCTCGACGAGATTGTAGAATTAATATCCCCTTGTTTCCTTGGGATAACCTATAAAGAAGCATTTGTCTGATTTGGGTGCTAGCTTATCAAGTAGTAAACGCTTTACATAAGCCTCACATCCCCAGATCTTCAGAAGTGACAAGCTAGGAACTTTTCCATACCATATCTCATGTGGTTTCTTGTCAACTGATTGTGACGGAGTCTTGTTTAGTGTGAACGCATTAGTGGTGAGGGCATATCCCCAAAAGGATGTAAGAAGATCAACGTTATAATTTTCAGATTTGATATCCAGTATGTATAGTCCATTACTACTCATATGGGCTTGAGCATAGAAAATGTCATTCTTATAAATGAAAAATCAATTCTTAATGACAAAATCATAACCCTCAAGGTTCAAAACTGAAATTGAAATCAAATACTTAGTAATAGAAGGAACAAAATAACAATTATAAAATTCTAAAAACTAAGCCAGAAGGTAGAGGTAGACTATAATCTTCAATGGCAAGTGCAGCAACCCTTGCTCCATTTCCAACGCGTAGATCTATCTCATCCTTCTGCAACCGTCTCCCATTTGTTGGTCCCTGCACATTTGAAATAATGTGAGAACCACATTCGGTATCTAATACCCAAGAATGAGACTTGGTTGATAAGATTTCAGTAACGTGAATACCTGAAGTGGAGACTGTTCCCCTCTTCTTGTCTTCCAAGTACTTGGGGCAGTTTCTCTTCCAGTGCCCCTTAGCCTTGCAGTAGAAGCAGTCGTGCTCATCAACTACTTTCACCTTAGGGGTGTTCCCCTTGGGTTGGACAACTTGCTTGCCCTTCCCTTGGTGATGTTGCTTCTTCTGGAGCCCTTTATTAAACCCTTTCCCATTGACCATTAGAACTTCCTTCAAAGGGTCAACCATCACGTTTTGCTCAGCAGTTTTGAGCATCACGTGTAGCTCGTTGAGAGTCTTTCTCATGGCTCCCATGTGATACATCTGCCTAAAGTGGGCAAATCCATCATGCAGGGAGTATAAGATCATATATGTAGCCGTCTCAACATTATAGGGGTTACCTAGTCGAGCCATCTTGTCAAACAAGCCTATCATGTTATAAACATGTGGCCCAACTAGTTTCCATTTCTCGAGCTTACATTGCAATATGGACTTGAGGGTCAAGTACCGCTCAATTCTGGCTTGCTCCTTGAAGAGGTATCTAAGATTCTTCATAATGGTATGGGCATCCTGATCTTCAAACCTCTGTTGAAGAGCAGGTTCCATAACAGCCAGCATCAGGCAAGTGACGTTCATTGCCCGTTCGCATATTTTCTTGTGACGTGCCTTGTCCTCATCAGATTTGGTGGCAGTCAGCTCTGGGATGAGGGTTTCAAGGACATCCTCTTGTCCCTTAGACATGAGAATAATTCTCAGATTCCTTTCCCAATCAAGGAAATTTGTGTCGTTCAATCGGTTTTTCTCAACAATTGAGCGGAGAGTGAATTTAAGGTGTTCAGAAGACATAGTAACTACAAAACGGAAAAAAATTACAGATAAGTTATGCTTGACATGCAAGAACTTAAAATTTAGACAAGTTATAAACAGTAAGTTATTGCCCATTCTACTCAATTATCTTTTCCCTTGTGAGTAAAATGATTCCAATATCCTATCTTAGATGAAACTCGAGCGTACTAGGGCACTTCCCCAAGTCTCATGTAATCAAGGTAAGTAAACTCTTTTACTAATTATAACACCTTATAACTCTTGGTTGATGGTCACATCTTATGTAAAACTCATCCTTATGCCTCAAGATCCAAAACTGAGCCTTTTGGTCTCTTGTTGAGTGTAACCATACCAAGGCAGCATGCCCCTATTAGACATACCCGCACTATCCCAAGGTCAAGGAAGGACACCTCGCTAGGGCGAAAACTATCCAACAAATCCCAAGGGCCTCATGGTTATGATATGGAAAGGCATGATCTTAATATTCTGTTAAGGGATTTAAGCATGCAATGGTTGTTTATTTACTAGTGAACAAAATAGCATAAACAAACAAGCAAACATGTAAAGTGGGAAATAAAGCATTCAAGTAATGCAATAATTAAATGTAATCCTAGTATGGCCCCTAAAAACCAAAATTAAAGATCTAATCTTCATGACTCTTGTTACTCTTGGATTTCCATCCTTAGTATCCTTCATGGATCTCCATCCTTTGGTCTTCTTCTTCTTCTTGTCTTACATATAATTGAAATAAACTCTCTTGCAGAAATTTAAATTACAAAAATACATAACGATACGCAGATCGTGTACAAGAAAAACATAACGGTACGCATACCGTATTTATCTATCCTAATTTGAGCCATACTAGTCACCTCATGCAAGCAATAATATCATAAAACATGCATGCAATAATAATATCAAATATTACCAATAATATTAATCTAATTAATAACATTAAATATTTAACTAAAACCATATCAAATTAAATAAATCATCTCATGACATAAATAATTTAATATCAAATTCTTAATTCAAATTAAAAATAATATATAGAATTAATCATAATTAATCATTAAAATGCATTATTGGATAAGATATGCATCAATAAGATAAGATATCAAATATCCTTATCCAAATCTAGTGGGAATCTATCCTAACAACTTTTAGGAAATTATATAATTTAGATGATATCAAATATTATCCAATTAAATAAATAAGATCTTATCTTATAGTTTAGGAAATTATCCTAAAACGCCAAAACTACCCAACCGGACCGAGTCGCGTCCGAGTCAAACCCGAACCATCCTGCTCCCACCGAACCACGCAGCCCTTGTGGGCCGACCCGGATCCAGCCCGAACCAGCCACCGCAGGACCGTGAGCCGAACAATTTCAACCGAACAACACTACTTTAACAATTCTACTTTAACAATTAAAGCATATATGATATCCGAACAATTCTGGAAAGTGGAATATGATATCTTATCAAAATCAAGTATATATGATATCCGCACAACATTGTTTTAACAATTAAAGCATAATATCATATTCTAAAGTAGATATGATTGTTCTGATATTGTTCGGAAACAGGTACCACAAACCACCGAACAATTCGCATGACCAGGCAGAATTTAATAGTTGATTCATCTTATGAAAATCAAATCTTCATCTAATGATTTAAAATATGCTAAAAATCATATCTCTTGCATAATTAAATCACATGAATCAAGTATGTGTAGAATAATTTTACATGCATATTTGTTTATAAAGTTCTTCAACTTTACTAATCCAATCAATTAAAATTATAATTTTAATCATGCAAATTAACCTATATATAAATTTTCCACTTAATTTGAATCAAGACAATCATGAATATGCATCAAATTTTAAAATTCTAAACTTGATCTAATCAATTTATGCAAGAGGCAACTGATACCACTGTTTGGATTTTAGATGCGTAAAGCGGAATTTCAGGAAACGATTTCCTAACACCTAACCAGGGATCTCATGCATAAACCAAATAGATCATAGATAGGAAGAATCAAATACCTCTTGATGCGTGTTTCAATCTGCTGGAATGGAGAGAATATAGCCTCACGTGTGACTCTTCTATTTGGTCCACCCGAGCTTGGATCTGGATCGCCTAGGACTCGGTTGCTAGAGCGAGGAACGAAGGCGAACGAAGGGAGAGACCTTGGATGTGTACGGAAGCCTTGTATGAATGAAGGATTAGGATTTTCTCTTAGAAAGCCCTCCTTTTATAATACCAGGTGTAGATATCTTATTTCCTAAATAAGTATATATTTTATTATTAATAATAACACTTTATTATTAACAAGCCTTATCTCCCAAGTTATATCTTATATAACTTTATATTATATATTTTATATAATATGTCTCCCATTAAACTGATCCAGTCCAAACTCTAAGGGTGTGACCTCGTAGGACCCGGTAACAATAACAATAGACTTTATGACATACTTTATAACATATAGTCTATAAATCATAGTTGGCTTCCAGCAAAACACTATGATTACCTAAAATCACCGGATTAAATATCTCCATAAACGGTCCCACTTCATAATCAGTAATTACACATTTGATTAAAGGACACAATTCCTTCACTGCCATGATTTGATCTCAGAATTATGAACAACTATTAGGGTTTTGTTTGGGTTTTGGGGATGTCATTCACCATTTTTATGAAGGGGTTTGATCAGGTGAGAATGATTATTACCGTGTAAAACGAGAATGACGTACATATAAGCAAAAACTTACGCACATATAGGCAACAACTTATGCATTTTAGAAACTCATGCACATACATGTAAAAATTTATGCACTTTAGAATGTGCACAAGTTTTTGCTTGCATGTGCATAAGCTTTTGACTGTGTGAGCGTGAATTTGTACACATTCGAAAATGACATAAAATTTTACTTATATGTGCATGAATTTAAAAGTGCATAAGTTTTTGCTTGTATGTGCGTAAGCTTTTGCTTGTATATACATCATTCTCATTTTATACGGTAATAATCATTCTCACCTAACCAATGCCCTTCTATGAATACTGATAATACAATAATATGATGGTTATGGTTACTGACACATTTCTCTTTTTTCAAGTATATTGGTGATAATGAACTCTTTTCTGCAAAACTATAGTGCCATTCATTATGATGAGAAAATGGTTGATGGATTTTATGATGTTTGTGCTACCACCTCGCGTTCAATTTCACATGGGGAAATGCCAGTGCTTGCTAATCTTCAACATGTAACCATGGTGGACACCGTTGATTATGAAGTCATATTGGTAAACCGGGCAATTGATCCTCAGTTGCATTCGCTTGAGGACAATGCATATTCTATATCAACCAACTATAGAGTTTTGGGAGATGGCTTGGTTTTCAATGGTTTGATTCAGAAAATTGTTGATCTAGTTATTGATAGAATGGGTGGTCTTGTTGGTGATGTTGAAGAAATGACTAAGAGATGGAGATTAAGAAGTGATGAGTTGATGAATTAATAGAATACAACTGTCTTCCCTCTTGGTCTTCTCAATGTTGGCCTTTCCCGTCACAGGGTTTTGTTATTTAAAGTGCTAAGTTGATATTTTGATTTTTATACTTGCTACCTTGTAGAAATGTTGTGGAATTTGTTTGCATTTTGCCGATCAATGTTATCCCAATTGCCTTAGTCGTGTCTCAATCTCAATGTTGTAAAGTGTCCTCTTGCTACAACATTTTTGTGTTTTTAGCATGCCAAGTCATTTTTCCTGTTAGTTTTAGTAAAAATCTGACATTCAAAGTTTGGAAAATGAACAAGGTTTAAGATATTTTCAGGAGGGATAGAAGAGCTGACATAGCTCTCAAGTTTAGTTGCTCTGGTTTGGTCATATGTAATACTTTAACTTATAGATAAATTTTGAGGCATTATTTGATGCTCTTGATGTTCTGCTCTCATGTACTAGCTGACAAGATTAATCTTCCATGCATGTTGGTTAAGGGGAGCTTATATACTGGCATCGATTATGAGGCTGTAAATTTAGTTAAAATTGTTGATGGAAGGTATTCACTTTTTGTCTGGCTTTCTTGTTCTATTACATAACCTTGTAACTATTCTCCTACCCCAGTTTTCGTTGAAAATTATACATAGGAAATTACATTATAGTTCGTCTTGTCTTTCGTCTTGTTTCTGTTTTTTGTAGGCATCATCTATAACAGCTTATGAATTCTTCAGTAGTCAGTACACTTGTACAACTCTCTCTGTTATACACTCATCTTATTATCTTAATCCTGTTTTGTTGCATGGAAGAGATCATGTAAACTCTTTGCTGTTAAAATATTTAAATATAATATATCTTATCACAATTGTTGAATGATGCAGTGAATATATTACCGAAAGGTTGATATTGATAGACTCAAAAGGTTGATAGACTGAAAAGGACTTAACTTGACTTGAAATTAAAACATAGAACTCAAACATGACTCAAACTTACAAGATTAGAGTAGGTAACTTGATCCAACTAAGCATGACTCAAATTCTGGAAAACTCACTCATAAAGTGACTAGAATCATTGCTTAAAAACCGAAAATGGACATGACCCAGGTAGATATAAAGGAACTAATCGATGGTGATGATCAAAGAATTTTCATCTACTTGATTCTTCTTTCTTGAACCTGTTGACTGGAGGGCAGTATTACCCATTGATAACCGGTTTTTGGGTGTCGGTTTTACAGCGGTGTTGGCCATTGCAATCGACCGAGCCTCGTCTTCGAAGAGCAACAACACCTCCACCAATGGAGAATCATGTGCAAATTTTGCTTTGATAAAAGGTCTGTATCCACTCTTGATGAGACGACGAAGGAGCATTCGTATCTCGTTGGTGATCGAGCCATGCTTAACAACAATTGAATCATAGAGAATCTGCATAATGGACTTCGAAATCAGAGTTATTGGAACTGTTGGCGTCTTAGGGCTATTCTCCATTTCCCTCTTCTTCTTCACTATTTTTTTGTTATTGAAGTTGAGCGTGTACTGATTATCATTTTAGGGTTTTTGTTTAAGGGTCTGTTTATATACACACGTTTTATTGTCTAAATGCACACTGTTTTGTGCGTTTAGACTTAACGTACAGGTTGATGCGTTTAGGCTTAACGTATAAGGGACAAAACTGGCACAAATAGTGGAAAATGTCCAGACCTGGTGCGTTTAGGGTTAACGTACGGTACTGTTCATGTGCGTTATGGCATAACATACAAGTTTAGCCTTTCAAACTCCAACGACTGTGAACAGGAAAAATCCGACCGTTGGGTGCGTTAAGACATAACGCACCAAAGGGTCCGTTTTTTTAAGCCCCGATTTCAGCCTATATATACACACACTTTCATTTGCATTTCTCTTGCACACCAAATCACAACATTCAACATGAACTATTCTAATCATGAAAGTGAGGAATGCAATTGGGTACAAGCACGAGAAGATGAAGAAGCAGACGAAGCGAACGACTCTTGGATGTCGGGTTCCGAAGACGAAGGAGACGATTGCGATTCGAGCGGCGATTTATTCACGGTTAGTGTTGACTTAATTTTCATTTGAGTAATGAATTATGTCCTAGTTTTGTATGAAGTAGTTATAATGAAATATAACAATTAATTTCGACTGACATACGATAAATATCGAATATAATTAATTTTGTATGAAGTAGTTATTATGAATGTTAGCCATTAATATGATATTAGGTATGAAGTAGTAGTTTCCCTAGTTGCGCATAAAATTCCAGGATTGTGTTATGAATTATTAATGTCTTTGCAAATTTGTTTTATTTTTAGTTTGTTATAATTGTAGATAGTATAATAATTCTTAAATAACAATTAATTATAGGGGGGAGATTATGGAGATTATTTTCGTACTGGCGTAGAGTGGCGGAGTATGAATGAAATGGTTGAATGGGCTAGAGCTACAACAAAAGAGTTGATGATAGTTTTGGTGAAACGTACCTCAAATCCGTACGTAGTTAGTTTGACATGCGATAGATATGGTGAGCCGATATCTGGGAGGCCTAAAGTTAATGTAGAAAATCCAGAGTTGTCGGTTCAGAGGATTCGAAAACGTAGATCGAAGAAGTACGGTTATAGATTCGAGCTATACGGGTGTCGTTTGAAAAACAAGACAGGATCCCTTACTGAAAAATGGGTCTTGGATGTTATACATGGCACCCACAACCACAAGCTTTATGCTAGTTTTCATGGGAATGCATTCATGGGTCGAATGACCCAAGAGGAGGAGGTGATGGCTAGGAGATGGGGTGATGGTCGGAAGACTCCGAAAGAGATTGTTTCGGACTTGAGGAAACACTTTCCGGGAAATGTGACATCAATGAAGCAGGTTGCAAACTTTTTGCAAAAGCTCCAGTACGAGGATCGTGGGGAATTGACGGTTACCCAGTGGTTCCTTCAATTTCTGAAAGAGAACGGGTATCTTGTTTATCCTCTTAGGGATGTGAAGAAAGGGCAAGAGGTGGAGATCCTGTTTTTTGCTCATCCGGAGTCGCTACGCTTGTTGAAGAAGTTCCCGCACGTGGTGATCATTGACGCCACATACAAGACAAATAAGTATGTAAAACATTTTAATAATAGTTAGTTTTTTTTATGTGCTAGGGTTTAATTAGTTATATTGACAAGTATTAATACGTTTTTTTGTTTTGTGTATGAATAGGTATGATATGCCTTTGGTGGAGATTGTTGGTTTTACCTGCACTCACAAGACGTTCAACATTGCGTACGCATTCACCCGAGCAGAGAAGTTTTTCCATTACCAGTGGATAGTGAGTGCCCTTCGGAACTTGTTTCAACAGTTAGGAGTTATGCCCAATGCTATAACGACCGATTGTGAAAATGCTCTCATCAAAGCTATTAAGGTAGTATTCAAAGACGCCCCGGTTAGGCAACTCTTGTGTTGGGTCCATATTAGAAACAACATCAAGGCACATGCGGACAAGGTTATAAAAGATAGTGCCAAGGTCGATATGTTTACAAACCAGTGTTGGGGACTATTTTGCTCGACCACAGAGGAAAGGTACGAGGAGAGGCTCAGAGCATTGAGAAAGTCGTGGAAGAGCGGCCTTGTTGGATACGTCGAGAGGGAATGGCTGATTCCTTACAAGGAAAGTATAGTAAGAGCCTGGACGGATGACACCCTTCACTTCTTCACACGAACTTCAAATAGGTATCTTTTGAACATTGTGTAATTAGAAGAGTTTACTATTTGGTATGAATGTTGTACTAAGGAAAAATATTATTGTTTTGATAGGGTTGAGGGGATGCATCGTGTGTTGAAAGATATTGTAGGGTCTAGCAGAGGCGGCTTTAACAGAGTGATCGTAAGGATCCACCATGCAATCATTCTTCAAATAGACACGATTAAAACGACCATGAACAAGTCGTTGTCTACACGTCCAATGGAGTTCAACGATCCAGGGTTTTCGGAGCTTGCCGAATGGTCTTTTCAAGGCTATTTTGCAGAGTGTCGGATAGGTGTTTTGATTTGTTGTTGGCCATGTATGATCAGCTAGTGAAGGATGAGTATTCAGAAGTATGCGATGATCATTGGGTGAGAGACTGCCTTGGGTTGCCGTGCGTCCACGATATTGCAAAGGCCATCATTACAAGGACGGCTCTCACTCCAGACGACATTCACGACTTCTGGAAGGACTTGTATTGGGAAGAGGATCCAATAACATCTGCTCTTGCTAATGACAGTGTATCTATTTCCATTCCAGAGTTGAGATTACGTGAGATGTGGTCGAGAGTGCAAAGCCGTACTTTGACCCAAGCCCGAAGAACCCATGATTCATTTTGGTGTAGACTTTGGGGTTCGGAATATCGATTACTTCTGGTTTGGGTACATTAACGGTGCTATGTATGTACGTTCAGACGGACATTGTGGCTATCGGTCTTTGGCTGTGCTTATGGGGATGAGTCAGGGTCAATATCCCTTTGATCCGTAGCGCGATGGCAATGGAGTTGCGTGTCAACCGACAAACGTGAGAGCCGATACAAGCTTATGCAAGACCAGGGTCATGAGACGATTTAATGGTTCAAATTAACTATGTTAATACCCCTTGTGGCCCGAATTATTGGCTTGACATGCCATTCATGGGTTTAGTGTTTGCCACGGTGTATAACGTTGCTATCATCGTCATATCTGAGCACCCTTCATTGTGCTTACCAATACGGGCGTCTGGACCAAGCTTCACACCTCCCATAAATTTTGTGGGGATAGCACACGTAGGGGATCACAACCACTGGATACCGGTAACGTATCTCTACTTGTACTTAGATGTTTCATTTGCAATATTGTGTATGCTAATTGTGTTTTTTTTGTATTCCTATAGGTGAAGGTCATTAACGACTCTCCATTACCACCCATTACGGATGTGTGGCGAAGACATTGTGATCCGAACATCCGCTGGTGGGAAACATTGTATGTTTCGAAATTGCAAGAGTTTAGAGAATGCCGCATGTCAGCCGGTAAGAATCCAGATTATGTGGCGTATTAGATTCACATAGTGAATTGTAATACAATATAAAATGGGAAATTTGATGTGAGTCTATTTTGGTTATTTGCTCATTATTTTTGCTTTGGTGGGTTTCAGAGTAATCCATACGTAATCAAAAAGACATTAAACTTATGCAATCATAACATTGGAATTTATACATGCTGTAATAATAACATTATTCATATAATTTGAAGACATATCTAATAAAAAACATGGTTATAACTTATTTCGTTATATCAATACCTTGATAATATATCTATCTCTTTAACTTCCAACATTTATCGGAAAGGGTATCGCACAGTTCCTGAAGCTTATTTTTTTCCTTCACCAAATCTCTGATAATCTTGGCAGCATTGTCGTCATACGGTGGATCGAGCCACTTAAAGGTACGACACCCTCTCATATCTTCATACCGCTCCGTTGGGACGTAATCCTTGCATGCGAGATACCTTCGTTTATAGTGATTGGGCCTGTCGCAAGTGTACAACACGACCGGGAAATTGCATTTGCACATTGTAACCGGAGGCAATGCACTGCTGGACGATGAAGCCATTCTCTGATATGGAATACGAATTATTGTATCAAAAGATATAAACTCTTGCAAAAACTAAAGCCAAGAAATAATGACCAAAAAAAAGATGACAAATGTTACCAGAAAGTTTAATAATGTTGTGCAAGGCGGATCCGAAGCTCGTGAATGCCGAAAAATGACCGTTGACAATTAGCTTCTTAATAGGTGAGGTGATTGTTGTGTTTGGATGTGGAAGAGAACGGAAATTGACATGGGTATATATAGGGAGGAGGGAAATTCGACCGGTATAAAATTCGACCGTTGGTGCGTTTAGTCTAAACGCACAAACAACGGTCGAATATTGGCCGTTATGAATATGACCGTTGGTGCGTTTAGTCTTAACGCACCAATGGCTGAGCTTGAATTTGGGCCCAACACTGTTTGGGCCTCTTAGGAGCCCAATGGCTATGTGTGCGTTTAGGGATAATGCATAGTGTTGTCATAATTGTTTCGTGATTTAAGACATAAAAATCATAACAAACTATATGATAATGTTAAATGCTATTTTATGCTTTTTTATATACTTTCCAAGTATAAAGTATAAAATTCATATTGAATGAATTAACATTATCTTATCATATAGTTAATAAATGTCTTATATAGTAATGTGATAAGAATAATTGTTACGAAGTTATAATATAAACTTTAAGGCTTTACTTAATATAACTAATTATATGATAATGTTAATTGTTATTTTATGATTTTTATACTTTATACTTATAAAGTATTCATTAGTCATGGTTTATACTAATGTATTGTACTAAATTCCTAAGCAAGCAATACTTGCACTATATACTAACATGAACTTCATACTAACGATATAGCATGAAGTATGAAGAAGTTGTACGTATAGGTTATAATACTATATTATTATAATATTGTACTAATGTATCACTCGTATTATAAGTTAATGGGCCCAGACAAAGTTTTATGAAGTTATAATGTGATGAGAGTAAGTGTTATAAAGCTATAACATGAACTTCATACTAACGATATAGCATGAAGTATGAAGAAGTTGTACGTATAGGTTATAATACTATACTATTATAATATTTTACTAATGTATCACTCGTATTATAAGTTAGTGGGCCCATTATGCATTTTTTTATCCTAATGAGCCTAGGGCCCATTAGGCGTTTTTTGATCCTATTGGGCTCATTAGGCGTTTTTTGGGCCTAGTTGGGTCCATTATGCGTTTTTTGATCTTATTGGGCCCATTATGCGTTTTTTGGGCCTAGTTGGGCCCATTAGGCGTTTTTTGATCCTATTGGGCCCATATGTGTTTTTTGGGCCTATTTGGGCCCATTAGGCGCTTTTTGATCCTATTGGGCCCATAAAATGCCTAATGGGCCTAGTTGGGCCCATTAGGCATTTTTTATCCTAGTTGGGCCCATTAGGCATTTTTTGATCCTATTGGGCCTAGTTGGGCCCATTAGGCTTTTTTTGGTCTATTTCGCGTTTTTTTGGCATATTTCTGGCGTAGTCCTTTAAAAATATATATACGTAACACAAAATACAAAACACAAGTCCAAAAAGTTTATAAAATCCCAAAAGTATATAAAAAACACATAACATCACTAATCTCCACCGAGCTGACTCCCACTACCCTCCCCGGGCTCGTGTATAGAATCCGAAAATATCTGTGATGCACGAGGTGGAGGGGGGGCCATCGGAGGAGTCTCATCAGTCATCATATGCAATAGCCGACTCATTATCTCGTCAACCTCCTGAACGGGGATAAGGTCCCTATGCCTCCGCCTCTGCAAATAGGCACGAATCTCACCAGCAACCAACTGGTTCCGCTGTATTGGTAAATACCCATTAGAATTTAAATATGACAAATTAATAAATGACATTAATTGAATTAAACGAATTAAACATACCGCAAGAGTGTCCACCGATGGTGTGAGATGGACAGGGCCTTGAGGACGATCCTGTCTGCTGGATCTGGGATCCACCAGCACATGCGAATACTCGTCCAACCAGTCCAGATAGTCATCTGTCACGTCCCAATAACGCGTGGCTGGTGGAGCCTCAATCTGGATCAAAGGCCTCGGATCCTCATCACATGCCCCCAACAGATGAGCGTCGAATGTGACGTCGTAATATCTGAGGTCGTTCTGGCAGATCACTGTCATCGGCTCTAGAGGTAGGATCGGGATCCCCTGTACATGCCCAAACTGACGAAGGCAGCGGTCCGGCAGGTACGGCTCCTGAATATCCATGATCTGAATGATTCCTCTAAACAGGGAAAGAGCGTACTCTGGTTGGTCGAATGATACTCTAGGAAACGGGAACCACTGTACATGTAACAAATAAAATTGATAACATATTATAAAATATTTAGCATGAAGTACATATTATAAATTAAAATATTAATATAACGGAAGATAATACCTCCTCATATCTAATGCTGTCGAGCAACTGGCGCATACACATCAAACGCCCAGGATCCTTGCTCTGTGGGACCTCCTGGCCGTCTCTGATGGCAGAAGCATCGTCGACCATGACAGCTGGGTCCGTGACATAATGTCCACGGAAATGAGGAAAGTACGCCCATATTCAGAACTATATAAGAAGATCGAACGAAGTAGAAGATTAGAAAATAAATAAGTTTAACGTATAAAATTAATTAAAATTTATTCAATTTTTTTTCTTACCCTTAAAAGTATGCCACAATTGGCAATGCCCTGCGCCTCTCGTCTGGACGCCTGTCCTAAGTTCCGGTACAAGAACGCCAGAATGCCTGCCCTCTATGCATATCGGCCTGTGGCCTCGTGATCGAACAACAGTGCCAACCACTTGTGCTTGATCTGATGGGTAGACTTGTCGACCAACACTGTAGAGCTGAGCATTAGGAACAGATAAAGTGAAGCCAAGATGCTCTCGTCCCTCTGCTCGCTACCCATCATGCGCGTCAAATCGTCATGCAGCCTCTTGATAGGGATACCGCCAGCAGAGTACCACCTATCCACCTGAGAACTATCGTCAAACCCAAAAAGGTCCAGCGCAATCCTCCGTCTAAGCTTTGGATCTGTCACACCTGGTGCCGTACAGCTCTTCCCGTCAATGGGCACCTTGAGTATCTCATAAACGTCGTGTGTAATCGTCATATCGCCCCAAGGAAAATGGAACGATGACGTCTCAGGGTGCCATCTCTCCACAAAAGCAGAGACCAAGACGCGATCAACTGCCCCGGTGCCAAGAACACGGAGATGTGTGAGGCCACTACGCTCCGCTAGCCGAAACCATGACTCTGCCTCGGGTCTGATGAACTGCTCTAGCTCAGTGACCATGCCGACGTGGAAGTGAACCCTCAAGACCTTACGGGTCTGCATTTCGATAATTAATATTAGCTACGAAATTAACAACATTTTTTTATACAAGACAAATATGGGATAACAACAAACGCACCAAATCCTGAGTCTGCTGGCGCAACTGATGACCCGAAACACGGGGAGCCTGAACAACATCTGCAGCCTCCTCTGGCACAGCCTCTGGAGCAGCCTCTGGATCGTCCTGTCCTCTAGCTCTCCTGCGTCGTCGCTGTTGTCTAGGAAGGGTGGGGGCACGAGGGGGAGGAGGGGCCAAAGGAGTCAAGTCAAAAATCGCCCTCGCGATATGTGTGGTGTAGCTGCAAAGGAGGATAGGGATGCGCGCCCCTCAAGGCATCCAAGAAGACTGCCCTAGAACGGGGCCATGAGCTGGAGCTGGAGCTGGAGCTGGAGCTGGAGCTAGAGCTAGAGCTAGAGCTAGAGCTGGAGCTGGTGCAGGGGAATGAATGGGGGAGGGGGCAGCAGGACCAGACGGGACCGGGGAGGAAACGGGGGATGGGACAGAACAAGGAGGTGGAGGGTCGGTCTCATCCAACAAAATCGGGTCAAAGGAAACCCTGTACTCTCCCAGCAGGTCCTCGTCCTCCTCTGACACATGACAAGGCGCCTCATCAACTGGCATATCGTCACCAGATGTGACGTATGCGTCCTTAATCCTCGCATCCTCGGTCGGACCAGAAGCTGGAACCGACGAATTTGCTGCTAATAAGTCCGCCCTCATCTGCACCACGCGACGCCGCACTGTCGCTGAGATGTGCCTTCTAGGCGCACCGCGTCGATTAGCTACCGGAGCCGGATGTGTCATCCCTTCAAATCCTCCCAAGGCGTCCCGTAATGCCTAAAATTATTGTTTCGTAATTTATTATAGACGTTATTTGATTCCGTTCTAATTTCATTAATCTATTTCTCTAAATTTTATATGAAATTCTAAATTTCATTTGAATTTTATGTAAACTATCTATTTTTATATGAAACTTAAATTATATAATTTAATATCTAAATTATCTAAATTTTATTTTTATTTCAATTTCTAAATAATTTAATTTCATATCTAATTTATCTAAATTTCATATTTATTGTTCCGTTCGGAATTATCTAAATTTCATATATTTTTCTCTAAATTTTATATGAAATTCTAAATTTTATTTGAAATTTATCTAAATTATATATATTTTATCATATTTATCTAATTTATATCTAATTTGGATGAATTCTAAGCAAATATAACAAATATAACGAATAAAATTTAACGACAAAATGCATTACTTACCTGACGGATGCCTGGTGTGGGTGTAACGTCGGTAGGTACACCTGATGGGATCGATAGGGTCAACCGACGTCTCGCGCCACCACTCGTCCGTCGGACTAAACTACCCTCCTCCTCCTCCTCCTCCTCCTCCTCCTCCTCCATGGCCATCCAAGACGCCACCGGAGCTTCATCGGCGGCAGCTCCTCCGACACCGGCGCCGACCCCTCCCACAACGACACCTCCGACAGCGATGCCTCCCTCACCTCCGGCATCCCTCGCCCAAGAAACACCACCACCGCCACCGGCCGTCCACTGCCCAGAAGATCCGGTCGTCGCCTCACCGCCTCCGGCCACCTCACCACCACCACTCGGACCGCCTGAAGCCCCCCTTGTCGAATCCATGCTCGGTTTTGAGGTTGAGTAAGAGGAAAATGGTTGGAAATCGAAATCGAAAAATTTTTGGCCGCCGCTCGCTTCTGATCTGAAATGGGAAAGGGGAAGGGAAGCGTCTTCGGCACTTAACGCACATTTGTGCGTTAAGTCTTCACGCACAGCTGTACGTTACTCCTAAACGCACAGCTGTGCTGGACTGGGCTTGTAAATGTTGGCCCAATCAGCCTGTGTGTTATGACTAAACGCACAGATTTTTTCCCAACTTTGCCTAAAAGGACCCTTCTGTCCCTATGTACATTTAGCCATAACGCACCAAAGTATATGTTTAGTCTAAACGCACTAAATAGTGTGTATTTAGACGAAAAATCGTGTACATATAACTTTTCCCTTGTTTAAATAGCCAAGTTATCGTTGGAACTGTTAGTTAGTTTCATGTATTAATTACTTCTACTTTCAATGTTTTGTTCAATGTTCCAAGAAAATTGAATATGCCGTAAATTTATTTTTTTGTGTCCCATGCCTTACATTGGGATGACACACTATCTTAGTTAAGGTATCAATAAAATTTAAAATTATTTTATATTAATTTATTTTAGACTGTTGATAAATCCGGATATCTTTCGATATCTAAGTTTTTTTTAATATGATATACTCCCTCTGATTTTCTTTATATGACGTTCTAGCCAAGTTCACATATTTTAAAAAAGAATCAACTAATCTTCTGAACCCTATCTTAGTTTTTTTTAATATAATTTATTTTAGGTTGTTGATATCTTTTGATATCTAATTTATAATAACTAGTGTAATACCCGTGCCTTGCACGTGATTTTTTTATTTTATTTTACAGTTGTAAAAATTATATATTTTTATTATCAAATAATGATTGTTTTAATATATACTTGATTAGTTATTTAAATTAAAAATGACAAATTGACTAAACAAATTAAGGATATAAAAAATTACATTATATAAAGAGAGACGGTACTCTCCATAACTTTATTAATCGTAAAAATTGGTTAAGTAGTCTTACAAACAGGAATAGCGACAGTCTTTTACATCAATACTTCTAAAATGATAAAACATAATAAAAAAGTCATTTAACTCTAATACATGAAAATGACATGCTAAACATAATAAATGGCACGATGTTTAAAATTGCTACAAATTATCAAAAACTTTCTTGTATACTACATTAGTTGTAGTATTATATCTCTTATTGTCTTTGTCACAAATCAAAATCTTCAAACCTTTCTTGCTAGTCACCCTTGAAGAAGCAACATAAAACTGACCATGACTGAAAACAGGACGTGGAAGATACAAACCAACATTGGCAAGAGATTGGTCTTGGCTCTTGTTTATGGTCATAGCAAAACACACACTCAAGGAAAATTGTCTTCGTTGAAACTTAAAAGGAAATGAAGTGTCTGACGGTGACATTATCATGCGAGGAATCAAAACCGTATGTCCAATATTGTTACCTGAACATTAAAGTATTAAATAAGGATAAATTAGTAATAATCTCAAACTTAAGATCATGCATGTATACCCATTAAAAAATTAGAAAAACAATTTCATTAATGACTAACCATTAAATGAAATAGATAATGGTCTAGCTTGGATAAGTACGGAGTCACTCATATTTCCAAGTATATTTGCTGCATAAAATTATGGTTACGCATGATACCCTTTAGTGATTTACATTGTAATTAAATATAATATATTTTTTCTAACATGATTCGATTAGCGGTGTTCCATGCCGCTTATGCCTTATCACATTCATTCGCAATTTCCTCCTCGATCGAGCTAATTTTAGCATGAAAATTAAATAAGGAACAATATAAATTAATAAATCACTAATTTTATACCACTTTTAAAAATACCATACCTTGGTCGACATTTTGCATATGATTTTGTTCTGTAAGCATGCCATTTTGCAATTGAGCTGCACCATAGTTATCTTTGTCTCGAACACTAATGGGTAAATGTGAATTATGAACGTTTTGATCAGTTCTGTAGTGCAGAGTCGTCGGAGTAGATGAATTTCTTCTACCTGAACATTAAAGAATTAAATATATAGTTTTTTGTTTATAAATAAGCAAACAATCTAATCTAAATAATTTTTGTTCTAATTAAAAAATGAAATTAAATAGATTTTCAACATTAATTCTGTTCCGACACAATGCTATTATGTCTTAGAGGAATATTTGACACTAACTACCATATAAACGGAAAAATTGAAGTAAATACATAATCTACTGTAACAAACATTACTAACCATTTGAAATATCGGACATTGGGATAGGATCATTAACATAATAATTGGCAGTACCTCCAAGTGTAGATCCTGCATAATTAGTATTTATATTAAAGTTCATATTACTATTTAGTAGACAAAATTTCAACAAAAAATGCAAAATATTAACCTGATCCATTAGAAACTGTCCGTTGTCGTTTCTCTCTAACAACAGGCAATCTCAACGTTCTATTATGTCGGGTTAATTCGTCCATAATAAAATCACCCTGACAAACTAAGATATAAATATTTAAATAAATATATCTACATAAGAATCATTTAAATATATCTACATGTTTACCTATATAATTTATAATATTAATTAAATAAGACATAGTATTTTACAAATCTAATATTGGATATTAAAAATAACAAATTAATACATGAAAGTACTTTAAAAAAATTATTCAACATTGCATTAATAAATGTCAATATTTATTTATTATTTTATTCCTATATAATTGAAAAAAAAGTGTAAAATAAATTATTGACTTATGGGCCGAATTTACTTATGGGTAGATGAGTTATTAATACATCATTTTTCCATTAAACCAGAAGCCCACAAAATTAACATGTAACCCGGCCCATAAACTCACTCCCTCACTTTGGGCCACATTTCTCAACGAAGCCCATTAGTCCAAATCCTTCACCCGAACCCTAACCATCAAAAATTGCCTCATTTGTCTCGGCCTCAAACCCTACCTTTCCAGAAACATCTCTTTCCTTTTCCATATCTCGTCACCCCGTCTCTCCTTCCATTTCCAAATCTCGCCATCCATGGCGATTTCAATCCGTGTTTTCGCCATTTCCAGACCTCTCGTCAACCTCTCTTTCGCTCCATTTCCAGAAAACTTTGGGCCAGATCTCCTTTTGATCCAGCTCCAGATGTCGCCATTTCCAGATCTCGTCATCCTCGTCGTTCCATTTCCAGATCTCGTCATCCTCGTTCGTTCCATTTCCAGATCTCGTCATCCTCGATCGTACCATTTCCAAATCTCGCCATCCATGGCGATTTCAATCTGAAAATCTCCTTTTTTCCTTTTCCAGAAACTCTCTCTTCCTCTTTCTATTTCTCTCGAAACGTCAAATCCTTTGACTTTCGACTTGCAAATATTTCAGATCCAGTTCTAATTTTTGAAGATTCAGATCCATTTACAAAATCGGGGCTCATTTTGGGGGAGTAAGTTTGCTACAAATGGAGATCTATGAAATCACCGAAGCGAAACAACAGGTATGGTATTTTTTCATGAGTCTTTAGATGTATTTCTTTGTACGTTTTTTGACACATCAGAAAATGAAAAATATAGGTTATAATTCCAGTTTTCTGTTTATCATGTTCATGATTTGAAACCGACTTGATGAGGACATCGGAAGTGAAAATGGAGGGGTCGCATGCAAACCCACGACAAGCTTGAAAAGAAGATCTGGATGAACACAAAAATTATATCCAGATTACACAAAAGTAAGATTTCCTTCTCTATCGATAAATCTGTATTTTTCTATTTCTCTGGATATAATTTGTTGCTTGATATCATAAATTTCCTTCTTTTAAAAATTTGTACATATTTTGACAAATTTCAGTGATTTCGACTGCTTCTTTGATTTCATTGTTTTCAAATTTTACAAACTTCGGATTGAGATATAGTATAATATGAGGCTCGCAATTAATTAGTTTTTTAAGTTCAAAATGTTTGCTTCATCTAGATTGTTCTTCATGAAGTTCATGTTCATGTATATTTTTCTTCCATTATTATTACAACCGAGTTAGTACAATATAATAAAACCGGGTTCAATTATTTCATATAATTGGGTTAGTTATTCATATAATCGGGTTCAATAAAATCTACTATATCTATTAATGGGTCTGAATATATTATGTATTTTTACCGTCCTACGTATTTTAATTAGCGAAAATGGTCTTATTGGCCCAATACTGCTACTTCAATACGTAATTAATAGGCCTGGTGATAGCTTACACAGATTTGTTTCTAATAAAGGCCTTTATATACTGGGCTTACACAGATTTGGTTCTAATGGGCTAAAACGGCCTTTATATATTGGGCTATTGGTTATTATATCGGTCCATGACCGTTGGTAAATACAGATCATTCACTTTATAAAAATAAAATAGAAGCAACAAAAACCCTAAATCATTTCTAACTTTCCTTCTTCCGCCGTTTCCATTTTTATACTTGCCACCTTTACTCTTTCATCTTTCAATTTAGAAATCACACTGATAGAAACTAACTATTTGCTTTTCCACCTCCACAACTGAGATCTGTATAACACAAAGCAAAACGAAAAGGAGATCGATAGGAAAAATATTGATGAGAGAGTCTCAATGTTCAAGAGGAGACATGGAAGAACATAGTTCTTCTGAGATCCACAATCGATAAAGGTAAAATCTCTCTCTCTCTCTCTCTCTCTCTCTCTCTCTCTCTCTCTCTCTCTCTCTCTCTCTCTCTCTCTCTCTCTCTCTCTCTCTCTTGTTGTGTTATTCACTCTCTCTTTCATTTAACTATAAACCGTTGAAAACTTTCGATTCAATTAATGGGTTGTATTAACATTTTTTACAATGGTTTTATGATTGTTCATTGATTTCATACTATGAAAAATAATCTAATTTCATCTAGATTAATATTATGTGTAAACTAAAATATTAAACCTAATGAAATCATAATTGTTATAATATAACAAATGTTAAATTGAAAGATTTACTAACCATACAGATATACTTGATCCAGTGACTCGTCGAGGATTTTTTCAAAATCAGTGAATTTGAATCCATGAATAGGAATAGAAATTGATGAACTCCTCTTAATTGTAATGTTGCGATAAAATATTATCTTGTATTTATGATTAGAGAACTTGAAAGGTATATCATAAAGAGCAACTCCAAAGTTTGAAATCAAATATACACCTCCTTCCTCTAATATTCCAAGATTCACCATAAAAGTTTCTTTAATTACTCCATGAATTTTCTCACCCTTGAGACAATGAGAAATTTGTGTTAGTCCTATACAAATATTAGACAAACAAATATTATATTAAACACAAATTTTTCAAGAACTGAAAATTAATACCTTTTCATCCATTAAAATGATTTCAGTTGTACTGTATTGCGTACGATCTTCTTTCTTTGGAACCTTAAACAATCGAATTACTCGAACCTTTAGCTCATAATTCCCTCGGGTACCCGTAATATCCTTTATTTCTTGTTGTTGTTTTGACATTGCTACAAATGTCCTAAACAAAAAAACAATACAAAGAATAATTGATTAATGGAATATCTGTAATTGCACAATATTTTTGTTCAGTATTTCATGATTAATGGGTCCTTTAGTACGAAAATCAGTAATGGAAAATGAGATCAATGTTGGCTGATATGTAAATGCAAAAAATCAGTGCAGATGGGGAAAATGTCCGAACCTTTAGCTCATTATTATGTAAATGCAAAAAATCAGTCACAAAGTGTGAGAATATGTTTTTAAAATAACAATTTCTGAAATCTGTTCAGTATTTCCTGGTTTGAGAATATGTTTTTTATTGAACTTAATTTCTGAAATCTGTTGTTCAACGAATATCCATACCTTTATGTATTGAAGCATATGTTCAGTTCATGATTCTATCAAACTGGGGTTTATTGTTGAGAATATGTATTGAACTTAATTTCTGAATTCTGTCTTTGTTTATTGTTGTTGTAGGAATACGTATGGGAAATCAAACTGGGGTTTCAAACAACTCATGCAGTTCCAAGATCTACAACTGAAAACCTAAAGGTACGGATACTATACTAACATTTAAATGAACGTGACAAATATATATTCAATGTTGCATAGAGTAGACTGAATGAAAGCCTGAAAAGTAGTTATTCGATGTTGCATATAGGTCCTGAATTATTACCTTGTAACTCTGTTTTGAATTTCCTGAGTAACACTGAACCAAAGAAAATAAAGCAATATCAGTTATGTTTGCAATATATATTCAATGTTGCATAGAGTAGACTGAATGAAAGCCTGAAAAGTAGTTATTCGATGTTGCATCTGTGTAAAAACTGGGTTACTGTTTGAAATGAAATAAGCATTACAAATTATAATTGATATAAGCATTACCTCTTAAATCTTTGTATTCTGTTGTAGCTAATCTTCTTCAAATAACTGAGAAGCTCTACATGTATATTTATAGCCGAATTTATAGGCCAATATGTGAAAGAGATATAGAGTATTATATTACAACTTTCGGTAGAATAACTCATGTTTATTTTTGTATTTTTGGAATGCACAGATTTTCCAATATCAAATCTTCATAGTAATCTTTTTAATTTTGTACATAAACTATTGTGCACGACTGATAATTATTCTATAGTATATCATATGACTTTCTTGTTCAGATCTTGTAATCAATTTTGCTTTTTATGGATATGTTATGATTTGCAGAATTTCTGCCATAGGGGAAAGATATGGCACACATTTTCGTTCCACTTTTTATGGATATGTTCAGATCATGTAATATGTGTGTAGGTTTTGTGAATTGTTTTTGGGTTTAGGGTTTCTGGTTGGGGTTTAGTATTCCAGTTTTTAATATGCTTCGAATTCAGTTTTTTTTAGCATTGATATATGTCTAGGTCTTGTAATATGTGTGTAGATTTTGTGAATTGTTTTTGGGTGATTTCTTTCTGGTTAGGGTTTAGTATTTCAGTTTTTAATATGCTTTGAATTCAGTTTTTTTTAGCACTGATATATGTCCAGGTTTTGTTCTTAAGTTAAATGTGTTATATTTGTGCAGGTCTTTTAGCATTGTGTTATGATTTGCAGAATTTCTACCATGGGGAAAATATATGGCACACATTTTTGTTTCAGCTTTTATGCAATTTTGTAATAATTTCTGTGCAAAATTTCTTGTAATGCTTATGTAATATGTTTATGCTTCATTTGTGGCTTTGCTGTTTTGTAATATGTGTGCAGATTTTATGCATTGTTTTTGGGTGATTTCTTTCTGGGTTTTAGTATTTCAGTTTTTTATATGCTACAATTTCAGTTTTTTTAGCAATGTGTTATATCATTGCAGGTTTTGTGCATAAGTTTTATATGTTGTTTTATTTTCTGGCCAATTGTGTATGCATAGTCATTTGATTGTATACAAAAAAAATTAGGTAATCGGATTTATTTAGTAAGATATTCAAAAAAAATTCCGATTCTGTAATATGATTTCCGAAAACAAAATCACATAGATAAAGTAGCAGATCTTAAGTTATGAATATGGAAAATATATCATTCTACACATATTCTGAAAGATTCATATTGAAAGAAAAATGGAAGTAACCGAAATAAATGGATTTAATGACACGTGGCCAATTTGATGGAAAGATGACACGTGGCATGAAAAAAATCGGTGTATTATAGGGGTGCCACATGGCTTAGCCGAGCCTTTGCGTTTAGTAGATATATAGTAGATTGCTCTTTGAAAAATGGTGCTCAAATGCGCATCTAATAATAAAGGAGTAGTAACATGAGAAAGATGAGAGAAGTTAACATTTAATAGTAAAGGAGTAGTAATTAACAGCTAAACCATTAATGAAAATGAATTGAAAAATTAGAATAGGAACTAGTTGATGACCCGTGCCATGCACGGGGTTGGGTTTATTAAATATTTTTTATAGTATGATATTAAAATATTTACGTAATATGACACTAAAAGATTAATACTTTTATATGTTAATATTTATTATAAATATGAAATATCACAATAATTGAAAGTATTACCATAGCTATTAAATCTAAATTTGTATGTCAAGTAAAAAATTACATACCTAGTCATATCAGGTTTTGAAAAACTTCCTTATATATAACATTTATAGTGGTATTCCGAGGACAACCTTGAAGATCATCAATTAAGATCTTCAACCCATTTATACTTGTAACTCTAGAAAATGCAACGTAAAGTTGTCCATGAGTAAAAATAGGTTTTGGAAGAAACAGACCCACTTGAGATAGTGATTGTCCTTGACTTTTGTTGATGGTCATGGCAAAACAAACAACCACTGGAAACTGCCTCCTTTGAAATATGAATGAGAATCGAGTGTCTGATGGTGTAAGTACCATGCGTGGAATACATACTTTGTGTCCAATATTGCTTCCAGAAATAATTCCAGCTTCTACAATATGACTCCCAAGTCGAGTGACTATCAATCTGGTACCATTACATAGTCCTGCAGATTGGTCAATGTTCCTGAGTAGCATAATGGGAACACCTACCTTCAACTTCAACACATGACTTGGTATACCAGAAGATCGAATGCCATTGAGGAATTCAAGTGAATAAACACTGACATCATCAAAGCCGCTTTTATCTGTTTTGCAAATACTATCTGAGCTAAGATACACTCTTTCATCCCCTTGTAGTAGAGACAACATGTATTCATTCACCTTATCAACAATCTCATAGGTGGGTGCAAGAATATCCCTCTCTCGATAATACTGAGCAGGATCTTCGATATCCAGAATAGAAGGATATGTGGCTTTAACAATTGTTGGAATTGGTTCAGAAGCTTCAGTTATCAACAAATCAAAATGAATCTCAATAATTGATTCACCGTCATTTGAGCCGCCTTGATCACCGTCTCCAACTCTTAATATCCATTCTAAAAATTATTTTGCTTCAACAACTTCTGATTCTGTACCTCCATGTTGTAGTCTCATATTTCTTGTCAATCTTAGAACCTTGCATGAATTCCATAAATATGAAGAATTTATTGTGGAATAAACAATATCTTGTCTGCTTCCTCCAGGCACTACAGGTAATATTTGTCTAAAATCCCCACCAAATACCACAACTTTACCTCCAAAAGGTTGATTCAAGCTATTTGAATTTGAAGATCGCATCACATCCCTCAAAGACTTATCTAATGCTTCAAAGCAAAATTTGTTAACCATTGGAGCTTCATCCCAAATTATAAGCTTGGCCTTTGAAATCAATTCAGCGAGTTTTATACCAGGCTTGATATTGCAGGTGGAGTCCTGGTGAATCTGAATAGGTATTGCAAATCTTGAGTGAGCAGTTCTTCCACCTGGAATCAACAGGGCCGCAATACCACTTGAAGCAACAGTAAGAACTATTTCACCTCTAGAACGAATAGCAGCAGAAAGAGATCTCCATATGAATGTTTTTCCTGTTCCACCATGCCCATAAAAAAAGAAAACCCCATCATTGTTTGATTCAACAACAGACATGATTTCATCATAAACTTCTTTTTGCTCATTTGTTAATTTAGAAAGTAAGCTCTGATGCTCAATTATCAACTCTTCTCTATTGTGTCGAAGCTCATCTTGAATCAACTTGTTGAGGCCATCTGAAATCAAACTCTGATCAGGTTGCAGCATCGATGAAAATATTTCAAGCTACTTCCATTTTTGTGTAACAAATTTTCTATTTCTGCAAGAGCAAAATTCTGCAATTGTTCCTCACTAAGGCATAAATCTGCACAAACAATTCATATTAATTTTAATTAGTAGTAAGAATTTGAAGAAGAAAAATCATGAGAAAAACTGATAGGATAAATCTTTGTTTAGAATTTCTCACATATATGAGCTGACAATTGAACTAAATATATATAATTCAATAGACTGTACAAAATCATGAAAAAAATCTTATTTCAGCTGGTTATTATCAGATTAAATGGTTGAGCGTTATAGTCTCAAAAGAAAGATAGTTGCTACATACTGTTTTTTTAACATAAGTAATTTTATTATACTAAAAGTAAAAAAAATTACTTGAAGTTATTTGGATCTCTCATGATAATGTTGTAACAGGATATTTATCATGATAATGGTTCAAAAAGGCATATTCAAATGTGAATTATTAGATAAATAACAGGATATTTATAGAAAACCATACCTCTCATTCGAAGGATTCTTCATTGATGAGAAAGAATATCATCGGATAATACTTTCCATGTAGATTCCCACACATATTCTGGTCTAGACATACTACCTGACATGAGAAGCATAACAAACAAATTTCGAAGGTAGTTTGCAGTGCCCCAAAAACTTGCTTCCAATATATCATCAATATATTCCTTTTCATCGTCCAATATACCAAGTGCATAACACGCTTCTCTAAACGTAGGATAAACTGTACCATCCACCGTCCTGATATCCTCATAGCAAGTGGGACCTTTCACATGATTTAACAAAATTCGTAGGTAATATCTTTCTCCACTTCCTGGGGAAGCATGGTAAATTCTACCAACTGCCGTCGGCCCTTTATTACAGTTTCTTTTGCTCCATTCCTTACTATCTTCTTTCCATACATAATCTTTTGGAAATTGATAGTAAGCCATATTTATTGCTTCTGCAGAGCTCTTATTATATTCCATCCAAGCCAGATTTCTTGCTTCTGCATATGCAACACACGAACTCGAATCTTCCAAGTGACATTAGTCTTTAACTTGAGATCTTCAATGAAGTGTAAATTTTCGGCCATTGTACCTTTAGAGGAAGAAGAAGAGGTTTTTGTAGAGTAAACTAATAAGAATATAAATTAGGGTGAAATAAGTGCATCTATAGAGAGTTTAAATAAAGAGAGCTTAATACAATAAATATATATATATAAATTATCTTATTTTTTACGATAGGTAACCTATATTCTAAACTACCTTTGATAATGAAAAGTAAGATTTTTTGTTCTAAAGATAGCTTAACCCACAATTCTTCTCTTTATTCTACAGCGAAGATAATATCTTATACGTAATTTTACTTAGTAAAGCCTTCAGCGGTAAGATTTTTTATATGATAAATTTACTTAGTTATAGATTATAGGATTAGATTAGATTGATAATAAATATAAAAAAGATATATATAAGAGAAAATATATTATTATACAAAATTATTATATCTTATACGTAAGGAAAGTGTTATTAATATTTATGCAAATTATATCTTTTTTTGGTAAAAAGAAGATATCTATATCTATTTCTCTAATAATTATTGTAGATTAACTAAGAAGATATTCTTAGTTAAATTATCTCTAAATCAATTTTCTATTTTCATAATAGTTATTATCTCTAATAATTCGAATTTACTATTTTTGAAGTGAAATAATAAGATAAAACTTTTATATTGTCAAAGTTAAATTAGTTTTAAATAGTTATGCTAAAAATATTTATTATTTAGTTTTAAATTAATATATATATAGTTATGGATTTATTAGTTTTGGTAATAATAATTATTTTGGTAAACCTAATTATTATTTAGTTTTAAATTAGTATATTTATAGATAGTTATGAATTTATTAGTTTTTAAATCATAAACAATTATTATTTAAAAAATTCGAAATTACTATTTGTAAATTGAAATAATAAGATCAAGTTTTTATATTGTAAATATTATTTAATTTAAAATAGCTATGGTAAAAATTCAGAAATAAGATAAGAAGGATGAATTTATTAGTTTTTAAATCATAAACAATTATTATTTAAAAATTCGAAATTACTATTTGTAAAGTGAAATAATAAGATCAAGTTTTTATATTGTAAATATTATTTAATTTAAAATAGTTATGGTAAAAATTCAGAAATAAGATAAGAAGGATATAATTATTATTTAATTTAAAATAATTTTGGAAATAAACAATAAATAAGATATTAGTTATGGAAATAAACAATAAGATAAAATATCGAATGACGTGGCGAATGATGTGGCGGATGAGGTGACATAGCTCAGAGGTCGACACGTAGGCGAATTAAACATGAGACCGACACGTAGGCGAATTAAACATGAGACCGACACGTATGATTTAGGCTTCTGCTTTAGTATATAGATAGATTAAAAGAGGATAAAACGTCACATAATTTTGATACAGAATTAGAGGTTAAAACAACACATAAAAAATCAGAGGGAGTATTAGTATAATATATTATTAATTCTAATGTTATTTTAGTATATCTATTATTATTATAATAGATTTATTATTACTTCTAGTACTAACTTGTATTATTATATTCTATTATTTATTACCATGTTCTAAAGATATCATATTGTATCTATTATTATTTTTTCGTTATTTAGATAACAAAATAGAATATTTTAATATATTTATTATGATGTTTGAATAAGGATATAATTATTATTTAATTTAAAATAATTTTGGAAATAAACAATAAATAAGATATTAGTTATGGAAATAAACAATAAGATAAAATATCGAATGACGTGGCGAATGATGTGACGGATGAGGTGACATAGCTCAGAGGTCGACACGTAGGCGAATTAAACATGAGACCGACACGTAGGCGAATTAAACATGAGACCGACACGTATGATTTAGGCTTCTGCTTTAGTATATAGATAGATTAAAAGAGGATAAAACGTCACATAATTTTGATACAGAATTAGAGGTTAAAACAACACATAAAAAATCAGAGGGAGTATTAGTATAATATATTATTAATTCTAATGTTATTTTAGTATATCTATTATTATTATAATAGATTTATTATTACTTCTAGTACTAACTTGTATTATTATATTCTATTATTTATTACCATGTTCTAAAGATATCATATTGTATCTATTATTATTTTTTCGTTATTTAGATAACAAAATAGAATATTTTAATATATTTATTATGATGTTTGAATATTTTTGTTCCTTTCAATATTTGAAGTTTATGTTAAATATATTAAAATTAAAATATTCTATATACGGATGATCACCATGTTGTGCAAAATCAAACTTAGTCATAAAAATTTGATTATCTATTTTTGTAGACTTTTAAGGTATATTAAATAATGTATTGAAATTAAAATTTTGTTAGAATATTTGCTTTGGTAGAAACTTTATTAGAATATTTGTAGATAAGCAAAATAATTTTTGATTTTCAAACTCAGATTTAGTGCCCTTTTCATATGCCTAGTAGAAAAATAGATTAGATTACTAATTCTATTTTATCGAATAAAGCAAACAAAAAATTAACAACTACAACACCGGTCGTCGAACTAGATATAATCCATTAAAATTCATTAATAAAGGGCTCAACTATTCGACGCATAGGCATTTTTGCCTCTTGGCGCATAGGGCCGCGCTGAACATTTTGCGCCATGTCATGAACGCAAGGCAAGCCATCTCTGACCCTTATCTGGCATCTGCATATAGTGCTCCACACTGGAGCTTTTCCTTTCCTGTATTCCTCAATCAAACGAGCTAGTGCAACCGCAGACACCTTGAAGTGCAGCTTACGAAAAAGATGTGCGTCTGTTAGCAGCGTATATCTCTTCCCAATGCTCTCATTCAATGCCCCCCGAATCTCAGTAATATGACTGCGCAACCGTGTATCATATTGATCGAACACAGTGCAAAGGTTGCCATCGTTGCTTGTGAAGAAGCTTTTCAGACTGGAATGGGCCCCTTCAACCCTGTATTAAAATCAAGAATCCAAAAATTAGTTTGATTGTTGTAAAGGTCTAACTAAGTTCAAATAACTAGCTAAATTTAGATAAACCATTGATGCACATACCTGTTAGTGGTGGTAGTACCGAACGTGAACACTGAACAATGTATTTGTCCATACAGAGACGATTCTTTCCTTGTAGGGGTCAAGCCAGTTTTTTTGTAGGTACTGAACACATTTTGGAGCTTTCTTCCAATCACACTTCAGCTTCCAGAGTGATCTTTCGTACCCTTGTATGGTCGTTTCCTTGAAGAGCTTCATGCAGTCGTTGGAAAACGTTGTGCCCCTAAACTTGCCCATGGCCTTCTTCCCGAAGTCTTCAATATTCTTTCTCACATGCCGCCTACATAGGAGGAATTTTGCTTCTGGAAACTGCTTCTCTAATGCGTTCATCAACGCTTTCTCCCGATCAGTGACCGCACATGTGGGTGCTCGTTGCACCTTGGCAAACATCTTAGCAAGTTGCTCTATGGCCCATTTGTAACTGTCTTCGTCCTCCTTCTCCAGAAACGCCCCGGCAATATTATAGTTTTTCCAAACTGATGTGATGCCGACAATTTCAAGGAAGGGCAAATTGTAGCTGCACACATAATCATATATAAAATACAATGGCGTCCTAACCTTGACATGAACAAATGAAGAGTATAATTCATATGTTTGTTACTAACCAGTTAGTTGCATATGTAGAGTCCAGCAGCACAATGTACGAAAATGCCTTCAGCAACCGCAACTGATCCTGGCTTGCAAAGAAGATATCCGTTATCTTGTTGGTCTCCTTGTTGAATCTATACTCCATGAAGTACCCCTTCTCATTGCACTCATAGAAGAATTGTTGTACAACTGTTCTTCCTTCCATGCCCTTCTTTCTTATCTCGTGCATGATGTTGTATACTTGCTTCATCTTGGTCAAATTTCCAGGGGACGACTGGATTGTAGTATGAATCTTCTGAGGCTTGCAATGATTGACCGTCATCACCCTTATAATCTCCTTCTCTTTAGCAGTTGGTCGCCCAGCTAATGCACTACCATACAAATTGTCTCCTATGACATGGTTGTGAGTTCCATGTTGTACAGTGATCCTCCACAATCCCTTCGGCCTTTCTTTCAGCCTCAACATGAAGGGACACCCACATTTCTTCGACCTTGTGATGTCTCTCACTTGGTCAGCTCCTTTAGGGACGTTTTGTCCATGCCTATCACACGGTAACCAAGTCCCCCCGAGGGTCGAAGGGGTGGAAGCTTTATTCCTCCACTTTTTGATGCAGAATTGCTGATTCATAGCAATCTCCCGCGCCCACAAAAAGGCTTCTTCTCTAGACTCCCAGATTTGATCAGATGTGAAGAACCTTGAATAATCGGCCGAGACGTACACATCCTCCTCCGGTAGTACACTGAACTGAGGCTGTGTGTGTAGGGATGGAAAGCACAGCTGTGGGGTAGCATGAGATGAAGATGCTTCTGGAGGAAACGGTATCCCAACATTAAATGATGGTATATCAATAACTGGTTGAGGTGTGTTCCAATCCTGCAGTTTTTCCGGCGTTTCCCAAACCGGAAATGTCTTCTGAGGCGTGCTCCAATCCTGCAGTTTTTCAGGCGTTTCCCAAACCGGAAATGTCTTCTGTGGAGTGCTCCAGTCATTGAGGGAGATATTGTTTAACCCCTCGTATAAATGATAGTTCGTCTGCATACACGAAATCATGTCATCAATTAGTGCACTGATTATAAAAAAGCACGTTTACTGTCAAACCGTGCCATATTACAGAATGAAACCTGGTTTCGGGTGGTGATTACACACGTAACGTGTGAAGAGTGTCCACACGTTACGTGTGAAACACACCCACACGTAACGTGTTGAACACCTTCACACGTTATGTGTGAACATTCTTCACACGTAACGTGTGAAACTGTTCTTCAATGTAACAACAAATTCGTAGCCCTAAACCCTAAACAACGCTCAATATTTGTTTCTAATACCCTAAACAATAAAATGAGATCTTTAATATTAAACAATAAGTATCAAAAATAGCTTCCCTAAATCCTAAACAACAAATATAATGGGCCATCAAAATTAACTTCTCTAAACCCTAACCATGAAGCTAAGAACTTTAAACATTTTCAAAACAAGAAATAAAAAAGACAACTTTAGGGTTACTTATAGAAATTACCTCGTTCCAAAGTGGAATATCTTCCCCATTATTGCTCCAATACTCGTTGTTGTTCGGATTGTCCATTTTTTGTACAAAAAATGTGAGTGAAAATCAAGATTTTGGGAGTGTTTAGGATGAGGGTTTAGGTTCGAAATGGATTCGAAATGGGTTGTTAGCGGACAAAGAAGATGGGTCATTATTACAGTTAGGTGGGGACAAGACGGTTAATTCAATGCGTTTTGCAACAGACTGAACCACACGTTACGTGTCAAACTGTGCCACACGTTACGAGTGAAGTAGATTGGCACGTTACGTGTGAAACACACTAACACGTAATGTGTGATTACTAGGGTTTAGGGTTTAGGCGTATGTAGGGTAGGGTAGGGTAGGATGGATAGGGGTAGGGTTTAGGTTTTGTGGTTTAGGGTTATGGCATTTCGGTAGAGTTTAGAATAATGAGTTTTAAGTTTAGGGTTTAGGGTTAGGGTTAGGGTTTAGGGCTTATGGTTAGTGTTATGATTAGGGTTTAGGGTTTGAGTTTAGAGTTTATCTTTAATTATTAAGGGTGAATTTGGGTATGCGAGTTACATTGTTTATGAGAGTGGTTGACGTTTAGGGTTTAGGGTTATTAGGGTAAGAGTGGTTGAGGTCCTTAATGCTAGTGGTTGAGGTCTTTAATGCTAGTGGTTGAGGTCTTTAATTCTTGTGGTTGTGGTCTTTAATTACTATAGTTGTATATATCATTTCACTATATAAGAGGCATTAGAGTTGTTTGTTCACTACAACACTTCCAACACAAGCGGGATTGAAGATTCATTTGTGTGTAAGCTTCTTCTTCCAGTTTCTTTCGATTTAGTAACCCTAATTGGCCTTTTCATATTAATGGATTTGTAGGAAACCAAGCACTACATCAAATAATGACATCTTCATCCGAATCATCATCAAACCTAAATAGGCACCATCAACAAATAAGTGCTCCACAATGCGAGTGTAATTTGAAAACCATTGTCCGTACTTGGGATTTGCAGTGGAACTACGGAAGGAGGTATTGGGGATGCCCAAGACTAGGGTGTTTATACAGGAATTGGATTGATCCTGTGTACGAGGAGAGGGCACACGCGGTTATTCGACAACAATGGCGGGAAAAACAAGATCTTATTAAGGGGAATCAAGATGTTGTTAAGCAAGAACTTTTACAAGATATGGATAAGATGCGTAGGTATAACCTCAATCTATATAATGATGTACATCATATAATGCCTTGATGTCGTATCTTTTGTGTAATGTTGTTTACGTACTATCAACCTTTGTAGGGAGCAAGCAATTTTATCAAAGCAGAGACATGATATGTCGCGAAGTTTTACAAGATACTATCCTAATTTTTTCAAACGCAACTAGGCGATGTCATTTATTTTGTGCTAGGTTTTCTAAGTTTATGAAGAACTTGTATTATTTCTTGTATTGTGAGCTAAATGTGATTGTATTCATCCAACGTAATGAACAATTCTATTCTATCTTCTATGTTGATTATTTTGGGGTGTTTTTTGTAGGATTTTAGATAAACAAATAAATACTACAAATAAACAATAATATGATACAACATTCATACATGTAACATTATAATATGTATAAAATAAATAATAATTTAACATTGAACAACAAATAAATACCACAAAATATATAATAATATGACATACACAAATACCCTAAACCCTATAACCATTCTAAACCCTATTGACTAATCCACACGTAACGTGTGGGTACAAATCACACGTAACGTGTGAAATGGTCCCACACGTAACGTGTGGAGCCTATGCGCCAAACGGCAAAATGCCTATGCGCCGAAAAGTAATCGTGTTAATAAATTCTTTACTTTGCAATTATTAAGTAATCTTATGCTCCATAAAACCCTTTAGAAATATATATTGGGTGAATAACAAGTTTTGAAGATCAATGTAAGTAAATTAATTTGCTCAACTTTAACTATCTATATAGCTCATATATGATATACCATAATAAGTGATATATCATTAGATCATTACACTCATACTATAATATATATTGTATATATCTTACTTAATTGGTGTACATATATTAAAGTAAGACATGTAATTCACATAAAGTGGGTGAATAACAATAGTACAACATAAGTAATATTTTGAAGATCAATGTAAGAAAATTAATCACGCAACGTTAATTATCTATATAGCTCATATATGATATATCTTACTAAGTGATGTATCATCAGATCATTACATTCATACTATAGTACATCTTGTATATATCTTATTTAATTAGTATAAATGCTAAAGTAAGATATGTAATTCACATAATTTGTGCAACATTAAATATCTATATAGATCATATATGATATGTATACCAATGTGATAGTACATAACTCATATAAGGTATGTATCATTAGATCACAACATTCATACTTTAACCCTATAATGTACGTATAACAATGTGATAGTATATAACTCATAGTTCTAAATGTACATATAGGGAGAATCAATACATAAGTTTGAAATATTAATATAAGTGATTTATCATTAGATTGCACAACTTTAAATCTAACTCTAGTTATAATAACTACATACCTCATATATGATATATCATACTTAGTAATGTATTATAAGTGATTTATCAATATAAGTGATGTAGTATAAGTGATTTATGTTTGAAATAACAATATAAGTGATTTATCAATATAATGTGATAGTACATAACTCATAGTTCTTAATGTAGATAACTCATAATTCTTAATGTAGATAACTCATAATTCTTAAGTTTGAAATAATAATATAAGTGATTTATCAATATAATGTGATAATACATAACTCATAGTTCTTAATGTAGATAACTCCTAATTCTTATGTTTGAAATAACACTAAAAGTGATTTATCAATATAATGTGATAGTACATAACTCATAGTTTTTAATGTACATAACTCCTAATTCTTAAGTTTGAAATCACAATATATGTGATTTATCAATATAATGTGATAATACATAACTCATAGTTCTTAATGTACATAACTCATAATTCTTAAGTTTGAAATAACATCATAAGTGATATATCAATATAATATGATAGTACATAACTCATAGTTCTTAATGTACATAACTCCTAATTCTTAAGTTTGAAATAACAATATAAGTGATGTATCAATATAATGTGATAGTACATAACTCATAATTCTTAATGTACATGACTCCTAATTCTTATGTTTGAAATAACAACATAAGTGATTTATCAATATAATGTGATAGTACATAACTCATAGTTCTTGATGTACATAACTCCTAATTCTTAAGTTCGAAATTACAATATAAGTGATTTATCAGTATAATGTGATAGTACATAACTCATAGTTCTTAATGTACATAACTCATAATTCTTGAGTTTGAAATAACAATATAAGTGATTTATCAATATAATGTGATAATACGTAACTCATAGTTTTTAATGTACGCAACTCCTAATTCTTAAGTTTGAAATAACAATATAAGTGATTTATCATTAGAGAATTAGGTTCTGGTGAAACAAGCTCTTATGGTAAAACGGATGTACTAATTAGGGGCGTCGGATGAGGAAATAATTAATGGCTCAGATTTAATCCTAATGAGTGCAAATTTGAGAAATAGAATTGGGTGCACCGGATTATACCAAATCCTGATTTCATGGGATTTTATTTCCATCTAAAATCTCTCAAATCTCACATATACGTTTATTTCCATTCTCTCCCAAAATACTGCTCCAAAACCGTCTCTGCCAAATCTCCCTAAACCTCCATTGAAGCTTTGCCTCCGCGCCTCCGCCTCCGGATCCGCGACTCTGCTTCCGCCTCTGGCTCCGCAACTCTGCCCCGGTGGTTTCCTCTGTCTTGGATCTTGGTGATTTCTTCTTCAATCCTTGTTTATTAGTTCATCTCTCCTCTTCAATTTATTTGTTTGATATTTAGGGTTATTGTCTTCAACTTCCCCAAATTCACAAAGACTTTGATTTTAAGGCTTGTCTCATTGAAATTTATATGTTGTAGTCACAAAAAACTTGTGTTTTTATTTGTTCGATTTCATTGATTAATGTTGATGTTGTTTTTGATTTTGACGTCAATGTTGTTTTGATTTTAGGGTTCGTGGATGGTTCGATGGTCGTTGAATAGAGAGCAGATGTCTCTAGAAACAAAAAAGTAATCGCCAGGAATCGAAGATTCGGCCGGGGCTGATATTCACGGATGGTGATATTCGTGCAATATGTGTTGATATTCATGTAGTTGGGTGGTAATATAAATGTAATTGGATAGTGATCAATATTCATGAATTGAGTGATGATATTCATGTAATATTCACGATATCGGGGGTGATATTCATGTAATATTTGTTGATATTTATGTAATTAGGTGGTAATATTAATGTAATTGGGTAGTGATCAATATTCATAAATTGATTGGTGATATTCATGTAATGTTCATGATATCGGGGGTGATATTCGTGTAATATGTGTTGATATTCATGTAATTGGGTAGTAATATTAATAATTGGGTAGTGATCGATATTCGTGAATTGAATGGTGATATTCATGTAATATTCATGATATCGGGGGTGATGTTCGTGTAATATGTGTTAATATTCATGTAATTGAGTGGTAATATTAATGTAATTGGTAGTTATCGATATTCATGAATTGAGTTATGTTACTCATGTACTTGAGTGTGATATTCATGTAACTGATTATGATATTTGTGTAATTGATTATCTTATTCATAAATTATTAAGTGGTGATATTCATATTTTAAGTTGTGGTATTCATGTCTTTAATTGGTGATATCCACATATTAAACAAAAATATTCATACGAACATGAACGATATTCAATAAACAATGACAAAAGCAACAAGAATAAATTTACAAATCTACGAATTTGCAAAGCATTAGGACGTTGAAAAAATCAAGTGGTGATATTCATATTTTAAGTGGAAATAATCATGTTCATCGATATTCATAAACGCATGAACAATTATCATAAAGACGTGATCGATATTCATGAACACTGAAAAATCGTTGAACAAGAAGAAAATATATCAACGGAATGAAGCGGTTTTGGAAGAAAGATATGATTTTCTCTCCCCTCTAACAATATCCTTAATTATTTTCTTTCAATTAAAATATATATTAACTACCTTATTTGTGAAGATCTGGTAGTTTCACCCATACCATATTCACTATATGACTCATTCATCCATCCGTCCATCACCCTTCATCCAACGTCCCAGATTAATACCTCTGTTTTACCACAATTCTTATTTTACCGGAGAATTCCTCTCTCTCTCTCTCTCTTATATATATATATAGTTTTCTTCACTCTTCTATGTCATGGGTGAGTAAACATTATATATAAATGATATTATAATTATAGGGCAAAATAAAATCTCAAAGTTCACATAATTTTTCTACTAAAATTTGTTATCTTTCTACATTTCCATTCACTATTGAAATTGTTAAAAATCTGTGTAATATTACTCAATATCCAACAACTAAAATTATAAAATACTAATAAAATAAGATATTCAATCACAACCATGTAATCTCAAATTTAACGGTTAGAAATTGGATCCATGTAATTTACTTTTGACCAAATATAATTTACTCTTTTTTTAATGGAAAATTCATTTTTTTTGCTTTCATCTACTTCTGTACTACCACCTCCCTTAGAATTGATTAGGTTTTTCCGCTCCTCCCACAACCGCTTTAAACTTGCTCACAAGCGTTGCTCGCTCCTCTCGGAGAATCCGGCGCTGCCTCCTCCCACCCACCCACCCACCCGCGCTCGCTCCTTGATCCTTCCATAAGCGTTTTTGTTGCTCTTTGCTCCTCCCGCCAAAAAGATTCTCCTCCCATCGATCCTCTTCTCATGTTTGATTATGCCTCTTATAGCTAGTATTTCATGACAATTCTTCTAATTAGTCATCTCTTCAAACGAAAATATTGAATAACCCAAACGGAAATTGTATTTCGAGCATCAATCACTTATATTATATGTCTAACATAATATGCAAATTTTATTGTTTACAACAATCACAATAATACTATAATATCTTCTCAATTACCAAACACCCTTGATCTAGCAAATTGGATTAATCGGAAAGAGTACATAGAAAAAGACAAAGTCAAAGTAATCCATCATAACAGATGAGAAAAGGGAAGCTCAACATTATATATATATGGAGCATGCTAAGCTGCCTCTACATGTAATCATGCTTTAATTTCTTGTATATATCCATTGGCTTTGTGTATATAGATGAACTAGTTCAAGTTATGAGCACTTTTTCATCAATCACCTATGCATGTAATCATGCTAGATGAAATTAACAACTTCTATATATGGGAAAACTTATAACAGAATATACGAGAATGAAACTAATTAGTTTAGGATACCTTGACTCTTATGAGGTCCGATTGCAATTGGTACAAGGTCAAGTTAATTTCTGTAAGTATTTTTAGTCAATATTTTCCTCCAATCCGCTTCCTCTTTTCTTTCTTATTTATTTTTCATCTTATCAGTGTAAAGTGTACATCATAATTCTGTTTCATTTAATTTCTTATATTTGTACTGTGAGAAATCATTTTACGAGAACCTTGACTCTTATGAGGTCCGATTTTTCAGAAATTGTTAAGGAGTGAGTCAACAATCTTCCACGAGGAGCCAAAGATGCCAACAAATTATGTGTTACCATAGAATACCAGCTATATTGGGAATGTCGTCATAACCCAACGAGAATAGGGGAAATAAATTTTATAGCTACTCATTATGGAATGTATTTCTTGTGCATCACGTTACTAGTTATATCATGTATATTAATTTGTAATGTATCTATTAATTTACATTCTTATTATATTAGGTGGATAATTGTAATTTTTTTGAATGGGTGGAGAAGGAAGATTTCTCGTCAATCGATTGAATGGCTCGCAGGGCCGGCCCAGAGGGGGGCAGCATGGGCGACCGCCCAGGGTCCCCAAATTTTTGGGGCCTCAAATTTTTTTTTTAGTTATGTATATATGTGTTAAATATGGGTAACAAAAAGCCAGCATAGTCTAGTGGTCTCAGAGCATACCTTTCTCCAATAGGTCATTGGTTTGATTCCAGAATTTTGCATCTTTGTCTTATTTTTTTTTTAAATAAGAGCCCCTAATTAAATTTCGCCCCGGACCTTGAAAATGGTAGGACCGACACTGATGACTCGATAAGTACACACTCGGATATGGAGAAGGATAATTACTTCATAAACTATCAAAAACTAAGAATAAGAAGAAACTTTTGCATATGGAAAATGTAAATTTGAAGGAGGAACTTTCAAGATTCAAAAGCCTCCATGGTAGTAGCTTGGAGAGAGAGAATGGTTTGGTGAAATTGCTCATAAGTTCTTGGATTATTATCATTATACTTATATGCATTATAAGTACGTAATGTAATTTGATATTGATTTGAAGAATTCGACATTTAGTTAGCATCTAGTCTCGGTGAACATGGGATAGTGTTTGGAAGTTATCTTGGTGTCTATGTATTGTTTACATTGAGAAACTATAGTTAGTAAAGTAATATCAAATATTTGGAATTTGGCATTTAGTTTGCACCTAGTGCCCAGTTTGAAACATGGTTATTAAGTTTAGAATCCAGATCTGGCACTTCTTCCACAATGTCACTATTGGAATACCGAGCACATGCAGCCGTCCACATTTACTGCCGTCGTTCCACACCTGCTACTCCACCTACCTCTCATTATTCCATTGCCCTTTTCCATAGACACTAATCTTGTAACGAGTATAGTTGGCGGCTCTAATTAACAAAGAGTCGTTGCCCTCCACTACTATATATTCTCTGCATTGTTCTCCTTGTAACTACTTCTTCTTCTCTAATAAAATCAGTAGCTAAATTTCCACATGGTATCAGTTTTTTTTTGGGTTAAACACATAATCGATCCTTCACCACATTTCTCCATGGGTAACCCCGCTATCAAAGAGGAGCCATGGAAGGACTCCAACCACCCCCTCTTTCTCCACCACTCCGATCAACTCGGCGCCGTATTGGTATCACAATTGCTGGTGGAAGACAACTTCCCTGCTTGGAAAGAATCAATGTTCATGGCACTCACAATCAAGAACAAACCCGGGTTCGTTACCGGCTCGCTTCCCAAACCAAGCGATAATCCGACTGAGGCGTTGCAATGGGAGTGGTGCAACGTACTTGTCAAAACCTGGCTCATTGGTTCCATGTCCAAGGAGATCTCCAAAAGCATCGTTCACTGCAAAGACGCTCGAACGATTTGGCTCGAACTCGAAGAACGCTTCTCTCAATCCAACATAGTTGCCCTTTTCAACGTCGAGAAGGAGATCCATGGCTGCTCTCAAGGTACAACCTCCATCAACTCCTATTTTACTACCCTCAAATCACTATGGGATGAGAAGGATGCGCTCACCGGATCCCCGAAGTGCTCCTGCACTGCTGCCCCAGAGATCAAAACCCTTCTATCTAATCAAAAGACGATGCAATTTTTGATGGGGCTCAATCCGGAATACGAACAAACCCAAAGCCACATCATTGGCTTGGAACCTTTTCCGGAACCCAACAAAGCCTATTCTATGGTCCTTCGTCAAGAGCAACAAGCCAAGATTAATAACACCAAACTGCCACCGCAGCTCGTCGATGCTTCCGCCTTTTCCATCAAGCGTCCTCGTGATGCTTCCATCACCACATCTACCCCTTGTGAGAAATGTGGCCTCCAAAACCACACAACTAAACACTGTCGTGCACACCTTAAGTGCACCTTCTGCAACTTTAAGGGACACACGGCTGAGTTCTGCAGGAAGAAAAAGCGCTCTCTGGCCAACATCGAGCAGCAGCACTCCGCTGCGCTGCACACTGCTCCTTCGTTCAACGGTAGCAGCGGCGCACAACTCTCCTCTACCGAATATCAACAGGTCCTTGCACTGCTCCAGCGACTTCAGATCCCAACACCGTCATCTTCCCAGTCACCTGAAACTCAGCCATTGGGTCCGACTGATTCAATCTACCGTTCCTCGGCTAATCAAGTCGGTAACACATCTGCCTTTGACCACTTCTCAGGTAATCTAAATACACAAGTCTCTCCATTAATTCATACATCATGGATACTAGATAGTGGAGCTAGCGACCATATTACGTATGATACTAGATTCTTGGATAAATTTACTGCCATAAAGAATCAATTTGTTCACCTTCCGGATGGCAAATCTTACTCTGTCTCTCATATTGGGACTGCATACTTCTCGCCTGATTTGCATCTTTCTCGTGTGCTTTGTGTTCCTGAATTTACCGTCAATCTTATATCTATTAGTCAACTGATTTCTGATTCATTCCATGCCACTATATTTTTAAAACGTTTATGCATGATTCAGGACCTTCTCACGGGGAAGACGATTGGGACGGGATATGAACGAGATGGTTTATTCCTCCTCCATAGCCAATCCATGCAGCCTACCCAGTGCAATGTGACGATCTCCAGTTCTCTATTGCATCAACGATTTGGTCATCCATCTCCACAAGTTTCTTCTTTGATTCTAGTTTTTAAAAACAATGACATTGCTAAGCACTCTTGTTCTATTTGCCCTTTGGCGAAACAAACTCGAACCACTTTTCCGGTTCATATTTCTTCAAGTTCTTCTTGTTTTGATCTAGTTCACATGGATATTTGGGGCGGTTACCATGTCCCTTGTTTAACGGGAGCTCGCTACTTTCTTACCATTGTTGACGACTATTCGAAGTTTACTTGGATTTATCTTATGAAAACCAAAACCGAGGCTCGTCCTCTCATTATTCACTTTCTTACACTTGTTGAAACTCAATTCACTAAACGTGTTAAAATTGTTCGAAGCGACAATGGACATGAGTTCAAATGTTTTGATTTTTTTTCCTCCAAAGGAATTTTACACCAAACTAGTTGTGTCAACACGCCCCAACAAAATGGCGTGGTTGAGCGCAAACATCGTCACTTGCTAAACGTTGCTCGTGCACTTTTGTTCCAATCTCATTTACCAAAACCGTTTTGGGGAGATGCTATCCTCACCGCTGCCTACTTAATTAACCGTATGCCTAGTCGTATCTTACAACACAAAACGCCTTTTGAAATCCTTTTTAACAAACCTCCAGTTTATTCGCATCTTTGCGTTTTTGGATGTCGGTGTTTCGCGTCAACGCATTCCCTTCGACCACATAAATTTGATGCTCGTTCCATCGAGTGCGTTTTCATCGGATACCCTCCCGGCACAGAAGGATATAAAGTTTATGATTTTTCGAACAACAAGTCCTTCGTATCTCGCGACGTTATTTTTCATGAATCTGAATTTCCATATTTTAAAACCCCTAATACCCCCTCCACCTCTCATGATTTACCCTTACCAACTTTTCAAACTCAACCCATTATTTACGATGACCCACTACCCTCTTCCAACAACCACAACAATTTGACCACTGAGAACGCCATAGTGGGGACTCCGGAACAAGTCACTACGAGCACAACTACCACCTCACCCCAAGAAATAGACCATATTTTGCCGCCTACTGAGCACTATTCACCTCCAACACATACATCTCACTCACTTATTTCATCAACACACTGCCCACCCACTACACAAGGATCAACCCTCACCTCCCCTACCATACCTCTGCTGCCACCTTTACCCCATGCACCACCGCGCCGCACCTCCCGACCCACCAAACCATCCACTCTCCTTCGTGAATTTCACGTTGAAACAACCTTACCATCTCGCTCCCCGGACACCTCGTCTTCCTCGAACTAGGTTCTTTCGGGTAAGCCCCATAATCTATCGCATGTACTCTCTTATCATAAACTCTCTCCCCGTTATAAGCACTTCATTTCTAACATCATGCTTGAGAAAGAACCTAGAACATTTTCGCAGGCTACTCGATTCCCGCAATGGAGAGACGCCATGGCAAAGGAACTTCAGGCCCTCGAAGACAACAAAACATGGAGCCTTGTACCACTGCCACCCAACAAACGTCCTATTGGATGTAAATAGGTGTACAAAATCAAGCATAATCCTGATGGCACGGTGGAACGACATAAGGCGTGCCTTGTTGCAAAAGGCTACAACCAAGTTGAAGGTATCGACTACCGCGAGACCTTTGCGCCTGTTGCCAAACTCACCACTGTTCGTGTCATCATCAGTCTTGCTGCCACTAATGGATGGGCGTTACATCAACTTGATGTTAACAACGCTTTTCTCTATGGCGACCTCACGGAGGATGTCTACATGAGGCCTCCCTCGGGCTTTTCCACAAAAGGTGAGACTCGTGTATGCAAACTCCATAAATCTCTGTATGGCCTAAAACAAGCATCTCGCCAATGGTTTCTCAAGCTCACTGCCGTTCTCCATCACGCTGGATTCACGCACTCTCAAGCCGACTACTCTATGTTCATTCGACATCAACAAGGTAAGTTCACTGTCATTCTTGTATATGTCGATGATGTCATTATTACTGGCACTAACTTGCAGGACATCGAGGATACCAAGCTCTTCCTTGCCACTCAGTTCAAACTTAAAGACATGGGCCCACTCAAGTACTTCCTCGGCATCGAAGTTGCTCGTTCGAAACAAGGGATCGTCCTTTGCCAAAGGAAATATGCCCTTGAAATACTTGATGACACCGGATTCATTGGAGCAAAACCGACCGCTGTCCCACTTGACCAAAACTTGGCCCTCACGGATCACGATGGTGAAATCCTTACTGATCCTTCCATCTACCGCCGATTGGTTGGTTGCCTCATCTATCTCACCATCACGAGACCCGACCTTACGTATTCTGTCCATATCTTAACCCAATTCATGGCCCGTCCGCATCAGCCACACCTCGATGCCGCCCACCATGTCCTTCGATACATCAAGGGTACCCCAGGCCAAGGTATTTTCTTACCTGCCCATGGACGCCTCCACCTAACTGGTTATTGTGATGTCGACTGGGCCCGTTGCCGTGACACGAGACGCTCCACAACAGGATATATCATCTTCCTTGGTGATGCTCCGATCTCTTGGAAGACTAAGAAGCAAGGAACCGTCTCCCGCTCTAGTGCCGAAGCAGAATATCGGTCCATGGCCAACACTTGCTGCGAACTCACCTGGCTACGTGCACTTCTCAATGATCTTCGGTTTCCTCACCCCCAGCCATGTACTCTCTATTGCGACAACAAATCAGCACTCCACATTGCCTCGAATCCCGTATTCCATGAGCGTACGAAGCACATAGAAATTGATTGTCATGTTATACGCGAAAAGATTCAACGAGGCAAAATCAATACTTCTCACATCCGCACAAAGGACCAGCCTGCCGACATATTTACAAAGCCACTCGGCCCAAGTACATTCACTTCACTATTGTCCAAGTTGAGTGTTCGCAACATACACTCGACTTGAGGGGGAGTATTGGAATACCGAGCACATGCAGCCGTCCACATTTACTGCCGCCGTTCCACACCTATTGCTCCACCTACCTCCCATTATTCCATTGCCCTTTTCCCTAGACACTAATCTTGTAACGAGTGTAGTTGGCGGCTCTAATTAACAAAGAGTCGTTGCCCTCCACTACTATATATTCTCTGCATTGTTCTCCTTGTAACTACTTCTTCTTCTCTAATAAAATCAGTAGTTAAATTTCCACACAAATGAAAGGCACCTCATGGATCACTTTTGGCTCTTCAGGAACCATGGTCCTAAACTACCCTACATTAGCATTACCTGAAGACTTTCCAACATCCATTGCAACATTCATCTTCATGTGCGGATGCGGGGGATTTATCCTCATGTCTTAAAGGATGCCTATTATGGGAGTTCTTAAGTATCTTTGAAGCATAATGTTTGATTAGGAGGTTTTGCAGTCATCTGAATTAAATTGTTTTTACCTTTCTTACCCAAACCAACAAGCCGATTAGGAGGTTTTGCAGTCATTTCTTCTCTTTTTTTTATGGAAGTTATGTAGTCATTTTAGAGATAATGAAACTATCAACGGAGATTTTCAGGCCCTCTAATTTTTGTAGGTGTTCAATAAAAGAATATATGAAGTTTCGATCAGCTTGCAGTATCTCCCTCTGTTTTTCAACTTCTGCCTTTGCATCTCAAGTTCTGCAATCAAATTGGACAACTTTGTCCATTTCCTGATTCTCCTCTCATGATCCAAATTGACCTGTAATCTTTTAGTTTTGAGCCTTCTCCTTTATGCATTTACTTGAGTTCTTTCTCTTTTATAATTTTGAATTCTTGACTGCCCTACTTGTTTGGTTTGGACATTTTTTATGTCTGGTGTTTTTTGTGCTTACGAGCTAGTTGGTAAACAATTGAAACTATTGGGATGTAAAAATGAGAAATATGGAACAAAAGCAAGTTTAGCTGGTGGTGGCAAAAAAAGACACAAAAATATGCATAGTTAAAAAAAGACACCAAAATATGAATAGTTCAAAAATTGCATAGTTTAAAAATTTTGAGCAATTCTTCGTGGCCTTCATTGAGTACTCTGATTTCCCATGTAATGTTGAAACAAATATGATCTAGCTGGCAGCAAACACAACAATGAAAGGCATATATATTAGAATAAAAGGTAGACTTCGTAAGTCATAAGTTTCTCATTAACTTACCTGGTTAACTTGGAAGGGGGATTAATAATGAAACCGTGACCAAACGGATTTGCTGGATAACCCTGTAATCAAATTAAAGAAATCTTAACAAAAGCATAACATTTATGGTATTTGATATAAGATTTATCATTAGATCGCATACCGGTATGTACATTTAAACATGAGGGGGCAAAGTGGGCGCTACTTGTTTAGATTCTTTTCTCCCATGACGCTTGTCGCTATAGTAACAATCCTCTTCATTGGAGCTCTACCTTTACCTATTCGATCAAGAGGATCCTTGACAGGGGCAGAATCGTTATCTCGTTCATGGCCATTGTAGCTACGATGGTCTTCCCGATGATGAGCTGCCCATCTTCCATAAACTTTGCCAATGTTTTCCAAACATTGTGATGTGAGTCCGTCACTATAACTTCTGATATCATTTACCTTCACGATCTAGTCATTTAGAGCACCCATGACCTCATTAAAATAGCTCTCATTTGTCATTGCTAAACCCGATATTACTTGGAATGAATTCGTCATTTTCTCATACCTCTACAGTTCCTCTAGCTCCTTCTTTAGTAGAGCATAATAGGGGATTGGAACTTTAAGGTAATTTCTCATGACGTCTTTTCTCCACCTACTCAGAATATATCTCTCGGGAACATAACTCAACTCGTCTTCATGGAATACACGCAATACATGGCTACACAAGATCCCTCTGAACTGAAAATTCTTACAATCACATTTTATATCCATTGTGATTTTATCTACTTGGACCATGAATGTAGTGAGACTTGTACGACCGTGTTTCAATCTTCTCACCAAAATGTCACAAACACAAGAATTTGTATCATCATGTACCTTTGAAGCACTAGTATATGTTATATCTCTAACTTCTTTATGAAATTCCTTAAACTTTGATGAGGTGTATTGCTTATGATAAACATGCTCAAAGATATGCTAAATCATACATTGAATGGGAGCATGCAATGATGTAAATGTCAACTTCTCTTCTTCATTTGCTCTCTTTGTCAAAACTAATCCATATTGTTCCACAAATTTCTTTAAGGTAGTATTAACATTGATGAAGCCCTTAAAGAAGAAGTTCATATCTTCACTCCTTTGTGTGCTAGACATGCCCGCCCAAAAATCATCCTTGAAGTAAATAGGCACCCATCGAGACTGTTGAGCATACATTTATGTGCACCATCTATTACTCTCTAGCCTATAGGATGTGATCGTTTCCTTCCAAGAATCTTCAAACTCTGCGACTAAGAATGAATTGTGAAGACTATTTTGGAGTGCTCTTTGGATTTTTTTCCAACTCGGATTTTTGTCTAACAACTTTTTAGCATTTCGCATGATATGCCATATGCACCATCAAAGTCGAGTCTCTGGAACACTTGTTCTACTGCACTTCCTGTCGTGGCAAAAGTGTTCATTCATATCAGTAAATAAACTATCAATTAATAAGAGTATAAACCAATAAAATAAACATACCTATAGATTTACATTGATCGGTGATAATTCCTTGAGGAGCCTTGCCACCCATGCATTTGAGCCAAGCACAAAACAACCAAACAAAGTTTCCAATTTCTTAACCGCATAGCAAAGCACAACCAAACAAGACGGACTGACCGTGATGGTTAATTCCAACAAAAGGAGCAAATGACATTTTATATCTGTTTGATACATAAGTTGTATCAAAAGATAAAACGTCCCGAAATTCCATGTATGATGCTTTACTCTGCCCATCTGCCCAAAATACATTGCTCAATCTCCCATCCTCAGTCATGTCATACATGTAGAAAAAAAAATGAATTACTAGAGCTCATCTCATCAAAGTAATTTCTCATTGCAACGAAGTCACCATCCTTCAAATGCAACCTTCTAGACTCGTTCATTAAGTTTCGAAAATCTCTCTCATTAAAGGGAACCTTATCATGGCCACCATACTTCAAAATAAATGCACTGTAGTTTTTTGCAAGCGGCACACCAACTCTATCATTATCCAAAAATATTTTTATGTATTGTTCACTAACGAATCCGTAGTTTGGAAAGAACCTAGAACTGTAAGTGACACAAGGATGATTTTGTTCCAATACAACTTTAGTAAGCTTTCAAACTCCATCGGAATAAAAGGACCCATTGACTATGAACGGGCATCCCGTGACACTAGTTTTAGGTCCTCTACTCGGATTCTTTGACCTTGACTCAAACTTCCCTCCCTTTGAGCAAGCCAACCTCAACCTCTTGTACTTGTATGAATGTGGCAGTTGCAAAATATGTCATCTACATCATCAACTTTCACTCTCTCAGAACTCCGAATTTTTATTTGAAATCCCATGACTTTTCCATATTCATGACAATGACGTATTATTTCGTCTCCCGATGAAAATCTCATTCCGACAACTGGGGCAATGGCATGCTCTCTATCAACAACACCCTCACTATCTATTCCAGGAGTGTAATAATCCTCATTTTAGTAAGGGTATTTGTGTAATTTTCCAACTCTATTTCTAAATAAAGGAATTTTGGTAATTAATTTATTATTCCAAAAATAGAAATAAAATAGAGTTCTTATCATAAGTTGTTACAATTTTAAGTTATGAATTTATTTAAATTTATTTTAAACATTATGTTGTTTCTAAATTTAAATAAAACTTATCAAATTTAACTTAGAATATTTAAATCAACTTTAAATAAAACTTGTTTTAAACATTTTGGGTTAAAATAATATTACAAACTTAAAATATCTAAAATATTAAGTTTTGGAAATTTTTATAATTTATGAAAACTTGTGGAGGGCATTTTTGCCACAAACCAAAAGTTTTGGTCCACGTTTGTGAATACCTAAAGTTGTCTTCTTCTTCCTCCAGCTGAACTAGGCCCTGAGCTTCCAAAACTCTTCAATGGCGGATTTCAACAACCCATTGGATCCAATTAAAGTAATTATTGACTGGTAATTGAAGGGGGATATGTTACGCATCAAATCCCTCATTCAATTGGATTCAATGTCGACGAAAAACGCGGGATTTTGTCCCAAAAGCACTCGGTTGCGTTTTAGGGCATTAATGAGAGAGATTATATTTTGGGCATTCACACCTACAATAAACCTATAAATACCCTCTCCATAGGACTCCCAAATCGCTCAATTTTCCAATCCAAATCCAAGCACCCTAAAAATGGTGCCGAGTTGGTCTTGAGTGACATTCGAGCGATTGTGAGCTTTGTTTGGGCGATTGAGTATACCCCTAGATGCGCCTACGAGTCTTCTTACAAAGCCCTTAACAATCACCGTCGGAGATCCACCACCGCCGCACAATTTGTGTTTTTTCCGACGAGTGCCATATTCGAATTCCTGAGGTTGATTATTTTGCCAATTTGTGATTCTTATTTTTTATTTTGATTTATTTTGGCTTAATCTTGATTAAATTAATTAATCCAGATTAGTTAAAAATATTTTAGGATTAATTTAATTTTATGAAGATTAAAATTATTAAACTTTTTATAATATTATCTTATATTATGAATGGGTAATTCATGACTATTTATTTAGATAATATTTTGACTTAGAAAATTTTAGGATTATACAGATATAGTTTTATTAATTTATTTATGTTATGATTATTTAGAATACACTACTAATTAATTTTTAATCGTATAAATAATTGTTTAATAAAAAAACCTTGAATTTGATTTATTTATGTGTAAATAAATTCAATTAAAAACCGAGACATTATCTACCTCAAATTTTGATATTAAATGAATTATCTAATATATTTTATTTATTGTGTGATTTGGGTACCTCTCATATTGGCTTTGGGAACGTAATCGAAACATGAGGTTAAGTGCTATTCACAAGCGACCACTTCCATTTACCGTTCAACTTTATTCTCAATCTAAGGCAAGTGACAGTTCACTCTTGCTATTTTATTCCATTTCTCCTTAATTGACAACGAATTGGTTGTTTTAATTAAGTTGGAATAAAAATCTAAAAATTGATGTTTGAGAACTTATGTGTATAAAAATGTTGTGAAATTGAACCTTATTATTATATTGTATATATGCTAACTATGACCCATATATATATATATATATATATATATATATATATATATATATATATATATATATATATATATATATATATATATATAGAGAGAGAGAGAGAGAGAGAGAGAGAGAGAGACGCTCAGGTAAAATGAGTCTTGTGGTGAAACGAGTGGACAATTTTGGAGCGTTGGATTGAGGATGATAAATGGCTAGATTAAGAGAGAGAAAATAGGGTGTAGTGGGGGTGTGAATCATGAAATAAATATCACCACCAAAATAGGCAGTTAGAAGGAGATTGGAGAAAGAAAACATAGATTCTCCAAAATAGGCAGTTATTCACCACCATCTTCCACGCAGAGCTTCGGTCCAGAAATTTCTAAACCGTTCTGCATATCGACACGAAAAATCTGCATATCGACACGAAAAAGATGAATATTGTTATATATAATGTGATACCCCGTAATTTTGTAAGGCTATTTTGGGAATTATGGATTTTTCCCGAACGTCCGTTTGGTACGTCGGATTTAATTCTGAGAGCTTAAGACATTCTGTAATGTGCTCTGTATTTGTAATATTTTTCTCAGTGAAGAATTATACAGTCGAGGTGTGTTGGGAGTTTATGCTCGTTCGTGTACGACTTTCGTTAACGCGGATTAAGATTGGTATAAGTTTATTGCCCAAGAGTTGTTATCTAATGGGCAATAGTACAAGATTCTTTATCCAAAGGTTTTTGTCCAAGAGCCATTGTCCAAGGGGCAAAAGGGTTTGGATATTGTCCAAGAGGCAAGGACCCTAATTTCTTCTATAAATAGAGGTGTTGGGTGAGGGTGAAAGAGGGTGCGAAAGACGCGGAAGCGCTCTCAAATTCTCGACTCTCAAAAATACTCTCAAAGAAAACGCTCTCTCTCGAGAAGGCTCTAAGTGGATCGTCGGAGCTCGTTTAGTGTCGTTCTCGGTGGCCAAGGGGAAGCTTGGGAGGCCCTTAGAAGCCTAGAAACCAAGCAAGGCGAAAGACGAGCCAAATCGATCGTCGAGGGTGAGTTTTCTCCTCTCGTATTTCTGTTTTCGTTCGCGACGGCGATCGCCGCGAGGATCACGGCGACCGCCGGCATGAGACGGCGCCCGCCGTGAGGAACACGGCGACCGCCGGCATGAGACGGCGCCCGCCGTGGTGAACGGCGACCGCCGTGATGAAGGAGGCCAGCCGCCGTGGTTGAGCGGCGCCCGCCGTGGTTGAGCGGCGCCCGCCGTGGTTGAGCGGCGCCCGCCGTGGTTGAGACGGCGCCCGCCGTGAATTGGGCGGCGCCCGCCGTGATTGTTGTGGCACCCGCCGGCGAGTTGTTGTTGGCCGGGTTGTTGGTGTTGGCTTCCGTAGCCTTCGTTCGGGTTTCGTTTCCTTCGATTCCTTTCGTTCTTTCGTAGATCGGTATTGTTGTTTGTCGAATCTAACTTAGGGTTTCTGTATGGGTCGATCCGAAGGTACCGGAGTTGGCAGATTCGTCTCTGTGTCGAGCCCGGAATCCCGTCGTTAGACTTCGTTCAAACTCTGCGGATTAAGGCAAGTGGCGGTTCGCTCTTGCTCATTCGTTCCATATTTACATTAATTATCAGTAGTTTATCTGAGTAATTAATTTGGAATGAATATTCTGTTTGTCTGGAAACGGTTTTGTTAAACTGTTTTGAAAATCATATAATAGGTTGTATATCTGTTAGAACAACGCTATTATCTGTGATCGCCTTTCGGGCCTTTATGTGGATTTATCCAGTAATTGTTGTTGTGCTATACTGTTTAGTTAGCACTAGTGGCTAGGAACGCTATGTACCTTGAGGGGGTTTAGCTGTTTCTTTATAACTGGTACTTGGTGGTTCATCCCCAGTACTTTCTCTTTGGTCATGACCATACCCTTTCACATGGTAGGCGCACTTCGCTAGTGCCAAATCTTCCAGGGTTCATCCCTTCGATATCTCTTGTGAGGAGATCTGATATCTCTTGTGAGGAGATCCGATATCTCTTGTGAGGAGATCCGATATCTCTTGTGTGGAGATGTAAAAGCTTATAACGTAATGCTCGTTTTGGAATTAAATAAGATAAGTGCCCGAGTGCACATGATTAATATACCTTGGGCGAGTAGTACAGCTAAGTTCAGTGCAGCTAGGAAAACTCGTCTTGACTTGAATGTAGTACGTTCTCTTTCCAATCTGGATTCGCTATAGGCGATGAGGTTGGTCGTGAACCGAAGCATCTCAGTCAGTTTTAAATCATTGTTGTATGATCCTGTAATCATTCCAGATTTGTCATTTTTCCTTAAAGACTCAATCTCTTGGAGTCTCTTTTCGAGTCGATTTCTGTGAAGATGAAGTCTTCCAGAATCTTCTCTCATGCATACCTCTTGTTGTTATTCCGTGAAAGTGTCGGGTTATGTATCGTCCCTTCGGTTATTATTCGAGGGACAATGATAGTAAACGGTTACGATCACTCGAACCATTATGCTTTTTACCCTTGCTAGTCTATTCAAGTAGACTAACCCACGAACTTTGTTCTCCGCATGTGGGCTGGTGTCATCCGTTCGATTCGGCACATCAGATAGAGTGAAGATTTGAGGAGACTAGATTGACTATGAAGACGACGATTGTTTTTGGATGTTTTAATAATTGCTTTTAATCAGGTTGAGATCCTTGGGCAGGTGATCATCACGATCACAACCCCGTTTGTAAAATCTTTTATTTGTCTTCCGCTGTACTTTGTTTGAACTCTGTGTTTGGCCTATTCGGGATTGGGTTGTAATCCCGTAACTCTTGTTTCCTCAACAATGTTATGTTTTGGAATTTATTGCTTGATCTTTGTGTATCAATTGCATTTCATAAATTGTATTTTTTTGGTAAAGCCTTGGGTGATCTCGGTAAAGAACACTGGGGTCACTGGCGGTAATACCTTTCCAAAAGGGTTAAGTTTTGGGGGTGTTACATATAATTTGCATATGTGTTAATCTTGTTCATGTTCCATCGTATATAATGCATCGACTGAATTGAAATACATATGTGTTAATATCAAAGAACATTATCTGAATATCGTTCAAGTATTATTGAATAATTGTTATTCGTGATCATGGCCAATCGTATATATACTGATATTCAAAAACATTGAACAGATATGCACATTGTGGTAATTGATATTCCAATTTAAAACATACAAGTATATTATGCATATCACTGTACAAAAAATGCATATCACATCCACACAAATGAATATCATATTTACGGCCAAGGAAATAATCCATAATCGCAAATTGCATATCATACAAGTATATTCTGCATATCACTGTACAATAAATGCATATCCCATCCACATAATTGCATGGCCGGACTCAGCGAGATCTTCCTTGGCTGCGCCCGCGGCTTCCTCTCCGCACCCGCAACTTGTTCTTCTCATCTTCTGACGAGAATATCACTCAGCGAGATCTTCCTTGATCACGCCCGCGGCTCCCTTTCCGCGCCCGTGGCTTATTCTGCATATCAATGTATAGAAAATGCATAACTCATCCACACAAACGAATATCACAATCACAACCAATGAAATAATCTATCATAAAAAATTACATATCATACAAGTATATTCTGCATATCGATGTATGAAAAATGCATATCATATCCACACAAATGAATATCATATTCACGGCCAAGAAAATAATCTATAATTACAAATTGCATATCATACAAGTATATTCTGCATATCACTGTATGGAAAATGCATATCCCTTCTATACAACTGAATATCACATTCACGGCCAGAAATAATCAATCCAACAACTATTTCGCATATCAATGTATGAAAAATGCATATCTCACCCACATAAATACATTTCACATTCACGACCAATGAAATAATCCAATTAATCGGTTAGATGTGAATCATGCATATCACACCCAAAAAATTGAATATCACACCCATAAAATATTTGCATATTCATATAATGTATGATTGTTATCTCAGCATTGAAGTAAACCTTCCAAGTTATGTAGACTCAAATCAGTTTTCAAATTTTAACAGACTTTCTTTTGTATCGCCCTGCACATATATACCATCGAATTATACAACATAGGCAAAGCGAAGTTAATAAAAAAAATTAAACATTACATTATGCAGAAACCCATCAATAGTATTAAATACCCAACATAATTAACCTCTTCTCAGGGGCATTTTGTCGAACACCTTGTGGTTGAACTTCGCAAACAGGGCCATCACCCTCGAGCTTGTCGGTCGAGATTCCCCCTTATCATCTTCTCTAGTTTTGTTTGATGATGAACAACCATCAACATTTTCTGGCTCTGATCGATCACAGAAAAGAAATAATTACAATCAAAGACTCTTTTTTTGTCTACAATTAACCAGTCTAATTCTTTGACTAGTACAAAAACAAGAAGAAATAAAAGTACACCCCCATCGGAAATCAAAATCTCTTCTTTCAGACACACGAGAACATCAACTATCAGGAATAGCAATTGAAAACGAACTGGATTTTTTTTTCTGGAAGTTGCAATAATGTGTGTGTGTGACGTAATGGGGTGCGTAATAGCATCCCCAAATTCAAGCCCCTATTAGGTTTCGAAAAACCAAAACCCTAAAATTCCAAAAACAACAGATGCCCTAAAATCAACACCAAAATCGAAGCAAAAACAACATATGCCCAATCTGTACTAAGAACAGCAAAATCGTCTCACACATTACATGCCCTAAATTCAACAGCAAAGTCGAAAAATATCTAATGGGTGATGGATGATGAAAAATAACAAACTTGGGGGAAATTCGAAATTATTCCAGATGTTCTAATTGAAAAGAATTACAACAAATCCAAGACATTTACCGTTTCCCGTCGAGATTTACGGTTAGGAAACCTTGGGGAAGTCGATGACAACCAGCGTAGAGACGGCGACAACCCATGACAACCTTGGGGGAAGCCGCTTCAATGGAGGAGGGACGAACTGAGAGAGAGAGAGAGAGAGAGAGAGAGAGAGAGAGAGAGAGAGAGAGAGAGAGAGAGAGAGAGAGAGAGAGAGACGGTTGTGGACTGTGGGGGTGAGCGTGAAGATGAGGATGAGAGAGCCTACCGTCAACAATGGAGGATCAAAATGAGGTGGAATGGAGAATATGGAAACGAGGCAGTTGAAGGGGAGTTAATTGTGGAAAGAGGATATTTCATATCCCATGAAATGAGGAAATATAAAGGATTTGGTGTGGGTGATTCCACCTTTTAATTTTGTGTCCCTCCAAATTAGATCCCAATCCTTAATTCTAGTCTAATCCAATGCTCCTCATTTATTCACCTGTTTCACTATAGGAGGTTGTTTTACTAGAGCGTAAGTCTATATATATATATATATATTATGATTGGGTGCTAGATAATATTGGTGTGGATTGTTGTGAATAATTATGCTAGTTTAGCACGAGTATTCGTAGGAATGCTAATTACCTTGCAAGGTCTAGTCGTTTCTTTATAATTTGTATTAATAAGATTTTTGCCTTAATACTTTTGGTCATGACCTACTCTTATGTTATATAAGTGGTGGTGCACTTAGCTAGTGTCAAATCTTCGGGATTTATCCCATTCTTTATCTCTTTATGAGATTGGTTGTGGAAATAAAAGTCTTAGTGTTAATGCATGTTTGGAAACTAAATAAGATAAGTGTCTCGTCACACATAATTAATATACCACCGGGCGAGAAGTAGAATGTGGAACCTGCCCAGACTCTTGTCTAAAGTATGTCCCCCTTCCATATTTGAATTAGCATTACACGGTGAGGTTGGTCGAGGACCCAAATATTCAAGTGGTCGTTTTCAAAACTTTGCTTGATAAAACTAAATGTTCGCAAACAATTATTCATACTCCATAAGACTCAATTCCTTTGGAGTCTTCTTTTGATTCATATATTTTTTCTTCTATTCCGTGAGAATTTATGGGTTATATATCACTCTTCTCGGCTATTATTCGAGAGACAATGATAGTAACCGGTTATAATCAGAAGAACCACTTTGCTTCCCTTGTTTAGTCTTTCATTAGACTAACCAACCTTCTCTTTTCCTTGCATGATTGGCTGGTGTCATCCGTCTCTTACGGAACATCATGAACAGATTCCCAAGTCGAAGACGTGGGAAGACGACGTTAAAGGCAACAACATTTTGTCTTAGATTAGTTGTTAATTGTTTTCAATAAAGGTTAAGGATCATGTTGTTGGTTTTAATAAGTCTTTCATTGTATTTTGATATATTGTAAGGTTGCCTTATTTTACAACGTCGCATTGTCTTTTGTAAAACAATTTAATTCAAATGTCATTAATATTGTTCTATCTTGTATTTTGCGATCAATACTATAAAGTTTTGGGTGATTTCAGATATGTGTTCTAGGGTCACTGACGGTAATATTCCTAAGGTAATTTAGGGGTGTTACAACTATGGTATCAGAGCCAAAAGTTTTTAAAACTCAAAAGTTTTTAAAACTAGGTATTTGAATTTCCAAATCATATAAAATAGGGAGGATGATGCGATCCTGCCCTCCATGACGACCATAGAAGAAGAAGCCATGACATTGAGCTCAGAAAGGCCTAGTATGAAGACCGCGTTCTTCCTTCCACGACTCGCATCGAGCACAGAGGCCGCGATCTCATTCAAGCGACTCCAGCTAAGCCCAGAGATCGCGTTCTACATCAAGATCCTCGCCATCATCATTGCACGCGTTCCACGCGTTCTACAGCCAAGATCATCGCCATCATCATTTCACGCGTTCTATCTCAAGATCCTCGTATTCAATGATGAACGCGTTCTTTGAATTACTTTGTATTATTTGGAGTGTCAAAACATTATTATTTTAGTTATTTCTTTTGGGGCGTGTGTTCCACGCATGTCGCGTGGGCCGGCCCATTAAGCGAGACTCGGCCCATCCGAGTCCCGCGATCTAGTATAAAAGGACAACTCGTCCTTTTGTATTAGGTCACGTTCATTTTTAATCCAAGCCTGAGTATCGAGAGCTAATTGCCTCCTCCCCTTTGATCGAGCGTCAAAACACATCTCTTACTTCTCATCTCCATTCCCCCGCTGCCGACGCTACGGCCACCACTCGATTCTCATCGAGATTATCCAACCCCGCTGCCGACGCTACGGCCAAGTACTCGATCTCTTTCGAGTCGTTCCCCTCCGCTGCCGCCTCTCAAACACCGCGTTCCACCATATGTCCCCCGGAAACGATGCGTGTGACTTCCCACCAAGATCAGAGATCCTTCATCACAAGCAGGAACGCATCAGAGGATTTTGGACCCATTGACCCTTTAAGGGCCCGTTTGGTACGATTCCGATGGGAATGGGGAATCAGAATCGTTCATTCCGATATTTTTGTTTGGTTAGGTAAATATTAGGAATGACTTTGATTACCCGGAATGAGTCATTCCAAATTTTGTGAAGGACTTGATTCCTCCAAAAAAGCTAGAGAATCACTCATTCCCAAATAAAACCCAAATCGTTCTTTTTTCTGAAAGTTGTCTTCCTCCTTCCTCCACTGCTAGCGAGACCCACCAGCAGAACTCTTGTCTCCGCCGGCCGTCGTCCTCCTCCGCTACTCTCGCCAGTCGTCGTCCTCCGCTGCTTCCGGCCGTCGTCCTCCGTTGCTTACAGATACGGTATCTACTGTTAAACTTTGCTGAATTTTGCTTTTGTTAAACTTTGCTGAATTTTCTCACTGTTGGTCAATTAATTATTCAATCCACTTTATGCCATGGTTTGGTATGCTGTCCGATTTCTCATTGCAAGTTTCTATTGTGTTGATCCCAAGTTTGATGTAGCACTATATTGGGTTCTTTTAAACTATGACGTAGCACTATAATGGACTTGTTTTCAATTCCATTAATTTGCAAGTTTCTACTGTGTATTGTACTTATAATCCTGATATTTTGTGTAAAAGATTCCAATTAACATTTTTCAGGATTGTTCATTCCGACAGCATACCAAACAACAAATTTACAGGAATTGTTCATTCCGACAGCATACCAAACACCAAGCTACAGGAATGATTTATTCTGATTCCTGATTCCATTCCGATTTCTCATTCCATTCCGATTCCAGACAGCATACCAAACGGGGCCTAAGAGTTTTCAATTAATAAAAGAGACCCATACTAGTTTTTATGTATTTTTCCTACCCCTTACTAGCTTATTTTATTATTATTTTTCCTTCCTCTTTTTTGTTTTTTCTCTCTCTAAAATATTATTTTTTGGGGTTTAGGGTTTAAGGGGTAGGGTTTAGGGGGTAGGGAGTAGGGTTTAGGGTCCATTTATTTTGTATTTAAAATAAATTTATTACATACTCATCCCATTGTATATATATCCTCCTATTTTATATGATTTGAAAATTCAAATACCTAGTAGATTTGTACACTTGTATGCATCTTACTATAGTAATAAATGTTTTCAAGTAATCAGGGTTACATGGCAATAAATTCGTTTGTATCATGAGGTTCAATATACTTTTATTCATCTAAAATTCATGTATGTACGTTTCTCCACTAATTCGTTTGTTATTAACTGTTTATTATTACTATTCTTGAAAATCACATATAACTAGACCTGTCAACTGGGTCGGGTTGGTCGGGTTCGGGTCATGTCGGGTTCGGGTGATGTCGGGTTCGGGTCAAATCGGGTTCGGGTCGATCGGGTTGGTAAAATTTTCGGGTCGGGCGGGTTCGGGTTGACCCGGCGGGTCGAACATGTCCTTTTTTATGATTATTATTATGATTTTTAACTTTAATAAAATAATTATAATAATATAATTAATATTATATTATTATTTAATAAAGTATATTAAAATATTTAATATAAATAAAATAAAATATACAAAATAAAGGGGACCCGCGAGCTCGAATTTGCGTTCGGGTCGAGTCGGGTCCTTCTTGACCCAGTGCCGTTCGGGTCGGGTTCGGGTCCTTTCGGGTCGGGTTTTCGGGTTGGGTCGGTTTTTGACAGGTCTACATATAACTATGGTTATATCCAATTTGGTTATGTCTTATGGTCATATACTACGGTTATATACTATGGTTATATCTTATAATTATATACTATGATTATATCTTAATATATGATATATACCCTAAATCCTAAACCCCAAAAACCTAACCCTAAAAAAACACTAGAAACCTACATGAATTTATATCTTATAGTTATATGACTTATATCCAATTTGGTTATATCATATCGTTATATTCTATAGTTATATACTATATAATAGTTATATACTATGATTATATCTTATAGTTGTATCCAATTTGGTTATATCATATCGTTGTATACTATGATTATATCATATAGTTATATACAATGATTATATCTTATAGTTCTATGACTTATATCCAATTTGGTTATATCACATCGTTATATTCTATAGTTATATATTATGATTATATCTTATGGTTATATTATATAGTTATATACTATGGTTATACCATATATTATCTTCTATAGTTATATACCATGGTTATATCATATATTATATAGTTATATACTATGATTATATAGTTATATACTATGATTATATCATATATTATATAGTTATATACTATGGTTATATATTATTATAAAGACCCTAAACCCTAAAAAACCTTAAAACAATCCCCACACACCCTTGGGCACAACTAGGTTGCGTCCAGAACTATGGGCGCAACTAGGTTGCGCCCAAGGGGTTTCTAGTATTTTTTTAGGGTTTAGGGTTAGGTTTTGAGGTTTAGAGTTTGTGGTTTAGGGTTTTCGTACTATGATTATATCATATGGTTATATTCAATAGTTATATACTATGGTTATATCCTATAGTTATATACTTTGATTATATCTTATAGTTATATCCAAATTGGTTATATCATATCGTTATATCCTATAGTTATATACTATAAAATAGTTATATACTATGATTATATTTTATAGTTATATCTAATTTGGTTATATCATATCGTTATATACTATGGTTATATCATATAGTTATATACAATGATTATATCTTATAGTTATATGACTTATATCCAATTTGGTTATATCATATCGTTATATTTTATAGTTATATATTATGATTATATCTTATGGTTATATTATATAATTATATACTATGGTTATATAATATATTATATAGTTATATACTATGATTATATCATATATTATATAGTTATATATTATGATTTTATACTATTATAAAGACCCTAAACCCTAAAAAACCTTAAAACAATCCCCACATATCCTTGGGTGCAACTTGGTTGCGTCCAGAATTATGGACGCAACTAGGTTGCGCCCAAGGGGTTTTATAGGATTTTTTTAGGGTTTAGGGTTAGGTTTTAGGGTTTGTTGTTTGATATAGTTAGATATCGATATCAGTGATATTAAAATAATGAGAGTTATTAAAATAATGAGAGTGATATTAGAGTGTTATTTTGATGTCCCTCAGAAAATTGATATATGTAATATCCATATCCGATACCATAATATCACTCATATTCATATCATACTGATATCAATATTCGATATCTCATATACGATCCCTAACAAGTAACAACCATTGAAATCCTTACAGGTCAGGTTATTTATTTAATTGTTCGAGTCTAGTGTCACAAATATATGTTATGGATGAAATTATGGACATGATAACGGTTTCAGCTTCCAAAATGTCATGTGATTAAGCTAGAATATAACATTGTGAATTTGTGATGTTTTGTTGGGTGTAGGTGTGAATGCAGTCAACACGCAAATCTCAGTGGGTTAAACTTACAGTACAAGATAAAAAAGACCCTCACCAGTCCACTGCCAAATAGCAACTCGATCTAAGCCCCTAATTCCCACTCACATATCACATATGAGAAGAGAAGAGAAGAGAAGAGGAAGTGGGAAACATGCTCTAACAACAATAATAGGAAAATGACAGATCTAAATTACTAAAATACCCCTAGTAGTGGCGTAATATAAAACCCCTGGCCCTAGGGGAGTGAGGAGTGGTGGGGGCAGAAGGTGATCAAGTAGCTGGCGCGGGTGCAGGTGGAGATGCTGGTGGGGTCGTCGTAGGCGTACGAGTAAGCCCGAGGGCACGCCACCTTAAAGATGCGCGAGTACACCGTCGGCTTGCACGTCTGCGGGTTGCCGAAGCTCCCCGTGCAGCAGTACCTGGGCGAGTTGAACGCCGAGCACGCGCTCTTGCATGCCACCACCTGGTTGTCACGTGACCTCACCTGCATACCCGAGCACGTGACTTGTCAGCATCCCCAATACAAACACACCATTCACGGAATTTTTAAAACCCAAAAGCCACGTAAAACTTGGTCAATTTTGAGTTGCAACTGTTGAGAATGAACCATGTTTCTAAATTTTTTTCACAGTATTAAAAACCTACCGTTTTTATAAAAAAAAAAGTGCTTTAAACAAAGTAAATCTTCTTGCTGATATTTTTACTTTACAAACTTCACTTTATTTTCTAGATCTCCGTTTCCTTGGTTTGAAACACGTTGATTAAACCCTTGTTAGAGTGGAACTTTTATCAATCCTATCAATAATCATTTTTAGCTCATGCCTAAATCACTTGATTGAATATATTTCTTAAATCTCCAAAAAATCAGAAAATTGGGGACGACACAAACCTGGAGACCGGCGGGGCACATATGATTCAAATCGCTAACGCAGCCGGCCGGAGCACACTTGCCGCCGGCGCCCTTGAAAGGTGTCATTGATATCGCCAGGTTGTAGCCGTCCACCAGGCTGACGTCATAGAAGTCCATCTCCTGCCCCAGCGTTATCTCCGCCAGCGTCGCCGGTGGCTCCCCGCCGAGCCCGTTGCAGTACAGCGCCCCGCCGCAGTCGCCGGTGGCGCACTTCCCCCTCCCGAGCCGGTCGAAGGAGCAGCCGTGTCTGCCCCACAAGCGCCCCGACCACCCCGCCGGGAGCTGCAGCGCGTACGCCTTGCTCGGCGCCAGCTTGAAGCCGCCGCGCGCCAGAATCGGATGGCCGGCGCTCGGCTGGATCCCGGGCCACACCGGGAACGGACACCTGTTTATTAGAGACAGCGTCGCCGCCGAGGCCTCCCCTGTTTCAAACGCGTATTAAAATCGCCGAATTAAACGGGCTTAAGCTGATTTTTATTTCCAGTAGAAAATGTCATGTTAAGAATGTGCAAATCCCACTTCAGATCCGTCAGATCTGAGTTGGCAGAGCTTGGAATCAGTTCCATTTTTAGGTTCACAGTTTCACCATTGGTGGCTCTCTGTTATATGCTTTAAGGTTCTAGCCTTCTAGGTGTCTTTGGATGTGAGAGTTCGATACATATAATCTTGGGAAGCTAGATTTTAGTTTTTTTTTTTTTTAGTGCTTGCTCTTCTATTTCTTTAGATTATTTGTAGATCTAACTCCCCAAAGGAGAAGGTATGTTAGCCATAATGACAGGAAAAACCAACATTCATACATAATAAAAAATGATAAAAATAATGCAGAGAAGGTATGTTTTTGTGTGAGAGGAGTGTAAATGGAAGTTACCTGGAATGTGGGTAAGAATGAGAGAGAAGAGTAGTAGTGAAGATGGAAGAAGAGTCTTGAGCTGCAAAACCTCCATGGCTGGGAGCTTGAAGTGAGGATGGTAATTGGTGAGTGTTGTGCAGAGCAAGTGATAGACAGCCACATACATATATAGAACCCAGCAAGTGACAGAGCTCACAGAAACCAATTCAAACAGGGTTTTGTACTCTAGTATAAATGTATATAGGGAGCAGTGCACCGTCACTTTGTTCTTAACTTTTACCCCTCTTGAAAAAAATGTACTAAATTTTGAACTGCTTGCTGGTTTTAGGCTCATCTGACTCATCTCTCTGTGTGATATAAATAATATAATTGATGGGGCTATCATGTATAGTTTCACTTTTTGCCTTCTAATGAAGCCGTTTTCATGGACCCCTGATTCCTATCCAAAAAAAAATCCCTTCTAAAATAGTAGCAATTCTCCATAGTAGAGATGATAGTATCCTTAATCAATGTCTGTGTTTCAGTGGAAGTAGAAACTATTAATGAAATGAAATTGCAACCAAAATGTACCTAATTGATCAAGAGCTTGTAGTTGTATCTGTAGGTAACTAAGCAGCTATAATAAAAAGATCTCCTAGCTAAAGTCATTGATTCTTCTCCTTATTGCTCAATCAGTTCTTTCTCAATCTCAATCTCCACGTGTAGGAATGGCGATGAACTGGAGCAGGCTACCATGAGGTTTCTTCCCTGTGAAAGCTCGCTTATCTGTTAAGCATATTCAACACACACAGAGATGATTAACAGTTTTTGTGATACAAATAATTGAAAACATGCAGCAGCACAACACTTATATTAGCAGCTTATATAAATTTAAAGGATAGGGACGCTTGAAATTGAGTGCAATAGCAAGTTGGTAGACGTACAGTTGAAGACCCACGCATCTCTTCCTTCAAGCTTGCTAGATCATTGTCCTCTGACAAGCTCTCCAGCGACGCAAACTGTGCAAGCCCAAGAAGATTCAAGATATAGTTTGAGAAAAGGCAGATTTATTTTTTATTTTCATGATATGAAACTGTAAAAATCATACCTTTCCCTGAAGTTGAAGATCATCACTTGCCAATTGAGTAAGTGCGACTGCTCGCGCCTCCATAGACCAGACTGATAAAATGAAATAAGCAGGTCAATCAATCAGTTCATGAGACTCTTTCTAGTATACAATCAATAAAGATAAGCTACCAACAACATAGCCATAACTTAACAATTATAGACACATTCGAAAATGTAAGTTAGCAAAAATCTTACCCTTGTGTTCCATGCTCTCAAAGGTGGCAAGGGCACTTCCGGGATTCAAATTTTGCAACGTCTCTGATAGTTTGGCTGACAATCTGTTGATAGATTAGAGGTAATTGAAGGGAAAAGAAACAGTCAAAAGTGCAAACACAGAACTGGATGTTTGAAAATGAAGGTATAAACAAAGTGAATAAGGACAGACTTTGCAGACTGAGCACGTGCTTTGAGGGTATGACTCTTGGATTTTGCCTCTAGTATCTTGCTCTCCAGATGCTGCCACAAGATTCAATTTTATATGTTATCAACACTCTAAACTGCATGAATTGATGCATATACTAATCCAAACATAAAACCTGCGTGAGTTAAGAAATCCAAGAAAAAAATGCCAACATACCCTTGTATTGATGGCAATGTTATCAATAATGGCCTTCTGGTGATCAAGGTGAGCCTTCATTGCACTAGCACTATCCTATCAAATCATTCCAATATAAGTTAGCTACATTGACCCAAGATTGCAACAATTTCTAGCCCTAGGAAAAACTTACATCATAATATTTACGCTGTTTTAGGGCTTCGCGCGCAAGACCCTCATCCCCTTTACTCAGAGCAACTTTTGCTTTCTTGTGCCTATCAACCACAACTAAGATGTAGATGCAGGACTGACAGCAAGCAAGCAGAATTCAGGGCACAAACATTCTTACCAATTTTCTGAAGCTTGTAGTGCAGATTTATACTTGTTTTCTAGTTGTTTTTGAGATGCCAAAACCTGCATATATAATAAGCATATGATTGAGGCAGATTTATGCAGGATACTCAGTTGTTGTATTGATACTAGAGAGGCATACCGGTGCTGCAGCTTCTCGCATTTAAACCAAGTCTTGATTCATTTCAAGCACAGTTTGTTCCAACATTCTCTCAGGATCCTCAAACATGCTTATAAATGCATTTGCATATGACTGTTCTTGCATAAAACCAGAGTTTAGACTACATAATTTATAGTCCAATGTAAGTTGTAACAGAACCAATTGATCACCATATCATTCCTACCTTAAATATTCTAGCAAATCTTCCAAACAAATTCATTTGAGCCCCAAGAGCAGCGCCGCCGCCATGGACATTACATCGAATCGATTTTGTTGTGATTACTATACAACAGTATTCATAGTTAAGTCACTGAATTTCATCCCAACATCATAAACTTTGCTCAAAATCACCAGGATATATGAAAAGTTGAAGTCTTGAAATTACGAAGAGTTAGCACATCGCAGCCACACTGGAATAAGCTAACCAAGATCATGTTTTTACAGGATAAAAGCAACTGAAACGAATTAAAAAATTCATGGCTGGATAGATGAGCGAAGGAATCGCACCATTGCTACGGAGTTTGAAGGTCCTAAAAGACAACCTGGCTGGCGCAAGCTGCCTCTGAAAAGAAGCAGATGACGGCGTAGAGACAGAGCTTAACACGGCGACCTGTGCGTTTATAGCTGCCATGGCCGAAAAAATCAGGGAGATTAGCAAGCCCTGTAAATATATATTATAATAACCTAGAGATGAACCGCCATGACGGGTCAATATTAAATATTATTGTACTTGCGTTATATTAAATGGTACAAAGATGTCTATACACATAGTCTAATTATATATTAAAAATTATAAAAATTTATTTGTCTAGATGGACACACGGGTCTACACATGGGTCATGAATTTTTTAAGTGTAATTTTTTTTAAATATGTTTTTTTTTTTTATCAAACTACTCATGCATATAAGTATTAGTTTATTTGGACGTCCATATATGACAAGACAAATAGGTAAGAGTTTAGCACAAAGAGTATACGTTATTATGCGTCCTCGTTATATATAGATATCTTGCTTTGAAAACTATGTTTCTCGATGTTGCTTTTTTCCTAATCCATTACGGGTCACAAAAGTGTTGAAACGTTCAAAGGACTTAATTATGAGCATCCAACCAAAGTTATTAACCTATAAAAATTACGAAAAAAATATATTGATGTCGATCTTGATTCTTGATTACATGTGGAAAAAACACTTTAGTTGTGTAAAAAATAAAAAGTAATTTGCATCAATAATATTGTGCGTAAACATATATTATACTATGCGAAAACAATGAAAGTAATTGACATACCTTAATTTAGTTGATACATATCATCTAGTCATTTATCAAAATATCCTAACATCATAAAGAATGAACCAGTGGATGTCTTATATGACTCATTGTATGGTGGCAATCACAATCTATCTCATTGACTTGTCTCTTGTTTTTGGGAACTCTAATAGGGTAATAGTACATCCTTGTATGTTTTCCCTCTTCCCAACCCTTATATATGATAGAAGTAACATGGTAGAAATATATCTCGTACTTATTATGAGCTACATTATTTTATCTCGATTTTCTTTCAATTAATTTGTTTCAACTCACTTTATTGTAAAAATCGTTACGAATATCACAATTAATATAATTAATTGGTCTTAAAACTAATTTAATCGATTTGATAAAACTGACATCCACTTTGTATGTCCGTCCATATATTTCTTTCATATAGTACATTATAAATGTATAGTATAGTGTACAATATATATGTATTGTTTTCAAAAAATATCATAAAAATATGATTCTTGAGAATTCTTTTATAAAATAAACTATTTTTTAACATTAAGTATTATTAATTGAATATAATTTTTTTTCCATCATACATTGCTAGAGGTAAGGACGTTGGTCTTATATATAGTAAATTATCATTAATAATTGGGGGTTAAAATTTTAAGTGAAGAAATATGAAAGGTCTATACTAATAATTTATGTATATCATTGACAACTGGGGGTTACAATCATTGAATTTAATTAATACGGAGAATTAATTCGTAGGTTACCTGTACAAAAGTCAAAGAATTATGAATTGAATTTGCACTATATTTATTGTGGTTAAAGTTTAAAACCAAAAACCATCATCATTCACAACTTATTTATATTTTAAAATCTACCTATTTTAAAAAGAGATAACTTAAACCAAATTATGTAACTCTTGTGGATTTTTACTATTTTTCATTGGTCGAAAATTGAGAGAACCATATATATTCTTCAATAGTTTCGGAAATAAAACGTTGGTTTTGACAAATTAATGGGAAGTATCATTTAGCTTAGGTGAAAAATAAAATAAATTTATGTAGGTTTTTTATTGCACTTAACTGATAAATAAATTTAAAAGTTATATTGTTAAAAATATATTTAGAATTTGGTTGAAGGAAAATACTTTTATCACCAAACATATATTATTCTAAACTAATTTTTTATTCTTTTTAAATAGAAAAATCATTATCTTTTACCAAACAAATCCTTAGATAGAAATTTTATTATATTCATTATACTGAAATCTCTAGAATTTTAAAGAGAATTCGCTTACCTCTATTATACTGTTTGAATACACTTTAAGAACCAAAGTTTTGGTTGTATGTGAGCCTTCCATAGCACCGAAGTTCAAAAAAAATTCTTCAATTTCGCTCTTTGGTTGTCAATCGTCATTCATTTTTTCTGCAAATTGATAAAAGAAAACATTATCAAACTTCAAAGCTCATCCCATATTAGATTTTTAATACGGAGTAATAGTTTAGCATGTAAGGAGATGTTGTTCATGGAGCCGCAAAGTAAAACTATTTACTGACATTGGACATATATAGTGTTTTAGTAGGAGATAAGGTGCTTGTGCTAAAGATTAGCTTGATATGATAGCAATCATGTGTTTGTAACTGTTTCCAATTTAAGTTGAAATCATTATTGTAATACATGTTATAAGAATTAAAGAAGAGTTGTAATACTAATTTGTTAAGGTTGTTTTTTAATATTAAATTCATTAAGCTCATATGGTCATACTTGAATTTCTGTTACGATTAAGGTGAAACGCTTGCACTCTCCCTTCGCATTGACTTTGCACAATCTCATTTATTAGTCCATATTAATTCAATTCTTTGAAGATATCGTAGCTCTAATATTTTTTTTTAAATAGGGTATTGGACTTGAAGGGTTTAGTCGTTATTGATAAGTTTTTTCATATTATCGGTTATGAACTTATAATTTATAGTAAAGTTTTAAGAAGAGAAATGACATTTTAAATAAAAGAATATTTAATTTATAGGAGGCGTTACTTTTTTGTAATTATAACACCGGATATTTACCAATTAAATAACTCCAATAAATATATTATTTTTTCATTATGTTTCCTTGCAATTTGCCAAATTAATTAAGTGCATTAATTGAGTCCAAAGAAGATAATTTCATAGGTTTTATAGATAAATGTGTGAATATGTATTTATAGTGGAGGTAGATGGACCCATTTTGATGTTTGTTAGTAATATATATTTTGATGGACCTATATTTGAGTTCAGTGTTGGCCCATTAACATATTTGATTTAGCACATTTGACCCATGGAAAAACTCTTTTAGGTAAGCTTTATATTTAAGTGAGCATTGAATGACTCAAAATGCTAACTTTTAAATATAGATAGATATCGAATTACTTACCTTAACAAGCATGACATGGAGTAGTAATTTTTTAAAAAAAAGAGATATCATATTAACATAATATAAATGGAAAATAAACAATCTTACTTTATTTAATCTCGTTGATTTGGGAAATATTTTTCGTCAAGTCTTATAGGTTTTAAGCAATGTTCTAAAAATTGCTAGGCGGGTGCTGGGCGGGGGCTAGCGCCTAGGCGGCTAGGCGGGGGCCTAGGCGGATTAAAATAATATTGCTTATTTTCTTGTAGTTTAACACCATGTCTTGTTGTCCAAACTATATAGACATATATTTATTCATAATTTCTATACTAATTCATAATTTTCTTGCTTAATTCATAATATAAGCACATAATGTACTAATCAATCGTCCAAATTCCATAAACTCCATAGTCTTCCACATAAACTTCATAGTTTTCAACAAAAATCCATAGTTTTCAAATAGATATATAATCTAATCTTCCATCTCTTCATTTCCATAGTCTTCAACATCATGCTCCTTGTCTGAATCCTGAATCATCAAACTCGATCTCATCAAATAGAATAGATAGATTAACGGTGAAGGCTATGTCTATATAATTGAAGGCTTTCACACAATATATGCAGCCTGCATCACACAATTCACACACACACTTCACACAATATATATATACATGCTATGCTACAGTAGCACACACACTGACACACAAATAGATTGCACAACACAAATTTGACACACAAAATTGCAGCACAGACAGTGCACAAATTTGACAAATTTACAGTGTATACTAATAAATCTGCAGCACAAATGCACAATGATAAAAATTCACAAAAAACAGAATGAAAAGCTGGAAATATATGCAGCAGTGCAACACACACACAAACTGCAGCACAATACACACACAAAATTGCAGCACAGGCTACACAAGCAACACAATTACACAACACACACACAAACTGCAGTAGTGCAGCACACACACAAACTGCACACACACACACACACAAGCAAGTACCCTAACAAATCTGCAGCACACACACAAAATTCACAAAAAAAGGAACGAAAAGCTGGAAAAAAGAAGCAAAACAGAGATACTGAATAACAGAACAACAGGTGAAAAAATGGACTAACCGGTGGCGTCGCCGGGCGGTAGGGGCAGTGGGGTGGTGGACGGAGCTGGAGGCTGGTGGACCGGTGCCCGATGGTAGTCGACTCTTCGGTGGGATGAAGCCGGTGGCAAAGAAACGGCAACTGAGAGGCGCAGTGAGGAGAGGCAAAGAAATTGACCAATTAGAGAACAATTTGCGATATAAAGAAAGGAAAGACGGGGAAGGCTGAGGCCGAGATCTTGTGGTAGATGCCCATGGATTTTGTTGTTACTCAGATCGAGTGCATTCAAGTTGGAAAGATTAAAAATGGATGTAGGGATTGTTCCAGTTAGTATGTTGTCACTAAGAACAAGTGTGAACAGGCTTTCGAGCCTTCCGAAATCATTCGGTATACTCCTACCAAGGAAGTACTCATATTCCCAATCCCAATGTCCAGAAGGCGGCCATTTAAATTGTTTTGATTTAGGTTAATGATTTCCAGATTAGGAAGTGTCACAAGCTGATAAGGAGTTGGAGGTAGGTGGATTGGTGGGATGAAGTCAGAATGTGGCAAAGAGAGACGGCAGATGAGAGGCTTCAAAATGGCTTGGACGCTCTTGTTACATTGAAATTAAACCTAGCCCGCCCAACCCGCCCAGATGCCGCCTAAACCACCCAGCCCGCCCAGATTCTGCCTCTCCCGCCTAGTCTCCCAGCCCGCCCAGATTCCGCCTCGCCCGCCTAGTCCGCCCAGCCCGCCTAGGCGCCCGCCTAGAGACCGATTTGCTCGCCAGCGCCTAGCCCATTCCGATTAAGGCATAATCAGGTCGGTGGGGTCGCGCCTAGTGCCTAGGCGCCGCCTGTGCGGCTGACTTGACCATTTTTTAGAACATTGGTTTTAAGGTTTTTTTTTGTTCCAACCCAACTGATAAAGGAAACACATTTATGGACTTTAAATGACATCTTCAAAGACCAAAACTAAGTCAGAAGAAGTGAAAAGTTATTGATCACACAATCATAAAGGAAACACATTTATAAGTCCCCTTGGCTAGCATATCTGTAATACCCCTCATTTCTATAAGGATATTTGAGTAATTTTCCCAACCTTCGTTCGGTAATTATTTCGCTTTCAGAGGAATTCGGAATTTCTGTAACATCCTTGATCTCCGTAATAATTCATTGAGTGGTATAAAATACATTCGATGTATTTTCGGGACTTAGAATATTTGTTTGGATACGAACATATAATTACCGGGGTTAAAACCATACCCATAAATCTTCCCGGACAAAAGAGGGCAAAAAAGACCATAAAAGGCCTTCACCGCACCCGCGGTAGGGCCACAGCACCCGCGGTGGAAGGTCGGCATCACAATTTTGTCGGGTGGGTTTCACCGCACCCGCGGTCAGTCCACCGCATCCCGCGGTGAAAGGCCAATCGTTAAGGCGGTCAGGTGGGGGTTCGCCGCACCCGCAGTGAGGCCACCGCATCCCGCGGTGTCATCATGATTTTTCTGCAGCGCCGGACTTCAGACGTCGCGTCGACGTGCTTCGCCTCTGCAGCAACGTCCCATCTGTCGTTGTAGGCGCCTACCTTCTTGGACCATGACTCACCTCCTTGCTTGGACCCTATAAAAAGAGGAGATCTGGAGAGGATTGAAGAGCACTCCAAACCAGATCTCAATCTCTTCCTCTTGTTCCATTGACGCCGGAAAGCTCAAGCTCTCGCCGGAAAAGCTTCGTTCGTCGCCGAAGCTCTCAAAGGAGGAGGAGGTTCTCTCAAGGTGGTGCTTGGGTGGTCCAAGGAATCCAGAAGTTGGAGTCACCACGAGTCGAGCCCCCGTCGTCTTCCCCGGTGAGGTTTTTTCCCTCTCGTCGTGTCGCCGCTGTAGCGTGACCGCACCCGCGGCAGAGCCACCGCACCTGCGGTGTGCCTGGGCGCTTGTGGTTGTGGCTTGGGATTTATGATCTCGATTGGGACTTTCGTTCTTTCGTTTTCAATTCGATTCTTCTTTAGATTCGTACTATTTATTGTCGAATCTAACTTAGGGTTTTATTATGGGTCGTTCCGTAGGGATCTGAAATCCGAGTTATGTCCCCGTTCCGGACCCGAAAACTCATCGTTCGAACGTTCGTCTGATCTAAGGCAAGTAGCGGTTCACTCTTACTTAATCATTCCATGTTCTATTAATTATCAATTGCTTTTAATTGTTAATTAAATTGGAGTGAACTATTGGTTTCGTTTGGGAACAAATTTTATAAATAATGTGATTAAAATATGATACTATGATAGGTTGTATATTTTGCTAGAAACAACGCTATTATACTTGTTAATGACCGTAATGGTTTTGTTGTGGATTTAAATGTAAACTTTAATGCTAGATTAGCACGAGTATTCGTAGGAACGATATTCCTTGTAAGAATAGTCGTTTCTTTATAATTCTCTTAAGATCGTGACCCATTGCTTCTTATCCATCTCTAAGGATCTGAAGTGTTAAAGCACCTTGCTAGTGCCATTTGGGTGAACGTAATGTCACCCTGTGTATTAAAGGTTCGTAGTTACTCGAAATCATAAAGGTTCGTAGTTACTCGAAATCATAAAGGTTCGTAGTTACTCGAAATCATAAAGGTTCGTAGTTACTCGAAATCATAAAGGTTCGTAGTTACTCGAAATAATATAAAAAGCCTTAACAGTAATATATGTTTTGTAATTAAATAAGATAAGTGCCGTTATGCACATAATTAATGAACCTTGGGCGAGAAGTACAACTTGGAAACTCGTCTGGACTTCGGTTAAAGTAAGTCCTCCTTCCAAATCTGAATTCGCATTAAGCGATGAGGTTAGTCGTGGACCTAAATAGTCAAGTTGCTTTTAAACTCTTGTATGGAATTATAATGTTCCCAAACATTCGTCATAATGTCCCGTAAGACTTAATTCCTTTGGAGTCTTCTTTTCAGTGCATATCTTAATAATAAATCATTCCGTGAAAGTTCCGGGTTACATATCGTTCCTTCGGTTATCATTCGAGGGACAATGATAGTAAACGGTTACGATCACTAGAACCATTCTGTTTTCACCCTTGCATAGTCTTTCATTAGACTAACCAACCGGGTTTTATTCCTTGCATGGTTGGCTGGTGTCATCCGTCCTATACGGCACATCAGTGGTTGGTTCCCGAAGTTAAAGTAACGAGTTGAAGAAGAAGAGGCTTGCAGACGGAGATTTAAGTGTCAGTGTTTTAAGTTGTTAAGTATTACTTTAATATATCTTTATAACCTAGCCATGTTATAGGTTGATTCTTAAAAGTCTCCCGCTGTGTAATTTATGAGTCTTCCGCTGAAATGTTTACTCTATTGTAAAAACGCTACTCTCGTTTGATGAGAGATCTTTTAATAAAATAGTTGAGTTTCTTATCCAAATGTCTTCCGCTGTTTAATCTTTCATTTAATATGTTTACGTATTTAAGTCTAATTGTTCCGATTAAAGCCTGGGGTGACTTTGGACGGTAATATTTGAGGTCACTGGCATGTGGCACTATCGATATAAATCGGGGGTGTTACAGTTATGGTATCAGAGCAATGGTTTTAAAATTCGTGGCCTATTGTTAGGTTTGAGAATTTTTGAAAACTAATTTCGAAACGATTTTCAAACTATTTTCTATTAAAAAAGAAATTTGAGAATTTAGATGTTAAAAGTAAAAGTTTTAATTATTTCTTGGAATTTAATTTAATTTAAATGATTTACCTATTTGACTTCAAAAGCTATTTATAATTGGTTTATAAAAGGCGTGTTATACGCAGTTAAAATGAGTTTAAGATTGTAACTTTAAAAGTGTGATATTTTTTTTTGTAAGAATTTTGCAAAAATCGTATCACTAGTTTGAGAAACTAACTTTATAAATAATTAATCATTTTTATATATAAGGTTTAAGGGTATAAAGTATAAAGTTTAAAAGTATAAGGTTTATTAATAAGTGGTTTCAAACTTCTGCAAGTTTCAAGTGTTACTTATTCCTTAGATCCATTCTTAGGGATATTGTCTCTTCTTAGGTTTAATGTCATTTAAAGGTTGACATTTCTCCTAGAATACCCACTCTCAAGTTAACAGAAGAAGGTCGTCCCTGTAGTTAACAGTGGAGGGGTTAGTCAGACTAATATAAAGTTATTAGTTTGGACCCTTACAATCTGTATCATAACGTATTTGACTAAAGTGTCATGATCAAGTTGGAAAAGTTCTAAATTAACGTTATGATTCACCAACAGATGGTGAACACAAGAAACACAACCCGTGCTGGTGCAGGACGAAGTAATGACCCAAGGTTGAATTTGAGGAGCGCCGCTAATCAAGGGGAGGAGCGTGAGTCTGCCTCTCACAATAACCCCGCAGGAGTTGGCCAAGCACAGGCTAATCCTCCGGTAGTGTTGGATGCCGCGACCAAAGAAGCCATTCGTGGTTTTGTTATGCAAACGGTCACCGAAGTAATTCAGTCGATTGCACCGCAAGCACAAGGTGTTCCGATTCCTCAGGTCATTCCTGGAATTGAGGATCCAGTGGAGCACGTACCTCAGGTCAATGTCGTTAGGGACAGAAGGACTTACGGTCAAGCCTTAAAAGCCGTGAGCTCAATGAGGCCTGACAGCTACGACGGTATTGGAGAACCGGTCAGAGTGGCGTATTGGTTCTCGCATATAGAACGGCTGTTCAGGAACGTGAATTGCACTGAGGCTGAGAAAGTACACATCGCCTCCCTTCAACTCAAGGATGTGGCTAGTGAATGGTGGGAGAGCACTGGTCTAGCTGATCATCCCGAGCTGAATTGGAGCATGTTCAAAGCAAAGATGACTGACCGTTTCTTTTCCCGTGCTATGAGGGAGGAGAAGCACAAGGAATTTCTATACCCTAATACCGATGGGTTAAAAGTGACTGAGCTTGCAGCTAAGTTCAATCACTTGTTGCAATATGCTGGGCCAGAGGTGTCGAGCGAAGAACAAAAAATCTGGTACTTCCATGGATGGATGAACCCAGAAATCAAACCTCTAATGGTGCGTCACGGTTGTTCTACGTTAGAACAATATGTGGATGCGGCCTACAAGATAGAGGTCACGCTGGAAGAATCTGCCCAAAAGCGGGAGAAGCAAGTTAAAGGAAAGGGTGGACAACAGGACCGCCATGTTAGTACATTCAAGCGACCGGCGTCGCCTACCAAGTTTGAGAAGTCTGGTCGTGCTAAGACCGAGATGACTCAGTCTGACTCTGCCAGAGGCTCAGGTTGGAGTAGCGGAGTGATACAGTGCCACAATTGTGGTGAAGTTAGGCATAAAAGTATTAACTGTCAAAAGGAAAAGAGAGTATGCTACTTTTGTGGAAAGGAAGGCCACATGAAAACATACTGTAGAAAGAAGGGTCAAGGACCAATGCAGTCTTATCAAGCCTCAAATATTGGCAATAGGCAGAACCCAAAGCCAGAGGTATCTGCTCTTGAGCAATCTATGACTCGTAATAAAGGCAAAGCGCCTATAGAGTCTTCAGGCCAGGGGCAACAACTCTTCATGTGTCAAGACGAAGGGGGAGAACTGTGATCGATTAGTTGTACTTTTGTTAAGCATTTTGTTAAGATTAAAGAGCGACAACTTGTGTCGATAATCTCCATAGTTTCGTAATCTGTTTGATCAACTTTCTGTCAGTTGCCTTAATGTAATGTTTCGAGTAAATAAAAAAATATTTCCTTGTTTCGTAATTTTTTTGAATTCGTTGCCGTTACAAATCAATCATACGAAACCCCGTGAGTGCTAGAAACAATATATGTCATGCGAGGATAAAGACTGTCAGACTTATAGAGGAAGGGTAACGTATGTAGCCTAGATGTTCGTTCCCTACAGGGTTAACCCCAGGGTCGACTCTATTGCCTAAACCTAAATCCATTCCTAAAATTCTTCTTCATTCCTGGAGTTATGTCACATCAGTATGGCATTAATTGCTTCCTTAGCTAAGTTGGCAAGCGTTATCTCATACGTTGAGTTCGTCCAAAATTTCTTAAGGTGTAGGAAGAAATGTATGGAGTTAATGCTCTAAGAGATTAAGAGTTATCTCTCAAATAAGTACCGTGGACATTGGTTTTGATACAAGTATATATGGATGGACTAATGCAACGTCCAGAATACCTAGTTGTGAGTTCGTGTTGTAAGCGTTGATGTGAATGAATCATTTTCAGGATGATACTTTAAGGAATTAAGAGTAATATCTCATGTGATTCGTTTCGAGGAACATATGAATAAAAGCATGGTGATTATGTCTGGAGAAAGTTAAGGAATCTTAAAGGTTTAAGTTATAAAGTGATTAAAGGAATAGGCTAAGTCATTACCGAAAGGATACCAAGTTAGAATTTGGCATAAGGGCCAAACCCAATGATGAATAATGGAATTATGGGGTATACACTTAAAGGAATTAGGAAATACGATGTCTCAAGGACCACTAAGTTCTAGTAATGGATTATGAGGAAGATAAGGTACGTACTCCGAGAGAAGTTATAAATGGAAAAGTGGAAGGAATAATGTGTATTCTCATGCTTAGAGTATAGCAAATCGGTTACAATGATTTTTGAGGATACTAAGTTTAAGTAGATGATCATGACTTTGTGGATGTAGTTATGAGTTGCTACAGGTATAACATATGAAGATATGTGGAATAATGGTGTGATTGAAAAGACAGATCGGTTTCCTAGGAACAATATCAGTGATAAGGTTATTAAGGATATTAAGTTCAGGTAGTAAGGTTGGTAGATAGACCATTTCCTGGTTAGCAGTGCAAGTTTCGGGGTCAAAACTTTTCTTAAGGGGGAAGTGATGTAATACCCCTCATTTCTATAAGGATATTTGGGTAATTTTCCCAACCTTCGTTCGGTAATTATTTCGCTTTCAGAGGAATTCAGAATTTCTATAACATCCTTGATCTCCGTAATAATTCCTTGAGTGGTATAAAATACATTCGATGTATTTTCGGGACTTAGAATATTTGTTTGGATACGAACATATAATTACCGGGGTTAAAACCATACCCATAATTCTTCCTGGACAAAAGAGGGTGAAAAAGACCAGAAATAGCCTTCACCGCACCCGCGGTAGGGCCACCGCACCCGCGGTGGAAGGTCGGCATCACAATTTTGTCGGGTGGGTTTCACCGCACCCGCGGTCAGTCCACCGCATCCCGCGGTGAAAGGCCAATCGTTAAGGCGGTCAGGTGGGGGTTCGCCACACCCGCGGTGAGGCCACCGCACCCCGCGGTGTCATCATGATTTTTCTGCAGCGCCGGACTTCAGATGTCGCGTCGACGTGCTTCGCCTCTGCAGCGACGTCCCATCTGTCGTTGTAGGCGCCTACCTTCTTGGACCATGACTCACCTCCTTGCTTGGACCCTATAAAAAGAGGAGATTTGTAGAGGCTTGAAGAGCACTCCAAACCAGATCTCAATCTCTTCCTCTTGTTCCATTGACGCCGGAAAGCTCAAGCTCTCGTCGGAAAAGCTTCGTTCATCGCTGAAGCTCTCAAAGGAGGAGGAGGTGCTCTCAAATGTCTTCCTCTTGTTCCGTTGAGTTTCTTATCCAAATGTCTTCCGCCGTTTAATCTTTCATTTAATATGTTTACGTATTTAAGTCTAATTGTTCCGATTAAAGCCTCGGGTGACTTTGGACGGTAATGTCTGAGGTCACTGGCGTGTGGCACTACCGATATAAATCGGGGGTGTTACAATATCAACCCTTTTGTTCCGAGATTATATATATAGAGAGAGTATGGTTCTGATACATATAGTATGTCAGATGTAAAGTGCAATTTTTTTAGAACCGTCGGATGAACTGAATAAATGGATCAGATGTGGACATGTAAGATGCTAAATAAATCGAAAACCAAGTGTGCCTCCATTCTAATTCATTTTCAGTGGCACCTTCCCGTAAATAAACTCAAAAGCGATACCCTCTTAAACCCAAACAAAACAACTCAAAATCCACTTTCTTCTCTAGTTTTTGAACGCTCCCAACCCCCCAAAAAAACTAGCTCTCAAATTCACTCTCAATACTCAAACCTTCTCCAATCTCTTTCGGTATAAATCTCTCTAGAAGTCACTAAATCTTGCTTCCAAATCATCATCCATCTCCATCTTTCCATCCTTCCTCTCAAGAGTTGCTGAAGACTCCAGAGCATGAACAATCAAATTGGCGAGCAGTGACAAAACTTCAAAAGGGAAAGGAAAGCAAAAACAAGGTAGAGAATCTCTACTTCACTCCTAGATTTTAGATTATGTTCGTTCAATGATGCGGTTAGGGTTTATGTGTTCAAATTTATGGTCTATGTTCAGATTTAGAAATAATTTGTTCAAAATTAGGGTTAATGTGTTCAAACTAGCGCTAGCTGTTTGAGATTCTACTTTCAAGCTAGTATAATTACATGATTTTTTGTAACTATGTGCTTCTAGAGTCTGTATATGTTGTAAATCCAAGCCAACAGCGTATATGGGATCACTTTGTATTTGAACTCTTTAACAAGTTCCTATATTCATTCAATTAAGTTGCTCCTTAGTTGAAAAACAAATTGTAGATAAACTCAAATTGCATAAACTAAAACCAAAACAAACTACACCTCTGTGTGATTAGATATGCATGTATTGTAGGTAAATGTGCACAAATAATCATTCAAACTGCATTATTAATTCATAGATGATTTGGTGTGTAAGTTTATGTGTTATTGGGAAAAGTGCATGATTATGTATAATAAAGTGCATTAGTATGCTTCTAAAGTGCATAAATTAAATGCCTTATAAATTAGTGGATTGATGTCTACAAGTGCATAAATTGTATATATACGTGCTTAAATAAGTGCTAGACATGTATCAACAAACTTCATAAAACTGCATAATTCCGTGCAATTTAGTGCTTAAATAAGTGTTAGATGTGCATAGACTCATAAATGGCATAAATCCTTCATCTCTGTTTCTCCGGTCCAAATTGTGACCAAAATTTGTAGCTCTTCTTAAGTGATTGAATTACACATACTCAGATTTATGCCTTTTGCATCTACCTTATGCTCTTGCATTTTGCATCTATCTTATGCTCTTAAATTTTATTCACATTTATGGTCAAAGTGCTGCTGAAGGTGTATAAACCTTTAACTTTGTTTGTTGTCTACAACTTGTGTAATTCATACTTCAGGAGTGTTAGCAACAACAAACTATTGATGCTTAAAGTACATGAAATATGTATAGGAGTGCTTTAATAAGAGTTGTATGCGCATAATTAAGATTTATCCGTGCATAATCAAATCTTCTACAAAAAAACTTTATTGAATTAATTTATAGATTGCGTGAATTATGTATAACTTTGCTTTAATAAGAGATGTTTGTGCACAATTATGACAATTGTCTTTTTATCTTTATACCTTACTAAACAAAATTCCTTACTGTTATGGTTGTGATATTGAAAGGGCAGGACCCCAAATTTCGGATTGCTTCACGCATTACTCTGTTGCTTTATTCGCGCAAAAGTTTTTTAGTTTGGTTGTCGTCTTTTCTAGTAGCGCTAGCTAACTAGCACCATCTGAGGGGTCTGCGAAATGATTTTTGTTTGCTTCTTTTAACTCTATGCAGGCCAAAAGCACATTACATGACAAACAACAAAGTTGTAGCTGGTTGATGCAAAAATTACCATGTATTTTATGCGTTTCATTTGGGTTATGCAAAAAGCCATTGTATTTCCACCTGCTATATACCATTGGCTCTTGGAGAAGTTGATAGCCAAATATTCATGCTCTATTAATGGAGATCGAAGTGGATATTATTGAGCACTAAAGCTAGCTAAGGGGCTTCAAGAGGACCCGCAATGACTTTGTTTGCAACATTTCTCCATTTTTTTATTGATTTGTTTTTCTCTTGGTAGTTTGCTTTTGGAATGGTGCTTTGTATGTCTTGGCCATCTGGGAATCAAATAGTATAGATCATATTTTTTGTTCAGGTGATGATGGATATACGTACTGTACAACTTTGTACATTTGTGTGCACGTGAGCTGCGAAAAGAGTATTTTAGCCATATTACATTAATGCAAGTTTCTCACATAGAAATAAAGGTGTCTCTTCTTCCTGATAGTTGGCTTCATTCTATGATTAAGGTTTGTTTGGTGCAAATCCATGGTGTGAAACTCAATAATTTTACGGTGGTAAATCTCGCTTGTGATACTCAACCGATAAAAACATGAATCAGGCAAACCATCTTATATTGATTGGCTTGACCTAGTGGGTTGGTCTGGTCAGTGGGACATGAGCACAAACTCTGTTTAGGCTTGTTTCTGGGGTTGGGTTTTGACAACAACGTACCAATATCTAAGGCAATTGGATTATTTGTGTTGTTATAAGCAAGTGAAACTAAGGAGAGGTTTTAGTAATACTAGAAATTGTAAGGTAAAAATGGTAAGGATCTGTTGGAGACCATTGGGGTCTGTAGCTGTGAAGGCCAAAAAAAATTGAGAGCACAATAGCAATGGTAAAATATAGATCCAAATCATTTCCTCTATCAAACATAAAAATCCACGAAGTGCATATATAAAAGACAAAAATGAAGAAGTATTCGGCTCAATAAATGAAGAAGAATTAACACCACCACCACCCACAACATTTTACGCAACAAAATCAATAACAAAGGTAGAAGGCCCAACTGGATATATATACAAAAGATGAAAGTGCACAAATAAGGTACAAGTGGTGCATGAATAATAACTCATCGTGCAAGGAAATATTTAGAATTTGTGGAAGTGCACAAATAAGGTACAAGTGGTGCATGAATAATAACTCATCGTGCAAGGAAATATTTAGAATTTGTGGAAGTGCACAAATAAGGTACAATTGGTACAAGCATAAACAAAACGAAATAAAATTACCAAATTTGAAGTGCATACCACCAAAAAATAGACGAAAACAAAAAAGTGGCAAACTGACATTGAAATTTCGTGCAAATCACAAATTGAATGAACAAAGGATCCAAATCGAAATGACGAAGTATGGAGAGACAATTAACAATAATTACAATGGAAAAGAAAAACAATTTTGGATGAAAAAAACTCAAATTTAGGAACAAACCTAATTCACGAACATGAAAAAATTTGGGAGGATTCAAAAGAAAGAAGTTTGTACAGAAATCAAAAGCAACGAATTAGAAGAAGGAATCAGGAGAATGATTGAATACATTGATCCATGACGACGAGAGTGAAGCAACAAGGCGAAGAAGCAAATCAACAATGGCGGACTTGAGAGAGAGAAATAGATAGAGACATACAGCTGGAGAAGGAGAGGGCAATGGCAGTAAAAGAAATAAAATATGGAAGAAATTACAAGTATCCCACCTTCCCATATTAAAATAAAGATTAATATCACCCATTTGATTAACTTGATCTAATGGTTATGGAAGCTCCCCACTTTACACCCTAAAACCCCTCTTCATATGATCCAAACTATATATATATATGTATATATTTTTTCTTGTTTGTTATATTAATTTTTTAGGAAAATTGCAGTGGATACGCGTGAGCCTTTGGAGATACATGTATCTAGAGTTGTCAAAACATGACCGAATCGGTTTTATCGATCTGATCGACCTGCATTTTGACCCGACCTGATCGAATTTTTTAATAACCCGAAATACCAAACCCGGATCTAACCCGAAAATATATGACCCGAACCGACCAATCCAAACCCGACTCGATTAACAAATAAATGTGAAGTATTAGTAAAATTAACATAAAATTATATGTAATAAATAAAATATATAATGTTAGTATGCTCAAGTATCTTAATAAAAAGAGCATGGTTGTACTAATTTTTTTTGTAAATTCATAAACTTATAAATTAGTGTGATACAAATGAAAACTAAAAAATGATTTTGGTTACATATAAAACAATTAATTGTGAATATTATTTTTAGTTGAATTAATTTATTTTGACATATTTAAATTACTTTTTAACTATTAAATAATATTTTAATAGTGAACGAGATATTTTAAAAATGATGCTCTTGACCTGTTGGTCCACCCGAACCATCCGCTGACTCGTAATGACCCCACCCGAGTTCACCTGTTACTCGAATTGACCCGATCTATTCTTAACTCAAACTCGAAATGACTGAACTCGAACTCGACTTAACCGATCAGATTGATAGGTCTACATGCATCCTACTCTCTCATTTTTTTTACTTCTGCATTTTTGAACTTTTGATATAATACTAGCCTAGTCCCGTGCACGGCACAAGCGTCACTAAAATTTATATTGATATTTTTTAATTATAAGATATATCGATTTTACATTTTAAAAAATATAGAAAAATAAAATATATATTTAATTAGTTACAATATAGATGAAATTAAGATAAGTATGATAATATAACGAAATCTCTATTAATAATCAATTAACAAGATCAATGTGATTTCCTACATGCATAATATGTTGAATCATGTCATATACCTAGAAATAAATAAATAAATAAATAACGCGACTAATTAAATGGAAAAAAATAAAAGAGAATATTCAAAAAATATCTAATATATTCTATCTAATATGAAAATCTGGATCAAATATGAATAATCTATATGTAAAATGGAAATCATCATCATATTTCAAAATATTTATAACAATAATATTAAAGATAATTTAGTGATGTTGCACAATATGGAGTAAACATGTGATAATAAACGACTTAGCGTAATGTCAAAACGACAATTGGTCTCAACTAGGTTTTACTTTAGTATTATATAATATATTAGACATCAAGGCTTCAAACCAATCATATAAACGGATAACCTTGTAAATTCAGAAATATAAAAGTGTGACAATATAGGTAAAAAATATGATAATACGTAGTCCCTTAAAACTATGTAAATTAATTTTGAAATAGTGTTGTCTCACTAACAATAAATATCTAGTTAACTGTTTTGAGGTATTTTAATACTATTTATTAAAGCAACATTTAAATTATCTTAGTATATATAATATATCATTTACATGAAATATTTTATGATTAGATTGAATTTTAAATCTAGAAAAAAAATCAAAATGACAAAAATGAATTTTGAATTGAAAATTGTGCTAACAAATAAATATTAATTTTTAAAAAATGCATGAATTTTGATATGAGTTTTAAATTTATTTGAGAAGTATTCTTTGTTATCATATTTCTTAATCTTCGATTTTACCAAATATATTTATTTACTCTTTTTTTTCAAAAAAAAATCGTTATAACCAAGTCTTTTGACATATCATACCAATTAAAGTAAGATGAAAAATAAGTTAGTAGTGTAAAAAATTATTTGGGTCCACTAAGAACCATAAGCTAAAATGGAGAATTACAAAATAGAAAAAAAATCCTAAGTCTGATCTCTTAAATTAGTTTTAGATATTGTATTTTCAATCTCATATTGAATATCTTTAATTATTTTTTCTAAAAAAATAGTTATAACCAAAACTCATGATCTTCGATTTTCTATAACTTTTATTTGGGTTACAATCATATATTCACAAATATGTAGCAACTAGTTACCTAAATGTTTAAATCAATTTTCTATAACTGCTATTTAGTTTTCAATTGACCATTAATATTCATTGTTAAGATTTTCCAGTACTTCAAGTGTTGTTCTCCGCCTAATAGCTATTGCAACTTTAACTTTTTTTTTTCAATTAAAAGGTCAAAGCCCTCACTGAAAAGCTTATAATGTAAATTCAACTGTTGATATACACTAGAAATCGAAGCTCGTGCTTCGCACGGGCCTTTTGTGTATATGTAGTGTCGCAGTTTAAATGTGAGTTTGTAATATATGGATTGTTGCTGCATGTTTTATCTTAGACGATATATTGTTTGATATGTATTTAAATGTAATATCTAAGTATTTTAGGTATAAAATGCTATGATTGTACGAAGTATAATTTTATTTATTTATTTTGGTCAGAAGTTCAATTTAAATTTTGAATTAGGTGGTAGTTGTTTTTTGTAGGGATGCGCTTTTTTTCTTTGAAAATATTTGGGAAATATTTTAGAAATACCTATCTAATTATATGTTATGCTTGAACTGGAGTATTTATAAAAACTTACTATAACAACTCTCATTTCTTACATGCTCCACTACCCTCCATATTTCTAATTTTTTGCCTTTATCTTACAAATTTATTGCATTTTACTAATGTTTTTTTTTTGTTATGCTTTAGTTATTAATATATCATTTTATTTTTTTGGTCTGGAATATGTATTGTTTTATTAGTCACATTGACTTTACATATTCCTAGACATTAATATCATTTTAATTAAATTATATTAGTCATTACTTCCTATTCTTTCTAAATACGGAATAATAGAAATAATTGGTGACTCTACATATTCTTAAACCTTGTTACATTTTATATAAAAGTATATTAGTTATTTTATCGGTACATGCTTACTCTTCTTAGCGAAATTATAATTCATAATTTCTTCCTTGTACATTTCATATGTGAGAGTGTGTACATTTCATATGTGAGAGTGAGTACATGTCTATTATTTCGGCTTCCATCCTTGATTAATTCCTCTAGACCAAGACAAATGAGGCTAAATTTAGTATATATACACGATGAGTGTAAAATGAATACGTATAAAATAGAACAATAAAAATCATCCTTAACCAAAATAACAACACACTTAGCTAAATCAATTTAGTACAAAAAAGGAACTAAAAATACAAACCTAATTGAATTTATGCTACCAATAGTTGAAGGGTTTACATCGTCCATAAAATAGTTTTCTTTATTCGTTACTAATAATCAGTCGTCCTAAATCGATTGTTTTTGTCCTTCTTCTAGTGAAAGCTACACGTGCATGATGTAAACAATCGATGCCTCAATAATGCTATTAGATTATCCAATTCTCTGACATCTTCACATAAAATTAACCTATCTCAATCAAAAGATAATTATATTAATAAATTTAAACCGATATATGTAAGTATTTAGTGCATGTATAGACTATAAAAGAGATCCAAATACATATAATCAATGATAGTCTACTGTGAGGTGGATATATACTTGCATCCTCGACAATTGAGAATCCTCATTCACATCTTTAACATAATAATTATGCTTACTTCAGCGATCATGTCTTTTTAAGGTGTTGCCACTATCTCCCAAGCTTCACTATATGACTTTCTAAAACTAATTTCCATGTAGAAGAATGAGATGATGGATGCCCAGAGCAAATGAACGAAATACCACCGTTTTCGCCCTTTTATAGATGAAAATGTTACCTGGAAAGTGAAGTCATTTTGACATATAACCGTTTAGACATCTTGACTATAATTTGTTTACAACCATTCATTGTGTACTAAATACGAGAGTTTGGTGAAAAATTGAGTCATAACCTAACGGATAGAATGTTCGCACCCGATTTTTCTTGTCGCGCACCCGTTTTTGGGCGCAACCAGGTTGCGCCCAAAAACGGATTTTTTTATTAAAAAGATTTAATCTTGGACGCAACCATGTTGCGTCCAAGAGTAGAAACCGGGTTTGGTAACATGGTTTAGGTTTATCCGGTTCATCATTTAAAAAAATTTAATGTCTGAACCGGTTTATATTTAATTTAAAGTTTTAAATATTTTTTTTTAAAAAAATTGAAAATATAAAAATTTGAAATGGAAAAAAATACAAATTTTGAATCTGGATCTGGACGCAACTAGGTTGCGCCCAAATCCAGATTTGACGTAGCGCCCAAGTAAATGTACTAATTACTTGGACGCGACGACGTAGCGCCTCCTTCATCGTCTTCGTCTTCATCCTCTTCCTTCTTCATCTTCATCCTCTTTACCTTCACCTTTAGCTTCTTCATCAATGGCGGATTCCGGCGTCGGCGGCGGTGGCGAAGAGTCCCAGATCCGGCTTGAGGAGGCGGGGTCTTCCATCGAGATCCCGGGGAGAGCGGCAGAAAGCGGCGGCGATAGCAGCGGCATGGAGATCGGTGGTGAGGCGAAGCGGCGACGACTTGAGGTGGTAGAGGAGTGCGCGACAGTTGTGGTGGCGGCGGATCTGGACAAAAATCCAGAATTCACGGACGATTGGGCGGCGTGGCTGGCGGCGGCGACGACCGATTATACGGCAGAGGAGCAATCGACGACGGCCGAAATTCCAGCAGAGGAGCTGCCGGCGACGACCGATATTCCGGCGATGGACCTGCCGGCGACGACCGAAATTCCGGCGGCGGAGCCTGCGGTGGTCGGCGATGCGGTCCGTCCGGCGAGTGAGTCTCCGACGAGCGAGGTTCCAATGGGGTCGGAAAATGCGTTGGAGGTTGCCGCGACCATTGGTGTCGAGGCGGTGGCACAGGTTGGAGAGGTGAGCCGACCAGATTGCCCCGAAAATATATTCGTCGCGAACGACACGAGGTACATATTGTTTCTTATTAAATTTCATATTTAATAATATATATAATTAATTTCTAAAAATAATTAGATTTGTTAGAAAATAATAGAATTGTATAAAAAAAAATTCGAATAAATTTGTGTAATTATATTATTAGAACAAATTTAGTATATTATTGCATAGAAATGAAAAATTAGTATATTATTAAGACAAATTTATGTAATACAATTAGTTATTTCATTGAATTTTATATTTAATATATTAGAATTACATAAAAAAATTAGTTCATGGAGAAATTAGTATATTAGAATTGCATATAATATATTAGAATTGCATAAATTAGTTAATGGAGAAGTTATTATATAATTAGAATATTAAATTAGAAATGTATTGTAGTTTTATAGCAATTAGAAATTTGTTTAAATTAGACAATTGTTTGAAAAAAACAGGATGTAGTCGAGATAATCAAACGAAAGATGCGGGGGGGGGGGGGGGTCGTATGGTGGAATCTCGACCCTTGACTGCTTCCGGTCGTAAGAACCGATGTAATACCCCTCATTTTTAGTAAGGGTATTTGGGTAATTTACTCAACCCTCGTTCTGTGATCGTATCGTTTTAGGAGAGGTTCAGATTTCTGTATCGAGATTGATCTCTGTAAAATCCCCTGAGTGTTATAAAATACATTTGACGTATTTTTCGGGGTTTAGAATATTTGTTTGGGTACAAATATATTTAATCCGGGGTTTAATACCCACGCCAAACCTTTCCCCGGGCAAACAGACACGGAAAAGGTGTTTTCGCGACCGCGGCGGCATTTCCGCGACCGCGGAAATATGGGCTTCAGAAGGGCTGGTCACAGGAATTTTCCGCGACCGCGGATAAAGTTCTGCGACCGCGGAAAACTCCAACACGCCAACGTCGCGTCGCTTAGAGCCTCGCCGTTCGTGCCACCGTTGATCTTCTGGCTGGTCGTTGATCTGGGCAGGGAGAGCTCCTTCCTTTGGCTATAAACGGGGGTCGGATTGAGGGTTAAAGGGCACACCAAAATCACTCTCTCCCTCTCAGATTCTCTCTCGTTTTCGTGCTCGCCGGAAGTCGAAGCTCTCGCCGGAAATCTTCAAGCTGTCGTCGGAGCTCTTGTTGGTGGTGGTGGTGCTCTCAAGGTGGTGCATTGGAGGTGCAAGGTGCCCAGGAGTCGAGCCCCATCCGAATCGAGCCCCGTCGCGTCGCCCCCGGTGAGATTTCTCCCATTCTGAGTCGCCGGAGTTCATGTCCGCGACCGCGGACATGCACAGCCGTGACCGCAGCTGTGACAAGGCCGGCCGCGTCCGCGAACGCTGCCTTTGTCACTCGTGGACACTCGTCCTCAACGCCCGCGACCGCGGATTGCCTGGGCAATCGCGATCGTGGCTTTGGGCTTGTCGGTCTCGGTCGGGGTCTTCGTTCCTTCGATTTGGTTCGTTCCTTCTTTGATTCGTATCATTTTAAATGTCGAATCTAACCTAGGGTTTTGTTATGGGTCATTCCGTAGGAATCTGTAATCCGAGTTCTGTTCCCGTTCCGGACCCAAAAACCCGTCTTCGTCAATCATTCGTCTAATCTAAGGCAAGTGGCGGTTCGCTCTTGCTTATCATTCCATATTTCTATTAATTATCAATTGTTTTAATTGTTAATTAAATGGGATGAATATTGTTTTCGTTGGGAACAGTTTTGATAAACGTATTTGATACGATTAAAAGAGATATTATAATAGGTTGTATATACTGCTAGAAACAACGCTATTATAGATATATATATAATGTTGCCATGATGGCATTGATGTGGATTATTATGTGGTTTTAACTGTTTAGTTAGAACGATTATTCGTAGGAACGCTATGTACCTTGCGAGGTCTAGTTTTTTCTTTATAACTGGTGCTAGGAGGATTTTTCCCTAGTACTTTCTCTGGTCATGACCTTGACCTTACTCAGGGTAGGTGCACACAGCTGGTGCCGATTCTCGGGATTTATTCCCTTCAATATCTCTCGCGATGAGATGATATATAAAAGCTTATAACGTGAATGTACGCTTTGTCACTAAAATAAGATAAGTGCCGCTATGCACATAATTAATGAACCTTGGGCGAGAAGTACAACTTGGAAACTTGTCTGGACTTCGACTAAAGTAAGTCCTCCTTCCAAATCTGAATTCGCATTACGCGGTGAGGTTGGTCGTGGACCCAAATGGGCAAGTCTTTTTAAACGCTTGTGTGAAACTTTAATGTTCCCGAACACTTGTCATACTTTCCGATAAGACTCAATCTCTTGGAGTCTTCTCTTCATATGTTTCCTTTAGACTCGATCTTTAGGAGTCTTCTCTTGATCATTCTACTTTGAATCATTCTATAGAGGTATTGAGGTTTACTATCGTCATCGGCTTTCATTCGAGAAGCGATGGGTCTAACCTAATACGCCTACCTTAGAACCTTTCTGTTTTACCCTTGCATAGTCTTTCATTAGACTAACCAATCGGGTTTTATTCCTTGCATGGTTGGCTGGTGTCATCCGTCTCATACGGCACATCAGGTAAATTCCCGTTACGTGAAGGCTAGAAACGACGATGAAGGCAGATGGAGTTTTTAAGAGTTTTATCAAGGTTGAGATCCTAGGCGGGTGATCGCTCCGATCAAGACATTTTTGTTATTTATTTAAAAAACTTCCGCTGTATTGAAACATATTATGTATTTTGGTTGTATTTGGAATTGTGGATGAAATTCCGAGACTTTGATTTAATCAAATGTTATGATATTTCGTATTAAATGTTGTTTTATGATTTGTATAAATTGGTTAAGCCTTGGGTGACTTCGGATGTGGAATCTGAGGTCAATGGCGGTAATACTTTCAAGGTTATGTATTTGGGGGTGTTACAACCGAGACCTCCAAAACCCCCCAAGAGCAAGCGCAAGAGTAGAGTTCGGAAGGATACCGCTCCAATAGCAGAACCCGTTATTAGAACGTTATCCGATCCGTTAGCGGATCCTCATCCTCACGTGTGTTCACCTCCGGCTTCGCAGAGTCCCGTCCGAGACATGGAGGAGGCATTTGCCGAGATAGAGGAGTGTGCGAGCTTGAGTCCTCATTTGGACGACATCGTTATGGAGGAGCATGTTCCCTCTTCCGCACCCCAGCAGCCTGTCCCCCCTCCCGCACCCCAGCAGCCTGTTCCCCCTCCCGCACCCCAGCAGGGTCCACCTGCCGTAGAGCCCCCCCCCCCCCCCCCCGTACGAGCTTGAGTTGCCTGATGTGCTACGGAGCTTCACGACTCACGTTGTGCACCGGATTTGGCACGCTCCTCCTCCGCCTGTACCTTCCCTCATACGACGTTTGAGGGCTTATACTCGTCCGACCGAGTTGAGTGAGTGGAGTCGATACATTCCGGACGAGGTGGTTGAGGGGAGTTGGTATTGGCTGGTACAGCAGTCCGGGTTGGCCGGTCTCTGGGATTTTTAGTTTGGTAGGGTCGACCACATTCTGATATCAGCGTTCGTCGAGAGATGGCACCCTGAGACGAACAACTTTCATTTTCCATGGGGCGAGATTACGATCACGCTTCATGATGTGGAGAGGATCTTGGGACTGAGGATAGAGGGGTTTTTGTGTCGCGATCCTTCAGTTTCTATGGATGTCGACCCGAAGGAGATTGACAAAGCACTTAAGGCGTTGGGGCGAGACATTTTCGGCTACATGTTCGACGTCAGGGAGAGAAAGATGTGGGGGGAGGTCCTAAGGGGCCGGGTTTCTGCCTTCGATTTTTCTGAGCACCTGCTACACATGATACAGGATGACGACGAGGCTCACTCGATAGCGGCGGGATACCTATGGCACGTTCTCTCTTGCAGCATTTTCGTGGACAAGTCCACGAACCAGCTGATGGTGAAGATGCTGCCATTATTCGTGGATTGGGACGGAGTGGTTGGCACGGCTTGGGGGACGGGGGTGCTTGCTTTATTGTATAGGAACCTTGGCGAGGCTTCCCGGGGACAAGTAGCAGGCATAGCGGGGTGCACCTATCTGCTTTAGGTAAATGAACTTTATTTTTGATTTCGTTGCACTATTTATTACATTATTTAAATTATTATTAACCAAACATATTATTTATTTTGCATGTAGATATGGATAGCGGGGTGCACCTCCTCCCTGGAATGGGCGACGACGAGCGACGCGCTGCTCGGTATTATATCCAGCGCCCCGCGCTGCGTGATATTGACACCGGCCGGCATTACAGGCGTATTTTGGACGAGTATCGGCCCGAGGATGTAAGCACCCTAATGTTTTTATTACTTATTTGTAATCTTTTTTTTTTATCATAGAATGACCAGCATATGGTCCTAATCCGGTCCGCCGGGGCGGCGGACCGGATTAGGACCATATGCTGGCCATTCTATGCGGCGACAAGCTTCCTGTAGCTGTACCACTTATCCGCGTGTCGCAACTATCATCACAGTCGTCGGGTGGTGGTGCCGAGTCGTCCTCAGCAGCAGAGCACCGAGCCCGAGCGGGGCGTGTCCCGTCTATATACGAGAGGGGAGAGTCTTCCAGGGCCGCGGCTGAGTCGAGCGATGACGATATATAGCTACTAACATTATGACACTGTTTTATGTTTTGGATTGGATTTTGTATTGACATTATGGATTATGTACTGACATTTTGTGTATATATATACGTTTACTTTTCAACGCATATGCAACTTTAACAAATTGTTCATTATGTTGGTTGACTACAACCACATTTAGTACATAATACAATAAATAATACAAATTGATCATAAACTTAGAAAATAAATTTTAGAAATTTAATGTATTTTTTTACAAATTAACAATATGCTAAAAATAATAATCGAAATATAAAAATAAAGAAAATAAGGTAACAAGATAATTCACGTGTGAAATCCTCCCGCATGTCTATGATCTTCAAGGCCGCGATCGCGGTAGTCATAGCCGCGCCCGCGGCTTACTCTTCCTTCCATGTCCAGCGAATTCCTTCATAGGCCGCGATGGCTGCTCCCATGGCAGCGATCGCGGCTTTGCCTAACCTGATATTCAGCCAAGTCTTAATAGGCCGCGATGGCTGCCCCTATGGCCGCGATCGCGGTAGTCATAGCCGCGCCCGCGACTTACTCTTCCTTCCATGTCCAGCGATATAATTATAATTAAAACTAAACCTAAAAGACCCCCAATAAAAGCCCCAAATACACCATGGGTCTTTTAGATTGGATGATAGGAAGCAGTGATGATGGAGTTCAGGTACAGAAAAGATGCCATTCATCCATCAGGAACCCTAAAGATACGATATTGATCATAAACTTAGAGAAAATTAGAGAAAATATATGACACTGCTTTAGCGTCTGAAGAAATTAGGATAGTCTCTGGTAAACGTTCGCTTCATATGATATCTCTGGTTTGCTAAATTTGCTTACTCCCTACAAATGTTGATAATACATAAACAACATTACACAAAATATACGACATTAATCACCTACGATGTATATCATTTAGTAGTTTAAAGTTATACCTACGAATGTTAACAAGATCTTTAACAAGATCTTGATTTTTCTTAACAAGATCTTGTTTTTCCTGCCATTGTTGTCGAATAACCGCGTGTGCCCTATCCTCGTATATTGGATCAATCCACTCCCTGAAACGACACCCCACTTCTAGGCATCCCCAATACCTCCTTCCATAGTTCCACTGCAAATCCCAAGTTCGGACAACAACTTTCAAATTACAATAGCATAGCCTATGTGGGTTTGTTGATGATTTGGATGAAGATGCCATCATTTGTTATAGTGTTTGGTTTCCTACCATAAATCCATTAATATAGCCTTTTTACAACGGTTAATTGTTGGGCGCAACCACGTCGCGCACAAGCAGTTACCGTTGTATAACGGTAACTTCTTGGGCGCGACGTGGTTGCGCCCAGGAAGTTACCCTCTCACAACCAGTTGGGCGCGACGGCGTCGCGCCCAACATTCTGGGCGCAACGGTGTTGTGCCCAAACTATAGGGTTTGGGGTTTAGGTTTTGGGGTTTAGGTAGCATAAGGGGTTAAACCATATTGCCTTAAACTTTATAACGGGATAAATCATACCTTTCTCGGCTTTTTGGCTAAGATCAAGTGTAGTATATCATTTTCTTATTTTCTCAAGAGTACGTATGTAGTTTTCGGCAAATCCCCCTTGCTTATTCTATATGTTGAGGAAAATGATTTCAAACCTTAAACACTAATGAATGAATGTTTAGGATTGACATGTACAAATATGTTCAGACCAATATATACCTATTTAATGTTTATAGTGCTTTTATATGTGCATACACTATATCCTCCAATCTGGTTATCCTCACCTCCAACTCTAAACTCCAAAATATCGAGGCCATATGTTGTTGTTAAAGGTTTGTTTTTCGAAACAAACTTGGACATCCCAAACATTGAACCCTAATGAATGGACCCAAGCCCCTAAAACCCCAAACCCTAAACCCCAAAAAAACCTACCCTAAACACCCTCACAACCAGTTGGGCGCAACGACGTCGCGTCCAGCATTCTGGGCGCAATGCCGTTGCGCCCAAACTGGAGGGGGTTAATTTTAGGGTTTAGGAGGGTTTGGTGGTTAGGGTTTAGGGTTCAGGGTCTCATAGTACAAAGGTTGAGAACAAATATAGGTTGAGAAACCCTAATCACAGCTTGTGGCAAGCTTAAGCTTGAGGTTTGATTTTGTAAAACGTACGTAGGAAACTTGGAGTTTTGCCAAAGTAATGATTCGGTGTCTTTTCAGTTTCCATACGTGTATCGGCGTCTTCTGCGCGTTCATATTGAGAGCTTTTTTGTGAAATTAAACCATATTTCCTTAAACTTTATACTGTAATGACCTAAACCCTAAACCCCAAAAAACCCTACCCTAAACCCCCTCACAACCAGTTGGGCACAACAACGTCGCGCCCAAACTAGAGGGGGTTAATTTAAGGGTTTAGGAGTTAGGGTGCAGGGTCTCATAGTACAAAGGTTAAGAACAAATATAGGTTGAGAAACCCTAAATTAAGGTTTGACATGTCCAAATTTATTTCGGATTATTGGTGACGCTCTGATGTTCCTTCAATAGAAGTTTCTAACTATTGAAAAAAACTCCAAAATATCGGGGCCATATGTTGTTGTTAAAGGTTTGGGTTTCGAAACAAACTTGGACATCCTAAACATTGAACCCTAATGAATGGTCCCAAGCCCCCAAACCCCAAACAACCCTACCCTAAACCCCCTCACAACTAGTTGGGCGCAACGGCGTCGCGCCCAGCATTCTGGGCGCGACGCCGTTGCGCCCAACCGATTGTGAGGGGGTTTAGGGTTTAGGGTTTGGGGTTTAGAGTTTAGGGTAGCATAGGACATAGAATGGGTTTTAGGGTAGCATAACGGGATAAATCATACCTTTCTCGGCTTTTTGGCTAAGATCAAGTGTAGTTAATCACAGGGTTTGTTTTACATATTTATAATGGCATTTTTATGGATAAAGATTTTTTTAATATAATTGTGTTTGGTAAAATGTAGTTATAAATATGTTTTTATAGCAAAGTGTGAAGGATTAACTTCACAAATTCCAAAGCATTACAAGTATTTCACTTTACAATTTGGAAAAGGAGTGGATTTACATCGACTAAACATATCCAACTTCATCCCGATCCAACATTTGGATACCCTAAGTCTTTGGACTAAAGAAATATGTGACCGTTACCACCCATGCTCCTTTGGATAAGGTAATCTTGTATCCTAGCCTGAAATGGTTGCTCCCATCCTTCAACTCTTGCATCTTTCCATCGGGTCCAAACTCCGGGCGGGGGTGGAATCGGACATAGGTCATCAACTAGCCAAACCTTTACAAATTCAAGGGTTAGACTACATTAGAAAGAAATAAAGGTTAATGATGATCAAATGTGGAAATGCTTACCGGTGCAAAATGGTCATGGTTGCCTACAAGCGCTATCGCATGCAGCCTAGTGGGAAGTTGTGCGCCTGGGCGAGCCCACATTGAGAGGCATGTGTGAGGTCCAGCATATGATAGCACAACAAGAGCCACCTGGTATCGTGTGGTAAATACCAAGCCGACCATGGGAACTTCCATCCAGTGATCCCTCGTGCACACCCCAGTAAAATTCACAGACCTGATGAGGTCCGATATGGGGGTTAAACTACAAGCCGAGGTGTACAACGCTCGGCGTTGTTGTAGCTCCTTGGAAAGCTCCCATCGGACGTACCGATAAGCGTCTTCATCATGCCCTAATAGTACAACAAGCGAACGGTACCCACAATGACCATCGCCCATTACATTTTGTACTCCTCCAATATAGGCGAACATAAACGAATCAATATTATCTCGGCCCCAGTTGAAGCCGAGGTAAATAACGTCCATGTCGCCCTGAGATGCTCTACTAGTGCTTTCCTTGCCAGGTGAAACTCCGCTGCACCGCTTACCGCTAGGAGGACGTCCTTTAGATCCCACAGAAGAATTTTTCCGATCCTCAGCCTTCTTCTTCTTTTCCTCGTCCTTCTTCCTTTTTTCTTCCGCCATGTGCTCAAACCAACTAGGGTCCCTCTTGGTATCGTTCTTCTTCTTTTTAGGTCTACCCTTCTTGGTCGAAGCGGCCGGGGGATCTTTTGCGGTACACGATCTCGGCTCATGGAAAGCTTTGTACCGGCGTGCAAAGTCGGTCTTCAGCTCTGGGGCCAATTCTTCGTTGCTCCAATCTCCAAACATGGAACCTAAGAGGACATCTTCTTCTGAGATAAAGACGTCCTCATTCGGTGCGAGCCCAGCATGCCCAACCCCTTCCTACTTGATTTGCTTCCAATAAATGTGGATTTCACTTGGCCTCAACGGGAAACCGGCCTTTACATATTCCTTGATCGTGTGTGGGCAAGGCAGGCCTAGGGTGACTCTCCAAAACACATCACGGCATTCTTCCTCGGGAATTTTTCCTTGCATGGCCCTAACAACTGAAGTGTATAATATTCTTAAGCACTTTTCCGATACCTTATAAAGAATGCGCCTGAAAAATGTCTTCACCGAAGTAGGCCCGGTTACGATCTCTGTGGGCGCCTTAAAAGCACTCTGCTCCATATCACCCCTGATTTCCCGAATCTGATAAGCAAACATATTGTCGATTTGCTGCACGAGGGTCTCTAAGCCTCCAACAGACGATTCGATCCCGTCCTTCAGCATAGAGTGCTGACTCTCGACCTTGAAAATAAAACTCAAGTTACGCTTAGTTGCATTTATGAATTTACCTTTTACATGATCACTTAATAATTTACATGTTTGATGATCTTGTGCCGAAATGGAGAACCGTGTCGCACCATGCACAGACTAGAATCTCCTTGTAGTCAGCAAGCCATACCCTCTTCACGTAAGCCATCAGCCAGGGTAGCTTTTTCCACTTTTCCGTCAAGTATTCAAGTCGCTCATTATACACATCCTCAGTAGGCGACCTTAACAACCAACGAATATTGCTACTAAAATGGTCAACATTGGGGACCCATTTCATTGCAAAACCTTCCACGTTGCGGTTCACATGGACCCTACACAATAGATGCTTCGTGTTGGGAAAGACTATATCGACGACTTTCACAAGACCCAGCTCTCGATCTGACATGATCACCTTGGGTTCCTGTCCCCCGAGAATGATCTTAAGGCGGTCCAATGACCATGTGTAGTGCTCCGTCGTCTCATCATACATGAATACGATCGCAATACAAAACGTACGGTTGGTGCAAGTGAATCCAACAAACTCCAACAAAGGCATACCGTACCTATAAATGTAAAAATTATAACATTTAAATGCAATTACATATTTTAGATGTAATAATAGCGATAATTGAACATATTCATACATGTTTGTCTTGTACGTCGTATCCATGATGACGATGCTGGAGAACAAACTCAACAAATTTCTAGCTCCGGGGTGAGAAATAAAAATGTCACTCAAAACCTCATTATCTTCTTCATTGCGACGCGTCTCATAGCTTGTATAATAATGTCTCGCGTCTAGAAAATCCAGCATGTATTGCGGCACCATCAAATTCCCCCTGCATTTCAGCCTCTCCCGACACTTGTAATTGTAGAGTTGGTTCCTTGATGTCAAGCATTTGGGACCCTCGTGTAGAAATAGACTCATAATAGCCTTCGGCTTTATTCCGGAGGCTGACAAAACAGTCACGCGCTCTCGTTGTTCCTGCGAAAGCCTCCCGGCAAATGCATGACCGATCAAACTACTAGAAAGCTCATGGTCATGCGATCCACAAGCGACAGATAATCTCCAACGGTCAGATTTGAGCCAATCTCCTTTCACAACCACCCCCATGCAACTGAAATGGACACTCGCTCTTCTTTGTCCTCGCATTGTATCTCCGTTTAGGGGTTGCCTCAAGAACCTCACCCGCCTTCTTCTTCGCCGCTCTATATGGCCCAGACTTCTCACACGACAGTATGACCTTTCGCTTAGGCCATGATTTACTTATTACAACCACCATATGCAACTCCAAACCTACGTTCTTAGCCCAGCTGATCATACTATCTCTATCACTCCATTCTTCATCCGTAGTAAAATGAGCAGAATAATCCACTGGCGAATATTCGCTATCACTAGAGTCGTCCTATTTATGAGACAAAAATAAATTATAAATTAGGGGTTTTTTGATGCGGGACAGCCCTTGACATTGACGGAGGCCGAGGAGGAAGAGTCGCTTAGCATTCGGTCAGATGGACCAATTACGAGAGCTCGTGCCAGAGCCATTGCCCACGCGACTACGAGCATTGTCGCTAAAGCATTTGCAAGGAATGGAGCGACTTCAACTTCCACACCTACCGCTGTTATGTGTTCGGTGGCCACTTATCAAGAGGAGTAGTCATAAACATTATTAGACATCTTGGGAATTGTTTTTATTTGTTTACTCTCGTATTTTGCATTATTACTATTTTTGGGCATTAAGAAAGTTACTATCTTCGGTAACTTAGGATCCTTTATATTGAAACTTGGAACCCTAATTTTAGCACGTTGAACTTAAGCCAAGCTTTGCAGTTGAGTTTTACTCCTCCCCTTGGCATCAACGTCACCTGTTCTTGTTATAAATCAAACACAATTTATCCCTAATCAATCCAAACACAACCAATTGGCGATACGGTGAACATCTCGATCTAGATCCGTGCACGAGACGAATCGAGCTCTACTCTTTTCGTATCAACTGGTATCAGCTTCCAGGGGTACGACGTGTGGTAAATTCGTCTCTTGTTTTCAATTTCTCCCTATATTTTTCTTGTTATTCCCATAGCTTATTCTTCCATTTCCTTGTCTTCCGCAAATTCTGATTTTAACAAAAAAAAAACCAAAAAAATTGAGTGCCAAACCCTAGGTGATTTACCTTGCAACGCAAGTTGAATCCAACCGAGTTTTTTTTCTTGTTTGTGAGAAACCGAACCTCCTTGTGTGCAATAGTTTATCTTGCTATATTATTGCGTGGCGTATTATCTTCTTTGATTAATTCGCTGCATACGTTGTCATTGCATGAATGGTCAGTTCGTGGTTGTTACAACAAGTCTAAAACATCTTCTACCTCTTGAGCTTGGGTGCATTCCACGAATACGCTGAAATTTGTGTTGCTACCTTGCTTTCTTTCTTCTAAAACAACAAAAACACAAATTCCACAAGGTTGCTGAATTTTTTCTTAGGTGCTACGCTTCAAACAACAAACAATAATATTAGCACAAACCTCTACTTTTGCAACGGGAAATCCCGCACTGATTCAGCAATTCCATTTCTTGTCTTCCATATCCTCTAGTAGCAAAATATAAAAGAGCTTATCTTGTATGATCTTTGCTTTGATTTATTCATTGTTAGACAATATTGCATGCTTGATTAGCTTGAGAAGGTTATTGCATACGAGTTCACTTCCTTGCCTTGACCTCCCTCACGGATTGCCAAAACTAGATACCGGGAGACTTTGATTCTTGAGTTGAGTTTATTGCGTTGAGTATCTTTGTTTGTTGTTTCCTGCTGTTGTTTAACCTTCTTTGCTATGTCGTTGCATGGTGATGAATCCGAGTCTCAAGCCGCTGAACTCGTGGCCGCTAAGGAATGCCTTTCTCAATCCGAGGCGGAAAGACTTGATGTGGTCGAGCGGCTACACACCGCGGAGAAACAACTACAACAATACCGGCTCGTAGAAGCTCAATTGGGACAGACTTCGGTGCTTGAGGACGACCACTGGGACGCACGTGACGTGCGCCTCATCCGTCATGACTCTCGCTTTGACAAAGGGAAGCACATCGCGTCCTCCTCACACCATCCAGGCGACACCACTCGACAAGCCGGCAAACTGCGCTCGGTCGTGGTGAAACCCACGGGTCCGCCCATTGACGATAGATGGCAACCTCGGTCCAACTCCAAGGACGTAGATGACAATGGCCACTACTCCGACCATGTCGACACTCCACGTCGGTAACATCATTCTCATGAGAGGCCCAGGTATGATTCCTACGCCCCTGACCCTTATTATGATAACACTCATGCCACTTTTGCGGACCGCACTACCCGACCACCGCATGGTCCTTCGCACCCGGTGCCCCAAGCCCCTTCTAGGACGTATCCCCAATGTCCCTTTGCTGAATATGATGAGGAGGACATGCACTTGGCTGGCCAAGTGAACCCGGGTAACTTCCATCCTCCCCTAGTTGAGCCAATTGAGCATCAAGTGCACCCGAAATGATGGATACCGCGTAAGCTTCCTCCCCCTCCTATTTTTGATACTCACCCCGACGACTATGATGAGTACGAGCAAGCGCCACCGTGGCGTCGTAGGGGACACAATGGGGGACGTGGTGCTGGTCGTGGCTACCAAGGAGAGCGCGCCTATGAAGATAGACGACAAGTGCAACCTAACTACGGCGCTCGCAGAGAAATTAAGGTAAAAATCGAACCCTTTCTTGGTGATTATGATGCCGCTGTCTTTTTGGACTGGTTGCAAGGCACAAAACATGCTCTTGCACATTGCCACTACAACGAGGAAGACAAGGTGGAAATCACCACGTTACAATTTCAAGGAGCCGCTCGTTCATGGTGGCATAGGGACCAAAAGAACCGGGTTCGTATGGGATACGACCCCATTGAGCAATGGCATCAACTTGTCTATGTCATGACTCGGAAGTACGTGCCCCCGGAGTACAAGCAAGAAATGCATTTGAAGATTGCTCTAGCACGCCAAGGTACGAGCACTCCTCTCGAGTTCTTTGCTCATCTCGAGGATTTGTACTTCAAGGCGGGCATAAGCGTCACTCCCGGCACGTTCAAGACGAAGTTCCTCCAAGGGATGCATGTCGATCTACGAGAGGAGGTCGATGTGTTACCTATCAATGATTTGACCGCTCTTGCGCACGCCGCTCAAAAGGTTCATCAACGTTTGGTGCGCAAGAAGGTTTATCCATGGCTATCGGGATCGTCATCCCGCAGGTATGATTCTAAACCGAATCCTTCATCTTTTTCTCCTAACCTCGCTGTGAGTACGCAGCCTCGGCCACAAGCCCCCTACAACCGGGCCCCGCCTCGTCCCGAAGCACCCAAACCGCCCATGACGCGCGTTCCCCCAAAGCAGGACACCCGTTCGGAAAAGACGAACGACCGGATTTGCTATAAATGTGGCGGCCGTGGTCATTTCATGCGCAATTGCTCGAACTCGAGACGCGTGTTGTTCTCTCAAGCCACGGGTTACAAGTCATTTGATGACGAAGAGGAGACCGAGGACGCACCACCACCGGTGTACGACGATTACGAAGATGAGGAGCCGTATGAATGTGGACCACCGGATTTGAATGAAGGTATGCCTCTCTCTCTTGTTGCTCGCCGTACTTTGACGGTGAAGGACGCGTCTCTAGTGGACCAACGCGAGAATTTGTTCCATACTCGCTGCATTGTGGGCACTTCTTCGTTGAGTGTGATTGTGGATAGCGGATCGTGCTGTAACATTTTGAATGACAAGGTCGTTCACGCGCTCAATTTGCCTACGATTGCTCATCCTCAACCATATAGTTTGTAATGGATCTCGGAAGGTAAAGGTGATGTGGTAACCAGGCAATGCCATATTACATTCTCTATTGGTCAATATGTTGATTCCGTTACTTGTGATGTTGTTGTTATGGATGCGACTCACCTCCTTTTAGGTCGCCCATGGCAATTCGACAAGAAAGCGGTACATGATGGTTTCTTGAATACGTACACTTTCCACAACAAGGGACGTCGGGTAACACTTTTACCCATGACGCCATAAGAAATCATTCATGATCAAGTCGAGAGAGACCGGATCAAGGCATTGGAGAAGGCCAAGTCGACGACACCAAAGCCGACACCGCCCGTGCCCAACCCGACGAAAGGAGCAAAGACGCCAGGCCACAACTCGGCCCAGAACTCGACCGAGTTCTGGACCAAGTCTCCACAACAGAAGCCAACTCGGCCCAGAACTCGACCGAGTTCTGGACCGAATTCCCGCACCAGTGAACAACTCGGCCTCGGACCAACAGAAACTCGGCCGAGTCAGCCAAGGAGAAACCAAGTCGAGCCTAACTCGGCCCATAACTCGGCCGAGTTCTGGACCGAGTCAGGGACTGCTCCTCCCCCTTCTTCCGACGATCCTTCGAGTGCGATCAAGGGTCGATGTGAATGTCGTTTGCTTATGGCACGCTCGCGGGACCTCTCTCCAATTATTCAGGGACGTTCTCCTTGTATTTTATTGGTTCCAAATGCATGTTTTTCGGTTTTAAAGAATGTCGATGAGCTACCCGCTTCTGTGATTTCTCTTTTGCAGGAATTCATGGACGTCATGTCCGATGAGTTGCCGGACGGTCTACCTCCTATACGTGGGATTGAGCACCAGATTGATTTGGTGTCGGGCGCCTCCTTACCCAACCGGGCGGCATACAGGGCGAGCCTGGAGGAGACTAAAGAACTTCAACGACAAGTTACCGACCTCTTGGACAAGGGCTACATTCGTGAAAGCCTAAGTCCTTGCGGTGTCCCGGTAATCCTCGTACCGAAGAAGGAAGGCTCATGGAGAATGTGCATGGACTGCAGGGCCATCAATCAAATCACAGTGAAGTACCGTCATCCAATCCCTCGCCTTGATGATATGCTGGACGAGTTGCATGGGGCCACATTATTTTCAAAGATCGATCTTAGGAGTGGCTACCACCAAATCCGCATGAAGGAAGGCGACGAATGGAAGACGACATTCAAGACGAAGCATGGCCTTTATGAGTGGCTAGTCATGCCGTTCGGACTCACCAACGCACCGAGCACTTTTATGAGGTTAATGAATCACGTCCTTCGTCATTTTTTGGGGAAGTTTGTGGTTGTTTATTTTGATGATATTTTAGTGTATAGTCGGTCGTTGCATGAGCATGTTTTACACCCTAGACAGGTTCTAGAATGCCTTCGGAACGAGCAATTATATGCCAACTTGGCAAAATGTGTGTTTTGCTCGGACACAACGATTTTTCTAGGATTTGTTGTTTCTAAGGATGGGTTGCGGGTTGATGAAGAGAAGGTCCGCGCCATCAAGGAGTGGCCTACCCCAACTACACCGACCATGGTTCGATCTTTCTTGGGGTTGGCTGGCTTCTACAGGCGCTTTGTGTGCGATTTCAGCTCCATTGCCGTGCCTCTACATGAGTTGACAAAGAAAGGCGCCACCATTACTTGGGAGCCCAAGCATGAGGTGGCATTCAGGGTGCTAAAAGACCGCCTATGCCACGCCCCATTACTACAGCTGCCGGACTTTAACAAGACCTTTGAGGTTGAGTGCGACGCCTCCAACATTGGAATCGGTGGGGTGCTTCTCCAGGAGCGCCAACCCATCGCGTACTTCGGTGAAAAATTGTCAGGTGCTAAACTTAACTATTCTACTTTTGATAAAGAACTGTATGCTCTTATCAGGGTGTTGAAGACGTGGCAGCATTACTTGTGGCCAAAGGAGTTCATTATCCATACCGATCATGAGGCCTTGAAGTACATTAAGCATCAAACCACCCTCGGACGTCGGCATGCGAGATGGGTAGAGTTCATGGAGACCTTTCCCTATGTGGTGATGCATAAGAAAGGTAAGGAGAATGTGGTAGCCGATGCCCTTTCTCGCAGGTATGTTCTCTTGTCTTCCCTTGATGCTACAGTCTTTGGTTTTTCATTGATTAAGGAATTGTATTCGCATGATACTTTATTTAAATCTATTTATGAGACTTGCGCATCTCGGGGTTCCTTAGATTCCTACTTCCTTGACCAGGGGTACCTTTATAAGGGTGGAAAGCTATGCATACCATCTTCTTCTATTAGGGAACTCTTAGTTAAAGAGGCACATGAGAGTAGGGCACATTTCGGTATAGCCAAAACCGTAGCATCCCTTAAGGAGCATTTTTATTGGCCCAACATGACTAACCAGGTCACTAGGTTTTGCAATGCTTGTGTCACTTGCCATAGGGCCAAGTCTAGATCCAGTCCCTCACTATACACCCCTTTACCTATACCTGACCGTCCTTGGGAGGACATATCTATGGATTTTGTGATGGGGTTGCCTAGGTCTAAGAAGGGGAGGGACTCTATTTTTGTCGTGGTTGATAGGTTCTCGAAGATGGCACATTTTATACCATGTAAGGGCACTAACAATGCTGCGGATTGTGCTTCACTTTTCTTCGACAATGTTGTGCGTTTACATGGTATACCGCGTTCTATTGTCAGCAATAGGGACGTGAAATTTGTTAGCCATTTTTGGAGGACTTTGTGGGGTAAGCTAGGTATCAATCTCTTATTCTATACTAGCTACCACCCGCAGACTGATGGCCAGACCGAGGTGACCAACCGGACCTTAGGGACTTTGCTTAGGACCATGCTTAGGACCAACCCGCGCCGTTGGGTGGACTTACTACCTTTTGTTGAGTTCTCTTATAACAGGTCTGTCCATTCCGCGACGAACATGTCGCCATTTGAGGTGGTGTACGGCCGGAACCCGCTATCACCGCTGGACTTGGTGCCACACCCGCTGAAGGATGGTGATCATGTACGTGGAGTTGCTCGGGCGGAGATGATACATGAGTTGCATGCTAGGACAAAGGAGCAGCTGGAGAGGAGAGCCCGGCAGCTGGAGCAGAAGGCCAACAAGGGCCGGCGTCGCGTCACTTTCGCGCCCAGGGACCTTGTTTGGTTGCATTTGAGGAAGGATCGGTTTCCGTCAAAGAGACGATCCAAGCTCGACCAGAGAGGTGATGGCCCGTTCAAGGTTTTGGAAGCTTACGACCCCAATGCCTACAAGCTTGAGCTTCCCGCAGAATATGGAGTTCACAGCACCTTCAACATTGAAGACCTCTCCCCCTACACACCGCCAGACCTTGACATTGCCGAATCAGGGACGATTCGAGGCCAAGAAGGGGAGAATGATGCGGGACAGCCCTTGACATTGACGGAGGCCGATGAGGAAGAGTCGCTTAGCATTTGGTCAGACGGATCAATTACGAGAGCTCGTGCCAGAGCCATTGCCCACGCGACTACGAGCATTGTCGCTAAAGCATTTGCAAGGAATGGAGCGAACTCAACTTCCACACCTACCACTGTTATGTGTTCGGTGACCACTTATCAAGAGGAGTAGTCATAAACATTATTAGACATCTTGGAAATTGTTTTTATTTGTTTACTCTCGTATTTTGCATTATTACCATTTTTGGGCATTAGAAAAGTTATTATTTTCGGTAACTTAGGATCCTTTATATTTGAACTTGAAACTCTAATTTTAGCACGTTGAATTGAAGCAAGCCTTGTTGTGAGAATTTCTCCACCCCTTGCTCAACGTCAACCCTAACCTAATCTTCTTTGATCTGCCCCCACGCCCCCTCTGCTGTTCGAAATTCCTGATGACCGGAATCACTGTTGCATCGCCGGCGTTGAAGACGATCTCCCTCTTCCTCGCGACGCCGGTACCGCTCTTCCCCTGTCCATCTCGTCACCTCCTTCCCAGCGTCCGTTCGATCTCGTCATCGACAGCCTTGTGCCGATCGATGTGGTGTCTCCCGCCCAGTTTCTTCTCCGGCGTCCTGCGCTGCCTGACCTGCCCTCCGGTGTCCCTCTCCGATCGTTTCCAGTCGCCGAGCACGCCATTGACGGGCAAGCTGCTCCCTCGATCGAGTTGTCACGTTTCAGTCGTGTCTCTCGTGTTCGTCCGGTGCACCGTTGTTCCACCGAGTCAATAGTTAATTAGCATATCATCTTTGCTAATTAATTGTTGTCCTCATCCCTGTTCGTTGTTTAACCGAGACAACTCCGGCGGTTGCAAAGTTAATTAGCAATTCCTTTGCTAAATTAATAACTGGAATCATCATTCACAATCCAAGAGAGTCGATCTTTATCCGTGTCCTACCTAGATCCGTCCCAAGTGAAGCCACTTCAAAGGGATTTTCGCATCATTTTTCTAAGGGCGTTTCTTACCACGAATATATAATTTACTTAATAAATGATAAACTAAAACACCTAAATAACAAACTACTTTAAATTACTAAATTTGAAATAAACTACAACAAACTATTTCACAACTATATAATAGAATACATAAAATAAAAAAATAATGATGCTAACCTAAAATATGTATTCATCGTATGAATATTTTAATCAAAGTTCTAAACTACAACAAACTATTTTAAATTACTAAATTTGAAATAAATTTCGGAATAAATATATACGTACCCGTAAATTATCGCCATGAATCAAATCAAGACCGTGTACATCATCTAAGTGCTCAAATGGACCGAGTGCATCATCCACCCTTGACAAAGACATTATCTCAAATGGATTAATGCCAAAATGGACGAAATAGTTGCATATATATAACAACAAAATGGATCAATGCCAAAAAGTTACCGTTGTAAAGCGGTAACTTCTTGGGCGCAACCTGGATGCGCCCAAGAACTTGTTATTTTTTTCATCATATTTTTGGGCACAACCACGTTGCGTCCAAAATTCATTAATTAAATTATATTTATAATATTTTTTCAATAAACCCCAAAAATATATATTTTTTTTATAGATTTTCTATAAAAATAATAATTAATCATCGAATCCTAAACCAAACCGATTGATTCTTAAAAATATATTTCAAATTTGAAAAAAAAATCAAACCGGCTCTTGAGCGCAACCTGGTTGCGCCCAAGATTAAAACTTTTTTTTAAAAAAAAAATCAGATTTTGGGCGCAACCATGTTGCGCCCAAAACCGGGTGCGCTGCAAGAAAAAACGGGTGCGAAAAAGAATTCCCAGAGTAGTCCGTACGTAGAGGCGAGATTTAACTGAAAAAAGTGTGTGTAGGGAGGGAATAATTTCTTACAAATAGTGCTCATTTTTATATATACACATAATTATGTTATGGTATATTAAAATAAACAAAGAAAAATTAATTACTTAAATTACAAAGTAGCCTATAATTATACTTATGTATTTTATATTGTTTTATAAACCCTATAGTAAAAATCGATCGGATAAGCTAATATATTATATACTAAGGGTGATAAACTAATACTACATGCAAACTATACCTTTAGGCCTATTTAAGCCTTTGATTTTGTCTTTAAAAATTAACATTCAATGATATAGAATGCTAACTTTTAAATATATATAGATGTATTTTGCGCCTCTTGCTAAGCTATGAGGGGCCTTTTGTGGGCTTCAGTTGGCGTGTAATTTAGGTTACAGAATGGTGATGCCCGATCTTGATTCTAAGTTGGTGGTTCGCTTCCTTACTAAGGGATTGCATTACACCCACCAGTGTGTCATACATATAGAGAGGCTAATTTTGTTGCTGGTGAGTTCGCCGACTATGCATTTACGCTTTTTCTAGGATTTCATGTTCTTGGTGATCCGCCAAATAGCATTTATTCTCGTATAATAGACATTGTTATAGGGGTAGCTAGACCTCGTATGATCTCTTACTAGTTACTTTTTTTCTTCTAATAGGACTCTCGCCCTAACTAAAAAGAAAAATGTTGATGTACCTGTACGTACTTGTGCGTTGATGTTGATGATTGATTTATAGGATGTAAACATTGTTGTTGAATAGCAAGGCAAAAATTATAGAAAGCTAGTATTACCATTACATTTTAATCTTCCTTGTTTGATACAGGTCAAAGATGAAACAAATATACAATTGCATTTTTGATACATACATCACTCGAGCATGATGTCGATCAGAATGGTTTCGAGGGCAGCAACCAAATCATCAAGCTTAGCTCCTCTCACCTCCTTGACGATCTTGCTATCTTTCAGGATTTTGAAAGTAGGAACCACCTTAAGCCCCAGTTCCTTAGCCAACGACTGCCACCACGTACATCACACAAATTAAAATGTCATCCCTTTTTAAGCATTTAATTTGATACTAGGAAACGCACCTTGTTTTCTTGGTTGCAGTCGAGCTTTAGGAAGATGCAGTCCACATACTTCTCCGATAGTTCCTCGAATTTCGGAGCTATGATTTTACAGGGTCCGCACCTTCACACCAAAAAAGCCCAAAATCATTAATCCTTAACTAATTTTGCAATTCAAAAACCTAGAATCGAGGGACGAAATAAATTACCATTGAGTGTACATATCAAGAACGACGGGTTTATCACCGGCGCCATTAACGATGGGCCAGAACGAGTCCTGGTTGACCTCGGTGACTGTCCCCACGAGCGCATCGCCGGCGACGGCATCCAGTCTCGCCCTAACTACCGATTTCCTCCTGGAAGTCGTTGAAATCCTATCTCCGATGGCGGTAACTCCGTTGTATCTCCTGGAGGAGGATACGGAGCCGACGCCGTATGATAGCGTCCGTTCTGGGGAAGTGATCGAGTGTGGCGCCGACCACGAGGAGTGGGAGCAGGCGATTCTCAAGGCCATTGGATGTAATTTCTGTGATGATTGAGATCAATCTCTCGCTCACTTGGCTGTTATTTTAAGTGTGAGGCGGAAACAGAGTCGAGAGTGAGGACGGAGGGATTGCTGGGGTGCAAAGACGATTATGTCCTTTTGTGTTCAGAAGGTGTAGATTTGTGGGACTGGGAGTGGGAGGCAGATATCCAGGGGTGGTTTCGTCACTCGAGAAGATTAGTGAGCGTTAGAATATTGTTCGTCGCAATCAAGTTACTGTATTCAATGGCGGTTTTTTGATTTTGTGGTGCGAAGAGAGTGGATATACCTAATGATGCTGGACCGTACAATAAGAAAGATAGACTTGGGAAAATCTAAAATTAAGCATTGATTAGCAGCTATAATCCTTTCCAATGAAGGTTATAACAATTACTCCCTCAGTCTAAAATTACATGTCTTTCTAGTCTTAAAATTTTGTTTAAAAATAGTTATTTTTTAAGTTATTTTGATTATCTTTTTTCAAATTTTATCCTTAATTATTAATATGGTTTATTCATCCAAAAAATTGTAGTGTTACTTTTAAGCAATTTAATAAGGACATATTAGACTAATTTTTATTTTCTTAAACATTGTGTCAAACTCTAAAAAGACATCTAATATTAAACGGATGGAGTATTAATTTCAAATTTACTTTTTGTCACTCGCATCAACCAAATGAATCACATTTACCAAATCATTATAATTTACATTAGTAAGAAAAAATATCATGCAAAATCATCATAAATCTTGTATAGCCTAAGTGCATTGAAAGTATGTAAGCAAATACTTTCAATACAGTTGGGCAAAATCATCAAAAATCTTATATAGCCTAAATGTATGGGAAGTATTGAAATTGCAATGATAAGAATGTATTTGGATTAATTTTAAATAATATATTAAATTATATTATCTTGTATTACATTATAATCTATTATGAATAGATTATAATCTATTATGGATTGTAGTCTATACACACCCTAAATCGTACCTCTTTCTACTCATATTTCAATCCAAATGGGAGCGGGTCAACTTAAAACTTTGGGCTAGTTTATAAGTTCCTACAAGGCCTATTGGACAAGAAACCTCGAATGGCCCGTTTCTCACGGAGCACAACACTTATTTCTAATAAAAAAATAAAACCACTTATATTTTTTGTAATTTTGTCATTATAAGTATTAAGGACCCTTTTGGTATCAAGCACAACTATGGACTTCAATCATACATATGCATGTGTTCGATATATCTTAATTTTGATATTAAACTAAAATATGGTGTTTGGTATATTGATATTAATCATAGTGAAGTTTTGATATCTCTCACAAAATAAGTATATCAAAGATACCCATTATATGAATATTCGCTATTATAATATCACTCGAAACCATATTTATGATTTCGATGCCCAACGAGCCAACATATATCATGATGGAAGACAATTCCCTTCATGTTTTGATGACAACAAACACTATAAATTTTATGTAGTTTGTTGTTCCCTAGTGTTTCATGTTTTAACAAAGAAGGAACAATGAAGAACCAAAAAAGAGAAGTAGAACTTAAGCAACAACGAAGCAACGCAAGGAGAACGATTTCACGGAAATGTTCATGTGTAATGCAAATAGGTGGATCAACAACTAAGCAAAGAGAGATTGGTACGTTGTTGGTTTCGTCAAGATTTTATCTATCATACTATGAGAGTATCTCAAGGCTTGATGCACAAGAGTTGAAGATTTGGTAGATTAGGAAGATATCTCAACGAACAAGTAAGCTGCCTCGTTGTTCGTTGCTTTGATATCGCATTACACGACTTGGGCTATCCTATCCCCCTATGGTGATTTTAGGAAAACCCCCAGTCCCACACCATTCTGATTAGAAGCGTCGTCGGTGTATAGTGTTCATTTCAGGGGGACAGAGTCATCAATTTGCAATAATTTTTTACGCGATATGCTCTTCATAGGTTGCGCTGAAATCAACCTCAAAATCTGCCAAAGCCTACGACTTGATTGTTGTGCGCGTCTCGTATTGGATGTCATAGCCGCTGAGGTGGCTGAAGATCTCATAGATATTAGGGGGAAGACATGGAGGTACGATGGTCACGATTCACCAAGGCTCTCTCGATTCCCTTCATGGCCTGTGACATCATCATTGGTTGTTTCCATATTTTATTGACTTCATGCGGTATAAGTGATGACGATGGCATCTTCGCTTCAAGTTACGTCATGCATTCCAAGGGTCTAAAGCTTCATTAATGACAATGATGGTGTCACGTTACTCGTCCATTCTCTCTTGTGCTACAACATCCTCTAGCTGCATGGATGATGATGGCGGCGTCGATGACGTACATTGTATGTCTCCCTTTTCCTATGGTATAGCATCTTTAGGGTTCATTGATGGGGATGATGACGTCTATGTTGTATACTTACTCTCTCCTTCGCTCATGCGCTTAAGCATTCATCCGGTTTGTGGATGGCGACGATGGTCTCCATGCCGTACAAATATTTATCTGGTTCTCTAACGATGACGACGTAGGACTTAGTGACTGGTGCCTTTTCGCTCTATATTGTATCAACGTCCATCGGGTTCTTCGTCAGTGATGATGGTGATTTCATTATTTGCGCCCATCCGCTCCATACCATATCCACATCTATCGGGCTCCTCCTCGGCGGTGATAATAGTGGACTTCATGATTTGCGTCCATCCGCTACATGCTGTATCAATATCTATCGCCTTCCTCCTCGGCGGTGATGATAGTGGACTTCATGATTCGCGCCCATCCGCTACATGCCATATCAACATCTATCGTGCTCCTCCTCGGCGGTGATGATAGTGGACTTCATGATTTGCGCCCATCCGCTATATGCCGTATCAACATATATCGGGCTCCTCCTCGACGGTGATGATAGTGGACTTCATGATTCATGCCCATCCGCTACATGCCGTACCAACATCTATCGGGCTCCTTCTCGACGGTGATGATAGTGACTTCATGATTCGTGCCCATCCGTTACATGCCGTATCAACATCTATCGGGCTCCTCCTCGACGGTGATGATATTGGACTTCATGAGTTGAGTCCATCCGTTATATGACGTATCAACATCTATTGGGCTCCTCCTCGGCGGTGATGATATTGGACTTCATGAGTTGAGTCCATCCGCTATATGACGTATCAACATCTATTGGGCTCCTCCTCGGCGGTGATGATATTGGACTTCATGAATTTAGCCCATCCGTTATATGTCGTATCAACATCTACCAGGCTCCTCCTCGGCGGTGATGATAATGGACTTCATGATTCACGCCCATCCGCTACATGCCGTATCAACATCTATCGGGCTCCTCCTCAGTGGTGATGATAGTGGACTTCATGATTCGCATCCATCCGCTACATGCCGTACCAACATCTATCGGGCTCCTCTTCAGCGGTGATGATAGTGGACTTCATGATTTGACCCCATCCGCTACATGTCGTATCAACATCTATCGGGCTACTCCTCGATGGTGATGATAGTGGACTTCATGATTTATGCCTATCTGCTACATGCCGTATCAACATCTATCGGGCTCCTCCTCGGCGGTGATGATATTGGACTTCATGAGTTGAGCCCATCCGCTACATGCCGTATCAACATCTATCGGGCTCCTCCTCGGCGGTGATGATAGTGGACTTCATGATTCGCGTCCATCCGCTCCGTGCCGCACCTGAAAAACCCAAGGGGGTGGACCCTTGGGAAGACCCTCAACGAAAGCAAAGTCAGTTGGGGCCTTCAACATGATGAAACTTTATATAAAGGAAGAGTCTATAGAAATAAAGAGTTTGAAGATGATGAATATGAGGTGATGTTGGATGAAGCTTTTGATGTTCTTGAAGTGGCGGCAACGGGATGAAGAACTTGAAGATCATGCTCGAGAATTGAAGAAGTTGAGGAGCTTGAAGTAAACTTGATGGATGATGCAATTTGAAGAACTTGAAATAGAGCTCTTGATCAATGCTTGAAGAATCTATGAAAAACTTGATGATTGAAGAATAAAGTATCCCCTTGATTTTTGAGTTCTCCCACAATGTGCCTCTTAAACTCCTCCCATTATAGAAGAAGAAGAAGCCCTTTTAATGGCTGTTATTCCTTTTTTTTTTATAGTTGAAGGAGTGCATAAAGCCATACCCACGTGGATGGTTTTGATGACTTCGACATGTAGAGGAATGGGGCGGATCGTACTTTTCCTGGATTTCAGCATACGGCATCACTGTTCATGACGCCACCTCTCATACTCAATTAATGTGGAGACCATACGGACACGCCAACTCAGATCCAACCGTACGGACAAGATTCAACCGAGATTTCCCTTGTATGAACACGCTTTCGTTGGATTTGATTTGTACTTGCTCATGTGACTTGGGTACTCTTGAATCTTAATCAAATCTTCTAACACGTGGGTTAATCACTTTCTCAAGACCTTTTTCATGTCGTATGTCCATCTAGTGACCGTATGTGTTGGCGATCACAGTCATACGGAAGGATGATGTTGGATCCATCTTGTTGCTGATTCATACTTGCTTATATGCATGACATTGGTACTTCTAAGTCTTGATATCTTCTCGTTCATGGATGGGCCTTTTCTTCAGGGCTTTTTTCATCCCGTATGTGTGCAATGACTACTACAATGCGGTATGTTGATGACACTGATGATACAATACGTTGACGATTTTGATGATACTGTACGTTGACAATTTTGATGATGCTGTACGTTGGTGATTTTGATGATGCTGTGTTGACGATTTTGATGATGTTGTACGTTGGTGATTTTGATGATGTTGTACGTTGATGATGGAAGACCTAGACCGTTGCTCCCCTTCTTATGTGATGTCGTCATCCCTAAGCTTTGAGCTTTACGTATACGGTAGCGGTGTCCGATTCGTACCATGATGTGATGCCCAATTTTTATAGGATCATTGGCCATGCTTTGTTGACTGTTGAGTTGACTTTTTATACAAGGGGGTTTACACGTGGTTGTTATTTTATCGCTCCATGTGTGAGCGCCCATTTTTGACATTGTCAGACAACCTCATACTTTATGGGGTTCGCAGTCACTCCATGAAGTAGAAAATCAAAAATTCCCGATAGAAGTCAACTCAATTTATGAAAAGAATAGTGCGGTATCGAGGCACTTCCGCCACCCATTACATTTCTTCTATCAGCCGCATCTCACGTGCCGCTCTTCTTTTTTGGTTTTTCGTTGGCATACTGCATGTTGTCTTCTTTATTTATCCTCATTCTTTTTTTGTGAATTTCGTGTAGCATTTTATGTGGTTGAAGGAAATGAGGTCCCGTCTTCAGGGTGATACCGTATCGTTTGCGTGTCGTTCTGAGATCGAATCCTCGAAGGCGGCCCGTCGGTCGGTTGAGGAGAAGTTGGCGAGATTAAGATGCAACGGTGATGGAGTACAAGAGTTCTGTTCCGATGGATTTGCATTTGGCCCATGAGAACATCCATTGGCTGCAGAGAGGAATGGGCATTGGTGCTCGCGAATACGCGCTCAAGATTAGGGAAGACCGAAATGTTCGTGACTCCTTTGTCTTGGATTACAATGACCATTGTAGCTTTAGTCCTCCTGTTGTCGATGAGTATGTGTCGCCAACTTCCAATGAGCTTGATGTGTTGCTTCAGCGCCTAAGAGGCGGGATGAATCCTTACGAGGCAGAGGTGACCCAAACTCCAAGGGATGACGTAGGAGGATCCACGAATGATGGTGTTGGGGGCGAGTGATGAGTTTGTGAGTTAGTCCATATGGTCCTGACTAGCTTGCGTTCACGTTCATTTTTTGGTTTGCTTTCCTTTTGACGTAGTCATGTATTCTTTTGTTGAACCTCGTCGGGCTTTTGTGGTGGTTGTTTTGCTTGTACAACGTTTTATGGTCATGTTGTCTCTATATGAGGGTAACATTTGTAACGTTGTACACTCATGTTGGTTGCTACTATATGATGCAGTTTGTTTTTGAATGAATGGTATTCATCGATCTTTATTCCGTACACCCTTCTTGTAGCCTTTTTGTTGAATTGCCTTTTTTTTAGCTATGTAGTTTGTCATATTTGCTTGTGGCGGTTTTAGATCCTCCCTGAGGTGATAACGTGATTTTTGCGGGTTTTGCTACGGGAAAATGGTGGCAACACATGCCTCAAGGGCCGATGGACCTTACCAAGCGACAACATGATCCTTACGACATCATGGACCTCGCTACGGAAAGATGGTGGCAACACCAGCCTCAAGGGCCGATGGACCTCACCAAGCGGCAACATGATCCTTACAACATCATGGACCTCGCTACGAGAAGATGGTGGCAACACCAACCTCAAGGGCCGATGGACCTCACCAAGCGACAACATGATCCTTACGACATCATGGACCTCACTACGGGAAGATGATGGCAACACCAGCCTCAAGGGCCGATGGACCTCACCAAGTGGCAACATGATCCTTACGACATCATGGAACTCACTACAGGAAGATGGTGGAAATACCAACCTCAAGGGACAATGGACCTCACCAAGCGGCAACATGATCCTTACGGCATCATGGATTTCGTTACGGGATGATGGTGGCAACACCAGCCTCAAGGGCCGATGGACCTCACCAAGCGGCAACATGATCCTTTTGGCATCATGTATCTTGCTATATGATGATGGTGGCAACACCAACCGCAAGAGTTGATGGATATCACCAAGAAGCAACATGATCCTTTCAGCATCATGGATCTCGCTACGGGATGATGGTGGTAACACTAGTCTTAAGGGTTGAAGGATCTCACCAAGAGGCAACATGATCCTTTCGGTATCATGGATCTCGCTACAGAATGATGGTGGCAGCACGAGCCTCAAGGGCTGATGGATCTTACCAAGCAGCAACATGATCCTTTCAACATCATGGATCTCGCTACGGGATGATGGTGACAACACCAGCCTCAAGGGATGATGGATCTCACCAAGCGGCAACATGATCCTTTCGGCATCATGGATCTCGCTACGGGGTGATGGTGGCAGCACTAGCCTTAAGGGCTAATGGATCTCACCAAGCGGCAACATGATCCTTTCAACATCATGGATCTCGCTACGGGATGATGGTGGCAACATCAGCCCTTGCCTCAAGGGCTGATGGATCTCACCAAGCGGCAACATGATCTTTTCGGCATCATGGATCTCACTTTACTTGTGCTTGGGAACCGTTTTCACATTTCAAGGTTTAGACATATGGACTTACATCTCTCTCATGCATTTAAGAGGAAATCTTACATATATTTTAATGGATGAGTCTTCAAGAATAATATTTCTTTCACTTTGTCGAGCTTCATGTTGCTCTATCTTTGGTTCCCGAAGTTGATGCTTTGTCACAATTTTTGATGCTTTGCATAAAATTAATATTGTCCAGGATGCTACACAACGACGTGTTTGTTCCAACTCATTTGGAGACGACTTGCCACTATCTTTATTGGTTCGTTCCAGACAAAACAGTATCCAAGTGGCTTTACTGTGGTCTATAATGATGAACTTCCGCTTCAACGCTCTCTACATTGTTACACTGTTGTCTTCAATGATGAACTTCAGCTCTAACGTTCTCTATGTTGTTGCACCATTGTCTTTAATGATGAACTTTAGCTTCAACACTCCACGTCGTTGCACCGTTGTCTTTAATGATGAACTTCAGCTCCAACGTTCTCCATGTTGTTGCACCATTGTCTATAATGATGAACTTCGACTTCAATGCTCTCCACATCGTTGCACCGTTGTCTTTCATGATGATCTTCAGCTCCAACGTTCTCCATGTTGTTGCACCATTGTCTTTAATGATGAACTTCAGCTCCAACTTGTCGAAGGTTGGTGAATTAATCCATATATTCCTTCTCCCTTTCTTATCCATGATGGTAGGGAATCGAGCTTGGCGGAAGCGTCTTAGCCTGGAAAGTAAGTTCCCACAAACGGTGCCAGTGAAGATCTCAAAGATATTAGGGGGAAGACTTGGAGGTACGATGATCACGATCCACCAAGGCTCTCTCAATGTCCTTCATGGCATGTGACATCATCACTGTTTTTTTCCACATTTTATTGACTTCATGCGGTATGAGTAATGACGATGGCATCTTTGCTTTGAGTTACGTCATGCATTCCAAGGGTCTAAAGCTTCATTGTTGACAATGATGGTGTCCTGTTACTTGTCCATTTTCTCTTGTGCTCCAACACCCTCTAGGTGCATGGATGGGATGATGATGATGATGGCGTCGATGACGTACACTGTATGTCTTCCTTTTCCTATGGTATAGCATCTTTAGGGTTCATTGATGGGGATGATGACGTCTATGTAGTATACTTACTCTCTCATTCGCTCATGCGCTTAAGCATTCATCCGGTTTGTGGATGGCGACAATGGTCTCCATGCCGTACAAATATTTATCTTGTTCTCTGGCGATGATGACGTAGGACTTAGTGATTAGTGTCATTTCGCTCTATATTGTATCAACGTCCATCGGGTTCTTCGTCGTTGATGATGGTGATTTCATTATTTGTGCCCATCCGCTCCATGCCGTATCCATATCTATCGGGCTCCGCCGCGGCGGTGATAATAGTGGACTTCATGATTTGTGCCCATCCGCTACATGCCATATCAACATCTATCGGGCTCCTCCTCAGCGATGATGATAGTAGACTTCATGATTTGCGCCTATCCGATACATGTTGTATCAACATCTATCGGGCTCCTTCTCGGCGGTATTGATAGTGGACTTCATGAGATGAGCCCATCTGCTACATACTGTATCAACATCTATCGGGCTCCTCCTCGGTGGTGATGACAATGGACTTTATGATTCGCGCCCATCCGCTACAAACCGTATCAACATCTATCGGGATCCTCCTCGGCGGTGATGATAATTGACTTCATGATTCGCGTCCATCCGCTACATGCCACATCAACATCTATCGGGCTCCTCCTCGGCGGTGACGATATTGGACTTTATGAGTTGAGCCCATCCGCTACATGTCGTATCAACATCTATCGGGCTTCTCCTCGGCGGTGATGATAGTGGACTTCATGATTCATGCCCATCCGCTACATGCCATATCAAAATCTATTGGGCTCCTCCTCGGCGGTGATGATATTGGACTTCATGAGTTGAGCCCATCCACTACATGTAGTATCAACATCTATCGGGCTCCTCCTCGGCGGTGATGATATTGGACTTCATGAGTTGAGCCCATCCGCTACATGCCGTATCAACATCTATCGGGCTTCTCCTCGGCGGTGATTGTAGTGGACTTAATGATTCGCGCCCATCCGCTACATGCCGTATCAACATCTTCGGGCTCCTCCTCTGCGATGATGATAGTGGACTTCATGATTCGCGCCCATCCGCTACATGTCGTATCAACATCTATCGGGCTTCTCCTCGGCGGTGATGATAGTGGACTTCATGATTTGATCCCATCCACTACATGCTGTATCAACATCTATTGGGCTCCTCCTCAGTGGTGATGATAGTGGACTTCAGGATTTGCGCCTATCCGCTACATGTTGTATCAACATCTATCGGACTCCTCCTCAGCGGTGATGATATTAGACTTCATGAGTGGAGCCCATCCGATACATGCCGTATCAACATCTATTGGGCTCCTCCTCGACGGTGATGATAGTGGACTTCATGATCCGTGCCCATCTGCTCTGTGTCGCACCTGAAAAACCCAAGGGGGTGGACCCTTGGGAAAACCCTCAACGAAAGCAAAGTCAATTGAGCCTTCAACATGATGAAACTTTATATAAAGGAAGAGTCTATAGAAATAAAAAGTTTGAAGATGATGAATATGAGGTGATGTTGGATGAAGATTTTGATGTTCTTGATTTTCGGCAACGGGATGAAGAACTTGAAGATCATGCTCGAGAATTGAAGAAGTTGAGGAGCTTGAAGTAAACTTGATGGATGATGGAATTTGAAGAACTTGAAATGGAGCTCTTGATCAATGCTTGAAGAATCTATGAAAAACTTGATGATTGAAGAATAAAGTATCCCCTTGATTTTTGAGATCTCCCACATTGTGCCTCTTAAACCCCTCCCATTATAGAAGAAGAAGAAGCCCCTTTTAATGGCTGCTATTCCCTTCCTTTTATAGCTGAAGGAGTGCATAAAGCCATGCCCACGTGGATGGTGATGATGACTTAGGCGTGTAGATGAATGGGGCAGATCGTCCTTTTCTTGGATTTCAGCATATGACATCACTATTCATGACGCCACCTCTCATACTCAATTAATGCTGAAATTGTACGGACACGCCAACTCATATCCTACCGTATGGAAAAGCTTCGACCGAGATTTCCCTTGTACAAACACGCTTCTGTTGGATTTTATTTGTACTTGCTCACATGACTTGGGGTACTCTTGAATCTTAAGCAAATCTTCTCACACATGGGTCGATCACTTTCTCAAGACCTTTTTGATGCCGTATGTCCATTTGGTGACCGTATGTGTTGGCGATCACAGTCATACGATACAAGGATAATGTTGGATCCATCATGTTGTTGATTCATAGTTGCTTACATGACATTGGTACTTCTAAGTCTTGATGATTCTTCTCGTTAATGGATGGGCCTTTTCTTTGGGGATTTTTTCATCCCGTACGTTTACGATGAGTACTACGATGCGGTATGTTGATGAAACTGATGATACAATACGTTGACGATTTTGATGATATTGTACGTTGATGATTTTGATGATGTTGTACGTTGGTGATTTTGATGATGTTGTACGTTGACAATTTTGATGATGATGTACGTTGATGATTTTGATGATGTTGTACGTTGATGATGGAAGACCTAGGCCGTTGCTCCCCTTCTTATGTAATTTTCCTGACTGGAGGTGTCGTCATCTCTAACCTTTGAGCTTTACGGATCATTGACCATGCTTTGTTGACTGTTGAGTTGACTTCTTATACAAGGGGGTTTACACGTGGTTGTTATTTTAACGCTCCATGTGTGAGTGCCCATTTTTGACATCGTCAGTGGCCTCCCACTTCGTCATCCTCCTAGACAACTCTAGTTTACTCATTATGTTCTTGATGAGGTAGTTGGTTCTTACTTTGATAGTGTGGGCCTCGAAGTGAGGTTTTAGCTTGATGTACATCGTGATGAGGGATAGGGTTAACTTCTTCATGGGTGAGTGTTTTGGGGCGAAAATATCGGACGACCTAAATCGCCTTAGACGGGGTAACGAGTCGATCGGGTAATAGAAATCAATCCAAACCAAACAGACAATCAACAAATAAAGAATAGATACGAAATAGCAAGTGTTGGGCCTGGCATCCCCGGAGAAGATGGATCAAGTGAATCGAGCCCAAGCCCATTGCAGATCGGAAGAACAAAGGAGAAGGCCCAGAGGAGGCGACAAGGCTTCTCTGGTCGAATGCCCTCCAACAGGATCGCGAGAATCTCGCCATACATTTAATGTCCAGATCACGCAACGTCCACAACATTCAAACCACTATAATTGCAGCAATTAAATGGCATAATCCTTGCCATTGCTCTCGGCATTGAAGACGAAGATATTAGAAAAACATAACGGTCACAATGGAAAAGAACTTACCATATTTGGACGACGAAGAAGATAAGAGGATACGAACACATTAACGCTAGACACACAAGCATCCTGACTCACAAACGAATCAGAACAACACTTACGCTGCCCGCTTAGCTCTCTAGCAATCATCTGCGCTTACTCTCCACCGGTCGCCACCTAAAAGTCATCGGTCGAGTCCTACACGACCACTCAGTCTAAACTACGATAAGTTGTATCTCGATTCGATCCGATCAATACATTATCTAATAAAATCATCTCACTATTCCACATTTATTCTTTGCTTGTCAATTATCTGCTTGGTTTGGATTGTTCTCTATCACCCGATCGACTAGTTACCCCGTCTAAGGCGATTTAGGTCGTCCGATCCTTTCGCCCCAAAACAATTTGGCGCCCACCGTGGGGCAACTTGCCGATCACCCTTCCGAAACTTTCCAACCATGACTATTGACCCACCTACCGACAACCAAGAACCACGTCTCGAAGACGGAACCCAAGATGTAGTAATCACAATCGAAAATCCTACTCCAACCCAGTTCCAAGAACTTTCGCAAAATATGGCCACCCTTCAAGAGGAACTAGCCCAGCAACGCCAAAAGACCGAGGCCCTAGCCGCTTTGTCAACCCAAACCGAAGCCGAGATCGCGCAACTAACCCATGAAAATGAGTCTCTTAAGTCACAGGTACAGTCAGTGGCTTCAGGATATAGGAACGTGCCCGTCCACGGCGGCGTCCGAACACGCCTCGACATGGACAACATCGAGCCGACGCCTCCGAGCATACGACATCCCGGACACACTGAGGGTACGTCTCGAACTCCTTTCACTAGTCCATTTTCGACTAGCCATGTCACCTTTTCCACACCGATCGGGTCTGCTGGGGCCCGAATCGATGAACCGCAGGTTACCAATCCTCCAGATGTCCTGGCTCTTTTCCAGCAGACGCTCGACAGACACACGAAGACGATCGACGATCGCTTCAACAAGCTCCCAGGAGTCCCGCAACCAATCGAGAGGGAAACGTCCAGCGGATTCGAAGAATCCCCGTTCGTCGAAGAAATCGCAAGGGTCGAGATCCCCAAGAAGTTCCATCTCCCCAACATGGCGACGTTCAACGGCACCACCGATCCAGATGACCATATCTTTCTCTATAAACAAAAACTAATGGCCGCATCTGTTTCAAGGGAGAGCCGCGAGGCTGTCATGTGCAAAAGCTTTGGCACAACCCTCGCGGGTCCCGCACTAACGTGGTTTATGCGTTTGCCTCAGGGAATGATTACATCCTTTGCGGATCTGGTCAACTCTTTCAAGAGTCAATTTGCTAGCAGTCGAAGGTTCGAAAGACAATCAAGCGACCTCTACCGAGTCACACAAAGGTATAACGAACCCCTTCGGAATTATCTTAACAGGTACAATAAGGAAAAAGTGGCGATCCCCCACTGCGACGTCACAACCTCCATTGAGGCCTTCCGACAAGGTCTGGTCAAAGACAGCAATCTCTACAACGAGATTACCAAGTACGCGTGTAAAAGTTTTGAAGATGTCCAAGCCAAAACCATGGCCGAGGTAAGATTGGAAGAAGACCGAGAGTCGCGTAAAGCCTCACGCGGACCCGATCCATCCGACCGTAAAAATCCCCCCGACAACCGTCGAGACAGACGATCTCATCCCTATTCCCGTAATCGAAACGAACCAAATCAGGTAAACTCTTTTCAAGACAGGTCACAGGAATGGAAAGACGGTTCGGCGTTGCCTCCTAGGGTCCAGTCTTATAATTTCAATGTTTCCGTGTCGGAGCTCGTCAAGAGTTTCGACAAATACGGAAAAAGGTAAGATGGCCCCAAAAGAGCGACCGGCCGGATGTTAAGAAGGACATGAGTCGATGGTGCGAATTCCACGGCGACCATGGTCTTTCGACCGACGAGTTCATCGCCCTGCAGAAGAAAGTCGCTAGGCTGCTCTCACAGGGGCTCCTGCGCGACGTAATCTCGGAGCGGGCAAAGGCCACCATGGAACGTCGAGATCAGGTAAAACAGAACAAACCCCCATCTCCCGTCCATACAAAAGTTGTCAATAACATTTCAGGTGGATCGGATATATGTGGAAACACATACTCCGCGGCTAAGCGACACGCTAGGGAAAGCAAGGGCGACAAGCCCGAGGCATCGGAATTCAAGCCAAGGAGGACATCTGACCTTTCGACGGTCACATTCGACGAATCCGATTCCGACGGGTCGGATAGTCACCACGATGGTCTGGTAATCTCTTTGTCTATTGGTAATTGTTTAATACAGAGAGTACTAATCGATACAGGGAGTTCGACAAACCTCTTGACCTTTGACGCTCTTAAAGAAATGGGTCTGACTGAGAATGACCTAATCAAGAAGTCGACCCCACTAGTCGGGTTCAGTGGTGAGGTTAAGCATACGACTGGTGAAATCATTCTAACCACATACGCTGGAGGAATCAACCAACAGGTGAAATTCTTAGTCCTAGACTGTCCGTCTCCCTATAATTGTATTCTTGGCAGGCCATGGATACACGCTATGAAGGCAGTACCTTCAACGTATCATCAAGTCATCAAATTCCCCACTGAATGGGGAGTCCAAGAGATCAAAGGACCGCAAAAGAATGCTACGTCGCTTCCATGAAGTGTGCAGTCGAACACAAGACCGCATAGCAACCACAGAGCGGTGAAGGGCCTAGTCGGTACGTCGAACCAGAAATGGAAAAACTCGATGAAATCGCACTAGACCCTTCAAAGCCAAACCAAACGGTAAGGGTCGGGTCGGACTTGGACGATTCGACCAGACAACAACTTCTTGACTTTCTCAGGGCCAATGCTGACTGTTTCGCATGGTCGCATGAGGATATGGTCGGAATATCTCCAAACGTTATTACTCATAAATTAAATGTGGATCCATCTCATCCCCCTGTCAAGCAAAAACGCAGGAAGTTCGCCCCCGAGCGGAACAAGATAGTCGACGACGAAGTCAAGAGCTTATTGGAAACAGGAAAGATCAGGGAGGTCCACTATCCTGAATGGCTAGCCAACGTGGTCGTAGTCTAGAAAAAGAACGGCAAATGGAGAGTCTGCATCGACTTCACAGACCTCAACAAGGCTTGTCCCAAGGACTCGTTCCCTTTACCCCATATCGACGCCATGGTCGATGCCACATCGGGGCACGAAATGCTTACCTTCATGGACGCTTTCAGCGGTTACAATCAAATCCTTATGGAACCCGATGATCAAGAAAAAACAGCATTCATCACCAGCCAAAGTATCTATTGTTATCGAGTAATGCCCTTTGGTCTGAAAAATGCAGGGGCTACGTATCAACGACTAGTCAACAAAATGTTCAAAGACCAAATAGGAGACACGATGGAAGTCTACATCGACGACATGTTGGTCAAGTCCAAAAAGAAAGAAGATCACATAGACCACCCGCGACAGCTTCGAGGTGCTCAAAAGGTACAACATGAAACTAAACCCTACTAAATGCTCCTTCGGAGTGTCATCAGGGAAGTTCTTAGGATACATGGTGACTCAAAGAGGAGTAGAGGCTAGACCAGAACAGATCAAGGCTCTCATCAACCTTCGATCCCCCTGATGCGTCAAAGATGTACAGAAGCTCACAGGTCGGATAGCAGCTCTGAGCAGATTCATCTCCAAATCGTCCGACAAATGCAAACCCTTCCACGACGCACTCAAAAAGAACAAGTCCTTTCAATGGACGGAAGAACACGAAGCAGTGTTCCAAAACCTCAAAGAGTACCTGGCCAGTCCCATGTTACTGACCAAACCTAAAGGCGATGAACCCTTATTTCTTTATCTTGCAGTGTCAGAATCAGCCGTAAGCGCAGTACTGATCAGGGAGGAGGATGGCAAACAGTCGCCAATATATTACGTCAGTCGGACGCTGTTACCGGCCGAAACAAGGTATTCGTCACTTGAAAAGCTCATGCTATCACTGGTAATGGCTTCGAACAAACTCAAACCATATTTCGAATCCCATACTATTACTGTTTGCACTAATCATCCCATGAGAGCTATCATGAGGAAACCTGAGTTCACAGGACGAATGACCAAATGGGCCATACACCTCAGTGGTTACAATATCGAGTACGAGCCCAGGACATCGATCAAGTCGCAAGCCTTAGCCGACTTTGTGGCCGATTTCAGTTCAACCCTAGAGCAAGAAGCCACAAAAGAAGCCATAAAAGAAGCAACACAATTACTCGCGACGGATGAGGCAGGTACATGGGAGCTCCACACAGACGGGGCATCGAATGCCAGAGGATCGGGGCTAGGGGTCGTGCTAAAATCGCCACAAGGGGACAAGATAGCTCAAGCTGTCAGATGTGAGTGGGATGCGACTAACAACGAAGCTGAATACGAGACACTCATATTCGGACTCATCCTAGCTCGCGACCTAGGGGTCCGAGAGATCAAAGTCGTTTGCGACTCTCTGCTGGTCGTAAACCAGATACAAGGGTCGTACAGTGCCAAGGATACCAGAATGATAGCCTACCTGGAGGTAGCCAAGAAACTGATCGGACAATTCCAAACATTCAACATCAGACAGGTGCCCAGGGATCTTAACTCCCAAGCTGACGCACTCGCTAATCTAGGATCCGTCCTAGACCCGAAGTAATTTCCACACATACCATTGGCCCACATCACCACGCCAGCCGTCCCAAGGACATCCGTCGAGTCAACAACATCACTTGAAGAACTCGTCGCCATGGAAGTAGGCGACCGATCAGAAGAAGACATCGTCGACACCAATGACGACTGGATGCTGCCTTACATTAGATGGTTAAAAGACGGTATCCTACCCGACGACAAGACGGAAGCAAAAAGGCTCAAGGTACAAGCACTCTCTTACGATATCATAGATAACATCTTGTACAAAAGATCTGTTACAGGACTACTCCTACGATGCCTCAAGACTCCAGAAGTCGGACGTATCTTATAATCGTTGCACGAAGGGGAGTGTGGCAATCACACCGGCGGACGAAGCCTCTCGGGAAAAGCCCTACGAAACGGGTACTATTGGCCAACGATGAACAAAGACGCCATGGAATACACCAAGAGATGCGATGCCTGTCAGCGGTACGCACCCGTCCATCATCAGCCTTCGGAGCTCCTCCATCCGACCCTAGCTCCATGGCCCTTTATGAGATGGGGAATGGACATCGTCGGAAAGCTCCCCCCTGCGTCGGGTCAAAGAGTCTTCTTACTTGCCATGACAGACTACTTCTCTAAATGGATCGAAGCCGAAGCCGAAGCCTACAGAGAGGTAAAAGATCAACACGTCATTTCATTCGTAAAACATAATATCTTGTGCAGATTTGGCATCCCATCCGAAATCGTGTGCGACAATGGCTCCCAATTCATCAGTCATAAGACTCGAACCTTCTGCGACCAGTGGAACATCAAGTTGGTCACATCCACACCTCGGTATCCGCAATCCAACAGACAAGCCGAATCCAGCAAGACGATCATTATCAACAACCTCAAGAAATGCCTCACAGGGGCTAAAGGCAAATGGGCAGACAAACTCCCACTTATTCTCTGGTCCGACAGGACTACTCCAAAGAATGCGACCGGGCAATCGCCTTTCTCTCTCGTCTATGGGAGTGAGGCGGTCATCCCGGCTGAGTTACTGGTTCCGACCGCTCGCTACAACCTTCAGACAAATGAACAAAACGACATCGAGCTAGCACACAATCTGGACACAGCGGACGAAATCAGAGAGAAAGCCTGAATCAGGATGGTCAGGTTCCAATAACAAGTCACAAGGAGCTACAACAAGAACGTCTGAATCAAGGCATTCAAGGTCGGAGACTGGGTCCTCAGGGAAACTTTCTAGAACACTAAGAACCCATCCGACAGAAAGCTAGCACCACAGTGGGAAGGACCTTACTTGATCACCGAAGTGGTCGGACAGGGATCATATCAGCTAAAGGATAAAGACGGACGACCGATCCCGAGGAGTTGGAACGCAGCACATCTAAAACTCTACCATTTCTGAACCAATGAGGTAAAACATCACACAAATCTTATACATCGCATATACATTACTATATGTCGCATACAAATCGCATGCTATCGCATATACATTACTATCTGTCGCATACAAATCGCATGCTATCGCATATACATTGCTACCTGTCGCATATATACCGCATGCTGTCGCATGTACATCGCTATTTCCTTTTACATATCATCATCTGACACTAAGCGAAGACTTCCTCCTTACAAAAACACAAATGCATAACAGCATTTACATTGGATCCTGTCATCCGCAAAAAAAAGCGCTTACATTACATTACACGATCGATCGGAACACGGGGAGATGACAACACAGGCACGTCGGCACACCGCCTGCCTTACACAAAACATAAGGTATAACACCTTATTACATTTACGCAATAAAACATATTGCTTACCTCCCCGGCATAATGTCATGACTAACACATACACAAACACATCGCATGCCTGCTCTACATACATACACACGATGAAACCCCACTCGACGGAGCATACGAGTGAAACCAACATACACGAAATACAAAACGTCGTCGATAACTTCCTTGAAGGTCCGACGGACATGTATGAAACGAACTAGCATACGACTCTATATGTAAAAATACAATTGCATTGAAATAAAAGCATATTTATACAAATACGCGACCCGCGATGGTGGACGGGTCGCCAAAACACATTGTATGCCTACACATCTGTAGGACTTTTAACGACGGTCATTCAGAAATATCATGCGACCCGCGATGGTGGACGGGTCGCCAAAACACATAATATTCAAACCCACACACAGGTGGGGCAAAGAGAGTCATACTACGCGGAGAAAACAAATCAAGCGTCGGGAGCAATGGCATTACCTTCCGTAGGGGCTGGCTCCAGAGAAGCTATCTCATCAGTCGGCTCGACATCACCAAGATGGGCCTCGTCCTCATCGGCGCCTTCATCCACGGCCTCCTCTCCGACGCCGGCTAAGCAAAACATCTCCTGACCAGGATCGCCCTTTGGGAACATGGAGTCCAGAGTCTCCTTCTCCGCTTTCAGGTCCTAGAGCTCATGCTTGCCCTCGTTGAACTCCTCGATCATTTCGATACGCGACTTCACCGCATAAAAAGCCCCAACATCACCAGCAATTTGGCCATCGGCAATGCGAGCCCGCCTCACCTCCTCCTCAACGCCTGATCGGCACTCTTCAAACTCCCTCCGACTTGCGACCAGCTCTTCTTGACTGCTCTTCAGCTCCCTGGTGAGGCGACGCACAGTCTCACGGTAGCGACTCTCCGCTCCCTCCAGCTTGGTCCTCAAAGACGCAAGGTCGGACTCTGACCTAGCAGCCCTGTCCTCGGCCTTGACAAGCATCGCCTGAACACCGGAGTAAGCTCCCAAGAAATACTGGAAGGCCTGACAGAAAGACACACGACAACACAAAAACACAATCAAGAAACGCAGTCGAGCAAAAAGAAACATAAAAACAAGAACAAAGGGCAACTCACCCTCCACGCGGAGCATCCCGCTTCACCAATGCAGTCTAGAGGGGAGACATCCTTAACTTCCGACTTCAAAGTCGGGTCCTGAGCGCGAAAAAGGTCGGCGATCGACTGTCCGATGGCACCGATCTTGCCGACCCCCTCAGCAGTCGCACTCTTTTTTCCTAGGGATGTCCTCCACCTTGACGTCTTCAGGGCGAGCGCTCTCCTTCCTCTTAGAGCCAGTCTTGAGTGGAACTGTCAGATCCACCAGATCTGGTTTGCTTGACGCGGCTTTGGCCACTGCCTTCCTCTGCTGGATCAGACTTTTCCCTGACGCCACCCTCAAACGAGCACTCGATCGACCACCAGGGAAACCTGACACGACAGAACAACAAAAAGGGAGAAATCCTAAAGTACACGACAAAACGAAAAACAGTAAAAGACGCCTGGAGTCAAGAATCTACCTTTTGCACGAGACGATGAGACATTCGACATGTCATCTTGAGAGGCAGGAGTCGTCGACAACAGGTTGACGTTCACAAACTTTCTTTCAGACGCGGGAATTTCAAGGACAATCTTCGACAAGCCTTCCGACCGGCTACTCACTTCTAGATCTTCTGGTTCAGGGACTACAAAAAAAAAGTTAAGGCAAGAGTTAAGGCACATAAAATGCGCGAAAGATAAGACAAATACATACTATCGATCCGCCACTCCGTCAACAAAAACGGACACTCTCCCTCCTTCTCCAAAGAAGAACGTTCGACGAAAAAGAACTTCGACCCCCATCCGCGGTCGTTGACATCAGGGCTCTGCACCAAAGGCTTTCGACCATGTCGGATACGCAACTGAAGGTGACAGGAACTCTTCGACCCAATAAAGTAGTTATACCACAGAGCGTCAAAATCAAAATCGGCCCCAGTTTGAACATTCACAAGGTCTAAAACCCTAAGAACTCTCCACGCCTGAGGCATTACTTGACATGGCGCCAGCGCCAAAGTGGCTAAAAAATCCCTGACAAGGGAAGAGAAAGGAAATTTGTGCCCTATTCTAAACGGGTATGCATAGAAGCAAATCCATCCTTCGTAACGCGCATCGGCCCTCTCGTCTGGATGAGGCAACCTGGTGACCGTATCCGGTGGAAAGCCTCCGACTTGGAGAACTTGATCCAGCTCCGCCTGGGACAAAGTGCTAGTCAATGCATCCGACTCCTTCAAAATGAAACGAGGAGGAGTTTTGCCTTCACGAGAATCGGAAAGAGTCTTCGACGACTCGGAAGCCTCGATGGAAACCATTTCGAGAATGGAAAGAGAGAGAGATCAAAGAGCTATGACTAGAGAAATCAGAAAACTATGGCGAAAGAGACCGAGAATCTTACCGGAAGAAACTTGCAAAGGAAGATGGGATGAAGACTAATCGATTCTCTCTGCTCTGAATTTATGGAGGGAAGCGAAGATTTGCAAAGGCGTCGCATCATGCCCCGATCACGCGCCACGTAGCCCTGAGCAAATGCGCCAAAAAAGGATGGTGAAGATCGTATCTAGAGAAGTTGCCACAGATTCCGTTCTACTTGCCTAAACCAAAAACCCAAGGCAACTTAGGGCTATTGTTGGGCCTGGCATCCCCGGAGAAGATGGATCAAGTGAATCGAGCCCAAGCCCATTGCAGATCGGAAGAACAAAGGAGAAGGCCCAGAGGAGGCGACAAGGCTTCTCTGGTCGAATGCCATCCGACAGGATCGCGAGAATCTCGCCATACATTTAATGCCCAGATCACGCAACGTCCACAACATTCAAACCACTATAATTGCAGCAATTAAATGGCATAATCCTTGCCATTGCTCCCGGCATTAAAGACGAAGATATTAGAAAAACACAACGGTCACAATGGAAAAGAACTTACCATATTTGGACGACGAAGAAGATAAGAGGATACAAACACATTAACGCTAGACACACAAGCATCCTGACTCACAAACGAATCAGAACAACACTTACGCTGCCCGCTTAGCTCTCTAGCAATCATCTGCGCTTACTCTCCACCGGTCGCCACCTAAAAGTCATCAGTCGAGTCCTACACGACCACCCGGTCTAAACTACGATAAGTTGTATCTCGATTCGATCCGATCAATACATTATCTAATAAAATCATCTCACTATTCTACATTTATTCTTTGCTTGTCAATTATCTGCTTGGTTTGGATTGTTCTCTATCACCCGATCGACTAGTTACCCCGTCTAAGGCGATTTAGGTCGTCCGATCCTTTCGCCCCAAAACAGCAAGGTAATTTTATTGATCTATTGATGATTGAATCAGATCGAAGTACAACTTATCCTTGGAGGACAAAAGATCGGATCATGTTCGATCTGTGATTCTGTGACTCGACCGATGGTGATTGAGCGATATTCCGAGGAGACTGAGCTAGACTAGGTGCAGTCTCAAGTTCTTTTTGGAGCAAGTTCTTGAATGCAGGATGTAGACGTGTGTCCATTACTTGCCTTATCGTGATCTATATATGGTAATTGTCATCTTGTGTCCGTTACTTCATCGTTTGCAATATTTCTTATTAATTCTGGGCGAGATCTTCGGGATTTGCTCTTGATTGCCAACATTAGCTCTGTGTTTAATGCCATAGCCATTGCCATCGATTCAAGCATTTAATGTGCTGGGCGAGATCTTCGGAATTGATCGGATCCTACGCGTCTGAGGAATGTGCGACACCTCCTCCTGGTTTCTCTTGGCTTCTGACTCCGTTTGGATCTTGGCCCAACATGCTCGTTTGATCCTCTTGGAGAATGATGGGCCCAACAATAGCCCCAAGTTGTTTTGGGCTCAAGGCTGCTATAGGGTGGAGTCCAAACGACTTCCCCTCACACGATCTCCACCTTCCAATTTTGGCGCGTCAGACGAGGGCTATGTGGCGGTAATCGTGCGGCATGATGGGACGTTTTTGCAACCTGCCGTCTCCCTCCATAAATTCGAATCAGCCTTCTGACGATTTGACTTCATATTCTTCCTTTGTTTCTTCATCTGGTAGGTCTCTTTAGGTTTTTCAAAAATTGCTCTTCGATTTCCTCCTCTCTCCGTTTTGGAAATGGTCTCCAGCGAGTCTTCTGAGTCGTCTACTACTCGCTCGAACTCGAGCAAGAACGAGGTTCCCCCTTTTTCATTTTGAAGGAGGCAGACACTCTGACGGGGACTTTGTCGGAGGCGGAGTTGGAGCAGATCCTCCAAGTCGGAGGCTTTCCTCCTGAGACGGTCGCGAGGCTGCCGCATCTGGACGAGAGGGCCGACGCTCGCTACGAGGGATGGGTTTGTTTTTACGCTTACCCGTTTAGGGTTGGCCATAAGTTTTCTTTCTCCCCCCTTGTTAGGGACTTCTTAGCGACTCTGGCGCTTGCGCCGTGTCAAATCATGCCACAAGCGTGGCGAATTCTTAGGGCTCTGGACTCGTTGAATGTTCAGTCTGGGGCCGATTTTAACTTCGATGCCCTGTGGTACAACTACTCGCTGGGGTCGAAGAGTTCTTCTCGCGTCCAGTTGTGTATTCGCCCGAGTCGGAAGCCTCTGGTGCTCAATTTGGACGTAAACGACCGCGGTTAGGGGTCAAAGTTTTTCTTTGTCGAGCGTTCATCTCTGGAGAAGGGGGGTGACTGTTCGTTCATGTTTTCGGAGTGGCGAGTCGAGAGTATGTGTTCGACCTCTCTCTGCCTGCTTTACGTGTTTTAACCCCTTGCTTAACTTTTCATTTTTGTAGTTCCTGAGGCTGAAGAATTGGAGGTGAATAATCAGTCAGAAGGCCTGACGAAGATCATCCTTAGCATCCCTGCGTCGGAGCGGAAATTTGTAAACGTCAACTTGTTGTCGACTTCTCCCACTACTCGGGACGTCATGTCGACTGTTTCATCATCTCGGGTTAAGTGTGAGTTTTGATTGTGATGCTTGTATATCTTTTTTATTTTATCGTCTGCTTGTGATTCATGTATTGTCTGTCGTGTCAGCGTCCCCGGCTGGTCGGTCAAGTGCCCGTTTTAAGGGAGTGTCTGGGAAGGGCCTGATTGAGCAAAGGATGGCAGCGGCCAGGGCCTCGTCGAGTAAATCGACGCCGGCAAGGTCGTCGCTCCCGGCCAAAGTTGGCTCAAAAATAAAGGCAGGCGCTTCTTCCGGTGACGTGAAGGCGGTAAAGACTCTAAAGAAGAAGGGGACGGCTGCTCGTGGAGTCGAGAAGATCGACGCGGTCGGTCGATCGATTGCCGGCCTTTTCCATGCCCAGGACCCAACTTTGAAGTCTGAAGTCAATGACGTCTCTCCCCTGGACTGTATTGGTGAAGCGGGTTGTTCTGCGTGGAGGGTAAGTCATCTTGACGTGTCTTTTTTGTTTTTCTTTCTCGCAGCCGGATGAAACTTTGACTGGCTTTGTTTTCTTCTAGACTTTTCAGTACCTCTTGGGGGCGTATTCTGGTGTCAAAGTAATGGTCGCTATGGCCGCGGATAGGGCTACTAGGTCAGAGTCCGACCTTGGGTCTTTGAAGACCAAGTTGGAAGGAGCTGAGAGCCGTTGTAGGGAGGCTGAGCGCCGTTTTGTCAGGGAGTTGAAGAATTGCCAAGATGACTTAGACGCGTGTCGGAGAGAGCTTGGCGAGAGCCAATCGGGTGTTGAAGAGAAGGTGAAGCAAGCTCGGATCGAGGCTGGTCGGATCGTAGGCGACGTAGGCGCTTTTTACGCATTGAAGTCGCGTGTCGAAATGATGGAGGAGTTCGAAGAAGGCAAGCAGGGGACCTGGAATTTGAAGGCGGAGAAGGAGACCATGAAGACCCTGTTTCCGAAGGGGAATCCGGGCTCAGAGTTCTTCCACTTGGCCGGTGTCGGAGAGGAATCTTTGGATGAAAGTGCCGGCGAGGACGAGGCCCACTCTGGCGACACCGAACCGATTGAGCCCCAGCCTTCTCCTGACTTGGTCCCTGCTAAAGGTAACGCCGCAGACCTCGATCCTTGATTGGTTTTTTTTTTTTGTAATCTGACTTGTGATCCCACCTGTGTGTGGGTAGGATATTGTTTTTTTTGGCGATCCGTCCATCATCGCGGGTCGCAGAATGTGTTTGGTGGATTGACTCAAAGTCCTACATACGTGTAGGCGAACAATGTGTTTTGGTGACCCGTCCACCATCGCGGGTCGCATATTTGTAAAAAAAAATGCTTAGACTTTTATTTCATGCAATCTGTTTTTTACAAAGGATCGTACATTTGTGTGTCCGTACGTTTCGTCAGACTTTTCTAGAGAAGTTTGTTGATGACGCATTTGTTTTGTATGTCGGGTTTGCCCATGTGCTCCGTCGAGTAGGGCTTGCCGTATGTATGTGAAAAAGGAGGCCTGCAAATGTATGTGTTTATGTTGAGTCATGACTTTAAGCCGAGGAGGAAAAAGCAATATGTTTCTATTGCGTAAATGTAATAAGGTGTCCTAACCTTATGTATTGTGTAAGGCAGGCGGTGTGCCGACGTGCCTGTTTGTTCATCTCCCCGTGTTTCGATCGATCGTGTAAATGTAGTGTAAGCGCTTTTGTTTGTGACTGGATCCAGTGTGTATGTTGATGTCGTCCTGTACTTAGGTTTGCAAGGAAAATGTCCTTACTTGATGTAAATGCTCAGTTTCAAGAAATAGAGTCATGCTTGCGGCAACAGGTAATGTACGATAGGTGAAAGGACGTTAGTGTTTTACCTTACTAGTTTAGAAGTGGTATAACTTTAGGTGTGTCGCGTTCCAACTTCTCGGGATTGGTCGTCCGTCTTTGCCTTCTAATTGGTACACTCCTTGTCTGACTACTTCTTTGACTAGGTAGGGTCCTTCCCACTGGGGTGTGAGCTTTTCGTCGGTCGGATTTTTGGTGTTCTGGAATGTTTTTCTAAGGACCCAATCTCCAACTTTGAAGACTTTGGCTCGAACGTTCTTGTTGTAACTTCTTGTGACCTGTTGTTGGAACCTGACCATTCTAATCCTGGCTTTTTCTCTAGTCTCATCTGTTGTGTCCAAGTTGTGTGCTAGTTCGACGTCGTTCTGTTCGTTCGTCTGAAGGCTGTAACGAGCAGTTAGAACCAATAGCTCAGCGGGGATGACTGCTTCGCTTCCATAGACGAGTGGAAATGGCGACTGTCCGATCGCATTCTTTGGAGTGGTCCTGTCGGACCAGAGAATGAATGGGAGTTCGTCTGCCCATTTGCCTTTAGCCCTTGTGAGGCGTTTCTTGAGGTTGTTGATGATGATTTTGTTGCTGGACTCGGCTTGTCTGTTGGATTGTGGATACCGAGGGGTAGAGGTGACCAATTTGATGTTCCATTGGTCGTAAAAGGCTCGAGTCTTATGACTGATGAACTGGGAGTCATTGTCGCATACGATTTCTGATGGGACGCCAAATCTGCACAAGATATTGCGTTTTATAAATGAAATGACGTGTTGATCTTTTACCTCTCGGTAGGCTTCAGCTTCGATCCATTTAGAGAAGTAAACTGTCATGGCAAGGAAGAAGACTTGTTGACCCGACGCAAGTGGGAGTTTCCCGACGATGTCCATTCCCCATCTCATGACGGGCCACGGCGCCAGAGTCGGATGGAGGAGTTCCGAGGGTTGATGAGGAACGGGTGTGTGTCGTTGACACGCGTCTCACTTCTTAGTGTACTCCATCACGTCTCTATTCATTGTGGGCCAGCAGTATCCGTTTCACAAGGCTTTTCCCGAGAGGCTTCGTCCGCCGGTGTGGTTTCCACATTCTCCTTCATATAATGATTGTAAGATACGTCCGACTTCTAGAGTCTTGAGGCATCGTAGGAGTATCCCTGTGATAGATCTTTTGTACAAGATGTTATTTATGATATCGAAAGAAAGTGCTTATACCTTCAGCCTTTTTGCTTCTGTTTTGTCATTGGCTAGGATGCCGTCTCTTAGCCATTTGATGTAAGGTAGTGTCCAGTCGTCATGAGCGCTGACGATGTCTTCTTTTGTTCGATCGCCTATCTTCATCGTGACAAGTTCCTCTAATGGTGTGATCGACTCCTTGGGTGTTTCCGGGACAACTGGTGTCATGACGTATGCCAATGGGATGTTCGGAAATTCCTTTGGATCCAGGACGGACCCCATATTGGCTAGTGCGTTAGTTTGAGAGTTAAGATCTCTGGGTACCTGTCTGATGTCGAACGTTTAAATTTGGTCGATCAACTTCTTGGCCACTCCCAGGTAAGCTATCATCCTGACGTCCTTTGCATTATACGACCCTTGTATTTGGTTTACGACTAAGAGAGAGTCGCAAATGACTTCAATTTCCTGGACTCCTAGGTCACGGGCCAGGATGAGCCCAAATATAAGTGCTTCGTATTCAACTTCGTTGTTGGTCGCGTCCCATTTGCATCTCACGGCCTGGGCTATCTTGCCCCCTTGTGGCGATTTCAACACGACCCCTAGCCCCGATCCTCTAGCGTTCGACGCACCATCTGTGTGGAGCTCCCATTTACCTGTTTCCCCCGTCGTGAGTAATTGTGTTGCTTCCTTGGTGGCTTCTTGCTCTAGGGTCGGGCTGAAGTCTTCCACAAAGTCAGCCAGGGCTTGCGACTTGATCGTTGTTCTGGGCTCGTACTCGATGTCATAGCCACTGAGGTATATGGCCCACTTGGCCATTCATCCGTTAACTCAGGTTTCCTCATGATTGCTCTCATGGGATGATTAGTGCGGACAATTATAGTATGGGATTCGAAATATGGTTTGAGTTTATTCGAAATATGGTTTGAGTTTATTCGATGCCATTACCAGTGATAGTACAAGTTTTTCTAGCGACGAGTACCTTGTTTCTGCTGGCAGTAACGTTCGACTGACATAGTATATCGACGATTTCTTGCCATCCTCTTCTCTGACCATTACTGCGCTTACAGCGGACTCCAATACTGCTAGATATAGCAATAGTGGCTCGTCGTCCTTGGGTTTGGTTAGCAACATGGGACTGACAAGGTATTTCTTTAGGTCTTGAAATGCACCTTCGTGCTCTTCCGTCCATTGAAAGGATGTGTTCTTCTTGATAGCGTCGTGAAAGGGTTTGCACTTGTCGGATGACTTCGAGATGAATCTGTTCAGAGCTGCTATCCGACTGTCAATTTTTGCACGTCCTTGACGCATCAGGGGGATCGGAGGTTGATGAGGGCCTTGACCTGTTCTAGACTGGCTTCTATTCTCTTTGCGTCACCATGTACCCCAAGAACTTTCCTGACGACACCCCGAAAGATCATTTCATAGGATTTAATTTCATGTTATATATTTTTAGTACCTCGAAGTTGTCGCAAAGGTGGTCGATATGATCTTCCTTCTTTTTTGATTTGACCAGCATGTCGTCTATGTAGACTTCCATCGTGTCCCCGATCTGGTCTTTAAACATCTTGTTGACCAATCGTTGATAAGTAGCCCCTGCATTTTTTAGTCCGAAGGTTATTACTTTGTAACAATAGATACCTTGGCTTGTGATGAATTCCATTTTCTCTTGGTCCTCGGGTTCCATGAGGATTTGATTATAGCCGCTGAACGCGTCCATGAAGGTTAACATTTCGTGTCCTGTCATCGCGTCAACCATGGCGTCGATGTGAGGAAGTGGGAATGAGTCTTTAGGGCAAGCTTTGTTGAGGTCGGTGAAGTCGATGCAGACTCTCCATTTTCCATTCTTCTTTTGGACTACGACCACATTGACCAGCCACTCGGGGTAGTTGACTTCCCTTATTTTTCCTGTTTCCAACAAGCTCTTGACTTCGTCGTCGACGATCTTGTTTCGCTCTGGGGCGAATTTCATGTGCTTTTGCTTTACAAGGGGGTGAGATGGATCTACGTTCAACTTATGAGTAATAATGTTTGGAGATATACCGACCATGTCTTCATGTGACCACGCAAAACAATCAGTATTGGATCTGAGAAAATCAAGAATTTGTTGTCTGGTCGAGTCGTCCAGGTCTGACCCGACCCTTACCGTTTGGTTTGGCTTTGAAGGATCTAGTACGATCTCATCGAGTTTTTCCATTTCTGGTTCGACGTATCGATTAGGTCCTTCACCGCTCTGTGATTGCTATGCGACCCTATGCTCGACGGCGCTTTTCATGGAGGCGACGTAGCATTCCTTGGCCACCCTCTGATCTCCCTTGATTTCTTAGACTCCCTACTTGGTAGGGAACTTGATGATTTGGTGGTACGTCGAGGGTACCGCCTTCATAGCGTGTATCCATGGCCTGCCAAGAATGCAATTATAGGGAGACGGGCAATCTAGGACTAGAAATTTCACCTGTTGGTTCCTCCGGCATACGTTGTGAGAACGATTTCGCTGATAGTGTGTTTAACTTCGCCACTGAATCCGACTAGTGGAGTCGATTTCTTGATCAGGTCGTCCTCACCCAGACCCATCCCTTTGAGGGCGTCGAAGGTCAAGAGATTGGTCGAACTTCCTGTATCGATTAGTACTCTATGTATCAAACAATTTCCGATAGATAAAGAGATTACCAGACCATCGTGATGGCTTTCCGATCCGTCGGCATCGGATTCGTCGAACGTGACCGTCGGGAGATCGGAGACCTTGTTTGGTCTGAACTCCGGCATTTCGGGCTTACTGCCTTTGCTTTCCTTTGCATGTCGTTTGGCCGCGGAGTACGTGTTTCTACATACGTCCGAACCACCTGAAATAGTATTGACATATTTTGTGTGGATAGGAGACAGAGGTTTGTCTTGTTTTACTTGATCTCGTCACTCCATGGTGGCTTTGGCTCGTTAAGAGATTACGTCACGCAGGACTGTCTTTCGAGCTTCCGACTGCTAGCGAATTGGATCTTGAAGGAATTGACCAAGTCTGCAAATGATGCGATCACTCCCTGAGGCAAACGCATAAACCAGGTCAGTGCGGGACCCGCGAGAGTCGTGCCAAAGCTTTTGCATATGACAGCCTCGCGGCTCTCCTTTGGAACGAACGCAGTCATTAATTTTTGTTTATAGAGAGAAATGTGATCATCTGGGTCGTTGGTGCCGTCGAACGTCGCCATGGTGGGGAGATGGAATTTCTTTGGGATCGACCCTAGCGATCTCCTCGACGAACGGAGATTCTTCGAATCCGCCTGACGCCTCCTTCTCGATCGGCTGCGGAACTCCGGGAATCCTAGCTACGCGATCGTCAAGCGTCTTCATATGTTGATTGAGCGTCTACTGGACGAGAGCTAGGATGCCAGGAGGATTGGTACCATGTGGTTCGTCGATTCGGGTCCTTGCTGACCCGATCGGTGTGGAGAAAGTAACATTGTTAGTCGAAAATGGATTAACTAAAGGAGTTCGAGATGTACCCTCAGTATATCCGGGACGTCGTACGCTCGTAGGGGTCAATTCGATGCCATCCATGTTAAGGCGCGTCTGGACGCTGCTATGGATGGGCATCCGCCTGGATCTAGAAGCCATTGATTGTACCTGCGACTTAAGAGACTCATTTTCACGGGTTAGTTGTGCAATTTCGGCCTTGGATTGGATGGATAAGGTAGCCAAGGCTTCGGTCTTTTAGCATTGCTGGGCAAGTTCCTCTTGTAGGGCAGTCATTTTTTGGGCAAGCTCTTGGAGTTGGGTTGGGGTAGGATTTTCGGTCGTGTTTCCTTGAGCTTGGGTGTCGTCTTCGAGGTGTAGCTCCTTGGTACCGGTAGGTGGATTGATAGTCATGGTTGGAAGGTTTTTAGATGGTGATCGGCAAGTTGCCCCACGGTGGGCGCCAAATTGTTTTGGGGCAAAAAGATCGGACGACCTAAATCGCCTTAGACGGGGTAACGAGTCGATCGGGTAATAGAAATCAATCCAAACCAAACAGACAATCAACAAAGAATAGATACGAAATAGCAAGGTAATTTTATTGATCTATTGATGATTGAATCAGATCGAAGTACAACTTATCCTTGGAGGACAAAAGATCGGATCATGTTCGATCTGTGATTCCGTGACTCGACCGGTGGTGACTGAGCGATACTAGGTGCACTCTCAAGTTCTTTTTGGAGCAAGTTCTCGAATGCAGGATGTAGACGTGTGTCCATTACTTGCCTTATCGTGATCTATATATGGTAATTGTCATCTTGTGTCCGTTACTTCATCGTTTGCAATATTTTATATTAATTCTGGGCGAGATCTTCAGGATTTGCTCTTGATTGCCAACATTATCTCTATATTAATTCTGGGCGAGATCTTCAGGATTTGCTCTTGATTTCCAACATTGCTCATTTGATCCTCTTGGAGAATGATGGGCCCAACAGTGAGTACCTTGTCTCTGCTTTTAACATTTTCTTGCTCACATAGTAGACGTACAATTGTTCGTCATCTTCTTCTCTCACTAAGACGACGCTTGTTGTCATTTCCGGGACTGCTAAATATATGTATTGGGTTTCTCCATTTTTAGGTTTTGAAAGTAATAGCGGAGAGGATAAGTACCTTTTCAATTCTTGGAAGGATTCTTCGTGCTCGCTTGTCCACTCAAAATATTTGTTTTTCTTTAAGATGTCGTAGAATAAGCGATTTTTATCTGACGCCTACGAGATGAACTTGTTTAGAACGGTGCCTCTCCATGTCAGCTTTTTTACGTCTTTGATGCATCAAGGGGATTGGAGATCAAATATAGCTTTAATTTGATCAGGACTGGCTTTGATCCCCCGTTGCGTCACCACATATCCCAAGAATTTTTCGGGCAAGACCCCGAAAGAGCACTTAGTCGGGTTCAACTTCATGTCGTACTTTTCTAGGATCTCAAATGCTATCTTCAAGTGTCGAATGTGGCCGACCTCCTTTTTTGGCTTAACCAGCATGTCTTCGATGTAGACATCGTGTCGCCGATTTGGTTCTCGAACATCTTGTTGACTAACCTTTGGTATGTGGATTCGGCGTTCTTAAGACCAAACGGCATGACCTTGTAGTAATAAATTCCATGGTTTATAATGAAGGATGTATTCTCCTGGTCTTTCAGACTCATATGAATTTGGTGGTAGTCGTTGAACGCATCCATGAAAGTGAGCATCTCGTGACCGGAGGTAGCATCGACCATTGCATCGATACGAGACAGTGGAAAGAAGTGTTTAGGGCAGGCCTTATTAAAATCGGTGAAGTCGACGCAAACTCTCCACTTCCCATTCTTTTTGTATTACCACTACGTTTCTTGACAGATGGATGTTGGGGATCCACATTGAGTTTGTGCACAATCATGTTTGGACTAATATCAGTCATGTCTTCATGTGTCCACGCAAAACACTCAGAGTAGGATCACAAGAAGTCGATTAGTTGGTTTCTGATTTTTCCAGGCATGTCTGCACCTATCTTCACATCGTGGCTAGGTTCGCTAGGGTTTAAGATCACCTCGTCGAGATCAGGGGGCTCTGGCTTTGTGTAGTGCGTTAACGTCATGCAGTCCATTAATTGCTATATTGTCTTCCCTTTGATGTTCTTTTGGGTGACAATCGACTTTAGGGAGATTTTGTAACACTCCTTTGCCAATCTCTGCTCACCTCAAATTTCTCAGATTTCCCACTTGCTGGGAAACTTGATGGTATAATGACACGTCGACGAGACCGCTCTCATGCCATGTATCCAGGGGCGGCCGAGGATGACGTTGAATGGTGACGGGCAATCCATGATCAAGAACTTGACTTGAAGATTCACTACGTCAACATAAGTAGTTAGCGAGATCTCCCCCAGTGAGTTGTTTATTTCACCGTGAACCCCACTAATGGGATCGATTTCTTGATGATGTCCTCCTGGGTAGCAAAGGCCGTGGAGGGCTTCGATCATCATTAGATTTGTCGAGCTGCCATTGTCGACTAGAACGCATCGCACCAAAAAATTTGCTATTGTAAGGGATATGATGAGGCTGTCGTGATGTTCTGCGACGGCGTCATCAGGATCATCGAACGTGATGAGCATATTCATGAACTTCTCCTTGGTGACGGTCACTGGTCTATTGAAGTCTGATTCTTTGGCGTGTCGTTTAGCAGTGGACACAGATGTCCCACATAATTCCGACCCTCTTGAGATGTTGTTTACAATCTTGACGTATGGAGGAGGAGGTGCCGACACTTCTTCTTGCTTGGCTAGATCCAAAGTCGCCTTCACCCTATCCATTAACAAGTCTATGAGATTGTAACACCCCGGATGTGTAATCCTTTATAAGGATTATGATAAGCACTACTTTATAGGGCTTAACTAAGAGTTATTAGAGGTTTTATTGGTGCCATTCGGGTAGATTTAGACACATTCTTGTGTATGGAGTATGGAGGCGAAGTCTTGGTGTTTTGGAGATGTTTTGAGCTTACTTGAAGATTGTTGGAGACATTGAAGAAGAAGCAGCCATGAGAGAGCCTATGGAAGAATAGAAGAGGAGAATGCTGGTACAGCAGGTCGAGCATTAACCGCGATCGCGGGTGAGGTTGCCGCGATCGCGGGACTTCAAGGCATTCGAGACACTTCTGCAGGTACGGAGGAGAGCAAGGAGCGCGAAACTACGTGGCCCGCGATCAAGGTCCATCACCCGCGATAGCGGGTCAGCACGGCAGAGTTATTTCGGATTTCCCGAACCTATCTTATCTGTTTTTCTTTATTTTCAGTTTATTTATTCCGTTTTCTATTCTTCAGTGGGCTAGGTCATTTGTAAATCCCATATATATATACTCTCTTAGTTTTTAGGTTTTAAAAAGGAAGTTTTAGTTTGGAGAATTACTACGTTGTTGAATTATTCATTGATTCGGAGTTTTATGAAGAACATGAGGAGGAACTAACCTTCTTGGTTCTGCCTAACAATTGAAGCATTCATTGGATTTTGGTTGTGAGATTATCTTTCGTGTTCGAGTTCCTATTAGTTTGTATTATCTCTTCTAAGCTTATTCCATTGGATTTCATTAATTGCACTAGCCCGCGCAACTAGTTGTTATTGGTGATTTTCATATTGCTAGGAGTAGGAAACTGTTGGGCTAACGTCCTATTCTGCTGTAGCAACTACAATTTACATGCTCTGGTTGAAATTGTTCTATTGTAGGGAGAGATAATTACATGGTAAATGCATCTGAGCGAGCGTTCTGTGTATCCTGGTTAATTCTTATATGCATTACTGCCTTTGGGTTGAACTTTTAGTGGTACTAGGGTTATTCATTGGTAAGGGTTCTTAGTGGAAGGTTTCCCTTTGAATCTACATAAGATCGGGACAGGAACAACCATAGGAAGGAAGAAGAACCCGAGATAATCTATGATCAACCATATTCAGTGATTATGGATATTTGTTAGGAGGAGCATTTTTCCTTTATTTGATTTATCCATAGATTTTGGCAAACCAAACCTCAAAACCCCCCTTTTGTTACACCGTTCGATTGGTATTTGATTATTAACAAGAAAATAGACGCCTGTGATTCTCTTGGGATTTCGACCCTTGCTTACTCACTATTCTAGTTTGGAAGTTGAGGTTACTTTGATTTGGCATAACGACCTTAGGCCATGTCAAATTTGGCACCGTTGCCGGGGAATCATTGTCGGTTTTCTTGTGAATTGATTAAATATTGATCTTGTAGGAAACCTATCTTACGGTTCCCTCTAACGTTACTAACCTTTGTTTTGTCAAGTGTGATTCACAGTTTAGTAGTTCGGTGAAAGAATTCAGCTATGGCACAAGAAAACCGAACACTGAGGCAATTGACAGCGCAATATCAAGAGCATCAACATCTAGCTGTTCAATTCCCGGAAATCCAGGAGGGCGTGAACTTTGAACTCAAATCGGGTTTGATCAGTTTATTGCCTCACTTCAGAGGAACCGATGAGGAAAATCCGAACAAACACCTCCAGGAATTCGATACTGTTTGTAATAGTATGCAACCCCGGGGAGTTACTGAAGATCAAATCAAACTGAGAGCCTTTCCCTTCTCTCTAAAGGATGCGGCGAAGGAATGGTTCTATTACTTGGCCCCGGGCAGCATAGTCACATAGGCAAAAATGAAGCAAGCTTTCCTGGAAAAATATTTTCCTACAACCAAGCTCAATAGCCTGAAAAGAAGCATCAGTGACATTGAACAGTTTCAGGACGAGCAGTTGTATGACTATTATGAGAGATTCAGGAGGCTAGTAATCAACTGCCCATTTCATGGTTACTCAGACCAGGATCTGGTACTGTATTTGTTTGGAGGATTGCTAGAGGAAGACCGTAGGTTGGTAAATGCTACCTGCGGGGGAAACATCTTGAACAAAACCCCTGTGGAAGCCTTTGAGGTCTTCTCCGAGCTCTCTGAGAGTTCAAGGCAATACCGCTCAAGGAGTAAGGCAAGCACCACAGACACTCCCAGAGCAAGAGTGCATGATGTACAAGAAGTGAACATCACAGAAGTCCAGCCTCAACAAACACAACCATTAGCCGGTGAGAGTACATTACTAGCTCTCACCCAGACACTTCAAGCACTCACACAAGCAATGATTCAAGCAAGTGCAAATAATACACAAGCAGTGATTCAAGCTGGTGCATACAATACACAAGCAGTGATTCAAGCTGGTGCAAACAATGCATTAGCAATGAAAGAAGGATTCTCTCAGCTCACCCAGCAAAATTACACTTTGCACCAGGACTCTCAGCAATCTATATTACAATTGGGTGCATCACTGGGACAGTTGATGCCTAGTACACCTGCAATAACGGAGTCCCCAAGCGAGTACTGTGAAGACCAACTTGAAGCCATTGCAATCAAATTGAGAAGTGGAAAGAAACTAAGTGACCCTTATGCTGTGGGAAGGGATGAAGAACCAACAAGAGGCGAACGCTGGGAAGAACCGCGATCGCGGGCTGAAAACCGCGATCACGGTTATTTCACGGAAAAAACAAGGGAAGTCGTAGAGGAACCGCGATCGCGGGTCGAAAACCGAGATCGCGGGGCGTCGGATATGGAACCAAAACCAGTCAGCAGAGAACTGCGATCACGGGTCGACTACGGACGACTACCCAGATTATATCCAGCCAGAACTTCCCCCGCTCAACCCTGAAAAGCCACCGGCACCCTTTCCTGAGGCATTGAGGGAGAAAAGAAGACCAAAAACCAATCAGGAGATCTTTGACGTCTTCAACAAATGCGAGGTGAATATTCCTCTCCTGAAACTGGTGGAGTACGTACCCAGCTATGCCAAATTCCTGAAAGAGCTGTGTACAAACAAAAGAAGGCAAAAGCTGAAGGGAAATCAAAAGATCCAAGTCAGTAAGAGAGTTTCTGCAGTGTTTCAGCAGCGAATGCCACCCAAATGTGGTGACCCTGGTATGTTTACTGTCCCTTGTACAATCGGTACCACCCATGTAGAAAAAGCTATGCTAGATCTAGGCGCCTCCATTAATGTGTTGCCTTATTCTATATACAAAACCATGGGGTTAGGACCACTTCAAGAAACTGGGATAGTAGTGCAATTAGCGGATAAGTCTAATGTCTACCCTAGAGGTGTGGTAGAAGACGTCTTAGTTATGGTAGAATATGGAATTGTTTTAGGTCATATTGTCTCCGCAAAGGGTATTGAGGTCGATAAGGCAAAGGTTGATGTCATTCAATCTCTGCCTTATCCTACTAACGTGCGTGAAGTGAGGTCCTTTTTAGGCCATGCAGGATTCTATCGCAGGTTCATCAAGGACTTCTCCAAGGTCTCAGCGCCTTTGTGCGAGCTGCTGAAGAAGGATGTGTACTTTGTTTGCACTGAGGAATGCAAGAAGGCATTTGACGAGCTGAAGACCCGCCTCACCAGTGCACCAATCATCCAAGCGCCAGACTGGACGCGGCCCTTTGAGATCATGTGCGATGCAAGTGACTATGCGGTCGATGCGGTTCTGGGACAGAAGGAGGGGAGAGCCTCTCATGTCATCCATTACGCATCCATGACCCTCAACGGAGCACAGAGGAACTACACCACCACGGAAAATGAGTTTTTGGCCGTGGTGTTTGCGCTGGAGAAATTCAGACCGTACCTCCTCGGAACTAAAGTGATTATCTACACCGATCATGCTGCACTTCGTTATCTCATGGCGAAGAAGGAGGCCAAACCCCGACTGATTCGATGGATTCTCCTACTCAGCGAATTTGATGTAGAGATTAAAGACAAGAAAGGAGCGGAAAATCTAGTCGCTGATCATCTAAGTCGATTGGTGCAGGGCGAGGACAAGTCCGAATATCAAGCACCCATCCGGGGCGAGTTTCCAGACGACACGCTATTCAGCGTCCAGGTCGAAGAGAAACCGCGATCGCGGGGTGATGACCGCGATCGCGGGGCGCCGTTTTCGAAGCATGAATCCGTCTGCAGCATAAACTTGGTCGAGAAGGAACCGCGATCGCGGGGTGATGACCGCGATCGCGGCTCCCCATTTCAGCTCGAGGAAACCGTGTGGGCGCTGAATGAACCTAAACCCTGGTATGCCAACATAGTCAATTTTCTCACCAGGGGTGAATTCCCCCCACAGCTTACAAAAGCTCAAAGGGATAGGCTGCGCAGCGAGGCTAAACATTTTGTCTGGGATGACCCATACATGTGGAAGCATTGCGCCGACCAAGTAATTCGCAGATGCCTGCCAAATGATGAAATGCGCTCAGTCCTAGAGTTCTGCCACTCTCATGCCTGTGGCGGACACTTCGGGCCCCATAAAATAGCCTGGAAGGTGTTAGAGTCCGGTTTCTTCTGGCCCCACATATTCCGCGACGCACACACCTTCTGCAAGGCTTGCGATAGATGTCAGCGCATGAGAAACATATCCAGAAGAAATGAGATGCCACAGTCACTCGTGATCTTCTGCGATATATTTGACGTCTGGGGAATTGACTTCATGGGGCCATTCCCCAGTTCTTTCGGAAACATGTATATACTGCTGGCCGTAGACTACGTCTCAAAATGGGTAGAAGCGAAGGCCACCAGGACAGATGATTCTAAAGTTGTGGCTAACTTCCTCAAGGAGAACATCTTTGCCCGCTTTGGAATCCCACGGGCACTCATCAGTGACAGGGGTACTCATTTCTGCAACAAGACAGTCAGTGCACTACTCAGAAGGTACCATGTCATGCAGAAGATCTCGACAGCATATCACCCCCAGACAAATGGCCAAGCAGAGATATCAAACAGAGAGATAAAGACCATCCTAGAGAAGACAGTCTCGCCGAACCGAAAGGATTGGAGCTTGAGGCTGAACGACGCTCTATGGGCCTATCGCATAGCCTACAAAACACCCATTGGAATGTCTCCATAAAGATTGGTGTTCGGAAAGGCATGTCATCTACCTGTGGAGCTAGAGCATAAGGCCTACTGGGCTGTGAGAAATTGCAATATGAAACTTGATGAGGTAGGAGCATTCCGGAAACTACAACTGTAGGAATTAGAAGAGTTACGCCTGGAATCATACGACAATGCAGTCATCTATAAAGAAAAGACAAAGGCGTGGCATGATAAGCACATTCTCCGGAAAGAGTTCAAGGCTGGCGACAAGGTCCTCCTTTTTACATCACATCTGAAGTTGTTTCCAGGAAAGCTCAGGTCTCGTTGGACGGGTCCCTACACCGTCGCCCATGCATACCCCCACGGAGCAGTGGACCTGTACAACCCAACCAATGGCTCCACATTTAAGGTGAATGGTCAACGCCTGAAACCTTACCACGAAAGACCACACCCCTCAGAGCAGGAAGATCTCACCCTAGAAGATCCGCATGATGCAGATTAAGAAGAAGGGAGTAACGTCAAGCCAGGACGTTAAACAAGGCGCTACTCGGGAGGCAACCCGAGGTGCATTTCTGTTTCTCGTTTTCACTTTGAATTGTTGTACATTAATCTTTTTCTGCCACCATATTTTTTTTCTTTTTCCGTACGAACTAACCTCATGCAGATAAGTCGAAAGCAAACCGCGATCGCGGTTTTCAACCCGCGATCGCGGTTTTCAACCCGCGATCGCGGCCCCTCAGAAGCAGCGGGATTTCAGTTAGTTCGAAAAAAAAAAATCGGAATATATGGCAGCAGAATCTTTTCTTTTCTTTTTTGTACGTAAATCAACTCCTATCTTTCCAAACCCTCGTTTCACCTTTCTTTTAGCCTTTTCCTTTCTTTCTCTTTTTCTCTCCCACACCCACCCGTCGCCGCACCAAACCCTATTCCCCGCGATCTCGCCCCTCTAGCCGCGATCGCAGTGAACACCACCTGTCGTCTCCCACCACCGAGAGCAACCCGCGACCGCGCCCTAAAGCCCCGCGATCGCGGCCTACCCAATACCGAACCCTGCCCCCACCGAAAAGAGTAGTAACCATGGCCCAACCCATGCCCCGGAAGATGTCCAAACCGCAGATCAAGATCTGGAAGGATCTACAGAGGAAGCAAGTGATCCCAACAAAGTTCTTCGATGTGGCAGCCCTAACAGTTCTCCAACTTTGGGACTGCACCAAGCAACTCCTCGATCATGGCGGACTGGGAGGATTCCTGTGGAAGAAGGTACCAACGTATGACTCTCTAGTCTATGAATTCGTTGCTACTTTCGAACCACGGGATAAGGGCAAGGCGTTCTCCTTCCAGTTGCGGGACAAGAAGCATACCCTAACCAAGGAAGAACTCAGAGAGCTTTTTGGTGTGTCTGCCCAACCTACACCTGGGTGGGAGTCCACTAATGGCAAACACTTGGACTTCTGGCTGCAAGCTATAGGGGCAGAGTTCGACACTAGAGGAGAATACAACTACAAGATCACCCACCCTTGCCTACGTTTGATCCACAAAGTGCTTGCACTTGCATTCCTGGGTCAAGGGGAGGTGAACAAGATCTCATGTGTCGACTTGGCGATCCTATGGTGTCTCACCCCAGAGAGTGAGGCCGTTCCGGACTGGGCAGATATTTTCATGTATTCTGTCCAGAAGACGCAAAAGAAGGCCGCAGGAAGAATTGGTTTTGGGGGTATGATCACCCTCATCGCTTTGAAGTACTTTGATCCCGAAGAGACTACACTAGAGCCGGTCCCTGGTTCCTTCATCTACAACCTTGACCAATTGAGGAAGTCCATACTCATCTATGGTGATCGCAGGGACGGATTCATTTGGTTATCTCATGCAGTAGGGGACCATAGGATGAAGCTGCCGCGACCAATACCCTTTGGTCCAACAGCAAAAGATTTTGCCCTACCTTCGGATGAACCCGGCGCACGGGAAGCACCTGCCCGACCACCCACGCGAAAGGAGGCTCCATCGTCTGGTTCACTCAGCCAAATGCTGGACCGCCTAGATCGCCTTGTGGCCAGGCAGGTGGAGATCTACAACCAACAGACCACCACGGCAGCAGCCGTGCATGCAATTGCGCTGGACTTGGATCACTTACACCAGTATTCGGTAACGCGCTTTGATGATATTGAGGGACAAGTGGCCCTTCTACGCCACAGACATGAGGAGTTCTTCAAGGGACATGGTCCAGCCGGACCTTCCACACCCCCAAAGTGAGTGTAGCTCTTCCCCCCCCCCCCCCCCCCCCCCCCAATTTCTTTTCTCTGTCTTTTCTACATTTAGGACAATGTGATCTTTTAAGTGTGGGGGATGAGTCTATATTCACTTTCTATCTTTGTATTCAGTTTTTGCATTTGTTTCAGCATATTTGATTCAGTATTTTTGAATTTCAGTATTTTCGTGTAACATAGAAAGAAAAAAAAATCTCTGAAAATCCTGGGACAAGCTGAAAACCCGAAAGGGCGGCTTGGGTAAAAAGCAGGTGACCCGGACCAGCGCTAGGCTGGGGTAAAAAGGTGTCTGAGTGGCGTGAGCTTACGTGAGCACATCTATGACAAAAATATGAGTGGCTAGGATGAAAACCCCAAAAGGGCTCCTAGGCAAAATGAGTGAAAAGAAGAAGAGTGTTTTTCTAGGATCTCATTTTACCGGCGGGGCGACATAAGTGGAGACAAAGAAGGATTGTCGGGTAGGTCACTTTGGGAGTCATAAGGAGTCATAGATGAAGGCTAGGATTAGAGGTTACTTACACTATTGGATGTCCGGGTTGAGCTTGGGGGAAGTACTCTGCTTGCCCTCAAGTTTATTGAGTTGTGGATGTGTTGTAGATGAGATTGGTGCCAGGAGCTTTGGCATGGGTTAGGTAACTCTTAGTTGGAGGATATGCTTCCTGAGACCTTGGGTGCTACATTGGAGGAGTAGACTTTCTTTTAGTTTACTCGAGGACGAGCAAAGGTCTAAGCATGGGGGAGTTTGATAAACACTACTTTGTAGGGCTTAACTAAGAGTTATTAGAGGTTTTATTGGTGCCATTCGGGTAGATTTAGACACATTCTTGTGTATGGAGTATGGAGGCGAAGTCTTGGTGTTTTGGAGATGTTTTGAGCTTACTTGAAGATTGTTGGAGACATTGAAGAAGAAGCAGCCACGAGAGAGCCTAGGGAAGAATAGAAGAGGAGAATGCTGGTGCAGCAGGTCGAGCATTAACCGCAATCACGGGTGAGGTTGCCGCGATCGCGGGACTTCGAGGCATTCGAGACACTTTTGCAGGTACGGAGGAGAGCAAGGAGCGCGAAACTATGTGGCCCGCGATCAAGGTCCATCACCCGCGATCGCGGGTCAGCACGGCAGAGTTATTTCGGATTTCCCGAACCTATCTTATCTGTTTTTCTTTATTTTCAGTTTATTTATTCCGTTTTCTATTCTTCAGTGGGCTAGGTCATTTGTAAAGCCCATATATATATACTCTCTTAGTTTTTAGGTTTTAAAAAGGAAGTTTTAGTTTGGAGAATTACTATGTTGTTGAATTATTCATTGATTCAGAGTTTTATGAAGAACATGAGGAGGAACTAACCTTCTTGGTTCCGCCTAACAATTGAAGCATTCATTGGATTTTGGTTGTGAGATTATCTTTCGTGTTCGAGTTCCTATTGGTTTGTATTATCTCTTCTAAGCTTATTCCATTGGATTTCATTAATTGCACTAGCCCGCGCAACTAGTTGTTATTGGTGATTTTCATATTGCTAGGAGTAGGAAACTGTTGGGATAACATCCTATTCTGCAGTAGCAACTACAATTTACATGCTCTGGTTGAAATTGTTCTATTGTAGGGAGAGATAATTACATGGTAAATGCATCTGAGCGAGCGTTCTGTGTATCCTGATTAATTCTTATATGCATTGCTGCCTTTGGGTTGAACTGTTAGTGGTACTAGGGTTATTCATTGGTAAGGGTTCTTAGTGGAAGGTTTCCCTTTGAATATACATAAGATCGGGACAGGAACAACCATAGGAAGGAAGAAGAACTGGAGATAATCTATGATCAACCATATTCAGTGATTGTGGATATTTGTTAGGAGGAGCATTTTTCATTTATTTGATTTATCCATAGATTTTGGCAAACCAAACCTCAAAACCCCCCTTTTGTTACACTGTTCGATTGGTATTTGATTGTTAACAAGAAAATAGACGCCTGTGATTCTCTTGGGATTTCGACCCTTGCTTACTCACTATTCTAGTTTGGAAGTTGAGGTTACTTTGATTTGGCATAACGACCTTAGGCCACGTCAGATTACAATGCTACCCACGTCAATAATATCTCTTCCTTTTCAGGGTTCAAGTGAGGACAAAGAACTCTGAAGTTAAACGTGATAGGGCGGGAGTAGTACAAGATGGGTAACCTCTTGGGAAATCCCCGATTTGACATAGGGTGACACTTTTAAGGCTTTGGGTCTTAAAATGGTATCAGAGCTGACTCTAGGTTACGAGTGGACTTGGCTTGGATGGTGGTCACACGACCCCAGAGGGCGGCTTTGGGCCTTAACTAGGTCGTCAAGGGTTTAGGTGGGGGTGATTGTAACACCCTAGATTTGTAATACTTTATAAGAATTAGTGTGCTACCCATGTCAAGAAGAGAGCTCTTCCTTTTAAGGGTTCAAGTAAGGACAAATAACTCTGAAGTTAAGCATGCTAGGACGAGAGTAGTAGCAGGATGTTGACCTCCTGGGAAGTCCTAGGGTTGGCATGTGATAGCTCTTCTAAAGCCTTGGATCTTACAAAGATAACCTTTGTGGAGCAGGTTAGTGAGTTCTTTTCTTAGCGCGACGCATTCCTCGGTGCTATGTCCTCCATTGCAGTGGAAGTCACACCATTTATTGGCGACTCTTCTGTTCATGGGATTATTTGTCTTTCTGGGCCATTTCACAGCTTCGCCGAGTTTAGTCATGGCGTTGAGTGTCCCGGTGGTGTCGATAACAAATGAGTGAAGGTGGAGAGGAGGATAGAGTCTCCAGCCGTTGTAGCGGCCATATCCATTGTATCGGAAGCTATTGACCATCTAGTTTCTGGGCATTGGTCAAGGATAGGGCTTGTAATGTGTTTCAATTTTTTTGAAGGGCTTGCTTGGATGTGATGACTCATGTGATCTCTTTGGTGCGAGACTGTCATCTTTCAGTCAGATGTACACCGTGGCTTTGTCTTGGACATATTAGTAAGTCTAACATGGGTGCTTTGTCAAATTGTGATACAATTTCGACTTCTCGAATAGCCCCCGCCTGAATGCCTCTATGGCGGTTGGGGTGTCGTAGCGACGTATCGACACCTTTTCGTCGTTGAATCTAATGAGATACTTCCTTAGCGTCTCCCCTGGGTGTTGGGTGACGTAGTAGAGTGTAACACCCCCAAAACTTAACCCTTTTGGAAATGTATTACCGCTAGTGACCCTAGTGTTCCTTACCGAGATCACCCCAGGCTTTACCATTTAAATACAATTTATGAAATACAAATGATACATAATGATCAAAGCATTCAATTCCAAAACATAACATTGTCAAAGAATATGAGTTACGGGATTATAACCCAATCCCGAATAGGCTAATACATAGTTTAAACCAAATACAGCGGAAGTCTTATAAAGTAGGGTACAACGGAAGTCTTATAAAACACATTACAACCAAAGTCATTGCCCAAAAGATCTCAACCTGATTTAAGAAATAACTAAAACATTTGAAAACCACCGTCGACTCCATAGTCCTTCTATTCTTCTGAGCTACTTTCTGTCTGATGTGCCGAATCGAACGGATGACACCAGCCCACATGCGGAGAACAAAGTTCGTGGGTTAGTCTACTTGAATAGACTAGCAAGGGTACAAAGCAGAAGGTTCGATGTAGTTGTATTAGGTTAGACTTATCGTTTCTCGAATGATAACCGATAACGATAATCAACCTTCATACTTCTACAGAATAACAACAAGAGGTATGCACAAGAGAAGACTCTGGAAGACTGAATCATTACAGAAATCAACTCAAAGGAAGACTCCAACGGAAATGAGTCTTTAAGGAATTATGACAAATCTGGAATTTACAGAATCAAATAATGATGATTGAAGAACTAACCGAGATGCTTTGGTTCACGACCACCTCACCGCATACAGCGAATTCAGATTGGAAAGAGAACGTACTATGATCAAGGTCTAAGACGAGTTTTCCTAACTGCACTATTACTTAGCTGCACTACTCGCCAAGGTTTATTAAGTTTGTGCGTCAGAGTAGCACTTATCTGAATTATATTACAAAACACAGACCACATTATAGACTTTTTCATGTGTATCCCAACATTGGAACGACACATCTTAGTATACGTTTCATCGAGAGTGACGCACACCGGAAGGTTTGTGACACCAGCTAAGTGTCCTGCCTCTACACACTTGTGAAAGAGACCGATCATGATCTTAGAATAGTACCAGATGGAGACGAGCCACCCCGATACCAGATTATAAAGAAACAACCAGACGAAGTCCGAGTACATTCCTAACTAACAGTGCTAACCACACAGATACAACACAATAACAGTTACAGAATAAATCCACATAAAGGCCCGAAAGGCGGTCACAGATAATAGCGCTGTTCTAACAGATATACAACCTATTATATGATTTTCAAAACAGTTTATAAATCACTTCCAGAAGAACACAGTAATAATCGTTCCAAATTAATTAATCAATTGAAATAACTGATAATCAATGTAAATATGGAAACGATGAGCAAGAGCGAACCGCCACTTGCCTTAATCCGCAGAAAAGCCTAACGACAATGACGGGATTTCGGGCTCGACACGGGTATAGCTCCGACAGCACAACGACCTTCGAGTCGACCCATAAAAGGAACCCTAAGTTAGATCCGACATAACCACAGTACGAATCTAAAAACGACGAAAGGAATGACGCCACAACGACGACCACCAAAGCCAAAAGCCCAAAAATGCATTCTGGACACTGGCGACGGTCGCCGTTCTTGGCAGCGGTCGCCGCAGTTCATCACGGCGGGCGTCGTGAAGAACTCAGACGACAGAAGCGGCGAGAAAACTCACCCAAAACACGAGCGACTCGGCCTCCTTCGACTTGCTTTGGTTTCTAACCTCCAAGGCTACCAAAAGCTTCACAAAGGCACTCTGGAAACACCACCAAACGACCTCCGGCGAAAGCTTCAGAAATCCGGCGAGGCACAACTCCGGTTAGGCAAGAATTTGGGAGAGCTTGGGCTGTGGATTGAGCTCAAAACCCCTCCCAAACACCTCCTTAAATAGCCAAAGCACCGGGAACACAATGATGGCCCTATGACGAGGCGGAGCAGGCCTACTTCGGCGCGTTAGAGGCTCGCTGGCGACAATCGGGCAAAGACCTTTGGACAACGACGGCGGGCGCCGCGGAGAGCAAGGGTCGCCGCCTCACAAATTGCCTACGGCGGGCGAATTACGGCGGGCGCCATACTGCACGGCGGTCGCCGCCACTAGGCCTGGCGCCCAGCTATAAAGACGACCATGCCAGTCCTCGAGTCTGGCGACGGCGGGCGCTGCTATAAATGCGGCGGTCGCCGCCCCTGTGGCTTCGCCGCCTCCTCAGCTCTTAGACGAAAACGATATTAACCCGGGATAAAGATATCGTACGCGAACGAGTATTAAAATCCAAAGCATGTCGTCTGTATTTTATTTCACTGAGAAAAATATTACAGATACAGAGAGCATTACCGAACATCTTAAACTTTCTGAATTAAATCCGACGTACATAACGGGTACTCGGGAAAAATCCAAAATTCCCAAAATAACCTTACAAAAATATGGGGTATCACATCTCCTCCCCCTTAAAAGAAGTTTCGACCCCGAAACTTAGGTCGAGAATAACTCGGGAAAACGCCTGAGCATATCTGACTCGGTTTCCCACGTCTCCCAAGTAACTTCTTCTGATCCGGACTTGGACCACAAAATCCGCACCAACGGTATGATCTTGTTGCGCAGTTGCTTCACTCGGCGCTCTAGAACCCACATTACGGAACAGCCGTTCCATGTGAGAGAACCAATGGGTCACCCTGATGGGTTCCCCTTTTCCGTTGAAGCTGTCAGGCCTCATAGAACTGATGGTCTTCAGAGCACGACCATAGTTGTCCCTAGTCCTGACTGCATTCTCTTGGACATCACAGTTTTCTGGCTCCTCAAACCTAGGAACCGGTGGGGGAATCGGCACGCCTTGTGCCTGTGGCACATTTGGTCGCATAGCATCAGCGATAGCTTGCATGACAATTCCTCGAATTGTCTCCACTGCTGCAGCATTAAACACCACTGGTGCATTACTCTGATCCTGACCATTGCCCCTGGTTTGATTATGGGATTCAGATACATGCTCATCTTGTGCAACATCTCTTATGATTGGTCTGGAACCCTGACCCGTCCCAACACCAGCTCGCCTTGTGTTCCTTGTGTTCACCATCTGTTTACCGATCAAATTCCAAGTTATTTATACATTAATATCATTCAAACATGCTTAATGTAGTAAAATTACCCAGAATAGATCAACTAGGTATTTTATAGATGAACTGGAACTGTTATACAAGCTACACATAAGTCTATCATCCGAGCACTAGGACAAAAATTGCTCGAAGATAAAAGTGTTTCACAGAGTACTTGCCGCAATACTGAAATCTTACACAAAGAACAAATTGGAATACTAAGAAAGGAAACTACTATGATAGGCAACGCCAATCCTCATCAAGGCGCTCCAAAATGTCTCCTATAAGACAAGCTTCTTAGTGCAGGGTCTCTTCGGGCTCAGCTCACCATCAGGCTCTGGCGACGGGCTTTGCACCCTGCTCGGCCCTGGGTCACATGGCTCTGGTGACTCAGACCCAACCTCAGTCATGGAAAAGAAAGGATCGTCCATAAGAGGTCCTCCTATCCCAACCCTCCTCTGAGCTCTAGCGATTGCCTGATCCATCTACTGTTGCTGCTCTATATGAGAGCTCATTTCGCTCTGGCGAAGGAACTCTCTCAACTCAGCCTCTGATCTCCTCCTAATACCGTGCTCAGTGTACAGTGCCTCCCAATCAACATCAGTCATGAGTGCATAAGCCGACACTGGTGATAGTTCTGGACTGGGGGAAATAAATTGCACCCCCGGCTCCTGACTGTCCACTAGCAAGTGCCTCAAGTTGTCTGGCTCCTGGCTCTGCTCTTCCAGGTCTAGCTCAGGGTCCTCATCAGGATCATCTTCGATGGGATCCTCATCCTCGGGATCAATCTCGATCATATCCTCGTCCTCGACAGGATCTATCTCAAGCATCTCTTCTTCCTCTTCCTCGTCTTCGTCATCCTCGTCCCCTTCCGGAACCATCTCTATCTGGTAATCGTCATCGAAATACCCTAAGGCATATCTAGACGACTCACCCACTTCTTGCACTGCTTCCTCCCTGAGTGGCTCTACAGGTGCAGCTATAGTGACCATTGCATCCCTAGGCGTAAGGACAACAGACTCGGGAATCACATACTTGATGTCCTCGGGAGGGCTACTCGGGCCTCCAACCTCGAAACATCGCTGAGGGATCGGAAAATCTAGCCTGCCTTGGGACGGCGGGTCCGTCTTGGCGTCCTCCGACCCCTTATCAAGAGAAAAGCACGCACCCATCCTATAGGATAACGAGGAAGGAGTTAGTCTTTCTAGACATAGAAGCACGCTTACTACATCAGACTATACAGAAGACACGACTATGAACGGTGTTTGGAAATTCTTTTTACTTTGAAAATTTTGAGCCCCTTTAAAGTATTTTCAAAAATGGATAAATGATATAAAAATCCCAAACCCGTTTTAAAACCTTTGGCTCTGATACCACAACTGTAACACCCCCAAAACTTAACCCTTTTGGAAAGGTATTACTGCCAGTGAACCCAGTGTTCCTTACCGAGATCACCCCAGGCTTTACCATTTAAATACAATTTATGAAATACAAATGATACATAATGATCAAAGCATTCAATTCCAAAACATAACATTGTCAAAGAACATGAGTTACGGGATTACAACCCAATCCCGAATAGGCTAATACAGAGTTTAAACCAAAAACAGCGAAAGTCTTATAAAGTAGGGTACAACGGAAGTCTTATAAAACACATTACAACCAAAGTCATTGCCCAAAAGATCTCAACCTGATTTAAGAAATAACTAAAACATTTGAAAACCACCGTCGACTCCATAGTCCTTCTATTCTTCTGAGCTACTTTCTGTCTGATGTGCCGAATCGAACGGATGACACCAGCCCACATGCGGAGAACAAAGTTCGTGGGTTAGTCTACTTGAATAGACTAGCAAGGGTACAAAGCAGAAGGTTCGATGTAGTTGTATTAGGTTAGACTTATCGTTTCTCGAATGATAACCGATAACGATAATCAACCTTCATACTTTTACAGAATAACAACAAGAGGTATGCACAAGAGAAGACTCTGGAAGACTGAATCATTACAGAAATCAACTCAAAGGAAGACTCCAACGGAAATGAGTCTTTAAGGAATTATGACAAATCTAGAATTTACAGAATCAAATAATGATGATTGAAGAACTAACCGAGATGCTTCGGTTCACGACCACCTCACCGCATACAGCAAATTCAGATTGGAAAGAGAACGTACTATGATCAAGGTCTAAGACGAGTTTTCCTAACTGCACTATTACTTAGCTGCACTACTCGCCAAGGTTTATTAAGTTTGTGCGTTAGAGTAGCACTTATCTGAATTATATTACAAAACACATACCACATTATAGACTTTTTCATGTGTACCCCAACATTGGAACGACACATCTTAGTATACGTTTCGTCGAGAGTGACGCACACCGAAAAGTTTGTGACACCAGCTAAGTGTCCTGCCTCTAGACACTTGTGAAAGAGACCGATCATGATCTTAGAATAGTACCAGATAGAGACGAGCCACCCTGATACCAGATTATAAATAAATGACCGGACGAAGTCCGAGTACATTCCTAACTAACAGTGCTAACCACACAGATACAACACAATAACAGTTATAGAATAAATCCACATAAAGGCCCGAAAGGTGATCACAGATAATAGCGCTGTTCTAACAGATATACAACCTATTATATGATTTTCAAAATAGTTTATAAATCACTTCCAGAAGAACACAGTAATAATCGTTCCAAATTAATTAATCAATTGAAATAACTGATAATCAATGTAAATATGGAAACGATGAGCAAGAGTGAACCGCCACTTGCCTTAATCCACAGAAAAACCTAACGACAACGATGGGATTCCGGGCTCGACACGGGTATAGCTCCGATAGCATAATGACCTTCGAGTCGACCCATAAAAGGAACCCTAAGTTAGATCCGACATAACCACAATACAAATCTAAAAACGACGAAAGAAAACGAAAGGAACGATGCCACAACGACGACCACCAAAGCCAAAAGCCCAAAAAGGCATTCTGGACACTGGCGGCGGTCGCCGTTCTTGGCGGCGGTCACCGCAGTTCATCACGGCGGGCGCCGTGAAGAACACGGCGGTCACCGTGAAGAACTCAGACGACAGAAGCGGCGAGAAAACTCACCCAAAACACGAGCGACTCGGCCTCCTTCGACTTGCTTTGGTTTCTAACCTCCAAGGCTACCAAAAGCTTCACAAAGGCACTCTGGAAACACCACCAAATGACCTCCGGCGAAAGCTTCAGAAATCCGGCGAGGCACAACTCTGGTGAGGCAAGAATTTGGGAGAGTTTGGGCTGTGGATTGAGCTCAAAACCCCTCCCAAACACCTCCTTAAATAGCCAAAGCACCGGGAACACAATGATGGCCCTACGACGAGGCGGAGCAGGCCTACTTCGGCGCGTCAGAGGCTTGCCGGCGACCATCGGGCAAAGACCTCCGGACAATGACGGCGGGCACCGCGGAGAGCAAGGGTCGCCGCCTCACAAATTGCCTACGGCGGGCGAATTACGGCGGGCGCCGTACTACACGGCGGTCACTGCCACTAGGCCTGGCACCCATCTAGGAAGACGACCATGCCAGTCCTCGAGCATGGCGACGGAGGGCGCCGCCATAAATGCGGCGGTCGCCGCCCCTGTGGCTTCGCCGCCTCCTCAACTCTTAGACGAAAACGATATTACCCCGGGATAAAATTATCGTATGCGAACGAGTATTAAAATCCAAAGCACGTCGTCTGCATTTTATTTCACTGAGAAAAATATTACAGATATAGAGAGCATTACCGAACGTCTTAAACTCTCTGAATTAAATCCGACGTACATAACGGGTACTCGGGAAAAATCCAAAATTCCCAAAATAACCTTACAAAAATACGGGATATCACATAGAGATCACTGGATTGCTTTTGGATTCGTCGGCTACTAGCAAACTGAGTTTTGAACAAGTTGATCAGTCTAACGAACGAGGAGATACTCCCATTTGACATGTATATGAACCACATCAAGGTGGAGCCTTTCAAGGTAGATCCAAACCATTTGCACATCACGGCTTCTTTCAGGTGTTTAAGCACCGTGCTCGTCATCATCCTTAGCTTGTATAACGAGACGTGCTCGTCGGGATCAACTTTCCCATCGTACAACGACATCTCAAGGACCACATACTTTTTGGGGATCTTGACGTGAGAAATGGCATCGACGAAGGGTGAGTTGGCGTAACAGTCATCGCCTTCCTCTTCTATGAGCCTAGGTACCCCTGGTATTTAATCAAACCTCTCGTATAAAAACCTGAGCTTTTTGCGCCACTTTTGCTCGATGACGTCATCGAATGACTCCATTGGCATTGCCTGCATTGGATCGTTCGCTTTCGGATCATGGATGACATGGTTGGTAGTTGCTATCGGCGGGTGGCGAGATCCCCCAATGCTAGTTAACGACTTTGCGATCAGAGTTGAGAAACACGAGTTGATGGCGACGGACTCGAGATCGAGGTGTCAAACGGTATTGTCATTGCAGACGTACTGGAGTCGGGATCGAGGTGTCGGTGGTGCCATCGACACGTTCAAGGAATGCAATACCTCGTTCTCCTTTAATACCACTTGGAGTCATGCTTCAGATTGGGTCTTCTGGGTAGCCATCGACTCTTCCAAAGCGTTCATCTTTTCGCGGAGTTTCGCCATGTCGGTGGTTTGTTAATCCCCCAGACTGCTAGGATCGGCCTGGTCAGATGGATTTTTATGAGGATTTGTTGTGGTTGTAATGGAGACATCTTCAAATGTGATGACATCTTTGGTGGTTGGTTTGTTGTTGGACATGCTGATGTGGTTTGCAGTGTTTGTGGTTGGAAAAAAAGTATAGCCTTTTTTACCCCAGCCCACGGTGGGAGCCAATTGTTTTGGGCAACTTTTGTATCGTCATCCAATCCACTTTGATTGTGGAGTATGAGGTCAATGATTATATGTCATGAAATTAGAACAAGCTTTTGAGAGAATAAATCGGGATTGTACTAGTGTATGAGAATATGGTTGTAACTTGTAAGCGTATGATTGTCTTGTTTACAAGAGGTTGTCACCTTCTTTATATAGAGGTCAAATGATAATCCTAGAAGAGATAGGACTCACCATAAAAATAACATAAGATCTTGGCTTAGAGCCTAAGATAAAATAAATAAACAAGGTAAAAGACATTTCCTTATATAAGATAAGAAACATCATATCCATCACGAGTTATCTTTCCAAACGCATGAGCCTCGCTAGATTTTACCTTCTTCCGAGATAGGGGCGCTTTGTATATGGAAACAAGATCTTTCCAGTCGCGTTGCTTGACTGATGTGAATCAAGACACCCAATGAGCCTTTCTTCACGGTTTGCGCTCGATCGTGGCTAACAAGGCAAGGCTTCTTCTCTCCGGGCACCAACTAGATCTTGGTGGCTTCTTGAAGGCTCGAACTAGGTGGAAGCAAAGGCATAAGTTCTTGAGAGGAGGCGAGAAGAACAAGGCCAAGGGAACCTCTAAAGGAGGTTCCTTGGCTGATTTCATGAATGCAAGAACAAGAGAGAGCTTTGTTGAGCAAGAGCTTTGTTTGATTGAGAGAAATATAGGAGAAGAGGGTGAGCTTTGAGTTGGAAAATAGATTGGAAAGCTTGGAGAGGTATTCCTCAACCCAAGATTGGATGTCCAATTCAATAATCTTCAACTAACTTACAAGGAAGCCAACACTTGGCTTAAATAGACAAAACACTTGGCCAACAAGGCATTGCCAACTAATGGGTTGTGGCCCATTTGCAAATGGCCCAACCCGCCCAAAAAGGAAACAACAATAATAAAGACAACAAGTTCATAAAAACTACTACTACAATTAGTAAAGCTAGGATAAGAACCCTTGAGTGGGTCCGGATAGGCGCGCCATGCGGCGCGGATAGGGGTGGCATACGTCATGACCAATGGCAAGACAAGTCATGATGTCGAAAGCATCAAGCCAAGGCATCGGGGTGCCAAGGGCCCAAGAGCCAAGGTGTGAGGGCAATGCCGATGGCTATCATTGACGGTTAATCTGCGACTCCCATGACAATCATATCCATATCGTCCTCCTTTTACAGTGTTGATCATGGTCTGTGTCTTTACGTCTCGACGTCATTGAGCTTTATACGTGGACACGATCCAAGAGCCCTAATAGAAATGTACATGAATTTATACTGTGTGTGCTTGACTTTATAAAGTGCATAAGTTTTTTGTCTGCATGTCCATATAAATTGGTCTACATGTGCATCTATTTTTGTACAAGACGTGCATATCATTTATATTTTTAATGTGTACGAGTTTTTTTAAATATATGCATGGTTTTTGTATGTGCATAAATCTTTGCCTGAATATGTGTGCAAATTGACCCGAATGTGCATAACTTTTGTAATTGACGTGCATCTAAATTGTACTATGCGTGCATCGTTTTTTTTTGGGTAAAAATGTACATGCATTTTAAAGTATGTGTGCATAACTTTTAAATTGCATATGTTTTTGCATGTATGTGCATGAATAATGAGCTATATGTGCATAAATAATGACCTATATGCGCATAAATCATGACCTATATGTGCATCTACTTTGCATTACGTTTTTATATATCTCGTTTTATTAAAATGTGCATGTGTTTTAAATTGTGTGTGCATGACTTTTGAAGTCCATACGTTTTTACATGTATGTGCATATAAATTGGCGTACATGTGTATCTAATTTATACTAATGTGAATATATATTTTGCATGTGTGTGCGTATTCTATATATTGTGTGTACATAAATAATTTTCTTGTGTGTTCAAATGCAACAAGGCAAGTCAAAACTTGACCCGATCCGCAAACCCGACTGACTCGTCTTTTTTGGGCTGAGACCCGACCCGAAAAGTATTGGATCGTGACCTGATCCACTCAAACCGAAAATTTTCGAGTTGAGTCATTACAAATGTGTTTATATCTTTTATATTAAATACTATAATTAAAATATTATATTATATAATTTTGTTTTGATTTAATTAAAATATTATTTTAATAATCATTTAAAAAACTTCGATATGGCGCTCTCGACCCATTGGGTCAAGCCGAACTCGTACCCGACATGCAACGACTCGACCCGCAAATGACCCGACCCGTAAATGACCCGACCCAATGTGCTTAATCTCGAACATGGCCCGTTTGACATGTCTATATGCAACATATTAAAAAATAGATGCATACAAGTTCAACATATATGCACATGCATCACAAAATGCGTGCACACACAATACAAAATACACACACAATACAACATAAATACACACACAATACAACCCGAAGAACCCAAATCCGGGTTGGTTGGGGTCGATTTATAGTCCGGAAATAGCCCATAACTAGGGCTTCATAATCGCGCAAATTTTGTGCCCCAATTGATTCAAATAAGGTCAAATTTCTAAAAATACATCAAGACGCGTCATACCGGCGTGGCTTGCATTCTTGGGGGAAATTGGATCAAATCTAGGGGATTTGGTTCCCGAATTTTGGGGTTTATCATGCATGTTGATCTTATCAACAAAGACCAGATCTGGGCCGAATTACGGCCATGGATGCTCGACCTAACTCGCGTAAGACAAGGTTGAAGAAGGTTGGGGGCTCTCGTGATCGGGCACCCCCTCTTTACACTTAATTATAATTTTTCCCAACTTTTCAAAGTTGTGGAAAAACTACCCTATTTGAAATTTCAAAAATTTCAAAAATTTCCCAAACTTATTTTATAAAATTAACCTAAGTTTAATTATACATCTCAACAAAATTTAAGATGAAATAAAATAAAATTAGACTAGTTCTAACCTTAAGTCACATTTTCTCATAAGTTTAACCATAGTTTCGCCATGTCGGTGGTTTGTTAATCCCCCAGACTGCTAGGATCGGCCTGGTCAGATGGATTTTTATGAGGATTTGTTGTGGTTGTAATGGAGACATCTTCAAATGTGATGACATCTTTGGTGGTTGGTTTGTTGTTGGACATGCTGATGTGGTTTGCAGTGTTTGTGGTTGGAAAAAAAGTATAGCCTTTTTTACCCCAGCCCACGGTGGGAGCCAATTGTTTTGGGCAGATTTTGTATCGTCATCCAATCCACTTTGATTGTGGAGTATGAGGTCAATGATTATACGTCATGAAATTAGAACAAGCTTTTGAGAGAATAAATCGGGATTGTACTAGTGTATGAGAATATGGTTGTAACTTGTAAGCGTATGATTGTCTTGTTTACAAGAGGTTGTCACCTTCTTTATATAGAGGTCAAATGATAATCCTAGAAGAGATAGGACTCACCATAAAAATAACATAAGATCTTGGCTTAGAGCCTAAGATAAAATAAATAAACAAGGTAAAAGATATTTCCTTATATAAGATAAGAAACATCATATCCATCACGAGTTATCTTTCCAAACGCATGAGCCTCGCTAGATTTTACCTTCTTCCGAGATAGGGACGCTTTGTATATGGAAACAAGATCTTTCCAGTCGCGTTGCTTGACTGATGTGAATCAAGACACCCAATGAGCCTTTCTTCACGGTTTGCGCTCGATCGTGGCTAACAAGGCAAGGCTTCTTCTCTCCGGGCACCAACTAGATCTTGGTGGCTTCTTGAAGGCTCGAACTAGGTGGAAGCAAAGGCAGAAGTTCTTGAGAGGAGGCGAGAAGAACAAGGCCAAGGGAACCTCTAAAGGAGGTTCCTTGGCTGATTTCATGAATGCAAGAACAAGAGAGAGCTTTGTTGAGCAAGAGCTTTGTTTGATTGAGAGAAATATAGGAGAAGAGGGTGAGCTTTGAGTTGGAAAATAGATTGGAAAGCTTGGAGAGGTATTCCTCAACCCAAGATTGGATGTCCAATTCAATAATCTTCAACTAACTTACAAGGAAGCCAACACTTGGCTTAAATAGACAAAACACTTGGCCAACAAGGCATTGCCAACTAATGGGTTGTGGCCCATTTGCAAATGGCCCAACCCGCCCAAAAAGGAAACAACAATAATAAAGACAACAAGTTCATAAAAACTACTACTACAATTAGTAAAGCTAGGATAAGAACCCTTGAGTGGGTCCGGATAGGCGCGCCATGCGGCGCGGATAGGGGTGGCATACGTCACGACCAATGGCAAGACAAGTCATGATGTCGAAAGCATCAAGCCAAGGCATCGGGGTGCCAAGGGCCCAAGAGCCAAGGTGTGAGGGCAATGCCGATGGCTATCATTGACGGTTAATCTGCGACTCCCATGACAATCATATCCATATCGTCCTCCTTTTACAGTGTTGATCATGGTCTGTGTCTTTACGTCTCGACGTCATTGAGCTTTATACGTGGACACGATCCAAGAGCCCTAATAGAAATGTACATGAATTTATACTGTGTGTGCTTGACTTTATAAAGTGCATAAGTTTTTTGTCTGCATGTCCATATAAATTGGTCTACATGTGCATCTATTTTTGTATAAGACGTGCATATCATTTATATTTTTAATGTGTATGAGTTTTTTTAAATATATGCATGGTTTTTGTATGTGCATAAATCTTTGCCTGAATATGTGTGCAAATTGACCCGAATGTGCATAACTTTTGTAATTGACGTGCATCTAAATTGTACTATGCGTGCATCGTTTTTTTTTGGGTAAAAATGTACATGCATTTTAAACTATGTGTGCATAACTTTTAAATTGCATATGTTTTTGCATGTATGTGCATGAATAATGAGCTATATGTGCATAAATAATGACCTATATGCGCATAAATCATGACCTATATGTGCATCTACTTTGCATTACGTTTTTATATATCTCGTTTTATTAAAATGTGCATGTGTTTTAAATTGTGTGTGCATGACTTTTGAAGTCCATACGTTTTTACATGTATGTGCATATAAATTGGCGTACATGTGTATCTAATTTATACTAATGTGAATATATATTTTGCATGTGTGTGCGTATTCTATATATTGTGTGTACATAAATAATTTTCTTGTGTGTTCAAATGCAACAAGGCAAGTCAAAACTTGACCCGATCCGCAAACCCGACTGACTCGTCTTTTTTGGGCTGAGACCCGACCCGAAAAGTATTGGATCGTGACCTGATCCACTCAAACCGAAAATTTTCGAGTTGAGTCATTACAAATGTGTTTATATCTTTTATATTAAATATTATAATTAAAATATTATATTATATAATTTTGTTTTGATTTAATTAAAATATTATTTTAATAATCATTTAAAAAACTTCGATATGGCGCTCTCGACCCATTGGGTCAAGCCGAACTCGTACCCGACATGCAACGACTCGACCCGCAAATGACCCGACCCGTAAATGACCCGACCCAATGTGCTTAATCTCGAACATGGCCCGTTTGACATGTCTATATGCAACATATTAAAAAATAGATGCATACAAGTTCAACATATATGCACATGCATCACAAACTGCGTGCACACACAATACAAAATACACACACAATACAACATAAATACACACACAATACAACCCGAAGAACCCAAATCCGGGTTGGTTGGGGTCGATTTATAGTCCGGAAATAGCCCATAACTAGGGCTTCACAATCGCGCAAATTTTGTGCCCCAATTGATTCAAATGAGGTCAAATTTCTAAAAATACATCAAGACGCGTCATACCGGCGTGGCTTGCATTCTTGGGGGAAATTGGATCCAATCTAGGGGATTTGGTTCCCGAATTTTGGGGTTTATCATGCGTGTTGATCTTATCAACAAAGACCAGATCTGGGCCGAATTACGGCCATGGATGCTCGACCTAACTCGCGTAAGCCAAGGTTGAAGAAGGTTGGGGGCTCTCGCGATCGGGCACCCCCTCTTTACACTTAATTATAATTTTTCCCAACTTTTCAAAGTTGTGGAAAAACTACCCTATTTGAAATTTCAAAAATTTCAAAAATTTCCCAAACTTATTTTATAAAATTAACCTAAGTTTAATTATACATCTCAACCAAATTTAAGATGAAATAAAATAAAATTAGACTAGTTCTAACCTTAAGTCACATTTTCTCATAAGTTTAAGAAGGGTAAAGGCAAGGAGAAACCAATGGCTTTCAAAAAAAATGTAAGTTTTCTAATTTCCAGATCCTGTCAATCTTGTGAAATTGTTTCCTTCAGTATCCAAATTAGGGTTTGTTTATTTGTATAGATGATGATCCTGTCAACCATCGTTGGGTGTCCTTACGGTTTAATTGTTCTCGTTATTTGCAGGTTATGTACAATTATTACAGAGGTGAAGCATTTTATGGGAGAGTAAACATAAACTGTAGGATACAGTTTATTCGTGATATTGAGAACAGTATCACACCTGCTGATTGGCAACGTATATTGGATGGCCCGTTTGGCAATATAACGAGGATGTTCCAGCAGGTATCTTTTTCTTCACAGACATTGCATGCAGTTCTTTTCAAACAACTGAAAACAAAGAAGAAGTGGGAGTCTTGGTATGAGGTGGGTGGAAAAGAGTTGAGGTTTTCAATTCAGAAGTTTGGTATTATCACGAGATTGAATTGTGGAGAAATACCTCATGTTGATTCAAAAGGAGACAGTTTAATGACTAGAATATTCTTTGGAACTCCAGCAGGCCCTAAAACAACTGTACAAGATTTGTACAACAGATTCAAAGAGCATCGAGTCTTAGATAATTACAAAATGAAGTTGGCTCTTTTATTGATAGTGAAGGGCATTCTGCTTGGAGGTGACAAGAAGAGGCTAGTTAAGGCTGAGCATGTGAGGCTATTGGAGAACATGGATAGGTTTTGGGAGTATCCATGGGAAAGGGTTGCTTATGAAGAGCTTCACATGTCTTTGACAATATCATTGGACAGAAGAATGCTAACAGTGGAGAAGGCAAGGGCATTGTCTAACCAACCAAGAATTCCTTATTCAATTCAAGGAATGCCAATTGTCTTTCAGGTACCTAAAGTATTTTTATGATGTTGACTGGTTCTGAATTGTATGTTGCCAGGATATTGTGTAGATAAAAATCATGATTATAAATTGAGAAATAAACCTGACTTGGATTGTTGTTAGGTTGATTGAAAGTCTTTTTAGATGTTTAGACTAATTGATATGACAGGATGTAGGATTTAAGTGTGACAGGATGTGTTATATCTGGCTGTATACTAAACATGATTAAAACTCATTTTTGATGTTTAGAGTAAATCTTTTGACATGATGTGTTGTATCTGACTGTATACTCTCATGATTATAAATTGAAATAAACCTTACTTGTATTGTTGTTTAGGTTGATTCTAACTTTTTTTTGGATGTTTAGGGTAATTTATTTGACAGGATGTTGTATTGAAGTGTGATAGGATGTATTTTATCTGGATGTATAGTATCATCTACATAATTTTTTTATTTCCCACTTATTTCAGATCTGGATATGGGAATCTGTGCCAAGTTTAGGCAGGGCATATGCCTCAAAGTTGAGGGAATCTGCAATGTCTCATGGACTTCGATGGTTTTCAGAGCACCTACCTGAACATGGAATATTGGAGGAGGCATTTGCTGATCCTACAAATAAGGTTATTCCCATTCTTATCCCGGATGAAGATGAGGTGGAAATTTCCTATGCTGATGAGGTTGAAGACATGCATTTTGATAAGATTGTGAAGCAAGCTTATGAGAAAATCAAAGGAAAGCAAGAGCAGAAGAGCAAAGGTAAGGAGGTGGGAAAAGTTGAAGGTTCTGGTGAGAAATATGAGAAATTGTTTAGAATAATGCAGAGGATGGAGAAAGGCATGTTAGAAAGGTTTGATAGGCTGGAAAAGATAAAAGTTAGAGGAGGGGGGAGGAAATTAGAGGTTGCAAAGAGAGAAGTTGGTGGAGGAAGAAAAAATAAGGGGAACCAGAAGAAGAAGAATAAGGTTGAGTCTGAAGAAGAGGTATTTGAGTCTGATGAGGAATCAGAAGAAGAAATGGAAGAAGATGATGTTGTGGATGATGATTCAGATGATGCTGAGGATGATGTTGAGAAAGACTGCGAAACAAGTGAAGCAAAACAAACGCAGGTAAGAATGAAATTAAACAGTGATGATCTAGTTTTAGTTTATGATTGCGGCATTGCTTCTAACATTCTGATATTATGTGAAACAGTGGTGATTGCGGCATTAATGTCCTAAAACACATAGAGATGTTGAGTGTTGGACAGAAGAACGTTGTTCTGGTAGCTGGCAAATTTATGGATTATTTGAGGATGCAAATGGCTGAGAGTGTGTTTGATAGGGTGTGGATATCTAATTGAAGTTTAGTTTTGGAGTAATGTTTTTTAGCGTTTGTGGACTTGTAAGTGGTTTGTTAATTTGGATTGATACTAAGTGTGTTTTTTGGTTTAGGAAGGACATTTGACGATGGATATTTGATATTAAGTGGTTTTCTTATTGCACCATTATGACTGGGGTCGCTATTGTGCATGACAGGATAATATGCATCTTAATACAAATTAATTCATCGTATGTCTATTTAATGTAATACAAATTCAACATCATTAAGTGGTTTTCATATACGTTCTCTATGTTAAATAGGTATGTAAATAATCCATAGTTATAGATTGGTAAGTAAATAATCTAGGGTAATGAAATTAGTCTAAAACTGTAAAGTAGTCAAGTAAAGTTAGGAGATTTTGTTGAGAGGATATTTTCAGTTAATGCTTGATATGAAATAACAAATATAATACAGTCGGATTTGACACCATATCTATCCATTTGGATAAATCTTTGTAAAAAAAATTGTTGACATGATATTTTCAGTTAATGCTTGATATGAAAGTACAAATTTGCATTAATTACTGTGAACAACCAACCACATTTTACTCCTGCCTTTTGCTCATCTCATCTTTATATGTAATACAACCCTTTTCTCACATTACCTATCTTCCACAATGCCAAATTGTATGAGTCACATGGAGCACCAAAAAATGTATTGTGTAGTCCGAGCAGGCGGTAGAATCCTGCCAGCGTCGGGAAGGACAGCTTTGGTGAGCACACACATATACGAGGGTGGTGTTCAGGCTAACTGGTCACCACGCCTAGAATTTGTAAGAAACATCTGGCATTTGATTTCACATCTTTGGGAGTACAACAATCGGCAACCGAGCTCCGCCTACTTCTTTGAGATGGTCCACGATCATGGAGGACCCCGTACCCTAAGGGCCTTGCAGAACGACGCATCTACGCTTGCAAATCTTGCCACAAGGGTTGCATACATCAACATTTACATAGTAACCGGAGAGATAAACGATGAGCTTCTTGCACCTCCCTTTCCAACATCAGCCATGTCATCAGTGGGTTACTAGATCCCCTGTCATTGTAGTGTTTTATCTTTGTTTTCAAGTGGCGAATATGTAAGATTGCATTATGTACTGTTTTCTCTTTCTTTTCAACCGGATAATATGTTGGATGAAGTTATTATGTCCTTTTTATCTATGTTGGATGAAGTTATTATGTCCTTTTTATCTATGTTGTTAAAGTAATTTATAATGTTTCAAATTTGATATTATGTCGTAGAAGATGTATTATGACATGTATTTATGCCATTTATGACAGGGTATATATTTAGTACATGCAAACAGGAAATACCTAGTTCACCACATAATTCAAATTGGAAACATATGGAATTGGAAACATATGGTATTGAACCCATGGGCTCAGTACAACTTGTAGAGTACATAAATTAGTTAAATAAGGCAACATAGCCTAATGCTAAAACAACAAAAATAACCCAAGAAAGTAGAAGGATCCTCATCAAAGTCGAATTTTCAGCCTTCAACGTACAATTTTCAGCCGATAGTGCCTTCATCTCCACATTTAAGGTCTTGTTCTTCTCCATTATCTTATCAACCTTCTTCTCTAATGCCTTCACTTGTGTTTTCAAGTCCCCGTACACATTATCCATATTCGGTACACTCACCGATGAAGAAGCATCATTCTCACACCATTTGAAAAATTTACAATCATCCTTCCCCTAAAATCAAAACAATGAAGACGGATAATGAATTAGGTAAAATGCTTCAACAACTATATCACTATCCAAAATTTTATAGAACATGTATAAATACATGCCACTTAGAGCACCTATAAAAGCGTTTCCCGAAATTATGATTTGGCTTTGAAACCTTAAGCACCAAGGTGGGCAATTGGTGAAAACAAAGGATCTTTGTACAATTTTTTTCGTATGTTCCCCAACTTGTTGAAGAATGGTCACTCATTCTACGACAAGAAAAACCACCAAATTCCAGGCCAGGTACAATTATCTAATAACACCTTTATATCAAAGAAATTCAATTGAAATTGAGACCAATTTGGCTAAAATCAAGAATCTCCATAAAACCCCCAAATTTACATGAACCCTAAATTAAAATCACAAAAATCAAATATGTGCTGAAAATTGTACCTGCCCTTGGAGTAGATCCGACGATATTAGAATTGTGAGAAAAAATATGAAATGTATTCAACCTTCAACCCTAGTAGAGGAAATGTGGGAAAATTATAGGAAATGTGAAACCCTTAAACCCTAGTACAACCAACTTTAATAAATACCACCTAAAAAATCCAACCAACTACCATTTACTCTCTCCCCCGACTTTCCCCGCCTTTAAAAATCCTTCTGTTGTGTAACGCCTTTTAAATATTACATGTTCAAGTTTCGGTTGTATGGCAGGATATATAACTTCACATGACGGGATAGCATAAAGTTAACAATATTACAAAACATAATGCTTCAAATGTTCATCCCTAAAAACATAGATATAATACGATCCTAACATCCCTAATTATTACTATCTAAACATATAATAGTAATACAAAGGGATGTAGTGTTTCAAATGTCAACCAAAATTACAAGTTGTCATCACTTACTCTGAACCTTCATATCAAGTTTGAGCCAAAATGCAAAAGTATAGATCACTTACTCTGAACCTTCATATCAAGTGCTACACTTCTTAGACTTGCCTACATAACAAGTCCTATAGGTATGTCCTCTCATCCCACAAGTTGCACAACGTAATGCATGACTCCTCTCCCAATGGCCCTTAAACCTCTTAAACTTTGGCCTTTCAACGCCCCTTGTCACAGGAGGTGGAGCACAAGCATAACTCGCTACTGATAAAGGAACATGCCAATCTCTGACTGGTGGAAGAAGGTGAATTGTCTCCTTGTAAGCTTCCTTAATCGTTTCATTCCTATAAAATGGACTCACAAAAGTACTAGGATCAATTCCCCTATCCTTTGCTACAGCTAGGGCATGTGTGCATGGAATCCTGTTAGTTTGGAATATCTTGCACTGGCACGTCATAGCGTCAAGATCTACTTCAAACTTCTTATTTCCATCGATAACCTGGGCTTCTGAGTGGCTAAGCCTCACAACCGGCATAGTTAAACATTCTTCGTACCTAAAGTCAATTAGCTCAACAGTTCTTTTCGTAATAATCTCACTCCACTTGTCTGCCTTCTCCCTACGTTTGCAAAACCATGCTGCAAATGTTTCTAAAATACCATCAAATAGTGCAATGATAGGCCACCCACGCTCCTCCTTGAACAACCCATTTAAGGATTCAGCATTGTTTGTGGTCATTATGTTGTACCTGTTCGCAGGGAAGTATGCCCTTGACCAAGTAGATAGATCAGCACTTAGAACATATTTTGCAACCACTTTCGAATCATTTTCTAGCTTTTTTAACTCCTTCTGATACTCAGACACTGTGTAAGCCTTGTCTACCTTGTTCCACTGTCCCAGTAGATATTTTCTCCCGAATTTGGCCTTGAAGTTTTGGTAAATGTGAAAGATACAGAAACCATGGCCTGCCAAGGTGTAGTGTTTTCTCAATCCGTTCTGAATGCTCTTATGCCGATCTGAAACAAACACTACTTCTTCTGCATCATCTAAGCCAGCAACTTTCAACTCCTTGAAGAAAAAAGACCAGGAAGCATTATTCTCACTATCAACAATAGCAAAAGCTAGAGGGTAAATGCCTCTGTTTCCATCCTGTGTAGTAGCTAGTAGGAGATGGCCACAGTATCTTCCTGTTAAAAATGTTCCATCCACAGATATCACCTATCATAGTACACATATACATCCTGTCAGTCAGTCATCCTGTCATTGATGTACAAAGTATTTACATAGTATGTGATCCAAACATAAATATATCCTGTCATACAATGCTATCCTGTCATACAAATCTATCATGTCATAGAGTTTTATCCTGTCATACAATGCTTCAGTGCATATATGTGTTAACAAACATACCTTCATAAGATGCGATAGTCCCTTCATCCAAGCACCAACCGCCCAAAAGCAGTACTTAAAACGATGTTCAGAATCGGTTTGAATAGCTGTATGCGTTCCAAGGTTCAGTTGTTTCAGCATGTACAGCCAAGAGTTGAGTTCAGAGTAACTTGCCTGAGGGTTTCCTCTAACTATGACCTCTGCACTCAATCGAGCCCGATTAGCCTTGGCATAACTGGCATTTATGCTAGCTTGTTTCATAACACTCTGAATTTCTCTAGCTCTGGGGATTGCTTACGACCTTCAAACCTATAAAATTCACATTTCATCAATAAACCATCATATATCAAATAAAATCAAATATGCATCCAACAAAATTCCTTTACCTTCCAAGTATCTTTTCAGCAATCATGGATACAGTTGCATGTTTGTCGTGGTTGTGTCGATACCGAAGTGTGCAACTATGAGTTCCATTATACTTCTTAACCTGAAACAAACCACCCGTGCCGGTTTTCACCCCCGCTGAGCAATGAAATGTGCATTTCATGTCAACACATTACACTGCATATCTCTTTTTGTCAGACCTCTTCACAGAAAGCTCGACAAAACCTTTGAAAGACTTTTCATTTAACACATCTTTTAACTCTTTCTTCGTGCAAAATGTGGCTCCAACTTTAAATTCCATATTCTTTGCATGACCATCCTCGACATCTGCATCGAAATACTCCCATTCATCATCTTTATCTTCATCATCATGATCATTCTTTTCTCCTGCTTGCCTGCAAAAGCGACGACGATAGTTCTCTTTTGACATATCTAACTCTTTCACAAATTCGGTATCCATATATTCATCCCCACCAGATGAGTTTCCATCTCTAGCATCATCGTCACCAAGTACAACGAGGTCACGGCCCTTGTGCTTGCTTGCAAACACCTTCACATCTTCATCGCTCTCAATGCTCCCACATAAATCAATGTTTTCATCATCGTTGCTCAAACACACGACATCTTCATGGGTTGCTGTTTGTGGCCTTGATTTCTTACAAACCCATTTTCTGGGATTTTCTGGGGTCTTCCTTTTCCGCTCCAAGTCACCCAACATCGATGTTCCCATTGCATCCCTTCTCCTGTCATACAACATGTCCTCTCCCATTGCCTCTTCATCCTCAGCAATATCATCGTCTATAATTTCATCGATACTCCTGTCATTATTCAACGGATTTCCCACCATCGGATTTTCCAGGCTTCTACTAACCCTTTGTTCTGTACCAAGCTGTGTTGCCTGTGGGGATGAGCTCATAGTACCATCAATTTCATTCGGTGATGCACCACGGTTTCCTACGTTCCCAAATAACTCAGAATACAGATTTTTTCCACCCTTCAATGTCGAGCTTGCATACAATGAAATTGGCCACACACCATCTTCACAACATTTCATATTAAGATACTTGAAAGTAGCAAAATCATCATCATCATTAACATCCAATGCTAGTATATTTCCCTTGCTCTGTGGTGCAATGTATCTCAAATTTAGTTGATACATTTCAGAATCTATATATACCTTTTCCGAAATTTTCTTCTTCAATTCCTCATATCTTATAGCATCTGAGACAAGGATACCTTGCGCCTTTTTACTGCCTTCATAGAAACCAGTCTTAGACCAATCTCCCCCACTAATCAAAGTCATCACATAGCTTGTTCCACCTAAACAAATATCAAAAAACTTAGTTACAAAACGTTAAGCTAAGTAAACGAACAAGAACGACAGTTTTTTATTCATAATGTTTCTGTTTATGTAAGAGACAACTCACCCATTGCAAAGTCGTCTGATTCCCTCTGGTTTTGGAACCCCATATGGAACTTGGCAGGATAAAGAGTAAGTTTCGAGAGAATAAGATAGGTATTCAAGTCTGTGGTGGGATTAAATTCAAACAGAAGTAATAATGTCTGCCTTGAGGGAGCGAAAATGAATGAACATTGAAGAATGAAAAGAAATGAACATTGAAGAAGACATAAATTTCCCAGATCCAAAAAAAATCATTTAATAATATGATTTCATTGTTTAACTATTAAGTTTCCCTTAGTATTTAGTGTTACCATTAAAAAAAAGACATAAAAGGAGGGAAAAATGACCTTTTTGGAGAGAACTAGTGCACGAGTTACACCAAATTTGGAGGGAAAATAGACCAGTTAAGGTAGATCAACTCTATAAATCCTAGATTATTTTATCTTTTACCTTCAATATAGTCAACCTAGGAGGGAAAAGGTAGCTGTTTTACTACATTAGCATTTTATCCTTCCATATAATAAAATAATTCCTAACACAAAAGGAAGCCATCTTTTACCTCAAGTACAACAGAAACCATTTTTTATTTGTTGCGTCAGATTTGTGTCAGTTACAAGTACAACGCTTTACATATCCTGTCAGCTATTATTTCTTTTCTTGTTTTCTTTCAATCAATTATTTTACAATTCCTGTCAAATTTGTGTCAGATTTTCGTCAGCCATTATTTCATTTTTCTTCTTTTACTTTATTCTCTTCTTTTTCCCATTTTCCCATTTTCTTTTCCCAATTACAAGTACAACCCTTTATTTATTTATCATTTTCCCATTTTCTTTTCCCTTTAATTTCTGACTTCATATTTCATTTCATTTTCTATTTATAAGAAAAGGTAAACAAATTTTGCAAAACTACCCATTGGGTACCCTTGAAAATAAATATACAAAATGAGTAGTCTTGTTAGATACTACCCTTAAATGGGTATTCTTGTTAATTCGCCTAACGTGAATGTGCATTTGGCGAACCCTCTTTTTTTCGAACACTTTTTTTTTTCTTGCCATTTTTTAGTGAATTTTGTGCATTTGACGAATACCATTATGTGCATTTCGCGAACACCATTATGTACATTTGGCGAACACCATTATGCGCATTTGGTTATAACGTAAATGTGCATTTGGTTATAACGTGAATGTGCATATGGATATAACTTGATGTGCTTTCGTGCAGTCTGATGTGCATTTGCGTGTTTTGATGTGCATATGTGCATTTGTGCATTTGGTTATAATGTGAATGTGCATCTGATTATATAACAAGATGTGCATTTGGTTATATAATAAGATGTGCATTTGGCAAACACCATTATGTGCATTTGGTTATATCGTGAATGTGCGTTTGACAAACACCATTATGTGCATTTGATATACAAATGCACATCTTGTTATATACAAAATGCACATCCTAAAAAAAACTAGATGTGCATTTGATATACATATGCACATCTGGTTATATATAAATGAACATGCTAAATAAAAATTAGATGTGCATTTGATATACAAATGCGCATCTAGTTATATACAAAATGCACATTAAAAAAAAACTTTGCCCATAATAAAGTGTTCAGAAAAAATAAATAAATAATAAATTTAATAATAAATAAAAAGAAAAGAAAAGAAGGGAAAAAAAGAAATAGATAAAGTGATGACGTCATCACTGCCATGTGACAATATCACGTGTTAGGCCGAGAACGGTGAGAACCGTTCTCGCGCGGGGGATTGTTCTCACCCGAACCCTCCTATATATATATATGTTCATTCATCCACCTCATTTACATTGATTTGTCTATGTTTGAGAATAATCTAAAATAGCTACATGTCAATCTCTTTTTAGTTCTCATATGATTTAATACACTTGAAGTTTTGTAATCACGTAGCCATTGATTTGTAATTATATCATGTTCATTCATGCAATATATCTCTTTGATCAATGCTCAATATAATTCTAATATGGTTGGTCCGTGCATGGCATGGGGTTTAAACTGGTTGAAAATCGTTCTCGTCCCTATTTCTACGAAGTCATCATTCTCATATGAGTTTTTCCCTATTTAACTTTTCTGCAGATTTTCCTGTCGATTTTTCTCGTTTTACATTACTTATTCTTTTTCCTTTAAAAACAAAGTCATATGTTTTGAGATAATTAATTAAGTTAATTGTTAAGGTAATAATTATACTCAACATTTTATAATAAATATGAATAGACATAATTAAGTTTATTACATAAAAATTCCATCTAATTTCATAAAACTAGTCATAGTATGTTCTGATGTATTATGCATATTCTTTATAAAAAAAATCTTGATAGAGTCTGGTGGGTCAATAATGGAGACGTGTCAGTCCAAGCGCAACATGTGCAAATGTCCAACATATAAGCCAAGCGGAGTTCCATTCTAAATCAATTGGCAATCGGATGAGTAATCCACTAAGAATATATATTAGTCTTATTTAGTCTCAACTTTCCAAAGTTGGAAAATTTTATTCTCCACACGCCCTCTCAAGTGAAATTGTTTGAAACAATTGACACTTGATAACATATCTTAAGGCCAACAAGCCAAACGAGTTAGCTCATATCACGCCCTCATGGTGGGCAGGCCCGTCCAATGCATTTTGGGGACCCTGTTCTAAAATAAATTTTGAGGCCCTAATAATAAAAGATATTAGAAGATTTTTTCACTAAAATTTACCATTATTGAACTAAATCTTCATTTAATTTTATCTTTACATCCAGGTTCATATTTTTTTAACTCTTGAAGACATAACTAAATTTTTTAGAAGAATAACAAGACAATTAAAGAGCGAGACAACCTGGAAATTATTTCAAATTGAATCGTTTATGCTTCAAATGTGTAAACAGTAAAATACAAAATTGATAAACTTATATTTTTTAGCATATTAGATATTAGAATAATTAGATAATAGAGCCAAGCATACAAAAGATAAAAATGTTTATTAAAAACAGTCTTCCATAACCTTAAGCTTGACCAAGAGAAACGCAGGGATGGATTCAAATAATTGAACAAATCACAACCTTGAATTCTTTATCAGGAGAAACAAAGGGATATAATAGAAATTGGGTTATCATAACCATTATAAATTGATTAAAGCAATGAAAGGATACAGAGGAAGGGATAAAATCATAAAAAATTAATTTGTTCACAAACTACAAAGAGGAGTTACTGGAAAGAAAAAATTGAGTCAAACAAGTAGCAACAAAAGAATCAAATCCGATAGCAACAAAAGAATCAAGTCCAGTATTCTACTGGTTCGGTCGTTCCACTAGTCCGCACCCCCGATCTGCACAAGTATCAAAAACCCAATTTTTTCCCACACCAGTCAAGACCCCTTCCTCTGAAATTCAATATCAAAACCCAATCCCCCCCCCCTAAATTATAGAGCAATCTCAGTACTCTAAATTTATCCCCAAAACTATAATTGACAGCATCATGTTAAAGAAAGGAACTGAAAGTATCCAATTGACTAAAAAAAATAAAAAATAACTTACCTTTCATCCAATTGCAAATCAGATTAGTTGATTTTGGCGCTTGTTGTTTGTTGCTTGTCACTTGAATAGTGAAATTAAGAGAAAGAACTGGAGAAATATGAACAAGTTTCTTTCCATTCAAAGAAGAACTCCAATACAACTCGTCAAACTCGAATAAATTGAAGATTCGAGCGGATGAGAACCATAGAATTAAAAGGTGTGGGACTGTGAAAGAGAAGAAAAATGGGAAAGAAAACCAGAAGCGTGATTTGCTTTCATTAATTTCTAGATGTGATTTTAAGAAGAGTGCAGGAGAGGAGGTGTTGGAAAGATGAATTATACCCTGCAATAGAGATGACTAATTAACGGTAATTTCCCAAAAACTAATATACTTAATATAACACTTAAAAATTATAAGGAATCCATAAAATTTTGGGGACCCAGTTCCATTGGACTTTTTAAACAGCCCAATAGACAGGCCTGATGGTGGGCCAAAGCCAAATAATATCGTAAGGCTGACAAGCCAAATGAACTAGTCTATATCACACCATCATGACAGACTAAGTTCAGATAAATTAGAAAACGAACCCAAACCTAAAACTCACTCAGATACTATGACAAACTAATAACAGGTGCGTGTCAGTCCAGGCGTAACACGCGCATAAGTCCAACTCACCCATGCATTCACGCGTTGGAAATTCGGAACCATTTACATGGTTGAATCCTTTTATCGGAGTCTACACTCACCCGTGCATTCACACGTTTTATTTGGTGAATTATTTCCATCTACGTACTATACCCCTCCCGGTGGTTGAAAGGGACAACGAGCACCACAATTCACGGACAACATTTCCAACACAATTTAATGCATTAGGCTGACTATTCAAATAGACACGAAGTATATATTGCAAATTTAACTAACGCTTTTTTTATCGGTTTTTCTAGTGTATGTTTATGGACATATGCTAACAAGTTAAAATAAAAAATTATCTTCAAAATATTTCCTAAAAGAAAATGGATAAATTCTTAGTAAAAAAAATTAAACTAATGACTGAAAAAATTATTGCTAAAAATGGAGTTTTATTGTTAAAAATAAAACTATTATAGTGTGTCTATAGACACACACTAGAAAAAACATTTTTTACATTATTCAAATAGCTTACGAAGAATTTTCAAATGTTGAATGCCCATACTAGTTTTATAATTATAGGGTCCTGGATGTCAGTAGAAACTATAATTTGAGTCGGACAAATCATTACTTTAATTTAATGTAGGGTCGCTTTGCAAAGAGAAAAAATTGTTGTGGCGTGGCATAATGTTTATCGTTTTATAAGCGATTTCGTCTTGATTCACGGTGCAAAGTTAGATAAGACGTCGTCCTCAATCATCACAAAAAAACCACTAATCGCGTGTATTCGCTAATGGAGGGTTAGAATCACCGGAATGTTCAGATTCAAAATTGGGTTTTAGTTTAAAAGAGAAGAAAGCGTTTATCCGTGTCTTGAAAATCTGCCTTTCACGCCTCTTAAAAAGAGAACAGAAACCCAAAAGTCAAAGCTGGAGGCGCAAATTCAGGGACAAATCTCGAAACGCCTCTTAGAAAATCAATTAAGAAGACTTTGAAATGATCGAAAACAGATGTTCCGAATATGCAATTGATTTGCGAATCCGAAACTTTTAAAGCCTCAAAAATAATATGGTTTGTAAAACGAGGTCACACATTCCACGAGCTCGACTGAACGACGGTGGCGACGCGAGTGGGTGAGACCTTTCTATAATTAACTAACCAACCCATAGAAAGTCCAATATATAAGGTGCCCATTTTATTTTCAAAGTTTCAGTGTGGGCAAAAAAAAATCCCACTTTCCTAAAAACTTTTACATTTTTTTTTCAACAATCCCCACAAAGTGGTAATAAGTTTTACATAAAATAGTTTAAAACAAGTTTTGAGCATGTGGATAGGTGTGAAGCTTAAGTAAATGTATCTTACCTACAATCTGAACCAACACGTATTGATCTCTAACAATCCTTTCACTAAGAGGGTATATGAGTCTTGGACTCTAAAACTCAAGGACAAATCTTAATTGTAACACCCCCGACTTATGTCGGTAGTGTCATACGCCAGTGACCTTAGACGTTAATGTCCAAAGTCACCCTAGGCTTTAATCGGAACAATTAAGCTTAAATAAATAAACAAATGTTAAATAATGACATAGTGAACAACGGAAGACTTTTATATAGGAACTCGATCTTTTATTAAAACCCCTCTCGTAAAACGAGAAGGACAGTAATACAACATAGTACAGCGGAAGACTTTTGAAATTACAACGGAAGACTTTTACAATAAACCCTAATACATGACTAATTTATAGAAGTGTTTATTAAATTGATACTAAACAACCTTAAAACAATATCACTTTAAATCTTCAACTGCAAGCTTTCGTCTTCGATTGGTTACTTTAAATCGTCGGGGTCCAACCTCTGATGTGTCGTATAGAACGGATGACACCAGTCAACCATACAAGGAATAAAACCGGTTGGTTAGTCTAATGAAAGACTATGCATGGGTGAAAACAGATTGGTTCTCGTAGTCGTCACTACCCTTGTTTCCTCGAATAAAACTCGGTAAACGGTATATAACTATAGACTTCTACTGAAAAGAATGAATAGGAATGATTGAAGAGAAGACTCCAATGAATTGAGTCTTATGGGAAATTACATGAATTTGTTTGGGAATATTATATTATCACACACAAAGTTTTTAAGAACATCTCGTTGCATATTTGGGTCCTCGACCAACCTCACCATGTATTGCGAATTCAGATTGGAAAGGGGACTTACTTTAGACAAGAGACCGGGCGGGTTCCACGTTATACTTTTCGCCCGAGGGTATATTAATTATGTTGAAAACTGCAGTTATCTTATTTAATTCTAAAACGTACATTCACGTTTAAGACTTTTATAGACAACCTCATAAAGAGAGGAATAGTGGGATAAAATCCTGAAGATTTGGCACTAGCTAAGTGCACCACCACTTATGTAATATAAGGGTAAGGTCATGACCAAAGGCATTAGGGCAATAATCCTCATAACACCAAGTTATAAAGAAATGACTAATCCTCGCAAGACATTAGCGTTCCTACGAATATTCGTGCTAATTAGCAATTATTATCCACACCAAAGCACAACAAACCACACCAATTATTATCTAGCACCCTATAATAATGATATATATATAAGGGTTATAGCTAGTATGTATATACAACCTAATAATAAGGTTCATTTTACATAACACTTTTAGCACACAAGTTCCCAAACGAGAAATTAAGAATATTTATTCCAACTTAATTAAGACAATAGATTAATTGTCAATTAAGAATAATATGGAATAAATTAGCAAGAGCAAACCACCACTTGCCTTTAATTATGGAGAAGAACGAACGGCGTTTTGGAAATGGTTGCTTTCGAAAAGCAAATTGGCTCTATGCTTTAATCTCATTCGAAATGTCAATCCGAGACGTACCTAAATCATACACAATGAATAAATTATATTAGATAATTTATTCAATATCATTATTTGAAAGATGCAATATCTCGGTTTCTAATTGATTTTATTTACTCATAAATAAATCAATTACAAGGCTCTTTGATTATACGATTATCTATACGATAAAAAATAATTAGTCGTATATTCTAAATAATGATTACATAAATAAATTAATAAAATGATTTATTTATAATCCTAAAATTTTCTAACTCATAATATTATCTAAATGAATAATCATAATTTACCCATTCATAATATAAGATAATATTATAAAAATTATAATTAATTCAATTTTAATTTCCATAAAATCAAATTAATCCTAAAATATTTTTCACTAATCTAGATTAATTTAATTAACCAAGATTAATCCCAAATAAAAGTAAAATCAACTAAAATACCCGAAATTAAAACAGATGGCAAATATTACGAAAATGCCATCGTCATCAACCTTCCGCCGGGTACTGTTCACGCGGGGGGAATTGGGTTCGGCGGAGGCTCGGCGGCGCGTCTCCGGGTGCGTGGCTTGGGGTTTTCGAAGAGGACGACAATTCGGAGCTATTGGTGGCTTCAATGGCAAGAACCAAGCTTCGTGGAGGTCGGATTTTACAGAAGAACAACCGAACTCGGGTTTAGGGTTCTGTAGGGATTTCGAATGAAATTGGGTGAATTGAGATATCAATTGAGGGGGTTTATATAGGGCTTTTGAATCCGTATATTTCCTCAGCACGATCCCGTGCTTCTAGCCCTCCAATGGATTCTGAAACGATCGAATTTTAAAAATCTTCAATGCGTTCCCACGAACGACCCTCTTGGATGCTCGGACAAATCCCGCAAATCTCGTGGTCATTGAATCCAATTAAATTATGGATTACGTGCGTGATAAGATCATATTAAATTCCCAGTGTTTAATTAGAAAAATCGAGCTCGAATCGTGGCTCAATTCTTCCATTGAAGAGCTTGGAAGCTTGCGTTAATGGCTGGCTGGAGGTAGAAGAAATACTTTCCAGATATTACACACGGCCCCCAGACTTTTGCCTTAATTACGCGTTTTGGCCCAACGTTTCAAGTTGTGGCAAAAATGCCCTTAAGTGTACTTTTAAAAATTACACAATATACCCAAACTTTACCAAACTCATTTATTTTATGATTATAAGTTTCTAATATTATTTTAACCCCAAATTAATATTTAGAACAATTAACTTAGACTAAAATAATGCTTAAGTTACTTTAAGTTACCCTTTCTTATCATTTTAATCATACTTAACCCATTTTTAACACTTTGTTAATTGCGTTCAAGTATTTCTAAGTTAAAATTGGCAAGTTTATTTAAATTATAATTAACATAAGGTTAATCATAATTTATACAACCCATATGTTAAAAAGCTAACATACTTGAGGTATTTTTTATTTTATCACCTCATGGATAAACAATGAATCATATACCCTTTATTATTATATTTAAATTCTAAACTACATATATTATTATACTTATTTGTTTATTTCTTCACCGTACTATTATACCCATTTGATAATTTGTACAAAATTATCTTAACTCAACCCTTGAACCTAAGTTCATGAAAATTTAAATTACTTCTCTAAAAGAAATAAAATAAGTTTCAAAACTTTTATTTTTTACCACTTTAAAATTACTAATTTATCCTTTTATTTTAAGTGGGATATTACATTAACAACACGCCTATCTCCTAAGGTCCTTGTGATTCATCGATAACACCTGCAATAAAGTAGTCAATTTTTCTTTGGGATGCTAAATAATGCTATAGAAAGATCACTTCAATTCTTTCATAGAAGGAGGCTAACCCTCCAGACTCTAGTAGGTGATTTCATCAAGTCCGTCACAAGTAGGACCACCCAAGTTTGGGCTATGAAACTATTAAACGTTTTAACAACTCATCCTCTCAATTTTCCATCAGTGAATTCATCAAGTCTGTCTCAATAGGACCACTTATATTATGGGCTATGAATTCATTAAGAGTTATTGCTCACCCTCTAAAGTACAATGTGTCATAGGAATGGGTACTAGTGTATTGTCATATGAGTCTTTTCATGGCTTCGTTTGACCACAAAAGGGATCCACCAAGAATTCCTCATAACACGGGTTTAAGTCCCATTTCCCTTGACGTATCAAGAAATAATCTTCTCTTTAGTCCTTTAGTAAAATGATATGCTATTTTCCTCTCTGTCCTCCATACTCCAAATTGAGTACACCATTCGTGATAAACTGTCACACAACTTCATGTCCACCAAGAATTCCTCATAACACGGGTTTAAGTCCCATTCCCCTTGACGTATCAAGAACTAATCTTCTCTTTAGTCCTTTAGTAAAAGGATATGCTATTTTCTTCTCTGTCCTCACATACTCCAAAATAAGTACACCATTTATGATTAACTGTCACACAACTTCATGTCTAATACGAATGTGTCTCTTCTTGCCATTATAGGCATTGCTATTAAGCTACACAAATACCAGATTGTGAGTCATAATGTAGAGAAATAGGAGGAGCTAGGCACCCCACAATGGTAAATGAACCAGTAGGTTTTGTAACCACTTGACTTCTTGACCTTGTAAGTCTAAAGCTATGAGTCAGATTCTATAGTAGATCTAGCAATACAAGTCAATTTAGAAGACTTCTAAGAAAGTCCACATAATGTAAAAACATAACCACTAGTTAAGCTTACTTCATCATTATCTGTAACCTAGTTTATATCACAATATCAAGACTTGAGGATAACTAACAAAGTGCAAACCCCAATCAATAGTGCCTTTTAGATATCTCAATGATCTCTCAAGTGCACTTCAATGATCATTACTAGGGTTATGAGTATACCGACTAAGCCTACTAGATGCATAAGCAATGTCTGGCCGAGTACAATTTATAAAAACATCAAACTCCCTATTACCTTAGCATATTCATTTTGTGATACACTATCATCGCAACTGTTTTTAAACTGTTCCAAAAATCAACATGTTATCAACATATAAACATTTAATCACACAATCGACGCCAATTTTTTTTAATAAACACAAGCATCTAATCCAATTGATCTTGAAACCAAAGCTAAGAATAATTCTATGAAACTTTTCATACCACTGCTTTGGTTCTTGTTTCAATCCATAAAGTGACTTCTTGAGTCTGCACGCTTTGTTTTCCTGCCCTGGAACTACACACCCTAGAGGTTGTTCCATATAAATTCCTCATTAAAATCACCATTTAAAAGTGCAGTTTTAACATCCATTTGATGTACTAAAAACTTATACCTAGAAGCTAAAGCAAATAATGTACGAATGGTAGAAATTTTAGTCACAGAAGAACAAGTGTCAAAGAAACTAGCATCAAATGAACTTGCCTTATATCTCTCTACAGAGCCGTCTATTTTAATCTTCTTCTTAAAAATCCACTTAAATCCAATGGCTTTGTTCTCTTTAGGCATTTCAACTAGTTCCCTTGTGTGATTATACATAATAGATTCTATTTCACTCTTAATTGCATCTTTCCATAAACTATCATCTAATGAACTCACAACTTTATCGTGTATTTAGGATCATCCTCTAGCATATGAACACTAATGAATGTCTCATTCAATTCATCATAATCATTGAGTTCAATTAAGAATGCAATCAAAACGTCAGGACCAAAACTAGTTCCTTTCTTTTGTATTTTACTCCTTCTATGTTCTATTTTATCAACTTGCATATATGGAAGGAAAAGACGTAGAATAGGATACAATAGTAGTAGGCAAAGAATCAAACAACTCAGCATCACAATATTCAAACTAAGAATGATCACTCAAACACATGAATCGATAATCTGCACGATTTTCGGTATCACCATTAAGTACATCATCAAAGGTTTTAGATCCAATTGCATAAACTTTAAAAGAAGCCAAACCCACTTTAGGTAAACACCCCAACACTTAAAAAATTCACATTAGGCGCATGCTCTTTGTAGTTCGTCCCGTCTCGAGGCTCAATCTTGGAGAGATCCAACAATGGCTTGAAGTAGGGAAGCATTGGCATTTTGGATTCTAGCAAAAAATGCTTTTAAGTTGTTAGTATAAACTAGAATCGAACCGGACAGATCCTTACTAGAATTGAATTTAGGGCCACTTTGGAAAACCAATGAGAAAAACTTGTTGTGATGTGGTATGGTGTCCACTGCGTTAGAAGCGATTTCATCCTGATCCGCGGTGTAAAGTCAGACAAGGCATCCCCCAAGGATCACACAATACCTACCAATCGTGTGCACTCACCAATTGAGGGTTAAAATCACCATGATGCTCATAATAAAAAATCGGGTTTTAATAGAGAAGAGAGCGTTTTTTCAGTGTCTTGAAAATCTGCTTTTCATGCATCTTAAAAAGAGAGTTAAAAACCCAAAAGTCAAAGCTTGGTGCATAAGTTCAAGAACAAATCTCAAAACACCTTTTAAAAAATCAATTCAAAAGATATTGAAAGATCGAAAATATAAGTTTCAGATATGCAATTTCGAGCCCGACCGGGCAGCGACGACATGCGCGTTGGAGAGACCTTCCTCTAATCAACTAACCAACACATAAGTGCTCATTTTACTTCCAAAGTTCCAATATAAAAAATTTAAAATCTCCTACTTTCCCAAAAACTTTTACAACTATTTTCTAACATTGAATTCTTCCCATTTCCCCCTAAAAATTTATATCCAAGAATTAGAAGAAGACTACGATTATCCAAAATACTACCCACAAATTATTATCACCAAAAAAACTTTATTTTTACATTTGCTTAATACAACTTCACTCGATCTACTTTTATTACATCCTTTTAGCTTGATAGATAAGTATTATATTCCGTAATCACAAATTTGGTTTCTCCTTTTGTTACATCCGTGTAGCTTGATAGACACTATATCAAATACTTTTGTTCTGAGAAGTGAGGTCCTTGCAGCACTTTCTGGTATTCAGCAAGCGGCCATGATGCACTTAACTCACTTAATTGTTGAGAGATACAATTTAGTTATAATCAATTCCATTAGAGAAATTTGGAAAATTTCATGGGAAATTCACTCCATCATTGTTGAGGGATATATTATTTCTTTATTTTCGTCCTTTGTTGTTTTTCAGGTACATCATTGTTTTCGCAAATCCAACTCTGTAACTGATTTTCTTACTGGTCATATTATCCCTTCTTCGGCGCTCCAGAGCTTCCATCATCTCATCACCTCTTCCACCTCCAATACTACTACTTCTTCTACCTCTACTGTCAGATATGAGTTCATTAGTCTGAACTCTAATTTTGATTATTTTGGTATAAAATTTTTAAAGATCATCCATTCGAATGTTTTAGGATTGTCGTCTGTTTCTGACGGGTCCAGTTTGCCTACAATAAAAAAAAAACAAATTTGGTCTCTCCAATGATAACCGGACATGTGTTCCTCTTATGACGATCTAGTACGATTAAAAATATCGATCGACTTTTCGTTGTACTAAATTATTATTTATTATGGCCAAGGAAATTTCATTCTCCGTACACTTTCACTTCTTTCAAATTAAATTTCATTCTCCGTACGTAAGGGAGACTTGTATAACATCAAAGTCGTCTTCCATTAATTTGTTTGGTTGAATGGTCTTCTACTTAAATTCGGGTCTGTGCAAAACTGCTCGATCAACCACTAAACCACGTTGAATTGTCTCATCTTTATGACAGACAACTCCGAGAAAATATAGTCGATCAGGCCAATGAAAACGTAAAAAAGAAGAAGAATGTTGACCATATAATTAATTAATTTTCTTTTATAACTTAACAAGTTTTTAACATATATCTTATCGGCATAACATAATATAAAACTGAGACATAGTAATCATATTCAAGTAGATTATTGGTAATTAGCAATAACTTAAATTTAATAGATTTTAATATGGGAAAATATATAAGATCCATATAATTATCAATTTTTAAATGTTTAACCTATGATCTTAAGATATAGAATCGAGAAAATATCCTATTATCTTGTCTTTATAGGGAGGGATCACTTGATGACAAAAGTCAAGGAGAGGAGTGAGGACGGCCGTAGATCGTTGGATCAAGAAAAACAGATATTCAAGATTGCGTTTTCATAAAAAGGCAAAAAATGGGGAAATATTCGGCACGACCGAATGTTATGTGAAAAAAACGCATATCATGTGCACACGCAGGTTGTTTCATATGCACATATAAGTTATTTTTCATGTATACACACCGGTCTTTTGTATATGCACACATATATTGTTTTCATAAGTTTTTATACATATGCACACATGTTATTTTGTACGCACACTTAGTTTATTTTCATATGCACACATATGTTATTTTCATATGCACATATGTTATATTCGTAGGTTTTACACATATGCACACATGTGTTGTTTCACATGCAAACATGTATTATTTCATATGCACACATTTCACGTAGTGTATTTCATATGCACAAATAGGTTATTTCACATTCACACAATAGTATTTTCATATGCACATATTATTTATTCCATATGAACGTATGAGTTCTTATACATGCACACTATAGTGCATATCACATGCACACAGTAGTGTATTTCATACGCACACAACAACGTATTTCATATGCACACAGATGTGTAATGTGTGCGCACAAAATCCATTTTTTGCATAAAACTCGACCATGCCGAATTATCGCTGAGATATACAGAATTTTCTTTTTTAATGAGACACATGATCTGGACGCTTCATTTCATCCGATCTGACGGTTGTGGGACATCTTTACTCCTTTCCTAAGCCACAATCCTCACGATATCTTTTCTCTATCTTTATTGCCTTAATATATCTTGTATAAGATATCTTTCTTGTAAAATAGGTTAAGCAAATATCTCTTATGAGATTCTTATCTTGTTTGTAAATTCTATTTAATCAGCCCTTTAGAGGCATAATCAAGCAGAGAAAAATTTCCCAAAACACATTTGTTTCATGGTATCCGAGCAGGTTCCGAAAACCTAAATTTTTTCGGCCCTCCCTCCTTCCACCAATCTTCTCTCTCAGTTATGCTTTTGTCCGTCGGCGATGACAGACACCGAATCACTCGTCCACCGCAACCGATGACAAAGATGCTTCACGATCAAAACGTCCTATCATCGACGTTGAATTTCCATATTATCTTCACCCTTCGGATCATCCAGGCCTCTCAATTTGTCCCGTGGTCTTGAAAAGTAAAAATTTTCAAGAATGCACAACTGCCATGAAAAATGTCTTTTACGTAAAACAAAAGATGGGATTCTTGGATGGTCGAATCACAAAACCAACCGTTGCCGCTAATGAAGACGATTGGTGCAAAGTCAATTCTATGCTTATAAGATGGATTATTCAGTCCATCGATCCAACTATGCTCTCATTCATCACCTATTGCGAGTTTGCGACACCGTCAGGAAGTATGAGAGGATTTGAAGCATCGATTCTCGGTTAGTAACGGACCAAGAATCCTTTAGATCTGCTCCGACATCGGTCATTGTCGCCATTAGGGTTAGGGAGTTTCCACCTATTACGGTAACTTTAAGAAGCTTTGGGATGAATTGGTGACATATGTGGCCCCTCATTCATGTCCCTACGGTAATTACACTTGTCTAATATCATCCAATCTAATCAAGGAACGGGAGGAAGAACGTCTACATCAGTTTCTCATGAGTCTCGATGATGATCAGTTCGATACTCTCCGATCGAACATCATGGCCCAAAATCCACTTACGTCGCTCAATAGGGTTTATGCCCTTGTTATCCAGGAGGAACGTCACAAGTCCCTCATTAAAACTTGTGACTCTGCCTTCTTTGATGCGGTCGCCTTCGTGGATCAGTCTAAATTTGGTGAGCAGTAGCAACAACTCGCCTCCAAACTTTAGTGTATGCATTGTGGCCGAGCCAATCACGACGTCACCATCTGCTACATGATTCACGACTTTCTAAAGGATTGGCAACCTCGTCATCGTGGTCAATTTTGTAACACCCCAGATTTGCAATCCTTTATAAGGATTAGTGTGCTACATATGTCAACAAGAGCTCTTCCTTTTCAGGGTTCAAGTGAGGACAAAGAACTCTAAAGTTAAGCGTGCTAGGGTGGGAGTAGTACTAGGATGGGTGACCTCTTGGGAAGTTCACAAGTTGGCATGGGATGACGCTTCTAGGCTTGGGCCTTACAAGTGGTATCATAGCCGACTCTGGATTATGAGTGGGCTTGGTCCGGTGGATGGCTCGACCTAGAGGGCGGTCTTTGGGCCTTGACGAGGTCGTCAAGGGTTTAAGTGGGGGTGATTGTAACACCTCAGATTTGTAATCCTTTATAAGGATTAGTGTGCTACTCATGTCAACAAGAACTCTTCCTTTTCAGGGTTCAAGTGAGGACAAAGAACTCTGAAATTAAGCATGCTAGGGTGGTAGTAGTATCGGGATGGGTGACCTCCTGGGAAGTTCCCAGGTTGGCATGGGATGACACTTCTAAGGCTTTGGGTCTTACAAGTTTGGCGCATCTGACGTTGGTGGGAAAGGTCGTGGAAACGACGGTGCTGACCGTGGAGATGGCGCATGCCATGGCTGAGGACGCGGATCACTTGGCCAAGACAACGCCACACAACAACAGTTCGAGTCCTCCGACAACAACTTGGGTGGGTTCTAGCTCAATATCCAAGATCGCACAACTTTTATCTCTTCTATCAATACTGAACAATGGAAGTCAATGGTCAACCTCTTTGCATCGCTAAACTCCAAATTAGGTTCCCCAAATCAATCTTCTGGTATGTTTTCTAGTTAGATTTTGGACACGGGTGCCTCGTTACACATGACTGGTGACCGTACTCTACTCCTAGATCTTGTTCGAATCTCTACCGTCTCAACTAAATTGCCTGATAATAATTTTGTGTTTGCTAAAAAGGAAGGAACCCTATATGTTGTTGATTTCGTTGCAATTAAACATGTGATGTTCATTACTACACTTGACTACAATCTAATGTCTTTTTCTCATCTCACAACGGATCTATAATGTCCGGTTCTTTTGATTGATCGCTTATATGTGTAATACCTCGACAACTTAGCAGCCCGGCCCATCACAGGGCTGCAGCCCATACACCCCAACCCATCACTAGTACCTCCAAGCCTAAGGCCCAACTATTTCTAGCAGGTTGTTGGTGAGTCTCGAACACGAGACCTCACCCTTTAACAAGCAGCCGAAACATCACTTGTCACCAATTACGCTGCAACGCAATTGGTGACAAGTGATGCTTCGGCTGCTTGTTAAAGGGTGAGGTCTCGTGTTCGAGACTCACCAACAACCTGCTAGAAATAGCTGGGCCTTGGGCTTGGAGCTACTAGTGATGGGTTGAGGTGTATGGGTTGCAACTCTGTGATGGGTCGGGCTGTTAAGCTGTCGAGGTATTGATTTATAAATGAGTAAATGATTTATAAAATCCCAACCCATTTTTTTTAAATTTCGGCTCTGATACCAAATCTGTAACACCCCCAAATATTCCCTTGGAAAGGCATTACCGCCAGTGACCTCAGACGTTTTGTCCGATGTCACCCAAGGCTATACCAGTTGATATTAATCATCAAACAACAATTATGATACAAAATATCATAACTTCCATTTAAAATCATTGTCTCGGCATTACATCCATAATCCGAAAGACAACCAAAGTACGTCGGATGACTTAATACAAGATATATTTAACACAGCGGAAGACTTTAAATAACCAACAAAAGGGTCTTGATCGCAATGATCACCCGTCAAGGATCTCAACCTGAATAAACTTATCAAAAACATCGTTTGCGTCCATAGTCGCTCTAGCCTTCACGGGATGACAACTTATCTGATGTGCCGAATCGAACGGATGACACCAGCCAACCATGCAGAGAACAATTACGGTTGGTTAGTCTAATGAAAGACTATGCAAGGGTACAAAGCATAGTAGTCCGAAGTAGTCGTATTAGGTTAGACTCATCGTTTCTCGAATAACAACCGATGACGATAGTCAACCACCATACTTCTACTGAAATCTAAGAAAAGACATGATCAAGAGAAGATTCTGGAGACCGAGTCTCACAACAATCAATCCCAAAAGAAGACTCCAACGAAATGAGCCTTATCGGAAACATGACAAATGTTGGGGAACATTAATAATTACACACAAGCGTTTAAAAATCAAGACGAGCTTTCCTAGCTGCACTGCTCGCCCAAGGGTATATTAATCATGTGCACCACGACACTTATCTTATTAAATTCCAAAACGCACACCACATTATAAGCTTTTAGATTCTCTCATCCCTCAGGATAAAGAGATACAGTCGGGAACTAAATCCCTAAGAAGGAGTTGACTTGGGAACTAAATCCCTAAAGTCGATTCGGGAACTAAATCCCTAGGGAACTAAATCCCTATAACAGAGTCGAGTCGGGAACTAAATCCCTACAAGCGAAGTTGACTCGGGAACTAAATCCCAAAAGTCGAATCGGGAACTAAATCCCGCGGGAACTAAATCCCTCAAGGCGGAGTCGGGAACTAAATCCCTACAAACGGCATTAGAGAAGGATGGTAGGAACTAAATCCTAACCACAAGGTTATCAAGAAACGACTAGCACTCGCAATGAGATACACAGTAGCGTTCCTACGAATACTCGTGCTAACTAAACAGTTCAGCACAATAATAATCCACATCAAAGCCATCATGGCCAATAACAGATAAAATAGCATTGTTCTAACGATATACAACCTATCATAATATCTGTAATTAATCACATATATATATATAATAGCGTTGTTCTAACAGATATACAACCTATTATAATATCTCCTTTCCAATCATATCATTTAACAAAACTGTTCCCAACGCAAACAGTAAATCATCCCAAATTAATTAACAACTAAACAATTGATAATTAATTGAAATATGGAATGATGAGCAAGAGCGAACCGCCACTTGCCTAGAGTAGATTCGGCGATGAATCTAGACGAGACGACTACTGATTATATCCTTTCCGAGGATATGGCCTATGCTTCAGATAGCTCGCTCGATCGATTTCGGGTCAAATCTGGACTAGAAGTCAAATGGGCTTTACGGCCCAATACACTAGCTGGCAAAGGAGGTGGAGCCTACCACTTCATCTTCTTCCTTCTTACAATAACACAGCAACAGCACAACAACAACACAACACTCACGAAGCAACCACAACAAGAAGCAACGGCTTCAACACGCAGCAACTCGTCGGAAAGGAGGCTTCTCCGTCGCCAGGGTCTTCGCCGGGATGAGCAGCCACTAGCAGCAGCGGCGGCTACGGGCAGCAGTAACCACAACACACAGAGCAGCTCACCGGTAGCCACCACGCACAGCGGCGACACCAGCCGAGTCGAGCTCACCGACGGGACTCCGAGCAACTGTCAGCGGAAGGAGAATAGAGGGAATACGAGCAGCTCAGCGGCGAACAGTACCCAACAGCCCACGAACGGCGGAGTCTTCGCTGGGTGATCTTGCTCGCCGGCGGGAGTGGACTGAGAGGAGAGATGGCAGGAGAGGTGCCCATCAACCCTCCATAACACTCCTTATATAGGCCAAGGGAGCCCCGACCATCGGTTCCCAGGAATCGTATGCGGGTGCCACATCCCCGACAAATTTGGGCAAGTTGCACGCATGAGGAAGATTGCAGCGCACAGGGATAAAATTGCAGGAGAGGATAAGATTGGATATGGGTTTTAAACCCTAGAAATTATATGTTTGTATCCAAACAAATATTCTAAGTCCCGAAAATACATCGAATGTATTTTCTACCACTCAGGGAATTATTACAGAGATCATGGATATTACTAAAAATCCAAACTCCACTGAAAGCGAAAAATTTATCGAACGAAGGATGGGAAAAATTACCCAAATACCCTTACTAAAATTAAGGGGTATTACAATATGTGCCTTAGGACCGCAATTCGAGGATGATGATTGGATTCAGTGAGCAACATGGTGGGGTTTACTGGCTGCACATTTTTCGGCAATCTCCAAGGCTATGTTCGGCTTCTACTGCATCGTCTATCAGTCCATCTACAATTTGGCATCAACGATTAGGTCACCCATCGTCGTTTGTTTTGTCTTCTATTTCTTCCTTAGGACGTGTTGTTAGTTCAAATCAATCAGTAGCACCTTGATGTTTGTTTTCAAGCTAAACAAACTCGTAGTGTTTTTCCATTAAGTTTCAATAAAGACGACAATTTGTTTCAATTAGTTAATTGTGATGTTTAGGGTCCCTATATGTTTACTTTACATCTGGTGCTTCACACTTTCTCACCATCATTGATGACTACTCCCGTGCTACATGAGTGTATCTGATGGCTCATAAATCTGAAGTTGCCCAACTATTCATGAATTAATGTGCCTTGATTCAGACGCAGTTTCACAAGAAGATCCAGTGTGTCCACTTAGACAATGACATCGAATTTCTGCCTCTCCGGTCCTTCTTCGCCAAACAGGGCATTATTGTATATCAATCCGCATCTACACACCCCAACAGAATGGTTGTGTAGAACGCAAGCATAGACATCTTCTTAATGTTGCCAATACAATGAGGTTTCAGGTGTCTCTCCCAATTGAATTTTGGGATGAATGTGTGCTTACTGCATGCTACTTGATCAATCACACTCCCACGCCTATTTTAGTTTACAAGTATCCATATCAGCTCTTGTTTGGTCATGTTCCGACCTATTCTCACTTGAAGGTTTTTCATGCTTATGCTTTGCATCCAATTAAAATTCCAAGAGATAAAGACAAATTCGCTTCCCGGAGTAGGAAATGCATATTTCTAGGTTACCCTGTAGGCGAATGTGGATGGCGCTTTTTTGATCTAGAGACTCGCCAAATCTTTGTCTCCAAAGAAGTTGCCTTCTATGAGAAGATCTTTCCTTGGTCTGATTCCATTCGTTCGGGTCCCAACGACAACTCGTTTACATCTCCTCAGCCTCATTCGTCTGTATTCAGTGTTATTGACACAAATACTTCTCCGGCATCACCACCAACTATAGTAAGGGGGAGAGCATCACCTCAGGGGCCTGCGTTGCCTCCAGTTTTGGCATACGACCACCCATCTGATCTTGCTCTTGCACAATCTGAACCAGCCTCGAACAAGCATAGTTCTTGATGTTCCCGACAACCATCAGTTTTGCTGAAAGATTGTCTTTCACACTCTCCAACAGATCGAACACCCCCACTACAACGCTCACCAGTCCATCTGCATCACCGTCCTCATGTAGTCTGTACCCTATTGCTGCTTATGTTTGTTGTGCTAAAATTTTCTAGCCATGCCCATTTTCTTGCAGCAATTATTGAGGGTCACAAACCTGATAGCTATAAGGAGGCCGTGCAACATGAACAGTGGCGCGTTGCCATGCATAACGAACTGGATGCTCTTGCCCATAACCAAACATGGGTACCATCTCTTATGCCTTCTGGTGCAAATGGGTGTTCTGGATCAAGTACAACTCTAATGACATTATTGAGTGCTATATATAAGACTCGTCTTGTTATTCTAGGAAATAAGCAGATTAAAGGCACCAACTTCACTTAGATATTTGCCCTTGTCGCTAAGATAGGCACAATGTGTGTTTTCTTGTCTATTGCATCCATTAAAGGTTGAGAGTTACATCAGATGGATGTTTGTAACGCTTCATGATGATCTAGATAAAGATGTTTATATAATCCCTCCTCTAGGGTCAACTAGAATTCCTTCCAGATATTTCTGCAAGGTTCATAAATCCTTATATAGTCTGCGTCAGGCACCCAAGAACTGGTCCACAAGCTCGCCACGACACTGCAAACGTTCGACTTTCATTAAACCTGTGCTGATTATTCCCTATTCTCCTTGGAGCGTCACTGTACAATCATTCATGTCTTGGTCTATGTTGATGACTTGATTATTGTTGAGAATGATAGCACTGTTATTTTTGCCTTTAAGGATTACATAAACACTTACTGAAGTATTTTCTTGGACTTGAAATTACACGCAACTCCACCGACATTTTCTTGTCCCGACGAAAGTACGCTCTCGAGATTATTGCATAAACATTCTTACTGAGGTCCAAGCCGTGTGATTTTCCTATGGATTCATATCATCAACTTGCTACAATAATCAACGTAGACTTCGATAATCCAGAACGCTATTGTCATTTGATTGGTTGCCTTATCTATTTGACTAGTACACGTCTCGAGCTCTGCTATGCGGTTCATACTCTGTCCCAGTTCAGGCAAAATCCAAAGGAGTCCCACTGGAAAGAAGCCATTCAGGTGGTTTGTTATCTCAAAGGCCACCCCGGACAAGGATTATATTTCTCGAGTGCAAGTGCTCTTCGTTTGACAGCCTATTGTGATTCTGATTGGGCATCTTGTACTTTCACTCAACGGTCCTTTAATAGCTATTTCATCACTTTAGGCGAGTCTCCTATTTCACTGAAATATGAAGAAGTAGGCAACAATTTCTCGTTCATATGTAGAGGTCGAATACCAAGCCATGGCGTCCGCTTGAAGCGAGCTTATCTGGATGCAGTCTCTTATGTGTTCCCTCAGTGTGGGGCATTAGTCCCTAGTCCACCTTTTTTTGCGATAGTCAGGTTGCATTGCATATTGCAACAAATCCTGTATTCCATGAACACACAAAACACATTGAGATTGACTGTCATTTCGTCTAAGACTTAGTTGTTGCTGGCAAGGTCGTGATGGGACATATACCTACCTCCCAACAACCGACTGATCTTTTTACAAAGGTTTTGGGAAAGGCACAACTTTTGTTCCTGCTTGATAAGTTGGAAATAGTTGATCCCATGCTCCAACTTAAGAGAAAATATTAAGATAATATTCTATCATCATTTCTTTATCGCCTTAATATATCTTGTATAAGATATCTTTCTTTTAAAATATATTAAGTAAATATCTTTTATAAGATTCTTATCTTGTTTATGAATTTTATATAATCAGTCCTATAAAGACATAATGAAACAGAGGAATTTTTTTCAAAACACAATTGTTTCATATAAGCTAGATAATTCGGTAATATCTATAAACATATAAAGTAGACCTTTTGTACAATTAATGTCCATTCAATTCACAAATCCATTTGAAAAATCATGCTTATTTTTTTGTTTGCAATTCACTATGAGTAAAAGATGTTACTATAGCTCAATGGTTTAGATTGTGTCTAATAAAGCAAAGGTTAAAGGTTCAATCCTTCTTACAAGCATTTTCGTTGAATTTATTTTTACAAATCTAAACACATAATTTATTTTATTTTTTAACTATTTTTTAATCACGCAAAGTTTTTCAAATAATTAGTTATTGTAAGGGTATACAAATCTATAAAATAGAATCTTAAACAACTAATAACCAACTATATTATTCTTCTTCTTTGTGAAAACGGCCATTCAATAATTAAATTTACATATGGCCATATTCACGATCATTATATTCTACGTACAAATTTACATAATTCTATGAAAAAATTACTATAAATCATTCCTAAAACAAACAACCCATTCATTAGTTGAATTTACATATAGCCATCATTATATGTTTCATATACAAATTTATATTTTTCTGTGATAATTTATACATATGAAAAGCTACGAATTCAATATATATACACACATTTTCTATGAACATGAACGATCCCTTAATTAATTGAATTTACATATAGCCAAATCCATAATCATTATATTTTATGTACAAATTTATATCTTTCTATGAAAAATATGTAAAATAAAAAGTACTAAAACAACTATGATAATTTACATAAGAAAAGATCGATACAAGTTGAAGATATGTACAATTTTCTATGAACATTAAATTATATAAATATAATTGACAAATTATAGTATTACACAATTGACCTCCAATTATTTTGTGAAATTAATTTACTATTACATGTCAAAAAAAACTTAAATTTGTCGCTACTTCTGAATTACTAATTCTTTGATCAGATTATTATTCAATTACAATCTCATTTACTAAGGTTTTTAATATTATTTTTAAAACAAATATATCGTCGTATATACTTAATTGTTAATACCCATATAACAATTAAGCATCTTTATCCAAATGACAATCAAATTTACTTTCTATCAAAAAAACTTTTCGTTTGTCAATTGATTGTCGTTGTTTGAATTAAAAATTCGATGAAATGCATGGTGCAGTATAATGCCAATTACTATCCTGAATTGCTCTCATTAACTTGTAATTTGACCCAAATAACACATATATTGCGTATTTTATATATATTGTTTCAAGTTTTGCCAATCTTTCCATTGCTAAGAGTTCGATATCTGCTAACCGCACAATTCTAATACTAATTATTTTTTGTTCTCTTTTATCATCCTTTTTTTAAATTAAGGCTATTATCGATCTCAATATTACAGAATATTGAACATGTCATAAAGTTAATTTACTATGATTATAATGTGAAAATTATATCCATAAACATTTTTAAATCACCCTTAAAATATAAAATAACGAAATTATAACAATCAAGATAAATAATAATTAATAACAATCACTATTACTTTCAAGAATATATATATATATATATATATAAATGTGCTAACGTACACATTAAATGACATACATAAAGACTAAACGTCTCATTACATGATAAAAAAGACTGAAATTTTGTATGCCAATTATGTGTACCTAAGCAAGTAAACAATCCTCATGGTCCATTTCATTTCCAAACTCCAATATATACCAACATGGAATGAAATTACTGCAATTTTTGGGTTTTAAAGAATCAAGAAGATAGATAGAGAAAAAACCAAAACAAGGTTCAGAGAAGGAAAACGAGTGGCAATCATTTGAGAGTTTTTAAATCAAGTTCAAGGATGGTATACATACGGTATACCCTACCCTTATTGCCTCTAATAAATTAACTTATATCCTTATTATATATTTGTCTTAAACTGGCCGAGATGGTTAATCCAGGGTTGGTAATAATCATATGTTTCGCGATATGGTTGCATGGAGATCGAAATTTACATTTTAGTTGAATTCTTTTTACACACTGAGACGAAATAAGTCTCACAATCTAATTAGGTTTGTTTTTATACCGAATCCGATCAATACTTTTGACGTTTCAATTTAATGAAAATCTTGCACATATTGAAACTCTAACTACAATATATTGATCAAGTTAAACCCGATTTGAACTCTCTTTTGGCTATTGTGGAAGGTTCATTCGTCGATCAAGTTGAAGCTTTAGTGTATATACTGATAAGGTTGACATTGATTTTTCCACTCTTTGGTTAAAAGTGTTGTAATTAATTTTTAGGTTTTTACAAAGAGAAATTTAGATATCCATTATGTTTTTAATGTTTGTACAAATTAGGAAATTGTTATGTGTTTTGTATGAAGTCACAAAATTAGTACGAAGTACATTATGTTAAAACCCATATAATTACTAGTAATAAATATTATAAAATATATACTACAAAATTAACATTAGTCCTACATTTGTCATCATTCTCTTATAAAAATAAATAAATCTCTTTCCATGCATATACATTCATAATTTAAAATTATGTTGATCCTCTTAGTCTCTTACACACCAAGAAATATAACATCATATACCAAAGTAAATAAATAATATACATTATTTATATTACAAAATAGTTATGCTACACTATAATAAACTATTGCACATGCCAATCAAATTAGCACCAATCACTTTAATTGATTTCAAAACCTTAATTCGAAAAAGGTATTTATACTGAACGAGCATTACATCATATGTATTATCTTTATTAATAATTATTTTAAGTTAATCTTATACACTTAATATAATTATAAACATTATTAGTATAATATATAATTTTATGGATGAATCATATCTCCGATAATATAACTTTTATTAATTTTCTCCCAATCATGTATGATATACTATTAAAATAAGATAAGTTATGAAGACATATTTTTAAAAATGAAATACCCAAAAGAGAGTATAAAAGAATTTTATATAAAAAATAATATATTTATTATATTGTAAAAATATTTTAGATTAGTGTGCGACAAATTGTAGAAACAAAACATACCATAATTGTTTTGACTTAATGATGAGAGTATGTAGCTTAGTAACTACTTCAATATTATAATAATGATATGAATTTTAAAGATTATAATATAAGTAGAAATATATTTATATTTCATTAAATAAAAATAACTTATTAAAAGCAAAGTTACACTAAAAGTTTGATATAAATTATTAACGAAAAGTAATATCATATGATTCATATATATACACTAACAAAGAAAATAAAATTATCAGAATGATAACATGATGTGGTTAATGAAATTGAGAGATAAATCATTGCTGAAATTAAAAAATTAAGATATGAATTTGATTTAAAAAATAATATAAAATTACGTGTTAATTTAAGATAATGACATATAATAAATATATAATGTGACTTTAGAGATGCTCCGCTTAGATATGTGACGTTAGAGATGTCCCACTTTCATATTATATAGTAGATATAAGATTTACATGTCAAATATTAATTCATCAACTTTTCTTTTCTAATGAGAAGGAGAGTGTTAGATTCTCCTTAGATTTACATGTATTTCATGCTTTTATGTCATACCGTAAATAAACTTACACTTTATGATTGGAAATTATTGCACAACATCCTTTCAAACATATTAGTTTGCAATCAATAATATAAAACATCCAATTCTGAACTTACAATTATGGGAGAAAACATTGCACTGACATTATTCACCCAAAACAACTTCTTAGTATTTAATTAAAATTATAGACATTAATATACAACATGCTCGATAAAAAAAACACCCACAAAAAAATCCATATTCCGCGCAAAGCGCGAGCAAAACAAAGAAAAACTATTGTATCAACTCCTTCATATAAAATTAATTTAAAAAGTAGAAGCTTAATAACATCTCAATTATTTCATCCTATATCATTCAATAATTCATAATGTCGTTATTAAAAATTAACAAATACAAAACCAACTTAATATAAAAAAGACCAATCCCGTGTATACTTACTAGTACTTAGTATTTTACTAAGAACACCCTACAATATCGTGCTTTGTACGTCGACAGCCATGATTAATTTTCTACAAGCTGTCGCGCTCTCATTTGGAATATCAATTCAACCATGTCCCAAAAAATTCCATGGCTTCCATCAGTCAAACAATCTTGGTCGATCTGCAATAATGAAGAAACCATTTTAATTTTCTAATTTTTTTTAAAAGAATGAAAATACCATTTCATCATCTATAAATACAGAAAAAAGGTTGAAGAATGTATGATCATCTCCGTCTTTAAACTTCAGTAGAGTGTTGTACGTGATTGACCAAATAATGGGGTTTTCTTTATATTCCAAGCTCTCATTTTTGGTGGTAGTGATTTTCATATTCCACAATTATAGTTCTGAGTGTTGCATAGAAAAAGAGAGGCTAGCTTTGCTAGAAATCAAGCAACTCTTCAGCTCGGCTTCGTCACCTCCAAAACACAACCTCTTACCTTCATGGGTTGCTGGAGGCGACGAAGATTGCTGCTTGTGGGAGAAGGTTACATGTGATCGCTCCAAACGTCATGTAACCGCTTTGTCGTTGGCTGCGGTAATTGATCCAGATTGCGAGTGTATATGGTCGATCAACCCGACAATCAAACCCTGGTCTTTGAATCTCTCAATCGTTCGTGATTTTAAGGAACTCAAGAGTCTTGATCTAAGCACCAATTGCATTGGAGGCTTGGCTCAAGATGAAGGTATATATATGTGCAAACAATATAGCTTAGAAATATCATATCATATGCATGTATATATATATATATATAGTTACCAAATGCATATAATAAATAAAGAACTGTTATCTAGTTACATTTATTAGCATGGATTTTTTCTCCTGTGCTTGCAGATCTATGTAACTTGAGCAACCTCAAAAAGTTGGATCTCTCAATGAATCCAAGGGTTGGAAGAATTCCGACATGCATCAATAAGCTGACTTCACTACGAGAACTTTACATACTATATAATCAAGTCACTGGAAATATACCTTCAGGTGATAAATTAAGCTAATTAACACGCTATATATCCAATTCTACCGCATTATACGCTTAATTTAAAACATCCGAAAAGAATTAATTTAAATATTTACTTACTTTCTCGTGCAGGTTTATGTGAACTGAAGAATCTGAAATTGCTAATTCTTGGTGGTAATGAATTAAACGGTACCCTTCCAAGTTGTATGGGAAACTTGGTGTCCCTTGAACAACTTGACGTCACAAGTAATCAGCTCAGTGGAGAAATGCCATCGGGTATTAATTCGATCTCTAAATATATATATTTCCAACCAAAAAAGCAAAATAGAGATAAAAATATGCTTCAGTACATATATATAGGTCAACGTTTTTCATGCTGTGCTATTTTATATGCTAACTATAACTCAAGAATCAAGATTATATATGTAGGATCGTACATTTTAGCAATTAAAGGGAATTGAGAGTCTAATTCCTTAGCAGCGGAATAAGTAAACAATAACAGAATCAAGACAAGTTTCTTAGAGTGGAACCTTTGATAACCAACTAGTTATCCAGGATAAAACCCACTACCTCTCTTTCAAGATGATTTCAAAGTCTACTTTTTTTATTAATGCTTCAATTACAATCAACTAGGATAGAACACACAGATTAAAGTCTTAGACACACTAATTAAAGACTCTCTACCTAGTTCGACCAAATCAAGCACACAAACAAGCAAGCGACTTACAGTTCTTTGATTCAAAGAACTAAGCTCTGTTTTCTTCTTCTTCGTAAGCAATGTGAGTGAATGCGTGAGTATGAGAGAATTTGACTACTTTATTTATGTGATTTAATTGATGGAAAAACGAATCTCCAACAACCAGATTACACAAATAAAATAATCAAAAAGTAATCGGAAAGATAATATTTGTTACAAAATATAATCTCCCACGATTTTACAATTTTCGTTTCCATAAAAGATATACTTTTAACTCCTAAGATATTATGGAAACAAGATAATCTTTAACTTCTCTCTCCAAGTAAAGATCTACCCTAATCGGATCGCCGCCGCCCTTCATCTCTTGTTCCAAGCTCTTCCAGCGTCAGCGTCCTTCAGTTCCTTACGCCAGTTCCCAAGTCTGGCATCTTGGTCTCTGTCTCGTGCTTCCAATTCCTGAGTTCCCTGTTCATCAACACTTATGAAAATATTAATAGCAAAAGTGTTTGTCATTATCAAAACTAGGAAAGTTGAGGAAGGGAACTAGGTAGGGAACTAGAGTTCCCAAAAGTTCACTTCCTAACAATTTCCCCCTTTTTGATGATGACAAACATGTAGAACCTGATATATCTAAAATATGCATGAATGATATATGAGGAAAAACAGAACATAACTAGATGTAGAATAATCATTAGTGAATTGCATATTCCCCCTTAACAACAGACCAAGTTCCTTAATTCCCCCTTAAGAGAACACCCAGTTCAGAGTTCCTTTCATCCTATTAGTTCCAGATTGCCAAGTTCATTCCCCCTTTGGACATCATCCAAAAGAGTCAGTGAAATGAGGATCAGAGATAATTTCGAGTGACAAAATGCAATAATGCTGAACTCTAGAGAAATGGCACTGTAATATAAGTTGAAAGCAAATCAGAACAAGTGAAAGGAACACAAAATATTTCATTAAATATAAATAGAGCACATAGAACATAAGCATTATAGACATATAAAAATAACAACACTCAGAGACACACAAAAGGGATTAAGATATGGAGGTGAGATCCTAGAGAACTAAGATTTTGTGTCAACTGAGTAGGGAACTGAGCAGGGCACCAAATTATTATTGTGCCTTCTCCTTGTCTTCTTTCAGCTTGCGATTCACCAGCTTGGCAATTTCTTCCACAAGTGCTGCAGAAGTCTTCCACAGTCCCACAACCATTTCATTTGTGAAATTGCTGCCTTTCTCCACAGCAGCAACAACCTTGTCAAAACCTTCAACCAAAGCAGCCTCAATGTTTCCCAAACTGTTCAGAATGACATGTGTGTCAGGATCTATGCGTGGATCAGATTGGCCAGGCTGGATTTCTTCCTTTTCCATCTCGACATCAGATTCCTCATCGACATGAGCCTTTTGCGCCAAACGCCTCACAGTGTACATGGTGAGGAGACGAGAGAACTAAGTCTCTTTAATCTCAGTAGGGTAAAGACTAAGGCGGCTCATAAGTTTCTTGATTAGATGAGGGTATGGTAGAGCATGGGTAGAGTGGCCTTTGTAGAATTGCATATGGGCCAGGGTGATACGGGACAAGTCAATCGGATCTCCCAAAATAAGCTTCTCCATAAGAACTGCGTCGCTGACCAAAACCGTGTCCCTCTTTTCCTGGCGAGGGATGATATTCTTAATGAGGAAGGTATGGAGGATCTTCCTATCAAGGCTTAGGTATTTGGTGAGCAAGGGACCCTTGGATGGGATGTTGCCAGCGAACACAGTTTTGAGAATGGCCGGCTTGCGCTTGGTAGGCCAGTTCCTTTTGACGATGACCCCAAAGCCTTTGCCAGTTTCCAGGCCCAGCACAGACCCAATTACAGCAGCATAGATAGGGATCAAATTACCTCCCCAAGTGAGAATGGCGTCGTGCACAGGCTGATCGTCCTTAGCCGCGACGAATTGCAGATTCTGATAGAAGAGTCGTACGAGATCCTCATTGACAGCGAATGGCTCAGGCACCAGTGTGTCCCACCCTTGAAGTTGGAGTTTGGCGTGGGCAACAGAGACACATTCATCAACGGCAGTAGCCCAGAATTCTTCGCCCGCTATGATAGGCTCCAGAATGTGGCGAGTGGCGAGAACTAGTGTCACCTTGGAGGGAACTTGAGATTTTAGAGAGGCTCGCTGGTGTAGAGGCTGCTTTCCCTTGGCGGCCGTTGAAAGTTTCGCCTTTTTGGCAGGAGTGACATCCTCTAGATGAAGAGAGGGGATGCCTTGGCCACCTTTAGCAGCACAACGTTTAACGCGACCAGCCACCGACTGGGAGTCGCCGGGGAGCTTCAGAGTAGTCGTCGGAGTTGGGAGCAGGTCCACATCAATCGGATCGGCCCCTGAGAAGGAGAGGAGTGGTGAGAGTCCTCTTTTGTTGGTGTAGGGGAGGCCGGCTTGGACGAAGTATGCTCCGACGAGGCAGACTCAGACTGATGAGTCTCAGGGACCGGTGGTGGCGCCGATTGAGCCGGATCCGCCACAGGTGGGGGCACCAAAGATGGTGCCTTCGTCGGTGTAGCCACCTGGGAGGAGGATGAAGTGACTTTCTGTTTTCGGTAGGCCTCCAGAATAGCTAACTCATCGGCAGGGAGCTGGGGTAGACCGGATTCCATGGAGACAGATGTATAGAATAGAGAGCTTTAGGAAACTTTGTTGGCACGACAGAGATTGAGTTAAGAGCAAAGAGTAATCGGTGCCGCTTTAGGGTTAGGCTCGTTTCCTTATATAAACTCTGAGCAAAAAATCTATCCAAAAGAAGCCGTTGTTGAATCTTTTCAAATAAGGGAACCCAGAAATATCTCAAACGGCCACAATATCTTCTAAAGCCGAAGGGAACTCATAACTCTCCCCTTAATATTTTCTTCAGAACAATCAAATCAACCGGGCTTGAATTCCCCAGAAATCTCAGAGAGCAAACGGCTAGATGTGCAATAACTGCCCTTGGGAAGCGGACGCTGACAGAGCTAAATTTGAAATCTGGCCGTTGAAGCACAATTCCCAGTTCCTTTCCTCAGTGAGTGACACAGAACCGGGGAGATATGGGTACATTTTATGTAGGGAACCAAGCAATCACTCAAGAAAAGTACATACCCATATAAATAAAATTAGGAAGGCAATTTTGACACCACACAGATAATTCCCAGAGTGGACTAAGAAAGGGATCATAGGGAATCATACAGTGTAGTCAGGCTGAGGACGGTTTATAGTCAATTATCATGTCGGCTTGTAATGTAGGATAGATGTGATCAAATTGACTATTATAGGGCCAGCAAAGAGATGTAATCAAGTTCTAATTATATCATAACATCATGTGATCATGCAAAGGAGTTAAGAACATGCTTTAGAACAAGTATTACAAGACATGCGAGGGCAGCACAAGAACAATGATCAACAATATTGTCAATGAAGTCATAGAAAATATCAAATCTAGGCAAAGATAGAGAACTAGTAACGGCAAACAGAACTACTAGTTTATGGAAATCATTCCCAGAAGTAATCTAAATGACTCATAAGGTTCTCGATTTAAAGCTTTGGTGAATATATCAGCAGTTTGATCTTCAGTCCTACAATGTTCTAGTAGAATGTTCCCTTTTTCAACATGATCACGCAAGAAATGATGCCTAATATCAATATGCTTAGTCCTAGTATGATGCACAAGATTCTTGGAGATGTTGATTGCACTGGTATTGTCACATAGAATCTTTAGAGAGCCAAAAGACATACCAAAATCCACGAGTTGTTGTTTGAGCCAAAGGAGTTGGGAACAGCAAGCGGCAGCTGCGATGTACTCAGCTTCTGTGGTTGATAGAGCCACTGAGTTTTGTTTCTTGGATCCCCAAGAGACCAAGCAAGGGCCAAGGAACTGGGCCATTCCAGATGTGCTCTTTCGATCAACCAAGTATCCTGCATAGTCCGCATCGGTGTATCCAAGAAGATTGAAGTGGCAATCCTTGGGGTACCAAAGACATAGATCATCAGTTTCCTTGAGATAGCGAAATATGCGCTTCACTTCAAATAAGTGAGAATCTCTTGGATCAGCTTGAAACCTGGCACAAACACATACAACAAACACAATATCTGACCTACTAGCGGTTAGATACATCAAAGATCCAATCATGTCACGATAAAGCTTCTCTTCCACTCTCTGTCCAGTATGATCTGCGGTGAGGCGAGTTGCTGGGGAGATGGGTGTGGAGATGGCTTTGCTAGAATCCATTTTGAACTTCTTCAAGAGTTCCTTAAGATACTTCTATTGATGGATTTGAATGCCATCGGCCTTCTGAGTGACTTGCAATCCCAAGAAGAAGGCCAATTACCCAATCATACTCATTTCAAATTCGCTACTCATGAGATTTTTGAACTTTTCTACAAGAGCCATGTTAGTGGAACCAAAAATAATATCATCAACATATACTTGGACCACCAGAATTTCACCTTTGACTTCCAGAATGAAGAGAGTCTTGTCGATCACACCACGACGATAGCCATTTGCTGTTAGGAACTGGGCAAGGCGATCATACCAAGCACGAGGGGCTTGCTTTAGACCATAGAGAGCCTTGTTCAAGAAATATACGTGGTCAGGGTGATCATCATCCTCAAATCCTGGAGGTTGCTTGACATAAACTTCCTATTGAAGAATGCCATTGAGGAAGGCAGTCTTCACATCCATTTGGTACAACTTGAATCCTTTGTGTGATGCATAGGCAATGAGCAATCGTATGGCTTCCAATCTTGCCATAGGGGCAAATGTCTCATCATAATCGATCCCTTCTTGTTGGTTATAGCCTTGAGCAACCAAACGAGCTTTGTTTCGTGATACAGCACCAAAATCATCTAGCTTGTTGCGAAAGACCCACCGACCCTATGATGTGTCTGTTCTGAGGGCGAGGAACTAGTCGCCAGACTTTGTTCCTCTCGAACTGGTGAAGTTCTTCTTGCATGACAATGATCCAATCAGCATCCTTCAGCGCCTCCGTGATGTTCTTGGGTTCTATAAGAGACAGAAAATCATTGAATGCACAATAGGACATATCTTCAAATCCATACCTGACGGGATGCTTGGTGGTTCTTTTGTCTCTGTTAGGAACAAGTAGATCAGTTCCCGGAGCCTCAACATCTGTGGGATCAGTAGCGGAGGAGGAGGCTATATTTAAGTCGGCTTCTGGAGCAGGTTCCGTTCCCTGAGGGGTGGCATCGACTTCAATTGATGGGTTGGAGGGAACTAGAGCCGTAACCACAGTATCTTGATGAGTGGAGAGAACTGGGGAGCTGATTGTGGATGTTGATACCTTGGGATCAACCACAGTAGAAGGAACTATGGGTGTGGAAGAGCTAGAGAGATTTGGATATGAGTTGCGCTTGGGAGGTGCTTCATCATCAGAATCTTCACTTGGTCGTTGAAACGGATCATCAGAGGGAACTGAGGGATCCTGCACAGACTTTGAAGGCAATTTTTCATTGAAAATTACATGAATACTTTCTTCTACCTTCTTGGTGCATTTGTTGAAGACCTTGTAAGCTTTGCTACTAGATGCATATCCGATGAATATCCCTTCATCACTCCTTGGATCAAACTTCCCTAGATTGTCCTTTCCATTATTGTGAACAAAACATTTGCATCCGAAGACTCGAAGATGAGCAATGTTGGGAACTCTGCCTCGAAGTAGCTTATAGGAAGTCTTCTCAAGTATGGGGCGTAGCATAGCCCGATTCAAGATATAGCACGCTGCATTAACCGCTTCTGCCCAGAAGGATTGAGAAAGTCCGCTTGAGATGAGCATGGTGCGAGCCATATCTTCCAAAGTCCTGTTCTTCCTTTCAACAACTCCGTTCTGTTGTGGAGTGTAGGGAGCTGAGAAATTATGATCAACTCCATGTTCCCTGCAAAAAGTTAGAAAATCTCCATTTTCGAACTCAGTTCCATGATCGGAACGAATGGCTCGAAGAGATACATTCAATGATTTTTCAAGCAAGGGAACTAGCTCACTAAACCTATCAAAGACTTCACTTTTTGATTTTATAAATAATGTCCAAGTGAATCTAGAATAACCATCAACAAGTACTAGAATATACATGTTACCACCAATGCTTTGAACTCGCATAGGACCACACAGATCCATGTGAATGAGTTCAAGAGGTTTAGGGGAACTTACCATTGTTTTGGACTTGAAGGAACTACGAACCTGTTTCCCTTGAACACAGTTAGAGCAGATTTCTGACTTTTCAGCGTTGATCTTAGGGAGACCACGAACAAGTTCCTTTTGATGTAGCTTGTGGATGAGCTTGATACTAGCATGGCCAAGTCGCTGATGCCATAGATTCGTCTGATCTTCAATTGACGAGAGACATAGCTTCTCTTTTGGAATGAATTTTGGATCAATAATATAGACGTTGTTGAACCTTTTGCCTTTTAAGATCACAGTTCCCTTTCTATCTTCCACAAAGCATTCTTTGGAGGTAAAGCGAACCTCATTTCCTCTTTGATCACACAACTGTGACACACTAATTAGATCAAAAATATAGACGTTGTTAAACCTTTTGCCTTTTAAGATCACAGTTCCCTTTCTATCTTCCACAAAGCATTCTTTGGAGGTAAAGCGAACCTCATTTCCTCTTTGATCACACAGCTGTGACACACTAATTAGATCAAAACCTAAAATTTCCACAAGATAAACGTTACTTACCTTGATGTGATCAGTGAGATCACACTTCTAGTTCCACAGATTGTTCCTTTTCTTTTATCTCAGAAGGAAATGGTACCTCCTCGGTGTTGCTGAAGTGACGACATTTTTCTTCTATTTTCGGTCATATGGCACGAGCAACCACTGTCTATGTACCATTTGTCTTATTGTCGCACTTCGTCCTGCACAAGGGAACTCAAACTTCTTGAACCCAGCTAAGCTTAGATTTTCTGGGAGAATGATGTTGGTATCTCATCTGTGGGTTAGAAGCAGAAACAAAATAATAAGGATCATTTAAATCATTTATGGTATGCATCTTTTTCTTATTATTTATTTTCTGGTTCCTTTTCCTAGCATTTTCCTCCATTTGTCTTTTCTTGTGAATGCACTCATGAATATAATGACCATTTTTACCACAATGCCAGCAAACACGATTGTACACAACATGACCATACTTACCATGACCAGGTCGGAATGGTCTTTCTTTCTTTCTCTGCTCAAAGTTAACTTTCTTACCTTTAGTTCCTTGAGCTTGGTCAATATACATCTTGTGAGCATTCTGACCATCGAACCAAGTTTGATTCTCTTTAGGCTTCTGTTCAAACACTTTTACCTTTTCTTCTAGGAATTGGGTTTTGTCACGAGAATTTTGTAAAGCATAGTTGAAGGTTTCATTTTTCTCGACCAGTTCCCTTCTTAGTTTCTCGTTCTCAACAGAGCATGTTTCCTCAGAATCGTTGTTACCAGAGTAGCCAAGACCATATCGTTGCTTAACAAAAACAGTTTGATTCACAGTTTTCTCATTTATAGAGTGAGTGAGATGATCAAGTTTGTTCAATATTTCAGCAAGCATAAAAGAAGTGTTCTTTTCAGAGTTTGTGGAAGGAACAATAGGATTGTCAACATGCATGGGTTCCTTTTTAACAGTGATGCAAGAATCACACTTCCTAGAAGAATTAGCAAGTAATTTCTCAGTTTCATCAAGTTTCTTACTCCAGACAGAGTTTTCAGTGGATAGGCATGAGATCTCATCTTCATATTCTTCTAGTTTCTCTAGAAGGGAACTAGTTTCCTTTCCAAGTTTCTTAATGATCTTGATCAATTGTTTTTTATCACATTCAAGAAGAGATTTGGTAAAGTCAGAAGAGGATACCTCAGAGTCATTTGATTCAGTTGAATCTTCCTTAGCCATCAAGCATCTTCCTCCAGAAGTTCCATTTGTATCCAGTTCCCCTTCAGAGTCTTCTGAGTCATCTCCAAAGGTAGCAAAGAGGGCTTTCTTCTGCATAGGCTTATCATCTTCATTTGAGTTCTTAGGACAGTTCCTAGCAAGGTGTCCTCTTTCCTTGCATTGATAGCAAGCATATTCAGAGAGATATCTCTTTTGGAAGTTTTTCTTGAACTTTCCTTTGATAAAGTGCTTCTTGATGTGCTTAGTAACCAAGGCTGTCATCTCATCCTCTTCTTCTTCAAGATCGGAGTTTTCTTCCTCCATCTCCAACCTTGAGAAGGCCTTTGAGATTTTTAAGGCGATTCCCTTCTCCATCTTCTTGGTGGAGCTTGCTTTGAGTGCCTCCCTTTCTTCAACTTCAAGTTTCCCTATGATTTGAGTTAAGGGAAGACCTTGAATACCAGGATTAGTCTTTAGCACTCTTTTGATGAGGTTAAATTTTGAGTTGAGTCCATTGATGATGACAAGGGATTTGGACCATTCATCAAGCTTCACGTCAGCATTGTTGAGTTTGGTGATGAGTCTTGTGAAACGTGAGTGGTATTGAGAGATGTTCTCAGTTTTCAGCATCTCAAAAGTGTAGTATTCTCCTTCTAGAGCAAACTTCCTGCTTTGCTTTAGTTCCTCACTTCCTTCATGCATCTCCTTTAGGGCAGTCCAGATGCCCTTAGCAGTTGTGATTCCTATCACCTTGTCCATGTCTTCCCTTGTTAACCCATTAAGAATGAGTTGACAAGCTTTAGCATTCTTCTCTTTGATGGTATAGTACTCAGACTTCCAGTCTTTTTCCTCCAGTTTGTCAGGAATAACTCCATCACCATTTTCAATCACGCACCAACACTGATAGTCCATGGTTTGGATGTAGTTGGTCATGCATTCTCCCACCATTCTTCTTCTCCCTTCTTTCGAATGCGGGGCTTGTTGATGGAGATTCCCAAACTGAATTCCCTTGAACTAGTCATCTTGAAATCTGTAAACCAACACAAATCTAGAGCGCATGCTCTGATACCAATTGTAGGATCGTACGTGTTAGCAATCAAAGGGAACTGGGAGTCCAGTTCCTTAGCAGCGGAATAAGTAAACAATAACAGAATCAAGACAAGTTCCTTAGAGTGAGAACCTTTGATAACCAACTAGTTATCCAGGATAAAACCCACTACCTCTCTTTCAAGAGGATTTCAAAATCTACTTCTTTTATTAATGTTTCGATTACAATCAACTAGGATAGAACACACAGATTAAAGTCTTAGACACACTAAAGACTCTCTACCTAGTTCGACCAAATCAAGCACACAAACAAGCAAGCGACTTACAGTTCTTCTTCAAAGAACTAAGCTTTGTTTTCTTCTTCTTCGTAAGCAATGTGAGTGAATGCGTGAGTGTGAGAGAATTTGACTACTTTATTTATGTGATTTAATTGATGGAAAAACGAATCTCCAACAACCAGATTACACAAATAAAATAACCAAAAAGTAATCGGAAAGATAATATTTGTTACCAAATATAATCTCCCACGATTTTACAATTTTCGTTTCCATAAAAGATATACTTTTAACTCCTAAGATATTATGGAAACAAGATAATCTTTAACTTCTCTCTCCAAGTAAAGATCTACCCTAATCGGATCGCCGCCGCCCTTCATCTCTTGTTCCAAGCTCTTCCAGCGTCAGCGTCCTTCAGTTCCTTACGCCAGTTCCCAAGTCTGGCATCTTGGTCTCTGTCTCGTGCTTACAATTCCTGAGTTCCCTGTTCATCAACACTTATGGAAATATTAATAGCAAAAGTGTTTGTCATTATCAAAACTAGAAAAAGTGAGGAAGGGAACTAGGTAGGGAACTAGAGTTCCCAAAAGTTAGGGGTGTACAGATTCGGCCCGGACCTGAAAAATGGACCGGACCGGACCGAAAATGCCCGGACCGGACCGGGGGAATTACGGTCCGGTCCGCGGTCCACATATTTTTAGAATTTCGGTTCCGGTCCGGTCCGGTCCAAACCCGGCCGGTTTCCGGTCCGGACCGGATGGACCGATTTTTTATTATTTTTAATTTAATTTTATATATTAATATCTTATAATATTATTAAAAATTAGTTTCTAGTATAAATATAAATAAATAACAAAATATATTATCTAATATTATATACAATAATTATAAAAATAGGAAAAATAAGTAATTTTTCATTTATATAAAACTAAAAAATAAAAAAATATATAATCCGGTCCAAGACCGGACCAGACCAAATCATACCGGTCCGATCCGGTCTTCGGTCCAAGGTTTCCAAAAATTCCGGTCCGGTCTGGACCGGATGCACAACCCTACCAAAAGTTCACTTCCTAACAATATATATAGAATATGTTCGAATGACTTTGATCTCTTCTGCAATCCTAGCTAGTTTCTTGTCGTGAATTCGGGTGATTATGAATTGAAGTAACAGCAAAATAAAGATAAAAATGAATTGAAAATTGAAAATTTTGATTAGAATTTTAATTCTCTTCAAAACTTAGAGTACTGGTTTGTTAATTAGATCGTAGATCATGCGTGCTTGCTTTTCGTTAGTGTGTTCACTAATTACTTTCTCGTTCAGGTTTATGTGAGTTGAAGAATCTTCAAGGGCTAAATCTCAATGGTAATTTATTTAATGGTACCGTTCCAACTTGTATTGGAAAATTGGCATCCATTCAACAACTTGAACTCACCAAAAATCAATTTACTGGAAGAATACCATCAGGTATTTATTCTAATTATTTTCTATTATATTATGAGAGTTTGGATCATATGCGGAGCACTCTTTTCGTGCGGACGTGCGGAGCATGCACTTTTGGGTCTTATTTGTGCACTTTAACGTCTTATTTGTGCACTTTTTCAAAAAAAAAAAAAATCTTTTTCAAATTTTTTTCCAAACATTTTTTAAATTTTTTGCAAAAGTGCACAAATAAGGCCCTATAATGCATGTCCGCACGTCCGCACGGAAAGAGTACTCCGCACCGGAACCGCACTCTATATTATGAATTAGTATATAAACTTCATATATATATATATTGAATTTGAAAAAAAAAAGAAGACTTTCGATCTTCACTAGATAATTTTTTTGGGTCGGAATCCTTACTAGATAATTGCATCTTAACAGATATTACTAAATACATATTCGAGCACAGATCTAGTATTTTTCACGCGAACATTTTTTATATATAAATTATTTATGTGGATCCTTCTCTTAGCTTACATTACATATACTCTGTATTATATTGTAGGTATATGTGAGCTGAAGAATCTCCAAACATTATATCTGGATCAGAATAATTTGGATGGGAACATTCCTAACTGTATTGAAGAGTTAACTTCGCTTCAAGGGTTTGATCTTTCAAGCAATAGCTTTTCAGGAGGGGTCCCAACACAATTGTTCAAGAGATGGAAAAATTTAGAGTACATTTCCCTATCAAACAACAATCTTAGTGGTCTAGTATTTCCCAAGTTTATGAGCCTACCCCAATTAGGAACTCTAAATTTGGATCACAACCGATTCAATGGAACCATCGAAGAATCACTTTTGAGAAGCTCCAATTTGATCGAGTTGGATATCTCAAACAACCAAGTATCTGGAGAAATACCTAGTTGGATGGGTACCTTCAAGAAGCTAGAGCTTTTGTCCTTGGAAGAAAACAAGTTACATGGCCAAATTCCAAGTGCATTGTGCAATCTTTCATCACTTCTCTATTTAGACCTATCAAGGAATGGTTTCCATGGAAACATACCAACGTGCAATGGTACACTTGCAAGCCTAAAATACTTTCACCTGCACAACAATCATATTGTTGGGCATATACCACAGGAGATATCGACTTTCTCAAGCTTGGTGTCACTTCAGTTGCAGAGTAACCAACTTATAGGTGGAATTCCGGTATGGATAAACCGACTTTCCAATCTTATAGTTCTCCAGTTGAGCTATAATAGGCTACAAGGTGAGCTTCCTGACCAATTGTGTAGCCTTCTGGAGTTGAACGTCATGGATGTGTCGAACAACCAAATTTCAGGTACTATCCCGCCTTGCTTGAAGGATGTGTCATTTGGTTTGAGCATTAGTGAAGTAAACGATGCAGTGGGAAGTGATATTGTACTGATAACCAAAGATAGGTACAGTCAATATATTGGTGAAATTACTTTCCAAATGTCCGCACTGGATTTATCGGGCAATCATCTTTCTGGTAACATTCCTTCGGAATTGGGAGATTTGAAGCAACTTCATGGTTTGAACTTGTCACGCAACAACTTGAGTGGATTCATACCGAAAAGCTTCTCCAACTTAGAGAACATTGAGAGTTTAGATCTCTCTTATAATAACTTGAGAGGAGCAATCCCTTCGGAGCTTGTCAACCTCAATTTCTTGGCAGTGTTCAATGTGTCTTATAACAACTTGAGTGGAAGTGTCCCAACAACAGGGCAATTTGGAAACTTTGATATCTACAATTATGAAGGAAACCCCTTTCTTCATGGATATGTGCTATGCCGAGGTTGTGGTGTTAGTGAGCCTCCGATTGCTTCATTTGGTGAAGAAGATGAAGAAGAATGGCCTATATTTGACCGGGGAGTGTTTTTTTGGAGCTTTGGCGCATCTTACATTACTTTCTTGTTAGCTTTTGTTGTGGTGCTCTATGCCAATCCTCATTGGCGTAGAGCTTGGTTTGTTTTTATTGATTATCATATGCTTGGGTGGTTCTATAGGTTTTTTTAATGTATTTTGTCAAACTGTAATGCATTTTAATGTAAAACATTTTCTATTGTCACAATGGAAGCAATTATATCTTCATGATCATTTTATTCTTCTTCCGTTCAAAACAACTTATCAATCTTAATTTCAACTACAAATTATATACAACTAATTAAACATTTAATTGTTCGATCATGTGCATATTACTCTTCGTCTCTTTTGTTGAAGATTTTATTGTCATCGCGAGACTATTCCCTTATAAGGAACAATGTCATTTGATGTGATTAGGGTTCATACGATGCTATAAGATCTCACTTAGCTATATCACGGGTTTGGATGTGTGGATTATACACTCGTATAAGCATATTTGATAGAGAGAAACATTAAGGATGTGCTAACCCATAAGAGAACAATCTCCATGAGAAGTAAATGTGTCTCATAAGACAATTCGACATTGAGGTTAAATAGTAGTCGTTCCATGGAAGGAAAAATTGTTCCTTAGATGGGAACACATTTTCCCTACTTAAACTTTAAATACATGTTGTAATATGTGTAACTGTCATGGTAATCGTCGTTAATAATTACTTTGTAACTACCTTAAATAAGTTGATAACAAATGGGAGTCATTGGACATCCATGATAATAGTTGGTGGCAGTGGAACAATTTGTAATTGTCGTAATCGTTCCCTATAACTGCCCGAAAACCTTTTTAAGGCAATTTTGTGATAGTGTCTTGGTTGGTTGATTGATCACACTTATGATCTAACTAAGTCAAAGTCACATTCTACTAATACATTGATCATAGTTTAGTTCCTACCAGAAGCCTTGAAGGGAACTGGAGGGTTTGTTTTATCTTACTTCGGATTTTGCGAATTTTCTAAGGCTTTAGTAAGGGCCAAGGAGGAAAATTTAGATTTCGAAAGTGTTCTCACGATTCAATATTATCCAAATTACAACATTAATGGATCGTTCCCTTTGAAAGCCGAAATCAATATAAACTTTCAATATAATATCAAGACTTGTAGGGAATAGCCCCCTCAACGTACATTGCATGTTCATGCATTCAACATACTTTGTGCTTACATTCGAAATCCATTTTTTTGAATCAATGATGATTGTTCGTGAGATGACAACCAAGTTCCAAAAGCTAGAAAATTTTGAAGGAATGGATTTTCATTGTTGGCAAAAGAAGATAATTGATGATAAACCAATTGAGGTTGTGAGGCGAAGGAGCAAATGGGAGAAATATGACTACATTTGTCAGGGACACATCTTAAACAGTATATCCGACTCTCTTTCGATGTATACCAAAATTTTGAATCTACCAAGGATCTTTAGGACTCTTTGGAGTTCAAGTATATGGCTGAAGACGCTTCAAGCGTAATGTTCTTTGTAAGTAACGTCAATACATACAAAATGGTTGACTCTCGACTATTGATAAAGCAATTTAACGAGATACTTTGTATCCTGGGGAAGTTTGTGCAACATGAGTTGAACATGTACGAGTCCATTTCGGTGTCAAGCATAATTAAAAGTTGCCTCCATCATGGAAAGACTTCAAGCACATGTTAATGCACAAGAAGGAAGATAATTCCCTTGTGGAGCTATGAAGCCATTTGGATATCAAAGAGGGCCTTCGTTCGCAAGAGAAAGGAAAGAAGAAAGAGACTTCTAATTCTTCCACCATCAACATGATGGAAGAAGGGGTTCCCATAAGGGTAACATCTAAAAGGGAAAGAAAAGGTCGTTTAACAACACAAACATTGGTCCCAAAAGGAAGCGCTCTACAAAGGGAGATGGGTGTTAGAATAGTGACAATCATGCACATCTTAAGAGGAATTGTAAAGCTACAAATGGGAAGAAGGGCAATTTTCTCAAGGTTATAAGGACCAAGGGTAGAAATCTCATCAAGGTAAGAAATGGATTGTTCCCTTTGTAGTAACATTTCATGGTTTTAACTTCGTTCCTAATATTTCCGAATCTTATGTTTAGGGGCAAAAAGATCAAGCTAACCTGAATCGCCTTAAGAAGGGAAACTAGACAACAACAAGATTGATAATATCCCGATAATCCAAATCAACTAGCAATTAAATGAATATTTTGAACAAACATAAAGATAAGCTTATCTCCTCTAAATGGGAGACCAATCGAGTCGAAAGATTTAGTCATCGATCGCTTAAATGTTTGAATAAGAGATTGAAATTCTTCGTAGCGAACAGAGAAATGATAGAGTACTGTTTGTATTGATCAAAGCTGATAATGTGTGTGTTACATAAAGATTCTTATCATATTTATACTACATTTACATATCAAGATCGGTTGAAATTGTCTCCAAGATCTGCGAGGGCCGTCACTTCATGTACTAGTCACTTCCGAGATTCTCTTAATGTCCACAACGTCTCTTTCCAGTCCCTTCTATTTCGCTCTCTTCAAACGGCAGCTTTCATGTATCTAGTGGGCCGATCCAGCGGGTCGAATAAAAACAAGGCCCAACAATTGCCCAAAAATCAAACTAGGCCGAATGTGATAGTTGATGGGACAGTTTGATTTTCTAGATCTTCTCTCTCCAGCGTAATCTTTCCTCCCGATTTTCTTACAGATGTCTAGGTGATGTGGCATTTTTTTATTAGACCAACAAGTTGATCGAAGGTGTGGCGGTTTCTCCTTGTTAAATAGGGCATCCTTTATCTTCCTCTTTCATCGTTTCCCCTCTCTGTAAAAAAGTTCTCTTTTTTCAAGGTAAAGATTTTCAAATTCTTATCGTTCCTTGCTTTTTTTCATGGCGTTTATGAGATCCGAGAAGAATCGGGTCACACCCTGCGGTCCTGGCGAGAAGGAAAGCGTATTCACCCCCTAGGGATCCTTAGCCCGGAGGACTCTTGATGTGACCCTGCCGTCCTTGTCACATCCGCCTTGAGACTCCCCTACAGTTACATCCAGTCCGATCGAGACATTAATTGCTTAGCACGTTTTATGAATAATATTTCTATTTTTAGTAGCTGCTATTTCTGGGTGGTTGTCATTTATGTTAAATGGGCCGCCAGAATTAGTAACTAGAGAGTCTGGCCCATTAGGTCAACTCTCTAGTATAAATACTCTCTTTTGTCTTCATTTTCAAGGACGTCGAAATAGAGCTTGTTTTCCAGTCGAGTAATCTCCTGCAAACCCGGGCCCTGACGTCACACAAATTAACGCGTTTCTAGTTGAATTATCCTTGCGCGTTAATTCGGTTCCAACTATCCAGTTACTATCCGTTTTCCCGCAACAAGAATTAACCCTAATTCTTGTCGCCCCACAAACCCTAATAGCCACCATCGTTCCCTTGCTCCACACGACTACCGCCGTACCACCACTCCACCACGCGTCTCCACCCACTTCCGCCGTCGGTCACCACCATCACTGCCGCCTCTCCGACCACCCTCCATCCAACCGCTGTGCCTCCACAGTCCCACAGTCCGTCTACAACACGTCTCCCTCTTTTCGACGAGTTGGTTCACCCCAATACGGATTCAATCGATCCTTGACAGCGAATCGTGGTCTTTCCATCGGACAAGGTCACATCAACTGGCATCAGAGCCTTCGAATCGCGTAAGTCGTTCCAACTCTTCATTCAATCGCTCATTCGTTTCCGCAAATCAATTCCGCCATATCAAAAAAAAAACCCTAGATCTTGTTATAGGAACCAATTTTTTTTTCTTGCATCTAAATCTGAAAAACCAAAAGAAAACCCTAGGTTTGATGGTAGATAAGTTCGACCATCATCAAAACCCACAAAAAAAAATTATTTTCAGCATAACCGAACCCATCTCACCCAATTTTCCGCACTTTCAAGTGTTCCTTGCTTGGTTTTTGATTGTGTTTATGGTAGATACGCTTGCATATAGGCTTAGATAGTTCGTTTGCGACTTTGTTTGCCTTGTGTGCGCCAAAAAAGCTACATCTTCGCAATCCCCTTTCTTCTTCCAACTTGAATCCTGCACCCAGATTTTTTTTTTAATTTACTGCACTGCTGCTGATTTTTGTTGTTTGCTGAATTCTGGGCACAAAATTTGCTCTGCTGTACGTGTTGCTGAATCCTTCTCTACGTGCTTGTGCTGCTTGCTGCGGTTGTTTAACGATTTCTTCTTCCCACAATTGTTCACGACAGCTAGGGTTCAAAACAGAAACAAAACAGTAGCGTACACCTGTTAACAAAAAAAAAACACAGTGAGCTGTTCGTTTAAAAAAAAAAAAAACCAGACCACACATGTCAAAATAAGGCAAGTGCGTCTTTTCACAGTGCAGGAAGGGAGAACCCGGTTTGATCCCGGCACCTTCAACCCCACGTCCGCAGTGATTCATTTACCATCTTCTATATCTCTCACTGTCTGGGTTGCATATCTTGGTTGACTGTGTTGTGCTTACTTCTGTGCTTATATCCTTGCATATCTACTTTCGACATTTTCCTTGCTGAGCATTGCCTTGATTTTGTTGATTGTTGTGTGAGTTGCCTTAAGCCTGCTCGTAACCGCCCACACGGCCAGCCAGATTAGTTCCCTGAGTGATTGTTTGTTGAGTTTGGTTCTGCTTACCTGTTTGTTGATTCTCTGTTGCTGTTGTTGTTCGCTTTGATCCTGTGGTTTGTCATTTCTTGCTGTCAGGTACCATGTTAGGGGAAGATACAACACGAGAGATAGGCGCCGAAACTGCTGAACAACAAATGCGCCGAGAGATGCTTGCTAGAGACAAAGCAAGGGACGCGCAGTTTGCCGAACTCCAGCGTCAAGTAGCAGATCTCATCGCTCGCCAGCCACCGGCCCCAGTCACTGCGATTGCTTCTGCTCCGGATCAACTACAGGAAGATGCGTTAGGCGACCTAGCAATGGAAAAGGCAAAGGGTAAAGCTGCAATGCTTCCTTCCACATCGGACGCAGGGCAGTTGAAACACCTGTTGTCACAGAGAGAAAGCATTGTTGATCTGACGCGTCGTCGACAATGATGGTCTGTGCAAGTCGTGATCCAAGAAGAGAACCCTGCAGCAGCAGAGGATGATGATGAGAGTTCCCAAGAGGAACAAGAGGACGATCAGGTTCATTCCAGTGGTCGCCATAGACAAGGCCGCTCAAACCTGCAGCGGTCTGGTTCCCACCTGCCGCAACGTCAGCGTCAACGGCCAACCGCTTCAGTGCCGTTTGATATTGGTGCTTACCAGGATCATCAGAGTGTCCGAACTCCTCTTTATTCTGATGAGGAGGATGAGTTTGATGAGAACGACCTTGAGGAGGATGAGGGTCAGTTTGGGTACGCTGCCGGTTTTCACCCACCCCTACAGGATCCCCCTGAGCTACAACACCACTCTACCAGCTATGTTCCACCTCCCCGCCTGCCTCAAAATAAGGAGGCTTATCGGAATGCTGTCTAGCCCGGGCGTCACCAGCAGGCACGACAGCCTCAACGCCCCGCTGTCACACCACAACGTCCATGACATCCTGCTCATGCTCCACAACAGTATGGTGCTCATCACTTCGAGCCCATGGCGGACCCTCAAGCTCGGTTTCATGACCGCCAGGCCCAGCCACCTATCCAACGCCGAGACGTAAAGGTAAAAATTAAGAAATTTCATGGCTTATATGATCCTTTTGTCTTTCTTGAGTGGGTGCAGAACACAGAGCACGTGTTGCGCCATTTGACTGTCCCTGAGTATGAGAAGGTCGATCTCGTCACTCTTCATTTTGAGGACGCTGCACAGACTTGGTGACAGCGTATCACGCAACAACATTACCGGATGGGTTGGGCACCCATTACTGAGTGGCATCAGCCCGTGTACATCATGACTAGGAAGTATGTGCCTTCCACTTACAAGGAGCAGATGCAGACTGAAATTGCTCGTGCGGGACAGGGCACAGATTCGCCTCAGGAGTTCTTCGCCCGCTTGAAGGACATGTACTTCAAGGCTGGCGCTAGTGTTGCTCCGGGTACATTGCGGACGAGGTTCATCACTGGGCTTAACCAGCCTATCCAGGATCAGGTTGATGTCCTGCCCATTCGGGACCTCAACAATGTCGTGCATACTGCGCAAAAGCTCTACCTTCAGCACCAGCGACAGCGGCAGAGACCTTGGCAGCCCACGACATCTTCCAGGTATGGTTCTGGACCCTTTCCTTCGGTTTCAGGTAGTGACTCTACTCCTACATCTAGTGCACAAAGACAGGACCGGAGAAACACATGTAATGCGTCTGCTGTAGCGCCATCGAGAGCAGCCCCGTCTGCTCCTGTTCGCCACCCGCAACCGCCATCTTCAGATCCCGCTCGTTCTGACCGAGCCAGAGATATGGAGTGTTTCAGGTGTGGAGGACGAGGACATTACCAAATGAATTGTCCAAATGCGAAGAAGGTCCTCTTCTCCACCCAATCGGCAGGTTATGAGAGTTACGACGACGAGGATGATGCCGTCGAGACAGCTTCTGCCGCTGTGTATACAGCCGATGCTGAGGGCTGTGTGGTCAACACTTCTGACCACCATGATGACCATGCATACCACCTTGCCTTACTCTCTAGACACGTGCTGAGCGTCAAGGAGGGCGCGCTTACTGCGCAACGGGAGAACTTGTTTCATGCTCGGTGCAGCCTTCAGGATGCATCGCTGAGCGTGATAATTGATGGGGGCTCTTGCTGCAACATCATCAACGAGAAGGTTGTCTGCCACTTCCACCTTCCGACGACTCCTCACCCCACTCCCTATGGTCTACAGTGGCTCTCAGATGGATCAAGTAACACCGTCTCACAACAGTGTCTTATTTCATTTTCCAATGGTCCTTACAGCGATACTGTGCTTTGTGATGTTACCATCATGGACGCTACCCACTTGCTTCTGGGTCATCCATGGTTATATGATCGTCGCTTGCTTCACGATGGGTATTTGAACACTTACATGTTCAATTACCATGGGAGGCGCGTGACTCTCTTACCCATGAGTCCATAGAAAATTTTACAGGACTAGGCTGAGCGACAACGCCAAAAGGCTATTGAGGCCGCCAGAACACCGCCTGCGATGAAACCCGCCCCGGGGAATGCCAGACGACAACTCGGCTGAGTCACCGACCGAGTGGAGGCACCTGAGGGAAACTCGGGCGACAACTCGGCCGGGTCACCGACCGAGTTGTGTCACCTGGGGGAAACTCGGCCAGAAACTCGACCGAGTTCTAGGCCGGGTCAGCATACCTGGACACAACTCGGTCCCCCACCCGACCGAGTTGTGGACCGAGTCGGGCACGTCGCCCGCAACTCAGCCGAGTCAGCTTCCAGGACTCTGCCCTCGCCTTCTGCCTTTTCTGGGCGATCTTCTGCATCTTCAGCTGCTTCTGCATCTACCTTGCGGGGCACTTGTGAACCCAGAGTTCTTTTGGCGAAACACATGGACCTTACACCGACACTTCAAGGCAAGTCTGCTTGTTTCCTTCTTCTACCTCGCCTTTATGCCACTACTATGTCAGAGCCTGCCCTCTCACCGAGTTTTTTGTCTTTTTTGCAGGACTTGCAGGTGGACATGCATCATCAGGAGCTGCCAGGAGGGAGGACACGCACACAGTTGGAGAGGCTCGTTGCTTTACTCAGCCCCGCAGAACAAGGGCATGCGATGCTTGATGTTCGCCCCGGGCGACTTGGTTTGGCTTCACTTGCGGAAGGAGCGATTTCCTTCCGTCCGCAAGTTTAAGCACGACCAATGGGGCGATGGTCCATTCAGAGTCCTCAGGACCATTGGAGAGAACACCTACCAGCTCGAGCTCACGGACAAGTATGGGGTGCATCTGACGTTCCACGTCGGGGACTTAGCACCATATGTTGAGCCTGAGCCTAATGAGGGTGAAGCAGGGATGCTTCACAACCAAGTGGGGGAGGGTGATGTGACCCTGCCGTCCTTGTCACATCCGCCTTGAGACTCTCCTACAGTTACATCCAGTCCGATCGAGACATTAATTGCTTAGCACGTTTTATGAATAATATTTCTATTTTTAGTAGCTGTTATTTCTGGGTGGTTGCCATTTATGTTAAATGGGCCGCCAGAATTAGTAACTAGAGAGTCTGGCCCATTAGGTCAACTCTCTAGTATAAATACTCTCTTTTGTCTTCATTTTCAAGGACGTCGAAATAGAGCTTATTTTCCAGTCGAGTAATCTCCTGCAAACCCGGGCCCCGACGTCACACAAATTAACGCGTTTCTAGTTGAATTATCCTGGCGCGTTAATTCGGTTCCAACTATCCAGTTACTATCCGTTTTCCCGCAACAAGAATTAACCCTAATTCTTGTCACCCCACAAACCCTAATAGCCACCATCGTTCCCTTGCTCCACACGACTACCGCCGCACTACCACTCCACCACGCGTCTCCACCCACTTCCGCCGTCGGTCACCACCATCACCGCCGCCTCTCCGACCACCCTCCATCCAGCCGCTGCGCCTCCACAGTCCCACAATCCGTCTACAACACGTCTCCCCCTTTCCGACGAGTTGGTTCGCCCCAATACGGATTCAATCGATCCTTGACAGCGAATCGTGGTATTTCCATCGGACAAGGTCACATCAACTCTCTGCCTAGTACTCTAACCCAACCAGAATTGGATAAGATCTTAGAAATAGGCCAGTTCCCGGCCGAAACAATAGCGTGTCTCCCGTATCCTCACGAGCGAGCCGACTGGCACCGGGAAGGTTGGTTTTGCTTTTCTAAATATCCCTTTAAAATTAGTCATTCCTTGTCCGAAACTTTCTAGCCGTCCTGAAACTTGCTCTTTGCCAGGTCTTGCCTCATGCATGGCGTTTGCTTAGAGTAGTTGACCTGTTAGTCTCTAGTGTTGACGTTGGTTTTGATTTCGATGCTCTGTGGTATACTGATAAGCACTACTTTGTAGGGCTTAACTAAGAGTTATTAGAGGGTTTTATTGGTGCTATTCGAGTAGATTTAGACACATTCTTGTGCATGGTGTTTGGGGGCAAAGTCTGGTGTTTTTGGAGTTGTATGAGCTATTTTGGATATCATAGGAGACACTGAGAAAGGAAGCCACCAAAATAAGACGCCAAGGAAGTGAAGACGAGAGGTTAGGAGGCGAAGCCAAGGAGTGAAGGCCGAGCATTAACCGCGACCGCGGGCAAGGGTGCCGCGATCGCGGTTCCTCGGGCAAGTCGAGAGTTTTCCGCAGGCGCGGAGGAATGTGAAGAGCGCGGAGCCACAAGAGGCCGCGATCGCGGTAAATGGGCCGCGATCGCGGGTCGTCGACGCTGGAAGTTCTGACTTTTCCCGAGTCTATCTTTTCTAATTTCTTTTCTTATTTTTCCATTTTATTTCGTTTCTTTTCTTATTGGGCTAGGTCATTTGTTAGAGGCCCTATATATACTCTCTTTAGCATTAGGTTTAAGGAGGAGGAGTTTTTCCAAGTTCTAGTTTTTTGCAATTTCAATTCATCGTTGCCACTTTTCATACCTTTGGAGTTCATCATGTTTATGAAGAGCTAAGCCTCTTTTGCTTAGTCCGGTAATAGAAGCATAAGTTTATTCATCTGGTTGTGAGGTTTTGTTCCTATCTATCTTATCCTATTGAGTTATATCATTTCTCTTGAGCAAATTCTTATTTGGATGTTTGTTGGTTTATCTAGATTGATCACCTAGGTTTATTGCTTCCATTCATATTACTAATACTAGGGAACTGTTGGGCTAACGCTCTAGTTCGAGTAGCGAGCATAGATTCTTATCTGCCACTATGGAATTTATCTATGTAGGGAATTGATTACATGTTGAATGCTTCTGGTTGAGGTGTTATGTGTATCCTGGTTAATTCTTATGTTCATTGTTGCCTTTGGGTTGAATCACTAGTGGTGCTAGGGTTATTCATTGGTAAGGGTTCTTAGGGATGGTTTCCCTATTAATCTACATAAGATCAGGACAGGAATAACCGAATAGGAAGATATGGCATAATCAAGGAACAACCTTTGAATGACTTATGTGGACATTACTTGGCTAAGTGTTTTCTCTCTTTGATATTTTCATCATATACTTTGCTATGTTTGACTTAATTGTGACCAATCAACCTACAATCCCCCCCTTCTTGTTACTATTGCATGCGAACAACACATAGATTAATCCCTTCCTCTCTGTGGATTCGACCCCTGCTTACCCTAACTACTTGTTTAGGTTTTGCTAGGATTTTATTTGATTGATTAGGTGATACGACTTAAGCCTGCTATCAAATTGGCGCCGTTGCCGAGGAGGCAAGCGTTGATTTTTCTGTGTGTTGTGTTCCTTTGGTGTGGACCTATCTTATGGTCCACACCCGTGCTACTAATTCCCCTCTACTTGGTTTTAATTCAGAGATTGAGAGAACCCTTTCCCAGGGTCGTAGAATAAATCGTGCTTTGGTTTTTGATAATCCTGCGTTCGAGATGGCTGACGCAGAGCAGACGTTGAGACAATTGACCGCCCCTAACATGCAGCAGCAACCGCTGGCTGTGCAGTTTCCTGAGTTGGGCGAGGGCGTAAATTTCGAGCTGAAGTCTGGGTTGATCCACTTACTCCCCCACTTCCATGGGATGAGTGGTGAAGACCCCAACAAGCATCTTGCTGAGTTCCATTCGGTGTGTAGCAGTATGAAGCCGAAGAACGTGACGGAGGACCAGATCAAGCTGAGGGCCTTTCCTTTTTTGCTGAAGGATGCGGCCAATGACTGGTTCTACTATCTCACTCCAGGGAGCATTGACACTTGGGTCAAGATGAAGAAAGCCTTCCTGGAGAAGTACTTCCCAGCTACCAAACTGAACAACCTGAAGCGAACTATCAACAACATCGAGCAGCAGTCTAGTGAATCGCTCTATGAGTATTATGAGCGGTTCAAGAAGATGATATCCAGTTGCCCCTTCCACGACTATTCTGAGCAGGACCTCGTACTTTATTTGTACGGTGGTCTTCTTGATGAAGAGAGAAGGATGGTGAACGCTGCTTGTGGGGGGAACATCCTCAACACGACTCCTGCTGTAGCTTTTGAGATTTTTTTTGAGCTTTCTGAAGGGTCCAGGCAATTCAGTAAAAGGGCGGGCATCCAATCTGTGAGAGCTGTAGAATCTCAGCCCAATTCTACTCTTCTTGCTGAAATGGCTGAGATGAAGGAGATGATAAGGAGATGTATGATGAGAGGTGGCTTGCAGCAAGTCAAATCATGTGGGTTATGCTATGAAACGACGCATCCAACTGATGTATGCCCCACCCTGCAAGAACCAACTGCTGAGGTGAACGCCATTGGCGGATATGGCCCTCAAAGGCCAAAATATGACCCGTACTCCAGCACCTATAATCTAGGGTGAAGAGATCACCCAAATCTGAGATACGGGAACTAGCAGAACACTCATCAAGGGCATGAGACCCAGGATTTTCAACAGTACCCCCAGCGACAGTTTCAAGGAGGCCAAGCAGATCAAAGACCACAAGAACAGGGAGCTGCCCGCATCACCAATCTTGAGGACCAGGTCAATACACTGGCGCAGCATATGAATACTTTGGCGCAGACTGTGGGAACCATACATCAAAACATGGTTCAGTTTCAACACGAGACCAAGTCCAGCATACAGAAGCTAGAGAAGCAGGTGGGGCAGATCTCCCAGACAGTTAGCAAGCTTGAAGCTAGAGTGTCACGAGCACTCCCATCTCAAACTGAGATAAATCCTAGGCAAAACGTCTACTCCATGACGTCAAGGCCCAGATGGGAGCTTGAAGAAGAAAAGATGGGAGCCAAGAAGTACGAGAACGAACCGCGACCGCGGGCAATTTGCCGCGATCGCGGGTCTGTTGAGCAAGAGAATGGGCAAGATGCGCCGATTAAGCGTGATCGCGGGCAGGATAGCCGCGACCGCGGGGCCCCAGTGCAAGAACCGCGATCGCGGGGTGAAAACCGCGATCAAATTTCGGAAAACGGGCCGTCTCCACTTACTTTCATGACGCGGTATGTCTACCCGGAGGGATATTTTGACATTCCAGTGCCATTCCCTGCAGCACTAGAAGATGACGAACCCATTGAGGGGCTGAAGGGAATGTTCGAGACATCCAGGAATTGCAAGGTGACCCCCCAACTGAGCAAAGCGATGCCTCGCTTTGCAAACTTCCTGAGGGAGCTATGCAAGCTCAAGAAGGAGCAAAAGGAGAGGTCGAAGAAAAAGGTGAAAGTCAAGAAGGATGTCTCGGCTGTGATGCAAAAGAAGATCCCGAAGAAGTGTGAAGATCCCGAGATTTTTAGCGTACCCTGCAAAATTGGGGAATCCGAGTTCAGCGAGACATTGCTGGATTTGGGAGCCTCAATCAATGTCCTACCACTGTCCGTCTACAACACCCTCAATGTCGGACCTCTAGAAAGCACGGAGTTTGTCATCCAACTGGCTGATGACTCCGTCATCATTCCAGAGGGCATTGTGAAGGACATTTTGGTGAGCGTCGACACCCTCGTCTTCCCTGCGGATTTCTTCGTCATGAACACAGGGAAACGAGGAGGACGAGTAATGCTAGGGAGGCCTTTCATGAAGAGCTCCAACACAAAGATCGACGTGGGAATAGGTACGGTAAGCATGGAGTTTAACCGGAGGAAGGTAGAGCACAGGCTGAAGACCATTCTGGAGCATCCCCCAGACTCAAGAGTGAAGAGCGCGGTTGCAGGAGGCAACCCAGATTGAGAAGGATGAAGCGGTATGTCATGCCATGACAATAACCAATGCGCTGTCCGGGAGGCAACCCGATGTATGTATCTTTTCCTTTGTCTTTCTTTCTTCGTTTTGCATTATTTTTTGGTGTGTTTTTGCTTTGTTTTTGTTTTATGTTTTTTTTTTCCTGACTAACCTGCATGGAAGAGACCCATGCTCATTGAAGAAGGTGTTTCCACACCAATGTAAGTCTCTCCTATCCTTGCACTAGTCACCCCCGAAAAAACCTTAAACGGGGGGCAAAAAATAAAATAAAATAAAATAAAATAAAATTGTTGTTGTACGAGTATGAGCTGTCCCGCAGTACCACGGAGAGGGGTGCGTATGTTGCCAACGGAGGAAGTTTTCGCTACACAAATTTTTGGCAACGATGGCGGCCCCACAGTCGACAACTGCGAAGGAAGACCACTCATGGCCCACACCCCGTTCATATCTGGGCCCATTTTTGGTGGTATTTGAAGGCCGTGCAACCCCGTTATCACTGTTCAACCACTACTCACCAAGTGGTACCTTATGGTTGCACGGTAGTAGATGATGCTGGAATTGATGAGGCACCCGCCCAACACCAGAGACCTGGGCATTTATTGAGAAGACCGCCAACAACAACGGAAGTGTCCATGCCGACTCAGCGACATTTGTGAGCTTATCCTATCTTTTCCCTGTGCTTTATTCTTTTGTCTTTCATTACATTGAGGACAATGCAATGTTTAAGCATGGGGGAGGATTTTATATTTCCTATGTCGTTGAGGAGAAAAAGAAAAAGAGCCAAAAAAATTGAAAAAAGCTAAAATTGAAATCCTGGGATAGGTCGAAAACCCGAAAGGGCGGCCTAGGTAATAAGCAGGTGGCCTGGACCAGCATTAGGCTGGGGTAAAAATTGGTCTAGAGTGATGTGAGTTATATTCTGTGCACATCTATGAAAAAAAAATATGAGTGGTTTGGTAAAAACCCGAAAGGGCGCCTTGGCAAAATGAGTGAAAAGAAGAAGAGTGAATTTTAGGAATCCTCATTTTGGCATGGCGACATAAGAAGAGGTGATATAAGGAGGATTCGGGTAGGTCACTCTGGGAGGCATAAGGAGTCATAGATGGAGGCTAGGATTAGAGGTTACTCGCACCATTGGATGTTCGGGTTAAGCTTGGGGGAAGTACTCTGCTTGCCCCTTAAGCTTGTTGATTGTGGATGTGTTGTGAATGAGATTGGTGCCAGGAGCTTGGCATGGGTTAGGTGACTCTTAGTACATTTTGTTTGGAGAGATGCTTCCTGAGACCTTGGGTGCTGCATTGGAGGAGTAGACTCTTTATTAGTTTACTCGAGGACGAGCAAAGGTCTAAGCAAGGGGGAGTTTGATAAGCACTACTTTGTAGGGCTTAACTAAGAGTTATTAGAGGGTTTTATTGGTGCCATTCGGGTAGATTTAGACACATTCTTGTGCATGGCGTTTGGGGGAGAAGTCTGGTGTTTTTGGAGTTGTATGAGCTATTTTGGATATCATAGGAGACACTGAGGAAGGAAGCCACCAAAAGAAGACGCCAAGGAAGTGAAGACAAGAGGTTAGGAGGCGAAGCCAAGGAGTGAAGGCCGAGCATTAACCGCGACCGCGGGCAAGGGTGCCGCGATCGCGGTTCCTCGGGCAAGTCGAGAGTTTTATGCAGGCGCGGAGGAATGTGAAGAGCGCGGAGCCACAAGAGGCCGCGATCGTGGTAAATGGGCCGCTATCGCGGGTCGTCGATGCTGGAAGTTCTGACTTTTCCCGAGTCTATCTTTTCTAATTTCTTTTCTTATTTTTCCATTTTATTTCGTTTCTTTTCTTATTGGGCTAGGTCATTTGTTAGAGGCCCTATATATACTCTCTTTAGCATTAGGTTTAAGGAGGAGGAGTTTTTCCAAGTTCTAGTTTTTTGCAATTTCAATTCATCATTGCCACTTTTCATACCTTTGGAGTTCATCATGTTTATGAGGAGCTAAGCCTCTTTTGCTTAGTCCGGTAATAGAAGCATAAGTTTATTCATCTGGTTGTGAGGTTTTGTTCCTATCTATCTTATCCTATTGAGTTATATCTTTTCTCTGAGCAAATTCTTATTTGGATGTTTGTTGGTTTATCTAGATTGATCACCTAGGTTTATTGCTTTCATTCATATTGCTAATACTAGGGAACTGTTGGGCTAACGCTCTAGTTCGAGTAGCGAGCATAGATTCTTATCTGCCACTATGGAATTTATCTATGTAGGGAATTGATTACATGTTGAATGCTTCTGGTTGAGGTGTTATGTGTATCCTGGTTAAATCTTATGTTTATTGCTGCATTTGGGTTGAATCACTAGTGGTGCTAGGGTTATTCATTGGTAAGGGTTCTTAGGGATGGTTTCCCTATTAATCTACACAAGATCAAGACAGGAATAACCGAATAGGAAGATAGGGCATAATCAAGGAACAACCTTTGAATGACTTATGTGGACATTACTTGGCTAAGTATTTTCTCTCTTTGATATTTTCATCATATACTTTGTTGTGTTTGACTTAATTGTGACCAATCAACCTACAATCCCCCCTTCTTGTTACTATTGCATGCGAACAACACATAGATTAATCCCTTCCTCTCTGTGGATTCGACCCCTGCTTACCCTAACTACTTGTTTAGGTTTTGCTAGGATTTTATTTGATTAATTAGGTGATACGACTTAAGCCTGCTATCATATACTTATTACTTGAGTAGTCGAGGGTCGTCTAGGTTCCAACTGTGCCTCCGGTGGGGTAGATCTCCTATTGCCTTGAACCTCGATGTTAATGACTGCGGATGGAGATTCTGGTTTTTCTTCGTGGAGTGAAGGTCGCTTGAAGGGGGTGTTGGTTTCTCTTTCTTTCATTCAGATTGGAGGGAGATAGGTACTATATTTGTCCTTTTAGGTTTTTTGTTGGACGTCTTCTAAACTTTTGCTCACACGTGTCCTGTTGTAGTGCCCGATCCAGAAGAACCTGAAGGCTTTAATTTCGAGGCGGAAAATTTAGCACTACTCGCCCTCCTTGAGGTCTACCAGTCCTTCAAGAACACCAACTTCTTAGTGTCCAGCCCTATTGACATGTCGACTCCTTCGACTTCTATAATCAAAGGCACTTGCTTGTTCCAATAGGTATGCGGTTGGTTGGTTTTTGGGCTTGTTGTTTGCTTACTATGTTGCACTTTTCTAATAGCATCTCGTGGCAGGAGGTCAAGCACTCGCTTTTCTACAAAGAGCCTCCGAGATCATAAGATTTATGATGCTAAGGTGTTGGCGTCGACCAAAGTTATCGCCCTGGATTCGCCATTGTCAAAAACCTCTGAGGCGAAAAGGATGGCGACCGTTGCTGCGGAAACGTTGGTGGGCGAACTCAAGGACATGTCTTTGGGCGACCTGCTTCAGACTCTGGATCCTGAGGCCAGGAAAGAGATTGGGGACCTGCACCCGATTGACTGTAACGATGAGGCTGAGGCTACGGCCTGGAAGGTATGCACAAAGTCGCTTGTTATGTATTTATTTGCTTTTTTTATTGATAGTTGATTACATGGTTTTTTGTGTACAAGCTCTTCACTATTCCATATTGGCATTTTCGACTATGTAGGCGTTGAGCGACGGGGCCGACAGACGTATCGCTCAAGTTGAAGGTCAACTTAAGGCTGCCAACAGTCGTGTGAAGGCGGCTGAGAGTAAGCAAGCCTCCGCCGAGAAGAAACTGAAGGAGGTCCAAGCCCGTTTCGAGGAATTGGAAGGCAGTGTTGAGGAGCTTTAGATGAAGGACGCCCAGATCACCAGCGACGTTGGAACATATTTCTGCATCAAGTCCCGTGTTGAAATGATGGAAGAATATATTGCGGGGACTCATTCATCCTGGAGTATCGAGGACTAGAAGGAAAACATGGACCTCCTCTACCCCAATGGGAATCCTGGTGAAGAGTTGTTCAAGCTTGTCGGCCCGGGCAAGGATGAGCAGAATGAGGAAGGTGATCCTGAGGTGGGAAAAGAAGTTACTGAAGACGTGCCGAAGGCGTCTCTTGTGGTGGCAAAGGGTCAAGAGACCTCTTCTGCAAATGTTGATGAAAGGCAGGCGAGTCTTAGTCGCTTTATGTAATGACAATGACAATGGTTGTTTTTGCGTCGTGTCTTTTGACGCCTGGATTTTATGATGTTTTGTGTTGTGCCCCATCACGGAGATGGGATGGATAATTGTTTTGGCAACCCGTCTATCATCGCGGGTCGTGTATTATGAATACCGTGTTTTCTGTATACTGTTGGGCCCATCATTCTCCAAGAGGATCAAACGAGCAAGTTGGGCCAAGGTCCAAACGGAGTCGGAAGCCAAGAGAAACCAGGAGGAGGCGTTGAACATTCCTCAGACGCGTAGGATCCGACCAATTCCGAAGATCTCGCCCAACACATTAAATGCTCGAATCGATGGCAACGACTATGGAATTAAACACAGAGATAATGTTGGCAATCAAGAGCAAATCCCGAAGATCTCGCCCAGAATTAATAATAAATATTGCAAACGATGAAGTAACGGACACAAGATGACAGTTACCTATATATAGATCACGATAAGGCAAGTAATGGACACACACGTCTACATATTGCATTCGAGAACTTGCTCTAAAAAGAACTTGAGAGTGCACCCAGTCTGGCTCAGTCTCCTCGGAATATCGATCAGTCACCACCGGTCGAGTCACATAATCACAGATCGAACATGATCCGATCTTTTGTCCTCCAAGGATAAGTTGTACTTCGATCTGTTCAATCATCAATAGATCAATAAAGTTAACCTTGCTATTTCGTATCTATTCTTTATTTATTGATTGTCTATTTGGTTTGGATTGATTTCTATTACCCGATCGACTCGTTACCCCGTCTAAGGCGATTTAGGTCGTCCGATCTTTTCGCCCCAAAACAATTTGGCGCCCACCGTGGGACAACTTGCCGATCACCATCTCAAAACCTTCCAACCATGACTATCAACCCACCTACCGGTACCGAGGAGCCACGCCTCGAAGACGACACCCAAGCTCAAGGAAACACGACCGAAAATCCTACCCCAACCCAATTCCAAGAGCTTGCCCAAAAAATGACTGCCCTACAAGAGGAACTTGCCCAGCAATTCCAAAAGACCGAAGCCTCGGCTACCTTATCCACCCAATCTGAGGCCAAAATTGTACAACTAACCCGTGAAAATGAGTCTCTTAAGTCGCATGTACAATCAATGGCTTCTGGATCCAGGCGGATGCCCGTCCATAGCAGCGTCCAGACGCGCCTTAACATGGATGGCGTCGAACTGACCCCTCCGAGCGTACGGCGTCCCAGATATACTGAGGGTACATCTCGAACTCCTTTGGTTAATCCATTTTCGACTAACAATGTTACTTTCTCCACACCGATCGGGTCAGCAGGGACCCGAATCGACGAACCACAGGGTACCAATCCTCCCGACATCCTAGCTCTCGTCCAGCAGACACTCAATCAACATATGAAGATGCTTGACGATCGCATCTCTAGGATTCCCGGAGTTCCACAACCGATCGAGAAGGAGGCGTCAGGCGGATTCGAAGAATCTCCGTTCGTCGAGGAGATCGCTAGGGTCGAGATCCCAAAGAAATTCCATCTCCCCACCATGGCGACGTTCGACGGCACCAACGACCCAGATGATCACATTTCTCTCTATAAACAAAAATTAATGACTGCGTCCGTTCCAAAGGAGAGCCGCGAGGCTGTCATATGCAAAAGCTTTGGCACGACTCTCGCGGGTCCCGCACTGACCTGGTTTATGCGTTTTCCTCAGGGAGTGATCGCATCGTTCGCAGACTTGGTCAATTCCTTCAAGATCCAATTCGCTAGCAGTCGGAAGCTCTAAAGACAATCAAGTGACCTCTATCGAATCACCCAAAGGTATAATGAACCTCTCCGAAGCTATCTTAATAGGTACAATAAGGAAAAAGTCGCAATCTCCCATTGCGACGTCACCACCTCCATCGAAGCCTTCCGCCAAGGTTTGATCAAAGACAGCAACCTCTACAACGAGATCACCAAGTACCCGTGCATAAGCTTCGAAGATGTCCAAGCCAAAACCATGGCCGAGGTACGTTTGGAAGAAGATCGTGAGTCACGAAAATCCTCCCATGGACCTGACCAATCCGATCGCAAATCCTCCTCCGACAACCGTCGTGACAGACGCCATCACCCCTATCCTCGTAATCGAAATGAGCAAAATCAGGTAAACTCTTTCCAAGACAGGTCTCAAGACTGGAGAGATGGTCCGACGTTGCCTCCCAAGGTTCAATCTTACAACTTCAATGTTTCCGTGTCGGAGCTCGTCAAGAGTTTCGACAAATATGGAAAAGAGGTAAGATGGCCGCGAAAGAGCGACCGACCAGACGTCAAAAAGGACATGAGCCGATGGTGCGAATTCCAAGATGACCATGGTCACTCGACGGATGAGTGCATCGCCTTGCGTAAAGAGGTCGCTAGGTTGCTCGCGCAGGGGCTCCTGCGTGACGTAATCTCGGAATGAGCCAAAGCCACCATGGAGCGACGAGATCAGGTAATACAAGACAAACCTCCGTCTCCTGTCCACACAAAAATTGTCAATACTATTTCAGGTGGTTCGGACGTATATGGAAACATGTACTCCGCGGCCAAACGACATGCAAAGGAAAGAAAAGGCAGTAAGCCCGAAACGCCGGAGTTCAGACCAAACAAGGTCTCCGATCTCCCGACGATCACGTTCGACGAATCCGATGCCGACGGATCGGAAATCCATCACGATGGTCTGGTAATCTCTTTATCTATCGGAAATTGTTTGATATGTAGAGTACTAATCGATACAGGAAGTTCGACCAATCTCTTGACCTTCGACGCCCTCAAAGGGATGGGTCTGGGTGAGGACGACCTGATCAAGAAATCGACTCCACTAGTCGGATTCAGTGGCGAAGTTAAACACACTATCGGCGAAATCATTCTCACAACGTACGCCGGAGAAGTCAACCAACAAGTGAAATTTCTAGTCCTAGATTGCCCGTCTCCCTATAATTGCATTCTTGGCAGGCCATGGATACACGCTGATAGGTGTTATTTCATACACCTTTACTAGCAACTATTAGCATGATTTGGAGGAGTTTTGGTGCTAAGTCGGTAATCTGGAAGTTGTGGAGAGAAGTGAAGATATCCCAGGATTTACAGCTTAGATGGAGATGGAGCTGCTGGAGCATACTTGGAGAAGACTACCAAACGCTTGGTAGGATTGAAGAGCAGCAGAAGAGAAGAAGAGGAGCTGAAGAAGCTGAAGGAGTGAGCTCACCGCCCCGCGCCAGATTCATCGCGGCCCGGCGGTGACTCCCAGAGAAGGTTGAAGCCCCGCGCCAGAGGAAGCCACCGCCCAGCGGTGGAGAGCCTGACGCCCCGCGGTGGCGGTGTTTAATGCCTCGCGCCATAAGACTGTTACTTTCCTTTTATTTCATTTAGACTTTATTTTATTATTAGTCTGTTTCCTTTATTGTTTGCATTAGTTTAACCTAGTTTCCTAAGACTATTTAAGTCCTCTTTCTAGGTTAAGAGGCAGAGACTTTTTTTACCTACACACGATTTTTCAGACGTTATTTCACATTAGAGTTTTTCATCCCCTTTGATGGAGAACTAACTTTCCCTTGTTCTACTAGACGATTGAAGCAATACAGTTGATGTGTTTGTGAGATCTCTATTCCTTGTTCTTATCCTTATAAGTGTTGGTTTGATTCTCTTGGTTATATTGATTATTGATTTCTTGTTATTCTTCTTAGCCTGATCAACTAGGTTGAATGCTTTTTATCAATTGCTAGGATTGCATATAGGGGTTCCGAGTGCATATCTAGTAGAAAACACAATTGTGCGTATAGGGGTTCCGAGCGTACAATTGTGAGTGAGAATCAGTTGCATACGAGTATTAATACGTCTTTCTATTTGCATGTATCATATATCCTTGTGTGCATTCCTATTGCTGTGTTGGTGGTAAAGTATACCGACAACTGTGAGAATCGGAGGTACTTTACCATTGACATAGTGATAAGTCTATCGACAACTGTGAGAATCGATAGTACTTAAGATCAGGGTGGGAACAACTATAAGGATAGTAAAAGAACTTGGATTAAATAGATTTCTGTGATCAAATTATATCTCTGTATTGTGGATCTCGCTCTAGTAGGACTACTTTCCCCATTATATTTTCTCAACTCAACCAAACTTGTTTGCTTTACTTGCTTTGCTTTCTCGTGATAACTAAACCCCCCTTTGCTTGTTACTTGTCATTCACAATTGCATACTGCATCAGATCTTCCCTGTGGGTTCGACCCTTGCTTGCTTACTATACATCTGTTTAGTAGGTCTGTTAGGACTTTTTACTTTGATAAGGCTAATCAACGATATTTGCATTGCGCACTTTTAGCCCCCGTCACACGCTATGAAGGCGGTACCTTTGACATACCACCAATTCATCAAGTTCCCTACCAAGTGGGGAGTCCAAGAAATCAAGGGAGACCAGAAGGCGGCCAAGGAATGCTACGTCACCTCCATGAAAAGCTCCGTCGAGCATAGGGTCGCATAGCAATCACAGAGTGGTGAAGGACCTAATCGATACGTCGAACCAGAAATGGAAAAACTCGACGAGATCGTACTAGATCCTTCAAAGCCAAACCAAACGGTAAGGGTCGGGTCGGACCTGGACGACTCGACCAGACAACAAATTCTTGATTTTCTCAGATCCAATACTGATTGTTTTGCGTGGTCACATGAAGACATGGTCGGTATATCTCCAAACATTATTACTCATAAGTTGAACGTAGATCCATCTCACCCCCATGTAAAGCAAAAGCGTAGGAAATTCGCCCCAGAGCAAAACAAGATCGTCGACGACTAAGTCAAGAGCTTGTTGGAAACAGTAAAAATAAGGGAAGTCAACTACCCCGAGTGGCTGGCCAACGTGGTCGTAGTCCAAAAGAAGAATGGCAAATGGAGAGTCTGCATCGACTTCACTGACCTCAACAAAGCCTGCCCTAAAGACTCATTCCCACTTCCTCACATCGACGCCATGGTTGACGCGACGGCAGGACACGAAATGTTAACCTTCATGGACGCGTTCAGTGGCTACAATCAAATCCTCATGGAACCCGAGGACCAAGAGAAAACAACATTCATCACAAGCCAAGGTATCTATTGTTACAAAGTAATGCCCTTCGGACTAAAAAATGCAGGGGCTACTTATCAACGATTGGTCAACAAGATGTTTAAAGACCAGATCGGGGACACGATGAAAGTCTACATAGACGACATGCTGGTCAAATCAAAAAAGAAGGAAGATCATATCGACCACCTTCGCGACAACTTCGAGGTACTAAAAAGATATAACATGAAATTCAATCCTATGAAATGCTCTTTCGGGGTGTCGTCAGGAAAGTTCTTAGGGTACATGGTGACGTAAAGAGGAATAGAAGATAGCCCAGAACAGGTGAAGGCCCTCATCAACCTCCGATCCCCCCGATGCGTCAAGGACGTGCAAAAATTGACAGGTCGGATAGCAGCTCTGAATAGATTCATCTCGAAGTCATCCGACAAGTGCAAACCCTTTCACAACGCTCTCAAGAAGAACAAATCCTTTCAGTGGACGGAAGAGCACGAAGGTGCATTTCAAGACCTAAAGAAATACCTTGCCAGTCCCATGTTGCTAACCAAACCCAAGGACGACGATCCACTATTGCTATATCTAGCAGTATCGGAGTCCGCCGTGAGCGCAGTACTGGTCAGAGAAGAGGATGGCAAGCAATCGCCGATATACAATGTCAGTCGAACGTTACTGCCAACAGAAACAAGGTACTCGTCGCTAGAAAAACTTGTACTATCACTGGTAATGGCACCGAACAAACTCAAACCATATTTCGAATCCCATACTATAGTTGTCCGCACTAATCATCCCATGAGAGCAATCATGAGGAAACCTGAGTTCACAGGATGAATGGCCAAGTGGGCCATACACCTCAGCGGCTATGACATCGAGTACGAGCCCAGAACATCGATCAAGTCGCAAGCCCTGGCTGACTTCAGCGCGACCCTAGAGCAAGAAGCCACCAAGGAAGCAACACAGTTACTCGCGACGGGGGAAACAAGTAAATGGGAGCTCCACACAGATGGTGCGTCGAATGCCAGAGGATCGGGGCTAGGGGTCGTGCTGAAATCGCCACAAGGGGACAAGATAGCCCAAGCCATGAGATGCGAATGGGACGCGACCAACAACGAAGCTGAATACGAAGCACTTTTATTTGGGCTCATCCTAGCCCGTGACCTAGGAGTCCAGGAAATTGAAGTCATTTGCGACTCCCTCTTAGTCGTAAACCAAATATAAGGGTCGTACAATGCAAAGGACATTAGTATGATAGCTTACCTGGGAGTGGCCAAGAAGTTGATCGACCAATTCCAAATGTTCGACATCAGACAGGTATCCAGAGATCTTAACTCTCAAGCTGACGCACTAGCCAATCTGGGGTCCGTCCTGTATCCAAAGGAATTTCCGAACATCCCATTGGCACACGTCATGACACCAGCTGTCCCGATGGAGATTGGCGACCGACCAGAAGAAGACAACGTCAATGCTCATGATGACTGGACACTACCTTACATCAAATGGCTAAGAGACGGCATCCTACCCAACAACAAAACAGAAGCAAAAAGGCTGAAGGTACAAGCACTTTCTTTCGATATCATAAATAACATCTTGTACAAAAGATCTGTCACAGGGATACTCCTACGATGCCTCAAGACTCCAGAAGTCGAACGTATCTTACAATCATTACATGAATGAGAATGTGGAAACCACACCGGCGGACGAAGCCTCTCGGGAAAAGCCTTGCGAAACGGATACTACTGGCCCACAATGAATAGAGACGCGATGGAGTACACCAAGAAGTGCGATGCCTGTCAACGACATACACCAGTTCCTTATCAACCCTCGGAACTCCTCCATCCGACTCTGGATCTGTGGCCCTTCATGAGATGGGGAATGGACATCGTCGGGAAACTCCCACCTGCATCGGGTCAACGAGTCTTCTTCCTTGTCATGACAGATTACTTCTCTAAATGTGTAACACCCCCAAATCTTAACCCATTTGGAAATGTATTACCGCCAGTGACCTCGGTTTTCCTCACCGAAGCCACCCAAGGCTTTACCGTTTAAATACAATCCATGAAACACTTATGATACAAAATCATCATAATATTCGATTAAAGCATGAGTCCCAGAATTACATCCCAATTCCGAATAGGACTAAATATAGAGTTAAACAAAATACAGCGGAAGTCTTTCTTAAAATATACAAAAAGGGGTTGTGATCGTCATGATCACCTGCCCAAGGTTCTCAACCTGATTAAAACATTAGAAACATCCAAAAACCACCGTCGTCTTCATAGTCATTCTAGTCTCCTCATATCTGCGCTCTATCTGATGTGCCGAATCGAACGGATGACACCAGCCAATCATGCAGAGAACAATTTTGGTTGGTTAGTCTAATGAAAGACCATGCAAGGGCACAAAGCAGAAGGTTCGAAGTATTCGTATTAGGTTAGACTCATCGTCCCTCGAATAACAGTCGAGTACGATAGTCAACCACCATACTGCTACTGGAATACAGCAAAAGGCATGCACGAGAGAAGATTCTGGAAGACCGAGTCTTCCCAGAAATCAACTCGAAAGAAGACTCCAACGAAATGAGTCTTATAGGAAGATATGACAAAGTCTGGAACATCACAGAATTACAGTATCGCATTCGAGCGACTAAAAGTTAAAATGAGCTTTCCTAGCTGCACTAGCGCCTAGCTGCACTACTCGCCCAAGGTATATTAATTATGTGCGACAACGGCACTTATCTTATGATATTCTCAAACGCACAACACGTTATAAGCTTTTAGATATATGTTTCATCATGAGGGACATATATCGAAAGGAATCCTTCCCAAGGTTTGTGACACTAGCTAAGTGCACCACCTCTATACTCGTGAATCAGAGGTTGGGTCATGACCATCCATGTGGTATTAGGTGGGGTCTAGCCACCTCTCTACCAAATTATAACAAAACGACTGGATCCCAACGAATCCAACGTTCCTGACTACTAGTGCTAACTAAACAGTTCAAGCACAACAATAGTCCACAAACATCAACATAACAGTCCTCAAGGCTATCAACATAAATATATATTCATAATATCGTTGTTCTAACAGATATACAACCTATTATAATATCATATTTTAGTTCTCCAAAACAATTAACAAAACTGTTCCCAGACGAACACATTATTCATTCCAAATTAATTACTCAATTAAACAACTGATAATTAATGGAAACATGGAATGATGAGCAAGAGCAAACCGCCACTTGCCTTAAATCCGCAGAAGCTTAACGAAGCTAGGTACGACGACAATTGGTTTCCGGGCTCGAAGCAGGGACAGATCTGACAACACAGATTCCTTCGGATCGACCCATAAAGAAACCCTAAGTTAGATTCGACAACAACGAGTACGAATCTAAAGAATAACGAAAGGAATCGAAAGGAACGAAGCCCGATCGAAAGCCACAGAAGCCAAGGACAAAACAAGCCAAGAGCTTTTGGCGGAGGTCGCCGCCTGCCTTACGGAGGGCGCCGCCTGTTCGTGGCGGCAGTCGCGATTGTTTTGCTTCTCCTTTCCTTTCCTTTGCTTTTGATTCTAAGCTTCGATTGTTTTGCACTCACCGACTTCGATTGTTTTGCACTCACCGACTTCGATTGTTTTGCTTCTCCTTTCCTTTGCTTTTGATTCTAAGCTTCTAAGGGCCTCCAAAGCTTCACTTTGCAACTGGAATAACACCAAATGGAGCTCCGTCGATTGATTGTGAATTATCCGGCGAAACTTGAATTTCCGGCGAGATGATTGTGAGGGAGATTGAGCTTCGGATTTGTGCTCAATTCAGCTCCCAAATCCTCCTTTAAATAGCCAAAACTCCAGGGGACAACCAAGGGCACGTGGAGGGCTAAGATCGGAGGTCACCCGATTCGCCGACCATCACGGAGTCAAACCGGCGAGGCAGGGCTAGGCCTGCATCTAGGCGGCGGTCGCTGCCCATTTCGGCCGGCGGCGGTCGCTGCTTTTTGGCGCCACTTGCCAACTTGCCGGGAAGAGGATGACGATGTCAGAGCCTGTCAGGCGGCGGTCGCCGCCTGCCTTATGGCGGTCGCCGCCAAGCCCATTTTTCGTCCGTTTAAGCTTGGAACAATAAGGTCTTAATCCGGGATAAATAATAATCGTACACGAACGAGTATTAAGTCCCAAAATACGTCGACTGTATATTATTTCACTTAGAAAAAATATTACAGAGATTAAGAACATTACAGAATGTCTTTCTGTCTCCGAAATTAATTCGACGTACACAACAGACGTTCAGGTAATTTCCAAAATACCCTTACAGAAATACGGGGTATCACATCACCTCCCCCTTAAAAGAAGTTTTGACCCCGAAACTTAGGTCGAAAATAACTCGGGAAAACGTCTGAGCATATCTGCTTCAGTTTCCCATGTGTCCCAAGTAACTTCTTCAGTCCCTGACTTGGACCACAGAATTCGTACCAACGGTACGATATTTTCTCGCAATTGCTTCTCACGACGCTCGAGAATGCGCACAGGCATCTCTTCGTAGGTACAATTTGCCTGAATCTCGATGTCCTCATAGCTCAACACATGAGACTCATCTAGTACGTATTTCCTTAGCAAGGATACGTGGACCACATTATGCACTGGGTGTACCGATGGCGGCAATGCCAAGCGGTACGCTAGAGATCCCACTCTATCAAGAATCTCGAATGGTCCCACGTAGCGAGGGTTAAGCTTTCCACGCTTACCAAATCTGAACACACCCTTGGATGGGGATACTTTGACAAATACTTTGTCACCAACCTCGAACTCGACAGTTCTACGCTTTCGATCCGCGTAAGACTTCTGTCGACTTTGGGCGGTCAACATTCTTTGTCTAATCAAAACAATGTCCGAAGCTGTTCTCTCGACCAACTCTGGTCCGAGCAGAATCTTGTTGGCATTCTCATCCCAACAAATCGGAGATCTGAATCTGCGACCATACAAAGCTTCGAACGGAGCCATCTTGATAGTAGCATGCTAGCTATTATTGTATGTGAACTCAATCAGACTCAGGCTGTCTTCCCAGCTAGTCGGACGATCGAGTACACATGCTCTTAGTATATCCTCCAAGGTCTGGATGGTCCTTTCAGACTGTCCATCCGTCTGAGGATGAAATGCTGTACTGAATCTCAATTCAGTTCCCATGGCCTTGTGAAGTTCTTGCCAAAATCTTGACATGAATCGGCCATCTCGATCCGATATAATGGTCTTGGGGATACCATGCAAACGGATAATCTCCTTGTGGTAAACTTCTGCTAACTTCTGGGTTTCCCATGTGGTCTTGATGGCTATGAAATGAGCACTTTTTGTAAGCCGGTCCACAATTACCCATATAGCATCTTTCTGACTTCGAGTCTTTGGTAGCCCAGTGATGAAGTCCATGGCGATGTCCTCCCATTTCCATTATGGCATGGGGAGAGGTAGCAACTCACCACCTGGTATGCGGTGTTCGATCTTGACCTTCTGGCAAGTTAAGCATTTTGCCACGAAGTCGGCTATATCCCACTTCATGTTTGGCCACCAAAACTTCTTCCGAAGATCCTTGTACATCTTGCTAGAGCCAGGATGTACAGAATAAGTTGAAGAATGAGCTTCTCTTATTACTAACTGGCAAAGACCTTCTGTGTCAGGCACACAATATGATACCCCGTATTTCTGTAAGGGTATTTTGGAAATTACTTGAACATCTGTTGTGTACGTCGATTTGATTTCAGAGACAGAAAGACATTCTGTAATGTTCTTAATCTCTGTAATATTTTTCTAAGTGAAATAATATACAGTCGACGTTATTTGGGACTTAATACTCGTTCGTGTACGATTATTATTTATCCCGGATTAAGACCTTCTTGTTCTAAGCTTAAACAGACGAATAATGGGCTTGGCGGCGACCGCCGTAAGGCAGGCGGTGACCGCCTCCTGACAGGCTCTGACATCGTCATCCTTTTCCGGCAAGTTGGCAAGTGGCGCCGAAAAGCAGCGACCGCCGCAGGCCAAAACGCAGCGATCACCGTAGGCCAAAATGGGCAGCGACCGCCGCCTAGATGCAGGCCTAGCCCTGCCTCGCCGGCTGGACTCCGTGATGGTCGGCGAATCGGGTGACCTTCGATCTTAGCCCTCCACGTGCCCTTGGTTGTCCCCTGGAGTTTTGGCTATTTAAAGGAGGATTTGGGAGTTGTATTGAGCACAAATCCGAAGCTCAATCTCCCTCACAATCATCTCGCCGGAAATCCAAGTTTCGCCGGATAATTCACAATCAATCGCCGGAGCTCCATTTGGTGTTATTCCAGTTGCAAAGTGAAGCTTTGGAGGCCCTTGAAAGCTTAGAATCCAAATCAAGGCAAAGGAGAGCCAAAACGATCGTTGTCGGTGAGTTTTATGCCTCTCGTAATTTTTCCCGGTGTTCGTAGCGGCGCCCGCCGCCACGAACAGACGGCGCCCGCCGTAAGGAAGGCGGTGACCGCCTCCCAGAAGCTCTTGGCTTGTTTCGGCCTTGGCTTCTGTGGCTTTCGATCGGGTTTCGTTCCTTTCGATTTATTCCGTTATTCTTTAGATTCGTACTCGTTGTTGTCGAATCTAACTTAAGGTTTCTTTATGGGTCGATCCGAAGGAATCTGTGTTGCCAGATCTGTCCCTGCTTCGAGCCCGAAAACCAGTTGTCGTCGTACCTAGCTTCGTTAAGCTTCTGCGGATTTAAGACAAGTGGCGGTTCGCTCTTGCTCATCATTCCATGTTTCCATTAATTATCAGTTGTTTAATTAGTAATTAATTTGGAATGAATATTGTGTTCGTCTGGGAACAGTTTTGTTAATTGTTTTGGAAAACTAAAATATGATATTATAATAGGTTGTATATCTGTTAGAACAACGCTATTATGAATATATATTTATGTTGATAGCCTTGAGGGCGGTTATGTTGATGTTGTGGACTATTGTTGTGCTTGAACTGTTTAGTTAGCACTAGTAGTTAGGAACGTTGGATTCGTTGGGATCCAGTCGTTTCTTTATAATTTGGTAGAGATGTGGCTAGACCCCACCTAATACCACATGGATGGTCATGACCCAACCTCTGATACACGAGTATAGAGGTGGTGCACTTAGCTAGTGTCACAAACCTTGGGAAGGATTCCCTTCAATATATGCCCCTCATGACGAAACATATATCTAAAAGCTTATAATGTGTTGTGCGTTTGAGAATATCATAAGATAAGTGCCGTTGTCGCACATAATTAATATACCTTGGGCGAGTACTGCAGCTAGGCGCTAGTGCAGCTAGGAAAGCTCGTCTTAACTTTTAGTCGCTCGAATGCGATACTGTAATTCTGTGATTTTGTGATGTTCCAGACTTTGTCATATCTTCCTATAAGACTCATTTCGTTGGAGTCTTCTTTTGAGTTGATTTCTGGGAAGACTCGGTCTTCCAGAATCTTCTCTCGTGCATGCCTTTTACTGTATTCTAGTAGCAGTATGGTGGTTGACTATCATACTCGACTGTTATTCGAGGGACGATGAGTGTAACCTAATATGACTACTTCGAACCTTCTGTTTTTTGCCCTTGCATGGTCTTTCATTAGACTAACCAACCAAAATTGTTCTCTGCATGGTTGGCTGGTGTCATCCGTTCGATTCGGCACATCAGATAGAGCGCAGATATGAGGAGACTAGAATGACTATGAAGACGACGGTGGTTTTTGGATGTTTCTAATGTTTTAATCAGGTTGAGAACCTTGGGCAGGTGATCATGGCGATCACAACCCCTTTTTGTATATTTTAAGAAAGACTTCCATTGTATTTTGTTTAACTCTATATTTAGTCCTATTCGGAATTGGGATGTAATTCCGGGACTCATGCTTTAATCGAATATTATGATGATTTTGTATCATAAGTGTTTCATGGATTGTATTTAAACGATAAAGCCTTGGGTGGCTTTGGTGAGGAAAACCGAGGTCATTGGCAGTAATACCTTTCCAAATGGGTTAAGATTTAGGGGTGTTACACACAGATCCGGTCTTGAAACCAGAGTGATCCATCATCCTGAATCACAAAACTGGGAGCCTTCCCGTCCATCACTTCACTGCTTAACTTCACCAATATTATGTCATCGACTTGCCTTTCTTTGATTTGATCTAGTAGCGTAGCCTGAATTTCCAGCATAGTCAGGTACCCTCGACGTTGATCATACAAGACTTCAGCTTTGCATGACATTTGATTTAGTTTAGTCTGTGCAGTAAGTAGAGCAACTACTGTCTCGTGCGTTGTCTTCCGGCTCAGTGCATCGGCTACCACGTTAGCCTTGCCCGGATGATACAACAACTCGATGGCGTAGTCCTTAAGCAACTCTAGCCAGCGGCGTTGTCTCATATTCAACTCCTTCTGAGTAAATATATATTTGAGACTCTTGTGATCCGTGAAGACTTGGCATTTCACCCCATAGAGATAATGCCTCCAAATCTTCAGTGCAAAAACTACCGCTGCTAACTCAAGATCGTGTGTCGGATAGTTTTCTTCATAAGTCTTGAGTTGTCTGGATGCGTAAGCAATCACCTTGCCTCTCTGCATCAATACACAACCCAAACCACATTTTGAAGCATCACTATAGACCACATAATCGTCGTTCCCTTCTGGAAGTGCTAACACTGGTGCCGAGGTCAAACGTCGTTTCAATTCCTGAAAACTGGCCTCGCACTTGTCATTCCAGACAAATTTCTTGTGGACTTTGCGGAGCAGACCGGTCATAGGTAGAGCGATCTTCGAAAATCCCTCTACGAACCGTCTATAATATCCGTCAAGTTCAAGAAAACTGCGCACCTCCTTCACGTTCTGAGGATCAACCATAACCCCATTCTCATTGATCACATGGCCTAGGAAAGCCACTTCTCTCATCCAGAAGTCACACTAACACAATTTAGCATACAACTCATTTTGTCTAAGGACTGATAAGGCAATCCGCAGATGTTCCTCGTGAACCTCTTCATTCGGAGAATAGATCAGAATGTCGTCGATGAAGACCACCACGAACTTATCCAAGTACTGCTGGAGCATTCTTAAGTCCAAAATGCATTACTACGAACTCGTAGTGACCATATCTGGTCCAGAACGCAGTTCTAGGAATGTCTTCCTTACGAATTCTCAACTGATGATAACCCGATCTCAAGTCGATCCTGGAGAAAATTTTTGCTCCTTGTAATTGATCCAACAGATCATCAATCCTTGGCAAAGGATATTTATTCTTGATCGTGACTTTATTCAACTCGCGATAGTCAATACAAAGTCGAAACGATCCATCTTTCTTCTTGACAAATAAAACTGGAGCACCCCAAGGCGATGCGCTCGGCCTTACATAACCCTTGTCGAGAAGATCCTCGAGTTGCTTCTTCAACTTTTTCATCTCTACAGGAGCCATCCGGTACGGTGATTTAGAAATCGGCGCCGTACTAGGCTCAAGATCAATAGAAAATTCCAAATCACGATTTGGGGGTAATCCAGGAATTTCTTCCGGAAAGACATCCGAAAAATCCCTAACCACAGGAATATCAAGAACTGAAGGTTCATCTTTCGCGGGCGGATCCAGGTAGCAAAGGTACCCGACACAACCTTGCCGTAGTAGCTTAAACGCAGCCATCGCATTGATAAGCATGTCGTTATCAGCGTCATTCCGACCCTTAAACTTGCACACGAACTGGCCCCTAGATGAAACTGTCACCTTCCTTGAACTAAAGTCGATCACCGCCCCATGACGCGTCAGCCAATCCATACCGAGAATAATGTCGTATGGAGCCATGGATATACAAATCATATCTGCCTCGAATTTCTTACCCTGAATGGTAATCGGAAATTCAGACAACCGCTTCATCCCAACCAAATGATCACCATTAGGAAGACTTACAACAAAAGACTCACAAGCTTCGTCGCAAACTAATCCTAACTTACTAACACAACTATCCGAGATAAAGGAATGGGTAGCACCCGAATCAAACAGAATGCATACTGAAGTAGAATAAAGGTATAAAGTACCTTGTGAAATTGGAGCGTTAGGTCCATCCGCCTCACGCATCTCGTACAGGCGTTGACCGTGACCTCCAGAAGCAGCTGGGGCTTTCCCCTTATTCTGAGCAGTTGTTTGCATTGACGGACTAGGAGTCTCAACTGGCTTGAACCTGGGCCGGCTATTCTGATTAACTGACCCATATTGTGACTCCATTCCCCTCTGCTTTCCCTGCTGACAGAATTTCTGCATATGGCCTCTATGACCACATTCAAAGCATAACTTCTTCTCCTTTGGGCACACAATGCTCTTGTGCCCCGCAGCACCACAATTATAGCACTGGACTGGATTCTTGCTCTGGCCCGTCTGCTGCGTTGACCCTCCTTGAGTCGTGTCCGTCTTTGCTCGACCAGACTTAGCAAAGTTAGACGGTGGCACAGGTCGCTTGAATCCACTCCCTTGATTCTGCATCGATCTTAGCCGATTGCGTCTTTTGGTTGACTCCTCCAGAGTCACCTCCAATTTGTAGGCTGCATTCACATACTGCTCCAGAGTAGAGCATGTGTGGTGCACCATCATTGGCTTGATATCTGGGCTCATCCACTCGTGGAAATACCAGATTTTCTGTGCCTCGCTGGATATCTCAGGTCCAGCGTACTGTAACAGGTGATTGAACTTGGTCGCAAGCTCGGTTACCTTCAATCCATCCATTTTAGGGTACAGAAACTCCTTGTGTTTCTCCTCCCTCATAGCACGAGAGAAAAAAGGTCTGTCATCTTTGTCTTGAACATCTCCCAGTTCAAAACAGGACTTTCAGCTAAGCTGGTACTCTCCCACCACTCGCTAGCCTCTTTCTTCAACTGAAGAGAAGCTATATGTACTTTCTCAGCTTCAGTACAATCCACATTGCGAAACAGCCGCTCCATGTGGGAAAACCAATGGGTCACCCTGACCGGTTCTCCTTTTCCGTTGTAGCTGTCAGGCCTCATGGAATTAATGGTCTTCAGCGCACGACCATAATTGTCCCGAGTCCTGACTGCATTCTCTTGGAATACACGGTTCACTGGCTCCTCAAATCTGGGAACCGGTGGAGGTATTGGCACACCTTGTGCCTGTGGCACACTTGGTCGCAATATATCAGTTACTGTCTGCATAACAATTCCTCGAAATGTTTCCATTGCAGCAGCATCTAATACTATTAGAGCGTTGGTCTGACCTTGACCGCAATATATCAGTTACTGCCTGCATAACCATTCCTCGAAATGTTTCCATTGCAGCAGCATCTAATACTATTGGAGCGTTGGTCTGACCTTGACCATTGCCCCCAGGATGATTGTTGGAACCTGACTCCTGCTCGTCTTGTCCAACATTTCCTACAGTTGGTCTGGGGTCATTGCTTGTCCCAGCACCAGCTCGAATTGTGTTCCTCGTATTCACCATCTGTTTACCGATCCAGTTCCAAGTATTTTATACATTAATATTATTCAATATACTTAATGTAGCAAAATCACTCAGAGTAGATCAACTTGGTATTTTTATAGATGAACTTGAACTATTTTACAACTGCACATTAGCCGATCTCCTGAGCGTCAGGTCAAAATTGCTCGGAGATTGTAGTATTTCACAAAGTACATGCCGCAATACTAGAATATTTACACGGTACATGCTGAAATACTAAGAAAAGGAAACTACTGCTACAGGCAATGTCGATCCTTATCACGGTGCTCCGAAATGTTTCCTATACGGTAGACTTCCCATGTAAGGCTTCTTCGGACGAGGTTCTCCATCGGATTCTGACGATGGACTACGCACCCTGCTTGGCCCTGGAACACATGATCCTGGTGTCCCTGGCCTTATCTCAGTCATGGTGAAGTATGGATCATCCAAGTTTGGCTCTCCTAGCCCAGCCCTTCTCTGAGCACTGGTGATCATTTTATCCATCTGGTATTGATGTTCAGAAGAGATCATCTCGCTTTGGCGAAGGATCTCTCGTAGTTCAGATTCCGTCCTCCTTCTCCTTTGAGTAGGGATAGGCAGAGATTCCCTGCCACTTCTTCCAATATCGTACTCGGTATAAAGTGTTTCCCAGTCAGCATCAGACATGAGTGCGTACTCTGGCACTGGTGGCAACTCTTGCACAGGTGGTAACTCTGAACTGGGGTGAATAAACTGCATCCCCGGTTCCTGACTATCCACCAGCAAGTGCCTCAAGTCATTGGACTCCTGGTTCTGCCCGTTGAGGTCCATCTCGGTATCCTCCTCGGGATCATCCTTGATGGGGTCCTCTTCCTCGTCGGGGTCTTCCTCTATGGGGTCCTCTTCTTCATCTTCCTCCTCGCTTTCTTCAGGAATCCTTTCTATCTGGTAATCGTCATTGTAGTACCCTCTCGCGTACCTAGACGATTCATCTTCATGCATTGCTTCCTCCCTTGGTGGCTCAACTGGTGCTGCCACAGGAACTATAGCATTCCTTGACACCAGGACTACCGACTCAGGAAGCACATGCTTGATCTCCTCAGGTGGGTTGCTTGGTTCTCCAACCTCGAAGCACCCCTGGGGTATTGGGAAGTCGAGCCTTCCTGGAGATGGTGAATCCATCTCGGCATGTACCGAGTCCCTCTTATGAGAAAGACACGCACCCATATCCTACAGGATAACGAGGAAGGAATTAGTCTTTCTAGACATAGAAACAAGCTTACTACATTAGACTATAGATAGAAGACATGACTATGAACGGTGTTTTATTTTCAAATTCTTTTCATTTTGAAAATTCAGAGCCCTTTTGAAAATACTTTTCAATTGAAAACGAGTAATTGATTTTCAAATACCCAACCCGTTCTAAAACTTAGGCTCTGATACCACAACTGTAACACCCCTAAATCTTAACCCATTTGGAAAGGTATTACCGCCAGTGACCTCGGTTTTCCTCACCGAAGCCACCCAAGGCTTTACCGTTTAAATACAATCCATGAAACACTTATGATACAAAATCATCATAATATTCGATTAAAGCATGAGTCCCGGAATTACATCCCAATTCCGAATAGGACTAAATACAGAGTTAAACAAAATACAGCGGAAGTCTTTCTTAAAATATACAAAAAGGGGCTGTGATCACCATGATCACCTGCCCAAGGTTCTCAACCTGATTAAAACATTAGAAACATCAAAAAACCACCGTCGTCTTCATATTCATTCTAGTCTCCTCATATCTGCGCTCTATCTGATGTGCCGAATCGAACGGATGACACCAGCCAACCATGCAGAGAACAATTTTGGTTGGTTGGTTAGTCTAATGAAATACCATGCAAGGGCACAAAGCAGAAGGTTCGAAGTAGTCGTATTAGGTTAGACTCATCGTCCCTCGAATAACAGTCGAGTACGATAGCTAACCACCATACTGCTACTGGAATACAACAAAAGGCATGCACGAGAGAAGATTCTGGAAGACCGAGTCTTCCCAAAAATCCACTCGAAAGAAGACTCCAACGAAATGAGTCTTATAGGAAGATATGACAAAGTCTGGAACATCACAGAATCACAGAATTACAGTATCGCATTCGAGCGACTAAAAGTTAAGACGAGCTTTCCTAGCTGCACTAGCGCCTAGCTGCAGTACTCGCCCAAGGTATATTAATTATGTGCGACAAAGGCACTTATCTTATGATATTCTCAAACGCACAACACGTTATAAGCTTTTAGATATATGTTTCGTCATGAGGGACATATATCGAAGGGAATCCTTCCCAAGGTTTGTGACACTAGCTAAGTGCACCACCTCTATACTCGTGTATCAGAGGTTGGGTCATGACCATCCATGTGGTATTAGGTGGGGGTGTAGCCACCTCTCTACCAAAATATAACGAAACAACTGGATCCCAACGAATCCAACGTTCCTAACTACTAGTGCTAACTAAACAGTTCAAGCACAACAATAGTCCACAAACATCAACATAACCGCCCTCAAGGCTATCAACATAAATATATATTCATAATAGCGTTGTTCTAACAGATATACAACCTATTATAATATCATATTTTAGTTCTCTAAAACAATTAACAAAACTGTTCCTAGACGAACACAGTATTCATTCCAAATTAATTACTCAATTAAACAACTGATAATTAATGGAAACATGGAATGATGAGCAAGAGCGAACCGCCACTTGCCTTAAATCCGCAGAAGCTTAACGAAGCTAGGTACGACGACAACTGGTTTCCGGGCTCGAAGCAGGGACAGATCTGACAACACAGATTCCTTCAGATCGACCCATAAAGAAACCCTAAGTTAGATTCGACAACAACGAGTATGAATCTAAAGAATAACGAAAGGAATCGAAAGGAACGAAGCCCGATCGAAAGCCACAGAAGCCAAGGACAAAACAAGCCAAGAGCTTTTGGCGGCGGTCGCCGCCTGCCTTACGGCGGGCGCCGCCTGTTCGTGGCGGCGGTCGCCGCCTGCCTTATGGCGGGCGCCGCTTGTTCGTGGCGGCGGGCGCCGCTATGAACACCAGAAAATATACACGAGAGGCAAAAACTCACCGACTTCGATTGTTTTGCTTCTCCTTTCCTTTGCTTTGGATTCTAAGCTTCTAAGGGCCTCCAAAGCTTCACTTTGCAACTGGAATAACACCAAATGGAGCTCCGGCGATTGATTGTGAATTATCCGGCGAAACTTGAATTTCCGGCGAGATGATTGTGAGGGAGATTGAGCTTCGGATTTGTGCTTTGAAGACTATGAAGAACTAAGCAACTTTTGCTTAGTCCGACGATTAAAGCCTTCGTTTGTATTTGGTTGTGAGATTATAACTCTATTTCCTTTCCTTTGATTATATCTTTTCTCTTTGAACTTCATCCTCTTGATTCTTGCTGATTTGACTGGCCTGATCATCTAGTTGATATTAGTAATTATCTATTGCTAGGGTTTGGATATTTCTGGTTGAAATCCCTTATCTTGTGTAGCAAACATGATATTCTAGGACTGGTTGGACTAGTTTATTGTGAAGAGAATTGATTACATGTCGAGTACTGACGGGTTGTTAAGTATTGCATGTATCCTGGTTAATTCCTATTCTTACTGCTGCCTTTAGATTGAGTCTTGATAGTTTCTTGATTGTTTATTGGTAAGTATTTTCAAGGCTGGTTGACCTGTCTATATACATAAGATCGGGACAGGAATATTCATTGGTAGGAAATTGAGATAATCTAGGATCAACCAATCAAGCTGAAGTGTGGATATTTGTCTGGCTAAGTTACTTCTCACCCATTGATTACATCTTTTGCATTAATTTACTTTGTTACGTGACACATACCAAAACCACCCCTTTTGTTACTATTGGCATACAACCTTTGCACTTAGGAAGATTGCTTACCTCCCTGTGGGATTTATCAGCGCTACTTTGTAGTGTTTAATTAGGAGTTGTTATCGGAGTTTTGGGTACCATTTGGAGACGTTTAGAGCACAATTGTACAGACTGGAGTTGAGGAGTAGAAGTGTAGATATGGTGATTTGGAGGAGCTTAAAAGAAGACATTAAGAAGATGAGAAGGAAGCCACCCAAGAAGACAAAGATCATAAGTGAAGATGAGCTACAACAAGTTTTCCGCGGTCGCGGATGCCATTGCCGCGATCGCGGAACATTACGAGACAGAAGACGCGAGGAGTTTACATAAAATTTTCCGCGGTCGCGGAAAATCCTCCGCAATCGCGGAAAACCCATCAGTAGACGCGCGCGATGATTTCTTCGGAAGACTTGTTTTTATTTTATTTCCTTTAGTCCGAGTAATTTATTTTATTTCCTTTTAGATTACTTTTCCTATCTTTAGGTTTGCTAGGTTATTTAACCTAAGTTCCTAGCAGCCTTTTCAAGCATTCAGTTTTACATTCAGCATTGTTTTTCCTTTGAGTTTTTGTGTTTCAAGACTATGAAGAACTAAGCACCTTTGCTTAGTCCGACGATTGAAGCCTTCATTTGATATACGATTGTGAGATTATAATTCTATTCCTATTCCTTTGGATTATATATTTTCTCTTGAGCTTATTCATATTGATTCTTATTGATTTGATTGGTCTGGCCAACTAGTTGATATTAGTAATTGTCTATTGCTAGGGTTTGGATATTTCGAGTTGAAATCCCTTATCTTGAGTAGCAAACATGATATTCTAGGACTAGTTGGACTAGTTTATTATGAAAGAGAATTGATTATGTGTTAAATGCTGTGAGTTGTGGTGTTGTATGTATCCTGGTTAATTCTTATGCTTCCTGCTGCTATTGTTCTAAATCTTGATAGTTTCTCGTGCGTTCGATAGTTAGGGTTGTCAGGACTAGTTGGACTGGTAACTATTTCAGAATAGGGACAGGAATAATCATAGGAAGGAATAGGGATAATCTAGGATCAATCAATCGAATAAATGGTGGATATTTGTCTGGCTAAGTGTTTTTTTCCCAAATTGATTATAACCTTCATTTTACTTTATTTTGTTTAATTGCAAACAACCAACAAAACCCCCCTTTGTTACCTTTGACATACTACTTGCATAAAGAAAGATAACTCCTCCCTGTGGGATTCGACCCTTGCTTGCCTATTCTACTAGTTTAGGTTTTTAAGGATTTACTTTGATTGGACATTACGACTTTAGCCTCATCAAAATTGGCGCCGTTGCCGGGGAGGCAAGTTTTGATCTTTCTTCGTGTGTGTTTGTGTGTCAATTTTTGTATGGACCTATCTTATGGTCCACACCCGTACTACTAATCTTCCACTTCTAAGTCCTAATACAGAAAACCAACAAACGAGAGATAGCCGCAGTGTCTCACAAACCCTCCCCCTGCAGGTTGAGATAAAGGAACTAAAGGAGATGATGCGGATGTATATGACAAAGAGCGGACAGCAGCAGAAGCCGCAATATGACCCATACTCCTGTGCATACACTCCAGGGTGGAGAGATCACACCAATTCGAGTTATGAGAACCATCAATACCCTCTATATGGTCATGACTACCAGGAGTTCTATCTGAGGCCACAGTCGTTCTATCAATAGGGCACTCCACAACAGTACAGTCCAGCCTACGAGCATAGCTCACCGGTATCCAATCCAAGTTCCTCCATGTCTACTGAGGTTATACTTCGATCCCTTACGCAAAACATGATCCAACATGAACAAGAGACAAAGTCCAGTATCCAGAACTTGGAGAATCAGATTGGGCAAATGGCTCAAGCAATGAGCAGAATGGAGGCCAGGGCGTCGGCAAAACTACTATCTCACCCAGTAGTGCGCCAGAGAGAGAATGTCTTCTCGATGACCCTACGAAGTACTGAGCAGCTGCATGTCGCTCCCTTAGCTAAAAGGGAAGAACAAATTAGTGAGACGGGTGCAGAATACAGCGAGATGTCTTCAGAAGAGAAACCGAGACTGCGGGAGGTGTACCGCGACCGCGGTTTACTCACTGAGGAGCTGGGCATTCAAGACGGAGACCGTGACCGCAGTGATGAAACCCGCGACCGCGGTGTGCTCTCTGAAGAATATTACTTTGGGGAACAGGAAGAATTTTGCGACCACGGAGAAGAAGGCCGCGACCGCGGAGTTCATGCTGAAGAAGAAGAGAAAGTTGGCGAATTTCCGCGACCGCGGATAGATTTCCGCAATCGCGGACAAGTCCCTGTTGATGAGAATTTTTACGAAGAAAATCCGCGACCGCGGAAAGAATTATGCGATCGCAGAAAACTCACTGAAGAGGACCTTTGCCCAGATGAAGAACCGCGACCGCGGGTCCCAAACCGCGATCGCGGTTTAGTCTCTGACGTGCATGATGCTTATACTCGCCCCGACTTTCCTCCGCTCAGTATATTGAAGCCTCCAGCACCTTTCCCTGAGGCATTACAAGATACTCGACGGCTGAAGAACAACAAAGAGATCTATGAAACCTTCAGTAACTGCGAGGCAAACGTTCCTTTGGTCAAACTGGAAAACAGCATCCCTCGCTATATAGAATTTTTAAGGGCGCTGCGCAAGATCAAGAAGAAGCCGAAGGATAAGCACAAGAAGGAGACCGTGATTCAAATGGCGGACTTCTACATACTGGATACGGGGCATGATAAGCATGCAGCCCCTGAGATGTTGGGTAGGTCGTTTCTGAAGATGGCAAGTACAATCATTGATGTGAACAGCGGTCCACTCAACATGAACTGCAGGAGAATGGGGGTAAAGCTCAACAGAGAGAATACAAAAAGGCACCCCCTGACCTAGACCCCAGGAGTTCAGTTGTTGTGAGCAACCCGGGATGATTAGATAGCACTATGTCGAGCCACGACAATAACTAAGGCACTGCTCGGGCGGCAACCTGAGGTATGAAATTCTTTTCTTGTCTTTTCACTTTCTAGTCTTTATTATCAATGTTTCGTTGTTGTTATTGTTTTGTTTCGTTTTTGTTTTGTTTCATTTTTGTTTTGTTTTGTTTTTAGACTAACCTGCAGGTAGGAGACCCGAGCTAATTCGAAGACGGTGAACTACGCACCAAAACCTTTTCCGCAGGCGCGGATGGATTTCCGCGGTCGCGGAAAAGTTACTGTAAGTCTCCTACTCCCTGCTGGAAAGAAAAAAAAAGTTCTACCGAAGGTCACTGTCCGATTTTACATTGAGAGATGGTGTGCATCATGCTGCCAAGGAGGAGACAATCACCCCACACTTTTATTTGGCAACGTTGATGGCCCGACAGTCGACAACTGAGGAGAGGAACACTAGAGCCCGCCACACGATTACATTTGGGCTCCGTTATGTGTTCGTTGAAGGCCGTGCAGCCCCGATTTTTTTGATGTACCACTACACCTTATAGTGGATCTATTTGGTTGCACGGTGGAGTTTACTAGAGGAAGACGGCGCAACACCAGAGACATGTGCTTTCATTGATATACCGCCAGGAACAACTTCCGTGTCCAAGCCAACTCGGCGACGGTTGTGAGTTATTTTTTGCCTTTCCCTGTGCTTCAACTTTTTTGTCTTTCATTACATTGAGGACAATGCAATGTTTAAGCATGGGGGAGTGTTCTATACTTGCTAGTCGTCTGAGGAAAAGAAAAAAAAATGAAAAAAAAGAAAAAGTCAAAAAATGAAAAAAGACTAGAATAAAATCTTGAGATAAGTCAAAAACCCGAAAGGGCGGCTTAGGCAATAAGCAGGTGGCTTGGACCAGCATTAGGCTGGGGTAATATGAAGTCAAGAGTGATGTGAGTTTATGTGAGCCCATCTATTGAAAAATGAAATGAGTGGCTTGGTGAAAACCCGAAAGGGCGTCTTGGCAAAATGAGTGAAAAGAAGAAGAGTGATTATTAGGATTCCTTATTTTTCCTGGCGTGGTGACATAAGAAGAGGTGATATAAGGAGGATTCGGGTAGGTCACTCTGAGAGCATAAGAAGATAGATGGAGGCTAGGATTAGATATTTTGATTCACTCTATGGTGTTCGGGTTAAGCTTGGGGGAAGTACTCTGCTTTCCTTTAGGCTTTGTTGTTGTATGTTTTGTGTGTTGTGCGTATTGTGTTGGTGCCTTGGAGATTCATGTTTGGTGCAATTCGTAGTGGAGATGGTTTTTCTATGCTTCATGAGACCTTGGGGATTTGACTGGAGGAGATGGTTTTTCTATGCTTCCGAGCCTCTGCCGTGTCAGACCCGCGATCGCGGGTGGTGGACCTTGATCGCGGCCCATGTGGCTCTGCGCCCTTCAATCTCTCCGCGCCCGCAGAAAACTCTCGACATGCTCCGAGTCCCGCGATCGCGGAACCCATGCCCGCGATCGCGGTTAATGCTCGGCATTCTTGTCCTTTGCCTTGCACCAACCCGTCTCCTCTTCACTCCTTGGCGTCTTCTCTTGATGGCTTCCTTCCTCAATGTCTTCATGATCTCCAAAGTAGCTCAAACACCTCCAAAAACACTAACTTCACCTCCAAACGCCATACACAAGAATGTGTCTAAATCTACCCGAATGGCACCAATAAAACCTCTAATAACTCTTAGTTAAGCCCTACAAAGTAGTGCTTATCAAACTCCCCCATGCTTAGACCTTTGCTCGTCCTCGAGTAAACTAAAAGAAAGTCTACTCCTCCAATGCAGCACCCAAGGTCTCAGGAAGCATATCCTCCAACTAAGAGTTACCTAACCCATGCCAAAGCTCCTGGCACCAATCTCATCTACAACATATCCACAACTCAATAAACTTGAGGGCAAGCAGAGTACTTCCCCCAAGCTCAACCCGGACATCCAATAGTGTAAAGTGACCTCTAATCCTAGCCTCCATCTATGACTCCTTATGCCTCCCAGAGTGACCTACCCGACAGTCCTTCTTCAACTCCTCTACTTATGTCGCCCCTCCAGGTAAAATGAGATCCTAAAATCACTCCTCTTCTTTTCACTCATTTTGCCTAGGAGCCCTTTCGGGTTTTCATCCTAGCCACTCATTTTTTTCTCATTAATGTGCTCACATATGCTCACGTCACTCAGACACCTTTTTACCCCAGCCTAGCGCTGGTCCGGGTCACCTGCTTTTTACCCAAGCCGCCCTTTCAGGTTTTCAGCTTGTCCTAGGATTTTCGATTTTTATTTTATTTTATTTTTATTTTATTTTTTGAAAAGAAATGCTGAAATTCAAAATGCTAAAAATCAAAGTACAATGCTGGAAAAGAAATATGTACAAGATAGATAGTGAATACTCTACTCCCTCATGCTTAAATCATGCATTGTCCTCAATGTATGGAAGACAAGAAAAAGATAAGGGGAAAATAGAAATACTCACTGGGGTGGAGGTCAATACCCATAAGCGTTGAAGAAAGCCTCAGCTCTCCTCTGCATCTGAACCACCTGGTCCTCAATAGTGGTGAGGTGAATGTCCAGGCGGTTGGCGTGGTATGCATGGTTGACCTCCATGTTGCGCTGCCACTCAGTGCTCCACCGCTCCTGCTCATCCAGGCGGGTGGAGACTTGGCGTTCCCACTGAACGCTTCTCCTCTCATGCTCCTCTAGCCTCTGGGAGATGCCGCGTTCCCACTCGGTACTCCTTCGTATATGCTCGGCCTGCCTCAGCTGCAGGTTGGCCATTCTGTCCAGGAGCTGGTCCCAGGGCGCCCCTCCAGATCCACTACCAGACCTAGATGCCTGGTAGGTATAGTCAGGGTAAACAGGTAGGCCTCTGGAACGCAACGGGGATGGCACATCGCTCTCCATGTCCACCGCTGCAGTCGCTTCCTCCTCCTCGTTGTTGTCGTCGTCGTCCCCTTCGTCTTCGGACGACGACCCCTGCTCTCCATCGGCATAGAGGTAAAAATCCCTCGCCCGGGGCCTATAAGGCATCGGACGAGGCAGCCTCATTCGGTGGGTCCTTTCCTTCTTGGAGAGCCAGGTGTACTCTCCATCACGGACCTCCAGCAGATGGGATCTCCGCAGCAGTGTGATGTTGTAGGTGTAGATGTCGGCGGGGAAATCCCAATGGTCCGCGATGTTCTCGTATTGCTGGGCGATAAGCGTCACCATGCCCCCCATGGAGATCTTGCCGCCCGTCTTCTCCCTCAGCCCGAGATAGCTGGAGAGGAACAAATCGACCCAGTCGGGGGTGTTGTGGCTCTCTGGTGTCAAACATCAGAGCACTGTAAGGTCCAGCGTCGGAACCTTGTTCACCTCCCCCTGTCCCAGGAAGGACATGGCGAGCACTTTGTGCGCCAGCCTCAGACAGGGGTGCGTCAGCTTGTAGTTATACTCGCCGATGCTGGGGTTGAGTACCTCCCGGGTCGCATCCTGCCAGAAGAGCTCTGGCAATGAGCCTGCGGCCTCCCAATCCTCGGCGGGAGCCTCAGTAACGCCAAACAGGTCCCGCAGACCTTGGTAGGACATCATCCTCTGCCGCCCCAGCAGGTTGAACGTGATCCCGTCGTCGTGGCGCTCTAGCGTGGCCAGAAACTCCAGGGTCAGCTCGTGCGAGGATGGGGCGGATAGGTCAATGAAGTTTCCGAGCCCTCCGTGGCTCAGCAACTGTTGTGTGCAGTCCTCCAAACTGAGTCGTTGCAGCGTCGGCCGATCGAAGAACTTCGTCTGGACGAACTTCCGCGTGCTGAACGTCTCGTAGTAGCGCATGTGCCTCTGGCTCCTCATGTTGCCTACGAAGGCTGTCATGGTGGGAAAGGGACGAGAAAGCACAACAGAAAGAGTATCGGAGGGACCCGCGATCGCGGGGTGTGGGGCGCGGTCGCGGATTGTGCTCGACTCAAAGCTTGCTGGAGAAGATGGGCCGCGATCGCGGGGTTGATGCCGGCGATCGCGGTTTCTGGGTTTGCAGCGAACTTCGAGAAAAGATGGCTTCGGTGCTTTGCGGTGGCGCTGCGGTGGTCGCGGGGTTTGGCGTGGGTCCGGCGATCGCGGCTCGTGAGGCTATGAGAAATCCAAGAGTTAGAAAATGGAGATCTCACCCAAACGACGTCGCGGCGTCGGAACGATAGTCGCGGGGCTGCAGGGGGGTGTCGCGGTGGTCGGGGTCGGAGATCCGATCTGGTGAGAGTGAGAGGTGGTGGTGGAGGTGTTGTAAAATGCCTCCACCGCCTCTCGCCATTTATAATTTCCGCGATGAACACCCGCGATCGCGGGGCTGAGGGCCCGCGATCGCGGGGTTAATGCCCCTGCATCCGTAACAATCGGTACGAGTTACGAGGCACTGACTGCCTCGAAAAACGCGCTGGTTTTATTAAACCGTGGGCTTTTTTTCTTTTTTTCTTTTTTTGCTAGAACTTGCCATGGATCGCCGAGGGGAAACCGCGATCGCGGGTGCTGGATTCTGGCCTCCGCTGCATAGTTAGTTCTAGTGCCCACAGAAAAAGAAAAACAAGTGCAAAGAAGAAGAAAGAAAAATAAAATCTAAGTCCTAAGAAAGGTAAAAACATAAATGAGTTCAACGACTCATACCTCGGGTTGCCTCCCGAGCAGCGCCATAGTTATCGTAACGGCACGACGTCCTGCTGTACTTCTCATCTGGGGTTGCCTCCTGCAACCGTACTCCTTGCTCTTGTATCTGGAGGATGCTCCGGAATGTTCTCCAGCCTATACTCTGTCTTCCTCTTGTCGAACTCCATGCTGATTGTGCCTCTGCCCACGTCGATCTTTGTGTTGGAGGTCTTCATGAAAGGCCTCCCTAGCATTACTCGTCCTCCTCGTTCTCCTGTGTTCATGACAAAGAAGTCTGCAGGAAAAACAAGGGTATCGACGCTTACCAGTACGTCCTTCACAACGCCCTCAGGAGTGATGACGGAGTTGTCAGCCAGTTGGATGACGATTTTCGTGCTCTCTAATGGTCCAACGTCGAGGTTGTTGTAGACGGACAGTGGCAGGACATTGATTGAAGCTCCCAAATCCAGCAATGTCTCGCTGAATTCAGTCTCTCCAATCTTGCAGGGCACGCTGAACATTCCGGGATCCTCACACTTCTTGGGAATCCTCTTCCGCACCACAGCAGAGACATCCTTCTTGACCTTTGGCTTCTTCTTAGATCGCTCCTTTTGCTCCTCTATGGTCTTGCGTAGCTCTCTCAAGAAGGGGCTATCCGGGTAGTACTGGTATATCTCGCAGTATATTTCCGTATTCCCTTCATCTACTAATGCTGCAGGGAATGGCACCGGGATGTCAAAATATCCCTCCGGATAGTCATACTTGTTCATGAAAGTCTTGCGAGGCGGAGCACTTTCCGAGAGTTGATCGCGGGTGTCAACCCGCGATCGCGGTTCTCGCACTGGTTCCCCGCGATCACGGCTGTCATGCCCGCGGTCGCGGTTAATGCTCAAATTTATGCTCGAGTTTTTCTCGGCTTTTGGGTCCGTAAACCCGCGATCACGGCTGTCGCCCCGCGATCGCGGTTTTGCCTCATACTTCTCTTTTAATTCCAGCTTCTCTTCTTCATTCTCCCATCTTGGCCTTGACGTCATGCAGTTGACGTTTTGCCTTGGGTTAATCTCAGTTTGAGATGGGAGTGCTCGTGACTCTCTAGCTTCGAGCTTGCTGACCGCCTGGGAGATCTGCCCTACCTGCTTCTCCAGGTTCTGGATACTGGACTTGGTCTCATGTTGAAACTGAACCATGTTTTGCTGCATGGTTCCTACTGTCTGCGTCAGCGTGGTCATGTGTTGCGCCAGTGTATTGACCTGGTCCTCTAGATTCATAGCACGGGGAGCTCCTTGTCCTTGCGGTCTCTGCTCTGTTAGGCCTCTGAACTGCTGGCCTCCTTGGAATGGTCATTGTGGGTACTGCTGCTGCTGCTGGTATTGCTGAGGGGGTCTTGGTCGGCACTCAGGGGGGTTCTCCACATTGTGCGTGTTCCCGTACCTCAAGTTAGGATGGTCTCTCCACCCCGGATTGTAGGTACTGGAGTAGGGGTCGTACCGTTGTCTTTGTTGGTACCCCCCAACAGTGTTGACTTGCTCAGTGGACTCCTCATAGAGTGTAGGACATGCGTCAGTTGCATGCGTGGTGGCATAGCAAAATTCGCACTCCTTGACCCTCTGGGGTCCTTCCTTCCTCATCAAAACCTTGATCATCTCCTTCATTTCGCTCACTTCCCTCGCCATAGATAGGGGAACATTCTCACTTGAAGTGGCTTTCACAGCCTGGGTGCTCGCCCTCTTGCTGAATTGCCTTGAGCCTTCCGACAACTCGTTGAATATCTCAAATGCAGCGGTAGGGGTTTTGTTCAGTATGTTTCCCCCACACGCCGCGTTCACCATTCGTCGCTCTTCATCCAGCAATCCCCTGTACAGATATAAGACCAAATCCTGGTCTGAATACCCGTGATAGGGACAACTAGAGCACAACCTCTTGAAACGCTCGTAGTACTCGTAGAGCGTCTCTGTCCCATGATGCTCTATGTTGCTCAGGTTGCGCTTGAGACTGTTCAGCTTCATTGCTGGAAAGTACTTTTCCAGGAACGCCTTCTTCATTTTCTCCCAGGTGTTGATGCTTCCTGGGGTGAGGTAGTAAAACCAGTCGTTGGCTGAATCCTTAAGTGAAAAAGGAAAAGCCCTCAACGTGATTTGATCCTCAGTGACATTCCGTGGGTTCATGGAACTGCACACGGCGTGGAACTCTGAGAGGTGCTTGTTTGGGTCCTCTCCAGCTAGCCCATGGAACTGAGGCAAAAGATGGATAAGACCACACTTGAGCTCAAAGTTCACTCCCGTGCCTAGCTCATGGAATTGTACGGCCAGTGGATGCTGCGTCAAGTTAGGCGCAGTCAGCTGCCTCAACGTAGGTGGTGGTACCTCGTCCGCCATCTCAAAAGTGGGATTCTCAAAGACCAAAGCTCGATTCACTCTGCGTCCTTGGGAGAAAGTTCTCTCAATCTCTGGATTAGGATCTAAAGGTGGAGAGTCAGCAGTATGGGTGTGGACCATAAGATAGGTCCACACACACAAGCAAACACACGAAAATCACAAAGAAAAAAATTCGAAAACACACAAAGCATGCAAAACACCAAAAAATCGCAATTGCCTTCCCCGGCAACGGTGCCAAAATTTGATAGGAGGGAATAGTCGTCGTACCCCTAATCAAAAGTAAATCCTAAAATCCTCACTAAACAAAGTATAGTAAGCAAGTCAGGGTCGATCCCACAGAGAAGGAAGGAATTCATTGGTGGTAGCATGCAAGGTCACAAAGGGGATTTATGATTGGTTGGTTGCAAACAAAACAAATAAAACAAAGTAGAATGGATGAAATATCAAGAGAGAAAAACACTTAGCCAAGTAATGTCCACATAAGTCATTCAAAGGTTGTTCATAGATTAAGTCCTATCTTACTATTCGGTTATTCCTGTCCCGATCTTATGTAAATTCAGAGGGAAACCTTCCACAAAGAACCCTTACCAATGAATAACCCTAGTACCACTAAAGGTTCAACCCAAAGGCAGCAATGCATATAAGAATTAACCAGGATACACAGAACGCTCGCTCAGATGCATTTACCATGTAATCAATTCCCACATAGATATAATCCACAGATGCAGATAACAATCAATGCTTGTTACTTATACTAGAGCGTTAGCCCAACAGTTCCCTAGTATTAGCAATATGAATGAAAGCAATAAACCTAGGTGATCAGTCTAGATAAACCAACAAACATTCAAATATAAATTTACTCAGAGAAAAGATATAACTCAATAGGATAGATAGATAGGAACAAAACCTCACAACTAGATGAACGAACTCATGCTTCCATTACCGGACCAAGCCAAAGAGGCTTAGCTCCTCATAGTCATGGTAGAAACTTCAAACGAAATAAACAACGATGAATTGAAATTTGCAACTAAAGTCTGGATAAGAGTCTCTAACCCTAATGCATAAGGAGAGTATTTATAGGGCCCTAACAAATGACCTAGCCCATTAAGAAAAATAACTGAAATAGAAATAAGAAAAAGGGAAAAGAAAACTAAAAAGATAATTCGGAATAAATCTGAGCCTCTGCCATGTCAGACCCGCGATCGCGGGTGGTGGACCTTGATCGCGGCCCATGTGGCTCTGCGCCCTTCAATCTCTCCGCGCCCGCAGAAAACTCTCGACATGCTCCGAGTCCCGCGATCGCGGCACCCATGCCCGCGATCGCGGTTAATGCTCGGCATTCTTGTCCTTTGCCTTGCACCAACCCGTCTCCTCTTCACTCCTTGGCGTCTTCTCTTGATGGCTTCCTTCCTCAGTGTCTTCATGATCTCCAAAGTAGCTCAAACACCTCTAAAAACACCAACTTCACCTCCAAACGCCATACACAAGAATGTGTCTAAATCTACCCGAATGGCACCAATAAAACCTCTAATAACTCTTAGTTAAGTCCTACAAAGTAGTGCTTATCATCTGGCTAAGTGTTTTTTCCCAAATTGATTATAACCTTCGTTTTACTTTATTTTGTTTAATTGCAACCAACCAATAAAACCCCCCTTTGTTACCTTTGACATACTACTTGCATAAAGAAAGATAACTCCTCCCTGTGGGATTTGACCCTTGCTTGCCTATTCTACTAGTTTAGGTTTTTAAGGATTTACTTTGATTGGGCATTACGACTTTAGCGCCTATCAGGGATCAATCCTTATTTACCCTACTACTTTAGTTAGGTTTTTGAGGTTTACTTTGATAGGCATCATGACTTTAGCCTCATCAGTATGCACGTGTGATTGGAAGTCTGATGTACTTGACCAATTGCACAAGACCTGACGTGGCGCACTCAGTAAATGTACTAAGTCGCTACACCAGCAATCCAGGACACCGTCATTGGAAAGGAATAACTAGAGTATTGAACTACTTGCGATATACTCAAAGTTATAGGCTGCACTATGGAAAATATCCAGTAGTTCTGGAATGATACAGTGATGCCAACTGGATATCAGATTCCAGAAACTCAAAGTCTATAAGTGGATATGTATTTACACTTGGTGGTATAGCAATATCATGGAAATCTTCCAAACAAACATTGTCGGCCAGATCCACTATGGAATCTGAGTTCATTGCTTTAGACAAAGCAACAGAGGAAGCCGAATGGCTTCAGAACCTTTTGGAAGATATCCCGATGTGGGATAAACCAGTGCCAGCATTATGTGTACACTGTGACAGTCAATCGGCTATAGCACGGGCACTGAGTCATTTGTACAATGTTAAGTCACGTCATATAAGAAGACAACACAAAACCATTAGACAAATACTCTCGAATGGTGTAATCTCAATAGATTATATCAAATCGGCTGACAACCTAGCGGATCCATTTACTAATGGTCTGTCACGAGATCAAGTTGTCAAATCATCAAGAGGAATGGGTTTAAAGCCTATGACAAAAGAGGATGCTTGATGAGCACTGGGAGACTCAGTTCTCCTCCCAGTTCCTAGGATGATGAACAATGCTACCTGTATGAGTTGAGGTTAAGCTTGGCTTTTAATGATTCCATAGCTTTGAAATAAAAGTGGGGTATGACAGGATACTCTTTATGGTCAATCACCTTATGAGTGTGAAATGGGGCCGTTTCTAGGAGAATGAAGAGAGACTACATTCTCCAAGTTCACTCATGAATAACCAGGGATGTTCAAGGCCAAAATGAACACAACAAGAAAACCTAGTTCTGTGAGAAAATGAAACTGTGTGATAGATGTTGTTTCGGTTTACATCAAAGCCCGGGTGGTTCAAGACATCATGTTCACTACCTGGTCGAGTAAATCTGATAGCTACTCACTATGGGTGGTTCAAGGCTGAAAAACGCTACCAGCTCAGATGCAGTGATTTTTCGACTGTACTCTCAAAAGTCTTTCTGTCTAGTCTACATATGTTTTAGAGTCATTTCTATTCATGTAGGGGATTGTTGGAACTCATTTTAAAAGTGGCATCGATGACTTTTCCGGGCAGAATTCTGGTGGGCTCCGGCCAATGAAAATACCAGAAAATGGAAGCATTGGCTTTGTCTCCGCGAGCACATTCTCGAAGTGTACTCATATGTTAAAAATGAATTCCGTTTGAATGAGAAATGGAGGCCCAAATTTAGTTACTCGAAGTGCATAACTTGAGAAAATTTGGGGTGAAATTTGCATCCCACATTGGAAGTTGGGGATAAAATTCACTAGTATATATACTAGGAATTTGGATCCAAGGTTGTGGCCTTGGGTCACCACCAATGTGTAATGGGGAGAAGACCTAGCTAATCAAGACCACACGCGCGCCGAGCCGAGTCGGGTCGGACCGGACGAACGGCTGAGCTGGGCTTGGGCCGGATTGGATTGGATTAGGCCTTAGGCCCAGTACGTAGCTTGGGTTGGCCAGCCAATGCTACTTTTTGGGCCGATCCAGAGTCCCAAGCTGTTGCAACAGCTTTGACCCGTTCAGCTATAATCTAGGGCAGTTGTTGATACTGCTGAGTCTTCCCACCTTCTTCTCCGCCACTCTGTTGGTGCGCCAACAGACTCCAGAGAGTGCTATAAGAGAGCACTCTGTGTCTCATTCATAATCATCCGAAACCACATCGTCTTCCTTTTTTCCTCCTTCGTTTCGCGTCTGAGAGTACACACAAAAAGTAGGTTCGCAGGCTTCTGAAGTTTGATTGTGCAACACAAAAGTTCAATCGCAGTTGTATCCTGGGATTTGGATCGCTATAGAACCGTCGCAATATGAGGCAATTTCAGAATTAAGGAAAGAGATTTCTTCTCGACTCTGCATCAGATCCAGTCTGATTACTGTTCGGTAGTTCTTCGTTGTATTTTTTACAATTATAGTGCTATTGATTTATGCAGTTCTTAATTCTGTTCGATTCAGGAATATAGGTTCCTACAGTCGCCACCTGCCGCCGAAGCCATTGGTGTCGGTCATTCCTCGCTGGTGCTTCTCCTTCGTAGTCGCCACCTTCCGCCGAAGCCCTCCGCTTGTTGAAGAGAAGGTGAGGCCTCTGCTAAGCCCTTTGCCGAAGCTCTCTGCTAAGTCTCGTTCAAGGTCTGTGTCCCATTCACCGAAGCCGTTGGTGTCGATCTGTTTCATCACGTTTTTTGTATTGCTGAATGTTTCTGTGTGACTGTCTTTTTCCTTTCTTTTTCCAGTTGTTTACTGAATGTTTCTGTGTGACTCCATGTTCGACTAGTAGATCTTTGCGATGTTGTCGGTTTCAAGCCAACATTTGGTCGTGTGAATCCCTTAATTAGTTAAAAGTTGTGTCTAATGAGTTTAATTTTAGGGTTTGGGATTGACGGTGATCGAAGCTAAAGTTGGGGAAAATGCATGACTAAAGTGACTGCTTGGAATCCAGTATATTAATTTCTCTTGTATAGTACTCATTTCAAAAGGTTGTCCACATGCCATAGTGCATGAACACTATAATGGCGCAAAACGGAGTGCTTTCTATTTTTATGTCTGTTTCTTTTGAGTAATTATTTTTTTCCTCCTCTAGTTTAGTGGTTCATATTGCATAACTAAAGATATTCTTAATCTAATTGAGATTCCCTTCTCCACACCTAAACGACAATAAAGAGAGGGAGATTTGAGGCTATCTTTTTATTCTGATAAAATGCGCTACTATCCATTATACCAATAATTGTCTTCGTGTAGGATCGTACGTGTTAGCAATCAAAGGGAACTGGGAGTCCAGTTCCTTAGCAGCGGAATAAGTAAACAATAACAGAATCAAGTCCAGTTCCTTAGAGTGGGAACCTTTGATAACCAACTAGTTATCCAGGATAAAACCCACTACCTATCTTATGAAGAGGATTTGAAAGTCTACTTCTTTTATTAATGCTTCGATTACAATCAACTAGGATAGAACACACAGTTTAAAGTCTTAGACACACTAAGGACTCTCTACCTAGTTCGACCAAATCAAGCACACAAACAAGCAAGCGACTTACATTTCTTCTCCAAAGAACTAAGCTCTGTTTCTTCTTCGTAAGCAATGTGAATGAATGCGTAATTGTGAGAGAGTTTAATTACTCTATTTATGTAACTTAATTGATGGAAGAACCGAATCTCCAACAATTGAATTACACAAATAAAATAATCAAAAAGTAATCGAAAAGATAACATTTGTTACCAAATATAATCTTCCACGATTTTACACTTTTTCGTTTCCATAAAAGATATACTTTTAACCCCTAAGATAATATGGAAACAGAATAATCTTTAACTTCTCTCTCCAAGTAAAGATCTACCCTAATCGGATCACCGCCGCCCTTCATCTCTTGTTCCAAGCTCTTTCAGCGTCAGCGTCCTTCAGTTCCTTATGCCAGTTCCCAAATCTGGCATCTTGGTCTCTGTCTCGTGCTTCCAATTCCTGAGTTCCCTGTTCATCAACACTTATGGAAATATTAATAGCAAAAGTGTTTGTCATCGTCAAAACTAGGAAAACTGAGGAAGAAAACTAGGTAGGGAACTGGAATTCCCAAAAGTTCACTTCCTAACAATTTCCCCCTTTTTGATGATGACAAACATGTAGAATCTGGCATATCGAAAATAGGCATGAAAGATATATGAGGAAAAAACAGAACATAACTAGATGTAGGATAATCATTAGTGAATTGCATATTCCCCCTTAACAACAAACCAGGTTCCTTAATTCTCCCTTAAGGGAATAACCAGTTCAGAGTTCCTTTCATCCTATTAGTTCCAGATTGCCAAGTTTATTCCCCCTTTGGACATCATCGAAAAGAGTCAGTTAAATGAAAAACAAAGAGAATTTAGAGTAACAAATAGACTAATGCTGAACTCTAGAAAAATGGCACTGTAATAAAACTTGAAAGCACATCAGAACAATTGCAAGGAACACAGAAATTTCATTAAACATAAGGAGATCACAGATAACATAGACAAAATAAACATAACACTCAGAGACACACAAAAAAGGGGATCAAAATATGGAAGTGAGATCTTAGGGAACTAAGGTTCCGTGTCACTGAGTAGGGAACTGATCACTGCACCAAACTACTTTTGCGCCTTCGCCTTGTCTTCAGCAAGCTTTCGGTTCACCAACTTTGCAATTTCATCCACAAGGGCTGCAGACGTCTTCCACAACTCCACCACCATTTCATTGGTGAAGTTTCTTCCTTTTTCAATAGCGGCAGCCACCTTGTCAAAACCCTCAACCAGGGCAACTTCGATTTGTCCCAAGCTGCACAGAATAACATGGGTGTCGGGAACTAGGTGGGGGTCAGATTGGCCAGGCAGGGACTCTTCCTTTTCCTTCTCTGCGTCTGATTCCTCATCCACATGTGCCTTGTGCATCAGACGCCTTATTGTGGTCATGGTGAGAATGCGAGAGAATTGGGTGTCCGCAATTCCAGTGGGGTATAGACCAAGGCGGCTCAGAATCTTCTTGATGACATGTGGGTAGGGGAGGGCATGGGTAGAATGGCCCTTACAGAACTGTATGTGGGCTAGGGTGATGCGGGGCAAGTCGATTGGTTCTCCCATAATGAGCTTCTCCATAAGCACGGCGTCACTGACCAACACTGTGTCCCTCTTCTCCTGACGAGGGACGATGTTCTTGATGAGGAAGGTATGGAGGATCTTCTTCTCAAGGCTCAAATACTTGGTGTGCAGTGGACCCTTAGATGGAAAGTTACCATCGAAAACAGTTTTGAGGATGGCCGTCTTGCACTTTGAAGGCCAGTTCCTCTTGATGATGACCCCAAAGCCTTTACCAGTGTCGAGCTCCAGCACAGACCCAATCACAGCAGCAGAAAGGGGAATCAAATTACCTCCCCAGGTGAGGATGGCGTCGTGTGAAGGCTGATCATCCTTAGCTGCGACAAATTGCATATTTTGGTAGAAGAGACGCACCAGGTCCTCATTGACGGCAAACGGCTCCAGTACTAGTGTATCCCATCCTTGAATTTGAAGCTTGGCATAGGGGGCAGAGACGCTTTCGTCATCAGCAGTGCACCAGAAGTCCTCGCCGACAATGAGGGGCTCCAGAATGTTGCGAGAAGTGAGAGTCGGTGCCACCGGGAAGGGAACTTTGGACGGTGGAGAGGCTTGCTGAGATAAAGGCTGCTTGCCTTTGGTAGCCTTGGTGAGCTTCGCCTTCTTGGCCGGAGGGGCATCCTCTAGATGAAGAGAGGGGATACCATGACCATCTTTAGTGGCACGGCGTTTGACACGGCCTGCCACCGACTGGGAGTCAGCGGGTTGCCTCAGAGATGTCATCGGTGTGGGAAGCAGTTCCACATCAATGGGGGCGGCCTCCTGAGAAGGAGAGGATTGGTGAGAACCCTCCTTTGTCGGTGTAGGGGAGGCCTGCTTGGACGGAGTGTGCTCAAACGAGGCAGATTCGGATTTTTGGGCCTCAAGGACCGGTGGTGGCGCCGATCGAGCAGATTCCGCCACAGGTGTGGGAACCAGAGATGTGGGCTTTGCCGATGAAGCTACTTGGGAGGAGGAGGGTGTGACTTTTTGCTTTCGGTAAGCCTCCAGAATAGCAAGCTCATCGGCGGGGAGGTTTGGTAGACCGGAATCCATGGAGACGGTTGAAAGTTGAGAGCTTTAAAGATTTTGAGGAGACGGCAGATTATAAGTTGGGAGCAAAGAGAATTTGTGATCGGTGCCGCTCTAGGGTTGTACTTGTTTCTTTATAAAAGCGCTGGGCAAAAATTATATCCAAAATAGTCGTTGCCGAATCTTTGCAAATAAGGGAACCCATATTTTTCTCAAACGGCCATAGTATCTTCTGCAACTGAAGGGAACTAATAACTCTCCCCATAAAATCTTCTTCAGAGCAATCAAATCAATCGAGTCTCAAAATCGCTCAGAAATCTCAGAGAACAAACGGCTAGATGTGCAATAACTACTCTTGGGAAGCGGACGTTGATAGAGCTCAAATTTGAAATCTGGCCGTTGAAGCACAAGTCCCGGTTCCTTTCCTCAGTGTATGACACGAAATCGGGGATATATGGGTACATTTGATGTAGGGAACCAAGCAACACTAAAGAAAAGTACATACTCATATGCATAAAAGTAGGAAGGCAATTTTGACACTATAAAGACAATTCCCAGTGTGGACTAAAGAGGGATCATAAGGAATCATACAATGTAGTCAGGCATAGGACGGTTTATAGTCAATTATCATTTTGGCTTGTAATAGAGGATAGATGTGATCAAATTGACTATGATAGGGCCAACAAAGAGATGTAATAAAGATCAAATTATATCATAAAATCATGTGATCATGCAAGAGAGTTAAGAACATGCTTTAGAACAAATATTACAGGACATGCGAGGGCAGCACAAGAACAAATATCAATAATATTGTCAATGAAATCATAGAAAAGATCAAATCTAGGCAAAGCAAGGGAACTAGTAAAGGCAATCGGAACTACTAGTTTATGGATATCATTCCCAGAAGTAGCCTAAAGGACTCATAAGGTTCTCGATTCAATGATTTGGTGAATATATCGGCAATTTGATCTTCAGTCCTACAATGTTCTAGTAGAATGTTCCCTTTTTCAACATGATCACGCAAGAAGTGATGCCTAATATCAATATGCTTAGTCCTAGTATGATGCACAGGATTCTTAGAGATGTTGATTGCACTAGTATTATCACAAAGAATCTTGAGAGGGCCAAAAGACATACCAAAGTCTCCAAGTTGTTGTTTGAGCCAGAGGAGTTGGGAACAGCAGGCGGCAGCTGCAATGTATTCAGCTTCAGTGGTGGATAGAGCCACTGAGTTTTGTTTCTTCGATCCCCAAGAGACCAAGCATGGACCAAGGAACTGGGCCATTCCAGATGTGCTTTTTCGATCAACCAAGTAGCCTGCATAGTCCACATCAGTGTATCGAAGAAGATTGAAGTGGCAATCCTTGGGGTACCAAAGACATAGGTCGTCAGTTCCCTTGAGATAGCGAAATATGCGCTTCACTTCAGATAAGTGAGATTATTTTGGATCAGCTTGAAACCTGGCACAAAGACAAACAGCAAACACAATATATGGCCTACTAGCAGTTAGATACATCAAGGAACCAATCATGCCACGATAAAGCTTCTCTTCCACTTTCTGTCTAGTGTGATCGGCGGTGAGGCGAGTTGCAGGGGAGATGGGGGTGGAGATGGCTTTGCTTGAATCCATTTTGAACTTCTTCAAGAGTTTCTTAAGATATTTCTGTTGATGGATTTGAATGCCATCGCCCTTCTGAGTAACTTGCAATCCCAGGAAGAATGATAGTTTCCCAATCATACTCATTTCAAACTCGCTGCTCATGAGGTTTTTGAACTTTTCTACAAGAGCCAAGTTAGTGGAACCAAAAATAATATCATCAACATATACTTGGACCACTAGAATCTCACCTTTAACTTCCAGAATAAAAAGAGTCTTGTCGATCACACCACGGCGATAGCCATTGGCTGTTAGGAACTAGGCAAGGCGATCATACCAAGCGCGAGGGGCTTGCTCTAGACCATATAGAGCCTTGTCCAAGAAATATACGTGGTCAGGGTGATCATCATCCTCAAATCCTGGAGGTTGCTTGACGTAAACTTCCTCTTGAAGAATGCCATTGAGAAATACAGTCTTTACGTCCATTTGATACAGCTTGAACCCTTTGTGTGAAGCATAGGCGATGAGTAACCGTATAGCTTCCAGTCTGGCCACAGGGGCAAATGTTTCATCATAATCGATCCCTTCTTATAGTCAATTATCATTTCGGCTTGTAATAGAGGATAGATGTGATCAAATTGACTATGATAGGGCCAACAAAGAGATGTAATAAAGATCAAATTATATCATAAAATCATGTGATCATGCAAGAGAGTTAAGAACATGCTTTAGAACAAATATTACAGGACATGCGAGGGCAGCACAAGAACAAATATCAATAATATTGTCAATGAAATCATAGAAAAGATCAAATCTAGGCAAAGCAAGGGAACTAGTAAAGGCAATCGGAACTACTAGTTTATGGATATCATTCCCAGAAGTAGCCTAAAGGACTCATAAGGTTCTCGATTCAATGCTTTGGTGAATATATCGGCAATTTGATCTTCAGTCCTACAATGTTCTAGTAGAATGTTCCCTTTTTCAACATGATCACGCAAGAAGTGATGCCTAATATCAATATGCTTAGTCCTAGTATGATGTACAGGATTCTTAGAGATGTTGATTGCACTAGTATTATCACAAAGAATCTTGAGAGGGCCAAAAGACATACCAAAGTCTGCAAGTTGTTGTTTGAGCCAGAGGAGTTGGGAACAGCAGGCGGCAGCTGCAATGTATTCAGCTTCAGTGGTGGATAGAGCCACTGAGTTCTGTTTCTTCGATCCCCAAGAGACCAAGCATGGACCAAGGAACTGGGCCATTCCAGATGTGCTTTTTCGATCAACCAAGTAGCCTGCATAGTCCACATCAGTGTATCGAAGAAGATTGAAGTGGCAATCCTTGGGGTACCAAAGACATAGGTCGTCAGTTCCCTTGAGATAGCGAAATATGCGCTTCACTTCAGATAAGTGAGATTCTTTTGGATCAGCTTGAAACCTGGCACAAAGACAAACAGCAAACACAATATCTGGCCTACTAGCAGTTAGATACATCAAGGAACCAATCATGCCACGATAAAGCTTCTCTTCCACTTTCTGTCTAGTGTGATTGGCGGTGAGGCGAGTTGCAGGGGAGCTGGGGGTGGAGATGGCTTTGCTTGAATCCATTTTGAACTTCTTCAAGAGTTCCTTAAGATATTTCTGTTGATGGATTTGAATGCCATCGCCCTTCTGAGTAACTTGCAATCCCAGGAAGAAGGATAGTTTCGCAATCATACTCATTTCAAACTCGCTGCTCATGAGGTTTTTGAACTTTTCTACAAGAGCCAAGTTAGTGGAACCAAAAATAATATCATCAACATATACTTGGACCACTAGAATCTCACCTTTAACTTCCAGAATAAAAAGAGTCTTGTCGATCACACCACGGCGATAGCCATTGGCTGTTAGGAACTAGGCAAGGCGATCATACCAAGCGCGAGGGGCTTGCTCTAGACCATATAGAGCCTTGTCCAAGAAATATACGTGGTCAGGGTGATCATCATCCTCAAATCCCGGAGGTTGCTTGACGTAAACTTCCTCTTGAAGAATGCCATTGAGAAATGCAGTCTTTACGTCCATTTGATACAGCTTGAACCCTTTGTGTGAAGCATAGGCGATGAGTAGCCGTATAGCTTACAGTCTGGCCACAGGGGCAAATGTTTCATCATAATCGATCCCTTCTTATAGTCAATTATCATTTCGGCTTGTAATAGAGGATAGATGTGATTAAATTGACTATGATAGGGCCAACAAAGAGATGTAATAAAGATCAAATTATATCATAAAATCATGTGATCATGCAAGAGAGTTAAGAACATGCTTTAGAACAAATATTACAGGACATGCGAGGGCAGCACAAGAACAAATATCAATAATATTGTCAATGAAATCATAGAAAAGATCAAATCTAGGCAAAGCAAGGGAACTAGTAAAGGCAATCGGAACTACTAGTTTATGGATATCATTCCCAGAAGTAGCCTAAAGGACTCATAAGGTTCTCGATTCAATGCTTTGGTGAATATATCGGCAATTTGATCTTCATTCCTACAATGTTCTAGTAGAATGTTCCCTTTTTCAACATGATCACGCAAGAAGTGATGCCTAATATCAATATGCTTAGTCCTAGTATGATGCACAGGATTCTTAGAGATGTTGATTGCACTAGTATTATCACAAAGAATCTTGAGAGGGCCAAAAGACATACCAAAGTCTGCAAGTTGTTGTTTGAGCCAGAGGAGTTGGGAACAGCTGGCGGTAGCTGCAATGTATTCAGCTTCAGTGGTGGATAGAACCACTGAGTTTTGTTTCTTCGATCCCCAAGAGACCAAGCATGGACCAAGGAATTGGGCCATTCCAGATGTGCTTTTTCGATCAACCAAGTAGCCTGCATAGTCCACATCAGTGTATCGAAGAAGATTGAAGTGGCAATCCTTGGGGTACCAAAGACATAGGTCGTCAGTTCCCTTGAGATAGCGAAATATGCTCTTCACTTCAGATAAGTGAGATTCTTTTGGATCAGCTTGAAACCTGGCACAAAGACAAACAGCAAACACAATATCTGGCCTACTAGCAGTTAGATACATCAAGGAACCAATCATGCCACGATAAAGCTTCTCTTCCACTTTCTGTCTAGTGTGATCGGCGGTGAGGCGAGTTGTAGGGGAGATGGGGGTGGAGATGGCTTTGCTTGAATCCATTTTGAACTTCTTCAAGAGTTCCTTAAGATATTTCTGTTGATGGATTTGAATGCCATCGCCCTTCTGAGTAACTTGCAATCCCAAGAAGAAGGATAGTTTCCCAATCATACTCATTTCAAACTCGCTGCTCATGAGGTTTTTGAACTTTTCTACAAGAGCCAAGTTAGTGGAACCAAAAATAATATCATCAACATATACTTGGACCACTAGAATCTCACCTTTAACTTCCAGAATAAAAAGAGTCTTGTCGATCACACCACGACGATAGCCATTGGCTGTTAGGAACTAGGCAAGGCGATCATACCAAGCGCGAGGGGCTTGCTCTAGACCATATAGAGCCTTGTCCAAGAAATATACGTGGTCAGGGTGATCATCATCCTCAAATCCTAGAGGTTGCTTGACGTAAACTTCCTCTTGAAGAATGCCATTGAGAAATGCAGTCTTTACGTCCATTTGATACAGCTTGAACCCTTTGTGTGAAGCATAGGCGATGAGTAGCCGTATAGCTTCCAGTCTGGCCACAGGGGCAAATGTTTCATCATAATCGATCCCTTCTTATAGTCAATTATCATTTCGGCTTGTAATAGAGGATAGATGTGATCAAATTGACTATGATAGGGCCAACAAAGAGATGTAATAAAGATCAAATTATATCATAAAATCATGTGATCATGCAAGAGAGTTAAGAACATGCTTTAGAACAAATATTACAGGACATGCGAGGGCAGCACAAGAACAAATATCAATAATATTGTCAATGAAATCATAGAAAAGATCAAATCTAGGCAAAGCAAGGGAACTAGTAAAGGCAATCGGAACTACTAGTTTATGGATATCATTCCCAGAAGTAGCCTAAAGGACTCATAAGGTTCTCGATTCAATGCTTTGGTGAATATATCGGCAATTTGATCTTCAGTCCTACAATGTTCTAGTAGAATGTTCCCTTTTTCAACATGATCACGCAAGAAGTGATGCCTAATATCAATATGCTTAGTCCTAGTATGATGCACAGGATTCTTAGAGATGTTGATTGCACTAGTATTATCACAAAGAATCTTGAGAGGGCCAAAAGACATATCAAAGTCTGCAAGTTGTTGTTTGAGCCAGAGAAGTTGGGAACAGCAGGCGGAAGCTGCAATGTATTCAGCTTCAGTGGTGGATACAGCCACTGAGTTTTGTTTCTTCGATCCCCAAGAGACCAAGCATGGACCAAGGAACTGGGCCATTCCAGATGTGCTTTTTCGATCAACCAAGTAGCCTGCATAGTCCACATCAGTGTATCGAAGAAGATTGAAGTGGCAATCCTTGGGGTACCAAAGACATAGGTCGTCAGTTCCCTTGAGATAGCGAAATATGCGCTTCACTTCAGATAAGTGAGATTCTTTTGGATCAGCTTGAAACCTGGCACAAAGACAAACAGCAAACACAATATCTGGCCTACTAACAGTTAGATACATCAAGGAACCAATCATGCCACGATAAAGCTTCTCTTCCACTTTCTGTCCAGTGTGATCGGCGGTGAGGCGAGTTGCAGGGGAGATGGGGGTGGAGATGGCTTTGCTTGAATCCATTTTGAACTTCTTCAAGAGTTCCTTAAGATATTTCTGTTGATGGATTTGAATGCCATTGCCCTTCTGAGTAACTTGCAATCCCAGGAAGAAGGATAGTTTCCCAATCATACTCATTTCAAACTCGCTGCTCATGAGGTTTTTGAACTTTTCTACAAGAGCCAAGTTAGTAGAACCAAAAATAATATCATCAATATATACTTGGACCACTAGAATCTCACCTTTAACTTCCAGAATAAAAAGAGTATTGTCGATCACACCACGGCGATAGCCATTGGCTGTTAGGAACTGGGCAAGGCGATCATACCAAGCGCGAGGGGCTTGCTCTAGACCATATAGAGCCTTGTCCAAGAAATATACGTGGTCAGGGTGATCATCATCCTCAAATCCTGGAGGTTGCTTGACGTAAACTTCCTCTTGAAGAATGCCATTGAGAAATGCAGTCTTTACGTCCATTTGATACAGCTTGAACCCTTTGTGTGAAGCATAGGCGATGAGTAGCCGTATAGCTTCCAGTCTGGCCACAGGGGCAAATGTTTCATCATAATTGATTCCTTCTTGTTGATTATATCCTTGAGCAACCAAGCGAGCCTTGTTTCTTTATACGGCACCAGAATCATCCAACTTGTTGCGAAAAACCCACCGAGTTCCTATGATGTGTCTGTTCTGAGGGTGAGGAACTAGTCTCCAGACTTTGTTCCTCTCGAACTGGTGAAGTTCCTCTTGCATGGCAATGATCCAATCAGCATTCTTCAGTGCCTCTGTGATGTTCTTGGGTTCTATAAGAGACAAAAAGGCATTGAACGCACAATAGGACATATCCTCAAATCCATACCTGACTGAGTGCTTGGTAGTTCTTTTGTCTCTGTTAGGAACAAGCAGGTCAGTTCTCGGGGCCTCAATGTATGTGGAATCAGTGGCTGAGAAAGAAGCTGCAGTAGGATCGGCTTCAGGAGCAAGTTCCGTTCCCGGTGTAGTAACATCAATTTCATTTGATGGGTTGGAGGGAACTGGAGCCGTAACAAAAGCGTCTTGATGAGTGAAGGGAATTGGGGTGCTGTTTGTGGATGTTGATTCCTTGGGCTCAACCAAGGTTGAGGGAACTGTGGGAGTGGGTGAGCTAGAAAGATATGGATAGGAGTTGCACTTAGGAGGAGCTTCATCATCAGAATCGTCACTTGGTCATTGAAATGGATCTTCCGAGGGAACTGAGGGATCCTGTACAAACTTTGAAGGCAATTTTTCATTGAAAATAACATGAATACTTTCCTCTACCTTTTTGGTCCGTTTGTTGAAGACCTTGTATGTTTTGCTACTAGAAGCATATCCAATGAAGATCCCTTCATCACTCCGTGGATCAAACTTCCCTAGATTGTCTTTCCCATTGTTGTGAATAAAACATTTGCAGCCGAAAACTCTTAGATGAGCAATGTTGGGAACTCTTCCTCTTAGTAGCTCATAGGAAGTCTTCTCTAGCATGGGGCGTAGCATAGCCCGATTCAAGATGTAGCACGCTGCATTAACCACTTCTGCCCAGAAGGATTGAGAGAGACCGCTCGAGATGAGCATGGTTCGTGCCATATCTTCCAAAGTCCTATTTTTTCTTTCAACAACTCCGTTTTGTTGTGGAGTGTAGGGAGCTGAGAAATTATGATCAACTCCATGTTCCCTGCAAAAAGTTAGAAAGTCTCCATTTTCGAACTCAGTTCCATGATCGGAACGAATGGCTCGAAGAGATACATTCAAGGATTTTTCAAGTAAGGGAACTAGCTCGCTAAACCTATCAAAGACTTCACTCTTAGATTTTATAAATAATGTCCAAGTGAATCTAGGTAAATCATCAACAAGTACAAGAATATACATGTTACCACCAATGCTTTGAACTCGAATAAGACCACAGAGATCCATGTGAATGAGTCCAAGAGGTTTAGAAGAACTTACCATTATTTTGGACTTGAAGGAACTACGAACCTGTTTCCCTTGAACACAATTAGAGCAGATTTCTGACTTTTCAGCGTTGATTTTGGGAAGACCACGAACAAGTTCCTTTTGATGTAGCTTGTGGATGAGCTTGATACTAGCATGGCCAAGTCGCTAATGCCATAGATTCGTCTGATCTTCAATTGACGAAAGACATAGCTTCTCTTTGGGAACGAATTTTGGATCAATAACATAGACGCTGTTGAACCTTTTGCCTTTTTAAGATCACAGTTCCCTTTCTATCTTCCACAAAGCACTCTTTAGAGGTAAAGTGAACCTCATTTCCTCCTTGATCACACAGCTGTGATACACTAATTAGATCAAAACCTAAATTTTCCACAAGGTTAACGTTACTTACCTTGATGTGATTAGTGAGATTCACGCTTCTAGTTCCACAGATTGTTCCCTTTCTCTTATCTCCGAAGAAGATGGTACCTCCTCGGTGTTTCTGAAGTGACGACATTTTGTTTCTGTTTCCGGTCATGTGGCACGAGCATCCACTGTCTATGTACCACCTGTCATGTTGCTGCACTTCGTCCTGCACAAGGGAACTCAAACTTTTTGAATCCAGCTAAGCTTAGATTTTCTGGGAGAATGAGGTTGAAATTTTATCTATGGGTTAGAGGCAGGAACAAAATAATAAGGATCATTTAAATCATTTATTGTATGCATCTTTTTCTTATTATTCATTTTCTGGTTCCGTTTCCTAGCATTTTCTTCCATTTGTCTTTTCTTGTGAATGCACACATGAATATAATGACCATTTTTACCACAATGCCAGCAAACACGATTGTAGACAACATGACCATACTTACCATGACCAGGTCGAAATGGTCTTTCTTGGTTTCTCTTCTCAAAGTTAACTTTCTTACCTTTAGTTCACTGAGCTTGGTCAATATACATCTTGTGAGCATTTTGACCATCGAACCAGGTCTGATTCTCTTTAGGCTTTTGTTCTAGCACTTTTACCTTTTCTTCTAGGAACTGGTTTTTGTCACGAGAATTTTGTAAAGCACAATTGAGAGTTTCATTTTTCTCGACCAGTTCCCTTCTAAGTTTCTCGTTCTCAGCAGAGCATGTTTCCTCAGAATCATTGTTACCAGGATAACCAAGACCATATCGTTGCTTAACAAAAGCAGTTTGATTCACAGTTTTCTCATTTATAGAATAAGTGAAATGATCAAGTTTGTTCATTATTTCAGCAAGCATAGAAGAGGTGTTCTTTTCAGAGTCAGTGGGAGGAACAATAGGATTGTCAGCATGCATGGGTTCCTTTTTAACAGTGATGCAAGAATCACACTTCCTAGAAGAATTAGCAAGTAATTTCTCAGTTTCATCAAGTTTCTTACTCCAGACCGAGTTTTCAGTGGACAAGCAAGAGATTTCATCTTCATATTCTTCTAGTTTCTCTTGAAGGGAACTATTTTCCTTTCCAAGTTTCTTAATGATTTTGATCAACTGTTTCTTATCACATTCAAGAAGAGACTTAGTAAAGTCAGAAGAAGGTACCTCAGAGTCGTCTGATTCAGATGAATCTTTCCTCCAGAAGTTCCATTCATGTCCAGTTCCCCTTCAGAGTCTTCTGAGTCATCTCCAAAGGTAGCAAAGAGAGCTTTCTTCTGGATAGGCTTGTCATCATCATTGGAGTTCTTAGGGCAGTTCCTAGCAAGATGTCCTCTTTCCTTGCATTGATAGCAAGCATATTCAGAGAGGTCTCTCTTTTGGAAGTTTTTCTTGAACTTTCCCTTGATGAAGTGCTTCTTGACGTGTTTAGTAACCAAGGTTGTCATCTCATCCTCTTCTTCTTTGAGATCTGAGTTTTCTTCCTCCATTTCCAACCTGGAAAAAGCCTTTGAGATTTTTAAGGCGATTTTGTAGGATCGTGATTGTTAGATAAAAGCTTAAGGAACTCAGAATAACGATTCTCAGTTCCTTTCGCAACGGAAGATAAACAATCAAACAAATGACAAGTTCCTTATAGTGGAAACCTTTGATTGCCAACTAGCAATCCAGGATAAAAACCACTACCTTTCTTTCAAAAGGATTTCAAAGTGTACTTCTTGATTTCTTATCTCTTTTGGTTACAGCTTATCCTAGGAATGAACACACAGTTCCTTTGCCTTACACACAGTTAGACAATCCTAGATAACTTAACACAATCAATAATCAATCCAATAAACAGACTTTCGCACCTAGGAACTATCACTTACAGTCACAGGAACTTAGCACTCAGCTCTTCTTCCTTGACTGGTTCCTCTTGATCTCGGTTTGCTTTGATGATCTTTGTTTTGAGGTTCACACTAGATGTTTGCTAATGAGTGTGAGTTCTTATTTTGATGCATTTAGATAACCCTTGGGTTAGTCTTCCTTTTATAGAGGATTCTTCGCAGCTCGATCCTCTCTTGGTTCCCACGGATTGAGCTTGCCCTAGGATTAGTGGTTCTCTTTGATCCACGTTGTTCTTGGCATATGCAAACAACCTAGGTAGCTCAGAATCTCTCTTGGTTGGTCAACTACCTCAGACGAGCCTTGTGGTGTCGTTGTCAAAACGCTTTCGTTCGAGGTTGAGTAAGCTGGCCGCTTGGGAACCGTCTGTTGGACAGCGACGTCTTCATGTGTTGTCGCTTTCATCGTCTATGTCCGAGGTAGAGGTTCTCTAGGCATCTTGTTCTTTAGCTCTTGGACCTTGGCATACTTTTGGAAGCTTCGGACAAGTCATTTTCGACACCTTTTGTCCGAGGTTGTGTGTTCCCAGATTTCTCGGGAATCGCAATGTCGCAAGCTTCATTTCTGGGCACACCTGGGTTCCTCTGGATTCCTTCAGCTGTCTTGTTCCTTTGGTTCCCTTGTTCTGTTTGGCTTTCCTGCCTTAGGTAATTTTCTGTGGTTCCTTAAAACACATCTTTGAGATAAAACATTAGTATCATAATATTTGTCATCTTCAAAAGTAGAGAAACTGAGGAACGGAACTCTCAGGGGAACCTAAGTTCCAGAGTTCTGTTTCCTAACAGATTCCCTTCTCCATCTTCTTGGCGGAGCTTGCTTTGAGTGCCTCCCTTTCTTCAACTTCAAGTTTCCCTATGATTTGTGTTAAAGGAAGTCCTTGAATACCAGGATTGGTCTTTAGCACTCTTTTGATGAGATTGAACTTGGAGTTGAGTCCATTGATAACGACTAGGGATTTGGACCATTTGTCAAGTGTAACTCCAGCATTTACGAGTTTGGTGACAAGTCTAGTGAAACGTGAGTGATACTGGGAGACGTTCTCTATTTCCAGCATCTCGAAAGTGTGGTACTCTCCTTCTAGAGCGAACTTTCTGCTTTGTTTGAGTTCCTCGCTTCCTTCATCTATTTCCTTGAGGGCTTTCCAGATGGCCTTAGCAGTTGCAATTCGTATCACCTTGTCCATGTTCGCCCTTGTTAACCCATTAAGAATGAGTTGACGAGCTTTAGCATTCTTCTCTTTGATGGTATAGTACTCAGGCTTCCAGTCAACTTTAGTCAGATCCGCAGGGATAACTCCATCACCATTTTCAATCACGCCCCATCACTGTTAGTCCATGGTTTGGATGTAGTTGGTCATGCATTTCTCTCACCATTCTTCTTCTCCCTTCTTTCGGATGTGGGGCTTGTTGATGGAGATTCCCAAACTGAATTCGCTTGAACTAGTCATCTTGAAATCTGTAAACTAACACAAATCTAAACCATGCAAATATGAGTGAATGCGGGAAACAAGGAACGTGTTTAGTAACCAAGGTTATGAAAGAATTAGGGAACAATGGAAATCATGTGAAGAAGAGAAAGCAGAGGAGTGCAACGGAACGTTGTGGAAACAAGGAACAGTTACGCGAAAAGCAAATTGGAAAACTGAAAGCGCGTGGTTTCCATACAAGGAAATTCTATATATGGAAACAACGGCTGTGGAATGATGCGGAACGCAGAGAATTGCCAGTTGTTCCCAGATTGACTCCATTATACAAGGAAACGAGATTTTAAGTTTTACTTGGAAAAGAAGAGAAAGATAATGAGTCTTAGGAAAGTTTATAGATGGAAACTATGTGTTTATGAGCTGAATTGTTTAGTTGGAAAGAAAATCTTTCACCGTTACCTTATATAGCGGGGTTGCTAACTATTTGGTAATTTGGTAAGAGATCTTTTCTACCACTATATATAGATGAGTTTACCTTGGGGAAAGGTATCTCAGCTATCCCATTGAAGACTACAAGGAGCTTATTGCAAAGTTGAGATCGGAGATCCAAGGCAAGGTACGGGTATGTACTTGATTGCTTAGGGTTTTCTTATGTTCTTGTGTTGTTACTAGTTGATTGCACTCAAAGTCTAGAAGCCTAGGAACTGTGTGTGAGTGGGTGGAGATAATACTTGTGAGATTGTATAACTTAGGGTCTTGTTGTGTTCTTGTGTCATTGAGAGTTGATTGCACTCAAAGTCTTGTAACCTAGGATATAGGTAGAGAGAAGACTTGTGAGATTGTACAATTCTTAATAATACAAGTATTTGTTTTTGGGAAATTACTTGTTACTTTGAATCTTTATATTCCGCTGCCCAGGGAACAGTCACACCGTTCCCTGTCTAACACACTACGATTCAACAATTGGTATCAGAGCAGGTTTGCTCTAGATTGTGTGTTCTTTTCAGATTCACATGTAACAATGGCTTCCACTCATGAAGTTGGTGGGAACAACAAACCTCCGTTCCTGCCTATCGGTGGAAAGTTTCAACACTGGAAGGACCTCTTCACAGACTGGTTGAAGAGTAATGACTACCAATGCTGGAGAGTCATTAAGGTTGCTGAAGATTTAATCAAAGGAATAAAACCTTGGAGCCCAGATGATTTCAGAATCATGGAGAAAAATTATAAGGCTCGTATGTTTATCAACAACGCTATCAGCATTGAAGATGCATCCAAGTTACACTCTTGTGCAACTGCAAAGGATATGTGGGCAGCCTTGGAACAGATGTACATGGGAAGTTCTAATCTTAGAGAGCTTGATCGTTTCCAAGCAAAGAAAGACTTCTATAACTTCGCCATGATCGATGGTGAGAATGTTTCCTCTTATCAATCCATATTTGAGGAAATCACCACTAGACTTGCTGCTCACGATGTCGATAAAAAGGAAATACTTCCCAAGGAGAAAAATTTCATCATTATCGATGGACTTCCTCCAAGGCATAAGATGACTAAAGCAATTCTCAAGGAGAATCCTAATACTCTCAAACTCACACTTCATGAGGTATTTGGGAAAATTAAAAAGTATGATGAAGAAGACAAATATGTTAAAACTAAAGGCATTGCCTTGATGGTTGAAAAAGTTGTCCAGATGATAAAAGACAACAAAGATGAAAACTTGGATGATATGGATCCAGAAACTGCCATTCTCACCAAGGCCATGCGTTCCCTCTATCAAAAGGGCATATCATTCAGGAATGATGGGAACAATGGTGAGAAACATGATCTCAAAGATGTTACATGCTACAACTGCAAGGACAAAGGTCACTATGCTAACAAGTGCCCTAAAGGGAACAACTCAGACAACACCAACGGTGACAATACTGGGAACAACAAGAAGAAAGCTTTCGTTGTTGTCTGGGGTAATGAGTGTACCAACTCTGATGATGACGAGCCAGAGTCATGGGGGAACAATAGAATGTGTGCAATGACTCTGAAGTCATCAATTGAAGAACAAGAGGTAGATCCTGAAACCTTCTTTGAATCTCTTGTTAATTTTGATAAAAAGTCTTTGATTTCTCTTATCAAAAGCATGTATAATGAGAATCTTAAAACCCAAAATGATTTGACTAATGCTGAGGATAAATTCATTGAATTGAATGAATCTTTATCTAGAATTGCTAGTTCCTCTATTGTTCCTTGTGTTAAAAGTAATGCTACTCACAGTGAACCTAGTTCCTTTAGCACTGTTAGGGAACTGTCTCAGATGAAAGCTCAGATTGATAAAATTCACTCTATCTTAGTTGAGCAAAAGCTTAAGGAAGAAGAAATTACCTTTGTTGCGCCCAAGTATGGTCTGGGGTACAAAAGAGAAAAACAAGAGAGTAAGGAACATGAGTTAACCATACCTGAGCTTAGAGAGTTAAAAGATAGGGAACTTCAGAGTACTAAGGATAGGAACTCTTACCTAGAAGAGCTTGTAAAGACTCTGGAGTGTGGGTTGAGTGAAATCCAATCATGGTACAAAGGTCAACCTGCTCATAAGATGTACCTCATCCAATCCCAAGGTAATTTGCCTAGTACACCTGACCCAATTAGAGCCAAGCAACGTAGAATGCATGTCCCAAAATGTAAGTACACCTTGGGAGACTATTATAAGATTTGCTGGCATTGTGGGAACAACGGTCATGTTGTGAAAAACTGTGCTAAGAAACAAAAGTTCACTGAAGAGCACACTCAGCGAAGGAACAGTAGAAGTAACAATGTTGATTTGAATGATTATGATGCATCTCCTGATATGTTCCATGCTAAGCCTAGAAAATATCACTTTGTCTCTAAGCGACCAGGTAAAGCCAAGCTTGCCTGGGTCACGAAACACTAACCTTCTCAATGCAGGATGAAGTAAGGGGGAACAACAGGTGGTTCACTGATAGCGCATGCTCATGCCATATGTTGGGAAATAGAGATCACCTCACCTCACTTCAACGACACTCTAAGGGAGCCGTTTCCCTTGGAGACAAGAGATGTTGAGAAATAGTAGGAACATGAGAAGTTGTGTTGAACTCAAACATCAAGATAATGCAGATTTGAATGTCAAAGATGTGGATGCTACAATATTTCAGGCAAATCCTAAGGAGTCACTCCTAATTGAAGTCAAACGGATCCTGTGGTACTTGAAAGGGAACGATCATCTCTGTCTTTGGTATCCAAGGAACAGTGGGTCTAAACTCGTGGGCTTCATTGATGGTGATTTTGCCAGCCACCTAGAGGATCGCAAAAGCACTTCAGGGATGGCACAGTTCCTTGGCCCATGTCTTGTCTCTTGGGCATCAAAGAAGCAAAAATTTGTTGCTCTTTCCACCCAAAGCTGAGTACGTAGTTGCTGCATTGTGTTGTGCCCAGGTATTATGGCTCAAACAACATTAGAGGATTTTGGTATGTCTTTTGGCACCGTTCCCATTATGTGTGATAATAATAGTGCTATCAACATTTCCAAAAATCTTGTTCATCATTCACGTACTAAGCATATTGATATTCGTCATCATTTTTTCTTCGTGATAATGTTGAGAAAAAATTTCATTAGAGTGGATCATTGCAGGACAGAAGATCAAGTTGTATATATCTTCACCAAAGCACTGGATAGAAAACTCTTTGAGTATTTGAGAATGCTCCTTGGGATGATCTCTCTAAACTGAGGAACTCCACTTCCACTATTCCCTCAGTGATGGGCTAGATCGATCAATATTAAACTAGGGAACAGCCTCTTTGTCGCATGTTATTTGCAAATGACTTGTTTATTTACTCTTGCTATGTGCTTTGTGTTACACTATTTCAGAAAACTTCTTGCAACTTCTATTCTTGATCATATGTGCTTCATTTTTACATGATAACATCTTCTTTCAAGCCCAAAGCAACCGATTTGATTATCTGAACCCTTATTACAAGCCAAAATGATTATTGGTTGCACTGTCGTCCCAAGCTTGGATCCAGGTAAACGTTCCCTATGAACCTCTCTTTGTTTACCAACTTTTATTTGGAATCATTATCTGGATCGTCATTGTTCCCTACCTTTATTTTTGTTTGGATATATCTTTGTTATTTTGTGTGAACCCCATAAAATATCCAAACTGGCCTTTCCATCCACTCAAGTAACTTAGAATCTTCTAGATGGGACTTGGCCTGAGGGGGAACAGTGAACAGGAATGGCAGTGTTGGTAACGTTAAGAGGAATGTTGAGAATTGCATAAGAACGTTGCTTCGCTGAGAAGGAGAAATTAAATTTTGATCTGATGGAACTATAGAGAGGAACATCTACTTTGCTGCAAAAAGAGTTAAAAAAAAGGAATATAAGAAAGAAAGAAAGAAAGAAAGAAAGAAAGAAAGAAAGAAAGAAAGAAAGAAAGAAAGAAAGAAAGAAAGAAAGAAAGAAAGAAAGAAAAGAAAAGAAAAGAAAAAGAAGGTCTACAAAGAAGAAGACGAGGTTCCCATGGTCACTGAGCTCGACATGGTGAACATCAGCAAAATGAAGTATCAAGGGGATGATAAGGGAATGTTGCCCCCTTCCGAAGCACTGAAATGCGAGCCTGGTGAAAGAACTTCAAGGAACAGCTCTGTGCAAGGCCAAATGCTTGCTGAGCTGCGCGAAATTAAGAATATTATGTCGCTGCTTCTTGAACACTTCCTCAGCATGGACAAGGAACGGAAGGAAGACTCTGAGTCTTGAGTGGACACCTTTTCTTATCCAGCCCGTCTTACCCTCTTCTCTTGGCTTTCTAATATGTTATCTTGTTTAAGTGTGTGCATTTTGATCTTTTTGTGTTTATTTGTCAAGTTGTCTCTGATGTTTTGTAATCAATTCCCTACTTGATCTATGAACTTTTCTTTTGCTCTTGACTGCTGCCTTAGTTTTGTTGTTCCACTATTTATTGTTGGTCCTTTGATGATGCCAAAAGGGGGAAGTGTGGAAATTGTGCGATAACTCAGTTAAGAGAGGTAACGGTTTAAATTGTTCCTAATTCATTATGAATTTATGGATGATGCTAGTGCTGAGGGGGAACGATGATGCGACTTGAAGGTATGAATTGCAATTATTCATTTGACATAAAATTTTGCTTATACATTTAAACTGAGATAAATGTTGATTAATATTGCTTTGCTTATTACTCTGTTTTGATCGAACAGTTTTTGAATGGATTTGTCATCACCAAAAAGGGGGAAATTGTTGGAACCTTGACATTCTCTCTGGTTTTGATGATGATAAACACCACTAGGTTTTATGGTTTTTGTTGTTCCTCTGCGTTTCAGGTTTTATGAAAGAATTAGGGAACAATGGAAATCATGTGAAGAAGAGAAAGCAGAGGAGTGCAACGGAACATTGTGGAAACAAGGAACAGTTACGCGAAAAGCAAATTGGAAAACTGAAAGCGTGTGGTTTCCATACAAGGAAATTCTATATATGGAAACAACGGCTGTGGAATGATGCGGAACGCAGAGAATTGCCAATTGTTCCCAGATTGACTCCATTATACAAGGAAACGAGATTTTAAGTTTTACTTGGAAAAGAAGAGAAAGATAATGAGTCTTAGGAAAGTTTATAGATGGAAACTATGTGTTTATGAGCTGAATTGTTTAGTTGGAAAGAAAATCTTTCACCGTTACCTTATATAGCGGGGTTGCTAACTATTTGGTAATTTGGTAAGAGATATTTTCTACCACTATATATAGATGAGTTTACCTTGGGGAAAGGTATCTCAGCTATCCCATTGAAGACTACAAGGAGCTTATTGCAAAGTTGAGATCGGAGATCCAAGGCAAGGTACGGGTATGTACTTGATTGCTTAGGGTTTTCTTATGTTCTTGTGTTGTTACTAGTTGATTGCACTCAAAGTCTAGAAGCCTAGGAACTGTGTGTGAGTAGGTGGAGATAAGACTTGTGAGATTGTATAACTTAGGGTCTTGTTGTGTTCTTGTGTCATTGAGAGTTGATTGCACTCAAAGTCTTATAACCTAGGGTATAGGTGGAGAGAAGACTTGTGAGATTGTATAATTCTTAATAATACAAGTATTTGTTTTTGGGAAATTACTTGTTACTTTGAATCTTTATATTCCGCTGCCCAGGGAACAGTCACACCGTTCCCTGTCTAACACACTACGATTCAACAATTTCGTTACAAGAGGGGAGGTTCCCAAGGGCTGGGATGATCCTTGGACTTGAAAACTGCATCCTATGCAGTGTAAAGAAGTGATGAATAAAGATCAAGAAGATTCATTGATGCACCCACCATCTAATTGTGATGAAAAAGGTACTCCTGATCAAGGGCAGAACAGTAATGCCTCAATAGACCATATATCCACTTTGGCAACACATCATGGGCTTGCAAACAATGACGAAGAACAAGTAGTAGATACTTCTAGTGTTTGTGAAGAACCAAATGTGGAACATTCTGCTAAACAGATGTGGAAGACTTTGGCAACACATCATGGGTCTGCAGGTTAGAGTTTTATATTTCAGGATATCAGGGAGAACCAGGAGTCTTATTACTTAGGATGTAATTAAGGACAAGTACTACTGATTTTTTTTGCAAGTACCTATCTATACTATGGATCTTCTTGTATCTAAACAATGGCAATGATATATATATATCAGGAATATTTTGCTTATGATCGGGTTATGATCGAGTTTGTGTTGTGGGAAAATCATGGAAAACAAATGTGTTATCAGGAGTATTAAGCCGTACAATATACGGATTAAAAACAAAACGCGGTTGTTAGAAAATGTGGTGTATTTTAAAAAAAAAAAAACCAGACCACGGTTTGAACTAACCGCGGTCCGACAATTTTACCACGGTTTGAGGAGAACCGCGGTCAGCTATTGTTTACCACGGTTTTAGTGAACCGCGGTCCGGATGTTTACCACGGTTATTGTGAACCGCGGTCCGGTATTAGTTACCACGGTTTGGAACAACCGCGGTCCGACTTACCACGATTTTAAATAACTGCGGTCCGACTTACCACGGTTTCAGTAAAACGTGGTCCGAGAGTCGGACCGCGCCGAGAACAACCACGGACAGTAAACCGTGGTTACCCATTCTAAAAAACCGCAGTCCGGCCCTATATTTGGTACTAGTGTCATGTACATCTCCAAGATTGAAATCGGAATCAGGGTTACAGTAATAGCAAGCATAACAAAATTCATTAGCAAAGTGTTAGGAAGTGAACTTTTAGGAACTCCAGTTCCCTACCTAGTTCCCTTCCTCAGTTTTCCTAGTTTTGATAATGACAAACACTTTGCTATTAATATTTCCATAAGTGTTGATGAACAGGGAACTCTGGATTTGGAAAGCACAAGACAGAGATGAAGACGCCAGACTTGGGAACTGGCGTAAGGAACTGAAGCTCGCTAATGCTGGAAACACTTGGAACAAGAGATGAAGGGCGGCGGCGAGCTAATTAGGGTAGATCTTTAGTTGGAGAGAGAACCATAAGATCTTATCCTGTTTTCATAATATTTAGGAGTCAAAAGTATATCTTTTATGGAAACAAACCTTGTACAATCCTGGAAGATTATATTTGGTAACAAATATTATCTTTCCGATTACTTTTTGATTATTTTATTTGTGTAATCTGGTTGTTGAATATTCGCCTCTTTCATCAACTACGTTACACAAATAGAGTAGTCAAACCTCTCTCTCAGACGACGCATTCACGCTTACTGCTTACAGAGAAGAAAAATGTGCCAAGTTCTTTGAAGAAGAACTGTAAGTCGATTGTCTTGTTGCTTGCTTGATTTGGTCGAACTAGGTAGAGAGTCCTTAGTGTGTCTAAGACTTCATCTGTGTATTCTATCCTGGTTGATTGTAATCGAAGCATTAATACAAGAAGTAGACTTTGAAATCCTCTTGCAAGAGAGGTAGTGGGTTTTATCCTGGATAACTAGTTGGTTATCAAAGGTTCCCACTCTAAGGAACTTATCTTGATTCTGTTATTGTTTACTTATTCCGCTGCTAAGGAACTGGACTCCCAGTTCCCTTTGATTGCTAACATGTAAGATCCTACAGTTGGTATCAGAGCAGGCGCTCTAGATTTGTGTTAGTTTACAGATTTCAAGATGTCCAGTTCAAGCGAATTCAGTTTGGGTATTTCCATCAACAAGCCCCACATCCGAAAGAAGGGAGAAGAAGAATGGTGGGAGAAATGCATGACCAACTACATCCAGACCCTGGACTATCAATGTTGGCGCGTAATTGAAAATGGTGATAGAGTTATCCCTGTGGATCTAACTGAAGCAGACTGGAAGCCTGAATACTACACCATTAAAGAGAAGCATGCTAAAGCTCGTCAACTCATTCTTAATGGGTTAACAAGGGAGGACATGGACAAGGTGATTGGAATCACAACTACTAAGGGCATCTGGACTGCCCTAAAAGAGATGCATGAAGGAAGTGAGGAACTGAAGCAAAGCAGAAAGTTTGCTCTAGAAGGAGAATACCACACTTTCGAGATGCTGGAAACTGAGAACATCTCTCAATACTACTCACGATTCACCAGACTCGTCACCAAACTGAACAATGCTAACGTAACGCTTGATGAATGGTCCAAATCCCTCGTCATCATCAATGGACTCAACTCAAAATTCAGCCTTATCAAAAGAGTGCTAAAGACTACTCCTGGTATTCAAGGTCTTCCCTTAACTCAAATCATAGGAAAACTTGAAGTTGACGAAAGGGAGTCACTCAAAGCAAGCTCCACAAAGAGGATGGAGAAGGGAATCGCCTTAAAAATCTCAAAGGCTTTCTCAAGGTTGGAGATGGAGGAAGAAAACTCAGATCTTGAGGAAGAAGAGGATGAGATGACATCCTTGGTTACTAAGCACATCAAGAAGCACTTCATCAAAGGAAAGTTCAAGAAAAACTTTCAAAAGAGAGATCTCTCCGAATATGCTTGCTATCAATGCAAGAAAAGAGGACATCTTGCTAGGAATTGTCCTAAGAATTCAAATGAAGATGATAAGCCTACGCAGAAGAAAGCCCTGTTTGCTACCTTCGAAGATGACTCAGAAGACTCTGAAGGGGAACTGAATACAAAAGGAACTTCTGAAGGAAGATGCTTGATGGCTAAACTCCCCCATGCTTAAACCTTGCTCGTCCTCGAGTAAGCTAAAATAAACCTACTCCTCCAATCAAATCCCCAAGGTCTCAGGAAGCATAGAAAAACCATCTCCACTAAGAATTGCACCTAACTATGAAACTCCAAGGCACCAAAACAATAAACTCAACACAACAATACACATATCACAACACCAATCAAGCTAAAAGGAAAGCAGAGTACTTCTCCCAAGCTCATCCCGAACACCATAGAGTGAATAACAATCTAATCCTAGCCTCCATCTATCTTCTTATGCCTCCCAGAGTGACCTACCCGAATCCTCCTTATATAACCTCTTCTTATGTCACCACGCCAGGAAAAATGATAATTCCTAAAAATCACTCTTCTTCTTTTCACTCATTTTGCCAAGGCGCCCTTTCAGGTTTTCACCAAGCCACTCATTTCATTTTTCAATAGATGGGCTCACATAAAACTCACATCACTCTTGACCAATTATTACTCCAGAATAATGCTAGTCCAAGCCACCTGCTTATTGCCTAAGCCACCCTTTCGGGTTTTCGACTTATCCCAGGATTTCTATTTTTGCCTTTTTCGAATTTTTGGCTTTTTCTTTTTCTTTTTTTCTCCTCAAACGACTAGCAAGTATAGAACACTCCCCCATGCTTAAACATTGCATTGTTCTCAATGTAATGAAAGACAAAAAAGAATGAAGCACAGGAAAAAGCGGAAAGGTACTCACAACTGTCGCCGAGTTGGCTTGGACTTGGAAGTTGTTGCTAGCGGTAAATCAATATAAGCACAGGTCTCTGGTGTTGCGCCGGTCTTCAAACTCAAACTCTATCGTGCAACCAAATAAATCCACTGTAAGGTGTAGTGGTACATCAAAGAAACGGGTTGCACGGCCTTCAATGAACACATAATGGAGCCCAGATGTAATCGTGGTGTGGGCTCTAGTGTTCCTCCTCCTCCACAGCTGTCAAATGTCGGGCCATCATCGTTGCCAAAATAAAGATGTGGGGCGAAAGACTCCTCCTTGGCAGCATGATGCGCACCATCTCTCCATGGTAAAATCGGACAGCTGGCCTTCGGTAAAACTTTTTTTTTCCTTTTTTTTTTGACGAACAGTACCGCGGTCGCGGAAACTTTTCCGCGATCGCGGATTATTTTTATTTTTTTTTTGATTTTTTTTTTCTTTTTCTGACTAACCCTAAAATCGCCGCGGCGGCCGCGATCGCGGAAAATTTTCCGCGATCGCGGATTCTTCTCGAATTGTTTGCCGCGGCCGCGGTGGCCAGGCCGCGGTCGCGGTTTTTCTTCTGTTCTTCCTGCGGGTTAGTCGAAACACGAAACAAAAATACGAAAACACAACTAAGAGGAAAATAAACGATAAAGATAGTGTCTTGTTATCAAATCGGTAAACAAACAAACAAACAAGAAAATACGTACCTTAGATTCCCCAACAACGGCGCCAATTTGACAGCAGATTTTAGTCGTATCACCTGATCAAAATAATCCTTAAAAACCTAAATAATGTAGTCTGGTAAGCAAAGGTCGAATCCCACAGAGAATCAAGTTATATATCCTGTTTGCAAAATCATTCACCAATTGATAACAAAGACAAAGGGGGGGGGGTTTGGTTGTATCTAACTAAGAAAACGATAAATAAAACATAGAAAGCTTGGCTTGACAAATATCCACCTTTAGTTTGGTTGATCGATCATTGATTATCCCTAGTTCTCAATCCTCATAAATGTCCTAATCCCTGTTCTAAATTAGTTACCAGTCCAACTAGTCTTGATAACCCTAACTATTAAACAATCAAGAAACTATCAAGATAAATCTAACAGCAGCAGTAAGCTCAGGAATAGATAGGCTCATGCAATACTTAACAACTCATCAGTACTCGACATGCAATCAATTCTCTTCACAATAAACATTCACAACTCGTTCCAGTAAATTGTGGTTGCTACTCTGAATTAGGTATGAATAATATTAATCTCAACAAGATGACCAGATTAGGGGAACTAGTACTATAGATAATACCAATATCAACTAGTTTGTCACGCTAGGGAAACCAATATTAATAATACTAATCACAATAATTGATGAACTAGATCAACCAATAGAATTCAAAACCCTAATCCTGCAGTATGAATAATACCAATAAAACTAGGTGATCAGGCTAGAGAAATCAATAAAACTCAATGGGATGAAGCACAAGAGAATCATAACATTCAAGGATAAAGAAAGGAATAATCTCAATATCAAATTCAAACCAAGGCTTCAATTGTCTAGCCAAAAACAAAACAAAAAACTAAACTAAGAAAAGGGAAAAGATGAAGAAAGGTAGAACCCAACTTGGGGAACACCCAACTTAGGGAGCACCAAACTTACTAAACTAATGTTCTAAAGAAAGAATATATAGACTTAGCTAAACCTAATTTCCAAAAGATAGGAAATAAAATCTAAAAGGAAATAACAATAACCGAAATAAAAGAAATAAAAGAAAAAGAAATAAAATAAAATAAATCTTCGGAAAACTTCGAACGCGTGCCTGATGCATATTTCCGCGACCGCGGAAGGATTTCCGCGATCGCGGAAAATTCAATCCTCCACATGCTTGCTCTCGAATTAGCCGCGACCAACTTCCGCGACCACCCGCGCCCGCGGCCACACTTCCGCGATCGCGGCTCCATATTCCGCGCCCGCGGTTTGCTTCCGTAGACCCAGTTGGGTCTATTCTTCGTCTTCTTGGGTGGCTTCCTTCTCTCTTCAATATATCTTCATTTAAGCTTCTCCAAACCACCATATCTACACTTCTATTCCTCAACTCCAATCTCCACAATAACGCTCTAAACATCTCCAAATGGTACCCAAAACACCGGTAACAACTCCTAGTTAAACCCTACAAAGTAGTGCTGATCAGCTAAGGAAGATTCAACTGAATCAGATGACTCCGAGGTATCTTCTTCTGACTTTATCAAATCTCTTCTTGAATGTGATAAAAAACAATTTATCAAGATCATTAAGAAACTTGGAAAGGAAACTAGTTCCCTTCAAGAGAAACTAGAAGAATATGAAGAAGAGATTTCTTGTCTATCCACTGAAAACTCTATCTGGAGTAAGAAACTTGATGAAACTGAGAAATTACTTGCTAACTCTTCTAGGAAGTGTGATTCTTGCATCACTGTTAAAAAGGAACCCATGCATGATGACAATCCTACTGTTCCTTCCACAAACTCTGAAAAGAACAATTCTTCTATGCTTGCTGAAATAATGAACAAACTTGATCATCTCACTCACTCTATAAATGAGAAAACTGTGAATCAAACTATTTTTGTTAAGCAACGATACGGTCTTGGCTACTCTGGTAAAAACGACTCTGAGGAAACATGCTCTGCTGAGAACGAGAAACTACGAAGGGAACTGGTTAAGAAAAATGAAACCCTTAATTGTGCTTTACAAAATTCTCGTGACAAAACCCAGTTCCTAGAAGAAAAGGTAAAAGTGCTTGAACAGAAGCCAAAAGAGAATCAAACTTGGTTCGATGGCCAGAATGCTCACAAGATGTATATTGATCAAGCTCAAGGAACTAAAGGTAAGAAAGTTAATTTTGAGCAGAGAAAGCAAGAAAGACCATTCCGACCTGGTCATGGTAAGTATGGTCATGTTGTCTACAATCATGTTTGTTGGCATTGTGGTAAAAATGGTCATTATATTCATGAGTGCATTCACAAGAAAAGACAAATGGAAGAAAATGCTAGGAAAAGGAACCAGAAAACAAAGAATAAGAAAAGGATGCATAACATAAATAATCTGAATGATCCTTATTATTTTGCTCCTGCTTCTAACCCACAGACAAGATATCAACCTCATTCTCCCAGAAAAGCTACGCTTAGCTAGGTTCCAAAAGTTTGAGTTCCCTTGTGCAGGACGAAGTGCGATAACAAGACAAATGGTACATAGACAGTGGTTGCTCGTTCCACATGACCGGAAATAGAAGAAAAATGTTGTCACTTCAGCAACACCGAGGAGGTACCATTCCTTCGAAGACAAGAGAAAGGGAACAATCTGTGGAACTGGAAGTGTGAATCTCATTGACCACATCAAGGTAAGTAACGTTAACCTAGTTGAGAATTTAGGTTTTGATCTAATTAGTGTGTCACAACTGTGTGATCAAGGTGGAAATGAGGTTCGCTTTACATCTAAAGAATGCTTCGTGGAAGATAGAAAGGGAACTGTAATCCTGAAAGGCAAAAGGTTCAACAACGTCTATATCATTGATCCAAAATTCGTTCCCAAAGAAAAGCTATGTCTATCTTCCATTGACGACCAAACGACCCTATGGCATCAACGACTTGGTCATGCAAGCATCAAGCTCATTCACAAGCTGCATCAAAAGGAACTTGTTTGTGGCCTTCCCAAAATAAATGCTGAAAAGTCAAAAATATGTTCTGATTGTGTTCAAGGGAAACAGGTTTGTAGTTCCTTCAAGTCCAAAACACCGGTGAGCTCCTCTAAACCTCTGGAACTCATTCACATGGATCTTTGTGGTCCTATGCGAGTTCAAAGCATTGGTGGTAACAGGTATATTTTGGTACTTGTTGATGATTACTCTAGATTCACTTGGACATTATTTATAAAATCTAAAAGTGAGGTCTATATAGGTTTAGTGAGCTAGTTCTCTTGCTAGAAAAATCGTTGAATGTATCTCTTCGTGCCATTCGTTCCGATCATGGAACTGAGTTCGAAAATGGAGATTTTCTAACCTTTTGCAGGAAACATGGAGTTGATCTCAACTTCTCAGCTCCCTACACTCCAAAACAGAATGGGGTTGTTGAAAGAAAGAACAGAACCTTGGAAGATATGGCTCGCACCATGTGGCCTCTCACAATCCTTCTGGGCAGAAGCAGTCAATGTAGCATGTTACATCCTGAATCGGGCTATGCTACGCCCTATGCTTGTAAAGACTTCCTATGAGCTACTTCGAGGACGAGTTCCCAACATTGCTCATCTTCGAGTCTTCGGCTGCAAATGTTTTGTTCACAATAATGGGAAGGATAACCTAGGGAAGTTTGATCCACGAAGTGATGAAGGGATCTTCATCGGGTATGCCTCCAGTAGCAAAGCATACAAGGTCTTTAACAAATGGACTAAAAAGTATGTACCAGATCTCTCAGCTCCCTCAGAGGATCCATTTCAACGACCAAGTGAAGATTCTGATGATGACGCTCCTCCCAAGTGTAACTCCTATCCTACGCTCTCCAGCTCATCATCTCCCACAGTTCCCTCAACTCCGGTTGAGCCCAAGGAATCAACCTCCATAGACAGCTCTCCAGTTCCCTCAACTCATCAAGATGCTGCTATTACGGCTCCAGTTCCCTCTAATCCGTTGAATGATATCGATGCTACCTCTCTGGGAACGGAACATGCTCCAGAAGTCAACCCTAACACTGCCTCTTCTTCGGCTACTGATCCCACAGATGTGGAGGCTCCGGGAACTGATCTTCTAGTTTCCAACAGAGACAAAAGAACCACCAAGAACCCAGTCAGGTATGGATTTGAGGATATGTCCTATTGTGCTTTCCATGCCTTTCTGTCTCTTATAGAACCCAAGAACATCACGGAGGCGTTGAAGGATGCTGATTGGATCATTGTCATGCAAGAAGAACTTCACCAATTCGAGAGGAACAAAGTCTGGCGACTAGTTCCTCGTCCTCAACACAGACACATCATACGAACTCGATGGGTGTTTCGCAACAAGCTGGATGATTCTGGTGCTGTCTCTAGAAACAAAGCTCGTTTGGTTGCTCAAGGCTACAACCAACAAGAAGGGATCGACTACGATGAGACATTTGCCCATGTGGCGAGATTGGAAGCCATACGATTGCTCATTGCCTATGCCTCTCACAAAGTGTTCAAATTGTACCAAATGGACGTGAAGACGACATTCCTCAATGGCATTCTTCAAGAGGAATTTTATGTCAAGCAACCTCCAGGATTTGAGGATAATGATCACCCTGACCATGTGTATTTCTTGGACAAGGCTCTCTATGGTTTAAAGCAAGCCCCTCGAGCTTGGTATGATCGCTTTGCCCAGTTCCTAACAGCTAATGGCTATCGACGTGGTGTGATCGACAAGACCCTCTTCATTCTGGAAGTAAAAGGTTAAATTTTAGTGGTCCAAGTCTATGTTGATGATATTACATTTGGTTCCACTAACTTGGCTCTTGTAGAAAAGTTCAAAAATCTCATGAGCAGCGAGTTTGAAATGAGTATGATTGGAGAACTATCTTTCTTCCTGGGATTGCAAGTTACTCAGAAGACCGATGGCATTCAAATCCATCAATAGAAATATCTTAAGGAACTCATGAAGAAGTTCAAAATGGACTCAAGCAAAGCAATCTCCACCCACATCTCCCCTGCAACTCGTCTCACCGCCGATCTCATTGGACAAAGAGTGGAAGAGAAACTCTATTGTGGCATGATAGGTTCCCTAATGTATCTAACTGCTAGTAGGCTAGATATTGTGTTTGTTGTTTGTCTTTGTGCCAAGTTTCAAGCTGATCCAAGAGAATCTCACTTATCTGAAGTAAAGCGCATATTTCGCTATCTCAAGGGAACTGATGACCTATGTCTTTGGTACCCCAAGGATTGCCACTTCAATCTTCTTGGATACACCGATGCGGATTATGCAGGCTACCTGGTTGATCGAAAGAGCACATCTGGAATGGCCCAGTTCCTTGGCCCTTGCTTGGTCTCTTGGGGGTCCAAGAAACAAAACTCAGTGGCTCTATCAACCACAGAAGCTGAGTACATCGCAGCTGCCGCATGTTTCTCCCAACTCCTTTGGCTCAAACAACAACTTGCGGACTTTGATATGTCTTTTGGCCCTCTAAAGATTCTATGTGACAATACAAGTGCAATCAACATCTCCAAGAATCATGTGCATCATACTAGGATTAAGCATATTGATATTAGACATCATTTCTTGCGTGATCATGTTGAAAAAGGGAACATACTGCTAGAACATTGTAGGACTGAAGATCAAATTGCCGATATATTCACCAAAGCTTTAAATCGAGAACCTTATGAGTCCTTCAGATTACTTCTGGGAATGATATCCATAAACTAGTAGTTCTGTTTGCCTTTACTAGTTCCCTTGTTGTGCCTAGATTTGATCTTTTCTATGATTTCATTGACAATATTGACGATATTTAATCTTGTGATGGCCTCGCATGTCCTGTAATATTGGTTCTAAAGCATTTTCTTAACTATTGCATGATCGCATAATTTTTATGATATATCTTGATCATGATTACATCTCTTTGTTGGCCCTATCATAGTCAATTTGATCACATCTATCCTATATTTCAAGTCGACATAATAATTGACTATAAACCGTCCCAAGCCTGACTACATTGTATAATTCCTTATGATCCCTTATTTAGTCCACAATGGGAATTGTCTTTGTAGTGTCAAAATTGCCTTCCTAATTTTATTTATATGGGTACGTACTTTTCTTGAGTGATTGCTTGGTTCCCTACATAAAATGTACCCATATCTCCCTGGTTCCGTGTCATTCACTGAGGAAAGGAACTGGGAATTGTGCTACAACGGCCAAATTTCAAATTTCAAGCTCTTTCAGCGTCCGCTTCCCAAGGGCAGTTATTGTTATTCTAGCCGTTTTGCTCTCTGCGATTTCTGGGGAATTCAAGCCCGACTGATTTGATGGCTCTGCAGATATTATTATGAGAAACTTTATGAGTTCCCTTCGGCTTCAGAAGATTTTGTGGCCATTTGACAGATCTCCGGGTTCTCTTCTTTGAAAATATATGGCAACGACCTCTTATGGATAGAATTTTACTCAGAGGTTATAAAAGGCAACAGGGAAAACCTTAAATCGGCACCGCTTTCACAAATCCTCGTTGCTCTCCATAACAATTGTTGTCGTGCTCACACAAATTTCTCAAAGCTTTCTCTCAACCACATTTGTCTCCATGGATACCGGGATTCCTCAGCTCCCTACCGACGAGATGGCTATTCTGGCGGCATACAGGAAATAGAAGGCTACTCCCTCCTCCTCCTAGGTGGCTACACCAACAAAGGCACCATCTTCGGTGCCCCCACCTATGGCGGACCCTACCAAGTCGGCGCCATCACCGGCAAAGGAGGCTAGTAAGTTCGTATCTGCCTCGTCGGAGCATACTCCATCAAAACAGGCCTCTCAACACTCTTCTCCTTCTCAAGGGGATAATCCAATTGACGTGGAGCTGCTTCCGACTCCGACAACCTCTCTAAAACTCCCTGGCGACTCCCTGTCTATGGCAGGCCGTGTAAAGCGCCGTGCTACCAAAGGAGGCCTTGGCATTTCCTCTCTTCAACTTGAGGAGGCCACTCCCGCAAAAAAGGCGAAGCTTTCCACGGCTGTAAAAGGAAAAAAGCCATTATCTCAGCTCGCCTCTCCGTCCCCTCAAGTTCCCTTCAGGGTGGTTCCAGTCCTCGCCAATCGCAATATTCTGGAGCCTCTCATTGTTGGAGAGGAATTCTGGGCCACCGCTGACGATGAAAGAATCTCTGTTGCCCATGCCAAGCTGCAACTCCAAGGGTGGGACACCCTGGTGCCGGAGTCGTTCGCCGTCAACGAGGACTTAGTGCGACTCTTCTATCAGAACCTGCAGTTCGTCGCGGCTAAAGACGATCAGCCTGTGCACGACGCCATTCTCACTTGAGGAGGTAATCTAATTCCCCTATCTGATGATGTCATTGGGTCGGTACTGGGCCTTGAAACTGGAAAAGGCTTTGGGGTTATTGTCAAAAGGAACTGGCCAACCAAGCGTAAGCCAGCCATTCTCAAAGCTGTCTTTGATGGCAACGCTCCTTCCAAGGGTTCCCTGCTGACAAAATATCTAAGCCTTGATAGGAAAATTCTCCACACCTTCTTCATCAAAAATATCATCTCTCGTCAGGAGAAGAGGGACACAGTGCTTGTCTCCGATTTTGTGCTAATGGAGAAGCTGATTCTGGGAGAACCCATTGACCTGCCCCGCATCACTCTAGCCCATATGCAGTTCTACAAAGGCCACACCACCCATGCCCTTCCTTATCCCCACCTCATCAAGAAAATCCTGAGCCGCCTTGGTCTTTACCCCATGGATGTTGAGGAAACCCAGTTTTCTCGTTTGCTCACAATGACTACTGTGAAGCGTCTAGCGTAGAAGGCGCATGTTGATTAGGAATCTGATGCAGAGAAGGACAAGGAGGAGTTCCAGCCTGGCCAGTCCGATCCCCGTCTGGTTCCTGACACACATGTTATCTTGACCAGTTTGGGAAACATTGAAGCTGCTCTGGTTGACGGGTTTGACAAAGTTGTTGCTGCCGTGGAGAAAGGAAGCAACTTCACGAATGAAATGGTTGTGGAGCTGTGGAAGACATCTGCAGCACTTGTGCAGGAAGTGTCCAAGTTATTCAATCGCAAGCTCGCAGAAGACAAGGCTAAGGGCAAGCCGTAGTCTGGGACAGTGCTCAGTTCCCACTTCAGTTGACACGGAACCTTAGTTCCCTAGGATCCCATTTCCACATATTGATCCCTTTTTGTGTGTCTCTGAGTGTTTTATTTTCATGTCGTCTCTGATGTTTATCTTCTCTATGTTCTCCTTATATTTAATGATTTTTCTGTGTTCCTTGCACTTGTTCTGATTTGCTTTCAACTTTTATTACGGTGCCATTTCTCTAGAGTTCAGCATTAGCTTATTTATCTCTCTACATTATCTTTGTTCTTCATTTAACTGACTCGTTTCGATGATGTCCAAAAGGGGAATGAACTTGGCAATCTGGAACTAATAGGCTGAAAGGATTTCTGAACTGGTTGTTCTATTAAGGGGAAATTAAGGAACTCGATTTGATGTTAATGGGGAATATGCAATTCACTAATGATTATTCTACATCTAGTTATGTTCTGTTTTTCCTCATATATCATTCATACCTATTTTAGATATGTCAGGTTCTACATGTTTGTCATCATCAAAAAGGGGGAAATTGTTAGAAAGTGAACTTTTGAGAACTCCAGTTCCCTACCTAGTTCCCTTCCTCAGTTTTCCTAGTTTTGATAATGACAAACACTTTGCTATTAATATTTCCATAAGTGTTGATGAACAGGGAACTCTGGATTTGGAAAGCACAAGACAGAGACGAAGACGCCAGACTTGGGAACTGGCATAAGGAACTGAAGCTCGCTAACGCTGGAAACACTTGGAACAAGAGATGAAGGGCGGCGGCGAGTTAATTAGGGTAGATCTTTAGTTGGAGAGAGAACCAGAAGATCTTATCATGTTTCCATAATATTTAGGAGTCAAAAGTATATCTTTTATGGAAACAAACCTTGTACAATCGTAGAAGATTATATTTGGTAACAAATATTATCTTTCCGATTACTTTTTAATTATTTTATTTGTGTAATCTGGTTGTTGAAGACTCGCCTCTTTCATCAACTACGTTACATAAATAGAGTAGTCAAACCTCTCTCTCAGACGACGCATTCACGCTTACTGCTTACAGAGAAGAAAAATGTGCCAAGTTCTTTGAAGAAGAATTGTAAGTCGATTGTCTTGTTGCTTGCTTGATTTGGTTGAACTAGGTAGAGAGTCCTTAGTGTGTCTAAGACTTAATCTGTGTGTTCTATCCTGGTTGATTGTAATCGAAGCATTAATACAAGAAGTAGACTTTGAAATTCTCTTGCAAGAGAGGTAGTGGGTTTTATTCTGGATAACTAGTTGGTTATCAAAGGTTCCCACTCTAAGAAACTTGTCTTGATTCTTTTATTGTTTACTTATTCCGCTGCTAAGGAACTGGACTCCCAGTTCCCTTTGATTGCTCACACGTAAGATCCTACAATTGGTATCAGAGCAGGCGCTCTAGATTTGTGTTAGTTTACAGATTTCAAGATGACTAGCTCAAGCGAATTCAGTTTGGGAATTTCGATCAACAAGCCTCATATTCGGAAGAAAGAAAAAAGATGTTTAATGGCTAAGGAGGACTCAACGAAATCAGATGACTCTGAGGTATTCTCTTCTGACTTTACTAAATCTCTTCTTGAATGTGATAAGAAGCAATTGATTAAAATTATTAGGAAACTTGGAAAAGAGAACAATTCCCTTCAGGAAAGACTAGATGAATGTGAAGAAGAAATTTCATGCTTATGTACTGAAAATTCTGTTTGGAGCAAGAAACTTGATGAAACTGAAAAATTACTTACTAGTTCCTCTAGAAAGTGTGATTCATGTACTGCTCTTGAAAGGGAACTAGCACAACTTAAAGATTCTACAAGCATGTCTAACGTTTCCCATGTTTCATGTGATAATTGTGTTGTGCTTGAAAAGGAACTTAAGCATGCTAAGAATTGTCAGAGTTCCCTTACTCCAGAGAATGATTTGCTTGTTGAGATCATAGATAAGCTTGATGTGTTGACTACTTCTATTAATGAAAAAACTGTCAATCAAACTGTGTTTGTTAAGCAAAGATATGGTATTGGTTATCCGGGAAAGGAAGATTCTGAGGATTCATGCTCTGTTGAAAATGAGAAGCTAAGAAGGGAACTGGTTGAGAAAAATGAAACTCTCAATTTCGCTCTTCAAACTTCTCGTGATAAAAATCAGTTCCTGGAAGAGAAGGTAAAGGTTCTTGAGAAGAAGCCTAAAGGTAAGCAAACCTGGTTTGATGGACAGAACGCTCATAAAATGTACGTCAATCAAGCTCAGGGAACTAGAAGTAAGGGAATTGACTTCCAGCAGAGGAAATATGAAAAACCTTTTTGTCCCGGTAAAGGAAAATATGGTCATGTTAAGTATAATCGTGTTTGCTGGCATTGTGGTAAAAATGGTCATTATATTCATGATTGCATTCATAAGAAAAGGCAAATTGAAGAAAGTCATAGGAAAAGGAACTTGGATGTTGAGATTAGTGGTCATGTGTATTACTCAACTAACTTGCAGGTGCAAAGGAACTCTCATTACCACAAACCCAGAAAAGCCAAGCTTGTCTGGGTGCGTAAGTCTTAATTGAATTGCAGGTTGAAGTGAGATGTCTAGTTCCCTACAAATTGAGAATTAATGTTTGGGACGCAGAATTGAAGATTTTTTAAGCTCATCTCACTTCAGAGGAATAACAGAGGAAATATGTCCTTTGTTAAAGAAAGATTCGTATGAAGAAGCAGAAAACAATGAAGGGAACTCCAATGCAAATGGAAATGATAGAGGGTCACAAGTTGGTGACGTTAGTTCCCAGTGTTACTATGAAGGGAACTACAAATATCAGAAGTCAATGATTCAAGAGAAACTGACGTAAATAAGGAAATTTGTCACCTCAGCTGCTTATAGTTCCCAAGTCCTATTGTTGGAATCATCTTGGTGGTCAAGGTATGTTCCTTTGACACTATTCTTATCATGTGTGATGTTTCTAGTGCCTTTAACTTTGTGTAGTATTCAGTTCCTCATGCTAGGACCAAGCATAGATATAAGACATCATTTCTTGCGTGATCATATTGAAAAAGGGAACATTTTGCTAGAACAGTGTAAGACTGAGGATCAAATTGCCGATATATTCACCAAAGCATTGAATCGTGAACCGTTTGAGACCCTAAGGTTGCTTCTGTGAATGATTTCCCTAAACTAGTAGTTCCGGTTGTTCTTACTAGTTCCCTTGCTTTGACTAGATTTGATCTTTTCTATGATTTCATTGACAATATTGATGATATTTGATCTTTTGATGGCCTCGCATGTCCTGTAATAGTTATTCTAAAGCATGGTCTTAATTATCTTGCATGATTTCATGTTTTTATGGTATAATTGAATCTTGATTACATCTCTTTGTTGGCCTTAAAAGTAGTCGGTTTGATCTATTTTAACCCTCATCATAAGCCGAAATGATAATTGACTACAAACCGTCCTAAGCCTGACTGCATTGCATAATTCCTTATGATCCATCTTTAGTCCACAACTGGGAATTATCTTTGTGGTGTCAAAATTGCCAACCTTTTTTCTCTTGATCATGGGTATGTATTTTTCTTGAGTGTTGCTTGGTTCCCTACATAAATGTACCCATATCTATCATGTTCTGTGTCATAAATTGAGGAAAGGAACTAAGGAAAGGAACTGGGAATTGCTCTCAACGTCCAGAATTCAAATCTGCTGGAATTTCCCTGCTTCCTGAGAAAAATTAATGCAAGTATAGTCGTTGAAGATCTTATGAACGTTGGAGTGCTGATTTGGGTTTCCTATTCTTGGATAAAAATTTATGCGAGTTCCCTAAGTAAAAAAAAAAGGTTGAAAGAAAGAAGCTATCTGTGCAGCTCGAAGAGAAGAAAATTAAGGAGCAGAAGCATGAGGAGTAGTTCTCCTGGTTCCCTACTCAGATGACACGGAGCCCTTAGTTCCCTTAGGATCCCTCTTCCACATTATGATCATTTTTGTGTCTCTCTGAGTGCTTTATTATTATATGTTGTCTTTGCTTCTCTTATATTTAATGAAATATTTTGAAGTCCTTACGTTGTTAAGTCTTGCCTTCAACTTCTATTACGGTGCCATTTCTCTAGAGGTCAAAACAAGTCATTAGTTCTCTCTAAATTGTATGCTTATCATCTAACTGTTTCTTTTCGATGATGTCAAAAGGGGGAATGAACTCTGCAACCTGGAACTAATAGGATGAAAGGATATCTGAACTGGTTGTCTCTTTAAGGGGGAATAAAGGAACCCGGTTTGATGTTAAGGGGGAATATGCAATTCACTAATGATTATTCTACATCTAGCCTTCCTTATATATATCATGCTTCATATCATTCATGCCTATTTTAGATATGTCAGGTTCTACATGTTTGTCATCATCAAAAAGGGGGAAATTGTTAGGAAGTGAACTTTTGGGAACTGGAACTCCAGTTCCCTACCTAGTTCCCTTCCTCAGTTTTCCTAGTTTTGACGATGACAAACACTTTGCTACTAATAGTTCCACATGTGTAGTTGAGCAGGGAACTCGGGTTCGAGAAAAGAAGAACAAAGACCAAGAAGTCAGTTTTGGGAACTGGCATGGGAACTGGCATGAGCAACGAAGCCGCGTTAGCTATAAAGGCGGCGACTAGCTTATTAGGGTAGATCTTTTATCTTAGAGAGAGAATATAAAAGATATCCTTGTTTCCATATATTTAGGAGATTATTTGAATATCTTTTATGGAAGCAAAAATATGTAAAATCGGGAAAGATATTATTTGGTAACAAATATTATCTTTTTTTATTTCTTTTGATTATTTTACTTGTGCAAATCATCCAACTGTAGATATTATTCTACATGGACGAAATGTATAAGTAAAGTAATTGAAACTCTCTCATCTCCAACGATTTAACGAAATTCAAGAATTCATCCAGAGTTGAACGTGAAGAGAAATCGTCCTTGTTCTTGTGAGAAGAATTGTGTAAGTCACTTGCTTATTGTGTGCTTGATTAGGTCGAACTAGGTAGAGAGTCTTAAGTGTGTCTTAAGTGTGTCTTAAGTCTTTAATCTGTATATTCTATTCTAATTGATTGTAATCGAAGCATTAATACAAGAAGTAGACTTTGAAATCCTCTTGCAAGAGAGGTAGTGGCTTTTTATCCTGGATAACTAGTTGGTTATTAAAGGTTCCCACTCTAAGAAATTTGTCTTGATTCTGTTATTATTTACTTATTCCGCTGCTAAGGAATTGAACTCCCAGTTCCCTTTGATTGCTAACACGTACGATCCTACAAGAAAGAAATTACAGACGGATGGAGAGACACCCAAGAACAGAAGAATAAGCAGGCACCTGATGAAAGTTTTTCTCAGTCCGTCTATCGCGATGTTCTCATTTTTTGATCTAGCTTTAGCTCCCTTCTGCTTTTATTTTTTGGATTGGCTTGAACGTCAGAAAAGCTTTTTCAAAATCGTTTAATTGATAGTCCTTTATATTGCATTGTGATTACATGGAATTTTCTTTTTTTCCTTTTATCAACTTTTAGTATTACTTAAATTCTTTATAAAGAATATTATAGAATCCACATAAAATTCAGATAGTTCAATTTGAACTAGAAACTCTATGCTTTTATACATCCTTCGTACACCCACAAATAAGCATACAAAAACAAATACAACCCCAGTCAAATACACAAACAACAAGTCTTACGTACAGACTTCATTACAAATATGTCGTTGTAACTACTGATTCAAGTGATCTCAACGTCGAACACGTACGTACTCGATTGGCAGTAGCAAACACAAGAGAAATAAATGACCCCTTCTCTACCTAGCCCAAACAAAATTAGAGCTCAAAGTTTTAGATTTCACTCTTCCTGAACGACAAAGTAGTAAATGATTCATTTTTTTATGCGATCGTAAATCGACAAGACACGGAATTAACAGATTGAATTAGCACTTGCAAACTTAGCACAAGACAAATTAGGTCAGATTGTGATCTTAGACGCTCCCAATGAATAAGGCGATGAACACATGCAACTATGCAAACGCTAATATCGTACAAAATCATACCCAAGTTGGGAATTCACACGGTGAGAAGAATCAAAAGTCTCCTAAAAAAGTTCGCTGATAGGCTCCTTATACTGTACTAGTCAATTCAACTCGTGGTTATCTATATATATTTAAAAGTTAACATTTTAAGTCATTGATTGCTAATTTTTAAAGACAAAATCAAAGGCTTAAATGGACTCAAATGTATAGTTTACATATAGTTTTGGTTTATTACCCTTAGTATATAATATAATATGTATATAATATATTAGCTTATCCGATCGATTTTTACTATAGGGTTTATAAAATAATATAAAATACATAAGTATAATTATAGGCTACTTTGTAATTTAAGTAATTAATTTTTCTTTGTTTATTTTAATATACCATAGCATAATTATGTGTATATATAAAAAAATGAGCACTATTTTAAGTAATTATTCCCTCCCCACACACTTTTTTTAGATAAATTTTGCCTCTGTGTACAGACTACTCTTTAGGATGACTCATTTTTTAACCTAAATCTCAATTAGTGATAATTACTACATAGTGTATACGTTATATTTTGCTCTCATTTACTCCTATTTTAATATTATCTAATTACTACACGTAACTCCCGTATTTAGTACACAGTGAATTGTTGGAATTGAACAAATTATAGTCAAGATGTCTAAACACTTATATGTCAAAATGGCTTCACTGTCCAAGTAACATTTTCATGTATAAAAAGGGCAAAAACGGTGGTATTCCGTTCATTTGCTCTGGGCATCCATCATCTCATTTTTCTACATGGAAATTAGCTTTAGAAAGCCATATAGTGAAGCTTGGGAGATAGTGGACAACACCTTAAAAAGACATGGTCGCTGAAGTAAGCATAATTATTAAGTTAAAGATGTGAATAAGGAATCCCGATTGTCGAGGATGCAAGTATATATCCACCTCACGGTAAACTAACCTTGATTATATGTATTTGGATATCTTTTGTAGTCTACACATGCACTAAATACTTACATTATATCGGTTTAAATTTATTAATATAATTGTCTTTTGATTGAGATAGGTTAATTTTATGTGAAGATGTCAGAGAATTGGATAATCTAATAGCATTAATATTGAGACATCGATTGTTTACATCATGCGCGGGTAGCTTTCACTAGAAGAAGGACAAAGACAATCAATTTAGGACGACTGATTGTTAGTAACGAATAAAGCAAACTATTTTATGGACGATGTAAACCCTTCAACTATTGGTAGCATAAATTCAATTGGGTTTGTATTTTTAGTTCATTTTTTGTACTAAATCGAATTAGGTAGGTGTGTTGTTATTTTAGTTAAGGATGATTTTTATTATTCTATTTTATACATATTCATTTTACACTCATCATGTATATATATACTAAATTTGGCCTCATTTGTCTTGGTTTAGAGGAATTAATCAAGGATGGAAGCCGAAATAATAGACATGTACCCACTCTCACATATGAAATGTACAAGGAAGAAGTTATGAATTATAATTTCGCTAAGAAGAGTAAGCATGTACCGATAAAATAACTAATGTACTTTTATATAAAACGTAACAAGGTTTAAGAATATACAGAGTCACCAATTATTTCTATTACTTCGTATTTAATAAGAATAAGAAGTAATGACTAATATATTTTAATTAAAATGATATTAATGTCTATGAATATGTAAAGTCAATGTGACTAATAAAACGATATATATTTCATACCCAAAAAAAAACGATATATTAATGAATATTAATAACTAAAGCATAACAAAAAATTATTATTAAAAGGCAATAAATTTGTAAGATAAAGGCAAAAAATTAGAAATGTGAAGGGTAGTAGAGCATGTAAGAAATGAGAGTTGTTGTAGCAAGTTAGATAGGCATTTCTAAAATATTCCCCAAATATTTTCAAAGAAAAAAATTGCATCCCTACAAAAAATAACTACCACCTTAATTCAAATTTTAAATTGAACTTTTGACTAAAATAAATAAATAAAATTGTACTTCGTACAATCATAGCATTTTATACCTAAAATACTTAGATATTACATTTAAATACATATCAAACAATATATCGTCTAAGATAAAGCATGCAACAACAATCCACATATTACAAACTCACATTTAAACCGCGCATTACATATACACAAAAAACTCGTGCGAAGCACGAGCTTCGATTTCTAGTTTCTAGTATTTTTAATAGCTTCTATGTATGTACCTTCATAATAACAACAAAGGAAGACTTATCCAAATCCAAACAAAAATTCATGGGACCGGGCATTTTGGGATTTTATGAAACGTTCTTTTTTGGTTAATGTACACGAGGCCTGTTCTTGTGATTATCTCCTTAAGATACACACTAAGTATTACTTTCTACCATTTGATCAATATAATCAACGATTCAGATGGCTCGTTCCTATTAAAAAAAAAACACGCGCGCGCATTAAATAAAGACAAATAATGGTAATTTTGAAATTTTCAGAAAAAACACATAAAAAGACACTTCTACCCTTCCTACTTGAAAAACCTAAAATGCGTTTCTTCTTGCCTTGAAAAACCTAAAACGCGTTTCAGGACAAGAAAGGTGGAGCTGTGAAGGAAGGTGGTGGGGACGAAGGAGCTGACGAAGAAGATGACGAACGCAGAGGATCTCGCCAGCCCTGTCTTCGTTTTCTTCCTCGGAAACGCGATTGTCGTCGCTCTCTTCGCCAAGTCCGACCACATCACTCGCTCCTCCGGCGCCGCCAATTCCGAGAGCGAGATCCACGAGGAGTTGAGCTCCAACATCGCGGCGGAGTTGCAGGCCTCGCCGGAGAAGGCGATCGTGTTTCAGGACAAGAAAATGCGACTGAGAATCGGAGTCCTAGGGTTTCTGAGTCCGAGCCCCGCCTCATCGACGAGCCCCCTTTCGAGTCCGAGGAAGAAATCGGCAGCGCCTACGAGGAGCTTTATGGACCGGCTTACAGTGGCGAGAGTTATATGGGAAAAGGCGTGTATATGATGGACTCTAAGGTCAAGAAGAGTAGCGGATTCAGAACGAGGAAGGAGAAGACTCGTGATGGCTTCAATGAGCGCGTTATCCAGGTTTGCAAACCCTTGTCGAAATTTACCTAATTGATTGTACTGGTTCTGTTTTCTTCGTGATAAATTGATACAAATTGGATTGTTTTTTGGAGGAATTGGCAATGAAATTCGGTGTATTGTTATGCTTAGCATTCTAAATGAATAGCTTTTGGGATTGCAATTTTGCAAGAATTGAGCGTGGAGGTCTGAAATTTAGTTGTCTGAAATGGAACAATGGCTTTTTTAAACTGAATTACTTGCAGTTGCTTGTTTGGCATGATTCATTGATTTATCTTAAGTTGTCAGCAGTCTTTTACCCCATTTAACTGCTTAACATGTTAGTGTTTTAGTTAACATACAGCTAATGTTAATCATCCAGGTTTGCAACTTACATCGGATTGACTTATATGTACCTCTTGCTTAATCTCTACTGAACTATGATCTGTTTCTGTTTCAAGTTAAGTGTTGCAATTATGTTATCAGTGAAAATTGTCCCATTCACATGCTTGGCTACGACTTAAAGGTAAGCCTGAATCATCGAAGAATTATGACAACTCCAAATCACTATAAAAGCATTTGCTCAAGAAAAATTGTTCGGTTTCGCGTTTCATAGGTTACCGGAAGCTGGATCCTCAGATGGAGGAAGGTATTTGCCAGGTGATGGCGCACAAGTGGCTAGAAACCCAGATCAGCTCCTTGTGCAGCAGCAGTCAAGCATCTTCATCATCTGCCAGGTCAGCAAACAGGGGAAACAGATCACCATTTGAATTGCAGCTTGGAAAGTTCTTCAAGAACCAGGTGGAATCGGACGTGTCACCGGTTTATGGAGACGGGTTTCGAGCTGCCAACAAGGCTGTTGTCAAGTATGGTCTCAAGAGTACACTTGATCACTTGTGGATGACAAGTAGCCTGCCTTTCTGATGTGTGGATCTCTATACTATCTGTTGAGGGCTTTCTATGTGTACGTCAGCATTACGTGGAAGAGGGAAAGCTTTGGCCTTTGACTGTTTTTTGGAGAAATCAAGGCTGAAGCATCTAGGGTTTTTGGCTGTCTATAGATTAATTGATGCCTTGAATATATTGATTTCCATAGAGCATTGTACAAATTGGATTGGCTTCTGTATAAAGTGGAAATAATATTGTTGATTGCTGACTGTATAAATTTGATTCTTCTTCTATAAATTGCTTCTGAATCTATAATACATAGTTGTGAATCTTGTGATTGGATTGTGTTTCTGCAAATAGAGGTTTCGTTGGTGTTATCAAAGATTGATCTTCTCTATAAGCTATCTCCTCTGTACGTATTCAATGAGGTTGTAGTGCTATTTCCTCTTGGTGATGATCAAATTGATCCCACATGGACAATTAATTAGTACATGTACTTTGAGTAAGTATATACTATATACTGTGCGTAGTGTATAATTCAAGTTACGTGAATCTCAGGTCACTTGAAAATTGTGGGTCAAAACAATTTTTGATATACAGAACAATTGAGAATCCATTCATGCTGTACCTATGTTACTTGTAGGTTCATGAGTTTTAACTTGTAGGTTCATGAGTTATGGCGTATAAATTGTACACTTCAAAAATCGACCAGGTTCATTAATTTTCGCATGCAGGTTCATTATTTTTCGCATGCAGGTTTATTGAGTGTAAGTGACAGGTTCATCATGTATAACTAACAAGTTCATTGAGTAAAAGTAACAGGTTCATTGAGTAAAAGTAACAGGTTCATCACACATAGAATAGGTTATACACTTCAAAAATCGACGAGGTTCATTGGTGTTGTCTTACAGGTTCATTAATTTTCGCATGCAGGTTCATTGAGTATAACTAACAGGTTCAGCATCTATAACTAACAGGTTCATTGAGTATAAGTAACAAGTTCATCACACATGGAATAGGTTGTACACTTCAAAAATCAACCAAGTTCATTGGTGTTGTCTTGTATGTTCATTAATTTTCGCATGCATGTTCATTGAGTATAAGTAACAGGTTCATCATGTATAACTAACAGGTTTATTGAGTATAAGTAACATGTTCAACATTTATAACTAACAGGTTCATTGAGTATAAGTAACAGGTTCATCACACATAGAATAAGTTGTACACTTCAAAAATCGAGCATGTTCATTGGTGTTGTTTTGCAGGTTCATTGAGTATAAGTAACAAGTTCAACATTTATAACTAACAGGTTCATTGAGTATAAGTAACATGTTCAACATTGTGTATTGGTTGTCATAGCCTATTAGCTCAAATGGTAGAGCAATGTGTTTATTCACATGGATGTGGGTTCAAATCCCTCATAGGTTACATTTTAAAGGTTGATAAATCCTACAAGAGAAGTTTAAGCCGATAATCTTGTAGGTTCATGAGTTTTTCCTTGTAGGTTCATGAGTTTTAACTTGTAGGTTCATGAGTTTTAACTTGTAGGTTCATTACTTTTGTCTTACAGGTTCATTACTTTTGTCTTACGGGTTCATTACTTTTGTCTTACGGGTTCATTACTTTGTCTTACGGGTTCATTATTTTTGTCGTACAGGTTCATTACTTTTGTCGTACGGGTACATTACTTTTGTCGTACGGGTTCATTACTTTTGTCGTACGGGTTCATTACTTTTGTCTTACGGATTCATTATTTTGTCTTACAGGTTCATTATTTTGTCTTACAGGTTCATTATTTTGTCTTACAGGTTCATTACTTTTGTCTTACGGATTCATTACTTTTGTCTTACGGGTTCATTACTTTTGTCTTACGGGTTCATTACTATGGGTTCATTACTTTTGTCTTACGGGTTCATTACTTTTGTCTTATAGGTTCATTACTTTTGTCTTACATGTTCATTACTTTTGTCTTACGAGTTCATTACTTTTGTCTTACGGGTTCATTATTTTGTCTTATGGGTTCATTATTTTGTCTTACGGGTTCATTATTTTGTCTTACGGGTTCATTACTACGGGTTCATTACTTTTGTCTTACGGGTTCATTACTACGGGTTCATTACTTTTGTCTTACAGGTTCATTATTTTGTCTTACGGGTTCATTATTTTTGTCTTACGGGTTCATTACTATGGGTTCATTACTTTTGTCTTACGGGTTCATTACTTTTGTCTTACGGGTTCATTATTTTGTCTTACGGGTTCATTACTTTTGTCTTACGTGTTCATTATTTTGTCTTGCGGGTTCATTACTACGGGTTCATTACTTTTGTCTTACGGGTTCATTACTTTTGTCTTACGGGTTCATTACTTTTGTCTTACGAGTTCATTATTTTGTCTTACGGATTCATTACTACGGGTTCATTACTTTTGTCTTACGGGTTCATTACTTTTGTCTTACGGATTCATTACTTTTGTCTTACGGATTCATTATTTTGTCTTACAGGTTCATTACTTTTGTCTTACCGGTTCATTACTTTTGTCTTACTGGTTCATTACTTTTGTCTTACGGGTTCATTACTTTTGTCTTACGGGTTCATTACTTTTGTCTTACGGGTTCATTATTTTGTCTTACGGGTTCATTACTACGGGTTCATTACTTTTGTCTTACGGGTTCATTACTTTTGTCTTATAGGTTCATTACTTTTGTCTTATAGGTTCATTACTTTTGTCTTACGGGTTCATTACTTTTGTCTTACGGGTTCATTATTTTGTCTTACGGGTTCATTATTTTGTCTTACGGGTTCATTACTACGGATTCATTATTTTGTAACATCAGTTGCATGTTGTGAAAAAATGGCAAAATTTATTCCATTCTCCACTTCAGAAACTCCCAATGGAGATGGGTGTCCTGGGGTTTCATCCAAATCTTGAAGTTGCTTTTCCTTTTAAAGAAAACCAAAAGCAGCATTTTCACAAATGTATTATGCAATTGATGTTCTTCTACCTGAACTAATAATATTCTATACTCATGTTTATTCCTGTACAAATTCCAGCAGTGCTATGGGAATAAAAAAAAGAATAAAAATTAGTACCATGAGAAGAGTGTCTTTAGAAGTGGTTGGACTAGAGGCATGAATTGCTGAATGCCTAGCACCACTGGCTATCTAACCTAAGTGAAAATGAGCTGTCAATTACCAAATAAAAGACCTTCAACAGAACCATGACCACCACAACCGCCGCCGCCTCCATGACCACCACAACCGCCACCGCCTCCATGATGACCGCCACCACATCCAGCCACCACACTCTTAAGGCACACTTCAACCCTTTGATCAACCACTGTCTGATGTTTTTCTTGATCTTTGAGTTGCCATTCTCATTGGAAGAAGATGATCTTTCTTGAACAAGCTCTCCTTGATCACTCGGTGGCACTACTTTAAAATGCAAGTTGCTAGTAGAGATGAAAGGATATATAGACGCATTAGATAAATGAAGAGAAAAGGTATACCAGCGGCGCCGACGAGGCCACGACGAGGGATTAGGTAAGCCGGAAGCTGCAAGGAGGAGATCCGGCAAAGGCTGCAAGGAGGTGCTCCATCTATAATATCATGATGAATGTATTTTGATTTCATGGGTCTCACCATACTCAGCCTTAACTTTGAAATTTGAAGCATAACTCACACCAGCAGAAAAGCCAGAGATCAATCATATAATTGTGAGTAGTAAGAACATGCCTAAATTTCTCAAGCCAGATATCCATGAATACCAACAGGCCTAAATGTCAGCATTACATAGCAGATCCACAACAAAATCAACAGATTTAAACACGTTTATGTAAATTGTAAGAAGTGAAATGCACTGATTTATTAGTTTAAAATATCGAAACTGAGACAACAATCAAAACTTTCATTGAGACATTCCATCAAACAGGTTGAGTGCATAAACAAAAACGGAGGATATATTACCAGGCCGGGCTTGTAGACATCGTAGACGATGGAAGCGCCGGCGAGAAGCGACGCTACGACAACACACGACCACGCTAACGACGACGTACGAATCTAAGCCTTCCCCCTCCCAATTTCTGGTTTAACATCAACTAGGCGCATATCCATCTCTGTTTTCAACCCCTCCGCTTCGCCGAACCAGAGTTGCAACTCGTTGTCGTCCATTGGAGACCTTAAATCCTAACTATGTACAGATGGATCGTTGAATCTCCTACCAATCAACCTCTTCACAACCACGAAAACCAAATTTTGACAGCAGAAGTTCTTCTACCAACATCTTCGCGGATCAAACAAAGCTTCAGGTGCAAAGATTCTGAAAAGCTTTGCGGAAGGAAGAGGAAGAAACTTCATGGTGGCTAGAAGAGGAATCAGTCAGGAGGGAGATGAACGAGCTTACGTAACGGAGAGGACGCCATAGAAACTTACTGCGAAAAGAAAATTTGGGATTTAGGGTTATGTCAAAATTATCTAAATATCCCGTTTTAATAAATGTTTTAAATGATACGGATTGATTTGTAGCCATTGGATGGAGTGTATCTAACGATCAGGATCTATTTCTATGGTTTATCTTAAGCTATATACTCATTTGATCCTTCCTCTAATGTACACATTATTATCAATTTGAGAACCTTAAAATCATTCAGTTTAATTTTAATCATTAATCTATTATTTTAATTTCCAGAGATTCGCCTAATAGAACATGACAAAATTTTGTTCTAACAAAAAAAATCTCTAAGTGTTTTTTGAACTTGGGTCCAAGACTTGGGATAGGCCCAATCTTTGTCACTGGGAAAATGGCACGCGACGGTAGAAAGTGTTATGCGGTCGAGGAAGTCTCCAGCCAAGCGAAGCGACTTGACAGAGCGATGAAAGCCTTCAACTTTTGGCCAAGCCAACGTCACTTCTAATTGGAGAAAATCCTGAGGTCTGCCTGCTGCATCAAGCCATCATCCACAACGTTCACATGCATGCCCGTATTTCAAATATTTACTAAGGGATTTAATTCATTTGTAAGGGAAATATAAGTAGTAAGAGAAAACACATGTAAGGCACACAATTCTCTCACGCGTTTAGCCGATTTAGCTCATTAGCGATTAAAGCTCTCATCTTTTTTTACTTGCAACTCATGGCAATATTGAAGGATCTCTTGTACTTCGTCTTCATTTAATCAAGTCGAGATAAGCATTTCATTTCATTATTTGTTCATCTTATCTTTTATTGCATTTTGATTGCTCTTTATTAAACTCAAATTGAATCGTTCAATCTCGAGTTAGTTGTCTCTCAATTCAGCGGATTGAGATCAATTGATCTTTTTACTCAAAACAAATAATATGAACATTATTTTCAATTTGTGAACCTTAAAATCATGGATTTTATTATATTAATTACTTATTTATTCTTTTAATTTCAAGGGATTTATCTAATAAAACATAATAAAATTTCGTTCTGACAAAATTTCTCTGCAAGCGTTTTTTTAACCCTGTATTTTTTCATATCCTTCTACTAGGACACCATAAGCTAACCCAAAACTTTATAAACAGAAAAAAAAAAAATACAAAGTTCCAAATGCCACAAAATCGAGTAAATTAGTAATATACTAGCATAGTGCCCGTGTCATGCACGGGATAGATTTTTTTATTTTTTTAATAATATGACATTAAAATCTACAAAGTCAAATATATTTCGTGATACTAAAAATGATTAATTTTTATATGTCATTGCTCATAAAATATGTCATACTAAATGAAAGACAACAATAACTAAGAAGTATTGTCATAGTTGACAAAGTCAAAGTTAAGTGTTAAATATACATCATATTTGATTATCTTAGGATTTTTTTTTAATAATGAATATTTTAGCTTAAGCCTACTAACTAATATTAAAAATAATCAAAATAGTTAAATTTACATATATATATATGTATGTATGCAAATATACAATACTTGCCCTATAATGTTTTGCTAGTTTATGTTAATAAATGAAGTAATACTTTCCCTAAGAAATTAACTAATTTAACAATTACATAAATAAAACTTGAAATTAATTTACATTGTTGAAAATATAAAGTTTATAAAATATTAAGATGACAAATCTACATGTATCACCCATATCTTTTATCCAAAAACCGTTTTCTCATATTTTATATTAAAAATAGATAATATTTTGAATCATATACGTTCAAATCAACATATTTACGTAATGATGATTCATTATATTTGTGTAAAATAGATTTGTTAGGATTTGATAAGGTCGACGAATTTAAAAAATAAAATCTATCTTAAAAATAATTAATTATTGTTAAAGTATTATGAGTTTATGACAGATTTTTAGGATATAAGATTATCTTAAAAACAATTAATTAACGTGGATATGCTAGTCAAACGTTCTTACTTGAAAATATATTAATAATTATTTGATCACGATCATTCATTGCATAATCAAATAATAATTAATTAATGTTAATATGCAGAGATTTGTTAGAAATATTATGATTAGATTTTAGGGATATAATAATTAGTTTGATAAAGAGAGTGTGGTTATTTGATTTCAATTTGTTAATATCTCCAATATATAAATGATTACGATTTTAAAAAAATAGTCATCGTTAAGAGTTTATTGCTATCGTAACTAATCTCTGGTAGGTTTTTAAGAATTTTACTCTTGTCAATCTATCTATTTATATCTATCTATATACTCCGTATATACTAAAGAAGAGGCTTAAATCCTATGTGTCGGCACTACGTTCAATTCACATATGTGTCCTCACCCATCCATGATTCAACCATCGTCAGCCACATCATCCACTCTTTTAAAAAATGATATATTATATATGGGTTGAGATCCGGTGAGGATGAGAAAGGAGGAGAGGAATGAGGACGCATGAGAGTTGTCGGATGAAAGAAAATGGAGTGTCCATATCGCTTTTCAAAAATTCGACAAAAAAATCGGCACCGCCGAATTATTCGCGAAAAAGACGGATTCGCGTGCACGCAAAGTACAGATTTGTGTGCATGCCAAATACATTGTTGTGTGCATGCCAAATACACTATGGTGTGCACGTGAAATTCATTTTTTGTGTGCATGAATAAAACGTGTGCGTTCATATGGAATGAACAAAACGTGTGCACATGAAAACACAACTGTGTGCATGCGAAGTATGCTACCGATTGCATGTGAAGTATACTATTGTGTGCATGTGAAAATGGCATGTTTGTTCATACGAAATGCACTACGTTCTATGTGTGCGTGTGAAACAACGTAGGTGTGCATGTGTGCACATGAAAATAACATATGCGTGTATGCGAAAATGACTCAAAGCGCATACGAAATAACATGTGTGCATACGTATGAAAACCAACAAAAATAACCTACGTGTGCATACGGAAATGACATGTGTGTGCACATGAAAACACGTGTGTGCATGCAAAACAACATATGTGTGCATACGGACTAAAATGCGTGTGAACACAGGACGCGTTTTTTTCGCGAAAATTCGGCCGTGCCGAATTGTATCCGAAATTTTTCCTTGGCTGATTTGGGTGCTCTTTTTCTTGATCCGTGTAATACCCCTCATTTTTAGTAAGGGTATTTGGGGAATTTTCCAACCCTCGTTGGGAAAGCAAGACTCGTTTGGCAAAGTTTGGAATTTTCTGTAATGTGTTTAATCTCTGTAGTAGTTCCCTGAGCCTTGGAATATTCATTAGAGATATTTTGGAAGCTTAGAATATTTGTTTGGGTACAAATATTTATTATCCGGGGTTTAAACCCATGCCCAACCTTTCCCCGAGCAATTAGGCGCAAAAAAGGGAATTCCGCGACCGCGGCAGAACCACCGCGACCGCGGAATAATCGTGCACAGCGAGGCGGGACATTTGAATTTTCCGCGACCGCGGTGCAGGTTCCGCGATCGCGGAAAACTCCAACACGCCAACTCTCCTTCGATTTCCACCCCATCATTGATCTCCTGCTCCATCGTTGATCTTGTCGGGGTTGGGCTTCCTCATTGGCTATATATAGAGGTGATTATAGAGGGTTTAGGGGCACCAAAACCAGATCTCTCCCACCTCTCTCTCTCGTTCGATTGTCGCCGGAGTTCGAGCCTCGCCGGAATTCCTCGAAGCGTCGCCAGAGCTCTCGTGGTGGCCTTGGTGTGTTGCAGTGGAGGCGCAAAGCAGGCCGAAAGCGAAGCCCCCTCGAATCGAGCCACAAGGAGACGTCGCCGGTGAGTTTCCTTTCGATCTGTGGTCGTCGTGTTCATGTCCGCGACCGCGGACATGAACACCGCGATTGCGGGCATCGTCCTGTTGCTCGCGGACACTGCCCTGTCGATCGCGGACGCTGTCCTCGACGCCCGCGACCGCGGAATCCCAGCCGCGACCGCGGATTGCCTTGGCAATCGCGATCGTGGCCTTGGACGATCCGGCCTCGGGTGGGACTTTCGTTCTTTCGATTTCGTTCGTTCTTCCTTAGATTCGTATCATTTTATTGTCGAGTCTAACCTAGGGTCTCGTTGTGGGTCGTCGTCATAGGAATCTGTAATCCGATTTATGTTCCCATTCTGGACCCAAAAACCCGTCGTCGCTTAATCGTTCATCTAGACTAAGGCAAGTGGCGGTTCGCTCTTGCTTAATCATTCCATATTCAATTAATTATCAATTGCTTTTAATTGTTAATTAAATCGGAGTGAACTGTTGTTTTCGTTTGGGAACAGATTTTATAAATAACGTGATTAAAATATGATATTATAATAGGTTGTATATATTGCTAGAAACAACGTTATTATACTTGTTAATGACCGTAATGGTTTTGTTGTGGATTTAAATGTAAACTTTAATGCTAGATTAGCACGAGTATTCGTAGGAACGTTAATTCCTTATGAGGATTAATCGTTTCTTTATAACTCAGTATTAGTGGACCCAACCTCTAAATGCTTTCCAGATCGTAAACTTTCGTAGTTACTCGAGATCGTAAACTTTCGTAGTCACTCGAGATCGTAAACCTTCGTAGTCACTCGATATCGTAAACTTTCGTAGTTACTCGAGATCATAAACGTTCGTAGTCACTCGAGATCGTAAACCTTCGTAGTCACTCGATATCATAAACTCTCGTAGTTACTCGAGATCATATTAAAAATCTTTAACATGAATATCCGTTTTGAAATTTAGATAAGATAAGTGCGGGTAGGCATATAATTAATGAACCCTCGGGCGAGAAGTACAACTTGGAAACTCGCCTGGACTTCGATTAGAGTAAGTTCTCCTTCCAAATCTGAATTCGCATTACGCGGTGAGGTTGGTCGTGGACCCAAATGGTCAAGTCTTTTTAAACGCTTGTGTGAAATTATAACGTTCCCAAACATTTGTCATACTTTCCCGTAAGACTCAATCTTTTGGAGTCTTCTCTTCATATGTTTCCCTTAAGACCCAATTCCTTGGAGTCTTCTTTTCAGTGCATGTCTAAACTTTAATCATTCCGTGAAAGTTCCGGATTATATATCGCAATTTCGGTTGTTATTCGAGGGACAATGATAGTAAACGGTTACGATCACTAGAACCATCTGTTTTCACCCTTGCATAGTCTTTCATTAGACTAACCAATCGGGTTTTATTCCTTGCATGGTTGGCTGGTGTCATCCGTCCTATACGGCACATTAGTGGTTGGTTCCCGAGGACTCGAAGTAAACAAATTGAAGAAGAGACTTGCAGTCGCAGATTTAAGTGCCGGTATTTCAAGATCGTTAAGTATTACTTTAATATGTATTTTTATAACCTAGTCATGTATTAGGTTTATTCTTAAAGTCTTCCGCTGTGTAATTTATAAGTTTTCCGCTGTGATTTCACTCTGTTGTAAAACACTCCTCTCGTATTGGGAGAAACCTTTTAATAAAAGTATTGAGGTTTATATGAAAATGTCTTTCGCTGTTTAATCCTTCGTTGTTTAACATGTTTATTTAAGATTAATTATTCCGATTAAAGCCTTAGGTGACATTGGACAGCAACGTCTGAGGTCACTAGCGTGTGGCACTACCGACGTAAGTCGTGGGTGTTACAATCCGACGGTCTTGGAACGTCCTCACTCTTGTCCTAAGCCCTCGTCCTCACCTTATCTTTTCTCTATTATATATTATCCAACCTACCAAATCTGTGCATGGAATGAGAATTCAAGGTTCCTTTTATTTATATATTAACTTCATTTAGTTAAATAAATTCTAAAAAAATACTAGCATTAAATAAAATTATGTTAATTAATCTTAATAGGATTTGAAATTACTAATTGATATTATATAATAATTGTATAAACATATTTAATATTTATATATATCCACATTAAAAAATCTAATTCTACAAAATTAATCAAACTATATTAAAAATATAATTAGGATTAGATTCGATTATATTAAATATATTAGCAGTTTTATCTTTCATACACATGTTGTTATCCGTCATATGAATATGTTTTTTTTTTCTATCATACGCATATGTTAATCAAATAGTTAACAATTGAAGGAAAATAATAGTAGAAATAAATCTATTTTATAAGATCATAGGCCGTTAGGAACCTATATATTTTTTATAAGATTATGTTAAGAAGAAGAAAAATTAAGTATATGATTTTTTCAAGTTTAAATGGTCAATTATAAAAAGTTTTATCAAACTAAAATTAGTTTCATTTTTATGAAAGTAGATTTATTTAAAAATAAATATTGTTACCAAAAGAGTCCAAATTATTTCTTGAATAAAGGAGCTATAATAAATGAGGTTCATATCTTTATAGAGAAAAATATCCTGAAAAAATGGGGAGTGTAGCCTATATTTTAAAGTGAAAATTATAGTATAAGATGATACTAAATATATAAAATAATATTAAAATTTACTATTTTGATAACATTTTGAAAATTTCATTTTATCATATCGTAAAATATTAGTAACAATAAGACTAATAGAGTCCAATTTTTTTAAATAATTAATAAAGTTATTTTAAAAAAATTTATAACCCTAACTCGTACATGACAGTGACACTTTACTAGTCTAATCCTAAATTTTAACTACATACGACATTCATCAGATTTTGAGGTGCGGATTTGGAACAAGAGAATAGTTAGTTTAGGGCAAAAGAAAGAAATTTTGCAAACAATTTAAGAGTATTTTGGTGAAAAGAGAATGGTGTTGATTTTTTATGGAGACTATGAGCATTTGTTATGAAAATTTTGTACTTACGTAAGAGAATATATGATTACACACATTACACATATAATGAATATCTATAATTAAAACAAAGTAATTTAATTAAATCAAACAAAGTTAAATATATAATTAAAGCGGATTAACTATTATATTTTTTTAAAGGCTGGTTGATGTGGCGGATTATAATTGAATGGGTAATGACAAGTAGACAAATTAAACGTGGTGCTGACACGTAGAATTTAAGTCTCCTTTAATATATATATTCCTTTAATATATATATATATAGATTCGCATTGACTACTAACTCAATCAGATGAATTTCAGGTGCTCACATTGTGCAATATGACCCCTATATATTCACCAACACCACAAATTCGTAAATATGCATCCAACTAAATAAATTGTGGTTAAAATTATCCGACAATTTGAGAACTTTCATATAGGCTAGCCCATTAATCACTAGTCACCTTGTTGAAATTCCACATATGCAATATAACTACTATTAAATAGAGAAATAGCAACCAATACCCTACATTGCTAATGCCTTTATAATTGTACCCTATTCGTTTTGTTTTTTGCAAGAGTACCTAAAAAAAATCTTTGTTTTTTGCAAAAATACTCCCAAAATAAAAAGGTAAAATAAAATTATAGTTTTCTTTTTCTTTGGAAAATAAAATATGACATGACAGTCAATTTATGATTAAAAAAACAAATTTAATTCAATTTAAATTTTAAATTGAAACTTGCTACAGAAACTGTTGACGTGAATTTTGTTCATCGTCTCTCTCCCCAGCTCGAGCTCTCTCCAACTTCTCCGACGGAATCCAGCTTTGTCTGACGGATTCCACCATTGTCGGCCGAAAGGTTTCTTTTCCAGTTATGATATCGCTTCAAACTCTATAATCTCCAACTTTGATTTTTGCTTGTAACCCTTCATCGCCGTTCGAGCGAGCCTCCTCCTCCGACGGCGCGAAATTGCATGTTTTCCACAGACGGAGCCCTTCATCGCCGTTCGAGCTAGCTTTGTTATCATCCTCTGATTACGGCCCAAAATTGCAGGTCTTCCACCGAAGATGCGCGACAAAGTGCAGGTCTTCGACCGACGACCCCATTCGATCGCGATTCCGATTCATCTTCATCTTCTGTCTATCTCGTTCGAGCCTTGGAGGTATATCCATTTTTTTAGGGTTCCAGGCATTCAACGTCGTTTTAGGGTTGCTCCGTTGTTGTTCATTGGGTTTTTAGGGTTGATTCATTGTTGTTCGTTTTAGGGTTTTGTCACTATTGTTCGTTTGAGCTGAAATGAACTGAAGTTGAATGCATCGAATTTTATAAACTTGTGAAATTCGTCTTAGAAAAATGAGAATGTCAGATTAGTTTTATTTTTTGTCACAATTGCAGGAATTACCATTGTTTGAAAATTTCATGTTAGCGTTGATGAAATATATGTCACATGGTATAGTTTTATTGTTGAAATGAACAATTAGAATGTCAGTTTTGTGAAACATTATTGTGTTTTTAAAGTTAATGTTTTTATTTTCCTGGCTTTATAGCTCTCTTCCTCTCGCAACTTCCTTGTCTTCTCGTGTGATCTCTACATCTGAGTATGTTCAGTTTTGTGCTTAGGAAAAACTTAAATGTTGATATTCTCTGTTGTTTTTCTATGTCCACCAGTGCAACTGAAGTGCTGTAGTCGATTAAAGAATAAACAGAGGAAATTCAAATGGGTAAAAAGGTAAATTTTGGTTAGCTCATTGTGACTAGTTTTCCATATTTTACATCATGTCATGTAGTTTTTAAGTATAGGTTCCTTTTGTATTTAGTGACCTCGTATAATTTGTATTGTTTAGGGTCATTTATTGAATTTGAAGGCAAAAAATTTCAAGGCAGAGTCAACCAAAACTGTCGACGTGAATTGCTAAAAATTATTGAGAAATGCCTCTCCCTTGTGGACTGGCATAGGATAATAGATGGTCCATTTGGACCTACTGTGAAGATGGTTCATCGACAAACCTTTTCATGCCAGCTTGTACATTACGTTTTATTCCGTCAAGTAGAAAAGAGGAAGTTGTGGGAGATGTGGTATGACCTGCAAGGACAACTGCTGCGTTTTTCAATGAAGGAGTTTGCACTTGTGACGGGGTTATGCTATCGCAAAATGAATGATAATGAGCTGAACCCGGATAAGAATGTCGTGAAAGAGTTATTTGATGTACAGAATTTGACCTTGGGTGAGCTAGAGTCATTATTTATGCATACACAGCCTGATAGTCTATTGAAATATAAGATGGCATTATTGATTATATTAGAGGGCGTCATTCTTGGGGTTGAGAAAAAGGTTTGTATAAGCACGGGTCATGTCAAATTATTCACTGATATCAATCGATTCACGAAATTCCCGTGGGACAGGGTTAGCTACATTGAAACTCACCAGGGATTGAGTTCAACGGTGAAGAATAGATTGGAAACGGTTGAAACAAGCAGAGACTCAAGTGCAAGGTTGGGTTACAAACTCAAGGGGTTGCCAATGGCCTTTCAGGTAACATGACAAGATGTAATGTGTATATAGTTTTGAAGTTGGTATTGCAGTTACAATATATTGATGGTTTCTTACAAGAAATAAGTATCATACTGACAAGAAAAATTGCGGTTCAGGTATGGCTATTTGAAGCTGTAAAACCAATTGCTTCAGCGTTTGCACATTTGGTGGATAAGGAGGCCTACCCACGCGGTCTACGATGGTCATCAGATTCACAACCTGATGCGACGGTTGTGGAGTCTTTCTTGGGGATGGCCACATCCCATTTTATTCCAAATATGGTGTTAATAGAGGAAGAAGGTGAGGTGGAGGTCTTAAAAGAATGAAAATTTGATGGAGAAGTGAAGGACACTTACTTTAACAAGGCAGTTGAGAAATTTGAGCTAAGTAATAAGAGGTCTATCAATGGTAGAAGAAAAGGATAGAGTGATTCAGACACTGCCCCTGCTGCGAAGTCCTCAAGCCTGGATGCAAGACAGGTGATGTGCGCTATGAAAGAGCTTCATGAGTGTATGATTAATTTGGAAAACCAAGTGGACACAGGATTTAGTGCTATGAAAAAAACCTTAGGCATAATGGAACAGATGATCAAGAAGAAGACATTCAACAACTCATATTCAACAAATGATGAAGAAGAGGACATTGAACATGAGGAATGGGAGGTAAGATAACTGTCAACAATCGTTATTAAGTTTTGGGAACTTAAATTTTTATTTCCTGGAAGCTGAAGCATTTTTTCTTGTCGGAATGTCATATTAAAAAGTTAACATGTCATTGTTTTTCAACTTGAGATTAACAGTTACTTATATTTATTGTAAGTTAAAGTCTATTTTTTGACAAACATTATAACAGGAATTTCATAGTAACAAAATAGAAAGTCAATATTTATAAGTTGGATGGATGCATAAAGCTCTATTTTTGTCTAGATGTATTTTATGAATGTTATATTTACAACATAGAATGATGCACCTACTTATTATTCTTGTGAGTTAAATGTAATTTGTTATTTATTGAAGCAGAATGCTATACATGGTCGTGATGAGGATGTCGAAATGGATAGAATGGGGGGGGGGGGTCTGATTCAAATCCCCTATAGGAAGACGATGATGAAGGTGTCATTAAAGTCGACAATGATAATTTAGGATATATGGTTATTTATCGAAAGCAAAAGGATGATGAAGATGATGTTGAGGGTGATGATGTTGAGGGTGTAGTACAGGATGAGGGGAAATGTGGAGAAACGATGACAAAAGAAGAAAAAGATAAGAAAGAAGGAAAATTATTTACAAGGAAGACTCGTTCAAAAAAGAAGAAGGATGATGAAGATGGTACAATTCAGAATGAGAGGAAAACTAAAAAAGGGAGGATAAAAGGAGTTGAGGTATGCATCAATAATAGTTGATGATGACATACTTTAATAAATCTTCCAACATCTTATTTATGAAAAAACTTATTTCCAGACACTAGCGGTAGCAACAAAAGAAGCTGAGGTGGAATGAGACTATATCAAAGAATCAATTGGAGTCTCAACAAGAAAAACCAACTCAAAAAAAATACAACTGGTGAACTGAGGGACCATCCTGTCGGAAAGAGAGTACTGTCCATAGAAGCCTATAATCCCAAACGATGCAAGGTTTCAACGTCCAAAGGCATTTCAGACACGAATACATTGTGCCGTTGGTTAGACTCGAAGGAAAGGTTAGGAAGTTGTCCCTCATGTCTTGATGATATGAACGCGTGTTTGAGATGTTGTTAATTAAACCATCTTATGATGTAGTGAGGAAATTGTTTCTCCAACTGGAGAACATCTACAGAAGGATTTTTTTGAGAAATTGTTGCAACCAATGGGGTGACTGAGTTCTCCGGTAAGCCTCTTTCATTATTTATATAATTTTTTGTGGCGTGCAACAAGTCTTCAATTTCTGGTATGACATATTATATTTATGGTTTGTAGCACTTGGACGAATGTATGTATTATCTTGGTTGTCGTGTGCGTGACAAAGCAGTGGCAATATTGGACACCTTTTTTCAGCATAAGTTGGACAAGGAAATGAATAGATGGTTTTCAGATAAGCAAAGTTATGTTGTTGATCGATCTAAGATGAGATACCTGCGTGGGGAACTGCCTGCACTTTATGGGAAGAATTGGAAGGACGTGGATCGTATATACCTCCCCTTCAATTTCAAAGAGAAACATTGGGTAGCTCTGGAGATACAACTAAGTAAATGGTGTATCACTGTATACAATCCCGACGTCAATTTGTTCAAATTGTCGAACATCCATAGGTTCCTTGCAGGGTTGACATATATTCTTCCTGTCATGATAGCACAGTATGAGCCCTTGGCAACAATTTATGAAGATAGGGGAGGAAATCCCCTAAATGTGACTCGTGTTCCTACATTGGAGAGAAACAAGAGAGGGTAAGTTGTTTACATCAATTGTTCAATTTTTGGTGTGAAATTGGTTATAATATGAGAAACAAACTACATTTTTTACTTCTGTGTCGGGGCGATTGTGGCGTCTTCACGATCAAGTACATAGAAACGCTAAGTTCCGAACGTCAAAACATCGTGAACGTGGGTGACAAATTTGTGGATCACTGCAGAAAAAGGATAGTCGTTAGTATTTTCGATATGAAGTGGTTTGACTAGTGAAGGATATCTTATTCACTTTCATGTAATCTTCACTGTAGTTGGGATAGTGTGGTATAATTCCTTCTTGGGTGGTTTTTGCTAGAGTTGACTTGTCTTGTTGACAATAACTTGTGTTGATTTTTTTTTGAAAATCTAACAAAATTGGTTGGTGCATTTCTTCTTTGCTACTTCATTATAGATGTATAATTCTTGTCAGTCTTGTTCATAATTCCTGTCAGTGAAGTTTCTTTATATTCTGCGCACATATGTTTTTTGTCACATTGTATAATCCTATTGTCGGAATTATCCTTTTGTTTTTGTTGTTTTGGGGTAAAAAAAAAAATTTAATACTATTTGTTTGTGTTTACCATTTTGTTGACCTTTTTAATAATATTTAAATTGGAATAAAAAGGTAACACTAAACCATGTTTACCTTTCTTCGAGTTCTCGCAAAATTCCCTCCATGTTTACCTTCCAAATCTCTCAAAATTCTATCCAAAAGAAGATATTCCCGAAGCTTCATCCCCATATTAACGCGACTCTACAACATCCATCATTGTTATCAGACATTTTCTTCTTCCCCAGAAGGCGACTCTTCAACTCCTCCATATTTCCCTATTAACGCTAGACTCGATTTTTGCTTACTCTTGAAGTCCATTTTTTCTTACCAAGTCCAACTCCACATTTTCTTACTTACTCCCTCCATCTTTATCCATTAACGCGACTCTGCAACTCCATTTTTACTTACTCGCCCCTCCCCCTTAACCTCTGAACCGCGTTACAAAAAACCCTAGAAAATGGCAGTGCTTAGAAGCCGTAAAGAATCGACCCCAACGAAGAGCGGAGATAAAAGGAAGAGAAAAGAAGATGGCAGGCATGTTCGAAAGAAGAAGAAGTAGAGAGACGAAGTGCAAGTGAAAGGGGAAAAAACTTGTGACAGTACCATAGCAAAAAAATCCGGGAAGGGCAGGTCGTGTCCAAAAGCAAAATAGTAAAGGCAAAAAAACCCTTAATCTTTAAAGGGGGTGTAAGTTGTCTACATTTTATGTTTAGGGTTTAGGGTATTTTTCAATTGTCCTGTCAGGCTTCTGAAATAGTTCAATTTGTTTAGGGTATTTTTTCAATAGTCCTATCACGCTTCTGAAATGGTTTAATTTGTATCGGGAGTATTTGTTTAGGGTTTTTTGTTTCATTTGTCCTCTCAGGCTTGTCAAATGGTTCGATTTCGTTTGTTTATGGTTTTTTTCATTTGGTTTGCGGATTAGGTACAGTTATTTCAGAGGGGAACCTTTCTACGGAAGAATTAACATCAATTGTAGGGTGAACTTTGTTCGTGAGATTGAAAACAAGTTGACACATGTTGATTGGCAACGGGTTTTGGATGGCCCGTTTGGAAAAGTTTTAAAAATATTATAGCAGGTATCATTTTCTTCACAGACATTGCATGCAGTTCTATTTAAGCAACTTGAAACAAACAAGAAGTGGGAGTCTTGGTATGAGGTGGCAGGGAAAGAGTTGAGGTTTTCGATCAAGGAGTTCTCTCTCATAACTGGACTGAATTGTGGTGAAATTGCATTTGTGGATACTAAAGCTGACAGGCTAGTAATGGAGCGATTTTTTGGTAGTCCTGGTGGTCCTAAGACGACAGTACAAGATGTTTATAACAGATTCAAAGAACATCGTGAGTTGGACAACTACAAACTGAAGTTGGAACTGTTGTTGATAGTTGAGGGTCTGTTGCTGGGAGGGGATAAGAAGAGGCTAGTGAAGTCGCTGCATGTTAGGCTGCTGGAGAATATGGATAAGTTTTGCGATTATTCATGGGGAAGGGTTGCTTATGAAGAGCTTCACAAGTCATTGACCATAGCATTGGCCAAAAGGATGCAAACAGTAGAGAAGGCAAAGCTACTCTCCAATGCACCAAGAATTCCATATTTCATTCAAGGCATGCCAGTTGTGTTTCAGGTAGTTATATTATAAATTTTTAATGGTTCAAATATGAATTACTGAGTGTGTTTTATCTACAGCATAGTAGTATACTTTATGTTATATTATGACCGGATGTTTGAATACAGGGTGACAGGATCATGGTGAATATGCAGGATGTTATTTGTTGTTTGATTGAAACAACATACTAGTTTTCCAACATAGTTTTATGTGCATTCTAGATAGTTTTATTGTGACCTGATTTAAATTATAGGGTGACAGGATATAATGATTTAATGTATCTTAATTTGTTAATTCTCAAACCGCTTATTATTGTAGATATGGTTATGGGAAGTTATGCCAACATTTGGTCTCTAATTTGCATCAAAGTTGAGTGAATCTGCAATGCCTTGAGGTCTTTATTGGTTTTCATATAAAGCCCCTAAACATGGAGTGTTGGAGTTGTCTTTGGCTAATCCTACACATGTGGTTAAGCCCATCTTATTCCCGATGAGGATGAGGTGGATAAGCTATCCGACTACTACTATGTTGTTGAAAATGATGACTCGTATTTTGACAAGATTGTAAAGGAAGCAATGAAGGGTTTGAAAAAAAAGGGGGAGGGGAAGCAAGGAAAAGATGGAGCGAGCCTGAGTAATGCATCTGTGCATTCATCAGATGTGATAAGTCAGATGTTCAGAATGATGAAGAGGATGAAAAAAGGAGTGCTTGACAGGATGGGAAGGCTGGAAAAGAGGGTATCAAAGCAGGAGGATGTGCCTAAGCTCAAGAGTAAGGGGAAACCAAAGAGGTATTCGGATGAGGATGATTTTGAATCCTATGATGAGTCTGATGAGGAAGAGGAGAAAGTTTATAAGGATGACCATGAAACAGAGGATAAGGAGGTAGAGGATAAAGAGGTTGATGTTGAGGGTAAGGAGTTTGAGAGTGAGGAGGTTGAGAGTGAGGATAATGATGATGGTGATGATGATGAAGTTGGTGATGGTGATGAGGGTAATGACAATGAAGAATTTCGCCAGGGTGGTGACAAAGCAAAGGAGGAGGACAAGGTAGAGGCTGAGTTTGCAAGTCATGATGATGATGATGATGAAGTTTATGATGAGGATAATGAAGTTGGTGATGCTGATGAGGATAATGAGAGTGATGGTGAGGTTGGTGACAAAGAGGATGAGGAGGAGAAGGTAGAGGCTGAGGTTCAGGAGGCTGAGGTGGACAAGGTAGAGGCTGAAGTTCAGGAGGCTGAGGTGGAGAAGGTAGAGAACCCATGCAAAGAGATATGATATGAAAATTATCATATTATCATTACTACTATGACATCATTATTTGTACGAGGTGACAAGATTTTTAGTGTTTGATGGGAGTTTATATGTTTTACAAGAGAAATTCTGTCATGGTGACAAGATTTTTACTCATGTATGTTAGTAGTTTGACATGGTTATTATGATTGCAGGATTTTGATAATTCTATTAAGGGTAACAATGATGTTGAGGGTGCGGATGTTGTAATGGACATTGTCGAAGACCTAAATGAAAAAACTGGTGATGGTGAAAAAGACCAGGAGCAGGATTTTACTAATGATCTTGAAGGAGCACCAGAGGCTACCCAGCATGAGCTAACCACAGCATAGGTTGAGGAACCTCTTTCAGTGCTAGCCGTTGTGGTTGATTTATCCACCAAGGCGAAACCCAAAAATAAACGGAAGCAACATCTCCAACCGAAAAGGGTTCTTCCTAGTCGTATCGCGAAGCCATCCGCCAAAAAACTAACACCTTACACATATGAGAAAAAGGGGAAAACTGTGAAGAAGATAACCAAGAATTCACAGGTGAAGGAGATGGATGCTTTGTTGCAATGTATGGATGATGAAAGGTTAGTATCTCATGTATTTAATAATGTTCAACTATCTTTCATGGATTTAATTACGCCTTCATTATTTTTCAGCTCTGAGCCAAGAGTTGGACTGTGTGGTCAGACGCTGGACAAGGACTGGTTTGGTCTAATACTGGAACCAAAAGCTTGGTTGGAAGATGGTGTAAGTTATTTACTTATGATGTCAACTTAGTTTACTGTTGGGAATTGTTGTAATGTCTGACAAGATGAATTGTATTTTTCTGAAGCAAAACGATGAAGTTTGTTGTTATATCCGTAAGGCGCTTCTGGAGTCTGAAGTGAAACGCAAGGCCACAATATTGGATGTTTTCTGGGCTACTGATTATACAGATGCATATAGATACTATGTAAAAAATGTCTCCACTGTTCCACCTATACTTGAACGTGCATTTGAATATTGTAGGGGAGATCGGCCTAAAGTTTATGGGTCCAGTTGGGATGATCTAGACTTCATTTATGTCCCCTTCAACATCGATAACAAACATTGGGTGGCTGTAGAGATCGATCTGCAGCAATGGCAGGCAAATGTATATGATTGTAATGTGGATTTGAACACTAACTTGTTCGTAGAGACCTAACTGCATGGGGTTTAAGGTTTCTTCCTCACTTCATGACACAATACCCGCCTCTTGCCAAGAAATTTGAACATCGGGGTATTGAAGATAGTACATTTTCAAGAATTCAAGGACTGAAGCAGAACAAGCACGGGTAAGTCGAAATATCAATCCCCTTACCAATTTTATTATATACTTCATCTAAGTAACTTTATTGCATTTTGTGTTCGTAGTCATGAATGTGGGATATACACTCTGAAACACATTGAGTTGCTCAGTGCTGGTTGGAAAAATCTTAACGTTGTGGCAGACAAATTTATTGACGGCTTCAGGAGTGACATGGCTCACAGCGTGTTTGACGGGGTATGGAGGTCGAGCCTAAGGAACCCTAGCGTTTAAATTGGATATTTGGATAAAACATTAGGTTCTTTTTGTGGTTTGGATGGCATTTGCTTAGATTACGTACAATTGGATGTTTTGGAAGACATTTGCTTAGATTACGTACAATGTTACGACAACTTATTTATAGATGTGGTAGTTGAATGCTAGTTAAATGGCAGTTATGTGCGTGTAGGTTAAATGGCAGTTACATGGAAGTTACATGGCACTTAAATGGCATTTGAATGACAGTTGCGTAAAATAATATAGGGACATTGACTGAATTCATAATATACATATTAAGAAGTAGCATGACAAGATGAATGTAAGAGGGATGTGGGATACACAACTAACTGTAACAGGGTATTGGCTCTACTAACTCCTTTTTGAGAAGAGATAATAAAAAACTACAAACCGTCAAGAAGTTAGCCATAACTGCCCACCAACTCCATTTTACGCTGATTAGACAAGATATATAGGTAACAGTGACAGGACATTAACTCTAGTAATTAATTTAAGAAGATATTAGAGCACTGTCATAAATGTATCTGTAACTGCCAACCAACCCAAAACCTCTTTATATACCCCCTCTTCCATAGTCACATATCCTCATCCACAATTCTTCCCAACATCTTCCACCTTCTACACAACTCCAAATTCCCTACTATTCCTTCGTTTTCATGGATGATTAGCCGTACGAACACAGGGTGTTTACCACCGTCCATACATGAGGGAGAATCATCCCTTCGAGGGGAGCAATGTCCAGAAATTCGACCCACTACTACGAAGGTGGGACGACCCAAAACTGGTGTCCTTTGGCTAAAATGGTAAAGGATGTTTGGTGGCTCATTAACCAACTTTATCATTTTAACAATTGTGAACGGGACGCTTCCTACTTCTTCGAAGTTGTGCCCCCCCCCCCCCCCCCCCCCACGGCGGCCCTCGTACCTTGAGGGCCTTGCAGAACCGTGGAGACGCAACCGTCCTTACAACCCTTGGTAGAACTGTGGCGTTCATTAACATATATGTCGTGACCGGAGATGTTGTTCAAGAACTTCCGCAACACGACGGTCCAGACTCATCGGTCTCCTCTGCATCAGTGTTTATGTAATATTTAGTATTTTATTAAGTAATTTAGTGTAGTGACTATGTAATGTCACGTAGTATTTAGTAGGTTATCAAGTATTTTGTAATGCATGTTAGCGTAATGACTATATAATGTCATGTAGGTATTGTATAATGTCATGTAGTAACTATATAATGTCACGTAAATGTAGTGCTTTATGAAGCATATTATGTTATTCCGTTTTATATAATATAGTACTTTATGATAATGTCGCGTAATTTAAACACGGATTTGCATAAATACACCATTTGGGAAAGTCACTTGCAATTAGTATGACATATTAAAGACGACAGGCCAATACAGTTAGTATGACAGGCCCAAAAAGCCATATTAGGGCCAATTTCTGAGCGGTTCCTTAGAGCACACAATGCCATATTAGGCCCAATTTCTGACCGATTTAACAATTATATTAAGAACTTGTTATGAATCTGGTATAACAGACTATTATATATTGCTCCAAAATGGGTTTGACTTTATTTCATCTATCTCAATTTGGGTATGTTTTCTAGGGTTTGTCGGGATTGAGCAGCCGAAATCAAATTGATCCCATTTGGAGAGAGTTCAACCACAATCAACACCATTTGACTCACGAAAAAGGAAGTCCATGTATTATTATACATTTAGCATGGTTATTTTTAAATTGTTTCGAAAAGTTTATCTTGGATTCGAACACATGGAGTTGCTAAAGTGATATTCTGAGTTTTAATGAAAGTCTCTCTTTGGAACTAGGTATGATATTTGCTTTACCGTATTGAATCAAAGTACACTTCTGTGTGGTGTTGTTAATAGGATGCCGAACAATGTGATTGATATCAGCTATGAATCTGACTTAGTCGAAGACAACAGTTACACCACTTACAGTACTAGAGAGTACAACAGTGGCAACCACCCAATTATTCTTGAAGATGATGAGGATATTGAAGATGATGGAGATGTTGATGAAGATGAAGATAAAGATGGGCATTCGGTCCGGACCGGACCAGACATGTACGGTCCGGTCCAGACCGGCGGACCGTAAACTTTGTAAAGTATGGACTGTGGATCGGACCGGACCGTTACGGTCCGGTCCTTTACGGTCCGGTCCACGGTTCGGAGCGGTAAGACCGGATTTTATATTTTTCGGCATTTAAAGGGTTTGATTACGGTCCGGACCGGATCGTAAAAATTATGGATCGGACCGTAAAAATTACCCCTAAAAATATTTTTAACCTTTTTTTTAATTTTTACGGTCCGGACCGGACCGTAAGACCGAAAACGTAAAATCCCCGGACCGTGGACCGGACCGTAAATTTACGGTCCGGTCTTACGGTCTGGTCTAGTTTTGCCCATCCTTAGATGAAGATGATGAAGATGTTGGAGATGTTGCAGTTGAACCAACATCAGCAATACAAAGAGCTCAAGCTTTTCCATGTGACAAGAATAATAGTTTCGTTGTTTTAATGAAACAAACTAATGTTCAGGGTGACTATCGTCTGGTAGGCACCGCATCCTTTATCATGTAAATGTTTGATAAGGATTACTTCATAATATCAACTTGCAATGCACTTACTGATATGCAGGGTGTCCCGAGCAAACATGCTATCAAATTCTTGAGTGCTGCAAGAACCATTGAAGTCATCCTGAATTATGGTATGGCTGCTTAGCCCGTGTCTATCGCAAAAAGTGGGAATCGCTATAGATTTGACACAGGCTGGAGGCAATTTGTAATTGACAATGAATTGGAAATCAACGATGCATGTGTATTTGAAATAGTGAGTCGCCGTAATGTTATATACAACGTTACCATATTCAAAGCTTAGATGTTTGCTTTTAGTATTATTTTGAATTTGAATAATATAACTCTATGGTGATGGTTTTATTGGTTTAAATTAGTTGTGTTGAACATATTTACTACAACTATTGTGGTAATATATGTTAGTGTCGTGAACATATAATGTCATGTAGTGACTATATAATGTCACATAAATGTAGTGCTTTAGGAAGCATGTTATGTATGGTCGAGGATGGTTTATGTTTTTCCTGTGTGTTATTCAGATGACACTCATGTCGATCGGTAGGTTATTTGAAACCATATTGAATCTGTCATGATAAATATGGAAGAATAACAAGTGGGGTCAAGGGGTATAGAATGGAGTGAAACTTCTATCATATGAATTTAACCAAAAGTAGTCAATATTGATTTCGTTAGGATATGAATGTAGTCATGACAGGATAGAGTTACAGTAACTATCGAACGACTAAATATCATTTCTACGAAAAGTAATATGAGTGATAAGAGATCCTTCAAGAGTTTGGATCTTTTACTACACATATTAACAAAAGAAGAGTTTGGATCTCTTAATACACATATTAACAAAATAGATAATTAAAGATAACACAATTAACCTCATTATGGGTCGGCTGAGGGGTTAGGACAATTTCATGAGTTATGGCCGAGAGTATCACAACTTCCACACCTTCTCCTCGGGCCCCTGTATTCTCCACGTGACGGGATTATTTTCTTCCTTGGTCTTCCAGATTTCCTCCTAATATCCGGGGGCAAACTAGCTCTATTCAAGACCGTGTCAGGAACTTCCCAATGCTCAAATGCAGGGACCGGATATAAAGTTTCCTTGTACACTTCCTTCCACTTTTCAGCAGTAAAGAGCGGATGAACAAGATTGACAGGATCCACACCAGAATCCTTCACATCCGCTATTGCATACGCACAAGGAATTTGGTCAACTTGGAAGACGTTGCAGTAGCAAGTTCGAGCATGCAGATTTACCAAGAATGTAGTTCCATAGGCATGCACTTGAAACTCATATTGATTCAGCCTACTCACAACCATTGTCAACGATTTCAAATAATTACCTTCTAGCTCACGACAAACTGTCGGGGTCAGCAGATCAGAATGTCGCTCTCTATTTTGTCTCATGTCATAAAACCACTGAGTCATGACATACAGTATACCATCAAGCAACCCAATCAACGACATTCGACCCGGCCCCACTAATCGACTATTAACGGATTTCGCATTGTTGGACGTCATAATGTTGAATCTGTTTGCGGGCATATGCGACCTTGTCCACGCTTTAAATCCAACACCCCTTAGGTAGGTACCGACTTTCGGGGACTGGGCGCAAAGTCTTGCAAATTCACAATTGAAGTATTGTTTGGTGTACGCTTGATTTGCTTTTTGGTACAGAATCCACAAGTCATTCCTTTTAAACCTCGTCTTCACGTTTTGAAATAGGTGAAGTGTGCAACAACCATGCTTTGTGAAGATGTAGCGCTCTCTTAAACCTTTGTAAATGCTTTCATGATGGTCAGACACAAATACGAGGTCATGATCGTCGGCAACAACGGAGCGTAGGTGTCGGAAGAAATATGACCATGAACTGTCATTCTCGCTATCAACAACAGCAAAAGCCACTAGATATATTTGTTTGTTTCCATCTTGTGAATGTCCTTGTAATCACCCTTTCCAGCATGTACATGTATCCATGAAGCCTATTGTACATTTGTTCAACTGTGCCTCTTATCCTGTCTATGGCGGTTAAACGTGCTCGGTTTGCCTTGTCGTAACTAACTTCCACTCCCATATTCTTCATGGTGTCTTGAATTTGTGCAGCACGAGGTCCAGTACATGTACCGGTTGTTAAAGCTGTAACATGATTGTACATGTAACGTGCTAAGGTTAGTTGATATACATGCTGATAAATATATATGATCGTACTGACAGGATTGTTTACTTACCTTGACATAATGTGATCAACAATTACGCTTGAACTTGCATGTGTGTGGTGGTTATGCTTTAGCTTCATGCCACATGTGTGTTGTCCACAATACTTCCTTACTTCAAACAAGACAGCCATATAGTCAGGCGACCATGTGGACTCAAATTTCGTTCCTCCATATAAAAGAACCGACAAAATCTTCCTCGGGTATGTCATCTGGCAGGCCAGATGGAGGTTTCATCAGTGACAAAACAAATGAATCTTCAGGATTTGAAGCATAAATCTTCACACACCAAAGTAAAACATATTCATCAGTGGTGTTTTCTATTGTGAATGACGCCGCGGCAACCTCTTTGACAAGAACCGATTGAGGCTTTCCTCCAGCAAATGGAAACGGCACAGAGACCATGACAGGACCCACCTCAGTATGAGTGGAAGTTGTGACTAAGGGAACATCCATGAAGCCAACCTCTCCCTTCTCATCAATGTTGGAGTATTCATCACCCATACCTATTTTGCACTCAATTAAAATCCAACAGAAGTTTGTGAGTCCACAAGCAAAGAACACAACCAGACGAGATTCTCTAAGGAGATGAAAGAGATGAAGACTTGAAAGAGATGGGTGAGATGAAGTAAAACAAAGAGAGAGTATGAGTGGAAACATGTAGATAAAAATAGCAAAACAAAACACACTCCAAGGAGATGGGTGAGATGAAGTGTAATTAATATCTCTGTAATTAAGATCTTTGTAAACTAAAATAGTCAAAGAAGCAGAGCATCGGGAGAGGGAGCATTCTGAATACGGTCAAATAGTCGTCAAATCTATTAACTATGTACAAATATGGAGCATTCTGAATACGGTCAAATTTGTCAGTAGTACACTATCAATTTGGCAAAATAGTATTAATATAATGTCACAATAGTAATTTAAAATGTCACGGGTCTAAGTAAATACAATATCAACTTACTGTTGATTTTTGGGTGTTAAAATCACTATCAGTACGAGTGGCACCGTGTAACTAAAAATACTCAAACATGGAGCATTTTCTAATTAAGATATCTGTAAAGTAGATTGGTGAGATAAAGTGCAATTAATATCTTTGTAGAGTAAAATAGTCAAAGAAGCAGAGCATCGGGAGAGGGAGATGCAATTAAGACATCTTGTATTTAGATTGGTGAGATGAAATGTTCACCTTCTGAGTAGAACTATTCAGCCAGATGTCACACATCCTACACAAATTAGGAAAGCATGCAATATGGTTTAATGTGAAATTACATACTAAAGTTTATTGTTGATTTGTGGGTGTTGAGATCACTATCCCTATCAGTACAGAAATATGTGTAATTTTTAGTTGTAGTTATGACATTATTATTCTTAAGTATGACATATGTTTTACTAAGGCCGACATGAGTTTTCGATAATAGCAGGGGGGGAAAGTATGACGTAGTACATTTGGTCGCTTGTGAATCTTTGGTTTTATATTATTTTGCCACAAATTTAACCTGGAAAACCGCTTGTGAATCAATTTCTCTACTTGAGATAACTACCAATTCATCTGCTGAGTTCATAAGTTCTTCGGGTTCAACAGTTCTTCGAGTTCATCTTACAAAGTCTACTTCAGATAACTACTTGTTCATCTGTTGAGGTTCAACACTGTTGTTAAACAGTTCATCGCCATTCTTCATCCATCGTCCATCGTCATTCTTCTTTCTGTTAAACAGTTCTTCGGGTTCAATAGTCACATGGGAATAGGAGGTTTGGATTTTGTAATGGCGGGAGAATGAGCTTGCAGAATGGGGGGGAGAGGGAGGGAGAATGGGTTTGGATCTTTGAGTTCTAAGTGTTCATCGGTCGGCCGACGGGATGGAGGACTGCAGAATGGCTGAGAGAAATGAAGGGAAGAGGGTGGGAGAAGGGAAGGAGATGGGCAGGAGTGCTATAGCAAAAAGGACGGAAATTTTGGGGTTTTGGAGGGAAATATTAATTAATGATATTTGTGTACTTTTGGGTTTTTTGTTTCCTTTTTCTTTTCTCCAAATTCATTGATTTAATTTACTTTTGGAATTAAAAGAAAAAAATTATTATTTTGCAAAAATACACCAAATGGTGTATATATGCAAAAAAAATACAAGCTTCTATAATTGCAAGTGACAATCCCAAATAGGGTATTTATGCAAATTCGTGTATTAAATATGGCGTATGAGATACTGAGATCCAAATAAACAAAGTGTAGTAATTATCAGGACAAATTGTAAGGAAATTAAGGATATTGTTGATGAATACTGTAAAATATTTGGACAAAAAGTGAATTTTCAAAAGTCTGCTTTTCTAGTCACGAAAAAAGTAACTAACACTAAAAAATTGGCGATTCAAGGAACTCTTACAATCACAAATACAAACTCTTTTAAAAAATATCTAGGTTGCTTTATCACTAATGGTTGAGTAAACATGAATATGTTTGTTGATCTATTAATAAGCACTCAATAACACTTAACCAAATGGAAGGCGAATTCCTTATCTCAAGGAGGTAGAACAACGTTAATTAAAGCTAACCTTGCATCAAGACCTAATTATCTTATGCAAAGCTTTATGCTACCCACACAAACACATAATGAATTGGATAAGATAAATAGATATTTTTTCTGGAATAAAGACCCTTCATTTAAACCACTCATAGGTTGGGAAAAAAGATTTGTAAACCAATACAACAAAGAAGACTTGGATTGAGAAAATCAAAGGATATGAACAAAGCATTACAATTTAAACTAATATGGAAAATCTTGGTTGAACCAAATAAATATTAGGTGAAAGTTATAACTGAAAAATACCTCAAAACACAACATATCTTACAATATGAGAAAAAAGGAAGTTGTTCTTGGCAATGGTCGAAAATGACTGAAATTGTAAATGAATTTAAAAAATGACTCATTTGGCAAGTGAGAAATGGCAGAACAATTAAATTTTGGACTGATAGATGGATGTCAGATGTTCCCTTGTGTGATATGATTAACATACAACCAATGGTAAATAAAAATGTGACAGTCGCAGAGTTTATATTACCAAACAATACCTGGAACAAGGAAATGATTGAACAAATGTTACCACCAGATCTATCTAAACGAATCATATCAATACGTATACCTCTTACTAATATTCATGACATAATGTATTGGAAAGCTAGTAAAAATGGCTAGTTTTCTACAAAATCTGTCATGGATATGATATTTACAAATAAAAGATATACAACACATGATTCTTTCTGGATTTGGAAATTGGATACATATCCTAAGGTTAAAAACTTTATTTCGAAGATTATAAAAAATGGACTTCCGACTAAAGCAAGATTAGCCGAGAAAGGAGTAGCACTCCCACAGGGATGTGTGCGATGCAATGCACAAACAGAAGATTCTAACCATCTATTATTCTAGTGTAACCATACCCTAAAAACAATAGAAAAGATCAATAACCAAACATACAAAATTATAAGATCCTTAAATATAGGGAATAAAAAACAAGTGAAATAATGGAGGAAATTCGAAACAAAATTGATCGATCGCAGTTTGCTAAACTAGCGATTTTCTGGTGGGGAATATGATTTTACAGAAACCAACAAAGCTTTGTAAGAACAAATATTGACAATGACACTATTAAGGATGTGCCACTCTATATTAAAAATCAAATCAACCAATGGACGAAAATAAAAAACTGGAACCCAGATTGTTTAACTGATCTTAAACAAAAACAAGACAACAAGAACAAAAGAAGATGACCAAAAAAAAAGGAAAAAACCACCGGATCAAACTATAAAATTAATATTGATGGATCAATCAAGGCTAATGATGAATCTAGTTACGAATTCATATTCCGAAATAATAAGGGTGAACCTATATTCCTATTTGGTGACAAGTGCGAAATCTCTACACCTCTGAGAATAGAAACCTTAGCGGTTAGGAACGTTTTGGTTAAAGTCTATGAACTAGGTTTCCACATTATTGAAATAGAATGTGATAACCTTACTAGTGTAAACGTCTTGAATAAGATTTGGCACTGTCCTTGGGATATTGAAATTTTAATTTTCGATAATCTTTGTTTTCTTCAGTGCAGATCTGTCATGTCTTTCGAGAAACAAATGCGGTGACTGATTACATTGCGAAGATGACCCAGCGGAATTCCTTAAAAGATATTCAAGCAAATCAAGAACTTTTAGTTCTCATCCGTAAGGATATTATAGACTGAGAAATCGTTTTTTCTTTGATTTTCGGTCTAATTTTTATCTTATAAAAAAAAAATTATCCAACGATATATAAAAAGACTTCAAGACTCAAGACCGTTGACCAAACAATGGGTTAGATTATTAATGGTCCATCACGTGCATTAGAATTAATATGATATGCGTATGCACTTGATTTCCCGAGGAGCTTTCATACAACTTTCACTTGTTTCTTTTTTGATAAAGAAGACCATCATTAATTCCATCAACTTGAGGAGACTGAGAACATAGCCTTAAAGTCAAGGTCTTCCACTTAGTAGCTAGGTATGCTAAGTACAGTAATACGGAGTATATATTGATGACTATTCTTTTCCCCTATTGATGTGCGAAACTAGCTAACTCTAAGAAATTATATACACTCTCCCTCTCATAATATTCTTCGTGTTTCGATTTTGTACACTATTCATAGTCGAATAAATTTTTTAAGATTTCTTCTAATATATAAGAAAAAACATAGTCATATAGGATCTTGTTTGATTCGTCTCAACGAGTACTTTGATAATATCAAAAAATTATAATTTTTATTAATATGTAATTAGAGATATTAACGATACAAAATCCGTCTCGACAAATATGTTCAGTCAAAATAAGAAGAACATTATGGGACTCAGAGAGTACCTTTCAAACAAAAGAAAATCGAACAAATTTATTATGTCAGAGAACTCATATTAAAGATATAATTAACAAGCTTTTTTTTTAAAAAAAATTGTACATCCATATCTATATATAAATTAAAGGAAATATAAAGGAGAGGCTTAAACCTACGTGTATATATATACTTCAGTGACAAATTTTAAGAAATTTGTATCACATGTATCATGAGCAAATCTAATTTTATAAATTTAATAAATTGTTATAATTTGATAGATTAGATTTGTAGTTAGTATTTATCAGGGAAGTTGTTAATAATGATTAGATTTTATTATATACAATACATAATCAATTTTATTGTTTTATCATTTTCACACAAAAAATACGTAATAGATTATAAAAAAAAAATAGTAGGGAAAACCAGATATCAAAAACAAAAGTGCTAATTCAATAAAGTGCTAAATGACAATAAATCTCTACCTAGATTTTTGATAACCTATTATCAAGATATATTTTATTTCGTTGATAATAAAAATTTGATTTTATATAAAAGAAGTTTTTTTAAAAATTTGCGCATGAAAAAATACATTATTCAGATTTTTCTTAAGATACCAAAATACTTCGTTTTATTTATATTTTTAATATGACATTTTTATGAATAGTCATGTATACAAAATAAATCTTTTAACTTGGTGAATTTTATTATAATATTATTATAAATATTTAATAAATTAAATCATGTGGTTTGGTATGGGCACTAGCAGCTATAAGTCAAATTTGCAGAAGGTGGCGGCCGGGTGCAGCGCCCCTGTTTGGAATTGCTTTCAATTTCAATTTCAATTTCAATTTCAGAAGTGTTTCCTTTTTTCGTATGAAGACACCTTTTGACAGCATCTATAAAAGGAGAGAGTGCATATGATGAATTAAAAAGCCTCTTGTTTATTGGAGTAATTAAGTACACGTTGTAATGGGGTTTTCTTTGATCTTGGCGGTACCGGTAGTAGTGATGATGTTGGTACTCCACAGTCTTGAGTCCGAAGGCTGCATAGAGAAAGAGAGGGTTGCTCTGCTGCAAATCAAGCAGCAGTTCCGCCCGTCTTGGTCGCCTCCGAAAGAAGACCACCTACCTTCATGGGTCGCCGGAAGCCATGAAGATTGTTGCTTGTGGGATAGGGTTACGTGTCAAGGCCGTCACATAACCGCTTTGTCGTTGCGTTCGTTAGTGGATCCGAATACCGAGTGTATCGCGGAACTAAACACCACAATCAAACCATGGTCTTTCAATCTCACAATCTTTCATCAGTTCAAGGAACTCCACACTCTTGACGCCTTTTCCAATTGCATTGGAAGCTTGGATCAAGATGAAGGTATGTTAATTTCTGCAATTGAAACAACGTACAAATAATGGCATTGTATTATCTTGTTGTCATAACTCTTTTTTTTTTGTTTTTGGGCAGCTATGTGTAAATTGAGCAACCTTCGAGTACTGGATTTCGGATTTAATCCAATGGTTGGAATAATTCCGGGATGCATCAGTAACTTAACCTCTCTACAATATCTTAGCCTATCATATAACAAAGTCAGTGGAAATATTCCACCGGGTAAAGTGTTTTAATTTGTTGTTCTCTTCTGATAAACATGTTGATTTGTGTTCAATCAGAATTTTAATTAATTTGTCGCACAGGTCTATGTGACCTGAGCAGGCTTGAAACTCTAAGTCTTGACGGTAATGAATTGAACGGCACCCTTCCAAGTTGTATTGGAAAGCTGACGGCCCTTCAACAACTTGACCTCACCAGTAATCAACTTAGTGGACCCATTCCATCAGGTATTATATTCATTTTTAAATAATCTTGCTATTATGATTATGTATCCAAACAAAATCTAATCTTTAAAATAAGTTACTTAATTGCAGGCTCATGTGAACTAAAGAATCTTGAAAGTCTAAATCTCAATGGTAATGAATTCAATGGCACCCTTCCAAGTTGTATTGGGAAATTGGCATCCCTTCAACAGCTTGAACTCACCGGTAATCAATTCACCGGAAGAGTACCATCGGGTAATTAATGACTCTATCAAATTGTAAAATATATTCAAATAGTTTGGTTCTTCTTCTTCCTATGCATATTTTATGACTTTTTCTAATATTGATTCTGTGTGTCCTTCTAATATATAATAGCTTACGTACATGTCATGTCTTGTAGGTATATGCGAATTGAAGAATCTTCAAACATTATATCTTGACCAGAACAATTTCAATGGAAGCATTCCCAATTGCATTGAAAAGTTGACCTCTCTTCAATGGTTTGGTCTTGCAAGCAACAACTTCTCAGGAGAGCTTCCACGACAATTGTTCAGTAGTTGGACAAACATCGAGTCCATTGCCCTATCAAACAACAATCTCCATGGACCAGTTCCCAAGTTCATGAGCCTACCTCAGTTGGTAACATTAGACTTGGATCACAATCAGTTCAACGGAACCATCACAGAATCCCTTTCAAGAAACCTCAGTCTAATCGAGTTGGACATATCCAACAACCAAATATCAGGAGAAGTCCCTAGTTGGATGGGCACTTTCACGCAGCTACAACTCTTGTTCATGCAAGGAAACAAGTTACACGGCCAAATCCCAAGCTCATTATGCAATCTCTCATCACTTGTCTATTTAGACTTGTCAAGGAATAGTTTTAGTGGACACATACCAACATGCCACGGTAAACTTGGAAGCTTAGAATTCTTGCACTTGCACAACAACAATCTTACAGGACACATACCACATGAGCTATCAACGTTCTCAAGCTTGCTGTCACTTCAGTTGCAGGGTAACCAACTCGTAGGCCGAATTCCGGTATGGATCAACCAACTTTCCAGTCTCAGAGTCCTTCAGTTGGGCTACAATAGGCTACACGGTACGCTTCCGGACCAATTGTGTAGCCTTGCAGAGTTGAACGTCATGGATGTGTCGAACAACCGAATTTCAGGTACTATCCCAGCTTGCTTGAAGGATGTGTCGTTTGGTATCATCACTGGAGGAGACCTTGGATTGGGATTTGAGTTGACACTAATAACCAAGGATAGGTACAATGAATATGTTGGTGGCATCATCTCCCAAATGTCTGAGCTGGATTTATCAGGCAACCGACTTTCCGGCAACATTCCACCGGAATTGGGAGATCTTAAGGGGCTTTATGGGTTGAACTTGTCACACAACAACTTGAGTGGATCGATCCCGGAGAGCTTCTCTAAGCTAAGGAACATTGAGAGTTTAGATCTCTCCAACAATAGTTTGAGAGGAGCAATCCCTTCGGAGCTCACTAACCTTAATTTCTTGGAAGTGTTCAATGTGTGTTACAACAACCTAAGTGGAAGTGTTCCAACGACGGGACAATTTGGAAACTTTGATATCAACAACTATGAAGGAAATCCGTTTCTTTACGGATATGGAGGCAGAAGTTCTGGTGTTGGCGAGCCTCCAATGGCATCTTCATCTTCTTCTGGAGAAGACGATGAAGACAGGTTTGAGTTTGACTGGGTAGTGTTCTTGTGGAGCTTTGGTGCAACTTACGTCACTTTCTTGTTAGCTTTCATTGGGGTGCTCTACATCAACCCTCAATGGCGTAGAGCTTGGTTTATTTTTCTTGATTATCACTTGCTTGGGTGGTTTTATCGGTTGTATGATTAGAAGTTCTTTTGTCAATCTGTAATCTGTGTAGTCACAATTCAAAAACAACATATTGTAATGATTTTGTCCCTCGTTTGGTATGCTTGGTATGCTGTATGGAATCAGACTGGAATCAGGAATCAGAATGAAATCAAGAATCAGAATAAATCATTCTTGTAACTATCCCTGTAGTGTTGGGCTTGGTGGTTGTGACCCAACAGGAGTTTCTACCCTGGTGCAACCGGCCCAACACAACGTCTATACTGCGTACTCACTCTTGGAACTGAGACTACTACGCAACGGGTCAAAGGCTAAACCGTTGGAGAGCACCGTGATGTTTGTCTCTACTTGGTGCAACCGACCCATGTCGAACCATCGGCTCTGATACCACTTGTTGGGGGGAGAAACTCTTGTTGGGCCACAACCACCAAGCCCAACACATAAGTCTAATGGGATTCCATCCTAAAACCAATTAGTAATAGGAAAAGTAACGCATATACTTATATACTAGGCTCACAATTCTAATGTGGGATTCACATGTGACCCCAACAAATAGTTAGAAGTTAGAGTATTGGTCACAAAAATCTATGTGCTTTGCGTCTCCATATTCGACCTCCTATCTGCAATATAGGTTTTGATCATTTCAATTGGTCTTTAATCTCGGTAACGTGGTCCTTTAACAAAGCCTCTCTATTTGATTATTTTTTGTTGGTTCTATTTTCCTTGCTTAACTGCTTCGCATGTTTTGCTATACTATTTCTACTAGTTAATTGAAATTCGTTCTCAATTAATTGAATGAAGATCTGTTTGTATCTATGCTAATCGATAATCATTGCTTAATTGTATATCTCCAACCTTTTTCTACTACGCTGTTTTTGCTTGTATACCATTCTTGTCAGTTGACAAATCTTGCTCATATACCCTAACATGTGAAGTTAGTATACTTGACCTGATTTCCATATAAGTTTCAATGTTTCGTGTACTGTTTATACCATATTTACATAAATTTGCTTATATCTCTGAAAGTGAATATATATATATATATATGAAATGTCACCTAGTAGTGATACAGTTTAATTGATGAAGTGATTATTTTCAGTCCCCGAAGCGACAAGTTTCAGTCCCCGAAGCGACAAGTTTCAGGTCCCCGAAGCGATAGTTTTCAATCTCCGAAGCGATATGTCTCAATCCTGAAGCGATAATTTTCAATCCCTGAAGCGATAATTTTCAATCCCTGAAGCGATAAATCTCAATCCCCGAAGCGATATGTCTCAATCCCTGAAGCGATAACTCTCAATCCCTGAAGCGATAACTCTCAATCCCCGAAGCGATATGTCTCAATCCCTGAAGCGATAACTCTCAATCCCTGAAGCGATAACTCTCAATCCCCGAAGCGATATGTCTCAATCCCTGAAGCGATAACTCTCAATCCCTGAAGCGATAACTCTCAATCCCTGAAGCGATATGTCTCAATCCCTGAAGCGATAACTCTCAATCCCTGAAACGGTAATTTCCATTCCCTGAAGCGACAATTTTCAATCCCTGAAGTGACAGTTTAGTTTTCAATCCCTGAAGCGATAATTTTTTAAACGATTGTTTTCAATCCCTGAAGCGATAGTTTTGAAACGGTAGTTTTCAATCCCTGAAGCGATAATTTTCAATCCATGTCCCTGAAGCGATAATTTTATCTCTCGAAAAGGATATGTTTATTCTAAATAAGATGTATATATAAAGTAAATGATAAGGCTGATGGATTCATCCCTGAAGATGATGTGTTTATAAGGATTATATCACCCAGTAGTGTGATGGATTTCATTCCCCGAAGCGGATGACATATTAAAAATCTAATTACTTATCCATTTTATTTGTTAGCTTTGTTTTTTTTTCAGTTGCATATTTATTTTCACGTTCTTTTATTTTGTTCTTATACTATTGAAAATTGACATCCCTTGAAGTGGATGCACACATAATATATTTGTCAAGGTACAAACAAATCCAAAATCATCCCCGTAGTGATAAGCTCAATCTCCCGAAGTAGACGAAACAATAAGTCATATTACTCCTTGTAGTGAGTAACTATAGAAAATATCATCTCGTGAAGCAGATAATAAAAGGATATATTAGAAATAACCTCTTGTAGTAGGTTATAAAAGGGTCAATAAATTTGGTGTTTAATTTCTTGTCACCCGAAGTTGACAACGATCCTCTTTATTTAAGTAGTATTGTTTGTGTTTTTTTTGTTGTTTCATTAATTATGTTTACTTTTACATATTTTATGTATTTATAGTAAAATAATAATTTCATCCTTGGGAGTGGATGTACACATAAAATCAAATTGTCCCTGAAGTGACATGATTCCTCGAAATGAAAGAATGATGAATTTATCTTCTTTAAATAGTGTTTTAATTCTCTAATTTATTTTGGAATAGTTGCTATGATTGCAATGCCAAATTTCAAGAGTTTCCAGAAGAAATAGTTTAACACATGGTTTTAAGTGTTAAGTTTTATTTGGCTAAACATATTTGGAAAACCAATTTAGCACTTGGGATTCTTGTAGAAATTGTGCTAAACTAATGATTTGATCATATCATCCTCAACTCGATGAGAGTATTAAGACTCGATATTTTGACAATTTAGAGATCACTATATACTCCTGAAGAGTTTCATGATCATACGTCAATTATTTGTACTATGGTAGTAGTACATATTTGAAGACATCTGTTTTTATTCGAAAGTTAGAAATCAATGTGATGATTTATCTAATTCTGAGTTGATGATATCCCAAATATTACAGGATCAACACATTGGTCACACGAAACATAAAGTGGAAGAAATAAATCAATCAAGTAGTGTAACGGTTGAGCTTCGGGTAGCTCACACTATTTAATAGAACGACATAGTACAGTCGTTAATTATATGGTCATCAATCATAGTTGGGTTAAAGCTAATACATGAAACGATCTAGAAGAATCGTTGACCGTATGAGGTCATACAAAGTTTAAATGTCAAGAATTAAGTTTGACTTTGACTGACCATGATATATTTCTCTAATTGAAACTTATCTCCAGAAGAGAACTGAAAGTATATAGATGTGCGGTGTACGTCCCATTCTCACCCTAAATGAACTAAATTAATGCTACAAGGAAAGTTGGGATTCTACGAGGGCAGGAGTCCCTATAGATTATTGAATACCTAGAGCTTATATTGGGTGATCGCTCGGTATCAAGATTATCATTTTGAAGAGATAAAATCCCAACTTTAGGGGGAGCGGACAATGAGACTAATATGTATAAGAGATTGCAAGGAATGCAAATTCTCGATAATTTTATATCCTTGGTTAAACGAACATGAACCAGAAGTTCAACGGATCGTATACATAATGATATAGCTAGGATGCTATAAATTGCATTTACTAAAAGCCAAGAAAGTGACGGAGTCACATATACCAACTGAAATGCCTAGCTCATTTGGAGGTTCTTGTAGTAACTCCAGATCAATCCACTACAAGGGAGTCTTAATTACGCCAGAAGCGTGGGAGACTATCAGACTATATCTGAAGCCCAATTTTCCTGAAGAGGAATGATATATTGCAGCTTAACAAGTTGTTAATTATTGACACGTGACGTTTCTTGAGATAAGTTTTTCAAGAAAATTGTATCTCAGATTACACATCATAAGCAAGAACAAGTATGAAATGTTTGTTACAATCCATTTCCGAAGGACTCGAAATGCGCTTGTCCTTGATGATGTTGTTTGAATAAGTACTTGCACCAGAAGTGACATACGAGAAGGTTAATGATTCTTGATCAATGGAAATACGTCGACAATGATGATTGGTAGAGCTGAGAAAGGCGATTCAAGCAAAGTTAAATTTTGTATATTAAAAGTGATATGTTTTTGGACCAGTTACATATGTAAATCATTAATTTGGAATTGGTTATGTGTATTGGTTTGTATTTATATTTTTGATACATGTATGTACATGCAAGTTCTTGAAGAATCGAGATTTATGTGCAAATGGAGATATATGAAGGTCATGCATCACTCCACCCTCAATCACTTACATATTGACGATATTTATCTATACTCATGAGCTTTGAGTCGAAGGGAGGACCAGTTCAGCAGATTCAGTCAAGCAATGTTAATTGAGGGGGAGAACTACAACTGCACTATTTTTCCCTTAGTCTTGGTTTTTATCCCATTGGGTTTTTTCAGACAAGGTTTTTAACGAGACAGTTAGTGATGTACATCCAAGGGGAAGTGTTATAATATTATGTATTTAGATGTACATAAGATAAAGCTCATGTAAACCCTAAAGTTGGCTTCTGGGTCAAGCATTGTAAACCCTATATATACCCCCATTGGATGTCTAATAATACACAAGTATATTCTCTTATTCTCCTCTTCTCTTCCATCAATCTCTCTCTTTCTCTTAGTTTATAACATATATTGATTTTTCAATTTCTACATGAAAAAATAGCATATCTATTGTACCATAAATCACTGCTAAACAAAACTAATGAAAATTGAAATTATATGTATAAACAAACTCAAATCTACGCTGGGTCGGATGTAGATCTTATCCACTTCCATGTTTTTAGCAAGGATGTAGATCTCATAATTTCACCCAAATTCAAGGGAGGACTCAAAAAAAATTGGAGATCTGAAATACCTTGGTCGGATTTTAGAGGGGAAGAAGATGATGGTGGACGTCAACCAGTCGACGAAGGACGACGACGGGAAGAGTTCTGCTGGCTGATGGTGCTTCTCGCTAGCAACGAAGGAGGTAGGAACGAGGGGTTTTTTTTTGTGGGAATGGATGATATCCTAGGTTTTTAAGAGGAATGAAGGTCTTCATAAAATTTGGAATGAGCCATTCCAAGCAATGAAAGCGATTCCTAGTTTTTACCTAACCAAACAGAAATATCGAAATGAACGATTCTGATTCCAATTCATCATTCTCATCGGAATCGTACTCTCACAAGCATGGCTTAATCATACATTTTTAAGACCAAAACAAATATGCTGTATAATTTTATAGATGAAACTTACATAAGCTGTTGAACTTTACATACATACACAGTTGCATAAATCCCAAGGTTACAACTTACAACTCCAAATTTCCACTGAAGAATTGGTGTGGTGACTCACAAAGTAACCCTCAAGAACTGCACAACAAAGTAAACAACTGCTAGGAGTAACGCGATCTGATACAGATCCCTCTGAAACCCATCATCCCTCTGGAAAAACTGCACCCATACAAGACCAATATTTTCAGGTATAACTAAACTCAAGCTCGTGTGAGGACGAAAAATTCAGGTGGCTGGCTTTAAAAGAAGGAAGAGTTTATAAGCTTTTACCTTTGTAGGGTCACCAGTAGGGTCTGGGTAGATGTCCAAGTTCTCCTTTGGAGTTGACAACCGACTACTCAAGCTCTTCGCTGACTCAGCAACGTCTTTTCCAGCCTCAAAGGTGGAAAATAGACCCCGAGATGCCCAGAAGTATGCTTGCGCAATGGGAGATGATGACGACAAGTCCCAGGACTCCTCGTGCTCGGTTACTTGGCCGCTGATCTGGTTCAAGGTGAACTTGGATTCCACCTTAATCATCAAGTCTCCACTAATACCGGCTAGTAACGACTTGGGTCTTCCTTTGATTGTCCATTTGATTTTTAGAACACTGGTTGACAACATTGTCATTTCTTGTACAGCCTGAAATTTGAGCATCAAAATTAGCATTTCTCCAAATTGGAAGGTTAAAAGTACACAAAGATGAGACTGAATTCTAACCACAGACGGTTTGTCTAGGGCGTCTGTTGCCCAGAGTGGTCTTTTGTACTTCTCGCGACCAGTGAAGCTCCTAACTGGATCCTGTATACAGAATACCAACTTATCAAGATTCTTTTCTACATGTCATTCCAATTGAGCCAAGACAATCAAATGTTGTACTTGGTAGTTGGTTTCTAGTGTTATATTAAAATTGTTTTATACCTTGTACTTGACAGAGACTGCATAAGTCCCAATGGCACGATTGCCTTCACGAAGCTCTAAGATGTCGCGAACAAGCTGTCTTGCTGTGGACTCTACCAGGGGGCTGCTGATGCATTCAAACTCATTGCAGAGCTCACCGAAATCCAATCCATCAACAATCTTATCGGCGTCTGATTTATCAGTGCCTGGACTAGTTGAAACTTCAGTCCTACTTGACTCATTAATAACTGGAACAATCAAAAAACAAGACACCAATATGACCAATTTAGAGCTTAAATTTGCCAGCAAAACATAGTACTGTCTTTGATTGAACTTTGATCACTGATTGCCGGGACTGTTTAGTAGAAGAAAAAGAAACATGCAATTTTCTGAATGATTTAAGACTAACTAATAATCAAGTAGTACCAATTCTGCTATTGTCTCCATTATTGACATCCGCATTCCTAAACAATTTCAGACTAATTTCTGAACTAGAATTTTAAATAAATTGGTACTCCCAACACACAACTACTACTAGTCTAGTACCTACTATCAATAGAAAATGAATCTAGACATAAGATAACTTCAATTTCATCTACCTAGAAAGGAAAACAAAATGAAATTGAATTGAATAAACAAAGAAATTCCACAACAGAATCAATCACCGGCCAGAAATTTCAAAGGAAAAGAGATTAGAAAAAGAATAGAGGAGCAAGATATAAGTTACCATATATAGGTGACAGACGGGTAAGGGATTGTGCAGTGAGAGTTTTGCCGGAGAAGAATGACCGGCTTAGGCGGTTGCTGTGGCGGAGAGAGGCGGCAAAAGGCGGCACGGTGGCCGCTGAAGCAGAAATAGTGGTGGCGGTTCTCATCTTTCTCCCCCATGCTCATTTTCATCCAATTGGGTTAGTGGGTACAAGCTTTTTTTTCCTCTTTTTTTTGTGATGATAAGAATTTGTGATTTAGGTTTAATCAGAATTTTTTTGGATGGTGTGGCAGATTGGGGATGTGTGGCTGTGCTCTACTCAAATTCATTATCAGTACTGGTAAGTATTTATTGGGGTTTACTGTTTAGAGAAGCTTGTAGAGAGTTTTGGGTGCATTTTACAGCTCAAGAACACCATCTTTGACCCATGATTCTGATTCCATTGTCGGACCACCTTGCAAGTTGAATTCCACTCCCACCCCCATTTCACACAAATTCTACATCTCTTTACTGATATTTGTCTTTTGTAAGTTTTGAGATGGATTGTAAGAAAGTTTTTTTTAGACAATGAAGGAAGAGGATTAGAATTAGAATAAAAAGAATTAATGTGTAATGTTCATAATAATTCTCATGCTCTATCACTAAAATTATTATATAAATATCTAAAATGATGATTATTTCTTAATAATAATACAAGACTAGAATGGATTATTAGTGAACGGATGTATATATTTACAAGGTTTTACACATGTTATATTTCTTTAACTTACACAAGTTTTGTCTTTAATAAAAAAAAATAGCTTAGTCCTCGTGCCTCGCATGAGATTTATGAAATAATAATTTTAGTATTTTTATAATTATAAAAAATATGCCGATTTCGCAATTAGAAAAATTTTATAGTCAAATATTATAATTTCTTTATCAAATTGATGACACTTTAAATTATTTAACATTAAATATGATAATATAATGAACTACCCAATAAAAATAATGACCATTAAGATAGATATTCTAATATAATAGATTGTTAAATTTATTACTCTTTTTGCTTGATAATAAATGTCATTTTAGATGTTTAAGAGTGTCATTGCTAGAAATAAAATAATTATTTCTTTATTTGATTTATTAACCTTTATTAACACTTGTTAATTAAAAATATTTATTTTAACTAATAGTTGATGACATGAGAGAAAAATGGATAGGTTGCCCTATTTTCAAAAGCAATCTTTATAACTCATTAATAAAATATCACTTAAAATATTTAAATAACGATTATTGATTAATAAAATATAAAGGTTAGAATGACATGTAAGCCTATGTTTCATACATTATTGAAGAGAATGAAGGAAGATATAATGTTTAAAATCGTATGACATATTAATATCTGCAATTAACATATTTGATCTTACAACATAATATGTAGATGAATTACATAAGCATATTTTTTGAAATTGAAATATATAAAAAAAATTGTCATAAAAGAGTTGCAGATAAACATAATATAACTATTATATTAAAAAGTATAAAAAATGATGTGAAAAATTATGAAAATGGCGTGTGTCATAGATGATGAGGCTTGATGATGGGGACATATGGCCTTAGACAGTAAATATTTCAGTATTTTAAAATTTAGTTTTGGATTATAATAATATAAATTATTATATAGATACATTTAAGTAGGTAGAGAAATAAACCAAATTATATATAACATTATTTCAATAAATAAAAACAACTTATTAAAAGCATAATCACATTAAAAATTTGATATAAAGATCTTATACGAAATAATGTCACATATATACTAAAAAGGCAAGTACGATTATGACAAATATAATCACATAATTAGAATAAAATCTATATAAAATTATAAATTATAAAATGGGATAATGACAAGTGACGCATTGCGGAAAAGATTATAATGGAAGATGACTTGGATCAACGTGGAAGTGCCAAGTGACATCAATAACTTCTACTTTAGTTAGGGATGGTAAGAGTGCGGATTCGGAAGAGGGAGTGTCCTCCCCGTGTCCCGCTCGAAGCCTAGCTTGTCCGTTATTTCCTAGTCTTTGTCCGTGTCCCATTATTTCCTAGTTTAGTTAGGGATGTTTACCCCATTATTTCCTAGTCTTTGTCCGTGTCCCGCTCGAAGCCTAGCTTGTTCCCCCTCAAAAGTCTCCATCCCTATTCTACAAAAGAAAAAAAATGTTTAAATGCATATATATTAGGGTTTAGGGTGTAGAGGGTTTGAAATTTAGGATTTACCATCTAGAATGTATGAGATTTAGGATAAAAGAACATTAAATTTAGGGTTTAGGGATACGAAAATTAGGAAAATTATATATTTAGTCGGGATACCCGCGAGTTTCCCCGTCTCAACGCCATGATTAAAAATTCTCTTTGGCCCTGCCCCCGTTGCGAGGAATCCGCGTGATGATAATCTATACCCATTATCATCCCTGACTTTACTATTGCATATAGATAATATATTAAATGAAAAAATTAGCTAATATACATGATGTTAGATTAACTAAAATTAACCGATCAAATCCTATTACAAAATGTGTTAAAAAAACTCATATTATGAAATCATCAATTCGTACATATATGGTAGATTCGTATATATGTGGTTAAAGGAAGAAGGAAATCACTCAATATACACACAATAGTATATAAGAAAATACTGAAAATACACAATCAAAGATTTCCATAAAAATTGTGTTAATAGCTAGCGGGGTAAGGAGGATGGCACACTAGTACACCATCGTAAGTAAGTATATAAATACGCATGTAGAGTACACACTTAGATAGTAATATAAATTTGATTTTTAAATAAAATTAAATGAGGAAGATATTAGTGATATGTTTAGGGTTAAATTAGAAAGAAATTAGTCTTAGGTTTAGAATAGAAATTTTTAGTTTGTAAATTAAATATATTAAAACGAAGTGAAAAAAATGAGAGAATGACCCGTGGCAAATGATGAGGTGGCTTAATTAGGGGGTGTCATGTGGCTTAGGCTCTGTTCGTCATATCGAGCTAAAACTGGAGCTGGAGCTGAATAAGTAACAGGAGCTGAATGAGTAGCTGAAGTTGGAGCTCGATTCACCAGCTTAATTTTCTCTAAAAAGCTAGTTGAATGTTCGGTATCACGAGCTGAATTTTTAAATAATAGCAGTAAAATTACAAAAAAGGGTATAATAATACATATATATATATATTGGCGCATATACAAATAAGGTTATATTTTGATCCATGCGAGTATTTTTTAACCCTATATTTTATATCGTTGCCTCCTCATCTCTCACACATCAACATCTTCACGGGCGTCAACGTGGTATAGTTTCACTTTAATTCATCTATATATATATGGCTAATTAAATCTAAATCTATCTACTTTTGGTTTCAATTTGTTGCTCGTTATCGATTTCATGTTAGCATGTACGTTGGTCTATAAATTAGAGCTTTTATAGATAAATAAATTATCAATTGTAATTAATACAAAGTCTTTGACAAATGTCTAACTGATGAGATACGTAATACTAATAAAACTATGAAAATTATTTCATGATGCAATTATTTATATAATTTTATAATGATATATGATGAGCTATTTTATGTTTGCATTTAAGGGCACCAGTGGATAAAAAAATTATGTTAAGTTGGTTATTTTTTCATAATGTTGAGAGGGTCACATTTAAAAAATCAACAAAATTAAGCTACATTCATCTACAATAAGTTTTTTAAGTTAGATGAATAACTTTTTGTCAAACATCCAATAAGTACATGAAGAAAAAATGTAAGCTCCGTTAATGTGCAAAAAAGCTATGCTGAACGTAGCCTTAGTTAGGTTATAGTTTAGTGTATATATATAGTAGATTGATGTGGAAGTTTTGAATGATAATGTTTGTTATTCATTTGTGTGATTGATTTGTATGTAAATTAGGAAATAATTAGTTTATTTATGTGATTGATTTGTATCTAAATTAGGAATTAGTTTAAATTGAAATACAATTTTTTTCTATATATATTTGGATTTTAGAAAATGTGATATTCTAAGAAAATAACATGTAACATTTTTATTATGAGGGTGTCATATAGTATGGTGAGATTTCATTTTAGTTGATATATGATAGATTATTCAAATTTTGAGTCACATTGTGGTTGTCTACTCAATCTAGTGCCCACTTAAACCAAAATAGAAGTTCTTATTCATATAGATAACAATTTGAATTTTTTTTAATTGCTCTAAAGCCCACAATCCATCTAACTCATAGGGTGATTGTTCTTTAAAAGAAAACTCTTAAGGTGTCATTTGTATTTACTAATTAGGGCGATCATCATATAAGAACAAAAATACAAGAGAGAACTGAGAAAAAAGGTGGACCGTTGATGCTCCTATGAATCGGATGTCTGGGATGTGTGCGATTGGGGGAGACAGTTGTTAGTTACAGATCCACTCTCCTTTTTAGACTTACATTACACGCGCGGCTCTGTATCTTCCTGATCAAATTTGCACGGAATTTGAACCGCCATTTTCACTCCTTTTTTCGATTCTCTCCATCTCGCTCTCGAGTCTTCTCCATCTCGCTCTCGATTCTTCGCCATTTTCAGTCATTTTTCGACGTTTCACCGCGCCTCTCTCGAAGACAATGACTACTCTGCATTTGTCTACTGATTCCGACAGCAAAGGAGTTGAAGTTCCGGTCACTCAAAAACCGAGTATGAAATCCTAAATTACTCGATTTCCACTTTTTCTGTAGTTTTTTGCATCTTATCATGCTAATATCCTTTCGAATCTGTGTTGTTATGATGTTTCCATGGCCAAAGAAGCCAAATCTTGTGTTATTTGGGGGAAAACGTGTACGGTGTTTTGTGTTTTTATGTGATTTCCCCCTCCGACGAGGTTTTAGTTGGTCTATTGAGTGATATGGTGTTAACTTTACCGATATCTTCAGATTTGGCTTAATGTGTGGTTTGGATGTCGAGTAAAGAGTTTGTTAATTTCCATGAACGTTTTAAATGATATCCATGAACATTTGTACTGATGTCGATGAACATGAATGTAAAAGGCTGGAAAGAGTTGAGAGGAAAAGTCCATGAACTGTTATTCAAGTATCCTTGAACTAATTGTTTACTGTCCATGAACAAACTTGAGTGTACATGTGTTGTGATAACCTATGTTCATTGTTTTGAATCTTTCTGTTTACTGGTTTTCAGTTCGTTTTAACTATGATGTTAATTTTTTCCCTTTGTTATAGATATTAAAATCGAGTTTCGTTGTCAATTAGGGTTTCTGGAAGTATGTCCTCTACCGGTGATAGTGACTCAAATAAGTCGAGTGATGTTTCTGGAAGTAGTTCTTCTTGCAGTGATAAATACTCTCCTACAACCAGTGCTTACGAAACTGCGTCTTCAAGTAATGATTCTGAGGATGGTGGTTCCAATGGTGATATACTCATTTCTTTTGTGTTGTTCTTTATTCATTTGTTGTGTTTTTTTTTACCATCTTTCAATTGTTGATAATAAACTTGGTGTGTTGTGTTTTTTGTTGTTGTAGCTGAGAGACGAATGAAATCCCAGAACTCAGGAAATGCTTTGGCATTGGCAGTCGTGGTTAACAAAGATAAAAAGAGTAATTTAACTGTCCTTTCAAAGTTATTTCAATTGTTTACTTGCAATCAATTTTCCATGAACATGAATTCGCACTGCATTGAACATGTGTATTCATTACCATGAACTACAATACTGATTATGTTGAACTGTCAATGCTCTGTCTTGAATATTTTTATGGTGCAGTTGTTGCCAGTTATTCATACATTTTTCATGGTTTTCATGCACTATTTTTAGATGATGTTGTTCTTCCAGTATTCTATGATCGTTTACTTATATTACTCATGTCATTATTTTAAGGGAAAAGATCTTCTCCGTCTTTGACGCTAGAAAGAAGGTGCAGTCCTCGATTTTCTACTGGAAAGCCTTCTACCCCGTTAAAGAAGAAACATAAGCTGAAATCTATTGTGCAGTGTACATCATCAGTGAAAGCAAAGAAAACTGATAAAGCAAAGGGAAGGAGGTTTGCATTATCGCCCATAAAAAGCCAGCTGCTAGTAAAGCTCAGAAAGGTAACAAAGGGAAGGGTGTTGATATGCTCTAAGGATCTATGAGGCCACGGTGCAAAGCAATGCCTTCAAGTTCTCACAAACCCGGATTGTTGTCAGAGAAGTGTTCTGCAAGAAACGAGATTGCAGCCCGACTCGAGGTTTCTCCAGGGTGATTCCGAATGTGGATGTGATGTAGACTGGGTGTAGATTATGGACGATGATGCAGAGATCGAGACTTGAAGATTTGATGGACGAAATCGCAAGATAATTCAAGACAGAATTCTGCCGGAATTCAGCGATGTTCCAGAATTCGGTCCTGAATTGAACGGGTCCGTTATCTCTGTTCCGACATCCGAATTGAGTGATTCCAATTCGAGGTGACAGATCCGGAAGTCTAGTTTAACGTCTCCAAATTTGATACCAAACGGAGTTGGAAATCGAAAGTTATGGTGGTTTTACTGAGGCCTCGTAGAGACTTCTGCGTGAACGATGAGCGGAAAGATGACACGGGGGATAGGTACTCTTCTAAGCTTGGATATGACGCACCAAACGTAGGGAGTAAGATATAGTTGTTGAAGAGATGTAACTCACTCAAAAACAATCAGATCAAAGGAGGATTCTTGATGTAACACACAAGAAAGAAAACAAAGAACTTGGTTTCTCAAGAGAGAGTATATTCTGAATAAAAACTGAGCTACTCTTCCAAATAACTTATGCAAGCTTATATAGGGTCATAACAACCTCATATAGGCCCGACCTTTCAAAGGAAAAACAAATAACAACCCTTAAAGATAGCATTAAAACAAATATCCAACTAAATATTGTCAAATATCAAGCAAGGAAATATCTTGGCTACTCTTAGCCACTTGATATGCCCGTGACCCATTCTTGAGGGTCTCCTTGTGATGCTCCCACTAAGGCAAGGCTCTTATGCAGCTTGGAGTCTAGTCTTCTTTCCATTGCCCTAGTAATGACCTCGGGCTCTTGATCTTGATCTTGAGTTTCTTGATCTTGAGGATCTTGACTCGAGCCATCCGAGCCTGAATCTTGGTTATCTTGATGTGACGAGGTCATAGTCACATCAGGTGTTTTTATTGTGAGTGAGGACAGACCTTTTCAAGTAGTTGGTAGAGGTTCAAAGGGCAATATAGGGAAGAGTGTTGCTACTGTTGCTGAACATAGACCTACTGCTATTTCTTCAAAGTCCCACCATCTTAAGATGTTGACTTCAAGGACATGTCCAGCGGCCTTTATGTCCTGTATAAATCAATTGTCCGAGTTTCAGAAGGATTTAATTAAGGACTGGGGTTTCGGGTTTCTGATGTCATGTGATTTGACAAAGCTTCCTTGGCGTTTGTCGTACTTTGTTGTTGACAAGTTTGATTGGATTACCTGTTCAATCAAAATTCCATCTCTGGAAGATATACGGTTGACTGATAGTAGCGTTGAGCGGTATATCGGCTTACCCAAGGGTTCAGTGAAGCTGGATGACTCAAAGTTCAAAGCAGATCCTGCTGTTGTCAGTGCTTGGAAATCTCAGTTCATGGTTGAGAAGAATGGCGTTTCAGTTCTTAAGACCAAAATGACTCCTAGTGATGTATGTGCAGCCATGGTTGCTTGTGATGAAACCAATAAGGACATGTTTATAATAAACCTTCTAGTTTTGGTTAACTCACTTCTTGTGGAAAGCTGTCAAAATGGTGATGTGAACACTAAGATGTTGAGGTTTTTGGGTGATCTGAATCTTGCTAAGAAGTTTAATTGGTGTGAGTACACCATTCGCACACTTGTTCAGCTTAAGAAGAAACAAAAAGATCCACATTACTTCAAGGGTCCAATTCTATTATTGTTGGTAAATTCTTGTTCATTTGTTCTAACTTTTTATGCATTTTATTTGTCGTTCATCCACACTTGTTATTTACAGTTCATAATGTGTCTGCTTGCAGCTTGCATATGTAGATAGGTTGGTTGTTCTTGGTGTTCCAGAACCTAGGAAAAGTCCTTGTATTCTATATTGGACCTCAGACAAGTTGAAGGATAGAGAGGAACAAGATGTTGGGTTGGGAGGATTTGGATTAGGGTATGTGAGAGCGGAACCAACTGATCTCCCAATCTCTAGAGATGATTCGTTAAAAGAAGATACAGCTGATAAGTAATTACCAGTCCACATAGATGGGTTTAGTTCTTTTGACACTCTCTAGGTACTTTCTATCAAGATTTTGTAGAGGCATGCATATTTTACACTTAACTCCATGAACTGTTATGTTTGTTTGTCATGAACATTGCTGTATTGTGATATGGAGTTTCAATTTTTTACGCATGAACATTTCAGTTTTTTACCTTGAACGTTTCTATATCCCTCCTTGAACATTGTTGCTATCTGTCATTTCTGTTCTATTTGCATTGAACTTTTAATTGAATGATTTAACATTTTCTCTTTTTGTTATTCCATAAATATATTGCTAGACTTGCTAACTTGGGCAGTCTAATTGTTGAGCATGTAAGGGAGTTCTTGAAGCTTGTTAGTGAAGCCCCAAAAGAGCTGGTTGATAATGTCACATTCATCAAGATTAATGAAGCTTGTGAGAAGCTTCTGAATGTGAAGTTCCTTTCAGAATCGCAGAGGCAGTCGTCTCAATCTCAACCTCAAGATAGCCAAGATCGATTCTTCTCTGATATTGTTGTGATTAAATGTATTGAAGAGATTGAAAGAGCGATAATGATGAAGAACCAGTTTGAGGAAGGAAATGAGAAATCTACTCAAGTTCATAGATCTAGTCCTCAAGTTGACAGATCTTCTCCTCAACTTCAGAAAGCTAGCCATACTCCTAGAGTTCACACTGACAAGGACGGTATCCCAAGCTTCTCACTTGATTTTAGTTCCCCTGACAATGTAGATGTTCTTGGTATTGCCCAACACTACACACCTGAACTCTGTGCAAATGATGATCGTGACAAACATATGGACTTGAATGATGGTGATGGTATTGAAAGTGTTGTTGTATCGGATTCTAAGTTTGTTTTTGATCATGCTGACAAAAAGAATGACACTTTGGAGACTACTTCGGAGGTAAGTTTTAATCTTCCTTAATTTGAACACTTTGTACTTACTTTCATGCTTTTGTAATAATTTGAATGTTTTGTTTCTTAGGTGGAGGATGTTGTTCTTGCTCCTAATGCTCCATCGGAAATTGCAAATGAGTTTGAAGGAGGTTATCCAATCTCAGATCTGAATAATGATTCTAATGAGGTTATTCTCTTTTGTTCTGCTGTATATATTTTCTATACTCAATAATGTAAAAGGTTCATGTTTGCATGAGCTTTAATAGTTGTTGTCCCTGCACACAATTGTTCATGAACATATACATAGTCGTTCATGACCATAAACACCATTGTGAATTTGGATCTCACTCTTTTTGTTAGTAAAGACATCAGTTCATCGTCTTGATCTAAAACGTTCATTGATTTTACTAAACACCTCAGTTCAGTGATGTAGCTATTATGCTCTTTTCGTATCACTAAATTTATACTTTCTTCCATGTTTATTTTTTCATTTTGTAAGATGATCGAGGTTTCTACTGCTGTTAATGATTTAAGTGACCCAACCATCCACTCTACAGGAATTTGTGATGTTGAGGCTGAATTAAGTTCTTTGTATGAGTCTGCAAAAGATACGAATAAGGTTTGTATTTTTGTTCAATGTATTGTTGTAGTGTTGCTCATGGCTTTTGCAATACGTTGATTTTCTGATCTTTCGATAATCTTATATGCTAGGCGATGGATCTCGAGCTTACAGCTACCACTCCAGTTGAAGATCATGTTTCACATCTTCCATCTGACACAACTGTTGACCTTACTTGTAGTTTGGCTGAGCAGTCAAATGTGGTTAGTAATGTGCCTTTTATTCTTATTTGGCTTCACTAGTCCTTTGATCTTCTTTCATCTTTTATAATATCATTCATTTTTATTTCTGTAGGTGGTTGCCGATCATGGTGTTGATGTGGAGTCAAGGAAGAGTGTGTGTGAGACTGAAGGGGAAGTTAACAAGGTTGTTTCATGCTTATTATATTGTTTTAGTCTTTCTTATTTGCTATTTTCTGTTATTTAATTAATCTTATATTATAGGCGATGAACATTGAGCTTACTGCAACCACTCTGGTGCAAGATCCTATTCTACATGTTGCATCTGACTCAGTCCTGAACCCTACATCTAGCTTGATCAAGCAGTCCGTCGAGGTTAGGAATGTATTTTTATGTTCTTCGTATTCATCATTTTATTTTATTCGGTTGATTTTTTATTTATATACCTTTTGTTTATTGTTTTTTAGTTCGTGTTGTTGAGTCCTGTAAGCAATGATGATATATTGTCGGCCAAGCTGGATGTTGATAGTCAGAGTGAAAAAGTGGTGGATTTTACTAGTGAAGGCTCTGATTCAATGATGAAGATTGAAGAATCCACTCAAGAAGTAAAGTCAGAAAAGGTTAGTCAAGAAGTAAAGGAGACAAAATTTTATAAGAGGAAGAATAAATCTGTTTCCTTTACTACACCTATGGATACAAGATCAAAACGTGTGCCAAAGTTGGCCAACGTCAATAAATCTCCATTCAAGGTCAGGGCAATTAATGTTACCAAATGTCTGACTGAGGAAGAGATAAGAGTTTATTCATGGATAATGCATGACGCAGAAGATAAAAAGTAAGTACCCGTCTATGATATTTTTCCATTTTCAGTTGTGAGAAATATGTTGTTCGTTGTCTTGAACATACGCGTTCATGGTGTTCTGACTTGATTGTTCATTGTAGATTGACTACTTTGTTCATGGCCGTGATCTTACCTATTTAAGGATGTTCTGATATTTTGCTTCTTTGTTCATGGGACTAGTAGTGAACATACGCGTTCATGGTGTTCTGACTTGATTGTTCATTGTAGATTGACTACTTTGTTCATGGTCGTGACCTTACCTGTTTAGGGATGTTCTGATATTTTGCTTCTTTGTTCATGGGACTAGTAGTGAACATACGCGTTCATGGTGTTCTGACTTGATTGTTCATTGTAGATTGACTCTTTTGTTCATGGCCGTGACCTTACCTGTTTAGGGATGTTCTGATATTTTGCTTCTTTGTTCATGGGACTAGTAGTGAACAAATACCTTTTGTTTTTGTTTGATTATGATTCTTTGGTGTAATTTATTCCACTTTTGCAGGGAATGTGTCTTCAAGTTGAACGGTCATATAGGACTGCGTGAGGATTTTCAACTCTTTAAGCCAAAAACTTATTTGCTCCAGCATACGATTGAGATTTGGGCAAATTTGTTGAATCTTGCTGAAGTGGAGAGGAGTGCTGATTCACTGTTGAGATTCTTTAGCTCTCCTAATCTTCTTGTATGTCTATTCTTTCACTGATTTTCAACGAATCTTTATATTGAACATAGATTGACCTTTTCATGAACAACTCTTCTCTTTTTAGTTGAAACCTTTCTGATAATTTTCGTACATTTTTTGTTGTGCAGTTGTTTACAGTGACTCATGTAGAGATGAATTTTAAGGATAGAAGTACTTATTTCAACTCAATGTTCATGGATTTTTTAAAACTCATCCCTGATTTGAACATCAATCAAGTAGAGTTGGTAAGTGTTTTGTTTTCTGTAATGTTTTTGTTTTTTAAAAGTTAATTTATTTTGATGTCAGTTTGTATATATTTCAATGCAGTTTGTGTTCCCTGTGTATTTTGAAGAACATTTCTTCATGATAAGTTACAACGTCAAGAACCCAAGGATTGATATCATTGATAACAGTGATGCTGATTTCCCACAACTTCACAAGTATCGCGACGTCCCTGAGAATCTGGTATGTCATCAGTTTTTGCTTTTGTCTAACAAAAATAAAATAGTTCAATGCCCTGAAAGTTTGTTATCTTGACCATGAACATGGTTTCTCAAAGCCATGAACATTAATTTTTTGTACACTGAATATATTCCAATCATTACAAAAAGAGCTATTCTATGAGCTCCTCAAACAAAATGGAATGGAAAGCAAGGCTGCTCCTTTTGATCATTTTAAAAAGGCAAAATCTGAACGATTGGCAATTACTTGGATGGGTGAAAACAAGGTTGATTGTGGGGTTTACCTTATGAGGCATATGGAGACATACATGGGGTATGGTCTGCAAGGTTGGAACCCATTGTTGAAGGAGGATGATAAAGAACAAATGGCAAGGATGAGGACCCGGTACATGAGTGTAATTCTGTTAAGCAACCACAATCTCTTGGTCGAACACGTGAAGAAAGCGATTTCATCTCTTCTAACAGAGAGGATGTTTAAAAGAAGGAAGCTTGATGTTTAGCTGATGTGTGATATTATGACAGTTTTGTTAATTTAGGTTGATGTAGTTGAAAATAGTATGACGTTTAACTCCTGTGGTGTCTCATGTTTGTTTGTATGGAACAATTCTGTCTTATAGTTTGATGTAATTTGAATTAGTATGATGCTTATTATGCAAATCTCTAATTGTCATGAACGCAGTTTGACAATCGTTCTTGGTTTTGGGGCATTAGTGTTCATGGTGTTCATTTCAACCGTTCATTTCCTTTCAATCAAAATTAACGTTTGTCAAACTGAACTCATGTCTTTTAAGTTCATGGGGAATAACTTGCATGTTGATGTCATTAAAAATGTACATTCATTGCTCTTATCACAATTGTTGATAACATTGAAAGGTTAACCAATTTAATTATGTGAGCGTGAAGATTCATGGTTATGTGCAAGAAAGTTCATGGTCGTGATTATGAAAGTTTATGGTCGTGATTATGCAGTGCATGAATGGGTCATCAACCTGAAAGTTGATGGGTCATGAAACGGAAAGTTCATGGTCATGATCCTAAAAGTTCATGGGCTTGACCTTGATAGTTCACGACTGTTTCCATGAACGTTCATGGCTGTAACAATAATTTTTAAGGTAATAATCGAAAAACATGTCCCTAATTAGAACTGTTCATAGCCGTGTTCATTCAACAAAAATATGTATAATTGTTGCAAGAAAATAAAGTCAAAGTAGTTAATGAAACTATAATTGTTCATGGTAAAAAAACTAGTTCTGAGCGCTTTTGCATGTCCTGATGTTTTGTCCAACCTGATTGCATCTTGCACACATTCTTTGTTGTTTCTTTGCTAGCTCCATTGAGATTTCTTTTCCACTTCTCATGCGCCTTGGTCTGCTTCCTTTGTTTTTTGCCTGCTTAGGTGGATGAACACTGAGTTCAGTTGGCAACGGTCCCACAAGCTTCTTAAAGTTTCTCTTTGTTGACGAAGCACCAGGTTCTGTAATCCCTTTCCCCTTGTAAGAAATTTTGTGATCTTTCATCAGTGCCAATAACTCTTTCATGCCATCAACATCTTCTTCTACAAGGTTGATACAATTGTGCATTTCTGATATCAACTCATTCAACAACATCTTCTTTTCATCTTGTTGTGCAGACTCCTCGTATGTTGAACCGTCAATTTCAAATATCTTGTTGAGTGTTGCATCTTTTGTCCATCTCTTTGTGATAAATCTTGGTGGCAACACATCACAACCTATGTTCTTAAGCACTGTAAACATGTGGCTATAAGGTTTCCCCGTATTCATAAAACTTTTGCAGCTGCAGCAAACATCACCATCTACGACATTGTACTTCACAGAGTAACTCTTACCTTCAGATTCTATCTCATAGGTGTGAACATCTCCAACCTTGTTCAAATCAGCAAGTGAGCATGAGTAGACTGACGCAAAAATCTCCTCTTGCACGTCATAGAAAACATCTATTGTGTATATAGATGCACAATACTTCTCAATTGGTAAATGTGTTTTCATGGATGGGTAGCATGTTGACGTAGTAAAATCCAGTTTCAGTTTTGTGTGTCTTTGTGCATCAATCGCACTATCATATTGCAACAAGAACTCAACAAGGCTTGATCTTGCACCTATGAATGTTGAAAAGAAGTTGTTTTGGCTTTCCGACCTGGATGTGGTTCTGAGTAGTCCTCCCATCTTCACATCATCACATCATCAAAAAACGATGGTATCCAAAATCTCCTTAGCTCAAACATGTTTGCAAACCAAGGTTTGTCTCCTAGGTTGTAGTCAGCTATCACAGATCTCCACTCTTCTTCAAACTCCTCCTTTGAAAACTCATTGCTCCAAACAATATTGTTGAATCTTTTTCTGAATCCCTAGTTGTTATAAATGTCTACATCAACCTTTGCAGGGAGCTTGAACATGATGTGCCCATGCAAAATCTATGGACAGAAGTGGTGAAGACATGTTCGACCGCAACCTTTATAGCAGGATCTTGGTCAGTCAATAAAATGTTCGGTTCATGGCCCATTGCCTTCTTAAAGTTCTCAAACAACCAAATGTAGGAATCCTTATCCTCTTTCAACAGAAGCCCAACAACAAAAATAATTGTTTTCTTATGGTTATCAACCCATGTAAAAGGTACAAAGACCATGTTGTACCTACACACACAAAAATATGGAAGTGTTATAATTAGCTGTAAAAAAAGGTATAGGAGTTTTTGTTCATGGCCATGAACAATTTCGTTCATGTCCATGATTCGTTTCGTTCAAGGATATAACTTAAAAGTGAAGGACAGTTGTTCATGAAGACAGTTGTTCATGGCTTTGAGAGATTTTGTGTTCATGGCCTTGAACATTTATGTTCAGGGTTTTGGAAGGGAAAAACTGAAGTTTTTAAGTTGTAACTGGATGGCATAAAAATAACTAGTACATGTTCATGTTGTAAGTTGCATCAGCTGAGACAACATCTCTAAAGTATGAGAAGCTCTTCCTGCTAATAGGATCACTCCAAAATATTCTGCAAAGTTGATCTTGTTTGTCAACAGCATAGTCAAAATAGAAAGCATCATATGTTTTTTTTTTCGAAAGAACATGTCAACCATCATCTGTGCATCACAACCAACCATGAACGAATTCAGATTCCTTCTATAATTCTTAAAGTCTACAAGTGTTGGTCCTATATTTGCATAACTTCCGACAAATTGCTTGTACAACTTGTAGTTCCTGCATATCCCAACATTTGCTTTCACACAGTTCATTATGAATTCCTCATGGATTGATCCAATCTTCCGATTGCTTTTTGCAAACTGCTTGTAGTCATCATCGAGCATAAGGTGTGTATGTTTCTCTTCAAACGCCTTCACTACATAACCAGCGGATCCTGCATATATGAGCCTAATACATGCTTTACAGTTACATATGTTGGACACTCTTCTACGCTTCTAAATGTTTTCACTTGTAACTATCTCTGGGGAGACATTCTTAAATCCTTCTCTTGAGCAAAGCAGATACTTCCACAAAATTGTACCATCTTTTGCTTTTTTGACTGTGTTGTGACGCATGTCAAACCCACATATATCTGCATAGCCTCCGTAGAAATGGGCTGCTAGTTCCAAGGTCTGAAACACTTGCCCAACATATGGTTTCAACGTTGCTGGACATTCTGGAATGAAGTAATCTGTTTGGTCGGGTGATGTAACAAGCTTTGAGTTCTTATGAGTGTGAGCAAGTGTTGGTGTACCTATAAATTAGAAGAACAAGTCCATCAACAGACCATGAACTTCCATGCACACTACAAAGAACTTCCATGCTCACTACAATGAACATTCATGCTCATTACAAGTTCAATAGAGTGCTTCTTCAGCGTTCATTACTAAAAACACTTTACTTTATGTTCAAAAACACGATAGTCATGTCTAAAAACACATTAGTTCAAGTTTATGACTCCTTCATGTCCTTAAAAGAATATGTTCAAGCCGATACACATGAACATTCATTGATTTCAACAGAAGTTTTTACAGCAGAATCAATATCTGGAATGTTTTGTTTGTGGACCTTAAATCTGGAATTTTCTGTTTGTGGACCTTAAATCTGTAGAACTCGTGTTCATTAGTTCAATCTCCAACTCAAATCCGTCAGGATTGTTGTGTTAAAAACGTAAAAAAATAGAGGTTGAATTCGTGTTCATTACCTGACTTCACCTTCTTGCCTTTGAGTTCATTAACTACTTCGATTTTCTTTCTCAATTGCTTCGATTCCGACATTGTGGTTCAAATCGATCTCCAATCGAGCGTCGTTCTTCGATTTTCGCAGCAGCTTGTTCGATTCTATAGGAATTGCTGCTTCCTTTAGGGTTTTCTCTTCCTTTTCGATTTTCTCTGCCGCTGTACACACACTTGCTTTTTGTTTTTCACGCGCTCTTGAGTAGTTGATAGCTGCTGCTACGTGGATGGTTTTTAGTGGTTCTTAGTTCCCTCTTAGGGAGTGGTTCTCACCAGAACCGCGCCCTTACTAATTATACCCTACTATGTTTCATAATTATTCATATTAATAATCTTAACATATATTATCAAATATCATTTCAAGACAATGATGAGTATATACCATTTATTAACATCTGATAAATAAAAATTCCTTCAAGAAAACAATAGAAAATAGGGAATAACAAACAACCCAATAGTTGCTGTGTAGGATTCTGAGTTGCTTGGCAAATTTAGCATTTTGAACAGGGAAAAAAAAACTGCACCTTATTTTTCAAATTGCAGAACCCACTATTTGCACCACCACCACCCAGTACCCACTTCTACCAAATAACCACGCCACTCTCACCGTTCTGCTTCAAGCCTGCCAAATCTGTTTTAGTGCAGTACAGGAAAGGTGGTCCTTCCTATTTTATTTTCTTTATTTTTCTTAAATATCTCGGTGGTAGATTTTAGTGTGTTTGTGTCATATTCACATATTGTGTTTCACAGTAAATAATTTTTGAAAGGTTTTTAAGATAAAATGTTTTTGATATGGAAACTACATGCTAGCTTTTATTGCTGTGGGAAACAAATTCTCAGACATGGTCCTTGTTTTGTTAATTCCTTCTTTGACTGTACACATTGTTAATAATTCTAACTTTTCTCTTCTCTAACCAACATCAGCTTATTTTATGCAGCTTCTAAACACAGGAATTTAAAGTAATCCAACTACAGTAAGCTGGTCTAGCTGCTTTAATTTAGGCCATCATAATTAATCTATCATAAATGCCCATCTTCCTAGAAGATTATAATTGCTTAATTATTACACCAAATAAACCAATAAGCTTGATTTTTTTTATAAAGGCTAACTGCTTTATTCTCTATTACCCTTGCCTCTGTCATCAACATTGATCATGCTATACTTGTTTTTGATATTCTTCTCCTTAATTTCATCCAAAAAGCAAAACTTCCATTTTACTTTTCCCTGTCACCTTTCAAAATTTTGCTGAAAAATGCACTTTTGTGTTTCTCGTCTACTCCCTTCCTTTACTCCAATTCCCCCCTTTTAATTCCCTCATTCTCACTTTTTTCTATATAAAGCACGTTTCTTTAACAAGGAGTGCCATTCTGAGAATTCTTCTGATCTGTTTGGCTATGGAGGTACCCAGATTTTCATTCTTCTTCTTCATTTACTGCTCTGCCCTGTTTGGTTGCATTCTTCTGAGCTTCACATCACCCATTGAAGCTTCTCCCAAGAGAGCTCTTATCACTAAAATTCCTGGGTTCAGTGGCACAATCCCTTCCAAGCACTATTCTGGGTAAATGCGTTCAAGTCCAATTTTTTTTGTAAATTTTGCCCCCAATTTTCTTCTCTCAATTTTCATTTTTTACCAATTTCTGTGCTGAAGGTATATCACTATAAAGGGGGCTAAAAATGAAAAGGCAAAGCACTTGTATTACTACTTTGTGGAATCTGAAAGGAAGCCATCAAATGACCCTCTTGTTCTCTGGCTCAATGGTGGACCAGGCTGTTCAAGCTTTGATGGCTTTGTTTATGAACATGGTAATTATTTTATTTATTACAACATTATTTACTACTGTTTGTGGATTTTAAGTATTTGAAGTGCACTCTTATTCTAATTGAACAGGACCATTTAATTTCAAACCTGGGAAGAAAAATGGAAGTCTGCCCTTATTGCAGCTCAATCCCTATAGCTGGTCCAAGGTCTGATTTTTTGTGCTTTATTATCCAAAAGAATGAATATTTTCTAGACTGATGAATTTCTTCCTTCTTTTTTGTACTTTTCTTTTTCCTTTACTTTGACTCTGATAGACATTGGTTCTTGATTGGCACTGTAATTAATACAGGTTTCAAACATCATTTATCTGGATTCCCCAGCTGGTGTAGGTTTCTCCTACTCTTACAATGAGACCACTTATAAGACAGGAGATTACCAAACTGCAATGGATACTCATGTATTTCTCTTGAAGGTAACAAGAACATTCAAAACATTCAATTCTCCTTGCAGTGTATGTTGTGTTTACAGTGAATGATTTTCCGGCCTATGATCTGTTTCTAGTGGTTAAAGCAATACCCAGAGTTTGCCCAGAACCCATTCTACATAGCTGGGGAGTCGTTTGGTGGAATTTACGTGCCAACCCTTGCGAATGAAGTAGTCAAAGGTATGGATTGAGAAGAAAGCAACTAAACCAGAACTTTACATGAGAGTTTGTATAATTGATCCTATACTTTTGCAGGAATCAAGGCCAAAGTCACTCCAACCATCAATTTCAAGGTGCATTGCACATTCAGAGCTTCTCATTCAATTTTCTGTTCATTTTCTTGAGTTATTATGCATTGCTGAGATATAATCTCTGAATTCATACAGGGATACATGATAGGCAATGGAGTAGTTGGAGACTCCAAATACGACACGGACTCAGTTGTGTCGTTTGCACATGGGATGGGACTGATATCAGACGACCTCTACAATGTAAGTTTTGAGCTCTTTCTACATCTCATCTTGCTTGCTTCATTCATGTTGAAGCTTCATTAAATAAGAAGAGTTTGTTACAGGAAGATTACTCCTTTCAAGGGGGGGAAATAATTATTTTTATTTTTATTAGACAATGACATTTCTATGGCTGCAGAGTTTCAGGGTGTACAAGATCTTACTATGGGATTAGCAATTCTCAGTTCCCAATGCTAGGCTTTCAATACCTAAATCACCTGTAATTTGTCTGATGCAATCACTGATGTAGTTAGTACTTACTATCTTATTTCAATTTCATGGTGCAGAAAATGTTATCAACCTGTGGAGTTAACTTAGACCAAGACACTCCTGAATGTGACAATTCTACAGAAGAATTCAACAGGGTATTATTATTATAACACTTGACAAAGTAAATTTCTTGTTTCATATGTGTGCATCTGGGTTAAAGTGATCAAGTGACATTCAATCTAAACAGAAGATTAAGGGACTGAATATGTATGATATCCTGGAGCCGTGCTACCACAAGCCTGCAAGTCTGAGCAATTCAAGGTTGCCAGAGAGTTTTCAACAGCTAGGGCACACCGAGAGGCCGCTTCCAGTAAGGACGAGGATGTTTGGGCGCGCCTGGCCTTTTCAAGCGCCAGTAAATGAAGGTTTCGTTCCTTCATGGCCCGAGCTCTTCCAAGATGCACTCAACCGAAGAGTGGACGTTCCTTGCACCGTATGTACTTGAGCTCAAACTCCAGAGTCCAGATATTAACACATTGTTGGGTCTTACACTAATGTTAACTCGAATGCAGAGTGATGAGGTTGCTAGCGCGTGGTTGAATGATGCATCAGTCAGAAAAGCAATCCATGCTCAATCGGTATTGTGAAACAAGACGCGTCTTTTGCTCGTTTTCTATGTGTAAACCTCACAAGTTTTAGGTGTGTGTATTCCTTTTCATTTTCGTTCATGCAGCAAAGCACCATAGGTACTTGGTCACTGTGTATGAAGATTGAGTACTACCATGATGCTGGAAGTATGATAGACTACCACAGAAGACTTACTTCTCAAGGTTACAGGGCACTTATCTACAGGTAAAAGAATGCTTCATTCAAGTTAAATCTCTATTTAGATTTGGATAAAGATTTCACTGATCACGCTCATTGATCGAATATGCGCAGTGGAGACCATGATATGTGCGTGCCGTACACTGGAACAGAACAATGGACCCAGTCACTGGGATACAAGGTTGTGGATACTTGGAGGCCTTGGTTGGTTAAAGGCCAGATTGCAGGGTATATCTTTGGCACCAAAATCTGAAAAAAGAATTCATTTTCAAGGGGGCAAATCCTATTAATGTATTTACACTAGATCTTGATATTACTGCAGGTATTTGCAGGGTTACCAAAACAACCTGTCATTTCTTACCATCAAGGTATTAGTCAAAGAAGAAGACATTCTTGGGTTTTTTGTTTGTTTTTTTCACTAATTGTTAACTGAGGGTTTGGGGAATTTGGTGGTTGTGGTGATGCAGGGAGCAGGGCACACAGTCCCAGAGTACAAGCCCCAAGAAGCATTGGAGTTTTACAGGCGATGGTTGGAAGGAAAATCCATATGAACAAGACAATGAAGCAACACAATTTAATTTTCCAGATTCTGTAGGAGACTAGCAAAGGTGCATTTTACTGCTCATACAAGAAGCAATGAGAAGATAGCATTTTTCTGTTTTTTTATTTACTTTCGCTGAAGCTCTTAGGCAAATAAAAACATGCTATTAGAGATGTCAAATAGGGTAGCTAAGGTTTATTGTAACTGTGCTTGGAGTCTACTATTTGCAACGGTTTACATCTTTAGTAGAAAATTTAGAGGTTGAGAGCTAAATAATAGAAATGGTCACAACAGACAGAGAAATGGACAGCGATGGAGGTACAAAACTATATGATCATCAAGCTTTAAGGAAGAAGATGCAAATAGAGGAATATATAAGAAAAATAAGAGCCTGGACGAAAATCTGACGAAGAAGCTTTTGTTATTTCCACAACAATATCAAACAAATCACATGAGACTGAGAGAATAGGAACACGAGAAAAAGTACAGGAGAGTTCGATTCTTACAAAATTTGAATTCTACCCCACCAATAGTGAGAGAGAGAGGATAACTTCCCCAGGCACTAATACAGCTGGGTTTTCACCTACATCCCCTGTTCAACTTACAATTTTACAAAAAATTAAAATTCAACCCAGATGTAATGATAGCAGAAACCGAAGAAGTAAAAAGGAGGAAGAAAACCTGGAAAAAACTCCCATTTCAAATCAAGGGCTTGGTCTCTCCAGAGGCCTTCTTGTTGCTCTTTCCAGGCACGTATCTAGGAAGGGTCACCAGCGTATTTACCCTGGTCACGCCTTCTAGAGCTGACCAATCAGTTCCCGATGATACTTCTTGATCCTCATCCCTTGACAGTTCATCATCACTTGTTTCTGGAAGTATGTCTTTGACCGTTCTAACAGTTGCAGAACGGCCAAGCCCATCTGGGCCAGAGGGACCCTCTTCCTCGGCTTGATCAGCTGGAATGAGAGGCTCCTTCTCCTTGGTGAAGTTACAAGCTGAAGACGAAACACTGGTTTTCTCCGTGTCCAGGAAGAGGCATACTACAGCACAATCGTCGACTTTAGAAGTTGGGTATTTCAATCTCCATGATCGAACTGCTGACTCAACAAGAGCTTTTGCTGCTGTGCCACGGTTTGGGGCTGAAGCTATTATGTCCACCACTTCTTTGTTCGATAGGACATCCCAAATCTACAAAGATTCCCATCAAAATGTTCAGAAATGAGTTGAAGGAAATGGTAAAAATTCAATGTTCATTCAATCTAAAGGCAAGTCATTTCACCCTTCTACAAGCAGGAGCAGAGACCAGAGGAAAACAGACCAAAAAGGAGTAGCAATAAGTTCACATTCATATCTTACCCCATCGGTGGCCATGACAATAAATTCATCCCTTTCTGTGAGTTGTCTATGGAATACATCAGGCACGGATATTAAGCCATAATCTTTCAAGCAGAAATCTCCAAAAGCCCGAGCCATAGCGAGGCCTGGCGAGTCACAGTTGGGTAGCCACACTCGTGCAACCTCAGGTTCATCTTGAAGGGCAAAAATACGGCCTCTGTATCTCCTAATCCTATCTGCTTCAGCTGTGAAGAGATGGAAAAAAAAAAAAGTTCAACAAAATAAGCTAAGAATGGTGGAAATGATTCCCGAGATAGGGGTCACTGTACAGAGACCAAATAAAATTTGTTCCTTTTCTTAACATATGTAGCAAGAGTGCACCACAGTGGAAATCTCTAGAATAATCCATATGGAAATAAATTCAATAATCAGACATTTCAAGCAATAGGAGATGAGAATTTGTGTTCCTTGACATCAACATTTTCCACAATATCTACCAGCGAAAATATACGCATGAAATTGCCTCCATAGACATCCTAGGCAGTAACTCTGTAGCCTGCATTTGACAAGCCTGTTACCCTAAGTCCATGCAACATCATTCTTATAATTCAGTCGACAGCATTCCACTGTTTTACAGGCAACTTATGAGAGTAAAAGAGCAAAAGATTTCAAAAGGGATAATGTCTCAAGGAGATGTATTCCAATGCATGAATAAAGAGAGAGACCTGGAAGATTCGGTTTGAGATCCACTGTTAACTGAACTGGGATAAGACAACTGTCTTCATCTCTCGTTCCCAGTATTGCTCTAGAGTCTCCGATATTTCCAACAACAAGGTCCTTCCCCTGTAATATTTGTAGATATATCATTCAGAAAAATAGAAATATATTAGATAATGATTAACATGAACAAAGAAACCTCGAGCTACGACGGAGCAAACCTGCTTGACAAGTGTCACTGCTGTTGTCCCACTACAAAAGCAATCAATACTTCTATGTACCCTCAATTCTCTGTCCATGACTTTGAAAGCTTTTAAAAATGACTCCTCGAGTGTTTGGAAAACATCCGGCTGCTTCACTGTTTCACTAAGATCAACAGATGGTCGGGATTCGTCCTCCGCTGATGCAAAAGACGCATCTTCAGAGTTCTTGCTACTGGAATTGAGGCTTATTTCCCTGAGAACCTCCTCACTCTTTAAAGCTACTTCCCAGTGTGCACTTAATTTCTGAGGAAGGTGATCTCTAACTCTCCTTGCAACCATATGACCATAAGGACCATGCCCATCAAAAACTCCACAGAAGATTGTGTCGTCCCTTGAACCGAAGTTCTGAAATTGAACATCATATACATTAAATATGACACCAACGATACAGTAAAAAGTAAAAACTGTTTACATAGAGATTACAACAAGCTCAAGCAAAAGGGATATTTAAACCCATTTGAGAATGGATAAGATAGTGCATCCAAGTATATGGGAATGATCCACGTTGAATGTATTAGAAGTAGGTATCTACGAATACATATTTTCATGCTCACAGATCTAAATACATATTTTCATGCTCACAGATCTAAATATTTACAGTTATACACCATAACGCTAATACATATTTTCATGCTCACAGATCTAAATATTTGGTATCTACGAATCATCAAAAACCAGAAGCTCAAATGCATATTAATGCATAGGTCGGTTGAAAGAAAATGTGTCCAAGGATTGAACTACATATAAAAGACGATTCATTCTGACACTCTCAAATCACCACTGCATCGGTATATTATTACAGAAATAAGAAGAATTAGCATCTGCATATGAAAGAAAATGACACAAGGACATAAAACTACATATTGCAATGAGCTGCTCAAAACACAAAACCATCAGAGTTAATTTCTTTAGTGTATGTGAACAAGAGATGCAAACAAGACCAGAGACAGTTTCCTTGATGCAAGTAAAATTCCAGCTAAATATCTAAGTGATCCATACATGAAGTGCATCCACACCAATCATCACTAATCAAGCCATAGCTGTATGGACATAAAGAACTTCAACAAATTCAAGAACTCCAACAAATAACATTAAATGTAATAGTTGTAATAATGTAAGGCAAAGTAGACCAAAATTGGGTAAGATGCTAGCCAGCTTACCTCCCAGACAATCATGGCATCCTGGTTGGTTCCTTTCTTACCCTGCTGGGTGTGCAGTGAGGCAAATTCAGTTGCCCCATTAGCAGCCAGCCTGCCAGGGGTTTCATCTCGCCGAGAATCGTAAGAGCCTCCCTTTTTCCTGGGGTTTTTCCTTTTCTTGACTAAAGCAGATGAAGGGGAACCTGGGAGAGGTGTCCTGCTTTCCGAGGATAAGCAGGACCCCATTCTCAGGGCCCTTATTATACTAAATATGCACTCCAGTGCTGCAAGACAATCACAACCCTTGTTTTCTGGTGAGGGGTCCGTCACAGCTGCTTCTAGAGAAGCAAACAACAACAACAACACGAATGGCCTTTTCTGAAGCTTCAAACCCCAGTTCTGATATCAATCCAAATGATCAAAAGTCCAAACGGATGATTCTGCAGCACCCACAAAGCATTTGATTGAAGCGTCAATGATGTGTCCAAGAATAAGCTTCCTCTAAAAGCTCTAGCTATATAAAAATCCTACAAAAAGTGCAAGTTGAAGTATAAAGCCAAGAATCTTAAGGCCACCTCTTTTCCCCCTCTTTGCTTTCCGTTATACAAACACACAAAGGAAGAGATCTATGGATGGAAAGGGAAAAGATGCTATCCAGCAATACTAATTCCTAAAAGCGCCAATACATAATTCCTCCTCCCCACTTCCCTACAACAATACACTTGAATTAAAAAGCGATAAAAAGACTAATATTCTCCGATACCTTCACAATAGGGGATAAAACCACACCAGGAAAACCCTGATGCCTTCAATATTAACGAAATCAAGCTCCAATGCCGACCAGATCGTCCCAATTTAACGGGAATTCAATGAAGCACCGCTTTCTTTAGCAGATCGAGATCGAACACATCCACAATTTTCGATAAAACAAACCGTAGGTTCACATCCAGTGATCCGGTGACAATAACAGAGCCTGTAGCTCAGAGAAATCAAGGGCGAAAGAAACGGAGATATAAGGGAACAAAAAAGACGATTAAGAACTGGTATTGACAGATTCAATGGAGGTAAATGGAGAGAGAATGGGAACCACCCAAAGCCAGTGATAGCAAAAAAAAACCCAATTTTTAGTACCGAGGAGGAGAGCGACAAGAGAGAGGGGGGGAATTTGCCATCGGATTTCGATTTCTCTCTCTATAAATCACCACCAATTGCGGTTGCGTCTCTCATCTAAACCACAATAATTATGTAGATTAACAGAGATAAATGATAAATCGAAGTTCCGAGTGATCTAACCGCATGAACATATACCAGAGAATAACGACAAATTAACGAAGACTGGTAGGAGCGTGAACCTAAACGGAAAATTGGGGAATAGTATTCGTACGTACAGTTGGAATTCTTGCTCGGATTTCATTTTGATGATTTTTTTATTATTATTAGGTAAAAATTAGACTGAAAATCACATAAAAGACGATTTCTCAGTCTATAGCATCATTGCGGATGAGAATTACAAATTCTAGACTAGCTCGAATATCTTTCAAGGAACTCTGCTGGACCGTCTTTGCGATGAAGTCGGCCACCACGTTTGTTTCTCGGAAGACATGAAAAATCTGCACTGAAGAAAACAGTTATAAAACACACAGATATCAGAAATTAACATTTCAGTATCCAATGGACATTGCCAGATTTGATTAAGAACATTCACAATGGTAAGGTTATCGCATTCAAGTTGAATGTCGGTAATGCCTAATTCATAGGCCTTTACCAGGGCATTTCTTACTGCAAGTGTTTCTGTTTTTAAAGGGGTTGAGATACCACATTTATTCCCAAAGAGGAAGATTGGTTTACCCGTGTTGTTCCTGAGAATGTAGCCAAAGCTAGATTCACCATTAGTTTTAGTGGATCCATCTGTATTGATTTTAATAATGTTATCCGGTGGTTTTTTCCATTTTTTTATTAGTCGTCTAACATTGTTCAATCTATGAGTTTTTTGTTTGTCTGCTGCTAAACAGTCAGGGTTCCAACTCTTCGTCTTATTCTAATTCTCAATTTGTTTTTTAATATAGACTAGTACATCCTTTATGGAATCGGTATCATCGTTTGTTCTTCCAAAGCTTTGTTGATTTCTATAAAACCAAATTCTCCACCAAGAGACCATTAATTCTATAAATTGTGATCTATCAGTTTTTTGTCGAATTTTCTCGATGATTTCATTGATTTTTTTGTTTCTTATGTTTAGGGATGTAATGATACCATATGTATGATAATTCATTTTCTCTATTGTTTTTATGGTGTAGTTACATTGGAATATGAGATGATTCAAATCCTCTAATTGAGCATTGCAATGGATACAACCCTGGGGGATTGATACACCTTTTTCTGCCAATCTAGCTTTTGTTGGGAGTCCGTTTTTCATTATTTTCCAGATAAATATTTTTTTTTTGGGATATGTGTCCATCTTCCAGATCCATGAAGAATCATGGGCCATATATCTCTTGTTTCTGTTAATTAATTCCATGGCAGAATTCGTAGAAAACCAACCATTTTTGCTAATTTCCCAATACATTCTATCATGAATATCATTTAAAGGTATTGGGATAGAGGTTATTTTTTTGGCTAAATCAAGTGGTAAACATTGTTCTATTAGGTCATTATTCCAGATTTTATTTGGCAACATAAAATCAGCTACTAGGGCATTCTTGTTCCGGATTGATTGTGTGTTTATGATATCACATAAAGGGGTGTTCGAGATCCAATTATCCGACCAGAATTTGATTGTTCTGTCATTACCAACTTGCCAAATTAGTCCAGATTTGAATTCATCCATGAGTTCAATCATTTTAGACTATTGCCAAGAGCAATTTCCTTTTTTCTCGTAATGAAATATATGGATTATTTTCAAGTATTTTTCAATAATAACTCTGACCCAATAATTATTCAGTTCTGCTAAGATTTTCCATAGCAATTTGAATTGTAGGGCTTTATTCATGTCCTTAGATTTTCTCAATCCAAGACCTCCTTGTTGTGTCGGTTTACATATTTTTTCTCAGCCTATAAGTCGTTTATAGAAGTTGTCTTTGTTTCAAAAAAAAGATCTATTTAATTTGTCAAGTTCATTGTGTGTGTAGGTAACATAAAACTTTGCATAAGATAGTTTGGTCTTGATGCCAGATTGGTTTTTATTAGTGTTGTTCTTCCTGCTTGGGAAAGAGAATTTGCTTTCCATTTAGACAATTATTGTTGGGTGCTAATTAAGAGATCAACAAAGGTATTCGAGTTGACTCTACCATTAATGATAGGGCAACCAAGATATTTTTCGAGAGATATCATATTTGTGATTGTGAGAATACCTTGTATATTGCTAATTTCTTTTGGTTGGTAACCTTTTTTGTGACTTGAAAAGCCGATTTATGAAAATTTATTTTTTGCCCTGAGATTTTACAATATTCATCAATAATATCCTTAATTTCTTTGCAGTTTTCCTGTTTAGCTTTTGAGAATATCACAATGTCATCCGCAAAAGCCAGGAACGGAATTCGTGATCCTTGTTGAGTGATTTGGAATCCTAGAGGATTTCGAGGTCTTTCTAAAGCTTTTTGGAGTTTTCTAGCAAGGATTTCAGATCCTAAAATAAACAAGAAAGGGGGTCACCATGTCGAAATCCTCTTGATGGTTTAAATATTTATGTGAGTCCATTGTTTACAAGCACCGAGAAAGATACCGTTGTAATGAATTCTTTTATCCAGTTGATAAATTTTTCATGGAATCCAAACTTTTTCATGATTTTAATGATGAAGTTTCATTCAATTCTATCATATGATTTTTCCATATCTAATTTTAGGTCAATGAATCCTTTAGTTTCTTTTTTTTTGATTTAAATGAGTGAAAGATTTCATGGGCAATCAAGATATTATCTTGAATGGCTCTGTTAGCAACAAAGGCACCCTGTAGGGGGTGGATTAATTTTTCCATGGTTCGTTTAAGTCTTGTTGTTATGATCTTCGAGATAATCTTATAAATTATAGAGCATAGACTTATGGGTCTATAGTGATTAGTAGAGTTCGGATTGTCACATTTTGGAATCAAAGAGATGAATGTGTGATTTATTTGTTTGAGCAATTTCCCGAAAAGAAAAAAGCTTTTAACTGCTTTAATAACAGAAGGACCTATAATGTCCCAATATTTTTGGTAGAATTCTGCTATCATACCATCAGGACCCGGTGATTTATCCGAGCCAATGTTAAAGACAGCCTTCTTAATTTCTTCATTGGATACGTTTCTTATTAATTCTAAGTTGTCCTCTGTAGAGATTTCAGTCTGAACTAATTCAAGATTTTCCTAGAGTAGTCTCTGGTTCATATCCTCACTTCTGAACCTTTTAATGAAATCATTTATGATTTCATTTCTGATGTTTTCTTCTCCAGTAATACTTGTTCCTTCTTGTGTTTTAATTTCTTTTATAATTTTTCTATTCCTTCTTCCACTTGCTCTTTTGTGAAAATAGCTAACATTCGTATCAGTTAATTTGATGTGTTTAACTTTAGCTCTTTGGTTCCAGTAAATTTTCTGGAAACAAAGAAGTTTTTCTTTTTTTTCTATGATTCTTATTTGTTTTTTAATGAGATCATTTGTAGGGTAAGTACATATCTCAGTTTGGATTTCAGAGAGCTGTTTTTCTATAGTTTGTAATTGAGTAAATACATTATCAAAAGTACTTTTGTTTCAGATCTTGGCATGTTTCTTAAGTAATTTTATTTTGGATACAAGATTAAACAATCTAGATCCATGATAGTTAGTTCTCCAAGCTTGTTTAACCACATTTCTAAAATCTTTTCTGGTCATCCAGATTTTTTCAAATTTGAAAGGCTTATTTTTAAAAGGTATTGCTGAGTCAAGCTCGATAGAGATGAGACAGTGGTCTGAGCTGGTAAAAGCAAAGTGTTTAATACAGATATCAGGGTACCATTGAAGGATCTAGTGATGAATAAGTACCCTATCCAATTTTTCATATATGTTATCTATTTTTGTTATGTTCTTCCGCCAGGTATAGATGTTTTCTTGAATAGGGGTATCCAATAGTTCACATTCATTCTTAAAATGTCGTAATCTTGCAAATTTTGTCAAAGGTGGTATTAAGCCACCTAATTTTTCAGATGAGTCTTGTATTTCGTTCAGATCTCCCATAATAATGCATGGTATAGGCCAATTTTTAATAAAGGAAATGAGTCCGTCCCAAAACACCTTTTTAGCAGATTCATTTGGTGGAGCATAAGTTAGGATTAACATAAGTTTTATGTTCGTGAGCTGGTTTGTATACTTGATACTAATAAATCTTGTTTCAATTTGGTCAATTTCGAGGATTTCATTAGCAAGTTGGTAGGTCTTCCACATTACGCAAATGCCACCGAGAAGCCCATCGCCGGAACACAGTAGAATTGATCAAAACCCGCTTTTCTCCACACTTTTTCACTTGGTTCTTTGTTTGTTCTTGTTTCAAAGAGTGCAATTAATTGAATTCGTTCAATTTTGCAGCAGGATTCAACATCCATCCAAAAAGTTTTCTTTCCGATTCCACGGTAATTCCAGGTTGTGATCTTCATAAAAAAACAATTTTAATTTTGCCCCATATCATAAGACATCTAGGGAGCTTAATAACATTTGTAATTTGTATTATGTTTTTAATGGTCTTAATAAACAAATGAGGTATACTTCCTTTATTTTTTATTAAACCATGAAGTTTATGACTTGGATCAACAAGGGTTTATAGATTTCCTCCTTTCCAGAAATAATCTTATAGCAGCTATTTTTCCATCTTAGTGGGTTATTTCTATGAAAAAGTAAGGGTTCAATTAGTGCAGCCGTGGTCAGCAACCAAAGAGGCAAAGACTGCACCAACTTTGCTTCAATTTTATTTTTTCCGTGAGACTTAAACTGCTTGGGTTCAAATCACAATTGGTAATATTCTCAAAAACGTGGTTCCTGTCATCAAGAGAGTAGAGGAGAGATATGGTCTGGAGATTTGTAGTATTCCAACTAATATTAGAGCTTTTTTCATGTGTGCGTTATTACAGAAACAAGAATTCAGAGCATCCCACCAGACATAATGACGGTGGCTAAAAGATGCACAAGCAAATGTCGTTGATTAGCCTTATCAAAGTAAATTATCCTAACAAACCCACTAAACAGAAGTATAGCAGACAAGTAAGGGTCGATCCCACAGATAAGGTTTGATGTAGTATGCAACCGTGAATGACAAGTAACACAAACGGGGGGGTTTAGTTATCAAGAGAACAAAGCAAATGAATTGAGTTGAGTTTAGAAAATATAATGAGGGAAAAATAGTTTCACTAGAGCGAAATCCACAAGTACAGAGATAAAGTTCGATCACTGAAATCTATTTCGTCCAAGTTCTTTAATTATCCTTATAGTCGTTCCCACCCTGATCTTAAGTACTATTGATTATCACAGTTGTCAATAGACTTATTACTATGCCAATGATAAAATACCACTGATTCTCACAGTTGTCAGCGTACCTTAGCACCAACACAGCAATAGCAATGCACACAAGGATATAGGATACATGCAAGTAGAAAGACGTACAAGTACTCATTCCCCTACTTAACATGCAACTGATTCTCACTCACAATTGTACGCTCGGAACCCCTATACGCACAATTGTATTTGCCACTAGATATGCACTCGGAACCCCAATATGCAATCCTAGCAATTGATAAAAAGCATTCAACCTAGTTGATCAGGCTAAGAAGAACAACAAGAAATCAATATCAATATAACCAAGAGAATCAATCCAACACTTATAAGGATAAGAACAAGGAATAGAAATCTCACAAACACATCAACTGTACTGCTTCAATCGTCTAGCAGAACAAGGGTGAAGTTAGTTCTCCATCAAAGGGGATGAAAAACTCTATAGAAAATAACGTCTGAAAACGGAAGCAATCAAGTGATGATAAGTCTCGCTCATTAACCTAGAAAAGAGACTTAAATAGTCTTAACAAACTAGGTTAAACTAAAGCTGAAATTAAAGGAAACAGAATAATAATAAAATAAAGTCTCAAATATAAAAGGAAACTAAATCGTCTCTGGCGCGAGGTCATTAAGCACAGCCACCGCGGGGCGGTGAATTCCACCGCGAGGCGTCGAACTTCCACCGCTGGGCGGTGGCATCCTCTGGCGCGGGCTTCATCTTCACTGAGAGTCACCGCCGGGCCGCGGTACTTCTGACGCGGGGCGGTGAGCTCATTTCTCCAGCTCTCTTCTTCTCTGCTTATGCTGCTCTTCAATCCTACCAAGTGTTGGTAGTCTTCTCCATAGATGCTCCATCAGCTCCATCCATCCTCATGCTCCATCTAAGCTGCAAAACCTTGAATTTCTTCACTTCTCTCCAAAACATCTGGATTGCAGACTTAGCACCAAAACTCATCCAAAACCTCTCCAAATCATGCTAATAATTGCTAGTAAAGGTGTATGAAATAACACCTATCACATAATTCAAGGGTTTAACAGAGATTCTTACATTTAACAAGATTCTTAGATTTAACACATAAAGTGAATTCCACTTAAGAGTAGTATGATTGTTAACAAAAGCTCTAGTACATACAAATGATATACCAATTTCATGTCTGCAACAAAGCAGAGAAACACAAATTCTGCAGCTAGCATAAGTATTATGACTAGTCCAGTAGTTGGTCTTCTTGTTCCTGTAAGAGAGTTGTGCCTGGGTTACAAATTTTGCATAGATCAAATTATCAAAAATATTATGCAGTAGCCGATTGTTCAGTTGGTGAAATTGTTGAGAGGCCATCTGCTTTCTAGGCTTCCAAACATGGAGACAAGCCTGATGAGAGTCTTGTTCAAGGTTAAGATGTTCCTTTAGGATTGAAAGATTCAGGATATAACGAGACTTGCTATTAGTCTTTTGTTCAGCACAAACCGGTTTGGGTTGGGTGCACCAGCAAACACAGTAGCACCAACAACTAGTTAAGAAAGCTTTGTCACAACATAATAAGTAGAGGAAGAAGGTAAGACAAACACACCCAAGGGATGACTGAACTTCATTCGACCATTTGTATTCACATGTCAACGGGTAGAAGGTGAGATCACCAGCATAACCAATATGACAGTGAACCCATTTTCCTATTTTCTCATTACAGTTCATGCTCAAACAAACATGTACATATACCAGCACAAGAGGCTAGAGACAGTACATGACTCGTTCTGATTTTTTATCATAGAAACCCAAATTTTTAAAAGAAGGAGATTGTGAGTCTCTTGGTTGGTCCTCAAAGAGGGGTTGTTCAAGGGGTGAGGGGTTGCCTCATTTGATTTCAGAGAAGAAGGTTTAGGAGTCAAGATTTTATCTTTACCCCAGGAGCTGCAGACACCAAGGGGTGTACACAACACCTCCTTCAATTTTTTTTTCTTCATCCATTAGAATGGATAAAGTAGAGTTCACCAAAAACACAACAACAACAAGAGGGAATAACCACAGAAAGCACCAAAGCAGAGTGGTAGAGAAGGGTAAAGTAGATTTCATGTTTTGGTTGTTCACACTATTTTCCACATTGTACATTCCTGTTTGTTTTTCAGAAAACAAGTTCAAATTATACCCGAAGTAGTCAAAAGAGTTCAGTAAGAGTAGTACCGCATTGTTAGACTCTAAGGAACTGTGAAAGACCTTCAAGAGGTGGTTCAACAAAAGCATAAAAAGATGAAAGTCTGGGGGTTCACAGTTGTTAAAGGCCAGCTTGAGGCCGTGAGTGTTTTCATCAGTTTTGGGGATTTTGTCCCAATCAGGAATCACCTGTTCACATGAGGCCGGGTACAGCACCATAGCCATCAGTTCATTCAAATTCAATAGGTAAAGGATAAGGATGAAATAAGTGAAGCACATAGGCAGATAAGCCAGCGAGGTCATCAATGTCATTTCAAAGAAAGTCTGAAGCCCACAAACAACAAAGGAGTCAAGCATCCAATACTCAGTAGAAATCAAACAAGAGATAACAGAGTTGTAATAAGAGTAATCATCAGAAGAGTAAGGGGTACGAAGTATAAGTATCGTGGACCTCTTCCCTCTATGCAATGATATGGATGAAGGAAATTCAACCACCCAAACACAGAAGGAGAAGCCGAATTCAGAGAGATAACACAAAGACATAAACGAAATCATGCTATCAAAGTTCAGGAAAAAGAAGATCTGCAGCAAAAAAGAGAGAGGAAAGGAAAGAAACCACTTGTGTAGGAGCCTCCAGAATCTCCCCGGTCGGTAAGAGGTGAGCGGATGACCACAACAAATCTTTCCTCGACCAGCCAAGCAAGAGCAAGGTCACCATCACAGTACCAGAACTCAGCCTTTGAGTAGTGGTGGAGGTAAGGGTCCCCGAGATGCCAACCAAGCACAGGCATAGAAGAGGTATCTCTACCCTCGTCGACCGCAGTCCAAACCTCCAGCAAGCCCGGATCCCAGACCGGCTCCAGGAAGCTTCCTCCGTCGACGCACGAAGAAGAGAACTGATGCGACGAGATCCTCAGAGATGGAATCGGAAGCAGGATGCAAACGAAGTCCAAACTAACGCGAGGAAGAATGAGACAATCCCCCCAACCCGCGCAAGTTTTCGAATCCCAATCAGAGGAAATGACCCAACCAGTGAGAAGAGTTTTGTGAGAAGTGATTTGGTCATGATGGAGATTGAGATTTAGTTGAAGATTGAGATCGGGAATAGGTTTGTAGTGTCTTAGTTCAAAGAGCGGCGATGGCCGAAAAATATTTAGGGTTTTAGGGGGCGGGTTGGGGAGAGGGCTTGGGAGCGTTTTCTGGTTCATGTTGTGGTGTGCGTTCATTTTCATGGCTTTCATTTTCCTTTATTAATAGTACTGCAATATTAATAGTTTTTACTTGCATTTTGCATGTTTAACCTATTCTCGTAATTTCACAGTTTTTACTTCACACTTAATGGTTTATTTGGTTCATATATTTATAAAGATTTTGCTATAGATAAATATTTATTTAATATATGGTGTTTAATACAAAGTAGTTATGAATGCAATTTAATGATAAATTGTGAAGAATTTATTGCATAAATCTCAAATATTTTTCTTGAATAAGTATATTTATTAACAAAAAAACATTATAACAAACAAGGCTTACGGTAGTTTTACATTTTTATTTTTAATATTAGAATAAAAAATTTAAAATAATGTAAACTATCCTTTAAAGTAAAAATAGGTAACACCCTAAATTACCTTAGGAATATTAGAACACGTATCCGAAATCACCTAAGGCTTAATATTGATCGCAAATACGAAAAGTGATACATAAAACTTTTATAAATGCATAATATTGTCTTATAAATGACGTTACGGAAAATAGCAACTAAATCAAATAACAAAATAGTAGCGGAAGACTTAATGGAAAATACCAAAATTATACAATAGGTCATAAACTTAAAATCTAACTTCAGGGTCTTCAACCTTATTATAACAAAATATTAAAAACAACAGTTGCCTTTCAACGTCGGGATTCTGCTTCTTCACACTTGGAAATAATTACCTGATGTGTCGTATGGAACGGATGACATCAGTCAACCATGCAAGGAATTCAACCATGCAAGGAATAGGAAAGTTTGGTTAATCTAATGAAAAACTAAACAATGGTATTTATGAGAGGTTCTAAGTGGTCATATCACTTACTATCATTGTCTCTCGAATAAAAGTCGATAAACGATATATAACTAAAACTCCCACTGAAACATAGAAAGAGATATGATTCAAAAGAAGACTCCAATAGATTGAGTCTTATCGAAATTATGTGTGTTTGTTTGTGAACATTTATAATTATCACACCAAGAATTTAAAAACGACTCATTTGACTAATTGGGTCCTTAACCAACCTCACCGCATGCGTGGTGTGCAAATCAGATTGGTAAGAGGACTTACTTAGATAGGAGTCGTGGTGTGCAAATCAGATTGGTAAGAGGACTTAATTAGATAGGAGCCCGAGCGGTTTCCACATTGTACTTATTGCCCGAAATTTATTAATTATGTGCATAAAAGCACTTATCTTATTTAATTTCAAAACGTGCATTACATTAAAGCTTTTAATACACATCATCTCGATACGAGAATTTGTTATGGGACAAATCCTGAATAATGGCACTAGCTAAGTGCACCACCACTTATATTCGAATAAGGATAACACTCATTACCAAAAGTACTAGGGCAATAATCCTCATAATACCAAATTTTAAAGAGACAGATAAACCTCGCAAGATATATAACGTTCCTACGAATACTCGTATCAACTAAGCATACAAGTCCACACCAATTTGTACATCAAAGTCCAACTAGCACCCTATAATAATAATAATAATACTAATAATAATAATATATACAAGGGTCGTCAATAACAATATATACAACCTAATATATGATTCATTCTTCCACACCATTATACCACACAAGTTCTCAAACACAATTTTCAACAATATTAATCCCAACTTAATTAGAAAAATTAATTAATTATCAATTAAGAAAAATATGGAATAAATTGCACAAGCGAACCGCCACTTGTCTCGAGTTAAAGTTTTGGTTGAACGACGTAAGGAAGAAGTTGATCTCGACCAACGAACCAGATTCCTAATTCGTTTTCATCCTAGTGGCGATTCAGAGACGTACCCAATTCACACAAATAAATTATAATTAGATCATTTATTCATGAATAGAAAATTGAACGTTACTCGTATTGAATCCAATCGGATTGATTTAAATCTAAATAAATCAATTATCAATGTTACACCAATATAAGACATAACGATTATTCATACGATACCAACAAATCATTTAGTCGTATATTCTATATAATCATATTACAAATAAATTAATTATTTAATTTATTTACAACACCAAATACTTATTTAACCAAATATATTATCTATTTATAATGTTAAAAATTAACATTTTACAACCTAAGATAATACCATAAAATTTAAGTTTAATTTAATTTTAACATCAACAAAATTAAATCAACCCAAATTATCCCTAAGTATTCTTAATTAGCTAAATAAGCAAGATTAAACTTAAAAAAACACAAAACACGATTTCAGGTATTACCAAAAGTAGAGGACAAGCAGGTCGGTACAAATTGGCTCGATTCTGGCTCGATTGACCACCAAATGGCTCGTGGTTGGTGGTGTTGGATTCTTGACTTCGATACGAAGATTTGGACACTTGAATCGTGAGTATAGATGCTCTGAGGAGGGATAAATTTTACTCAAGAACAACCGAAATGCTCTGAAATTCTATAAACCTTAAGGCCTGAAATTGGATGAATTGGGTGAACGATTGGATGGGTATTTATAGGATAATGTATCCTTGAATGTAATCAACACAATCCCGCAAACCTCGCCTCCCAATTTAATCAGATGATGACGAATTTTGAAGTATTCAATTTGGTGCTATTCGAACGGTATTTTGATTTCCGGATTAATTCCCGGTGATTTCGCCCATATTAATCACAATTGATGGAGGGGTTTAATGAAAAAAATTCTTATCTACAATTCTCATTGATTAATTTGACCAATCGGGTCAAAAAACGGACTGAAATCCGCCATGGAAGGAGATTTCCCGCGCGCTGCTGCTGAAGGTTGAAGATGATGGATGATATTCACGATCCACCCCCTTTTATGCCTAATTACATATTTTTGCCCAACTTTTCAAGTTGCGGTAAAATACCCCTATTTTAAACTTCAAAAATTACAAAATTACCCAAACTTATTTATTATGTTATCCTAAGTTTATGTGTATATATATATATAGGACGCGGTTCGGGTGCGAAAGGCTGTTAAAATACAAAATACGAAAGATTTTCAGCCGTCCACCGTGACCAAATCTACGACTGGGGAAAATAGGAAAAATACTCTTTATTTATTCACATGCGCTTTATTAATTTCAAAAAAAAGGCAATCAGACCATATTATTCGCTCACTGTGTTATTCGCTCGCCTTCAAATGCACCTTATGTTTATAAGCTTGCATTTTACGTTTATTTTCTTGCACTTTATTTTTGTTCGCTTGCACTTAGTGTTTATTTGCTTGCACTTTATGTTTTTTTGCTTGCACTTTTCTTATATGCTTGCACTTTATGTTTTCCTGCTTGCACTTTTATTTATCTGATTGCACATTGTGTATATTCGTATGCACATTTTGTTTGCTTGCATTTTATTCTTATATGCTTGTCAACAATGTTTTCCTTCTTACACATTGTGTATATTCGAATGCATTTTATGTTTATTTGCTTGTACTTTATGTTTATTTCCTTGCACATTATGATAGGTTCAAGTGATTAAACAACAGAAAGTACAAGCCAATAAAAAAAAAGTGCATGGAAATACAGAATAAAGTGCAAGCAAGTGAACAGAAAGTGCAAACAAATATGAGATTAAAAAATATTTAAAATGCAAGCAAGCGAACAGAAAGTGCATCAGAATAATGAATAAGTGCAAGCGAATAGAACGAAAGTGCAAGTTGTTAAACAGAAGTGCAAGTGGTTAAAGAGGAAGTGTAAATGGATAAAAAAAAGTACAAGGGATTAAACAACAGAAAAGTGCAAGCCAATATGAAGAAAGTGCATGGAAATACAGAGTAAAGTGCAAGCAAGTGAACAGAAAATACAAGCAAATATGAGATTAAAAAATATTTAAAATGCAAGCAAGCGAACAGAATGTGCATCAGAATAATGAATAAGTGCAAGCGAATAGAACGAAAGTGCAAGCTGTTAAACAGAAGTGCAAGTGGTTAAAGAGAAAGTGCAAATAAATAAATAAAAAGTGCAAGGGATTAAACAACAATCAAATTACAGTGTGAAATTTAAGTAGTGTGTGAAATTCATCAAACAAACAAACAAAAAAGAATTAGAAAAGCTGGAGCGAAAAAAAGAAGGCGGGAGCGAAAAGCTGGAGCGAAAAAAAAAAGAATTAGAAAGCGCGTGTAACAATGCAAAAAGCTGGAGCAAATCGGACGGTTAAAAAACTTTCGTATTTTGTATTATAACCATCTTTCGCACCTGACACTTTTCCATATATATATATTAACCCAAATGTAAGATTAAAGGAAAATTAAATTAGGTTAAACTTAAGCTTAAGTGACACTTTCTCATAAACTTAACCATATTTAAATCTTAATTAACATATTGTTAATCTTAATGTAAAAAAATTAGTATAAATTGATAAGTTTGTTTATATTAAAATGAACATAGTGTTAAAATAAATTTAATTAAACCATGACTGAAAGATGTAACATACTTAGAGTAAGAATATAATTAATCTATTTCCTTTTGAAATAATGTAATAAACACCATAAATCCTTTATTATAAATAGAATTGAAAATTACATTCATACCCTTATATAAAAATGAGGGATATTATAAAATAATATTCCTTGGTTTTATTGGAATGTTATTATTGAAATGATTCAAGTGAGAATGATTATTACGGCGTAAAATGAGGGATTACAATTTCATTAAAAGGGCATGTGTCATGCACATGACCCCTTGGTCAAACATTTCCTTGCCGATCTATGCCAGTCTCTGGTGATCAACGTCGACGTTGACCAATCAATTTTATTTTATTTTTCGGGGCCAAATTTTTATTGGGGGCAAATTTTTTTATGCACATTCGTTGCAAGAGTTATGCATATTCAAACAGGATTTCATACACTTTTCAAAAAAATCCAATACATGTTAAAAAACTAAATGAATTGCACATATTATACAAGAATAGATGCACATGTAAACTAATTTATCTGCACATGCATGCAAAAACGTATGCACTTCAAGATTCATTCACACACGGTCTAAAACTCATGCACATTTTCAATACAAACCTGATATATACACACTTAGTACAAATTAGGTCCACATATAAGCCATTATTCATGCACATACACACATAGACATATGCACTTCACACGTAATGCACTGAATGTGCATGCAGAATGACGTGAATGTGCATAATGTTTGCACTGGATGTTCGGGAAAAAATCTGCCTTAAAGAGAAACATTTTAGGAACGAAAAAAGTTTGGCCAATTAAAAGTGCATGAAATCTTGCTTGATGTGCAGATTTTTTGCACTAAATGTGCATATAAAATTTTAAACCGGATAAAAAACAATTTCGCCCGAATAAAAAAAAGTATTGGTCAACGCCGGTAAAAAGTGCATGAAATCATGTGTGAATGTGCAAAACTATTGCACTAAATGTGCATATAAATTTTGGCTCAGATACAAAAAAAAAAATCACCCAAAAAAATTAAAAAATTGATTGATCCACTTAAGTGGTCATATCCATGTCATCTGGCCACTTAAATGAAACTTTAATCTCTGTCATTGGATGGGAGCTAGACCTGTCAACTGGGTCGGGTCGGGTCAAGTCGGATTCGGGTCGATCGGGTCCGTTAAAATTTTCGGGTCGGGTTGACCCAGCAGGTCGAATGTTCTTATTTTTTTATGATTAATATTATGATTTTTAAATTTAATAAAATAATTATATTAAAAAATATTATATAGTTATTTAATAAAGTCTTTTAAAATATTTAATGTAAATGAAATAAAATATATGAAATAACGGGGTTCCACGAGCTCGAATTCACTATTCGAGTCGGGTCGGATCCTTTGGATTCGGGTCCTTCTTGATCCTGTGACTTTCGGGTCGGGTCTCGACCCAAAAATGTTGAGTCGGATCGGTTTTTGACATCTCTAATGGGAGCCCATCCAAAAGTGAAATTTATTTCATTTTACACCATAAGATTGGTTTACACTAGATCAAGCCCCATGTTAATATATACCAAACATGATACAAGTCTAAATTTTCAATCATTTTTCTAGGCATGCCTTTTTTTATAATTCCGCTAACACCTTTTATTGGAGGTAAAATGAATATGCATATTGAAATTTAAAATAAATTTTATATAAAGTAGAAAAATTGAGAGCTAAACCTCTAGTGAATATGTAAGAAAACTACACGAAAATAGTATAAGAACAAAATTCTTTATTGGAATGATTGATAAGGTGTATTAAGAGATTATGAAAATTAGAGATAGACTTGAAAATTTATATGATAGAAGAGAATATGAAATAAAAATTTTATATAATTATTTTAAATAAAAAAGATAATAAAGTATTACAAAATATATTTATGAAATACATGTAAATGTAGAAGATTTCAAAGTTTGTATCATTCATGAATTGTACGGAGATAAACATAGAATGCAAAAAATATAATTAAGCTATATCATTTATTATATCCCATTAAATAGAATTATATATATATGATAAGTTTTATTTTCAAATAAATAATTCAATATAAGTATTGAATTGAATTAGGCTACGTATTATGGTCCAAACCACATATATAAACTAAATTATTATGGGTTACATTCTAGGTGTAGGATTAATTATTTAATTAAGCATGGCTACATGATGGCTGTATTTTTTTATATTAAATATCATAAAATTTTAATTTACACATTATATCAAGTTTTAGGTGTACGTATAATTATGTATTATTGAAAATACTTGCTTTCTTTTATTTTTTATCATATTTGTTTATATTACATGTGTGGTGGAAGAAATTAATTTCCTTATTTATTTATCACATTCTAGTAAATATATTTTTATGATACATATGATAAGTTATATTTGGTAATTAAGAAGATTGATAAAGATAAAAGTTACTGTAAATTATAAAAAAGAAAAAGGGTAGAGTGGTAATAGAATATTGAAAATTGCCTACATGACATATCGCACATATCGCACAGGTCGACACGTAGAAAAGAGAAATATTACTTTATTATATGTATATAAATATAAAAAGGTTGTTTTTCTATAATTAATCCTTTTGAATGGATGTCACATTAAATGTTACTCATGAAAAAAAAGTATCGTTTGTCTATAAATACAAAATATCATTACTTCCAAGTTCCAAGTGTATGAATGACAAGTAATATTTTTCGTTGAGGACATTTAAGTATATAACTAGTGTAACACCCGTATTACGTACGGGTTAACATAATCAAAGAAAAATATAGCAATGTGAAATTTAAAATATAATTTATAAGCAAATATAACACTAAATAAGAAAATAGAATTGATAAAAGTAGATTATAAACAATCAGATAACATTTATATATATATCATATAATTAATAGTGATTGAACATGAACTCTACCCGAATTAACTTGGTTAAAAGCTAACATATGTATCTATTCTATTTATTTTTTTAAATATAAGGAGAAAAAGAAGTTGGACTTCGCAAAAAAGAGAAAGAATGAAAAGATTGATATTCGATACATTAAAGGTGAGCAAAAGTATCCGATCCGGCCGACCCGATCCGATAACCCGCCAATCCGAACCCTAAAAGTCCGTATCCGAAAACATCCGTTTAATATTTATCCGAATCCGATCCGATCCGGGTGATTTTTCCGGATACGGATCGATATATTTTGTTTACCGGATATCCGGGAATCCGGTACTATAAATATATAATATATATATGTTTTTATAACTTATATACAATGTTTAATTAGTTTAGATGATCTCAAAATGGTACTTGTACATTTTTAAGTAATTAAACCACTTTAATTCTCCAATACAACATTCCTTATTTTTTTCCTAATAATAAAAAAACAACCTTGATTATTATACTTATAAAATTAAAACCCTAAATCATGTACTAATTTTCGCATCACTAAGCAGAGCAAATATGTTTTTTTTTTGTCAAGACTGAGTGTTTATCATTGAATTGAACTTTGATTATATAAGTTAAAGCTACAACTTTATATATACTCCTCTTGTTATATAATATATACGTTTATGGTTCTCAATCTGAAAATGTTGACAAGTTTAATTGTTTGAAAAAATTACAAGGACTTGCAAATGGTGTTGATGTTTGACATTTAGTTTGCACTTTACGGATTGTTAGTTTTGATTGAATTAAAAAAATTAATTTTATTTTTAATTGGTTTTCTAGTAACCAGATAATTTGGATATCCGAGTCGAATATCCGATCCGATCCGGATAATATTTACCGGATATCCAGTCCGAAGCGGACCGGATACAGATAGGAGTTTTGTAAATATTTTTTACCGGATCGGATATATCCGTTTGCTCACCCCCTACATTAAATGCAATCAACAATTTTACTTCTTCTATTTTTAATTAGTAATTTACCATACCTAACAATGATTAATAATTAAATAAGTTGACTTAGATGACATCTATATTTATTAAATTTTTTGAGCAAATTTTAATATTTTTAATCAATAAAATATTTAATTTTAGGAAAACAGAAAAACATGACCATGTAAATTGGATAGTGGACTGGTGGAAAGTTTTGTAGTTATAATTTTATGAACATGTGTTAGCCCCTAGTGTAGCCACATGTCAGACATACAAGAGGCCAAGTGGCAAATTCTTTTCTAAAAAAGTTCCTTCAACTTTAATTTATTCGGGTAGATACGAGTACGTTAAATTTAACATATATAAAGGATGATTTTTAATAAAAAAGTTTAAGGAGTGGTTAAATGCAAATAAAATAAGGGATGATTTTTGGTAAAGTTGAAAATAAGGAGTGGTCAGGTGAAAATTTGAAAATAAGGGGTGGTTAAGTGTAAAAATCCGATTAATTAGTCTAATTCGCATATAAGCTCAGGTAAATAATACAAAACTATCCATTATATTGTGGTATTTGCAAAAAATCATTCCTTATTTTGGTCTTCATAAAAACACCCCTTATAACAATTATGTTTGCACTAAATCACCCCTGGCCTTTTATATTATGCTTTTGTTAACTTGTTAAATTTCTTATCATCTGTCGCCCATCACTATTGGTGCACCAATGAAGACTGAAGCTTCCAACTCATACTTTCATCCACATATCAAATAGTACGACTTAAGATAGAGAATAAAATCCATGACAACTATCTTATCTATACTTGCATTGATTCATCGATTCAATGAAATTAAGGTTATGTAATTTTAGTGACATCATTTTCATTGTTATCTTTAGTTAAAACATTTAAACCCCACCTGTATCGAGGGTATGAATCGAGCCAACCTCTTCGATATGAATTTGGTGGAGACAATGGTTTTCCTGCTCCTCGACGATAACAAATGGGAGGATCTTGGAGTTTGCCATGGACCTAAGAAGCCTTGCTCGCTTCAAGGACGTTAGCGAGAACGATGCCAAAGAGGCAGATTGCGACCAAATATAGAGAACCATCATTAATTGAAAGTGAAAGAAAAAAACACTAACCAAATGCTTAAAAATGATAGGGTGGTGTCCCTGCCCCGTTTCTGTTCATGCAGAACAATAAATATTTTTATATATTTTATCGCTCTTTTTAATGTATGCTCTTAGAGCATATATTAAGAATTCATTTAAAAGAAATTGTTACCCTAAACAAAAATGCTTTAACCCGTCAAAAAAAATCTATAAATATATAATATCCAATATAATATTTTTAAAAGAAGGTATTTAACCTATGCTTTACGACATAGAAAAGAAAAAAATGATTTAATTTATTCTTGTTTGTGATTTGTACGTTGCATGAGTTGCACAAGTTATACCTTCAATGTATTTGAATTGGAATAAAAAGATGAAAAGATAACTAAAATATGAAAAATATTTGTTATAATGTGAAATGAAATTTATTATAGATGGACAAGTAAACTCAATAACTTATAAATATGAGATCTTTAGGTTAGTTTTTTCCTAAAATCAGATCATTAGGTTATATAGTTAATGGAATAAAAAACTAGTTTCATAATCACTTTTTCATTGTTCATTTTGAATTCCAACTTATAAAAATACGGAAAAGCTATATGCACGCGGTTTCGCATCTAAATGGACGCGAAACCGTGTGCGTAGCTTAGCAGTACGAAACCGTGCTGCTAAGCTACGTGCACAGGGGTAAAACGGGTATTTTGCCCATGACAAACCTGTGCGCGTAGCTTACGCGCACAGGAAAAAATGCAATTTACCCGTGCGCGTAATCTACGCGCACCAAAAAAAAATGAATTTTTTTCTTCTTCCCATAATCATGTAGAGAATTTCAATATGAGTCCGTACATATAAAATTCGTCCAAAATGGACATCGTTTGCCCCTCCAAAATCCCAAAAAACGAAGCCTTTCCACCCATTTTTTTTACAATTTGGTGTCCGGCATATAACGCATTGTAGTGATTTTTTTTTGTATTTTTTGCATTTTTCTACTATAATTTTGTATAAAACTTTAATACGAGTCCGTACATAGACCTGTCAAAAACCGACCCAACCCGAAAGGACCCGAACCCGACTCGACCCGAACGCAAATTCGAGCTCGCGGGTCCCCTTTATTTTATATATTTTATTTCATTTATATTAAATATTTTAATATACTTTATTAAATAATAATATAATATTAATTATATTATTATAATTATTTTATTAAAGTTAAAAATCATAATAATAATCATAAGAAAAGGACATGTTCGACCCGTCGGGTCAACCCGAACCCGCCCGACCCAAAAATTTTACCGACCCGAACCCGACATGACCCGAACCCGACCAACCAGACCCAGTTGACAGGTCTATCCGTACATATAAAATCCATATAGTTACACTTATGTACTATAGTATTTCATTAAATTTCGTATGGTTACACTTATATACTATAATATTTCATATAGTTACACTTATATACTATTGTAATTCATTAAATTTCATATAGTTATACTTATATACTATAGTATTTCATTAAATCTAGTATACTTAGACTTATATACTATAGTATTTAATTATATTTCATACAGTTACACTTGTATACTATAGTATTTCATTAAATTTCATATAGTTACACTTATGTACTATAGTATTTCATTAAGTCTAGTATAATTAGACTTATATACTATAGTATTTCATTATATTTCATATAGTTATACTTATGTACTATTGTAATTCATTAAATTTCATATAGTTACATTATATATTATAGTATTTCATTAAATTTCATATAGTTACACTTATGTACTATAGTATTTCATTAAGTCTAGTATAATTAGACTTATATACTATAGTATTTCATTATATTTCATATAGTTATACTTATGTACTATTGTAATTCATTAAATTTCATATAGTTACATTATATATTATAGTATTTCATTAAATTTCATATAGTTACACTTATGTACTAAAGTATTTTATTAAGGCTAGTATAATTAGACTTATATACTATAGTATTTCATTATATTTTAAATAGTTACACTTATGTACTATTGTAATTCATTAAATTTCATATAGTTACACTTATAAACTATAGTATTTCATTAAATCTAGTATACTTAGACTTATATAATATAGTATTTCATTATATTTCATACAGTTACACTTGTATAGTATAGTATTTCATTAAATTTCATATAGTTACACTTATGTACTATAGTATTTCATTAAGTCTAGTATAATTAGACTCATATACTATAGTATTTCATTATATTTCATATAGTTACACTTATATACTATTGTAATTCATTAAATTTCATATAGTTATACTTATGTACTATAGTATTTCATTATGTTTCATATAGTTACACTTATGTACTATAGTATTTCATTTTATTTCATATAGTTACACTTATGTACTATAGTATTTCATTAAGTCTAGTATACTTAGACTTATATACTATAGTATTTCATTATATTTCATATAGTTACACTTATATACTATAGTATTTTATTATATTTCATATAGTTACACTTACAAAATACTATATTACATAAGTGTAACTATATGAAATACTATAGTATATAAGTCTAAGTATACTAGACTTAATGAAATACTATAGTACATAAGTGTAACTATATGAAATTTAATGAAATACTATAGTACATAAGTGTAACTATATGAAATATAATTAAATACTATAGTATATAAGTCTAAGTATACTAGACTTAATGAAATACTATAGTACATAAGTGTAACTATATGAAATAAAATGAAATACTATAGTATATAAGTCTAAGTATACTAGACTTAATGAAATACTATAGTACATAAGTGTAACTATATGAAATTTAATGAAATACTATAGTACATAAGTGTAACTATATGAAATATAATGAAATACTATAGTATATAAGTCTAAGTATACTAGATTTAATGAAATACTATAGTACATAAGTGTAACTATATGAAATTTAATGAAATACTATATTACATAGGTGTAACTATATGAAATATAATAAAATACTATAGTATATAAGTCTAAGTATACCAGATTTAATGAAATACTATAGTACATAAGTGTAACTTTATGAAATATAATGAAACTCTATAGTACATAAGTGTAACTATATGAAATATAATGAAATACTATAGTATATAAGTCTAAATATACTAGATTTAATGAAATACTATAGTACATAAGTGTAACTATATGAAATATAATGAAATAATATAGTATATAAGTCTAAATATACTAGATTTAATGAAATACTATAGTACATAAGTGTAACTATATGAAACATAATGAAATACTATAGTATATAAGTATAACTATACGAAATTTAATAAAATAGTATAGTACATAAGTGTAACTATATGAAATATAATGAAACACTATAGTATATAAGTGTAACTATACAAAATTTAATGAAATACTATAGTATTTTATAAGTGTAACTATATAAAATATAATGAAATACTATAGTATATACTATATTATATAAAGTTTTTATTCTCGATTTTTGGCTTTTTGGAGGGGAAAACGATATCCATTTTGGATGAATTTTATATGTACGGATAGACCTGTCAACTGAGTCGGGTTCGGGTCATGTCGGGTTCGGGTCAAATCGGGTTCGGGTCGATTGGGTTGGTATAATTTTTTGGTCGGGCGGGTTCGGGTTGACCCGGCGGGTCGAACATGTCCTTTTCTTATGATTATTATTATGATTTTTAATTTTAATAAAATAATTGTAATAATATAATTAATATTATATTATTATTTAATAAAGTATATTAAAATATTTAATATAAATGAAATAAAATATATAAAATAAAGGGGACCCGCGAGCTCGAATTTGCGTTCGGGTCGAGTCGGGTTCGGGTCCTTTCGGGTTGGGTCGGTTTTTAACAGGTCTATGTACGGACTCGTATTAAAGTTTTATACAAAATTATAGTAGAAAAATGCAAAAAATACCAAAAAATTTCACTACAATGCGCTATATGTCGGACACCAAATTGTAAAAAAAATGGGTAGGAAGGCTTCATTTTTTGGGCTTTTGGAGGGGCAAACGATGTCTGTTTTGGACGAATTTTATATGTATGGACTCGTATTGAAATTCTCTACATGATTATGAGAAGAAGAAAAAATCATTTTTTTTTGGCTGCGCGTAGCTTACGCGCACTGGTAAATTGCATTTTTTTTCTTGTGCACGTAAGTTACGCGCACAGATTTGTCACGGGCAAAATACCCGTTTTATCCCTGTGCACGTAGCTTAACAGCACGAAGCCGTGCTGCTAAGCTAAGCGCACGGTTTCGCGTCCATTTAGACGCGAAACCGCGTGCATATAGCCATTGCCTAAAAATATATCTTCATGAAAATAAGTTTGTATGAGCATTATTTTTGTGTTATATGTGCTAGCTAATTTTTAATAAAAATACGCTTTTTACTTGCATTTTGCATTTTAAATAAGTCTGTATGAGCATTATATTCGTATTTTCCACCAAAAATACGCTTTTTTCAAATAAAATTTAGTTGTGACAAATTATTCCCTTTTTTGCCTTTTTTAGTATGGCATTTAGTTTTCTTAGATTAAATGGCCCATATTCATTCTCTTTTCTCATCATAGCGCCTTTTCTCACCAGATCCGGATCCTTATGTTAAATAATAAATTTAATATAATATACATGTAAAATTATGTTTTTTGACTAATATATATCCATATATATTCTAGAATATGTAAGAACATCTTTGTTGAAGTAGGAAAATAGCCATATATTATCATATCAATTGTATTTGTAAATAACTTTTTTTCATAATAAAATACAGAAAAATTTAAATTTTAGTATTCTAGTTTAAAAATATTTAGACCAAAATTTGTAAGTAAATAGTATTTCTTACTAATATAGTTTTACTTTAAGTATAAATTAAAAGTATTGTTACACCCCCGACTCATGTCGGTAGTGCCACACGCCAGTGACCTCAGACTGTAAAGTCCAAAGCCACCCTAGGCTTTAAACGGAACAATTATGCTTAAATAAATAAAAAATGACAGAGTAAATAGCGGAAGACTTTGTATAAGAAAACTCAATACTTTTATTAAAACTCCTCTCGCAAATTGAGAAGGACAGTATTACAACAAAGTGAAATTACAGCGGGAGACTTTTAAAATAAAACCCTAAATACATGAAGATTTTATCTAAGTATTACAATTTATTAATAATATCATATTGATACTAAACTCTATGAAATAATATAACTTTAGAGTACAACCTTCAACTGTAAGCCTTCGACTTCGATTTGTTACTTCAAGGTTGTCTGAAACCAAACACTAATGTGTCGTATAGGACGGATGACACCAGCCAACCATGCAATGAAAAGGAAAGGTTGGTTAGTCTAATGAAAAACTACGTAAGAGTATTTATGTGAGGTTCTATGTGATCATATAACTAAAATACTTCCACTGAAACGAAGGATGACAAAAGATATATGCACCAAGATAATACCAGAATGAATGTGGGTATTATGGGAAGAAGATATGATTTGTTTGGGAACGTTTTAAATTACACACAACATATATAAAACTCCATTGAATAATTGGGCTCGACCAACCTCACCGCATAATGCGAATCCAGATTGAAAAGACGACCCGCTTAAGCTGGAGCACGAGCGGTTTTCAAGTTGTACTTCTCGCTCGAAGTTTATTAATTATGTGCTCACAACACTTATCTTATTTAATTTCACCACACCACAATTATTCTTAAAGCTTTTCATACAATCTCGAATAAAACGAGAACAACACAGGGCGATATTACGTCCAACCCAATTGCACTAGCAAGGTGCTTAAACACCTCTTATCCTTAACGAGTGGATAAGGAACAATGGTCACGACCTTAAAAGTATTAAGGAATTATTCCGACTAATATCGAGTTATAAAGAGAACATTATGCCTTGCAAGACCATAATATCTCTGACACATGACTATTAAGTCCATATTTAATGACTATAAAGTCCACACGTAACATGCAAAGTCCACATACAATGTCGTCATTAAGACAATATAATATTAATAATGCACAACCATATAACTATATATATATATATCGATAATAACTATCAACCTATATATGAAAATCATATAAGCACACAAGTGTTCCCAAACATTAATTAGGTTTTAGAAATTACCCAATTAATTACCAATTAATTTTAATATTAATTGTCGATTAAATAATGAACTGAAATGACAAGAGTGAACCACCACTTGTCTTGAATCACTGAGAATGTTGAACGGCGTTTCGGAGATGGTTGCTTTCGAAAAGCAAATTGGCTCCCTGTTTTAATCCCATTCCAAAAGTAATTTCGAGACGTATCCAAATCATACACAATAATCAAATATATACAGATAATTTATTCAATATCGGAATTTGAAGGATACAATGTCTCGGTTTCTAATTGAATTTATTTAACCCATAAATAAATCAATTTCAAGACTTTTTGATAAAACGATTATTTATACGATTAAAAATTCATTAGTCGTATATTTTAAATAATCATAACATAAATAAATTAATAAAATAATTTATTCATAATCCTAAAATTTTCTAAGTCAAAGTATTATCTAAATGAATAGTCATAATTTACCCCTTCACAATATAAGATAATATTATAAAAATTATTATTATTTTCATTTTCATAAAATCAAATTAATCCTAAAATATTTTTCACTAATCTGGATTAATTAATTTAACCAAGATTAAGCCAAAAATAAATAAATAAAATACCCAAAATCACGAATTGGATTAAATCCCAACCTCACCGGAATCGTCTCTTGACACCTCGTCGGAAAAGCTTCACATTGGACGGCGGTGGTTGATCTCCGACGACGAAAAGAGATGGCTTTCGAAGTGGGCTTGAAGACGAAGCTAAGGGTGTATCCAATTGCTAGAATAAAGCTCATACAAGATCTAATTTTGGGGAAGAACACTCGGTTTCGGGATTTAAGGTTCGTGGACTGGATTGAAAAATTGGGTGAATTGGAGAGCCGATCAAGAGAGTATTTATAAGGCTATTGAAGGTGTTAATGCCCCCAACAATATCCCACATATCACGCCCTCCAGTTTAATCTCAAACGATCGAATTTTGCATTTGAATGAATCGGCCCCAAAAACGACACGAATTTTGCATTTGAATGATTTCGTCGTCTTCAATTCGAATTAGATGTGTGATAAGATCCTATGCCCAATAGGTAATTGAGAGAATCGGCCTTGAATTGATCAGATTTCCGCCATTGAAGTCCCAACTCCAAGCTTGCGATTCGGCTGGAGGTAGAAAACATAGTTTTGGCTTAATTACAATCGGGCCCTCTTACTTTTGGTTTGTGGCGAAAATGCCCTCCAACAACTGTTCATAAATTATAAAAATTGCCCACACTTAATATTTTTAATGTTCTAAGTTTGTAATATTATTTTAACCCAAAATTAAAGTATAAAAAAATTAACTTAGGTTAAAATAAGATTAAGTTATTTTTCTTATAAATTTAACCATACTTAAATCTTTAACAAAAATTTGTTAAATTTGATTTAAATATTCTAAGTCAAATTTGATAAGTTTTATTTAAATTTAGAATCAATATAATGTTAAAATAAATTTAAATAATTTACAACTTAAAGTTGTAACAACTTATGTTAAGAAACCTATTTTATTTCTATTTTTGAAATAATGAGATAAATACCAAAATTTCTTTATTTAGAAATAGAGTTGGGAAATTACATAATTATCCTTACTAAACTTGAGGGTTATTACAAATATATACACCTTAAACTCATACTCAATAGTAAATTAGAGAATAAATAGAATAAATTACAAATGTAGTAAAAAATATATAATTAATCTTATAATTTTAAAATTGGAAAACATTTTTATAATAAAATATGTTTACACTATTTTTTTATGAATATAGTATTTAGTATAAGTTAAAAAACATAAGGCTTAAAAGCATACTCAATTATAAATTAGAACCATGGAGCAAAGGAAACACAATTTTAACTCACATCCATGATCTGTATTAGTATATCATTAACAACTACTCCCTCCGTATGAAAAAGATTGTCATTCTAGAGTTTGAAACACTTATTAAGAAATATAATAATTATCCTATATTCTCATAAATTTTTCTTAAATTTTATAATTATTTAATAACTCATCTCAATTGTAGCCAATAAACATAGAGAATTTGTATAAAAAGAGCCAAAAAATACAATTTCCGATGTCAAACCTCGTAACTCACCAATACATTATTACATAAACACCTAAAATGACAATTTTTTTTGTACAAAAATTATGGGCTAAAATGACAACCTTTTCCATACGGAGGGAGTATAAAATTTATATATTTTGTTATATTATATAAGAACGAAAAAATTATAATATAAATATAATTAATAAAAATACCACATTTAAGATAATTTTTTATTGTAGATTTTAAATAAGGTTATTATTTATTAAGAATGGACGCAATTAATTGGTCACAATCTTTCGAGCATATTTATTATATTTTTAATTAATTCTTATGAGTCGACCAACTGATCCTGATGAGGGTTGTATACTTGTTATAACAGGTAATTCTTTACAAATATCTTAAATGTGAGATCAATCAAGGTGAGCAATGAATGAATACCATGATACTACACATAATGGTTTAATCGCAATGATGAGATTTACTATTGAAAATGTTTAATCCTATGCAATCCTATGCATTAGAATTTTAATTCATTTATGTTTGTTAGATCTAAATCTCCATACTTTATAAGGAGAGTTTATATAAGTTGTTGTTATAAAAAAAGACTTTCGCCGCTGATTTATTTGTATGATTTTATTACATGTTTTACAAACTTTGTTCGATGCTAAGTCTTTGATGACTTCAAACATTAAAATCTAAAGTCATTAGCGTATGAGACTTTCAACATAAATCGGGGGTGTTACATTAGCACATACATAAACAACAACATTTTTAGGAGTGCCAAAAATAGTGACCAATTCATTCTTCTAGACTTTGTGTTTCTACAATACGATGAATGGACCGTTTTAAATATCTTCGCAAACACCAAAAAAATAGTGCCACAAAGACAAAAAAATTTATTTGAAAAAAGTCAGGCCCATGGATGGACAAACCTTAATTTTGATTGATTAAAGAGATCATACCAAACTTCACATATAGATTTCATCCATCTTGACAGTCAATCAGATGTCCTAAATATGTATAAAAAAACAAATTCCAAACACATCAATATTGCAAACAAAAGCATACGTGCTAATAGAAGACGATAAGCGATTAGACTTCAAAGTCAAGAAGTTGATCATTGAAGGCAATAACCTTGTAGTCATTAACAACATCAAGAAAGTGTGTAGCTACCTTTGAAAATAAGAACCACTATCATGAATATTATTTTTTTGTTGAATTACTTTAATTCTTTCATGTTTTTCAATGTTACGGATGTAACTCATATGACGATTTCCTTGTGTTAGAGACTTCAGTGTTGATTGTCTTCGGATCTTATCACACAACTTTATAATGGTGGTAGCTTTATTGACCACATATCAATGAGATTGGAGCAAGGAAACTCTAATACAAACTGCTTTAGATAATAAAATCATTTGTTATGATAATTTAGACATACCTTGTATTTAGCAAAGGGTATAATGTTTGCTCTGTAGAACAAACCTTACAAATTTCGCTGACAAAATTAGGCTTTTCGTAGTGAAGAGTGAAAAAAGACTTTATCATTTATAAAGATTTTTTTATCAAAAAAGTATTTTTATATGTTTTAATAAAGATGCAATTTATTTTAAAATTTTCCCACACTACACACTTTTTGACAAAACATCACTTATATATAAAAATACTTTATTACTACCAATCATTCTTTATTACACAACTCTAATTCTCAACAATTTATCAAAAAAATATGTATAATTATTTATACCAAATAAAACCTTAATTAACTTAAATTGTATTAATTATCCCACATGGAATCGTTTAGCCAATTTTCTCGTGAGTCTACTATTATGTTCATGACAAGTGGATCATATATTTGAAAGATTTTTGTTGATAAGTATATCATAAATCCAATACATTTGGATAACCTAGCTAATTTGGGTACTGAACTTTGGAACCAATTGCCATCAATAATTGACATAGATATGAATGGATAGGATCCTTATCCAATCTAAGAGGTCAAAGACATCATAAGTTGTTATTCTTGTATAATTATTTATCCATATACATGGCTATGCTTTTTGTTAAGGATGTTTTAAAATTTAATGATCATTGCACCTTCCAAAACACTTTAACGAGAAAAACATGGAGGACTACTATTGAGTATATTCTATCCGTTTAAAAATATTTGTTGTTTTGGTTTGATATAACTTTTTATAATGTATTATAGTTAAATAAAAATATTGTATTTTTTCAAATTTATGATTTAATAATTATTCATCTCATTTTTAACTAAAAAAATTGAATATAAAGTATTATTATGAGTATATTTTAATAATATATCATGTAACCCATCAATAAATCTTTACACAAAAACTTGAAATAACAAATAGTTGTAATATAAATAGAAGGTTGAATAATATTTGCCATTCTAGTTATTTTAGATAAAAAGTTGTCATTCTAGCTATTTTAAGTAAAAAGTTGTCGATGAGTTGTAATTAGACATGTCAAAAATCGACCGGACCCGAAAACCATACACGATCCAACCCGAACTTTTTGGGTCGAGACCTCCCGAAAGTACTGGGTCAAGAATGACTTGAATCCAAACTCGACCCAAGCTCAAAAGATCCAAACTTGACCCGAACCTTACATGAACGTGAATATTTTAATATACTATATTAAATAATTATAATATTAATTATTTTACTAAACTTAAAACTTATAATCATAAAAAACAAACACTTACGAGTTACGACCCATTCGAACGACCTGAACCCGAGCTATACCCGTTACGACCCGTCCCAAAATTTTTAATGACCTGAACCCGACTTAACTCGACCTGTCCGACCTAGTTGACAAGTCGTTATAATGAGTGTCCTTGGAAATTAGATTTTTAACCATTTTATTTTCATATCTCCTTACCCATTGGTTTAAAAAAAAGGCATGCAAAAATAGTAGATAATAAACAAGTAAAGGTAGAAACATTTTACTCAAATAATGACACTCTTAAAATTTGTGTTCAGAGTTAAAATGACACAACTATTAAGAAATGCAATCATTAAACTAAAATACTATTTTTTAACAAATAAATAATGAGAATTTACCAGTGGAGCCCGCGGGGGGAGGGGGGATGCAACCCCCACTCCCCTCCGGCAAACCCCCTATACCCATCGAATTTTGTCTTTAAATTTTCTTAATTCTATAGTATAAGATAAATTATAGAATAAATAACAAGCAAACCATCTTGGCTTAGTGATTTTGTATTGGAACTTGTGTAGAAAAGTAACAATAGATCTTGAGCTCAATTTCTATCATGTTTTTTTTATTCTTTTTTCTATATTTTTCTATTTTTATTTTTATTAAAAGGAAATTAAATATCTTATATCGTTTGAATATTTTTAGGAGATATAAAAAATATGTATGATATAGATTGGTCCAATTTTTAATAGTGGGTCACAAAATAAAAGTCTTGAGTAATAATAATATTGAGTATGACTTTGAAATATTTTGTTTAAAGTTAAGTTTTTGATTAGTTAATTAGATTGATGAAATGCTAAACATTAGTTAATTATTTTAGTTTATTTTGTTTAAAGTGGATTGTTTTTATTTATTTATACTTGGAAAAATGGATAAGTATGTTATTTAAGGTAAGAGGAAACCAATTTTCAGTAACGAGTTTTGAAATATTGATATGCATAAGTGTGGATGTATCAAACACACAAAGTGTTGAGTTTTCTTTAAGTGTTTTAACTCCCCTTGCAGAAATTTATAGCTCTGTCAGTGTCCATATATGCAACTTTTAATAACCTATCTCATAACTCAACAATAAATTATTACCTAATACTCTAAAATCATAAATATTTATTAACAGAAATTAAAAATTAAAATGATGCTTATTGTTTAAGGACCGAGTATTAAACATAATGAGTATATTATTATAACTAGCATATGTCCCCGTGCCTTGTACGGGTCTGGTCTGGTTAATGAATTTTAAAATTATAATATTATTAAATATTTATGAACTAAACTGGTAAATTAATAAGCTTAATCAGTTGAACATATGGTGATAAGGAATTTCATACAAATAACTGAATAAGAAAATATATAAATTAGATTTAAGTAATGAGAACAATTGATTATGTATAATTAATCAAAAGGAAAAAACAGTTAAATCATGTCACATAATTATTTCAAATATTTTTAATATATATTCATGCATCATGAATCATACCTAACCAATTATATTTTTTCAATCACATGTTGTCAATTATATATATTTAAGCATTTAAACTATAAGTACATTACGTTTTTAGGCATATAATTTTGAAAAATGTACCTTTTACATTGTTAAAAAGTATATTTTAATTTGGCTCTATATATTAATATATAACTAATTTTAACGTATATTAAAATTTTGTTTTACACACATATATATATTATAAATAGTTTTAATTACAAATAAGAAGTACCATAACTAATAAGGTAAAGTATATCTTATGAATATTTTTATTCACAAATAAAAAGAAACTAATAAGGTAAAAATATAACAATAATATTTGAGATGATAATATGTGTATAATTAAGGTAAGTTGTTTTAAGTAAATAATAAACAGATAAGAAATAGAAAAAGTAGATATCAGAATTAAATAGAGATAAAAGTGTAATTGAATATTGAGATTTACTTATGTGACATATCTCATGAGTTGACACGTAAAAGAGATAATTAGAGCTTTAATGTAGTATATAGGTTTTCCTTATTATATTTATATCGTATTCTTTAATAAAAAGGTGATGAAAATTTAATAAATATATTTGTTAATTCAATTATCATATTCTTTAATACTTATTATGTGTTTTACCAATTAACCAAAGAGAGGGAGTATTAACTGTATTTGACTTTTGTCTTTATTCGTGTTTAATTATGAAAAAGGGTAATATATAAGTTAGATATTTTTGATTGACATGTTTAGTTTTGGAAATAAAATATTCATATATATAATTATTATATTAAATTTTAGAAAAAAAATCTTTGTATATCATTCTTGTGATTAACATATTTAGTTTAGGAAATAGGAGAATGTGATATATATTTATTATGTTGAATTTTAAAAAAAATGAAAAATTGAGAAAATGCCATGTGTATAATGAGTGAGTGAGTTTAATAGAAGGATGCTATGTGGCATAGAGATGTTTTAGCTTAGTTGATATATATTAGATTTATGATTAGATTGAATTTTAAATCTTGAAAATAAAATAACAAAAAATAATTTTAATTTAGATATTGTGCCAACAAAAAATAATAACTTAAAAGATGCATGAATTGATATGGTATACATGTGGAAGTTTTAACGATGGTGTGTCTTTGATTTTATTTGATTTCCGAAAAACCAACGAAAAAAATGAGAGCTTAACACGTGACAAATACAATATTGTGATGTCACGTGACAGCATAAAATTTTGGTTCATTTTGGAGACGCCATGTGGAATAGTAGGTATTCTACGTTAGTAAATACTCCCTCTGTTCATAAAAGCATGACGTTTTAGACTCCAGCACAAATTTTAAGAAAATAAGTAATTTGACTAAAATACCCTTAATTACCTTAACTACACTCTACATTCACCTCCACTTGTACACCTAATATTAGTAGTACGTAGAGCTGTCAAAATTTGACCCGACCCGCAAACCTGACCCGACCCGTGTTTTCTGGGTTGAGACCCGATTCGAAAAGTATTGGGTCAAAAGTGACCCGACCCGTTCGACCCGAAAATTTCTGGGTTGGGTCATTGACCCGTTGGGTCAATATAAATGTATTTATATTTTATATATTAAGTATTATGATATATTTTATTATTAAAATATTATGATATATTTTATTATTAAAATATTATATAATAATAATTTTTTGATTTATTATTTTTTGTTTTTAATTAAAATATTATTTTAATATTCATTTTATAAAATTTTGACAAGGCACTCTCGACCTGTTGGATCGACCCAAACCCGTACTTGACCCGCAATGACCCAACCCATAAATTTTGACCCGCAATCGACTCAACCCGTAAATGACCCGACCTGATACGCTTAAACCCGAACCCGACCCATTTGACACATCTAGTAGTAACTGTAGTACGAGTATTACTTTTAGGTAAAGTGAAAAGCTATTTTTCATCAAATTTAAAAGTGAAATACACTTCATCTTCTTCATTTTCATGGAGCTCGCAGTTAAAGCCCATCATCGACTAAATATTTGGAGCCGAATTAAAAATCTGAAGGTTGGAGCAAATTTAAAGTGAACAAAATTTTGAAGGTTTGAGCCGAATTAAAATTTTAAGGAGATATTATCAATATATATATGAGCAATTTGAAAGTTGGAGCAAATTAAAAATCTGTCATTTGTAATACAAAGAGATGGATGAAGAAAAATGGTTAATGGTTACGGTATAAAAAAATTAAAGAACAAAACTCTTGGTTTACTCATACTTGGTAATTGGGAGAATGGAAAAGAAGTTTTACTTTATGGTGTAAGCCTATTAGATGTTCGGTAACAAAAAAAAGGTTGTCTGTTTAATCCAAAATAAAAAGGATAAAATAGGAAAAAGTGAAACAAGATATTCTAAATGACAAATAAATCTGAACAAATTTTCTCACCTAAAACGACATACATTTTTGAACGGAGGGAGTATATACTCGTAGCAAACTTTTCCCCTTTTTGAACGGAGGGAGTATATACTCGTAGCAAACTTGCAGCGTAACAAACTTTTCCCTTTTTCGTCTTCTCCAAGCTTTGCTTGGCAGCCATGCTTCTCTTACATTTTCTCAGCTTTCGCATATACTAATATGGTATCAGAGCACAGGCTCTAGATCCAATTTTTCATCAAGCTCTTCTTCGTCAGATTCCCTGTTCCCCCCCCCCCCTTTTTGAGCTCGGTTTTGCTCTCCCATGGCAACTCAAGAGAAACAGCCAGAGAGCGACCACAATGACCCATTACACCTACTTTCCAGTGACCATTCATGCCTATCACTGGTACCAAAAGTGTTTGATGGACATCATTTTGGAGAATGGAAGATTTCAATGAAAACCGCTCTCTCTACGAAGAACAAAACGTGTTTTATCACTGGTTCCCTTACTCGACCTGAGAAGACATATGTCACTTTTGATCGTTGGGAGAGATGCAACGATATGGTCTGTTCATGGCTGTTGAATGGATTGAGCAAGGAGATAAGGAGGAGTGTGCTATACACGGAAACGGCACAGGGGATTTGGGAGGAGCTAGTTATTTGTTTCGGGCAGCTCAGCGGTGCGCAGCTGTACTCGGTGAAGAAGGAGCTCAACAACCTTACACAAGGTTCAGATTCTATTTCAAGCTATTATACCAAAATGAAAACAATGTGGGATAAACTAAGCAGTTTGCGAAGGTTGCCTGTGTGCACCTGTGGTGCGTTGAAGGACTATATTAAATTTGAAGACGATGAACGTCTTGTGCATTTTCTTATGGGACTAAACGATGCTTATACCACCATAAGAGGCACTATACTCATGATGACACCCTTGCCAAGTGTTGCCCACACATACTCCTTGATTCTGCAAGAAGAGAAGCAAAGAGAAATTAAAAGTGACTCACAAATTCATGGAGAGTCTGCATCCATGAATGTTGTGGCCAAGCAAGGGACTAGACCTCTGAGAGGCACTTCATTCCAGCAGAAAAAGGGAAGTGGTGAGCGTAAGCCTCTTTTTTGTTCCAATTGCAAGAAGACCAACCATACAGTTGACATATGCTACTTCCTTCATGGTTTTCCTGATAACTACCAAGACAGGAACAAAGGCAAGGCTACAGAAAATGACTTTGCTGGCTTAGCTAAGGGAGAATCTAGAGGAAGTGCAACTGAGCTAACACATGATCAGATATATAAGCTTCTGAGCTTACTGGATATGAAGAAAGAAAGAGAGCCAAAACATGATGAATTTGTAGCCTTTGCAGGTACTTCCTTTGCTACTTGAGTTTTTAACAAAACTGCCTGGATATTGGATAGTGGTGCTAGCTGTCATATGTGATGTGATTTGAGTGTTTTTGAGACAACCAGAGTGTTGTCTAAGCCTTTGATTATCACTCTGCCTAATGGAGACAATGCTACTGTGGATACTGTGGGTTCTGTTTGTGTGCTGCCAGAATTGTGTTTGCAGAATGTGTTGTTTGTTCCCATGTTCAAATGCAACCTGTTGTCAGTGGGAAAGTTGATCAAGGATATGAATTGTACAATTTTATTTATTGCTGCAAGATGTATGTTGCAGGCTCATTTTATGAAGACTCCACTGGAGATTGGTAAGGTGTTCAAGGATTTATTCTTGTTGGTGTCAACTACTAAGCAGCATGGTGGTGTGACAACAGATTTTGCAGCTACAGTTTCTTGCATAGAAGATTGTCATCTTTGGCATGTCAGACTAGGGCACTTGCCTTTCTACAAATTACAGACTCTGTCAATAGCTAAAAACTTTTTGTCAAACAAGACACAAGTTGTACCTTGTGACATTTGTGCCAAGTCTAGGCAATCTAGACTCAGTTTTCCTACTAGTAGTATTACTACTCAATTTCCCTTTCAACTTGTGCATGTGGATGTCTGGGGACCTTATCATGTTTCAACTTATAATGGTTATAAATATTTTCTCACTATTGTGGATGACTATACAAGATCTACATGGGTGCACTTGCTTTCAGCTAAGAGCAATGCTTTTACCATGATTAAGAGCTTCATTGCTATGGTTTCAAGGCAGTTTGGTCGACAGGTTCAGGTACTGAGAAGTGACAATGCCTTGGATTTGGGTGGCAGCAGAGAAGCATCAGAATTCTTGACAGCTCAGGGTATTGAACATCAGACTTCTTGTGTGGCAACACCACAACAAAATGGGGTAGTGGAGAGGAAACACAGACACTTACTTGAGATTGCTAGAGCTCTTATGTTCACCTCAAGACTGCCTCTGAAATTCCGGGGTGACAGTGTACTTACTGCAGCCTATGTGATCAACATGTTTCCATCTAAAGTGCTGCATAACAAAACACCATATGAGGTGTTGTATCACAGACAACCATCTTATGCTCACATGAGAAGCTTTGGATGCCTTTGTTTTGCATCTACCCTACAGGCAGGACGAGACAAGTTCCAAGCAAGAGCTGTTCCTTGCATCTTCTTGGGATATCCCTTTGGCAAAAAGTCATATAAGCTTTTTAATTTGGAAACACATCAACTTCTACTATCTAGAGATGTGGTTTTTCATGAACAGATTTTTCCCTTCCATGACAAATCTCTTCCTGCACATTATAAGCCCCCTTCACATCCCTCTGGTCCTTTGGCCACAAATGACATTTTTCCTAAGGTCCCATCCTCATCCACTGCTCCACCTCCTCCTAGAATATCCTCTAGGACTCATGCTCCACCATCCTACCTCAGTGATTATGTGTGTAATTCAGTTGATAGCAGTGCCTGCTTCTATGGACACACACTCACCTCTACCATTCACTTTCCTAACCACACTCTTCCTTCTTCTTCCCTGCCAGAAGTTGAGCCTCTCAGCTATGATCAGGCCTACATATATGCCGTGTGGCAACAAGCAATGCAGGATGAATTCACTGCACTTAAGATCAACAACACTTGGGAAGTAGTGGATTTACCTAAAGGGAAGAAGGCTATAGGTTGTAAATGGGTTTATAAAGTCAAACGCAAAGCAGATGGCACAATTGACAAGTACAAAGCCCGGTTAGTGGTCAGGGGTTTTACACAAAAGGAGGGGGTCGATTATACAGAAACATTCTCGCTAGTCATTAAAATGACTACTGTCCGTTCACTGATTTCAGTTACTTTGAAGCGTAGTTGGAAGGTTTTTCAACTTGATGTAAACAATGCATTTCTCCACAGAGATTTAGATGAGGAATTTTCATGAAAGTACCTCCAGGTTTGTTGGTCAACTCGGCTGATCAAGTGTGCAAGCTCAAGAAGAGCTTGTATGGACTCAAATAGGCCTCTCGACAGTGGTATGCCAAGTTGTCCCAATCACTGAAAACCAAAGGCTTTCAACAATCATTGAATGATTATTCATTATTCTACAAGAAGGAGCACGGTTTTGTGGTTTATGTTGTTGTTTATGTCGATGATATTTTGATCACAGGCAATGATCTTGATGAGATCAATATTTTGAAAGGTTTTCTGGACACCGAGTTTAAGATTAAGGATTTGGGTGTTTTGCATTACTTCTTGGGGATTGAGTTCATCTTCACACCACAGGTGATGTGACCCAGCCCTCCATGTCAGCTATAGAGGAGAAATACGCCATGCGACTTCCGCCTACAGGTCCTATCACCCGCGCTAGAGCGAAGAGTGTCCAAGCAGCGACACAATCCTCGGTGACCAGACTTATAGCCAGCCACGGCCAGATCACTACATCGTCCGAGCTTCTGTGTCTCGTCAGCTTAGCCGTGACTGAATCCTCTACAGCTACATCCAGTCTGAGCTCGATTTAGGAGACTTACTATTTCTGGACATTTCTATGAACAATATTTCTATTTTTAGTAACTACTAGTTCTGGGTGGTTTCCATTTATGTTAAATGGGCCGCCAGATTTAGTAACTAGAGAGTCTGACCCATTAGGTCAACTCTCTAGTATAAATATGAACTATTGTATTTCATTTCAGTTTACGTCGAAATAGAGCTTTTGTTACAGTCGAGTAATCTCCTGAAACCCGGGCCCTGACGTCAACAAAATTAACGCGTTCCTAGTTGAACTATCCTGGCGTGTTAATTCGGTTACCCAACTATCCGAAACAAACACCGAAACACCAACCCTAATCCCTAGGGCAGCCGCCGCCCATCCTCCCTTCATCCTCACGACCGCCGCCCCTCACCACCAATTTACGTTGCATCTCCGCCGTCGCCACACCACCACCAGACCGCCGGTCACTGTTCCGGAACCTCACATCCGCCGAACACCCCCTTTCCACTCACGAAGAGTCGCTTCACCCTACTACGCATTCATCGGATCCTTGACAACGATTTGTGGTCTTTCCATCGGACAAGGTCACATCAACTGGCATCAGAGCCTACGAATCGCGTAAGTCGTTTCAACTCTTCGTTCAATCACTCATTCGCTTACGTAAATGCCTTCCTGCAAAAAAAAACCCCTAGATCTTGTTCTAGGAACCAATTTTTTTTTTCTTGCAATCTAAATTCGAAAAACAACAAAAACCATAGGTTTGGTGGTTGAGAATTTCGGCCATCATAAAAAACCAACAACTTTTTTTTTGGACATATCCAAACCATTCACACAATATCTGCAATTTCTGGTGTTTTGCTTGGTTTTGATTGTGTTTATTGTAGATCCGCTTGCATATAGACTTAGATAGTTGCTTGCGACTTTGTTTGCCTTGATTGCGTCACAAATCTGCATCATCTCATTCTTTTCCCACTTGAATCACTACTTTGTTTTTTTTTTCTGTGTGCTGGCTGCTGTCCTACTGCTATAATTCTATTGTTTGCTGATTTTTTTTCCTGTGCAGTCATTTCTGTGTTACAGCATCTGTGCTGTTCGCAGATTACAGTAAAACCAAGAAAAAAAAGGGTTGTTCGCAGTAATAAAAAAAAAATCAAAAAAAAATCGAGACCACAGAAGCCAAAATAAGGCAAGTGCGTCTCTTCGCAGCACACGAAGGGAGATCCCCGTCTTGATTCCGGCACCTTCAATTACTATTTTCGCAAGTGATTCATTTACCGTCTTCTATATCTTTCACCGTCTGGGTTGCATATCTTGGTTGACAGTGTTGTGCTTGCTTCTGTGCTTATATCCTTGCATATCTACTTTCAACATTTTCTTTGCTGAGCATTGCCTTGATTTTGTTGATTGTTGTGTGAGTTGCTTTCGCCCGCTCGTAACCGCCCACACGACCATCCATATTAGTTTCCAGAGTGATTGCTTGTTGAGTTTGGTTCTGCTTACCTATTTGTTGATTCTCTGTTGCTGTTGTTGTTCGCTTTGATCCTGTGGTTTGCTATTTCTTGCTGTCAGGTACCATGTCAGAAGGGGATACCACCCGCGAGACAGGCACAGAGATTGATGACCAAAGGATGCTCCGAGAGCTGCCTGCTGACAAAAAAGCAAGAGAAGCGCAGATAGCCGAACTCCAGCGTCAGAATAAAGAGCTCTTATCTCGCCAGCACCCGGTCCCGATCACTACGGTAGCTTCTGATCAGGGTCAGCTACAGGCAGATGAGTTGGGCGCCCTAGCACTGGAAAAGGCGAAGGGTAAAGCTGTGATGCTTCCCTCTACATCGGATCCAGGTCAGCTGAAACACCTGGCGTCGTAGAGAGAAAGCATTGTATTTCCGCGGCGTCATCGACAATGACGGTCTGCGCATGTAGTGATCCGGAAAGAGAACCCTGAAGCTGCAGAGGTCGATGATGAGAGTTCCCAGTAGGAACATGTGGACGATCAGGTTCATTCCAATGATCGACATAGGCAAGGCCTCTCACCGACATTACAGCCTACTACAGGTCGGCCCCACCGCCAGCCGTCTAGTTCCCATCTGCAGCAGCTTCAACGTCAACAACGGCCAGCCACTTCTGTCCCGTTTGATATTGATGCTTTCCAGGATCATCAGAGTGTCCGCACACCTATCTACTCTGACGAGGACGATCAATTCGATGAATATGACCTCGAGGAGGACGATGGACAGTTGGGTTATGCTCCCGGGTTTCATCCGCCTCTCCAGGATCCCCCTGAGCTTCAGCACCAGCGGTCCAGCAATGTGCTGCCTCCTTTGCTGCCTCAGAATCAGGAGGCCTATTGGCACGCTGTCCAGCCTAGGCACCACTACCAGGCTCGCCAGCCACAGCGCCCAGCTGCCGGCCCACAACGTCCGCGACAACCTGCTCGATTTCCCCCATAGTATGGCGCTCGTCACTTCGAGCACTTGGCGGACGCTACAGCTCGGTTTCTGGACTGCCAGGCACATCCACCAGTCCAACGCTGAGACGTGAAGGTAAAAATAAAATACTTCTTTGGCTTATATGATCCTTCTGTCTTTCTTGAGTGGGTGCAGAACACAGAGCACATCCTGCGCCATTTGACTATCCCTGAGCATGAGAAGGTAGATCTCGTGACTCTACATTTTGAGGGAGCTGCACAGACGTGGTGGCAACGTATTACGCAGCAACATTACCGGATGGGTTGGGCACCCATTACTGAGTGGCATCAACTCGTGTACATCATGACTCGAAAGTATGTGCCTTCCACTTACAAGGAGTAGATGCGGACTGAGATCGCTCGTGCGCGACAGGGCACAGATTCGCCTCAGAAGTTCTTCGCTCGCCTCGAGGACATGTACTTCAAGGCTGGCGTTAGTGTTGCTCCGAGCACCTTGCGCATGAGGTTCATCACTGGGCTTAACCAGCCTATCCAGGATCAGGTTGACGTCCTGCCCATTCGGGACCTCAACAATGTCGTGCACACTGCGCATAAGTTCTACCTCCAGCAACAGCGCCAGAGGTAGAGACCATGGCAGTCCGCGCCATCTTCCAAGTATGGTTCTAGACCCTTTCCTTCTGTTTTAGGCACTCACTCTACTACTACCTCTAGTGCGCCTAGACAGGATCGAAGTAGCACATGTACCACGTCCGCTCCCACGACGCAACGATCCGCCCCGCCTGCTACTGCACATCGTACGCAGCCACCAAGTTCCGAGCCCGTTCGCTCTGACCGTGCACGGGACATTACCAGCGGGACTGTCCTAACGCTAAGAAGGTCCTCTTTTCCGCCCAGACTGCAGGATATGAGAGCTACGCCGCCGCCGCTGAGGACGACGTTGAGGCCGACCCTGCAGCTGTCTATACAGCCGATGCTGAGGGTTGTGTGGTCGGCGCTTCCGACCACCATGATGACCAGACCTACCACTTTGCTTTGTTCACACGACGCGTTCTGAGCGTCAAGGAGGGTGACCTCGCTGAGCAGCGGGAGAATTTGTTTCATGCTCGATGCAGACTTCAGAATGCATCGTTGAGCTACAGCGACAGGTCCAAGAGCTTTTGGACAAGGGTGCAGTGCGGGAAAGCTTGAGTCCCTATGCCGTTCCTGTAATTCTGGTGCCAAAGAAGGATGGGACTTGGCGGATGTGTGTGGATTGCCGCACCATCAATCAGATCACCATCAAGTATAGACATCCCATTCCGCGCCTCGATGACAAGCTGGACGAGCTGCATGGTGCCACCTTGTTTTCCAAGATTGATCTTCGGAGTGGCTATCACCAGATTCGTATGAAGGAGGGCGATGAATGGAAGACAGCTTTCAAGACCAAGTACGGTCTCTGCGAGTGGCTAGTCATGCCCTTTGGGTTGACCAATGCTCCATCGACGTTCATGAGGCTCATGAACCATCTGTTACGCTCTTTCTTGGGGAAGTTTGTCGTTGTCTACTTTGATGATATACTTATCTTTTCTAGTAGTTTCTCTGCGCATATTGACCATCTTAGACATGTGTTAGACTGCTTGAGGAAGGAGAGCTTGTATGTCAACAAGGGTAAGTGCGTTTTCTGCTCTGAATCTACAAACTTTCTTGGCTATATTGTTTCCAGGGATGGCTTACGTGTGGATGAAGAGAGGATATGCGCCATCAAGGAGTGGCCTACTCCGACTACACCCACCCAGGTTCGCTCGTTCTTAGGGTTGGCCGACTTTTACAGGAGGTTCGTTCGCGACTTCAGCACCATCGCCGCCCCTTTGCACGAGTTGACCAAGAAGGCGGCGTCCATCTTTTGGCTTCCACGACATGATGCTGCTTTTGTCGCCCTGAAGGAAGCCCTCTGCCGCACACCTTTGGTGTAATTGCCTGACTTCACTCGTTTGGTTCGAGGTGGAGTGTGACGCTTCCGACTTCGGCATCGGAGGAGTCCTGTTGCAGGAGAGGCGTCTGATCGCCTACTTTTCGGAGAAGCTTTCGGGTGCTCAGCTGAACTACCCGACGTATGACAAGGAGTTGTACGCGTTGATCCGGGTTCTGAAGACTTGGCAACATTATCTCTGGCCGAGTGAGTTTGTCATACACTCAGACCATGCTGCCCTGGCCTATCTGAAGAGTCAGACGACCCTCAACCGCAGGCATGCTAGGTGGGTCGAGTTCATGGAGACCTTTCCGTACCTGATCATGCACAAGAAAGGTAAGGAAAATGTGGTTGCCGATGCCCTTTCTCGCAGGTACGTGCTCATCACTCATCTCCAGTCTCACTTATTGGGTTTTGCATTGCTCAAGGATCTGTATGCTGATGATGTTTTCTTTAAGGACAACTTTGAGCAATGTAACATCAGCAGAGAACATGACACGTATTTCCTGGATGACGGGTATATGTACAAGGCTGGGAAACTCTGTATTCCTACGTCTTCTGTCCGACACTTGTTGCTCCAGGAAGCACATGACAGTCGTGGCCATTTTGGGGTGTCCAAGACCCTTGCAGCACTTCGAGAATACTTTTTCTGGCCAAAGATGGCCCAAAGTGTTACCAGGTATTGCAAGAGTTGTGTGACATGCCAAAAGGCTAAGGCCCGCTCCAGTCGACATGGTCTCTACACGCCCCTCCCGATTCCTGCAGCCCCATGGAAAGATCTTTCGATGGATTTTATCACAGGGTTACCTATGTCTCGGCGTGGTAGAGATTGCATTTTTGTGGTCGTCGACAGGTTCTCTAAGATGGCACACTTTATTGCCTGCAAGAACACCAACAATGCTACGGACATCGCTGGAATATTTTTTGAGCATGTGGTGCGCTTACATGGTGTCCCTAAAACTATTGTTAGTGATAGGGATACCAAATTTATGGGCCATTTCTGGAGAACCTTGTGGGGTAAGCTAGGCACCAAGCTTCTATTTTCTACTAGCTATCACCCACAGACGGATGGTCAGACGGAGGTGACCAACCGTACCTTGGGAGCCCTCCTTCGGACGGTTCTCAAGGCGAACCCACGAAGGTGGGAGGACTTACTTGCTACAGTTGAGTTTTCCTATAACAGGTCCAAGCACTCTGTGACGAAGCTGACTCCTTTCGAGGTCGTATATGGAAGGAACCCGCTGACACCGCTGGACATGACGCCATACCCACTACAGGACAAGGAGAACATTGATGCTGGCAAGTTGGCTGAGCACATTCAGGAGCTGCACAGGAAGACACGCACACAGCTGGAGTGGCGTGCGTTGCAGTACCCAGCCCAGAGGAACAAGGGCCGGCGACGCCTGATCTTCGCCCCAGGCGACTTGGTTTGGCTTCACTTGCGGAAGGAGCGATTCCCTTCCGTCCGCAAGTCTAAGCTCGACCAACGGGGTGATGGTCCCTTCCGAGTCGTCAAGGCCATTGGCGACAACGCCTACCAGCTCGAGCTCCCGGACAAGTATGGGGTGCATCCGAAGTTCAACGTCGCTGACTTAGCACCATATGGTGAGCCTGAGTATGATAAGGGTGAAGCGGGGACGCTTCACACTCAAGTGGGGGAGGGTAATGTGACCCAGCCCTCCATGTCAGCTACAGAGGAGGAAGACGCCATGCAACTTCCGTCTACATGTCCTATCACCCGCGCCAGAGCGAAGAGTGTCCAAGCAGCGACACAATCCTTGGTGACCAGACTTGTAGCCAGCCACGGCCAGATCACTACATCGTCCGAGCTTCTGTGTCTCGTCAGCTTAGCCGTGACTGACTCCTCTACAGCTATATCCAGTCTGAGCTCGATTTAGGAGACTTACTATTTCTTTACATTTCTATGAACAATATTTCTATTTTTAGTAACTGCTAGTTCTGGGTGGTTTCCATTTATGTTAAATGGGCCGCCAGATTTAGTAACTAGAGATTCTGACCCATTAGGTCAACTCTCTAGTATAAATAGGAATTATTGTATTTCATTTCAGTTTACGTCGAAATAGAGCTTTTGTTACAGTCGAGTAATCTCTTGAAACCCGGGCCCTGACGTCAACAAAATTAACGCATTCCTAGTTGAACTATCCTGGCGCGTTAATTCGGTTACCCAACTATCCGAAACAAACACCGAAACACCAACCCTAATCCCTAGGGCAGTCGCCGCCCATCCTCCCTTCATCCTCACGACCGCCGCCCCTCACCACCACTGTCCGCTGCATCTCCACCGTCGCCACACCACCACCAGACCGTCGGTCACTGTTCCGGAACCTCACATCCGCCGAACACCCCCTTTCCACTCCCGAAGAGTTGCTTCGCCCTACTACGCGTTCATTAGATCCTTGACAACGATTTGTGGTCTTTCCATCGGACAAGGTCACATCAACAGGGCTATTTGATGAGCCAACGAAAATACATCTCTGAGCTCTTGGAAGAATTTCCAATCAAAGGCACGCGAGAGGCTGCTAGCCCTCTTGACTTACGACAGAAATTGTCTCCTGAAGAAGGCGAATTGCTGCCTGATCCCTTGCCTTATCGACAATTGATTGGGAAACTCAATTTCCTCATCAATACCAGACCAGATTTGGCATTCTTCATCCAATTTCTTATCCAGTTTAATCAAGCTCCCCGGCGACCCCATTTTGATGCAGCTCTTCATATGTTGTCCTACCTTAGAGGTACACAATCCAAGGCTTTGCTGCTAAATAATACCACTGTAATGAACCTACTGGCATACTGTGATGCCGATTGGGCAACATGTCCATTCTCTCGTCGACCAGTCAGCGGCTATGTTATTTTCTTTGGTGGCAATTTGATCTCCTGGAAGTCGAAGAAACAACAGAGTGTATCCCTCTCTTCCGTCGAAGCAGAGTATCGTTCTCTTCGCCGCGTCTGCGCCGAATTGGCTTGGATTAGCAGGCTCTTGCTAGAACTGGGAGTCAATGACATTACTCCTATTCCAGTCAAGTGCGACAACCAAGCGACCATTTACATTGCTCGTAACCCCGTCTTCCATGAAAGGACGAAACACATTGAATTAGATTGTCATTATGCTCAAGAAAAATTGCTCGAAGGTCTGATTAGTTTGTCACATGTACCCACACACTCACAACTAGCAGATTTTCTTACTAAATCTTTGCCTGGAACTCGTTTACAATCCTTGTTCTCCAAGATGGGCATGAAAGATCCCACTCCATCTTGAGGGGGGGTATTAGACGCCTTTAGCATCTGGTGGGGCTTCATGTGCCTAGCACGTGCCTTGTAGCCACTATATATGTTTGTTGCCTCTGTCTATAACAAATCAATAAAGATACTTACATCGTAACAAGCTTTTCCCCTTTTCGTCTTCTCCAAGCTTTGCTTGGCAGTCATGCTTCTCTTACATTTTCTCAGCTTCCGCATATACTAATAATATCCTTGGCACCTTAGCATCAAGCTGAAAAGAGGATGAGTAGGTTCAACACCCTTCTTGAGCAAATGGACAACCTACTTAGAAAACATTCGGTTGCAAATTGTTGAGTTGCTTTTTTGGCTTATGGGCAAACAAGAATACACGTATTTTAAACTTTTCAAGTGTTTACGAGAAACAAACCTACGGTTTTTTAAAAAAATTGAAAAGAGGCAAAATGCTCCCAAGCTCTGAAAAAGCCAAAACCCAAAACCAGCAAAACCAAACCCTAAAGAACAACCTACCGCCGATCTTCCTCCCCCATATCCTCCTTCCTTATCTGCATCCTCAAACCCTCAATCCCGATCAACCGCATCTCATTAAAATATGGTCGCTCTCTTGTTTCTGGGCATGGGCGATTGGGCGGAGGTGGATCATCGCCGGCCACGGCGCTGCTCGCCTTCTTCCTCCGGGCTGCGGGACGTCGTTGATCTTGCTAAAGCTGTGCATATGGCCCTTGGGGATGCATCTTTCTTCGATTTGGAGTTTGCGTCTTCCTCCTGTCACTTGCTGTGCGAGTTCCCCCGATCCTGCTCGAGGTAAGTCCTCTAGATCTCAGGCTCTGGTTCTCTGTTTCTTTTCGAGAATCAGTTCCAGATGCTCTCGTAATCCTCTTCTTTCTTCCTCTCGTTTTCCTATTTTTTCTAGACTTTTTTGCTTCCTTTTACTTGACAAATATCTGGTACTCTTTGTTCCCCTTTCCCGGTTTATTTTGTCTCGTTTCATTGACCCTTTCTTGCAATCCTTACTCTTGAACGAAGAAGCTTTGAACAAAGATTTACATGTGAACAAATTTGCCTCCACCGATATGTCTCTGCTGAGCCTTGATATGATAGCTTTTGAGATTATGCTGTATTGGCCTTTTACTGAAGGAAATCATACCCATCAGTTTGCAAATCTTCCTCCTGTGTTGAGTTACAACAAACATTTGAACCCTGACCCTTATTTGAATTCTTACTACTTACCGCTTCTGCTTAACTTTAACTATGTTGTTCTGGATCTGCTTAAATATGACTATGTTGTTGTTTGTTGGATCCATACCCCTTTTGAAAAGAGATTGATATTGGATATCTGGATTTTTGGGCATATTTTGTGCTCTTTTGTCCTTGCATTTATGAACATGCTGCATGTAACCTTTGGCTTCTATATCAAGAGCTCAAACAAGGAAGAACATTGTCAGTTTATATACTTAACTGCTAGGCTGAACAGTTTCTTAAAGGAAAAATGTGTGTGTGCCAGAAAACAAGACAAGATATCTGGAATGGGTAACCCCCACAAATCCATAGAACAATCCCGTTTGAGAAAAGCAAACAATAGAACAAACTTTTATTCAATGAACTACTATATGTGGAGTGTCATCTCCATGACACATTTAAATTTGAACTTTGTATCAGTGAATAGCTATAAACTGTTGTTTTATTTGTTATGTGAGACTGAGATTTTTCTTCTCAGTTTTAGATACTATGTGAACAACACTAACATTGAAATTGGGATCCTTGTTAATATTTTTATCCCTTTGAACAATTTGTTAAACAATCTTGGTGGTGATTGTATTGGTAGATTTCCTTTCTTTATTTACCGTATACCTTACCAGTCTACTTTTGTGTTGTTTTCTGAATGCTACTCTGAGGTTTGGATTTTGTTTTTCTGCCTGATGCCTCTTGGCTTATTCAGACAGAAAACGTTTAGGTATTTGGCTTACTTTTGCCACAGCTGGCCTAACAGCCTTATCAAGGGTACTTTGGACTGGATGACAGGGTCAGCTTTGATCAGCAACAATGGAGCTCAAAACCAGGAAAAAAATCAACTGTTGACTTTCACGAACAATCTATCTCTGAACAAATTATGGAGCTATAACTCCACGAACAATCTATATCTGAACCATTTGAATGTGTTACACATTTCTTGCATTATGTTTGTTATAACTGTTGACTTTCAATGGATGTATAAACTGATGTGTTTGCAATTCCCTATCGATGAAATATGTACCTTTGTTAAGTGTCCGCACTTCCTAAAATCATACAGGAGAGTACCTAATCTTTACAGGTTTTGTTACTCTATGTGTGTTGAACAATTAAATGATGAACAAACCCAAATGAATTTTTTTTTGGAACAAGTCCAGTTTGAGCAATTTCTATAGTTCAACCTACCTGAAGCTGATTCTATGGGATACAGAAAATATCTTTGAACAACTCTGCCTATGTTCTATTTTTTGCTTGAGAAATGGAAAAATGAATACGAACTATTATATCATAAATCAGTTTACATTTGTATTACCTCTGAAAAATCATACCCTGAACACATTTTTTTGGAGTTTCAACTCCCTGAACAATCTTGATCGAAACACATGGGATATGCACTTGTTGCATAGTCCCTTGATTAAGAGACATGCTATAATAACTAAAGTGTCTGTAACTATTATGAGATATTGTGTTGTACATGATTTCTTCTTGTGTTAATGTATCTTTGTTTGGTTATCAAAGCTTTGTTATCTTTTTGATAAGAAAACCCTTGATAACCTTACTGGAACAATTATAATTACACTAGTACAATTGAAAATCCGAAAATGTGAGGTTTTATACCCTTACTGTCTTCCAGAACAGACCTTGAGATTTGCCCTCTCTGTGACATTTTTCATTCCCATGAAGAATGTTGCTTCACTTCTCACTAACACTCCATACTGTATTAAGTATGGCTTGTGTTTTGAAGAGTTTTTTTTACATTCTATATATCATAGACCCACAAAAAATTTAATGAGAAACAATAATAAGTCCCCTAAATGTCTTAGGATATGGGGCAATAATACAATTGGTTTTTTTATGAAGATTACAACCTGGAATTGTCGTGGTATCGGAAAGAAAACCTTCTGGGAGGATGTTGAATCCTTCTGCAAAATTGAACGTATTCAATTAATTGCACTCTTTGAAGCCAGAATAAACAAAGAACCAAGTGAAAAAGTGTGGAAAAAAGCGAGGTTTGATCAATTCTACTGTGTCCCGGCTACGGGTTTCTCGGGTGGCATTTGTGTCATGTGGAAGACTTACCAACTTACAAATGAAATCCTTGAAATTGACCAAATTGATACAAGGTTTATCACTGTCAAGTATTCAAATCTGCTTACGAACAAAAAACTTATGGTGATCCTAACTTATGCCCCTCCGAATGAATCTGCAAAGAATGTGTTCTGGGATGGACTCACCTCTTTTATTAAAAATTGCTCTCTTTCGTGCATTATTATGGGAGATCTGAATGAAATTCAAGACCCTACTGAAAAACTAGGTGGTTTAATACCACCCTTGACAAAATTTGTAAGATTACGACACTTTTAAGAATGAATGTGAACTACTGGAAACTCCTATTCAAGGAAACATCTATACCTGGCGAAAGAACATTACAGAAATAGATAACATATATGAAAAACTGGATAGGGTACTCGTTCATCACCAGATCCTTCAATGGTACCCTGATATCTTTACCAAACACTTTGCTTTTACCAGCTCAGACCACTGTCCCATCTCTATTGAGCTTGACTCAACAATACCCTTTAAAAACCAGCCGTTTAAATTTGAGAAAATCTGGATGACCGGAAAGGATTTTAGAAATGTTGTAAAACAAGCATGGAGAACTAACTACCATGGATCGAGATTGTATAATCTTGTATCCAAACAAAATTACTGAAGAAACATGCCAAGATCTGGAACAAAAGCACCTTTGGCAATGTATTTACTCAATTACAAACCATAGAAAAACAGCTTTCTGAATTCCAAACTGAGATCTGTACTTATCCTACAAATGATCTCATTAAAAAACAAATTAGGATCATAGAAAAAAAAACTTCTATGTTTCCAAAAAAACTACTGGAACCAAAGAGCTAAGGTTAAACACATTAAATTAAACGATACGAACACTAGCTATTTTCATAAAATAGCAAGTGGACGAAGAAATAGAAAAATCATAAAAGAAATTAAAACACAAGAAGGAACAAGTATAACTGGAGAAGAAAACATAAGAAATGAAATCAGAAATGATTTCATTAAAAGATTCAGAAGTGAAAATATGAACCAAAGACTATTTCAGGAAAACCTTAAATTAATTCAGTCTGAAATCTCTACAGAGGAAAACTTAGAATTAATAAGAAACGTAACCAATGAAGAAATTAAGAAGGCTGTCTTTAACATTAGCTCAGACAAATCACCTGGGCCTGATGGTATGACGGCAGAATTCTACCAAAAATATTGGGACATTGTAGGTCCCTCTGTTATCCAAGCAGTTAAAAGCTTTTTCCTTTCCGGGAAATTGCTCAAACAAATAAATCATACATTCATCTCCTTGATCCCAAAATGTGACAATCTGAATTCTACTAATCACTATAGACCTATAAGTCTATGCTCCACAATTTATAAAATAATCTCGAAGATCATAATAACAAGACTTAAAGGAACCATGGAGAAATTAATTCACCCCTACAGGGTGCCTTTGTTGCTAACAGAGCAATTCAAGATAATATCTTGATTGCCCATGAAATCTTTCACTCTTTCAAATTGAAAAAAGGAACTGAAGGTTTCATTGCGCTAAAATTAGATATGGAAAAAGCCTATGATAGAATTGAATGGAATTTCATCATTACAACTATGGAAAAGTTTGGATTTCATGAAAAATTTATCAACTGGATAAAAGAATGCATTACAACGGTATCTTTCTCGATGCTTGTAAACAACGGACCCACATAAATATTTAAACCAATAAGAGGACTTCGACAGGGTGACCCCCTGTCCCCCTTCTTATTTATTTTAGGATCTGAAATCCTTGCTAGAAAACTCCAAAAAGCCTCAGAAAGACCTCGTAATTCTCTAGGATTTCAAATCACTCAACAAGGATCAAGAATTCCGTTTCTGGCATTTGCGGATGACATTGTGATTTTCTCAAAAGCTAAACAAGAACACTGTAAGGAAATCAAGGACATTATTGATGACTATTGCAAAATCTCAGGACAAAAAGTAAATTTTCATAAATCGGCTTTTCAAGTCACAAAAAAGGTTACAAATCAAAAGAAATTAGCAATACAAGGTATTCTCACAATCACAAACATGATATCTCTCGAAAAATACCTTGGTTGCCCTATCATTAATGGTAGAGTCAACTCGAATACATTTGCTAATCTTTTAATTAGTACCCAACAACAACTATCTAAATGGAAAGCAAACTCTCTTTCCCAAGCAGGAAGAACAGCACTAATAAAAATCAATCTGGCAGCAAGACCAAACTATCTTATGCAAAGCTTTATGCTACCTACACACACACAATGAACTTGACAAGTTAAACAGATCCTTCTTTTGGAACAAAGACAGCTCCTATAAACCTCTGATAGGCTGGGAAAAAATATGTAAACCAACACAACAAGGAGGTCTTGGATTGAGAAAATCAAAGGACATGAATAAAGCCCTACAATTCAAATTACTATGAAAAATCTTAGCAGAACCGAATAACTACTGGGTTAGAGTTGTCACTGAAAAATATTTGAAAACAATCCATATATTTCATTATGAGAAAAAAAGAAATTGCTCTTGGCAATGGTCCAAAATGATTGAACTCATTGATAAATTCAAATCTGGACTAATTTGGCAAGTTGGAAATGGCAAAACAATCAAATTCTGGACGGATAACTGGGTTTTGAACACCCATTTATGTGATACCATAAACACACAATCAATCATGAACAAGGATGCCCTGATAGCTGACTTTATGTTACCAAATAAATCATGGAATAAGAATTTAGTAGAATAATGTTTACCATATGATTTAGCCAAAAAAATAACCTCGATCCCAATACCATTAAATGAGATCCATGATAGAATGTACTGAAAAACTAGCAAAAATGGTTGGTTTTCTACAAATTCTGCTATGGAACTAATTAACAAAAATAAGAGTTATACTGTCTATGATTCTTCATGGATCTGGAAGATGGGCACATATCCCAAAGCTAAAAAATTTGTCTGGAAAATAATGAAAAATGGACTCCCAACAAAAGCTAGATTAGCAGAAAAAGGTGTAGCAACCCCTCCGGGTTGTATACGTTGCAATGCTCATTTGAAGAATTTGAATCATCTCCTTTTCCAATGTAACCATACCATAAAAACAATTGAAAAAATGAATTATGATACCTATGGCATCATCAGATCCCTAAACATTGGAAATAAAAAAAATCAATGAAATTATTGATAAAATTCGACAAAAAACTGATAAATCACAATTCTTAGAATTAATGGTCTCTTGGTGGGGCATTTGGTTTTATAGAAACCAACAAAGTTTTGGAAGAACAAACGATGATGCCGACTCCATAAAGGATGCACTAATTTACATTAAGAAACAAATTGAGAATTGGAATAAGACGAAAAATTGAAACCCTGACTGCTTAGCAGATGACAGACCAAAAACACATAGAATGAATAATGCCAGACGACCAATAAAGAAATGGAAGAAACCATCGAACAAAATTATTAAAATCAATACAGATGGATCCACAAAAACTAATGGTGAATCTAGCTTTGGCTATATTTTCAGGAACAATACGGGTGAACCAATTTTCCTCTTTGGGGATAAATATGGTATCTCAACCCCTTTAAAAACGGAAACACTTGCAGTAAGAAATGCACTGATAAAGGCCTGTGAACTAGGCATTACCGACATTCAACTTGAATGCGATAACCTTACCATTGTGAATGTTCTGAATCAAATCTGGCACTGTCCATGGGATATTGAAATGTTAATTTCTGATATCCTGTGTGTTTTACAACTTTTCTTCTCAGTGTAGATTTTTCATGTCTTCCGAGAAACAAACGTGGTGGCCGACTTCATCGCTAAGAAGGTCCAGCTGAGTTCCTTGGAAGATATTCGAGCTAATCTAGAATTTGTAATTCTCATCCGAAAGGATGCTATAGATTGAGAAACCGGCTCTTCTGTGGTTTTCAGTCTAATTCTTACCTAATAAAAAAAAAGTGTTTACGAGAAACTCTTTACTCAGGTCCATTCACTAAAAAAATGACTAAATATGTTGACATAAATATTAAGGAATGTAATAATTGAATCACAAGCCTATAAACTTTTCACTAAATTTCTAATTAATTAATAATTCACCTCATTTGTAGTCAATAAAAAAAAGAATTTGCATAAAAAGAGTCAAAAGTGCAATATTTAACCAAATAATCGACCAATAAATTATTACCTAAATTCTTAAAATTACAATATTTTCTTAATAAAAATTTTGGACTAAAATGACATTCTTATCCGAACGGATGGAGTATTAAATGTTTAGGTTTATCAAAACTCTCTTTGGGCCAATTTTCATATACATGAATGCATAATCGAGTCTTAAGCCCAACCACCAATCTCAAAGGGCCATAAGCCGCTGATTTTCTCGAGGATTTTGGGCTCATTGGCTCTTTAAGAGTTTTCAATTAACAAAACTATCTCTACTAGTTTTTATGTATTTTTCCTACCCCTACTAGCTTATTTTATTATTATTTTCCCTCCCTCTTCTTTGTTTTTTCTCTCTCTAAAATATTGCCTTTTGGAATTTAGGATTTAGGGTTTAAGAGGTAGGGTTTAGGGGAAGGGGGTTAATTTTCTAAAAGGTTAGTTTCTTAATAAAAACGTCACACATAGTCATTTATCCAACTCATCCCTGATTCTCTCCGGCAGTTACGAAACACAAAATTTTATCACACTACAATACAATTGCTATTTCCTTGTGAAGGAATTTGATGATGGCACAAAAGAGACACGGCTGAGAATCTATGAAGGGGTCCTGAATTTACCATGCGCGTCCAGAGCTAGTTTAGAACTTACACACACATGAATGTGAGGCCTAACACTGCGAGCTTGATAATCGGCTTCGTAACTGTTTGCTCGAAAACAAAGAGTACGTTTAGCCACTAGCTCCAAATGTAGGGCTAAGTACCCATATGGCAGATTCAGTAATCCTCTATTCTTCATCTTAGATGAAGCGTTAAAAGTCAGGAAGAAGAAAAAGTGTGTTGCAGGTGAGGAAGGCCGGACTCGATTAGTCGATCATTGAATTGTAAACATCAGCAGAAGACTAAATGATAGGTTACATTGTTGTCCCCTATAACAGGCTAATGCCTAAGTAATCAATGCAACTATCATTCTATCAATACCATGGAAGTTCCTCGAACAAGTAACAGCTGAGTTCAAACTTATATATCAAAGTACTTAAGATAAAAAACCGAGCAAAGGAAACACACAAACAGAAAACCAGGTATTCAATTCTCAGCTTTATTTATAACTTAGAAGTTAGAACATACACCTCAAGATCTAGCATAATTTCCAAACTTCAGGTTGCCATGTTGCAGTTCAGATCATGCAAAACCAGAGATTCGAATAAGTCATTCTCTTGCACCAACACAAGTCTTATTTCACTGGGTAGATTTACGTAAATGGGTGATTGACATGTCAGAAGATCTGGCATTTATCTCTATCCATGTCTGAGCAAGGGAAGTGAGATCAAGAAAACCATAGCCAAGTGCTTGCTGAGTTAATGAACGCTAACTATGCACTTAAAACAAAGACTACATTGGATATTCTGCAAAATATATTAAAAGATGCTACATTAACTAAGCATATGTTTCTCCCAGCTGTTTGCTGGTGACCCATATAGCAACAATTGCACTCAAGTGTGAACAACATATGAGAGTTGAATATACAACCCATTGTATTGACCTAATAAATCTCTTTTAACCAGAACTAGATGATCTTCCATTCAGACAATTCATCGAACACCTAGCATTCATGATAAAAAATACAGTCCAACCCGTAAAATGGAAATGTCTACTCTATGCAAATCGCTTTCAGAGCAACGCAAAGCTAGGGAGCAAAATACAAACTTCGCTATAATGAGAACATGCTTCGGAAATTCCGAAACCACAAAAAAATACATGATTGCTCAACTTAACCTCTGAAACCGCTACACTTCGTCATCCCGAATGACTTCACTGAACGATGACGGACTATCGACTTCTCCAGAGCCTTGTTGAAGGGCATTCTGCTGTTCCTCGGCGGCCTTCATCATCTTCTCCATCTCTTGCATTCTCGATCTCATCACACTGGTCACCATAACTGCAACCCCAAGAAAACAACTCAATTATAGTTTTATTTTAAAAAATGAATATAAAGCAAAAAGGGGGGAAACAGAGAGAGTACTTCCAGCGGTGCCGAACGCCCAAATCCAGAGGATCTTGAGGCCAGGGGGCTTGTCTCTCCACGCCATTTGGTTGTTCGCTACGACGGCGGTGACTGCCGCTGCCCTTTCCCACTTTCTACTACTCCGTACTTTCGAGTCTCGACTTCCCTTTTATTTTCTTTTGGATAAATTACACTTAACAACCCCTTATGTTTCATTTTTTTTAATAAATTGTCCATTATTTTATTTTTTTGCAGAAATAACCCTTGTTTAGTCTTCATGTAACCCCATCTCATATAATTTTGTTTTCTACTATAAAAAAATAAGATTATAAGTTTATATGAATATGACTTCTCTTGCATTTTATACTAGGATGGGGATATTTTTTTCAAAGCTAAAATGTAAAAGGTGGTTAAGTGAAAATAATAGATAATCGAATGAAATTAAAATAGCTTTCGTGCATAATTTTCTGTAAGATTGAAAATAGAGGTGGTTAACCGAAAATTATAAAAAAAGTTGGGGGTGGTCAAATGCAGTATTCTCTTTTCGCTTTCCCCTTGTATGAGACACGTGGATGTCACTTGACAATGGGGCCAGCAATGTCAACTTGGAGTATGATGATTCATGGGTTTGGTTTGGATTGGCGATTTGAGGAGATATGAGATCTGATTTGCATCCGATTATAAAGATTATACTGATATTTTTTTAGGGGAACACAGATTATAAAGATTATGAATGTCTGTCAAAAACAATAATTTTATGCATTTTAGTTGTTTTTCGCAAAACTGATATGGTGCACAACATGGCAAAAATCAGCACATGCATTAAGTAGGTCCTTTTATGAACACGATTCATAATATAATAGACATTAGGCGTAGGACAAGTCTTACCATTTTAAGATGACAAAAAAATTTTGTACGCTAGATAGTAGTCTTGTGGAACAATAAATACAATTTTAGACATTGAGAAACTAATCTTAGTTGTTGTTTTTTTTTATAGAAATACAAACTATATTATAGATGGAAAACCGATAAACGGTTACAAGCCAAGTAACTTGGCGATTGAAAGATAAACAAGAACAATATCATTGCCAACAAAGGCAAGGAGAGACAAAACCTAACAACAAACAGCAGACAACAAAGAATAGAAGACAGTGCTATTGAAATAAGGCCTCAAAAAACAACCCTTGATGCTAACGGATCAAAAACTGTGCTAGCTTTTAAAGATTTACTCACTACCACAATCAATGATCCATTAGACAGAACAAGAAATGTCAAAACTAGCCTGTCAATCATGGTAAGAACTAGCACCAAAAGGAAGAAAACATACAAAAAACACAACAAACAACTATACAGACTAAAAAATAACTTAAAGGAAAGCAACGACTCCACTACTACCATGTCAAAATAACACCACCAACACTAAATAGGGATGAAAGGATGGGTAGATCTTCCAATTTGCGGTTGAATCCCGAAATCCCAATTCTCAACACCGCCATCCTAAGGTGACCGAGGACGAAGAGGCGACAGGAGGACAACGCAGAGCGGAATAGGAAACCTCAAACATCCGCAGCGGGAAGAGTCGGTTGGTGGTGGAGGAGATTGGTGGCCAGTTGAGGAGAGAGTTGAGGAGAGAATCGGCAACGACGGTGGAAAGGAAGGAAGACGGCGGAGAAGCAGACAAAACTGTGATACCCCGTATTTTTGTAAGGTTATTTTGGGAATTATGGAATTTTCCCGAGTACCCGTTGTGTACGTCGGATTTAATTCAGGTAGCTTGAGACATTCTGTAATGTGCTCTGTATCTGTAATATTTTTCTCAGTGAAATAATATACAGACAAGGTGCCTTAGATTTTAATTGTCGTTCGCGTACGATAATTTTTATCCCGGTTTAATGTCTTATCCGTTCAAAGCTGAACGGGCGGGAAAAAGGGTCACGGCGACCGCCGTAAAGTCGCGGCGACCGCCGTTGTGAGACCCAAGCACGGCGACCGCCGTAAAGATACGGCGCCCGCCGTTCCAACGCCCGAGGAGGCAACTGATGTGTCATGCCGCGGCGAACGCCGTAAGTGCCGTCATCGTTGCCCAGCAGTCGTTGCTCGTTGGTCGCCGGCGTTGTTTCTGGCGAGCGCCGTAGTAGCTCTAGGCCCTCGTCTTCGAACTCCAGATGTGTTGGCTATAAAAGGAGGTGCTGGGGGAGAGGTTTTGAGCCATCCAAGGACCAAACCTCTGCCAAATTCGCCTCTCGCCAGAGTTGTGCCTTCGCCGGAAATTTCGAAGCTTTCGTCGGTGTTGTTAGTGGTGTTTCCAACAGCCTTTGTGAAGCCTTGTGGTTGCCTTGGAAGGTCATAAACCAAGCCAGGCTGAAAGGGGTCGAAACGCACTCGTGTTTTGGGGTGAGTTTTCTCTCGTTCTGTGTCGTCTGAGTTCGTCACGGCGACCGCCGTGTTCTTTGCGGCGACCGCCGTGATGAATACGGCGACCGCCGTGATGAATACGACGACCGCCGCCAGTGCCCAGAACGCCTTCGTGGCTTTGGCTTGGTCGGTTGTCGTCGTGGCGTCTTTCCTTTCGTGTTCTTTCGCCGTGTTTAGATTCGTACTGTTTATATCGGATCTAACTTAGGGTTCCTTTTATGGGTCGACTCGAAGGTTGTTGTGCTGTCGGAACTATACCGTGTCGAGCCCGGGATCCAGTGACGTCTTTAGACTATTCTGCGGAGTAAGGCAAGTGGCGGTTCGCTCTTGCTCTTTCGTTCCATATTTACATTGATTATCAGTAGTTTATCCGAGTAATTAATTTGGAATGAATATTCTGTTTGTCTGGAAACGGTTTTGATAAACTGTTTTGAAAATCATATAATAGGTTGTATATCTGTTAGAACAACGCTATTATATGTGATCGCCTTTCGGGCCTTTATGTGGATTTATCCTGTAAATGTTATGGTGTTGTAACTGTTTAGTTAGCACTGTTAAATAGGAACGTTACTCGGACTTTGTCCAGTCGTTTCTTTATAATCTGGTATCGGGATGGCTCGTCCCCATCTGGTACTATTCTAAGATCATGATCGGTCTCTTTCACAAGTGTGTAGAGACAGGACACTTAGCTGGTGTCACAAACCTTTCGGTATACGTCACTCTCGATGAAACGTATACTAAGATGTGTCATCCCACTGGTGGGGTACACATGTAAAAGTCTATAACGTGATGTGTGTTTTTGAAACATAAATCAGATAAGTGCTATCTTGACGCACATAATTAATACACCTTGGGCGAGTAGTGCAGCTAAGTTCAGTACAGCTAGGAAAACTCGTCTTGACTTGAATGTAGTACGTTCTCTTTCCAATCTGGATTCGCTGTAGGCGATGAGATTGGTCGTGAACCAAAGCATCTCAGTCAGTTTTAAATCATTGTTGTATGATTCTGTAATATTCCAGATTTGTCATTACTTCCTTAAAGACTCATTTCAGTTGGAGTCTTCTTTCGAGTCGATTTCTGTGAAGATTCAGTCTTCCAGAATCTTCTCTTGTGCATACCTCTTGTTTATTCCAGTAGGAGTATGGTGGTTGACAAGCGTACTCGATTATTATTCGAGGGACGAAGAGTCTAACCTAATACAACTGCTTCGAACCAGTCTGCTTTGTACCCTTGCTAGTCTATTCATTTAGACTAACCAACCAATATTTTCCCTTGCATGGTTGGCTGGTGTCATCCGTTCGATTCGGCACATCAGTTAAGAAGTAGCTCAGAATATTAGAAGGACTATAGAGTCGGCGGTGGTTTTTGAATGTTTTAATTATTTCTTTAATCAGGTTATGATCCTTTGGACAATAACTCCGATTATAATATACTTTCTTAGTCTTCCGCTGTGTTTGGTTTAAACTACGTTTTGACCTATTCGGGATTGGGTTGTAATCCCGTAACTCTTATTTCCTGGACAATATTATGTTTTGGAATTTAATGCTTGATCATTGTGTATCAATCGCATTTCATAAATTGTATTTATATGGTAAAGCCTTGGGTGATCTCGGTAAGGAACACTGGGGTCACTGGCGGTAATACCTTTCCAAAAGGGTTAAGTTTTGGGGGTGTTACAAAAACACAGGAAATGAAAACGAAAAAACATGTACGGGAGAGTAGGGGAAGGCTGGGAAGAAGAACAAATGGGGGATCAACCACCGACAAGGTAGCGGCAACGACGAGCGGCGGGACTAGCACAAAGGCTAGAAACCCTCACAGAGGAGGGAAGGAGAGTTTTCCTCATAGAGGAGGAAAGACTCGGCACATCTTAGTTGTTATATTAACTATAGTTTTTTAAATATCTTAAATCATTTAACCTTTATTTAAAAATGTCTAGAAAACATAGAAATCATGTCATAAACACTATATGGTACAAAGTACGTGATGGGTATAGTATCAATAGAAATGGTATCCATAACTACTTGGCTATTATACTCTCCAATACACATGCCCAAATCTAGGCCGGAGCACGGTTCGGTTTAACAGAATTTTTTAACCGAAACGGATCGAAAAAACCGATCCAAACCGAAACCGAAATAGTTCGGTTAGGGTTTCGGTTTAGGTATTTTTGGGTTTCGGTTCGGTTAAACCGAATTTTAAAAATAAGCCATGGACTTAATTCCATGCTTATTGGGCCGGTTTAGTTAAAAAAAAGAAAGGCCCATCTCTTGTTGAATCTTCCCAGCAGTCCAGTTGTTGCCTTGCGGCCCCTGCCTCTGCTCTTCACAGTTCACGCCATCTTGCAGTTGCGACTCCGCCGTTGTTGCCCACTGCCCCGACCCCTGTTGCCCACTTGCCCTATTCGTCGTCCTCAAACTCCTCATTGGTTGCTGCTTGACGCCGCCGTTGCTGCCCAGACCCACTTGCTTGTTGCTGCTGCTTGACGCCGCCGTTGCTGCCCAGACCCCAATTGCTCGTTGCTGCAGCTTGACGCCGCCGGTGGTGGCCACGTCTTGCCGTCGCCGTCTTGCCCAGTTCCCGGCTTGCTCCCTCGATCGCCGAGAGACACCAACTTCATCTCCCCCATTGTTGAAAACTTGAAATTAAGTTTTGGTAATTTAATAGTTGGTTTGTACTTCTCTATTTCACGGGTCGGTAGTCGGTTTCCTTCCACGGTTCCATCTTCGTCTCCCCCAATTTCATTCTCTACAAAATTCAATTGAGAATAAAAAATGGCTTCCTCAGGTACGAATTTCCGATTCTATCGACTGTAAATAATTATGCGGCCAAATCCATCTCCCTTGCAATTATGTTCATCTTGTTATTTAGAAAATTCGTTGTAAATTGAAAAACCCTGTGGTTTCTACATCATTCTTACTTTCTTACGAACCACATCAATCAGAGATTTTTTTGTAATTCTGTAGACAAACCGTTTGTCTATACACTTTGTTTGCAGAATTAGTAAAATCGGTTTTTCGGTTTTTTAGCCGAACCGAACCAAACCGGATTCGGACCGGACCGAACCAATATAATTCGATTCGGTTCAGTTTTTTGAGAGTTTTGTTTTTTTCGGTTCGGTCCGGTTCCGGACCGATGCTCACCCCTATCCAAATCTATCTATCTATTCTATTACTATATATTAAAGCTCTTCCCTTTCGAGCTACCAGAACGATTATGGACCCACCATTCTTACGTGTTATTTTCTTATTCGTTCTTTTTTTTATTTATATAATTTTAATTCACTTTATATATAAAAGCTTAACAAATTATAAAATTATCTTTATAAATCTTAACAAATTACAAAATACCAATCTTAACAAATCATTCTTACGTGTCATTTTCTTATTCGCTCTTTTTTTTATTTACATAATTTTAATTCACTTTATATATAAAAACTTAACAAATTATAAAATTATCTTTACAAATCTTAACAAATTACAAAATACCAATCTTAACAAATCATTCTTACGTGTCATTTTCTTATTCGCTCTTTTTTTATTTACATAATTTTAATTCACTTTCTATACAAAAACTTAATAAATTATAAAATTATCTTTACAAATCTTAACAAATTACAAAATACCAATCTTAAAAAATTAAGAAATACCAATTCCTACATAACTCATACTTTGTATTATATAACGCATAAAAAAATATTCTATGGTAATATAGTAGCTCATACTAATACTATATAATATAGGTGTAACTAATACCTATATTAGTATAGGTCTGAATTTATAATATATTATTTTAATAATTATGAGACTATGAATCATTTTAATCATCCAGAAATGTTCCATGAGAGTTTTTTTAGCAGGTTGTTGATGCTATATTTTTTTAGTTTTTTTCATTATTTCATTTATTATGAACATAACTAAAATATCAAATATTAAATTAAGCTACACAAACAATTTGACTTGACTAATATATTTATCATTAAGATATAAAAATCAGATAAAGCTAAAAAACATTAATCAATAACATAAATTATGCTTAAGTGGTAGATTGAAACTAATAACATTTTTCTGAAAAGGGTAGATTGAGATTGAACATAATTCTGAGCTCACATAAATGAGGTGTTAATTTGTAGTTAATTTTTTTTTTAATTTTATTTTATTTTCAAATTAATTAGCTCTAAATTTTAAAATCTTATCAAATCTTTAACAAAATCTCATCAAAGTAACTTCTCTTTACAATAACTTCTAACATAATTTTCTACTTGAAATGTGATACTTATATTTTTTAATGCATCAATAATATTAACGAATATTTAACATCATAAAAAATCATTTAGTTAATTAACATAAAATATAAAGTATTATCTAAGATTAGGTTACTCAACCCAAGATATTGAGATAGCATATCTTTTAATAATTTTTTTGGTAAATATCACGAATTAGTGATAAACTATTAAGCCAATTAAATAAAACCACATAAGTTAATTAGTATATTGAAATATCAATAAGATTGGTAAATGCTTTAGATAGCATATCTTTTTAATGATTTTTTTATTTACAATGCATTCACACTTTAAAATTTAAATAAACACATGTAAATCTTATAGTAACAAAATCTTTAGTCGATAAATTTCACATTTTAAAGATTTAAATACAAATTATTTATGAACTTGAAAAAATTAATGATGAATAAAAAAATTATGCATAAAAATATAAATATACTATTTAAAAAAAAGTGAACTAGGCTTTATTTGATTATCCAATTAAGTGAATTTAGTATATTAAGAATTGACAATAGATATAACTCCCCAACATATATATACATTTAATAATAAAACAATGATTAAACTGATATGATTTTATTTTCAATAACATGATCTCAATGTCTAAAGTCTGAATCGTATTATAAACAGTAAATTTTTTTAACAAAAGTAATATTCTATCAACAAACTAAATAAGTTTAAACAAAATATAGATCTAAACATATCATCATTAAGATATTGTTGAAAGATTGACAAATAGTATCTTACTAACCTATTAAATTGAAGAAAAAATAGTACATTCCATTTCATATTTCAATTTCGGGTACTACTTCAATCTACATATACAAAAATCATTGTGCTTGAGAATTGGTGAAGTAACATGTACAATCAATATTTTTTTTGGGTATATTTAGAGTGATTTTTCTCTCTTTAATGTTTATATATATATATAAATTCATTCAGTTCCTTTCTATTGATATATATATGTTTCAAAAAAATATAATATAATTACATGTCAATCTCATTTTTCATATATATTATCTTTCTTAATCACTTAATCATTGATTTCTAATTATATAACTAGAGTTTAAACTAGTTTTGTTTAGTGTCTTCCCAAAACATAGAACAATTTGAAACACCTATATAAATCGTAACGTCACGTCAACCATCACATTTGTTTCAAAAAAATGTGGGAAAACAATATTTCATTTTTGTGTGTTGTGTGAAAAATGAAAATCACAAAATAATAAAACTTGGATCACTTGTTTCAGGAGTTCCCTTAATTGTGGTGGCTGGATTTCAATCATCCAAGCTTGACTTACGAGTCTATGAAAAACAATACAAAAAGCTAAAGAATTAGGTATAGTAACCTTACATTACAACTTTATGATAACCCGCTATAAAAAACGTTTTAAAGATAAAATTGTCCATGACAAACTATTCAAATAGAGTCTCTTGACATAGAAACTCTTATAGAAATTAAAATCGGTTTATTTTCTAAAAGTTAGTAGTAGTTTTTCTAAAAAGCTAATTTATTTGGATCATTATATCGCTGATTTTAAATTTGTTCATAACGCGATTGTAACTCGATCTACTTTTCCTACTTCAATAGCGGAATGACTTTTTATATAGGCAAATGTTCTGTACACTATAATTTTTTTTTCTGGATACACTACAGTTTGAAACGCAGAAATCTTGTTTAAGCAAGATTTCTGCGTTTCAAGACAAATTGTACCCAGAAAAATCGTTTCTGTATAAATTTAAAACGCAGGTATTTTGCTTAAGCAAAATACCTGCGTTTCAACCATTTTTTTTTTTAAAAGCTGAAACGCAATATTTTTGCTTAAGCAAAAAATATTGCGTTTCAGCCCTCCCCCTTTAAGTGAAATGAAACGCAAGATCTCGCGTTTCACTCGTCTTCCATCTCACGCTAGGTCAGCCGCCGCCATCAACTTCCCCGGCGCCTTCATCCCTCTTCTTCCATCGTCTTCTTCTTCCTATTTCGATTTTGATTCTTCCTATTTGGATTTGGATCTGTACAAATCAATGGATTTGGGGCGAAAAAATGGTGGAGCCGGAGACGAAGACGATAGCGGCCGAAGACAACCGGCGGCGCTCTCATCGTCTTCTCCGGCGGCAACAATGAACTTGGCTGGCGACGAGAGCTTGGCTGGCGACGAGAGCTTGGCTGGCGGTGGGGGAGGTGACGGAGCGACAACGCCAGCAGTCGGAGCAGAGGGCGACGGTGTTGATGCTCAGTCGGAGCAGAGGGCGACGACGGTGGGGGACGAGGCAGTGGCTCAGGCGGTTGGGCTGGCGTTGGATGCTTTTGCCGGCGTGTGTACTGGAGGTGTCGCCGGGAAAGATGGAGTCGCCGGGAAAGATGGAGTCACTGGGAAAGCCGCCGGAAGTACTGTAGCGCCGGTGACCCGAAAACGCGGGAAAGGCCGCGACGCGGGAAAGTCTCGGAAGCAGCGCAAAGTAGCCTCTTCGTCTACCGTACCAGATGCACCGATAGTATCTTCTTCTACCGATATTCGACAGGTATATTTTAAATTTTAAATAAATTTTAAATTGTGTTTAATATGATATAAATATCCGCATACATGAATTAATAACATGAATATCGAAATGTGTTTAATAGCATGATTTATGGTTGCGTAAATAAAAAGTGATTAAAATTTAAAATATATTTAAAATGTGTTTAATAGCATGATTTATGGTTGCGTAAATTAAATGCATGATTTTAATAGCACGATCTATATGATTTAGAATACAAATTAAATAACAACTACCAAAATAACAATTAGTTTAGCAAGTAATTTAGAATAGAAATTAAATAAATTTCATAATAAAGAATATGAATATTAATGTCCAATAGAAATTATTGTTTATATAAAAACAATTAGAATTTGAAATTATAACATTATTAATAACTATTAAGAAATAAACAATAATTTAAATATAATAATTTATTTAAAAACAATATGAAATAATAACGAGTGATATAATAATTTATTTAAAAACAAATGACTCACCTAAATTCCGCACCAAAATCTTCTCTTCATCGGCTAATCGACCAATGATTGCATGGCCTTCGAAGCTAAGCGGCAACTTATGGTTGTGTACACCACTCAATACGCGCAATATCCATTTACGACTCTTTGTCTCATACTTCTTCTTCTTCTCTGGGACACCTATAAGCTCAAATGTGCATCCTGACTTCTTCGAATTTGTTCCTGGACGCCTATCAACATCAATCTCCCGAGCCTCCTCATCTTCTAAATCACATTTATCCTTTCTAATTCTTTGCTTCCCAAAATGTTCACAAGTCAAACTAACATGCCTCACGTTACTTCGCCTAATAACTAAACACATCATCAATTCTTTTCCCAAATTCTTAGCCCAGTCAACCAACTCCTCTCGACTGTTCCACTTCTGATTAGTGGCAAATTCCTTTCCATAAAATTCCCCCTGTTATTTTATCCATTTCCAACAATTATTTGTTGCATACACAAACAAATTTACCTATTATATCGAAATATATAAAAACTTTACTATTTATATCTAAATCTACAAATACGTACAAGATCATATCTACTACAAATACGAATTCATATCTACAAAAGTAAACATTTATTTAAACTTATTTCCAATTATAATATTCATATCGAAATCTATATGCTCCAACTATAAACACATTCTATAATATAACGCATTACTAACTGGAAAGTTTGAAATATCGAAATTTGGATCGTCTTCGTCATCGGGCAAATTTTCATATTCGTGGTCGCTCTCAAATTCGAACTCTTCTTCGGTACTATAATCCGCTTCTTCTTCACTACTAGACATTTACGAAATAATTTTATGCTCGGATTTGGTGGTGTATTCCCACAATAAGTGATGGGGACTTCTTATAAAAGGCTAAATTCGACCGTTGAAATATGACCGTTTTGAAACGCAAGCATTCTGCTTAAGCAGAATGCTTGCGTTTCAAAACGGTCATATAAAAAAAAATTGGTTGAAACGCAGGTATTTTGCTTAAGCAAAATACATGCGTTTCAAATTTATACCGAAATGCCTTTTCTGGGTACAATTTGTCTTGAAACACATAAATCTTGCTTAAGCAAGATTTCTGCGTTTCAAACTATAGTGTACCCAGAAAAAAATTGTAGTGTACAAAATTCTTCCGTTTATATAAAGGGACGACTTATTATATAAGTTACAAATTCTTTTAAACAAAATATTGTTCTAAAAAAATATTAATTTTTTTAAAATAAATTTAAATTTATAAATAACCAAGATTCAATAAAAGTATTCTAGTACAAGATTATTGACCTATATACATTGAAAACATAAATTTGAAATCTGTTTCAAATATAATAAGTCCCATTATTTTCAAAAAAAGAAGGCGAGATTCCAAGTCCAGCAATGAGCAATGGTCCAGCATCGCTGTCCTTTTTTGAAGCTGAGTGCTTTTTTAGTCTTTACAAATACTATCAAATATCGTTCCTCCTCCCTTTAAATTCTCCGCTCTCCTCCTCCTCCATTTCCCCCAAAATCTCTTCTATCTCCTCCTGTTTCCATGGCCGCCGATGCTGACTCCACCATGGACGCCGTCCAGCGTCGCCTCATGTTCGAGGACGAGTGAGTTCTCTATTCAGCTTTCAACTACTCATCCGCTTGTTCCCATTCCCCCAATTCGATAGCCATTTGGCTGTCGAATCCGACCTTTTTTCTTCATTTGCTTTTTCTGTCTGATCGTTTTAATTGTTGATGTTTGTCATCTGAAAACTTGTGGCTGGTTTGTGAAAATGAGATTAACATTTTGTTTGTGAATTTCTGATGACAAGGACCTTGATTAGCGTTTACTGATCTGGTACATATACTGTAATTGTCGAATTAAAGGGCTGGGATTTGCCGATTCGAAGGTCTTGTTGTACAATGATATGTACAGTTGTCAGTTGATGCTGTCTGATTGTTCTTTCGATCACTCCTTATTTCTTGATGTATTCCCCCACTTGGCCTCTTCACACAACTATAAAATTTCTCCTTCATATGATATAGTAAACCTGGTGTTAGTATATGCTTGCTCTGATTCCATGGCTTCATTGCGTTCATGCAGATGCATCTTAGTGGATGAAAGTGATAAGATTGTTGGTCATGATTCCAAATACAACTGTAAGTTGTTCCCAAGCTTATGATTCTGAAATCTTGAACTTTACATTGCACAGACAATTTTATTGTGAAGAAAGTACAATACTGAAAACTTCTATGGAATCTTGTCAAAATGTTTCCATATATCTTGTTCGTTTCGGTGTGAAAGCGAATCTTGGTCATATAGGGAATGAAAATGACTGAGCTACTACTCCTTCGTTTTCTTTTTTTTTTAGCCTTGGTAATTTTTTCAAGCTTATTGACTGGTTCGTTTATTAATCTGCAGGCCACTTGATGGAAAATATTGTAACTGGGAAGTGTCTTCATAGAGCATTCAGTGTATTTTTGTTCAATTCCAAATTCGAGCTATTGCTTCAGGTTTGTCATCTTTACATGATAATATTTCAGTTTATACTGCATACTGTATGAACATTGACATCTATGAGTCACCAAATTTATTAGAGGTTCTTTTATTCATCTAGAAGTATCAAATCTGAGTTTTCATAGTTGGGGGAGGCGAGCGAGCAGGATCTATCAGTCAATGCATGCATAATTCTTTTCTAACCAAATAACTTAGTTTGATGTCTGAAGAACTGTAGTCTAGATAAGAATGTTCGATCCACGTTCGTAAACTTTATACTATTGAGTTTATGGTGTATCCGTGTATGCAATTCAAACTTTTCTTTGAAACTTGGAAGTATCTGATGGAAGCGTAGTATGAGGCTTTCGTTTAACTTAACATCCATCTTTGTTTCATTTAACAGCAACGTTCCTCTACAAAAGTAACTTTCCCATTGGTTTGGACCAACACCTGCTGCAGCCATCCTCTCTATCGCGAGTCTGAACTAATTGAGGAGAATGGTCTTGGTATTTTGCTTCTACACGTCAATCTCACACCATTGAGGAGTTCTTCTCCTTTATTGGCAGTTTGCTCTGGCTTCTTCTTAGCTTCTTTTTGATTACTTTTCAGGGGTGAGGAATGCTGCTCAAAGGAAGCTTTTGGATGAGCTGGGCATCCCAGCTGAGGACGTGCCAGTTGATGAGTTCGTACCACTTGGTCGCATGCTGTATAAGGCACCATCTGATGGCAAGTGGGGAGAGCACGAACGTAATACACCCATACCCCTCTACTTTCAAAAGCCTGGTCTTTCAGACTAAAAATAATAATCATATAGTATCAAATAGATAATTAGTTGATCACTTTGAAAAAAATTGTCTTCCATATTTATGAAATACTTATCATGACCTAATACATTCTCTTGTTGTGCATAACTGTATATAGTGGATTACCTTCTGTTCATCATCAAAGATGTGAGGACGAGCCCCAACCCTGATGAGGTTGCTGATATCAAGTACGTGACTCGTGAGGAGTTGAAGGAGCTATGCAAGAAAGTAGATGCTGGTGAAGAAGGCCTGAAGCTGTCACCTTGGTTCAGGCTGGTGGTGGACAATTTCTTGTTCAAGTGGTGGGAAAACGTTGAGAAAGGCACACTCAAGGAAGCCACTGATATGCAAATCCACAAGCTGCTGTAGGCCGCATCTATTGACGTTGCTCCATCAGATAGTCTGCTTGATTTCGAAGTTTTCAGATTGGTTTTTAAAACATGGGATCATACTTGCAAGCTGATAAAGTATGATCCTCGTTATGCTTGAACTTATTGTCTCTGGCCTTTTCTGGATGATGCTTAGGGAGTATTATTTGGAAGGGCATTGTCAATCTGGTTCTGGATTCCGCAAAATAAAAGGTTTTTATTGTTCATGGCACAGTTACAATATCTTTGAAATTGTTTATGGTTTCAATTGTATGGTTGTTATTTTGTCTTAACATGGCAAGGCCAACTCATGTGAAATAAGATATTGCAGCTTCAGAAGTGTCCTGCATAAGCTGTTCTTCACAAGAAAATAAGAATGATTGTGAAACCATGTCCACTTAGATCCAGCTTTCTGAATATCAGTTCTGTTTGGAAGATCACATAGTGTTGATCACATGAAATCACCCATTTTATCAATGTTTTTCTTGTTATATTAAGCATCTCAAATTTTCTTGTTATGTATGTGATGTTCAATCTTTTGTAGTTAAAAGTTATCTCTATTTGTTGTGAGGATTTTTTTTTTATGTACAAAAACCATTTTTGGAGTTATGTATTCGGCTTCCACGTTTTACAAACCCTCTCTCACTATCCTGCTTCTACCATAGGCCATCGCCGTCCATATGGGCTCATTCGGAACGTATGAAGCCCCATTGGAAGCTAGTTGAAGCTAGTTGACCGAGTTACTTCATCTCCTTGAAGGGGTATTTGGGTTGTTCAGGGAGAGGGAGTTGAAGGAGGGGGTTAAAGCTGAAAAGGGTTGAAGATGAAGGAAAATGGTAATGCTGGGGGAGGGTAAGGAGGAAGCATGAGTTGAAGCAAGGGGAGTTTAAGCAATATGTCCTGTAAATCCTAAATCTCTAAAATCCAATATGCTTTTAACAATTTTACACCCCATTTTTATCACCTCAACCCCATAAATTTAGTTTACCGAATATCCCAAATTTCATTTTAACTACCTAACTTCATCTTCAACTCATACTCCCACTTCAGCTACTACTTTCACTTCAGGTTCCTTCAACTCACTTTAGCTTCCTACGCTTCCTACTTACTGAACATGCCCATATATCTCTCTGACTTCCACTTGAGTTGTTTGCCTAATTATATAGATCGATTAAATTTAAACCCAAATGAACGAATCAAACAATCAAAACAAGCCCAACTTATTATCTAATAAGAAAATATTTGGTTCAGAACCTTTAATTACACATCATCTTCTCCTAATAAAAGATCAATTCATTCAGATATAGATTATTTGTAATGAATGAATATTATTCCTGTTAATCTGATAGCCTTACCCGAATCCGACCCCGATCCGTTCACCAGGCATGAATCGGGTGTTTTACATCCCTAATTCCGACCATAAGCTTCATAAGGACTGATACATTTTACAAACCCATTTAAAACCAAATATTCACGATAATCTTTTGTTACGGAAGTGTGAGATTTATTTTAAAAAACCTTTTTTTGTGAAATCGTTTAGGGTAGAGGAATCATGCATTCATGCTCATTGAATTATTACGGAAGTGTCATGATCACCAGTACATACACTAGAATAATATTCACGTAATCACGTTCAAGTCAATTTTTTAAAAGTTATTTAATATTTTCTGAAAAAAGAGAGAGAAAAGAATCCTTTTTATTGCGTATTTCCTTGTACACAAGTGGTTATTTTGAGAGAGTTTCGTCTTTTTTTTCTACCAAAAAAAAAGTGGGGATTGAAGAGAGACGAGTGAAAAAGCGGCGTGATTGAAGAAGTTGAATTAGGATTTTACTAAAACCCACAAAAATCTCTATGTATATGATATATATTTAAGGATAAGTGTCATGTGAAAAATATTATTATAATATAAAATAAGAATGAATATAAATCATTGAATTAGAAATAAATCAAAGGTCATGATTGGACTTTTATTAAAAGTCATGTACATAACACATGTCTTTAATTCAAAGGGTTGATCATCGGAGCACCACCACCGACCACCGGGCCCCCGTCGCCGGTCACCGGGCCACCACCACCAGTCGCCGGACCACCGCCACCGGTCGCCGTACCACCACCGGCCACCAGACCACCCTTGGGTGCATGTGAACTCTATTAGAAGTGCAAGCCTTTGAGTGTGCATGCGTTTTGACTTTCAAGTGCATGCGAAATCTAGTGCATGCTTTATGTGTTATTAGTGCATGCAAGTTTTATTGGGAGTGTATGGAAATTCAACTGAAAAGTGCATACAAATTAGAAAATTGGTGTATGTAAATTCTACTAGGAGTGTGTATGTGAATTCAACCGAAAGTGCATGTGAATTCTACTGAAGTGCATGCTTTTGAGTGTACTTATATGTCTTTTGACTTTTGAGTGCATGTGAAATCAAGTGCATGCTTTATGTGTTGTGAGTGTACGCGAGTTTAACTGAGAGTACATGTGAATTCAACTGAGAGTACTTGTCTTTGAGTGTACTTATATGTCTTTTGACTTTTGAGTACATGTGAAATCAAGTGCATGTTTTATGTGTTGTGAGTGCATGCGAATTCGACTGAGAGTGCATGTGAATTCGACTGAGAGTGCATACGAGTTATACATGCACAATAATTCGCATGCACATTTAAGCCAACAACTTGCACAGTTGTACTCCAATCCAAAAAAATACATGTGAGTGTATGCGAGTTCAACTGAAAGTGCATGTGAATTCAACTGAGAGTATATGCGAGTTATATATGCACAAAAACGTTAAATTCACATGCACAATAATTCGCATGCACATTTAAGCCAACAACTTGCACTCCAATCCAAAAAAATACATGCACAAAATGTTGAATTTGCATGCACAGAAGTGTTGCATTCACTTGCACTTTTCAAGTCATCGATTTGCACTTTTAGGCCTCCGGCTTGCACTTTGTCAGTAATGTTCAAAAAATAAAGACATGCACAAAAGGGCCTCCGTGTTACATTTTTTTTTAGCTTTTAATCTGATCTAACGGCTATGATTCTTTCTTATTTTGTATTATAAGGCTCTTTCGCACCTGAATCACACCCGATATTTAATTATTTATAATCAAATATATAATATTGTAATAATAATTTTATGTAAATTTCTGTTTAAAGTCTAAATCAGTCTGCATTAATTTTTTAATATTTAGCCAAAGTTTGTCAAGAAAATAAGCTTTACGGTTTATGGTTACAATTAGGGGTGTTCATCCGGTCCAGAATTTCCGGTCCGGATTTTTTCAAAAGTCCGGACCGGAGACCGGACCGGTACTTATTTAAAAAATTAATAATTAAATTCTTATTTAATATCTAATAAAAATATCTAAAAAAATATTTATACTCCTAACTTATTAAATTAAGAAAAATATCTATAAAAAAAACATTTAAACACCTAATTTTTTTTTATTTTTTTAAAAAAAAAAACGGTCCACCGGTCCAGACTGATTTTTTCCGGGTTTGGACCGGACCCGGATTAAGGGAAAATCCTAGACCGGAGATCGGACCGTAATTTCACCGGTCCGGTCTTTTTTGGTCCGGTCCGGTTTTCCGGTCTGGTCCGATGTTGAACACCCTTAGTTACAATCTTCTATAGTTGCATAAAATCTTAATATATTATATTTATTTTATTTTTCTATAAGAGAACCATATTTATATATTCTATAGTGAAGTATATATATTCACATCCTTTCAATATGCTCTAGTAAAACAGGCTGTTATAGTGAAACGGGTAGATAAATTAAAGCCATTAGATGAGAGTGATATCAACGGATTATATTTATCTAAGAGGAGTGCATAGGTTGTATGTTGGTTTGCACACACCAGATTATTCTCCCACGCACCTTATTAGGAATTCTTTTTACCCACTTTTCAAATTCACACCAGATTTTAAAATCAGATCTACGTACTCCTCCCTCTCTCCTCACCCATGCTTTCTCCATCAACCATTAAAGCTTCCTTCAAACGTCATTGGAGTCGTGCGTGAAGCCCCACCGTCTTCGCCGGATTCGATTTTCGCCGTCGTGGTCTCCTTAGTCTCTTCGCTTGCCCAACTCTCCGTCGTCGACTGTCGAACGCCGCCGTCAACGCCTTCTTCCGTTTGTCTCTAAAGGTAACCCTAAAACTGCTATATCCCACTAAGATTCCTTGTCCGTATCCTTCAAATTTCTCCATCGTCTTCAATTTTGGTTCAAATTTTCAAATGTGTTCTTCGATTTGGAGTTCTAATTTAGGGTTTTCATTCGATTTTGCATGTGTAATTTTTTGGCTCGTGGATTATTGGCGTCCTCCATTACCGTCGACTGATTTGGAGTTCTAGTTTGGGGTTTTCATTATATCTTACTCTAATTTTTTGAATCATATTTTTTTGAACCCTAAATTATTTTGGTTTCTTAATCTTTTCAATTCTTCAATGGAGAGGATACAGGCTTGCCGGAGGAATCCGGTAGGGCAGGCGAGGAGCGCGGCGACGACGTGGAGAGGGGTGGTGTGGACATGGAAATGTCAGTCGGCGATGGACTGCTTGAGAACTCCCGCGGCGGCGACGTTGGGCGTTATGATATTCATGTTAACAGTGTTGTTATTCAGATATACTTGTATGATATGCAATTTATAAATATAGATTATTTCTTTGGTCGTGAACGTGATATTCATTTGTGAGGATGAGATATGCATTTTTCATATACTGATATGCAGAATATACTTGTATGATATGCAATTTATAATTATGGATTATTTCTTTGGCCGTGAATATGATATTCATTTGTGTGGATGAGATATGCATTTTTCATGCATTGATATGCAGAATGTACTTGTATGATATGTAATTTGTAATTATGGATTATTTCCTTGGCCGTGAATATGATATTCATTTGTGTGGATGAGATATGCATTTTCCATACATTGATATGCAGTGTATATATTGATTTCCCCCTATTTCATCATTATCGTCTTCTTGATCGTTACATTCATCCTGTAATAGCAACAAGCACTTTGCGTCTGTAGGAAACAAGCACCTCAACATGAGCACGACTAATAGATATTCAGAAATACTTGAACGATATCACGATATTTGTTTTGATATGCAAAAAGTTTCAAATAGTTTGAATACAAATATTTTAAATTTGAATATCAACTACCACATAGTGCATATCTATTCATAATTTATGAATATCAGTATGCATACGACTGAAAATGATAATGAATAACATATATTCAAAATTACATAAACGATATTCATGATTAATACACAGTGTATGCATGATATTCAAAATTACATAAACGAGTCTTGTGGTGAAACGAGTGGACAATTTTGGAGTGTTGGATTGAGGGTGATAAATGGCTAGATTAGGAGAGAGAAAATAGGGTGTAGTGGGGGTGTGAATCATGGAATAAATATCACAAAAGCTTTTTTGAATTTTATTAAATAACCACCTTCAAAATAGGAAGTTTGATGTAGATTTGGAGAAAGAAAGATATTGCATATCCCCATCAGCGTTATTCCTCAAGCCTCCATCGAGATCCGCGTTATTCACTGTGTTTTTAGTTAATACGCATATTCAGTGGAAGTTCGTGCATATCAATACATTTAATTAGTTGAAAATTAACATTATGCATATCGATACAAAAATTGTGAATATCGTTACATGTTCTTTGCATATCTGTTTATTTTGTTCATGTTCAATCGTATTCATGCTGACATTCATTGTCCTATATCTGATATTCAAGTATTGTGAGTGCTTATTCATTATGTATATAATGCATCCACTGAAGAAAAAAAAAAGTGCATATCAAAATAAATTATTTGAATATTGTTCAAGTATTTCTGAATATCTGTTATTCGGTATCATGCATATCCCATCCACACAAATGAATATCATATTCACGGACAAGGAAATAGTCCATAATTACAAGTTGCATATCATACAAGTATATTATGCATATCACTGTACAAAAAATGCATATTTCATCCACATAATTGCATGGCCGCGATCGCTGCCCTTGAACCGCACCCGCGACTTGTTCTTTCCTGGCACTCAGCGAGATATTCCTTGGCCGCGCCCGCGGCTTCCTTTCCGCTCCCGTGACTTATTCTGCATATCAATGTATAGAAAAGGCATATCTCATCCACACAAATGAATATCACATTCACGGCCAATGAAATAATCTATCATAAAAAATTGCATATCATACAAGTATATTCTGCATATCAATGTATGAAAAATGCATATCACATCCACACAAATGAATATCACAATCACGGCTAGTGAAATAATCTATAATAACAAATTGCATATCATACAAGTATTATATGCATATCAATGCATGAAAAATGCATATCCCTTCCATACCGAAATCCCCGAAAACACCGAAACCGAAATCCCACGAAACTTTCTCATCGCCGCTTTCAACTCAGTTTCTCACAAGAGACTGATGACCTAATCAAACAGAGAAGGTATACTGAAATTCCAATCCCTCAGCCAGAGAACAATTATTACACTGTTCACATCTTTCACTTTTATACCATCAAATCCTTTCCCAAGCCTCGGAACAAAATACTGTAAACATGCCTCCATATATCTTGAATAGGCATGTGAAAACTCCATAGCTAAACGTCTAAATGAAAAAATAAGGAATCAACCCTTATCTTGGATTAGTTAGACGCAAATGACGCAATGTGTGAATTCATGGAAAATTATTGCACATCTACGAGGCAAACGCTGAATTGTAATAAAAGCAAGCACACACACGTAAACTGGTAGAAACAGAACAAGAATCAAGAAATCCAACACTAAAAAACACCAGCAGAACTGACTCAAAAGCATCAATTTCTCTATACCTTGAAGCCAACCGTAGCCGCAACGAGAGATAGAAAGCATGGAAGTCATCAAAGCAAAAACAGTGACCGTGTGGAAAGGTTGCATTGTCTCCACACAAGCGCTCAATTGAACATGAGACCTTTCAACAATTTCATTAAAACACAAAACAAGCTTCGGAAGCATAAAATGGATACCATATGCGCGAAAAGAATATCGAATAAGAATACTTGAAGTCTTGAAGAGGCGATTGGAGAGGGGTTTGTTGTTGACACCGCGGAAAGAAGAAGGGGAGGGCTTGGGCTCGGAGGCGAGTCTGGAGGCGGCGCTGCACAAGGAGGAGGAGGACGATCGGAAAACCGATCTGGCGGTTGCAGCGGTGGTCATTCTGGGATCGGAGGGGATTTTTAGAGAATAGGAGTTCGCGAGGGTTTATGGATTGTGCGAGTTTGGGTTGTGAGAAACTGAGTTGAATGCTTAAACCTAGCGAGTCTGTCCACTCATTCTTGCCATCCCTCACCAGATCTGAGGTTTCTCCATGAAAAAGCTAACCGGGTGCTTCAATGGAGGTGGACGAATTTTTGAGAGAGAGCATTGAGGGAGACGATGAACGATTTTTGGAAGGAGAAAGGGATAGACGATTTAATGGGAAAGTGAATCGGTGGATTGGAGAGAGAGAGTAAATTGGGGAAAACAAATCTCATAAAATTAGGTAATCTAGTGTGTGTCTCTATTTAAATTATTGTGTACCTCCCTCCATTAAATCTTGTCCGTCAATCTCATCAACATCCAACGCACTAGAATCATTCACCCGTTTCACTATAAGAGTCTGTTTTACTAGAGCATAGATCTATATATATATAGGGAGGAACGCTCCGGTAAACGAGAATTGTGGTAAAACGGATGTATTAATCTGGGACGTTGGATGAAGGGTGATGGACGGACGGATGGATGGTTGAGTCTTATGATTGATATGGTATGGATGTAACCACCATATCTTCTCTAAAAAGGCAGTTATTGGATTTTAAAATTAAAATAAAATAATTAGGGATATTGTTAGAGGAGAGAGAAAAATCTAAAATCTTTTCCCAACTTACTGATACGTTAGTTTAGTTTTTAGATTTCGTACTCTCTACAATAATTTCTTGGATTAAACTCGTTCATAATCGTTTTTACAATGTTCATGAATATCGATTATGTGTTCATGAATATCGATTATTAATCGTTTTTACAATGTTCATGAATATCGATTATTTATTTATTTAAGAATAATTTTGAGTTTGGATTAATTGCGAAAAAAGTGTTAACGTATAACGTTCAAGCAAAAATATATGCAACATATAAGTATAAATTTATGCACATTCTAAAAATGTATAAGTTTTTGCTGGTATGTACATGAATTTCTACTTAACAAAGTCACACACATATAATAAAAAAATATGTATATACAGACACAAACATGTGCACATTGTAAAAGTGTATAGGTTTTGCTTGTATATTCATGAGTTACTTAACAAAGTCACACACATACTGTCAAAAACCTATACACATAATCATTCGCATGTTCTCACGTTAATAATTTTTCGCACATCACATTTTCTCATTAATTTATACTATTATAAAATATTTTAATATCTTCCATATATCTGGAATCTCATTTGATAATCTTGTAAAAAGAATCTTTTACAATTTTTATAAATTGCACGACATGCCAATTACTTAGATCAACAATCAGTTTTTAAATTTTTTTACAAACTAAAGGGCTAGAAAAATGAATTAAAAATGACTTACATATTTGTATATAATTTCTTTGTTTTTTAACAATTATTTTAAAAGTGTAATAACATAATTGTACTTGGTTGAATATTTTTATTTATAACATTTTTAAAACTATCAAAATCAAGTTTTGAAAAATAAACAAAACATAACTAATAAGTGAACTCACTTTTATGCATATACGCTTTTAAAAACACTAGCGTAGTGGTATATAAAAAAAATCCTTGAACTTAGCAACACAATTATGAGCAATATTTGGACTGAATAGGCATCCTCAAATTATTTGTAATTCAAATATCTGGACTGTGGCTGCAAAGGATACAAACAATTGGTGCTGAAAGTCGGCAAACTTTCTCCAGTGCAACTCTAAGCAAAACTCATTGAGTCGTCTGGAAAGTACTTCTCTACTCTAACACTTTTTGTTATTGCTTCTCTACACTTGACACTTTCTCCAAGCAAAACTCATTGAGTCGTCTGAAAAGTACTCAACTGCAACAACTTATCACCTTCTTAGATCACCAAATGTTAATTCAACTTGGTGGAAAGTAATTTAGAAAGGCATTGACAAGCCCAAATGTTCTTTTACTACATGGATGTAGTAGTGTATTACATGTTATTGCTCGATTATTCTAGAATATTCAAGAATGGACACTTGTCCCCAGGGGCGGATCCAATTCAGGCCCAAGAGGGGTTATATAGCCCCCTGAAAACAAAAAAAAACCTTTTTTTTTTTGTGAAATTTTTTTTTTAATATTTTTTACCCTTATTGAATCTGAAAATGTAATTTTAATTAGCTCTAATAAATTTAAGCTATAAAAATAAAATTATCTTAAATTTCCCCCCCTTATCTCATCTGAAAATGCAATTTCAGTCAATTCTAACAGATTTAAGTAAAAAAAATAAAATTACTTAAGTTTTTTTTTCCTCATCTCACGTGAAAATTACCTTAAGCTTCGTAAAAAAATTAAAATTGATTTTTGCGAAATAGGATTTAAGTCACGTTGGATTTAAGTCACAAAAAAAAATTCCGCACAGGATTTTAGCCCCCCCTGGGGTCAATTCCTGGCTACACCACTGCTTGTCCCACTACTATGTAACTATATAGGGCTGTGCATCCGGTCCAGACCGGACCGGAATTTTTGGAAACCTTGGACCGAAGACCGGACCGGTATGATTCGGTCCGGTCCGGTCTTGGACCGGTTTACATATTTTTTTATTTTTTAGTTTTATATAAATGAAAAATTAATTATTTTTTCTATTTTTATAATTATTGTGTATAATATTAGACAATATATTTTGTTATTTATTTATATTTATACTAAAAACTAATTTTTAATAATATTATAAGATATTAATATATAAAATTAAATTAAAAATAATAAAAACCGGTTCATCCGGTCCAGACCGGAAACCGGCCGGGTTTGGACCGGACCGGACCGGAACCGGAATTCTAAAAATATATGGACCGCGGACCGGACCATAATTCCCCCGGTCCGGTCCGAGCATTTTCGGTCCGATCCGGTCCATTTTTCCGGTCCGGGCCGAATCTGCACACCCCTATAACTATATAACTATGCACACTAATGAATGCATGCATCATTTTACCAAATTCATACACCACTGCTCCACCATGGTATCAGAGCCTGCATGACCAATGTCCACCTAAGCAACTCACCACCTTTCTTCCTTCTTTCACCCACAAATCCAAAAAACCAACAAACCCAGAAAAACATGACTCTCACCGTTCAAACCTCAAACACATCTCTTCCATCCTTTTCTTCTTTCATTACCGACAAATTATCACAAGAAAACTTTCCTCTCTGGAAAGCTCAGGTATCGCCATATCTCAAAGCCCATGGCTTATTTTGTTTTGTGGATGACACATTTCCCTGCTCACCGGCCACCATTGCAGGCGCTGCAAACCAAGCCTTTGCAGATTGGCACACCAAAGATCATGTCGATGGCCATTCTGACTTCATCTCTCACTGAAAGTATCCTTGCTCAAATGATTGAGTTTTCGTCTTCCATGGAGATTTGGAACAATCTTCTTTAACTCTTCTATGCGCGTTCTAGCGCTCAGATTGTCCACACCAGGCTACAGCTCGCTTCGCAGAAAAAGAGCTCAGGGTCGGTCACCGACTTCTTCAACAAGGCAAAAATCCTCTCCCAAATGCTTGCCGTTGCTGGACAGCCCATCTCCGACATGGAGTTCACCACATACCTGCTCGTTGGCCTCAACAATGAGTATGACTCGGTCGTTACAGCCTTGTCTACTCAACCCATCCTACCACCACCCACACAAATCCTATCCCATCTTCTCGTTCTTGAATCCCGCCTTGCTCACCACACCAAAATTCTACAATTCCAAATCTCAGTGAACCACACGTCCATCGAAAATTCAGAGGCCAATTTCACTGTTGCAAACCAAGGTCGGGGCTCCGACCGGAGTGGCAGGGGATCCCATCGAGGCCGAGGTCAAGCTTAATCTCAAGGTCGAGGTCGTGGAGGCTACACCATCTTCTCTGGTGCTCCAGATAACCGCCCGTTATGCCAGTTATGCTCCAAACCTGGCCACACGGCCATCAAGTGATGGCACCGCTTCGACCAGTCGCTTCAGGCACCACCACCTTCATCCTTCCAAGCTCACTCCACCACCAGCAACTCCTGGTATCCGGACACCGCGGCGACACACCACTACACCACAGACCTTGCGAATCTTCGATTGGAACATTATCAATATGATGTCACTGATACTGTCTCTCTTGGCGATGGGTCTCAGATTCCAATCCAGAACCATGGCTCTAGCTCCCTTCAATCTCACAACCGTATTTTTAAACTCAATAATCTCTTTCATATTCCCTTACTTAATAAAAATCTTCTCTCTGTCCATCAATTTTGCCTTGATAATTTTGTGTTTTTTGAATTCCACTCTGATTTTTTCCGTGTCAAGGATTCCAAGACCAAGGCAGTTCTTCTTCAAGGCCTCGTAAAAGCTGGACTGTACGAGCTTCCGGTCACCGCACCACAGCCTCCATGGTCGCCACAAGCTCACCACACCGCCACCAATCAAGCCACCGTCTAGCACCTTCGTTTAGGTCACCCCTCCTCTTGAGTTTCCGCTTCTGTTTTTCGTTCATTTCCCTTTTCCCCTAAAATTGGCCGATTAGGCCCAAGTGATTCCCCTTTCCCCTGAGAAATTTCGCATTTTTTCGTGAAATCCCCCGAGATTTGACAAATTCACCTGGTAACCCTGAGTTTTTGACAATTTCGTCTAGTAACCCTGAATTTTTGATTTTTTTCGCGAAATCCCCTCAAGTTTTGACAATTTCGTAAGATAATCCAGTTTTTTACTTTTTTTCCAAATACCCCTCTATCTATTTCACTTAAAAAAATGTTAACTTTAAGGGTTCAAAGTTTATGTTTAGGGCTTAGGGGTTTAGGGTTTAAGGTTAGGTTTAGGTTTTATATTTCCAAACTTAAAATAAATATAACCCTAACCCGAAAACCCTAAACATAAACCCTAAACCCTAATCTTAAACCCCTAAATTCCTAAACCCAAACCCTAAATCCCTTAACCATAAACCCCAAACCCTAAAAAAATTAAAAATTAACGTTTTTTTAAGTGAAATAGACGGAGGGATATTCGGCGAAAAAATCATAAACTCAGGGTTATCATATGAAATTGTCAAAATCTCAGGGGATTTCGCGAAAAAGTCAATAACTCAGGTTATCAGGCGAAATTTCTTAATTAACCTCCTTCTCCACGATCTCGTGCGAAATCAAGGCTCTACAGAGGATGGTGCAAGAGGAGCTCGAGAAATCGTGTTCAAATGGCGTCGGATTGGGAGGTTTCTCCGCAGCGCGTTCCGGATCTCTGTTTGAGAGGGAAATTCTACGGTGAGTACTGCGCCAAGAACTGAAATTGTATCTATTTTTAAGAATTGAGTTTGTTCGTCAATCTAGGGGTTTAGGTTTTCTCTAGTTTCGGCCATGAAAAACGTGATTTGGTCTATCAAGTGATGTCCATTGATTCTGTGGACGTGTAGGGGAAGACGATGATTAGGGTTTCACCAAGTTACATTGCTTCATTTTTCATCACATGGACATATCAATGCACTTTGGAATATCACAAAATTATGTTATTAGATGTTTAATTTCAGAAAGCTTTGCATTTTACGTGGTTTAACTAAACCCACCACCCAACAAAAAATAGGGAGTAAAACTTCTAATTTGGAGTCATTTATACAGCAGATTGTGACACTTGGCTTGGATGAGATTCGAAAAAGACAAGAAACAGAAAACGGATACAAATCAGCTGTGAAAAACAAAATGGCAAACATCACTTGGCTTGTAGTCTAGGTCCTGTGAGAAACGCTGTTACATTTTTATTATGTGACTACCCAGCAGCAGATGCTGTGTGGGAGTCCATTGAGGGTATGCAAAGATGACTACTTTGATGTTAATTGAACAACCTTTGTGACTAAATATATAAAAACAAATTATGCCTAACAAAATAAAATGGTTGTCTCGTCTCATTGTTGCACAACAAACTTCAAAGAAAAGGATGGAAGTCAGTCAGTCAGCCTCAATCTTCTTGGTTCATGTCGTGATCAAGAGATGCACAAGACCTTTCAAATATTGAACAATTTCTGAACCTCCTAGCTTTGAGCTCCCATATACTCTATCAACAAAGGTGATTGGAACCTATTGCCAAAAACAAAGATTTTAAGTTAATTAATAAGAACAAAGATCACGATAAGAAAGCCCGGATAAGATAGTATGTCTCAACAACATTAAGCAGCAGTACGTCTTCCTACCTCTTCAATATGGTAGCCTTTCCTTGTAGCTCTGACAATAATTTCCATCTGAAAGACGTAACCTTTGCTAACACAGGAGCTGATGAGATCTTCAAGCACAGACTTCCTATAAAGGCTGCAAACAAGTACCCATCATTAGATTTTCGGCATGTTATCAGGGATTCAATACAGCTTAATTGTGGATATTTCAGAAGCTATTTACCGGAAAGATCCAGTCAAGTCTGATACGCCAGGCCAAAGAAGAGTTTGTGCTAATACATTGGCTCCCCTACTGGTCAGCTTTCGCATAAGAGTCCATCCATGAACACCACCACCATTGACATATCGGGTCCCCGTAACTATACTAGCGCCTGTCTCTATCTGCTTTCTGTAGATGGACACGGGTAAATATCACTTGCTGAAATTACAGTTCAAATCATTTGGCCCAGCAATTTCGTATGTAAAAAATGATTACTTACTTGATGAAGGCTGGTAAATACTTTGGCTGCAAGTGGAAATAAGAATATTAATAATGAAAATGTCAAGAAATCCTAAGTTTGAGGACGTAGAAGCAGAAAAACTACAAATATAGATTGATATTGTGAATCCTCAAATATGTCCATTCTACCTCTATCTGACATGTCTCTATTGTTCATTGTTAACAAGCTAATTTAATTTCTTATTCAAACAAAAAATGTGTTCTCATCTTTTACCAGGAAAATAAGTGTTCTCATTTGGTACATCCAAATCAAAGTTGCTCAGAGCATCCATGTATATAATTTTAACTTCTTTTAAAGTATCAATTATTCCAATCAATAACCATAGGCAATAAAAAGCACTTACATGGTGCGAGAGATCAGCATCCATAATTACTACAAAATTTCCAGATGCATGCTTCAATCCATGAACATATGCAGTTCCTGCAATAAATCAGAATAAATGATGACTGCCTCTCCAGAATTACACTAGCAACAAGAACTAATGCATACCTAAACCAAGCTTCTTAGGTCGCGCTCTCAGCAACTGAAACAAGAAAACATGATTCAATTAGTATAGCTACAAGCCAACGATCCCTGCATTGTAACCTTGTTCAATAATATTTTACTCACTATTCGATCTTCCCCGTAGACCTGTTGCAATTGCTTAATAACATCTTGGGTTCCATCAGGACTTCCATCATCAACAATTATGACTTCAAAATCATATTCCCTACATCAAGATTCAAGACATCCCACAACAACATCAACGTCTCTACTGAGAGAAAGTTTGTTATCAAATTACTTTTAGGAAGAGATAAACATAGACTAGAATTAAAAAGCACCTCAGATGTTTGAAGATAAGGTAGACAATAAGAGCAATATTGAGCCGTTCGTTGTAGGTGGGCACTATTATACTGTACTTGCTCCTCTCCTCCCGCTTTTCCATTCTTTGTAGATGATTGCTGAATTAGATTCGCCTTCAAAGTTCTGTGAGATAGCTCAAATTTCCTTCTTTACCACTGATTGTGAATCTGTAGCAAGGAAATTATAGTGTTCAATTAGCTTGAAAAACCTAACATACTCGGTCACAATTCTCCAAAATATAAATTGCAGATTTGCAGAATCAACTAGGTCTAGGAAACAAATTGTGCCAGGAAAAAGGATAGTAGCTTTGAAATGAAAACGAAACCAGCCTCAAACAGATATTTGAAAGTCAGATCTCACAAGGAAACAATCTTCTACTCCAATTTAATCGAATCCATCCAATCGAACTCAATAAAGCATTACAATTGATAAAAAAAAATGTATCTGGAAGGAGATCGAACGAACGGAAGCCACAACTACAAAACTAATCAGAAGCGACGACTTGCGATTCCGATCATGTCTGGGATCTACGTTTGCATAGCATAAAGGGCAGGCCTTGACTCGGCACATACAACGAATTTTACTAATTCCTAATCTATTGGCTGTGGGAGTCAGCAGGCCCGGGCCTGGGTTGTTCCGACGGGCGACCTGCGTAGCCCCGTGGAGAAGCAGGTTAATTAATATTTTTTATAAAATTAAAATTATTAACAGTTTTGTGATTTATTAATAGTATGGTTTGAATAACCGTATTGAAACACGGATACGTGAAGACGGATAGCTGGAGTTTCAGAGTGACCAGCAACAGGCTATGAAACACGGATACGTGAAGACGGTGGCGTTTCAAATTCGTGATAAGCCTGAAATGGCAAAGCAAGGGTGAAGTTCAAAACTCACTCCATAGTTGGAATTTTAAACATGCCTGAAGACTAGAAATGTCCAGAAAGATTACAAGGTCTGGACCAGAATCAGCCTATTACTTTTTAGTTTTTCTTTCCCACTAATGTCCAATTCCAAAATTGAATTTAACATAACATCTAACTGCTCACCAATCACCATTGACCAAAGACATTACATATCACATATCTTCATATTCGATCAATGGCCACTGCTTCCATAGCACTTCGAGCCTAATTTATTCCATTAGTATCATATAGACGTCTAACAGAAACACTTGCTCTTACAATCTACTTTAACCATCATAAGTCACATTTGTTTTGCATTAAAACAGAGTCTCGAAATCCTATCTGTTTGTTGCTCCAATTCTTAAGATTTACTCACGTAAGCAACAAGCTGCTGAATTTGCTAGTGGGTTTTGTATATACAATCAACATCAGATTTTCTAAATACAAACAAAATAAGATTTTTTAGAGTTTCCTACATACTATCAAAATCAGACCTGGCGTAAATTTCATATTGAAACATGTTTTTTATTCTTTATTAGAATTTAGGAATAATCAACCTAAGTCATAAAAATCGAAAAAACTCAATCCAAATGTTCAACAATCAACACTACCGCAAGATCCACAAAATAACAAACACATCACAATAATACAATATCAAATAGACATAGGGGAAATTTTCTAAATGACTAAATCAATTACTAAAAAATAAAATCAAATATTCAAACAATTCCTATAAAAAAAACAACTAATAGAAACAAATTGACTTCAGCATTAGGATCTTTTTTTGCTAATTGTGATTTGTTGTTGAATCGATGAACAAAAAACATACTTAGAGGCTAGAGTTGCTTCAAAATTTAAATACAAATATAAACAAATTCGGGCCAAATTCAAACGGAAGGATAACCATATATATGATATATCAGACTTGGATCTCAATTCTCAAACAAAACCACCCAGTTGACTGTCTTCATCACTTCATGTATAATTTCATCAGAGAGATCGAGTTAGAGAATTAGAGAAACAAACCTGGAAAATGGAAATTGGCTACGATTGAGCCACTCGCCGGCTCGGTGGAGTCGCCGGCTGGTGTGATCGGTGGAGTCGCCGGCTCGCGCAGCACTGCAGCAGCACCTGGTTGGTTGTCCGTGTCGTGTCCGTGGAGGCTGGAGTCAGCTGGTTGGTCCGTGGTCGCCGACTCGCCGGTGGTTTTGCCCTTTGGGAGGAGATCTGGAGAGGCCGAGAAGTGGGACGCGAGAGAAGATGATAGAGATTTGGGAGATCTGCAGCTGGTTTCTAGGGCCGCTAGTTGGTTTGGGAAAAGAAGGATAGATTTAATTATTTTATTTATCTTTTGATACAAGACAACATTAGGTATTTAGGTGTATGTCTAACTGTTTTTTTAGTGTGTGTTTATGGACACATGTTAATAAATTTAAATAAAAAATTTATTTTTAAAATATTTTCTAATAGATGATTGATAAACCCTTAGCAAATAAGATTAAACTAGTGGTTAATTAAATAATTGCCAAAAAAAGAGTTCTTAGAGTGTGTCCATGGGCACACACTAGAAAAAACCTATGTCTAAATCATTTAAATGGAAGATTTTTATAAATTGTGAACCAAATTCATCAAAGGTAGAGTTCAAGCATTTAAACTCATATCTATTTTTCCGAATACAGGCCGTATTAAAGAAAGAATGCAGTGGAGAGAGAACGCGTTGATAAACAACCGAAGCTTGAGTAGGTATGGGGTGAGTAGCAAAGAAGTCGGCGGCTCGATTGGCCTTACGGAAGTAGTGATGTACCTGGAAAGAGACAAAAGAAGAAAGTAAAACAGTTATATCATTGATAATGATGTGGATTTCCCAAGGAACTTTCCAAGTGGACCCGATAGAATTAATGACCACAAGATTGTCGCCTTCAATAACCAAATGTCGAATGTGATGTTGTGATGCCCATTGAATACCATAAAGTAACGCGAGAGCTTCAGATTTAAGGACAGTTGTAGAGGCGATAGATTCGCGGTCGAAGTGCACTATTTTACCGTGATGTTCACGCAAAATGTAACCCAGATGTGATGAGTCGTCATGTTTTTTGGATCCATCAAAATTTAATTTTACCCAGTTAGCATTTGGTTTCTTCCATGATCTGTTTATCGGACGTAGACGGTTACACTTAGTAGGTGCTTGGGTAGCTTTTTGGTTTGTAATTGTCCAATCTTGGAGATGGGAAAAGGCTTGTTGTGCTGGACACATGGTCAAGGTGAAAGAGTCATGTCTGAAGAGGAGATTGTTTATGTAATTCCAAATTGACCACCAAAGGAAAAGCATGGGAGTAATTGTCATGTTGGAATGTCTTAAGAAATCAAAATTGAAGATGAAGTCTGATGTGTATTGAAGTGAAAAGGATTTGTGTAATTTGTTTTCCAATATGGAGATCATGTGTTGTGTGAAGGGACAAGTGAAGAAGAAGTGATTCAAGTCTTCGTCGTTGGTTTTGCAGAGGCTACAAGAAGCATGAACTCTGGATAAGTAACGGTTTAGTCGTGTTGTAGTTGGTAAACCATCTACTAGAGCTTTCCAGAGGAAGTGAGAAAGGACCTGAACTCGGAGTAGGCGTTTGCGAATGGATCACAGATCGGCTTGATTTAACAGTGAAGTTTCCATCTGTGGACATCTTCCAAATGATCCGATCTTCAAAGGGTGAGGCAGGGATATGAATTTGAACAATTTTGTCAATCATAGTACATGGCAGATATTGTCGAAGGAGTGGGACATTCCATTGATTGCAACTTGTTATAAAGGTTGAAACAGTAATGTCAATGGGAGTAGATTGTCTAAAATAGGAGCGAAGATTACCTACAGGAAGCCAGTTGTCAGTTCAGAACTTTATGTGGTTATCATTTCCTAGTTCCCAGCAAATGCCACTGTGAAACTCATCACGTAAATGAAGGAGCCTAGAAAACTGCCAGGACTGCCTAGGCTTCGACTGATAAGAGGAAAGGTCGTGTGTGCGGAGGTATTTTTTTGTAATGATCCGGCGCCATAAGGAATCGTGTTTTGTTAATAATGTCCATAATAGTTTCATTTGAAGTGCTTTGTTCATATCTGACGCTTTATATAGACCAAGACCACCGACTGATTTTGGTCTACAGATATTATCCCAACTAATTAGGGGTCGGTAGTTTCGATGAGGTTTATTCCAAAAGAAGTCTTTGTTGATTTTGTCAATGTCATTGCATACAGATTGTGGAAGTAAAAAATTTTGCATTAGGTAATTCACTTTAGATGACAAGTTTGATTGAATGAGAATAACTCGTCTAGCCTGAGACAGAGTATTGGCTTTCCATCTTGACAGTTGTTTTTTTACTGTTCACTACATAATTAAAATTTTCCTTATTCACTCGGCCTCGAACAATCGGAATGCCAAGATATTTTTCCATATAAGTAGTGATCTGAATATTGAGGATTGCGGCAAGTGATTGTTGTTGTATTGAAGAGATGTTTGAAGAAGTCTGGAGAGAACTTTTGTGGAAGTTGATGGACAAACCAGAGGTACTACTGAATTGACGGGGGAGTTCTTGAATGTAAAGCATGTTTGTTTGTTGCGTTTGCAAAAATGAGAGTGTCATCAGCGAAGCTAAAGGAGTGAATGCAGGTTCCATTACGAGTTAGTTAAATGCCGACTTTGTGGTTATGGTCTCTTGATTGAAGGTCAAGTGTTCGAGTAAGAAACTCCATGGCAATGATAAAGATGAATGGAGCAATAGGGTTACCCTGGCGCAATCCACAAGAAGGATGGAATAGAGGACCAGGTTCATTATTAACAAGGACATATAATGTGGTAGATTGGATACAATTCATTAACAGTTTAACCCAATCTGAAGAGAAGCCAAATTTGAGGAGAATAGTCTCGATAAAATCCAGTTTAGTTTATCGTATGCCTTTTTCATGTCTAATTTCAAAGCCATCAAACCTTTCTTACCTTTAGTTTTTATATGAAAAGAGTGGAAGATTTCATGACTGAGTAGAATATTTTCTTGAATAGATCGCCCTTCCATAAAGGCCCCTTGAGAAGTACTAATGATTTTGATGAGGATAGTTTTAAGTCTGTTTGTCATTATTTTAGTGATAATTTTGTAGACTGTGTTACATAAGCTAATTGGCCGGTAGTGATTGATAGTGAGAGGATTGTCATTTTTAGGAATGAGAGCGATGAAGGAGTGTGTGTATTCTCTAAGAAGCTGTCCAGAATGGAAGAACGCCTGAATGGCATTGGTTAGGTTTTTTCCAACAAAAGGCCAGTAACTTTGATAAAATTCTGCTGGGAAGTTGTTTGGTCCAGGAGTCTTATTGAGTGGTAACTGGAAAACAACTTGTTTAATTTCTGTATAAGTTGGAGGAGTCAGTAACCTTAGGTTGTCCTCAGCAGTGATTAGGGAAGGAATAATGTGTAAGGTAGATGGAGTTATTTGATGCGAAGGTGATGTCTGGAAGTGAGATTGAAGTTCTTGTGTAATCTTTTGTTGGATGAGATAGTGATCTTGGAAAATGCATCCATCTCGAGATTGGAAAGATGAAATTCGTTGTTTATAAGTTCTTATTTTAGCCATTGACTGAAAGTATTTTGTGTTCTTATCCGTGTTAATGAGATGAACAGTTTTGTCTCTTTGTTTCCAGAATAAACGTTGAATTTAAGTAGTTTATTGTATTTTAAAAGATGTATTTTGTAAAGAGCAAATATATGTTGGTTATCTGGTCTTTGCATAACCTGGTGTTGAATGTCAGATAATTTTTATTCCGTACTCTTGAGTTGTTCAAAGTTGTTGTGGTTCTTTGATTTTGACCATGTTTTGGAGTAGCATTTGAGTAATTTTTATTTCATATAGAGTTTGAACATGAATGAGCCTATGTGCTTATATAATCAAACACGATTGACAAGGGTCTTGTAGGTTGGATCTGTGGTCCAAGCTGTTTCAAAACGGAAAGAATACTTTCTGAAAGGTTATAGGTGACCTAAAGTAGTAATAAGGCAATGGTCAGATGTAGTGAATGGGTGATGTTGAACTGTTATGAAAGAAAAAGTAGTTGTGAATACATGGTCACTGCATTAAAAACATAATCTGATAAATATATTTACTTGATTGTATTATTTAAAAAAAAAATTGCACTGCTTCATTGATCTAGTGAACACGATAGTAAACTCTTTAAACTTTCTAGTGAAATATTTTAAGTTTGAGTTCTTGTATTAATATTTATAGAGTGTGAATATTGAGGAGATCTTGACGAAAAAAATGACATATTCTGATTTTTACAATCGGGACAAGTAACATGAAATGATGTTAAAAGTATAGCCCCCTTGGACCCAGTAAATCCGCTCTTGTGCAAATCTTACATGGAAATTTTGAGATTGAAAAACTGGACTGGGAGAGAGAGACCGAAATCATATAGTTCTAATTCATGCATTTCGAGAACAACTCTAGAGTGTGAAAATCACGTAAAAATTCCAGCCACCCCAACAAACCATCAATCATCATCAATCAATCATCATCATCATCAATATCTAATATAAACTTGTCCTATTGAAAAAGATTGGAAACTTGAATTAACTCCTATTGCTAATTCATAGGTTGTTTCAGCCATTACTTGGGAAAGAGTATTCCCACGTGGGCAGGCCAAAACTGAAACCCTGAATTGAATTGTAATTGAATTGTTATACGTTTCAGCCGTTAACAAATTGAGGAGTATAAATAAATGCTCGTTACTGTTTCAAACCCTCTCAGACGTTAGCAAATGTTTACTACCAATTACATGGGCCGTTACAGCCCATTAGTTGTTTTAAAGCAGATGTAACGGGCCCAAATTAATTGCCCATGTTACAATTCTCAGACTGGCATCTACCTCCCTATAAATGTGGCTAACGTTGCATTAGAGCCAGGTTTTCAACTCCATATAACAAAAAATGGCTTCATCTTCCTCCTCGAAAAAACAGAACAGCTCGAGCTCCTCCAAGAACCCACCACAGAAGAGGCTGTTAAAGGCCATCGATGATTTCCTAGTGGCGTCGTACACCCCTTTTTCTGATCTGGCCCTAGGCATGGACTGCACCGTAAAGGCAATGGTGATCCGCAAGTGGGATGCCATCACCTTGCAAAAACATTATATAAGCACAGACTATATCCTAGCCGACCATATGGTAATAAAAAATTGCACCTACGGCCACCCCCACTTTTCAACATGATTTAGCATCTAAACTTATTTGTCGTCTGTCTCAGGGAGGCGCTATTCACTGCGTAGTGAGGGCCAACATCAGCCATTGCTTCACCGGGAAGCTTGTGGTCGGAGAGGTGTACTCCATTAGGCGGTTTACCATTGCGCCACCGAAACCTGCTTATCGTCTCCGCAACGGTGACCCGTTTGTAATCCATCTAGAGGGCAACACCATTGTCAGCCATATTGACTGCCCCCCGATAGGATTTGACAGATATCCGCTCCAGTTGGTCCCGGTTCAAGATATTGCGCTCAACGGTTCCAAATTCCTTATAGGTCAGTCATGCTTCAATTATACTCCCGATGTTGAATATGACAACAAACATAACCATTACTAGGGAGCAAACACAACCAAGAAACTCTACTGTATCAGCTTTCAACCAAATGGCTAAAAGCATCAGTTTTTAATTTCCCCCCCATTTCACCAATGCACATTTCAGCCTTACAAATGACCTCTAATTGAAAGAATTATCCCTCCAACATTGATAAAATCTCCTCCAAGATATGCTTATTCGAGTTTAACTCCTAACTCCAAATATTCAATGAAATAGTAAAATGCCAACTCATGTCAAATTACAGCTTTTAATCAAAGCGCTAAAAGCATCAGTCCCCCCCCCCCAACATTTCATCAGTGCACATTTCAGCCTTACAAATCACCTCTAATTGAAAGAGTTAGCCCTACAACATTGACTAAATCTCCTCCAAAATATGAGTCAAGTTACCAAAACCCAATTCCTTTTAAAATTACTAAAAGGGCCAGTTAGTTTTCACTTTTAAACTCGAAATTTACCTGAAATTAAGATGGGAGGTAAGTGTGAGACTACATCAAACGGGACCTCATACCAATTTTCCTTTTTCAATTTACTAAATAGTTAACGAACATGGCACAATTAAAATTTCCCAAACAACAAGCTAAACCTGCTGTCAACAACAGAGCCCCCAAAAAACACATAAGGGAATCAGAAAAATCCAATTCTCCCTTTTCAATTTACTGAATAGTTTAAGAACATGGTACAGTTAAAATTGCACAAACAACAAGCTACAAAACCAATTAGCATGTAAACTACCTCTATGTGAAACAAGGATCTGTTTAAGAAGTCTTAATGTAGGAAACACATGCCAGGATCACAATAAGCCAAAGTAGAAATTACCATAACAAGTTTAAACCCAAAATTAAATGGAATTACCTTGAAGTGAACTTGCATCCATCATGACCTGCACACAAATTCCAATCAAACCATCCAAAATTGATCATAAAATAAGCAATATTTAGAAATACAGATTGGCCAGCTGCAAACAAAGCCCTGCTATTATTCGTAACTACAAATATGAAATGCAACAACCAGCAAGCAACAAGCACATTAAGGAAAGAAGCATATATATTTTATTTTCTTGTATAGTGTTTGTTGGTGAGAGAGGGAGACAAAGATATAGAATCTTAGTCTCTTTAGTTTGCCTTTCTTAATGAAAAATCACCTCTAATTGAAGAATTATCCCTACAATATTTATTAAATCCCTACAAAGAGATTTCGTTTAAATCAATCTAATGCATCCAAATCATCCATTAACACCTAATTAAGAATCAATTGCACCTATAATTCCTCAATTGACAAATAAACTCCAAATTGATAAAGCTAGGGTTTATGAAATTGGGGAAAATTCTATACCACACAAATTGGACAAATTGGAAGCCTAAGAAGCTTGAAAGAAACTCATACACGATTTGAGAAGTAGCACACAATTGAAGAAATGAGAACTGGAATTGGGGATCTTAAAATTAGATACTTGAGCTTTGATTTGGTGTGATTCGATTCAAATCTCCATCGCTCATAAGAATAACATCAAATTGTGGCTAAGCTAGATATAAGAACAATTGTTTATATGCCGATGATGAAATGAAAGGAACCTATCCGGATTTCGTCAAATCTCAACGAATTAGAAGCCAAACACAGATTCATATGCTAAAAAAATCCAGGATTGAATGTAAAGCAACACTCGGAATCAAATCGAAGTGAAATCAAGCTAAATCGATCGATCGGAGAAGGAAACGAAAAAACCCTAAACCGCGAATTATCATGAATCTGAAAATTGCTAATTCAACCGAGAACAAAAGGATTTTTTTGCGGTCGATCAAGAGAAGGGATCGAGATGGGAGAAAGAGACTTACAGTGATAGGGCAGGGGATATGACCGGCGGCCGGAGTTTGGAGGACGACCAGCGGAGGAGGGGTTGACGTGGCAGGACGCTTCACACCCATGGAAGAGTGGTATAGAATCCGAGCGAGAGTGCGTCGTTTCCTGGTTGATTTAGGGCTTTACCGAGCTCCATGGGCCTGTGGAAATTGGTTGAAGTGGAGCGCATATCTAAAAGGTATGCAGAAAGGAGAGCAAGGGGAAGTGAAGGAGGGAGATTGAGTATCAGACAGATATCCGCTCAAGGGGAAAAAATAATTAACAAGAGCAATAACATTCACTTTTTATTTTCTGGGAAAAACCAAAATTATTGTATTTTTGATATATGGGTCCTGCCAAATCCGACCCTTACAAATATTAGCTTAGCCCAATCTATAACCCATACCAATATATCATACGTAAATGTAATCGCGAGCCTAAAATTAAATATTGTTCAATGCTTCGCCGGGGTTAAACTTGAACATTCGTTTATAGAGTGGTTTACCCTGCCAGCTGTGATACACCGAGAAGGAGTGCAATCTACTATGTTTACAGAGTGGTTTACCCTCAACTGTAGAGATGATGACGCACGAAAATTAAAGTATACAGAAATACCCAGACATTACACATGGGATGTGTCACAGAAGGTGTGGGGGCCAAGGCAAAATCTCAAACCAATTGGGAGAATTGTGTATGCCCATCCCGCCTCCGGCGAAAGGTATTACCTACGCATGCTACTGAATATTGTTACAGGACCTCGAACCTGTGAAGAAATCCGGACAGTGAATGGAAAACAATATGACACCTTTAGGCAAGCGTGTTATGCCCGTGGAATGCTCAAGGAAGACAATGAGTGGACCGACGCAATCAAAGAAGCACACGTGTGGGCAACAGGGGTACAACTGCGAGATTTGTTTGTCACGATCTTGACTTTTTGTGAGGTGACCAATCCGGGGAAATTGTGGGACAACAATTGGGTTGCGTTATCAGAAGACATACTATACCGGAAAAGAAGAGACTTCAAATTCCCGACCTTAGAGCTCAATGAAAACCAGCTAAAAAACTACTGTTTGCTTGACATTGAAGAGCTCCTTGCCAAAAATGGGAAAACATTAGCTGACTACCCGGGAATACTGATGCCAGATAAACAACTTCTCACAGCAATGGACAATCGCCTTATAAGGGAGGAACTCTCCTACAATGCAAAGAAAATGGGAGAGTTGCACGCGGCCATGTTCGATTCACTGAATGCGGACCAACGAGCAATCTACGACAAGGTAATGAATGCAGTGAATAAGCAAACCGGAGAGTTCTTCTTCATTTATGGGGCAGGCGGAACAAGGAAAACTTATCTCTATAAGACAGTAATGGCCCGCATAAGATCAGAAGGGAACATCGTTCTTGCCGTAGCATCGTCAGGTACGTACTCAACTACTGCCTTCATACACACACAAAAAGATACATCGCACATTCCATTACGCTCACATCTAACAATTTGGTTTCGCACAGGTATTGCTTCCCTTCTATTACCAGGCGGTTGGACAGCCCACAATAGGTTTCTAATCCCAATCGAGTTGCTTGATAATAGCACATGTGGTATTAAACAAAACACTCAATTAGCACACCTGATGCATGAAGTCAAGCTGATTATTTGGGATGAGGCTCCAATGAGTCATAGAAATGCATTCGAGGCATTGAACAGAACATTGCAAGACATCCAAAGCATCAAACATGGCAACAACAAACACAAGCTGTTTGGCGGTATAACAGTACTACTGGGAGGAGATTTCAGGCAAATATTACCAGTAATTACCAAAGGGAAACGACAAGACATCGTTCAGGCTTGCATCAGCAACTCACCTATTTGGAGTCATTGTCAGGTTCTCACGTTAACAAAGAGCATGAGGGTGAATGACCAGCAAGCCAATGGGGAGATTGACATCCATAAACAACAATTCAACAAATGAATTCAAAAGATCGGAGATGGAAATGCTGAAGCAATCGCGCTAGACAATAAAGAGGAAGAAACATGGACTGAGATCCCACAAGAGTTCATAATCGGACCAGGGACAGATCCGATTGAGCAGCTAATTGCCAAAGTCTTTCCAGATTTCATGGCAAACGAAACCAACCCGTCATACCTCCAAGACAGAGCTATCCTAACCCCTTTAAATGAAGATGCAGATCAGATAAACCGCTACATGTTCAACCGTCTGCACGGCCAAATGAGGACATACAAAAGCGCTGATGAAATTTGCAAGGCATCTACCGATGTGGCTGAACAAAAGCATTTGTACCCACCTGAATTCTTGAACAACCAAGATTTCCCTGGTACAGTTCGCTTACATTTCCATACACTATGCCTAATAAGTTGTAAACTCATCAACTACTGAAAATAACATGGACACTAAATTACAGGAATCCCACCACACGCACTTGAATTGAAGGAAGGGTTGCCGGTGATGCTTATAAGAAATGTAAACCCTTCACAAGGACTGTGCAACGGCACCCGTCTCATCATTACGCATTTAGGGGAGTGGGTGGTTGAGGCTGAGATTATTACTGGCACGTGCGTAGGAAATAAAGTCATAATTCCTAGGATAACACTAAACGCCACCCAATCTAAATGGCCATTCGTCATGAAACGTCGTCAATTCCCACTAAAAGCTTGCTATGCTATGACTATCAATAAAAGTCAGGGGCAATCACTCAAGCATGTGAGTTTGTATTTACCAAGGCCAGTTTTCTATCACGGCCAGCTCTATGTGGCAGTTTCTCGAGTTACACACCCACAAGGACTCAGTGTCCTGTTACTACCAACGGAGAAAGAGCCAACTAACTACACACGAAATATAGTTTTCAAAGAGGCATTCAATCACTTGGGCATCGAAATGAATGTAAGTACTACAACCCACTACGTAAAATATGTCCGGACCCACTAAAATCTATAAACCTGGCGGAAATGATCAGCACATAGGATTATAATGTTACACAATACATACTTGGTGCGTACTATATCCATCATAATATAACGCTTTCACCATTGCTGGCTCAGATATATTTACTCATGTCCCAGGTCTAGCACCGTATGATACAACACATTTGTCACCATTGGATAGCATGGAACGCATATCAACCAATCCGACAAACATGAGGTACGTGAATGCAATGTTTTATTCAAATATGCGCTTTGAGAATCTTTTTGTGCTCAAACATTTAAATAGCTTTAGAAGAATAAATCCACTGGCTTAACCAGACGAGCTTCTATTGTCGCAGGTTTGGGGCATCGTAGACTCCTCAGTTGCTTCATTTGCAAGCTCTCACGCTGAGCGACGTGCTCATTCAACAGAATGCATTGTTGCATAGCATTCCAATATTAGGTATCAGGCATACAACTTATCTCGTTGTCCCCAACATGAAACTTTTAATACAAGCAAAGTTTGACACAAGACAATACCTTTTAGGCTCTCAAACCAAATACATATAATCAAACATCATACTATTACGCGTACAACCAAACTTTAAACATTCGGATGCAAAACCAGGCAAATCCCCACCATAAACTCAACAAGACATTAGTTTAGGTCGTTCTATATACCCACTAACAACAATGCTTCACCGCACACCCAAGCATCAACTCAATACGTCATCAACAAAAGTAACAAATTGTCCCGTGCTACGCACGGGGCTCTGATTTCTAGTAAACTAATAAAATTACCCATAATGATAACGAGGCCTTGAGAACAAGTAGAATCAATTGCGGTTGATGAAACGAGTTTGAAATAAGATTAGTCATTGTCTTCAGACGGTGTGTAGAAAAACTGGAATCGAAAGACCGGGACTTTTTCAAAGAAAAAGACCGAAAACTTCATAATTCTATTTCATACTTTACAAGAACAATCCTGAAGTGGGAAATCATGTAAGTTCCCAACTATACACATAAACCATGAATTAAAACCGAATTTCCCATAATAATAACACACAACGGGTATCTCACTTGCAGATTGAGAAACCACCAGTAGCCAATGAGAGACAAGAGACAGACTACACAAGCGTGAGGCGAGGAGGGGCAGCGATCCGGCGAAGTTTACTTGCACAAATACAACACCGGCGTGAAGGGGGAGAGAAGAGACGATACCACACGGGGTGGGACTTAGGAGGAAGAGAGACGAGTGAAAGAGCGGCGTGAGAGATGAAGTCGAATTAGGGTTTTACTAAAATCCAAAAAAATCTTTATGTATGTGATATATATTTAATTATTTATAATCAAATATATAATATTGTAATAATAATTTTATGTAAATTTCTGTTTACATTCTAAATCAGTCTGCATTAATTTTTTAATATTTAGCCAAAGTTTGTCAAGAAAATAAGCTTTACGGTTTATGGTTACAATCTTCTATAGCTGTATAAAATGTTATTATATTATATATTTTATTTTTCTGTAAGAGAATCATATTTATATATTCTATAATGAAAAATGGCAACACCGATCTAGACATTCTCGACACGCTGATCGGACTCATCTCTGGACATGGACGACTACGCGTAGGAGGTTTCAGCCTTCCATGTTGCAACTCATCTCCTTCCTCCGGGTTGTGAGATGCTTGTTTCCTTTTTCTCCCTCCTCTCATGGATCTGGAATGGGGGTGATGGCAGGAGGTCAACTTGGCGGGGCGGTATTGTGTCCCAACTGAAGACTTCGTTTCTTCAAGGCTTTAATTTGGGACGTTGAAGTCTTGTAGTTCAGCATGGCGAGCTTGGGTCTTAGTTGGCCTTCCTCTCCTCGATCTGCATTTTAAGGTATGTTCTGACCGATTCTACAACTCTTGACCTCTATCCTAAACTTCGAAATGGGAATGACCCTTGTTGCCTTATGTGTGTGGTTTGGCTTAAAAAGTTACAAGCTATAGATCGAGATATGTATACACCTCTTCTGAAATTTTGTGCTATTTTGAGTGATAATTTATGCTCTGAATCTGATTCCACTATGAACCATGGGGTTTTGAACCCATATGATATTCATGAAAAACACCCTACCTTGGTTGAGGAGACCACTAAACTCGACCTAGCCCGGTATGGCTTTGATGTTTACATTGTATTCTATGCATTGTATTCTATGCAGCCCTTCATCTATGATGTTCCTACTGCTGTTCATCAGGTTTTGATTTCTTGTGTGCTTGTTCATATCAGAATTCACCTTGATGAGTTTTTTAGTACAAAGGTGTACCAAGAATTTCTAGAATGGAGTTTCAAGCTCTATTTGATCATCAACAACGACGAAACAAACCAGACTAATGAATCAAGGAGGCAGAGAGAAATAATACCAAAAATGAAACCTCAACTTATGAACAAATCTTTGGGGAGTTTTAACTCCAAGAACAACTTTTCTTCGAACCTTATGTGTGATCTACACACTTATTTAACTCTCTCAAATACTAATGTTACTTCTCAATGGATGTTTACCCCAATGTATCTGTTGATTCCTCTCAAGGATTTTTTTGCTTTAACAAGGAACCTTGTCTATGCTAGTCTACACAGAAATGTGATTTGGCTGCACATAACCATTTTGATTATTTGCCTTTGCTTTCTCCTTAATTTGTGTAATGCTAGTCACTGGCCAAACTATTGGTTCTTTGACTCCTTTACTGATTGTTGGAATATGATCCCCTATGAGATGAAGTTTAAGTACCCGGTGTGTCCTTTCTACTTCTATTATACTCATTTTAACTACAATATTGATCAAATTATAATTTCTTTTTTGAATAATGAACTGTTGAATCTGTATTCTGGTGATTATGATGAGTATCTTTCTTTATGCCTGATGAAATCTTACTTGGTTGAGCTGAACTTTAAGATTGAACCTTACTTTGATCTGCAGTTTCTCTTTATTTATGATTTTTTTACCTTATTTCCCTGCCTTGCATTGGGTGATAATGGTGACATTGTTGATATTGGGATGTGGTTCAGATGCTTGTTTTGGTTTTCCAAGCACTATATTCCTGAACAACAGAACTTTGATAACAGATCAGCTTTATCAAGCTTTAACTATCCTTAGGTTAGTTATCTCTCCCTACGAAGTTATATCTATTACAATCTGACTCATACTTGTTCTACTTGTCATTTGTGTTCCCAGGATTTGATCTTTTGGACCACAATTCCCAAGTATATCAACAAGGAACTCAAGGACAAGGAATATGCAGAAATCTGGCTTATGAACAAAAACCAAACTTTGAACAATCACCAACTGAACAAACCACTTTGGAGTTTTTACTCTATGAACAACTATTCCCAAAAACTCTTGCCTTTGTGGCTGATGTCCTTGAGTTTATCTCTTTTGAATTTCTTTAAACTGTTTGGGTGGTCCCAAACTGATCCTTGGTATGCTTGTAAGCTATCCTTAAAAATTTACAGGTTTATACACCTTGGTATTTACGGAACTGCTGCCTGGAAGCATGTGGAATCATATTTGTTAACAGTTGAACAATATTATAAAAAAAATTCCTATTTGTATGTGGACAAGCAGGAGCAATTATTTGAAAATCCAAATTGTTCTAGGATTACTTACTCTCTGGAATTTTGTTTCAGGGAATACGTTTAAGTTAAACTCTTGGAACTATATGACAAGATACAAAACAAAAATTTATGGAAATATTGAATTGTACATTTACCAATTTTTTTGGTATTCGTACAAGAGCTTTCTCGACAAGTATTTTATACTTGTGAACCTATAATATAGTAACAGTGGACTCACACAAATTAACCAAATTATTGAGCAACAAACCATTGAACCTCACGTTGGATATATATGTTATATGCATCTATTTCACAACCCTACTAGCAAGTCCCCTAACTGTCTATGGATATGGGGCCATTATTATCTTTGTTTTTTTATGAAGATCACAACATGGAATTGTCAAGGGACTGGGAAAAAATCATTTGGATGGACATTGAATCATTTTGCAAAATAGAAAGGATCCAATTACTTGCTTTATTTGAGACAAGAACGAACAAAGAGCCTAGTGACAAACTTTGGAAAAAAGCTGGTTTTGACCAATTCCACTGTGTCCCAGCCATTGGTTTTGTAATACCCCCAGGCCAGTGGTGCTACAGTGCCATAATCCAGAAGGATTATAAGGCGGGTAAAAGAAAAAAAATTGCAAAACATAGCCCATACATAATATATACCCAAAACGGCACAGCGGAAAAACCTGTAAAACCTGTCCAGAGTTTGAAACCACAATCAAACTTAACACACGGAAGTACTACAATTTACAAACCAGAAACCAACAACCAAAGACCAAAAGCCAAAAGCCAATACAACAAGTTCGACCACTTCAAGGTCCAAAACCAAAACGATACATACAATCAAGTCAAAGTCTCAAATCAAAAGTAGAGTTCTCGACTCCAAAACCGACGGTGATCAGGAACCTCCTTGCTGACGCTGAACCTGAAAAGCCTGATTGACTGAGGGACCCGATACCCCAGCCAACCACGGCACATAAACCGCAGTTGGTCAGTCTCGTGAAAGACTATGGCAAGATTAGCCCAGCCAAAACAGTTTCAAAACCATAGAGTTATCACGACAATCAAACAATACCAAACAACAGATCATACTTAATATACAAATAACTACACTTGACTAATATCACACCAACCAACTAACCAACCACACGACAAAACACAAACATAAACACACACTAACACATAACCGATCAATCACCCATTCTTATCCAATTCTACACGATACTAACCTCTTTCAATCCAACCTCAAACTCATCGCAAGCATAAACGAATAAAACGAATAAAACGATCCAATCCAACTTCCTCTCCATTACTAATACCTCAAACAACAACTCTATGCACATACACATCTTACGACTGACTTACAACCACAGCTAATCAATTAGACTGAACTCACTACTGCACTACACTACAAATTCAATTAACCTTCACAACAACAAACACATAAGCATCAACGATATAATCATTACATAATACAATCAACCAAAATAACGATCCAGGCCAGCCACCCTTCTGGTGCCGCCGATTCGTCAACCTCGACTGCAACTCATACCTCAAACTCAACTCGCATTGGCACACACCCTCAAGATGGGAAACCAATCTATACAGTCAAACAACGCAACCAACCTTCATAATCCACCAGTTACCAACAACAACCATACCAACAGAATTTACCACCTTGACCAGTTACAACCAACAACTATAACACACGAAACTCACAATCACAACCACTATTCAACACACAACCAATATACACACACTCACACACACTCAATCCAACACACACACACGATCCAACACACACACATACACATTCAAGCCAACACACACACACGATCCAACACACACACACGATCCAACACACACACACGTGTCAACATACACTAATCACATTTAGTCATATTTGACTACCACGTCAACATTTAATCAGATATGCTACAAGACAACTCATATCACACGCACATACCCATTTCATCATCATAACATTCAATCAATACAAACAATAATCAATATATACTAGTCATCACCATATCCGACCAAAGCAACCAAGAAAGATAACTCAACTCATATTCAACCAATCACAAACAATTAAAATATACATATATATCACTTCAAACAACCACTTAATCAGGTACGCAAGCAACCCTTTCACACAATTACCACTTCACAACATCTCCGTCTCCACCCCCACATCACCTAGGTGAGACAATTCACAACATCTCCGTCTCCACCCCCACATCACCAAGGTGAGACAATTCACAACATCTCCGTCTCCACCCCCACATCACCAAGGTGAGACAATTCACAACATCTCCGTCTTCACCCCCACATCACCAAGGTGAGACAATTCACAACATCTCCGTCTCCACCCCCACATCACCAAGGTAAGACAATTCACAACATCTCCGTCTCCACCCACACATCACCAAGGTGAGACAATTCACAACATCTCCGTCTCTACCCCCACATCACCAAGGTGAGACAATTCACAACATCTTCGTCTCCACCCCCACATCACCAAGGTGAGACAATTCACAACCTCTCTGTCTCCACCCCGACATCACCAAGGTGAGACAATTCACAACCTCCAAAACCCACTATCCACACCATACCGACACCAATTCAAACACTTCATACGACAACCAATCAAATATCACATACACACACACATTCAACACACACACAAACTCAATCCAACACACACACACACATTCAATCCAACACACGCACACACACGATCCAACACACGCACACACACACACATTCAATCCAACACACACACACGATCCAATACACACACACACACACGATCCAACACACACACACACACACATTCAATCCAACACATTATCACACCTCATCACACATTATCACACATCTCATCCAAGCCATTATATAGTCAAACAAACCAATTAAAATAATAGCTCAAGCAACGGTAAAATTAAACATAATCAGTTTATAAAAATATATAAGTTAGCAAGGATCCTCTTGCCTCAAGTCGAACCACAACGACCTCAGAGATCTCCAGTCAATCCGAACGAACCTGCGAAATCAATCCGAGCAAATCCCTGACATTAATTACTCATCCAATCCACAACCAAATAAAACCCCAATTCAAAACCCTAAAATCAAACCCTTAATTAATTAGGTCAATCACACCCAATCTCAGTCAATTTATGCCTGCGCAATTCGAATGAACCCAGCAAATTAAACCCCCAAATCAAACCTTAAATCATACCTTCTAAAATTCAGCACTACACACACACAAATCAACCCAAGCTCCACACGAAATTCTTCTTCAACTGCCCATGAAGAACAATTCAACATCAATTCGGACCTCCATACATCATCAATTCGAACAATTCAATATCAATTCGAACGCACATAAAAATTCAGCCAATATTCTGAATTTAACCCAATATCAATTCGCAATTAACCCAACCCAAGCTCACCTTGTCGAACCAAACGGTAGTCACCGGGAAGAGGCTCCTCGTCGCCGGAACCATAACAACAACAACGAACCACAGCTGCACAGCTCCACCAGTCCATGCACAACACCACAAAATCAGCAAAGGATGGAGTCCAAAAATTAAACAGACCACACACACACATTCTTACCTTGTTGGTGGCCACAGCTCAGCCCCGGAACACCACTTCTCGCCACCGGAAGCAGCTGCTCGATGGGCTGCAGAACGACAACAGCACAACTACAACACGGCGGGACAGCAGCAACACGAACCAGTAGCACCACCACGGCTCCACAGCACCACGCGGTCCAAGACGGCTCGCCGGAGAAGAGTAGCTCGCTGGGCACAGGAGGAAGCTCGGTTTCGGCTGGGCACAGGAAAGAGGACGGATTTGGGAGGAGGAGATGGTTGGGCACTCGTGAAGAATCGGGAGAGACAACCACCGAATTTGTTTTAGGGATTTAATCCCCAAAATTCCATTTCTCCCTTTTTAAGTAAATCCCATAATTAATTTACCAAAATGCCATCACCCACTTATTTGGGGTATTTCAGGTTTTTCTGGTGGAATCTGTGTCATGTGGAAAACTTATCAGCTCACAAATGAAATTCTAGAACTAGACAAAATTGAACCAAGATTTGTCAGTATTAAGTATACAAATCTGTGCACAAACATTAAAGCATTGCTTATTCTCACATATCCCCCCCCCCCCCCCCCCCCCCCCCCAAATGAAGCTGGAAAAAAATGAGTTTTGGGAAACAATTATCGCTTTTATCAAAAATAGTGCCTTCTCGTGCATTATTATGGGTGATCTAAATGAAATACAAGATCCAACTGAAAAAAGTGGAGGGATCCCCACCAACGATGACTAAATTTGTAAGATTAAGACACTTTAAAAATGAATGTGAATTACTAGACACACCGATACAAGGAAATACCTTTACTTGGAGAAAAAATAAAACTGAAATTGATAACATCTATAAAAAACTGGATAGAGTCCTAATTCATCATCAAATCTTACAATGGTATCCAGATATCTGTACCAAACATCATGCTTTTACTAGCTCCGACCACTGCCCCATATCCATTGAGCTAACAACAATAACCCCTTTCAAAAATCAACCTTTCAAATTTGAAAATTTTTGGATGACTAAAAAAGATATCAGAAATGTAGTAAAGCAAGCTTGGAGATCAAACTATCATGGATCTAGAATGTACAATCTAATTTCCAAGACAAATTTACTAAAAAACATGCTAAAACTTGGAACAAAAGCACATTTGGCAATGTGTTCACCCAACTTCAAAACATTGAAAAACAACTCTATGAAATTCAAATAGAAATATGTACAAACTATAACAATAGTCTAATCCAAAAACAAAATAGACTAATTGAGAAAAAAGAAAAGCTCCTTAGTTTTCAGAAAATCTTCTGGAACCAAAGAGCAAAAGTAAAACATATTAAATTCAATGATACTAACGCAAGCTATTTTCATAAAATTGCTAGTGGGCGAAGAAATAGAAAAATAATAAAGGAAATCAAAACCCAAAAAGGGATCAACGTTATTGGTGAAGAGAATATTAGAAATGAAATCAGAAATGATTTCATTAGAAGATTTAGAAGTGAAGAAATGAATGAAGGTCTACTTCGGGAAAACCTTGAACTCATTCAACTTGAAATCTCAATAGAGGAAAACATAGAATTAACAAGAAATGTTTCCAATGAAGAAACTAAAAAGGCTGTTTTTGACATTGGGTTGGATAAATCCCCAGGACTTGATGGCATGACAGCAGAATTTTATCAAAAATATTGGGACATTGTTGGCCCGTCTGTAATTCAAGCAGTAAAAAGTTTTTTCCTTTCGGGGAAATTACTAAAACAAATAAACCATACATTCATATCATTAATACCAAAATGTGACAATCCTAATTCAACAAACCACTATAGACCTATAAGTCTTTGTTCTATAATTTATAAGATCATTTCAAAAATCTTAACAACAAGACTTAAAAATACTATGGAAAAACTAATTCATCCATTACAGGGAGCCTTTGTAGCAAATAGAGCTATTCAAGACAATATTCTAATAGCTCATAAAATTTTCCACTCGTTTAAATCAAAACAAGGATCTGAAGGATTTATAGCCCTTAAGCTAGACATGGAAAAAGCCTATGACAGAATTGAATGGAAGTTTATTATCGAAATTATGAAAAAAATTGGATTCAATGAAAAATTTATTAATTGGATACAAGAATGCATTATGACAGTATCATTCTTAGTGCTTGTCAATAATGGTCCTACAGAAATTTTCAAGCCAACAATAGGACTCTGACAAGGAGATCCCCTCTCACCCTTTCTTTTTATACTAGGATATGAAATTCTAGCTCGAAAACTACAACTAGCATCTGAAAGACCTCGAAAACCTATTGGATTCCAAATTTCTAAATATGGAACCCGCATTCCATTTTTTACTTTTGCGGATGACATTATGATTTTCTCAAAAGCTAAACAGGAAAACTATAAAGAAATCAAGGATATCGTGGATGAATACTGTAAAATATATGGTCAAAAAGTAAAATTTCACAAATATGCATTCCAAGTTACAAAGAAGGTAACCAATACAAAAAAATTGGCGATCCAAGGAATACTTACAATAACAAATATGATATCTCTTGAAAAATATCTAGGATGCCCTATCATTAGAGTGAATTCTAATATTTTTGTTGATATTTTAATTAGCACACAACAACAACTATCTAAATGAAAGCAAATTCTCTATCTCAAGCAGGTAGAACAACATTAATTAAAGCAAATCTTGCATCTAGACCTAACTACCTTATGCAAAGTTTTATGCTACCAACACATACCCATAATGAACTTGATAAACTAAACAGAACCTTTTTTTGAATAAGGAACCCTCATACAAACCGCTTATAGGATGGGAGAAGATTTGCAAACCAACTCAACAAGGAGGACTTGGACTGAGAAAATCAAAGGATACGAACAAAGCACTACAATTTAAATTATTATGGAAAATTTTGACTGAACCAAACAATTATTGGGTGAAAATTATAACCGAAAAATACCTAAAAACACAACATATCTTGCATTATGAGAAACAAGGAAACTGTTCTTGGCAATGGTCCAAAATGATTGAAATTTTGGACGAATTCAAAAAAGGACTCGTCTGGCAAGTGGGAAATGGTAGAACCATTAAATTCTGGGCTGATAAATGGGTGTCTACAAATCCTTTATGTGATATTATCAACATACAAACAATTTTGAACAAAGATGCTTTGGTTGCAGATTTTATCCTACCAAGTAAGGCATGGAACAAGGAAAAGATTGAACAAATTCTATCGACCCAAATTGCAAAATAGATAATTTCAATTTCAATTCCCTTAAATAATATTCATGATAGAATGTATTGGGAAGCCAGGTGTTGGTGTTGTTGCGCTTCATATTGCTCTCATATGGCGGTTTAAGCCATTAATTTGGATTTGGGCTCAAGGTGACTCGATAGAGGCGAGGGCATCAAATTCGGAGTGGATTCTGTATTTTTCCGCCAAGAGCGCGGCAAATCTATGGTGGAAGAGGCTTGAATTTCAGATTTGGTATGAGAATTTGCACATTTGGTCTTCGTAGAAGAACATCCATCTCTTCTATGGAAGGGCTTCTCACACCTTCCAAAAGATTTTATTCGTATAATTTTAATTGATGTAGGTGTGAGGTCTTTCATGGAGATTAAGACCATGTTGATGTGGTTTTTTAATGTTGTTTAAATTTTGGGATTTTTCATTCGGTTTTTCAAAGGTTTGATATTGGGGGATTTCCAAATGATGATGGATTTGGAAGAAAAAAAAATCATTTTGATTGTTGTTGTTATAGGATTACTCCTAAAAGGAGGTTCCAAATTGATTGTTGTTGTTATAGGGTTGCTCCTAAAAGGAGTTCCTTAGTTTTAGATGTTGTTATTGATATTGTTGGATTGGGTTAGAGATATAGTTAGAGTTTTGGGGTATGGGGTTTCTAAAGAGAAGAGAGAGCTTATCTCTCTCTACAGAAACCCATCTGATTTCACTTTGGTAATACTAATCTCAAATTGATGATGGTTGTTGTTGTTATTGTAGGTGATGGTTGTTTGATGTTCTTGTGTTGGTTGTGGTTAGAGAGGGTTTACCCCTTTTGTTGGGTGGGGATTATCCATTTTTTGTGTTTGGGTGGAGGTTTGTCCTTATTGTTGATGGTGGGGGATTGCCTCTAAGGCTCTCCCTTCTCTCTAAGTCCCTAACGTTTTTTACTAATATTTAAAAATCCAGACTTCAATATTCACACTCTATAAATATTAACTAGTAGATTGACATGTGCCTTGCACGAGTTCTTGTAATAAAAAAATGTATGTAATAATATTAAATAAATAATGGTAATTAACTATTATAAAATAAAACCAACAAAATTAACACCAATAACGTCATAATAATAACGATGAATATCAAATAAATCCCCCAAAATAAAATTAAAAATTGTAAGATAATAGTGTTGGTAAAGTGAAAACCATAGAATAAGTCTTATGTAAGAATTAATAACTTGTATGTCATGTGCAACACACTTAGTTCTCCTTCTCTTCTTCACCAATTTCTTCATCAATTTCTTGGTACGTGAACTATAGAGTTGGTCTTATGTACCATCTTCTTCATTATCATCTTCAAACAATAGGATGTCACTGGAGCGCTTGGAAGGAGTGAGCATTTCATTAGACGACACAATGGAGTGTTCGGGCTCAGACGGTTGAGGTGACATTGTTCTAAAATATTAAATATAAGTGTATAAGTAATTAGTTAATGAAATATATAATATTGTGTTGTATATGTTATATATGAACAATATAGTAAATACCTGGTATCCGAAATCAACTTTTTGAGTTCAACAATCAAAGTTGGATCGTCAGTCATATTGGAAACAGTGAATCCACGACTATGTTCATACAACTTGACCTCATATCAATATCAATCCTGAATAAAAAATCTTCACAATGAACACTTTAATTTCTTTAAGCATGCTGCTATCATCCATATATTATACATTAGAAAATAAATTTAATAGAATAAAAAAAGTAAGGTAAGTATATGACAAATTAGGCAAGGAACATTGATGAGGAATCGACCCCGCCATTAGTGCCAACCTTTGATGGACCGATCACTAGGTCAAGGTTGAAGGAACTGCGTCAAGAGCTGGAGACGTTTATGGCACATGCACTATCACATGACGAAGAGGACAAGTCCAAAGTCAAGGCGTTGACTTTAATGGTCAACGTTACCTATGTTTAATAGTCTTATTAATTTCTGCATTGGATATTTTTAGGATTATTATTTAATTGTGTTAAGCCTTCTATTTTCGGATATTTCGGAAATAATTGTAGCCTTTTTGGGAAGTATAGGGCCGGCCACCTTAGGGTATTAAAAGGCTTTCTTGTCTTCTTCCTGAGGCAAATTTCTCCTATTTGTTAAACACAAAACAGAGCTTTGTTTGCTTTGAACCTTGCTCCCCGTGAGAGTCTCAATCGATTGTTACTTCTTCGCTTGGTTGTTTTCGTCTTTGTCAAGTTCCTCTGGAGTTGGTGATTTCGTACATCTTAAGCATCCTCTCCGTGCTCCAAGTTCGTTAGCGATTCTTGGTTGTGTGGCGTTGTAGAGATCGGGTCGGTAGATCGTTCGACAAGGTTCCTTGCACCCGACGCAAGAGGGTTTTCTCGTCGTTTCTATTGGTTCTTTCTTATCATTCCTTCATTTGTTTCACTTCCGCCATATTCTAATTCTTCTTGTTTTTCATTGTTTTGAGATTCGTTGCCTAGATCCATCCTGACGCGGCTAATCCCCGTATCAATTGGTATCAGAGCTTTGCGGCTTCGGATCGCCTTTGACGGTTACCAGATTCATCATCACGAAAATTGAATCTTCCTGTTTCTCAATCGTCAATTGAATTTTTTTGTTTGAGTCACATTAGTGAATTGATTAGTCTGACTGATTGTTTACTTTTGTTTGTCTTGGAAAGGAGTTCGTTGTGGTTGATTGTGACTACGAGGATCCACAAAACAAAACAAAAACCGTACCAAAACCACAATTTTTTTTCCCCGGCCCCCACCCACCATTGTTGCGCGTCCCCAAGCTTGGCGAGCAAGGCAACCACGGCGTCCAGGTTCATGCTAGCGCAAGAGATCAGGTTGTTACAATTTTTTGGAAGTTTTTAAGATATTTGCTTAATTTTCCAGAGATTTTATTTTTTTCTTTTAATGGTGTAATATCCCAGGAAAAAGAAGTTGCCTAAAAGAAATACAAAAACAAAAAAAACAAAAAAAAAGAAGTTGCCGAAAGAAAATCAAATCAAAAAAAGAAAAAAGAAAAAGGAAGGCATCTGGGATTCTACTGATTTAATTTTTATCTCTGAAAATATTGTTACGATTGCAAAATACGATTGTAACAGCAAAAAAGGTTCGAAATCAAAAACAATTTTCGACCTCGTCCCTGCCGCTGCACCATCTCGCCGCCGCCGGTTTCCTCTCATCGGCCACCGCCTCGCACGCCCCCCCATCACCTTGTCGTCGCCGGATTCCTCTCGGCGCCCGATCGACCGCCTCGCCCTCGCAACCAGCACACCACTTCGCCCAGATCTGCACAGCCCAGAAACCCTCCGCCACCGCCGCCGTTTCTTCTACGACCCAGTTCTGCAGAGCCCCGGCGCACGTTCTCCCTCGCGCCCCGGTGTCGCCGTCGACTTCGCCCTCCCAGCCCGGATCTACATAAGCACCACCGCCGTCGACTTCGCCCTCCCAGCCCTCTTGTCTGAACCCTTTCTACCCTTCCGCCCCCCTCTGGTCACTCTCGGCTCTGACTGGCTTCGTTCCGAGTCGACAAAGGTACGTCTTTTTGACTTGCAATTTGCATTTCTTGAGTTCGAAACACATTTATAGCCCCATCTCTGGTTACAATTCATTCTTGTAGCTATAGTAGTGTCGCTTTCTTGTTGAGTCGTTCTTTAGTCTCGCTTTTGTTTGAGTCATTTTCGCTGTTCGTCTACTTGTCTGGTCTACTACATCACTGCTTGACCTTGAATTGTTGCGTATGGTGAGCACACCGAGGACTTGTCTTTTACGAACCTAACTTCGCAGGTTGTTCAATCACCGAGTGCAAACACTTGAGCGTTTTGGTTTTACTAACTTTAACGTCTTTCTGTGTTCGTCTAAGTGGTGATCCATCCCGACGCGGCTAATCCCCGTATCAAACATAATGTAGTATCATTATAAAAGTAAAATCTCCTAATTTTTTATTTGTTGTATTATATATCATGCCAATTTTGGTACACAACGAAGTTATTTTTCTAATAAAAAGTATGTATGTATGATTGCACACTATAAATAATGTATAACTTGTGTACAAAATAAGTGTATAAATTAATACCTTAGCAGTCGATTTCAGCATTTCAGTTACAGATTTGTTAACCTTCTTTTTGACATCTCTATCAAATATAACAAAAGATGTCATGAGAGAATCATCTTTCAATGTTAATGTAACCTTAAACCTGCATTACAATAAATGTATTTTTAGAATAATAATACAATTATTATTATGTTTATATTATTTTTAAGTTTACATTAAATACCTAGGAATGATGAATTTGACAATGCGTTCACATTTGACGCAATGGAATTGATCCCCTTTCGGGTCGAACCTTCGTTTTACATTGCTTGCACGAATGATAATACCATCCAAATGTGTTGTCAATATCCTCTACCGTAGCAATAGTGATGCATTTATATGGCTGCAAAATAAGATAACATTGAGGGAAACCAATCATATTCTAACATTAAATATTATAACTACTAATAACAAAATGTAAATAGATTTATAAAATGATCTTGTTGATATCTAGAATCTCATCAATCGGCTTAAACAATGCGATATCTAAGAATTGATCAGATAAAGAATATGAAGGTCCACTTGGAATTGGAGTTATTTTATTCGTACCAGCATGAACACCGGGGTTATGAAGACTTATATTATGATGTTATTAATTTACATAAAAGAAAATATGTGAGAAAATAATTCTCTTCCTTCTCTTCTCAAAATGAACCAATGATATCGAACTACTTAATTCTGCATCAAATGCCTACGAAATAAACAGTAACATCTAACTTGACGAAGGTTATATATGACTTAAATTATTTTTTTGGGTGTAATATATGACTTAAACTAAACTGATGATTTGCATTCAAATGAATTAGCATCTAAATGCTTAATATATATATATATATATATATATATATATATATATAAAATACTAATACTAATAATTATATGATTAAAATTGCGAATAAATAATACTTATTTTTTTGATAACAATTGTAAAGATAGTTATTGATTATAAACCCAAGTTATATTTCTTTATAAAATCCTACAAAAATCATTCTCTATCTATTCTAATTTTAATATAGTTATGATGACAATCTTACAAAAATCATTCTTTATCTATAATGGTTGATTTATATATTCCTACAATTTATATAATCTATACTTCGTTTTAAATGTAAGGGTTGCTTATAGCAATGCACAGATTTATGATTCTTATGATACTTCTTCAAATACATAAGGAAAAAAAATAGTTCACTCCGATCCTCCAAAAAACAAATCCAAAGATTCACCAGAATATAAGATTTAGGGTAATTTATAGAATACTACTAGGATTTTTCAGAACATCACCCACTATATATACATTTACGGTATACCACTCACACTCACCAAACGTGAAATGCCTTGAGTGATAACTAATAACATGAAAATGAGTAAATGATAAATGAGATCACAATGATTTAACTTAAAATATATTAGGTTATCTTGTTTTTGGTAATGACATACTTATATTATGAACACTAATAAAGTATGTGACAAATAGAATTAGTAAAAGGAAAGTAATATATTTCATATTCTTTAAAATATTTTGGAGTTGTAAATTATGAAATTTATATAAATAAAAGATAAAATAAATTGTAAATAAAATAAGGATGAATAGATAAATATATATAATTATTTGATGATGTGACATACTTAGATGAGCGACACGTATGAGATATAATTACGGCTTTAGTAGTAGTATAGATATAGATACAAGAACTCAAACTTATAGTATCTCACTAGAAAGTTTAAAGAGTTTACTATCGTGTCCACTAGATCAACAAAGCATTGCAAATAATTTTTCTTAAATAATACATTCAAGTAAATATATTTATCAGATTATATTTTTAATGCAATAGAGCAAATTTTAGAAAATATAATAATTAATGTATTTAATCCAGGGCCGAAAAAATAATAATTAAATTTATCCTTCTTTTCCTAAACCAACCAGCCGGCCCTAGAAACCCCTCTCCAGATCTCTCAAATCTCTATCATCTTCCTCTCGCGTCCCACTTCTCGGCCTCTCCAGATCTTCTCCCAAAGGGCAAAACCACCGGCGAGTCGGCGACCACGGACCAACCAGCTGACTCCAGTCAACTGGGTGGTTTTGTTTGAGAATTGAGCACTACAAATTAGTAACGTCTAATTACAATGACAACATTAATTTAGCATTTCCAGATTTGCAGATTTTAGGAGAATATAATAGTACTTGAATAATATTTTATTCCAAGAACGCAGATGCGTACAATACAGTCAACAATGAGAACATTGAGAAGGTTATCACTTATGACACACCGATTGCATCGTAGCCGTCGGATCAAAATTTGACCGTTGGACGCGCTCCCCCTTCCATAAAATTTCAAACGGCCGTCCCTCTCCTACTACGTGTTAAAAACAAAAGTTAAGCAATCACCAGTCTGTATACAGTAATCCGCAACCCCTTCTCTCTTTTAACCTCCCTCTGTTTCTTGTGTTTGCTTTGCTCAGCGAAGAAGAAAAATGAAATCTGATCGCAAGCCGCCGCTAGTGAAATCACCACTGCGCCTCCGTCCTCGCCGCGTCATTCGATCCGGCGCCACACCGATGCGAACTCCACTACCAGGTAACTCCTATTCTCCCCAATCCCTTCACAATTATTGTATGCTAATTTAATTTTCTATTTCAGTCAATTTCACCAAACCCAACTTTTTGGAAATCGTAATTTCCCCCTAAAAATTCTTACAGCCTCTTCGAGCAAGATCCGGATGCAAAATCAAGCGTCAAACATCAATGAAGCTTCCGGAATCCGGCCGGAGTATCGCACGATCTCGTGCGAGATCAAGGCTCTACAAAGGATGGTGCAAGAGGAGCTCGGGAAATCGTGTTCAAACGCCGTCGGATTGGGAGGTTTCTCCGCGACGCGTTCCGGATCACTGTTTGAGAGAGGGAAATTCTACGACGAGTACTGCGCCAAGAGGAACGAGAGGCTGAAAAGGAAGCTGAGCAGCGCCATTACAGACGAAAACGAGGAGCCGAAGACCGCCTGTAATGTAGGAGTCGCGGTGGAATCCGCCAAGAAGGAAGCAACTAAGAAGCGAGCCACTACGAAGAAATCGATACAAGAGACAACTGTGGCGTCTCATTTGGCTGATAGGAGCGAGCATCCGAGGTACGCACTGAGGAGTATGAAGAAGCCCCCTCTCCCTGTGCCGATGAATGTCGAGAGTTCAGCAGGAGTTGGCCAGAGAAAAACTAGACCCCAGATGGCTCGTAGAAACTGAAATCTTCTTCCAATGTTCTTTTCTCAGTTCTTGGATCAAGAATTGAAATTGTATCTGTTTTTAAGAATTGAGTGTTCGTCAATCCAGGGGTTTAGGTTTTCTCTAATTTCGGCCATAAAACGTGATTTGGTCTGTCAGGTGATGTCCATTGATCTTGTGGACGAGTAGGGGAAGAAGATGATTAGGGTTTCACCAAGTTATGTTTGATAGATTAAGGGTTATTGATAATTAATTCAGCGTTTTACCATTGTACCCTTTATGTAATCTATATATATTCCTAATAATAATTTACCCTAATCTAAGGGGATTCTAGCTTAACATGGTATCAGCCTAGGGTTTTTAAACTCGATCCTCTTCTTCCCCTCTCGTTTTTCTTTTCTTCTATTCCATTCGGCTGTCATGGCTGATCAACCCCTCCCCTACAATACTCTTATCCATATGTTGAACATCAAACTATCTGCTTCCAATTTTATGCTATGGAAAACTCAAGTTTCTCATATCTTGCGTGCTCAGAGGCTCTTCGGTTACTTAGATGGATCGAAGGACTGTCCGTCTGCTCCCGTTCCGCCTCCTGCACTGGTTGATCCCTCCAGTTCAGCCGCTGTTGATGCCAAGAACAACTACGATGCTGCGCTTGCTGCTTTTGATGCTTGGGTCGCTGAAGATCAGCGCCTCTGTGGCCTGTTGTTTTCGTCTCTTACTGAGGAGGCTATGTCGGAGGTTATCGGCTGTTCGACCTCGCGACATATATGGGACACTCTTTCTGCTGTCTATCAGAATCGGAGTCGGTCTAGCATCCTCCACCTTCGCGACCAAGTTCTCAATCTTCGTCGTTCCGGTACAGTTCACGAATTGCACCTTAAATTCAAGGCCATTTTTTATCGCTTAGCCTCCATGGGTTCGGCTGCTAGTAATGATGATTAGGTGTTGTGGTTCTTGCGTGCTCTTGGTTCTGAATATAAGGAGTTCAGTGCTCCGGTTATGAATCAGTTTCCGTCTCCGTCATATGTTGACGTCGTTGCTCAAGCCGAGAATCATGAAGCTTTTCCATTGTCGCTGTCGGGTCATGGTCCATCAAGGACGTCTGCAGCTGCTCATCCGGTTGCCTTTACTGCTTCTGATCGGTCCAATTCTGGTGAAGGCAGCCGTCGGCAGTCGCCTGGCCGTGCTGAAGGTTATTATGGTGGTCGTTCCGGTGGCCGTAGCGGTCGTTCTGTTGGACGCAGGGGTGGTCGTGGCGCAGGGCGCAGTCGTCGTGATGTCCCGCAGTGTCAATGGTGCGGCAAACCTGGCCATGTTGCGTCTTCTTGCTTTAAACTTGTGTCACCGCCCTCTCGTCAGTCCGTATCCGCGCATTTGGCTGATTCTTTTCAGTCTTCTTTGAAACTGGAACCTCAGTCTGTTTCCTCTGATTGGTATGTTGATTCTGGTGCTACGAATCATATCGCCTCATCATCATCTTCTCTCGAGAACGTCACTCCTTATACTGGTACTTCTCGTGTCTCTGTTGGTAATGGTGCCTCTATTTTAATCTCTCATCTTGGTGATACTCAGATTACTCCACGTTTACGGTTATCCGATGTTTTAGTTATGCCTCGTATTACCAAAAACTTGCTCTCCATTGGCAAGTTAACTCGAGATCTTGGTGTTCTTATCACTTTTGATGACTCGTCTTTTGTTATTCAGAACAAGGTTTCCAAGGCGGTCGTGGGCCGCGGTCACAATGAGAACGGCTTATATGTTCTGGATCGCGGGGATGCTGCTTTTGTTGCTTCAATTCAGTAGAATAAGGGTCGAGCGTCGTTTGAACTTTGGCATGCTCGACTGGGACATGTGTCTCCTAGTATTATTTCCACTTTAAGCAAACAAGGATTGTTGTCTGTTTCTTCCATTTTGCCTAAACCTCATACCTACGCCCCATGTGTTATGGCAAAGGGTCAGAGGTTATCTTTTGTTGAGAATTCTAGACGTGCTCTGCATGTTCTTGATCTGGTGCATTGTGATTTGTGGGGTCCTTTCCATGTTTTGTCTGGCAATGGATTTGCTTATTATGTTATTTTTGTTGATGACTTCTCGCGCTTTACTTGGTTATATCCTCTTCGTCGCAAATCTGACTTTGTTGATACTTATCTGCAATTTGAGGCATTTGTTGAAAACCAATTCTCTGCGCGTATCAAAGTTTTTCAGAGTGATGGAGGCACAAAATTCGTGAATGGTCGAATTCGGTCACACTTTGTTTCTAAAGGCATTCATCATCAGATCTCTTGTCCCTATACGCCTGAACAGAATGGGCGTGCTGAGCGCAAGCATCGTCATATCACTGAAATGGGTCTCACTCTGCTGTTTCACTCACGTCTGCCTTTAACTCATTGGGATGATGCCTTTGCTTCTATAGTTTTTACTATCAACAGGCTTCCTACACCTGTGCTTCAGGGACAGACTCCTTTCGGCCTTCTATTTGGTCGTACTCCACCTTACTCAAACTTCCATCCTTTTGGTTGTAGAGTTTACCCGTTTGTTCGACCGTATGCTGGGCATAAGCTCTCTCCTTATAGTCTACCTTGTGTGTTCATCGGTTATAGCTCTCAATACAAGGGTTTTCGTTGTTTGGACACTGCAACGGGACATATTTATATCACTCGTCATGCTCGTTTTGATGAGTTCTTTTTCCCGTTTGCTTCTGATGTCAGTTCTGAGGCCGTTTTCTCCTCCTTGGATGTCTCTGCTTTTGTTGATCCGGATATGCCAGTTCCTCCCTCTGTGGCGGTCTTCCCTTCTTCGATGCCTTGTCGTTTGTGTCTTACTGATCATCCTGTGCCCGCTTCTGTTCCTACTGTGCCTGCTTCTACTGTTGTTGCTTCTCCAGCTCCTTCTCCTTCTCCGTCTGCAACATCTCCTTTGCCTGCTTCTGTTGACTCAGATATCGTGTCTGATTCTTCGTTGGTGCAACCTCATCCTATGACCACTCGATCTCGTACAGGTTCTCTTCGCCCTCGTGATTTCTCTGATTATGAGGTTTTTGGTTTTCTTGCTGCATTGCTCACACAGTCTGAACCGCACAATTATCGCTCCGCTCTTCGTGATTTGCAATGGGTGACTGCAATGAATGAAGAGATGGAAGCTCTTCGACGCCAACACACCTCAGATCTTGTGCCTCGTCCTTCTGGTGCCAACATTGTTGGGTCGAAATGGGTTTTTCGACTCAAATATCATTCTGATGGTAGTATTGAACGTCACAAAGCACGTCTTGTGGCACATGGATTTTCTCAGATTCCTGGCTTTGATTTTGAACATACCTTCAGTCCTGTTGTCAAGGTTGCTACTGTTCGAACTATTCTTGCTGTTGCCACAATGCGGAAGTGGCCCCTTCATCAGCTTGATGTCAAGAACGCTTTTCTGAATGGTGTTCTTGATACTCCTGTTTATATGGCGCAACCTGTTGGTTATAAGGATCCACTTCATCCTGATTATGTTTGTCGTCTGCGAAAGGCTATTTATGGGCTTAAGCAAGCTCCGCGAGCCTGGTTTCAGAGGTTTAGCTCTTACCTTTCTCGTCTTGGGTTTATCTGCAGCAACGCTGACACTTCGTTGTTTGTTTACTCTCGTGGGAAGACTCTGCTTTATCTGTTGGTGTATGTTGATGACATCATTCTCACGGGGAATGATCCTTCGATCATTCGTCAGTTTATTGCTCGCACTGACAAAGAGTTTTCGCTCAAGGATTTGGGTTCTCTTCACCACTTTCTTGGTCTAGAGGTCACTTCGACTTCTTCTGGTCTCTTCTTGGGACATGCCAAGTATGCTCGTGACATTCTTCGGAGGGCTGGCATGACTGATGCTGCTACTGTTTCTACGCCTTTTCTCCCGCTGTCCCAGCTACACAATAGCTCTAGTGAGCCTTTTCCCAATCCCACATTATATCGTTCTCTGGTTGGTGCTCTTCAGTATCTTACCATCACAGAGCCTGATCTCTCCTTTGCTGTGAACTCTGTTAGTCAGTTTCTTCAGGATCCTCGAGTCGATCATTTTGCTGCTGTTACACGCATTCTCCGCTATGTTCGTGGTACCATTCATTATGGTCTTTCTTTCAGCTTTGCGTGTTCTGCTGAGGTGTCTGGTTACTCTGATGCTGACTGGGCTCGTTGTCTGGAGACTCGTCGCTCCACTTATGGTTATGCTGTCTTTTTCGGCAGCAATCTTGTTTCGTGGAGTGCTAAGAAACAACCCACTGTTTCTCGTTCTAGCACTGAGTCTGAGTGTGCTCTGGCTAACTCCGCTGCTGAGGTTGTTTGGTTGTCTCATCTTCTTCGGGATCTGCGCATTCCTCTCTCCAGTTCGCCGCTTTTGCTCTGTGACAACAACAATGCTATCTTCCTTGCTCAGAACCCTATTGCTCACAAGCGAGCTAAGCACATTGATATTGACTATCATTTTGTTCGGGAGTTAGTTACTTCTAGCAAGCTTCGTGTTCATCACGTTCCTTCCTCTCTTCAGATAGCTGATGTGTTCACTAAAGGACTCTCCCGTCCTTTGTTCGAGTTCTTTAGATCCAAGCTTTGCGTTTCGGTCAATCCGACGCTTCGCTTGAGGGGGAATGATAGATTAAGGGTTATTGATAATTAATTCAGAGTTTTACCATTGTACCCTTTATGTAATCTATATATATTCCTAATAATAATTTACCCTAATCTAAGGGGATTCTAGCTTAACAATGTTGCTTCATTTTTCAACACATGTCCATATCAATGGACATTGCAATATCACAAAATTATTTTAATTAAATGTTTAATTTCAGAAAGCTTTGCATTTTGCGTGGTTTAACTAAACCCACTATCCAATAAAAAAATGGGGAGAAAAACTTCTAGTTTGGAGTCATCTATAAGGCAGATTGTGGTACTTGGCTTGGATGAGATTCGAAAAAGATAAGAAACAGGAAACAGATATAAATCAGCTGGGAAAAACAAAACGTCACACTCACCAAATTTGTAGTCTAGGTTCTGTGAGAAACCCTGTTATATTTAACACAACAAGTAAAGAAGCACAATGGCTAACAACACTTGGCTTGTAGTCTAGGTTTTGTGAGAAACCCTGTTACATTTTTATCATGTGACTGCCCAGCAGCAGATGTTGTGTGGGAGTCCATTGAGGATATGCAAAGATGACTACTTTGATGTTATTTGAACAACCTTTCTGTGACTAAATATAAAAAAAATCAAATTATGCCTAACAAAATAAAATGGTTGTCTTGTCTCATTGTTGCACAACAATCTTTACAGGAAAGGATGGAAGTCAGTCAGTAAGCCTCAATCTTCTTGGTTCATGTCGTGATCAAGAGATGCACGAGACTTTCAAATATTGAACAATTTCTGAACCTCCTAGCTTTGAGCTCCCATATACTCTGTCAACAAAGGTGATTGGGACCTCTTGTCAAAAACAAAGGTTTCAAGTTAACTAATAAGAACAAAGATCACGATAAGAAAGCTCTGGATATGATAGTATGTCTCAACAACATTAAGAAGTAGTACGTCTTCCTACCTCTTCAATATGGTAGCCTTTCCTTCAATAATTTCTATCTGAAAGACGTAACCTTTGCTAACACAAGAGTTGATGAGATCTTCAAGCACTTCCTATAAAGGCTGCAAACACGTACCCATCATCAGATTTTTGACATGTAATCAGAGATTCAATACAGCTTAATTGTGGATATTTCAGAAGCTATTCACCGGAAGGATAAAGTCAAGTCTGATACGCCTGGCTAAAGAAGAGTTTGTTCTAATACATTGGCTCCCCTACTGGTCAGCTTTCGCATAAGAGTCCATCCATGAACACCACCACCCTTGGCATATCGGGTCCAAGTAACTATACTAGCGTCCGTCTCTTCTAATTCCTGCAGATGGACACGGGTAAATATCACTTGCTGAAATATAGTTCAAATCATTTGGCCCATCAATTTTAACGTTAAAATGATTACTTACTTGATGAAGCCTGATAAGTACTTTGGCTGCAAGTGAAAAGAAGAATATTAATAATGAAAATGTCAAGAAATCCTAAGTTTGAGGAAGTAGAAGCATAAAATCTGCAAATATAGATTGATATTGTGAATCCTCAAATATGTCCATTCTACCTCTATCTCACATGTCTCTATTGTTCATTGTTAACAAGCTAATTTAATTTCTTATTCAAACAAAAAATGTGTTCTCATCTTTTACCAGTAAAATAAGTGTTCTCATCTGATACATCCAAATCAAAGTTGCTCAGAGCATCCATGTATATAATTTAAACTTCTTTTAAAATATCAATTATTTCATTCAATACCATACGCAATAAAAAACACTTACATGGTGCGAGAGATCAACATCCATAATTGTTGGGTTATGGAGTCTGAAGCGTAAAGGAAGTACGCGTAAAGGCTCGCACGGTCACCGGCACGGTTCGCAGAGAAGGCAACTGAGAGTTGCCGCCGGGTCGCGGTGGAACTGGACGCCCCGCGGTGGACGCCGGTTTTTTGGCAACTGAGAGGAGCCGTCGCCCCGCAGTGGAATTGGACGCCCCGCGGTGGACGCAACTGAGAGTTGCCGCCGCCCCGCGGTGGAACATGGGCCGATTTCAGGTGTTGCGTTTATGGGCTTTTCTAGGTCTTGTCCGTGTTGCTATTTAACCCTAGTTGTTCAATTGTAATCAAAAGTCGTCGTCGTCGTCATTGTTATCACAATATTGAGAGAGAAATACCCTGGCTTGGTAGTGTCCCCAGACGTAGTCAATTCTTGACGAACTGGGTTAACAATTCTTGTGTTCTTTGCTTTGTTTTCTATTCGTTACCGCGTTCGAATCCTAACAACTGGTATTAGAGCTGGTTCTGGTGGTGACGATGGGAAGCGGAAAATCACTGGTGGAGAAGTTCGATGGAACGGATTTCGGCTTCTGGAAGATGCAGATCGAGGATTACCTGTATGGTAAAGATCTGTATTTGCCGCTGGGTGAGAAACCGTAGGACATGAAGGACGAAGAGTGGAAGTTGCTGGACAGGAAAGCGATGAGCGTGGTCCGCCTATCGATGTCCAGGAACGTGGCGCATCACACGGTCAAGGCAGAGACGACGAAGGGCATGCTGGAAATCCTTTTCGCAATGTATGAGAAACCCTCTGCGGTGAACAAGGTTCACCTGATGCGGCGGTTGTTTAATCTGCGGATGACGGAGAGTACAGCGGTGACCAATCACTTGAACGAGTTCAACATGACGATCGCACAACTGAGTTCAGTTGAGATCGATTTCGACGATGAGGTACAAGCCCTAATACTGTTATCCTCTTTACCAGAAAGTTGGGGCGGGACAGTTACTGTTGTTAGTGCTTCGGTGGGGAAGGCAAAGATCAAGTTTGATGATGTCAGGGATCTGATTATCAGCGAAGAAATTCGCAGGAAGGCGTCAGGTACTGCTTCGGGATCAGCCTTGAACACGGGTAACAGGGGCAGGTCAGACTCTAAGAAGTCGAATCGTGGTAGATCGAAGTCTAGAGGGAAGGATAAACCCAAAGACAAGAGCAGAATCAAGTGTTGGAATTGTGATGAAAACGGTCATTACAAGAGTGAATATAAGGCACTGTTGAAAGATAAATCAGCGAATTCAGCCAGTGAAGATATTGCAGACGCGTTGACTCTGAGCGATTCAACGACAGGAACCACTGCAGATGCATCGATTCTGAGCGCGAGCAGTCCATTGGAGTCTTGGGTGTTAGACTTTGGAGCTTCGTTTCATTCATGCAGCAGTGCTATTATATTGGATCGCTACACCTCTGGAGATTTCGGAAAAGTCTATCTTGCTGATGATGAGGCTTTGAAAATCGTGGGGAAGGGTGATGTGCGAATCAAGGCGTCGAATGGATCTGTGCTGAAGTTGCATGGAGTAAGGCATATTCCTGGTTTGAAAAGAAACCTGCTTTCCATTGGTCAGTTGGATGACGAGGGTTATAAAGCAACCTTCGGCTGCAATAGCTGGAAGATAACCAAAGGAGCTATGGTAGTAGCTCGAGGAAAGGAGGGAACGTTGTACATGACAAGCAACGTCCGGGATAGCATTGCTGTTGCAGGAGTAAACTGTGACGCAGATTTGTGGCACTGTCGTTTGGCCCACATGAGTCAGAAAGGGATGAAGGTGCTATGCTCGAAGGGTTTGCTGCCAGGTCTCAAATCCGTTGATATCGGATTGTGTGAAGACTGTGTGCTCGGGAAGCAGAAAAGGGTAAGCTTTGCGAAGGGCGGCAGAACCTTGAAGAAGCAGAAGTTGGAGTTGATCCACAACGACTTATGGGGGTCAACACCTGTGACATCTCTGGGTGGAGCGTCATACTACATGACCTTCATTGACGATGCTACAATAAAGGTATGAGTCTATTTTCTGAAGCAAAAGTCTGATGCATTTGACTCTTTCAGAAAGTGGAAGGCTCTAGTAGAAACTGAGACAGGTCTTAAAGTGAAGTGTTTGAGATCTGATAATGGTGGGGAGTATGAGCTTCGTGAGTTCAAGGAGTTTTGTGCTGAGAATGAAATTCGCATGGAAAAAATCTTGAAAGGAACCCCTCAAGAGAACGGCGTCGCTGAACGTATGAACAGGACCCTGAATGAACGTGCTAGGAGCATGATGCTAAAGTGTGGGCTTCCGAAGATGTTCTGGGCGGATGCAGTCAATACTGATGCATTCTTGATCAACCGAGGGCCATCTACTCCCTTGGAGAATGGGATTCCAGAGGAGGCTTGGAGTGGCAAAGAGGTAAATCTGTCCTTTCTTCGGATATTTGGGTGTGTTTCATATGTTCATATTGCTCTTGTTGAGAGAAGCAAGCTGGATGCAAAGTCTGTCAAGTGCACGTTTGTTGGATATGGTGGTGATGATTTCGGATATCGGTTCTGGGATGACCAGAACAGAAAGGTTATTCGCAGTCGAGACGTCGTGTTCAATGAGCAGGTGATGTACAAGGATAGTCTGGGTGCATCAGAAACAGCTAGTACAGGACCTGAGGTTGTGGAGTTAGATATCTCAAACTCGGGTGGGAGCAAGGTGGTTCGTAACGACCAGGAGACTGTTGAGGAGGAGCCGAGCACCCCAGTGATTCCGCTGCGGAGGTCCACCAGAGAGCGTGGATCGCCTGATAGATTTTCGCCTTCAAACTACTATTTGTTGTTGACTGATGGTGGTGAGCCAGAGTGTTATGCAGAGGCATCTCGTGGAGAACATGTGAGCAAGTGGAAGCTCGCAATGGATGATGAGATGGATTCGTTGTTGACCAACGGAACCTGGGAGCTAGTTGAGCTTCCAGCAGGCAAGAAGGCATTGCATAACAAGTGGGTTTACAGAATCAAGGAGGAGGCGAATGGAAGCAAGCGTTACAAGGCAAGGCTGGTTGTGAAAGGATTTCAGCAGAAATATGACATGCTGACTAAGGTTGTGACCTTAGAGAAGTTGAAGCTTTGCATGGCTTCAACTGGCCTTGGTAACTGAGTTGAAGGCCTGGCACTACTACCAGATATGGGTTGATGAGGAGGACGATTATGGTTGGATCAGTCTCTAGGTGGGAGATTGTTGGGTTATGGAGCCTGAAGCGTAAAGGAAGTACGCGTAAAGGCTCGCACGGTCACCAACACAGTTTGCAGAGAAGGCAATTGAGAGTTGTCGTCGGGTCGCGATGGAACTGGACGCCCCGCGGTGGACGCCGGTTTTTTGGCAACTGAGAGGAGCCGCCGCCCCGCGGTGGACGCAACTGAGAGTTGTCGCCGCCCCGGTGTGGAACCCACCGCCCTGCGGTGGAACATGGGCCGATTTCGGGTGTTGCGTTTATGGGCTTTTCTAGGTCTTGTCCGTGTTGCTATTTAACCCTAGTTGTTCAATTGTAATCAAAAGTCGTCGTCGTCATTGTTATCACAATATTGAGAGAGAAATACCCTAGTTTGGTAGTGCCCCCAGACGTAGTCAATTCTTGACGAACTGGGTTAACAATTCTTGTGTTCTTTGCTTTGTTTTCTATTCGTTATCGCGTTCGAATCCTAACAATAATTACTACAAAATTTTCAGATGCATGCTTCAATCGATGAACATATTCAGAATAAATGATGAATGCCTCTCTAGAATTGCACCAGCAACAAGAACTAATGCATACCTAAACCAAGCATCTTAGGTCGTGCTCTCAGCAACTGAAACAAGAAAACATGATTCAATTAGTATGGCTACAAGCCCAATAATCGATCCCTGCATTGTATTAATAATTTTACTCACTCTGCAATCTTCCCCGTAGACCTGTTGCAATTGCTTGATAACATCTTTGGTTCCATCAAGACTTCCATAATTGTGTTGGTAAGTACTTTGGCTGAGCAATTTGGCCGAGCAATTTAGTATGTTAAAATGATTACTTACTTGATGAAGCTTGGTAAGTACTTTGGTTGCAAGTGAAAAGAAGAATATTAATAATGAAAATGTCAAGAAATCCTGAAGTTTGAGGAAGTAGAAGCTGAGAAACTGCATATATTGTGAATCCTAAAATATGTCCATTCTACCTCTATCTGACATGTCTCTATTGTTCATTCTTTATCGTTCATTATTCATTGCTCATTAACACGCTAATTTGATTTCTTATTCAAAAAAATGTGTTCTCATCTTTTACCAAGAAAAATAAGTGTTCTCATCTGATACATCCAAATCAAAGTTGCTCAGAACATCCATGTATATAATTTAAACTTCTTTTAAAACATCAATTATTTCATTCAATAACTCCTGGTATCCGGACATTCTTCCAAGCTCACTCCACCACCAACAACTCTTGGTATCTCTCTTGGCGACGGGTCTTAGATTCCAATCCAGAACCATGGCTCTAGCTCCCTTCAATCTCACAACCGTATTTTTAAACTCAATAATCTCCTTCAAATTCCTTTACTTAATAAAAATCTTCTCTATGTCCATCAATTTTTTGCCTTGATAATTTTGTGTTTTTTGAATTTCACTATGATTTTTTCCTTGTTAAGGATTCCAAGACCAAGGCAATTCTTCTTCAAGGCCTCGTTAGAGCTGGACTGTACGAGCTTCCGGTCACCGCACCCCAGCCTCCATGGCCGTCGCAAGCTCACCACACCGCCACCAATCAAGCCACCGTCTAGCACCTTCGTTTAGGTCACCCCTCCTCTTGAGTTTCCGCATCTGTTTTTCGTTCATTTCCCCTTTCCCCTAACATTGGCCCATTAGGCCCAAGTGATTGTCAGAGTTGTTCTTGGGCCAAGGCTCATGCCCTTACTCTTCGCCCAAGGCCATCTCAATCCATAATTACTACAAAGATTCAAGATACATGTTTCAATCCATGAACATATGCAGCTTCTGCAATAAATCAGAATAAATGTGACTGCCTCTCCAGGATTGCACCAACAACAAGAACTAATGCATACCTAAACCAAGCTTCTTAGGTCGCGCTCTCAGCAACTGAAACAAGAAAACATGATTCAATTAGTATAGCTACAAGCCAACGATCCCTGCATTGTAACCTTGTTCAATAATATTTTACTCACTATGCGATCTTCCCCGTAGACCTGTTGCAATTGCTTAATAACATCTTGGGTTCCATCAGGACTTCCATCATCAACAATTATGACTTCAAAATCATATTCCCTACATCAAGATTCAAAACATCCCACAACAACATCAACGTCTCTACTGAGAGAAAGTCTGTTATTTATAACAACAAATTACTCTCAGGAAGATATAAACATAGACTAGAATTAAGGAGCACCTCAGATGTTTGAAGATAACGTAGACAATAAGAGCAATATTGAGTCGTTCGTTGTAGGTGGGCACTATTATACTGTACTTGTTCCTCTCCTCATGCTTTTTCCATTCTTTGTAGATGATTGTTGAATTAGATTCGCCTTCAAAGTTATGTGAGATAGCTAAAATTTCCTTCTTTACTACTGATTGTGAATCTGTAGCAAGGGAATTCTAGTGTTCAATTAGCTTGAAAAACCTAACATACTCAAATCACAATTTCCCAAAATGCATATACAATATAGAGTTCTTCATGGCGGAATTAAGCAATAGCAAACTTCTCGAGTCCATTGTGGTAACAATATATAAATTGCAGATTTGTAGAATCAACTAGGTCTAGGAAACAAATTATGCTTGGAAAAAGGATAGTAGCTTTGAAATGAAAACGAAACTAGCCTCAAACAGATATTTGAAAGTCATATCTCACAAGGAAACAATCTTCTACTCCAATTTAATCATTCGTATGGAATCATCCAATCGAACTCAATAAAGTATTACAATTGATTTAAAAAAAAAGTATCTGGAAGGAGATCGAACGGAAGCCGCGACTAGAAAACTAACCAAAAGCGACGACTTGCAATTCCGATCATGTCTGAGATCTACGTTTGCATAGCAGAAAGAGAAGGCCTTAAATCGGCAGATACAAGAATTTTACTAATTTCTAATCAATTGGTTGTGGGAGTCAGCAATTGCAAGCAGGCCCGGGTCTGGGTTGTTCCGACGGGCGACCAACGTAGGCCCCTGGGCCCGTGGAGAAGGAGGTTAATTAAGAAATTTCGCTTCATAATTCTGAGTTTTTTACCTTTTTCCGAAATCTCTTAGAATTTTGACAAATTCGACTAGTAACTCTGAGTTTTTGATAATTTCATCTAGTAATTTTTATTTTCTTATTTTTTTGCGAAATCCTCTCAAATTTTGACAATTTCGTATAATAACCCTGAGTTTTTTATTTTTTCGTCGAATACCCCTCTATCCATTTCACTTTAAAAAACGTTAACTTTAAGTGTTTAGGGTTTATGTTTAGGGTTTATGGGTTTAGAGTTTGGGTTTAGGGTTTAAGATTAGGTTTTGGGTTTATATTTCCAACTTAAAATAAACATAACCCTAACCCAAAAACCCTAAATATAAACCCTAAACCTCTAAATTCCTAAACCCTAAACCTCTAAATTCCTAAACCCTAACCCTAAATCCCTAAACCTTAAACCCCGAACCTTAAACCCCTAAGACCTAAAAAAATTAAAAATTAACGTTTTTTTAAGTGAAATGGATGGAGAGGTATTCGGCAAAAAAAATCATAAACTCAGGGTTACCACACGAAATTGTCAAAACTTGAGAAAAATTTCGCGAAAAAGTCAAAAATTAAAGATTATCAGACGAAATTGTCAAAAACTTAGGATTACCAGGCGAGTTTGTCAAAACCTCAGAAAATTTTGCGAAAAAGTAAAAAGCAAAAAAGTTAAAAAAACTCATACTTACTAGACGAAATTTCTTAATTAACCTCCTTCTCCACGATCTTGTGCGAGATAAAGGCTCTACAGAGGATGGTGCAAGAGGAGCTCAGGAAATCATGTTCAAATGGCGTCGGATTGGGAGGTTTCTCCGCAATGCGTTCCGAATCTCTGTTTGAGAGAGGGAAATTCTACGACGAGTATTGCGCCAAGAGGAACAAGAGGCTGAAAAGGAAGCTGAGCAGCGCCATTTCAGACGAAAACGAGGAGCCGAAGACGGCCTGTAATGTAGGAGTCGCGGTGGAATCTGCCAAGAAGGAAGCAACTAAGAAGCGAGCCACTGCGAAGAAATCGATACTAAAGACAACAACGTCGTCTCATTTGGCTGATAGGAGCGAGCATCCGAGGTACGCACTGAGGAGTATGAAGAAGCTCCCTCTCCCTATGCCGATGAATGTCGAGAGTTCAGCAGGAGTTGGCCAGAGAAAGACTAGACCCCAAAGGGCTCGTAGAAACTGAAATCTTCTTCCAATGTTCTTTTCTCAATTCTTGATCCAAGAACTGAAATTGTATCTATTTTAAGAATTGAGTTTGTTCGTCAACCCAGGGGTTTAGGTTTTCCTTAGTTTCGGCCATAAAAAACGTGATTTGGTATGTCAGGTGATGTCCATTGATCCTGTGGACGAGTAGGGGAAGAAGATGATTAGGGATTCACCAAGTTACGTTGCTTCATTTTTCAGCACATGGACATAACAATGGACTTTGGAATATCACAAAATAATGTTATTAGATGTTTAATTTCAAAAAGCTTTGCATTTTGCGCGGTTTAATTAAACCCACCACCCAACAAAAAATGGGGAGTAAAACTTCTAATTTGGAGTAATCTATATGGCAGATTGTGGGACTTGGCTTGGATGAGAATCGAAAAAGATAAGAAGCAGGAAAGGAATACAATGTAGGGATTTTAGATGCGTAAAGCGGAATTTCAGGAAACGTTTTTCTAACATCTAATCAAGGATCTCATGCATAAATCAAATAGATCATAGATAGAAAGAATCAAATATCTTTTGATGCATGTTTCAATATGTTGGAATAGAGAGAATAGAGGCTCACGTGTGACTCCTCTATTTGGTCTACCCGAGTTTGGATCTGGATCACCTAGGACTCGGTTGCTAGAGCGAGGATCGAAGGCGAACGAGAGAGATCTGCAGGAGATGGTGGCAGCCGTGTTTTTGGTGTGAATTAGGGTTATGGGCTTTTCCTAAAAGCCCTCCTTTTATATTGCCATGTTTAGATATCTTATTTCCTAAATAAGTATATCTTTTATTATTAATAATAACTCTTTATTATTAACACACCTTATCTCCCAAGTTATATCATATATATAACTTTATATTATATACCTTATATAATATGTCTCACATTAAACTGATCCAGTCCAAACTCTAAGGGTGTGACCTCGTAGGACTCGGTAATAATAGCAATAGACTTTATGACATACTTTATAACATATAGTCTATAAATCATAGTTGGCTTCTAGCAAAGCACTATGACTACCTAAAATCACCGGATTAAATATCTATATAAACGGTCTCACTTCATAATTAGTAATTACACCTTTGATTAAATGACACAATTCCTTCAATCTCCCACTTGTCCTTAAAACAAGTGTGCAATGTTAAAATTCCTTTGTCGCAAAGTGTCTTATCTGACTATATGATGAAACTCATCTTTACCGTCAAATATGTTTCTTGAACTCTTGAGATCAAACTGTCAGTACGGATGATTACTAATAATCCATCCGAGCATGGCCATGCGTTTTCACAGTTCTCTCTCTTCAAGTGGCCGAGACACCAATCCTTTCCAAATGTATCGTTGTATACATGGAATAGGAGGACACATTCAATCTTGTAAGACTACAACTCCCACTCAACTTTTGGCAATCCCAATCACTACCTTTATAACTACTTGTTACGGTCAGCGTTTGACAGCGTCAAAGACATACCAGCAGTCAAATGATAACTATATCATACTCATGTCTAAGGAACTCACTAATCATGAATAATCCTAGAACTCCGCAATAAAACCTTGAGGAGTCCTAAGGTAGGTATGTCCGATGCATATCGGTATACACATCTATGTAATCGATTAGACATCTCCATGTCCCTATAACACATGAAACCCGGTGTTATCAATCAATCTCACATATGGTCTTTTGATTAAGTCATTTGTATCCAAGTTAACAACTTAGACCATGGACTTCTAACAATTTTATAATTTCAGTTCACTTAATGGAGTTTCATTCACCAAAACAGTTTTGATGAGCCCATTTGATAACTATTAAATTGTTTGGATACTTTATCTAATCCCAAGCAATGATTAAATAATAATATGAAATTCATATATATAAGTCAAGCATAAATGTATGTAATAACAATAAACAAGGTTTATCATAAAACAAACAATGTCTCAAAAGAACTCTCTAATGTGTCTGAGTCCCTTGGCCCGAGTGTGACTGTCATGCTTAGGCCTAGACATGGGCTTGGTCAAAGGATCTGCAATGTTGTCGTCTGTGTGCACCTTGTACATCCTCACATCACCTCTATCAATGATATGTCTAATCAAGTGATACTTTCGCAGAACATGTCTGGACTTGGAGCTAGAGCTAGGTTCCTTGGCTTGAGCAATGGCACCATTGTTGTCACAATAGACGTCAATGGCTCTAGTAGTGCTAGGAACGACACCGAGCTCAGCTATGAACTGCCTAATCCAGACAGCCTCCTTAGCCGCTTCACCAGCAACAATGTATTCTGCCTCCGTTGTAGAATCTGCTACTGTCCCTTGCTTCGAGCTCTTCCAGCTGACGGCTCCTCCATTCAAAATGAAGACGTATCCAGATTGAGATTCAAAATCATCTCTGTCTGTCTGGAAACTCGCATCAGTATAGCCCTTGACGACCAGCTCGTCATCACCTCCAAATGTCAAGAGATCATCCCTAGTCCTTCGTAAGTACTTCAGGATGTTCTTGGCTGCACACCAATGTGCATCACCCGGGTTTGATTGGTACCTGCTACACATGCTCAAAGCAAACGCAACATCTGGGCGAGTACAAGTCATTGCATACATGATGGATCCTATGGCTGAGACATGGGAATCCTGCTCATCCTCTCAGTTTCACCAGGTGTCTTAGGACACTGGCTATTGCTGAGATGTAAGCCATGTTGCATAGGCAAGAACCCTTTCTTAGAGTTCATCATATTGAATCTCCCAAGGACCTTATCTATATAAGTTTCCTGACTCAGACCAATAAGTCTCTTAGATCTATCTCTATAGATCTTAATGCCTAATATGTACTCAACCTCTCTCAAGTCCTTCATTGAGAAATACTTCTTAAGCCACTTCTTAACTGTCTCCAGCATAGGTATGTCATTCCCAATGAGTAGTATGTCATCCATATACAGAACTAGGAAGGCCATTTTGCTCTCACTAAACTTCTTGTAGACACAGAGCTCTTCTTCGCATCTGATGAAGTCAAACTTTTTGACCACTTCATCAAAGCGAAGATTCCAACTCTTGGATGCTTGCTTAAGTCCATAAATGGACTTCTTAAGCTTACATATTCTCCTAGGGTTTTCTGGATCCTCAAAACCTTCTGGTTGCATCATGTATACATCCTCTTCTAGATACCCATTTAGAAAAGCGGTCTTGACATCCATTTGTCAAATCTCATAATCATGATAAGCGGCAATTGCTAGGAGTATCCTAATGGACCTGATCATAACAACCGTTGTGAACGTTTCATCATAGTCAGTACCATGAACCTGTCTAAATCCTTTGGCAACTAGTCTTGCCTTATAGACAGAAACGTTTCCATCCTTGTCTGTCTTGATCTTAAAGACCCATTTGCATCCAATGAGTTTTATCCCATCAGGCAAATCTATCAAGTCCCATACTTGATTTTCAGACATGGAGTCCATTTCGGATTTCATGGCTTCCAGCCATTTCTCGGAGTCGGGGTCCGCCATCGCTTGCTTATAGGTCGCAGGCTCATCGTTCTCTAAAAGTAGAACGTCAATGCTAGCAGTCAACACGTAATCCTCATAATGCCTAGGTAGCTGCCTTAGCATGTCTGATCTCCAATGTGGTCCAACAATAGGAGAGATTTCAGCTGCTGGGTTGACCACACTTGTATGCGGGACCTCAGGTGCTTCATCAACTTGAGGAATTGCATCTTGGATTTGGACGGTTTCCCTTTGAGAAGGTACGCCCCCAAAGTCAAGTTCCTCAGTGACATCATCTATGTCCTCACTTTGTTGGGTTTGTTGCTCAACTTGAATCTTATCAAGCTGAACATTTCTCCCACTTGACTTCTTGGAAAAGAAGTCATTTTCCAAAAAGACACTATCCCGAGCAACAAACACTTTGTTCTCAGCGGGATTGTAGAAATAATATCCCCTTGTTTCCTTGGGATAACCTATAAAGAAGCATTTGTCTGATTTTGGTGTTAGCTTGTCAGATAGTAAACGCTTTACATAAGCCTCGCATCCCCAGACCTTCAGAAATGACAAGCTAGGAACTTTTCCATACCATATCTCATGTGGTGTCTTGTCAACTGATCGTGACGGAGTCCTGTTTAGTGTGAACGCAGCAGTGGTGAGGGCATATCCCCAAAAGGATATAGGAAGATCAACAAAACTCATCATTGAACGGACCATGTCTAACAATGTCATGTTCCTCCTCTCAGATACACCATTCAACTGTGGCGTGCCTGGTGGAGTTAGTTGTGTCAAAATGCCACAACTCCTCAAGTTATGGTCGAATTCTTGGCTCAGATATTCGCCCCCTCGATCTGATCGAAGTGCCTTTATCTTCTTGCCAGTCTGTGTCTCAACTTCATTCTGAAATTCTTTGAACTTTTCAAAAGACTCAGATTTATGCTTCATTAAGTAGATATACCCATATCTACTAAAATCATCAGTAAATGTAATGAAGTATCGATAGCCTCTCCTAGCTTCTGTGCTCATAGGTCCACACACATCGGTATGTATGAGAGCTAAGAGCTCAGTAGTCCTCTCACTCGTACCAGTGAAAGGTGACCTTGTCATCTTGCCCATTAGACATGACTCACATGTTTCAAATGATTCTAAATCAAATGACTTTAGGCTACCAACTGTTTGGAGTTCCTTCATGCGTTTGATGATGATGTGACCCAAGCGACAATGCCATAGATTGGCTTCACTTATGTCATTCGACTTTTGCTTCTTTGTATCAACGTTATAAATTTCAGTTTTGAGATCCAGTATGTATAGTCCACTACTACTCACATGGGCTCGAGCATAGAAAATATCATTCTTATATATGGAAAAACAATCCTTAATGATAAATTCATAACCCTCAATATTCAAAACTGAAATTGAAATCAAATTCTTAGTAATAGAAGGAACAAAATAACAATTATAAAGTTCTAAAACTAAGCCAGAAGGTAGAGGTAGACTATAATCTCCAATGGCAAGTGCATCAACCCTTGCTCCATTTCCAACGCGGAGATCTATCTCACCCTTCTGCAACCGTCTCCTATTTCTTAGTCCTTGCACATTCGAAATAATGTGAGAACCACATCCTGAATATAATATCCAAGAATGAGACTTGGTTGATAAGATTTCAGTAACGTAAATACCTGAAGTGGAGACTGTTCCCCTCTTCTTTTCTTCCAGTTTTTGTGACTTGCCTTATCCTCATCAGATGAGGTGGCAGTCAACTCTAGGATAGGGGTTTCAAGGACATCCTCTTGTCCATCAGACATGAGACTGATTCTCATATGTCTTTCCCAATCAAGGAAATTTGTGTCGTTCAACTTGTGTTTCTCAACAATTGAGCGGAGAGTGAATTTGAGGTGTTCAGAAGACATAGTAACTACAAAAACGGAATAAAAAATGCAGATAAGTTATGCTTGACATGCAAGAACTTAAAATTTAGACAAACTATAAACAATAAGTTATTGCCCATTCTACTCAATTATCTCTTCCATTGTGAGTAAAATGATTCCAAGATCCTATCTTAGATGAAACTCGAGCGTACTAGGGCACTTCCCCAAGTCTCATGTAATCAAGGTAAGTAAACTCCTTTACTAATTATAACACCTTATAACTCTTGGTTAATGACCACATCTTATGTAAGACTCATCCTTATGCCTCAAGATCCAAAATTGAGCCTTTTGGTCTCTTGTTGAGTGTAACCATACCAAGGCAGCATGCCCCTATTAGACATACCCGCATTATTCCAAGGTCAAGGAAGGACACCTCGCTAGGGCGAAAACTATCCAACGAATCCCGAAGACCTCATGGTTATGATATGGAAAGGCATGATCTCAACATTTTGTTAAGAGACTCAAACATGCAATGTTTGTTTATTTACTAGTGAACAAAATAGCATAAACAAGCAAGCAAGCATGCAAAGTAGGAAATAAAGCATTCAAGTAATGTAATAATTAAATGTGATCCTAGTATGGCCCCTAAAAACCAAAATTAAAGATCTAATTTTCATGACTCTTGTTACTCTTGGATCTCCATCCTTAGTATCCTCCATGGATCTTCATCATTTGGTCTTCTTAGGATCTTCTTCTTCTTGTCTTACATATAATTGAAATAAACTCTCTTGCAGAAATTTAAATTACAAAAATACATAACGATACGCAGATCGTGTACAAGAAAAACATAACGGTACGCAGACCGTATTTATCTATCCTAATGCGGGCTATACTAGTCACCTCATGCAAGCAATAATATCATAATATCATAAAATATGCATGCAATAATAATATCAAATATTACCAATAATATTAATCTAATTAATATCATTAAATAATTTAACTAAAACCATATCAAATTAAATAAATCATCTCATGACATAAATAATTTAATACCAAATTCTTAATTCAAATTAAAAATAATATATAGAATGAATCATAATTAATCATTAAAATGCATTATTGGATAAGATATGCATCAACAAGATAAGATATCAAATATCCTTATCCAAATCTAGTGAGAATCTATCCTAACAACTTTTAGGAAATTATATAATTTAGATGATATCAAATATTATCCAATTAAATAAATAAGATCTTATCTTATAGTTTAGGAAATTATCCTAAAACGCCAAATCTACCCAACCGGACCGAGTTGCGTCCGAGTCAAACCCGGACCAACCCGCTCCCACCGAACCACGCAGCCCCTGTGGGCTGACCCGGATCCAGCCCGAACCAGCCACCGCAGGACCGTGAGCCGAACAATTCCAACCGAGCAACACTGCTTTAACAATTAAAGCATATATGATATCCGAACAATTCTGGAAAGTGGAATATGATATCTTATCAAAATCAAGTATATATGATATTCTAACAACACTGCTTTAACAATTAAAGCATAATATCATATTCTAAAGTAGATATGATTGTTCTGATATTGTTCGGAAACAGGTACCACAAACCACCGAACAATTCGCATGACCAGGCAGAATTTAATAGTTGATTCATCTTATGAAAATCAAATCTTCATCTAATGATTTAAAACATGTTAAAAAATCATATCTCTTGCATAATTAAATCACATGAATCAAATATGTGTAGAATAATTTTACATGCATATTTGTTCATAAAGTTCTTCAACTTTACTAATCCAATCAATTAAAATCATAATTTTAATCATGCAAATTAACCTATATATCAATTTACCACTTAATTTGAATCAAGACAATTATGAACATGCATCAAAATTTAAAACTTTAAATTTGATCTAATCAATTTATGTAAGAGGCAACTGATACCACTGTAGGGATTTTAGATGCGTAAAGCGGAATTTCAGGAAACGTTTTCCTAACATCTAACCAAGGATCTCATGCATAAACCAAATAGATCATAGATATGAAGAATCAAATACCTTTTGATGCGTGTTTCAATCTGCTGAAATGGAGAGAATAGAGCCTCACGTGTGACTCCTCTATTTGGTCCACCCGAGCTTGGATCTGGATCACCTATGACTCGGTTGCTAGAGCGAGGATCGAAGGCGAACGAGAGAGATCTGCAGGAGATGGTGGCAGCCGTGTTTTTGGTGTGAATTAGGGTTATGGGCTTTTCCTAAAAGCCCTCCTTTTATATTGTCATGTGTAGATATCTTATTTCCTAAATAAGTATATCTTTTATTATTAATAATAACTCTTTATTATTAACACACCTTATCTCCCAAGTTATATCATATATATAACTTTATATTATATATCTTATATAATATGTCTCTTATTAAACTGATCCAGTCCAAACTCTAAGGGTGTGACCTCGTAGGATCCGGTAATAATAGCAATAGACTTTATGACATACTTTATAACATATAGTCTATAAATCATAGTTGGCTTCTAGCAAAGCACTATGACTACCTAAAATCACCGGATTAAATATCTCTATAAACAGTCCTACTTCATAATCAGTAATTGTACCTTTGATTAAAGGACACAATTCCTTCATACAATTCAGCTGGGAAAAACAAAACGTCACACTTGACCAAATTTGTAGTCTAGGTTATGTGAGAAACCCTGTTACATTTAACACAACAAGTGAAGAAGCACAATGGCTAGCAGCACTTGGCTTGTAGTCTAGGTGTTGTGAGAAACCCTGTTACATTTTTATCATGTGACTGCCCAATAGCAGATGTTGTGTGGGAGTCCATTGAGGGTATGCAAAGATGACTACTTTGATGCTATTTGAACAACCTTTATGTGACTAAATACACAAAAATTAAATTATGCCTAACATAATAAAATGGTTGTCTAGTCTCATTGGTTCATGTCGTGATCAAGAGATGCACGAGACCTTTCAAATATTGAACAAATTCTGAATCTCCTAGCTTTGAGCTCCCATATACTCTGTCAGCAAAGGTGATTGGGACCTATTGCCAAAAACAAAGGTTTGAAGTTAATTAATAAGAACAAAGATCACGATAAGAAAGCTCAAGATAAGATAGTATGTCTCAACAACATTAAGCAGCAATACGTCTTCCTACCTCTTCAATATGGTAGCCTTTCCTTGTAGCTCTGACAATAATTTCCATCTGAAAGACGTAACCTTTGCTAACACAGGAGCTGATGAGATCTTCAAGCACAGACTTCCTATAAAGGCTGCAAACAAGTACCCATCATTAGATTTTCGGCATGTTATCAGGGATTCAATACAACTTAATTGTGGATATTTCAGAAGCTATTTACCGGAAAGATCCAGTCAAGTCTGATACGCCAGGCCAAAGAAGAGTTTGTGCTAATACATTGGCTCCCCTACTGGTCAGCTTTCGCATAAGAGTCCGTCCATGAACACCACCATCCTTGACATATTGGGTCCTAGTAACTATACTAGCGTCTGTCTCTATCTGCTTCCTGCAGATGGACACGGGTAAATATCACTTGTTGAAATATAGTTCAAATTATTTGGCCCAACAATTTAGTATGTTAAAATGATTACTTACATGTCAAGAAATCCTAAGTTTGAGCAAGTAGAAGTAGAAAGACTGCAAATATAGATTGATATTGTGAATCCTCAAATATGTCCATTCTACCTCTATCTGACATGTCTCTATTGTTCATTGTTAACAAGCTAATTTAATTTCTTATTCAAACAAAAAAATGTGTTCTCATCTTTTACCAGGAAAATAAGTGTTCTCATATGATACATCCAAATCAAAGTTGCTCAGAGCATTCATGTATATAAGTTAAACTTCTATTAAAATATCAATTATTTCTTTCAATAACCATAGGCAATAAAAAGCACTTACATGGTGCGAGAGATCAACATCCATAATTACTACAAAATTTCCAGATGCATGCTTCAATCCATGAACATATGCAGTTCCTGCAATAAATCAGAATAAATGATGATTGCCTACTCCAGTATTGCACCAGCAACAAGAACTAATGCATACCTAAACCAAACTTCTTAGGTCGCGCTCTCAGCAACTGAAACAAGAAAACATGATTCAATTAGTATAGCTATAAGCCAATCCAATAATCGATCCCTGCATTGTAACCTTGTTAAATAATATTTTACTAACTATGCGATCTTTCCCGTAGACCTGTTGCAATTGCTTAATAACATCTTGGGTTCCATCAGGACTTCCATCATCAACAATTATGACTTTAAAATCATATTCCCCACATCAAGATTCAAGACATCCCACAACAACATCAACGTCTCTACTGAGAGAAAGTCTGTTAATTATAACAACAAATTACTCTCCGGAAGAGATAAACATAGACTAGAATTAAGGAGCACCTCATATGTTTGAAGATAAGGTAGACAATAAGAGCAATATTGAGCCGTTCGTTGTAGGTGGACACTATTATACTGTACTTGTTCCTCTCCTCCTGCTTTTCCATTTTTTGTAGATGATTGCTGAATTAGATTCGCCTTCAAAGTTCTGTGAGATAGCTCAAATTTCCTTCTTTACCATTGATTGCGAATCTGTAGCAAGGAAATTCTAGTGTTCAATTAGCTTGAAATTAAGCAATAGCAACCTTCTCGAGTCCTTTGTGGTAACAATATATAAATTGCAGATTTGCAGAATCAACTAGGTTTAGGAAACAAATTATGCGAGGAAAAAAGATAGTAGATTTGAAATGAAAACGAAACCAGCCTCAAACAGATATTTGAAAGTCAGATCTCACAAGGAAACAATCTTCTACTCCAATTTAATCAACCGTATGAATCCATCCAATCGAACTCAATAAAGCATTACAATTATAAAAAAATATATATGGAAGTAGATCGAACGGAAGCCGCAACTACAAAACTAATCAGAAGCGACGACTTGCGATTCTGATCATGTTTGAGATCTACGTTTGCATAGCAGAAATGGCAGACCTTGAATCGGCGGATACAAAGAATTTTACTAATTCCTAATCTATTGGTTGTGGGAGTCAGCAGGAGCAGTTGCAAGCAGGCCCGGGCCTGGGTTGTTCCGACGGGCGACCCGCGTAGGCCCGTGAAGAAGGAGGTTAATTAAGAAATTTCGCCTAATAACCCTAAATTTTTTACTTTTTCGCGAAATTTCTTGAATTTTTGACAATTTTGTCCGATAATCCTAAATTTTTAATTTTTTCTCGAAATTTTGAGAATTTCGTAGAATAATCCCGAGTTTTTTTTTTTTTTTTTTCTACGAATACCCTCTATCTGTATATCACCGGCTGCTAAAAAAAAGTGGGTATTATTTATTAGCATCGTCTTCTGGTGTAATTGGGTTCGTCTTACCTTTGCATCCGAAAACGCAAAATCCCCGATTGGACCTGCGACGGAAGGGGATAGAGACTAGAGAGAGAGGGAAGACATCCGTGAATTTCTCAGCTCTTCCGCAAGTGCTTAAGGTTTTTCATCCTCTCGTTAGCAGTAATCAACAGAGGTTTTAGGGGAAATTAAGGGATACAAACATGGTGCAGAGGAAAGGAAGTAGGGTTTCGGATGATGCAGACGAGCTTGAACGTGTCCGCTTGCAAGCTATTCTTCTCGCCGATAGTTTCGCCACCAAGTTTCGCCCCATTACCCTTGAACGCTCCAAGGTAATCGCTTTCCGCCGCTGTTCTATACTCTACCGCCGGCGATTAGAATTTAAGGTTGCATATATAATGGAACAATTTGTCATTCTCGGGGTGCTGAATTGATTGAGAAAAGGAAGAAATATTCTGTTATTACGACTTAGGGTTTGATACTGTTTACGTGAATGCTGGTTCTGGCTGTACAGAAGCTATCAGTTGATTAGTATTTTTTGTGATGGTGAACTGATGTGTCTGAACAATTATTATTTATAGTGCTCATTGTTACAGTACCTAGTACCTAGTGTTTGATTTATGATTCTTTACTTGAGGTTCCTCTAGTGAGTTTCAGATGATCATCAATATGGCATTTTTATTTTTTTTTATAATGGTGTTATACTTGTCTGAGTAACATTTTTTGTTTTAGGTACTTCTACCACTAGTCAACATTCCCATGATAGACTATTCCCTCGCGTGGCTTGAATCTGCAGGGGTAGAGGAGGTTTTCGTGTTTTGCTGCGCTCATTCTAAGCAAGTGACTGCCTACTTGGAAAATTCCCAATGGGTTAAGCAACCTCACTTTTCAGTGTATACAATTGAGTCGAACAATTCTGCCAGTGCTGGTGATGCCCTGCGATTGATATATGAGCGCCATGTGGTATGTTCAATTGTCGAATCTAGTTTCGTGAAATCTGCTTATGTTCGTGACTCAGATGTTTCATGTTATATTAAACCAGACCCTAATGTCACGCTTGAGATTTTCATAGGAATCTTATTAGGCAATTTTGCTTGTTGCTATCTTACCTTACCTAATCAAGCAAAGAGGAGGGTTACTTCTTGTCCTAGTATCTGTTTAAAATTACAAAGGTTTGGTTTTCATATTCGCTAAACAGGAAGGCAATGTTCTTGTTTAACTGACCTTTAAACATGCAACAACTTTCTCTCATCATTTCCATCTGGTTTATCTGTACAAACATGTAGCTAATATGGTTTTGGCAAAAGCTGCTCAGCAACTCTTGTTTTATGCAGCTATCTTCCTTGATCAAGTTGTCTGAATGAACCGTTCTCATATTCCGCAAAATTATTCCGTAAACCAGTCTCCTGATATGTGCTGCTTTGTGTTGCCAGATACATGGAGATTTTATCCTCATTACTGGAGACACAGTCAGCAATATGTCAATAACTCAGGCCCTTCAGGAACACAAGGAGAGGAAAAAGAGAGATAGTAATGCTGTAATGACCATGGTCATTAAGAGATCAAAGCCTTCTGCAGTTACTCATCAATCACGTCTTGGTACTGATGAGCTCTTTATGGCAATTGACCCAGACACAAAGCAGCTCGTGTATTATGAAGACAAGGCGGACCATGTTAAAGGGACTATAACTCTGGACAAAAATCTATTATCTGAAAACCCCTCCATTTCAATGCATAATGACATGCAGGTGATTATCACTTTATCAATCTATAGAATAGACACGTCTTCAGCTAAAAATTGTTAATTGATATTCATGTCTTGTCTGTAAACTCATTGTTTCAATATTGTTTTAAAATAATTGGGTATAGAAAAAACTATTTTGGTCAGTGCTCCTATATACCATTGTGCTGGCTACTTTGGCTAGTTCCTTTCAGCTGGTATGCTTTTCTTTTCTTTATAATATGTTGCAGTTTCAACTTTCAAGCCTTTATGTTCGGTAGCGGAACATGAAGCGCGGAAAGCTATTTTGGTGTGGGACAGTGAAACATCAAATACATATTTTTTACTCATGTGCTAAATTGCTTCATGCAGGATTGCTATATTGACATATGCTCTCCGGAAGTTCTTAGTTTGTTTACAGACAATTTTGATTATCAGCATCTCCGTCGCCATTTTGTCAAGGGACTACTACTTGATGATGTATGTAGTTCTGACTCCAAATCTATTTGTTGTACTACTTTTTTGTTTCATCATATTTAAGTAGAAAATCAGGGAGTTATATGACCAGATATTGGCTCGCACTAAAATTTGCATTTTTCAAGTGTTGCTATACCTGCTTTCACTAGCATTATCTTATCAAAGGAGAAATGCATAATATCAGAAGCTAGGCTGATAGGTTCTGACGCTTACAGCCACCACTAGGTAGATGTCCATTCTTTGCAGAAACAAACCTTAATCTTTTTACCCTTTTTTAATTAAACGAAAATATCCAGTAATATGTATGACTAAAAACGTGCCAATAGGGCTATTGATTGCAGAGTTTGAAGATGCAAGACTGGGATTACTGTTTACTACTTTGGCCATTCAAAAAAGAAAAATTCTACATTGTGACACACCGTGGTAGCAAAACATACTTGTAAGAGGTTCAATAGTTAAAGATGAAAAGAAGATCCTTTCATAAACTGTTTTATTTATAGAGATTGTATTCTCTATGGAGACTAGAGGATACCTGTCTACGTACCTTCTGAATCTTAACTTCTCTTTCAGGAACTGTTTTTCTCTGTCTGGGTCATCCATGCACTGAAATTATCTAAATATTCAAAAAAGAAATATTCTTGTATAAAAAAAGATAGTGACACATCAACACTTCATGATACTTTTGTCATCCTGACAATGGTTAATATTTCCAGATCATGGGATACAAGATTTTCACTCATGAAATAGATTCGAGTTATGCTGCTAAGATTGACTATTATCGTAGCTATGATACTATCAGCAAAGATATAATTCAGAGGTGGACTTACCCTTTGGTGCCTGATGTGCTTTCATTTGGAAATTCTGCAACTAAACTGGAAAGACAAGGAATGTACAGAGCATCAGGTGATGATCATAAACTCTGTCTGCATAAATCCATATCCACTTTTGACATTAGGTTATAACGCTGTTCTTGGCTTGATTAGTTGATTATTAAGATTGTGAGGTATTTTGAATGACCTATTACTTTTGTTGCCATGTTGTCTTTAGGAAGTGCTGCTACCACTAACCTGTATTTTTTCAGCAATTCAATTCAGCATATTTGCGGTTACTATTCAATCCAATATGCTTTGTTGTTTTATTAGACTGTAACATTTGCCTGAGATCTTCTATCATCAGAAAAAATTGTGTAAAAGGAATCATGTACTTCAAATGAGAATGTCAAGTTGAAATTTCGAAAGGTTAGAAAAGTAAATTGTCATACTACTATACAACAAATTTAATCAAATTTACCAATGTGGAAAAGTCGGACAAAGAACACAATGGTGGCTATGCGGTATTAAACACGCACTGAAGATTCCTGTCCTTCCTTATCTTCCATGTTAACATCTTTTCTTTTGTTTAGGGATAACACAATCACGTACTGCAGCTGTTGGTCCTTTCACTGTAATTGGAAATGGCACATTCATTGGTGACAACAGTAAAATCTCAAATTCAGTTATTGGAGAAGGATGCAAAATTGGTGCAAATGTTTCTATAGAAGGTTCATATTTATGGAACAATGTCACTATTGAAGATGGGTGTAATTTACGGCATGCAATTGTGTGTGATGGAGTGGTAATGAAGTCTGGCTCAGCTCTCGAACCTGGGGTGGTTCTTTCCTTCAAGGTACCTGTCCAGTACTGAGTTTTCATGTTTTGGGATTAAGTCTCTGCCTTTGGGCATTGACTAAATTATATTTTTGGGCATTGACATTGTGGTGTTGCTGGTTCAGTGCTCATCTAACAACTTACCAGAATATTTATCATTTTCAGTGTGTCCTTTATCTGAAGTTCTGAAAACATATTGAGACAAGCTGCTTCCTCACTCAGGATTATCATATCTTTTGCTTTGATGTCTTAATTATAAAATCCTGCAATTTTCCAACGTAGGATGCCTTCAAGTGATGAAATTTGGAGAATGTAGGTTGTGACTTTGGTTACACAGATTTGTGGTTGGTTGAGTCCGGGTGACGAAAACATATTTAACTCAGACGTTGACAATTGGATGATTAGTCTTTTTAAATTAGTGGTAAAGATAGTTCATTTCATTGGTAAAAGATATGTATCTTAATTGAGGCTATCATGTCCACCACCTCTGATTTCGAAGCTGTAAATGTAAGGCCTAACCTATTTTTTCTTTGCGTCATCCACAACCCACCGAGGCAGGATGCTTAAACATAATAATCTGACACTTGAGAAATGACTACCACAGAACTAGTGTATCAGTCTGTCATTTGTGCTTTTGGGGCTACTGATGTATATTGTATGATCATAGAGTCTTGACTTTTAGTTCACTTTAATTTTATCAAGTGACTTGATAAGTTTTCGTTTTTATAGGTTGTTATTGGAGCGGGGTTTGTTGTTCCTGCTTACTCGAAAGTGTCTCTGTTTCAACAACCGGCTGCTGAAGACAGTGACGAGGAGTTAGAATATGCAGACAGTACTGGTGGAGCGGGTGATGTTACTTGTGAGTCCTCAGTACATGTTTTTCTGAATAAATTTTATACAATGCTCTATTTCTGAATCCTACACCATTATCATTTTAAAAATCAGATATGGAGCAATAGTCATATTCAACGAAATTTGATTATATGGAATATCAGGCACAGTCTTACATGCATGTTAATTCTCTGCTTTGGAAAGGAAAAAGGTTTTCTTTTATGTGCTCTATGCACTAGGGTAGAATACAATTTATGCTGAAATGACTTCTATCATGTGGGCTTTTCACCATTTCTAGATTTAACCTCTTGCTCAATGTTTGTTCTGGTCACAGAGATTTGCATACTAGCTTTGAAACTATTTCTACATAATTTGTCAAGACGAAAGCTCTTTAGAGATGGTATAGGTAGTCTGCAGGGTTGTTCATGTTTCAGAGTCATTACTGAAAACTGTATTCTTATTCTGCAGCATTAAACAATTCTATAGGAGTATCTGATGGCGACTTGACATTCAGATCAACAGAGATACCATCCGCTGCTTCGGAGGTGAGTTGAGAAGAAATTCAATTTTAAGCTTGTATTCCCATTTCTCACATGTGTCCGGTGAGAGCTTACGTTTCGCTTGTAAACTGAAATGTTCAAATTCGTTTTTTTCTTTTATTTAGAAGGGAAAAAACTCCTAAGAAAGCTGATGCTACCAAATAAGCTCCAATTGGTTGTTATGCCAAACATAGCCTTGCCCGTTTAGTTCATTCATATGCCTGATCGATATTTAAAATTTATTGCTATTGACCCTTATGTCTATTTTTTGTAAGGTTGGTAGTGGTGGTGCTGGTTGTATCTGGCCAGTTTGGGAAGGAGGTTCTGAAGAGGAATGGAGGTACTCAGTTGCACCACTTCCTGCTCATAAGCTTGCTGAGATCATTCAAGCAGTAGAGGATGATTTCGATGCGCCTCAACAAGATGGAAGCATGCTTCCTCCTTCAGGGGAATTGACTACTAATAGTGTAGATTCTGATGATAATATTGATGATTCCAAGGATGACTCTTTTGATAAAGAGGTAAATAAATTGCATCTTGGTATGTTTTTCGTGTTGTTTGATGCATACTTACTAGCTTCTTCTGCATTGTCCTTCGAAGGTGGAAGCAACGTTCCTGAGAGCAGTTCATGAAAATATCAGTGTGGAGAATGTTATCTTAGAAGTAAATTCCCTTCGGTATGCTTTCTCTTATTATCTTCTTAAGTCTTAACCGTCGACAATTGTTTGTTTACATGCTTTCTTGGTCCTAGGGGAAGGTTTGAATTCCTATATTTAGTTCTTCAATGTCTTCCAACAGTCATTCGTTGAATTTCAATTGTATCAGAAGCTGTATTCACCTAGTTTTCTGGGCAGGGTTACATTTAATAGTTAGTCCTCGCCATGGATGCATAGATTGGCCACTTGATTCACTTGGTAACTTCTAATGCTGTATTGCTTTATCACTGTTTTTCTGTAGGTTGTCCTACAATATGATTGCATCAGATTGTGCTAGTGCTTTATTCTATTCAATAATGAAGCTTGCTTTCGATACTCCACACAAGTCAAATGGTGGGTCCCCATCCTCAATCACTTTGTTGTCATTGTTAAGATTGTCATTTGCTTGATTAACAATTTCCAGCTAATTTTTTGTTTTCGCCTTCTTTTCTCCTTTTTCTTTCAAATCTGTTAAATTATCTGTAGTTGTCCTAGTTTACTCTCGAGAAAGTTATCTTATGGTCAGATCATGGTTTACTTTCAGGTGATTTGTATAATAATGTTGCTAAAGTGGTTGCCACTTGGAAAAAGCTTCTGAAGTATTACCTGCCATCCATAGACGAGGAGGTAAATTTAATTTTTGTTGCCTCTTGCCATGAAGTTCATCCTGGATCTCTGTGTTCTTTCCTTGTGGTGCCAGGTTTTTTAAGTAGAGTTGACCTAATAGAATTTGGATCTTGGTCTTGTGGCTTATGTGTTTGATTCTGTCTTCCAGATTGAAGTGATTCTCAAGTTTGAAGAATTGTGTCTCGAGTCAACTAGAGAACTATCACCGTTATTTTCTCAGGTATGTTACACTCGGATTTTGATGTTTACTTTGCAGTTTTAAGGTCAAAACCTATATATGGACTTGTATTAAACACTAGATCCCTAAATTATACTGTAAACAGATTTTACATCGTCTATATGAAGAGGAAATTATACGAGAAGAGGCTATACTTGATTGGGCAGCCGAGAAAGAAGGTGCGGATGAGGCTGACAAGATCTTTTTAAAGCAGTCGGAGACTTTCATTCATGTAAGCTGCTTTCGGACCCTTTCCTTGATCCTTGCCTAGAAAAAGACAAGTAATTATGGGATTCATTTCCAACGAATGTGGAACTGTTTGTTGCAGTGGCTAAAGACAGCAGAGTCGGAAGAGGAAGAAGAATAGCAATCTTCAAGTCGCTCAGTCGGGTAAGCAGAGCATATACTGTAATATGTCCAAGAGCTGCCCGGAAATTTTTTACCCATTGTTGTACGGATTGGTCCTTTGTGCACATGTATTTTTGATCGAGTGAAGCAAGTGTGAACGTACTGTACAAGTCCGCAAATGGCTGATCATTTTTGGAGAGGTCTCTGATCATCAAGATTTCTTTTGTTTCCTCAAATTGGCATCATTTTAAAGATGAGTTTACACAATGACTACTCTTCTTTCCCTTTGATCTGAAATGTATACAGTGAATATTTTTTTTATTTTTTTATACAAGGCAAACATTAGGTCTCATTTAAACAGATGACTGTTCTAAATCATTCGAATGAATGATTTTTATAAGTTGAGTTCCAAAAGAATAAAAAGTGGAGTTCAGTTGTAAGAACTCGTATCTGTCTTCAGTAAATAGGAGTATGGGTGATAGTGGGACATTGAAGACGTTGAAATTGGTGGACTGCATGTGACAGAATAAGATATGTCGCTAAGAAGTCAGCTGTTCGGTTGGCTTCTCAAAAGCAGTGAAAAACCTGCACAGAAGGAAATGAAGACAAGAGGCCTTAAATATCTATAATAATAGAATGTATTTCCCATGAAATTTTCCATGTGCGTCGGATTGAATTAATAACAATCAAATTATCACATTTGATAATTAGCTGTGTAATATTATGCCTAGCAGCATACTGAATACCAAATAAAGCTGTCAGAGCTTCAGTACGCAAGATAGAGGTGGAAGGAATTTCTTCTCGACTAAAAAATATTGTTTTTGCGTTGTGGTCCCGTAGAATATATCTAACATGTGACGTGTGATCTCCCTTCTTTGATCCGTCAAAGTTTAGTTTAATCCATGTCTGTGATGGTTTTTTCCAGATGCGATTGGTTTTTAGTGCACGGTTCCGTCTAATGGTGACCGGTTTAACAGACGCATTAGATACTGTCCAATCTTGGTAAGAACACCAGGCTTGTTCTAAAGGGCCAAAGTTTTGGGAGGTACTGGAAGGGCGGAATATAAGATTATTCCGATGATTCCAGATATTCCACTAGAGAAATAGTAAAGGGGCAGGGTTGGAATTTGAGTGTCGAAATTGTAGTGAAAGTCTGAGCTTGCTTGTAGGGAAAAAGTTTATTGAAGTTTTAATTCAAGGTTAGATATCATTAATTGAGTACAAGGACAAGTGAAGAAAAGATGATTAATGTCCTCATCCGAAGTCTGGCAAAGTTGACACGTTGGGTAAACGGAGTGATAGTGCCGATTGAGACGTTCCATGGTGGGAAGTCCATCACGAAACGTTTTCCAAATGAAAGTTGTAATTTTAGGGGGAAGATTTAATTTCCATAACCAAGAGTAAGGTTGTGGTATATAGTTAAATAACGCATTATGGTTGAGTTGATACGTGGATGAGACGCTAAATTTGCCGTCAGTAGTAAATCTCCATATAAGACGGTCTTCCATGTGTGTAGCTGGGATATGGATGTTGAGTATTTGAGTAATGATGTGAGGAGGTAGTAAAGTTTGTAGACAAGGAACATCCCATTGTCGGGCTGGTGTGATAAATTCAGAGACCTTTATATCTGGTGTAGTGTTGTTGCGAAAATGTGGGAAATTATCACAGTGTGGGATCCAGGAGTCTGACCAGAAATAATAGTATGTCCATTTCCAAGTTCCCAAGCAACCCCTTTTATGAAATCATTACGGAGGTGGAGCACGCGTGAAAATTGTCATGATTGCTTCCTCTTATGGTGGTAAGAGAACATATTAGTGGATGTAAGATACTTTTCAATAATAATACGAACCCATAGGTTGTTAGCGTTAGTTAAAATTTTCCACAATTATTTCACCTGGAAAGATTTATTGGTTGCATGAGTGGAATGGATCCCAAGTCCGCCTTCCGTTTTAGGGCGACAAATGGAGTCCCACGAAATAAGGGGTCGGTAATTGGTATGATATTTGTTCAAGAAAAAATCTTTAACAATCTTATCTATTTCATCACATATAGATTTCGGGAGTAAAAAACTCTGCATCAGGTAGTTAACTTTAGGACATAAATTTGATTGTACAAGTACAAGCCTACCTGCTTGGGATAGGGAATTGACTTTCCATTTGGATAGTTGCTTTTTAAGGCTTTGTACATAGTCAACGAATATTTCATTTTTATCACGACCTCTGACAATGGGAATCCCAAGATATTTTTCCATAGATTTGGTTACAGGAAAGTTAAGAATGGCTACAAGGGATGAGGCTTGGTGGGTGGTGATATTGGACGATGTTTGTATGGAACTTTTATGATAGTTGATGGATAAGCCGGAAATACAACTAAAGGTGGTAAGGATGTGTTGGATGTAATACATATTTTCTAGATTTGCATCAGCAAAGAATAAAGTGTCATTAGCGAAGGTAAGAGACGGAATACAAGTACCATGACGAGTTAACTGGATTCCAACTCTTCGGTGTGTTTGTTGAGCTTCATGGGCTAGGGTAAGTGACATGTATTCCATTGCAATAATGAAGATAAATGGATCTATAGGGTCACCTTCACGAATGCCACATTTTGGTTTAAAAACAGGTCCGGGTTCATTATTAACCAGTATTGAGAAAGAAGTGGAAGAGATACCAGTCTCTTGTAATTCACATGAAATCGCCCGTTGAATGGAATGTTGATCATGTATAAGACAACCATCCTTGGTTTGGAAGCTGATAATTTTTTTGTCGATGCATACGTATTTTAGCAAGAGACTGGTAATATTTAGTGTTTTTGTCAGAGTTTTGAAGATGAATTGATTTAGCTCACTGTTTCCAGAACATGTGTTGGAATTCTAGAAGTCGGTTATATTTTAATAGGTGATTGTGGTACTGAAGATGAGTACGAGGAGAATATGTTGATCTAAGTATAAGTTCTTGTAACTCTTGTAATTTCCTAGTTGTGGCTTTAAGTTGTACAAAGATATTTTGGTGTTTTGTTTTAGCCCATGATTTAGAATAACGTTTAAGAAGCTTTTGTTTCTTATAAAATTTGAACATATATCAGCCAGTGTTTTTGTAGTTCTATACCTTATGGACAAGCGATTTATAGGTAGGGTCGAGAGCCTACATTGGATAAAAATTTTGACAAAAGAAAGACGCCGTCAAGTAAAAATGTAAACGCTAGCAAAACTTATCAGCAACTCCATGACGTCGCATACACAACAACGCAAGGGACGACTCTCGCATACTTTAATAAATTTTCTTTTCCTTTTAATGAAGTCAGTTTTTTAACAGTTAAGTGATACACAATTTAATGATCATAATACATAATTATATTTCTTAGAACGGAAATTACCAGCCCTTATAAATAAAAGAAAAAGATTGTGTAACCGCGTGTTTATATGCATACTTGGTAAGAAAGTGTAAGCATGCATGTGGATATGTTTATTGAACATGTGTGTTCATATACTTTATATGTGTATGCATATGTTTTTTTAGTATGTGTTCATATGCTTTCTTACTATGTATTCATATACTTCTAAGTGGTCCAAAATGTATGTTCTTTTAGTAATCGTGCATATGCTCCATATGTATGTATATGTTTTCTTAGTAAGTGTGCATACACTTCCTTAATAAGTGTCATATAAACACACTGTTCTCACGTCCACACATGAGCGACCATTCTCATATGATGCTCACCCTAAATATAACAACAATTTTTCTAACTATGTACGAGGGCATAGGTTACGAATCCATATTTAAAAAGATTAGGTTGGATTTTTTTTGTAGGATTTATTATACCCCTTTTAGAGTTAGTTTCTAAAATGTAGATTTTCTTAAGTTATGCCTTAAAAATATAGAATAGAAAAACTGATATAACAAATTTTAAACTACTTAGTTAAGATTTTCCATATTTTTTCACCACATATTCTAAACCTAAAATTGGGAAGGATTAGAAGCAATTGAAATCACAGTCAATCAAGCAAAAACATGGATACGTGAAGCAAGTTAAAGTAGAATGGCAGCCGAAGTCAGAAGATTGGGCCAAAATTAACATACTCTAAAGGCAAGCTCGACCGAAATATGAAGGAAGTTTGGGGAGCATTTTCATTACTCTTTCAGTTCACTTAATTATCCTTTTAGCTTTTAATTTTTGATTATAAATATTTATTCTTATAAAATTTCAAGACAATTTATCACATTAAAATCCAAAATTTATATTGAAATTTTATTGTGTTGATTTTCTCTTTATCTCAGTCTATTTGTTCTAAAGGGTGGTAGGTAATTAAATTAGAAAAATTGTGAATTTTCAAAACTTAGTTAATGACTTTTTGATATGTGTGTTGACGATTCCCAAATTGATAGCGGCTTGCTTTTGAGTAATTGAAGAGATCGATCACTGGAAATATATCTGTTCTAGACCTGGGCATTGATCGCGTTAGTGGATCAAAACCTAAGGTAACACCTCGAGAAAGACCCACCACCCGCGTTAGTGGTTCCTTCTCTTAGTGTGCTCCTCAGTGAACTTATTTTTCTTATCACATTTTATCATTATATGTTCGTTGTTCCCACAATGCCAATAAAGTTTATAATAATCCCCCAGGGTATACTTACGATCAAGTACAAGAAACCTACGTTGTCTGGCTCTAATAGGGTCAAGGGTTTTAGGTTAATTAGCCTGAGATTGCATAAAGAATATCTTATAAGCTTGACCTGTGTACCATGATTGATTTTCATTTAGCCCGTTCTCTAGAACTTTAACATGTTTCTCTTGGTAAAAGTTCGTTTCCTTAGTACTACGTAGTTTCCTATCCTGGATTTCTCTAAGCTTAAGAATGGTCATCTCATTTTCCTCACTCTATTTCTTCTCAACTTTATACCCAATACGAAGGTGACCTCTTCATCTTGAAGTTTGCTTAACCAGAATAGAGTGAATCTTGTTAATCTGAGCCTTCATTTGAGATAGATCCATTTCAGTCTTAGTGGGTTCATGAGACAAGATTCTATTAGCACTATTTGACGCAATATCTAAACAGAGAGAAACATTTTCTTGTCTAAGTTTTTCAAGTTCACAACGAGTGACATCACAAAGATTACATGGAACAATAGAGGAGCTAGTAGTTTTAGAGATAGTTTCTTCCAAGTTATTTCCTTTTTCTTTAGACAGATATAAATCCTCTTTAGTCTTAAGATTTTCTTTTTACATGCCCTTAATAAGAGTGATCAAAGCCTTTTTATCATAATCAACAAGAGAGTTCAAAAAAGTTTCAGGGTCTACCTCTTGTTCCTCATTTAATGAGTTCAGGGCCATAGCACACATCTTGTTATTTGCCCATGCTTCTGGTTCCTCATCATCCGTGTCTACACAATCATCACCCCACATAACAACGAAAGTCTTCTTCTCATCGTTCCCAGAATTGTCGCCAGAGTTGTTCCCTTTGGGCAATTGTTTGCGTAATGACCTTTCTCACGATAGTTGTAGCATGTAACATCTTTGGGGTCACGCTTCTCACCATTGGTCCCTTCACTTACGATACAGGGTATGCATGACTTTAGTGAGAAGTGTAGTTTTTGGATCAACGTTATCCAAATTCTCATTGTTGTTACTCTCAATGATCTCAACAGTCTTTTCAACCATTAGATCAATTTCTTTATTCCCCACAATCTTCCTAGCTTTCTCTTCTTTGTCATACATCAGAATTTTTTCAAATAACTCATGAAGAGAAAGAGTAAGAGTACTATGATTATTCTTCAGTATTGCTTTTGTCATCTTGTGTCTTTGAGGAAGTCCATCGATGATGATGAAAACTCTCTCTTTTTGCAAAATTTCTGTATCTTTGACACCATGAGCGAGATTGATAGGAGGAGACAGTTTCACCATCATTCATAGCAAAATTGTAGAAGTTATGTTTGGCCTGAAAGCGAGCAATTTAATGAAGGTCAGAACTCCCTATATACATTTGTTCCAAGACAACCCATTTCGCCTTTGCAGTTGCACATGATTGCAACTTTGAAACATGTTCAACACATGAGTGCTGTTGATGAGCATGGAAGCTTTTGAGTTCTTTTTCATGATTTTGAAATCATCTTGACTCCAAGGGTTCTTTCCAGAGATGACATCAACATGAATTGTTTCATCTCCATTTTCAATGACTCTCCAACATTGATAGTCATTACTCTTACTCTAAGAAGTGAAGGTATCCTTCCAGTGATTGTATTGTCCACGAACAAGGAGCGGTGGCTTGTTGCTCATGAGTCCAACTCCATGATTTGAAGATATCGTTACATGTAGATCTGAAAGTAACTAGAGCAACCTGCTCTGATATCAATTGTTGAATCGTAGTGTGTTAGTAAGGGAATGACAAGACTGTTCCATGGGCATCAGAAATATAATTCCAGATAAGTAACAATAACTCACTTCCTTAGAGAGAAAAACTCAATTAACCAAATATCTGTCTTGAGAAAAACCTCTATCTCTAGGTTTTACTCTAGTAGGATCTCAAATGTTTACTTGTATTATTAATCAAGTTTTACAATCATGCAAGTCTTCTCTCAACATAGTCTCACACAGATCCTAGACTTCTAGATTTCTAGCAAGTGTAACAACCTAATAATCACAAGAACACAAGAAACACTCACACAGTACTTCACACACAGTTCGTACCTTGTATCTCTATCTATCACCTTAGAATGCTTGTAATTACGCTACCTTCTCTAAGGTATGGTACACTAGTATATATAGTCATAGATGACGATCCATTAATTAATCTAGCAGCTCACGAAATGCTAACTAAGGTAACTAACAAATCTCACCTAATGTCATACATACAAAATAATAATCACTTTTCCCAAAGATAAGATATCCTAAGATATGCTAAATCTTATTTCTTTCTTGTGCCTTGTAGCTTAAAAAACCACTAAGATCTTCTTTCCAAATTTAGCAAATCATTCAAAAGTTCCAATGCGTTATCTCTGCGTAAACACATCGTCCAAGTTGTGTTGTTTCCTTTATTCTTTCTTCTTCACAACGCGCGTATCAACACCTTGTTTTGCTCAGCACCATTGTTCCTGTGTTGACTCGTCGTTCCTTCACTTCTTTGTTTTGTTTCTTCTTTTGATTTTCATTGTTCCCTAATTCTTTCATTAAACATGAAACTCATAGGAACAAAATATACCATAAAACCTAATGGTGTTTATCATCATAAAAACTAGAGAGAACGTCATCGTTCTAACAAGATGGTTCATTTTGACAAAAAAACGGAGAAAAGATGGTTCATTTAGGATCTCTCTAGATCTTCATAGATAATGAAGTGATGAAATCACTAATTATTCTATTTTTTTTCATTTTAATTAAGATATTTTTGTTCTTTTTTAGTACACTGATATATTCTTACAGGTTGGTACTAGATTGGAAGAATTTATGTTGACAACTTAGTTTTTTTCTTTGGTCTGAAGGGGAGGATACTCTCACGGAATATATAGATAATAAATTAGCTTACATAGTAATTAGTCGGGGATCGCCACCTCCCTAACATCGTGAAAAAGTAAAGAGCTAACTGTAAATAAAGGTTCATCTAAAACATGACAAGCAATAAAAAAAATCATGAGCAAAAGAAGCTTAGCAATCTGCAATCTTATTGGCTTTCTTGTAGCAATGTCGAAACCGGACAATCAAGTCTCTACTAAATAAACATTGGCATCGCTTGACCAGGCTATCAAGAGGTTATGTGGGTGAGATGCGAGAGGTAAGAAACTTAAAAACCAACTGAGAGTCACACTCTAATATGATTCTCCTATAGCCTTTCTCCCAAGAAGTGAGAGGCCTTGGACAACTTAGTTACTTAGACACCATAAAATCTCAAAAAACACGTTATTTATGTAAAAATATAATTATATATAAGATTACAGTCCTCATAAATGAGTTGTTACAAGCCTAGCCTTGGGCAGGTGCAAAGTGAACATTTGTATAGGGCCTCCAATGGTACGGGCCTCCGACCCAAGTTTGATTAATACTAATTGAGTTAAATGTATATTTGTTTAAGTATTACCAACTTGTTACATTGGTAAATGTTTGTTTAAAAACAAATCAATCATTTCGTGTTCGAGCCTGCCCCTCTCACCCCTACTTTTCCCAATGCTTTTTTTAACAAATTCTTTTCTTGTTTCGATCAAGAGTAAAATTAATGTATCTAATACTTTTTATATAAAAAAAAAGCTCTTTAAATATATGATTGTGAAGCATAATAAAGAAACTTCTAGAGCCTATCAGGTTCTTAAATAATTAATAAAAGATTAAAATAACTTTGGTCTATGTAGACGTTTATTATTGGAAACCCTCTTTCATTTTATCCACATTCTCCAATTTTTTTTTTTTTTTTGTTATTATGTTATTTACCACATGCATTTTAATATAATTTAATATAGAGTAATTTTTATTTATTATTAATGCCTAATTTTAATATAATAACAGGGCCTCCAAATTTGATTGGACGATCCTTAATCGTTACGTAAATCCTTTGTAACTTAAGATACAAAATTATTCAATTTCTTTTAAGATAATTTTTTGAAAATCTAGTTGCAACAAAATTTCAATCATTCCGTGTTCGATCCGTGCCCCTCTCACCCCTACTTTTCCCAATGCTTTTTTTTAACAAAGTCTTTTTCTTGTTTCGACCAAGAGATCCAAGAGTAAAATTAATGTATCTAATATTTTTTATAAAAAAAATAAAATAAGCTCTTTAAATATATGATTGTGAGGCATAATAAAGAAACTTCTAGAGCCTATCATGTTCTTAAATATTTAATAAGAATTTAAAATAACTTTGATCTATGTAGACGTTTATTATTGGAAACCCTCTTTCATTTTACCCACATTCTCCAATTTTTTTTATTTTTTTTGTTATTATATTATTTCCCACATGCATTTTAAATGCGTGATAATAACTAATAAAATTCATTTATAGAAATTAAAGTTAGTTCTAATTTCTTTCTGTAACTTTTTTTTGGTAAAAACGCTCTAATTTATATATGGTGTAATACAATTTCCCTTGACGATAATTATTTTCAAATTGAGTAGTTAATATATCACAACATATAATAAAAGTTGATTAATTTAATAAATTAACAAAAAATGATTGACTGTGTACAAATTGGTCCACAACTTTTAAATTTAATAATTTTAATTTATTATTAAAACCTCATCTTAATATATAATCTAATATAGAGTAATTTTTATTTATTATTAACGCTTAATTTTAATATATAATCTAATATAGAGTAATTTTTATTTATTATTGACACCTAATTTTAATATATTAATAGGTGCTTCAAATTTGATTGAACGGTTCTAAATTGTTACGTAAATCCTTTGTAACTTAAGATACGGAACTATTTAATTTCTTTTAAGATAATTTTTAGAAAATCTAGTTGCAACAAGAAAAAAGCAATTTACGATCTTCCGTACAAATATTCAAGTTAGATATAGTACGTGGCGTTTAAGATTACCGACTTTTCGAAATATATCTCCCTAGATTTTATAAGATGTTAATTCACACAATAATTCTCTGATAATCCGCCTGTTTGTTGCAACTCATTTTCTAAACTTGCATTTCCCCCGTTTTCCAGTTACAAAATCGCTCTTTTTTTCTTGGATGAGATTAATTTTCGATCTATTTTAAATAAATCCATTTATAAATTACACTACTAGCAGTATACTTTTATAGGAAAATTAATATCAGTCTACAAGTAGGAAATATATTACTAAAAAAAAATTAAATCTTACTTCGTTAAAAACTTTCCTAAAATAACTTTTAAGTGTACTAATCAGTAACCACCTAGTAATCGCAACTCCGCCCCCGCGAAAAATGTCGCCTTTCTCTCTCATTTACGCTGTCTTCTTTTTAAAATTTCTTCTTCTACACTCCCTATTTCTCTTCTTCTCTTCATCCCTACGAAACCCTCACGAAACTCGAAAATTTTCGAGTTTCTTTCTCAATTCCACTTTCTGTTTCTCTGTTCTTCAAATCGCATTCAAACCTTTCGTTGCCGTTTTCAACCTTTCTTTCTCTTCATTTGAATACTGTTTTGTCACCTAAAGCAATTCTGCACAAGCTTTCGCACTTTGAAGTATCCTTACTTTAAGAGTACCAGTGCTGCATCGGAGGACTCCTTTGAGGATTTTTATTGTTGGCACGACATTATTCGGAAGAGAAAAAATGGCGGACTATTTACCGAGTGAGGAATTTAGTTATTTTGGACTTGTAGGGTTGTACTGAAATCGAAATAATTTACTATGAGACCTGAAACTCGCTAATCAATCGTGTTAAAGGATAGAATTTGTCCATATGGAGGTGCGAATTGAGTGTCCTTAACAGTATATGCTTAATGGAAGAAACCGATGATTCACTTGATGATTGGAGGGACCTGATGATGAGTCCAACAGGACTGTTATCAGGTTTCATGTCTGAGCAATGTTTTTCGAAATCAGTCTCTGATGTGCTCAGTGGCGGAGAATCCGCCTCGGGGACTAACCTTGTGGGAGAACTTGAGGTTTTTATGTCAAATTCTGAGGCTAATTTAGGGGCAGATGAATTTAGGGTGGATTCGATGGTGGTTGTGGACAATGCAGTAGTTAACAATGGAGAGATGATCATGGAAAAGTTTGGTTTCAATGATGCAAGTCCTTTGGGTTCATCTGGGTCTCGATCGCCTTGTTTGACTATACCATCTGGCATCAGTCCACATGAACTGCTGGACTCTCCAGTTATGCTCCCAAATTCTCAGGTATGATTAATATTGTCAAGATTAGAATTCGTTTGAACTGCTGATGCTTAAATCTGTGAACTGAGTCTGGTGATACTGTAATTCAGTTTGGAATTTAATTAGAAAGCCAGTTAGCCAAGTTGCATATGTTTGTTCAGAACTTGATTGACAATCTTGCCAGATATAGTGGTGAGATGATTATTTATGAGGATCATGTATTAGTTGGATTTAGTAGCAAAGTACAATGTAGCTTAATCAGAAGTTATCAAATTGAAGGTCAATCTCATAAGATATTATTGAGATCTTATGTAAGGAAGCTCTTAATATAGTGTTTATCCTATAAAGTTAGATAGATAATTTCCTGTCTCCTAATATTAAGGCATTCCCTCTTTCTCTGCAGCTATCTCCAACCACAGGAACTTTGGATTTATCACCTCCTGAACATGATAATCCCATGTTGAAATCAACATCAATTTCTGCAGATAGGGAACAGGATGGTCATGATATTTCCTCTTTCGGGTTAAAGCCTCTTTTTCCATGCTATCCTCCCTCGCAGAATCAGGTCAGTAACGTGGATTCTTTTTGGTGTGTACTAATCAGTCATCATAATCTACTTTTTGTTTGTTTTTGAAGAATTTTAGTTGATCGTTCCAGAACATAGGAAAGTAGTTCATGTAATATTAATAACTTTATCAGTTCAGATACAGCCAAGAGATGCTTTAATGACAACCTCTTTTTATATGTTACTAGTAGGACTTAATGGGGAAGAGCAAGAGAAACTGGTTACTAATTTGAAGAAAAACAAAAAAATGCATGGAGTATCATGCTCTAAAAGCAATTCTTCATATCCATTATACTTTTAGGAAAGAAAAGATACAATAGATATGATTATTCAGTTGTGAAAAGAAAAATGATATTCTACCTTGGATTCTGGAATCCTATGCCATTTCTTAGCATTCAAATCTGGTATAATTTGTCTACAGACTTTTCATTTGCATCTTCATACACTGCAAGTGTGCTCTCATTGCTGTATATGAGAATTACGACAACATCTTCAGATTACAAGATATTAGAACATGAGGTCCCTGATACTACTAGGCTTTAGAATAGATTGATTTCCACTTCTGGAAATTAGACTATAATCGTTGCTGAACGTTGCTAATATGGGTTCCTACTGGTAATGTCATTCAGAATTTCCAAAGTGAGGATGATTGTCAAAGACTTCTTCCTGTCCAACCTCCAGCAGATTTTGATTTTCTTGCACAACAGGAAAATCCTAGGCCACAGAGTTCAGGACTTGAATTAGCAGCTCATGCAACAATTCCATTCGGCATGGCCATGAAGGCTGAATCTGCTACTTTCCAACTCTCCTCCCATTCATATGGTGTAGCTGCTAGTGAAATGAGGGAGAGTAACGAAACAGCACAAGTAGCAGATACTGTAGGACGTCAATCTTTGGATGTTGTCCAAAAGGGACTATATCCTTCAGGAGGAACTACAAAGACCTCAGAAGATGGATACAACTGGAGAAAATATGGGCAGAAACAGGTCAAGGGGAGTGACTACCCTCGAAGTTACTACAAATGTACGCATCTCAGCTGTATAGTAAAAAAGAAGGTTGAACGCTCTCATGATGGTGAAATTACAGAAATCATTTATAAGGGAGCTCACAATCATCCAAAACCACAACCTAGTCGTAGGGCTACATTTGGTTCGGCTGTTGCATGTGGTGAGTCAACAGATATCGTTGAAGGCAGCGGATCATATGTCAAGGCTGACCCACTCTGGAGAGAGATGCAACAAGGCTACAAGGACGCCAAAGTGGGTTCAGAATGGAGATCTGAAGGCTTGGACATCACATCCTCAGCATCTGTTGTCACTGAAGTTTCCGATCCACATTCAAACAACCAAAAGCCAGTGGGTGCACTTGAATCAGCAGAAACCCCAGAGCTCGCTTCAACACTCGCTAGCCATGACGAGGAAGAAGAAGATATTACAACACAGGGCAGCTTATCAGTAGGAGAAGACGATGATGTTGAAACTGAAAGCAAAAGAAGGTAAATGGAGCTATCATGTTTGTTTTGGTAAAGTAAACGCTGCAAACCTATGATTTATGAAAAGCTGGTTCACAGGAAGAAGGAGAGTTCTTTAATTGAATCAGCTTTGGGCTCCAGGGCTCTCCGTGAGCCAAGAGTGATAGTCCAAATAGAGAGTGAAATTGACATCATTGATGATGGCTACCGGTGGCGCAAATATGGGCAGAAAGTTGTCAAGGGTAATCCAAATCCTAGGTATAAATCACTCCCTATAACTTGTCCTTTCTGGTTCTGGCCATTAACCTGAACAGGGAACCTTCCTTTTGATGAAACATTCCAGGAGTTACTACAAGTGCACCAGTGCTGGATGCACAGTTAGGAAGCACGTCGAGAGGGCCTCACACAACTTGAAATATGTACTAACTACGTACGAAGGAAAGCACAACCATGTAGTTCCAGCAGCCAGGAACAGCAATCACATGAATTCTGGTAACGGGAATCTGCCTCCATCATCAACTTCACAATCTAGCCTTAACCTACCCAGGAACCCTCATCTTCCCAAGGCAGAGCCTCAAGGTTTTGTACCTCCCTTTGATAGAAAGATGGAATATGAGAGTGAATTCTTGAGACCTGACTACCTCGGAAATTTCAGTGGCGCGCCTTCCTCCTTGTATCATCACATGAAATTTCCGACCGTACCAAGCAGTGGACTGTATGGTGCTTTTGGACTGAATCCGAATTACACGTCCTCTGCTCCGCCTATGATCCCAAGTGTTCGGAATCTCCCCATCCCGTTACCACTCAACTTCCCCCTTCCTTCAACCTTTGGCATGGCCAACTACAACCACCAGGGACGGCCTCTTAATCCAGTTCCACCTTTCTTCATGGGTCAGCAGATCAAAGACAGTGATGTCAAGCTCCTGAGACCCAAGCAGGAACAACGAGATTAAGCATATAGCAAGGCCAGAGCAGCGTAAATACCATAAACCGTAATAATGCAGCAGCAGCAGCAGCAGCTTAATCTGCTCCAATAGTGTACAACGCAATGGGAAGCTTTTCATCAACCATATCCAGCTATACTGCTACGGTAAATTTCTGACTCTGCAGCATTTTGAAGGTGCTCATTTTCGATTGCATCCAGTTTGTCATCTTGAATCTTAACCCCTATACATCATCATTAACCATTGATCGATTTCAGGTGTTTCTCATGCTTGACATTTTGTTTGTATCATCGCAGAACATAGGAGGCCGGTGCCTAGAAAACCCAGATATCGAGACGGTTGAACCACGAAGTGTTGATGATGCACAAGGGAAGAGAACATAAGCAATGACAATGAGGTTACGGTGGCACTTTTAGGTGCTCCGTCTTGCTTGGTAGCAATAGCAAATATTGTCCTTTTTGCTTCTTTTGTATTGGATTTTAGTTCAGTTTACATAAGATAATAATTTGCCAAGTAAATAAAAAAGAAAGAAATGGGAAAATACAAGAAAGGTGAAATTTGGAATGATAGGATTCCGTTTCTTTCAACTTTCAGGCCTTCATTCATATCCTGCACTTTGAACGTCGTTTCAGCGCGCTTTCCAGAATTCCAGCATTTTGTCTAACTTCTGAGCCGTAAGTTCAGTTTTTTTTTTTTTTTGATGGAGTAAGTTCAGTTATTGAAATAAGTATTAAGAGAAAAATTGTCTAAAATTTTGCAGTGGAATCACCCGTCATAAATGAAAATAGTTTAAACCACTCATTAAAACGATAAGAAAACCAAATAGGACAATGATTGACCAAATTGCCCTTCTCCTCATCTTATAGCTTTGCATCTAAGAAAAATTATCGAAAATTTCGCGTGATAATCCTTAGTTTTTGATTTTTTCGCAAAATCCTCTAATATTTTGTTAAATTCGCTTGGTAATTCTGAGTTTTTGACAATTTTGCTTAATAACCTAAGTTTTTGATTTTTTCGTAAAATTTCCTCAAGTTTTGACAATTTCGTGTGATAATCCTGAGTTTTTAATTTTCTCGTCGGATACCCCTCCATCCATTTTACTTGAGAAAACATTAACTTTAATTTTTTCAGGGCTTAGGGGTTTAAGGTTTGAGGTTTAGGGTTGGGGTTTTGGGGTTTAGGGTTAGGGTTTTTGCAAGATACCCAAATCATTAAATACAAACGATATCATTTTTTTAAAATAAACCCTAAAAACATTTTTAGGGTTAAGAGCTTAGGGATTTAGGGTTTATGTTTAGGGTTTTGGGGTTTAGGGTTTATATTTATCTTAAGTGTGGAAATATAAACCCTAAACTCTAATCCTAAACCCTAAACCTAAAACCCCCATACCCTAAACCCTAAGCCCAAAAAAATTTGAAGTTAACGCTTTTTTAAGTGAAATAGATGGATGGGTATCCGATGAAAAAATAAAAAAACTCAGGCTTACCACACGGAATTATTAAAACTTGAGGGGATTTTGCGAAAAAGTAAAAAACTCAGGATTATCAGACAAAATTATAAAAAACTCAGGGAGTCAAGTTGGAGCTCCAAAGACAACGAGTGTGGAACTTGATGCCGTGTTGGAGACTCGAACGCTGGTGGATGGTCTTTAGGCGGTTTGCTCAATAAAGCAATATCATGGGTTCTGTGAACCCGATTTATCATTTCATATATATAGTTGTCTCTTTGCTTTAGTTTGTTAACATTGTATCACGAGTTCGTTACAGAGAGAGAAGCTCCCGTTTCTGTCTTGTGTATTACTCTTCCTTGCTCAGATCCGTTTTGATATGTAGCTTTATCGATTGATAAATTTGATCAATTCGATCTTTCGTTGTCTTCCGCTGTTCATTACACTTCTCTTTCGATTGCGTTTTCCACATGGTATCAGAGCAACAACTGGAACTATAGCAATCGATCACACTTTCTGACCTAAATCGAGACTATCCTCTTGCGATTTGAAGCTATGGCGCTAGACGAATCATCTCGTGAAGGAGTTCTGGCCACACAGATGGCGAATCCGTTGCTGCTTAACAATTCTGATTATCCTGGAATGAATATGTCGAATGTCAAGTTTGACGAAAGCAATTACTTAATCTGAAGCCGACAATTGAAGATGGAGCTTATGTCGAAGATGAAGCTTGGCTTCATCGATGGAACGGAGAAGATGCCAGAGACAACTTCGAAGGATTACATCTTGTGGAAGAGATGTGATTCTATGGTCGCGTGCTGGATCGTGAATTCCATGGCGTCGGAGATGTCTCACACGTTCATTTACAAGAATTCGGCTCGGAAGCTTTGGCTAGAGATCTCGGAGCGATACCACCAGAGTAGTGGACCTCTGGTTTACCAGCTACAACAGGAATTGAATCAGATTAGCCAGGGAAGTCTCTCTGTCACAGAATACTATGTGAAATTGAAGAATGTGTGGGATGAATTAGACAATTTAACAGCGATGTCGCTGTGTACTTGTGGCAAGCTCACCGAGTGCTCTTGTGGAATTCTGGCTAAGGTATTGGAGAAGGATAACATGGTTATGCAGTTCTTAATGCGTCTGAACTCTGATTACGAGTCAGTTAAGAGTCAGATCTTAGTGATGGAGCCATTGCCGCTCATCAACAAGGTATTTCACATTGTTACTCAAGTTGAGAAGCAAAAGCAAGTCACGAACGCGGTGTCGGCTGAGGCTTCTGCATTCATGGGGAACCAAGCAGCGAATACTAAGCCTCCTGGAAGGGAACTAGAGAATAGTCAAAGGACTAATAACTCTGGAGGAGACAAGCGTGATAATAGGCGCTCCAGAGGCTATGAAAAGAGGTATTGTGGTCATTGCAAAGAAGAAGGACATACGAAGGACAATTGCTTTGAAATCATTGGTTTCCCTGACTGGTACAAAGGCAAGAAAGGCAGGAAAAATGTCAGAGTTGCAGCAATGGTAGATGATGATCGATATTTTGTTGATACACCACTTGACACTAAGCATGCTAATGATGCAAGAGGAGGTATGGATCAACAGCTGGTGCAAGCTGTGTCCAATTTATCTTCTGCTTGTCAAGAGGTAATGAAGGCATTCCGCTCAGAGAAGGCAATGCATGTTGTTGCTAGAACTGGACAAGCCAACTATCATTTTGCAGGTATTTCCATTTCTGTTTTGAGTGCTTATCAACACAGTAGTAATGATTGGATTGTGGATAGTGGTGCATCCGATCATATGACTTCTCATTATAGTATTTTGTTGCATCCTAAGTCACTACCATATGCAATTCATATTATTTTGCCTGATGGTACAACCAAAGAAGTGCAGACAGTTGGAGACATTCGTCTCAGTGATGATTTGATTTTGAGAGATGTGCTATATGTGCTAGATTTCAAGTATAATCTGCTATTTGTGAGTAAGTTGGTCAATACAGGGCAGTTGAATGCTATTTTTCACAAAGACTATTGCTTACTACAGGACCTTTTGACTAAGAGATGTGTGGCTAAGGGGCTTGGCACAAGAGGACTTTACAGGATTCAAGCTCATCAGATTGCAAATAAAGGATTGGATGATCCTAATCATATAACAAACATATTTGGTTGTGTTTCTGTTGGCAAGTTTGATTCTGCACTTTTTCACAAACGTATGGGACACATTTCAGTCTCCAAAATGCAACATTTGTCTTGTTGTAAAGGCACATTGAATGATGATTTTGTTTGTGATACATGTTCTCTTGCTAAGTTTCATAAGCTTCCTTGTCCCCCTAGTAATAGCCATGTTTCTTCTTGTTTTGATTTAGTCCATGTTGGTTTATGGGGACCTTATCGAGTTGCAGCTTTGAATGGAGCCTTATATTTTTTGACTTTGGTCGATGACCACAGTAGGGCCACATGGACCTATCTTCTGCATTCTAAGCAAGAAGTTTGTTCTATACTGAAGTCTTATTTCCTATATGTGAAGAATCGCTTTGGTGTGTGTCCTAAGACCATTTGTTCGGATAATGGCTCTGAGATTGTGAATTTGGAGTGTCAAGCCTTGTTCTCAGCCTTTGGGATTGTTCACCAGCGCAGCATGGTTTATCGACCTGAGCAGAATGGTGTTGTTGAGAGGAAACACATGCATATGCTTGATACTGCTCGGTCTCTCAAGATCCAGTCAGGTTTGCCTTCACAGTTTTGGGGTGATTGTATTTTGACTGCTACCTATGTCATCAATAAAATGCCAGTTGCAAAGCTTGGTTGGAAGACACCCTTTGAGGTATTGTTCTCCAAAGCCCCTACTTATGACTCTTTGAGAGTTTTTGGATGTTTATGTTATGCTTCTGCAGCACCAAGGAGTGGTGATAAGTTCATTGATCGAGGCAGAAAGTGTGTTTTTATTGGTTACCCTCCCCATCAAAAGGGTTATAAGGTGTTCGATCTACACACTAAGAGTGTGTTCTTGAGTAAGGATGTGGTGTTTCATGAGAACATTTTCCCCTTTTTATCCTCACCTTTACCTTCTTCATATGTTCCATCTTCTACTTGTATTTCACCTCCTCTTCCTGACACTGAAGATGATGTTGCTCAACCTTCTACATCCAGTGCTCCTCCTTCTTCCGTTAGTGAATTTGCTCCTTCTCCTCAGTTGAGGAGGTCTGCTCGAGTCACTACTGCACCTGCCTGACATCAAGATTATTTTGTCAATTCAGTTCAACACGACTACTATGCTTCTTTGGCCAATGTGCTTACTGTTCGTGAGCCTACTTCCTTTGTTGAAGCACAACAGGATCCTCGATGGCAAGAGGCCATGGATAAAGAACTTGAAGCCTTAGAAGCCAATGGTACTTGGGTTCTGGCTTCTCTGCCTATAGGGAAGCAAGCTATCAAATCCAAATGGGTCTATAAAGTTAAGTTTCGGCCAAATGGAGAGGTAGAGAGGTACAAAGACCGCTTGGTAGTGAAGGGTTTTAGTCAAAAACTTGGCAAAGATTACAAACACACTTTTTCCCTTGTTGCCAAATTGCCTACTGTGAGAATGGTGATTGCACTTGCTACTGCCAGACGCTGGGATTTACATCAATTGGATGTAAACAATGCATTTCTTCACGACCATTTAGATGAAGAGATTTACATGGCTTTGCCAGAGGGTTATTCCCAAGGTAAATCCGGTGACGTTTGTAAGCTACAACGGTCTCTCTATGGCTTGAAACAAGCCTCATGGCAGTGGAATTTGGAGTTGACTCATTTCTTGATTGAGTTGGGTTATACACAGTCCAAGACTGATTATTCCATGTTTGTTCGCGTTGCTCCTGCTTCCTTCACTGTCATCCTCGTTTATGTGGACGACATTCTGGTCACAGGTGATGATTTGGTTGAAATTCAGCATGTTAAATCTGCTTTACATTCTCAGTTTACCATCAAAGATCTAGGGGCTGCTCGATATTTTCTGGGCATGGAATTATACCGTGATGACAAAGGGGTTATTTTGAGTCAACACAAATACATTTTGGACATCCTTACTGATGCCAATTTCTTACAAGCTAAGCCTGCTCGCTTTCCTTTACCCACTGGTCTTAAATTACACTTGGAAGCTGGTGTTTTGCTTGATGATCCTGAGCAGTATCGTCTTCTTATTGGTCGTCTGCTTTACTTGTCCTTAACCCGACATGATCTTTCCTATAGTGTCCAACATCTCAGTCAGTTTGTGTCCCAAACCCGGCTTCCTCATCTTCAAGCTGCACATCATGTCTTGCGTTATTTGCTTGGCACCATTTCTCTTGGCCTTTTTTATCCTGTGCAAGAGTCTTTGAAGGTCACTGGGTTTTGTGATGCCGATTGTGGTTCTTGTTTGTCGACTCGTCGTTCTTTGACAGGATATTGTGTGTTTCTGGGGCATGCTTTGGTCTCCTGGAAGACTAAGAAACAATCTGTGGTTTCTCATTCCTCTGCTGAGGCAGAGTATCGTGCCATGGCCATGACTACTTCTGAGTTGCTTTGGGTGAGTTACTTGCTCCGTGATTTACGTGTTCCTTTGTCTCTTCCTGTCACCCTCTTCTGTGACAACCGTGATGCCCAGCAAATCGCCGCTAATCCTTGTTTTCATGAGCGTACGAAGCATGTCGATATCGACTGTCATTTTACTCGTGACCAGATCTCTCTTGGTTTCCTCCAAACTGCCTACGTCTCCACCACCCTTCAGCTGGCTGATCTTCTTACAAAGGCCTTGGGGCAGCATCAACACGACTTCCTTTCTTCCAAGTTGGGTCTTCTTCGCCTTCCAACTTGAGGGGGGAATGTTGATCTTCATACGCGTCTTCACAGGGAGTCAAGTTGGAGCTCCAAAGACAACGAGCATGGAACTTGATGCCGTGTTGGATACTCGAACGCTGGTGGATGGTCTTTAGGCGGTTTGCTCAATAAAGCAATATCATGGGTTCTGTGAACCCGGTTTATCATTTCATATATATAGTCGTCTCTTTGCTTTAGTTTGTTAACACTGTATCACGAGTTCGTTACAGAGAGAGAAGCTCTCGTTTCTGTCTTGTGTATTACTCTTCCTTGCTCAGATCCGTTTTGATCTGTAGCTTTACCGATTGATAGATTTGATCAATTCGATCTTTCGTTGTCTTCCGCTGTTCATTACACTTCTCTTTCGATTGCGTTTTCCACACATTAGAAGGGTTCTGTTTTTTTTGTAAGTATTAGACTAGCCGAAATCCTTTCGGACGAGAACATGAAGATCAGAGTGGGTCACAATATCATCCAATGAAGTATTGTGGCTAAGTTTAGCAATGTGGTCAGCCATCGAGTTAATTTCATGGAAAATATGACTAATCTGCATTGTCGTAAAATACAGTAATAAACATAGATATCAGGTATTAAAATCTCGACTTTCCATGGACAGTGCCATATTTTATTAAGAACATTAACTATCGTTAGGTTATCAGTTTCGATTTGAACTGTTCAATTTTCATTTCTTTAGCTTTTAATAGAGCGTTTCAGAATGATAGAGTCTCATTTTTTAGTGCAGTCGAAGAACCACATTTTTCAGCATGAATTAGAATTGGTTTTCCATTGTTATTTCTGAAAATAATTCCAACTAGTATAACGCCCGTACCATGCATGGGTTAATGCAACTTATTAGTTAGCAAATGAGTTGGTCGTTACAGAATTTTATTTAATTGGCAACATGATAATTGTTAACAAAATTATAATACAAATTGCCAAATTTCATATATTTTGATACGAAATTAATAGTGGTTGATATAAACTCCTTCAAAATATATGACAACTACTAACCATGGTTGGCTCTTAATGATACATGCTCGTACAAATGTTTGAAAATGATGAAAACAACATTCTTAGAAAATAGTAAACGGAGAAGACGAAAAAGGTTGTACAAATTTGAACACTTCAGAATGGTAAAGTCAACAAAAGACATTCTGTTATATATTGTTATATTATTTTCAAAATTCTAATCATACAACAAATAAAATTATGATTTGGGATACACTGAAATTTCTCAATCTCAGGCAAAGGGACACTTGAAACCATCAAGCAATAATAACTTTGTGAATGTGCATTGTAAGCTCTATATAATATCATTCTAATCATACAGCAAATATTATTAGAGAAGGAACTCCCACCATTCTCCACATTGTAGTTACATAAATAACATCTTTTCACCCTACAAGTAGAAATTCAACATGATTCAGCCTAGTGCACTACATCAAATCATTCTGCAGAGAGAAGGAAGCAGATCAGAAAAGTACAAAAATCTTGAACTCTATAACAAATTTCTTTGTCAATTTTCTTATTTATTTAGTCAATTAGTGAACCTTCAGCTTTGGAATCGTACAACAAAAGCATGCTTGGGGCCATGACTGTGCAGTTTAACCCCAGATCCCGGGTTGTTTCTTGGCCTCATTCACACCCCTGGTAAAAGGGGATAGAAGTTGGGTTAGGGCCTTTATTGTAGGTGATTTAATCCCATTATAGTGTTAAGTAATATAATCCCATTATAGTGTTAAGTAACAATCCCTTTCATACAAATAGGATTCTTTGGATAACAATCCCATCAAAGAGGAAAAAGAAATGACAACCACATGTCAATTTTCAGATCACAAGACTTGTACACATCATAGTGGATTCATAAATAGTACCTCATCATTCTCATTTCCAGATTCTGCAACCCATATTAGTATTCCACCACTTTCAGCCTCTAATGTTTGCCCTACTTTATGGACTTCCTCGATATTCCTTCCACCACATATTATCTTGATAAGTTCCCTGCATTTCCAGTGAAGATGCATGTTTTCAATTGTTCCATTAGAAACACCACGTCTACCTGCACAAAGGAGTAAGCAAAAGAAAATCGGAAATTATTAGTTGTTGCAATCATTGGGCTTAGAATAAGATATCCATAATGTTGAACAATGTTCAAATGTTTTGGATGCATAATCGAGCACATGACTAGCCATTTTTAGCCTCATAATCTAATGCCAAGTTACCAACTATATAAAAGGGAAATGCATCATTTTTTAATCTAACCTTTCTTAGCATGTATCTTTCTTCTTCGGTTACACCTTCTTTATCAATTTATGTTTGTTGGGCTGACTCTTGGTTCTCCCGCTTACCTAGAAGTTGTTCAGCTCTAGCTTTCTTCTCTAGAGCATGTTATGCATAATAGATGAAATCAACTAAGAACTGTAAAAGGAATATAAAACAAATTTTATATAGCAGACTGAGTGCCTTGGATCATTCATATATACCATAGAGAGCTTCATCTTGGTTCTTTCAAAACTTGCTTCATTATTCCTTATTTTCTTTTCATCAAATTCAGTGTTTATACTCTCCTTGGTTGCCCCATTTTCACCAGAAAGCAGAGACATAGTAGGCTCACAGTTAGAATGCTCGGACAATATACTGTAGAGTTAGCTTCACGTTGTTGTTTTTTCTCTCTGCATTTTGATTCCTCTCCTCTCTTCTATGGCCGAAGAAACAGATGAAGGAAGGAAATCCTTTCCTCGGTAGAAGACTATAAAATCCTTATCTCTAGAGATCAGGATTCCGCCAGTCAAACGCTACAATTAAGAACTCATACAAGAAAGAGAAGCATATATATATATTATGAACTCAAAGAAGCCATATAAAAAAGGTTTTTCAAGCACTCCCATGAAATAATTGGCAAACAAAATATAGGCCAATGGTATAATCAATAATGACTATCTAGCTTTGATACATGAACCCCCAAATATCTTTTTTTAAATTATGAAATTTCAACACATAACTAACCTTTAACTCCTCAGCCATCATGTCACTATTAGTATTTTGGACTCCTCTCTTAACATCAATTTTTGCAATCTCACATTTTCCCCACAACATGATCATTGCAGTAGCTAAACCTTGGAGGTTCCTGTTTCTCCCTATCAAAAGAAACAAAATTCAGCGTTATATTGGAATACTAAGTTCTCCCGGGGGGAAAAGACAAGTCTAGCTAACCTAAGTCTAGCCTCTTTAAGGTTGTCATTTCATCATTGGTTAGCTTAATAAGCTTTACTCCATAAGGAAGAAGCCGAAAGGGTCTCCTAAATCCAGGAACAACAGCTGGTAGAAGGTCAGCATCAACATATCGAACGACATTCGTGAGATTGTGAAGGCCTGCCCTAATCTCAAAGAATTTCTTGTTGCTTGAACTTTTGATCCCAGATACATCGGCTTCATCGACGACGATGCTCTACTCACCATCTCCTCCAATTGCAAGAATCTTTACGTTCTTCATCTCGCCGATATCTCCTCCAACAACAGGGGAAGTGGCGAAGATCACGAGGGAGGAGAGGACGCTGGCTTCACGATGCTAGGTCTGATTGAGTTCTTTAGCAGATTAGGATTTATTGAGGAATTGAGGCTAAATGTTTGTAAAAATGTTGGGAGTTGGATAGTAGGAGAAAGAAAGGAAGTAACTAAGTAAGGAAAGAGATGAAGAAGGAGTTGAACAAAACGTGGAGTGGGTTCAGGGTAAAGAATCAAACTGAATCATAACAGTTTAAGAGGAGGATAAGTTGAAAAGAAATTAAAGTGGAGACATCGCGAAGAAGCAGTAGAAACTGTAGAATGTATCAATTTTTTTTGGAAAATGCCAAATGTCAGGTTTAGAAGGTGCCAGATGTTATTAAAAATAGAGAGCCAAGTGGATAAATTTTGGTTTTTTTTAGTGTGTTCTCATGGATATATTATAATAATTTTCTTTTTTCTAACAAAATTTTATTTTTAGCAATAATTTTTTTAACCATTAGTTTAATTTTTTTTACTAAGAGTTTATCCATTCTCTTTTAGGAAATATTTTGAATATAATTTCCTAATTTAGCTTGTTAGCATGTGTCCATGGACACATACTAGAAAAACCAATAAATTTTTTATGAAGGCATTCCTTCAGCTTTAAGTATTTAGGGGAGATAGAGGAGTCCCCATTAGATTTAGTGGATCCATCAAGGTTGATCTTAATAAACTTATCCGGTGATTTCTTCCATCGCAGATTTTAAGCTTTTTCTGGTTTAGTTTTTTCCTCTTAGTGGAATTGTTATCATTGGTGTAGTCAGGATCCCATTTTTTGATTTTGTTCCAACAGGAGAAAAGGTTTTATGTGTATTTAATCAGATCTTTTATGATTTCAGTTTCTGAGTAATCATTCGAGAATGTCTTTTGGTTTCTCTGGTACCAGATACACCACCAGGTAACAGTCAATTCAGTGCTTATTAATCAAATTAAGTTGAAAAATATCAAAAATAATAATTAGTATATGGTGAGAATTCATATTTAAGACAAATAAATAGGTCCTCGTAATTGTTACGTGTTGTTTTATAAAAGAAGATGAGGACAAAAGTTGTAATTTCTAAAATATAATAAGAGAATTTTGACATTTTCACAAATTTGACGGCCAAGCTAATGTGATGTGAAAGTTCTCCCTAGAACAAGAACTTTCTTGAATTGGTCACGTCTTCAGCAAGGTATAACTTTTGGCTCAGATCTCCGAATCTACTGATTTCAAAATCCACATAAACTTCAGCAAGTCTAATTGAACGCCTCCAAATTTCACGCAAAACGGAGAGTCGGTTTGAAAGTTATGGCAGTTTCAAGTTCGAAGCGCAGAATTTGGGTTTCCGAAAAGATGGTGGATCTCGATTGCTTTCTTGATGAACACGAACTGATTCCTTGATGATTATGAGTAATTGGATAAGTAAAGATAAGATTTTAGACTGAACAACTCAAGAATAAGTTAGCCAAGTTATTCTCAAATTTTAATATGATTTTCATTAACATATAGATGAGTTTAAATAGACAAAAGAAGGGTATGGAGCAAGGAAGAGAGATGGAACACACCAACATGACCGACCCTAACTCTCTCCATCTAAACTTAAGTCTACTAAAATAATAAAATAACATAAATATTAAAGCCTAACAAAGAACTATTAAAATAATAAGAGTAAAAACTTACAGCCTCACAGACTGCCACAAAAAGTAAGTTTTAAAACAGAAACAAATAATAGGCATGCAACATCCCTTGCATGTGGGTGAGTAAAACGCAACTATGATGGGTCCTTTGGCTTTTGAAGCACCTCCTGTAAGTCCCTCCATGTCAAGGTTGGTCATGAGTCATCATTCTCCCCCACTTGGCTTCGAATCATCCTCGATTCGACAAGTATGAAAGAGAATTTAGCATGGGTGTAGAAACCATAAACTTGTTGGGCACATGGAGATGATAACCATAGCCATGTATCCTCTTCACTCCACGCCAAGGACTAGCGACTTTAGGATCAAGCTTGCGTTTCCTAGCCCTCCAACGCAGCCATGTCATTTCTTTCTCGTCCCATGGCCTCCTTGTGTGGCCCTTGGCAACATGGGCCATGTATGGCACTGAGTAAGGTGCCAGATGGTTGTGGTGCTCAACATCAAGTTGTTCCTTGGCCTCAACGTCCTCCTTGCGAGGCTTGGTCGAAGCGGCATCCCCGGTGTGCGAGACTTCTTTAACAATGGCTCCCTTCGCAGCGGCTTCTTTCCAAGTGGCTTCCTTCGCAGCAGATTCCTTTGCAACTTTGGCCGCTCTCTCGGCCTTTACTTTCGTACAATGGGCCAGATCGTCCTTGATTTGTTGGGGAGTAAGGGAAACTAGAGTGATCTTTCTCCCATTGTGCACGAATTTGAACCGATTAAAAGACTCATCATAGATTGCATTGTAGTCGTCTTGCCAAGGCGTCCCAAGAAGAAGGTAATTGTCATCCATCAGATCCACATCACATAGGACCTTATCTTGATAATGCGCAATGTGAATATGCACCAAGCAGTTGGCTATTTGACCCCAACAAAGCCTATGGTTGGGGATGTGGCGTCGTCTTCAACTAGAGATGATCAACCAATAGTTGATTGATTCAATTGATGCAGCTACGTCCATCTATAATGACTCCAATAGTGAATTCCTTCATCCCACAACGAGTATTAAAGATGTTCTCTATATCTCGATACTTGCGCATTGTTAGAGAATACGATAACACATAGAGGACACAAAAGGAACCCACAAACAAATTAGAACAAATGCCCAATGTAAAACAAGTTCTTGCAAAACACGAAACAAGCCTTAAAATTCAGCAAAGAGCTGCGAAAAGTTAACGTTTTGTCAAACTAGGGCAAGGATGTTCCTAGGGTTAGAGGTTGCCGTTTTGGCTCAAATTTGGATATGTTGTACCTGGGTATGAGGGGTAAGGGACGGTGGTCTCAGGTGACGGAGGTGGTGGCTGGACGGTGGTGGCTGAAAATTGCACAAAAAGTGTGTTATTGGGACTTTTGGGGGTCAAACGATATCCGATTTTGATGAATTTTATATACGTGGACTTGTATCGAGATGCTCAATAATATTATAAAATAACATTGCAGAAAAGATAATTTTTTTGCTGGATAAAATCTGGATATAACTCTACCTTTGTTTGGGTTTTAATGGTTGTTTTTGGTTTTTGGAGGTTAAGAAAACAACAAGATCAAAGTATTTGCTGAAAATTAAGAATTGAAATATGAAAAAAAAGAATTTATACTTGCCTCAATCTGAGAATCTGATACCACTTGATGTGAAAGTTCTTTCTAGAGAAAGAAGAACTTTCTTGAATTGGTCCCGTCTTCAGCAAGGTATAACTTTTTGCATAGATCTCCGAATCAACTGATTCCAAAATCCACAGAAACTTAAGCAAGTCTAGTTGAATGCCTCCAAATTTCACGCAAAATGGAGGAGCGATTTGAAAGTTATGTAACACCCCAAATTAACCACCAATGGAGAGTCACAGCGCCAGGAATTTCCTGCAAAAATTCCCTCAGGCAATTTAAGGAAGAAACTCGACCTGTAAAATCTAAAACCTGGACAAGGATGGCTCCCTGATTTTTAAACTTATTCTACGGAGGGTTTTCTTGCAAATTGACTATGCATAGGGTTCGGCGTACGCATACGCTTCCACAACCCGCTTAAATCAATCAGGTATGGCATAACAGAAAAAGGGTCTGACACACATAAAATCTCCATCCTAGAATTTGTATCATGTCGCATGACCTTCTCCATTCTCTCGCTGCGCTACGTGAAATACAACCAGTTTTCCCCACATAAAGCGGTTAGTCTACATCCAAACTAAGCAAGTTATATGCGAATTGATTACATATTGTAGCATAAATAAAGGAATCACTCATATGCAGATATCACAACAACCTACAACCTAATGTTATAATTGACTATATATGCATGAATAGATAACCCAGATACCACAATACGCCTCCAACTGAGCATAGATTCCATCATAGATCTTGTCATAGTAAATTCACTAAATACCCAACTGGACCACATTATATTACATATCAAATTACAGTAATTCCTATAAGTATCTAACTGGACCACCTATCACATTATAGATCACGTCACAGTAGTTCCTATAAGTATCCAACTAGATCACAGATTGCATTACAGATCACATTACAGTAGTTCCCTAGTGGCTATAGTAGTTACATTTGAAAGTATGCAATCTCCAGTATCACCCAGAATAATCACTAGATGTAAATAATTCATACTACATGTAGGCCAGATCAAGTCCCAGATAGAATATTAACCCAGATGCAACTATCACATTTCAATGGTTCTATTAAGTATTTATCTAAACCACAGATTACGTCATAGATCACATCACAGTGGATCCTATAAACATCCAATCCCCATATTAAATTACAGATCATCACCGTAATTCCCATAAGTATCCTACTGAATCACAGATCATCGGAATTAAAATCTATTATTCAAAACCTATACCCGGGCATACATCTTTTAAGGAAAACTCAATAAAAATAAACATTTATGAAAACGTTTGGAAAATATTTACGAAAACGTTCGAAAACATGTCCAAGCACTTTTGGACACGAAGGTACCTTCTATTCTCATTACATATTTTTACCCGCGGGTCGGAAACGACATTGTTAGCTAGGCGATCCGACCTCCCCAATACAGGTAAAGCACCTCCTTTGACATACCCAACCCGGACTCCGGGTGTAACAAGGGATGTATCCAATTAAAACCATTTTTAAAATCAAGCGGGGCTCGGAACATCCTTACCCGCAAGAGTATAAAAATCATTTCCAAATCAAGCGGGACTCGAAACATCCTTACCCACAAAAGTATAAAAATCATAAATCATGAACGCATCATCACATGGATCAATCCCAATGATTCACAACAACTCATCATACAAATTGTACACCCGCAATATCACACAAAAATCCATAATACGACCTACCCGCACACATTATCAGCACAGTAAGCAGTTCTAAACATGACCAACCATACCCCAATTCAAGACTAGGAACGACCATAGCATGTGCCCATAGATGATATAAACTCCGACAAGTATATACTTTCAAATATTTAATATGGAATCTATACCTAGCATACGAATACGATTACCAACACAACATCGCATTACTACAAGATCAACCACAATAATTCACATCAAATCTATATTATCAGTTAACTCACAAACATGAATGATCCTAGCATGTACTCATTAATGAAATAAACTCCACACATATATATATATATATTTCAAGAACACATACGTATCATGAAATTCTTATCTAACCTACAAAATACAATTACCACCCAATACTCATATATATATTCCTATTTACGGTATTCCTGCACAGTCTGATAACCTAAACTTATACCAAATACGTAAACATTCACAAATAACTTGCCTTAGTGGATTTCTACGCCAAGAAATTCTCGCGTTGTAGCTATCTGTGCGTCTGACGTCCTCCGTTTTGCAAAGGCGCAGCGAATACCTGATTTTACAATATAACACATATTTGGGCATAACTTTTTATATACCTATCCAAATCAAGATCTGTAAAGTTCCTCATACTCGTAAGATAATTACTCACCTTATGAACCCAGCCACACATTTTCGGTAATTACAGAATGTGCCCAGAATTTTCCAGAAGTGCACAGAAATGCCCAATTTCAAACTTCCACTTCCAATCTTTCCAATCCAATCCACCTAAGCCTCTCACAACATCAATTAACCTCTAATTAATCATCATTTGCACCCTAAGTACCTCTTTTACACAAAAGCATCCCAATCATGGAATTAGGTCTAAGGAAGCTAAGAAGGTGTTACCTTACAATTCCTTGGCAAGGAAGGATGCAAGGCTTGAAGAGGGAATTGAAGCTCCTATGGAAATGGTTGGACCACACCCACTGTACAACAGTAGCAACAGCCCCCCAGCAGCTCAAAACACCGCTGAACAGCAGCCAAGGGCGGAGGAAAAACAGAGGAGGCGACCTTCTCCGGCGGTGGGCTCCATAGCTCACAAGGAGAAGGGTGTGGAGAGGGAACCTCCATGGCTGCTGCTGCACGTGAAAGAAGGAGAGGAGGGAACCGTGAGGGAGGTGTGTATGGCGGAGGACACGGAGGAGGAGAGGAGCCGTGAGCATGGAGGAAGAAAGGAGGAGAGTGGTGGTGAACGCCACGGGAGGCGGCCATGGTTTTGGTGGTGCGTCCCCCAAGGGAGGGAGGAGGCAGCCAAGAGGAAATAAAAGGAGGGAATATGGCGGCGGAGAGGGAGTAGGAAGGAGGGAGGAGAATTCTAGAGAGTATTCTCCTTAAGAGATAAACATGTTCCTAGGTAATTATAAAAAGGACGTGGTTCAGATGTGAAAGGCTGTTAAAATACAAAATACGAAAGATTTTCAGCCATCCATCATGGCCAAATCTATGATTGGGGAGAATAGAAAAAATACGCTTTATTTATTCACACGCGCTTTATTAATTTCAAAAAAAAGGCAATCAGACCGTATTATTCGCTCACTGTGTTATTCGCTCGTCTTCAAATGCACTTTATGTTTATAAGCTTGCATTTTACGTTTATTTTCTTGCACTTTATTTTTGTTCGCTTGCACTTAGTGTTTATTTGCTTGCACTTTATGTTTTTTTGCTTGCACTTTTCTTATATGCTTGCACTTTATGTTTTCCTCCTTGCACTTTTGTTTATCTGATTGCACATTGTGTATATTCGCATGCACATTTTGTTTGCTTGTATTTTATTCTTATATGCTTGTCAACAATATTTTTCTTCTTGCATATTGTGTATATTCGAATGCATTTTATGTTTATTTACTTGCACTTTATGTTTATTTCCTTGCACATTATGATAGGTTCAAGTGATTAAACAACAGAAAGTACAAGCCAATAAGAAGAAAGTGTATGGAAATACAGTATAAAGTGCAAGCAAGTGAACAAAAAGTGCAAGCAAATATGAGATTAAAAAATATTTAAAATGCAAGCAAGCGAACAGAAAGTGCATCAGAATAATGAATAAGGTCAAGCGAATAGAACGAAAGTGCAAGCTGTTAAACAGAAGTGCAAGTGGTTAAAGAGGAAGTGTAAATGAATAAAAAAAAGTACAAGGGATTAAACAACAGAAAAGTGTAAGCCAATAGGAAGAAAGTGCATGGAAATACAGAGTAAAGTGCAAGCAAGTGAACATAAAGTGCAAGCAAATATGAGATTAAAAAATATTTAAAATACAAGCAAGCGAACAAAAAGTGCATCAAAATAATGAATAAGTGCAAGCGAATAGAACGAAAGTTCAAGTGGTTAAAGAGGAAGTGCAAATGAATAAAAAAAAGTACAAGGGATTAAACAACAGAAAAGTGCAAGCCAATATGAAGAAAGTGCATGGAAATACAGAGTAAAGTACAAGCAAGTGAACAGAAAATACAAGCAAATATGAGATTAAAAAATATTTAAAATGCAAGCAAGCTAACAGAAAGTGCATCAGAATAATGAATAAGTGCAAGCGAATAGAGCGAAAGTGCAAGCTGTTAAACAGAAGTGCAAGTGGTTAAAGAGAAAGTACAAATAAATAAATAAAAAGTGCAAGGGATTAAACAACAATCAAATTACAGTGTGAAATTTAAGTAGTGTGTGAAATTCATCAAACAAACAAACAAAAAAGAATTAGAAAAGCTAGAGCGAAAAAAAGAAGGCGGGAGCGAAAAAAAAAGAATTAGAAAGCGCGTATAACAATGCAAAAAGCTGGAGCAAATCGGACGGTTAAAAAACTTTCGTATTTTGTATTATAACCATTTTTCGCACCTGACACTTTTCATTTTTATATATATGTATGTAGTATTAAAATACCCTACTAATTACTCAAAAATAATTCTAGCGTCGGTACTAAACCGTTATCCGTAATGTTCGTCAACATTTATATTACAACTTGTAGTAGAAAATATATTAGAATTAATAATCGAAATAAAATATTAATACACATCTTATAATGATATTTCAGAAAATATCTAAGTTTATTTATGTGTACCCATCTATACCCACGAGACAATCCTAAACGAAACTTATAGCACACGAGACGTTCAAATACCGCTATTCAACGAAGCGGCAACAACTCAAATATTCAAATCATACCATCAATTCATGATCATACTAAACATAAAATATATTGATTCCACTAGAATAAGTTAGAGCGACAAAATTGTAAGTAACCCAAACTCGTCTTCAAAAAAAAATCTCGAGTATTACAAGTTATGGCAGTTTCAAGTACGCAGCGCAGGCTATGCCGCAAATTAGGGTTTTTGAAAAGATGGTGGATCTTGATTGCTTTCTTGATGAACACGAACTGATTCCTTGATGATTATGAGTAATTGGATAAGTAAAGAGAAGATTTTGGACTGAACAACTCAAGAAAAACTTAGTCAAGTTATTCTCAAGTTTCAATATGATTTTCATTAACATATAAAAAAGTTTAAATAGACAAAAGAAGAGTAGGGAGCAAGGAAGAGATGGCACACACTAACATGGCCGGCCCTAGCTCTCTCCATCTAACCTTAAGTCTACTAAAATAATAAAATAACATAAATATTAAAGTCTAACAAAGAACTATTAAAAATAATAAGAGTAAAAACTTTCAGTCTCACAAAGTACCACGAAAAGTAAGTTTTGAAACTAAAACAAACGATAGGCATGCAACATCCCTTGCATGTGGGTGAATAAACGCAACTATGGTGGGTCATTTGGCTTTTGAAGCACCTCCTGTAAGTCCTTCCATGTCAAGGTTGACCATGAGTCATCATATTGATTCCTACTCTTGGGTAGTTCAGCGCTAATGAAATATTTATAATAAGGATTTTTCTAATGTGTGTCCATGGACACAATAAAAAATTCATATTTAATAATAATCTCTTTTAGACACTAATTTAACTTTTTTCTAGGGGTTTACACCTTCTACTTTAAGGAATAGTTTATAATTTTCAAATTTAAACTCTTAACATGTATCTATGGACACACATTATAAAAACAATTATAATTAATGGTTAAGAATAATTCCGTTCTTACGAATGGTTCCAGTAAAATCATACATTCCTAATTATAATTAGCATCTTTGTGCTAAGTTCTTATTTGGAGACCTTTTTTCTATTGGAAAAGTACAATGTCCTCTCGCGAAATAACACTCCATATGCAAAAAAAGTAGATATGTACTAATGTACATAATGGTAAAAATAGCACGGTCGATTTCCCCCTTCAAATTTTTTTTTTTAAAAAAAGTTTGTTGCGCCTTGTTAATAAGGGTTTATATGAGCGTACATAAATATTGATTTGTATGTCTATCGGTTTTTTTAATCTAGGTTAAGATCTCTCATATAAATAGTTTTGATTATGTGTTATTTTCTTAGAATTTTTTTATTTTTTATAAATGGATTCACCCTTTTCTATTTAAGATTTGTATTCCTTAATAGGAATTCTTAATATATGCCTATGTTAGACAAACTGTTATTTTATATATGGTGTATCATCTTTTTGGTGAAAATATGTGTGATTTTGAGTTTTATGTGCATAATTTTTAAAGTGGATACATTTTTGCCTAAATGTCCATATAGATTAACCTATATGTGTATCTATTTTATACTAAGTGTGCATATATTGTTTTTTGTATTTGAAATGTGCATGTTCTTGACTTTGTAGAGTACATAAAATTTTGCCTAAATATGCATATAAAGTGGTCTACATGTGTATCTATTTTGTATTAGATGTGCATGTGCAGTGGCGGATCTAGGATTACTCGGAAGGGGGGCGGAAGTACGAGTAGTCGAAAGCGCTCTCTTCTATTTCATGCTTTATATAGTGATGTTATTATTAATATTTTGACTCATTAGGATTATTTAAAGCTAAATATTTGAAATTATGACCTCTTTGAACAATTAATTTCTCCATAAATAAAATGAATTTAATTAATATATAATTACTTTAATTATAAATAAAATTAGACAAGTTTTATTTAAAAAAATAATAACAAACTAAATTAGGTGTTTCAGAAATATAGAAACTCGGGAAAGCGCTTTTGATGAAGAAATGTTGTCTGAAAGGATTTTGAAAATGCTGAAACTGGGAAAGCGGTTTTTATTAAAAGCGTTGTAAATAGTGTTATTTAAAGTGCTATAAGAGGGATATGGACATCGCTTTTTTCAAATAACCGTTGTCCCACTTAATTTTTCCGAACCAAACTTTTTTTTTCCCGAACTATACTAGGCTCGGCGGATCTTAGCAGGGGTGGCTGCCCCCTCCGCCCCCCCCCCTAGATTTGCCACTGTGCATGTGCATATATCATTTTTATTGAAAATGTGGATGGGTTTTTAAAATATACACGAGACTTTTTGATGTGCATGTATCTTTGCCTAAATGTGTATACAAGTTTGGCGTAATTGTGCATATGTTTTGTATTTGATGTACGTTGCTTGTGTTTTGCAAATTAAATGTGCATTTTTTAACTTTATCTGTATGACTTAAAAAAAAACATAAATTTTTAAATGAATGTTCATAAATATTAACCTATATAAACATAACTTTTTTTACTACATGTACATAGTCTATGTGCAAAATTGCATGTGTGTACCTCTTGCTTTCCCCCCTCAAAAATACACGTTTTTCATTTAAAATACAAATGTGTCGATTTTTCTCTTTTTTTTCATTCAAATGAAAGGAAGATTATGGCCTTTAGTTTTTTAGATTCAACGACCTATGATAGTGTTTATTTTACACCCGAACACCGTTCTTATAAAATCCAGACACTTTTCTAAATTACAGAAGAATAAATTTTATAATCTTTGTAATGGCAAATGCGTGTGTAATTGCCTAAGTTTAAGCTTTTGGGCTGCTGGACTTTAAATGTAATAATCATGATATTTTCGTGGGCTTTCGAGGCCAAATTCGGGCTTTGCAACCAATTGGGCCGAGAGGCCCAATTCGGATGATGAGACACTGATGGCTTGATTGCCCGATACCTGGTTACTTGTTGGACCTGCTTGGTCACGTGACGTCGAGCGAGACGCGTGAGGAGGAGAGAGACATAAAATGTCTCTTGCGGAAACCCTAGCCATTGTAGAAGTGTTTTGGCGATTTTCTTCGAGAGCGTTTTCTCTCTTCTTCCTCTCTGTGTTGTGCTCCGCCATTGAAGCTCATTCTTGAGCTTTGGCTGGTGAAGATCTTGGAGCCAAGAACCTTCGGAGACCATTTCTGTGGTTATTTGAGTGTTGAAGAACTTTAGTTCTTTTTAAGCACTCAATTTGTTCCTGCTCCACTTGGATCTTCCTGCATACCTTTTGTCTTTGCGTTTTCCCTTCTGTATTTCCCTTATAGGTCTTGGGTGTTCCAGTTGAGGCCCAAAACTCTCTTTTATTCTATAAAATTGGTTTTGAGTTTTTCTCGCTTCCGCTCTTTGATATCTCTGTAATTATTTCTACAAACTGGTATCAGAGCTATTTGAGGTCTCTGTCAGAAGAGCTACGATTCCAAATCGAAGCCCCTGTGCTTCTAGGGTTTGGATCTAAAGTCTTCTCTGATGACTTTGTTTATCTGTTCTTGGTCTGAAAACTTGCGTTGGATTTCGTCTTTCGTTTCTCTCGCCGTTTTTCTTCCTTTGCAAAACTTTTCTAGGGTTTGTCAGTTTCAAATCTCTCAAGCTTTCTAGCTTCGAGATCTAAAATTGAGAGACTTTAGGATCGAGTTCTTCAAACTATGATCTGTACATCTACAGATCTAGAGCTTTGAACATCTCTCTTCCTTGTTTCTGGACTTGCATGCGAGTTTCTTGAGACTAGAAGCTCTCAGAAACTCAAAAGCTTCCTAGCCCTAAAACTTTATGGAATCAAATCTAGGGTTTGAACTTCCTCGACGTTTCAAATCCTAGATATCTTTGTTAACTCTCCTCTCTTTTCCTTGTTTTGTTCCTTCCCTTGCGTAGATCTGAACATCTGAGAGGCTTAGCAGCGTGACGACCTCGAAAGAGGCGATCCAGATGCTCGAAAGTTTTTGCAGTCTAAGTTTTAGATCGAAAAAAGGGGGAACTCTTGTTGAGATTCTCTAGCCAAAAATCTATGTTTCTGTGTCGTCATTTAAATCTTCAACTCTCTGTTCTTGATTCTTGAAGTTAAATCGCCACTGCACTTTGAGAGGATCCAAAAATATCTTTGAGTTGTCGATCTCTTTCGACTTCTCCTTTTCCCTGTGTGTGGAACTGCTTATGAGCTCTTGCTATTGCTCTTGGGCCACTTCTGTTGCTCACTCTCCTCCTATCTTCTCTGGAGAATATTATGTCTGACTCATCTGTGAGAATCAAACCTTTTGATGGGTCTACTGACTTCGCTATGTGGCAAGTCAAAATGAAGGCTATTCTGATCAAGGAAAAATGTTGGAAAGCTGTTGAAGAAGCTTATCCCTCTGACTTTGATGAAGCTTCTAAGAAGGAAATGGATCAAATTGCTCATTCTGAGATTATGATTCGTCTGTCTGATGAAGTTGCTCGTCAAGTGGTCATTGTTGACTCTTCCAAGAATCTTTGGAAGGCGTTAAAATACCTCTTTCTGGTAAAATCTCTACCTTCTAGGATTAGTCTTATATGTCGCATCTTTACCTTTAAAATTGACGTTTCTGTGTCTTTGAATGATAATCTGGATAGATTTCTACGTATGACCCAGGAATTAGAAAGATGTGATGACAAACTTGTTGATACTCATCAAGGTGTTATTTTGTTGAACTCTCTGCCTTCACAATTTGACAACTTTAAAGATGTGATACAATTTGGTACTGAAGAATTGACTAAAAAGAGAATCATTGAGTCAATTATTCAGAAAAATGAGATTATGAAAATTTTCAAAGAAAAATATGATAAATCTGATAAAGATGCTAAATCTGAGGTCTTATTTTCAAAAAGAAAATCTAAGTCCTAGAAGAAAAATGTGAAGAAGAAAGTTAAGGTTTCTGACTCTTCTAATTCTTCTCAATCTGGTCCTGGAAATTCTAAGGCTAAAATTGACAAGTCAAATGTGAAATGTCATTACTGTGGTAAGCTTGGCCATTTCATTAGTGAATGTTTCAAGAAGAAAAAGGATGAAAATGGTAGTAAATCTCAGAATGGTACTTCTGCTATGCTCGACTCTCCTACTTTTTACCATGATGAATTGGTTATGGTTGCCTCTGCTGATGATTCTGATTCTTGGATATTAGACTCTAGATGCACCATGCATGTTACTCCTCATAAGCATTACTTTGATTATTTGCATGCTTGTAATGAGGGTGAGGTGAGGTTGGGTGACCACTCCTCTTTAAAAATTAAAGGCATTGGCAATATTCTTTTTCGTATGCATGATGGTAAAATAAGGGTTCTCCAACAAGTCAGGTGGGTGCCTGACCTTAGGAGAAATTTGTTGTCTGAAAGCATGTTTGATGACCTGAATTGTCATATTCACACTCATAATGGCATTAGAAATATCTCTAGAGATGGGAACATTTTGATTAAAAGTGTGAAAAAGCATGGTCTGTATCATGTCATTGGTGAACCTGTCTTGAATGCTTCCTCTGCTGAGTTGAATGCTTGTATGAACATGAGTGTTGATCATACTAAGATGTGGCATGCTAGACTTGGTCACATAGGAAACAAAGGCTTGCATTATCTGTTTAGACAAGGGTATTTAGAATATAAACCTTTTTATCTGAGCATGTGTGAAAATTGCATTTTTGGTAAGCATATTAGATCGAGTTTTCCAAAATCTAAGTATGTTGCTCAAAGACCACTTGAGTATATACATGCAGACTTATGAGGTCCTGCCCAGGTAGACACTATAGGTGGGAGGAAATATTTCCTTTCACTTATAAACCACTATTCTAGGAAAGTCTGGGTGTATTTACTCAGTAGAAAAAGTGATACTCTTGAGAACTTCCAATTTTGGAAAACTAAAGTTGAAGGAGAATCTAATTTGAAGTTGAAATGCTTAAAAACTGATAACGGGCTTGAGTTCTGCAATCATGACTTTGACTCTTTCTGTCATTCAAATGGTATTAAGAGACACTTAACTGTGTTTGGCATCCCTCAGCAGAATGGCACTGCTGAGAGAATGAACAAGACCTTGCTTGAAAAAACAAGGTGCATGCTCATCAGTGTTGGGATGAAACACTCCCTTTGGGGTGAGGCAGTTACAACTGCCTCATACCTGATAAACAGATCTCCTTACTCTTCCATTGGTTTCAAAACCCCACAAGAAATGTGGAGTGGAACCAAGCCTGCATTGACACATTTGAGACCTTTTGGGTGTACTGCATATGCACAACACTCTGCTGGAAAACTAAATCCTAGGGCTCTCAAGTGTGTCATGCTTGGATACCCAGAAGGGGTAAAAGGTTATAAATTGCTTCTTATTCAACCAGGTGGGTATAAGGTCATTGTTAGCCGTGATGTTATATTTGTTGAGCATGAATTTTATTTCAAAGAAAGACTAACTGCTTCTACTGAGAATGTAGACATGTATACCTCCACTGAAAATCACTTCTATGTGCCAACTGGCCCTCCTATTGAGAACTATGATGAGGAATTTGACATAGGCTATTCTCCTGCTCCCTTTGTTGCTTCTAATTACTCTGGACAAAATTCTGATGGATAAAATTTTGATGACATAGGCTATTCTCCAAGTCCTGAAGAGCACTCGAATGTGCAACCTCACCAATCAGATGGGCAGGTAAGTTCCCATATTTCCCCCTCTGTGTCTGACAATGTGCATGATTTTGATGCTGTGAACATGCCTTTTGACGAGGTCCCTGATTTGACCAATTATCAGCTTACTAGGGATAGGGTTCCTAGAAATAGAATCTCTAACAAGAAATATGTGAATAGTGTTCTTGAGTTTGCTTTCATAATTGCTGAAGTTTTGAATGCTTATACTCCTGAACTCTTTGAACATGCCATTAAGTGTGCCCATTCTGAGCATTGGTTGACTGCCATGAAAGAAGAAATTGAATCCATGCATGCAAACAAAACTTGGACTCTAGTTCCTAAGCCTGTTACTGCTAGGACTATTGATTGCAAATGGATATTCAAACTAAAGGATGGAGTCCTTCCCACTGACCCACCTAGATACAAGGCTAGGTTAGTGGCCAAGGGCTTCACCCAAAGAGAAGGGAAAGATTACAATGATATCTTTGCCCATGTTGCTAAGTATAAGACTATGAGATTATTGCTTGCCATGACTGCGGTTTATGATTATGAACTTGAACAAATGGATGTTAAAATTGCTTTCCTGTATGGTGACTTAAATGAAACTATCTACATGAGACAACCAAAGGGCTTTATAGATAAGAACAAACCTGATCATGTATGCTTACTGAACAAATCTATCTATGGCCTAAAGCAGTCTCCTAGACAGTGGAACATTAAGTTTGATACCTGCATGAAAAAGTTAGGTTTTCTGAAAAGCAAGTATGACTCATGTCTTTACTTCAAACATGTCAAAACTGAGTTGCCTCTCTATGTGTTACTTTATGTTGATGACATCCTGCTTATCTGCAAATCTAAACATAAAATTGATGATGTTAAGAAATAACTAAAGAAAAACTTTGACATGAAGGAACTTGGTCCTGCTCAGAGAATTTTAGGCATTAAAAGGGATAGGTCTAAGAAACAAATATTGTTGTCTCAATCTGACTATATGCTTAAGGTACTTGAAAGATTTAAAGTTGATAATGTCAAACCTTCCTCTATGCCATTAAGAGGGTACCTTGACCTTACTAAGGCCATTCTGCCCTTACCTAAGGAAGAGGAAGAAAGGACAAAATCTATGCCTTATGATGCTGCTGTTGGCTCTGTGATGTATGCCATGATTTGCACTAAACCTGATCTTGCTTTTGTTGTAAGTGTTTTGAGTAGATTCATGTCTGAACCTTGTGAAAAACATTGGATTGCTATGAAATACCTTCTAAGGTATATTTATGGAACTATGAATTTTGGCTTATTGTATGGTAAACACTCCTCACCTGGTGAGTTATTTGGTTTTGTTGACTCTGACTATGCTAGCAACAAGGACAATAGAAAATCTACTACCTCCTACATATATACCTGGTGTGGCAACTGTATTTCTTGGAAGTCAGAGCAGCAACAAGTTGTTGCTCTGTCCTCTACTGAGGCAGAGTACATTGCTGCGACTGAGGCATCCAAGGAAGCTATTTGGCTACATGATATACTTATGGAGATAGAAGGAAAGACTTACAAAACTGTGTTGCATATGGATAGTCAAAATGCTCTTTATTTGTGTAAAGATCTTGTATACCATGAGAGGACCAAACACATTGATGTGAGGTTCCATTTTATCCGAGATAAAGTGGAACAACAAGTCATTTTGGTTCGAAAAATTGCTGGTGAGAAGAATCCTGCTGATTTTGGTACTAAGATTGTTACAACTGACAAATTTGCCTTTTGCAGGGACTTTCTTCATGTGATCGATCCAAATTAGATACACTTATGAGAAGGGGCCGATGATAGAGAAGGTTGTAAATCCCATAGACCAATCATACAAGGATGATTTTACTATTGATGTAAAACTTAGAAATTAGGAGGGCAAATTGTAATGGCAAATGCGTGTGTAATTGCCTAAGTGTAAGCTTTTGGGATGTTGGACTTTAAATGTAATAATCAAGATATTCTCGTGGGCTTTCGAGGCCAAATTCGGGCTTTGCAACCAATTGGGCCGAGAGGCCCAATTCGGATGGTGAGGCGCTGGTGAATTGACTGCTCGATACCTGGTTACTTGTTGGACCTGCTTGGTCATGTGACGTCGAGCGAGACGCGTGAGGAGGAGAGAGACATAAAATGTCTCTTGCGGAAACCCTAGTCACTGTAGAAGTGTTTTGGCGATTTTCTTCGAGAGCGTTTTCTCTCTTCTTCCTCTATGTGTTGTGCTCTGCCATTGAAGCTCATTCTTGAGCTTTGGCTGGTGAAGATCTTGGAGCCACGAACCTCGGAGACCATTTTTGTGGTTGTTTGAGTGTTGAAGAACTTTAGTTCTTTTTAAGCATTCAATATGTTCCTGCTCTACTTGGATCTTTCTGCATACCTTTTGTCTTTGCGTTTTCCGCTCTGTATTTTCCTTGTAAGTCTTGGGTGTTCCAGTTGAGGTCCCAAAACTCTCTTTTATTTTATACAATTGGTTTTGAGTTTTTCTCGCTTCCGCTCTTTGATCTCTCTGCTCTTTCTATCTCTCTGTAATTATTTCTACAATCTTTTATTAAAATCCTAAATATATATATATATATATATATATATATATATATATATATGAGAATGGTTTCTTACTCTCAATATTAATTTTTCTAGGACGAGGCTATATTCACCTCAAATTTAAAGCTAAGAGCACGTCGAACGCGGTATTTCAGGGATTAGAGGTCTCTTTCTAATATATGAATGAATTTGAGATAAAAATATATTATTACGCGCCATCCTTGGAGCTCGCGCGCCATCGCCACACTCCTCAGAGGTAAGGGAGAAGTACAAAAAGAGAGAAAGAGCCGTATCACCAATTTCTCTAATTTTTAGTCAAAACACGGTAAACACCAATTTCTTTATCTATATAAACTTGCACAAAGATTATAGAAATAATAATCATTTTTTTATATCTTGCTTTATATTCATATCCCGAAATGTGTTTTCTTACAAAAACTCCACCCTTAAAGCATTTGCTGTAGGAATAATAAACCAAAACATGCAAATAAATAATACTACAATTTTGCAAGAATTTGTAACCTTTTCTAGCTTGTGGTGGAAGTAAGAATTTATAACTTTACAAGAACTAAAATACCAATCAAAATGAGAGGTGAACTTTAAAAAGTAAATTTCTGATTTACTCTTAAAAATAGATTATATCATGTGTAATATTTTCTTAATAATTATAAACATCATTATCACACGGAGTGCATGACACATCTTCAACTAGCATTTTTTCCTTTTGGGGTGAACCCATATCCATATATACCATACTCCAAATGAGAGTGCAAAGTTCGCATGCTGAAGATATATAGTGTTTTTGCTCATGCTGCTGTTACATATCTTCTGTTATCTTTTTGGTAGAAGTTGCTACATATCATAACGAACTTCAGGATGTGATCGCAGCACAAATGATACAAAATCCAGAATCAAAGAGAGATGGAAAATGAGCGCCATATGATGTCCTGAACTGAAAAAACCAAGTTAAAAAACCGGCCATCTTTTAAGCCTGCTGGCTGAACCAGCCAACAAGAAGGCTACAACTAATCCCAACCCATTATCTGAAATCAAACCAGTAGTGTGTAACCAATGGTATAGCTAGTAGTCAATTCGAGCATCAGCGGAAGCACAGCACTGCGCAGCCACAACTAACTGGATCTAATCCTGGGACTGGGCAAGCCGTCGTCTTTGTAAAGCAAGCGCCTCTTGTTGTATAGAATGCTGTACAGGCATTGTCTCATGCTAGATAAGTCATAGGCCTCCATAAAGTTCATGTCAGTTGTCCTGGCTTTTGTGCCTGCAAAATGCCTGTACTCGTCAATCACCCAACAAGACTACCACTTCGGTGCTGCAAAGTTTCAAGCAACCAGAGAGTCAGTTCTGAGTGCTGTAGTGAATGAACTAAATTAATTGTTGAAGGTGACTTATGATTTGAAGATAGTGGCATTGTGCACCTTGCCGCGTTTGCAATGGATCAGAACAGGGTGATTCCTCACATCTGCAAACAGGAAAAGATGTTGTCCATACTAGGTAAGTTAGCAACCACTCTAAGAATAAGAAACTACTCAGCAACCATCAACTTTAAAAGCTGAATTTACCAATCAGAACTTCAAGAGCCTTTGTGATGACTTCTCCAGGAATGCCTTCAGAAGTTTCCTGGATTCAGAGTGATAAAACGATTCACTAGGATTATGGATAAAACAGACTGCACGCTATCTAGTTGAAAGGGTTCAAAATTGGCCTTTGCCAATGAAGCAGAAAAAACGAACATTTGGCAGTTATGTGAACGTATCACGGGCAAATAAATGAAATAATGTCCTCAAAAAACGAATATGAGTCCATATGACAACATAATAAAAGATGCTGTAATCACAACCTTCAATACAAGGCAAGGAAATGGCTTTGAATGCCTTTCTAGCAATCTCAATTCAGCAATAATATTTCACGAGCTCATCTCAGTTTTGAATATCAAGCAATTTGACCAAATAGTAAATGTATGCCATCACTTATTCCAATATAGGATCAATAACAACAAGAAGAGAGAAAGCAACCTCCATCATCTCAAAAAGAGAAAGGATATTCATGAATATTTACTCACTAGTGCAATCCAATCCAGAGAACTAATGTATTGAATAGATTAAGTGCTACTTCAAACATGTCCCAAACTGGTACAACTTGATGTTTTGGGATTCAAGAAACTTGCAGTGTTCTTCAGGGTAGGAATCCGGGCACAAGTATCTGCAATCGTAAGCAAAATTACATTTAGCGCCCTATGAGAATCAAAAATTCAATCCAAGACGTCAGCAGACAAATTAACAAGAATAATAATAAAAAAGCAATTTTGATGGCAAGAAAACGGAGACAAATCAATAAAAAGAAGGCTTACATGACGGACTTGAGATTTAGGGTTTCAAGAAACCGAAAATTACAAGCCTTCGGAAATCCAGATCTGTAGACGCCATCTTCGACCATTGAGAAATTGATCGGCGGCGCCAAAACATCTCCATCGCCGTCGCTGGCGACGCTATCCAGACTCGGAACTGGTTCCTTCTCCTGCTCCTTCTTTCCGTTCTCCATAATCACATTCATCCTTGTATTGTAGCGTAACGCTTTGAATTCCAACAATGAGAAATTGCCCGCGATGATTTCACCACGAGCGACTAGGATTCAGAATCCTGTAAACTTAATCAATGTGTTAAAGCGAGGAAGAAACGACCGGAAGAGATTCCAGATATGGCGATTCTTGTAGAGGATTAGAGACTGAAAACGGAGATCTAATGAAGCAGGGAAGAGAGTAGGATTCCAGAGATTGAACAAAAAGAGGATCGTTTTCTGTTAGGATTCTTTTTACAGAGAGAGGATTTTGACGCAGGGTTTTTTATATATACTATCACACCTTTTTTCTCTTTTCTTTTTTCTAACTAAACATTAACCCGATTTGATGATATACTTTTGAAAATATTAATTTAATATTCCAGATTTAGAGAATATACTTTTGAAAATTTTATTTTAGCGGAAGAGGTAACTTATATAAGATTGAGATCCGCGAGGTTAATAATACCTTGTGGGAACTCTTGAGTGATATCGAGCCATTCGGTGGCGCTAAACGTGTAACTAAATGAGCCATTATATTACCCTCCCTCTTTACATTACTTACATTAAAAGAACTAAAATTAGAAGCTAAGGTAATAATATCATTACAAACTGACTTAGTATAAGAACTAGAAGAAGAGTTGTCGTTGCGAAGGATTTTAACCACCTGAATGGCATCAGATTGGAGAGAAAGAGAAGAAATCTCATGTCGTAAGGCTTCACGGACCCCATGAAGAATAGCTTGAGCTTCTGCTAACAAAACAGACCAAGAAACAACATACCTCCAAACAGTAATCCATAAGACTTGTCCAAGATGATTTCTAGCAACAGCTCCCAAACCAATGGACCTATTCCCAAGCATACCTGCATCAATATTAACCATAATTACCTTGCGGGGGACAATTCCAAGACGGGGCACCAACTACGTTAGTGGAAGGATGCGGCTGATGGTAATCAACAGATGAATAATCAACAACCAAGCGTAAGAAATTATCTCTCAAAATTCCTGCATTAATCGGAGCATCATCAAATAAAGATTTATTACGATAAGTCCATGCAACCCATGCTCTAGAAAGGAAATCACACAACCCATCACCACCAAAAGTAGAAAGGATAACAGTAATAGCTGAAGAAAAGGATGGTGATGGAAGTTGTGCAATTGTATGCAAAAAGGGGCTTCCACTCCATATTACATCAACTGCGGGACAAAGAAGTAAGGCATGTATGATTATTTCAACAGCCTGCCCACACCTTGCACAAATCACATCAGGGACAACTTGTCGTTGAAAAAGGCATGTTTTAACACTAAGAGCACCCACAACATCCCTCCAAGCAAAAATGCGAGTCTTAGGTGGCACTTTCATTTTCCAAATATGTTGCCAGGACCCATGTAAAATAGGATTGAATCTTCTGCCCCATTCCACTGAATGACCACAACAACCAAGTCTATATGCAGACTGGACAATAAAACAACCATCATGAGTAGGACACCATATTCGAACATCAGTCTGTGATCGGCACTATTTTATAGTGCATATCTAGGAGTTATTACCAGTTTTGAGGTGCCATTTGGATGGGTTTAGAGAACAATTGTGGTGTTGAGAGTTAGAGACGAGAAGTGAAGAAATCATGGGATTTACAGAGGTTTGAAGTGCATTGAAGAGTAGAAGAACAGTGGGCTGAATTCAAATGGTTCGTTCTCTCTACTCAGATGTCCAAATGGAGTGATTCCAATTCGAGGAGTTAGATCTTGAAGTCTACTGCAAGTTCTCAAAAGATGAGCGCAATTAGAGTTGAGAATCAAAAGTTATGGCATTTTTACTGAAGTGTCGCAGAAGCTGAAGTACTGGAATCCCACCGCACCCAGCGGTGGGCATTGCCGCACCCGCAGCGAGATCGTCAGAGAAGTGGACAGAAGCCACTGGAGAGCCATCACACCCAGCGGTGGAACCCACCGCACCCGCGATGGCGACGCGCTGAAGCTTTTCTCGGATTTAATTCCGAGATTCTGTTTTCCTTTTATTTTAATTCCGAAACTTTATTTCCAAGTTTGTTATTTCCTTTTATTTTTATTTCTAAATATTTTCCCTAGTATTTAAGGTTCTTTCTAAGACTTTATTTAGAACATCATCGTTAACCCTAGTTGCCACCGTTTTATGTATTTTGCTCACAAACCCTATGGAGAACTAAACCTCCATTGTTGTACTTGACAGTTTGAAGCCAGCAATTGATTGGTTGTGAGTTTTCTACTCTTGTTCGTTTTCCTATCTAGTTGGATTGATTTTCTTGTGCTTGATTGATTATTGGTTTATGTTGATTTATCTAGATTGATCACCTAGGTTTATTGATATCTTCCTAATTGCTAGGACTTGTGATTCCGGGTTCGGGTTGCATATCTAGTAGCGAGCACGATTGTTGCGTATAGGGGATCCGAGCGCTTCATCGTGAGAGAGAGTTAATTGCATGCTTATAGTAACGGGTTGTTTCTATTGCATGTATCTTGTTGAATCCTTGGTTGATTGCTATTGCTTTATTGAGTCTTGAAGGTTTTCGGATTTGATTTGGTAATAAGTACTATTAGGGCTGGTAGAACTAATAATTATCTATGATCGGGATAAGAACAATTATAGGAATATTAAGAACTTGAGATTGATAGAATTCCGTGATCGACCTTTCTATTGTTGTGTGGATCTTTGTTAAGTGTGGCGCTTTTCCCCATAATATTTACAACCTTTACTTGCGAATCTGTTTTCTTGCTTTGTTTACTTTGGTTACGAAAAACACTACAACCCCCCCCCCCCTAGTTCCTAGTTGGTGATTGTGAATTGCAAAGATAGATAACCTGACTCTCTGTGGGATCGACCCCGACTTACTTGCTATACTATTTAGTAGGTATTTTAGGATTTATTTGATAGGCATCACGACTTTAGCCCTGTCAAATTTGGCGCCGTTGCCGGGGAGTCAAATTTTCTGTTTTTGTGGTTTGTTTGTTACCAACTTTGGTGTGGACCTCTCTTACGGTCCACACCCGTGCTACTGAATTTTGTATTTTCTTTTTTTGATTTTGATACAGATATGGATTTCTGGGGAGAGCCGCGATATGACCCATACTCCTACGCATACACTCCAGGGTGGAGAGATCACCCCAATTCGAGTTATGGGTACCATCAATACCCTCCATATGGTCATGACTACCAAGAGTTCTACCCAGAGCCACAATCGTTCTACCAGCAGGGTACTCCACGGCAGTACAATCCGGCCTATGAGCATAGACTACCAGTGTCCGATCCAAGTTCCCACATGTCGACTGAGGATTTAATTCAATCTCTTACGCAAAGCATGATCCAACATGAACAAGAGATGGATTCCAGGTTCCAGAATTTGGGGAATCAAATGGAGCACTTGACTCAAGAAATTAGCAGAATAGAGACCACGATGTCGGCAAAACAGCTATTTCACCCAGTAGTGCACCAGAGAGAGGATGTCTTTTCAATGACCCTTCAGAGTACTAAGCAACTGAATGTCGCTCCTAGTGCTGAAAAGGACGACACAGGAAACGAGAGCTCTCTAGAGAACCGACCGCACCCGCGGTGGGATGACCGCACCCGCGGTGGGAGCACAGAAGAGCAACAGAACTCGCAATTGACATCACCGCACCCAGCGGTGGATCACCGCACCCGCGGTGACGGTGTCGAGAAAATTCGACAATTCTCTGGTGGGATGACCGCACCCGTGGTGGAATCTGACCGCACCCGTGGTGGAACTTCTGGAGTTGTCAAAGAGCCATACGTGGACACCTATGTTCGTCCGTACTTTCCCCCTCTCGGTTCTGAGAAGCCACCCGCCCCATTTCCAGAGGTGCTTTCGGAAGAGGAGTACTTTTTGTGACTGGAGGAATTCAGCGACCATGAGGAGGAGAGCCGTGACCGCGAAAATACTCCAGAGATGCCAGTTCCCCTCGAAAACACCCATGCAGCCCCCGATCCTCTCGAGACTGCATATGATGAGTATGTGCGTCTAACCTCCTCCCCGCTTGTTGCGCTGCACCCCGTCACACCCTTCCCTGAGGCATTACATGTTACTCGAAGGCTGAAGAACAACAATGAAATCTATGAGGCCTTCAGTAACTGCGCAGAAACTGTTCCTTTGGTCACACTGGCAAACAGCGTCCCTCGCTGCACAGAAGTTTTAAGGGCGCTGGGCAATATCAAAAAGAAACCAAAGGGGAAGTACAAGAATGAGGCCTTGATTCAAGTGGCGGATTTTTACATGCTGAATACGAGACAAGATAAGCATGCAGCCCCTGAGATGTTGGGTAGACCGTTCCTAAAGATGGCAATTGCATCATTGATATGAACAGCGGTCCACCCATCATGAAGTGCAAGAGGACGAGGGTCAAGCTCGACATGGAATATACAAAGAGGCATCCCCCTGATATAGACCCCAAGAGTTCAGTTGCTATGAGCAACCCAAGTTGAGGTTGGAGTAGGATGTCAAGCCACGACAATAACTAAGGCGCTATCCGGGAGGCAACCCGAGGTATGTTTTACTTTCTTTATTTCTTGCATTAGTTTTGCTTGTTTTTGCTTTGTTTTTGTTTTTGTTTTCAACTAACCTGCAGGGAAGAAACCCATGCCTATTGAAGAAGGTGTTTACCACCAATGTAAGTCTCTTCCTTCCCTGCACTAATAAACTCCCCGAAAAAACCTTAAACGGGGAGCAAAAAAAAAAAAAATTGAAAAAAAAAATCCGAAAAAAAAAAGAATAATCGGAATTAAAAAAAAAAGTTGTACCAAGGCCAGCTGTCCAGAGTTTCCCATGGAGATGTTGCGCATCATATTGTCCAAGAAGGAGTCATTATCCCCACACATTATTTGGCAACGATGATGGCCCTACAATCGACAACTGATGAGGAGGAACACTAGAGCCCCCCACGATTACATCTGGGCTCTACAATGTGTTCGTTGAAGGTCATTAGCCCCGAATTCTTTGATATACCACTACTCACCACAGTGGTTTTCTTTTGGTTGCACGGTAGGAGAAGATTATAGAGTTGATGAAGACACCCGCCCAACACCAGAGACCTGGGCATTTTATGAAGAAGACCGCCAGCGACACCTTCAGTGTCCAAGCAGCTTGGCGACGTTTGTGAGTTATTTTTTGCTTTTCCCTATGTTTCTATTCTTTTGTCTTTCATTACATTGAGGACAATGCAATGTTTAAGCATGGGGGAGAGTTCTATACTTGCTACGTCGCTGAGGAGAAAAATAAAATAAAAAAAAAAAAAAGAATTGAAAAAGCCAAAAATTTGAAAAAAGGCTAAAATAGAAATCCTGAGATAGGTCGAAAACCCGAAAGGGCGGCCTAGGCAATAAGCAGGTGGCTTGGAACAGCATTAGGCTGAGGTAATATGAGGTCAAGAGTGACGTGAGCTTATGTGAGTACATCTATTGTAAAATGATATGAGTGGCTTGGTGAAAACCCGAAAGGGCGCCTTGGCAAAATGAGCGAAAAAGAAGAAGAGTGATTTTTAGGATTTCTCATTATTCTTGGCGAGGCGACATAAGAAGAGGTGATATAAGGAGATTCGGGTAGGTCACTCTGGGAGATATAAGAAGATAGATGGGAGATAGGATTAGATTTTTATTCACTCTATGGTGTTTGGGATAAGCTTGGGGGAAGTACTCTGCTTTCCTTTTAGCTTGATTGTGTGTGGTGTTGATTGGTATTGTTGTATGTTGTGCTGTGCTTATTGTGTTGGTACCTGGAGTTTATTGTTAGGTGAAATTCCTGGAGGGATTGATTTTTCTATGCTTCCTGAAACCTTGGGGATTGATTGAAGGAGTATGTTGACTTTAGCTTACTCGAGGACGAGCAAGGTTTAAGCATGGGGGATTTGATCGGCACTATTTTATAGTGCATATCTAGGAGTTATTACCAGTTTTAAGGTGACATTTGGATGGGTTTAGAGCACAATTGTGGAGTTGAGAGTTAGAGACGAGAAGTGAAGAAATCATGGGATTTACAGAGGTTTGAAGTGCATTGAAGAGTAGAAGAACAGTGGGCTGAATTCAAATGGTTCGTTCTCTCTATTCAGATGTCCAAATGGAGTGATTCCAATTCGAGGAATTAGATCTTGAAGTCTACTGCAAGTCCTCTAAAGATGAGCGCAATCCGAGTTGGGAATCAAAAGTTATGGCGTTTTTACTGAAGTGTCGCAGAAGCTGAAGTACTGGAATCCCACCGCACCCAGCGGTGGGCATTGCCGCACCCGCGGCGAGATCGTCAGAGAAGTGGACAAAAGCCACTGGAGAGCCACCGCACCCAGCGGTGGAACCCACCGCACCCGCGGTGGCGACGCGCTGAAGCTTTTCTCGGATTTAATTCCGAGATTCTGTTTTCCTTTTATTTTAATTCCGAAACTTTATTTCCAAGTTTGTTATTTCCTTTTATTTTTATTTCTAAATATTTTCCCTAGTATTTAAGGTTCTTTCTAAGACTTTATTTAGAACATCATCGTTAACCCTAGTTGCCACCGTTTTACGTATTTTGCTCACAAACCCAATGGAGAACTAAACCTCCATTGTTGCACTTGACAGTTTGAAGCCAGCAATTGATTGGTTGTGAGTTTTCTACTCTTGTTCATTTTCCTATCTAGTTGGATTGATTTTCTTGTGCTTGATTGATTATTGGTTTATGTTGATTTATCTAGATTGATCACCTAGGTTTATTGATATCTTCCTAATTGCTAGGACTTGTGATTTCGGGTTCGGGTTCATATCTAGTAGCGAGCACGATTGTTGCATATAGGAGATCCGAGCGCTTCATCGTGAGAGAGAGTTAATTGCATGCTTATAGTAACGGGTTGTTTCTATTGCATGTATCTTGTTGAATCCTTGGTTGATTGCTATTGCTTTATTGAGTCTTGAAGGTTTTCGGATTTGATTTGGTAATAAGTACTATTAGGGCTGGTAGAACTAATAGTTATCTATGATCGGGATAAGAACAACTATAGGAATATTAAGAACTTGAGATTGATAGAATTCCGTGATCGACCTTTCTATTGTTGTGTGGATCTTTGTTAAGTGTGGCGCTTTTCCCCATAATATTTACAACCTTTACTTGCGAATCTGTTTTCTTGCTTTGTTTACTTTGGTTACGGAAAACACTACAACCCCCCTAGTTTCTAGTTGGTGATTGTGAATTGCAAAGATAGATAACCTGACTCTCTGTGGGATCGACCCTGACTTGCTTGCTATACTATTTAGTAGGTATTTTAGGATTTATTTGATAGGCATCACGACTTTAGCCCTGTCAGTCTGCAAACTAAAACTTAGTGGAATGGACAAAATAGGCACCTCACCTTTGGAATCACCAGGCAACCAATTATCATGCCATACCCAAATATTGCTCCCATTTCCCACTTTCCAGCCAAGTCCCTCTAACAAAAGAGATTTCGATCCCCAAATACTCTTCCAAGAATAGCTCACTCGATGACCCAAATATGATTCAAGAAAAGAAGAGTTTTTTAAATACCTGGCCTGGAGAAATATACTTTTGGAATTATTAAGTCAAATGTTCGAGATTAAAAAATGATAAATCTGCAAATCTCACTTTTATTTACAAGTGTAAAATAACTAATTATATATCGTATACTATAAAGTTTTTTTATATACAAGGCAAACATTAGGGCCCATCTAACACGATGGTTACCCTAAATTATCCGAATGAATGATCTTTACAAACTGAGTTCCAAAAGAATTAAAGGTAGAGTTTAGTTATAAGAACTCATATCTATCACTAAGAATTGGACGAGTATAATCAGGGACGGACCTAGCATGGGCCACGCTAAAAAAAATTTATTTTTATTCATTTTTTAAATAATTTTTTTTTGTGTGTTTTTCAAAAAGAAATTTATAATGCATACCTTAAAAATGTAATTTTACCCAAATTGACACATAGATTCTTCAATAAAAATGAACTATCTCCTCTATGTATATGCTTATTTGTGTTATAAATTTCTAAATTTAGGTCTTGATGCGGGGTCAGCCGCGGGTGTCCGATCTTGACGCCAAGGACTCGATTGAAGATGAAAGATAGAAGAGAAGAGACAACAAAGAGGTTAGAAGTCTGAAATGAACAAAGACAAACAAAAGGGATATAGGGAGAACCGAGAGATGCAATGGAGAAACCCTTGGAGCTCGAAGGACACCAAGAACCAAACCAAATGCACAAACAACCCAACCCTGTACAATCTTACACACCAATGGACGAATCCAAAGAGCACAAGAAGGAGGCTCATGAAGCCTACGAACACCAATCTTATGGAGGAGATTGACACACGCAAGTCAGCCAAGCTAGTTCGAATCAACACTTGAGAAACACTACCATGGAGCTCTCGTTTTCATTGTGCTAAAAGCAACATTTGATTTCTGAAAAGTCTACCACAAAATGACAACAAATTGGCCTTAAATACTCCCTAGAGGCACGGCCCAAAACAAGCCCAAAAGGCCCAAGTAAGGCATCCCAAAAGTAGTCTTAAAACACAATTAAAACAAAGCAAATAAGACAAGTCTTCGGCTGGCCCACATGGCCTTCACTCAAGCAATGATGGCTTGGCTTGAGTCCTTGTGAGTGGACCATCTTCCCTTATAGGCACCTTAGGTGAAGCCTCGGATGCTCTCGCATCATTCTCCCCTTCTTGAAAAGGATTCGACCCCGAATCACCTTCTTCATCCATGGAGAGATAGGGCGTGAGATCAACTACATTGAAGCGCTCCTTCCTCAAAAGCTCCCACACAAGCTCTCCGGGGTGAAACACCAAGCGGCGGCGCTCTTTGTTGGCATTGGCTGCATTGTGCTCCGTCTTGGCATGAAGCTTGTTCCTTGTGTGCTCATGCAGCTCCTTGAGGGTGGTATCTTGGCCTAGGTACTCTTCCTTGAGCTCTTTCTTGGATGCTAGGAGGACATTGGAAGGTCGGAGGCTAAGGGTTTGGCTCGGTTTTGGTGAGCTAAGGGGCTGTTTTTGTGGAGCCTTGCCTTTCTTCATGCTTTCCTCTTCCCTTTCCTTGTCTTTCTTCTTTTTATACTCGTCCGCAACCTGCGAAGGAGTCATAGGTTTAAGCACAACATTTTTATCATGAAAAGTGAATGAATGGCGATTAGTAAAACCATCATGCATAACCTTCCTATCATATTGCCATGGACGACCAAGTAAGATATGACAAACTTGCATAGGCACTACATCACACAAGATAATATCCTCATAATGTCCTAGTGTTATATTCACCTTAACTTGCTTGCTAACTTTCAATTCACCACAATCATTCATCCATTGCAATTTATAAGGCCTAGGGTGATGAAATGTAGAAAGTTGCAATTTATCAACTAACTCAATGCTAGCTATATTACAACAACTTCCTCCATCTATTATCATGTTGCACACCTTGCCTTTAACTAGACAACGAGTATGGAAAAGATTCTCTTTGATTATCATCACATGGAGCCGGTTGCACATGCAAAGTTCTCCTAGCAATCAATGATTCACCATGCTCATATTCAATTCCATCCTTATCATCAAAATCAGTTTTATGCATATTAATATCATCATCACAAGCATCATTATCACCACATTCATAATCGGATTCATATTGTCCTAGGTGATTAATCATGACGGTTCTTCTATTTGGACAATCCTTTATCATGTGACCTCTACCTTGGCATTTAAAACATATGATATCTCTAGCTCTAGAAGAAGGGTTAGGAGTACTCCCTTTGGGGTCATTAGGAGCCACGGCTGGCTGCCTTAGGCTTGGCGTGAAGGGGGTTGGCTGAGCACTCCTCCTTGGCTCTCCTTGCTCCAAATGCAGATTTGAGAAGGTTCCCTTGTCCTTTTCGTGTGGGGAGTCATTGCCATATGGTTGATAGCCTCGGTTTTGGCTACCACTTCTCCAAGAGTTTGGCTGATCACTTGAACCTCTTCCTCCTTGGTTCCTAGCCTTAGTTTTTCTTTCAACTTTGATGGCTAAGTGTAGCAATTCTGTCATGGAGGCATAGGGATACAAATCTACCTCGTTAGCCAAATAAGAATTAAGGACACGAAGATACTTAGCCAATGTGGTTTCTTCATCTTCAATTACATTGGCCCTAACCATTGCAACTTGCATAGCATTGTAGGTCTCTTCGACACTCATGGTTCCTTGCCTCAAATTTTCCAACCTTTGCCTTAGCTCACGTGTGTGGTGTGGAGGCACAAAGCGAGCTCTCATCAAGGCCTTCATTTGCTCCCAAGTGGCCACGGTTGGATCTAATGCTCTCCTCCTTTCTTTCACAAGGTTATCCCACCATATTAGTGCATAACCATTGAATTCAAGGGCTGCGAGTTGTACCTTTTTGTGCTCGGGAAAGTTGTGGCAACTCCAAATTTGCTCAATCTTAGTCTCCCATTCCATGTAGACATCCGGATCACACCTTCCTTCAAAGGATGGGATCTTCACCTTGATCTTGCCAATGCCATCTTGCTCTTGCTCTCGGCCTCTTCTTCCTTGGAAGCCTTGATGTGGCACTTGCTCTCATTCGTCATCTTCTAACTCCTCTTCCTCTCCATAGACATGCCTTGGCTCCTCATGATAGGCACGCCTTGGAATTCCCTGAAATCCATTAAAAGGGTTAGGAGCATTATGTAATACCCCTCATTTTAGTAAGGGTATTTGGATAATTTACTCAACCCCCGTCCTGTGACCGTATCGTTTTTGGAGAGGTTCAGATTTCTGTATCGAGATTTATCTCTGTAAAATCCCCTGAGTGATATAAAATACAATCGACGTATGTTTCGGGGCTTAGAATATTTGTTTGGGTACAAATATATTTAATCCGGGGTTTAAAACCCACGCCAAACCTTTCCCCGGACAAACAGACGCGGAAAATGCATTTCCGCGACCGCGGCAGCATTTCTGCGACCGCGGCAGCATTTCCGCGACCGTGGCAGCATTTCCACGACCGCGGAAATGTGGGTTTCAGAAGGGCTGGGCACAGGAACTTTCCGCAACCGCGGATAAAGTTCCGCGACTGCGGGAAACTCCAACACGCCAATGTCGCATCGTCTGACTCCTCGCCGTTCGCACCACCGTTGATCTTCTGGCTCGCCGTTGATCTGGGCTGGGAGAGATCTTCCTTTGGCCTATAAAAGGAGCTCGATCTGGAGGTTGAAGGGCACTCCAATCTGAAATCACACTCTCCCTCTCTCATTTTCTTGCTCACCGGAAGTTGAAGCTCTCGCCGGAAATCTTCAAGCTGTCGCCGGAGCTCTTGTTGGAGGTGGTGGTGCTCTCAAGGTGGTGCAAGGTGCTCAGGAGTCGAGCCCCATCCGAATCGAGCCCCGTCGCATCGCCCCCGGTGAGATTTCTCCCATTCTGAGTCGTCGGAGTTCATGTCCGCAACCGCGGACATGAACAGCCGCGACCGCGGACATGAACAGCCGCGACCGCGGTTGTGACAAGGCCGGCCGCGTCCGCTGCCTTTGTCACTCGCGGACACTCATCCTCGACGACCGCAACCACGACAATGCCCACCGCGACCGCGGATTGCCTGGGCAATCGCGATCGCGGCTTTGGGCTTGTCGGTCTCGGTCGGGGCCTTCGTTCCTTCGATTTGGTTCGTTCCCTCTTCGATTCGTTTCATTTTAAATGTCGAATCTAATCTAGGTTTCGTTATGGGTCATTCCGTAGGAATCTGTAATCCGAGTTCTGTTCCCGTTCTGGACCCCGAAACCCGTCTTCGTCAATCATTCGTCTAATCTAAGGAAAGTGGCAGTTCGCTCTTGCTTATCATTCCATATTTCTATTAATTATCAATTGTTTTAATTGTTAATTAAATGGGATGAATATTGTTTTCGTTGGGAACAGTTTTGATAAACGTATTTGATTCGCTTAAAAGAGATATTATAATAGGTTGTATATACTGCTAGAAAAAACGCTATTATATATATATATTTATATACTATTGCCATGATGACATTGATGTGGATTATTATATGGTTTTAACTGTTTAGTTAGAACGAGTATTCATAGGAACGCTATGTACCTTGCGAGGTCTAGCTGTTTCTTTATAACTGGTGCTAGGAGGATTTTTCCCTAGTACTCTCTCTGGTCATGACCTTGCCCTTACTCAGGGTAGGTGCACACAACTGGTGCCGATTCTCGGGATTTATTCCCTTCAATATCTCTCGCGATGAGATGATATATAAAAGCTTATAACGTGAATGTACGCTTTGTCACTAAAATAAGATAAGTGCCGCTATGCACATAATTAATGAACCTTGGGCGAGAAGTACAACTTGGAAACTCGTCTGACTTCGACTAAAGTAAGTCCTCCTTCCAAATCTGAATTCGCATTACGCGGTGAGGTTGGTCGTGGACCCAAATGGGCAAGTCTTTTTGAACGCTTGTGTGAAACTTTAATGTTCCCGAACACTTGTCATACTTTCCCGTAAGACTCAATCTCTTGGAGTCTTCTCTTCATATGTTTCCATTAGACTCGATCTTTAGGAGTCTTCTCTTGATCATTCTTCTTTGAATCATTCTGTAGAGGTATTGAGGTTTACTATCGTCATCGACTTTCATTCGAGAAGCGATGGGTCTAACCTAATACGCCTACCTTAGAACCTTTCTGTTTTACCCGTGCATAGTTATTCATTTGACTAACCAAACGGGTTTTATTCCTTGCATGGTTGGCTGGTGTCATCCGTCTCATACGGCACATCAGGTAAACTCCCGTTACGTGAAGGCTAGAAACGACGATGAAGGCAGATGGAGTTTTTAAGAGTTTTATCAAGGTTGAGATCCTAGGCGGGTGATCGCTCCGATCAAGACATTTGTGTTATTTATTTAAAAGACTTCCGCTGTATTGAAACATATTATGTATTTTGGTTGTATTTGTAATTATGGATGTAATTATGAGACTTTGATTTAATCAAATGTTATGATATTTCGTATTAAATGTTGTTTTATGATTTGTATAAATTGGTTAAGCCTTGGGTGGCTTCGGATGTGGAATCTGAGGTCACTAGCGGTAATACTTTCAAGGTTATATATTTGGGGGTGTTACAGATCTGGTATCAGAGCCGAATTTTTTTTTAAACGGGTTGGGTTTTAAAACGTTTTATTAAAAACGAAGATTTTGTAAACCGGATACTCGTTTGGAACTAAGAAGTTTTTTTTTTAAAATTCATTAGACCATTTACTCGTTTTGAACTAAGATTTGTTTTTTTTTCTTTCTCGAAAATTTTGAAATTCCAAATAAAATTTTATTTGATTAAAAACGTGTCGCTTGAAAAACTCTGCCGTTCTAGTCGTGCCTTCTTTCCAGTCTGATATAGTAAGTTCGCTTCTATATTTAGAAAGACTAATCCTTTTCTCGTCGCCCCGCAGACTATGGGCACATTCATCTCTCACCAGAGGAACCCGAAAGAAGCCGAGGTGGCCCTGCCATCTCCAGTAAGGCTAAAGTTCTCGGTTCCCCCGCCGTGCTTTGAGGTCGGGGAGCCCAGTAGTCCACCCGAGGAGGTGAAGACCGTACTCGAAACGTCGGTAGTGTTGGTGTTTGTTAGGGCCGAGGTTCCCGGGTTGGCGCCGGAAGCGGACCCAAGGGAAGACACATAGGAAGAGGAGGAGCCGGCGCAATACCTTGGAAGGTACTATGACGACGACTTTGAAATCGAGGAAGATCCGGAGGAGGATCCCGAGGAGGATCTAGAAGAGGATCCCGAGGAGGATCCGGAAGAGGATCCTGAAGAAGACCCAGAGGAAGACCCGAAGATAGAATTTATCCTTCCGAGTCCGGTGTCGCCATTTAAGCGGGAGTATTCGCCATTGTCCCCTGCCGCTTGGGAGACACTTAGTGGTGAAAATACCGCCATGAGGAGGCCATTGATGAGTCCTGACTCGCGACCGGTGTTTCGCCAGAGTCAGATGGCTTCCTCTGAAGAGCGTCGCCTGGTGGACGAGGCGGTTGAGCGTACTCGCTTGAGGGCAAGGCCGTGGGAGTCAATGGATACGCCAATGGTGGTCCCGACTCAGCAGGCTAGGCCAAGGCCCCGAGTACCGGAGGAACGATTGGAGGAATGGTCAAACGCCCTGTACGACATGGAGGAGATGACGTACGAGGCTGTACGAGGATGAGGTCGGTCTCTCCCGAATGCTTGTGGACGTCCGCGAACTCCAGGAGTATATCCGCCAAGCACAATTGCTACTTGACCCTTTGTACGAGGTGAACAGGGCAGACTTCCAACCAGGATTTCTGGAGGAGTTTTGCCAATCACCGGGATCTGATGGGGCTGGACCAAGTGTTCCCGTGCCTAGAGAAAGGCCGAGGGCACCGAGGCCGAGGGATGAGCCGTGTGCTCCAGGGCCGAGTAGGTCAAGAAGTCCGACACCAGACTCCGATGGTGAACCCCGTGCGAAGAAGCAGTGCATGCGAGTTTCCGATTATTTGAAGTGTTTCAAGGCGCCATGATTAGGCCAGTGCCGAGTTTGGCAGTTTCTTTTCTAGTATTTCAGTGTTTGTTTTGATAAGCATGGTAGTCTCCGAGCAATTTTGTCTTGCCGCTCGGGAGATTCCTTTTGTAACCCTTTCAAACTCAGTTTGAGTTCATCAATGAAAATTTACCAAGTTTGATCTATTCTAAGTTGACTTTATACGTTGTACATATTGGAATGTTATTAATGTTATAAAGTGTTTTGGGGCGAAAAGATCAGACGACCTAAATCGCCTTAGACGGGGTAACTAGTCGATCGGGTGATAGAAATCAATCCAAACCAAGTAGATAATCAACAAGTAAAAAGAAAGTATGAAATAGCGAGATGATTTTATTAGATATAGTATTGATCGAATCGAATGGAGGTACAACTTATCGTAGTAAGACAAGGGATTTTATTGAACTCGACCGGTGACTTCTAAGTTTCGATCGGCGGAAAATAGGCGTGATTGCCTCCTGGTGAGCTAGGCTAGAGCAAGTGTGTCTCCATTTTCTTTCAGAGCAAGTTCGAGTGAGTGTGTAACGTAATCGTATGAGTGTCCCTTCTTTATCTTCTCCTCCCCCATATATGGTAAGCATGGTTATTAAAATCTAGATCCGGATCTTAAAATCCTAAGATTTTACGATCCAAGGTAGGGTGTCTGATCCAGATCAATTACTAAAATCTATTAATGTCAAAATCTAACTCTGGATCTTATAGGATCTCAAAGGATCGGTAGAATCTTACAATTCTAAGATCCCAGTAAGATCCTAACGTTGAACTTCTACGAGCTACTAACATCTCGTTTGAGAGCCCAATTTGTCCAAACTTCCACCTCTCTCATACTTACGCTCTCCATATATACGTCTCTTTCATGTAGTCACGCTCGAAATCCCAAAATTCCACTCATGCGTGATAAAAAACTAAAACAACCCTAATAATGATTGTTCAAAATCTTCATGTCTCATTTACGCATGTCCTAAATCCAATTAGTTTTGACAACATAGTGTATATGGCTTGAGTTTCGGTGAGTCAATGGCCATTGCATCAATGTTCTAAAGTTTTATATTTAAAATTTAAAATATCTATTTATATTTTTGCTAAATGACGTTCATATTTTATTATTTAATTAATTTTTATTTGTTTATAAAATCTTATGACTTACGATCCGATTTTACGATCCGATCCAGAGAGTCCCCTATGATCCGATCCTAAAATCCCGATTTTAATAACCTTGATGGTAAGTCCTTCCCCTTTTTACCGTTTATGATTTAATCCTATCGTATCTTCAACGCCGGGAGTGATTGAAGGGATTCTGCCATTAATTACTGCTATTACGGTGGTGTTTGAATTTTGTGGCCGTTGCTCAATCTAAGCATTTAATGCTCTGCGGGATCTTCGCGACCTGTCGGATAGTGTTCGACCAGAGAAGCTTCGACGCCTCCTCTGGACTCTCCCCTGTTCCTCTGATCTGTCTTGGGCCTGGGCCCGTTTTGCTCGATCCATCTTCCAAGGGGGATGCTAGGCCCAACAATAGCCCCAAGTTGCTTTGGGCTTTCGGTTAGGCGAGCAGGTGAAATCTGAGGCAACTTCTTTAGCCATGATCTCCACCATCCTTTTTTGGCGCGGTTGTCCAGGGCTACGTGGAGGGAGATTGGAGCACGATGCGACATCTCTGCAGATCATCATCTCCCTCCATAAATTCAGAGCGGACGCTTGGCGATTTGACTTCACTTCTTCTTCTCTTGCAAGCTTCTCTGGTAGGTTTCTCAACCCTTTTTGCCATAGCTCTTCAATTTCCTTCTCTTTCTGTTCTTGAGATGGTTTCTAGTGAAGCCTCTGAGTCGTCGAAGACTCTCTCTGACTCACGCGAGGGCGAAGCTCCTCCCCTCTTCATTCTGAAGGAGTCTGATGCTTTGACAAGTACTTTGTCCCAGGCGGAGCTCGAGCAAATACTTCAAGTTGGAGGCTTTCCCCCGGAAATGGTCGCCAGATTGCCTCACCCAGATGAGAGGGCCGATGCCCGATATGAGGGTTGGATTTGTTTTTATGCGTATCCATTTCGGATTGGTCACATGTTCCCCTTTTCTCCCCTTGTTAGGGATTTTTGGGCCACTTTGGTGCTGGCGCCATGTCAGGTGATGCCACAGGCATGGAGGATTCTCAGGGTCTTGGACCTTGTGAACGTCCGATCTGGGGCTGGTTTTGATTTTGATGCCTTGTGGTACAATTATTTCCTTGGGTCGAAGAGTTCTTCCCGTGTCCAGTTACGCATTCGACAGGGTCGGAAGCCTTTGGTGCAGAATCTTGATGTCAACGACCGCGGATGGGGGTCGAAGTTCTTTTTTGTCGAGCGTTCATCTCTGGAGAAGGGGGGAGAGTGTTCGTTCTTGTTGACGGAGTGGCGAGTAGAGAGTATGTGTTTGTTCTCTCCTTTGCTTGTTTATGCGTCTTAACTCTTTGCTTTAACTTTTCTTTTTTGTAGTTCCTGAGGCAGAAGATTTGGAGGTGAGCGCTCAGTCGGAGGGTTTGTCCAGAATTGTTCTTGCTGTTCCGGCATCGGAGAGGAGTTTTGTCAACGTCAACCTGTTGTCGACATCCCCTGCCGCTCAAGACGACATGTCAACTATTTCGTCATCTCGCGTCAAGGGTAAGCTTTCGACCTTGGGAGTTTTCTCTATACTTTTTCACTTTGTCGCATGCTTTATGATCTTTTTATGTCTATCGTGTTAGCTTCCCCTGGTGGTCGAGCAAGTGCTCGTTTGAAGGGAGTGTCTGGGAAGGGCCTGATCGAGTAGAGGAAGGCGGCAGCCAAAATCGCGTCGAGTAAGTCGGTTCCGACGGATCTGGCGCCTCAAGTCAAATGTGGCTTAAAGAGGAAAGCGGGCGTTTCCCCTGGTGATGTCAAAGCAGAAGATCCTCCTAGGAAGAAAGAGGCGATCGCTGAAGGGATCGACAAAATCGGCGCGGTCGGTCAATCGATTGCCGACCTCTTTCACGCCCAGGATCCGTCTTTGAAATCGGAGGTCGATGACATCTCTCCCCTGGACTGCATTGGTGAAGCGGGGTGTTCCGCGTGGAGGGTGAGTTGTCTCCGTTCGTGTTTCTCTTTCTCTTTCGTCGACTGTGTTTTCTGTTCGTGTTATATTTTCTTGCTTTAGACTTTTCAGTACCTCTTGGAAGCATACTCCGGTGTCAAGACGATGGTCATCAAGGCTGAGGAAAGGGCTGCCAGGTCAGAGTCCGCCCTTGCGTCCTTGAGGACCAAGCTAGAGGGAGCAGAGAGTCGTTGTCGAGAGACTGAGCGCCGCCTTACCAGGGAGCTGAAGAGTTGTCAAGAGGAGTTGGTCGCAAGCCGGAAAGAGTTTGAAGAGAGCCGATCAGGCGAGGAAGAGGTGAAGCAGGCTCAAATCGCAACTGGCCAGATCGCAGGCGACGTCGGTGCTTTTTATGCATTGAAGTCGCGTGTCGAAATGATAGAAGAGTTTGACGATGGCAAGCATGAGCTCTGGGATCTGAAGGCAGAGAAGGAGACTTTGGACTCCATGTTCCCGAAGGGAAATCCTGGTCAGGAGCTCTTCCACTTGGCTGGCGTCGGAGAGGAAGCTGCGGATGGGGGCGTTGGCGAGGACGAGGCCCATTCTGGCGATGTCGAGCCGGTTGATGGCGTAGCTTCTCTGGAGCCAGCCCCTGTTGAAGGTAGTGCCGTCGTCCCTGATGCCTAACTTATTTTTCTTACGTAGTTTGACTTGTTGTCCTACTTGTGTGTGGGTTTGGATATTTGGTGTTTTTGGCGACCCGTCCACCATCGCGGGTCGCATAATATTTTTAAGTGAATGTTGATGAAGTCCTATAGGTATGTAGGCAAACAATATGTTTTGGCGACCCGTCTACCATCGCGGGTCGCGCATTTGTATAAAAATGTTTGTGCTTTTATTTGATGCGATCTGCTTTTACATATAGAATTGTATGTCCATTTGTTTCGTTTATGTCGTCAGACTTTCATGGAGATCGTCGTTGACATTGCATATTTTGTATGTCGGTTTCACCAGTGTGCTCTGTCGAGTGGGGCTCGCCGTATGTATGTGTGTAGAGAAGGCCTGTAAATGTTGGTGTATGTGTTAGTCATGACTTTATGCCGGGGAGGTAAGCAATATGTTTCTATTGCATAAATGTAATAAGGTGTCGTACCTTATGTTTTGTATAAGGCAGGCGGTGTGCCGACGTGCCTGTGTTGTTCATCTCTCCGTGTTCCGATCGATCATGTAGATGTAATGTAAGCGCTTTTTACGGATGACTGGATCCAATATATACGTCAATGCTGTTATGCATTCGTGTTTTTGTAAGGAGGAAGTCCTCACTTAGTGTCACATGCTAGTTGTTTAAAGAATAGAGATGCATATGCGATAATGAGCGATGTGTGAAGTTATGTAATGTTTTACCTTGTTGGCTCAGAAATGGTATAGCTTTAGGTGTGTCGCGTTCCAACTTCTCGGGATTGGTTGTCCGTCTTTATCTTCCAACTGATATGCTCCCTGTCCGACCACTTCGGTGATTAGGTAGGGTCCTTCCCATTGTGGTGCGAGCTTTCCGTCGGATGGATTCTTGGTATTCTGGAAAGTTTTCCTGAGGACCCAATCTCCGACTTTGAATGCCTTGATCCAGACGTTCTTGTTGTAACTCCTTACGACCTGTTGTTGGGACTTGACCATCCTGATTCGGGCTCTTTCTCTGATCTCATCCACTGTGTCCACGTTGTGTGCCAGTTCGATGTCATTTTGCTCATTTGTCTGAAGGTTGCAACGGGCGGTCGGAACCAGTAACTTGACCGGAATGACTGCCTCACTCCCGTAGACGAGAGAGAAAGGTGATTGTCCGGTCGCATTTTTAGGAGTAGTCCTGTCGGACCAGAGAATGAATGGGAGTTCGTCTACCCATTTGCCCTTAGCCCCAGTGATGCGTTTCTTGAGGTTGTTGATGATGATTTTGTTGCTGGATTCGGCTTGTCCGTTGGATTGCGGATATCGAGGTGTGGACGTGACCAACTTGATGTTCCATCGATCGCAGAAGGCTCGAGTCTTATGAATGATGAATTGGGAGCCATTGTCGCACACGATTTCTGATGGGACGCCAAATCTGCATAGGATATTGCGTTTTATGAATGAAATGACGTGTTGATATTTTACCTCTCTGTAGGCTTCGGCTTCGATCCACTTGGAAAAGTAATCCGTCATGGCCAAGAAGAAGACTCTTTGACCCGACGTGGGCGGGAGCTTCCCGACGATGTCCATTCCCCACCTTATAAAGGGCCATGGAGCCAGAGTCGGGTGGAGGAGCTCTGAAGGTTGATGATGGACGGGTGCATGCCGCTGACAGGCGTCGCACTTCTTGGTGTATTCCATAGCGTCTTTGTTCATCGTGGGCCAGTAGTATCCGTTTCATAGGACTTTCCCCGAGAGGCTTCGTCCACCGGTATGGTTTCCACATTCTCCTTCGTGTAGCGATTGCAAGATGCGTCCGACTTCTGGAGTCTTAAGGCATCGTAGGAGTATCCCTGTGACAGACCTTTTGTACAAGATGTTATCTATGATATCGAAAGAGAGTGCTTGTACCTTGAGCCTTTTTGCTTCCGTTTTGTCGTCAGGCAGGTTGCCGTCCTTTAACCACTTGATGTAGGGTAGCATCCAGTCGTCGTTGGTGTTGACGATGTCTTCTTCTGATTGATCGCCTATCTCCATGGCGACGAGCTCTTCTAGTGGTGTGGTAGATTCGACGTGTGTTCTTGGGATGACTGGCGTCATGATGTGTGCTAATGGTATGTATGGAAATTCTTTCGGGTCCAAGATGGATCCTAGGTTGGCAAGTGCGTCAGCTTGGGAGTTAAGATCCCTGGGTACCTGTCTGATGTCGAGTGTTTGGAATTGTCCGATCAGCTTCTTGGCTACCTCCAGGTAGGCTATCATTCTGACGTCCTTAGCGCTGTACGACCCTTGTATCTGGTTCACGACCAGCAGGGAGTCGCAAACGACTTCGATCTCTCGGACCTCTAGGTCGCGAGCCAGGATGAGTCCGAATATGAGCGCTTCATACTCAACTTCGTTGTTAGTAGCGTCCCACTCACATCTTACAGCCTGAGCTATCTTGTCCCCTTGTGGCGATTTCAGCACGACCCCTAGCCCTGATCCTCTGGCGTTTGACGCACCATCTGTGTGGAGTTCCCATGTGCCTGTTTCTTCTGTCGCGAGCAGTTGTGTCGCCTCTCTTGTGGCTTCTTGCTCTAGGGTCGGACTAAAATCGGCCACAAAGTCGGCTAAGGCTTGCGACTTGATCGCTGTCCTGGGCTCATACTCGATGTCGTAACCACTGAGGTGTATAGCCCATTTGGTCATTCGTTTTGTGAACTCAGGTTTCCTCATGATGGCTCTCATGGGATGATTAGTGCGAACAGTAATAGTATGGAATTCGAAATAAGGTTTGAGTTTGTTCGAGGCCATCACCAATGATAGTACAAGCTTTTCAAGTGACGAATACCTCGTTTCTGCTAGTAACAGTGTCCGACTAGCGTAGTATATCGGTGACTGCTTTCCATCTTCTTCTCTGACCAGTACTGCACTTACGACTGATTCTGACACTGCTAGATATAGAAACAAGGGCTCATCGCCTTTAGGTTTGGTTAGTAGCATGTGACTGGCCAGGTATTCCTTCAAGTTCTGGAATGCTGCCTCGTGTTCTTCCGTCCACTGAAAAGACTTGTTCTTCTTGAGAGCGTCGTGGAAGGGTTTGCACTTGTCAGACGACTTTGAAATGAATCTATTAAGGGCTGTTATCCGACCTAGAAGTTTCTGTACGTCCTTGATGCATCGGGGGGATCGAAGGTTGATGAGAGCCTTGATCTGTTCTGGGCTGGCTTCTATTCCTCTTTGTTTCACCATGTACCCCAAGAACTTTCCTGACGACACTCCGAAGGAACACTTAGTAGGGTTTAGTTTCATGTTGTACCTTTTTAGCACCTCGAAGCTGTCGCGAAGATGGTCTATATGATCTTCTTTCTTTTTTGACTTGACCAACATGTCGTCTATGTAGACTTCCATCGTGTCCCCAATCTGGTCTTTGAACATCTTGTTGACTAGTCGTTGATAGGTAGCCCCTGCATTTTTTAGACCAAAAGGCATTACTTTGTAACAATAGATACCTTGACTAGTGACGAATGCCGTTTTTTCTTGATCTTCGGGTTCCATGAGGATTTGGTTGTAGCCACTGAAAGCGTCCATGAAGGTAAGCATTTCATGTCCTGCTGTAGCGTCGACCATGGCGTCAATGTGGGGAAGTGGGAACAAGTCTTTAGGGTAAGCTTTGTTGAGATATGTGAAGTCGATGCAAACTCTCCACTTTCCATTCTTCTTCTGGACTACGACTATGTTGGCCAGCCACTCGGGGTAGTGGACCTCCCTTATCTTCCCTGTTTCTAATAAGCTTTTGATTTCGTCGTCAACTATCTTGTTCCGCTCGGGGGCAAACTTCCTGCGTTTCTGCTTGACAGGGGGATGAGATGGATCTACATTTAATTTATGAGTAATAATATTTGAAGATATTCCGACCATGTCCTCATGCGACCATGCAAAACAGTCGGCATTGGTCTTGAGAAAATCGAGGAGTTGTTGTCTGGTCGAGTCGTCCAGGTCCGACCCGACCCTTACCGTTTGGTTTGGCTTTGAAGGATCTAGTACGATCTCATCGAGCTTTTCCATTTCTGGTTCGACGTACCGACTAGGTCCTTCGCCGCTCTGTGGTTGCTATGCGGTCTTGTGTTCGACTGCACTCTTCATAGAAGTGACGTAGCACTCCTTAGCGGTCCTTTGATCTCCTTTGATTTCTTGGACTCCCCATTTAGTGGGGAACTTGATGACTTGATGATACGTAGAGGGTACCGCCTTCATAGCGTGTATCCATGGCCTGCCAATAATACAATTATAGGGAGACAGACAATCCAGGACTAAGAATTTCACCTGTTGGTTGACTCCTCCAGCGTAGGTGGTTAGAATGATTTCGCCGGTCGTATGCTTAACCTCACCGCTAAACCCGACCAGTGGGGTCGACTTTTTGATTAAGTCGTTCTCAGTCAGACCCATTTCTTTAAGGGCGTCGAGGGTTAAAAGATTGGTTGAACTCCCTGTATCGATTAGTACTCTTCGTATTAAGTAATTACCAATGGACAAAGAGATTACCAGACCATCGTGATGGCTATCCGACCCGTCGGAGTCGGACTCGTCGAACGTGAACGTCGGAAGGTCGGAGGTCTTTCTTAGCTTGAATCCTGACGCCTCGGGTTTATCACCCTTGCTTTCCTTTGCATGCCGTTTAGCCGCGGAGTATGTGTTTCCACATATGTCTGAACCACCTGAAATAGTATTGACAACTTTTCTATGGATGGGAGATGGGGGTTTGTTTTGTTTTACCTGATCTCGTCGTTCCATGGTGGCTTTTGCCCACTCTGAGATTACGTCGCGTAGGAGCCCCTATGCGAGCAGCCTAGCGACTTCCTTTCGTAGGGCGATGCACTCGTCGGTCGAATGACCGTGGTCGCCATGGAACTCGCACCATCGACTCATGTCCTTCTTGATGTCCGGTCGATCGCTCTTTCGGGGCCATCTTACCTCTTTTCCATACTTGTCGAAACTCTTGACGAGCTCCGACACAGAAACATTAAAGTTATAAGATTGGACCCTAGGAGGCAACTCCGGACCGTCTCTCCAATCCTGTGACCTGTCTTGGAAAGAGTTTACTTGGTTCGGCTCGTTTCGATTACGAGAATAGGGGTGAGGACGTTTGTCTCGACGGTTGTCGGAGGGATTTTTACGATCAGACGGATCGGGTCCGTGTGAGGCTTTACGCAACTCACGGTCCTCTTCCAATCTTACCTCGGCCATGGTCTTGGCCTGGACATCTTCGAAACTTCTACACGGGTACTTGGTGATCTCGTTGTAGAGATTGCTGTCTTTGACCAGACCTTGTCGGAAGGCTTCAATGGAGGTGGTGACGTCGCAATGGGGGATCACCACTTTCTCTTTATTGTACCTGTTGAGGTAATTTCGGAGAGGTTCGTTATACCTTTGTGTGACTCGGTAGAGGTCACTCGATTGTCTCTCAAGCCTCCGACTGCTGGCAAACTGACTCTTGAAAGAGTTGACCAGATCCGCAAATGATGCAATCATTCCCTGAGGCAAACGCATAAATCAAGTTAGTGCGGGACCCGCGAGGGTCGTGCCAAAGCTTTTGCACATGACGGCCTCGCGGCTCTCCCTTGAAACAGATGCAGCCATTAGTTTTTGTTTATAGAGAGAGATATGGTCATCTGGGTCGCTGGTGCCGTCGAATGTCGCCATGTTGGAGAGATGAAACTTCTTGGGGATCTCGACCCTAGCGATTTCTTCGATGAACGGGGATTATTTGAATCCACCAGACACTTCTCTCTCGATTGGTTGTGGGACTCCTGGAAGTCTGTTGAAGCGATCGTCGATCGTCTTCATGTGTCGGTCGAGCGTCTGCTGGAAAAGAGCTAGGACATCTGGCGGATTGGTAACCTGCGGTTCGTCGATTCGGGCCCCTGCCGACCCGATCGGTGTGGAAAAGGTGACATTGTTAGTCGAAAACGGATTAGCAAAAGGAATTCGAGATGTACCCTCTGTGTGTCCGGGCCGTCGTATGCTCGCAGGTGTCGGCTCGATGCTATCCATATCGAGGCGCGTTCGGACGCTGCTGTGGATGGGCATGTTCCTAGACCCTGAGGCCATTGATTGTACCTGCGACTTAAGAGACTCGTTTTCACGAGTTAGCTGTGCGATTTTGGCCTCAGATTGGGTTGATAGGGCGGTTAGGGTTTCGGTCTTTTGGCGTTGCTAGGCTAGTTCCTCTTGGAGGGCGGTCATTTTCTGGGAAAGCTCTTGGAATTGGGTTGGAGTAGGATTTTCGGTCGTGTTTCCTGGAGCTTGGATTTCGTCTTCGAGATGCGGTTCTTCAGTGTTGGTAGGTGGGTCGATAGTCATGGTTGGAAAGTTTCGAAAGGGTGATCGGCAAGTTGCCCCACGGTGGGCGCCAAATTGTTTTGGGGCAAAAAGATCAGACGACCTAAATCGCCTTAGACGGGGTAACTAGTCGATCGGGTGATAGAAATCAATCCAAACCAAGTAGATAATCAACAAGTAAAAAGAAAGTATGAAATAGCGAGATGATTTTATTAGATATAGTATTGATCGAATCGAATGGAGGTACAACTTATCGTAGTAAGACAAGGGATTTTATTGAACTCGACCGGTGACTTCTAGGTTTCGACCGGCGGAAAACAGGCGTGATTGACTCCTGGTGAGCTAGGCTAGAGCAAGTGTGTCTCCGTTTTCTTTCAGAGCAAGTTCGAGTGAGTGTGTAACATAATCGTATAAGTGTCCCTTCTTTATCTTCTCCTCCCCCATATATGGTAAGTCCTTCCCCTTTTTACCATTTATGATTTAATCCTATCGTATCTTCAACGCCGGGAGTGATTGCAGGGATTCTGCCATTAATTGTTGTTATTACGGTGGTGTTTGAATGTTATGGCCGTTGCTCAATCTAAGCATTTAATGCTCTGCGGGATCTTCGCGACCTGTCGGATAGTGTTCGACCAGAGAAGCTTCGACGCCTCCTCTGGACTCTCCCCTGTTCCTCCGATCTGTCTTGGGCCTAGGCCCGTTTTGCTCGATCCATCTTCCAAGGGGGATGCTAGGCCCAACATGAAGTACTTGGAATTTGATCGGTAAACAGATGGTAAACACAAGGAATACCATTCGTGTTGGTGCTGGGCCAAGCAATGACTCCAGACCAAATGTGAGGAATGTCGCAAACCCTTTGGATGAGAACGAGTCTATTTCTCACAACAATCCGGTAGGCAGTGACCAAGTTCCGGTCAACGCTCCAGTAGTGTTTGACGATGCGGCAATTGAGGCTATTCGGGGGATTGTGATGCAAGCAGTCACCGATATCATGCGACCAATCGCGCCTCAGGCACAAGGTGTGCCAATTCCTTCTGTGGTTCCGAGATTCGAGGAGCCAGCTATCCATGTACTTCATGAGGAAGTTGTCAGGAACAGAGGCGACTATGGCCGGGCACTGAAGGCCATAAGCTCTATGAGGCCTGATAGCTATGATGGAAAGGGAGAGCCAGTCAAGGTGGCATATTGGTTCTCGCACATGGAGCGATTGTTCCGCAATGTCGAGTGCACAAAGGCTGAGAAAGTGCACATTGCTTCCCTTCAGCTGAAGGAGGTGGCTAGCGAGTGGTGGGAAGGCACCGGTCTAGCTGATCACCCTGGATTGAACTGGGGGATATTCAAAGCTAAGATGACGGATCGATTCTTCTCCCGAGCTATGAGGGAAGAAAAGCACAAGGAGTTTCTCTATCCAAAGACGGATGGATTAAAAGTGACTGAGCTTGCGACCAAGTTCAATCACCTGCTGCAGTATGCTGGGCCAGAGGTGTCCAGTGAGGAACAGAAGATCTGACATTTCCATGAGTGGATGAATCCAGACATTAAGCCACTGATGGTGCGCCACAGATGCTCTACTCTGGAGCAGTATGTGGACGTTGCGTACAAGTTGGAGGTGACTCTGGAGGAGTCAGCGAAGAAGCGCAATCGCTAGAGGCCAGCACAGAGCCAGCCTCAAGCGAGTGGGTTCAAGCGACCCGCGCCACCGTCTAGTTTTGCCAAATCTGGCCGAGCGAGAACAGAAATGACTCATGGAGGGTCTACACAACGTTCGGGTCAAGGCAAGAATCCAATCCAGTGCTACAACTGTGGTACACCCGGGAACAAGAGCAATGAGTGTCCGAAGGAAAGGAAGACGTGCTTTGGCTGCGGGAAGGTGGGGCACTTGTAGTCATTCTGTCCGCAAAGGAGGTAGAAAGGAGCTGAGTCACAGCAAGGGTCCGTTAATCTTAACAACCGACCCAGATTCAGACCAGTGGAGGCTCCTAGTCCTTCAATGCAGACAACTACGCAGAACAAGGGGAAAGCCCCAGCTGCTTCTGGAGGTCATGGTCAGCGACTCTAAGAGATGCGTGAGGCTAATGGACCAAATGCTCCAACTGCTCAAGGTACTCTATACCTTCATTCTACTTCTGTGTGTATATTGTTTGATTCGGGTGCTACCCATTCTTTCATTTCGGAAAGTTGCGTAAGTAAGCTAGGCTTAGTATGCAACGAGGCTTGTGAGCCTTTTGTAGTCAATCTTCCCAATGGTGAACAATTGGTTGGAACCAAGCGTCTGTCAAAATTTCCGATTACCATTCAGGGTAGAAAGTTCGAAGCAAATTTGATCTGTATAGACATGGCTCCATACGACATTATTCTCGGTATGGATTGGCTGACACATCATGGGGCGGTGATCGATTTCAGCTCTAGGACTGTGACAGTGTCATCTGGGGGCCAGTTCGTATGCAAATTCAAGGGTCGCAATGACGCTGATAACGACAATCTCATCAATGTGATGGCTGCATTTAAGCTACTTCGACAAGGATGTGTCGGGTACCTGTGCTACCTGGACGAGCCCAAGAAAGATGAGCCTTCAATTCTAGATATTCCGGTCATTTGTGAGTTCCCGGATGTCTTTCCGGAGGAGATTCCTGGTTTACCCCCGAGTCGTGACGTGGAGTTTACAATCGATCTCGAACCTGGTACCGCGCCAATCTCCAAGGCACCGTATCGGATGGCTCCAGCAGAGATGCAAGAGTTGAAGAAGCAACTCGAGGACCTTCTTGAGAACGGATATATAAGACCGAGCGCATCACCTTGGGGCGCTCCTGTATTGTTCGTCAAGAAGAAGGACAGATCATTCTGACTTTGTATCGACTATCGAGAGTTGAATAAATTCACGATCAAGAATAAGTATCCGTTGCCAAGGATTGATGATCTGTTGGATCAATTGCAAGGAGAAAAAGTCTTTTCCAAGATCGATCTGAGATCTGGTTACCATCAGCTCAGGATTCGTGAGGAAGATATTCCGAGGACTGCTTTCCGGATGAGGTATGGCCACTACGAGTTCGTAGTCATGCCATTTGGACTTACTAATGCTCCAGCAGTTTTCATGGATCTGATGCATCGATGTTTCCACCAATATCTGGATAAGTTCGTGGTGGTCTTCATCGACGATACTTTGATCTATTCCCCGAGTGAGGAGGCTCACGAGGAACATCTTCGAATCACCTTGTCAGTCCTTAGACAGAATCAGCTTTACGCAAAGTTGTCTAGGTGTGACTTCTGGATCAAAGAAGTGGCTTTCTTAGGCCATGTGATCAATGAGAGTGGGGTTATGGTGGATCCCCAGAAGATTGAAGCGGTAGCCGACTGGAAGCGGCCTCGGAATGTGAAGGAGGTGCGCAGTTTCTTAGGACTTGCTGGATATTATAGACGGTTCGTAGAGGGATTTTCCAAAATTGCTCTACCTATGACCGGTTTGCTCCGCAAGGTCCACAAGAAGTTTGTCTGGGATGACAAGTGAGAGGCCATTTTTCATAAACTGAAGAAGTGTCTGACCTCTGCACCAGTTTTGGCGCTACCGGAAGGGAATGATGGTTATGTGGTCTATAGTGATGCTTCAAAGAATGGGTTAGGGTGCGTACTGATGCAGAAAGGAAAAGTTATTGCGTACGCATCTCGACAATTGAAAACCTATGAGGCAAACTATCCGACACATGATCTAGAGTTAGCAGCTGTAGTATTTGCATTGAAGATTTGGAGGCACTATCTCTATGGTATAAGGTGCCAAGTCTTCACCGATCACAAGAGTCTCAAGTACGTGTTCACTCAGAAGGAGTTGAATATGAGACAACGTTGCTGGTTAGAGCTACTCAAAGACTACGACATCGAGTTGCTGTATCATCCGGGCAAGGCTAATGTAGTAGCTGATGCATTGAGCCAGAAGACGCCGCACGAGACTGTAGTGGCTCTACTCACTGCTCAGACGAAGCTGAACCAAGGGTTGTGCGAGATTGAAGTCTTGTACAATCAACGTCGAGGATACCTGAGTATGCTTGAGATTCAGGCTACACTACTTGATCAAATCAGGGAAAAGCAGGTTGACGACGTGGTCTTGGTAAAGCTAAGCAGCGAAGTGATGGACGGGAAGGCTCCCAGATTCGTGATTCAGGACGATGGATCACTCTGGTTTCAGGACCGGATTTGTGCGCCTGACGTTGATGGTCTTCGCTAGTTGGTGATGAGAGAAGCCCATTCGTCAGCTTATTCTGTACATCCAGGCTCTAGCAAGATGTACAAGGACCTCAGGAAGAAATTCTAGTGGCCCAACATGAAGTGGGATGTAGCGGAGTTTGTGGCGAAATGCTTGACTTGTCAGAAAGTCAAGATAGAACACCGTAGACCAGGTGGTGAATTGCTACCTCTTCCAGTGCCAGAATAGAAATGGGAGGATATCGCTATGGATTTCGTCACAGGGTTGCCTAAGACTCAGACTCAAAAGGATGCTATATGGGTAATCATTGACAGGCTCACGAAGAGTGCTCACTTTGTGGCTATCAAGTCAACATGGGGAACCCAGAAGCTATCAGAATTATTCCTACACGAAATTGTCCGTTTGCATGGTACTCCAAAGACCATTGTATCGGATCGTGATGGCCGATTCATGTTGAGATTCTGGAAGGAACTCCACAAGGCCATGAGAACCGAGTTGAGGTTAAGTACTGCATTTCATCCTCAGACGGATGGACAGTCTGAGAGGACCATCCAGACCTTGGAAGATATGCTGAGAGCTTGCGTACTTGACCGTCTGACTAGCTGGGAGAACGGCCTAAGTCTGATTGAGTTCACGTACAACAACAGTTGGCATGCTACCATCAAGATGGCTCCATTCGAGGCTTTGTACGGTCGAAGGTGCAGATCTCCGATTTGTTGAGATGAGAATGCCGACAAGGTTCTGCTCGGACCGGAGCTAGTCGAAAGGACTGCCTCAGACATTGCGTTGATCAGACAAAGGATGTTGACAACTCAGAGTCGACAGAAGTCCTACGCAGATCTGAAGCGCAAGAATGTCGAATTTGAGGTTGGTGACAAAGTGTTTGTCAGGGTGTCGCCATCCAAGGGTGTGTTCAGGTTCGGCAAGCGTGGGAAGCTTAACCCTCGCTACATGGGACCGTCTGAGGAGGATATGCTTAGTCGCTTTCCCGAGCTGTTTTCGGCCTAGTTTTGGGGTCGAAACCTTTTTAAGGGGGTAGTGTTGTAATGCCTCATTTTTTTTGTTTATTCGGCCAAGTTTCGGGGTCGAAACTTCTTTTAAGGGGAAGGTGATGTAATACCCCTCATTTTAGTAAGGGTATTTGGGTAATTTACTCAACCCTCGTCCTGTGATCGTATCGTTTTTAGAGAGGTTCGGATTTCTGTATCGAGATTTATCTCTGTAAAATCCCCTGAGTGATATAAAATACATTCGACGTATTTTTGGGGGCTTAGAATATTTGTTTGGGTACAAATATATTTAATCCGGGGTTTAAAACCCACGCCAAACCTTTCCCCGGGCAAACAGACGCGGAAAAGGCATTTCCGCGACCGCGGTAGCATTTCCGCTACCGCGAAAATGTGGGTTTCAGAAGGGCTGGGCACAAGAATTTTCCGCGACCGCGGATAAAGTTCCACGACCGCGGAAAACTCCAACACGCCAATGTCGCGTCGTCTGACTCCTCGCCGTTTGCGTCACCGTTGATCTTCTGGCTCGCCGTTGATCTGGGCTGGGAGAGATCTTCCCTTGGCCAATAAAAGGAGCTCGATCTGGAGGTTGAAGGGCACTCCAATCTGAAATCACACTCTCCCTCTCTCGTTTTCTTGCTCGCCGGAAGTCGAAGCTCTCGCCGGAAATTTTCAAGATGTCGCCGGAGCTCTTGTTGGAGGTGGTGGTGCTCTCAAGGTGGTGCATTGAAGGTGCAAGGTGCCCATGTGTCGAGCCCCATCCGAATCGAGCCCCGTCGCGTCGCCCCCGGTGAGATTTCTCCCATTCTGAGTCGCCGGAGTTCATGTCCGCGACCGCGGACATGAACATCCGCGACCGCGGTTGTGACAAGGTCGGATGCGTCTGCGGCCGCTGCCTTTGTCACTCGCGGACACTCGTCCTCGACGACCGCGACCGCGGCAATGCCCACCACGACCACGAATTGCCTGGGCAATCGCGATCATGGCTTTGGGCTTGTCGGTCTCGGTCGAGGCCTTCGTTCCTTCGATTTGGTTCGTTCCCTCTTCGATTCGTATCATTTTAAATGTCGAATCTAATCTAGGGTTTCGTTATGGGTCGTTCCGTAGGAATCTGTAATCCGAGTTCTGTTCCCGTTCCGGACCCCGAAACCCGTCTTCGTCAATCGTTCGTCTAATCTAAGGCAAGTGGCGGTTCGCTCTTGCTTATCATTCCATATTTCTATTAATTATCAATTTTTTTAATTGTTAATTAAATGGGATGAATATTGTTTTCGTTGGGAACAATTTTGATAAACGTATTTGATTCGCTTAAAAGAGATTATAATAGGTTGTATATACTGCTAGAAACAACGCTATTATAGATATATATATATTTATATACTGTTGCCATGATGGCATTGATGTGGATTATTATGTGGTTTTAACTGTTTATTTAGAACGAGTATTCGTAGAAACGCTATGTACCTTACGAGGTCTAGCTGTTTCTTTATAACTGGTGCTAGGAGGAATTTTTAGAACGAGTATTCGTAGGAACGCTATGTACCATACGAGGTCTAGCTGTTTCTTTATAACTGGTGCTAGGAACGCTATGTACCTTACGAGGTCTAGCTGTTTCTTTATTCCCTTCAATATCTCTCGCGATGAGATGATATATAAAAGCTTATAACGTGAATGTACGCTTTGTCACTAAAATAAGATAAGTGCCGCTATGCACATAATTAATGAACCTTGGGCGAGAAGTACAACTTGGAAACTCGTCTGACTTCGACTAAAGTAAGTCCTCCTTCCAAATCTGAATTCGCATTACGCGGTGAGGTTGGTCGTGGACCCAAATGGGCAAGTCTTTTTAAAATACACTTAAAACAAAGCAAATAAGACAAGTCTTCGGCTGGCCCACATGGCCTTCACTCAAGCAATGATGGCTTGGCTTGAGTCCTTGTGAGTGGACCATCTTCCCTTATGGGCACCTTAGGTGAAGCCTCGGATGCTCCCGCATCATTCTCCCCTTCTTGAAAAGGATTCGACCCCGAATCACCTTCTTCATCCATGGAGAGATAGGGCGTGAGATCAACTACATTGAAGCGCTCCTTCCTCAAAAGCTCCCACACAAGCTCTCCGGGGTGAAACACCAAGCGGCGGCGCTCTTTGTTGGCATTGGCTGCATTGTGCTCCGTCTTGGCATGAAGCTTGTTCCTTGTGTGCTCATGCAGCTCCTTGAGGGTGGTATCTTGGCCTAGGTACTCTTCCTTGAGCTCTTTCTTGGATGCTAGGAGGACATTGGAAGGTCGGAGGATAAGGGTTTGGCTCGGTTTTGGTGAGCTAAGGGGCTGTTTTTGTGGAGCCTTGCCTTTCTTCATGCTTTCCTCTTCCCTTTCCTTGTCTTTCTTCTTTTCATACTCGTCCGCAACCTACGAAGGAGTCATAGGTTTAAGCACAACATTTTTATCATGAAAAGTGAATGAATGGCGATTAGTAAAACCATCATGCATAACCTTCCTATCATATTGCCATGGACGACCAAGTAAGATATGACAAACTTGCATAGGCACTACATCACACAAGATAATATCCTCATAATGTCCTAGTGTTATAGTCACCTTAACTTGCTTGCTAACTTTCAATTCACCACAATCATTCATCCATTGCAATTTATAAGGCCTAGGGTGATGAAATGTAGAAAGTTGCAATTTATCAACTAACTCAATGCTAGCTATATTACAATAACTTCCTCCATCTATTATCATGTTACACACCTTGCCTTTAACTAGACAACGAGTATGGAAAAGATTTTCTCTTTGATTATCATCACATGGAGCCGGTTGCACATGCAAAGTTCTCCTAGCAATCAATGATTCACCATGCTCATATTCAATTCCATCATTATCATCAAAATCAGTTTTATGCATATTAATATCATCATCACAAGCATCATTATCACCACATTCATATTCGGATTCATATTGTCCTAGGTTGTTGGATTCCTTAGGTTTTGATGGTTATAAACACTCAACTAATATGTGTACCAAGTGTTTCAGGGACAAGAAGAGTTTTTCCCAGGGAGCGTTACAGCAGAGGATCTCAGAGGGAACAAAGACTTAGCAAATGCTTTGTTACCTCTCCAGGAACTGAAGTGACAGACCAAGATCGAGGCTGCAAAAGGAAAGAAGTCACAGCGTGCAGAATCAAGGAAACAAACCAAGAAGCCACGCGGTAGAGGATGAAGACTTCAGCTCCAAGGATCAAGCCGGATTGCGCGAAGATATGGAAAGAGAGAAAAGACCCGATCGTGTTATCCTAGGAATCTTTCCTAAGATAAGGCGTTTGGAGATAGAAGAATAATATCCAATCGGTTGGATTAATTAGGGAACTCCTTCCTTAATTAATATAATCGGTTGTGATATCTTATCTTCCAAACAAAATCATATCTTTGTAATCCGATTCTAGTATTTCCTAATTTATGTCAATTAGGGTTTCTGCCGAGTTGTATTTAAGTAAAGTGAGGATTCATTTCTTAGGTACGACTTCACGGCTGAGAACGACTTTGAACGAGAAAAAGAAAAGAAGAAAAAGAGAGTGAGGTGCGTGTGAGTCTTTGAGAGTTGAGTTTGATTCATCGTTGTAGAAGAGGTTTCGAGTCTAGCTGGTTGTTTAGAGGTCGAAGTCCAGGATACAAGTGTAATCAAGCAAGAAACTAATAAGACAAGTACGCAGTTCAAAATCCTCTCAAGCGGAAGCTTGAAGGTAGTGGTTTTTCCTTGAGAAGCTAGTTTTGCTAATCAGGGTTTCCACTATATATCGTGAGTTCGTTCTGTTATCTTTCTTGCTGTTTTTAATCCGTTGTGCCTTCTGTGGGAACAAAGCCTTTGTTCCCTCAGACGTAACTCTAACGATCCAACAATTGGTATCAGAGCCTGGTGCTCTAGATTGTTTTAGTTACAGAATTTGCAGGAAAGATGTCGTCACACAGCAATGCAATCGGTGATTCGTTCTGGAAACCACCAACTCTGAAGTCTGGTGAGTATAGCTGGTAGGTGGAGCAAATTGAGTCCCATATCTGTTCCCTTGATGGACAACTCTGGAAAGTTATTGAAGTCGGACCTTTTGTGATCAAGAACGAGACAGATGAGACAAAGCCAAAACCAAAGGTCGACTACACCGATGAGGATTGGAAGAAACTGGAGAAAAACAGCAAGGCTAAGAAGATCCTTCACATGGCCCTTCTTCCCTCCGATCTCAAGAAAGTCATGAGCTATAAGAATGCCAAGGAGATCTGGGATGCCCTGAAACATCTTCATCAAGGAAATGAAGACTCGAAGAAGAACAAGATCCTTTCCCTGTTCAAGGAGTACGACCAAATTTCTCAAGGGAAAGATGAACACATTCAAGAGTACTACTCCAGGTTTCATGGGCTAGTTGGTCAGCTTCAGCACCTTGGTGAAATATTGCCATATTGGAAGCTGACTCACCACTTCATGCAAGGCCTCAACACTCAGTGGGATGCCATCGCTCTTGCTCTCTACTCTCAGACAGATGTTAAGACTCTTTCAATGGAAGAGGTGGTTGCTAAACTAGAAAGTAATGCCTCTGTCTACAATCATAAGGTAAACAAGAAGTGAGAGGAGAAGGCGAAGAGCATTGCCTTGAAGGTGGAAAGGGCGTTCGATTTGTCCCAAATGGGCAATGAAGATGAGGATGGCGATGAAGATGTTGCTCTTATCACAAGGGCAATGAGGAAGATATGGTCTCGGAACAAGGACTCGCCCAGTTCCTCTGAAGGGAACAGAGACATGAAAGATGTGGTTTGTTACCACTGTCAGAATAAGGGACACATGGCCAGAAACTGCTTCAAAAAGAAAGCAGGAATGCCTCCAGCAAATGAAGGAAAGCAAGCTATGGTTGCCACCTGGGGAGAATCAGAATCAGATGACGAAGACTCGTTACACTCCAGGGATGTCTGCTTGATGGCCGTAGAAGCTCCGAACGAGACGAATGGTGAGGTAATCGACGACGAGGTAACTGAATCTAAACTCGTGTCTAGTTTAAAATGCAAATCTAAAGAAAGCTTGATTGCTCTCATTAAGAATCTTGTTCGCGAGAGCAGTCTTTTCAGTGAGCAAATCAAAGAGAAAGATGAATCGATCTCAGGTCTGATCGAAGAAAATCAAGGTTGGGCTGAAAAAGTACTCAAGCTTGAGAAAGGTTCATCTTCCTCTTCAAACACGTGCTCTGAGTGTCCAAAACTCACTGAAAAGATTGAGTCTCTAGAGTCCACTGTTTCCTCATTCGAGGCTGAGTCTTTAATGTTAAAACTAGGAAATGCAAAACTTTCTAGTGATCTAACCAAACTCAGTGAGGAACAGAAGGACGAGCCAAAAGGTATTGTCTTTGTTGCAGCCAAGAATGAAAAGAAACCTGAAAAGAAGGAAGTACCTCGCTTTGGAATTGGCTATCAACCTAAGCTTCCTGTTGATGACACTAAGAAAAAAGGCTCCAAAGTCGAAGGAAAACAGTCTGTAAAAGAAAAGGGGGAATGTTGCTCCGGAGGGAACAAAGACAAAGACTGTTCTAATTTGACTGAGGAAGGCAAGGCTTGGTATCATGGACAGAAGGCTCATGCAATTTGGCTGAAGCAATCCCAAAGCAGTAAGTCCAATAATATTGCTTTTCAGTCAAGGATTGCTAACAAAACAATTTGGCCAGGACAGAGCAAGTATGTAGATCTGAAGTGTCAAAGGGTCTGTTGGTATTGCGGGCATTCTGGTCATTACAAGCAAGAGTGCCTGCTGAAGCAACATAATGAGGAGATTGCTCGCACTACTAGGGAACATATAGAAGTTGAACCTCCTAAAATTAGATATATTGCTCCCAAACCCAGAAAGTATAAGCTTGTCTGGGTTCGCAAGAACTAACTCTTTCTGTGCAGGATAAAGTGAGGAATGTTCCTAGTGTTTCATTCATTCAAGGGTCAATTACTTGACAGGGAACAAAGCGAGTCTCACCTCACTTCTGCATGGAATACTTGAGACTCAAAGACCTGGTGTCAAAGATAAAGAAAATAGGGATAAGGACTCATTGACTAATATGTTCCTTATGTGAAAATTCTAGGTACCATGTACATCTTAGAAGGACATCACTGTGTCAAGAAAGATTGGCAAACGGGGGATCAAACGCCAATTTTCTCATTGGAACACCTGTTGGGGAACTCTGTATTCAGTTCCATACGAAGTCTGGTTTGTTCCCCTAACTACATGTCTATGAGTTGTGTTCCCTCGATGATTGGCTAGATTACGTGGTAAACTGTGAAAGTCGAATCCTCATGCCTTATTATGCATTAGCTTCCTTGGGTATTAATTTTCGAAAAGCTTGACTATGTGCTTTTACTTCCTGTATGTACTGAATGTCTTGCATGGTCATCTATGTTATCATATGTCACATGAATCAGCTCCATTTCGGCCCAAAAGAATCAACTTGATGTTTTGTTCCCTCATCAAAAGCCCAAATGATAGTTGATTCTACAGCTTACCCAGACCGCCGTGCTTAAAGTCTCCTATGAACCCCTCTTATCATCCACAACTGGAGACCTCTTATGCATGATGTAAAATTCAATCGCAAAAACTCATATACTTTGGTGTGATGGTCTTTTGTACCCTCTCTGGTAACTAAACCCCAGCATCACACCTTGCTACTCTTTTGGATTGGCGGGAAACGATTCGGCTTCTGTGTCTACAGGTTGAGTTGACGTGTTTGCAGGTTGTAATGATGGCAAATTTGTGTTGAGCCGCATCGTGCATTTAGGGCTGTTTTGATGAAAGAGAGTTGGGAAGAGAAATTCAGCCGGCTTAGTTGGATTCGGACGAGATTTTGAATTATATTTGGGAAGTTGGAAGATCACGTTCATTATCTCTTGGAAACAGATTGATTTGGTCTTATCTTTGGAAACCTTTGAAGATCTTGTGAGGGCTATATATATTGTGGCTTCCGGGTAAGTTTCCTCCTCACTGTTTCCTTATCTTCCTCAAGTTATCTTCCTCTCCCTCTCTGCCTCTCGTCTTCCCAGTACTCTCTCTCTCTCTCCAAAAATGGCCTCAAACACTAACCTTGCCCAAGACCTCCAAAACCTCCTTGCCAAACTGTCCTCCATGGGGACAGACCCCGCTCTCCTCGCCGCCATTACCCAGTCCCTACCTACCACCTCCACCACCCCAGCGACCACCACTGTTACCCCTCCACCATCACCCACCCAGGACCAACTCGCCATGGTCCCCTACATAGCCCCAATTGCCCCAAAACTCAGACCCTGCTCCACAAAACCCTAACCCTAACACCACTCCTGCCGTCCCTACAGCCATCTCCTCCACTAACTTAGAGGAGGTACATTCCTCGCCTATCCATCTCGATCCCATTGAGGAGGAGACAGAGGAGTTTCCCGGTCAAGGGACCCCGGTCACGGTGGAGGAGCACCTGGCCGTCAAGGAGAAGATTCAGTCAGTGGTGAGAGACCTCTCCAGGGAGCTCGCTGAGGAAGAGGACGTGGAGGAGCCCCCAAAGGCCCCTAAGGCGTCCGGCAGGGTGAAGATTGCCTACTCCTCCAAGCGGAAGACACGCTCTCAGAGGAAGTCTGAGAAGGCGATAACGGTGAGCTCCGATGAGGAGTCGATACCCCTCTCAAGGAACAAAGCAAAGAAAGCCAAGGTGTCTGCCGCTCCCGTCCGTCAAAGCCAGCGTCGTCTGCCGGCCAAAGCCAAAGGAAAGGCAATGGCGACTGATGATGTTAAAGATGTGAGCCACAAGTCTGTGGTGAAGGAGCTGCTGCTGGACCCTGAGTTCCTCAAGGAGAACTTTCTGGATGGGGTGCTTGACATCTTGAAGGCTCAGAAATGGAGCAAGCTGTTTGTAGATGAAGTGGAGATGGATGAGGAGTTGTTGAGGGAATTCTATTCCACGTTTGCTATGGAGGTGAGGCCCCATGCTGTTCTGGGGAGCTACAAGTTGAATGGGGAAGTTCATGTTTTCTCAAGCATTGAACTTGGCATGGCTCTGGGAGTTCCTCACGAAGGGTATGAAGAATACCCAAAGGGCAGGTAGCCAAAAGATTTCGCCTACTCAGAGTCTGTGCTGGCTGTTGCAGGGATTGAGAATTCTCAAGGTAGTGCCGATCTCGACATCTCTGAGATGTCTGCTATTAACAAAGTTCTGTACCACTTCCTCATCAGCAATATCACGCCAAGGGGACAGAAGAGGAACCGCCTTCTGATCTTGGACATTGTCCTTCTGTCCCTTCTGCTGAAAAAGGAGCCCGTCTGCCTCCCAATGATTTTGATGCAACATATGGCCCATGCCCGGAACACCACTCAGCATGCTCTTCCCCTCCCTCGTGTCGTCAAAAAGATTCTGGAGTACCACAAAGTCTACGACGCGTCGGAGGATGTGAGTGTCTTCTCCCGTCCCTTCAATGCAAGCAATCTGCACAAGATGCAGTTTACTCTTCTAGAGGGAGAAGGCTGGGTGAAGGTCGAGGGCGCTCCTGCAGCTTCTGTGGTTGTAGAGGATGTTGAGGAAATGGAGGGATCTGAAGCTGATAGCTCCGAGGGGGAATAGAATGCAAATCCCTCGCTGGGAAAGGATGTGAGGAGCCTGTGCAGAGCAGTGAAGGACCTGGTGGCTCAGCAGACTCTCCTCATGGCAGATGTACGCGCGCTTATTTCTCACCACGCATCAGCTCAATCGGCTGGTCACAGTGGTGCCTGATCGCTTACCTGCCATCCTATTCCCTTTTGTTCCCTTGCTGTCTACCCCTCCTTGTTCTGTTTTCTTGTTATCTGGTTTATGTGTCCGTTGTGGCAGTTGACATTGTTTGATGTTTTGGTTGTATTTGCATGTTTTCCAGTTTTTTTTAAAAATTAATGACAAGGGGTGTTTTTGTTTATCTGGCATTGATCTTTCTTCTCTAACTCTTTACTGTGTTTTTGATGATGCCAAAAGGGGGAAAATGACAGGTAGCATTGTCTGAGGGGGAACAGAACAGGTAAAATGTATGGCTGAACTAAGGGGGAACTAACGGTGTTTTTGGTGGGAAACTTTCTTGTCAGTTTTGTCTTGTTCTAGTTGGTATGTGCTTTATTGTTAAGGGTGTTTGTCACCATCAAAAATGGGGAATTTATTGGATTCCTTAGGTTTTGATGGTTATAAACACTCAACTAATATGTGTACCAAGTGTTTCAGGGACAAGAAGAGTTTTTCCCAGGGAGCGATGCAGTAGAGGATCTCAGAGGGAACAAAGACTTAGCAAATGCTTTGTTACCTCTCCAGGAACTGAAGTGACAGACCAAGATCGAGGCTGCAAAAGGAAAGAAGTCACAGCGTGCAGAATCAAGGAAACAAACCAAGAAGCCACGCGGTAGAGGATGAAGACTTCGGCTCCAAGGATCAAGCCGGATTGCGCGAAGATATGGAAAGAGAGAAAAGACCCGATCGTGTTATCCTAGGAATCTTTCCTAAGATAAGGCATTTGGAGAGAGAAGAATAATATCCAATCGGTTGGATTAATTAGGGAACTCCTTCCTTAATTAATATAATCGGTTGTGATATCTTATCTTCCAAACAAAATCATATCTTTGTAATCCGATTCTAGTATTTCCTAATTTATGTCAATTAGGATTTCTGCCGAGTTGTATTTAAGTAAAGTGAGGATTCATTTCTTAGGTACGACTTCACGGCTGAGAACGACTTTGAACGAGAAAAAGAAAAGAAGAAAAAGAGAGTGAGGTGCGTGTGAGTCTTTGAGAGTTGAGTTTGATTCATCGTTGTAGAAGAGGTTTCGAGTCTAGCTGGTTGTTTAGAGGTCGAAGTCCAGGATACAAGTGTAATCAAGCAAGAAACTAATAAGACAAGTACGCAGTTCAAAATCCTCTCAAGCGAAAGCTTGAAGGTAGTGGTTTTTCCTTGAGAAGCTAGTTTTGCTAATCAGGGTTTCCACTATATATCGTGAGTTTGTTCTGTTATCTTTCTTGCTGTTTTTAATCCGCTGTGCCTTCTGTGGGAACAAAGCCTTTGTTCCCTCAGACGTAACTCTAACGATCCAACATAGGTGATTAATCATGACGGTTCTTCTATTTGGACAATCCTTTATCATGTGACCTCTACCTTGGCATTTAAAACATATGATATCTCTAGCTCTAGAAGAAGGGTTAGGAGTACTCCCTTTGGGGTCATTAGGAGCCACGACTGGCTGCCTTAGGCTTGGCGTGAAGGGGGTTGGCTGAGCACTCCTCCTTGGCTCTCCTTGCTCCAAATGCAGATTTGAGAAGGTTCCCTTGTCCTTTTCGTGTGGGGAGTCTTTGCCATATTGTTGATAGCCTCGGTTTTGGCTACCACTTCTCTAAGAGTTTGGCTGATCACTTGAACCTCTTCCTCCTTGGTTCCTAGCCTTAGTTTTTCTTTCAACTTTGATGGCTAAGTGTAGCAATTCTGTCATGGAGGCATAGGGATACAAATCTACCTCATTAGCCAAATAAGAATTAAGGACACGAAGATACCTAGCCATTGTGGTTTCTTCATCTTCAATTACATTGACCCTAACCATTGCAACTTGCATAGCATTGTAGGTCTCTTCGGCACTCATGGTTCCTTGCCTCAAATTTTCCAACCTTTGCCTTAGCTTACGTGTGTGGTGTGGAGGCACAAAGCGAGCTCTCATCAAGGCCTTCATTTGCTCCCAAGTGGCCACGGTTGGATCTAATGCTCTCCTCCTTTCTTTCACAAGGTTATCCCACCATATTAGTGCATAACCATTGAATTCAAGGGCTGCGAGTTGTACCTTTTTGTGCTCGGGAAAGTTGTGGCAACTCCAAATTTGCTCAATCTTAGTCTCCCATTCCATGTAGACATCCGGATCACACCTTCCTTCAAAGGATGGGATCTTCACCTTGATCTTGCCAATGCCATCTTGCTCTTGCTCTCGGCCTCTTCTTCCTTGGAAGCCTCGATGTGGCACTTGCTCCCATTCGTCATCTTCTAAATCCTCTTCCTCTCCATAGACACGCCTTGGCTCCTCATGATAGGCACGCCTTGGAGTTCCCTGAAATCCATTAAAAGGGTTAGGAGCATTATATAATACTTCTCATTTTAGTAAGGGTATTTGGGTAATTTACTCAACCCCCGTCCTGTGATCGTATCGTTTTTGGAGAGGGCCGGATTTCTGTATCGAGATTTATCTCTGTAAAATCCCCTGAGTGATATAAAATACATTCGACGTATTTTTCGGGGCTTAGAATATTTGTTAGGGTACAAATATATTTAATCCGGGGTTTAAAACCCACGCCAAACCTTTCCCCGGGCAAACAGACACGGAAAAGGCATTTCCGCGACCGCGGAAAAGGCATTTCCGCGACCGCGGAAATGTGGGTTTCAGAAGGGCTGGGCACAAGAATTTTCCGCAACCGCGGATAAAGTTCCGCGACCGCGGAAAACTCCAACACGCCAACGTCGCGTCGTCTGACTCCTCACCGTTCGCGCCACCATTGATCTTCTGGCTTGCTATTGATCTGGGCTGGGAGAGATCTACCTTTGGCCTATAAAAGGAGCTCGATCTGGAGGTTGAAGGGCACTCTAATCTGAAATCACACTCTGCCTCTCTCGTTTTCTTGCTTGCCGGAAGTCGAAGCTCTCGCCGGAAATCTTCAAGCTGTCGCCGGAGCTCTTGTTGGAGATGGTGGTGCTCTCAAGGTGGTGCATTAAAGGTGCAAGGTGCCCAGGAGTCGAGCCCCATCCGAATCGAGCCTCGTCGCGTCGCCCCCGGTGAGATTTCTCCCATTCTGAGTCGTCGGAGTTCATGTCCGCGACCGCGGACATGAACAGCCGCGACCGCGGTTGTGACAAGGCCGGTCGCGTCTGCGGCCGCTGCCATTGTCACTCGCGGACACTCGTCCTCGACGATCGCGACCGCGGCAATGCCCACCGCGACCGCGGATTGCCTGGGCAATCGCGATTGTGGCTTTGGGCTTGTCGGTCTCGGTCGGGGCCTTCGTTCCTTCGATTTGGTTCGTTCCCTCTTCGATTCATATCATTTTAAATGTCGAATCTAATCTAGGGTTTCTTTATGGGTCATTTCGTAGGAATCTGTAATCCGAGTTCTGTTCCTGTTCCGGACCCCGAAACCCATCTTCGTCAATCGTTCGTCTAATCTAAGGTAAGTGGCGGTTCGCTCTTGCTTATCATTCCATATTTCTATTAATTATCAATTTTTTTAATTGTTAATTAAATGGGATGAATATTGTTTTCATTGGGAACAGTTTTGATAAACGTATTTGATTCGCTTAAAAGAGATATTATAATAGGTTGTATATACTGCTAGAAATAATGCTATTATAGATATATATATATATATTTATATACTATTGCCATGATGGCATTGATGTGGATTATTATGTGGTTTTAACTGTTTAGTTAGAGCGAGTATTCGTAGGAACGCTATGTACCTTGCGAGGTCTAGCTGTTTCTTTATGACTGGTGCTAGGAGGATTTTTCCCTAGTACTCTCTCTGGTCATGACCTTGCCCTTACTCAGGGTAGGTGCACACATCTGGTGCCAATTCTCGGGATTTATTCCCTTCAATATCTCTCGCGATGAGATGATATATAAAAGCTTATAACGTGAATGTACGCTTTGTCACTAAAATAAGATAAGTGCCGCTATGCACATAATTAATGAACCTTGGGCGAGAAGTACAACTTGGAAACTCGTCTGACTTCGAATAAAGTAAGTCCTTCTTCCAAATCTGAATTCGCATTACGCGGTGAGGTTGGTCGTGGACCCAAATGGGCAAGTCTTTTTGAACGCTTGTGTGAAACTTTAATGTTCCCGAACACTTGTCATACTTTCCCGTAAGACTCAATCTCTTGGAGTCTTCTCTTCATTTGTTTCCATTAGACTCGATCTTTAGGAGTCTTCTCTTGATCATTCTTCTTTGAATCATTCTGTAGAGGTATTGAGGTTTACTATCGTCATCGGCTTTCATTTGAGAAGCGATGAGTCTAACCTAATACGCCTACCTTAGAACCTTTCTGTTTTACCCTTGCATAGTCTTTCATTAGACTAACCAACCGGGTTTTATTCCTTGCATGGTTGGCTGGTGTCATTCGTCTCATACGACACATCAGGTAAACTCCCGTTACGTGAAGGTTAGAAACGACGATGAAGGAAGATGGAGTTTTAAAGAGTTTTATCAAGGTTGAGATCCTAGGCGGGTGATCGCTCCGATCAAGACATTTGTGTTATTTATTTAAAAGACTTCCGCTGTATTGAAACATATTATGTATTTTGGTTGTATTTGGAATTATGGATGTAATTCCGAGACTTTAATTTAATCAAATGTTATGATATTTCGTATTAAATGTTGTTTTATGATTTGTATAAATTGGTTAAGCCTTGGGTGGCTTTGGATGTGGAATCTGAGGTCACTGGCGGTAATACTTTCAAGGTTATATATTTGGGGGTGTTACACATTAGGCCTATCTCTACGCCGGGGAGAGTTGGCGGCTATGGGCACTTGGCGCGCATAGAGGGGCTCGGTGTTGGAGGGGCCTCCCTTTTCAGTTTGGGTGCCAAGAGGTGCAGCTACATGATCGGTTGGGGTGCCAAGAGGCGCGGCTGCGGGCTCGGGCGCTCTTGTCTCCAATGCTACCATTTGGTTGGTCAAGAGAGCAATGTTGTCCGACATTGCCTTAAGCATGTTGAACAACTCGGGTGACATGGTGTCGGACCCTCCTTCATGTGATGGACTCCCTGTATAAGACATGATCAACAAAGTCCAAGAAACAAGTTAGAGTTAGTGAAATCAAAACATCCTCACAAGTGTTTACTCTCGTGTGTTTGATCGCTCACTCTCTTGTTGATGTCGATGCAAGCTTTTGGAATGTGGAGCTGCCTTGAGTGGGACAAAAACTTCACATGAGCCTTGGTGAACTTAGACAACACTAACCAATGTGGATTAGCTCTTGGACTTAAGATGAGGTTGCAATGTAGTTTGGTGGAGCTAAATGTGTGTATGGAAGCTTGGAAATGGACTCAAAAGAAGGCACACAATTGGGCTCAAGCACGGCTGAACGCAAAGGGGATTAAACAACGAACCAAAACACAACAAGAGGGCACACGAATGGACTCAAAACAACAAGAAAGAAGACACAACAAAGACACAAGAAAAAGTGTTTGGGAGACTCAACAAAGCAATGTCACAACTAGCTTGCCTTACCAATACTCATGAACTTGTGGACAAATTGCCAATGATATGAAATGAGATGGTGAGTTGAGTATGGAATCAAGCCTGGGCTGGGGTTGGAGAGTTCAATAAACCCTTGAAGATAACAACACATGATCAACAACAATCAAGATCTTCATACAAGAACAAGAATTGCATGCTTCAAAGCCTTTCTTTTCTTCTTCTTTCTCCTTTTTTTTTTTGAATTCTGTTTTTCTTTTCTAATATTTTTTTTTGTTTTGAAGAAAAACATGCAGAACAATATAGCAAATAAAATAGGTGCTACTCCTTCTTCCTTTTTTTTGACTTTTGACTTCTTGAAGAAAAGATAGTACAAGAGTAGGTAGGTGACTTTTGTGGGCAGCTTTTGGGGAGTGGGTAGCTGACTTTGTACAGCCTTGTAGGCGACTGTAGCTGGCTCTTTTGGGGGCAGATTGTAGGTGGCTTTGTAGCTGGGTTTTGGGGAAGCTTTTGGTAGGAGTTTGTTGTTGGGTTTTGTGGATGGGTTTTGCAAATTTGTAGGGATAATGGCTGGCGTTTTTGGAGGTGATGGAGGCTAGGCTGTGACGGTTGGGGTGGTGGCAGAAAGGGGTGGTGGAAACAAGTCCACACATACACAAGCACAAGTAATGACAAACTAGCCACAACAAAGCAAGAAAACACAACACAAAGAAGACACAAAAGAGGACGCAAGAAGAAATGGAAAGAAGACTCAAAGGAGCTAACCGAAAGGTGGCTCGGCTGAGGTGGTGGCTTGGCGTTGAACCGGTGCTCTGATACCACTTTGATGCGGGGTCAGCCGCGGATGCCCGATCTTGACGCCAAGGACTCGATTGAAGATGAAAGATAGAAGAGAAGAGACAACAAAGAGGTTAGAAATCTGAAATGAACAAAGACAAACAAGAGGGATATAGGGAGAACCAAGAGATGCAATGGAGAAACCCTTGGAGCTCGAAGGACACCAAGAACCAAACCAAATGCACAAACAACCCAACCTTGTACAATCTTACACACCAATGGACGAATCCAAAGAGCACAAGAAGAAGGCTCGTGAAGCCTACGAACACCAATCTTATGGAGGAGATTGACACACGCAAGTCAGCCAAGCTAGTTCGAATCAACACTTGAGAAACACTCCCATGGAGCTCTCGTTTTCATTGTGCTAAAAGCAACATTTGATTTCTGAAAAGTCTACCACAAAATGACAACAAATTGGCCTTAATACTCCCTAGAGGCACGGCCCAAAACAAGCCCAAAAGGCCCAAGTAAGGCATTCCAAAAGTAGTCTTAAAACATACTTAAAACAAAGCAAATAAGACAAGTCTTCGGCTGGCCCACATGGCCTTCACTCAAGCAATGATGGCTTGGCTTGAGTCCTTGTGAGTGGACCATCTTCCCTTGTGGGCACCTTAGGTGAAGCCTCGGATGCTCCCGCATCAGGTCTTATGGGTTTAAAATTGAAATCATTTTTTTTATACAAATTTGTTGAAATTATGAAGAGAAAGTAGTAAATAATGATGAAATTTGTTTAAATTTTGTAATTGTTGGATCAATTTTGAGAAAAAGTTCATTTGGAATTCAAATATAGAGTTTGTTGTTTAAAATTAGGGTTGGTCGTGTAGGGTAAACAGTAGACATAATGTATATAATAGTTTTTTATCCATCAGCTAAAATATATCATTTATAAGAAAAATAGAAAATTAATAGATCTTTTTATTTTCATTATCTAAATTTATCGTGATACATATTTTTCTCGTTCGAGTAGGACAAGGCAATTGAATTTTCTCATTATCGCTTTAATACTTTTGCATTTAGCTCAATGATATCGGATGAACAATATAATTTCACTTAAAAATATCTAGTGATCGTTTACTCTTCAGAATTTTAGCCCCCACTGAGCTAAAATCATGCGTCCGTCCCCGAGTACGATGATGATCAGTGGAGGAAGAAATAAGATCTCGGAATTGTTGAAGTGCGGAAGACGGGATGGGGTGTGTTGCCAGGAAATCTGTTGTGCACTTGGCCTCCCAAAAGTATTGGAAGACCTGAAAAGACGTAAAGGACGAAAGCAAAGAAGAAATATCCATAATAATGGAATGGATTTCCCAAGAAATTTTCCAAATGCCTCGGATCGAATTAATGACCAATAAATTATCGCCTTCGATAATTAGATATTTGATATTGAGCCTAGTAACAGATTGAATACCTGAAAGAGCTGCTAGCGCCTCACTACGAAGTATAGAAGTTGAAGGGGTCTATTCTCGGTAAAAAGAAAGAACTTTTCCATTATTATCTCTGAGGATGTAGCAAAATGTGAGGTATTATCGTTTTTCTTAAAACCATCAAAATTAAGTTTTACCCGGTTCGGATGTGGTTTCTTCCAAGAACAGTTTGTAATCAATGCACGGTTTCTTTTGATGGTTACTGGTTTTATGGATTCAGTGGATAAGGTCCAATCTTGAAAGAATCGCCAAGCTTGGTTTGAGGGGTTGAAGTTAATGGGAGTAGGAGATTGGCGAAAGATAAGGTTATTACGATGATTCTAGATGGACCACCAGAGAAATAGTAGAGGAACATGATTAGAATTGGATTGTCTGAAGTACTCAAAATTGTATTGAAAATCTAATGTATATTGAAGAGAGACGGAAGATTGAAGTTTTAATTCAAGGTTAGATATCATTGACTGAGTGAATGGGCAAGTGAAGAACAAGTGATTAAGATCTTCCGTAGTTTGACATAGCTGGCATGTGGAGTAAACGGAGTTGTAATGACGGTTAAGACGTTCCGTGGTGGGAAGGTCATCAATGACAGCCTTTCAAATAAAGTTTTGAATTTGTGGAGGGATCTTCAATTTCCAAATCCAAGAGTAAGGTTGTGTTTGGGGATTATGGAGGGCGCAATGGTTCAGTTTATGTGTGGAAGAAGTGGTAAATTTTCCGTGAGAATTAAATGTCCAAAGAAGTTGGTCTTCCATCTGTGTTACCGGTATATGTATGTTAGTAATTTAATCGATGATGTGCTGAGGTTACAGAGTTTGTAAGTAAGGTAAATTCCATGGGTGGGATGGGGTGATGAAAGAGGATACAATTATATCAGATGCAGTATTGTTGCATAAATAAGGAAAAAGATCACAGTTTGGAATCCAAGAATCAGACCATAATTTAACTGTTTGACCATTTCCGAGCTCCCAGCTGAGACCTTTCTTAAATTCATCGCGGAGATGTAGCGGACGTGAAAATTGATAGGACTGTTTGGCTTTCTTACGATACGAGAAAAGATCTGTAGAAGTAAGATATTTTTCCGTGATAATTCGGACCCATAAATTGTTAGTCTCAGTTAAAATTTTCCATAATAACTTCATTTGAAAGGATATTATAAATAGTATATGTCTCTATGTTACGTTAGTTTAGGTAAATATAAATTATATATTTAAGATAATTTTATTTTATTATATGAGTTCGGATCTGGTGCGAATGGGTATTACTGTACGAAATGAGAATGCATGCGGGCCGCCCAATAAAATGATCCAATGGATATTATATTCAGAAGCCCAGCGGCCCAAACACGAAGAAGCAACTCAAACGCGATTCTCTGAAGCGTCTACGACATGCGTTGTATGATACCCCGTATTTTTGTAAGGTTATTTTGGGAATTACGGAATTTTCCCGAGTACCCGTTGTGTACGTCGGATTTAATTCAGGTAGCTAGAGACATTCTGTAATGTGCTCTGTATCTGTAATATTTTTTTCAGTGAAATAATATACAGACAAGGTGCCTTAGATTTTAATTGTCGTTCGCGTACGATAATTTTTATCCCGGTTTAATGTCTTATCCGTTCAAAGCTGAACGGGCGGGAAAAAGGATCACGGCGACCGCCGTAAAGTCGCGGCGACCGCCGTCGTGAGACCCAAGCACGGCAACCGCCGTAAAGATACGGCGCCCGCCGTTCCAACGCCCGAGGAGGTAGCTGATGTGTCATGCCATGGCGACCGCCGTAAGTGCCGTCATCGTTGCCCAGCAGTCGTTGCCCGTTGGTCGCCGGCGTTGTTTCTGGCGAGCGCCGAAGTAGCTCTAGGCCCTCGTGTTCGAACTCCAGATGTGTTGGCTATAAAAGGAGGTGCTGGGGGAGAGGTTTTGAGCCATCCAAGCACCAAACCTCTGCCAAATTTGCCTCTTGCCGGAGTTGTGCCTTCACCGGAAATTTCGAAGCTTTCGTCGGTGTTGTAGTGGTGTTTCCAGCAGCCTTTGTGAAGCCTTGTGGTTGCCTTGGAAGGTCAGAAACCAAGCCAGGCTGAAAGGGGTCGAAACGCGCTTTGTTTTGGTGAGATTTCTCTCGTCTCTGTCGCCCGTGTTCTTCACGGCGACCGCCGTGTTCTTCACAGCAACCGCCATGTTCTTCACGACGACCGCCGCCAAGAACGGCGACCGCCGCCAGTGCCCAGAACGCCTTCGTGGCTTTGGCTTGGTCGGTTGTCGTCGTGGCGTCTTTCCTTTCGTGTTCTTTCGTCGTGTTTAGATTCGTACTGTTTATGTCGGATCTAACTTAGGGTTCCTTTTATGGGTCGACTCGAAGGTTGTTGTGCTGTCGGAACTATATCGCGTCGAGCCCAGAATCCAGTTGACGTCTTTAGACTATTCTGCGGAGTAAGGCAAGTGGCGGTTCGCTCTTGCTCTTTCGTTCCATATTTACATTAATTATCAGTAGTTTATCTGAGTAATTAATTTGGAATGAATATTCTGTTTGTCTGGAAACGGTTTTGATAAACTGTTTTGAAAATCATATAATAGGTTGTATATCTGTTAGAACAACGCTATTATCTGTGATCGCCTTTCGGGCCTTTATGTGGATTTATCCTGTAACTATTGTTGTGCTGTAACTGTTTAGTTAGCACTGTTAAATAGGAACGTTACTCGGACTCTGTCCAATCGTTTATTTATAATCTAGTATCGGGATGGCTCGTCCCCATCTGGTACTATTCTAAGATCATGATCGGTCTCTTACACATGTGTGTAGAGACAGGACACTTAGCTGGTGTCACAAACCTTTCGGTATACGTCACTCTCATGTGCCGTCCCACTGGTGGGGTACACATGTAAAAGTCTATAACGTGATGTGTGTTTTTGAAACATAAATCAGATAAGTGCTACCTTGACGCATATAATTAATACACCTTGGGCGAGTAGTGCAGCTAAGTTATAGTGCAGCTAGGAAAACTCGTCTTGACTTGAATGTAGTACGTTCTCTTTCCAATCTGGATTCGCTGTAGGCGATGAGGTTGGTCATGAACCGAAGCATCTCAGTCAGTTTTAAATCATTGTTGAATGATTCTGTAATATTCCAGATTTGTCATTACTTTCTTAAAGACTCAATCTCTTGGAGTCTCTTTTCGAGTTGATTTCTGTGAAGATTCAGTCTTCCAGAATCTTCTCCTGTGCATACCTCTTGTTTATTCCAGTAGGAATATGATGGTTGACTACCGTTATCGGTTATTATCCGAGAAGCGATGAGTCTAACCTAATATGACTGCTTCGAACCAGTCTGCTTTATACCCTTGCTAGTCTATTCATTTAGACTAACCAACCAATATTTTCCCTTGCATGGTTGGCTGGTGTCATCCGTTCGATTCGGCACATCAGTTAAGAAGTAGCTCAGAAGATTAGAAGGACTATGGAGTCGGCGGTGGTTTTTGAATATTTTAATTATTTTTTTAATCAGGTTATGATCCTTTGGACAATAACTCCGATTGTAATGTACTTTCTTAGTCTTCCGCTGTGTTTGGTTTAAACTATGTTTTGACCTATTCGGGATTGGGTTGTAATCCCGTAACTCTTATTTCTTTGACAATGTTATATTTTGGAATTTAATGCTTGATCATTGTGTATCAATTGCATTTCATAAATTGTATTTAAATGGTAAAGCCTTGGGTGATCTCGGTAAGGAACACTGGGGTCACTGGCGGTAATACCTTTCCAAAAGGGTTAAGTTTTGGGGGTGTTACAATTGTGGTATCAGAGCCAAAGGTTTTAAAACGGGTTTGGAATTTTTATAAACCATTTATCCGTTTTCGAAATGCTTTAAAGAGGGCTCTGAATTTTCATTCTGAAAAGAATTTTAAAAAACACCGTTCATAGTCGTGTCTTCTTTATAGTCTGATATAGTAAGCTTGCTTCTATGTCTAGAAAGACTAATTCCTTCCTTATTGTTCGATAGGATGGGTGTCTGCTTTTCTATTGGTAGGGGGTCGGAAGACGCCAAGTCGGATCAGCCGAGGCTAGATTTTCCGTTACCTCAGCGATGTTTCGAGGTTGGAGGCCCGAGTAGCCCACCTGAAGACGTCAAGCACGTTCTCCCCGAGTCAGTTGTCCTTGTAGCCAGGAATGCTATGGTCCCTAGACCTGCACCTGTGCCGCCACCAAGGGTGGAGGAAGTACAGGAATGAGAGCAGGAAGATGAGTTATCAAGGTATGAACAAGGGGTTTACCAAGACGACTTTCTACTGGGACCAATTCCAGAGGAGATCGAGTACGAGGACGAGGAAGAGGAGATGCTGAAGGTAGATCCTGTCGAGGATGATGATATGATCGAGGATGATTCCGAGGATGAGGATCCCATCGAGGATGATCCCGAGGATGAGGATCCCATCGAGGATGATCCCGAGGATGAGGATCCCATAGAGGATGATCCAGAAGAGGATCCAGAGTTGGACCTTGGAGGGCAGAATCAGGAGCCCGGTACAGGATTGTCATCAGTGCCAGAGTACGCACCCATGTCAGAAGCTGATTGGAAGGCACTGTATACCGAGTACGGTATTAGGAGAAGTGACATGGAATCTCAGCCTATCCCTACTCCAAGGAGATGGAGGTCGGAATCCGAGCTGCAGGAGGCCGAGAAGGTCCATATCGCTTGATATATTGCATAAGTATGACCCATACTTTACAGCAGCATTAGAGGGATGAGCTGATCGCCAGTACTCAGAGGAGGGCTGGAATAGGAGGACCAGTCATGGATGACCCATACTTTACCATGACTGAGCTAGGACTATGTGCTTCAGGGTCAAGCAGGGTGCGAAACCCATCGCCAGAGCTCGATGGTGAGCCTAGCCCGAAGAGACCATGTACGAGTAGCCAGTCGTATGGGAGACATTTTGGAATGCCTTGAGGAGGAGTGGCGTTGCCTATCGTAGTAGTTTCGTTTCTTAGTATTCCAAGTTGTACTTTGTGTAATATTTCAGTATTACGGCAAGTACTCTGAGAAACACTTATATCTTCGAGCAATGTTGTCCAAACGCTCGAATGATAAACTTATGTGTAACTTGTGTAAGAATTCGAAGGTTCATCTATAAAATACCAAGTTGATCTATTCTGAGTAATTTATTTACGTTGATATATTGCATAAGTATATTGCATAATATTAATGTATTGAATGCTTGGAATTTGATCGGTAAATAGATGGTGAACCCAAGAAGCACGAGGAATTCGACTCGAGCCGGTGTTGGGACTAGCCAAAACCCCAGACCAGCAGGAAGAGGTGTTCAGGATGAACACGAGTCTGAGTCTCGCGTCCAGCAGAGGCGTGAAGGTCAGGATCAGACCCAGGCGCCGACACTATTTGACGTTGCAGCTGTTGAGGCGATCCGAGGGATCGTGATGCAGGCTATTGCAGATGTCTTGAGACCAAGTGCGCCTCAAGCACAAGAAGTGCCTATTCACGCAGCGGTTCCTGATGTTGTGGAACCCAGAAACCCCGTGATACAAGAGACTGCCGTTAGGGCGAGGGACAGCTATGGTCGCGCTCTTAAGACCATTACTTCCATGAGACCCGACTGCTATAACGGGAAAGGGGAGCCAGTGGCAGTGACTCATTGGTTCTCCCATATGGAGAGGCTGTTCAGGAACGTGGAGTGTACGGAGGCCGAGAAGGTCCATATCGCTTCTCTTCAGCTGAAGGAGGAGGCTAGCGAGTGGTGGGAGAGCACTGGTTTGGCTGAGAGCCCAGTGTTGACTTGGTCGATGTTCAAGACCAAGATGGTTGATCGCTTTTTCTCTTGTGCTATGAGAGAGGAGAAGCATAAAGAGTTCTTGTACCTTCAGACTGATGGTCTGAGAGTGACCGAGTTGGCATCTAAGTTCAACCATCTCCTACAATACGCCACTGCCGAGATCACCAGCGAGGCTCAAAAGATCTGGTAGTTCCACGAGTGGATGAACCCGGATATCAAGCCATTAATGGTGCACCACACATGCTCTACCTTGGAGCAGTATGTGGATTGTGCCTATAAGCTGGAGGTAACTCTCGAGGAGTCGACCAAGAGGCGCAACCGACAGAAGTCGATGCAGAATCAGAACCAGGGAGGTGGTTTTAAGCGCCCTGCGCCACCATCTAACTTCGCCAAGTCCGGCCGAGCTAGGACGGAGATGACGCAAGGAGGATCGACTCAGCAGTCAGGGCAGACCAGGAGTACAGTTCAGTGTTATAACTGCGGTACTGCTGGGCACAAGAGCACTGAGTGTCGGAGGGAGAAGAGGCCATGCTTTGGGTGTGGACGTGATGGTCATCTGCAAAAGTTCTGCAAGCAGGGGAAGCAGAAGGGAGTAGAGTCGCAGCAAGGGTCAGTTCATCAGAGCAACCGACCTAGGTTTAAGCCTGCCGAGACTCCTAGCCCTTCAGTACAGACGACTGCTCAGAACAGGGGAAAGGCCCCAGCTGTTTCTGGAAGTCAGGGCCAACGCTTGTACGAGATGCGTGAGGCAGATGGACCCAACGCTCCGATTGCTCAAGGTACTCTATACCTTCACTCTACTTCAGTGTGCATTCTGTTTGATTCTGGTGCTACGCATTCCTTTATTTCGGATAGCTGTGTTAGCAAGTTAGACTTAGTGTGCAATGATTCGTGCGACCCTTTCGTCGTTAATCTTCCTAATGGAGAACGTTTGGTGGGAACCAAGCATTTGTTCGACTTTCCGATTACCATTCAGGGTACGAAATTTGAGACAGATTTAATCTGTATAGCCATGGCTCCATACGACATTATCCTCGGTATGGATTGGATGACGCGTCACAAGGCGGTGATCGACTTCAGTTCAAGAACGGTGACGGTGTCATCCGGGGGCCAATTCGTGTGCAAGTTCAAAGGTCGAAATGACGCTGATAACGGCAAGCCGATCAATGCGATGGTTGCGTTTAAGCTACTACGACAAGGATGTATCGAGTACCTTTGCTACTTGGATTCGCCCGCGAAGGATGAACTTGAGGTTCTTGATATTCATGTAGTTAGGGAATTTTCGGATGTCTTTCCGGAAGAAATTCCAGGATTACCCCCGAACCGTGACGTTGAGTTTTCTATTGATCTCGAGCCTGGTACGATGCCGATTTCCAAATCACCGTATCGGATGGCTCCGGCTGAGATGCAAGAATTGAAGAATCAACTTGAAGATCTTCTTGATAAAGGTTATGTCAGGCCGAGTGCATCGCCGTGGGGTGCTCCGGTATTATTCGTCAAAAAGAAGGACGGATCGTTCCGACTTTGTATCGACTATCGAGAGTTGAACAAGGTGACGATCAAGAACAAGTATCCTTTGCCTAGGATTGATGACTTGTTGGACCAATTGCAGGGAGCAAAGGTTTTCTCCAAGATCGACTTAAGATCTGGATATCATCAACTCAGGATTCGGGAGCAGGACATTCCTAGAACTGCGTTTAGGACCAGATATGGTCATTACGAGTTCGTAGTGATGCCTTTTGGGCTTACAAATGCTCCAGCTGTCTTTATGGATTTGATGAACCAATGTTTTCACCAGTACTTGGATAAGTTCGTGGTGGTTTTCATCGACGACATCTTGATCTACTCTCCGAGTGAAGAAGTCCACGAGGAACATCTGCGGATTGCCTTGTCAATCCTTAGACAACATCAACTTTTTGCTAAACTGTCTAAATGTGAATTCTGGATAAAGGAAGTGGCTTTCTTAGGCCACGTGATCAATAAAAATGGGGTTATGGTTGATCCCCAAAAGATTGAAGCGGTGGCCAAATGGACACAGCCCTAGCGTGAAGGAGGTACGCAGTTTTCTTGGACTTGCCGGGTATTATAGAAGGTTCATAGAAGGATTTTCAAAGATCGCTCTACCTATGACCAATCTACTCCGCAAAGTCCACAAGAAGTTTGTCTGGAATGACAAGTGCGAGGTCAGTTTCTAGGAGTTGAAGCGACGGTTGACCTCGGCACCCGTGTTAGCACTCCCAGAAGGGAATGACGATTATGTGGTCTATAGTGATGCTTCCAAGTGTGGTCTTGGTTGTGTTTTGATGCAAAGGGGCAAAGTCATTGCTTATGCATCCAGGCAACTCAAGACGTACGAAGAAAACTATCCGACCCATGATCTTGAGTTAGCAGCGGTTGTCTTTGCGCTAAAGATTTGGAGACATTACCTCTACGGTATAAGATGCCAAGTCTTCACTGACCACAAAAGTCTCAAGTATATATTTACTCAGAAGGAGTTAAATATGAGACAACGCCGCTGGCTAGAGTTGCTCAAGGACTACGACATGGAGTTGTTGTATCATCCGGGCAAGGCTAATGTAGTAGCTGATGCACTAAGCCGGAAGACAACGCATGAGACTATAGTTGCTCTACTTACTGCTCAGACCAAGCTAAACCAAGAGTCATGCGACATTGAAGTCTTGTATGACCAGCGTAGAGGGTACCTGAGTATGATGGAAATTCAGGCTATACTGCTGGATCAAATCAAAGAAAGCAAGTCGATGACATCATCTTGGTAAAGTTAAGCAGTGAAGTGATGGATGGGAAAGCTCCCAGTTTTGTGGTTCAGGATGATGGATCACTTTGGTTTCAGGATCGGATCTGTGTGCCTGACACAGAAGGTCTTCGTCAGTTGGTGATGAGAGAAGCTCATTCATCTGCTTATTCTGTGCATCCTGGCTCTAGTAAGATGTACAAGAATCTCAGGAAGAAGTTTTGGTGGCCAAACATGAAGTGGGACATAGCAGACTTTGTGGCAAAGTGCTTAACTTGCCAAAAAGTCAAGATCGAACACCGCAGACCAGGTGGTGAGATGCTACCTCTCCCCGTGCCAGAATGGAAATGGGAGGACATTTCCATGGACTTCATCACTGGGCTACCCAAGACTCGAAGTCAGAGAGATGCTATCTGGGTAATTGTGGATAGGCTTACGAAGAGTGCTCATTTCATAGCCATCAAGACCACATGGGAAACCCAGAAGCTAGCTGAAGTTTACCAGAAGGAGATTGTCCGCTTACATGGCATTCCTAAGACCATTGTATCGGACCGAGATGGCCGTTTCATGTCAAGATTCTGGAAGGAACTTCATAAGGCTATGGGAACCGAGTTGAGGTTCAGTACAGCGTTTCATCCTCAAACAGATGGCCAGTCTGAAAGGACCATCCAGACTCTGGAGGATATGCTTAGAGCTTGTGTGCTCGATCGTTCGACTAGCTGGGAGGACAACATGAGTCTGATTGAGTTCACATACAACAATAGCTGGCATGCTACAATCAAGATGGCTCCGTTTGAAGCTTTGTATGGTCGCAGATGCAGATCTCCGATTTGTTGGGACGATAATGCCGACAAAATTCTGCTTGGACCAGAGTTGGTCGAAAGGACGGCTTCAGACATTGCTTTGATCAGACAAAGGATGTTGACCGCTCAGAGTCGACAAAAGTCCTACGCAGATCGGAAGCGCAGGACTGTCGAGTTCAAAGTCGGTGACAAGGTTTTTGTCAAGGTATCGTCATCCAAAGGAGTTTTCAGATTTGGTAAGCGTGGGAAGCTTAACCCTCGCTACGTGGGACCATTCGAAATTCTGGATAGAGTGGGATCTCTAGCATACCGCTTGGCGTTGCCACCATCGGCACACCCGGTGCATAACGTGTTCCACGTATCTTTACTCAGAAAGTATGTACCAGATGAGTCTCATGTACTTAGTTACGAGGACATCGAGATTCAAGCTAATGGTACTTATGAAGAGTTGCTCGTGCGCATTTTGGAGCGTCGGGAGAAGCATTTGCGCAACAAGATCGTACCTTTGGTACGAGTGCTGTGGTCTAAGTCAGGGACCGAAGAAGTTACTTGGGAGACGTGGGAAACCGAGTCAGATATGCTCAGGCGTTTTCCCGAGTTATTCTCGACCTAAGTTTCGGGGTCGAAACTTCTTGTAAGGGGGAGGAGATGTGATACCCCGTATTTTTGTAAGGTTATTTTGGGAATTAAGGAATTTTCCCGAGTACCCGTTGTGTACGTCGGATTTAATTCAGGTAGCTTGAGACATTCTATAATGTCCTCTATATCTGTAATATTTTTCTCAGTGAAATAATATACAGACAAGGTGCCTTAGATTTTAATTGTCGTTCGCGTACGATAATTTTTATCCCGGTTTAATGTCGTATCCGTTCAAAGCTGAACGGGCAGGAAAAAGGGTCACGGCGACCGCCGTAAAGTCGCGGCGACCGCCGTCGTGAGACCCAAGCACGGCGACCGCTATAAAGATACGGCGCCCACCGTTCCAACGCCCGAGGAGGCAGCTGATGTGTCATGCCGCGGCGACCGCCGTAAGTGCCGTCATCGTTGCCCGTTGGTCGCCGGCGTTGTTTCTGGCGAGCGCCGAAGTAGCTCTAGGCCCTCGTCTTCGAACTCCAGATGTGTTGGCTATAAAAGGAGGTGCTGGGGGAGAGGTTTTGAGCCATCCAAGCACCAAACCTCTGCCAAATTCGCCTCTCGCCGGAGTTTTGCCTTCGCCGGAAATTTCGAAGCTTTCGTCGGTGTTGTAGTGGTGTTTCCAGCAGCCTTTGTGAAGCCTTGTGGTTGCCTTGGAAGGTCAGAAACCAAGCCAGGCTGAAAGGGGTCGAAACACGCTTTGTTTTGGTGAGATTTCTCTCGTCTCTGTCGCCCGTGTTCTTCACGGCGACCGCCGTGTTCTTCACGGCGACCGCCATGTTCTTCACGGCGACCGCCGCCAGTGCCCAGAACGCCTTCGTGACTTTGGCTTGGTCGGTTGTCGTCGTGGCGTCTTTCCTTTCGTGTTCTTTCGCCGTGTTTAGATTCGTACTGTTTATGTCGGATCTAACTTAGGGTTCCTTTTATGGGTCGACTCGAAGGTTGTTGTGCTGTCGGAACTATACCGTGTCGAGCCCGGAATCCAGTTGATGTCTTTAGACTATTCTGCAGAGTAAGGCAAGTGGCGGTTCGCTCTTGCTCTTTCGTTCCATATTTACATTAATTATCAGTAGTTTATCTGAGTAATTAATTTGGAATGAATATTCTGTTTGTCTGGAAACGGTTTTCATAAACTGTTTTGAAAATCATATAATAGGTTGTATATTTGTTAGACCAACGCTATTATCTGTGATCGCCTTTCGGGCCTTTATGTGGATTTATCCTGTAACTATTGTTGTGCTGTAACTGTTTAGTTAGCACTGTTAAATAGGAACGTTACTCGGAATCTGTCCAGTCGTTTATTTATAATCTGGTATCGGGATGGCTCGTCCCCATCTGGTACTATTCTAAGATCATGATCGGTCTCTTACACATGTGTGTAGAGACAGGACACTTAGCTGGTGTCACAAACCTTTCGGTATACGTCACTCTCGATGAAACGTATACTAAGATGTGTCGTCCCACTGGTGGGGTACACATGTAAAAGTCTATAACGTGATGTGTGTTTTTGAAACATAAATTAGATAAGTGCTACCTTGACGCACATAATTAATACACCTTGGGCGAGTAGTGCAGCTAAGTTATAGTGCAGCTAGGAAAACTCGTCTTGACTTGAATGTAGTACGTTCTCTTTCCAATCTGGATTTGCTGTAGGTGATGAGGTTGGTCGTGAACTGAAGCATCTCAGTCAGTTTTAAATCATTGTTGAATGATTCTGTAATATTCCAGATTTGTCATTACTTTCTTAAAGACTCAATCTCTTAGACTCTCTTTTCGAGTTGATTTCTGTGAAGATTCAGTCTTCCAGAATCTTCTCCTGTGCATACCTCTTGTTTATTCCAGTAGGAATATGATGGTTGACTACCGTTATCGGTTAGTATCCGAGAAGCGATGAGTCTAACCTAATATGACTGTTTCGAACCAGTCTGCTTTATACCCTTGCTAGTCTATTCATTTAGACTAACCAACCAATATTTTCCCTTGCATGGTTGGCCGGTGTCATCCGTTCGATTCGGCACATCAGTTAAGAAGTAGCTCAGAAGATTAGAAGGACTATGGAGTCGGCGGTGGTTTTTGAATATTTTAATTATTTCTTTAATCAGGTTATGATCCTTTGGACAATAACTCCGATTGTAATGTACTTTCTTAGTCTTCCGCTGTGTTTGGTTTAAACTATGTTTTGACCTATTCGGGATTGGGTTGTAATCCCGTAACTCTTATTTCCTTGACAATGCTATGTTTTGGAATTTAATGCTTGATCATTGTGTATCAATTGCATTTCATAAATTGTATTTAAATGGTAAAGCCTTGGGTGATCTCGGTAAGGAACACTGGGGTCATTGGCGGTAATACATTTCCAAAAGGGTTAAGTTTTGGGGGTGTTACACGTTGAACAAAACTTTCAAAACAAAAAAGAAAGCAACTGAAGCGTCATTTCATCTCTGTGTAAACGAACTGCTCCGATTCTCGGAAGAAAAAAATGAGAGAGACAACCTTGAAATCTATAAACCCTAGGTCCCTTCACCGGCGAAAATAAAGCACAATCATCTCCAGTCGTTCAAGATCGATCACAAAAAATAAGCAATGACCACCGGCGACATCAACACACAAGAAAAACCCGGTAAAAATCTACTTCACTTGCTTGTTCTTCGTGAATTTTCGTTTTACTGTGTTCGATTTTGAGCTTTTACTTCGTATATGAAATTAAGGTGAACATTACATGCTTATTGAGTTCGGTTTGACAATTTTTAGTTCGTATATGAAATCAAGGTGAATATTACATGCTTATTGTGTTGGATTTTGCAATTTCTAGTTCGTATATGAAATCAAAGTGAGCATTCCATGTTTATTGTGACCGATTTTGTAAGTTTTGTTTCGTATTTTATGACATCATTTTATATTCTTACGATTCGAGAACATCTAGTAAGAGTAACACAGATATGAGGACCAAACGCCTTCATGATAAGAATGCAGCTGATAAAACTACTACAACTGACAATACAGGAACATAGACAATTGGGGACAAATCAGCAACCATCACTGAAGCTGAAAACAACTCAAACACCACTACAAATGGAGGAATAGGTAATGTTTTATTCAGTGTTTCATATGTGCATGAGATACATAGTAGCTTGTGCTATTATAAATAATTGTGTGTGCATCTATTTCAAATAAAAAATATTTGTGTTGATTACATGCTTATTGAGTTCGGTTTAATTAGTTTTCAGTTGTCTTTCAACACTGTATGTGCATGTATTTGTTATTGTATGTGCATGTATTTGTGCATGAAATACATAGTAGTTTGTGCTATTATAAATAATTGTGTGTGCATCTATTTCAAATAAAAAATATTTGTGTTGATTACATGCTTATTGAGTTCGGTTTAATTAGTTTTCAATTGTCTTTCAACACTGTATGTGCATGAATTTGTTATTGTATGTGCATGTATTTGTTATTGTATGTGCATGTATGTTGATAGAAACTAGGACCATATCACTAAATAATAGGGATGGAGTCAAAACAAAAAAGTGAAGACAATCAAATATGTATCACTCAGATGAAAAACAACACCACAACAATTCTTAAAATCCAAGAATCATGTAAAATACAAAAAAAACAATTGTATGTTCTTTGATTTAAACAACTATGCAAATGTAATTTAGTGTAGACTAACTCACATGTGCATCAAATAAATACTATCATGTGCTTAAGAAAGTATTTGTATGTGCATTTGTTTAAACAATTGCATGTGTTATATGCATGGTTAAATTAAAGTTTTCATAATGTGAATCAATCCAGATTGCATGTGTGTTCATCAACTTAGTAAAAATGTTCATATTCACAAATTGGAAAAACAAAAGGCGAAAGACAACTGCAAGGAAAAACATACCGCCAGGATCAAAGCCTCTTGTTATAAGAGAACCACGTAGGACGAGTCCTAGATTTCAACAAAAATAGTCCGAAGAAATTGCCAATATGTCAAAGAGAAAGGGGAAGGAGCCAATGATTGAGGAAGAGGATGATCCACTGACCCAGCAAGACGAGGACGACGAGTCCCCTCTAGCAAAGATTATATCCAAGCTTAAAAGGCCAAGGAGCTCACAAATTACAAAGCCTAAATCAGGGTCACAAGCTAACAAGGGAAAATCACTAGCTACTACAAAACCAAGGAAAAAAATGAAGGTAGGCATGAGAGAGCTTAAAACACAGTATGAGATGTTGAAGACAAGAAGCACACCTAGATTGTTAGTTGAGACGGTTGCAGAGATGAGTACATTACAAAAGCAAGCTCTAAGGGAGATGGGTTTTGAAAGTCTGATTCACTGGAAAGTTGAAGAGATTCCTGGTCGTATTAGCTACTGGATTATTGAACATTTTGACTCTGTTTCTTGCACAATAAAGATTGGTGATACTGGAAATGTGATTAGGATAACAGCTGGGGATGTTCAGAACTACCTTGGATTACCTCGTGGAGGACAGAGAATTGAGGTTTCAAAGAACACAAGTGATTTTGAGCTTCTAGAAGAATTTAAGCAACAGTTTGAAAAAATACAAGATGTAGAAACTGGTGTGTTGAAGCCGAGGGACCTAAGGACGATTAAACCTTCTGATGTGAGCAACAAGTTGCTCAGTTGCTGCATACCTAATGACTGGTTTAAGAGGAATTTTCTCATCCTATTCAACTCACTTGTTCTGGAAAGTCACCAGAATGGGAATATAAATGTGAAAGTGCTTGATATCCTCAAAGACACTCGGAAAATTGCTGAATTTGATTGGTGTGAATATGTTTTGAGAATGTTAGTTGAACAAGCAGAGGCTTGGGCTGAGACTAACAATGGTTATTTTAGAGGACCCATTCTATTACCACTGGTATGAAAATTAAAAATATATTGTTTTGAAATTAGTTTATGTGCATCATTTTTATATTGTGTGTTTATGTTTTTATATATATATGTGCTTCTTCTTAACATTAATTAATACTATGTGTGCTTAAATTTCGGTATGTGTATGATTCTTATACAGTGTGTGCATGTGTGTAGATATATAAGTACTCTTTTTTGTCATAGATAAATATTATTTGGGAATGATGTTAAATATGTGCATAATTCTTATACAGTGTGTTCATGTGTTTAGATATATAGGTGCCTCTATTTATAATTACTTAACACACATCTTCTCCACTCTTATCAATGTATACATATGTATGTGCTTCTATTTATGCTTAAGTATTCATGTGTATTGCTTTGTTTATCAGATAATATATGTTGACCGCATGACAATTAGAAATGAAGAAACACCTAGGGGGTTTCCAATTATCAAAGAATGGAGCACACCATTACTCAGGAAAAGAGAAAAAGATGAAATAAGGATTGGAGGGTTTGGTTTGGGATATCTCCGAGAAAGACCGGAAGTGGTAGATCAACAACCAAAGCCTGCTGTTGTTGACAAAGATAAGAACACAACAACTCCAGAAAAGAATGCAGAACAGACAAGCGTCGACACAGAAGAGGGTTTACTGGTATGTAATAAATTTTACAATTGATAATTCATTGATTACATGTGTATGGAATGATAAAATTAATAAAAACAAATAATGTATACAGGCTTTTCTAGTGGAACACATAGAAGAGGGTAAAGAACTTGCACAATTCATAAGAAGGTTCCTACTCAGAATACAACAAGATCCAACACAATTAGCCAACAACAGCTTGTTCAACAAAGTAAATGAAGCTCTTGAGAAGATGTTGAATCTCAAGTTCAGTTCCCTATCTCAAAAACAACCACAAACTCAGGACGATACATTGTCACAACAACAGTTTTGGGCACAAGCTGAGAAGTGCCTAGAAGAAATTGAAAAGACAATAAAAGCTAAGGAGTCTTATGATGGACCAAGTTATAGTTTGGGTATTCCTGGATTGACTCCATATGGGCCAGAAGTAGAGCCATTTTTTGGTGTTGTGCATATAGCAAAGCAGTATCAACCCGTAGCAAAGCAATATCAAAGACAATGTCTAAAAAAGAATATAGATAAGGTAAGTGAAGAAGTATCTTGTGCAATATGTTATGATTCTTATTTACTATTGCTTTGCTAATAAGTTTCATGCATTTTTCTCAGGGTGTTCCTAGTAGTGCAGTTGTTGAGGAAAATATTGAGGATATACAAGAGGGGGATAAGAATGAGGTATATAAAGACTGATGTTTGTATAACTTTTGTGTGTGCATCATAAAAGCCAAACATGTGCACTTTATTTGAACTATATGTGCATCATTTTAAATTTGTTCATTACTATTATACTGCATGTGCATCTAAATGTACTTGTGTGTGCATGAGATAATACATAGGTGTGCATGTAAATGTAAATATGTAAACATAAGAGAATACCTTATGTGCATGTAAAATTAAATGTGTATGCATGCAAAATCTGAAATAAGTTTGTGTGTTTTTAGCAGGATAACGAGGATGAAGTAATACATATTACGGATCATGATGTAGCTGTGAAGCATCATGAAACTGCACACAATGTAATGGAAACAGAAAAGATTTCAAAAAGGGTCCAAATTAAGGTGGTGAAGGGTGAGATCAAAGATAAGAGGATAAGGAAACCATCTGAATACCACAAGTCACCATACAAGAAGAGAGAGATTGATGTAAATGAGAAACCATCGGCTGCAGAGAACAAGTTATACAAATGGCTAACTAATGACTCATCCCAAGCTAAGTAATGACATTCACATTTCATAATAACATCCAACCTTACATGCTTTGTACATTATGTTTTAATAACGTAAAACTATATTGCAGGGAATTGGTATTCAAAATGGGGACCATACAAGCTTTGAAGGAAGACTTTATGTCCATGAAGGAGGGTCAAAGCTTGGAAAATAACATAATTGACATGTGGGTCAATTTGTTAAACGTGAAAGAACAGTTGAAGAGTGATCCAAAACCTCTTAGATTGTTTCTGACAACTGAAATAGTGGTACGTATAACACATACACTAAAAAGGTGCTTGTGTTCACTCATTTGTTTCTGTGTGTGCATACAGATATGCTTGAGTGTGCATCATTTCAATCAGTCATTTTATATAAATGAGTGTTCTTGTACTTATACTTGTGTGTGTTTTCAATTGATGTAGTTTTTCGCATTGACACAAACACAAAAACCCCTCAGTGAAAGGCTTAATTGGTTCTACGAATCAATGGAACAAGCATTGGAAACGTTCAAACCTAAGAAGCTCAGTGATATTGATATGGTAAGCACAAATATGTGCATCATTTCATAACTATATGTGCATCATTTCATAACTATATGTGCATCATTTAGTGTGCATCTATATTTACATGCATTTGATTTTTTTTTTGTACACATACAGTTTGTGTTTCCAATATACCACTCGTCTCACTACTATGTGATGTCCATAAATGTCAAGAATCCAAGATTTGATATTCTTGACAATTCAGCAGCTGATGTTGGTATAGACGAGAAATATGGAAACATACCATCTGACTTGGTGAGTTTTGAAATGAAATTTTTAGATGTGCTTAACTTTTTATGTTGTAAATATCATTTTTGAAACACATTGACCTTTAAATGTTTCTTTGTTCTGTTTGCAGAGACATTTCTTTGTGGAGTTTTTACTGAAGAATAACATGCAATTTAAAGCTTCCATTTTCAAGGATGAAAAAATGGTGCCAACTGAGAGGCTGGAGATGCCATGGAGAGACAATACAAACAAGATCGATTGTGGCATTTTTACAATGAGGCACATGGAGACTTATTTCGGCAATGGATTAACCGACTGGAAATGTCAACTCAGGAAAGAAGATAGTAAGCAAATAGCAACCATGAGGGTGAAGTACTGTCATTCCATCATTGACAATAGCTGCAATGAGGTGAAGAACAATGTGTATGACATGGTTTCAAAGGCAAGCAAGAAGAAGTAGATGTTGAATTTGAAACAGTGATGAATAGGATAATACGTTTATTGTTAGTTGATGAACATTTGGTAGTGGCCAGTTGGTTATATAGTACTTTTGATGACAGAATGGCTTTTTTAGTTGGATAGTACTTTTGATGACATTTGGATAATACTTTTGTAGTATAATTCCAATACAGAATGACATGTTCTAGTACTAATATGAATGAAATAGTCGTTGAATGTCTGCATATATTTGCAGTTGTGTGTGCATAACTGTGCAACACAATATATGTCAATGTGCATGAGATAATTACTTGAGTGTGCATCACAATAGTGCATCTAATCATGTGTTTTAAAATTGTATCAAAGGTCAAGCATTCAATAATTTGGTTATGCATATGCATACATGAAGGATTGAATGTGCATCAAAATCGAACATTCAATAATTCATGTTGTGTGTATGTAATATATTCATATAAGTTGTGTGTGCATGTATTTGAAGTTGAATGTGCATGTAAAACTATTAGAATGTGCTCTCATTTTCATGAGTTTTCAGTTATACATTAACAAACGTAAGAAGATTATACTAGAAGATTTATATCAATAACTGGTAATAAAGGTCCAAGATCAAAACACAAAGTATTCGAAAATTATAAAAGAAATACATTCTCTCTTTATAAATGAAATGAATCAAGCACTAGTTTTCACTTTCTTGCATGTTCTGCTGTTGTGTCTGGGCTGGTTACATATTGTGCACAACCTTGTTTCCTTAGATGTATTTTCTCTTATTTTCTCTACCACACCTTTAATACGTGTTCCTCTTGGCCTGCCCTTGTTCTTGGACTGTGGAGGAGGAAGAACATCAATTCTCTCTGGTATAGGCCCAACAAACTTCTCAAATCTACTCTGAGTGCTATGAGTTGTTGCTGAAGAGCCAGACTGCATTGAACGGATATACAAATCCTTGTGATGTCTTAAGACACCCAGTAAATCATTCATATGATCAGAATTATCCTCAATAAGATTGATACAAGAATGCATCTCCGAGAACAGCTCAGAAACAAGAACCTTATTTTCATCCAACTCTAACCCTTGCTTAAAGACAGAACCATCTATCTCAAACGTTGGCTTCAATGTTGACTTCTTTGTCCATCGAGCTTTAATAAATCTGCTAGGCAACATATCCATACCAATATTTCTTAAAACTGTGAACATGTGAGAGCAAGGGATACCAACATTTAAGAACTTGTTGCAAGAGCAAATCAAATCTTCGCTGGATATAATATGTTAGACAACAAAGATTTTACTACCACATCGTATGTTATAGCGATGAACGTCCACATCCTTCATAAAATCAACAAGAAGACAGTCAAAAACAGAAGCATATATTTCATCCTGCACATCATAGAAGACGTTAAGAGTATAAACTGACGCACATTGCTTCTCCATCTGCAAAGGTGTCTTCAATGATGGATAACAAGTAGATGAGTCTAGGCCAAGTTTCCGCTGAGTATGCCTCTGTGAATCAATCGCATTATCATATTGCAACATAAACACAACCAACGATGATGTTCTCCCTATGAAGTTAGAGAAGAAATAGTTTTGACTTTCAGACCTTGAAGTTGTCCTAAGCAAACCACCCATGCTAACGTCTTGGAAGAACGCAGGAATCCAAAAATGACGTAAATCAAACATGGTTTTCAACTAGTTGTTTGACTCAAGATTAAAGTCAGAGATAATAGAAATCCAAGCCTCCTCAAACTCATGTTTCTTCAATTCATTACTCCAAACAATAGCATTAAATCTCTTCCTGAACTCCTCAGTCTCAGATGCATGAACTTTAACCTTCACAGGCACTTTGAACATAATATGCCACATACAGAAACGGTGAACAACATTGCTAAAAACTTTTTCAACTGCAGCTTTAACAGCAAGGTCTTGATCAGTTAGCAGCACATATGGCTCATGAACCATTGCTTTCTTGAAGTTTTCAAATAACCAGACATAAGATCCAACATCTTCATTCAACAGTAAGCCAAAAGCAAATGTAATTGAGCTCTTGTTATTATCAACTCCAGTAAAAGGTACAAATACCATATCATACCTAAAACACATTAAAACAAAAACAGTAAGAGTAAGGCATATAGATAATGAGTGCAAATATGTTAAAAAATGTATGTGCATTTATTCAATACTGTGTGTGCATGTGTTTGTTTATACATGTGCATGTTTAATGACTGGTAAGTTCATATAAATTACCTATTTGATTTGTATATTGCATCTGCTGATACAACATCACCAAAAAAGCAAAAACTCTTGCGACCAATAGGATCACAGCAAAATAAACGGCTTAATTGATTAGCTTCATTGACGTCGTAATCAAAATAAAATGCCTCGCATCTTTCCTTTTTACGGAACAAGCTATCAATTACCATCTGACCATCACAACCAATCATATAAGAGTTCAAATCCCTCTTGAAATTCTTGAAGTCAATAATTGTAGCACCTACATCAGAATAAGATCCAACACAATTCTTGAACAACTTGTATGCCGTACTAGTACCAATATTCGATTTTAAGCAATTCATAATGAAGTCTTGATGGTAAGCAGTCAGTTTTCTATTGTTCTTCAGGAAATGTTTCTGTGAATTATGTACCATATTATGCGTGTGATGCTCCTCAAAAATCTTCACACGATAACCATCACGTCCTTCATATCGGAAAGCTATTTTAGCAATACACCCGCATCTATATGAATTCCTTCTTCATTTCTGTAAGCTCTCAGAATTAGGAGTTAAAACACGTACACGTGTATAACCTTGCTTGCTACAAAGCAGATACTTCCATACTGTAACTTTATTGTCATCACACGACTTGGTATCCGTACCCCGACGCACATCAAAACCACACTCATGTGCATACCTATGGTAATACTGAACTCCTTCAAGTGTTGAAAATAATTGACCAACAACAGGCTTAATAACATCTTCACACAGAGGAATGTAGTATTGGGAATTCCCAGGGGAACAGACAACCAATGTAGAGCCATCATTATCTGATTTTCCTATAAAAAACAAATAAGGTAACTAACATTATCCGTATGTGCTTGATTAGGGTACTATATGTGCTTCATTATATAACTACATGTGTTGTTATTTAAAACCACATTTGCTTCTAATTCATCTAAGCGTAAAAAACATAGTTGTATATCAGCCAAATCTGAATGTTTGAAGATACACAATCTTCCACATTCAAATCGACAATAAATCGAAGTTATAACCTAAACTGCATCAACTATTGCTTCAGAATTCAATAAAATCAAACTTACTTGATAAAACAAACATCGAAGAACCAAAATCAATCATGAATTGATCAATTGGACATAGAAAAAGCTTAGAATTGAATGAAAAACCTGGATCCATGCCGAAAGTTGAATCGCAATACCGTAACAACACCTGCAAATACAAAAACAACCAAAAACATCAGTTTCTTCACACAACATCAAACGCAAATCATGGGAGGCAATGGAGAACGATAAGACATAGTGAAGACGAACTACAGAACTTCGAATCGATTAGATTAGGACAATCGAAAAGAGGAGTAGAACGAGAAGGATCTGAATCACGAACGAAATTTGGAGCGAACGAGGAGAAGCAGATGCAAGCTCGTAACTGGAAGTTGCAATAACGTGAAAAGGGGGAAAAGGAACGAAATATCGTTCAACGCGCTTGAACACGCGCGCTCAATCGGGGCAATTTTTTATTGAATATGGAAGGTGGATATTCATTCTTAATTCTCACACTAAAGAGTATTCTCATGGGACACTTTCCCTTATTATATAATATGTTATTGACTAACGTAATATAATATTATAAACATTAAATTATTTTAGGATGTTAAAATAAATGGAAAGGATCAGTCAGAATAATGCTTAAAATTAAAAACAAATATATTATTAATGTAAGAATTTGGCTGTTAGAAAATTTAAGTTTTTTTATATATGAGAATAATTTATTTCATATAAGGTAAAGTTTTGGTAACATGTGAATATTAATACTATTATTGTAACAAAATATATCTCTTATCAAAGTGGAATCTCTGAAAGTATAAGGTAAAAAAAATTGATGAAACATGTGAAAAAAAAATCATAAGTAGCTAATGGGTCAAAACGTTTGCCTATGTGATAAGGTTAAATGGATGACACTTAAAATAAAGCATTTCGACTTTAGAATTGTATATATATATATAGACAAATTAGTTCGGATTTAGAGAAAATATAAAATATAATAGAAAGACGAATTAAGATAGATCTATTATATAAAATTACACAATTATTATTGGGATACAAAATAAATTATATAAAATTATAAATTTCAACAAAAATAAAAATTAATGTATTATATCTCATCGTTTATGGCTTAAGAATTTCATATAATTAAAATAAGTCGAATTTATATATTTTTATTCAATATAAGAACTAAGAAAATTAAACATATCTCATAAAAATTTGTATATTTCTTAGATATATATTTTTATAATATTTTGTTTAATATATATCTCATAAAATATATATTATCATTTATAGTTTTCATTATATCTAATTTGATATCATGTAATGAATCTTGAAGAAGATAATATATATATATATATAAGCTAAGTTTAGAAAATTTGGAAAGTCTAAGTGAAGAGGCTACATAAGTAAATATAAAATGATTTTTCTAACCTATGTTTTTAGGGCATATGTTAAGCATACTCGTTGGAAAGATTTGCTAGATATCATTAGTTTAGATATTTTAATTATTTTATAAAAGAGTTTAAGATTTCCTATTTAGGGTAACAGCTTCCTCTAAGCTTAACATATGTCGTTAGGCCATAGGTTAGAAAAACCGAATATTAAAATATGTAAAGGGTGAAAAAGCAATTGGCTAAATACGGGGCATAGCTAATTGGACAACATGTAAGAAAAATAATTTGAGCTTTTGTATATATATATATATATATATATATATATATATATATATATAGAGGGGCGCTCAGGTGAAACGACTCTTATGGTGAAACGAGTGCACAATTATGGAGCGTCAGATTGAAGCAAATGGATGGCTAGATTAGGAGAGAGAAAATAGAGTGTAGTGGGGGTGTGAAACATGGAATAAATATCACCACTAAAATAGGCAATTAGAAGGAGATTGGAGAGAGAAAACGTGGATTTGGTCCAGAAATCTGTTTAATCGTTTTGCATATCGATATGAAAAATTTGCATATCGAGACGATAATTGTGAATATCGTTTAATGTTCTTTGCATATCTGTTTATTTTGTTCATGTTCCATCGTATTCATGCTGATATTCACTGTCTTATGTCGGATATTCAAGTATGGTGAGTGCTTATTCATTATGTATATAATGCATCCACTGAATTGAAAAAAAAGTGTGCATATCAAAACACATTATTTGAATATCGTTCAAGTATTTCTGAATATCTGTTATTCGGTATCATACATATCCCATCCATACAAATGAATATCATAGTCATGGTCATGGAAATAATTCATAATTACAAGTTACATATCATACAAGTAAATTCTGCATATCACTGTATAAAAAATGCATATCCCATCCACATAATTGCATGGCCGCGATCGCTGCCCTTGAACCGCGCCCGCGACTTGTTCTTTCCTAGCACTCATCGAGATCTTCATTGGCCGCGCTCATGGCTTATTCTTCATATCAATGTATAAAAAAATGCAAAGGTCATCCACACAAATGAATATCACATTCACGACCAATGAAATAATCTATCATAAAAAATTACATATCATACAAGTATATTCTGCATATCAATGTATGAAAAATGCATACCACATCCACACAAATGAATATCACAATCACGACCAGTGAAATAATCTATAATAACAAATTGCATATCATACAAGTATTATCTGCATATCAATGCATGTAATATGCATATCTATTCCAAAAATAACAAAAGGGAAAAAAATAACAAAAGGAAGAGACGATTTATAATGTAATTAATTTAATCACAACCAATGAAATAATCTATCATAAACAATTGCATATCATACAAGTATATTATGCATATCAATTAATGGAAAATGCATATCCCATCTACACAAATGAATATCATATTCTCGGCCAAGAAAATAATCCATAATTACAAATTGCATATTATACAAGTATCTGCAAATCACTGTATGAAAAATGCATATCAAGCCCCTGTTAGGTTACGAAAAAACAAAACCCTAAAATTCCAAAAAAAAACAAATGCCCTAAAATCAACCAAAATCGAAGCAAAAACAACATATGCCCAATCTATACTAAGAACAACAACCTAAATTCAACAGGAAAGTCGGAAAATATCTAATGGGTGATGGATGATGAAAAATAACAAACTTGGGGGAAATTCGAAATTATTCCAGATGTTCTAATTGAAAAGGATTACATCTAATCCAAGGCATTTACCGCTCCTGTTACTTCATATTTCTTATAGGGTAGTTTCATCAAAAGAAAGTACAATAAAAAATAATAGGGAAAACAGAAAAGAAAGTACCAAAAAAATTCAAAATTACTGTTTTTCGGTGATTTCCGGGATCAAAAGCCAAACGCCAATCTTTCACGTGGTTCTACAGATCCGATGTTGGTGACGACGGGGAGATCGGCGGCTGATGCAGGGGCGAAGGAGAAACCGTTGAGGATGGTGCAGAGGGAGCGACGGAGACAGGGGTGGTGCACGGTGAGGCGGATCTGCAGATCTGGGCTGATGCGAGCAGATCGAAGACGGATCTGGGCTGATGTGATTTCTTGGCAAGCAGCGCAATCTCGACCGAACATAGGAACTCGGCCACGGGAAGAGCTTGGTCGTCAATGGCGAACTCGGCGTCGGGAGAGAGATGAGGGAGAGATGGTGAGGGTCGCCGGCGGGAGAGAGATGAGGGAGAGATGGTGAGGTTGATCTGTGGGAGAGAGGGGTCTTCGAGAGAGGTGAATCCAAATGGAAGTTGAAAAGTCGTAGAAATAGGAAAGGGTAGAAATCAGATCCCATAAAATTAGAAAGGTGTGGTAATCAGGTGTGGGTAAATATTTTTTCTCATTTTGAATTTTTCTAGATTAAATCCCAGTCATCCATCCTAATCAAATCCGACGCTCTATATTTGTACACTCGTTTCACTCTAAGGAGTTGTTTTACTAGAGAATAAATCTATATATATATATATATATATATATATATATATATATATATATAGAGAGAGAGAGAGAGAGAGAGAGAGAGAGAGAGAGAGAGAGAGAGAGAGAGAGAGAGAGAGAGAGAGAGAGAGAGAGAGAGAGAGAGAGAGAGAGAGAGGGTTGTTCGGATGCGAACAGGCCCCCATGCGAACGTGCAGACTGATCTGGCCATTGGATCTTTAATCATCGGACGCGGTGACATTTTCTTAGATAACCCAAAGTTAAGAGAACACAAGTTGTTAAATAGTTTTAAATCAATGACTGACATTAAAGTTTGATTAAAAGAGGTTATGTGTCACGCAGATGCTTCATTGATGGCATTTTGTAAATTCAAATATTTAAATAAAAGAAAATCAGTTTGTGATGCATATTTTGTTGAGATACGGTGCAAATTGTTACTAGTACACATTTGTGTGTTCTTATTATGCACATTTGTGTTGTGCTACGGTACACATCGCTACAATGCACATTTGTATTTTGTTATGACACATTTTTGTTGTGTTGTGATGCCCATTGTTAAAGCGCACATTTGTGTATTGTTATGATGCGCATTTGTGTTGTGCTACAATGCACATTACTACAGGGCACATGTGATCGATCAACCCTGGTCAACGACGGGTCAACGCCTGGTCAATGACAGTCAACGGCGGTTAATTATAGTCAACGGTGGTCAACATTGGAGATCCTTGGTCAATATTGAAAGTCACTACGATGCACATGATGTGCAATACAGCATACATGAGTGTGCATCGTGGTGAATGTGCATAGCACTCATGAGTGTTCATCGGAGTGCACATGAATGTGCACCATCTAGCATGTGATGTGCACCGTTTGCATAGTCTGCATGGGAACATGCGTCACATATGATTAATTCACTATATATATAGATAGATTACTAAACCACAACATAATTAAGTCACGTGTTCTTCCCACAATACGCCACCTCAACTTTTAAAAAAAATCACTTAATTACAATATTTTCTACTTCATTTAAATGTCTTCTGTGTCTTTACTTTTCAATTGCATGTTTATTTGTTGAAATCATATCTTAGGATTATTATGAAAATTTACGTATATATACATTGAGAGAATTATCCCCAAAGGATAAGATCAAATCATTTTCTAATAATCTTCGAAGATATGATTTGACCAAATATAACTACAATTGTATAGTAGAAGTACACAACATATTTAATGGATAACATTTTGATTATCATTAAAGTAGAATTTAGCAAATTTATTTCCAATATACTATATAATATTAAAGTAGAATTTACCTACGAACAATTGTTGTTTTCATATTGCACCACATCCATTATTGTCACATGTTTATTCCACATGACACCATGTCATTATTTTGTTTTTTTACTCTATTTTTATTATTATTACATAAAATATCTTAGATATGAAATTGATTTCTTTTTTAACATATAGACTATTCACATTTGATCTTGATTTCCTTATTACGTAGAATATACTTATTTTTTAAATATTATCCTTTAACCTTTTCTATTTAATTAGCCACATTTTATTCCAAATTTCTTCTAATTCATTTATTTCCATAATTCATTTATTTCCATGTATATGACCTGATTTAATATATTATGTATGTACGAAATCACATTCATCTTTGTCAATTGATTATTAGTAGAGATTTCCTTATGTTATCATACTTATGTTAATTTCATTTACATTGTAATTAAATTTATTGTTTATTTATTTAATATTTTTAAATATGAAATCAATATGTTTTGAATAATTTAAAATAATATCAATATAAAATTTTATCAAGAGCACGATGTGATACCCCGTATTTTTGTAAGGTTATTTTGGGAATTTTGGAATTTTCCCGAGTACCCGTTTAGTACGTCGGATTTAATTCAGGTAGCTTGAGACATTATGTAATGTGCTCTGTATCTGTAATATTTTTCTCAGTAAAATAAAATACAGACGACGTGCTTCGGATGTTTATACGCGTTCGCGTACGATAATTTTTATCCCGGGTTAATGTCTTGCTCATCAAAAGCTGAATGGGCGGGAAAAGGCAAAAACGGCGACCGCCGTACAGTAACGGCGCCCGCCGTCGCTGGGCCCGATGTGTCAGGCCGTCGTCTCCTACTCTGGGCTCGCCAGAGCTAGGAACGGCGACCGCCGTAGGCAAAATTGCGGCACCCGCCGTGATTACCCAGAGGTCATTAACCGATGGTCGCCGGCGAGCTCTGGCCGCGCCGATCTAGCCCTGCTCGGCCTCGTCTAGGGTGATGACGATGTTCCCATTGCTTTGGCTATAAAAGGAGGTGTTGGGGGAAGGGTTTTGAGCCATCCCAGCACCGAATCTCTGTCAAAATTTCCTCTCGCCGGAGTTTGTGCCTCTCGCCGGATTTCTGGAGCTTTCAACGGTGGCCTTTGGTGTTGTTCCAGTAGCCCTTTGAGAAGCTTTTGGTTGCCTTTGGAGGTCAGAACCCAAAAAAAGTCAAAGGAGGCCGAGTCGCTCGTGTTTTGGGTGAGTTTTCTCGCCGGTTCTGTCATCTGAGTTCTTCACGGCGACCGTCGCGTTCTTTACGGCGACCGCCGTGATGAATTGCGGCGACCGCCGCCAAGAACGGCGACCGCCGCCAAGAACAGCGACCGCCGCCAGTGCCCAGAATGCCTTCGTGGCTTTGGCTTGGTTGGTTGTCGTCGTGGCGTCTTTCCTTTCGATTTCTTTCGCCGTTTTTAGATTCGTACTGTTGTTATGTCGGATCTAACTTAGGGTTCCTTTTATGGGTCGACTCGAAGGTCGTTGTGCTGTCGGAGCTATACCCGTGTCGAGCCCGGAATCCCGTCGTTGTCGTTAGGCTTGTTTCTATTATGCGGATTAAGGCAAGTGGCGGTTCCCTCTTGCTCATTCGTTCCATATTTACATTAATTATCAGTAGTTTATCTAGGTAATTAATTTGGAATGAATACTCTGTTTGTCTGGAAATGGTTTTGGTAAACTGTTTTAGAAAACAAAATATTGATATTATAATAGGTTGTATATCTGTTAGAACAACGCTATTATCTGTGATCGCCTTTCGGGCCTTTATGTGGGTTTATCCTGTAACTGTTATTGTGATGTAACTGTTTAGTTAGCACTATTAGATAGGAACGTTACTCGGACTCGGTCTAGTCGTTTCTTTATAATCTGGTATCGGGGTGGCTCGTCTCCATCTGGTACTATTCTAAGATCATGATCGGTCTCTTTCACAAGTGTGTAGAGGCATGACACTTAGCTGGTGTCACAAACCTTCCGGTGTACGTCACTCTCGACGAAACGTATACTAAGATGTGTCGTCCCAATGGTGGGATACACATGTAAAAATCGAATAATGTGATGTGTGGTTTGTAATATAACCAGATAAGTGCTACTCGACGCACATAATTAATATACCTTGGGCGAGTAGTGCAGCTAAGTTATAGTGCAGCTAGGAAAACTCGTCTCGACTTTGATCATAGTACGTTCTCTTTCCAATCTGGATTCGCTGTATGCGATGAGGTTGGTCGTGAACCAAAGCATCTCAGTCAACTTTTAAATCATTGTTGTATGATTCTGTAAACATTCCAAATTTGTCATATTTCCTTAAAGACTCAATCTCTTGGAGTCTCTTTTCGAGTCGATTTCTGTGAAGATTCAGTCTTCCAGAATCTTCTCTTGTGCATACCTCTTGTTTATTCCAGTAGGAGTATGATGGTTGACTATCGTCATCGGTTGTTATTCGAGAAGCGATGAGTCTAACCTAATACGACTGCTTCGAACCAGTCTGCTTTATACCCTTGCTAGTCTATTCAAGTAGACTAACCAACCGTAATTATTCCTTGCATGGTTGGCTGGTGTCATCCGTTCGATTCGGCACATCAAATCGAAAGTAGCTCAGAAGATTAGAAGGACTATGGAGTCGACGGTGGTTTTTGAACGTTTTAGTTATTTCTTTAATCAGGTTGAGATCTTTTGGACAATGGCTTTGATTGTAATGTATTTTATAAGACTTCCGTTGTATTTGGTTTAAACTCTGTGTTAGCCTATTCGGGATTGGGTTGTAATCCCGTAACTCATGTTTCCTTGACAATGTTATGTTTTGGAATTGAATGCTTTGATCATTATGTATCATTTGTATTTCCTATATTGTATTTAAACGGTAAAGCCTTGGGTGATCTCAGTAAGGAACACTGGGGTCACTGGCGGTAATACCTTTCCAAAAGGGTTAAGTTTTGGGGGTGTTACAGTTGTGGTATCAGAGCTAAAGGTTTTAAAATGGGTTTGGGATTTTTATAAACCATTTATCCGTTTTCGAAAATGCTTTAAAAAGGGCTCTGAATTTTCAAAGTAAAAAGAATTTAAAAACACCGTTCATAGTCATGTCTTCTGGATAGTCTGATATAGTAAGCTTGCTTCTATGTCTAGAAAGACTAATTCCTTCATCGTTATCCTATAGGAGATGGGTGCATGTCTCTCTCAGAAGAAGGGGTCGGAAGATGCCGAGATGGATTCACCGTCTCCCGGGAGGCTAGACTTCCCTATACCCCAGAGGTGCTTCGAGGTTGGAGGCCCGAGCAGCCCATCTGAGGAGATCAAGCATGTGTTTCCTGAGTCGGTAGTCCTGGTGTCAAGGAATGCTGTAGTTTCTGTGACAGCGCCAGTGGAGCCACCAAGGGAAGAATGACGATTACCAGATGGATGTGATTATTGAAGGGAGCGATGAGGAAGATGAAGAAGAGGACCCCATAGAGGATGACCCCGAAGAGGAATAGGACCCCATCGAGGATGATCCCGAGGAGGATACCGAGATGGACCTCAGTGGACAAAACCAGGAGTCCGATGACTTGAGGCACTTGCTGGTGGATAGTCAGGAAACGGGGATGCAATTTATTCACCCCAGTTCAGAGCTACCACATGTGCAAGAGTTGCCACCAGTGCCAGAGTACGCACCCATGTCAGAAGCTGATTGGGAGGCACTGTATACCGAGTACGGTATTAGGAGAAGTGACAGGGAATCTCAGCCTATCCCTACTCCAAGAAGAAGGAGGTCAGAAACCGAGCTGCAAGAGATCCTCCGCCAGAGCGAGGTAATCTCTGCAGAACAGCAGCGTCGGAGGGATGAGCTGATCGCCAGTACTCAGAGGAGGGCTAAGATAGGAGGGCCTGTCATGGACGACCCATACTTTACCATGACTGAGATAGGACCATGTGCTTCAGGGTCTAGCAGGGTGTGAAACCCATCGCCAGAGCTCGATGGTGAGCCTAGTCCGAAGAGACCTTGCACGAGTAGCCAGTCTTATGGAAGACATTTTGGAACGCCTTGATGAGAATTGGCGTTGCCTATCGCAGTAGTTTCATTTCTTAGTATTCCAAGTTTGTACTATGTGTAATATTTCAGTATTGCGACAAGTACTCTGTGAAACACTTTTATCTTCGAGCAATGTTGTCCTAGCGCTCGGATGATAGACTTATGTGTAGCTCGTGTAACAGTTCGAAGGTTCATCCATAAAATGCCAAGTTGATCTATTCTGAGTAATTTCTTTACGTTGGTATATTGCATAAGTATATTGCATAATATTAAGGTATTGAATGCTTGGAATTGGATCGGTAAACAGATGGTGAACCCAAGAAGTACGAGGAAATGGACTTGAGCCGGTGCTGGGACTAGCCAAGATCCCAGGCCAGCAGGAAGAGGTGTTCAGGATGAGCACGAGTCAGAGTCTCGCGTCCAGCATAGGCGTGAAGGTCAGGATCAGACCCAAGCGCCGGCGCTGTTTGATGCCGCAGCTGTTGAGGCGATTTGCGGGATTGTAATGCAGGCAATTGCAGACGTATTGAGACCCAGTGTGCCTCAAGCGCAGGAAGTGCCTACTCACCTAGCGGTTCCCGATGTTGTGGAGCCCAGAAACCCTGTGGTTCAGGAGAATGCCGTCAGGACTAGAGACAGCTATGGTCGCGCTCTTAAGACCATCACTTCCATGAGACCCGATTGCTATAACGGGAAAGGGGAGCCAGTAGCAGTGACTCATTGGTTCTCCCATATGGAGAGGCTGTTTCGGAACGTGGAGTGTACTGAGGCCGAGAAGGTCCATATCGCTTCTCTTCAGCTGAAGGAGGAGGCTAACGAGTGGTGGGAGAACACAGGTTTGGCAGAGATCCCAGTGTTAACTTGGTCGATGTTCAAGACCAAGATGGTTGATCGCTTTTTATCTCGTGCTATGAGAGAGGAGAAACATAAAGAGTTCTTGTACCCAAAGACGGATGGTCTGAAAGTGACCGAGTTGGCATCTAAGTTCAATCATCTTTTGCAGTATGCCCCTGCCGAGATTACCAGCGAGGCCCAAAAGATCTGGTACTTCCACGAGTGGATGAGCCTGGATATCAAGCCGTTAATGGTGCACCACACATGCTCTATCTTGGAGCAGTATGTGGATTGTGCCTATAAGCTGGAGGTAACTCTAGAGGAGTCGACCAAGAGGCGCAACCGACAGAAGTCGATGCAGAACTAGAACCAGGGAGGTGGCTTTAAGCGCCCTGCGCCACCGTCTAACTTTGCCAAGTCCGGCCGAGCTAAGACGGAGATGACGCAAGGAGGATCGACTCAGCAGTCAGGGCAGACCAGGAGTTCAGTTCAGTGTTATAACTGTGGTACTGCTGGGCACAAGAGCAATGAGTGTCAGATGGAGAAGAGGTCGTGCTTTGGGTGTGGACGTGATGGTCATCTGCAGAAGTTCTACAAGCAGGGGAAGCAGAAGGGAGTAGAGTCGCAGCAAGGGTCAGTTTATCAGAGCAACTGACCTAGGTTTAAGCCTGCCGAGACTCCTAGCCCGTCAGTCCAGACGACTGCTCAGAATAGGGGAAAGGCCCCAGCTGTTTCTGGAAGTCAGGGACAACGCTTGTACGAGATGCGTGAAGCAGATGGACCCAATGCTCCAATTACTCAAGGTACTTTATACCTTCACTCTACTTCAGTGTGCATTCTATTTGATTCTGGTGCTACGCATTCCTTTATTTCGGATAGCTGTGTTAGCAAGTTAGACTTAGTGTGCAACGATTCGTGCGACCCTTTCATCGTTAGTCTTCCTAATGGAGAACGTTTGGTGGGAACCAAGCATCTATCCGACTTTCCAATTACCATTCAGGGTAAGGAATTCGAGGCAGATCTAATCTGTATATCCATGGCTCCATACGACATTATCCTCGGTATGGATTGGCTGACGCGTCACAAGGCGGTGATCGACTTCAGTTCAAGAACGGTGACGGTGTCATATGGGGGCCAGTTCGTGTGCAAGTTCAAAGGTCGGAATGACGCTGATAACGGCAAGCTGATCAATGCGATGGCTGCGTTTAAGCTACTACGACAAGGATGTGTCGGGTACCTTTGCTACTTGGATTCGCCCGCGAAGGATGGACCTGAGGTTCTTGATATTCCTGTAGTTAGGGAGTTTTCGGATGTCTTTCCGGAAGAAATTCCTGGATTACCCCCGAACCGTGACGTAGAGTTTTCAATTGATCTTGAGCCTGGTACGGCGCTGATTTCCAAATCACCGTATCGGATGGCTCCAGCTGAGATGCAAGAATTGAAGAATCAACTTGAAGATCTTCTTGACAAAGGTTATGTCAGGCCGAGTGCATCGCCGTGGGGTGCTCCGGTATTGTTCGTCAAAAAGAAGGACGGACCGTTCCGACTTTGTATCGACTACCGAGAGTTGAACAAGGTGACGATCAAGAACAAGTATCATTTGCCTAGGATTGATGATTTGTTGGACCAGTTGCAGGGAGCAAAGGTTTTCTCCAAGATCGACCTGAGATCTGGATATCATCAACTCAGAATTCGTGAGCATGACATTCCTAGAACTGCGTTCAGGACCAGATATGGTCATTACGAGTTCGTAGTGATGCCTTTTGGGCTTACAAATGCTCTAGCTGTCTTTATGGATTTGATGAACCGATGTTTTCACCAGTACTTGGATAAGTTCGTGGTGGTCTTCATCGACGACATTCTGATCTATTCTCCGAATGAAGAAGTCCACGAGGAACATATGCGGATTGCCTTGTCAATCCTTAGACATCCTCAGTTTTTTGCTAAATTGTCTAAATGTGAATTCTGGATGGAGGAAGTGGCTTTCTTAGGCCACGTAATCAATAAAAATGGGGTTATGGTTGATCCCCAAAAGATTTAAGCGGTGGCTAATTGGACACAGCCCCAGAATGTGAAAGAGGTGCGTAGTTTTCTTGGACTTGCCGGGTATTACAGAAGGTTTGTAGAAGGATTTTCAAAGATCGCTCTACCTATGACCAATCTACTCCACAAGGTTCACAAGAAGTTTGTCTGGAATGACAAGTGTGAGGCCAGTTTCCAAGAGTTGAAACGATGACTGACCTCGGCACCCGTGTTAGCACTTCCCGAGGGGAACAACGATTATATGGTCTATAGTGATGCTTCAAAGTGTGGTCTTGGTTGTGTACTGATGCAGAGGGGCAGAGTCATTGCTTATGCATCCAGGCAACTCAAGACGTACAAAGAAAACTATCCGACACATGATCTTGAGCTAGCAGCGGTTGTCTTTGCACTGAAGATTTGGAGGCATTACCTCTACGGTATAAGATGCCAAGTCTTCACTGACCACAAAAGTCTCAAGTATATATTTACTCAAAAGGAATTGAATATGAGACAACGTCGCTGGCTAGAATTGCTCAAGGACTACGACATGGAGTTGTTGTATCATCCGGGCAAGGCTAATGTAGTAGCTGATGCACTAAGCCGGAAGACAACGCACGAGACTGTAGTTGCTCTACTTATTGCTCAGACCAAGCTAAACCAAGAGTCATGCGACATTGAAGTCTTGTATGACTAGCATAAAGGGTACCTGAGTATGATGGAAATTCAGGCTACACTGCTGGATCAGATCAAAGAAAAGCAAGTCGATGACATCATCTTGGTGAAGTTAAGCAGTGAAGTGATGGATGGGAAAGCTCCCAGTTTTGTGGTTCAGGATGATGGATCACTTTGGTTTTAGGATCGGATCTGTGTGCCTGACACAGAAGGTCTTCTTCAGTTGGTGATGAGAGAAGCTCATTCATCTGCTTATTCTGTGTATCCTGGCTCTAGCAAGATGTACAAGGATCTCAGGAAGAAGTTTTGGTGGCCAAACATGAAGTGGGATGTAGCAGACTTTGTGGCAAAGTGCTTAACTTGCCAGAAGGTCAAGATCGAACACCGCAGGCCAGGTTGTGAGTTGCTACCTCTCCCTGTGCCAGAATGGAAATGGGAAGATATTGCCATGGACTTCGTCACTGGGCTACCAAAGACTCGAAGTCAGAGAGATTCTATCTGGGTAATTGTGGATAGGCTTACGAAGAGTGCTCATTTCATAGCCATTAAGACCACATGGGAGACCCGGAAGTTAGCAGAAGTCTACCAGAAGGAAATTGTCCGCTTACATGGCATTCCTAAGACCATTGTATCGGACCGAGATGGTCGTTTCCTGTCAAAGTTCTGGCAGGAACTTCATAAGGCTATGGGAACCGAGTTAAGGTTCAGTACAACTTTTCATCCTCAGACAGATGGTCAGTCTGAAAGGACCATCCAGACCCTAGAGGATACGCTTAGAGCTTGTGTACTCGATCGTCCGACTAGCTGGGAGGACAACTTGAGTCTGATTGAGTTAACGTACAACAATAGCTGGCATGCTACAATCAAGATGGCTCTGTTTGAAGCTTTGTATGATCGCAGATGCAGATCTCCGATTTGTTGGGATGATAACACCGACAAGATTCTGCTTGGGCCAGAGTTAGTCGAAAGGATGGCTTCAGACATTGCTTTGATCAGACAAAGGATGTTGACCGCTCAGAGTCGACAGAAGTCCTACGTAGATCGGAAGCGCAGGACTGTCGAGTTCGAGGTCGGTGACAAGGTGTTTGTCAAGGTGTCGCCCTCGAAGGGAGTTTTCAGATTTGGTAAGCGTGGGAAGCTTAACCCTCGCTACGTGGGACCATTCGAGATTCTGGATAGAGTAGGATCTTTAGCATACCGCTTGGCATTGCCGCCATCGGCTCACCCAGTTCATAATGTGTTCCACGTATCTTTACTCAGAAAGTAAGTGCTAGATGAGTCTCATGTGCTGAGCTATGAGGACATCGAGATTCAAGCTAATGGTACTTATTAGGAGATGCCCGTGCGCATTTTGGAGCGTCGTGAGAAGTAGCTGCGTAGCAAGATCGTACCGTTGGTACGGATTCAGTGGTCCAAGTCTGGATCGGAGGAAGTTACTTGGGAAACGTGGGAAACTGAGTCAGATATGCTCAGGCGTTTTCCCGAGTTATTTTCGACCTAAGTTTCGGGGTCGAAACTTCTTTTAAGGGGAAGGAGATGTGATACCCCGTATTTTTGTAAGATTATTTTGGGAATTTTGGAATTTTCCCAAGTACCCGTTTAGTACGTCGGATTTAATTCAGGTAGCTTCAGACATTCTGTAATGTGCTTTGTATCTGTAATATTTTTCTCAGTGAAGTAAAATATAGACGACGTGCTTCGGATGTTTATACGCATACGATAATTTTTATCCCGGGTTAATGTCTTGCTCATCAAAAGCTAAATGGGCGGGAAAAGGCAAAAACGGCGACCGCCGTACAGTAACGGCGCCCTTCGTCGCTGGGCCCGATGTGTCAGGCCGTCGTCTCCTACTCTGGGCCCGCCAGAGCTAGGAACGGCGACCGCCGTAATTACGGCGCCCGCCGTAGGCAAAATTGCGGTGCCCGCCGTGATTACCCAGAGGTCATTAACCGATGGTCGTCGGCGAGCTCTGGCCACGCCGATCTAGCCCTGCTCGGCCTCGTCTAGGGTGATGACGATGTTCCCATTGCTTTGGCTATAAAAGGAGGTGTTGGGAGAAGGGTTTTGAGCCATCCCAGCACCGAATCTCTGTCAAAATTTCCTCTCGCCGGATTTCTGGAGCTTTCAACGGTGGCCTTTGGTGTTGTTCCAGTAGCCCTTCGAGAAGCTTTTGGTTGCCTTTGGAGGTCAGAACCCAAAAAAAGTCGAAGGAGGCCGAGTCGCTCGTGTTTTGGGTGAGTTTTCTCGCCGGTTCTGTCGTCTGAGTTCTTCACGGCGACCGCCGTGATGAACTGCGGCGACCGCCGCCAAGAACGGCGACCGCCGCCAAGAACAGCGACCGCCGCCAGTGCCCAAAATGCCTTCGTGGCTTTGGCTTGGTTGGTTGTCGTCGTGGCGTCTTTCCTTTCGATTTCTTTCGCCATTTTTAGATTTGTACTGTTGTTATGTCGGATCTAACTTAGGGTTCCTTTTATGGGTCGACTCGAAGGTCGTTATGCTGTCGGAGCTATACCCGTGTCGAGCCCGGAATCCCATCGTTGTCGTTATGCTTGTTTCTATTCTGCGGATTAAGGCAAGTGGCGGTTCGCTCTTGCTCATTCGTTCCATATTTACATTAATTATCAGTAGTTTATCTGAGTAATTAATTTGGAATGAATACTCTGTTTGTCTGGAAATGGTTTTGGTAAACTGTTTTAGAAAACAAAATATTGATATTATAATAGGTTGTATATCTATTAGAACAAAGCTATTATCTGTGATCGCCTTTCGGGCCTTTATGTGGATTTATCGTGTAACTGTTTATAATCTGGTATCGGGGTGGCTCGTCTCCATCTGGTACTATTCTAAGATCATGATCGGTCTCTTTCACAAGTGTGTAGAGGCAGGACACTTAGCTGGTGTCACAAACCTTCCGGTGTACGTCACTCTCGACGAAACGTATACTAAGATGTGTCGTCCCAATGGTGGGGTACACATGTAAAAATCTAATAATGTGATGTGTGGTTTGTAATATAACCAGATAAGTGCTACTCGACGCACATAATTAATATACCTTGGGCGAGTAGTGCAGCTAGGAAAACTCGTCTCGACTTTGATCATAGTACGTTCTCTTTCCAATCTGGATTCGCTGTATGCGATGAGGTTGGTCGTGAACCGAAACATCTCAGTCAACTTTTAAATCATTGTTGTATGATTTTGTAAACATTCCAGATTTGTCATATTTCCTTAAAGACTCAATCTCTTGGAGTCTCTTTTCGAGTCGATTTCTGTGAAGATTCAGTCTTCCAGAATCTTCTCTTGTGCATACCTCTTGTTTATTCCAGTCGGAGTATGATGGTTGACTATCGTCATCGGTTGTTATTCGAGAAGCGATGAGTCTAACCTAATACGACTGCTTCGAACCAGTCTGCTTTATACCCTTGCTAGTCTATTCAAGTAGACTAACCAACCGTAATTATTCCTTGCATGGTTGGCTGGTGTCATCCGTTCGATTCGGCACATCAGATCGAAAGTAGCTCAGAAGATTAGAAGGACTATGGAGTCGACGGTGGTTTTTGAACGTTTTAGTTATTTATTTAATCAGGTTGAGATCTTTTGGACAATGGCTTTGGTTGTAATGTATTTTATAAGACTTCCGATGTATTTGGTTTAAACTCTGTGTTAGCCTATTCGGGATTGGGTTGTAATCCCGTAACTCATGTTTCCTTGACAATGTTATGTTTTGGAATTGAATGCTTTGATCATTACGTATCATTTGTATTTCCTATATTGTATTTAAACGGTAAAGCCTTGGGTGATCTCGGTAAGGAACAATGGGGTCACTGGCGGTAATACATTTCCAAAAGGGTTAAGTTTTGGGGGTGTTACACACGAGAAGTAAGCTAGTTTTATATTAAAAATAAGTGGTTGTTCCTGTTACATTCAATCATTCTACTTCCCGAGCGCACATCTCCTTCTCCAATTTCTTTTTTGAGTTGACATAATATTTTATACGGAAATTTCGCCTGGTGCCCTTCAGTTTTGGTCTTTTCGCAAAATCCCCACAAGTTTTGATATTTTCGTCCGGTAACCCTCAATCTTTGACCCATTTTGCCATATACCCTTCCGTTATTAATCTGTCATAAATCCGTTAAATTTAAAAAAAAAACGTAAAAGGGAAAAAAACGTAAGACGACGCGAAGGCTGCTTCTTCCTCAGCGGAGAAAGAAGAGGACGACGCCGGTGGGGGCTGCTTCTTCCTCAGTTTCGCGAGAACGAACGATGCTGGCGGGAGAACGGACGACGCGTGGGCTAGACGACGGTGCGAAGGGCTGGGCTGCGCGAGGGCTGGGCTGCGCAAAGGGAAGGGGCCTGGACGACGGCGCCAAGCGATGGCCACCGGCGGTTTGAAGCTTCGAGGTACGTCTGCACTTATGAAATTTCGTTTAGGTTTTAGGCATTTTAGAAATTTAGGTTTTAGGGATTTGACTCAATTTAGGTTTTAGGGATTTGAACTCTCGCTCAATGATGCTCTTGAACTCTCGAACTCTCGCTCCTGATGTGGAAGAGTCTGCATTTGGGAATTACGCGGTCTGAGTTTCTGCATTTTTTTTTCTTTTGCTCTTGGTTTCTGGGGTTGATCTGTGTTAAATCATTGGTAACATAGAGTTTGGTTAAGGGCACACTATGAAGTAAGAAATTTTTATGCAGTCGTGGTGTAGTAGAATGCGCTTGGACTTGCTACTGCTAATATCTGCTAATGTGCTTGTCTTTCATATCTCATTTGATTTGATTTGAAATTGTAGGTTTCAGTGTGATTTTTGTTAAAATCAAACTTACGCAGTTTAGTTGCGTCATGTATGTCTTTCACTCTCCTGTCTAATGTATCTCTTCATCTAACCAATCAATTTGAACCTTTTATGGAGCTTTTGTGCTAGGGAAAGCATTAAGGTTTTTTTTTTTTGCATTGGACTCCTGGAATTTGTTAATGTAGACATTTCTATTAGGCTTCTAGTAATACTGGATTCACATGGTTGAAGGTCAGTTCTTGCTTGAGTTAGTTTGAACTTTTGAAGGTTTAGACTGTCTTGTTAGCAATGGGGTTATCTAATCCTATAAGTCTTCCTTTCTCCTTTTAAATTGGGTGCTAAATTATTTCCTGTTTTTTACCATCAACTTATGTATGTCTTGTCTGGCAATGTGCAAGATCTGTTGGTTTCCGCACGTGTATTAGTGGCTTTACCAGAACAGTTTCCTCATATCTATAAGCCTCTTCGAAACTAGTTACCCTCTAATGCCCATTGGCAACAGAGACATGGCCATATATATTTACACTTAATATGTTTTTAGTGCAAGCATTGTCATGCTTTGAATTTTCTCCCCCCCCCCCCCCCCCCCCCTCCCCCCTTTTTGTCATCTTAGACTCTTTCAGCTCGTCAGTTTTTTTATTCTAGTGAGTAATGAATAGGAGTAAAAACTGATATGTAACTTTGGAATTGCACTTATCAGTTTTGAAGTGTAAGGAAAACACTGGCATGGATCATGGTTAATGCCTCTCTTTGTCTCTCCCCTGTTAAGGGTTTTCCTAAGTTCTATAGCTCTATTTCTATCTTCATGAATCACTAATTAAGGCTTTTCCTCTGTGTTGTGTTTTTAATTTCTTTGCCTTTTTCTCCATGCTTGGGAAGTAATTAAAAAGGGTATCTTCATGCTTGAGAAGTAGGGGAAACCATATACTGATAACTGAATAGAGACTGATTCTGTTCTCTGATGTACAGGATGGCAAAATCTCCCAACTTGAACATGTTTTCATCAGAGGCAGCAGAGTCAGGTTAGATAAAGCATCATCCAGCTGTTTACTTTTTAACTAGTCATTGTTGTCCTACAAGTATATTAAGGAACCTTTTTTGCCATCCCAGGTTTATGATCATACCAGATATGCTGAAGAATGCTCCTACTGATTGCATTTTTATATGTAAGAAAGAAATGAGTAGTTTTTGTTCTCACATGTTCTTCTTCAAGTACTCATCTTCAAGTACTCACTTTTATAATTGGTAAACATTGAAAAAGAATTCATCTCTTCAGATGGCATTTACTAAGTACATTATGATGATTTATAATGAGGATGAAATTACACTATGTTATGACTATAAATGGAAGCTTAATTATAAAGCCTATTAGCTCAAATGGTAGAGCATGTGCCTATGCATAAGATATGGGTTCGACTCCTGTATAGGCTACTACAGAAAATTGAATCAAATGGAGAAACATGCCAAGATGGATAACTTAATAGTTAATGACTGAGGTTTGTGTTCAACAGCTCACACGAGAATTTTGCAGCAATGACATGCCAAGATTCACAAAAATTAACAATCACTTTGCACTTCTCATTGCAAAATTCTCAGCAGTAAATTTGATAAGAGGCTTGCTTTCAGTGAATTGTTTATTTGTGCAACAACTTTCTGCACATTGAATCCACATCAAGCAAGTGAACAGACATATTTCATAACATCTTCGATACGCGTCAAGAGAAACTAGTATAGCATTTTGTGAACAAGACCATGACAAAAAACAACCCAAACACAGATCCTTGAAGACAAGATATGGATTTTGTGCTTCCACGATAGTGTCAAGATATAATTTAGTCTATGTGGGACTCGAACCCACATCCACGTAATTGAAAGCACGTTGCTCTACCATTGAGCTAATAGGCTTAAATGTTAATACATGAAAAACATGATGTTGGTGTGTTAAACCTTTTACATGATTACAAAGTTTGTTGAACATGCCAAGACTGACAAGTAGAGTTGAAGAACAACATCAGGTGACAACTCACTATTTTGACAATCAAATTCAGTGCATAAATCACAATGCTCAATTAGTATTACAATATGATGTGAAACTCAATCATCGTGGAAGACTGCAAGTAGGGAAGTTTAGCAGTGGAATTTGTCTCAACCGCTCGGATTCTCTTCATAAATGTTCATTGATAACATTCAGTTTGTATGAAGATACATGAAGCAAGCAAAGATGCATATAACTAAAGTTTCTCATGTCACATTCAGCATTCAGCATTCAGCATGTTAATGCAAAATTTCTGTATATTCCCTGCAAAATCAGCATTCAGCATTCTCCTATAAACCAGTTCAGCATTCAGCATTTGAATGAAAAATCAGCAGCTGCAAGTTCCGGAATCAGCTGGTTGTAAACCTAAGTAAAATCAGTTTCGGAATATTTTCTGAAATTCAAGTTACTACTGAAGCATCTTTAGAAATGTAACTGTCAAGTATTATAATATGAACTGATCTTGTTCAGATAAAATTACTACAAGCATTAGAGCAAGAAACCATCTGTCATTTCCCTTCATAAGATTTTTCAGTTTTCACTCTGTTTAGCTGTACAAAAACAACTCATGAATGCATATACAACAAGTAGTAAATCACAAGACACTCAGTTCTCTTCAGTTTAGATAGAATTTGACTCTTGAAATTATAGTCTCTTCATTCTGCCTCTATTCTCCACTTAGTCCACAACTCCAAATAGACAAAACAGTAGGAAGTTCTGAGTATATATGTTGACAATACTACCTGATTTATGGCTTGAGAATCCTGAGGTTGTATACGTTGATAATAAGGTTCATGTAGTGCATTATGATGTGACTGGATTTTAATAGGGGTCCCACCACGTGTGTTAGCAACATTCTCAGCTGAAGGACATTGATTATCCTGTAAAAGCAAGAAAAATAAGAACCAAGTATGGAATTGATTTATTAATCTTAGCAATAAAACACTGGAATATAGAGAGTAGCCAAAAAAGCAACAAGAAGGAATTGCCATATGGTTTCTCCTAGAATATAACAATCCAAATCCCATAAACCTTAACAGTGAAATCCCTAAGTCTCGCCGCCGGTCGTCATCCAAGCTTTCGCCGCCTTCGCGTCGTCGACCAGCTAGAGATCGAGAAGACGTAGTCGCCCAACTTCGTGGTCACCGACTTCTTGGTCACTGACAGGCCTAAAGTCGTATGCCTAATCAAAGAAATCCTAATATACCTACTAAACAGAGTATAGCAAGCAAGTCAGGGTCGAACCCAAGGGAATCAGGTTATCTATTCTTGTGTTTCTCAAGTCACCAACTAGGAACTAGGGGGGTTTTGTATCGGTTTCTTAGTGACCAAGTAACAAGTAAACAAGTTCGCAAGTAAAGGTTGTGAATATGGTTGGGAAAAGCGCTACACCTGACAAAGATCCACACAACAAGAGATATGGTTGATCACTGAATTCTATTAGTCTCAAGTTCTTATCTTTCCTATAGTTGTCCTTATCCCGATCTTAGGTAACTATTAGTTCTACCAGCCCTAATAGTACTTATTACCAAATCAAATCCGAAAACCTTCAAGACTCAATAAAGCAATAGCATTCAACCAAAGATTCAACAAGATACATGCAATAGAAACAACCTGTTACTATAACATGCAATCAACTCTCTCTCACGATGAACACTCGCAACCCGCTTATGTAAATCGTGTTTGCTACTAGATATGCAACCCGAACCCGGAATCACAAGTCCTAGCAATTAGGAAGATATCAATAGACCTAGGTAGCTACTCTAGATAAATCAACATAAACCAATAAACATTCAAGCACAAGAGAATCAATACAACACAGATAGGAAACGAACAAGAGTAGAAAACTCACAACCAATCAATTGATGGCTTCAAAACGTCAAGTGCAACAATGGAAGCTTAGTTCTTCATAGGGTTTGTGAGAGAAAATGTAACACTCCTAAATTTTAACCCATTTGGAAAGGTATTACCGCCAGTGACCTCGGTTTTCACATTGAAGCCACCCCAGGCTTTACCATTGAAACACAATTCATAAGAACAATTATGATAAAAATTACCATAACTTTCATTTAAAACATAGTCGCGGAATTTCAACACAATTCCAAATGCGACAAAATACAGAGTTATTACAATACAGCGGAAGACTTAAAATAATTTACAAGAGTATTGACTTCAGTAGTCAACGCCCAAAGATCGTAGCCTGATTAAAACATTGTCAAAACACCATTCATCTTCATAGTCGTTCTAGCCTTCATGGATCATGCAACCTATCTGATGTGTCGAAACGGACGGACGACACCAACCATGATGATGCAGATAACAAAAATACCGTGGGTTAGTCTACTGAATAGACTAGCAAGTGACCAAAGCAGAAGGTTCGAAGTAGTCGTGCTAGGTTTAAACTCATCATCCCTCGAATAATAACCGAGTATGATAGTCAACCTTCACACTCCTACTGAAATACAACAAGAGATATGCAGAAGAGACGACTCTGGAAGACTGAATCTCCACAGAGACCGACCCGAAAGAGACTCCAAGAGATTGAGTCTTAAGGAAATATGACAAGTCTGGAACATTTAAAGAATCAAACAACAGCGATTAAAAGCTGACTGAGATGCTTCGGCTCACAACCAACCTCACCGCTTACAGCGAATCCAGATCGGAAGGAGAACGTACTACATTCAAGTCTGGATCTTACAGAACCACATAACGATGATTTAAAAACTGACTAAGATGTTTCGGTTCATGACCAACCTCATCGCTTACAGCGAATCCAGATTGGAAAGAGAACGTACTCTGATCAAAAGTCAAGACGAGCTTTCCTAGCTGCACTATTTACTTAGTTGCACTACTCGCCAAAGGTATATTAATTAAGTGCTCTCGAGAACCTTATCTTATTTAATTCCAAAACGATTAATACATTAAAAGCTTTTAATATATGTCCCTGTCACGCAGGACCCATATCTAAGGAATGAACCTCACCGAGTCCAAACCTCTGAATCTACATCGAAAGAATGAACCTCACAGAGTCCAAACTTCTACTATCGCAGGGTCTTGCTCGCCCTTTAAAAGAATGAACCTCATTGAGTTCAAACTTCAACAATCGTTGGGTCTTCATCGCCCTTACAGTTATAAAGGAACGCGCATGGAACTCTCAGGATCCAGGCGTTCCTACAAATACTCGTGCTAACTTACAGTTACAACACAACCACAGTACAGGATAAATCCACATAAATGCCCGGAAGGCGATCACAGATAATATCGTCGTTCTAACAGATATACAACCTATTATATGATTTTCCAAAACAGTTTATAAAACCTTTTCCAGACATGAACAATAATCAGTCCAAATTAATTAACAATTAAGCAATTGATAATTAATGGAAATATGGAATGATAAGCAAGAGCGAACCGTCACTTGCCTGGAATAGATTCGGCGATGAATCTAGATGAGATGACTATCGAAAATATCATTTCCAAGGATATGGCTTAAGCTTCAGATAACTCCAACTGATTACGAGTCCATACGCGATTCAGCAGATTACGTTCTAATTGACAAATTAATTATCTATCAATTAATTTGACTGGACGAACTCAAGAAATTAAATTCAATAAATTCTTATGATCTTAAATCATAAGAATATTGATTGAATTTTCCTAAAGACAGATACGGATGAAAGGGAGTCGAAATTATACCGCTCGAATAATTTCGGGTTAAATCTGGACCGGAAGGGTTTTGGGCTAATCGGCCCAACAACAACACAATTCAACAAGGGGGGCCCACTCTACTGTTCATCATCTTCCATCTCCAATCTACGTAACAACAGAAGCACAGCAACAACAGAGCACAGCAACAACAGGGGATCGGCGGCAACGCAGCTCGGCGCTGGGCTTCGCCGGAGGAGCTTTGCCGTCTCGTCGCCGGGAAGAAGCGGCAGCAACCAGCAAACAGCAGCAACAACGGGCAGCAGCTCATCGGCGATCTCAGCCACCACACGACCACAGCGGCCATGAACTGCACCCATACCAGCTCCACGCAGCTCGACCACAACAACACCAGCAGACCCGCAACCAACACCGCTCGGCACCAGCAGCACCAGCCTGGAACAGGGGAGGGGCAGAGGAGCTCACCGAGAGGGATGACGAACCACTGAGATGTACAGGAGGCGGAGCAGTGGATGGCATGGGTCTTCGATGCCGGCGGGAAGAGGACCGAGAGGGGAGCCGGGAGAGAGAGCTCAAAGAGAGGAGATGGGAGAAATGAGGTTTGGTGCCCATCACCCCTTCAGATCGGCTCCATATATAGTTGAAGGAGAGGCAGCTTGCTGTCAAAAGAATTGACATCTGCCCAGACAATTTTACACCGCGGGGAGTATCGTGGCAGGAGGGGGGAAAATTCGTGGCAGTGCCATGGGAAATGGTATGGGTTTTAAACCCCGGAAATTATATGTTTGTATCCAAACAAATATTCTAAGTCCCGAAAATACATCGAATGTATTTTATACCACTCACAGAATTATTTCGGACATCATGGATGTTACGGAAAATCCGAACTCCACTGAAAGCGAAATAATTAATGAACGAAGGATGGGAAAATTACCCAAATATCCTTATTAAAAATTGAGGGATATTACATTACTACCCCCTTAAGAAAAGTTTCGACCCCGAAACTTGCATTAAACCAATGAGGAACCTGCCTCAACATCAAACCTACTATCTGAACTTAATATCCTTAATCATAACCGGCCTTATGCCATCACTTAACTTAAATCCTTTAAGATTCCTTAATTTCCTCCAAGAATAATCATAACATCTCATTCCTACGTTCCTCGAAACGAATCACATACGATACTACTCCTATTTCCTCAAAGAGAGTGATATCATAAGCCTTATAGATGACATACTCACAAGATGTCAATCCTTGACAATTCCCAAGAGTCATAACTCTTCATCATCTGGAAATTCCACTTATCGAGTCCAACGACTCGTACTGTCTTAAATGACTTATTTCTAACTTAAAATCCTTATATTCATCACGCAATCTACTATCCATCCAGGACTTAATCGCATCATTTCCTTATATTATCTCAAACGAATCTCAAATAGATCTCCCCAAAGGATACCTATAATTTCGTACACTTGGCTTTTCCAAAAGCTTTAACCATTGGTCCTACATGGGTCATACTTACTTATGATCCCGACCATCATAACTCTGGATTTCACAGTCTTACTCAAGATCGCAATAGGGGAAACGAGTTCTTATAGAACTATTCCCTTAATCAACTTATTCCTTCACAACACTTTATCCACATTAATGCCTACAGCATGATTCCACAACTAGACATTCCGGACTTTGCACTAGTCCACCTCTATATACTTCTAGTGGAACAAAAAATCTCAAGTACACAAGTGAGATATAACTCTTAATCTCATTAACTCCACATAACCTATACCTCCAAATACTAGGAATATGATGTCTCAAGAAGAAACAAATCTTTCCATAACTTCTCCCAATATCCTTATTTCTTAAAAGATACTCATAAATGAACACTTTAGGCATCAGACTCTTCTAGCCTTGCCTTACGAGGTCTTCCTCCGGGTTCTCATTGGAAGTTCCCTCCGGATCTTCCCTCGGATCTTCCCCCTCTCGAGGATCTTCCTCAGGGTTTTCCTCTGGATCTTCCTCCTTCTAAGGATCTTCCGCAGGATCTTCCTTCTCTCGAGGATCTTCCTCCGGATCTTCCTTCTTCTGAGGATCTTCCTCGGGATCTCCCCTAGGATTTTCCTCTCCTTGAGGATCTTCCTTAGGATCTTCCTCGGGATTTTCCTTAGAGTTCCCTTGGAAATCACTTCCATTTAAACGTCGTTATTACAATATTTCGTTGGCCTACCTTAACGGCTCAATGAACTCTACCATAGGTTCATCCCACGAATTCTCATACGGATGCAAATCCTGACTGCATCGAGCATTCATCCTCCGTATTCGTTTTCTCAACAGTGAATGTCAACGACTATGACATCACAATTTAGACATCAAAACTCCTAAGAGTGATTCCTTAATTATCCCATATATTAATGTAATAAAATCACTTAGAATAGATCAATTTGGTAATTCTATAGATGAATTATGAACATAGAGCACAAGATTCATCTACACTAATCTCTCGAGTGTTCACACCAAATTGCTCAGAGATTACAGTACTAGGATATTAGTACTACCAACTCAGGAAGTACATACTTGATACCTTCGAGGGAACTACTAGGTCCTCCAACCTCGAAATATCTCTGAGAAACAGGAAAATTTAACCTTACTAGAGATGATAGAATCATCTCGGCACCTTCCGAGTCCTTTAAAAAGAATAGACAAACACCTATGTCTTATAACAACAAGAACGAATCAGTCTTTCTAGATATAGAGGTAACTCTCATACCTCTCATATCAGACTAAAGAAGGCATGACTATGAACGGTATTTATTTCAAATTCGTTTGGAAGACATTTTCCAGTTCAAAACGGGAAATAGTTTTAGAAGGATAAAACCTTTGAAAACACCCAACCTGTTTTAAAACAAACTTTAGCTCTGATACCAAATCTGTAACACCCCCAAATTTTAACCCATTTGGAAAGGTATTACCGCCAGTGACCTCGGTTTTCACATCGAAGCCACCCCAGGCTTTACCATTGAAACACAATTCATAAGAACAATTATGATAAAAATTACCATAACTTTCATTTAAAACATAGTCGCGGAATTTCAACACAATTCCAAATGCGACAAAATACAGAGTTATTACAATACAGCGGAAGACTTAAAATAATTTACAAGAGTATTGACTTCAGTAGTCAACGCCCAAAGATCGTAGCCTGATTAAAACATTGTCAAAACACCGTTCATCTTCATAGTCGTTCTAGCCTTCATGGATCCTGCAACCTATCTGATGTGTCGAAACGGACGGACGACACCAACCATGACGATGCAGATAACAAAAATACAGTGGGTTAGTCTACTGAATAGACTAGCAAGTGACCAAAGCAGAAGGTTCGAAGTAGTCGTGCTAGGTTTAAACTCATCATCCCTCGAATAATAACCGAGTATGATAGTCAACCTTCACACTCCTACTGAAATACAACAAGAGATATGCAGAAGAGACGACTCTGGAAGACTGAATCTCCACAGAGACCGACCCGAAAGAGACTCCAAGAGATTGAGTCTTAAGGAAATATGACAAGTCTGGAACATTTAAAGAATCAAACAACAGCGATTAAAAGCTGACTGAGATGCTTCGGCTCACAACCAATCTCACCGCTTATAGCGAATCCATATCGGAAGGAGAACGTACTACATTCAAGTCTGGATCTTACAGAACCACATAACGATGATTTAAAAACTGACTAAGATGTTTTGGTTCACGACCAACCTCATCGCTTACAGCGAATCCAGATTGGAAAGAGAACGTACTCTGATCAAAAGTCAAGACGAGCTTTCCTAGCTGCACTATTTACTTAGCTGCACTACTCGCCAAAGGTATATTAATTAAGTGCTCTCGGGCATCTTATCTTATTTAATTCCAAAATGATTAACACATTAAAAGTTTTTAATATATGTCCCTGTCACGCAGGACCCATATCTAAGAAATGAACCTCACCGAGTCCAAACCTCTGAATCTACATCGAAAGAATGAACCTCACAGAGTCCAAACTTCTACTATCGCAGGGTCTTGCTCGCCCTTTAAAAGAATGAACCTCACTGAGTTCAAACTTCAACAATCGTTGGGTCTTCATCGCCCTTACAGTTATAAAGGAACGCGCATGGAACTCTCAGGATCCAGGCGTTTCTACAAATACTCGTGCTAACTTACAGTTACAACACAACCACAGTACAAGATAAATCCACATAAATGCCCGGAAGGCGATCACAGATAATAGCGTCGTTCTAACAGATATACAACCTATTATATGATTTTCCAAAACAATTTATAAAACCTTTTCCAGACATGAACAATAATCAGTCCAAATTAATTAACAATTAAGCAATTGATAATTAATGGAAATATGGAATGATAAGCAAGAGCGAACCGTCACTTGCCTGGAATAGATTCGGCGATGAATCTAGACGAGACGACTATCGAAAATATGTTTTCCAAGGATATGGATTAAGCTTCAGATAACTCCAACTGATTACGAGTCCATACGCGATTCAGCAGATCACGTTCTAACTGACAAATTAATTATCTATCAATTAATTTGACTGGACGAACTCAAGAAATTAAATTCAATAAATTCTTATGATCTTAAATCATAAGAATATTGATTGAATTTTCCTAAAGACAGATACGGATGAAAGGGAGTCGAAATTATACCGCTCGAATAATTTCGGGTTAAATCTGGACCGGAAGGGTTTTGGGCTAATCGGCCCAACAACAACACAATTCAACAAGGGGGACCCACTCTACTGTTCATCATCTTCCATCTCCAATCTACGTAACAACAGAAGCACAGCAACAACAGAGCACAGCAACAACAGGGGATCGGCGGCAACGCAGCTCGGCGCTGGGCTTCGCCGGAGGAGCTTCGCCGTCTCGTCGCCGGGAAGAAGCGGCAGCAACCAGCAAACAGCAGCAACAACGGGCAGCAACTCATCGGCGATCTCAGCCACCACACGACCACAGCGGCCACAAACTGCACCCACACCAGCTCCGCGCAGCTCCACCACAACAACACCAACAGACCCGCAACCAACACCGCTCGGCACCAGCAGCACCAGCCCGGAATAGGGGAGGGGCAGAGGAGCTCACCGAGAGGGATGATGAACCATTGAGCTGCACAGGAGGCGGAGCAGTGGATGGCATGGGTCTTCGATGCCGGCGGGAAGAGGACCGAGAGGGGAGCCGGGAGAGAGAGCTCAAAGAGAGGAGATGGGAGAAATGAGGTTTGGTGCCCATCATCCCCTTCAGATCGGCTCCATATATAGTTGAAGGAGAGGCAGCTTGCTGTCAAAAGAATTGACATCTGCCCAGACAATTTTACACCGCGGGGAGTATCGTGGCAGGAGGGGGGAAATTCGTGGCAGTGCCATGGGAAATGGTATGGGTTTTAAACCCCGGAAATTATATGTTTGTATCCAAACAAATATTCTAAGTCCCGAAAATGCATCGAATGTATTTTATACCACTCACAGAATTATTTCGGACATCATGGATGTTACGGAAAATCCGAACTCCACTGAAAGCGAAATAATTAATGAACGAAGGATGGGAAAATTACCCAAATATCCTTATTAAAAATTGAGGGATATTACAGAAAAAAAACTAAGATAGGTGGCAACTAGGGTCTTTTAAACAAAGTCTTAGAAATAACCTTAAATACTAGGGCAAATAATTCAAAAAATAAATAAAAGGAAATAACAAACTTGGAAACAAAGTTTCAGAAATAAAATAAAAACAGATAAAAGATCTCGGAAATAAGCCGAGAAAAGTCTTCAGCGCGTCGTCACCGCGGGGTGCGGCAACACACACCGCGGGGTGTGGTGGATCTCCAGAGGCTCCAGCTTCTGCGATACTTCTGTAAAAATGCCATAACATTTTATTCCTAACTCGGATTGCGCTCATATTTTGAGGACTTGCAGTAGACTTCAAGATCTAACTCCTCGAATTGGAATCACTCCATTTGGACATCTGAGTAAAGAGAACGAACCAATTTAATTCAGCACATTGTTCTTCTACTCTTCAATGCACCTCAAACCTCTGTAAATCCCATGATTTCTTCACTTCTCGTCTTCTCTTCCGGATTACAGAATTACCATCAAATCATATCCAAACATCACCTAAATCATGCTAATAACCACTAGATGCGCTATACAATATATCGCATATCAAATTCCCCCATACTTAGACCTTTACTCGTCCCGAGTAAGCTAAAAACTGAACTCACTCCATCAATCATGCTCCAAGGCCTCAGGAAGTACAAGAAAATATGACACTAGTAGTTACAACACATCAACAATAAGCTCCAAGACAACCAAAACAAGTGATGCAAAACAAATCCAAACCGAACTCCATCTAATCACCTTATTCCTCCATGGTGGCCTACCCGAAACCTCCTTATATCACCTCTTCTTATGTCACCATGCTAGGAAAAATGAGGAATCCTAAAAATCACTCTTATTCTTTTCACTCATTTTGCCAAGGCGCCCTTTCGGGTTTTCACCAAGCCACTCATTTCATTTTTCAATAGATGGGCTCACATATACTCACATCACTCTTGACCAATTACTACCCCAGCCTAATGCTGGTCCAATCCACCTGCTTATTACCTAGGCCACCCTTTCGGGTTTTCGACCTATCCCAGGATTTCTATTTTAGCCTTTTTTCAAATTTTTGGCTCTTTTCATCTTTTATTCATTTTTCTCCTCAGCGACATAGCAAGTATAAAACCCTCCCCCATGCTTAAACATTGCATTGTCCTCAATGTAATGAAAGACAAAAGAATAGAAGCACATGGAAAAGCAAAAAATAACTCACAAACGTCGCCGAGTTGGCATGGACACTTCCTTTGTTGCTGGCGGTCTTCACTATATGCACGGGTCTCTGGTGTTGTGTGGGTGTCTTCAATTCATCTCTACCATGCAACCAAATAATCCACTGTGGTGAGTAGTGGTCATCAAGGAAATCAGGGTTGTACGGCCTTCAACGAACACAAAAAATGGGCCCAGATGTCATCATGGTGTGGGCCCTGGTGCTCCTCCTCTCCAGCTGTCGATTATAGGGCCATCATCGTTGCCAAATAATGTGTGGGGCGAATGTCTCCTCCTTGACAACATGATGCACACCTTCTCCATGGGGAACTCCGGACAGCTGGCCTTCGGTAAAACTCTTTTTCGTTGCTTTTTTCATTTTTTTATTTTTATTTTATTTATTTTTAATTCCGTTTAAGGTTTTTTCGGAGATTTTATTTTCAGTGCAGGGCAAAAGAAGACTTACAATAGTGTGGGAAACACTTTCTTCAATTCGCATAGGGTCTCTTCCCTGCAGGTTAGTCGGAAACAAAGAAAAACAAAAACAAAGCAAGAACACACTAAAAACAAATGCAAAAACAAAGAATGAAAAACAAAGAGAGAAAAACATACCTCGGGTTTCTTTCCGGACAGCGCCTTAGTTATTGTCGTGGCTCGACATCCTACTCAGACAACCTCAACTCGGGTTGCTCACAGCAACTGAACTCCTGGGATCTATATCAGGGGGTTGCCTCTTTGTATATTCCATGTCGAGCTTGACCCCCGTCCTTCTGCACTTCATGATGGGTGGACCGCTGTTCATATCAATGAATGCACTTGCCATCTTTAGGAACGGTCTACCCAACATCTCAGGGGCTGCATGTTTGTCATGCCCTGTATCCAGCGTGTAGAAATCCGCCATTTGTACCAAGGCCTCCTTCTTGTACTTCCCCTTTGGTTTCTTTTTGATATTGCCCAGCGCCCTTAAAACTTATGTGCAGTGAGGGACGTTGTTTGCCAGTGTGACCAAAAAAACGTTCGCCTTGCAGCTACTGAAGGTGTCAAATAAACCTTTGTTGTTCTCCACCTTTTGGGTGTACTTCAGAGCCTTAGGGAAGGGTGCGGGAGGCTTCTCAGAACCGAGAGGGGGAAAGTACGGACGAACATAGGTGTCGACATAGGGCTCTTTCACAACTCCAGAAGGTCCACCGCGGGTGCGGTCAGAATCCACCGTGGATGCGGTCGTCCCGACAGAAAAGTCTCGGAATTCTGGGGCTCCGTCACCGCGAGTGCGGTGACTCACCGCGGGGTGCGGTGGTGTGGCCGCTGGGTGCAACGAGAGTGGCGCGGGGTGCGGTGATCTCGACTGAGAGCTCAGTTGCTCTTCTATAGTCCCACCGCGGGTGCGGTCTTCTTGCCGTGGGTGCGGTTTTCCCAACTGAGAACTCTCGTTTCCTGTGTCGTCATTTTCAGCACTAGGAGCGACGTTTAGCTGCTTACCACTTCTAAGCGTCACGACACTAAAATTTTCCCTCGGGTTTACTACCGTTTGAGACGGTAGATTTCCCGAAGTTCTTGCATCAATCCTATTGATAGCTTCAACCATTTGCTCCATCTGCTTTTCTAAATTCTTGATGCTAGACTCCCTAGTTTGAACACTAGTGCTGAAATGTTTAGTCAAAGCTTGGAGCATATCTTCAGTTGACATGGAGGAACTTGGATTGGACACTGGTGGGCTATGCTCATAGGCCGGATTGTACTGTCGTGGAGTACCCTGCTGGTAGAACGATTGTGGCTCCGAGTAGAACTCCTGATAGTCATGACCATATGGAGGGTATTGCTGGTACCCATAACTCGAATTGGGGTGATCGCTCCACCCTGGAGTGTATGCGTAGGAGTATGGGACACATTGCAGCTCTCCCCAGAACTCCATATCTGTAACAAAGAAAAAGAAATTAGTAGCACGAGTGTGGACCGTAAGATAGGTCCACACGAAAGTTGGTAACAAACAAAACCACAAAAACAGAAATTTTGATTCTCCGGCAACGGCGCCAAATTTGACAGGCCTAAAGTCGTATGCCTAATCAAAGAAATCCTAATATACCTACTAAACAGAGTATAGCAAGCAAGTCAGGGTCGAACCCAAGGGAATCAGGTTATCTATTCTTGTGTTTCTCAAGTCACCAACTAGGAACTAGGAGGGGTTTTGTATCGGTTTCTTAGTGACCAAGTAACAAGTAAATAAGTTCGCAAGTAAAGCTTGTGAATATGGTTGGGAAAAGCGCTACACCTGACAAAGATCCACAAAACAAGAGATATGGTTGATCACTGAATTCTATTAGTCTCAAGTTCTTATCTTTCCTATAGTTGTCCTTATCCCGATCTTAGGTAACTATTAGTTCTACCAACCCTAATAGTACTTATCACCCCGCGGTGTTGCCGCACCGCGGGGTGCGGTGGATCTCCAGAGGCTCCAGCTTCTGTGACACTTCCGTAAAAATACCATAACTTTTGATTTCCAACTCGGATTGCGCTCATACTTTGAGGACTTGCAGTAGACTTCACGATATAACTCCTCGAATTGGAATCACTCCATTTGGACATCTGAGTAAAGAGAACGAACCAATTGAATTCAGCACACTGTTCTTCTACTCTTCAATGCACCTCAAACCTCTGTAAATCCCATGATTTCTTCACTTCTCGTCTTCTCTTCTGGATAACAGAATTACCATCAAATCATATCCAAACATCACCTAAATCATGCTAATAATCACTAGATGCGCTATACAATATATCGCATATCATTCGCCAAGATGATGGTTGCCAGCGTCGTCCAGTTCCGGGATGCTTGTCGTCGGTCTCTTTTTGTTATCGTCCAAGCTTAAAGGGGAAGAAAGAATGCCCAGCCAAGACCATGGTCGGACTTGGCCACGAAGAACCAGAACCGAATACCCTCTTTTGTTTTTTGTTTTTTTTTTTAATATTAACGTTAACGTGTTTTTAACGGAAATAAGACAGAGGGGCAATTGGCGAAAAAAAATTAAAAACTCAGGGTTATCACACGAAATTGTCAATATCTGAGAGGATTTCGCGAAAAAGTCAAAAACTCAAGGTTATCAGGCGAAATTTCCGTATTTTATATTACCATATTTATGCTATGATTTGATTTACATTTTCACTCATAACAGATATGTTTATATTATTTAACTATATAAATTATCTATAAGTTTTTGTCTAAATGCTAAAAATAAAAATAAAAATCATACAAGATACGAAAACTAAGCTAGTTCTTTATATATAGAATCTTCGACAAAAAATGCGGCAGTCAGATTTGTAATTACATAACATATATCAACGGTATGGTCCAGTCATATATTAAACACCCCTATTTCTTTGGGTTCGAGTTTGTCACCAAAATCAATACATAGGGGGCATTCTGACGACGTGTGGTAGTGATGACATCATCATTGTCACGTGTCAGTGATAACGTCATCAATTTTTTTTATTTTAGAATGTGGATTTATATGTAAAAAGATGTGCATTTATATATAACTAGATCTATATTTCTATATCAAATGCAAATCTAGCTTTTTTTTAGGTTGTGCATTTGTATATAACAATATGTACATTAATATATAACTAGATGTGTATTTGTATATCAAATGCACATTTAGTTTTTTTAGGATGTGTATTTGTATATAACTAGATGTGCATTTGTATATAACTAGATGTGCATTTGTATATAACTATATGTGCATTTGGTTATATGAAATGCACATCAAGTTATATAACTTTTTTTGAGCACCAAAAAAGTCATTGCATCAAGTTATATAACTAGATGTGCATTTAAATGCACATCTAGTTTTTTTTTTGTAGGATGTGCATTTCTTATAACAAATGCACATCAAAATGCACAAATATACATCAATTTATATACAAATGCACATTCACCTTATAACAAAAAATGTTTGAAAAAAACAGCCCAAAAATAAATAAAAAATTTGTTTTAAAAAAATAAACAAGTAAAGAATACAAAATGTGATGTGGAGTCAAATGCACATTCATGTTATAACCACATGCACATTCATGCAAATGCACAAATGCACATCAAGTTATACCCAAATGCACATTCACGTTAAACCAAATGCACATTCACGTTATAATCAAATGCACATTTACGTTATAACCAAATGTACATTTACGTTATACCAAATGTACATTCACGTTATAATTCAATGAACATTTATATTAGAGGTTTTTGCACCAAATCACCCGTTATATGGCCGATTTTGCATGAAACCACCCGTTATATCGATAATTATTTTAAACCACACATAAACAGTAATCCGTTAACAAGGAGCCACCCACGAGCATATTCCGTTAACTTTTCCGTTGAAAAATGTAAAAAAAAAAAAAACCCTTGTAAATATATCAAATTTTAAAAAAAAATGTCATTTTTTCTCCACCCTAAACCTAAACCCCAGAGCCCTAAACCCTACACCTAAACCCTAAAAACTTTTTAGGGTTTAGGTTTATTTTTAAAAAAAAATTGAAACCATTTTTTATGGCATTTTTGGGAAATTGAAACCTTAAACCTAAACCCTCTCATTCTGTAATTGGATGTTTTGGAAAATTTTATTTATTTTTAAGGTTTAGGGTTTAGGATTTAGGGTTTTAGGTTTAGGATTTTAGGGTTTAGGGTGAAGGAAGAATGTCATTTTTTAAAGGTTTGATATAAATACAAGGGTATTTTGGTCTTTTTATATTTTTTTTAACGGAGAAATTAATGGAATAAGCTCGTGGGTGGCTCCTTGTTAACGGAGGGCCATTTATGGGTGGTTTAAAATAATTGGCGCAAAAATTCTTTACATTATAACTAAATGCACATTCATGTTATAACCAAATGCACATCAAGTTATACTCAAATGCACATTCACGTTAAACCAAGTGCACATTTACGTTTAGGGGTGAGCACGGGCCGAGAAAACCGAAGCCCGAACCGAACCCGACCCGAAAAACCCGAATCGAACCCGAATCGACATGCCTTCGGTTCGGGTTTCGGTCCGACCAAACAAGAGTTTCGGGTTTCGGTTCGGTTCGGGTTCGGGTCGGGTTCGGGTTTTTAGTGTAATTTATCCTGTTTTTTAACGAAAAGTGTTGTTTAGCCCGAACCCGGCCCGAACCCGACCCGAACCTGAACCGAACCCGAACCGATGTCTTCGGTTCGGTCTTCGGTCCCGGATTTTTGGCCGTTCGGGCTTTTCGGGTTCGGTTCGGGTCGGGTTCCGGCCCGTGCTCAGCCCTATTTACGTTATAATCAAATGCACATTTACGTTATAACCAAATGCACATTTACATTAAAACAAATGCACATTTACGTTAAAACAAATGCACATTCACATTATAATCAAATGCACATTTAAGTTATAACCAAATGCACATTTACGTTAAAACAAATGCACATTCATGTTATAATCAAATGCACATTTAAGTTATAACCAAATGCACATTTACGTTTTAACCAAATGCACATAATGATGTTGGCCAAATACACAAATTGATTGACAAAATAATTAGCCCAAAAAGAAAAGAAAAAATTTGTTTGAAAAAAAATATGACGTGGTGTCAAATGCACATTCACGTTATAACCAAAATGCACAAATGCACATTAAAATTCACAAATGCACATCACTTTTTTTCGAACACTTTTTCTATTTATTTTATTTTCAAACATTTTTTTTTTTACAAATGCACTTGATATTATAAGCAAATTCACATGTATTTATATACAAAAGTACATCGTGTTGTAAGTTGTACCCAAATGCACATTCACGTTATAACCAAATGCACATCAAAATGCACAAATGTACATCAAGTTATATCCAAATGCACATTCACGTTATAACCAAGTGCACATTCGTGTTATAACCAAATGCACATTCATGTTACAAAGAAATGCACATAATGGTGTTAGCCAAATTCACGTTCACGTTACAACCAAATGCACATAATGTTGTTCTCCAAATGTATAAATTGATTGACAAAAAAAGTAGCCCAAAAAAGAAGATACAAAAATTGTTTGAAAAATAAAAAATGTGACATGGTGCCAAATGAACATTCACGTTATAACCAAATGCACATTCACATTATAAACAAATGCACATATAAATGCAGCACATCAAAATGCACATCAAAAAAAGGTCTGAAAAATTAAAAATAAAAGAATTTTTCAAAAAATATTTAAAAATGGTGATGTGGCACCACGTGGGAGTACTCGAACAAAATAAATGAACAAAGGGGAGTGGGAGAACTCAAACATGGGTTAATACACCCCTCTCACCCTTGTATCAACTACATTAACTCGTTTTAGTAATTTTCAATGGCTTGTTTACTTGTTTGGGACTTTTTCTGAAAGTTGGCATTATTTTACAAAATGACAATGTGTGGCTTATTACCCCTTGTGGCTTGCGTGAGAACGTTCTCGCACGGACTCGACTTCTCATCTAGACCTGTACAAGTCTGGCCACGGGCTGGGTTCAGGTCGGGCTTTTGGGCCGGGCTTTGAAAATCAACTTGGCAAGAAAATTAAAGCACTACGATCTAATCGTGGTGATGAATATTTGAGTCAAGAATTTGATCATCATTTAAGAAGTTGTGAGATCCTCTCACAACTAACTCCACCAGGAACACCACAATTGAATTGTGTATCTGAGAGGAGGAATAGGACCTTGTTGGACATGGTTCGATCTATGATGAGTTTTGTTGATCTTCCAATATCATTATGGGGATATGCTCTCACAACTGCAGTGTTTACACTAAATAGGACTTTGTACAAAGCTGTAGATAAGACACCATATGAGTTATGGACTGGAAGAGTTCCAAGTTTGTCTTTTCTAAAGATCTGGGGATGTGAAGCTTATGTAAAACGTTTACTAGTAGATAAGTTTGCACCCAAATCAGATAAGTGCTTCTGTGAAGGGTATTATAAGGAAACAAAAGGATACTACTTTTACAAACTCAGTGAGCACAAAGTGTTTGTTGCTAGGGATAGTGTCTTTATGGAAAAGGAATTTAGTTCCAAAAAGTCAAGTGGGAGAAATGTTGATCTCAAAGAAGTTCGAGAAGAGCAACAAGATGACATGGTTTACACTATGTCAGAGATGACGGTTATGGGGACCTGATTCCGGAAGGGGAGGGAACCCATACACCTAGGGGTGTTCAAATGTGGCACGGACCGGAAAACCGGCCCGGACCGAAAAAGACCGGATCGGAGAAATTACGGTCCGGTCTCCGGTCCGGATATTTTCCTTAATTCGGTTCCGGTTTGGTCCGGTCCAAACCCGGAAAAAAACGGTCCGGACCGGTTGGACCGTTTTTTTTTTTTTTTTAAAGTTAGGAGTTTTAATGTTATTTTTTTTTAGATATTTTCCTTAAATGAATAAGTGAGGAGTTTAAATGTTTTTTAGATATTAAATAGGTGTTAAATTATTATTTTTTTATAAAATTCCGGTCTAATCCGGTCTCCGGTCCACACTTTTGAAAAAATCCGGTCCGGTCCAGACCGGATGAACACCCCTACATACACCGGAGGTAGGCAAGGTGATCTAGTACCGTGCTCGTGTGGACTAAGTAGAGGAGTCACAATTGAGGCTCTATTCTCTAGGGTGATCCCGGAAACAAGTTTTACATCAAAAGGTATGTTACTCTTTCATATATGATTTGTACTAGGTTTATGCATGAGATCCTAAGTTAGATGTTAGAAAACTGATTTCTGAAATTCCGCTTAAAGCATCTAAATCTCTACAACAACACCATGACACAACATCAACGACTGGGTGATCAGCGATCGGCGTTGGCTACGACTAGACAACAACGTCTTAGGGAGAGGGAGAGAGAGAGAGAGAGAGAGAGAGAGAGAGAGAGAGAGAGAGAGAGAGAGAGAGAGAGAGAGAGAGAGAGAGAGAGAGAGAGAGAGAGAGAGAGAGAGGGGGGTGGGCTTGTGTCATTGGATGAAGAATTGAGGTGTTACAACATATATCTTTCGAGAAAAAAGATAAAGTCTGGGTAGAAAGGATGAAAATTAGATGTTAAAGATAGAATTTCTTCCTTTATCTAATTTAGAGTATTCTCCAAAAAATTTAAATACGGTTTTTTCGCCTGGTACCCTTGAGGTAAAACGAAATTCACGAGGTGTCCCAAAGTTGTACCTATTTCACGGGGTACCCTCGAGTGTTAACTAGTCCAAGGATTCGAACACGGGCAAACTTGCAAGAGTTGTTGAATTGGACCAACTGGGCTATGCTTTGCATTTGTCTACTATGCATTAACATTATATATAAAAGGATATAGAAAGAGGCGGCACGGGACCCCGCTAGACCCCCTAGTTCCGCCTCTGGTAATGACAATAGGTAGAGTAGCACTAATGCGAAAGGTTTTCATGTAGTGAAAAGGATAATGTTGTTCATAGAAGGTAATGTCACATGAATGGAACACTTCTTGTGTTTGTGGTCAAGGACAATATATGCTTTATTGCCAAAGGAATAGCCTGCATAAGGAGAAACACATCACTGAAATTTGTCTCTAGATCTTAATTTTGAGGGTAGAGACAAATGCTAGACATCCGAAAGATTCATGAAATTATAGTAAAGGGATTTGTTAAAGAGAGCTCAAAAGGATTTTTATTATGAAGAAAAGAAAGAGGTGTACAATTTATGATAGATATGGAAGTAAGAATGCTATAGTCCCAATATTTGTAGGGAACATTAGACTGAAAGAACAGGGCTCTAGCTACCTCAAGAAGGTGCTTGTGTCTGCTCTCAACAATGCCATTTTGTTGAGGAGATTCAACACAAGATGATTGGCGATGAAAGCCTAGTTAGAGTAAAAGGGTTGAGCAATAAGGTCATCAAACTTAGGAGCATTATCAATCTTAAAGAACTTGATTTTGGTATGGAAATTGGTGTGAATAAAATGAACAAAAGATGGTAGAACAGATAAGGCATTACTTTTGTAAGACATAAGGAATGTCCAACTGCAACGTGTATGATCATCAACAAGAGTTAAGAAATATCGAAAACCATTATGAGTACGGTGTTTCTATGGTCCCCATGTGTATCCGAAATATCCGATCCGATATCCGATCCGATATCGGATCCGATAACCCACTGATTCGAAACCTAAATTTTCGTATCCGAAAGCATCCGTTTAACTTTTATCCGAATTCGATTCGGCTGATTTTTTCGGATACTCGAACCGGATATGGATCAGGATATTTTGCTTACTGGATATCTGGTACTATTAATACATAATATATATGTTTTTAGAACTAATATACAATGTTTAATTAGTTTAGATGGTCTCCAAATGGTGCTTGTACATTTTTTAGCAATTGAATCCACTTCAATTCTCCAACACAACATTCCTTATTTTATTCCTCTAAAAAAAATGGCTTGATTATTATTCTTATAAAATTAAAACCCTATATCACTAATTGACGTACTGATTGTTGTCTCATTAAATAGAAATATATGTTTTTTTTGAAGACTAAGTGTTCATCATTGAATTGAATTTTGATTATTGAAGTTACAACTTCATATGTACTTTCCAATTCCTCTTATTATGTAATATATACGTTTATGGTTCTAAAATTGATAAGGTTGGCAAGTTTAATTGTTTGAAAAAATTAAGAGGGACTTGCAAATGATGTTGATGTTTGATATTTAGTTTGTACTTTGCGGATTATTAATTTTAATTAAATTATAAAAAAATAAAAGTTTGATTTGATTTTTAATAGATTTGCTAGTAACCAGATAATTCGGATATCCGAGTTGAATATTCAATTCGATCCGGATAATATTTACCGGATATCCGATCGAAAACGGACCGAATACGAATCAAAGTTTTGTGGTTTTTTTTATCGAATATATCTTTTTGCTCACTCCTACATGTGTCTACATGTACAAGATCAAAGGGAGAAATACTAGTAGAGAGATGAAAAGGTTTTCGATGTTGTTATGATTTTGGGCAACAATACAAATGCATTGAGATTTTCCAGAATTAGAAAGAAAAGGGGAAAATCTCAATTCATCATAAGAGGCATGGCCAAGCCTACAATGCCACAAATCTATGCTTTTAGGAAATTAGGCAGAAGATATAATAGAAGATCCAACAACACCAGTCTCAATATCAATGACAAAGCCGTGAATGACATATAATCCACGATCTTCTTTACCAAGCAAAATTGTATTCTTCATCAAAGGATCTTGAAGATAGCATTCAGAAAGGGTGAAAACAACATTAGCATTAAACTTTTTACAAATCTTGCTAATGGAGAGGAGGTTAAAACAGAACTCAAGAACATGAAGGACATTGGGTAAGGTAAGTTTAGGAGAAATGTTAGTAGAACCAAGATGACAAATAGGTGATTTGTGACCATTGGGTGTGGCTATGTGGAGACGCTTAGAAGAAGGTATGCAAGAATGTAGAAGGTATATGCTGGGAGTTATGTGGTCTGTGGCACCACTGTCAAGAATTCAAGATGAAGACTGAATAGAAGAAAGTAAACAAGAAGCATTACCTACAAGAAAAGCACAAGAGTTTTTGGTGGAATATTGTTTATTGAGAAGACTTATAAGTTGATCATACTGAGCTTGAGTCAAATAGGGACTAGAGGAAGAAGATGCTCCAGAAATATTAGAATCATCATCAACAAAAGCATTTGTAACAAGTTTGATTAGGTTGATAACCGTGTAATCTCCAACAACGATCCATGGTGTGACTAGTGTGCTTACAATTATCACAATATTAAGAATTCCTTTTAGGATTAGAATCAGAAGATTCACCGCCTCTGGAGCTGAACCAGTATTGCCTCCAAAATTGGAGTTGCCATTTATCTGAACATCCAATGAATAAGATTCTTCATCAACAGGCGTATGAGACACATGAAGATCTCGTTGAGATACTTCATGCAAGGCCATATGATAGACAACATCAGTGGAAGGTGGAGGAGTAAACATCAAGAGATTGCCATGAGTAAGTGAATAAGAATCACTTAGTCCCAATAGAAACTGAACAACTTGTTGATCTAGAAGGATCCTTTAAGCAACAACATTAGAACCGTAATCACAAACTTTGTCTTCAATCATCAACAAGTATTTGTGCCAATGTTTCTAGCAACTAGTGAAATAAGCAATAACTGGAAGATTTCATTAAAACAAGGAATTAAGATCATGCTGGACCTTATAGATCTTAGTACGATGAAAACAAGATTCAAGTTTGCGCCATATATGCGCAGAATTGCTACAATACATAATTGATTCAGCAATATCCTTGTTGATAGAGTGCAACAACCAAGCGAGTACCATCTTGTCATAACGATCTGAATGGATAAGCAAAGGAGAACTAGTAGGAGGACGAATCGAGGTTTCGTTCACAAAACCTAACTTGTTTTTTGCAAACAGGGAGAGTTCAATAGAACATTATCAAGAAACGTAGTTTCGATCCTCAAGAAGTGTTGTAGAAAGAATATACGAAGGATGAGTTTAATATGAGTCGGGAATCGAGTTGGACTCGGAATCGGAATGAGAATTAGGAATGACTCATTCCCATTCTTGTAGCTTATTGTTTGTTATGTCGTAGGAATGAGCCCAGAAGAGAGTGTTTAGAGGCTTTTTTTTTCATTGGAATGGACCATATCTTGTGTTTTTCATGGGAATGAAATTTTTCATGTGAGTTAGAATGACCCATTCCATGGAATGAAAGTGATTCTCATTCCTTGTGCTACCAAACACAAATATTGGTATGAATCTTTCTGATTTCGATTCCTGATTTCTTAGGAATCAAACCAAACAGACCCTAAGTGATGTAAGAATAGCTCATGCATTGGATGAAAAATGGATAGGGGCCGATTCATCGATCGCCAGGATTTCAATCACTAGGAATACAATCCTCGGGATTGCGGTCGCCGAGATTCCAGTAATTTGGAGGAAACCGGAGCAAGAACAAATGGTGGACGAGTAGGTCGAGGAGAACTGGCACCCATGGATTTTAGACTGATACCATGTTATTTGATGAAGACAGGGAAACGAACTCAATACGTATTCAATGCGAAATGTGTTTTACAATGAATCACTTAAAGGCTACTTATAGATAGAGGTGTTCAACGGTTCCTTTGAACCGTTCAACCGATGGTTCTGGAACCGCCCAAAATCGTCTGAAACCGTAACCGTAACTGAAATCGGAACCGACTAAAACCGTTCGAGGCCGGTTTCGGTTTCGGTTCATGATTTCATAGAACCGTGGAAACGGCGGTTCGGAACCGGCGGTTCCAAACCGTTTCAGAACCGCCAATTTCAAACCTATTAGCTAAGTGAATTTCCATAATAAAGGTAAGAGGACTACGTGAGTTTTGATTTCTCTAATCCGAATAAAACACGTAAGCAATTTAATTATGTTCAAACCCTTTATTTTTTCAATTTTTTCCCATATAATTTTGTATAAAGACAAATGCTTATTATATTTTTTAGTTTAAGAATAAATTTTATAATTAAAATATAATAATTAAATGATTAATGTTAATATTTTTTATTTTTTATATTCAACTTTTTTTGGATATGTTTTATAAAAAAATATTATTTTTTTATCCGATTCGGAACCGAAACCGTAACCGGCTCAAAACCGGATCCGAAACCACAACCGAAACCGGAACCGACAAAACCGGATGGAACCGGACTTGGTCGGTTCCGGTTTCGGTTCATGATTTTTTGGAACCGAAACCGGCGGTTCTAGAACCGGAACCGGCGGTTCCAGAACCGTGAACATCTCTACTTATAGAGCACATGAGCAACTAACTAGAGCTTAACAGAATGCTCAAGCAAAAAAGTAATTGTGTTGTGGTGATGATGTAGAAGTAACCCTCTTCACAATTTAACACCTGTCGTTCTAACAAACACTCAAACGACATAGGTTAAGAATACTCATTTTGAAAATTATTATCCTAAAATCAAATGCTTAAAAAAGTAATGTAATAACATTTAACAAATCCTTTCATAATAAGTCCTTAACCTATGTCTTAAGGATATAAGTTAGAAAAACCGATCTAATATTTCAATAAAGGAAGATTTTCTATTAAAATCCTAGTTTTACGAGCAAATTGTCAAGTTTGGTATGAGCTTATGACTTCTTAATGCTTTTGTCTTTGTAAATGGAAATAAAATAGAGAGTTTATTAGATCTTTATAATGCATAAACCGAAGACTCTAACCATCTATTATTCCAGTGTAACCATACCATGAAAACAACATAAAAAATTAATAACCAAACATACAGAATTATCAGACCTTTAAATATAGGAAATAAAAAAACATATGAAATAATGGAGGAAATCCTAAACAAAATCGATCCATCGCAATTCGTGGAATTATCGGTCTCTTGGTGGGAAATCTGGTACTATAGAAACCAACAAAGCTTTGGAATAACAAATAATGATAATGACATGATTAAGAATGTGCCACTCTATATTAAAAATCAACTCCATTACTGGAAACAAACGGAGAACTGGAACCCAGATTGTCTGGCTGACCCTAAACAAAAAAAGGACAATAGTAACAAAAGTAGACGACCAAAGAAGAAATGGAAAAAAACCACCAGATAAAGTCATAAAAATTAATGTTGATGGATCTACCAAGACTAATGGAGAATCTAGCTACAAATTCATTTTTCGAAACAATAAAGGTGAACCTTTATTTTTATTTGGTGGCAAATGTGGAATCTCATTCCCCTTGAGAACAGAAACCCTGACATATAGGAATGCTTTGGTTAAAGCATATGAACAAGGACTCAACAACATTGAAGTAGAATGTGATAACCTTACTATTGTAAACATCCTGAATAAGATCTGGCATTGTCCTTGGAATATTGAAATTTTACTTTCTAATATATTTTGTCTTTTACAACTTTTCTTTACAGTGCAGATCTGTCATATCTTTCGAGAAACAAACACTGTGATCGACTGTATTGCGAAGATGAGTCAGCGGAGTTCCTTGGAAAAAATTCAAGTCAATCTAGAGCTTTTAGTTCTCATTCGCAAGGATGCTATAGACTGAGAAACCGACTCTTCTGTGATTTTCAGTCTAATTTTTACCTTATATAAAAAAAATAGAGAGTGTTTGAAAAAGTATCACTATGTTTCTTAGGTCTGTAGATTTTGAGGCTTGGATTCTTATATTTTAAAGAGGAACAAAACACACGAATTTTCTGTTTTTGTGGTGTGGTGCATCGTACAGCAGGCCATCACCTTTTCTTATATAACTTTCAATAACAAACTTCAGCTACAAAGGAGTAACTACCTCCACGTTCTTGGTGCACAATATGCACGACTCCTTGACTAATTCAAATGTGCAAACTGACTCTAACAACCTTAATGTGAAAGACAAATCTAACCCTTATGTCATCATAGTGCATAAGGCATTAGTTACAAATGAAATGGATCAAAGAAATTGAACTAAAAACTTAATTAACAAGTTTATTTCATAACATTCACTCCCTTAAACTTGTTTACCTCAAACTTACTGGATGTTCTTCATTCCAATCTTCTCACGCAGCTCCATGAATCTCTAGCGTCCTAGTGGCTTTGTTAGCAGATCCGCCAGCTGAATTTCTGTGTTGACATACTCCACCTTGATGTCACCATTCTGCACACATTCTCTAATGAAATGATATCTTGTGTCGATGTGTTTACTTCTGTCATGATGGACTGGATTCTTTGCCAAAGCAATGGCAGATTTGTTGTCGATCTTCAAGGTTGCTCTTATCTGATCATCCCCTCTTAGATTACTTAGCACTCTTCCAATCCAAATGCCTTGACAAGCTCCTGCTGTGGCAGCTATATATTCGGCCTCACATGATGATAATGCTACTGTAACACCCCCAAATTTAACCCCATTTGAAAGTGTTACTGCCGATGACCCCGGACGTAAACCCCGAAGTCACCCCAGGCTTTTCTGACGTCATAACTGACTTAAAACACAGTTACAATACTAAAATCCTAACTTTTATTAAACCACATGGTCGCGGAATTACACGATTCCAAAAACGACCCAATAATCAGAAATACAACAGCGAAAGTCTTTAACAAAATACAAAATAGCACAGCGAAAATCTTTTAAATACGAAGCGACAAAACAACTTGTCGAAAACACCGTTCATCTTCATAGTCGTTCTAGCCTTCTCGGATCTTCAACACACCTGATGTGCCGAATCGAACGGATGACACCAGCCAACCATGCAAGGAATATAACGGTTGGTCAGTCTAATGAAAGACTACGCAAGGGTACAAAGCAGAGTGGTTCGAAGCAGTCGTATTAGGTTAGACTCATCGTCCCTCGAATAATAACCGAGTACGCTAGTCAACCATCATACTCCTACTAGAATATCAAAAGGTATGCACAAGAGAAGATTCTGGAGACCGAGTCTCTCAGCAATCAATCCCAAAAGAAGACTCCAAATGAAATGAGCCTTATAGGAAACAATATGACAAATGTTGGGGAACATAACCAAACACACACAAACACATCACACAAGTATCGCATACGAGCGTTCTACAACTAAGACGAGCTTTTCCTAGCTGCACTAGCGCCTAGCTGCACTACTCACCAAACATTTTAAATAAGTGCTTACTCATACGGCACTTTATATTATGGTCAAGGCATTTTCATTATGTGCGTTATTCATTGCACGTATCTTATTAAATGTCATCACACACACACATCATGTTATAAGATTTTATCATGATCAACTCGTCCCGAGACGAGAGATCTCTTGGGAGCATCTCCCGAGATTTGCTCCCCAGATATATGTGACACTAGCTAAGTGCACCACCTCTATACCCGAGTATAGAGGCTAGTCATGACTCACCAATGGTATTAGGGTCTCAATGCCCTTTTCTCCATTTAATTATCAAGAAACGACTGGACCTCCTGGGCCCCAGTAAACGTTCCTACGAATACTCGTGCTAACTAAACAGTTCAACACAGTCATATATCACATCAAAACGAAGCCATCAAGGCTAACATCATAGATCTAACAATCTATATATATATATATCAAAATAGCATTGCTACTAACAGTATATACAACCTATTATAATCTTTCATATGAAATTCACCTTTAAAATCCACAACAAAACCATTATGAACATAATAGCACTGTATCTAGCAATATACAACCTATTATAACAGCACTTCTTTTCATCAAATAATTTATCAAAACTGTTCCCAACTTAAGTAGATGAATCATCCCAAATTAATTAACAACAAACAATTGATAATTAATGAAAGTATGGAATGATGAGCAAGAGCGAACCGCCACTTGCCTGAATCCGCAGAAGCTTAAGCAAAGCTTAGAGACAACGGCTCTTGGGTCCAAAACTGGAACAGATCTGGAATAAAAATCCCTAGGAAACGACCCATAACAAGATCCTAACTTAGATTCAATACACTTATATATGAATCTAAAAGAATACAAGAAGAAATCAAAGGAAACGAGCAAAGCCCAAAGCCAAACCACAAAACACACACTCGGACGCCAATACCGCGATCGCGGTAAGTCGCGGCCAGTCGCGGTTCATCAACAGTGGCAAAGCTTTGACAGCTTCCATGGCGGGAGAAAAATACCCACCTCGATTCAAGCTTCGTCTTGCATTCGAATTGATCACAAAGCACCTCTAAGCTTCACCTAACACCTTGGCAACCTTCTCCAACCCACGAAGCCTCTCGATTCAAGCCCAAAACCGAGCTCACAGCTCGTGCATCAATGGCGAAACAGGGGAAAACAGAGGAGAAAGAGAGAAGAAGAAGAGAGAAAGAAAGGGTTCGGTCTTCACCTCCTTTTATAGCACAAATCCGAACCACCTCAGGGGGAACAAGCCGGGGACAAGGGGACAAAGGCAAAGGGCAAGTTTCAAGCCCACTTGGCCTGCCCACAGACGCTACAGTGGCCGCCTCGCGAGGAAGACGACACTGCCCAGATCTTGGCATTACCGCGATCGCGGCCGGTCGCGGTGAATCGCGGTTGATCGCGGTCAATCGCGGTGAGTCGCGGTTTTAAGGCCGACTTCGTAAATTCTTATCCGGACTCAACTTGGGTTAATTTCCTTAAACACGGGTTAAATATATTCGTACATCATCTAGCACAAACATCTCAAGCAATTACCTCGCACAATTACCGTGCACAAATATCTTATATAAATATCTTGCACAAATACTTTACATAATTATCCTGCATATATTTGTAACACTCCAGGCCAAGCTAACACAGCTACCAAGCCACCCACCCATCTTACATGATGCCGGTGTCGGTACTGGTGCCCGCCTGAGTCCACAATTATCCTACACGAATATCTTATATAAATATTTTACAACAATATCTTATATAATTATTTTGCAATAATATTTCATACGAGTAAAGCTCAAAAATACCCTTAAAAATTACGGGGTGTTACAGCTACCACTCTCTGCTTCTGAGATACCCAGGTTATGGGCCTTTCCCCCAAGAAGTACAACACACCAGTTGTGCTCTTTCTATCATCTATATCACCAGCCAAGTCACTATCACAGTAACCAATCAAATCTCCTTTTGATTGCTCCTTCATATACACACATCCCAGATTTAGAGTGCCTTTCACATACCTCAAGATTTGCTTCACTGCAGTCATGTGTGTAGTGGTGGGAGCTTCCATGTACCTGCTCATTACTCCAACTGAGTAGGTGAGATCAGGTCGTGTGTGTATTAGGTATCTCAGGCTTCCAATCACACTTCTATAAAGTGTTTCATCCACTGGTGGCTCTCCTCCTCTAAGCTTACTCATCTTACTCCTTGGCTCCATAGGAATTTGACAAGGATTGCACTCCTCCATTCCCAACTTTTCCAGGATCTTCTTTGCATATCCTGACTGACACAGAGAGATGGAGTTTGAATCTTGCTTCACTTCAATTCTCAGGTAGTAACTGAGCAATCCTAGATCACTCATTTCAAATTTTGCTTCATTTCTGCCTTGAAGATCTTGATGATGTCCTTGTTTGCTCCTGTCAGAATAAGGTCATCAACATATACTCCTACTATCATCACATTTCATCCTTGCTCTATTCTATACACAGCATGCTCTTGTGGACACCTTGTGAAACCAAGTGACTGCAAGCATTTGTCCAGTTTGAAATTCCAGGCTATGGGTGCCTGTTTCAAACCATACAAAGCTTTGTGGAGCTTCAAAACTTTGTGTGAGAATTTCTTGTCAATGTAACCTTCTGGATGTGCAACATAGACCTCTTCCTCCAGCTCTCCATTTAGGAAGGCTGTCTTCACATCCATGTGATGGACCTCCCAGTTCCTTTGAGCTACATAGGCTAACAAAGCTCTAATTGTCTCTAGCCTTGCCACTGGTGCAAACACCTCATTGTAATCCACTCCATATTTCTGCACATAACCCTTTGCTACCAGCCTTGCTTTGTGTTTGACAATCTCTCCCTCTGGATTCTGTTTCAGCTTAAACACCCACTTCAGGCCAATTGCTTTGTGGCCCTTTGGCAAGTTTACAAGCTCCCACGTGCCATTCTTCCTTATAGAGGTAATTTCTTGCTTTATAGCTTGTCTCCAGTTCTCACTCTTAGAGGCCTCTTCAAAAGAGCTTGGTTCCTCTACAGAGAGGAAGCAGAGACCAGCTTCCTCCTCAATCTCCAAGGTAGAATCATATATTTCTTGCAATGATCTATAGTTGTGATGACTTTCTGACCTTGAGTTACCTGAGCTTGGACTTCCTGAGTTGGGACTCGAAGTGCTTGAACCATATGGTGTGGAGTGTGATGGTGTTGAGCTTCCATCAAGCTGAGTGACAGGACCTTATCCTTCTGTTGGCTCTGCACTGGGCTGCATCTCTTCATCATATTGCACAGTGAAGATGTTGCTTGAGTTCTTCATTGTTTCCTCATCATCCTTATCCCAACACCATCCTTTCTCTACTTCAAAGATCACATCACGACTGATTACTATCTTGTTCTTCTTTGGGTCAAGCAGTCTATATGCTTTGGATCCCTCCTCATATCCAAGCAAGATAGTTTGCTTGCTTCTGTCTGCTAGCTTGTGAAGGTGTGGAACTACATCTTTGGTGTGTGCAAGGCATCCAAACACACGAAGGTGATGTACTTTAGGAACTCTTCCATGCCATGCTTGATAAGGAGTCATCCCTTCAACACTCTTTGTTGGTGATCTGTTCAGAATGTACACTGCAGTCTGGACAGCTTCTCCCCAGTAGTGTGCAGGTATGTTCTTGCTCTTCATCATGCTTCTTGCCATCTCCATCACAGTCTGATTTCTCCTCTCGACTACACCATTTTGCTGTGGGGAGTATGGTGCATTGAGGAATCTCTTCACACCTTCATCTTCACAAAACTCTTTGAAAGCCAAAGATGTGAACTCTCCACCTCTGTCACTTCTTAGGCCTTTCATCTTTCTTTCTGTCTCAACTTCCACGCCAACTTTGAATTTCTTAAACACAATCAAGGCTTCATCCTTGCTCTTCAACATTGATATCCACATAAATCGTGAGAAATCATCAACTAATAACATGAAGTATTTGTTACCACCACATGTTGTTGGTGTGATTGGACCACACAGATCTCCATGTATGAGTTCCAGGGGCTGCTTGGCTCTAAATGTGGCTCTCTGTGGGAAAGATATCATGTGTTGTTTGCCTATCATGCATCCATCACACAGATGGTTCACTTGTTCAATCCTGGGCACTCCATCAACCATTCCCTGGCTAGCTAACTTCCTTAGAGAGTTGAAGTTTAGGTGGCCATACCTGACGTGCCATAGCCAAGCATCATCTGTGATCCTTCCCATGAGACATACTTGATTTGCAAGCTTGAATTGTGCCACATACAACTTGTTTGACTGTCTTTTTACTTTGACAATCAATCTCCTATGTTTATCATAGAGTTTCAATTGTCCTTCTTCTATGATAACTTTGCTCCCACATTCCTCTAGTTGTCCAATGCTCACAATGTTGCTCTTGAGCCTTGGTATGTAGTATACTCCTGTTAGAGTCAAGTGTTCTCCATTCTTGCACTCAAATAGCACAGATCCTCGCCCACAGATGTCTATTACAGAATCATCACCGAACTTCACCTTTCCAGTGACTGAATAGTCAAGGTTGGTGAAATGATCTTTGTCTCCTGACATGTGGTTGCTAGCTCCAGTGTCGAGGTACCATACACTTGCTTCCTTGGTTGTAACTTGTGGGTGAGGGTTCTCCTTATGCAGCAACATGACACCCGGATTCACCACTTGTGAACTCAGCAATTCACAAGTTTCCAGCATCAACAAAGCAGGTTCCTCCTCCTCATTCTTCTCAGTTAGATGAGCTCTCTCATCCTTCTCCTTTGAAGGACACTCTGATGCAAAGTGTCCCATTTGACCACAATTGTAACACTTGATTTTACTTTTATCAAACTTCTTCTTATGGGATTGTGATCCTCCATCATTTCCTCGATTTGAATCACTAGTTCCCCTGCCTCGACCATGTCCTCGGCCACGTCCTCTACCACCTCGAGAGCTCCCTTGATCTCTGAATTTTTTCTTAGTGAACTTTGCTTCTTCTCTGGCCTTCCACTCTGCACGTGTGAGTAAGGCAGTTTCTTCTGGCTTACCTCCAAAACCAGACATTCTTTCTTCATGAGCCTTGAGTGACCCAATCACTTCATCTGTGGTCTTAGTCTTCAAGTCTCCAAATTCTTCAATGGTTGAAGTAATCTGGAGAAACTTGGAGGAAGTTGATCTCAGTAGTTTCTTGACTACCAACTCTTCACTCACTGAGTTCCCGAGACCCCTCAGTTTGTTGACAATGATTGTGAGTTTTCCAGAATACTCATCAATCTTGTCCGAGTCATTCATCCTTAAGGCTTCAAACTCTCTCCATAGAGTTTGAGTTCGCACTTCCTTCACCTTGTCTGCTCCAAGGTTCATTGTTTTCAACATGTTTCATGCCTCTTTTGTCGTCTTCTTTGCGCCTAACTGGAGCAAAGTGTCCTCACCGATTCCTTGGTAGATGGCCGCCAATGCCATCTTGTCCTTTCTGTTGTCGACAGCCTCCTCTGCCTCAACAGCTTTCCATACCCCTTGAGCCATCATGAACACCTCCATCTTGATCGCCCAAGCTGCATAGTTGCTCCTAGTCAACATGGGGTATTGTAGCGTGACAGATCCATTCTTGCTTTGGACCCGTGCGCCGCCTTCTTCTTCTTCTGAGTTTTCTCGGTGTGACATTGTATCTTTGTGAATCTTTAATCCCTCAAAGCTCTGATACCAAATATAGATTTTGAGGCTTGGATTCTTATATTTTAAAGAGGAACAAAACACACGAATTTTCTGTTTTTGTGGTGTGGTGCATCGTACAGCAGGCCATCACCTTTTCTTATATAACTTTCAATAACAAACTTCAGCTACAAAGGAGTAACTACCTCCACGTTCTTGGTGCACAATATGCACGACTCCTTGACTAATTCAAATGTGCAAACTGACTCTAACAACCTTAATGTGAAAGACAAATCTAACCCTTATGTCATCATAGTGCATAAGGCATTAGTTACAAATGAAATGGATCAAAGAAATTGAACTAAAAACTTAATTAACAAGTTTATTTCATAACAAGGTCAAATTCATTTATAGATCCCAAACTCTTGAGAAAATTACAATATGGTCTTTAAACTTTGAAGAAACCTACAAAACATATCTCTAAATACATTTTTGATGCCGATTAAATTCTCCGAAATTGAAAATGACAAAAGAGAGAGACTGTAACACATGGAATTTAAATCACCAAAAAGAAGTTAGATACTATCTCCTAGAACAAGTCATCACCCATCACCATGGGTTGAATCATTGTCCTACAACATCTGTTCTTTTTTGGATCATGCACGCTTTATAGCATGTGTTTAGCTATCAAAGTTAGTTTTATGTTTTGATTGGTTAGAACTTAGAAGCTGTTGTGATGTTTCTAATTCTAGGTAATCTCTAGGTTTTAAGATAACTAGTGAAAATCAATACTCCATATGAAACAACAGCTATTTCCATAATATTCCAGTTTTGAGTCTTTTGACTCCTTTTATCTACTACTAGTGTAGATCTTGTGTCATACCCTTTTTGGTTTGTTATAATTGTGTTATGTTGCTTCATACTAATACTCAATATTAAAAAAAAACTCATAATAACTATGAGGGAAAAAAAGAGGCAATTTTTGAAAGCTTAAATGGGGTTGTTAACTGATCCAAGCTTGACCAGGATCCTTCTTGATTGCTCTCTTCTGCATCAAACTCCTCAACCTAGCTGACTCTTCCCACTTATCATGAGTAGCCAACATGTTTGATAGCAAAACATAAGGCTCTCGATCAAGAGGGTCAAGTTGCATCAACCTTTCAGCAACCCACATGCCCAACTCCACATTTTTGTGAACATGGCAAGAAGATAAAAAGGCCTTCCAAACCAATTTGTGATGAGATAGGCCATTCTCAGAGATGAACTTCTTTATGTCATCCAAGCGACCAGCGCGACCAAAGAGATCGACCACACAAGTGTAATGTTCAAGCACAGGATCTATCCTGTAAACTTCCTTCATTTCCTTGTAATATTTCAAGCCTTCGTCAACCAGCCCAGCATGACTGCAAGCAGTCAAAATTGCCACATATGTCAACTCATTCGGTAGCATCCTTTCATCCTTCATCAGTTCAAAAAGACGAATAGCTTGCTTCCCTTGACCATGCAAGGCAAACCCAGAAATCAATGACGTCCACATGACAACATTCCCCTCCTCAGCTTGCTTGAATACTGAATGTGCATCATCTAAGCTTCCACACTTGGCATACATGTCAACCAATGAGGACAGCAGAATTACATCTAATGCATGACCGGTTTTCAGAACCATAGCGTTTACCTGCTGACCAAACTCTAGCATCCCACAATCAGCACTAGCCGAAACAATGCTTGTGAGGCTAAATTTGTCCGCCTTAATTCCTTGAGAAAGCATATCTCGGAAGGTTTGCAAAGCATGCTCCCACTTACTATTCTGCATAAACCCAGCAATCATGGAACTCCAACACACTGTTTCTGTCATTGATCCTTCTCTATTGTATCTATGATTTTGTTTGTTCTCCTTACACTTTGGCATTTGCTTGAACACCACTGATGCCTGCTCAGTTTTGCCACATTTACCATACATGTCAATAAGTGAAGACCTTACAAACTCATTGTTCTGCAACTGGGCTTGTATTAGTTGACCATGTATCTGTCTACCCATCTCCAAAATCAATAGTGACGAAGCCATATTTAAGGCTATTGAAAATGTAAAGTCATTGAAAGACACTCGAAATCCCACCATCTCATGGAGGAGCTTTAGAGCATCTCTTTCAAACCCATTCTGCAGTAGCCTTGAGATCACTGTATTCCAGGTTGCAGTATCTTTAGCAGGCAACCTTCTAAACAAATCCATAGCATTCTCAATATCACCCACCTGAATGTATGAACCAATCATAATGTTCCATGAAACCGTGTTTCCATCCTTGATCAGTTCAAATACTCTTCTGCTACAGTCAAGCTCTCCGCATTTTATGTAAAAATCCAGCACAGAGTTCTTCAATGCATCATCAAATTCAACCGCATTCTTTATCATCCACCCATGGACCGATTTTCCAACATGAACCGAACCCAAACTCGAACAGCTTCTCAAAACACTAGACAACGTAAATTGATTCGGCGACACCCCATGAACTAACATCTCCGCGAAACAATCCAGAGCCCGCGTAAATGACCCGCGGCGCGCAAACCCAGAGATGAGAATCGTGTAGGTCCGAACATCTCGTTGAGTCATTTCGTCGAACACCCTGCAGGCAGCACTGAAACACCTGAATTTCACATAGAGGCTCAAGATGTAGTTCCCAACACCCAATTCATTAACACCAGCATTCTTCGTGACCTGAGCATGAACCGTCTCCACACCCAACACAACCTTCAAATCGTCGAAAAAATCCAGGAATTTGGATTGCGGGTGTTGGAATTCAGAGGACGCCGAAGAGTGGTTGGAGCGACCTGGTGCTTGTATCCTCCGATTGTGATCAAACAGGGTTAGGATTGAGTTTATCTCAAGGAGAGAGCGACAATGGCGGCTACCACTAAGGGCTGCATTGGATCTGAAGAGAAAGGTGTCAAAAGAAGTCGTACGCATCGCACTAATTAATAGAGACTTCCATTTTCACACATTGAATTATTCCAGATTGCACAAGAAAAGAAGAGGCAATAGAAAAGGGAGGAAAGTAGGCCCCTTTTGGAGGGAAAGTCGCAATCTTGATCAACTTTCACGCTAGCTAGTAGCTACCACAAAAATGGGTTCGGACAAGTAAATTGCCATAGCAACACGAAAAAGAAGAGTGGCCCTCCCCATAATAATTCTTTTTTTTTATGTAAATGTCTTGAAACCGAATCGTTGAAAATCTGAACTCATCTCAAATAAATCGTCTACAATCTATAAGAGCATTTTTAATAGGGTTTTTAGATGGGTTTTTTAGAAAGTTTTTGGATTATTATTTATTAAAAGACTCATGGTATATTAGGGGTTTTTATTGGGGTTTTTTAGATGGATTTTTTAGGTTTAGTTTAAATTATAATTATATTTTTTTATTTATATTAAATCATCAATATATCCTTTATTATATTAAATTATAATTATATCCCTTATTATATATTAATGTAAAAAAAATTGAAAAAAAATCATATATTAAATTTATTAATGCTATTTTAATATAATTATTTAATTATATTATTTATTTAAAATTAAGTCAAACATACATTGATATTAAAATCAAAAATTTCACATGATATCCTCCAACTTAAGCAAATTTTGCAAAAAGCCTAGGGGTTTGATTAATTTCGCGTGGTACCCTCATGGTTTCATCACTATTCGCGAAATGCCCAGCCGTCCAAAACTCAGTTAATGGATCGTTAACTCTAATAAAAAAAACAAAGATTGAGAAAAAGCTTACTTGAGTGGAGGAGACCGACCAATTGGAGTTTAAACCCGAGTAGAGCGTTTGCAGGAGGAGACCCCCCGCTGCTACTTGGAGAAGGAGACTCGACCAAGGCGGTGACTATTGGATGAGGAGACTCGACCATGGTGGTGGATGTGGAGGAGGATGACCAAGTCGCGCGACTCTGTGGAGAAGGAGACGCAACCAAGTCGACGACGGGTGGCGTCGATGACTCTGGAGGATGTGCTGGTGACGACAACCAAGTGAGATACGCATTTGTTCAATTTCATATTTGAATTTGGGGGTTTTGAATTTGATTGAGGGATTTTGTGTATCTTTTGAAATTGAAATTTGCTAGAGTTAATTTGTGAATTTGGATTGAAATATAATTTTAGGGTTTGTGGATTTTGATTGAAATAGAAAATTATGGTTATTCAGACAGTTTAAGTAAAAAATACATATGCATTTACACGAAGGCATAGTTAAAGAAAGCAAAGAATAAGTTCTTAGAAAAGGAAATGCAAGGATAATCTTGTGTGTTATCCTCTTCTTTGGTCCCTTTTTCATCCCTAAACCTCCAAGATGGATGCTAAGTTTATAGATGCGAAAATGAGAAGCTTGCTCACAAATGTGATTTAAGGAATGGTTGTGACAAAATGCTAGCGAAAAAGGATGTTTTCCTGATTCAAATTTCTTACAAATTTGAATATTTATAATCTAACCGTGATGCAAACTTGACGAAAGATTTAAGTTTGTCAGCTAGTAACTCACATATTTTTTTCCTGGTGCAAATTTCTTACAAATTGAATACTTATAATTTAACCCTTTACTCGACATCTAATTTATGAGTCAAATAGGCATTGGATTAATGATTTTCCAACAACTTGGTGGAACTAATGGGGGATGTCTCTATGGGCTATTTTCTACATCAGTAACACTTTTGAATATGCAAGTAATAAGAGCTTTAAAACATATAAATCTCTCCTTTTTTGTTGGCCTGAGATTAGATAAATGACTTTTACATTCAAAACTTCTATTTGTTAGGAATTTTATCCATAGCTAAAAGCATAGCCTTCGCTTTCATTCAGGTTTGAGCACTTTCACTGCCAAAAGCATATGGCTTTTTATGTCACATTGTTATAATAAGGGCTCTTTGTGTTGCACATTGTGGTCAATGTAGCATGCAGGTGCTCGAGTGATATTCATTTCTTCTATTATGTTATGTTGTTCATATCCAGCGTCATTTTATTTTTTGCTAATATGTTATGTATTCATTTTTGCTTTCATCTTTTTTGGTTTGGTCGGGTGCCATTCTTTGTGTAACAATTCACATCTCTTCAAGAAAGAGAAGGAGCTACAATACTATGCTACTATGACAAATATAGAAGAGTTCATTTGTCTATTACCAATAGAAATTTAGACTTGAAACTTAAATGTTTATTGTTAGCCTATTAGCTCAAATGGTACAGCAATGTGCTCGTGCACAATGATGTGGGTTCGAATCCCTCATAGGCTTATTAATTCTGAAAGCATTCAGTATTTTTCATCATGTTAAACTAAGATAAAAAGCCTTTTTATTTGCTCCTTGCTAAAACATGGCAAATGTGGTTAGTATAATAGATAATATAGTACATCTTAAGGAGAAAGATGGAGGATTTTGGTCATGCAAAAGTTATATAAGAATGCATTCATAGCGGTTAGGCAATTGTAATTACATCGAAAAATCCAATAGGATTTTATTTGGCAAGTTTCTCACGTGAAGGAATATCGCTAAAAATTTAGATAAAGTTGGATTCACAATACTTACCATGACAATCAGAAAGCTCGCCTTCCTTAATTTCATTGTTCTTGATGTCCATAGAAACAACATTTGCGTAGTCAGACTTTGTGTCATTAAGAGAAACAACACCCTCAGATAACTGATAGTAGAAAGACTTTCTGCAAGTAGGATTCTTGAAAACGACACCAAGATGGTAATGTACAACTCATCATTTTCTACATCATTTAGAGAAGAGTGAGCAACCAACAAAACAAAATTGATATATATATATATTGGTTAACACTTGCAACTAAAATCAAAGTAAGTTGTGTGCATTGCCTTTTTGTTTGTACTAATCATATTCAAATGTGTGTAGCCTATGTGGGATTTGAACTCACATCTTATGTGTATTGAACACATAGCTCTACCGTTTGAGCTAATAGGTTAAAAGGTTGTATATTCCAACACCCTTTTTTCATTTGAATAAATAGTCTATTGTCCTTTCTCATGACAAGAAAGAGGGTAATGCTAAAGGCTTAAGAATACGGAAATTTCGCCTGGTACCCTCGAGGTTTTGCATAATTTGCGAAATACTCAGAGGTTTGAACATTTTCGCGTGGTACCCCTAAACTATGGTCACATTTTGCCAAATACCCTTCCGTCTTTAAAAAGTTAACCAAACGTTAAATCCATTAAAAAAAACTCCGTTGTGGCTCCTTTGTTCTCAACCGCGGGCGCGGTTGAGAGGCCGCGGTCGCGGTCTCCCTTGTGCTCGGCCGCGGGCGCAGCAGCGAGGCCTTCGTTGCGGCTCCTTTGTTCTCGGCCGCGGCGCGGTTGAATGGGTTCGTCGCGGCTCCTTCCTCGCCTTTGTCCACAGGCGCGATTGAGAGGATGTGGTCGTGGTCTCCTTTGTGCTCGGCCGTGGGCGCGGTTAAGAGGCCGCGGTCGCGGTCTCCCTTGTTCTTCATCTTCAGCCGCAGACATGGAGACGAGGAGGTTACTGTGGAAGCCGAGGCGGCGAAGATTGCGCCAGATATCCGGTGAAGATTGCGCTTGAGCTCCTCTCCATTCCTCGATTACGGCCGAGGAGGAGACAAAGAGAGCTTGGCGGAAACCGAGGCGGAGGAAGAGGAGCAGGCCATGGCGGTGGGAGATCTGGAGTAAGGCGGCGCCGAGGAGGAGGAAGTCGTCGGCGATCCGAGTCCAGAACTGGAGTAAGGCGAGAGATTTGGAGCTTGGCGGAAGTCGAGTTTGGAATTCAGGTGGGAGAAGGCGGCGCCGGAGGAGATGTCGGCATGGATGGAGAGGTTGAAGGCGGAGATCCGGACGAAGAGCACGGACAAAGCACAAAAGAGACCGCGACCGCAGCCTCTCAACCGTGCCTGCGACCAAAGGCGAGGAAGGAGTCGCGACGAACCCATTCAACCGCACCGCGGCCGAGAACAAAGGAGCCGCAACGAAGGCCTCGTTGTTGCGCCCGCGGCCGAGCACAAGGGAGACCGCGACCGCGGCCTCTCAACTGCGCCCGCGGTCGAGAACAAAGGAGCCGCAACGGAGTTTTTTTTTAATGGATTTAACGTTTGGTTAACTTTTTAAAGACGGAAGGGTATTTGGCAAAATGTGACCATAGTTCAGGGGTACCACGCGAAAATGTTCAAACCTCTGGATATTTCGCGAATTATGCAAAACCTCGAGGGTACCAGGCGAAATTATTTCTAAGATTGACATCAACTAAATTAGAATTGTCACTACACATTTTAGTGTTTATTGTGTTATAAAATTGCTCTTGAAGTCTCATATTGATCATTTATGTCCAATGTATCAACATTATCTTTTACTCTAATGCCTAGTAATTCAGAAATGGTTCTTTTGTATTTGATGGACTCAAGCCAACAATAAAAAATGTAAGAATCCCATGATAAGATCATTTGACCTTGCACTTCTCTATCATATGATTTTGTACAACATCCAGTAACACAATTTATTTCATAACAAGAAGTAATCTGATAAAAACAAGTCCAACAGAGAAATAGATAGTCCATATTACTGAGTATTCAACCAATCAATCAACTATAAGACCACCTATACAAGTCCTCTCATATACCAAACATGCTTTAATTCTTCAAGGAAAAGCAATATCAATCAAAATCCATAAAATACCTAAATCAATTCAATTTCTTAATAATCAATTTCAAACCCCTCGAACCCTTAAATTTTGAAACCCTAGATTTTGATCCCTAAAATTCAAAATCCTAAATTACGAAACCCTTAAAATTTGGAGTGCATAAGTTTAAATTAAAATCCACAAAATCCTTAAATCAATTGAATTTCTTAACATTCACTTTCAATTTCTTAGATTTCGAACCCCAAAAATTCAAAACCCCAATATCAAAATTTAATATCCTAAAATTCGTACCTAGAATCGCCACCGCATCGTGCACTTCTTGACTTCCAGCCCCGTCTTCTCAGCCGCATGCCACGTCGTCATGTGCCACCGCCTCTTAAGCCACCTCCCACCAGCGTCGCGCCTTCTCCTCCTTCAAGCAGCAAAGGCCCGTTGTCGTCGACTCTGGCCACCATCGAGAACATGTCGCGGTGCCTGCTTGGTCGCCTTCTCCGTTCTCTTTGGTGAGGGGTGAGCCTGGTCTCCACAACCAAAGACAAAGGCATTGAGGTAAGTTCGCTTTTTGTTTTTATTTTTTTCTTCCTTTTTTATTTAAGTTAACGAGAATTTAACGGAGTACTAACAATTGGGCACACGACGAAAAACATTCCAGAACACAAGGGTACCACACGAAATTGTTCATATCTCTGGGTATTTCGCGAATTTTGCTTAAACATAGGGGTACCATGCGAAATTTCCGTATTAAAATCAACAAAAGCGATGCATAAATTTAAGAATATAAAACAACATGTGAAAACAACATGAACTAAAGCAAATGACGGAATTTAACGACAAACATCACACGATACACGACTTAATAATTAAAAACAACACAAACAACGAAACAATCTAATTGTTGCCATGAAGGTCCCAAATGTGTTTCTTCAAATCTTCCTTCAGCCTGTGATGTATTGATCTATCCCGAATTTGAGCCATCCTTGTAATAACTGGATTGTTCATAATCTCCGGTCTATCGTTGCTCCAATCCTGGTTATCCACCGCTGCAGTCTCTCCACTTACTCCTTCACCGAATTATGGGATTTCGTATCCATGATGGATGTAAGAATCTCGTTCATCTTCTACGATCATATTATGTAGAATGATGCAAGCCCTCATTATCCTTCCAAGCTTTCCAAAATCCCAAGAGAGTGCTGGTTGACGAACTATTGCGAAACGAGATTACAACACTCCAAATGCCCTATCCATATCTTTACGAACGGACTCTTGGTGTTGGGCAAATAACTTGGCTTCATCGCCTTGGGGGAGGCGAATTGATTGAACAAATGTCGCCTAAGGCGGGTAGATGCCATCAGCGAGATAATATCCCATCTTATATTGAGTCCCATTAACCATGAAATTCACATTTGGAGCTCTACCATTCAAAACTTCATCAAAAACAGGAGATCGCTCAAGAACATTAATATCATTACTCGTACCTGGTACCCTGAAAAATGCATGCCAAAACCACAGGTCGTATGATGCAACAACCTCCAAAATGATTGTTGGATGACCATGATCTCCACGGGCATATTGTCCTTTCCATGCAGTTGGACAATTTTTCCACCCCCAATGCATACAATCGATGCTACCTAACATCCCAGGAAATCCACGAGACTCACCCACACTTAGTAGGCGTTGTATGTCTGCTGTGGTGGGCCGCCTGAGATACTCATCACCAAAAAAGGTAATTATTCCATCAACAAAATTCTCTAAGCAATGCCTTGCGGTCCCTTCGGAAATACGAATATACTCATCACAAGCATCACCAGCAGTTCCATATGCCAACATACGTATGGCACTAGTACATTTTTGTAATGCAGATATACTAAGCCTACCTCTTGCATATGGCCTTTGTTGAAAGTACTCAATTCCATTCCCTAGTGTTTCCACAATGCGCTTGAAAACTTCCTTGCTCATTCTGAACCTACGTCGGAAGAATTCATCTGGATAAGTTGGTTGATCAGAGAAATAATCTTTGTAAAGTTTCTCATAGCCTTCTTCCCTATTTCTTTCAATATACTTTCGACGACGTCGAGCACGCCCTGGCTCTGCATTGTTTCTGCGGTGTTGAGCACGCTCTTGAAGTGCATCACACGCATCGAGCGCTTCTTGTGTAATTCTTTCGTATTCACCATCTTCAGAGTTATCGCTAGAAAGTAAAGGGTGTAATATCCCTCATTTTTGTATGGATAAATTTTGAACTTTCTTAAGCCCATGTTGCAAGACAGATTAAATTCAGAGAAGATACGGACATCATGTGAGATGTTTGGTCTCTGTAATATTTTTCTGAGTAATATAAAATACAGTTAAGGTATTTTTGGGTTAAAAGGTCAATCGTGTACGAATATATTTAACCCGGGGTTAAAAGAACTCGTACCCATACTTCCCTCGGCCATTCTAATGCGACCTTTTAGCAAAATAGTCATAACTCTTAATTCCATAATCCATACAATGTGAAATTTGGAAGGATTAAAATAGACTTCTAGATCTAACTCCTCGATTTGGAATCATCTCATTTGGAGTTCGGAGCTAAGAGAACGGCCCCGTTGAAGTCAGGACGATTTCCTAATGGTCACCACCGCACCCTGCGGTGAGAAGAGTGCCGCACCCCGCGGCAGACGTCAGTGAGTTCGTCATCGCGATAAGGTTTTTGGTGAGTCATAGCTTGGCCGATCTTGCTCCCCAAGGCTCCTCTTCTGGTTGAGACACCTCATGGTGTGCGTGGCTTGCTTGTGGACGTCTTGGTTGGGCTATTTAAGGTGAGGGAGAGACAGAGGAGAGGCCAGAAGTAAGCCTCATCACCATCTTCTTCCTCCCAAACACCATTGTTGGCTGGTCTTTGAGCTCTGTTTTGTGAGGGATTCGAACACCTTTTCGATCATTAGAAAGTGGATCCGTAGAGGTGTTTTGAAGCTTAAGAAAGTGGGAAGACAAGCCAAGATCAAATCGAAGCCAAAGAGATCGATTTGGGTAAGCGTTTCTTCCCGAAAACTTTCTGAACTTTGCCTCTATCGTGCCATCGCACCCCGCGGTCAGACGCCACCGCGCCCAGCAGCCAAGCACCGCACCCCGCGGTGACTGATCACCACACCCCGCGGCAGGCATGGGCCGTGGTGTGTGTGTGTGTGTGTGTCTTGGGTATTGGTTCTTGGGCGAAGCTTGAAACCTTCGATTTTTATTCCTTTAGATTCATATATATAGATATTGAATCTAATTTAGGGTCTTATTAAGGGTCGTTCCAGAAGGACTTGAGATCCGAGATCTGTCCCTGATCAGACCCGGGAATCGTCGTCTTTAGAGCTCGTCAGCTTTCGTCAGATCTAAGGCAAGTGGCGGTTCGCTCTTGCTCATCATTCCATGTTTCCATTAATTATCAATTGCTTAATTGTTAATTAATTTGGATTGATCATTGTTCATGTCTGGGAACAGTTTTGTGAAACTGTTTTGGAAATTAAAATGGATATTGTAATAGGTTGTATATCTGTTAGGACAACGCTATTATATATATATATACCTAGATTGAAATATATCTATTATGTTAGCCTTGATGGCTTTAATATGATTATTCGACTGTTCTGAACTGTTTAGTTAGAACGAGTATTCGTAGGAACGTTACTGAGGCCCTGGAGTCCAGTCGTTTCTGTATAATCAGGTAGAGAGGTGGCTCGTCCCCATCTAATACCAATGGGATGGTCATGACCTACCTCTTTACTCGGGTGAAGAGGTGGTGCACTTAAACAGTGTCACAAATCTTGGGAGTGTTCCCAAAAGATCTCTCGTCTCGGGATGAGCTGATCATAAAAGTTTATAACATAATGTGTGTTTTGGAATTAAACAAGATAAGTGCCGTAGGTTCGCACATGATTAATATACCCTCGACGAGTAGCGCAGCTAAGTAATAGTGCGGCTAGGAAAACTCGTTTAGACTTGATCAGAGTACGTTCTCTTTCCAATCTGGATTCGCGTTAAGCGGTGAGGTTGGTTGTGAACCGAAACATCTCGTCAGTTTTTGAACGCTTGTGTGTGATGCTTATAATGTTCCAGACATTTGTCATGTTTCCGATAAGACTCAAGTTTTTGGAGTCTTCTCTTGGATATTTCCTATAAGACTCAATTCCGTTGGAGTCTTTTCTTGATCATGTCTTTTGATATATTCCAGTAGAAGTATGGTGGTTGACTATCGTTATCGGTTATTATTCGAGAAACGATGAGTCTAGCCTAATACGACTACTTCGAACCACTCTGCTTTGTACCCTTACATAGTCTTTCATTAGACTAACCAACCGTAATTGTTCTCTATATGGTTGGCTGGTGTCATCCGTTTGATTCGGCACATCAGATAAAGCGCAGATATGAGGAGACTAGATTGACTATGAAGATGACGGTTGTTTTGATATTTTAATGATTTTAATCAGGTTGAGATCCTTGGGCAGGTGATCATGGTGATCACAACCCTTTTTGTAAGATTTTAAGAAAGACTTCCGCTGTGTTTGATTTAACTCTGTATATTATCCTATTCGGGATTGGGATGTAATCCCGGGATTCATGTTTTAATTAAGTATTACAATGATTTTGTATCATTTGTGTTTCATGATTGTGTTTAAACCGGTAAAGCCTTGGGTGGCTTCGGTAAGGAACACCGAGGTCACTGGCGGTAATACCTTTCCAAATGGGTTACGATTTGGGGGTGTTACAGATTTGGTATCAGAGCCAAAGATTTTTTTTATAAAACGGGTTGGGTATTTGAAAACCATTTACTCGTTTTAAATTGAAAAGTGTTTTCAAGGCTTTGAATTTTCAAAACGGTACAAACTTCAAACCGTTCATAGTCATGCCTTCTCTCTAGTCTGATATAGGAAGTTGCTTCCATATCTAGAAAGACTAATTATTTTCTCGTTGACCCGTGAGATATGGGTGCATTCTGTTCTCTTCAAAGGAACTCGGAAGAAGCCGAGATGGCGAATCTCTAGATAGGCTTGAGTTCCCGGTTCCCTCGTTATGCTTTGAGGTTATAGAACCTAGTAGTCCACCGAGGAGGTGAAGACCGTACTCTCTGAGTCGGTAGGAGTAGTGTCCGATAGACCAAGGTTCCTGAGACAGAACCGAGGGAGGACATTGAGGAAGAGGAATAGGTGCTAAGTTTAGCAGTTCCCTTTCCTAGGGCTTTGTTGTCAGAGCTATCAACTCGGTTTGAATTCGTCCATGAAAGTTTACCAAGTTTGATCTATTTCCGAGTCGATTTTATTACATTAAATATATTGGAAATATATTAATGTATAAAATACTTGGAATTTGATCGGTAAACAGATGGTTAACACTGCAAACCCTGTGGAAGAACACGAGTCTGTTGCTCACAACGACCCAGGGGGCAATGACCAAGCTCAGGCCAACGCTCTAATGGTATTTGACGCAGCAGCAGTTGAAGCAATTCGGGGAATGGTGATACAGGCAGTCACCGATATCTTGCGACCAGTTGCACCTCAGGCACAAGATGTGCCAATTCCTCTAGTGATTCCTAGAATTGTGGAACCAAATGTCCAAGTACATCGAGAAGAGGTGGTCAGGAATGGAGGCAATTATGTTCGTGCACTGAAGGCCATAAACTCTATGAGGCCTGACAGCTACGATGGAAATGGAGAACCAGTCAAAATAGCATATTGGTTCTCACACCTGAAACGGTTGTTCCGCAACATTGAATGCACTAAAGCTGAGAAGGTGCATATTGCTTCTCTCCATCTGAAAGAGGAAGCTAGTGAATGGTGGGAAAGCACCGGACTAGCTGATCATCCAGGATTGAACTGGGGAATGTTCAAAGCCAAAATGACCGACCATTTCTTCTCTCGTGCTATGAGGGATGAGAAACACAAGGAATTCCTCTATCCGAAGACGGAAGGATTAACAGTGACTGAACTTGCGACCAAGTTTAATCACATGTTGCAATACGCTGGATCAGATGTGTCTAGCGAAGAACAGAAAATCTGGCATTTCCACGAGTGGATGAGCCCAGATATTAAGCCATGGATGGTGCATCACAGATGCTCTACTTTGGAACAGTACGTGGATGCAGCTTATAAAGTGGAGGTGACTCTAGAGGAGTCGACGAAGAAACGTAATCATCAAAAGTTGATGCAAAATCAATCTCAGGCAAGTGGATTTAAACATCCCGCGCCACCATCTAACTTTGTCAAGTCTAGCAAAGCAAAGACGGATATGACTCAAGGAGAGTCAACACAACAGTTGGGTCAGGGCAAGAGTCTGATCCAGTGCTATAATTGTGGCACAATTGGGCATAAGAGCAGTGTGTGTCAGCAGGAAAGGAGAGTATGCTTTGGCTGTGGAAGGGAAGATCATATGCAGAAGTTCTGTCGACAAGGGGAGTAGAAAGAAACTGAGTTACACCAAGGGTCTGTTAACCAGAACAATCGACCCAGGTTTAGACCAGTAGAAGCTCCTAGTCCTTCAATGCAAACAACTGCACAAAACAAGGGGAAGACCCCAGTTGCTTCTGGAAGTCAGGGTCAACGTCTTTACGTGATGCGTGAGGCGGATGGACCTGATGCTCCAATTGCTTAAAGTACTCAGCGAGGCTGGCGAAGTTTAGTCTTTTGTACTACCTCTGTGATATGTTGTGGACTTAGGTGTTACCTAGCCTTTTGTTTCTGATAGTTATGTTAGTAAGTTTAAGTATGCAACAAGGTTTGTAAACCTTTTGTTGTAAATATTCTTTCTAATATAAACGTTTGGTTCGATCCAATCGTCTGTCAGAATTTTCGATTACCTTTTTGGATAGGAAATTCGAAGAGGAATTGATCTGAATGGCCATGGTTCCATGCGACATTTTCTCGGTATGGATTAGCTGACGCGTCATGAGGCGGTCATCGATTTTAGTTCGAAGACTATGACGATGTCATCTAGAGGCCAGTTTTCAAGAAGTTGAAACAATATCTGACCTCTGCACCGGTTTAGCACTGCCAAAAAGGGACTGATGATTATATAGTCTATAGTGATGCTTCGAAGAGTAGGTTGAGATGTGTCTTGATGCAAAAAGGCAAGGTTATTGCATACGCATATAGACAACTGAAAACCTATAAAGCAAACTATCCGACGTATGATCTAGATCTTGCAGCAATAGTGCTTGTATTGAAAATCTGAGAAACTGAGGCGGATATGCATAGACGCTTTCCCGAGATGTTTACGACCTAAGTTTTGGGGTCAAAACTTCTTTTAAGGGGGGAGTGATGTAATATCCCTCATTTTTGTATGGATAAATTTTGAACTTTCTTAAGCCCATGTTGCAAGACAGATTAAATTCAGAGAAGATACGGACATCCTGTGAGATGTTTGGTCTCTGTAATATTTTTCTGAGCAATATAAAATACAGTTAAGGTATTTTTGGGTTAAAAGGTCATTCGTGTACGAATATATTTAACCCGGGGTTAAAAGAACTCGTACCCATACTTCCCTCGGCCATTCTAATGCGACCTTTTAGAAAAATCGTCATAACTCTTGATTCCATAATCCATACAATGTGAAATTTGGAAGTATTAAAATAGACTTCTAGATCTAACTCCTCGATTTGGAATCATCTCATTTGGAGTTCGGAGCTGAGAGAACGGCCCCGTTGAAGTCAGGACGATTTCCTGATGGTAAACACCGCACCCCGCGGTGAGAAGAGTGCCGCACCCCGCGGCATACGTCAGTGAGTTCGTCATCGCGATAAGGTTTTTGGTGAGTCATAGCTTGGCCGATCTTGCTCCCCAAGGCTCCTCTTCTGGTTGAGACACCTCATGGTGTGCGTGGCTTGCTTGTGGACGTTTTGGTTGGGCTATTTAAGGTGAGGGAGAGACAGAGGAGAGGCCAGAAGTAAGCCTCATCACCATCTTCTTCCTCCCAAACACCATTGTTGGCTGGTCTTTGAGCTCTGTTTTGTGAGGGATTCGAACACCTTTTCGATCATTAGAAAGTGGATCCGTAGAGGTGTTTTGAAGCTTAAGAAAGTGGGAAGACAAGCCAAGATCAAATCGAAGCCAAAGGGATCGATTTAGGTAAGCGTTTCTTCCCGAAAACTTTCTGAACTTTGCCTCTGTCGTGCCACCGCACCCCACGGTCAGACGCCACCGCGCCCAGCAGCCAAGCACCGCACCCCGCGGTGACTGACCACCGCACCCCGCGGCAGGCATGGGCCGTGGTGTGTGTGTGTGTCTTGGGTATTGGTTCTTGGGCGAAGCTTGAAACCTTCGATTTTTATTCCTTTAGATTCATATATATAGATATTGAATCTAATTTAGGGTCTTATTAAGGGTCGTTCCAGAAGGACTTGAGATCCGAGATCTGTCCCTGATCAGACCCGGGAATCGTCGTCTTTAGAGCTCGTCAGCTTTCGTCAGATCTAAGGCAAGTGGCGGTTCGCTCTTGCTCATCATTCCATGTTTCCATTAATTATCAATTGCTTAATTGTTAATTAATTTGGATTGATCATTGTTCATGTCTGGGAACAGTTTTGTGAAACTATTTTGGAAATTAAAATGGATATTATAATAGGTTGTATATCTGTTAGGACAACGCTATTATATATATATATACCTAGATTGAAATATATCTATTATGTTAGCCTTGATGGCTTTAATATGATTATTCGACTGTTCTGAACTGTTTAGTTAGAACGAGTATTCGTAGGAACGTTACTGAGGCCCTGGAGTCCAGTCGTTTCTGTATAATCAGGTAGAGAGGTGGCTCGTCCCCATCTAATACCAATTGGATGGTCATGACCTACCTCTTTACTCGGGTGAAGAGGTGGTGCACTTAAACAGTGTCACAAATCTTGGGAGTGTTCCCAAAAGATCTCTCGTCTCGGGATGAGCTGATCATAAAAGTTTATAACATAATGTGTGTTTTGGAATTAAACAAGATAAGTGCCGTAGGTTCGCACATGATTAATATACCCTCGACGAGTAGCGCAGCTAAGTAATAGTGCGGCTAGGAAAACTCGTTTAGACTTGATCAGAGTACGTTCTCTTTCCAATCTGGATTCGCGTTAAGCGGTGAGGTTGGTTGTGAACCGAAACATCTCGTCAGTTTTTGAACGCTTGTGTGTGATGCTTATAATATTCCAGACATTTGTCATGCTTCCGATAAGACTCAAGTTTTTGGAGTCTTCTCTTGGATATTTTCTATAAGACTCAATTCCGTTGGAGTCTTCTCTTGATCATGTCTTTTGATATATTCCAGTAGAAGTATGGTGGTTGACTATCGTTATCGGTTATTATTCGAGAAACGATGAGTCTAGCCTAATACGACTACTTCGAACCACTCTGCTTTGTACCCTTGCATAGTCTTTCATTAGACTAACCAACCGTAATTGTTCTCTATATGGTTGGCTGGTGTCATCCGTTTGATTCGGCACATCAGATAAAGCGCAGATATGAGGAGACTAGATTGACTATGAAGATGACGGTTGTTTTGATGTTTTAATGATTTTAATCAGGTTGAGATCCTTGGGCAGGTGATCATGGTGATCACAACCCTTTTTGTAAGATTTTAAGAAAGACTTTCGTTGTGTTTGATTTAACTCTGTATATTGTCCTATTCGGGATTGAGATGTAATCCCAGGATTCATGTTTTAATTAAGTATTACAATGATTTTGTATCATTTGTGTTTCATGATTGTGTTTAAACCGGTAAAGCCTTGGGTGGCTTCGGTAAGGAACACCGAGGTCACTGGCGGTAATACATTTCCAAATGGATTACGATTTGGGGGTGTTACAAAGGGTTTGAGTTTGAGGATGAACTAGACATTTTTAGAGATTTCAAGAAATGAGGAGTGACTAAACCATTGTAAATCCTCACTTATATAGATCTCTGCAATTCTAGAAAATGCCAACTAAGAAAAGAATCTCTATGCTTAGTAAAAAAAACAAAGAAGCATGGTATCACATGCTACGTTTTGCAGAAGCAATCAATTGCTTTCTCTGCATGATTCTACACCACATGAAATTATAGAAAATGCCATAATATTACCTACCCTTTATTTACAAGAGATCGGAAATAAAAACATGCAAAGCGGAAAACTACAAAGACATCTTGACAACTACATGGATAACACTTAAGAGGCGAATTATTTCATCAATTGCATCTTGACAACTTCCTCCTCCGGTGTGCAATCATACTTCTTCATCAACCATTGGAGCATGTCCCACTTCCTGCTCCTATCGATATTATTTTGTTTAATCTCCATGGTCTTGATCTGAAGATATTGTGATTGCTTGTCACTCTTTCGTGCCTCCTTTGCCATCTTCAATTCATGGGCTTTATTCTGGATGATAATTTTTTTCTCTTTCGAGCGTACTTTCTCCATCATCTTCAGCAGAACTTGTGATGCAAATTTTTTTCCCTTTCGTTTAGCCTTCTTGATGCCCTCAGGACGCTAAAAAATCCAAGTGAAACCACTCGTTGGAGTATCTTGATTAGAGCCTTCCATATCAGTAGACGATCTTTTCGAGCTTGGGGCACTTCCCGAGTTATTTGGGATGTCATCTTGGTTTTGATTCATGATGAAAGAATAGAAGAGAGGAATGAGAGGTTACAAGAGATAAATGATAGAGGATTGTGTGAGTTCTGTAATTGCAACTATATCTTATTTATAGGCAAATAAAAAATCATTTACCTTTTTTTTCTATTTTGTTAAATTATTAAAAAAAGTAGTTTTAGTACACCATAATATTACATACCCTTTATTTACTCTCCAACCATACCTACCATTTATTATTAAAAAAAGTAGTTAGTACACCATAATATGGTTTATTTGGACTTAATTATATTAAAATTTGTAAAAAAAAATACATTAAATTTCTAAAATTTATTTACAATGTAATTTTCATATAAAGAAATTAAATTGGTATTTATTTTATTTTAAACCACCAATAATAATAATAAAATGATTTATTTTCACTTAATGATACCTATAATACAAAAAAAGTATTAAAATCTACCAAATATATCCAAAATGGATGTCTATGGATAGAGAAAAATGTAATTAGAATTATAGTTTTTTTTAGACCATCCAATTTTTAAATAAAATAAATTTTTTTAAATAACGGACGACCAGGAATAAATCATGGTCGTCCGTACTTGTGCCACGCGGCGTCCATCGGGCGCTCTAGCGCGCGCCAATGAAACAGCGCCGCGTGGCACTGCCATTCCAGCAAAAGTTTAGGGCGCGTTTGGGGGTTGCTTGATACGGCGTCGTTTTGGGCCCAACAAAGGCAAAAAAAAAATGAACAGCCAAACACGCCTCTACGAAGGGTTGTATGGAACGGTCCCGATTTTAGGCTTAATTTTGGGACTCCAGATGAGTCTTTTAGCCCATACCCCTTATTTTAATATAAAATTTCTATAAAACCCTTTACCGGACCCCGATAAAGATGCCCTAATGGTATATCTCTATGTTTTCCCTTATGGAGAAATAATGTATCAACCATCAAACATGATGACATTGATTTTTTCAAAAGCATCTTTCTACTCTTAATTATTTATTGAGAGGAGTTATATTTGTGAGAGGAAAGGGAAACTTAAGTACAAATATATTATCATGTTAATTATTTTACAATGCTAATGTCTTAAGAGAAAGAAGTTTAAATCAATAAAAGTCATATGCATAAATTAACGTTAATGAGTTCAAGACTAATCAATACGGTGAAGAGGCTAAGGTGAGAGTGCATCATTATAACCAAAAGTAATATATGTTATAACCTTTTCATACAAATGTGATATATTTTATTTTCATTTATGTATTGTTTCTATAATCATCAAAATTACTATTCTCAATGTAAGAATTTTCAGCATGGAAAGATGTCACACCATAATTCACCCAGCATCAAAGTTAGTACAATATTATGTGGAATTGTTATTGGGTTATGAAGTCTGATGGACTGTACACTAAAACTTAAATTTTAGATTTTTTTATACATTCAGATTTTGGACCAGATTAGAATTTTAATTCTTAATATTTATACCCACTTGATGTATTATAGTCATATCATAAAAATAAAAAAATCATAGATTAACAGTGTCTTCAAACATAGTTACACTTTGGAACAAATTAGATTAACAATTCTCGTATTCCTTAGTTTAGCTCGAATCCTAACAACTACAATCATAAATTAGATTGAAGGAGACACACTTCTACATTCTTCGTGCTATACATTACGTGGCTTAGGTACCAAAGCCTAATCAAATCATGAATCTTAAGCAACTTTAACAAACCAATATTAAACACGTCATCAATGCTTAATACCTCTGATCGTGACACGTACACGGGAATATACTCCGCGCGTGTACCGCCTCGACACACCCTGGCGCGTGGGCAGAGATTGAAAAGGGGAAGAAGGGAGTAGAGGTGATGAACGGGGTTTTTTTGTCTGGTGGATGGTTGGTTTTTAATCCTCCATTTCACAATTTATGGAGACCACTGAGCGACGACTTGCCCTACTCTCTCCACTTTCACGCTACTTCAACAAATTCTCTGTATTCCTTTTTGTCCTCTTTCTTTCTCACTCTTTCCACAAGTGTCGGTGGTTTTAGAAGTGGTGGCGGGAATGAGATTCGGCGGAGTACGGCGGCGGGGAGGGTGGTTGTGTTCATGAAGGAGGTCGTGATACCATGGACATCGTCGACGGCGCCGTAATTCCGATGTCCAGACCAAGTGTGACTGTAGGATCATCTTTTTCTCGGCCGTTCGATGAAGGTTTGCTTCTCAATTTCAATTTGTGTGATTTTATTTGTTATTCTTGGTTATGAACTCTTCGTATGAGTATTGGTTATTGTGATTTGCGTGGAATGCTGCAAGGTTAGATGCTGTAACTGAAATTCCTCGTCGTTGTTTTGATGTTTTTTGGTGGAATTCTGATTCGTCACTTGTGAGTTTCGGATTAATAGTCCGCATTTACAAGTATGAACGCGAGAGGAGTGACGAACTGCCGGGGAAGGAAAAGGGGGAAAAGGCAATTTATTCAATCAATTCTCCCCTTTTCTATAGCTCCTTTTTTTTGGTTATTTATTAGTATTATTTTTTAAACATTGCACAATTTCGGCTATTTTCCATAATTAACTTTGTTTGGTGTGATTTCCTTAACTCAATTTGCATTGTTCATGGAGGAATTTGCCTCTTCCTTTGGTGGATGGATATTTAGTTAGTAGTTACTAAACATCCAGGGTAGTTATTAATTGTGATCGCTTGATCAAAGTATTCCCTTGCAGAAATCTTTGTTGATGCTGCATTTTCTCTGCTGTGATGCTAATGCTAGATCTCAGTTAGTTTTGGTACTTTTGACTTTTCTGCGTTCTCGGGAGTGTTGGGTGAAAGGAAACAACTAAGGTAGCTCTGTAAGATATACTCCTTTCACACTATGTTGAATTTAAATGGAAATGAACATGACATGGATAAAAGAAAGTGGCAGTTTTAACCATGCTTTTCAGTTTCAGATCTGACTAAAGAATAGGATGCTGAAAGTTTGAAAATTAACACAATATGTACACAAAGACTTGTCACCAAGGTCTGAAAGTGTTTCATATTTTTTACGGTTGGGAAGAGAGAAACATTATGGAAATGTAATGTAATAATAGGTGACCCATTTAAGTTGTAATGGAAATTTATTGTACCATGACGACTGAGAAGCACATCATGCATTAAGCCACGTTACATCAATACGACTGCCAAGTGTTATCCATCGACATATAAAACATTTTGATCAACTCTGATGGGGTCTTGATATGGGATCATGAAACAATGCTGAAATCTTTTGCTGTGTCTATCTTTCTTGTTGAAGTAAGATGGCTTCAAAAGGGTATGTTTGGTATTTACCTGGATAAGAGCTTACTTTGTTTGGTTTTGCTATGTTAAATTTGCATGTCAGATTCAATGTGGCTGGCCAATTTTAGATCTAGTGAAGCAATGGAAGCAAGCGTTTTCCCACCTGGGCCCTATCCTGAGCATGAAGGAGAACCAGATTGCGCCTTCTATCTGAGGACAGGGCTCTGTAAATTTGGCTCTTCTTGCCGCTTCAATCACCCATCTAATAGGAATTTGGTAAGATACAGTTTATAATGCAGTCTCTTTTATATGCAACTTTTCATTAGCCTTACGCCAGCCATATCGATGTCTTTTGATGAACACTTGTAGAGAGAATGGAATTATAATCATATATGGTTACATAGCCTCTAAGAAACACAGAGTTATAATGTGAATTGTTTTGTTCCCTTTGCTGTTCTGTTTACCTTGAATCCTCATTTTCTGATATATTTTGTTGGCACATATGAACCTATTGTTTGGATTTCCAAATCAACTTTTACAGCATGAATGATCTATGTACTTCTATGCATAGTTTTGATGAATTTGGTAGACCTTGTTGTATAACAGGCCGTCACTGCTGGAAAAGTGAAGAGAGATTATCCAGAAAGATTTGGACAACCTGAATGTCAGGCATGCACCTCTTCTTTATCCAATTTGGATTGTAGCAATGCTGATTATAATATGTTTGTGGTAAATTGACACTTTGTTTTATATATTATGAATGCTAAATGGTGTTAATATACTGTGATCCACTATTTTCTTTTATCTTTTTTTCCCATTTTTAGAATTTTATTCATGTATTCTTTGAAGATAAAATTCTGTTATTATATACTATACTAGTATATGCTAAAGCTTTTTACATCGTGGTAAGGCTGTCACTGCCAAAGTAAGAAAACCAAGCATAGCTATTTGGTGAAATGACATTAGCAGCATAAATTTGATTAATTTACTACATATGGATGTTTTTAGTTGGGAAGATGAAATATTTCATGAATTTTTCCTGGCTACACTATGTTTATTTCTGTACAAATTTCTGCTTGCATGCTCCTCTTCATTGTGCATAGAGACTCTAATGCTAGATTTGTGTTTCTGTGCATATATGCACGTATTTGGTGAAATGACATTAGCAGCATAAATTTGATTAAATTACTACATATGGATGTTTTTAGTTGGGAAGATGAAATATTTCATGAATTTTTCCTGGCTACACTATGTTTATGTCTGTACAAATTTCTGCTTGCATGCTCCTCTTCATCGTGCATAGAGACTCTAATCCTAGATTTGTGTCTCTGTGCATATATGCACGTATGTATGCGTCATCTTTGTTGGATGTGTTTAGATGTATTTTTTTTAAATCCTCAGTACTATTTAAAGACTGGACACTGCAAATTTGGAGCTACATGCAAATTTCATCATCCTCAAGACAAGTCCGGGATCGCTGGAAGAGTTCCTTTAAACACATTAGGCTATCCACTTCGACCGGTGAGAACTTGTTCCTATTTCTCAATTGGGAAAATTAAGTAAAATATTACAACATTTGGGGTAAAAGGCGTCACAACCTTTACATGGTAAAAAATGTGAGTCCTCATCAGTGTCATATTTCTTCACTGCTAAATTTTTGGGGTGAGATTCTGGAACGGGCAGTGAACGATTGTGATATTGGGCTGAGATTTTCTGTAAAGGTTATAATTCTTTTGTAAGTGACCCCCCCCCCCCCTCACATAGTATATTGTTGCATAAAAATGTGAGTCTGGTGGTCGGTGTTGCACTTGCACACCCCACAAAGGTGATATTTGAATTAGATTTCCCTTCTAGATTTATTCTTTGATAATGTACTTTATAAGGTTTGTAACATTTTTACATGAATGTTGTGGTGCCTTCGTGTTTCATGTGTAAATTGAATGTTAACCTAAATGTATAAATGTACTGTTATCTGATTTTTCTCCTCGCAGAGTGAACAAGAATGTGCATACTTTGTGAGAACTGGACAATGTAAGTTTGGGAGTACTTGTAAATTCCATCATCCTCATCCAACTAATTTGACTTCCTTTCGTGGCTCAACCAACTACCCTCCTGTTCAATCTCCAACAACTCCTGGCCATCAATCATTTCAAGGAGGAATGACAAATTGGCCACTATCAAGAGCACCCATTATCTCTAGTCCACGATGGCAACCTCCTTCAAGTTACACACCTTTGATTTTACCTCAGGGAGTGGTTTCAGTCCCTGGATGGAATGCATACATGGTAAGTTATTATGACCACTTAGAAAACTTATGTTGATATGCAACTGTATCGTTAGCATGGATGGGCTTTACCTGCTCTCGTACTAAGTTCTCTTGGTTCATTTAGTAGTAATGTTAATAATTAACCTATTGGTTGTGGACGCAATTTTCTTATATACTTACTTGAAAATGGGAGGTATCTTGTACTTTTTTTACTCTTGGTTCATTTGTGGGGCTACCTGCTCTGTTAGTAAGTAGATTTTGAACTTTGAATTCTACATTATACACTATAAATGATTTAAAGAACTGTATCTGGATGATTTTATCAGTATTTTATAGCTGAAGTGTGCTGTAAGCACCCTTGCGTAAACTTGTCTGATAAACTTTTTCAGCAAACTTTTTTGTTAGTGATTGTTATTTAACCTCTCATATATGTATGTTTTTCATGTGTAGGGCCAGTCAGGTTCAGTTCCATCTTCTGAAAACCGGCATGAAACAGGAGGAAACACTCCAATATATGGAACTTCACGCCAGAGTGAACTTGCAATTTCTACATCACAAGGAACATATTCTGGATATCGATCTGGTTCTGTTCGTGCAGGGTATTATGCATTACAAAAGGAGAATGGTTTTCCTGAGAGGCCTGGACAACCTGAATGCCAATATTACATGAAGACTGGTGATTGTAAATTTGGCACAGTCTGTAAGTTCCATCATCCCAAAGAGAGGCTGGTTTCAGCTCCAGATTGCCCCTTGAGTCCAATGGGCTTGCCGCTACGTCCAGTGAGTTATTTATTCTGTAATTACAGTGATAAATTATGAATCACATGATGAACTATTATGAAGGTCTTTGTCTGCTTTCCTTGATATTGGCTATTACTTGTCTTCTTTGTTCTGGTGGTTATCTTTCAATTATGTGTTTTTTTATTGCTTCTTTTCATTGCTTTGCCATCTTTATATTAGGATGATGAAGGAAACCGATTTGGACCTTGTCACTTGTATGTGGTGTCAGGATCCAACTATTTATGTGTGCCATACTGCCATTTCTTAGTATGATGCAACAATGCTTTTATGTGTGTGTAAGAAATGGTTTATTTAGCATGATAATGGAGTATGGATTATTCCTTTCTGTAAATATATTTTTTGTTCGATTGTTGTGAGTTGTGACTATATAGTGAGAACTAATTCAGTGGCATTTCTGTTTGTTCACTTCACAAATTATGCACATTAACTTGACTATGTATTGTTAAACAGGTTCTTGTGTTTAGACTGGGGGACTTCCCTGTTATATTTTGTCTAAGATTTCATTCTTTTTTCAACAGGGAGAACCATTATGCACATTTTATTCCCGTTATGGTATCTGCAAATTTGGTCCGAATTGCAAGTTTGACCACGCTCCTTTGGGATTTGCCCACAATGTCTCAGCATCAGTTTCCACTGACACATCAGTTGTGCGGCATTATTATGGTTCATCATCAACACCTGGTGATTTAACGTTAGCGGCTGAAGGGCGTGCTGAAGTGGCCTCGGGTAACATTAAGAGGCTCTCGCTTGCAGAAGCAAGAGAAATATCTCCTGGTGATGATAATGCTGAGACTGAAGGGTAGAGACTCCTTGTAGAAATGAAAGTTTCTCCGCCTCTGCAGGAGAAAAGTGGACTGTGTAAAAATTCAATTTTAATTATTGCTGAAGGTGTACAGCGGTCATGTTTAAGCCAAATAATATATCTGTATTGTCTTGGTGACTCAAAAGTTCACCTTTTGTGCTGTATAAAATCTGAAATATTGTCACATATGGTAAAACCAGTGTGAACAATTCCTCAGTTGGGAGATCCCCTTCTTTTCTATTTGGCACAACTGGCTTGTTGATACTAGGCATATGCATTGATGCTGTTTCTTGTTTTGCTTTCAATGTACCAATTAAACTTTCCTTGCATGATCTTGTATCCTAAATGCTTGCCTCTTTCTTATGACAGTATATCATGTTTCCTTTTTACCGCATGAGGTAATTCTAGGGCTCTAAAAATATTGCCAAGGTGTCAGCTTTCATTGATCGCTTCTTGCGTTGCAGATTCATGAAAGATGGTGTTTTCAGGTTTCTGCCACGGGATAGTTGAAGTAATTCACAACTGGGATCAAGAGGTAAAGAATCTGTATTTTCTTTGTCTTTTCTTGGCTATTATAATAAGTTGCTGGGAAGAACTGAAGAAACTCTGGAAGCCTATCGTGAAGGATTTTTGGCCAAATAAATCAACTTCTAATTAAAGCTAATCTCAAGTAGAATTAGATTTTTAATATTCTCTGGAAACTGTAACATTTTATTGACACACTTAGGTGCAAGACTTAAAATGTAGGCATTTGCTTTCATTATTTTTGCTGTACATGTCATGTTGGCAGCATTATAACATTATGTTGACGTCGCACTCATCCCATGAAACTCAAAAACACAGACCACCTTCTACATTAAATATGCCCTGTACAGGAAGGACCAATGCTGCAAGCTTGGATGGTTGAACATTCAACGGCATTCTCTGTGGCGGCATTTAAAATGCATCAGAGAACACCCTACAGATAATAGCCAAACAATGGAGGTGGCTACTTGAATAGTTGAACTCCCAGTCTTCTTCTGCTCCATCTATGGAAGTGGACATACCTTAGCTCAGCCATCTCAAGTGAAAGTAACAACCCGGGTAATCTTATCCTATCAATTGACATGGTTGGTGCTTTACCATCCTAGTTACTACAACTTTGCAAAAAGCTTGAATGGTGATAAATGGTTAACACTTGCTAACAAAAACTCCACAGCAACTTCAACACAAGTTACCTGGAAATTCCTAGGCCTCCCTTTAACCAATAATATCCTGCCACGTGGATGCTCACGGTAATTTGACCTTGCGGTGCTCCACGGTACGTAAATAATACTCACCTAATTCTACAGACATTAATATCCAGACCATCTAAACAACTCCCTTCTTCTCCGTCTTCATCAAAACCTTTCAGTTTCTTGTTCCACAGTTTGCAGTCCTTTCCTTGTTAGTACTACTTCCTCTCAATTCTTACTCTCGCCCACCATAATTCGAAATAAATAAATCATGTGAAAAACCAAGACCACCTCTTTTTCAATCTCTCTCAAATTCCCCAAACCCCTTTCAGATCTACTGAAGATGAACCTGTTATTTCTCTCACTTTTTGTGCTGTTCTCTGCCTCTAGCTTCAATTGCAACCAAGTAGAGCTATTCCATGTAAGCACTCAACTTGGCTGATTTTCACCCTTCTGTTTTTTTCTTTTCATTTTTCTGTGTATGTAAGATTTCATTAATTTTCTTCTTCTCTTTGTATGTGTCATGTGTGTGTGAAGAAGGCAAATGGGTGCTCGGGGAATAGCACAACAGCTGATGGGTATGAGCTGGTTCCATTGAAAGTGGAGATGATGATGATGATGATGAATGAGACGAGGAGGAAGCTGGGAAGCTTCCAGATATGTGCACCGTGCACTTGCTGCGGTGGAGCAGGAGGGTATTGTTTGCCTTCTGCTTGTTGCTATGCCATCAACTGCAACATCCCAAACAGGCCATTTGGGTTCTGCTCTTTCACGCCCAGGACCTGCAATTGCTTTGGCTGCCATGCCTAGCTAGCTAATTTTCTGTGCAGTGCACTGAAAAAGTGTGAATTGGGTACAGCTATATATATTTCCAGATAAATGTTCTGTACTTCTCCTACTAGGGTAGTGAATTTCTGTGCCCCTGTTTGTCTCTGCCTAACATTAGTAAAAGCTAACGTTACGTGGAGATGCAGTACAACTACAAGGGTTTAGCAGCTGTACTGCATGACTACATGGTGGTGGCATGCAGTTTGCTACTATGCTAGTTTTTTTTAATATTTGGTAACATATTATGACATTGGAGAAATCATTATAGTATTAAAAGACAAGTAAGATGTCATGTCTCTTACAGTATTTATTTTGCCTTGTACGAGTTTTTGCAAGTGCTAGGTCTAGTAACCTTGGTCAAACAAGATTTTGAATATCTTTGTGATATATATTTTTAAAAAAATCTGGGGAACTAGACTAGAGGCAATAATCCCTTGTTCATGCCCTAGCAACCATTGCTGCTATTAGTGTAAATGGTGGCGTTACCACTATTGTGGTTATATCCCATAGTCTTTACATGCGTATTGCAGACTGCAGTCAATCAAATCTCCCTCGAAAACTTCACGTTACTTGAGCCATAAAAAAACTCCATCAAAAGAGCTTAATGTGAAATTTCAGTTCTTTGGTGGTGTATTTGAATATGTTTATGTGTGTGAGTACTGAGTATAGGTATGGGTATATGACTATAGGTAGTGGCGGATCGGGGGGGGGGATCCGCCAAGCCTAGTATAGTTCGAGAAAAAAAAAAAGTTAAGTTCGGAAAAATTAAGTAGAACAACGGTTATTTAAAAAAAGCGTTGTCCATATCCCTCTTACAGCCCTTCAAATAACACTATTTACAACGCTTTTAATAAAAACTGTTTTTTCCAGTTTCAACATTTTCAAAATCCTTTCAGACAACTTTTTTTTATCAAAAGCGTTTTCCCGAGTTTCTATATTTCCGAAACACCTAATTTAGTTTGTTATTATTTTTTTTAGATAAAACTTGTCTAATTTTATTTATAATTAAAGTAATTATGTATTAATTAAATTCATTTTATTTATGGAGAAATTAATTGTTCAAAGAGGTTATAATTTCAAATATTTAGCTTTAAATAATCCTAATGAGTCAAAATATTAATAATAACATCACTATATAAAGCATGAAATAGAAGAGAGCGCTTTCGACTACTCATACTTTCGTCCCCTTTACGAGTAATCCTAGATCCACCACTGACTATAGGTATGAGTAGTGAGTATATGTGGTTGTGTATTTCCTTTTGTAGGGGGGTGTGCAATATATGAAATTAAGGCTAATTGAGGAGTTGAGGAGTTTGTTGTAACTGCACTAAGGCTACGTCACAGCTCCATTTTTGTTGGTTGTTGGCAGTTGGGTTTGAGCAATTAAAATTCCCTAGGCTAGTAGCTACTCTTTTTTGGTTCTACTCCATTATAAAGGGTGGTTTCATTTATTAGGACAAGAATATTTAAAATATTGTAGTAGCGTATTGTTATTATCACATGAATAATGTATTACATATAGAGAATAAAATAAGAAGACATGGGATTATTATTAATTGTAGCAAGCTTAGCAGATACTCCGTAATACATATGGAAACAAGGGAAGGAAATGAAATAAAGAGTTACCCACCTAACAGTGTGTTTGGCAAATGCCAAAAAAAATAGTTTTTGAGATAGAATTTAGCGTCTTATAAAAATAAGGGTGTTTGACAATTTACGGTAAAAATAACTTTTAATATTTAGTAGTGTTTCGATTTAAGATAGTTTTAAATAAGGGTGTTTGGCAATTAACGATAAAAATAACTTTTAATATTTAGTAACGTTTCGATTTAAGATAGTTTCAACCGTTACTTCCACTGGTATCACTGTCAATCGCTATCGCTACTACTTAAATGCCAAAAAAGGCATAAGGCAGTGGAAGACCAAAAAAAAATGACCACATGTTTTAGTTCGGGAAAACCCTTCCAATAAATAACAAAGATAATGCAGAATACAAAAAATAACATTGTAGTTAGCATTAGGTTGATTCAATTTAATTTGCCTATATGGAAGGAATAATTCATAAAGCCTGACCTAAGAAAATACAGGTGCAAGGCACATTAGTTGATTGTTCCCTTGTTTGAGCAAAAATTAAATTGATGGTTGCCTTGTGAAATAATTGCAAACAATTCATTGTTCTCCAAGCAATAGAAAATATATAGCACAAAGCCACAAATTGAAGTTGAGGCCTAAGACATGAACGGAACTTGTATCTGTATCCCTGAAAGTTAAATAAAAAGTTGAACTAGTATCTGTATCACTACTAATCCAGCATTCCTATCTCTATCAAACCATAAAAATCACTATGCAGAATCCAAGATTTTGTTCTAGCTGAGCGCGCGGGCTGATGCTCCATCGACCATCCAGCCACGCGACAAAAGAATGTTTGTATTCATAGACGACTGATGTTTTTATCCTCCATATACGTTCTTGTGCGCGTCTATAACTGTACAGAAACTGCAGGCTTAAACTCCTACCTTTGTGCTTCTTGTTCTGGTATATGTGCACTTTGATCTCAATGCTATGAACACTTGGTTTAGAGCAATGGCTTTATGGGTTCAGAATACGGGTCTTCCCAACATTTGTCCTTGGCGATAGCAGCTTCCCAGCGTCTTCTGAACACCTTGTACTCCCTGAAAGATTGTCTTCGTACCTGCAAACGGCATAGTGACAAAGGGGCCCTTGATTTATATGATATCTGAACCACTCCTAGATAAGAAATTAATGGTTTTGGTGATAAGAAGATAGATGAATGTTGGCTAGTTTTGATGCGTACCTCAATTCGCTTGTCCAGTATATTAGGGCTACTGGGTTCCTACAGTTCAAATCCCATTTAAAACACAAGGGAGATGAAAAAGATTAGATGAACATTTTAATCTTATGGTCTTGGATTCAACTTTTAACGGTACCTTGTTTGTCTTGGGTTCGCCAAGTGTGGGCAGACCATAGTGAACAATATACTCTGCATCAACCACACCAATATTTTTGGTACGGTCACCCTGGAAGAGGAGCGTCCGAACATCACAAACATAGGATATGTAATTCTTAAGATTTAAAGAGACATGGACGGTACTATAAGAGGAGATTGCGTACCTGAGCGCAGTATCCTAGATACATATCTAGACCCCAAGCATGAATCAGATCATTCTGCAAAATGAATGTAAAACAATGATTCAAGACGTCACTGATTTCGAACTGCAAAGTGAAACAAGCATTGTCTTTAACCTGGATCATATACCACACACAACGCCACGCAGATCTTGAGAAGACAGGAGCCATAACTTCAATCCACCTTAAAAACATATCATTATGTTAAAGCTGCTCCATTGGTGCATTCCTATAAGCATACTAAGCCAATAGATGTGAATTCCAATATTGAGTTGAGGAAAGCGTAGGAATCGGTACCCAGTGCATGGAGGTCCGGTGCTGTTCGAATAGCACTGCCCGTCCTTATAAATCTTCCTGCAGCTCAAAAGTGAACAAGCTATTTTTTTAAGAAAATGATAAATCACTTGTTTATTGCAAGACATTTCGGAACAATGCATTGTGGAAATATAACCTGTGAACGTTTCCTTTCCTTCCTCGGCCAGTGATCTGGTGATGAACCTCGGATTTGTTGGAATCAAGCGCCGGCTGTGATATGTGAAGCCCTTCTTCTTTAACTATATCCAAATACCTTAAAGACGCAAGTACAAGAGTGTCAGTCAAGATACCCGAGCCGAAAAAAATGAAGACGAGAAAAGCTGATGACTTTACTCACCGTTGAGGATCGAAGTCCTCAACTCCAAGATCTTCATCCCAGAGAAACACATATTCATAATCGACGACTATATCTGGGTGTAAAAAGCGTTTAGCAAACCACCTATATAAAACCACCAACAAAAGGGAAGTAAAAATGAGAGGTTATGCAAGGCAAGAGAAATCAACGAAATGTAGGAGTAAGAAACTACACAGAATGTGCAAGCTGAAGTAAGAAAGGAAAATACCATTTAGTTTGGTTTGCTGCAGATAAATGTATGACCGTGTCGCTCCATCCAAATGTCTTCCACTCGTCGACATTTCCATCATAATGGAAAAGCATTACCACAAAATCACAGGCTAAGAACTGTGAGAGAGGAACAAAAGAAAAAGTTAACATGATTATGTAAGCCGGATCATTCACCTAAAATTGATTATGGGTCAGACAATCACCTTGATAACCATTTCATTCACAAGGTGTTTTTGCTTAATCCCAACCGAAAGAGCCAGCAAATTCTGCGTTGGAGGATGCTTCTGTTCGTGGAAATTCACAAATAAATATGATATTTCTAAGAAACCGACTTCAAACAAAGATTAATCCGATAACTATCATCCAGCAAAAGAATACATGATTTCTCACATTCCTAATTGACAACACAAGATAGAACTATCAAAAAGGTTTGTAAGTTATGGTTATACAACATTTTACCTTAGGGTAACCCCATAAAGGTCGCATTTCAAGGTTAGAAACTTCATTAATGATTTTCTCTGGTAATGATTCGCTTCCATGAGGTCTGCACCGATTCTGGAACAGTAAACGAGTATCAGCATCAAAGCATAATACAGATGATCAGAAAGACATTGACATGAATGTATGGTTGGAAACCTCGCATCTGCTAGTTACTATGCTGTCATCAGCTAATCTGTCAGATAGTGATGAAATCTCACTTTCAGTTTCATCCATTACCAACGAAGACGTTTTCTGCAAGAAAGGCGGTGTTAGCTATGTGATCAAACAAACAGACAAGGGGCCGAAAATATCAAGCAAAAGGCGATGTAATTTATCATAAGGGAAGGCATTATCGTCTTTACCAATCTCCAGCGCGGTGATACAACCACAGCTCCTATAAAGTAAAGTAAGCAAACAATGGAAGCTGCTTGCAAAAGGCACATACATGATCTCCGGCCTTGGGGTTCGACTGGAAACTGAGAATCCATTACAATACCACAGAATAGAACCGAGTAAAAACGAGCAAATCACATGTACATGCAGGAAATTAGAGTGAGATTTAACAAGAAATAGGTCAGAGCAGCTCCAAGAACAAACTAAAATGCAAGATAGAACTAGCAAATAGCAATCTCTAAGAAACTTCAACATGTAGACTTCAACACGAAACCCTTCATCTGAAGTTATATCCATTTGCAACACATCTTAGAAAGCAATGTTATGCTCTATAACCATACAAATAGCTTCCCTGAATCTCTTAAGAATTCTAGAATTCATGATTCAGCCCTGAATAAGACTTCAATAGTACAGTTTTTTTTACAAATAGCATACCATTTTCCAGTTAAAAAGCTACTGATGTTTCATTTCAGATTAAAATTGATCAACAAGGGTACTTATAAATGTGATCACCAACCAAATTCAGCCCATAAAAGAAGACAACAGCTTTTTATCCTCCAAAAAAGTTACATAAAAAGGATACTCAGAAAAGAAAATAAGGAACAGAGCATTCAAATTCAACCAGAAAAATAAAGCCATAAATAATTACAAGGCAACCCAGAAGTCAACAATAACTTATTAATTGGTGAAAAAAATCTCCAATTCTCCATGCCTGTTCATAGACATCTCATGCGTATGATTCACGTTATAATATACAAATAATCATATCTACAGTAAAAAACTAAACGGAATTGATTCCAATTAGAAATAAAACTGAGAAAGGGGAAAAGAAAAACATACGCTTTTGAGAACCATCATTCTCATTGAAAGCCTAATTTACCCACATATTTCCAGAAAGAATCTGAAACCCCCAAAAATACAACAATTTCAGTTGGATTAATTCAAACCCAATTCGATAAACAAATTCTAAAACGGAAAGTAAAAGCAGAAGAGCGTCAGACGTACCGACTTATGAAAGATGGGTTTTTGCTTTCTAATTAGATGATGATGAAGAAGAAGAAGAAGAATTATGTGTAGAGAGATTAAGGGAGAGAGAAAAACAGAGAGAGAGAAAAGAGAATTAAACGGCGAGTATGGGGGAAGAAACAGGCGCACACCAGGAACTTGCTTCAAATTCGCTGTATCTGAAACTCTGATTTTCTCAATTTAATCTCCAAACAGTTTCTTTGCATCGAATTTTTCATGCAAAGTATAATCATAAGTTAATGACCCAAATATAAGTGAGGATTATGTGAAAATGGAGAAGATGACACGCGAGAAACAGAGGATAAGTGAGAAAAAAGTGAGCTTTCGGAGTTCCACGAGTTGGGCCCCTTCGCTTTTTGTCTTTCTCTAAATAATTTCTTACTGTATTTTGTGGGTCATTTTTTTTTTATAAGATAAAAATTAGACCGAAAATCACAGACGACACGATTTTTCAGTTTATAACATTCTTGTGGATCAGAACTAAAAGCTCTAAATTGGCTTGAATATCTTTCAAAGAACTCTGCTGCCCCTAGAGGTGGGTATGGGCAGTTAACCGAGATCTCGGTTAACCGAGGTTTCAGTTAGTAGTTTTCTAATACCATTAATCATACCGTTAACATCGATTAATCGGAATTTCGGTACAGTTAATCGGTTAACCATAAAATTAAAAATAACCGAAAACGACTTTGAAAATACTTTAAGATGTTGTCTTACTGGTAATTTTTCACTTAATTTTCTTGATTAGTGGCATTAATTTTCTTGATTAGTGGCGTTAGTAGGTAAGAGCAAATATGAGGACTAGATAAGCGGATGAGTTAGACAATTTAAGATAATCCATGCTAAATGATTCATGACTAAACGGTTACACATAATCCAAATTGACATTACAAGTAATTCAACAATTATCATACATACAAATTGGATAATTTATTTATTATGACTTCAGTGTGCATCAATTTACTACTTCATTACATTAAACATTCTATTATAGAGATATTTTCCACGTGTCGATGTAAGGCTACACTTTTTAGCAACTTTTATAATAGATTAAGACAACTTAGTTTTATACAACTTTATAACACTCAATTTCATAATATGATGTTCAGAAGGATGGAAAAGTCCATATATAACTATGTAATTAAGAGTCATTACAAAGAACAATTGGTTATTCATAGTTTTTATTACATATAAGATATGTAGATGCATGATAGGGAGTTTTGGAATGCCTCTAAGATAATCTTATAGTAAATATGTTAAAATGGAGTTAATCTCTTGTAAACCAAATCCATGCATGTATAGAGAGTGAGGGAGAATTGAACTAATTAATCATTTGTCACATGCAACATCTAAATGAGTCTCCAACCACTAGACTAGCTTAATAAAGTATTTCCATTGCTAAAAACATATTATTCATATGTTCGGTTAGTCAGTTAACCAAAGGTGAAAATATTACTAACTGTAACCATACCAAAAAACCGTAATTTTATTCGGTCGGTTAATTGTACCAAACTTTCGGTAAATGTTCGGTATGGTTAACCGCAAAAAGGGTTGGTTTCTCGGTTTTTTGGGACGGTTTTTCGGTTTCGGTTTTTCATGTCCACCCCTAGCTGCCCCAGCTTCGCAATACAGTCGGCCACAACATTTGTTTCTCGGAAGATATGAAAGATCTACACTGAAGAAAACAGTTGTAATACACAAAGGATATCAGAAATTAAAATTTCAATATCCCAAGGACAGTGTCAGATCTTATTCAGGACGTTTTTCATGTTTTTAGGTTGTCGCATTCAAGGTGAATGTTGTTAAGGCCTAATGCATAGGCCTTAACCAGAGCATTCATGACTGCAAGTGTTTCTGTTTTTAACGGGGTTAATGTTCCACACTTTTCTCCAAAAATGTGAGTTGGTTCGCCTTTGCTATTTCGGAATATGAATGCATAGCTAGAGTCACCATTAGTCTTAGTAGATCCATCTGTATTAATTTTAATAACATTATCCGGAGGTTTTTTCCATTTCTTCTTTGGTCGTCTATTTTTGTTGGTATTGTTCATTTTTTGTTTATGTTTTGCCAGATAATCTGGGTTCCAGTTCTTCGTTTGTCTCCAGTTATGGATTTGATTTTTAATATAAATAGGTACATATTTTATCAGTTCAGCATCATTAGTTGGTCTCCCAAAACTTTGTTGGTTTCTATAGAACCAGATTCCCCACCAAGAGACTGCCAATTTTGCAAATTGTGCTCTATTAATTTTCTGTCGAATTTCCTCAATTATTTCAGAGGCTTTTCTGTTACCTATATTTAGGGCTCTAATAATTCCATATGTGTGGTTGTTCATTTTTTGTATGGTTTTTAGTGTATGACTGCATTGGAATAGCAAGTGATTAGAATCTTCTATTTATGCATAACACCGGACACATCCCTGAGGGAGTGCTACTCCTTTTTCAGGTAGTCTGACTTTGGTTGGAAGCCCATTTTTCATAATTTTCCAGAGGAAATTTTTAACTTTAGGATAAGTAACCAATTTCCAAATCCAAGAAGAATCATTCGTTGTATATCTTTTTTTTCTGTTGATCATATCCATGTCAGATTTTGTAAAAATCAGCCATTTTTACTGGCTTCCCAATACATTTTATCATGTATATTGTTTAAAGGTATTGGAGTGGATATTATTTGTTTAGATATATGAGTTGGTAACATTTGTTCAATTTTTTCCTTGTTCCAAGTATTATTTGGTAGAATAAAATCTGCCACCAATGCATCTTTATTCTGAGTTGGTTGTATGTTGATAATGTCACATAAAGGGGTTGTAGAGAATCATCTATCAGTCCATATTTAATGGTTCTACCATTTCCAACTTGCCAAACGAGTCCTTTTTTGAATTCATCCAGAATTTCAATCATTTTGGACCACTGCCAAGAACAATTTCCTTGTTTTTCGTAATGTAAGATATGTTGTGTTTTTAGGTATTTTTCGGCTATAATTTTCACCCAAAAATTGTATGGTTCGGCCAAGATTTTCCACAATAATTTAAATTGTAGTGCTTTGTGTTATATCCTTTGATTTTCTCAATCCAAGTCCTCCTTGTTGAGTTGGTTTACAAATCTTTTCCCATCCTATAAGAGGTTTGTATGAGGGATCCTTATTCCAGAAAAAAGTTATGTTTAGTTTATCCAATTCATTATGGGTATGTGTTGGTAACATGAAACTTTACATCAGGTAATTAGGTCTAGATGCCAGATTCGCTTTGATTAGTGTTGTTCGACCTACTTGAGATAAGGAGTTTGCTTTCCATTTAGTTAGCTGTTGTTGTGTACTAATCAAAAGATCAGCAAAAGTATTAGAGTTGACCTTACCATTAATGATAGGACATCCTAGATATTTTTCGAGGGATATCATGTTTGTTATTGTAAGTATTCCTTGAATTGCCAATTTTTTTGTAGTGGTTACCTTCTTCGTAACTTGGAAGACAGATTTATGAAAGTTTACTTTTTGGCCAGATATTTTACTGTATTCACCCACTATGTCCTTGATTTCTTTACAGTTTTATTGTTTGGCCTTTGAGAATATCATAATGTCATCCGCAAAAGCCAAAAAAGGAATCTGAGTTCCCTGTTTGGAGATTTGAAATCCGATAGGTTTTCGAGGTCTATCAGATGTTCGTTGTAGTTTTCGAGCTAGGATTTCAGATCCTAAAATAAAGAGAAAGGGTGAAAGGGGGTCTCTCTGTCTAAGTCCTCCTGTTGGTCTGAAAATTTCCGTAGGTCCATTGTTGACTAGCACTGAGAATGATACAGTCGTAATACATTCTTTAATCCAATTGATATTTTTTCATGGAATCCAAATTTTTTAATGATTTGAATAATAAATTTTCATTCAATTCCGTCATAAGCTTTTTTCATGTCTAGTTTAAGGGTTATGAATCCTTCGGTTCCTTGTTTAGATTTAAAGGAATGAAAGATTTCATGAGCAATTAAAATGTTATCTTGAATAGCTCTATTTGCTATAAAGGCTCCTTGCAAATGATAAATTAGTTTTTCCATAGTCGTTTTCATTCTATATTTTCCTCTGTTGAGATTTCAGATTGAATTAGTTCAAGGTTCTCCCGAAGTAAGCTCTCATTCATTTCTTCACTTTTAAATCTCTTAATAAAATCATTCCTGATTTCATTTCTAATATTTTCTTCACCGATAATACTAGTTCCTTCCTGAGTTTTTATTTCCTTTATGGTTTTTCTATTCCTTCTTCCACTTTATTTTATGAAAATAACTAGCATTAGTATCATTGAATTTGATATGTTTTACTTTCGCTCTTTGATTCCAAAAAATCTTATGGAAACAAAGTAGTTTTTCTTTTTTTTCAATTATTCTGTTTTGTTTTTGTATTAAATTGTTATTAGAATTTGTACAGATTTCTATTTGAATTTAAGTGAGTTGATTCTCAATATTTTGGAGTTGGGTGAACACATTACCAAATGTACTTTTATTCCAAAATTTAGCATTTTTTTAGTAGCTTTGTCTTAGATACTAGACTATACATTATAAATCCATGATAGTTTATTCTCCAAGCTTGTTTGACAACGTTTCTAAAGTCCTTTATGGTCATCCAAACTTTTTCAAATTTGAATGGTTGATTTTTTAAGGGAGTTGTTGTAGCTAGTTCAATGGATATTGGGCAATGGTCAGAGCTAGTGAATGCATAATGTTTGGTACAAATATCTAGATACCATTGCAAGATCTGGTGATGAATTAGGACTCTATCCAGTTTCTCGTAGATATTATCAATCTCAGTTTTGTTTTTTTCAAGTAAATGTATTTCCTTATATTGGTATATCTAGTAATTCACATTCATTTTTAAATTGTCTTAATCTCGCAAATTTATTCATAGTTGGAGGGGAGCCCCCAACTTTTCAGTTGGATCTTGTATTTCATTCAAGTCACCCATAATAATACAAGGGTAAGAACTATTTTTTATAAAAGTGGTAATGGTTTCCCAAAATTCATTTTTATCGGCTTCATTCGGTGGGGCATATGTTAGAATAAGCAATGCTTTAAATTTTGTGGACATATTTGTATATTTAATACTGACAACTCTTGGTACAATTTTGTCTAATTCAAGGATTTCATTTGTGAGCTGATATGTTTTCCATATGACACAGATGCCCCCAGAGAAACCAATAGCAGGGACACATTGGAATTGGTCAAAACCAGCTTGTTTCCAAAGTTTGTCGTAGGCTCTTTGTTCGTTCTTGTTTCAAATAATGGAAGTAATTGGATCCTTTCAATTTTACAAAAGGATTCAATGTCCATCCAGATGGTTTTCCTTCCAATCCCTCGACAGTTCCAGGTTGTGATCTTCATAAAAACCTAATAAGATTATTGCCCCATATCCAAAGACAATAAGGGGACTTTTTTCTAGAATTGTGATGTGGATGCATATAATACATTAATGCTAAATGATGTTCATAAATAGGTTGTTGGTCTATAATTTGGTTAGTTTGTATAATTTCACAACCCCCTTTGTTAAGATTCCCAGATTTGTGAATCTTACAATGAGAATTCCAATAATCGTACCATTTCGAAAAGATGTTGAGAATAAATTTAGAGTGTTTCTTGATCTTTATTCTGTATTTTCTCATGCAGTCAAATGATTTCTCAATACTATCTGAACAAACCTGGCTGAGAGTAAGTAATTCAGAGACATAAATGGGAATCAAACAGTTATTCTTATTTGATCCCATACACATAGAAATTTTATACATCCTTTGTTCATCTGTTCTAATATCAAGTTCCACATGCTTATAGCAACACATAGTAGAAAATATTATACTAGAATAGGTAAAGTTTATAATCAAAAGTGACAGGTCATGCCAAGGCCCCAAATTCACAGAATTTGGGTTCCGGTAACAATTGTTCAGGGAATAGGGTTTCATATAGTAATGTTTTCGATTTCTCCATTTTTCATTGCGAGATTTGTTCTTGATTTCCTTATAGAGTATATTTGATCCATATGTGGTCCAGGTAGCCTGTACCTGAAAGCAACACCAGCAAACAAAACAAGAAACATAAGAAGAAGCAACAGAAATGAAAAAATAAAGGAGAAGATTACTTACCTTGGAATGGAGGTGGTTCCACTTATAGGAGTCATGGGTTATAGTCTCGTTCTCATCATTAATACTTCTAGGTTTATACTTAAGTAGATTATACCTAAACCAATCAATGCTCAATTGATCATCAACACAATTCAAAGAAATATGAGGTTTACAAGACCTGGTACAGTTTAATATAAGCTGCAATTCTAGTAGTGGTATGCACTTAGAGTTAACACAATCAAGAAGCAAGGAGCAAGAGTGAGTCATGGAGGTTAAACTCTAGATAAGATTGTTCATGGGGTAGGGGTTCGTTTTGTTGTGTATTATCCTCAAACACGTTTGTTCTTTGTGCTTAAGAAGATCTTTCATCCCAGTAATCTTGTCCTGAATACTGGCACAAACACAAGTATCCTTAGAGAAACAATGTTCTAAATAGTAGATGTTCCCATTGATGATTAAAGAGTCAATCTAAAAAATCAAGAGATAATACAGCAGAAAGATAACAAAATGCCATCGGTTGCTATGTTTGTCATTTTTAACAGTCATGATAATGTAGTCTAAGGTAGAGAGATTACTGCAGGAAAACACCAAACACTGCATGGAATATTCATTGTAATCCGGTAGTTCAGTAAGAGTCCAAATCACCTTGCAACTTATAGGACAGAGATTGTTAGTCTCAAGGTTGGCAACATAGTTGGGGTTAATCACAGTATGAGGGGTTGCCTCAATAGTTTTCATGCAAATGGGTTCAGGGATCAGGATTATAACCCCAATAGAGGAGCTATAGAGAGGGTGGAAGTCAATAGGAACACATACACACAACCAGGGGTAAAGACAGTAAGAGCACCCGAAAGGGAGAGTCGAGAGAGGGATGTAAGATTTCAGTGGTTTGTATATCAGTCTCAAACAATCAAGGATAGAGTGTATAGGATGAAAAAACGAACAGAATAAATATACATGTCAAAGAACAAGATGGAGTAGGAAGTAACACACCTGGAAGTCGATACAAGAAATTACCTAAGCACAGAGAAGCGGGATTATTGACTATTCCAGAGCCCATATCTCACTAGTGAAGCAAGATCTTGACTTCCAACGCAGTACCAAATCTCACACTCCAGACGACGCAGGAAGTACCGATCCCCCAGAGCCGCATCATGAACAAACATACACGGAGCAGTTCGTCCTTCACCATCCCAGATCCAGATGGTGAAACTTTTCTCCAAGGAAATCGGGATCCAAACGGGGATCAGGAAGTTTCCTAGAGATACAAGGTGTGGAGGAGCAGAGTGCAAAGTTGTAGTTGGTGGCAGTTTGCATCGGTCGTCCGTGAACAGGAGATGACAGACGAGAGTTTCCTTAATCTTTGCCCTAATTTTTGCCTCCATCTCAGTGAGAGAATGGCACGCCGAGAGAAAGGGGGATTGCGTGGTGCAGAGGACATTGTAATGGAGGAATTTGCAGTAGAGATAGAGGTAGGAGATGAAGATTGAAATTTCAAAGAGCGGCGACCGCTCGGTGTCTAAGGTTCATGGGTTCAGGGATGAGAGCCGAGAGAAAGGGAGCGTTTTCATTTTTGACGTTAAATTCTCCATTCTGGTCAAAGTTTGTATTTGATTCTTCTATTTTTCGTATACTTTGGATAAGATTTGATAACTACATCAAATAATTTGGATTTTTTTCTAGTGTGTACATGGGCACACTATAATAAAAAATTTTAGTTATAATTTTTATAGTCATCAGTTTAATTTTTTTGTTAAGGATTTATCCATTCTCTTTTAGGGAATATTTTAAATATAATTTCTTATTTTAACTTGTTAGCATGTGTCCATGGACACACACTAGAAAAACCGAATAATTTACTATCAAGCGTCAGAAAAGCAACGTCTTAACAACTTCCCCTTGTTTTTATCCTCAACTAATAAAATCCTAGTATTTCATCTTACAAGTAGCTATTATCTTCGTCTGGATATATAATATACGCAGTGCATAAAGACATGAAAACACTAATGGATATGATGAAATGTAAAAAGTAAATACAATTTTCATGAATAAATATCATACATTAATGTCAAATCAAAATTAGTAGTTTGTCATAGACTAGGGGTTTAATCAGGTGAGAATGATTTATACCGTGTAAAATAAGAATGTCGCACATATAGGCAAAAATTTCTGCACAAACAGACAAAAAATTATGTACTTTAAAAACTCATTTACATAAAGGCAAAATTTTATGCACTTTAGAATGTGCACAAGTTTTTGCTTGGATGTACATAAGTTTTTGACTGTGAGAGCATGAATTTATACACATTCGAAAAGTGCATAAATTTTTGTTTGTATGTGCATGAGTTTTAAAAGTGCATAAGTTTTCGCATTTATGTGCATAAGTTTTTGTTTGTATTTGCATCATTCTCATTTTACATGGTAATAATCATTCTCACATGATCAATGCCCCATACCCCTGCTAAATACACTCCTTTTTTGCTATTTGTACTCCTAGAGGTATGCGTACGTGTCGTGTACATGAACAAAGAGGCATACGCTCCTTGTACCAATATTTCCAAAAAAACCCAAAAACTATTCACAGATAATAATATGACGCATACCTCCTTTTAAAAAAGAAAAAATAGGTACACATCAACTTAAAATAAATATTTAAAATACATATTTTTTAAATAAAATAAGGGATGCGCACCAACTTAAAAATTATCTTTTTTATTTAAAATGATCTTTTTAGATAAAGATGTAAATTTATATATCTTTTTAAAATACATATATATAATTAATATTTTTTTTTAAAAGAGGCAAATTTGTCTTTTTTTTTTTAAAAAAAAAGTGGTCTTAGTATAAAAACAGTTTTTCAAATTTGAATATTATACATTATCGTATTATTTGATATCAGTTTTACTACGTATAATGTAATTGATGTTCGATAATGAACTTAGGATCACATTATACATAGTATAACCAATAATCGAATAATATGATAATGAAGTTAGGATTACACTAAGTTTAGTATAATTAATATTTGAATAATACGATAATGAAGTTAGAATTACATTATACTTAGTATGACCGGTATTCGAATAATATGATAATCAACTTAGGATCACTTATACTTAGTATAACCAATGTTCAAATAATAAGATAATGAAGTTACGATTACATCATACTTAGTATTACCGATACTGAAATAATACAATAATGAAGTTACAAGTATTATAGGGTATGAAAATCATAGGGTTTAACCTTGCTTACCTTGGGGTTTCTAGGATATGAGATTTAGGGTCTCACAAGACTTTGAAATAAGACAAAATAGGGTATGGACGCTTTACATGTTACAAGCTTTATAGGGTATGAAAACCATAGGGTTTCGATAATGCTAAATCTCAACCCTTTACCCTAGGATTTTCTAGGGTATGGAATTTATGGTCCTTGTAGGCTCCGAAATAAGACAAAACAGGATATTGATGTTCTATCGGTTAAAAGCATTATAGGGTATAGAAATCATAGGATTTCTATAACCTTAACTCTCAAACCTTACTTACCTTAGGGTTGCTAGGGTATGGGATTTCAGGTTTCTTGGGACTCCGAGACAAGACAAAACAAGGTATGGATGCCTTATGGGTTACAAGTATTATAAGGTATAAAAATCTTAGGGTTTCGATAATCCTAAATCTCAAACCCTGCTTAACTCTAGGGTTTATAAGGAATGAGATTTAGGGTCTCCGAAACAAGACAAAATAGGGTATGGACGCCCTATGGATTACAATCATTATAGGGTATGAAAATCAAAGGGTTTCAACTATAACACATTAGACTTGAGATTGGTTTATAAGGATTGAGGTGCTACCCATGTCAACTAGAGCTCTTCTTTTTCATGTTCAGGTGAGGACAAAGAACTCTAAAGCGTGCTAGGGCGAGAGTAGTACCAGGATGGGTGACCTCTTAGGAAGTCTCCGAGTTGGCATAGCATGGTGCTTCTAAGGCCTCGAGCCTTACAATGGTATCAGATTCGACTCTAGATTACGAGTGGGCTTGGTCCAATGAAAGGTCACTCAACCCAGAGGGAAGTCTTTGAGCCTTGACGAGGTCATCAAAGGGTTTAAGTGCGTGAGTTTGTAACACCCCGGACTCGAGATTGATTTATAAGGATTAAGGTGCTATCCATGTCAACAAGAGATCTTCATTTTCAAGTTCAAATGAGGACAAAGAACTCTGAAGTTAAGCGTGCTAGGGCGGAGTAGTACCAGGATGGGTGACCTCTTGGGAAGTCTCCGGGATGGAATGTGATAGCATTTCTAAGAGGCCTTATCTCAAACCCTACTTACCCTGGGGTTTCTAGGGCATGGGATTTAGGGTCCCCGAAACTTTGAAACAAAGACAAAATAGTGTATGGACGCCCTATAGGTTGCATACATTATCGGGTATGAATATCATAGGATTTTGATAATCCTAAATTCTACACACTACTACATAACAAGGCAAATAACCCGGGTGTTTAAGGGTATGTAACCCGGATCCGGTCGGGGTTAAAGAACTACGCCGCATTTGCTCGATGTCAAATAATACCGATATTCGAGTAATACAATAATGAAGTTATGATTACATTATACTTAATACAAGCAATATTCAAATAATACGGTAATGAACTTATACTTATTATAACTGATATTAGAATAATACGATAACCAAGTTAGGATTACATGATACTTAATAGTTAATATAACCGATGTTCTAATAATATGATAATGAAGTTATGATTACATTATACTTAGTATAATCGTGATTCAATTAATTCGATAATGAACTTATGATTACAATGTACTTAGTATAACCGATATTAGAATATTACTATAACCAAGTTAGGATTACATTATACTTAGTATAACCGATATTCGAATAATACGATAATGAACTTAGGATTACATTATACTTAGTATAACAAATATTCAAATAATACGATAATCAAGTTAGGATTACATGACTCTTTTTATACTTAGACCGTCTTTCGAATAATACAATAATATGTAGTATTTAAATGTGGAAAGCCGCTTTTTATACTTAGACCGTTTTTTTATTTAAAAAAGACAAGTTAGAATACCTCTTTTTTTAAATAAAATATTTATTTTATATATATTTTTAAAAAAGATTTATTTATCTTTAAATTTTTTTAAGGTTGATACGCGTCTATGATACACCCTCAAAAAATTTACCTAACAAAACATTTAAAAATTAAATTTATTTTTATTTTTACCTTTTTTTTTATAAAATAATTATAGGAATTTGAAATTTTAAAAAGAAATTTAACTTTTTTAGGTACGCGTCATACTTAAATAGTGTCTTTGGATATTTTTTGGAAGAATTGATACGCAGAGAGTACGCGTACATCTTGGTTTCAGTACATGGAGCGTACGCGTATCTCTGAGAGTACACATAGCACAAAAAAAAAGTATGCATATCAAAATACTACACTTGATTTGATACCTAACATTAGCTTTCTTTTTTCCATATTAAATCTCATCAAAATTAGTTTTCTATCATGGATTAATTCCAAACCAAAATAGTTTTCTATCATGGATTAATTCCAAACCAAATAGGTACGGACTTATATGCGTACATGACTCCCCCAAAAAAGAACGCGCCCCATGCGCTCCCCTTCGTCCCCTCTACGCCTCTCCACACAACCTTACTCCAGAAACCCTATATCGATACCCCAAACAGATTACTGCCCCCAATTCCAATTCCTTCTCACCTTCATTACGATCCTGAGCAAGAAACTCCACAAACAAAGCTCATCCCATTCAAAGCACATTTGGTGGAGTAATCCCTAGCATAGGAAACGTCATGAAAAAGCTGCCATTTTCACCCTCTGCTTCGCTCGAACTCGGAGATGGCGGTTGGCTCCTCAATCTCGTTTCTACCCGCCAAACACTAGAATCGAGAAAAAACAAGAAGAGTGTTGTGTTACCTGACGACCCAACTTCCCTAAATTAAAACTAAGGTTTCGATCCCCCCAAATCTGGAGAAGCAGAACCAAGCATTGGCGAGGCGAACCTCCGAGGCCAGGAAGTGAATCCAACCAGCGACGACGAGGCCTCTAGAGATGTACTGCGCTCGGAGGAAGGAGACGTCAACCAATACCCAATCAAAAGCTGCTAATGGGAAATAAAAGCGAAAAAGGGCCAAATCCATACTCACGCTTCGACCTAGGGTTAATCCAAATTACCATCTGGAGAAGGATCGACAAACAAGGGCAAGAGGGCTCCCAGATCTATACAGTTGCCCTACAATGGTGACCTCACTACCCGAATTCCAGTATCCAAACCTACAGAACCTGGCAAAGGACTAGGAGACATTATAAGAAGAAATCACCCAGCAAAACACGAAGAAAACCAGGGTTTGACCAATCCTACATGTTATATATGTCTATCATTCCTCTTATACCATCTGCTAGCAATAGGAACTTTATTATATTGGCATTTTACTGCTGTTTAGAATACTTTGAATATGGAGAGCAAATGCACAAAATACATTTTCTGATTCTAACACAACAAACCTTATCCTTAACAAAGATATGTATACTCTGGAATCTGTTAGAAAAGTTGTTGAATGATACTAGTGATTTGTCTAAGGCCAGGGAGAAAGGCAAAATACCATTTGCTGATGCTCAATGCTCTAACCCCAAATACTCCAAAACCAAGAACAACAACCAATCTAATACCAACATCTTTGGGCTCACTCCCACTCCAAAACAAACTACCAATACTGCTCCTATACCCACAAATGACACAAAATTAAGACAATATCTAAACCTACTAATTACTGAACAATCTTACCAGAACTGTATTATCATTAAACCATCAGATACAACATCCAGAAGTATTACCAAGCTTTGTTTCTATCAAATTTTACTAAAGGCCATGAACTCCTTAACTATGTACCACTATTCTTCTATTATACAGATACCAAACAAGGAAGAAGACCAAGGAAGCAATACCAACATCAGCCTTCTAGGTGGAAACAAGCAAACCACATCAATCAGAAAGCATAAGAACTCTAAACAAGTGCACCAATGAAGGATACAACCAGACTTTTACCAAATGGATAATTTGTATAATGTCTTATCAACAGCATATAGGAATTGTAAGGGGACAAAAATCCCTATTTGCTTTGCTGCTATGTACTGTCCTCACCCGCCCATGCAGGAAACTAACATACCAAAAGACCAAGGAAAGCTAGCAAATAGCATAACCCATCTCTGGAACAAACTGTCAATCATAGTCTTGCAGGCTAAGGGTTTTCAAAGTGGGTACTACCATCACCAAAGGATAATGTTGTATTTGTCAAACAAATTGCAGAAATGTGCATTACTAAAAGCTAAGAGATGTAAGGGGAAACAACACCCCACCAGTCTAGTTACCATGCTTCATCAAACCAACAAACAACACAAAAAATTTTGTAAGCACAAAATAGACGGCAGTATAAAGTGGAATCACTACTGTGATGGGATAAAAATAACGAGGCATAGGAAACCTCTGGAAAACACCAAAAGAAAAATGTACATGAATATTTGTGAACATGTAATCAACCACTACCCACTAATAGACCTATGGGAACGAATGTCGAACACCCATAACCTAACAAAAAACTACCCCATATATCACAAAATAAGATATGCCAAAATACAAAGTTATATACTAGATCAAAAAAGATGTATGACCAATCATAAGCGAATTAAACTTAAGGCAACAACTAACCAATATTATGACTCCAAAAGGCATTATCAGGAACAAAGGATCACCACCCAAAATGATCAAAACCACACCAAAATAATTATACTACATCATAACAAGAGTAATGAACTAACTATGTCCGTACCCAACATGACATTAATGGGTAAAAGAAACAAAGAAGGCAAGACACACAACACATCCTTTATCCAAATCTACCCACATGGCATGAGCAACGCAACCAGAAACCAAAATAAGTCAACGCAACTAGAAAATATAATAACAAAACGGACCCGTCGAATTGGTGAAAACGATGGCAAAAGTCCAATAAGTAGCACAAATATAGCTACTTATCCACCCCCATACAGTTATCAATGAAGATAAGCCTATGAAATGTAAGAGGTATGGGCTGGAAAAATATCTGGACCGACATAGACGCCTTTTGTAAAATCAACTATATCCAAATAATGGCACTAGTAGAAACAAAAACAAATAAAATTTCATGCGAAAAGAAATGGAAAAAGGCTGGCTTTGACAATATCGCAGTTTCACCTACAATAGGCCTGACTAGAGGAGTTATTGTACTATGGAAAGAACACCAACTAAAAAATGAAACTCTCCAATTACATACAATCGAACAACGATTCATAAGCTTTGAATTCAAAGACTTCAACAACCTTAAGGAAAGCATGATTATATTTGTGTATGCACCCCCACAGGAAAAACATAAACCAGAGTTCTGGGCCAAACTCCAAAATTATCTCACTACGATCAACAAACCTTGCGTACTAATAGGAGACCTAAACGAGATCCAACACTCACAAGAGAAATTAGGAGGTAACATCCCAAACCCAAATAAATTCACTAGACTAAACAATTTCAAAAACACATGCGACTTCCTAGACATTCCAACTTCAGGAAACCCATTTACTTGGAGAAAGTCAAGAGATTCACAAGACAACATCCTAGAAAAGCTGGATAGAGCTTTGGTAAATGACCAAATCCTACAATGGTATCCCAACCTAATTACACATAACCATGTGTTCACATCGTCTGACCACTGCCTCATATCACTGGATATCTCGAATTCTATAAATAAAACTACACAACCTTTCAAATTTGAAATGATGTGGACCAAAAGAAATGATCTGACAAACTTAGTTAAACAAACATGGAGAATCAACTTCCAAGGTACTCATATGTATGCACTTACAAAAAAAACACAACTACTAAAAACAAGAATAAAAGAGTGGAATAAAACTAGATTCGGTAACATTTTTGAACAACTCAAGAAAATAGAGGAAGACCTGCTAATATTACAAAAGACTTTGATCTCCAAACCGAGCCGATTTGGCAAAACAAAAATACCTAACAAAGAAAAAAGAATGTCTCATTTCCTTCCAGCAAAAATATTGGGGACAGAGAGCAAAACACAAACATATCACCTCAACAGATACCAATAGTAAGTACTTCCACCGGATCGCGACTGGGAGAAGGAATAGGAAAAACATTAAACAAATAAAAACCATGGAAGGTACACTCATCATCGGACAAGAGAATGTCAAAAAGGAAATACAAAAAAACTTTGAAAGGAGATTTAAAAAACAACACATAAACCAGAGAAAGGTTGTAGAAATACTTAATATAATACAGCCAGAAGTCACCCATGAGGATAATGATCATCTGACTAAGCCAGTAACAAATGACAAAATAAAAAAAGCACTAGAAAATATAAAAGAAGATAAATCACCAGGCCCAGATGGTATGCCATCTGGATTTTATAAAAAAAATATTGGGAGATTATAAGCCCAGATATAATCAAAGCAGTTAAAAACTTCTTTCATACAGGTAAACTACTCAAGCAAATCAACCATACTTTCATAACACTCATACCCAAATGAGATAACTCAAGCTCAACGAACCACTACATGCCTATCAGCCTATGTAACACAGTCTATAAAATCATATCAAAAATCCTTACGGAAAGATTCAAAACCATAATACCCAAACTAATACACCCTCTTTAAGGAGCATTCGTTCAACAACGAAGTATCTAAGATAATGTACTTATAGCCCATGAAATCTTCCACTCATTCCGTGCAAAAAAAGGGAAAGATGGGTGGGTTGCACTAAAACTAGACATGGAAAAAGCTTATGGTAGAATTGACTAGGAGTTCCTACAACAAACTCTCCAAAATTTTGGTTTCTGTACTAAATTCACAAACTGTATCAAGGAGTGCACCCAAACGGTATGTTTTTCTGTCCTCGTCAATAACGGACCCATAGAGCAATTCTTTCCAAAGAGGGGTCTCAGACAAGGTGACCCCCTATCCCCCTTTCTTTTTATCCTAGGAGCATAAATCCTCTCGAGACAACTACAAAATGTAGCGTTAGACCCAACTAACCCCATAGGAATCAAAATCAACAGAGGAGGTACAAGAATCCCCTTTCTAGCCTTTGTTGATGACATTATCATTTTCTCATCTACAAAACTAGCAGTTTGCTCCAAAATTAAGAAAATCATTGATGACTATTGTGAAGTATCAGGTCAACTAGTTAACTTTCATAAATCAACGTTCCAAGTAACAAAAAATACCAATCAGACAAACATATCACAAATCCAGCAAATTTTTAATGTGGTACCATCAACTGGCCTTGATAAATACCTCGGATGCCCTATTATTAATGAAAGAGTAACAAACTCTACCTTCCAACCACTCCTAGAAAAAACTGCAAACCAACTCACCAAATGGAAGGTTAACACATTGTCACAAGAGGACAAGAAAGTCCTAATTAAAGCAACACTTTCGGCCCAACCAAGCTACATTATGCAAAATTTTACACTACCAGCCAATACCCATAAGAAACTCGACAAAATTAATCGTCAATTTTTCTGGAACAAGGATAACAACCACAAACCTCTCATTGGATGGAATGAGATCTATAAGCCGATGAGCAATGTGGGCTAGGAATCAGAAAAAGTGAAGACATGAACAAAGCACTCCAAATGAAACTAATTTGGAAATTACTTGTTGAGCCTACCAACATATGAGTCAAAATCATCCAAGAAAAATATCTACAAGATAAGCACATATTGGCATACGAAAGAAAGAAAAATTCAAACTGCTCCTGGCATTGGAGTAACCTTACCAAACTTATACCAGATTTTAAAAAAGGCCTTCAATGGGAAATTAGAAACGATAAAACCATTAAATTTTGGCAGGATAACTGGCTCCCAATTGGAACACTAACCAATTTTGCAAAAGATATAAATCTTATAAACAATCAAGAAACAGTTGACCAATATATAAACCATGACAAATCCTGAAAAATAGAGGAACTCCAAAAACACTTTGATCAACATACTACCACAATTATAGCCAGCAAAACAATCCCTAATAATGCAATTGAAGATAGGCTCTACTAGAAACACAACCGAAATGGGTGATTTTCCACCAAAAGTGCAATCAATATGATTTATGAGAATAAAGGACTAACAGACTCCAATATAAACTGGATTTAGAAACTTGATATACCCCTCAAAGTAAAACACTTCATATGGAAGGTAAGCAAAAATGGAATACCAACAAAAGAAAAACTTTATGAAAGACACATCCATGTTCCCCTAGAATGCATTATGTGCAATAACCCAATAGAGAATCTTCCACACATATTATTCAAATGCCCCCACACCCATCAAACACTTCAAAATATTGACCCACAAATACAACAACTAATCATCAACATGGATATAGACAATAAAAATGTTACACAATTACTAAACGAAGTCAAGGACAAATCCAACATGAAAATAATGGAAACACTATCCATATGCTGGTGGAGCATTTGGTACCAAAGAAATATAAAAACATTTGAAGACCAAAACAGAAACACAATACCTAACCTCACCAGTTTCATGCAAAAACAACAACAAGATTGGAAAAATGCCAAAATGGAAAAAAGATAGTACGGAGACAACCAGAACCGATGGGCAAACAACTAGAAGAAAAAGAAGAAACATTCACTGGATGAAACCTCCTACCAATGTGTACAAACTAAATTCAGACGCATCCAAAAACACCATAGGACCCGCTACTTTTGGCTACATTATACGGAACCATGCTGGAAAACCAATTTCCATGGCCAATGGTGCCCTGGAGATCATTTACCCACTACTAGTTGAAGCAATCTCAATGCGTAATGGCATTTGAGATGCAATTCAGCTAGGGATCTCAAATATCAAGATCGAAGGCGACAATCTATACCTGATTAATGCCCTAAACGGCAAATGGGACTGCCCGTGGGAAATCGAACTCATCATCTCTGATATGTTGATTGACTTGCAACACTTCTCATCATGTCGCATTTTTCACATTTTTCGGGAAATTAATTATGTGTCTGACTTTATTGCAAAATTTTACCACAAATCAATTTCACCAAACATTGCAGCCATTCCAGATCTTAGAGATCTCATCCGCAAGGATGCTCTAGGGCGGCATACCTCGAGATAGAGCAACCCTCCTGATTCTTTTCCTTATAAAAAAAAGAGGTACAGACTTATCTCTGACCCAATAGTCCCATTGGAATTTTTGAAAAAATATATTATTTTATTTTATTTTTCAATGTTTTTAATTTTTTCTAAATGTTTGTTGTTTTTTAAACAAATTCAAACATTTTTGTTTATTTTCTTCTAAATATTTTTACCAATAATTTATGTATTTTTCATTTTTTTATAAATATAATTTTTATATAGAATTTGTTATGCACAATTTCAAAAATACTAAAAAACTTAATCTCGTCCAAATTTGTACTAAATCTTTTAATAAAAAAATATTTTCTTTATATCTATTCTTATTTGTGTTAAAAAATTTAGAATTTAGGGTTTATGGATTTGTAAATTTTGAAATCAATTTTTATACGAATTTGTTGAAATTACCAGTGAAATTAAAGTAGTAAGTAATGATGAAATCTGTACAAATTGTGTAACTTTTGCATCAATTTTGAGTAAAATTCAGGGTTCGAATATAAGGTTGTTGTTTGAAACCGGGGTTGTTTGTATAAAGTAGACTTATATAAACTATATACTTTGAAATTAGAGTTTGTTGTAAGATAAACGATAGACTTTTATTTTTCAGAATTTTAAATCCCACTAAACTAAAATCCTGTTTTCGCCCTGATCTCAGTTATTGTGAAGAACGTATTTTTTTGTTGGTATTATTGTGAAGAACGTATTATGTAGATAAGTCTTAACATTGATAATTTAGCATTTTTATCCAAACTTCATTATTTTTAACCAACTAATTTTATTTTTTTAGTAAGGTCTTAGGGTGGTTACATTATAAAATCAACGTCAAAATAAAATAGTTCATCTACACCGACATTGAGAATTTGTTCATCTTTTACTTTTTTTTTTACTTTTTCTTAATTGGCTCATACTATATACACGACAAAATTTAGTTGTACGTACGACATTCTGTACGCCAGAAATTGGCGTACGCAATGTCTTGGCGTACAACATATTTTATGATTTTTTTTTTGAATTTCTGATTTTTTTTTTGAATTTATGTACTTTTACCTGTACGCTGTATTGTAGTGTACGCTAAAATACAGCGTACAGGAAAATAACCGTTGGAAATGGCCTGTACGCCAGCCCATTGCGTACGCTAGACCATGGCGTACAGAATTAGCCGTTATTCCAATGGCTATTTTATGCCCTATAAATAGCAAGCCAAATCCCTCGTTTTCTAAAAATCCAAAACAACAAATCTTACAAGAAATGGCATATAATGAAAACACATCGAGTAGTGGAGAAGAGAATGAAGAATACGACGATCAAGATTTCGACGATGAAGATTTCGACAATGGCGATTTCGAGGTTAGTAATTATGGAATGATTAAGATTGAAATTAGTTATAATTAATATAGCTCAAGTACGTATAGTTAATAATGAAATGATTAGAATTGAAATTAATGGAGAAGATGATGACGATGTTGCGATAGAGGCCTATATTTATTATGTTAAAAGATAGATTAGTATTTAGTTGTAGTGGACAAGATGATGACGATTTAGCGGTAGAGGCCTATATTTGTTTTGATATATGTTAAAAGATTAGTATTTAGTAGTAGTGGAGAAGTTGATAATTGTTGTGAATTTGATATATGTTAAAAGTCCTATGTATATTTTCAAAAGCGTTAAAAGAATATGGTAATGGAGAAGATGATGATGATGATTTAGTGAGATAAGCTATCAATTTGGTTTTCTTTAGTTTAGTTATGTATTACAATTATAGTTTTGTTTTATAGTTAATATTGGTTAGCTACAAACATATAAATTTCACAAATCGCAATCCATATATTGTAACATTATTGATTATGTAAACATGTATAGGGGAAAGATTATGGAGATGAATTTCGTAACAATCTGAAGTGGGATAGCCGAGAGGAATTGATTGAGTGGGTTAAGAATAGGGGCAAAGATTTGATGATGGTTTTAGTCACTCGTAACTCAAATGTCAGAAGTGTTAGTTTGACGTGCGAGCATTTTGGTGAATATAGATCGGGGAGAAAGAAAGGTAGTGACTCAGAAGAGGAAGTTGAGATAATTCGTAAAACAAAGTCGAAGAAGTCCGGATGCACATTTGAGTTGTGTGGTGTTAGATTGAAGAAGAAGCCAGGGGAAGTGACTCATAAATGGATCATGAATGTGGTAGATGGATGCCACAACCATAAGCTTCCGACTAGCTTTCTTGGGCATGCATACATTGGCAGAATGACCCCGGATGAGGAGCGCCTTGCCAAAAGTTTGGGGGAGGCGTTCGTGACGCCTAGGACTATTGTTGCGGAGTTGAGGAACTTCTTCCCCGGAAATGTTACATCCATGAAACAAGTTTCCAACTTTCTGTAGAAGATGCATTACGAAGATCGTGGGGAATTGACGGTTACGCAATGGACTCTAAACTTTTTGTAACAAAATAGTTACCGATATTTCCGCTTAGAAAGTTGTCTACGAAAGCGACTGATATCCTATTTTTTGCTCACCCGGACTCGCTCCACCTATTGAAGATGTTCCCGTACATGGTAATTATCGACGCCACATACAAGACAAATAGGTATATGATGGATTTGTGTTACAATTTCAACACAATTTAACAGTAGTGATTTATATCATCGATTTGAATTATATCTTATATTCTATGACTTCTTACATTCATTTGTTTTCTTACATTCATCCACAGGTATAACATGCCATTGGTGGAGATTGTCGGTTTCACTTGCACGCACAAGACTTTCAACATTGCGTATGCATTTACACGACAAGAAGAAGTTGTGCATTACAAGTTCATAATGGAGAAACTTTTGCGCTTGTTTAAAGATGCGGGTGTTATGCCGACCGCCATAATGACTGATCGAGAGAAGGCTCTCATTAATGCAATTCGGATAGTTTTCAAAGATGAAGTAAAACACCTATTGTGTTGGGTGCATATTAAGCACAACATAGAAGCATATGCCTCCCCAATATTGAAGGATAAAAAACAAGTGAAAAGGTTGTGCGGCCAATGTTGGGCACTTTGGTGTTCAACCACGGAGGAAAGCTACGAAGAGAGGCTTGCGAAATTGAGGACATCGTGGAAGAGTGGCCTCGTTCGATACATTGAGAAGACGTGGACTAATCCTCATAAGGAAAGCATAGTGAAAGCGTGGACTGATCATCATCTTCACTTCTTCACGAGGACTACAAACATGTAACCCTTGTACAATGTTCAGTATTTTCTAGGTTCAGGGCTCAATGTGGGACTAACGCAATGCTTTTCATGTGTTTTGATAGGGTTGAGGGTATGCATCACGTGTTGAAGAAAATTCTGAATTCTAGCGTTGGTGGTTTTAATAGAATGGTAGTGAGGATACACCATGCGATCGATGGTCAAATAGGGCAGGTGCGTGCAACCATGGAGATGTCACGGAACAAAACACCAACAATGTTTGATGGTGTGCCGCCAGAAATAAGAGTGTTGTTTTCAAGGCTATTCTTCAAAGTGTCGGATAGGTGCTTGGGAATGTTGTTTGATCTGTATAAGCAGATAGAGGAGGATGATTTCCCTAATGATTGTGATGATCATTGGATGAGAGACTGCTTCGGCCTGCCGTGTGTCCACCAATTCGCAAATGCCATCATTAATAAGACGCCGATCATGCCGAGTGAGATACACCGCTTCTGGAAGCAATTGCAATGGGATAGGGTTTACACGAAAGAAGATTCAGTTGAGGACACAACACAGATGTGTGTTTAAGAGTTGAGATGGAAGCTAATGGATGACATGTGGCACGCTAAAACATTGAGCAAGGACCAAATAGACCAAATCACCGAGTTGTTCTGGGACACGCAGCACCTGCATGAAACTTCGATGCAGGAGCCCACAAGAATCATTTCAAAAGGAAGGCCAAAGGGTTCGACAAAGTACGACACCAAGAGGGAGCCGAGCTTGTTTGAGCATCGAAGGGTTGAGTTAGAAGAGATTGAGAAGAATAAGGCAAGTGGAAGCCAAGGTAGAGGTCGGGGTCGTGGCAAGAAGGGACCAAGTGGAGCTTCGCCGGGCATTGGGACCCAAGGGAGCCAATCCGAAGGGACAGGATCGCAGCAGCTCCCTGAACAACCCATGATTTATATGGGGGTGAACTTTGGGGTTAAGAATATGGATTACTTTTGGTTTCCGTACATTAACGGGGCCAGAGATGTATGTCCAGACGGGCATTGTGGATATCGGACACTGACTGTATTGTTGGGATCAAAAGAGACTGCATACCCCATGGTTCGAATGCAGGTGGCGGGCGAGTTGTTTGACAACAGAGATGTGTACATGCCCATCTTGCCCGTACTACACCCGGGGATCACTTACGAGGACCTTATATTTCGGGTCAACTATGTCATCAGTCCTTGTAGTGAGGAGTACTGGCTCGACATGTCGATGATTGGTTTAGTGTTTGCCACGCTATACCAAGTTGCTATTGTCCTATTATCCTGGGATGGTCCGTGCTTGTGCTTACCAATGAGGGCCTCTGACGAAAGCCTCGGCCCTCCAACACAGATATTGACGATGGCCCTCATAGGAAACCGAAACCACTTTGTACCGGTATAGTTATTGTTTTTAAATAGCTAGTAATGTTTGTGCTTACCCTAAAACACAAAGCTCGATCATATTTTGTGTTTTCTATGTAGGTGTCGCTGAAGGATGGTTGTCCACTACCTCCCCCTCCGTACGCTTGGTGTCGATTCCAACACCCAAGTGTCGATGGTTGGGACTCTCAATTTCAGTCGAGGATTCAACTATTTCGGGATTAACCCATTAGATATAACCGTCCTCTAGATCCCCCGGTGTAGTTTAAGATGTAGATTATATTTCAAATGTAATTTTAGATGTAATTTTATATATAATTTCAAATGTAATTTATTTTAAGAGCAGATATCAACTTCACATTTGGGTCTGATTTACTTGTGTAATCTCAATTTGAAAATCCTGATAATATATCTGTTTTCTTAACATACATAAAATCCAAAACAAATTACAAGAGCAATACAAACATTACATCAACTTATTTACGCCATTGTATCTCTCTTAATAACTGCTCATACTTAGATTTGCCCATCGCTAACTCCCCTTGTTCCTTAAGGCGCATCAACCTTGTGTGAATGGGAATCAACTTAACAAGTTCTTCATTTTCCTTAACAAGTTCTTCATTTTTGTTACCAAGCTCTTCATTTCGGTTAGCAAGTTGTTGTTTTTCGTTCCACAGTTGTGCTATAACCCTATGTGTCCTCTCATCGTAGCATGGATCAATCCACTTCATGAAGCGACACCCCCCTTCCATAGTCGGACATCCCCAATACCTCCTTCTATAGTTGAACTGCATATGCCACTCACGGATAATCGCATATCTCTTACAATTGCATAGCCAACCAGCGTTTGTTGACGATGAAGATGAAGATGCCATTATGCGATATAGTGCTTGATTTTCCTATCAATATCATAAATCCATTAATAAATGTTTCATAAACATAAAACTCAAATAAGATCTAAGTTGAGAGGATAACCTTACCGAATAATGGTGATGAACAACAGCGCTTCAGTTGGAATTGTGAGAACTCAGTAACCCTAGGGGTAACACTATTTATACAAGTGAAGAGTTGTGCATAACAGCTAGCACACAGTTGTAAAATACTAAAGTTGTGCAGAAATGCGAATAATAGATGTAAAACACTCAGATTGTGCATAACAGCTATGACATAGTTGTAACACACTGAAGCTGTAATTGGAAGGGTTATATAAGAAACGGGTGAAAAACTGGAATTTGAGAAATTGGGCCCAAATAGGCCCAATAGGAAGGATTGTAGAAGAAACGGGTGAAAAACTGAAAATTTCGAAATTGGGCCCAAATAGGCCCAATAGGAAGTATTGTAGAAGAAACGGGTGAAAACTGAAAAAATGAGAAATTGGGCCCAAATAGGCCGAATAGGAAGTATTGTAGAAGAAACGGATGAAAAACTGAAAATTTTGAAATTGGGGCCAAATAGGCCCAATAGGAAGGATTGTAGAAGAAACGGGTGAAAATTTAAAATTTTCGAAAATTGGGCCCAAATAGGCCCAATAGGAAGGATTGTAGAAGAAACGGGTGAAAACTGAAAATTTTCAAAATTGGGCCCAAATAGGCCCATTAGGATTGATTATAGAAGAAACGGGTGAAAAACTAAAAATTTTAAAATTTGGGCCAAATAGGCCCAATAGGAAGGATTGTACAAGAAAAAGGGTGAAAAACTGAAAATTTTCAAAATTGGGCCCAAATAGGCCCAATAGAAAGGATTGTAGAAGATACGGGTGAAAAACTAAAAAAATTCGAAATTGGGCCCAAATAGGCCCAATAGGAAGGATTGTAGAAGAAACGGGTGAAAAACTAAAAATTCGAAATTGGGCCCAAATAGGCCCAATAGAAAGTATTGTAGAAGAAACGGGTGAAAAACTGAAAAAATGAGAAATTGGGCCCAAATAGGCCCAATAGAAAGGATTGTAGAAGAAACGGGTGAAAAACTGAAAAATTGAGAAATTGGGCCCAAATATGCCGAACAGGAAGTATTGTAGAAGAAACGGGTGAAAAACTGAAAATTTCGAAATTGGGCCCAATATGTAGTTATACTTATATAGTATAGTATTTCATTATATTTCACGTAGTTATATTTATATAATATAGTATTTCGTTATATTTCATGTAGTTATACTTATATACTATAGTATTTCATTATATTTCATGTAGTTACACTTATATACTATAGTATTTCGTTATATTTCATATAGTTACACTTATATACTATAGTATTTCGTTATATTTCATGTAGTTATACTTATATATTATAGTATTTCGTTATATTTCATGTAGTTACACTTATATACTATAGTATTTTGTTATATTTCATATAGTTATACTTATATACTATAGTATTTCGTAATATTTCATGTAGTTACACTTATATACTATAGTATTTCGTTATATTTCATGTAGTTACAGTTATATACTATAGTATTTCGTTATATTTCATGTAATTACACTTATATACTATAGTATTTCTCATTAAATTTCATGTAGTTACACTTATATACTATAGTATTTTGTTATATTTCATGTAGTTACACTTATATACTATATAGTTACACTTATATACTATAGTATTTTGTTATATTTCATGTAGTTATACTTATATAATATAGTATTTCGTTATATTTCATGTAGTTATACTTATATACTATAGTATTTCTTTATATTTCATGTAGTTACACTTATATACTATAGTATTTCGTTATATTTCATGTAGTTACACTTATATACTATAGTATTTCGTTATATTTCATGTAGTTATACTTATATACTATAGTATTTCGTTATATTTCATGTAGTTACACTTATATACTTTAGTATTTCTCATTAAATTTCATGTAGTTACACTTATATACTATAGTATTTCATTATATTTCATGCAGTTACACTTATATACTATAGTATTTCTCATTAAATTTCATATAGTTACACTTATATATATTATAGTATTTTGTTATATTTCATGTAGTTACACTTATATACTATATAGTTACACTTATATACTATAGTATTTCTCATTAAATTTCATGTAGTTACACTTATATATACTATAGTATTTCGTTATATTTCATGTAGTTACACTTATATACTATATAGTTACACTTATATACTATAGTATTTTTTTATATTTCATGTAGTTACACTTATATAATATAGTATTTCGCTATATTTCATGTAGTTACACTTATATACTATAGTATTTCGTTATATTTCATGTAGTTATACTTATATACTATAGTATTTCGTTATATTTCATGTAGTTATAGTTATATACTATAGTATTTCGTTATATTTCATGTAGTTATACTTATATACTATAGTATTTCTCATTAAATTTCATGTAGTTACACTTATATACTATAGTATTTCGTTATATTTCATGTAGTTATACTTATATACTATAGTATTTCGTTAAATTTCATGTAGTTATACTTATATACTATAGTATTTCGTTATATTTCATGTAGTTATACTTATATACTATAGTATTTCGTTATATTTCATGTAGTTATACTTATATACTATAGTATTTCTTTATATTTCATGTAGTTACACTTATATACTATAGTATTTTGTTATATTTCATGTAGTTACACTTATATACTATAGTATTTCGTTATATTTCATGTAGTTATACTTATATACTATAGTATTTCGTTATATTTCATATAGTTACACTTATATACTATAGTATTTCGTTATATTTCATGTAGTTACACTTATATACTATAGTATTTCGTTATATTTCATGTAGTTAGACTTATATACTATAGTATTTCGTTATATTTCATGTAGTTATACTTATATACTATAGTATTTCGTTATATTTCATGTAGTTACACTTATATAATATAGTATTTCGTTATATTTCATGTAGTTATACTTATATACTATAGTATTTCGTTATATTTCATGTAGTTACACTTATATAATATAGTATTTCGTTATATTTCATGTAGTTATACTTATATACTATAGTATTTCGTTATATTTCATGTAGTTACACTTATATACTATATAGTTATACTTATATACTATAGTATTTCTTTATATTTCATGTAGTTACACTTATATACTATATAGTTATACTTATATACTATAGTATTTTGTTATATTTCATGTAGTTACACTTATATACTATAGTATTTCGTTATATTTCATGTAGTTATACTTATATACTATAGTATTTCGTTATATTTCATGTAGTTATACTTATATACTATAGTATTTCGTTATATTTCATATAGTTATACTTATATACTATAGTATTTCTTATTAAATTTTATGTAATTACACTTATATATTATAGTATTTCATTATATTTCATGTAGTTACACTTATATACTATAGTATTTCGTCATGATCCAAAACACAACTGTCTAATCGACATAAATACATGATCCTACAATCTAGTCATCGTCGGGGACTCTACCGCTGCCCTCTCCTTTCTCGTGCTGTGAATCAGTAAATCTCTGGGAAGCACGCGGTAAGGGATCAGCCATGGGCGCCTCGTGACCTATCAAATTATGAATCCACGATATAATCGTAGCGGTAACATCTGGTGGAAGCCCGTCCCTCTCTTCCAAAAAACGCCGCATCCGACCGACGAGAATCTGGGTCCGCTGAATACAGGACAAAGATTTCCATTACAACTAAACCGATTTTAAGCACGTAAAAATGATAAGCGATAAATAAAATGTATCATACCATGATAGTAGACACCGGTGGAGCTAGAGGGACGACAGGAGCCAGACCTGGACGATCCTGTCTAAGGGACCGTGCGTCCACATACGGATGTGACATCTGCTCCAGCCAGTCGATGTACGCATCGTCAGCGTCCCAGGCGAAGGTGGTATGGACCATGTCCTGAAGCTCGATCGTCGGTCTAGGGTCGGCATCCCATGTGCACTGCTCGTCGTCGTATTTCAAAACGTACGACCTCAAGTCGACCCGCCTCTTCACCTCGCGTGGCGCTGGTGGATCCTCAAGAACCCCCTGCCTGTAACCGAACTGGCGGAGGACTCGGTCCGGCATGTACGGCTCATGTATCTCGAGGCACTCAATAATGCCTCGGTACAAAGAAGGAGCGTCCTGAGGGGTGGTAAAGTCTAACGGACCCCACGGTGTCCAGGCAACCTAAAATGTCAAAATATATAATTTTCATTTCGTAAATTCAAAACGTATATTCATAATTTTAATTTCCTAAACGAAACGCAATAAAGCAGTAAAGTATTACCTCATCAAATCTCACGACGTCTAAAATGCGGCGAATAGCAATCAGCCGCTCCGGATTCCGTCCCTGAGGAGGCTCCCTCCCGTCTCTCCGAGCGGCCCTCGTATCCGCCATGGCCTCCAGGTCAAGGACAACGTGACCTCAGAAAGTAGGAAAATACGCCCAAATCCAGGCCTATATATATATATAAAAACCCGTTAGCATATAATATCATATATTACAAAAATAAAATAAAATAATAATTACCCTCAGAAGAAGTGTACAGCCTGCAATGCCCTTCGCCCTGGCCCTTGATGCCTCACCGAAATTTCGATACAGGACAACCAATACGCCGACTCCCCAGGCATAACAACCGGTGCGATCGTGGTCAACGACTAGCGCCATGTACTTGTACTTGACGGCGTTCGTCGACTTGTCCGGGAAAACGGTACAGCCGAGGAGCATCATCAAGTACATGGACGCTATGCGCCGGTCACCCCTCTCTGGACTGGACAACTGCTCACGAGACCTCAGCAAGAGGGCCTCTATCGGGATATCGCCACCACCGAACCACTGGGCCACCAACTCCAGGTTCGCCCCAGTAATGGCGCAAACGTGATCTCTAACGATGGGGTCCGCCATATCACTGGTGACGCTCAACCCGTCGATGGGGATCTCCAGGATGCGCGCGACATCGTGGAGCGTGATAGTGATCTCGCCCCACGGGAAATGGAACGAGCTCGTCTCCGGATGCCAGCGCTCGACGAACACAGAAATAAGCACGTTGTCGATCCTCCTGAAGTCCACCTCCCTCATAGAGGTGATACGGCTCCGCTGCGCAAAATCTCACCAGGTGTCCGGAGCCGCTGTAATGTGCTCGTTCATCTCCCAATGACATGGCTTCCTGGTGTACGTCTTCAGAACCTTCCTCATCTGAAAAAGAAATAACAAAATTAGTATTATACTTATAACATTTTCATATTTTTATTTAAAAATCTTAAACTAAATCAAAGACGTACTGTATCATCCACGCGCGCAACGGGTGGTGGGGGATCCGGAAGTGTCAACGCCAATGTCATGTCCCATAGGACCCTGGCGACGTGGGTTGTATACGTACCGAGGAGGTGAGGAACGAGGGGCCCTCCTGACATCCATGGCTCTACGGGGCCCGCCTGCTCGGGAATCGGATCCGCCTGCTCGGGAACCGGATCCGCCTGCTGCGGAGCCGGATCCGCCTGCTGGGGAGCCTCGTCCATCCCCAAGTCCGCTGCGGGTCCGGGAGACTCCTCAAATCCCTCATTATAGTCGCGGTGGAGGGACGCGTCAAGTGCCTCATCGTCCAGCTCCATGGACGAGGCCGATGACAAAGACAGCGATGGGTCAACCGCGCCCTCCTGCACTCCCGTCGCGACGTCCTGTAGGACGGGAAGAAAATCCACCGAAGCGGCCGGACGAGCCGATGCTGTGACCGGATTCCTCCGTGCCAGCTGACGGGACCCACGTCGGAGCCGTCTCACAGACAGCATCGACGCTTGTAAAGCCTTTTTATAACATATTAATCAAAATTTTAAATTCATAAACAACTACAACATTATAATATAAATTATATAATTCAATACCTATATTATTTGCCAATTTCAAATATAGACCTAATTTGCTAATTTCAAATATAATTCTGTAAATTCAATCCCAATTTAATAAAAAACATAAATTCCTTAATTTCAAAATTTTAATTTTAATATCTAAAATTTTCAAATTTAGTTTCATATCCTAAATTCAACGTGGAAGAGTAGACTCCTTTGTTTTTCTAAATTCAAGTTTAATTATTATAACTAAAATCCAAAATTCAAATTCAATTTTTGTAACATAAATATAAATTTCAATACCTAATTTTTATAAAAAAATCTAGAATTAAATACATACCAACAATTTCTAAATGCAATACCTATTTCTAAATTCAATACTTATTTCATTCTAAATTTTCATAAATTCAAATAAATTTCTATTCCGTTCATACCTCTCGACTACCCCAGGTAGAAGTCTGACCGGGTGTCGCATGAACGTCTCCGCGTCCGCCTCCTCGTCTGCCACGGGCTCGGATAAATCGGGTCCGGACAGTACCTCGTTCACCCTCAACCCCGCCACCGCTGGACGGAGAACTAGGTGCCGCCGCCTCGCCGCCATCTGCACCGCCGCCGATCACTTCCACGACCACCTCTCCGCTGCCGGCCGGTTCTGCAGAACCACCAGGAGCACCGCCGCCAGTCGCCGCGCTCTCCACGCCGCATGGAGGACCGTCGTCTCCTCGTCTTCCGCCAATCTCGCCGCCAGGAGGAGCCTCACCGGAGTGGTCGCCACCGCCACTGCTCACCATTGTCGAAGAAGGAGAATGAAGAAGGAGCGAAATGGAGGAGGAGAAGGAAGAAGGAGTGAAGATCGCCGCCACCGTCTGTGGAAAAGGGGAAGAAGGGGAGAAGAAGAAGAGGCCGCGTTGACGCGGCCTCTTAACCTAGCCTGTACGCCATATTCTGGCGTACAGGTCTTTTTTATTTATTTAGAAAACAAAAATTATACGAATACGTATTTTTTTGTACGCTAGAATACAGCGTACAAAAAAATACGTATTCGTATAATTTTTGTACTTTTTTTTATAATTTTTGTACTTTTTGGTCATTTTTTAATGTGTACGCAATGAATTGGCGTACAATGTCGTGCGCATAGGAGAAAAATGTCGGGTATATTATATATAGGAGGCTCGTTGTTTAAGTAGAATCTGTATTTATATTACATATTAGTAAACACAAGATCAAGAATTTCTTGCCTATAATACTTGTAAGGAATCAAAGTTTTTGGGAAAATGAGATTTTTTTATAAAGATTGTATTATAGACAAAGTAAAGATATCAAAATGCTAGTATGATGTCAAATTATCTATTTATCTATATCTATATACTACTACTAAAGCCGTAATTATCTCTCTTATGTGTCGTTCATCTAAGTATGTCACGTTATAAAATAATTATGTATATTTACCTATTCACCCTTATTCTATATACAATTTATTTTATCTTTACATGATAATTCTACACTTACCAAAAACATTATTATCATACTTACGTTATACGGTTCATCCACCAACATACATATAATTATGCACTTACCAAAAACATCATTATTATACTTAATTAGTGTTCATGATTTAATAAGGGTGAATAGATTGTTCGTAAACTCCATTATAAAGAATACAATATGCAGTTTTATTTTATTGCATTTTCATTTTTAATAATTATATAAAATTCTTAATTTATATTTTCTTCTATTAATATAAATTCACACATCTACCTTCAATTTTTATCATACAATACACCTTATAAATTATTCCAATCAAGAAATTATTTTTTCGATACATCATGTTAATTTTCCTATATAATTCTCTTTTATATTTTACATACTATAAACCAATTTAATTCATTCTTAAAATATATGGTCATACCATACAAGGCACGTTGTCAACTATATACCAGTAGAATAAATGGCAATAAAATAAAAACAACTATATTAATATATAGTATAAATTACCAAGGAAAAGGTCATAGTTCGTGAGCATGAGAAAATGGCTAACCAAATTATTTGGCAAGATCTCCAAATCAATAAATCTGTGCAGTACTACATACCGAAGCCAACGTACGTGAAGCCCACTTGAACATATTCCGCAAATCATGCATCAAACTTCACTCATCGTTGTCAATGCATGTTAACATCAAACCCTGAACTTATATATATTAACATCATGATACACGTAGATAAACCAATCACTAGTTAGTCTAGCGAAATAAGACTCATGTAATAACTATATAGAACGACACTAACATCAAATCAAACACAAAATAAAAATAAAAATTATATTATGAAATGAGCTGGCATGGCACTAATACAAGTGGCGTCGTTTGATAAATGGTGATTGATGAGTGATGAGCAAGTCCGTCAAAGTTTCTAGAGGCCAGGTGTAATTATTAAAATTATGATTTTTAATAAATTTTTATAATATGAAATAGATTCAAAAGTATATTTTATAATTAACTCGATTCTTACAAATAAAGTTTTAAAATTTTAGTGCAAACAATTTAAGTGAAGAATTCCATCCTTACAACACTCTTTGAAGCAAAATATTCAACAAGATTTGCATAAGCAACTTGCTACTAAGTATTGCCTATTAGAAAACAAAAAGTGAAAGAAGAAAATATAATTTGTTGGACAAAGAATAGAAGCTTTCGTACTACTCCCTCCGTCCCACAGTTGAAGAGAATCTTTGAGATTTCTTCCAATATATAAGAAAAAACATAATCATATGGGATCTTGTTTGATTCGTCTTAACGAGTACTTTGATAATATCAAAAAATTATAATTTTTATTAATATATAATTAGAGATATTAACGATACAAAATTCGCCTCGGCAAATGTGTCCCGTCAAATCGAGCACTTCTATTTGGGACAGATGGAGTACTATGTGAAAAGGGTGATGGGATTGATGGACAAGAAAATGAAAAAGAATGAAGTAATCGACCTTTTTCACTATCCAGTGACAAAGAAGGGTGCATACATCATTACATCATCATAGTTTCTTTTTCGTTTTTTGGTTTTTTTTATGAAAATTATGAATGATATTCTTTAGTTTGATTTTCCAACACTCTTTTCATAATTTAAATGGTTTTTTGCAAAAAATAATTTTACAAGTAAATACATAATAGAGTTTTATTAGTAAATTAAACTAAACCTATAATTAATTGATGAACATTAGTTGTTCTAGACTCTATTTTATATATACAATTTCTTTTAGCGGTTTAAGTAGCTACAACAATGGTTTCATTTTTTGTTGGAAAGCGAAAATGGTGCATATTGATGAGAATTTTTTATGTTATAGGTTATTTTTGTTCTTTTAATCATAATTATTTTAAATATATATATATGATATTTTAGATATCAAGATAGTGTTTTTAGTTATATAAAATTCTCGTTAAAAAATTTATTTTGTACTCATAGTTTTTGGAGTGAGGTGACTTAATATGGTATTTTATTTTGAGAAAATTTACATATGTCTCACTTTAAAAAGACTAATGGGAGCATGACCATATGACCTATAAGACCAAATGTAGTAGAATAAGGTACCATTGTAAAATTCAAATACATTAGAAAAGATGGTGAAGGATAAGAAATAACAAATGTCCATACAGGATGGGATGTTGTTAAAAAGTCTATTTCCACAAGTATAAAATACATCACGATGGAGGAGAAAGAGGAGCAGAATAAAGGAGGTTGACGAAGTGAAGTAGTTCAAGATGATAAGAGTTCTTTAGCATGGACATTTCACAAATATAATAGTAGATCGATAAAAAAAATGTAATAGGAAAATACACATGATAGAGAATGCTATATATCTGATTATTATTAATCATGGGACAAATTATTTTTATATACAAGAATGTTGTAAATAAATGAACTTTTGTAAAAAAAAAAATCACATTAAAAAGTCACAATTAATAATATTTTAATTGCTACAAAGGTGATTATAATTATAAGAAAATAATTGCATTTATTAAACAACTAATTTCGAAAAAATCGCAAGGCTGGAAAGAAAAATTACTACCCACTAGTAGAAAAGAGGTTCTAATAAAGTTAGTAATACATAGTATTCCTACATATATCATAAGCATTTTTCATCTCCTTGTTAACCTAATAGATAATATTCACGCCATGATAGCTAGTTTTTGGTAGGGCTCCAATATCAACAACGAAAGATTCATTGGGCCACATGGGACGCTCTTTGTAGACCGAAGAAACTTGGTGGTTTGGTATGTCGGGACCTCAAGGTTTTCAATCAAGCTTTTCTCTCAAAGCAAGGGTGGCGCCTACTACAAAATTCGAATTCCCTTCTACATTAGGTTTTCAAAGAAAAATACTTTAGACACTCGTCTTTCATCAACTCTTTCCTTGGAGGTCTTTGGAGCTACTCGTGACAAAGCATTTGGGGTGCAAAATCCCTACTACTCGAAGACCTAGGCTGGTGTATTGGAAAAAAAGCGAGGATGTTTATGCTTGGTCTGATTGTTGGTGTAGACCAAGCATAAACAAGTGTTGATTACTACCAACCTGCTTTGATCACTACCAGATGGTCGTTGTGAAACGACAAAAACAGATAAAGTAGCGAGAGAGGGACTCCCCTTATCATCCTGAGACTTAAGATGAAACTTCTCGGCAAGGAGTTCATTGAATACAAAGTCAACTGAGGGAAGAGGAGTACGATATAGGATTGTACCACGTAATCCTTCAAATTTATGACGAAGTGCCATCAGAAACTGAACCAAACGTTATTCTTCTGCCTAGCAATGTAGGTCGAGACAGAACACAATTATGAGGATTTAGTTAGTGCCAACTGATCCCACAAGACAGACATTGCAGAAAAAAATTCTTGAATACTCATATCTTTCTGTTGAAGGACACGATATGTCTCCAATTGATATTGTTTTGCAAAGTTAGATTGTGTGTACAACCTAGCCAAATGATCCCAATTTCTTTCGCATTCTCATACTTTGCCAACTGAGCACCAATAGAGTGGGTACGGTAACAAAGTTATTGATCCAAGTAATAATCTTCAAATTGTCAACCTCCCAAACATCAACCGAATTGCCATAGTTATCAGCTTTTCGTCTATGGGTTTCACTCGAACACCTGTGACATAACTCCATATAGATTTCTTCGCAAGAAATTCTTCATAACATAGCTCCAATACGAGTAGGTTTTATCATTCAGCTGAACATTAATCGACTGAAGGGAATCATCCTTATGACCAGTCATTGTAAAAACACAAAGGCTCTAACAAATCTGAACGAGCAAAAACTAAAAAACCCCAAATCAAGCCAAACGAACATAAATCAAAGACCCTCAATTAACCAAACCAAACGAACATATATGGATAAACTCAAATAACCACTATCAGTGAGACCAAACAATCGAGACACAAACCTCAACACAAACGAAGTGAATTGAAAGAGTCAATAAAGGGCTCTGATACCATGAAGATTTAGATGTGAACGTTGGGTAGAAAGAGAATATACATCTAATTTATAGGTATGGCAAACAGAAAGAGATAGCAGAAAGACTAGACTACCCTTAATATAAAATTACTAATAATATATATATATATGCTAATAGTTGGATCCGTGATGGCAAAAGGCTAAGATGACCTATTATGCTTCAAATAACAACCTGCTCCTTTTAACATATGATGTTCTTTATTCCACTTTTGATAGTGATGATGTGTCTCGAATCATGTCTATTCCCAATAGAAGTAGAAGGCCAAATGAATTTCGCAAATGGTGGTCATCCCAACACGGATTATTTTCGGTCAAGTATACTTATTGACATGGGCGAGGATCCGAGAAGCCACGGTGCAAGCCTGCAAGGCAAGCTCCTTGTTTGGGTCGGATTCGCGCGCAGAAACCGGCGGCAAAGGCAGCGGTGGCTCGACAAAGGATGGATGATGGGAAGGTGGTGGTGCTCGGTGGATTTGCAGTGATGGACGAACTGGAATGGGAAGGATAAGCAAGTCCTAAGTCCGGATATGACAAACCGAGACAAAGAAGAAGAAAGGAAGGCTTGAATCGAGATTTGACTCACTCGATCAGTACCTCTCTATGGCTCGATGTCACGCACGAGCAAAGGAAGAAAATGGAGTTTTATTTCAGCCAAGAACAAGTGTTTTGATTCAGCAATAACGTGTCCAAAAAATGAAGACAATGGAGGCCTTATAAAGGCATTTCGGCCAAAGGCCAAACCGAACCCACAAGGCATTTAAATGCCGACATGTCATGAAAATAAACCCAAGTCTTAAAATGAAATAATGACATGAAAAATTACACAAGCATTAAGGCATAAAATGTTGTCCCTAAATGCGTGTGTTGAGTCTCTCGGTGCCCACGTGCGCGGCGGCTAGACATCTGGGCAAGCCATAAGTAGCTTCACCGGCTCCAATGGAACTTGGCTCGACGCTCCAAGGAAAAATAGACCCTTCTGCAGCTGTTGGTTGAGTTCCTTGGCTCGTGCGTGGGTGATCGCCCTTGGCGGTGGCTCAGGAGACACCAACAGAGGAGTTGGCGGCGTGGTAAGAGAGGCATGGCGCTCGGCAGGCTCGGGCCCACTTTCCTCGGCACTCACGGGCTGGACGGCCTCAACTTGGTCAGATGGATGTGTGGGGGCCTTGGTGTGCGGGGAACTCGAAGAAGGGCCTGACAGAATAGCCTCCATCTCGGTGGACGCCGGCGCAGCATCCGTGGCGGCAACGCTCGTCGATGGCCCTTGATGGGGCATAGCCACATCACTTATTGTTTAGGGAAAGAGGGCACCACTATTGTTGTTGTCTAGGGAGAACATTAATTAGAATATCATTTGGTGCCTCCCCCGAAAGTGAAGCATTTTGCCTGACGTTTATGATCTAACTCGTTGAGCTTTAAAACCAACTTATTGGAAAATCAAACTAAAGAATATTCATTCATAATTTTCATAAAATGCAAACCAAGAAATGAAAAAAAAAATTGAGATGATGTAATGATGTGCAACTAATAACAATATTTAAAATATTACATAATAAACCTATGAGCCGGTAGCTAACTCCAAAAAGTTTGATAATTTTGAATTATGAGGAGTCCAACTTAAACCGCTAGATGAGAATACAAGTCTCCAATTTCAGAATTGATTCTCAATATATAGAAAGAATGCAATTCAATTGTGTGATCGTTGTGGACAAGTGCTTTAGTTTCAGACTTAATCCAGAATAATATCAGCACATCCTTCACTGAATTTGTGGGTTCTAAAGTGCAAATTACTCTTCTCTTTTGACAAGAACATGACACTATAAAGCAAGTAAATCAGATTTTGATCCATGAATCAAATCATACCATCTAACTTGTTTTAGTTCACATTAACAAAAAAGAGAGGCAAACTCAGTCTGTCATATTTGTCTTCCAAAAAAACAGATCTAGAAAAAACTATCAAAATATCTTATTAAAAAGAAAGATGATAAGAGGAAGGGGATCTTACGAGCTTTCGGAGACCAATAGAGGGGGAAACAATGGACTTGACAAATCTTGGTATCATCTTCAGTTTGTCACCTTTGTCTTCCAAATCCTTAAAGAAGCTCTCTCTTTTTTGTTGTTGGTGTTGTAGTGGTGTTGGGGTAATAGAAGAACAATGGAGATTCTACCAAATAATAAACCTATGAACCAGAAGCTATCTCCAAAAAGCTTGACACTTTTTTGTTGTTGTTTTTGAATTATGTAACATCTAGCGGTTTAAGTTGCACATCATTACATCATCACATTTTTTTTTTAATTTCTTGGTTTGCATTTTATGAAAATTATGAATGAATATTCTTTAGTTTGATTTTTCAACAAGTTAGTTTTAAAGCTTAACGAGTTAGAGCATAAGCGTCATGCAAAATGCTTCACTTTTGGGGGAGGTGCCAAATGATATTCAATTGATGTTCTCCCCGGACAACAACAATAGTGGTGCCCTCCTTCCCTAACCAATAAGTATACTTGACTGAAAATAATCCATGTCGGGACGACCACTATTTGCGAAAGTCATTTGGCATTTTACTTCTATTGGGGATAGACATGATTCGAGACACATCATCACTCTTACAGCCGAAATAGAAAGTACGGAAATGGAAATACTAAAAAGGGAAACATGTTAAAACGGGAAATAACATAAAATAGGCTAAACTAGACTAAGTCTTGAACCAAGGAGTACGTCACGGTCTTGGTCGTCTAGGGCTCATCGTTGCCCGGCTTGAGTCGAGCCCGAGACGCATCATTCTCCCTCCCTTAGAATCGAAGCGTCCTCGCTTCGAACTGGGTGGGGCCAGGGAGAGTAGACGCTCAGCGGTCAGTGGTAAAGGGGTGTCAGGCTCGGGACCGACTCTTGGAACCTCAAAGATGAGAAGGTATGGCTCGGGTCCAGGAGCGGTCATAGCGTCGGGTGCCTTGGAGAGTATCGCGTGGAAGCCCGGGTCTGGAGTAGGCGTAATGGATACGTCGGGCTTGCACGCGGGCATGGGAGCACTGGGCACGGTTGTGGGCGGCAGAAGGGGCGCAGTGGCTGCAGACTCGACAACGACAGTGTGGGCCGCGGGCGCGGTTTCGCTGGCCGCGGGCACGGTTTCGCTGGCCGCGGGCGCGGTTGCGGCAACAATGGCGGCTTTGTAGGAGGCAACTTCCCTTAGTAAATCTTCGATCGCCGAACATATTTCCGACATCCTTCGGGCATGGGCTTCGTTGGTGGCGTCATGGGCGACTGTTGGAACCGGCGACACGGGAGGGCGCTCGGGACGGCGCACGGGCGGGTGCTCAGGGTACCGCACTAGGGCGTACTCGCGGTGCAATGGCGAGTTGTGTTGACCCTTGGGTGCGTAGTATGGACGTCGGGGCGGAGAGTACATGCGGCGTCACGGTGGCGTCAGAATCCTTGGCGGGATCCAATCCGGGTTCGCTTCGTATGGGCTCACGCCACCGAACCAAGGATCGGGGTCCTACTCGTCGGGCTCGAAGTATGGATACAAGCGGGTCATGTGGTGGGTGTGGCTAAGGACGGGTTGGTTAAGGAAAGGCCGAACTAGGGTTGTGAGGGGAGGCGGAGGCTAGGGTTTTGGATAAGAAAAAGGAATTCGGCAACGGCAGTGTAGAAACTGCGGTCGCGGTTTTGTGGCCCGCGGTCGCGGCGGCTAGGGTTTGGGCAGCGGACGGTTCGTATTTTGGCCTTTTGAAGAATCAAACGATGTCCGTTTTGGGCGAATTTTATATGTCCGGACTCGTATCGAGATGCTCTATAGGAATATGGAAGAAAATTGCAGAAAGGACGATTTTTTTTCGACGAATTCTGGGCAGAATCGACGTGATTTTCTTTGCTTTTGTGGTGGTGGTGGCGTCGTCGGAGAAGAAGGCATGCTACGTGCCCCTGGCTGCTCTGATACCAATTGATGTGTTCTGACGGGTTCGGACCACGTGTAACGTCGGATCTAGGCATGAAGCGGCCTCGAATCCTTCTCCTTAGTAACCGGGATAGGTAGCAACCAAGCGTGGGCTCGGTTACTGGCTCTCTTGCTCTCGGCGGGGCCGAGTTGGGGCGAGAGGATCTCGCAGGCGAAAGCTAGCGATGGAGGGATAGGTTGTGTTTGTGAACCGTGACGTGGTTCAATCGGGTCTAACCAGTTTTGTGACGCTGAGGCTTAAGGGAGGAGATGATCTCAACTGCAAGGCTTAAGTTTTAATTTCAACGTAGGGAATAATGAATACAACGAAGGCTATTTAAAGCCATAAGGCTCGGCCAAGAACCCTAATGGGCTTGGGCCGAAAACACACTAATGTGCTAGCCTTCTCTAGCAAGAGAAAGATACACTCCCGAAATAGAAAGTACGGAAATGAAAATACTAAAAAGGGAAACATGCTAAAACGGGAAATAACATAAAATAGGCTAAACTAGACTAAGTCTTGAACCAAGGAGGACGCCACGGTCTTGGTCGTTTAGGGCTCGTCGTTGCCCGGCTTGAGTCGAGCCCGGGACGCATCATATGGCCATGTTCATGTTTGTTGCAAAGATATATCATATGAATGATGTGAATGACTTGCTTAGCTTTTCAACTCCATGTGAATGACTTACTTAGTTAATGGCATCTCGAGTTTTGTTTACCTTTATGTATCGTCCTTTTGAGTTCTGCGATTCCATTGTGGTTGTCGTTTTAAATTATTGGTTTAGCTTGAACATTATAATACATTGTGTTTGCTAAAACATTTTAGTCTTTCTTACCGATTTGAAATTGCATAGATTGATCCATGCCTAAGAATCAGTGAGGACCTTCATTTTCACTTTACAAGCAATATATGACTTGGAAATTAATGGCAGAAGAAAAGAAATAAAAACTCAGTGGCTTGTAATTGTATGTACTAGATCTAGATGCACACTTTCTTAGGTTTAGTGTAGAGTGTAAGTTACAAGTGGTAGAATCATCTATTATATTTATCTGTCTACATTTGACAAGCGGTAGCTTTTATGTATGTTGCACTTGCAAGAGGTGGATTGGATTGTCGATTTTGCGCTTGGAAGCTATGGACTATTGAGATTGTGCAATCACTTCACATTTGCAGCCATGCATTGCCAAGTTTTATTCAAGTTAATGCAAATGTGTTGAAAATGCAAATTCCAAAGCTAGGAGAATGTTCGCACCCGTTTTTTATTTCTCGCACCATTTTTTGGGTGCAACCAAGTTGTGTCCCAGAAAAAAAAACTTTGCGCCCAAGTGAATGAACCAGGGTGTTAAAAAACCCAGTTCATGACAGATTTATATAAAAAAAAAACCCGGTTCACCTTGGGCGCAACTACATAGGAGCGCCCACGCTTGTATTTAAATTAACAAATTTATTTCATATTGAAAATAAATTTACTACATACTCATTGCATTGTATCTATCCTGTTATTTTATATAATTTAGAAATTCAAATACCTAGTAGATTTGTACACTTGTGTGTATTTGACTATAGTATTAGACGTTTTCAAGTAATCAGGGTTACATGATAATAAATTCGTTTGTATCACGAGGTTTCAATATACTTTTATTCATCTAAAATTCATGTACGTTTCTCCACCAATTCGTTTGCTATTAATTGTTTGTTATAATTATTCTCGAAAAATCACATATAACTATGGTTTTATCCAATTTGGTTATATCTTATAGTTATATACTACGGTTATATTCTATAGTTATATAGTATGATTATATCTTATATTTATATTCTATAGTTATATACTATGATTATATCATATAGTTATATACGATGATTATATCTTATAGTTATATCCAATTTGGTTATACTCTATAGTTATATACTATGGTTATATCCTATATTATATTCTTTAGTTATATACTATGGTTATATCCTATATTATATACTATGATTATATCTTATAGTTATATCCAATTTGGTTATATCATATCATTAAATCCTATAGTTATGTACTATATAATAGTTATATACTATGATTATATCTTATAGTTATATCCAATTTGGTTATATCATATCGTTATATCCCATAGTTATATACTATGGTCATATCCTATATTATATTTTATAGTTGTATACTATGGTTATATCATATAATTATATACTATGATTATATCTTATAGTTATATCCAATTTGATTATATCATATCGTTATATCCTATAGTTATATACTATGATTATATCTTATGGTTATATTATATAGTTATATATTATGGTTATATCATATATTATATTCTATAGTTATATACTATGGTTATATCATATACATTATATAGTTATATACTATGATAAAGACCCTAAACCCTAAAACAATCCTCACACAACCCTTTGGGTTGCGTCTAGAACTCTGGGCACAACTAGGTTGCACCCAAGGGGTTTCTAGTATTTTTTAGGGTTTAGGGTTAGGTTTTAGGGCTTAGGGTTTGTGGTTTAGGATTTAGGATTTTTGTACTATGATTATATCGTATGGTTATATTCTATAGTTATATCCTATATTACATTCTATAGTTATATCATGTAATGACAGTATATATTACTCCCCCAACCACCATCATACCTTTCAAGGTTCGAAACAATCTAGCAAAATATTCGGTCAATATATAGATATTAGAAGTTATTTTTTCAACTTCAACTTGAAAATTTTAGACTTTGTACTGTAATGATAAAGACCCTAAATCCAAAAATCCTAAACCCTAAAACAATCCCCCACACAACCCTTTGGGCGCAACTTAGTTGTGCCCAGATCTCTGGGCGCAACTAGGTTGTGCCTAAAGAGTTTCTAGTGTTTTTTTAGGGTTTATGGTTAGGGTTTGGGGTTTAGGGTTTGGGATTTTCGGCCATTCAAATACAAAGTCTAACATTGATTACTTGATTTGAGATTAGGGAGAAAATCGTGATAAAATAGAGTTTAATCCATAAAATAATTTTACTTTTCAGTCCGTGTTTCTCCAAATAGTTGAATATACTATGATTATATCCTATAGTTACATAATACGGTTATATCCTATAGTTATATATTATGGTTTTATCCTATAGTTATATACTATGGTTATATCTTATAGTTATATCCAATTTGGTTATATCATATCGTTATATCATATAATTATATACTATGATTATATCTTATGGTTATATTTTATAGTTATATACTATAGTTATATCCTATATTATATTATATAGTTATATTCTTGGTTATATCCTATAATTATATACTATGATTATATCTTGTGGTTATATTCCATAGTTATATACTATGGTTATATCCTATATTATATCATATAGTTATATACCTATATTATATCATATAGTTATATACTATGGTTATATCATATAGTTATATACTATGATTATATCTTATAGTTATATCCTTATATTTATATCCAATTTGGTTATATCCTTATGGTTATATTCTATAGTAATAACCAAATTGGATATAACTATAAGATATGATCATAGTATATAACTATATGATATAACCATAGTATATAACTATAGAATATAACCATAAGATATAACCAAATTAGATATAACTATAAGATATAATCATAGTATATAACTATAGGATATAACTATAGTTTTATGTGATTTTCGAGAATAATAATAACAAACAGTTAATATCAAACGAATTGGTGGAGAAACGCACATGAATTTTAAATGAATAAAAGTATATTGAAACTTCATGATACAAACGAATTTATGGCCATGTAACCCTGATTACTTGAAAACGTTTATTACTATAGTGAAATGCACACAAGTATACAAATCTACTAGGTATTTGAATTTCCAAATCATATAAAATAACCGGATAGATACAATGTGATGAGTATGTAGTAAATTTATTTTAAATATGAAATAAATTTGTTGATTTAAATACAAGCGTGGGCGCTACTATCAAGTAAGGATGGGCCCGCCACTCACGGTCCGGTTCGGACCGTAAAAATTTTAATGTATGGACCGTGGACCGGACCGGAAAGACTGTATTTCATAATTTTGACATTTAAATTGTTTGATTACGGTCCAGACTGGACCGTAAAAATTATGAACCGGACCGTAAAAATTATGCCAAAAAATGTTTTAAACCTATTTTTAAATTTTTACGGTCCGATTGGTCCGGACCGTAAAAATTACGGACCAGACCGTAAGACCGAAAATGTAAAATTCTCGGACCGTGGACCGGACCATAAATTTTTACGGTCCACTTTTGCCTATCCTTATTATCAAGTGAATCGGTTTAGATAAAGAACCGATTCAATAATTTTTAAAAAATCATTTTTCAAAAAAAAAAATTCACACGAACCTTGTTATGTCCAAGGAATTTCCAGGTTGCGCCCAAAATATGGTGCAAAAAATAAAAAAATGGTGCGAAAATTAATCCCCATTCCAAAGCATAGGCAAATCAGATAACTTGTCAAGTCTTCTCAGCTTAGCTGACAAGCCTGACACCCCGTGATCACGAGGTCACGGGTTCGAATCCCCCTCCCCGTTGTAATGGCGTAAGTGCATCCTATGGACCCAAAAAAAAAAAACTTATTGGGGGCGGATCTGATCCGATCCGACAAATATTGACCCGGTACCTTGTACACACACGAAACGCATCGTTTTTGACACAAATCTCCTAAAATCTTCGCCTTCTTCCATTCTTCTTCCTTGTGTTAGGTTATCTTTTGACCTTACTTTGAACAACAATGGCTATGACTCACTCCTGGGTTGCTACCTCCGCTCCCTTCCTCGACGGATGTTCTCCTTCCTCGGAGTCCCGCTCACTGGCTCTTCCCTCCAGAACACCTTCCTCTTTCTCTTTTGTCTCCTTCGTCTTCCAGGTAACCCTCCTTCTACATTCTCAGTCTCACCTGGAAACTTCTGGTAGAAAATTGAATTCTTGTAATCGGCTTAATTCGCTGTTTGTTTATTTTGCTTAGGATTTTGAGACCGAACATTCGCGAGAGGAGTCGGAGGAGCTCGACTTTGAAGGCCGTTTACTCCGACGGATTCGGAGCTCAGGGGACGAGTGAGCGAAGAGGTATTTTGGTCAGTAAGGTAGGTTTTTTCTGTGAGATTTTCCTTTTCCCGTTGTTTTCTGCGCATTGCTGTTGCTCATTGAACTAACTGATCTGAATTTTTCGTTTGTTGTTAATGAAATTGGGGGGATGAAAAATCTTATAGAGATGATTTGGCAGTGCCGTCTTCTCCGTATTTCCCTGTCTATGCTCGAGGTCCGTCTGGCCCTCCTCCCATGTTGCAAGAGAGATTTATGAGTGTGATTAGCCAGCTTTTTCAATATGTAAGCTTGCATTGGTTTTTCCTCGGATTAAGTATATACAGTGGCTGGAGAGAGCTTTGATTTGTGTTCTTTTTCGTAATTGAAGAGAATTATTCGATGTGGAGGAGCTGTTGATGATGACATGGCTGACATTATTGTTGCTCAGCTTCTCTATCTGGATGCTGTAAATCCCAAGAAGGTTAGTTGCTGGTTACACTACGCTGATTTTCATTTTTTTTTTTTTTTCCGTCTTCCAACTATTTGTATTATGGCATGCTTGTTGTGTTGCACTCGAAAAGGTTTTGGTTTTCAGTTTGGACAAGAGCTTCTTGTGTGAACTTGATGTGTATATGTTCAAACCTTGACCTGTATGAAATTGTTCTTCTATTGATTAAGATCTGAAAAGCAATCTAATTTTGGTTGCTGGCTTATGGTTCCGAGAAAGAAATATGCGATTTAAAGATATTAAGATAGTTGGACCATTGATGTGCTCATAAAACTTCTGGTTTAAACCTTTCTGCTTCCTTGTTTTTCTTATGTTGAAACTTTTGTAATTCCAAGCTCCATTACTTCTGAGGTTTTCCCTGCATTTGTCACATTGTAGGAGCATTTTTATGTCAATTTCTAGAAGCCAGATTTTTGTTATCCTTCAGTCCATATACTTCAAGAATCTGCCCTTCATATATTCTATTTTGCAAGTTATGACTCTCTGTTGTTGACTTGTTGTAAATAGGATATTGTCATGTATATCAATTATCCTGGAGGATCAGTTACTGCTGGTATGGCGTTTTAAACAGTTTAAATTTGTGTTAGTGTGCAGTAACTTTTCATTGTGTTATTCATAGTTATCTTTACCTATCCTTTTCCACATTTAGGTATGGCGATCTTTGACACCATGAAGCACATACGTCCTGATGTTTCTACAGTGTGTGTTGGACTAGCTGCAAGGTACAGAGATTTTAGCTTTCCTATTTGGTTTTGAACATAAATGACACCTTTCGTTATGGACTTGAATGAATTGTGTTTTCTGACTAAATATTGAGTGTCAGTCTGTTTGTCCATGGAAATTTCTAGTCTTCTTACCATTTTCGCTATAATTTTGAGGACAACGGGTGGGAACAATCTTTCAGGTTGCATTGAATTTTTCTTATATTGTGAAATTCACTTGGTGTAATTGTTTTTATAACAACATTTACCCACAGGGAATTGAGTGTGATGGATCATTGTGCATTGATGTTCTTCTGATTCCTGAGGAACACTTCCCTATATGTAGGGGTGAGTAAATATATCCGATCCGGCTGATCCGATCCGAAAATCCGCCGATCCGTATCCTAAAAATCCGTATCCGAAAATATCCTTTAAGTTTTTATCCGTATCCGATTCGATCCGAGTGATTTTGCCGGATACTTGAACCGGATACGGATCGAGATATTTAGCTTACCGGATATCCGAAAATATCCGGTACTATTCATATAATATTTATAATCATAAATTTGTTTATTATAACTAATATATTGAGTAATATATTAATAAATTTTACATCCTTAATCACATATTTATATTGTTGTCCAAGTAAAATATTGTAAATACATTTTCATATGAATAATAAGTGTGTATATAATTTAAATCGTACGAACAAATTAAGAAACAACCTACACATTTTATTTCTTAATTTACAAATTTATTACTTTTGAATTTAAAAAATGAATATATTGATTTATTTTTAATAGATTTGTAGTAACCGGATAATTCGGATATCCGGCTCAGATATCCGATCCGATCCGGGTCCTTTTTACCGGATATCCGTTTCAAAACAGACCGGATACGGATCGGGGTTTTGTAAATTTTTTGAACCGGATATCCGGTATAACGGATCGGATCGGATCGATCCGTTTGCTCACCCCTACCTATATGTCCGTCTATTAATTAATAAGCCCATTTTTGTATACTTAGAGAGAGCTACCTTTAACTCCTCAACAATATCTTGCAATATATTGTAGAATCTGATTTTCCAAGACTTGTAAGTAGTTGTTTTGCCAAACTAGTGTCACTTTCTAACTAATGCTTCTCATACTACTCCCATCACGCTTGCCTCGGTTTTGGATACCCTCTGGAACTATATTGTGGAGCCCTTATGCTCATTTTTCAAAAAAAAAAAACATTAGGAAGATTCAAAGCAATGCTCTGCAATCTTTATGAAGCCTTGTGCTTTTGTAGGATGCGAATTTGCAGGTGGTATTAGTTAAAAAATGTGTTATATATATGCCTTGTATGATGTTCTGATCCATCTTGTGTCATTATGATATGATCCTTAAATAAGAGTTCTGCCTAAAAATGTTGCTTTCTTATATTTGTATCACTTTCGTGTTCTTTCTTTATCCTTTTGGAACTTATTTAACCCACTTTGTGTATCTTGCATATGTGCTTTTTGCATCAATTGAATGATTGTCACTGTCTTTTGTGCAGTATGGGTGCTTTCCTTCTGAGTGCAGGGACCAAAGGTAAACTATATGGAAAACACATTGTTGCTGTGAATGCAACTCTTTTTGTTGTCATATCGAAGCTGATACTTAAATTTTCTCAAACATCTGTTATGAAGGGAAAAGGTACAGCCTGCCTAACTCAAGGATAATGATTCACTAACCTCTTGGTGGTGCACAGGGAGCACAGTCAGACATAGATATTCAGGTAAAGCTCTCCTCAAGATAGTCTCAACTTTCAGTTTCCCCTGATTCACCAACCTATTGTACTCTTAGTTTGTCCTCAGCTGGGTGCTTTTATTAGACAAACAGATTTTTACACTTTCTTAAGCTTACTTCATACTTGAGTGTGACTGGCTCTGTTCCCCCATCAGGCAAACGAGATGTTGCACCACAAGGCAAATCTGAACGGGTATCTGGCTTACCACACTGGGCAAAGCCTTGAGACGGTCAATCAAGACACTGATCGTGACTTTTTCATGAGTGCAAAGAAGCCAAGGAATATGGGTTGATTGATGGAGTCATCATGAACCCACTTAAAGCGTTGCAGCCTCTACCCGCTGCCCCAGCTGAACCGTCATCTTAGGGGCCCGACCCGAGGGGTTGTTCGGAGGTGCCATTGCTTCGGGCCCGATTACTAGTTACTAGAGAGAGGAGAGTAATTATTAAAAAATGAGCCTTTTCTATTATAGTCTCTTGACTATATTATTAAAAAAGTTCTTGAAGAAATAATGTTTCACAAGTTTAATAAATATTTATGATGTGATCACGGATCCCATCAAGAACCTCACGAAAGACGAGATCGTCCAAAGATCGGTGGAGCCTCATACAAGGACGTAAAGATTAGCTATGGGATGATATTTTATGTGTTTTTGCTAGTATTTCCCTTTTCATTAATTAATTAGGTAATTAGCTAGTTAATATGTGTTTACGTATTTTCTTTAGTTACCTAGTTAATTAGTTAGTTGTTTTTGTTGTTTACGTATTTTTCTTATTTTAGCTAGTTAGTTAGTGCTCTAAGTAGTGGTGTTAGTGCCCTACGTTAGTGCTAGGTTAGTGGAGTCAATTTATGTATTTTCCTATTTTTTTGTATTGGTACCTATTTATAGGTAGCCAAGTGCATTGTAATTGTTAGATTTGAATGGAGATAAAAACGAGTGTTTAGTACATTTCAAGTCTCATGACAATGGTTTCCGAGGTGAGTTGTATCCTCGAATCCTTAGTCGCGTTTTGGTGAGTTACATCCAAAACATCCTTTGGTGTGTCACATCCAGAGGTGATTGTTTGGTCATGGTGCGTTCCATCCATGATCAATCAATCTCGTCTTGTGTTTCTTGATGAGTTATATCCAAGACTCATAAGATGCCTATCCCAAACTCGTCCTGAATCCTTCGTGACGAGTTATATCCATTTCCCTTTGTAGTCCAATCTCCATTAAGTCAAAAAACCCAAAACACATTAGAGTGTCGTCTTTTGAGAGTCTAGCCAAGGGTTCCCTAAAAAGGAGTTCTGGACCCGTACAGTACAAGACGAAGGGCGCCAAGAACTCCTTTTTAGGGAACCCTTGGCTAGACTCTCAAAAGACGACACTCTAATGTGTTTTGGGTTGTTTTTGGGTTTTTGACTTGATGGAGATTGGACTACAAAGGGAAATGGATATAACTCGTCACGAAGGATTCGGGACGAGTTTGGGATAGGCATCTTATGAGTCTTGGATACAACTCACCAAGAAACACAAGACGAGATTGATTGATCATGGATGAAACGCACCATGACCAAACAATCACCTCTGGATGTGACACACCAAAGGGTGTTTTGGATGTAACTCACCTAAATTTGATAGACGAATATCTAGTTTGGCATGGGCATTAGCTTTGATGTGGTCATTGTGCATTTATTTTTTGGTCCATAGGAGGCATTAGAAGGGGATATAGAATTCGTCAGTTGAGCGGAGAAGACTTGACAGTGGTTGTGCATTTATTTACATGTCATTCACCATTGTTCACAAACATAAAAATGTTGATTAAAATTTGTAATTAGTATTAGTGTTTATTTCCTTTGAACAAAAAAAAGTACTAGTGTTTCTTTCCTTTAAACAAAAAACTAATAGTGTTTCTTTTGACATTGGAAATCATAATGGTATTAATAAACCCACACAAAAATCACAAGATGTAGGTTGGTCGTGGTTGTCGATTTGTTTGGCACTAATGCAGTGAGTCTAACACTGCATAGTAAGCAATCATAATTGGAAGTGAAACCACCGTACCAAAGATTACCCTGAAAACAATTAAACAATAAACACAAAACAAGTAGTCCTGTGGGTTCAGAGCATAAATGAAATGAAAAGGATTGCAAATTAAATTAAATTATGTAAAAGCTAGCTAGATGGTGTTTGATTCTGTTAAATGTACGCGGCAACTTACGCGGTACTAAGAACATCAGCGTGTAGTCCATATTCTTTGGCATACACAAAGCATGTGATAGCTTGTGGTAACGCTGCCTACGACACGAAATAAAATGAACGTTACCATGCATTATATATATATATATAAGTAACAACTTAAATGTACGTTGATCATTAGTGGATTGAGAGCACATGTATGTAAATTAATTAATTAATTAATACTCGCCTGCATGATGACTATGCGGAGGAGATCTCCGCGCAAGCCCACCGCTATAGCACCAATCGCCATTGCGGCTGGGCCAACAATGAACTTCAATATCATCCCGAACACGGTCAGTCGTGGTCCACACGCGATTACCTTTTGTTGCATAGCCATGAACATACCTGCATATATTCATATCTAATATATTCATAAACCTAGCTAGTGAAAATTGCATTCATTTGTACGTACGTAGCCGCCTCACCCGTACTGAACATAGCTATTCCGCTCCCAGCATTTGACATGATTTCCACTGATTTGTCAATGATGCTCGGAAGTTCAATGTCCCACCTGCAAATAATTTCAGAATATGGCACATCGAATAATGTTACTATAATAATAATAAAAAAACAATTACGACATTTAGTGTTTTATATTTTATATATATTGTAATACTAGTTTTTTGCCCCACTGAACTAAAATCCTACGTCTGTCCCTGCGTACGTGGACCCTGAACTTATAAGAAAGTTATGTAACATCATACCTGCTGGCTATGATTGCCCAAACGATTCCTATAATGCAAGCGTAGGAGTTGGGATTCACGGCGAGTCTTAGCCACACGACCTTCATCAAGGACCAAAAGGATGGCCTTGTTGAAGTCTGCATGACTTCCTCATTCTTGCCTTCTTCAATCGCTTGGACACCGTCCACTCGTGCGGAGGAGGTGGCCCACGAGCGATGACACTCCAAGACAAACATAAGGATTATGAACCACAACATACACTGAACTATAGTCGATAGGACGACTATCTCCACCCCCATTGCCCCATACATGGCCTTGAGTAGCGGAACGCCGATAACGAGAGTGTTGGACAGAGTCAAAGAATAGCTTGTGATGGACCAGCAGTAGCTGCCCTTGCTACTGCATTTAGCCCATAACCCAATCACCGCAACTATGAGGACCTTAGATATGGCGTCCGCAGCTATGAAGTTGTAGTTCCATTTGAAGGGATTCGTGTGCGCGGTGAAGTCGAAGGTGAAGAAGGGAAGAATGATGAAGCAGAACAGGCGGTTTACGACGTCGCATTGATCCGCATTGAACAAGCGCCACCACTTGACGGAGCCGTAGCCAAGGATTAGGGCCACGTAGAGCGGAGCCATGGCCGAAACCACCTTGTAGATGTCTTCCCACCCTATCATATATTTTTTGTGTTAATTTGCTATTCAAGAGGAGAAGGTTTTGATGATATGCTAAGAAGAAAGGAACCGAGGCTATTTATAGGCTCAAACGAGAGCTAGCTAGCTAGCACACATATCTTGAAAAGTACGGTTCAGTCTATAATTTATATAGGCGTACAAGTACAACTCATATATTTTATGGTGGCTACTGGCTATATATGTGCATATTTATTCTCTGTGCTTTAAAGTTCCTCGAGACAATGGAGAGTGACGGGAAATTGGTGCTTTTCTCGTGTGTAGTAAGATGCATTTGTGTATTTTCAATTTGACATTGTGGTAATAAATTGCTTAATTTATATATACGGTATCAAATTCTGATGGTTCCAGATCAACTTTATTCGATTCCAACTCTTGCAATTGGAGTCCATTGTTTTTTAGTTACTGTTTTGTTAATTAGTGGTGGACTAGTGGCTCTTAGTGCTTCATAGTAAAGAGATTTTAAGTGCTCTTGATGATTATACTGCATTGATTTTAATATTAATTGCAGCACCTTTCTCCACTAATATATTAGTGCAAGGGTTTTAATTAATTAATTCGTGGACCTTACTTGACATAGAATAGCTAGGTTCCAACGTTTAGATCAACTATGGAAAGGTACGGCCAACGTGGGAAGACAATATGATGTCATTGTTATAGAGAGGTGTATGTTCACTTTTTTTTACTAAATAAGCTCAATTAGTCTCGCTCACCTAAAATGTGAACGAGACTCTTTGTCACAAAATGTGACAAAGACTCACGCCCTCGAGGGCGTGACTCTTTTAATAATAATAAAAAAAAGTCACGTCCCCGTAATGCGTGGACGTGACTGTTTTAATATTTTAAAAAAAAAATTTTTAAAAAAACTAATTTTGTTTTTATATTTATAAATTATTTTGTATTATTTTTTTTTAAAAAAAATATATATTCAAGATATGAGATTTACGGTCTTTAAGACTCCGAATACAAGACAAGACATGTTATGGACGCTTTATGAGCGTGACTCTTCGGATTTAAGGTTTTCAAACCGATTTTATTTTCATACCCTATCATGCTTGTAGCACATAGGGATTTGATGCCAATTTTCGTCTTATTTTAGGATTTCGGGATACCTTAAATCTCATACCCTAAAAACCCTAGGGTAAGTAAGGTTTCAGATTTAGGACTTTCACAACCATATTATTTTCATACCCTATCATGCTTGTAGCACATACGGAGTTGATACATTCGAATAATACGATAATGAAGTCAAAATTACACTATACTTAACTTATTATTTTCATACTCTTAATCTTGAAACCCATAGAGCGTCCATAACATGTCTTTTCTTATTTTCGGTATGCCAAAGACCCTAAATTTCATATCTTGAATATAGAATAAATTTTTTTTAAAAAATAAAACAAAAAAATTAATAAGTAAAAAAATTGATAATAATAAACAATTATAAATTTTTTATTTTTTTTAATATAAATTGCGTGGGCGTGACTTTTTTAAAAAAATATTTTTTTTATTTAAAATATTTTTTTTAATAAAATGTCTCACTCCCGCGTTGCGTACGCGTGACTGTTTTGAACGTAAAAAACAAAAAAATTGAGTATATCTGGCGCTCGCGCCTCGCGTTGTTATAGGCCTAAAGAACTAACTCACCTATTAGGTGTATAGATGACGTGACAAAATACAAACTACAAGAGATTATCTTTGTATAAGGCGAGTGTAGGAATCCCTGGCTCTATAAATTTTGAATAGATGCATTATGGCTTTGTACGGTTTTTTTAACTGAAATAGGAGTTGGTTCTGAATGAGTAGTTGAATTTGAATTTGTCAACTTAATTATTTAAAAATTATTTGGTGTTCGGTATTATAAGTTGAAATTGGAAAAAAGTTAAGCTTGTAAATCTTCAATAATCTTGGAGATCACATAAAAAAAATTGGCAGAATTAAGTTATATTAATCTATGACAAGCTCTTTAAGTCAAATATTTTTTAACCGAACACTCATTAAATAAAAAAAAATCAAGCTCCGTTATTCTAAAAAACGCTTTGTCGAACGGAGTCTATATCTTTGTTTGGTATAACCAGCTTAAATAGGAACTAGAGGTAAATGACTAGCTATAACTGGGGCTAATGTTGAATTTATCAGCTTAGTTATTTAAAAAATCTGATTGAATGTTCGTTATGAAGAACTGAAATGAGAAAAAAGTTAATTTCAAATTGTTCATCTTTATTAATCTTGGGGGTCACATTAAAAAAACTTGACAAAAATAAGTTGTATTCATCTAGTACAAGCTTCTTAAATTATAATTTTTTTTTTTTTACCGAACACAGATCAAGTACATGAAAAAAAATCAAGAAAAAAATTAGGGTGAGGGATTAATTACTATTTTCACAATTTTTGCCCCTTAATATTTAAATATAAGTTTTTCTATATTTAGTTTCTTTCCCTAATCTCTATATTTCATAATGTGAGTGGAGCCTCTGTTTTTTTAACTGAACAAAACAACAGGTTTCAACTTTATTCATTGACTTTACATATATGGGATTCCATTAATCTTCGTAGTGTATATTTAAAAAAGTAATTATTTTCAAAAAAAATCGTTATATGATGCTCATGTCTTCTATTCTTATATTTCCTCTTAGTTACATACTAGTGTAGTATCCGTGTCGTGTACTGGATCTGTTTAATTTGTTTTTATATTTAAAAAAAATAGTATATAAAAATTATATATTTAATTGATATAGAAATATATAGGTAATGACTATTATAAAAGTAGATGAATGCTAATGTAAAAAAAGACTAATTGAATACAAAATATTGAAGAGATTAACAAAATACATTATCAAAAGAGAGTCGAAACTCTCCATAACTTTATTAATAGTAAAATTGGTTAAGTAGTTTTGAAACGTGGATAGTCATATCCCTAACATCTATACTACTAAAACGATAAAGCATAATCAAAATATTTATCTAATACATGAAAATGAAACCCTAAACATAAAATCTCGTAAGATATTCAAAATTGTTACAAATTATGAAAAACTTCGTTGTATACTACATTGATAGTAGTATTAGATATTTTTTTTGTTTTTGTCCCATATCAAAATCTTCAAACCTTTCTTGCTAGTAACTCTTGATGATGCAACACAAAACTGACCATGAGTGATGCAACATAAAACTGACCATGAGCAAAAACAGGACGTGGAAGATACAAACCGACATTTGTAAGAGATTGACCCTGACTATTGTTTATCGTCATCGTAAAACAGACACTCAAGAGAAATTGTCTTCGTTGAAACTTGAACGGGTATGAAGTGTTTGACGGTAACATGAGCATGCGAGGGTTCAAAACTATATGTCAATATTATAGTTAAAATAGTTCTTCCTTGTATGACATGACTGTCGAGCTGCGTGGTTATCAATCTTGTCCCATTGCATAAACTTGAAGAATGGTCAATATTTCAAAACAGCATAATAGGGACATTAACCTTAGTTTTCAATACATGATTTGGGACACCAAAACATCTAATACTTTTCAAGTAGTCAGAAGTAAACACTTGCATCATTGTCTGCAATAAAACCTGTCTTGCAAAGGCTATCCGAACTGAGATAGACTTTTTCATTACTTGGTAACAAAGACAATATATAGTTATTAACTCTATCTACCTCTTCATGTGGTGGTGCAAGAATTGCTCGTTCTTCAAAGTATTTTGGAGACAATTGATTGTCCAAATAGAGGGATAAACAAACTTAATAATTGTTGGAATCAGATCTAAGTCATAATCCTTCACCAATAGTTCATCAGGAATTTGTATTTGTGCTTCTCCATCTTGTCATCGCCTACAGTACCATCTTGGATATCATAATCAGATGTACCTTGTTGAATCATCATGTTTATTGTCAAATTAAGAATTTTGCAAAATTCTCACAAATAAGAGGAATTAATGGTGGCAAAAATAATATCTTACTTGCTTCCTTTTGTGATAATGGGTAGGATTTGCCTAAAGTCGCCACCAAATACTACGACTTTCCCTCCAAAAGGTTATACTGAACCAATGGGATTTGTAGCCCATAGAATATCTTTTAAAGTCATGTCTAATGCTTCAAAATAGAATATATTCGTCATCGAAGCTCATCCCAGATAATAAGTTGGCATCACAAATCAATTCAGATAATTTTGTACCTGAACTTAAGTTGTAAAGTTAACAAAACCATACCTTGTGAAGATGATCAAACTATATTAACTACGACCAATAAGTACTTTAAAAACTAATAATAATAATGATAAATTATATTTAACAAATACGTTGTGAAGATTAGGCCCATATGAAATTTGGTTTGCAATTATGTTAAAGTGGTTATTTATTTTATAGAGTTGTAGTTTGAAGATAAAAATACATTAGGAAAGAACATATATATATATATATCATAATATAATATAATACATATATAAACAATACACTTGATAAATACAACATACTATATGCTCTTTAGTTCGTATAAATTGGATTTAAATAACTTTCAATAGACTCTACGAAATACATTAGCTATGGAAATTGGTAAGTAAACTACTACAATATAAACACTAGATTTATCTTAATCGACTTCGAGAGAATCTTTTCAATAATATTTTATATATTCTTGATAGAAATAGAAATATATGGTTTTAAGCAATTTGTGAACTTGATCGTAAAAATATTGTATAGCTTCAATATGTAGAAAAATTATAGAAAAGATTTGTAAAAACCATAAGTTTTTAAGATGATATAGCAAGATTAGTTGATATATATTTACTTACACCATCAAATAAGATATATGAAAAATATACTTTTCTATCTATTCAAGATTACTTAGGAAAATAAAGGGTTAAAAACTCCCTACGTATATAAATTGAGATTCTCTAATAAAAATCTATCTTATTGGTTGTGATTACTTACTATAATCAAAACTTATCTTATTCTATACATGGAAAATAATTTTTAGTTTTTTCGTATCTTTTCGGAACATTTTACAGCTCTTTTAGTTGATAATCCTTTTTTATTTTTTTCCTAATAGTTGGATGATGTAGTGGATGATGGTTAGATGAGTGATGACATGTAGGCAAATCAAACGTGGTGGCGACACATAAGGTTATGGATTAGTAGATATATAGTAGATTACACTCCGTGTTTTGAACGACTTTAAAAAAAGATTATGCATACCAATAATATGTTATATAAAATAATTGACATGAACATAAACCATTATACTTATAGCACGTTTTCACCTTTGTTTTGTATAAAGTTTACTTTTAGCGACTCTAACTTTCGGATCCTAGTCTTATCCTTTTGTGGTCCATTTTGGAAAGGATTAATGTTAAAAATATTGCAGATTTATTTTCGCATAGTGCATAAATAAATATTACAGAATATTCTATGGTCAATATTGAAAAAAGATAATCAAATATTACAGAATATTTTTTTGTACATTTTGGAAAGATTTTATTGCAAATAATATTCGTATAACAAGTGTAAGATTCTATTACCGTAGATTTTTATTTTTAAAATAAATCTAAAAAAACCACAAGCTGCCACATGTCCAATTCAATATCGTGACAACTTAAAATTCGGGCTCATTCTTGGAACACCACGTGGCTCAGTCGGTATTTGCGTTTAGTAGTTATATAGTAGATTAGTAGGCTAGTCTGATCAAACTGTTAAGTCTTTCCAATTTATCTGACAAGAATGACTTCAAAAGCACGAACGTACACATGCATTTTAATTTCAAAAACATAATAAAATATGTATTAGTAAGTGTGAATATATGTATAAATATTTGCTCAATAACAAACCACGTCAACCACTAACTCACCATCTCATAAGTAAATTGAGTAGAAAACCTAAAAGTCAAATGACGTCATCACTATAGGAAATTTACCGCGCAACAATTAAAAAAAATAATTTTTTTCTGTGGATCTCTATTGGTAAGCTAGCTAGAACGCACGTACATATTCAAAATTCACTGGATGAATATCTCGACCACAATCAATTCTTAATTCTGCTGTTTTAGGTAGGATATTTAAATATTTAATGACATATTAGAATAAAAAGGTTCATATATCATATATATGATATTAATAGAGTAAGAGTAAATATATTAAATTATCTCAGATATGGTAAGAGAATGTACTTAATCAATATTATGCTGGATAGGCAATATTGACAAATAAGAAGGGAAAAAAGATCGTGATCTTAATATATAAGGTAAGAGTATATTTTATAATACAAATATTACAAAATATTTTGTTGTACATTTTGGAAAGATTTTATTGTAAATAATATTAGTATGGCAAGTGTAAGATTCTATTACTATAATTTTTTAATTTTTAAAATAAATAAATCTAAAAAAATCACAGGCCACCACGTGTCCAATTCAATACTGTGACACCACGTGGCAGCGTAAAATTCGGGCTCATTCTAGGAGCGCCACGTGACTCAGTCGGTATTTGCGTTTAATAGTTATATAGTAGATTATTACCCTTAATTTTCGAAAAAATAAAATAAAATATAATTTATTACAAGATATAGTTATTTTGTTCCATTTGTTAGGGTCCTGAATTTTAGTTAGCCTCGGACTATAACCTTTATTTGGACGGCCCTGCCCTATCCTGACCAATTGGCAATATATGCCAAATAATTGTTTTCATAGGTATTGAAAAATTATAGTTGAGCGATTGAGTGAAAGTGAATTGAAGGCCAAAATGATCGATAGCGTTACGTAGATCGGCAAAAATAACTAAAAGCAGGAATCAAACCTGCAGCCATCTCAAAGTCACTGTTTTGATTTCATTCTTTAAGAAATTTCTCTTTTCTTGATTGTTGGATAGTGCCCGATAGTTTTTTTTTTTTTTTTGATAACAATAGTGTCCGATAGCTACTTCGACCAATACGCAACAAAATAAGGTATAATATATCGCCAATGTCGATGGACTGAATTATCTCCTACGAAATTACGTAAATATAACGGTGCAAATTAAGGTGCATATCTCTTCATTTTCCTATATCTTTCTTCGTTCTCACTGGATTGGATTGTTTGTAATTGGATTGTTTGTAAGTAGTGATGTTGAAAATTAATCTCCAAATAACTTAAAATATCAAGATCAATTATGTTAGAATTATTAAAAAAATTGTTTAGACATACCTATATTCATGATAGTAATCGAAGCTTTTGCGGAACTATGAACGAGAACGGTAGATATATCGTGTTCTTCAATCAAATCTCTAGATGTTTTAAAGTGTTGTCTTCTCTCTTATGGGAAGAGAAAATGGAGGCTGATGAATGATTTCATTTGTTGAGGACCATAACCTAATTGTCCTTATATATTGATCTAATAGAATCTCATTAAGTCTATTGGGCCAAATATGATATCCACTCATTAAGCCCATATATATGTATTACAAAATATGTAGGCCCACATAATATAGATTAAATAATCTAATAATCTCCCACTTGGGCCACATATGACGAAAGACAATTATACTATTCAAATTCTTTATGTGTACACGTTTTGGCTAATTTTATAGACCTCTCATTTATTTCAACCTGGTCCATCTCCTATATCAATACGAGATCACGACAGTATTCGTAACAAAACATCGTAACTAAACTTTCATGTTCACCACATTAGTATATTCAATGACATAGATCAAGTATGGATGAGTGACATGAAAATTACATGCAATGTGATCACAAAACATATCTATTTCCAACTGATCCTACTTTATTTAGAGATCAACCCAAAATTCACAAACAAGTTCAGAAACAAAATTATGAATACAATCATATCATCTTTATTATGCATAAACTTCACTTAGAACATTCATACAAACTCCCACTAGACCAAGGTATTACAGAAAAAGCCAATACCCATATGTGTAGTGTGCTCATGAAAGACTTTAGGTGACAATCCCTTGGTTAAAGAATCCACTATCATTGAGTCTGTCTTGATGTGTTCTATAGAAATTTGACCATTCTGAACTTTTTCCTTAATTGACAGAAACTTGATGTCAATATGTTTCTCCTTCAATGAGCTTCTGTTGTTGTTGGAGAACAGAACTGTAGACTTGTTGATGACTCCATGCCTACCCCCCTTACGGCAAGAGATGAAGAGGACCTCCTTAGGGTGCGTTCCGATGGGCCGATGACTAGAGCCCGTGCTAGAAGCATTGCCATAGCTACTCAATCTCTATTCACCTGCATGTGTGCGAGCTTCGGTCCGAGCCAAGTTGTTCGTGGATCTCTCTTTCGACCCTGGATTTCTAGGGGGTTATCTGACGATTCCGCCCCAGGCCCACTTACTATTTATAGCTTTGCTAGTTATGCTTTGCATTTCCATTTTTAGAATGATGTAATGAGTTGGGCCTTGATGTCTTAGGCCCAAGCCCATTAGGGTTTTCTCTTCAACCCTACTTTTCCCTTGTTTTTTCTTTATATAGCCTTGAACTCTCATTGTAATTCTCAAGTTAAGTTAAGACAACATAGTTGAGAGTCACTCCTAGTTGTCCCTTGGCTTTACCTTTCTCTCTCTCTCTCTCTCTCTCTCTCTCTCTCTCTCTCTCTCTCTCTCTCTCTCTCTCTCTCTCTCTCTCTCTCTCTCTCTCTCTCTCTCTCTCTCTCTCTTTTTGAAGGCTTTCTAGCCTTTTCTCAAAGTTCTCTAAGGAGCCATAACGTTGGCCTCCTTCCACCACCTCGGGTGTTCATCACGTTGAACCCCTCCACCCATCCGCCGCCAGGGTTTGATCCACCAAACTCAAGAAAGGGGAACATAACGTTGTTTCCCTTGAAGGAGTTCTTGAAGAAGGCCAAGAACACGAAGAATGCGAAGAACGAGTGTTTGCTTGGGAAGAACAAACGATCTGAATCTAGATCGGCCTTGCTCCACAAGGATCGATCGTATCAATTGGTATCAGAGCCATTCATCAAGCTAAGTTTCTTGTTCCTTTCGATCTTAAAATTTTGGCACTCAATCCCATTTCTAAGTTTGTTCTTATATATCCATTGCTTCCGCCATTGTCCCTTTCGTAAGGTCGGTGCATGCGTGATTCTTCACTTTGTGCCCGCCCGTTACCGTTCACCTTCACTTGTGCGGTTCAAGCGTGATTCTTCATTGCTTGACCGTCCATTTCCGAGGTCAAAAAGTAATTTCCAAGAAAATTTACTTTTCCAAGATTCCCGTTTCCCAAGTAGCATTTAGTTGGTTCATGCAAGTAGATAACTTTGCATAAAGTTGTCTTGAATGCTTTTCATCTTTTAGATTTAATTTGATTGAAGTTGTCCTTGCTTTTCTTCCTTATTAGTTGCTTGTCTCTTCTCACCTCCAATCACACAACAACATAAAGTTGTGTGACTTCTTTCAAAAAAAATATTGCGTCGTCTTTTTCAAAAAAAAAATGTCTTGCATTACAAAAAGACCCGCCATAGACACAAAAGGGTAAAGATCCCCCACTTGGCGCAAGGTTTCCACTTCGTTCCCCTCCATTGTCTAAAATTGCAATGCGTGTAAAAGGTTTGATTTGTTTTGCTATCTTTCAAGAAGAATTATTTCTAACACGTAAAAATCATTATTGACGCTTTGTGCATCACGACGCTTGTGTGAATCATTGCTTGCTACTTCATTTGCTTCTAGCCTTACGTCATACCTAATCCGCCTCACGCTTGCCCAAAGTTCTCGGCCCTTGAGTGCCAAATTTTGGGTCGTTTGTGACAAGGACTTGGTTTGTCGTTAGGTTCTGTTGCCTTTGATTACTTTGATTCCAGTGTGTGCATGATCACAATAGGTTCGGTTTCCATGGATCCCAATGCCGAGCATGACGACGCACCCGTCGGCAACCAAGAGCAAGTAGCAAACCGTTCCACGTCTGAGGGCACCGCTAGCCTCTATGCCCTCGTTGCTGAGTTACATGCCGAAGTTGCCGCCCTCCGTACCGTCCAAGAGTCCAGACCCCTGATGCCCACGGGTCCACCACCACAACTTTTTTGTGGACCCGGCCGTCGAGGCTCAAGCTAGAGAAGGAGCCGCCTTATTCCGAGGCAAAGATCCCATGGCTCCTTCGACCTGCATCACCCGGCGCTTCCCCGCCTCTTGAGGTCTCAAGTCGACAGCCATCCAGGGCGTGTCAACCATCGTGATCGCCACGACCCCAGAGCGTCCTACTCCTGCCCGAGCCATTTCTTGGGACATGACCCAACCGGTGATGACTACGACCCGGCTCCGAAGGATCCTCTTCTCTATATGGATACTCGAGACCGGGGCAAGGTTGAGGAGCTCTTTGCTAGGCGTTTCCCATCAGGTGGCCACAATAGCCACACGGCCTATGGTAGCGATTACCAGGATTTTGAGGGCGACGACGAGGACTTGCAAGTTGCCTCCAATGAAAGGCAGTACCACGCTTCGATCGGTGAAATCTTTGATAGTGATCATGATGATGATTGGATTCCCCCGGCTCATCCCGGCCCTCGCGGCCAACGAGAGCGTCGTCGACCTAGTTCGCGTGATGATCCTGACTGGATGCCAGAGGCGCATCGTGGTCCCCCTCAACACCACCATGACCCACCCGATGATTATGAGTGGGACTCCGATGAGCGCCCCGCTGGTGAGCCTCGGCACCGCCGTCGCAGTCATGGGCCGCCCCGAGACCGCGACCCATCCATGAGTCGGTTCCTAGCTCGTCGTCATGAAATCAAGGTGAAGCTTGAACACTTTGCCGGCGAGTATGATGCATCCAAGTTTATTGAATGGAAACTAGCCACCGAGGATGCCTTCGACCATTGCAGATATGCCGAGGGGGAAAGAGTCAGAGCGACTACTTTACACCTCACCGACAATGCTCGTGCTTGGTGGTACCGACTCAGGACCGAGCGGAGAAGGCATTACTTGCCCCGCATTCGTACATGGCCACAGCTCGTGTATGTGATGACCAAGAAGTACGTCCCCGAAGATTATGCTGAGTAGATGCGCCTTCGGATTGCCCTCTCCGAGCAGGGAAACCGTTCACCCCTTGAGTACTTTGTTGAGCTCGAGGATTTGTGCCACAAGGCCGGTGTTCACCAGTCGCCCACGACTATGTGCACAACCTTCATGAGTGGGTTGAATGTTGATATCCGGGACCAACTCCGGATCCTCAACATCAAGGATATCGACACTTTGACCCACACGGCCATGGAGATTCACAACCAGCTCCAAAGATGGAAGAAGGCCGCTTGGTCCCGCCATTCGGCTTCAAGGTTTGGCCCCTCCACAGCTGTATCTCCCTCTGGACCACCCTGGTCTTCGGTCCCCACTCACCCTAATTACCCGTCCAAGGCGCACACCAATGTCGCGCCTCCTACTCGCGGCGCTGCGCCTACCGGCCGTCCTAGCGCCACCATCGAGGAACATGCTCGTGATCGGGTTTGCTTCAAGTGCCAGGGCCGAGGACATGTGCAACGGGATTGTCCGAACAACAAGAAGGTACTATTCATGGCCGAACAACAAGAATGTACTATTCATGGCTCAATCTGGTTATGAGTCCTTTGATGATGAGTTTGAGGCCAATGAGGCCGAGCAACATGTTGATGTCGCCTATGAGGCCGGCGATGAAGAGTATTTTTGTGGCGCTATTGACGAGGCGGATAGCACCCCTTGGAGCCTTGTCTCCCGCCGTGTCCTAACCGCCAAGGAGGGTATCTTTTGGACCTACGAGCAAATCTCTTTCATACTCGTTGCTTGGTCCAAACTTCCTCGTTGAGTGTCATCATTGATGGTGGGAGTTGTTGCAACATCGTGAATGAGATGGTGATCAAACACCTCAATCTGGCTACCACTCCGCACCCACAGCCGTATAGCCTTTAGTGGATTTCCGAGGAAAAGGGCAATGCTATGGTTCACCGCCAATGCCTCATCGAGTTCTCCATTGGCTACTACGCGTTGTCTCGGAGGTACACTCTTCTCTCTCAACTTGATGCCAATATCCTTGGGTTCTCTCTTATTAAGGAATTATATGCACAAGATGCTTTCTTTGGTGTAATCTTTGGTGTAATCTTTGACTTGTTGCAACATCGTGAATGAGATGGTGATCAAACACCTCAATCTGGCTACCACTCCGCACCCACAGCCGTATAGCCTTTAGTGGATTTCCGAGGGAAAGGGCAATGCTATGGTTCACCGCCAATGCCTCATCGAGTTCTCCATTGGCTACTACGCGTTGTCTCGGAGGTACACTCTTCTCACTCAACTTGATGCCAATATCCTTGGGTTCTCTCTTATTAAGGAATTATATGCACAAGATGCTTTCTTTGGTGTAATCTTTGACTTGTGCATACAAAAGGGAGAATCTGAGGGATATTATGTGGATAATGGGTTTTTGTACAAAGCTGGAAAATTGTGCATACCCGACACCTCCATTCGTAGACTTCTTATTCAAGAAATCCACAAAGGGCGCGGCCACTTCAGCATCGCCAAGACCTTGGCCGCACTCAAGGAGCACTTCTTTTGGCCCAAAATGCTTGACCATGTCACTAAGTTCTGCAATAGCTGTGTGACATGCCATAAGGCCAAAAGCAAGTCGAGTCCCTTTGGCTTGTATACCCCTTTGCCAATTCCGGCAGCCCCTTGGGAGGACATTTCTATGGACTTCATAACGGGGTTGCCCATGTCTAAGAAGGAGAGGGACTCGATTTTTGTTGTGGTGGATAGATTTTCCAAAATGGCTCACTTTATTGCATGCAAGATGACCAACAATGCTCAGGAGGTTGCCACTTTGTTCTTTGAGCATGTAGTCAAGCTACATGGCATTCCTCGTAGCATTGTGTCGGATCGCGATGCTAAGTTTGTGAGTCACTTTTGGAAGACTCTTTGGTCCAAATTAGGGACGCGACTTCTTTTCTCCACTAGTTTCCACCCTCAGACGGATGGTCAAACTGAAGTGACCAACCGTACTCTTGGCGCCTTATTGCGCACTATGTTGAAAGCTAACATCCGCAGGTGGGAAGATTGTTTGCCCCGTGTTGAATTTGCTTACAACAGGTCCATGCACTCGACAACCAAGAAGACACCATTCGAGGTCGTCTATGGCCTCAACCCTGCCACCCCGGTTGATTTGATACCGTGGCCACTTCACGATGCCGAGAGCGCCACATGTCTTGACCGTGTTGAGTTTGTCAATAGCCTCCATGAGCGCACCCGTGTGCAACTTGAGCACCGAGCTGAGCAGTACAAGCGCCAAGCGGACAAGGGACGACGCAACATCACCTTTGAGACGGGCGACATGGTATGGCTCCATCTGTGCAAGGAGCTCTTTTGAGCCAAGCGCCACAACAAGTTAGATCCTCGAGCGAATTGACCATTCCGCATTTTGGAACGCCTTGGTGACAATGCATACCGCCTCGAGCTGCCAGGCGAGTATGGTGCCCATCCGAGCTTCAATGTTTCAGATCTCTCTCCATATGCTCCCCCCGAGTACGACGAGGACGAAGCGAGGACGCTTCGCAGCCAAGAAGGGGAGAATGATGACTCCATGCCTACCCCCCTTACGGCGAGAGACGAAGAAGACCTCCTTAGGGTACATTCCGATGGGCCGATGAATAGAGCTCGTGCTAGAAGCATTGCCAGAGCTACTCAATCTCTAGTCACCCGCATGTGTGCGAGCTTCGGGTCCGAGCCAAGTTGTTTGTGGGTCTCTCTTTCGACTTTGGATTTCTAGAGGGTTATCTGACGATTCCGCCCCGGGCCCACTTACTATTTATAGCTTTGCTAGTTATGCTTTGCATTTTCATTTTTAGAATGATGTAATGGGTTGGGCCTTGATATCTTAGGCCCAAGCCCATTAGGGTTTCCTCTTCAACCCTAGTTTTCCCTTGTTTTTTCTATATGTAGCCTTGAACTTTCATTGTAATTCTCAAGTTAAGTTAAGACAACATAGTTGAGAGTCACTCCTAGTTGTCCTTTGGCTTCACCTCTCTCTCTCTTTCTCTTTGAAGGCTTTCTAGCCTTTTTTCAAAGTTCTCTAAGGAGCCATAACGTTGGCCTCCTTCCACCACCTCGGGTGTTCATCACGTTGAACTCCTCCACCCATCCGCCGCCAGGGTTTGATCCACCAAACTCAAGAAAGGGGAACATAATGTTATTTCCCTTGAAGGAGTTCTTGAAGAAGGCCAAGAACACGAAGAACGCGAAGAACGAGTGCTTGCTTGGGAAGAACAAATGATCCGAATCTAGATCGGTCTTGATCCACGGGGATCGATCGTATCACTTGTTGTCACAAAACAACTTTAGTGGTCTTTCAATGCCTTTGACCACTTGCAGCCTAGTGACAAAATTACGTAGCCATATACCATGACTGGATGCCTCAAAGCAGGCCATGAACTCTGCAGCCATGGTTGAAGTAGCTACAAGTTTTTGTTTGACACTTTCCAAGATATAGCTCCTCCAGCCAACATAAAAACATAGCATGAAGTGGATCTTCTACTATCGAGACATCATGCGAAATCAGAATTAGAATATCCAATGATCTCCAAATTGTTCGACTTCTTGTAGGTTAGCATGAAATCCTTCGTTCTCTGCAAATACCGTATAACCCGTTTTGCTAATTTCCAATGATCCAGTCCAGGATTGCTTAAGTATCTGCCCATATTTCCCACAATAAATGCTATATCGGGATGAGTACAAACTTGAGCATACATCAGACTTCCTATCGCTGAGAAATAAGGAATCTTTTGCATCTCCTTTATTTCAAGGTTAGTTTTTGGGTACTGTTTGAGACTGAACTTGTCTCCTTTACCTACAGGTGTATCTCTTGGTGAACAACCTTTCATGCCGAATTTGCTCAATACCTTTTCGATATAGCTCTTTTGTGATAACTCAAGGATACCTTGAGAACTATCTCATAGTATCTTTATACCTAAAACAAAATAGGTGTCCCCAAGATCTTTCATCTCAAAATTCCTAGTGAGAAATCTATTGGTTTCGTGCAATAAGCCTATATCGTTGCAAGCTAGAAGCATGTCATCGACATATAACACCAATATGATGAATTTGCTCCCAAAGAATTTGTGATATACACAATCTTCAAACTTATTTACCTCAAAACCAAATGAGGTAATCACTTGATGAAATTTATGATTCCATTGTCTTGAAGCCTGTTTCAGTCCATAGATGGATTTCTTTAACTTACATACCATAGATTTCGAATCTTTGGATTCAAAATTTTCTGGTTGAACCATATAAATCGTTTCATCAATGTTTTCATTGAGAAACGTCGTCTTTACATCCATCTGATGTAGCTCTAAATCAAAATGAGCTACTAGTGCCATTATTGTTCTAAAAGAGTCCTTTGATGGTATTGGAGAAAAAAGTCTCTTTAAAGTCAATGCCTTCCTCCTTAGTGAATCCTTTTGCAACTAGACGAGCTTTATATCTTTCGATATTGCCTTTTGAATCCCTTTTGGTCTTAAATATTCATTTTCAACCAATGGGTTTCACACCTTTTGGCAACTCAACAAGATCCCAAACGTCATTGTCTTTCATGGATTTCATCTCATCTTGCATATCATTGATCCAATTTAGAAGAGCCTCAAATTCATTGATAGGGTCATCCTCAACAATTCCTACAGAATTTTTTTGTTCCATAAGGTACACAAAATAATCATTTTGAATCACATCCACATGATCTTCTTGCTCCACAATATATACAATATAATCATTCGGAATTGCACATCTCCTTTCTCTATTGGATCTTCTTAATGGCACTTCTTGAGGTTGTTGAGTTTGCTCTATGGAAGGAACTTCATTGTTGTCCAAGACTGGAGTTGTATCTTGAAGAATGTCAGGAATAATTCCTTAATCACTCTCAATAACAACATTAGGTAGAGAAATTAAATTCTCTTCTTCAGGAGCAACTTCGTCAAAAGAGACATTCCTTAATCCTTCCCCTCCAAACTCTATATCCTCAAGAAATCTGGCATTTCCCGTCTCAAAAAAAGAGCGGGTTGTGGGATCATAAAATTTAAATCCTCGAGAGCGTTCTGCATACCCAACAAAATAGAAGCTAACTATCTTAGAGTCCAATTTTGTTTCGTTAGGTTTATAAGACCTAGCCTCAGTTGGACATCCCCAAATGTGTAAGTGCCTTATACCGGGCTTCTTCCTAATCCATATTTCATATGGGGTTTTAGTTACCGCTTTGCTGGGTATTCTGTTAAGGATATATACCGCAGTCTTTAGTGCTTCTCCCCAAAGTGATTCAGGTACAGAAGAGTGACTAATCATACTTCTCACCATATCTAAGAGTGTTATGTCTTGTCTTTCAGCAACACCATTCATGCTGGGTTTGCCCGGAATAATGTACAGTGGAACAATACCGCATTCCTTCAGGAAGTTAGCAAAGGGTCATGGACGTTGCTCTTCTAATCCGTCATATCTACCATAGTATTCTCCACCATGGTCAGATTTGACAACTTTAATTTTCTTACCAAGTTGAAGCTCAACTTTAGCTTTATAAGACCTGAAAACATCCAAGGATTGTGATTTCTCCTGTATCAAGTATAAGTACCCATATCTTGAGTAATCGTCTATGAACCCAAAGTATTGTTGACCGTTCCACGCAGCTGTAGGGAATGACCCACATATATCCGTATGTATTAGTTCTAAGACCTTTGTACTTCTATTGGCACTTAATCTTCTTGTGTTTGTTAATATTTCCTTAACACACTTAACACAAACCTCAAAGTCTGTTAAATCAAGGGAATAAAAAATCCCATCCAACACAAGCCTTTGAATTCTTTGCTTAGAGATGTGGCCTGAATGTTTATGCCATAATGATGCAGAATTCTCATTTAATGTACGTTTTGTACCTTTTGAGCTAGTATGCAAAATTTCATTATGGGAAGCAACAACTTCTAGCATATATAGACGATCAATTAAAGTACCGATACCAATAACATTTGAATTGAAAGAGATACTATTTTTCCATTTCAAAACACACAAATATAACCACCTTTGTCCAAAGAGGAAGTAGAAATCAAATTCTGCTTAAATGTCGGAGCTATAAAAGTATCAACTAAATCCAAATAACAACCAGTCTTTAAAAGTAATATAAAATGCCATATTGCTTGCACATGAACTTTATTGTCATCGCCCACATAGATGAATCTTTCAGCGTCATTTGGCGGTCGGCTCCGTCTTCCACATAATCAAGCAAGTTCAGCAGAACAAGTTACAAGATTCTAAAAAAGAAACCCTAGATCTAGAAATCTTGCTCGAATATCAGAAAGACGAGAAGAAGAAATCAATCCAGAAATCACAACAACAACCAAAGTGACAAAATAATAGATCGTAAGATACAGTCTGATACCAATTTGTGATCGAGAGTCAACGGATCCGAAAGATCCCTGTTAGATTGATTCGATTGTTCAACAAACTAAAGAAATCAACCAACACAAAGGGACACATAGTAAATGTTGATGCGGTTCGGCAACCCTAGTTTGTCGAGTCTCATGAGAGGAGACTCATCCCAATAATGCACTAGTTTCAAGAGTTCCAAGTGAGGTTACAAACCACAAACAGAGAACGGCAAATCAAAAGGAAAAAACCAAGCAACAAGACAAGATTGAATCAAAGAGAAGGGGAAGAAAGGGTTTCATCCCCCTTTCAAGGCAAGAGACGCTTCAGGACTAAGCGCCTCGACAAGCAACACCGTCGGATCTCCACGTGCCAACGCCGGCGAAATGCCACCAGGTTCACCACCGTGCGAGATGCGCCCTTCTTCTTCTCTCTCCCTTAGGTTTTCTCTCTGATTTTTGAAACGGCACAACAACAGAATAAGGCAACTAGAGGAAACCCTAGAGCTTTTATAGCTAGGTCATTCTAAGAGGTAGAAGGATGGAGCGCAATGTTTTATTAAACAAATGAATGTCTTCTGGAGTGCTTCGCCGTGTAGACCTCAAGTCCATTGGGCCTTTTTTGCTATTGGGTCAATCTGTGTCAAGTCGCAAGAAACAGACAGACAAGCCTCCAAATCAAACTTTGGGCCTGGAGTGGCTTAAACTCGATTCAAGCACTCGACCCATAAACCCGGTTTAACCTCCGATCTACCCGGTTCACTATCTATGGTTTGATATACCAATCACTATTACAATGTACAAACTTAGGATTATAACATTACATGTATTTTTCCATCGATTTTCTGCAAAACTATATCATCAATTTTTTGATTCATGGATCTAAAATCTACTTATCTATACTCCATGTTTGTCATTCGTGAGGATATTATTAATGTTGTATACTTGAATTCTTCTGGATGAAATCACAAATACTCAATTAGTCTAGTAGTAAAGTAGTGTTAGTTAGACTCTTTAAACAGTTTGTTCAAGAGATTCGAGTTTGAATTTTAGGCGATAATATATATATAGGGAATGGATCAAATGAGAACCATTAGCTAGGAGAGAAATGATAATGATTGTGGGCCGTCAGATTTGAGAGAAAGAACGGTCAAGATTAGACTTTCATTAAAAGGTGAATAATCCAGCTGTGCCGAATTTTTCCTGTATTTTTGCTGAATTTTTCGCGCATTATATGCGTTTTATTGGAAAAATCCATTTTCACTCGTTGTGAACATGTTTTTGATGTTCATCACCTTTGCCCATAAATGTTCACCACTTTTGTACAAGATGTTCACTATTCCAGCTATTACACGCATTTCCCCCCAATATTTCTCGTATTATATGCATTTTTTTAAAATACGTTTTCACTAGTTTTGAATATATTTTTGATGTTCATCACTTTGTCCATAAATATTCACCACTTTCAATCTAGACGTTCACTATACTGTGATGAACATCTACGAACAAAACGGTGAACATCCTTGTTCACTGAGGGGCTGTGAACATATTTTCGATGTTCAACACTTTGTCCATAAATGTTCATCACTTTCATTCCTGATGTTCACTATACTGTGATGACATCTACGAACAAAACAGTGAACATCAATTGTTTATCACTTTTGCCCACATAAATGTTCACTATTCGAGATGTTCAACACTTTTCATTCCAGATGTTCACTATATTGTAATGAACATCTACGAATAAAACAGTTAACATCTTGTGTTCACTGAAGCGCGCGTCAGCGGGAAAGCTTTTGGTGCGTTCTCATTTCTCACATAATATTAAGTTCTCACCTGAACCTCACCCTATATATAGAAATCGAGAAATTAATAGTGAAAATGTATGTATTTTCCGAAATGAGACAATTTTTTTTTTTGAAAGCTAATATTAAAATTTTAGAACACACTTTTAATTAATACTTCCTCTGTATCACAATATTTGTCTTTTTAAACAATTACACATATATTAAGGAGAGTATGAAATGTACAAATATATCCCTATTTATTACTTCATTTTGTTACTTTTCCAATATAATTACTAACAATTCTTTTTTTCATTTATTTAAAGTGCTAAAGACTCTAAAGACATATATATAAAGTAGATGAAAAAAATACCAAAAAGACAAATACTATAAAACACTAAAAAATTAAATATTATGATACAGAGGAGTACAACATTTGAGCATGCACTAGTGCACTACTTTGTACTCTTTGGGCTATCTCAAAATGTCACACAAAACATAGTAGTAGCCTTGCTGAAACTTTTCCCTAATGTTCAAAAGAAACAATAATTAAAGAAGTAGAAAGATATGCTTTATCATCTCTCTCATTTCCAGACCATGATGAAATTCCGCGATTCACAAAATTAACAATTCTCTGTCCTGATTAAAAAAAAAAGGGAAATTAAATTGGATAGGTACACACAAATTTATCTATATATATATATATTAAAACAAAGGAATTTAGAGCCACTATATTAATTTCGGTCCCATAAATCCTAGATGTCAATTTATAGTTAATTCACTTTTTTCATTAATATTATATTTTAATTTAAATCACAATATCTAATCACAACTAATTTCAAATATTTAAAAATTTAAATCACAATATCTAATCACAACTAACTTCAAATATATAAAAACTATATACAACTTTTTTATAAAATTTGATTTCTACAAATTACACATATAATAAGCTTATAATATATGTCAAAATAATATATAATAGATTTCTTACTAAACTTATATATAAAATACATATTATATTCATTTATGTAATTAGTAAGATTATTTTCATGCGTTTGCATATATAATTTGACCTAACAAATTTTACGTGTCATTTTGTTATTAATGCACTTTTTTTTTCCTTAACATTAGATTTCAATTTAAATCACAATATCTAATCACACCTAGCTTCATATATATAAAAACTATATACAACTTTGTTCAATGCTTATACATTTTTTATAAATTTTGATTTCTACAAATTGCAAAAAATAAGCTTATATATGTCAAACTAATATATGATAGAATTCCTACTAAACTTATATATAAAATACATCTTATATTCATTTATGTAATTAATAATATTATTTTTATGAATGCATATATAATCTGACATATATAAATTTATGGACCAAAATCATACAATATATACAATTTTCAACTCACAATACATGTGCTTTTATAATTCAACCCACTATATTATATTATTACACATACATATTTTATTAACAATTTAGTGAAATTTCAGATTAATGTATCTTAACAAAATTAATTTATATATTCTTGAGATTTTCTTCTAAACCTTTCAATTTTAACAACTCATCTTAACAACAATTATATCATATCATATTTTTAATAAATTTGGTATATTGTACGTTCCCATTTAATAATTTTTATTTGATTATAATTTTCTATAAAAAAAATACATGGTCTTCATTTTTCGATTTTACAATATTTCTATGGGCTTATTACTTATTATTTTGCTAAATGTAATTTTCGGTTTTAAAAAATTAAATCGAGTTTGTTAATTACCAAGAAAATATTCACTAACAAACCGTGAAATATCAATTATAAATTACCAAGAAAATTTTGTTAAATCAAACAAAAAGTTTAACTAAAAAATTCAAGTAAATCTTTGCTGTAACAAACTTTCAATTTCATATGATTATACACATTATCAAAAGTAAAATAAATGTAGTACGTATACACATTTTAAAAGTATTTGAATTTGAGATAACTTTACAGTTTAAACCTACATAAATCAGCCACTACTGATTAATTAATTATTCAAATAACTTTTTAATTAACGTTTTCTAGAAGTAAGAATATAAATTAAAATCAAAATTTTAAAACTTTAGATGGGTCCATTACGTAATTAGAAAAAACTTAAAAATGTGATTTATCTGGCTGATTTGTAATGATTTTTTATATATATTTTGCTGAATTATTTCATATATTTATTTTAACAAAAAATTAAAATATCAAAATTATTTTTTTTCCTTCGTTTGATCTCATATCCCCTTTCGAGACACCAAAACAATCATAAATAAACTTTTCTAACGTGTTATTTTGCGATTAATTATATTTTTAGTTTACCCCCCCCCTAAACTAACTATAAAAACTTCTAAATTTCATCAAATAACTCAATTTTTTTGTATGAATAGTATCTTTGATCCAATATAAACATTTTATTTTATTTGGATATTAATTTTCACATTTCTAATCTGCAATAAAATTGTTATATAAATATTTTAACTTAATATAAGGGTCAAATATATTATCCATTGTGAATATATGCATGTAATTTTAAATTGAGCTTGCCTTTTATTTTATCTTTTTTGAGTAATTAATTGAAAAATATTTTTAATAATCATTGAAATAAATATATTCAAATATTGAGTTTCACCTTATTTTTCAATAACTATTTTTAATATTCATTATAATAAAATCATATGAGATAATATCATTTTTATTAGGTTGATGTCACTTCTTTTCCATATGCATATGAAATATCTAAAACATAATATTTTATATCATAAAGTAGCATGCTATGATAAATATTGGTTTCGTAACCTTACGTATACTATTATTAAATATTAAGAAATCATTGTTTTATATTGTTATTTTTACAAGTATCGTTGATGGTGTAACAATAATTTCATATCCCCATTGTTTAGCTATATATTTTTTTTGAAAAACATAGATCTTATTTTAATATAATTTTTTAATTTTTTAATCTACATTGGTCTTATTCATAAATTATACATATATTTAATTTTTATAGTTTTAAAATCTTCAACTCACTTTATATTCAATTGACTTTTATCCATGTTTAACCAAAAACTTGGTTTGATGGTATAATATAGTTGTTAAGATTTGAAAATTTGGTTATGAATTGTTCAAATATCAAACTACAAAAAACATAAAAAAAATAAAGATTTTGTTATAATACTTAATATTCAATATAAAGAGGACCATGTTCACGATTTTGTCAATTTTATTTTTTCATTAAAGAATTTTCTATTATAATCAAAATATGAGATATACATATAATGAATATTCTTGGCTTTCTTATTCAAAAGATATAATTACTAATCTAATAGTTTTTTATCAATGAAACACACATTAATTATTTGTTTAAAATACCATCTATTATATATCCCATGTATAAATAATTTTGTAAATCGAGAATAATTTTATCGAGATTTTTAGATTATTAATCATTATAATATTTCTATATTAACTATTCTTTAAATGAGTCTACATAAATTCCTATATATCATAACATATCATTTTCAATGATATAGCGATAACTATATTTTTCTTAAAAAATTACTTCGATATAACATTAATTTAATTCAATCATAAATATTTTTTTGATTTTCTCAAATTATATTTACCCGTACAAGGTACGGGTTCTACACTAGTTTATTATAATTCAAGTGGTATCCTTCACTTCTTGAACACATTCTTTTTTTCAGTTCAAGTGGTTTCCTTCAATTATTGCCCACAACTTTGCAATTCAACTGGTATCCTTCAAAATCTTATTCAGACTAATTTGTTATCTTATTTTTTCTTATACAAATGTCCATTTGTCAAATTTATCAATGTTGTTTTTGAATAATATAATTCCAATATATAGTGCAATATTAGATGATGTTGGAATTGTGGCCTTTGATCCTAAACTTGTAAATCAGCACTTGGTGCATAAACAAGATTGACGACATATAGGAAAAAACAAGCATATGTCTTTCGTTTTGATGGTGGAGAATTTATTTATTCTCATCTTAATATATTCTCAGGAATATATAATATGCTGATGCTGCTGCTTCCAAAGTAATATTTCAAAACATTCATATATAAACATTTGAGGATATGTTCGGAAAAATCAGATTTTTAGGATGGTGGAGGTTTTTTAGAAGGTCTTTTAATAGGAGGAGGTTTTTTTAGTACGTAGGTGGTTAAATTATATTTAAAATTTTCAAAAACTTAGTTGATTATTTGGTATTATAAGTTTTTTGGTAGATTTTAAAATTACAAAAATGATATTAACTAATATAAATGTACATTAATATTATGGATCGAATTTCTCAAATCTTTTATAACATCCAGAAACATTTCTACCCATATATTTCTATTTTTAGTTTTTAATCTTTTTAAGAATTTACTAAAACCACCTCATGAAAAACCCTTATTTTAACAAACAATTTAATATAAATAGGTTTTAAATCTACAAAACTCTCTTAAAACCTACCCGGCTACGCTTAATACAACTTAAAGCTTTGTATTTATAGTGTCATATTTTATGCATTTTTTTCTTTAAAGAGAGAAGAAAGATATTCCTCCAAATTCCTGCTTTATCAATCTGCTCTCTTCTTAGCTCAAAAGCAGCATTAACAACAGAAATGAATATGATGTGTGTTTTATATTGACATTTGATACTGTCAATAATGGCTCTCAAGAAGACAAGATGGGCATCTGAGATGTGCTGGCTAATCAGTAATGTCCGGAAAAGTTTTATATTGACATTTGATACTATTTAAATTCGGAAAAGTTTTATTTATGGAAAATAAAAATAAAGATTTCGTAAGATAATTTTATTTCCATAACTATATTTCATAACTTTTCGGGCTGATTAAACTTACGGTTTTTCTAGTGTGTGTCCATGGGCACATGCTAATAAGCTTAAATAGGAAATTTATCTTCAAAATATTCCCTAATAGAGAATTGATAAACCCTTAGTAAACAAGATTAAACTAGTGGTTAACTAAATAATTGCCAAAAAGGAGTTCTTAGAGTGTGTCCATGGGTACACACTAGAAAAAACCTTAAACTTATCCTGTCATGCTCAATTTTTTATCCTGTCGCGTGAAGGGATTTATCCTGTCATATCTGATACGCTGTTTGTTTCGGAAAATACAAAATAATAGTATTTTAATTATTAAACGAGTTTTCCTTCTTCCGTACGGAATGTAATATCTTAAAAAAACGGTTTGAAAATCTTTTTGTTTCAGTTTGATCTTCTTATAACCCTAGACGTTCTTTCATTGTCATCTTGGAGATTCAATTGTTGCAACTTACACAAAAGTCATTCATTGTCATCTTTGAGATTCAGATTGCTGTAACTTACACAAAAAAACATGGGTGAGTAAAAAAACATGGGTGAGTTATTATTCTGTTTCACTACTTTTCATTCGTACTAATTGCTTTACTTCATGAGTAATATTGAAAATCGTTATGTTTATATATTTTTTAGGTCGAAATAATTTCTTGCTCACTTTGATTACTGATGGAGAATGGAAGATTCTAGGAGAGAAGTGGTCTTATGAAGGACCAAAAAAACCAAGAGCAGTTGTAGTGTCAGAATCCATTAAGTTTGATGCTCTGAAGAAGAAGATTGGCGAGAAAGTCAACATTGATTATGAAAAGTATGATCTTCAAATGAAGTATGTGTCACCAATCAGTGGAATGCTTCCACCTTTTGAGGTTAGTGATGATGATGATCTTGAAGCCTATAAATTTCTCAACACAAAAGCATCAAAAGAAGGGGTTTGGCCTATTGAGCTTTATGTGAACATATTGGTGAAAGAAACAGGTTCGTTTGTGGATGAAGTTTTTGAGAGAAAGGTTGATTCATCAGAACTAATACATGAAATAAGAGTTCAGGCAAGTGCACCACCTGCTTCACAGAGTCAGTCCGACAGGATCCAAAGTAAGGCTGACAGGACTCATACTATGGATGACAGGACACTTGATGAAATTATTGACGATGATAATAATTCATCTCCTAGGGTTGGTCCGAGCACAAACAATTCTTGTGCAAAGAAAAGAAAGATGAATTATACTATAGATTTTGTGTCACTAAGCAGTGATGATGAGGAGATTATCATGCCTCCAACGAGAAAAGGTAAAGAAGTACTAGTGCTCAGCGATGATGAAGAAATTGATTTTTCTGGCATTGGGAAAGAAGGAGATGATTTTGCAGGTGTTGATAAGGAACTGGGTGCAGGGAGTAGTCGCAAGGGTGCATTGGATGATATTGATTCACAATTTATTGATGAAGATCTTCTACAAGTAGAAGAGAAGTATTACCGTGACCATGGAAGTGCTAGTGAATGGGCTGTATTCAATGCTGAAGATGGCGATAAAGGGAATCATAACCAGAAGGAAATCAAAGTTGGAGACTATTTCAAGTCGAAAGAGGAGTTGAAGGATGTGTTAAAATCGATTTCCATGCGGGATTGCTTTGAGATGAATGTTAAGAAGTCTGATAAAAGCACTTATGTAGTAGGCTGCATCATCCCGGACTGCTCATTCAAATGTCGTGCCTCAATCTATCGTCAAACCAATCTATTTCTCGTGCGGAAGTATGTTGGACAGCATACTTGCGGCTTGAGAGCAAGGCACAACCACAACAAATTAGCAATCGCACACATGATTGCAAAGAAAATAAAGTCATGGTAAGATAACATATACGATATGCTGAATAATTGTGTTCTTAATTACATTGTAAGCAACATATTTATCATCTTACAGGTTTACTGGTGGAAATAATGGTGTAAAAGCAAGACAGATCCAGACAATAATGAAGGATATGGGCGTTGATACAAGCTACCATAAGGCAAATCGAGCACGCTTGATAGCCCAAGACATAGTAAGAGGTTCAGCTGAAGAAAGTTATACCCGCATGTATTCGTGGTTGCATATGCTCAAGCATTCAAACCTAGGATCTCATACATCTATTGTAAGAGACAATAATGAAGGATATGGGCGTTGTTGATAGTGAGAATGAAGGGTCTTGGTCATTTTTCTTCAATGAGTTGAAAGTTGTTGTACCTGACACTAATGACTTAGTATTTGTCTCTGACCGTCATGCAAGCATTACAAAGGGATTGAGGAATAACTATGTATTTGCTAGGCATGGATATTGCACCTTCCATATCTACCAAAACTGGAAGACCTTATATGGGAGAAAAGACCTACTAGACCTATGGGATATGACTTCAAAGGCTTATACCATTCAAGAGTTCAATAGTCTGTTTTCTGAACTTTGCAAGTCTTCACCGCAGATAGGTAAGTATGCGGAGAAGGCTGGATTTGAGAATTGGTCAAGAGCACATTTTGCTTCAAACCGCTTTGGCATTATGATGACCAACAACGCTGAATGCGTGAACTCAGTCTTCAGAGAGGAACGCAAGATTTCAAACCGCTTTGGCATTTGTGCTACCAGTGCTATTTCCATGTAAACAAGCAATGCAAGATTTCAATGTAGTTATTCCCTCAATTTATAGCCGTCGACATCTAATTATGATTTTCAACTCTTCACAAATGAATATGGTCCATCTTGAAATGTAACAAGTGACATGCTTAGCATAAAAAAAAGTAAGAAACCTATGTTTGATAGTTGATACAAGTACTGGTATCAAGTATGTTTTGACACAAAGAAAGAATTCTTACATGCATTGAATAATCAGTAAACCAGTTTTCATAAACAAGATTTCTTAATAGAAGTGTCATAAAAGTGCAAATTTGTAGATTTCACTATACATCAAGAATTAATTCCATAATTGAAAGAGGGGAATAGCAATATCAGTAGAGATACTAAAAGTGGCTGCCTTGCCAGGAGCAATAGGATCAACAGGAGCATCAAGTAGTGCAAGCTTGTATTGTAGCTATTTCCTCATTTTCGAGTACATAAAAATCATATCCAATCGAGTCAAGTCTTAAAGACGAACATAAAAACCAGTTCTACGTATATCAAATCAAGATACATAAAAATCATATCAAGCCCTAATCTGTAAACTGTTTCTATGTCCCAAATCAAATGGCTACATTAATCTCCTGGTATCCTTTATTGCTCGAAAATATATTAATTGCCTGTAAACTGTTTCTATGTCCCAAATCAAAACGAAACAGGAACACAATACAACCAATAAAACAACAAAAAAATCATCAAACAATCAACAAGGTGAACTGGTGAAGTAAAAATAAATGACTGAGAATGAGAAGGTGAAGTGAGACTAGAAAGCAAGCAGGGCGGCACAATTGGCAAATAAAAAGAAACTGAGAATGAGAAGTCGAACACTATATTGAATATTGATCGATAAAACAACAACAATGCCAAGTACAAAGAAATCAGCAAAAATATTACCGTAATCTGGGAATTGAAGTCGAAACTCGAGAGCAAGCAGCAAGGAGGCCGAAATCGATCAATCAAGAATCAGATAATGGCGTCGGTCCGTGCTCGTCGACGGTGGAAAGGAGGCTAGAATCGAGCATCCAGGAATCTCGCCGCGCTCGTCGTTGGTGGAAAATGGCGAGATTGTGGCTTCTCCTGGTGCGACTGAGGTGGTGCGATGGCGAGATTGTGGCTTCTCCGCGCTCGTCGTTAGGGTTTTCGGGTAAGGATTTTGTAAAATGGAAAAAGTGGCTTCTCCTGTGCGATGGTGAAAATTGATTTAGGATGTTTCTAATTTTAATTTTTTTAATCATTATTATATTATTTTTATAAATAGATAAATGATTTCCTAAAATATTAAAAAAAAAATCAGAAAAGATAATTTTTGAATCTAGGCATACTCATACTATTGATTTGGGCATTTAGTTAATTTTATTAGGTAGTTTTGTGACATTGAAAAAAAGAAGATATTTTTGCAAACCAATTTCAAAAGTGGGGTACGGGTAGCAATTTCCCTAAAATATAACATAAAATATATATGATAAATGAGATATAAATAATGATAATATGCTCAATTATCCCAAAAAAGAACATTGTTGTACTTATATAATATTTTATTATGTAGAAATGATTAAACTAATATAATATAAATTAAAATTAAAAATAAAATATGATTTTGGTCTACTAATATCAATTACATTAAACTAATTAATAATAATATTATTATTTTAATTCATTTCAACTTATTTTGACATATTTAAATTAATTTTTAACTATTTAATAGTATTTAAATAGTGAACAAAATATTTAAAAAATGACGCTCTTGACCCGTTGGTCAAACCGAACCGCCCGCTGACCTGTAATGACCCGACCCAGCTTGACCTATCATCCGAAATGAGCGGACCCGTTCTCAACCCGAACCTGGAATAACCGAACCGAACCCGACCTGACCGACCCGATTGACAGCTCTAGTGTCTATGGATAGAGAAAAATGAAACTAGAATTATGGTGTTTTTGTAATTTTAATGTTTAAAATTTAAAATAAATATTTAAAAAAAAAAAAAACGGACGGCCAGGATACGCATCGCTCATCGGACGAGTGACGCGACTCCAATAATGGAGCGACGTCTGGCGCTCCCTTTAGTAAGCAGTCGTTTGGATGCTTACTAAAGTCGCGTCGTTTTGGCCCTTTTTGGACCAAAACGACACGTTTCGATGGTTGCTGGGCAAATTTTTTTAGCCCCAACCAAATGGGCTTTAAATTACTTAGTTTAAGCCCGCTCGATTGGGCCTTATAAATAAGACTTTTTTTGATAAGGTAAAAATTATATTGGAAATCACAGACGAGTCGGTTTCTCAATCTATAGCATCCTTACGGATGAGAATTATAAATTCTAGACAATCTCTAAAGTCTTCCAAGGGAACCCGATTAACCTTCTTCGCGATGAAATCGGCCACGACATTGGTTTCTCGGAAGACGTGAGAAATCTGCACTGAAGAAAACAGTTGTAAAATATACAGGATATCAGAAATTAGCATTTCAATATCCCATGGACAATGCCAGATTTGGTTAAGGACATTCACGATGGTAAGGTTGTCGCATTCAAGATGAATGTTGGTAATGCCTAATTCATAAGCCTTTACCAGGGCATTTCTTACTGCTAGTGTTTCTGTTTTAAGCGGGGTTGAAATACTGCATTTATCCCCATAGAGGAAAAGTGGTTTTCCTGTGTTGTTCCTGAAAATGTAGCCAAAACTAGATTCATCATTGGTTTTGGTGGATCTATCTGTGTTGATTTTAATTATGTTATCCGGAGGCTTTTTCCATTTCTTTATTGGTCGTCTTACAATGTTCGTTTTATAAGCTTTATGATTGTCTTCTGTAAGACAGTCAGGGTTCCAGTTTTTTGTTTTATTCCAGTTTTTAATTTGTTTCTTAATGTAAATTGGTACATCCTTAATGGGTTCGACATCATCATTTGTTCTACCAAAGCTTTGTTGGTTTCTATAGAACCAAATGCTCCACCAAGAGACCATTAATTCTGAGAATTGTGGTCTATTAGTTTTTTGTCGAATTTCTTCAATGATTTCATTAATTTTTTTGTTTCCTATTTTTAGGGATGTGATTATGCCAAAGGTGTCATGATTCAATTTTTCGATTGTTTTTAAGGTATGCTTGCATTGGAAGAGGAGGTTGTTCAAATCTTCCAACTGAGCATTGCAACGTATACAACCCGGGGGGGGGGGGGGGGGGGGGGGGGGGGTTGCAACGCCCTTTTCTGCTAATCTAGCTTTTGTTGGGATTCTGTTTTTCATTATTTTCCAGACAAAGTTTTTAACTTTGGGATACGTGTCCGTTTTCCAGATCCAAGATGAATCATAAGCAGTGTAACTCTTGTTTTTGTTAATTAGTTTCATAGCAGAATTTGTAGAAAACCAGCCGTTTTTGCTAGTTTTCCAGTACATTCTATCATGGATCTCATTTAAGGGAATTGAGATTGAGGTTAACTTTTCGGTTAAATCATTTGGTAAGTATTGTTCAAGTAAGTCCTTATTCCAGGTTTTATTTGGCAGCATAAAATCAGCTATCAGGGCATCCTTATTCGATCAGGATTGACTGTGAGTTTATGTTATCACATAAGGGGGTGTTCAGATCCCAGTTATCCGTCCAGAATTTGATAGTTTTTCCATTACCAACTTGCCAAATTAGTCCAGATTTGAACTCAGGCATAAGTTCAATCATTTTGGACCATTGCCATGAGCAGTTTCCTTTTTTCTCGTAATGAAGTATATGGTTTGTTTTCAGGTATTTATCCGTAATAACTCTAACCCAGAAGTTATTTGGTTCGGCTAGAATTTTCCATAGTAATTTGAATTGAAGGGTTTTGTTCATGTCTTTAGCTTTTCTCAAACCAAGACCTCCTTGATGAGTTGGTTTACAATTTTTTACCCAACCTATAAGAGGTTTATAGGAGTTGTCTTTGTTCCAACAAAAAGGATCTGTTTAGTTTATCAAGCTCATTGTGTGTGTGTGTGTGTAGGTAACATGAAGCTTTGCATAAGATAATTTGGGTTTGAAGCCAGATTGGTTTTTATTAGTGTTGTTCTTCCTGCTTGGGAAAGGGAATTTGCTTTTCATTTAGATAATTGTTATTGGGTGCTAACTAAAAGGTCAGCAAAGGTGTTCGAGTTAACTCTACCATTGATGATAGGGCAACCCAGGTATTTTTCGAGAGAAATCATGTTTGTGATTGTGAGAATGCCTTGTAGAGCTAGTTTCTTTTGGTTGATTACCTTTTTTGTAACTTGAAAGACCGATTTATGGAAATATATTTTTTGTCCTGAGATCTTGCAGTAGTCATCAATAATATCTTTGATTTCTTTACAGTTTTCCTGTTTAGCTTTTGAGAATATCACAATGTCATCCGCAAAGGCCAGAAACGGGATTCGTGTTCCTTGTTGATTGATTTGAAATCCTAAGAGATTTTGAGTTCGATCTGAGGCTTTTTGGAGTTTTTTAGCAAGGATTTCAGATCCTAAAATAAACAAGAAGGGCGAAAGGGGGTCTCCTTGTCGAAGTCCTCTTGAAGGTTTGAATATTTCTGTGGGTCCATTGTTAACAAGTACCGAGAAAGATAGCGTTGTAATGCATTCTTTTATTCACTTGATAAATTTTTCATGGAATCCATACTTTTCCATTATTTTTATAATAAAATCCCATTCGATTCTATGATAAGCTTTTTCCATGTCTAGTTTTAAGGCAATAAAGCCTTCAGTTTCTTTTTTCGATTTAAAAGAGTGAAAGATTTCATGTGCAATCAAGATATTGTCTTGAATGACTCTGTTAGCAACAAAGGCACCCTGAAGGAGGTGTATCAATTTTTCCATGGTTCCTTTGAGTCTAGTTGTTATAATCTTCGAGATGATCTTATAAATAATAGAGCACATACTTATGGGTCTATAGTAATTTGTAGAGTTTGGATTGTCACATTTTGGGATTAAGGATATGAATGTGTGATTTATTTGTTTAAGCAGTTTTCCAGACAGAAAAAAGCTTTTAACTGCTTGGATAACAGAGGGGCCTACGATGTCCCAATATTTTTGGTAAAATTCTGTTGTCATGCCATCCGACCCCGGAGATTTATCCGAGCCAATGTTAAAGACCGCCTTCTTAATTTCTTCGTTGGATACATTTTTTATTAGTTCCAGATTATCCTCTGTAGAGATTTCAGGCTGGATTAATTCAAGGTATTCCTGGAATAGTCGTTGGTTCATATTCTCACTTCTGAATCTTTTTATGAAATCATTTCTGATTTCATTTCTGATGTTTTTATCACCAGTGATGCTTGTTCCTTCTTGGGTTTTGATTTCTTTTATAATTTTTCTGTTTATTTTTCCACTTGCTATTTTATGAAAATAGTTGACATTCGTGTCATTATATTTGATGTGTTTTATCTTAGCTCTTTGGTTTCAGTAAATTTTTTGGAAACACATAAGTTTTTTCTTTTTTTCTATGATTCTAGTTTATTTTTTAATGAGGTTATTTGTAGGGTGATTACAGATCTCAGTTTGGATTTCAGAAAGTTGTTTTTCTATAGTTTGTAATTATGTGAAGACATTTCCAAAGGTACTTTTGTTCCAGATCTTAGCATGTTTTTTTGAGTAGTTTTGTTTTGGATACCAGATTGTACAATCTAGATCCATGGTAGTTTGTTCTCCATGCTTGTTTTACCACGTTTCTAAAATCCTTCCTAGTCATCCAATTTTTTTCAAATTTAAACGGCTGGTTTTTAAAAGGCACGGCTGAGTCTAGCTCGATGGAGATTGGACAATGGTCTGAGCTGGAAAAAACATAATGCTTAGTACAGATATCAGGGTACCATTGAAGGATCTGGTGATGGATAAGAACCCTATCCAGTTTTTCATAAATGCTTTCTATTTCTGTGCTGTTCTTTCGCCAGGTATAGGTGTTACCCTGGATAGGAGTATCCAAGAGTTCACATTCATTTTTAAAATGACGTAGTCTTGCAAATTTCGATAAAGGCGGTGTAATCCTGCCTAATTTTGCAGAAGGGATTTGAATTTCGTTCAGATATCCCATAATAATACACGAAAGAGAACATTTTTTAATGTAGGAGATAAATTCGTTCCAGAACACATTTTTTGCAGATTCATTTGGTGGGGCGTAAGTAAGGATTATCATAATTTTTTTGTTCGTGAGCAAGTTTGTATACTTAATACTAATAAATCTTGTTTTAATTTGTTCAATTTCAAGGATTTCGTTTGTAAGTTGGTAGGTCTTCCACATTACGCAAATGCCTCATGCGAAGCCCATAGCAGGGACGCAGTAGAATTGATCAAACCCTGTTGTTTTCCATACTTTTTCATTTGGTTCTTTGTTTGTTCTTGTTTCAAAAAGTGCAAGAAGTTGTATTCGTTCGATTTTACAGAAAGACTCAACATCCATCCAAAAGGTTTTCTTTCCGATTCCGCGGTAATTCCAGGTTGTGATCTTCATAAAAACCTATATGTGTTGTTGCCCCATATCCTAAGACATTTAGGGGTCTTAATGTCGTTTCTATTCTCGTTCTTATTTATTATTTTACCCATAGTCATGAGAGAATTCAGAGGACTAGTCGTTTTGTTCTTAAGAGGTATGTGTGTTTGATTGTTCTTTATTGGGGAATCCCATTGATGTAAGGCAAACCTAACAAGAAAGAAACGACCAAATGAAAACAACATATCTTCCTTTATTTGACCTTGTTCAGTATTGTGCCTAATTTCATGTAGAATTGATAATTTCAAGATAAGGGGGTAAATGATAATCTTGGTATTCATGTAAAATTGCTCTAATTGTTCCACATAATTTTGTTGTTGTTGGTATATCCAAAAAGGACTCCAGGTGTAAGAGGCCAGTATATGGCAAGTTTTGTTGCTGGTGTATCCAAAAAGGACTCCAGATATAAAATTGATAATTTCTAGTTGCTGGTGTATCCAAGAAGGACTCCAGATGTAAGAGGCCAATATATGGCAAGTTTGGTTCCAATAAGCATCATACATAGTTATAGAATTGTATAAAATACACATAGGGTTCAGAGACTGATTTTTCATGGGGTAAAAACTCCATAAAAGCTTGAAGGCCGGTTGATGATGTTCTTCAAAGTCTAAATTCTTGGCTTGTGAGATGCAGTAGCACATGACATACATGCAGAATCTAATAGAAACAGAAAGCAACGAGTGTATAACCCATAAGTTTCGATCGAGTTTGTTCAGGGGTTCGAGATAATGGTAGAGGGTTTGCTTATTCAGAAAATAGCCTCTAAGAAGAGGCCATTTTCCTTCAAAGTCCCTGAAATAAAGATTAGTACCAAACAAGTTGGGGATTAAAGTCCCTTTAAGAGTCATAGATAAGAGATTGTCAAAATCCCACTGAGTTTCCGGTAAAGGATAATAACTGGAAAGGAGGCGATCAAAGCCAAGGACAGAATAACACATAGCATGCCAAAGAATCCAATCAGCCAAATCTCCTCCCCACCAGAAATATACCAGAACAAGAGGCAAGAAATGGGTGATAAAATGTTCAAAGTTATGGGGTTTAAGCATATAGCAGGAATTAACAAAGTACATCAAGTACTTAAACCACTTAACAAAGGGGATCCGGATCCAGCAACCAAAATCAAGAAGCAGATCAAACAGAAAGTCAAGGATCAGTTTAGGGTTCGGAGAACACAGCACAACAACAAGAAAAAACACGGGCCAAACAATACACACAACCAACCAAACGACACACAACAAGCAAACACTAGAAAGGAGAAGAGGAGAAGGGAGAAAGGAGCGACACCACCTGGAGCGTCGGCCGAGACGACGCAGGGCAGCTCAGAGACAAGCAGAGCCGAACAGAGCCTGGACCTGAATCTCAACAACGACGGCGTGCACCGAAATTTGGAGTGGATTTTTATCACCCCAGCTCTTGGGGGGGGGGGGCTTTTGGGACCAATGAAATATTTTATTAAATAATATTCCAAAAGCCTCTAGTTTAAGCCCCCATAAGGGGTTCTCTTAGATTCATTATTCTATTTTGATGGAATTACATTGAGGGATCAATATAAGGTTTGTTCGCTATGCGACTTATACTGGCTTATCTTGACTTATCTCGAATTATCCCGACTTATAGGGACTTATTTAAACTTATTTTTGGGCAAATTCATAAGGCACATTCTCCAACTTATGACTAATTGGGCTCAACTTATCTAATTAAAATGTTGGACCCTTCCTTCATTACCCCAACGTTTCTCATATATGTGTGTGTTCTTGCTCGAGCATCATCTTCCTCTATCATCTTCCTCACAATCTCCGGCGAGAAGAGCACCCACGCGATCTCTGTCAACAAGCTACACGATCTCCGGCGAGAAGAACACCTACAACGATCCTCCTCCCTATTTTCATATCTCGTTCTTCCATCTTCTTCAGATCGCTATCCTCCTCCCTCTCGTTCTTATTCAGATCTGTGTTTCTAGGGTTTAATCGCGACAAACTGAAATCTAGGGTTTACTAGCGACAATTTCTCGACATCAACAAAAATACCTCTTCGTCGGGGAAGATGGTGCTCGACGTTGGAGAAGAGGGTGGGGTGCTTCGTTTTCAGCAGCTCGTCAGAGAAGAAGGTGGTTCGTTCCAGGGACAGGCAGCGCGCGGCTTGGAAGGAATCATATGGTGAACTGTAAAACCCTATCGGGGCAGTTGAGAGGAATGAAGAATGAGGCTTCCACCCTCGTGGATGATGGGGCAAATTTGGTGGCACGTGCATTGCACATGATACCCTTCATCAATTTAATTTGAAGGTATTTCTGGTACTTTTTACACAATTTTAGTCTACATAAGTCGTTGATACCGAACGCGTATTTTGACTTCAGTCCTTAGTCTCAGCTCCCATCTTTTATACTCAGCTTCAGCCCAGTTCAGCCCCTACTTCAACTTCAGTCCCAATAAGCCACAGCCATATCGAACAGACCCATAATATCACCCCTAAACGCAATTATCTTGCCCATTTGTACACCATGAGTTGTGCAAAGCTGTTGTAAAGTGGAATTAATTGTTCCATTTGATGATTGATCTGTTTCTCCAAAGAATTCTTCACTCAGTTATTGCGACAATCCTAATTCCTACAACTTTATCACATGATTTTGTTTTGATTTTGAGGGGAAGTGGATAACATTGGTCATATATATAAAGTGAATATATGGAGTGCAAGATGATGCATGTTTCACTTGGTCTTCGTACACACATGATGTGTTTCAATTATCGCACATAATACATTATATTACATTAAATCTTATTCGAAATGCACTAGAACGTATGAAAGACGAGGAGATCAAGGAGAATCTTGATGTATGCAGGATCGGTCCAATGTTGCAAACTTTAATTTTTTACTGCCTTAGTGCCTTTCTTTTTTTATCCCCGAATCATTACCGGTTTTATTTCCATATTACGTATGTAAATATGTATCCTACATCTGAAGCAAGGTACGAATTAAGACTAGTATATGAGATTGGTGGATTACTCTTCTTATTGTCAATTGAATTTAGAATGAAATCCTATTTGATTTATGTGTTGGGCTTATATGCGCATGTAGCTCGAACTGATACATCATCATCCCGTCTGTTGGAACCAGAAAGAAATAGTGAAACTTCATTGATGCAAAAGCTCTGAAGCTTACAAAGAACAAGATTCAGAGATCTTGTATGTGAAAGAGAAGCCAAAATACAACTTCTATACAAACAAAGAGCCACGTGAGAGGCATGTGCTCAAAGTCTAACATAGTGCCAGATTGACCTAACGGTCTAAATAACTCTAATCTAACAAACTTAACAAACCTAACCCAATATTTAATCCTAATACCCCCATCAAGATGAAGATGGGGAAGCTAACTTCATCTTGACAAGGAGTTTAGAATGGCGAGGACCAGGCAAAGCTTTTGTGAGCATATCAATAAATTGTAGCTGAGTAGGCAAGTATGAAACATAGATCAAGCCTTCTTGCCATTTGTGGTGAATAAAATGATAAACTAGATCGATGTGTTTAGTTTGCTTATGGAACTTCGGATTACGCGCAATATGAATTGCAACTTGATTGTCGCACTTCACATGAATAGGTAAGAGACCATGAACATCAAGTTCATGAAGGAGGCAAGAAAGCCCAGTGTTTAGTTCTGTAGTGAGACGACGAAGTGATCGATACTTAGCCTCTGCAAAAGAGAGGGATACAATAGACTATTTCTTTGATTTCTAGGATATTGGAATGCCCCCAAAAAGGATGAAAAAAACACTTCCAGAGCGTCTAGTGTGGGAACAAGCTGCCCAGTCAGCATCGCAATACCCCATCAATTGAAGATCAGGTGAAAAATTGAGGAGAATACCCAAGTTGTCATGACCTTTGTGATAGCGCAAACTGTGAGACGCGGCTTTGAAATGAGCATTAGTGGGAGCATGGAGAAATTGACTTAAATACTAGACAACGAAGGCAATATTAGTGCGTCTGTTTGTCAAATAATTGAGTTTACACACCAGCTTGTGATAGGGAGAAGGACATGTTAGAGAAGCAGTGGTAGAATGCAACTTAAGACCAACTTTGAGAGGAGAAGAAGTTGATCGAATGAGAAGTCATGCAATCAAAATCACAAAGAAGCTCGGAGAGGAACTGCTTTTGATTGAGCATGTAGACATGATGAGGAACCTCGATGAATTCAATGCCCAGAAAAAATGAAGTCGGCCAATATCATTGATTTTAAACTGATCATCAAGAAAAAGCTTAAGCTTCAACATTTCAGAGGGATCATTGTCAGTTAGTAAATTGGCATCGACATATATTGCAAGAAATACCACAAAGGAATCAACTTTCCTAGAAAAAATGGAAAAGTCATTTTGAGAGTGAGAGTAGCCCTGTGATCGTAAGGAATCTGAAAGCTTAGAATACCATTGACGACTAGCTTGTTTCAATCCATAAAGACTCTTGTTCAGTTTTCAAACATGAGTAGAAGGAACAAATAGTTCATGTGGTGGTCTCATATACACTTCTTCATGAACATCACCATTCAAAAATGCATTATTAACATCCAACTGTGCAATCTGCCATTCCCTCTTGAGTGCCACTAATAATAAGGTTCTAAATGTTGTCATTTTAACAACTAGAAAGTTTCAGTGTAATTTATACATGCCTTTTGAGTGAAACCCCTAATGATCAGCCTTGCTTTATGTCTTTTAATGGTCCAATCTTCACAAAGCTTCAACTTGTAAACCCATTTACAACTTATGGGTTTCTTCCCCTTAGGTAAGGGAACCAAGTCCCAAGTTCGGTTGAGTTCTGATGCCTGAAATTCTTTATTCATGGCCTCTTGCTAGGCAAGATGTGTGTTTGCTTCCTCAAAAGAAGAAGGTTCATGTGTCACAGTTAATGAAGAAAGAAATGATTGATCATCCTTGGATATGATACTAGTGCAAACAATATGAGAGGGAAAACAAAATGAAGTAAGGGTATTCAAAGAAGAGTTAGGGGATGAAATGAAAACTAAACAAATTTAGTCATGAAGATGAGAATGAGGATGATGCACTTGTTGGATCTATGTAAAAGAGGAGGCATAGGTAAAAGTGAGGAAGTCGAAGGTGAGGGAGAATGGGCGGGGGAAAAAGAATGAATGTTAGGGGAGATGAGGGAGCATTAAAACTGGAAGGAATAGGAGCAGAAAAGGAGGGAAAATATGGAAACACAAAAGGAAGACAAAGAGAAGAATCATGGGAAATTTTGTGATGATGAAAAGGAAAAATGGATTCATAGAAGACAACATCTCTGGAGGAGAAAACTGTATGAGACTCAAGGGAAAAGACTTTATATGCTTTCCTGCCAAAGGGAGAAAACAAATAAGGCCGATGGGATAATTTATCTTTTCCTTTGCTCAATGTGGAAACATAACAGAGGCAGCCAAAAGCTTTAAGATGTGAGAAGGTGGGAGGCTTGTGAAATAACAATTCATAGGGTGTAAGGCCTTTGAGAACTTTAGAAGGAAATTTGTTGATCAAATAGCTTGTCATAATCACCCTAATATTTGAGAAGGAGTTTGGAATGAAAAATAAGAGCTCTAGGAGTCTCAAGGAGATGTTTATGCTTGTGCTCAACAACACCATTCTATTGAGGAGTGTAGGGACAAGAGGTTTGATGAATGATGCCTTGAGAAGAAAGAAAACTGGAAGCATCGTGGTTGGAACCCAACTCAAAGCATTGTCACTTATGAGTACTTTAGGAGTGCAACCAAACTGAGTATGCACCACATGAATAAAAGATTTGATAAAGGAGAAGGTTGTGTCTTTAGTGGTTTGGAGGTGGGTCCAAGTACATTGAATGAAGTCATCAACAATTGTAAGGATATATTTATGCCCATTGTAGGTTGGCACACAGTGGGGTCCCCAAAGATCTATGTGAACAAGATCAAAGGGTTGTTGGGTGGTGATGGAATTGAGAGGAAAGGTTTGTTTGTGTTGCCTTGACTTCTGACATATATCACAAGGTACATTAGAGGATTGAAATTTAGAAGAATTCAAACCATGAAGTTGTTTCATTTTATTGAAAGGGATATATCCCGAACGAAGATACCATAGATGAGCATCATTGCACATAGAATTTGAATAGGAAACTGAGTACAATTGTTTTGAATTAGAAGAGGACATATATCCTACACAATTCACATTATAAGTGTTCTCATCTTCAAGGTTGGAATGAAGCAGATAGAGGCCCCATTGGTGCTTACCAAGGACCATCGATTTCCTCAAGGAAGGGCCCTGCACGCAACAAAGATCATGAGAAAATTGAACATTAAGGTGAGTCTGGAGAATGAGCTTAGTGATAGAAATGAGGTTAAAGCGAAACTGGGAACAAAAAGCACTTTATGAAGGATTAAAGAAAGTAATATAGTCACATAGCCATGTAGAGTAACATTGATGTTGCTGGGTAAAGCAATGTTATAAGGCTTAGGTAAAGACAAAAGTTTATGGAATTTGGATGAAATAAAACACATGTATGCACCTAAACCATTATTCTTAGGAAAAAGACTATCAATAATCCAAGAACGTACAATCAATTGAAGGGATTTCACACTGTGCACCTAAACCATAATTCTTAGGAGAGAGACTGTTGGAACCTTGACGTTCTCTCTGGTTTTGATGATGATAAACACCATTAATTTTTTATGGTTTATATTGCTTCAATGAGTTTCAGGTTTAATGAAATAATTAGGGAACAATGGAAACCGTGTGAAGAAGAGAAAACAGATGAGTGAAAGGAACATTGTGAACAACAAGAAAAACTTACGCTAAACATCCTGAAGATGTGAAACACGTACTGTGAAGAGAATTATGCAAGGAAACAGCTGGGTAAGGAACGATGCTAAGAAGCAGAGATTGCTTAGTTGTTACCATGTGAAGAATGATATTTATGGAAACAAGATTTGAAGATTTCCTTGAAGGAAGAAGACGTATTTAGCATGTCTTAGGAAACTTTATATAAGGAAACAATGAGTTGTTAAGCTGAAATGTTTAGTTTAGAAAGAAATCTTTCATTGTTACCTTGCATAGCGATCGTCTAGCTATTTGGATATTTGGTAAGAGATCTTTGCTAACACTATATATAGATGAGCATACCTTAGGGTAAGGTATCTCAACTAACACACTGGAGCTTACTACAAGTTGAGATCGGAGATCCAAATGCAAGATACGGGTTTAGTTCTTGCTTAGGGTTTTCTTGTGTTCTTGTTTATTTGTGAGTTGATTACACTCATGGTCTAGAAGCCTAGGATTTGTGTGAGAATAGGTGGAGAGAAGACTTGTGAGATTGTACAACTTATTAATAATACAAGTATACAGTTTGAAATCCTGCTAGTGTAACACCTAGAGGTAGAGTTTTTTCTCTTTTCAACTACGTGGTTGATTGAGCTTCCTCTATAAAGGAACTGCTTTGTTGTTACTTACTGAATCTATATTATTTCCGCTACCTAAGGAACAGTATCACCATTCCCTGACTAACACACATTGATTCAACAGAGACTAAACGCATAAGAAGCTATACCTGCCATGACATTGCCTGAAAAATCAGTTGTCTCAGCATTGTCAACATTCAACATGCGGATCAATTGTTTGCGCTGGTCCACAGAAAGACCATGAATCATAGGCACACTCTCTAAAGTAGAAGCTTGAGCCATAATTTTGCCATATCTAGAACCAAAAATAGAAGGAAAGCCTATAATCTTGTAACAAAACTCCACACTGTGATCAATCTTCTTACATTGAGTACACGTCCAAGGAGATCTTCAAGTAGGAATAAAGCCCTCTGGTATACCATGCAATTGCCAACAAGAATCAACAACATGTCCTCGTTTCTTGTAGTGAGTGCACACAAATGGAGGCCTTCTCGGAGGAGCATCAGTGCGAGTGGATCTTCTTTGTGCATTCGTAACAGGTGAATCCAAGGAAAACTGCATTGTAGTTTGAACTTCTCGCTACTTTTCTTATTGAATGAGCATGGAATACACCTAAGAAATAGATGGAGTTGATGCCATCATCATGATGTTGCCTTGAACCATCTTGTAAGACTCATTCAATCCCATAAGAAGTTGCAAATAACAATGATCTTGCTCATGAGCGTGCAAGGCTTAACTCGTTCCACATTCACAAGGCGATATACTCTTTAGAAGAGTCAATTCATCACATAATCCTTTGATTTGAGTGAATTAAGTTGCAATGTTGTCTTCTTCTTGCGCGATCATATGCAATTCTTTAAGAACTGAATATTTTTGCGCAAGATTTGACTGTCCAAAACAAACACAAATTTATTTTCACATCTCAACAACAGAATTTGTAAAATTGATACTCACAACAATCTCCTTGCTTACAACACTCAAAATCCAAGAAACAACAATGTCATTACAACGTTCCCAAGCTTGAAAGCTTTCAGAATCCACATTAGGTCGTATTAGGGTTCCATTGACAAATCCAATTTTGTTTTTTGCCGGTAGCGCGATTGACGAGGCTAAAGTCGTTATGCCTATCAAAGAATCCCTAAAAACCTAACCAAGTATAGCAGACAAGTAAGGGTCGAACCCAAGGGAATCAAATGATCTATCTCTATGTAAGAAAGCAAGTTACCAACTAGGAACTAGGGGGAGATTGTTGTTTCATTTCTAATACTACTAATGAATTAAAACGGAAAGTGGTTAAGATTGTTGTAAATATGGTTGTGAGAGCGCTCCACCTAACAGATATCCACAGTTCAGTATGATAGGTTGATCATTGATTATCTCAAGTTCATTCAATCCTATGATTGTTCCTATTCCGATCTTATATATATTAACAGGTCAACTAGCCCTGAAAATACTAACTATTAAACAATCAAGAAACTATCAAGATTCAATTTAACATCATCAATAAGCATAGGAATTAAGCAGGATACATGCAACACTTAACAACTAGTTAGTATTCAACATGCAATCAATTCTCTTCACAATAAACATTCACAACTAGTTCCTGTAAATCGTGGTTGCTACTCTAGATAAGGAATTTCAACTAGAAATAACCAGATCCTAGCAATAGAAAATTACTAACATCAACTAGTTGATCAGGCTAGTCAAATCAGCAAAACTCAATAAAGATAAGTTCAAAGAGAATTAATACAACCCAAAGGAAATAGAACAAGAGTTATAACCTCACAACCAAATCAACTGAAAGCTTTAATCGTTAGGCGAAACAAAGGTGACTTAGTTCTTCATAGTCTTCTAAAACGCCATTATGAAAATATGCTAGAATGAAAGATTCTCAAACCTAAAGATAACTTAACCTATTTAACCTAAAGAGAGACTCCTAAAAATAACAATAATCGGAAATTATAAAAATAAATAAAATAAAAGAAATAAAATAACAAAGATCTCGAACGAAATCACCGACGTGCTCCGCTCCTGGCCTGGACCCGCGACCGCGGGTATAATACCGTGATCGCGGTTTGTAGTGTCTTGTTCCCGCGTCTTGCCTTCCATCGTGGCTCTCCTCGCGGACTTCCTTCATGTGCCGCGATCGTTGCCTGAATCCCGCGCCTGCGGTTGTGCTATGTCGCGACTCCGTCTGCTTCTTGCTCGCGGCCTTCTCCTGTAGTGGCTTTTTGGCCTTCATCTCTTCAATGCTTCAATACTCCACTAAAATCTTCCTTTCCACCACTTCTTCTCTACAACTCCATTCTCCTAAAATGTCTTCTAAACCCACACAAATGATACCTAATATCCTAGTAACAGCTCCTAGTTACGCACTACAAAGTAGAGCGTATCAAATTCCCCCATGCTTAGACCTTGCTCGTCCTCGAGTAAGCTAATGGAAACCTACTCCTCCAATGAAACACCCAAGGTCTCAGGAAGCACAACAAAACAAACTCCACTAAGAATTGTACCTACTCATGAATCTCCAGGGCACCAACACGACACACCAGCTTCAAGGAAAGCAGAGTACTTCCCCCAAGCTTAACCCGAACACCATAGAGTGAATGTGACCATCTAATCCTAGCTCCAATCTATCTTCTTATAACTCCCAAAGTGACCTACCTGAATCCTCCTTATGACTCCACCACTTATGTTGCCACGCCAGAATGAATGAATCCTAATAATCATTCCTCTTCTTTTCACTCATTTTGTCTAGGCGCCCTTGCAGGTTTTCACCTAGCCACTCATTTCATTTTTCAAAGATGAGCTCACCAGTCCTCACATCGCTCTTCAGCCTCTTTTTACCCCAGCCTAATGCTGGTCCGGGCCACCTGCTTATTGCCTAAGCCGCCTTTTTAGGTTTTCGACTTAGCCCATGATTTTATATATATATATATATATATTTATTTATTTACAACCAATAACAAGTATAAATCTCCCCCCCCCCATGCTTAAATATTGCATTGTCCTCAATGTAATGAAAGACGAAAAATGAAACTCTGGGGGGAAAGAGAGATATCCACTAGCGATGTCGAGGTGGTCTGCGTCTCGAATGTCGTGGCCGGCGTGGCGGTGGAAAATCATGGAAACAAGAGTCTCTGGTGCAATGGCGGGAGGCAATGAATTAAGCCCATTGGTTGTCGGTCCCCTATACGTCGCCCACCTGTGTGAAGCAGAGGCGTCCCACTGCTTGATGTGAAAGCACTGCACCAGCAACCGATCTCGGAGCATCCGCATGTCCTCATCAAGCTCAGCTATCCACTCCCCCATACTGTCTACCTGGGTCTGCAGGATCACTCGAAGTGTCTATTGCACTGTGTTGTCTATTAGCAGCATATGCATAATCATTGAAAGCAGTATCAACCGGCATATCTGCAAAGTTCTCTTGTTGCTCCTCCTCATCATCTCGTTTGTTCCGCCTCTCAGCAGCGGAATAAAGTTGGGCAACGGGGCCGCGATCGCGGTTTTCACCCGCGCCCGCATGTTTTTTTTTTTTTCCAGGAGAAGTGGACTTACAGTGGTAAAACCGCGGTCGCGGTTTCACGTCTGTTATGCTGCGAACTCCGTCTTCGAAACTCCTACCTGCATTTTAGTCTAAAAACGAAACAACAATAATAGAAACTTGAAAAGAAAAGACATGAAAAGAATTACATACCTCGGGTTGCCTCCCGAGCAGAGTCTTGGTTAACGTCGTGGCTCGACTCAATGCTTTTCAGATCAACTTGGGTTACTCACATCAACCGAACACTTAGGATCAAAATCAAGAGGGTGTCTCTTCGCATCATCAATGTTGTATTCGACCCTCAACCCATCAAATTCCATAGTGAGTGAACCACTACTCACATCAATTTTTGTGTTAGCCGTTTTCAAAAACAGCCTACCTAACATCACAGGGGATGCATGCTTGTCATGTCCCATATCCATCGCAAAGAAGTCAATAGGAAAAATCAGATTATCCACCTTTACTAGAACATCCTTTACTACTCCCTTTGGATACACATTAGACATGTCCGCCAATTGAATCACTATCCCAATCTCATGCAATGGTCCAAGCCCCAAAGATTCATAAAGTGATAGAGGTAATACATTAATAGATGCACCCAAATCTAGCATGGCTTTATCAAATGTGGTGTCACCTATCGTACAAGGAATGCTAAACATGTCCGGGTCGCTGCACTTCTTAGGCATCCGCTTTTGAAGCATAGCGGACACATTCTCACTCACCTAAACCTTTTTCTTCTTTTTTGTCTTTTGGTTCCTCTTGATTTTACATAATTCTTTCAAAAATTTCGCATAGCGAGGAACACTTTTAATCAGTTTTATCAACGGGATGTTTACCTCACAGTTATTGAAGGTCTCGAAGATCTCCTTGTCATTCTATGGCCTTCTAGTGTCCTTCAAAGCCTCAGGGAATGGCGCAACGGGCTTGTACGAACTAAATGGAAGGAAATTCGGGCGAACGTAGGTATATACAGCTTATGGGGTAACACCGTGGTCGCGGTTTGGGACCCGCGGTCGCGGTTCTTCTTTGGAGGCAAAACCGCGGTCGCAGTTTTCCACCCGCGGTCGCGGTTCTGCTTCCTGACTTCCTTCTGTATTTTCGTCTTCATGCAGCAATTCCTCTGTAAGCAAACCGCGGTCGCGGTTTCTCGTCTGCAGCTTCCGTCACTTCATCCAATTGCGTTCCACTTCTTAACATAATTGCACTCACGTTTTGCACTGGGTTCAACTCCGTTTGTGATGGGAGTTTACGTGCATCCCTAGCCTCCAGTTTGCTCACTGCTAGAGAGATCTGCCCAACCTGATTCTCCAAGTTTTGAATGCTAGACTTGGTCTCATGCTGAAATTGCACCATATTGCTCTGCATTGTATACACGGTCTGAGTTATGGTGGTCATGCTCTGAGCAAGAGATTTAATCATGTCGTCAGTAGACATTGATGAACTCAAACTTTGGCCTTGAGGTCTAGGATCGTATTGTGGTCGGAATGGTTGTTGTTGACCTCCAAGCTGCTGAAATTGTTGTTGTTGCTGATACTGTTGTGGCCTCGGATGGAACTCCTGGTCATCACGGCCCTGTGGAGGGTTCTGCTAGTTCCCGTATCTCAAATTGGGGTGATCTCTCCACCCTAGATTATAGGTGTTGGAGTACGAGTCATATCTTGGCCTCTGTGGACCAAAACCTCCTATAGCATTCACTTCAGCGGTAGGCTCTTACAATGTTGGACACGCATCAGTAGGGTGCATCGTGTCATAGCAGATGCCACATGCCTTAACTTGTTACTGGTTTCCTTTCACCATGAAACGCCTCATCATCTCCTTCAACTCATTCACGTCAGATTGAAATGAAGATGATGGATGAGAATCTGCGGCCTTTACTACTTGAACGCTCACTCTCTTGCTAAACTACCTTGAGCCCTCAGATAGCTCAAAGAATATCTCGAATGCTGCAACCGGCGTCTTGTTGAGAATGTTACCACCACAGGTTGCGTTTACCATTTTGCGCTCATCATCAAGAAGTCCACCATATAGATATAGAACGAGGTCTTGGTCAGAATAACCGTGGTATGGACAACTTGATATCAATCTCTTGAATCTCTCATAGTACTCATACAACGTCTCATTAGTGTGTTGTTCAATGTTGCTAATGTTCCTCTTCAAGTTATTGAGCTTCGTTGCAGGGAAGTACTTCTCCATGAAGGCTTTCTTCATCTTTGTCCAAGTATCTATACTTCCTGGAGTCAAATAATAGAACCAATCATTGGTCGCATCCTTCAGAGAGAAAGGAAAGGCCCTCATCTTGATTTGTTCCTCAGTGACGCTCCTCGGTTTCATGCTAGTACAGACAGCATGAAATCAGATAAGTTCTTGTTGGGATCTTCTCCATTAATCCCATAGAAGTGGGGTAACAAGTGAATCAATCCAGACTTCAACTCAAAGTTGACACCATCCGCCAACTCAGGAAACTGCACAGCAAGCGGTTGTTGCTCTAAATTCGGTGCAGTCAACTGCCTCAAAGTCTGTTGTTCAGCCATCTCGATTGGCTCACGTACTTCTCTGCGGTTCCTGGAAAGTGTTCGCTCAATTTCTGGATCAAGATCTAAAATTGGAGAATTAGTAGCACGGGTGTGGACCATAAGACAGGTCCACACAACAGTTGATAAACAAACAAACAGAGAAATAGAAAATTGAATTTCCCGGCAACGGCGCCAAATTTGGCGAGACTAAAGTCGTTATGCCTATCAAAGAATCCCTAAAAACCTAACCAAGTATAGCAGGCAAGTAAGGGTTGAACCCAAGGGAATCAAAGGATCTATCTCTATGTAAGAAAGCAAGTTACCAACTAGGAACTAGGGGGGATTGTTGTTTGATTTATAATATTACTAATGAATTAAAGCGGAAATGGTTAAGACTGTTGTAAATATGGTTGTGAGAGCGCTCCACCTAACAGATATTCACACTTCAGTATGATAGGTTGATCATTGATTATCTCAAGTTCATTCAATCCTATGATTGTTCATATTCTGATCTGATGTATATTAACATGTCAACTAGCCCTGAAAATACTAACTATTAAACAATCAAGAAACTATCAAGATTCAATTTAACAACAGCAGTAAGCATAAGAATTAAGCAGGATACATGCAACACTTAACAACTAGTCAGTATTCAACATGCAATCAATTCTCTTCACAATAAACATTCACAACTAGTTCCTGTAAATCGTGGTTGCTACTCTAGATAAGGAATTTCAACTAGAAATAACCAGATCCTAGCAATAGAAAATTACTAACATCAACTAGTTGATCAGGCTAGTCAAATCAGCAAAACTCAATAAAGATAAGTTCAAAGAGAATTAATACAACCCAAAAGAAATAGAACAAGAGTTTTAACCTCACAACCAAATCAACTGAAGGTTTCAATCGTCAGGCGAAACAAAGGTGACTTAGCTCTTCATAGTCTTCTACAACGCCGTTATGAAAATATGCTAGAATGAAAGATTCTCAAACCTAAAGAACTTAACCTATTTAACCTAAAGATAGACTCCTAAAAATAACAATAATCAGAAATTATAAAAGGAAATAAAAGAAATAAAGTAAAATAAATAAAATAACAAAGATCTCGAACGAAATCACCAACGCGCTCCGCTCCTGGCATGGACCCGCGACCACGGGTATAATACCGCGATCGCGGTTTGTAGTGTCTTGTTTCCGCGTCTTGCCTTCCATCGCGGCTGTCCTCGCGGGCTTCCTTCATGTGCCGCGATCGCGGCCAGAATCCCGCGCCCGCGGTTGTGCTCTGCCGCGACTCCTTCTGCTTCTCGCTCGCGGCCTTCTCCTGTAGTGGCTTCTTGGCCTTCATCTCTTCAATGCTTCAATAATCCACTAAAATCTTCATTTTCACCACTTCTTCTCTACAACTCCATTCTCCTAAAGTGTCTTCTAAACCCACACAAATGGTACCTAATATCCTAGTAACAGTTCCTAGTTACGCACTACAAAGTAGAGCGTATCAGCGATCAACATCGATCGTCTCCATTGCATAAAACCATATACATCATAGATTTTCGAAACTAACAAAGTAGAGCGTATCAGCGATCAACATCGACCGTACTCCGCCTTTCATTTTCAGTCGAAAGTGTATCCATAATTCTTCAATCGAATTTGTGAAGAGTTCAATCCGGGGAAAATGAAAGAAAACTGAAATGTGAAACAGAAACGAATCAGTGAAACAATTCTCTCTAATACCATGTTGGAACCAGAAAGAAAGAGTGAAACTTCATTGATGTGAAGCTTTGAATCTTACAAAGAACAAATTTCAGAGATCTTGTGTGTGAAAGAGAGAAGCCATAATACGACTTTTATACAAATAGAGAGCCACATGAGAGGTACATGCTCAGAGTCTAACAAAGTGCCAAATCGGCCTAACTAACTCTGATCTTAAAACTTAACAAACTCTAATACAATATTTAATCCTAATGCCATCGGACTTTAACATGAAATTACAATCAGTTTCGATTTGGATTCGTTTCTAGGTTCATTTGGGCTTATATGCACATGTGATTAACAAGACATCTGTTTTTTACTTTCAACTGGCCCAATTCTCTTGACGGAGAAATTTTCCTAGAAAATGCAAAATCAAGCCCAATTTCATGTATCCCACATGAATGAATTGTTTCTTGTCTAGATTTGGTTTAAAAAAAATGTAAGTTAAGTGCAAAAAATAGATAGGCTCTGCGATGTCAAAAACCTTGTCAAGATCAGTTACTAAACATTTTGATATTGGTCTAAATCACCCTAATTAGGGATGAAATGCCGCCTCACAAACTTTTTTATGGGATTTAGTTTGGTAGAGTTGAATTATAATTAAATGGTTAGATAATTGTGGGGATATAAACCTGTCACCTCATATGGGCTGCAGCCCATGTGAGGTGACAGGTTTATATCCCCACCTTTGAAATTAATCCTGAAGGTTGTTGGAGAGTCTCCAACAACCTTCAGGATTAATTCCAAAGGTGGGCCTATGGGCAACCTGGGTGGGTTATCCTGAGATGGGTTGGGGGCTGCAGCCCATATAAGGTGACAGGTTTATGTCCCCACATTAAAAAGTGCAGAGGATGTGGTGTCAAGGAAGGTGAGACTTCCTTGGTAAAGGGAGAGGTCTCAGGTTCGAAACTCTCCAACAACCTTCAGGATTAATTCCAAAGATGGGTCTATGGGCAACCTGGGTGGGCTATCCTGAGATGGGTTGGGGGCTGCTGGGCTGCAGCCCATGTGAGGTGACAGGTTTATGTCCCAACAATAATCACTTATTCTGAGAGGATTTATTCATAAACTCTAGGTGAAGAACAAGACCCATTTACAAGAGCTCCATATAGCAGTTGCGGTTGAATGAGGGATCGAACTTGCGACTTCATAGACCATGCTTCTCAATCCTCCTCTAGAGCAAACGCATTTGGCAAGTAGATCACTATGAGATAGTACAAGTTATAGTACGAAGCATACATATTGTCATTTAATCTACATTTGAAGTCGAAAATTAAATGAAAAACTCATATATTATTTAAATCATAATTATAAACCTATTGATGGGCCTTTAGGATAGGTCTTTATGTTATTAAAGTATGATGTTCACTTCAGCTTTAGACACTTTAGCATTAAAAAGGCAAATGCTTATTTCATTTCAATATCTCTATCAGTCAGATATATAAATGTTGTTTTTGAAGAGAAAATGAACTCGGAAAAAGGGAGAAGTAAGTGGAAGCGAAAAAACAAAGAATAAATTTTATAAAGAAATTTTGGGGTCTTAACTAGAACACTCAAGACAACAAGGTGTAAATTACAAAAAAGGCAAAAACAAAGAAGAAAAAGTGTAAGGAAGACTCAGAGAAGACGGCAAACAGAACAAACACTCAAGAAGAACTAATGTTCTTCAATGCTTGAACAACCACATAAATGATCTCCAACGTTCACCAGTTCCAGTGTCTCCTTCTAGATCAAGCTCAAGAACGAGCAACAATGGCAGAGACAATGAGAGAAAACTCTAGAATCGCCAAAGTTCAACAATACTCAAAGGCGATTAGGGTTAACATAGAGTTAGTTAAGTATAGAAAAGCCTCTCACGTGCCGTACTCAACGCCACGTGAGCTCGAGCCCAACTCGCTCCGAAGCACATGCAGATAAGTGGGCAAGCATTAGGTGTTTCTAGAGTCGCCGTCCAATTTGGGCCGTTTGGCCCAAATAGTTGAGACTCTGAATTAGGCTCAATTGCTCATATAATTACACTGTCAACATTACAACACAATCCCAAAACTTAGGCATTGCACAAGTTACATTCTTTATAGTTTTTTTTATTTGTTTTCGAAAAAAAAAGTGCTGCATTAGAGCTTCTATTTTTCATGCCATATAGGAATGACTATTCCCATTTATAAGGGAATGTCTTTTACCCAAAAAAAATCGAGTTTTAAAACTTTTAGGTGACTTCGATTATTTTCAACTTAAATCAATTTATACTTTATTTTCGTTGGACATAATTCTCCATACAAATAAGTCTAGGATATAATACAAAGCAAGAAAACATGACTCAAAACAGATAAATAAAAACTTGTCAACTCCAGAATATACTATTTCAAATAAAGAAGAAAAGAACTCCGCAACATACACCAGACTCCACAACTATGGGAAGAGAACTTGTTCAACCTGCAGAAAGACTCCTTACCTCCAAAGCCCTAGCTAGGGATTCACCTATTCGAGCACGACAACAGCCGGTGGAGGTAAGGTCACAACAACCGGGGGAGGTAACGTCTCAGGCACCGACAACAGCCGGGGGAGGTAAGGTGACAGCACGCAAGATATCAGAATAGCCAACAACACCAACCAGAATATCATCATTCTCACCTTCAGTTACCCACACATGGGTTGCCCTGTGAGACAGCATTTGAGCCATCACAGCTGCCAATGAGCTCGTTGGTTTGCATGTCAATGGCACGCTCCTTCCCCTGTACATGCTCCTGGCTGCACCCACACCAGGGCTAATGGTGTTGCTGAAGAATCCGATGCTCCTGCTGCTAAATCTCCTCAGCCTTAAAGTGCCATTTCCGTTGATCCCATTGCTGTCCCCATCCGATGACTTGGAGTCCATGTCATCAGCTGACCTGGAGGTCATGTTGTCCTCCACCCCCATGACAAACTGGCCTGCTGATAGGTTGGCCAGGGCGTATGCTGTGGCCAGGTAATCACATTTCCAGAGCTTACAAGCTGATATTTCTCCAATGATCTTGTGTTGACCATCCTGGGTGGGGTCCACCACAGCGATTGCGCTAGGGTCATGAGGTTGCTTCTTGGTGGCCTCTATTGATGGGACAGAGGCTTCGATGGAGCAGTAGCTTGGGTTCATGGCTCCAAGTATGGAGATTGATGAAAGGGGGATTGGGGCTAAAGCTCCAAGGCAACCTATGAGGAAACGAACAACGTCTTCTCTGGAGAGACAGCAAAACTTGCTGCGAATGGAGGTTGTGGATGACGAAGGCCAGTTGGTGTTGTTGGGGGAAACAAGGGATTTGCTGCTCGAGTCCACGTTTTTCAGCCACCTTCCGTTGTAGAGAATTGAAAACTTCTTGCTGAACCCTCTCCATGGCACACTTTTAGGAACAAGAAGGCGCTTCACACCTTGTTTCATCAGCTCCAAGGCATCCACCAACCTTAAACAAAAAATCAAAAAATTATGGGCTAAGCATGTATGTAATGAGCATACTTAGTACTCCACCAAAATAGCCAGACAGCTGAAGTCCCTACCCCCCAAATTACCCCCCATGTAACAAGAGACTTGAAGTATCATAATTCCATAAGACAACACAAGAAAGTAGAGACATGAAATTGAACAGATATCGTATACCTGGTGGGCTTTGTAATGATCAGATGCAGAAGAAGTCACCAAGATAAAAGATCCACTCAAGAGTCATAACAGGTTTCTTTAGATCATGATGTAATATAACAACTAGAAAAGTATCCTTGCTGAGTTGCTGCTAAGTTAGTGCATTTAGTTTTTTTTTATAATTCATCACATGTAATGTAGGTTTATCATACTTCAACAGCTGAAGGAATGGTTTACTAAGTCATATCAGATGATCTTGCAAGAAGGGAAATGAGCATGCCCTACAGATCCCTTATAATGTAACATTAGTCAGCACTTCTTAACCTGTAAACTTTAATTCCTTTGGAGAATGAGTTGGTTGCTGTAAAAACTCATCGGTATGCTCAAGAATAAGGAGTTACAAAAGGCATTTATCCCCAAAGATTCTGAGATTTTCATTTAGCAAAGTCTTCAAGGATAAGCCAACTAACTAAAGGCATGCACTTGGAATCTGGAAAAATCACTGTCATTTTTGCAGAATAAAAAGTTTGTGCCTAGTGTGAAACTCATGCTATCTAAAAAAGCAAATCCACTGAGCAAAAAACTACGAATGCCTTTGATGCATAGACAATTCAACTTTTATACTGATTTAAGAACTCTTCCTTGGTGGATCGAATCAATTTGCAATTGACTGAGATTCTCTCCCACCCAAGTAGTAAAGAGGCAACTCCCAACATCAAATCTGAAAAATTGGATGAATAGAGTATTTTAGAAGAGGATGGAAACACAGCTAGAGACACAAAGATTGCAAGCAAAATTCATTGCTTAAAACAGCCTAGCAAAAAGACTAAAAGGACTCTAGGCCAAGAAAAGTTGTAAAGATATCCCATCTTTTACCTCAAAGTGGGAACAGAAAACCAAAGCAAGCTCATCCAAATGCTTAAAACCAACAAGAATATTGATCTTCCACAACACGCTTCATCATCATCCAATTCTTGGCAATATACAATCAAATTTCAGTACCAGACGATAATAAACAGTAACACATCAAACAACCTATAAAAGAAGCACCTTAGCAAAGTCAGATATCTAACCTTGTAGCAGGATCTACCTCCTTGAGAAGGGAATTGTCAGGCACAACAATCTCCGAAACCGGAGTCTTCATCGCCTTCTCCTGATCCTCCAAGCACCGATCGCTCGCCAAAAACGCGACGATGTCGAGAGGATTGAGAATGCCGACGAACCTCTGCTGTCTCATCTCGCTGTTCTCGACAACATTATTCTTTGGCAATTTCCGCTTCCAAACGGGGATTCCGCTCTCGGTGGACTCACCGATCGCTCGGATGGCCGATTCGACCGTCTCCGTCTCCAAGAATTCAACCAATTCCGGCTTCGCCACCGTCAGATCACCCACCACATGGTACAGAAACACCGATGCCATCACATATACTTCTTGAAATTGGCCGATTTGACAGTCAACTCAAATAGGTAAAATCCAGAGAGCAGTCAATTATGCGCAGACTGACTGAATTAAGAAAGGTTTCAATTTATACTTTCTAGGTTTTCTTTATGCGCGATTCCCTCGCAAAAGGAAGGAACGGTGCAGGAAAAACCGGACAAAAGTTCAACAAATCTACAATTGAATCCAGAAAGCGAAACTGAGAGCTATAAGAGGGAATGAAGGAGGGTGAGTAGAAGGTGAAGACCAGTAATGGGAAGTAAAAGGACGTTCAGAGTTAAGACTCGTGGAGAAGTAGCCATGGAAGGCGATGAAGAATTCCCATCAACATGGAGAGATCTAGCCCTATAAATCGATCTTCTTCAAGCTGTAACAATGGCGGAGAAAGCAGTGGATTTCGGATTATGACTTATGAGGGAGAGATGAGACGAAGATGGTTTTTGCTGCAAAATACAAATGTCACGAATCCAATTGCAATTTGCAAGACGTGCTTTCTCAATTTAGTTGGTACTAAACTACTGATAAAAAAGAATAGAGTTCTTCGACCAAAAAAAAAAAAAAGAATAGAGTTCAGACCCAAAAAAAAAAGAATAGAGTTGCTATTGAACGTTAGCAAATACTATTGAGAAGTCGATCGGTGAGATCTTTTTTTTTTGGTAGAATCGGTGAGATCTTATTATTAAAATGTCACATGTTTCTAGACCAGGAAAAAAAAATGTTACATGTTTGTGATAAGAGTGAATAAAATGATACTCCGTATGAAATTAGTAATGCATTTTAATATAGTTAGGAAACAGTCTTGCATTTGATATGAATTATTATAACTCAATGATTGATCTAATGGAACAACGTATCCCTCTGTCCCCTTTTGTTTATCTCATGGGAGAGGAGTATAAATATCGATGTGAGTTTTGTATCGTTAATATTTTTAATTATATAATTTTAAAATTATAATTTTTTAATATTATCAAAGTATTCGTTGAGGCGAATTAAACAAGACCCCATATGACTATGTTTTTTTTTATATATTAAAATAAATCTTAAAAATTCTCTTTGTAGCAGCTATTTTCTTAATCAAACTCTAGATAATTGAAAAATAAATAAATCCATGGATAGTTTGTTAAGTATGTAAAACATATACCTAATTTTCTTTCATTTTCTTAGCAAACAAATATCCTTTTCAAATCTTATATATTATAAGCATGCACGACATACCTAATATCTTTATAACTTCTACAACAAGTTATTTAAAATCACATATTACAAATTAGTCATTTCAATTAGATTGTACGTACTACTAATCTTGCGCAGTATAAGGGTATATTAGAAAGAGAGCAAGTGAAACACGTATTGAGTTTCCATTTGGAACTCTACTTTTAATAATTGGCATTCATTATAATTAGAAATATATTTATTTTGTGGTTAGTTTTTTTATATGAAAGTACTAGCGTAATTTTTGTGTCTTGTACAAGTATTTGCCTCATTGATTGTAATATACAATATACTTAATAATGTATTATATAATATAAAATAGTTACAATAGCATATTTTAAAAATTGAAATACAAAAAAAATGACATAAAATAGTTGCATATAAACATAAGGGTTGAGATCCGGTGATAATGGGAAGGGCGGAGAGGATTGAGGACGCATGAGAACCGTCGGATGGGAAACAAACGAAGTATCCAGATCGATTTTCAAAAAATCGGCACGGCCGAATTATTCGCGAAAAAGACGAATTCGCGTACACGCGAAGTACAGATTTGTGTGCATGCCAAATACACTGTTGTGTGCATGCCAAATACACTACGGTGTGCACGTGAAATTCATTTTTGTATGCATGCATAAAACGCGTGCGTTCATATGGAATGAACAAAACGTGTGCACATGAAAACACGACTGTGTGCATACGAAGTATACTACCGTTTGCATGCGAAGTATACTACTATGTGCATGTGAAAATGACATGTTTGTTCATACGAAATGCACTACGTGCTATGTGTGCATGTGAAACAATGTAGGTCTGCATGTGTGCACGTGAAAATAACATATGTGTGCATGCGAAAATGACTCAAATCGCATACGAAATAACATGTGTGCATACGTATGAAACCAACAAAATGACCTACGTGTGCATACGGAAATGACTTGTGTGTACACATGAAAACAACGTGTGTGTGCATGCAAAACAACGTATGTGTGCATACGGGCTAAAATGCGGGTGCACGCATGACGCGTTTTTTTTTCGAAAAATCTGGTCGTGCCGAATTGTATCCGAATTTTTTCCTTGGCTGATTTGGACGCTCTTTTTCTTGATCCGACGGTCTTGGAGCGTCCTCACTCCTCTCCTAAGCCCCCATCCTCACCTTATCTTATATATATTAGGTAGACTAGGGCTGTCAAACTTGACCCGATCCGAACAACCCGCCCGACTCGCCCGAAACCGAACCCGTTCGATATCCGAAAAGAATTAAAAAAATGTATACCCGATCCTGACCCGACCCAAACCGACTAGCCCTAACCCAAAAAATAACCCGAACAGACTAGCACATTATCAACCCGATACCCGAAGTCAACCGACTCGAAATCACCCGAAAACTCGAAGTTGCCCGATCCGATATCACCCGAAAATCCGAAGTTGCCTGATCCGAAATCACCCGAAAACCCGAAGTTGCCCGATCCAAGATAACCCGAAAACCCAAAGTTGACTGATTTGAAACCATATAAAAACCCAAGCTCGATAGCCCGAAATCACAGAAAAAACCAATGCCACCTGATCCTAAATCATCCGAAAAAAATAAAGACACTCAACCCCCGAAAAACTCAAAATCACCCACGACCCATCGACCTATCATCCCTACAATCAGTATTCATCTATTCTCAACAAAAACGCACACCTACATTAATTTAATGAATGTATTACGAGCAATTGATAAGAGTTATTTTTATTCAATTGAACTAAAGTTATTTTTCTTCCAAGTTACAAGATATGCACAAATAAGATCATTATATATGATTCTATTGAAAATAAAAATTCACACGGTTCTTTTTCTTCCATCGAAATACATTTCAAATCACAATTCGATTTATACGAAATGCGATTCTTTTGAGATCGTACTTAAACGAAATCTTATTCATTCGAACTCATGTTTATCTGAAATTCGACTCAATTGAAATATGATTTACACCAAATCTAGTTTTGTCATAATCAGAAATAACCCATCGAAATTGACCCAAATATCTGACTTCGCCCTACGAAATGAACAATTGACCCGACCAACCCGAGCTGGACCGGGTTGTCAAAATATATGTGAATATGTCATTAGCCTGGATCTGGATTAACCCGAAACCAAAATGTCCCGACCTGAAACCGATCTGATTCGTCCGATTGACAACCCTAAGTTTGGTCGAAATCCAAATTAACCCGACCAAAATTGACCTGAATACCCTATCTCACCCGATAAAAAGAATATCCGATATGATCCGACTTGTTGTAATATCGGACATTGGCCCGAATCCGAACTGACCCGAATCCAAAATTACCCGACCCGACCCGCCCGATTGACACCCTAGGTAGACTTGTACAAGTCCGAGCCCGGGCCGGGTTCGGGCTGGGCATTTAGCTCGACCGGTCCAAACGGGCTGAAATCGTTGTCCAAGCCCTTTCGAAAGACCGGGCCGGGTAGCCCGGTGGGCCGACCCGGTTTTGTGTTATATAATATGTAATTATGTTTTATAGTATATAATTATGTTTTATATTATATAGTATATGTATATATATATATATTATATACTATATCAAGGGCTGAAAATTTGAAATATTATATAATAAGGGCTGAAAATTTAATAGTTATATACATTTAGAATACTATATAACATATATATAAATATATTTATATTTCTAAAATTTTAACCGGGTATCGGGCCAGGCCTCTAGGCCCGTTCGGGCCTAGAGGAGTGTCTGTGTCCGACCCGTTTATATATCGGGCCGGGTCGGGCTCGGCCCAGCCGGCCACTATTACTCTCCAAGCCCAGTTTTTAAACCAGGCGGACGGTCCGGGCCGGACGGGCTGGCCCGAACTTGTACAGGTCGAATATTAGGTGACGTGACAAAATGTGAAACCGGACATGTCATAACTGATTACTTAAATAAGTTAGGACTTGTGGTCTAAATAATTAAATACTTTAATATTATAATATATATTTGGGTTATAAAATAGATATTATCACTTCTACACTATCAATAGGTAGAAATATATATCAAATTATATATATTCTTATTTTATTAAAAACGAAATGACTTAGCTGTGTTTCCATCCTGAAATCTCTACAGAGGATAATCTGGAATTAATAAAAAATGTATCCAACGAAGAAATTAAAAAAGGCGGTCTTTAACATTGGCTCAGATAAATCTCTGGGGCCGAATAGCATGACAGCAAAATTTTACCAAAAATATTGGGACATCGTAGGCCCCTCTGTTATCCAAGCAGTTAAAAACTTTTTTCTTTCTGGGAAACTGCTTAAACAAATAAATCACACATTCATATCCTTAATCCCAAAATGTGACAATCCTAACTCTACAAATCACTATAGACCCATAAGTCTGTGCTCTACTATTTATAAGATCATCTCGAAGATTATAACAACTAGGCTCAAAGGAACTATGGAAAAATTGATACACCCCCTTCAGGGTGTCTTTGTTACTAACAGAGTCATTCAAGATAATATCTTAATTGCTCATAAAATCTTTCACTCTTTTAAATCAAAAAAGGAACTGGAGGCTTTCTTGCCTTAAAACTAGACATGAAAAAAGCTTATGATAGAATCGAATGTGATTTTATTATAAAAACAATGGAAAAGTATGGATTCCATGAATAATTTATCAATTGGATAAAAGAATGCATTACAACGGTATCATTCTCGGTACTTATTAACAATGGACCCACAAAAATATTCAAACCTTCAAGAGGACTTCGACAGGGAGACCCCCTTTCTCCCTTCTTGTTTATTTTAGGATCTGAAATCCTTGCTAGGAAACTCCAAAAAGCCTCAGATCGACCCCGAAATCCCCTAGGATTTCAAATCAATCAACAGGGAACACGAATCCCGTTTCTGGCTTTTGCGGATGACATTGTGATATTCTCAAAAGCTAAACAGGAAAACTGTAAAGAAATCAAAGATATTATTGATGACTACTGCAAGATTCCAGGACAAAAAGTAAATTTTCATAAATCGGTCTTTCATGTTACAAAAAAGGTCACCAACCAAAAGAAACTAGCTCTACAAGACATTCTCATAATCACAAACATGATATCTCTCAAAAAATACATGGGCTGCCCTATCATCAAATGGTAGAGGTAACTCGAATACCTTTGCTGACCTTTTAGTTAGCACCCAACAACAATTATCTAAATGGAAAGCAAATTCTCTTTCCCAAGCAGGAAGAACAATACTAATAAAAACCAATCTGGTTGCAAGACCAAATTATCTTATGCAAAGCTTCATGTTACATACACACACACACACACACACAATGAACTTGATAAACTAAACAGATCCTTTTTTTGGAACAAAGACAACTCCTATAAACCTCTTATAGGTTGGGAAAAAATTTGTAAACCAACTCATCAAGGAGGTCTTGGCTTGAGAAAAGCTAAAGACATGAACAAAGCCCTTCAATTCAAATTACTATGGAAAATTCTATCCGAACCAAATAACTTCTGGGTTAGAGTCATTACGGATAAATACCTGAAAACAAACCATATACTTCATTATGAGAAAAAAGGAAATTGCTCCTGGCAATGGTCCAAAATGATTGAACTTATGCCTGAGTTCAAATCTGGACTAATTTGGCAAGTTGGTAATGGAAAAACTATCAAATTCTGTACAAATAACTGGGTTCTGAACACCCCCTTATGTAATAACATAAACTCACAGTCAACCCTGAATAAGGATGTCCTGGTAGCTGATTTTATGCTGTCAAATAAAACCCGGAATAAGGACTTACTGGAACAATACTTACCAAATGATTTAACCGAAAAAATAACCTCGATCTCAATTCCCTTAAATGAGATCCATGATAGAATGTACTGGAAAACAAGCAAAAACGGCTGGTTTTCTACAAATTCTGCTATGGAACTTATTAACAAAAATAAGAGTTACACTGCCTATGATTCTTCTTGGATCTGGAAAATGAACACGTATCCCAAAGTTAAAAACTTTGTCTGGGAAATAATGAAAAACGAAATCCCAACAAAAGCTAGATTAGCAGAAAAAGGCGTTGCAATCCCCCCGGGTTGTATACGCTGCAATGCTCAGTTGGAAGATTTGAACCACCTCCTCTTCCAATGCAAGCATACCTTAAAAACAATCGAAAAATTGAATCATGACACCTTTGGCATAATCACATCCCTAAACATAGGAAATAAAAAAATTAATAAAATCATTGAAGAAATTCGACAAAAAACTGATAGATCACAATTCTCAGAATTAATGGTCTCTTGGTGAAGCATTTGGTTCTATAGAAACCAACAAAGCTTTGGTAGAACAAATGATGATGTCGAACCCATTAAGGATGTACCAATTTACATTAAGAAACAAATTGAAAACTGGAATAAAACGAAAAAACTGGAATCCTGATTGTCTTACAAAAGACAATAAAAAAACTCATAAAACGAACATTGTAAGACGACCAATAAAGAAATGAAAAAAGCCTTTGGATAACATATTTAAAATCAACACAGATGGATCCACCAAAACCAATGGTGAATCTAGTTTTGGCTACATTTTCAGGAACAACACGGGAAAACCACTTTTCCTCTAAGGGGATAAATGTGGTATTTCAACCCCGCTTAAAACAGAAACACTGGCAGTAAGAAATGCCTTGGTAAAGGCTTATGAATTAGGCATTACCAACATTCATCTTGAATGTGACAACCTTACCATCGTGAATGTCCTTAATCAAATCTGACACTGTCCATGGGATATTGAAATGCTAATTTCTGATATCCTGTGTATTTTACAACTGTTTTCCTCAGTGCAGATTTCTCACGTCTTCCGAGAAACTAACGTCGTGGCCGATTTCATCGCGAAGAAGGTTCAACAGGTTTCCTTGGAAGACTTTAGAGATTGTCTAGAATTTATAATCTCATCCGTAAGGATGCTATAGATTGAGAAATCGACTCTTCTGTGGTTTCCAATCTAATTTTTACCTTATCAAAAAAAAACTAGATTAAATTTGCTATAATTTTTTACAAAAACAAATATTAGACATATACAAGAATAAAGGAAAGTAAGATCATCACAAATATCATTACATAATCATACTAAAATCTATATATAAATTTTTAAAATTATGAAAAGTGAGCATTATAGGCTAGACATATGACAAAAGATGATTTGACTCAATATGGAGATGTCAAGTGACATTAAGCACTTCTACTTTAGTATATATAAAGTAGATTAGGATAATTTCTTAAGAGAAGGAAAACCTAAATCATTATAAACTATGAAGGATGATTTTTAAGAATTTCTTCATCGAAGTGTATTGGTCGGTTGTTGCATTTGCACATAATACATAAATGTCGCATTTCTTTGATGCCAAAAAGTTTGGGGCTCTGTTTCTTCTATGTAGAAATGTTCAATGCATATTTCGTTGAAGTATTGCATAAATTTCGTATCAACGCCGACAAAGGCTTTGGCTCTTTATTCTGGTATTTCGAAGGTGTTTAGGTAGGTATTAGAAAAATCGATGTTATAGAAGACAACCTCACATTTATCAACAACCTCAAGAGTATCTGCAAACCACGTGGGAAAAACCTATAAAACTATTGATAGAACGGATATGATTTGTACTTCTGTTTTACCGTAACTCATCGGTGTTGCAAATTTGCGCTTAATTGTAAAATATCAATTTGTTATAAACTAAATTGATATTTCCAATTAAGAAGATTATCTCAATTAAACCTCTTCCTCCTCTTTCGGTGCTGCAACTTTGCGTCACCTACTACAGCCTCGTTCCGACTCCGTTTAGCATCCACTTCGACTTCTCTCCACTTGTTTCGATGGGTATCACCAACGATTTTGCGGTGTTTCATCACCGAGGTTGGTTGTTTTCATTAGATATTATCATTTCCAGATCTAAAGCATGTTAAAGTTTTGTATTTTTGCTTGATATTGTTAGGGTTTGTATGTTGTTTCCTGAGATTTCTCTCTCTTTTTCATCTCGATCTATTATTTTTATTTGTTCTTGAAGAAGAGATCTGCAAAATCTGATTGTGTTTGTGTGTGTTTTCCCCGGATTCATTGCTTACGATTGATGTTGTTTTAATTTTAGGTTTTGGGGATGGTTCAAGAGTTGCTGAATAGGGAGAAAATGTCACCAAAGGCAAAAGAAAATTGTGCAAGTCCATATCCGACACGACAACTCTATTGTTCACTACCATGAATCGAAGATTCGAAAAAAATTGACTGAAATATGATATTCACGATATTAGACAGTGATATTCACAATACTAGGTAGTCATATTAGTTTAATTTGGTGAAGATATTCATGTAATTGGGTGGTGATCAATATGCATGTAATTGGTTAGTGATCGATATTCATGAATTGAGTGGTGATATTCAATTATTCATGTAATTGAGTGTAATATTTATGTAGTTCATGTAATTGAGTGTGATGTTCATGTAAATGATTGTGGTATTCATGTAATTGATTATGATATTCATTTTATCAAGTGTTGATATTCATATTTTAAGCGGTGATGTTCATGTCTTTAAGAAATTAAATCTTCACATATCAAGCAGAGACACACTTGATCAATATTCATAAAGGCATAATCAATATTTATGAACGTTGTAAAAATCGCTGAACATGAATTTATGTTGTGTGATTTTGATGATGGACGAGTTCAATAACAATAGTAGGACGAAATTTAAGAGAATAGATTATAGGTTGTTTTTATTTCTCTCTCCTAAAGATTCTATCTTTTTTTAATTTTAAAAAATCAATACCATTAATGTTTACTATTTCTCCCTCAATCATCTCTCATCCAACTCTCCATATTTGTCCATCCATTTTATCATAATAATCGTTTTATCAGGTGCCACCTCCTAATATATATATATATATATATATATATATATATATATATAGAATTAAGATCTGGTAAAACGGCTTCTTAGGGTAAAACGGAAGTATTAATCACATCCGTTAGATGAGATTTAATGGATGGACTGGATTATACCAATTTAAGGTGCATATTAAGAAATTATCCGGTGCTCTACACAATTAATATTAATCCCGAATTTTTAGGGATTGAATGATACGGTTGTTTATCCCCTTTCCATATTCTCTCTCCCTCCCAGATCTCTCCCTCTCCCTCTCAGATCTCTCTCACAGACGCCCTTATCTCTCACTATCTCCCTCTCAGATCTATCTCCCCCAATCTCCTTTCCATCTTCTCTCTCCCGACGGCGTCCCTCTCGGAGTAGCGGTCGTTGGCAAGGACGCGATCGAAGAGGTCGCCGCCTTCGCAGAGCTCCGTGACGAGGTGGTCGTGATCGAAGTCCTCGTAGTCATCGAGGAAGGCGAGGATCATCTGAGTCGTCGGCGCCGAGGACGGAGGCTCCACTGGTGGCTAAGGCGAGACTGTGGAACTTGAGGAATCACAGAGCTGTGTGCAAGGAGCCAAACGCGAACGGTGTTGTGAAGAATCAAAGGATCGATGATTTCAGTCTCTCGCCGGCGTAGGAGACGATGAAATCTCCGGTGATGCGGAATAGTATTTCAAATTTTTTTTCCGGCGGCCGATGTGAAGTAAAGGTACTATGGCTCTCTGGATCTGAAATTTTTGGGTTCTATTGTTTAATCCAGTCCATCGCGGGTGGTGTGGAGGCGGCGGAAGAGGGCGTCGTGGGCGGTGGACGAGTGGTAGCCGAGGTCGACTAGGTCGGAGATGAAGTCCGGTGGGGCAGAGGTGGAGGGGTTGTGGCTGGTGGCCCACAAGATGTAGAGTCGGAGGGCGGGGGTTGTGGTGGCGGCGGGATAGGAGGAGGGCGGTGGCTTTGACGACAGAGACTTTGTCCTTGAGTGAGCCCCAGAGGTTTCGCACTTGCTTTGGCCTCCCCATAATCGAGTTCATTAGTTAGGGTTTAGGACTTTTGCTTGTTGATTTTAATTTGACATTGCTCTCTGTATTTGAAGGAATTGCATTTGAGCAAGGGGTGTTCATTACAGTAGAGGAGGAATTCTTACAAGAATTACATTTGACATTGCTCGTGTTACAATTTATTTGTTTTGTTTCGATATTGTATATATAATATTCAATTTTTGTGTGGTGTTATTCATAGTGTTATAATTTATGTATTTTGATATTTATGATTTAGATATATGATATTCAGTTTTTCTGTGGTGTTATTCATTATAGTAAAATTGATATTCACGTGGATTCAGATACTGCTTGTTGATGGGGTTGTATGAGTTATTTATAGTTGATATTCACATTTTTATATGTGATATTCATACACATTCTTTTGAAAGTGTTATGCATTGAGTAGTTGATATTCAAATTGTATGATGTGATATTCATTATAATGTTATTCATATTCATGTTGGATGTAGTTTCATGCGTTGAGTAGTCGATATTCAAAATTGGATTTGCGATATTCACCAAATACAAACAAAAATTTTTGAAGATCATGAATCGTTTCCAAAAGCTTGAACACACGAATATCAATACACTTTATATGAATATCGCCAAATTTATATAACCGATAATCATCATACGCGGAATACAATTTGAATATCGACACTATTTTCATGAATATTGAATATTGCTTATATGAATATCGATTTCGAATTACGTGAATATCAAAACATTTTGAATGAATATCGATTACTGGCTGTATGAATATCTATAAAATTTCAAAAATCAAATTACAAAATCAGAATTTAAACCCTATGATTAAGGAAAGAGAATAATCTTCACTTTCTCTCTCATGTAACAACCCATTTAATATATTTTTTTAATTAAAATTTTAATTAATTGCCATATTTGGTTAGATTTGGTAGTTACACCCCTATCATATCTATTATATACCCTATTCATCCAACCATCCATCACCATCAATCCAACGCTCCAGATTAGTACTTTCGTTTTACCATAACTCTCGTTTTACCGGAGCGCGCCTATATATATATATGTGTGAACCTATAACAACTCTTAACGGTCAAGAAAACCAAAAAATATTGTCTAAAAAGAAAACTTTATAGTATTTACTAAAATGTCACTTCTTTCCTTTAATCCTATCATTTCCTCCACTTAATCCAATAAACCAAAATACTTTTCATTTTCAATGAGGTGTTTTCATTTAAAGCCCTGCATATACATATTAGTCACTACTTGCGCAAACTAAGGCCTTGTTTAGCATGTCAAGTGCAGCGGTAGCGATTAACATAATGGTAGCAGTAGCGGTGGAAGGAGCGGTTGAAACTAGTTTAAATCGAACCACTAACTAGATTAACATTGAAAAATTAGCATTTTAAATGCTACTAAATATTAAAAACTACATCTACCGCTACTTGCCAAACACCCTTATTTTTTCAAAACGCTAAACGCTACCTCAAACGCAATTTTTTTTGCCTTGACAAACACACACAAAGGCCTTGTTTGACATGTCAGCTAAGCGGTAGCGGTTGATGTAGTGGTAGCAGTAGTGGCGGAAGGAGCGGTTAAAACTAGCTTAAATCGAAACGCTAATGAGAGTAACATTGAAAAAGTAGCTTTTTAAAGGCTACTAAATATTAACACTACCTATACCGCTAAATGTCAAACATCCATATTTTTTCCAAAACGTTGAACGCTACTTTATAAGCTACTTTTTTTTGCCTTGCCAAACACTCTAAGTTGATTTTGTGGTTACTTATTCATATCCATTTTGAACTTTGCTTTTAATAATGGGGTAAATGCATAAAACCACCCTTATTTACACTTGTTTGCAACAAATCACCCTTTATAAAAAAGTTTGCATAAAACCACCCATTATTTATAATTTGTTGCAAAAAACCACCCTAACCCTTAATTTATCAAATAATTCAATTTAGCTATAAATTTAGTTCATAGTTTATACACTTAAAAAATTATGCACATATAATGTAAAATATATACATATTTTGGAAAACAACTTATACACTTTAAAACACATATATTTATGCATAAATGTGCATAAATTCCTCTAGTATATATTTCCCCCCCTAAATTTGCATTCTTTATGATGCTTGAGAGGATCATTGTGAATTCTTTATGATGCCTAGATTTTATTATGCTTTCTTCCATACGTGATTATCATATTCTGGCCACCATATTTCAAAAATATTTAATTATCATTTTAAAGCTATTAACCTAATATAATTATCATATTTCATAAATATATAATTACGAAAATATTATTACACTAGGCCCCACTTTCCTCCACCCCTGTTATTGGTATATTGGTTAGAATTGGTGATAAAATTGTCATATCAAACCACATTTATAAAGAGACTAAAAGAATCAACCTTCAGGCGGCTGATTTGTAATCTTCGATGAGTAATATATAACTGATAAATTTTATAGGACAAAATAGCTATTGTTTGCTTGGAAAACATGTAATCATTTTGTATTTGTACATTATCCCTCTATCGGTTATGTATCAACATCGTTGGATTATAATTAATCACACGTATCAAATAGGTTACTGATGATTAAAATTATTTGACCTAGCAAGAGCTTCTTTTTATTGCCTTACTTAAAGTCTTATGATTATAGTAAATTTGTTGATGATATATATGTTATTATTTTTTCTTTTGAGCAACATACTAGGTTGGTAATTGATTAATTACATAATATATATATATATATATATATATATATATATTATATCACACCATTGGAGTTAATATGGTTATAAGTTATAACTAATAATGTTGACGGTTGTACATTAATATAAATGATTTTAGTTCATGTATATTCAATCTAATTTGAAATTTGACATGCTACTTTATCCTTTTGCTCTTTTGTCATAGTAATATAGAACTTCTGATTATATATATATAGGTTGAGTTTAATTCTTTGTCATAATATCACAAGTAATATGTTACTTGTACGTCACTCCAATTACTCTCTTTTGACTTACTTTTTATTTTTCATTTATAGTCGTAATTAAATATATTCCTACCAAGCACTAACTCTATTTTTAAAATTGTTTAAGAAATAGTGTCATCAATCATACACTACGAAATATTTATGTTAAATTGCATCATCCATTTGATGGTGGTTTAACCTACAATATGGTCTTTGTGATCATTCAGTTTGCAAAATCTAAGGAATAAAATAATGCACTTCATTTGTCGAATGGTTATTATTCAACTCGTTTGATGACTATTTAGTCATTTTTTTCTAATAATAAAGATATGACGAGTGACATCTCTCTTTTGATAATTTTTTATTATTCTCCCTTAGTTTATTCTTTTTAATTATTTCTTTTATTTTAACATGCTATTTTTTTCTAGGTGTAGAGAATTGATTTCAAATACAAAGGTTAGTTATGTGTCAATTTCTTATTAAAATATAATTATTTATATTTTCATACTTAAGTTATAAGTTGTATTTACACTCTTACAAACTAAATACATATTTTATATCTATTAAATATATAGTTTATGTATACTTTTTTTCTAAATGCAAAAATAATAACAAATCACTGGCCCACAATGCACAAGTATTAAGAAACTTAATTACATATCAGATGTCACCCCCAACTTTTTTCACTTCATTTACTTTACTTTTAAACTCAATCTTATCTTCATTTTTTATGTGCAAGTAATAATATACTATTATATATAGTTATCATTTTAAAACTATTGATCTATATTTCAAATTTTAACATATATAAAATAATCATATTTCACAAAAATGGTAACTATGTATATAGGGTAATAGTTTTGAAAATAGTAACTATGTATATGTAAAATGTGAACTATGTATATACGACCAATTGATTATTTAGCTACAACATGATCATATAAAATTATTTATCAATTGATTATTTGGTTAGTGTTGAATAATGCATTTTATATATTTTTTAGCTTACTAGATTTATTAAATTTATCTAAAATAACATTGTTTTTTTTATTTTAACAATAAGATAATGAATGATTAGTATATTTATTCTCCACTATATATATATTGTATTTCAAATTTTGTGAGTCACCATGCTATCAGTTATCTAAAATAACATTGTTTTTTATAACAATAAGATTAATGAATGATTAGTATATTATTTTCTATTATGCATATATTGTACCTCAAAGTTTTGAGTCACCGTATTATTGATGACTTAACTTGACAACAAACACCTTCAAATTGTTCATTAACAAATATGCTTCCCTATTTTGTCATTCTATATTGCGAAATTGATATAGCAATAAGTGTATAAATACACTTTATGCGTGATTCATGCTTGGAGTTAGTCATAATTTGATAATTAGTGAGCATATCTCAATGTCCGACATCTCATTTACACATTGTCATTCACTTTATACATATTTCTATATTAATTAATTGTCATTCATCATATAATTATTTCTATATTAATTAAATATATAGTTTTGTATAATTATTTTTGTCTAAATGTGAAAACAATAAATAAATCCCGTACAAGATACGGATACTACACTAGTTATTTTAAAATACAATGAATAAACTAAAGATCTTAACAACTAACTTAAAAATGAACATGACAATTTTTGACTAAAATATTTAAAACTATGATATGAATGCGAAAATGGTCGTCTCTATGTGTCGCTTCTCTTCTATTCTTCTTGTATTTACTATAAACTGCGTCATGCATCTACTAAGTGATAAACCACTTACATTTTGGACCAAACGTGGTAAATACACGAACAACGTTGTCTGAAATCTTAATTTTTTTCAACAACAATAAATCTCAAAAATTGAAATTATTCCTATCATTTATATTGATAATTGATGTGGCTAAAATCTATCCGCAAGTATACGAGATCAGTTATAGTAATCAAGTGTTGATCTCACAGAGACCAATGTAATATTAATTGAAACGCTACCAGTGAACTAGGCCGTAAAATAAGGAATTGGGGAAAACTATAATTAAGCTAACTGATAAAAATAAATAAAAAGGATAAAAGCAATAGGATAAATGTGTCTAAGGTTAAAGATCACCGCTGATGCAACAGTAAATAAAATAACATTTCACCTGAATCTAGTCCAATTATTTAAAGGTAAGCTATCCAAGGTAATCTACTAACTCATTTCAGACGAAAGTAAATGTGTCTGGACTAAACTAACACTCGATGTCGCGCAGAGCTAATCTCATCCAAACCCTTTAACGCACTTAGAGTCTAGGAATAAACTAAATAACATTCGCTGTCGCGCTCCGCTAATCCAACTCAAACCTAGAGCATATATGATAGCCTATTAGTCCTCAAGAGTAATTAAGTTGTTGTCGCACAAATAACACTCAGGTTCAATTCCTAGGATTTCAGTAGAAGTTATCACCTCTCAGTCTCAAACCCTACCTGACTACCTATTAAAGTTATCACCTTTCAGTCTCAAACCCTAATAGGATCCATTTCGCATAGGCTAATATGGGCATAAAGCATCTAGGAACGCATCAAATACTATTTCAATTCAGGCAAAGAAATAATTCTAATTACATACACAATCGTCGGGATCACCCCAATCTTAGAACTCGGAATTTATCCAAGCATAATAGAAGACATATTCAAAAGATTTAAACTAGCCAACAACATATATGAATTATTCAATAAATACGGGTGATAAGATAACTTAGTCTCAATAGCGAAAATAATCCAAGTTGATAAAGACTAGAACAATAAACACCGTCTTCAAATTATGCAAAGGCCAAAAATTCCTTCTTGAAATTCCTCCCTACGTACGACCGTGTTCAACTCCAAATTAAACAAAGATAAAACAAGGGGGTTCGGTTTTGCACCGGTTTTTTTAGTTTTCGCACCAGGTGATAAACACCACCTGGTAGCGTTTAATTTTTATTTTTTTTAAACGTCACAGTGTGGCATTTAATTTTTTTTGTATTTTTTAGGAATTATTGAGATTTAACCAAAAAAAAATCGGTTCGATTAAACCGGGTCCATTTTAAACGCTATGCACCTATGGGAATTGTAAACGCTACTACGTAGCGTTTAAAATTCAAACGATAACTTTTAAATGCTATGACCACTTTGTTGGTGTAGAATATGAGTATTTATCTTAGTTTGTATTTATGTATATTTATAATGAATACCAATGTTTGTGAAATAAATAGGATTATTCTAGTGGCACCAACTTTGTGAGTGTAGATTTTTCTTCGCATTTTACTACGGATGAGGAATGGGGTGATAGACAGAGTATGATTCAATGGGTTCGTTTAGTGGGCAAGGAACTGAATATTTTGATTCTCATACAAAAATCATGGGATCGAAAGGTGATACTATCATGTGAGAAGTCTGGATCATACAGACCGGTGAAGAATAAGGCGGTCGAAAGTTCTGAGCCAACCCCTAAATCGAACCGGTCAACGAGGACAAAGAAGAGTGAGTGTCCGTTTAAGATGCACGGGTTGTTATCAAAAGAGAGTAAGTGGAGCTTAAAGGTCATCTGTGGATGGCACACCCATGACATCCCAATATCCTTAATAGGGCATACTTTTGCTGGATGCCTCGATGCAGATCAAATCGAGGCGGTGAAGTTGTTGTTTGCCACCAGCTCGACGCCGAAGAACATTATTTCTCTTTTTGTCAGAGTAGACCCGAAATGCTTGACATCAAGGAGTCAAGTGTACACTTGCAAGGCTAGGGAGAGGAAGAAATCCAGGGGCCATTTGACGGTGACACAATTCACGTTGGAATTTCTAAGGTCTAAAGGATATTATGCGGACGTTGAAAGGTTTAAGGTTAAGATGAAAGAAAAGGGGAAGTATGTGGTGAAGGAGGTTGTGAGTGATCTTTTTATTAGTCACCCCGACTCCAAGCACTTATTGGGTTTGTTCCCCCACGTCGTCATTATGGATACAACCTACAAGACCAACATGTAATCTTTAGTTTTAACTTTTCACTACATTTGCACTATCTAATTGCATCTTATTTTCTTTTTGAATGTACATGTATAGGTACGGTATGCCGTGTTTGGAGTTTGTTGGGTTCACTTGCATAAACCTTAACTACTGTATTGCCATCGTATTCATGCGAAATGAGACAATGGAGCACTACGTATGGGCCATGCGGCGTTTGGAATCCTTGTTCGGTAAAAAAGAACCTACGGCGATCATGTCAAACCGAGATTTGGCAGTTATAAAGGATGTACCAATAGTCTTTCCCAATGCACACCATTTGTTGTGTAGGGTCCATGTGAACTGCAATGTTGAAGCAAAGGTCACCGGGAATATGTGCAACAAAAGTGTTAAGCATTTTACGGGGAATATCCGTTGGTTGTTGAGGTCACCCACGGAGGATGTGTACGAGTCACGGCTTAAGTATTTGAGGGACAAGTGGAAGAAAGGTACGTTTATAAAGTACGCCGAGGAAGTTTGGCTTAACGAGCACAAAAAGAAGTTAGTTGATGCATGGTCTAATCATATTCTTCATTTCGCCACAAGATCATCAAACATGTAAATTATTTATAAGTGAGTATTATTGCAAACTTAAGACAATATGGGATGATGTTGGCTATCTTGATGTTATGCATGTTTGTGAATGTGGTAGAATGGCTGCTTGTACTTGTAATCTTGCTAAGAAATTTCAGGATAAATAAGCAAGAAACAAACTCCTTCAATTCTTGATGGGATTGAGTGAGGAATTTGATGGAATAAGAGGAAATATTCTATCACAAGATCATATGCCGACTATTAATAGAGCTTTTCATCTTGTTGAGCAAGTTGAAAGGCAGAGAATTGTGACTGGATCAATGAATGCTAATCCAGATGGTTCTGCATTTTCTGTCAATAACTTCACTAGTCGTCAGTATCAACAACTTCAACCTTATTTCCATCCAAGGGATGGATCAAAGAGGGGTAAGGTTGATAAAAGATGTGATTTCTGTCATCACCAGGGGCATTTGAAGGATCAATGCTACAAGTTAATTGGATATCCACCTAATTGGAAGAGTAGACAGCCAGAGAGGAGAGCCAATGATGTAGGTACTGAGGTGGATAGGCAGCATGATAATCCTTTAGAGAATGACAGTGTTGTATCAGTTGATTCTGCATTAGTTAATGTAGTATGTCATGAAATGGTGAAGTTGTTTCAGAATAGAGGTGGTGCTGCATCTTCATCCTCATCAGCCAATTTTGCAGGTATTGTTTCTTCTTGTACAAGTAGTTCAGAATGGATCATTGACACATGAGCTACATATCACATGATTTTTTATTAGTCATTGTTTATGTTTAAGAAATCTTTGCAGAGGCCAATTAAGGTTGCCTTACCAGATGGTAGTATTAAAGATGTTGAGATCATTGGTTTAGTTAGAATTTATGAAATGTTGACTATACACAATGTGCTTTTGGTGAATGGATTTAAGCACAACTTGATGTATGTTACCAAGCTGATAGATGAGCATGGTTTGTTTGGAAAGATAGAATCTAATAGAATTCTATTTCAGGACCATATCACTAAAGGAATTGTGATTGAGGGACAGAGAGTTGGAGGACTCTTTGTCACCAGGACTGACATCCATGAGAGAAGCAGTGTTTGTTCATAAGAAGTTGTTAAGTAAGCTATGATAGAAAAAGCTAATAATGTGACAAATGTAAAAGCTTTCTTATAGCTTGTTATATGACAGACTTGGGGTCCTTACAGAACTCCAACTACCTCAGGTGCATCTTATTTCCTCACTATTCTTGATGACTGTACTAGGTTTACTTGGGTTTATTTACTCAAGTTTAAACATCAAGTCAAAGTTGTACTTAGCTCATTTGTCATCTATCTCAAGAACTAGTTTGGTGCTTCTGTTAAGATGTTTTGGAGTGATAATGGTACAGAATTTGTGCAACAAGGTTGCAGAGAGTTGTTTGCTAGCTATGGCATTCTGTATCAGAGAAGCATTCTTGGGAATCCACATCAAAATGGCCGGGTAGAGAGAAAGCATATGCATATTGTAGAAACTGCCAGGGCAATAAGACTTCATGCCAACTTACCTATTAAATTTTGGGGAGAGTGTATTATAGTTGTTGTGCATGTTATAAATCTTCTTCCTAGTTCTGTCTTGAAATGGAAGATTCCATTTGAATTGTTGTATCATAAACCAACTGACTTCACTGAGTTAAGGATTCTTGGTTGCTTGTGTTATGGCAAGCCAAATGTGGTAAAGAGGGATAAGTTTGGTGCTCAATCCAAGAAGTGTGTTTTTGTGGGTTATCCAGTGGGTCAAAGAGGCTACTTGTTATATGATTTAGAGACACACAACATTTTTTGCTTCAAGAGATGTTGTTTTTAGAGAAGATTCTTTTCCCTTCAAGGTTGCATCTTATGTTATAAGAGATGGTATGACAGTATCTCATTCCCAGTTGCCTTTAGTCAATACTGTTGTTGATGAGCATTTAGACTTTCCTGTAGCACTTGTTTCTTCTATTGCTACACCCTCAGTGTCGCCACAACCTAGCTCATCTCTTATTATTTCTCCTGCTCCTCCTATTTTGAGAAGATCTTCTAGACCTCGCACTCAATCTACAAGACTTCAAGACTATGTTTGTGCTCTTCCATCTACTTCTGCTTATCAATCTTCTAGATTTGTAGAGTTCTCAGATTTTCCTGCAAACTATGTTGCCTCATTGTATAATACATGCTCTATTTCCGAGCCTCATTCCTATGCACAGGCTCGAGGTCAACCCTGTTGGAAAAAGGCAATGGCTAAGGAGTTGGCAACTTTGGAGACTAATAAGACTTGGGAGTTGACTGAGCTTTCTACAGGACACAAGGCAGTAGGCTCTAAGTGGGTTTACAAGATCAAATTCAAGCCTAATGGTAGTGTTGAAAGGTATAAATTGATAACACCTAATTTATACATATTTTAGGAGTCTAGTTGTATATTAGATTAGATTATTTTCATGCATATTTTATTATTTTAATAATTAATTTTATATTATTTTGTGTTCGGAGTCTACACTCGTATTTTTGTGATTTCAGATATTTTGGGTGCAAATTTAGAGACGATACGAAACTATTGTTAAAGATGTCAAATAAAGGCCCGACCAGTAATTAATATTAGGCCCAAGTGGACACAATCTCAAAATGCTGAAGCAGATTGGCAACGTGGGCCGGCCCACTGGAATTCTTGCAGGCGGCAGATGAGGCTGTAGGATTAGTCAAGTGAATTAGGTTAGTTTAATATATATATGGTTACGTAGCTTTAGTTTAGATTTTTATGCTAGTTTTGCTTTAGATTTGGTTTTCTTTTAGCTTTACCACCGCACAGTGCAAGAAATTAAAGAGGGAATTTTTGGCCTAAGATTCGGTATTATTGTTCTAGATTTTGATCAACTTGAATTATTTTGTTATTGAGATTTAGATTTCTTATCTCCCGTATTTATTGAATAATTCATATATGTTGTTGGCTAGTATAAATCTATTGAATATGTCTTCAATCATGCTTGGCTAAATTCATAGTTCTAAGGTTGGGATGATCCGATAATGCGTATATAATTAGAATTATTTATTTGCCTGTATTGAAATAGTATTTGATTCAATCTTAGATGTTTTATGCCCATATTAGACTATGCGATATGAATCTATTAGGGTTTGAGACTGAAATGTGATAACTTTAATAGGTAGTCAGGTAGAGTTTGAGACTGAGAGGTGATAACTTCTACTAGAATCCTAGGAATTGAACCTGAGTGTTATTTGTGCGACAACAACTTAATTACTGTTGAGGATTAATAGGCTATCATAGATGTTCTAGGTTTGAGTTGGATTAGTGGAGCGCGACAGCGAATGTTATTTCAGTTTATCTCTAGACTCTAATTGCGTTAAAGGGTTTGGATGAGATTAGCTCTGCGCGACAACGATTGTTAGTTTAGTCCAGACACGTTTACTATCGTCTGAAAGGAGTTAGTAGATTACCTTAGATAACCTACCTTCAAATAATTTAGACTAGATTCAGATGAAGTGTGATTTTATTTACTGTTGCATCGTTGCAGTGATCCTTAACCTTAGACACATTTATCCCATTGATTTTATCTTGTTTTATTTGTTAGCTTAATTATAGTTTTCCCCAATTTCATATCTTTCCGGCCTAGTTCACTGGTAGTGTTTCAATTAATATTACATTGGTCTCTGTGAGATCGACACTTGACTAATACAACTGATCATGTACACTTGCGGGTACGTTTTAGCCACATCAAGTTTTTGGCGCCGTTGCCGGGGATCGAACCCGGGTCACCCGCGTGACAGGCGGGAATACTTACCACTATACTACAACGGCCAATTTGTTAATATTAGTTGTCACCTTTATTGGTGAGTCTAGGTCATTATTTTTGCATTGATTTTTTTTTCCTTTTCTTTGCGGGCTATTCAGAAAGAGTCGAACAAATGAATTCAGGTATGTATGAGGTAGATTCTCACCCTTATCTTTCTTTTAGGCCTAATATAAGCACTCAGAGGTATGATTTTGAACATTCTAATTTGGGTTATCCAAACCCAAATACTTTTAACCTCTTCTGTGAGTCTTGTGGAGCTGCAGATCATGATCGTACATGTTGTCACGTAACTTTGGGGGAAGCAATTGAAAGAATATCAAATTCTCGCTCTCCTAGTTGGATGACACCGCCACACATACCGCTCCAGCCTGAGCCCATTAAGTCCATTCAAGATCGTATGCTTGATGACTTCATCTTAAGACGTGATAGGGAAGTTGAGAAGATTGCTATTGCTCTTGGTCAAAATGTTAAAATTCTTAGTCAATTTTTAATTACGTTTGACCGTGTAACAACCCAAGTTTTATCTCTTTCAGGTACGGTGGACTCTTTGAAGACTCAAGTAGATACATTAACCACTCAAAATCAAAAGCTAAGAGATCAAATTGCTGAGTTGGTTAATCCAAAGTTGCATGTAGAGCCACCTGAAGTGCATTATATTGGACGTTGTGTAACATCCCAGGCCAAGCTACCCCAGCCACCCAACGGTGCCGGCGTCGATACTGGTGCCGCCTGGTTGTCCAAGGGCATGCAGCCCACACACCCAACCCTTCCCCCATTTAAATGGGTAGGTTGTTGCCCACGGGGATCGAACCCGGAACCTTTAGATACAAGGGCAATGCCTTACCACTTGTATCACCAATTGCGCACCAGGCGGCACCAGTACCGGCGCCGACACCGTTGGGTGGCTGGGCGGCTTGGTGGCTGGGGTAGCTTGGCCTGAGATGTTACAAAAAAGTACACTTTGAATGAGATGGGCTCCGACCTTATTGGGCCAGCCATTTCTCTATCCATGGGCTGCAGCCCATGTACCCCAACCAAATCCCCATGGCTGGGAGGTTGTCCGTGAGTCTCGAACACGAGACCTCACGCTTTAACAAGCAGCTTAACGCCCACTTGTTACCAATTGTGCTGCAGATGTGATACCCCGTAATTTTGTAAGGCTATTTTGGAATTTTGGGATTTTTTCGGAAAGCCCGTTTTGTACGTCGGATTTAATTCTGAGAGCTTAAGACATTCTGTAATGTGCTCTACCTCTGTAATATTTTTCTCAGTGAAATAACATACAGTCGACGCATTTTGGGAGTTAATACTCGTTCGTGTACAAATATATTTAACACGGGGTTAAATTTATTGCCCAAGAGTTATCATGCAATGGGCACTAAAGTACAAGTTTGTTACCCTAAGGTTTTTATCCAAGAGGCAAAGTGCAAGGTTATTACCCAAGGGATGAGAAGGAAGCTTTCTACCTCCTTCCTTCACCTTGGAGCTTGCCTATTTAAGGAGGACATTGGGAGGAAGAGAGAGCTCACACTCTCAAAGCTCTCAAACTCTAAAAAACGCTCTCTTCGGGAAAACTCAAGTCGAACGTCGGAGCTCGTTTGGTGTCGTTTCCGGTGGCCAAGAGAAGCTTGGGAGGCCCTTAGAAGCCTAGAAACCAAGCAAGGCGAAAGACGAGCCAAACCGATCGTCGAGGGTGAGTTTTTCCTCTCGTATTTCAGTTTCTATTTAGCGACGGCGACCGCCGGATAGAGGCGGAGACCGCCGGCTTGAAGGCGGCGACCGTCGGCCAGAACACGGCGCCCGCCGTGATGAGCACAGCGACCGCCGTGAAGAGCCCGACGACCGCCGTGAAGAGCCCGACGCCCGCCGTGAAGAAGGGCCAACCGCCGGGAAGAAACGCCTTTGAGCGGCGCCCGCCGCGTGGGAGGCGGCGCCCGCCGCGAGGAAGGCGGCGCCCGCCGTGGTAAAGGCGGTGCCCGCCGTGGTGAAGGCGGCGCCCGCCGCAAGTGGGGCGGCGCCCGCCGCAAGTTTGGTGTTGGCCGGTTGCTGTCGTGGCTTCCGTGGCCTTCGTTCGGGTTTCGTTTCCTTCGATTCCTTTCGTTCTTTCTTAGATCTGTATTGTTGTTATGTCGGATCTAACTTAGGGTTTCTCTTATGGGTCGACTCGAAGGTTGTTGTGCTGTCAGAGCTATACACGTGTCGAGCCCGGAATCCCGTCGTTAGACTTCATTCAAACTCTGCGGATTCAGGCAAGTGGCGGTTCGCTCTTGCTCATCGTTCCATATTTATATTAATTATCAGTTGTTTATCTGAGTAATTAATTTGGAATGATTACTGTGTTTATCTGAAAATGGTTTTATAAACTGTTTTGGAAACTGTAATAATGATACTAATAGGTTGTATATCTGTTAGAACAACGCTATTATTTATGTTCGCCTTGAGGGCATTTATGTGGATTTATCATGAACTATTGTTGTGCTTGAACTGTAAGTTAGCACGAGTATTCGTAGGAACGCCTGGATTCTGAGAGGTCCATTCGTTTCTTTATAACTGTTAAGGGCGAGCAAGACCCTACGATAGTAGAAGCTTGGACTCTGTGAGGTTCATTCCTTCGATATAAGTCCAGAGGCTTGGATTCCGTGAGGTCCATTCCTTAGTTGTATGTCCTGCGTGACAGAGCATATGTTTAAAAGCTTATAATGTAATGTGGGTTTTGGAATTTAATAAGATAAAGTGCCCGAGTGCACATAATTAATATACATTTGGCGAGTAGTGCAACTAAGTAAATAGTGCAACTAGGAAAGCCCGTCTCGACTTTTGATCAGAGTACGTTCTCTTTCCAATCTGGATTCGCTGTAAGTGATGAGGTTGGTCGTGAACCGAAACATCTAAGTCAACTTTTAAATCACTGATGTCTGATTCTTTAACGTTCCAGATTTGTCATATTTTCTTAAAGACTCAATCTCTTGGAGTCTCTTTTCAGGTCGATTTCTGTGAAGATTCAGTCTTCCAGAATCTTCTCTTGTGCATACCTCTTGTTTATTCAAGTAGGAGTATGATGGTTGACTATCGTCATCTGTTATTATTCGAGAAGCGATGAGTCTAACCTAATACGACTGCTTCGAACCACTCTACTTTGTACCCTTGCATAGTCTATTCAGTAGACTAACCAACCGCAATTGTTCTCTGCATGGTTGGTTGGTGTCATCCGTTCGATTCGGCACATCAGATAGAGCGAAGATGAGGAGACTAGATTGACTATGAAGACGACGATTGTTTTTGGATGTTTTTAATAATTTCTTTTAATCAGGTTGAGATCCTTGGGAGATGACCATTGTGGTCAAGATCCTTGTTTGTAATATATTTAAAAGACTTCTGCTGTACCTTGTTTAAAGACTTCCGCTGTACTTTGTTAAACTCTGTGTTTGTCCTATTCGGGATTGGGATGTAATCCCGTGACTCATGTTTAATATGAATAAAGTTATCATTTTGTATCATTGTATTTCATGGTTTGTATTCAAACGGTAAAGCCTTGGGTGATCTCGGTAAGGAACACTGATGTCACTGTCGGTAATACCTTTCCAAATGGGTTCAGATTTGGGGGTGTTACACGTTGCACCACCATTTTACAACGAGTTGAAAAGGAATGGGAAGAGCCACAATTGGATAGAAGAGAGCTTACCCAGCTGACCAAGGAGGACCCTATACTTGATGAATTTGAGCTATCACAGAACGCTACCCCGATCACAAGCACCAATACCTGCTGTAAAGTGCAGGAAAAACTTCCTGATATATTGCCTGATGTAGCTATGTTACCACAAGTTGCATTGGAAATTCAAGATCCTAGGGTGGAAGCTAATCTTAAAAGGTCGAAGTAGACGGAAAAGAAAAAGAAAAAGAAGCTCTGCTGAACGAGATCGAATTGAGTTTAAGGAAGAGGATCAAGTGATTCTCTATCATCATAAATCGAGCATGTTTCCGGAAAGCAAGGGTACAAGATGGTCCGGTCCATACTACCTGAACCGAGTTCTTCAAAATGATTATGTTGAGTTATGACATAAAAACTCGGGATATTTCAGAATGCGCAAGATTCGACTAAAGTCATACAAAAAGCCTGATCCGATTGAGTTGGGTGTCACCGACCCGCCCAATCCGAATCCTTGACACTGGTAAAGGTCTGACCGACGACCTAAAATAAACACTTTTTGGGAAGTAATCCAAGATAAATTTTATTTTATTTTCTCTAAAAAAAAGTATGCGACACGATTTGTAACACACCGTGCGTTTCACCAGGATAAGTTACCGTCAATTTTCTCGAATTTTTCTTTTTATTTCTTCCTCCCTCTGTTTCTTTTTCTGTCTCTGGCTCTCTGCCGCTCCAGCCCCAAAACACCATCTCTCCCTCATCTCTCACCCTCTCACCGGCGACCCTCCAACCCAAGCCTCCGACCCACCACTCATACCGCCATCGAGCCCCTGCGACCACACCAGATCCGCGCCGGAGAACCCCGCCCCGCGTCCAGCCGAACTCGCCGGCGACCCACACCTGCTGCAGCCCTGACGCACCGCTCGCGACCCATCGGCGAGCTACCTCGACCAACCCACTGCTGCGAGCCCTGCACCAGACCGCCGGACCGACCCCAACTCCGACGCATTCCTTCCCTGTCATCACCACCAGTGCTGTGCAGCCCTCCTGAAGGTTTAGTGATTCTTTTTAATGGGAGATTGTTTTATTTGTGTTCACAGGGAAGATTTACTTTAGTAGTTGAAGTTGACATGAATGGGGGTAGTGCTGAGAATTGAATTTGCTTATATAAGGATGGAATAGTTCTCTGCTTAACTAGTGTTAACTAATATTCTATATTGTTGGCATTGGATAATTTGTGACAAGTTTGTGTTTAGATTTGGAATCATTCTCTTTTGTGCTGAACATGTGTCTAATTTTTACCTAAGCATGTAATTACATTTTTATGCCTATTAAGTACTGGAATGTGTAGTCTTGTTTTTGGAATTTGCTTTGTCTATGTTGTGTGCAGTGCTATTTGAGGACAAAAGCGGCTGAAATTCCTCTTGAAATGCCTCCCATACTTTACCTTGTTTGTTTGTCTTGCAGAAATTCCTCTTGAAATATTTCGGTTGTTGATATTCTAATTGATTTTAAGCATGTTGATGAGAATTTTTATATTTTTCAATGTTTGAGTTAGATCATGTATTTAGTCATTGATTGAGACTAATTAGGACTGAAATTCTAGACAAATAACCCGTGAGTTTTTGATCCTTAGGACTGTACTTACTTGAGTCCTCTTATTTCCTTTCATGTGTGTGATTCTCACTTTGATTGCTTTATCTCTAGAACTTGCGTTTAAAACTTATTTTGAGATCACGTTTATGACTTTTGTACATGATATAAAAATGATTGAGACATTGTTTTTAATTATTAGCCTATATTTCCCTTTACCACCCTTATATAGTATTCCTCTGCTTGAAGCCCGTTGAGCTTAATTAGCCTATTTCTTTGGAAGCTCCACAAAAACATCTCGAGCCTAATGATTAGCCTTTTACCCATCCGGGAATTAGGATGATTTGTTTGTTTGTTTTTATGGTTGCAAGCCAAGCTTGGGGGAGTTATTTGTATGGTGTGGTATTGTTGAAAGTGTTTTGGCTTTTGAAAAAAAAAAGATAGAAAAAAAAAGAAAGAAAGAAAGAAAGAAAGAAAGAAAAATGAATTGAAAAAAAAAGAGACAAGAATAAATGGTGTTTTGTTGAAAAGAATGGTACGTGAAATCCTCTAAGTTTGGTTTTGTCTTGGTTAGTTCCTCTTTCCCGGATTTAGCATCACATGGCCAAATTATATCCATACCTTTCTTTTTACCTGACCCCATTACAACCCAATAAAAGTCATCTTGATTTATGCTATGTACAAAGTCCCTAGTGGTGGAGATTTAAGACACTGATGCAAGCTTATGTTAGATGAGTTTTCAAAGTAGAGATTCGAGCGAAAACACTTATCCCTAAACACATGAGTGAGAGTGATTCTTATTTTTTATCCTAAGTGAGGTCTAGAATGGATATTGTACTTAGTCTCTTTAATGATTATTTGCATGCTTTGATGATTACATTGTTAAATATTTAAGTTTTCATGGACTTGCTTGGATATTGATTAGGTAGAAACAACCTTTGTATTTCTTGTGGAATTTTGAACTACGTTCTTGCTTGAGGACAAACAAGGTTTATAAATCTAGGCTTGTGAGTAAAGGGTACAATCAGGTAGCAGGAAAAGACTATAAATTTACTTTCTCTCCAGTTGCTAAATTGGCTACAATCAGACTTTTGCTTGCTCTTACAACTACTCAGTCATGGAATGTGCATCAACTTGACATAAATAATACCTTTCTCCATGGCTATTTGGAGGAAGAGGTTTATATGACACATCCTTTGGACTATTCCACTGATAAGCCAGGTCATGTATGCAAGGTGTTAAGATCCTTATATGGCTTGAAACAAGCTTCTCGGCAATGGAATATTGAACTAACATGTTTCCTTGTTCAGTTGGGTTATGTTCAGTCAAAATGGGATTATTCTCTCTTTGTGAGGAAATCAGGTGATAAAATTGCTATTGCTTTGGTCTATGTTGATGATTTGTTGCTAACTGGTAATGATGAAGAATTTTTACTTTCTACCACGACAACTTTACATCATAAATTCACCGTAATTTGGCTCAACAACATCTTGCGAGATCTTCATGTTGAGGTTCCTCTGCCTATCACCCTCTACTGTGATAATAAAGCAACTCAACATATAGCAGCCAACCCGGTGTTTCATGAGAGAACTAAGCACCTCAACATTGATTGTCATTACGTGCGAGACAAAGTTTGTGAAGGGTTCCTTCTAACTTCTTACATCAAGTCTCAATTGCAGCTTACAGATGTCCTAACTAAGCCTCTCAGTGAAATGCAACATAAATTTTTGCCTTTCAACTTGGGTTTGGTTTCTCACCCCAATTCCAACTTGAGGGGGGTTGTAGAGACTCAACTGTTAGTTGTTAGTTGATGTGTCATTCACACATGATTCCCACGTGACATTTGTAACAACCTATAAAGTTTGCATTTCACTAGTGTAACAGATTGCTTCATTCGGATATTTTTCCCTCTCTGTTGAGAGCTTGAATCTTTTGCTTTCGTTTGATGATGAATCTCAATCTTCGTTCATCTCTTTTGTGTTAATGATCATTTTTTTACTCAGAAAGAAAGAGAACCTTGAACATTTAATTTCGATTGCGAGAGAGACGCTTAAGAGAGCGTTCGGTATAGCTGGACGGAGTTGGAAAAAATAATTCCAGGTAGTGTTAGCTTGCCCGAGTGTGTTCGGTGAGCAGCTTGAAGTAGTTGGAGGGAGATGAGAGCAGATGAATGAAGATGGAAATATGGGGAAAATGCAAGCAACTCGAAGGAGATGAAAGAAGGTGGGTGTACGGATTTGACGACTTTTACCCCTCCGATCAATTAAAAAATCAGAGCAACACATCTATGCAACTCCACCGATCGCACAACCCAAATTAAGGAGAATCCAATCCAACTCTGTTGCAACTCCACAGATTTCTCCTTCATTTTTCCAAAAATAAAAAAACATTAATATTAGGTCTGTGTATATTCACCATCGATTCGTGCCAAAAATCAAATCCAATCCAGAAATTTATACACGAGCGGCGGCGACGAAGGATAGGGCAGCGGTAGCGGTGTTCTTGGCGGCACCACTAGTGATGTGTCCTTGTCTCGTGTGACAAGTCGAATTGCCAAAGGTGACGACTTTTGGATCTAGTCTTGGTTGAGAAGTCACTCGTCTACAGTATTCTGTTGTGGAACGTGGTGATGATGATCGCGAACGGAAGAACGCGGTGAATCGGTGGCGATGGAAACGATTGATGGAATGATGGAAGCGGTGGCAGAAGCGATTGAATGGATGGATAGACGACTTGAAGAGACAAGCCGTTAGTGTCGTAGCGTCGACTGCGGAGGGGATAAACTCGATGGAGATCGAGTGGTTGTCGTAGCGTCAGCGGCGGAGTGAATGGGGATGAGAGGGATATGGGTGACGTCTGATCAAGGGAAGGAGGGATTAACACTCGACTTTAAACCTTGAACTTTAACTTGAACGTGAGAAATAAAGAGTACAAAGTAGGGTATAAATAGGGAAGGGGTCTCGACCAAGACCTAATGGGCTTGGGTCGAAACGAGCCTAAGGGCTAGCCCATGCAAGCATGCAAAAGGCACAAACCCTAAAAGATAAAAAGGAAACTATCTTAAACGCTATAAATAAGGAAATTATCTAAAACGTTGTAAATAAGGAAACTATCTAAACAAGCTGGAAATACCAAATATAGATAATGTCTTAAAAAGAACGCGTGAAACTCATGGACGCGTTGAAGGCTTTGAAGAGATCATCGCGTGAGACGACGAAGTGTCAAAGTCTTCAGAATAACGCGTTATTTCACAGTCTTCAGAATTTCCAATGGTGGCGAGGACGACGAGCCTTGGATTGGTCTCTGGGCTTCCTTGGCTGGCGGCGGCGCGTGCGATAAGTGACGCGACGGCGGCGGCGATGGCCTTGGACCTAGACCTTGTTACTGGGCCCTTTGAGCGTAGGCTTATGGCTTCTTCATCGTCTTGGGCCGTCATGGGAGGCAGGGTCACATCACCCTCCCCCACTTAGCTGTGAAGCGTCCCCGCTTCACCATCATCAAACTCTGGCTCAACATATGGAGTCAAATCGGCCACGTTGAAGGACGCGTGGACTCCAAAATCTGGTGGGAGCTCGAGTTGATAGGCGTTGTCCCCTATGGCCTTTATCACGCGGTAGGGGCCATCTCCACGTGGTGCTAGTTTGTGCTTTCGTTGCAAGGGGAACCTCTCTTTTCGTAGATGCACCCAGACAAGGTCCCCGAGGGCAAAGACGACGCGGCGACGGCCTGAATTCTTCTACGAGGCATACTGCGCGGCCCTCCTCTCGAGCTGCTCCTTTGTCTTTCGATGAAGCTCTTGGACTTGCTCAGCGCGATGTGAGGCGGATATGTGCACTGGGTCTCGGAGAGGGCGCGGCGACAAATCCAGTGGTGTCAAGGGGTTGATGCCATACACCACCTCAAAAGGTGTCAACTTGGTCGCCGTGTGCCTGAATCTATTGTAACAAAACTCGAGAATTGATAGTAAGTCCTCCCAACGCTTAGGGTTGGCTTTGAGCATCGTGCGAAGGAGGGCTCCTAGAGTTCTATTGGTGACATCCGTTTGGCCATCGGTTTGGGGGTGATAGCTAGTCGAGAATAGGAGTTTGGTTCCTAGCTTTCTCCAAAGAGTTCTCCAAAAATGACCAACAAACTTAGAATCCCTGTCACTAATAATTGTACGCGGGACTCCATGAAGACGCACCACATACTCAAAGAATAAATCAGCAATCTCACTAGCACTATGGGTGGTCTTACAAGCTATAAAATGTGCCATCTTAGAAAATCTATCTACGACCACAAAAATAGAGTCTTTACCTCGTCTAGAGAGGGGCAAACCCGTGATGAAATCCATAGACAAATCTTCCCAGGGGGCACTCGGAATGGGCAAAGGAGTGTAGAGGCCGTGAGGACTAGACTTAGCTTTGGCTCTCTAGCAAGTCACACAACTCCTACAAAATCTAGTCACTTGGTGGGTCATGTTAGGCCAAAAGAAATGTTCTCTCAGCGCGTCTAAGGTCTTCCTAATCCCAAAGTGTCCACGACTCGCGTGTGTTTCCTCAATCAATAGGAGCCTAATGGAAGATCTAGGAATGCATAGACGACTAGCCTTATACAAATAACCCTCAGAAAGGTAAAATGTCTCAAACTCACGCGATCTCAGGCAGTGCTCAAGAATAGGGGCAAAGAAAGGGTCACTAGCATATAAATCTTTAATCAAAGCAAAACCCAAAATCTTAGTTTGCACTTGAGTCAAGAGAACATACCTGCGGGACAACGCGTCAGCAACGATGTTGTCTTTCCCTTTCTTGTGAACAACGACATTAGGGAATGTCTCCAGAAACTCCACCCAGCGAGCATGGCGGCGATTGAGGTGAGCTTGGCTCTTCAAGTAGCTCAACGCGGCATGATCACTGTGGATGACAAAATCACGCGGCCAGAGGTAGTGTTGCCAAGTCTTCAGCACGCGTACTAAGGCATAAAGCTCTTTGTCGTAGGTGGGGTAATTAAGAGTGGCTCCTATGAGCTTCTCACTGAAGTAGGCAATTGGCCTCTTTTCTTGGTGTAGCACACCACCAATGCCTATGTCAGAGGCATCACACTCTACTTCAAAGTGTTTGGTGAAATCTGGAAGCTGGAGCAATGGCGCTTGGCATAACGCGGTCTTCAAGGCGGAGAAGGCGCGTTCATGGGAATCCTGACACAAAACCGTGCTTCCTTTCTTGGTGAGCTCGTGAAGTGGCGCGGCAATGGAGGAAAAGTCGCGTACAAAACGCCGATAAAAGCCCGCGAGACCGAGAAAGCTTCGCACTTGTGTCGGAGTTGTAGGCGTAGGCCAGTCCCTGATGGCCGCGATCTTTTCCTCGTCAACGCGTAAACCATCGCTACTAACAATGTAGCCCATAAAGTTGGTTGACGCGGAACAAAAGGAACACTTAGCCAGATTGGCGAATAGGTGCTCTTGGAGAAGACACTCTAACACTTGTCGAAGGTGATCGGCATGGTCTTCGAGGCTCCGGGAATACACAAGTATGTCATCGAAATAAACGACAACAAACTTGCCAAGGAAAGATCTCAACACGTGGTTCATCACGCGCATGAATGTGCTGGGCGCGTTCGTGAGCCCAAAGGGCATGACTAGTCACTCGTAGAGCCCATACTTGATTTTGAATGCCGTCTTTCATTCATCACCTTCTTTCATTCTGATCTGGTGATAACCACTCTTCAAATCAATCTTGGAGAAGAGTGTTGCGCCATGAAGTTCATCAAGCATATCATCAAGGCGGGGAATAGGGTGTCTATACTTGACTGTGATCTGGTTTATGGCACGACAATCAATACACATTCTCCAGGTGCCATCTTTCTTGGGCACAAGGATCACAGGCACAGCACAAGGGGAAAGAGATTCCCTTACGTACCCGCGATTTAGCAATTCTTGGACTTGGCGTTGTAGTTCATTGGTCTCTTTTGGACCAGCTCTATAAGCAGCGCAGTTGGGCAAAGAAGCACCTGGAACAAGATCAATCTGGTGCTCAATGCCTCTCAGGGGAGGTAATCCTTGTGGCAACTCATCTGGGAACACGTCCTGGAACGCGGCAAGCAACTTCGCGATCGATGATGGTAAGACCGCATTCTTCGACGATTCTGGTATGCACGGGGTTGGCACAAGTAGAAAACATGGTGCTTTGCCAGTGACACATGCAGTGAGGTCACTAGGCCTGGCCAAAAGAACGCGTTGCTCACAGGTTCCTTGCAAAGGACGCGTTGGGGGCAACGAATGATGTGTGGCACTTGGTGTCCCAGCTGTGGCATTGTGCTTCTTCTTGCTAGCGCCTGAAGGAGATGCAGTGTGACCAGATTGGGGCGTAGTGGATGCGGTCTCTATGGCCTTCTGGCGATCGCGTTCGACCTGGTCCTGCAAGATCTCATGGGGAGACATTGGATGCAAAGTGACGTGCTTTCCGTGGTAATTGAACACATAAGTGTTCAAATACCCGTCATGGAGCACGCGCCTGTCAAATTGCCATGGGCGCCCAAGCAAAATATGGGTGGCGTCCATTGCAATGACATCACAAAGAATAGAATCACAGTATTGTCCTATAGAAAAAGAAATTAAACATTGGCGAGATACTGTGTTACCTGGCCTAGAAGAAATCCATTGGAGGGCATAAGGTTGTGGATGAGGCGTCGTAGGCAATTTGAAGTGGTTGACAACCTTCTCATTCATAATATTTGCACAAGATCCGCCATCAATAATAACACTTAAGGAAGCTGTTTGGACTAGATCCCTTGTGTGGAACAAGTTCTCTCGTTGATCGCTTAAGTTGGCTTCCTTGACGGTGAGGAGATGACGCGTCACCAAGCTCAATGGTGTGCCCGCGTGCAGAGACGTGGGGTCGCAGTCATACGCGTCTTCATCCTCCTCTGCATTGTCTTCAGGGATCGCGTCAAGTGTGGCCTCCTCGTCCTCACAAGACTCGTAGCCGGCAGCGGCTGTGGAGAACAACACTTTGCGAGCATTGGGACAATCTTTCTTGTAGTGGCCTCTTCCACCACATTTGTAACACTCAATATCACGCGTGCGATCATTGTTCACTGGCGCATGTCTTGGCGCGTTCTATCACGGTGTGGTGGCCGGTGGCGCGGTCTTTGCTTTAAGGGCTTGGCTAGACGCGGTTGTGGTAAAGGCACTAGGGCGAACATTAGTAGAAGGTAAACCACTAGAGTTAGAAGAATACCTTTGTTGGCCACTGAAATATGTGTAAGACCTTCGGCGAGATAATTGTGCATGAATTTGCATCGCCGTGTGGGTGAGTGTGTTCATGTCTTTGATGGGCAAAATCTCGAGTTGATCACGGATGTTAGTGTTCAAGCCACTCAAGAATTTGGTCCTCAGAGTAGATGGTGCAACAGAGATGTTGACCTTGTAATACATGTCTTCAAGCTTGGAAAAGAACTCGAGGGGAGTCATCGATCCCTGGCGAGCCATGGAAATGTCCAATCTCATTTGATTCCGGTAGTCTGGAGGCACGTATTTCCTGGTCATTACATAGACTAATTGATGCCATTCAGTGACTCGTGCTCTGTGGCGTCGAACGCAATCATCTTCGAACCTATGCCACCACACGTAGGTGGCTCCTCGGAAGTTAAGCGTCGCGGCGTCAACATGGTCCTCAGGTGGCACACGATTATAGCGAAGAGTGTACTATGTAGCCTGCACCCATTCAAGAAACACAGAGGGGTTGTATTCACCATGAAAATGCTCAATTTTTACCTTGACGTGGGGTCGCTGGCATCAAGGTTGTTCTGGGGCTGGGTTGAACGCGTTGTGTGGGGCAGCGTCATAAATAGGGTTGTTAATGGCGCGCAATCCATGTGGTCTATCGCATCCAACGTGGTGTCTATCGCGTTGTTCACGATCTTCGCGGACAAAGTCATCCCTGGACGCGTAGGCGTCATCGCGTTGACGTCTTCGTGGCTGGGGATCAAAGTTGTCGCGTCGATTGTCTCGCTGTTGAACATCGCGGCGCTCGCCGCCAATGTCAGGAACGCGTTCTCCTCTGGGTCGGAGACGCGGCGAAGGTATCCAATCCGAAGGGTGATCCTGCAACTCAATGGGATCTCCAAGAGGTGGATGGAAAAATTTGGATTGACCATACCTGAGTCCTCGATCTCTTCGTCATCATACTCATCGAAGTCGTCTTGGACATTGGGTGTGATCGACGTGTAGCCATCGTCATAACGCGGTGTCCGGACACTTTGGTGTCGTAGATGATCGCGTACATCATGGCTGCGTTGCTGAGTAGGGGGTGTCCTCAAAGGATCATCGCGGGGGGCAGCTCCACGATCGCGGCGGCTGTGTCTTCGTGGCATCGCGCCGGCTTGGGCAGCTTGACGACGTCGGCTATCGCGTGGTGTAGAGGCTTGCACACGGCGTTGTGTTCTCCGAGAGGCATACCTGTCATCAAAATTGTAAGGGTCAGAGTACTCACCTCGATCATCCTCGGCGTCGTGGTCGTAGTCGGAGCCGTCGTCAAAGCCAGCAGGTGTGGCTCTGGGGACATAGCGGTCCGCGTGGGAAACGAAGCCTTGGCGACTCTCGATGACACTCTGCATTCTGTTGAGTTGTGGTTGATGTTGAGACGTCGAATGCAATTTGCCTTTGTCGACTCTCGTCTTCGATGGACCCGCGTCAGTAGCTCCAGGTGGAGGCGGCGCGTCCATAGCACTTGGGGGGTAGGAGTCGGCACGATGACGACTTTTGGATCTAGTCTTGGTTGAGAAGTCACTCGTCTCCAGTATTCTGATGTGGAACGTGGTGATGATGATCGCGAACGGAAGAACGCGGTGAATTGGTGGCAATGGAAACGATTGATGGAATGATGGAAGCGGTGGCGGAAGCGATTGAATGGAGGGATACACGACTTGAAGAGACAAGTCGTTAGTGTCGTAGCGTCGACTGCGGAGGGGATAAACTCGATGGAGATCGAGTGGTTGCCGTAGCGTCGGCGGCAGAGTGAATGAGGATGAGAGGGATATGGGTGACGTCCGATCAAGGGAAGGAGGGATTAATACTCGACTTTAAACCTTGAACTTTAACTTGAACGTGAGAAATAAAGAGTACAAATTAGGGTATAAATAGGGAAGGGGTCTCGACCAAGACCTAATGGGCTTGGGTCGAAACGAGCCTAAGGGCTCTGCAAGCATGCAAAAGGCACAAACCCTAAAAGATAAAAGGAAACTATCTTAAACGCTATAAATAAGGAAACTATCTAAAACATTACAAATAAGGAAACTATCTAAACAAGCTGGAAATACCAAATATAGATAATGTCTTAAAAAGAATGCGTGAAACTCATGGACGCGTTGAAGGCTTTGAAGAGATCATCGCGTTAGACGACGAAGTGTCAAAGTCTTCAGAAGAACGCGTTCTTTCACAGTCTTCAGAACTTCTGATGGTGGCGAGGACGACGAGCCTTGGATTGGTCTCTGGGCTTCCTTGGCTGGCAGCGGCGCGTGCGATAAGTGACGCGACAGCGGCGGCGATGGCCTTGGACCTAGACCTTGTTACTGGGCCCTTTGAGCGTAGGCTCATGGCTTCTTCCTCGTCTTGGGCCGTCATGGGAGGCAGGATCACATCAACTAGCGAAAAAGAGGAATTCGACCGAAGCTTGTTCTAGAGAAGAGGAAGGGAACCATGGTAAGAAATTAGAAGGAGGAGGTAATTGATTGAGAAGTAGGGTGTAGTTTCAGCAAATGTGTGAGAAATGTCAGAAAGAGTCTGCATGGGAGAAAGCAGAGCGATCGACAACCTCCGATCAAGGGAGGATGGGGGAGACGCCATCGCAGATTTGTGAGGTGAGGCCGTTAAGGATGGAGCAAAGAGTCAGGGTTGGGATTGGCGGTGAGAAGTGGTTTCAGTGGTAGAATGGGTGATGATTGGGGAGGCGGGAAGAATTTGACGGGCAGAGGAAGCCTTTGATGGAGGATGAAATATTAAGTCATTTGCAATTCATTGAGGGACATTTTAGTCATTTGTAATTTATTTTTACAATTCCAGCTTCTAAATGTTGAAGACTCATTTTATTTTCAACTACTTATTCAGTTCTTACTTCCAACAACTTGTTCCATCTTGATTCATCTCTAGCTACTAATTCCAGCTTCAGCTATATCGAACTGAGCATAAACGCTGTTTTGGGGCGAAAAGATCGGACGACCTAAATCGCCTTAGACGGGGTAACTAGTCGATCGGGTAATAGAAAACAATCCAAACCAAGCAGATAATTGACAAGCAAAGAGTAAATGTATAATAGCGAGATGATTTTATTAGATAATGTATTGATCGGATCGAATCGAGATACAACTTATCGTAGTTTAGACCGAGTGGTCGTGTAGGACTCGACCGATGACTTTTAGGTGGCGACCGGTGGAGAGTAAGCGCAGATGATTGCTAGAGAGCTAGGCGGGGAGCGTAAGTGTTGTTCTGATCCGTTTGTGAGCCAGAATGCTTGCATTCTCAGCGTAATTGTGTGCCTTCTCGCCTTATCTTCCTCGTCGTCCAAAAATGGTAAGTCCTTTTCCTTTGTTACCGTTATATTTTTTGCCATATATTTTATCTTCAATGCTGGGAGTAATGGTGAAGATTATGCCATTAAATCTCTGTAATTACGGTGGCTTAAATGTCGTGGCCGTTGCGTGATCTGGTCATTTAATGCATGGCGAGATTTTCGCGATCCTGTCGGAGGGCATTCGACCAGTGAAGTCTCGTCGCCTCCTCTGGGCTTTTCCTTTGTTCTTCCGATCTGCAGTGGGCTTGGGGTCGATTCTCCCGACTCGTCTTCTCCGGGGATGCCAGGCCCAACAATAGCCCCAAGTTGCCTTGGGCTTTCGGTTTAAGCAAGGAAAGTGGAATCCGAGGCAACTTCCGAAAACACGATCTCCACCATCATTTTTTGGCGCGTTTGCTCAGGGCTACGTGGCGCGTGATCGGGGCATGATGCGACGCCTCTGCAAATCTTCACTTCCCTCCATAAATTCAGAGCAGAGGGAATCGATTAGTCTTCATCCCATCTTCCTTTGCAAGTTCCTTCTGGTAAGCTTCTCAGTCTCTCTCGCCATAGTTTTCTAATTTCTCTAGTCATAGCTCTTTGATCTCTCTCTCTTTCCATTCTCGAAATGGTTTCCATCGAGGCTTCTGAGTCGTCGAAGACTCTTTCCGATTCTCGTGAAGGCGAAACTCCTCCTCGTTTCATTTTGAAGGAGTCGGATGCATTGACTAGAACTTTGTCCCAGGCGGAGCTGGATCAAGTTCTCCAAGTCGGGGGCTTTCCATCGGAGACGGTCGCCAGGTTGCCTCATCCAGACGAGAGGGCCGATGCGCGTTACGAGGGATGGATTTGCTTCTACGCATACCCGTTTAGAATAGGGCACAAATTTCCTTTCTCTCCCCTTGTCAGGGATTTTTTAGCCACTTTGGCGCTGGCGCCATGTCAAGTAATGTCTCAGGCGTGGAGAGTTCTTAGGGTTTTAGACCTTGTGAATGTTCAAACTGGGGCCGATTTTGATTTTGACGCTCTGTGGTATAACTACTTTATTGGGTCGAAGAGTTCCTGTCGCGTCCAGTTGTGTATCCGACATGGTCGGAAGCCCTTGGTGCAGAGCCCTGGTGTCAACGACCGCGGATGGGGGTCGAAGTTCTTTTTCGTCGAACGTTCTTCTTTGGAGAAGGAGGGAGAGTGTCCGTTTTTGTTGACGGAGTGGCGAATTGATAGTATGTATTTGTCTTCTCTTTCGCGTATTTTATGTGTCTTAACTCTTGCTTTAACTTTTCTTTTTTGTAGTCCCTGAACCAGAAGACCTAGAAGTGAGTAGTCGGTCGGAAGGCTTGTCGAAGATTGTCCTTGAAATTCCCGCGTCTGAAAGAAAGTTTGTGAACGTCAAACTGCTGTCGACGACCCGTGCCTCACAAGACGACATGTCGAATGTCTCATCGTCTCGTGCAAAAGGTAGATTCTTGACTCTAGGCGTCTTTTACTGTTTTTCGTTTTGTCGTGTACTTTAGGATTTCTCCCTTTCTGTTGTTCTGTCGTGTCAGGTTCCCCTGGTGGTCGATCGAGTGCTCGTTTGAGGGTGGCGTCAGGGAAAAGTCTGATCGAGCAGAGGAAGGCGGCGGCCAAAGCCGCGTCAAGCAAACCGGATCTGGTGGATCTGACGGTTCCAGTCAAGACTGGCTCTAAGAGGAAGGCGAGCGCTCGCCCTGAAGACGTCAAGGTGGGGGACATCCCTAGGAAGAAGAGTGCGACCGTTGAGGGGGTCGGCAAGATCGGTATCGTCGGACAGTCGATCGCCGACCTTTTTCGCGCTCAGGACCCGACTTTGAAGTCGGAAGTTAAGGATGTCTCCCCTCTAGACTGCATTGGTGAAGCGGGATGCTCCGCGTGGAGGGTGAGTTGCCCTTTGTTCTTGTTTTTATGTTTCTTTTTGCTCGACCGCGTTTCTTGATTGTGTTTTTGTGTTGTCGTGTGTCTTTCTGTCAGGCCTTCCAGTATTTCTTGGGAGCTTACTCCGATGTTCAGGCGATGCTTGTCAAGGCCGAGGACAGGGCTGCTAGGTCAGAGTCCGACCTTACGTCTTTTAGGACCAAGCTAGAGGGAGCGGAGAGTCGCTGCCGTGAGACTGAGCGTCGCCTCACCAGGGAGCTGAAGAGTTGTCAAGAAGAGTTGGTCGCAAGTCGGAGGGGGTTTGAAGAGTGTCGGTCAGGCGATGAGGAGGAGGTGAAGCGGGCTCGGATTGCCGATGGCCAGATTGCTGGCGATGTTGGGGCCTTTTATGCTGTGAAGTCGCGCATCGAGATGATCGAAGAGTTCAACGAGGGCAAGCATGAGCTCTGGGACCTGAAAGCGGAGAAGAAGACTGTGGACTCCATGTTCCCAAAGGGCGATCCTGGTCAGGAGCTGTTTTGATTGGCCGGCGTCGGAGAAGAGGTCGTGGATGAAGGCGCCGATGAGGACGAGGCCCATCCCGGCGATGTCGAGCCGACTGACGAGATAGCTTCTCTGGAGCCAGCCCCTGCGGAAGGTAATGCCATTGCCCCCGACGCTTGATTTGTTTTCTTTGCGTAGTATGACTTTGTTTGCCCCACCTGTGTATGGGTTTGAATATTATTTGTTTTGGCGACCCGTCTACCATCGCGGGTCACAGGATATTTTTGAATGACTGTCGTTAAAGTCCTACAGATGTGTAGGCTGACAATGTGTTTTGGCGACCTGTCCACCATCGCGGGTCGCGTATTTGTATAAAAATGCTTTTATTTCGATGCAATTGTATTTTTACATATAGAATCGTATGCTTGTTTGTTTCGTACATGTTCGTCGGACCTTCAAGGAAGTTGTCGACGACGTTTTGTATTTCGTGTATGTCGGTTTCACCCGTATGCTCCGTCGAGTGGGGTTTCACCGTGTGTATGTATGTAGAGTAGGCCTGCGATGTGTTTGTGTATGTGTTAGTCATGACATTATGCCGGGGAGGTAAGCAATATGTTTTATTGCATAAATGTAATAAGGTGTTGTACCTTATGTTTTGTGTAAGGCGGGCGGTGTGCCGACGTGCCTGTGTTGTCATCTCCCCGTGTTCCGATCGATCGTGTAATGTAATGTAAGCGTTTTTTTACGGATGACAAGATCCAATGTAAATGTTGTTCTGCATTTGTGTTTTTATAAGGAGGAAGTCCTCGCTTAGTGTCAGATGATGACGTGTAAAAGAAGATAGCGATGTACATGCGATAGCATGCGGTATGTATGCAACAGGTAGCAATGTATATGCAATGGCATGCGATTTGTATACGACAGATAGCAATGTATATGCGATGGCATGCGATTTGTATACGATAGATAGCAATGTATATGCGAGGTATAAGATTTGTGTGATGTTTTACCTCATTGGTTCAGAAATGGTAGAGTTTTAGATGTGCTGCATTCCAACTCCTCGGGATCGGTTGTCCGTCTTTATCCTTTAACTGATATGCTCCCTGTCCGACCACTTCGGTGATCAAGTAGGGTCCTTCCCATTGCGGTGCTAGCTTTCCGTCGAATGGGTTCTTGGTGTTCTGGAAAGTTTTCCTTAGGACCTAGTCTCCGACCTTGAATGCCTTGATTCGAACGTTCTTGTTGTAGCTCCTTGCGACCTGTTGTTGGAACCTGACCATCATGATTCAGGCTTTCTCCCTGATCTCGTCCGCTGTGTCCAGATTGTGTGTTAGTTCGATGTCGTTCTGTTCATTTGTCTGAAGGTTGCAGCGAGCGGTCGGAACCAGTAACTCAGCCGGGATGACCGCCTCGCTCCCGTAGACGAGAGAGAAAGGCGATTGCCCGGTCGCATTCTTTGGAGTAGTCCTGTCGGACCAGAGAATAAGTGGGAGTTTGTCTGCCCATTTGCCTTTAGCCCCTGTGAGGCGTTTCTTGAGGTTGTTGATGATGATCTTGTTGCTGGATTCGGCTTGTCCGTTGGATTGCGGATACCGAGGTGTGGATGTGACCAACTTGATGTTCCATTGATCGCAAAAGGCTCGAGTCTTATGACTGATGAATTGCGAGCCGTTGTCGCACATGATTTCTGACGGGATGCCAAATCTGTACAAGATATTGCGTTTTATGAATGAAATGACGTGTTGATCTTTTACCTCTCTGTAGGCTTCGGCTTCGATCCATTAAGAGAAGTAGTCCGTCATGGAAAGGAAGAAGACTCTTTGACCCGATGCGGGGGGGGGAGCTTTCCGACGATGTCCATTCCCCATCTCATAAAGGGCCATGGAGCTAGGATCGGATGGAGGAGCTCCGAAGGCTGATGATGGACGGGTGCGTTCCGCTGACAGGCGTCGCATCTCTTGGTGTATTCCATGGCGTCTTTGTTCATCGTTGGCCAATAGTACCCGTTTCATAGGGCTTTACCCGAGAGGCTTCGTCCGCCGGTGTGGTTGCCACACTCCCCTTCGTGCAACGATTGCAAGATACGTCCGCCTTCTGGAGTCTTGAGGCATCGTAGGAGTAGTCCTGTAACAAACCTTTTGTACAAGATGTTATCTATGATATCGTAAGAGAGTGCTTGTACCTTGAGCCTTTTTGCTTCTGTCTTGTCGTCGGGTAGAATGCCGTCTTTCAACCATCTAATGTAAGGTAGTATCCAGTCGTCATTGGTGTCGACGGTGTCTTCTTCTGGTCGGTCGCCTATTTCCATGGCGACGAGTTCTTCAAGCGATGTTGTTGACTCGACGGATGTCCTTGGGACGGCTGGCTTCATGATGTGGGCCAATGGTATGTGTGGAAATTCCTTCGGGTCTAGGACGGATCCTAGATTAGCAAGTGCGCCAGCTTGGGAGTTAAGATCCCCGGGCACTTGTCTGATGTTGAATGTTTGGAATTGTCCGATCAGTTTCTTGGCTACCTCCAGGTAGGTTATCATTCTGGCATCCTTGGCATTATACGCCCCTTGTATCTGGTTTACGACTAGCAGAGAGTCGCAAACGACTTCGATCTCTCGGACCCCTAGGTCGCGAGCCAGGATGAGTCCGAATATGAGCGCTTCGTATTCAGCTTCGTTGTTAGTCGCATCCCACTCACATCTGACAGCTTGAGCTATCTTGTCTCCTTATGGAGATTTTAGCACGACCCCTAGCCCCGATCCTCTGGCATTCGATGCCCTGTCTGTGTGGAGCTCCCATGTACCTGCCTCGTCCGTCGCGAGTAGTTGTGTTGCGTCTTTTATGGCTTCTTGCTCTAGGGTCGGACTGAAATCAGCCACAAAGTCGGCTAAGGCTTGCGACTTGATCGCTGTCCTGGGCTCGTATTCGATGTCGTAACCGCTGAGGTGTATGACCCATTTGGTCATTCGTCCTGTGAACTCAGGTTTCCTCATGATAGCTCTCATGGGATGATTAGTGCAAACAGTAATAGTATGGGATTCGAAATATGGTTTGAGTTTGTTCGAAGCCATTACCAATGATAGCACGAGCTTTTCAAGTGACGAATACCTTGTTTCGGCTGGTAACAGTATCCTACTGACGTAGTATATTGACGACTGTTTGCCATCCTCCTCTCTGACCAGTACTGCGCTTACGGCTGATTCTGACACTGCAAGATAAAGAAATAAGGGCTCATCGCCTTTGGGTTTGGTTAGTAACATGGGACTGGCCAGATACTTTTTGAGGTTTTGGAACGCTGCTTCGTGTTCTTCCGTCCATTGAAAGGACTTGTTCTTCTTGAGTGCGTCGTGGAAGGGTTTGCACTTGTCGGATGATTTGGAGATGACTCTGTTCAGAGCTGCTATCCGACCTGTGAGCTTCTGTACGTCTTTGACGCATCGGGGGGATCGAAGGTTGATGAGATCCTTGATTTGTTCTGGGCTGGCCTCTACTCCTCTTTGTGTCACCATGTATCCTAAGAACTTCCCTGACGACACTCCGAAGGAGCATTTAGTAGAGTTTAGTTTCATGTTGTACCTTTTGAGCACCTAGAAGCTGTCGCGTAGGTGGTCTATGTGATCTTCTTTCTTTTTGGACTTGACCAACATGTCGTCTATGTAGACTTCCATCATGTCTCCGATTTGGTCTTTGAACATTTTGTTGACTAGTCGTTGATACGTAGCCCTTGCATTTTTCAGACCAAAGGGTATTACTTGGTAACAATAGATACCTTGGCTGGTGATGAACGCTGTTTTTTCTTGATCGTCGGTTTCCATAAGGATCTGATTGTAACCGCTGAAAGCGTCCATGAAGATAAGCATTTCGTGCCCCGCTGTGGCATCGACCATGGCATCGATATGGGGTAGAGGGAACGAGTCCTTGGGACAAGCCTTGTTGAGGTCTGTGAAGTCGATGCAGACTCTCCATTTGCCGTTCTTCTTCTGGACTACGACCACGTTGGCTAGCCATTCAGGATAGTGGACCTCCCCGATCTTTCCTGTTTCCAATAAGCTTTTGACTTCGTCGTCGACTATCTTGTTCTGCTCGGGGGCGAACTTCCTGCGTTTTTGCTTGACAGGGGGATGAGATGGATCCACATTTAATTTATGAGTAATAACGTATGGAGATATTCCGACCATATCCTCATGCGACCATGCGAAACAGTCGACATTGGCCCTGAGAAAGTCAAGAAGTTGTTGTCTGGTCGAATCGTCCAAGTCCGACCCGACCCTTACCGTTTGGTTTGGCTTTGAAGGGTCTAGTGCGATTTCATCGAGTTTTTCCATTTCTGGTTCGACGTACCGACTAGGCCCTTCGCCGCTCTGTGGTTGTTATGCGGTCTTGTGTTCGACTGCGCTCTTCATGAAAGTGACGTAGCATTCTTTTGCGGTCCTTTGATCTCCTTTGATCTCTTAGACTCCCCATTCAGTGGGGAATTTGATGACTTGATGATACGTTGAAGGTACTGCCTTCATATCGTGTATCCATGGCCTGCCAAGAATACAATTATAGGGAGACGGACAGTCTAGGACTAAGAATTTCACCTGTTGGTTGATTCCTCCAGCGTATGTGGTTAGAATGATTTCACCAGTCGTATGCTTAACCTCACCACTGAACCCGACCAGTGGGGTCGACTTCTTGATTAGGTCATTCTCAGTCAGACCCATTTCTTTAAGAGCGTCAAGGGTCAAGAGGTTTGTCGAACTCCCTGTATCGATTAGTACTCTCCGTATTAAACAATTACCAATAGACAAAGAGATTACCAGACCATCGTGGTGACTATCCGACCCGTCGGAATCGGATTCGTCGAATGTGACCATCAGAAGGTTAGATGTCCTCCTTGGCTTGAATTCCGATGCCTCGGGCTTGTCGCCCTTGCTTTCCCTAGTGTGTCGCTTAGCCGCGGAGTATGTGTTTCCACATATATCTGATCCACCTGAAATGGTATTGACAACTTTTGTATGGACGGGAGATGGGGGTTTGTTCTGTTTTACCTGATCTCGACGTTCCATGGTAGCCTTTGCCCGCTCCGAGATTACGTCGCGCAGGAGCCCCTGTGAGAGCAGCCTAGCGACTTCCTTCCGCAGGCGATGCACTCGTTGGTCGAATGACCGTGGTCATCGTGGAATTCGCACCATCGACTCATGTCCTTCTTGACATCCGGTCGGTCGCTCTTTCGGGGCCATCTTACCTCTTTTCCATATTTGTCGAAACTCTTGACGAGCTCCGACACGAAAACATTGAAATTATAAGACTAGACCCTAGGAGGCAACGCCGGACCGTCTCTCCATTCCTGTGACCTGTCTTGGAAAGAGTTTACCTGATTTGGTTCGTTTCGATTACGAGAATAGGGATGAGATCGTCTGTCTCGACGGTTGTCGGAGGGATGTTTACGGTCGGATGGATCGGGTCCGCGTGAGGCTTTATGCGACTCACGGTCCTCTTCCAATCTCACCTCGGCCATGGTTTTGGCATGGACATCTTCAAAACTTTTGCATGGGTACTTGGTAATCTCGTCGTAGAGATTGTTGTCTTTGACCAAGCCTTGTCGGAAGGCTTCGATGGAGGTTGTGACGTCACAGTGGGGAATTGCCACTTTCTCTTTATTGTACCTGTTAAGATAATTCCGAAGGGGTTCGTTATACCTTTGTGTGACTCGGTAGAGGTCACTTGATTGTCTTTCGAGCCTCCGACTGTTGGCGAATTGACTCTTGAAAGAGTTGACCAGATCCGCAAAGGATGTAATCATTCCCTGAGGCAAACGCATAAACCATTTTAGTGCGGGACCCGCGAGGGTTGTGCCAAAGCTTTTGCACATGACTGCCTCGCGGCTCTCCCTTGAAACAGATGCAGCCATTAGTTTTTGTTTATAGAGAGAGATATGGTCATCTGGATCGGTGGTGCCGTCGAACGTCGCCATGTTGGGGAGATGGAACTTCTTGGGGATCTCGACCCTTGCGATTTCTTTGACGAACGGGTTTCTTTGAATCCGCCGGATGTTTCCCTCTCGATTGGTTGCGGGACTCCTGGGAGCATGTTGAAGCGATTGTCGATCGTCTTCATGTGTCTGTCGAGCGTCTGCTGGAAAAGAGCCAGGACATCTGGCGGATTGGTAACCTGTGGTTCATCGATTCGGGTCCCAGCAGACCCGATCGGTGTGGAAAAGGTGACATGGTTAGTCGAAAATGGACTAGCGAAAGGAGTTCGAGACGTACCCTCAGTGTGTTCAGGACGTCGTATGCTCGGAGGCGTCGGCTCGATGTTGTCCATGTCGAGGCATGTTCGGGTGCCGCCGTGGACGGGCACGTTCCTAGATCCTGAAGCCACTGACTGTACCTGTGACTTAAGAGACTCATTTTCACGAGTTAGTTGCGCGATCTCGGCTTCGGATTGGGTTGACAAAGCGGCTAGGGCTTCGGTCTTTTGGCGTTGCTGGGCTAGTTCCTCTTGAAGGGTGGCCATTTTTTGGGAAAGTTCTTGGAACTGGGTTGGAGTAGGATTTTCGGTTGTGATTGCTGCATCTTGGGTTCCGTCTTCGAGACATGGTTCTTGATTGTCGGTAGGTGGGTCAATAGTCATGGTTGGAAAGTTTCGGAAGGGTGATCGGCAAGTTGCCCCACGGTGGGCGCCAAATTGTTTTGGGGCGAAAAGATCGGACGACCTAAATCGCCTTAGACGGGGTAACTAGTCGATCGGGTGATAGAAAACAATCCAAACCAAGCAGATAATTGACAAGCAAAGAGTAAATGTAGAATAGCGAGATGATTTTATTAGATAATATATTGATCGGATCGAATCGAGATACAACTTATCGTAGTTTAGACCGAGTGGTCGTGTAGGACTCGACCGATGACTTTTAGGTGGCGACCGGTGGAGAGTAAGCGCAGATGATTGCTAGAGAGCTAGGCGGGGAGCGTAAGTGTTGTTCTGATCCGTTTGTGAGCCAGAATGCTTGCGTTCTCAGCGTAATTGTGTGCCTTCTCGCCTTATCTTCCTCGTCGTCCAAAAATGGTAAGTCCTTTTCCTTTGTTACCGTTATATTTTTTGCCATATATTTTATCTTCAATGCTGGGAGTAATGGTGAAGATTATGCCATTAAATCTCTGTAATTACGGTGGCTTAAATGTCGTGGCCGTTGCGTGATCTGGTCATTTAATGCATGGCGAGATTCTCGCGATCCTGTCGGAGGGCATTCGACCAGTGAAGTCTCGTCGCCTCCTCTGGGCTTTTCCTTTGTTCTTCCGATCTGCAGTGGACTTGGGCTCGATTCTCCCGACTCGTCTTCTTCGGGGATGCCAGGCCCAACAAACGCTGAATTCTTCGAAAGAACCCAACCCAATCTAGCATCTAGAGAAGAAGTACCAGAAGATCGATCAAGAACATGCTTGAACCCAAAAGAAAAACCCTAATTCACCAAGCTTTCACTTTCAATAGTCGAGGAAGAAGATTTCAACCCAAAAACCAAATAAAGCTTGAATTCACTATAGGGCAGTTTTATCAGGTCAGCAAAACTTTGAATAGCTCTAGCAGCGTGCCATCTTAAAAAACTTTGCAAACCAAACATCACTAACTAACATGCATGTGTCGATCATTGCTTCCTCGAGAACTTTAAGCACGTAATCTCGATCAATTAGCTTACAATGTCACTTTCTATATAACCTGAAACTCCTTCGGCTAATACCCAACTTCCATTTCTCCATTTCTTTCTATTTAACGCTCTTTGCAATTTCAATTGATTTCTCTTTCGATAAGATGAGCAGGGAAAAAGCCGGATTCACTAAGGATGGGCATGTCAAGGCTAGGAGTACGTTGGTCTCGAGGTCATCAAATTAGTCCATTTCGATTGTAGATGCATTACTCTATTTCGGAATTGGCCATTTTTTAAGCAAGTTTCGCATGATTTATCTAAATATCAGAATATGTGGAGATAATCTATCCCACATCAGAATGTTGAACTAAAAAAATTAGTATATATACTTAGTGGATTACTCTTCTTATTGCCAATTGATTTTATAATAAACCCAATGAACTTATGTGTTGAGCCTATCACATATGTACGCACAAACTTATGTATTGACCCACAAACTTTAAGAAAATTTGGATGTCAATAGGAGGAAGAAATCAAGAGAAATAAAATTAGAAAGGGGTAAATTATGTGTTTCCCCAAGATTTTTTTGACGCTCAATGATAGTCCCTAACCTTTCAACTGTTTCAAATTTCTCCCCAATCTTATCAAAACTGTTTCATTTATAGTCCTTCTGTTATGGTTTTAGACCTCTCGCGTTAAGTATGTGATATGTCAATTTCACATGTCATTTTCTTTTCTAAATTATCTTTAAAATATGATATTAGAAAATTTAAGCCTTTAAAATCTATAAATTAAAAAATATGGATTAGTATACAAGAGGCTAGGTTTTATGATGTATCTCTTCTCCCCTAGATGAAGAACTCGGAAACACATCAGTAGAAGTTAGGGTTACATTCTCAAATTGTCACCAGGTGTAAGGGTAAGCAAGGAGTTCTGCCACAAGGTGCATTGCAGCCGGTGTTCGATCTAGTTCGTGTTATCTTGGCGATTTCATATTATGTGGAAGTAATTTCAAATTTTGGACAATGAAGTGGGTAGGTGGATTGCTTCTCTTACTTCGTGTTATTCTCAAGTGTTGGTAGATTACTAATTTCATAATGTTGTCAATTACGAGAGTTGGTCCTAATTGTAAAAACAAACCCCTTGAACTTGAAGGATAGTTGGATCGTTTCTCTTACTTTCTTCAGTATTTATATCATTTTTATATTTTTGCCTTCAAATGTGGATTGTATTACTCATTTACTAAAAGTTAAGTCAACTAATTATCTTATATCCAGAAGAGAAAATATGGTCTTCAGAAGGCTTGGTTTTTGGGTGAAGAATTCACATGAATTAGAGTGGACCTCCGGTGAATAGGTGTTGCAGCCCATAAAGTAAACACCATGATATGCCCGACCCTTTAAATATCAAAATGCATTAAAGATCTTGAAATGGCTAGCAATGCCGGTCCTAAACTTTGGTGGGCCTTGAGGTGAAACTGAAATCAAGACCTTAATAAATATATCATATAATTATTTTTAAATTTTTTATATAAAAATGAGGTAAAAATATGTATAATTTAATTAAAATATGTTGATCGACTCACAATAATATTCATAGGAAGATTTATAAAGGAAAGAAAGTGAATTTTTTTTATGTATTAATAAACTAAAAATTTACCGATATGCAAAACTAAGTGAAAAAATTTGAAAATGAAATGTGTGAGATATAAAAGATCTAAGGAAGATTTTTTTTAATCCTTATATATTTATACCATAAAACTAGCCTCACATTTACAACATTAAGTGAAAATTTAATAAAACTAAGATAGGTGATATACAAATAATACAAGTATAAGTATAAAAAAAATTCAGACTTTTTTATGATAGCTTAGATTATATTAACAACCTAAAATATAGTTAGTGAAAGTTAAGTTTTGAATAAGAAAAGAAAGGGGGCCATTCACGTTCAAATTTAATAAGAAATCAAAGATTAATATTTTTAAAATAAAAGAAAAAGAGGGCCTATAATTTAAATTAAAAATGGTAAAATATAGGGATTGAACCCACAACCTTTTTAAATATAAGAAAAAAACTCACACTCATCTACTATTGAACCAAGTATTACTTTGTGTACTAATATTAAAAAAATATATATAATAACAATTTAGTATTAAGTTTGGGCCCCCTTCTTCGATGGGCCCTAGATGGTCGCCCCTCTCGCCCACCCCTTTGGGCCAACCCTGATGGCTAGGGTGTCATATACATGATCCATATTAAACTGTTGCAAACTATTTGTGGATCATAGGTTTATTTTTTCCAATTGGTTGCCTTTCAGATTTTAATAGCTTCTTCAATATCTAGAATTTGAAAAAAAAACAAAAAAACCTCATGTTGAATGATTGCGACAAGGATTCTTGAGGTTGATTGGTGTAAGTCTTAATCATGTCTTCCACTTCCTTTGGTTTAAGTTTATTACCAGCTAAAAGAATCCAAGTTTTTAGTAATTGTGGACAACTAGCAAGGTTAAGGACTTCTTGGACTGAATTGAACCCTGAAAGACTATTTTTTGGGTTCCCATCATATGGGGTAAGGGTAAATTCATGGTTAATTTGTGGAATTGATTAGATAGCTTTATTTGTGGAATGATATGTAATGTATTTGTGATAGGCTGGTTTTAAATGTGGATTTTTCATGTGGTATGACCCTCGAACAAATGGTCGACCAAGAGCTATTAGCGTCGACTTACTTAGACAAATTGAAAGCTTGAAGATTGAGCTCAAATATGCAAGGAGAAAGAATAGCATCTACCTGACTGTGATAATTGTTTTGTTACTTTTGGTGCTCTTAATGTACTTCAGAAAATAGTTTGGCACTTGAGAAGAGGTGAAACAAGGAGAAAGATGTGTAGTATTTTGTTGGTCTTGTAATGAGTTAATGTGTTGGTGCTCTTGTATTAGTGAGGTGATGATTTTGTTGATAAACAAGGAGAAAGATCTGTAAATTAGAAGAGCTGATTTTGCTGATATTCAGGATGGAGTAATTGAGATCATTACTAGTATAGTGTCATGTAATGGATCTACTATGAATTAATATTTATGGATGCGTTTAGGCACAACCTTGGTCTTTGTCTGATATGATTTTATTGTATGTATTATGCTAAATTGTGAATGAAATATTGCTGAACTTTGTTGATTTTTTGTTGTTGAAATCAACACTCATGAGCACAACAAGTTATAAAAGTGATATCTCAGTCTCAAAAAAATATTCATAAATTAGGAGAACTCTTAATAGATTGAAGCATGGCAAGGTGTTGATCATTCTTTTGTTGAACGTTTATGCTTCTCGCTTTTTTTACTACTTCTCACTTTTGACATTTCATGATATAATTGTATTTAGATTTAGCAATGCGACAAGTCTAAATTTATGTCAATTTTAAAAAGCAACAAACCACAGAACATAACATCAAGTTCAAATTTATAGACCATATAACATCAGGTTCAAATTTGACCACATAATGTAACATAACATCAGGTTCAAGACAATAAATCTGACAAGAAGCAACAGACCACACAACATCATGTTCAAATTTGATGTCACAAGCATCTGTAGAATGTAATAAGAAATCATGGATTATTGCAAGTAGGTGTGGGGTTTGCTAGTTGTTTTGGTAGTTTCTTGCAAATGGGCCGCCCATTGCTCTACCTCCTCCTCTGCCTCTTGTTCCTTGTGTACTACTTCTAGGTCCATGTATCTAAGCAATGGGACAATTCACACTTTGACTAGTTTCATGTCAATATATATATTTACTTACACATTAATATTGGAAAATAATAAAATATTTTTTGAAGAAAACAAATTACAACTTACATATGGCATCCACCCAGCTATAGTTTTCATGCTATTGGTTTGTGAAGTAGGCATTTGCTGCTCATTTAATATGCTTCCCTCGGACTACTAGTATGAAATATTAGTTCGTCAAGTTAGAAAAAAATTAATTGAGAATATGGTGTGATACCTTGTACATACTTGTGTGTTTCCCTTACCTCTAGAAGTTCCCTTTCTACCTCTAAAAGTTCCCCTTCTACCTTTTGTAGTTGACACACACGCACAATAATCTAAAAGTCGCTAGGTGGGAGCTGGGCGGTGAGGGGGGCATAGCGGCTAGGCGGGGGCCTAGGCGGACTAAAAATTAATGTATGATCCATGTGATTATTTGATTATGTTCTCCCAAATCCATTAATCTTTATTAAACTATGTTAGGATGAGATTTGATATTATATTACGGGCCTTATTGTACAAAGCCTAACCCAAAATTATGTTAATGCATCTGTCATCTTCTAAGATGTTGTAGTTTCCACGATATTTGAGGATTCTTCTCGCCTAGGTGGATCTAGGCGGGTCCTAGGCGGAGGGTGACCGCCTAGCACCTAGTCGGAGCCTAGGCGGGGATTTTTAGAACATTGCACACGCACATGCACACACACTTTTGTTGTGTCCAACTCTACCACATCTACATTCTTGCAAGCTCTTTTGTTATGTCCAACTTCACCACATCTACTACAATGCATAATCATGCCAGTCCTTCTCACATTTCTAGTTGGTTCCCTTTCACCAACTTCTCTTCTTCCTGGGGCTCCCTACCTTGGGTGGATTATTATTTGGAGGTTGAAGGGTTATGGTGCATATTTTTCATTGCTCCATCCAAACATGGGATAAATGATATGTTCATATAAATGCTTACATGCATACACACCTGATCGGCACTATTTTGTAGTGCATTTTTAGGGGTTGTTATCAGGTTTGAGGTGCCATCTGGATGGATTTAGAGCACAATTGGAGATTATAGAGTTAGAGCGTAGAAACTTAATTAAATATGCCACGTGAAGCTGGAAGGAAATTCGGACCGGAATGAAAGAAAGGCCCAAATGAAGGGATCTCGGCCCATGAAGAATTGCACCGCGTAAATTGAAAGCGGAAGGTGAAGCGTGGATTGAAGCGGAGGATGACGCCACCATGACATCAGCGGGAATATTGTTGCTGGGGGTGGGCCGCTGATGCTTTGTTGGGATGAGCTGCTTGAATTGGGCCGAGCATGGAAGCGAGAGAATGGGCCGAGAAAGTTCAGCCGAGAAGTTGTGCTGATGTGGAAGCCGAGAAATTCGTGTGTCACCGGGATTAATTTCCCCCGTTTTGGATTGTTTATTTTGTGTTATTATTTTATTATTATTCTTTTAATTATTTTTACCACACTTTTAGAATTAGGTTAAAAACACCTTTTCACTAGTGGAAAAAATCCTTATAGAGGCGGGCCTTTCGACACTTATTGAGGCGAACACCGTTCGCTTCAACTAAGGGGGCTGTAACAAGTAGGGACACTTTTTGAGGCGGGCATTTTACGCCTCTAAAAGGACATTATTGAGGCGGGCCTCATAAGCGCGCCTCAACAAGTCCCTCACTTTGGCGCCAAAATGAGGGACTTGTTGAGGCGGGCTTAGGAGGCCCGCCTCAATAAGTAAACACTTGTTGAGGCGGGCCTCTATAGGCCCGCCTCAACACGTCGCGCGTATATACTTATAGAGGCGGGCGTATACAAGCCCGCCTCAACAAGTAGACGCTGACTCGGCCCAGAACTCGCCCGAGTTCTCGGCCGAGTCAGTCAGGTTCCTGATTTTATTCACAGAATAATATACAACAAACAACAGATTTCATTTGACCAAAAAAAACAACAACAGATTTCATCAGAGTACAGTCAGGTTCTCAACAACAGTTTACATGACAAGTAAAAACAAGTTCAATCCGATAATAAATACTTCGATGTAAAATACTGTGCCCATTGCTCACGAACAACATCCATTTCTTCCTAAGTATACGATGTCTTCCTCTTAGGATATAGCTGCATAAAAAACACAGAAATTATTGACAAAAAACACAAATACTATCAATATATAGTTAGTTAAGTTACATACATTATCTAGTCGGTCATGAAACTGATATCTAGTCGGTCATGAAACACAAATACTTCCCACCTTGATACTTGTACACTTGAAATGCCCTAGAAAATCAACATAATACACTCATGAAACTGATATTGTTAATATTCCAAAAAAAACTAATTCGTAAGCAAAATAACTTACCTCATCTTATTCATTTATGATTTGTAACCCATATTCCTTCCCTATGATCTGTACGGATATGATTAGTATTATTTGTATCTTCCTCCTCCGGTAATGGTTGAACAACAGTTGATAACAAGGGTGTGTCATCATACTCGTCATACTCATCTTCATCCACAACATCATCAATACCCAGAATATGTCTTTTGCCTTGGGCAACTGCACGCCATCTTCATCCACAGCATTCATCCTAGCTTGTGATGCTAGGATGAATGGCTCGTCACTATCACTTAATCGGTCAAAGTTTACGAATGTCAAACCCGGATAAATTTCATCTTGCTTCACCCCGTTAGGGTTGTTGACCCACTTGCACCGGAAAACAGGGATTGTAAAATTGTTATAATCAAGCTCCCATATTTCTTCGATAACACCATAATACGATCGTGTCGCATCAACTGGTCTTTTGTCCTTAGCGCTCGCATATACCCTAGATGATGCAACTACCTTCACTCCACTATTCTGCACCACACTCTTTTCATCTTGTCTTCTAGTGTAGAATGTGAACCCATTGATATCATACCCTTCGTAAGACCGGACACATAGTCGAGGACCTCGAGATAACCACTTGACCGTATCAGAAACGTCATGTTCTTTCCTTAGTTCCTCAGCTACTTCCTTCTTAAACCAATCAACAAATGTGCGATTATGTTCCCGCATCAAAGCTCTTTCATTCAATTTAGCATTATTGTGTTGCAATTCAAGGCAATGCTTTTCTATGTAAGGATTGACCTCTGTAAGATGCTGCAACACACAAAGATGTGCCTTAATCTTCCTTTCAGATGGAGGAGATATCACATTTTTACCAATTACTCCCTCTTCTTCAAGCCTCCCTACATGACGAGATTTTGGAAGACCTATTGGATGAAGCCTTGACAAAAACTCAGCTGCGTATTGAGATATCTCTTCATGAAGGACTCCACGAATGATACTACCCTCTGGATTCGCCCGATTCTTTGCTTTGTCCTTTAAACTGCCAAAAAATCTCTCAAAAGGATACATCCATCTTAAGAACACCGGACCACATAACTTGATTTCTTGAACCAAATGAACAATTAAGTGCACCATTATGTCAAAGAAAGACGGCGGAAAGTCCATTTCAAATCGACAAAAAGTTTCAACAATATCATATTGGAGAGCATCCAATATTTCCGGATCAATAACCTTAGTACATATGGAACTGAAAAACACGCAAAGTTTTGTTATAACATGTCTCACGTGTTTCGGCAATATCCCACGAAGTGCGATCGGCAAGAAAACATTAATCAATACATGACAATCATGAGACTTCATACCAATCAACCGAAGGTCCGAAATAGAAACTAGACGTTTTACATTTGACGAATATCCCGATGGAACCTTAATGCCATGTAAGCACTCACAAAACACCTTTTTCTCCTTTCTTGACATTGTGTAACATGCCGGAGGCAGAAAAGTCTTTTTACCATCCGGTTTTATCACGGGCCACAAATCTGGTCGAATATTCCTCTCTTTCATATCAAAACGAACTTTCTGATTGTCTTTCGTCTTTTCGGGTATATTTAGCAAAGTCCCAATTATAGCATCACAAACATTTTTTTCAATGTGCATCACATCGAGACAATGCCTAACCGACAAATCTTTCCAATAAGGAAGATCCCATAGTATAGACACTTTCTTCCATAAAACACCCTTTTTAGAGACGGACTTGAAGCCCTTGCCATATTTGGTGTCAACATTTTTAATCCGTTCATAAACATGTGATCCTGTCAAAGGTGAACGAGCTACTCCTTCCTCGGTGTACCCATTGAACTCCTTCTTTTTACGGTAAGGGTGATATCGACTAAGGAACTTCCGGTACCCTAGATACACATTTTTCCTGTAATTTTTCAAGTAGGCAGGTTTCATGTCTTCTTCACATATAGGGCATGCTTGTTCTCCTTTGTTTTTGTACCCAGACAAGTTTCCATATGCCGGGAAATCATTTATGGTACAAAAAACCATAGCTCGCAAGGTAAAGTTTGAGTTGGTGTATGCATCGAACATTGGAACACCTTCATTCCACAGTAATTTCAAATCATCAACAAGTGGAGCCAGATACACATCTATGTCATTCCCAGGTTGCTTAGGCCCGGAGATGAGGAGTGATAACATGATATACTTGCGCTTCATACACAACCATGGAGGAAGATTATAAATCGCTAGAAGAACCGGCCATGTGCTATGTTGACTGCTTAGAGTGCCATACGGATTCACACCATCTGTACATAAAGCAAGTCTCAGATTCCTAACCTCCTCACCAAATTCAGAATATTTCTTATCAATATTTCTCCATTGAGGAGAATCAGCAGGATGTCTAAGGAGTCCATCTTTCTTCCTCCCTTCCGCATGCCACCTCAGACTTTTTGCTTCCTTCTTTATCGAAAACAAACACTGAAACCTAGGTATTATCGGAAGATACCACATAACCTTAGTTGATGGGCCCCTCTTAGCCGAATTTACCCCTTTACGCTTGTAACGAGATGCACCGCACTTTGGACACTCATCCAAATTTTCATGTTCGTTTCTGTAAAGCATACAATCATTTGGGCAAGCATCTATCTTGACAGCCTCTAAGCCTAAGGGACACATTAATTTCCTGGCATAATAAGTAGAGATATGCATCTCATTGCCTTCTGGTAAAAATTCACCTAACCATTCCAATAAGGTGTTGAAACTTCCATCAGTCCAACCAGAAGCACATTTCAAGTTGTAAAGTATTGACACACCCTCTAACTTGCTAAATTTTGTACACTCGGGATACAAGGGAGTCTCTGCAGCCTTTGATACATGTTCGAACATCTGAGGTCATTCGTTCAAGTGATATCTCACCCCATCCATCATCCCATTCATTTCATCATCTTCTTGGTCATCATCATCATCCATCTCATTATTCTCAGCAATATCATCATCACTATCATCAGTGTCTACCCGAACATCAAACTCATTGACACTAGAACTTGGACGATCAGGTATTTTCTCACCATGCCAAAACCAAACATGGTAATCTTCTTTGAAACCACGACGAAATAAATGATCCTCAATCTCATCAATATCAGCAAACCGCCTTATATTCTTACAATCACGGCATGGACAATAGATTTTTTCGGCTTTCGTACTCCGTTGGTGTGCTAAAGCATATCTAATGAACTCCTCAACCCCACTCAAGTATTGTGTCATAGTATGGTCACCGTACATCCAAGGAAGACTCATTTCTAGTAATAAATGAAAAATAACATGCAAGGAATTAAGATTAAATACTCATTTCTAGTAACTATCCCGCCAAGGGCCTAAATAGATAATAATACGCAACCAAGCAAGAAAAAATACAAACTCAACTATCCCGCCAAGGGCCTAAATTATGAATTCTATCCCGCCAAGGGCCTAAATTATGAATTCTTGCCCGCCAAAGGCCTAAGGAATTAGGGTAGAAGTATTACCTTGACCCAATATCGATCCTTCAAGGCAATGCCCTTATCAGCCTGTAGAATGTCATTTCACCAATTAAATAAAGAATGTGATTCTTTTCACTTTTGCTTTATTTATATAGCTTTTCTAAGACTAGTAAGAAGCTTCACTCATCAAAACTGCTATGTATTTGTAGGAGCTAAAAAATATTAATCCATGTCACCCAAACTGGATATTATTGTAGCCTTATTCATTTACTTGTATTGCCTACCCGACTATCATAAATATCCAAAACCACAAGAGCATGTCCAAATACAATCAGTCTTCCCAAAACTCTACCATTATTGAAACTACTTCACATGCAAAATTAGCAAGATCGCCAGAACAGTCATACTCGTTTGCATCAGTTCAAAGCAAAAGAAGCATGCATCCATCATTTCAAATACTGAAGTAAGAACCTAAAACTGAAAAACTAAAGCATTGAGAAGCGAACGGACAAGGAAAGGGGATGTGAACGTCGAGGGCGCAAAGGATGTTGATACCTGACTTGGCTTCGAGTGCGTTGAAGTATTAGAGGGAGCTCGGCGAAGGGAGGGAGCTCGGCGAAGGGAGATGAAGTTGGAGCTCGGGAGGACGGAGCTCGGCGAAGACGGAGGAGATCGATGAAGTCGGGAAGACGGAGGAGATCGATGAAGTAGGGAAGACGGAGGAGATCGATGAAGTCGGAGATCGTCGTCGGAGCTCGGGACGAGAAGAGGAGGATACGAAGAGGAAAATGAAGGAAAGCAGCAACTGTTTTTTTTTTAATTAGGGTTGAGCTTATAGAGGCGGGCCTAACATGTCTGCCTCTATAAGTATTACGACTAATGGTCTAATAGAGGCGGGCCTTACATGCCCGCCTCTATTGGACATACTTGTTGAGGTGGGCTTTAAGAGGCCCGCCTCAACAAGCTTTAATTGAGGCGGGCTACTTGGCCCGCCTCAATTAGTTAGAATTAGAGGCGGGCCTTACCCTGGCCCGCCTCTAATACTTTAGCGAGAAATGTTTTTTTGGATACTTGTTGAGGCGTATATTAATTTGTCCGCCTCAAAAAATGTTTTTGAGGCGTATAAATTAATTATCCGCCTCAAAAACCAAAAAAAGTGATTGCCTAAGTCGTTATTGAGGCGTTTTCTACTATGTACGCCTCTAAAAGGGAGCCTCAAAAAGTGTTTTTTCCACTAGTGTTTGTTAACTAGTTGCCGTAATCAATTAGTTAGACCTAGTTTCATTCATCGTTGTTTTCCCTTTGCTCAGGCAGACAATTGAAGCCTTTGGATTGATTGGATTGTGAGGTTATTCCTTTACTCTTTCTATGATTGTTTTAATTCTCTCTCGTGCTTAATCTCATTGATCATATATCGATTCTCCTTGATTTGTTGATTAGGACATCAAGTAGATTGTTAATAGTAGTTCCCTCTAGATTGACAACCTAGAGAAATTAGTATTATGCTATTGGTTCCCCTTTTCCATACAATCTGTTGAGATTGTTATTGATCATACTACTAAGGATTGGAGGATACTGGTTGAGAATCTAAATCCCTTAGTTTGTGTAGAGAATTAATTGCATGCAATTGTATGACTGGTTGCTACACTTGCATGTACCTATCTATTCCTGAACTTCCTGCTGCTATTGAATTAAATCATGAAGGTTAGTAGGGATTTGTTTAATAGTTAGGGTTATCAGGATTGGTTGGACTGGTAACTAATTCAGAACAGGGATTATGACTTTCATGAGTATTGAGGACTAGGAATAATCAATGATCGATCTATCAATCTAAAGTGTGGATATTTGTTTGGCTGAGTTATTTCCCTAATTTGATTTCAAGTCTTTGTTTTTATTTATTTATTTTATTTATTTATTTTTAAATCAGAAACCCCCTGGTTACTTGTTGGTATACAATTACATCGTTGGAATAGTATTTGATTTTCTGTGGGATTCGACCCTTGCTTGCCTCTACTACTTGTTTAGGTTTGTTAGGATTATTTTGTTTAGGTGTCACGACAACGCCTATCAAATTGGCGCCGTTGCCGGGGAGTCAATTTTACTATTCTAATTGTGTGTTTGTTTACCAACTGTTGTGTGGACCTATCTTACGGTCCACACCTGTGTTACTAATTCTTTTCATTGAGATCTCAATCTAGACAGATGGCAGCATTTGATTTTTACTATCAGCAGCAAGGCTGGCCTCAGTACTTTCCTGAGCCTCAAGAGACGAGCCAAAGTTCATACACGTCAATGGAGGAGAGCATCAAGTCACTTGTGCAGAGCATGATGACTATTCATCGAGAGACAAACTCTAACATCCAACTTTTAACAACTCAAGTTGGAAGTTTGGCAACTCAGCTTGGAAGGTTGGCTCAAGTTGTGGCAAATATGAAGGAGGATTTTGAAAGGCCACCACCCCAACCGACCCCAGTGGCTAATGTGAAGGGCATATCACAACTGAAAGGAGAAAAGACAGAGGAGAAAGTCGAGAACCAGCGTCCGTAGGCTTGGACAAAATTCTGCGGATCAGTTCTTGGAGTATACCCTTTGGAAGCGATTCCTGTTGATTACACTCCTCCACCTCGTGATCCTAGGAAGCCACCTCATCACCTTCCTAAGATGCTAAAAGTGAAGAAGAAGCAGGTGCTCAATATGGAGCCGCGCAACTCCATAGGTGAGCATGAGGTAAATCTCCCTTTACTTAATCTGATGCATGTTGTGCCTAAATTTGCTAAATATATGAAATGTTTATGCTAGCCTAGGAAGAGGAAGAAATTGTCAGGAGAAATTAATTTGAATGAACATGTGTCTGCTGCATTCGGAAGACATTTGCCTGAAAAGTGTAGTGACCCTGACATGTTTAGTATTCCTTGTGATATAGGTTACTCTAGGTTTGATCATTGCATGATAGACTTGGGCTCATCTATTAATGTGTTACCATACTCTGTGTATAAATTGCTAGATCTTGGACCTTTGCTTGAATCTGATTTAGTTATTCAATTTGCGAATGGATCCAAAGTTTTTCCGAAAGGAATAGTTGAGGATGTTCTTGTAAAGGTTAATAAGATGATTTTTCCTGTGGATTTTGTGGTGTTAGACATTGGTTATGATATGCATGTGCCCCCTATACTGTTAGGTAGGCCTTTTCTTAAGACTGCTAACATCCGAATCATGATGAGTAGAGGTATTGTGTCTGTGAAGTATGGGGGTGATAGGGCGATGTTTAAGATTTTTGATCATAAGAAACACCCTCCTGATAGTAAGTTTGTGATGTGTTCTGGATTGAGTGATATTACATGATCATAGTAGCACAACGTCAAGCCATGACAATAACTAAGGCGCTATCCGGGAGGCAATCCGAGGTATGCTTTTCTTTTCTTGTTTTTCTTTCCTTGTTTTTGCATTTGTTTTAGTGTGTTTTGTTTTTGTTCTTGTTTTTGTTTCCGACTAACCTGCAGGGAAGAGACCCCATGCCTATTGAAGAAGGTGTTTACCACCATTGTAAGTCTCTCTTTCCCTGCACTAATAACTCCCCAAAAATACCTTAAACGGGGAGGGAAAAAAAATCCGAAAAAAAAAAGAATAAACAGAATTATTAAAAAAAGTTCATCTCAGGCCAGTTGTCCAGAGTTCCCCATGGAGATGGTGCCCATCATGTTGTCACGGAGGATACACTGCCCTACACTTGATTTGACAACGATGATGACCCTACAATTGGCAGCTGAGGAGGAGGAACACTAGAGCCCCCACCATGATTCTATCTAGGCTCCACCATGTGTTCCTAGAAGGTCGTGCAACCCCGACATTTTTGCTATACCACTATTCACCAAAGTGGTTCCCTTTTGGTTGCACGGTAGGAGAAGACAATGGAGTTGATGAAGACACCCGCCCAACACCAGAGACCTGGGCATTTATTGAGAAGACCGTCAGCGACACCTACAGTGTCCAAGCAACTCCACGACGTTTGTGAGTTATTTTTTGCTTTTCCTATGCTTCTATTCTTTTGTCTTTCATTACATTGAGGACAATGCAATGTTTAAGCATGAGGGAAAGTTCTATACTTGCTACATTGTTGAGGAGAAAAATTAAAAAATGAAAAAAGCCAAAAATTGAAAAAAGGCATACATAAAAAATCTTGGGATAGGTCGAAAACCCGAAAGGGCGGCCTAGGTAATAAGCAGGTGGCTTGGACCAGCATTAGGCTGGGGTAATAATTGGTCAAGAGTGATGTGAGCTTATGTGAGTACATCTATTGGAAAATGAAATGAGTGGCTTGGTGAAAACCCGAAAGGGCGCCTTGGCAAAATGAGCGAAAAAGAAGAAGAGTGATTTTAGGATTTCTCATTATTCCTGACGAGGCGACATAAGAAGAGGTGATATAAGGAGGATTCGGGTAGGTCATTCTGGGAGGTATAAGAAGATAGATGGGAGACTAGGATTAGAATTTATTCACTCTATGGTGTTTGGGATAAGCTTGGGGGAAGTACTCTGCTTTCCTTTTGGCTTGATTGTGTGGGGTGTTGAGATTTTTGATTGGATGTTGTAGTCTTTTGTGCTGGGTTTATTGTATGGTTGCCTGGAGCTTATTGTTAGGTGTGATTCTTGGAGATTGATTTTTCTATGCTTTCTGAGACCTTGAGGATTGATTGGAGGAGTAGGTTGACTTTAGCTTACTCGAGGACGAGCAATGTTTAAGCATGGGGGATTTGATCGGCACTATTTTGTAGTGCATTTTTAGGGGTTGTTACCAGGTTTGAGGTGCCATCTGGATGGATTTAGAGCACAATTGGAGATTATAGAGTTAGAGCGTAGAAACTTAATTAAATATGCCACGTGAAGCTGGAAGGAAATTCGGACCGGAATGAAAGAAAGGCCCAAATGAAGGGATCTCGGCCCATGAAGAATTGCACCGCGTAAATTGAAAGCGGAAGGTGAAGCGTGGATTGAAGCGGAGGATGACGCCACCATGACATCAGCGGGAATATTGTTGCTGGGGGTGGGCCGCTGATGCTTTGCTGGATGAGCTGCTTGAATTGGGCCGAGCATGGAAGCGAGAGAATGGGCCGAGAAAGTTCAGTCGAGAAGTTGTGCTGATGTGGAAGCCGAGAAATTCGTGTGTCACCGGGATTAATTTCCCCCGTTTTGGATTGTTTATTTTGTGTTATTATTTTATTATTATTCTTGTAATTATTTTTACCACAGTTTTAGAATTAGGTTAAAAATACCTTTTGTTAACTAGTTGCTGTAATCAATTAGTTAGACCTAGTTTCATTCATCGTTGTTTTCCCTTTGCTCAGGCAGATAATTGAAGCATTTGGATTGATTGGATTGTGAGGTTATTCTTTTACTCTTTCTATGATTGTTTTAATTCTCTCTCGTGCTTAATCTCATTGATCATATATCGATTCCCCTTGATTTGTTGATTAGGACATCAAGTAGATTGTTAATAGTAGTTCCCTCTAGATTGACAACCTAGAGAAATTAGTATTATGCTATTGGTTCCCCTTTTCCATACAACCTGTTGAGATTGTTATTGATCATACTACTAAGGATTGGAGGATACTGGTTGAGAATCTAAATCCCTTAGTTTGTGTAGAGAATTAATTGCATGCAATTGTATGACTGGTTGCTACACTTGCATGTACCTATCTATTCCTGAACTTCCTGCTGCTATTGAATTAAATCGTGAAGGTTAGTAGGGATTTGTTTAATAGTTAGGGTTATCAGGACTGGTTGGACTGGTAACTAATTCAGAACATGGATTAGGACTTTCATGAGTATTGAGGACTAGGAATAATCAATGATCGATCTATCAATCTAAAGTGTGGATATTTGTTTGGCTGAGTTATTTCCCTAATTTGATTTCAAGTCTTTGTTTTTACTTATTTATTTTATTTATTTATTTTTAAATCAGAAACCCCCTGGTTACTTGTTGGTATACAATTACATCGTTGGAATAGTATTTGATTTTCTGTGGGATTCGACCCTTGCTTGCCTCTACTACTTGTTTAGGTTTGTTAGGATTATTTTGTTTAGGTGTCACGACAACGCCTATCAAATTGGCGCCGTTGCCAGGAAAATTCCTATACATTAAAAGTTAAGACTGTACATGAATGACTGCAAGGAATTCCTGTAAGCTGCCATTTCCTACAAGAGCAGGTGCATTCAACTAAATCAACAACAAATTGAACATTTCAACAACTAACTAGGAATTGGGCTCCTTCAGAATTCGATGGCCAACTATAATTAGCTTCTTCCTTAAACTTGTCCAAAATATTTATAATTTTAGGACAAATAGAACCAATCCATTTTCCATCCCCCCCCCCCCCCCCCCCCTCTCTCTCTCTCTCTCTCTCTCTCTCTCTCTCTCTCTCTCTCTCTCTCTCTCTCTCTCTCTCTCTCTCTCAACCATTATCTTGCTTCTAATGATTTCCAACATGGTTAGAATATGTTTGTCTTGTGCATCTAGAATAAACATGTTACAACCTTCTGACATGTTATTTAACAAGAGACACTTTTGCTACCTTCTCTAAAATGCGATCTTGACCAATACACAACAAGAAATGCATCCATCCAAGCCGAAGCATATGGATTTTGTGAATTTAACATTTCCATGTGCCTTTTGTACTTAGCCATGTAGGTGCTTTTTGCAGCTTCCCATATTGTATTTTTCAAGGTTTTCCCTGGATAAATCTTTTTGAAATTGGCTATCAGATGTCTAACATAAAACCTATGCTCAGCATTTGGAAACAACTGTTGTACAGATGGAATTAAGCCCTATAAATAAAGCAAGCAACATATTCAATTAAAAAAAATCAATTGTAATTGTCCTTATATTAGAATAAGCAAATCAAGTATAATTCTTAAAACAAGCATTTTTACTGTCTGTCTATCTAACATGAACATCCATGTATGTTTGTTCGGAATTCCCAACTCCTCCCTAAATAAATGAAAAAACCATGTCCATGAGTCGCTAGACTCAACTTCAATAACTGGATATGCTATTGGCCAAATACAATTATTAAAAAACAATTGATATGACAGATAGCAATTGGCCATCATATTGCCCTCTCAGAAAGCATCCATCAATACTTCTAATTGGCCTAAATTGAGCCTTAAAACCATTCTTGCATCATGAAAAACAAACAAATAACCTTTGAAAAATCAAATTGTCTAATGATAATATTAATGTGCTGCTTGGGTTTGTCCTCCTTAATTCTCCCATATAGTCAGCCAATTTTAAGTATTGCTCCTTTTCATCTCCTCTAAAAAATAAGAACAATATGCTTTGCATAATGCACCTTGCTTTTAGGAACATTGATGTTATAATTCTCTTTAATCAAATGGATGATCGCAGAAAACGTTATATTGAAGTCAATCTTATAAGATTCATATACTCATCTGTAATTCACCTATATGTAGCATATTTATTGGTGAATTCCTTGGAGCAATTATGCTCATTGATATAAGTTCTTATTTGAATCTTTGCACCATCTTATATTGGAGATGCATATAAAAGCCATGGGCATCCTTCTTTGTAAGTAACTCACAAATCATTCTTCTTTGTACTCACCTCATATCTATTTTAAGGGAATACCTTCACACATCTTGTTTTAAGACGTTAAAAGATATAAATATCACACATTCACACCCTTTTTTGAAATTTGGCTCCCTCTTACCAATTTTAGATTGAATTTAGGAAACATCACCCTTTCTTCATCCCCATCATCTTCATCCAATATATCTACATTAATTTAATCTTCATAATCAATGTCAATATCAAACGTATATCTCGTAACTTCCACCTTTGTATTCTGATGCACTATATCACTTTTACCTCTTGGAGCATCTGTCTCAACTCTTGGAACTTGTAATGTCAAAGGTACATCATCCTAAAACCAAGATCCTCGTCATCCTTGCAGATCTCAATATCACATTCTTCTAGCTCAACATCACCGCTTGTATCATCTTTGTAATCCCCCTCATCTATGGAAATTTCATTGTTCCCATCTATTGGCTCAACAAATTGTTCATTCCCCACCGAAATACTTTTCGGGATATGCCCAATTTTACTAGTATAAAGACCATCATCTAGAGTAATTGAAAGACCACCATCTATTAACAAAATCATAATTAATCTTGACTACCCACCATTCCACTTGAGTTGAATTTTATATTAGTAAACCCCCACTATATTAATGAATATTCTGAATTTTGAAACCCTAAAAAATGGTCTTCACTCGACAAAGAAACGAATCTTCGACATGCTAAACGACAAACAACTTGAACAATAATAAATTTGAAAGCAACAAATTCATAACATACTTTTGATGGAGTAATGGATCTCCCTCACGCCCCTTCCTTTTGACCACAAGCTTTTTCATCCTTCAAACCACTAATTCATGTCCTCAATTTACTTCTCCCTTGATGATAAACAAGATTAGGCCTCCCGACATGGATTCACTAGCCTCTCTATTGATGCGTCATGAGTTCTTCATCTGGGGGAGAAGTGATATAACGAAAAACCTGGCCTTCTTGTATGAACTTTTTTTTTACATTTTAGATTTTAAAAGCTTAACTTTTTTAATATTCAGATTTTAAAGATAATTTAGAAAAGAAAATGACATGCGGAATTGCCATATCACATACTTAATGGGAAAAGTCTAAAATCGTAACAAAAGAGCTATAAAAGAAGAAGTGTGTGTAGTGTGTACCCACAAGCTCTAATTTATAAAAAACACAAACCTCACACGCTCACCAAACATCTAAATTTAAGGAACCCACAAAGGCCGAGGTGGGGGAGAATATTACTACTCTTCTCTTTTTCCATATATTCTTGTTTTCATTTAAATAACATCTCATCAAACCACAATGTTGATTACGAATTTCTATATAGGAAGAAAGAGAATGATGATCATTTAGGGCACAATTGTCTACCATAAAAGTAAGATTGGAAACATATTGTTTGAGGTCCTTCGTTGAAGGATGTGTTTGTTTGCAAAATATTTTATTTTCACTCCTCTGGTCAATTGTATCAAACGTCCCTTTTGTTACCTTATAAATTTGGTTGGGTAACAATTCATCATGTCCAATTATCTCTCTCCCATATATTTCAATCTCTTGTTCTTCCCCATCTTTCTCTCTTATAGATCAACTATATCCAAATTCTATCTATATATCCCTTCACATCTTCATTGACGACGAATGAGGGGCGACATAGGAGTTTTGCCTTCGCACCCAAAATTTCCTCTTTCCTAGACTTGCATTCTCTCTCCAGAAGAAACTCCGTCCTCGCAAATTCATTGAGCCATGAAGGAATAACAACGACAACCCTTGCAAACTCATCGAGTGACGGCGAAGGTCTTTGCATACTCGTTGAGCGGCAAAGGTGGAGTGACGACGGAAACAGAGGATAGAGCTTAATTATGTGGATATGGATCTTGAGTTGTGGAAAACGAGGAAGATAAATTCAATTCAGTTGATGAAGATGGTTTGAAATGCTTAAATGGTTTATAGCTAATAAAGATGGGAGGTGGGAAGATGGAGAGTAAAATTAAAGAACCCTAATTTTTCAATTGGCAAATTTTTTTGATCCATTAGTTTTATTTGTGCCAAACAATTTTGGGTTTTAAAGGTATCAATTTCATTTCCCTCTCATTTTTCAATCTGTTTATGTTTTTGTTTCACCCGTCAAACCAAACATGCCCTTAATTTCGATCATAAGAGAAATGTTGTAACCATGAATTCTCCGAAAGCACCAACATATAGAACTAGAAGTACCTATAAATCTCTTAAGAACATGCTTCAACCCTAAAGAAAAACCCTAATTCACCAAGCTTTCACTTTCAAGAGTTGAGGAAGAATATTTCAAACCAGAAATCAAATAAATCTTAAGTTCAGTGTGAGGTGGTTTTATTGGGTCGGCTCAACTTTGAACAACTCAAGTAACACACCATCTTAAAAATTTTGCAAATTAAACGTCACTAACTAACGCCGACGCTTCACGCAATACTTTCTCAGAGACTTTAAACACACTATCTTGATCAATTTTGTTGTTAAAAGAGATGCAATACTCTCAAGATCTTTTTTTTTATCAGGAAAACAATTTGATGTACCAGACACACCTGATAGATCGAGAGGCCAAGAAACATTCAGCAGACAAACAAATCGTCATGAAAAAGAAACTAAAAAAAAATAAAATCAAGTCAAATGAGAAACTAACAAGCTAGACATAAAGCTTTGAACATCGGGAATGAAAAACAACACTCTCAAGACCTTTATTGAGTAATTTACTTTTACGATCTCATTACCACTTTCTCTTTTTTTTTTATATAGAAATTGCATTATCACTTTCTATATAACCTAAAATTTCCTCCTCTAACTAACACCCAACATTCCATTTCTCCCTATGTTTTTGTTTATCACTCTCCTCAATTTCAATTGATTACTCTTTTAGTACGACGAGTAGCGAAGAAGCCGGATGGATCGGCCAAGGATGGGCATGACAATGCTAGGTGTATGTAGGTCTCGAGGTCCTCATTATAGTCCATTTCAATTGTACATGTTCTAAATCCATTTCAAAATTGTACATTTTCAAAACAAGTATCGTGTGACTTACCTGAATATCAGAATCTGATGGATTGTGAAAGTCCGTGGGTCCATAGACTGGGAGTCATGTGGATACGAGCGCATAGGCGCAGATAGGCCCAGTACATAAGCCTAGTGAGGTTCCATCCTAAAATCAATTGACAATAGGAGGAGTAGCCCATCAAGCTTATATACTAGGCAATTTATGTCCCAACTTTAGATGTGGGATGCTATATTCCAACACGCCCCCGCAAGTGCAACGGACGGACAATTGGCCTGACCTAGTTGACACTTGGACAAACGGGTGTGGGTGGGCATCTCAATCTCTTTATAGCCAGACCCAAGAAAAAGGCCCAGGACCGAACCAACTCTGATACCATGTGAAAGTCCGTGTAATGTTTATAATCCAAAGTTGTAATATGTAAACTCTTGTTGTCCTATGTTTATAGCTTTTGCACCAGGCTAGGTAGAGGTTAGGGATTTTAGGAGACATGGACTTGAGTGACCAAGCCATGGTCGAGTCATGGTTGGCTCATAGAGACTTAGCCATCTTTGGCTAAGTCACCCATGAGCCCAATTACTTGACCTTGTGTTTCTGTTATTGCTCTTGGGCCTATTCTCCTTTTGCCGGTTGTAATGGGCCTCTTCTTGATGTTGGGCCTTGGCTTGCGTTGTTGGACGTAGCCCCTCTCTGCAGCTTGTAAGACGGCGTCGTTTGAGGCACTTTGAGGCTGCCTTATAAGGGCTAGCTTTGCCTTAATCTGGTAACCACTCGATGTCACTGTAGAGAATCGCCGTTTTGGAGCTTTGCTGAGAATGGCTCTCTAAGAGCGAATCTCACCTACTCCTTTGGTGGTTTCCGATGGTGCCATAGATTGAGAGATAGAGAAAGAAAGAGACAAAAAGGAAAGAGAGAAAGAGAGCTGGCTCGGAGCACTGTGGTTGCTCGATTGTGTGAAGCTTGCTTAAGCTTCTCTGTGTCCTTCCAGGGGACTTGCTTCTTCTCTTTTCTCTCTTCTTGTCTTGCTCATGTGCCTTGTTTCTTCTCTTGTTCCTTTCCTTTGCCGCCTATGTGCATTGCTTGTAATTGTGTGACTCTTGAGGCCTGTGATGCCTAGTGGATTTGGTTGAGTCTCCCCTCTTGAGGCTCCGCAGACGTAGGACTTTGTCCGAACTGCGTTACCAATTCTGTGTGTCCACTTTTGCTTGCTTTCGCTTATTCTGTTTTTAGAGGTTTGTCAATCGTTTTTGGGTTTATTCGATCGAAGCGAACTCAAACTAGGGTTTCTGCCATTACAAATTGGTATCAGAGCTCTTGGTTCTTGTTTGTCGCTTCCGCATGTGTGTTTTGAGGCTTTCTGAGTGTGTTGAGTCCTAAAGTATCCTCCTGCTTCTTCTGATTCTGAAAATCAACTATCTTTGCAACTGTAAGCCAACGGCCTCTGTGGCTTTAGTCGGCTTAGAGGTAAACTGTGAATGTGTTCTTTTCAGATCTTAAAAATCTTGGAGAAATTAGGGTTTGCTCTTACACCTGCCTCTGTGAAACTCTGGTGTTTGTTTTTGCTCTCGTTTGACCCTTGAGCGGTTTGACAGTAAAACTCCTCAACTGTAAGTTCTCTGTGAACTTACTAGTCTTGGACTGTGTATTGTCGTATTCTGGAAGTTGTGAGACAAAGCCCTAACTTGTTAGGTGTAAGCTTTATCTCACAGTTCCTCTTGTTGTGTGCTTCTGTGTTCATCTTGTTGTGTGCTTGTCTTCCTGCAAAGGAGACTCTCTGCTATTTCTATCCTAACCGAGTGTTTAAGATATCAATTATGTCTGAGGTGATTATTTTCTGCCTTATCCCTGTCTCTCTGCTTACTGACTTGAGTTATTTCAATGGCAGAAAACAATGTTAGAATCAAACCATTTGATGGCACTGGTGACTTTGCCATGTGGCAAGTCAAAATGAAAACAATGCTAATCAAGGAAAAATGTTGGAAAGCTGTTAAGGGAGAGTACCCTGTTGATACCCCTGTTGCTGATAAGGTAGAGCTTGATGAGCAAGCCCATTCTGAAATCATGATAACGTTGACTGGCGACGTGGCTCGTCAGGTTGTGAGTATCTCTGACTCTAAAAAACTATGGAAAGCTTTAGAAGAACTTTACTTGTCTAAGTCATTGCCTAGTAGGATATCTCTTCTATGTCGCTTGTTCACTTTTAAAATGGATGTCAACATGTCATTAAATGAAAATCTTGACAAATTTCTGAGAATGACTCAAGAATTAGAAAATGTGATGACAAGATAAAAGATACTCACCAAGCTGTGTTGTTGCTTAGTTCTTTGCCTTCTCAGTTTGACACTTTTAAAGATGTGATTTAATATAGTTCTGAAAAATTAACTAAAGAAAAGATAATTGAGGCTATACTTGAGAAAAATGAGATCATGAAAGTGTTTAAGTCCAAGAATGACAAGAAAACTGAGGCTAAAACTGAAGTGTTGATGGCTAAAGGTAAATATAAGAACAACAAAAATTCTCAGAAAAATGATAAGAAGAAATCTGAAAAAACTGAGAAGAATGACCATGAGAAAAAGGATAGTAGAACATGTTACTATTGTGGCAAGAAGGGTCATTTCATTAAAGATTGTCATAAGAAGACTAAAGATGACAAGACTAAAAATGCTAATGAAACTGCTGCTATTGTTGAGAACTGCACTACTTATCCTTATGAGCTTCTCATGTGTGCCCATCATGTTATGACTGATGCTTGGATTCTTGACTCTGGTTGCACAATGCATGCTACATATGATAAAACTTTGTTTGAGTCTTTGCATGAATGTGATGGAGGTGAAGTCCTTTTGGGGGACCATACTGCTTTACCTATTAAGGGGGTTGGTAGAGTTCCTATTAGGATGTTTGATGGGAAGGTGATGACACTTCAACAAGTCAGGTGGGTACCTGGCTTGAGGAGAAATCTCATGTCTGAGTCTGTCTTTGATGATTTAGGATGTCATATCAATACCCACAATGGCATAAGAGAAGTCATTAGAAATGGCATTTCTCTTATCAAGAGTATTAAGAAGGGAGGGTTGTATCATGTGATATCCTCTCCTAAACTTAATATTTCAACTGTGGATACTGGGATGACACTTGATCTCACTAAGATGTGGCACAACAAACTTGGTCATATTGGAATGAAAGGCTTAAATTATCAGTATAAGACTGGAATTATTGATAAAAAGCCTTCTGACTTGAGCTTCTGTGAAAACTGTATTTTTGACAAGAAAAACTGTCATAGTTTTAGCAAGTCTACTTATAGAGCTGAGAGGCCCCTTGAGTATGTGCACTCTGATTTATGGGGTCCCTCTCAAGTTGATACTGTAGGAGGGAGGAAATATTTCATCTCTTTTATAGATCATTTCTCTAGAAAAGTTTGGACATACTTGCTAAAATCTAAGGATGAGGCCTTTAACACATTTAAGAACTGGAAAGCCCATGTTGAAAATGAGTCAAGTCAAAAACTTAAGTGTTTAAAAATAGATAATGGCCTTGAGTTCTATAATCATGCTTTCAAAGATTTTTGTCTTCAATTTGGCATTAAAAGACATCTTACTGTGCCTGGCACACCTCAGCAGAATGGCACTGCTGAGAGGATGAACAGAACCTTGCTTGAAAAAGCAAGGTGCCTGCTCATCAGTGCTGGCATGAAGCCATCTTTGTGGGGTGAGGCAGTTATAACTGCTTGCTACCTCATAAACAGATCTCCCTCTTCTGTTGTGGACTTTAAAACTCCACAACAGTTGTGGACTGGAAAGAAACCTAACTTGTCACATTTAAAGCCATTTGGTTGTACTGCATATTCACACATATCACAAGGTAAATTACAACCTAGGGCTCAAAAATGTGTCATGTTGGGTTATCTTGAGGGGGTTAAGGGCTACAAGTTATTACTTATACAACCTCATGGTTATAAAGTAATAACTTCTAGGAATGTCATTTTTAATGAAAATGAATTTCATTTTAAGACTGTTACTAATGAAAATGTTGAGAATGCAGGTACAAATGAAGAAAGTGCAAGATTCTACCTGCCCCATGAAGCATAAACTGAGGAAGGTGATGAATATGACACAGCTCAAAGCCATGATGGGTCAATGGACTCAAATGGACCTGAAGAGCACAATGAGGAGCATGAAGACCATGCCCCTGCACAAGGTCAGGATGACCAAAATGAGGTTACTGAGGGCACATCTACTCACCAATTAGGTGGGCAAGTAAGTTTACCTGAACCTACTGAACCTGTCTCTGAGCATGATAACTCAATTTCTGATGATGTTGTGAATGACTATCAATTGACTAGAGATAGACAATCTAGGACTGTGGTTCCTAATAGGATGTTCATGTATAATTGTGTTGAGTATGATGTAAATCTGATTGAGTTTGCCTTCATTGCTTCTGAGGTTGTGAATTCATTTACTCCTGAAACATATGAATTAGCCAATAAATGTGTGCATGCTAAGTATTGGCTTGATGCTATGAAGGAGGAAGTCTTGTCTATGCATGTTAACAATACCTGGATGTTAGTTCCTAAACCTGCTAATGCTAGACTTATTGACTGCAAATGGATTTACAAATTAAAAGAGGGGGCTCACAGTGGTGATCCTCCTAGGTATAAAGCTAGATTGGTAGCTAAAGGCTTTACTCAAAAAAAAGGCATAGACTATAATGACATATTTGCTCTTGTGGTGAAATATAAGACTTTAAGACTTCTCTTGGCTATGACTGCTGTGTTTGACTGGGAACTTGAACAAATGGATGTTAAAACTGCTTTTTTGCATGGTGATTTGCATGAAAAAATTTATATGAAACAGCCTAAGGGCTTTGTGGATTCTGCTAAGCCTGATCATGTATGTTTGTTAAAAAAATCTATATATGGCCTAAAGCAGTCCCCTAGGCAATGGAACATAAAATTCGATTCATGCATGAGGAAACTTGGTTTTCAAAGGAGCAGTTATGATACATGCCTTTACTTCAAGGGTGTTAAGTCTAAATCCCCTTTATATGTGCTTCTCTATGTTGATGATATTCTGTTAATATGCAACTCTAAAATTCTCATTGCTGGTGTTAAAAGATATTTGAAACTGCACTTTGACATGAAAGATTTAGGAGCTGCTCAGAAAATCCTAGGGATTAAAATCACTAGAGATAGAAAAAGAAAAACTATGTGGTTGTCTCAATGTGATTATGTGAAAAAGGTGCTTGACAGATTCAGTATGTCTGACTCTAAACCTACTTCTATTCCCTTAGGAGGGCATTTAGACTTAACTAAAAAGAATTGTCCCACCACTGCTCATGATATAGCTAAGATGTCTAAAGTTCCTTATGATGTTGTTGTGGGCTCTGTCATGTATGCCATGCTCTGCACTCGACCTGATTTGGCCTTTGCTATTAGTGTTCTCAGTAGGTTTATGTCTAATCCTGCAGCATGTCATTGGCTTGCTATGAAATTCCTACTTAGATATATTTGTGGTACTAAGAATCTATGTCTTGTTTACACTGAGCATTCTCCTGCAAATGAATTGTTTGGTTATGTGGATTCTGATTATGCTAGTAACAAGGACAATAGAAAGTCCATAACTGCTTATTATTATACTTGGGCTGGTAATTGCATTTCATGGAAATCACAGTTACAATCTGTTGTAGCTTTATCTTCTACTGAAGCTGAGTATATAGCAGCTACTGAGGCAGCTAAAGAGGCTATATGGTTGACTGGCATTTTGAGTGAGATACAATATGTTCCTATGCTACCTGTTTTGCATATGGATAGTCAAAGTGCTTTATACTTGTGTAAGGACCCTATGTTTCACGAAAGGTCTAAGGACATTGATGTCAGACACCACTTTATTAGAAACAAAGTGGAAGAGAAAGTACTTGAGGTTAAGAAGATCAAAGGTGAGTATAATCCTGTTGATTTTGGCACCAAGATAGTCACTGCTGACAAGTTCTCATTTTGCAGGATTTTTCTACACATTTAGGATGCAAACTGAGCTCACTTGAGCTGAATGGCCAACGATGGACGGGAGGCAATGATGTTCCAAATCCACTATGGCGACTGAAGGCAGCATATCTCAACACTTGGATTAGGAGGGCATTTGTAATGTTTATAATCCAAAGTTGTAATATGTAAACTCTTGTTGTCCTATGTTTATAGCTTTTGCACCAGGCTAGGTAGAGGTTAGGGATTTTAGGAGACATGGACTTGAGTGACCAAGCCATGGTCGAGCCATGGTTGGCTCATAGAGACTTAGCCATCTTTGGCTAAGTCATCCATGAGCCCAATTGCTTGACCTTGTGTTTTTGTTGTTGCTCTTGGGCCTATTCTCCTCTTGCCGGTTGTAATGGGCCTCTTCTTAATGTTGGGCCTTGGCCTGCGTTGTTGGACGTAGCCCCTCTCTGCAGCTTGTGAGACGGCGTCGTTTGAGGCACTTTGAGGCTGCCTTATAAGGGCTAGCTTTGCCCTAATCTGGTAACCACTCGATGTCACTGTAGAGAATCGCCATTTTGGAGCTTTGCTGAGAATGGCTCTCTAAGAGCGAATCTCACCTACTCCTTTGGTGGTTTCCGATGGTGCCATAGATTGAGAGATAGAGAAAGAAAGAGACAAAAAGGAAAGAGAGCTGGCTCGGAGCACTGTGGTTGCTCGATTGTGTGAAGCTTGCTTAAGCTTCTCTGTGTCCTTTCAGGGGACTTGCTTCTTCTCTTTTTTCTCTTCTTGTCTTATTCTTGTGCCTTGTTTCTTCTCTTGTTCCTTTCCTTTGCTGCCTATGTGCATTGCTTGTAACTGTGTGACTCTTGAGGCATGTGATGCCTAGTGGATTTGGTTGAGTCTCCCCTCTTGAGGCTCCGCAGACGTAGGACTTTGTCCGAACTGCGTTACCAATTCTGTGTGTCCACTTTTGCTTGTTTTCGCTTATTCTGTTTTTAGAGGTTTGTCAATCGTTTTTGGATTTATTCGATTGAAGCGAACTCAAACTAGGGTTTCTGTCATTTCAGTCTGTGAGTCCATAGACTGGGGGTCGTGCGGATACGAGCGCATAGGCACAGATAGGCCCAATACATAAGTCCAGTAGGATTATATCCTAAAACTAATTGGTAATAGGAGGAGTAACCTATCAAATTTATATATTAGACAATTTATGTTCCAATTTTAAATGTATGATGTTATATTCCAATATAGATACCAAATTGTCAATAGGAGAAAGAAATCAAAAGGAACAAAAATTTAAAAAGTGGGCAAATGAAAGATGGAGAGTGCGTTCAAGCGTGTGTAGTGTGTACCCACAAACTCTAATTTATCAAAAGCAGGGGGCCTCACACGCTCGCCAGACAGCTAAAGCTGAGGAACCACAAAGACCGAGGTGGGGGAGAATATTATTACTCTTCTTTAATTTGTTTATTTTCATATATTCCTTACTTCATTTAAATAATTGTTTTATATAAAAGATGGAATTTTTTTGTGCCTTTCCCGTTGTTTATTCCTTGCCCACTTTTCATTAATGGAGACTGAGCAGCCTGTAGCTGCTGCACCTGCAAACCATAGGCTTCCTCCCTTGCCAAATTTCATTTCAAGACAACCAAGCTAAATGAAGAATATTTGTTGCTAATTTCCCATTTTAATGGGTTGAGAAGTAGCCATTCCTTCAGATTTCTCCAGGTTTCCATCTCTCTCTCTCTCTCTCTCTCTCTCTCTCTCTCTCTCTCTCTCTCTCTCTCTCTCTCTCTTTATTTCCACCTTCTCCGAGCAAAACCCATATCTGTGATTTTCTTGCAAATCTGTTGCTGTTGTTGTTCTTCTTCTCCCCCCTTCTTGGGCTCTCTCATTTCAGCTCCAGAGGACATTCTTCTGTTCACAAGTCTGATTCTTTAGCAAGGTAAAAGCATAAATTTGTTGTTCCTCCCTTTTCCTATGAGAACCCATTTCCCAGGTGTGGGAGCAGTAACAAGGGTTTCTGATTTCAACCCTGTTCAGCACCATAAAAGACTGCCTCTTTCACCCTTCAAACCCATCTTTACCCTTTTCCTGCAATGGGGTTAAGGTGGGTTTACTACACCTCTGACACCTGCTGTTGTAGATGCAAAATTTTTAGCTTCTTCACCACAGTATCACTACTGTTGTTACTGGCACTGTTGTGTTGTGCTAAAAACCCTTGTGCTGTTGCTGCTGTTGATCTTCACCCACAAGACAGGAATTCACTTTTGGTGTTCAAATCTCAGCTAATTGGCCCATCTCCTGCTGGTTTAGCCACATGGGTAGGCTCCAACTGCAGTAATTGGACTGGTGTCACTTGTGAGAGTGGCTCCGGCCGAGTCATCTCTGTGGACCTTCGCAACATGAGCTTGTCAGGGGGAATTGCTTCTAGTTTGTGTAACATTTCATCTATTAGAAGGCTTGTTTTGTCTCATAACAACTTTAGTTCCAAGATTCCTGTTTGTTTGGGCAGTATTTTGAGCTTGCAGACTTTGGATCTTAGCCATAATGGACTGACAGGTTCCCTTCCAGTTTCATTGATAAGATTAAGGCATTTGAGGGAGCTTATTTTGGCTGATAATAGGCATCTTGGAGGGAATTTGCCCCCATGGATTGGCAATTTCTCAAGGATTCTGTCGAAACTTGATTTGGGTTCGAATTCGTTCCAAGGACAGATACCTGAGAGCTTGTTCTACTTGGATTCGCTCAAGTACTTGGATCTTTGTAATAATAATCTGTCAGGAAGTCTCAGTGAGTTTCATCAGCCTTTGGTGTTTCTTAGTCTTGCGTCGAATCGGATTTTGGGTACTTTGCCTTGTTTTGAAGCCAGTGAGCAATCTCTGAGCACCCTCAACCTAGCAAACAATTCATTTGTGGGAGGAATTCCCTCTTGCATTGCTTCTCTTCATACCTTGAGGCAGCTTAATCTGTCCAACAATGGGTTGAAGAATGAAATTTCGCCAGCACTAGTGTTCTCAGATAAGCTCCTTCTGCTGGACTTGAGTTTCAATGAGTTATCAGGCCCTCTTCCAAGCAGAATTGCAGAAGTAACTGACAAGTCAGGGCTTCTTGTTCTCGATTTGTCGCATAATCGGTTCTCGGGTGAAATTCCCCTGACAATTACTGAATTGAAAAGCCTGCAAGCACTGTTTCTGTCACACAACTCACTCTCTGGGCAGATCCCAGCTAGGATTGGGAACTTGACATACCTCCAAGTGATTGATCTCTCTCATAATTCACTGTCGGGTTCGATTCCTCTCAACATTGTGGGTTGTTTTCAGTTGCTTGCTTTGATCCTCAACGATAACAAGCTCTCGGGTGAGATTCAGCCAGAGCTTGATGCCATGGATAGCCTGAAGATACTAGATATCAGCAACAACCAGATATCAGGCGAGATACCGCTGACTTTAGCCGGCTGCAGATCATTGGAGGTTGTAGATTTCAGCTCAAACAACTTCTCGGGTCCTCTGATCGACGCCATCACCAAATGGTTGAATCTCAGGTTTCTATCCCTTGCCCGGAACCAGTTTGATGGCTCTCTTCCCGGTTGGCTATTCAGTTTCCCGGCTATCAGTGCCATTGATCTCTCAGGGAACAAGCTTTCCGGTTACATACCAGACGGCAATTTCAACATCAGTGTAAGCTTTAACAATGAAATTCCTGCAGCTACTGCAACAGAACAAGACCTGTACTTTGGAAAGAAGATAGAGGTTTCAGTTCTGCTGATGGATAGAAATGAAGTGAGCTTTGCTTATGATTTGTCCTCAACAGTTGGGATCGATTTCTCTGGTAATCTGCTACGCGGCCAGATCCCAGAGGGACTCTTTGATCTACATGGGTTGGAATCTCTGAACCTATCTCACAATTTCCTGGAGGGCGAGATCCCATCGGGTCTGGAGGAGATGAGGAATCTAAGGGATCTTGATCTATCACACAACTCCCTTTCGGGTCCTGTACCAGAAAACGTTTCGGGTCTTCAAGAGCTGACGCTCCTAGACCTTTCGTATAATGGCTTCTCCGGGTTTGTTTCTAGCAAACAGGGCTATGGGAGGTTCCCTGGAGTGTTCACCGGGAACCCGGATTTGTGCATTGAGGTCTCCGCTGGGAAGTGTGAGCCACCAACAAGCCTCCCAGCTTTGCCCAGGAGAACATTCAAGGATGAAACTGTTGATGGTCCCATTTCAATTTGGGTTTTCTGCTTGAGTGCTGCTGTGACATTCTATTCAGCCCTTCTCACCTTGTTCTGTTCATCCAGATCAAGAAACTACATTTTGCAGACGAGAGTTTAGCTTATTATTGTACATGAAAAAAATGAAGATGGAAGTTGTAGCTGAGCCTGTATATTCCTTGTTTGTTTTCTGATTGATATTTTGGCAATCATTTTTTACAGCAAAATCAATCACGTTTCAAGATGAAAGAAATTTTCACTGCATAGAATTGCTCCTCTTCTTATTTGGGTATTCATTGTAAACTGTTACATTCATTCCTTTGCCTCTGCTTCATCTACCAACAATGACTATAAGATGAAGCCGAATCATAACATACAGCCAGGCTAAGTGGCCATCAGTTATCAAGACAATAAGAACTTAAACACAAAAGCTACTCTGATGGCGCATCAAACCCACAAGGAACACAAGGCAGAGTCATCCTCACTAGATTGAGATTTGGTTGCCATGGTGACTCATAGACGCGTGAGCCATAGACAATAATGGAACTTGTTATTTGAGGAAACAAAGAGAAGCCATCTCCACTAATACTTTATTGGTCCATCCAAGCTCCCAGATGCAAACTGGTATCCAAACAACAAGGAGGATCAGACACCATAAGAATCACGCGTTTATACATTAAATAAACTTGTCAATAACCGTTAATGCAACGAAATGGTTACTACCTGTTGAACAATTGGATTTGTAGAGGTCATAAATTCATCAGTGTGGCCTTCCCACACAATCTTTCCCTCGTACAGAAAAATCAACCTGGCACGCCAAGATTCGTATTTGATTAGATGAATGGCAAATTGATGGAGGCAGAAAAACTTTGTTACAAGGAAATACCTATCAACTGCTCTTTTGATGGTGCTATGCTGGTGAGTCACAACAACATATGATGTGATCTTCCCAGGCTTCCCTAGTGCATCTTTGCCTTTCACATGAACAGACCTTATAAGATCTTCAACTACGGTTGATGCAATTGGATCAAGCCCAGCTGTTGGTTCATCATATAAGAGGACCTGTTTCATGATATGCAATAATACTTCATCTTAAAGAAGAGACTATAGAGAAGGTAGGTGGACGGGAAATGGTTTTGGTATCAAGCACACCTCTTGCCCCACAGTATCTTTTGAGGTATCAAAGACGATAGAACGAGCTAGTGCAACCCGTTTTTTCATCCCCCCTGACAATTCAGACGGTAATCGATCTTCAACTCCCTACGAAAACCAGTACTCTTTAAAATAAACAGAAGCCACTCCCTACTTCATATGCAATATCACAGGGTGAAATTGTAAATGGGTTACTTTCAGCCTATCAAAAGCACTTTGTTGCAAGGGAATATTTGCAATTTGTTCATACCTTCAGACCTACTGCTGCTAATGTTTCAGTTACAAGTGCTGCTATTTGATCCTCCGGCATGCTAGAATTCTCATATCTAGAAAAGGCATTAGTAGATATTACAAATAAGAACTAGAGAAATTTAAGTCTAATAGTAAGATTTTAAGGAATCAGTTATGCTTGGGATTCTCTTACAGCAGGAAACCGACGTTTTCACGTACAGTTAAAGAATCAAACAAAGCAGCACTCTGGAAGACCTGCAAAGCAAGCAATTACCCTAGTCTTATATAGATTTCTTACAAGAAAACAATGTTAATATTAAACTGTAGTTACCAAGCCAATTTGAAGACCAGATATCTCCTCGTCACTGATCAATCCTTGTCTCTTTTTTCCTCGAATATAAACCTCCCCCTGTATCGTCAAAATTTCATATTCTGCTTTACATATTCTGACCCAACACTAAGAGTACTCTAAAGGGTGCACAGGTAATTGATGCACATAAACAAGCAAAGGCCTAAGATTTTTTAGTGGTATCCAACTTGTTTACCTTGTCAGGAGCAAGCAGTCCAGCCATTATTTTCAAAACAGTGGATTTCCCAGTGCCAGAGGGCCCAATGATTCCAACAGCTTCTCCATGTCTAATCTGCAAATGTCACAAAAAACAAAGCATAACCACCTACCCATATATTTTATCAGTAGCACTTTTGTAACTTAAGTTATACTCAGATTCGACATCCAACCATTCACAACTAAGGCAGCAACAATGTGTTCAAATATACAGGTTTAAACTGTTATCAGCTTGAAAGGCATACTCATAGACAAATAAGTGATTAAGTCAGAAAGGATATAAAACCATAGATAGCCTGACCTTGAAGCTTACACCTCTCAATATGTGCTTCTCCCCAAAGGATTTCCAAACATCTCTACACTCTATAAGCACATCAGATTCACCCTCAGATTCTTCATCTGAGTTCAAATTCTTTGCTGCCAAAGAACCCTGGGGCAAAATGGACATTACACAGCATGTGAACATCACAGCTAAACGAAACTAGATGTTGATCACCGAGTGTTGACAGAGCAACATATTGAGCTTATAATTCGTAACCCAAAATCTTATAGAGCAACATTAGAAAAAGGAATCACATATTAATATATAATGATCGTCATTGGAGATATGACATTCACTTGATCCATTGCAAAATACAGCAACAAGCTAAACAAACAGTAAATCCTAAATAAAAATTGAAGTACATCAGCTGAAAATAAGGCTTACATTCAACTTAAGGGCAGCAAATCCTTGGGTGACATTGCTAGGAGGAGATATACAAGCACACACAATTTTTCTTCGCCCATGAAGCTGTCGAAAAATCACTCTTGCACCATAGACAGCAAATCTAGTGGAACTAGCAAACCCATGAGAAAAAGGTGAAGTAAACAACAATGTACCTGATACAGAAGCCATATTTTCTGGTCCTGAACCCAATTCCCTTTCTGTTGTAAACCCAGAAGAGAGCTTTGAATGTGATAGCAGCTAATATACCCAATGCATAATTGCAAGATGAAACTCGTATTGCTAATCAAATTGAGTTTCAATTATCATGATCACTCAAAAGAAAAGGAGGAGGTTTACACTTGGTTCAGCAAAGTGAAACAAGCAAACATGAATGCAAATTCATACACATGGATCCGTGAGAACCGCTAAAATTGGCATACCACGCAAACCCAGATTCGGTTAACACCCCAAACTATTCAAAATTGAAGAGAGGAGGACAAATTCAAGTAAAAAGACATGGATTTAAGTTAGCCCAGACGCGTTCCAAGGAAGAAAGCACCGAAATTTCATGAAAAATTCTATGTGAAAAGGCGTTCGAAACTGCACACGATTGAAATGAGGGATTTTGAAGTAGAATAGTGGGTCGATGGAAAGGTCAAAATCCAAGAAACCAATCAAATCTTGCAAAGTGAAATTAGTGATGGGTGTTCGATGATTTGTGGGGTCTGCAGCAGGAAATGCGATGATGGGAAGGGGAAATCACTGCTTCAGGAATAGGAATTGGGAGCGATAAAGGAGAGTGAGAATTGAAATGGCAGCGTAAAACAGCACAAGAAACGAATTTGATTATAGCAGGGCTGGGGGAGTGTCTTCTTTCTAGCTTGGAATATTCTTGCACCCAGTTTGGAGTTTTATGTGCTGCTAATCGATTGTTCTGATGAATACTCTAGGTCGCGTTTGGATGGAAAAAAATGTGTGGAGAAGGACCGCAAAAGGGTAAACGAGAAGACGATCGATTTTTCCCCAACATCCTCTTGTCTGTTTGTTCATGACAATTCATGTTTTGATGAAAAAATTGGTGATACATGATACTAATTTTTGGATGTTCGATGGTATAAACTATTAATTTTTTTGGTTAAAGAAGATGCGGCACTCTTCAAAACTTTATTGGAAAAAAATCAAACTACAAAGTCAAATGAGGAAACGCACGTCCCCGAACATCATCAAAAACAAAAGGAGAAGCAGACGAGGGTAAAGTCTCAAGAAAATGACACCCAATAAGAAAAGAAAAAGCAAGACTAGTAAGATGGTCAGCGACAGAATTCGCTTCCCGAAAAATGTGACAGAACTGAATAGACCAGTCCCTACGGAAAAAACATTGGCAAAGGAAGACCAGGCTAAACAGAGGATGACACCGCTCCAGAGCACGGTGATTAATCAGAGAAACCGCAAGGAGAGAATCAGACTCGACGACCACTCTCCGATAACCAATCTCCCAGGCAAACCTCAGACCCTGCAGAATCCCCCATAACTCCGCAGCAGGCACCGAACAACACCCGATATGATGAACAAAGCCGCCCAAGCAGCGACCATCAGAATCACGAAACACACCCCCGGCCGCGGCCACACGAAGATTGTTAACATCGCCATCAGTGTTGAGCTTAATCCAACCCTCCCGAGGCCTAACCCAACGAATCAGAACTTCCGACCTAGGACAGGGAAGCGCGCACCCAACGTCAGCAACATTAAGCGCATTACCGTACTCGCGAGCATAGTTACGCACAAACGAGGCTTTACATCCCTGGAAATCTTTATCCGAGAAAACCTTCTCATTCCTCCACTTCCATAACCACCAAAGTCCACACGCAAAAATGCCCGACCAAGGCCCGAACCCGTCAGAAGACTCCTGCGAGAGAAAGTTGTTCCGAACCCAGCAGGCATAACTCCCCGCGGAAGACACCGACAGAGAAGAGAAATCAGAAAACCCACCCCAAAGCGCACAAGCAGCAGGGCAGAGATGAAAGAGATGATCCAGGGCAAAGAACACAAGAGTCAATAGAGGAGAGATGCCTTCTAACTCTTTCTTCATTAGTCAACACTTTCCCAAGAATCACTAACCATACAAAGGTATAAACTATTAATAAAAATGGTGAAAACAATTATAGAATGGCGGTGTTCGACAAAAACACTGAGTTTAATGATGTTAATCACGTTAACAATTAAAAAAGGCCGTTTCTATTTAGTGCACCGACAAAATTTCTATTTAACGCACTGGTTCATCCGTGACGGACGAAACATGTTCATTTGTGACGGACGAAGCATTTTCATCCGTCACGGACGAACATGCTGATCCGCGATACGATTTTGGAATCGCCATAACTTTTGATTCTCTAGTCCAAACGCGCTAAAATTTGGAGGAGTTATAGTTGACATCTTGATTTTTAATCTGACGTTGGAATCACTCAATTCGGAGTTACGTAGAAAAAGTTATACTTCTCCAAATACGGGATAAAAAATAGAGATCTCTTAAGCACCAAGGTGAGTACAATAGCATTTAAGTCGGATTGCAATAGTATTGCAATAATGGATCACAATAGCATTACAATGTGCGAGTACAATAGTATTTAAGTCGGCTTGCGACCTCGTCTCTTTCTTGTAGAAGAAGGTTCGAACGCCATCAGCTAAGAAACGAATGAATCATATAGACAAGCAGCAAAGGATATTTGGTCTAGAAGGTTCTTGAAACGAATGGATCATATAAACGAAGGTTCGAACGACCTCGTCTCTTTCTTGTGGAAGAAGGTTCTTGAAAGACTTCTTGACTATTTCACATGGTTGTCTAGACATGATATTTGGTCAATATCATTCAATAATGGGTAACCAAGTAAAGGACACCAAGGGGACCTTCAACGAGAGTGTACAAAGCACGATGACTCTTGGGACATGAGCTGATATTTTCAAGCGGTTGAAGTACAAAGTATCTAAGGTTGCACTTGCCTGCTTGACGGAGGAATACACAAAATGGGGAAATCCATTTTGTGACAAGATCTGCACATGCCAGATGAGGGTGAGAGATGGATTGTCGTGTGTGCATGACATCGCTAGAAATGTGACGAGTTCAATCCCTATTAAGCCTTCAGCGTTGCATCCGTTTTGGAGACGATTGAGTTTGTCAGAAGTGCAAGACGAAGATGAGGTGAAGCGCAGAGTTGCAAGATCTTTAATGGATCAATTTTATACGGATCATTTCCTCAATCTGTCAGTAGATGATCAAGAAAAATGTGTCTCGCGACTTTACGACATAGCTCACCCCGAGGGGACTAGTCTGCAAAAGCCGGCTATTGTGAGGCATAAAGGACGACTAATGGGAATTCTAAACAAAGATACCACTAAAATACATCCTTCTTCATCGGAGTACACAGACAAAGATACGGAAGGGACACCTCTCAAGAAGCAACGAGGTAGGCCACCAATGCCCACTAGCACACCTTCACGAAACCCTAAAGCTCCTACTACTCCTTTGAGGCCATCTCAGGTTAGAGCTCTCAAGAATTCAGTGGGTCAAATGTTTTCACCACCTTATATGCCTCCACAATCCTTCATTAAAGACTTTGAGTCGTATAATCTTAAGACGATCTGCATCTGCCATGTTGAGAAGGAGAGACATTTCATTTCGGTATGGTACTAATCATTTAATTATTTTATATTAATTATTTGAACCCATGAGTAGATGGTCCTATCAGAGGCGTCACCATTGCCTCCAGTATTTGTCATGTGAGAGCATGCACATGATGCCTCTACTGTTTGTCTATATGATCCATTTGTTTCTCAGCTGATGGCATTAAGACCTTCTTGCACAATAAAGAGACGAGGTCGCAAGCCGACTTAAATGTTATTGTACTCGCACAATGTAATTCTATTGTGATCCATGATTACAATGATATTGTAAGCCGACTTAAATGCTATCGTACTCGCCTTGGCGCTTAAGAGATCTCTGTTTTTTGTCTCGTCTTTGGAGAAGTATAACTTTTTCTATGTAATCCTGAATTGAGTGATTCCAACGTCAGATTAAAGATCAAGATGTCAACTATAACTCCTCTAAATTTCAGCACGTTTGGACTAGGAAATCAAAAATTATGGCGATTCCAAAATCGTATCGCGGATCAGCATGTTCATCCGTGACGGACGAAACATGTTCATCCGTGACGGACGAAACATGTTCATCCGTGACGGACGAAACATGTTCATCCGTGACGGACGAAACATGTTCATCCGTCACGAATGAACATACTTAGTCCGTCACAGATGAACATGTTTCGTCCGTCACGGATGAACCAGTGCGTTAAATAGAAATTTTGTCGGTGCGCTAAATAGAAATCGTGTTAAAAAATCATGTTTTTCAACTATATCCATAAGAATCTACTATGTTTTAGATCTAAATTCTAAGAGATAAAAACCCTCTTCAAAAAAATTACATTAAATAAATAATTGTACTGAATTTTTCTAAATACAAAGTTTGTATTATTGAAAAATCCCTTATTTATGTCATTTAATACATAAATATTTATTCTAGCAATTATGATTACCGTTCTTGTAAGTTCATTATTAAGTTATACAAGCTTTTTAAATTTTTTTCTGATATATTTAACTAAATAAATAAATTTTATTATTTGTTGTATACATGTTATGAATGTGATATGGTTATTCTAACCACCATTATTTTTTTAAAAAATTTGTTAAAAGTTGAATAAAACTAATCGATTTTAATACTATAGGTAAACACTAAACATTGTTATGACTTTCCATAATACAATACACTTTTCTTATCTTATATTTGTTTTGATATCAATAATTAATTTTTTTTATTATAAAACAGTTTTAACAATTTTGAACTAAAATATTTATATTTATATTTTATTTAGTATTCACCATTTTTTGCGATTTTGTAGGTTTCTAGCTAATCTTAAATCAATTGATTTACCTCTTTTCATTTTTTATTAAATTTGTTTTTTGTTCTTTTAAACAATCAAGTAATCAATTGCAAAATATTTGAAAATACAATTGTTAATATATCACTATATATTCTACGATAATTACACTTTATTATTTTTCAATACCAATTTGTTATCTTGTCATCTTTTGATCAATTACCCATTAAGCTCAATGTTTGAGGGTACTATGTCATATTTTATTCAAATATAATAAAAATTATAGGAAAATCCATGATTTTACTTGAAAATTAGACTGAAACTTTATTAGGCAATCAACTGAATATGTAGCATACTTTTGCATTGCAAGACGCAATTAGCTATCATGTTTATAAGAACAATTGCCATCTTAACAAAGAAATTAAATCCTAGAGAAATAAACCCCAATTGTCAACTTAACAAATGATAGATCATAAATTGATGAATGTCCATACGGATGGTCCATATCTATATTTTAAAAGAAAACAACTCAAGCATTAAAGGCTAAAAATAGTTTCAAATTTCAATCCATGCATTCTCGTAAATATAAGTATGTTTAGGTTTTTTTGTTCAGAATATATAAGTATATATGTGCATTACTATTTATAATACGGTTTGTCTAATGTGTGCCCATGAGCACATGTTAAGAGCCTAAATTTGAAACTTTTTCCAAAATATTCCCTAAAGTAGAAGGGGTAAACCCCTAAGAAAAAAAAATTAAATTATTGGCTAAAAGAAATTGTTACTAAATATGGGATTTTTATTGTGTGCCCATGTGCACACATTAGAAAAATCCTTTATAATTATTCAAATTTTAGAATTTGTGATCATTCCGTTCTTGGATATGAATGAATGAACAACTCCATATTAACTTGATGTGTGATCATTCTGCTATTGAATATGATTTTCTAAGTAGATGCATTTTACTATTGCTTAACTTATGACTCAAAATGCATGCTCCTAACTATTAAATCCTTATCAAAAAATGATATTCTCATTACATATATAAAACCACAAAATAAAAAAACTAAGATTATATCAATTACATTCATATTCACTATGTAAAACGAACCGATCAAAAATATCGAACTTCAATATAATAACATACAAAAGATTGAAACAAAACATAATATTCGCATGGCAAAAGATCTTCTAATTACATATTTTAAACCACCCTATTTAGAAAATCATTAACATGACATCAAATTGCACAACAACAAAAATTAGCATAATATCTCACAAATTCAAAAATATAAAGATACAAAGATTGCAAGAAACATAGATTATGCCAAGTAATCATAGAATTTTTAGAACAAATCTATAATAATAAAAGATGGATGAGATGATTTTTGTTTGAGAAGCTATGTAGCATTTTCTTTTCTGTTTATATACCTTCAGTGTTCCAGTAGAATGCAGATCTCTCAAATGATTCAAACAATGAGTCCATCTTCATATTCATGATAAAGAGAGAACGTAAAAGGAATGCATAAAATAGTGATGATTTGTCTACAAATATAGAAGAAAGAATTGCATATTAGAATTATGGGTAGAGCATAGATTCTGTAATGGGAAGGCATTATTTACACTCCTTTCTCTTTTCAATTAAGAGAATTTATAAAACGATACGAAGCTTGAATTGTAAATAAGAAAATTTATTACGTGTGAGTTGTAATCGATTTTCTCAAAAAATAGACCATACATGGATGTAACCGATGTATATACTTTATTGCAATAATATTCTCAAGTAAAAAAATATTTAACTTAATGATGGATTTATTTTCTAGGTTGTAACATATATGCTATGTAGAAGATATTAAGCGTTATAACTGATACTTTTGAACCATTCACGTTTATTTGATGTCATGATAAACTTCTATTTGTTGGAGTTCTTTCAAATTAATTGCTAATTACGTTTTAGGTCAAATAGTTGTCTTTTCATTTATAGCTTTTCTTATACAGAGGCTTGTTGGTGTAATTATTTGAGAGAAAGTTGATCAATCCTACCTTGATATAATAATAATGTTAATTTAAATTTTAAATTTTAAATTTTTACCATTTTAACTTTACAATCTAGTGAATGTGATTGCCAAAATATAGATTACTACATGATATAAGAAATATATAAAAGATACGATATTATAATCGTCTATATTTTATCTTCAAAAGACTTTATATTATATTATATAATATATATAAGATGCTTATAAATGTTTACAGATGATAAATGTTTATAAAGGTAATACAATAATAATTATAATATAGATATAGAATATGTTTTTTTTTCTAATTCTAAACTTGTATGCATTGATTGTCATAAAAACTTCTTTTTTAAGATCATAATAGAGATAATATAGATTAATTTAAGATTAAATTAAAAATAATTTAAAATTTTGTATCATTTAAGAGGAGGACATTAATTGTCAAAAACTCTATTTTATATTATATATAGATATAGATAGATTTATAAATATAGATATAACATATATGTTATGTATCAGTTTTTAATATATTATACAATAATTTTTTTTTTATAATATATCATACAATTAATAATTGATTTACATGTATGATAGATTTAAAAAAAATTAAAGCAAATATATAATAGAGTTTTATAACAAAATTATTCTAATTCTATAATTAATGAGATGGGCATTGATTGTTCAAGACTCTATTTTACATTATATATAGAAGATTATGTAGTTAAAATGTGATTACTTACTATGATTAAAATTCACATTGAAAAGAAAAAGAAATCTTTATCTTATCTTATCACAAATCACCTTTAAAAAAATATATTTCTTAACAAACTACATTTCACAATGAATTTTAAAAACCATCTTATAAAATATAATTTGTTAAATTGAATCTCATGATTAGATTTATTATTTTGATCAACATGCCCATTTTTAATAGTTCATCTATGGAAAGTTTCAAAATCCATGCCTAACTTATTTCTTCGTAACCACCAAACTTTTATATTTTTGAATAACATAAGTGGCATGCAAATGCAAATATGCAATGTACATTTTGCGGGCTTGTTCAGGCCGTTTTCGTTAATAGTACAAGAATGTGTATTATTTAGTTGGCAGATGGCTAGAAAGCCTAGAACTATTTTTTCGTCACGAATTATTTTAGGGTTACCAAACAGAGCCTAACAATCCCAACGTTAGAAATTAGTACGGTTCGCGACTCTTATCGCAATCCAATGGCTCTTTATTGCGGTGCCCGCCCAATCATCTCTCTCCCGCTAAATCCCTGTTTCCCTACGTTATCGAAACCCAGTCATCTTCACCAGAGGATGAGCTGCAAAACCAGCACCAGTGGCGATCTCTTTCTCTCTTCGAACCGGAGAAAGCTCCCAGTTCTGTTGTTCGATGTGATGGACACCATTGTCCGCGATCCCTTCTACGAGGACATCCCTGCTTTTTTCGGGTAAACTTCGATTCTTCTTCGCTCTGTCTTTTCTGTGTGCGGTTACGGTGGATTCGGCATGATTGTGACAGAGTTGGAATTTGATTTCATCAAGTTAGGAAATTTCTGCGATTTCGATTATGTGCTGACTCTGTTGGATGGTTTGTCTATTCCAGCTAGGTTTTGCTGTATCCTTATTTCTATTGGGTAATTGGTGATCTCAATTTTGTGGTTCCGAGGTTTGAGTTTTCAAGACTTTGTTTCTAAACTGTTAAAATTTTGATGTTGTGCACAGAATGCCTCTTAAGGAATTGATCGAGTGTAAGCATCCAACCGCATGGCTTGAGTTTGAGACGGGATTGATTGATGAGGTATTTCTATTAGAAATTGGTGCGAAGTTTGGGTTTGAGTTGTTATTAATAATTCCTGGGCATATAAATGCTTAATGTCCAAAACCTGGAATGATCTTTTAAAAAGATCATTCCATTGTCTACTTGCTGTCTGTTAAAACTACTCAGATACTTACTGTAGTGGAATTTTGGGGATAGTGCAGTTTCAGTATTCTCTGCCCGTCATCTTGGCATAAGTCTTTATGCTGCATCTCTTGGAAGAGAAAGGATTCGTTTCTGTTCATCCCGTTCTTTCTTATGAGTCTTTGGACAATATATCGTGTGAATCACTTGATTGCTTGGTCCTTCTATTTCCATGACAATTCCCAGACTTATGAGTCTTTGGCATAAGTCTGTCTTATCTTATCCACTTATTATTCTGGTTAATTCTACAAAACCATGACAATGGTTTAGTGTAATTTTGCTACTTGAATACATAGCACGTTTTTCAAGAAAAATGCTTGAAAGATGCACAACTCTTCATAGCTACGAGGAGCACAATTCTTCATAGTTACGAGGAGAAAGACCACCCATAGATACTATGTTTACTATGAAGGAAATCACATACATCTCTTGCTTTATTATTATCTAAACGTATGTTTGTCCATCTTTCTTCAGGATGAGTTAGCCAGGAAATTCTTTAAGGATGAAAGGAAATTTGATCTGGAAGGTGGGCTTACTAGTTGGTAGTGAACTGAACATTTGTTTTATAAGTTTTGGTTGGTTTTGATACTAGAGATGATTTGTTTTTTGAATAAAAGAATCCATGTGGACTCCATAACTCTAATGATGTTTGCTTACACTGGACTCAAGCTTGTGATGTTTGTTCAATCTTTATTCGTTGAGTACTACAATTCATGCTCAGTATATATGCCAGTATTTAGTTTATGAATGTGCTTTCAAAGCTTCGTATTTAGTGAATGAAGGTGTTGTGTCCTTAAGGTAGTGGTGTTTTCCTTTTCAGGGCTCAAAAGCTGCATGAAAAGAGGATATGCATATCTAGATGGCATGGAAGAAATGCTTGATGAGTTGAAACAGAACAGCTATGAAATTCACGCCTTCACAAATTATCCTATTTGGTAAGTAGTTGTGCATATATAGTCATTCTTCTTTCCACAGGGTGTAGACTGAGTGATGCATTTTGTAAATTCCTTTTCAGGTATGAGATGATTGAGGAGAAGTTGAAGCTCTCATCATACTTACATTGGACATTTTGTTCCTTTTTAATTGGTATCTTTTGTACTTGACTCTTACTTTGTTTGTTCTGACATGTGCTCACATTTGTCTTGTTGTCACTGCTCTGTTTGCTATCTCAGAAGTATTTTGGTTTGTGAATTTTGTTGATCCTAATTATTCTCCTTGATGAAGATGGAGATCTAACCTGCATGTGAGGCTACTATAATTTGGCATTAGTGAGAATTTGCTGATGTTTCTACTATATGTTCTCTTCAATTAGTTTTGAGAAGAAATGCGCAGAAATGACTGTATCTTGCACAATAACATGAATCATTTATTTTCCATCAGTTTTAAGCCTTTTATGTATCAAGGTCGCTTCACCTTGGGACTTCTTTGTATGCTACGGTAGCTATTCGGTTTGAGGAAAGACGAATAAAACTTGTTTAATGTCAAGGCGTTGTTAGAGTAGTGTGAAATTCACATGGATCCAATTGCTCTTGTTGTTAGTTGTTTATGGATTTGATTAGAGTTTACGTGCTATCTCTTGTTGTTAAAGATGCAGTAATTTTTATTTCATAGAAGAAACATCCGATTTCTATACTCTAATATTATTCTTAAATCTGGATAATTGATTCAGATTCAGTGCTTACTTATCTTTGTTTGTTTTGGTTGGAAAACACAGGAAAAAGGAAACCTGATCCTGATTTCTACAAAGAGGTCTTTCAGCAGCTAGAAGTTGATCCAGGGAATTGTATATTCATTGATGACAGGTTGTTGCTAAATCTGATCTTTAACACAGTATTAGCACTTTATCTTGATAGACTTGGAAACTCACTATTCTGAATAGTGACGTTTATATGCTGAAGTTTCTATTGTAAGTCAGTTTTAAGATCCCCTAGTGAAGGATGCATTTGATATTAACAGAATTGATATGGAACCAGGTTTTGGGATTCTCACATGAGAGTGTTGTGTGTTCATACAATCTTGTGGTATGGCTATATGTCTATTCTGACATGTTTTAGTTTTTGTGTACTTGGTGCTTGTAGGATGAAAAATGTTGAAGCAGCAATTAGTGTTGGGATGAATGGCTTACAATTTAAAAATGCAGCCGTATTGCGCCAAGACCTCTTAGCCCTGGGAGTTGATGTTTGAAGTGATGAAGTAAAATAGTGAAAACTCAGATGCAAGTACTAACTTAGGCCTGAAGGAGGCTGTTGCTGCACATGAGTGGCGTTTTCCATCTGATTTTGGAGGGTCTCTTTTTCTATTGACCAACTCTGATCCAAGTGTGGGGCTTGACTCCGGAAACCAGGCCCGTTCAATCATTGGTGCCCGGTTGCACAAGGCCCCTATAAACATGAGTCCTCTTATAATTCTTATTACTGTAATATTTTTCTTTTCTTAGGGTTATTGTATTTGGTTATGCATTTTACAATTCCGCACTTTTTCATTTTTGTTTTGTCTAACAAACAAAGGGACAAAATCATCAATATCATAATCTTGATCTTTTTCACATCAATTGATGTCTTCGCATCAAATACTTTTGTTCATATATATATACTAGTATTATTAAATTAAAAGCTATATACAAATAAAGATTTTATGATCAACTTTCCTCCAGAATCGGTGAAAAGACTCTTATCAAATTAGTTTCAGTCTGGTTGATTTGGAATACCTTCTGCCTCTTTTAGCTATAAGGAGTTGACCAATGGTTGACATTTCCAGGCTAATTAATGTGTTTCCCGGTAAAATCATCCTTTGACAGTTGTGTGATCTTCAAGTTCTGACACTCATTCAGGCTGCTTGTACACTGGAATTCTATATCTTAATTCTTGGGAATTTCGACTTAGTTTCCTGCCAATATCTAATTTGCCATTTGTCAATAATTGTGGGTTAGTTCTTGGAAAGTCAAAGTCTTTACTTGAAAATGAAGTGAAGGCTAAAAAAGCAGTCAGCCTAGTGTGACGCCGTGACTCGCCCTTTGTCGCCTCGTTTTATTCGGACACTGATACATTAGATGAGGGTAAGAAATGTCCCCAATCAATAAAAGATACATATTATTTTAAAATTATTTAATAAAATAATAAGAAAAAATCTATTAATTAATGTAATGTCTATTTTTATCTTTTTAATTTTCAATTTTCACTTTGAATCATCTAATTATTGATAAACCTCTTCAACTTCCATTTCCATGGACATTGACCGTCGTTCTCTTCTCCTCCGACCCTCCTTTCTTTCCACCGCTGCTGCTGCCGCTTCTCCTCCGACCGCCGCTTGTGCTGTCTCTCTTCCGACCACCGCCGCTGCCGCTTCTCCTCCGACTGCCGCTTGTGCCACCTCTGCTCCGACCGCCGCTTGTGCCGCCTCTCCTCCGACCACCGCCGCTGCCGCCTGCGAACTCTATCAAGCCTCCAATGACCATAGATCCAACGAATTTTAATTTTTTTTCAATCTTAGATTGCATAGATCTATAGTTATGCTTTGATTTATCTTGATATTTTAGCCAAACAACCTGGAGTCCGATCCCAAGCCAAGGGTGCTGACTGCTGCCTTTCGGTGGCGTTGGACTGCCGGATCGGCGGTTCATGGCACTAGCGCTAATTGGACAAGGGGATCATGGGAAGAGGTAAAAAAAATGTGGGAGGTCGAGAGATCTGTTGGTGGCGGTAGTCACCGGAAATAGGAGGCGGGAAAGAGAGGGAGCGGAATGAGGTTGGTGGTCGGAGCAGACCGGCGAGATTAGGGCCGGCTAACATGTCCTCAGTGAAATGGCTAGAGCTCAAGGAAGAAGATATATACAATGTTGTTTTACATATATACCCTTATGACTTTATTAAAAGGGTAAGAAAAATCCTTGTCCGTTTTTTTCTCTTGGTTTTACATTAAATTAAATCTCTCTTTGCTTATTGGCTTGTGCAGGTCGTTGTTGAAGACGGAGAAAAAGTATTATCTAGCTAGCTACCCAATCATGGGCCATATCCTACCACGTTGCTTATAAATTGGAGTAATGACAATGTGCTACGATTCCTTTCTCATTTCACTAGATTGATTTTTTATGCCCTCTTGATCTGTTATATACTCCGTATGTAAGATCATCACTAACGTTAGTTGAGAAACAAGGCGAGAACTCGACGACCCTTTAACTCAGAGTTGAGCTCAGGTATGTCCCCAAAATCAATGAAGCTACCTGCCATATTATGCCTGGTGCACCTGATTTGCACTCTATTATCAGCCCAATTGAAAGCACAAGCTAATGAATTAGCTCCTGCAAACATAATTGCAAGGCCTGGTTGCAAGGACACATGTGGAAATGTGAGTATCCCTTTCCCTTGGGGAATAGGGGCTAATTGCTTCTTGGACTCTTGGTTTGAGGTCGACTGCAGACCATCCCCACAATCTATTGCATCCCATAAACCTTTCTTATCCAAACTCAATATCGAGCTGGTGGCAATAGTGCTAGAGGGCTACCAAACTGTAGCGGTGCGCGTACCTGCCTTGAACATCTGCACCACAGATGCACAAAGTCATAAGCTAAGCAGCATCGACTTGAGAGGAGGCCCTTACAACTTCTCAAACTCCTACAACACTTTCGTCATGGAGGGTTGCGCGGGAAGCACCGCCTTGTACAACCAAACTCACAAGTTTATGGCGGGATGCGCCACAGTTTGCCTCAGCAACAACACCGCCGTTCCCACAAAGCAGTGCTATGGGGTTGAGTGCTGCCAATCCCAGCTTGATTCCTATGGCTACAATCCTGAGTATTCTGCTTTACAGTTTTATCAGATAGATTTTTATGGCCAGCCATCAAGCAGAGCTCAAAATTGCCTTGCCGCCACTTTGATAGACAGCAACCATGTGAGTGATTATGTGGGAAAGATTTCAACTTCACAAGTATCCACAGTCCCATTGGTGTTGTTATGGAGTTGGATAAGCAAGATTCGGCCTGATCAAAACGATACCAACGTCAAGTGTTATGATTACAGTCAATCTAATTCTATTTACTGTACTTGTGTTGGTAATTCTGATGGGATTAATCCTTATGTCACCAATGGATGTCAAGGTAACCATTATGATTAACCTTCAACCTTTTTATTTTTCCATTCAGATAATCACTTTGTTGTCATGCCTTTATATCTGATCTATGTTTTGTTTTTGATTAGTTCCTAAAAACTGTGAGGGCTGTCGCGGATTTTGTGTACGGGGAGAGGGATACACATATACTTGTCATCCAAAAGATCGTCAGACTTTTTTAACCAGCACCACTGCGGTGATTGGTAAGTGTTTTTTTAAGCTTAAACATTTCCGCAAAGATCAAATGCACTGATACATACCTAATAGATTATTCTTTTTGGTGCAAAAAACCTAATAGAGTTATTGAATATATGACTTACACAAGCTCTTTGATCAGTCTATATAGCTCTCAGCGCCGCTCTTGCGCCATTACTTCTAGTGTTTGGGTGTCGTTGGCTATACTGTTTCACCAAAAGGAGAAGGAAGGCAGAGAAAAGAGTGAAGTTTTTCAAGCAGATGCTGCAAAGACACCAGTCATCTAACAACGGTGTTGTACAGAATACAAAGCTATTCACCCACAAAGAGCTGGACAAAGCCACAGAGCACTTCAATGACAATCGTGTACTCGGTAAAGGCGGCCAGGGGACTGTCTACAAAGGTATGTTGACAGATGGAGGAATTGTCGCCGTCAAGAAATCCAAGGAAATGGATGAAACCCAGATGGAGCAGTTCATCAACGAGGTTGTTATCTTGTCCCAAACCAATCATAGAAATGTGGTTAAGCTGTTGGGATGCTGCCTAGAGACAGAAGTACCACTACTTGCTTACGAATTCATCTCTAATGGAACACTTCATCATCATATTCATCATCCCAGTGAAGATGTTTCCCTTAGTTGGGCGATGCGTTTGAAGATTGCTGTAGATTCTGCGGGAGCTATTGCATATCTACACTCATCTTCATCCACCCCTATATATCACAGAGATATCAAGTCTTCCAACATATTGTTGGATGACAAATACAGAGCAAAAGTTTCCGACTTTGGATCTTCAAAGACCATTGAGATTGACCAAACACACTTGACCACCCTCGTCCAAGGTACGTTTGGGTATTTGGACCCAGAATACTTTGAGTCCGGTATATTTACCGAGAAAAGTGATGTTTATAGTTTTGGGGTTGTGTTGTTAGAGCTTTTGACTAGCAAGAAGCCAATCTTTAGGAATGAAAATATGGAGCAGAAAAGCTTGGTGTCAGAGTTCTTTTTCCAGATGCAGAATCTTGGCTTGTCCAACATTTTGGACCCTGCAGTTGTAAAGGAGGCCACGGAGGAGGAGATATTGACCTTTGCTGATCTTGCAAAGCATTCCTTGAATGAGAGTGGAAGATTGAGGCCTACAATGAAACAAGTTGCGATGACATTGGAGATGATCATCAAATCCCCAGGTGAAACGCATGCTCGGGACGAGCGAGGTTTGGCAGATAAAGGGTTCGATGAGATTGTAATGTTTGAGACGAGTGATGCGGAGTTCATCTCAACCTCATCTCGTGCTGGTGTAGCTAGTCCCATGTACATTGATGTGGAGCCTCTGCTGCGTGACACCATGTGAATTTACTGCTAAAGATTATGGTATGTTGGATCTTAGATTATTTGTGCTGTGAAAGTTTTGCTGTGTGTAATTCAGATTATTTGTGAATGATTGAAGTTAAATTTGTGCAATGCAAATGCAGTATATATGTGCATTTGGGCTCTACTTGTAAAAGAAACTTAAGAAGCAACCATCAACGGTTTCATAAATGATGTTTTCCGATTATAAATTCATTTCGTATTCTGATAGTTACAATTATAACTTAGATATTCGCAATTAGATGGGATTAGCTCCGATTTTGTAATCTGAAAAATGGGTGAGTTGGACGTGACAATAATTTTTTCAAGTGACGTGACAGAAGTTGCAGATTTTTATAAGTTCATCATCGGGTTGCTGAACTGTGATTAATGTTTTCAACAACGAACTTCGGGAAAGAAATGAATAGCAAGTCTTTTGTTTTCATTCATTTTACAATTTGCCTACGCTAATAACCGTGGATGAGCTTGAAAATTTCACGACTTGCCAATGCTAATAACTGTGGGTGAGCTTGAATTTGACCCAAAGAGTCCACTTAACACTGTTTTTAGTATTTTCCCGTGTCACCTGTTACAGTAAAATCAGTTTTGGGATAAGAGAAGTCGATCCTTATAATTTAAGGTCTTAGATCACAAGCCCACCCAAACGATCGGTTCATGGATAATGCACAATTAATCATGAGGAATACAACCGACAAGCACAATAGTGTTAGGCCCGAAAGCGCCAATTAATAGTGATGACAATTCCGCTGAAAATCAAACGACACACAGAAACAGCGACAAAAACGTAATCTCAGGATAATCAATCGCACACAAACTCAAACAACAAAATAATCGACACATGAATTTAACTTGGGAAAACCCTCAATCACGAGAGGGAAAAAAATCCACGACCGACCAACCAAGCCAATCAATCCACTAATCAACAAATCATTACAAGTGTTTAACAATACAAGTCTCACACACAAGAGACAAACATGGAGATTTCAAACACCTCTCTAAATACAACCTGATCTAGATATGATTCATCTCCAACTAACTAAATCCATTGTTCATGTTATTAGATATTCCAAAAAGAGATGAACTTACCATACCCTTGTTGATAACGAGCTATCCGGATCCAAGAAACGATCTCCAGGGCTGAAGAAGTGCAAATTCGCTTCTTCTTCCACATTTCTTTTTCTCTCCTCCAACCTCCCTCTTTTTTTCCATTTGGCTTGAAGACTCTCTAAGAAGCTCTCAATGGCTGGACCAATTTGGGCCCATTTGGGCTGGACCAATTTGTGTGTCTTGTAAAATCCTAGCAAGACCACACTTGGGCTGGACCAATTTGGACCCATTGGCCCAACAATCTCCCCCTCTAGCCCAAGGGGAAGACGTCCTTATTATGGTCTCACCTGCATCCGAGTCCCGTCCCGCCATCGTGGCGCGAAACTGATGCTCGTCAGATATCATCATCACCACCATGTAGCTCCCCCTCCTCCGTAACTCTCTCGTACAATGAGGTAGGATATTCGGTGGACTCATACTCCTCTCTCTCTGACCTCCTGACAGTTTCTTCAATTTGTGTTGGCTCCCCCTGCTCAGACCCCTCATCAGTCTCAGCACTTGACGAACACTCCTCTGATATGGGCATCTCATCAATACCATCCTTTGAAGTAAACTCCATACTTGTGCCATCCTTTTCAAACATCTTAGAAGATCCGCTGAATCTTGTCTGCTTCACAAACAACCTATCATCACAAGTGCTCAAGGTCACACCGACAAAAGAATTGAGAGACTTCTTTACCTGAACCCGCAACCTCTTCTCACTCAAGCATGTAGACCGCCTACGCATTCAATCAAGTGAAGTATCATCTCGAGCACCACCCAAGCCTTCCTTGATATCCCACATTCGAGTCCGATACAAGATGTCTTTCAAGCTACCCCTTGCAATCACCATGAAATCTTTGACGAGTTTCCCCTTCTTATCACCAAAGAAGTTCTTGTAGCCCCCGTGCAAAACATTCAGAGAAATCAGATTTATCCACAGATCCGGTATGTGACACACATCCTTCAATGTCACCGTGCAACCAATGTATGTTTTCACAACAACATCACCCATACCAATAACCTCTGATTGATTGGCGTTTTCCATCTTTACCGTCCGAAAGACTCATGTTCTGTACGTGATGAATGCTTCCTTCCTTGATGTACAATGGTAAGACGAACCAGAGACAACAACCCACTCTACACAAGTATTCGACTCACAACTCCGAGCCTCAATACAAGAGAGAACAACCAATGCATCCTCATCCCCATGCACAACTGCAGTTGTGTTTTTATCATTTTCCTTCTGATTTTTGTCCTTCCAATGTTTACAGTTCCTCTTGATATGCCCTTCTTTGCCACATAAATAACAAGCATAACTCCCCTAGTATGTGATTTACTCCTCGAATCTGTCACCAAAGCTTGTGACGTATCTGTGCCCATATCCTTCCACCTAGTCTCCTCATTGTAGAGACTATCTTTCACTGCAGATAAAGACACAACACCACTCAGAGCAAAATTGTTGATCGATACCACTAGAATCTCCCAACTGTCAGGCAAAGAACTCAAGAGCAATAGGGATTGCAACTTATCATCAATGATCAACTTCATCGTGTTCAACTGATTCACCAATTCCTGAAACTCACTCAGATGCTCTACAATAGGCTTTCGGTCTCTGTCCTTGAGATCCACCAGCTTTCTAGTCACAAAAGCTTTACTCTAAGCTGACTTCCTCTCATACATATCTTCCATTTTTTCCACAATACTTGTGCATCCGTCTCGTTGCTAATATGGTGATAAACACAGTTATCCACCCATTATCTGATGGTTCCAATAGCCTTTTTGTAAAACTTCTTCCAATCACTCTCATATGTCTCTGTCGGCTTTCTTGATCCCAACTCAACCGGATCATACAAGTCCCTGTAGTACAACAAATCTTCCATCCGCAACTTCCAAATCGAGTAATTTGAAGCCGTCAACTTGATCATTGTACCCGCAAAGTCTTTAACTTTTATTGTCATCTCCACTCCTAATGCCCACAATCTCAACACAGCCAAAAGCTCTAATACCACTTGTTGGGCCCAAAAGCGCAAATTCGAGGCCAATGATAGAACAAAAACCTACCCACAAGCGTATGTGATCAGTTGTAGCTTTTTCAAGTGTTGTTCCCAACGAGGACTATGTAGTATATTTTATAAACTTAAACAGGTAAGCTAAGTCGTAAGAAGGGAAATTCGTTGGACTAATAACTAAGAATATAAGAAAACAAGAAACAATAATTGCAAATATGATTGCAAACGATTAGAGGGAAGATCCTAGGACCAGGGATCCCCACAACAATGTCTTGCTAAACTTACAGATATCTATCTGAAATTAGTCTGAACTTGTCTGAAGGTAAGCTATCTAAAGTCTCTACTAACTCCTTTCAGACGATAATAGATGTGCCTAAATTCAAACTAACAATCGCTATCGCGCAGAGCTAATCAAATCTAGACCCTTTGGGCACTTAGAATCTAGGGTCAAACTAGGTTAACATTCGATGTCGCACTCCGTTAAGTCCAGACAAACCTAGGGTTTCTATAATAGCTTAGGATTCCATAAGAGTAATTAAGTTTCTATCGCACAAATAACACTCAGATTCAATACCTAGTAATCTGATAAAGTAATCTCCTTTCAGACTCATACCCTATCTGAGTTATCTATTAAAGTTATCTCATTTCATACTCAAACCTAATAGAAACCTAATCAACATTCATCAATTGCATTAAGAACTCTAGGATTGAATCAAACAAGGTTCTAGATTTTAATTCAGACAAATATCATGCACAAATCAATTCATTGTTGGGATCACCCCAACCCTAGAATTATGGGATTAGTTAGACATACTTGGAGAAACAATCAAAAACATCATATGAACAAAATAAATCATTAAGCTAAATTATGTTTTTATGAATGTCTACTATTATTGCATCTTTAAAGTGTTGGATTTTTTTTATGGGAGTTTATGTTAGACTGGTTAATTTTGTAACTGCTTCTTCAAAGTTTTGGACAAATTTCTTATGAGTATTTTAATTGAACATGTTTGTAAAAAGCACAATGTCTACCGTTTGTAACAAAAGACAACTTTTTTATGAACATTATGCGCTAGACTGAATTTGTTATGTTTCGTCTTGACAGGTTTGTCATGTCTCACGGTCACGGGCTACATGAGACTCGCGGACTGTTCGGATCCGGGTGTCCGGACGGATCTGGGAAGCCTCCCCAACCCATTTTCTTGGATTGCCCAGATTCGGCCCACCCATCTAGGCATGACTTTTGGTCAAAGTCCGGTCCGGATCCCGCATGGATCCGGGTTTGCTCATGTCTAGCTACAAGGCATGAAGAAAGAGAAAGATTTTTGCATATCTTGAGAGATTTTATAAAAGGAAAAAATGAATATTTGATTGTGTTCATATTCTTAGGCAAAACATTGTTAGTTACCTTAGTTAGCACTTAGTGGGCTACTAGGTTAATTAACGAGCGGTCTTCGATCCTATGACTATAAATATTCATGTGTATACCTTAGAAGAAGCACAACATAACTAGATGCATACAAGGTGATCGTGAGAGTGATACAAGGTACGAACTTAGTGTGAATTACTTTGTTTGGGGTTTCTTATGTTATTGGGTTGATTGCATTTAGAGTCTAGAAGTCTATGATCTGTATGAGACTAGGTGGAGAAGCGAGATTGTACAACTTGATTTATAATACAAGTAGACATCTGAAATCCTATTAGAGTAAAAACCTAGAAGTGATTTTTCTGAATGAAATTATTTGGTTGATTGAGTTTCCCTCTCTAAGTAACTGTTTTGTCGTTACTTGTCGGAATTATTATTTCTCATATCCAAGGAAACAGTTTTACCATTTCCTGACTAACATACCTCATTCAACAAATGGCCTAACAGCTAACCAGTTGACAAAATGGTACACATATGTTAACATTCAACTTAATTGTATCATTATATTTTGATTTGATAATATAAATGCAATTTCCTTGAACATGTAAACTGTTTACTCGGTCGTGTTGATGATTTCTATCGGGGACATTATTATTCTCTCTATATATAATAGGAAGTTGAAAAATCTGATCGCTCCCATTTGTTTAAAAAATAACTTCAGATTGAAAAGCAAATGTTAAGAATGTGTCGGAATCAAATCAGCCCAAAATAAATGGTAGATCATTTTCTAATTTCAACCCACAATTATGTGTTTTAGTGTTAATGACACTTTTATTAGGCCAGAAAGCAGAGGCTGCTCAATCAAATGTGAGGGATTGGTGCCGACTGCTTCCTTGAGTCGCGGTATGAGATGGAGTGCAGGGCGCGCATTTCGAAACCCCGGCCCAACGGCTCTTATCCAGGCTCGATGCTGAGGTAGTGGAGATTATAAATATGTCCAAACTGTAACATTACGCATACCTCCCTTAAGGGTGTGCTCTGCAGATACAGCCCCTATAGTTTCTCAGCAAGGGATAATGATTTCGTGGTGCCGCCCTGTTTAACCAGATCGAGACAATTATGGCCGGATGTAGCACCGCTTGCCACAACAACAACAACAACATTAATGCGAGTTTCACAAACAAGTGCTACGGGGTGGAGTGTTGCCAAATGCAGCCTTCAACAAGCGGCACTTATTTCCCTCTACAATTTTATCGCATTGATTTCTACGGTCAATCATCGGGTCGGCGTTCAATATTATGTCTTGAAGCGACCTTGATTAAGAGGGACACTGTAAATCAATACGTGGGAAAGCTATCGACCTCACATCGATCCACTCTTCCAATCATATTATTGTGGAGCTATATAAGCAGTAGTCCGCCGGACTACAAACCTCACGCCTATTGTTGAAGGAATTGTATCCTTTAATCAATGGTGTAATTACCGAACATGGAATATGACTTGGAGATTTACAATCCAGATATTTTAGGGATCGTAGTGCTTTGTTAGAAGCCAACTACGATTAATGGACTTAATCGGGTTAGGTCCATGACTATAATAATTGGGTCCTGTGAGGTCACACACATAGAGTTATCGGGCTGGATCAAACTGAACCGGAAGCCCATGTTGGACATGAATTTCGGCCCTATGGCTAAATTGAGAGATTGTCTTTTATTATTAATAGATAAGAGTTATCATTAATAATAACTAGAGAATGAGATATCTTATTAGAAGATATGGATATAATATAAAGATATTATATCTATTATCAAAGATAAGATACGATCTTATAAGTAATTGTTACCAAAAGGAAAACACACACTTTTCCTCTCCTCCAAGAAGCACACGGCCGAACCCTCCCCAGAGTGAAGCCAAGTTCGTTTCCTTCGTTCTTCGTTCTAGCAGACGAGACCAAAGGCGATCCAGATTCTAAACTCGTGTGGACCAAGTAGAGAAGCCACACTTGGGGCTTTCGATCTCCGCTGAAGCTCTGTCGGAACGATTAGATTCACATCAAAAGGTATGTAACTCTACTTCTAATTGATCTGTATCAATTCATGCATGAGATCCTTGTTAGATGTAAGAAAAAAGTTTTCTGCAATTTCGCTTACACGCATCTAATCCCAACAGTGGTATCATGAGCCTCTTGCATAAATTGATAGGATCAAAATAATTAAAAGAGTTAATTTTGATGCATGTCTTGATTCAAATTAAGTGGTAAATTGATATAGAGGTTAATTTGCATGATTAAAATTCTGATTTTAATTGATTGGATTAGTAAAGTTGAAGAACTTTATAAACAAATATGCATGTAAAATTGTTCTACCCAATACTCATACTTGATTCATGTGATTTAATTATGCAAGAGATATGATTTTGGCATGATTTAAATCATTAGATGAAAATTTTGATTTTAAATAAGATGGATCAATCACCTAAAATTTGTTTTTCCACAATTCTGATTTTTTTTTTATGAAATTGTTTCATACATAAAATTCTGAAGAAAAAAAATAAAAAAATAGGGGACCGAACCGGATCCGATCCGGTTCGGCATGCACCACGGCTCGGCGGTGTGACTGCAGTCGGACCTAGTCGCGCAGTGGCGCGCGGGTTCAGCAAAGGAGTGACTGGTGTGCGCACGGACGGACCCAGCAAGGGCTGGGCGCGGCTCGCGCGGTGCAGACAGCGGCTCACGCTCGGTCCGGCTCGGCTGGGCGCGGTTCTACGCAGGGTTGTCCGTGGGACGAGCGTAGTTCTGCGCGGTCCAGATCGGTCCGGGCTGGGCTCGGGGTCGGTCTGCAGAGGGAGCCGCGGTTCGGTTGGGCACAGGCTGGTCCGGGTTGGGCTCGGGCGCAGCTCGATCCGTTTGGGTAGATTTTGCGTTTTAGGATAATTTCCTAAAAGATTAAGATAAGATCTTATTTGCCCAATTGAATAATATTTGATATTATCTACAATATAATATCCTAAAAGTTGTTAGGAAAAAATCCCACTAGATTAAGATAAGGATATTTGATATCTTATTTTGTTTATGCATATCTTATCCAATAATGTATTTTAATGATTAATTATGATTAATCATATATATTGATTTTATTTGAATTAAGATATTGATATTGAATTATTTATCTCATGAGATGATTTATTTAATTTAATAGTTTTTGTTTAATATTATTTATATTGATTATTGTTATTAATTAGATTAATATTTGATATTATTATTGCATGCATGATTTAATATTATGATATTTTTTCTTGCATGAGGTGACTAGTATGACCCATTTTAGGATAGAAAATACGATCTGCGTATCGTTATGCTTTCTTATACACGATCTGCGTATCGTTATGTATTTTTGTAATTTAATTTTCAGTAATTAGATTATTTAGAAAATTATGTAATACAAGAAGAGAAGATCCTAAAAAGACCAAGGATGAAGATCCATGAAGGGTACCAAGGATGAAGATCCATGAAGTACAAGACCCTTGAAGATTAGATCTTTAATTTCGGTTTTTAGGGGCCATACTAGAATCACATTTAATTATCGCGTTTTGAATGCTTTATTATTTTAAGCCTTGCATGATTGTTTGTTTATGCTATTTTGTTCACTAGTAAATAGACAATCATTGTATGCAGTGCCTAAAAGAATATTGAGGTATTGCATTTCCATGTCATAACCCATGAGGCCCTTGGAATTCGTTGGATAGGTTTCGTCAAAGCGAGGTGTCCTTCTTTGACCTTGGGATAGTGAGGGTGGATCTATATAAGGGATTCATAAACCTTGACATGGTTATACTCAACAAGAGACCAAAAGGCAAAGTTTTGGATCTTGAAGCATAGAGATGAGTCTAACATGGGATGTGGGCCATCAACCAAGAATCACAAGGATTTATAGTAAATGTTACTTACCTTAATCACATAAGACTTGAGTAAGTGCTAAAGTACGCTTGGGTTTTATATGAGATAGGGTCTTGGAATCATTTTATTCACCAGGGACAAACTCAATCTGAATAAAATGTGCATTTGCTTAAATTTTAAAGCATGTTTATTTTTGAGCTTTTGCATGTCAAGCATAAACTTATGTGCATATTACTTCCTTTGTAGATATCATGTCTAGCAACGATAACTTGAAATTCACCTTGCACTCAATTGTTGAGAAGAACAAAACTCTGAATGAACTTCATGGCATGCTCAAAACAGCTGAGCAAAATGTCCAAGTTGACAATAAGAAAGAAGTTCTTATGGTTAACAATGTGAAAGAGTTCAAGAAAGGGCCTAAAGGGAAGCAACAAAACCAAAGAAAAGGCAAGAAAGTTGCCAAACCCAAGGCAATTGAGAAGCCAAAGGTGGCTGCTCAGCATGACTGCTTCTACTGCAAGGCCAAGGGGCACTGAAAGAGAAACTTCCCCAAGTACTTGGAAGACAAGAAGAATGGAACTGTGAGTTCCACTTCAGGTATTTTTGTTATTAAAGTCTTAACAACCAAACCCTACTTGGGTATTATATACCGGATGTGGTTCTCACATTAATTCGAATGTGCAAGGACTAAGAAGTAGGCGGCAATTGGAGAAGGGAGAGATAGACATGCGCGTTGGAAATGGAGCAAGAGTTGATGCGCTTGCCGTAGGAGATTATAGTCTATCTTTACCTTCTGGCTTATTTTTAGAATTGAATAATTGTTATTTTGTTCCTTCAATTACTAAGAACCTTGTTTCGATTTCAGTTTTGCATCTTGAAGGTTTTGAATTTATCATTAAGAATGGAGACATTTCTATTTTTAAGAATGATATTTTCTATGCCAATGCTCTCATGAGTAATGGACTCTTTGTGTTGGACCTCAAGTATGAAATTTATAACATTAATACTAAGAGGCAAAAGTCGAATGATTTGAGTGAAGCCTATCTATGACACTGTCGCTTGGGCCACATTGGCTTGAACCGCATGAAGAAACTCCATAAAGATGGAATTCTCAAATCAATTGATTGTGAATCACTTGAGACATGTGAGTCATGCCTAATGGGCAAGATGACAAGGTCACCTTTCACTAGAACAAGTGAAAGGACTACTGAGCTACTGGCCCTAATACATACTCATGTCTGTGGTCCAATGAGCACAGAAGGTAGAGGAGGCTATCGATACTTCATCACATTTACTGATGACATAAGTAGATATGGGTATATCTACTTAATGACGCACAAATCTGAATCCTTTGAAAAGTTCAAAGAGTTTCTAAATTAAGTAGAAACTCAAACTGGCAAGAAGATAAAGGCACTTCGATCAGATCGTGGTGGTGAATATCTAAGCCAAGAGTTCGATCATCATCTGTGAAGTTGTGGGATCATAACACAACTGACTCAACCAGGCACACCCCAACTGAATGGTGTGTCTGAAAGGAGGAATAGGACCATGTTGGACATGGTCCGATCAATGATGAGTTTTGCTAACCTTCCAGTATCCTTCTGGGGATATGTCCTCACAACCGTTGCGTTCACACTAAACAGGACTCCGTCTAGAACTGTAAACAAGACACCTAATGAGATATGGACTAGAAGAGTTCCAAGTCTGTCCTTTCTGAAAATCTGGGGATGTGACGCTTATGTAAAGCGCTTATTATCAGATAAGCTTGCACCCAAAGCAGATAAATGCTTATTTATAGGGTATCCTAAGGAAACCAAGGGATACTACTTCTACAATCCCACAGAGCACAAAGTGTTTGTTACAAGGGATAATGCCTTTTTGGAAAAAAGAATTTGTTTCCAAGAAGCCAAGTGAGAGAAATGTTCATCTTGAAGAAGTTCAAGATAAGCAACAAACCCAACAATAAATCGACATGGACGATGTCGACGAGGAGATGCCAGTATCTGAAGGCATAAATCCCCAAAGGAAAGTCGTCCAGGTACCGGAACCAATACCTCAAGAACCAAATTTAAATGAGGACCCACAAACAGTTGTGGATAGTGCTCCAGTTGTTGAACCCATACGTAGATCAAACAGGCCAAGGGCACAACCAAGACGATATGATGATTTCATCTTGACTGCAAACCTTGATATTATGCTTTTAGAAAGCGGAGAGCCTGCCACCTATAAGCAAGAAGCGACGGGTCCAGACTCCGAGAAATGGCTTAAGGCCATGAAATCTAAAATGGATTCTATGTCTGAGAATCAAGTCTGGGACTTGATAGATTTGCTAGATGGGGCAAAATCCATCGGATGCAAATGGGTTTTCAAACTCAAGACATATAAAGATGGAAATGTATCTGTTTACATGGCAAGGTTAGTTGCCAAAGGTTTTAAATAGATTCATGTTACTGAGTATAACGAGACATTTTCACCGGTCGTAATGATCAGGTCCTTTAGGATACTCCTAGCTATTGCCGCTTATTATGATTATGAGATTTGGCAAATGGATGTCAAGACCGCTTTTCTAAATGGATATTTAGAAGAAGATGTGTACATGACACAACCAGAGGGTTTTGAAGATCCAACAAACCCTATGAAAGTATGTAAGCTTAAGAAGTCCATTTATGGACTTGAGCAAGCATCCAAGAGTTAGAACATTCGATTTGATAGTATTAATATAAGCAGTAGTCCGCATGCTTAAGTCCATTTATGGACTTAAGCAAACATCGATCCAATCGTATTATTGTGGAGCTATATATATATATATATAAGCAGTAGTCCGCCTGACTACAATCTAGACCTGTACAAGTCCGGGCTAGCCCGAACCGCCCGATCGGTATAAAAACTGGGCCTGGACAGGTATATTGGCCCGGTTGGGCCGGGCCGAGTCAGCCCGATACAGTAACGGGCCAGTCACAGACACATCTCTAGGCCTGACCGGGCCTAGAAGCCCGACCCGGTACTGTTCATGTAAATAATAAATATTATTTATATTTTTATATATAAATATAAATAACAAAAATAAAAATAAAAACCCTAACTTTCCCTAATTCCCTTCACTCTCTTCTTCCGCCTCCATTCTCTGATTTCTCTCCGCCTCCGGTCTCCATCTCCACTTCTCCATCTCCGTCTCCATCCTCCTCTTGAGTCCTGACCTCCTCCATCTCCATCCTCCTCCTGAGTCCTGACCTCCTCCATTCTCTATTTCAGTCTAGAGTCCCGACCTCCTCCAGTAGCCACCGTGAGTCCGTGACCGAGTCCACTGCAACCAGTCACCACCGAGCCCTTGGCAGCGATAGCCACCGAGCCGTCGATCTGCGCTAGGCCGACAGCCAGTCGCCACTGCAACCGCCAACCAGCCTGAGGTAAATTCTTTTTTCTTCTTGGTTGTTGCGTAATTCTCCAATTTTTTGCTGAAGGGAGTCGTTATCTTGTGTAGCAGCATACTCCATGTTTAAGCAAATTTGTGTAGCAGCATCTCAGTAATTAAGGGTGTATTTATTAGGGTTGAGATCGTGAGGACTGAGGAGATATAATTTCTAATTATGAGAAATCTTACATTTTCGGATTTTGTCTAGAGCCAAATAATTAATTGAAGAGACTAGAGTATATATACGTTAATTATGTACATAACTTTATCCTTTACTAAAGATCAAATTATATTACAAATTGTGACTAGATTTCTGACTGTTTGACTTGTTAATCCAATAGCTATAGCCAGCTGAAATATATAGCTCTTTACAGTTGCTTGATTGTTTGTTTGCTAGGTTCCAATTCAAGGCAGAAATAATAGCTCTTTACACTTGCTTGATTGTTTTTGTTATGACATATAAATCTGCCATATTAAAAAAAATGTAATAAGTCATATTTTTTAAATGTGTACAAAAATGCAGAAATATGAAACGGGTCAGCCCGTCGGATAACCCGGCCCGGTTGACCAGACGGGCCTGGACAAAAAACTCAGCCCGATTAGACCGGGCAGGCTTAGCCCGGCCCGAGTCCGGCCCGAACCCGAACTTGTACAGGTTTACTACAATCCTAACACCTATTGTACCCCCCGCGACACAGATAGTGTTAATATATATAACTCATTCCTGGTCAAATTCAATTACTAGTACCTGAACAATGCAAGTTTGTGATCGAGGCTGTCGTTATGTAGAGGTGAATAAATCATATGAAAGTGGTTCAAGTACATCCGGGGTGAACCCATTATTCATAGGTAAAGTTTTCCACCCGTTTTTTAATTAAATGAGATGCTCTAATATTAGGTCGATAAACCGCGCAGTCGATTTTTTTTAGCCGCACACTTCCTCCTGGGCGGCTCTACATGCCGCCCAGAATACCCTTCCAAAAACCCGATTTGCACATGGGCGGCACCTAATGCCGCCCATGCAAACCGGTTTTTTATGAACCCGAATTGTACCTGGGCGGCACATATTGCCGCTCAGATTTTTAGGTTTTTGTAGAACCCGGTTTTGTAATTTAATTTATTTATTTTAAAATTAAAAATATGGTTTTCTGGAAACCGGGTTAAAACTCGGCGGCACGGTAAGTCGCCAAGTGTAAACCCAAAATTGTGGGCGGCACAGCTTCCCGCCAAAGGGCGAATTTGAAATTGAAACGTGGGCGGCACAGCTTGCCGCCCAGGGTCGTCTTCTCGGCGTTATTAAAAGCCGCCCAGGGTCGTCTTCTCTGATCGCGATTTCCAGAGTTCGAGAGCGAAAATGGATCCCGGTGGCGAATTTTCGGTTGACGACATATGGGAGTTCTTGGCGGAGGAAGAACGGACGGAAAATTAGATGGCTGCGGCAGGAGTTCTTGGCGGAGACGGCGGCGATGTACCAGAATCGACGGCCGATTCGACGTTGGCGGCGGCAGCGTCGGCGGCCAATCTCTGTTTGACGGGGGGCAGCAGCGACGAGGCGTTGGAGGAGGCGAGGCTGGGGGAGAGGGGTGGCGACGCGGCGGAGGAGGCGGCTGAAGCAAGAGACGCGGTGGAGGAAGCGAGGCTGGCGGAGGAAGGAGGCAAAGCGGGGGCCGAGGAGGGAGGCGAGGCTGGGCTGCACAGCGTGCCTCCCACTATGGAGGAATCTGGGCCGCTCGTGGTGCCGCCCATAACCGATGTCGAGGAGGGCGATATTGGGGGGTTTTTGGGCGAGGAGGGCGATATTGCGGCGGAGAATGCCTTTGACGTCGCGTGCACGGTTGCTCATCAAGCTATGTCAGACTTGGGTGAAATTCCCGTTCGCCAAAAGCGAAAATATGAACGGAGGCCAACTGAAAAGGTATGGTGTTTTTTAAATTTATAATCGTTAAATCTAATTTATTTAATTAAATTGTTACTGCACTTGTAGATTTATATATACTTGGATTTTAGATTATTAAATCATTATCTGATAAAAAATAGTATAGGTAATAAACTCAATTATAGTGTTAAATAATATTAAATATATCATTGTAATGAAAATTTAATATATTATTTTGTTTGTAAGAAAATAAAATTTAATATATTATTTTATTGTATTTAATCATTATAAAAAATAGTATAGGTAAATCGCGATAATTATACTGTAATATTAAATATGTCATTGTTATGAAAATTTTAATATATTGATTTTGTTTGTAAGAAAACAATTTTCTATATTTTTTATGCGAAAATAGGAAGTTTTGGGTAAGATCGCACGGTCCGATCGAGATAGTCGCCCTACTACTGCATCTGCTCGCAAGAGGAGGGTTGGCGGTGTATTGCAGGGCCATAGTGAGGCCGATAGTGAGGGCGCTAGTAAGGACGATGTTGGTCCCGTCCGCTCAGTTGAGGACGTGATTATGGAGGACCCACCTCAGCAGTCACATCAGGAGGACCCACATCTTGATGACTCACCTCAGCAGCGGCTATCTCTGGAGGAGTCACATGAGCAGCATGTCCCATCTCCGTGTGAGGCATCTCAGCAGGCCCCGTCTCAGCCTGAGCCAGCCACACAGGAGACTCAGTATGGCCCATGTCCATCTCAGCATACCCTATCTCCATATCATGAGCCATCTCAGCATGCCCCGTCTCAGTCTGAGCCAGCCACACAGGCCCCATCTCCGCATGAGCCAGCTGAGCAGCTTGTATCTTTGTTGAGGAACTTTGATACGCACATTGCAGAGCTGATATGGACGAAGGCGTCGTTGGACCCACCCGAGGACGTTGTTAGGAGTTTGAGGGTTCAGACACGCCCTATGCAGTTTGCATTTTGGAGGGATCGTATTCCTAGAGGGGTCCCTGTGGAGGGTTCCTGGTTTTGGATTGCGCAGCAGACGGGGTTGATAGGTTTACTTGATTTGCAGTTCGGCAATGTTGATCACAACCTCATTTCAACATTCGTTGAGAGATGGCATCCATAGACGAACACCTTTCACTTTCCTTGGGGCGAGATAACTCCTACTCTACATGACGTGCTGATGATTTTAGGGCTGCCGATCGAGGGATTTGAGGTGACGTCACCATGGACCGGTCATGATAGGGAGATGGCGGAGTGTGAGGCTTTGTTCGGCTATTTGTTTGGGATAGATTCGGACTACAGCTATGATGAGGATGATGCTGACATGGTCCGCGACCTTAGGAAGGGTTGGGTCAAGCAATTCCAGCTTGGGAGGCATGTGATGCGGATGATTGAGGAGGGTGCCTACCCAGAGGATATAGCAGCCGGTTTCTTATGGCACGCCATGTCGGCTAGCATCTTCGTTGACAAGTCAACGAACGAGCTGAAGATCACACTGCTACCTCTTTTTGTGGACTGGGAGCGTGTTGTTCATACTGCTTGGGGTACCGGGGTTCTGGCTCTCCTTTATAGGAACCTCGGAGAGGGTTCTCGGCGTGGAGCTGCACAGTTCGCCGGCTGTGCACGTCTTTTGGAGGTAGTCCTTTAATATAGTTAAATTATAATTTAGATTATTAATATACATTATTGAATTGTTTATAACTAATGGTTTTCTTTCTCTGTACGCAGGTTTGGATTTGGACGTACTTTGTATACTTTCCGGGCAACCCTAACCTCAAGGAAGGTGCGGACGACGACCTCCGATGCGCTGGACGATACTGCATTGGCCGGACACCTCTCCGGTCCTCCCGTGACCAGTCATACTACAGACGAATTCTGGACGAGTATAGGCCAGAGGATGTACGTATTGTTTTTCAATTTTAATTTACAGTAAGATAGCTTAATGAATTAATTTATGGTCCATCGTGTTTTGTTAATTGCAGATACGGTGGATGCCGTACGAGGGTCTTGATTTTCGAGGTCGTCACAGGTCCTCCACTTATCGAGGGATTATTCGTTTTCTCGGTGTAGAGGAGCCATACATGCCAGATCGGCTTACACGCCAGTTCGGTTATCGACAGAGCAGGACGATGGATATCATTGAGCCTCTGGTTGCAGTTCGTCCTCCTGATTTCAAGGGGACGAGGCGATACCAGTTGCACTTTGACCCGCGTTGGCACAGGTGGGACCAGCGTGAGCATCATCTTTGCCCCCACATCTTGGCGAGTCCTCCTGCGACGATGGCTTGGGATGTCCACGACGCGTACCTGGACTGGTATCTACAGGTGTCGCATCCTTACGTGAGTCCGCATGCGCCAGTCCAGCCTCGTATCAGTAGAGGACCACCTCCGGCTATCAACTTGCAAAGGGTATGTTTTTTTCCCATTTTATTCTTTTAAATTATTTTATGAAAGTCTATGTTTTTAAAATGTTTGTTTTCATTTGCAGCGTCATGCGATGAGCCAGGCCTATCTTCAGGAGCTTATGTCTGGAGGAGGTTGTTTAGGGTGTAGGGAACACTTTCAGCATTTGCATGACATCCTTTTCAGTGACGTCATTCCTGTAGCTCCACTGCTTGTACGGGCTTCACAGATGCCTTCCCGTGTATATAGTGCAGACGCTACTATATTTGAGAGAGCCGAATCATCTAGGATGGCGGAAGAGCGTGCAACAGCTCAGCAGGCATCGTCTCAGCCGACCTCTTATGTTCCTCCAGTATGGGCACCGGGCGTGGGTTCGGGTGTGTCCTTAGCTAGTGCTTCCACTCCACATCTAGATGACTCATCTGATAGTGAGACGGAGAGTTCGTAGTATGACTTTTGACTTTTGTATTTGTACGTTTTTGGGGATTGAAATTCCAGTAAATTAAGTATGACTTTTGGATTTATTGGTTTCGTATTTAGATATTTGTTCCGTCGTTTCTAATTTGTTCCGTCGTTTCTAGTTTTAGTTCTTTGCTTATTGGTTTGTTGGATTTTCGTGCGTTATTTCTAAAAAACACATGTATATTCTTAAATTACATACACATACTAAAAACACGTACAAATTCTAAAAACACATATACATTCACCGATGACTTAAATTACATACACATACTAAAAACACGTACAAATTCTAAAAACACATATACATTCACTGATGGCTTACACACTTAAAAAAAAATACATACACACTAGAACAAATGACATACACAACTCTTGCACTATACATATACATTCACTCAAGAGCCTAGGATGAACCTCCTAGGACCACGGCGTTCATGCTGATATGCTCCTTCTCCTAGCTGCATCACAGAAAAACTTGAAATCCTACAAATACTGAAATATGGAGATCCCATATTTTTCTGTGCTGCAGCCAGGAAAAAAGAGCAGATCAGCATGTACGCCATGGCCGAAGGAGGTTCGTCTAGCATTTTCAGAACTTCAGTCCCGGAGGAACACAGTCAACCGCCTTTTCCACCTTCACTAGTGAGCTTAAACCGAACTGTCTTGTATTCATTGTAGACTCACGTCATGTTGTGGTCATTTCTAACAGTGCGTTAAGATGGATGCGATTGCCTTGTGGACATTATCCTCTTGACCGAGTCAAGAGTCCTAGGACGAACCTCCTTGGGCCATGTCGTTCATGCTGATCTGCTCTTTTTTTTCTTACTGCATCACAGAAAAACTTGAAATCCTACAAATACCGAAATTTGAAGATCCCATATTTTTCTGTGCTACAACGAGGAAAAAAGAGCAGGTCAGCATGCACGACATGGCCGAAGGAGGTTCGTCCTAGGACTCTTGACTCGGTCAAGAGGATAATGACCACAAGGCAATCGCATCCATCTTAACGCACTATTAGAAATGACCACAACATGACGTGAGTCTACAATGAATACAAGACAGTTCGGTTTAAGCTCACTAGTGAAGGTGGAAAAGGCGGTTGACTGTGTTCCTCCGGGACTGAAGTTCTGAAAATGCTAGACGACGAAACCCACGATATTGAATTCTTGTATCTGAAATAAAATATTATTTAATTAGATTCCAACGAATACTACAACCTAATAGCGTAAATAATCAATAAAATACATATATTTATTTTTCTTACCGCGATCAAACACATCCCTTCCTCTTGGATGTGAAAGCTTGCCTCTTTGGGTGAGACAAGCTTGGTAGAAAGGGGACCCCGTATGGCCTATTTATAGGCATATTGGGCGGCACAGTGTGCCGCCCATGGGCTGTACAGCGGAGTTGTGGTGATGAAATGATATGGGCGGCACTGTGTGCCGCCCAAGATGCCTATGGGCGGCACTGTGTGCCGCCCAGTACCCTCATGGGCTGCTCTGTGGGCCGCCCACAACGGTCCTATTTAGCCTATAAATACGGCCCCAAAACCCCTCGAAATACACACAATTTCCACTCCTCACAAACTTTTCTTCGGTTCTATTTAAGGTAATGGCGCCTTTGGTTCTCGAAGTTTACGAAAATGGGCGAATCACCTACAATCGAATGATACGCCAACGAAGTGGAATGGACATGTTTTTTCATGGCTACGAAGGTGGCGAGGTCCGCACGTTGCGGATGGGGGATCTCGAGCCTGGAGAGGGGGGGTTGTCATTAGGTTTCTTCTTGTACTTGGCGTTATTTTACCATCTCGAGCCTGGAGACGGGGTTCCCCCTGGTCGGATTTTTTACTTTCCAGCAGGCGTGGATCCTCCATGACTCTGTGAGGTGGTACACGAGGATCAGATAGATAAAATTATGGCTCTTTACAGACCTGGTGTTCCAGTTCCCATTTACACAGAGTCTGCACACCCGAGACGCCATATCCCCGGTCTTTTAGAAGATCCGGAATCTGTGGTGGACAACGGCAGCTATGATGATGGCGGGGAGGCCGATTCGGACGGGGATTAGATAGCTTTTTTTATGTTTCATGTTAAACTAGTGTACGCTTTAATGTTTTCGTGAACGTGTTTTTGTTAATGATTAGTAATATTGTTGTCTCGTATAGCATTTTCCCGATTTTTTTCAATTCTCAAAAACAAATGATTAAAAACACAATATACGATCAATCTCAATCAAACTTTCACACAAAAGGAAATACAATATCATATATAAAGTCGATTATAATCCAAAAAACCTAGGTAAGTATGTCAGGTCGCCCATGATATGCTAGCTCCTCTACATAATTCTTGAACCTATCCTTGAAGCGCTCATGACTATCCCATCCATCAACACTTGGATCCTTGTAAATGCGCCACTGTCTTGGAGGCGGTGGAATGGGACAATGGTCATTAACAAGCCAAATCTGTACACGTAAACAATACAGTTACTAAAAAAATTATGAAAGAATAAGTAAATACGAGAGAGTAGGACTCCACGTACCGGTACGTAATGGTCTCTCCTGCCTACATGTGCTATCGCATAAACCTTTGTCGGAGGCTCGGCACCCGGGGGGGCCCACAATGGAAGACATGTGTGCGGTCCGAACCATGATAAGACAACAACAACCACTTGGTGTTCCGTTGCAAACGCCAACCCAGTAATAGGCATTATACACCAGAAGTTTGCCGTGCACGGTGAAGGAATATAATTCAATTTCCTAACAAATTCTTCCAACGTCAACGCTTCCTCCGCAAGAATCGCTACGTAGTTCGCTCCATGTGCCTGGACGTGCTTCGAAAGCCCTAACCGGACATCAATGTACTCGTCTTCTTGGCGACACAGCAAAACGGCAAGAGAACGGAACCCACAATGACCATCACCTTTGACATTTTGAACTCCAGAAATGTAGGCGAGCATGAAATGATCAATATTCTCGTGCCCCCAGTTGAAGCCGAGATACTTGACCAGCTTGTTTGAACCCGACTTGGACTTGGTTGAAGCAGATTTCGGCTTTGCAGGTTTAGTGGCACTCCCCTTTGCTGTTGAAACTCCACTGTGAGGTCGTCCGCTAGAAGGGCATCCTTTCGATCCCGGGGATCCAACGGACGATTTCACATTGGTCGTCTCTTTCTCTGCAGGCTCATCCTCCTCATCCACTCCCAGCTCCTCATCCTCCATCTTCATCTTCTGCTTCTCCTTCTTCATGTTTGCATCCACATGCTCGTCCCAACACATTTTCCTCTTCGTACCGGTCTTTCTCGCATTCATCCTAGGCCTCCCCTTCTTGGTCTCGCCACGTGGCGGGTCTTGAATATCGCACGATATAGGGTCCTTTGACTCACGCCACTTTTCCTCCATCTTCTTCAAATCAAATCCCTCAACTGTCCCACATAAGTACTCTTCAACGAAGTCATCCACCGTGACATTGTCCGCTGTCAGTGAAACACCATCATCGACATCAAGATCCTTAGCATCCACCCCTTCCCATCGGATATGCTTCCAGAAAATATCAACCTCTTCAGGCACTAACGGATAACCCGTCTCCACGTAGACCTTAATTGTGTGTGGGCAAGGCAGCCCCAGTGTGGACCTCCACCAAAAATCAGCACATTTGTTCCCAATTTTCCCCTCCTTTGCTAACACAGCTTGGGCATACAACATCCTCAGGCATTTTTCAGAGCACTTTTCAAGGATGCGCTTGAAGAACACCTTAACCCACTCAGGGCCTTTCACTATCTCCATGGGAAAGGCAGTGCAGTTCTTGGTCATCTCATATCGGATCTTTCGATGCTGATCAACAAACATGTTGTCGATGTGCTGCACAAGTGTGTCGAACCCTCCGACGGATGTATCAATCATGTCCTTAAGCATAGAGTGCTGACCCTCAACCCTGAAAATAATATATTCGTATACAATTAAGTAAATAAATTTTATAACCCAATTTGATTGCAAATGTTTGTATGAAAGTTACCTGTTTGATGTTCTTGTGGCAAAATGGAGAACATCATCACACCATGCCGCAACCAGCTTCTTCTTATGCTCATTAAACCAAGTTTGCTCCACATATCGCACCAAGCCTTCACTCCATATCCCCTTAAAGTGAGCAAGCCGCTCTCTGTACTCCTCCTTTGTGTGAGACCTCATCACCCGACGAACACTTCCCGAGAATTTCTTCTCGTCAATCTTCATCGTCTTAGCATATGCCTTCACATTACGGTCTACATGGACCTGACACAAGTGATGACGAACCTTCGGAAACACCAGTTTGGCAGCCTTGATCAGTCCTAGCTCTCGATTAGACATGATGCATACGGGATTTTTCTCCCCGTACAACCACTTCAATCGTCTCAGTGCCCATGCATAGTGGTTTGTCGTCTCCCTTTCCATGAACACAAGAGCAATGCAATATGTGTAGTTGGTGCAAGTAAACCCAACAATCTGGAACAGAGGCATACCGTACCTATAAATGCAACACAAAAAAAAATTAAAACCCGCAGAAAATACCATTATCTACACATAATACAAAAAAGACTAAGGTTTACCTGTTGGTTTTGTAGGTCGAATCCATAATGACAACATTAGGAAACATGCACAACAAATGTCGAGCGTCTGGATGAGAAATAAACAAGCACGCCAAAACCTCCTTCCCATCTTCCCTCGTCTTAGTAGCAGTGTCCAACAAATAGCCTTTCTCATTCAAAAATCCCAATGACCATTGTGTCACATTCAGATTGCCCAGGGATTTCAACCTCTCCTTAGCCCTAACAGTGTACACCTGATTCCTCGAACTCGTTGCACTCGAATATTCATTCCTAAGCTGTGTAGAAATAACCTTGGGTCTTGCACCCGCCGCAGTATCAATCATCACTTTCCTACGCTGCTCATTCGTAAGTCGGGTAGCAAATGCATGGCCGGTCAAGGTGGTAGAAAGCATATGGTTATGGGATCCACTAACAACCGATAAGGTCCACCCAGGATCTCTAATAACATTTCCTTCCCTAAAAGTACCATGCAGCAAAAAGGGACAACCCTTCTTTTTTGACCTAGTTTTATTCACTCGTATCGGGCTGACCTTTATACCATCGACTACCACCTTCTTCTTGCCGGACCTAGGTAATCCGGATCTCTCACAGTGAAGTATAATCTTTTTAGGATTTGATGATTTAGTAGTGATCACCATAAAAAGACTAAAACCTATCCTTTGCACCCAATCTCTCAATCCTTCCTTACTAGGAAATATCTCAATAGTAGTAAAATGGGATGAGAAGTCGATAGCTATAAATCCATCATCACTAGAATCACCCTATTTATATACAAAAATTACCACATTAGAGACTAATTAATAATTAAATTTCTAAAAACTAATATCAACAAATTAAATATTATTTCAAAACAGTTTAACATTTCAAAGACTAAGTATATTTAAGATCTAATTATTTTATACAGTAAAAATTACAATATTACATACCTTGAAGTACTCGGGAGAAATTGGCGCTTGCAAATCACCCTCATCATCTACAGATGTGTTAGCGCTCGAAGAGGACTCCGACAATCCCCTCCAACCAGAACCGCTTGACGACGACATTTATTATGAAAATGAGTTTCTAGATTTGGATACAATACAATACCACCATCCCTAATTTATATAGCCGGCTACACCTGTACTGGGCGGCCCTACGTGCAGCCCACATCGACCGTTGGGAGTGAAACGTATACTCACTGGGCGGCACCACGTGCCGTCCATGAACCCTGGGCGGCAGGAAGTGCCGCCTATGAACCCTGTCCCCCCAAAAAACCCGGTTCACTGACCCAGTTTCTTGGGCCGCACGAAATGCCGCCCACAACCCCGGTTTCAATGAACCGGTTTTTAAAAACACATTTTTATTTATTTCAAAAAAAAATCCCTAAACTGAACCCATCATGGGCGGCTCGTAGAGCCGCCCATGGAACTCGGGTTTTCTCGGCGGCATGTCGAGCCGCCCATGGGGAAGTGCGCGGCTAAAAAAAAGCGACTGCGCGGTTTTGCGCCGTAATATTATTGATAGTGGATAAAATACGTATTTGGCAGGGCTAAAACAGTAGTGGGCGAGGTAGAGTTTAACGTTTTTGTAAACATTGATAATTAGTGATAGGACTAAGGTCTCATTTGGTATTTTATAAGGGTATTTTTGGAATTTTTTCAACTCTCGTATTACAAATCGGATTAATTTCAGAGAAGTTCAGACATTCGGTAATATGTTTGATCTCTGTAATATTTTTTGGAGTAATATAAAATACAGTTGACGTATTTCGGGGTTAAATCGTCGTTCGTGTACGAATATATTTAGCCCAGGGTTAAGAAGATTAACCCAAAGTCAAAACGGTCAAAAAGGGTGAAGAATGGCCTTGACCGCACCCCGCGGTCAAGTGGCCGCACCCGCGGCGAAGGCCAAATTTGGAGGCGGCAACAGAGTCGCCACCGCACCCAGCGGCCACGCCACCGCACCCCGCGGCGCAAGCCATCTTCGTCGCGATAAGATTTCTGAAAATCTTATCCTTGGCCGAGCAAGTTGCTCCACTTGTTGTTCCCTTGTTCCCAGCTGGTCTCCTTGCTTGTCCCCTCTGAGGAAGCTCACTGATGGGCTATAAAAGGGGGTTGAATTCAGAAGTCAAAGGGCACTTCACCTTCCTCCTATGTTTTCTCCTCTGAATTTCTCCATTGTTGTTCAAGCTTTTGAGCTTGGTGTGAGAAGGTGATCGAGATACCTTTGAGTGATAAAAAGGTACTCCTAAGTGGTATTCAAAGGCCTAAGGTGTTGGGAGATCAAACCAAGAACGAATCAAAGTCGAACGAATTGATTTAGGTGAGTTCTCCATCGAAAATCTGTCACGACCTTCGCCACTGTAACCTGGCCGCACCCGCGGCAGAGGCTCCACCGCACCCGCGGCGAGTCTTGTCCGAGTGTGTGTTCTTGGGTGTGTGGTCTTGGGCGAGGCTTGGCTCCTTCGATTCTTTTCGTATTCTTTTAGATTCATATATGTGGACATTGAATCTAACTTAGAGTCTCGTTATGGGTCGTTTCTTAGGAATTTATAATCCAAGATCTGTCTCAGTTTCGGACCCAGGAACTCATCGTCTCTAATCTTTGCTTAAGCTTTTGCGGATCTAAGGCAAGTGGCGGTTCGTTCTTGCTCATCATTCCATACTTCAATTAATTATCAATTGTTTAGTTGTTAATTAATTTGGGATGATTTACTGATTTATTGTTTGTTGGGAACAATTTTGTTAAATGAATTGATTAAAAGAAGATATTATAATAGGCTGTATATCTGTTAGAACAACGCTATTATATATTTATAGATTGATATATCTATGATGTTGGCCATGATGGTTGTGATGTGGATTATTACTGTGTTGAACTGTTTAGTTAGCACGAGTATTCATAGGAACGTTACTGGGACCCTGGGGTCCAGTCGTTTCTTGATAATTATTGGTTGAGAGGGCATCGGAGACCCTGACACCAACTGGCGGATCATGATCGTCCTTTATCCGAGTATAGAGGTGGTGTACTTAGCTAGTGTCACAAACGTTGGGAAGGATTCCCGTCGATATATGTCCCTCATGACGAAACATATATCTAAAAGCTTATAACGTGATGTGTGTTTTGGAATTAAAGGAGATAAGTGCCGTTGTCGCACATAATTAATATAACCTTGGGCGAGTAGTACAGCTAGGCAATAGTGTAGCTAGGAAATCTCGTCTTGACTTTGATCAGAGTAACGTTCTCTTTTCAATCTGGATTCGCTTTGAGCGGTGAGGTTGGTCGTGAACCGAAATATCAAGTCGTTTTTGAACGCTTGTGTGATTATTAATGTTCCCTAACATTTGTCATGTTTCCGATAAGGCTCATTTCGTTGGAGTCTTCTTTTGGGATTGATTGTTGTGAGACTCGGTCTCCAGAATCTTCTCTTGATCATGCCTTTTCATATATTCAGTAGAAGTATGGTGGTTGACTATCGTCATCGGTTGTGATTCGAGGAGCGATGAGTCTAACCTAATACAACTACTTCGAACCACTCTGCTTTGTACCCTTGCGTAGTCTTTCATTAGACTAACCAACCATAATTGTTCTCTGCATGGTTGGCTGGTGTCATCCGTTCGATTCGGCACATCAGATAAGTTGCCATCCTGTGAAGGCTAGAACGACTATAGAGGCGAACGGTGTTTTGACAAGTTTATTCAGGTTAAGATCCTTGGTGGGTGATCATTGCGATCAAGACCCTTTTGTTGTTATTTTAAAGACTTCCGCTGTGTTAAATATGTTTTGTGTAAATACTTCCGCTGTAATGATTTTGATTATGTATTTCTGATGTATTTGGAATTTTGTTAAAATTCCGAGACTTTGGTTTAAATGAAAGTTATGATATGTTGTATTATAACTGTAGTTTAATGATTTATATCAACTGGAAAAGACTTGGGTGACATCGGACACTATGTTTGAGGTCACTGGCGGTAATTCTTTCCAAGGGGATATTTTGGGGGTGTTACATCCATTCCCCCGCTGCCGACGCTACGGCCACCACTCGATTCTCATTGAGATTATCCAACCCCGCTGCCGACGCTACGGCCAAGTACTCGATCTCTTTCGAGTCGTTCCCCTCCGTTGCCGCCTCTCAAACACCGCGTTCCACCCTATCAACCTCAAACAAGACTCGTGCGACTTCCCACCAAGATATGAGATCCTCCACCACAAGCAGGAACGCATCAACTGGTATCAGAGCCTTTGATCTTGTAAGTCGCTTGTCAAGTTTTCATTTGTTCACAAATTTTTTTTCTCCCCCATCATCGTTGCTTCCGCCATAGTTACTCAATTTTTTTTTTCTTCAAACACATGCTTATCCTTTCGATTCCTACAAGAGCATCTCTTGGCCGATCATTGCTTGATTCCCTCGCGAGATTTGTGTGATTTGTGCGCGTAAAATCTGCTGGAATTAATTGCTTAATTTGCTTAATTGATTACGTGAATTCCGCATGCCATAAATGCCATATCTTCTTGTTGATTGACCGCCATAAATCTGCATCAATTTTCTCTCTCCTATCGCGTCAATCTCGCGATTTCTTTCTCCATTTAGTTACTTAGCCGATTTTATTTTATTTCATTTAATTCTTATCCGATCTTCAATCAAAGTCAAACAAAATCTCGGATTTGAATTTCAAATTCAATTTTTTTTTCAAAGTCGCATTTCAAAAAAAAAGAAAAGAAGGAAAGCCAAAATAAGGCAACCTTCTTTCCCCCTCTCGACTAGGCTCATCTTCTTCATCTCTCCACCGTCTAGGTTAACACCTTGAAGGTTGGTTCTTGTGTGTTTGTGTTGTTTACGTCAGAGGTTAAGACTTTATTCAATTGGTTTCGTTTGGTTTTGTGCTTGCATATCACACTTATTTTCTGTTTTGCCTTAAGCCGCCCTCACAGCCAAAAGTACGCGTCCTCCTACGTGAACACTTGTTACTTGCTAGTTGCTTGCTTGATCTTTGGTTGTGTTGTCTTTTGTTCGTTTTTACTCGCGATGTCTGGTTATATTGTCTTAGGTAATGAGACTGCGCCAAACCCACCATTGGCGCCACAACAAGACCATCACGATGAAGATCCCCTTTGGGAGCTCTCGGATGAACAACAAGAGCTACAACAGTTACGACGCCAAGTTGCTCAAATCCAAACCATACAGGAGTTACGACGCCAAGTTGCTCAACTCCAAGTTGTTCAACGCGATGAACCACCCTCCGCGCCCTGAGACAACAGATTGCGCCACAACGCGAGCGAAGATACTACACCGCGACGATCACTTCGACGCCCACAATGCGACGAACATCGTGTGAGACCACCTGCAACAACACCCATCCCTTTCGCTGTTCGTGACCACCTTGGCCATCAGAGTACGCGCACACCGCGCTATGCCTCAAATGGCTATGGCTACACGACGCCGACAATCCATCATGCCTTTGAGGAGTTCGACAACGAGGAAGTTGAAGACTCAGGTACGATATATTCTAGCTATTCTTACCCCACTATTGGAGATCCAATTGAATCGCAGGACCACCCATCGGATTGGATTTCTCCACCGCATCTCCAGCCCCAAGGAGATCGTGCTCGTGACATTGGCGGCGAGCGCCGCGATGTGATGCCCAGATATGTTCGCCGAGCAGACTACGAAGCCCAGCCGTGAAGACGCCGACGCGACGATGCCGACGCGCCCAGGGACGGGTTTGCTAACGGAGGAGATCACCCAGGCCGCAAAAGGCGCCAGCTTGGACGCGATCGAACCCATGGTGTGCGTGCCTACGAGAACTCTCTCTACGACGCCGCGCCACACTATGCGCCCAACCTAGCTCCTGCCCTGCCTCGATACCAATGCCATGAAGTAAAGGATCAACACCAGCTCAACCGCCACAAACCAACATCTTGGCCACATCAAGGCCAACGCAGGTATGCTCCTAACACTAGTCGCTCCATTACTACTGATGTGCGTGTTCCAGTCTCAGGATCCAACACGTACAACCAATGCTGTGACGCCCAGATCGCGATGCCTACTTCCACGACTTCTCGCGCGACCGCGCCACCGGCCCCATCCCAAGGCAATGATCGCAAACATGACAGTGAATGCTTCCAGAATGGAGAACGCGATCACTACCAAAGGGATTGTCCAAAACAAAAGCAGGTCCTCTTCTCCACTGATGCCGCGAACGATGAGTCTTACGAGGATGAGACCCCACTTGAAACGATTGAAGGAATCAAAGGTGACACCCTCGAGGCCGACAAGTGTGAAGCTTCCGCGCTCCATGCAGGCACATTATTGAGCCTCCTCACGTGGCACATTCTCACAGTCCAGGAAGGCAGCCTTGTCGACCAGCGAGACTCTCGTCCACCCGTGTTGCTTGGTTGATACCGCGTCGATAAGTGTCATCATCGATGGTGGCAGCTGCTTAAAGATCAACAATGACAAGGTGGTCAACCCTCTCAGCCTGCCAACCCCACTATACCCACAACAATGTGACCTGAAAGGGATCTCTTCAAGCTCAGGTAACACTGTCTCACGGCAGTGTTTTCTTCCCTTTTCCATTGGTCCATACAAAGACACAATTTTTTGTGATGAGATTGCACTGGACGCCACCCATCTCTTGCTTGGGCGTCCATGGCAGTCCGATCGTCGCGTACTTCATGATGCGTATCTAAACACCTATGTGTTTACATACCATGGGAAGCGCGTGACTTTCTTACATATGTCTCTGCATGAGATTTTCCAAGATCAGGTCGAGCGTGATCGAGACAAGACTATGGAGGCAGACAAGTTCGCGTCCACGTCAACGCGACCCCACTCAGATCCTGGAGATGCTTCCAACAACATAGAGCCCAAAGTGCGATCTAGAGACCAGGACGGCACAAAGACCGCGTCCAAAGAACACTCTGAGCACAGTTTTCTTCTTGGCCAACCTAGCGGCTTCTATGCTTCCTTGCACGGCACCGCGTCATGTTTAATGTTGGTGCCAGCGCGTTGCCCTCCAGAGACCCCAGTCAGAGAATCTTTGCAAGAAGCGCCTCCACAAACTCCACCACCCTTGCGTGGCTTTAAACAAACAATCGACTGGATGTCTGGTGCCTATCCGCCATACCACGGCCGCCGACGATTCGTGTTCGACATTGGAGACCTCCATTGGGTGCGCTTGCAAGATGACCAATTCATATCACAGCACAAGCACCAATTGGCTCCACGCGAAAAGGACCCATGCCGCGTCGCCAAGGGCATTGGCGATAAAGCTTACCAGATTGAGATGCCCAGAGGACATGGTATGCACGCAACCTCCGACGTCGCGAATTTGCACGAGTATGAGGAGCACAAGTTCGATGATGGTGAAGCGGAGACGCTTCACAGCCAAGTGGGGGAGGGTGATGCGATCCTGCCCTCCATGACAACCATAGAAGAAGAAGCCATGACCTTGAGCTCAGAAAGACCTAGTATGAAGACCGCATTCTTCCTTCCACGACTCGCATCGAGCACAGAGTCCGCGATCTTCATCATACTTCTAGCATCTAGCACAGAGACCGCGATCTCATTCAAGCGACTCCAGCTAAGCCCAAAGATCGCGTTCTACATCAAGATCCTCGCCATCATCATTGCACGCGTTCCACGCGTTCTACAGCCAAGATCATCGCCATCATCATTTCACGAGTTCTATCTCAAGATCCTCTTATTCAATGATGAACGCGTTCTTTGAATTACTTTGTATTTATTTGAACATTAGTATTTTCAGCGTTTTCTTTGGGGTGTGTGTTCCACGCGTGTCGCGTGGGCCAGCCCATTAAGCAAAACTCGGCCCATCCGAGTCTCGCTATAAAAGGCCAACTCAGCCTTCTGTTTTAGGTTACGTTCATTTTTAATCAAAGCCTGAGTATCGAGAGCTAATTGCCTCCTCCCCTTTGATCGAGCGTCAAAACACATCTCTTACTTCTCATCTCCATTCCCTCGCTGCCGACGCTACGGCCACCACTCGATTCTCATCGAGATTATCCAACCTCGTTGCCGACGCTACGGCCAAGTACTCGATCTCTTTCGAGTCGTTCCCCTCCGCTGCCGCCTCTCAAACACCGCGTTCCACCCTATCAACCTCAAACAAGACTCGTGCAACTTCCCACCAAGATCTGAGATCCTCCACCACAAGCAGGAACGCATCAATCTGTGTGCACTTTGCACATCCTCGAACAACTAACTCGTCATCACCCCCAAATACCAAGAAGTCATCCTTGGTTCTTCTCAAGTACTTCAGGATGTTCTTGGCTGTACACCAATGTGCATCTCCGGGATTCGATTGGTATCTGCTACACATGCTCAAAGCAAATGAAACATCATGGCGCGTACATATAATGGCATACATGATAGATCCTATAGCAGAAGCATAAGGAATCTTGTTCATCTTCTCTAGCTCAACAGGTGTCTTAGAACAATGCTTCTTGTTGAGGTATGTGCCATGTTGCATGGGTAGAAATTCTTGCTTGGACTCTTGCATTTTGAACTTGTAAAGAACCTTATCTATATAAGTTCCTTAACTTAGTCCAAACAGTCTCTTAAATCTATCTCTATAGATCTTGATACCCAATATGTACTCTGCTTCACCTAGGTCCTTCATTGAAAAACATTTCTTCAGCCATCCCTTAACGGACTCTAGCATCGGAATGTCATTTCCAATTAGCAGTATGTCATCCACATACAGAACCAAGAAGACCACTTTGCTCTCACTAAACTTCTTGTAAACACAAGGCTCTTCTTCGTATCTGATGAAGTCAAACTGTTTGATAGCTTCATCAAATCGAATGTTCCAACTCCTGGATGCTTGCTTAAGTCCATAAATGGATTTCTTAAGCTGGCATACTTTCCTAGGGTCTGTTGGATCTTCAAAACCCTCTGGTTGTGTCATGTACACATCCTATTCCAAATATCCATTTAGAAAAGCGGTCTTGACATCCATTTGCCAAATCTCATAATCATAATAAGCGGCAATAGTTAGGAGTATCCTAATGGACTTGATCATTACAACCGGTGAAAATGTCTCATCATAGTCAGTACAATGAATCTGTTTAAAACCCCTTGTCAACTAGCCTTGCCTTATAAACAGATACATTTTCATCTTTGTCTGTCTTGAGTTTAAAAACCCATTTGCATCCGATGGGTTTTGCCCCATCTGGCAAATCTATCAAGTCACAGACTTGATTCTTAGACATAGAATCCATTTCAGATTTCATGGCCTTAAGCCATTTCTCGGAGTCTGGACCCGTCACTGCTTGCTTATAGGTGGCAGGCTCTCCGCTTTCTAAAAGCAGAACATCAAGGCTTGCAGTCAAGATGAAATCATCATATCGTCTTGGTTGTGCCCTTGGCCTGTTTGATCTACGTGTGGGTTCAACAACTGGAGCACTATCCGCAACTGTTTGTGGGTCCTCATTTGAATCTGGTTCTTGAGGTATTGGTTCCGGTACCTAGACGACTTCCCATTGGGAAACTATGCCTCCAGATACTGGCATCTCCTCGTCGACATCGTCCATGTCGCCTTGTTGTTGGGCTTGTTGCTCATCTTGAACCTCTTCAAGATGAACATTTCTCCCACTTGGCTTCTTGGAAACAAATTCTTTATCCAAAAAGACACTATCCCTTGCAACAAACACTTTGTGCTATGTGGGATTGTAGAAGTAGTATCCCTTGGTTTCCTTAGGATACCCTATAAAGAAGCATTTATCTGATTTGGGTGTAAGCTTATCTCATAGTAAATGTTTTACATAAGCTTCACATCCCCAGATTTTTAGGAAAGATAGACTTGGAACTCTTTCAGTCCATATCTCATATGGTGTCTTGTTTACAGTCCTAGATGGAGTCTTGTTTAGTGTGAACGCAACGGTTGTGAGGGCATATCCCAAGAAGGATACTGGAAGGTTAGCAAAACTCATCATTGATCGAACCATGTCTAACATGGTCCTCCTGTTCCTCCTTTCAGACACACAATTCAGTTGTGGCGTGCCTGGTGGAGTAAGTCGTGTTAAGATTCCACAACTTCTCAAATGATGATCGAACTCCTAACTCAGATATTCACCACCGCGATTTGATCGAAGTGTCTTTATCTTCTTGCCAGTTTGAGTTTCTACTTCATTTTGAAACTCTTTGAACTTTTCAAAGGATTCAGATTTGTGTGTCATTAAGTAGATATACCTAGGGCTGTCAAAACTTGACCCGATCCGAATGACCCACCTGAAACCGAACCCGTTCGATATCCGAAAAGAATTAAAAATTGTATATTCGAACCCGACCCGACCCAAACCGACTAGCCCGAACCCAAAAAATAACCCGAACGGACTAGCCCATTATCAACCCGATACCCGAAGTCACCCGACCCGAAATCACCCAAAAACCCGAAGTTACCCGATCCGAAATCACCCGAAAATACAAAGTTACCCGATCCGAAATCACCCGAAAATACGAAGTTACCCGATCCGAAATCACCCGAAAACCCGAAGTTGTCCGATCCGAAATCACCCGAAAACCCAAAGTTGACTGATTCAAAATCACATGAAAACCAAAACTCAATAGCCCAAAATCATAGAAAAAATTAATGCCACCTGATCCTAAACTTTCCTTATCGTTTAATCATAAACTTTCCTTATCGTTAAATCATAAAGTCAAAGGTCTAGGTTTATCCTCGCTATTTACCGTAAGAATCATCCTTACCAAAACCCAATCTTAAATATAGAACTTCAATGATAGGAGATTTTATAGTGAATATATATTTATTGTAATTATGTTTGCCTTCAATCGAAAACCGGTTCCATCGAAATACATTTCAACCACAATTCGATTTATACGAAATGAGATTCTTTTGAGATTATACTTAAACAAAATCTTATTCATTCGAACTCATATTCATATGAATTCTGACTCAACCGAAATATGATTTACACAAAATCTATTTCGGCCATAATTCAAAATAGCCCATCGAAATTGACCCAAATATCTGACTTCTCCCGATAAAATGAACAATGGATCCGACCGACCCGAATTGGATTGAGTTGTCAAAATACACGTGAATACGTCATTAGCCGAGATCCGAATTAATCTGAAACCAAAATGACCCGACCCGAAACCAATCCGATTTGCCCGATTGACAACCCTAAGTTTGACCGAAATCCAAATTAACCCGACCGAAATTGACCCGAATACCCGATCTCACCCGATAAATGAATATCCGATCCGACCCGACTCGACCCGACCCGATATGGTCCGACTTGTTATAATATTGGACATTGACCCGAATTCGAACTACCCAAATCCGAAATTACCCGACCCGACCCGCCCGATTGACACCCCTAGATATACTCATATCTACTCAAGTCATCAGTAAATGTGATGAAGTATCGATAGCCTCCTCTAGCTTCTGTGCTCAATGGTCCACAGACATCAGTATGTATTAGGGCTAGTAGCTCAGTAGCCCTTTTACTCGTTCCAGTGAAAGGTGATCTTATCATCTTGCCCATTAGGCATGACTCACATGTCTCAAAAGATTCACAATCTATTGATTTTAGAATTCCATCTTTATGGAGTTTCTTCATGTGGTTCAAGCTGATGTGGCCCAAGCGACAATGCCATAGATAGGCTTTACTCAAATCATTCGTCTTTTGCCTCTTAGTATTCATGTTATAAATTTCAGACTTGAGGTCCAACACATAGAGTCCATTACTCAAAGAAGCATTGTCATAGAATATATGATTCTTGAAATCAGAAAAGCATCCATTCTTAATGACAAATTCAAAACCCTCAATATCCAAAACTAAAGTCGAAATAAGGTTCTTAGTAATTGAAGGAACAAAATAACAATTATTCAATTCTAAAACTAAGCCAGAAAGTAAAGACAGACTATAATCTCCTACGGCAAGTGCAGCAACCCTTGCTCCATTTCCAATGCGCAGGTCTATCTCTCCCTTCTCCAACTGTCGCCTACTTCTTAGTCCCTGCACATTCGAAATAATGTGAGAACCATATCCGGTATCTAATACCCAAGTAGTAGCTTTGGTTGTTAAGACTTCAATAACAAAATATCTAAAGTGGAGCTCACAGTTCCATTCTTCTTATCTTCCAGGTACTTGGCGCAGTTTGTTTTCCAGTGCCCCTTGGCCTTGCAGTAGAAGCAATCATGCTCAGCAACCACCTTTGGCTTCTCAGCTGCCTTGGGTTTGGCAATTGTCTTGCCTTTCTCTTGGTTTTGCTGCTTCCCTTTAGGCCCTTCTTGAACCCTTTCCCTTTGTTGATCATAAGAACTTATTTCTTATTGTCAACTTGGATGTTTTGCTCAGCTGTTTTGAGCATGCCATGGAGTTCATTCAGGGTTTTTCCAATTCCATGCATATGGTAGTTCAATCTAAATTGAGCGAATCCATCATGCAAGGAGTGCAATATGATGTCAGTAGACAATTCTTGGCTATATGGGGAACCCAGTGTTGCCATTTGGTCAAAAAGACCAATCATGTCAAATACATGGGCACTCACTGGTTTACCCTTCTCAAGTTTGCGCTCCAATATGGCCCTGTATGTATCATACCTCTCAATCTTGGCTTGTTCCTGAAACAACACTTTCAGGTTGGTCATGATTGTATGAGAATCCTGGCGTTCAAACCTCTTTTGAAGGCCAGGCTCCATAGCAGTGAGCATAAGGCAGGTGACAGACACGGAGTTAGCTCTCATCTCCTTTTCTTTTGCCTTCTCCTCAGCAGAAGAAGCGACAGTCAAGGTAAGGATAGGGTTATCTAAAACTTCCTCACGTCCTTCGGATCTGAGAACAATTCTCAAGCTCCGTTCCCAATCAAGGAAATTTGTTCCATTGAGTTTGTTCTTCTCAACAATTGAGCGTAGGGTGAATTTCAAGTTATCGTTGCTAGACATGATTTCTACAAAGGAAGTAACATGCAAATAAGTTTATGCTTGACATGCAAAAACTCAAAATTAAACATGCTTTAAAATTTAAGCAGATGCACATTTTATTCAAATTAAGTTTGTCCCTAGTGAATAAAATGATTCCAAGACCCTATCTTAGATAAGACCTAAGCGTACTTTGACACTTCCCTAAGTCTCATGTGATCAGGGTAAGTAACATTTTACTAATTATAACTCTTTATAATTCTTGGTTGATGTCCCACATCCCATGTTAGACTCATCTCTATGCCTCAAGATCCAAAACTTTGCCTTTTGGTCTCTTATTGAGTATAACCATATCAAGATTTATTAATCCCTTATATAGATCCAACCTCACTATCCCAAGCTCAAACAAGGACACCTCGCTTTGGCAAAACCTATCCAACGAATTCCAAGGGCCTCATGGGTTATGACATGGAAAGGCAATACCTCAATATTCTTTTAGGGACTTAAGCATTCAATGGTTGTCTATTTACTAGTGAACAAAATAGCATAAACAAACAATCATGCAAGGCTTAAAATAATAAAGCATTCAAAATACAATAATTAAATATGATCCTAGTATGGCCCGTAAAAAACCGAAATTAAAGATCTAATCTTCAAGATTCTTGTACTTCATGGATCTCCATCCTTGGTACCCTTCATGGATCTCCATCCTTGGTCTTCTTAGGATCTTCTCTTCTTGTATTACATAACTTTATAACTAATCTAATTATGGAAAATTAAATTACAAAAATACATAATGATACGCAGATCATGTACAAGAAAACATGAGCGTACTTTAAAATTTAAGCAGATGTACATTTTATTCAAATTAAGTTTGTCCCTAGTGAATAAAATGATTCCAAGACCCTATCTCAGATAAGACCTAAGCGTACTTTGACACTTCCCTAAGTCTCATGTGATCAGGGTAAGTAACATTTTACTAATTATAACTCTTTATAATTCTTGGTTGATGGCCCACATCCCATGTTAGACTCATCTCTATGCCTCAAGATCCAAAACTTTGCCTTTTGGTCTCTTGTTGAGTATAACCATATCAAGATTTATTAATCCCTTATATAGATCCAACCTCACTATCCCAAGCTCAAAGAAGGACACCTCGCTTTGGCAAAACCTATCCAACGAATTCCAAGGGCCTCATGGGTTATGACATGGAAAGGCAATACCTCAATATTCTTTTAAGGACTTAAGCATTCAATGGTTGTCTATTTACTAATGAACAAAATAGCATAAACAAACAATCATGCAAGGCTTAAAATAATAAAGCATTCAAAATGCAATAATTAAATGTGATCCTAGTATGGCCCGTAAAAAACCGAAATTAAAGATCTAATCTTCAAGATTCTTGTACTTCATGGATCTCCATCCTTGGTACCCTTCATGGATCTCCATCCTTGGTCTTCTTAGAATCTTCTCTTCTTGTATTACATAACTTTCTAAATAATCTAATTACGGAAAATTAAATTACAAAAATACATAATGATACGCAGATCATGTACAAGAAAACATAACGATACACATATCGTATTTTCTATCCTAAAGTGGGCCATACTAGTCACCTCATGCAAGCAATAATATCATAATATTTAAATCACATGCATGCAATAATAATATCAAATATTATCAACAATATTAATCTAATTAATAACAATAAGTAATTTAAATAAATTTAAATAAAATAGTATTAAATTAAATAAATCATCTCATGAGATAAATAATTCAATATCAAATTCTTAATTCAAATTAAAATCAATATATAGACTTAATCATAATTAATCATTAAAATGCACTATTGGATAAGATATGCATAAACAAGGCAAGATATCAAATATCCTTATCTTAATCTAGTGGGAATCTATCCTAACAACTTTTAGGAAATTATATTGTAGATAATATCAAATATTATTCAATTAGGCAAATAAGATCTTATCTTATACTTTTTAGGAAAATATCCTAAAACCCAAAATCTACCCAATCGGACCGAGTCGCGTTCGAGCCTAGTCCGAACCAACCCGCTCCCACCGAACCACGCAGCCACTGCGTAGACCGGTCCGAGCCCAGCGAGCCACCCCTGAGCTGTTGCACCCACACACGACCCGTGCGCGCCCAGCCATGGTCCGGTGGACCCACAGACTCGCACCTGAGTCGCAATTCTGTCATACAGAATCGCGCCCCAGTCCGCACGAGCCGCCTGTGGTCTGTTCCTGCTAGACGTGGTCCGCGCCCTTCTGGCTCATCCCCATGAGTCGGGGATTGTGCCCGAACCGGATCTAATCCGGTTCGGTTTGATTCCGTTTTTTTTCCCATAAAAATCAGAATTAATAAAAAACAGAATTTTGGGGATTAATTCATCTTATGAAAATCATAATCTTCATCTAATGATTTAAAACATGCCAAAAAATCATATCTCTTGCATAATCAAATCACATGAATCAAGTATGAGTAGAACAATTTTACATGCATATTTGTTCATAAAGTTCTACAACTTTACTAATCCAATCAATCAAAATCATAATTTTAATCATGCAAATTAACCTATATATCAATTACCACTTAATTTGAATGAAGACATGCATCAAAATTAACTCTTTTAATATTTTGATCCTATCAATTTATACAAGAGGCTCATGATACCACTGTTGGGATTAGATGCGTATAAGCGGAATTTCAGAAAACTATTTTCTAACATCTAAGAAGGATCTCATCCATGAATCAATAAGAATCAATTAGGAGTAGAGTTACATACCGTTTGATGCGAGTCTGAAACATTCTTGCAAGATTTCAACGGAGATCGAAAGCCCCAAGTGTGGCTTCTCTACTTGGTCCACACGAGTCTGGAATCTGGATCGCCTTTGGACTCGTCTGCTAGAACGAACGAACAAAAGCAAGTGTGGCTTCAGTTGGGGAATGGTTCGGCCGTACTCATGAATGGAGGAGGAGGAAGTTCTGTTGCTTTTCAATAAAAATCAATTCCTTATATAAGATCATATCTTATAATAATTGATAGATATCATAATTATATATTGTTTTCATATATCTTCTAATAAGATACCTCCTTATCAAGTAATTATTAATGATAACTTTTATCCATTAATAATAAAAGCCTATCTCCCAATATAAACCACATGGGCCGAAATCCATGTCTAACATGGGCTTTCGGTTCGGTTTGATCCAGCCCGATAACTCTATGTGTGTGACCTCATAGGACCCGATTATTATAGCCATGGGCCTAATCCGATTAAGCCCATTGATCGTAGTTGACTTCTAGCAAAGCACTAAGACCCATAAACTTTCCGGATTATAAAGCTCCATTAATTGTCATATTCCATGTTCGGTAATTGCACCTTTGATTAAAGGACACAATTCCTTCAATCTTGTAGGATTGTACGTGTTAGCAATCAAAGGGAATTGATAGTTCAGTTCCTTAGCAGCGGAATATATAATAATACAGATTCAAGACCAGTTCCTTAGAGTGGAAACCTTTGATAACCAACTAGTTATCCAAGATAAAACCCACTACCTCTCTTTTCAAGAGGATTTCAAAGTCTACTTCTTTTATTAAGTTTCGATTACAATCAACTAGAATAGAACACACAGATTAAGACTTAAGACACACTTAAGACTCTCTACCTAGTTCGACTTAATTAACCACAAAAAGCAAGCGACTTACCCAGTTCTTCTCACAAGAACAAGCTATGTTCTCTTCACCTTCAGCAATGAGTGAATGCGTGAGTGTTGAGAGAGTTTGATTACTTTATTTATACATAACAACCTTATAGAATCAAGATCTACAGCTGGTTGATATGCACAAATAAAATAACCAAAAAGAAATCGGAAAATATAACATTTGTTACCAAATATTATCCTTTACGATTTTACACTTTTGTTTCCATAAAAGATATACAAATAATTCCTAAAGATATATGGAAACACGGATATCTTAATCTTCTCTCTCCAAGATAAGATCTACCCTAAACTACCAGCCGTCGCTCTTCAAGTCTCTTTCCAGTTTAGCACGGCTTCGACATTCTTCAGTTCCTAGTTCCCAATTCTGGCGTCTTGGTCTCTGTCTTGCATTTCCTATTCCTGAGTTCCATGTTCATCTACACATATGAAAATATTAATAGCAAAGTGTTTGTTATCGTCAAAACTAGGAAAACTGAAAGAGAAAACTTTCAAGAGAACTGGAGTTCCTGAAAATTCACATCCTAACACATCTACTAAGAAGCAGCATTGACCTGAGAGGAAGCCCCTACAACTTCTCAACACACTATAATGTTCTCGCGGTGGAGGGATGTGCAGGAAGCGCGGTCTTGTATAGCCAGAGCGACAACATTATGGCTGGATGTACCACTTCTTTCCGTAACAACAACAACTCTGCTATTGCCATAGACAAGTGCTACGGGGTTGAGTGTTGCCAATCAAAATTGCCTTTAACAACCCACATAAATAGTTCTCCTCTACAGTTTTTCCACATAGATTTCTACGCTCAGTCATCAAGTCGCGGGGACTTTGATAGGAAGTGACTATGTGAAGCAATATAGAGGAAAGATGTCGAATGCAAACCCATCCACAATCCCAATAGTATTACTGTGGAGGTTGATAGGGAAAATTTTGCACTTTCCAAGAGTAGTAGGTGAGGCCCATTTGGTTTGATGAGGCCCATTTACTAAGAAGGGAAGGTATTTAATAACCTAAACCTACCTAGAAACCTAAGGGTTGGATAAGTTTTACAGCCTCCTTTTTATCTCCTTCATCTCAAGAGAAAACAAAGGTTCTTTGATTGTAATGGTGATCGATATCATATTGAAGATTCCTGGCTTGGTAGCCTCCAGATGTAGTCATTTATGACGAACTGGGTCAACAAATCTCGTGTCTATTTTATCGCGTTTCGCATTCATTGTTCATTCATAGGGAGATCAATCGTTTCCTTTTACAAATCTACTGCGGTACAAAATCATGTACTCACATTTGGCGTCGTCTGTGGGGAACGAGTACGATGAATCCGATACGGAGAACGAAAAGCAGTGCATCTGGAACGATTCCATGCACATTCCGACGATTGGTCGAAAAAGAAAGTCAGCTGCAAAGCGGCACCCCACAGGCGGTGGAGGGGTCGACGTGCCGGCAGGAGAAAGTCGACCCCGTGCTACTCGAAAGCACTCGCCTGTCGAGCGAGTTCGCCGAGGCCCTGGTCGCGCACAAGCGCGAGTTGGAGGCGACTCGCGATGATCTCGCAAGGGCGAGCCAACGGATTGGGTCAGGTTGCCGGACGGAGCGTGCCGCCAAGGTGAGGAGGGGCACGGTCAGCGCCGTCCACGACAAGAAAACGCGTCGCTGGGCGGTTTTAGGCCATGGAGTTCATATAGCCATCGCCGGCCGTCGTCGTGGGTAGCAATGTCGGCGCCGTCTCCCTGCTGGTTAACGTCTAGGGCAGGTTGGAAAACCAGATGATCGACCCTGGCCCATGTCCAGCATTTGCAATTGGGGCAGGTAATTGGGCCTGCTTGAATCAGATAAGGCCCAAGAAAGCATCTGCAATTCGTGAACTTTGGGTAGTGGGCCGACATAAAAACCTAGGAGTGGAAACCGAACAGGTAAATTTCGAACATCATATGTTACTTCAGTTAAATTGAATAATTTACAAAAAAAAATATATATGAGATATACGCTAAGTTTGTATGATTATGACCACAAACCTCATTACGTTAAATTAGTCCATGATCAACGGTTTGATGATTTCCCGATTTCATAATGAACTATTTTATGCTCGTCAATTCCATAATGGGTTATTTCATGATTTCACATGGCCAATACCTCTACATTTATTTGCATCCATAATATCGTTTGCACTATACGAGCTCTAGTTAAGTCAATTCGGTCATTACATAATCAAGAGTTTGGATCATATGCGGAACACTCTTCCCGTGCGGACGTGCGGAGCATGCACTTTAGGACCTTATTTGTGCACTTTAACGTCTTATTTGTGCACTTTTTCAAAAAAAAAAAAAAATCTTTTTCAAATTTTTTTCCAAGCATTTTTCAATTTTTTTGCAAAAGTGCACAAATAAGGCCCTAAAGTGCACAAATAAGGCCCTATAGTGCATGTCCGCACGTCCGCACGGGAAGAGTGCTCCGCACCGGAACCGCACTCACATAATCAATATATGTTAATGTCATGTCGGTACAAATATGAAAATAAATCGCAAATGCAAACGGAGATCCAAGGCTTTGGCTCTTAGGGGCAAAAAACCACAGCGTTGTAACAAATGCCCTGGGCAAGAGACAATTGAGCAACAACGAGGACTCTCACAAGACAAGTTTACTATCGACAACGAGCGGTAGCGTAAGCATGCTATGAGCCAGATGAACGCCATTCGAAGAAAAACTCGAGCGTGCACGATTGAGGCTATTTGCCAGCTAAGTTTGTACCATTCTCTTTGAGTACAATGCATACTTTAGAAATTATCGATATGTGTTGACTGCTGTGAAGAGATAAATTACAATTAGGATTGAGCAATATTATTAAATTGTCAACCTGATCTATCTTGAACTGCATTGAAAGCATGATTGTTAGGAAGGGAACCTTTGGGAACTGGAACTCCAGTTCCCTACATAGTTCTCTTCCTCAGTTTTCCTAGTTTTGATAATGACAAACACCTTTGCTATTAACATTTCCATTAGTGTGACAAACAGGGAACTCTGGATTCGGAAAGCACAAGACAGAGACACTGACGCCAGACTTGGGAACTGGCGGAAAGAACTGAAGCTTGTTGACGCTGGAATCACTTGGATTAATCTATGAAGAGCGGAGGCGAGCTGTTTTAGGGTAGATCTTAGTTAGAGAGGGAACTATGAGATCTTATCCTGTTTCCATATATTTTAGGAGCTTAAAAGTTTATCTTTATGGAAACAAAACATGTAAAAATCGGTAAAGATTATATTTGGTAACAAATGTTATCTTTAACGATTACTTTTGATTATTTTATTTGTTTGATTCGGTTACTGGAGATTTGCTTCCTCTAGTAATTAAATCATATAAATAAAGTAATTGAAACTCTCTCATTTTTTACGCATTCACGAAGAAGAAGAATTCCGAGTGCTGTGGAGAAGTTGTGCCGAGTTCTTTGAAGAAGAACTAAGTAAGTTGCTTACTTGTTGTTGCTTGGTTATGTCGAACTAGATAGAGAGTCCTTAGTGTGTCTAAGACTTAAATCTGTGTGTTCTACTCTAGTGGATTGTAACCGAAGTATTAATACAAGAAGTAGACTTTGAAATCCTCTTGCAAGAGAGGTAGTGGGTTTTATCCTGGATAACTAGTTGGTTATCAAAGGTTCCCACTCTAAGGAACTTGTCTTGAATCTGCTATTGTTTACTTATTCCGCTGCTTAGGGAACTGGACTCTCAGTTCCCTCGATAACTAACAAGTACGATCCTACAATGATAATGTCATTGCGCAATTGATTTGATATCTATGAGCATGTCAGCTAGCAGGTTGTAATGATTGAGCGGTGTCGTTAAATCGTCAATCTAATATTTCTAGGCCGTATCAAGAGCATGATCGTGTCATTGATCAACTGATTTGATGTCTATGAACATGTCAGCTAACAAATTGTAGGAAGCTTAAAGCAACATGACTACAGGCCACTGGGGCACGAGCCGTCACCACTCTATGTCATATCATCCTGCGGGCAGCAGGGGCGCGAGATGCGTTATCCTTCCAATTATCCAAGGTACAACGAAACATGAAGCTGGAGAGCATGGGTGACAGACTTGGACCGGAAGAAAAGGGACCCTATTGCGTAATTGCAGGCAGGGGCATTGGCTCAGACAAGTTGGAAGACGCGAGTGTTAGAGTGACCCCAACTTGAAGAGATTTTAACGAGCCCCTCGAAGGATCATCTTTGAACATTTGGTCTTTTTACATTATGAGCATTTTGTCATGAACTTTTCAGACTTATGTCATATTTTTCGGGCAACGCACATCGCGTTGACTTAAGATTGAGGCTCCTATGTTGATACCGAGACGAGTATACTCACGCAGGACGTCGAAAGCGCCCGACGGAGATGCCGATACAAGTAGCACGTTGAGTGTCCAATGGAGCCTTTGGGGGGCGTCAGTTTAGACAGTCCCGCAAAGAGTTCGAAACCGGCCTACAGTGGCGTCCGCGATCGGGAGACTTCTCGTGGAGCCATCTCCAGATTTGGGGCACTTAGTGATAGTGACTCCGAATCAGAAATCTTCCAGATCCAGACGCTTTGTTTAACAGCCTTGGGTCGGAAATCCCACGACCTCAGTTCAGAAGGTCGGGGATAATTAATTAGAACCTTTGGGGGCGTCGGTTATGACAGTCCAAACATCGAGTTCAAAACTGGCCTGCAGTGGCGTCCATCATTGGGCGACTTCTTGTAGAGCTGCCTCCAGATCGGGGCACTTTGGTAAGCGACTCATGGTCGGAAATCCTCCAGATCGGGGCACTTTGGTAAGTGACTCATGGTCGGAAATCCTCCAGATCGGGGCACTTTGGTAAATGACTCATGGTCGGAAATCCTCCAGATCGGGGCACTTTGGTAAGTGACTCATGGTCGGAAATCCTCCAGGTCCAGGCACTTTGATTAGTGATTTAGGGTCAGAACTCCCACGATCGAAATATATAGATCGGTTGATTCGATTAGCGACAAATTAATCCGAGTGATGAAAAACAATCGAGATTAGGTCGTATGGGCACCCAGTTGCTTCGTAAAGTCACAGATACGAGTTTCTGGGGGCCTGCACGATTTAGTAAACCGTGCAGAGCTACCCCAAACCGTTCTGGTCGCCAGAAGGCCAAAAACTAAGACTTTGTAAACCTGCACGGTTTGCTGCAAACCGTGCAGGGTGGTCCTAAACCGTGCACTCTTCCAGACAACAGAATTTTGAGGTTCTGTAATCATGCACGGTTTGCTGCAAACCAGCAAACCGTGCAGGAAGGCCCAGACCGTGCCACCTTACAAAAAGTCGAAAGCTCAGCTTCTATACGCGCGTCAGCTAGCGTCGCGGAATTGAAAAGCTAAGTTGCAAAGCGTTTTGTCGAGATTTACCTGGATCAGGGTGGGTGCCTTGTTTGGGCGACTCAACTCCAAGATCGCCAACAACAACACCTGATTGAGCGGCACCAAGTCGAGCGTCAAAAACTTCAACGACAACTAAGCCTGAGCAAACCGGAGCATTCGAGTGTCGACTTCAACAGAGCCTGGTAAATGTCGTTACATACAGGTCGGACAGAAACTCAAGCGCAACGATGATTCGGCTTCCCAAGCCTAAAACAACCTCGGAAACCCGAGGGGCAAATTGATAGGGAAAAGTTTGCACTTTCCAAGAGTAGTAGGTGAGGCCCATTTGGTTTGATGAGGCCCATTTACTAAGAAGGGAAGGTATTTAATAACCTAAACCTACCTAGAAACCTAAGGGCTGGATAAGTTTTACAACCTCCTTTTTATCTCCTTCCTCTCAAGAGAAAACAAAGGTTCTTTGATTGTAATGGTGATCGATATCATATTGAAGATTCCTGGCTTAGTAGCCTTCAGATGTAGTCATTTATGACGAACTGGGTCAACAAATCTCGTGTCTATTTTATCGCGTTTCGCATTCATTGTTCATGCATAGGGAGATCCATCGTTTCCTTTTACAAATCTACTGCGGTACATAATCATATACTCATAGAGGTGGATAAGCAACAGTCGGCCTGTCGACAATCATAGGGCCAAATGTGACCATGATGAAACAACCAACACTACGTTCTGTAATTGCACAAATGGCAGTTTTGGGAATCCTTATTTCTCAAATGGACGCCAAGGTAATTAAATGCTCTGTTAATTCTCTATTCATTTTCTTGGGTACGTAAACTCTCGATGTACAAGTACATACTCTGACTCGCTCTCGACATATGCTCTTTCTTTTTGATTAGTTCCTAAAGAATGCAGGCGTTGTCACCAAATCGGATACTGTAAATATCTACGAGAGGCTAATTTGTATAAATGTACTCAAACTCGGATACCCTCCCGTTTGTATATCTACCTCCCAGGTAAGGGTACGGTACATTTAATTTTCTTGAACAAGTCAAGTTCATGCTAGCTATTTGAAGTGAGCTAGTCTAATTTTCTTACCTTGCATGAATTAAAATTTTCATATAATAGCACCAGGGAGTTTTAACTGAAATCATCATTTTGTAAATTGGCCTATGAGTAAAAGAAACAACATTTCAAAACATATTTTAAACTGCTTATATATACATGAGTGGATATGTTTTGTAAAATTGCTAAAACAAGGAAAAAAACAAGAAAAAAAAGAAACGTTTTCTAACAGCTTTAGGCTATGTTCGGTAAATTCAGCTGAAATGGGAGCTGGAGCTGAAAAAATAGCTGGAGCTAGCTGGAGCTGAAGCTGAATGACTAGCTGGAGCTGGAGCTGAATTTCTTAGCTTAATTATTTAAAAATTATAGTTGGTGTTCGGTATTACAAACTGAAATGAGATAAATGTAAAATTCAGCTTGTTAATCTTCAATAATTTAGGGGGAGTCACATTAAAAAAATAAAAAAAAAGCTACGTTAATCTACTATAAGCTCTCTAAGCTAGATTGACATTTTTTTACCGAACACTCATTAATTAGATTAAAAAGAAAATCAAGTTCCGTTAATCTCAAAAAAGCTTTGCCGAACGGAGCCTTAATATATATTTCCTTGTTGTTTTAGACTTTAACCTTTATTAAAAAATATTTATTATTTTAGAATTTTAGGTAATAATATTTTAATGAATTATGATTTATCTAATAAAGTGAAAGTTATTAAATTATAAGTTTTAGAAAAAGATGTTGCATTTTAGTTTAATGATTGAATTTTTTAATAATTATGTCAAAAATTAAAATAACCGTAATTTCTTAAACGGAGGGGTGGGAGCTAGATAACCTCTTTCATGAGAACCTACGAAAGGTTTGTAGACCATGCACGAACTTAATTGCATCAACTCCATCCGTTCAAAGTCACCAAGGAAATTCACATTTATTGCACACAAATTCATTATACATCTTATATAAAGGGCCATACTATTCGGCGCATAGACATTTTTGCCTTTTGGCACATAGGGCTCGCGCGTAACGTGAGAATAGGCGTCCCGCATTACGCTCGGGAAGGCACCCGTTCAAGGCCCACACATAACGTGTCAGACTGCCCCACTCGTTACGTGTGGGGCAGTCTCACACGTTACGTGTGGTATCACTCCACACGTAACGTGTGGAGTGGATCTGGCTTTAAAAGCCAGATCTTGCTCCTCCTTTCCTTTCATTCATCCGAACCGCACCATAACAATTTCTACTCGTTACGCGTCTCTTTGCTCTCCTCGTGACGAATCGATCGACTCCGCGCGTTACGTTCAAGATCTTTGAAAGGTTAGTTAGTAGAAATTGTTGTTTGGTTTTGTTTTGTTACATTTGAAGTTTTTTTGTTAGTAATTGTAGATCCATATTATAGATCTATGTTATTTTGATGTTTAGGGTGGTAGATCTATGATTTGGGGAAGCTTTTGTGGTTGTTTTTGATTTTTTGGGTAATTTTGAAGTAATTGTTTGCATGAGGATTTATGTTGAATTTTGTGTGAAAGTATGGAAGTGAAAGTGATAGTATTGATAGAATTGTAAAAATTGTGCAATTTTGGATGAATTGCATGTATTTTTTGATGAAAAAAACCCGCCGGATTAAATGAATGCTCGCCGGAGAAGATGACCGGAGAGTCGCCGGAATTTCGCCGGCAACTCACCGGCGAAATGTCGGATGTGCACATTCACACGTAACGTGTGAATGTGCACCACATGTTACGTGTGAGATCAGTTCACACGTAACGTGTGAACTGATGTGATTTTGGAAACCAACTGAGAACAACTCGGTCGAAAACTCGACTGAGTTGTCGGCCGAGTCAGCGTCATTTTTTACAACTCGGTCAACAACTCGGCCGAGTTATTGACCGAGTTGTTGCCTGTGTGTTAATATCTATGCCGTAATTTTTTTTTGATTAAAATGTGTTGATATGTAACCGCAGATGGAGCCTGGGGAAAGAACTGAACGTAGGAGACGCCGCAACCTTGTACGCCAACAGTCGTATATGACTGGCAAAGAGGTCAATAGGTCGGAGAGGAGGCAACGGATGGATGTGTGCTACCGGGATGATGAGACCGACGCATACTAGACTGGAGCCGGTAGCAGTAGTGGGGTTGGTTTAGGATTTCAAACTAGAGCCGGTAGAAGTAGTTGGGATGCTGGCAATCCTGGCATGATAGGAGTGCAGAGCCTAATGGCAGTGCCGTCGTTTATTGGGGGTAGAGCAGGCTCTGAGCCTCCGAGGGACCCGGACTATCAAGGGAGCCCGCTGCATGGTTATTCTGATACAATATATCAGAATAACTACTACGGGCGAAATTTTAGTCCGCCGGCACTACCGCCGCATGTGAGCCCTCGTCATAGCCCGAGGGATTATTACCAGGAGGATGAGGAGCATGCCAACCCCTAGGAGAACCCGACAGTATACCCGAACGCTCCCTATCATCAGCCTATGGTAAGTACATTTAGTATAACATGAATTTGTTTACAATTTATTATTGTATCTGATCTATTTAATAAATGTAGGATCAGGGCAATACATGGGGGACTCGGGACCAGTCCAGGAATTATAGGGAGGAGCTGGATGGGATGCGTGCTGAGAGTGTAAGTGCATATACGGTCCTTATCTAGTATGTTAAAATATGAAATTATATGCATGAAAAGTTGTTTGAATTACAATTGTGTTTAGGTTGAGTGGATGCCATACGGCCCGATTGACTTAAACAATGGGATGTTTGCTTCATCGAGATTCCATGGAGTCATATCCTGTTTGTGGGTCACCGAGCCTTACATGCCGGATCGAGTAGCTAGGCAGTTTGGGCGTGCACAACAGTGTCCAAGGCCACCGATTGTTCCAATTAAGGCATGGAGGGGCACGAAGATTAGCAACTACACGGTGGAATACGATAGATCCTTACATGCATGGGATGCCCGAAATGAACATTCCATTAGCCTACAAGCCATGGGTCCTCCAGTCCGTCAACCCCACCAGTATAGCAATGATTACATGCAGTGGTACCTCCTGCATACTCATCCATTCATCATCCCTCAAGATGATCGTAACACTCAGTAGCAGGTAAGTAATCATGTAATTATATCTTATCCACTTATCTTGTGTACAACATGTTTACTAATCGTATCCACTTATCTTGTGTGCAGTGCCTCGATAGTTGCTACGGACGTCTACATCCATATCGTGATCACCACCATGGAGATGACCAATGTGAAGACGTAGCTGAGGCGTTAAGGCAATCATTGGAGAAAATGTATCCCTACCGTTCTAACCAATGAAGGCACCAGACTTGAGTTTGAATGTTTTGTTTAAGTTGTTTGGATTATGACAACACTGAATGTTATCTTGTTGGGTTTGAATGTTTTGTTTAAGTTGTTGAGTTTTCTTGAAGATTGTTGACGATTGGAGATTGTTTTTGGAATATAAACGTCGAACTCATTGCATCATAATTCATACATATATATCATTCATTACATAAATCGATCGTTTCAACCTTCTCCCGCGCCCACAAAAATGCTTCTTCTCTAGACTCCCAGATTTTATCCGTTGTAAAGAAGCTCCAATAATCCGCAGAGACATAAACATCCTCTTCCGGTGGTACACTAAACTGAGGCTGTGTGTGTAGTGATGGAAAGCAAAACTGTGGGGTAGCATAAGATGAAGATGCTTCTGGAGGAAACTTGTTCCAATTCTGAAGCTTTTGAGGCGTTTCCCAAACTGGAAATGTCTTCTCCGGGGTGCTCCAGTCATTGAGGGAGATATTGTTTAACCCCTCGTATAAATAATAGTTCGTCTGCATACACATGAAATCATCTCATCAGTATAGTGCACTAATTATAAAATGGCACGGTTAGTGACAAACTGTGCCATATTACAAAATGACACTGGTTTCTGGTGGTGATTTCACACGTAACGTGTGGGAGAGTTTCACACGTTATGTGTGGAAGACATCCACACGTAACGTGTTAACACTATTCACCCGTAACGTGTGTTCTTCAATGTAACAACAACTTCGCAACCATAAACCCTAAACAATGCTCAATCTTTGTTTCTAATCCCTTAAACAATAAAATGAGATCCTTAATATTAAACAATAAATATCATGTCTAACACCCTAAACAACAACTATCATAGCTCTCAAAATCCTAACTATCAAACTAAAAACTTTAAACATGCTCAAAACAACAACAAAAAGAGAACTTTAGGGTTACGTAATAGAATTTACCTCGTTCGGTATATCAATATCTTCCCCATTGTTGCTCCAATACTCGTTGTTGTTCGGATTGTCCATTTTTTTTACAAATATTGAGAGTGCAAAACAAGAATTTGTGAGTGTTTCAAATGAGGGTTTAGGCTCGAAATGGGTTCGAAATGGGTGTTAGACGGGGAAGAAGACGGGTCATTATTACAGTTAGGTGGGGACAAGACGGTTAATTCAATGCGTTTATTTACAGACTGCACCACACGTTACGGGTCAACCCATTGCACACGTAACGAGTTTGGAATCTTCGCACGTTACGTGTGAGCCTCTTCCACACGTAACGTGTAGAATAGGGTTTAGGGTTTAGGGGTAGGTAGGGTAGGGTTTAGGGTTTTCATTAGTGTTTGGGGGTTTAGGGTTATGGTATTGGGGTAGAGTTTAGGCTAATGAGGTTAGGCTTAGACTTAGGGTTTAGGGTTAGGGTTAGCGTTTAGGGTTTACGGTTTAGGATTTAGGGTTTAGGGTTTATCTTTAATTAATAAGGGTGAATTTGGGTATGCGAGTTACATTGTTTATGAGAGTGGTTTAGGGTTTAGGGTCTAGGGTTTAGGGTTATTAGGGTAAGAGTGGTTGAGGTCTTTAATGCTAGTGGTTGAGGTCATTATATACTACAACTGTATACAGTTGTATATAGCTGTAGATTAGCTGTCAAACACATATCATTTCACTATATAAGAGGCATTAGGGTTGTTTGTTCACTACAACAAGTCCAACACAAGCGGGTTTTGAAGATTCATTTGTGGGTAAGCTTCTTCTTGCAGTTTCTTTCGCTTTAAGATGCATTAGGGTTGTTTGTTCACTACAACAAGTCCAACACAGGCGGGGCTTGAAGATTCATTTGTGGGTAAACTTCTTCTTCCAGTTGCTTTCGATTTAGTAATCCTAATTGGCCTTTTTATATTAATGGATTTGTAGGAAAACAAGCACTACAACAAATAATGGCATCTTCATCCGAATCATCATCAAACCCAAATAGGCACCATCAACAAATAAGTGCTCCACAATGCGAGTGTAATTTGAAAACCATTGTCCGTACTTGGGATTTACAGTGGAACTACGGAAGGAGGTATTGGGGATGCCCAAGATTGGGGTGTTTATACAGGAAGAATATTGATTCTATGTACGAGGACAGGGCACACGCGGTTATTCGACAATAATGGCGGGAAAAACAAGATCTTGTTAAGGAGAATCAAGATCTTGTTAAGCAAAATCAAGATCTTGTTAAGCAAAATCAAGAACTTTTACAAGATCTGGATAAGATGCGTAGGTATAATCTCAAACTATATAATGATGTACATCGTATACTGCCTTGATGTCGTATCTATTGTGTAATGTTGTTTACGTACTATCAACCTTTGTAGGGAGCAATCAATTTTATCAAAGCAGAGACATGATATGTCGCGAAGTTTTACCAGAGACTATCCTAATTTTTTCAAACGCAACTAGGCGATGTCATTTATTTTGTGCTAGGTTTTCTAAGTTTATGAAAAACTTGTATTATTTCTTGTATTGTGAGCTAAATGTGGTTGTAGTCATCCAACGTAATGAAAAATTCTATTCTATCTTCTATGTTGATTATTTTATGGTGTTTTTTTTAGGGTTTTTAGATCAACAAATAAATACTACAAATAAACAATAATATGATACAACATTCATACACGTAACATTATAATATATATAAAATAATTAATAATTCAACATTGAACCACAAATAAATACTAAAAATATACAATAATATGACATACACAAATACCCTAAAGTATAATATAATCATACAATATAATATACACTATAACAGCACACGTAACGTGTGGGTATAAACCACACGTAACGTGTGAAATGGGCCCACACGTAACGTGTGGATCACTGTCACACGTAACGTGTGGGCCCTTACCACACGTTACGCTCGAGCCCTATGCGCTAAACGGCAAAAATGCCTATGCGCCGAAAAGTAATCGTGTATATAAAAGCTCTTCTACCATTTATATATGCAGTTTTTACTAGCCTGGCTATTGGGCCGATATTTCTAGTGTTTGGTTGTCGTTGGTTGTATTACTTCAACAAAAGGAGAAGGAAAACGGAGGGAAGAGTGAAGTTTTTCAAGTTGATGTTGCCACCAAGGGCGGATCTAAGGGGGGAGGGCCTAGGGGGCGGCAGCCTTCGCTTCCCTTCCGACAAATCTCTTATAATACGTAGAATTTTTGATTAAGTCCCCTTTTGAAGTTTCAATTTTCATTATTTATACATATATTGATTTTTTTTTTGTATTTTCTGAAATTGTTCATCAAAATTTTGGTTGAGATTGGAGCTGTTAACTTTTATATATTTTTTAATAATAATAAATTTAAAATATGACTTGATTCTTCATTCGTATTCCAAATTCAATAAAACGAAAGTATTAAGAATGACTCATACCAATAACGTACCAAACGACATACTGCAGGAATGGGAATGAGTCATTCCTGCAGATTATGTTCCCAACTCGATTCCTTAGTCATACCAAACGGGGCCGTAGTGAGCTATCCGTAAGATATCTCTTGTACATTTTCACTATATAATACAAACTCTCTTTTGTATATTGCATCTTTGTTTCGGTGGGTGTCAGTGAGTGTACTAGGGTCTTAGGAAGAGTCAATTTCCTAATAGTGGTAGCAAAGCTGAGGTTGCCAGTGTTAGGTAGGTAGACCTGGGCATCTCCGGGCTCGGGCCGGATATGGTCCGGGCCTACGTAATTTTTTTTGTTCGTTTATCCGGGTCCGGGCCAGGCTGAGCCCAGGATTAGGGCTTGGACAGTTGTCCAAGTCCGTCCAGATTCTCGGGCCCGGGTAGCCCACCGGGACCCGATTTAGGTTATAATCCTGAGATCTCCGACGAGGCGTGAGGTCAGGCCGACGATCTTCAACGAGGCGGGGTGAAGGAGAGGCGTGAGGTCAGGCGACGATCTCCGACGAGGCGGGTGAAGGATAGGTGTGAGAACTGAGAAGGAGGCATGGTGAAGGAGAGGTGTGAGGTCAGGCCGACGATCTTCGACGAGGCAGGATGAAGGAGAGGTGTGAGAACTGAGAAGGAGGATGGAGGAGTGGACGCGGTAGGGTAAAGTCTATAAAGACTAAAGAGTAAAGAGAGAGGCTGGTGGAGTGGAGGAGGTACAGACTAAAGAGAGATCGAGGCTGGAGGCGGTATGAAGCCCTAAAAAAAATTGTTCTAAGTGTTTTTTTAAGAGGAATAATATTTTTATTAATTTAATATTATATGGAACTTATATATAATTATTTATATATTATATACGGTCATGCTTACCGGCCCTACATCGCTTGACCCCTTGTCCATACCCGGCCCTCCCGGTACTCGGGTTGGGTATTTTCGGCCCTTTAGGGCTTGCGAGCTTGTCCATGCCCGCCCATTTATGCTGGCGGGCGGGCCGGGCCAACTCGAGTTTGCACAAGTCTAGTGTTAGGTGATACGAGTTTAGTTCACTTGTGGAAGGATCTCCAGTTGGCGTGATGGCAGCCGGTTTGTCGATGTCATTCGAGATCCCTCTCTTTGATGGGAAGATCAACTTGACGTTGTGGCAGAGTATGATACACGGCCTATTGGTGCATCAGGGTCTTGATAAAGCTTTAGGAGGAGAAACCTGGCTCCATGAATGAGAGGGAATGGATCAAAATCCAGAGGAAGGTGACGAGTATACCGTTGGCACTTGCTCCGAAGATCAAGTTCAGTGTGTTGAAGGTGACCACACCGAAGGCGTTGTGGGACAAGCTCGAGAGCATTTACGCATCAAAGTCGTTGACGAATCGGTTGTGTTTGAAGATGGAGTTGTACTCATTGAATATGGATGAAGGAGCTAATCTTCACAACCACACTAATTCGTTTAATCAACTAGTATGTCAATTGATGAATGCATGTGACAATATAAAGGATGAGGAGCATATGTTATTATTGTTAGCGTCATTACCGAAGTCCTACAAGTACTTGGTGTAGACGTTACATGTAAGAAGGACGACTCTCACTCTAGACGAGGTGATGACTGTTTTGCAGGAGAGTGAAAGAATGATGAATAGTGATGCTAACGACACAGGAGGAGATCACATACTATTTATGGGGGAGAAGGAGCGAGGGAGGAACCAAATGAGGGGGCAAAGTGACCCAAGATGGAGAGTAAATTCACTTCAGAGTCGGGATATGAGTGACGTCAAGTGTTACTACTATAGGGAGAATGGTCACATGCTATCGAGGTGTCCTCGGATGAGGGATGACTTGAAAATGTTGAGAGAGACATCGCCACGGACGTGTAATGGTGACTCCCACACGAATGTGGTCAGTGATACTAGTGATGATGATGTTTACTTGGCAACGTGTGAGGAGGCTGCCAAGTCCGAGTGGGTCATGAATAGTGTTGTTTCGATGCATGTGTGTAGAGATGAAGCATTATTCGACACCTTGAAGAGGGATGGAGAGTTTGATCACCTCAACATAGATAGTGGTGAGAAGTTGAAGGTCGAGGGGACCGAAAGCGTGAAGATAAGGCTTCATAACAGTACAAGCCACACTCTTCATAATGTGAGGTATGTGCCTTCAAGCAAAGTTAACATCATCTCGTTTTATGCAATGATGTTAGAGGGTTGCAGGTTTGTTGGCACATACTAGTGGTGCAAGGTGTTCAAGGAGAGAAGTTTAATCATACGATGCCAGAAGAATGGAAAGAATGTTTGTGCCATGGATGGAAGAGTTGTGCATCGTAAATGCATCGACATTGGGATTGAAAAACAAAAAAAAGGTAAGACTTTTAGATGCGAGATAAGTATTTGAAAATATTGATTAAGGGAGGATTTGCTAGAGTTTAATTAGTATTTCAAAATACTAAATGGGCCATCTAAAAATAAGTAATTGGGCTGCTAATATTTGGCTTACGAAAACCTACAAGGTGAAGAAGAAGAAAGAAGGATCGAGAACGTGCCTTCCAATAAAGTGAGATCAATTAGGAGAATTCTAGAGTAATTTAGACACTTCTTTAAGTGGATAAGATCATTTAAGAAAAAGTCTAGAATTATGAAGCTAAGTATCTCTTTCTATAGTGTGAAGGACCATTGCCAATTGAAGCCCGAATCCCCTTAGAAAGGAGTTGGACCCCGTTGACTACACCCTTCCATATTTGAGAACATCGTGGGTACCGAACGAACATATCAATGTCAGTGCAACCTTGACATTAACTTCCCCTCAAAAGGCTGAGGGAGCCATAGCTAGGGATGACAACTCTTGTAGGATGCGCAAGTAAGTTCCATATAAGTGTAAACCGGGATAAAGAGCATGGAGCTGACCGCCACTTTCGAAGATGTTGCTGATTTTAGTGTCATCGGCCATTTGGTGTAGTCAGGATTCACTTAAGACTTGAGGAGTTTGTTCGGTGCATTGCGAGTTTCGGGGGTGTAGAGTGCACAATCGTATGTATAGATTCAAAATCGTAGTTGCAGAACATGTCGGAATTTGAGAGGCGGACACCGAGGAGGTGAATTTGGGGTCCAGGAGAGGTGCAAGGACCGTGCAAATTGTTGCACGGACCGTGCACAGCATGCACAAAGTCTAAACTTAGCCTCGGTGAAAGTGCACGGTCCGTGCACACTTTCTTTTGGACTTTAGTTGTAGTGCACAGTTCATGCACTATGTTGTAAATGTGAATTTTCCTCTAAAATTAAGTGCACGGTCCATGCACTTTGCGTGGTTAAGTGGTTTGGCTGGTTTTTAACCGATTTCAACCACCTAAATCGACTCCAACCGACATGCAAATGCCCAACTACCCTATGCCCTATATAAGGGTGTGGTTGGGTCAAGTCTTGGGACAATAAAGGAGTCATACTCTTGTGTGGATTATATCGAACAAAACCAAAAACTCTAAGTGTTTCTCTTTTGATTTTGCCTTGATCATTAGAGGTTGTGTTTGTCTTATCCCGAATCAAATTTCGTATAACCCGAAGGCTTAAGTGTAGGGTCGAAATATTGGTTTTGGAATGTGCTCTTGCACGATTCATTCACAATCCAAGTGAACCGAAGATTGATCGAAGTTACACCCTAATATTATATTCAAAACCAATATTTTTGTAGCTGATCAATGATGGTTGCATCGGTGCACGAGATGACTTCCAAGTTTGGGAAGTTGGAGAAGTTCAAGGGCATGGACTTCCGGAGATGGCAAAAGATGATGAATTACCCCCTCACGTCGCTCATGGAGGTGTATGTTCTAAGCATGCCAATGCCCCCCATGTCGGAGGATGCGGAGAACGAACCCTTGGAGGAGACGAGGAGGTGCAACAAGTGGGAAAATGGCAAGATCGGTCAATGGGTGTGTTCATGTGTGATAGTGGTTGGCAATCTTAATTTGAGAGGCACATCTAACCGCGATAAAGGCTAATGTTAATTAAGCATGAACAATTATGATATGGGTGTGATACCCCGTAATTTTGTAAGGCTATTTTGGGAATTATGGATTTTTCCCGAACGTCCGTTTGGTACGTCACATTTAATTCTGAGAGCTTAAGACATTCTGTAATGTGCTCTGTATCTGTAATATTTTTCTCAGTGAAGAATTATACAGTCGAGATGTTTTGGAAGTTCGTATTCGTTCGTGTACGACTTTTGTTAACGCGGGTTAAGATTGGTACAAGTTTATTGCCCAAGAGTTGTTATCTAATGGGCAATAGTACAAGATTCTTTATCCAAAGGTTTTTGTCCAAGAGCCATTGTCCAAGGGGCAAAAGGGTTTGGATATTGTCCAAGAGGCAAGGAACCCTAATTTCTTCTATAAATAGAGAGCATTGGGTGAGGGTGAAAGGGGCTGAAAAACGCGGAAGCGCTGTCAAGCTCTCGTCTCTCAAAAACGCTCTCAAAACGCTCTCTCTCGGGAAGGATCTAGTGGATCGTCGGAGCTCGTTTAGTGTCGTTTCTGGTGGCCAAGAGGAGCATTGGAGGCTCTCGGACACCTAGAAGCCAAGCAAGGCGAAAGACGAGCCAAATCGATCGTCGAGGGTGAGTTTTCTCCTCTCGTATTTCTGTTTTCGTTCGCGACGGCGACCGCCGCGAGGATCACGGCGACCGCCGGCTCGAAGGCTACGACCGCCGGCATGAGACGGCGCCCGCCGTGAGGAACACGGCGACCGCCGGCATGAGACGGCGCCCGCCGTGAATTGGGCGGCGCCCGCCGTGATGTTGTGGCCAGCCGCCATGAAGAAGGGCCAAGGAGCGGCGCCCGCCGCAGTTGAGCGGCGCCCGCCGCAGTTGAGCGGCGCCCGCCGCGTGGGAGGCGGCGCCCGCCGTGATTGTTGTGGCGCCCGCCGTGAAGTGTTGGTGGCCGTGGTTGTTGGTGTTGGCTTTCGTAGCCTTCGTTCGGATTTCATTTCCTTCGATTCCTTTCGTCCTTTCATAGTTTCTGTATTGTCGTTTGTCGAATCTAACTTAGGGTTTCTGTATGGGTCGATCCGAAGGTACCAGAGTTGGCAGATTCGTCTCTGTGTCGAGCCCAAAATCCCGTCGTTAGACTTCGTTCAAACTCTGCGGATTAAGGCAAGTGGCGGTTCGCTCTTGCTCATCGTTCCATATTTACATTAATTATCAGTTGTTTATCTGAGTAATTAATTTGGAATGATTACTGTGTTTTTCTGGAAATGGTTTTATAAACTGTTTTGGAAAATCATATAATAGGTTGTATATCTGTTAGAACGACGCTATTATCTGTGATCGCCTTCCGGGCATTTATGTGGATTTATCCTGTACTGTGGTTGTGTTATAACTGTAAGTTAGCACGAGTATTTGTAGGAACGCCTGGATCCTGAGAGTTTCATGCGCGTTCCTTTATAACTGTAAGGGCGATGAGGACCCAACGATTGTTGAAGTTTGAACTCAGTGAGGTTCATTCTTTTAAAGGGCGAGCAAGACCCTGCGATAGTAGAAGTTTGGACTCTGTGAGGTTCATTCTTTCGATGTAGATTCAGAGGTTTGGACTCGGTGAGGTTCATTCCTTAGATATGGGTCCTGCGTGACAGGGACATATATTAAAAGCTTTTAATGCGTTAATCGTTTTGTAATTAAATAAGATAAGGTGCCCGAGAGCACTTAATTAATATACCTTTGGCGAGTAGTGCAGCTAAGTAAATAGTGCAGCTAGGAAAGCTCGTCTTGACTTTTGATCAGAGTACGTTCTCTTTCCAATCTGGATTCGCTGTAAGCGATGAGGTTGGTCGTGAACCGAAACATCTTAGTCAGATTTTAAATCATCGTTATGTGGTTCTGTAAGATCCAGACTTGAATGTAGTACGTTCTCCTTCCGATCTGGATTCGCTGTAAGCGGTGAGGTTGGTTGTGAGCCAAAGCATCTCAGTCAGCTTTTAATCGCTGTTGTTTGATTCTATAAACATTCCAGATTTGTCATATTTCCTTAAAGACTCATTTCCGTTGGAGTCTTCTTTCGGGTCGATTTCTGTGAAGATTCAGTCTTCCAGAATCTTCTCTTGTGCATATCTCTTGTTTATTCAAGTAGAGTATGGTGGTTGACAAGCGTACTCGATTATTATTCGAGGGACGAGGAGTCTAACCTAATACGACTACTTAGAACCATTCTGCTTTGTACCCTTGCTAGTCTATTCATTTAGACTAACCCACGAACATCGTTCTCTGCATGTGGGCTGGTGTCATCCGTCCGATTCGGCACATCAGATAGAGCGAAGATATGAGGATACTAGATTGACTATGAAGACGACGGTTGTTTTTGGATGTTTTTAATAATTTCTTTTAATCAGGTTGAGTTCCTTGGGAGATGACCATTGTGGTCAAGATCCTTGTTTAAAGACTTCCGCTGTACCTTGTTTAAAGACTTCCGATGTACTTTGTTTAAACTCTGTATTTGTCCTATTCGGGATTGGGATGTAATCCCGGGACTCATGCTTCATTTGATTGATGTTTTGATTTGAATACTTTGATCATTATGTATCAATTGTATTCCATGAATTGTATTTAAAACGGTAAAGCCTTGGGTGATCTCGGTAAGGAACACTGGGGTCACTGGCGGTAATACATTTCCAAATGGGTTAAGATTTGGGGGTGTTACAGTTGTGGTATCAGAGCTAAAGTTTTAAAACTGGTTGGGTATTTGAAAACCATTTACTCGTTTTCGATTGAAATGTATTTTCAAAAGGCTCTGAGTTTAAAGATAAAAACGGTATTTTCATTTTCAACCGTTCATAGTCATGTCTTCTGTATAGTCTGATAGTCATGTCTTCTGTAGAATCTTCTCTTGTGCATATCTCTTGTTTATTCAAGTAGAGTATGGTGGTTGACAAGCGTACTCGATTATTATTCGAGGGACGAGGAGTCTAACCTAATACGACTGCTTAGAACCATTCTGCTTTGTACCCTTGCTAGTCTATTCATTTAGACTAACCCACAAACATCGTTCTCTGCATGTGGGCTGGTGTAATCCGTCCGATTCGGCACATCAGATAGAGCGAAGATATGAGGAGACTAGATTGACTATGAAGACGACGGTTGTTTTTGGATGTTTTTAATAATTTCTTTCAATCAGGTTGAGTTCCTTGGGAGATGACCATTGTGGTCAAGATCCTTGTTTAAAGACTTCCGTTGTACCTTGTTTAAAGACTTCCGCTGTACTTTGTTTAAACTCTGTATTTGTCCTATTCGGGATTGGGATGTAATCCCGGGACTCATGCTTCATTTGATTGATGTTTTGATTTGAATACTTTGATCATTATGTATCAATTGTATTCCATGAATTGTATTTAAAACGGTAAAGCCTTGGGTGATCTCGGTAAGGAACACTGGGGTCACTGGCGGTAATACATTTCCAAATGGGTTAAGATTTGGGGGTGTTACAGTTGTGGTATCAGAGATAAAGTTTTAAAACTGGTTGGGTATTTGAAAACCATTTACTCGTTTTCGATTGAAATGTATTTTCAAAAGGCTCTGAGTTTAAAGATAAAAACGGTATTTTCATTTTCAACCGTTCATAGTCATGTCTTCTGTATAGTCTGATATAGTAAGCTTGCTTCTATGTCTAGAAAGACTAATTCCTTTCCCGTTGCCCCGCTAGATATGGGTGCATTATGTTCTCTTCAGAGGAACCCGGGAGAAGCCGAGGTGGTTTCGCCATATCCAGTTAGGCTTGATTCCCAGTTCGCTCGTTGTGAGTTGAGGTTGTAGAACCTAGTAACTCGGTCTGAGTCCATCAATAGAAATTACCAAGTTGATCTATTCTAAGTTGATTTTATTACAATAAATATATCAGAATGATATTAATGTGATAAAATCCTTGGAATTTGATCGGTAAACAGATGGTGAACACGAGGAACGTTATCCGTGCTGGTGCTGGGCCGAGTAATGACCCCAGACCAAATACGAGGATTGATGCAGACCCATCAGGAGAGCGTGAGTCTGTCTTCAATAATAATCCAGGAGGCAATGGCCAAGCTCAGGCCGACGCTCCAGCAGTGCTCGATACAGCAATTGTTGCAGCTATTCGGGGAATTGTGATGCAAGCAATCGCCGATGCTAGGCAACCTGCCGCACCACAGGCACAAGGTGTGTCAATTCCTCCAGTGGTTCCTAGATATGAGGAGCCAACTGTCTATGAATACCAAGAAGGAGCGGTCAGGAATAAAGGTGATTATGGCCGAGCACTGAAGGCCATTAACTCTATGAGACCTGACAATTATGATGGAAAGGGAGAGCCAGTCAGAGTGGCTCATTGGTTTTCCCACATGGAGCGATTGTTCCATAATGTGGAGTGCACTGAAGCGGAGAAAGTGCACATAGCTTCTCTACAGTTGAAGGAAGAAGCCAGTGAATGGTGGGAGAGTACCGGCTTAGCTGATAGCCCAGTTTTTAACTGGTCAATGTTTAAGACCAAGATGACGGATCATTTCTTCTCTCGAGCTATGAGGGAGGAGAAGCACAAGGAGTTCTTGTATCCTAAGACGGAAGGGTTGAAGGTGACAGAGCTCGCCACCAAGTTCAATCATTTGCTGCAGTATGCTGAACCGCAGATATTCAGTGAGGCACAAAAGATCTGGTACTTCCATGAATGGATGAACCCAGATATTAAGCCATGGATGGTGCACCACACATGCTCTACTCTGGAGCAGTACGTGGATGCGGCCTACAAGTTGGAAGTCACACTGGAGGAGTCCGCTCATAAGCGGGAGAATCAAGTTAAGGGAAAGGGTGGGCAACAGGATCGCCAAGTTGGTTCGTTCAAACGACCGGCATCGCCTATCAAGTTTGAGAAGTCTGGTCGTGCTAAGACCGAGACAACTCAGTCTAACTCTGCCAGGGGCTCAGGTTGGAGCACCGGAGTGATTCAGTGTCACAATTGTGGTGCATCTGGGCACAAAAGTTTTTCATGTCGGAATGAGAAGAAGGCATGTTTTGGTTGTGGGAAGGAAGGGCATATGCAGAGGTTCTGTCGGCATGAAATGCAGAAAGGAGCGGAGTCTCATCAGGGGTCTGTTAATCCAAACAACAGACCTAGGTTTAAACCAGCAGAGACTTCCAATCCTTCGATGCAGACAACTGCGCAGGATAAGAGGAAATCCCTAGTGACTTCTGGAAGTCAGGGTCAACGTCTTTACGTGATGCGTGAGGCGGATGGACCCTATGCTCCTAATGCTTAGAGTACTTTGTATCGGCATTACACTTTTGTTAATGTGTTGTTGATGTGGGTGCTACCCAGACTTTAACTTTGGATGGTTGTAAGTTAAGTTGTGTGTGCAACGAGGTTGTGAACCTTTTGTTGTAACTCTTTTTATATATGAACCTTTGGTTTATACCAAGTTAATGTTTCGTTGCTTGGTATGGGGTAAGGTCTCGTGTTCGAGACTCACCAACAACCTCTTAGGAGATGGCTGCCTATTAATTAGGTGGAGCTACCAAGGATGGGTTGAGATGTATGGACAGCGGCTCATGGCAACAGTGGACGCTGGTAATGGCTGGGCCTGGGCTCGGAGCCACTAGTGAGTCGTCTGTGAACCATGTAGTGGGATGGTCCAAGATGGTGACCATTTAGTGGGAACCAATCGTCTGTCGGAATTGTCAATTACCATCAAGGGTAAAAAATTCAAAGCGATTTGACCTAAATAACCATGGTCCCATACGATAATTATTCTCGGTGTGGATTGACGGAAGCGTCATAAGGCAGTGATCGACTTCAGTTCTTGATATTTCGATCGTTGTGAAATTTTCGGATGTCTTTCCAGAAGATATTCTTGGATACCCCGAATCGTGTCGTGGAGTTTGCATTGATCTCGAGCCGAGTACCACGCTGATCTCAGAGGCACCGTACCGGATGGCTCCTGTTGAGATGCAAGAGTTGAAGAATCAACTCAAGGATCTTCTTGACAAAAGTTATATAAAGCTGAGTGCATCACCTTAAGTAGGAGTGCCCTAGTTTTATTTGTCAAAAAGAAAGATGGACCGTTTCGACTTTGTTTTGACTTTCGAGAGTTGAATAAAGTCACGATCAAGAGCAATTATCTGTTGCCAAGGAGTGATGATCTGTTGGATCAACTACAGGGAGCAAAAGTTTTCTCCAAGATCGACCGGAGATCTGGTTTTTATCAGCTCAGGATTCGTGAGGATGATATTCCGAGGATTGCGTTCAGACGAGAGATGATCACTACGAGTTGTAGTCATGCCATCTGGATCTACGAGTGCTCCATCAGTTTTCTTGAACCTAGTGCATCGATGTTTTAGACCAATACTTGAATAAGTTCATAGTGGTCTTCACCAATGGCATTTTGATATTTTCCAGAGCAAGGAAGCTCACAGGGAACATCTGCGGATTGCTTTATCAGTCCTTAGACCAAGTTGGCTGTACGCAAAGTGGGCTAAGTGCGATTGTTGGATCTAGAAGTGGCTTTCTTAGGCCATGTGATCAATAAGAATGAGGTTATGGTTATTCCCCAGAAGAGTGAATCAGTAGTTGTTTGGAAGCGGCCTCATGGTATGAGCGAGCTGCGCAGTTTCCCAGAGCTTGCTGAGCATTATAGACGGTTCATGGAAGGATTTTTCTAAGATCACTCCACCTATGACAAGTCTGTTCCGTAAGGTCAACAAGAAGTTGTCTGGGATGACAAGTGCAAGACCAGTTTTCAAGAAGTTGAAACAGTGTCTGACTTATGCACCAGTTTTGGCGTTGTCGGAAAGAATGATGGCTATATGGTCTATAGTTAATGCTTCGAGAAATGGGTTGGGATGTGTCTTTGATGCAGAGGGACAAGGTTATTGCATACGCATCTAGACAATTGAAAACCTATGAAGCAAACTAACCAACACATGACCTAGAACTAGCAGCAATAGTATTTGCATTGGAAACTGAGGTTACTTGGGTGACCCAGAAGTTAACAAAAGTTTTTTACCAGGAGATTGTCCGTTTACATGGCATTCCTAAGACCATAGTATCAGATCGAGATGGCCGATTCATGTCAAAGTTTTGGCAAGAACTTCACAAGGCCATGAGAACTGAATTGAGGTTCAGTACAATGTTTCATCCTCAGACAGATGGCCAGTCTGAAAGGACCATCTAGACACTGGAGGATATGCTAAGAGCTTGTGTGCTCAATCGTCCGACTAGCTGGGAAGACAGCTTGAGTCTGATTAAGTTCACTTACAATAATAGCTGGCATGCTACAATCAAGATGATTCCGTTCGAAGCTTTGTATGGTCACAGAGGCAGATCTCCGATTTGTTGGGTTGAGTATGCCGACAAGATTCTGCTTGGACCAGAGTTGGTCGAGAGGACAGCTCCAGACATTACTTTGATTAAGACAGAGAATGTTGACCATTCAGAGTCGACAAAAGTCTTACGCAGACCAGAAGCGTAGAACTGCCAAGTTCAAGGTTGGTGGCAAGGTACTTGTCAGAGTATCGCCATCCAAGGAGTATTCAGGTTTGGTAAGCGTGGGAAGCTTAACCCTCGCTACGTGGGACCATTTGAGATTCTGGTTAGAGTAGGATCTCTAGCGTACCGTTTGGCATTGCCGCCATCGGCACACCCAGTGCATAATGTGTTCCATGTATCATTGCTAAGGAAATACGTGCCAGATGAGTCTCGTGTGCTGAGCTATAAGGACATCGAGATTCAGGCAAATGGTACTTGAGAGGAGATGCCTGTGCGCATTCTCGAGTGTTGTGTGAAGCGACTGTGCAACAAGATCGTACTGTTGGTACGGATTCTGTGGTCCAAGTTTGGGAAATAGGAAGTTACTTGGGAAACCGATGCAGAAATGCTCAGACACTTTTCCGAGTTGTTTTTCGGCCAAGTTTCGGGGTCGAAACTTCTTTTAAGGGGGAGGTGATGTGATACCCCATAATTTTGTAAGGCTATTTTCGGAATTATGGATTTTTCCCGAACGTCCGTTTGGTACGTCAGATTTAATTCTGAGAGCTTAATACATTATGTAATGTGCTCTATATCTGTAATATTTTTTTCAGTGAAGAATTATACAGTCGAGATGTTTTGGAAGTTCGTACTCATTCATGTACGACTTTTGTTAACACGGGTTAAGATTGGTATAAGTTTATTGCCCAAGAGTTGTTATCTAATGGGCAATAGTACAAGATTCTTTATCCAAAGGTTTTTGTCCAAGAGCCATTGTCCAAGGGGCAAAAGGGTTTGGATATTGTCCAAGAGGCAAGGAACCCTAATTTCTTCTATAAATAGAGAGCATTGGGTGAGGGTAAAAGGGGCTGAAAAACGCGGAAGCACTGTCAAGCTCTCGTCTCTCAAAAATGCTCTCAAAACGCTCTCTCTCGGGAAGGCTCTAGTGGATCGTCGGAGCTCGTTTAGTGTCGTTTCCGGTGGCCAAGAGGAGCATTGGAGGCTCTCGGACACCTAGAAGCCAATCAAGGCGAAAGATGAGCCAAATCGATCGTCGAGGGTGAGTTTTCTCCTCTTGTATTTCTGTTTTCGTTCGCGACGGCGACCGCCGCGAGGATCACGGCGACCGCCGGCTCGAAGGCGGCGATCGCCGGCATGAGACGGCGCCCGCCATGAGGAACACGGCGACCACCGGCATGAGACGGCGCCCGCCGTGAATTGGGCGGCGCCCGCCGTGATGTTGTGGCCAGCCGCCGTGAAGAAGGGCCAAGGAGCGGCGCCCGCCGCAGTTGAGCGGCGCCCGCCGCGTGGGAGGCGGCGCCCGCCGCGTGGGAGGCGGCGCCCGCCGCATGGGAGGCGGTGCCCGCCGTGATTGTTGTGGCGCCCGCCATGAAGTGTTGGTGGCCGTGGTTGTTGGTGTTGGCTTCCGTAGCCTTCGTTCGGGTTTCGTTTCCTTCGATTCCTTTCGTCCTTTCGTAGTTTCTGTATTGTCGTTTGTCGAATCTAACTTAGGGTTTATTTATGGGTCGATCCGAAGGTACCGGAGTTGGCAGATTCGTCTCTGTGTCGAGCCCGAAATCCCGTCGTTAGACTTCGTTCAAACTCTGCGGATTAAGGCAAGTGGCGGTTCGCTCTTGCTCATCGTTTCATATTTACATTAATTATCAGCTGTTTATCTGAGTAATTAATTTGGAATGATTACTGTGTTTTTCTGGAAATGGTTTTATAAACTGTTTTGGAAAATCATATAATAGGTTGTATATCTGTTAGAACGACGCTATTATATGTGATCGCCTTCTGGGCATTTATGTGGATTTATCCTGTACTGTGGTTGTGTTGTAACTGTAAGTTAGCACGAGTATTTGTAGGAACGCCTGGATCCTGAGAGTTCCATGCGCGTTCCTTTATAACTGTAAGGGCGATGAAAACCCAATGATTGTTGAAGTTTGAACTCAGTGAGGTTCATTCTTTTAAAGGGCGAGCAAGACCCTGCGATAGTAGAAGTTTGGACTCTGTGAGGTTCATTCTTTCGATGTAGATTCAGAGGTTTGGACTCGGTGAGGTTCATTCCTTAGATATGGGTCCTGCGTGACAGGGACATATATTAAAAGCTTTTAATGTGTTAATCGTTTTGGAATTAAATAAGATAAGGTGCCCGAGAGCACTTAATTAATATACCTTTGGTGAATAGTGCAACTAAGTAAATAGTGCAGCTAGGAAAGCTCGTCTTGACTTTTGATCAGAGTACGTTCTCTTTCCAATCTGGATTCGCTGTAAGCGATGAGGTTGGTCGTGAACCGAAACATCTTAGTCAGATTTTAAATCATCGTTATGTGGTTCTGTAAGATCCAGACTTGAATGTAGTACGTTCTCCTTCCGATCTGGATTCGCTACAAGCGGTGAGGTTGGTTGTGAGCCGAAGCATCTCAGTTAGCTTTTAATCGCTGTTGTTTGATTTTGTAAACATTCCAGATTTGTCATATTTCCTTAAAGACTCATTTCCGTTGGAGTCTTCTTTCGGGTCGATTTCTGTGAAGATTCAGTCTTTCAGAATCTTCTCTTGTGCATATCTCTTGTTTATTCAAGTAGAGTATGGTGGTTGACAAGCGTACTCGATTATTATTCGAGGGACGAGGAGTCTAACCTAATACGACTGCTTAGAACCATTCTGCTTTGTACCCTTGCTAGTCTATTCATTTAGACTAACCCATGAACATCGTTCTCTGCATGTGGGCTGGTGTCATCCGTCCGATTCGATACATCAGATAGAGCGAAGATATGAGGAGACTAGATTGACTATGAAGACGACGGTTGTTTTTGGATGTTTTTAATAATTTCTTTTAATCAGGTTGAGTTCCTTGGGAGATGACCATTGTGGTCAAGATCCTTGTTTAAAGACTTCCGATGTACCTTGTTTAAAGACTTCCGCTGTACTTTGTTTAAACTCTGTATTTGTCCTATTCGGGATTGGGATGTAATCCCGGGACTCATGCTTCATTTGATTGATGTTTTGATTTGAATACTTTGATCATTATGTATCAATTGTATTCCATGAATTGTATTTAAAACGGTAAAGCCTTGGGTGATCTCGGTAAGGAACACTGGGGTCACTGGCGATAATACATTTCCAAATGGGTTAAGATTTGGGGGTGTTACAATGGGCTGCAGGAATAGAGGTTTCATACCTCTATGATATTTATGTATTGGGTTTATACATATATATGTAAGACCGGTCTCTATATGGTCTTGGATGTAATATTAAATGAGTAAAGTGGATATAAAATTTTATTCATGTGCAATTATGCGAAGACCGTGATATTTAACCCATGTTGATGATCTTGGGATATATACAAGAGGTTGTGTAATATGTGGACAAGTATACATATAACATATATTTATATATATGGGTAATGACTAAATTTATGTTGGTGCCATGCATTGTACGCTTGCCACATATGGTGGCAGTTGAAATCTTACCATTAAATTGGTGGAAGCACATGTGTATGACCATGGTATAAGTTTGGTCATGATATGATCGTGGTTGGAAAATCTAATTCCTCAGATTCATTCATGTAAGTTGGTGATGGAGGTGTATGGTCTATAATCGATCTACGTATAGGTAATATACGTATGACCATGGTACAACTCACATAAGTTCAAATTCCCATTTTTGTGTGACTATATTATCAAAGTAATGATCATGGTATTTTAACTTAAATAGTTAAATGGGTGAATGAGGAATGTATATAATTTTTTTTCCTCATGTGGATATATGTGTATGTATATAAGTATATATAGCATTATCATAACTTAAGTCTCAAGAGACTAAGGACAAGTATCTCATGAGTTATATGAGGTCTTGTGTGGTTTTATAAGTCTACTATGCTATTGTATAGACTACTAATGTTTCTAGATTACTTGATTCAAGTCTAATGTATTTAATACAGATTACTTGATGATAAGTCTACTAGGTTGACCAGATTACTTTTTAGTCTACTAGTCATGTTATGCCCTACAATATGGTTATATTGATTGACTTAACTTGACTTTACTGTTTCCAAACAGATTAGCCATTAGAACCTACTATACTCTGTATAGATTGGTCAGTTATTTATAATTTGTATATATGTTATGCGATTTATGGTGTGCGTTTTATTAACCAGATTATTCTCGTTAAGTGTTATGTGTATTTATTACATGCTAAAGACGAGGCCCATGATAAGTTTAAGGTTTATAAAACTAAGGTTGAATCGCGACGAGATGACTTGATTAAGAAACTACGCACCGATAGAGGTGGAGAATATTATGATCCTATGTATTTTTAATCCGTAGGCATTATACATGAGACTACTAATCCCTATACACCACAACAAAATGGTGTGTCGGGGAGGAAGAATCAAGTCCTAAAAGAAATGGTTAATTCCATGTTATCCTACTCGGGATTGTGACAAATTTTGGAGAGAAGCCATGTTGACAACTTGCTATTTGCTAAATAGGATGCCTAACAAAAGGAACAAGGTCACCCCTTAATCCCTTATGAACTTTGGCAAATAAAAACCAAGCTTGAGTTATCTTCGAGTTTGGGGATGTAGGGCGGTCGTTAGACTACTCCAACCCAAATTAAAACCTTGGGAAAAGAGGTATTGTTTGCATATTTATTGGATATGTTGAGAATTCCAATGCTTTTAGGTTTTATGTGATAGAACCTAATGATTCTATATCGGTTCACACCGTGATTAAGTGAAGAAATGCAATATTTAATGAGAATCGATTCTCGTCTTTACCTAGACCAAAGGATTTGGTTCCTAGCTCAAGCGGAACTAAAGAAGGAGATGACTCAGCCGTGTCTCCTAACGAGTCACCTATGCTCTATAGGAGCAAGCGAAGGATGATTGAAAAATCTTTCGGTCCAGATTTCCAAATTTATTTGGTTGAGGAATCTAGAGAAGAAATTGGGTTCTAATACTCATATTGTTATCATGTTGTTAAGGATCCTAGGACTTCTGGTGAGGCAATGAGGTCTCAAGATATTGCATTATGGAAAGAAGCAATAAATGATGAGATGGATTCCATCATAGAAAATAATATATGGGTCTTATCGGATCTCCCACCAGGTTGTAAGCCTTTGGGCTGCAAGTGGATCTTCAAGACGAAGATGAAGGTCGATGGTACTATCGACAAGTTTAAAGCCAAATTAGTTATCCAAGGATTTATACATAGGGAATGTATTGATTATTTTGATACCTATGCTCCGGTTGTTCGGATCCATTAGGTTGTTGATTGCCTTGGCGGCTATTAACAATCTTGCGATTCACCAAATGGATGTCATAAAGGCATTCTTGAATGGTGATTTGGAGGAGGTTGTGTACATGGAGCAACCTGAAGGGTTCATTAAGCCCAAAAATGAGCATAAGGTGTGTAACTTGGTAAAGTCATTATATGGGATAAAGTAAGCACCTAAGCAGTGACATCAAAAGTTCGATGAGGTTGTCTTGTCGAGTGGATTCGAGTTAAATTAGTCGGATAAGTGTGTATACAACAAGTTTGATAAGTCCGGTAATGGAGCAATCATTTGCTTGTATGTTGATAACATGTTGGTCTTTGGTACAGTCCAAAGACAAGTAGACCTTACAAAGACAGTTTTGTCATCAAGTTTTGCCATGAAGAACATGTGCGGGGCGTATGTGATCCTTGGTCTTAGGATCAAACATGAGAACAAGGGACTGTCTTTGACACAATCTCATTACATTGAAAAGTGCTTAAGAAGTTCAATTATGAGACTTGTTCTCCGGTGATCACTCCTATGGATCCAAGTGTGAATCTTATGCCCAATACGGGTCAAGCGGTATCACAACTCGAGTACTCACAAGTGACTGGTTGCTTAATGTATGCCATGACAAGCACAAGGCCGGATATCGCTTATGCGGTAAGAAGGTTGAGTGGATACACTAGTAATAATAATACTCACCATTGGCAAGCAATAAGGCGTGTGCTCAAGTACTTAAAGGGAACCATGAATTATGGTTTGTCATATGTCGAATTTACTTCTATTCTAGAAGGGTGTTCTGATGTGAGTTGGATCACCAACGTAGAAGATCATTGTTTTACAAGTAGTTGGGTGTTCTTGCTTGGGGGAGGTTCCATTTCATGGGCTTCTATGAAGCAAACTTGCATTACAAATTCGACTATGGAAACAAAATTCGTAGCATTAGCTATTGCTGGTGGAGGGGCAGAATGACTAAGGAGCCTAGTCTACAAGATCCTTTATGGACGAAACCAGTGTCACCCATATCCATCCATTGTGATGGTTGATCGGCACTATTTTGTAGTGCATTTCTAGGGGTTGTTATCAGGTTTGAGGTGCCGTTTGGTTGGATTTAGAGCACAATTGGAGATTCTAGAGTTAGAGCGGGGAAGTGTGGTTTTGGTGGTCTGGAGGAGCTAATTGGAGACATCCAGAGGAAGAGGAGTTGACCACCTGAGGAAACGTTGAAGATCTATGAAGAAACCACAAGGAAGAGGCAAGAAGAAGACCGGGGCAAATTTCCGAAGAAAATGACGCTGAAGAGAGAAGGCCGCGACCGCGGTTGTCGGGCCGCGACCGCGGCCAATTTCGGGAATTTAATGTTCACTTCGAAAGCAAACCGCGACCGCGGCCAAGAAGCCGCAGCCGCGGCCATCCACGCGAGGGGAAGTTTGAATGAAGTGCAAATTATTGCTGGAATTGGAAGAAATTTGGCCCAGGGAGGAAAGGCCCAAAAGAAATGAAGTCCGGCCCACCGTGAAGATAAACGCGTGAATTGAAGCGTGAAATTGAAGCGGAAATTGAAGACAGAGGGATGACACCGCCATGACGTTAGCGGGCAGTTGCCTTTGAATTGGGCCGAGAAAGTGATGAACGAGGTAGGCCGAGATGCTTGCGTGTGATGGGCCGAGCGAGATGCCTTGCGAGAGTGCTGAACGAGATGGAGCGGCAGCTTCCGTATTTTTGTTTCTTTTTCCCTTTTTTTGTTTCTTTTTATTATTTTATTCCGAGATATTATTTTATTTCCTTGTAAGATGTGGTTTGTGATATTGGGCTTTAGGTTAACTTTATTTAACCTAATTCCCATAGCCTCCATTCATCATCTTCGGATCACATTAGACCTAGTTTTCCATTCAGTATTGTTTTTCCCTTTCTTAGTTTAGTTCTTTGTTTTGTTTGGTGTTTTTGGCTAGACAATTGAAGCCTTGGTTTGAATTTGATATTGAGATTATTCCTTTACTCTTTCTATGATTGTATTAATTCTCTCTCGTGCTTAATCTCATTGATCATATATCGATTCCCCTTGATTTGTTGATTAGGACATCAATTAGATTGTTAATAGTAGTTCCCTCTAGTCTGACAACCTAGAGAAATTAGTATTACACTATTGGTTCCCCTTTTCTATACAACCTGTTGAGATTGTTATTGATCATACTACTAAGGATTAGAGGATACTGGTTGAGAATCTAAATCCCTTAGTTTGTGTAGAGAATTAATTGCATGTAATTGTATGACTGGTTGCTATACTTGCATGTACCTATCTATTCCTGAATTCATTGCTGCTGTTAGATTCAATCTAGAAGGTCTTCTAGGTTATTTGATAGTTAGGGTTATCAGGACTGGTTGGACTGGTAACTAATTCAGAACAGGGATTAGGACATTCATGAGTATTGAGGACTAGGAGTAATCAATGATCGATCAACCAAACTAAAGGTGGATATTTGTCTAGTCAAGCTTTCTATATTTTATTTATCGTTTTCTTAGTTAGTTTCATTCAACCCCCCCCCCCCCCCCCCCCCTTTGTCTTTGTTATCAATTGGTGAATGATTTTGCAAACATGAAATATAACTTGATTCTCTGTGGGATTCGACCCTTGCTTACCAGACTACATTAGTTAGGTTTGTTTAGGATTATTTTGTTTAGGTGTCACGATAACGCCTTATCAATGGTCAAAGCTAATTTGGCTAAGTCTTATAGCCAAGAGTATAATGGTAAGTCGGGGCACCTGGGTGTTAGACATAGTGCAGTACGAGAGTCAATTACTCATGGGGTGATTACTATTGTGTTTGTTTTGTCTCAATAAAATCTAGCGAACTACTTGATGAATGGGTTAGCTAGGGACTTGGTGATCAAGTCAGCTATAGGGATGGGTTTAAAGCCCGTTTGAAATCTCTAATGGTGCAATACATAGTTCCCCTCTAATACGACGTTAGAGGCTGAATTCAATGTGGAAAGCCTACTACACTTAGAGATTGGAGCATATGTTCAATAACATCCTCAGGGATGTGCTCGGACCTACAAGAAAGGTTAGGGTGAAGTTTATATTCTTAATGGATCTTTTGAAAAATTGCACTTGCAGGTGCATGAATGAAAAGAGTCCACCTATGTAAGTGTGAAGTGGTGCCGCTTCAATTAGCCCGATCTTGGCTTTGTATACACTCATGAATGGATAAGGACACATGGCTATAATAGTGTCAAGTTAGCACTTGGAGTAGTGTAGAAACTTATGTGTGTTTTATCTTCTAGTATTCAAATGGGTAAAAGGGTTCAATCCAAAGGACACTCTGATTCTCGAGTATTTGGAATGTATACAACACTAATGTGGAAATTCAATCCCAATGACATTTTCCTGACGCACCCCTGTCTGAGGCTGGCGCACAAGGTGCTCGCCATGTCCTTCCTGGGACAGGGGGAGGTGAACAAGGTTCCGACACTGGACCTTACAGTGCTCTGGTGTTTGACACCAGAGAGCCACAACACCCCCGACTGGGTCGATTTGTTCCTCTCCAGCTGTCTCGGGCTGAGGGAGAAGACGGGCGGCAAGATCTCCATGGGGGCATGGTAACGCTTATCGCCCAGCAATACGAGACCATCGCGGACCATTGGGATTTCCCCGCCGACATCTACACCTACAACATCACATTACTGCGGAGATCCCATCTGCTGGAGGTCCGTGGTGGAGAGTACACCTGGCTCTCCAAGAAGGAAAGGACCCACCGAATGAGGCTGCCTCGTCCGATGCCTTATGGGCCCCGGGCGAGGGATTTTTACCTCTATGCCGATGGAGAGCAGGGGTCGTCGTCCGAAGATGAAGGGGACGACGACGACAACGAGGAGGAGGAGGAAGCGACTGCAGCGGTGGACATGGAGATCGATGTGCCATCCCCGCTACGTTCCTGGGGCCCACCTGTTTACCCTAACTATACCTACCAGGCATCTGGGTCTGGTAGTGGATCTGGAGGGGCGCCCTGGGACCAGATCCTGGACAGAATGGCCAACCTGCAGCTGAGGCAGGCCGAGCATACACGAAGGAGTGCCGAGTGGGAACGCGGCATCTCCCAGAGGCTAGAGGAGCATGAGAGGAGAAGCGTTCAGTGGGAACGCCAAGTCTCCACCCGCCTGGATGAGCAGGAGCGGCGGAGCGCTGAGTGGCAGCGCAACATGGAGGTCAACCTTGCATACCACGCCAACCGCCTGAACAGTCACCTCACCACTGTTGAGGACCAGGTGGTTCAGATGCAGAGGAGAGCTGAGGCTTTCTTCAACGCTTATGGGTATTGGCCTCTACCCCAGTGAGTATTTCTATTTTTCCCTTATCTTTTTCTTGTCTTCCATACATTGAGGACAATGCATGATTTAAGCATGGGGGAGTAGAGTATTCACTATCTATCTTGTACATATTTCTTTTTCAGCATTGTACTTTGATTTTTAGCATTTCGAATTTCAGCATTTCTTTTCAAAAAAAATAAAAAATAATAAAAATAAAAATAATAAAAAATTCGAAAATCCTGGGACAAGCTGAAAACCTGAAAGGGCGGCTTGGGTAAAAAGCAGGTGACCCGGACTAGCGCTAGGCTGGGGTAAGAAGGTGTCGGAGTGACGTGAGCTTATGTGAGCACATCTATGAGAAAAATACGAGTGGCTAGGATGAAAATCCGAAAGGGCTCCTAGGCAAAATGAGTGAAAAGAAAAGGAGTGTTTCTAGGATCTCATTTTACCGACGGGGCGACATAAGTAGAGGAGTTGAAGAAGGATTGTCGGGTAGGTCACTCTGGGAGGCATAAGGAGTCATAGATGGAGGCTAGGATTAGAGGTCACTTTACACTATTGGATGTCCGGGTTGAGCTTGGGGGAAGTACTCTGCTTGCCCTCAAGTTTATTGAGTTGTGGATGTGTTGTAGATGAGATTGGTGCCAGGAGCTTTGGCATGGGTTAGGTAACTCTTAGTTGAAGGATATGCTTCCTGAGACCTTGGGTGCTACATTGGAGGAGTAGACTTTCTTTTAGTTTACTCGAGGACGAGCAAATGTATAAGCATGAGGGAGTTTGATAAGCACTACTTTGTAGGGCTTAACTAAGAGTTATTAGAGGTTTTATTGGTGCCATTCGGGTAGATTTAGACACATTCTTGTGTATGGCGTTTGGAGGCAAAGTTGGTGTTTTTGGAGGTGTTTGAGCTACTTTGGAGATCATGAAGACACTAAGGAAGGAAGCCATCAAGAGAAGACGCCAAGGAGTGAAGAGGAGACGGGTTGATGCAAGGCAAAGGACAAGAATGCCGAGCATTAACCGCGATCGCGGGCATGGGTGCCGCGATCGCGGGCCTCGGAGCATGTCGAGAGTTTTCTGCGGGCGCGGAGAGATTGAAGGGCGCGGAGCCACATGGGCCGCGATCAAGGTCCACCACCCGCGATCGCGGGTCTGACACGGCAGAGGCTCGGACTTATTCCGAATTATTTTTTTAGTTTTATTTTCCCTTTTTCTTATTTCTATTTCAGTTATTTTTCTTAATGGGCTAGGTCATTTGTTAGGGCCCTATAAATACTTTCTTTTAGCATTAAGGTTGAGATGAATCATCCACACTTTAGTTGCAATTTCAATTAATCGTTGTTTTCTTTTCCTTTGAAGCTTTCATCATGTCTATGAGGAGCTAAGCCTCTTTGGCTTAGTCCGGTAATGGAAGCATGAGTTCGTTCATCTGGTTGTGAGGTTTTATTCCTATCTATCTATCCTATTGAGTTATATATTTTCTCTGAGCAAATTCATATTTGAATGTTTGTTGGTTTATCTAGACTGATCACCTAGGTTTATTGCTTTCATTCATATTGCTAATACTAGGGAACTATTGGGCTAACGCTCTAGTATAAGTAGCAAGCATTGATTGTTATCTGCATCTGTGGATTATATCTATGTGGGAATTGATTACATGGTAAATGCATCTGAGCGAGCATTCTGTGTATCCTGGTTAATTCTTATATGCATTGCTGCCTTTGGGTTGAACCTTTAGTGGTACTAGGGTTATTCATTGGTAAGGGTTCTTTGTGGAAGATTTCCCTCTGAATTTACATAAGATCGGGACAGGAATAACCGAATAGGAAGATAGGACTTAATCAATGAACAACCTCTGAATGACTTATGTGGACATTACTTGGCTAAGTGTTTTTCTCTCTTGATATTTCATCCATTCTACTTTGTTTTGTTTGTTTTGTTTGCAACCAACCAACCATAAAACCCCCCTTTGTGACATTGCATGCTACCACCATTGGTTCCTTCCTTCTCTGTGGGATCGACCCTGACTTACTTACTATACTTTGTTTAGTGAGGATTTTAGGATTTACTTTTGATTAGGGGTACGACGACTATCCCCCCCCCCCTGTCAGCATGAGTTTATGTTTGATATATGTTATTTAAGTGAATCAAAGATTACACTAAAATGGGGGAGGAATGTTGGTGATTTTTGTGTCATCGGCCATTTGGTGTAGTCGGGACTCGCTCAAGACTTGAGGAGTTTGTTCGGTGCATTGCGAGTTTTGGGGGTGCGGAGTGCACACTTGTATGTACGGATTCAAACTCAGAGTTGCGGAATGTGTCGGGATTTGAGAGGCGGACACCGAGGAGGTGAATCCGGGGTCCAAGAGAGGTGCAAGGACCGTGCACGGCGTGCACAAAGGCTAAACTTAGCCTCAGTGAAAGTGCATAGACCGTGCAACTAAGTGCACGGTTCGTGCACACTTTGTTTTGGACTTTAGTTGAAGTGCACGGTCTATGCACTATGTTGTAAATGTGCATTTTCCTTTTGAATTAAGTGCACGGTCCATGCACTTTGCGCGGTTAAGTGGTTTGGCGGGTTTTTAACCGATTTCTACCACCTAAACCGACATGCAACTGCCCAGCTACCCACCGACATGCAACTGCCCAGCTACCCTACGCCCTATATAAGGGTGTGGTTGGGTCAGGTCTTTGGACAATAAAGGAGTCATAGTCTTGTGTGGATCCTATCAAACAAAACCGAGAACTCTAAGTGTTTCTCCTTTGATTTTGCCTTGATCCTTAGAGGTTGTGTTCGTCTTATCCCGAACCAAATTTCGTGTAACCCAAAGGCTTAAGTGTAGGGGCAAAATATTGGTTTTTGGAAAGTGCTCTTGCACGATTCATTCGCAATTCATGTAAATAGAAGATTGATCGACATTACACCCTAGTATAACAGAAGAAGCAGAAACAATAGAAGTGAAGAGCATGTTGCTTTTAAACAAAATTAACACGCTCACCAGACATCTCACAAAACTGATGAAGGCAATTTTGAATTACACTTGCTTGATTAGTTGACGCTTCAACGAATAAAATCACATCATCGACACAAATATTGGTGACATAATGGAATATCACCAACAACAATTGGCTTCCACAAGTTGACTTTGATGGAGGATTGAATCAAGTGAGACAAGCGCTCCATGCAAAGCACAAATAAGTAAGGTGAGAGTGGGTCTCTTAGATGAACACCCCAAAACGGAGAAAATTACACAGAATATACATATTTCCTAATTTGACGGAGCATGATGACCTCAATAAGATGAGGAGGGTAACCAGCTTGGGGTAGGACCTCCTAAAGTAAACTCCACCGAATTTTGTCGTAGCCATTGGCGAGATCAATCTTAAGCATCATCCACTTGCACGAACTAGACAAACTCATTGAATGAATCACTTCATGAACGATAATATTATTATCGATGATGTTGTAAAACCTAGTTCGAATCCGCTGCTAATCGCATAGACCAAATCATTTTGACAAAAAACTCAAACAAAACCAAGAGAGGAACACAAGGGTTGTTTACGCAGTTTGGAATAAGTCTTACGTCTACGGAGCCTCAAGAGGGGAGACTCACCCAATCCACTAACAATATAGGCCTCAACCAGTTTACAGTTACATGTAAGCACATGGGCAACAAAAGAAAAAGACAGAAAAGAAACAAAGCACACAAGCAAGACGAAAACAAAGAAAAGAGGATAAGAATGTCCCCTGGAAGGGCACTACGAAAGCTTTCACAAAAAGCTTCGCACACAGAGCAACCACAACTCTTCGACCAAACTCCCTCTTCCTCTCTTTATTCCACCTTTTTCTTTACTTTTTTCTTGATCTCACACATTGTCGACGAACACATGAGAATCGCCGGAGAAGATGCTCACAAAGAGCTTCTCTCTCTGAAAATTCTCTAACTGTTGCAATAGTGAACAAGATGATGCAAATAGGATTTCAGTGAGGCTTTTATACTCCGCTCCCAATTCCTCAAAGCGACGCCATCTTGAGAGCCGGGTCAAGAGCCACAAACAAGCAAAGCGGCCAAGGCCTAACAAATGGGAACGACCTAATAATATGAACACAAGGCATGCTTAAAACACACTAGATTCGCGACACCAAGACCAAGGTTGCACCAAGGGTTGACTTAGCCATCTCGGCTAAGTCCCCTTGGTGCTAATATGGCTCAATGCAACCTCGTAGTGGTTCATGCCATCCGACCATAGCCCTAGCTTCTACCTAGCCCTAATGCTTGCAATATAACACGTAACACAAGGTGAGTTTATTACAACATGGGATTAGTAAACATAATAGATGATTTGGCAGCCTTGAATAAAGCTAGCCTGCACTGGAGAAATCAAACTCAGAAGCACATGCTTTAAGCGGTTCATAATGACCTTAGTGGCCAACTTGAAGACAACATTCAAGAGTGATATTTGGCGTAATTGTGCAGCTCATATTGGTGTATCCAGCTTAGCAATAAGTACCATGAGTGCACCACCCAAACTTGTCATGTATTGGCCATCATTAACCAACTGAAGGACAATCTGAGTTACTTGAGGGCCAATTGAGGTCCATTGTATTTGGTAGAAGTATTTGGTAGAAGATAACAGAAAACCCATCTGGATCCGGGGCCTTGTATGATTAATAAGGTAAAATTTCTTAATTCCTTTTTATAGATGAATAATCTTTGACATATATTAGCTGTATAATTAAGATAAGTTATTTTAAGTAAAAATAAATAGATACGAAATATTATAAGTAAATATCAAAACTAGAAAAAAGATAAAATTGTAATTATACATTGAGATTTTGCCTACTTGGAATAGCTCATGGGTTGACACATGAGAGAGATAACTACAGCTTTAGTATAACATAGGTTATCCATATACAATTACTAAAGCCATATTTTCTCTTCTATTTTTCACAGATCTAGCTAGTTATGCTAAGTCATCAATTTATATTGTATATTTACTTATTCACCCTTCTATATTTTTCCAAATTGCTTCATCTTTTCCTATCAAGATTCCATATATATTGTTTTAGCTAAATTATGGCATAAGTTATATTCTTAATTAAGTTATAACTCTAGCCCTATTTCTTTATGCCTAATTACCTTATAACCAATTTTCCTTACCTATCTTATATACGTTCGTATGGTTATTCTTTAATATATTTTTACTAATATGAGTTTCCTTCCCTATTTATAAGATATAACATATCTATATTTCTACTATTTTTTATTGTATTTTTTTATTCATATGATTATATAGATGCGTATGCTTATGCCAATACAAACTACGTAACTATATACATTCATATATATACATAGATGTATAAAACATAACGTAATATGTGTTTCCTATTGTACATGCATCATATATTATATATGTATTTGTATGAGTATTTTTACTACCAAAATTAGATAAGTGTATTTTTTATACAAAAAGTAAAATTAGTTTACGTGTACATGCCTAATTTAAATATATATACTATAATTAAAGCCATTAGTCTCTTTTCTATATGTCAATCATCTAAGTATGTCACGTCATCAAATTAATTTACAAATTTACTTATTCACCCTTCTAATTTTCTACGAATTGCATCACCATTTTTATCAACACAAATTACATTATCGTCTAATTTTCTAGTAAGATTCCATATCTATTTCTTCCATATATATTTTCTTACCAAAATTATGACAACATACTTTATGATTTTATATTTGTTCGCAGTACGTTTAGGTTAGCTTATGTTTAACATTTATAGGACATGTTCTTCACATTTTGGTTTTATTTTAGTTGGTTTTAAATTATGCATTTATATACCAAACCTACTACATAATGTAAAAAAAAACATAGTTGTGATTGTATTTTACACCAAAAACTAAACCTAAATAAATATATACGTCTTTGCTATTATCTTTGTAAATCTAAATACCAAACCTAAATATAAGGTTAACCAAGAGATGTATATAAGTAGGGTAATATATGTTTCCAATTAAAATCGTGAAATTATCAAACTAAAGTCACAACAATATTTACAGCAAATTTTTAGTTTGATTTCACCCATTGAGATAATCTAAGTGTATATTAGATTAACAATATAAATATTAGCTTAAAGATCCGGTCAATGGATATGGCATAAATATGGTAATATACACTTATTAATGGCCTTGAAGAGTATATTATCTTAATGGAACAAGTATAGATGAAAAGGTATATTTGAAAGTTTTTATATATATTGTCCATGAATGTGTTGATCTTAGATTAAAAAATATGGCATGTCCATTATATGAGTAGATTTTTATTTACAACTTTTCTTAGTTACCAAACAAAATAAAATCCATGTATTATATACATTACAAAATAATCTATATACATCGAGTTTTTTTAATCATCAACATACTTTATGATTTTAATTCAATTAGTTGTATGTTTTGATCAACTTATATGATTTAGTATTAAACGGTTTTAGAAGGGCGACAATAATTTAGTTTTATAAGTTTTTTTTTAAATAAATTACATTATCTTATATGATTGGTATATAATTATTTGTCCAAAATATAATTTGATAAATTTAGACAGGCAAAAAATAATGAAGATATAAAAGTTTTTAGCTAAATTATAATTAAGGAAGAGTGAAATCGCCTTAACTTACAAAGTTTGGGTAAAAATCAAATTTATCCCAAAACAGGTATAACACGCATTATCTAATAAATTGGGATATTGTTCTAATTGTTTCAAAAACCCATCATCCTCTTTGTATCTCACCACTATTCATTCATGGAGTTTTTTGGGGCAATTTTAAAATCGAGATTCGACTTAATCCATCTATTAGCGAGTTAATCAAGCCCAAGGAGCGTCTTGATTCATCTAAAATGAAGTAGAGCATTATACGTAATGCAAAGGAAAATTTTGAATATTGATTCGATTCAGACATGTTTTTGGGTACCGATTGATTCAGAGAATCAAGAAATCACAAGCAATATTCATTGTTCATCCTCCCTTATAAATAAAAATTGAAATTCCTTTGTTTTCAATATCCCAAATCCCCATTAAAGACATCTCCTTTGAGGCTCTGTTAGATTCCAAGAACACCTCTTTCTAGCATCTATTCCAAAGTGTGACCACACCATCGTCTTCCTCATGCTCAAGTTAGTTGAACCCGACTCTTGAATCATCTCGAAACATATTCAAGCGACATCAAATCACTTACGAACTATCCCCAATTGTGCGCAGAAAACAAGGGAAACACGCCACATCGAGGCCAATTTTCCATCTGTGAAGGAAGTGTCATCGCTAGCAAGATACTCGAGTCAACTCCCCTCGAAGTCGGGAGTCCAGACATGTAGCACCCCTAAATTACCTTAGGAAAATTACCGCCAGTGACTTCGGAGCATATAACCGAAATCACCCAAGGCTTATAGTATTGATCGCAAATTTCATAAATTCATTATATTGTCTTACAAATGACGTTACGGAAAATAACAACTTAATCAAATAACAAATATAATAGCGGAAGACATAATGGAAAATACCAAAATTACAGTACAATATGTCATAAACCTAAAATCTAACTCCATGATCTTCAACTTTATTGTAACAAAATATTCAAAACAATAGTTGCCTTCAAAATATCAGAATTTTGCTTCTTCACACTTGGGAAGAATTACTTGATGTGCCGTATGAGACGGATGACACCAGTCAACCATGCAAGGAAAATAAAATGTTGGTTAGTTTAATGAAAGACTACACAAGGGTATTTATGAAGGGTTCTAAGTTCTCGTATCCAGTTACTATCATTATCTCTCGAATAAAAATTGATAGATGATATATAACTAAAAACTTCGACTGAAACATAGAAAGAGATATGATCTAAAAGAAGACTCCAATGATTTGAGTCTTATTGGAATTATATGTCTTTGTTGGGAACATTTATAAGTATCACACCAAGATTTTAAAAAAACGACTCCTTTGACTAATTGGGTCCTTAACCAACCTCACTGCATGCGTGATGCGACCCTGCCCTCCATGACGGCCACAAAAGAAGAAGAAGACATAAGCATGCGCTCCCAAGGCCCAGTGACACGATCGCGTGCCAAGGCCATCGCCGCTGCCGTGCAATCACTCATTGCACGCGTCATCCCTGGCCAATGCACACCCAAGATAGAGCTCGCGCTCAAGATCCTCGCCACCATCGGCATCACAGAAGAACACCCATCGCTCGCGGACCATGGCGCGCCCACTGACGAACCCAGTCAAGACTAGACGTGGCCGTTGCCCCATGTGTTCGCACCCCATGCCTCGCCGCGTCAACATCGCCTATCTTTAGCATTTAGAGGTTATTTTCACTTGTTATAGACATTGCTATTTTTAGACTTTCTAGTTTTGGCATTCTCTATTTTTAGTAGTTTCCATATTTGGTTATTTCTATTTTAGGGTGTGTGCCCCACGTGTGTCGCGTGGGCTAGCCCGTTAGGCAAGACTCGACCCATCTGAGTCTCGCGTCTACTATTTAAGTCCAACTTGGTCTCTTGTAATTCTTTACGTCTAAATTAAATCAAAGCTTAAGTTTGAGTGTCATTGTCTTCTTCCTTTGATCGGACGTCAAAACCCTAACTCTATCTTCGCATCCCCTTTACTCCGCCGCCGACGCTACGGCAACACTCAACCCATCGAGCAACCTATCCAACCATCGTGCCTAGTCCTGAGGCCACGAGTCACCAATCGCTTCGCTTCGCAACCGCTCGCGTATCGAACCCGCTATCGGACCCAGTCCACCATCGACGTCGCTTGTGCCATCGCTCGCGTCATCGATTTCGCCTTTGATATTGCACCCACCATCGCACCCACTCCATCGCTAGTGCCACCGCCGTCGCCATCGCCATCACAGTCATGACACTCCCTTCGACGCCATAGTCGCGTGTCGTGTCGCCCACTCCACCGCCACCGCCTTTGCATACCCACCATGTCGGTAAACCTCTAAAATTATTGTTCACGTACGCGCATCCCATCGTCAACCTTTCGTGCAATTCAACAAGGGTCTAGCCTAAGGTTTCCACGGCAAAATTGACAACAAGAGACGTGACTTCCCATCCAAGACTAGATCCATCGTCGTCTTCATCGATTGACCATAATAGGAGGCAAGAATGCATCAACTGGCATCACAGCCATGCCACGCGACTTTCCTCATCACGCCGACGCCGATGCCCAGCCGTGACAACGACGCCGCGCCGATGGCAACGCACCCCATGACGACTTCGCCCACAACGATACCCATGGATGACGCGATCGACACCAGCTTTGACGCGCCCTTCCTCCTGTGTTGCACGCCTACCAGAACCCCCTCTTCGCTGCCGCGCCACACAACGCGCCCTAGCAAGCGCCACTCGCGCCCCACTACTAACACCATGAGGTGAAGGTAAAGATCGAACACTTTCTTGGTGAATATGATCCTGCCATTTTTCTTGAATAGGTGAAGGCCACTGAGTACACGTTAAGGTATTGCCACGTCCCCCCTGAGGAGCACGTCGACGCGGCCACGCTGCACTTCCGAGGCGCGGCGCGCGTATGGTGGCATCGATTCGTGGACGATCGCATCCGGTGCCACCTCGCTCCCATCACTGAGTGGCCACAGCTGGTCTATGTCATGACCAAGAAGTATGTCCCCGCCGATTACAGAAATCAAATGAGGATGGAGGTATCCATGGCTCGCCAAGGCGCCAAGACTCCTCTTGAGTTCTTTTCACACTTGGAGGACAAAGTTTTTGAGTGGCTTGAACGCCCCCATCCGAGACCAACTTGAGATCTTGCCCATCAAGGATCTCAACACCTTGACACACACGGCGATGCAGCTCCACAACCAGCTCAACCGCCGCAAGCAATACTCCTGGCAATCTGGCAAACGCAGGTGATGTGTTCTTGCCTTTGATGACGAGCACACTGGTCAAAGGTGACACCTTGGATCTAGTCTTGGGCGAGAAGTCACTCGAGTCCTTGTCAAACCTGCCGTGGAATCCTTGGGTGCAAACCCTTGTTGTCTTGCACAAAAGGTTGACAAGATTAGTGGTGAAGTGAATAGTATCTTTTAAGGTTATCGGACACGGTGGTGGCCGATGGTGAACCCGATGGAAGTTGTCTGGGTGGTATCGGCGGCGACGACGATAAGTGTCACGATGAGTGTCATGTTGGTGAAGACGACGACGATGGCGAAGGTGAGCGAGCGACTGGGTGAGTGTCTGGGCTTGTTGGTGACTGCGATAGCGATGGCAAAGGTGAGTGTCACAGCGGTGCTAGCGATGGTGACAGCGACGGGTTTGGGTTTGGGTTCGATTTTGGGTGCGATGGAAGCGATTGATGAGGCTATTGGTTAGCGATGGCGGAAGCGATTGTTTGGATGGTTTGTGGAAGTGATGGTGAGATGGTTTGGGGATAGATGACTTGAAAGATCAAGCATTTGCCGTAGCGTCGGCTCGGAGGAAGGGAGATGCGAAGGAAGACTTTGCTTGAGGGTTCAAGCGGTTGCCGTAGCGTCAGCGGCGGGTGAAGGGGATGCGAAGATAGAGGGTGACGTCCGATCAAGGGTAGGAGGATAAGCACTCTACTAAAGCCTTGATTAAACTGAACGTAAGTAAAACAATAACAATGTTTGAACTTAAATACTAAAGGCGAGAACTCGGATGGGCCGAGTCGAGCCTAGTGGGCTAGCCCATGAAAGCATGCAAAGGCACACACCCTAAATATGGAAATAACTATAAAAGAAAAGTGTCTAAAACAAGCAAAATACCAAATATAGTAATTCTCAAAACAATGCCAAAACAATGGCAAATAAACCTCTAAGTGTCAAAACCCGGTGGCGGCGAGAGCATGGGCACAGACAAGGCGAGCGAAGGCGACGATGGGTCGGTGGGCTCGGAAGTGGGTGCACCCGGTGCCGGCTGCGATGGGCTTGTTTCTTCGATGCCGATGGTGGCGAGGACGACGAGTCTGGGTTCTGTCTCTGAGCTTCCTTGGCTAGCGATGACGCGTGCGACTAGGGAGTGCACGGCGTCGGCGATGGCCTTGGACCTGGACCTTGTCACTGGGCCCTCTGAGCGAAGGCTCATGGCGTTCTCCTCGTCTGTGGCCGTCATGGGAGGCGGGATCACATCAGCAGGTATGACTCTACCCCTGGTCAATCTATTTCTACTAATGTACGTGCCCATGCCTCAGGTTCTGCCGCGTCTGGCCAAGGCCGCCAGCCGAAGCCCGTGACGCCACCCACTGCGAGTCGCGCGCCCGCGCCCAGGACATCGTCAATGGGCACTGAGCGAGCATGTGACTTGGAATGCTATAAGTGTGGAGGCAGAGGCCACTACAAGAAGGATTGCCCTAATTCGAAGAAGGTGTTTTTCTCCTCCACTGCCGCCGGCTACGAGTCATACGAGGAGGAAGAGGCCCCACTTGAGGCCATAGAGGAAGGCATAGAGGACGCCAATGACGCTTACGAGTGTGAGGATGTCGCGCTCCATACGGGCACACCTTTGAGCCTTGTGACACGGCGCATCCTCACCGTCAAGGAAGCGAGCCTTGTTGACCAACGCGAGAACTTGTTCCAAACCCGTTTCCTGGTCAAAACGGCTTCCTTGAGCATCATCATAGATGGAGGCATCTGCTACAACATCGTGAATGAAAAGGTGATGACACACTTCAACCTGCCCACCACACCACATCCGCAGCCCTACGGCCTCCAATGGATTTCTGCGAGCCCTGGTAACACTTTGTCTCGCCAATGCCTTATTTCCTTTGCTATTGGTCAATATTGTGATTCCATTCTTTGTGATGTCATTGCAATGGACGCCATGCATCTCTTGCTTGGGCGCCCATGGCAATTTGACAGGCGTGTGCTCCATGATGGCTATTTAAATACATATGTGTTTATTTACCATGGGAAGCGCATCACATTGCTACCAATGTCTCCCCATGAGATCTTGCAGGACCAGGTCGAGAGAGATCGCCAGAAATCCATCGAGGCCTCCGCTACAAGGCAGGAAGAGACGCATGCGGCCACGCAAAGCACAACACCACCAATTCTGGCAATTTTTCATCTCCCTCGGGCACTGTATCCAAGAAGTCAAACGCTTCAGGTGGGCCACTGATGTGACCATGCCTCCCATGATGGCCCAAGACGAGGATGAAGCCATGAGCCTACGCTCAGAGGGCCCAGTGACAAGGTCTAGGTCCAAGGCCATCGCCGCCGCCGTCGCATCACTTATCGCACGCGCCGTCGCCAGCCAAGGAAGCCCAGACGACAATCTAAGACTCGTCGTCCTCGCCACCATCAGAAGTGAAACAACGCGTTCTTTTGAAGACTTTGACACTTCGTCATCTCTCGCGATGATCTCTTCAAAGCCTTCACCGCGCTAGATGTGCTCTGTATCTGTAACATTTTTCTCAGTGAAATAATATACAGACGATGTGCTTTGGATTTTAATACTCGTTCGCGTACGATAATTTTATCCCGGTTTAATAACGTTTTCGTCTAAGAGCTGAGGAGGCAGCAAAGCCACAGGGGCGGCAATCACCGCATTTATGGCGGCGCCCGCCGTCGCCAGGCTCGAGGACTGGCGTGGTCGTCTTCCTAGCTGGGCGCCAGGCCTAGTGGCGGCGACCGCCATGCAGTACGACGCCCGCCGTAGGCAATTTGTGAGGCAGCGACCCTTGCTCTCCGCGGCGCCCGCCGTCGTTGTCCGGAGGTCTTTGCCCGATGGTCGCCGGTGAGCCTCTGACGCGCCGAAGTAGGCATGCTCCGCCTCGTCGTAGGGCCATGATTGTATTTCCTGTCAATTGGCTATAAAAGGAGGTGTTTGGGAGGGGTTTTTGAGCTCAATCCACAGCCTAAGCTCTCCCAAATTCTTGCCTCACCGGAGTTGTGCCTTGCCGGATTTTTGAAGCTTTTGCCGGAGGTCGTTTGGTGGTGTTTCCAGAGTGCCTTTGTGAAGCTTTTGGTAGCCTTGGAGGTTAGAAACCAAAGCAAGTCGAAGGAGGCCGAGTCGCTCGTGTTTTGGGTGAGTTTTCTCGCCGCTTCTGTCATCTGAATTCTTCACGGCGACCGCCGTGTTCTTCACGACGCCCGCTGTGATGAGCCTATTCGGGATTGGGTTGTAATCCCGTAACTCATGTTTCTTTGACAATGTTATATTTTGGAATTGAATGCTTTGATCATTATGTATCATTTGTATTTCATAAATTGTATTTAAACGGTAAAGCCTTGGGTGATCTCGGTAAGGAACACTGGAGTCACTGGCGGTAATACCTTTCCAAAAGGGTTAAGTTTTGGGGGTGTTACAGGTGATGTGACCCTGCCTCCCATGACGGCCCATGACGAGGACGAAGCCATGAGCCTACGCTCAGAGGGCCCAGTGACAAGGTCTAGGTCCAAGGCCATCATCGCCGCCGTCGCGTCACTTATCGCACGCGTCATCGCCAGCCAAGGAAGCCCAGACGACAATCCAAGATTCGTCGTCCTCGCCACCATCGGAAGTGAAACAATGCGTTCTTCTGAAGACTTTGACACTTCGTCGTCTCTCGCGATGATCTCTTCAAAGCCTTCACCGCGCTAGAAGTGTCACGCGTTCTTTTTAAGACATTATCTATATTTGGTATTTCCAACATGTTTACATAAATTCCTTTGATAACTTTACATAGTTTCCTCTTATAGCGTTTTAGATAGTTTCCTTTCAGTCGTTATATCTTTTAGGGTTTGTGCCTTTTGCATGCTTGCATGGGCTAGCCCACGAGGTTCGATTCGGCCCATCCGACGTCTCACCTCCCCTATTTATACCCAACTTTGTTAATGTTATTTCTCACGTTCAAGTTAAAGTTCAAGGTTTTAAGTCGAGTGTTAATTCCTCCTTCCCTTGATCGGACGTCACCCATATCTGTCTCATCCCCATTCCCTCCGCCGCCGACGCTACGGCAAACGCTTGATCTTCTCAAGCAAATATATCTTCGCATCTCCTTCACCCGCAGTCGACGCTACGACACCAACGACTTGTCCCATCAAGTCAGCTATCCCTTCATTCAATCGCTTCTGCCACCGTTACCATTCTTCACTCAAATCGCTTCCACCGCGTTCACCACCGTGACCATCATCGCGATCTTCAACGCGTTCCCTTCATCTTCACCACCGAGACGATTCACTGCGTGACTTCCCAACCAAGACTAGATCCAAAGTCATCACCTTTGGCAATTCGACTTGTCACAGGAGGCAAGGACACATCAACTGGCATCAGAGCCCAGCAGTCTTGTAAGTCACGAACTCAAGTTTCACTCTTGTTCACGAAATTTTTTCTTGCCCCCATCTTTTGCTTCGTATAAATTCGCGTGAAAAGACAGAGAAAAACCATAAAAATCAATTCTTTGCTCACCTTCGGTTTCTACAAGGTAACACCTTGGCCGAAATTTTTTTCTTGCTCCCCAAGTTTTGGTGTGTTAGGTAATTTTGTTATCTTGCATGCTAGAATATTTTGTTTCCTTATTTCATGCGTGGATAGAGTTTCCTTGTTTGCTCGATCTTGCTTTTTAGTATGTTAACCGAATTTCCTATTATAAGATATCATCAAATCTTATCTTCTCTCTTCTATCTCTAACATCACAGTTGTGATATTCTTGTTACTTAGACCTTTTTATTTTATTTCCTTTTGCAAATCCGAAAAGATCAAAAGATTAAATCTCGGATATTAAAAAAAAAAGATATCGAAAAGATATTCAAAAAAAAAAAAGTTTTCAAAGTTAGGGAAAACCAAAATAAGGCAATTCTAATCCACATCGGTCTAAGCTCATCTTCTATATCTCTCCACCATCTAGGTCAAGCTTCCTAGAAGGTACTTTCTTGCTAATTAGGTTAATTTGTTTACGTTTGTTTTAGGGTTTCAATTTGTTCTTGTTTGTTTGATTGCAACTTGCTTGATACACCATATCTTGTTCAAGCCAAGCCGCCCTCACGGCAAGCCAAACAAGCCCTACCTATGTGACCTTTGTGACTTGACTAGTGATTTGCTTGGTTGTTGTTCTTTGTTGTCTTTTGGTTCGTTTTTACTCTCATGTCTGGTCATCTTGTTATAGGCACCATGTAGATTGGACACAGTGGAGACGACCGCGAAGATAACACCACCAACCCACAACCTCCACAGTTGGGTCTGCCTCAAGACCAACCACGCGATCCCATCATGGTGTTGTCCAAAGATCAAATCTTGATCCAGGCTCTTCGACAAGAGAACGCGACTCTCAGAGCCAACCAACAAGAGGCACCCATTTTGCCAACCCCAACACCACCTAGTGGTCTGGACGCGCCGCCTCCCACTGGAGCAACCGACGTGGTCCCATCTAAGACACGCGTGGACAAAGGCAAGGGAATTATGCCGTCCACTTCTCACCATCCATCACGACTCAACAGAATGCAGAGTGTCATTGAGAGCCGCCAAGGCTTCGTTCCCAGGACGGATCGCTACGTGCCCAAAGCCACACCCGCTGGCCACGACACCGGCTCCGACCGCGACGCCGACGACTCTCGATGTGACTACTCTGAACCTTACAACTTTGATGATAGGTATGCCTCTCGGAGAACCCAGCGCCGTGTGCCAGACTCTACACCACGCGATGGCCGACGTCGTCAAGCCGCCCAAGCCGACGCGACGCCAAGAAGACCAAGCCGCCGCGACATTGGGCATACGCGACGCAATGATCAATTGAGGACCCCCCCCTCCCTAGCCCTGGAGCCATGATGTCCGCGATCACCTTCGACACCAGAGTGTTCGAACACCGCGTTACGGATCTGATGGCTATGCGTCGATCACACCCAATGTCCAAGATGACTTCGACGAGTATGATGATGAAGAGATCGAGGACTCAGGTATGGTCAACCCTAATTTTTTCACCCCCCTCTTGGAGATCCACTTGAATTACAGGATCACCCTTCGGATTGGATACCTCCACCGCGTCTCCAGCCCCAAGGAGCACACGTTCGTGACATTGGCGGCGAGCGCCGCGATGTTATGCAAAGGGACATTCGACGCGACGACTATGATGCCCAGCCGCGAAGACGTCAACGCGATGACGCCTACGCACCAAGGGATGAGTACGTCCGCGAAGATCGCCAACAACGCGATCGCCACCAGGTTGGACGCGAAAGACCACAGGGATTGTGCGCCTTTGAGAACCCTCTCTACGACGCCGCACCAAACAACGCGTTCAACCAAGGACATGACCAGCATCGATACCAACGACACCAAGTCAAGGTAAAAATTGAGCATTTTCATGGTGAATATAACCCCTCTGTTTTTCTTGAATGGGTGCAGGCTACAGAGTACACCCTTAGATATTGTCGAGTGCCACCTGAGGAGCATGTCAACGCCGCCATGCTTAACTTCCCAGGAGCCGCTCGCATTTGGTGGCATAGATTCGAAGATGACTGCATTCGTCGCCACATGACACGAGTCACAGAATGGCATCAACTAGTCTATGTGATGACCAAGAAATACGTGCCTCCAGACTACAGGAATCAAATGCGATTGGAGATTGCCATGGCTCGCCAAGGATCCATGACTCCACTCGAGTTCTTTTCCAAGCTTGAAGACATGTATTACAAGGCCAACATCTCCGTTGCACCATCGACTTTGAGGACAAAATTCTTGAGTGGCTTGAACATCAACATCCGTGATCAACTAGAGATCTTGCCAATCAAGGATTTGAACACACTCACCCACACGGCGATGCAAATTCATGCACAATTATCTCGCCGAAAGTCTTATGCATATTCCAATGGCCAACAAAGGTATTCTTCTCACCCTAGTGGATTACCTTATACTAATGTTCGACCTAGTTCCTCTACCACAGCCGCGTCTAGCCAAGCCTCCAAGGCGAAGCCCGCGACAATCTAAGACTCGTCGTCCTCGCCACCATCAGAAGTGAAACATTGCGTTCTTCTGAAGACTTTGACACTTCGTCATCTCTCGCGATGATCTCTTCAAAGCCTTCACCACGCTAGATGTGCTCTGTATCTATAATATTTTTCTCAGTGAAATAATATACAGACAACGTGCTTTGGATTTTAATACTCGTTCACGTACGATAATTTTATCCCGGCTTAATAACGTTTTCGTCTAAGAGCTGAGGAGGCGGCGACCGCCGCATTTATGGCGGCGCCCGCCGTCGCCAGGCTCGAGGACTGGCGTGGTGGTCTTCCTAGCTGGGCGCCAGGCCTAGTGGCGGCGACCGCCGTGCAGTACGGCACCCGCCGTAATTTGCCCGCCGTAGGCAATTTGTGAGGCGGCGACCCTTGCTCTCCACGGCGCCCGCCGTCGTTGTCCGGAGGTCTTTGCCCGATGGTCGCCGGCGAGCCTCTGACGCGGCGAAGTAGGCCTGCTCCGCCTCGTCGTAGGGCCATGATTGTGTTTCCTGGCATTTGGCTATAAAAGGAGGTGTTTGGGAGGGGTTTTTGAGCTCAATCCATAGCCCAAGCTCTCCCAAATTCTTGCCTCACCGGAGTTGTGCCTTGTCGGATTTCTGAAGCTTTTGCCGGAGGTCGTTTGGTGGTGTTTCCAGAGTGCCTTTGTGAAGCTTTTGGTAGCCTTGGAGGTTAGAAACCAAAGCAAGTCGAAGGAGGCCGAGTCGCTCGTGTTTTGGGTGAGTTTTCTCTCCGCTTCTGTCATCTGAATTCTTCACGGCGACCGCCGTGTTCTTCACGGCGCCCGCCGTGATGAACTGCGGCGACCACCGCCAGTGGCCAGAAGCCCCTTTGTTGGCTTGGTCTTGGTGGTCGTCGTTGTGGCGTCGTTCCTTTCGTTTTCTTTCGTCGTTTTTAGATTCGTACTGTGGTTATGTCGGATCTAACTTAGGGTTCCTTTTATGGGTCGACTCGAAGGTCGTTGTGCTGTCAGAGCTATACCCGTGTCAAGCCCGGAATCCCGTCGTTGTCGTTAGGCTTTTCTGCGGATTAAGGCAAGTGGCGGTTCGCTCTTGCTCATCGTTTCCATATTTACATTGATTATCAGTTATTTCAATTGATTAATTAATTTGGAACGATTATTACTGTGTTATTCTGGAAGTGATTTATAAACTGTTTTGAAAATCATATAATAGGTTGTATATCTGTTAGAACAGCGCTATTATCTGTGATCGCCTTTCGGGCCTTTATGTGGATTTATTCTGTAACTGTTATTGTGCTGTATCTGTGTGGTTAGCACTGTTAGTTAGGAATGTACTCGGACTTCGTCCGGTCGTTTCTTTATAATCTGGTATTGGGGTGGCTCGTCTCCATCTGGTACTATTCTAAGATCATGATCGGTCTCTTTCACAAGTGTGTAGAGGCAGGACACTTAGCTGGTGTCACAAACCTTCCGGTGTGCGTCACTCTCGACGAAACGTATACTAAAATGTGTCGTCCCAATGGTGGGGTACACATGTAAAAGTCTATAATGTGGTCTGTGTTTTGTAATATAATTCAGATAAGTGCTACTTTGACGCACAGACTTAATAAACCTTGGCGAGTAGTGTAGCTAAGTTATAGTGCAGCTAGGAAAACTCGTCTCGACTTTGATCATAGTACGTTCTCTTTCCAATCTGGACTCGCTGTATGCGGTGAGGTTGGTCGTGAACCGAAGCATCTCAGTCAGCTTTTAAATCATTGTTGTATGATCCTTTAAACTTTCCAGATTTGTCATATTTCCCTAAGACTCATTTCCGTTGGAGTCTTCTTTTGAGTTGATCTCTGTGAAGATTCAGTCTTCCAGAATCTTCCCTTGTGCATACCTCTTGTTATTTTCTGTAGAAGTATGAAGGTTGATTATCGTTATCGGTTATCATTCGAGAAATGATAAGTCTAACCTAATACAAATACATCGAACCTTCTGCTTTGTACCCTTGCTAGTCTATTCATTTAGACTAACCAACCATAATTATTCCCTTGCATGGTTGGCTGGTGTCATCCGTTCGATTCGGCACATCAGAGAGAAAGTAGCTCAGAAGAATAGAAGGACTATGGAGTCGACGGTGGTTTTCAAATATTTTAGTTATTTATTAAATCAGGTTGAGATCTTTTGGGCAATGACTTTGGTTGTAATGTGTTTTGTAAGACTTCCGCTGTATTTGGTTTAAACTCTGTGTTAGCCTATTCGGGATTGGGTTGTAATCCCGTAACTCATGTTTCTTTGACAATGTTATGTTTTGGAATTGAATGCTTTCATCATTATGTATCATTTGTATTTCATAAATTGTATTTAAACGGTAAAGCCTTGGGTGATCTCGGTAAGGAACACTGGGGTCACTGGCGGTAATACCTTTCCAAAAGGGTTAAGTTTTGGGGGTGTTACAGGTGATGTGACCCTGCCTCCCATGACTGCCCAGGACGAGGATGAAGCCATGAGCCTACGCTCAGAGGGCCCAGTGACAAGGTCTAGGTCCAAGGCCATCGTCGTCGCCGTCGCGTCACTTATCGCATGCGTCATCGCCAGCCAAGGAAGCCCAGACGACAATCCAAGATTCGTCGTCCTCGCCACCATCGGAAGTGAAACAACGCGTTCTTCTGAAGACTTTGACACTTCGTCGTCTCTCGCGATGATCTCTTCAAAGCCTTCACCGCGCTAGAAGTGTCACGCGTTCTTTTTAAGACATTATCTATATTTGGTATTTCCAACATGTTTACATAATTTCCTTTGATAACTTTACATAGTTTCCTTTTATAGCATTTTAGATAGTTTCCTTTCAGTTGTTATATCTTTTAGGGTTTGTGCCTTTTGCATGCTTGCATGGGCTAGCCCACGAGGTTCGATTCGGCCCATCCGACGTCTCACCTCCCCTATTTATACCCAACTTTGTTAATGTTATTTCTCACGTTCAAGTTAAAGTTCAAGGTTTTAAGTCGAGTGTTAATTCCTCCTTCCCTTGATCGGACGTCACCCATATCCCTCTCATCCTCATTCCCTCCGCCGCCGACGCTACGGCAAACGCTTGATCTTCTCAAGCAAATATATCTTCGCATCTCCTTCACCCGCAGTCGACACTACGACACCAATGACTTGTACCATCAAGTCAGCTATCCCTTCATTCAATCGCTTCCGCCACCGTTACCATTCTTCACTCAAATCGCTTCCACCGCGTTCACCACCGTGACCATCATCGCGATCTTCAACGCGTTCCCTTCATCTTCACCACCGAGACGATTCACTGCGTGACTTCCCAACCAAGACTAGATCCAAAGTCATCACCTTTGGCAATTCGACTTGTCACAGGAGGCAAGGACACATCAACTGGCATCAGAGCCCAACAGTCTTGTAAGTCACGAACTCAAGTTTCACTCTTGTTCATGAAATTTTTTCTTGCCCCCATCTTTTGCTTTGTATAAACTCGCGTGAAAAGACAGAGAAAAACCATAAAAATCAATTCTTTGCTCACCTTCGGTTTCTACAAGGTAACACTTTGGCCGAAATTTTTTTCTTTCTCCCCAAGTTTTGGTGTGTTAGGTAATTTTGTTATCTTGCATGCTAGAATATTTTGTTTCCTTATTTCATGCGTGGATAGAGTTTCCTTGTTTGCTCGATCTTGCTTTTTAGTATGTTAACCGAATTTCCTATTATAAGATATCATCAAATCTTATCTTCTCTCTCCTATCTCTAACATCACAGTTGTGATATTCTTGTTACTTAGACCTTTTTATTTTATTTCCTTTTGCAAATCCGAAAAGATCAAAAGATTAGATCTCGGATATTAAAAAAAAAAGATATCGAAAAGATATTCAAAAAAAAAAAAAGTTTTCAAAGTTAGGGAAAACCAAAATAAGGCAATCCTAATCCACATCGGTCTAAGCTCATCTTCTATATCTCTCCACCGTCTAGGTCAAGCTTCCTAGAAGGTACTTTCTTGCTAATTAGGTTACTTTGTTTACGTTTGTTTTAGGGTTTCAATTTGTTCTTGTTTGTTTGATTGCAACTTGCTTGATACACCATATCTTGTTCAAGCCAAGCCGCCCTCATGGCAAGCCAAACAAGCCCTACCTACGTGACCTTTGTGACTTGACTAGTGATTTGCTTGGTTGTTGTTCTTTGTTGTCTTTTGGTTCGTTTTTACTCTCATGTCTGGTCGTCTTGTTATAGGCACCATGTAGATTGGACACAGTGGAGACGACCGCGAAGATAACACCACTAACCCACAACCTCCACAGTTGGGTCTGCCTCAAGACCAACCACGCGATCCCATCATGGTGTTGTCCGAAGATCAAATCTTGATCCAGGCTCTTCGACAAGAGAACGCGACTCTCAGAGCCAACCAACAAGAGGCACCCATTTTGCCAAACCCAACACCACCTAGTGGTCTGGACGCGCCGCCTCCCACTGGAGCAACCGACGTGGTCCCATCTAAGACACACATGGACAAAGGCAAGGGAATTATGCCGTCCACTTCTCACCATCCATCACGACTCAACAGAATGCAGAGTGTCATTGAGAGCCGCCAAGGCTTCGTTCCCAGGACGGATCGCTACGTGCCCAAAGCCACACCCGCTGGCCACGACACCGGCTCCGACCGCGACGCCGACGACTCTCGATGTGACTACTCTAAACCTTACAACTTTGATGATAGGTATGCCTCTCGGAGAACTCAGCGCCGTGTGCCAGACTCTACACCACGCGATGGCCGACGTCGTCAAGCCGCCCAAGCCGACGCGACGCCAAGAAGACCAAGCCGCCGCGACATTGGGCATACGCGACGCGATGATCAATTGAGGACCCCCCCCTCCCTAGCCCTGGAGCCATGATGTCCGCGATCACCTTTGACACCTGAGTGTTCGAACACCGCATTACGGATCTGATGACTACGCGTCGATCACACCCAATGTCCAAGACGACTTCGACGAGTATGATGATGAAGAGATCGAGGACTCAGGTATGGTCAACCCTAATTTTTTTCACCCCCCTCTTGGAGATCCACTTGAATTGCAGGATCACCCTTCGGATTGGATACCTCCACCGCGTCTCCAGCCCCAAGGAGCACACGTTCGTGACATTGGCGGCGAGCGCCGCGATGTTATGCAAAGGGACATTCGACGCGACAACTATGATGCCCAGCCGCGAAGACGTCAACGCGATGACGCCTACGCACCAAAGGATGAGTACATCCGCGAAGATCGCCAACAACGCGATCGCCACCAGGTTGGACGCGAAAGACCACAAGGATTGTGCGCCTTTGAGAACCCTCTCTACGACGCCGCACCAAACAACGCGTCCAACCAAGGACATGACCAGCATCGATACCAGCGACACCAAGTCAAGGTAAAAATTGAGCATTTTCATGGTGAATATAACCCCTCTGTTTTTTCTTGAATGGGTGCAGGCTACGGAAGATACCCTTAGATATTGTCGAGTGCCACTTGAGGAGCATGTCAACGCCGCAATGCTTAACTTCCGAGGAGCCGCTCGCATTTGGTGGCATAGATTCGAAGATGACTACGTTCGTCGCCACATGACACGAGTCACAGAATGGCATCAACTAGTCTATGTGATGACCAAGAAATACGTGCCTCCAGACTACAGGAATCAAATGCGATTGGAGATTGCCATGGCTCGCCAAGGATCCATGACTCCATTCGAGTTCTTTTCCAAGCTAGAAGACATGTATTACAAGGCCAACATCTCCGTTGCACCATCGACTTTGAGGACAAAATTCTTGAGTGGCTTGAACACCAACATCCGTGATCAACTAGAGATCTTGCCAATCAAGGATTTGAACACACTCACTGTTGAATTCCTTAGGTTTTGATGGTTACAAACACTCAACTAATATGTGTATCAAGTGTTTCAGGGACAAGAAGAGTTATCCCAGGGAGCTTTGCAGCACATGATCTCAGAGGGAACAAAGGCTTGCTTAGCGCTTTGTTACCTCTCAAGGAACTGAAGTGACGGACCAGATCAAGACTGAAAAAGGAAAGAAGTCATCCAGCGTGCTGAGTTAAGGAAACAAACCAAGAAGCCACGCGGTAGAGGATGAAAACTTCGGCTCCAAGGATCAAGCCGGATTGCGCGAAGATATGGAGAGAGAAAACCCGATCGTGTTGATCCTAGGAATCTTTCCTAAGATAAGGTGATTGGAGAGAGAAGAACGTTATCCAATCGGTTGGATTAATTAAGGAACTCTTTCCTTAATTAATATAACCGGTTGTGATATTATATCTTCCAAACAAAATCATATCTTTGAAATCCGTTATCAGAATTTCCTATCTTATGTTGATTAGGGTTTTAGCCGTGTTGTATTTAAGCGAAGTGAGGATTCTTTTCTTAGGTACGACTTTACGACTCAGAGCGAAAAAAAAGAAAGAAGGTGAAGTGCATGTGAGTCTTTGAGAGTTGAGTTCGATTCATCGTTGTAGTAGAGGCTTCGAGTCTAGCTGGTTGTTTAGAGGTCGAAGTCCAGGATACAAGTGTAATCGAGCAAGAAATTAATAAGACAAGTACGCGTTTCAAAATTCTCTCAAGCGGAAGCTTGAAGGTAGTGGTTTTTCCTTGAGAAGCTAGTTTTGCTAATCAGGGTTTTTACTATACATCGTGAGTTCGTTCTATTATCTTTCTTGCTATATTTATCCGCTGCAACTTCTGTGGGAACAAAGCTTTTGTTCCCTCAGACGTAACTCTAACGATCCAACAATTGGTATCAGAGCCTGGTGCTCTAGATTGTTTTCGTTACAGAATTTGTAGGAAAGATGTCGTCGTCAAGCAATGCAATCGGTGATTCATTCTGGAAGCCGCCAATGCTGAAGGCCAGTGAGTATGATTGGTGGGTGTAACAAATCGAGTCCCATATCTGTTCCCTCGACGGACAGATCTGGAGAGTCATAGAAGTCGGTCCTTTGGTTATCAAGAATGACGAAGATGAGACTAAGCCAAAACCAAAGATCGACTACACCGATGAGGACTGGAAGAAATCGGAGAAAAACAACAGGGCCAAGAAGATCCTCCACATGGCTCTTTCTCCCTCAGATCTCAAGAAAATCATGAGCTACAAAACTGCTAAGGAGATCTGGGATGCTTTGAAGCACCTTCATCAAGGAAATGAAGACACGAAGAAGAACAAGATCCTTTCTCTGATCAAGGAGTACGACCAAGTTTCTCAAGGAAAGATGAACACATTCAAGAGTACTACTCCAGGTTCCATGGGCTAGTTGGTCAGCTTCAGTACCTTGGTGAAACAATGCCAGACTGGAAGTTGACTCATCACTTCATGCAAGGTCTCAACACTCAGTGGGATGCCATTGCTCTTGCCCTCTACTCTCAAACAGACGTCAAGACTATTACTATGGAAGAGGTGGTTGCTAAGCTGGAAAGCAACGCCTCTGTCTATAACCATAAGATAAACAAGAAAGGAGAGGAGAAGGCGAAGAGCATTGCCCTGAAGGTGGAAAGGGCATTTGATCTGTCTCAAACGGGCGATGAAGATGAGGATGGCGATGAAGATGTTGCTCTTATCACAAGGGCAATGAGGAAGATATGGTCTCGGAACAAGGACTCGCCCAGTTCCTCTTAAGGGAACAGAGACATGAAAGATGTGGTTTGTTACCACTGTCAGAACAAGGGACACATGGCCAGAAACTGCTTCAAGAAGAAGGCAGGAATGCCTCCAGCAAATGAAGGGAAGCAAGCAATGGTTGCCACCTGGGGAGAATCAGACTCAGATGACGAAGATTCATCACATTCCAGGGATGTATGCTTAATGGCCGTTGAAGTTCCAAACGAGACAAAGGGAGAGGTAATCAACGATGAGGTAACTGAATCTGATCTTATATCAAGCTTAAGATGCAAATCTAAAGAAAGCTTGATCTCTCTCATTAAGAATCTCATTCGCGAGAGTAGTCTTTTCAGTGAGCAACTCGAAGAGAAAGATGAATCGATCTCAGGTCTGATCGAAGAAAATCAGGTTTGGGCTGAAAAAGTGCTCACGCTTGAGAAAGGTTCATCTTCCTCTTCAAACACATGCTCTGAGTGTCCAGAACTCACTGAAAAGATTAAGTCTCTAGAGTCCACTGTTTCCTCACTCGAGGCTGAGTCTTTAATGTTAAAACTAGGAAATGCAAAACTTTCTAGTGATCTAACCAAACTCAGTGAGGAACAGAAGGACGAGCCAAAAGGTATTGTCTTTGTTGCAGCCAATGAAAAGAAACCTGAAAAGAAGGAAGTACCTCGCTTTGGAATTGGCTATCAACCTAAGCTTTCTGTTGATGACACTAAGAAAAAAAGATCCAAAGTCGAAGGAAAACAGTCTGTAAAAGAAAAGGGGGAATGTTCCTCCGGAGGAAACAAAGGCAAAGACTGTTCTAATTCGACTGAGGAAGGCAAGGCTTGGTATCATGGACAGAAGGCTCATGCAATCTGGCTGAAGCAATCCCAAAGCAGTAAGTCCAATAATATTGATTTTCATTCAAGGATTGCTAACAAAATAATTTGGCCAGGACAGAGCAAGTATGTAGATCTGAAGTGTCAAAGGGTCTGTTGGTATTGCGGGCATTCTGGTCATTACAAGCAAGAGTGCCTGCTGAAGCAACATAATGAGGAGATTGCTCGCACTACTAGGGAGCATATAGAAGTTGAACCTCCTAAGATTAGATATGTTGCTCCCAAACCCAGAAAGTATAAGCTTGTCTGGGTTCGCAAGAACTAACTCTTTCTGTGCAGGATAAAGTGAGGAATGTTCCCAGTGTTTCATTCATACAAGGGTCAGTTACTTGACAGGGAACAAAGCGAGTCTCACCTCACTTCTGCATGGAATGTTTGAGACTCAAAGGCCTGGTGTCAAAGGTAAAGGAGATGTGGATAAGGAACTGTTGACTAATTTGGTCCTTGTGTGAAAATTCCAGGTACCATGTACATCTAGAAAAGACATCATTGTGTCGAGAGAGATTGGCAAATAAGGAATCTCGTGGAACAAAGAATCAAACGCCATTTTTCTCAGTAGAACACTTGTTGGGGAACTCTACATTCAGTTCCATACGAAGCCTGGTTTGTTCCCCTAACTACATGTCTATCTGTTGTGTTCCCTCGATGATTGGCTAAATTACGTGGTAAATTGTGAAAGATAATTTTTCATGTCCTGATATTCATTCGCTTCCTTGGGTATTAATTAAACTTCAGCTTGATTATATGCTTTTACTTCCTTGATATACTGAACGTCTTGCATGGTCATCTATGTTTTCATATGTCACATAAATCAGCTTTATTTCGACCCAAAAGAATCAACTTGATGTTTTGTTCCCTCATCATAAGCCCAAATGATAGTTGATTCTACAGCTTACCCAGACCGTCATGCTTAAAGTCTCCTACGAGCCCCTCTTATCATCCACATCTGGAGACCTCTTAGGCATGATGTAAAATTCAATCGCAAAAATCATATATTTTGGTGTGGTGGTCTTTTGTACCCTCTATGGTAACTAACCCCCTGCATCACACCCTTCTACTTTTTGGATTGGCGGGAAAACGATTCGGCTTATGTGCTTGCAGGTTGAGGTGACGTGTGTTTATAGGAAGTAATGATGGAAATTTGTGTTGAGCCGCGTCGTGCATTTAGGGCTGATTTGATGGAAGGAAGTTGGGAAGAGGGTTTCGGATGGATTAGTCGGATTTGAACGAGATATTGATTTTATTTTGGGAAGTTGGAAGATTGCGATTATTATCTCTTGGAACTAGATCAGATTCGGCATTATCTTTGGAAACTTTTGAAGATCTTGTGAGGGCTATATATTGTGGCTTCCGGGTATGTTTCCTCCTCACTGTTTCCTTATCTTCCTCAAGTTATCTTCCTCTTCCTCTCTGCCTCTCGTCTTTCCAGTGCTCTCTCTCTCTCTCACACAAAAATGGCCTCAAACACTAACCTTGCCCAAGACCTCCAAAACCTCCTTACCAAACTGTCCTCCATGGGGACAGACCCCGCTCTCCTTGCCGCCATTACCCAGTCCCTACCTTCCACCTCCACCACCCCAACGACCACCACTGTTACCCCTCCACCATCACCCACCCAGGACCAACTCGCCATGGTCCCCTACATAGCCCCAATCGCCCCAAACTCAGACCCCGCTCCACAAAACCTTAACCCTAACACCGCTCATGCCGTCCCCACAGCCATCTCCTCTACTAACTTAGAGGAGGTACATTCCTCGCCTACCCATCCCGATCTCATTGAGGAGGAGACAGAGGAGTTGCACGGTCAAGGGACCCCGGTCACGGTGGAGGAGCACCTGGCCGTCAAGGAGAAGATTCAGTCAGTGGTGAGAGACCTCTCCAGGGAGCTCGCTGAGGAAGAGGACGTGGAGGAGCCCCCAAAGGCCCCTAAGGCGTCCGGCAGGGTGAAGACTGCCTGCTCCTCCAAGCGGAAGACACGCTCTCAGAGGAAGTCTGAGAAGGCGATAATGGTGAGCTCCGATGAGGAGTCGGTACCCCTCTCCGGGAACAAAGCAAAGAAAGCCAAGGTGTCTGCCGTTCCCGTCCGTCAAAGCCAGCGTCGTCTGCCGGCCAAAGCCAAAGGAAAGGCAGTGGCGGCTGATGATGTTAAAGATGTGAGCCACAAGTCTGTGGTGAAGGAGCTGCTGCTGGACCCTGAGTTCCTCAAGGATAACTTTCTGGAGGGGGTGCTTGACATCTTGAAGGCTCAGAAATGGAGCAAGCTGTTTGTAGATGAAGTGGAGATGGATGAGGAGTTGCTGAGGGAATTCTATTCCACGTTTGTTATGGAGGTGAGGCCCCATGCTGTTCTGGGGAGCTACAAGTTGAATGGGGAAGTTCATGTTTTCTCAAGCATTGAACTAGGAATGGCTCTGGGAGTTCCTCACGAAGGGTATGGAGAATACCCAAAGGGCAGGTGGCCAAAAGATTCCGCCTACTCAGAGTCTGTGCTGGCTGTTGCAGGGATTGAGAATGCTCAAGGCAGTGCCGATCTCGACATCTCTGAGATGTCTGTTGTTAACAAAGTACTGTACCACTTCCTCATCAGCAACATCACACCAAGGGGACATAAGAGGAACCGGCTTCTGATCTTAGACATTGTCCTACTGTCCCTACTGCTGAAGAAGGAGCCCGTTTGCCTCCCTATGATTCTGATACAGCACATGGCTCATGCCAGGAACACCACCCAGCATGCTCTTCCCTTCCCTCGCGTTGTCAAGAAGATCCTTGAGTACCACAAAGTATATAACGCGTCGGAGGAAGTGAGCATCTTCTCCTGCCCCTTCAATGCGAGTAATCTACACAAGATGCAGTTTGTTCTTCAAGAGGATGAAGGCTGGGTGAAGGTTGAGGGTGCTCCTGCAGTTTCTGAGGCGGTGGAGGAGTCTGAGGCTGATAGCTCTGAGGGGGAACTGAGCGAGGAGTCGTCTCTTGGGAAGGACGTGAGGAGTCTCTACAAGGATGTGAGGACTCTCATGGCAGATGTGTACGCGCTCATTTCTCATCACGCATCGGCTCAACCGGTTGGTCACAGTGGTGCCTGATCGCTTACCTGTTGTCATTTCCCCTCTTTTGTTCCCTTACCTGTCTATCTCTCCTAGTTGTTTTTTTCTTGTTATCTGGTTTATGTGCCCGGTGTGGCATTCTGACAATGTTTGATGTTTTGTCTGTTTTGGTGGTATTTGCATGTTTTATGTTTTTTTTTTTTAATTAATGACAAGGAGTGCTTTTGTTTATCTGGCTGTGAATTTTCTCTCTAACTCTTTACTGTGTTTTTGATGATGCCAAAAGGGGGAATGTGACAGGTAGCATTGGTTGAGGGGGAACAGAATAGGTAAAACGTATTGCTGGACTTAGGGGGAACTAACAGTGCATTAGTGGGAAACTTTCTTTTCATATGTTGTCTTTTTCTAGCTAGTATATGCTTTATTGTTATGGGTGTTTGTCACCATCAAAAAGGGGGAATTTGTTGAATTCCTTAGGTTTTGATGGTTACAAACACTCAACTAATATGTGTACCAAGTGTTTCAGGGACAAGAAGAGTTATCCCAGGGAGCTTTGCAGCACAAAATCTCAGAGGGAACAAAGGCTTGCTTAGCGCTTTGTTACCTCTCAAGGAACTGAAGTGACGGACCAGATCAAGGCTGCAAAAAGAAAGAAGTCATCCAACGTGCTGAGTTAAGGAAACAAACCAAGAAGCCACGAGGTAGAGGATGAAAACTTCGGCTCGAAGGATCAAGCCGGATTGCGCGAAGATATGGAGAGAGAAAACCCGATCGTGTTGATCCTAGGAATCTTTCCTAAGATAAGGCGATTGGAGAGAGAAGAACGTTATCCAATCGGTTGGATTAATTAAGGAACTCCTTCCTTAATTAATGTTTTGGGGCGAAAAGATCGGACGACCTAAATCGCCTTAGACGGGGTAACTAGTCGATCGAATGATAAAAAACAATCCAAACCAAACAAGCAATAGATAAACAAAGAATAAATATGTAATAGCGTGATGGTTTTATTAGATGTCGTGTTTAATCAGACTGAATCGTGATACAACTTATCGTGATAAAACCAGAGATCGAGTGGGACTCGACCAGTGACTTGTGAGTGGCGACCGGCGGGGGTCAGGCGTAGGAAGCCGTTAGAGAGCTAGATTGAGAGCGAGAGTGCTATTCTGGTGTGTTTTCTGAGTAAGAATGTTCGTGTGTCTTGCGCAATTGTGCGTGTCGTTTCTTATCCTCTTTGTCGTCCCGATATGGTAAGTCTTTCACCCTTGTTACCGTTTTGCATTTCTTGCCGAACGTTTCATCTTCAATGTTGAGAGTAATGGCGAAGATTGCGCCATTGAATCTCTGTGATTACGTTGGTTTTAATGTTATGGCCGTTGCGTGATCTGGGCATTAAATGCGTGGCGAGATCCTTGCGATCCTGTCGGATGATACTCGACCAGAGAAGTCTCGTCGGCTCCTCTGGGCTTTTCCTCTGTTCTTCCGATCTGCAGTGGGCCTGAGTTCGATCCACTTGATCCGTCTTTCTCATGGGATGCCAGGCCCAACAATAGCCCCAAGTTGTCATGGGCTTACGGTTTAGGCAAGTAGACCGAAATCCGTGGCAACTTCTCTGGACACGATCTCCACCGTCCTTTTTGGCGCGGTTGCACAGGTCGACGTGGCTTGCGATTAGGGCATGACGCGACGTCTCTGCAGGTCATGATATCTTTCCATAAATTCTGAGCAGGGGAAACGATTAGTCTTCATCTTCTTCCTTTGCAAGTTTCTTGGTCTCTCTCGTCATAGCTTTCTGATTTTTCCTAGCTATAGCTCTCCAATTCCCCTCCCTCTCTATTCTCGAGATGGTTTCTCTTGAGGCTCTGAGTCGTCGAAGACTCTTTCCGACGCTAGAGAAGGTGAAGTTCCTCCCCATTTTATCTTGACGGAGTCGGATGCGCTGGTTAGCACTTTGTCAGAGGCGGAACTGGATCAAGTCCTCCAAGTCGGGGGCTTTCCTCCGGAGACAATCGCTAGGCCGCCTCATCTAGACGAGAGGGTCAACGCGCGTTACGAAGGGTGGATTTGCTTCTATGTGTACCCGTTTAGAATAGGGCATAAATTTCCTTTTTCTTCTCTTGTCAGAGGTTTTCTAGCCACTTTGGCGTTAGCGCCGTGTCAAGTAATGCCTCAGGCGTGGAGAGTCCTTAGGGTTTTAGACCTCGTGAACGTCCAAACTGGAGCTGGTTTTGATTTTGATGCTTTGTGGTATAATTACTTCATCGGGTCGAAGAGTTCTTCCCGTGTGCAACTGCGTATCCGACGTGGTCGGAAGCCCTTGGTACAGACTCCTGATGTGAACGACCGTGGATGGGGGTCGAAATTCTTTTTTGTCAAACGTTCTTCTCTGGAGAAAGAAGGAGAATGTCCATTTCTGTTGACGGAGTGGCGGATCGACAGTATGTATTTGTCTTCTCTCCCACGCGTTTATGTGTTTTAACACTCTGTTTTTAACTTTCCTTTTTTATAGTCCCTGAACCGAAAGATTTGGAAGTTAACAGCCGATCAGAGGGCTTGTCCAAGATCATCCTTGGGGTTCCAGTGGCTGAGAGGAAGTTTGTAAACGTCAATCTCTTGTCGACGACCCCTGTTTCTCAAGAGGATATGTCGAACGTATCGTCATCTCGTGTGAAAGGTAGACATCCGACTCTGGGAGCCTCTTGTGACTGTCTTTTGTTTTGTCGTGTGTTTTAGGGTTCTGTTTGTCATATCAGGTTCTCCCGGTGGTCGAGCGAGTACTCATTTGAGAGTCGCTTCTGGAAAAAGCTTGATCGAGCAGAGGAAGGCGACGGCCAAGGCTGCGTCGAGCAAGCCGCTTCTGGTGGACCTGACAGCGCCAGCCAAGGCCAGCTCGAAGAGGAAAGCAAGTGCTTGCTCCGAAGATGTCAAGGCGGAGGAGGTCTTCAAGAAGAATAAGGCCGTGACTGCTGAGGGGATTGGCAAGATTGGTGCCATTGGGCGGTCGATTGCTGACCTTTTTCACGCTCAAGATCCGACTTTGAAGTCGGAGGTCGACGATGTCTCTCCCCTCGACTGCATTGGTGAAGCGGGGTGCTCCGCGTGGAAGGTGAATCGTCCTTTTGTTTGTGTCTTTTTCTTTCGTTCGACCACGTTTTCTGATCGTCTGTTGTGTCGTCGTGTGAGATTGCAGTCTTTTCAGTATCTTTTGGGGGCATACTCTGGCATCAAGGCGATGGTCGCCAAGGCCGAGGAGCGGGCTGCTAGGTCAGAGTCCGACCTCGCGTCCTTGAAGACTAAATTAGAGGGAGCGGAGAGTCGCTGCCGTGAAATCGAGCGTCGCCTCCCCAGGGAGTTAAAGAGTTGTCAAAGGGAGTTGGTCGCATGTCAGAGGGAGTTTGAAGAGTGTCGGGCAAGCGTTGAGGAGGAGGTGAAATGGGCTCGGATCGTCGATGGCGAGATTGCTGGCGACGTTGGGGCCTTTTATGCTGTGAAGTCGCGCATCGAAATGATCGAAGAGTTCAACGAAGGCAAGCACGGGCTATGGGACCTGAATGCGGAGAAGGAGACTCTGGACTCCATGTTCCCAAATGGCGATCCTGGTCAGGAGTTGTTCTGCTTAGCCGGTGTCAGCGAAGAAGCCGCGGATGAGGGCGTCGACGAGGACGAAGCCCACTCTGGCGATGTTAAGCCGACCGATGAGGTAGCCCCATTGGAGCCAGTCCCTGCCGAAGGTAATGCCGTCGTCCTCGACGCCTGATTCATTTTCTTTGCGTATTTTGACGTTGTTTGTCCCATTTGTGTGTGGGTTTAGACATTTGGTGTTTTTGGATACTGTGTGTTTTGGCGACCCGTCCACCATCGCGGGTCGCAGAATATTTCTGTTTGATGAAGTCCTACAGATGTGTAGGCAGACAATGTGGTTTGGCGACCCGTCCATCATCGCGGGTCGCGTATTTGTATAAAAATGCTTTTATTTCGATGCAATTGTGTGTTTACATATAGAGTCATATGCTAGTCTGTTTCGTACATGTTCGTCGGACTTTTAAAAAAGTTGTCGACGACGTTTTGTATTTTGTGTGCGTCGGTTTCACCCGTGTGCTCCGTCAAGTGGGGTTTCACCGTATGTATGTATGTAGAGCAGGCCTGCGATGTGTTTGTCTATGTGTTAGTCATGACATTATGCCGGGGAGGTAAGCAATTTGTTTATTGCGTAAATATAACAAGGTGTTGTACCTTGTGTTTTGTGTAAGGCAGGCGGTGTGCCGACGTGCCTGTGTTGTCATCTCCCCGTGTTCCGATCGATCGTGTAATGTAAGCGCTATATACGGATGACAGGATCCATTTGCGGACGACTGGGTCCAATGTAAATGTTATTCTGCATTTGTGTTTTTGTAAGGAGGAAGTCCTCGCTTAGTGTCAGACGATGATATGTAAAAGAAAGTAGCGATGTACATGCGATATGTATGCGATAGATGGCAATGTGTATGCGATAGCATGCGATATGTGGCAATGTATATGCGATAGCATGCGGTATGTAGCAATGTATATGCGATAACATGCGATATAAAGCAATGTATAGAATTTGTGTGATGTTTTACCTCGTCGGTTCAGAAATGGTAGAGCTTTAGATGTGCTGCGTTCCAACTTCTTGGGATCGGTTGTCCGTCTTTGTCTTCTAACTGATATGCTCTTTGTCCGACCACTTCGGTGATCAAGTAAGGTCCTTCCCATTGTGGTGCTAGCTTTCCGTCGGATGGATTCTTGGTGTATTCCATGGCGTCTTTGTTCATTGTTGGCCAATAGTACCCGTTTCGTAGGGCCTTTCCTGAGAGGCTTCGCCCGCCAGTGTGGTTGCCACACTCTCCTTCGTGTAACGATTGCAAGATACGTCTGACTTCTAGAGTATTAAGGCATCATAGGAGTAGCCATGTAACATATCTTTTGTACAAGATGTTATCAATGATATCGTAAGAGAGTGCTTGTCGTCGGGTCGTCGGGTAGAATGCCGTCTTTTAACCACCTGATGTAAGGTAGCATCCAGTCGTCATCGGCGTCGATGATGTCCTCTTCGGGTCGGTCGCCTATTTCCATGGCGACGAGTTCTTCAAGTGATGTTGTTAACTCGATGGATGTCCTTGGGATGGCTGGCGGCATGATGTGGGCCAATGGTATATGTGGAAATTCTTTCGAGTCTAGGACAGATCCTAGATTGGTGAGTGCGTCAGCTTGGGAGTTAAGGTCACTGGGTACCTGTCGGATGTTGAATGTCTGGAATTGTCCGATTAGTTTCCTGGCTACCTCCAGGTAGGCTACCATTCTGGTATCCTTGGCGTTGTACGACCCTTGTATCTGGTTTACGACCAGCAGGGAGTCGCAGACGACTTCGATCTCTCGGACCCCTAGATCGCGAGCCAGGATGAGTCTGAATATGAGTGCTTCGTATTCAGCTTCGTTGTTAGTTGCATCCCACTCACATCTGACGGCTTGAGCTATCTTGTCCCCTTGTGGTGGTTTCAGCACGACCCCAAGCCCCGATCCTCTGGCGTTCGACGCCCCATCTGTGTGGAGCTCCCATGTACCTATCTCGTCTGTCGCGAGTAGTTGTGTCACTTCTTTAGTGGCTTCTTGCTCTAGGGTCAGACTGAAATTGGCCACAAAGTCGGCTAAGGCTTGCGACTTGATCGCCGTCCTAGGATCGTACACGATGTCGTAACCACTGAGGTGTATGGCCCATTTGGTCATTCGTCCTGTGAACTCGGGTTTCCTCATGATAGCTCTCATGGGATGATTAGTGTGAACAGTAATAGTATGGGATTCAAAATATGGTTTGAGTTTATTTGAAGCCATTACCAATGATAGTACGAGCTTTTCGAGTGACGAATACCTCATTTCGGCTGATAATAGCGTCCGACGGACGTAGGATATTGGCGACTGTTTGCCATCCTCCTCTCTGACTAGTACAGCGCTTACGGCCTACTCTGACACTGCAAGATAAAGAAATAAGGGCTCGTCGCCTTTAGGTTTGGTCAATAACATGGGACTGGCCAGGTACTCTTTGAGGTTCTAGAACGCTGCTTCGTGTTCTTCCGTCCATTGAAAGGACTTGTTCTTCTTGAGCGCGTCGTGGAAGGGTTTGCATTTGTCGGATGATTTGGAGATGAATCTGTTCAGAGCTACTATCCGACCTGTGAGCTTCTGTATGTCTTTGACACATTGGGGGGATCGGAGGTGGATGAGAGCCTTGATCTGTTCTGGGCTGGCCTCTACTCCTCTTTGTGTCACCATGTATCCTAAGAACTTCCCTGACGACACTCCAAAGGAGCATTTAGTAGGGTTTAGTTTCATGTTGTACCTTTTGAGCACCTCGAAGCTGTCGTGCAGGTGGTCTATGTGATCTTCTTTCTTTTTGGATTTGACCAACATGTCGTCGATGTAGACTTCCATCGTGTCTCCGATTTGGTCTTTGAACATTTTGTTGACTAGTCGTTGATATATGGCCCCTGCATTTTCAGACCAAAGGGCATTACTTTGTAACAATAGATACCTTGGCTGGTGATGAATACTGTTTTTTATTGGTCGTCGGGATCCATGAGGATCTGATTGTAGCCACTGAAAGCGTCCATGAAGGTGAGCATTTCGTGCCCCGTTGTGGCGTCGACCATGGCGTCGATATGGGGTAGAGGAAACGAGTCCTTGGGACAAGCCTTGTTGAGGTCTATGAAGTCGATGCAGACTCTTCATTTGCCGTTCTTCTTCTGGACTACGACCACGTTGGCTAGCCATTCAGGATAGTGGACCTCTCTGATTTTTCCTGTTTCCAATAAGCTTCTGACTTCGTCGTCTACTATCTTGTTCCGTTCGGGAGCGAACTTCCTGCGTTTTTGCTTGACAGGGGGATGAGATGGATCCACATTTAATTTATGAGTAACAACATTTGGAGATATTCCGACCATATCCTCATGCGACCATGCGAAACAGTCGGCATTGGCCCTGAGAAAGTCAAGGAGTTGTTGTCTGGTCGAGTCGTCCAAGTCCGACCCGACCCTTACCGTTTGGTTTGGCTTTGAAGGGTCTAGTGCGATCTCGTCGAGTTTTTCCATTTCTGGTTCGACGTACCTACTAGGTCCTTCGCCGCTCTGTGGTTGCTACGCGGTCTTGCGTTCGATCGCGTTCTTCATGGAAGCGACGTAGCATTCCTTTGCGATCTTTTGATCTCCTCTGATTTCTTGGACTCCCCATTCAGTGGGGAATTTGATAACTTGATGATATGTTGAAGGTACTGCCTTCATAGCGTGTATCCACGGCCTGCCAAGAATACAATTATAGGGAGACGGACAGTCTAAGACTAAGAATTTCACCTGTTGGTTGACTCCTCCAGCGTATGTGGTTAGAATGATTTCACCAGTCGTATGCTTAACCTCGCCGCTGAACCCGACCAGTGGGGTCGACTTCTTGATTAGGTCGTTCTCAGTCATACCCATTTCTTTAAGAGCATCAAGGGTCAAGAGATTTGTCGAGCTCCCTGTATCGATTAGTATTCTCCGTATTAAGCAATTTCCAATGGACAAAGAGATTACCAGACCGTCGTGGTGACCATCCGACCCGTTGGAGTCGGACTCGTCGAAAGTGACTGTCGGAAGGTCGGAAGTTCTCCTCGGCTTGAATTCCGACGCTTCGGGCTTGTCGCCCTTGCTTTCTCTGGCGTGTCGCTTGGCCGCGGAGTACGTGTTCCCACATATGTCCGATCCTCCTGAAATGGTATTGACAATTTTTGTATGGACGGGAGATGGGGGTTTGTTTTGTTTTACCTGATCTCGGTGTTCCATGGTAGCCTTTGCCCGCTCCGAGATTACATCGCGTAGGAACCCTTGTGAGAGCAGCCTAGCGACCTCCTTTTGTAGGGAGATGCACTCGTCGGTCGAATGATCGTGGTTGCCGTGGAATTCGCACCATCGACTCATGTCCTTCTTGATATCCGGTCGGTCGCTCTTTCGGGGCCATCTTACGTCTTTTCCATACTTGTCAAAACTCTTGACGAGCTCCAACACGGAAACATTGAAGTTATAAGATTGGACCCTGGGAGGCAACGCAGAGCCGTCTCTCCATTCCTGTGACCTGTCTTGGAAAGAGTTTACCTGATTTGGTTCGTTTCGAGTACGAGAATAGGGATGTGGACGTCTGTCTCGACGGTTGTCGGAGGAATGTTTTCGATCTGATGGATCGGGTCCGCGTGAGGCTTTACGCGACTCACGGTCCTCTTCCAATCTTACCTCGGCCATAGTTTTGGCCTGGACATCTTCAAAGCTTTTGCATGGGTACTTCGTACTCTCGTCGTAGAGATTGCTGTCTTTAACTAAGCCTTGTCGGAAGGCTTCGATAGACATTGTGACGTCACAGTGGGGGATTCCCACTTTCTCTTTGTTGTACCTGATAAGATAATTCCGGAGAGGTTCGTTGTACATTTGCGTGACTCGGTAGAGGTCACTCGATTGTTTCTCGTGCTTCCGACTGCTAGCGAACTGACTCTTAAAAGAGTTGACCAGATCCGCGAATGATGCGATCGTTCCCTGAGGCAAACGCATAAACCAAGTTAGTGCGGGACCCGCGAGGGTTGTGCCAAAGCTTTTGCATATGACGGCCTCGCGGCTCTCCCTTGAAATAGATGCAGCCATTAGTTTTTGTTTATAGAGAGAGATATGGTCATCTGGATCGGTGGTGCCGTCGAACGTCGCCATGTTGGGGAGATGGAACTTCTTGGGGATCTCGACCCTTGTGATTTCTTCGACGAACGGGGATTCTTCGAATCTGCCGGACGCTTCTCTCTCGATCGGTTGCGGGACTCCTGGGAGCCTGTTGAAGCGATCGTCGATTGTCTTCATATGTCAGTCGAGCGTCTGCTGGAAAAGAGCCATGATATCTGGCGGATTGGCAACCTGTGGTTCGTCGATTCGGGGCCCAACAGACCCGATCGGTGCGGAAAAGGTGACATGGTTAGTCGAAAATGGACTAGCGAAAGGAGTTTGAGACGTACCCTCAGTGTGTCCAGGACGTCGTACGCTCGGAGGCGTTGGCTCGATGTTGTCCATGTCGAGGCGTGTTCGGACGCCGCCGTGGACGGGCGCGTTCCTAGATCTTGAAGTCCCTGATTGTACCTGCGACTTAAGAGACTCATTTTCACGAGTTAGTTGCGCGATCTCGGCTTCGGATTGGGTTGACAAAACGGCTAAGGCTTCAGTTTTTTGACGTTGTTGGGCAAGTTCCTCTTGAAGGGCGGCCATTTTTTGAGAGAGTTCTTGGAACTGGGCTGGAGTAGGATTTTCGGTTGGGTTTTCTGCAGTTTGGGTTTCGTCTTCGAGACGTGGTTCTTGATTGTCAGTAGAAGGATCGATAGTCATGGTTGGAAAGTTTCGGAAGGATGATCGGCAAGTCCTCCCATGGTGGGCGCCAAATTGTTTTAGGGCGAAAAGATCGGACGACCTAAATTGCCTTAGACGGGGTAACTAATCGATCGAATGATAAAAAATAATCCAAACCAAACAAGCAATAGATAAACAAAGAATAAATATGTAATAGCGTGATGGTTTTATTAGATGTCGTGTTTAATCAGACTGAATCGTGATACAACTTATCGTGATACAACCAGAGATCGAGTGGGACTCGACCAGTGACTTGTGAGTAGCGACCGGCGGGGGTCAGGCGTAGGAAGCCGTTAGAGAGCTAGATTGAGAGCGAGAGTGCTATTCTGGTGTGTTTTCTGAGTAAGAATGTTCGTGTGTCTTGCGCAATTGTGCGTGTCGTTTCTTACCCTCTTTGTCGTCCCGATATGGTAAGTCTTTCACCCTTGTTACCGTTTTGCATTTCTTGCCGAACGTTTCATCTTCAATGTTGAGAGTAATGGCGAAGATTGCGCCATTGAATCTCTGTGATTACGTTGGTTTTAATGTTATGGCCGTTGCGTGATCTGGGCATTAAATGCGTGGCGAGATCCTTGCGATCCTGTCGAATGATACTCGACCAGAGAAGTATCGTCGGCTCCTATGGGCTTTTCCTCTGTTCTTCCGATCTATAGTGGGCCTGAGTTAGATCCACTTGATCCGTCTTTCTCCTGGGATGCCAGGCCCAACAATTAATATAACCGATTGTGATATTATATCTTCCAAACAAAATCATATCTTTGTAATCCGTTATCAGAATTTCCTATCTTATGTTGATTAGGGTTTTAGCCGTGTTGTATTTAAGCGAAGTGAGGATTCTTTTCTTAGGTACGACTTTACGACTCAGAGCGAAAAAAAAAAAAAGAAGGTGAAGTGCGTGTGAGTCTTCGAGAGTTGAGTTTGATTCATCGTTGTAGTAGAGGCTTCGAGTCTAGCTGGTTGTTTAGAGGTCGAAGTCCAGGATACAAGTGTAATCGAGCAAGAAATTAATAAGACAAGTACGCATTTCAAAATCCTCTCAAGAGGAAGCTTGAAGGTAGTGGTTTTTCCTTGAGAAGCTAGTTTTGCTAATCAGGGTTTCCACTATACATCGTGAGTTCGTTCTATTATCTTTCTTGCTATATTTATCCGCTGCAACTTCTGTGGGAACAAAGCTTTTGTTCCCTCAGACGTAACTCTAACGATCCAACACTCACCCACACGGCGATGCAAATTCATGCACAATTATCTCGCCGAAAGTCTTATGCATATTCCAATGGCCAACAAAGGTATTCTTCTCACCCTAGTGGATTACCTTATACTAATGTTCGACTTAGTGCCTCTACCACAGCCGCGTCTAGCCAAGCCTCCAAGGCAAAGCCCGCGACAATCTAAGACTCGTCGTCCTCGCCACCATCAGAAGTGAAACAACGCGTTCTTCTGAAGACTTTGACACTTCGTCATCTCTCGCGATGATCACTTCAAATCCTTCACCGCGCTAGATGTGCTCTATATCTGTAATATTTTTCTCAGTGAAATAATATACAGACGACGTGCTTTGGATTTTAATACTCATTCGCGTAAGATAATTTTATCCCGGCTTAATAACGTTTTCGTCAAAGAGCTGAGGAGGCGGCAAAGCCACAGGGGCGGTGACCATCGAATTTATGGCGGCGCCCACCATCGCCAGGCTCGAGGACTGGCGTGGTCGTCTTCCTAGCTGGGCGCCAGGCCTAGTGGCGGCGACCGCCGTGCAGTACGGCGCCCGCCGTAATTTGCCCACCGTATGCAATTTGTGAGGCGGCGACCCTTGCTCTCCGCGGCGCCCGCCGTCGTTGTCCGGAGGTCTTTGCCCGATGGTCACCGGCGAGCCTCTGACGCGGCGAAGTAGGCCTGCTCCGCCTCGTCGTAGGGCCATGATTGTGTTTCCTGGCATTTGGCTATAAAAGGAGGAGTTTGGGAGGGGTTTTTGAGCTCAATCCACAGCCCAAGCTCTCCCAAATTCTTGCCTCACCGGAGTTGTGCCTTGCCGGATTTCTGAAGCTTTTGTCGGAGGTCGTTTGGTGGTGTTTCCAGAGTGCCTTTGTGAAGCTTTTGGTAGCCTTGGAGGTTAGAAACCAAAGCAAGTCGAAGGAGGCCGAGTCGCTCGTGTTTTGGGTGAGTTTTCTCGCCGCTTCTGTCATCTGAATTCTTCACGGCGCCCGCCGTGATGTGTCGTCCCAATGGTAGGGTACACTTGTAAAAGTCTATAATGTGGTCTGTGTTTTGTAATATAATTCAGATAAGTGCTACTCTGACGCACAAACTTAATAAACCTTGGCGAGTAGTGCAGCTAAGTTATAGTGCAGCTAAGAAAACTCGTCTCGACTTTGATCATAGTACGTTCTCTTTCCAATCTGGACTCACTGTATGCGGTGACCTTGGTCGTGAACCGAAGCATCTCAGTCAGCTTTTAAATCATTGTTGTATGATCCTTTAAACTTTCCAGCTTTGTCATATTTCCCTAAGACTCATTTTCGTTGGAGTCTTCTTTCGAGTCGATCTATGTGAAGATTCAGCCTTCCAGAATCTTCCCTTATGCATACCTCTTGTTATTTTCTGTAGAAGTATAAAGGTTGATTATCGTTATCGGTTATCATTCGAGAAATGATAAGTCTAACATAATACAACTACATCGAACCTTCTGCTTTGTACCCTTGCTAGTCTATTCATTTAGACTAACCAACCGTAATTATTCCCTTGCATGGTTGGCTGGTGTCATCCGTTCGATTCGGCACATCAGAGAGAAAGTAGCTCAGAAGAATAGAAGGACTATGGAGTCGACGGTGGTTTCAAATGTTTTAGTTATTTCTTAAATCAGGTTGAGATCTTTGGGCAATGACTTTGGTTGTAATGTGTTTTGTAAGACTTCCGTTGTATTTGGTTTAAACTTTGTGTTAGCCTATTCGGGATTGGGTTGTAATCCCGTAACTCATGTTTCTTTGACAATGTTATGTTTTGGAATTGAATGCTTTGATCATTATGTATCATTTGTATTTCATAAATTGTATTTAAACGGTAAAGCCTTGGGTGATCTCGGTAAGGAACACTAGGGTCACTGCGGTAATACCTTTCCAAAAGGGTTAAGTTTTGGGGGTGTTACAGCTGTGGTATCAGAGCCAAAGGTTTTAAAACGGGTTTGGGATTTTATAAACCATTTATCCGTTTTTGAAAATGCTTTAAAAAGGGCTCTGAATTTTCAAAGTAAAAAGAATTTCAAACACCGTTCATAGTCGTGTCTTCTATATAGTCTGATGTAGTAAGCTTGCTTCTATGTCTAGAAAGAGTAACTCTATCCTCGTTATCCTATAGGATGGGTGCGTGCTTTTCTCTTGATAGGGGGTCGGAGGACGCCAAGACGGACCCGCCGTCTCCAGGCAGGCTAGATTTTCCGATTCCTCAGCGATGTTTCGAGGTTGGAGGCCCGAGTAGCCCGCTCGAGGACATCAAGTATGTGATTCCCGAGTTTGTTGTCCTTACGCCTAGGGATGCAGTGGTCACTGTAGCTGCACCTGTAGAGCCACTCAGGGGGGAAGCTGTGCAGGAAGTGGGTGAGTCGTCTAGATACGCTTTAGGGTATTTCGATGACGATTACCAGATAGAGATGGTCCCGGAAGGGGATGAGGATGAAGAAGATGAGGAAGAGGAAGAAGAGATGCTTGAGATAGATCCTGTCGAGGACAAGGATATGATCGAGATTGATCCCGAGGATGAGGATCCCATCGAAGATGATCCTGAGGAGGACCCCGAGATGGACCTGGAAGAGCAGAGCCAGGAGCCAGACAACTTGAGGCACTTGCTAGTGGACAGTCAGGAGCCGAGGGTGCAGTTTATTCCCCCCAGTCCAGAACTATCACCAGTGCCGGCTTATGCACTCATGACTGATGCTGATTGGGAAGCACTGTACACTGAGCACGGTATTGGGAGGAGTGGCCCGACCATGATCTACGAAGACTATCCGCCTACTCCGCCTCGGAGAAGAAGGAGATCAGAGGATGAGTTGAGAGAGATCATTCGCCAGAGCGAAATGAGATCTCATATCGAGCAGCAGCAGCAGATGGATCAGGCGATCGCTAGCGCTTAGAGGAGGGCTGGGATAGGGGGACCTCTTATGGACGATCCTTTCTTTTCCACGACTGAGGTTGGGTCTGAGTCACCAGAGCCATGTGACCCAGGACCGAGCAGGGTGCGAAACCCATCGCCAAAGCTCGATGGTGAGCCTAGTCCGAAGAGACTTTGCACGAGTAGCCAGTCTTATAGGAGCCGTTTTGGAGCGCCTTGATGAGGATCGGCGTTGCCTATCGTAGTAGTTCCTTTCTTAGTATTACAGTATGTACTTTGTGTAATATTTCAGTATTGCGGCAAGTACTCTGTGAAACACTTTTATCTTCGATCAATTTTTGTCCTAGCGCTCGGATGATAGACTTATGTGTAGCTTGTGTAACAGTTCCAGTTCATCTATAAAATACCTAGTTGATCTATTCTGAGTAATTTTACTACATTAAGCATGTTTGAATGATATTAATGTATAAATAACTCGGAATTTGATCGGTAAACAGATGGTGAACACAAGGAACACAAGGCGAGCTGGTGTTGGGACTAGTCAGGAGCCCAGGCCAATCATAAGAGATGTTGCACAAGAGGAGCATGTATCTGAATCCCATAATCAATCCAGGGGCAATGGTCAAGATCAGAGTAATGCACCAGTAGTGTTTGATGCTGCAGCAGTGGAGACAATTCGAGGAATTGTCATGCAAGCTATCGCTGATGCTTTGCGACCAAATGTGCCACAGGCACAAGGCGTGCCAATTCCCCCACAGGTTCCTAGGTTTGAGGAGCCAGAAAACCGTGATGTCCAAGAGAATGCAGTCAGGACTAGGGACAACTATGGTCGTGCTCTGTAGACCATCAGTTCTATGAGGCCTGACAGCTTCAATGGAAAAGGGAAACCCGTCAGGGTGACCCATTGGTTCTCTCACATGGAGTGGCTGTTCCGCAATGTGATGTGTACTGAGGCTGAGAAGGTCCACATAGCTTCCTTGCAGTTGAAGGATGAGGCCAGTGAGTGGTGGAAGAGTACAGGCTTAGCTGATAGCCCTGTGTTAACCTAGTCGATGTTTAAGACCAAGATGACTGATCGTTTCTTCTCTCGAGCTATGAGGGAGGAGAAACACAAGGAGTTTCTGTACCCCAAGACTGATGGATTGAAGGTGACCGAGCTTGCAACCAAATTCAACCATCTCTTGCAGTATGCTGGACCTGAGATATCCAGTGAGGCATAAAAGATCTGGTACTTCCACGAGTGGATGAGTCCAGATATCAAGCCGTTGATGGTGCACCACACATGCTCTACTCTGGAGCAGTATGTGGATGCTGCCTACAAGCTGGAGGTGACTCTGGAGGAGTCAACGAAGAGACGCATCCGATAGAGGTCGATACAGAATCAGAATCAGAATCAGGGTGTTGGATTCAAGCGACCTGCGCCACCGTCTAGCTTTGCCAAGTCTGGCCGAGCAAAGACGGACATGACTCACGGAGGGTCAACGCAGCAGTCCAGTCAGAACAGAAGTTCAATTCAGTGTTATAATTGTGGTGCTGCTGGGCACAAAAGCAATGAGTGCCAGAAGGAGAAGAGATCGTACTTTGGGTGTGGACGTGATGGTCATCTGCAGAAGTTCTGCAAGCAGGGGAAGCAGAAGGGAGTAGAGTCGCAGCAGGGGTCAGTTCATCAGAGCAACCGACCTAGGTTCAAGCCTGCCGAGACTCCTAGCCCGTCAGTGCAGACGACTGCTCAGAACAAGGGAAAGGCCCCAGCTGTTTCTGGAAGTCAGGGTCAACGCTTGTACGAGATGCGTGAAGCAGATGGACCCAATGCTCCAATTGCTCAAGGTACTTTATACCTTCACTCTACTTCCGTGTGTATTCTGTTTGATTATGGTGCTACGCATTCCTTTATTTTGGATAGTTGTGTTATCAAGTTAGACTTAGTGTGCAACGATTCGTGCGACCCTTTCGTCGTTAGTCTTCCTAATGGAGAACGTTTGGTGGGAACCAAACATCTGTCCGACTTTCCGATTACCATTCAGGGTAAGGAGTTTGAGGCAGATCTGATCTGTATAGCCATGGCTCCATACGACATCATTCTTGGTATGGATTGGCTGACGCGTCACAAGGAGGTGATCGACTTCAGTTCAAGAACGGTGACGGTGTCATCTGGGGGCCAGTTCGTGTGCAAGTTCAAAGGTCGGAATGACGCTGATAACAGCAAGCTGATCAATGCGATGGCTGCGTTTAAGCTACTACGACAAGGATGTGTCGAGTATCTTTGCTACTTGGATTCGCCCGCGAAGGATGGACTTGAGGTTCTTGATATTCCTGTGGTTAGGGAGTTTTCGGAAGTCTTTCCGGAAGAAATTCCTGGATTACCCCCGAACCGTGACGTAGAGTTTTCAATTGATCTTGAGCCTGGTACGGCGCCGATTTCCAAATCACCATATCGGATGGCTCCAGCTGAGATGCAAGAATTGAAGAATCAACTTGAAGATCTTCTTGACAAAGGTTATGTCAGGCCGAGTGCATCGCCGTGGGGTGCTCCGGTATTGTTCGTCAAAAAGAAGGACGGATCGTTCCGACTTTGTATCGACTACCGATAGTTGAACAAGGTGACGATCAAGAACAAGTATCCTCTGCCTAGGATTGATGACTTGTTGGACCAGTTGTAGGGAGTAAAAGTTTTCTCCAAGATCGACCTGAGATCGGGTTATCACCAGCTCAGAATTCGTGAGCAGGACATTCCTAGAACTGCGTTCAGGACCAGATATGATCATTACGAGTTCGTAGTAATGCCTTTTGGGCTTACAAATGCTCCAGCTGTCTTTATGGATCTGATGAATCGATGTTTTCACCAGTACTTGGACAAGTTCGTAGTGGTCTTCATAGACGACATTCTGATCTACTCTCCGAATGAAGAAGTCCACGAGGAACATCTGCGGATTGCTTTGTCAGTCCTTAGACAACATCAGGTTTATGCTAAACTGTCCAAGTGTGAATTCTGGTTGAAGGAGGTGGCTTTCTTAGGCCACGTGATCAATAAGAATAGGGTTATGGTTGATCCCCAGAAGATCGAAGCTGTGGCAAATTGGACACAGCCCCAGAACGTGAAGGAGGTGCACAACTTTCTTGGGCTTGCCGGGTATTACAGACGGTTCGTGGAGGGGTTTTCGAAGACCGCTCTACCTATGACCAATCTACTCCACAAGGTTCACAAGAAGTTTGTCTGGAATGACAAGTGCGAGGCCAGTTTCCAGGAGTTGAAGCGACGGCTGACCTCGGCACCCGTGTTAGCACTTCCAGAAGGGAACGACGATTATGTGGTCTATAGTGACGCTTCAAAGTGTGGTCTTGGTTGTGTTTTGATGCAGAAAGGCAAGGTCATTGCTTATGCATCTAGGCAACTCAAGACGTACGAAGAAAACTATCAGACACATGATCTGGAGTTAGCAGCGGTTGTTTTTGCGCTGAAGATTTGGAGGCACTATCTCTATGGTGTTAGATGCCAAGTCTTCACCGATCACAAGAGTCTCAATTATATATTTACTCAGAAGGAGCTGAATATGAGACAACGCCGCTGGCTAGAGTTGCTCAAGGACTACGACATCGAGTTGTTGTACCATCCGGGCAAGGCTAATGTGGTAGTTGATGCACTGAGCCGGAAGACAACGCACGAGAGGGTAGTTGCTTTACATACTGCTCAGACCAAGCTGAACCGAGAGTCGTGCAACATTGAAGTTCTGTATGATCAGCGTAGATGTTTCTTGAGTATGCTGGAAATTCAGGCTACACTGCTGGATCAAATCAAGGAAAAGCAAGTTGATGACATCGTCTTGGTGAAGCTAAGCAGTGAAGTGATGGATGGGAAAGCTCCCAGTTTTGTGATTCAGGATGATGGATCGCTTTGGTTTCAGGATCGGATCTGTGTGCCAGACACAGAGAGTCTTCGTTAGTTGGTGATGAGAGAAGCTCATTCATCTGCTTATTTTGTGCATCCTGGTTCTAGCAAGATGTACAAGGATCTCAGGAAGAAGTTTTGGTGGCCAAACATGAAGTGGGATGTAGCAGACTTTGTGACAAAGTGCTTAACTTGCCAGAAGGTCAAGATCGAACACCGTAGGCCAGGTGGTGAGTTGCTACCTCTCCCAGTGCCAGAATGGAAATGGGAGGACATCGCCATGGACTTCGTCACTGGGCTACCCAAGACTCGAAGTCAGAGAGATGCTATCTGGGTAATTATGGATAGGCTTACAAAGAGTTCTCATTTCATAGCCATCAAGACAACATGGGAAACCCAGAAGTTAGTAGAAGTCTACCAGAAGGAGATTGTCCGTTTACATGGCATTCCTAAGACCATTGTATCAGATCGAGATGGCCGTTTCATGTCTAGGTTCTGGAAAGAACTTCACAAGGCCATGGGAACCGAGTTGAGATTCAGCACAGCTTTTCATCCTCAGACAGATGGCCAGTCGGAAAGGACCATCCAGACCCTGGAGGATATGCTCCAAGCTTGTGTACTCGATCGTCCGACTAGCTGGGAAGACAGCCTGAGTCTGATTGAGTTCACGTACAACAACAGCTGGCATGCTACGATCAAGATGGCTCCGTTCGAAGCTTTGTATGGTCGCAGATGCAGATCTCTGATTTGTTGGGATGATAACGCCGACAAGATTCTGCTTGGGCCAGAGTTAGTCGAGAGGACAGCTTCTGACAGTGCCTTGATTCGACAAAGGATGTTGACCGCTCAGAGTCGACAGAAGTCGTATGCAGACAAGAAGCGTAGGAATGTCGAGTTCGAGGTCGGTGACAAGGTGTTTGTCAAGGTGTCGCCCTCGAAGGGAGTTTTCAGGTTTGGTAAGCATGGGAAGCTTAACCCTCGCTACGTGGGACCATTCGAGATTCTGGATAGAGTGGGATCTCTAGAGTACCGCTTGGCGTTGCCGCCATCGGCTCATCCAGTGCATAATGTGTTCCACGTCTCTTTGCTCAGGAAGTATGTGCCAGATGAGTCTCATGTGCTGAGTTATGAGGACATCGAGATTCAAGCTAATGGTACTTATGAGGAGATGCCCATGCGCATTTTGGAGCGTCGTGAGAAGCAGTTGTGTAACAAGATCGTACCGTCGGTGTGGATTCTGTGGTCCAAGTCCGGATCAGAAGAAGTTACTTGGGAGACGTGGGAAACCGAGTCAGATATGCTCAGACGTTTTCCCGAGTTATTCTCGACCTAAGTTTCGGGGTCAAAACTTCTTTTAAGGGGGAGGAGATGTGATATCCCGTATTTTTGTAAGGTTATTTTGGGAATTTTGGATTTTTCCCGAGTACCCGTTATGTACGTCGGATTTAATTCAGAAAGTTGGAGACATTCTATAATGTGCTCTGTATCTGTAATATTTTTCTCAGTGAAATAATATACAGACAACGTGCTTTGGATTTTAATACTCGTTCGCGTACGATAATTTTATCCCGGCTTAATAACGTTTTCGTCTAAGAGCTGAGGAGGCGGCAAATCCACAGGGGCGGCGACCGCCGCATTTATGGCGGCGCCCGCCGTCGCCAGGCTCGAGGACTGGCGTGGTCGTCTTCCTAGCTGGGCGCTAGGCCTAGAGGCAGCGACCGCCGTAATTTGCCCGCCGTAGGCAATTTGTGAGGCGGCGACCCTTGCTCTCCGCGGCGCCCGCCGTTGTTGTCCGGAGGACTTTGCCCAATGGTCGCCGGCGAGCCTCTGACGTGCCGAAGTAGGCCTGCTCCGCCTCGTCGTAGGGCCATGATTGTGTTTCCTGGCATTTGGCTATAAAAGGATGTGTTTGGGAGGGGTTTTTGAGCTCAATCCACAGCCTAAGCTCTCCCAAATTCTTGCCTCACCGGAGTTGTACCTTGCCGGATTTTTGAAGCTTTTGCCGGAGGTCGTTTGGTGGTGTTTCCAGAGTGCCTTTGTGAAGCTTTTGGTAGCCTTGGAGGTTAGAAACCAAAGCAAGTCGAAGGAGGCCAAGTCGCTCGTGTTTTGGGTGAGTTTTCTCGCCGCTTCTATCATCTGAATTCTTCACGGCGACCGCCGTGTTCTTCACGGCGCCTGCCGTGATGAACTGCGGCGACCGCCGCCAGTGGCCAGAAGCCCCTTTGTTGGCTTGGTCTTGGTAGTCGTCGTTGTGGCATCGTTCCTTTCGTTTTCTTTCATCGTTTTTAGATTCGTATTGTGGTTATGTCGGATCTAACTTAGGGTTCCTTTTATGGGTCGATTCGAAGGTCGTTGTGCTATCAGAGCTATACCCGTGTCGAGCCCGGAATCTCATCGTTGTCGTTAGGCTTTTCTGCGGATTAAGGCAAGTGGCGGTTCGCTCTTGCTCATCGTTTCCATATTTACATTGATTATCAGTTATTTCAATTGATTAATTAATTTGGAACATTTATTATTGTGTTCTTCTGGAAGTGATTTATAAACTGTTTTGAAAATCATATAATAGGTTGTATATCTGTTAGAACAACGCTATTATCTGTGATCGTCTTTCGGGCCTTTATGTGGATTTATTCTGTCACTGTTATTGTGTTGTATCTGTGTGGTTAGCATTGTTAGTTAGGAATGTACTCGGACTTCGTCCGATCGTTTCTTTATAATCTGGTATCGTGGTGGCTCGTCTCCATCTGGTACTATTCTAAGATCATGATCGGTCTCTTTCACAAGTGTGTAGAGGCAGGACACTTAGCTGGTGTCACAAACCTTCCGGTGTGTGTCACTCTCGACAAAACGTATACTAAGATGTGTCATCCCAATGGTGGGGTACACATGTAAAAGTCTATAATGTGGTATGTGTTTTGTAATATAATTCAGATAAGTGCTACTCTGACGCACAAACTTAATAAACCTTGGCGAGTAGTGCAGCTAAGTTATAGTGCAGCTAGGAAAACTCGTCTCGACTTTGATCATAGTACGTTCTCTTTCCAATCTGGACTCGCTGTATGCGGTGAGGTTGGTCGTGAACCGAAGCATCTCAGTCAGCTTTTAAATCATTGTTGTATGATCCTTTAAACTTTCCAGATTTGTCATATTTCCCTAAGACTCATTTCCGTTGGAGTCTTCTTTCGAGTCGATCTCTGTGAAGATTCAGTCTTCCAGAATCTTATCTTGGGCATACCTCTTGTTATTTTTTGTAGAAGTATGAAGGTTGATTATCGTCATCGGTTATCATTCGAGAAATGATAAGTCTAACCTAATACAACTACATCGAACCTTCTGCTTTGTACCCTTGCTAGTCTATTCATTTAGACTAACCAACTGTAATTATTCCCTTGCATGGTTAGCTGGTGTCATCCGTTCGATTCGGCACATCAGAGAGAAAGTAGCTTAGAAGAATAGAAGGACTATGGAGTCGACGGTGGTTTTCAAATGTTTTAGTTATTTCTTAAATCAGGTTGAGATCTTTTGGGCAATGACTTTGGTTGTAATGTGTTTTGTAAGACTTCCGCTGTATTTGGTTTAAACTCTGTGTTAGCCTATTCGGGATTGGGCTGTAATCCCGTAACTCATGATTCTTTGACAATGTTATGTTTTGGAATTGAATGCTTTGATCATTATGTATCATTTGTATTTCATAAATTGTATTTAAACGGTAAAGCCTTGGGTGATCTCGATAAGGAACACTGGGGTCACTGGCGGTAATACCTTTCCAAAAGGGTTAAGTTTTGGGGGTGTTATAGGTGATGTGACCCTGCCTCCCATGACGGCCCAGGATGAGAACGAAGCCATGAGCCTATGCTCAGAGGGCCCAGTGACAAGGTCTAGGTCCAAGGCCATCGCCGCCGCCGTCGCGTCGTCGCCAGCCAAGGAAGCCCAGACGACAATCCAATACTCGTCGTCCTCGCCACCATCGGAAGTGAAACAACGCGTTCTTCTGAAGACTTTGACACTTTGTCGTCTCTCGCGATGATCTCTTCAAAGCCTTCACCGCGCTAGAAGTGTCACGCGTTCTTTTTAAGACATTATCTATATTTGGTATTTCCAACATGTTTAGATAATTTCCTTTGATAACTTTACATAGTTTCCTTTTATAGCGTTTTAGATAGTTTCCTTTCAGTCGTTATATCTTTTAGGGTTTATGCCTTTTGCATGCTTGCATGGGCTAGCCCACAAGGTTCGATTCGGCCCATCCGACGTCTCACCTCCGCTATTTATACCCAACTTTGTTAATGTTATTTCTCACATTCAAGTTAAAGTTCAAGGTTTTAAGTCGAGTGTTAATTCCTCCTTCCCTTGATCGGACGTCACCCATATCCCTCTCATCCCCATTCCCTCCGCCGCCGACGCTACGGCAAACGCTTGATCTTCTCAAGCAAATCTATCTTCGCATCTCCTTCACCCGCAGTCGACGCTACGACACCAACGACTTGTCCCATCAAGTCAGCTATCCCTTCATTCAATCGCTTCCGCCACCGTTACCATTCTTCACTCAAATCGCTTCCACCGCGTTCACCACCGCACCACCGTGACCATCATCGCGTTCTTCAATGCGTTCCCTTCATCTTCACAACCAAGATGATTCACTGTGTGACTTCCCAACCAAGACTAGATCCAAAGTCATCACCTTTGGCAATTCTACTTGTCACAGGAGGCAAGGACACATCAGCCACCCAGTGCCTCCCTAAATAATGATGGCGCCGCCAGCACTGCCGCCAGGAAGCCGAAACAGAGGCCCACTGAGTCCTGGCCAGGCACACCGCATTCTGGCTCGAGCACTGGTCTCTCCAACCCCAGTGCCTCCCACTGCGCGCTTAGTGCCTCGCTGCCATTGCAGTTGGCCGTTCGATTGCCGCAGACGCCTCCGTTGCAAGGCCGATGTGAGCACAGGTTGCTTCTCGCGCGGCCCAGCGATCTCACTGCCACCTTGAGCGGCAAGGCGCCATGCTTTCTTTTGGTTCCCACTCTGTGCATCCCAGAGACGCCCGTCGCCAAGATCTTGCCTGACGCTGTCGCCGCGTTGCTCGCCGAGTTCGATGATGTGTTTCTTGAGGAGCTTCCACAGGGACTCCCTCCTTTGCGAGGCATTGAGCACTGATACGTTCTACTTTGTAGTGCGTAACTAGGAGCTGTTACTAGGATTTAGGTACCATTTGTGTGGGTTTAGTAGACAATTTAGGATAATGGAGTTGTAGAGAAGAAGTGGCTAAATGGAGGATTTTGGTGAAGTAATGAAGCATTAGGAGTAGGAAGCCACCGAGCGAAGACCGCGAGCGCGGAAGAGCAACAGAGCCAGAACCGCGATCGCGGTGAACAAAACTGCGGTTGCGGTTTACTAGGAAGATCCGCGGGCGCGGAAATATTTCCGCGGTAGCGGATTGGCGACGAAGCAGCTGCAAGGTTACAAAGAGCAAACCGCGGGCGCGGTCGCTAATCCATGCGCGGCACGTTTCGAGATTTTCGTCCGAGATCTTTTCTTTATTTTATTTTATTTCCTTTTATTCCCTTTATTATATTTTTAGGAGATTATTGTTATCTTTTAAGGAATGAGGGTTTTGTTAAGTCTATATATTCATTCTTTAGAACATGAGATTGGAGAGTTCGGTTTTTCCCCTTCTTCTTCTTTTCCCTTTTCTTTGTTTTTATCTTTGTTTTGTTTTTGGCTAGACAATTAAAGCCTTGGTTTGATTTTGATTGTGAGATTATTCATTTACTCTATTCTTGAATGTTATTGATTCTCTTGTTCTTCATCCCATTGAGTTTTATTGATTTCTCTAGCCTGATCAACTAGTAGTTGTTGGTATTATTCATACTGCATGATTAGGGTTTTGAATTCTATTGGTTTATCTAGGTCACCGTTTCGTTGTGATTAGTATTATTAGTATTGGTTTCCCTAGCCTGACAAACTAGTTGAGATTGGTATTATCTATAGTGTTGGTTCCCCTAATTTGGTCAACTTGTTGAGATTAATATTGTTCATCTCTAATTCAGAGTAGCAACTACGATATTCTAGAACTGGTTACAATAGTTTATTGTAGAAGAGAATTGATTGCATGTCGAGTACTAAGTGGTTGTTAAGTATTGCATGAGCCTATCTATTCCTGAGCTTACTGCTGTTGTTAAATTAAATCTTGATAGTTTCTTGATTGTTTAATAGTTAGGATTATCAGGACTAGTTGGACTAGTAATTAATTTAGAACAGGGATTAGGACATTCATGAGAATTGAGAACTAGGGATAATCAATGATCGATCAACCAAACTGAAGGTGGATATTTGTCTAGCCAAGCTATTTATGTTTTATTTATCATTTTCTTAGTTAGATTCATATAAACTCCCCCCTTTGTTTTTGTTATCAATTGGTGAACGATTTGGAAAACAGGATATATAGCTTGTTTCTCTGTGGGATTCGACCCTTACTTACCAAAGTTATATTAGTTAGGTTTGTTAGGTTTACTTTGTTAGGTGCATGCGACAAAACGCCTATCAAGCACCAAATCGACTTGGTGCCTGGTGCCTCCCTGCCCAACCGCGCCGCCTATCGCATTGGCCCTGAGGAGACCAAGTAGTTGCAGCGCCAAGTGCAAGAGCTCTTGGATTGCGGCTACGTGAGGGAATCCTTAAACCCTTGCGTTGTGCCCGTGATTCTTGTGCCCAAGAAGGATGGATCGTGGTGCATGTGCGTCGACTGTCGTGCCATCAATCAAATCACGGTGAAGAACAGGCACCCGATCCCGCGCCTAGACGATATGCTTGATGAACTCCACAGTGCGACCCTCTTTTCCAAGATTGACTTGAAGAGCGGCTATCGCCAGATTCACATGAAGGAAGGTGATGAGTGGAAGACCGCCTTCAAGACGAAGTATGGGCTTTATGAATGGCTCGTCATGCCTTTTGGGCTCACCATCGCCCCAAGCACATTCATGAGATTGATGAACCACGTATTGAGAATATTTTTGGGAAAGTTTATTGTCGTTTATTTCGATGACATTCTTATTTATTCACGTAGTCTTCCTGAGCACGTCGAGCACCTTAGGCTTGTGTTAGAGTGCTTAAGACATGAGAGCTTGTATGCCAACCTTGGCAAGTGTCGCTTTTGCTCGAACACAACTAATTTCCTAGGCTACGTGGTGTCCAAGGACAGCCTGCGCGTGGATGAAGACAAGGTCAAGGCCATTAGGAAGTGGCCTACGCCGACAACGCCGACCATGGTACGCAGCTTCCTTGGCCTCACAAGTTTTTATAGGCGGTTTGTGCGCGACTTCACCTCCATCGTTGCGCCGCTGCATGAGCTTACCAAGAAGGGAGCCACGGTGACTTGGCTTGAGGCTCGTGAGAAGGCCTTCACGGCATTGAAGGACGCCTTGTGCAGCGCGCCTCTTCTTTAGCTCCCTGACTTCGCCAAACACTTTGAGGTGGAGTGTGACGCGTCCGACGTCGACATTGGAGGCGTCCTACACTAAGAGAGGCGGCCCATCGCCTTCTTCAGCAAGAAGCTCACTGGGGCCACCTTGAATTACCCCACCTACAAAAAGGAGCTTTACGCACTCGTTCATGTGCTCAAGACGTGGCAACACTACCTTTGGCCACACGAGTTCGTGATTCACAGTGACCATGCCGCGCTCAGCTATTTGAAGAGACAGGCCCACCTCAACCGAAGGCATGCACGTTGGGTGGAGTTCCTTGAGACGTTTCCTTACATCGTGGTCCATAAGAAGGGCAAGGAGAATGTGGTTGTCGACGCCCTTTCTCGCATGTACAATCTCTTGACTCATGTTCAAACTAAGGTTCTTGGCTTTGCTTTGATTAAGGAATTATATGTGGTTGATCCTTTCTTTAGACCTATTTCCGAGCATTGCCTTAAGGACCGTGAGTTTGAAACCTATTTTATCTTTGAGGGTTACTTGTACAAAGCAGGCCGCCTATGCATCCCTAGATCCTTTATTAGGCCTTCTCATCCAGGAAGCCCATGATGTCCATGGCCACTTTGGCATTGCCAAAACCCTGGCCGCGCTTAAGGAACACTTCTTTTGGCCACACCTGACCCACCAGGTGACCCACTACTGTAGGAGTTGTGTGACTTGCCAGCGTGCCAAAGCCAAATCTAGTCCACATGGCCTATATACACCCCTACCTATCCCCATGGGCCCTTGGAAAGACCTCTCCATGTACTTCATTACGGGTTTGCCCCTCTCTCGTCTAGGTAAAGACTCTATCTTTGTGATTGTGGATAGGTTTTCGAAGATGGCCCATTTTGTAGCTTGAAAAACGACCCATAGTGCTAGTGATATAGCCGAGTTATTCTTTGAGCACGTGGTGCGTTTACATGGAGTCCCTCATACTATTGTGAGTGATAGGAATTCTAAGTTTGTTGGCCATTTTTGGAGAACTCTTTGGGGAAAAGCTAGGTACGAAACTCCTATTCTCCATTATCTACCACCCCTAGACCGATGGACAAACCGAGGTGACCAATCGCACTCTAGGAGCCCTCCTTCGAACCATGCTCAAGGCCAACCCTAGGCGTTGGGAGGACTTACTCTCTATTGTCGAGTTTTCTTATAACATGTGCAGGCACTCGGCGACCAAGCTCATCCCATTCGAAGTTGTCTACGGTGGGAACCCATTGACGCCCCTAGACATGTTGTCGCGCCCACTCCAGGACCATGAGCACACCACCACGGCCAACCGTGCCGAGCAGATTCAAGAACTCCATCGGAGGACGTGCACGCAGCTGGAGCATCGTGCTACACAGTATGCCTCGCAACACAACCATGGTCGTCGCGGCATCGTGTTCGCACCCGGAGACCTCGTCTGGGTGCACTTGCGTAAGGAATACTTCCCCTCGCGGCGCAAGCACAAGTTAGCCCCATGCGAAGATGGTCCATTTCGTGTTGTGAAGGCCATTGGAGATAATGCATACCAGCTTGAGCTCCCAGTCGACTGTGGAGTCCATGCGACCTTCAACGTTTCAGATTTGACACCCCATGTGGAGCCCGAGTTTGATGATGGTGAAGCGGGGATGCTTCACAGCCAAATGGGGGAGGGTGATGCGACCCTGCCCTCCATGACGGCTGCAGAAGAAGAAGAAGCCATGAGCCTGCGCTCCCAAGGCCCAATGACACGATCGCGTGCCAAGGCCATCGTCGCCGTCGTGTAATCACTCATCGCACGCGTCATCGTTGGCCAAGGCACACCCGAGACAGAGCCCGCACTCAAGCTCTTCGCCACGATCGGCATCGCAGAAGAACACCCATCGCTCGCGGACCATGGCTCGCCCACTAACAAACCCAGTCAAGACTAGACGTGGCCGTTGCCCCCTGTGTCCGCTCCCCATGCCTTGCCGCGTCAACGGCACCTATCTTTAGCATTTAGAGGTTATTTTCACTTGTTATAGACATTGCTATTTTTAGACTTTTTAGTTTTGGCATTCCCTATTTTTAGTAGTTTCCATATTTGGTTATTTCTATTTTAGGGTGTGTGCCCCACGTATGTCGTGTGGGCTAGCCCGTTAGGCAAGACTCGGCCCATCCGAGTCTCGCATCTACTATTTAAGGCCAACTTGGTCTCTTGTAATTCTTTACGTCTAAATTAAATCAAAGCTTAAGTTTGAGTGCCATTGCCTCCTTCCTTTGATCGGACGTCAAAACCCTAACTCTATCTTCACATCCCCTTCACTCCACCGCCGACGCTATGGCAACGCTCGACCCATCGAGCAACCTATCCAACCATCGTGCCCAGTCTTGAGGCCACGAGTCACAAATCGCTTCACTTCGCAACCGCTCGCGTCGCGTATCGAACCTACTATCGGACCCAGTCCACCATCGACGTTGCTTGTGCCATCGCTCGCGTCATCAACTTCGCCTTCGCTATCGCACCCACTCCATCGCTAGTGCCACCGCCGTCGCCTCCGCCATCGCAGTCATGACACTCCCCTCGAAGCCATCGTCGCGTGTTGTGTCGCCCACTCCACCGCCACCGCCTTCACATACCCACCGTGTCAGTAAACCTCTAAAGTTACTGTTCACGTACGCGCATCCCATCGTCAACCTTTCGTGCAATTCAACAAGGGTATAGCCCAAGGTTTCCACGGCAGGCTTGACAACGAGAGACGTGACTTCCCATCCAAGACTAGATTCATCACCGCCTTCATCGATTGACCATCATCGGAGGCAAGAACGCATCAATGCGTGGTGTGTAAATTCAGATTCGTAAGAGGACTTACTTAGACAGGAGCCCGAACAATTTCCACGTTCTACTTCTCACTCGAAATTTATTAATTATGTGCATAAAAACACTTATCTTATTTAATTTCAAAACGTACATTACGTTAAATCTTTTAATCTACATCATCTCGATACGAGAATTTGGTGTGGGACGAATCCCGAATATTGGCACTAGCAAAGTGCACCACCACTTATATTCGAATAAGAGTACGATAATGATCAAAAGTACTAGGGAAATAATCCTACTAATACCAAGTTATAAAAATACAGTTAAATCTCGCGAGGTATACAACTTTCCTACGAATGCTTGTGCTAACTAAGCATACAAGTCCACACCAATTTTTACACCAAAGTCCAACTAGCACCCTATGATAATAATAATAATAATATATATATACAAGGGTCATTACTAGCAATATGTACAACCTAATATATAATTTATTTTTTCACATCATTATATCACACAAGTTCCCAAACACAATTTTGACAATATTTATCCAAACTTAATTAGAACAATTAATTAATTGTTAATTAATAAAAATATGGAATAAATTGCAAGAGCGAACCACCACTTGTCTCGAGTTGAAGTATTGGTTGAACGATGTATGGAGAAGTTAATCTTGACCAACGAACTGGATTTCTGATTCGTTTTCGTTCCCAATAGCGATTCTGCGACGTACCCAATTCACACAAAAATAATTTATAATAAGATAGTTTATTCATAAATGAAAATTGAACGTTACTCGTATCAGTTCTAATCGGATTGATTTTAAGTCTAAATAAATCAGTTATCGAGGTTACAAAAATATAATGATTATTTAAACGATACCAAAATTCCATTAGTCATATATTCTAAATAATCATATTATAAATGAATAAATTATTTAATTTATATACAATACCAAGGAATTTTTAAACCAACTATATTATCTATTTGTAATGTTAAAAAGTAACATTTTTCAACACAAGATAATATTATAAAAATTTAATTTAATTGAATTTTACTATCAATAAAATTAAATTAACCAAAATTATCACTAAGTAATCTTAATTATTCATATAATTAAGATAAACTTAAACAAAATAGAAAACACGAATTGAGGCTTTACCGAAAACAGGGAACGATACATATTGAGACAAATCGGTTCGATTCGGACTCCACTGACCACCAATTGGCTCGTGGTTGGCGGCATTGGGTTCGTGACTTCGAGATGACGATTTGGACACTTGAATCGGTGGAGATGCTCTGAGGAGGGAGAATTTTACACTAGAGCAACCGAAATGCTTTGAAATTCTATAAATCCCGAAGCATGAAATTGGATGAATTCGTTGAATGATCGAAAGGGTATTTATAGGGGAATGATAGCTATGTATGTCCTCAATACAATACCGCAAAAATCACCTCCCATTTCAATCGGATGAGGACAAATTTTCAAAAATTCAATTCGACCTAGCCGAATAGTGTATTTGATTCTAGGATTAAGTCCCGACGTTTTCGCCCATAATAACACCAATTGATTGAGGGGTTTGATGCACAAGATCCTCCTCTTCAATGCCCATGAAACAATTGCAGCAAACGAGTCGAAGTCAAGAGCAATTTCTCCATGGAAACACAACTTCAAACGCGGATGAAGAGAGCTTGAAGAAGACCTCTGTTTTTGTAATCGTGGCCACCAACTTTAGGCTTTATTACGTATTGTTTCCCATGTTTTTAAGTGGTGGCAAATATTCCCCTATTTTAAAATTTGAAAATTACAAAGATTTATCAAACTTATTTAAAATATTATCCTTAGTTTATTTATACATTTTTACCCAAATTTAGGATGAAAGGAAAATTAAATTAGGTTAGTCTTAAGCTTAAGTCACATTTTCTAATAAACTTAACCATTATTTAAATTCTAATTAACACATTGTTAATCTTAATTTAAATAATTTAACTTAAATTGATAAGTTTATTTAAATTACAATTAACATAGTGTTAAAATAAATTTAAATAACCATGACTTAAAGATGTAATATAATTAGGATAAGAATATGATTAATTTAGGCAGCTGCTATATACACGACAAAAATTGTCTATACACACGACATTCTGTACGCCAGAAAAAGGCGTACGCAATCAATGGGCGTACAACATGAAAACAGTATAATTATTTGAATTTCGGTACTTATACATGTACGTTGTATTTTAGCGTACGCTAAAATACAGCGTACAGGAAAATAGCCGTTGGAAATGGCTTGTACGCCAGCCCATTGCGTACGCCCGTATATGGCGTACAGAATTAGCCGTTATTCCAACGGATATTTTGTGCCCTATAAATAGCAAGCCATTTCCTCATTTTCTAAATCCAAAACAACAAATCTTACAAAAAATGGCATATAATGAAAACACATATTGGAGTAGTGGAGAAGAGAATGAAGATTACGACGATCAAGATTTCGACAATGAAGATTTCGAAGATGAAGATTTCGAGGTTAGTAATTATGGAATGATTAAGATTGAAATTAGTTATAATTAATATAGCTTACGTACGTATAGTTAATAATGGAATGATTAGAATTGAAATTAGTGGAGAAGATGATGACGATGTTGCGGTAAAGGCCTATATTTATTATGTTAAAAGATTAGTATTTAATTATAGTGGACAAGATGATGACGATTTAGCGGTAGAGGCCTATATTTGTTTTGATATATGTTAAAAGATTAGTATTTAGTAGTAGTAGAGAAGTTGATAATTGTTGTGAATTTGATATATGTTAAAAGTCCTATATTTATTTTCATATATGTTAAAAGAACATGGTAATGGAGAAGATGATGATGATGATGATTTAGTGAGATAAGCTATCAATTTGTTTTTCTTTAGTTTAGTTATGTATTATAATTGTAGTTTTGTTTTATAGTTAATATTGGTTAGTTACAAACATATAAATTTCACAAATCACAATCCATATATTGTAACATTATCGATTATGTAAACATGTATAGGGGAAAGATTATGGAGATGAATTTCGTAACAATCTGAAGTGGGATAGCCGAGAGGAATTGATTGATTGGGTTAAGAATAGGGGAAAAGATTTGATGATGGTTTTAGTCATTCGTAACTCAAATGTCAGAAGTGTTAGTTTGACGTGCGAGCATTTTGGTGAATATAGATCGGGGAGAAAGAAAGGTAGTGACTCGGAAGAGGATGTTGAGGTAATTCATAAAACAAAGTCGAAGAAGTCCGGATGCACATTTGAGTTGTGTGGTGTTAGATTGAAGAAGAAGTCAATGGAAATGACTCATAAATGGATCATGAATGTGATAGATGGATACCATAACCATAAGCTTTCGACTAGCTTTCTTGGGCATGCATACATGGGTAGAATGACCCCGGATGAGGAGCGCCTTGCCAAAAGTTTGGGTGATGCGTTCGTGATGCCTAGGACTATTGTTGCGGAGTTGAGGACCTTCTTCCCCGAAAATGTTACATCCATGAAACAAGTTTCCAACTTTATGCAGAAGATGCATTACGAAGATCGTGGGGAATTGACGGTTACGCAATGGACTCTAAACTTTTTGCAACAAAATAGTTACCGAGTATTTCCTCTTAGAAAGTTGTCTATGAAAGAGACTGATATCCTATTTTTTGCTCACCCGGACTCGCTCCACCTATTGAAGATGTTCCCGTACGTGGTAATTATCGATGCCACATACAAGACAAATAGGTACGTGATGGATTTGTGTTACATTTTGAACACAATTTAATAGTAGTGATTTATATCATCGATTTGAATTATATCTTATATTCTATGACTTCTTACATTCATTTGTTTTCTTACATTCATCCACAGGTATAACATGCCATTGGTGGAGATTGTCGGTTTCACTTGCACGCACAAGACTTTCAACATTGCGTATGCATTTACATGGCAAGAAGAAGTTGTGCATTACAAGTTCATAATGGAGAAACTTTTGCGCTTGTTTAAAGATGCGGGTGTTATGCCGACCGCCATAATGACTGATCGAGAGAAGGCCCTCATTAATGCAATTCGGATAGTTTTCAAAGATGAAGTAAAACACCTTTTGTGTTGGGTGCATATTAAGAACAACATAGAATCATATGCTTCCCCAATATTGAAGGATAAAAAACAAGTGAAAAGGTTTTGCGGCCAATGTTGGGCACTTTGGTGTTCAACCACGGAGGAAAGCTACGAAGAGAGGCTTGCGAAATTGAGGACATCGTGGAAGAGTGGCCTCGTTCGATACATTGAGAAGACGTGGACTAATCCTCACAAGGAAAGCATAGTGAGAGCGTGGACTGATCATCATCTTCACTTCTTCACGAGGACTACAAACAGGTAACCCTTGTATAATGTTCAGTAGTTTCTAGGTTCAGGGATCAATGTGGGACTAACGCAATGCTTTTCATGTGTTTTGATAGGGTTGAGGGTATGCATCACGTGTTGAAGAAAATTCTGAACTCTGTCGTTGGTGGTTTTAATAGAATGGTAGTGAGGATCCACCATGCGATCGAGGGTCAAATTGGGCAGGTGCGTGCGACCATGGAGATGTCACGGATCAAAACACCAACGATGTTTCAAGGCTATTCTTCAAAGTGTCGGATAGGTGCTTGGGAATGTTGTTTGATCTGTATAAGTAGATAGAGGAGGAGGATTTCCCTGAGGATTGTGATGATCATTGGATGAGAGACTGCTTCGGCCTGCCGTGTGTCCACAGAATCGCAAATGCCATCATTAATAAGACGTCGATCATGCCGAGTGAGATACACCGCTTCTGGAAGCAATTGCAATGGGATAGAGTTTACACGGAAGAAGATCCAGTTGAGGACACAACACAAATGTGTGTTCAAGAGTTGAGATGGAAGCTAATGGATGACATGTGGCGTGCTAAAACATTGAGCAAAGACCAAATAGACCAAATCACCGAGTTGTTCTAGGACACGCAACACCCGCATGAAACTTCGATGCAGGAGCCCACGAGAATCATTTAAAAAGGAAGGCCAAAGGGTTCGACAAAGTACGACACCAAGAGGGAGCCGAGCTTGTTTGAGCATCGGAGGGCTGAGTTAGATGAGATTGAGAAGAAGAAGAAGAAGAAGAAGAAGAAGAAGAAGAAGAAGAAGAAGAAGAAGAAGAAGAAGAAGAAGAAGAAGAAGAAGAAGAAGAAGAAGAAGAAGAAGAAGAAGAAGAAGAAGAAGAAGAAGAAGAAGAAGAAGAAGAAGAAGAAGAAGAAGAAGAAGAAGAAGAAGAAGAAGAAGAAGAAGAAGAAGAAGAAGAAGAAGAAGAAGAAGAAGAAGGCCAGTGGAAGCCAAGGTAGAGGTCGGGGTCGTGGCAAGAAGGGACCAAGTGGAGCTTCGCCGGGCATTAGGACCCAACACATCCAATCCGAAGGGGCAGGATCGCAGCAGCTCCCTGAACAACCCATGATTTATATGGGGGTGAACTTTGGGGTTAAGAATGTGGATTACTTTTGGTTTCCGTACATTAACGGGGCCAAAGATGTATGTCCAGATGGGCATTGTGGATATCGGATACTGGCTGTATTGGTGGGATCAGAAGAGACTGCTTACCCTATGGTTCGAATGCAGGTGGCGGGCGAGTTGTTTGACAACAGAGATGTGTACATGCCCATCTTGCCCGTACTACACCTGGGGATCACTTACGAGGACCTTATATTTCGGGTCAACTATGTCATCAGTTAGGACTGTTCAAATCTGGACCTGACCGGAAATGACTGGACCGGTGAAAATACGGTCCGGTCTCTGGTCCAGATAATTTCCTTAATCCGGTCTGGTCCGGTCCAAACCCGGAAAAAACGGTCCAGATCGGTGGATCAGATTTTTTTTTAAAAAATATTTTTTTAATTTATATGTTTTTTTTTAGATTTATATGTATTTTTTTAGATATTTTTCTTAATTTAATAAGTTAGGAGTATATATGTTTTTAGATATTTTTTTATAGACTTTAAATAAGAATTTAAATATTAAAAAAAAAAACGGTCTAAACCGGTCCAGGACCGGACCGGAACTGGACCAGACCGAATAGGTCCGGTCCGGGTTTTTGGAAAAATCCGATCCGCCCCTATCATCAGTCCTTGCAGGGAGGAGTACTGGCTCGACATGCCGATGATTGGTTTAGTGTTTGCCACGCTATACCAAGTTGCTCTTGTCCTATTATCCTGGGATGGCACGTGCTTGTGCTTACCAATGAGGGCCTCAAACGAAAGCATCGGCCCTCCAACACGGATATTGACAATGGCCCTCGTAGGAAACCGAAACCACTTTGTACCGGTATAGTTATTGTTTTTAAATAACACTAATGTTTGTGCTTACCCAAAAACACAAAGCTCGATCATATTTTGTGTTTTCTATGTAGGTGTCGTTGAAGGATGGTTGTCCACTACCTCCCCCTCCGTACGCTTGGTGTCGATTCAAACACCCAAGTGTCGATGGTTGGGACTCTTAATTTCAGTCGAGGATTCAACTATTTCGGGATTATCGCACTAGATATAACCGTCCTCCAGATCCTCCGGTGTAGTTTGAGATGTAGATTATATTTCAGATGTAATTTTAGATATAATTTCATATGTAATTTATTTTAAGAGCAGATATCAACTTCATATTTGGGTTTGGTTTACTTGTTTAATCTCAATTTGAAAACCCCGATAATATATCTGTTTTCTTAACTTGAAATTAGGCCAAAGTAGGCCCAATTGGAAGGATTATTGAAGAAATGGATCAAAAACTGAAAAACTAGAAATTAGGCCCAATAGAAAGGAATAATGAAGAAATGAGTAAAAAACTGAAAAACTAGAAATTAGGCCCAAGTAGGCCAAATAGGAAGGAATATTGAACAAAATGGGTCAAAAAGTGAAAAAACTAGAAATTAGGCCCAATAGGAAGGATTATTGAAAAAATGTGTCAAAAATTGAAAAACTAGAAATTAGGCCCAACTAGGCCCAATAAGAAGGAATAATGAAGAAATGGGTCAAAAACTGAAAAACTAGAAATTAGGCTCAAGTAGGCCCAATTGGAAGGATTATTGAAGAAATGTGTCAAAAACTGAAAAACTAGAAATTAGGCCCAACTAGGTCCAATAGGAAGGAATAATAAAGAAATGGGTCAAAAACTGAAAAACTAGAAATTAGGCCCAAGTAGGCCCAATTTGAAGGATTATTGAAGAAATGGGTCAAAAACTGAAAAATTAGAAATTAGGCCCAACTAGGTCCAATAGGAAGGAATAATGAAGAAATGGGTCAAAAACTAAAAAACTAGAAATTAGGCCCAATTGGAAGGATTAGGCCCAATAGGAAGGAATATTGAAGAAATGAGTCAAAAAGTGAAAAAACTAGAAATTAGGCCCAACTAGGCCCAATAGGAAGGAATATTGAAGAAATGAGTCAAAAAGTAAAAAATCTAGAAATTAGGCTCAACTAGGCCCAATAGAAAGGATTATTGAAAAAATGAGTCAAAAATTGAAAAACTAAAAATTAGGCTCAAATAGGCCCAATTGGAATGATTATTGAAGAAATTGGTCAAAAACTAAAAAACTAGAAATTAGGCCCAACTAGGCCTAATAGGAAGGAATATTGAAGAAATGGGTCAAAAAGTGAAAAAACTAGAAATTAGGCCCAATAGGAAGGAATGTTGAAAAATTGGTCAAAAAGTGAAAAAAAACTAGAAATTAGGCTCAAGTAGGCCAAATAAGAAGGAATAATGAAGAAATGTGTCAAAAACTAAAAAATTAGAAAGTAAGTCCAAGTAGGCCCAATAGGAAGGATTATTGAATAAATGTGTCAAAAACTAGAAATTATGCCCAAATAGGAAGGAATATTGAAGAAATTGGTAAAAAACTGAAAAACAAGAGTTTCAGGCACTTATCGTAATTTATGAAAAGTGTTAAAGGGCATTTTTTACGCAAAACAAGAGTTTCGGGCACTTATCGTAAATTATTCATGTTCGGTTAGAGGGCATTTTTGACGCAAAATTAGAGTTTCGGGCAATTATCGTAATTTATGAAAGAGTAACCTTTATATTTCATGTGAATAAGCTTATATACTATAGTTTTCTGTATATTTCATGTGATATAAGCTTATATATTACAGTTTTCTTTACATTTCATGTGTTATAAGCTTATATACTATAGTTTTCTTTATATTTCATGTGATATAAGATTATATACTATAGTTTCTTTTATATTTCATGTGAATATGCTTATATACTATAATTTTTTTTTTTTTTTATGTGAATATGCTTATATACTGAAGTTTCCTTTATATTTCATGTGATATAAACTTATATACTATAGTTTTCCTTTATATTTCATGTGATATAAGCTTATATACTATAGTTTCCTTTATACTTCATGTGATATAAACTTATATACTATAGTTTCCTTTATATTTCATGTGATATAAGCTTATATACTATAGTTTCATTTATATTTCATGTGAATATGCTTATATAGTATAGTTTCTTTTATATTTCATGTGAATATGCTTATATACTATAGTTTTCTTTATATTTCATGTGATATAAGCTTATATACTATAGTTTTCTTTTATATTTCATGTGAATATGCTAATATACTATAGTTTTCCTTTATATTTCATGTGAATAAGCTTATATATTATAGTTTCCTTTATATTTCATGTGATATAAGCTTATATACTATAGTTTCCTTTATATTTCATGTGATATAAGCTTATATACTATAGTTTTTCTTTATATTTCATGTGATATAAGCTTATATACTATAGTTTTCCTTTATATTTCAAGTGAATATGCTTATATACTATAGTTTTCCTTTATATTTCATGTGATATAAGCTTATATACTATAGTTTCCTTTATATTTCATGTGATATAAGCTTATATACTCTAGTTTTCTTTTATAATTCATGTGATATAAGCTTATATATTATAGTTTCCTTTATATTTCATGTGATATAAGCTTATATATTCTAATTTTCTTTTATATTTCATGTGATATAAGCTTATATACTATAGTTTTCCTTTATATTTCATGTGAATATGCTAGTATACTATAGTTTTCCATTATATTTCATGTGAATAAGCTATTATACTATAGTTTTCTTTATATTTCATATGATATAAGCTTATATACTATTTTTTTTATATTTCATGTGATATAAGCTTATATACTATAGTTTCCTTTATATTTAATGTGAATATGCTTATATACTATAGTTTTTCTTTATATTTCATGTGAATATGCTTATATAATAGAGGGATTTGCAGAAAACCACCCGTTAAATAGGTCACTTTGCCTACAACCACCCGTTATACAAGTAATTACTTGTGATCACCCCTTAAATCCATTCCGTTAGTAGAGAGCCACCCATCAGCCCATTCCGTCCATTTCCACCGTTAACCCTTGCGAAATTACAAATATGCCCCTTATTTTAATTTTTCCCCAATTGTTTTTTATTTTGAATGGTTAGGTACGGGTTCGGGTCGACCCAGTGGGTCGAGAGCGCTATTTCAAAATTTTATAAAATAATATTTTAATTAAAACAAAAAAATAATAATAAAGTTTTATTATATTATTTTAATAACAAAATATATTATATCATTTAATATATAAAATAAAAACACATTTGTAATGACCCAACGAGTCAATGACCCAACCAAGAAATTTTTGGGTCGAACGGGTCGGGTCTCGACCTAGAAAACACGGGTCGGGTGGGGTTTGCAGGTTAGGTAAAAAATTGACTGCACTAAATTGGACCAAACCGGTTTTAATATTTTGAATGGTCAGGTACGGGTTCGGGTTGACCCAGCGGGTCGAGAGCGCTATTTCAAAATTTTATAAAATAATTATTAAAATAATATTTTAATTAAAACAAAAAATAATAAATAACAAAAATTATTATATAATATTTTAATAACAAAATATATTATAATATTTAATATATAAAATAAAAACACATTTATAATGACCCAACGTGTCAATGACCCAACCCAGAAATTTTTGGGTCGAACGGGTCGGGTCACTTTTGACCCAATATTTTTCGGGTCGGGTCTCGACCCAGAAAACGCGAGTTGGGTCTCGACCCAGAAAACGCGAGTCGGGTTTGCAGGTCAGGTAAAACTTGACATCTCTAAATTGGACCAAACCGGTTTTAATATTTTGAATGGTCAGGTACGGGTTCGGGTCAACCCAGCGGGTCGAGAGCGCCATTTCAAAATTTTATAAAATAATTATTAAAATAATATTTTAATTAAAACAAAAAACAATTATTATATAATATTTTAATAACAAAATATATTATAATATTTAATATATAAAATAAAAACACATTTGTAATGACCCAACCCAGAAATTTTCGGGTCGAACGGGTTGGGTCACTCTTGATCTAATATTTTTCGGATTGGGTCTCGATCCAGAAAACGCGGGTCGGGTTAAAAATTGACAGCTCTAAACCGGACCAAACCGGTTTTAATATTTTAAAAACCAAACCAGTGGAAAATTATAAGAATCGGGCAAACCGGAAAAATTGAGGGGCATATGGGTAATTTTATAGGGGTTAACGGTGGAAATGGACGGAATAGGTTGATGAGTGGCTCTTTGCTAACGGAATGGATTTAAGGGGTGGTCACAAGTAATTACTTGTATAACGAGTGGTTGTAGGCAAAGTGACCTATTTAACGGGTGATTTTCTGCAAATCCCTCTATATAATATAGTTTCCTTTATATTTCATGTAAATATGCTTATATACTATAGTTTTCCTTTATATTTCATGTGAATATGCTTATATACTATAGTTTTCTTTATATTTCATGTGAATATGCTTATATACTATAGTTTTTCTTTATATTTCATGTGAATAAGATTATATACTATAGTTTCCTTTATATTTCATGTGAATAAACTTATATATTATAGTTTTCTTTATATTTCATGTGATATAAGCTTATATACTATAGTTTTCTTTATATTTCATGTGATATAAGCTTATATACTATAGTTTTCTTTATATTTCATGTGAATATGCTTATATACTATAGTTTTCCTTTATATTTCATGTGAATATGCTTATATACTATATTTTCATTTATATTTCATGTGAATATGCTTATATACTATAGTTTCCTTTATATTTCATGTGAATATGCTTATATACTATAATTTCCTTTATATTTCATGTGATATAAGCTTATATACTATAGTTTCTTTTATATTTCATGTGATATAAGCTTATATACTATAGTTTTCTTTTATATTTCATGTGAATATGCTAATATACTATAGTTTTCCTTTATATTTCATGTGAATAAGCTTATATATTATAGTTTCCTTTATATTTCATGTGATATAAGCTTATATACTATAGTTTCCTTTATATTTCATGTGATATAAGCTTATATACTACAATTTTTCTTTATATTTCATGTGATATAAGCTTATATACTATAGTTTCCTTTATATTTCATGTGAATAAACTTATATATTATAGTTTTCTTTATATTTCATGTGATATAAGCTTATATACTATAGTTTTCTTTATATTTCATGTGATATAAGCTTATATACTATAGTTTCCTTTATATTTCATGTGAATATGCTTATATACTATAGTTTTCCTTTATATTTCATGTAAATATGCTTATATACTATAGTTTTGCTTTATATTTCATGTGAATATGCTTATATACTATAGTTTCCTTTATATTTCATGTGAATATGCTTATATACTATAGTTTTCCTTTATATTTCATGTGAATATGCTTATTTACTATAATTTCCTTTATATTTCATGTGATATAAGCTTATATACTATAGTTTCTTTTATATTTCATGTGATATAAGTTTATATACTATAGTTTCCTTTATATTTCATGTCAATATGCTTATATACTATAGTTTCCTTTATATTGCATGTGAATATGCTTATATACTATAGTATTTCTTTATATTTCATATAGTTACCCTTATATACTATAGTATTTCATTATATTTTATATAGTTACTTTTATATACTATAGTATTTCATTATATTTCATATAGTTACCGTTATATACTATAGTATTTCATTATATTTCATATAGTTACCTTTATATACTATAGTATTTAATTATATTTCATATAGTTACCCTTATATATTATAGTATTTCATTATATGTCATCTAGTTACCCTTATATACTATAGTATTTCATTGTATTTCATATAGTTACACTTATATACAACGAAAATATAAATACATGATCCAAAACACAACTGTCTAATCGACATAATGTAAGTCCTATAATCTAGTCATCGTCGGGGACTCTACCACTGCCCTCTCCTCTCTCTTGCTGTGAATCAGTAAATCTCTGGGAGGCACACGGTAGGGGATCAGCCATGGGCGCCTCATCACCTATCAAATCCTGAATCCACGAAATAATCGTACTAGTAACATCTGGTGGAAGCCCGTCCCTCTCTTTCAAAAAACGCCGCATCCGATCGGCGAGAATCTGGGTCCGCTGAATAAAGGACAAAGATTTCCATTACAATAAAACCGATTTTAAAACATAAAAAATGATAAGCGATAAATAAAATGTATCATACCATGAGAGTAGACACCGGTGGAGCTGGAGGGACGACAGGAGCCAGACCTGGACGATCCTGTCTAGGGGACCGTGCGTCCACGTACGGATGTGACATCTGCTCCAGCCAATCGATGTACGCATCGTTAGTGTCCCAGGCGAAGGTGGTATGGATCATGTCCCGAAGCTCGATCGTCGGTCTAGGGTCGACATCCCATGTGCACTGCTCATCGTCGTATTTCAAAACGTATGACTTCAAGTCGACCCGCCTCTTCACCTCGCGTGGCTCTGGTGGATCCTCAGGAACCCCCTACCTGTAACCGAACTGGCGGAGGACTCAGTCCGACATGTACGGCTCTTGTACCTCGAGGCACTCAATAATACCTCTGTACAAAGGAGCGTACTGAGGGGTCGTAAAGTCTAACTAACCCCACGGTGTCGAGGCAACCTAAAATGTCAAAACGTATATTCATAATTTTAATTTCCTAAATTCAAAACGTATATTCATAATTTTAATTTCCTAAATTCAAAACTCATATTCATAATTTTAATTTCTTAAACGAAACGCAATAAAGCAGTAAAGTATTACCTCATCAAATCTCATGACGTCTAAAATGCGGCGAATAGCAATCAGCCGCTCCGGATCCCGTCCCTGAGGAGCCTCCCTCCCGTCTCTCCGAGCGGCCCTCGTATCCGCCATGGCCTCCAGGTCAAGGACAGCGTGACATCGGAAAGTAGGAAAGTACGCCCAAATCCAAGCCTACATATATATAAAACCCGTTAGCATATAATATTAAATATTACAAAAATAAATTAAATAAATAATTACCCTCAGAAGAAGTGTGCAGCCTGCAATGCCCTTCGCCCTGACCCTTGACGCCTCACCCAAATTTCGGTAGAGGACAGCCAATACGCCGACTCCCCAGGCATAACAACCGGTGCGGTCGTGGTCAACGACTAGCGCCATGTACTTGTACTTGACGACGTTCATCGACTTGTCCGGGAAAACGGTACAACCGAGGAGCATCATCAAGTACATGGACGCTATGCGCCTATCGTCCCTCTCTAGGCTGGACAACTGCTCAGTCGACCTCAGCAAGAGGGACTCCATCGGGATACCGCCACCACCGAACCACTGGGCCACCAACTTCAGGTTTGCCCCAATAATGGCGCAAACGTGCTCTCTAACGACGGGGTCTGCCATATCAGTGGTGACGCTCAACCCGTCGATGGGGATCTCCAGGATGCGCGCGACATCATGGAGCGTGATAGTGATCTCGCCCCACGGAAAATGGAACGTCGTCTCCGGATGCCAGCGCTCGACGAACGCAGAAATAAGCACGTCGTCGATCCTCCTGAAGTCCACCTCCCTCATGGAGGTGATACGGCTCCGCTGAGCAAAATCCCATCAGGTATCCGGAGCCGCTGTAATGCGGGCGTTCATCTCCCAATGCCATGGCTTCCTGGTGTACGTCTTAAGAACCTTCCTCATTTGAAAAAGAAATAACAAAATTAGTATTATACTTATAAAAATAAATTTATATATAACGTTTCGATATTTTTATTTAAAAAATCTTAAACTAAATCAAAGACGTACCGTATCATCCACGCGCGCAACGGGTGGTGGGAGATCCGAAAGTGTCAACGCCAATGTCATGTCTCATAGGACCCTAGCGACGTGGGTCGTATACGTAGTGAGGAGGTGAGGAACGAGGGGCCCTCCTGGCATCCAAGGCTCTGCGGGGCCCGCTTGCTGGAGAACCGGATCCGCCTGCTGGGGAACCGAATCCGCCTGATGGGGAGCCGGATCTGCCTGCTGGGGAGCCTTGTCCACCTGCTGGGGAGCCTCGTCCATCCCCAAGTCCGCTGCAGGTCCGGAACACTCCTCAAATCCCTCACAATAGTCGCGGTGGAGGGACGTGTCAACTGCCTCCTCGTCCAGCTCCATGGACGAGGTCGATGAGGAAGACGAAGACAATGACGAGTCAGACCTGGCCGCGCCCACCTGCACTCCCGTCGCGACGTCCTGTGTTGCCTGTAGGACGGGAAGCAGATCCACCGAAGCGGCCCAATGAGCCGATGCTGTGACCGGATTCCTCCGCGACAGCTGACGGGACCCACGTCGGAGCCGTCTCACAGACAACATCGAGGCTTGTAAAAGCCTTTTTACAACATATTAATCAAAATTTTAAATTCATAAACAAGTACAACATTATAATATAAATTTCATAATTCAATACCTATATTATATGCCAATTTCAAATATAGACCTAATTTGTCATCTTAATTTGCTAATTTCAAATATAATTCTTTAAATTCAATCCCAATTTAATAAAAACATAAATTCCTTAATTTCTAAATTTTAATTTTAATATCTAAATTTTTCAAATTTAGTTTCATATCCTAAATTCAACGTGGAAGAGTAGACTCCTTTGTTTTACTAACTTCAAGTTTAATTATTATAACTAAAATCCAAAATTCAATACCTAAATTCAAATTCAATTTTTGTAACATTAATATAAATTTCAATACCTAATTTTTATAAAAAAAATCTAGAATCAAATACATACCAACAATTTCTAAATGCAATACATATTTCTAAATTCAATACTTATTTCATTCTAATTTTCATAAATTCAAATAAATTTCTGTTCCGTTCATACCTCTCGACTACCCTAGGTAGAAGTCTGACCGGGTGTCACAGGAACATCTTCGCGTCCGCCTCCTCGTCTGCCACGGGCTCGGATAAATCGGGTCCGGACACCACCTCGTTCACCCTCAACCCCGCCCCCGCCACCGCTGGACGGAGAACTAGGTGCCGCCGCCTCGCCACCACCACGGCCACCTCTCCGCCGCCGACAAACTCGTCGGCCGGTTCGGCAGAAGCACCAGGAGCACCGCCGCCAGCCGTCGCGCTCTCCACGCCGCCTGGAGGACCGTCGTCTCCTCGTTTGCCGCCAATCTCGCCGCCAGGAGCCTCACCGGCGTGGTCGCCACCGCCACTGTTCGCCATCGTCGGAGAAGGAGAAGGAAGAAGACCGAAATGGAGGAGGAGAAGGAAGAAGGAGCGAAATGGAGGAGGAGAAGGAAGAAGGAGCAAAGATCGCTGCCGTCGGTCTCGTATAGGGAAAAGGAGGAGGAAGAAGAAGAAGAGGCCGCGCGACGCGGCCTCTTAACCTAACCTGTATGCCAGAGGAGGGCGTACGCCCTCCTCTGGCGTACAGGTTTGGGCCGGCCCAACAATCTGTACGCCAGAACAGGGCGTATGCCCTTCTCTAGCGTACAGGTCTATTTTATTTATTTTAGAAAAACAAAAAAATACGTATTTGTATAATTCTTCTACGCTAGAATACATCGTACAAAAATTGTACTTTTTTTATATGTATTTCAAGTGTACCCAGTATTATGGCGTACGCCTATTGATTGTGTACAGAATGTCGTGTATTTAGGAGAAAAAAGTCATGTATTTAGCAGGCTCGTTAATTTATTCCCATTTGGAATAATGTAATAAGCATAATAAATTCTTTATTAGAAATAGAATTAAAAATTACATTCATATCCTTATATAAAAATGAGGGATATTACAAGACACACCATTCATGATCCTGTTTGAGTTTATCCGAGCCATCGACAAGTCATTCCAACCAGCCCTTCTGTAACACCCCTGACTTATGTCAGTAGTGCCATACGCCAATGACCTCAAACTGTAAAGTCCAAAGTCACCCTAGGCTTTAATCGAAACAATTAAGTTTAAAATAGACAAACAAACGTTAAATAATAGTAGAGTAAATATCTAAAGACTTTTAAATGAAACTCAATCTTTTATTAAATTCCTCTCGTAAAATGAGAAGGACGGTAATACAACAGAGTGAATTTACAATGGAAGACTTTTTAAAGAAACCCTAATTACATAACTAATTTATATAAGCATTACAATTTATTTCAAAACACACACATCTTTAAAGTACTACTACTTAAGACGTAACCTTTAACTGCAAGCCTTCGTCTTCGATCAATTACTTCGAATCGTCGGGGACCAACGTCTGATGTGTCGTATAGAACGGATGGCACCATCCAACCATGCAAGGAACAAAACCGGTTAGTTAATTTAATGAAAGACTATGCAAGGGTGAAAACAGATTGGTTCTCGTAGTCGTATATAATCACTATCCTTGTTTCCCTAATAAAACTCGATAAACGGTATATGACTATAGACTCCTACCGAAAAGAATGAAGATGTATGATTAAAGAGAAGACTCTAATGAATTGAGTCTTATGGGAAATTATGTGAATTTGTTTGGGAACATTATATTATCACACAAAGTTTTAAAAACATCTCGTTGCATATTTGGGTCCTCGACCAACCTCACCGCATAATGCGAATCCAGATTGGAAAGAAGACTTACTTTGGATAAGAGACCGGGTTGGTTCCACGTTGTACTTCTTGCCTGAGGGTATATTAATTAGGTGCAGGGCCGCACTGATAAGCGGTATTTTACATAGCGCAACTAGTAGTTATTAGCATATTATTGAGGAGATTTGGATTTGATTTATGGGATATTTCTGTAATCCGGAGAAAAGGTGAGAAGTGGTTAAATCATAGGATTTACAGAGTTTTGGAGGTAAGTTGGTGTTTGAGGTGCGGAGCTGCATTGTGGATGTTTTTGGAAGCACTTGCGAGTTGAAGACGGTGTCCGGAACCATGAAGGAAGCTGGTGATCAGAAGACATAAGTTGCTGGAGTGGAATCCGCGAGCCCAAGCGACCTACCGCGATCGCGGTTATAAGACTCCAGCAGAACATTGGCGAGCCGATAACCGCGACCTCCCGCGATCGCTTCTGGTCGCGGTTATCAGATTTTAACAGAATTTTGGGGAGCCAAAAACCGCGACCTCCCGCGCTCGCGGCCGCCCGCGGTTTGCTGTGCGACTGAACAGTCTCCGTTTCCTTCAACTGCTTGGCGGTTTCGTTTTGCTGAGTTAATTGGTAATTAATTGGGCTCGGATTAGGTTTAGAGAGAGCCACGTCCAGACTAGCAGCCATCCGATCCCCCTTTTTTTCCTCTCAACATTTTTAGTTTTCTTTTGTCTTTCTTTTGGATTCAAAGTTTGTGAAGAACATGAGCAAGAACTAAACCCTTTTTTTGCCTAGCGTGGAAGCACACAGTTAATCTGGTTGTAAGGTTCATCTCTCTTGTTCATCCCTTTGGATTTGGTATTGATTTCCTTGAGCATATTTCTATTACTATCTATTTGGCTAAATTGATCTCCTAGTTTAAATCTATAGTAATTTAGGTGCTAGATTTGGGATAGACGGTGGAATCCCTAATCATAGGTAGCAATCACAATTGCATGAAATTGGTAAATTGAGTTCAATTGTGAAAAGGAAATTGATTTGCATGACATACTTGCGGTGTTAAGTCTTTGTTTGCAATCCGTTAATCTTACGCTTTATGCTATTGATTGAACCAACTTAGAAGGTCTTCTAGGTTATCAATTGGTAAGTGTTAGCAAGACCGGTTGGCTTGTTAATATAAACAAGATCAGAATTGGAACAATCCATAGGATAAATATGAACATGAGAAGAATCGATGATCAACTTGGTTAATTGTTGTGTGGAAACTTGCTAGGTGAAACTTCTTTTAATCTTATTTTCTTAAACTTGATTTTTGTGTTATTTTATTTGAGTAGTCTTAGTAGAAAAACCAATCCCCATTTGTTCTTTAAAGTTGATAAATTAGTAATTACATAGAAATTGACGTGTTAATTCCCTTGGGTTCGACTCCTTACTTGCATGCTATACTCTAGTTGCATATTAGGATTACTTTGATAGCGCGCACGACTGAAAAACTCTATCAAATTTGCCGCACTTATCTTATTTAATTCCAAAACCTGCATTAACGTTAAAGCTTTTAATCCACACCAATCTCGCAATGAGATATATAACATAGGACGAATCCCGAATTTCGACACTAACTAAGTACACCACCACTTATGTAACATAAGGGTATGTCATGACTAAAAGTTTTAGGGCATTTATCCTCCTAATACAAAGTTATAAAGAAACAGCTAAACCTCACAAGGTAATAGCGTTTATGAATACTCGTGTTAACTAGCAATTGTTATCCACACCAAAGCACAAGAATCCACACCAATTATTATCTAGCACCCTATAATAATAATGTATATATAAGGGTTATAGCTAACATTTATATACAACCTAATAAAAATGTTCATTTTACACAACATTTTAACACACAAGTTCCCAAACGTGAAATTAAAAATATTTATCTCAACTTAATTAAGACAATAGATTAATTGTCAATTAGGGAAAATATGGAATAAATTAGCAAGAGAGAACTGTCACTTTCCTTGAATCACGACGAAGGTTGAATGGTGTTTTGGAGATGGTTGCTTTCGAAAAGTAAATCGACTCTCTGCTTTACTCTCGTTCCAAATGCCAATCCAAAACGTACCCAAATTATACACAATGAATAAATTATATTAGATAATTTATTGAATATCAATATTTGAAGGATGCAATGTCTCGGTTCCTAATTGATTTTATTTAACTCATAAATAAATCAACTTCAAAGCTTTTTGATTAAACGATTATATATACAATTACAAATTAGTTAGTCGTATATTCTAAATAATTATAACATAAATAAATTAATTTATTAATAATCCTAAAATTTTCTAACTCAAAATATTATCTAAATGAATAGCCATAATTTACTCATTCATAATATTATAAAAATTATAATTAATTTTATTTTAATTTTCATAAAATCAAACTAATCCTAAAATATTTTTCACTAATCTAGATTAATTTAATTAACCAAGATTAACCCAAAAATAAATTAAAAATATCCAAAATCGTGAATTTGGGAATAAACCCAAACCCCACCGGAATCGTGGTGGCACCTTGTCGGAAATGGCCGAAATTGGGTGGCGGAGGGGGACTCAAAGACTAAGCTTGCAAGAAAGAAGCTTCAACACTCTCGAATTTTACAGAGGAACAAGGCGAAGTTGGGAATTAGGGTTCTTGAGGAATCGAATGAAATTTGGTGATTTTGGGAGCAAGATCGAAGGGGCTTTTATAGGAATTTTGAAGCTTAGGATACCCTCATCAAGACCAATGATTAATGCCCTCCAACTGAAGACGAATTGATCCAATTTCGCATTACATTCAATCGGCCACCTAAATGATACGTTGGTTAGGTATAAAATTCCACGATTTTTTGTCACCATTTAAGTCGATTAATTGAGGGAATATGTGTGTTTTAATGTATTCTTCAATGCCCAAATAATATTAGACCCAAACGGATCCAATGTTGCTCGTGATTTTGCCATGAATGGCTTGAAGAGCTCTCCTGGGGCTGTTCTGCTGAAGGAGGAAGAAAATGACAGCCTTTATGGCTAATTACAAATGTGGCCCAAAGTTTTGGGCTTGTGGCAAAAATGCCCTTTTCAACTTTCCAGAAATTACAAAAGTTCGCCAAATTTAATATTTTAAGTTTGTAATATTATTTTAACCCAAAATTAAAATATATAAAAAAATTAAATTAGGTTAAGATAAGCTTAAGTTATTTTTCTTATAAATTTAACCATACTTAAATCTTTAACAAAAATTTGTTAAACTTGATTTAAATATTCTAGGTTAAATTTGATAAGCTTTATCTAATATATATTAACATAAGGTTAATCATTGTTTTGGGGCGAAAAGATCGGACGACCTAAATCACCTTAGACGGGGTAACGAGTCGACCGGGTAGTAGAAATCAATCCAAACCAGATAAATGATCAACCAAGCAAAGAATAGATACGAAATAGCAATGTGATTTGTTATTTAATTGATGATTGAATCAGATCGAAATACAACTTATCCTTAGAGAATAAAGGGTCGGGTCTTGCCCGACAAGCGTTTTGGTGATTCGACCGGCAACGATCGGGTAGTATTCCGGGGAGTTTGAGCTAGAGCGGGTGTATTCGTAAGACTTTCGAAGAGTAAGTCGGTAGATGCCGGGTATAGATGTGTCTCCTTTTGTTGTTTTCTTTGTGGTCTATATATGGTAATCTTATCTTGTGTATGTTACTTATTGTTTGCAATATCTTCTATTTAATTCTGGGCGAGATCTTCGGGATTTGCTCTTGATTGCTAGCATAAACTCTGTGTTTAATGTTGTTGCCGTTGCCATCGATCAAGCAATTAATGCCCTGGGCGAGATCTTCGGAGCTGGTCGGATCCCACGTGTCTGAGGGGTGTCTGTCGCTTCCCTCTAATTTATTTTGGCTTTCGATTTCATCTGGATCTTGGCCCAATTCATTTGATCTGATTCCTTGGAGTAAGTTTGGGCCCAACAATAGCCCCAAGTTGTTTTGGGCTTCATGGCAGCCGTGAGATGGAGTCCAAGCAACTTTCTTCCCACACGATCTCCACCCTCCGATCTAGGCGTGATAGGCGAGGGCTACGTGGCGATGATCCCGCTGCATGATGGGACGTCTCTGCGACTGCCGATTCCCTCCATAAATTCGAATCATGCCTCTGACGATTTGGCTTCATCTTCTTCCTTTGTCTCCTCGTCTGGTAGGTTTTGCTAAGTTTTCTCGAAAAAATTGCTTTTCGATTTCCTTCTTTCTCTGTTCTGGAGATGGTTTCCAGTGAATCTTTCGAGTCGACTGCTACTCGCTCGAACTCGAGCAAGAATGAGGTCCCCCCCATTTTCCTTCTGAAGGAGTCAGATGCTCTGACGAGGACTCTGTCGGAGGTGGAGTTGGAGCAGATCATTCAAGTCGGAGGCTTTCCTCCGGAGACGGTCGCAAGGTTGTCGTACCCTGACGAGAGAGCCGACGCTCGCTACGAGGGATGGGTTTGTTTCTATGCTTACCCATTTAGGGTTGGCCATACGCTTCCTTTCCCCCCCCCCCCCTTAGCGACCCTGGCGCTTGCACCGTGTCAGGTCATGCCGCAGGCGTGGCGGATCCTTAGGGTTTTAGATTTGTGGAATGTCCAGTTTGGGGCCGGTTTTAACTTCGACGCCCTGTGGTACAACTACTCCCTGGGGTCGAAGAGTTCTTCTCGTGTCCAGTTGCGTATCCGTCCGGGTCGGAAACCCTTGGTGCTCAACTTAGATGTAAACGACCGTGGATGGGGGTCAAAGTTTTTGTTCATCGAGCATTCGTCTCTAGAGAAGGGGGGCGACTATTCATTTCTGCTGTCAGAGTGACGAGTTGAGAGTACGTATTCGACTTCTCTTTGCCTGTTTTATGTGTTTTTAACCCTTTGCTTAACTCTTCTTTTTTGTAGTCCCTGAGACTGAAGAGTTGGAAGCGGACGCTCAGTCAGAAGGTTTGACAAAGATTATTCTTAGCATCCCCGCGTCAGAGCGGAGTTTCATAAACGTCAATTTGTTGTCGACTTCCCCCATTACTCAAGACGTTATGTCGACCGTTTCGTCGTCTCGGGTCAAGTGTGAGTTTTTGTTTGACTCATGTATTTTTAATTGTTTGCTTGTGATTTATGTTTTGTTTGTTGTGTCAGTGTCTCCGGCTGGTTGGTCGAGTGCCCGTTTGAAGGGAGTATCTGGGAAAGGTTTGATAGAGCAAATGCTGGCGGCAGCTAGGGCCTCGTCAAGCAAACCGACGCCGGTGGAGTCGTCGCTCCCAGCCAAAGTTGGCTCGAAAAGAAAGGCAGGTGCTTCTTCTGGCGATGTGAAGGCGGTGGACACTTTAAAGAAAAAGGTGACGGCTGCTCGTGGAGTCAGGAAGATCGACGCGGTCGGTCAATCGATTGCCGATCTCTTTCACGCTCAGGATTCGACTCTGAAGTCTGAAGTCGATGGCGTCTCTCCTTTGGACTGTATTGGCAAAGCGGGGTGCTCTGCGTGGAAGGTAAGTCGCCTTGCTTTGGATCTCAAGTTTGTTTGTTTTCTTCCTCATAGTCCGATGGAACCTTGATTGCTTTGGCCTTGTCTTTCTCCATACTTTCCAGTTTCTCTTGGGGGCGTACTCTGGTGTCAAGGAAATGGTTGCTAAGGCTGAGGATAGGGCTGCTAGGTCAGAGTCCGATCTGGCGTCTTTGAAGACCAAGGTGGAAGAAGCTGAGAGTCGCTTTAGCGACGCCGAGCGCCGTTTTGCTAGGGAGTTGAAGAACTGCCAAGACGATCTGGATGTTTGTCAGAGGGAGCTCAGTGAGAACCAATCAAGTGTTGAAGAGAAGGTGAAGCAGGCCAGGATCGAGGCTGGTCGGGTTGTAGGCGACGTGGACGCTTTTTACGCATTGAAGTCGCGTGTTGAGATGATCGAGGAGTTTGAAGAGGGAAAGCAGGGGACCTGGAATTTGAAGGCAGAGAAGGAGACCATAGACACCCTATTTCCGAAGGGGAATCCGGGATCAGAGCTTTTCTGTTTGGCCGGCGTCGGAGAGGAATCTCTGGACGAAAGAGCTGGTGAGGACGAGGCCCACTCTGGTGACACCGTACCGATTGAGCCCCAACCTTCTGCTGATCTGGCCCTTGCTGAAGGTGACGTTGCGAGCCCTGACCCTTGACTGTTTTTTGTGATTTAGTTTGTGACCCCAACTGTGTGTGGGTAGAATACTTTCTGTTTTGGCGATCCGTCCACCATCGCGGATCGCAGAATGTGTTTGTGGATAATTTTGAAGTCCTACGTATGTGTAGACAGACAATGTGTTTTGGCGATCCGTCCATCATCGCGGGTCGTATGTATGTAAAAAATGCTTAGACTTTTATTTTGATGTAATCTGTTTTACAAAGGGTCGAACTTTCTTGTGTTGTTCGTATGTTTCGTCGAATTCTTCTAGAGAAGTTTGTTGTTGACGCCTTTGATTTGTATGTCGGGTTTGCCCGTGTGCTCCGTCGAGTAGGGCTTGCCGTATGTATGTAAAGAAGGAGGCCTGCAAATGTATGTGTTTATGTTTAGTTATGACTTAGTGTTATGTCGAGGAGGAAAGCAATATGTCTCTATTGCGTAAATGTAATAAGGTGTCTTAACCTTATGTATTGTGTAAGGCAAGCGGTGTGCCGACGTGCCTGTAGTATTCATCTCCCCGTGCTCCGATCGATCGTGTAAATGTAGTGTAAGCGCTTTTGTTTGTGACTGGATCCGGTGTGTATGTCGATGTCGTCCTGTACTTAGATTTGCAAGGAAAAATGTCCTTACTATATGTGAGTACTTAGTTTCAAGAAATAGAAGTGTGTTTATAACAACGAATAGCTCATAACAAGTGAGAGAATGTTAGTGCCTTACTTTGCTGGTTTAGAAGTGATATAGCTTCAGCCTTCAGGTGTGTGGCGTTCCAACTTCGCGGGATTGGTCGTCCGTCTTTATCTTCCAATTGGTATGCTCCTTGTCCGACTACTTCTTTGATTAGGTAGGGTCCTTTCCACTGAGGTACGAGCTTTTCGTCGGTCGGATTCTTGGTATTCTGGAATGTCTTTCTAAGGACCCAATCGCCAACTTTGAAGACTTTGGCTCGAACATTTTTGTTGTAACTTCTTGCGACTTATTGTTGGAACCTGACCATTCTAATTTTGGCTTTTTCTCTAGTCTCATCCGTTGTGTCCAAGTTGTGTGCTAGCTCGATGTCGTTTTATTCATTCCTCTGAAGACTGTAACGAGCCGCTGGAACCAATAGCTCGGCGGGGATGACCGCTTCACTTCCGTAGACGAGTGAGAATGGTGACTGTCCAGTCGCATTCTTTGGGGTGGTCCTGTCGGACCAGAGGTTGAACGGGAGCTCGTCTGCCCATTTTCCTTTAGCCCTTGTGAGGCGTTTCTTGAGGTTGTTGACGATGATTTTGTTGCTAGACTCGGCTTGTCCGTTAGATTGTGGATATCGAGGAGTGAATGTGACCAGTCTGATGTTCCACTGGTCGCAAAAAGCTCGAGTCTTATGACTAATGAATTGGGAGCCATTGTCGCACACGATTTCTGATGGGACGCCAAATCTGCACAAGATATTGCATTTTATAAACGAAATGACGTGTTGATCTTTTACCTCTCAGTAGGCTTCAACTTCGATCCATTTGGAAAATAGTCTGGCATGGCAAGGAAGAAGACTCGTTGACCCGACGCAGATGGGAGTTTCCCGACGATGTCCATCCCCCATCTCATGAAGGGCCACGGTGCCAGAGTCGGATGGAGGAGTTTCGAGGGTTGATGAGGAACGGGTGTGTGTCGTTGGCAAGCATCGCACTTCTTGGTGTACTCCATCGCGTCTCTATTCATTGTGGTCCAGTAGTATCCGTTTCGTAAAGCTTTTCCCGAGAGGCTTCGTTCGCCGGTGTGGTTCCCACACTCTCCTTCATTTAATGACTGTAAGATATGTCTGACTTTTGGAGTCTTGAGGCATCGTAGGAGTATCCCTGTGACAGATCTTTTGAACAAGACGTCATTTATAATATCGAAGGAGAGAGCTTGTATCTTTAGCCTTTTTGCTTCTGTTTTGTCGTTGGGTAGGATGCCGTCTTTTAGCCATTTGATGTAAGGTAACGTCCAGTCGTTACGATTGTTGACGATGTCTTCCTTTGGTCGGTCACCTATCTCCATCGTGACAAGTTCCTCCAATGGTGTGATTGACTCCTTGTATGTTTTTGGAACAACTGGTGTCATGACGTGCACTAGTGGGATATTTGGAAATTCCTTTGGATCCAAGATGGACCCTAAATTGGCTAGTGCATCAGCCTGAGAGTTGAGATCTCTGGGCACCTGCCTGATGTCGAATGTCTAGAATTGGTCGATTAACTTTTTGGCCACGCCCAGATAAGCTATCATCCTGTCGTCTTTGGCGCTGTACGACCCTTGTATTTGGTTTACGACTAAGAGGGAGTCACAAATGACTTCAATTTCTCGGACTCCTAGGTCTCGTGCCAGGATGAGTCCAAATATGAGTGCTTCGTATTCAGCTTCGTTGTTGGTTGCGTCCCACTCGCATCTTACGGCCTGGGCTATCTTGTCCCCTTGTGGCGATTTCAACACGACCCCTAGCCCCGAGCCTCTAGCATTCGACGCTCCATCAGTGTGTAGCTCCCATTTACCTGTTTCATCTGTCGCAAACAACTGTGTTGCTTCTTTGGCGGCTTATTGCTCTAGGGTCGGGCTGAAGTCTGCCACAAAGTCAGCTAGGGCTTGTGACTTGATCGCTGTTCTGGGCTCGTATTCAATATCGTAGCCGCTGAGGTGTATGGCCCACTTGGCCATTCGTCCTGTGAACTCGTGCTTCCTCTCGATCGCTCTCATGGGATGGTTAGTACGGACAATTATAGTATGGGATTCGAAATATGGTTTGAGTTTATTCGATGCCATTACCAGTGATAGTACAAGTTTTTCTAGCGACGAGTACCTTGTCTCTGCCGGCAATAGTGTTCGACTGACGTAGTATATCGGTGATTGTTTGCTGTCTTCTTCTCTGACCAGAACTGCGCTTACGGCCGACTCCGGTACTGCCAGGTACAGTAGTAATGGCTCGTCATCCTTGGGTTTGGTCAACAACAGGGGACTGGCCAGGTATTTCTTCAAATCCTGGAATGCGACTTCATGCTCCTCTGTCCATCGAAAAGACTTGTTCTTCTTGAGAGCGTCGTGAAAGGGTTTGCACTTGTCAGATGACTTTGAGATGAATCTGTTCAGAGCTGCTATTCGACTTGTCAGCTTCTGTACGTCTTTGACGCACCGAGGGGATCGGAGGTCGATGATGGCTTTGACTTGTTCTAGGCTGGCTTCTATTCCTCTTTGTGTTGTATCCTAAGAATTTTCTTGACGACACTCTGAAAGAGCATTTCATAGGATTTAGTTTCATGTTATATCTCTTCAGTACCTCGAAGCTGTCGCGGAGGTGGTCGATGTGGTCTTTTTTCTTTTTCGACTTGACCAGCATATCGTCTATGTAGACTTCCATCGTGTCCCCAATCTGATCTTTGAACATCTTGTTGACTAGTCGTTGGTAAGTAGCCCCTGCATTTTTTAGTCCGAAGGGCATTACTTTGTAACAATAGATACCTTGGCTTGTGATGAATGCCGTTTTCTCTTGGTCTTCTGGTTCCATGAGGATTTGATTGTAGCCACTGAACGCGTCCATGAAGGATAGCATTTCGTGCCCCGCCGTTGCATCGACCATTGCGTCAATGTGAGGAAGTGGGAATGAATCTTTGGGACAAGCCTTGTTGAGGTCGGTGAAGTCGATGCAGACTCTCCACTTGACGTTTTTCTTTTGGACTACGACCACGTTGGCTAGCCACTCGGGGTAGTTGACTTCCCTTATCTTTCTTGTTTCCAGCAAGCTCCTGACTTCGTCGTCGACTATCTTGTTTCGCTCTGGGGCGAATTTCATGCGCTTTTGCTTTACAGGGGGGGTGAGATGGGTCTACGTTCAGTTTATGAGTAATAATGTTTGGAGATATACCGACCATGTCTTCATGTGACCATGCAAAACAATCAGCATTATATCTAAGGAAATTCAGAATTTGTTGTCTGGTCGAGTCGTCCAGGTCCGACCCGACCCTTACCGTTTGGTTTGGCTTTGAAGGATCTAGTACGATCTCGTCAAGTTTTTCCATTTCTGGTTCGACGTATCGATTAGATTCTTCGCCGATCTGTGATTGCTATGCGACCTTATGCTCGACAACGCTTTTCATGGAGGCGACGTAGCACTCCTTGACCATTCTCTGGTCTCCCTTGATTTCTTGGACTCCTCACTTGGTAGGGAACTTGATGATTTGATGGTACGTCGAGGGTACCGCCTTCATAGCATGTATCCATGGCCTGCCAAGAATGCAATTATAGGGAGATGGACAGTCTAGGACTAGAAATTTCACCTGTTGGTTTACTCCCCTAGCGTATGTCGTAAGAACGATTTCACCGATAGTATGTTTAACTTCACCGCTGAATCCGACTAGTGGAGTTGATTTTTTGATCAGATCATCTTCGCCCAGACCCATCCCTTTGGACATCTTCGAAACTTCTGCACAGGTACTTGGTAATCTCGTTGTAAAGACTGCTGTCCTTGATCAGACCTTGTCGGAAGGCTTTGATAGAGGTGGTGACGTCGCAATGGGGAATCGCGACTTTTTCTTTATTGTACCTGTTAAGATAGCTTCGAAGAGGTTCATTATACCTTTGGGTAATTCGATAGAGATCACTCGACTGCCTTTCGAGCCTCCGACTGCTGGCGAATTGGATCTTGAAGGAATTGACTAGATCCGTGAACGAGGCGATCATTCCCTGAGGTAAACGCATAAACCAGGTCAGTGCGGGACCCGCGAGAGTCGTGCCAAAGCTTTTACACATGACAGCCTCGCGGCTCTCCCTTGAAGTAGATGCAGTCATTAATTTTTGTTTATAGAGAGAAATGTGATCATCTGGATCGTTGGTGCCGTCGAATGTCGCCATGCTAGGAAGGTGGAACTTCTTTGGGATTTCGACTCTGGCAATCTCTTCGATGAATGGAGATTCCTCATATCCGCCCGACGCTTCCTTCTCGATCGGCTGCGGAACTCCGGGAATTCTAGCGATACGATCATCAAGTGTCTTCATGTGCTGACTGAGCGTCTGTTGGACGAGGGCTAGGATGTCGGGAGGATTGGTAACATGTGGTTCGTCGATTCGGGTCCCTGCTGACCCGATCGGTGTGGAGAAAGTAACATTGTTAGTTGAAAATGGATTAACCAGATGAGTTCGAGATGTACCCTCAGTATGTCTAGGACGCCGTACGCTCGGAGGGGTTAGTTCGACGCCATCCATGTCAATACGCGTCTGAATGTTGCTATGGATGGGCATCCGCGTGGATCCAGAAGCCATTGATTGTACATGCGACTTAATAGACTCATTTTCACGGGTTAGTTGTGCAATCTCGGCCTCGGATTGGGTGGATAAGGTAGCCAAGGCTTCGGTCTTTTGGCGTTGCTGGGCAAGTTCCTCTTGTAGGGCAGTCATTTTTTGGGCAAGCTCTTGGAATTGGTTTGGAGTAGGATTTTCGGTTGTGTTTCCTTGAGCTTGGGTATTGTCTTCGAGGCGTGGCTCCTCAGTACCAGTAGGTGGGTTGATAGTCATGGTTGGAAGGTTTTGAGATGGTGATCGGCAAGTTGCCCCACGATGGGCGCCAAATTGTTTTGGGGCGAAAAGATCGGACGACCTAAATCGCCTTAGACGGGGTAACGAGTCGACCAGGTAGTAGAAATCAATCCAAACTAGATAAATGATCAACCAAGCAAAGAATAGATACAAAATAGCAATGTGATTTGTTATTTAATTGATGATTGAATCAGATCGAAATACAACTTATCCTTAGAGAATAAAGGGTCGAGTCTTGTCCGACAGGCGTTTTGGTGATTCGACCGGCAGCGATCGGGTAGTATTCCGGGGAGTTTGAGCTAGAGCGGGTGTATTCGTAAGACTTTCGAAGAGTAAGTCGGTAGATGCCGGGTATAGATGTGTCTCCTTTCGTTGTTTTCTTTGTGGTCTATATATGGTAATCTTATCTTGTGTCCGTTACTTATTGTTTGCAATATCTTCTATTTAATTATGGGCGAGATCTTCGGGATTTGCTCTTGATTGCTAGCATAATCTCTGTGTTTAATGTTGTTGCCGTTGCCATCGATCAAGCAATTAATGCCCTGGGCGAGATCTTCAGAGCTGGTCGGATCCCACGCGTCTGAGGGGTGTCTGTCGCTTCCCTCTAATTTATTATGGCTTTCGATTTCGTCTGGATCTTGGCCCAATTCATTTGATCTGATTCCTTGGAGTAAGTCTGGGCCCAACAATCATAATTTAGACCATTCCTACCTTAAAGAAATAACTTACTTAGGACAATTATTATTTTGTTCCTCTATGGATAACATAATAGTTTTTATGACCTCTATTATTATTTAAAATTTAAAATTACAACCATTGTTACACTTAATTATTTATTTTAACACCATAATATATTACTAATTTGATAATTTGTACCAAAAATTATCATAATCTATTCTTTGAACGTAAGTTTTTGAAATTTAAATTACTTCTCTAAAAGATATAAAATAAAATTTAAAATATTTATTTTTATCACTTTAAAATTACAATTTATCATTCTATTTTAAGTGGGATATTACACCTTCGATGCACCATCGTTGGTGGCTGTTGTTTGTGGTGCTGCTACCCCCTCAATTGAAATCAAATGCGAATTAAGTAGACCAAGAGTATATTATTAAAAAAAATTGGATAGATTTGTGTTATATAATATGAATAAGAAAAAACATTTAGATGTTAAAATTGGGATTTTGTATATTAATATATAAGCCTAAGTTTGTGTTCTTATATGTAGCACTATGTCACATAGGTAAATCATGTAAATCAGTCGTACATGTGCTTTTGTATCTAATTAAAATAAAGACGATTGGTAAGGGCTAAGGGTGTTCATCCGGTCCGGATCGGACCGAATTTTTCCAAAAGTTCGGACCGGAGATTGGACCGGACCTATTCGTTCTGGTCCGATTCTGGACCGGTTTAGACCGGATTTTATTTTAAAAAATATATTTAAATTCTTTAAAAAAATATCTAAAAAACATATATACTCCTAACTTATTAAGTTAAGAAAAATATCTATAAAAAAATACATATAAATCTCCAAAAAAACATATAAATTAAAAAAAAAGTAAAAATTCAATCCACCGGTCCGAACCAGTTTTTTTTTCCGGGTTTGGACCGGATCGGAACCAGATTAAGAAAATTATCTGGACCGGAGACCGGACCGTATTTTCACCGATCCGGTCTGGTTTTCCAATCCGGTCCAGATTTGAACAGCCCTAGTAAGGGCCGGGGTGAAATTCTCCGCTTCTTTGCATTTTTTAAACACTATATAGTGACATCTTAAAATGCCATGTTGTGGGGTTTTATTTTCTTTAAAAAATCACTCTTAAACGTCGTCATGTAGCATTTAATTTTTTTATAAAAAAATTCACGACTCTACTTGAAATTTACAGACCAGCCAGTTTATTTTAAGTTTAACCCTTTTTTATTTCATACGCCACAATATAGCGTTTAATCTTGAATAGGTTCAATTTAAGTTGAACCCGTTTTGAAAGCCATATAATGGTGCATATATTATTTTAATTTTTTCATATACTACGTTATAGCGTTCTAAAACGGTGCAAAAACAATAAAAAATGAGGTGCAAATACAAGTCTGGAAAAAGATAAGAAAAGAGAGCTCCGTCAAGCTTGGATTATAAGAATTGTGGATTCATATAAGCCTTGGGGTCAACGACAAGGTACGTAATTAATTGACAAGCTGTCATATTGTTTTTATTTATCATTTTCTTTTGAGTCGATCGTAGTTAATTTGCCAAATCTAATTGAACTTTCTTCCAGTGAAGAAGATGGAGGGAAAAAAGAATTGTTTAAAGGAGTTCGCTTTATTTTATCAAATGACATTTCAAGCTGCTTTTATTGACCCTCCATGAATTGAAAAGGGCCCTTTCATGGAAAAATTATCAAAAGTAATTTTATATTTTATTAATAGACTAAAAATAATCTAAAATTTCAAGTCAATTAAAAATAATCTCATATTTGAATTCATGAATCAAAAATAGCACATGCGATTTTTTCGGTTGAAATTCTAGCTAATCCCATAATGTGTACTCAAGGTCTCTTTGTAATTGGACGTTATAAGCGATTCTCCTTTGTACAAAATATCTTATTAAATGTAATGTTGTTATCAAATGAGCCAGAATTTCAACGCATTTGTGTTATTTTTGGTTCATGAATTCAAAGATCATATTATTTTTTATTGACTTGGAAGTTGGAATTATTTTTGGTAGTTTTTCCTATTTTATCTCATGACTTTTCAAACTGCCTTTATTGACACTCCATGAACTGAAAAGAGACCTTCTATTGCTCTTTGTTGATGACTTTGCGAGCAATTTCTAACCCAAGGAAATACTTAAGAAGGCTTGGATCCTTCATGTGGAAGTACGTGCTCAAGTACTGCTTGAAAGAGGAAACAATAGTGGCATCGTTCCCTGCTACTATCAAATCGTCAACATAGACACGGACATGAATAATAGTACCATGACGCTCCATGTAGAATAGTGAGTAGTCTGCGTGACTCTAGGTAAACCCGAAGTGCCATAGTGTCGAGGCTAACATGGAGAACCAGTTGCGCGGTGCCTGGTGTAGACCATATAACGTCTTCAAGAATTTAAAGACATATCTGGAAGGAATAACATAGTACCCTTGAGGAGGACTTCTACATCCAAATCACCATGAAGAAAAGCGTTGTGTACATCCATCTGATGAAGCTCTCAACCTCTGATGGAAACAACTGAAAGAAAGACATAGACCATACCCATCTTGGCAAGAGGAGCAAACGTCTCAGTGAAATCAATGCCCTCAACTTGCCTATTGCCGATTACGACTAAGCGAGCCTTGTAGTGATCAATCGTGCTACTAGTGTTGTACTTGGTGCGAAACACCCCCTTGAAGCCAATGGCCTTCTTGTCGGGTGGTAAAATGGACGTGATCCAGATCTAATTCTTGTCTAAACCATCAAGCTCACTTTGCGTAGCATCTCGCCAATGTGCATGTTACACTGCCTCCTTATAGCTACGAGGTGCATGCCTTGCTGTAATACATGCAAGAAAATGTGCATGTCTCGCTGATAACATCCATTTCATACATATTTAGGACATGCATTTAGGCTATAGTTTAGGCATTTTCACGTTTATTATCTTGCATTTATAGCTAGTTGCATTCTTTTTTTTAGTTTGGTTGTCTACTCGAGTCTCTGCATATTTTTAGGTACTTTACGACTCGTTTGGTACCGATATCAAAGATATGAGATATCAGGTATGAGTACCGATATGGATATCAAGATATGGGTATGAGTAATATCGGTATTGGATATGGGTATGGGTATGAACGATATGTTTGATATACCAATTTTCTAGAAGATATCAAAATAACACTCCAATACCACTCTGATATCACTGATATCAATATCTACCTATACCAAACAACGGATATCAGTTTGATATCGATATCAGTATATACCAAACACATATATGAGTATGACAGATATCTCATACCCATACCTGATATGTTGATATCTATACAAAACTGTCCCTTAGCGGGCAACAGAGGTGCATCACGACACATGGACGTCATAGGAGATGTGCACGGTTGAATACAAAGATGAACTACGATGAAGAACTCGCCTTGTCGCGCAAGAGATCTCCGTTTTCTGTCCCGTCTTTGGAGAAGCATAACTTTTCTCTATAACTCTGAATTGAGTGATTCTAACGCCTTATTAAAGATAAAGAAGTCAACTATAACTCCTCCAAATTTTAGCGCGTTTGGACAAGGGAATCAAAAGTTATGGCGATTCCAAATTCGTAATACAGGTGCTAGTTTTGGCACGGTTTGCTACAAACCGTTCCAATATGTCCTAAACCGTGTTGTGCTCCCAGTAGACCTGCACGGTCTGTAACAGATGGTGCATGGTCTATTCTCCACCGTGCTCTTGCCTCAGTTAAGATGCACGGTTAGTGACAAACTGTGCACGGTTTGTCACCGACCGTACCATGTTCTCCGCGGCCCGAACTTGTTTCGTTTTGACCCTTTGTTATTTTTGGATAGTATAAATACTTTTTGAAAAATTGTTAGCAAATATACCACTTTTACCACCCTAATTGCAAAAGTGCACTTCTTTTTTTAGATATTGTAAGAATACCCATTTTTGTACCCAAATAAGGGTAAAAGTGGCAAATCACATAATTTTAGCCCTTAAAAGAAAACCTAAAATCAGATTTGAGTTTACCTTTTCTTTGTTTAATTGTAATGTGTATTTTAATGTATTCCGAAAAAGAAGAAAAAAAGAAAGAAATTGGTGATTTAACATGATGTGACCCTTGCATGTATTTTGAAACCCGGAAATGGCCTTGGAAAAAAAAATTCAACCAAATTCAATCTGAACCCATTAATTGCCAAATTAACCACTTTAATTGCCAAATTAATTGCCAAATCTGAACCCATTCTTAACCAAATTAATTGCTAACAGGTTCGAAATTTGGCAACCCATTTTATATGCTAACAAGTTCGAAATTAATTTGAACCCATTTCCCAAATTAACAGAGGTTCGAAATTACCGAACCTCTTTACTCTTTTTCTTCCCCCCCAACCCCCCCCCCCCCCCCAAATTCCCCTTCTTCACCGGACAACGAAATGGAATTCCGGCGAGCTCTGTAACCGCCCTCAACCTCTGCTAACCTCCCTGAACCGTTCCCAACTTACCTCAACCTCTTATATCCTCCTCTGCTTTCGCTGGAACCATTGAAGCCCAAACAAAGAAAGAAAAGAGAATGGCTGTTACCAGAGGTTCCAATGATGCGACACCGCAGAAGAAAAGAAAAAGAGAGGTGGATGAAGAAGAACAAGGTGGTAAGAGGAAGGGAAAAGCTGTTGCGAAGAAAACCCCTACATCTGCAAAACCCAAAGCTACAAAGAAGAATAAGAAATCAGAGAGCGATTATTCTGTGAAGAAAAAGGAAGTTGTCGCTCTTCTGAAAAGGTGGAGAACCATGAAGCCTTTAGCTTTCAAGGAAGATGTAAGTAAAAAAAAACTCTCAGATTGGAGTAAAAAAAAAACTTTCAAGAGCGGTTATTCTGTGAAGAAAAAGGAAGTTGTGCATCTAGGGTTTATTGATATCCCGACACTGTTGTGTCCGTAACTTATGAAACTTCTGTTATTCTATTGTAGATTAAGTACTCGTTCTACAAAGGCGACCCTTTATATGGAAGAATCAATATCAACTGTAGGATTTCATACGTGCGTGATATTGAAAACAAATTGACTGGTGCAGATTGGAGAAGGATAATTGCAAGCCCTTTTGGAAATGTAATGAAAATGCTGCGTCAGGTTACATTTTCTTCCCAAACTGTACATACTGTTCTTTTTAAGCAAATAAAATCAAAAAAGAAGTGGGAGACCTGGTACGAGATAGGTGGTAAAGAGTTAAGGTTTTCAATGAAGGAGTTTGCATTGATAACTGGTTTAAATTGTGGCCAATTGCCACCAAAATCAGTTGGGAAGAAGAAAAGGAAAGATGTACAAGTGATGGAGAAGTTCTTTGGTGGTCCTGCTGGTCCTAAGACCTCAGTGCAAGACTTGTACGAGAGGTTCAGGGATTATAGACTGCTAGATAATTACAAGTTGAAGATGGCATTGCTTTTGATAGTTGAAGGTATTTTTCTTGGAGCAGATAAGAAGAGACTAGTTAAAGCTGAACATGTGAAGCTGCTGGATAACATGGACAAGTTTTGGGATTATCCTTGGGGAAGAGTTGCTTATAAAGAGTTGCATATGTCTTTGACAAAATCTCTGGCCAGAAGAATGCTTACTGTTGAAAACGATTTGCTACTCTCTGAAGATGCAAGGATTCCCTATACCATTCAAGGAATGCCAGCTGTGTTTCAGGTATATTAAATTAGTAATTGCATTTGCCTATATATGCCTGACTAGTTTGATAGTGTTGGGTGGTGGGATTTAAGTGTTTAAACATGAAGTGATACCTATAAAGTAAATATTTGAAGTTTGAGAAACTGTTGGATCAATTTTAAATCAAAGGATTGATTTGTTATATGGAATTTGTCCTGAAATCATGTAAACATTTGTATGAATTGTTAAAGTTCATACAAGTTTTAATATGCTTGACTAGTTACCTAGTGAAGGGTGTCTGGATTTGAAATGTTAAAGTTCATACAAGTTTGAATAATGAAAAAGTTGTGTCTATGTAGGTGTGGATATGGGAATGTGTCCAAAGCTTTGGAGTCCAATATGCTTCCAAGATAAATGAGACAGCTATACCCCGAGGTCTTCGTTGGTATTCAGAGCAATGTCCTGAACATGGACTGCTTCAGTTGTGTTTTGCTGATCCAAAGCTGGAGGTCCTGCCTATTCTCATACCTGATGAATCTGAGAGGAGTTTGTTAAGTGCCTGCAGATTCCATGATGAAGTCAATGACCCTTTCTTTGACAAAATAGTATCTGAGGCTATGGCTATGGCTATTGGCAAGGCAAATGCCAAACTGAAAGAGCCTAACAAGGGGAAAGAGGCTTTCAAAGGAGAAGTTAGTGGTGATGTGATAGGTGTTATTTCATACACCTTTACTAGCAATTATTAGCATGATTTGGAGAGGTTTTGGATGAGTTTTGGTGCTAAGTCTGCAATCCAAATGTTTTGGAGAGAAGTGAAGAAATCCAAGGTTTTGCAGCTTAGATGGAGCATGAGGATGGATGGAGCTGCTGGAGCATCTATGGAGAAGACTACCAACACTTGGTAGGATTGAAGAGCAGCAGAAGCATAGAAGAAGAGAGCTGGAGAAATGAGCTCACCGCCCCGCGTCAGAAGTATCGCGGCCCGACGGTGACTCTCAATGAAGATGAAGTTCGCGCCAGAGGATGCCACCGCGCAGCGGTGGAAGTTCGACGCCTCGCGGTGGAATTCACCGCCCCGCGGTGGCTGTGCTTAATGACCTCGCGCCAGAGACGATTTAGTTTCCTTTTATGTTTGAGACTTTATTTTATTATTATTCTGTTTCCTTTAATTTCAGCTTTAGTTTAACCTAGTTTGTTAAGACTATTTAAGCCTCTTTTCTAGGTTAAGAGAAGGAGAGACTTATCATCACTGGATTGCTTCCGTTTTCAGACGTTATTTTCTATAGAGTTTTTCATCCCCTTTGATGGAGAACTAACTTCACCCTTGTTCTGCTAGACGATTGAAGCAGTACAGTTGATGTGTTTGTGAGATTTCTATTCCTTGTTCTTATCCTTATAAGTGTTGGATTGATTCTCTTGGTTATATTGATATTGATTTCTTGTTGTTCTTCTTAGCCTGATCAACTAGGTTGAATGCTTTTTTATCAATTGCTAGGATTGCATATAGGGGTTCCGAGTGCATATCTAGTGGCAAACACAATTGTGCGTATAGGGGTTCCGAGCGTACAATTGTGAGTGAGAATCAGTTACATGTTAAGTAGGGGAGTGAGTACTTGTACGTCTTTCTACTTGCATGTATCCTATATCCTTGTGTGCATTGCTATTGCTGTGTTGGTGCTAAGGTACGCTGACAACTGTGAGAATCAGTGGTATTTTATCATTGGCATAGTAATAAGTCTATTGACAACTGTGAGAATCAATAGTACTTAAGATCAGGGTGGGAACGACTATAAGGATAATTAAAGAACTTAGACGAAATAGATTTCAGTGATCGAACTTTATCTCTGTACTTGTGGATTTCGCTCTAGTGGAACTATTTTTCCCTCATTATATTTTCTAAACTCAACTCAATTCATTTGCTTTGTTTGCTTTGTTCTCTTGATAACTAAACCCCCCGTTTGTGTTACTTGTCATTCACGGCTGCATACTACATCAAACCTTCTCTGTGGGATCGACCCTTACTTGTCTGCTATACTTCTGTTTAGTGGTTTGTTAGGATAATTTACTTTGATAAGGCTAATCAATGACATTTGCTTGTGCATCTTTTAGCCACCGTCATGATGCAAGGCAGATGATGGATATCATTAATCAGTTGTATAACAAGATTGATAAGATGGAACACAGTCTATGTGAGAGGATTGACAAGTTGGAGAGGAACAATGTCCAAGTTTTTGAAAAGGTCCCTAAGAGGAAGAAAAGAATGGTTAAGAAGTCTGAGGCTCAAGCAAGTGATAGTGAAGAGTTTGATGGAGTTGATGAGTATATAGATGATTCAGAAGGTTCTGAGACTCAAGCAAGTGACAGTGAAGGTAGTGACAAGGCTGTTAGTGAGGATGGGGAGGGTCAAGAAAAGAAAAAGCAGGATGAGGATGATGAAAAAAGTGAGTCAAGAAGTGAGGATGAAGGCGGAGATGATGGAGGAAATGATGATGGTGGAGATGATGGAGGTGAAAAAAATCATAATTTGATGGATGTTGATACTAAGGTATGACATTCCAGTTATTTTAAGATTTCTACTTTCATAGATATTTTAAAGAAGTATGGCAGGATATGGAGTTGAAGAAACTTAAATTAGATAGATAACACTAAAAATTCTCTATCATTGCAGGGAAATGAAACAGAAGATGGGAACAGTGAGCCCATTATTGAGAATAATCAAGAATTTGTTAGTGTTGGTGAGGCATTTGAACAAATTTCAAAGGATAATGATGTGAACCTAGATGACAACCCTAGAGACAGTGATGAAGCCGAAGTTGTGGCCATACAAGAAAATGAGGGTTTGGTCAGCCAAAATGAGGAAGTTTTAAGCCCTAAAGACTCAAGTGATAATGAGGTATGCCATAAGTACATGTCGAGTGTATTAATGAAGCATGACAGGTTATAAATTTTGAGAAATGTATTGTAGGTTTTAAAAATTGGAATATGCACAACATTTTGAAGTAATATATATTTTTGTGGTAAATGTAACTTCAGGGATTGGAGGAAAATTATGTATTAGTTGGTGTTGGTAGAAGAACTGGAGATATAGTAATGGATGTTATAGCTGGCATTAGTGAGAAGCTAACTGATAAGGATGAAGTGCCTGATGATGATGCTGATGCCCCTAGGGAGAAAGATGAGTTGATACCGAATAGTGATAGAACTATCACAGATGATGTAGAAGATGCCCCAAGGGAAGAGCTTACCCAACAGGTAAGCCAGCAAGCAGAAGTCCAGATTTCTAGGTCAGTAGCCATTCATTTATTGAGTGAGGGGGAAGATGTTGTTAAGCAAGTTAGTGAGAAGGAAGAGGTTGGGAAAGAAGAGGTTGGAAAGGAAGGGGATGAGAAGGAAGAGGCTGGTAAGGAAGAGGTTGGGAAGGAAGGAGATGAGAAGGAAGAGGTTGGTAAGGTTGACATTAACAAGGATGAGCTTCAGAAAGATGAGCTTGACAATGAAAAAATTGAGAAGGAGGGTATTGAGGAGGTTGTGAATGTGAAACAAGAGTTTGCCAAAGGCCAAGTTGTTTTTGGCAATAGGAAGAAGGCTGTGGGTCTATCTCCAAAGAAGTCCCCAAAGAAGTCTCTACAGAAGACCAGGTACCTTCCCAAGCGTAGTGTGAAGCCATCTGCTTCAGTCCTCTCCCCTTATAGATCTAAGAAAAAAAACAACCAAAAGGCCAAGGACAATGAGAAGGACAAGGACAAGAAGAAGGAAGTGAGGGGTAGGAGTTTTTGGAAAAGGATCACAAACAATCCAGCTGTGAAGGAAATGACTCCTGTAATAGAGTGGTACAAGGATGAAAGGTATGTATATCCAACTTATATCTCTCTCATCCAATGAAATTGATGTACTTATATTGTCCTTTATATTGCAGACCTATAGAATTCCATGGAGTTAGCAACAATTACATTGACAATGATTTCATGGAGAGCTTAATTGAACCAACTAAGTGGTGGGGTAATTTGGTAAGGGTGACCGGTTTTGTAAAATATTTGTAAATTTTGTCCACATACTCTATCAATATATTGATTTTGTAAATTTTTGTTGGCAGCACTTAGATGAGGTCCTAATTTTACTTCGCGATGCGCTCCTGAAGAACCCAAGTGAGAATCATAAGGCGGCTATTATGGACACTACATAGTGTGAAGACTACAAAGACCAACACAAGTGTGAAATGGGTGGTGTTCCAGTACCAGAATTTCCAGATCGCGTCGCTCGATACTTTAGAGGTGAACTTCCAATTTTTCATGGGAAGAATTGGGAAGAGGTGGACTTCATCTATGCACCGCTTTTTGTGGGCACAAACCACTGAGTTGCCATTCAAATTGACCTGGTTAATTGGAGCCTAAGTGTGTTTGATTACAATGTGAATCTGAAGCGTGATTATGTCGTAGAAGAAGCAGGCGCCCCCATTATCAAGTATCTTCCTAAGTTTGTGAGCAAGCACGAACCTTTGTCCAAGAAATATGCACACCGGGGTGTCTCGGTTCTTACTTTTAATGGAAGAGTTGGCAATCTGGAACAGAACATAAGAGCGTAAGATATCCTGCTACCAGTTTGTTTTTTACCCGCCACCTAAAATATTAACATAGAATTGACTTTTGTTATTTTTGGTTGCAGTGGTGACTGTGGAGTATACACCGTGAAGTACATTGAGTGGTTGAGTTTTGGAAGTGATGATCTCTCCCTCATTTCAGATGAGACGATCGACTATCACAGATTCGACATTGCTAATAGTATGTTCGACCAGCAGTGGAAGACAATGTTGAACTATGGACAATAGTGTGTCATCATAACACTAGATTGTGTGAACAATGGTTTGGCTGCGTTGTGTTTGGATTGCAACTTTGATGCATGAACAATGTTTGGCTTGCGTTGTGTTTCGATTGCAAATTTGATGTACGAACAATGTGTTGTGTTTCAACTCTACTAATTCTGTTGTTGTATAAGTCATCCATGGATCTTGTTTCATAAGCATATAAGTGAAAGTTTATACCTTAAGTGACAGGTTTTACATTCAATGGTGGAGAGCAATATTACCTTAACCAATAACTCTAGACAATTTCCAAAACCCGGTTTTGATTAAAATAAACCGGTTAGTTAAAAACAATTTCCAAAACCCGATTTAGATTCATTTTAAACTCACCCAAATTCTTACCCTCATCCTACAGATAGTCAGATACCGTATTTTCTTCATCCTTCTCCCATGGCTCATTGAGGCATTTGAAAAACTCTAGACAACTCCGAGAATCGATTAAAGGGTGTATTTCGCAGGGAGTGGAGATTGAGAGAGCTCGAGGGCGTAACCCATGGCATACTCGGAAGGATCCAACAGTGGTGGGAATGTAATGGTAAGTTTGGTATGATTTAGGGTTTCAATTTGGGGAAGTATTTGCTACTGTTTTGTTTCAATGTATGTTCTAAAATACGAATTGAATTGTGGATTTGCTACAGAATTCCGTATTTGCTACCGTTTTGTTTCTGCTTGAAATTTTGTGAATTCTTATATGTGGTTTGTCAAAGTAGCTTGAAACTCTTCTTACAAAGATGTTTTGATTACTACTGATGAAGACAAGACGTAGCCTAAACTCATGTTTATTCATGAGGAGATGGAATACAGCAGCAATGGAGTCCAAATTGATAAGATGTGCATATGGTGTTGCCTGTCGATATTTCACTTCTATGACAAACGAGAATCCGGGAAGGAGATTTATAAGATGTGTAAATCGGGTGCGTATCTAGCTTGTTTGCTGATATTCATAATATATAGAATTAAAAGTGTTTTTAATTGAATGCAGGTTGGAGGTTGTGGATTTTGGGAATGGTATGACCCTCCACTTTGCCCTATTGCAACAAAACTTATTCCTATGCTAAGAGATGAGATAATCCAGGTGAAAGATGCATTGGATGTGAAAGAGAGTATAATTTCAGCATATGAGGCAAAGCTTGGAATGCTACAGCAGGAAGTGATAAGGCTTAAAGGTGGTGCAAAGAGTGTTATCGATCATGAAGAAGAGTGTCGAGTTAAGACGTCAAACTATGTTGAACGTGTGCTGAAGGTTACTTGTTTTTTTGTGGTAATGGCTTGTGTAATTAAAGTCTATTTCACTTAGCCTGTTGTAAGCTCTCGGTTGTAAGGGTACTTGTAAGCTATCTATCTCTAGAACTATTTAAGCTGTAGGATTTTATGGGAAAGTGTAAGCTTGAAGGAATTATATATGTTTCATGCTTTAAGCTTTAAGGAATGTTTCATGCTGAACTAGTTATGCTAACTAGTTGTCCTCCTTCTAAAGTTGTACTGCTTATCCCACTCATGGAGTCGAGCAATTTGGCGACAATGGCATATGATACCAGGGTTTGTTGGCCCTGGAGGTGAAATCAGAATGCCATGCTTCTTAGCCCGCATCTTCAATACCTGCTTTTAATGTTATTTTTCTTACCTAAGATGGATGATTTGTGTGAACTCTTTTAACCATATATCATGTTCATAAATCTTAACTTAACTAAGAAGCATAATAAACCACACATTCATAACATTTTGCAAAGGTAGATAAGTGACAGGTTTTACATTCAAAGGTGGCGAGAAAATATTACATTAACTAAGAAGCATAAAGCATCCCATGGTTCATCACTGGATAAGTAACAAACACAAAAGTAATATGACTTATAAGAGATCATTTAAGAGTTTGAGATCTCTTATTGGTCATATTAAGCTTACCAAAACCATACCAAAAAATAGCATTGTTCATAACTGGAATATAAAAGATAGCACACTATGGTCTTACCCTTGATCCTCCTCTTGCAGCCCGATAGCACCTGTGGTGAGTATGACCAGTCAGCCCACATCTTGCACATCTCTTGGACACACGTTTGTAGGATCTCTCCCACCTAGCCTTGTATCTATTCAGCTTTGGTCTACCAGGGCCCCTTTTCCATGGTGGTGGCAAACATGCGATTTGCGAGACGGACAATGGAACATCCCATTGCTTGTGTGGGGGGACCAGATGGATGGTTTCCTTGTAAACTTCTTTCAAACTGTTGTTGCTATAGAAGTGACTAACCAGAGTAGTAACATCAACACCCCTATCCTTTGCTACTGCCATAGCATGTGTGCATGGGATTCGATCTTTCTTAAAGACATTGCATTCGCAAGTTAGTCGGCGAATATTCACTTCGTACTTATTCCTTCCATCTGTCACCTCTGCTTCAATATCACTTAGCCTATGGACACTCATTGTCACAGAAGCCGCATACCTTTGATCCATGGTTTTGGTCACAGACCTAGTACATACGCTCCTCTTTAAACACATTGTTCAAACATTCTGCATTGTTTGTAGTCATGATGTTGAACCTGTCAGTTGAGAAATATGCCCTTGACCACTGATTAAGGGGCACTTTCAGAGCATCTTTTACCACAGCCGGAGTCCTGTTTCTTAGGATCTCAAGCTCGGTCCTATATTCTTCTACCGTGTACGCCTTTGCAACCTTAAACCACTGGTCTTGCAAGCCTCCCCAACTGCACTTCAACTTGAAGTTTTGTAGCATATGATAAATGCAATATCCATGGCTAGCAAGAGTGTATTGTGTTTTCAGAGCTACTTTTATACTCAAATGACGATCAGAGACAAAAACCACATCCACGCTATCAGGTACAACAACTTTCTTCAACTCCTTAAAGAAGAAGGACCAAGAATCCTTATTCTCACTGTCTACTACAGCAAAGGCCAGGGGATAGATTTGTCTGTTTCCATCTTGGGCAGTAGCTAGAAGAAGTTGTCCGTTGAATCTCCCTCCTAAGTGTGCTCCATCAACACAAATCACCTGATTTTCATATAAAACCGGTCACCCTATTGCATTTTACCCTCCAGGTCATATTATATAATCAAGACAAACAATATCTCTCCACCCATCTAAAAATATCTTGTTGGAGAAACATAAAGTTACATTTCTCAAACGGGGAACAACCCTGATACAAGCACCCAAGGCCCAGAAGCAGTACTTAAAACGGTTTTCAGAATCTGTTATTATAGCTGTATACGTGCCAGGATTGACCTCTTTCAACATATGTAGCCATGAGTGAAGTTGACTGTAACCTTCCTCGGCAGTCCCTCGAATAATGTCCTCTGCTAGCACTCTTGCTCTATTGGCTTTATGATAACTGGCATCGACTCCCAGGCCTTTCATGACAACTTGTATCTCTCTTGCCCTTGGTGCATCCTTGCGACCTCTAAACCTGTTACACCAACACCAATAGATAGTCTTTATACACTTTGCATAAAACTGTCTGAATTGAAATTAAAATCTTCAACAAAAATAATATATACCTATCAAGAATACTCTGTGAAATTACGGAGGCAGTGGCATGCATGTTGTGATCGTGCCTGAACAGCATCCCACATGTATGGTTTGTAGCAAACCTCCGGACAATAAACACATTTAGTACCTGTCTTCACTGAAGCACGAAAACCAAATGAACATCCTCTGTTTTTGCACTCCACCACATAACAAGTCTTATCAGACCTCTTCACAAGCATTTCTACACAATTGTTCATAGCATATGCGGCTAACGAATGCTGAAGCTCCTTCTTGGTTTGAAACATATCTCCACACTTGATTGTCTTGGACTTCGACTTGTCCTCCACTTCTTCTACATCCACCAAATTTTGAAAGTCAGCAGGGACTTCAGAACGGTAATATCTCTCTTCGGCTTCATCAATAGCATCCAGATATTGAGGCGTCCCAATATCAACCTCCTCAACGTTGTCATCATACTCAACATTTTCAATGTATTCCTCTTCTTCCTCGGAAAGGTTGACAAGGTCACAACCTTTATGCTTGGTTGCAGAAATAACAACATCCTCCTCTTCATCGTCACTGCTTAGTAACACAACCTCAACTGTCTTGGCTTTCTTACAAAACCACTTTCTAACAGTGTCAACATTCTGTTTCTCTCCACCCTTCACAGACATCCAGACATCCATCCCCTCCACTCCTATTTCATCTTCTAAAAGATCAGCATCTAATATGTCGCTCAACATCTGGTCCGACATTCTTTTTTGGCTTAGTATAGGAGTAAAAGATGCACCATCATTTTCAGGCTGGGATACAGGTTGCGGTGCAGTTAATGCAACATCGACCATATCTTCTTCTTCTTTTGGAATTAATTTAGGTTTTTCTTTTGAAACTCCAGATTTTGGTTGCACAATGGAATGCAAAGCAATTGGCCAAACTTTGTCTTTACAATTTGTCATGTTCAAAAATATGTATGCTTCTACATCATCCTTATCGCAAATATCAAAGGGAGGAAAGTGCGGATTTTGTAAAGACATGTAACTCATCTTCAAGTCGAACCTGGTAAGATCAATTTCCAGTTTTTCTACAATCTTAGTCTTCAGTGATTCATAATCAATTTTCTCACTAACCATCATCCCCTTCGCCTTTTTTGTTCCTTCATAAATCAAAATCTCATTCTCGCACCTCCACTTTCCTCCACTGATTAGAGAAACCATATACGTTGGAGTTGATCTTCCTGAAGAAGCAAAAAATAAGAAAAGTTAATCAATTTCTTAGTAAAGAAACAAAAAATAAACACAAATAAAACAGAGCACGTGTGAATTTAATATGACAACTTACCCATAGAAAATGAGAATATTAACAGTGGGAATAACTCGGATGGCAGGATATGAAGCAGAGGACAGAAATAAAGGAAGAAGAATGCATGAAGTAAATGTGTCGGGATTAAAGAAGAAGAAGCTAAGATGAATAAGCCTAAAGTAATTTTTGGAGGGAAAAACGATTAACTAAGCTAGCTTAGTTTTGGCGGGAAATATGCAGTGATTTGACAGCTACACGTCAACGTTTTTTTTGGCTGAAATTCACTTGGTTTAACATTAAGCTTAATCTCCTTTCTCCTTCCGGCTTATCTCTCCATATATATTTTTAAATTCTGACACATAGTACAATCAAATTGTACAGGTCATATTCTACTTCAAGCAACAAGTACAATCTGATTTGACCCCAACTTTTCAAATTCTTTTCTTTTCACTTTAAATTTCGATTTACAAAATCTGAAAATGTATTTTTCTCCCAACATATAAAGGCAAAAGAAAATAAAAAAAAATACTTTAGGGTATTGCATTCATATCCAAAAAAAGAAGTGTACTTTTGCACATGAGCCATACTTTTTTCTAGGATTTTTGGCATCTATGATGTTCTTTTCTACCTGTGTTTGCCACTCTCTCTAGCCCTAGGTATTTCCGGAGTTCTATTGAAGATTCTTGAAGATTGGAGATTGTTTCCATAGATTTGATCAAGTATTTCTCTTTTTCTAATCTAGTTAAATGATTTTTGTTGTTCAAATGATGTTTTTGATTGTTTCTCCAAGTATGTATGACTAATCTCATAATTCTAGGGTTGGGGTGATCCCAACAATGGATTGGTAGACTTATGCATGATATTTGCCTGAATTGAAATCTGAAACCTTGTTTGATTCAATCCTAGAGTTCTTAATGCAATTGTTGAATGTTGATTAGGATTCTATTAGGCTTGACTCTGAAAGGAAATAACTTTAATAGATAATTCAGATAGGATACGAGTCTGAAATGAGATTACTTTATCAGATTACTAGGTAATGAACCTGAGTATTATTTGTGCGACATCAACCTAACTACTCTTGTGGAATCCTAAGCTATCATATAAATCCTATGTTTGCCTGGACTTATCGGAGCACGACAGCGAATGTTAACCCAGTTTGATCCTAGATTCTAAGTGCCTAAGAGGTCTAGATTTGATTAGCTCTGCGCGATAGTGATTGTTAGTTTGAATTTAGGCACATTTATTATCGTCTGAAAGGAGTTAGTAGAGACTTTAGATGGCTTACATTCAGACAAGTTCAGACTAATTTCAGGCAGATATCTGTAAGTTTATCAAGGCATTGTTGTGGGGATCCTTGGTCCTAGGATCTTCTCTTTAATCGTTTACAACCATCTTTTTGAATCTGGCTTCTTGTTTTCTTCTTTTCTTAGTTATTAGACAAACGAATCTTCCTTCTTATGGATTAGCTTACTAGTTTAAGTTTACAAAAGATATTACATAGTCCTCGTTGGGAACGACACTTGAAAAGCTACAACCGCTTATGGGGTGGTTTTTGTCCTATCAAGTTTTTGGCGCCATTGCCTGGGACTATTAGTAGTATCAATTGTTTTCCTACAACTGGTTTGACTAAGTATTTGTTTTATTTTTTATCTTGTTTTTGCTGCTTTGTTTTTAGGCATGTTTGATTTAGATGCAAAGTGTCCTAAGCGTTGGTAATCTCAATAACTGTGATCCCGAACCTGAGCGTCCTTTTCGTGCAAGAAGGAGACAATAACGCAAAGCCAGAGAACAAGCAATGGGTGACTATAGAGTGGCACAAGATCCTGCTTTAGAAGTTCAAGAACCTCGCATGACGCTTGGTGATTATGTGATGCCAAGTCACCTTAGTCCTATTTTTGGTGTGGGCCGACCTCTAGTGCAAGCTCGTAACTTCGAGCTGAAACCCTCCCTTATCAACATGGTTCAACAGAATCGGTTTGGAGGCCTGTCTTTTGAGAATCCACACTAACATTTGGCCACTTTTATTGAGCTGATGGACACAGTCAAGATTCATGAGGTTTCCCAGGATGCGCTTCTACTATGCGCTTTCTCATTCTCTCTACGAGACAGGGCCAAAGCTTGGTTCAAGGCCCTGCCTCAAGGTCCCATAACGACGTGGGGTGAGTTAACCACGTCCTTCCTGAATAAGTATTTCCCACCCAAGAAGACTGATGGGATGAGAAATCAGATTATTGCCTTCCAGATGAAGGATGGAGAGTCTCTGTATGAACAATGGGAGATTCAAAGAGCTGCTGATGTTGTGCCCCCATCATGGGCACCCTAAGTGGAGTTTGCTTCATATTTTCTACAATGATGTTGATAGTCCTACCAGGTTAATCATTGATGCTTCAACGTGTGGTAAGATTATGAGCATGGAGGTTGATGAAGCTTAGGATTTAATTGAGAGTACTGATCAACACTCTAATTATTATGATGATACTCGCTCTTCTTCAAGTTTCAAGAGATATGTAAGCATGTATGAGGTCAGTTCAGATACACGCCACCAAGCTCAGATAGATTCTATGGCTCAGGAAATCAAAAAATTTAGTCAGTTGGTGCAAAAGTCTCAAGGGCAGGGTACAGGACAATCATCTTAGGTTGTTTCTGGTGTAGCTTGTCAGTTTTGTAGAGAGGGAGATCATACTCTTTCTTCATGTCATCTTTTTGCTTTCCAGAACGAGTCTCAAGGGAAAGTGAACTACATGAATAGCTTCAATAAGGGTCCTAGGAATGATTCACATTCCAATGCCTATAATCCTGGGTGAATGAATCATCCAAACTACTCCTACAAGAATGATGATGCTCAGCAAAGACCACCTCCTAGGTTCCAACCAAGAGCCCCTCAACTGTAGAATCAAGTTCATGCTCAGACACATATAACTCTAAACTAGAGTCTGTGTTAAGGGAAATAGCTAAAATTTAGGGGAACATGGCTTCTTAGATGGAAGCCTTGTCTAAGAAAGTTGACAGTTTTGAGAGCTTGCCTAAGAGGATGGACCATTTTGAGAGTCAGTTGGCCTAAATTGCTATGAATGTTCCTTGGCCAACTGGTCAACTTCCTGGTCAACTGGAAGTCAACCCCATGGATCATTGTAGGGATGTCACTTTGAGTGACGAAAAAACAGTTGGAGGAGAAAGCGACTAAGGATCATGTGGAGAATCCACACAAAGAAGAGCCCAAGTATGTTGCTCCCCTGCCGTATAAGCCACCTCTGCCTTTCCCTCAGAGAATAAAATAGATACATCTAGAGCACCAATTTGTGAAGTTTAAGGAGATGATGAGTAGGTTTTATGTTGACATACCTTTCACATATGTCGTCACTCAAATTCTTGTGTATGCTAAGTTTATTAAAGAGATTTTGATCAAGAAGAGACGGCTTGAGGATTATGAGACTATGGCCCTGACAATGGATTGTGCTGAGAAGATGGCAAAGAAACTACAAGATCCGGGTGAATTCTTTATCCCTGCATTTTTTGGCAATCTAACTTATAATTGTCTTCGTGATATCGGGTCTAGGGTCAATGTTATGCCTTTGTCAATCTACAAAGAACTGAATTTGGGTGAGTCAGTTCCATCCAAGATGTGTCTCCTTATAGCTGATAGGTCTGTTACTCATCCTGTGGGCATAATAGAAAATGTCCCTGTGAAAGTGGAAAAAGTTCTTTATACCAGGAGATTTTGTGATACTTGACATAAAGGTTAATGATAAAACTCCCATCATCCTTGGGAGACCATTTTTAGCCACCGCAGAGGCTAATATTGATGTCAAGAATGGGAGACTCTCATTCACAATATGGGAAGAGAAGATAGAGTATAAGTATTTCAAGGACCACTTCTTTGCGATATACAAAGACACTCCCTCATCTCCTACCAAGGGTACCTGCTATATGATTGAGGTTGATCCATGGCAAGATGAGATTATATATGACATTGCTTGTTTTCTTGATGAGTCTTTGGGAGATCCATACCTGAATGGTGGTGAAATTGCTAATGCAAGGAAAAGTGTATATCCCAAGAAAAGGAAGAAAGCTAGAACAAAGGTTGAGTTTAAGAGTGGGAATATGGTGATGTTGTCCCATGAGAAATCTGACATGTTTCCAAGTACCAAGGGGACAAGATGGTCAGGACCATATCTGGTGAGTTATGGCCTGGCCAATGTTCTAAAAATCCCCGCCTAGGCCCCGGCTAGGCGCTAGGCGGTCACCCTCCCCCTAGGACCCGCCTAGATCTGCCTAGGCGAGAAGAATTCTCAAATGTTGTGGAAGCTGCAACATCTTAGAAGATGACGGATGCATTAACATAATTTTGGGTTAGGCTTTGTACAATAAGGCCCATAATATAATATCAAATCTCATCCCAACATAGTTTAATAAATATTAATGGATTTGGGAGAACATAATCAAATAATCACATGGATCATGCATTAATTTTTAGTCCGCCTAGGCCCCCGTCTAGGCGCTAGGCCCCCCTCACCGCCCAGCTCCCGCCTAGCGACTTTTAGAACATTGGTTATGGTATAAAAACTCAAGAAAGTTTAAAGTGCAGAGCCATCGACTGAAGTCTGTTGTCACACCTGATTCGATCAAACAGGGTACCACCGACCCTCCCGATCCAAGCACTTAAAAGTGGTAGGAGGTCAAGATAACGACCTTAAACAAGCGCTGCTTAGGAGGCAACCCAAGGTAAGTTCGTTATTTTTTCTAAAAAAAATAAAAATAAAAATCTTATTCTTTTCTTTCTGTTCTTTTCTTTTCCTCCCTAACCCTTTCAGGCCACCGGACAACTCATCGTCTCTATGGACTGACTTTGTCAGTTTCCTCCTCTTTTGTTATTTTTCTACATTAGGACAATGTAGGGTTTAACATGGGGGAAGCAATTCACATGTAGACTTGCATGTTCATCTTAGATTTAGTAGCATTTACTTTGGTTGTTTTTGCGTTTTTTTGAACCTGTTTCCATGCATTGCATTATAGATGTTGGATTTGACCCTTTCTGTATGATTCCGTCTGGTTGTTTTTCTCGTAATGCATGATTTATGAATCCTCTTAATATGTTTTGGTTGTTGATATTGCAATCGCATTATATGCATGATTATTAGGGCTTGAACCTTAAACATTTGGGTTGAGCATGTGACATTTGATTGAGACGTGTTAGGACCGACACTCTAGAAAACACGCCGGTGAGATTTTGGCTTTTTTAGGACTACGTATGTGCAAGTCCTCTCTTTTACTCTATGTGTGAGTCTCTATTTGCTTGCTAACTCTAGAACTTGCATTAATACCTTTTTCAAGGCTGCATTTATGATTTATGTACTTGACATTGATATGATTGAGGCATTGTTTCATTTTAACACTTTATCCTTGGCCATCATATATATATATATGTTTTCCTTTGCTTGAAGCCCTTTATGCCTTAATTGCCTTTTTCTTTGGAAGCCCCACAAAAGCATATCGAGCCTACTTACTCATCCTACCCATCCGGGGATTAGGATAGTTGATTTGTCTTGCTAGTGTAGACTTGAACCAAGCTTGGGGGAGGTTGTATATGTTAGTGGTTGGATATGATCTTGTCATGTAGTGCTCTCCTTTCTTTTTCCTTGTTAAAAAAAAAAAGAAAAGAAAAAAGAAAAAAAGAGAATAACAACAAGGAAGAAGAAGTGAATAAAGAAAAGAAATGAGACAATTTAGAATAAAAAGGTTTTGTTGTATGGGTTTGAAGAACAAAATTGGATGTGAAGGTTTGTTTTAAGCTTGGTGTCATCTTGGTAATTCTTTTCCCCGGATTTAGCACCACATGACATAAATATATCCTTGCCTTATTCCTATACCTTGGCCCTATTATAAACCCTATAAATCCCTCATGAATTTTGTTATGTACATGGTCTTTCGTGGTGGAGATTTAGGACACTATTGCAAGCCTATGGTAGTTTAGCATTCAAAGTAGAGAATTGAGCGAAACACAGACCTAAACACATAAGTGGAAGTGAATTCATTTCTTTTCCTAGTGAGGTTTAGAGTTGAGGAGCTAACTACATTGATATCATTGGTTGCAAAGCATGCTATGATTGCACTTGTCTATTTTTTGGACTCTCATGATCATTGCTCACTTGTCATTTGGGTAGAAACAACCTTGGCATATTTTGTGGATTTATAGATTGTGTACTTGCTTGAGGACAAGAGAGGGTTAAGCTTGGAGGAATTTGATAACATATATTTCATACATATTTAGGACATGCATTTAGGCTATAGTTTAGGCATTTTCACGTTTATTATCTTGCATTTACAGCTAGTTGCATTGCTTTCTTTAGTTCGGATGTCTACTCAAGTCTTTGCATGGTTTTAGGTACTTTAGCGGGCAACGGAGGTGCATCACTACACATGGACGTCATAGGAGATGTGCACGGTTGAATACAAAGACGAACGACGACGAAGAACTCGCCTTGGCGCGCAAGAGATCTCTATTTTCTGTCCCGTCTTTGGAGAAGCATAACTTTTGATCTGTACTCCGAATTGAGTGATTTCAACTCCTTATTAAATTTCAAGAAGTCAACTATAACTCATCCAAATTTTAGAGCGTTTCGACAAAGGAACCAAAAGTTATGGCGATTCCAAAATCGTATCGCAGATGCTAGTTTCGGCACAGTTTGCTACAAAACGTTCCAATCTGTCCTAAACTGTGTTGTGCTCCCAGTAGACCTGCACGGTCTGTAAAATACGGTGCACTGTATGTTCTCCACCGTGCTCTTGCCTCAGTTAAGGTGCACGGTCAGTGACAAACCGTGCACGGTTTGTCACCGACCGTACCATGTTCTCCGCGGCCCGAACTTGTTTCGTTTGGCCCCTTTGTTATTTTTGGATAGTTTAAATACTTTTTTCTAGGATTTTTGGCATCTATGATGTTCTTTTCTGCCTCCCTTTGCTACTCTCTTGAGCCCTAGGTGTTTTTGGAGTTCTATTGAAGATTGCTTCCTTGGATTTGATCAAGTATTTCTCTTTTTCTAATCTAGTTGAATGATTTCTATTGTTGAAATGATGTTTTTGATTGTTTCTCCAAGTATGTCTGGATAATCCCATAATTCTAGGGTTGGGGTAAACCCAACAATGGATTGTTAGACTTGTGCATGATATTTGTCTGAATTGAAATTTGAAACCTTGTTTGATTCAATCTTTGAGTTCTTAATGCAATTGATGAATGTTGATTAGGTTTCTATTAGGTTTGCGTCTGAAAGGAGATAACTTTAATAGATAATTCAAATAGGGTATGAATCTGAAAGGAGATTACTTTATCAGATTACTAGGTATTGAACCATAGTGTTATTTGTGTGACAGCAACCTCACTACTCTTGTGGAATCCTAAGCTATCATAGAAACCCTAGGTTTGCCTGGACTTAGCGGAGCGCGCGATAGCGAATGTTAACCTAGTTTGATCCTAGATTCTATGTGTCCAAGGGGTCTAGATTTGATTAGCTCTGCGCGACAACGATTGTTAGATTGAATTTAGGCACATCTATTATCGTCTGAAAGGAGTTCGTAAAGACTCTAGATGGCTTACCTTCAGACATGTTCAAACTAATTTCAGGTAGATATCTGTAATTTTATCAAGGCATTGTTGTGGGGATCCCTAGTCCTAGGATCTTCTCTCTAATCGTTTACAACCATCTTTTGCAATTCTTGCTTCTTATTTTCTTAGTTATTAGACAAACGAATCTTCATTCTTACGACTTAGCTTACCAGATTACGTTTACAAAAGATACTACATAGTCCTCGTTGGGAACGACACTTGAAAAGCTACAACTGATCTCATACGCTTGTGGGTAGGTTTTTGTCCTATCAAGTTGTTGGCACTATTGCTGGGACTATTGGTAGTATTAGTTGTTTTCCTACAATCGGTTCGACTAAGTCTTTGTTTTATTTTTTATCTTGTTTTGCTGCTTTGTTTTCAGGCATGTTTTCTTTAGATGCGAAGAGTTCTGAGCGTTGGTAATCTCAACGACTGTGATCCTGAACCTGAGCGTACTTTTTGTGCAAGAATGAGACAACAACGCTATGCCAGAGAACAAGCCATAGGTGACAACAGAGTGGCATAAGATCCTGCTCTCTAGAAGTTCAGGAACCACGCATGAAGCTTGGTGATTATGTGATGCCAAATCACGTTGGTCCTATTTCTGGTGTGGTCCGACCTCCGGTGCAAGCTCGTAACTTTGAGCTGAACCCTCCCTCAACATGGTTAAGCAGAATCAGTTTTGAGGCCTGCCTTCTGAGAATCCACACCAACATTTGGCCACTTTTACTGAGCTGATGGACACAATCAAGAGTCATGAGGTGTTTAAAGATGCGCTTCTGCTGTGCGCTTTCTCATTCTCTCTACGAGACAAGGCCAAAGCTTGGTTCAAGGCCCTGCCTCAAGGTTCCTTAATGACGTGGGATGAGTTAGCCAAGGCCTTCCTGACTAAGTATTTCCCACCCAAGAAGACTGATGAGATGAAAAATCATATTACTGCCTTCCAGATGAAGGATGGAGAGTCTCTGTATGAAGGGTGTGAGAGATTCAATGAGTTGCTGATGTTGTGCCCCCATCATGGGCACCCTAAGTGGAGTCTGCTTCATATTTTCTACAATGTTGTTGATAGTCCTACTAGGTTAATCATTGATGCTTCAGCAGGTGGTAGGTGACCATAGAGGTTGATGATGCTTGGAATTTGATTAAGAGTACTACTCAACACTCTCATTATTATGATGATTCTCACTCTTCTTCATGTTCCAAGAGATCTGTAAGCAGGTATGAGGTCAATTCAGATACATGCCACCAAGCTCAGATCTATGGCTCAGGAAATCAAAAAATTTAGTCAGTTAGTGCAAAAGTCTCAAGGGCAGGGTGCAGGTCAATCATCTCGGGTTGTTTCTGGTGTAGCCTATCAGTTTTGTAGAGAGGGAGATCATACTATTTCTTCCTGGCATCTTTTTGCTTCCCAGAACGAGTCTCAGGGGGAAGTGAACTACATGAATAGCTTCAATAGGGGGTCATAGGAATGATCCGTATTCCAATACCAATAATCCTGGGTGGGGGAATCATCCAAACTTCTCCTACAAGAATGATGATGATCAGGAAAGACCACCTCTTGGGTTCCAACCAAGAGCCCCTCAACTGTAGAATCAAGTTCATGCTCAGACATTTGATAACTCTACACTAGAGTTTGTGTTAAGAGAAAAAAAACTAAATTTTAGGGGAACATGGCTTCTCATATGGAAGCCTTGTCTAAGAAGGTTGACAGGTTTAAGAGATTGCCTAAGAGGATGGACCATATTGAGAGTCAGGGGGCCCAAATTGCTATGAATGTTCCTAGGCCAACTAGTCAACTTCCTGGTCAACCTAAAGTCAACCCCAAAGATCATTGCAGAGCTGTCACTTTGAGTGAAGAAAAACAGTTGGAGGAGCACAATCTGATAGAAAAAGAAGCGACTAAGGAGCATGTGGAGAAGCCACAGGAAGAAGAGCCCAAGTATGTTGCTCCCCCGCCATACAAGCCACCTCTGCCTTTCCCTCAGACAAAGATTTAGATACATCTAGTGCACCAATTTGTGAAGTTTAAGGAGATGATGAAGAAGCTGTATGTTGACATACCTTTCGCAGATGTCCTCACTCAAATGTCCGCGTATGCTAAGTTTCCTAAAGAGATTTTGATCAAGAAGAGAAGGTTTGAGGACTATGAGACTGTGGCCCTGACAACGGATTGTGATGAGAATATGCCAAAGAAACTACAAGATTCGGGTGAATTCTTTATCCCTGCATTTTTTTGGCAATCTGAGTTATAATTGTCTCTGTGATATTGGGTCTAGTGTCAATGTTATGCCCTTGTCACTCTGTAAAGAACTGAATTTGGGTAAGCATGTTCCATCCAAGATACGTCTCCTTATGGCTGATAGGTCTGTTACTCATCCTGTGGGCATAATAGAAAATGTCCCTGTGAAAGTGGGAAAGTTCTTTATACCAGGAGATTTTGTGATACTTGACATGGAGTTTAGTGATAAAACTCCCATCATCCTTGGGAGATAATTTTTAGCCATCGCTGAGGCTAATATTGATGTCAAGAATGGGAGACTCTCATTCACAGTAGGGGAAGAGAATATAGAGTATAAGTATTTCAAGGACCACTTCCTTGCGATATACAAAGACACTCCCCCGTCTCCTAACAAGGGTGTTGTATGACTGAGGTTGATCCAGTGCAAGATGAGATCATATCTGACACTGCTTGTTTGCTTGATGAGTCTTTGGGAGACCCAGACCTGAATGGTGGTGAAACTGCTAATGCAAAGAAAAGTCTATATCCCAAGAAAAGGAAGAAAGCTAGAACAAAGGTTGAGTTTAATAGTGGAAATATGATGATGTTGTCCCATGAGAAATCTAACATGTTTCTAGGTCCTAAGGGGACAAGATGGTTAGGACCATATCTGGTGACTCGAGTGCTGAGAGGTGGGGCAGCTAAGTTATGGCATAAAAACTCAGAAAAGTTTAAAGTGCAGAGTCATCGACTGAAGTCTGTTGTCACACCCGATCCGATCAAGTAGGGCACCACCGACCCTCCCAATCCGAGCACTTGAAAGTGTTGGGAGGTCAAGCTAACGACCCTAAGCAAGCACTGCTTGGAAGGCAACCCAAGGCAAGTTCATTATTTTTCCTAAAAAAAATTAATAAAATGATTTTTTTTCTTTCTATTCTTTTCTTTTCCTCCCTAACCCTTTCAGGCCACCGGAAAACTTATCGTCTCTGTGGACTGACTCTGTGAGTTTCCTCCTCTTTTATTATTTTTCTACATTGGGACAATGTAGGATTGTAGGGTTTAACATGGGGGGAAGCAATTCACATGTAGACTTGCATGTTCATCTTAGATTTAGTTGCATTTACTTTGGTTGTTTTTGCATTTTTTTGAACTTGTTTCCATGCATTGCATTATGGATGTTGGATTTGACCCTTTTTGCTTGATTCCCTCTGGGTTTTTTTCTCGTAATGCATGATTTATGAATCCTCTTATTATGTTTTGGTTATTGATATTGCAATCGCATTATATGCATGATTATGAGGGCTTGAACGTTAGACATTTGGCTTGAGCATGTGACCTTTGATTGAGACGTGTTAGGACCGATATTCTAGACAGAATGCCAGATTTTGGCATTTTTAGGACTACGTATGTGAAAGTCCTCTCTTGTACTCTGTATGTGAATCTCTCTTTGCTTTCTAACTCTAGAACTTGCATTAATACCTTTTTTAAGGCTGCATTTATGATTTATGTACTTGACATTGATATAATTGAGGCATTGTTTCATTTTAACACTTTATCCTTGGCCATCCTATATATATATGTTTTCCTCTGCTTGAAGCCATTTATGCCTTAATTGCCTTTTTCTTTGGAAGCCCCACAAAAGCATACCGAGCCTACTTACTCATCCTACCCATCCGGGGATTAGGATAGTTGATTTGTCTTGCTAGTGTGAACTTGAGCCAAGCTTGGGGGAGGTTGCGTATATTAGTGGTTGGATATGATCTTGTCATGTAGTGCTCTACTTTCTTTTTCCTTGTCTTCCTTGTTAAAAAAGGGGGAAAAGAGGAAAAAAAGAGAGAATAACAACAAGGAAGAAGAAGAAGCAAATAAAGAAAAGAAATGAGACAATTTAGCATAAAAGGGTTTTGTTGTATGGGTTTGAAGAACAAAATTGGATGTAAAGGGTTGTTTTAAGCTTGGTGTCATCTTGGTAATTCTTTTCCCCGAACTTAGCACCACATGGCCTAAATATATCCTTGTCTTATTCCTATACCTTGGCCCCATTACAACCCTATAAATCCCTCATGATTTTTGTTATGTATATGGTCTTCCGTGGTGGATATTTAGGACACCGTTGTAAGCCTATGGTAGTTTAGCATTCAAAGTAGAGAATTGAATGAAACACAAACCTAAACACATGAGTGGGAGTGACTTCATTTCTTTAGTCTGGTGAGGTTTAGAGTTGAGAAACTAACTACATTGATATCATTAGTTGTAAAGCATGGACATGAAATCGTCAACATAGACATTGATGTGACCCTGCCTCCCATGACGGCCCAAGACGAGGAACAAGCCACGAGCCTACGCTCAGAGGGCCCAGTGACAAGGTCTAGGTCCAAGGCCATCGCCGCCGCCGTCGCATCACTTGTCGCACGCGCCATCGCCAGCCAAGGAAGCCCAGACGACAACCCAAGACTCGTCGTCCTCGCCACCATCGAGAGTGGAACAACGCATTCTTCAGAGATAATATCGCGTGCACCCACTCGCGAGGACATCGACCCTTAGTCGTTGTTCCTCGCGGTGTTTGTACCCATTTAACACGTTCTTTAAGACATTTTCTATATTTGGTATTTCCAGCTTTGTTTTTAGATCGTTTCCTTTTATAGTATTTCTATCTTTTAGTGTTTGTGCATTTTGCATGCTTGCATGGGCTAGTCCTTAGGCTCGATTCGGCCCAAGCCCATTAGGTCTTGGCCGAGATACATTGGCTATTTAAAGCCTCCTATGTTCTTGTTATTTCTTACGTTCAATTTAATTCAAGGTTTAAAGTCGAGTGTCTATCCTCCTTCCCTTGATCGGACGTCAAACCCCTCTATCTTCGCATCCCCCTTCCTCCGCCGCCGATGCTACGGCAATAGCTTGATCTTTCAAGCCAAGTCTTCGTTCGCATCTCCCTTCCTCCGCAGTCGATGCTATGACACCCAAGACTTGTCTTTTCAAGTCACCTATCCTTCCCTTCAATCGCTTTCGCCAACACTATCCCCACGCTCCATCACTCGCTCCCACCACGTTCACCACCGCACCACCACCATGCCCATATATCATCGCGTTCTTCAACGCGTTCATCAACAGCTTCACCATTGTGACGTTCAGACATGACTTCTCAACCAAGACTAGATCCCAAGGCACCACCTTTTGACAATTGGCTTGTCATCGGAGGCAAGAACACATCAGACATGGACATGAATAATAGTACCATGTCGCTCCATGCAGAATAGGGAGTAGTCTGCGCGACTCGGGTAAACCCGAAGTGCCATAGTGTCGAGGCTAACATTGAGAACCAGTTGCGCGGTGCCTGGCGCAGACCATATAACGACTTCCGGAGATTGAAGACATATCCGGAAGGAATAACATAGTACCCTTGAGGAGGACTTCTTCATCCAAATCATCATGAAGAAAAGTGTTGTGTACATCCATCTGATGAAGCTCCCAGCCTCTGATGGCAACGACGGAAAGAAAGACATAGACCGTTCCCATCTTGGCAAGAGGATCAAACATCTCAGTGAAATCAATGCCCTCAACTTGCCTATTGTCGGTAACGATTAAGCGAGCCTTGTAGTGCTCAACCGTAAAGCATTATACTTGGTGCGAAACACTCCCTTGAAGCCAATGGACTTCTTGTCGGGTGGTAAAACTGATGCGATCCAGATCTAATTCTTGTCTAAACTATCAAGCTCACTCTGTATAGCATCTCGCTTGTGTGCATGTTGCACTGCCTCCTTATAGCTACGAGGTTCATGCTCTCCCTTAATTTCTGCAAGAAAATGTGCATGCCTCTCTAATAAAATCCATTTCATACATATTTAGGACATGCATTTTAGGCTATAGTTTAGGTATTTTCACGTTTATTATCTTGCATTTATAGCTAGTTGCATTGCTTTCTTTAGTTTTGATGTCTACTCAAGTCTTTGCATGTTTTCAGGTACTTTAGCGGGCAATGGAGGTGCATCATGACACATGGACTTCATAGGAGATATGCATGGTTGAATGCAAAGACGAACGACGACGAAGAACTCGCCTTGGCGCGCAAGAGATCTCTATTTTCTGTCCCATCTTTGGAGAAGCATAACGATTGCTTCGTAACTCGGAATTGAGTGATTCCAATGCCTAATTATATATCAAGAAGTCAGCTATAACTCCTCCAAATTTCAGCACGTTTGGCCAAGGGAATCAAAAGTTAAGGCGATTCGAAAATCGTATCGCATGTTCTAGTTTCGGCACGGTTTGTTACAAACCGTTCCAATTTGTCCTAAACTGTGTTGTGCTCCCAGTAGACCTGCATGGTCTGTAATAGACGGTGCACGGTCTATTCTCCACCGTGCTCTTGCTTCTGTTAAGGTGCACGGTCAGTGACAAACCGTGCACAGTTTGTCACCGACCGTGCCATGTTCTCCGCGGCCCGAACTTGTTTCGTTTTGCCCCTTTGTCATTTTTGGAGAATATAAATACTTTTTTCTAGGTTTTTTGGCATCTCTGATGTTCTTTTCTGCCTCCCTTTGCCACTCTCTCAAGCCCTAGGTGTTTTTGGAATTCTATTGAAGATTCGTGAAGATTGGAGATTGTTTCCCTGAATTTGATCAAGTATTTCTCTTTTTATAATCTAGTTGAATGATTTCTATTGTTCAAATGATGTTTTTGATTGTTTCTCCCAGTATGTCTGGCTAATCCTATAATTCTAGGGTTGACCCGAAATACCCTGTTTACGTATCATTAGGAAGTGCATTAAACATAAATACAGCAGTAAGAAGAGGCAATACAAAAGTGTGTAAACTATAAAAACGGCTAGCTAGTCTTTCAGACAGAAGATCATTTCCTTGGTTGGTTTGTTCTGCTCGTTGCCAAGCGGCTTTCGTTAGGCCGGTCTCGTCATTCACGCAATTTCCTCGGGTGATCCCAACAATGGATTGATAGACTTGTGCATGATATTTGCCTGAATTGAAATATGAAACCTTGTTTGATTTAATCATAGAGTTCTTAATGAAAATGATGAATGTTGATTAGGTTTCTATTAGGTTTGAGTCTGAAAGGAGATAACTTTAATAGATAATTCAGATAGGATATGAGTCTGAAGGGATATTACTTTATCAAATTACTATGTATTGAACCTGAGTGTTATTTGTGCGATAACAACCTAACTACTCTTGTGGAATCCTAAGCTATCATAGAAACCCTAGGTTTGCCTAGACTTAGCGGAGCGCGACAGTGAATGTTAACCCAGTTTGATCCTTGATTCTAAGTGTCCAAGGGGTCTAGATTTGATTAGCTCTACATGACATCGATTATTAGTTTGAATTTAGGCATATCTATTATCGTCTGAAAGGAGTTAGTAGAGACTTTAGATGGCTTACCTTCAGATACGTTTAGACTAATTTCAGGCAGATATCTGTAAGTTTATCAAGGCATTGTTGTAGGGATCCCTGGTCCTAGGATCTTCTCTCTAATCGTTTACAACCATCTTTTGCAATTCTTGCTTCTTTTTTCTTATTTTCTTAGTTATTAGACAAATGAATCTTTGTTCTTACACCTTAGTTTACCAGTTTAAGTTTACAAAAGATACTATATAGTCCTCGTTGGTAACGACACTTGAAAAGCTACAACTGATCTGATACGCTTGTGGATAGGTTTTTGTCCTATCACTCGCAGAAAAATTAGCACAAGAAACAATAGCATCTATAGGATACATACTAACTAAGGACGGTGAGGTCGTTGGAGTGGTGAGCGATGAAGGTGGGAAGGGGTTGAGATGTTGGATTGTATGTCAGACATAATCCATGAGTAGTTTTAATGGTTGGCGAGGCTGAGTGGAGCGTCGTGTGTAAGGAGCCTGTGGAGAGGGAGAGATGGCCTGGTCGAGGGAAGATGTGGTTGTTGTGGCGGTATGGGACTACATCGAGCTCCCTCTGGCTGGTATAGGCCGTGTTCGATTCGTAACACCCCCGACTTATGTCATTAGTGCCACACACCAGTGACCTCAGACTTTAATGTCCAAAGTCACCCTAGGCTTTAATCGAAAGAATTATGCTGAAATAAATAAATACACATTAAATAATAAAAGAGTAGATGAAGACTTTTTAATAAACCCTAATACATGGTTAACTTATCTATGTCACATTGTCACTACTAGACAACTTTTAAAAATAATACTACTTTAACTCACAATCTTCAACTGCATGCAGACTTGTCAATCGGGTCAGTCAAGTCGGGTTCGGTTAAGTTATTTCGGGTTCGGGTTGAGAACGGTTCGGGTCATTTCGGAAAAACATGTCAAGGAGGTTCGGGTTGACCAACGGGTCAAGATCGTCACTTTTTAAATTTTTTGTTCAATATTTAGATATTATTAAATAGTTAAAAACTAATTTAAATATGTCAAAATAAGTTGAAATAATTTAAAATAATAATAATATTATTAATTATTTTAATTTAATTGATATTATTATACCAAAATCATATTTTATTATTAGTTTTAATTTATATTATATTAATTTTATATATTTATGCTTTATAAAAAATTATATAAGTACAACAATGTTATTTTTTTAGGATAATTGAGCATATTATTATTTATATATCATTTACCATATATATTTTATGTTGTATTTTATTAATACTCCACATTTATTCGTTAATCGGGTCTAGTTCGGGTTGGTCGGGTTCAGTCTCGGTAAATTCGGGTTTCCAAAAATTTCGGTCAGGTCGGGTCTAAAAGCGGGCCAGTCAGGTCGGTAAAACGGATTTGGTCACTTTTTGACAGCTCTAATTACAGGCATTCGTCTTCGATTTGTTACTTCAAGGTTGTCTAAGACCAACCACTGATGTGTCGTATAGGACGGATGACACCAGCCAACCATGCAAGGAAAGATACAGGTTGGTTAGTCTAATGAAAGACTAAATAAGGGCTCAAACAGAGTGCTTCTTGTGATTGTATCCAGTTACTATAATTGTTTCTCAAATAATAGTTGGTAGAGGATACAAAACTAGGATACTCTCACTGAATCGATAGAAAAAGATATGCGCCAAAAGAAGACTCCCAATGAATTAAGTCTTATAGGAATTATGTACGTTTGTTTGGAAAGATTTGTAATTATCACATAAAGTTTTAAAAACGACTTCTTTGAATAATCGGGTCATTAACCAACCTCAACGCATATATGTTGTGCAAATTTAGATTTGTAAGAGGACCTTCATAGACAGAAGCCCGAGCGGGTTCCACGTTGTACTTTTCTCCCGAAGGTATATTAATTATGTGCAAAATGGCACTTATCTTATTTAATTTCAAAACGTGCATTAACGTTAAGGCTTTTAATTCCACAACCGATCTCGCAATGAAATATAGAATGTGACGAATCCCGAATATTGGCACTAGATAAGTGCACCACCACTTATATTCGAATAAGCGTAGGTCATGACCAAAAGTATTAGAGCAATAATCCTCTTAATACCAAGTTATAAAGAAACAGCTAAACCTCGCAAGGTAATTAGCGTTCCTATGAATACTCATGCTAACTAGCATATAAGTCCACACCAATGCATAACAAATCCACACCAAAGTTTATCTAGGACCCTACAACAATAATATATATGTATATATATGAGGGTCGTTGCTAGCAATATATATACAACCTAATAATAAGGTTCATTTACACACAAATTTAACACACAAGTTCCCAAATGAAAATTAAGAATATTTATCCCACTCAATAGCACAATGGATTCATTATCAATTAAGATGAATATGGAATAGATTGCAAGAGTGAACCATCACTTGCCTTGAATCACGAAAAACTTGAACGACATAACGGATATGGTTGCTTTCGAAAAGCAAATTGGCTCCCTGCTTTATTTCCGCTCTAAAAACGATTCTGAGATGTACCCAAATCACATAACATAAATAAATTATGATAAGATAATTTCTTCAATAACAATTTGAAGGATACAAGTCTCGATTTTTAATTGAATTTATTTAACTCTAAATAATTTCAAGGCTTTTCGATAAAACGATTGTTTATACGATACTAAAATCAACTAGTCGTATATTCTAAATAATCATATCATAAATAAATTGATCCAATAATTTTTTTTATAACCCTAATAATTTCTAACTCAACATATTATCTAGATGAAATGTCATAATTTAACAATTCATAAATACAAGATAATACCCTAAAATTCTATTTTAATTTTATTTTAATACAAATAAAATTAACTTAGTCTAACATAATTTTTAACTAATCCAGATTAATCAAAATTAAAATAACATAGAAAACCGAATTGGGGAAAAATTCTTCACCGGAGGCCGCGAGAGACACTGATCGGAAACTGGGCAAATTACGCCTTGTCGAAGCACCACCGGAGCTAGGACCAGAGGGATTTTGAAGATGAAGAGTTGGCGGAGCTAAGGGTGGCGCCAATTGCAACAATGGAGCCTCATGGTGGTCGAAATCTCCTAATGAACAACTGCGACCTAGCTTTAGAGTTCGAGACCTTTGCGTTCCAAATTGGATGAATATACTGCATGGGTGAAGGAGTATTTATAGGGCTTTGATTTCCCATAACATGCTTTGCATAATCGTGAAAGATTTGGGCCAAAACGAACCCGAATCGGATTGAATTTTGCCAAAAAAAGTAATGACGTGTCCGTGGTTATTTCTTGCCTTTTCGGGGGAAATTCGATCTTATTTTGGGGTAATTCGATCTTAAGGTGCTATTACATGTCTTTATCTTGAATAAAAAGCCCATGATTTAATTGTAACAATCGAGCTCGGATTTGGGCCAAAATCGTCCATGGCGAGAGCTTTAAGGTTGAACGTGTTCTTGGGGATGTTTGACTTTGAACTAGAAATTCTATCATTTGAGGGCATTATAAATCTCGATTTTAGGGGGGTTAGGTGTAAGGCCCGAGGCCTTAGAAGCATTATCCCATGCCAACTCGGGGACTTCTAAGGAGGTCACCCATCCTGGTGCTACTTCCGCCCTAGCACACTTAACTTTAGAGTTCTTTGTCCTCACTTGAACCATGAAAAGGAAGAGCTCTTGTTGACATGGATAACACTCTAATTCGTATGACGAATTACAAATCCGGGGTATTATAATCACCCCCTCTTAAACCATTGACGACCTCGTCAAGCCCAAAGACCACCCTCTAGGTCGAGCGACCGTCCACCGGACCAAGCCCACTCGTAACCCAGAGTCGGCTCTGATACCATTTATAAGGCCCGAGGCCTTAGAAGCGCTATCCCATGCCAACCCGGGGACTTCCTAGGAGGTCACCCATCGTGGTACTACTCCCGCCCTAGTACGCTTAACTTCAGAGTTCTTTGTTCTCACTTGAACCATGAAAAGGAAGAGCTCTTGTTGACATGGGTAGCACTCTAATTCTTATGATGAATTACGAATCCAGGGTATTATATTAGGTTCGGGATTGGGTACTCTTCAAAGCCCATGAGTTAATTTGGACAAATGGGTGCGAATTGGAGTCGAAATCGGCCATTGAAGAGCTTCCCAAGGTACTGTGTTCCCCCCCCCCCCCCCCCCCCCCCCCCGCTGGCTAAAGGTTGAATACAACTATGTTTGCCTTAATTGCACACGGTCCCCTCACTTTTGGCTTAATTGCACATTTTACCCAACTTTCTAAAGTTGTGGCAAAATGCCCTTATTTCACTTTTCAAAAATTCTAAAAATTATCCAAACTTATTTATTTTATTATTCTAAGTTTACAAAATTATTTTAACCCAAATTTATGAAGGATGTAATTTTAGATTAAGTTAATTCTAAGATTTAAGTTACATTTTATCATATTTTAACCTTATCGTACTTAACATTTTGTTCTCCATAATTTAATACTTTATGTTAACTTGATAAATTTATTTAAATTAATACTTTATGTTAACTTAGGTTAATTATTATTTTATCCTCTCATGGATAAACATAATAACTCTTATAACCTTTATTATTATATTTAAAAATTTCCAAAACCACATTCATGGTTATTCTTATTTATTTATTTCAACACCATACCATTATAACCTATTTGATAATTTATATCCAAAAATTATCATAACCCAACCTTTGAACTTATGTTAATGAAAATTTCAATTACTCCGTTAAAAAAAATTAAATTTATAACTTTTACTAGTAACATATTAAAATTATCATATTACCCTTCTAATTTAAGTGAGATATTACACGGTTGGCAGGAGGCGGCTCAGGAAGATCATAAGCAGTCGAATAAGGCCGATTAGTGGTCGTTGGCGGCGCAACCGACAATTCAGTGGAACCATGAGAAGGAAACCGATCCTCGTAGGAAACCACATCCTTAGAGATAAATATTTGATGTGTATCAAGATCATATATAGACATTGTCCGCATTTGCCTGTAGGGTACCCCAGAAACATGCATTTCCTACTGTGTGGGGCGAATTAATCGTTGTCCCGGTGTATCTGAGACGCGTAACAAAGACACCCAAAGACCCTGAGAGGCTTATAAGCTGGTGCGTGGCCAAATAGTACTTGAAACGAGCTCTTGTATGCGAGTAAACGAGTAGGAGTGCAGTTGATCAAATAGCAAGTAGTAAGAACACATTCTCCCCAAAACTCAATGGGAAGAGATGCCTGATAGCGAAGAGCGCGAGCGACATTTAAGAGATATTTGTGCTTGCGTTTGACATGCCCATTCTGCTGAGGAGTGTAGGTACAAGAAGTTTATGCTATGATTCCATGTGTGGCAAAGAAGGGCCGAAGGGGCAAGAACTCAGTGTCGTTGTCAGAGCACACTCGTTGAACCTGCTTGTGGAAGTGCATCTGAGTAAGGGCGCATAAATCAATGATCAATTTCTCTACCTCGGATTTGTTAGCCATCAAATAGACCCAAGTAGCTCCTGGAATAGTCATCAATGATCGTCAGAAAATAAGAGGCATCAGAAGTAGACTGAACACTATAAGGGCCCCATACATCACAACGGATCAACTAAAACAAACTCTATGCTTTATTAGAACTTAATGGAAAAACACTACATGTTTGCTTTGCTTGAAGACATATATCACAAGGTTCTAGTAAATTGTTTTGACCAACATTAGGTCCTAAAGACGAAAGAGAAGACAAGACAGACGACGAGGCGTGCCCTAATCGTTGATGCCATACTGTAGCAAAATTTGAAGAAGACACAAAGGAAGTGGAACAGAAACCTGGACGTGTCTGAAAGTTGTGTAGCATATAAACCCCACCATGTTGCTCACCGACTCCAATCACCGTCCTCGCAATGCGGTCCTATATGACACGTCCAAAATCACACAGAAAACCATCACTTACCTCTACATAAAACAACAATCAATCTTCACACAAAATGCACCAAAATGATAATCAAAATTAAACTTCAACAAATATGGTCATACACGACATCATCAAATCTCGATTTGACCTAGACAGTAAACCCACAAATGATGCAAAACTTCTAATACCTGATGTTGAATCCAATGCTCAATTACCTGACAATATCCCATTCGGCATTCACCTCATTCCTTCGCAAAAGAAATCGCTCCACAAATCGGACTACCAAAGAGCTTAATTTCTCGCAGTGAAGTCGATGAATGTCTCACCACCAAAAAAACATCAATTATATGCTCACAAATAACCCAAAAGGCCCCAATTTCATAGATTGTGCACGTTTAGTCGTCCAATTCCCCATAAAATCGAAAACCTCCAATTCCCCTTGGAACCCTAATCGCCCGGAGAAAAATCAAAATTAAGACAAATGGGATTTCTATCGGGTTTGGTTCATTTTTTTGGGTTTTGATTCGGATACAAAAATTGGGATTAAACAGATAGTTTTGGAAAAAAATCAAGGGGCAAAAGGGTCATTTTACCCATTTTGATGAAGATTTGGACGACAGATGGCGATGGATGGCGAATCGCTAACAGAAATAGAGATATGGGTGGTTTAAAATAATTTCGTATACAACGGGTGGTTTGTCGTAGAATGACATATATATCAGATGATTTGCCACAATTTTGCCTAATTGTTATAAACAAACACATTAAAATATCATGCACACTTTATATTAAAACAAAAGCACATGCTTATAATATTGTGATGCACAAACACGTGGAATGTGATGCAAAAAACATATAAAAATGTGATGGACATATATGTATAACGCTACGGCGTAGAAATTGATAAGTTTTTAATGTACAAATACATCAAATGTGGTGCACATAAGTACACAATTGCTATGCACAAAAATATGCATCCATGCACACTTTATATTACAACGAACGCACATACTTAGAATATTATGATAAACAAATACATAGAAATGAAATGCACAAATGCATGAAATACGATGCACAAACACATGAAAATATGGTGCACAAACACTGAAAATGTGATGCACATATACGAATAATGTTATAACATACACATAGATAACTCTTTGATGCACAAATATGCTTATGTAATGCACCATCGACCTATAACTCTAAGTCTTTCATCTTCATTGCAACGTAAGAATTAAAAACTCATCTATTTCCTAAAGTAAGGACTCAGAGAACTCTGGTGCACCTTTTATTATAGCTTTGGTGCACATTCTATTAAAATTTAATGCATATTTTAGTATATATGTGGTGTACAATGTTCTTAAGTGTGCCGATGGATTTTATTCGGAAAAAACGCGAATTATACAGGGAAATGAAAGCCAGAGTAAAAGTATTGGTTTATACCGGACTTATTTGCACGTTCACACCTGACAAAGTTTAGTAGGAAATCTATCATATATTATTTTTTAGTTTACATAAATGAATATAAGATGTATTTTATATCTAAGTTTGAAGGAAATCTATCATATATTATTTTGAAATATATTATAAGCTTATTGTATGTGTAATTTGTAGAAATCAAATTTTATAAAAAAGTTGTATATAGTTTTTATATATTTGAAGTTAATTGTGATTAGATATTGTGATTTAAATTTTTAAATATTTAAAGTTAGTTGTGATTAGATATTGTGATTTAAATTGAAGAGAATTGTTAATAAAAAAAAGTGGATTAATTACAAATTGACACATAGGATTTGTGGGGTCAGAATTAATATGGTGGCTTTAAATTCCTTTGCTTTAATATATATATATAGATACCAAATTTGTTAAAAATCTGATATGATATAATTGTTGTCAAGATGAGTTGTTAAAATTGAAAGGTTTAGAAGAAAATCTCAAGATTATATAAATTAATTTTGTTAAGATATATTTTTTTGAAATTTCACTAAATTGTTAATAAAATATGAATGTGTAATAATATAATATAGTGGGTTGAATTATAAAAGCACATGTAGTGTGAGTTGAAAATTGTATATATATTGTATGATTTGGCCCATAAATTATATATGCAAAGTCATAAAAATAATATTACTAATTACATAAATGAATATAAGATGTATTTTATATCTAAGTTTAGTAGGAAATCTATCATATATTATTTTGAAATATATTATAAGCTTATTGTATGTGTAATTTGTAGAAATCAAATTTTATAAAAAAGTTGTATATAGTTTTTATATATTTGAAGTTAGTTGTGAAGTTAGTTGTGATTAGATATTGTGATTTAAATTGAAGACAATTGTTAATAAAAAAAAAGTGGATTAATTATAAATTGACACATAGGATTTGTGGGGCCAAAATTAATATGATGGCTTTAAATTCTTTTGCTTTAATATATATATAGATTATGATTATGGTTTTAAAAATTAGTTCAATTTCTATCATATATACGGAAAAAAATGAAAAACGTTATTATCACCGGTCATACTAAATGAGGTGGAATTGATCAACGTCGTGGTTAACAAGGAAGAAACACTTACCTGTGTTATTAATCAACTTAAAGGATACTGACGACAAGTATGTGTTCGATGATGATGGTCAAAATTAGTTTTTTTCATGGATACATCTGTATGAACTACGAACTTGTGGAATTTAATAACTTCAATTTTGGTCCCGTACTATGATTTGTCCGAACCCTCCGGCCAACGCTGCTTTATGTTCGTAATTCGTGTTCACATTTTAGGGAGACCCTTCCATTATCAATTTTTCCATACAGGTTGCCAGAAACATCTAGAGTCTAATCTCTTTAACAACACAACTAAAAGAGTCTAGTATCATTTTACCACCACGTAAATGCACAGTGGCCATTTGCTGGTTTTGAACTGACGACCTCGAGGCTTTGCCATGATTACCGACTCAACCATAAGGGGATGATTCATATTGGTTTAAATATTAGTTATTGATTATGTAGAGTGTGGACGTTGTGGGATTGATGTGGCTAGCGTGTATGGCTAAGATGGTGAGAAATGGTCAACATACAATGTCAAGCTTAAGGTTCCTTCCTAGAAAATCATTTTTCAAAGACCATAGCTGAGAATTATGTACAAATCAAACATATATATGATATGGAGAAAATTAAGTGTATCTTTACTTTTGTGGCTCTGAGAAAGTGAAACAAACACTTGCAGTTTTTTGTTATTCCCCTTTTTTTTATGTTTGCGGAGAGTTATGATTCCACAATCACAAATATCACTCCTTATATGTTTACTCTTGATAGTACTGATGATACCTTTATCAAGCGTGGAAGCATGTGTTTCTCAAGGAGGCGGACCCATTGCCCGATCTGATTGTAAGGATACTTGTGGAGATGTGGGTATCCCTTTCCCGTTCGGAATAGGTGTTGGCTGCTTTCTTGACCCCTCGTTTGAGATCGAGTGCAACGCATCTTCTAAGCCCATCTTGTCTAAATTCGGCCTTGAGGTAATGGAGGTAGACCTCGAAGGTGTAGGAGCACTATCTAAGAACCGAACAGAATTTAAACTGCAAATATTAAAACGCACAAAACTATGAATTAAACAGCGAAGAAAACTATCGAACAGAATTCGGATGGAATCTGGATGCAGAGGCGAGAAGGATCTCTATCCTTAATTATGAAATCGTCCCGTATTGCGATGGTTCTTTAGCGATCCGAATCCCAGGAAACAACTGCAAAACTCTTCTGAATTGCGCAACCAATGCACAGAAGCCTACAAACCAATTCTGTGTTGAACTCACAGACTCAATTAAAACAGAGAGGAGGAAGACGCTTTCAGTGGAGATTGTTATTATTCTGATGATGCTTCGAATGAGAGGCAGAACTGCTCTTTTAAAGAGCCTCTGGAGGAGCCACTAACGAAGTGGAGGAGATAGTGGAGTATGTTGCTGCAACAGAGTGGAGGAGAAAAACGAGGAAGACCAAGCACTACCCTTGATCCTCTCCAGAACGGGTCAAGGCTATAACTGTCCCGGATTGGGTCAAAGGCCAACCAATGGGTCTTCTGGATCGGCCCAAAAAGATAGCTTGGATGGCCAGCCCAAGCTATGTATTGGGCCCAAGGCCCAATCCGACCTGACCCAACCCGGCCCAAGCCCAACTCGGCTCGGCTTGACTCGCTCGCTCGCCTCGGCTCGGCGCGCGTGTGATCTTGATGAGCTAGGTCCTCTCTCCATTACACATGAGTCGTGACCCAAGGCCACAACCTTGATCCTCTCCAGAACGGGTCAAGGCTGTAACTGTAATACCTCGACAACTTTAACAGCCCGGCCCATCACAGAGCCGCAACCCATACACCCCAACCCCTCACTGGCCCAAATCAAATGCAGCACAATTGGTAACAAGTGATGCTTTGGCAGCTTGTTAAAGCATGAGGTCTCGGGTTCGAGACTCACGAACAACCTGCTGAGCGCCATTTGATTTGGGCCAGTGCAACACAATTGGTATCAAGGTGCTTAGGCGCTTGATAAAGGGTGGAGAGGTCGCGTGTTCGACTCTCACCAACAACCTACCCAGTTTGGGGGAAGGGTTGGGGTATACGGCCTGTAGGCCTGTTAAGGATGGCAGTACCGGGGTGTCTGTCAGGCCCGTTGTCGACAAGGTCAGGCACCAACATAAAGTGTACTTTTATGTAATACCTCGACAGCTTTAACAGCCCGGCCCATCACAGAGCCGCAGCCCATACACCCCAACCCCTCACTGGCCCAAATCAAATGGCGCCCAGCAGGTTGTTCGTGAGTCTCGAACCCGAGACCTCACGCTTTAACAAGCTGCCAAAGCATCACTTGTTACCAATTGTGCTGCAGTGAGGGGTTGGGGTGTATGGGCTGCGGCTCTATGATGGGCCGGGCTGTTAAAGCTGTCGAGGTATTACAGTAACTGCCCTGGACTGGGTCAAAGTCCAACCGATGGGTCTTCTAGATCGGCCCAAAAAGATAGCTTGGCTGGCCAGACCAAGCTATGTATTGGGCCCAAGGCCCAATCCGACCCACCCCAACTCGGCCCAAGCCCAACTCGGATCGGCTCGACTCGCTCGCTCGCCCCGGCTCGGCATGCGTGTGGTCTTGATGAGCTAGGTCCTCTCTCCAAAAAGATAGCTTGGCTGGCCAGCCCAAGCTATGTATTGGGCCCAAGGCCCAATCTGACCCAACCCAACCTAGCCCAAGCCCAACTCGGCTCGACTCGCTCACTCGCCCCGGCTCGGCTCGGCGCGCGTGTGGTCTTGATGAGCTAGGTCCTCTCTCCATTACACATGGGTGGTGACTCAAGGCCACAACCTTGGAGTCTATTGCTGCAACAGAGTGGAGGAGAAAAACGAGAAAGACCAAGCACTACCCTTGATCCTCTCCAGAACGGGTCAAGGATGTAACTGCCCCGGACTGGGTCAAAGGCCAACCGATGGGTCTTTTGGATCGGCCCAAAAAGATAGCTTGGCTAGCCAGCCCAAGCTATGTATTAGGCCCAAGGCCCAATCCGACCCAACCCAACCCGGCTGAAGCCCAACTCGGCTTGGCTCGGCGCGCGTGTGGTCTTGATGAGCTAGGTCCTCTCTCCATTACAAATGGGTGGTGACCCAAGGCCACAACCTTGATCCTCTCCAGAACGGGTCAAGGCTGTAACTGCCCCGGACTGGGTCAAAGGCCAACCGATAGGTCTTCTGGATCGGCCCAAAAAGATATCTTGGCTGGCCAGCCCAAGCTATGTATTGTCTCAATCCGACCCAACCCGGCTCAAGCCCAACTCGGCCGGCCCAAAAAGATAGCTTGGCTGGCCAGCCCAAGCTATGTATTGTCCCAATCCGACCCAACCCGGCTCAAGCCCAACTCGGCTCGGCTCGGCTCGGCGCGCGTGTGGTCTTGATGAGCTAGGTCCTCTCTCCATTACACATGGGTGGTGACCCAAGGCCACAACCTTGGATCCATTTTCCTAGTATATATACTAGAGATTTTATCTCCAAACTTCCAATGTGGGACAAGAATTTATCCTCACATTTTCCCAAGTTATGCATTGCATGCAACCAACTTTGGGCCTCTATTTCTCATTCAAACAAAATTCATTTTTGTCGTATGAGTACATTACGAGAATGTGCTCGCGTAGATGAAGCCAATCCTTCCATTTTCCGGTGTTGTCGTTGGCCGGAGCCCACCGGAATTGTACCCGGAAAAGTTACCGGCGCCACATTTAAAAATGAGTTCCAACAGAAGGAACTTCAAGCTCTGCTTCAGGAAGCCTGGTTGTACGCATGCCTCCCTTAAATATGTGTATTAACGCCATGCAACATTCTCCTATTGATTTGCGGGGTAGCCCCTATAACTTCTCAATAGATCAAAACTATTTCATCATGGAGGGCTGTGCCGGCAGCGCGGTCTTGGTCAACCAAAGCAACTCAGTTATGGCCGGATGTGGTACTGTTTGCCGTAACCACAACGATGCTGTGGTTACCACAAACAAGTGCTACGGGGTTGAGTGTTGCCAGACGCCGTTGTCCTCAGATCCTAACGATTTTATTTCACCACTTCAGTCTTTCCAGATAAAATTAGATCAGGTGAGCATCAAAAGTTGCTTGATGGCAACTTTGATCAAGAGTGACTCTGTGAATCAGTATGTTGGAAGAATGTTGACCTCAAATTCTACCACTGTCCCAGTAGTACTGTTATGGAGTTGGATCAGCAACAGTAGGCCTGACCACAATCCCAAGAGTCGATGTTATCCAAATGAAGGAACTTATATTGCTTACTGTGCGTGCGAGAAAAACTATTTTGGGAATCCTTATGTCTTTGATGGATGCCAACGTAAGTAACCTCCTCTTCTACAACTATTTTTCCTCTTAAACATAGATCAAATTGAGTTTCTCTCTCTTTTAACCTTTTTCTGTCCTTGATTTGGTTGTTGTAATCTCTTTGTTTATGTTACGATTAGTTCCTGAAGACTGCAAAGGATGTCATAGATACTGCTCTCATAACCAAACGAACAATTCATATTATTGTTATGCGACACCACGATTCACCCTTGCTGTCATCCTAGTTAAGGGTCATAAGTTCAACTTTCAATTCATCACGTACACTCATTGATAAGCACTGGCTATTTCACCAAAGAAGATACAATCTATATTATATATATATATATAATAAATAGATTGCATCTTCTTTGGTGAAATAGCTAGTGCTTATCATATTGATTTCGGCCATCATATATATATATATATATTTATGATCTAGTAAAACAACTCCTTAGAGTGAAACGAGTGTACAAATATAGAGCGTTGGATTTGATTAAGATGGATGGCTGGGATTTAATCTAGAGAGGTTCAAAAAAAAAAAGACTCACCCACACCCGATCTCGTCCATTTACGATTCTCCCGGGATTTGATTTCCATATCCAGACGCTTCAACTTCCATTTTCCCTCCTCTGCTCTATCGTGCTCTGCTACCCATTTTCTCCCTCGCTCTCGCCGCCTTCATTGTCTCATCCTCTCGCTCGATCGTCCTCATCTTCCATCGCAGGAGTATCGTGTCATCCCACAGGTAGAAGAGTCGTCGACTCACTGGTAGAAGCCCCAAACGAACAAAACCGAAAATGGTGTTGTACTCTTCGAGTTTAACTCGACGACGGCGTTTATTTTCGTCTCCATCAATGGTGTTGTACTCTTCGATTTCGTTCATTTTCGTGTTAGTATTCGATCTATGTCGAATAGAACAATTTAGAGTTGAGTATTCCTTTGCATCGAGGGCATTAGAAGGTTTATATGGTTCACATTTGTTCGAATTGCAAGTCTAGTTCATTTAGGGTTTAGGTTTTACTTTGTTTTTGAGATTCAATTAGTTCGAATTGCACATTTATTGATTTTGAGTGGTTGATGACTTGATATGGGTTGTTGTTTAGGGTTGGATTGGCTTTTTTTGTTCGTTTGGGGTTGAAGAGAAATGGTCAAACAGTACATTTATGTTGTTAATATTCAATAGACCATCGAAAGCATATAGTGTGTTTTTGATATTCAATTTTGTAGATGACATATGCATTTTTACATGCATTGTTATGCAGAACATGTGCAATGTATATATTGGTTTGAGCCAGGTTAATTGTTTGGGTTCTTGATATTCAATTTGTTTCAATTGTTGTTGGAGTTGGAGGTTGGTTTATAATGTTGCTCATCGTCTTATCTAGGATCTCGTTCATGGTCAGAGGATTGTTGGCTAGGGAAAAAATGTCTCCGAACATAAAAGGTGGTAAGCGAAGAAGGCTCGTCAAAGGTAATGTATTTGTTTTGTGTTTATTTGTATAGCTTCGAAGTAAGGTAGTAAAATGATAGGCCTTGTTTAATGTTTGTTACTGATATGATTACCAACCAGTTTAGACTAGTTTTTTCATTTTGTTTAAATTGATATGCATTATATTCTTAGAGTGACCATTTGTGTATGCGTTTTTCATTTTTGTTGTTTAGATATGCATACTAGCTGTTATGGTATTCATGGTCTAAGCAGTTATCTATTGTGCATGTGTCTTTCATTTATGTGATTGAGAGATGCATACTTCATTTCACTGATATGCATACCCAGCTGGTACATTATATTTAGATTAGTTGTTCATTTTTTAAAAATTGATATGCATTATATTCTTAGGGATATGCACTACATTCACATAGATATGCAATGTATTTCCAACTATGACATTTGCATGTTTGTATAAGCTTTAGTCATTCATTCTTATACTTTATATACAATTAAGCTTATTATGTTTTGTATAGGATTACCCTCAAGCAAGTCCGCTGAAACTTCCCCAAAAGATGCTCAGGTCACACTTGCCGAACAACATACCGAAACAGTGGTGGATAGTGGACCAGAAGAAGCCCAGGTTTCTTCCCCAACCCGAAGGAGTCCGCAGGCAAAGAGGCAGTTGAAGATGGTTGTTTGTAGTGACAAGGGTAAGTCCACCAGAGAACCAACTGAGGATTTGCTTAAGAGAAAATTGAGAGGTATGATATTATTAATTGTTCAGTGCATACATTTCCAATGGTGATATGAATCATAAAGTCAGCTTGTATTCGTCAATGTGCTAATTACCTCTTAATTCATTGTAGAACCACCCATCTTAGATGAAGATGAAACACTGGCCAACATTCAAAAGGCCAAATCAAAGCATTAGAAGGAAAAGGGTGCATCCTCTAAATCAGTTGTTGCCTATCAAAGAAATCCTAAAATACCTACTAAGTAGTATAGCAAGCAAGTCAGGGTCGATCCCACAGAGAGTCAGGTTATCAACTTATGCAATTTGTTATCACCAACTAGGAACTAGGGGGGGGGGGGTTTGTTTGTGTTTCTCGTAACAAGCAATAAGGAAACAAGTAAATAAGTTCGCAGGAAAAGGTTGTAAATATGATGGGAAAAAGCGCCACACTCAATAGAGATCCACACAACAATAGATAGGTCGATCACGGAATTCTATCAATCTCAAGTTCTTAATATTCCTATAGTTGTTCTTATCCCGATCTTAGATAACTATTAGTTCTACCAGCCCTAATAGTACTTATTACTAAATCAAATCCGAAAACCTTCAGAACTCAATAAAGCAATAGCATTCAACCAAGGATTAACAAGATACATGCAATAGAAACAACCCGTTACTATAAGCATGCAATTAACTCTCTCTCACAATTATGCGCTCGGGTCCCCTATACGCACAATCGTGTTCGCTACTAGATATGCAACCTGAACCCGGAATCACAAGTCCTAGCAATTAGGAAGATATCAATAAACCTAGGTGATCAATCTAGATAAATCAACATAAACCAATAATCAATCAAGCACAAGAGAATCAATCCAACTAGATAGGAAAACGAACAAGAGTAGAAAACTCACAACCAATCAATTGCTAGCTTCAATCTGTCAAGTGCAACAATGGAGGTTTAGTTCTCCATTAGGGTTTGTGAGAAAAACGATGAAAGGTGGCAACTAGGGTTAGAGAATGGATTCTTCTCTAAAAAAGTCTTAAACCTAACTTAAATACTAAAGTAATAATAAGGAAATAAAGAAAAGAAAATAACGAACTTGGAAACAAAGTCTCGGAAATAAAATAAAACGGGAATAAGAAAACTCGTAAAAGACTTTCAGCGCGTCTCCACCGCGGGTGCGGTGGCTCCACCGCCGGGTGCGGCCATTTAACAGAAACTCCAGTTCTCTGACGACCTCGCCGCGGGTGCGGTGGGATTCCAGTACTTCAGCTTCTGCGACACTTCAGTAAAAACGCCATAACTTTTGATTCCCAACTCGGATTGCGCTCATATTTTGAGGACTTGTAGTAGACTTCAAGATCTAACTCCTAGAATTTGAATCACTCCATTTGGACATCTGAGTAGAGAGAACGAACCATTTGAACTTAGCCCACTGTTCTTCTACTCTTCTCTTCACTTCCTTGGCGTCTTCTCCTTGTGGCTTCCTATGATCTCCAAAACAGCTCAAACACCACCAAAAACACCAAACTTCTCCCCCAAACGTCATACACATGAATGTGTCTAAATCTACCCGAATGGCACCAATAAACCCTCTAAAGACTCTTACTTAAGCCCTACAAAGTAGTGCTTATCAAACTCCCCCATGCTTAGACCTTTGCTCGTCCTCGAGTAAACTAATAAAGAGTCTACTCCTCCAATGCAGCACCCAAGGTCTCAGGAAACATATCCTCCAACTAAGAGTCACCTAACCCATGCCAAAGCTCCTGGCACCAATCTCATCTACAACACATCCATACTCAATAAGCTTAAGGGGCAAGCAGAGTACTTCCCCCAAGCTTAACCCGGACATCCAATAGTGTGAGTAACCTCTAATCCTAGCCTCCATCTATGACTCCTTATGTCTCCCAGAGTGACCTTCCCGACAATCCTTCTTTGACTCCCTTCTTATGACGCCTCGCCAAGAATAATGAGAAATCCTAAAATCACTCTTCTTCTTTTTCGCTCATTTTGCCAAGGCGCCCTTTCGGGTTTTCACCAAGCCACTCATATTTTTTTCATAGATGTGCTCACATAAGCTCACGTCACTCTTGACCTCATATTAGCCCAGCCTAATGTTGGTCCAAGCCACCTGCTTATTACCTAGGCCGCCCTTTCGGGTTTTCGACCTATCCCAGGATTTCAAATTTTTGCCTTTTTTCAAATTTTTGGCTTTTTCTCTTTATATTCATTTTTCTCCTCAGCGACGTAGCAAGTATAGAACTCTCCCCCATGCTTAAACATTGCATTGTCCTCAATGTAATGAAAGACAAAAGAATAGAGCACAGGGAAAAGCAAAAAATAACTCACAACGTCGCCGAGTTGGCTTGGACACTTCCTTTGTTGCTGACGGTCTTTAATATACGCACAGGTCTCGGGTGTTGAGCGTGCGTCTTCATTATTCCATGATCTTCATCTACCGTGCAACCATACGAAGCCACTTTGGTGAATAGTGGTAATCAAAGAATTCGGGGCTGTACGGTCTTCAGCGAACACAAAAAATGGGCCCAGATGTCATCGTGGTGTGGGCCCTGGTGTACCTCCTCTCCAACTGTCGACAGTAGGGCCATCATCGTTTGCCAAATAAAAATGTGAGGCGAATGTCTCCTCCTTGACAACATGATGCACACCTTCTCTCAATGGGGAACTCTGGACAGCTGGCCTACGGTAGAACTATTTTTATTTATTTATTTTATTTTTTTGCCCCCCGGTTAAGGTTTTTTCGGGGGGTGACTTAGTGCAGGGAAAGAAGAGACTTACATTGGTGGTAAACACATTCTTCAATAGGCATGGGTCTCTTCCCTGCAAGTTAGTCGGAAACAAAAACAAGAACAAAAACAAAGCAAAAACACACTAAAGAAAATGCAAAAACAAAGAAAGAAAAGCAAAGAAAGAAAAACATACCTCGGGTTGCCTCCCGGACAGCGCCTTAGTTATTGTCATGGCTTGACATACTACTCGAACAACCTCAATCTATAGCATCAGGTTCCTTAGGAACCCTCTCATTCAGCACCTCCTTCCTGAACCAATCATGGAAAGGTTTGAACCTTAGACCATTCTTCTTCTTCAGCGGTTCTTCCATCTTGACCTTCTTAGTCGCCGCTCCCCCATACTTAGATCGATCAGGGGGTGTTTCACCTCAACTTCAGGGGCCTGCACAATAAAAGGGAACAACTTCTTTCCCTGTGGAGTTAGTAAGGTGGGGCCACTGCCCAAAAGAGAAGCAGGAGACTCACCCTTCTCATCCAGTAAAGCCGTGACTTCCTGCAGATTAGAAGATAAAGGAATACTGACAGGCAAGTCAACTATGGGATCCTCTATTATAGGTTGCAATTCATCCAAAGGGTTAGGACTCATTACATCAACAAAGTTCAAGGAGGTGTTAATGATGGGTTTCATATCATATATGTTGTATTCAACTCCGTCCCCATCAAATTCCATAGTTAATTTCCCACTTCTGACATCAATTGTGGTGTTAGCAGTTTTCATGAAAGGTCTACCTAACAGCATATGTGCACCTGTACCACCACCCATATCAAGAACATAAAAATCAGTGGGAAAAATCAGCTTATCTACCATAACAAGGACATCCTCAACAACCCCTTTCGGGTAGACATTGGTTCCATCAGCTAATTGAATAACTAGCCTAGTGTCCTGTAATGGTGGCAGGCCAAGAGACTCATAAAATGACAATGGTAAGACATTAATAGATGCACCAAGATCTAGCATAGCTTTATCAATCTTTGTCTCACCAATGATGCAAGGGATAGAGAACATACCTGGATCACTGCACTTCTTGGGCAAACGCTTTTGAAATACAGCGGATACTTGCTCGCTCACCTGGACCTGCTTCTTTTGCTTCTTCTTCTGATTCCTCTTGATCGTACAAAGCTCCTTCAAGAACCGAGCGTACTTGGGAATACTCTTAACAAGCTTGAGCAAAGGGATGTTAACCTCACACTTGCTAAACGTCTCAAAGAGGTCCTTGTCATCAACTACCCTTCTCTCCTTGAGCGCCTCTGGAAAAGGGGCGGGTGGCTTCTCGGAACCGAGAGGAGGGAAGTATGGACGAACGTAATCGTCGACGTAAGGCTCATTAGCAGTCCCAGAAGACTCGCCGCGGGTGCGGTAAGACGTCACCGCCGGGTGCGGCAGACTCCCAGATATTTCTCGAGAAAAATCACCGCTTGCCGCGGGTGCGGCAGGTTCCAGCGCCGGGTGCGGTCGATTTACAGAAACTTTCTGCTGTTCCAGTTCGTACTCGCCGCGGGTGCGGTCACCATGCCGCTGGGTGCGGCCATCCTCCAGAACACCCTCTTTTTCTGCGTCGTCCTCTTCAGCACTAGGATCGACGGGTAATTGCCTTCCACTTCTAAGGGCTATAGCACTGACATTTGCTTGTGGGTTAACTACCGTTTGAGATGGTAGATTTCCCGACATCTTTGCATCAATTCTCGTAATCGCCTCAGCCATTTGGCTCACCTGTGTCTCCAAATTCTTTATGCTTGACGTTGTGGCTTGAACATGAGTAGTGAAATGTTTCGTCAAGGTTTGGAGCATATCTTCAGTTGAAGGAGACGCCTCAGGTTGAGGGTTTTGCGTCCTTTGTAGAAATTGAGGTCTTGGTTGCAGTTGTTGTTGATACTGGGGTTATTGTTGTTGATTCGGTTGATCCCTCCATCTGAAATTAGGGTGATCTCTCCACCCCGGATTATAAGTATTGGAGTAGGGATCATGTTGAGGTCTTGGGTTTCCATAACCTCCTACAGCGTTTACCTCAACAGGCGAATCATCTTGTAGTTGAGGACATGCGTCAGTGGGGTGAAATTGATCGGCACAGACCCCACACGCTTTCAGTTGTTGAGGAGTTCCTTGCAGCGTAAGTCTCCTCACCATGTCCTTCAACTCAGCAGTATCATTGGCATACGAAGAGCGACTAGAGTCAGCAACATTGACTCCTCTTTTGGTAGAAGATCTACCGAAATTTCTTGTCCCCTTTGCCATCTCCTGAATCTTCTCCATAGCTGCTGTCGGTGTTGTGTTGAGAATATTGCCACCACATGCAGCGTCAACCATCCTCCTCTCATTGTCGAGCAGCCCATTGTAGAGATGAAGCACCAGATCTTGGTTGGAATACCCGTGGAATGGACAACTTGAGCAAAGTCTCTTGAACCGCTCATAATAATCATACAGGCTCTCGTCAGCTTCCTGCTCAATGTTGCTAATAGCTTTCTTCAAACTGTTTGCCCTCTTTGCAGGGAAATACTTCTCAAGAAAATCCTTGTGTAGCTTGGTCCACGTGTCAATGCTCCCAGTAGGAAGATGATAATACCAGTCATCAGCAGTGTCTTTCATGGTAAACCCAAAAGCTCTCATCTTGATTTGCTCCTCAGTAACATTCGCCGGTTTCATGCTCATGCAGACTGTGTGGAATTTACCCATGTGTTTGATTGGGTCCTCGCCAGCCAGTCCATGGAAAGTTGGGAGCAAATGAATCAGCCCCGGCTTCAACTCAAAGTTCATATTCTCTCCCACAGCAGGGATCACCACGGCCAAGGGTTGCTGTTGCAAGTTCGGCACAGTCAACTGTCTCAACGTTCTATCCCCTGCGTCACCCATCTCAAATGCAGGGTTGTCAAAAACCAAAGTACGGTTCACTCTGCGACCCTGTGAAAGAGTTATCTCGATCTCTGGATCAAAATCAAGAAGCGGTGAATTAGTAGCACGAGTGTGGACCATAAGATAGGTCCACACCAAGGTTGGTAACAAACAAATCACAAAAACAGAAAATTTGACTCCCCGGCAACGGCGCCAAATTTGACAGGACTAAAGTCGTATACCTATCAAAGAAATCCTAAAATACCTACTAAGTAGTATAGCAAGCAAGTCAGGGTCGATCCCACAGAGAGTCAGGTTATCAACTTATGCAATTTGTTATCACCAACTAGGAACTAGGGGGGGGGGTATTTGTGTTTCTCGTAACAAGCAATAAGGAAACAAGTAAATAAGTTCGCAGGAAAAGGTTGTAAATATGATGGGAAAAAGCGCCACACTCAACAGAGATCCACACAACAATAGATAGGTCGATCACGGAATTCTATCAATCTCAAGTTCTTAATATTCCTATAGTTGTTCTTATCCCGATCTTAGATAACTATTAGTTCTACCAGCCCTAATAGTACTTATTACTAAATCAAATCCGAAAACCTTCAGAACTCAATAAAGCAATAGCATTCAACCAAGGATTAACAAGATACATGCAATAGAAACAACCCGTTACTATAAGCATGCAATTAACTCTCTCTCACAATTATGCGCTCGGGTCCCCTATACGCACAATCGTGTTCGCTACTAGATATGCAACCCGAACCCGGAATCACAAGTCCTAGCAATTAGGAACATATCAATAAACCTAGGTGATCAATCTAGATAAATCAACATAAACCAATAATCAATCAAGCACAAGAGAATCAATCCAACTAGATAGGAAAACGAACAAGAGTAGAAAACTCACAACCAATCAATTGCTGGCTTCAATCTGTCAAGTGCAACAATGGAGGTTTAGTTCTCCATTAGGGTTTGTGAGAAAAATGATGAAAGGTGGCAAATAGGGTTAGAGAATGGATTCTTCTCTAAAAAAGTCTTAAACCTAACTTAAATACTAAAGTAATAATAAGGAAATAAAGAAAAGAAAATAACAAACTTGGAAACAAAGTCTCGGAAATAAAATAAAACGGGAATAAGAAAACTCGTAAAAGACTTTCAGCGCGTCTCTACCGCGGGTGCGGTGGCTCCACCGCCGGGTGCGGCCATTTAACAGAAACTCCAGTTCTCTGACGACCTCGCCGCGGGTGCGGCAGTGCCCACCGCTGGGTGCGGTGGGATTCCAGTACTTTAACTTCTGCGACACTTCAATAAAAATGCCATAATTTTTATTTCCCAACTCGGATTGCGCTCATATTTTGAGGACTTGTAGTAGACTTCAAGATCTAACTCCTCGAATTGGAATCACTCCATTTGGACATCTGAGTAGAGAGAACGAACCATTTGAATTCAGCCCACTGTTCTTATACTCTTCTCTTCACTTCCTTGGCGTCTTCTCCTTGTGGCTTCCTATGATCTCCAAAACAGCTCAAACACCACCAAAAATACCAAACTTCGCCCCCAAACGCCATACACATGAATGTGTCTAAATCTACCCGAATTATACAAATAAACCCTCTAAAGACTCTTACTTAAGCCCTATAAAGTAGTGCTTATCAGTTGCTCACGATGATTCTGGTACATTATATTTACATGTGAATATTGGGTTTTGGATTTGTTAATGTTATTTTCCATTAATATACACTGACTAATACATATTTTTATCATGTAGCAGGTTTGAAATAAAAAAAACGGTTGATAAGGGCAAGGCTAAGATGATTGTGGAAGAATTAGAAGAAGTGGTATGTCAGAAGAAGAAAGTCAAGAAAAATGATGGTTTTAAAGGTATCAAACATCGTGGACGCCTTGAATATTTCGTTGAGGCCATTGGGAAAATGAACCAAATGCAGAAGGAAACTGTATAGGAGTATGGCTTTGGGAGACTGTTAAGAATGGAAGCGTTCCCGTTACCAAGGTACATGTTTTTTGTATTAAGATGTTCATTAGATACGTAAAATCTGTATATATGATATTCAGATATGCCTTGTTGATATGCAAATTGGCACAACTGATGATTTAATTGGCCGTGCATATGATATGTTTTTTTATGAGTGAAATATGCATCAACCATACATCGATATGCATATTATATGTTAACATATGCAAGACATCCTGAATAGATATGCATATAACATATTGAGATATTCAGTGGTCGATTTGCTATGTGATAATCATTTGTGTGGTTGTGTTTTGCATGCAAGGATGAATAGTTATGCATATAAAATTAGGAGATATTCATGATATATACAGGTGACCATTTGTGTATGTTTTTTCATTTGAGATATCCAATTATCGATTTGTTATGTGATATTCAATTTTGTGGTTGTGTTATGCATACATCCTGAATAGATTTGCATATAAAATTTTGAGATATTCATGATATATACAAGTGACCATTTATGTATGTGTTTTTCATTTGTGTTGTTTGGATATGCATATTAGCTCTTATGATATTCATGATCTAAGCATTGATCTATTGTGCATGTGTCTTTCATTTGTTTGATTGAGATATGCAAATTATACTTTTAGAAATTCATGATGCATGGTTGTGATGTGCATGTTTCAATCCTGATTATGGATACACATGAATTTGGAGCTGTTTTGTTTTGCGTTGTAGCTGGAAAAAATCTGTGTCTTTCTTCAGTTTCATGTGTAGGTGGTTGGTCTAGAGCTACAATGCAATGAAAGGGAAGATTTTGCTTCCAGATGGGTCTGCTATAGATGTCATAGATATTGATGTGGAGATCTGCATGGGCATTCCACGTGGCCCAGTTCAAATAATCAAGTTTGAATCAATGGTTAAGATGGATGTGGTAGAGAAGTGGAGGAAAAATTTCGATAAGAAGCTGCATAGCATCAGATACAATCATGTGGGGCAACATATGTTGTCGATTGAGGAAGGAGGCGAAGACTTCATACGGAACTTTATTGTTCTGTTCCACTCTTGTATAGTCGAGCCGACACAAAGTGGTGTTGCAAATCAGTCCCTCATACGTGGCTTAGAGCAACTAAATTTCTTGAGCACGATGAACTGGTGTGGCTTCGTTATCGATTGTCTTATTGAGGCTAAGAAGAGGTGGGATACGAATCCGGACGGCTACTTTACTGGGCCACTCTATTTCTTGACGGTATGTGGGTCTTTAAATATACAATTTGGGGAACAATTTTTGAATTTTGATATATTGGGGCATGCATTTTCAATGATTTGTGTTTGATATTCACAATTCATACACTGATATTCATCATATTTCTGTTTTATTCAGGTTCTATACTTGGACCGCGTGGTCTTGTATGGTAAATGTACCGTTCCAAGGAAATTCCCTGCATTTGTCGGATGGAATGAAGATCTTGTAGCTGAGAGAGAAGAGACTGAGATGAGTTGGGGGGTGTTCGGGGATGGTAATTTGGAACCTCAGCTGTCTATAAAAAAAAGGCAAGGTGTTGCATGTGCGGTACAGGAATAGAGTACCAAAAAGGTATATATATAGATTTTGCATAACGTAATAGTTATTGACTTTAGTAATGAAAAAAATACGTAGGTTATCATTCATAGCATGCTGCTGAATAAGGATTATATATTGTTGTATGACTGACAATTTCGTGTACGATATTCAATGTGTGAGGTTGATATTCATATTATATGCGTGTTATGCAGATTATATATTCAGGTATGCATAAACTATTAGCTTGTGTATTTGTTATGTGACACTCAGTTATATGACTATGATATGCACACTTACTGTATCGATATGCATACTATATGTTCACATATGCATAATGTTTTAAGTTGTCGATATATAATGTAATATTCATTTGTTTGGTTGTGATATGCACACTTCATGTATAAATATGCATACTATATACTCACTATTTAGGGTTGATCTAAGCAGATGATTACAGCATGGTAATACTTTATAGTGTTTATGAAGCCATTGTTAACAATATTGCAATGCAAAATTTACATTTTGATATGCAATTTTTACAGGAGTACAACAAAGGTATGTTGAAGGATCTGAAGATTATTACAAATGCTATTATTAGGATAGCCGACAGGACCAAAAACATGCATGTCGAGTGCAAGGACGATGATGTGTCAATCGCCCTCACTGAGTCGGCCAGGGATTTACTGGGTTCTAGATCAGATTCTCTGCACGAGGCTCCGTTTGATGTATGCACTCAAGTAGAGAATGTGCTTTCACAAGCTGAAGACCCATTCTGGACTAGTCCTGAGCTGACGAAGGTGGTGGAAGAGATCTAGGCAGCATTGTCTAGGTGGAACGACATCATGAAGTACGAGAATGATAAATTCGGGTTTGATGACGGCATTCCTTTTTTTCAGGCAGATACGGGCCATACTGATATGCCTCAGGTTTATGCAGATTTATTTATCACACAAAGCAAATTTATTTAGTTTAAATAATATTTGCATAATATTATTAATGAAATTTACATAGGGCAATGCTGGAACGAGCGAGGTTGACCCACTAGTCGAGCAGCATCAAAGTGAAATTCCAGCTGTTATTGACGATCCGTCCAAAATGACCGAAGCCACCACAGTAGAGAATGTTGACCCACCAACCCAGCTCCATGAGGTAACAAAGTTTTAGTACAATAGTTATGAAATAATACATTAGGCTATCATGTTATAAGTAGTTGGTAACCATTCATTTAATATGCAATCTTATGGTGTGAGATACTTTCTTTACACGAAGTCATTATCCAGTACAAGCGATTTAGGTATGCATTTCAGTGGGTATGTTATGTAATTATTGATAGAAAATTTATTATGGTATGATATCCATGTCTCACTTATTGTTATGCAGCTTATTTCTTGTTGATATGCATTTTACTGGATATGTTATGCATTTTTCACACATTCATATGCAGGATATACAGTTAGTTAACCGATGTTAATTTGTACAGGTACAACCGAATCCAAGTGATGTGGTTATGGGGGTGGTGAATGATATTGTTGTTGAGCATCACCAGACTGAAGTTGCTGCCCCAGCTCAACCTACAGTTGCTGCGTCCGATGTTAAGGAGCTTTGGCCTAAGAAGTCAACATGTGGTCGTCCAAGAAAGTGTCCCGCTATTCCTCAAACTGATTCGGTAAGCCTGAGGAGGAGTAATAGGGTTAGAAGCAAATGATGATGGTCACACTTAAGGCTTGAATTTGTGAAGTTGTATTATGGGTGTACATCTAATATGAAGACTAGATCTAGTTGGGGTGATTGTATGGACATATTCTCGTAGCTTGTAACTGCTTAATATATGTAATGTTTAACAGGATCAGATGGGGTGGATGTTTGTTCAAAATACTCGTGTAACGACTTAATTATGTAACGTTCGTCAGACCTTGTTTGATATTCACATGTTCTGTGTCTGTATGCAAAGTACGTGTTCTGATATGCGTTGTATTATTACATTGCATTTATGTTTAATTTGATATTACTTGAAATGCAGGCCCAAATGGACGACAATGAGGAAGGAGATGATTTTGTAACACCGATGAGATCTGTCCAACACAATGCAAAGAGGAACATTAAGCTACCGGCTACAAAAAAGAGCCCATGGTTGAATAGGATTATAAACGCAAGTAAAACGATCAGTAAACAACAACAGGACTTATATTCGTATGTTGTGAATCACGCTCCGGATGGGTTAGTGTTTACTACTGAAGTGCGTTGCATTCAATGATTATGCTTCTTTTTTGATTTGTCTACTGTCTTTCTCGTAAACAGGGAACCCCTTTTTGAATATAATGGTTATACACTTGATGTGAGTGAATTCCAGTCACTCAAAGAATCCACCTATGTTTCAATTAATATTGTCGACCTGTGGTGTGTATATTTAAATGACTTAGAAGAGGCTCGAAACCATACAACTGCATCGCGGTTGTTCGTTCATCCATCAACTTTGGTAGGTATTCAGTTTTTACATTGTGATATGCACATGTCATTCGATGATATTCACTGAATCCGTATTCATTTTTACATAAGCAGGTTGGCCCCCTTTCCATCCCAAACAAAGTTGAATACGACTCCAAGTTCTCCATTTTCAAAGTTGGGCTGGATGAATTGGTAGCGAGCCTCGACCATACATCTATGGTGGATGTAGATTTGGTAATAACTCATCAAACTATATTTATTTCATAGTAGCGCTCTTATAAACGATATATTGATATTTGTCAAATAACATTTTGATGCAATGACAGGTTTTCTTCCCCATTTTGAAACATGAGCATTTTTACCTGATTTGTTTCAACTTCATGAATTCGAAGATAGAGATTATTGATGATTCTAAAGGTGACGATGAGGACCAGACAGCAAAATATGGTGAAACAATGATCGTACTGGTAATATACATAGGTTATTATGCATAGTACCATATTGAATAAGGACTATATACTTTTATGTTATATATATGTGACATTTATATTAGTGAGTGAGAATTGCTGTATGATATTCACACGTGTGATTATGATATTCATACTGACTAAATAGATATGCAGATTATATATTCAGGCATGCATGATGTTTTATGTGATATTCAGTTGTTTGACTCTGATATGCACACGTCCTGTGTAGATATGCAAACTATATATTTATGTATGCATGATGTAATAGTTTATCATGTTGTTATGTGATATTAATTTGTTTGGTTTTGATATGCACACTTATGATATATATTTGCAGACTAGATGTTCAGATATGCATGATGTTTTAATTTATCGATATATAATGTGATATTCATATATAGTCATGCATACTATACAACACATGATGTACACTTCATCTGTTTATCATATTTGTCCACAGTCCAGGATGTTCTTCCAGTATATGGATTCTTTGAATCTCGGCACAAGATGTAGTGGTTTTACCAGAGGTCGTATGTTCATTTTGAAGATGATGTGGCGTGATAACACAAACAAGGTTGATTGCGGGATATATATAATGCGCCATATGGAGACATATTTTGGTCAGGCATTGAACAATTGGCAAACTGGATTTAAGCCAAACTCCAAGAAGTGCATTGTTCCATTGCGCCATATGTATCTACATGCCCTTATAACGTATAAGAAGAATAATATGAAAGACTTCATCATCGAAGACGCTACTGCACATATGCGGGTGTAGAAACTATGACATCATGATGGCAATCAAATGGCAACGGAGAAGACATCATTGGGTCATTTTATTCCACTACTTAGACGTTATTATACTTATTAGACTTGTTATTCCACTATCTAGCAGCGTTGTTTTCAGTTCAACTCATTGATATTCTTGATAGAATATTTTGTTGGTTTGCAATTTCGTTGTTTTAGCATGCACGACTCATGAATTATTTAACGTTATATTTTGGAATAAAGATTTTGTTTTGATATGCACGAATATTTCGTAGGTATGCATTTCTTATGTTATGGTATTCATGATATATGAATTGTTTAACGGTATAGTTGATGCATTTCGTTTAAAGTAGTAGACTATTCGAATGTATGAAATACGCAAACAAGCAGAAACGCTAAAAAACATACACATCAATGAATTCATAAAACATGATGCCAAAATCCGAAATTCATGGATATGAGTAGCTAATGAATATTGCAATACAGATTCTGAATACCAAAAGAATAATGTTGCATATCAATAGACTACATAATTTCTTTGCAATTTCTGCTATCGTGTCTGGCATACTTGTTGCACCTTTTACATTTCCTCATGCCTTTCTGTGCATTTTCGTCTACAACCTTTTTTTTCCGAGCTTCGGCTATAGACTTCTCCTTTCCATCTTTGTACCTCTTCCCGGTGCCTTTGTTCTTCGCTTGTGCCGGAGGTTGAACATAGACCTCATCCGGCGCACTAACTCCCGCAAAGCTCTCTACCATTGATTCTCTTACTCCTTCTTCCCTGGTTTCAGAGTTATCGTCTGCTTTGTATTCCGACTTCTTGTTCTTCAATGTTAACAGCAAATCATGTATCTTCTCACCGTCTTCCTCCACAAGTCCAACACAAGAATATATCACTGACCATAATTCGTTCATCATAGCTTGTTTCTTTTCTATTCGTACACTCTGATCCCAGACGTCATTAGGAATACTACTCTTCGTCCTCGTTGCAGCACCTTTTCTCCATCTAGTTAGGATCAGTCATTCAGGAACCTTATCATAACCATAAGACTTCAAAGCGGTGAATATATGACGACATGGTAAACCAACTTTGTTGAACATCATACAGCTGCATGTAGTGATGTCGTGACGTAGTGGATGATCTACTTGAAATAAATCTCCATTGCCATCCTTTACTGTATATGTCAATTGGTCCTCACCTGCGCATGAATACCATTTTGTAAAACTACGAATATCAATCATAGTTAAATGCATATCTCATCACAAAAAATGAATATCAGTTTATGTACTAGTTTATATCAGTGCAACATTCACAAGCAAATAAATTGAATAACATGTTTGCTCTTCATAAACACAGTTATGCAAAAGCTCCATGTCGATATTCACAATTTCATTCATTGATATGCAAGATATGCAATTTTTGTTTACTCTATAAAATGCATATCCATTTCATATAATAGAAAATCAATACGCAATATTTGAATATCAGACCACATTATAATATCGTAACTGGTGTCTCATTAGTGATAGAACAATCGAAACACGCTGCGGTAATCTCTTCTTGAACCTGAGAAAAGATTTTCAAAGTATACACCTTTGAAGCATGCTTCTCAATCAACAATGGCGTTTTCAATACATGGGTCCGTGTGTCTGATTCGATATCATTCTTCATCTGGTTATAACGTTGGGTTTCCATTGCACTATCAAAGTGCATCAACAGCTCAACAAGGCTAAAGTTCATGTTTGAATAATTTCCAAAAAACTATTCTGAGACTCCGATATTGATGTTGTGCGAACCAGACCACCAAGCACAATATCCTTAAAATACACTGGTATCCAATAGTGTCGTAGTTCAAACATATCATTGAACCAAGGTTTCTTATCAAGCTCATACTCAACCACGAATTCTTTCCATCCATCCTTAAACTCTGAGATTGTATGGGTATCATCCCAAACCAACTTGCCCAATTTCTTTCTGAAATCCTTCGAGTTAATTTTTTTTTGCACCAACCTTTTTTGACACCTTCTCCATGATGTGCCACATACATAAACGATGTCTGGTTTGGGGCAATACATTCTCAATAGCAATCTTCATTGCAGGATCCTGGTCTGTCACAAGGATATGTGGTGCATGGCCCATTGCTTTCTGAAAGTGTACAAAAAGCCATTCGTACGATTCCACATCCTCCTTCATGACCAATCCTGTACCGAACATAAGACTTTTCTTGTGATTATCAATCCCAGTGAAGGGTGCGAATACCATGTAGTACCTGTATGCATATACGTTAAAATATATTGCATATCCAATCACAATAAATGTTAAAGTCTCAAACAAAAGAGTACCTGTTTGTTCTGTAGGTTGAGTCAAAAGAAACCACGTCTCCAAAAGCAGCGTAATTCCGACGTGAGATCGGATCTGCCCAGAATAACCTCGTTAACTGCTGTTCATTGTTCACATCATACTCAAATTAGAAGGCATCGCATTGCTCTTTCTTCTTTGCAAATCTATTAATCACCATTTGTGCATCAGCAGTTGTGATATGCGACATCAGATCTCGTTTGAAATTCCGAAAGTCCCTTGACATCGACCTCATGTTCCCATATCCACCAACCATCTCTTTTAAGAGATTAAAAGACCTTACTGGCCCCAAGTTCGCCTTTGCACAGCTCATCGTGAATTTTTGATGTCCAATGTCCATCCTCCTACTACTTTTGAGGAAATGCCGTGCTGTATTCGGTATCATATCGTGGTTGTGTTTCTCTATAAAGTTATCAACAACGTAGGTTACGCCGTTATTACTCTTCAGAGAGATTTTTGCACCACACCCAATCCTGTTAGATGTCGTCTTACGTTTGCTCGTACTATTAGCTACATTCTTGAATCCAGCCCTATTGCACACAAAGTACTTGATCTTAACAACATCTTAGTGGCTGAACTTGTGCAAGGTGCTTGATCTAACATCAAAACCAGTTGTGGATGCATATTCACGATAGAATGCCTCTCTTGCATCCAGAGAATTGAAGCTTTGCCCAAGCACCGGTTTTATGGAAATGGGACACAGTGGAACCCAGTGCTTTATGTTTCTGTCATCTGGGTCAATAACATACTCTGTACCATACACGAAATCAGCCTCTTCTCCGTCTGACAAACCATCATCAGATATATCAACATCATTATCTGATGAAGAGAACCGCATATCTACACAACAAAAATGCATATCTTGTTAGTATTATTGCATATTAGGATATGTGCTATATAGGCGGCGATGCAAACCCTAAATCATTAAACATTTACAGATATGCAAATAGTATAGGTCGTTATGCAAACGTTTAACTCTTCATATGTATGCATAACTGGTCAGTATTATTGCATATCATGATATATACCATATAGGCGGCGATGGAAACCCTAAAGCAATCAACATTTTCAGGTATGCAAATCATTTAGTAGAATATGCATATTTTAAGAGTTGTTATGCAAACAGTTATCTTTTTGTACTTTATGACTATGGTTTTAACATTGGAATATCATTGAACATATACTGCATAATCCTTCAAAGCTTATAAATATCATTAAATATATGAACTACTATAATCACGATGATCATGTATATCAGTTATTCAAAAACACTTGAATGATATTCCGATTATGTAATCTGATGCATAAATATTGATATGCATAAACGTATACAGAATATGCGCGTGATCTAATAACAGTGTCATTATCTGATGAAGAGAACCGCATATCCACACAACACAAATGCATATCTGGTCAGTATTATTGCATATTAGGATATGTGCTATGTAGGCGGCGATGCAAACCCTAAATCATTAAACATTTACAGATATGCAAATATTAAAGGTCGTTATGCAAACGTTTAACTCTTCATATGTATGCATAACTGGTCAGTATTATTACATATCATGATATATACCATATAGGCGGCGATGGAAACCCTAAAGCAATAAACTTTTCGTACATTATGACTATGGTTATAACATTGGAATATCATTGAACAAATACTGCATAATTCTTCAAAGCTTATGAATATCAGTACATATATGAACTACTATAATCACGATGATCATGTATATCAGTTATTCAAAAACACTTGAATGATATTCCTATTATGTAATCTGATATTCACAGATTTTACAGATATGCACATTATATGTAGAAGTATTCGTATTTCCTTATCAATATCCAGAATTTCGATTTTCAATTCTTTGCATAGACTGATATGCATAAACATTGATATGCATAAACGTATACAGAATATGCGCGTGATCTAATAACAGTGTCATCAGAAAATGCTTTCGGATTGAATGCATAACAAAGTTAAATCAAATGTCGGTATTCAAAATAGTATCAAGAACTCAATGTCAAACCCTAAAATTCGAATCAATTACAAATCATTCATAAAATTCACAACGAACAGTTTGAATATCATAGAACATCGGACTATTACGAACTAACCTTCTTCCATGTGCAAATCCGGTATTTGAGAACCACAAATTCCGACAGTGTGGCTGTTGAAGACGTAGACGTAGAAGAATCGGCTATGGAGGGCAAGAGGAAGCAGACGTAGAAGACGCAACTACCAGGAACGTTATTTCTTTCTCTCTCCTATTTTAGATTTTTCCTTTTTTCTCACCCGTTTTTTATGGTAATTGGGTTTAGTGGGGCTTGTATTATGAGATCACACCTATCATAAAATCCCTACAACCACTCCATCCAGCCATCCATTTGCTTCAATCCGACGCTCCATAATTGTGCACTCGTTTCACCATAAGAGTCGTTTTACCTGAGCGCCCCTCTACATATATATATATATATATATATATATATATATATATATATATATATTAAAGCAAAGCAATTTAGAGCTATCATATTGATTTCGGCCACACAAATCTTATATGTCATTTTTTTTATTAATCTACTTTCTTTATTAACATTATATTTTAATTTAAATCACAATATCTAATCACAAATAACTTCAAATATTTAAAAATTTTAAATCACAATATCTAATCACAACTAACTTTAAATATATAAAAACTATATACAACTTTTTTTATAAAATTTGATTTCTACAAATTACACATATAATAAGCTTATAATATATGTCAAAATAATATATGATATATTTTCTACTAAACTTATATATAAAATACATCTTATATTCATTTATGTAATTAGTAATATTATTTTCATGAGTTTGCATATATAATTTGACCTATATAAATTAATGGGCCAAAATCATACAATATATACAATTTACAACTCATAGTACATGTGCTTTTATAATCAAGAATACTATATTATGTTATTACACATACAAATTTTATTGCTCATTTAGAGTAAAATGATCCGAATAAATTCCATGGTCCATCTATATATATTTATAAATATTATATATATTATATATATAGAATTTGGTTCTAGTAAAACAACTCTTTAGGGTAAAACGAAAGTACAAATAAGGGTTTTTAGATTAGAACCAAATCAATGGCCCAAATTGAATATTGGAAGTTCCACATATTGTACAATAGGAAGCATACACCCGATTGGCTCCATCCACCGTAATTTTTGGGATATTCACACGATCTCCTCTCCCCTAACATATCTTCGTCTTCAACCTCTCCTCTCCCCTAATATATCTTCGTCTTCAACCTCTCGAGCACGATGTTCCAGTCCCGAATCCTCCTGGACTGTTTCACACCTGCTGAGATGCGACAACGCCGCCCTAGCCTTGGCCATGGCATCCGGATCGTCTTCTAGCCCTGCTTCAAGGGTTGCGGTTCCAGCCGTCGACGGCTACGGTTGAGATCGGCCGCGGCTGTGACGGCGACGCCGGAATCGAAGCGGTTGGGAAGAAAATGCTAGATCTTCAGACGGAGATGGATAAGATGAAATTCGCATTTCTCATGAATGGAAGTGATGAGATTGAGTCGCCGGTGCCGAGGACGGAGGCTCCGCTGGTGGCTAAGGCGAGACTGTGGAACTTGAGGAATCACAGAGCTGTGTGCAAGGAGTCAAACGCGAACGGTGTTACGAAGAATCAGAGGATCGATGAGGGAAATTTCAGTCTCTCGCCGGCGAAGGGGACGATGAAATCTCCGGCGATGCGGAATGATGTCGGCGGCGGCAACCGAGGAAGCCTAAGAGAATCTTGTTGATTGCTGCGACCTTCCTCTTCCTTGTCGCCTTCCTCCGCTCCTCCATTTTGTCTGATCTCGAGTTCGCCCTGCTCTGCGACCTTCAATTCTAACGCAGTAAGTGCATTTCTAGTTGTAGTTTTCGGAAATTTGAGCAAGATGTGGGAAATTATCTTCATGCTTTCTGTTTTAGTGGACTTAAGTTTAAGATCTGGGAAATTATCTCGACGCCGGTGGCGTTGCAGGCGTTCTCCTCAAGACCCTGGTGACGTTCATGATGAATCATTGACTGGTGGGAATTTTGGACTGGTTGCCTCTTTTCTTCTTGCTGCTTATCAAACTGCAAGTTGTTTGATTGTAGTGTTTACTTAGTTCTAGACCTTTTTTTTTCCAGCATTACTTGAAAATCACGCTCATGGGTGTAAATCTAATGGGAAAATATGGTAATGTATCCTTGAAAAATTCAGAATGAGTTTGGATTTGGTATTTTTAGGTATGATAATGGTGCTAAGCTCTACAATTTTGTCTCAAGGTTATGATCTACTTCTGGGTTCGATTGCTGCATTTTATGTGTTTATTGTTCCATACACCAAGGTTGAAGAAATGTGATATTCAATATAATAATGTTGATATTCATTATAATAATGTTGATATTCAGGTTGATCGTGCGACTGTGCGACCCAAAATCGGCGCGATAATGTCATTGTTAAACCTTACCGCCATGAATCAAAGCTTCGAAGATATTGGGTGGTGATATTCGTGTAGTTAGGTGATGATATTCATGTACTTGGGTGACTATATTAATGTAATTGGGTGGTGGGCGGTGGGCGATATTCACAAAATGGGTGGTGATATCACTAATTTAGTGGTGATATTCATGTAAGTGAATTTGATATTCATGTGATTAATTGAGATATTCATGTAACTTAGTGTGATATTCATATTATCCAAGTGGTGAAATTCATGATTTAAGTGATGATATTCACATTTTTAAGATATTAAATATTCACTTATTAAATAGAAATCGATATTCAAACAAACATGAACGATATTCATTAACAAATGATTGATATTCGTGAACACATTAACGATATTCACGAACGTTTTAAAATATTCTTCCCATTTAAATTTTAAATATTTGAATGAGAGCAAAATCGATTAGGAAGGAGAATATTATCTTAATTTCTCTCTCCTGTAACAATCAAAATTAATTATTTTTTTATTAATAATATCCTTATTAGGTTAGATTTGGTGATTAGGGCTCTATCATATCTATCCTATAACCCATTAATCCAACCATCCATCAACATCAATCCGACGCTCCAGATTAGTACTTCCGTTCTACCATAACAACCGTTTTACCGGAGCGTGCTATATATATATATTAAAGCTAATGAATTTAGTGTCACCGGTCACCACAATGCTTCAGGCCCCACAAATTCTACGTTTCATTTTCTTATTAATCCACTTTTTGAAAAACCTATATATTTATTTTTGTGGAGTCTAGAAATTTAGTTTGTTAGAGTTAATTATGTGGTTTGTTGAGTTTTTGGGCCCCTTAATTCTTTTAGTCTTACTGGATTTATGAAAACAAAAACCAATTAGATATGATTGTTGAAGTTACAATCTCACCACTTTCAACTTCCGTTTCTATTATTGTTAACGGACTTTTTGAATTTGAATGCTTATTCTTTGATATTTGAGATTTTTTAAACTGAATTCTGATTTTTTTAAGAAGAAATAATCATTTTACTTTTCATTAAATTCATAGTTACCTTGATTTAAAATTATCTTAAATTTAATTTTTAGAAATGTTAAATTGTTAAAGTTTTATGATTCACTGGATTTATTCTAACAAATTAAGATACCGATTTTTACATAAATTAATTAAAAATAAAGATTCACACGTTTATAATTTACGTATATTAGAATCTCATAACTAATGTCAAACACTATTTTTTATACATAGTTTTATAATATTTTAATTTACCAAGTAGTAACAATATTTGCATTTTTGATAGGGTGATAACCTGACATGATCGTATCTTAAATTCTAACACTACGGATATTACTTAACTAGCTTTCATTTGTTTCTCACATTTGGTTATTATATTATGTAGTTACAATTCTATATTTTTCCTCTTATTAGTATTTTACTAAAAATTGAGATACTCTATAAAATTTATTTGGTTACTTGTAAATATATTTCTCTCATGTGATTTATGCAGGCTATATAACCAATAAACAATAACCATACAATGTGTAAAATTACAATAACCATACAATGTCTAAAATTGACAAACTAGAATGAGGGAATATTAATACAACTTGAAGAAAAATATAAATCTTCAGTTTTTTTTTTATTTTTGATTCCTCCATTTCCACTACCTTAAATCCATTTCCTACTTATTATATATATATATGCATAAACATTTAGTGAATATTCAATAACACAAAATTCATTGAATCATATATATACACGTATTTTCCATCATGTAAATATTTATAAATTTATTTTTTTACTTTGCAACGTCAAATATTTACTATCTAATATGTATTAATATCATATAATACATCATCATTTAGTTTTAGATTTGTGTATTTATGAGTTAAAAAATATATGGATGAAACGATGCTTAACAAAATTACTCACTTGAAGTTAAAATTATTTATCCCAATTTTATATTTGAAATTATTTTAATATATATATTAGTTTTATATTTGAAAATCTTATGAAAAATTGTTGACCAAATATTTTTATAAAACCCATTGAAAAATTGTTTTCATATTTTTATTCTATCTATGTTTTTAGTTATTAACTATTTTGTTCACAATTGTTTTTAAATATTTATTTTACTTATCATAAATAATAATGTTATAAATTTTATGAATAATTTTAAATATATTTTCATGTTAAATTATTTTCAATAAGTATGACTTTATTTGCATGGTATACACAACTCCGTCATTGTATAAACTTATAATACTTTTGGGTTATGACATTTTGTAGGATAAGAATTATTTTACTTTCTGCATAGAATATAAAATATTGTTTTGGATCATTCTAGCAATGTAAAACTTAAATTAATATAAAATTTAAATTAACTGAACGCTATCTAATTTATTAAACTAAACATGTCGCGAGGCCTACCAAATTTTATATATCTTATCTGTGCATGGCACGGGTAATACAGTAGTACATATAATTGCATCAACTCTTGTTGAAGTTGGTTGTGCTACATATCTATATTTTTTGCTGACTCAAAATTCTTTGTTACAACTGAATGCTTACTCCTGTTGGATTAAAGGATCGTTGCTGCACTCAACTCTCATGTTTTACTCTCTGTATTTTGAATGTGTTTTATGCAAAAGACTTTCTTGATTAACTGAGTGGTGGTCTCCATTTATAGTAGGAGTATTCCACAACTTACAAGAATTCCAGCTAAAAAAAACAATAAATGCTTCTTAGAATCCCAAAGCTCCTACTCTGAACTTGGACATTAGGAGAACATAAGCATGCTTCTAATTAAGTCTTACATTGGGAACAAGTTTATACTTCAACACCCTCTCTTAAACTTGTTTTATCAGACCTAGGGCATTTCTCAATTTTGCAAAGTCCTCGAACTTGAGTGGCTTGGTAAAGATGTCTGCGATCTGATCTTGGGATCTCACATACTCCGTTCGCACCTCTTTCCTTGTGACACATTCCCGTATGTAGTGGTAACGGGTGTCAATGTGTTTGGATCGATCATGAAAAACCGAATTCTTGGCCAAAGCTATGGCTGACTTATTGTCAACACAAATTTATGTTGGCCCTTCTTGCTCCATGACCAGTTTCTTCAATAAATTCCTCAGCCAAACTGCATGGCAGACACATGAGGTTGCTGCAACATACTCGGCCTCACAACTTGACAGTGTAACTATCGGTTGTTTCTTTGACATCCATGTGAAAGCTGTATTCCCCATGAAGAAAACAAACCCAGATGTGCTCTTACGATCATCAATGTCTCCACCCCAATCACTGTCACTATACCCAACTAGCTTGAAATCATTTGTAACTGAATAAAACAGCCCAAATTCAGTTGTACCTTTCAGATATCGCAGAATCCTCTTAGCAGCTTGAAAATGAGTGGTCGTTGGAGACTCCATGTAGCGGCTGACCAGACCAACTGCATACAAAATATCGGGCCTCGTACAAGTCATATACCTTAGGCTCCCTACCAGGCTTTTGAACAGGGTTGGATCGACTTTTCTTCCATCTTCATACTTGGACAATTTTGCACTGTATTTGGTTGGGGTGTTGATTGATTTGCAATTCTCCATTTTGAACTTCTTAAGTATCTCGTTGGCATAGCTTTTCTGAGAGATAAAAATCCCTTCCTTCTCCTGCTTCACCTCAATTCCGAGATAGTAGGCCATGAGACCAATGTCTGTCATCTCGAATTCTCTCATCATTTCTTCTTTGAATTTATGAAATAGACTTGGGTTGCTACCTGTGAAAATCAGGTCATCCACGTACAAACATACAACCAGAATATCTCCATCCTTTTCTCTCATGTAGAGTGCATGCTCATATGGACATTTGACAAACCCATTTTTCTGAAAATAGCTGTCAATTCGACTATTCCACGCTCTCGGTGCCTGCTTTAGGCCGTAGAGGGCCTTCTTCAATTTCAGGACTCTGTCTTCTTGTCCATGAACTTCATACCCTGTAGGCTGCTGTATGTAGACTTCTTCTTCTAGAATTCCATTTAAGAAAGCGGACTTGACATCCATTTGATGAATTTTCCACTTGTTCTGAGCTGCCATTGAGATGATGAGTCTGATGGTCTCCAATCGAGCAACCGGAGCGAACACATCGTCGTAATCGATCCCTGCCTTTTGGCTATACCCCTTTGCGACCAGCCTTGCCTTATACTTCTCAATTTCTCCTTTAGCATTCTTCTTTGCTTTGTAAACCCACTCGACACCAATTGCCCTGTGCCCATTTGGAAGTTTTGTTAACTCCCAGGTATTGTTCTTCTCAATGGATTTGATTTCTTCATCCATTGCAATTCTCCACTTCTCATCTGATGCTGCCTCTTCAAAATTCAATGGCTCACATCTAGTGAACATACAGAACAAGGTAAGATTCTCTACTGGTTCTGTATCCTCATAAATCTCCTCCAAACTTCTCATTCGCGGCGTTCCTTCACTTGAGCTTCTGCTTGAGGGTGATGTAGCATCACTGGTGCTTGCCACAGGCGAAGGAAGAGGGGTTTCAGATTCATGTGAAGGACTCACAGAGTGTCCTGAAGGGGGCTGTTCTTCCAATTCATAGAAACTGTATTCAACTTTGCAAGAGTTGAAGTCCCATTCTCCTTCTTCATCAAAAACAACATCCCGACTGATTACAATTTTCTTGCAATCTGGATCATACAACTTGTATCCTTTTGAGCTTGCTTCATAGCCTATAAAGATGAAGCTTTGACTCTTGTCATCAAGCTTCGTTCTCCTTTCATCTGGGACATGAGCATGAGCTATACTTCCGACACTACTACAATATTGAACAAATGAAACGGTCAAGTGCAGCGGTTTATGATTAGGAAGCGATTTAGGATAGCGGTTTGGCTATTGAAGCGGTTGTTTGTAGCGGTTTAGAATATTGTAACGGTTGTGTAAAAAAAAAAGCGGTTTTTGCAGCGGTGGTTTTAAGTCAATTTATTGCCGCGCTTGATAATACCTAATGCAGCGGCTGTAAATTAGAAGAAAAAAAAACTTATTGAAGCTGTTTTACGTGGCGGACTTCCAAATTTCCAATTTATCCCGCCTTCACTTTTTCTTCCCCGCTTCGGAAAAAATAAAACAGTAGGTCAAAATTCAGATTCTCCAAATCGGTTCTTCTGGGAAGCTAGGTCAAAATTCAGAGAGTTCGCTCAAGTTCGCACAATTTGGTGATTCATCTCTCAAATTCGAAGAAGAGGGATATGTGGAATGGGTTAGGGTTCCTAGTTCATGTGGTGCCGCTTCGATCGAATTCTTGGTGTTGATCGAAGTTCACTTGAATCTGATGGTTACAAGGTGTGTCTTTTTCTGTATATCAACTTCGTTTTTCTTTTGGACAACAATTTGGTTGATGCTATGGTTCGGTTGTATCATTTGCTGATGCTCAACTTTGTTTTTTTGCCATCTAATTCTCAATTGCCCTAATTTTTTTTGGTGTTTATGCAATGGCTTGGGCTGCTACGAGGTGGTCACGGCTATTTCCACTGCAACTTCAGGTACAGAGGCCAGTTGGGACTGGTTTAGGTTTTTTTAGACTGAACCATTCATGCTCAATCACCCTAATTCTCTATCTGTTTTTTTTTTTTTATCAATTTTGTATGTCTAAAAGACTTCACACATTCAGGCTCAATTTGATATATGGAATGGTTTCATCTATAATTGTATCCCTAAGACACAATGCAACTAGAGGTGTTTTTTTTTGCTAAATTTAAAATTTTAAAAGCTGAGGTTTAAACTCAAAAAGGAAGCTCAGATCCTTCCCTCTGTGGTGGTGTTCAGGTACTATATACTTGCTTTAGATGTGTTCATTGCTAAAGTTCCCAGTTGTTATTTTTAAAAATCTTCCAAAAGGCTTTATATTCTATAAGCAAAGGTTTGAGATTTTGTATCTCTATTATCCTTACTGGTTATGTCTGCTTTCATGTGGTTTTGTGCTTGTTGTCTTGGGAATATCCAGTAGTATTTCTTTCCCTTAAGGACAAAAGCTGCAGTTTTAGTCGGGCTATCTGCTCTCTTTCTATGTATTCTAATATTCTTGTAATCCTTTTCTTTTATTGAACCTGTATGTAAATTCTGTGGTCAATGGCTTATACAGTAACTTTTACAGAAAATAATTGACTTGAAATTTTTTGAATTGGTAAAAGTATTCATTAGTTTTGGTCTCATCACATGATTTAGTAAATCTAGCTTTTATAGTGATTTCCTTGCTTCAGAAGTTGAAAGTGTACTGTGTAAACTTTTTTAAAAGGTATATTTGGGCGTTTAAAACCCAAAATACTTATAGAGCTGTTTTTTGCTGAATTTAAAATTGTAAAAGCTGCTCAAATTGGTGAAATTGAAACTATTAGATAAATCAGTCTTAATGAATGATATACTATCCTCAGTAGTTTTAGCAAACAACTAACTTGGTGAATTAGTTATTCACAAACCCATAAGATTCTGGTTGTATGATACATTCAAGATCAACTTGTTTAGCCCTCCACTAATTAATGCTCTACTATCTTCATTGTTATTTTTATTTTGTAGTGTATCTCACACGGTGCCCTACATAATATGTTGATTTACTCTCTCCTCTTTAGATTTGTGTGTATCTCATGTTTTCTTAGTTCTAGTTGGCCAATCTTAATTGAGTATCAAGTATATATTGTGGAAGCAAAACCAAAAATTTTAAACTTGAGGAATGAGTAGAATATATACTTTCTCATTTGCAATCACGTAGATATCAGTTGAGAGGTTTCTGTTTTTAGTTTGTTACTCTAGTATCATTTCACAGAATTTGAAATCAACACGCCGAATTATGAAGTAAAATGTAGAACCTTTATCTGTTGTGAATACTTAGTTGACCACTCTGTTTAATGAGGAAATTTAGGACTTCCTATCGAAAGTGTATTTTCCATAGACTCATTCTTAGTTGTGCATCCAAGTGCCCGATTCCATATCCTCAGCTGTTTCTTTATTAAGTGTCTGTGTTAAGGAGACTGATCATCAGAAATGATACAAATATTATCTGATTCTGCAATCTGTTTTCATACATTATATTGGATGTGTAGCTTTTTATTTCCTCATGCCCTCAGAAAGAAGATTTAGTATTAAAGCTAAAGCTATAACGCTTACAGTTCCTGCAAAACTCTATTCAGAAGTATTTAGGATTATAACATTTATATATACATGATCATGTATTTGGCTTTCTAATTTGTGACAGATTTTGCTTGAGGAGAAATTTGACAGTCCGCTCACCAATGCTTTCAGAGAGAGGATTTTTCAATTAATAAGTTAGCTGGATTTTTCAATTAATAAGTCAGCTGAAAGCTTTTAAAAGGTACATTTGGCCATTTAAAATCCAAAATACTTATAGCTCTTTTTTGCTGAATTTAAAATTTTAAAAGCTGCTCAAATTGGTGAAATTCAAACTATTAGATAAATCAGTCTTAATGAATGATATACTATCCGCAGTAGTTTTAGAAAACATCTAGCTTGGTGAATTAGTTATTCACCAACCTATTATTTTCTGCTCGTCATCTTAGGTAACCAGAATCTTAAGGGCCTTGTAGCCTGATACATTTAAGATCAACTTGTTTAGCCTTCCACTAATCAATGGTCTACTGTCTTCATCTCTATAATATTTGATGCCCAGATGATACATCCGAACCATAGCATTTTAAAATTAGCTTTTTCAGCCTTCCACTTGTTTAGCATTATAATATTTGATCAACTTGTTTAGCCTTCTACTAAACAATTACTTTTTTAAAGTTCTGAATTAGTTATTTACCAACCCAAAATTGTGGAAGCAAACCAACATTTTAAAATTTGAGGAATGAGTAGAATCTATCCTTTCTCATTTGCAATCACGAAGCTAGATATCGGCTGAGAGGTTTTTGTTTTTTGTTTGTTACTCTAGTATCATTTCACGGAATTTGAAATCAACACGCCAAATTATGAAGTAAATGTATAGAACCTTTATCTGTTGTGAATACTTAGTTGACCACTCTGTTTAATTAATGAGGCAATTTAGGACTTCTTATCGAAAGTTTATTTTCCATAGACTCGTTCTTATATGTTGTGAATACTTAGTTGACCACTTATTTTATTATTTTGACACTATTGCAATAATATATTTTCGATATTGTTGTGTCTAAATATATATCTTCATCACTGGTTTTTGTAGGGTTATTATAAGTTTCCAAGCGTGTAAAATTGTGTATTCATTTGATTCAGTAAGATTTCTCAATATTAAATGTGTTTGTCCCTGGTGAAACTCGAACGTCGAGTGAACCGAGCCATCTAAGCTGCCGCTTGAGCTGTGGCTGCAGCCGCTGCTGCTACCACGGTGGCGGCTGCAACAGTAAGTGCATGGGTTTGATCTGCTGCAGTTGTAATTGCATCTCTGCAGTAATTGGATCTCTGTTGTTGGTGTGATTGAGTGTGATCTTGTGTAGCTTTTCTGAAGATCCATCTTGGCTTCTCTCTTTTCTGCATTTCAACCAAATAAACACAAATCCACTTAAGCATGAAATTCAGACAAAAAATATAAACTGCTGTTCAGTTTTCTTGCCTTATCTTGATCTTCTTGCTCGATTTCGTCTCGTTTCTTGGTAGGAGAAGGCTTTCTTGACGAAGATGAACCAGGAGTTTACCCCTATTTTATCTATGGAAAAATATTTTGAACTAGCTAGCAAAAACCAAGATATGGCTTGTGTGTTGAAGAATTAGTTTTAATAGCTTATTATTTTCACGTGTCTACATTTTCAAGATTAGGCCTTGGAATAGTTTAGTGATATTTATGGAGTAACTTGGCATTTTGTTTGGGTATATTGTAGTCCAACCACATGAATATTACTGATGTTAGAGTTTTGTGTTAGTTGACTCTCTAGCATTAGAGTTATCAGTGTAGTAAAATACTATACTGTTATTTGCACTTATCTTGATATTGGAGAACTTAACCAAAGAAGAGAATTTGACTTTTTCCTTAATCTACCGACAAATCCTTGATCTTCTTTGCTTGCTTTAGGATATATTTACACTCTTGATGTCTTTACATTGCTTTAGGATATTTTTACAGCTTTGCTGTCTTTACTTGGAATTGTTTTCATTTTAAAGTACACATTACCTTCTGGTTTTTGCTAATGGACTCATTCTGCAGTTTCTCATGGGTTTCCTTTGGTTTATTTTTCATTTTATTAACTTTCATCGGGGAAACTTGTCTACTAGTCATAACGTATTTATATAACTCTTGTGTGTCAGTTGAGCATCCGCATGTGCAGCTTGAGCTGTGAGTGATTCTGGTTGTATCTTTGTTGTATATGAATTGCTTAATAATATCCTCTTGTGATCTTTGTTCCACTTGAAACCCTAATGGTTTTGGGTGTGAGTTGTTTATGCTGCATTTTCATATAGCTAGTATATTGTTGTTGAGTAGAAGTAATTTACCTTAGGTAGGAGTGATTAATCTTACATTGATTTTTTTTTTGCAGGTTTTTGATTTTATTTGACAAGCAAGAAAACAAGGATACTAGCTGTGTAGGATTAACATGTCTACTTTTTAGGGTAATAATACTTTAATTTTGGTCAATAATTTTGTATATTAACAGCTCTGGTTAACACTTGGTATGTTAATTAGCACAAGCCAACTATATATATGGACTTGCTTTTTTGTATAGTAGGTACACTTGGACAAGTTATGTATATTGTAACCAATAAGTTTCTTATATAATGAATGAAATTTTAGTATAAAATAGTATTTTTAAGCAGGAAAAATATATATATATATATAATCAGCAAAAGTAATTATGGATATATATAATGCACAAATATCCGAAACCGTTGCAAATACGTTGCAAAAATATGTAACATAAACCCGTTGCAATAGGGTTTAAACCTGCGAAGAAATTCTGAATACTGCTTCAACCGCTACAAAAGGTTATTCACAACCGTTGCAATAGGTAACAACAACCGCTGCAATAGGATAACACACCGCTGCAATATGCAACCATAACCGCTGCTATAGGTTATCAAACTGCTGCAATAGATGTTGTAACAACCGCTGCATTAGATAATATACTAGCGGTTGTCTTATCAAATGAAGCGGTTGTTGTACAACTATCTAAACCGCTGCATTAGCTTATAAAAACCGCTTCATTAGGTCTAACGCAAGCAGATGAAGGGGTTAGAAACCGCTACATTAGATGTAAGGTAGCGGCTTTTGTACCTATTGTAGCGGTGGTTGACCGCTTCATTAGGTCTTCATTGTAGTAGTGCGAAAACTCATAGATGAGAGATTCTGGGCTTTCTTCCGCTCCATGCTTCTTGCGGCGTCATTCCCCACACACTTCGAGTTGGAGATCGGTTTTGCAAATACACAACACATGCTACTGCTTCCGCCCAAAACTCCTTTGGCAGTTTCTTGCCCTTTATCATACTTCTGGTCATGTCAAGAATCGTTCGATTCTTCCTTTCCGCGACTCCGTTCTGTTGGGGGGATCTCAGAACTGTCAAAGGTCGACAGATTCCATGTGTTTCACAAAACTCCAGAAAATCCTTGGAGGTGAACTCTCCTCCTCTGTCTGATCTCATTGCTTTGATCTGGCATCCACTTTCTTTCTCAACAACTGCCTTGAACTTCTTGAAAGTTTCGAAAACTTCTGATTTCTGCTTCAAGAAATACACCCAGGTTTTCCTTGAAAAATCATCAATGAACAACAGAAAGTAGTTACTCTTACCGAGCGAGTTTGGTTTGATTGGGCCACACACGTCTGTGTGCACAAGCTCCAGTTGTTTCTTGGCTCTTTAGTCTGTCTCCCTAGGAAAACTATTCCTGAACTGTTTGCCAAGCAAACATCCCTCACACAATTGTTCAGGATGCTTTATGTTTGGAATTCCCTTCACCATCTCCTTCTTTGACAGCAACTCCAGGCTTCCAAAATTCAAATGCCCAAAACGAAGATGCCACAACCATGTCTTGCCTTTGTAGCAGGTCTTTAGACATTTTGCAATGTCATTCTGAATCTTCAACTAGAACATTCGATTCTTCGTCATTTTCACCTTGGCAATTAAATCGCCCTTTTAATCTCTTATAAAGAGATTGCAATAATCTTTCATATGAATGTCATAGCCTCTTTCTAAGAGCTGCCCCAGACTCAGGATGTTACTTGTCATATTAGGAACAAAATAAACATTTGAGATTATCTGATGACTCCCATCCTTGGCACGAAACAGTATGTCTCCTTTCCCTTTCACAGATATCTGTGAATCATCACCAAAAGAAACTTTTCCATTTACTGTTTCATCAAGGTTCATGAACATACCTCTTCTTCCACACATGTGATTGCTTGCACCAGTGTCCAGATACCATGAGGTTTGTTCTTCTCCCCTCTTGTCTTTGTATGCCAACAGCAGCGTAACATTCTTTTCATCCTTTACCTCTGCATATTTTGTTTTCTCCTCTACATCCTTCTTTGGAGCCCAGCAACCAGCAGCATAATGTCCATACTTCTGGGAATTATAGCACTGAACTTGGGACTTGTCATACCTTGAATTTGACTGTCGTCCCCTTCCACGGCCTCGTGACGAGCCTTCTCCTTTCTCGTAGTTGTTGTTGGAATTTTGATTGCCATAATTCCAGCCTCGTCCACGGCCACGGCCGCGACCTCTTCCTCCTCGTCCTCAACCTCTTCCATAGCCCTCCCGGCTTCTCTCTTGGCCTCTGTTTTCTTCTTTTTCCTTGAGTTATAACTTGAGAAGTTGCTCAGTGGTCTCTTGCTTCTTCACATGTCTCTCTTCATATGCTTGCAACGATCCTTCTAATTGTTCGATTGTCATCTCCGTTAAGTCCTTGGTTTCTTCTATGGTCACCACGATGAGCTCGAATTTGGAATCCAAGGAGCGAAGAATTTTCTCCATGACTCTTACATCTTCTAATTATTCTCCATTTCTCCTTAATTGATTTGAGACAACTTGGACCCTCGAGACATAATCCGAAATCAATTCGGAAGATTTCATACGCAGTGATTCAAACTCACCTCTCAGAGTTTGAAGGCGGACTTTCTTTACTTGCTCAGCCCCTTTATAGGAGGTTTTGAGCTTCTCCCATGCCTCCTTGGCTGAGACTGCACTTGACACCTTCTCAAAGCCATCATCATCCAATGCTTGATAGATAAGAAACAGAGCCTTCTTGTCCCTCTTTCTTGAGTCCTTCAAGCTTTCTCTTTCGGTGGCGGTCAGAGAAGCTTCATCTTCAACTTCTCTCAACCCTTTCTCAACGACCTCCCAGACATCATGTGCTCCCAGTAGAGCCTTCATTTTTATGCCCCAGTTGTCATAGAGGCCGTGTTTGAGAGAGGGTACTTGAAAAGAGGATATGCTGGTGGCCATGTTTGTAACCTCCAATAGCTACTGGCGGCGCGTCTCCCACACACCAAGGACCAGCTCTGATACCACTTTGTTGGATTAAAGGACCGTTGCTGCACTCAACTCTCCTGTTTTACTCTCTGTATTTTAAATGTGTTTTATGCAAAAGACTTTCTTGATTAACTGAGTGGTGGTCTCCATTTATAGTAGGAGTATTCCACAACTTACAAGAATTCTAGCTAACAAAACAATAAATGCTTCTTAGAGTCCCAAAGCTCCTACTCTGAACTTGGACATTAGGAGAACATAAGCATTCTTCTAATTAAGTCTTACATTGGGAACAAGTTTATACTTCAACAACTCCATATAAACTTTTTTGTAATAACTCTAACATAAATCTCTGTCCATTTTCGAATTAAGGACTTAGCATTGGTCTTGGTGTAGTACTTTTGGTGATCGGCTGCTATGGGCTATATAGATTGGTCAAAAGGAGAAGAGAGATTAAGCGAAGAGCCAACTTCTTCAAGCGGAATGGTGGTCTATCGCTGTAGCAACAATTGTCCTCTAATGAAGGCGTTGTGGAGAGAACAAAGATTTTCATCACTACTAAGCTGGAGAAAGCCACAGACCACTTCAATGAAAACTACATACTTGGTCAAGGAGGCCAAGGAACGGTGTACAAATGCATGTTGACCGATGGTAGAATTGTGGCAATCAAGAAGTCCAAACTGCTTGATGAAAGTCAACTAGAGCAGTTTATAAACGAGGTGGTCATTTTGTCTCAAATAAACCACAGACATGTGGTTAAGCTCTTGGGATGTTGTCTTGAGACGGAAGTGCCGCTTCTTATTTACGAGTTCATTTCCAATGGAACACTTTCCGAGCATATCCATGATCCCGGTGAAGATTTCGTCATAAGTTGGAAGATGCGATTGAAAATAGCTGCAGATTCAGCCGGAGCTATTGCTTATTTACATTCATCCTCATCGATTCCTATCTATCATAGAGATATCAAGTCTTCTAACATACTATTGGATGACAAAAACAGGGTAAAAGTTTTTGACTTTGGATCTTCAAAGACTATAGCCATTGATCAGACACACCTGACTACTCTCGTCCAGGGCATGATGGGGTGTCTTGACCCAGAGTACTTCCAATCGTATCAGTTCACCGATAAAAGTGACGTCTATAGTTTTGGGGTTGTGTTGTTGGAGCTTTTAACCGGGAAGAAGCCGATATACAAGGCTGAGAATATGGAGCAGAAGAACTTGGTGACGGAGTTTCTATTTCTGATGGAAAACTCTAAGCTGAATGAGATATTGGACCCTAGAGTTGTGGAGGAGGCTAGTGATGAGGAGCTGATAGCGGTCGCTGACTTGGCAAGGCGATGCTTGAGCTGGAAAGGAAAGATGAGGCCTACGATGAAAGAAGTGACAATGGCGTTAGAGATGATCATGAAATCCCCAACATAAATGTGTATTCGGGATCAAGAAGCCGACGCGAGAGAAGGGTCGAGTGAGATTTTCATGCCCTCGACAAGTGAGGCCGAGTTCATGTCAAGCCCGCCTCCTGCTCGTGCTGCTAGTGTCCCCTGTTCTTGGATGTGCAACCTCTGCTTCGTGACACCATATGAAGTTTTTGTGTAATGCTGAATTACTTCATTGAGAAGTAAAATGTATGCACAAGAAATGCAGGTGGTTGTGTTGCGACTTGTCAGATTTATATTTTGTAGTGGATATTTTGTGTAATAACCATGCCAAGTGTTGTGTGATTTTCCTTTATGTCATGTTTTATGGCAGTCAAGTTCTAGTTATGTAAAAGATATAAGCAATCGTTAATGGCTTCATAAATGATTTTTACACTTTACAAGTTTTCTTTTTCTATCGTTATAAATATCATTAGACCAGAGCTTCAAAAATCTCACACATGTTGTGATGAAACGCAACATAATGCTATATATACATGCTTAATTGATCCATACAAAGTGACAGGTTGTTGAAATGGGTAATTTCATATACTGCTACTAATTAGCCTTTCATCTTACATAAGAGAAATTAAGAAGTTAATAAAATACTCTTGATAATTTGATAGACTTCTCAACTTAATTGAAACCTTTAAAAAAGGACTATTTTGACAACTTGAAAATGACACACAAATAAATTTTTGGAAGGATAACTGGATTGAACATCATAATTTGATCTCCTATTCTACGAGACAAGGTCTTAATATTAGTTTCGCGTGGATTTGGAAGTAATTTACCACCTAAGATACAAAATTTCTTATGGAAATTTTGTTCTGACTATCTTCCAACTACTGAACGTTTAAATAGATTCTATAATCGAGTTCCATCTCATTGTAGTCTTTGTAATGAAATGGATGAAGACACAAATCACCTTTTATTTTAATGCAAATTTACACTTCATATGTTTAATCAAGTCTACCAAAAACTTGGAATTTCTTACTATTTTCCAAATGAGAACACTTTTCGAAAAAGCTTGGCTACTTTCCATCTATCTAACTCCTCTAATATTGAGTTAGCTTATTTTTTATGGTGCAATATTTGGAACCACATAATTAATCTCTTACTCAGACCATCTTCACCCAGTGCAGCTGCATCCCCAGCTCACTCCGCTATTACTTCTTTCACAGAATGGAAATCCGTTCATTTGGATAAACCAAAACACAAGAAACCACTTCGAAACTCCAAAGCATTGAAGTAACTGCCCTCTCATTACTTTTAAGTTAAATCTTGATGGATCCAAGAGAAACAATCTCACATCTGACATTGGTTTCATCATTCGGGATAATCAATTTCAAATTATACATATCAATAAAAAACAGATTTTGAATACGTCTACGCAACAAACTGAGGTTTACGTCTTCCTTGAGGGTCTCCGCCAGGCCTTACGTCTAAATATCAGAAATATTATTATTGAAGGTGACAATTTAACAGTTATAAATTGTGTTAATAAAGTATGGAAAATCCCTTGGGAAATACGCATAATTGTTATTGACATACTCTCCCTGTTGGATTGCTTCTATTCTTTTTGGGTCTTACATTGCTACAAGGAATGTAACAAAGCTGCAAATTTTCTGGCATCAAATGACATTAATATTGTTCATATTCGGGATTTGATCCCCAAGAACATGCCTTCGCCCGCACAGTCCTAGATTTGCAATAGGAGAACGAAACTACACTCCTTGACTTCTACCACTTATTCTTGTTTTTAAGATTTTCTGAAGATCATCCGCTATGATGATTTTAGGCTAGCCTTGTACCTAACAAGGGGTCTAGTGTTTGCTTGTAAAAAAAAGAAAAATTAAGAAAACATATTCAACAAAAAGGAGAAAGTTATGCATCCGAAATCCGAATCATCCAAATATATATAATCTTAGAATCTTGGAGTCGTCTACACCTTTTAACATCTTTTATATAAAGATGTTGCGGCTAAATATATTGGGTGAATAAACACTTAAAGGCATGTATAACTCATTCGTGTTCGTGCCATGTAGACACGCATACGTGTTCGTGCCCATTAGTTACGTGTTGGGTATCCGATTTTGGAACGGACACTGATAGACGCTGTCGAGGCGCCTAAACAAAATAATCCTAAACAATCCTAAACAAGTAGCAAAGACAAGCAAGGGTCGAATCCCACATGTAGGAAGTAATCTTTCAGAGTGTAAAGTCGTATTTCAAAGGTAACAAAGGGGGGAATTGGTTGATTGTTGTGAAACAAGTAAACAAAGCAAAGTAAACAAAACAAAAGGTTGAAATCAATTGGGGAAAACACTTAGCCAAACAAATATCCACCATTCATATGATTGATTGGTCCTAGGTTATCTCTATTCCTTCCTTTGATTATTCCTGTCCCTATTCTGAATTAGTTACCAGTCCTACCAGTCCAGACAACCCTAACTATTAAACAATCCCTACCAACCTTCAAGATTTAATTCAATAGCAGCAAGAATCATAGGAATTAACCAGGATACATGCAACACCACGACCCGCAATATTTAACATATAATCAAATCTCTTTCATAATAAACTAGTCCTACCAGTCCTAGAATATCATGGATGCTACAACAGATAAGGAATCTCAAATCGAAATATCCAAACCCTAGCAATAGACAATTACTAATATCAACTAGTTGGCCAAACCAGTCAAATCAATAAGAATATGCTCAAGAGAAAAGATATAATCCAAAGGAATAGGAAATAGAGTTATAACCTCACAATCATGAATCAAATGAAGGCTTCAATTATCGGACTAAGCAAAGGGTGCTTAGTTCTTCATAGTTCAAAGGAAAACAATGCTGAATGGAAAAACTGAATTGTAACGTGATGATTAATAATGAAAGGGAAACTAGGTTAAATAACCTAACCCTAAAGCTAAAGTGAAAAGATAATGAAAACAATCCTAAAAGGAAATAAAGTATAATGTTCGAAATAATAAAAGAAAGAAAATCGAAAAAGGTAAAAAGAAAGAAAGTTCGGAAATCCTCGCGGGCTCGCTCCCGTGTCATTCCGCGGTCGCAGAAAGAAATCCGCGGTCACGGAAAATAGAACTTTGCTCTCGACTTTGTGGACGCTGGGGAGTTTTCCGCGGGCGCGGCACATTTTCCGCGGTCGCGGATTTTCGCCTGTAGACCCGGCTGGGTCTATGCTTCGACTTGGCCGCGATCAACTCTACCTCCGTCCGCGGTCGCGGCTCCCCTCTATTCTCCTTCGTGTGGCTTCTTCCTTCTATCTTCCTTGGTCTCCTCAAGTGGTCTACTCCTCGTCTTATGGATGTCTTCATTTAAGCTTCTCCAAACCACCAAATCCACACTTCTTCTCCTTAACTCCATACTCCACAGTTGTGCTCTAAATCCATACAAATGGCACCCTAAACACCGATAAGAACTCCTAGATAAGCACTACAAAGTAGAGCTGATCAGACACATACAACAGATACATGTCATGCTCAAAGTTTGGCACGCGCACGTAAGGCCTATAGGTGCCTCTTTAAAACTTTGGCACAGGCACATATCCCGTATACGTGACTATCTTAAACTTGCAGGGCACAACAATCTCTTTTTTACCCATTGGAATTGTACCGATGGGAGTAATGTGCCATTATAAATACCCCTTTTGTTCACCCTTTTTCTGCAACAACTAAATCTCATTATTCAAAAAACACATTTTTGCAAAAAATGTCAAAAACTTCTGGAGAGACAGTTCATACAGAAGATTTAGAGGTATGTATTATTTTAAATTGTTCATTATATGTAGTACATTTCCTTTTGAATAGATATATGGATTTAGTATAAGTTTTGAACTTAGGTAGTAGATGTATGATGATTGATATACCCACATTTTGTTTTGAGTATATATTAATGACGTCAATTTAGAATAGTGTGGACAATATAATATATAGTAAATGATGTCATATAGTTTATGTGATGAAAGATATATGTAAATTTTATTTTGAATTGATATACGTAGTAATTTTTTTAATAGATTGGTGATATATGTACATTTTGTTTTGTATAGATATTAATGAAGTAATTTAGTTTATTTATCCGCTATATAAGAAATTAAGAAATGATCTACTTTTTGACGAATTAGTTGATTTATCTATTTATAAAATTGTGTAAACACTTACATTCAACTTAATATGTATGCACGAGAAATTACTCGGATGAGTTTTTTGTAGACTTGATGTATGATAGTCGAGAAGAAATGATAAAGTGGGCTAAAGAGAATGGTCGAGAATTCATGATGGTTATAAACATTCAAACTTCCTCTCCTACATGGGTGAAACTAATGTGCGAGAATGTGTGGGGGAGGACACACTTCATTACACCTTTAATTTGTGATGAAAAGGTTGCTGAAATATATCAGATTGTGAGAGAATATCCAACGACCATAGTACACGATCGAGAAAAATCTCTTATCAATGCAATCAAGATAGTTTTTGGAGATTAGGTGAAACACATTTTGTGTTGGGTGGATATAAAATACATCATCGAATCGTATGCTCTCAGCGTCACAAAGATCAAAGATACAACCAATAAATTTACTGGAAAATGTTGGCGGATGTTTTTGTCGAGCACTAAGGAATCCTACGAAAAGAGACTCGAAGAGTTGAGGGAAAATTGGCACGCCAGCCTCACGGGCTACATGGAGAGGACGTGGTGATGCGCTCCTGGCTAGTCCTGAACCAGGCTTCGGCGAGCCGCCGAAGACCAAGACCGTGGCGTCCCCCGTGGCATTCGACAAGCCTATTTAATTAGCTTTTCTATGTATTTCAATACTTTTCGTTTTTAGTAGTTGCTAGTTTTAGCTTATTTCCTGTTTTGGTATGCGAACCCATCTGCGTATGGACTCGGCCCATTAGGTTAAATAAGGCCCATCAAGGCCGTGCACTATTTTGGCTATATATAGCCTTTACTTGTAATCGCTTTAGGGACGTTGAAATTTATGCCTAAGCTGCTTCGTAGTTGAGTTGAACTCCTCCCCTTAGGCCTCGGCGTCACAAAACTGGTTAGACTCGATTGAACCACGTCACGGTTCACAAACACAACCTTCACTCTCGCCCCACCCTCGCCCAAGCGAACATAAGAGAGCCGCAAACCATCCTTCCCGGTGGTTCGTACTTATCTGGTTACCAAGAGACGGATCTGAGACCATTTCCTACCTAGATCCGGCTTCAGACGAGATCCAAACTATCGGATTCGTATCAATTGGTATTATAGCGCCAGGGGTACGAGGTGTATCTTTCCTTCTCTTTCCTTTCTCCCTACCCATCATCACCATTAAAACTCCCAAAACCGAACTCGACTTCTTTACCAGATTTCGTCCAAAATTTTTTCGTCCTTTCTGCAATTTTCTTTCATAATCTTGTAGAGCTTCTCGATACGAATCCGAACATATAAAATTCTCCCCAAAACGGATATCGTTTAACCCCTCAAAAGACCAAAATACGAACCCTTCCCTGCTTCCCAAACCCTAGCCGCCGCCGCCCCTAGCAACCCTAGTTCGGCCTTCTCTTCCTTATTCCAACCTAGCCATGCCACCTAGCCCACGTCCTAGCCAACCTAGATCACCCTAGCCGAGCTAGTACCCGCCCATGGCTCACCGGAGCCTCACGTGGACCTTCAACCCCTACCTCTACGCCGATGAGTGGAACGACGACGAATGGTTTGGTGGCGTGAGTCTATATGACGCCCATCCGGACTATATCCCGCCACGCCGCAATTGTGACCCCCCATCCCGGCGCCCGTACTCTCCGCCCTGACGTCCATACTACCCACCCAAGCGCCAACACAACTTGCCACCGCGCCGCGAGTACGCCCAATGCAGTACCTTGAGCAGCCGCACGTGCGCCGTCTCGAGCGTCCTCTCGTGTCATCGGATCCAACAGTCGCCCACGAAGCCACCAACAAGTGCCTAGCCGATGTCGCACCAAAGGACGAGGCTTATGACAAGCGCGTTGCAAACCTCGAGGCCCAGCTCGCGGAGGTCAGAAACTTCATTGCCGCGCAAGCCGCGATCGTGGCCACAACCGCGACAGCGGCCACAACAGCCGCTCCCTCCCCGGCCCCCAGCGCAGCAGCCCCCATGTCCATGGCAGCGGGTCTGTGCCCCAGCGCGTCCGCTCCTGAGCCCGATGCTTCCATGCCGGCGCGCAAGCCCGACGTGCCTACGCCGGCCCATCCGAGGTTGTCGACTCCAGATTCAGGCTTCCCCGCGATGATGATGACCAAGGCACCCAAGCCCGCTCCCGTATCCGACCCATTCTTGCTGATATTTGTGATGCCGAGAGTCAGACCCGATCCCTACTACGACGCCGCACTCTCGCTGGCTGCCGGCACCTGTTCTCTCTGGCCCCACCCAGCTCGAAGCGGGGACGCTTCGATTCTAAGGGAGGGAGAATGATGCGCTCCTGGCTAGTCCTAAACCAGGCTTTGGCGAGCCACCGAAGACTAAGACCGTGGCGTCCCCCATGGCATCCGACAAGCCTATTTAATTATCTTTTCTATGTATTTCAGTACTTTCCGTTTTTAGTATTTGCTAGTTTTAGCTTATTTCATGTTTTGGTATGCGAGCCCATCTGCGTATGGACTCGGCCCATTAGGTTAATTAAGGCCCATCAAGGCCGTGCACTATTTTGGCTATATATAGCCTTCACTCGTAATCGTTTTAGGGACGTTGAAATTTATGCCTAAGCTTCGTAGTTGAGTTGAACTCCTCCCCTTAGGCCTCGACGTCACAAAACTAGTTAGACTCGATTGAACCACATCACGGTTCACAAACACAACATTCACTCTCGCCCCACCCTCGCCCAAGCGAGCATAAGAGAGCCGTGGACCATCCTTCTCGGTGGTTCGTACTTATCCGGTTACCAAGAGAAGGATCTGAGACCATTTCCTACCTAGATTTGGCTTCAGACGAGATACGAGCTATCAGATTCGTATCAATTGGCTCAATCCATACAAGAAGAATATATTCAGAGCTTAGACCGATGTTTATCTTCATTTCTTCACCAGAACCACAAACATGTGATTTTAAACACTAATAAGTATGGTTTATATTATATGCCTGTGCCCCTTTGTATTTTTTTTTTAAAAATTGGCTTTGTATGGGTACGTGATTTATACATGTGCCTCTTTGTATTTTTTTAAAAATAATTTTTCTACGAGCATGTATGATTAGAGGTGTCAAACAGGTCAAACGGGTCGGGTTTAAAAGTACCGGGTCGGGTCATTGCGGGTCGATTGTGAGTCGGGTCGTTGCGGGTCAGGTACGGGTTCGGGTCGACCCAGTGGGTCGAAAGCGCCTTGTCAAAATTTTATAAAATGAACATTAAAATAATATTTTATCTAAAACAAATAAAATAAATCAAAAAAATATTATTATATAATATTTTAATGTTAAAATATATTATAATATTTAATATATAAAATATAAACACATTTGTATTGACCCAACGGGTTAATGACCCAACCCAGAAGTTTTCGGGTCGAACAGGTCGGATCACTTTTAACCCAATGCTTTTCGGGTCGGGTCTCAACCCAGAAAATGCAGGTCGGGTTAAATTTTGACAGCTCTATGTACGATGTATACGTTTTTTTTTTTTTAAAGCTAAGTGCCACAATCGGATATCTAATATCCGATCAAAGTTGCATGGGCACGTTACCATTACACTTGCCTTTTTGCACTTGTACGTATTAAACTTATGTGTCATTGTATTGTATATATAGCCAATGTATATACCACGACCCTATAAAAAATGTAAATTGATATAAAAATATAAGCGATTCAAAAAGAATTGTTATAAAGTGTTTGTCTTGCCGATTTATCCGGTCATTGACTTTAATCGATATCTCGATATTTTAAGTTTGTCTGGATATCAAATTATTATTTTTATAAATAAAAGAAAAAGAATTGTGTGATATTATGAGAACTTAACTTATTAATCCAACCTGAATCCATTGTTCTCTTCCCAGTTTAAAATACAGAAATGGTCAAATGATGATTTGTACAAACAAAATTCTCACTATGATATGAAAATAACCTAAACATATGAAATTCTTACTATAAGGCCATTCACAATAGAAATTCTATTGAGTGAGTATTATAACTCATTTTTCACTTTTTTCTCTCTTCCATATCATTTAAAAAATTTATCTTTTTTTCTTTCTTTAAATTCATGATTTCATAACCCGGTTTCATATCTTCGTATTTATTTATCAATCATGTATTTATAGAATATAATAATATATACATCTTAAATTGTAAATTTGAAGACATGAACATATGTAAAGTAGTATAATGAAATATAATATATTATAACTTCATTATATTGACTTAAAATAAGTTAAATATTTTATTTTATAGTTTTCAAATGACATTAATATTAAACTAACAACATTACAAACTTCATTCAAATTAAAAACATGCAAATACATAGAAACAAGTATATAAAATGATAACAAAACATTCAAAATATATTATGTGTAATGTCTTATAATATGTTATTTTCTTGTGTGAAGTTGTTGGATAATATTTTTTACGTGTAATGTAATTTATTATATTACGTGTTATAATGGTGTAATATTTGTCAAATTTTTAGTTTTTTTAATAAAAAAGCTATATATATTAAAATAAAGCACAAACAACCTTTCAGACTTCATCTAAAAATTAAAAATGGAAAAAAAAAAAATTTGTATTACCATATATTTTAATCTTTTAATATACTAAAGGGTGCGGATCCGGTAAGAATGAACATTATGGTAAGAAATGAGAATATCTCCTAGTCTTTGGATTTTTTTAATCCAAAGTCTAGGATTAGACTATTATTTAAGTGGTTATGTGTCATACACATGACAACTTAAGTGGATAATTAACCGGTCAAATCGGTCACCAGCTGGCGGTCAACGTTGGAGCTCGCCGGCATGACCGGTCAAAGTTATATTTTTTCGGACCATTTTTTTTTCGGGGTCACTTTTTGACTTAAGATGGCATGTGCATACATTTTAGCTTGTGTGCATCTATATTGTCCTTTATGTGCATCAAAATTTTATAAGGCGTTGTCCGGCCTAAGTTTTTTTTTCCACCCCTTTTTAATTTCGGGTCCACTTTTTGCTTGTGCTGGCATGTGCACCATTTTTTACGTGTGTGTGCATCAATATTAACTTGTATGTGTATTACAATTTTATAAGGTGTTGTCCGACCATTTTTTTCCAGATAATTTTTCGCACCCCAACTTTTTTCCAAACTATTTGTTTGCTTGAGATGACATGTGCATACATTTTGGCTTGTATGTGCATACATTTTGGCTTATATGTGCATCAATATTGACATATATGTGCATCTAAAGATTGTAGAAAATATGCATTGTTTTCTAGAGAAAATGTGCATGAGTTATACATTATACGTGCATAAGTTTTGACATGTGCACATTCAAGCAAAAAGACATGTGTATACATTTTGGCTTGTATGTGCATCAATAATGACATGTATGTGCATCTAAAGATTGTAAAAAATATGCATTGTTTTCTAGAGAAAATATGCATGTGTTGTACATTGTATGTGCATAAGTTTTGACATATGCACATTCAAGCAAAAATACATGTATTTCAAATGGTATACACATACAAGTCAAAAACTCATGCACATATCAAGCCAAGAAAACGATGCATACAAGTAAAATTTAGATGCACAAACAATTCAAAATTCATGCATTTACAACACAAAACTGATGACATCCATTTTATACATATTTAGGACATGCATTTAGGCTATAGTTTAGGCATTTCCACGTTTATTATGTTGCATTTTTAGCTAGTTGCATCAATTTCTGTAGTTTAGGGGTCTACACGAGTCTTTGCATGTTTTCAGGTACTTTAGCGGGCAAAGGAGGTGCATTATGACGCATGTACGTCATATGAGATGTGCACGGTCGAACACAAAGACGAACGATGACAAAGAACTCGCCTTGGCGCGCAAGAGATCTATGTTTTTGTCCTGTCTTTGAAGAAGTATAACTTTTGCTACGTAACTCCACATTGAGTGATTCCAGATTAAAGATCACAATGTCAACTACAACTCCTACAAATTTCAGCGCGTTTGGACCAGGGTATCAAAATTTATGACGATTACGAAATCGTGTCATAGTTTTGCACGGTTTGCGACAAACCGTGTCAGATGCTGCTAACCGTGCGGGCCTCCAGAACAAAGGAAAACACATTTTGTAAAGAGGCACGGTTTGTGGAGGGTTTTGTGACAAACCGTGCGCTCCTCTCGCAGACCCGAGACGTTATTTTTTCGACCCCTTTTATTTTAGGACAATATAAATACTTTCTAGGGTTTTTTTGGCACGTCTCTTCTGCCACTTTTTGCCATTCTCTCTAGCTATAGAATTTCCATGGGTCGATAAACTGGGGGTCGTGCACACACAAGGCCCAGTATATAAGCTAGTGGGGTTCCATCCTAAAACCAATTGGCAATAGGATGAGTGATCCACTAAGCTTATATACTAGTCTTGTTATTCCCAACTTTCCAATGTGGGATGGGTTTTATATCCCAACACGCCCCCTCAAGTGCAACTGGTCTGGCCCAGTTGACACTTGGACAACGGGTCTAGCATCTCAGTCTTTTTATAGCTAGCCCAAGAACGGGTGACTAGCAACTTGCTAAGCCCAACCCAAAGAACCAGGAGACGATCGAACCCAGAACGGAACCTGCTCTGATACCATGTAGAATTTCCGTGGGCCGATAAACTAGGGGTCGTGCACACACAACGCCTAGTATATAAGCTAGTGGGGTTCCATCCTAAAACCAATTGGAAATAGGAGGAGTGATCCACTAAACTTATATACTAGTCTTGTTATTCCCAACTTTCCAATGTGGGATGGGATTTATATCCCAACACTAGCCCTAGTTGTGTTTTGGAGTTCCTTTGAAGATTTCTGAAAATTGGAGATTGTTTCCCTGGATTGGATCAAGTATTTCTCTTTTTCTAATTTAGTTGAATGATTTCTTTTGTTCATATGATGTTTTTGATTGTTTCTCCAAGCATGTCTGGCTAAATCTCTTAATTCTAGGGTTGGGGTGATCCCAATAATGGATTGATAGACTTTTGTATGGTATTTGCCTGAATTGAAATCTGGAACCTTGTCTGATTCAATCCTAGAGTTCTTAATGCAATTGATGAATGTTGATTAGGTTTCTATTAGGTTTGAGTCTGAAAGAAGATAACCTTAATAGATAACTCAGATAGGGTATGAGTCTGAAAGGAGATTACTCTATCATATTACTAGGTATTGAACTTGAGTGTTATTTGTGCGACATCAACCTAACTACTCTGGTGGAATCCTAAGCTATCATAGAAATCCTAGGTTTGCCTAGAATTAATGGAGCGCGACAGCGAATGTTAACCCAGTTTGATCCTAGATTCTAAGTCCCCAAATGGTCTAGATTTGATTAACTCTGCGGGACAACGATTGTTAGTTACAATTTAGGCACATCTATTATCGTCTGAAAGGACTAAGTAGAGACATTAGATAGCTTACCTTCAGACAAGTTCATACTAATTTCAGGCAGATATCTGTAAGTTTACCAAGACATTGTTGTGGGGATCCCTGGTCCTAGGATCTTCTCTCTAATTGTTTACAACCATCTTTTGCAATTATGTTCCTTGTTTTCTTATTTCCTTAGTTATTAGACAAACTAATCTTCCTTTCTTACAACTTAGCTTACCCATTTAAGTTTACAAAATGTACTACATAGTCCTCGTTGGGAACGACACTTGAAAAGCTACAACTGAACCTATACGCTTGTGGGTAGGTTTTTGTCCTATCAAGTTTTTGGCACCGTTGCCGGGGACTATTGCTAGTATCAGTTGTAGACTAAGTCTTTGTTTTATTTTTGATTTTGTTTTTTGTTGCTTTGTTTTCAGGCTTGTTTTCTACAGATGCGAAGAGCCTTGAGCGCTGGTAATCTCAACGACTACGATCCCGAACCTGAGCGTACTTTTCACACTAGAAGAAGACAACAACGCGAAGCCAGATAACAAGTAATGGGTGACAATAGAGTGGAACAAGATCCTGCTCTGGAAGTTCAAGAACCACGTATGATGCTTAGTGATTATGTGATGCCAAATCACCTTGGTCCTATTTCTGGTGTGGTCCGACCTCTTGTACAAGCTCGTAACTTCGAGCTGAAACCTTCCCTACTCAACATGGTTCAGCAGAATCAGTTTGGAGGTCTACTGATACGCTCTACTTTGTAGTGCGTAACTAGGAGTTGTTACTGGAGTTTTAGGTACCATTTGTGTGGGTTCAGAAGACATTTTAGGAGAATGGAGTTGTAGAGAAGAAGTGGTGGAAAGGAAGATTTTAGTGGAGTATTGAAACATTAAGGAGCAATGAAGGCCACCACAAGAGAAGATCGCAAGCGAGAAGTAGAAGTCACGGCAGAAGCCAAACTGCGGGCGCAGAATCGTGGCTGCGGTCGCGGTTTACGAAGGAGACGCGGGTAAAAATCAGACAAATCCGTGGGCGCGGATTGACAACAGAAGCAGTGGAGCAAGACACGACAAAACCGCGATCGCGGGTCCATACGCGGAGCGCGCCGATGATTTCTTCCGAGATCTTTGTTATTTTATTTCTTTTTATTCCGTTTATTATATTTTAGGAAGATAATATTTCTTATCTTAGAAATTAGGTTTTGCTAAGTCTTTATATTCTGCCTTTAGAACATCAGATTAAGGAGTTCATTTTTCTCCTTCTTCCTCTTTTCCCTTTTCTTTGTTTTTATCTTTGTTTTGTTTTTGGCTAGACAATTGAAGCCTTGGTTTGAATTTGATTGTGAGATTATTTCTTTACTCTATCCTTGAATGTTATTGCTTCTCTTTTTCTTCATTCCATTGAGTTTTATTGATTTCTCTAGCCTGATCAACTAGTAGTTATTGGTATTATTCATACTACAGGATTAGGGTTTTGAATTCTACTGGTTTATCTAGTTCACCATTTTGTTGTGATTAGTATTATTAGTATTGGTTTCCCTAGCTTGACAAACTAGTTGAGATTGGTTTTATCTATAGTGTTAGTTTCCCTATTCTGGTCAACTTGTTGAGATTAATATTGTTCATCCCTAATTCAGAGTAGCAACCACGATTTACAGGAACTGGTTGTGAATGTTTATTGTGAAGAGAATTGATTACATGTCGAGTACTGATTGGTTGTTAAGTATTGCTTGAGCCTATCTATTCCTGAGCTTACTATTGCTGTTAAATTGAATCTTGATAGTTTCTTGATTGTTTAATAGTTAGGATTATCAAGACTGGTTGGACTGGTAATTAATTTAGAACAGGGATTAGGACATTCATGAGAATTGAGAACTAGGGATAATCAATGATCGATCAACCAAACTAAAAGTGGATGTTTGTCTAGCCAAGCTATTTATGTTTTATTTATCGTTTTCTTAGTTAGATTCATATAAACTCCCCCATTTGTCTTTATTATCAATTGGTGAACGATTTGGCAAACAGGATTTATAGCTTGATTCTTTGTGAGATTCGACCCTTACTTACCGAAGCTACAATAGTTAGGTTTTTGAGGTTTATTTGATAGGTGTCTATGACAAACGCCTCATCTTCTGAGAACCCACACCAACATTTGGCTACCTTTATTGAGCTGATGGATACAGTGAAGATCCATGAAGTGTTCCAAGATGCACTTTTCTTGCGAGCCTTCTCATTCTCTCTGTGGGACAAGGCCAAAGCTTGGTTCAAGGCCCTACCTTTTGGCTCGATAACAACTTGGGATGAGTTAACAAAGGCATTCCTCAACAAATACTTTCCACCAAAGAAGACTGTTGAGATAAGGAATCAAATTCTTACATTCAAGATGAAGGAAGAAGAGTCTCTCTATGAGAGGCGGGAAAGATTCAAGGAATTGCTGGTGTTGTGTCCCCACCATGGGAAACAAATGTGGACTCTGTTGCATGTCTTCTACAACGCTATTGACAGTTCTACCAAGCTAATCATTGATGCTTCAACGGGTGGTAGAATCATGAGTATGGAAGTTGATGATGCTTGGGACTTGATTGAGAGTACTTCTCAACACTCTCATTATTATAGTGATCATCGCTCTGCTTCAACTTCCAAGAAACCTGCAGGGATGTTTGAGGTTAGCTCTGAGACGCACCAACAGGCTCAAATAGATGCTATGGCACAAGAGATCAAGAGGCTAAATCTGTTAATGCAAAAGTCTCAAGAACAAGGTGCAGGGCAATCCATACAAGTTGTTTCTGGTGTAGCCTGTCAGTTTTGTGAAAAGGATGACCATACTATATCATCTTGTCAACTCTTCGCTTCCCAAAACGAGTCTCAGGGAGAAGTGAACTACATGAATAACTTCAACAGAGACCCAAGGAATGATCCGTATTCCAATACCTATAATCTTGGGTGGAGGAATCATCCAAACTTCTCCTACAAGAATGACGATGCTCAGCAAAGACCACTTCATGGGTTCCAACCGAGAGTCTCTCAACCGTAAAATCAAGCACCAACTCAGACTTCTGATAACTCTGCACTTGAGTCTGTGTTGAGGGAAATGGCTAAGATTCAGGGAACCATGGTTTCTCAGTTGGAAGCCTTATCTAAGATGGCTGACAACTTCGAGAGCTTGCCTAAGAGGATGGACCAACTGGAGAGTCAGTTGGCCTAAATTGCTATGAATGTTCCTAGGCCTGTGATCATCGCTACTTTGTAGGGTTTAACTAGGAGTTGTTACCAGAGTTTTGGGTGCCATTTATGTGTGTTTAGAGCATAAGTTAGGAGAATGGAGTTGTGGAGAAGAAGTGTTGATTTGGTGGTTTCAAGAGCTTAAATGAAGACTTAAGAAGATGAAGGAGAAAGCCACAAGAGAAGACCGAAGAAGAAGCTGAAGAAGAGCAACATGAACATTTCCGCGGTCGCGGAAAACAGCATCAGCAGCACTTGAAGAAGAGCAAAACCGCGATCGCGGGGGTCTTGGCCGCGGATCCTTTCCTGGCGCGGTGCGGAGACGTGATTTTCGTCTGAGAGTTTTATTTTATTTTATTTATTTTATTTTATTTCCTTTTAGTTCGTTTATTTTCTTTTCTTTTAGAGATTGTTATTGTTATCTTTTAGGAAATTAGGTTTTGCAAAGTCTTTATATTCTTCCTTTAGAACATCAGTTTTGCAGGTTGGGTTCTACCCCAAGTTGGGTTTTACCTTTCTTCCTCTTTTCTTTTTTTCTTAGTTTAGTTTTTTGTTTTGTTTTTGGCTAGACAATTGAAGCCTTGGTTTGAATTTGATATTGAGATTATTCTTTTCTTTATCCTTGAATGTTATCATTCTCTTGCGCTTCATCCCATTGAGTTTTATTGATTTCTCTAGCCTGATCACCTAGTTTTATTGGTATTATTCATACTGCAGGATTAGGGTTTTGAATTCTATTGGTTGATCTAGTTCATCAATTGTTGTGATTAGTATTATTAATATTAGTTTTCCTAGCCTGACAAACTAGTTGAGATTGGTATTATCTATAGTGCTAGTTCCCCTAATCTGGTCATCTTGTTGAGATTAATATTGTTCATCCCTAATTCAGAGTAGCAACTGCGATATTCTAAGAACTGTTTGGACTAGTCTATTATAGAGAGAATTGATTGTATGTCGAGTACTGACTGTTTGTTAAGTATTGCATGAGCCTATCTATTCCTGAACTTACTGCTGCTGTTAGATTTATCTTGATGTTTTCTTGATTGTTTAATAGTTAGGATTATCAAGACTGTTTGGACTGGTAGTTAATTTAGAACAGGGATTAGGACATTCATGAGGGTGAGAACTAGGGACAATCAATGATTGATCAACCAAACTAAAGGTGGATATTTTGTCTAGCCAAGCTTTCTATGTTTTATTTATCGTTCTCTTAGTTAGATACAACCAAACCCCCCCCTTTGTCTTTGTTATCAATTGGTGAATGATTTTGCAAACAGGATATATGACTTGATTCTCTGTGGGATTCGACCCTTTCTTACCAGACTACATTAGTTAGGTTTGTGAGGTTTACTTTGTTAGGCACATGCGACAAAACTCCCTATCAAATTGGCGTCGTTGCCGGGGAATCTAAGGTTTGTATTTTCTTGTTTGTGTGTTTGTTTACCGATTTGATCAACAAGACACTATCTTTTTCTTTTATTTTTTCTCTTTGTTGCGTTTTCGTGTTTTCGTTTCGTTTTTCGACTAATCTGCATGAGTAGGAAGAACAGAAGAAAAACCGCGACCGCGACAAACATCAGAGAAGAATCCGTAATCGCGGAAATATATCCGCGATCGCGGCCGCCGTGGCGATTTTAGGGTTTAGTAGAAAAAAAAGCAAAAAAAAAAATTCGAAAAAAAAAGTTCACCGTTTTTCCGCGATTGCGGCATTCTTTCCGCGATCGCGGCTCAGCTGTCCGAGTTCTACTTTGAGAAACGGTGCATCATGCTGCCAAGGAGAAGATCAATAGCCCCAAAATTTTTATTTGGCACCGATGATGGCCCGACATTCGACAACTGACGAGGAGGAGCTCCAGAGCCAACTGTAGATACGATGATTGATATGGAGCGATGGAGCGCGCTACACGCTTACATTTGGGCTCCGATTATGTGTTCGTTGAAGGCCTGTGCAACCCCGTATCTTTGATGTACCACTACACCTTACAGTGGATCTATTTGGTTGCACGTGGAGTTTGTTTGTGAAGGACCGCGCAACACCAGCAACTTGTGTTTTCATTGATTTACCGCCAGCCCCAACATCCACATCCAGGCCACCTCGGCGACGGTTGTGAGTACTTTTCTGCTTTCCCTGTGCTTTATCTTTTTTGTCTTTCATTACATTAAGGACAATGCAATGTTTAAGCATGGGGGAGTGATCTATACTTGCTAGTCGTCTGAAGAAAAAAATAATAATGAAAAAGAAAAAAGTCAAAAATTGAAAAAAGACAAAAATAAATCCTGGGATAAGTCGAAAACCCGAAAGGGCGGCTTAGGCAATAAGCAGGTGGCTTGGACCAGCGTTAGGTTGGGGTAATAAGAGGTCAAGAGTGATGTGAGTTTTGTGAGACCATCTATTGAAAAATGAAATGAGTGGCTTGGTGAAAACCCGAAAGGGCGCCTTGGCAAAATGAGTGAAAAGAAGAAGAGTGATTATTAGGATTCCTCATTTTTCCTGGCGTGGTGACATAGAAGAGGTGATATAAGGAGAATTCGGGTAGGTCACTTTGGGAGGCATAAGAAGATAGATGGAGGCTAGGATTATATATTTTATTCACTTTATGGTATTCGGGTTAAGCTTGGGGGAAGTACTATGTTTTCCTTGAAATTTGTATGTTGTGTGTGTTGTGTTGATTGTTGGTGCCTTGGAGATTCATGATTAGGTGCAGTTATTGGTAGAGATAGTTTTGTTGTGATTCCTGAGACCTTGGGTATTTCATTGGAGGAGTAGGTTTCTATTAGCTTACTCGAGGACGAGCAAGGTTTAAGCATGGGGGAATTTGACCAACGCTACTTTGTAGGGTTTAACTAGGAGTTGTTATCGGAGTTTTGGGTGCCATTTGTGTGTGTTTAGAGCATAAGTTAGGAGAATGGAGTTGTGGAGAAGAAGTGTTGATTTAGTGGTTTCAAGAGCTTAAATGAAGACTTAAGAAGATGGAGGAGAAAGCCACAAGAGAAGACCGAAGAAGAAGCTGAAGAAGAGCAACATGAACATTTCCGCGGTCGCGGAAAACAGCATCAACAACACTTGAAGAAGAGAAAAACCACGATCGCGGGGGTCTTGGCCGCGATCGCGGATCCTTTCCTGGCGCGGTGCGGAGACGCGATTTTCGTCCGACAGTTTTATTTTATTTATTTTATTTTATTTCCTTTTAGTTCGTTTATTTTATTTTCTTTTAGAGATTGTTATTGTTATCTTTTAGGAAATTAAGTTTTGCAAAGTCTTTATATTCTTCCTTTAGAACATTAGTTTTGCAGGTTGGGTTCTACCCCAAGTTGGGTTTTACCTTTCTTCCTCTTTTCTTAGTTTAGTTCTTTGTTTTGTTTTTGGCTAGACAATTGAAGCATTGGTTTGAATTTGATATTGAGATTATTCCTTTCTTTATCCTTGAATGTTATGATTCTCTTGTGCTTCATCCCATTGAGTTTTATTGATTTCTCTAGCCTGATCACCTAGTTTTATTGGTATTATTCATACTGTAGGATTAGGGTTTTGAATTCTATTGGTTGATCTAGTTCATCAATTATTGTGATTAGTATTATTAATATTAGTTTCCCTAGCCTGACAAACTAGTTGAGATTGGTATTATCTATAGTACTGGTTCCCCTAATCTGGTCAACTCGTTGAGATTAATATTGTTCATCCCTAATTCAAAGTAGCAACTGCGATATTCTAAGAACTGTTTGGACTGGTCTATTGTAGAGAGAATTGATTGCATGTCGAGTACTGACTGTTTGTTAAGTATTGCATGAGCCTATCTATTGCCGAGCCTAATGCTGCTGTTAGATTTATCTTGATGTTTTCTTGATTGTTTAATAGTTAGGATTATTAGGACTGTTTGGACTGGTAGTTAATTTAGAACATGGATTAGGACATTCATGAGGGTGAGAACTAGGGATAATCAATGATTGATCAACCAAACTAAAGGTGGATATTTGTCTAGCCAAGCTTTCTATGTTTTATTTATCGTTTTCTTAGTTAGATACAACCAAACCCCCCCCCTTTGTCTTTGTTATCAATTGGTGAATGATTTTGCAAACATGATATATAGCTTGATTCTCTGTGGGATTCGACCCTTACTTACCAGACTACATTAGTTAGGTTTTTGAGGTTTACTTTGTTAAGTGCATGCGACAAAATGCCTATCAACCTCCTGGTCAACTTCCTGGTCAACCTGAAGTCAACCCTAGAGAGCATTGTAGGACTGTCTCTCTGAGTGAAGAAAAACCATTGGAGGAGAACAGTCCAAGAGAAACAGAAGCGACAAAGGAGCATGTGGAGAAGCCACAAGAAGAAGAACCCAAGTATGTTGCTCCCCCGCCATACAAGCCATCTCTGCCTTTTCCTCAGAGAAGGATTCAGATACAGCTAGAGAACCAATTTGTGAAGTTTAAGAGATGATGAAGAAGCTGTATGTTGACATACATTTCACAGATGTCCGCATTCAAATGTTTGCATATGCTAAGTTCCTGAAAGAGATTCTGATCAAGAAGAGAAGGCTGAAGGACTATGAGACTGTGAACCTGACAATGGATTGTGCTGAGAAGATGCCAAAGAAACTACAAGATCCGAGTGAATTCTTTATCCCTGCATATTTTGGCAATCTGACTTATAATTGTCTTTGTGATCTCGGGTCTAGTGTCAATGTTATGCCTTTGTCAATCTGCAAAGAACTGAAATTGGGTGAGCCTGTTCCATCCAAGATGCGTCTCCTTATGGTTGATTGGTTTGTTATTCATCCTGTGGGCATAATAGAAAATGTTCCTGTGAAAGTGGGAAAGTTTTTCATACCAAGAGATTTTGTGATACTTGACATGGAGGTTAGTGATAAAACTCCCATCATTCTTGGGAGACCATTTTTAGCCACTGTTGAAGCTAATATTGATGTCAAGAATGGGAAGCTTTCATTCACAATAGAGGAAGAGAAGATTGAGTATAAATATTTCAAGGATTACTTCCTTGAGATAAAAAAAGACACTCCACCAACTCCTATCACAAGTACCTGCTGTAAGATTGAGGTTGATCCCATGCAAGATGAGACCATATCTGACATTGCTCGTCTACTAGATATGTCTTTGGGTGATCCAGACCTCGATGATGCTAAAGCAATGAAAATGCAAACTCCAAAGAAAAGGAAGAAGACCAAAACAAAGGTTGAGTTCAAGAGTGGAAATATGGTGTTGTTATCCCATGAAAAATCTAACATGTTTCCAGGTCCTAAGGGGACAAGATGGTCAGGACCATATAGGGTGACTCGAGTTCTGAAAGGTGGGACAATTGAGTTATGGCATATAAAATCAGGAAAGTTCAAAGTGCAAAGTCATCGACTGAAGCCTGTTGTCACGCCTGATCCGATCAAGCAGGGTACCACCGACCCTCTCGATCCAAGTACTTGAAAGTGGTGGGAGGTCAAGCTAATGACCTAAAAGAAGCGCTTCTTGGGAGGTAACCCAAGACTCTAGATGTGAGTTTCCTCTTCTTTTGTTATTTTTCTACATTGGGACAATGTAGGGTTTAGCTTGGGGGAGCAATTCACATGTAGACTTGCATGATCATCTTAGTTCATCCTAGATTTAGTTGTCTTTGCATTTTTTCATCATTATGAACTTGTTTCCATGCATTGCATTATGGATGTTGGATTTGACCCTTTTTGCTTGATTCCTTCTGGTTGTTTTTCTTGTAATGCATGAGTTATGAATCCTCTTAATATGTTTTGGTTGTTGATATTGCAATTGCATTATGAGCATGACTATGAGGGTTTGATTTTTAGGCAATTGGCTTGAGCATGTGATCTTTGATTGGGATGTGTTAGGACCGATACTCTAGACAAAACGTCGGTGAGATTTTGGCCTTTAGGACTATTGTGCAAGTCCTCTCTTTTTCTCTATGTGTGTGAATCTCTCTCTGATTGCTAACTCCATAACTTGCATTAATACCTCTTTCAAGGCTACATCTATGATTTATGTATATGACATTAACATGATTGAGGCATTGTTTCATCTAAACCCTTGTTCCTTGGTCACCCTATATATGTTTTCCTCTGCTTGAAGCCCCTTTGTGCCTTAATTGCTTTTTCTTTGGAAGCTCTACAAAAGCATACCGAGCCTATATATTCTTCTTACCCATCCGGGGATTAGGATACTTTATTTGTCTTGCTAGTGTGGACTTGAGTCAAGCTTGGGGGAGGTTGCATATGGTAGTGGTTGGATTAAATTAAGCTTTGTAATGTTATCCTCTCTTTCTTCCTTGTCTAAAAAAAAAAAAAAGAAAAAGAAGAAGAAAAAAAGGAGATAAATAAGGCAAGGAAGAATGAGCAAAGAAATGAGACAAATTATCATCAAAAGGGTTTTGTTGTATGGGTTTGAAGAATAAAATTGGATGTGAAGGATCGTTACAAGCTTGGTGTCGTGATGTTAATTCTCTTCCCCGGATTTAGCACCACATGGCCTAAATATATCCTTACCTTAATCCTATACCTTGTCACCATTACAACCCTGTAAAGTCCTCATGATTTTTGTTATGTACATAGTCTTCCGTAGTGGAGATTTAGGACATTGTTGCAAGCCTATGGTAGTTTAGCATTCAAAGTAGAGAATTGAGCGAAACACAAACCTAAACACATGAGTGGAGTGACTTCATTTCTTTATCCTTGTGAGGTTTGGAGTAGAAGAACTATCTACATCTCTATCATTGGTTGCAAAGCATGCTATGACTGCACTTGTGTTATGTTTGGACTCTCATGATTATTGTTCACTTATCTCTTGGGTAAAAACAACCTTGACACATTTTGTGGATTTATAGATTGTGTACTTGCTTGAGGACAAGCAAGGGTTAATCTTGTGGGAATTTGATGACATCCATTTTATACATATTTAGGACATGCATTTAGGCTATAGTTTAGGTATTTCCACGTTTATTATCTTGCATTTTTAGTTAGTTGCATCAATTTCTGTAGTTTAGAGGTCTACACGAGTCTTTGCATGTTTTTAGGTACTTTAGCGGGCAAAGGAGGTGCATTATGAGGCATGGACGTCATAGGAGATGTGCACGGTCGAACACAAAGACGAACGACGACAATAACTCGCCTTGGCGCGCAAAAGATCTTTGTTTTTTGTCCCATCTTTGAAGAAGTATAACTTTTGCTACGTAACTCCGCATTGAGTGATTCCAATGCCAGATTAAAGATCACGATGTCAACTACAACTCCTCCAAATTTCAGCGCGTTTGGACCGGGGCATCAAAAGTTATGACGATTACGAAATCGTGTCGCAGTTCTGCACGGTTTGCGACAAACCGTGCCAGATGCTGCTAACCGTGCGGGCCTCCAGAACAAAGGAAAATGCATTCTTTAAAGAGGCACGGTTTGTCACAAACCGTGCAAGTTTTGTGACAAATCGGGCGCTCCTCCCGCGGACCCGACACGTTATTTTTGCGACCCCTTTTATTTTAGGACAGTATAAATACTTTCTAGGGTTTTTTTGGCACGTCTCTTCTGCCACTCTCTCTAGCCCTAGTTGTGTTTTGGAGTTCCTTTGAAGATTTCTGAAGATTGGAGATTGTTTTCTTGGATTGGATCAAATATTTCTCTTTTTCTAATTTAGTTGAATGATTTCTTTTGTTCATATGATATTTTTGATTGTTTCTCCAAGCATGTCAGGCTAAATCTCTTAATTCTAGGGTTGGGGTGATCCTAATAATGGATTGGTAGACTTTTGTATGGTATTTTCCTGAATTGAAATCTGGAACCTTGTCTGATTCAATCCTAGAGTTCTTAATGCAATTGATGAATGTTGATTAGGTTTCAATTAGGTTTGAGTCTGAAAGGAAATAACCTTAATAGATAACTCAGATAGGGTATGAGTCTGAAAGGAGATTACTTTATCAGATTACTAGGTATTGAACCTGAATGTTATTTGTGCGACAACAACCTAACTACTCTTGTGGAATCCTAAGTTATCATAGAAACCCTAGGTTTGCCTAGACTTAACGGAGCGCGACAACAAATGTTAACCCAGTTTGATCAATTATCCTAGATTCTAAGTGCCCAAAGGGTCTAGATTTGACTAGCTCTGCACGACAACGATTGTTAGTTACAATTTAGGCACATCTATTATTGTCTGAAAGGACTTAGTAGAGACATTAGATAGCTTACCTTCAGACAAGTTCATACTAATTTCGGGCATATATTTGTAAGTTTACCAAGACATTGTTGTAGGGATCCCTGGTCCTAGGATCTTCTCTCTAATTGCTTACAACCATCTTTTGCAATTATGTTTCTTGTTTTCTTATTTCCTTAGTTATTAGACAAACGAATCTTCCTTTCTTACGGCTTAGCTTACCAATTTAAGTTTACAAAAGGTACTACATAGTCCTCGTTGGGAACGACACTTGAAAAGCTACAACTGAACCCATACGCTTGTGGGTAGGTCCTATCACAAACCTATATACATTCTGTAAAGTGTATCAGATTTTACATGTGTGTGCATAAGTTTCCACTTACAAAAAGTCATACATATAGTCAAACCCTATGCACACCTAGTTCAATTTGCATGCACATGCAAGCAAAAAGACAAGCACTTCAAAGGGTATGCACATACAAGCGAAAACTTATGCACATTTCAACCCAAGAAAACAACGCACACAAGTAGAATTTAGATGCACATACAGGTCAAGATTTATGCACACACATGCCAAAACATATGCACATTCTGTGAAATGCATGCATAAGTTTTTGCATGTATGTGCATTAGTTTCCACATACACAAAGTCACACATATAATCAAAACCCTATGCAAAATTTATGGAATTTAGGAGCACATACAACAAAAAAGACATACACTTCAAAATGTATACACATACAAGCCAAAACTCATGCACATTTCAACCTAAGAAAATAATACGTCCAAGTAGAATTTAGATGCAAATATATGTCAAAATCTATGAACACACAAGCTAAAACATATGCACATGCTGAGAAGTGCATGAGTTTTCACATACACAAAGTCACACATATAGTAGAAAATCCTATACAGATTTTATGCAATATCAATATACATATAAGTCAATATCGATGCACATACAAGCAAAAATCAATGCACATGCAGTCGCAAGCCAAAAATTGTGCTTGGAAAAAAAGCTGACCGAAAAAAAAAATTGACCAGTCAACGTCGGAGCTCCGACGTTGACCGCCGGTGACTAGTTTGACCGGTCAAACTCTCAAAAATCAGGTGATCATGTGCATGACATATGACCTTTTAATGAAAGTTTAATCATAGCCTTTGGTTTATTAGTCATCCAAAGGCTATGATTTATTATCATTTCTCACATTATTATATATTTTCACATGACACTTTCCCTTTTAAATATGTGTGTAATGTCTTGAAGTATGTTAGGTGGAATGTTGTGATATATTAAAAATTTAATGCAACGTCTTCATGTATTATGTCTTTTAATATATAATATTTTTATACAAATATATAATATTAGTGTTTATAGGTAGATAAAAAATAATTATAAATATTTTTCTATAATTAAATCAGGATGGAATATAGCTTAAAAGTCAAATAAATTCAATTACTTTTAGAATAATCTAAGCGGTCCGATATTCAGGCAATCAACGGTCGTAAACGCTCCTCCCTTGACGCGACAGAAAGCAACATGTGGCATGAGCTCTATTTGAATTGTGTCCATTTTAGTCCCTGTATGATGTCGTTTTATTTGGCTGACTTTGACAAAAAAAAAGAAGCTAATAAACAAAGGCCCATTAGCAAATATACCAGATTTGCTAAAGCAAGTTGCAAAAATCCAAGATTTTCATAAGTATTGCAAAACTACCAGAATTCAGTACGGATTGTGGTATTCTTGCTATTGTTGAGGGTGTAATTTAACTTTTCTTTTAAATGTAAATATCACATAAAGCATTAAAATTTCTAAAAGTTAAAGGTAAAAGAAAATCCTAATCCTACTAATCTAACCTAATTAATCCCAAATCTCACAATTTTACTAGTCTCCCTCTTCCTCTCCTTTGCTTCCCACTGCAAAACCACTGTCTCCGACATCGCAGTCTTCTCCTTCATCCTCATCCACTTCGCCACTTTCACTCTCGAGCAAGCTCGTCCTCCCCGCGTAGATCTCCTCTCCGAAATCGTAGTCGAAGTCGACGACGGAGGGCTTGATGCAGGGGAGCTTGAACCGGAGCGAACCGGGGCGGCTCATCCCGAGCCGGAGGATGGGGGTTTCGTCGAACGAGAACTCCCGCTCCCCGTAGACGGCGGCGGAGTCGATGCGGCGGCGGCTCACGGAGGAGGAGTGCCGGTGCAGCGCCTTGATGTGCTTCAGCTCCGCCATCAGTCGACATTTCAAGATCCCGCCTTTCCGGGCCCACAGCAACGCTATACGGAGGATTCTCCACGCTCTGCTCGCTGCTCTGCTTCTCTTTTGCCCCATTTTGGATTTGATCTTATTCAAATTCAAGATTTGTTTTTGTTTTCCTTATAATTTTAAATTTTGGGTTTAGGATTGAGATTTCTGAAAGAGAGATTTGTGGGTTTTGATTTGTGAGTTGGGATGAGGCTGTAACACAGTGTTTTTTATGTTTTTGTTTTTTGGGTTTACGCGGTGGGTGTCTGCTGTCATAGACCGAAATCGGCCTATGACAACCATGGATGGTGCTCGCCGAGAGCTTGGGTTGTTTGGAGGAGGAGGATGAACAGTAAACGGTTCGACCCTAATGCTCTGAAGTTTTATGATATAACAGAGCATTGACCTGACTTCGTATAAATGTGGTCTGACTTCGTATACACGTGGTCTGATAAAGTACATAATGATCTGAAGTTTTAAAGTACCTTGTTCATCGCCTATATACATCACCACCAAGCCTTGTTCGACCCTAAGAAAAACACATCTCGATTCATTAAATTCAAAATCTGACCACGCCATCCTCTTTGCCATGCTCAAGTTACTTAAACCCGACTCTTGAATCATTTAAAATCACCTCCGAACGAAATCGAATCACCTCCGTATCGGCCCGCGTTGCGCATAGAAAACCGGTAACTATTCCACTTTGAAGATCCTAGACTCCGCGACCTATCTTCGGAGAAACCTTGCAGCGTCACAAACCCAACAACACCGCCCTTGCTACATGAGGTGGAATAATACTCTCTTAATTTAGTTGGTTTTTTTCTTCCTTGTTCTGATCGAAGTGATCTATACAGCAAACTTTAAAAATTGCTACTTGTTTTCACATGTTTACTATTTAATTTGTTCTAATCTCTACAAGAGAACATCATTCTTAACTAGGCAGGTTCTGGTATAAAAGTGGTTCTGCTTAAAGCTACTATAACAGCGTAATGATCAGACTACGTACAAATATGGCCTGACAAAGTGAATATTGCTCTGAAATTTGAAATCGACTAACATTTGAAATTTTGTGATATAACAAAGCATTGACCTGACTTCGTATAAATGTGGTCTGACTTCGTACACACGTGGTCTGATAAAGTACATAATGCTCTGAAGTTTTAAAGTACTTTGTTCATCGCCTATATACATCACCACCAAGCCTTGTTCGACCCTAAAAAAAACACATCTCGATTCATTAAATTCAAAATCGGATCACGTGTCATCGTCTTCGTCATTCTCAAGTTACTTAAACCAGACTCTTGAATCATTTAAAATCACCTCCGAACGATATCGAATCACCTCCGTATCGGCCCGCGTTGTGCAAGACACGATCCGGTTGGATCGCCAATTATAGAGAGCGTAAGACAAGACACGATCCGATTGGGTCGCTAATTATGGAGAGCGTAAGACAAAGAACGCACTATCCCTCCGCTTCTACATCGTTCACTACAAGATTCGAATTTACAGTGTGTTAGCAACTGATTCTGTGTGCTATGTTTTGTCTGTTTTCGATGCATTTCTAAAAGATTCGAATTGCTAAATCAACCTTCTTATATATTAGACTTTCTTGTACACTCTTCAGTGCCTTGATATAAATGTGGTCTGATAAATTGAATATTGCTCTCACATTTAAAACCGACTAACATTTAAAGCACTATTTTCGTAAATGCTCTGTTATATCACAGAATTTCAAATGTTGTACTTTGTCAGGCCACACTTATACGAATTCAGGTCACATTTATATAAAGTCAGGTTAATGCTCTGTTATATCACATAATTTCAAATGTTACATAACAGAGCATTATGTACTTTGTCAGCCCACATTTATACGAAGTCATGTCACATGTATATTAAGTCAGGTCAATGGTCTTTTATTTCATAACAAAGCATTGACCTGACTACGAATAAATATGGCCTGATAAAGTGAATATTGCTTTGAAATTTGAAATTAGCTAACATTTGAAATTTTGTGATATATGATTTAAGAGTTTAGGTTTTCCATGCACAAACCGGGCCGATACGGAGGTGATTCGATGTCGTTCGGAGATGATTTCAAATGATTCAAGAGGCGGATTTAAGTAACTTGAGCATGGCGAAGACGATGGTGTGGTCAAATTTTGAATTTAATGAATCAAAAGGTGTATAATTAAATCACAATTCAAAAAGAATTAGTGCATATTGATAGAACTAAAGTTTGAAGGATATAACAAACTTCACAAAAGGAATGAGTGCATATTGATAGAACTAAAGTGAATATTGCTCTGACATTTAAAATCGGCTAATATTTTAAATTTTGTGATATAACAGAGAATTGACCTGACTTCATTTAAATGTGGCCTGACTTCGTACACATGCGGTCTGATAAAGTACATAATGTTCTGAAGTGTTAAAGTACCTTGTTCATTGTCTATATACATCACCACCAAGCCTTGTTCGCCCAAGAAAAACACCTCTCGATTCATTAAATTCAAAATCTGACTAACATTTAAAACTTCATTTTCGTAAATTTTGTTACATAACAGAGCATTATGTACTTTGTCAGGCCACATTTAAACAAAGTCATGTCATATTTATACGAAGTCAGGTCAATGCTCTGTTATATCACATAATTTCAAATGTTAGTCAATTTCAAATTTCAGAGCAATATTCACTTTATCAGGCCATATTTGTACGTTGTCAGGTCATTACTCTGTTATATTAACATTAAATTTGAAACAAACATTCAGTATTGACAAAGTGCTTTGATCCTGGTGTAATATTTTGGCTTGTTGAATGCATATTTTGCAGCTTGTTGGTGCTTTCTGGTAGTTGCTAGTGATAGAGCGAACTGATACTTGTTGGCGGTAAGCATGTTCTAGCAATAATTCAACCTGCACTACACACTCCTTGTATTGTAATAGCAATCTGCAGGAAATGAGTGACTACACTAAATGACACAATATCAGTGGCTCTGCTCTTGATACTCAATGTACAACAGATGGTGATAATCCACCATTAAATTTTGGCATCTTCTCATAGGTTGTTTCTTGGTTTATGATGAAGGCTAGTGGTCCATTCTATCCATTGCGTACTGGAAGGCGAGACAACAATGCTTCATTTACTACGTATACATGTGGCCTGATAAAGTGGATATTGCTCTGAAATTTAAAATCGGCTAACATTTGAAATTTTGTGATATAACAGAGCATTGACCTGACTTCGTATAAATGTGGCCTGACTTCGTACATATGTGGTATGATAAAGTACATAATGTTGTGAAGTATTAAAATACCTTGTTCATTGCCTATATACATCACCACGACACCAAGCCTTGTTCGACCCAAGAAAAACACCTCTCGATTCATTTAATTCAAAATCTGACCACACCATCGTCTTCGCCATGCTCAAGTTACTTAAACTCGACTCTTGAATCATTTGAAATCATCTTCGAACGACATCGAATCACATCTGTATCGGCCTAAGTAGAATGGAGATTTATGCTATAATGCTTGTAATATCGTAACTGAAATGTAAAATTATATGATTTTTAATAGAAAATTATTTCTTTAAATTTATAAATATACACATGACTATGGTAAGAGATAGGGAAAAATAGTTTAAAATTTAAAGTTAATATAACAGAGTATTGATTTGACTATGTACAAATGTGGCATGATAAAGTGGATATTGCTCTGAAATTTAAAATCGGCTAACATTTGAAATTTTGTGATATAACAGAGCATTGACCTGACTTTGTAAAAATGTGGCCTGACTTCGTACATATGTGGGCTGATAAAGTACATAATGTTATGAAGTTTTAAAATACCTTGTTCATTGCCTATATACATCACCACGACACCAAGCCTTGTTCGACCCAAGAAAAACACCTCTCGATTCATTAAAGTGGATATTGTTCGACCCAAGAAAAACACCTCTTCGCCATGCTCAAGTTACGTAAACTCGACTCTTGAATCATTTGAAATCACATCCGAACGATATCGAATCACCTCCGTATCAGCCCGAGTAGAATGAAGATTATTCGAGGAACAATGATAGTAAACGGTTACGATCACTAGAACCATTCTGTTTTCACCCTTGCATAGTCTTTCATTAGACTAACCAATCGGCCTTTATTCCTTGCATGGTTGGTTGGTGTCATCCGTCCTATATGGCACATCAGTGGTTGATTCCAGAAGTTAAAGTAACCTGTTGAAGAAGAAGAGGCTTGCAGACGAAGATTTAAGTGTCAGTGTTTTAAGTTGTTAAGTATTACGGCGGCGAAGCTCGGTGGTGGCCGAAATTGAACAAGGAACAGCCACGGCGGGATTTCTAGGGTTCATGAGATTGAGAGTGAAATTCGATTTTATTCGCGATATAAACCTTCCAATTCCACAGAGATTTTACGCGTCAAGATCATATCTTCGAAACCCATGGGTTGATTGAACAAAATGCGGCAAAAACGGGACCGAAATCGGCCTATGACAGCCATGGATGGTGCTCGCCGAGAGCTTGGGTTGTTTGGAGGAGGAGGATGAACAGTAAACGGTTCGACCCTAATGCTCTGAAGTTTTATGATATAACAGAGCATTGACCTGACTTCGTATAAATGTGGTCTGACTTCGTACACATGCGGTCTGATAAAGTACATAATGTTCTGAAGTTTTAAAGTACCTTGTTCATCGTCTATATACATCACCACCAATTCGACCCCAAGAAAAACACCTCTCGATTCATTAAATTCAAAATATGACCACACCATCGTCTTCGACATGCTCAAGTTACTTAAACCCGGCTCTTGAATCATTTAAAATCACCTCTGAACGACATCGAATCACCTCCGTATCGGCCCGCGTTGTGCATAGAAAACCGGTAACAATGCCACTTTGAAGCTCTTTTTCAATGTCGGTGGAAGATCCTAGACTCTGCGACCTATCTTTGGAGAAACCTTACAGCGTCACAAACCCAAGAACACCGCCCTTGCTACATGGGGTTGTCGTTCGACTAACCAACGAGCTACTTAAAAGAGCCCGTTGTGAATCCCTTTGTATATAGTTTGCTTATCACTGAATCTACTCTTTGTAGAACCGGAAATGAATTTGAGGGGTTCTTTTGACCTTATCGCGGCATTTAGTTGCAAAATTTCCAATTTCATGTGAGGTTCAAGTTTCCAATATATGTTGTACTTGTAATAAAACCTGATTTGTGGTTCTTTGGAGTTGTGAATCCCTTTGTATATAGTTTAGCTGTAAACGAAGAACAAATATCGCCTCGTGATTTGAGTTGCCTCCTTTTGCTTGCATGGAGTTTTCTCCAAAATTAATTAGTGCTGTCTAATGTAAATCCTGGAATGCTTCAGCATCCTCCCTGTTACACTTTTATACAAAATTTCAAATGATGTTCTCTTGTAGAGATTAGAACACATATTAAATAGTAAACATGTGAAAACAAGTAGCAATTTTTAAAGTTTGCTGTATAGATCACTTCGATCAGAACACGGAAGAAAAAACCAACTAAAATAAGAGAGTATTATTCCACCTCATGTAGCAAGGGCGGTGTTGTTGGGTTTGTGACGCTGCAAGGTTTCTCCGAAGATAGGTCGCGAAGTCTAGGATCTTCAAAGTGGAATAGTTACCGGTTTTCTATGCGCAACGCGGGCCGATACGGAGGTGATTCGATGTCGTTCGGAGGTGATTTTAAATGATTCAAGAGTCGGATTTAAGTAACTTGAGCATGTCAAAGACGATGGCGTGGTCAGATTTTGAATTTAATGAATCGAGATGTGTTTTTCTTAGGGTCGAACAAGGCTTGGTGGTGATGTATATAGGCGATGAACAAGGTACTTTAAAACTTCAGAGCATTATGTACTTTATCAGACCACGTGTATACGAAGTCAGACCACATTTATACGAAGTCAGGTCAATGCTCTGTTATATCATAAAACTTCAGAGCATTAGGGTCGAACCATTTACTGTTCATCCTCCTCCTCCAAACAGCCCAAGCTCTCGGCGAGCACCATCCATGGCTGTCATAGGCCGATTTCGGTCCCGTTTTTGCCGCGTTTTGTTCAATCAACCCATGGGCTTCGAAGATATGATCTTGACGCGTAAAATCTTTGTGGAATCGGAAGGTTTATATTGCGAATAAAATCGAATTTCACTCTCAATCTCATGAACCCTAGAAATCCCGCCGCGGCTGTTCCTTGTGCAATTTCGCCGCCGCAATTGCCACCACCATTAGTTTGTGCCCTTGCGTCCCCTTCGAAAGCCCTCTTATCCCGATGTCGTAGCTTCACCGACGAGCCCTAATTTGGCCCTTGAACAAACTTGTAAGTTTAATTAAGAATGAGAAGGTGGGAGGGGAGGCGAGCGACGCGGAGCGGTGGAGGCTGGTCGCCGGAGGAGCACGAAGAACACCAGGATGCGAGTCGAGCATAAAGAAGACGCAGAAAAACTGTGGAGGCAGCGGCGACTCGAGACGGATCGAAGGCAGAGGGGAGGCGTGCTCGAAGGCGGGAGGTGTTGAGGATGCTCCGAGAAGCCTCTGCTTTTGATGCCGATGCTGCCACCATTGGAGCTGAGGGGAAGGTGAGTGGTATATGTGGGGGAGAAGACTAAACCCTGTTATCAAATGTTAAGAAGCAATTAACAGTTATTAAGAGTAGAGTTTTATCAAAAGAAAAGATAAAAGTAAATATGAATTTATCTTTTTTTAAAAATAAAGTTCTGCAGCTTTATGGTAGTTTTGCTATACTTTTTAAAATGTGATATTTTTACAAACGGGCTATTGGAATCTGGTAGTTTTTGCTAATGCTTCTTATACCCCTGGTTTCAGAAATTGCACTGTTTTCATCCTACGCATTTCTCTCAAATGTTTCATACTAAAGAGCAAAAATTAATTTGAAATATATAATATTATAATGTTATGAAATCACGTTGTGGAAGGCCTAATATCCAGTAATTAATTAACCAAGTGTTACATGATGATTCATTAATTTGGAATCTCGAGTAGAATTAACTGATAACTATATGGTACTCAATTTGGAATCTGACTAGACCTTACTTGATAATTTATATGGATTTTGAAGGGTAATTTTTAAAAGTAAACTAATTTTTACATATAATTATCCAGCATCACATCCTATTCTAATCCACACCACACCTTCTTTCCAATTTGACTTTATTAATCTTCATGATTTTTTTTTCAGAGTCCGTTTCGGGTACAACTAGTTGTTAATGTACAATTTACGAAGCAACATGGAGCGTTGGATTGTACAACGAACGAACGTGATTAAAAGCTGGATAAAACAAAAGCTGATGACACGCACGCTACTGAAGTCATTTAAGATGACAAATTTGTAAATTTGGGAAAACTCAACATATCTTTCCAAAACAACCCTCTAACTCTTCCAAAAGCAAAGTCTCGGTTTTTGTTCCTCTTTTCCCCATTCTCTTTCTCAAATCCCCAACTTTTTACCAATTTTTTCTCCCTCTCCTATCTCCATTAAAATCACCATTAAAACTCCAACAAAGCTTCACACAATACATCCAAACAACAAACTTCATTGTCCTTGTCCACCTATTTTTGTTAGTCTCGTTTATTAGGTTCAATGGAAACATTCAATACAAAGACAAGAGAAGATAGCTCAACAAATAACGAAGCACAACAAAGGTAAAATCCATGCTCTACAACTTCGTTTTCACTTTTAATGTTTTCAATTTTGTTATTTGCTTAAAACAACTTGAATTTCGATGAACATAAATACTTTAGGATTCATAGTCAAATTGAAAATCAATAACTTGTTTTGAACTATTGTGCTAACCTAAATTGTGAAAAATTGCATTCGTTGTAGTGTTTTTATGGTTCATAGGTACCATTGAATCTAATTTGTTGTAAAAACTTTAGGGTTGTCTAGATTTAAAATGTTTTAGGGTTCATATAAAGGATAATAGATTGTGCAGATGATTGTGTTCATGTCTTAAGGTTATAATTTCATATATAATCATCTAAGGTTCATATCTAGTCATTTAAAAAGTTGTTCAAATAATTGATTTATCATAGCCTATTAGCTCAATTGGTAGAGCAATGTGTTGGTACACGTGGATGATGGTTCAAATCCCTCATAGGCTAGCTACATATTATGGTTATGAAAAGTCTAAGTTCAAGTTGGATTCACATGTATCATGTTCAAGTTCATATATAGTCTCCTAAGGTTCATAATTATTTTCATGCTTTATGAATAATAGAAACGTAATGGTTCATATCTAAAATGTCATTGTTCACATATAAACATCTAAAGTTCATATCTATTCTTTTGAAAACTATATCTTTTTCTCAATACTTCAAGCACCAGATAAATAAACTAAAAGGTTCATATTTTATGTGTCAAGGTTCATATATAGCAATATAATGTTCATATATATTGATGTTGATTTTCATATTAATCTCATTGTGGTTCATTTCATTTTGTGTCTTTATCACGACTCTCTCAGATTCTTCACGTGAAATGTCTAAATAAATGTGAAACAAATTGATTGTCAACCATAGAGGACATTCATCCATGTCCAACTCACACCATCTCTCTCGGACATTTCATCAAACATCTTGTGGGCTTCTTTCAAGAAAAAAAAATAAAAACTAAGAAAAACCAAAATAAATAGCATCAAAGTGATCCATTAGATCAACACAACGATGCAAAATTTTGGTTATCAATGAATATAATTAGCACAACCAAGACAACCATTCAATCAATTACAACTTCTGCCGAAAACCATGTTAGGTTCATAAATATAACCGAAATGTTCATAATTAAACACATGAGGAATCCGCGCATATTTCAAGACAAACAGAGATATCATGGACTCACAATATCTCTCTCAGGTATTTAATCGAACACCTTGTGTGCACCACTTAATTAATCTATCCTAACCAAATCAAAAGGTTCTCAAAGCTGGTAATGATACATCTCCACTAACAACAATTCAAACTCATCCAACAAAGTGGAATCAAAAGAGACACTAGATCAAAAGACAATTCAGACTCATGTTACAATCTAGAACATCAAAATCTGATTTTTTTTTTATGTAAAACATCAGCAAAACTGAGATTCTAGTAACAAAACATGACATTGCAACAATTCAAACTCTAGAATAGTCATTAACATCAGGCTCATCGTATCTATCACATGAACACTCTGGACATTATTCTCATGAGACAAGTCACAACTACCAGCAATTGAAGTTGATGCACACGCTAAAATACATAGACAATGTAAATGAAATATTAAAGAGCATGTCAGGTTCATTATTAACTCCATAATGTTCATTATTAATAGGATTATATTCATAATGCGTGCATATTCGTAAACCAACAAAGAAGAAGAAGGATGGACTGTCAATGGCAAAAACCCAAAACGCGAATTCTGGAGTTCGATAAAAAATCAGCAACAAATTTGATTATACTGCATAAAAATGACATTGCACAATGGAAGAAGCAAACAATCAATCAATCCTACAAGTAAACCTCGATAAAATTTCAATTTTTTTTTGAAGCAAATCAGTTCCTCGTCCATGGAGGGTGGAAACGAAGAACACACCCTAAAAAGCTAAAATTTGAAGCCAATATGAACGTAAACAAATTATATTGAACAATCTAGATCGATTTTGTAGAATCCAGTAAAAAATCAACGAATTGAATCATCAAAGAGTAGATATTGCATGAAAAGGAGGGACTCGACACAAATGAAAATGGAGAATGAGGGGGAAGAAAGACCACAAAATGACGAAATTGGCCTCCATTTAATTTGGTCTTCAGCTGAAATGCGCCTCTATACCAGCCGTTGATCAACTCTATCTGACAGTGCGAAATGCTCTCATAGTAAGAGTGCGTTGTACATGATCCTAAATCTTTATTTTAATTCAAAAAAACTGAAAACCAAACTTCATTAGCAGTGTCTTAGAAAATCAAACCTAAATCACCAAAAAAATCATTCAGTAACACTACAAAAAGTTGTCGTTGTTGCTTCACGTAAATATCAAAACAAAAAATTGAGATTCTTTCAAATTTACCTTTATTAACTCACAAAGCTTAGTTGCCTGTGTGAGGAGAAATAAAATTGAATTTTTTTATTTTTGGAAAATGAGTCGATGGAAAAACCCTAACCAAACGCCACCCCTCTACCTCGGCTCCTTTCACCACCCCAAAACCCTTCAAATTCTTGCCATTAATCTTACAAGTTACAAATCCTCTTAATTTGTAAGAATGATCAATGAAATCCTTATCCTCTCTCTTGCAAAGACTTAATTGTGATCCCATAACCTTGTTTAGGTCAAATCTCTCCCTAATTTTGGGAACCCTTAATTCATTTGAAGCTAACAACAATGGTGATTCTGTTGCTCCTCTTCTTCCCCTTTTAGGAATGGGTTTTCCTGTTTCCCGGATGTCGGTTTGAGGGAGGTCGCACCAGTCTGCTCTTTGAAGGCCCTGACTATCGACATGATGAATCCCTATGTTTGAGGTGGAAGCTATTGGAAAACAACATGGGGCGAGGTGGTGGTGGCTTGGCTGGTGTGCTATGGGTCGACGATGGTATGTCGCGGCCTCACCCACAAATGGCTTCAACCGATCATCGCTCGTCGGGCTTCGACCATGTCAACTGCTCCAACAGTGAATGGTTATTCCTCTACCGTGCAAGAACAAGAACAAATTCTCATCAGGATTGATTATGAAAATCAGTCCTTTTTGGACCCCTTTCTTCGAGCTTCGGCGAATTCCTTTCGTTTGGGAAACAACTGTACGGGCTTGAACTGGACATGTCGGATCTGGCTTGAACAAGTGTGGTTTCAAGACGGTGTGGTTTCAAGCAGGTGTGTAAATACTTCGTTGCTTTTGTCAAGCTGATCTTGGGTTTAGACCGAGTTGTTCTGGGCGTTGCTGTGCTGAGGCTTCCGAAGATCCTTCATTTAGATGGGGGCAACGTCGTGGTGGTCCAACTTGCACTTCGCGATTTTCGGTGGCACTTCTCTTCTAGTGTTGTGCTCACCATGCTCTTTTCCCTAGTTCGTTTAGGCTTTTCATTGCTTGTTGTATTTTCGTTGCTTATGTTTTTTGTTTTTGTTTGTTCTTCATGCTTGTTTGTCCAGCTGCCGTTTTCGGCCCCTCGATTTACTACACATTGTCATATATGGTAAATCGAATGTTTATCTTATCAAAAAAAATGATTTTTTTTTCTAGAAGTACTAAATTTATAGGTTTCAGACTTTTAGGTCTAGAACATGAAAAAAGTTGTTTTCTTTTCGGACTCTAATTTGGTGATGGCGTAGGGTTGTATTTCTACATAGAGAACGAATTGATACGGATGATTATTGAATTTTTATGTTTTTTCACTAATAGTTAAAAAAACATCACCAATTTCGAATATTTATAAAAGGGTAGTTATGTCTTAATAATAGTAAAGATGAAATATATAATAAAACTACGTGTGATGATAGGCAAGTCCCTTTTTATATAATCATTTTTTTTTATAATATATAATCAGAACATAAAATGACCTAGAAAACAACCCCCGACAAACTAAAAAATTAAGTCTTGGTTTTTTACTACATAAATCTTCATTCTTCACTTGCCATTTGCCAATGCAGATATGTGGTTTTTTTACTACGTACACTACATATATCTTCACTTGCCAATTGCCAATGCAGATATTTGTGGGGTTAGTTCGTGGAAAATTCTACTTGAGAATGAGTCAAAGTGAGTTAGAGATGGACAATGAAAAGGTAGAAGTTGACTGGAAAAGGAGTCAACCACCATTTAATGGAAAGTATCCCATTTCCTTGTTTTTTCTTAGTTTGATTACAAAGTTTTTCAAATTCCTCTTGATTGTTGCTCTGCTAATTGCTATTTCGAATCAATGATCAATAAGAAAAGTAGCCTATGACTTAGTCAATATTCCCGTCTCAAGATTGATTTTTATGTGTGATGATCTACGATGAACCGATCACCAATAATCTGAGGTTGAGGTGACGCGCCCGACCATGAATTCATAACTCCTCTCTTACAATGTTGTTAACATGATTATTGCGAGAATGAATATCATAGTCCTCCACTCCTCGACCTTTGGCTATGGTAGGTTCTAAACGAGTCTCTAACTTCTATTTTGTTTCAGTAAATTCCTCATCTCATTCATTTTGTTTAACTAATAGGGTTCGCATGCGCAAGCGCACGCGGGGATTGATGCAATTATTTCATAAGAATAATAACGAAGTAGATGTAATAATCAAGCAGATTATGCAACAACGCATTGAGTAATATATGATTAAAGATAAAAACATGGGCTTTTTAATGAACCATCTGAACAAGGTTAAAAATGTTTGTTTGGCTGGCTCAATTGTTTATCACATAATGGATCATTGCTTGACATCATCTTTGGGCCATACCCATGCGTGCCTGTGGATCTGTGGTTCAGTGAATAGGCTTGCCTGATATGTGGTTGTAATAGATTTAGCGCGAGGACCATGTATGATGTGGACTGGTAAGTTTTGGTGAAATGTGAACTTCGTATGGTTAAGAGGGGCACATGCCCTAATATTCAGGTTGTAAGTAGATGTATAATTCTTAACTTCCTAACTTTTAGTGATAGAATGTTGCACTGATAAGATTTAGTGAAATGTGCATATTGGATTGAACCAGCCTAGACCCTAACTGTATTATATTCCTAAACTAGGATATACTTTTTTTTTGTCCGCATAAAATAATTGTTGAGTTCTTGTTAAATACCCCCCTGCATTTATTGATATTTGGTGGCGCCGAAAAACGCTTCGGTTTCCTGTGCTGGTATTGGCGTGTTGAGAAAGGGATTAATGTGTTGAAGTGGTTTATGTCAGAGTTGTCATTATTGCGGTTAAGAGTTCTAATGTGGTGGTTGGCCTGGGTACCCGTCACAAATCATAGATGGCTTTTAAATACCCCCTCAAGCGCCGGTGCCCTAATCTCTTGTCCTATCGTCTTCTGATCTTGTTCATCATCTTTCTCTCTACTACCCTTATTCTCTCGTCGGTGTTTGCAGGTGTGGATTATTCTTGGCTTTCCTTGTTGTACGCATGTGAAAGTTAGTTATTTGCCTCTTTTGGCCTTTTAGTCGCTTCTGTGTTCTTCTTGCGCTTCTTGAGTTTGTTTTGGGTTGGATGTTAGATAGTGTGTTGCTTGAATGTGGGGGCGTCGATGTCGTTGTGCACATTTCTATTTAGGGCTATGTCTGTTCTATTTCATGCGTGGTGTGTAATGTTCTTCCCTCCAGTCTGTATGAATCTGTACTGTATTCTGTGTTGTTGTGGTTCCTAGGAAACAGAAGATGGATTTGAGGGCGGAAGATGTTGTTTGTATTTGAGTGGTTTTCCCAATTTGTATATTAGTAATAAAAAATCACATACCCGTAATTCTTTCTCAATTTGTTAATGTCCTCTTGTATATGCTTGTCCAGTATGTTGTTCATAATTTGGGCGTTTAATGTAGGCGGGCTTTAAGGGGTTGTTTTTTAAGAAATTGGGCTATATTTATGCTGGATAGTTTGGTTCCCTAAAGTGTGTATCACTGATGTTTACTTCTTTTGCTTTCGCCCACTCGTGTTGTGTTATTCGTTGTTCCTGATGCTTTGGTCCTTAAACGTATTTGTGATTGATTCTGTTTCGTCCTTCACAAGGATGACATGTCCAACGTGCCTCATTTTATCAGTAGAGCACACATTGCAGACGAACATATACGTCGAACTATTCAATCTGATGAAGGTGGCCAGCGAGGCCGAGTTTCCCAGGGGAGGTTATGCATGTTTCCTTGTGCAACGCGTAATTGATTATCATCTCCTGGTTAAAATATTCCTAATGTTGTTCATGTTTATTTCAGGAAAAATGATGATCCACGATACGTGGCAGTTTTACATGGAGAAAATTATTGAGGGGGACAAACAGATGGAAGGGCTAGAGAGGGAAACGGCTAGGCTGAGGCGTGAAATCGCCTCATTGGACGTCGCCGGCGCTCGGACCCATGCGGAACTGGGGAAGATCAAAGTGAAGTTTATATTGGTAAGCTTTCCCCGAGATTTTTTTTTGTTTCCATGTTTGTTATTACCTGACTTTGTTTGTTGGTCTATGCAGCTTGAATGGGATTCGCTCTTTAACGACATATATATTAAGAGGGCGCTTGCGTACGCTGATCGCCTGAAGGCAACTTTGATGGCCGACTACATCGACTGATGTAGGGCTGTTTAGAGTTATTTATATAGCCTTTATATTTGTATGGGTTTTTTGGGTACCCCACATTTTGATTGGGCTTTGTGGAAGGTGGTAGGGTGTATGTGGGAGTTTGGGTAGGATGCGATGGTTATATATAGGGACGTGTTGTGGGGTTTACATTGTTTTTGTAATGTGCAATGTAATCTATGTACTGACGACGAATACGTAATAATATTTAATGGTTCATTATGTGGCTGGTGTTAATCCTTTTTGCTTTCGTTTGTCTGCGTGTTTTTTTGCTACATTGATCCAGCATGTTGGTATTTGGTAGCATCAAATAAACTTGGAAAAACACTCTCCCTGTCATTATTTTATGAACAACACGTATGGTTAGAAATAAAAACATGGGTTGTTTAATGAATCGTCTGAACAAGGTTAAAAACGTTACTAACAAACATCGAAACCAAGTGTATTTCCAAATGCTACTAACAAACATAAGTTATTATAAGACTATCATTAAGAACTGTTTTGATTCATGCTCTAGTGGCCTGACGCAAAGAAGATCTTATAATCATTGCCATAACTTTTGTTCTATCCGCTCCTCTTTTTACCGTTCTTTCTTACACATCCAGACCTGAATATCCTTCTCTAAAATAGGTGTTCCCTTCTCACTACACATTTTGACATTGATTCTTTGTGTACATAGCTATAAGTATTTATGAACTCCAGTGGGTACATTTTGCAATTGTCATCTACTGCAGAATCTACACCTCTATATTTGATCAAAACTCCTGAAAATCTTTCGATCAAATTTGTATTCATCATATCGACATCTTCATTCATAGGACTTAATTTGCTCAACCACAGAAAATGGAGTATCTTGGTAAAGGTCCAGGCATTTCTGGGAAAATGATTTGCACCAAAAGATAAAGGCAATTTGCATCGTTGGTAATGTAGTATGAAATTTCAATTTTTTTTGATTAAAGCCTGATAACAAGAATTTGTCGTGCTAATTCCTACTATGCAAAATATCCAAACAAACCTTAAACCGTAGTCCTAGGCAAGTAAGGGTCGAGTCCGCAGGGAGACAGAGTCTATCTTAATATGCAATTTGTATGTCAATCCAAAGTAACCAAAGGGGGGTTTTGTATGTTTTAATGAATCTAAGCATGCAAAAGTATTCAAACTAAAAGTTGATGAATTCAGTGATGGGAAAAGCACTTAGTCAAACAACATCCACTATTCGTATGACAATTGATCCTAGATACTCATTCAAAATCTCATGCAATGGAAATTCCAATTCATTTTCAGATATAACTAATAGCACAACCAGATACTATTAGCACTAATTAATTAAACAATCCCGAAACTATCAAGATTCAGTTTAACAGCAGCTTTACGGATAGGAATATAGTTGGATACAATTTTAGCATAAAACAACCAGCTTTTATCCTAGAATGTAAATCAGTTCTCTTCTGCATAAGACTAGCACAACCAGATACTAGCACGATGCAGTTGCTACTCTGAAATAGATATGCTCAACCAGTAAGAATCTAAATCTAGCAATAGATCAATAACAACAAACCCTAGTTGATCAGACTAGAAATTATCAATATCAATCATAAGCAATCAAGCAAGAGAATAGATAAAATCCATGTAAAAGATTAAGAACGAGAATCTCACAACTGAATCAAAACGAAAGCTTCAGCGTCAGACTAAGCAAGAGAGGCTTAGTTCTTCATAGTAAGGTACGTAGAATGAAAAGTGAAATTAGGGTTCGAGAGATATAAAACAAACCTCTTTCTCTCCCCTTAAATACTAAAAGGAAATAAAGTCTAAATTAACCTAAAACGAAAATACTAAAACCATAATAAAATAATCCAAAATAAAACAGATCTGGAAATGGGCTCGGTGGGCTTCTGACAGCGGCGGTCGCTGCATCATCTGCGGCGGTCGCCGTAATCGCGGCGGTCACTGGCTTTAAATGGCGGTCGCCGTTCTTAAGTCGTAGCCATGGTCGCTGGGAATCCTTTGCCGGCGGTCGCCGCGATGTGAACGGTGGCCGCCGTGAAGCCATTTCTTCAGTTCTTCGTCTCTTCAGCTCCGAATGCTCCCAAGGCCTCCAAAAGTGTGTCTTCAGCACCTCCTCGCCAATACTTCATACTCCTTGGCGTCTTCTACTGGTGGCTTCATCCTCAGTGTTTCCTATGATCTCCAAAACAGCTCAAACACCTCCAAAAACACCAACTTCGCCCCCAAACGCCATACACATGAATGTGTCTAAATCTACCCGAATGGCACCAATAAACCCTCTAATGACTCTTAGTTAAGCCCTACAAAGTAGTGCTTATCAAACTCCCCCATGCTTAGACCTTTGCTCGTCCGCGAGTAAACTAATAAAGAGCCTACTCCTCCAATGCAGCATCCAAGGTCTCAGGAAGCATATCCTCAAACTAAGAGTCACCTAACCCATGCCAAGCTCATGGCACCAATCTCATTCACAACACATCAACACTCAACAAGCTTAAGGGGCAAGTAGAGTACTTCCCCCAAGCTAAACCCGGACATCCAATAGTGTGAGTAACCTCTAATCCTAGCCTCCATCTATTGCTCCTTATGTCTCCCAGAGTGACCTACCCGACAATCCTTCTTTGACTCCTCTTCTTATGACGCCTCGCCAAGAATAATGAGAAATCCTAAAATCAATCTTCTTATTTTTCGCTCGTTTTGCCAAGGCGCCCTTTCGGGTTTTCACCAAGCCACTCATTTCATTTTCCAATAGATGTACTCACATAAGATCACGTCACTCTTGACCACATATTACCCCAGCCTAATGCTGGTCCAAGCCACCTGCTTATTACCTAGGCCTCCCTTTCGGGTTTTCGACCTATCCCAGGATTTCAATGATAGCCTTTTTTTCAAATTTTTGGTATTTTCTCTTTATTCATTTTTCTCCTCAATGACGTAGCAAGAATAGAACTCTCCCCCATGCTTAAACATTGTATTGTCCTCAATGTAATGAAAGACAAAAATAGAAGCACAGGGAAAAGCAAAAAAAAATTAACTCACAACGTCGCCGAGCGGGCTTGGACACTTCCTTTGTTGCTGGCAGTCTTCTCAATAAACGTCCATGTCTCGGGTGTCGGCATCAACGCCATAATCTTCATCTACTGTGCAACCATAGGGAACCACTGTGGTGAATAGTGGTATGGCATGTAGGGCGGGGTTGCACGGCCTTCAACGAACACAAAAATAGGGCCCAGATGTAATCGTGGTGTGGGCCCTAGTATTCCTCCTCCTCAGCTGCCAATTATAGGGTCATCATCGTTGTCAAATACAAAGTGGGGCTAATGTCTTCTCCTTGACAACATAATGCGCATCATCTCTCCATAGGAAACGCTGGGCAACTGGCCTCCGGTAGAACCTCTTTTTTTTTTGACTTTTTCTTCCCGTTTAAGGTCTTTTCGGGGTATTTTATTTTCGTCTTTTGCTCCCCATTTAAGGTTTTTTCGGGGCCCATTTTTTTTAGATAAAATAAAAAGAAAGCGAACCTGAGAATGGCGGCGATCGCCGTAATTAAACGGCGGTCGCCGTCATTTGCCGCAAGCAAAGTGTCGGAGGAGGGGGTTGGCGGCGGTCGCCGTAAGGGGGGCGGCGGTCGCCGCTTCTCCTTCTTCACTTGGATACGCTTCCTGCAGGTTAGTTCGACACAGAAAGCAAAAACTAAAAGGAAAAACAAAAGAAAATGACTAAGGGAAAGGAAATAAACTACCTAATATCGGGTTGCCTCCCGAGAAGCACCTTAGTTAATGTCGTTGGGTCGACATACTACTCGAACAACCTCAATCCATATCATCAGGTTCCTTAGGAACCTTCTCATTCATTACCTCCTTCCTGAACCACTCATGGAAAGGTTTGAACCTTAGACCATTCTTCTTCTTCAGCGGCTCCTCCACCTTGACCTTCTTAGTCGCGTCTCCCCCATACTTAGATCGATTAGGGGGGTGTTTAGCCTCAACTTCAGATACCTGCACCAAAGAGGGAACGAGTTTCTCGCTCGGAGTTAGCGGTAAAGGCGATTTGCCTGGTAGCTCCAGAGGAAGCTTATAGTAAGCGTCCAACTCAGTGACAACTTTCTGTGAGTTAGTAGATGAAGCAAAATACAAGCTAGAATCAACAATGATAGATTGCCTGTCATCTAGGTGTTCCTCATCAAAAACGTCTTGCACCACAGGCTCAAGTACATCAAGTGCACACAAAGAGTGATCATCAGAAGGATATTTCATGGCTTCATAGATATTGTAGTTAATAGTTTGGCCATCAAATTCCATGGTTAAAGCACCAATACTCACATTAATCTTAGTGTTGGCAGTTTTCAGGAAAGGTCTCCCTAACAGAATAGGGGCTGCATGCTTATCATGTTCCATATTGAGCACATAGAAGTCAGCAGGAAAAGTAAGATCACCAACCCTAACCAAAACATCCTCCACTATCCCTATAGGACGCACACTAGATCGATCAGCTAACTGAATGAAAATATTGGTCGCATGCATGAGTCCTAATCGTAAGGATTCACAAAGAGATGAAGGTAGAACATTAATGGAAGCACCCAAATCTAACATAGCTTTATTGAACTTTGTATCTCCAATAGTGATGGGAATGGTGAACATACCTGGGTCGCCACACTTCTTAGGTAAGCGCTTTGAAACACAGCAGAAATATGTTCGCTTACCTTTACCTTCTTCTTGCTGTTCCTATCCTGATTCCTCTTTGTGGTGCACATCTGCTTCAAGAACTTTGCATAAAGAGGGACAAACTTGATCAAATTTAGGAGAGGAATGTTGACCTCAACGTTTCTGAACATCTCAAACATGTCCTTGTCCTGCGCAAGTGGCTTGGTACGCTTCAAAGCAGATGGGAATGGTGGAACAGGCTTCCAATCAGGAAAAAATGGAGTTTCAAACTCCTTCTCAGCCTCCTACAGGGAGGCGGCGGTCGCCGTAAGAAGGGCGGCGGTCGCCGCTGACATCTTCAGAAAAACCGAGATTTTGATCACCGTCACGGCGGGCGCCGTTCTCTGGGCGGCGGTCGCTGTAATCGCGGCGGTCGCTGCCATTTATGCGGCGGTCGCCGTGATTTAGGCGGCAGTCGCCGTCTTTTATTTCCTCCAGATCCGAACTGTCTTCTTCAGCTTCTTCAGTATTTGTTTCTTCAAGCCTTTTTCCACTCCTCAGAGTCACAGCACTGACATTACGAATGTTCGGGTTTGCTTCCGTCTGAGATGGAAGTTTACCAGAAACGTTGGCGTCAAGATTACTCACCACTTGAAATATCTGACCAACCTGCCTTTCCAAGTTCTGAATGCTGGCTTGTGTAGTCTCTTGGAATTGCAATTGGTTCTTAGTCAACTTAGCAACATTGTCATTGAGATTGGCGTTGCTCTGGATCAGCATCTTCATCATGTCATCCATATACGGTGAAGGATTCGAGCTCTGCCCTTGAGGATTTGGCACAAATGGCTGCCTAGGTTGTTGAGGATTACCCTGTTGTTGATTTGGGTCTGGGTCTCTCCATCTGAAATTGGGATGATTCCTCCAACCAGGATTGTATGTATTAGAGTAAGGATCATGCCTGGGTCTCTGCTGATATCCTCCTACTGCATTCACTTCCTCTTGTAGAGTAGGACACAAATCAGTAGGATACAAGTCGTCATGACAAATCTCACAGGCCTTAGCCTGCTGAGGTGTACCTTTCAGTTTCAGACGCCTCACCTTCTCTCTCAGCACATCAAAATCAGCCTGATCAATCTTTGATTGAGAAGTAGCAACTACCAAGCTTTGGGAGCCTCTCCCACTGTACTGTCTAGAGTCATCAGCCAGAGTAGCAAATATCTCTTGAGCCTCTTCATAAGTCCTCTTCAGAATATTCCCACCACATGCAGAATTTACCATCCGACGATCATCTTCACGGAGTCCTCCATGCAGATAAAGAATCAGATCATGATTAGCATAACCATGGTAGGGGCAACTCTTCACCAGTTTCTTGAAGCGTTCATAGTAGTCATAGAGAGACTCATTAGACAGTTGCTCTACTTTGCAGATCTTCTTCTTGAGCTGATTAGATTTGATTTTCGGAAAGTATTTATCAAGAAACACCTTCTTCAAATTCACCCAAGTAGTGACGCTTCCTGGGGGTAAAGAATGATACCAGTCCTTAGCAGAGTCCTTCAGAGAAAAGGAGAAGACTCTCAACCTCATCTGATCTTCAGTAATATCAGATGGCCGCATGCTGGTGCAGACCTCAAGGAATTCATCCAGGTGTTAAATAGGATCCTCAAGTGGGGTTCCACTGAATTTCAGGAGTAAATGGACTACTCCTGTCTTAAGCTCAAATTTAACCCCATCACCAAGGGCAGGGAATTGCACAGCACGAGTTGGTTGCTCCAATTTAGGAGCTGTCAAGGACTCAAGAGTAACACGAGCTGCCATTCTTTCAGCTTCCTGAAGTAGTATATTCGCAGCCCTACGAGCTTGAAGAAAAGTTCTCTCGATTTCTGGATAAAAAACTAGAGATATATTATTAGTAACACGGGTGTGAACCATAAGATAGGTTCACACCAAGATTGGCACACAAATCACACACACAAAATAGAGTATTGCCTCCCCGGCAACGGCGCCAATTTGATAACAGGAATTTGTCGTGCTAATTCCTACTATGCAAAATATCCAAACAAACCTTAAACCGTAGTCCTAGGCAAGTAAGGGTCGAGTCCACAGGGAGACAAAGTCTATCTTAATATGCAATTTGTATGTCAATCCAAAGTAACCAAAGAGGGATTTTGTATGTTTTAATGAATCTAAGCATGCAAAAGTATTCAAACTAAAAGTTGATGAATTCAGTGATGGGAAAAGCACTTAGTCAAACAACATCCACTATTCGTATGACAATTGATCCTAGATACTCATTCAAAATCTCATGCAATGGAAATTCCAATTCCTTTTCATATATAACTAATAGCACAACCAGATACTATTAGCACTAACTAATTAAACAACCCTGAAACTATCAAGATTCAGTTTAACAACAGCTTTACGGATAGGAATATAGTTGGATACAATTCTAGCATAAAACAACCAGCTTTTATCCTAGAATGTAAATCAGTTCTCTTCTGCATAAGACTAGCACAACTAGATACTAGCACGATGCAGTTGCTACTCTGAAATAGATATGCTCAACCAGTAACAATCTAAATCTAGCAATAGATCAATAACAACAAACCCTAGTTGATCAGACTAGAAATTATCAATATCAATCATAAGCAATCAAGCAAGAGAATAGATAAAATCCATGCAAAAGATTAAGAACGAGAATCTCACAATTGAATCAAAACGAAAGCTTCAGCGTCTGACTAAGCAAGAGAGGCTTAGTTCTTCATAGTAAGGTACGTAGAATGAAAAGTGAAATTAGGGTTCGAGAGATATAAAACAAACCTCTTTCTCTCCCCTTAAATACTAAAAGGAAATAAAGTCTAAATTAACCTAAAACGAAAATACTAAAACCGTAATAAAATAATCCAAAATAAAACAGATCTGGAAACGGGCTCGGTGGGCTTCTGACAGCGGCGGCGGTCGCTGCATCATCTGCGGCGGTCGCCGTAATCACGGCGGTCGCCGTTCTTAAGTCGTAGCCATGGTCGCTGGGAATCCTTTGCCGGCGGTCGCCGCGATGTGAACGGCGGCCGCCGTGAAGCCATTTCTTCAGTTCTTCGTCTCTTCAGTTCCGAATGCTCCCAAGGCCTCCAAAAGTGTGTCTTCAGCACCTTCTCGCCAATACTTCATAACTCCTTGGCGTCTTCTACTGGTGGATTCATCCTCAGTGTTTCCTATGATCTCCAAAACAGCTCAAACACCTCCAAAAACACCAACTTCGCCCCCAAACGCCATACACATGAATGTGTCTAAATCTATCCGAATGGCACCAATAAACCCTCTAATGACTCTTAGTTAAGCCCTACAAAGTAGTGCTTATCAAAGCCTTTTCTGTATTTTATAGAGATCCATAACCAAGCCATAACATAAATTCTAAAAAAATAGGGTCTTGAATTTTTATGAGTATTGGCCACAGGTAAGAACTCACCAAGCTAGCACAAGTCATTCCATGTTGTGTTTTGTGTGTCAATATGGGAAATACCTATCTATAATCTCCACCAAAAATTAATCTAGTCACAAACAAATCTTATTTGAACAGGTAAGAAAAAGCAAGGGCACGTGTTGGAGGAAATGACATATACTAACGTAATGCCTTTCTTCAATCTTTTACGCTAGTATACTGCAAGTAATTTTAATTGAAATAAAAATCTAAATCGTATTCTATATAAATTTGCTAATAATGTGTTAATTTAATACCTTTATGAAAAAACAATAAGTGATTCACACATATATATATATAACCTTAGCAAATATAATTACCACCCCTATATAAATACAAAATCAGCAACACAACATTCGTCATAGTAATCCCATATCCTATAGACAAAAAAATGCCCTTTTTAGCATCATCGACCACACAAAACCATCTACTGCATAGCCTGCATACAAAAAGAACACACAAAAGTAACTACAGTATGATTCATTACAAATAACATCGTTGCTTCATGGAGGAGCATGAGCTCACACCATAACAACACTAAACCATCAGAAAAGAAGCGTATCACATATATACCATATGTTCATTTTCAGAAGTAGCGTTTCACCCACAGTCTAGACATCATATATAGTTGTAGAGAGAAGACATCATATACTACATCTTTTAACATCCACCTCACAGTCTTGTGATCTTCAAGCAAAGTCGCCACATGACACATTAGCATTTCAGTCTTCTCACTACGAAATGTCGTGCTCAGCTTGTCTATAAATGAAGCACGATCCTGTTACACAAGCATTTTCCATAATACAAACACAAAGAAAAGAGTTGAGAATGTATAAGACAATGATTTCACTCAAATAAGTGTACACAAGGTAAATAGAAAGGATAAATATATGCTCTATCAATAACAATAATAGAACGTTCAGAGTTGTAAACCATATAACTAATATACGTGCATACAAATACGATAAAGTATATAGATGCGGAAGAGTTAACGAAATAACCTGAAGCAAAAAAAAACAAGAAGTGTAAATTTATCTACAACCAACTACCTTGTCAGTCATACAATCAGATGGTTTAAGTTTCAACAACTTTTCTGCAGTGCGAGTATGCGCAACCAACTTCAAGGTTCCAGTACCATCTGTAGCCGAGAAATAAAAAAACACCCTACACAAAGGTAACAATACAAGATGAATATATGGTTCGTCTAATCAAACTGATAAAGCATTACATTATAATTTCCTTACTTTGCTTTCGACACCGAATACTGTTGACAAGAGTCACACACATAAGAACTGTCGGGAGGAACATCACAACCTTTACTACACCAATTACAACTGACGGACATGCATAAACAATCGGTGGTGAAATCAGGAATATAGGCATTGATCTTAACCATACCATTGGAAGTAATGTCAGATGCCTACATATACACCAACAAATCAAATATATTATATAAAATACATAGATAACTGATTGTTATAATAATGTGACGGGAAAAATAGTGACTCAAAACCTTTATTCCTAAGGCATGTTCAATCGTAACAATGGGCATACCAACTCCTCCATTCTCCTTCTTGATAATAGTACTATCTCTTGCCAGCACCAACTCTTTGTTCTCTTGAAACCTAAAAACATTACAAACAGTGACTAAATTAGATCATAACAATCTTGTTATATTAGATAACATTGAATAAGACATACTATTTACGGAGCTCATCTGCCCTAACCCCATCAGGTTTTATTACAATCTTGCTATGACAGTTTGTAAACAATGAGAATTCTGTCCAAAGTAAAATGTATGAGTTAAAGTCATTAAAATAAATAAAACTAAAATAAATGCAGATATATTTATGAGATGGAAAATAGTATAAACATAGTAATTCAATACTAACCATTAAAAGTTGACGTCTTCAACCCAGTAAGTAAAATAACAGAACCGCAAGGATCAACACAACCAGGTTTGGCAAAAGTCAATGCAAGTTGATTCCATGCAGAAAAAAGTATAACCTCATAACAGCTGAAAACAATTATATATAAAAATTAACTTAGTTATAGCACACAAGAGAGAAAATATGCAACATATTTAACAAACTATACCCGTCATCAGTAACATGTAACTCACATAGATCAGATAAATTATGTGAGAACTTTTTTGCTACCTTTCGAGGTGGTGTGCAACGGAGAACCACAACTATCTTATCTAGAAGAAACAGGGGATAAAGTGAATTATATAATTATGCTATTATCTGTGTACAGGAGTGAAACAAAATAAACACTTTTAATAAAAACGTACCAAATACTGTATTGCAAGGACTTGTATCACGAAGTATCTCGGAGATCCAAACAAACTCTTGCTTTAACTCAAATGACCATTCATGTGAATCAACTACTTTAACAGAAGAGGAACTATTGATATGGATATGTTTTTTGTCTGAGAAGCGCTTATAATCTTCACCCACATGTGACACCACAACATTGCTAATATCATAACACCGACCCTCCTTGATGATATCATCAAAGTAGTCAACGTTATTACCAAACAGTATGGCTCTCATACTAACTCCCTGCAAAGGGGAAAAAATGTAAAAAAACAAACATAGAATAAGCATTAGATAAAAAATGAAGTCAAACCTTTTCATCGACAAGATATAGACATTGGAACTTCTGTTTTCCTGGCTTGTTAGAAAAAGTATTCTTACTGATCACCTTAACACGCACAACGTGATCCTTAGATTTTGTAATCATCGAGTCAAGATACACCTTTTTTGGACTCATCCTACAAGGACACAATGCATACATGATCATAAACAAGCCTCAAATAACACATGCTGAAAAATATTTGCATACACAACAACAAAAGTACACAAAACAAGAAGATATCACATAAAACCGAAAAAAATGCCGATCAGGAAAAACAAAACAAACAATATACCAAAAAAAAGGACATCCAACCAGAGACGAGAGATACAGAAAATCTTTTATAAAGAATGGGTCGCATACACAACAACAAAAGTACACAAAACAAGAACATATCACATAAAAACGAAGAAAAAGTCCATCAGAAAGAACAAAATCAAACAAAACTAAAAGTTAATCCTGCATGCATAACGTGTGGAATGGAGGGGGTGAAATGTCGCACGGAATAAGGAAAAGAAAACAGAAAGGACATCCAATCAGAGAAGCGAGATGCACAAAATCACTCAAAACGAAAAACAACAATATAAAAAAAAAAGGACATTTAGCATACATCCCAAAAACTTTTTGAAAAAGCATGAAATAGTACCATATGATAGCGAGAGAGTAAAACAAATATGGCAGGGCACATGCAAACTGAACATGCAGCCCGAAGTACTCTTAAAAAAGAGCGTAAAAACCACGTCACATGTCAACGCTCTAATGAAAAAAAGGGATCATCGGTACATGCAGTACAATACATATAAAAACAGAGCGTAAAAGAAACAGATAGCACACCTAATCTGAGGAAAAAATAGAAAGGAAGTTTTTTCAAATATAAAACACTGGGCGTAGCATTTAAACAATTTAAAGCACACCAGAAATCAAGACAAAGAGGAATGTTTAGAAAGAATAAAAGAAACCATAAAAAAAGAACAACAAACCTGAAGAAAGCTTTAACTGCAGGGAGAACTAGAAGTAGAACAAAGTCAGCAAAAAAACCGGTCGGAAGCAAAAATCAATGCAGGAATTTTCTTATAAAGAAACAGTGAAGCACCACTCAGCTGCCACATGTAACCCACTATAAATAATACAGTGAAGCACCACTAAGTTGCCATGTGTAACCCACTACAAACAATATACAATTAGATTATACGTAAAAAACAATAGGAAAAAAAATTAGCAGCGTTCAGAAAAGCAAAGACCAAGAAAAACATATTTAAATAACAGAAGCCCATTTAGAAAAAAAGGCCAATTACCAGAAAAGGCCCATTTAGAAACAAGGCCCATTAGCCAGAAAAGACCAATAGCGACACATTAAATTGACTAAACGTGGCAGCAGGAAGAATGAACCGATATTATACAGAATCAAGATTAAAGATAAGAAAAATTCATCGGACATGCATATTACATCACATGATTCTACCACAGTTCTTTAAATTTCAAAACCACCTAACTGGTATAGCATCTCAATCAGTGTTCTCTGAATTCCACGACCTGCAATGAAAAGCAATAGACTACTCAGTACAAAAGAATATAACAAAAAGGAGTTTGATCGTTCACATAAGTGTGAAAGAACGCTAAATAATACACACACTAATGTACTCAGTTTGAGAATGAAAAGAATTACCATTCAACAGTAAACTACTGACATATATAAAATGGTGAAAAGATTTACAGAGCTCAGTATCTCGTCCTGGAAAATAATTACCTTCAAATGACTATAGCTAACAACACTATATAAATTTGCCAGTAAAGAATATGGAAAACCGATTCTACATGTGTATAAGTAAAAGTATAGGCATGAAAGTGTACACTATTCACTACTGACGTACATAAAATAATGAAAAGATTTGCAAAACTCACAATCTGCATCTTAGAAAGAATTACCTTCAAATCAGCTACATCTAACAACACTATATTGCACACCATCCAGAAAAAGACATTCACAACCTTTCCCATGTATCCGGCTTACATAATAAACAGACGAACGATTATTAGTGGTTTGCCAACCATACTATATAAAATCAGAAGAAAGTCATCCATTAGATAAAATTGCAACAATCAAACGACACGAATGGTCAAAGATTCGATGCTAACAAACCAAAAAGAGAAGATTGAGAAGGTCGAGTATTAACATATTAAATTGACCAAAGTCGACACCATGAAGAGTGAACTAATACTTATACATTACCAAGATTCAAGAGAATAAAAACTCATCGATCATGCATATCACATCACCTGACATTGTGTGACTTTTGTAAGCGGGAAATTCTGAGAATCGATCTCCATAATAAGAGGCCATCCCCACCATAAGTCCTATCGTAGCACCTTTAACGACAACATAGGCTTGCATTAGCTCCTGACCATATCTGAAACTTATTAAGCCAATAGTAAGGCCCCAACAGATGTCAATCCACCTAACATTGTAACAGACAAACTCCACGTAGTCAGATTAGAAGGAAGTCACCCATTAGACAGAAATACAACAATCAAAGGACATGAATAGTGAAAGATCCAATGCGAACAAACCAGAAAAAGAAGATTGACCATAGGAAAAAAAGGTAATTCTTTTACTTTTGCAGATTTCAAAAAAATTATACGTATAATTTACACAATACAAGAAACCAGAATATACATGAAACACAACAAAAACAAAATAAATCCATAATTGTAAGCATAATGTACACAAAATATAACCATAATTACATAAAGTTGTAATCAAACCATTATTATTTTACCTCTGCAGAATTCAAAAACAATATACATATAATTTATACAATACCAGCAACGTGAATATAATCCATAACCAAAACAAAATACAACCATAAGTGCAAGCATAATATACATAAAACACAACCAAAATTAACATCAGCAAACATAATATACACAAAATACAACCATAATTACAAAAATCCATAATCAAACCGTAATTCTTCTGCATCTCCACTACTCCACCAAAGAGCAACAAGAATATACATGGAACACAACCAAAATTAATATCAGTAAACATAATGTACACAAAATATAACCATAATTACACAAAGCCATAATCAAATCATAATTACACAAAGATGTAATAAAACAATAATTATTTTTTATCTACACTACTCCACCAAAATAAATAGAGAAAAAACCTAAACACAGAATGAACAAACACCCAAAAGAAACATGTGAAACAAATATCGTTTCCAAATGGCAGGGCTAAAAATTTACACCACAGCTATAAACTTAGATCAACAATTTAATATGCTCTGCAGAATTCAAAAATAATGTACATATAATTAATACAATGCCAGAAACCAGAATATACATGAAACATTACCAAAATGGAATGCAACCATAACTGTAAGCAAATTGAACGTTTTAGACCGCAATTTTGTATGGTTTAATCGCATGAATAGGTGTTCATCCAAAATTTTACTTACTGAATAAGCATAACTACAGCATAAACGCCATTTACAGGCGGAACAATAATAATCAAAGACAAATGTGGTTAACAATGTAACCAATCAGTAGTATTTGAACGGTTTAGACTGAAAGTTTTGTCTGGTTTAATCGATCATGAAAGAAATTTGAGTTTTACGCAGGATCAAAAGAGTTCCATGGATACAATAGAAACCCTAATGGTAAAAAAAATGAACTGAGGTTACATTACCTTACTCTTGATATACTATGCGAAGAAGGGAAAAAACTAATTTGCAATCAACAATGGGAGCAAAACCGCAAACTTGACTTATTTGGGTTTCCAGATGTGAAAGAGTGAGGTTTATCAGGGAGGATTCCATCGGCGATTTGATGGAATTCTTTGACGTTTGGATTTCCATAATCAAATTTCACGATTTACAAAGTTTCTAGATAGGTCTGCGCATTTTTTGCAGGTAGACGAAGAGGTGGAGGCGCTTACAGAGCGTCTACAACGCGGGATGTGAAAGAGTAATGATTTAATTAAATCTTTCCACACATTAGCAATACCTAAACGTTTAATTACATTAAAAATTAAAAATATTTAAAGCTATTTATCATATGCGTATAGTATAATCTAATGATCTCATTTAAGACAAATCAAAATTAGGACTTAGTAAAGCAGTGCTTTACTTTAGAGGATGTCATTGGTTTCAATACATTATAAAATGGCTTAGCACTGTTAACGAAACATGATTTGTCTCAGCAATGGAATTATCTTTGAAACAGTTTCGGTGGTGTTGAATTTTTCAGAGTCCATGAAATGCTCGTACTCGATGCTTGGATTTTCAAAGCGAGGCATTTTTTTAGGGTCTTGTGTGTAGTAGTCACTCCTATACGAACGATGTCCTGCATGTTCAATATCTTCTCGCACGTGACAACATACTTTGCAGATGATACCAATCTCCTCGTCCAAAATCAAATAATGCTCCCATTGGTTGCAAGTTTTTTTTGAAATACCTATCCTACCTTATCGTGTTATATGGATGTGTATGGCCCAATATCACATCCAACTTCCAACCATCGTCAGATCCAAGACCACATAAGGTAGGAATGGTAACTCATTTTGAACTACTCCAAGCGCTGCGGATTGGTGGGCTAATATCATTTCGCTCCAAGATCTTTAAGTTGTACTGCACATCTTACCGCTTCCCAATTCGTAACACCAAATCGGATAGTGAAATATTCTAGAGATGGCTTGATTCCTTGTTGCTTATGCTTTTTTGCCAAGGACTCTTTTTCAGCTACTGAGATCTTCAAACAATGATGAGTGAACACATACTTGAGTCCAATGTGCCATTTCATTTTTCGGTTCAAGTGGAAATCCCTGCTACACAATATTTAAAGCTATTTATCATATGCATATAGTACAATCTAATGATATCTTTTAAGACAAAATAAAATTAGGACTTAGTAAAGCAGTGCTTTACTTTAGAGGATGTCATTGGTTTCAATACATTATAAAATGGCTTAGCACTGTTAACGAAACATGATTTGTCTCAGCAATGGAATTATCTTTGAAACAGTTCCGGTGGTGTCGAATTTTTCAGAGTCCATGAAATGTTCGTACTCAATGCTTGGATTTTAAAAGTGAGACAATTTTTTAGGGTCTTATGTGTAGTAGTCACTCCTATACGAACGATGTCCCGCATGTTCAATCTCTTCTCGCACGTGACAACATACTTTGTAGATAATACCAATCTCCTCATCCAAAATCAAATAATGCTTCCATTGGTTGCAAAGTGTTTTTTGAAATACCTATCCTACCTTATTGTGTTATATGGATGTGTATGGCCCAATATCACATCCAACTTCCAACCATCGTCAGATCCAAGACCACATAAGATAGGAATGGTAACTCATTTTGAACTACTCCAAGCGCTGCGGATTGGTGGGCTAATATCATTTCGCTCCAAGATCTTGAAGTTGTACTGCACATCTTACCGCTTCCCAATTCGTAACACCAAATCGGATAGTGAAATATTCTAGAGATGGCTTATTTCCTTGTTGCTTATGCTTTTTTGTCGAGGACTCTTTTTCAGCTACTAAGATCTTCAAACAATGATGAGTGAACACATACTTGAGTCTGATGTGCCATTTCTTTTTTTTGGTAGTGTTTTGTGATGATATTGTGAACATTATGCATATGATATTTATTTGTAAATCTGTTCTAGTGCAAAGCGTGTTATGTATGTACTTTTTTTACGATTTAATCAACAATATAAGGAAAGTGTGAGAATAAATCAAAAACATAATGGGGATTTGACTTACCTGTGAAAACATACAGCATGCTTCCGTTTCTTATGGGCAGAAGGTTTTTGTGAATCTATTGAATAATGTGTGTGTCTCATTTCTATTGAGCATATGTACATATAAATAGCCCGTTTGGGTTTGTCGTCAGTGAGTCCATTAGGCAAAAAAAAGACATTTTATGTAAGTGATTTTTTTTTCCCGAACCTGCTACAAGATCACATAAAGCTGAACAAGGCTGTTGTATTTTTCTTGGTAGGCTCACGTGATAGTTTTTATGTGGCCTTAGACAATTCATATGCCATGCTAATTACCGAGGTTTAAAAGAAACGTAAACAATTGTTATGTATTCACGTGAATGATTTAGAATCGGTGCCTTATTTTCAATGGAAGCTCAAATTTTTCTTACTAATTTTTCAAATTGTTTATTGTTATTTTGGAGTTTTATAGGTGTTTTAAATGTAATTTCTATAGGTTTTAAAGTCCAATTTATATTTTTTTGATCCATTATGATTAATATTTACATGTTTTTGAATAATATATTTTTATTGTGATATTTCATGCATTTTTCTAAGTGTAAAAGATATTCCGGATGCTATTCCTATAATCCCTTTTCATTAGTCCATAAGTTATTACAATTAATTGGATTTTTTCAACAATGATTATATATGGTGAGACTTTTATTTTGCATGTTTCTAAGGAAGTTGAATGAAACTGTAAAACACATTATAATCAAGAATTCATTTTGTTAAACATATTTAAATTCCAAAACAGACTATAATAAGGAATTCATTTTGCTAAACAAAATTAAATTCCAAAATAAAAATGTCACGAATTTTCTTGGCTCCAAAACCGGGTACCTCTAGACCTGGGAGAGATGGCCTATTTGAAGATGTTGTTGATCAGATTAGCATCTGACAATTGTTGAGCCTTCACCTCTTCCATTTCAATTACCTCTTCCATTTGATCTTGCTCTATGGATGTGTATGTTCTAACGTCAAATCCAAGATCACACATGGTATGAGGCAACTGATTTTTGAATTACCCAAAGTGGTGTGAAGTGATGGGCTAAAATTGCTTTATTCTAATAGATATATTTTGTTGCAAAGACCACCTCTAAATAATTCACAGAATTTTGCATTATTATTTTACTCCGAGAAGAAGCAGTAATATATTCTAGAGACGACTTTGAGTAGTTATGACAAATGAAATGAGCCTTATAGAATTTTGCACTATTATGGCTGTTATGATCCTTTACAATATCCTTTATTATTTCCAAAAGGAGAATCAGGATGGCATCGAGGTCTGAAGAAAATGAAGAAAAAGACTGGGCGTATGGATGATGATATCATTTTTCCAATATCAACTTGCTTGGTTCAAGACGCATCTGATATTTTACTCCGAGAAGAAGCAGGTTCTAAACCTATATTTATAATGAGTGCCCCAATATATTCTTTCGATAGCTACTGATTTGATCTATCCTTCTGGTAGCATCCACGTCCATGCCACCAAAATAAGGTCATTACGCTTGTAGAGAATATTACGCTTACAAACTTCAAATACGGCCGAACAATTTCTTGCTTCGCTCCGGCAGAATATTTCTTCAGTATATAGTTGATATGTATGTGAAAATTGAGAAGATTTATGAAAGATTTTGGGGCCTTAATGTGTATGAGAAGAAGTCGAAGGTAACAACGTTCTCCCACTGCTTCAATAACGTATGTAAGTCTTCCAACCACATGATACTCTTTCTCCTTGTCCATGAACTATTAGATTTATTCCAACCGTAGTGCATCGGAAATTAAGAACACATATATGGAGTATCACCTGGGTCATGGACATCAGGTAAGCATCTACCAACTGAAGAACCTTCACCTCTTTCTTTTCAATTACATCCTCCACTTGATCTTCCTATGCAGATGTGTATGTTCTAACATCAAATCCAAGATCACACGTGGTATGAGGCAACTGATTGGGCAGTAAAATATTCTAGAGATGGCTTGATTCCTTCCTTTTGACATTTTTTGGATGAGGAATTTTTTCACCTACTAAGATCTTTAAACAATGTTAAGTAACGAGATGTTAAACTATGATGTGCCACCTCATTTTTTGCTTTGAGTAGAAATTCCTGAAGAATATGAACACATAAAAATAAGTAATGTGATATTTGTGGAACAACCAAGTTTGTGAAAGTACATTATAATTAAGGTATAAGAATAACTCAAAACCATAAGGTGTATTTTACTTACCTATAAAAATACGCGGGATTGTTTTGTTCACTCGCATAGATTGAAATCATTTTCTTTGCATGATAAGGCTCCTAGAAATGTGTGTATGGGTACATATAAATACTGGATTTTGGTTTAACTATAGGCGAGTCCTTTGGGCCCGAAAAAGCCCACTCAGATGGTGCTTTCAAAAGAGGCTTGATACATGTGTAGCGGAAAAAGAAAACAAAAATTGCAACCCTAACCATAAAGAAGTTTTTTTAGCAAAAGTAATTGTGGCTAAAAAACTTATTATATTTTAGAGCTAAAAAATCACCATTGTGCACACAATGGTTGATTTTTAAGAAAGTTTTTAGCCAACTTTTTAACTTTCTCTTTCTGTCACATCATCTAAGAAAATTCTTTTACTTTTTTCATACCTATAATTTTTCAGACAAAATTAAGTTCAACCTGAAAATGACTAAAATAACTATAAAATCAAACTTCTCAACTGAAACAAGTTTTTAGCAGTTTAATCACAAAGAAGCTTTTTTAGCAGAATTAACTATAGCTTAAAATTTTAGTATAATTTAATGCTAAAAAAACACCATTGTAGGTGGTTTCGACATTAGCTTTAAAACGAACAGTACAATTTAATTATTCTGCAGATTGACGTAATATACTACTCCGTATTGCATTTCTTGGTTTTTGGAAAATACCATTGAAGTGTGGGATTGACCAAACAACATTGGAAAGTACTCTCTCCGACCGAATTTTGTTTTTGTGCCTATATTTTCATTTTCACTTAGATTATTATTTGTCTAGTGTGGAACAATTTTGTTCGGCTTCTACGGTTCCCTTTCAGACATGTTTCATTAAATATATCCTTTCAGCTCAGATTTGTTTAACGCTGAAGGAACTTTCAAAGTTATTACATTCATATCGTCCTCTTTAATGAAAATAGAGTAATTTTTTGGACGCAGTAGTAATAACCACAGAGTGTAAAAAAAATTCCTTGAACGAAGATAAAGTAGTTCAAAAGCCTATAAAGCAGAGAAGAACTGCAAAACGTCATTGGAAACGAGAATAATGTGTAGAAACATGTACATTGGTGAATGGTGATACTAAAAATCTCAACTCATTAAATATGTAGTAAAAATTTAATCAATTTAGATTCGACCAAACCGATAAAACCCCTTTTTATTCAAAAAAAAAAAATATTCATCAAAAATTAATGGAACGATACTTTAAGATCATCTTTAATGGTGGTATTGTACATGAGTCTCTTATCTTGTATAATTTTAAAAAAAGAAACTAAAAAAATATAAGAATTTTTGATTGAATCAATAAAGAGAGTCTCTTGCATATGGTACTCTCCTAATATAATTATATTGGTTTTTAAAAAAATCTGACATTTTATTTTTCTTTTCCTTTTCAAATATACCTTATGATAGTTTGAGTACCACCATTGTGGATGCTCTAAAGGTTTCCCTAAAATGTTATAATTGCATGCAACCAATTAAAATAGCAAGGCCACCCACAATGTTGTTTTTTTATCATTCAAATATGATGAGTTTTATAGGTGTAGTGTACGTTTGCTAAAAAGCTTTCTTTACTTCTGCATGTATTTAAAAAACTGATAGTGCTTCAGTTTTGCAGGTTCCCGTGAATCTGTATATATTCACATCAATGGAGTGCAATATGTACTCTATCTTCTAGCATGCAACACTTTCATTAAAAAATTATCCTTTCTTTTATGAGTTGCTATAGACTTTTGTTTTTTTTTATAAATTTGGCCATGCGTAAGCTAGTTTTGTACTCCCTCCGTATCAAAATACTTGTCTTTCTAAACTTAATTTTTTATCTCAATATACATGTCCTTTTAGTAAATTTTACATCTACTTTACATATGTGCCCTTATAGTTTTTAGCACTTCTTAACAAATGAGAGAAGAATTGTAAGCAATTGTATTGGAAAAGTAACAAAATAAAGAAATAAATAGGGACATATTTGTACATTTCATACACGTTACTTTAAAGGTTTCCCTAAAATGTTATAATTGCATGCAACTAATTAAAACAACAAGGCCACCCACAATGCTGGTTTTTTAGCATTAAAAAATGATGAGTTTTTTAGGTGTAGTGTACTTTTGCTATAATCTTTACTTCTGTAGGTAATTTAAAAACTGAGAGTGTTTCAGTTTTACAGGTTCACGTGAATCTGCACATATTCACATCAATGGAGTACAGTATGTACTCTATCTTCTAGCATGCAACACTTTTCATTAAAAAATTGTCTTTTCTTTTATGAGTTGTTATAGACTCTTTTTTTTATAGATCTGGCAATGCATAAGCTAGTTTTGTACTCCCTCCGTATCAAAATACTTGTCCTTTTAGTAAGTTTTACATCTACTTTACATATATGTCCTTATAGTCTTTAGCACTTCTTAATAAATGAGAGAAGAATTGTAAGCAATTATAAGCAATTTTTTTTAAAAGTATATCCAATATCCAATATTCATAATTGATATTTATCTATCCATAGACACCCATTCATATATGTTTTTCAAATAATTTATAGAGTGAAAAAATCTGGATTGAAAAATCATAAGTATTGAAAAAAGTTAAAGAATTTTTTAGATGATGTGGCAGGAAGAGAAAGTTGAAAAGTTAGCTAAAAAAACTTGTTAAAAAACCAACCATTGTGCATACTTTTGGGACTTCAGATTTCATTGCGTTTCTTTTATTAATTTTACATTTGATATACTGGTTTTTTTTTCCGGGTCTCAATAGCTTCAACATAACTACACATTTTCAATTGGAGGAAAAAGTTGAAGTCATAGGATCGAAAGAAGGATTGCTTAGGCTCGATCAATCTGCAATAATAACTGAAGTTTTATCATTAGTAGGATTTTATTATATTACATACGACAGATTATCACGAGATGGCCGTCTACGCCGTCTTCAAAAAATTATATCAGCTGAACTTTTACGCCCTATTCCTCCTATTAGAACTCAAGATGTGTATCAGATAGGAGAACATGTAGATCTATGGACAAGAGAGGGGTGGTGGTATGGTATTATAATAAGAATTCATGATGTTGATAGGTATGAAATTAATTTCTCTTATTTCAATTACAACAACGGTATTGTGAGTGGGCAGGATCTCAGACTTCATCTTCATTGGAACAGGAACACATGGATACGTCCTACAATTGATGTGATTAATACAGATTGGCAAGCCATGGTTTGTTTTTGGCAACATTGTTTGATGTTGTTCATGTTCACATAGATTTTATTTCACTTGAAATTATCATGTAATAAGAGTGCAAAAGGTTGTGTGTATTTGTGTGTTTTCCCTGATGTTTAAATAGACATATTTGAAGTTAAACTAATGCACGGTAGATCCCGACTTCCGTTCTTGTGAACATTGCTTTCCAATGTGAGATAGAACCAGTTTATGGTAGTCTTTCAACTGGAAGTACGTTTCATGTACTGGCTGCCGACCTTGTCAGGTCAGCCGCTGATCCTGTTGGTTGCAGAGACAAAAATCGAGTACGAACAATCTGATTGAGAATCCATGGTTATGTTGGGCTTGCTTCAAAATTAAGGCCCAATAGTTGACCTAAAGAGAAAAGGTGGATCACACTTGGTTTGGCTGTTATTATCATATGCCATTCAGGTTTTGCATTTTTGGGTTTAGTTATCACCGACCTTTTTTTCTTCGTTTTTTCTATCCGCTGCTCTCTTTACTCTTCTTTCTTACACATTCAGACCTTAATATCCCTATCTAAAATTGTGTCAAAGAACATAGGAACAAACATACATATCGTGTCCTCTATTTCAAGCGTGAGTGTAAGAAGGATGCTCTTGGGTTATACAATTGTTCTCAGAAAAGTCAAAAGGTTTGTGCTTTCAATTTGTGTATGTGAGTGATACATTAAAGCATTGTGCCAAAAGATTTCGAGTACAGCGAGAAGGCCTCTTTTTTTTCGTTTGATCGGATTTAGTATATTAACTAATTTGGTAAACAATTTGAAGTAAAATATTACTCACCTTGTTAAGAAGCACGCATTCTGTTATTGACTCTTCATATATCTAGCTATAAGTATATATAGGCTCCAATGATGGATCGATCCTTTAGCAAATCTATGTAAACATCAAATTTGATAAAGGAATCGAGCCATCTCTAGAGCTCATATATAACATTATGTGTACAATAGGATTAATCCAACACTACGCATATACATATAACGAGATAAATCTAGAAAATAGTAGATAGGAACGAAGGTGTCTCATGCCAATTCATACATTGTACATGTATATATATAAGTGGAGATGGACATATGGCCCTCCCTTTAGTTTAAAAAGTTAGTAAGCTTTGAGTGATATCAGCTTATTGTTGATTGGACCAAAATACAATCCTATCTGAATCCGAGACACGTTAGCTAGTTGCTAATGCATTCATGTAGCCCTTGTAAGTCTATATTGTGTGCCTAAATCTATCCTGCAAGAAGTTAAAGAATAGTAATTTACGAAAAGGCTTCCTTTCTTCTTACCAATGCTACTTTGACTACTGCAATTATCTAAGGACCGATAGTTCTACATAGTTAAACACCATAATCAAAATAACATATTTACTAACCACTAAAAACCAAAATATGGTAAGTGAAATTTATATTTGAGATAGAGTGAAATTTTGCAACACATAGATAAATAAATATTATAAGCCCATGAATGAGTTAACTTATCAGTTCCCAAATATGTCCTAACTTCATACTTACCTTGCAACATGCTTCTAAATGACCAATAACATAGTTCGACAGTAGCAAGTAGTACATGCTATAAACATCATAAGCATATCAGAATTCATAAGTGAAAAAACTAAGAGAATTTTCATTCATATCATTTGTATTTATAATCCTAAATTTATACTCCACGCTATATAGTACATTTCGTTGGGACTTTCATTCATTTAGTACCTTGTGAGGTCCGAAAGTTTGATTGTCATAGTAGTGTTGTCCAACTTCTTAATATTGGGTTCTGCAGTTGAGATGATGTTTTCATTATACATTTTTGCCTAACAATGCAGCAAAATAACAAAAATTAAGAATTGTACATAAACAGGTATATAGATAGACATATAGAAAATGTAGATAACATATTTACTAACCACTAAACACCCAAATATGGTAACTGAATTTGTATAAATACATCTGCGTAGGATTTTCATTCATACCATTTCTATATACCTATATTTATACTAAAAGTTATAAGATTAAAGTGAAACAATAGACATAATTTTAATACCCTGCAGACTGCAGTGAAATCATCCTAGATGCATTGATAATCATCACCAAGCCATACATTACCAAACACTTTGCACCTTATTAAACCATTTATACAAATCAACATAACTATCAGTTGGATCTATATCTGTATAGCTGCAACGACAATCTCATACAAATTGAGTTCTTTACTTTAGTAAAAGGTGTTAAATAAAGTCATTAAAATAAAAATTTATATATCACATTTGTAAAAAAGAATGAATGATTATATAAATACAAAAGATAGTAAGAGCTTTATGATGTACTGTCACACAGTTTACAAGAAATGTTTATCTTGTATTCCAAAGGTTCAGAACACAAAAGTCCTTTACCTGCTTGAAAGCCAACAATAGGACTGAGTATTGTTGAAGTTCAGTGCATTTAGTCCTCTACTTTTGACCATATATGTCTTCATCATACACATAATGGGATGGCAAATCCTAAGAACGATGCAATAGTTATAAGGATTGTAATCTTCTACTTACATAATATAATGTAAGTTTAAAAGGATTGATAGATATACCTTACGTGATTCATGTGCAGCCGTGAAACATCACCTATTTTATATTACTTCTTCTCTCGTTAGAACCTCAAAGGATACCACATTTTCAACCATTTGTTTGTTGTACTGTGTGTTTGCAGGCGGTTTGTAAATACTTTAAGGGTAGTCCTTTCTTTTACCCTTGAGCAACCAACATAAAACTGTTCGTGCAAAAAGCATGGTTGCCGTAAGTATATCCCAACTTGATCAAGTGTTTGTCCTTGAGATTTATTAATTGTCATCGCAAAACATAATTTAATAGGAAATTGTTTGCGCTGAAACATAAAATGATACTTGGATGATGATGGAGCTTTAAGCGTAATCCGAGGAATCAAAACTTGTTCACCTTTATAATAGCCGGATGAAATTTCACAGACAATTGTATTGCGATAAAAAAATTTACACACCATTCTTGCACCATTACACAAGCCAGACGTTGGATCTAGATTTCACAATAAAATTACATGACAATCCTTTTTTAGAATTAATTCATGTGGACTCATTCCTGAAGGACATAGAGTATTTATGAACTCCAGCGGGTATACTTTGCAGTTGTCATCTATTGCGGAATCTATACTTGTATATTTGGTCGAAACTCCTGGAAATCTTTCAATCAAAGCTCTGTTTATCATATCAACATCTTCATTCGTAGGAGTTAATATGGCTCGGCCACAAAAAAATGGAGGTATCTAATGAAGGTCTAAGCATTTCTGGGAAAATGTATTGCACCAACAAATCAAAGCAATTTTCATCGATGGTATTGCAGTCTAAAATTTCAACTGGTATTTTAATTAAAGCCTTTTCTGTATTTTGTAGAGACCCATTTCCAAGCTACAATAGAAATTCTGAAAAAATAGGGTCTTGGCTCGCTCGTATATTTTTCGTTATTTTCAATTTTATGAGTTTTGGCCACAGGTAAGAACTCACCAAGCTAGCACAAGCCACTTCATGTTGTGTTTTGTGTGGCAATACTGGCAAGACTTGTCTGAAATCTCCACCAAAAACTATCACCTTTTCTCCAAAAAGATCTTTGTTATCACATAAATCTTGCAATAGTAAATCCAATGCTTCTATGTTCTCTTTTTTTGCCATAGATGCCTCATCCCATATTATAAGAGAAGATTCTCTAAGCAAGTGCGCAAGACTGCTTTGTTTGGAAACATTACAGACTAAAGATCCATCATCATCAATGGGAAGCTTGAAACGTGAATGCGCTGTTCTTCCAGTAGGTATATTTGATGCCGCAATTCCGGAGGGGGCGGTTGGAAGAACAATTTTTCCAATGGATCGGGTTTTGGCATAAAGCGCACAATAGAGAAAGGTTTTTCCTGTTCCACCTGGACTATCAATAAAAATAGCACCGGGAGAATTTGATTTAACGTGTTTCATTATGCAGTTTGTTGTTCTTCGTTAAGCAATTTTGGTGCATTAACATAACATGCAGGAACAAGAGCATTCAATGCATTACTGATAACTTTTGTTATCTTATAACTACATGTCTCCAGCTTCTGATAAACATCCAACTTATAAGACTTCAGATTTTTTCCCATGGCATCCAAATACTTCTCAATCTCAAGACATGTTATATGTAAAAAAAAATCAGTCTCTCCTTTATACTGAAATGCGAAATCCTCTGAAATATATTTGTAATGTTGTTCCCACAATGATAGTGGATCTATATGTTCACAATGTACAAGCACTGTCACAAACAGTCTACGCAGTGACGATGACATTTGAGATTCCGCTGCTTCTTTCATGCATGAATCAGCATAGTCATCTCGTTCAACCAAACCTATCTTTTCATCTGCTTCTTGAAATGTACTACATGTGTAGCCATCAATTGTTCGAAGGTCTATGAACGATATTGCTGACTTAATGTGTGTGAGAAGAAGTTGAAGGTAATATTGTTCTCCTTCCGCATGGTTAACATATGTCAACCTTCCAACATCAGCTGAACACTTTCTCTTTGTCCATGACTTATTAGATTTATTCCATACATAGTGCATTGGAAATTCAGAATATAGATATGGAGGGTCATCTGGATGATCACTGTTATAACTAAAAAATCCCATCAACATAGTTTTCTGACGATTTTCATTCGCAACCACATTCTGCAAATTCTCAGATTCATGAAATGTGACAAGATGCATGTCTGGTAAATGTACTTGCACTGGAATTACAGCAGGAGCCATTTGATATAAGTCAAACCCAAATATTCTCCAAGCAGATTCTGGAGGAGATACCCATCTAGCAGATTGAAATGACGTGATTTCATCTCGGATATCAGAATCCATATCAGATATGTTAAAAGAATTTCGATCATGTCATTTGTATATATACTTGTAAATGTATTTGACGGCTTCTACTGTGGAACAAACTTCAACATTTATGTGACAATCAAAGGATGCAAGAAGATATGGATTATAAGGTATAACCCATCGGATATCTAACACAACACCTTTAATGGAAACAGTGTCCCCATTTCCCCTTCTTCTATAAATTGGGTAGCTGTCATTGCCACATGTCGTAAAATCAGAATACTCTTTTGGATAGTTAAATCTGCAATAACTGCGAAAGCCTTTTTTTCCATGCAAGAACAACCTGGATCAAGATTTCCACACAGACCATGAAGCATGTGTTTTATAACAAGCTTGCGCAAATATGGATTTTCAGTGGATGGTAACTCTGCACATACAAATTGATCAAAAACTTATGGGCTGAGTATCTTATGTGTAGAGCACAATATTACTAAGATATGCACATATTGTAAGCCACGCTTCTGAAACTCAATAACTTCAACTCTTGCTCTAACTGGACCAAAAATATTCTCCTCCATTATTAATTTTTTCAACAATGTAAGTTTAGATCGAAAATTGAGCCTTCTCTCCCGGCTCTAATTTTTCTTTTATCTCTGCCCCAGCCTGGATTACAAGTATATGTAACAAATAAATCTGGCTTGCCAAATTTTTGAACAAGAGTCGTCGCATTTAGATACCTGCACGGCTGCACCTCATATCCCTAGGACCACCAATAAACGAGGGTGGCAATATCACATGTTGTCCAACACGAGAGGCATTCATAGTACCATCATTTATACTGTCAATAATACCCTGGTACAACTCACTTCTTATCTTTTTTTTATTCATACGTAAGTAGTCCAAGCGAGTATTTTCAATTTTCACATACATATCAACTATATATTGAAGAAATATTTTGCCAGAGCGAATGAAGAAATTGTTTGGCCGTATTTGAAGTTTATAAGCATAATATTCCCTGCATGATATTTCATTACCTTCTTTTGGCGCTCCTGACGTAGATGCTACCCAAAAAAAATATCAAATGAGTAAGCATGAGAAGAATATGTGAGTCATGTGACAATAATTAGTAGAAAGGTAAAGAACCAAACTGTATGGCATCCATCATGGAATCCAACAAAAGTGTAACATATTATTGTGTATTCATCAATATGCAACATACAACATATGACAAACACAATAAATCACATCAAACGACAAAAAAAAGAGAGAGACCAATGATCTGCAATTTATATCAAACACATCTTATTTGAACATATAAGAAAAAAACAAGCGCAAATTTGGGAGGAAAGGGCATATGTTAGTGTAATGCCCTTCTTCAATCTCTTACACTCATATATTGTGTAATAGTTTACACCATCGAATTAGACTATAATGAGATACCAGCATAAATACATCATGTACCATCATGTACTAAACAACTAAGTGAAATTCCTCTGCCTTTCATATATTGCGTATCAGTATACACCATCAAATTAGACTACAATGAAATACCAGCATAAATACATCATGTACTATACATCATGTACTAAACAACTAACTGAAATTCCTTCACCCAAAGGCAGATCTCCGCCGCTCTTCAGATCACTCTAATAAGATCAAAATCCAAATTAAATCAAATATATTAAAATGCATGTAATCTAAGTTGAAATAAAAATTTAAAGAACATTCTATATAAATTTTCCAATAAAGAATATGGAAAACCGATTCTGCATGTGCATGAGTAAGAGCACAACCATTAAGGGAATTAGCACTCAATTGTAGATTACTCAGTACTGACATATATAAAATAAGATTTGCAAAACTCATAATCTTCATTTCAAAAAGAATTACCTTCAAATGAGCTACAAATAACAACACTGTATTGCACACCATCCAAAAAAAGACATTTACGACCTCTCCCATGTATCCAGCTTACATGATAAACAGACGAACATTTAGTAGTGGTTTACCTACCATACTCTATAAAATTAGAAAAAAGTCACCCATTAGACAAAATTGCAGCAATCAAATGACATGAGTAGTCAACGATTTGATGCAAACAAACCACAAAAATAAGATTGAGAAGGCCCAGTACTAACACATTGAATTCACCAAAGCCCACACCATGAAGAGTAAACTAATACATATACATTATCAAGATTCAAGAGAGCAAAAATTCATCGATCATGCAGATCACATCACCTGACATTTTGTGACTTTTTTTAAGTGAGAAATTTTGAGGATCGATCTCCATAGTAGGAGGCTATCCCCATCATAGGTCGCACCTACAACGACTACACAGACTCGCATTAGCTCCTGACCTCACCTGAAACTTATTAAGCCAATAGTAAGGCCCCACCACCGGTCAATGCACCCGACCTTGCAATACACAAAATTGACCATTGAAAAAAAAAATTCAATACAACATCAGCACAAGTATCACAAATTAGTCAAAAACTCAATATCCTATCAATGAACTTGGAAAATCCTACACATACAAAACGACAAAGAAATAAAATCACTAGGGTTTAAATGACTTACTCAAAACTTTAAATGACCTGCTAAAAAATTATTAGCATTAGAACACTCCAACAAAAGGAAACTCACCATTTAACACAACCAAAGAAAGAAGACACTCAGTAACACTAACCACCGTAATAACATACCTAGACTATGCTTAAGATGTTATTCAGCACAAGCTCTATCAAACTTTATTCAGCTCTTCCACCACAGGTCTTGCAATCAGTGAGAATTCAAAAACAATATACATATAATTTATACAACACAAGCAACCAAAATATAGATGAAACACAACCAAAATTAATATCAACAAGCAAATTATACATAAAATATAACCATAATTGCAAGCGGAATGTACACATTAGTATATAGCACAAGTAATTATTTTCCTCCGTAGAATTCAAAAACAGTATACATATAATTTATACAATACATGAAACCAGAATATACATGAAACACAACCAAAACAAAATACAACCATAATTGCAAGCAGAATATACACAAAATACACGAAACACAACCTATACATATAATTTGTACAATACCAGCAACGAGAATATACACAAAACACAAGCTATAATTTATACAATACTGGCAACCAGAATATTCATGAAACACAGCCAAAACAAAATACATCCATAAAACAATATACAACTGTGCATAAGTAAAAAAAAATACATATAATTTATACAATAAGAGCAACCAAAGTATTCACGAAACACAACCCAAACAAAATACAACCATAATTGCAGCCATAATATACACAAAATACAACCATAATTACATGAAACTCTAACCAAACCGTAATTCTTTTGCCTCTACAGAACTCAAAAACAGTATACATATAATTTATACAATACCAACACCCAGAATATACATGAAACATAACCTATAATTTATACAAGAATGGCAACCCGAATATATACGAGACGCAACCAGAACAGAATATAACCATAATTGCAAGCAAAATGTACACACAATAGAACCATAATATAACTTATACAATACCAGAAACCAGAATATACATAGAACACAACCAAAATTAATATCAGCATACAAAATGTACACAAAATACAACCATAATCACACAAACCCATAAGCAAACGGTAATTCTTTTGACTATCCACTACTCCACCAAAGAGCAACCAGAATATACATGAAACACAACAAAAATAGTATCACCAAACACAATATATACAAAATACAACCATAATTACACAAAGCTATAATCAAACCGTAATTCTTTTTTCTTTGGACTACTCCACCAAAATAAATAGAGGAAAAACCTATACATGAAAAACAACCAAAGTTAATATCAACAAATACAATATACATAAAATACAACCATAATTACACAAAGTTATAATCAAACCGTAATTCTTTTGCCTCTGCACTACTCCACCAAAATAAATAGAGAGAAAACCTATACACGAAACACAACCAAAATCAACATCAGCAAACACAATATACACAAAATACAACCATAATTACACTAAGCTGTAATCAAACCGTAATTCTCTTCCCTCTGCACTACTCCACCAAAATAAATAGAGTTCAAAAATAATATACATATAATTTATAAAATACCAACAACCAGAATATACATGAATCACAGCCAAAATAGAATACAACCATAACTGCAGGCAAAATATATACACAAAATACAACCATAATTACTTGAAGCTGTAACCAAACGATAATTTTGTTGCCTTCACAGAATTCAAAAACAATATGCACCTCTAAAGAATTCAAAAAATCAATACAATACCAACAACCAAAAGATACATAAAACACAACCAAAATACACAAAATACAACCACAATTACACCAAACCATATTCAAACTGTAATTCTCTTGCCTCTCCACTACTCCACCAAAGAGCAACCAGAATATACATGAAACACAACCAAAATTAATATCAGCAAACACAATATACACAAAATACAACCGTAATTACACAAAGCTGTAATCAAATCATAATTCTTTCGCCTCTGCACTACTCCACCAAAATAAATACAAGAAAAACCTAAACACAGACCAAACAACCAACCCAAAAAAAAACATATGAAACAAGCATCGTTTCTGAATGACAGGCAACCATAATTACATGAACCTGAAATCAGACCGTAATTCTTCTGCCTCTGCAGAATTCAAAAACAATATACATATAATTTACACAGTACTGACAACCAGAATATACACGAAACACAACCAAAATTAATATCAGCAAACACAATATACACAAAATACAACCATAATTACACAAAATTGTAATCAAACCGTAATTCTTTTGCCTCTACACTACTCCACCAAAATAAATAGAGAGAAAACCTATACACAAAACACAACCAAAATCAACATCATCAAACACAATATACACAAAATACAACCACAATTACACGAAACCATATTCAAACCGTAATTCTCTTGCCTCTCTACTACTCCACCAAAGAGCAACCAGAATATACATGAAACAAAACCAAAATTAATATCAGCAAACACAATATACACAAAATACAACAGTAATTACATGATAAGCACTACTTTGTAGGGCTTAAGTAAGAGTCATTAGAGGGTTTATTGGTGTCATTCGGGTAGATTTAGACACATTCATGTGTATGGCGTTTGGAGGCGAAGTTTGGTGTTTTCGGAGGTGTTTGAGCTATTGTGGATATCTAGGAGGCACTGAGGAAGGAAGCCACCAAGGAAAGACGCCAAAGGAGTGAAGAGACGAGTTAAGGAGCAGTGCGAGAGATTGCAAGGAAGAGCTTTGAAGAGGAGATGTTACTGGAGCCTTGCCGCACCCGCGCCGAAGACCACCGCCCCCGCAGTGGAAGAAGCAGATACCAGAGGAAGATTCTGACGTCCCACCGCACCCAGCGGTGGGCACTGCCACACCCGTGGCGAGGTCGTCAGAGAAGTGGACAGAAGCCACTGGAATCCCACCGCACCCAGCGGTGGGAGCCACCGCACCCAGCGGTGGGAGCCACCGCACCCGCGGTGGCGACGCGCTGAAGGATTATTTCCGTGTTTTTATTCCGTTTTATTTTATTTATGAGACTTTGTTTCCAAGTTTGTTTATTTCTTTTCTTTATTTCTGAATTATTTCTTTAGTATTTAAGTTAGGTTTAAGACTCTTTTAGAGCATCATCTACTCTTTAACCTAGTTGCCACCGTTTTACGTATTTTTGCTCACAAACCCTATGGAGAACTAAACCTTCATTGTTGCACTTGACAGTTTGAAGCCAACAATTGATTGGTTGTGAGTTTTCTACTCTTGTTCGTTTTCCTATCTAGTTGGATTGATTCTCTTGTGCTTGATTGATTATTGGTTTATGTTGATTTATCTAGAGTAGCTACCTAGGTCTATTGATACCTTCCTAATTGCTAGGACTTGTGATTCCGGGTTCGGGTTGCATATCTAGTAGCAAACACGATTGTTGCGTATAGGGGATCCGAGCGCTTCATCGTGAGAGAGAGTTAATTGCATGCTTATAGTAACGGGTTGTTTCTATTGCATGTATCTTGTTGAATCCTTGGTTGAATGCTACTGCTTTATTGAGTCTTGAAGGTTTTCGGATTTGATTCAGTAATAAGTACTATTAGGGCTGGTAGAACTAATAGTTACCTATGATCGGGATAAGAACAACTATAGGAATATTAAGAACTTGAGATTGATAGAATTCCGTGATCGACCATATCTATTGTTGTGTGGATCTTTGTTAAGTGTGGCATTTTCCCCCATTATATTTACAACCTTTACCTGCAACCTTGTTTACTTGCTTTGCTTTAATTGCTTGTTTCGAAATTACTACAACCCCCCCCCCCCCTAGTTCCTAGTTGGTGACTTGCAATTACAAGAATTGATAACCTGACTCTCTGTGGGATCGACCCTGACTTGCTTGCTATACTCTTTAGTAGGTATTTTAGGATTTCTTTGATTAGGCATATGACTTTAGCCCTGTCAAATTTGGCGCCGTTGCTGGGGAGTCAAATTTTCTGTTTTTGTGATTTGTTTGTTACCAACCTTGGTGTGAACCTATCTTATGGTTCACACTCGTGCTACTATCTCACCTCTTCTTGATTTTGATCCAGAGATTGAGAGAACTTTGTCCCAGGAACGCAGAGTGAACCGTACTTTGGTTTTTGACAACCCTGCATTCGAAATGGGGGACGCTGATAGAACGTTGAGGCAGTTGACTGCACCTGACCTGCAGCAGCAACCTTTGGCTGTAGTGATCCCTGCTATGGGAGAGAACGTGAACTTTGAGTTGAAGCCGGAGCTGATTCATTTGCTCCCATCTTTCCATGGACTGCCTGGAGAGGACCCAATCAAGCATCTGGGTAAATTCCACACAGTCTGCATGAGCATGAAACCGGCGAATGTTACTGAGGAGCAGATAAAGATGAGAGCTTTTGGGTTCACCCTGAAGGACACTGCTGATGACTGGTATTACCATCTTCCTACTGGGAGCATTGACACGTGTACCAAGCTTCATAAGGCGTTTCTCGAGAAATATTTCCCTGCAAAGAAGGCAAACAGTTTAAAGAAAGCTATTAGCAACATTGAGCAGGAAGCTGACGAGAGCCTGTATGATTACTATGAGCGGTTTAAGAGACTTTGCTCAAGCTGTCCATTCCACGGGTATTCCAACCAGGATCTGGTACTTCATCTCTATAATGGGCTGCTGGACAACGAAAGGCGAATTGTCGACGCTGCATGTGGTGGCAATATTCTCAACACAACACCGGCAACTGCTATGGAAAAGATTCAGGAGATGGCAGAGGGCACTAGAAATTTCGGTAGAGCCTCTACCAAGAGAGGAATCAATGCTGCTGACTATGGTCGCTCTGCATATGCTAACGATATGACTGAATTGAAGGACATGGTGAGGAGACTTACGCTGCAAGGGACTCCTCAACAACTGAAAGCGTGTGGGGTCTGTGCCGATCAATTCCACCCCACCGACGCTTGTCCTCAAATTCAAGATGATGCGCCCGCTGAGGTAAACGATGTAGGAAGTTATGGCAATCCGAGACTTCGGAATGATCCCTACTCCAACACGTATAATCCGGGATGGAGAGACCACCCAAATTTCAGATGGAGGGATCAACCGAATCAACAACAACAACCTCAGTATCAACAGCAACAACAGCCAAGACCTCCCTATGTACCAAGGCCACAAGTTCCACAACCTAATGCGTCTCCTTCGACTGAAGATATGCTCAAAGCATTGACAAAGCATTTCAGCACTCACGTCCAAGCTACGACGTCGAGTATTAAGAATCTGGAGACACAAATGGGACAGATGGCTGAGGCGATTACAAGGATTGATCAGCGGACTTTGGGGAATGTACCATCCCAAACGGTAGTGAATCCGAGGGAAAACGTTAGCGCGGTAACCCTTAGAAGTGGAAATCAATTGCATGTCGATCCTAGTGCTGAAGAGGACGACTCAAGAAAAGAGGGTATTCTGGAGAATGACCGCACCCAGCGGCAAGGTGACAGCACCCGCGGCGAGCATGATTCGGAAAAACAGAATGTTCTATCAAGTTCACCGCACCCGGCAGTGGCAACCACCGCACCCGCGGCAAGCGGTACTGTTTCTCGAGAAAAAATTGGGGATCCACCGCACCCGGCGGTGACGTCTCACCGCACCCGCGGCGAGAATTCTGTAGCTGTTGATGAGCCTTATGTGGACACCTACGTTCGTCTATACTTTCCTCCTCTCGGTTCCAAGAAGCCACTCGCCCCTTTTCCAGAGGCGCTCAAGGAGAGAAGGGTAGTTGATGACAAAGACCTCTTTGAGACGTTCAACAAGTGTGAGGTCAACATCCCGTTGCTCAAGCTTGTTAAAAGCATTCCCAAGTATGCTAAGTTCTTGAAGGAGCTGTGCACGATAAAGAGGAATCAAAAGCTTAAGGGGAAGCAAAAGGTCAAGGTGAGCGAACGTGTCTCAGCGGTATTTCAACGGCGTATGCCCAAGAAGTGCACTGACCCAGGTATGGTGAGCATTCCCTGTGTTATAGGTGATACTAAATTTGATAGAGCTATGCTTGATCTAGGAGCTTCTATTAATGTCTTACCTTATTCTCTCTATAAATCTCTTGGATTGGGACCTCTGCATGAAACAAGAATTGTTGTGTAACTTGCTGATAGGTCTAGTGTTTACCCTAAGGGGGTAGTTGAGGATGTTTTAGTTATGGTTGACAATTTGATATTCCCTGCTGATTTCTTTGTCCTAGATATGGAACATGATGAGCATGCGGCCCCTATTCTGTTAGGAAGGCCTTTCTTAAAAACTGCTAGGACTAAGATTGATTATGTAAGTGGGACACTTACTATGGAATTCGATGGGGAGGTGGTTCAATTTAACATTTATGATGCTATGAAACACCCTATTGATGACCATTCTTTATGCTCTATTGATGTGATTGAACCCATTATGCAAGATGTATTTGATATTTCTGGTATTGATGAGTTGCAATCTATTATTGAGAATGACATAGATGAGTTCCACACAGAATATGCTTTGTCGACTAACATGCAGGTGGTCTTATCTCAGATGGATGCGAACGGTAAGCTTCCTATTGAACCTTTGGGCATTGGCCCCAATTTGCTAACACCGAGCGAGAAGCTCGTTCCTTCCGTTGTGTAGGCCCCCGAGAGTGAACTCAAGCAACTCCCGGATCACCTCAAGTACGCTTTCCTTGGAGTCAATGACACTTTTCCAGTCATTGTGTCTAGTAAGCTTTCGAAGGAGCAAGAGGAGAAGCTAGTGGAGATTTTGAAGGAGCACAAGACTGCGCTGGGATGGACCATTGCCGATATCAAAGGGATTAGTCCCTCAACATGTATGCATCGGATCTTACTAGAGGAGTATGCCAAGCCGTCCAGACAACCACAGAGGAGATTAAACCCACCTATGATGGAGGTGGTGAAGAAGGAGGTGCTGAAACTCCTTCAGGCTGATATGATTTTTCCTATTTCCGACAGTCATTGGGTCAGCCCCACTCAGGTTGTACCCAAGAAGGGAGGGATCACAGTGGTTGAGAACCAACAAGGAGAGTTGGTCCCTACAAGGACGGTGACGGGCTGGAGAGTTTGCATTGATTACCGCAAGCTGAACGCGGTAACTAGAAAGGATCACTTTCCCCTGCCATTCATTGATCAAATGCTCGACCGCCTTGCTGGGCGCCCCTACTACTGCTTTCTAGATGGATATTCAGGATACTTCCAGGTGGCCATAGCGCCAGAAGACCAGGAGAAGACTACCTTTATATGTCCTTTTGGCACTTTTGCATACCGCAGAATGCCTTTTGGATTATGTAACGCACCCGGTACTTTTCAACGATGTATGGTTAGTATCTTCTCTGAGTATATTGAGAATTTCATTGAGGTATTCATGGATGATTTTACGGTACATGGGGACAACTTTAATAAATGTTTGGACTATTTGACACTTGTACTTAAAAGATGTGTTGAAACTAACTTAGTTTTGAATTCTGAAAAGTGTCATTTTATGGTGGAACAAGGGATTGTCTTAGGTCATATTGTCTCTGCTAAGGGTATTGAGGTCGATAAGGCAAAGATTGATGTAATTCAGTCTTTGCCTTATCCTACTAATGTGCGTGAAGTTCGTTCCTTCCTAGGCCATGCAGGTTTTTATCGCAGGTTTATCAAGGACTTCTCCAAGATCACATCACCCTTGTGCGAGCTGCTGAAGAAAGAGGTGACTTTTGATTTGAATGAGGAGTGCAAGAAGGCGTTTGATTGCTTGAAAGAACGCCTGACAAGTGCACCGATTATCCAAGCACCTGATTGGTCTCGACCGTTCGAGATTATGTGTGATGCCAGCGATTATGCAGTTGGAGCAGTTTTGGGGCAGAAAGAGGGAAGAGCCTCTCATGTGATTCACTACGCGTCCATGACTCTGAATGGCGCACAACGAAACTACTCCACTACTGAGAAGGAGATGCTGGCTGTGGTGTTTGCCCTGGAGAAATTCAGGCAATATCTTTTGGGAGTGAAGGTGATTATATACACGGATCACGCCGCTCTTCGTTACCTAATGACGAAGAAGGAGGCGAAGCCGAGATTAATTCGATGGGTTCTTCTGCTGAGTGAGTTCGATGTGGAAATACGGGACAAGAAAGGAGCAGAGAACTTGGTGGCAGATCATTTAAGTAGATTGGTGAAAGAGGAGGACAAGCCCGGGAAGCAAACCCCCATCCATGGAACCTTCCCGGACGACACCCTTTTTCGTGTGGAGATTCTGGAGCCACACCGCACCAGGCGGCCAGACCACCGCACACGCGGTGGGAAGACAGATTCAGAAGCCCAGAGTTCTGGAGAGCTACCGCACCCGGCGGTGGAGTCTCACCGCACCCGCGGCGAGATAACTTTTTCTGTTGAGGTCACTAGAGTGGCACCGCACCCAGCGGTGACACCTGCCGCACCTGCGGCGAGAGGGACAGACAACGATTTTTGTGCTGTGAGCGTCTCTTCGCTCGAGGCGTACTTTCACCGGTCCGTTCTTGGGATCCGTTCCTTCCGACCATGGTACGCCGACATTGTGAACTACTTGGTTCGTGGGGAATTCCCTCCGGATCATACCAAGGCTCAACGGGAGAAGGTGCAGAGAGAAGCTCGGTACTACATTTGGGACGATCCTTATCTCTAGAGACACTCTGTCGACCAGGTAATCCGTCGATGTCTTTCGGATAACGAGGTACAATCTGTCCTTAGCTTTTGTCATTCTGAAGCATGTGGGGGTCATTTTGGTGCGAATAAGACTGCTAGAAAAGTGTTAGATGCAGGTTTCTATTGGCCCCACATTTTTAGGGATGTATTTGCGTTTTGCAAAGTTTGTGATAGATGTCAGAGGATGGGGAATATTTCTAGGAGGAATGAGATGCCTCAGTCTTCTTTGATTTTTTGTGAGGTTTTTGATGTGTGGGGTATTGATTTTATGGGACCCTTTCCTAGTTCTTATGGGAACCTATATATCTTGCTTGCGGTGGACTACGTTTCCAAATGGGTGGAAGCAAAGGCCACCAGGACTGATGATTCTAAAGTAGTGGCAGGTTTCTTGAAAGAGAACATATTTTCCAGGTTTGGGATCCCCAAAGCTTTGATTAGTGATCGGGGCACCCACTTCTGCAACAAAACTGTGACCGCCCTGCTGAAGAAGTATCATGTCACACAGAAGGTTTCCACTGCCTATCATCCACAGACCAATAGGCAGGCTGAGGTGTCCAATAGAGAGATCAAGACAATCCTTGAGAAGACAGTGGCACCCAATAGGAAGGACTGGAGTTTGAGGCTGAATGATGCATTGTGGGCTTACCGCACCGCTTACAAGACTCCAATTGGGATGTCTCCGTTCCGGCTCGTTTTTGGCAAAGCTTGCCATCTACCTGTGGAGCTGGAACACAAGGCATGGTGGGCGGTGAAGAAGTGCAACATGCAGATTGATGAGGTAGGAGAGTTTCGCAAGCTTCAGCTGCAAGAGTTAGAGGAGTTACGCCTTGACGCATACGACAACGCTGTCATCTATAAGGAAAAAATCAAGGCATGGCATGATAAGAACATCTTGCGCAAGGACTTCCACCCCGGTGATAAAGTCCTTTTGTTTCAATCTCGCCTGAAACTCTTTGCGGGAAAGCTGAGGTCGAAGTGGATAGGTCCATATGTGATTGCCGAGGTCTACCCACATGGTGTCGTTGATCTAATCGAGCCAACAACTCAGAAGACATTCAAGGTCAATAGTCAAAGGTTAAAACCTTATCATGAGGGTTTCCACACTGAGGCGATTGATGAGATGGCTCTGGAGGAGCCAAGTGCTGAGAATGAATAGACAAGAGTCTACGTCGAGCCAACAACGTGAACCAAGGCGCTGCTCGGGAGGCAACCCGAGGTATTGTTTTCTTTCTTTTTCTTTTGTCTTTTCTTCTTTCATAGCTTAGCCAGGTAGTTGCTTTCTTGTTTTTCTTTCGATTTCGCCTACGAACTAACTTGTAGGTTCGAAGAATAAGACGAATGGAGTTTCTGGAGGCTCACCGCACCCAGCGGTGAGCACCCCTGTAGCTCCGTTAAAAAAAAAATCTCCTTCTTCCCCATTAGCCAAAACCTAACCTACCCCACCCTCACATCCCTCCCTCACGAACTCCCTCACGCCTTTTTCCTCCTCTCTACCCAAATCTCTCCAACATTCACAAACTTCACCAAGATCCACACCTTTCTCGTCCAAATCTCACCATTTCCTCCACCAATCCATATTCCCGAACCCAATCTAACCCATTCTCACCCAAAAACCCCATCTCCAACCCCAAACCTTCAACCTCCATAACCACCACCACCGCACCCACCACGATCCACCACACCCGTGCCGGATCTACCGTAACCCGAACCAATTCGACCCCTACCGAACCGTTTCCCACACCTTTGACCCAACCCCGGCTCGTGGAAGTTGAAGAAAGCTGCATTTGCTGTACTCGCAGAGGCGCCCAGATTCGCTCACCGCACCCAGCGGCATACCCCTCCACCGCACCCGCGGCGAGCATTCCAGTGCCCAACATAAGTTTCACCACACCCGACGGTAACTCCACCGCACCCGCGGCGAGAATTCCAGTGCCCAACATAAACTTCACCGCACCCGGCGGTAACCACACCGCACCCGCGGCGACCCTCTAGAAGCAATATTCAGTGATTCATTTTGTGAGTCCTTCCTTCTCCTTTGATTTAAACATCGTCATTGTTACCATGTCGAGATCAAGGAAATTTGGGATGACCGGGGCGGAGAAGGATAAATATGAGATTGTCAAAAAGCGGGCTGTGCTCCCGACTAAATTTCTGGATAGGGGAACTCTTGAGACTCTGGGCTTTATGAGTGTACGCATATGTGTCTGGAGAAGGCGGGGGGGATTTGTTGCTATTTCTGCCCCCTCGTTTGAGAATCTGAGCAAGCAATTTATTTTGACGTTCAGACTCACCCTTGATGGTGAGAGTCTTGTCTCTATTTCTTTCAAGTACAAGGGGAAGGAGTACTCGGTTGTGGCTGAGCAGGCGAGAGCAGCTATTGGGGTGACTAGGCTCCCCACTGATGAGTGGATAAATGGCGCTAGTGAGGACACTTTGTTGGACTTCTGGGTGGGAGCCACTGGGCAGGCCTACCACGTGGGTGATGAGTACAGTAACAAATTTACTCACCCATGTCTGAGGTTGCTCCACAAGTTGATTCAGGGGACGTTTCTGGGACACAAAGAAGACAACAAGGTCCCCATGAAGGACCTCCACTGGCTCTACTGTGCCCTGCCCCAGGCTACATTTGTCCCAGACTGGTTGAGGCTCATCCTCGAGGCCCTCAGAAGAATCCGCCGGGGCGAGAAGCGGGATATTGTTCAGGGTGGTCTGATCACCCTTATAGCTGAGACGGTCCTACAAGTTGGGGAGGATGAGGAGTCGATCATCTCCCACATGTTCGACGCCACCCGGCTGAAAGCGAACCACATGCTCAAGATGACGAAGAAGCAGGCCTTCTGGTGTTCCTATTCTGACATGAGCCACCTCATGCACCTATCGAGAGAGATCCCCTACGGTCCCACTTACCGTGACTGGTACCTGCATCCCGACCCCACCCCAACTCCATTGGGGTCGGCTGCTATAGATTTTTTGGACGAGGAGCCCAGACCTCGGAGGAGGAGGACAGCTACTGGTAGTTCGAGCCAGGCCCCTGCTGCAGATGAGGATGAGGAGATGGCCGCTACGGGCCAGGGTCCACCACCTATGGATCCCTGGCAGGATATGATGTACCGCCAGATGGAGGCGATGAGTCTGCAGCAGCAGACATGGCAGCAGGGTTTTGACGGCCGTTTTGACGGTTTTCAAAACCAATTGGGGCAGTTTCAGAGCCAGGCCTTTCAGCGGATGGACCGCCAGGATGAGAGGCTCGACTAGATGGATGAGAGGCTCCAGCAGCTGGGGGAGCAGCAGACGCAGTACTTTGGCCAGTACCCTTGGCCACCCGGTCCACCATAGCAGTGAGTTTTACTTTCCTTTTCCCCATTTATTACGATTGTCTTCTATTTCACACATTGAGGACAATGCGTACCTCAAGCATGGGGGAGGGAGTAGACTCATATCTATCTTTATGTATAGTTTTCAGTTTCTGTTTTTGTACAATTTTTACATTCGGCATTGCATTAGTTTTTCTATAAAAAAAAACGAAAAAGCCAAAAAAATCAAAAAAAAGCAGAGAAAACCCTGGGATGAGTTGAAAACCCGAAAAGGCAACTCAGGTAAAAAGCAGGTGACCCGTACCAGCGCTAGGCTGGGGTAAGAAGGTGTCTGAGTGACGTGAGCATATGTGAGCACATCTATGAAAAAATATGAGTGGCTTGGTGAAAACTTGAAAGGACGCCTTGGCAAAATGAGCGAAAAAGAAGAAGAGTGATTTTAGGATTTCTCATTATTCTTGGCGAGGCGTCATAAGAAGGGAGACAAAGAAGGATTGTCGGGTAGGTCACTTTGGGAGCCATAAGAAGTCATAGATGAAGGTTAGGATTAGAGGTCACTCACACTATTGGATGTCCGGGTTAAGCTTGGGGGAAGTACTCTGCTTGCCCCTCAAGCTGTTGAGTATGGATGTGTTGTAGATGAGATTGGCGCCAGGGGCTTTGGCATGGGTTAGGTGACTCTTAGTTGGAGGATATGCTTCCTGAGACCTTGTGTGCTACATTGGAGGAGTGGACTTTCTTTTAGTTTACTCGAGGACGAGCAAAGGTCTAAACATGGGGGAATTTGATAAGCACTACTTTGTAGGGCTTAAGTAAGAGTCATTAGAGGGTTTATTGGTGTCATTCGGGTAGATTTAGACACATTCATGTGTATGGCGTTTGGAGGCGAAGTTTGGTGTTTTTGGAGGTGTTTGAGCTATTGTGGATATCTAGGAGGCACTGAGGAAGGAAGCCACCAAGGAAAGACGCCAAAGGAGTGAAGAGACGAGTTGAGGAGCGGTGCGAGAGATTACAAGGAAGAGCTTTGAAGAGGAGATGTTACTGGAGCCTTGCCGCACCCGCGCCGAAGACCACCGCCCCCGCGGTGGAAGAAGCAGAACCAGAGGAAGATTCTGACGTCCCACCGCACCCAGCGGTGGGCACTGCCGCACCTGCGGCGAGGTCGTCAGAGAAGTGGACAGAAGCCACTGGAATCCCACCGCACCCGCGGTGGCGACGCGCTGAAGGATTATTTCCGTGTTTTTATTCCGTTTTATTTTATTTCCGAGACTTTGTTTCCAAGTTTGTTTATTTCTTTTCTTTATTTACGAATTATTTCTTTAGTATTTAAGTTAGGTTTAAGACTCTTTTAGAGCATCATCTACTCTTTAACCTAGTTGCCACCGTTTTACGTATTTTTGCTCACAAACCCTATGGAGAACTAAACCTCCATTGTTGCACTTGATAGTTTGAAGCCATCAATTGATTGGTTATGAGTTTTCTACTCTTGTTCGTTTTCCTATCTAGTTGGATTGATTCTCTTGTGCTTGATTGATTATTGGTTTATGTTGATTTATCTAGAGTAGCTACCTAGGTCTATTGATATCTTCCTAATTGCTAGGACTTGTGATTCCGGGTTCGGGTTGCATATCTAGTAGCAAACACGATTGTTGCGTATAGGGGATCCGAGCGCTTTATCGTGAGAGAGAGTTAATTGCATGCTTATAGTAACGGGTTGTTTCTATTGCATGTATCTTGTTGAATCCTTGGTTGAATGCTATTGCTTTATTGAGTCTTGAAGGTTTTCGGATTTGATTCAGTAATAAGTACTATTAGGGCTGGTAGAACTAATAGTTACCTATGATCGGGATAAGAACAACTATAAGAATATTAAGAACTTGAGATTGATAGAATTCCGTGATCGACCATATCTACTGTTGTGTGGATCTTTGTTAAGTGTGGCGCTTTTCCCCATTATATTTACAACCTTTACCTGTAACCTTATTTACTTGCTTTGCTTTAATTGCTTGTTTCGAAATTACTACAAACCTCCCCCCCTCCCCCCCCCCCCCTAGTTCCTAGTTGGTGACTTGCAATTACAAGAATTGATAACCTGACTCTCTGTGGGATCGATCCTGACTTGCTTGCTATACTCTTTAGTAGGTATTTTAGGATTTCTTTGATTAGGCATACGACTTTAGCCCTGTCATTACACAAAGCTGTAATCAAACCGTAATTCTTTCGCCTCTGCACTACTCCACCAAAATAAATACAAGAAAAATCTAAACACATACCAAACAACCAACCCAAAAAAACATATGAAGCTAGCATCGTTTCCAAATGACAGGCAACCGTAATTACATGAACCTGAAATCAGACCGTAATTCTCTTGCCTCTGCAGAATTCAAAAATAATATACATATATTTTATACAGTACCGGCAACCAGAATATACATGAAACACAACCAAAATTAATATCAGCAAACACAATATACACAAAATACAACCATAATTACACAAAGTTGTAATCAAACCGTAATTCTTTGGCCTATACACTACTCCACCAAAATAAATAGAGAGAAAACCTATACACGAAACACAACCAAAATCAACATCAGCAAACACAATATACACAAAATACAACCATGATTACACAAAGTTGTAATCAAACCGTAATTCTCTTCCCTCTGCACTACTCCACCAAAATAAATAGAGTTCAAAAACAATATATATATAATTTATACAATACCAACAACCAGAATATACATGAATCACAACCAAAACATAATACAACCATAAATGCAAGCAAAATATATACAAAAAATACAACCAAAATTACATGAAGCTGTAATCAAACGATAATTTTGTTGCCTTTGCAGAATTCAAAAACAATATGCACCTCTACAGAATTAAAAAAATTAATACAATACCAACAACCAAAAGATACATAAAACACAACCAAAATACACAAAATACAACCACAATTACACCAAACCATATTCAAACTGTAATTCTCTTGCCTCTCCACTACTCCACCAAAGAGCAACCAGAATATACATGAAACACAACCAAAATTAATATCAGCAAACACAATATACACAAAATACAACCGTAATTACACAAAGCTGTAGTCAAACCGTAATTCTTTAGCCTCTTCACTACTCCACCAAAATAAATACAAGAAAAACCTAAACACATAACAAACAACCAACCCAAAAAAAACATATGAAACAAGCATCGTTTCCGAATGACAGGCAACCATAATTACATGAACCTGAAATCAAACCGTAATTCTCTTGTCTCTGCAGAATTCAAAAACAATATACATATAATTTATACAGTACCGGCAACCAGAATATATACAAAACACAACCAAAATTAATATCAGCAAACACAATATACACAAAATACAACCATAATTACACAAAGTTGTAATCAAACCGTAATTCTTTTGCCTCTGCACTACTCCGCCAAAATAAATAGAGAGAAAACCTATACACGAAACACAACCAAAATCAACATCAGCAAACACAATATACACAAAATACAACCATAATTACACAAAGCTGTAATCAAACCGTAATTCTCTTCCCTCCGCACTACTCTACCAAAATAAATAGAGTTCAAAAACAATATACATATAATTTATACAATACCAACAACCAGAATATACATGAATCACACCAAAACAGAATACAACCATAAATGCAAGCAAAATATATACACAAAATACAACCATAATTACATGAAGCTGTAATCAAACGATAATTTTGTTGCCTTTGCAGAATTCAAAAACAATATGAACCTCCACAGAATTGAAAAAATTAATACAATACCAACAACCAAAAGATACATAAAACACAACCAAAATACACAAAATACAACCACAATTACACGAAACCATATTTAAACCATAATTCTCTTGCCTCTCCACTACTCCACCAAAGAGCAACCAGAATATACATGAAACACAACCAAAATTAATATCAGAAAACACAATATACACAAATTACAACCGTAATTACACAAAGTTGTAATCAAACCGTAATTCTTTCGCCTCTGCACTACTCCACCAAAATAAATACAAGAAAAACCCAAACACAGACCAAACAACCAACCCAAAAAAAACATATGAAACAAGCATCGTTTTCGAATGACAGGGAACAATAATTACATGATCCTGAAATCAGACCGTAATTCTCTTGCCTTTGCAGAATTCAAAAACAATATACATATAATTTATACAATACCGACAACTAGAATATACACGAAACACAACCAAAATTAATATCAACAAACACAATATACACAAAATACAACCATAATTACACAAAGCAGTAATCAAACCATAATTCTTTTGCCTCTGCACTACTCCACCAAAATACATATAGGAAAAACCTAAACACAGACCAAACAACCAACCCAAAAAAAACATATGAAACAAGAACAGTTTCCAAATGACATGGCCACAAATTAACACCACAACTATAAACTTGTATCAATAATTTAATATGCAACCCAATACATATCTTATGTAACTCACAATCACCAAAAAATACAGAACAACACCACAATGCAAACAATGTAGTTATAATTATTACAATCGGAGACAAACACAAAAAAATACAAAACAACAACAGAATGCACAAAAGTGTAGTTATAATTATTACAATCGGAGACAGAGAAGAACTTAAGAAATACCTGTATAATGACTGCAATGGAACAATTATAGCGACATCACGAGACAAACACAAGAAGACTAAGTTGAGAACTCTGGAAACAAAATGAATCCCACATAAAAGGACCAAAAAAACAAAATCAAAATTAGGGTCAGTAGTAAAAAGACGCTAGAGATGAACGAAGATCACCAACTTCACATACCAAAATGACAACAGAGGAATTCGCCGATAGGGATTAACAAGATGGAAGATTCAAAAATGGAAACACAACAAGAAAACGATAAAGATAATATATGTATAATAACCACGACACATAAAAGGACCGAAAAAACAAGATCGGAATTTAGGGTCAGTAGTAAAAAGACGCTGAAGATGAACGAAGATCAGAAACCAACTTTACATACCAAAATGACAAAAGAGGAATTCGCAGATAGAGATTAACAAAATGGAAGATTTGAAAATGGAAACACAACAAGAAAACGATAGAGATAATACATGTATAATAACCACGACGGCTCAGAAGAAGATGGCAAATGAGAAACAGAAGAGTGTCGAGGAAGAAGAACCCGAAAGAGACAGAAGCATCTAGCGTAAACCCTAACATCCACATCGAAAAAACAAAATCGGAAATTAGATTCAGTAGTAAAAAGAGGCTAGAGATCAACAAAGATCAGAAACCAAGTTCACACACGAAAATGGCAAAAGAGGAATTCGCAGATAGAGATTAACAAGATGGAAGATTAAAAAATGGAAGCCCAACAAGAAAATGATAGAGATGATACATGTATAATAACCACGACGGCGTAGACGAAGAGTGCCAAGGAAGAAGAACCCGGAAGAGACAGAAGCAGCGACCGCAAACCCTAACATACACAACCAACCAAATTCACAGACGAAGATGGCGAAAGAGAAATTCGCATATAGACAGAAAAACCAAACTCGCAGACGAAGATGGCGAAATAGAAATTCGCAAATAGAGATGAACAAGATACAAAAATGAGATGGCTAAAGAGAAGATAAAAGAACATTCGAGAACGGAAACAGAAGAGTCTCGAGGAAGGAGAACCCGGAAGAGACGGAATTAGCGAGCGTAAACCCTAAAGTCCACAGCCAACTAAAGGACCCAAAAGCCCAGCCCAATACAAAAGCACGCGACCTACACGTACTGACACGGGCTACTGTTCATTTGCGCGAACTAGACTTTTAGAGTAAGTAAGATAACTTGAATTCTTTTTTTTGGTGTGATAATAACTTCAATTCTAACTCATGAAAGTCAAAATTTGAAACTAAAATACTAAATTGAGCACCCGTGAATTAGAGTTGTCAATAGGGACGGGATTTCCTGAAATCTATAAAAAAAACTTGTTATGGGGGCATGGATGAAAAAGTATATGGGGGCAGGGATAGAGGACAAATCAATTTCTTGTGTGGGATGGGGATGGGGACGAGGGCAATGGTCTCCAACCTATTTCCCGACCCATTTTGGTATTCTCGTTGTAAATTTTTATGAATATATTTATAATATTTTATAAAGTATTATGATCACATTTTATGAAATTCAATAGAGTTTTTCTATATTAAACAAGAATATGTTTATTCTTATATATTATACAATCTTAAATATGACTATAAGTTTAAATATTTGCCTAATTTATGACAAAATATATGACTTTATTTATTAAAACCTAAAGTGAATAACCAATTTAAATTGAGAATCAAACGGGAAAATCCATGAAACAAAGTGAATGAGAAAAAGTAGAAGGGGACGGGGATTCTCCGATAGGGATGGGGACGATAATGATTTTCATTCATTCTAAACGGGAATGAGGACGTGGATGATTTTCATTCTCCAAACAGAAATGAGAACGGGGAGCATAAACTTGATATTGGGGCGGGGATGGAGAAAATAAATGGGGAGGACGATAGGGATATGGAGCAAATCGTTTACCCGCGTGGGGATGGGGACGACCACAATGGTCCCCAATCCGTTTTCCACCCACCTCGCTTCCCGACTGGAAATCCCATGGGAATCCCCGTTGGAGATTTTCATGAATATATTTCCAATATATCATACAGTATTTTTTGGTAGAAGTGTATAATATTATAAAGTATTATTATTACATTTTATGTAATTAAATAGAGTTTTATATATTAATCATATATATGTTTATTTGTATATATTATACAATATTATGTATGATTAGAAGTTTAATAATTTATCTAATTTATTATAACTTATATATACGAGATTATTTATTAATAACTTAAATCAATAAGTAATTTAAATTGAAAATCAATTCAACGAAAAAATCGACAGAGGAAAAGTAGACGGGGACGGACATTCCTCGACGGGGATTCCTCGACGGGTATAGGGAATCGCGGGATGGAGACGGAGATAATTTTCCTTTACCAAACGGGGACGGCAATGGAGACGGAAAGCATAAACTTAAACAAAGATGGGAATGGGGACATATTGTGGAATGGGGACATAGTATGCAACCGAGCCGGTTTCATTGACATCCCTACACTAGACAAACCCTATCTACTTTATTAGCCACAGGTTTTGATTTTTGAATAATATGTGAAATTGACCACTTAAACGTCCCCACATATTGTCATAATAATTTTCCTGAATCCGACCTCATTTTGTGTTGAACTGATTGAACTTAAAAGTCACAAGTAATCAGTGATGGAGACATATTGTGGAATTTCTCTGGCTTGTTTCGTTCTAATGGCGAGCAATGACAACTGAGAACTGAGAAGTGCAAAATCTAATACATAGAAGAAAAGGAAGAAAAAAGAGAGTATTTCCTTAATTTGCAGAGCGATGTTTATAGCTTTGGGGTTGTGCTGTTGGAGCTTTTGACAAGCAAGAAGCCAGTTTATAGGACTGAAACCATGGAACAGAAAGTCTTGGTGACAGAGTTCTTTCTCCATATGCAAAATTCAAGCTTGTTGGACCCTGAACTTGTGAAAGAAGGCAAGGAAGAGGAGCTTATGGCGGTTGCCCATCTAGCAAGGCGTTGCTTGAATGGGAGTGGAAGAGTGAGGCCGACAATGAAAGAAGTGGCAATGACATTGGAGATGATCATCAAATCCCCAGCTGAAATGTCTACTCAAGACCAACAAACTTCCCATAATGAAGGATTCAGTGGGATTTTGATGGCCGAGATGAGCGAGGTCGAATTCATGTCAAGCACAGTTCCTACTAGTGCTGCTAGTCCCCTGTACATTGATGTGCAACCGCTGTTGCGTGATACCATATGAATCTGCTGTAGAAACATTGTGGGTGGTCTGAATTACGTACTCCAGTGACTACATATGCGTTCAGCAGAAGAAGTGTATTTCCAGATCTTATATATTGATTCTACGTTTTTCGAATAATTATTTTGGTAGCGGACAATAGGTGTGCAAGGGTTATGTCAAGGGTCAATTCAGTTGATGTATGTGCATGTTCGAACGTGTAATATAGCAGTTGTGTTGTGCAATGAGATTTTTATAGATCAAGCCACTGATTTGTTGTTCTTGTAATAAAAGTTTGTCAATTGATCATCATATGGTTCCCTATAATTTTATCGGGCAACAATCGATGGTTTCTTAAAAAATTCCTTTACACTTGAGTTTTCTCACCTTGTGAGTTTTATTGTTTCAATTCTATTCCAGGTTTATGAAAAGCTATTTCTCTCTCGGCTAAACAAGCACACATTTGATGCCCAACGAACACATAATCTAACGTAATAATGATATCATATATATTCATTTACACCTTCACATTTTCATTGGATCCAACACTTTCATCTCTTGATTAATAAAATGTGAAATCTTAAGCTTGATAAATTAATTTTCTAAACACGATTTCAAATTTAGTATCAAATATTGTTATGCTATAATCAAAGTTTGTACCACTTAATTGTTTTTGTTTACAATTGTAGCACACTCATAGATTGAGTAGAACACTTAGGAAATGAAGCATACAAGTTGGCAGGATTTTGTTTGGGCTCAGTATAAGTGTGGGCCTGATGTGAGCAATAATGGCCCGTTTAGTTGCTGCTGAAGTCTCCAGCAAATGGCCCTCTTTCCTCTCTTGTGTCTTGTGTGTGGCCCACGTGCAGAGAAGGCATATATATATTGCCTCTTTCCTTTGTCAGTTGCAAAACGGACAAATCAGAACAAGAAATCAACAAAAGCTAGGGTTTGTGCCGCTGCAGAGAGAGAGAGAAAAGAGAAGGCTGGGCTGGGAGAGTGCTCGAAGGGTTCGATCGGAAAGAGAAGCTCGGGAAGACGAAGGGCGGTGACGATTCCAAGTCCGGTGGCGACTCGGTGGTGTTCGTCGGATCCGTGTTCGTCGTGGTGTCCCTTGCGGTGGCGCGGACTGTTGAAGAGCAGAAACGGAGCGTTTCTGCGGTGCTTCACAGGGGCGTTTTTCTTTCAATCCTTGTTCTTGTGCCTCCTTGTTGTTGTGTGCTTCGGATTTCCTTTTGTGTGTTTTGCTCTCTTAGAGTGTGCTCTTGTAAACCGAACGATTGATTGCCTTGAATGCTTAGTGGATTGGGTGGATCCCCTTCTGAGATCCCGCGGATGTAGGGTAACCAAACCGCGTTACCAAGTCTTGGCGTTTATTCTGTTTTCGTTCGTTTCTGTTTTTAGCTTGAGTTTGCTTGAATCGGATATATTAGATTCACAAAGTGGTATCAGAGCAAGGTTCTGATTCTTGAGTGTTTGTGCTTTTCTATGGTTCGATTTCTGAGTCTTTGGCACTAATTGTGACTCCTGGTTGTTAGGGTTACGATTTGTGTGTTCTTGGGTATTCCGCTGCATGATTGTGATTCCTATTGGTAGCATTGTTCTTAGTCCCTTGTGTGGTTCTGATATTAGCGCGTTTCTTTCCTTGATTGAGATTCTGTGTGCTTGATTCCAGCAGATTGAGTTACTTTCCTTGACTGTTGTTGTTATTACTATTTTCTACTCTTGATCTTGAAGCTGTTATATGAGAATTGTTTGAGATTCTTGCATATATAGTGTGTTGATTGTTGTGTGGATTATAGTGTATAACTGTGCTGTTGGTTTTCTGAGATTCTTTCTGATATATTTTTGGTCACTTGTTTTTCTTTTCTTTGATAGGCTTATATACTGTTTATAGTCCTATTCTTAAGAACTGATATGATGTGTATCTTAAATGGCAGAAAAATCTAGCAAACCAAAGTTGTTTGATGGCTCTACTGATTTTGCTATATGGCAAATGAAGATGAATGCCATCTTGATTAAGGAGAAGTGTCAAAGGGCAGTGACTGAGAACTATCTGGCTGAGACTTCAACTGCTAGGCAGCTGGAGATGGATGAGCAGGCACATAGTGAGATCTTCATAAGGCTGTCTAATGAGGTTGCAAGGCAAGTCATGGGAAAGAAAACAGCTAAGGAGCTCTGGAAAGCCCTCGAAGAAATGTATTTGGTAAAATCCTTACCTAGCAAAATTTCTCTCTTATGTCGTCTATTCACTTTTAAGATAGATGTGAGTATATCTTTGCAAGAAAATCTGAATAAGTTTCTTAAGATGACTCAAGATCTTGAAAGATGTGATGAAAAAATTAAAGATTCTCACCTGGCTATTCTTTTGCTTAATTCCCTGCCTGCTGATTTTGATCATTTTAAGGATGTTATTCAGTTTGGTAGAGAGGAATTGACTAAGTTTAAGATTGTGGAATCTATTATTGAGAAGAATGAAATTTTGAAAGTGTTTAAGCATGCCAAATCTGATGTTAAGGATGAGAATAAGAATGGTTATGTCCTTAACACTGAGGGTAAGTCTAAAACCAAAAAGAAAAAGGATAAGACAGATGCTAAGGATAAAAGATGCTTCTTTGTGATAAGTCTGGCCACTTTGTTAAAGACTGTAGAAAGAAAAAATCTGATAAAGAGAAATCTGATGATAAACCTGAAATTGGTGCTAGCTATTCTTGTGAGCTTCTTATGTTAAGTCCTGAGTATGATCATGATTGCTGGATTTTAGACTCTGGATGTTCTTTGCATGTTACTCCTCACAGATTTATGTTTGAGTCTTTGCATGAATTTGAGGGTGATAATGTGATGCTTGGTGATCATACTCGGCTGGATGTTAGAGGTATAGGAAATGTGCCTTTGACTATGCATGATGGAAAGGTTAGAATGTTGCAAGAGGTGAGGTGGGTTCCTAGTTTGAGGAGAAGCCTCATCTCTGAAAGCATGTTAGAAGATAAGGGCTGCAGAATTACATCCCATAAAGGTGTAAGAGAGGTCACTAGAGGTGGCAAATCTCTTATACGAGGTATTAAGAGGGGTGGGCTGTACTTTGCTATGGCCCAACCTTGCTTAAGTACCTCAGATGGGAAAGGTAATGTGAGCTCTTTTCAATCCAAACATGTTTTTAATAGTCTAACTTGTTTAAATGAGTATGTAGCACATGTTCAGTCAGGTATGCAGTCTAAAACAAGTGAAAACAGCAAGGAAAAGGCTGTGAGAGTGCCAGAAAGTTCAGTCAAGATGGGACTGGATGAAGAGGAAGCTAGGTGCCAACCCCTGCAGTGCTCAGAGTCAGAAATAGGCTCTCAAAAACAGCAAAGTGTGGCTGAAAATGGTGGAAGAGCTACTGCAGAGATGGAGGGGCACAAGGAGGTGAAGTCAGAAAGCCATATACGCGAATTAAGTAAGAGAGGGAGTATCTCTGAACCCAAGCTAAGTACTTCTGAAACTAAAACTGAGTTGCATGCTAGATTGAGTGGTCTTGGTGATCCTTCACATGTGTGTGAAATATCTGAGCATGAACATGTTTTTAGCTGGAGTTTTCATGTGGGAAATTTTCAGAAATTGGCTTGGTTAATTGGTATGTGTGCTTATCTGATTTTTGGTGGCATTGCTTTGGCTAGCATTTACTCTTATATGCATGATATTGAGCTGTGGAATGTTCATATGTGGATATATGCTCTTAGAGTTATTATTGCTGCCTTTGTACTGCTTGGTCTCATTGGTTTCATGTGTTGGAACCTTGAGAAGGTGAAGTGTCATCATGTTGAGTTCATATCTGAATTTTGTCACTTAGGAGGGCATGATTCTAGGTCTATGAATGTGATGACATCTCGGTTGTGTAAAATTCCTGAATGTACTGTTTCTGCTACTGCTCCTAGTGATGAAACTAATGTAACACTGAGTTGCAGGAACTCCCCTTGTGATGGGGCATTCTTCTGAAGGAGTAACACAACATTGGGTTGATGACGAATGGGAGACAATCTACCTAGTCCACTACTGGTGATCAAGGCTGTACAGAACTTAGATTAGGAGGGCATTTGTTATGCTATAATCAAAGTTTGTACCACTTAATTGTTTTTGTTTACAATTGTAGCACACTCATAGATTGAGTAGAACACTTAGGAAATGAAGCATACAAGTTGGCAGGCTTTTGTTTGGGCTCAGTATAAGTGTGGGCCTGATGTGAGCAATAATGGCCCGTTTAGTTGCTGCTGAAGTCTCCAGCAAATGGCCCTCTTTCCTCTCTTGTGTCTTGTGTGTGGCCCACGTGCAGAGAAGGCATATATATATTGCCTCTTTCCTTTGTCAGTTGCAAAACGGACAAATCAGAACAAGAAATCAACAAAAGCTAGGGTTTGTGCCGCTGCAGAGAGAGAGAGAAAAGAGAAGGCTGGGCTGGGAGAGTGCTCGAAGGGTTCGATCGGAAAGAGAAGCTCGGGAAGACGAAGGGCGGTGACGATTCCAAGTCCGGTGGCGACTCGGTGGTGTTCGTCGGATCCGTGTTCGTCGTGGTGTCCCTTGCGGTGGCGCGGACTGTTGAAGAGCAGAAACGGAGCGTTTCTACAGTGCTTCACAGGGGCGTTTTTCTTTCAATCCTTGTTCTTGTGCTTCCTTGTTGTTGTGTGCTTCGGATTTTCTTTTGTGTGTTTTGCTCTCTTAGAGTGTGCTCTTGTAAATCGAACGATTGATTGCCTTGAATGCTTAGTGGATTGGGTGGATCCCCTTCTGAGATCCCGCGGATGTAGGGTAACCGAACCGCATTACCAAGTCTTGGCGTTTATTCTGTTTTCGTTCGTTTCTGTTTTTAGCTTGAGTTTGCTTGAATCGGATATATTAGATTCACAAAGATTATAAGAGGGCACAGCCCACAACCCCACAGGCCTGCAGGCCATGCACTCCAACCCCTCTCAGCTCTGGGCCCTCCACACAAGGAGAGAAACACCAGCCGCTGTGGGTTGTTGGTGAGAGTCGAACCTGCGACCTCTCACCCTTTGTCCTCCCCACACAAGGAGAGAACACCACTTGAGCTGCAACCCCACAGGCCTGCAGGCCATGCACTCCAACCCCTCTCCTGTTGGGCCCAATTCCACTCCAGGAAATGGCACACCCAGGCGGGTTGTTGGTGAGAGTCGAACTTGCGACCTCTCACCAACAACCCGCCTGGGTGTGCCATTTCCTGGAGTGGAATTGGGCCCAACAGGAGAGGGGTTGGAGTGCATGGCCTGCAGGCCTGTGGGGTTGTGGGCTGTGCCCTCTTACAAATATAATATTCAAAATTTTCTAAATTCAATACCTAAATCCAAATATTTAATTAATACTACCTAAATTCGAAAAACTATAAAATTTATAACTTTATAATTACGAATTCAAAAATTAAATACACGTTGGTTACCCCAAGTAGCGGCATGTCCAGGAGCCGCGTGAATGTCTCTGCGTCGTCCGCCTACTCATCTCCCACGGGGCCTACCGTCTCGAGTCCTGCTCAACCCCGCCCCCGTTGGACGGAGAACTGGTCGCCGCCACCACCACCGGAGCCACCTCTCTGTCGCCGCCGTCTGCCACCATTGGAGCCTCGCTGTCGCCACCACTAGCCGTCGCCGCATGCTGTAGATTGTCACCAGTATCTGATGAAATTCTAGGCCTAGTTGATGCTCAGTATCAAGGAAGTTTGGCTCTCAAACGCACACAAGACGACGATGAAGACCGGTGCTTGAAAATGAAGATTTTGGTAGAGTTTTGGGACTGTTTTTGTTTGAGTTTTAAACTCAATTTTTATGAAGCTTTGACAAGAAATGAAGAAGAACAATTCTGTAATTTTATAAAGGGATAAGTGAACAAGGTCTTTGCGGATATGACTCACCACTCGAACCTTAAACAAGATCAAGTACAAGAGATATTACACACTAGAGCACAAGATCGAGAGTTCTCAATATGACTCGCGAGAACAAGGAAAAACCCTAGGAATCAGCTGACCTTATTCTGGTTTTTTACTCAAATTTTCGTGCCTAACAATGGCTACAAAACAAAGTACAAATAGAAGAAAACAAGGTGCAAAACAAGATTCTCTTCGATGGCTTGGCATTGATCTCGACAACTTTGGAAGACTCTTCACATGGAGTGGAATAAAGGATGAGCAAGATGAGGAGTCTCCACATTATTAGATACATATAATTCACATGGATATGGCTTAATGACGTTCAAGTTGATGGTTGGTCTTTTGCCTTCCTTGTCTTGAATTCATGTGAATCAATTTCTAACAATAGTTGGACTTCCATACAGATTGGGCTTTTATGGCCTGTTCTGGGCTGATTTAATGGAATCAATTGTCATGAAAGTTGTAGCTCTTTCTCTTAGCTTTCCAATAACTATTCATGGACCTCCATTGGACCTTTGTAGCTTCCAAACTAGCCAAAACACTGAGAAGGTGTCTGTTGGTCAGATTGTTCAGTTTTGACATCTTCCAACTTGCGTACACTTCCTTGGGGACGAGTTTTTGACCCTCTTGAAAGATGATGGCAGCCATGGTCACATCAATATCCATGGCCGCTGGAGAACAAGAGGAGAGAGAGAGTCGGGGATAACAAGAGATCAGAGAGAGAAGAAGAATTGTCGTGGAAAATCAACGACAGCGCAGAAAGGAGGAGGAAGAAGAAGAAGAGTCGCGCATCTAACGTACAAGAATATGTTATAACACAAGGTGGCCGGGTTGGCCCAAAAATGGTTATATACATGTACGCCTAAGGAAGGCGTACACTTGTCTTTGGCGTACAGAAAAAGACGAATTTCGTATTATTTTCAAAGGCTGTATTCAAAATATGTATAATGCAATATACGCCTTATTACTTCGTACACTAAAATACGACGTACAAGTTTTATACGTTTTTATCTACATATTTCACACAAAATACCCTTTGCGCCAGTATCTTGCGTACGCTAAAATGAAGCATACCAAATGTAATGAGAAAAAGAAGAAATTGTAGTGTATATAGCCTCCAGGTATGGAATATGTCCCATTCCTTTGTTTTTCTTGGTTAGTTAGTGCTATAAGTATATGGTTGTGCTTGTAGTTACTTTAGAAAAGGAATAGGAATTTCCATTGCATGAGATATTGAATGACTGTCTATGATCAACTTATCATACGAATAGTGGATGTTTGTTTGGCTGAGCTATTTCCCCAATTACTGAATTCATCATCTTTCATTTGTTTGCTTTTGCATGCTTAGTGATTCTAAAACATACAAAACCCCCCTCTGGTTACTTTAAGATTGACATAGAAATTATACATAAAGATAGAATCTGTCTCCCTGTGGACTCGACCCTTACTTACTTAGGACTACGGTTTAAGGTTTGTTTGGATAACTTGCATAGCAGTAATTATCACGACAAAATTCCTGTTATCAAATTGGCGCCGTTGCCGGGGAAACAGTAATCTATTTTGTGTGTGTGATTTGTGTGCCAATCTTGGTGTGAACCTATCTTATGGTTCACACCCGTATTACTAATAATCTACCTCTTGTTTTTTATCCAGAAATCGAGAGAACTTTTCTTCAAACTCGCAGAGCTGCGCGTACACTACTTCAGGAAGCTGATACGATGGCTGATCAACGTGTTACTCTTGAATCTCTGACAACTCCTAACTTGGAGCAACCAACTCGTGCTGTGAAATTCTCTACCCTGGGTGATGGGGTCAAATTTGAGCTTAAGACAGGAGTAGTCCATTTACTCCCGAAATTCAGTGGAACCCCACTTGAGGATCCTATTCAGCACCTGGATGAATTCCTTGAGGTCTGCACCAGCATGCGGCCATCTGATATTACTGAAGATCAGATGAGGTTGAGAGTCTTTTCCTTTTCTCTGAAGGAATCAGCTAAAGACTGGTATCATTCTTTACCCCCAGGAAGCGTCACTACTTGGGTGAATTTGAAGAAGGTGTTTCTTGATAAATACTTTCCAGCAATCAAACCCAATCAGCTTAAGAAGAAGATCTGCAACGTGGAGCAACTGTCTAATGAGTCTCTCTATGACTATTATGAACGCTTCAAGAAACTGGTGAAGAGTTGCCCCTACCATGGTTATGCTAATCATGATCTGATTCTTTATTTACATGGAGGACTCCGTGAAGATGATCGTCATATGGTAAATTTTGCATGTGGTGGGAATATTATGAAGATGACTTATGAAGAGGCTCTAGAGATATTTGCCACCTTGACTGATGACTCTAGACAATACAGTGGGAGAGGCTCCCAAAGCTTGGTAGTCGCTAGTTCTCAATCTAAAATTGATCAAGCTGATTTTGATGTGCTGAAAGAGGAGGTGAGGCGTCTGAAACTGAAAGGTACACCTCAGCAGGCTAAGGCCTGTGAGATCTGTCATGACGACTTGCATCCTACTGATTCATGTCCTACTCTACAAGAGGAAGTGAATGCAGTAGGAGGATATCAGCAGAGGCACAGGCATGATCCTTACTCCAGTACATACAATCCTGGTTAGAAGGATCATCCCAACTTCAGATGGAGAGACCCAGAACCAAACCAATAACAGGGTAATCCTCAATAACCTAGGCAGCCATTTGTGCCACAACCTCAAGGGCAGAGCTCTAATTCATCCTCCTCTATGGATGATTTGGTGAAGATGCTGATGCAGAGCAACGTAAATATCAATGAGAATGTTGCTAAGTTGACTAAGAGCCAATTACAACTCCAAGAAACTACACAAGCTAGCATTCATAACTTGGAAAGGCAGGTTGGTCAGATTTCTCAAGTGGTGAGTAAACTTGACGCAAAGGGTTCTGGTAAACTTCCATCTCAAACGGAAGTGAACCCGAACATTCGAAATGTCAGTGCTGTAACTCTGAGAAGTGGGAAGAGGCTCGAAGAAGATAATTATGAGGTCAACAAGGAAGAAAGTCCGGATTTGGAGTAGAGCATCAGCGGCGACCGCCAACAGCCTTACGGCGACCGCCGCCCAAAAAACGGCGACCGTCGCCCAAAAGGCAGCGACCTCCGTGACGGTGATCTAGTTTCCGAACTTTCTAATGATGTCAGCGGCGACCGCCGCCAACCTTATGGAGACCGCCGCCTCCCTGTAGCCGATGCTGAGGCTGAGAAGGAGTCTGAAACTCCGATTTTGCCTGATTGGAAGCCTGTTCCGCCATTCACATCTGCTTTGCAGCGTACCAAGCCACTTGTGCAGGACAAGGACGTGTTTGAGATGTTCAGAAACGTTGAGGTAAACATTCCTCTCCTTAATTTGATCAAATATGTTCCTCGTTATGCTAAGTTCTTGAAGCAGATGTGCACAACAAAGAGAAATCAGGACAGGAACAGCAAGAAGAAGGTAAAGGTAAGCGAACATATTTCTGCTGTGTTTCAGAAGCGCTTACCCAAGAAGTGTGGAGACCCAGGTATGTTCACCATTCCAATCACTATTAGAGGTACCAAGTTCAATAAAGCTATGTTAGATTTGGGTGCTTCCATTAATATTCTACCTTCATCTCTTTGTGAATCCTTACGATTACGACCCATGCATGCGACCAATTTTTCCATTCAGTTAGCTGATCGATCTAGTGTGCATCGTATATGGATAGTGGAGGATGTTTTGGTTATGGTTGGTGATCTTACTTTTCATGCTGACTTCTTTGTGCTTAATATGGAACATGATAAGCATGCAGCCCCTATTCTGTTAGGGAGACCTTTCCTGAAAACTGCCAACACCAAGATTAATGTGAGTACTGGTGCTTTAACCATGGAATTTGATGGCCGAACTATTAACTACAATATCTATGAAGCCATGAAATATCCTTCTGATGATCATTCTCTATGTGCAATTGATGTACTTGAGCCTATGGTGTAAGATGTTTTTGATGTGGACTGCCTAGATGACACGCAATCTATTATTGTTGATTCTAGTTTGGATTTTACTTTATCTACTGACATGCAGGAAGTTGTCAATGAGTTGGATGCTTACTATAAGCTTCCTCTTGAGCTACCAGGTAAATCACCTATACCATTAACCTTGCCTAGCGAGAAGCTTTTGCCCTCTATTGTGCAGGCACCAGTGGTTGAGTTAAAGAAACTTCCCGATCACCTCAAGTATGTATTTCTTGGAGACAATGAGACATTACCGGTGATCATCTCAAGCAAGCTCACCAAGGATCAGGAAGAGAGATTGGTGGATTTTTACATGCTGGATACGGGGCATGACAAACATGCAACCCCTGAGATGTTGGGTAGGCCATTTCTGAAAATGACAAGTGCAGTCATAGATGTAAAAAGTGGTCCAACCATCAGCAAGGGTACAAGCATGGGGGAAAGGCTCAACATGGAGCACACAAAGCGGCATCCCCCTGATATAGACCTCAGGAGTTCAAGTGCTAGTCCAAACCCGAGTTGAAGAGGATTGAGTAGGATGTCGAGTCACGACAGTAAACAAGGCGCTTCTCGGGAGGCAACCCGATGATTAGGTAGTTTATTTCCCTTCCTTTAGTTAATTTCAATTTGATTTTATTTCTGCTTTGCATTCTGTGTCGAACTAACCTGCAGGAAGCGTATCCAAGTGAAGAAAGAGAAGCGATGACCGCCGCCATCCTTACGGCGACCGCCGCCAAGGCCTCGCCAAGATAGTTGGCTACGGCATCCTGGCGGCGACCGCCGTTTAATCACGGCGACCGCCGCAATTAAATGGCGACCGCCGCCCCCCTTACGGCGCCCGCCGCCAATCCCCTCATTCGTTCATCTAGCTACGGCAAATGGCAGCGACCGCCGTTTAATTACAGCGATCGCCGCCATTCCCAGGTTCGACTTCTATCCTTATTCAAAATATATATATATATATATATATATATGGGCCTCGAAAAAACCTTAAACGGGGTGCAAAAGATGGAAAAAAAAGATACCCGGAAAAGAGCCTTAAACGGGGAGTAAAAGTAAAATAAAAATAAAAATTGTATGGTGCTTCTGCTGCTCCTGTAGAGGAGGCTGAGGATGAGGACGACGATACTGCGATGCCTGAGGTGCATGCTGCTGCTGAGGAGCATCCAGACGTACAGATGAGGATGTGGGAGACGCTCCAACAGATGGATACTCGCCAGAGGTCCATGCAGTCAGACTTTGTTGATTTCCGCCAGGAGGCACGAGGGTATCATGAGGAGTTTGTTGAGTTCCGCCAGGAGGAGCGCGATCACTATGCCGCACAGTCTACTATGATGCAGCAGCACAACGACGACATCAGGGCCATGGAGGAGCAGATGCGTCAGTGGAACCTATTCATGGGTTCCCAATATCCAGGTTTTCCACCACCTCCGCAGTAGTGGTACTTTCTCTACTTCCCCTATTTATTTCTGTCTTGTTTCATTGAGGACAATGTTTATTACAAGTGTGGGGGAGTGGATTCTGTATTTGCTATTGTTATTCTAAAAAGAAAAAAATATAAAGAAAAGAAAAAGCCAAAAAGAAAGAAAAAAAGGCAATAAAAATCCTAGGATGGACTGAAAACCCGAAAGGGCGGTTCAGGTAAAAAGCAGGTAATCTGGCAGGCATTAGGCCTTGGCAAAAATAGATTCAGAGTGATGTGAGGTGGTGAGTCCAATTTGAAAAATCAAATGAGAGTGTTAGGTGAAAACCTGAAAAAGCGCCTAAGCAAAATGAGTGGAAAAAAAATTGAGTGTTTTAGGACTATCAATTTACCGGCACAGGAGACATAAGAAGTGTAGTATAGGAGTGTTTTTGGGTAGGTTTTCACGTGGAGGAATAAGCTGTAGTTTGGTGTCTATCACTCTCTTTGATAATTGTTGTTGTTGTTGGACTTGGATGATGTGTTTTGCTTGGAGTTGAGGATTAGGTTGTCGTTGTTGTTGTTGTTGTGTGCATTGTGTTGGTGTTGTGTTGGTTGGTGTGTGCTGATGGATGAGTAGTTTTCATGTGTGGTTGGTCAGGGGGATGTTGTGCTTTCATGTAGGTGCTTTTACTCTTAGTTGTGAGCTTCTTTGCATGTTGATGATCTAGGGATTCTATTGATGATGGGTGATAGTGTTCTATCCACTCGAGACGAGTAGAGATTCAAGTGTGGGGGAGTTTGATACACACGATTATGTTGTGTGTATAGACGGGGTTTTAGCATTGATTTAGTGGTGTTTTAGGATACTTTGGAGGAGTTATGGAGCATTGGCGAGGAGGTGCTGAAGACATACATTTGGAGGCGTTGGAAGCATTCGGAGCTGAAGAGACGAAGACGCTGAAGGAATGGCTTCACGGCGACCGTTTTTCACATTACGGCGACCGCCACCAAAGCCCTCCCAGCCACCTTGGCTACGATAAAAGACCGGCGACCGCCGTTTAAAGACGGCGACCGCCGCCCTGCTTATGGCGCCCGCCGTCCGTGTCAGAAGCCCACCGAGCCCGTTTCTTTATTTGTTTTATTTTGGACTATTTTTGTTACGTTTCAGTATTTCGTTTAATGTTAATTTTGGAGATCTTATTTATTTTTAGTATTTAAGGATAGAGCAAAGGCTTGTTTTCCTCTCTCGAACCCTAATTTCATCTTTTCCCTTTCTACGTACTTTGCTATGAAGAACTAAGCCACTCTTGCTTAGTCAGACGCTGAAGCTTTCATTTTGAGTTGTGAGATTTTCGTTCCTTATCTATTGCATGGATTTTATCTATTCTCTTGCTTGATTGCTTATGATTAATATTGATAATATCTAGCCTACGCAACTAGGGTTTGTTTCTATTGATTGATTGCTAGATCTAGATTGTTACTGGTTGAGCATATCTATTTCAGAGTAGCAACTGCATCGTACTAGTATCTGGTTGTGCTAGTCTTATGCAGAAGAGAACTGATTTACATTCTAGTATAAAAGTTGGTTGTTTATGCTAGATTGTATCCTATCTATATTCCTATCCTTAATGCTGCTGTTAAACTGAATCTTGATGGTTTTATGGTTGTTTAATTAGTTAGTGCTATAAGTATCTGGTTGTGCTTGTAGTTACTTTAGAAAAGGAATAGGAATTTCCATTGCATGAGATATTGAATGACTGTCTATGATCAACTTATCATACGAATAGTGGATGTTTGTTTGGCTTAGCTATTTCCCCAATTACTGAATTCATCATCTTTCGTTTGTTTGCTTTTGCATGCTTAGTAATTCTAAAGCATACAAAACCCCCCTCTGGTTACTTTAAGATTGACATAGAAATTATACATAAAGATAGAATTTGTCTCCCTGTGGACTCGACCCTTACTTACTTAGGACTACAGTTTAAGGTTTGTTTGGATAACTTGCATAGCAGTAATTAGCACGACAAAATTCCTGTTATCATTCTCCCATAGAGAGGTTTTAATGAGTCCTCCTTCGTTTCTCTTTCTAATTTACTGTCATGCATGAACTCATTTTCTAATAAAAATAACATTTTTATCTCATTACAAATAGAGGCTTTAGGGATCTTGTAACTAAGGTTCATACGACTACCACTAGCATCAAGAATTTTTTCGTGACTCTTGTGGTAATACTTTGAAGGGATTATTCCTTCACAGATGCAGTTTAGATCTGCTCCACTGTCGATGAGAGCAACTGTAGAAAGAGTGAAGTCTTCTATTTTTATGGTAATATGAACATACCATTTTTGAAAGTTGATCTTGTTTATGGCCGCAATAAAAGAATCTTCAATGACGGGATGTTCTTCTTCATTTTGTTGAGAACGGGGGCTGGAGTAGGGTTTTTTAGAAAATTCTAGATGAGCTATTCTAGCTTCAAGTTCAAGATCTTTGGTTTCATTTAGTAATAACTGTTGGTTAAGGGATCCTATGTCTTTTTTTATTTTACTGACTTCAGTTTGTAGGTCTTTCAAGGTAATGGAGGAAAATATCTTAGTAGGTGATTTTTTATTAATAATTTTGGATATGCTAAAAGGTTCTTCAAGTAGGGGTTGTTGTTCTTTAAATATTAGTTCTTTTAGCTTCATGAAATATTCTCGTTTTATTTGAGGATCTTCAAGGGTATCGATAAGCTCTAAAAGGGCCTCTCTTTCATCACTTTTGGTGATAACATTGCAGAATTGGGTTGTTCCTGAATCCTCAGTTTCTGAAGTATCATGGACATAAAATTCATTCTCAGAATCCTCCAAAAGGATTTTAGTGAGTCTATCTTTTAGGGTACTATCATCTTGACAGATTTCATTGATCTTTTGTTTGAGACTGCAATTGTCTGCCTTGTGGCCTGGTTTTCCGCATTTAAAACAGATAATCTTTTTATTAGTCTGTCTTGGTTGGAATTTCCTTCTGGGTGGGTAACTAGGCCTTTCATAATTATTATCAAACTTTCTGTGTTTATTTTTATGACCCTTTTTATGTTTATAAGAAGGGGGTTTTATTTTGGGCAGGCCAAAAGCCTCACAGAAGTTACCTAGTTCTTTTCTCCTAGATCCTTTTTCTCTACCATATTTGGCCTGGATTTTTAATTCGGAGCAAAGGGCTAACCCTTCTTTTTTGACAAAAGCCGTTAATTGGCCATAGGTCATGTCTTTCCAAGGAATTTCTTCTGTTTGAATTTCATCCTTAATTTTCTGGATTATCCTATCAGCAAATAAGTTGGGAAGACCAGTAACAAATCTTTCTTTCCAATATCCCTTATTGCAGTCATTTCTTTTGTAGACATAGGACAGGAAAACATCTTTATACCACCTATAGTCACTAAGGGTCTTACATCTTAGATTAGAAAGGATCTCTCTATTGGCTTGAATTTCCTCTCTAGGGTTGCCTATGAAGTGCATACTTATGGTGTATATAAGTTGGTGGACAGGTTCTGGTTCACCATTATCATTGGTAAAATCTAGGATCTCTTCTCTTTGAAAGGAGGATAAAGCATTATCCCACCAGTTTCTAAGCTGGCCTGTAAATCCAGTAGTTAAAAGTGAGAAACAAGTTTTGGGGTCTTTTCTACCAACTGTATAGGCTACATTAGCCATACCCATTTCTTGTAAGGTATTAAGTATTTCATGTTCGGATTTTCCATCTATATTCCATTCATAGATAGATTGTCCATTATAATCTGTGGATCTAAACTTAGATCTTTCTTCATATTGAAGGTCAGGAGGAGTAGGTCTAGGATAAAAGTTTCTAGTGTTTGTGTTCTTAAATATTTTTCTGTGTGCCTGAGGCCTATCATGGTTGTTTCTAATCCTGTTAATGGTAATGGGATTTTCCTCAAAGCAGGTTTGTAAGGTTTCAATTGCCTTATCACTAGATGGGCAATCTTCTCTTTCAGAGTTGTCTGAGGAACTGCTTGAGTCAGTGTTGGAACAATTGTTACAGTCCTCGATACAATTAATCGTAACATTTTTTAATTTTTGATCGATTAATTCTATGAGACTAAGAGAAGTGTTACTAATGATCTCCTTTTTTATCCCCTGAATTTGAAAATGAGGTCTAGAGATGTCTTTAGGGAATTTGATAGTTTCCGTACTGATTTTATCATGTATTAATTCAACTTGTTCAGCTATTGTGTGGAGGATTTGGTTAGAATAGTTGTGTTGTTGATGTATTTTCTTAACATCTTCTAAGGTAGCGGGACTATTATCTGAAGTACCAATTCTAGGATTTTTAAAGGGTTCAGCAGGAACGTCCCCATCTTTTGTAATAATTTTTATCCCTTGTAGAGGAGGATGGACACTTTGTGTAGATCCTGAGGGTAAAAGATTCCAGGTCTTTGTTAACCTTGTTTGGACATATATGGATTTCTGTTCTAAAGGGTTTTCTATTCCCTGAATCTTAAGGTAATTAGGAAACCATATGAAGAACAAGATGTTGATCCTATATTTTTCCATATCAGAATACCATAATTCTCTTATTTTATCTCTGACTATTTTGTCTATTTTCATGAACCAAACTTTCTTGATTCTATTTTCAATGGAATCAAAGTCTTTTCTTAGATAATCCTTGTCTATTGTAAAGTCCATTCTAGTGATAACATTTATGGAGGAGTATCTTCCCATATCACTCTGAGTAGGTGAAGAGGGAAAAGATTCGTCTGACTTTTGTTCAGTAACAGGGTTAGGAATGGGACTACTAAATTCAACCTTAACTGAATGGTCTTTTATAGAATGGTCTCTAGCAGTATAGAGGGACTCAGAGAAAGAGTTTCTTACAGGGAAAGGATGGGGATTTCTGGGTATAGGTCTAAAAGATCTAGTGGAATTGAATCTTATAAGGACCCTACCATCACCACTTTCTTCTATCTGGGAAATTTCTGTTTTTTCGAGATCTTCCGGAGGACAATCATGTCTTAGTTCTAGAGCTTCTGGTATAGTGATGTCTTCCCATTTTATCAGTTTGGGAGTGAAGGTTGTAGATCTTTCAGCTTCTAGTTGTAGGAGGATAGTCTCTCCTCTAGGGACAGGAGGAACTATACACTTAGGATCTGTGCAGGAACTTAGGACTCTGTAGTGGAGTCGGTAGATAATGACAAAGTTTTTAGAAAGGTTTTTGAACCCCTTTTTAAGGAGCTTAATATCAAGAGTAAGAGTACTACTGATTCTAGGGTCTGTCATATCAACTGTAAAATTTGGAGAACAGTTGAAGAAGATTGGGCCATTACAGATATTGGTTTGAATAACAGCAATTAAAGAGTCTTTGTAAGAAAGGAGTCTGTCGTCTCTAAGGGCAATAAAGACTGGGGTGTCTATGCCTAATCTGGCTAAAGGCTTAAGAGCAACTTGAATTAGGCCTATGTGGATATATCTATAGTTCTTTTTTAGATATTCATCAATAGCTATGGAGGATAATAATTGAAGAGTCAGTTGTTCTTTGTCTAAACTGAGTGTTTCTTCATGACTTTTAACACTAAAAGTTGTTTTAAAGTCTGTCCATCCTATTCTGTAAATAGATTGTATAGACTGTTGTGGTATGTTCCAATCATTATTATTTTCTTCGTACAGATTCTCATTACTATGGACGACTGGGGTGCTAGATGAACTAGAACCTCTATGCAGCATCCGCCTAAATTGTAGAGCCATAATTAGTTACGTTTTAGGAACTATTTACCTTAATCGTATGTTTTATTGTTACTAAATGGCGTGGGACCATCGGCCTGGAACACCCTGGGACTACCTCGTCAAGCGGGCTTACCAACGGACTTACGACTAAAACCAAACACGCACGGTCTAGTAACAGTAAAAAGTTCGACTTTGGTAAATAGTAACTAAAGGCGTAAATAACTATAATACTACAACCGGGGCGAAATGTTTCCTAGTGGCTCTGATACCAAATGAACCCAGGTAATCTAAAGTAAGGAAAGACGTAGGAAGAAAGCAGTAAAGCGGAACATAGGTGAACAGTAATACAAAGTTTTTACGCGTGAATAGTAATGTACAGTGACTTTTGAACAGTAACTTATAAATAGTAAAAACAATGAACAATGAACAGTAAACGTAATAGTGACTATTCTGGAAAACTTAATAATTAAAGCAGGGAGAGAAATATGAACTGAAAACATATGACTTTTATAAGATCATAATAAACTTACAAGGACTATTGTCGTAACTTGAAATGATTTCCAAAAGCTTGAAGGAGCTCCAGAGGAAGGCTTCTAAGCTTCAGAAATTTTTGTGAGTTTCTCAACACATGAGAGTCTGAATTGTGATGCCTCAAAACAAATGAGGGCTTTGCCTTTTATAGAGAAAGGGGGGAGTCTGATTTTCTTTGTCTGTACCAATTTTTGGTACTATTTTTTCACGGGTGGAGTCTCCTGTAGTGAGTGGAGCACTGAGTTGGTTTCTTCTGTCTTCTTGTCTTGGGTGGAGTGCTGAGCTGGTCTTTTGTCTTCTTGTCTTGAGTGGAATGCTGAGCTGGTCTTTTGTCTTCTTGCATAAAAAGTGGGCATGTTCTTCTGATGGGCCTATCCTTCTGATGGACCTATTCTTCTTTCCTTGTTTTTGTAATGGGTCAATAATCCGTTGTGTCTTGATGGTGGGCCTATTGTCTTGTGATGGGTATTTGAGCCTTTTGATTTGTTGGGCTCTTCTTCCTTCTTGATGATGGGCCTATTGTCTTATGAGATCTTACTACTTGAGTCTTTTATCAAATTAACAAGATGTACAAAGGAGATAATCTTAAAACAGGCTAGATTACCCCCTGAAATGAAAACATAAAATGAAAACATAAGAACTTTCTTTTTCTTTTTTCTTTTTCTTTTTCTCTTCTTTTTTTTCTTTTCTTCTACTCTTCTTTTTTCTTTTCTTCTTTTTTTTTTTTTTTTTTTGCTGAACAGATAGAACTATTTTTGTTTACCTTAGCGTAGGGGTCTTGTGCTAGGTGTCTCTATGAGTGTCGGGAATGCTTATGTCATCCCAGTCTTCGGTGTCAAGCATATCTTCATCTTCTTGTTTAAACTCATCTTCCAGGGAAATGAATTTTCGCCAATCCGCAAACTGGCCATCCCCGCTGAAAGGTAGACATATTCTCCATTTATCTGGAACCCAGATTTGTGTATAATGTCCTTCTGCTGCCAATCTACACGCCTTCCATCCACTGTAGAGGTATGCATTTTTGTAGAAGAAGGAAACGTCTTGGTGGCGCCTATAGAGCTCATGTTCCTCGTGTATTGTAAAGTTGGTGGGTAGCAGACCTACCCAGTCTCTCCAGTCTTCATCCTTTGAAACACCATGGGAGAAACATATAACCTTTTTTGACGGAATCATGGTGAATTCCGTTACTTTTGGGAGGGTAGCTTGGACGTAGGCAACTGTTGGACCAAAAGTTGCCATGTTACTTCCTATTAACAGGAACTTTTCTCCAAAAGCCTGCAGGATCTCTTCTATTCTTCCTTCAGTATTGGGTAGGAAACTGATACTGTGGACCATACCTAGGTGGAAGAATTTTAGGATAAGGTCTTTGGGCATGGTGCATGTGTTTAGGTAAAGGAGGATCTTCAGAAGTCCGCCTGTCATCATTGTTGGGCCCCCTGCTATTGGTTTAATAGTAGAGAATTGCCGAACAGTGACTCCCTTGAATTTCCACCCTGGTTCTCCGAAGTACATCTGGATAAGCTCTTTCTGAGCTTGTATTAGATCTGCCAAATGGCCTTCTTTTGTTTTTTGTATTAGAACCTCTTTTCCCTGGGGCCAGGCATCAAGGAGTGGTGTAAGTGCTTCTTGTGTTGGTGTGTCGAGGAGACGAGTTTGGAGATTCTTCCAACGTCTACCTGTAGCAATGGTTAGTTGTTCACCCAAATCTTTTTCCCTTTTTTCTTTCTCTCTTATCACAATTCCATTTTCGTGGAAGTGGATACTGAGTGTGTTTAAGGGTTGTACTTTTTTCTTGGCTGCATGGGGCATAGTAGGAAGCCTCCAAATGTTATTCAGCAAACCAAGTTGTTCTGTGGAGAGCAAAAGTCCCTGTAGCGGTCTGAAGTTGCTTTTGGCTGTAACTTGGGAGGAAGGTGAAGGTAAAACCTTTTCCTTTCCTTTGCGGGAGGGAGATCTCATTTTTAAAACCTGAAAACTTAAACACAAGTTAGAAAACACTGTATGTCTGTGACTCTGTAGAGTTTTGAAAGAGTTTAATGTTACAAGTTCTTTTGTTATAATGTTTTAGGTTCTGCTAACGGATGCAGACTGTAGGGTAGATATATCATTATGTTCAACCGCAGCAATGAACTTAAAACTAATCCTTTTTTCCATTACTGTTGTATGTAGGCCAAACCTATCAACAGTGAACGGACAGATTTGTGTCAGGAAGGGTGTTCCTAGGATTATTTGCTGATTTAGGCTAGTTCGTCTGGAGTTCATGATAAAACATTACATTCTTGGAAAATTACTTTTATCGATATATGTCAATTACTTTGGAGCGCTAAATTGCAACTAGGCATGAGTAAGGCCATTAAACTATCAATAAAATTTCTCTATAATTATATTGAAAGCATGGCACATGTTGTTTGAAGCAATATGCCTACAGGCCATAAGGGCACAAGCTACCAACAACCCTCATTTCCCCCTTTTCATTAATGTCAACTTTACTGACATTTAGTATCACCAATGAGGCACTATCTATTCCTTTGTAATTGATATTGATCTTACAGACTTAGGTGGCACGAGACCAATCCCGAAGTAGGTGAGCACAAGCTGCTCAAAGGCAAAAGTGGCACATGCTCCCACAAAAACAAGAGAGCACGAGCTGCTGAAAGACAAAAGTGGAACATGATGCCACGGAAACAAGAGAGCACGAGCTTCTCAAAGGCAAAATTGGCATAGGATGCCACATAGACATATAGAACGAGCTGCTCGGGAATCAAATGGACACTTGGTGTCAAAACCACAACATCGGTTATGCCGCAATGGATACTTGGTGTCAAAACCACGGCATCAGCTATGCCACAATGGAAACTTGGTGTCAAAACCACGACATCGGTTATGCCACAATGGACACTAGGTGTCAAAACCACGACATCGATTATGCCACAATGGACACTTGGTTTCAAAACCACTGCATCGGTTATGCTATACACGAAGTTGCCAAGCGCATGGCACTCAAATCAAGTCTGACACGAGATGACATACCTTGAATCTCCCCGGAAGGGCTGGGACATGGCCCCGAGCCAATAAATTGATTTCAGAAACAAACAAAGGGCCAAGACCCTAATCAGTAGAAGTCGCACTGACCGTGAGCTCCAGCGCAGGGACCGTGCGGTCACCCCTAGAAGAAAAACGAGAAAGTGCACGGACTGTACGACAGCCTATGCAAGAAAATCAATAAAGTGCACGGACCGTGAGGTCGTCACTTGATTTTTTTTTTGGAAAAACACCGACTGCACGGATTGTGCGCTGGAGCGCACGGACCATGCAGTCCCCTCTGCAGTCAAAGTGCACTGACCGTGCGCTAGAGCGCATGGACCGTGCAGTCGTCATTGGAAAAAAAACTTTGGAAAAACACTGAATACACGGTCGATGCGCTGGAGTGCATGGACCCCTCACTACGACCAAAGTGCACGGACCGTGCGGTGGCCTATATGAGAACAACAAAAATGCATGGGTCATGTGATTGAGCGCACGGACCATGCGGTCTCCTCCGCAAAAGAGTATAATGTGCTTGTGTGTTTGCACGGACCAACATCAGGCTGTGCACCTGCTTGCCTAACTCGTGCTCTAAACCCCAAGGCGAGACCCATTATGCATTTGACCCTCTGTTCAAACCTCGATTTACCCGAGTTTGCACCAAAGGGTGCACCGAGAGCTAAGTACGAGCTCAAGCAAGATAGGTTTAGATGTGGGCCAAGGATAAAAGTGATTTCGAATCCCTTAAGCTCAAATGGACTCAAAATACCCGAGGGGCAAATGGTGAGGTAATTTATTTACCCATAAAGCAATATTATTAATTATCATTTAATGAAAAAGGATGATGGGCAATTAAAGATATGCCCACTAACAAGCTTAGGCTTGGACTTTGACTAAAGGAAGGAGGCATTTAATTCCCCATATTCCCATGTTTTTCTCATCCTCTTTTTTTTTTCAAGAAAACCAACATGGGTGGAATTCTCTACAATCAATTTGCGTCTGAATTGAGCATCGGAGGGTCCTCCGGGGGAGAAAATCCCCGCCATTTGATCATTTTTATTTGCAGATATAGTTCGATGATTAGATTTTAGGGATATATCGTCATCAGTTCCATTAATTTTGTAGTACAAAAATCTGCTACGACAGTATTTTTCATTATAGAATGACATAATTATTATTATTATATATATATTTTTAAAGATACTCATATCCTCAATATTTTTCTATATTTATTTTTTTGATATTTCTTTTATTTTAATATGTTTACTATTCAATCCCTCTTAAAATTCATCTTTTATTGAAACTTAATCAATTCAACTCACTTTTTTTCTTTTATTGAAATATGAGTATATATATAAGCTTTATTCCAAGTTGGAATTAATAAACTCTAAAAGTCAATCTGAAATTAATAAATAGTAAATTAAAGTGCATACCAAATTTGAAATTGCTAGTATTTGTCCATAGACATACATATTTTAGTTTATCTACTACTAAAATTTACAAACCCTTGAATGAACAATGTCCCCAATATGTTCTTTCGCTTTACTGCTTTCTTCCTACGTCTTTCCTTACTTTAGATTACCTGGGTTCATTTGGTATCAGAGCCACTAGGCAACATTTCGCCCTGGTTGTAGTATTATAGTTATTTACGCCTTTAGTTACTGTTTACCAAAGTCGAACTTTTTACTGTTACTAGACCGTGCGTGTTTGGTTTTAGTCGTAAGTCCGTTGGTAAGCCCGCTTGACGAGGTAGTCCCAGGGTGTTCCAGGCCGATGGTCTCACGCCATTTAGTAACAATAAAACATACGATTAAGATAAATAGTTCCTAAAACGTAACTAATTATGGCTCTACAATTTAGGCGGATGCTGCATAGAGGTTCTAGTTCATCTAGCACCCCAGTCGTCCATAGTAATGAGAATCTGTACGAAGAAAATAATAATGATTGGAACATACCACAACAGTCTATACAATCTATTTACAGAATAGGATGGACAGACTTTAAAACAGCTTTTAGTGTTAAAAGTCATGAAGAAACACTCAGTTTAGACAAAGAACAACTGACTCTTCAATTATTATCCTCCATAGCTATTGATGAATATCTAAAAAAGAACTATAGATATATCCACATAGGCCTAATTCAAGTTGCTCTTAAGCCTTTAGCCAGATTAGGCATAGACACCCCAGTCTTTATTGCCCTTAGAGACGACAGACTACTTTCTTACAAAGACTCTTTAATTGCTGTTATTCAAACCAATATCTGTAATGGCCCAATCTTCTTCAACTGTTCTCCAAATTTTACAGTTGATATGACAGACCCTAGAATCAGTAGTACTCTTACTCTTGATATTAAGCTCCTTAAAAAGGGGTTCAAAAACCTTTCTAAAAACTTTGTCATTATCTACCGACTCCACTACAGAGTCCTAAGTTCCTGCACAGATCCTAAGTGTATAGTTCCTCCTGTCCCTAGAGGAGAGACTATCCTCCTATAACTAGAAGCCGAAAGATCTACAACCTTCACTCCCAAACTGATAAAATGGGAAGACATCACTATACCAGAAGCTCTAGAACTAAGACATGATTGTCCTCCGGAAGATCTCGAAAAAACAGAAATTTCCCAGATAGAAGAAAGTGGTGATGGTAGGGTCCTTATAAGATTCAATTCCACTAGATCTTTTAGACCTATACCCAGAAATCCCCATCCTTTCCCTGCAAGAAACTCTTTCTCTGAGTCCCTCTATACTGCTAGAGACCATTCTATAAAAGACCATTCAGTTACGGTTGAATTTAGTAGTCCCATTCCTAACCCTGTTACTGAACAAAAGTCAGACGAATCTTTTCCCTCTTCACCTACTCAGAGTGATATGGGAAGATACTCCTCCATAAATGTTATCACTAGAATGGACTTTACAATAGACAAGGATTATCTAAGAAAAGACTTTGATTCCATTGAAAATAGAATCAAGAAAGTTTGGTTCATGAAAATAGACAAAATAGTCAGAGATAAAATAAGAGAATTATGGTATTCTGATATGGAAAAATATAGGATCAACATCTTGTTCTTCATATGGTTTCCTAATTACCTTAAGATTCAGGGAATAGAAAACCCTTTAGAACAGAAATCCATATATGTCCAAACAAGGTTAACAAAGACCTGGAATCTTTTACCCTCAGGATCTACACAAAGTGTCCATCCTCCTCTACAAGGGATAAAAATTATTACAAAAGATGGGGACGTTCCTGCTGAACCCTTTAAAAATCCTAGAATTGGTACTTCAGATAATAGTCCCGCTACCTTAGAAGATGTTAAGAAAATACATCAACAACACAACTATTCTAACCAAATCCTCCACACAATAGCTGAACAAGTTGAATTAATACATGATAAAATCAGTACGGAAACTATCAAATTCCCTAAAGACATCTCTAGACCTCATTTTCAAATTCAGGGGATAAAAAAGGAGATCATTAGTAACACTTCTCTTAATCCTTCTCTTAGTCTCATAGAATTAATCGATCAAAAATTAAAAAATGTTACGATTAATTGTATCGAGGACTGTAACAATTGTTCCAACACTGACTCAAGCAGTTCCTCAGACAACTCTGAAAGAGAAGATTGCCCATCTAGTGATAAGGCAATTGAAACCTTACAAACCTGCTTTGAGGAAAATCCCATTACCATTAACAGGATTAGAAACAACCATGATAGGCCTCAGGCACACAGAAAAATATTTAGGAACACAGACACTAGAAACTTTTATCCTAGACCTACTCCTCCTGACCTTCAATATGAAGAAAGATCTAAGTTTAGATCCACAGATTATAATGGACAATCTATCTATGAATGGAATATAGATGGAAAATCCGAACATGAAATACTTAATACCTTACAAGAAATGGGTATGGCTAATGTAGCCTATACAGTTGGTAGAAAAGACCCCAAAACTTGTTTCTCACTTTTAACTACTGGATTTACAGGCCAGCTTAGAAACTGGTGGGATAATGCTTTATCCTCCTTTCAAAGAGAAGAGATCCTAGATTTTACCAATGATAATGGTGAACCAGAACCTGTCCACCAACTTATATACACCATAAGTATGCACTTCATAGGCAACCCTAGAGAGGAAATTCAAGCCAATAGAGAGATCCTTTCTAATCTAAGATGTAAGACCCTTAGTGACTATAGGTGGTATAAAGATGTTTTCCTGTCCTATGTCTACAAAAGAAATGACTGCAATAAGGGATATTGGAAAGAAAGATTTGTTACTGGTCTTCCCAACTTATTTGCTGATAGGATAATCCAGAAAATTAAGGATGAAATTCAAACAGAAGAAATTCCTTGGAAAGACATGACCTATGGCCAATTAACGGCTTTTGTCAAAAAAGAAGGGTTAGCCCTTTGCTCCGAATTAAAAATCCAGGCCAAATATGGTAGAGAAAAAGGATCTAGGAGAAAAGAACTAGGTAACTTCTGTGAGGCTTTTGGCCTGCCCAAAATAAAACCCCCTTCTTATAAACATAAAAAGGGTCATAAAAATAAACACAGAAAGTTTGATAATAATTATGAAAGGCCTAGTTACCCACCCAGAAGGAAATTCCAACCAAGACAGACTAATAAAAAGATTATCTGTTTTAAATGCGGAAAACCAGGCCACAAGGCAGACAATTGCAGTCTCAAACAAAAGATCAATGAAATCTGTCAAGATGATAGTACCCTAAAAGATAGACTCACTAAAATCCTTTTGGAGGATTCTGAGAATGAATTTTATGTCCCTGATACTTCAGAAACTGAGGATTCAGGAACAACCCAATTCTGCAATGTTATCACCAAAAGTGATGAAAGAGAGGCCCTTTTAGAGCTCATCGATACCCTTGAAGATCCTCAAATAAAACGAGAATATTTCATGAAGCTAAAAGAACTAATATTTAAAGAACAACAACCCCTACTTGAAGAACCTTTTAGCATATCCAAAATTATTAATAAAAAATCACCTACTAAGATATTTTCCTCCATTACCTTGAAAGACCTACAAACTGAAGTCAATAAAATAAAAAAAGACATAGGATCCCTTAACCAACAGTTATTACTAAATGAAACCAAAGATCTTGAACTTGAAGCTAGAATAGCTCATCTAGAATTTTCTAAAAAACCCTACTCCAGCCCCCGTTCTCAACAAAATGAAGAAGAACATCCCGTCATTGAAGATTCTTTTATTGCGGCCATAAACAAGATCAACTTTCAAAAATGGTATGTTCATATTACCATAAAAATAGAAGACTTCACTCTTTCTACAGTTGCTCTCATCGACAGTGGAGCAGATCTAAACTGCATCTGTGAAGGAATAATCCCTTCAAAGTATTACCACAAGAGTCACGAAAAAATTCTTGATGCTAGTGGTAGTCGTATGAACCTTAGTTACAAGATCCCTAAAGCCTCTATTTGTAATGAGAAACATTGTTTCGACAACTCCTTCATATTGATAAAAGGCTTAAATCAGCAAATAATCCTAGGAACACCCTTCCTGACACAAATCTGTCCGTTCACTGTTGATAGGTTTGGCCTACATACAACAGTAATGGAAAAAAGGATTAGTTTTAAGTTCATTGCTGTGGTTGAACATAATGATATATCTACCCTACAGTCTGCATCCGTTAGCAGAACCTAAAACATTATAACAAAAGAACTTGTAACATTAAACTCTTTCAAAACTCTACAGAGTCACAGACATACAGTGTTTTCTAACTTATGTTTAAGTTTTCAGGTTTTAAAAATGAGATCTCCCTCCCGCAAAGGAAAGGAAAAGGTTTTACCTTCACCTTCCTCCCAAGTTACAGCCAAAAGCAACTTCAGACCGCTACAGGGACTTTTGCTCTCCACAGAACAACTTGGTTTGCTGAATAACATTTGGAGGCTTCCTACTATGCCCCATGCAGCCAAGAAAAAAGTACAATCCTTAAACACACTCAGTATCCACTTCCACGAAAATGGAATTGTGATAAGAGAGAAAGAAAAAAGGGAAAAAGATTTGGGTGAACAACTAACCATTGCTACAGGTAGACGTTGGAAGAATCTCCAAACTCGTCTCCTCGACACACCAACACAAGAAGCACTTACACCACTCCTTGATGCCTGGCCCCAGGGAAAAGAGGTTCTAATACAAAAAACAGAAGAAGGCCATTTGGCAGATCTAATACAAGCTCAGAAAGAGCTTATCCAGATGTACTTCGGAGAACCAGGGTGGAAATTCAAGGGAGTCACTGTTCGGCAATTCTCTACTATTAAACCAATAGCAGGGGGCCCAACAATGATGACAGGCGGACTTCTGAAGATCCTCCTTTACGTAAACACATGCACCATGCCCAAAGACCTTATCCTAAAATTCTTCCACCTAGGTATGGTCCACAGTATCAGTTTCCTACCCAATACTGAAGGAAGAATAGAAGAGATCCTGCAGGCTTTTGGAGAAAAGTTCTTGTTAATAGGAAGTAACATGGCAACTTTTGGTCCAACAGTTGCCTACGTCCAAGCTACCCTCCCAAAAGTAACGGAATTCACCATGATTCCGTCAAAAAAGGTTATATGTTTCTCCCATGGTGTTTCAAAGGATGAAGACTGGAGAGACTGGGTAGGTCTGCTACCCACCAACTTTACAATACACGAGGAACATGAGCTCTATAGGCGCCACCAAGACGTTTCCTTCTTCTACAAAAATGCATACCTCTACAGTGGATGGAAGGCGTGTAGATTGGCAGCAGAAGGACATTATACACAAATCTGGGTTCCAGATAAATGGAGAATATGGCTACCTTTCAGCGGGGATGGCCAGTTTGCGGATTGGCAAAAATTCATTTCCCTGGAAGATGAGTTTAAACAAGAAGATGAAGATATGCTTGACACCGAAGACTGGGATGACATAAGCATTCCCGACACTCATAGAGACACCTAGCACAAGACCCCTACGCTAAGGTAAACAAAAATAGTTCTATCTGTTCAGCAAAAAAAAGAAAAAGAAAAAGAAGAAAAGAAAAAAGAAGAGTAGAAGAAAAGAAAAAAAAGAAGAGAAAAAGAAAAAGAAAAAAGAAAAAGAAAAAGAAAAAGAAAGTTCTTATGTTTTCATTTTATGTTTTCATTTCAGGGGGTAATCTAGCCTGTTTTAAGATTATCTCCTTTGTACATCTTGTTAATTTGATAAAAGACTCAAGTAGTAAGATCTCATAAGACAATAGGCCCATCATCAAGAAGGAAGAAGAGCCCAACAAATCAAAATGCTCAAATACCCATCACAGGACAATAGGCCCACCATCAAGACACAACGGATTATTGACCCATTACAAAAACAAGGAAAAAAGAATAGGTCCATCAGAAGGATAGGCCCATCAGAAGAACATGCCCACTTTTTATGCAAGAAGACAAAAGACCAGCTCAGCATTCCACTCAAGACAAGAAGACAAAAGACCAGCTCAGCACTTCACCCAAGACAAGAAGACAGAAGAAACCAACTCAGTGCTCCACTCACAACAGGAGACTCCACCCGTGAAGAAATAGTACCAAAAATTGGTACGGACAAAGAAAATCAGACTCCCCCCTTTCTCTATAAAAGGCAAAGCCCTCATTTGTTTTGAGGCATCACAATTCAGACTCTCATGTGTTGAGAAACTCACAAAAACTTCTGAAGCTTAGAAGCCTTCCTCTGGAACTCCTTCAAGCTTTTGGAAATCATTTCAAGTTACGACAATAGTCCTTGTAAGTTTATTATGATCTTATAAAAGTCCTATGTTTTCAGTTCATATTTCTCTCCCTGCTTTAATTATTAAGTTTTCCAGAATAGTCACTATTACGTTTACTGTTCATTGTTCTTAGTTTTTACTATTTATAAGTTACTGTTCAAAAGTCATTGTACATTACTATTCACGCGTAAAAACTTTGTATTACTGTTCACCTATGTTCCGCTTTACTGCTTTCTTCCTACGTCTTTCCTTACTTTAGATTACCTGGGTTCATTTGGTATCAGAGCCACTAGGCAACATTTCGCCCCGGTTGTAGTATTATAGTTATTTACGCCTTTAGTTACTACAAGCGGGGCGAAATGTTTCCTAGTGGCTCTGATACCAAATGAACCCAGGTAATCTAAAGTAAGGAAAGACGTAGGAAGAAAGCAGTAAAGCGAAACATAGGTGAACAGTAATACAAAGTTTTTACGCGTGAATAGTAATGTACAGTGACTTTTGAACAGTAACTTATAAATAGTAAAAACTAAGAACAATGAACAGTAAACGTAATAGTGACTATTCTGGAAAACTTAATAATTAAAGCAGGGAGAGAAATATGAACTGAAAACATAGGACTTTTATAAGATCATAATAAACTTACAAGGACTATTATCGTAACTTGAAATGATTTCCAAAAGCTTGAAGGAGCTCTAGAGGAAGGCTTCTAAGCTTCAGAAGTTTTTGTGAGTTTCTCAACACATGAGAGTCTGAATTGTGATGCCTCAAAACAAATGAGGGCTTTGCCTTTTATAGAGAAAGGGGGGAGTCTGATTTTCTTTGTCCGTACCAATTTTTGGTACTATTTCTTCACGGGTGGAGTCTCCTGTTGTGAGTGGAGCACTGAGTTGGTTTCTTCTGTCTTCTTGTCTTGGGTGGAGTGCTGAGCTGGTCTTTTGTCTTCTTGTCTTGAGTGGAATGCTGAGCTGGTCTTTTGTCTTCTTGCATAAAAGTGGGCATGTTCTTCTGATGGGCCTATCCTTCTGATGGACCTATTCTTCTTTCCTTGTTTTTGTAATGGGTCAATAATCCGTTGTGTCTTGATGGTGGGCCTATTGTCTTGTGATGGGTATTTGAGCCTTTTGATTTGTTGGGCTCTTCTTCCTTCTTGATGATGGGCCTATTGTCTTATGAGATCTACTACTTGAGTCTTTTATCAAATTAACAAGATGTACAAAGGAGATAATCTTAAAACAGGCTAGATTACCCCCTGAAATGAAAACATGAAATGAAAACATAAGAACTTTCTTTTTCTTTTTCTTTTTCTTTTTCTTTTTCTTTTTCTTTTTCTTTTTCTTTTTCTTTTTCTTTTTCTTTTTTCTTTTTCTTTTTCTCTTCTTTTTTCTTTTCTTCTTTTTCTTTTCTTTTACTCTTCTTTTTTCTTTTCTTCTTTTTTCTTTTCTTCTTTTTCTTTTTCTTTTTCTTTTTCTTTTTCTTTTTCTTTTTCTCTCTTGCTGAACAGATAGAACTATTTTTTGTTTACCTAAGCGTAGGGATCTTGTGCGAACTGTTCTGGATCATCCGCCGGAGAAGGGGACGGAGTGGCGTCAGGATCATCGCAGCTATTGGTAACACTTTGCTTTTCTTGAGCCATGTATTTTTGAAAGGCTTGAAAGGCTTCCCATTGTTTCAGTTGCTCGAGCTGGTTTTTTGAGAGGGTAGGAGAAGGGTTCTTTTGTGGAGAAGGGTTCTTTTGTGGAGGAGGAGTAGGAGCTGAAGTAGTGGCTTTGACTGTTGTATCATTAATTGACAATCTCTGGCCTTTCTGCTGGAAAAACATTTCTACTTTTGCAACTGTTATAGTGGAAATAATGAACTTTTCCCACCAACGGACTTTGAAACAGCGACAAAGTGTGAGGGGATAGCTTTGTGGTTGAATTTGCAGGGTCTCATAAGTCCAGCAAAAGATCCATGCAATACCAAAATCGCTGTGGAAGCGAAGAGATTTTGTGAAGGTCCTGTCTTTGGCATGAAAAAGGTAGGTTGAATAGGCTCTTTGTATTTTTTCTGGGTAAATTTTCTCTGAGGCTCCATAAGTAATCCACCACTCATAGAACCCAATTGGGAAACCTTGGGGGCAGTGTTTGTCAAAAAAGAAGAACCATGAATGATTAAATGGCCTAAGTAGGAAGGTTTTTTCCCACGCATCTTTGTAGTCTTGGTAAGAATACCCTGGGAGATTAGGAATGGCATTTGGAAGGGAGAAGGACTTTAGGGTCCAGGGGTCAGTCCAGTCAGAGGAGACCAAGACATTGAGTATCTTGCATTTTGAGAAGGAGATGCGTGAGGGGTCTATTGTACACATGGTGTGGGATATTTCTGCCGAGCCAGAGTCAACAAGGATGAATTCATAGAATTTTTGGGTCTTTGAGGGGGTATCTGAGAACCAATGAAGGGTAGGAGGAAAGAGTCTTTTTGTGTAAAATTCCAGCTGGTCTTTTGAGATGGGAGAATGTTCTGGTGTGAGGTAGACTGCAGTAATAGGATGTGGTTTAAGGAAATATTGGAAGAAAGAACTGTCCCTTTTGGGATCTATTTTGACAGGAGTCTTTGATGCCCCAAGGGCTTGGTTGTAGGGGAGAGCTGGGAAGTTTGAGAGAGCTTGGAATCTGTTATGCATCGGGACCAATGAGGAAGAGGAAGATGGACTGATGTAGTCCTGGGGAGTCTGTTTTCTGTCTTTAGGATCCATTCCTGAGGCGGTCTTTTAAAGGAAGGTAAGCCTTTCTTTGACTTTCTTTTCGAGTTTTTGCAGAAACTGGCGAAGTGAAGGATCTTCGTAAAGCTCCAGTATTTCTCTTATAGGTGGTATCCAGAGGCTTTGTTCAAGACGTGCTTTGCATCTTTTGTAATGAAACAATTTGGCGCCCATCATGGGGTCGTTAGCCAATTCGCATTCAGAAACTTTGTTTTGGGGCGAAAAGATCGGACGACCTAAATCGCCTTAGACGGGGTAACTAGTCGATCGGGTGATAGAAAACAATCCAAGCCAAATAGATAATAGACAAGCAAAGAGCAAATGCAGAATATTGAAATGATTTTATTAGATAATATATTGATCGGATTGAATCGAGATACAACTTATCGTAATAAGGCAGAGTGATCTTATTGGATTCGACCGGTAATTCTTAGGTTGCGACCGGTGGCGAATAAGCGGGGGTGATTGCTGGAGAGCTAGACGGGCAGTGAAAGTGTTGTTCTGTTTTGTTTCTGAACAAGAATGCTTGAGTGTGTAACGTGCTTGTATCCGTCCCCCTCTTATCTTCCTCTTCGTCCATATATGGTAAGTTCTTCGTGCCTCTGACCGTTATATTTCGATCACATCCTTATCTTCAACGCCGGGATTTAATTACGGAGATTATATCACTAATTACTGCTATTATGGTGTTGTGTAAAAGATGTGGCCGTTGATCAATCCTGGCATTTAATGCTTGGCGGGATCTTTGCGATCTTGTCGGAGGACGTTCGACTGGAGAAGCCCCGTCGCCTTCTCTGGGTTTCTCTTCTGTTCTTCCGATCCGTCGTGGGCCTGGGCTTGTCTTGCTCGATCCACCTTCCCAGGGGACGTCAGGCCCAACAATAGCCCCAAGTTGCCTTGGGCTTGCGGTTTAGGCAAGTAAGCGGAATCCGAGGCAACTTCTCCATACACGATCTTCACCATCCTTTTTTGACGCAGTTGCCCGGGGCTACGTGGCACAAGATCGGAGCACGATGCGACTCCTCTGTAGACCATCATTTCCCTCCATAAATTCGGAGCAGAGGGGAGCGAGTAGACTTCACTTCATCTTCTCTCGCAAGCTTCTTTGGTAAGTCTTCCAGCCTCTTTAGCCATAGCTTTTCGATTTCCTTCTTTTTCCGTTCTTGAAATGGTTTATAGCGAAGCTTCCGAGTCATCGAAGACTCTCTCTGATTCGTGCGAGGGCGAAGCTCCACCCCTCTTCATTCTGAAAGAATCGGACGCTCTGACAAGCACCATGTCCCAGGCGGAGTTGGAGCAAATTCTTCAAGTTGGAGGCTTTCCGCCGGAGGCGGTCGCCAGGCTGCCTCCCCCGGACGAGAGGGTCGATGCTCGATATGAAGGATGGGTTTGTTTCTATGCATATCCGTTTCGGATAGGACATAAGTTTCCTTTCTCTCCCCTCGTTAGGGATTTCTTGGTTGCTCTGGCGTTGGCGCCGTGTCAGGTGATGCCACAATCGTGGAGGGTTCTCAGGGTCTTGGACCTTGTGAACATCCGATCTGGGGTTGATTTTGATTTTGATGCTTTGTGGTACAACTGTTTCTTAGGGTCGAAGAGTTCCTCTCGTGTTCAGTTACGTATTCGACATGGTCGGAAGCCTTTGGTGCAGAATCTTGATGTCAACAAACGCGGATGGGGGTCGAAGTTCTTCTTTGTCGAACGTTCTTCTCTGGAGAAGAGGGGAGAATGTTCGTTCCTGTTGACGGAATGACGAGTTGAGAGTATGTATTTGTCTTCTTTTTTGTTTGTTTATGTGTCTTAACTCTTTGCTTTAACTTTTGTTTTTCGTAGTTCCTGAGCCAGAAGATTTGGAGGTGAGCGCTCGGTCGGAAGGTCTGTCCAAGATTGTCCTAGGTGTTCCAGCGTCGGAGAGGAGTTTTACCAACGTCAACCTGTTGTCAGCACCTCCTTCTGGTCAAGAAGTCATGTCGACTGTCTCATCATCTCGTGCCAAGGGTGAGCTCTCGACCCCGAGAATTCTTTCTGTTCTTTTTCACTTTGTCGTGTGTTTTAAGATTTTTTCTTCGTCTTGTCGTGCCAGCTTCCCCTGGTGGTCGAGCGAGTGCTCGTTTAAAGGGAGCGTCTGGGAAAGGTTTGATTGATCAAAGGAAGGCGGCGGCCAAAGCCGCGTCGAGTAAGTCTGTTTCGGCGGACTCGGCGCTTCCAGCCAAAGTTGGTTCTAAGAGGAAGGCGGATGTTCGGTCTGATGATGTCAAAGTGGAGGAGATCCCTAGGAAGAAGGAGGCGACTGCCGAGGGGATCGGCAAGATTGGCGCAGTCGGTTAATCGATTGCCGATCTCTTCCGCGCTCAGGATCCGACTTTGAAATCGGAAGTCGATGATGTTTCCCCTTTGGACTGCATTGGTGAAGCGGGATGCTCCGCGTGGAGGGTGAGTTGCCCTCTGTTTGTGCTTTTTCTCTTTTTCTTTCGTTTGGCCATGTCTTCTGACTATGTGTTGCATTGTCGTGTGAGATTTCAGACTTTCCATTATCTCTTGGGGGCCTATTCTGGTGTCAAGACAATGGTCGCCAAGCCTGAGGAAAGGGCTGCTAGGACAGAGTCCGACCTTGCGTCCTTGAGGACCAAACTAGAGGGAGCGGAGAGCCGTTGTCGTGAGACTGAGCGTCGCCTTACAAGGGAGTTAAAGAGTTACCAAGAGGAGCTAGTTGCGAGTCGGAAAGAGTTTGAGGAGAGCCGATCAGGCGTTGAGGAAGAGGTGAAGCAGGCTCGGATTGCTGTTGGTCAGATCGCAGGCGATGTCGGTGCTTTTTATGCACTGAAGTCGCGTGTCTAGATGATCGAAGAGTTCGATGAAGGCAAGCATGAGCTCTGGGACTTGAAGGCAGAAAAGGAGACTCTAGACTCCATGTTTCCGAAGGGAAATCCTGGTCAGGAGCTGTTTCGCTTGGCTGGCGTCGGAGAGGAGGCCATGGATGAGGACGCTGGCGAGGACGAGGCCCATTCTGGCGACGTCGAGCCGACTGGTGTAGCCTCTCTGGAGCCAGCCCCTGTCGAAGGTAAGGCCGTTGTCCCCGATGCCTGATTTGTTTTTCTTGCGTAGTTTGACTCGTTGTCCCACTTGTGCGTGGGTTTAGACATTTGGTATTTTTGGCGACTCGTCCACCATCGCGGGTCGCAGAATGTTTTTAAGTGAATGCTTGATGAAGTCCTACAGATGTGTAGGTAGACAATATGTTTTGGCGACCCGTCCACCATCGCGGGTCGTGTATTTTGTATAAAAATGCTCGTGTTTTTATTCAATGCAATTTGTCTTTACATATAAGATCGTACATTTGCTTGTTTCGTACATGTCGTCAGACATCCAAGGGGATTGTCGATAACGTTTTGTGTTTGGTGTGTCAGTTTCGCCCGTGTGCTCCGACTTTATGCCGAGGAGGTAAGCAATATGTTTGTGTATGTATTAGTCATGACTTTATGCCGAGGAGGTAAGCAATATGTTTCTATTGCGTGAATGTAATAAGGTGTCGTACCTTATGTTTTGTATAAGGCAGGCGGTGTGCCGATGTGCTTGTGTTGTTCATCTCCCTGTGTTCCGATCGATCGTGTAATGTAAGCGATTTTTGCGGATGACTGGATCCAATGTATGTGTCAATGCAGTTCTGCATTCGTGTTTTTGTAAGGATGAGGTCCTCACTTAGTGTCAAATGATAGTTTGTAAAGGAAGATAGAGATGTGTATGCAATAATAAGCGACGTGCGAGTTTTTGTAGTGTCTTACCTTGTCAGTTCAAAAATGGTATAGCTTTAGATGTGCCGCGTTCCAACTTCTTGGAATTGGTTGTCCGTCTTTGTCTTCTAATTGATACGCTCCATGTCCGACCACTTTGGTGATCAAGTAGGGTCCTTCCCATTGTGGTGCGAGTTTTCCGTCGGATGGATTCTTGGTGTTCTGGAAGGTTTTCCTAAGGACCCAATCTCCGACTGTGAATGCCTTGATCATGACGTTCTTGTTGTAGCTCCTTCCGACCTGTTGTTGAAATTTGACCATCTTGATTCGAGCTTTTTCTCTGATCTCATCCACTGTGTCTAGGTTATGAGCCAATTCAATATCATTTTGCTTGCTCATTTGTAGGTTGCAACGGGCGGTCGGAACCAGTAACTCGGCCGGAATGACTGCCTCACTCCGTAGACGAGGGAAAAAGGCGATTGTCCGGTCGCATTTTTTAGAGTAGTTCTGTCGGACCAGAGAATGTATGGGAGTTCGTCGGCCCATTTGCCCTTAGCCCCAGTGAGGGGTTTCTTGAGATTGCTGATAATGATTTTGTTGCTAGACTCGGCCTGTCCGTTGGATTGCGGATACCGAGGTGTGGATGTGACCAACTTGATGTTCCATTGGTCGCAGAAGGCTCGAGTCTTATGACTGATGAATTGGGAACCGTTGTCGCACACGATTTCTGATGGGATGGCAAATCTGCACAAGATATTGCGTTTTATGAATGAAATGACATGTTGATCTTTTACCTCTCTGTAGGCTTCGGCTTCGATCCACTTAAAGAAGTAGTCCGTCATGGCGAGGAAGAAGACTCTTTGACCCGATGCGGGAGGGAGCTTCCCGACGATGTCCATCCCCCATCTCATAAAGGGCCATGGAGCCAGAGTCGGATGGAGGAGCTTTGAAGGTTGGTGATGGACGGGTGCATGCCGCTGACAAGCGTCGCACTTTTTGGTATAGTCCATAGCGTCCTTGTTCATCGTCGGCCAGTAGTACCCGTTTCGTAGGGCTTTTCCCGAGAGGCTTCGTCCTCCAGTATGATTCCCATACTCTCCTTCATGTAGCGATTGTAGGATGCGTTCGACCTCGGAGGTCTTGAGGCATCGTAGGAGTAGCCCTATGACAGATCTTTTGTACAAGATGTTATCTATGATATCGAAAGAGAGTGCTTGTACCTTGAGCCGCTTTGCTTCTGTTTTGTCGTCGGGCAGAATACCGTCTTTCAACCATCTGATGTAAGGTAGCATCCAATCGTCATTGTTGTCGATGATGTCTTCTTCTGGTCGGCCGCCGACTTCCATGGCGACGAGTTCTTCAAGCGGTGTCGTTGACTCGATGGACGTCCTGGGGACGGCTGGCGTCATGATGTGGGCCAATGGTATGTGCGGAAATTCCTTCGGGTCTAGGATGGATCCTAGATTGGCAAGTGCGTTAGCTTGAGAGTTAAAATTTCTGGGTACCTGTCTGATGTTGAATGCTTGGAATTGTCCGATCAGCTTCTTGGCTACCTCCAGGTAGGCTATCATCCTGACGTCTTTAGCACTGTACAATCCTTGTATTTGGTTTACGACCAGCAAGGAGTCGCAAACGACTTCGATCTCTCGGACCCCTAGGTCGCGAGCCAAGATGAGTCCGAATATGAGTGCTTCGTATTCAGCTTCGTTGTTAGTCGCATCCCACTCGCATCTGACGGCCTGAGCTATCTTGTCCCCTTGCGGCGATTTCAGCACGACCCCTAGCCCCGATCCTCTGGAGTTCGACGTTCCATCTGTGTGGAGCTCCCATGTACCTGTTTCTTCCGTCGCGAGCAGTTGTGTTGCTTCTCTTGTGGCTTCTTGCTCTAGGGTCAGACTGAAATCGGCCACAAAGTCGGCTAAGGCTTGCGACTTGATCATTGTCCTGGGCTCGTACTCGATGTCATAACCACTGAGCTGTATATCCCATTTGGTCATTCATCCTGTAAACTCGGTTTTCCTCATGATTGCTCTCATGGGATGATTAGTGCGGACAATAATAGTATGTGATTCAAAATAGGGTTTAAGTTTGTTCGAGGCCATTACCAACGATAGTACGAGCTTCTCGAGTGACGAATACCTTGTTTCTACTGGCAACAGCGTCCGACTAATGTAGTATATCGGTGACTGCTTGGCATCCTCTTCCCTGATCAGTACTGCGCTTACGACTGATTCTGAAATTGCAAGATATAGAAATAAGGGCTCGTCGCCTTTAGGTTTGGTCAGTAACATGGGACTGGCCAGGTACTCTTTCAAGTTCTAGAACGCTGCTTCATGTTCTTTCGTCCATTGAAAGGACTTGTGTTTCCTGAGAGCGTCGTGGAAGGGTTTGCACTTGTCGGATGATTTGGAGATGAATCTGTTCAGAGCTGCTATCCGACCCGTGAGCTTTTGTACGTCTTTGATGCATCGGGGGGATCGAAGATTGACGAGAGCCTTGATCTGTTCTGGGCTGGCTTCTATTCCTCTTTGTGTCACCATGTACCCCAAGAACTTCCCTGATGACACTCCGAAGGAACATTTAGTAGGGTTTAGTTTCATATTGTACCTTTTGAGCACCTCAAAGCTGTCGCGTAGGTGGTCTATGTGATCTTCTTTCTTTTTGGACTTGACCAACATGTCGTCTATGTAGACTTCCATCGTGTCTCCGATCTGATCTTTGAACATCTTGTTGACTAGTCGCTGATAGGTAGCCCCTGCATTTTTTAGGCCAAAGGGCATTACTTTGTAACAGTAGATACCTTGGCTAGTGACGAATGCTGTTTTTTCCTGATCGTCGGGTTCCATGAGGATTTGATTGTAGCCGCTGAAAGCGTCCATGAAGGTAAGCATTGCGTGCCCTGTTGTGGCGTCGACCATGGCGTCGATGTGGGGTAGTGGGAACGAATCTTTGGGACAAGCCTTGTTGAGATCTGTGAAGTCGATGCAGACTCTCCACTTGTCGTTCTTTTTCTGGACTACCACCACGTTGGCTAGCCACTCAGGATAATGGACTTCTCTTATTTTCCCTGTTTCCAATAAGCTCTTGACTTCGTCGTCAATTATCTTGTTCCGCTCAGGGGCAAACTTCCTGCGTTTTTGCTTAACAGGGGGATGAGATGGATCTACATTCAATTTATGCGTAATAATGTTTGGAGATATTCCGACCATATCCTCATGCGACCATGCGAAGAAATCGGCATTGATCCTAAGAAAATCAAGAAGTTGTTGTCTGGTCGAGTAGTCCAAGTCCGACCCGACCCTTACCGTTTGGTTTGGCTTTGAAGGGTCCAGTACGATCTCGTCGAGTGTTTCCATTTCTGGTTCGATGTACCGACTGGATCCTTCGCCGCTCTGTGATTTCTATGCGGTCTGATGTTCGACTGCGTTCTTCATGGAAGCGACGTAGCACTCTTTAGCGGTCCTTTGGTCTCCTCGGATTTCTTGTACTCCTCATTCAGTGGGAAACTTGATGACTTGATGATACGTCGAGGGTACCGCTCTCATAGCGTGTATCCATGGCCTACCAAGAATACAATTGTAGGGAGATGGACAATCTAGGATCAAGAATTTCACATGTTGGTTGATTCCTCCAGCGTATGTGGTTAGAATGATTTCACCAGTCGTATGTTTAACCTTACCGCTGAACCCGACCAGTGGGGTCGACTTTTTGATTAGGTCGTTTTCAGCTAGACCCATTTCTTTAAGAGCGTCGATGGTCAAAAGATTGGTTGAACTCCCTGTATCGATTAGTACCCTTCGTATTAAGCAATTACCAATAGACAAAGAGATTACCAGACCATCGTGGTGACCATCCGATCCGTCGGAATCGAACTCGTCGAACATGACTGTCGGAAGGTTGGAGATCTTCCTTGGCCTTAATTCTGACGCCTCGGGCTTGTTGCCCTTGCTTTCCTTTGTGTGTCGCTTAGCCGCGGAGTATGTGTTCCCACATACGTCCGATCCACCTGAAATAGTATTGACAACTTTTGTATGGACGTGGGATGGAGGTTTGTTTTGTTTTACCTGGTCTCGTCGTTCCATGGTGGTTTTTGCCCGCTCCGAGATTATGTCGCGCAAGAGCCCCTGTGCGAGCAGTCTTGCTACTTCCTTTCGCAGGGCGATGCATTCGTCGGTCGAATGACCATGATCGCCATGGAATTCGCACCATCGGCTCATGTCTTTCTTGACGTCCGGTCGGTCGCTCTTTCGGGGCCATCTTACTTCCTTTCCATATTTGTCGAAACTCTTGACGAGCTCCGACACGGAAACGTTGAAGTTGTAAGATTGGATCCTGGGAGGCAACGCCGGAACGTCTCTCCAGTCCTGGGACCTGTCTTGGAAAGAGTTTACCTGACTCAACTCGTTTCGATTACGAGAGTAGGGATGTGGATGTCTGTCTCTACGGTTGTCGGAGAGATTTTTATGATCAGACGGATCGGGCCCGCATGAGGCTTTTCGCGACTCACGGTCCTCTTCCAATCTTACCTCGGCCATGGTCTTGGCCTGGACGTCTTCGAAGCTTTTGCATGGGTACTTGGTAATCTCGTCGTAAAGGTTGCTGTCTTTGATCAGACCTTGTCTGAAGGCTTCGATGGAGGTTGTGACGTCGCAGTGGGGGATCACCACTTTCTCCTTATTGTACCTGTTGAGATAATTCCTGAGAGGTTCGTTATACCTTTGTGTGACTCGGTAGAGGTCACTCGACTGCTTTTCGAGCCTCCGACTACTGGCAAATTGACTTTTGAAGGAGTTGACCAGATCCGCAAACGATGCAATCGTTCCCTGAGGCAAACGCATAAACCAAGTTAGTGCGGAACCTGCGAGGGTCATGCCAAAGATTTTGCACATGACGGCCTCGCGGTTCTCCCTTGAAACAGATGTAGCCATTAACTTTTGTTTATATATAGAAATATGGTCATCTGGGTCGCTGGTGCCGTCGAATGTCGCCATGCTGGGAAGATGAAACTTCTTGGGGATCTCGACCCTGGCGATTTCTTCAATGAACGGGGATTCTTCGAATCCGCCAGTCGCTTCCCTCTCGATTGGCTACGGGACTCCTGGAAGCATGTTGAAGCGATCGTCGATCGTCTTCATGTGTTGGTCGAGCGTCTTCTGGAAGAGAGCCAAGACGTCTGGTGGATTGGTAACCTATGGTTCGTCGATTCGGGCCCCTGCCGACCCGATCGGTGTGGAAAAAGTGACATGGTTAGTCGAAAATGGATTGGTAATAGGAGTTCGAGATGTACCCTCTGCGTATCCGGATCGTCGCACGCTCGGGGGCGTTGGCTCGACGTTGTCCATGTCAAGGCGTGTTCGGACGTTGCTGTGGATGGGCATACTCCTAGATCCCGAAGCCATTGATTGTACCTGCGACTTAAGAGACTCATTTTCATGGGTTAGTTGTGCGATCTCGGCTTCGGATTGGGTTGACAAGGCGGCGAGAGATTCGGTTTTTTGGCGCTGCTGGGCTAGTTCCTCTTGTAGGGCGGCCATTTTTTGAGAAAGTTCTTGGAACTAGTAGGGTTTTCGGTTGGGTCCCCTGGAGTTTGGGTTCCGTCTTCGAGACGTGGTTCTTCGGTGTTGGTAGATGGGTCGATAGTCATGGTTGGAAAGTTTCGTAAGGATGATCGGCAAGTTGCCCCACGGTGGGCGCCAAATTGTTTTGGGGCAAAAAGATCGGACGACCTAAATCGCCTTAGACGGGGTAACTAGTCGATCGGGTGATAGAAAATAATCCAAACCAAATAGATAATAGACAAGCAAAGAGCAAATGCAGAATAGCGAAATGATTTTATTAGATAATATATTGATCAGATTGAATCGAGATACAACTTATCGTAATAAGGCAGAGTGATCTTATTGGATTCGACCGGTAATTCTTAGGTTGCGACCGGTGGCAAATAAGCGGGGGTGATTGCTGGAGAGCTAGACGGGCAGTGAAAGTGTTGTTCTGTTTTGTTTCTGAACGAGAATGCTTGAGTGTGTAACGTGCTTGTATCCGTCCTCCTCTTATCTTCCTCTTCGTCCATATATGGTAAGTTCTTCGTGCCTCTGACCGTTATATTTCGATCCCATCCTTATCTTCAACGCCGGGATTTAATTACGGAGATTCTGTCACTAATTACTGCTATTATGGTGTTGTGTAAAAGTTGTGGCCGTTGATCAATCCTGGCATTTAATGTTTGGCGGGATCTTCGCGATCTTGTCGGAGGACATTTGACTGGAGAAGCCTCGTCGCCTTCTCTGGGTTTCTCTTCTGTTCTTCCGATCCGTCGTGGGCCTGGGCTTGTCTTGCTCGATCCACCTTCCCAGGGGACGTCAGGCCCAACAAACTTCATAAAAAATCATCCAAAATGGTGAACGACATTCCTCCTAGCACAGTCGTCAATGCAACGAAGGTTTCCATCCAAGAACAGATCCGTCAAATGTGGCAAACCCTGTCATATCTCCAGGAAGAACTAGCCAGCCAGCGTCAGACTAACGAATCGATCTGTGCTACTTCTGTTGCTGTAATTAATCGTTTGACTAACGAAAATGAGCTTCTTAAAGCACAGGTACAATCTGCCGCATCCGCGCTAGCTGAAAGCATGCGACCAATCGACCTTGAAAGGATCCAAACTCGATTGGACATGGAGGGTATAGTCGTAACACCAGCGGACGAACGAAATCAAATCCATGCGATCGGTATTCCTGAAACCTCTCATGCCAACCCTATTATGACTAACAATGTTTCTTTTGTCACATCGACCGGTTTTGAAAGGACCCGAGTAAACAATCTACAGGTTGCGACGATGCCGAGCATCCAGACGCTCGTCCAACAGGCTATTGACGAGCATATGAAGTCTCTCGATGAACGTCTCGCGAAGATCCCGGGCGTTCCCCAACCCATCGAGAAAGAGGCATTGGACGGCTTCGAAGAATCCCCATTCGTCGATGATATCGCACGGGTCGAGATCCCAAAGAAGTTCCATCTCCCAAGCATGGCCAGTTACGATTGGACGAGCGATCCAGACGACCATATCTCCCTCTACAAGAAAAAGCTCATGATGATTTCCGTCTCCAGGACCAGTCGCGAGGCAGTTATATGTAAAAGCTTCGGCACCTCCCTCGCAGGGCCGACGCTTACTTGGTTTATGCATCTGCCACAGGGATCGATCGCATCCTTCGCAGAATTAGTCAACGCTTTTAAAATTCAATTCGCTAGTAGTCGAAGACTAGAGAAGCAGTCTAGCGACATGTATCGTATTATCCAAAACCACAACGAACCTCTATGTGCTTATCTTAACAGGTACAATAAGGAAAAGGTCGCCATACCCCACTGCAACGTCCCTACGTCTATCGAAGCCTTCCGACGAGGTCTAGACCGGGGCAACGAGTTATATCGGGAACTGACGAGATATCCCTGCCGAAGCTTCGAAGATGTCCAAGACAAGGCGATGGCCCATGTCAGACTAGAAGAGGACGAAGAGTCCACAAAAGACGACCAATCAAACTGGAACACGGCCCATTGGGAGTCGTCTCACTTTTGACAACTTATACGTTGTAATTCATTAGATTCAGTCGATTATACTTATCCAACTGTTTACTAACTTAAGCATCGGAGGGCCGTTGGGCTCATACCCAACGGTCATCCTTTGATCTTTTCTATACTTTACAAGTGTCTTGGACAGGAACACGACAAGAGGCCTCAAGACAAAATCAAGTTGATCAACATACACAAAACACAATCATACATAGCGCTTACACATTACACGATCGATCGGTACACGAGGAGTAGAGAAACGACATACTACAAACTACTTACAAGACTTGTCTTGCCCAAGGCACTCGTCTTCTCCTACAATACATACAACTTCTCCCCGGACATACAAAGCATGCTATATTACAGGTCTACACGACCAACGACAAGTCTATACGACCAACGTCGCACACAACTACAGGTCTACACGACCAACGTCACATGACTTGACCAGGAAGCGACTGACGAGTCCACCTGCAAAACAAAACAAATGACAAACAAGGAGCGGTCTCCTGACCCTTCGTCATCACAAAAAATGCCATCAGTCGTCTTCACAAGATTATTAGATGTACTAAGCTGACTCTCAGCTTGAGTAATACACATGTCGGCCCTGTCGCCAGAAAGCTGGTAACGAAGTCGAAAGAAGTTATAAAATCAAACCGTCCCATCACTTGACACTCTGGCCCAGTTTAATTTTGGGGCAATTGTTGGGCCGTGAATTATTCGGATTGGGCCGGCCCATGAACGGTCAAGTAAGGAGGCCCATGGAGGAATGGAGATCTGATCTGACTTGCTCGAAGACTCCGTACAACGTCCAACGTACAACGTCCAACGTCCAACGTCCAGCGTCCAACGTCCAACGTCCAACATGCTTGTTGTAACGCCTTCCGGAAATCAAGGGAAAGATCGGATCTTCTAACGGTCATCTCTCACTAGGATCTCAGCCATAAAGAGAATCATGGAGCATTAAACGAAATGAATGATGGAGCATTAAACCAATGGAGGAAATCAAGGAAGCATTAACTACCTAGAGAAGATCAAGGGATTTGTCTTCAACAACTTGGGCATCAAGAAAGGGAATATTCCTAGGATACTTTCTAGCTATATATAAGTCTTGCCTTCTACTTGTAAGGAGGACCACTGACTACTGCATTTCACTAAGCATTTGGAGCTCTCATTGTAATCCGAAACACGTTCTTTCTAAGCAGAGTTGCGTTCGACCGTTCTGAGCATCCATTCGACATTAGTCATTCGACTCATTCTCATTGGACCCACTGCAATCCTTTGTAGCTAAGCTTTATTATTACTATTTCGTCTCATCATTTTGATTCTTTGATTTACTTTGAAGTTATAATTTGATTCGTTCGACTAATAGCACCACATCGAAGGCAATTTAGGTTTGATATCTTTTTGCCCAAAACAATTTGGTGCCCACCATGGGGCCGTTAGCCGATTCGCATTTAGAAACTTCATCAAAAATCATCCAAAATGGTGAACGACATTCCTCCCAGCACAGTCGTCAATGCAATGAAGGTTTCAGACCAATGAAATTGCTGCTTTGTGTGAAACTCATGATGATTATCCTTATGAACTCCTGATGTGTGCTTCTCTGTCTGTTGTGACTCATGACTGGATTCTGGATTCTGGGTGTACCTTGCATGCTACTTTTGATAGGTCTTTGTTTGAGTCTTTGCATGAGTGTGATGGAGGTGAAGTGTTGTTGGGTGACCACACTTCACTGCCTATTAAGGGTATAGGTAATGTTCCTCTTAGGATGTTTGATGGTAAAGTTAGGCTCCTTCAAAAGGTTAGGTGGGTTACAGACCTGAGAAGGAACCTAATGTCAGAGTCTGTCTTTGATGATTTAGGATGCAGTATTAATACTCATAATGGCATAAGAGTGGTCATAAGAAATGGCTCCACCCTTATCAAGAGTGTTAAAAAGGGAGGACTATACCATGTTATAGCTTCTCCTGAACTTAATTTCTCAAAAATGAGTATTAGTATGAGTTTTGAACTGTCAAAGCTTTGGCATGAAAGATTAGGTCATATTGGTATGAATGACATGCTTCATCTGTATAAGACTGGTATACTTGCTAAAAAACTTGTTGACTTGAGCTTCTGTGAAAATTGTGTTTTTGGTAAAAAAAGGCTAGTCATACCTTTAACAAGTCGACTTATGTTGCTGAAAAACCCCTTGAATATGTGCATTCTAATCTATGGGGACCTTCACAGGTTGATACTATAGGGGGTAGAAGATACTTCATATCCTTTATAGATCATTTTTCAAGAAAATGGTGGGTGTACTTGTTAAAAACTAAAGATGAGGCCTTTGAGACTTTCAAAAACTGGAAAGTTGCTGTTGAAAATGAGTCTAATCAGAAACTTAAGTGTCTTAAAACAGATAATGGCTTAGAATTTTGTAATGCTGTTTTTAATTCTTATTGCAAAGAATCTGGGATTAAGAGACATCTCACTATACCTGGCACTCCTCAGCAGAATGGCACTGCTGAGAGAATGAATAGAACCTTGCTTGAAAAAGCAAGGTGCCTACTCATAAGTATAGGTATGAAACCTTCTTTGTGGGGAGAGGCAGTTACTACTGCCTGCTACCTCATAAATAGATCTCCATCTTCTGTGGTGAAATTCAAAACACCACAAGAGATGTGGACTGGGAAGAAACCCAACTTAGAACATTTGAAGCCTTTTGGTTGCACTGCTTATTCTCAAATATCACAAGGCAAGTTAAGACCTAGAGCTTTAAAATGTGTTATGTTGGGTTATCCTGAAGGTGTTAAAGGTTACAAGTTATTGCTTATTCAACCTCATGGTTACAAAGTGCTAACTTCGAGAAGTGTGACATTTAATGAGTCTGAATTTCATTTTAAATTGAAAAGGACTAACAGTTCAACTGAGGATGCAAGTACTTGGGAGCAGCAAACAAGGTTTTATTTGCCACATGAAGCTAGCCTAGAAGGTGAAAATGAATTTGACAGTGGTCAAAGTTCTTTCACTGAGACACCAAATGATGATGCTAATGCTGAGAATGACCTAGAAACAGGTCATGCAGATAAGTTGATCCATGGAGATCAGAGTGCAGATCAGCCTCCTTACCAATTAGTGATGTGACCCAGTCCTCCATATCAGCTACAGAGGAGGAAGACGCCATGCGACTTCCACCTACGGGTCCGATCACCCGTTCCAGAGCGAAGAGTGTCCAAGCAGCGACACAATCCTTGATGACCAGACTTGTAGCCAGTCACGGCCAGATCACTACAACGCCCGAGCTTCTGTGTCTCGTCAGCTTAGCCGTGTCTGACTCCTCTACAGTTATATCCAGCTCGATCGAGACATTACTTGTTTAGTACGTTATATAAACATTATTTCTATTTTTAGTAGCTGCTATTTCTGAGTGGTTTCCATTTATGTTAAATGGGCCGCCAGATTTAGTAACTAGAGAGTCTGGCCCATTAGGCCCACTCTCTAGTATAAATAGGTACTCTTGTCTTCCTTTTTCAGTTACGTCGAAATAGAGCTTTTGTTTACAGTCGAGTAATCTCCTAAAACCCGGGCCCTGACGTCAACAATTAACGCGTTTGTAGTCGAACTATCCTGGCGTGTTAATTCGGTTACCGAACTATCCAGTTACTTATCCGCAACTAAACACAAACCCTAACCTTAATTCCCATACACTTTTCACGGCAGCCTCCACCTCCACCCTCTCAGCCGCCGCCCCCTCACCACCATTTCCGCCGTCGTTCGCTCCTCCACGTCCGCCGCGTATCCACCATCACTTCCGCCGTTCGCCGCCCCTTCGTCTGCCTCTCTCCCCCAGTCCGCTGCATCCGAACACCCCTTCCATCCTTTCCGATGAGTTGCAATGCCCCAATACGCATTCAAGCGATCCTTGACAACGAAGTGTGGTCTTTCCATCGGACAAGGTCACATCAACTGGCATCAGAGCCTTCGAATCGCGTTAGTTGTTCCAACTCTTCGTTCAATCACTCCTTCGCTTCCGTATATCAATTCCTGCATCAACAAAAACCCTAGATCTTGTTCTAGGAAACCAAAAAAAAAAAATCCTGCAATCTGAATTCAAAAAAACCAATCAAAACCCTAGGTTTGGTGGTTGATAATTTCAGCCATCATCAAAACCAACAATTGTTTTTTCCCTGCACAGAACTGTACCCATTCACACTTAAGTCGGTAATTTTCTGGTTTTTCGCTTGGTTTTTGATTGTGTTTGAGATAGATTTGCTTGCATATAAGCTTAGATAGTTCGTCTGCGACTTTGTTTGCCTTGTGTGCGCCACAAATCTACATATTCGCAATCTCCTTCTCTTCCCACTTGAATCACTGAATTTTATTTTATTTTTGTGCTGAGTTTACTGAATTCTGTGCAGGGAAACAAAGTCGCAGACGAACTATCTAAGCTTATATGCAAGCAGATCTATCTCAGGATCAACCACAAGAAAATGAGTTGAGCGCCTTAGCCCTGGAAAAGGCAAAGGGTAAAGCTGTGATGCTACCCTCTACATCGGAACCAGGTCAGCTGAAACACCTGGCTTCGCAACGAGACAACACTGTAGTTCCGCAGTGTGGTCGACAACGACGGCCTGCGCAAGTAGTGATCCGGGAAGAGAACACTGCAGCTGCAGAGGCCGATGATGAGAGTTCCCAAGAGGAGCGTGAGGACGATCAGGTTTATTCCAGTGGTCGACATAGGCAAGGCCGCTCACCGACATTACAGCCTACTACCGGTCGTCCCCATAACCAGCCGTCTGGTTCACATTTGCAGCAGAGACAGCGTCAGCGTCAATGACCAAACACTTCTGTGCCGTTTGATATTGATGCTTTCCAAGATCATCAGAGTGCTCGCACTTCTCTTTATTCTGATGAGGAGGATCAGTTTGATGAGTACGACCTTTAGGATGATGAGGGTCAGTTTGGATATGCTGACGGTTTTCATCCGCCTCTCCAGGATCCCCCTGAGCTTCAGCACCAGCGTACCAACTATGTGCCGCCTTTTTTGCTGCCTCAGAATCAGGAGGCCTATTGGCACACTGTCCAGCCCGGGCACCACCAGCAAGCTCACCAGCCTCAGTGCCCCGCTGCCAGACGACAGCGTCCGTGCCAACCTTCCCGCTTTCCTCCCCAGTATGGCGCTCGTCATGTCGAGCCATTGGTGGACCCTCCAGCTCGGTTTCACGACCGCTAGGCCCAGCCACCTGTCCAACGCCGAGACGTGAAGGTAAAAATCAAAAACTTCTATGGCTTATATGATCCTTCCGTCTTTCTTGAGTGGGTGCAGAACACAGAGCACGTCCTGTGTCATTTGACTGTCCCTGAGTATGAGAAGGTAGATCTCGTGACTCTACATTTTGAGGGAGCTGCATAGACATGGTGGCAACGTATTACGCAGCAGCATTACCGGGTGGGTTGGGCACCCATTACTGAGTGGCATCAGCTCGTGTACATCATGACTCGGAAGTATGTGCCGTCCACTTACAAGGAGCAGATGCGGACTGAGATCGCTCGTGCGCGGCAGGGCACAGATTCACCTCAGGAGTTCTTCTCTTGCCTCGAGGACATGTACTTCAAGGCTGGCGTTAGTGTTGCTTCGGGCACCTTGCGCACGAGGTTCATCACTGGGCTTAACCAGCCTATCTAGGATCAGGTTGACGTCCTCCCAATTCGGGACCTCAACAATGTCGTGCACACTGCGCAAAAGTTCTACCTCCAGCAACAGCGCCAGAGGCAGAGACCATGGCCATCCACGACACCTTCCAGGTATGGTTCTCGACCCTTTCCTTTGGTTTCAGGCACTGACTCTACTCCTACATCTAGTGCACATAGACAAGACCGGAGAAGTACAGGTACTGCGTCTGCTATAGCGTCGCCGAGAACAGCCCCGTCTGTTCCTGTTCACCGCCCGCAGCTGCCAATTACAGAGGCCACTCGTGTTGACAAAGCGCACGATGTGGAATGTTTCCGGTGTGGAGGATGAGGACATTACCAGATGAATTGTCCCAATGCGAAGAAGGTCCTCTTCTCCACCCAATCTGCAGGTTATGAGAGTTACGACGACGACGAAGATGACGACGTCGAGGAAGCACCTGCAGCTGTCTATACAGCCGATGCTGATGGCTGTGTGGTCAACACTTCTGACCACCATGACGACCAGACATACCACTTCGCCTTGGTCACACGACGCGTTCTAAGTGTCAAGGAAGGCGACCTAGATGAGCAAAGGGAGAATTTGTTTCACGCTCGATGCCGCCTTCAGAATGCATCGCTGAGCATGATCATTGATGGGGGTTCATGCTGCAACATCATCAACGAGAAGGTTGTCCGCCACTTCAACCTTCCGACGACTCCACACCCCACTCCCTATGGTCTATAGTGGATTTCAGATGGTTCAGGTAACAAAGTATCACAACAGTGTCTTCTTTCCTTTTCTATTGGTCCTTATAGCGATAATGTGCTTTGTGATGTTACCTCCATGGACGCTACCCACTTGCTTCTGGGCCGTCCATGGTTATATGATCGTCGCGTGCTGCACGACGGATATTTGAACACTTACATGTTCAATTACCACGAGAAGTGCGTGACTCTCTTACCCATGAGTCCGCAGGAAATATTACAGGACCAGGCAGAGCGCCAACGCCAGAAGGCACTAGAGGCCGCCAGAGCTCCGCCTGCAACGGCACCACCCGGGGAGAACGCCAGACGACAACTCGGCCGAGTCAGCGACCGAGTTGTGGCCACAGACGGAAACTCGGCCACCAACACCGAGTTGTGGCCCGAGTCAGCATACCAGCCAGAAACTCGTCCGGAAACTCGGCCGAGTTCTGGGCCGGGTCAGGGCAACAACCGCCAACTCGGCCAGCAACTCGACCGAGTTGTTGACCGAGTCAGGGACTGCTCTGGCAACTCGGCCGAGTCTCTTCCCCTTCCTGCGTCTTCGCCTTATGCGTCTTCTGGAGGGTCTTCTGCATCGTCAGGTAAGCGTTCTACCCCTGGAATTACTTTGTGTTTACCCTCTACAGGTTCGGGTGGATTACCGTCTTCGTCAGCTGCTTCTGCGTCTACCTTACGGGGCACCTGTGAAACCATAGTTCTTCTGGCACATCACAGGGACCTCACACCGGCACTTCAAGGCAAGTCTGCTTGTTTCCTTCTTATTCCTCGCCTTTGTGCCACTACTATAGTAGAGCCCGCACTACCGCCTGCTATTTTGTCTGTTTTGCAGGACTTTGAGGATATCATGCCTGATGAGCTTCCCCCAGGTCTGCCACCGATGCGTGGTATTGAGCACCAGATAGACTTTATTCCCGACGCTTCTCTGTCGAACCGTGCTGTATACCGAGCTTCTCTTGAGGAAACGAAGGAGTTACAGTGACAGGTCCAAGTTCATGGAGACCTTTCCATACCTGATCATGCACAAGAAAGGTAAGGAGAATGTGGTTGCTGACGCCCTTTCTCGTAGGTACGTCCTCATCACTCATCTCCAGTCTCGTTTACTTGGTTTTGCTTTGCTCAAAGATTTGTATGCTGATGATGTTTTCTTTAAAGAGATCTTTGAGCAATGTAAAATCAGCAGAGAGCATGACAGGTATTTCCTGGATGACGGGTATCTGTACAAGGCTGGGAAACTATGTATTCCTACGTCTTCTGTCAGGCACTTGTTGCTCCAGGAAGCATATGACAGTCGTGGCCATTTTGGGGTGTCTAAAACGCTTGCAGCACTTCGGGAACACTTTTTCTGGCCAAAGATGGCCCAATGTGTTACCAGGTATTGCAAGAGTTGTGTGACATGCCACAAGGCTAAGGCACGCTCGAGTCGACATGGTCTCTACATGCCCCTTCCCATTCATGCAGCCTCGTGGGAAGATCTTTCCATGGATTTTATCACAGGGTTGCCTATGTCTCGGCGTGGTAGAGATTGCATTTTTGTAGTGGTCGACATGTTCTCTAAGATGGCACACTTTATTGCCTGCAAGAGCACCAACAATGCTACGGATATCGCTGGATTATTTTTTGAGCATGTGGTGCGCTTGCATGTGGTCCCTAAAACTATTGTTAGTGATAGGGATACCAAATTTGTGGGCCATTTATGGAGAACCTTATGGGGGAAGCTAGGCACCAAGCTTTTATTTTCTACTAGCTATCACCCTTAGACGGATGGTCAGACGGAGGTGACCAACCGTACCTTGGAAGCCGTCCTTCGGACGGTTCTCAAGGCGAACCCACGAAAGTGGGAGGATTTACTTGCTACAATTGAGTTTTCCTATAATAGGTCCAGACACTCCGCGACGAAGCTGACCCCTTCCGAGGTCGTCTATGGAAGGAATCCGCTGACGCTGCTGGACATGACGCCATACCCGCTACAGGATCAGGAGAACATTAATGCTGGCAAGTTAGCTGAGCACATTCAGGAGCTACACAGGAGGACACGCACACAGCTGGAGCGGCGTGCACTGCAGTACTCAGTCCAGAAGAACAAGGGCAGGCGACGATTGATCTTCGCCCCGGGCGACTTGGTTTGGCTTCACTTGCGGAAGGAGCGATTCCCTTCCATCCGCAAGTCTAAGCTCGACCAACGGGGTGATGGTCCATTCAAAGTCGTCAAGGCCATTGGCGACAACGCCTATCAACTCGAGCTCCTAGACAAGTATGGGGTGCATCCGACGTTCAACGTCGCTGACTTAGCGCCATATATTGAGCCTGAGTATGATGAGGGTGAAGCGGGGATGCTTCACACTCAAGTGGAGGAGGGTGATGTGACCCAGTCCTCCATGTCAGCTACAGAGGAGGAAGACGCCATGTGACTTCCACCTACGGGTCCGATCACCCGTTCCAGAGCGAAGAGTGTCCAAGCAGCGACACAATCCTTGGTGACCAGACTTGTAGCCAGTCACGGCCAGATCACTACAGCGCCCGAGCTTCTGTGTATCGTCAGCTTAGCCGTGACTGACTCCTCTACAGTTATATCCAGTTCGATCGAGACATTACTTGTTTAGTACGTTATATAAACATTATTTCTATATTTAGTAGTTGTTATTTCTGGGTGGTTTCCATTTATGTTAAATGGGCCGCCAGATTTAGTAACTAGAGAGTCTGGCCCATTAGGCCCACTCTCTAGTATAAATAGGTACTCTTGTCTTCCTTTTTTAGTTACGTCGAAATAGAGCTTTTGTTTACAGTCGAGTAATCTCCTGAAACCCGGGCCCTGACGTCAACAATTAACGCGTTTCTAGTCGAACTATCCTGGCGCGTTAATTCGGTTACCGAACTATCCAGTTACTTATCCGCAACTAAACACAAACCCTAACCCTAATTCCCATACACTTTTCACGGCAGCCTCCACCCTCTCGGCCGCCGCCCCCTCACCACCATTTCCGCCGCCGTTCGCTCCTCCACGTCCGTCGCGTCTCCACCATCACTTCCGCCGTTCGCCGCCCCTTCGTCTGTCGCTCTCCCCCAGTCCGCTGCATCCGAACACCCCTTCCATCCTTTCCGATGAGTTGCAACGCCCCAATACGCATTCAAGCGATCTTTGACAACGAAGTGTGGTCTTTCCATCGGACAAGGTCACATCAATTAGGTGGGGAAGTAGTAAGTAGTTCTAATCCTATTTATGTCCTTGAAGTTGGTGAATCTTCTTCCTCTAAAAATGTGAATGAATTGCCTGGATTAAATGATTACCAACTGACTAGAGATAGGACTCCTAGGACTGTGATTCTTAATAGGAGATTCATGAGTAATTTACTTGCTGAGCATGCTGATCTGAATGTGATTGAATTTGCTAAACTTGCTTCTGAAACTGTTGTGAGTCCTTTCACCCCTGAGACATTTGAAGCTGTTGTAAAATGTGTGCATGCTAAAAACTGGATGAATGCTATGAGGGATGAAATTCAGTTTATGATAGTGAACAAAACTTGGGTGTTAGTTGACAGGGGCTAAAGTCGTTATGCCTTATCAAAGTAAATCCTTAAAAACCTAACTAAGTATAGTAGGCAAGCAATGGTCGAATCCCACATGGAGGAGTAATCTTTCTAAGTGTAAAAGTGTATGCCAAAGGTAACAAAAGGGGGGTTTGTTGGTTTGTTTATCAAGTAACAAATTAAATCAAAATTGCAAATGTTGTAATCAATTGGGAAAAGTAACTTAGCCAGACAAATATCCACCATTCATTTGATTGATTGATCCTAGATTATCTATATTCCTTTCTATGAATATTCATGTCCCTATTCTGAAATAGTTATCAGTCCAACTAGTCCTGGTAACCATAACTATCGAACGCACAAGAAACTATCAAGATTTAGAACAATAGCAGCAGGAAGCATAGTGACTGGTTGCTTTAGTTGAGGGGGAACAAAACATGGTTTCATATGTTGCTAGACTAAGGGGGGACTATTATGCCTAAGTGTGGAACTTTCTCTATACAAATGTATTTATCTCATATGTGTATGTTTTATTGTCAAGGATGTTTGTCACCATCAAAAAGGGGGAATTTATTGAATTCCTTAGGTTTTGAAGGTAACAAACATTCAACTAATCTGGTAACTAAGTGTTTCAGGAACAAAACAATTGTCACAGAGAACCATTGCAGCGAAGGATTGCAGAGGGAACAAAGCCATCTCCACATGATTTGTTACCTCTCAAGGAACATCAACGACGAACATCAATCAAGCTGCGAATGGAAGGAAGATATTCAGCGTGAAGATTATGGAAATTATCTTGGAAGATCACGCGGTCAAGAGAGAATGATTTAGGCTGGAAGGATCTCGCCGAAGAGAAGATGCGGAGAGAGAAACCCGAATGTATTATCTTAGGAAATCTTTCCTAAGATAATATATTTGGAGAGAGAAGAATTATATCTTTTTACCGATTATATTATTTTAGGAATTCCTTCCTTAGATAATATAGACGGTTAGGATATTATTCTTCCAACCAATTTATATCTTCTTGTTACCAAGTTTAGATAGAGATTTTTATCTTGTTACGATTGTGTTAGTCGAGTTGTATTTAATAAGAGTGTGGGATTCATTTCTATTGACGACGACGAACGAAGAGCATTTGATTGAGAAGAAAAAGAGAGTGAAGTGTTTGTGAGTCTTAGAGGGTTGAGTTCGTATTCACCGTTGTAGAATAGAGTTTCAAATCTAGGTGGGAAGTCTAGGGTTTGGAGTCCAGGCTATAAGTGTAATCGAACAAGAAATCAATAAGACAAGTAGACGCTTCAAAATCCTCTCAAGCGAGAAGCTTGAAGGTAGTGGTTTTTCCTTGATTAGTTATTTGACTGATTGGGGTTTTCACTATACATCGTGAGTTCGTTACTTATCTTTCTTGCTATATTATTTCGCTGCACCTTCTGTGGGAACAAAGCTTCTGTTCCATCACACGTAACTCTAACGATCCAACACATAGGAATTAACCCGGATACATGCAACACCACAACTCGCATCATTTAACACATAATCAATTCTCTTCACAATAAACTAGTCCAACTAGTCCTAGAATATCATGTTTGCTACACAAGATAAGGGATTTCAACTCGAAATATCCAAACCCTAGCAATAGACAATTACTAATATCAACTAGGTGATCAAGCCAGTCAAATCAGCAAGAATCAATAGGAATAAGCACAAAGAGAAAAGATATAATCAAAGGAAAGGAAATAAAGTTATAATCTCACAACCAAATGAAAACGAAGGCTTCAATCGTCAAACTAAGCAAAAGTTGCTTAGTTCTTCATAGTCTTGAAACACAAAAACTCAAAGGGAAAAACTGAACGATAAGTTGTAAACTAAGATAATGAAAAAGGCTGCTAGCAACTAGGTTAAATAACCCTAGCAAACCTAGTTTCCAAAAGATAGGAAACAAAATCTAAAAGGAAAATAAAACAAAACAAACGAAATAAAAGAAATAAAATAAAAGGAAATAAAAGTAAAAAGCGGATCTTCGGAATAAACTCGGCGCGTCTGATGAATGGTTTTCCGCGATCGCGGAGGAATTTCCGCGACCGCGGAAATATTTTTGTAAATCCTCGATGTCTGATGTTGCCGCGATCGCGGCTGTGACTTCCGCGACCGCGGATTCTTCATTGTTGCACTTCTTCACTTCTTTCATTGTCTTCTCTTGTGGCTTTCTCGTCAACTTCAATATGTCTTCATTTAAGATCTTCAACGCCACCAAATCACACTTCTTCTTCACAACTCCATTCTCCTAACTTATGCTCTAAACACACATAAATGGCACCTAAAACTCTGGTGACAACTCCTAGTTAAACCTTACAAAGTAGCACTGATCATTAGTTCATAAACCTAAAAGTGCTAGGATCATTGACTGTAATGGATTTACAAAGTTAAAGATGGACTTCTGTATGTGGAACATAAAATTTGATTCATGCATGAGAAACCTTGGCTTTACTAGAAGCAGTTATGATACTTGCTTATATTTTAAAGGCATGAAAAGCAGTTCTCCTTTGTATGAGCTTCTGTATGTGGATGATATTTTGTTAATGTGCAATTCTAAGGTGATCATTTCTAGTGTGAAAAGAGACTTAAAAATCATTTTGACATGAAAGATCTTGGTGTTGCTCAAAAGATTTTAGGAATTAAAATCACTAGAGATAGAAAACAAAATAAAATGTGGTTGTCTCAATGTGATTATGTTCTAAAAATCTTGGATAGGTTTAAAATGCTTGACTCTAAACAATGTTCTAAAAAACGCTAGGCGGGAGCTTGGCGGTGAGGGGGGGGGAGGGGGGGGGGCTAGCGCCTAGGCGGCTAGGCGGGGGCCTAGGCAGGGCCTAGACGGATTAGAAATATATCCGAAAAATTGAAAGAATTGAATGCTTTGAAGCAAAAAGTGGGAAAAATTGGAAAATTTTGAAGAAATTGAAAACAAAAAACACAAAATAGGAATAAACATAGTCTGCCTAGACCCGCCTAGGCCCTGCCTAGGCCCTGCCTAGACCCGCCTAAACCCGCCTAGTCCCACCTAAACCCGCCTAGACCCGTCTAGCCCGACTTGCCCGTCTAGCCCGATTAGAACCCGACTTATAATAAACATTAGCTTAAGTTCTGTTGTTTTGCAAGCACATAGGCTATGTAGAGGCTAAGACTAGGGGAATAGGGCTCAAGCTGGTCTGAGCCAGCATTGGCCATATGGGTGCCTTGTGACTTAGCCAAGTTTTGGCTAAGGCATTGAGATGGGCTCATGTGTTTGCCGGTGCTCAGTTCTGATGTTTGTTGGGCCTGTTCTCTGTGGTGTGCTTAATGGGCCTCTTCTGTTGATGGGCCAGATTCCTCATAAGTGAAATGCAGCGTTGCACTTATCTGGAGCCCTCTTCACCGACTGAGAAGACGACGACGTTTTGGGTTCTTTAGGGCTTGAGTATTTAAGCCGCCTCTGAGCCATTGTAGCTGTCACTCTCTGGCATATTATCTGTGTGATGTTTGGAATCCTCGAGATCTTTTTCTCCCTCCATAGCTATGTGCTCTCTGTTGCTTCCATGGCATCTCCTTTGATAGCTTGAGACCACAAGAGAAAGAAAGAGACAGAGAGGCTTGAGAGATTGAGAGAATCCTAGGGTGCTCGTCGGAGGCTCTTGGTGCAAGGATTTTCTGAAAGCCTTGCGGTGTCCCACTGGGGACTCTTCTTCTCCTTCTCGTCTTATTTTTTGTTTTGCTTTATGCCTTTGTTTCTTCTCTGATCTTGTCTTTTCCGCTTGTGTGCTTGCATGTAACTTGAACTGGCTTTTGGCCTTTGTTTCTTAGTGAATTGGGCGAGTCTCCCCTCTTGAGGCTCCGCAGACGTAGGACCTTGTTCTGAACTGCGTAAACAACCCTGGTGTTCACTTTGCTCCTTTCTCTACCAAGTATCCGGTTTTCATTGAAGTGGTATGTGGCTTTGTCTAGCTGCTTGTGGGTGAATAACCTGGTTCTCTCCACAAACCCTTCATTAGACGACTGGTGTTGCTGCAACTTCAGCTTGAAAAACGTCACTCTTCGCTCTGTCTTTCTTCTCCTTTTGATGAAGTGATAGAGCCAACGAACGCCAAACACCATAAGTGTTAGCACAATAGCTATGACAATGAATATGGCTGCATACATTGAAGAGCTTCTAGGTAAGTGATATTCCAAAATTCTATTAGGCTATTTGGTGCAAAGAGTTTCAAGTCCTCTGTTGACTTGAAAAAGACAATCAAATGATGATGCATTTGAATAAAACTTGTTAAAAAACTTACTGCAAATCAAAATTGTGTCGAGTAAGCCAGAAATATGGTCCTCTTCACAAGAATATGAAGAATTTTCTTGTTTCCGAGTGCAGAATCCATGACAGTGCTTGCAGGGAACTACTCAAACAAAAAAGAAAGTATGTATAGATCACAGAACAAAGAAAATAGAGTGATAGATGATAAAAGGTTGAAGGCAAGATAGAATCGAATTAATTGAAGAATGAATGAATAGTTGGAGGTTGTTTTGGGGCGAAAAGACCTAACGAATCCAAATCGCCTTAAGGAGGGCAACTAGACAATTTGTTAGACAAATTATATCTAAATAATCCAAATCAACTAATCAATCAAGAGAATGAGAGTAAATGAATATAATATAAACTTATCTCCCTTGAATGAGAGGCAAATCAAATACATAAATTAAGCTGTCGGTCGCTTTAATGTTGGAGTAACGGACCGAGTACAAGAATGATCTCGTATGCGAGTAGAACAACAGTAGAACAATGATAGAAAGCTGCTTAAATTGAGTAATAATGAGCATGTGTGGTTGTGTGTCATTACAGAATTGATCCGGACTCTTACAAGAGAGTTTTCTCTACAATTTATACTACTTCTAGTCTTCAATCGGTTGGCAGATCCGCCGAGATTCATGGAAGTTGTTGTAGGTCGGTTGAGATTGTCCGAGATCTGCGGGAGACGTTCAGATGTGTACTGGTTGCTCCGAAATCCGTGGAGGTCGTCGCTTTAACCACTGGCCGCCCCGATATCTCTGGTAGGCTGAATTGACCGGACCGAGATCTCTGGTGGCTTTAACTGACCGGACCTAGATTTGTGGAGGTTGTTGTTGACCGGATCTTCTAGAAGGCATCTTTGGGCTGATCCGGTGGGCCGTTCTGATGGGCTGAAAATCAAGGCCCAACAATTGCCCCAAAATTAAACTGGGTCGGAGCGTCAAGTGATGAGACGGTTTGATTTTATAACTTTGACTTCGTTGCAGGTGTTCTGGCGACAGGGCCGACGTATGTGTTGCTCAAGTTGAGAGTCAACTTTAATACAGCCAATGATCGTGTGAAGATGACTGAGGGCGTTTCTTGTGATGACGAAGGGTCAAGAGACCGCTCCTTGTTTGTTGTTTGTTTTGTTTTGCAGGTGGACTCGTCAGTCGCTTCCTGGTTAAGTCGTGTGGCGTTGGTCGTATAGACCTGTCGTTGGCCGTGTAGACCTATAGTCAGTCGTGTAAAACTGTAGTCGGTCGTGTAGACCTATAATGTAGCATGCTTTGTGTGTCGGGGGAGGAGTTGTATGTATGAAAAGACGAACGCCCTGGGTAGGACAAGTCTTTGTAAGTAGTTTGTAGTATGTCGTGTCCTCTACTCCCCGTGTACCGATCGATCGTGTAATGTGTATTGTAAGCGTTGTTTTGTATGTGATAAGGATATCCGTTTGAACGTTGAGTTTCGTCTTGGAGGCCTCTCGTTATGTTCTTGTTGAAGACACTTGACAAGTATAGAAAAGATCGAAGGGTGATCGTTAGGTATGAGCCCAATGGTCCTCCGATGCTTGAATTTATTAAACAGTTGGATAAGTATAATTGACTGAATCTAAATGAAGTACAAAGTATAAGTGTTCAAAAGTAAGACGACTCCCAATGGGTCGTGCCCCAGTTTGGTTGGTCGTCTGTTATGGACTCTTCGTCTTCTTCCAATCTGACATGTGCCATCGCCTTGGCTTGGACATCTTCGAAGCTTCGGCAGGGATATTTGGTCAGGTCGCGATAAAGTTCGTTGCCCCTGACCAAGCCTCGACGGAAGGCTTCAATAGACGTTGGGACGTCGCAATGTGGGATCGCGACCTTCTCTTTGTTATACCTGTTAAGATAATCCCTTAAGGGCTCATCGTACCCTTGCACGATCTTGTATAGGTCGCTTGATTGTTTTTCCAGTCTTCGACTGCTGGCGAACTGGATTTTGAATGAATTAACCAGATCGGCAAACGAAGCGACCGAACCCTGCGACAGATGCATGAACCAAGTTAGTGCGGGTCCCGTGAGGGTCGTGCCAAAGATTTTGCAAATGACCGCTTCACGATTCCCTCTTGGAATAGAGATAGTCAATAGTTTTTGTTTGTAAATAGAGATATGATCGTCGGGGTCCCCGGTCCCATCGTAGTTGGGCATGTTGGGGAAATGGAACTTCTTCGGGATCTCGACGTGCGCGATTGATTCTACGAACGGCGAGTCTTGGTATCCGTCCATTGCTTCATTTTCGATTGGCTGCGGGACTCCTGGAATCCGAGCGATGCGATCGGCTAAGACTTTCATATGTTTGTTGATAGCTTGTTGTATAAGGACTTGTAGGTCCATCGGCGGGGTGACCTGTGGAGGGACTACTCGAGCTTTTGTGGGCTCGGTCATGGGAATTGAAGCGTTAGTCATGAAAGTATTAACTTGAGGAGTTTGAAACATACCAATGGGTTGAACGACGCTCTGAGTGACCAGATCCATGGGCGTCGGGATTGCCCCATTCATGTTGAAACATGTTTGTAGTCCTTCGGTGTTGACTATTCGTCTTGATCCGCCTGGGACTGATGCAGCTGAATTCACCTGCGATTTCAAAAATTCATTTTCACGAATTAGTCTTGTAATTTCAACTCCATATTGGATGCTTAGGGTTTCGGTTCTTAGGCGTTGCTGAGCCAGTTCCTCTTGGAGGAAGCTCATTGCTTTTGCGAGCTTTTAGATCTGGACGTTCAGGATTGGTTGGTTGGCGAGATCTTCGGTTTGACCTACGATCGGGAGGTTGGCTTGAACCTGTTCTTCAGCGACGATCATGGGGATTCCAGCACCGGCCATGATTGAATGTAGATTGGATCGTCGATCGGATCGTTGATTGGCTAGATGCCCCACGGTGGGGTCAAATTGTTTTGGGGCGAAAAGACCTAACGAATCCAAATCGCCTTAAGGAGGGCAACTAGACAATTTGTTAGACAAATTATATCTAAATAATCCAAATCAACTAATCAATCAAGAGAATGAGAGTAAATGAATATAATATAAACTTATCTCCCTTGAATGAGAGGCGAATCAAATACAGAAATTAAGCCGTCGGTCGCTTTAATGTTGGAGTAACGGACTGAGTACAAGAATGATCTCGTATGCGAGTAGAACAACAGTAGAACAATGATAGAAAGCTGCTTAAATTGAGTAATAATGAGCATGTGTGGTTGTGTGTCGTTACAGAATTGATCCGGGCTCTTACAAGAGAGTTTTCTCTACAATTTATACTACTTCTAGTCTTCAATCGGTTGGCAGATCCGCCGAGATTCATGGAAGTTGTTGTAGGTCGGTTGAGATTGTCCGAGATCTGCGGGAGACGTTCAGATGTGTACTGGTTGCTCCGAAATCCGCGGAGGTCGTCGCTTTAACCACTGGTCGCCCCGATATTTCTGGTAGGCTGAACTGACCGGACTGAGATCTCTGGTGGCTTTAACTGACCGGACCTAGATTTGTGGAGGTTGTTGTTGACCGGATCTTCTAGAAGGCATCTTTGGGCTGATCCGGTGGGCCGTTCTGATGGGCTGAAAATCAAGGCCCAACAGAGGTCAAGAAATTGACCTTGGCGTTGGCAGCCATTCAAGACAAAAGGATTCCCAGCAGAGTTTCCATTGCATTTACAGCGAGTAATATTCGTGGTTTCATCACGCTGACAATTGGCGTTTGGATTGGGGTCAGGCGAGTGGCTGCTCACCCAACTCCAGTACAGTAGTACTGGGACAGTGGATGGATTTTGATATGAAGTCGACAAGTTGCCAATATATTGATCCACAGAGTCATTCTTGATCAAAGTAGCCGCAAGGCAATTGTGATGTTCACCTGATGATTGCCCATAGAAACCTATCTCATAGAGTTGTAAAGGAGAATATTTGTAATCATACGAATGAGGGTAATCATGCCAAGGATTATAAATACTCTCTGAAGGCAACTGCATTTGGCAACAGTCAACCCCGTCCCCGTAGCACTTGTTTGCGAGATTGGCACTTCTGTTAATTTTGTTGTGGCATACCGTGCTACATCCGCCCAGAACTGCGTTCTTGCTTTGGTCGATCAAGATTGTGCTGCCAGCGCAACCCTCCATGTGCAATACATTGTAGTCAGTTGAGAAGTTATAGGGGCTCCCGCTCAGGTCAATGCCAAACCGTTTTGTATGTGCACCAGTACCACACCCATTTAAGGAAGGCATGCCCACAGTCGCACTTTGTAACAAGCCATTGCTGTAGTCTGGAATCTGTATGTCCATGACTTCGATGTTGAATTTGGATAAGAAGGGCTTCTTGGAGTCGGAGCCGTTGCATTGGATCTCAAACCAGGGGTCAAGGAAGCAACCGGCACCTACACCAAATGGGAAAGGGATGCTGACGCTTCCGCAGGTAGCGTTACAACCAGGCCTTGCTACAACATCTGCTTTCAGTTTGAGGGATGATGATATTGATACTAATAATAATAAAATTAGTGAATAGCATATGAGGAGGGGTGTTTGTAAACGTGGGTTCATACCTCGATCTCTGCAAATTTGGATAAGAAGGGCTTCTCCCCTTTTCTCCTCTGTTTTAGATTTGGCACTTCTCACTTCTCAGCTATGGTGTTTTATTGATGAATTTCTAGCTAGTATGGATGAAGTTTACATGCTGACCATACAAAACATTTATTCCACAATGTCCACGTACATAACCAATTACCCTCATCTTCATGTTGCATTAAGTTTAAAGTTGAATTGATCAAACACAAGGTGAAAGTACGTGGGGTCGGATACTGGTCCGAAAAATAAGGTGGGCACGGCTATGTTGAAATCGAAAATTAGAACAATTTAGCGTTTGTTCATATCTCCGCCCGAGATGCATTTTAATATATTAAGTTATATGCTGACCATACAAATTTTACATGCTGACCATACAAATTAATTCCACAATATGGAATTAATAAGACTAAGGGCTCGTTTGGTTTGAACTTATAGAAACGGTAATAAAAAAGAAACGAATCTAGTCCACTTTGACATCATGATGTATTGATCAAATTTTTTATCTTGACCTGGACTCTAAAATTTGTGTGTCAAGATAAGAGAGATAATAGAGAAAAGAAATGATTTCATCATTTTACAACTCACTCTTGTATTGGGAATAAAAATACCTCCATCATAAAGTAAAATAAAAAAGAAATGATTTCATTATTTTGATCAATGAATAATGACACTAAATTAGATTAGATTCATTTTTTTTCCGCTACCGTTTCTTTAATTTTAAAAAAATTAGGCCTAAAGTTGAATTAATCAAACACAAGGTGAAAGGCATACAGCCTATACAGGCCCCAAAAATAAGGTGGGCACGGCCATGTTGAAATGGAAAATTAGAATAACTTAACTTCACAAAATGATAAAACTGCATTCAGGATCCTCGACTTTTAGCCTTTTGATTGCGTCTAAAAAGTGGTTCTTAACCTGTGTATCATACTCAAATTAAGATTGACGTTTATAAATGCAATTCATGCCGCCATATATATCCTCACGAAAGTTTAATGCGCATATGCGCATGGACTGTCATGTCTCCCGTCTATTGGCCTACCGGATTTTATTTTGGTATTAGAGGGAGTTTCGGTTCTGGATTCATTTCCTAGTTAATTTGAGTTTAGCCCACCATGATGACATGATATGGGTTTGACTTGTCGGTCTTAGCTCGCCATGAGGGTGTGATATGAGCTAGCCCGTTTGGCTTGTCGGCCTTAAGGCATATTGTCAAACGTCAACTAGTCCAGGCAGTTACACTTGATAGGGCGTGTGGAGAATAAAGCTATTCCACATTGAAAAGTTGAGACTAAAAAGACCTAATATATAAGCTTAATGGATTAGTCCACATATTCCCAATTGGTTTTAGAGTAGAACATCGTTGAACTTATGTATTGAGCTTTAATGCACATGTATACACGGACTGATACGTCTCCCGTGTATCAATCCACTAGACTATAACATGTCTCCATCATTGCTTACTTTATTAGTTTTAAGGGCCCGTTTGGTACGATTCCGATGAGAATGAGGAATCGAAATCGTTCATTCCGATATTCTTGTTTGGTTAGGTAAAATTTAGGAATCACTTTCATTGCTTGGAATGACTCATTCCAAATTTTATGAAGGTCTTGATTCCTCTCAAAAACCCGGGATATCATCCATTCCCACATAAAAAAAAACTCATTTTTTTAACATTATATCTTCTCCTTCCTTCCTCCTTCGTTGCTAGCAAGAAGCACCAACATCCCCGTCATCGTCCACCAGCAGCCCCGTCGTTGTCCTTCGTCGGTTGGTCGACGTCCACCATCATCTTCTTCCCCTCTCCAATCCGACCCAAGGTATATCAGATCTCCAAATTTTTTTTGAGTCCTCCCTTGAATTTGGGTGAAATTATGAGATATACATCCTTGCTAAAAACATGAAAGTGGATCAAATCTACATCCGACCCAATTTAAATTTGAGTTTGTTTATACGTATCATTTTAATGTAGGGTACAATCAATATTCGAAATTGGAGATTGAAAAATTAGTATTCTATGTTCATGACTCTTTTTTCATGTTCATAAGCTACTGTTATTGGAGATTAGCACTCGCACAATAGAGGGTTGTCGGTTCCTTCTTTCCTTTTTTTAAAGTTTGAATCTTGCTTTTCATTTTCCAGTCGCTCCATTTCGGCACCAACGAAAGTTGAAGCGGTTGGCAAGGTCCTGAGTTTATAGAATTAAACTCGATTAGAAATTGGAGATTAAACTCAATATGATAGAGTAGTGGAGATTGTTGTGTTAGAGATTGTCAACACTACAAGAAATTAAAATTAACTAAGCTTTGTTAACTAAACTTGATACACTATCTATGTTATAGAATAAGCTACTGTTATTAGAATAAGTTATTGTTATTAACTAAGCTATTGTATTAGATATGATTCCTTTTCAGAAAATAATGTAATTCAGTCAATTCATATTTTAGTATGTAATTTGTCCATGTGATTCATTAATCCTGATATTTTGTGTAAAATGGTGTGTAGTGATGGATTCTTTTGAACATGATTCGGAAAGGAGGAGGAAGAAAAAACAAAAGCGCATTCAACTACTAATAAAGATCATTGTTAGATTTGTTATGATAACAACTATGATGTTACGAGAACAAGTTTCTCAAATTAGAGAGAATTGTGTCCTTTAATCAAATGTGTAATTATCGAATATGGAATAGGACAATTAATGGAGATTTACAATCCGGAAATTTTAGGGGTCGTAGTGCTTTGCTAGAAGCCAACTATGATCAATGGGCTTAATAGGGTTAGGCACATGGCTATAATAACCAGGTCCTACGAGGTCACACACATAGAGTTATCGGGCTGGATCAAACTGAACCGGAAGTCCATGTTGGATATGGATTTCGGCCCATTGACTTTAATTGAGATATTGACTTTTATTATTAATGGGTAAAAGTTATCATTCATAATTACTGGATAAGGAGGTATCTTATTAGAAGATATATGGAAACAATATAAAGATATTGTATCCATAACTAAATATAATATATATGATATTATACAAGTGATTGTTTCCTAAGAAACATATACACATAACTTCCTCCTCCTCAATTGATGAGTACGGCCGAACCATTCCCAAATTGAAGCCAAGCTAGCTTCGTTCGTTTGTTCTAGAAGACGACACCAGAGGCGATCCAGATTCTAGACTCGTGTGGACCAATTAGAGAAGTCATACTTGGGGCTTTCGATCTCCGCTGAAATCCTACAGGAACGTTTCAGATTCGCATCAAACAGTATGTAACTCTATACTCCTAATTGACTCCTATTGATTCATGCATGAGATCCTTGTTAGATGCTAGAAAATAGTTTTATGAAATTCCACTTATACGCATCTAATCCCAATAGTGGTATCATGAGCCTCTTGCATAAATTGATAGGATCAAAATATTAAAAGAGTTAATTTTGATGCATGTCTTGATTCAAATTAAGTGGTAAATTGATATATAGATTAATTTGCATGATTAAAATTCTGAATTTTAATTGATTGAATTAGTAAAATTGAAGAACTTTATAAACATATATGCATGTAAAATTGTTCTACCCATACTTGATTCATGTGATTTAATTATGCAAGAGATATGAATTTTTGGCATGTTTAAATCATTAGATGAAGATTTTGATTTTCATAAGATGGATCAATTACCCAAAATTCTATTTTTATTAATTCTGAATTTTCTTGGAAAAAAAACCCGAACCGGATCGGATCCGGTTCAGACGTGCACCCCGGCTCATGGGGATGAGCCCAGACGGTGCGGACCACAGTCGGCGGGTATGGACCACACCCGGCTCATGGGATGAGCCTAGCGGACCACGATTCTGCACAGTGCAGAACCGCGGCCTGTGGAGGTATGGGTCCACCGGACCACCGCGCGGTCCAGACCGGGTTGGACCCGGTTTCGATGAACCGTGTGAGTCACGTCCAGGCAATTTCCACTTAAGTTTTGGTTGGTTGGTCCTAGATTACTTCCAATTCCTTCCTATGATTATTCATGTCCCAATCTTGTGTAGATTAATAAGGAAACCATCCCTAAGAACCCTTACCAATGAATAACCCTAGCACCACTAGTGATTCAACCCAAAGGCATCAATGAACATAAGAATTAACCAGGATACACATAACACCTCAACCAGAAGCATTCAACATGTAATCAAATCTCTACATAGATAAAAATCCACCAAAGCAAATAAAACCTATGCTTGCCACTCTAGACCAGGACGTTAGCCCAACAGTTTCCTAGTCATAGCAATATGAGTAACAATCAATAAACCTAGATGGCCTGTCTAGACAAATCAATAATTATTCAATGATATTCTGCTTAAGAGAAAAGATATAGATCAATAGGAATTAAGAAAGGGAACATAACCTCACAACCAATAATCAAAACTTAAGCTTCCATTGCCAGACTAAGCAAAAGTGCTTAGCCTTCCATAGTCTTGAGAAAACAACGATGATGTAAAACTAAAACCTGATATATGTGTCTCTTCTCTTTTTTTTTCCAAAACCTAAAACTAAGAGAGTATATATAGGTGGGCTTAACAAATGACCTAGCCCAACTGAAATGAAACGAAATAAAATGGAAAAATAAGAAAAGAAATTAGAAAAGATAGACTCGGGAAAAGTCAGAACTTCCAGCGTCGACGACCCGCGATCGCGGCCCATTTACCGCGATCGCGGCCTCTTGTGGCTCCGCGCTCTTCACATTCCTACGCGCCTGCGGAAAACTCTCGACTTGCCCGAGGAACCGCGATCGCGGCACCCTTGCCCGCGGTCGCGGTTAATGCTCGGCCTTCACTCCTTGGCTTCGCCTCCTAACCTCTCGTCTTCACTTCCTTGGTGTCTTCTTTTGGTGGCTTCATTCCTCAGTGTCTCCTATGATATCCAAAATAGCTCAAACACCTCCAAAAACACCAGACTTCACCCCCAAACGCCATGAACAAGAATGTGTCTAAATCTACCTGAATGGCACCAATAAAACCCTCTAATAACTCTTAGTTAAGCCCTACAAAGTAGTGCTTATCAGTGACGTGGAAGGATGTATCGGTGTCAATAACACAAGTGTTATCATCATAGGCAATGTTTAACACATTGCCTCCTCCAACGAGACAAACATCATTGCCTTCGGCTACCATGGCGGTGGTATTCCTCTCTAGACGATTCTTCTTTGGGCTAAACTGACATTACAGGCCATCTGATCCTTCTTGAGGATTGGACATTTTGCTTTCTTATGACCTATCTTGCCACAATAATATAATGTTATCTTGGAGCGTGATTTAAACTTACCTTGAGATTCCTCTAGGTCTTGCCTTCTACGGTTGTCGGTCCTACTCCGGTTGTTGACAACGTTCGCCTCGAACTGGGTGGTCATGCCTCGTTCTTTCCTCCTTGCTTCTTCATTAACAAGGCTATCACTGACGATATTTATGGTGAGCTTTCCTTTCGGTGCCGAGTTACTGAGAGTAACCACGAGAGTGTCCCAACACTCTGGTAGGGAACTAAGGAGTAGAAGGGCTTGTGACTCATCCTCGATCTTCATCTCGACCTTTGTTAGCTTATTCACGGGCCCCTTGAAACTTTTCAAGTGTTCTATAGTGCTTTCACCATCCTTATACTTCAAATTCACCAACCGTCGAACTAGGAGGGATTTATTACGAGGAGTCTTCTTTTGAATCATGGACTCAAGCTTTGTCCATACTTCAAATGCATTTGTGTAAGTATAAACATACTCAAATAGAGTTCGGTCTATATACTTACGAATTACAGTGACCGCCTTTTGGTTTAGGAGCTCCCACACCTTGTCACTCTTTTCTTCTGGCTTCCTCCCGTTGATGATCGGCCCGTGCAAATCCTTGTAGTAGATATGATCCTCCATCATCGGCTTCCAGTAGGAGTAGTTGTCCATCGTGAGTTTGAAGAAGTCACCATCGCAGGTAACAATAGCCTCCATATTGAACCAGACGAGATAAACCGGCCGGACCACGAATGAATCTTGCTCTGATATCACTGTTGGGAAAAATAGTCTTTTCCCTCTTCGTGTGGTTACTCACTCGAACTCATTTTTCCCTCTTCGAGTGAGTAACCACACTAATTATACTTACTCCTAACTTTTACTGTATAAGGAAAAGATTACAACACTAATTATATTTATATGTGTGATACTCACTCGAACTCTAACTTTCATACTTCACCCACCCGAGGACTCGAACTCACACTCCCTTGAGCTTAATAGCTCGATCTCTACAAACTCCACTCACTCACTCACATTTGATTTGTTTCTTGCTTGATTGATGCTCTAATTTGCTAACTCCTTCCCCTGTTTATAAGAGTGGTGGGTTGGTTTAAATGGATAAGCATGTATTAGTTGCAAAGTTGATATTTTCAATTGATCATTATCCATATGCAAGAATTTTCCGTACTTATATATTCTAATCTCTAGAATTGTCTCTTATTTGGACCCTTTTAATTTGGACCAACATTAATCCACTTCCGAATTTGGAGGGAGCCCAACAGAGATGATCATCAAATCTCCAACTCAAATGCCTATTGAGGATCAACAAGCTTTCTTGGATGAAGAATTCAGTGAGAATGCCATCGATGAGATAAGTGATACCGAGTTCATGCAGAACCCACTTCCTGTTGCTGTTGGCAGTTCCCTTTACATTGATGTGCAACCTCTACTACGTGACACCATATGAATCTGCTTCATAATCATGGCTAGACGTTGGATTAGTGTCCATTGATTACATCAACTAGAAGCATGTCTAGTGTCTACTAAATGTTAGTGATTTTATTGTGAAATAAATGTCTTTGGCAATGCGAGCCAAAGCGCGGCTCGATTGTGGTACAAACAATATTAGAATTGTGTTGAAAAGCATTTTAACAACCAATCATCATCACGTTTCTCTAAATTAATGGAGTAATCATAATATATGAACGCAACTCTTTTTCATCCTTTCAATTCTACCGGGTGTCTTTGAAAAGATTATGTACTGATTTAAAATAATTAAGTTAATTGACACGTTTTATGAGACCTCAAACTTATACCTCCCACATGAATTCAGTGGGTTGGTCAGTTAGTGTCAACTGTCAAGTTGTATCGAGAAAGAATGTTCAAAATAACACGATTGTAAGTGGGGTATTGATTTTCCATTTGACCTAATTCAGATTCGCTAATGCTAATGATTTCGGGTTCGTGGTTGCAACATCAATTGCAAAATTCAACTTGTTCCATTTTCTTCAGGCCTAATTTTTCCTAATGGATTGAAATTTGTGTTGCATCCGACACAAGAAAGCGATAGTTGTTGGTACTCGTTGTAGGTATAGTATTGATTCCCCATGGAAATTCCTTTTATTGTTTATTGGAGTATATTTTTCTGTCTCACAGCTTGCAAACTCCAACAACCTCTGCGTTCTTGGAAACTACTCACTAGTCACTATAAAGATGTTTTTATAATAATCGTAAGACTACGATGTTTCTAATTAGATCAGATTAGATAAGGGTTATTTTTAGGGTTAAGTTTCTAGAATTGGAATTCTTAACTCAATTTGGCCCGTTAGAAAACCCCTATCATAATTGTTTTGGGCGAAAAAGATCGAACCGACCTGAATCACTTAAAAATGAGACAACTAGACAACAATAAGATGAGTAATATCTAAATAATCCAAATCAACTAATCAATCAAGAGAATGAGATTAAACGGATGTAATTAATATAAACTTATCTCCCAGAAATGAGAGATTAATCAAATACAGAAATTTAGCCGTTGGTCGCTTCAATGTTGGAATAACGGACTGAGCACAAGAATAATCTCATCTTTCGAGTAGAACAATAGTAGAAAGCTGCTTGAATTAAGTAAGAATGACAATGTGTCGCTACAAGATAGTTTTCTCTATATTTATACTAGTTTTAGGCTTGAATCGGTTGGCAAATCCGCCCGAGATTCATGGAAGAGGTTATCCTGCACGTGGGTCTGTTAAAATCGTCCAAGATTTGCGGGAGTCGTTTAGCTGTGTACTGGTCGCTCCGAAATCCACGGAGGTCGTCGCTCTAACCATTGGTCGCCCCGAATTATCTGGAGGTTGAACTGACCGGACCAAGATCTCTGGAGGTTGTTTCTGACCGGATCTTTTAGAAGGCAGCTTTGGTTCAAGCTATTGGGCCGATCTAATGGGCCAAAAAATCGAGGCCCAACAATTGCCCCAAAATTAAACTGGGCCAAAGCGTCAAGTAATGTGACGGTTTGATTTTATAACTTCTCTCAATTTTGCTAAAGGCGTTCTGGCGACGGGGCCGACATGTGTATTGCTCAAGCTGAGAGTCAGCTTAATACAGCCAATAATCGTGTGAAGACGGCTGAGGGCGTCTCTTGTGATGACGAAGGGTCAGGAGACCGCTCCTTGTTTGTCATTTGCTTTGTTTTGCAGGTGGACTCGTCAGTCGCTTCCTGGTCAAGTCGTGTGACGTTGGTCGAGTAGACCTATAATTGGGTGTGACATGTCGTGTAGTTCCAGCGAAGAGCATTGTTGTAATACCCCTCATTTTTAGTAAGGGTATTTGGGTAATTTACTCAACCCTCGTTTTGTGATCGTATCGTTTTTGGAGAAGTTCGGATTTCTGTATCGAGATTGATCTCTGTAAAATTCCCTGAGTGATATAAAATACATTCGACGTATTGTTCGGGGCTTAGAATATTTGTCCGGGTACAAATATATATAATCCGGGGTTTAAACCCACGCCAAACCTTTTCCCGGGAAAAGGACGCGAAAAGGGCAATTCCGCGGCCGCGGAATAATAGGGCCAAAGGAAGCTGGGCACAGGAATTTTCCGCGACAGCGGTGCTTTTGCCGCGATCGCGGAAAACTCCAACACGCCAACGTCGCTTCGGTCCCGAGCTTCGTTGTCTGTGCCGCCGTTGATCGTCTAACTCACCGTTGATCTGGGCGGGGAGGGCTACTCCTTTGGGCTATAAAAGGAGGTCGATTTGGGACGTTTAGGGGCACCCAAATCTGAGATCCCTCTCACTCTCTCTCTCGTTTTCTTGCTCACCGGAATTCCAATCTCTCGCCGGATTTCTTTGAAGTGTCGTCGGAGCTCTCGTTGGTGGTTGTGGTGCTCGTAGGGTGGTACATTGGAGGCACAAGGAAGGTTGGAGTCGAAGCCCCCTCGAATCGAGCCCTCTCGCAACGTCGTCGGTGAGTTTTCTCCCTTTGGAGTCGCCGGAGTTCATGGCCGCGACCGCGGACATGAACTGCCGCGACCACGGACATGAACTACCGCGACCGCGGCAGTGACAAGGTCGGCCGCGTCTGCGGCAGCTTTAATGACACTCGTGGACGCCTTGTCCTCGACGGCCGTGACCGCGGATTGCTCTGGCAATCGCGATCGTGGCCTTGGGCATGTCGGTCTCGGACGGGACCTTCGTTCTTTCGATTTCGTTCGTTCCTTCTTAGATTCGTATCATTTTATTGTTGAATCTAACCTAGGGTTTCGTTATGGGTCGTCGTCGTAGGAATCTGTAATCCGACTTCCGTTCTCGTTCCGGACCCAGAAACCCGTTGTCTTTCAATCGTTCGTCTAGACCAAGGCAAGTGGTGGTTCGCTTTTGCTTATCATTCCATGTTTCCGTTAATTATCAATTGTTTAATTGTTAATTAAATTGGGATGAATATTGTTTTCATATGGGAACAGTTTTGATAAAACGTATGTGATATAAAAAGTGATATTATAATAGGTTGTATATACTGCTAGAAACAACGCTATTATATATATATATTATTGCCATAATGGTATTGATGTGGACTATTGTGTGATTTTAACTGTTTAGTTAGAACGAGTATTCGTAGGAACGCTATGTACCTTGTGAGGTCTAGTTGTTTCTTTATAACTGGTACTAGGAGGATTTTTCCCTAGTACTCTCTCTGGTCATGACCGTACCCTTACTCAGGGTAGGTGCACACAACTGGTGCCGACACTCGGGATTTATTCCCTTCGATATCTCTCGCGATGAGATGATATATTCTAAAAGCTTATAACGTAAATGTACGCTTTGTCACTAAAATAAGATAAGTGTCGCTATGCACATAATTAATGAACCTTGGGCGAGAAGTACAACTTGGAACCTCGTATGGACTTCGATTAGAGTAAGTCCTCCTTCCAAATCTGAATTCGCATTGCGCAGTGAGGTTGGTCGTGGACCCAAATGGTCAAGTCTTTTTAAACGCTTGTGTGAAATTATAATGTTCCCGAACAGTTGTCATACTTTCCGATAAGACTCAATCTCTTGGAGTCTTCTCTTCATACGTTTCCGATAAGACTCGATCTTTAGGAGTCTTCTCTTGATCTTTCTGTTTCGTATATTCCTGTAGAAGTATTGAGGTTTACTATCGTCATCGGCTTTCATTCGAGAAGCGATGGGTCTAGCCTAATACGACTACTTAGAACCTTTCTGTTTTACCCTTGCATAGTCTTTCATTAGACTAACCAACCGGTTATTTTCCCTTGCATGGTTGGCTGGTGTCATCCATCTCATACGGCACATCAAGTAAACTACCGTTCCGTGAAGGCTAGAATCCGACTATGAAGGCAGATGAAGTTTTTAAGAGTTTTATCCAGGTTGAAGATCCTAGGCGGGTGATCGCTTCGATCAAGACCCTTATGTTATTTATTTAAAAGACTTCCGTTGTATTAAATTTATTCTGTATTTCTGTTGTATTTGGGATTTACGGATGTAATTCTGAGACTTTGGTTTCATTAAAGATTATGATATTTCATATTATCAGTGTGTTTTATATATTGTATAAATTGGTTAAGCCTTGGGTGGCTTCGGATGTGGAATCTGAGGTCACTGGCGGTAATACTTTCAAAGAAATATTTGGGGGTGTTACAATTGTAGTATGTGTATAAGACGTGTACCTCAAGTGGGACAGGTCTTGTAAAAATGTGTCGTGTTTTTGTTCCTCTATTCCATGTGTACCGATCGATCGTGTAATGTGTAAGCGCTATGTGTGATTGTGTTTTGTGTATGTTGATCAACTTGATTTTGTCTTGAGGTCTCTTGTCGTGTTCCTGTTGAAGACACTTGAAAGGTATAGAAAAGATCAAAGGGTGACTGTTGGGTGTGAGCCCAACGACCCTCCAATGCTTAAGTTAGTAAACAGTTGGATAGGTATAATTGACTGAATCTAAATGAAGTGCAAAGTATAAGTTTTCAAAAGTGATACGACTTCCAATGGGTCGTGTTCCAGCTTGGTTGGTCGTCTTTTGTGGACTCTTCGACTGCTGGCGAACTGGATTTTGAATGAATTGACCAGATCGGCAAACGAAGCGATCGAACCCAATGGGTTGAACGATGCTCTGAGTGATCAGAGCCATGTGCGTTGAGATTGCCCCATTCATGTTGAGACGTGTTTAGAGGCCTTCGGTGTTGACTACGCGCCTTGATCCTTCTAGGACCGATGCGGCCGAATTCACCTACGATTTCAAAACTTCATTTTCACGGATTAGTTGTGTAATTTCAACTTCAGATTGGGTACTTAGGGTTTCGGTTCTTATGCGTTGCTGAGCCAGTTCCTCTTGGAAAATGCTCATATTCTTCGCCAGCTCTTGGATCTGGACGTCCAGGATCGGTTGGTTGGCGAGATCTTCGGTTTGACCTAAGATCGGGAGGTTGGCTTGAACTTGGTCTTCAACGACGATCATGGGGATTCCAGCACCGGCCATGATTGGATGTAGATTGGATCGTTGATCGGATCGTTGATTGGCTAGATGTCCCACGGTGGGCGCCAAATTGTTTTGGGCGAAAAAGATCGAACCGACCTGAATCGCTTAAAGAGGGGACAACTAGACAACAATAAGATGAGTAATATCTAAATAATCCAAATCAACTAATCAATCAAGAGAATGAGATTAAACGGATGTAATATAAACTTATCTCCCTGGAATAAGAGATTAATCAAATACAGAAATTTAGCCGTTGGTCGCTTCAATGTTGGAATAACGGACTGAGCACAAGAATGATCTCGTATTTCGAGTAGAACAATAGTAGAAAGCTGCTTGAATTGAGTAAGAATGACAATGTGTCGTTACAAGATAGTTTTCTCTATATTTATACTAGTTTTAGGCTTGAATCGGTTGGCAAATCCGCCTGAGATTCATGGAAGAGGTTATCCTGCACGTGGGTCGGTTAAAATCGTCCGAGATCTGCAAGAGTCGTTTAGCTGTGTACTGGTCACTCCAAAATCCGCGGAGGTCGTCGCTCTAACCACTGGTCGCCCTGAAATATCTAGAGGTTGAACTGACCGGACCAAGATCTCTGGAGGTTGTTTCTGACCGGATCTTTTAGAAGGCAGCTTTGGTTAAAGCTATTGGGCCGATCTAATGGGCCGAAAAATCGAGGCCTAACAATAATATGCCACAAATTTCCATCTAAGTCTTATGCCGATCATTTTAAATTTTTTAATATGATATCCAAATACAGATTTATTTTAGTTTTGATTGCTCTTGTTTGATCATTCATCTGAAAATTGATTAGCGCAATCAGAATTTGTTTCCCTTTTTATGATTTGAATTCTGAAACGAGACAAATTGGAGAGAATTTTCTGATGTGATTAGCCTCTCAAAGGGATGATTATTATACAAGTTTACACATAATCTATCTTATGAAAAATATATTAACAAGATATTCACAAATATAATCTATCCAAATATAATAATCTATTTAAAGATAACAATATATCCAATACTCCCCTTCAAGTTGGAGCATGAAGATCGAGAATGCCCAACTTTGGAAGAAGATGAGTGAAAGCTCGACGACTCAAAGTTTTGGTGAACATATTTGTCGGCTGCTCGGACGAAGGCATATGTGAGGTAGCAATGGTGCGTGCAATGATCAAGTCACGAACCAAATGGCAATCAATCTCGATATGCTTGGTGCGCTCATGAAATATGGGATTCGTTGCAATGTGAAGAGTTGCCTGACTGTCACAGAAGAGCCGAACAGGAGAGGAATGCACGCCACTGAGACAATGAAGAAGTGATCGAAGCCACAAGACTTCACAACATGCACTTGCCATGGACTTGTACTATGCTTCAGCGGAAGAACGAGAGACAATGGGTTGCTTCTTAGTCTTCCAAGAGAATGGAGAGAGCCCCAGAGTGACAAAATAACCCGTGACAGAACGACGAGTAAGTGGACAAGAAGCCCAATCAGAATCACAGTAAGTCGTTAGAGTAAGACTGATAGCACTAGAGAGAAGCAAACCTTGCCCCGGACTGCCCTTCAGATAACGAAGCAAATGCAATGTAGCCGCTCAGTGCTCGTCCTTAGGCCGCTGCATGAACTGGGAGAGAGTGTGAACGGCAAAGCTAAGCTCTGGCCTCGTGATAGTGAGGTAGATAAGGCGCCCAATTAGGCGACGATAACTGTTAGGGTGGTCGAAATCGGGACCAGCAGCGACGGCTAGCTGATGGTTATGGTCTATAGGCAAGTCAACAGGCTTGGAACCAAGTAGGCCGGCTTCAGCAATAATCTCAAGAGCGTACTTTCGTTGAGAAACAAAAATACCTGTCGAACGACGAGTAATCTCAAGCCCGAGAAAATACTTGAGGAGACCAAGGTCCTTCATATGGAAGCAAGTGCTCAAGTATTTCTTGAAAACAGATATAGCAACAACATCGTTACCTACAATGATCAGGTCATCCACATAGACTAGCACATGGAGAACGTTCCCGTTACGAGTCAAGGAAAAAAAGAGTAGTCTGCATAACTCTGTTGAAACCCAAATTGGCGAAGAGCAGCGACCAACTTGGAGAACCAGTTCTTGGAAGCCTGACGCAGACCATATAACGACTTATGTAGTCGACACACCAGCCCTGGAGACGCCTTGAAGTAGTCGGGCGGTGGGGTCATAAAGACGATTTCATCTAAGTCACCATGGAGAAAAGCATTGTGGACGTCCATCTGATGGAGTTCTCACCCGCATATAGCAACCACGGAAAGGAAGACACGAACAGTAACTGTTGGGCCTCATTTTTATGGCCCATTGGATCGGCCCAATAGCTTGAACCAAAGTTGCCTTCTAGAAGATCCGGTCAGAAACAACCTCCAGAAATCTTGGTCCGGTCAGTTACAGCCTCCAGAGATCTCGAGGTGACTAGTGGTCAGAGCGACGACCTTTGCGGATTTCGGAGCGACCAGTACACAGCTAAATGACTCCCGCAGATCTCGGAGGATTTTAACCGACCCATGTGCAGGATGACGTCTTTCATGAATCTCGAGCGGATTTGCCAACCGATTCAAGCCAAAAACTAGTATAAATATAGAGAAAACTATCTTGTAACGACACATGGTCATTCTTACTCAATTCAAGCAGCTTTATACTATTGCTCTACTCAAAATAAGAGATCATTCTTGTGCTTAGTTCGTTATTCCAATATTGAAGCGACCGACGGCTAAATTTATGTATTTGATTAGATAAGTTTATATTACATCCGTTTAATCTCATTTTCTTTATTGTTAAGTTGATTTGGATTATTTAGATATTACTCATCTTATTGTTGTCTAGTTGTTCCCTCTTTAAGCGATTCAGGTCGGTTCGATCTTTTTCGCCCAAAACAATTTGGCGCCCACCGTGGGGCATCTAGCCAATCAACGATCCGATTGACGATCCAATCCATATCCAATCATGGCCAGTTCCGAGATCCCCATGGTCACCGCTGAAGACCAAGCTCAAACCAACCTCCCGGTCGTAGGTCAAACTGAAGATCCCCAATCTTGGACACTCGAATCCAAGAATTAGCAAAAAGCATGAGCATCCTCCAAGAGGAACTAGCTCAGCAACGCCTAAGAACTGAAACCCTAAGTATCCAATCTGAAGTTGAAATTGCAAGACTAATCCGTGAAAATGAACTTTTGAAATCGCAGGTGAATTCGGCCGCATCGGTCCCAGGAGGATCAAGACGCGTAGTCAACACTGAAGGCCTCCAAGCACGTCTCAACATGAATGGGGCAATCTCGACGCCTATGGATCTAGTCACTCAAAGCGTCGTTCAACCTATTGGTATGTTTCAAACTCCTCCAATCAGTACTTTCATGACTAACATTCCAGTTTCCACGACCGAGCCCACCGAGACTTGTTAGGCCCATCATCCTCCAAGGAAATCAGACGAGCAAGCTGGGCCCAGGTCCAAACGAAATCAAAGTCCAAGAGAGAACGGAAAGAAGCGTCGGACACCCTGCAGACGAGTAGCACCCGACCAGCTCTGAGGATCTCGCTCGAGCATTAAATGCCTGATTGAAGGTAACGGCCACAGCATTCAACACAGAGATTATGACGGCAATTAAGGGCAAATCCCAATGATCTCGCCCAGAATTAAAGCACGAAATATTGCCAATGATGGATAACGGTCGGAAGGGAAAAGTTGCCATATATGGACCTCGATCGGGCAGGCAAAGACACACACGACTACAACACCACATCCGTTGATTTACTCTGAAGAAAAACAAAGGAACACACTGATTCTAGCTTACCCTCCTCGAAACATCGCTCAATCCCCACCGGTCGAGCCCTAGAGTCACTGATCAGACCAGATCCGATCTCTCGTCCTCCAAGGATAAGTTGTACTTTGATCCGGCTCAATCGTCAATATATCAATAAAATCACTTTGCTTTCTCGTATATCTTCTTTATTGGTTGATTGTCTATTTAGATTGGTTTGATATCTATAATCCGATCGACTAGTTACCCCGTCTAAGGCGATTTAGGTCGTTTGATCTTTTCGCCCCAAAACAATTTGGCGCCCACCGTGGGGCAACTTGCCGATCACCATCTTGAAATCTCCCAACCATGACTATTAACCCACCTACCAACACCGAGGAACCACGTCTCGAAGACAACTCCCAAGCTCAAGGAAACACGACCGATAATCCTACTCCAACCCAGTTCCAAGAGCTTGCCCAAAAAATGACTGCCCTCCAAGAGGAACTTGCCCAGCAACGCCAAAAGACCGAAGCCTTAGCTACCTTATCCACCCAATCCGAGGCCGAGATCGCGCAACTAACCCGTGAAAATGAGTCTCTTAAGTCGTAGGTACAATCGATGGCTTCTGGATCTAGGCGCATGCCCATCCACAGCAGCGTCCAGACGCGTCTCGATATGGATGGCGTCGAACTGACCCCTCCGAGCGTGCGACAACCTGGACACACAGAGGGTATATCTCGAACTCATTTGGCTAATCCGTTTTCGACTAACAATGTTACTTTCTCCACACCGATCGGGTCGGCAGGGACCCGAATCGACGAACCACATGTTACCAATCCTCCCGACATCCTAGCTCTCGTCCAGCAAACGCTCAACCAATACATAAAGACGCTCGACGATCGCATCGCTAGGATTCCCGGAGTCCCATAGCCGATCGAGAAGGAAGCGTCAGGCGGATTTGAAGAATCTCCGTTTGTCGGAGAAATCGCTAGGGTTGAGATCCCAAAGAAGTTCCATCTCCTCACCATGGCGACGTTCGATGGCACCAATGACCCAGATGACCACATTTCTCTCTATAAACAAAAATTGATGACTGCATCCGTTCCAAGGGAGAGCCGCAAGGCTGTCATGTGCAAAAGCTTTGGCACGACCCTCGCGGGCCCCGCACTAACTTGGTTTATGCATTTGCCTCATGGAATGATTGCATCGTTCGCAAACCTGGTCAACTCTTTCAAAAGCCAATTCGCTAGCAGCCGGAGGATCGAAAGACAATCGAGCGACCTCTACCGGATCACCCAAAGGTATAACGAACCTCTCCGAAGTTATCTTAGCAGGTACAATAAAGAGAAAGTCGCGATCCCCCATTGCGACGTCACCACCTCCATCGAAGCCTTCCGACAAGGATTGATCAAAGACAACAACCTCTATAACGAGATCACCAAGTACCCGTGCAGAAGCTTCGAAGATGTCCAGGCCAAAACCATGGCCGAGGTGCGACTGGAAGAAGACCGTGAGTCGTGAAAAGCCTCTCATGGACCTAATCAATCCGATCGTAAATCCTCCTCCGCCAACGGTCGAGACAGACGCCATCATCCCTACCCTCGTAACTGAAGCGAGCAAAATCAGGTACTCTTTCCAAGACAGGTCTCAAAACTAGAGAGATGGTTCGACGTTGCCTCCCAGGGTTCAATCTTACAACCTTAACGTTTCCGTGTCGGAGCTTGTCAAGAGTTTCGACAAAGATGGAAAAGAGGTAAGATGGCCCCGAAAGAGCGACTGACCGGACGTCAAAAAGGACAAAAGCCGATGGTGCGAATTCCACGGCGACCACGGTCACTCGACAGACGAGTGTATCGCCCTGCGAAAAGAGGTCGCAAGATTGCTCGCGCAGGGGCTCCTACGCGACGTAATCTCGGAGCGAGCCAAAGCCACCATGGAACGACGAGATCAGGTAAAACAAGACAAACCTCCGTCTCATGTTCATACAAAGATTGTCAATACTATTTCAGGTGGTTCGGACGTATGTGGAAACACATACTCAGCGGCCAAGCGACATGCAAACGAAAGCAAGAGCGATAGGCCCGAAGCGCCAGAATTCAAGCCAAACAAGGTCTCCGATCTCCCGACGGTCACATTCAACGAATCTGACGCCGATGGATCGGAGAGTCATCACGATGGTCTGGTAATCTCTTTGTCTATTGGGAATTGTTTGATACGAAGAGTACTAATCGATACAGGGAGTTCGACCAACCTCTTGACCTTCGATGCCCTCAAAGGGATGGGTCTGGGTGAGGATGACCTAATCAGGAAATCGACCCCACTGGTCGGGTTTAGTGGCGAGGTTAAGCACACTATCGGCGAAATCGTTCTCACAACGTACGCCGGAGGAGTCAACCAACAAGTGAAATTCTTAGTCCTAGATTGCATGTCTCCCTATAATTGCATTCTTGGCAGGCCATGGATACACGCTATGAAGGCGGTACCTTCGATGTACCATCAAGTCATCAAGTTCCCTACCAAGTGGGGAGTCCAAGAAATCAAGGGAGACCAGAGGGCAGCCAAGGAATGCTACGTCGCCTCCATGAAAAGCGCTGTCGAGCATAAGGCCACATAGCAATCACAGAGCGGCGAGGGACCTAGTCGATATGTCGAACCAGAAATGGAAAAACTCGACGAAATCGTGCTAGATCCTTCAAAGCCAAACCAAACGGTAAGGGTCGGGTCGGATTTGGACGACTCGACCAGACAACAAATTCTTGATTTTCTCAGATCCAATACTGATTGTTTTGCATGGTCACACGAGGACATGGTCGGTATATCTCCGAACATTATTACTCATAAGTTGAATGTAGATCCATCTTACCCCCTTGTGAAGCAAAAACGCAGGAAGTTCGCCCCAGAGCGAAACAAGATAGTCGACGACGAAGTCAAGAGCTTGTTAGAAACATGGAAGATAAGGGAAGTCCACTATCCCGACTGGCTGGCCAACGTAGTCGTAGTTCAAAAGAAGAATGGCAAGTAGAGAGTCTGCATCGACTTCACCGATCTCAACAAAGCTTGTCCTAAAGACTCGTTTCCACACCCTCACATCGATGCCATGGTCGACGCAACGGCGGGACACGAAATGTTAACCTTCATGGACGAGTTCAGTGGCTACAATCAAATCCTCATGGAGCCCGAGGACCAAGAGAAGACGGCATTCATCATAAGCCAAGGTATCTACTGTTACAAAGTAATGCCCTTCGGACTAAAAAATGCAGGGGCTACCTACCAACGACTGGTCAACAAGATGTTTAAAGACCAGATCGGAGACACGATGGAAGTCTACATAGGTGACATGCTGGTCAAGTCAAAGAAGAAGGAAGATCATATTGACCACCTCCGCGACAGCTTCGAGGTACTAAAAAGATACAACATGAAATTGAACCCTATGAAGTGTTCTTTCGGGGTGTCATCAGGAAAATTCCTAGGGTACATGGTGACGCAAAGAGGAATAGAAGCCAACCCAGAACAGGTCAAGGCCCTCATCAACCTCCGATCCCCCCGATGCGTCAAGGACGTGCAAAAACTGACAGGTCGGATAGCAGCTCTGAACAGATTCATCTCAAAGTCATCCGACAAATGTAAACCCTTTCACGATGCTCTCAAGAAGAACAAATCCTTTCAATGGACGGAAGAGCACGAAGCTGCGTTTCAGAACCTAAAGGAATATCTTGCCAGTCCCATGTTACTGACCAAGCCCAAAGACGACGAGCCATTATTGCTAAATCTAGCAGTGTCGGAGTCAGCTGTGAGCGCAGTACTGATCAGAGAAGAGGATGGCATGGAATCGCCAATATACTACGTCAGTCGAACGCTACTACCAGCGGAAACAAGGTACTCGTCGCTTGAAAAAATTGTACTATCATTGGTAATGGCCTCGAACAAGCTCAAACCTTATTTCGAATCTCACACTATAATTGTCCGCACTAATCATCCCATGAGAGCGATCATGAGAAAACTTGAGTTCACAGGACGAATGACCAAATGGGCCATACACCTTAGCGGCTACGACATCGAGTACGAGCCCAGAACGGCGATCAAGTCGCAGGCCTTGGCTGACTTTGTGGCAGACTTCAGCCCGACCCTAGAACAAAAAGGCGCTAAAGAGGCAGCACAATTGCTCGTGATGGAGGAAACAGGTAAATAGGAACTCCATACCGACGGCGCGTCGAACGCCAGAGAATCGGGGCTAGGGGTCGTGCTGAAATCGCCACAAGGGGACAAGATAGCCCAGGCCGTGAGGTGCGAATGGAACGCGACCAACAATGAAGCTGAATACGAGGCACTCATATTCGGACTCATCCTGGCCCGTGACCTAGGAATTCAAGAGATCGAAGTCATCTGCGACTCCCTCCTGGTCGTAAACCAAGTACAAGGGTCATACAATGCAAAAGATGTCAGAATGATAGCCTACCTGGAAGTAGCTAAAAAGCTGATCAACCAATTCCAAACATTCGACATCAGACATGTACCAAGAGATTTTAATTCTCAAGCTGACGCACTCGCCAATCTAGGGTCCGTCTTGGATCCAAAGGAATTTCCATACATCCCGTTGGCACACATCATGACGCCAGCCGTCCCGCGAACATCCAGTGAGTCAACCACACCATTAGAGGAACTTGTCGCGATGGAGATAGGCGACCGACCAGAAGAAGACGTTGTCAACACCCATGACGACTGGACACTGCCTTACATCGAATGGCTAAGAGACGGCATCCTGCCCAACGACAAAACAGAAGCAAAAAGGCTAAAGGTACAAACACTCTCTTTCGATTTCATAGATAACATCTTGTACAAAAGATCTGTCACAGGGATACTCCTACGGAGCCTCAAGACTCCAGAGGTCGGATGTATCCTACAATCGTTGCATGAGGGAGAGTGCGGAAACCATACCGGGGGACGAAGCCTCTCCGGAAAAGCCTTGCGAAACGGATACTACTGGCCCACCATGAACAGAGACGCTATGGAATACACCAAGAAGTGCGACGCCTGTCAACGCCACGCACCCGTTCCTCATCAACCTTCGGAGCTCCTCCATCCGACTCTAGCGCCATGGCCCTTTATGAGGTGGGGAATTGACATCGTCGAGAAACTCCCACCTGCGTCGGGTCAAAGAGTCTTCTTCCTCGCCATGACAGACTACTTCTCCAAATGGATCGAAGCTGAAGCCTACAGAGAGGTAAAAGATCAACATGTCATTTCATTTATAAAACGCAATATCTTGTGCAGATTTTGCGTCTCATCAGAAATCGTGTGCGACAGTGGCTCCCAGTTCATCAGCCATAAGACTCGAGCCTTTTGCGACCAATGGGGCATCAAGTTAGTCACCTCCACCCCTCGGTATCCACAATCCAACGGACAAGCCGAGTCCAGCAACAAAATCATCATCAATAACCTCAAGAAACGCCTCACAGGGGCTAAAGGCAAATGGGCAGACGAACTCCCATTCATCCTTTGGTCCGACAGGACCACTCCAAAGAACGTGATCGGACAGTCGCAATTTTCACTCGTCTATGGGAGTGAGGCAGTCATCCCCGCTGAGTTATTGGTTCTGAATGCTTGTTGCAACCTTCAAACAAACAAGCAGAACGACGTCGAACTAGCACACAACCTGGATACGGTGGACGAGACTAGAGAAAGAGCTCGGATCAGGATGGTCAAGTTCCAACAACAAGTCGCAAGGAGCTACAACAAGAACGTTCGAGCCAAAGTCTTTAAGGTTGGGGACTGGGTCCTCAGAAAAACGTTCCAGAATACCAAGAGTCCGACCGATGGAAAGCTTGCACCTCAGTGGGAAGGACCCTACCTAATCACTGAAGTAGTCGGACAAGGAGCATACCAACTAGAGGACAAAGACGGTCGACCGATCCCAAGAAGTTGGAACGCGACACATCTAAAGTTATACCACTTCTAAAGTGGCAAGGTTAGACCCTGACATATCTCCATATATCGTATATTACTTGTTGTCGCATGCACAACTTTATTTCTTGACATGTTTCTTTTGACACTAAGTAAGGACTTCTTCCTTGCAAAACATAAGTACATGACGACATCGACATACACACTGGATCCAGTCATAAACAAAAGCGCTTACACTACATTTACACGATCGATCGGAACACGGGGAGATGAACAAACAGGCACGTCGGCACACCGCCTGCCTTATACAATACATAAGGTTAAGACACCTTATTACATTTACGCAATAGAAACATATTGCTTTCCCTCCCCGGCTCAAAGTCATGACTAACACAAACACATACATTTGCAAGCCTCCTTTTTTACATACATACGGCAAGCCCTACTTGACGGAGCACACGGGCAAACCCGACACACAGAACACAAGCGTCATCGACAAACTTCTCTAGAATAGTCTGACGACATGTACGAAACGCACAGACATACGATCCTTTGTAAAAAACAGTATGCATCAAATAAAAATCTGGAGCATTTTTTACAAATACGCGACCCGCGATGGTGGACGGGCCGCCAAAACACATTGTCTGCCTACATCTGCGTAGAACTTCAGAAACATCCACTAAAAAACATTCTGTGACCCGCGATGGTGGACGGATCGCCAAAACACAGAATGTCTTACCCACACACAAGTGGGATCACAAGTCAGACTACAAGAAAAACAAATCAAGGATCGGGGTCGGCAACGTTACCTTCAGCAAGGGCCGGGTCAAGAGAAGGTTGGGGCTCGAGTGGCTCGGTATCACCAGAGTGGGCCTCATCCTCGCCGGTACTTCCATCCAAAGTTTCCTCTCCGACGCCGGCCAATTGAAAGAGCTCCAGGCCTGGATTCCCCTTCGGAAATAGGGAGTCCATGGTCTCCTTCTCTTCCTTCAAGTCCCAAATCCCCTGCTTGCCTTCGTCAAACTCCTCCATCATCTCGACACGCGACTTCAGCGCGTAAAAAGCGCCTACGTCGCTTGCGATCCGACCGGACTCAATCCGACCCTGCTTCACTCTTTCCTCGACACCTGATTGGCTCTCACTGAGCTCTCTTCGACACGCATTCAAGTCATCTTGGCAGTTCCTCATCTCCCTGACAAAGCGGCGCTCAGCCTCCCGACAACGACTCTCAGCCCCTTCCAACTTACTCTTCAAAGACGCGAGGTCAGACTCTGACCTAGCAGCCCTGTCATCGGCCTTAGTGGCCATTGTTTTGACACCGGAATATGCCCCCAAGAGGTACTGAAAAGTCTCGAAGGAAAACAAAGCCAATCAAAAGTTTCAGTCAAAACCACGAAAAGGAAAGAAAAAACACGACAAGGCAACTTACCCTCCACGCGGAGCATCCCACTTCACCAATGCAGTCCAGGGGAGAGACGTCGTCAACCTCGGATTTTAGAGTCGGGTCCTGGGCGTGGAAGAGGTCAGCAATCGATTGACCAACCGCATCAATCTTGTCGACTACTCGAGTAGACGTCCCCTTCTTCTTTGGAATCTCCGCCGCCTTCGCGTCACCAGAAGAGGCACCCGCCTTCCTCTTCGAGCCAACCTTGGCCTGGAGCATTGTTTCCGCCGGAGTCGATTTACTCGACGAAGCTTTGGCCGCCGCCTTCTTCTGTTCTATCAAGCCCTTCCCGGACACTCCTTTCAGACGAGCACTCGACCGACCGGCCGAAGACGCTGACATGACAGACAATACGAAAATCACAAAGAAGATGACGAAATAAAAAACACAAGTATAACAGAAATCGGAACTCACACTTGACACGAGACGACGAGACAGTTGACATAACGTCTTGGGTAGCAGGGGAGGTCGACAGCAAATTGACGTTTGCAAACTTCCTCTCCGACGCAGGGATGCTGAGAATAATCTTTGACAAACCCTTCGATTGAGCATCAACTTCCAACTCTTCCGTCTCAGGAACTACAAAAAAGAAAAGTTAAAACAAGGGGTTAAGACACATAAACAGGCAAAGAGAGGTCGAACACATACTCTCGACTCGCCACTCCGACAACAAGAACAAGCAGTCGCCCCCCTTCTCCAGAGACGAACGCTCGACGAAGAAAAACTTTGACCCCCATCCGCGGTCGTTCACGTCCAGATTGAACACCAGGGGCTTCCGACCCGATCGGATACGCAGCTGGACACGGGAAGAACTCTTCGACCCCAACGAGTAGTTATACCACAAAGCGTCAAAATTGAAGCCATCCCTAGACTGGACATTCAACAAGTCCAGAACCCTGAGGATTCGCCACGCTTGTGGCATAACTTGACACGGCGCAAGCGCCAGGGTCGCCAAGAAGTCTCTGACGAGAGAGGAGAAGGGAAATTTGTGCCCAATCCTAAATGGGTACGCGTATAAGCAAACCCATCCTTCATAGCGAGGGTCGGCCCTCTCGTCTGGATGCGGCAGCCTCGCAACCGTCTCCGGAGGAAAGCCTCCGACTTGGAGGATCTGCTCCAATTCCGCTTGTGACAGCGTACTCGTCAGAGCGTCTGTCTCTTTCAAAATGAAAGGGGGGGGGGGACCTCGCCCTTGCTTGAGTTCGAATGAGTCGTCGACGACTCAGAAGCTTCACTGGAGACCATTTCTAAAACAGAAAGGGGAGGGAATCGAAGAGCAATCTTTTCAGGACTTGAGAAAACCTACCAGATGAAGATGCAAAGGGAGAAGATGAAGTCAAATCGGCAAAAGCCTGTTTCGAATTTATGGAGGGAGACGGCAGACTTCAGAAACGTCCCATCGTGCCACGCGATTTCCGCCACGTAGCCCTGGTCTGACGCACCAAAACCAGAAGGTGGAGATCGTGTGGTGGAAAGTTGTTTGGACTCCATCCCTTAGCAAGCCTCGAGCCCAAAACAACTTGGGGCTAATGTTGGGCCCATCATCCTCCAAGGAAATCAGACGAGCAAGCTGGGCCCAGGTCTAAACAAAATCGAAGTCCAAGAGAGAACGGAAAGAAGTGTCGGACACCCTACAGACGAGTAGCACCCGACCAGCTCCGAGGATCTCGCTCGAGCATTAAATTCTTGATTGAAGGTAACGGCCACAGCATTCAACACAGAGATTATGACGGCAATTAAGGGCAAATCCCAACGATCTCGCCCAGAATTAAAGCACGAAATATTGCCAACGATGGATAACGGTCGGAAGGGAAAAGTTGCCATATATGGACCTCGATCGGGCAGGCAAAGACACACACGATTACAACACCACATCCGCTGATTTACTCTGAAGAAAAACAAAGGAAAACACTGATTCTAGCTTACTCTCCTCGAAACATCGCTCAATCCCCACCGGTCGAGCCCCAGAGTCACCGGTCAGACCAGATCCGATCTCTCGTCCTCCAAAGATAAGTTGTACTTTGATCCGGCTCAATCGTCAATATATCAATAAAATCACTTTGTTTTCTCGTATTTCTTCTTTATTGGTTGATTGTCTATTTAGATTGGTTTGATATCTATAATCTGATCGACTAGTTACCCCGTCTAAGGCGATTTAGGTCATTTGATCTTTTCGCACCAAAACAAGACTCGAGTAGCCCCTCCACAAGTTGTCACACCAATGGATCTCCAAACCTTCATACAACAAGCCATCAACGAGCATATGAAAGTTTTGGACGATCGCATCGCTCGGATTTCAGGAGTCCCATAGCCGATCAAAAAGGAAGCGATCGATGGATACGAAGACTCACCCTTCGTGGAAACAATCGTACACGTCGAGATCCCAAAGAAGTTCCACATCCCTAACATGCCCAACTATGATAGGACCGGGGACCCTAACGATCACGTTTCCATTTACAAACAGAAACTAATGACTATCTCTATTCCAAGAGGGAATCGTGAAGCGATCATGTGCAAATCTTTTACCGACCCTCGCAGGACCCGCACTAACTTGGTTCATGCATCTGTTGCAGGGTTCGGTCGCTTCGTTTACCGATCTGGTCAATTCATTCAAAATCCAGTTCGCCAGCAGTCGGAGACTGGAAAAGCAATCAAGCGACCTATACAGGATCGTGCAAGGGTACGGTGATCCCTTAAGGGATTATCTTAACAAGTACAACAAAGAGAAGGTCGTGATCCCGCATTGCGACGTCCCAATGTCTATTGAAGCCTTCCGTCGGGGATTGATCAGGGGCAGCGAACTCTATCGCGAGCTAACCAAATATCTATGTCGAAGCTTCGAAGATGTACAAGCCAAAGCCATGGCCCAAGTCAGACTAGAAGAAGACGAAGAGTCCACAAAAGACGACCAACCAAACTGGAATACGACCCATTGGGAGTCATATTACTTTTGAAAGTTTATACTTTGTACTTCATTTAGATTTGGTCGATTATACTTATCCAACTGTTTACTAACTTAAGCATCGGAGGGCCATTGGGCTCACACCGAACGGTCACCCTTTGATCTTTTCTATACTTTTCAAGTGTCTTGGACAGGAACACGACAAGAAGCCTCAATACAAAATCAAGTTGATCAACATACACAAAACACAATAGCGTTTACACATTACACGATCGATCGGTACACAGGGAATAGAGGAATAAAAACACGACACATTTTTACAAGACATGTCCTGATTAAGGTACACGTCTTATACAAATACTATGACGCTCTTCCCTGGAACTACATGACATGTCACACTCAATTACAAGTCTACTCGACCAACGTTACACGACTTGACCAGAAATCAACTGACGAGTCCACCTGCAAAACAAAGCAAATGACAAACAAGGAGCGGTCTCCTAACCCTTCGCCATCACAAGAGACGCCATCAGCCGTCTTCACACGATTATTGGTTGTATTAAGCTGACTCTCAACTTGAGCAATACACATGTCGGCCCTGTCGCCAGAACGCTTATAGCAAAATCGAGATGAAGATCACGCCAGAAGAGAGAGAAGTTATAAAATCAAACTATCCCATCACTTGACGCTCTGGCCCAGTTTAATTTTGGGGCAATTGTTGGGCCTCATTTTTATGGCCAATTGGATCGGCCCAATAGCTTGAACCAAAGCTGCCTTCTAGAAGATCCGGTCAGAAACAACCTCCAAAAATCTTGGTCCGATCAGTTACAGCCTCTAGAGATCCCGGGGCGACTAGTGGTCAGAGCGACGACCTCCGTAGATTTCGGAGCGACCAGTACGCAGCTAAATGACTCCCGCAGATCTCGGATGATTTTAACTGACCCACGTGCAGGATAACGTCTTCCATGAATCTCGGGCGGATTTGTCAACCGATTCAAGCCAAAAACCAGTATAAATATAGAGAAAACTATCTTGTAACGACACATGGTCATTCTTACTCAATTCAAGCAGCTTTATACTATTGTTCTACTCAAAACAAGAGATCATTCTTGTGCTTAGTCCGTTATTTCAACATTGAAGTGACTGACGGCTAAATTTATGTATTTTATTAGTCTCTCATTCCAGGGAGATAAGTTTATATTACATCCGTTTAATCTCATTTTCTTGGTTGTTAAGTTAATTTGGATTATTTAGATATTACTCATCTTATTGTTATCTAGTTGTCCCCTCTTTAAGCGATTCAGGTTGGTTAGATCTTTTTCGCCCAATACAGTAACCATCTTGGCCACAGGTGCAAACGTCTCATTAAAGTCGATGCCATCCACCTGTTTGTTGCCCAACCTAGCAAGGCGAGCTTTGTAACGCTCAATGGCACCGTTGGATTTGTACTTGATTTTGTAGACCCACTGACACCTGATAGCCTTCTTCCCGGGAGGCAGCAATGTAAGCGTCCATGTCTGGTTTCGATCAAGGGCGTCTAGCTCACTCTGCATCACAGCACGCCACTGAGCAAGCTTAATAGCCTCAAAAAATAGGAAGGTTCATGTCATGTAGTGACAGCAACTAGGAATTGGGCATACTTATTAGAAAAACGAGAACAAGAGACATATGCAGCAATAGGATAAGGTTTACCTGAGGCCGGAGATGGTGTGAGTTGAGACCCAGTGGGGGGTCGTGTAGAATGGTGTTGCAAAAATAGTCACAAAGCAAAACAGAAGGTTGTCGGGACCGCGAGCTGCATCGCACAATAGTATGAGACTCGCTCCCCTTGTCAGCAGGCGACGGGTCATCAGGAGGAGCCAAATTCACGGTTGGTAACAAGGAAGGAGGAAGTGAGATGTTGCTCCCCCTTACGTCAGAGCCTAGAGCCGGAGTGTCATAGATCGTCGGATGGGAAGGCGACGGAGATACAACAGGCTGCTCATGTGGTGTCCCGAACGGAAACACGTTTTCAAAGAATGCGACGTCTCTGGAAAAGAAGAACTTGTGAGTCTCTAAATCATAGACTCACCGCCCACGCTTTTCAACTGGATAGCCCATAAATATGCATTTTTTACTACGAGCATCGAACTTGTCTTTCGACCGAGGGAGACGGGAGGCAAAACACAGACAACCAAACACTCGAAGATAAGAGTAGGTCGGATCACGGGCGAACAAGAGACTGAAGGGAGTCTTGTTCTATAACAATGGTGTGGGCGTCCGGTTGATTAAGTAGCAAGCAGTGAGAACACATTCTCCCCAAAACTAAATGGGAAGAGAAGCCTGAAAACGCAAAGCACGCGCCACATTTAGGAGATGACGGTGTTTGCGTTCAACACGCCTATTTTGTTGAGGCGTGTACACACATGAAGTCTCGAAAAGGATACCCTGCTCAGAAAAGTATTCCTTGAGACACAAAAATTCGGTGTCGTTATCAAAACGGAAATGATGCACATGGCGTCTGAATTGTGTGCGAACCAGAGCACATAAATGCTTGATCAAAGTAGCGACCTCGAACTTTGTTTTCATCAAATAGACCCAAGTAGCTCTAGAATAGTCATCTAAAATAGTGAGAAAATAAGACGCTCCATAGGAGGAGGAGGAGGTACTATAAGGGCCCCATACATCACAATGAATAAGCTCAAATAAATCATTCGCTTTATTATAACTCAAAGGGAAGGCAATACGAGTTTGTTTAGCCTTAAAACAAATATCACAAGGGCCACTAGAGCTACTAGAACTAGAAGAAACTGATAAAGAAGACATCACAGACGAAGACGGATGTCCCAATCGTTGATGCCAGACATATGCAGAAATAGAAGAAGACGACACTGATGCATGACAAGCCTGATCAGACATGGAGTAGTGACGCAACCAGTAGACCCCACCCCATTGCTCAACCACACCAATCACCATCCTCGAAATGCGTTCCTGAATCACACAAAACTTATCCGTTAAAGTGACGACACACTTAGAATGCAAAGTTAATTGAGCAAATGAAATCAGATTACAATCCAAACACGGGATAAAGAGAACATGATCAATCCTAGCATTAGGAGAAATATTAAAGATCCTTCATGAATCGCATTAGCAAAGTGATTGTCTGGAAGCTTGATGGTAACTAGATCGATATCAATGAGATCCTGAATAAGATCCTTGCGGCCAGTCATGTGTAGGGACGCACCCGTGTCTAAGATCCATGAAGAGGGCTTACCAGCAGCGTCATTAGACGAACCAGAAGGAGTGTTCATGGAGTTGTACATCTGAATTATTGTCTTCCATTGTTCCAGGTTGAGAGCCGCACCAAAGGCAGCTTTGTCCTGGGTTGTGATCTGGCCAGGCGCGCGGGATGCAGACTGCTGCTGAGCGGCATTGGCAATGCCAGAAGAGCCCCTACCTCTCCCATGCACAGCACTGGTGTCGAAATGAGGAGGCGTAGAGAACGACGAGTCATGACCAGACCCACAGTGAACCCATCCCTCGGGGAAGCCGTGAAGGCGGTAGCATTTTGTCACATCATGGCCGAGACAACTACAGTGGGTACACTGCGGACGAGGCTTGTCGGAAGGATGTTGTTCTGATGGCTTGGACTAAGTAGCGAATGCCATCACATCCGTCTTTGCTTCGCAATCCTTCATCAGGGATTTATGACGTTATTCCTGGACAACTAGGGCATACACCCGATTGAGAGGAAGGAGTGGTTCCTGCACCATGATGCTGGAGCGAAGAGTGTTGAAGCCATCATCAAGACCGAGCAAGAATTGGTGAAGACACTCCTCTTCACGTTCAGTCTGGATCTGAACGGTGAGATCGCAAGTGCATCGACCACAGTTACACGCCTTAGGAGGGACATATGTGAGCAACTCGTCACATAGCTTCTTCAAGAAGTCATAGTAGGCAACAACTGGCTGACCTCCTTGACGACAATTGGCGATGTCGGAGCGTATCTGTAGGATTCTTGGTCCGTTACCGACCGAGAACCGTAGGCGCAGATCCTCCCACAATTCACGAACAGTTTCGGGATAGGAGATTGAAGATCGCAGTAAGGAGTCGATGGACTAAACAATCCATCTGGTGAGCATGGAATTCACGCTCCACCAATCGTCGATAGCGGCGGAGTTGACATCAGGCTGAGCGATTCGGCCATCAATGAAACCAAGTTTGCGCTTCGCCTTGAACATGTTCCTCATTGCAGTGGTCCACTCTTGATAGTTTTCACCTTTCAAGACCACGAGACAGATGGACAAGCCCGAATGATCCGAAGGGTGAAGGTAGAATGGAGAAGTATGATCGAGGGGCGCGTATTTGACCTAGACCGCACATTCAGCGGCGAGGTCGGATTGAGACTCTCTTTATCGGAGTTGTTAAAATGTGATTCAACACTTAGAATATTTTCCATATTATTTGTTCAATTTCAGTTGTAACTAGCTATGTTTAAGGGAATTGTTAGACTAGTTAGTGGGGTTGTTAGAAGTAGATTTCTTAGGCAAAGTTGTAGTCGTGGTTAGTGGGAAGATACGTGCTTTGTTTGTTTAAGTACTCGCATTATCGAGTTAGTTATCAATTAATGAAAATCAGAACAAAGAGCAGTTCTGGAAAACTCTTTGTCTTCTCTGTGTTGAGTTCTCAAATTTTTGGGTAAGTTCTGTGTGATTCTGTAACACTTTGTCAACAAATTGGTATCAGAGCATAACTAGGCTTCGATCCTAGGAGAGTGCGTAAGAAAATTGAGAGAAAACACAAGGGAAACACGGGAGAAAGAGAGATGCAGAACCCTGGAGGAAACAACAATGGGACCTCACAATTGCCCATCTTCAAGGGTACGAAGTATCAGTTTTGGGGCTTGAAAATGAAGACTCTTTTCAAGTCACAAGAACTGTGGGGATTTATTGATGAGGGGTTCGAGGATGATGGCACAGAAGAGCCAGATCAGAGTCTAAGAGAGAAGAGGAAGAAGGATTCAAGAGCCTTGTTCATGATTCAGCAAGCTCTTGATGATGAGATATTTCCAAGGATTGCTTCTGCCACAACTTCAAAGGAGGCGTGGGACATCTTGAAGCAGGAATATCTAGGAGATAAGAAGGTGATCACAGTGAGATTGCAATCACTGAGGAGAGAATTCGAGACTTCTCTCATGAAAGACAAGGAACCAGTGCAAGAGTACTTGTCTAGGATCTCAGGCATTGTGCAACAGATGAGATCCTATGGAGAAGCAGTTTCAAATGAGCATATTGTTGGTAAGGTCTTGAGAAGTCTTACAACAAAGTATGATCATATTGTTGCTGCAATAGAAGAGTCAAAGGACATGGAAACTTACTCCTTTGATGAGTTGATGGGCTCACTGCAAGCTCATGAAGAAAGGTTGAATAGATCTGGAGATCAGAAGGAAGAGAAGGCTTTCATGGGAAGAGATGAAAGCAAAGAGAGATCAAGCCAGCACTTCAATAGAGGAAGAGGCAGAGGTGGCTTCAGAGGAAGAGGTCGAGGCAGATTTGGCCAAGGAAGTGAAGGAAAAGAACCTGATCAGCAAAGAAAGGTGTTTAAGTGTTACTACTGTAAGAAACCTGGACACAAAGAAGCTCAATGCTGGAAGAAGCAAAAGGATGAAGGAGAGAAGAAGAATGATCAGAGATCAAACTTTGTGGAGCAGGAAGATAAGCTGTTTTTAGCACAGCTAGTAGAGCAAGAAAGAAAGTTTCTTCTTACACAGAACACCACTGTTAAGAGCACAGGTGGAATTTGGTATGTAGACAGTGGATGCTCCAACCACATGTCAGGTGTAAGAGAATTGTTCAAAGACCTGGATGAGTCAAAGAAAAGCCAAGTTAGGCTTGGTGATGACAATCAACTTGATGTTGAAGGAAGAGGCACAGTGGCCATGATGTCAGAGAGAGGTACTGTTAAATTGATTTATGATGTGCAATATGTGCCAAAATTAGCTCACAATTTGCTAAGTGTTGGTCAGCTGCTATGTTCTGGTTTTTATGTGATTTTTGATGATCAATCTTGCTTCATAAAAGACAAGAAATCAGATGAGGTGATTGTGAGTGTTGCAATGGGAAAGAATAAAGTCTTTCCTCTTGAGCTGTCTTCGAGTGCAGGGAAGGCAATGTCAGTAAGAGGAGATGATGACACAAGAGTGTGGCATCATAGGTATGGACACCTAAATATGCAAGGGCTAAGGCTACTACAGACAAAGGAAATGGTGAATGGCTTGCCAAAGATTGGTGAGCTAGAGCTGTGTGAGGGATGTGTATATGGAAAGCAGTCAAAGGGGTCATTTCCAAGTGGCAAAGCATGGAGAGCAAGTGAGGTGCTAGAGCTTCTTCATGCAGATTTGTGTGGTCCTATGCAAACTGAATCACTGGGAGGAAGCAGGTATTTTCTCTTGATCACAGATGATTATAGTAGGATGAGTTGGGTGTTCTTCTTAAAGGATAAGTCAGAAGCCTTTGAGAACTTTAAGAGGTTTAAGGCTTTGGTAGAAAACCAAAGTGGCAAGAAGGTGAAGGCTTTGAGGACAGATAGAGGAGGAGAGTTCATGTCCAAGCAGTTCACTGAATTCTGTGAGGAGCATGGAATAAAGAGAGAGCTCACAGCACCCTATACACCTGAGCAAAATGGTGTGGCTGAAAGGAAGAACATGACAGTGGTGGAAATGGCAAGGAGCATGTTGAAGGCAAAGGAAGTGCCACATGATCTCTGGTGTGAGGCAGTAGAAACAGTTGTCTATATACTCAACATATCTCCCACCAAAGGTGTCATGAATCAGACTCCATATGAAGCATGGAGAGGTAAGAGACCAAGTGTAAGTCATCTAAGGATATTTGGCTGCATTGCTTACACTATGGTGAACCTAAGAGCAAAGTTGGATGATAAGAGTGTGAAGTGTGTGTTCATTGGTTATGCAACACAATCTAAGGCATATAGGTTGTACAATCTTGTATCAAAGAAGGTGATCATTAGCAGGAATGTGGTGTTTGATGAAGGCTAAAAATGGGATTGGAAGGAAAAGCAAAGTGAGACAACTCAGAGGCAAAGTGTAGACATGGTTGACAGCTCAGGAGAAGCTGCAACAGAGAATACTCAAGATGTTGATCTTGGCAATGGCACTGCAAGCTTATCAACATCACCAACTAGCAGTTCATCTAGTAGCTCGAGGTCATCAAGCTCAGGCTCATCAAGTAGTACACCACCAAGAGGAATGAGATCATTGGCAGAATTGTATGAAAGCTGTGATTTTGCTTTGAATGTTACTGAGCCAAGTAACTTTGAGGAAGCTGCAAGAAAGCATGAATAGCAGCAAGCAATGAAGGAAGAGATGAGCTCCATTCAAAGGAATGAAACATGGAAGTTGGTTGATCTTCCTAAAGGCAAGACTGTGATTGGTTTGAAGTGGGTCTTCAGAACCAAGTTCAATACAGATGGAAGCATTAAAAAGCACAAAGCAAGGCTAGTAGCCAAGGGCTATGCACAGAAGGAAGGGATTGACTATGAAGAAACATTCTCTCCTATGGCAAGGTTTGAAACAGTGAGGCTTGTGCTTGCAATAGCTGCTCAGAAGAAGCTCCATGTGTATCAGTTTGATGTCAAGTCAGCATTTCTAAATGGAGAGCTTCAAGAAGAAGTGTTTGTTGAGCAATCTGAGGGCTTCATCAAGCAAGGAGAAGAGAGCAAGGTTCTCAAGCTACACAAGGCTCTCTATGGGTTAAAGCAGGCCCCAAGAGCATGGTATAGCAGAATAGATGACTTCTTCATCAACAATGGCTTCGACAGAAGTGAAAATGAACCTACACTGTATGTGAGAAAGGAGGATGAGAAGAGGTTCATTGTGGTGTGTCTCTATGTAGATGACATCATCTATTTTAGTAACTCAGAGAAGCTGCTGTCAAGCTTCAAAACTGTGATGAAGAAAGAATTTGAAATGACTGATCTTGGGATGCTGCAGTATTTTCTTGGTCTTGAAGTAAAGCAAAGGAAGGAAGGCATATTTGTGTGTCAAGAGAAGTATGCCAAGGATATGCTGAAGAAGTTCCACATGGAGAATTGTGAAGCTGCAGTAACACCTATGAACACCAATGAAAAACTGCAGAGAGAGGATGGCACTGAAAGAGGTGATGAGAAGTTGTTTAGGAGTCTTGTTGGAGGCCTAAACTATCTCACACACACTAGGCCTGACATAGCCTATTGTGTGAGTGTTGTCTCGAGGTATATGCATTCACCATCAAGGCAACATTTAGGAGCTGCAAAGAGGATACTAAGGTATGTGGCTGGCACTGCAGGATATGGCATTTGGTATGAGCCAAGTGAGAACTTCAAGCTCATAGGGCACACAGATAGTGATTGGGCAGGTTGCTTAGATGACAGAAAGAGTACTTCAGGCTCTGTGTTCAGTCTAGGATCTGGGGCAATCACTTGGAGTTCGAAGAAGCAAGATACAGTGGCTTTATCTTCATCAGAGGCAGAGTAAGTTGCTGCAGGATCTGCTTCAAGGCAAGTTGTGTGGTTAAGGAAGATGTTGCTCGATTTGTGTTGTACTCAAGGTGTGCCAACAGAGTTGTGGTGTGACAATCAATCGGCCATTGCTATGACAAAGAATCCTGCATTCCATTCCAGGACCAAACACATTGAAGTTCAGCATCACTACATAAGGAAGCTTGTGATTGAAGAGAAGGTTGTGCTCAAGTTCTGTGGCACAAATGATCAAGATGCAGATCTGTTTACAAAGGCTTTGAATCAGGTGAAGCACATGTTCTTTATGGAGAAGATCGGGATGTGCAAGTTTGAATCAAGGGAAGGTGTTAAAATGTGATTCAACACTTAGAATATTTTCCATATTATTTGTTCAATTTCAGTTGTAACTAGCTATGTTTAAGGGAATTGTTAGACTAGTTAGTGGGGTTGTTAGAAGTAGATTTCTTAGGCAAAGTTGTAGTCGTGGTTAGTGGGAAGATAGTCGTGCTTTGTTTGTTTAAGTACTCGCATTATCGAGCCAGTTATCAATTAATGAAAATCAGAACAAAGAGCAGTTCTAGAAAACTCTGTGTCTTCTCTGTGTTGAGTTCTCAAATTTCTGGGTAAGTTCTGTGTGATTCTGTAACACTTTGTCAACAAATCACTCATGATTAAACAAGATCAGAATTGGGTTGGAAAAGTCCCGGCAAGGGCCGTGATCGGTGGTGAAAGAAAAAAAAAATGGAGGTTTTAAACAACGTGCTCCGATACCATGAAACGAGACAAATTGGAGAGAATTTTCTGATATGATTAGCCTCTCAAAGGGCTGATTGTTATACAAGTTTACACAGATTGGGTTTCTGATCCATTATCTCTAGGAAAGGAATTCGAAAAGATTAAATGGAAGAGTCAACATATTGTGTGAACATGACACTGATTGTTTTCATCCTTTTGTGCTAAAGATAATTCACATTTGTCTTTGTGAGTCGCCACCATTGTTGTCATTATATAATGGAAAATTGCGCTTAGCTTTTTGTTGGGTTGGTTTCAATTTTTTTGTATTTATCTGACTTTTCACACCTATAAAGATTAAAAAACTGTGGTCGAGGATGACTTTCTTGACAACACGACGACTCGATGAAGAAAAAGTATATGCAGGTGGCGAATTTGGTAATTGTAAACTTGATAATGGTAATAAAAAAATATCTCCAATAAAATGGGTTTCATATAAACCATTTCCTCTGTGGTTTTGGTGTTCAAGTCATATGTGAAGAGCTATGTTCTTCCAAATGCAGATAAAACTCCAACTCTGCTTGCTACTACTTTTACTAGCAGTTCTGAAATCAGAGGCTTCTGATGCAGCTCCACACATTGCAAAGCCTGGTTGCAAGGCTGATTGTGGAGGTATTAGCATCCCTTTCCCATTCGGAATCGGCGCCAATTGCTCTCTGGATTCATGGTTTGAGATCGAGTGCAAGGCGTCTCCGAATTCCAATGGATCCGCCAAGCCTCTGTTGTCCAAATTCGGTATCGAAGTGATAGAGGTAAACATCAACTATCCCAATGAATATGGCTCACCAAATGTGATTGTTGGCGCACCGCCGTTGAACGTGTGCAGTGCAGACGCACAGCTTCAGAAGCCAAGTGGTATTGACTTGAGAGGAAGCCCCTACAACTTCTCCACGCAGTATAATGTTTTGGTCATGGAGGGTTGTCCAGGAAGCGCGGCTTTGGTTAGCCAGAGCAAGAAGACAATGGCGGGTTGTGCTACCGTGTGTCACAACAACAAAAGCGCGGTTTCCATAGGCGAGTGCTACGGGGTTGAGTGCTGCCAAACGCAGGTCTCTTCAGGGAGTGATGGTTACTTTCCGTTTTATCAGATAGATTTCAACAGCCAAGTGTCCAGTGAAGGTCATGATTGCCTTGTGGCGGCTTTGGTGAAGAGCGACTCTGTGAGCCGGTATGTTGGGAAATTGTCGGCTTCAGATGCGTCGTCTGTGGTTCCGGTGGTGTTGTCGTGGAGTTGGGTAAGCAAGGCTCAGCCTGATGTGAACCTTCTTGCCAATTGTAGCCGTGATGAGACCACGAATATTGCCCTTTGTGAATGCAAAAGTGGCTATTATGGGAATCCTTATGTTTCTGATGGATGTCAAGGTAATTTTTTTCCCTGTTTATTTGATGCCAAAACCACTGATCAAATTGCAAGGCTAATTATGTTGTTTTCTTGATTTGTTTTGAATCAGTTCGTGAAGAATGCAAGCGATGTCAAGGATATTGTCATGGAACATGGGATAGTACAGGGCGGCTTATCTCCGGCACATATTCCTGTGACAAGAGAACACTTGTAAACCGTCCAGCCATCCTTGGTATGAACTACTTCCATCAACTGTCTAATTTAGCCAATTTTCAAAACAATAGGTTATCTTAGACATCAGAATTCATCTGCTGCTTAATGCAGGACTTAGCATTGGATTTGGCATAGTACTTTTGGCAATGGGTCTCTGCAGGCTGTACTATTTCATCAATACAAGAAGGGAGATGAGGAAAAAAGCTAGCTTCTTCAAGCGAAATGGCGGGTTCTTGTTGCAGCAACAGTTGACATCTAATGAAGGCTTTGTTGAGAGAACCAAGATATTCACCATCAATGAGTTAGAGAAAGCCACAGACTACTTCAACGAAAACCGGATACTGGGTCAAGGCGGGCAAGGCACTGTCTACAAGGGTATGTTGACTGATGGAAGAATTGTTGCAATCAAGAAGTCAAAGCAGCTCGACGAAAGCCAGCTGGAGCAGTTCATAAACGAGGTTGCAATCCTGTCTCAGATCAACCACAAACATGTAGTCAAGCTGTTGGGGTGCTGTCTAGAGACGGAAGTTCCTCTTCTCGTTTACGAGTTCATCCACAACGGAACGCTTTCTCAGCGTATCCACGACCCAGAAGAAGAATTCGTCGTTACCTGGAAGATGCGTTTGAAGATTGCTGCAGATTCAGCTGGTGCTATTGCGTATCTGCATTCATCTGCAACCATTCCAATCTACCACCGCGACATCAAGTCTTCAAACATACTCCTGGACGACAAATACATAGCCAAAGTTTCCGACTTTGGATCTTCAAAGACGATTGCAATCGACCAGACGCACATGACCACCCTTGTCCAAGGCACAATGGGGTATCTAGACCCTGAATACTTCCAGTCATACAAGTTTACAGAGAAGAGCGACGTTTACAGTTTTGGAGTTGTTCTGTTGGAGCTTTTGACGGGGAAGAAGCCGATATACAGAGCTGAAACAATGGAGCAAATGAACTTGGTAACGGAGTTCCTATATCTGATCAAGAACTCCCACTTGTCCAACATCTTAGACCCTCGAATCGTTAAGGATGCCACAGAAGAGGAGCTGAAAGGGGTTGTTGAGCTAGCGAGACGCTGCATATGCTGGAGAGGAAGATTCAGGCCTACGATGAAGGAAGTTGCAATGGCATTGGAGATGATCATCAAATCCCCAGGGCGGGCGCCCACTTGGGACGAACAAAGTTTATCTGATGAAGGGTTCAGTGAGATTACCATGTTCGACATGAGCGATACCGAGTACGTGTCGAACCCACTTCCTACTGGTGTTGCTGGTTCAAAGCGCATTGACGTGCACCCTCTACTCTCCAACACCATATGAGTTTCCCAACAAAGCTAAGTGTGTATTCTTAGATCACTCCATAGGCTACATCTCTATGATTAGGTTTCTGAATGGTATGGTTATGTTTTGAAATTTGAACTAAATGTTTTGTAGTAGAAATAACTTCAGTTTTTGAATTTTTTTTGTTGCTTTTCTGGGGTTAAGATGAAGAAGTTCAGTTAACTTATTTCCAAACTTTTAAATCAGATGATTTACAGCAGCAGTTTATTTCCCTCTTAGAACAATATATCACATACTTTCACAGCAAAACAACGTCAAATTTACAAGAGATTATACAACAATCTGTCCACAGCCTCTTGTCTTTCTCAGTTTCTCCCAAGTATGAATCATTTCACTCACACAACCACTCCCAAAGCCGATTGAAGCCAACTAATACTAGTAACATAATCAAATTTTGTACAACAAATAACATAAAAAATTGACATCTGATTTTTATGTACCACAAGTAGCATCAATCATGCCTGGACTCTGAATGCGACGTTAAAGCATCAAGTGTCGACTGAGTGGCTACAAGCTGATCCCTAAGCATGACGTTGTATTCGTACAAGCTTTGGAGGCTCTTTTGGATGTCGGAAGTGTCATTAGCAGAACCGCTGAAATCTGTCATGAAAATATGAGAGAAGCCAAAGAGCAACCATCGCATTCAATTCTACATTAAAATCAAACTATGATTTTGGAAGTTGAAATGCCTAGTGATCAACTGCCAAAGGAATGGGAAAATGAAAGCAATAAACATGTATTGAGTGACTAACCAGGCAACGTTGGCGGGGGAGGAATGTTGTTATTTCCGTTCGTATTTGCTCGAGGAGAGGCATTACTCGGGAGTTTGGCACTAGGAAGCTCTTCTCTGTGACCCTGGAGAACAAATAATAAAGTAATACTATCTGATCTCTATCGACTAGCAAACATCTACAGTTAATAACATCAATCCAGATTTATAATGCTGAAGGTCATATAATATAAGATCACGGAGCATGATCACAATTCGTCAAACGTCAGAAGCAAATGACACGAATAGTTGCATGAGATTACAATTGTAGAACTACCTTTTCTGCAGGCGAGCAATCTGTTTTGTCAAAGCTGATTGTATGCAGGCTCATCTCCTGCTGCCTTCTTCTGTCAAATGAGCTATGCTTTCTAAAAGGATTGTTTATGTTGCAGCTACAAAGTCCCCCGTCTGTGGGAGCATTGTACTCTTCATGTAGTTTTGTACAGCCCCATGTATATATGACGTATTTCCTCAGCTAGTAATAGGGTGAACATTAAGTTTTAATGCCATGAAGGTACAAGAATTTCCTACCAAGAGAAGGAAAAAAAAAACACATACTTTTTCCCAGTGAGCCTGGGCTTTGATTCGCCGTCTTATATTTTTAAAAGTCTGATCTTCAGTACGCAACCTTTTGATCCTGTACTCACACTATTAATATGAAAGATTAGAGGAGAAACCATAAGGAGGCCATATAAAATAATTCAACCAGTTCCATATATACTCTTTAACAAACTTATTGTTGAGTTTCATATTGACTATACTACTAGCTATAGCATCACACATAGCTCCCAAAGTAAATAATTAGAGTGGTAAGAAATATGGACAATTAGAAGAACATACTTGTATCAAGAGGTAGTAAAAGATCCCGAGGCTAAAGCAGTATAGACCACCAACATCTGCAAGAAAGCTCACTGTACTTCCCCAAAATTTGAAGAAATGATACAAGAATGTAATGTAAGTCAGAAAAAAGAAAACAATGGATAGAATGTAATCACAAGTCATACCAAAGACAACAAAATACTTCAGAATCTAGAATGCAACAGGTAAAAAATATATCAGAGCAGAGGAGACGTGATAAATTGACTAACCTGGACCCAGAATACTCAGATTATCAATCTCAACTACGTAATCAGACAGAAAATTTATGAACAATGTGGTGTTGACAAGACCAGTACTTGAGTTCTGAAGTGACAACTGGAGCTGATTTGCATCACTAATGACTGAGCCAGGAAGAAACTCGTGAAATAGAGGTTGAACAAGTTTCAGACCATTTAAGTTGTGGTATAATCGTGGGAACAAATTAAATTGCAATACGTTTGTACTCGCCCCTCTGAATGTGATTGGTTTATCATTAGAATCACTTCCATTCTTCACCTTTCCGCTAACCAAACTGACATGTTTACTATAATTCAGATTATTTGCTGTAAGGTTGAACTGGAAACCAACTGCAGCTGCAGGTACATTGGGGACATCAACAAAATGCCACGAGATATACACGTTGTCCCAAGAAATAGGACAGTTTTCGCATTTAAGATTGATTGTTGGTCCCATGCTGGTGTTCAGACACGAATACTTCGCAAATCTCGACAAATCTGCTCCTCTATAGCCAATGATGCCCGGTTTTCCCATAAGCAAAGTACCCAAACCTCGCAACTGTGCGCAGCTCATGCTAGAAACTGCTGTTATGTTGAATTCTAAATCATTTACAAATGACACTAAATCAGGTGCGTTTGTTGCCCTCACATTATGCATCTCTATTGTTCTCTTTGATATGATATGGTACAGCAGCCTGCGAAGGTTGAAGGAAAAAAAACAATATAAACAAGAACAATGAAACAAAATAACAAGCCAACAAACAACATTGTAATTGACAAAGAAAAGTACACATTCGAAACTCACGCTGAAAAGAGACCAGTGAAGAGTATCCAGCTAGCCATGGAGAATGTTCCTCCAAGTTCAGTCTTCCTTTTCTTGACAACCTTCTGGTCATCCTGTAAAGAGTAAGCACTGGTTAACTTATTTGCATATCAGATTTCCCCTTTACCATATTCCTCAATTCCCATTTCATAACCATTCTGTTTAATTGAATCCTAGCTAAACCCATCTTTTGAGCTAACCTAAACTCAATCCCTAACCAACCAACAACAAAATCAGGTGCTAAATTTCTACCAACTCGAATATTAGGAAGAATGAGGAATCAGGAATTACACTATCTGTTCCTATAGCATATATCAAAACTCGAATGCAGCAACAATCATATCAGTGACCCCGAAGCAGCAATCCTTGAATTGATTCTTTGTTTAAAATACACCCTCAAACCCCAAAAACAAAGTCACAGCAGAGGAAAAGGATACCTAAAACTAAGAAATCTGATAAGCTTACCAGCCAATGTCTAGTAGCAAAACAAACATCCAAGCGACTAATCCACCACCTAACCCTAAACCAATGATTCCTGCCATCTCCCAGCTTGCGAAACCTCACCAAAGCGCAGAAGAGCAGCCAAGAGAGCAGCATAATTGCTGTAGCCTCCAAGAACACCGCCTGGGATTGGGTAAACTTCTTGATGTGATCAAAGGAGAAGATCGTCTCCGGGAAGGCAATTGAATAGTCAACGCCGGAGTTGACCACCCACTCCGAAGGGGACACGTTAAAGAGGGCGCACGATTTAGAGGTGGAATTGAAGAAAAATCCAGGTGAACAAGCGCACAGGGAGGTGTTGTAGAGTATCGAGTTCCCCGGGCATGGTGCTTGCGGGATTGACATGGCTAATTACAGCTCGGAGTTTCGAAGGACAATGGCTAGATTTTGCGTCTGCTGATTTGGGGGTTTTGTTGTGGTCAAGCGTAAAATTCAATAAAAAATTCAAACGATGAACAGAGTTAACTTAACAAGTTGGATAAACCAAATATAGCATTAATTTAAAAAGAGACAAGAGCAGCCATGAGAAAGCACGAGGGGAAGTGAAAAAGAGAGAAGCCGTGTCGGATTCGCTGCTCTCTGACGTCAAAGATTTGAACTTTTGAAGAAGTTCTCTGGGTGTTTGAATTAACAATTGAAATTAGATTTCTCTTTTTTTCTCCAATCAGGTGGTGGTGGACTGGTGGGACGGCGGAGGATGCAGGGAAATAGTCTGGGTTGTCAAGGATTTGTGTAGAACATGTTGTGAGGGAATCCAGCTGATTGGTCACAGATTGGTGACGTGGAATAAAATAGGCCAAATTTAGTCGTTTCTACTTTGTAGTCTTAGTAGTACTTCACAAGAAAATATTTTGCACACACAAGCGACTAACTTAAAAAAAAACGTGAAATAAAATAGTGACTTTAACCGAAGTATACTGTGTTATTTTTATATAAAAAAAAAAAGAGCAGAGTCGCTGATTATGTCAGTGACTATAATTTTTTATATTTGCCTGTGTAATTTCGAGAAAAAATATATACGTATGAGTCGTTACACTGTGCAACAACTTACGAAAAATTAATATTATACATGAGTCGTTGTCCGTACCAGCGACTTACAAGAGGAGAGTCGTTGTCCATACCAACGACTCTCCTTTCCTTTTTCACACGCAGCATGGCATTGCCTTCTTCACGCCAAGTCTAATCTACCATGTATATTGATGACTCCATGTCTACCCCCATGACGGCGAGAGACGAAGAGGACCTCCTTAGGATGCGTTCCGATGGACCGATGACTAGAGCCTGTGCTAGAAGCATTGCCAGAGCTACTCAATCTCTAGTCACCTGCATGGATGCGAGCTTCGGGTCCGAGCCAAGTTGTTCGTGGGTCTCCCTTTCGACCCTTGATTTCTAGGGGGTTATCTTGCGATTCCGCCCCGGGCCCGCTTTCTATTTATAGCTTCGCTTGTTATGTTTTGCATTCCCTTTTTAGAATGATGTAATGGATTGGGCCTTGTATCTTGGGCCTAAGCACATTAGGGTTTCCTCTTCAACCCTAGTTTTCCCTTTGTTTTCCTATAAATATGGTAGAACTCTCATTGTAATTCTCAAGTTAAGTTTAAGACAATCTAGTGGAGAGTCTCTCCTAGTTGTCACTTGGCTTCACCTCTCTCTCTCTCTTTGAAGGCTCTTCTAGCCTTTTCTCAAAGTTCTCTAAGGAGCCATAACGTTGGCCACCTTCCACCACCTCGGGTGTTCATAACGTTGAACCCCTTCTCCCATCCGCCGCCAGGGTTTGATCCGCCAAACCCAAGAAAGGGGAACATAACGTTGTTTCCCTTGAAGGAGTTCTTGAAGAAAGCCAAGAACACGAAGAACGCGAAGAACGAGTGCTTGCTTGGGAAGACAAACGATCCGGATCTAGATCGGTCTTGCTCCGTGGGGATCGATCGTATCAATTGGTATCAGAGCCATTCCTCAAGCTAAGTTTCGTGTTCATTTCGATCTTTAAATTTTGGCACTCAATTCCGTTTCTAAGTTGTTCATATATTTTCATTGCTTCCGCCATAGTTCACATCGTAAGGTCGGTGCATGCGTGATTCTTCACTTTATGCCCGTCCGTTACCGTTCACCTTCACTTGTGCGGTTCAAGCGTGATTCTTCATTGCTTGATCGTCCATTTCCGAGGTCAAAAAAAAATTGAAGACTCCCGTGTCCTGAGTAGCTCATAGTTGTTCATGCAAGTAGATAACTTTGCATAAAGTTGTCTTGAATGCTTTACATCTTTTAGATTTAATTTTATTGAAATTGTGCTTGCTTTTCTTCCTTATTAGTTGCTTGTCTCTTCTTATCTCCAATCACACAACAACATAAAGTTTGTGTGACTTCTTTCAAAAAAAAAAAACTTGCGTCGTCTTTCTCAAAAAAAAAAAAATAGAGTAAAGATCCCCCGCTTAGCACAAGGTTTCCATTTCCTTCCTTCCATTGTCTAAATTGCAACACGTGTAAAAGGTTTGATTTGTCTTGCTATCTTTCAAGAAGAATTACTTCTAACACGTGAAAATCATTATTGACTCTTTGTGCATCACGCTTGTGTGGATCAATTGCTTGCTACTTCATTGCTTTTAGCCTTACGTCAAGCCTAATCCGCCTCACGCTTGCCCAAAGTTCTCGGCTCTTGAGTGCCAAATTTTGGGTCGTTTGTGACAAGGACTTGGTTTGTCGTTAGGTTCTATTGCCTTTGAATACTTTGATTCCAGTGTGTGTATGATCACTATAGGTTCGGTTTCCATGGATCAAAATGTCGAGCGTGACGAAGCACCCGTCGGCAACCAAGAGCAAGTAGCAAACCGTTCCCCATCTGAGGGCACCGCTAGCCTCCTTGCCCTCGTTGCTGAGTTACGTGCCGAAAATATCGTCCTCCGTACCGCCCAAGAGTCTAGACCCCTGATGCCCACAGGTCCGCCACCACTACTTTTTGTGGACCCGGCCGTCGAGGCTCAAGCTAGAGAAGGAGCCGCCTTATTCCGAGGCAAAGATCTCAAGGCTCCCTCGACCTCGCATCAACTGGTGCTTCCCCGCCCCTTGAGGTACAAAGTTGATAGCCATCTCGGCCGTGTCAACCATCGAGATCGCCACAACCCTAGGGCGTCCCACTCTCGCCCGAGTCATTCCTTGGGACGTGACCCACCCGACGATGACTACTACCAGGCTCCGGAGGATCCTCTTCTCTATGTGGATACTCGAAATCGAACCAAGGTTGCGGAATGCTTTGCTAGGCGTTTCCCATCAGGTGGCCGCAATAGTCACACCGCCTATGGTAGTGACTATCCTGATTTTGAGGGCGACGACGAGGACTTGCAAGTTGCCTCCAATGAAAGGCCCTATCACTCTCTGATCGGTGAGATCTATGATAGTGATCGTGATGAAGATTGGATTCCCCAAGCCCGTCCCGGGCCTCGCAACCAACGAGAACACCAGGGCCTTGATCCCCGCCATGATCCCGATTGGTCACCAGAAGCGTGACGTGGTCCTCCGCAACGCCACCATGACCCGTCGGATGATTATGATTCAGACTCAGACGAGGACCCCCGTCGCGGTCCTGGGCCGCCCCAAGATCGCGACCCATCAAAGAGCCAATACCTAGCTCATCGTCCCGAGATCAAGGTGAAGCTTGACTACTTCACCGGAGAGTATGACGCATCCAAGTTTATTGAATGGAGGCAGTCCTGTGAAGATGCCTTTGCTTATTGTCAGTATTTCCCGAGAGAAAAAGTCAGGGCAGTCGCTCTACATTTCACCGGCAACGCTCGTGCTTGGTGGGCCCGACTCCGGAAAGAGCATAAGGGACGGTACTTGCCACGTATACGTACTTGGGAACAACTCATGTATGTCATGATCAAGAAGTACGTTCCAGAAGACTATGCTGAACAGATGCGCCTTCAGATCGCCCTCTCTGAGCAGGGAAACCGCAACCCCCTTGAGTACTTTGCTGAGCTCGAGGATCTGTGCCACAAAGCCGGTGTTCACCATTCAACTACAGCCATGCGCACGACCTTCATGCGTGGGTTACATGTGGAGATCCGGGATCAACTCCGAATTCTCAACATCAAGGATATCCACACCTTGACTCACACGGCTATGGAGATCCACAACCAGAACCAACGACGGAAGAAGGCGGCTTGGGTCCGCAACTCCGCTTCAAGGTTTGGCCCCACCCCGGCTTCGACCTCATCAGGACCACCCCGGCCTTCGGTCCCCACTCGCTCTGGTTATCCGCCCAAGGCGCCCACGAATGCCGCACCTCCTCCTCACGGTGCCGCACCAAACGGCCGCCTTGGAGCCACCCCCGAGGAACGTGCCCGTGATCAGATTTGTTTCAAGTGCCAAGGGCGTGGGCACGTGCAACGGGATTGTCCGAACAGCAAGAAGGTACTCTTCTCCGCTCATTCTGGTTATGAATCATTTGATGATGAATTTTAGGCCAATGAGGCCGAGCACCATGTTGACGCCGAATTTGAGGCCGGCGATGAGGAGTATTTTTGTGGTGCTATTGACGAGGCTGACGGCACACCTTTGAGCCTTGTCACCCGCCGTGTCCTAACCGCTAAGGAAGGCAATCTGTTGGACCAACGAGAAACCATCTTCCATACTCGTTGTTTGGTCCAAACTTCCTTATTGAGCGTCATCATTGATGGTGGGAGTTTTTTTTTGCCAGAAGGTAAAATTGTATAGATGGTTGGGAAAAAGGCCCAATGTCCTATTTACAAACACCAATATTCAACACACAAACAAAACCAAGCAAAATAACACACACACAAAACAACCAAAACAAAACACAACAAAACAGCCCGGATAAACAGCAAAAATAACAGAAGAAAACAGAAACAACAAGCAGGAAAACAACAAAGAACAAACAGAGCAAACCAAAACCAAAGGCAGAACAACAAATGTAACCACAGCAGATACAAGCTAAAGATAGACAAAAAAAACTAGAACAGCAAGGAAAAGGAAAAACGCCAATCAAGCTCTCAATCTTCTCCTCATTGCTCTTCCTCTTCTTCCTCTCAACTGCAACTTCTGAACAATCCTGAATTTGCATTCATCAATAACACGAGCTACACACTGAGCAGAGTCAACACCTCTGTCTTGGAAAATGACTGCATTCCTCATTTTCCTAGAGTGATAAACAATCCCAGTCATAGCTAGCAGTTTGCACTTATAAACATTATTGTTTCTTCTCCTACATTGAGCAAACCACTCCCACCAATTCAGTAGAGAGTTCATTCCTGTGCTGACACCTTGCCAAAGTAACACTCTATTAGCAACATCCTGAATCACTGAGCAGTTGAACCACAAATGATTATCATCCTCATCAGCAACATGGCAAAGGACACACTCAGCTGAAGGAACCAAACCCCAGTTATGCAGCTTGTTGGCTGTAGGAAGATGACCCAAGGAAGCCAACCAACAAATAAAACTCCACTTATTAGGCTGCAAACCATTCCAGATAACATTGCACTATTCCTTTTCCACAGACAAATTCCTTAGCATATTATAGAGCACATAGCTATCCAATTTGCCTGTGTTCTTAGCTAAGAATTGTTCATTAAGGTCACTGCTATTACTTCTATCCAACACTTTATCTCTAACCAGCAAGAGGTTCTTCCACAGGGGGGAACTACAAGGAGGAGCATGCACTGACCGAATGGACTGCCCTTAGTAAGATGTTTCTTGGCCCACAAGGTCCACAGATTACTCTTATCTCTATGCAGATCAAAAACAAGATGGAACATAAGAGTATCATTCCAGGATAGTAGTTCCTTAAAGCTAAGACCTCCTTCAGATAGAGGCATGTACACATTATCCCAAGCAACCAAACATCTCTTACTCTCCACATCTCCTGACCACAAGTATGCTCTACACACAACTTCAAGTTTTCTGATAAATTTCTTAGGGATAAACAAGACTTTCATCCAAAAGGAAAGAACACCTTCAATGACAACTCTTACAACCTGAGCCCTACCAGCATATGATAGCTTCTTAGCACTTCTATTATGGACCACAGTCCTAACTCCATTCATCAAAGGGGCCATTTCACAAATTTTGAGTCTTCGAGAATGCAGGGGGGTGCCAAGGTACCTTACAGGGAAGTTTTCTTGACAAAAACCCAGCATTGCAGAGAACTCAGTCTTTCTATCATTACTTAAGCCACCAAAAAACACTTTAGTTTTAGTAGGATTAGCAACCAAGCCTGATTCTTTACCAAAATCATTAAGACACTGCTTTATCAACATAAGAGAGGGAAGGGTAGGCTTACAAAAGATCATTAAATTATCAGCAAAGACAATATTTGTCAGTTGAAGCTGCTTGCATTTTGGATGGAACCTGAAATCTTTGTCTGCACTCACCTTCCTCATTTTTCTAGCAAACAATTCCATTACTATCACAAACAGGAAAGGAGAAAGAGGATCACCTTACCTAAGTCCTCTTTTCCCTTCAAAGAAACCCTTAGCTTCACCATTGATGATAATAGAGAAACAAGGAGTCTTAACACATTCCATGATCCATAGAATAAGCTGTTGAGGAAAATTCAGAAAAATTAAGCTCTCTTCAAGATAATCCCAAGAAACACAGTCATAGGCCTTTTGTAAATCAATTTGGATCATGCATCTAGGGGAGGTATTACTACAATCATAACCCCTAACCAACTCCTGAGCCACAATCATGTTATGGGTGATAGATCTCCCTGGCACAAAAGCTCCTTGATTGATAGAAATAATATCTGTAATATCCCGTATATTTGTACGAATAAATTTCGAATTTTCTTAAGCCCGTATTGCAAGCCAAATTAAATTCGGGGACGTATGAACATTCGGTGTAATGTTTGGTCTCTGTAATATTTTTCTGAGCAATATAAAATACAGTTAACGTATTTTTGGGTTAAATGATCGTTCGTGTACAAATATATTTAACCTGGGGTTAAGTAAAACTTACCACTTATGGTAAGTGACGACAAAAGCCAAAAGAGTCGGCCAAGGCCCTCACCGCACCCGGCGGCAAGGCCATTACCGCGCCCCGCGGCCACCTCTGACGCGCAGCCATTTGCAGCTGGCAACCAACTTGACACGCCTGGCGCCTAGCCTTGCTCACTCGTCGGGGCTACAAGGCCTAGCTGGTACACATCTTGGGGCACTTGTCTTGCAAGGGCTCTTTGTGGTTTGCTTATAAAAGGAGAGACGAAGCCATGGGAGAAGCCAGAAGTCGGCTCCTCACCATCTTCTTCCTCCTTTCTCTGTCAGAAAATCCAGAAATCAGCTTCTGAGCTAAACTTCGAGCTCCGTTTGTGATCGATTCTGTCATTCGTTTGGCGAGATCAAAATTGCATATTGAAGGTGAAGTGTAGCTTAAGAGGGTGAGAAGAATAGCCAAGCTCGATTCGAACTAGAAGTCGATCGAAAGTTGGTAAGAAAACCCTTGAAAATCATTGTTTTCACCTTCGAATTTTGTGACTTTTGCTGAACTTTGAATCCGATTTTCGTGGTTGTTTGGGCTTTGTTTTGATCCGTTCTTAGGAGGCTTTTGAAGCTTGTTGGAAGTTTAATAGGGTGGTAGGATCGAACCAAGAAGAATCGAAGCCAGAGGGGTTCGATTTGGGTGAGTTCTCCTTGTTGTTAACGCTGTCATCCGCCCCTGCCTGTGCGCCGCACCCGGCGGTGATGTGCCTGCCGCCCCCCGCGGCAGCCATGCCGGTTGAGTGTTGTGGTGTTGGGCATGGGCTAAGGCCCCGTTCTTTGATTCGTATTCCATTAGATTCATATATATAGATATTGAATCTAAATTGAGGTCTTGTTATGGGTCGTTCCATATGGATTTATTATCCAGGATCTGTTCCCGTTTTGGACTCGGAAACCCTTTTATTCTAAGCTTTCGAAGCTTTCGTCGGATCCAAGGCAAGTGGCGGTTCGCTCTTGCTTATCATTCCATATTTCTATTAATTATCAATTGCTTAATTGTTAATTAATTTGGATTGATTATTGTTCATGTCTGGAATCGTTTTATGAAATATCTTTGGAAAGATAAAATGAATATTATAATAGGTTGTATATCTGCTAGAACAACGCTATTATATATATATGATCTAGATTGAAATATATCTAGGATGTTGGCCTTAATGGATTTATTATGATTGACTGTTCTGAACTGCTTAGTTAGAACGAGTATTCGTAGGAACGCTACTCGGTATCTCTCAGTGAGTACTAGTCGTTTCTTTATAACCAAGTGGATGGGATGTCCAGGCCCCAACACTTTTCTTTGGTCATGACCTTCTCCTATCCGAGTATAGGGGATATGCACAACAGCTGGTGCCAATCTCTGGGATTTAGTCCCAACTCTCTATATCTCAATATCCGCCGAGGATGAGATTTTAAAAGCTTGAAATGTGAATGAGCGTTTTGGAATTAAATAAGATAAGTGCCCGAGTGCACATAATTAATTTATCTCTGGCGAGTAGTGCAGCTAGGTGATAGTGCAGCTAGGAAACTCGCCCTGACTTGAATGTAGTACGTTCTCTTTCCGATCTAGATTCGTATCATGCGGTGATTCGCATTATACGGTGAGGTTGGTCGTAGACCGAAGCATCTCAGTCAATCTTTAAATGTATATGTATATATATATATGAACTTATAATGTTCCAGACATTGTCATGCTTCCGATAAGACTCACTCTTTTGGAGTCTTCTCTTGGATTAATTCCTATAAGACTCATTTCCGTTGGAGTCTTCTCTTGATCATGTCTTTTGAGATATTCTAGTAGAAGTATGGTGGTTGGCTATCGTTATCGGTTATTATCCGAGAAACGATGAGTCTAACCTAATACGACTACTTAGAACCACTCTGCTGTGTACCCTTGCTAGTCTTTCATTAGACTAACCCACGAACATTGTTCTCTGCATGTGGGCTGGTGTCATCCGTTCGATTCGGCACATCAGATAAGTTGCCACCCAGTGAAGGCTAAAGAACGACTATGACGGGAAGTGTTTTTGACAAGTTTATCCAGGTTGAGATCTGTGGCATTGTTCGCCATGGTCAAGACTTGCTTTATCTTTAAAAGACTTCCGCTATGTTATTTACTCTGAAAACAATGTTTTAACCTACGGGGATTGGGTTGTAATCCCCTGACTTATGTTTTAATGGATGGTTTGTGGATTACATAAATGTTATTTATGATTTGAATAATCCGGTTTAGCCTTGGGTGGTTTCAGAGGTGAAATCCGGGATCACTGGCGGTAATGCCTTTCCAAAAGGGTTATGAATTTGGGGGTGTTACAGATTTGGTATCAGAGCACAAGTTTTAAAACGGGTTGGGTATTTGACAAACCATTTACTCGTTTTATACTGAGGAAAGTTTTCAAAGAACTTGAATTTGAAAAGACATATCTTAATACCGTTCATAGTCGTGCCTTCTTCTTTGGTCTAATATGGAAAGCAAACTTCTATATTTAGAAAGACTAATTTCCTTCTCGTCGCCTATAGGATATGGGCGCGTGCTTATCCTTTCAAAGGGACTCGGAGGAGATTGAGATGGCTCCATCATCTCCCGACAGATTTAACCTTCCTATTCCCCAGCGGCATTTCGAAATCGGAAGCTCAAGCAAATCACCAGAGGATGAGGAGGAGGTAAAGCTCGTCCTTCCTGAATCAGTGGTATTGAGGTCCGATAATGTGGTGATTCCAGTCGTGGAACCTATTGTACCATCAAGGGTTGAGCCATCGAGGTATGCCTAAGGCTATTACGACAACGATTACACGATTAACACTATTTCGGAAGGGAATGAGGAAGAAGCAGAAGAAGAGGAAGATGAAGAGACTATGGAGGTAGACATTGACGGTGATACGTCAGGGTACACCGGAGAATATCTTGATGAAGATGCAGAAATTGAGTCAGTCCCCGGGATGGATTCCGAGGAAGATCCTGAGGAAGATCCCAAAGAAGAGGATCCACAGGAAGAAGAAAGCCCTGAAGAAGTCCAAGGGGGACAAGAACAAGAGCTTGAAGAGATGAGGCAGTTACTAGTGGACCAGGAAGACCCTGGAATGCAAGCTATCTACCCAGACCCATTAGTTGAGCCTGAGTATATATCGTTGACTGACGCAGAGTGGGAAGCACTCTACATCGAGTATGGTCTCAGGGAGGATAACAACTCACGCTATGATTCGGAAGACGCTCCGCCTCTTCGTTCTCGAAGAAGGCGAAGGTCAAGTCCCGAGTTACGTGGGATCCTTCGTCAGAGCCAACAGAGGAGAGAGGAAGGTCAACGTGAGATTGAAGAAATGGAACGTGCTCAAAGGCAGGCAAGAATTGGAGAGGAAAGTCAGAATGGTCAGGATTCTCATATAAGGCCAAGGACACCGAAATCCAAGAATGAATTGTGTGCCCCAGGGCCAAGTCAGGCGAGAGATCAGTCATCTGATTCTGATGAGGAGCCTCGTCCAAAGAAGCCTTGCAGGAGTAGCATTCCATACAGGAAGCGTTTTAGGGGTCTGTGAAGAAAGGACCAGTATAACAAATAGTAGTACTTATGTATAATAGTCGGATATTATATGATGTAGCACTAAATTCTTAGAGCAATTTTGTCAAAAGCTCTAAAGAATTAATTTTGTTGAACCTTGCGGCGATGTTAAGAAGTTCATCATATATATATATTACCAAGTTGATCTATTCTGAGTTGATTTTATTACATTCAATATGCTGAAGAGATATTAATGTAACGAATCCTTGGAATTTGATCGGTAAACAGATGGTGAACACGAGAAACAACCGTAACGGTACTGGACCTAGTGGTCATCTCAGACTAGCTGGAAGGGATGCTGCAAACCTTGAGGAGGTGCATGACTCTGCATCCAATGCTAACCCGGAGGGCAATGGCCAAGCTCCGGCCAATGCTCCTATGGTGTTCGATGAGGCAGCAGTTGCAGCAATCCGAGGGATTGTGATGCAAGCAATGGCTGACGCTCTACGACCAAATGCACCTCAGGCACAAGGAGTGCCAATTCCTCCACCAGTTCCCAGGGTTGGAGCACCAGAAGTTCAGGAACCTGTGATTCCAGATAATGCAGTCGGGAATAGAAGCAATTATGGTCGAGCTTTGAAGACCATAATTTCTATGAGACCTGATTGTTACAACGGGAAAGGTGAGCCAGTCCGTGTGACTCACTGGTTTTCCCATATGGAGAGATTGTTTTGCAACGTAGAATGCACTGAAGCTGAAAAGGTGCATATAGCGTCTCTCCAACTGAAGGAAGATGCCAGCGAGTGGTGGGAAAATAGTGGACTTGCAGACAGCCCTGATCTAAACTGGGCGATGTTCAAGACAAAAATGACTGATCGTTTCTTTTCTCGAGCCATGAGGGAAGAGAAACGTAAAGAATTTTTGTATCCAAGGATCGATGGATTAAAGGTGACTGAGTTAGCCACCAAGTTTAATCACTTACTGCAATATGCTTGATCGGAGGTATCCAGTGAAGAGCAAAAGATCATGTATTTTCATGAATGGATGAGTCCTGATATCAAGCCATTAATGGTGCACCATACTTGTTCTACCTTGGAGCAATATGTGGATGCAGCCTATAAGCTGGAAGTGACTCTAGAAGATTCAGCTAAGAGACGTAACCGCCAGAGATCGATGCAAAATCAATCTCAGGCAAGTGGTTTTAAACGTCCTGCGCCGCCGTCGAATTTTGCTAAATCCGGCAGGGCTAAGACTGAGATGACTCAGAGTGGGTCTACACAACAGTCTGGCCAGAGTAAGAAGCCGATTCAGTGTTTCAACGGTGGTGTGCATGGGCACAAGAGCAATGTGTGTCCAAGAGAGAAGAAGACTTGTTTTGCTTGTGGAAAGGAAGGGCATTTGCAGACGTTCTGTCCATGAAATAGGCAGATGGGTGCCGAATCGCAGCAGGGGTCTGTGAACCAGAGCAACCGGCCTAGATTCAAGCCAGTGGAGAGTCCTAGTCCGTCGACTCAGACTACTGCACAGAACAAGGGGAAAGCCCCAGCTGTGTCCGGAGGGCAAGGTCAACGCTTGTACGGGATGCGTAAGGCGGATGGACCCAGTACTCTGATTGCTCAAGGTACCCTATACCTCCACTCTATTCCAGTATGCATTTTGTTTGATTCGGGTGCTACCCATTCCTTTATATCTGAGAGTTGTGTTAGCAAGTTAGGATTAGTTTGCAACGAAGCTTGCGAGCCTTTTGTTATAAGTCTTCCTAATGGAAACCAATTAATGGGAACCAAACGTCTGTCAAAATTCCCAGTTACCATTCAAGGTAAGGAATTTGACGCAGATTTGATCTGCATTGATATGGCTCCTTATGACATTATCCTTGGTATGGATTGGATGACGCGTCATGGAGCGGTAATCGACTTTAATTCAAGAACTGTGACGGTTTCATCGGAGGGCCAGCATATATGTAGTTTAAGGGTCAAAATGAAGCGGATAACGGCAAGCTCATCAATGCGATGGCTGCATTTAAGCTACTTCGACAAGGTTGTGCCGGGTATCTCTGTTACCTGGATGAGCCCAAGAAAGAGGAACCATCAGTACTTGATATTCCAGTTGTTAAGGAATTCCCGAATGTTTTCCCGGAGGAAATTCCTGGATTACCCCCGTATCGCATCGTAGAGTTTACGATTGATCTTGAGCCTAGTACTGCACCAATTTCTAAAGCACCGTATCGGATGGCTCCTACCGAGATGCAAGAGCTGAAGAAGCAGCTGGAGGATCTTCTTGACAAAGGATATATAAGACCGAGTGCATCACCTTGGGGTGCTCCGGTTTTGTTTGTTAAGAAGAAGGATGGATCGTTTAGTCTTTGCATCGACTATCGGGAGTTGAACAAAGTTACGATCAAGAACAAGTATCCTTTGCCTAGGATCGATGATTTGTTAGATCAATTGCAGGGAGCAAAAGTATTTTCCAAGATCGATCTGAGATCCGGTTACCACCAACTCAGGATTCGTGAGGAAGATATTCCGAGGACAGCATTCCGGGCAAGATATGGTCACTACGAGTTTGTAGTTATGCCATTTGGACTTACCAACGCTCCTGCCGTCTTCATGGATTTTATGAACCGATGTTTTCACCAGTACTTGGATAAGTTCGTGGTGGTTTTCATCGATGACATTTTGATCTACTTTCCGAGTGAAGAAGCTCACGAGGAACATCTGCGGATTGTCTTGTCAATCCTTAGACAAAATGAGCTTTATGCGAAATTGTCTAAATGTGACTTTTGGATCAGAGAAGTGGCTTTCTTAGGCCACGTGATCAATGAGAATGGGGTGATGGTCGATCCCCAGAAGATTGAAGATGTGGCAAATTGGAAACGTCCTCAGAATGTGAAGGATGTGCGCAGTTTTCTTGGACTTGTTGGATACTACAGACGGTTCGTAGAAGGATTTTCTAAGATCGCTCTACCTATGACCGGTTTACTCCGCAAGGTCCACAAGAAGTTTGTCTGGAGTGACAAGTGTGAGGCCAGTTTTCAGAAGTTGAAACAGTGTTTAACCTTTGCACCTGTTCTAGCGCTGCTAGAAGGAAACGATGGGTATGTGGTCTACAGTGATGCTTCTAAAAGTGATTTGGGTTGTGTATTGATGCAGAAGGGCAGAGTGATTTCTTATGCATCTCGACAACTAAAAACCTATGAAGAAAAGTATCCTACCCATGATTTAGAATTGGCAGCAGTGGTGTTTGCGTTAAAAATTTGGAGACACTATCTATATGGTGTAAGATTTTAAATCTTCACGGACCACAAAAGTCTCAAGTATATATTCACTCAGAAGGAGTTGAATATCAGACAACGACGCTGGTTAGAATTACTCAAGGACTATGACATTGAATTGCTATATCATCCAGGCAAGGCTAATGTTATAGCCGATGCGTTGAGTCGAAAGACACCGCATGAGACAGTTGTAGCACTTCTCACTGCTCAAGTCAAGCTGAACCAATTGACATGTGAGGCTGAAATCTTGTATGATCAACGTAGAGGATACATGAGTATGTTGGAAATTCAGGCTACGCTACTTGATCAAATACGAGAAAAGCAGATTGATGATATCATCCTGGTAAAGCTAAGCAGCGAAGTATTGAGCGGGAAAGCTCCCGGTTTTGTGATTTAAGAGGATGGATCACTTTGGTTTCAAGATCGCATATGTATGCCTGACGTTGATGGTCTTCGCCAATTGGTGATGAGGGAAGCCCATTCATCAGCTTGGTGATGAGGGAAATTCAGGCTACGCTACTTGATCAAATACGTTGATGCTCCATTTGAAGCCTTGTATGGTCGGAAGTGTAGATCACCAATTTGTTGGGATGAGAATGCCGACAAGATTCTTCTCGGACCAGAATTGGTTGAGAGAACTGCTGCAGATATTGCATTGATCAGACAAAGAATGTTGACAGCCCAGAGTCGACAAAAGTCTTACACAGACCTGAGGCATAGGAATGTCGAATTTGAGGTTGGCGACAAGGTATTTGTTAAGGTATCTCCATCCAGATGAGTATTCAGATTTGGTAAACGTGGAAAGTTTAATCCTCGCTACGTGGGACCATTTGAGATTCTTGATAGAGTAGGATCTCTAGCATACCGGTTGGCATTGCCGCCATCAGCACATCCTGTGCATAATGTGTTCCACGTCTCTCTCTTGAGGAAATATATGCCAGATGAATCTCATGTGCTGAGCTATGAAGATATTGAGATTCAGACAGACGGTACGTATGAAGAGGCACCCGTACGCATTCTAGAGCGTCGTGTGAAGCAGTTACGCAACAAGGTCGTACCTTTGGTATGAATTCTGTGGTCCAAGTCAGGAACCGAGGATGTTACCTGGGAGACTTGGGAAACGGAAGAGGATATGAGTAGACGCTTTCCCGAGATGTTTGCGACCTAAGTTTCGGGGTCGAAACTTCTTTTAAGGGGGGAGTGATGTAATATCCCGTATATTTGTACGAATAAATTTTGAATTTTCTTAAGCCCGTATTGCAAGCCAGATTAAATTCGGGGATGTATGAACATTCGGTGTAATGTTTGGTCTTTGTAATATTTTTCTGAGCAATATAAAATACAGTTAACGTATTTTTGGGTTAAATGATCGTTCGTGTACAAATATATTTAACCTGGGGTTAAGTAAAACTTACCACTTATGGTAAGTGACGACAAAAGCCAAAAGAGTCGGCCAAGGCCCTCACCGCACCCGGCGGCAAGGCCATTACCGCGCCCCGCGGCCACCTCTGACGCGCAGCCATTTGCAGCTGGCAACCAACTTGACACGCCTGGCGCCTAGCCTTGCTGACTCGTCGGGGCTACAAGGCCTAGCTGGTACACGTCTTGGGGCACTTGTCTTGCAAGGGCTCTTTATGGTTTTCTTATAAAAGGAGAGACGAAGCCATGGGAGAAGCCAGAAGTCGGCTCCTCACCATCTTCTTCCTCCTTTCTCTGTCAGAAAATCCAGAAATCAGCTTCTGAGCTGAACTTCGAGCTCCGTTTGTGATCGATTCTGTCATTCGTTTGGCGAGATCAAAATTGCATATTGAAGGTGAAGTGTAGCTTAAGAGGGTGAGAAGAATAGCCAAGCTCGATTTGAACTAGAAGTCGATCGAAAGTTGGTAAGAAAACCCTTAAAAATCATTGTTTTCACCTTCGAATTTTGTGACTTTTGCTGAACTTTGAATCCGATTTTCGTGGTTGTTTGGGCTTTGTTTTGATCCGTTCTCAGGAGGCTTTTGAAGCTTGTTGGAAGCTTAATAGGGTGGTAGGATCGAACCAAGAAGAATCGAAGCCAGAGGGGTTCGATTTGGGTGAGTTCTCCCCGTTTCTAACGCTGTCATCCGCCCCTGCCTGTGCGCCGCACCCGACGGTGATGTGCCTGCTGCCCCCCGCGGCAGCCATGCCGGTTGAGTGTTGTGGTGTTGGGCATAGGATAAGGCCCCATTCTTTGATTCGTATTCCATTAGATTCGTATATATAGATATTGAATCTAAATTGAGGTCTTGTTATGGGTCGTTCCATATGGATTTATTATCCAGGATCTGTTCCCGTTCCGGACTCGGAAACCCTTTTATTCTAAGCTTTCGAAGCTTTCGTCAGATCCAAGGCAAGTGGCGGTTCGCTCTTGCTTATCATTCAATATTTCTATTAATTATCAATTGCTTAATTGTTAATTAATTTGGATTGATTATTGTTCATGTCTGGAATCGTTTTATGAAATATCTTTGGAAAGATAAAATGAATATTATAATAGGTTGTATATCTGCTAGAACAACGCTATTATATATATATATATGATCTAGATTGAAATATATCTAGGATGTTGGCCTTAATGGCTTTATTATGATTGAATGTTATGAACTGCTTAGTTAGAACGAGTATTCGTAGGAACGCTACTCGGTATCTCTCAGTGAGTACTAGTCGTTTCTTTATAACCAAGTGGATGGGATGTCCAGGCCCCAACACTTTTCTTTGGTCGTGACCTTCTCCTATCCGAGTATAGGGGATGTGCACAACAGCTGGTGCCAATCTCTGGGATTTAGTCTCAACTCTCTATATCTCAATATCCGCCGAGGATGAGATTTTAAAAGCTTGAAACGTGAATGAGCGTTTTGGAATTAAATAAGATAAGTGCCCGAGTGCACATAATTAATTTACCTCCGACGAGTAGTGCAGCTAGGTGATAGTGCAGCTAGGAAACTCGCCCTGACTTGAATGTAGTACGTTCTCTTTCCGATCTGGATTCGTATCATGCGGTGATTCGCATTATACGGTGAGGTTGGTCATGGACCGAAGCATCTCAGTCAGTCTTTAAATGTATATGTATATGTATATATATATATATGAACTTATAATGTTCCAGACATTGTCATGCTTCCGATAAGACTCACTCTTTTGGAGTCTTCTCTTGGATTAATTCCTATAAGACTCATTTCCGTTGGAGTCTTCTCTTGATCATGTCTTTTGAGATATTCCAGTAGAAGTATGGTGGTTGGCTATCGTTATCGGTTATTATCCGAGAAACGATGAGTCTAACCCACTCTGCTTTGTACCCTTGCTAGTCTTTCATTAGACTAACCCACGAACATTGTTCTCTGCATGTGGGCTGGTGTCATCCGTTCGATTCGGCACATCAGATAAGTTGCCACCCAGTGAAGGCTAAAGAACGACTATGACGGGAAGTGTTTTTGACAAGTTTATCCAGGTTGAGATCCGTGGCATTGTTCGCCATGGTCAAGACTTGCTTTATCTTTAAAAGACTTCCGCTATGTTATTTACTCTGAAAACAATGTTTTAACCTACGGGGATTGGGTTGTAATCTCCTGACTTATGTTTTAATGGATGGTTTGTGGATTACATAAATGTTATTTATGATTTGAATAATCCGGTTTAGCCTTGGGTGGTTTCGGAGGTGAAATCCGGGATCACTGGCGATAATGCCTTTCCAAAAGGGTTATGAATTTGGGGGCGTTACAATATCATCCAGGAGAGGTCTTATTTTCATAACTAGAGTCTTGGAAATAATCTTCAACATGGTGTTACAACAAGAAATGGGTCTAAATTCCTTCACAGAAAAAGGAAGATCCACCTTAGGAATGAGGCAAACAAAGGTAGCATTTGTTTGCCTCAACATTCTCCCTCTTCTGAAAAATTCTACAATAGCTGCCTCTATATCTTGATTGATAGTATCCCAGCTGTTCTTGAAGAACCAACCTCCAAAACCATCAGGCCCAAGAGACTTCAGATTACCCAAACCAAACACCACATTCCTCACCATCTGAGCATTAGGAATTTCACATAAGCTGCCATGACAATCTGCACTGACCTTGGTACCTTCATACCCATCAAAACAAATAGGTGATTGAACTCTAGTCGTATAATTGATGGTGGGAGTTGTTGCAACATTGTGAATGAGAAGGTGATAAAGCACCTCAATCTGGCCACCACCCCACATCCACAACCGTATAGCCTTCAGTGGATTTCCGAGGGAAAGGGGAATGTTATGGTTCACCGCCAGTGCCTCATTGAGTTCTCTATTGGCTACTACCGAGACAAGGTGTTATGTGATGTGATTGCTATAGACGCCACCCACCTCCTCTTGGGCCGTCCTTGGCAATTTGACAAGAAGGCGCTCCATGATGGGTTTTTGAACAACTATGTGTTGATGCACAACTCGAAGAAGGTGACTCTCCTTCCGATGTCCCCGAAGGAGATTTTACAAGACCAAGTGGACCGCAACCGTGTGAAGGCTCTCGAGAATGCCAAGGGCAAGAGCCTTTCGAGCCGTGAAGCCGCTACACCGCAACACCTAGGCCAGCCACCGGCCAAGGCCAAGATAACTCCGGTTCCTCCTTCGGGTCCCGCTTCAGGTGCCGTATCATCTTCGGCACCCATCAAGGGCACTTGCGAGCCCCGACTCCTCATGGCCCGCCAACGCCACCTGGCGCCTATCTTGCACGGCCGACGTCCGTGCTTTCTTCTGGTACCTAACCCTTGCTTTATTGTACATACTGATTTGTTAGAGTTACCCTCTGCGGTTGCTACTTTGATGTAGGAATTTTCAGATGTGATACCTGATGAGCTTCCCATTGTCTTGCCCCCGGTGTGTGGAATCGAACACCAAATCGATTTTGTGTCGGGCGCTTCTTTGCCAAATCGGGCCCCATATCGTGCTAGCCCCGAAGAGACTAAGGAACTCCAACATCAAGTTCAAGAGCTCATGGACAAGGGATATGTCCGTGAGAGCCTTAGTCCTTGTGTTTTGCCCGTGATCCTTGTGCCCAAGAAGGATGGCTCTTGGCGAATGTGTGTAGATTGCCGAGCCATCAACCAAATCACGGTCAAGTACCGCCACCCGATCCCTCGCCTTGATGACATGCTAGATGAGCTTCATGGTGCCACCTTGTTCTCTAAGATCGATCTTAAGAGTGGCTACCACCAGATCCGCATGAAGGAGGGCGACGAGTGGAAGACTGCCTTCAAGACCAAGTACGGTCTCTATGAGTGGCTCGTGATGCCTTTCGGCTTCACCAATGCCCCAAGCACCTTCATGCGCCTCATGAACCAGGTTCTTCGGGCTTACTTGGGCAAGTTTGTGGTCGTCTACTTTGACGACATCCTGATCTACAGCAAGAGTTTGGAAGAACATGTTAGCCACCTCAGGTCCGTGCTCGAATGCCTCCGAAAGGAGAAATTATTTGCTAACCTTTCCAAATGCTCTTTTTGTGCCCCTTATACTATCTTTCTAGGTTTTGTGGTGGGACGCGACGGCTTGCGCGTCGATGAAGAGAAGGTGTACGCCATTCAAGAGTGGCCTCAGCCAACAACGGCCACCATGGTCCGTTCTTTCCTTGGCTTGGCTGGGTTCTACCGGCGTTTTGTGCGGGACTTCAGCACAATTGCGGCGCCACTGCATGAGTTGACCAAGAAGGGAGCTAAAGTGGAGTGGAGTGATGCGCACGAGTTGGCATTCACTACACTCAAGGATCGCTTATGCAATGCTCCTCTGCTTCAGCTGCCCGATTTTTCCAAGACCTTTGAGGTGGAATGTGATGCCTCCAACCACGGCATAGGTGGTGTGCTTCTCCAAGACCGACGCCCCATTGCCTACTTCAGCGAGAAGCTCTCCGGTGCCACTCTCAATTACCCGACGTATGACAAGGAGCTCTATGCATTGATCCGGGTCTTGAAGACGTGGCAACATTACCTCTGGCCGAAGGAGTTTGTAATCCATTCCGACCATGAGGCTCTCAAGTATTTGAAGAGCCAAGTGCATCTCGGCCGGCGCCACGCCCGATGGGTTGAATTCATGGAGACCTTCCCCTATGTGGTGAAGTACAAGAAGGGCAAGGACAATGTGGTCGCCGATGCGTTGTCTCGGAGGTACACTCTTCTCTCCCAACTGGATGCCAATGTCCTTGGGTTCTCTCTTATTAAAGAGTTGTATGCACAAGATGTTTTCTTTGGTACAATCTTTGACTTGTGCATACAAAAGGGAGAATCTGAGGGATTTTATGTGAACAATGGGTTTTTGTATAAAGCTGGCAAATTATGCATACCCGACACCTCCATTCGTAGACTTCTTATCCAAGAAGCCCACGAAGGATGCGGCCACTTCGGCATCGCTAAAACTTTGGCCGTGCTCAAGGAGCACTTCTTTTGGCCCAAAATGCTTGACCACGTCACAAAGTTCTACAACAGCTATGTGACGTGCCATAAAGCCAAAAGCAAGTCGAGTCCCTTTGGCTTGTATACCCCTTTGCCCATTCTGACAGCCTCTTGGGAGGACATTTCTATGGACTTCATAACGGGGTTGCTCATGTCTAAGAAGGGGAGGGACTTGATTTTTGTTGTGGTGGATCGATTTTCCAAAATGGCTCACTTTATTGCATGCAAGATGACCAACAATGCTCAGGAGGTTGCCACTTTGTTCTTTGAGCATGTAGTCAAGATACATGGCATTCCTCGTAGCATTGTGTCGGATCGCGATGCGAAGTTTGTGAGTCACTTTTGGAAGACTCTTTGGTCCAAATTGGGGACGCGACTTTTGTTCTCCACTAGTTGCCACCCTCATACTGATGGTCAAACTGAAGTGACCAACCGTACTCTTGGCGCCTTATTGCGCACTATGTTGAAAACTAACATCCGCAGGTGGGAAGATTGTTTGCCCCATGTTGAATTTGCTTACAACAGGTCCATGCACTCGGCGACCAAGAAGACGCCATTCGAGGTCGTCTATGGCATCAACCCTGCCACCCCGCTTGATTTGATACCACGGCCGCTTCACGATGCCGAGAGCGCCACAGGTCTTGACCGTGCTGAGTTTGTCAAGAGCCTCCATGAGCGCACCCGTGTGCAACTTGAGCGCCAAGCTAAGCAATACAAGCACCAAGCAGACAAGGGACGGCGCAACATCACCTTTGAGGAAGGCGACATGGTGTGGCTCCATCTACGGAAGGAGCGTTTTCCAGCCAAGCGTCGCAGCAAGCTAGATCCCCGAGGCGATGGATCATTTCGCATCTTGGCACGCCTTGGTGACAATGCATACCGTCTCGAGCTGCCAGACGAGTATGGTGCCCATCTGAGCTTCAATGTTTCAGATCTCTCTCCATATGCTCCCCCCGAGTACGACGAGGCCGAAGCGAGGACACTTCACAGCCAAGAAGGGGAGAATGATGACTCCATGCCTACCCCCATGACTGCGAGAGACGAAGAGGACCTCCTTAGGGTGCATTCCGATGGACCGATGACTAGAGCCCGTGCTAGAAGCATTGCCAGAGCTACTCAATCTCTAGTCACCTGCATGGATGCGAGCTTCGGGTCCGAGCCAAGTTGTTCGTGGGTCTCCCTTTCGACCCTTGATTTCTAGGGGGTTATCTTGCAATTCCGCCCCGGGCCCGCTTTCTATTTATAGCTTCGCTTGTTATGTTTTGCATTCCCTTTTTAGAATGATGTAATGGATTGGGCCTTGTATCTTGGGCCCAAACCCATTAGGGTTTCCGCTTCAACCCTAGTTTTCCCTTTGTTTTCCTATAAATAGGGTAGAACTCTCATTGTAATTCTCAAGTTAAGTTTAATACAATCTAGTGGAGAGTCTCTCCTAGTTGTCACTTGGCTTCACCTCTCTCTCTCTCTTTGAAGGCTCTTCTAGCCTTTTCTCAAAGTTCTCTAAGGAGCCATAACATTGGCCTCCTTCCACCACCTCGGGTGTTCATAACGTTGAACCCCTCCTCCCATTTGCCGCCAGGGTTTGATCCGCCAAACCCAAGAAAGGGGAACATAACGTTGTTTCCCTTGAAGGAGTTCTTGAAGAAAGCCAAGAACACGAAGAACGCGAAGAACGAGTGCTTGCTTGGGAAGACAAACGATCCGGATCTAGATCGGTCTTGCTCCGCGGGGATCGATCGTATCATATATATTCACTGATATATTCCTGATGTTTACTGAGCAAATTTGTTGTGCAATATTCCCTCCCACAGTAGCAATTTTTTTTTTTTTAATGTTGAACCCTACTGCTAGAAGAAACGTAGCAGGGCTTCGTACTACTGTGAGTCGCAGCACAGTGTTGCGACTCATACGTATTTTTTTTTTTTGAAATTACACATGCAAATATAAAAGATTATAGTCACTGGCTCAATCAGCAACTATGCCCTTTTTTTTTTAAATGACACAATCTGCTTCGGTTAGAATCGTTGTTTTGTTCCGCGTCTTTTTCAGGTTAGTCGCTTGTGTGTGCAGCGACTTATTCCAAACCTCACCAAGACAGCTTATTCTCGGAATAAGTTTCATTCCAAGTCTATATCCGAAATAAGTTTCAGAAAAGTGCCTACTTTAAAAAAAAAAATCATATTTTCATGGCTCAATTTATTCGTTCATTTGGTCCCCAACAGCTATAAAGAAAATAAATGCGGAAAAAGAGTTCCCCCTACTTATATAAGGTTAGTAAGATTAAGTTAAATTCATGCATGATAGTTGTCTAATCTACTCTATGAATGATTTTATCTTCTAAACCTCCTTCAATAAATTCATTTAAAAAAAAGCTTTCAATAAGGTTAGTAAGTTATATCTATTAACATCTTATGCTTTGCGACCTCTAATTTTATAATGTTTATTTGTTAATCAAGACTGAACCCTAATATAAACAGAAGTTTGTAAATTTTAAAAAAATTATAAAAAAAAACTGGATCAAATGCATTCCGACACCATTAGTTATTGGGCTCGACCTGGCCTTTACAGCCCATTATGAAGACTATTGGGTTGCACCAGGCTCAGCCCATTTTAGAGGTCTGCTGGGTTTTGTCTTCTGATGTTTTTCTTCGTAACGGATCCCAACCAAGCGTTGATTTCTCGCCTTTGAGGCATTGATGAACGAGAGAGAGAGAGAGTAGTTATCGGCATGAAAGTTGGATCTGGCTCTGAGGAATGCTAATTTTATATGAGGATAGAGAGAAGATGAAGTAAAGCCTTTATATATGTGAATGAATGAGCAATCCCCCGCCCTCTCTTCTTTCTCTCACTATCGATTCCGCCGTTCTCCATTTCTCTCGTTTTTCCGATCTTTCCCGTCTCCCTTCTCACATCCTCCTCGATCTCTTCCGGGTACTCTCTCTCTCTCTCTCTCCCAATTTACGCTTTGACTTTTATTTTCTCGATTTATCTTTATTTGATTTGAGAAGCTAGGGCATCATTATCCCCGATTTTTGTGAATTTGGCAGCTTTGAAGCCTGTAACTCTAGTTTTATTTGTCTATTTTTCAGCTTTATAGTCGCTAGGCCTCAAATTTGATTCCTCTCGAAATAGTAATATTCATAATTCTGTTTGGCATAATTTGTATTGAGGATCGCCATGTTCGGATTTCTTGTCTAGTGAGCTATGATTGTATGTTCCGCACATAATTCGTGTTATCCTAGGTTAAAATTATTGTTGTCGACCTCTTATTTGGATTCGTCGTTTTATTTTGATAAATATGTTGTATGAACGATTTATTTAGAATTTTTTTTATGCTTGTGATGTATATGTTGTAATCTGGTAAATTACATTAGGGCATTACTTTTTACTGAGGCTTCTAAAGTATCACTATCATGCTTGCCCAAAGTTTTCTCTATAGCAATCCTTATCAGACCCTTTCTGCTGATGATAATTACTAATCTCAGTTGGTGTATGTTTAGTCGGTTCCATTAGTTACCACTTATTTATGTATTGAATAATCGGACTGTTTGCCATTGATGAGCATACACAATATTCTGAAGTCTAGTTTTGGCAGAAAACTCTGAGAGCTGGGAAGCTGAATGAGAAAATCTTGAGGCTTTTCATTGCCACTGGCGAAGAAGAGATCTTATCGTTGATCAAAGAGCTCAATATTCAAGTTGTTGTTACTCCTGTTCTTCCTACCAGTAGGTCATACTTGCCAATCCATTTTTTAGCTTAATATAACTGCATTATCTAGAACCTTAAAAATCAATAAATAATATTTTGCTCTCAGGATGCTCAGAGAGATTCTAGAACTGGTCAATGCCATCTGAGCTTGTTCGAATCCAGCAAGAAGCTAAGTAAAGGCAATATAAATTGTTATTTAGACTGCACTGTAAAATCTGGATAAATGGCCCAATCAAGCATCACAGCTGATGAGGTGGACATTGTTATAGGCGCCTTGCAGCCTGATCTGACATCCTTTATGAAAGAATGGAGTTCATTCTTCTCAAGATTTCACTTGATTATTGTGAAGGACCCTACCCTTAAGGAGGAACTTAAAATTGCAGATGGGTTTGATGTAAATGTTTATAAAAAGGCTGATATGGACAAACTGGTGGGTTCTTCATTGGCAACTCGCCTCTTTTCTGGATATTCGTGCCGGTACTTCGGCTACCTCATCTCTAACAAAAAGTATATAATCTCAATTGACGATGACTGTTTCCCCGCCAAGGATGATAAAGGCTTTCTGGTAGATGCTGTGGCTCAGCACATGTTAAACCTTGGAACCCCAGCTACCCCTCACTTCTTCAACACATTATATGATCCTTTCTGCAAAGGAACAGATTTTGTTCGTGGTTACCCATTTAGTATGAGAAATGGTGTAGATTGTGCCATCTCATGTGGACTTTGGTTAAACTTAGCAGACTATGATGCACCTACACAGGTCCTCAAGCCTACAAACAAAAACTCTCGGTATGTGGATGCCGTCCTTACTGTCCCTACCAAGGTCATGATGCCTGTGAGTGGAATCAACATTGGTTTTAACCGCCACCTGCTGGGTCCTGCCATATTTCCTGGTATAAAGTTGTCAGAGGAAGGGAAGTACAGGTGGGAAACTGTGGAAGATATATGGTGCGGGATGTGTGCCAAGACGGTCTGTGACCATCTAGGCCTTGGTGTGAAAAGCGGGCTTCCCTATGTGTGGAGGAATGAAAGGGGCGATGCTGTAGCCAGCTTGAAGAAAGAGTGGGTTGGCATGAAGCTGATGGAGGAAGTACTTCCATTTTTCGAGTCACTGAAATTGTCATCTGAAGCAGCTACACCCGAGGATTGTGTCCTTGAGATTGCAGTGTCAGTTAAGGAGAAGCTCGGCCCTACAAACGCTCTGTTCGCTCAGGCTGCTGATGCCATGATGGAATGGGTTAAGCTGTGGAAGAAAGTCAGATCAGGTTCACCCTCCAGTTAAAAGAGTTCACAAGTCCAGAAAACTTCACATTGTAGTTCTATTGCTATTCTATAGTGAATGCTTTCATTGTGATCATCAGATATGTCAAGTTTATAGTCCATGTTCTTTTTTCCCCTCTATCTTGACATCTTCTGGGAAATGAAAACTTGTGTGATGAGTGTGACTTAGTCAGGTAGGGATTTGTCATATAATCCCTATACTTGTTGGGACGACTTTTGTTGAAAACTTAAATAATAAAATTGTAATACGCTTTCAGTTTTCTTAGCAATCAGTCTTGCAACCATATTCATAGCAATATGAGTTTCTATGTTTTTCTCTGTTCCATGGGTTTTCAGTTTCTTCATGAATGTTGTAAGAACTAAGAAGGGTACATATATTAGGTGTTTATCTCGGGACAGACCCTGAACTGAGATTGGTGTGCTATTCACCGGCTAATTTTTGACAATTTTGCAATTGTTTGTAAAAAAATAACTGAGTATTATTATTATGATGGCCTCTAATGGGAAATTTTGCAATTATCTGTACAACAAATCGACAATACTACATGTTGTGTTCTACATTGTTCTAAATAAATTATTTATCTGTTGTTCTGTAAGGTATAAATCATGGCAAGGAAATCAATGTAATAACACAAGAATAAGTAATCGAAATTTATTTATCTAAGAAAAATATCTATTGGTGTGGCGAATAACGATGATCTAATGAATGGAACTACTTTTCAAATCTATATTTAGAGTATAGATTAATAAAAGAAATTAAGAAATTGTTTTGGAAAAATAATGCTTAAATCCTATTACAAAATTTAAAAATACTAAAATAAATTATATCTAACTAAATATTTCCAAACGAGTTTTTTTTTTTTTTTCGGTTACCCCAAACGAGGTTGTTAACGAGTTATCGGAAAAACATTGAAATCATAGTAATACGGGATGTGAACGTCCATTCATCCATTTTGGCACATCACTTTATCGGTATTTTTGGTACTAGAAAGGAAGAGAATGTAAATATAAAAAATAAAAAAATAAAATAAAATTAAGAGTAAAAATGGATCGGGTGATAGATCGGTGAATCATTTCCATTATCCGACCTGTAAAATAATTGCTCCATTTAACCCATCCGTCGCCCAGAAAATTTATCACCCGCATCCATCAATCATTTGTCGTGTTTTTGGGTGGATCGGTGAAATAAACGAATGTGCTATGATGTTTGTAATTTTTCTATCCAAACTTGTAGTAATCATGTAAAAGTTATATTTTTATATACGAAAACATGTAATACAAAAAAATACTACAAAAACAAGCATAAAACTTGAAAATTATCCAAAATCCAATATATAAAAAAATATAAGTACTTAAATGATAAAACATTCCAATAAATACAATAATCTAAAACAAATTAATTATTAAAATTCAAATAAATATATATATATATAAATAATAAACAGGTGAAACGGGTGAATGGGTGAGGCGGGTGGACCTCCACCCGCATCCGACCCGACTACCACACGTAGGGCTGAGCACGGGCTGAGAAAACCGAACCCGAACCAAACCCGAATCCACATGACTTCGGTTCGGGTTTCGGTCTGAATTTATTAGGATTTCGGGTTCGGTTCGGGTTCAGATTCAGTTTTTAGTGTGTTTTTATGTACGAATGCTGTTTTGGCCCGAACCCGAACATTTAATTCGGTCTTCGGTCCCATTTTTTTGGGGTTTCGGGTTTCGGGCTTTTCGGGTCGGGTCGGGTTTAGGCACATGCTCAGCCCTAACCACACGTCACCCGGTTATCACCCACCTTAGACCGGATTTTCATCCGTTTATTCGGACTGGGTCCTCAGATAGATTGAATATATGTAGATGATTTCCATCCTTCGAGAAAACCTTAGTGAAGGAAGGGGATTTTGTTTTCTTTCTCTTGTTTGGATAAAAAGGGTTTGAGGAACAAAATCTGAAATAAAATTTATTGTATTTATTTAATCATTTTTATCTTTTGAAACTCTCACTAGAGTTTTCCACCCAAACTCATCCCCTCTCATTCCTCTCTTATTTCTCCCTAAAATCCTATCTCCTCATCAATACTAACTAGAGTTGTCATTCGAGTCGATCAAGTCGGGTTCAGTTCGGTTATTTCGAATTCAGGTTGAGAATGGGTCGGGTCATTTCGGATAACAGGTCAAGCTGGTCAGGTCATTACAGGTCAGCGGGCGGTTCAGGTTAACCAACGGGTCAAGAGCGTCATTTTTTAAATATTTTGTTCACTATTTAAATATTATTAAATAGGTAAAAACTAATTTAAATATGTCAAAATAAGTTGAAATGAATTAAAATAATAATAATAACACTAATTATTTTAATGTAATTGATATTAGTAGACCAAAATCATATTTTATTTTTAATTTTAATTTTTATTATATTAATTTATGAATTTCTATATTATAACAAATTTTATAAGTACAATAATGTTCTTTTTTTAGAATATTAAGCATATTATTACTTATATGTCATTTATCATATATATTTTATGTTATATTTTATTAATACTCTACATTTATTCGTTAATTGGATCGGGTTCGGATTGGTCGGGTTCAGTCTCGGTAAATTCGGCTTCGATAACTTCGGGTTATTAAAAAATTCAGTCAGGTCAGATCGGGTCCAAAAACGAATCGGTAAAACGGATTCGGTCACTTTTTGACGGCTCTAATACTAATCAAACAAGAAAAAGTATCTACCTTTATTTCACTCCCTCACAAATCCTTTCAAATCCATATATATGATCACGCGTATGTATACTAATATATTGGATAAATTATTAACATATATTGATCTCAACCTATTGTTGCTTGAATTTGTATAGGGTTCTATAAGCAATCAATAAATAAAAGAAAGTCTAATTCTTACCTTATATAAGAAAGGCTCCAGTGAATAGTCACCTGGCAATTAGACAAATTATGTCAAGTTTGGCAATTTGATGTATAATTAATTGTCACTGGGACTCCGCCACTCCGGGAGGAATTTGTGGGCGTAGATGACACGGACACCTGATCAATTGCTTCATCCATCATCCGTACAAAACTAACGATACAAATATGTTGAAATAGTTGTTTTTCGATACTAACCATCGACAAAAACATAGCAGCTACAAGTATTGGAAAATTAACGTTGCAAATGAAGTACGTTTTCATACACCCAGCAAAATCAAGAAAATAAATCCTCAAATTCACACCAGTGTCAGTAGATGCCAAGAATAATTAGGAGCTCCTCCCGAAACACTGTGTTATAGAGAAGAAGTGTGACGAAGCATTAGTTTTTTGGAGCTCAAGCTGAGCTTTCTGTCCGGGGTAATGCTTATTAAAGGAGTTCACTGCCCCCGTCACTCCATCCTCATTCTCCATCGCCTTGGCCAGTTCGACAGCACGCTGTTTTACCTACACACCATCCATGCAAATAAACATCAAAGATCTCAAGTTTGGTCAAGATAACAACAGAGGGAAAAATAGATACCTTGGGATCAAGCATGAAGTTTATTGCACAAACCAACTTATCAAGCGAGAACTCGTCAATTGGGATTGGTGGAGGGCCTACGCCTTTTGCATGCACTTGATCTCCCCAAAAGGGCTGATCTCCGAAGAAAGGAACAATGGTTGTTGGACACTGAAGTGCATACAAAAAATATAACGAATCAACTGATTCACTGAATCTTAAATAGCGGAGGAAAACCAAGCAGCTTATAGGGATTTTGAAGGTAGATACCGCAGCTTTTAGACCTGCAGCAGTGGTTCCAGCACCACCATGATGCACCTGAAACAGAAAAGAGAATCTCAATTTCACAAAACTCAGAGCCACGGAGAACAGGTGCACATATAACAAGTGAAATAAGACAAACAATTGCATAGCAGCTCTGCTCCAAATCTTAGAGACACCAAGGGCTAATTTGAGAATAGACAATCAATAATTGAAAAAGGAACAATAGTATGGTCAACCTTGATTTATATATTACCAAGGCAATGAGAATATGCCAACTAATGTATGAAGTAATGCACACAGCAATGTCATTACCACAAACAATCATATCTAACCCCATCCAAGAACTAGCACCAAAACCATGAGATTCTAGTTGAATAACTGCCGTAGCTCTTACTACGTTTCCTATATTGTTTATGGCCACTTCTCCAGGCATTACTGTAGAAAGTGCTTGAAGTACTTCAATTTTTTCTCCGTTAAGGAAAGTAAAAATAAACCTCTAAATTGTGAAATTTGAGCAATCTTAACTTGACAAATGCACATGATCATGATGAGATATCACAAAATCATGATTTTAAGCAATTTCTTCAAAATGAAGTAAGGATACTACAACCCTAATGATTGTAAATAACGATAAATGATGCATATTGAGGACATAAATACATATGCTACTTCTATCAAAGTTCATGACATGCCACTTATTTTGTATGCGACTTCATCCATTCTTGTGAATACAATAAATTTTGAATAGAATGGACATCAGGAAAAAAGTACTTACCACGGAAGCACATTGTAAAAATAGCCAGTCATGAGGGCAGTTGTCCAAAAAGTACACTAAGTCCTTCTGTTCAGACACTAGAGAGAATAGAGGAATGGTAATAAAATCAACATACTATTCAAATTATATGCTCCTTCACCCCTTGTACTTTTTTTAGTTTCTCCACCTATACTATATAGTGCATAGCATAAGAAAAAGGAAAAGCGTCTTACAGTTCCCAAGACCACCCCATCCTTTATTAATGATGCCCCTTTGACCAGTCTTTTCCAAAGCTTGAACGATGATCTCAGTCATTCTCTTTGGTTCTTGGACTGGCTGATAACAGGACAAGATTAATAAAAACGCATGTCAAATTATTGGGAAACAGAAGTTGGTACATATTGTATATCTTAACAAGAATCTGAGCAAGAAATTCATATAGCTTAAGAATACTTGCATGGCCAAGGACTGAATTTAAGGAGTTCAATACAAGAGAGACTCACAAGACTCCCAAAACCAATATAAATTGGCTTCCTAGGATCTTCTGAAAGCCATTTCTCAAGCTCTTCTGGAGGTTTGTAATTTGATGCAAGGTCAAGGAAACAAAATCCAACAACATCAATTTCCGGCCCCCAATCTGGCATGACAAAGATGTGATATTTATTTGGGAGCATCGGAATAAACTAGCAACAGGCTAGCAGTCTTCTGCATCATACTTCACAGTTGAAAATATAATATAGACAAGCACCACAACCACACAAAACAGTCATTATTGCACATTACAAGTCAAACAGACAAGAAGTACAACCTAGTCCGTCTTCTCATCATCGAGGTCCACAAAGGATGATTTGACAACATGAATATGTCGACTTCCCAATAACAGGAAGAAAAAATTGAAGGAAATGAGGGTCTTTTACATATCATTTCTAGGAAGTAAGTGATGACCAAATGATCATTATAGTCAGTTGAGCACTTGATTGTAAAAATTAAGGATTAGCTAAACAAACAACCATTTTCTTGACCGGAAGAAATGGGAATAGTGTAACACAGCATGATTGGCACATTTGTCAGATTTCTCTACGAGGATGGTTATGTTAATTGCTATTCATAAGGATTTGAATTTAGACCACCACTCTTCCTTTTCAGTTCTCAATAAGAAGAAAGGGGCCTGCAAGTCTTAATGGTACATGACTAATTACTCCAGCCATGTGCCTTATACATGTTATCACTTAAACTCTGGATCAATAGTACAGAACCCAAAAACCAGACCTTGTCCTGTGAGAGGACTGTGGTGTTGTTTAAAAGGGTTGGACAATACTACCAACACCAACAAAAGATCTTCCATTACAGGTCTCAATAAGAAGAGACCTGAAACAGCTTCATTTGTACGGAACAAGTTACTCGAACAACAAAATTATACACAGAACATTAAATTGTCCAATTTATAAAAATTAAGTTCACATGAAAGAGACCCATTTTGTTTCCATTTTCAACTCCAACAAAATGAGTTCCAGAACTATAAGCTTCAAGAGTTTGTAAGGAACAAACATCTCAAACTTCCATAAATACTATGTTACACGAAAACGGATATGGAAACAGGAAATGGAAACAATACCACCACTGGAAAAGTCAATTCTATAATTACGTTTTACATAGGGTTATGTACCATCAAGCATATATATAAACACATACATATTTACCCATTACAAAAAGCGAAAAAATCAAAATATATTTTGTAAGGCTTAGAATTCTGACATCAAACACTGGTTGAGTCGTAATAAGAATTTGCATTTGATGTGATAAGAAATCACAAGGCAAGTATGTCGACAACAACTAGAGCTGTCAATCGGGTCGGTCAAGTCGGGTTCGGTTCGGTTATTTTCGGTTCGGGTTGAGAACGGGTCGGGTCATTTCGGATAACAGGTCAAGCCGGTCGGGTCAATACAGGTCAGCGGGCGATTCGGGTTAACCAACGGGTCAAGAGCATCATTTTTTAAATATTTTGTTCACTATTTAAATATTATTAAATAGTTAAAAACTAATTTAAATATGTCAAAATAAGTTGAAATGGATTAAAATAATAATAATATTATTAAATATTTTAATGTAATTGATATTAGTAGACCAAAATCATATTTTATTTTTATTTTTTATTTATAAATTTCTACATTATAAAAAATTATATAAGTACAACAATGTTCTTTTTTTAGGATATTAAACATATTATCATTATTTATATGTCATTTATCATATTATTTTATGTTATATTTTATTAACACTCCACATTTATTCATTAATCGGGTCGGGTTGGTCGGGTTCGGTCTCGGTAAATTCGGGTTCGGTAACTTCGGGTTATCAAAAATTTTGGTCAAGTCGGGTCGGGTCCAAAAGCGGGTCGGTCGGGTCGGTAAAACGGGTTCGGTAACTTTTTGACAACTCTAACAACAACACAATCATATATCTGAATTCATATTCTTTAGTAGGAATTTGGAAAACTTAAGAATACATGTGAAAACTCATTAAAGCACAAGAAGGTTGCAATCAACCACACCCCATAAAGCTTATCTACAAGTAACAACAATCCATTGGCCAACACTTCAGAAGGTATGCACTTTACTTTCAAGTATGAGTTGGGGAACAATAATAAATGCCAAGTATCTATCAGAGCATAGAGAAAAAAAGGTAGCCAATCAATCAACAGACTCTGCTTGCATTGAGGGAAAAAAAAGTACAGAAGTCTGAATATCCTGACCTTTGGGTTTTGGAACGAGATGAGGGCTCCAAATATATCCATAAGGCAGGTCGGGGTAGCTATGAGATCCACTCAAGTAAGAGACACTTCTCAGCTTCAGTTTTTTCTTTCTAAAATCATTGATGATATCCCGCATCCCAAGCCAAATTAGTCCATCAACTATATAATATGACAGCTGAAAAACTTGTTCATTAGGTAAGTTAGAAAGGCAATTCTATTTGAGGTAAATTAATGTTGAAATAATAATGCACAAGATAATGGTACCCTATTCGCCATAGGTTGCTTAACACGAGATAGTGGGTGTGGAAATTCACTAGTAGGCCTGCAATTGAGAGGTAATACCACATTAATCATAAGAAAGTTGGCATTCTTCTAGTCTAAAGACAACAATCAATCTCAGGGAGATTTAAACAAGACCAATGGTCAAGTTTACCATAAAACGTGTGGCCTGAACAATAACTTGCTTCATACACAAATAAGAGATCTATTATGAGTAATAGTATAACTTACAAAAGCTATCAGTGAGAACAACTTACGTCCACGGCATTGTAAAAAATATGTGAAGTGGTACTTGGAGAGCCTCTGCAACATGGGTATGTCCTGAAACAGATTTCGATCACTTCAGCAGTGAATTCCTGTAAGAGAACTAAAGAATTCAAAATGAAATAAATCAATTATATGAAACTGATCATGGACCACAACTTTCTTCTAATTTATTTTAAAACAAGAAGAAAAATGTGCACCATCAAAGGTCAGAGTTTAGGTACCCAAAGATTCTGTTCCACTATTCTCCTTTCAAAGGTGATTTAATCAGATCACGAGAAGCAGAAAAGAAAGCCTTATTTCATCTAGTTCAACCTCAGAGAAAAAGTAATTGGAAGTTTAACCTGAAGTTTCTAGATGCTAAAGCCTAAAGAAAGCACATGTAAAAAAACAGAAGAAGAATGGATAAGAGTTCAGTTGAAAATTTTCATTACTTCAGTGATGTATCAAGCCAACAAGACTATATATGAACAACACTTGCACATATGGACACACCAAATAAAAAGCCACAAGTTCATGGCTCCATACCAGAAGGAAAACTAAACACTTGCATTTTACCTATATATAAATTGATTGTCCTCATACATAGCAGTATAGCACTGACTAGACATTCATATAGCCTATCCATTTTTCTGCCGTCTAAACAAAATTACTCACTAGTCTAACACCAAATTTATATCAAGTCACCAGAATTACCCCATCCATTTATGTAGGCATGGCTCCACACTCCAGATTTAGAGCATTTTGAACCTAATAGGATCACTATCCTCGAGAACTTGGAGAACCAGGTAGCAACAAGAAGTTAAGAGCTAACCATATGCTGGTGGATTGGCAATAATTGCATCTGGTTCAAACTCGATATTTGAGTCTGGATCACGATTCTTGCATGCTGGATATAGAGAATCTATTATATCTTTTATCTGTTTCCTTTGAATAGATATTTCTGAAGGATCTGATGGCAAGAATCCTTTGTTCTTGACCATATCTGTAGACAATCAACAATAAATGAGAAAAATAGTCAAGCTTGTTATAGCAACATTGTGCAGGCAACAAATAAATACAAACAGATGTTTGCACATTTAATAGTTTCCCACAGAGCTTCAACTATAGGAAATTAGATTTTCAAGCAGTTAAACTGAGAAGTCAATATGCCAGCACTTTAACATAAAATTTACTACAGAAAAACATGCTGCACTTATGAAATGGAAATGCAAATAGAGATGAGAACTACTATCCAAAGGCTACCCAATAAAGGACATTACAATAGTAGCTGCTAGATTCATTATTGTCAAATGTAACCTAGCAAGTAGCAACACATCTGATTCTTGAACTAAATTGTTCTTTTCAGTATAAGTATGACCATCAATATGATACGCAATTTCAAGATTGTAGCTAAACCAACTTAAGGAGCTGTTACAAAAAGCAAAGACCTTGTGACGTGCTTAATAATTATTTATGATGCAACATTTTAATACTATCACTAAGTGGTGTAGTAAGTAGCTCCCTCTAGGAACTTGAAAGCAGAATAGGCTAGCCAAGGAAAGAATAATCTGATACTTCCTTTCTATGTCTGCAATATTTAAGAATGAAAATTAGATCACTTACACCCAGCAAGAACTTTAGGATCTCCACCCAAAGGATAGAACTCCAAGCCCCCAGACAGGACAAACTCTTTGAAATTACTATGAGTAGCCAATCTAACTCTATGGCCATGTTCCTGAGGAAAAAAGGTCCAAACAGACACCAAGTAGTAATTACTGATTGCTAGACAAATTGACATGTACAAACTACAAAGGTATTAGACAATAGGCACAGACCTGCAATTTCTTTCCAATAGCAACAAAAGGCTGAACATCACCTCTAGTTCCAACAATTAGCATCACAATCTGCATTGGCGGAAGGTCTTGAAGGTCAGCTGACTGATCTCCTTCTTCCAAGGGTTCACCATGTACAACCCCAGTCTCTAAATGTGCACTGGGAGGTTTAATGTCTCCCGGAACATCTAATTCAACAGTTCCATCATGTTTAACAGTAGCTACCCGTTTCATCCATTTGAGCTGCAATAGGTAATTGGTTTTGATAAACCGGTATACAAACACAGATGTGGTGGTTAGTGAAAAGAAAATTGCTGAGTACAAGGATAAAAACTGTCGTATATGAGATGTTGATATCTAGTCAACAAAAGAAATTGCAGACCAGAAAGATAACTGTAGTTGAGACTTGAGAAAGACAATTTTGTTCGGGAAGGAGGTGAAGACAGCACGTAAAGTAACAGGCAGAATATCACGCTATCATTTATAAGTACTGAAACGCAGCAAACAACTCACCTTCTTCCTGATAGATACTTTTTCATCAAAAAGTCTCGACAAGAGCAAAGCAAGTGAACGACTCTTCTTGTCCCGTCTAGACTTTTGATTAGATGACAATGTTTCGCCAGGCACGGTGTTCATTTTAGATGGATCATCATCAATAGTCCCTAAATCGTGGCAAATCAAAAGCATAAGTAACAAAAGCCAAACAAAGAGGGGAAAAGTGGCAAACAACACAGATTTCCTAACTTTTCCAATACGAAATTGTGCGGATGGAACTTTCGCTATAAACAACAATGAAGTTCATCAAAAGCAAAGAGCGTCAACTGCTTACAGCCACGAAATTGAATTCAAATAGGAATAAGCAAAAGTAAACCTGAAAAATTCGAACTGCTAGTGGTAAGACCCTGGGAACCGCTATCCGCCTCTCTCTCAGATGAACCGTTCCCGATGACGTCATCACCGACAATCTCCACGGCAACGTCGAGGTCTTCGCCGGAGATTTCGAGATCAACGTCGACCGGGGCTCCGGGCGAACCATAACCGGAACCAGAAGAAGTAGTACAACTATAATAGCGGCCGCGTGACGAAGACGAGTCGTCCGCCATTATCGCACTCGATGAAAACAGAGAAGCGGAATATTTCTCCCTATATATCGAAAATCGACGATGAGGAGAGAACACAATGGAGAATGATGTAACAGACGCTAACGAATAACGCGGCGTATTACACGAGGGAGAGAGAAGTAGGTTCGGGTGGTCGGAAAGGAAACCTAACCAGAGGGGATTGGTTAACCAGACTATCACCGGGAAAGGTAAAGAGGGGAAGAATTGTGAAAAGGAGAGGAAAAGTGCTCGGGTGGACCCCACGTAAGCGGTTTAACAAATTTCATTAACAAGACACCTCAGCAGAGATACTTTAGACGTTGGTGTACTGTGTGCGTGCACGTCATTTTTTATGGGATAATAGACTGCTAATATATGTACTACATCATTTGTCCTTTTATATTATAAAATTCTATGCAGAAATTTGACGTATGTTAGATTTCTGCATAGAAGATCAAATTTTTCTATGTAGGTATCTTGCGTACAGAATATAATTGTTGGAGATAGGGAGTTGATTTTTTTAAAAAAATTTGCCTCCTACTCCGGGATTTGGCTTTTTTTTTGGACGCAATCAAGTGAACAATATATTTTTTTAAATCTGCATTTGACTCTAGTAATAGGCGTTATCAAGTAATCAAGGTTACATAGCAATAAATTCGTTTGTATCATGAGATTTCAATATACTTTTATTCATGTATATTTCTCTACCAATTTGTTTGATATTATCTGTTTGTTATTATTATTCTCGAAAATCACATATAATTATGGTTATATCTTATAGTTATATCCAATTTGGTTATATCCTATAGTTATATACTATGATTATATCTTATAGTTATATCCAATTTGGTTATATCTTATAGTTATATCTAATTTGGTTATATCTTATGGTTATATCCTATAGTTATATACTATGGTTATATCTTATAGTTATATCCAATTTGGTTATATCATATCGTTATATCCTATAATTATATATTATGATTATGTCTTTTAGTTATATTCAATTTGATTATATCTTTTGGTTATATCTTATAGTTATATATTATGTTTATATCCTTCAGTTATATCCAATTTGGTTATATACTATGGTTATATCATATAGTTATATACTATAGTTATATCTTATAGTTATATCCAATTTGGTTATATCCTATAGTTATATACTATGGTTATATCTTATAGTTATATCCAATTTGGTTATATCATATCGTTATATCCTATAATTATATATTATGATTATATCTTATAGTTATATCCAATTTGGTTATATCTTATGGTTATATATCCTATAGCTATATACTATGGTTATATTATTTAGTTATATACTATGGTTATATCGTATAGCTATATACTATGGTTATATCTTATAGTTATATCCAATTTGGTTATATCTTATGGTTATATCCTTTAGTTATATACTATGGTTATATCCTTTAGTTATATACAATGGTTATATCCTATAGTTATATATTATGGTTATATCGTATAGTTATATCCAATTTGGTTATATCTTATGGGTATATTTTATAGTTATATACTATGGTTATATCGTATAGTTATATCCTATGGTTATATCGTATAGTTATATCCAATTTGGTTATATCATATCGTTATATCCTATAGTTATATACTTTGGTTATATCCTATATTATATTTTATAGTTATATACTATGATTATATCATATAGTTATATACTATGATTATATCTTATAGTTATATATTATGGCTATATCATATATTATATTTTATAGTTATATCCAATTTGGTTATATTCTATAGTTATATAGTATAGTTATATAATATATTATATCATATAGTTATAATGGTTATATCATATAGTTATATACTATGATTATATAGTATAGTTATATCCAATTTGGTTATATCTTTATAGTTATATCCAATTTGGTTATATCATATAGTTATATAACTATAAGATAGATGATATAACCATAGTATATAACTGTAGAATATAACCAAATTGGATATAACTATAAAATATAATCATAGTATATAACTATATGATACAACCATAGTATATAACTTATATACTATGATTATATCTTATAGTTATATCTAATTTGGTTATATCATATAGTTATATAACTATAAGATATATGATATAACCATAGTATATAACCAAATTGAATATAACTATAAGGTATAATGATAGTATATAACTATATAATATAACTATAGTATATAACTATATAATATAACTATAGTATATAATTATATGATATAATATAGGATATAACCATAGTATATAACTATGAAATATAACCATAAGATATAACCAAATTGGATATAACTATGAGATATAACCATAGTTATATGTGATTTTCGAGAATAATAATAATAAATAGATAATATCAAACAAATTAGTGGAGATATATACATGAATAAAAGTATATTGAAATCTCATGATACAAACGAATTTATTGTCATGTAACCTTGATTACTTGATAACGTCTATTACTAGAGTCAAATGCAGATTTAAAAAAAATGTTCACTTGGTTGCGTCCAGAAAAAGAAAAAAAATGCGCCAGGATCTGGCGTACGCCAGATCCTTACGTAGGAGGCAAATTTCAAAAAAAAAACCAACTCTCTATCTCCAACAATTATATTCTAGCTCTACGCATGTATTTGGCGTACGTAGAGAAATTTGGTCTTCTACAGAGAAATCTATTTCTGCGTAGAGTTTTGTAGTGCGAAAGGGCAAATAATGTAGTGCATATAGCGGAGGCGTTAATGTTCTCACCCGTTTTTTATGCAGCGCACCCTTTTTTGGGCGCAATCAGGTTGCGCCAAAAAATTGGATATTATTTAAAAATAAATAAAAAATCCTTGGACGCAACTTGCGCCCAAGGTCTGGGTGAATTTTTTTTATTTTGAAAAATAATTTTCTAAAGATTATTGAACCGGTTCTTTATCTGAACCGGTTCACTTGGGTGTAGTTGCGCCCAGGAAAAAAAATGGGCGTAGTGTATTTGCGCTTGGAAAAAATAATAATTGGGTGTCCACGCTTGTATTTAAATCAACAAATGTATTTCATATTTAGATCAATTTTACTACATACTCATCGCATTATATATATCCTGCTATTTTATATTATTTGGAAAATTCAAATACCTAATAGATTTATATACTTGTGTACATGGATATAAATTTGTTTGTATCATGGAGTTTCAATATGCTTTTATTCATCTAAAATTCATGTGCATTTCTCCACCAATTTGTTTGATATTAACTGTTTGTTATTATTATTCTCGATATAACTATGTTTATATCCTATAGTTATATACTGTGATTATATCTTATAGGTATATCCAATTTGGTTATATCTTATGGTTATATTCTACAGTTATATACTATGGTTATATCATATAGTTATATACTATGATTATATCTTATAGTTATATCCAATTTGGTTATATCTTATGGTTATATTCTACACTTATATATTATGGTTATATCATATAGTTATATACTATGATTATATCTTATAGTTATATCCAAATTGGTTATATCTTATGGTTATATCATATAGTTATATACTATGATTATATCTTATAGTTATATCCAATTTGGTTATATCTTATGGTTATATTCTATTGTTATATACTATGGTTATATCATATAGTTATATACTATGATTATATCTTATAGTTATATCCAAATTGGTTATATATTATGGTTATATTCTATAGTTATTTACTATGGTTATATCGTATAATTATATACTATGATTATATCTTATAGTTATATCCAATTTGGTTATATCCTTGTATATATATCCAATTTGGTTATTACTATAGAATATAACCATAAGGATATAGCCAAATTGGATATAACTATAAGGATATAACCAAATTTGATATAACTATAAGATATAGTCATAGTATAAAACTATATGATATAACCATAGTATATAACTATATGATATAACCATAGTATATAACTATGGAATATAATCATAAGATATAATCATAGTATATAATTATAGGATATAACCATAGTATATAACTATAGAATATAATATAGGATATAATCATAGTATATAACTATAAAAATATAACCATAAGATATAATCATAGTATATAATATAGGATATAATGATATGATATAACCAAATTGGATATAACTATAAGATATAATTGTAGTATATAACTATAGGATATAACTGTAGTATATAATTATAGGATATAACCATATTATATAACTATAAGATATAATCATAGTATATTCAACTATTTAATTGGAGGAACACGAACTGAAAAATAGAATTATTTTATGGATTAAATTCTATTTTATCGTTGTTTTTTCTCTAATCTCAAATCAAGTAATCAATGTTAGACTTTATACTCGAATGGACGAAAACCCCAAAACCTAACAAACCCCCTAAAAAACACTAGAAACTCCTTGGGCGTAACCATTCGAAAACCCCAAAACCTAACAAAACCCCTAAAAACACTAGAAACTCCTTGGGCGTAACTAGGTTGCACCCAAAGGGTTGTGTGAGGATTATTTTAGGATTTTTTAGGGTTTAGGATTTTGGGTCTTTATCATTACAGTACAAAGTTTAAATTTTCAAGTTGAAGTTGGAAAAATAACTTATAATATCTATATATTAACTGAATATTTTGCTAAATTGTTTCGGACCTTGAAAGCTATGATGGTGGTTGGGGGAGTAATATATAATGTCATTACAGGATATAACTATAGAATGTAATATAGGATATAACTATTGAATATAACCATACGATATAATCATAGTAGGAAAACCCTAAACCTTAAACCACAAACCCTAAACCCCAAAACCTAACCCTAAAAAACACTAGAAACCCCTTGGGCGCAACCTAGTTGCGCCCATAGTTCTGGACGCAACCTAGTTGCGCCCAAAGGGTGTGTGGGGGATTGTTTTAGGGTTTAGGGTCTTTATCATTGTATATAACCATAGTATATAACTATAGAATTTGATTATAGTGAAACAGCCCTTTAGGGTAAAACGAAAGTACAAATAAGGGCTTTTAGATTAGAACCAAATCAATGGCCCGGATTGGATGTAAGAGGGTGTACATATTGTACAATAGGTTGCACACACCTGATTTTCTCACATTAACGTGATTTTTGCGATTTGATTTACCCAAATCACAGAGGCCGTTCACTTTCCAAAAATCACATTCACACGATCTTCCGGTTACGATCATGCTTCGTCTTCAACCTCTGCATTCGTCTCCTTGCATTCGTCTTCAACTTCTGCATTCATCTCCCTGGGTTCTTCGTCTTCAACCTCTGCATTCGGTCGACGGCCACCGATCACTGACGGTTTATCGAAAAGCGGCATGAAGAAGTCAACTCGAATTGATGACCTTTTGTGGTTCTGCCTGTGAGCAATTCACGCCTCAAAAATTTCGGTTGAGTGTGGCGGTTCACTACTCTTCCTACACGGGATTTCAATAATTTCGTTTCCTTTTCTTTGTCTTTCATTCTCGCTTTTGCTTCTTTTTGTTTCCCTCTCTATGTTTTGACATTTGTAGGTTATAATTTGCTTTTGCTTGATATTTTTGGGCGATCTGCTTGTATACAATACTGAATTGTCAAACATTAATGTATGATGGATGATTTTCACAATAGATCTAAACCCTATCTTTCTTAACCTGTGGAATATGGTACGGATTCTAAAATTTTCGTCATCAATACTATATGTTTGATGTTTGCTTGCCTTGATTGTCGTGATTTTTTTGTTAAATAGATTTGATTGTGGAATTCTAAATGTTTTTAGTTTATATATGTTACAATTGTTGGATCTTGCAGAACTCCATTGTTTCAAATTGGTCAATCCCTCAGTAGTCTATTTTGTATGTGGGATCAGGCGGAGGGAGAGAGTCAGGGAGATTTCCGATTTCGTTCTACCCAGTTTTCCTCTCCAAGGTATTGTTTTCCTAAAAACCCAAACTCAATTTTTTCAGTTTCTAAAAACTAATCTTCTCGCAATTCTTTCTAACCCGTTTTGGGAGTGTTTTTTTGCTTTAGAGTGGAAAGTTATTGATCTTTTCGCTCTTCTTATTCACGACGAAGATAATTTCCGTAATCGTCTCCGGGACTCCTCTTCACAACCAACAATTTCCAAGATGGCGTCGTTCTACCCAGCTTTAGCCCCGACAGACCACCAATCGCCTCGTTGCCTCTCATTTCTGCATTGTTATTCATGTTAACAGTATTGTTATTCACAGTATTATAATTTATGTTTTAGATATTGTATATACGATATTCAGTTTCTCTGTAGTGTTATTCATTATAATAATGTTGATATTCACGTGGATTCAGATTTTGCTTGTTGATGGTGTTGTATGAGTTATTGATCATTGATATTCACGTTTTTAAATGTGATATTCAAATTGCTTGTTGATGGTGTTGTTTTAACTGTTTACAATTGATATTCAAATTGTTTGATGTGATATTCATACAAATGCTTTTGATATTCATGTTGTATGTATGTTTCATGATCTGAGTAGTTGATATTCAAATTTTATGATCGATGTGATATTCACTATGATGTTGTTGATATTCAACATTGTTTTCAGGCCTAACTCTTCAAAGCACATGATTTCATTGAGGACAATGTATTCCCACACATGAACGAAAACCTTTATTGATGATAATGTACCCGAGTGAGTTGATGTTCAACCTACACCGGATGGGACTGTTGCACCGACGAAGAGACGTTTGAAGGTTCCTGCTCGTCTAAAAAAGCACAAGTCATTGCGTAATAGCGATATTCATGTTTGTCATTCCTAATATTCATGTAATCAATATTGATGTTCATGTACATTTTTACATGTATAACTATCTGTGTTAGTGTGAAGTGATTATTTTTTTGTTTGGGTTATGATATTCATGGTGAAACGTTGTGATATTTATACCAATATAGAATGATATTCATGGTGTAATTGATTATGTTATTCATATATTATTAAGTGGTGATATTCATATTTTAAGTTGTGCTATTCATGTCTTTAATTGGTGATATCCATATATTAAACAAAGATATTCATACAAACATAAACGATATTCAAGAAACAATGACAAAAGCAATAAAAACAAATTTACAAATCTACAATTTTGCAAAGCATTAGGACGTTGAAAAAATCAAGTGGTAATATTCATGTTTTAAGTGAAGATATTCACATCCATCGATATTCATAAACACATGAACGATATTCATAAAGACGTGAACGATATTCATGAGCGCTGAAAAATCGTTGAAGAAGAAGAAGAAAATGTATCAGCAGAATCAGGCGATTTTAGGAAAGAGAAAATATTGTGTTTTCTCGCTCATCTAACAACCTCATTTATTATCTTTTCCTAATTAAAAATTAAATAATTGCCTTATTAGAGTAGATTTGGTGGTTATACCCCTACCATATCTATTGTAAGACCTAATCATCCAACCATCCATCACCATCAATCCAACGCTCCAGATTAATACTTCTGTTTTATCATAACTCCCGTTTTACCGGAGCGTCCCTCTATAACTATATAATATATGATATAACCATAGTATATAACTATAGAATATATTATAGGATATAACCATAGTATATAACTATATAGTATAATCATAAGATATAATCATAATATATAATTATAGAATATAACAATATGATATAACCAAATTGGATATAAGTCATATAACTATAACATATAATCATTGTATATAACTATAGAATATATTATAGTATATAACAATATGATATAACAAAATTGGATATAACTATAAGATATAATCATAGTATATAACTATTATATAGGGCTATGGCTAAATACACGCGGAAAATTATCTAAACAGACGCTATTCTACACGTTTAAGATAGGCGTGTGGTTTTACACGCTTAAGCTAGGCGTATAGGGGTATTCTTGGTATTTTGAAAAGACGAAAACAGATTCCACGAGAGAGAACCAAAAACACACGCCTAAGCTAGGCGTCTAAGAAGAGACGCCTAGCTTAGGCGTTTAAGCAGACGCCTAGCTTAGGCGTGTAAGCGTGTATATTTAGCCGTTGGAAAATTCCCAGACGCTTAGCTTAGGCGTGTATATTATAGCCGTTGGTGTGCTTAACGGATATATTTCTTTCTATTTATAGTCGAAGGTCCATTTCATATCCCAGAAACTGAAATTGTTTACTCCTAAATTTTAAAGATGTATCATAGTGGTGAGGATAGTAGTGACGAACAAAACGAGTGGGTTCAAAGTGAAGAAGAAGAGGAGGAGGACGACAAATGGATGCAGTCGAAATTTGTGTTAGACGAGGAAGCGGAAGGCGATTGGGACCCTAGCGGCGAATTTTTGGTTAGTGTTTAAAAAATAGAGCTCATTCGTTCATCGTTATTTTAATTCGTAATTAGTGTCTTAAATATTGCACCTAATTAAAAAAAAAATGTTCTTTCGTTCATCGGTAATTTAATTCGTAATTAGTGTGTTAAATATTGCACTTAATTAGATAGCCAATATTTAGCATGAATTCGTAGTTATATAATTGGAAATCATATGTAGTGTAGTACATAGTGATGTAGTTATGATGAGTTGTACAAATGGGGATAGACTATTTAGCATGTATAAAATCTTGCTCTTTCGTTCATCGGTATTTTAAATCGTAAATAGTTTATTTAATATTGCACCTAATTAAAAAATTTCTCTTTCGTTCATCGGTATTTTAATTCGTAATTGGTGTCTTAAATATGGCATTTAATTAGGTAGCTAAATTTACCATGAATTCGTAGTATATAATTGGAAATCATATTTAGTGTATAACATAGTTAACATTTACCGCTACATTTATAGAGGAAAGACTATAAAGAACATTTTACTACGGACCTAGTATGTGATAGTAAGGAAGAATTGTACAAATGGGTAAAAGAAAAAGGAAAGGAGCTTGTGATAGCTTTGGTGAAGTGTAACTCAAGTCTGTACCAAATTAGTATAGTGTGTGATAGGTTTGGGCCCTGGAGATCGGGGAGGCCGAAGGTGAACAAAGAGAATCCAGAGTTGTCGGTTCCTAAAATCCGAAAGTCGAGATCCAAAAAGTGTGGGTGTAAGTTTGAGATAATGGGTGTTCGCAAGAAGAAAGAGGCATGGACGGTTGGTGAAAAGTGGATCTTGGGTGTGATTGAAGGTCGACACAACCATAAGCTACAAACTAGCTTTGAAGGTCATGCATTCATGGTTCGAATGACCGAGGCGGAGCAGGTGTGCGCTAGGAGGTGGGGAGACGGTCGCAAGATGCCGAATCAAATTGTTTCGGAATTGAGGCAAAACTTCCCGGGAAATGTGACTTCCAGGAAGCAAGTGGCCAACTTCTTGCAGAAGCTGCAGTACGAGGATCTGGGAGACTTAACGGTTACACAGTGGTCCATAAGGTTTATGGTTGAGCAGAAATACATAGTTCATCCTTTGAGGGATGCAAAGACTGATGAGGTTGCAATATTATTTTTTGCTAATATGGAGTCGCTGCGGTTGTTGAAGAAGTTCTCGTACGTGATAATCATTGACGCGACATACAAGACAAACAAGTAAGTCATTAATTGTAATAATATGTAGTTTATTATGACATAAATTGTTGTAGTATTTCATTTAAAAATGTATATTGTATTTTAAAATATTTTCCGTAGATATGGAATGCCACTTGTGGAGATTGTTGGTTTCACCAACACTCATAAGACGTTCAACATTGCTTATGCATTCACCCGGGCGGAACAGATTTACCAATACACGTGGATAATGAGGAAAGTTCGAGCATTGTGTTTGGATTTGGGAGTGATGCCTACTGCAATAATGACAGATTGTGAGAAGGCCCTCATAACTGCTATCCGGAGTGTTTACGGCACCGAAGTTCAACACCTCTTGTGTTGGGTGCATATAAAGCACAACATCGAGGCACGTGCCTCGTCCATCTTGAAGAAGAAGGAAAGTGTGGATGCCTTTGCAAACCAATGTTGGGCACTTTTTTGCTCAGCTAGTGAAGAAAGCTATGAAGAGAGGCTTGCCGTATTATGGACATCGTGGAAGAAAGGCCTTGTCGGATACGTGGAGGGCACATGGCTTATTCCGTACAAGATGAGCATAGTAAGGGCGTGGACGGATCATCATCTTCACTTCTTCACGAGGACTTCAAACAGGTATGACGTGCACAATATGTTGTTTTTTGTACTCATAGTTGTTAATGTCGTACTAACGTCATGTGATTTGACAGGGTTGAGGGGATGCACAACGTTTTGAAAGATATTATTGGCTCTAGCAGAGGGGGCTTCAACAGAGTTATCGTGAGGATTCACCATGCCATCATCCTTCAAATAGATCAGATTAGGGGGAGCATGAACCTTTCACTTTCCAAACGACCAACATATTTCGATGATGCATCGATGCCGGCAGTTGTACGAGCTACTTTTTCTAGGCTCTTCTACCAAGTGTCTGATAGGTGCTTTGATATGTTGTTGGGATATTACGATATGTTGAAGAAGGGGGAGTTCTCAGAAGAATGCAACGACCATTGGGTGAGAGATTGCCTCGGGTTGCCTTGCGTGCACAGTATTGTAAGAGCCATCATTTCAAGAACACCTCTCATTCCGTCAGACGTTCACGAGTTCTGGAGGGACTTGGAATGGGAAGAGACTCCAACCACAACACTTGTCCCTTCTGCCTATGTTCGAATGGACATTACAGAGATGAGACTTCGTGAAATGTTTGCCAGGTTAGAGATTGGGACATTGAAGAAAGGCACGACATTCCTACTAGGTGAGTTGTACGACGACTTGGAGCATCCAGAAGAGAGTACTTTGTTGGAGCCGACGGGAATCAAGTCAAATGTAACACCCCCAAATCTTAACCCATTTGGAAAGGTATTACCGCCAGTGACCCCAGTGTTCCTTACCAAGGTCACCCAAGGCTTTACCGTTTGAAATACAATTCATGGAATACGATTGATACATAATGATCAAAGTATTCAAATCAAAACATCAATCAAATGAAACATGAGTCCCGGGATTACAACCCAATCCCGAATAGGACAAACACAGAGTTTAACAAAGTACAGCGGAAGTCTTTAAACAAGGTGCAGCGGAAGTCTTTTAAATATATTACAAACAAGGATCTTGACCACAATGGTCATCTCCCAAGGATCTCAACCTGATTAAAAGAAATTATTAAAAACATCCAAAAACAATCGTCGTCTTCATAGTCAATCTAGTCTCCTCATATCTTCGCTCTATCTGATGTGCCAAATCGGACGGATGACACCAGCCCACATGCAGAGAACGATGTTCGTGGGTTAGTCTACTGAATAGACTAGCAAGGGTACAAAGCAGAGTGGTTCGAAGCAGTCGTATTAGGTTAGACTCATCGCTTCTCAAATAATAACCGATGACGATAGTCAACCATCATACTCCTATTGGAATAAACAAGAGGTATGCACAAGAGAAGATTCTGAAAGACTGAATCTTCACAGAAATCGACCCGAAAAGAGACTCCAAGAGATTGAGTCTTTAAGGAAATATGACAAAGCTGGAACGTTTAAAGAATCAGACAACATGGATTTAAAAGTTGACTTAGATGTTTCGGTTCACGATCAACCTCACCGCTTATAGCGAATCCAGATTGGAAAGAGAACGTACTCTGATCAAAAGTCGAGAACTTTATAGAATCATATAACGATGATTTAAAAACTGACTGAGATGCTTCGGTTCACAACCAACCTCACCGCTTACGCGAATCCAGATTGGTAGGAAAACATACTATGATCAAAGTCGAGACGAGCTTTCCTACCTGCACTATTTACTTAGTTGCACTACTCGCCAAAGGTATATTAATTATGTGCGCTCGGGCACTTATCTTATTTAATTCCAAAACGAACAACACGTTATAAGCTTTTAAATATATATGCCCTGTCACGCAGAACACATATCTAAGGAATGAACCTCACGGAGTCCAAACCTTCTCTATCTCGAAAGAATGAACTTCACAGAGTCCAAGCTTCTACTATCGCAGGGTCTTGCTCGCCCTTAACAGTTATAAAGGAATGAATGGACCTCTCAGAATCCATGCCTTTCTACGAATACTCGTGCTGACTAACAGTTCAAGCACAACAATAGTTCAGGATAAATCCACATAAATGCCCTCAAGGCGAACATAAATAATAGCGTCGTTCTAACAGATATACAACCTATTAATATCATTATTACAGTTTCCAAAACAGTTTATAAAACCAATTCCAGATAAACACAGTAATCATTCCAAATTAATTACTCAGATAAACAACTGATAATTAATGTAAATATGGAACGATGAGAAATAGCAAACCGCCACTTGCCTGAGTCCGCAGAGATTGAACGGAGTCTAACGACGGGATCCCGGGCTCGACACAGAGACGAATCTGCCAACTCCGGTACCTTCGGATCGACCCATACAGAAACCCTAAGTTAGATTCGACAAACAACAATACAGAACTACGAAAGGACGAAAGGAATCGACGGAAACGAAACCCGAACGAAGGCCTCGGAAGCCAACCACAACAACTCACGGCCACCATCTCTTGCCGGCGGGCGCCACCCAAATCACGGCGGGCGCCGCTCATCCACGGTGGGCACCGCTCATCCACGGCGGGCGCCGCTCATCCACGGCGGGCGCCGCCCATCTGCGGCGGGCGCCGCTCCTTGGCCACACATCACGATGGCTGGGCAACCTCATCACGACGGGAGCCGTTCCTGGCGGCGGTCGCCGTCTCCCTGGCGGCGGTCGCCGTCTCCCTGGCGGTGGTCGCCGTCGCGAACGAAAACAGAAATACGAGAGGGAAAAACTTACCCTCGACGATCGGTTTGGCTCGTCTTCCGCCTTGCTTGGTTTCTAGGCCTCTAAGGGTCTCCCAAGCTTCCTTTGGCCACCGAGAACGACACCGACCGAGCTCCGATGCTCGACTCAAGCCTTCCGAGAGGGAGCGTTTTGAGAGCGTTTTTTAGAGACGAGAGCTTGACAGCGCTTCCGCGTTTTTCAGCCCCTTTCACTCTCACCCAATGCTCTCTATTTATAGGCAAAATTAGGGTTGGAAGGGAGCTTGGGTAATAACCCTTGGTTAACCAACTTGTACTTTTGCCTCATGGATAATAGCTCTTGGACAATAACATTTGGATAAAGAATCTTGTACTATTGCCCATTAGATAACAACTCTTGGGCAATAAACTTGTACCAATCTTAACCCGCGTTAACAAAAGTCGTACACGAACGAGTACAAACTTTCAAAACATCTCGACTGTATAATTCTTCACTGAGAAAAATATTACAGATACAGAGCACATTACAGAATGTCTCAAACCTTCAGAATTAAATCCGACGTACCAAACTGGCGCTCGGGAAAAATCCAAAAAAATTCCCAAAATATCCTTACAAAATTACGGGGTATCACATCAAAAGGAAGGCCAAGTGGTGCTAGGAACAAGGAGAAGGTGGATGAGAAGGCGGAGAAGAGGGATAAGTGCTTGTTTGAGCATAGACGGGATGAGATCCACGAGAATGAGAAGAAGGCGGGGCCGAAGACAAAGGGGAAGGGGAAGGCAAGTGCATCTACTGCAGTAGTGATGGACTTTGACGACTTGCAATCCCAACCCATACTAGAAGAATCACAACCAGAAGATTTGCAGTGGCCTCAAGAACCTATTTTTCCCCTTGTTCATATGGGGGTGAACTTTGGGATTGACAATGTGGATGACTTTGGATTCCGTACATCAAGAATGTTAGAGATGTACGCCCCGACAGACATTGTGGATATCGGTCGATGACTGTATTCTTGGGGAGGCAAGAGCAGGAATATGCCAACATCCGACGCGAGATGGTAGCGGAGTTGCTTGACAATCGAGAGTTGTACGAGCCGATACGTTGCCGTCTTCGACAAGGGTCTTGGGAGGATCTTATCTTGCAAGTGAACCATTGCAGAAAACCTTGCTCAGAATTATACTGGCTTCACATGCCATTGATGGGTTTAGTGTTTGCCACACTATATCAGGTTGGTCTCGTCTTATTAACATGGGAAGTTCTGACGTTTTGCTTACCATTGAGGAATAGGACATCAAGCATGGGACCTCCAGACAAGATTTTTGCCATGGCACACGTAGGCAATCATGATCACTTCATACTGGTAAAGGTTTTTTCTAATAAAAATATTTATGAAATTAGGTTACATTGTTTTCACTACTAAAATAGTTTGTGTGTGTATATGTAGGTGGTGCTTAAGGAAGGGTCGCCAATACCGCACACACCTGGTGCGTGGCGCAGAAACACAGATCGAAACATTATGTGGTGGACAACAAAATTTGAGTTGAATTTGAAGATGTATCGAGATTACCGCATTGCATATGGTCGGGCACCAGATCCTTTTATGTATGTGGGAGACGGATCCGTTCATGTACTTGATTGATTACACGATTATGTAATGTAATATTTAGACAGCGTTGATGTGTTCATATTATTAATTTGATGTGTTTTTATTTACGTTCGAAGTAGTACAAACTCGCTTTTTTATCTCGATTTAATGGGCCTATACTGGCGCAAAGTAGTACAAAACATAACAAATCACATCCCTTGTTTCGCTCATTCTGCTTGATTCATTTTCGAGCTAATTCATCTTGATTCATTATCGATCTCCCTCTTTCGCTAATTCTGCTTGCTTCCTACAAAACATGACAAATAGTTACTTCTATCTTTCTAACACCTATGACGTTTACTTGTTAATTTTCGTAAACAATACCTACAAAGACCCTCATTCTGCTTTATAAGTTGTTTTCTTTCCTTCCACAGCTCCATAATGACCTCGTATGCCATCGCGTCGTATGGTGGATCGAACCACGCAAAGAAATCACACCCCCCCCCTTTATTATCAGGTTTGTGGACATCGTACATCCCCAATTCTGGGCATCCCCAATACCTTCTTCCGTATTGCCACTGTCGGTCACAAGTGTGAATGACCGCCTTAAAATTACAGAAGCAAAATCTCTCTCCCGTACTTGAACTCGAACTCGACGAAGATGCCATACTAACATGTAATGAGGTTTTTGTAGGGTGAAATAGAGAAGGGTGTACAAGGCTTGGGACGACATTGTTGGTATTTGTAGGATGAAATAGAGTCGTTGGAGGGTCAGCCGTTGAAAAATGACCGTTACCAGACTACACGCTTAAGCTAAGCGTGTAGGTACACGCTTAATCTAAGCGTGTACCTACACGCTTAGCTTAAGAAACACTTAGACCTTTCTTATCCTTGTCTTAGCTAATCTAATTTTGTGTAATCTAATATACTTATGTACTATAGTATATCATTATATTTCATATAGTTACACTTATGTACTATAGTATATCATTATATTTCATATAGTTATATTTATGTACTATAGTATATCATTATATTTCATATAGTTACACTTATGTACTATAGTATATCATTATATTTCATATAGTTACACTTATGTACTATAGTATATCATTATATTTCATATAGTTACACTTATGTACTATAGTATATCATTATATTTCATATAGTTATACTTATGTACTGTAGTATATCATTATATTTCATATAGTTACACTTATGTACTGTAGTATATCATTATATTTCATATAGTTTGTAACACCCCCAAATTTATAACCCATTTGGAAAGGTATTACCGCCAGTGACCTCGGTTTCCACACCGAAGCCATCCCAGGCTTTACCGGTTTAAACACAAATCATAATAAACAAGTGTGATATAAACATCATAGCTTCATTTACATCATTGTCGCGGAACCTCAATTCCAAATGCGACAAAATACAGAGTTATTACAATACAGCGGAAGACTTGAAATAATTTACAATAGTATTGACCTCAGTAGTCAATGCCCAAAGATAGTAGCCTGATTAAAACATTTTTAAACACCGTCCACGTTCATAGTCGATCTATCCTTTTTGGACCTGTATGTGCCGAAACGGACGGACGACACCACCATGACGTTGCAGATAAATAAAATACAAGGGGTTAGTCTAATGAATAGACTAAGCAAGGGTGGAAAACATTAACAATTAATCCACACAAATGCTAACACAAGCAGTTCCACATATCAACAAATCACATCAAAGCCAAAGTGCTAACTAAGTAGTTCAACACATCAATAATTCATATCAAAGCTATCAAGGCCAATATTCAGAATAATTATTTATAATATCATTGATACTAGCAGATATACAACCTATTATAATATCAGATTTTAATCATATTAATTAACCAAACTGTTCCCAATGAAACAATAAAGCAGTAAATCATCCCAAATTAATTAACAGATAAATAACTGATAATTAATTAAAATATAAAATAATGAGCAAGAGCGAACCGTCACTTGCCTAGAGTAGATTCGGCGATGAATCTGGACGAGATGACTACCGAAAATATCCTTTCCAAGGATATGGTTCAAGCTTCAGAATAGTCCTAGCAGAGTACGAGTCCACACACGATCCAGCAGATCACGTTCTAACTAACAATTTAATTATCTATCAATTAATTTGACTGGACGAATTTAATGAATTATATTTAATAAATTTTTATGATATTAAATCATAAAAATATTTATTAAATTTTCCTATAGAAAAATACGGACGAAAGAGAATCGAAATTATACCGCTCGTATAAATTTCGGGTCAAAACTGGACTGAAATTGAATTGGGCTTATTCGGCCCATGAAGCAACTAATTATGGGAGGGGCCCACTTTCACTATTCATCCTCCTTCAACCTTCCTCCTTTAACAGCACAACAACTACAGAGCATCATCGGCTCGACAACGACGCCGAAGATGGAGCTCGGCGGGAGGAGGAGCACCACCAATCGGCTAGCCGCAGCTCAACAACGGAGCACCACGCCAGGCTCGCCGGTTGGGATGAGCTCGAAACAGAGGAGAGAGAGAGAGAGAAAACGGGAGGGAGAGATGAGAGACGGGAGAGAGTTGTGTTTCCAGCTTCTCCAGATTGGACTCCTTTTATATTCCAAGGAAGATACTTGCCTACCACGTAAAAATACACATGGCCAAGCTTCCGGGAAGATGTCGTGGTGCTCGGCCACCATCGACACACAAGAGGGGAATGAGGCTACGTGCCCAGACATGAGCTTATACGTGGCATCAATCTGAAGCTTGCGTGCAACAGTGTATATGTGAAGTTTGGTATGAGTTTTTAAACCCCGGAAATTATATGTTTGTATCCAAATAAATATTCTAAATTCCGAAAATACATTGAATGTATTTTATACCACTCAATGAATTATTTCGGATATCATGGAAGTTACGGAAAATCCGAACTCCACTGAAAGCGAAATAATTACTGAACGAAGGTTGGGAAAAATTACCCAAATATCCTTATAAAAAATTTGAGGGATATTACATAGTTACACTTATGTACTGTAGTATATCATTATATTTCATATAGTTACACTTATGTATTATAGTATATCATTATATTTTATATAGTTACATTTATGTACTATAGTATATCATTATATTTCATATAGTTACACTTATGTACTGTAGTATATCATTATATTTCATATAGTTACACTTATGTATTGTAGTATATCATTATATTTCATATAGTTACACTTATGTACTGTAGTATATCATTATATTTCATATAGTTACACTTATGTACTCTAGTATATCATTATATTTCATATAGTTACACTTATGTACTATAATATATCATTATATTTTATATAGTTACACTTACGTACTGTAGTATATCATTATATTTCATATAGTTACACTTACATACTGTAGTATATCATTATATTTCATATAGTTACACTTATGTACTGTAGTATATCATTATATTTCATATAGTTATACTTATGTACTGTAGTATATCATTATATTTCATATAGTTACACTTATGTACTGTAGTATATCATTATATTTCATATAGTTACACTTATGTACTATAGTATATCATTATATTTCATATAGTTACACTTATGTACTATAGTCGATTTTCTTATAGTTGTTCATACATCTTTTTATGGTTCGATAACATTATGTTGCTCTCTCGTACACATAGGTAAGCATCAAACCACATATAACATGAACAAACATAGTAAACCAAATAAGATAAATAGATAACGTTTACATAAACACTCTGTACATATGAATCCTGTCTAATCCAAAACATAAAAACTACTGTGGCTGCGAGCCACTACCTTCGCCAGGTTCCGTGACAGAATCACGAAACATCTAGGACTAGCGAGGTGGGGGTGGGGCCATGGGGGGAGGCTGTCCAGTCAGCATATGCAGCCATAACGCCGCGTGTTGCTCGAACGTCCGTGTCGCCGCCTCAGGTGTGCGCAAATAAGTGCGGATATCAGCAGCAACCACCTGAATGCGCTGTATAGAAAGCAAATAATATTTGTCAAAATATTGCAAAATATAAAATTATAGATAAATCATTCAAATAATTCGACAAAAGTTAGCGTACCGCGACTGCGTCAACGACTGGAGGGGCGTGGATAGGGCCGACCGGACGATCACATCTAACTGAACCGGGATCGACCAATGGATGAGAACACTCATCATACCAATCTAAATAATCGGCAGACATGTCCCACCCATGTGTCGCAACCGATCCCTGGAGGTCAATCAGGGGTCTCGGGTCTGCATCCCAAGCCAGTAGAAGCTTACCCGTAAAACTCAGCTCGTATCCCTTGATTTCCGCTTTCCTGACGACCTTGGCCGGCTGAATGGGCAGAACTGGGATAGGCTGCATCATCCCAAACTGCCTGAGGACTCTGTCCAGATGGTACGGCTCCTGAACATCTACAATGCGCAGTATACCGCGAAACCTAGCAGGAGCTACCTCAGTAGCCTGGAAGTCCAACCCCACCCAGGGGGCCCAGGTAACCTGTAAAGTCAAAAAGGCAAAGTCAATACATACGTACTTTTTTAAATTAAAGACTAAGATATCGAAAATTACGTGTACTATTCTACCTCCTCGTATCTCATGCGGTCCAACATGCGGCGTATGGCGATCAAACGACCGGTGTCTCTACTGTTCGGCACCTCCGTGGCACCAGAAACAGCTCCTCCAAAGGCCTGAGGATTCGTGACATATTGTTCCCGAAAATGTGGGAAATATGCCCAAACCCAGCACTGTAAATGAATAACTAAGGACATTAATGACCAAAATATTAAAACGTAACTTAATATTTCACTAATCTATCTAATATCTTACCCTGATCAGAATCCTGCACGATGCAATGCCCTGTGCTCCACGCCTAGACCCCTGTCCCAAGTTGCGATAGACGTACGCTAGAATCCCAGCTCCCCATGCAGTGTCGCATGTGACGTCGTGGTCAAACAAAAGCACCAACCACTTCTGCTTCGCGACGTTAGTCGACTTGTCCACCAGGACAGTCGAGCCGAGAAGCAAAAAGAGGTAGTACGTAGCAATAATGCCCTCGTCACGCTCGTCACTCCTCATCCACTCCTCCAGTACTCTAGTCTCTAAATGCCCCAAAGGAATACCACCAGCTGTGTGCCATCTCTTCACCTCCTCCTCAGCAACGCCCAGATCAGCACATATGCGATGTCTCACTGCCGGCTCATCGAGGTCTGAAGTGCAGCTCCTCCCACGTATGGGAACCCATAAGATCTGGTGAATATCAGCAAGATTGATGGTCATCTCTCCGTAGGGCATATAAAATGTGTTCGTCTCGGGATGCCATCTCTCCACAAATGCAGAAATCAACGCTGCATCCATGCTGCATGCTATGCCTAGTGTGCGTAGACCGGTAATCCCGCTCTGCTCCGCCAGCCTAAACCACGTATGTGGCTCATGGCTAATGTACTGCTCGTGTGTAGAACAATGGGTTGTGCGAAAATGGATCCTCATAATCTTACGACTCTGAATTAACGGTATTCAAGATTAGTATACAATTTCGAATAAAAAACATTTATAGGTTCAACACATAAACTAAAAACCCTAAAACATACCGGGTCCTGCTCTGCCTGACGACGGGCTACCCCGCTACGACGTGGCTGCTGCTCCTGCTCAGCAATCTGAGGAACAGGAGCATCCTCAACAAATGCAGCGTCTCCTCTACGTCTCCGTCTCCTCTGCTGTACATGAGGCGACATCTGCGGAAGTGCCTCAGGAGCGGGTTGAGGTATAGGACGGTCAAATATAGCCCGAGCAATGTGTGTCTCGTAGCTAGGGAGAAGAATCAAACACCTTGGGCCTCCAGGCATCCAAGGATGGTAAGTATGTACAACAAATGGACCGGGAGGAGGTGGAGAAGAAGGACCAGCAGGAGGTGGAGAAGAAGGATCGACAGAAAGTGGAGAAGAAATATCGGCATAAGGTGTAGAAGAAGGACCGACATGGGATGGAGAGGGGACAAGAGTAGGTATCGACCCAAAAAAAGGCAGGGAATGAGAAAATGGAATGTCGTCCGTACTCAACTCTTGCGTCGGTAATGTAGGCTCCAAAGACTCGACAAAGTCATACCCTGCCCCATCACGCGACTCCTCCTCAACAGCCTCATCATCAACCGTCATGGGCTGAGCTGCCAAGTCCTCAGCGTCATCCAAATAGTCATAATCAGCGGTGCCGGTCATAGGCGGATGCGAAGATACCGCACTAGACGACAATATATCAGTGCTCACAATACCGACGCGGCGACGAATAGACTCCGATATACCAACACGCCGGGTGTGGTCAACAACAACAGGTGTCGGCTTCGTACGCCCAGTAGGGGTGATGACCGCCAATATACTCTAATTTTTTAGATACTAATTTAATTAGGGACTAATTAATACATTTAGGAACTTAAATGATTAATTTTAGAATTTATTATACTTGTTATTTTCTAAATATACTATACGAGCCAATAATTCTAATCTATTTAAAATTTAATAATGATCAATTTAAAATTTAAAATAATACCGCTCGTAGACCGATCTGACTCGATCCAGGCATCGTCGGAATTGTATATGCTACGTCCCTAGCTCGACCTCCCCTTCCACCTCGGGTCCGAGCTCCGCCGGAAACCACCAAGCCCTCCTCCTCCTCCTCTACCGCCAGCCACGAATAAATTCCGCCGAAGCTCGCACCACCGACGCCGGAACTCCCACTGCCGTCCGCAGTCGCCTCTGCGCCGCCACCGCTCACACCTCCGCCAGCCGCCTCCGCCTCTCTCGGCGTCGCGCCAGTGGGAGCGCCGCCGGTCGCCCCTTGCTCCAGAATTTCGCCCATCGCTCTGCCGCTGCTTTCGGACCTCTCTCCGCCACCAATGAACTCGCCCAACCCAGCCCAATCACAATCCATGCCTAATTTCAAACAATCAAAGCAAATGGAGGAGAGATTTCGTCGAAATCGTTTTCGAATTCAAGGTTTTCAACGCGGCGGGAGGAAGAAGACGATGTGGTATCTTAAGCGTGTGCTTACACGCCTAGCTTAGACGTTTGTCCAGACGCCTAAGCTAGGCGTCTGGTTTTACTGGCTAGTTATTGGGCCGGCCCAATAACTAGCCCATAGTGAAAACCAGACGCCTAAGCTAGGCGTCTGTCCAAATGCCTAAGCTAGGCGTCTGATTTTACTAGGCAAAGGCTAGTTATTAGGCCGGCCCAATAACTAGCGCATAGTGAAAACCAGACGCCTAGCATAGGCGTTTGGACAGACGCCTAGCTTAGGCGTCTGGTTTTACTGGGCAAAGGCTAGTTATTGGGCCGGCCCAATAACTACCACATATAACCAGCCCATAGTGAAAACCAGACGCCTAGCATAGGCGTTTGGACAGACGCCTAGCTTATGCGTCTGGTTTTACTGGGCAAAGGCTAGTTATTGGGCCGGCCCAATAACTACCACATATAACTAGACGCCTAATCTAGGCGTCTGGTCAAACGCCTAAGCTAAGCGTGTACTTCATACATGTTTTCGAAAATGGCAAGAATATCCCTCCACGCTTAGCTTAGGCGTGTAAAAGCATACGCTTACCTTAAGCGTGTAATATCGCGTACATTTAACCAATTTCTCGCGTGTATTTAGCTTGTACGTTATATAGTATATAACTATAGGATATAACGATATGATATAACCATAGTATATAACTATAGAATATAACCTTAGTATATGACCATAAGACATAACCAAATTGGATATAACCATAGTTATATGTGATTTTCGAGAATAATAATAATAAATAGTTAATAGCAAACGAATTAGTGGAGAAACATACATGAATTTTAGATGAATAAAAGTATATTGAAACCTCATGATATAAACGAATTTATTGTCATGTAACCCTCATTACTTGAAAACGTCTATTACTATAGTCAAATGCACACAAGTGTACAAATCTACCTACTAGGTATTTGAATTTCCAAATCATATAAAATAGCAAGATAGATACAATGGGATGAGTATGTAGTAAATTTATTTTAAATATAAAATAAATTTATTGATTTAAATACAAGCCATGAACTAGTTTTTTTGGGCGCAACGTAAGTGAACTGTTTTTTTATATATAAAATAAATTTATTGATTTAAATACGAATTAGCCCATTTTTTTTTTGGGCGCAACGTAAGTGAACTGTTTTTTTTTATAAAAAAAAAATCGGCCATGAACTAGTTTTTTTAACAACCCGATTCATTCACTTGGGCGCAATCAGGTTGCGCCCAAGATTAAATCTTTTTTTTTTTGAAGAAAAAAACCAGTTTTTGGGCGCAACCTGGTTGCGCCCAAAAACGGATGCGCCACATAAAAAAATGGGTGCAAACATTCCCCCCATTTTTTATTTTTGTTTTATTGCTTAAAAACTAGTTTAGTGGACGTTGCACTTATTTGTTTATGACGAAATTTGTTAACGGATTATTATTCAGATAAAAAACTTATATTGTTAATTAATATAAAAATAAATTATATATGATGGGTAACAATATAAATTGAAAATTGATTAAAGAAAGAGATAGAGAAGAATAAATCAATAGAGTTAACTTCATGTGAGGAGCAATCTTAGGGTGAAACGTGAAGAACATTTTAGGTCAATCATTTCAATATTACCATATACCGTACCACACCAAATCCCGGTCAACGGTCAACGGTCAACGTTGACCGACCGTTGACCGGTCAACACCCATAATTTTTTTTCACTTTAATTTTTTATTTTTGTTTTCCTATACGTTTTCATTATAAATTATTAATGAAAAAACTGAACAAATAGTTCTTAAAGTTGAATAATTAATATGTTGAAAGTTGAACAATATTAAAGTTAAACAATTGTATCTGAAAAGTTGAATAATTGTATCTTAAAGTTGAAAATTTTTATTTTTATAGTTAGACAATTGTGTTCGCTATGTATATAAATTTGAACAATTGTATCTCAATGTTGAACAATTTCAATTTTTTTAATAATTTTTTAGGGGTGACCGTTTTTGCTGTCTTTACTATTCTTATTTTCCTACACATTTAGGATTTAGGGTTTATGTTTTGAACATTTTAAGTTGTATTATGTTTATAGTACATTATGAACAAAATTTATAGTTCAACTTTCAAGAAAAAATTGTTCATTTTTTTAGAAACAATTTTACTAGAAAACGTGTAGGAAACAAGAATAAAAATATTTTTTTCCAAAAAAAACAAAACTGATAGTTGCTTAATGAAAACAGATGTCTAACTATAAAAATGAAATGTTCAACTTTAAGATACATGCGAATGATTTCTTTAAACTAATACTTAAGATTTAAGAATGACATGTAAAAATCTAAAATGTTTGCATAATCAACATATTCTAAAAAAAAAAACAGCCTAAAAGAAATTTGTACGAACTTGATCTAAATTTAAAGTCTTATGCTAAAAAGTAAGTCCGGGATCTACACAAAAAAAAATCAAAAATTTACAAGCAGTAGAATTTACCAAAATTAATTGATGAAGTAGAAATGCACAGCACCTCCGAAATTTCCAAAATGAATTCAACGAACTAATTCCTTAAAATCACAAATAAATATCCTAATTAGTCCAGTTAAAAATATTTGCAAAATATAATAACTACACATAGAAATTAATAGACTTTACCCGAGTGAAAAAAATTGAAATGAACGAGATCAATGGCTGCCACTCGACGACGACCACCTTTCTCGATCTGTCTCTCACAAACTCATTCCCCAGTACAATCTTTTTCTCTTTGACCTACTGCTTGCTCTCTTCAAGGACGGCGAATTTGATTTTGATTTGAGTAGAAATAAGCTTGAGCATGATTAGATTAAATAAGCCTAACAATTCTCATAAATAATTTTTTGTTAAAATCTCTATCAACTACTCCTCCGACGCAAAATATAATTCCTTTTTCCATTTTGTATATTATTTATATTTAAAAATTTTGAGATTTCTTTCAATATATATAAAAAAATATAGTCATATGTATTTTGTTTGATTAGTCTTAACGAATATTTTAATAATATTAAAAATATATAATTTTTATTAATATATAATTAAATATATTAACGATATAAAATTCATATAAATAAGTGTATTCAGTCAAAAAAAAAACTATATTTTAGGGCTGATGTAGTATTTGTGGTTAAAGTGGAGAATATCTCTCAATTTTTTTAATAAAATATGTTTTTTTCTGGGTGTGAAAAATATACTCCGTATTATATTTGACTAACAACTGATTTTAAAAATGCCCAATTATTTCACAAGCTTGCTTAACAAGCAGGTTTCTTTCGAACAAAAAAAAAAAAACAAGCAGGTTTATTTATTAAACTATTTTTTTTTCGTTCTTTTTGCACAGCTTTCTTTTTTTTGGGTCTGATCGTAGTGTACAGCTTTCTTAACAATGCAGTTTTCTGTATTCTTTCTTTTTCTTGTTGGAGAACCAGAGCATAGTGCAGATCGAGAGGCGGTGATAAGGCATGTGCCATCAATTACTCATCGGCGTGTGCACACGGGTGATCGACGGACAGATCTCCTTCACCACTCACCAGGCGCCATAACGGGCAACAACAGGAGCTATGTGAGCCCGTAGCCATGGGAGCTGTGGTCACCGATGCAACAGGAACGAATTGCTCCAGGAAACAAGCTAGGGATGGTGGGCATTTTTATGGGGGGGAGCGGGGAGGGGTTTCACGAGGTCAATTGGCTTCACGAGGTGAATACAGAGACCAATTCTTTCTTTTTTGGGGGGTTTTCCATTGCAATTTGCAAGGAATTGAGAAACAAATTGATATGGTTGTGACTTGTGAGGGTTGTTTGAGGGAGGCGGTTCATATTGGGCTGATTTTTGAGAAAAATGGGAATATTAGGCCCATGTACGTGTCCGCTTGATGAGTCGCCGGGCCACTTACTTCGTCCCTGGTAGAGAGCGTCAGAAAAAAACGACGTCGTTAATTGCTTAGATTGGTTTTTCTTTGAGAGAACCATCTATTTAATTGCGCGCGCAATTGTTCCCGCCGTATCAGTTGTTAAACGAAAACTATCCAACCGCACAATCTTCTTCCCGCCGTATCTGTTGCCAAACCAAATCAAACCGTCCCGTTCTGGTGAGTTTCTTTTTTGTTTGTTAGAAACTGTATATTTAGGGATTTGAATTTGTAAAATTTAGGCCTAAAATTGCATCTTTGTTTTCCAATCAGAAGTGGATCCGAAATTCTAATTTGTGCATTCTGTTGATTAGGCCTGGAGAGCCAGATTGCAGGTTGAACGGCCATTTAAGTATACAAAGAAAGTTACAAATGGACAAACAATAGAGATGGATACCTTGGTATAAAGGGAAGTGCAAGACAGTGAAGGTGGAGATGGTCAAACGGAAGTTGGTGAAAGCCAAAGTTGCAAGGTGTTCGGACAATTGAAGCAGAAGTGAACAACAAACACAACAGATGCAATGACCAGAAAAATTAAACAATGGTATTCTATTTCTTTGCTTCCCTAATTTTGACATGTTTTCAAAGATAAAGAGAGCATATCTAGAATTCATCCTGTTTAGTACACCAAATCACATTTTCATTTACAATCATTCTGGAACTTTGCAATAGGTTGAAGGAAATACTTGGCACATTGACATTTTCATGACCAAGATATTGGTTGGGCATGGGCAATGAATTGTACTACCATGTAGGAGCAGATTTTTTACATCAAACCTATTGAGAATTTTCGGTGGTAATACTTGAATGCATGATCACATATCAACCACTATCGTGTCATAGCCAATCAACTAGATTGATTTATACTTCACCTTTCATCACATTTCTATTTACTAACTAGAACTAGAATAATGACTTGATATAGAAATTAAGCACGTCCAAAGATATGTCAATATATAAGCAATACCTATGTTCCTCAGATGATGGTGCATCTCGTTGCAACAAGGATTTGCCCACATCTAGCATGTGACTCACTGAAGAAATCACAATAGATGCTCGACATGAGAACATCACAATTTGGATGAAAAAATAAAACATACACACATCTATGAATTAAAATGATAAACCATTTTCCATAGAAGTATTTTGTACCTAGAGTGTATTGTTTAGGCTTTCTCTGAAGGTCTTTGACTGTGCCTATGTGCTCAACTGGAATAACCAGTAATGCCTACCAAAACACAGAATTAAAAAGGTAGGTGTTATAAACAATGATGAGTCTTTTTTACAGACCTGTGATGATTTGCTGATGAGTTTCTTTTTTGTTTGTTAGAAATTGTATATTTAGGTATTTGAATTTGTAAAATTTAGGCCTAAAATTGCATCTTTGTTTTCCAATCAGAAGTTGATCCGAAATTCTAATTTGTGCATTCTGATGAAATTAGGGTTGATTTTTGTGTAATCATTGCTGGGACTTTTGCTATAGTTAACAACATTATGCATAATTGGTTGCCTTCTTTGTCTTAATATTAATGAAATTTGTATTATCATTATTTAGATGGAAAGGAAGTGGACATTTCACAATACCCGTAGTATTGCTATACTGCCAATGTTAGACTAATCTAGCAGATTGTCTCGCCGGTGATGTGTGCAAGTTACAGTTTGTTTTTAATTGATGTAGTATCTCAGAAATTAAAAGGTCTAATATTATTTTTACTCGGTAGAATATGTGAAGTTGAACTAAGAGATGGGGAAAAGCAAAAGAGAAAGGGTAAGTGAATATGAAATTGTAAGGGAAACTAACTATTTTTGCAGACCTTGCCAAGGTATTTTTAGAGAAATTTGTTAATGGGTTTATGAAAAATAGGTTTCTATGTATAACTGCTGACTCATCTTGTCATAGGATTTGTGAGTTTGTTGATGTTATTGATTCAGTATTGAGGTATATGTGGACTGCTCTTCAATTTTAGGCAATTGCTAGTTTCTTTGCTTTTTTTTTTTTTTTTTTGTCATCAACTACAACGTGTAGGAAAAAATTGTTTCAGTCTGTGTATTAGTATATATTGGTAATCCATTGATTTTTTTTGGTTAATTGCATTTTCAAGATGCTAAACATCTCTATTTTGTAATGTGTAGTAGACAACGTTGAAGAATAAAGATCACAATCAATAGTCCTGCCCTCATTAGTGTAAAAAACATGGATTCAGATTCTCTTCAAGCTGATCTTAATTCGTTGAGAAAATTGTACGGGCTCCTGCAGATTAATGAATCTAGTGGGCATAGTGCAGTGTCCAAAATTGTAAGTATATGATAGTTACTTCTTTACTCTTTAGACTTTTATTAATGTTGTTGATTGTTGACATTGTATAAAACATTTCATTTTGAATCTACATTCAGTTGGATGAAGGATCACGCCTTTTTTTGAGAAAGTTGCTTGATGGTGCTGCTGAAAGGATTTTTGAGGCCCATATAAAGGTAATTATCTTATCCATATGTAATGATGTATGCCTTGCTCAATTGATTTTAAACTCTCTTACCTTCCTTAAGATGAGAGGCTTGAGGGAATTGTTTTTCGTTTGATTCATTTGTCTGTATTATTTATTGTAGAACATGGCTGATAATTGGAGGAGTGTACTTGGTACCAAAAGTTTGGGCCAACTAGAAGAAGCCAAAGAATCGAAAATGTTACAGTGTGCTGCAAATTCTCCTGATTTTGATCAGAATATCAAAGTAAGTGTCGATGCACTCTTCCAAAAAGATGACCAGCCTTTGGAGATGCTTAATAGAGTTTTCTCTGTAACTTCACGGCTAAGACGCTTCACTTCAGAGCTACAAAGCAGACGAAAGAAACGTTGTCTCTTTTGCGAGCAAAGCAACAAACTAGAAGAAACCAATAAAACTCTTGCTTGTTCAGCCAACAGAGTGACATCTAAGAAAGAGATGGAAGACAAAGCATCAAAAGTGGAAGATTTCTCAAAGAAGGTTGATGATGCGATAGCAAGGATCGAGTCTCTCATTCCATCACTTCACAGCTTGGCCAAGCCTGTTCCTGCACCTTCATCACCGGGTCAAACTGGTGGGGTAGTCACCAGAACCAAACAGAGTCAGACACGAAAGTCCAATCAAGTGCAGTATAGCTCAATAAAGCATCGAGAAAGCAGTGATCGACGTGCACACGGCAAACACCTGCCCCAATTGAATGAATCCGAAGAAACGAGTTCAGATTCATCCGGTTCGTCTAGCTGGAAAACAGTCGAAGTGAGCTCGTCCTCTTCACCAAGTGACACAACAACTCACACGACTACGAGCAGATGTAGTGGTGAAAATGACTCTGAATTCTCAAGTAACAGCCTTGATTATCCGGATGTCGATTTTGAATCGAGCAGGACATCGTATGTAACGAGTCAGAGTAGCTCTAGATATGATTCTTCTTCCTACAGTGCTTCTGATTGTGGAAATGATGATTTGAGCCCCTCTGGAAACTACCAACCGAAGCACCATTATGTTCGACACAAAAAAGAGGGCAAGTTTAAGAGACTGAAGAACAAGCTGGGATTGATCTTCCACCACCACCACGACAAGAGTGGTGAATCAAGATCAGTTTGGAATAAGGCTGGGAAGTTGTTTAGGGGCACTGAGAAGAAGGCCGATGCCAAGGTAGGGAAGAAATTTAAAAACGAGGAAAATAAGGTTGGACCAAAGAGGGTTGCTAGCGGTAGGAAGGGTAAAAAACAAATCGGACACTTCCACACCCTCCTAAGAGGGCTCATGAGGCATGTAAGGCACTCAAACAAGCCCAAGCTAGGGGGCCAACGCGGGACGAAGCCCAACTTGCGGCTCAACCCTGTCAAGCTTGCCCACAAGCCACGGATGAAGGTACTAGCTAGGAAGAATAAGAAGCCTCGGCTAAGGCTCAACTAATTGTACTTTGAAATTGGTCTATAATGACTTCCTATGAATGCCAAATCTTATATACAGTTTGTGATGACATGTACATCCCTTATACTGCTACATGAATTTAGGCCGTTTCATATATTTGTTGCATTGTGGAATCCTACTTTCAATGAAAATCTTATATGTGATATAATGTACATCCATTTATAGTTTATACATATACTTATATTATTTCACTTAGAATAAGTTTTATATGTAATTAGTTTTTTTAAGAGAATAATAAATTAAATTAAATTAATCTAAATAAAAAATTTGATAGTGGTGTTAGCTAGGCAGATATATATATACATACCAATATCAATCACAAGATAGTGGTGATATTTATTTTCATGTTTTTGAATCTTATATCATAAAAATGGTTTGATAAAATATAAGTTCAGAAACATATATAAAATCATATAGTTATTAGTTGTGAATTTGTTATCAATCATGAATAGCAATATCCAACTACATAATGGGTGGGACGACTATTCAACAATAAAAAATCACGATTACTTTTCGGCACATAGGGATTTTTGCCTTTCAGCGCATAGGGCCCAGACGTTACGCGTGGAGTGTCTCACCACGTAACGTCTGGAAGCAGACCATTTCAGCGTCTCATGCGTTACGGGCTGAGCTCTAACACACGTTACGTGTGGGTATATATCACACGTAACGTATGGTATTTTAGTATATTATAATGTTGTGGTATGTGTATATGTGTATTTATTTGTGATTCAATGTTAAAATAATGATTATTGTATATTTGTAGTATTTATTTGTTATTCAATGTTGAATTATTGATTATTTTACATATATGTTGTGTATGAATGTTTTCATAAACTTAGAAACCCTAACACAAAATAAATGACATCGTCTAGTTGCGTTTGAAGAAATTAGGATAGTCTCTGGTAAAAGTTCGCTTCATATCATGTCTCTGCTTTGATAAAATTTGTTGCTCCCTACAAAGGTTGATAGTACGTAAACAACATTACACAAAAGATACGACATCAAGGCAGTATACGATGTACATCATTATATAGATTGAGGTTATACCTACGCATCTTATCCACATCTTGTAAAAGTTCTTGATTCTGCTTAACAAGATCTTGATTTTCTTTAACAAGATCTTGTTTTTTTCCGCCATTGTTGTCGAATAACCGCGTGTGCCCTGTCCTCGTACGTAGAATCAATATACTTCCTGTATAAACACCCCAGTCTTGGGCATCCCCAATACCTCCTTCCGTAGTTCCACTGCAAATCCCAAGTACGGACAATTGTTTTCAAATTACACTCGCATTGTAGAGCACTTATTTGTTGATGGTGCCTATTTGGTTTTGTTGATGATTCGGATGAAGATGCCATTATTTGTTGTAGTGCTTGATTTCCTACAAATCCATTAATATGAAAAGGCCAATTAGGGTTACTAAATCGAAAGAAACTGAAAGAAGAAGCTTATCCACAAATGAATCTTCAAGCCCCACTTGTGTTGGACTTGTTGTAGTGAACAAACAACCCTAATGCTTCTTAAATCGAAAGAAACTGGAAGAAAAAGCTTACCCACAAATGAATCTTCAAAACCCGCTTGTGTTGGACTTGTTGTAGTGAACAAACAACCCTAATGCCTCTTATATAGTGAAAATGAATGTGTTTGACAACTAATATACAGATGTATACAACTGTAGTATATAATGACCTCAACCACTAACATTAATGACCTCAACCACTATCATTAAAAACTGTTGAACAACCCTCAACAACTAGCATTGAATGACAATTTTGAACAACCCTAAACCTAAACCCTAACCCTAAACCCTAAACCCTAAAGTCAACCTAACAAATCCACCAAACCCTAAACCCTAAACTGAAACCCCCTTCTAACCTAAACCCTAACCCTACCCTACAAACCCTCGAACCAGACGTTATATGAGGAATAGTGTTCCACGTTACGTCTCCATGTAACACAGACGTAACGTGGAGAGAGGTATGCCGCGTTACGTGTGGACCTGTCTGTGGCAAAACGCATTGAATTAACTGTCTTATCCCCACCTAACGGTATTAATGGTCCCAACTTCTTCTTCAATATAACGATCAACTTTGAGCTTAAACCCATTTCAAACACTTACAAAAAATTGTTTTACACTCTAAATTTTTGAAAAAGAAATGGACAATACCAACAACAATGAGTATTGGTGCAACAATGGAGAAGATATCCCACTTTGGAATGAGGTAATTTCTATTCTTTAACCATAAAGTGCTCTTTTTTCTTGTTATGAACTTGTTGTTTTAAGTTTTGAGTTTGATGATTTAGGGTTTAGGAGCTTTTAATATTTAATTTTTAGGGTTTAGTGTAGGCTATTATTTGTTGTTTAAAGTTAAAGATCTGATTTTGTTTAGGAGATAGAAACAAAGATTGTGCAAACGTTGTTGTTTAGGGCTTAGGGCAACGAAATCGCTGTTACATTGAAGAACAGTTCCACACGTTACGTGGAAATATGGTTTTCACGTAACGCGTGGAACGCTTTGACACGTAACGTGTGCATTAGCGCCATTCGTAACGTATGGAGCTAATACTGGTTGTGGGTTTAATCTGTAAAATGGCACGGTTTATCACAAACCGTTCCATTTTACAAAAAAATATAGATTTAGGTTTAGGGTTTGTGCACTATTTGATGAGATGATTTAATGTGTATGCAAACGAACTATGGTTTGTACGAGGGGTTAAATAATATCTCCCTCAATGACTGGAGCACTCCAGAGAAGACATTTTCGGTTTGGGAAACGCCGCAAAAGGTGCAGGTTTGGAACACGCCTCAACCATATATTGATATACCATCTTATGCTACCCCACAGTTTTGCTTTCCATCCCTACACACACAACCTCAATTTAGTGTACCACCGGAGGAGGATGTTTACGTCTCTGCCGATTATTCAAGCTTCTTTACAACTGATAAAATCTGAGAGTCTAGAGAAGAAGCTTTTTTGTGGGCGCGGGATATGGCTATGTGTAAACACTTCTGCATCAAAAAGTGGAGGAATAAACCCTCCACCCCAAAAGCCCTTGGGGGGACTTGGTTACCGTGTGATAGGCATGGACAAAACGTGCCTAAAGGAGCTGGCCAAGTGAGAGACATCACAAGGTCAAAGAAGTGTGGGTGTCCCTTCATGTTGAGGCTGAAAGAAGGGCCGAAGGGATTGTGGAGGATCATTGTACAACATGAAACTCACAATCATGTCATAGCAGATTCATTGTATGGTAGTGCATTAGCTGGGCGACCAACCGCTGAAGAGAAGGAAATTATTAAGGTGATGACGGTCAACCATTGCAAGCCGCAAAAGATTCATACTACAATCCATTCGTCTCCTGGAAATTTGACCAAGATGAAGCAAGTCTACAATATCATGCACGAGATACGAAAGAAGGGCATGGAAGGGAGAACAGTTGTGCAACAGTTCTTCTGTGAGTGCAATGAGAAGGGATACTTCATGGAGTACAGATTCAACAAGGAGACCAACAAGATAACAAATATCTTCTTCGCAAGCCAGGATCAGTTGTCGTTGCTGAAAGCATTTCCGTACATTGTGCTGCTGGACTCTACATATGCAACTAACTGGTTAGTAACATACATATCTATTATACTCTTCATTTGTTCATGTCAAGGTTAGGGTGCCATCATATTATATATATGATTATGTGTGCAGCTACAATTTGCCCTTCCTTGAAATTGTTGGCATCACATCTGTTTGGAAAAACTACAATATTGCCGGGGCATTTCTAGAGAAGGAGGACGAAGACAGTTACAAGTGGGCCATAGAGCAACTTGCAAAGATGTTTGGCAAGGTGCAACGGGCACCCATATGTTTGGTCACTGATCGGGAGAAGGCGTTGATGAACGCCTTAGAGAAGCAGTTTCCAGAAGCAAAATTCCTCCTATGTAGGCGGCATGTGAGGAAAAATATTGAAGACTTTGGGAAAAAGGCCATGGACAAGTTTAGGGGCACAACGTTTTTCAACGACTGCATGAAACTCTTCAAGGAAACGACCATACAAGGGTACGAAGAAAAACTATGGAAGCTGAGGTGTGATTGGAAGAAATCTCCAAAATGTCTGCAGTACCTACAAAAAAATTGGCTGGACCCCTACAAGGAAAGAATCGTCTCCGTATGGACAGATACAGTGTTCACGCTCGGTACTACCACCACTAACAGGTATGTGCATCAACAATTTTTCTAAATTTAGCTAGTTATTTGAACTTAGTTAGACCTTTACAGCAACATACTGATTTCAGATTCTTGATTGTAATACAGGGTTGAAGGGTCCCATTCTAGTCTGAAAAGCTTCTTCACAAGCAACGATGGCAACATTTGTACTGTGTTCGATCAATATCATACACGGTTGTGCAGTCATATTGGTGAGATAAGGGGGACATTCAATGAGAGCATTGGAAAGAGATATACGCTGCTAACGAAGGCACATCTTTTCTCCAAGCTGCACTTCAAGGTCTCTGCGGTTGCACTAGCTCGTTTGATTGAGGAATACAGGAAAGGAGAAGCTACATTGTGGAGCACTATATGCAGATGCCAGATGAGGGTCAGAGATGGCTTGCCTTGCGTGCATGACATGGCGCAAAATGTGAGGAGCCAGACCCCAATTGAACCTAGCTCATTGCATCCGTTCTGGAGGCAACTGACATTGTCAGAAGTGAAGACAGCAGAACAGGAAGAAGTCTGCACACGCAACGTGAATAGATCTTTGCTTGACGAATTTGCCCGAAGCGTCTTCCCCACATTGCCAGTGGAGGTTCAACAAAGAGCAGTCTGCACACTTAGAAGTATAGCACATCCAGAGCAGACTACTCTGCAAGAGCCAGCCAAAGTCAGGCATAAGGGTCGGCCTCAAGGAGCTCTGAACTTTGACACCAAAAGACAACCGTCATCATGGGAGCACACTGACCAACAGATGGACGGAACACCTCCGAAAAAGCAAAAAGGAAGACCACCGAAGAAGGGCCTACCCTTACCATGTGGTGCCACGTCATTGATCAAGAACCCGTGGCGCTATCAAACCCAGTTGCCTAAGTGTATGAGACCACACTTTGGAGGATGGTATGAGATAGAGGGTGATGGAAACTGCGGGTACAGAGTAATTGCGCATGGTCTGGGTTTAGGGCAAGATCAGTGGGCTTTTGTTCGACGTACCATGATCGCTACGTTGAGACAAGAGTATGAGCTACTCACGCCACTTTGGGTGTCTACGATGACACTTGAGGCAATGGAGGCAAAGCTTGCATGGTTTCCTTCGCCAAACAGGCCGCCCCACCGGAGACGTGGTTAGACCTCCCGGATATGGGATGTTTGGTGGCAACGGCATTCACATGTGTGTTCGTTACCGTCGGTGGTGGTACGGGCACGACATACCTGCCTATGAGGGGGAAGCCAAACGAAGCATCAATTGGCGAGATTCTGAAGACGGTATGCATATGCCATGTCGAGAAAGAGAAACATTTTATTGTGGTACGTTAATACAATCCCATCTGTTGATACTATCTCGTGTTAGCACTAATGATGCATTGACTTTGATGTAGATTGGCCTGGAAGAAATTTCGCCCTTGCCTAATATTTACACGGGGTGGATGTTTCATCATGACCAGTCTGCGGGTGATTACGTAGATGAAAGGATTATATCTCGGACGTGTGATTACGAAGCAGACAAGGCCTAAAAGAAGACAAGACGAAAGAAGAAGGTTGAAACGATCGATTTATGTAATGAATGATATATATGAATTATGTAATGAAACGATCTATTCCAAACATCCCTAAATCCAAACAACTCATAAAAAACATTCATTCAAGAGTCATAGCTTTCATAACTCAAACAAGTCATCACAAACATTCAAATACACTCATAACATCCATAAAATGAAACAAGTTTAATCCTGAAACAAGTCTAAAACCACTTCCTCAATGATTGGGAAGGAAGGGATACATATGCTCAAACGATCGGCGTATAGACTCTGCTACATCTTCACATTCATGGTTGCGATGTTGCTCAAGCTCATTGTACACCCGATCAAATGCCTGCACACAACACAAAAACGTTGATGCGTAATAAAAAATTATGGATAAGATTTAACCAAACATTAAACAAAAGAGCAAAACAGTCAAATTCATACCCGTGTCGCGTCCTCAATGGTAGGGGGGTTGACGAATGGATGTGTACGTGGGATGTACCATTCCATGTAATCATCACTGCAGTCATGGCCTTGCTGGATTGGAGGGCCCATCGCATCCAGGGTCATGGAATGTACATTCTGTGCATCCCATGTAAATCGAGCAGCGTCGTACTCAACCTTGTAGCTGGTAATCTTTACTGCTCTCCAAGCCCGTAGAGGCTCTATAGGAGCTCGTGGAATCTGCTGCACACGGAGAAACTGTCTCGCCACACGGTCTGGCATGTACGGCTCGGTTATCCACAGACACGAGATAACTCCATGGAAGCGAGTAGGAGCGAATCTCGGATCGCTGAAGTCAATCGTACCGTACGGACTCCAATCAACCTAAAAAAACTTATATGTTAATACGAACGACATCCAAGCAACATAAACATAAATATATGTACATACCATGTCCGCAGTCATCGTATCGAGCTCCACTCTGTAGTTTCTCATCGGGTAGGGTTTCTCGGTCAGGTCCCATCGAGTAGCATAGGCGACCGCTTCATCAGAGTTCCAATGTCTACTCAATGCAGGTCTGAACATGGGGAAATACTGATATATCCACGCCTGAAACAGAATTTACGCAAGCAATCATTGTTATTGAATAAATACAGATACAACAATAAGGTGAAACTGAGGGTTTTTTTAATTTAGAAAAATACCTGAATCAGAGTATAGCACGTGGACATCACTCTCGCTTCCTTTCTTGTGCACTCGCCCAAGTTGCGGTACACGTGAGCAAGAACGGCAGCACCCCATGCATATTCACTACTGCACGAGTGATCCTCCAGAAACAGCTGATAGTAGAGCGGCAATCTGTGTTGGGTCTTGTCCGGAAATAGGCAAGAGCCCAACAAGTGTAGTAAGTACCCAGAAGCACGCTTCTCGTCATTCAGACCCATGCAATGCCTTTGGAAGAATTCAGCAACTACAGTAGCAGATGACACATCCTGAGCAGCCAACCCAAAGAATCCCGTTGCCTGAGCCACCACCGCCTTCTTCAAATCAGTCACCGTCAGAGAACCCCGTGGAGGTGCTAAGTCTCTTCCATGGATGTTGAGCCCAAGGATCAACAATACGTCATGGATAGTTATGGTCATCTCTCCCCATGGCATATGGAACGAGCTGGTCTCAGGTTGCCACCGCTCAACAAACGCAAGAAGCAGCGTCTCGTGCACATGCTCATGTATCACATGCGGAATATGACACAAGCCTGAACTTTGTGCCAGATTACCCCATGGCGTTGACGACTCCAGGCGCCATGCGCGTGTCTGCTTGCCTCGTTGCTGAAAATTCAACGGTGGGACAGGCTACAGACATTTGCATTTTTAAACTAGTGTAAGCAGTCGCTTTGACATATTTATATAAAAACATAAAATGAAAAGAATAAGGTTTTTCATGCAACTTACAATGCGCTGATAAATGGTGTACGCGAGGTGATTGGCAAAACCCTTCAACAACTCGGGATTCTCCGGACCTCCATAGACTCTGATCTGTAATTCCGGCTCATATCTCCCCTTTTTTTTTTGCTTCGGGGTGGTCTTGCCTGCGAAGAGGTGCCTTCTTGTTGCTCCTCGTCCGCATCATCATCATCAGGTTGAGCTCTTGGAGCCCATGCCTGATTGTCTTCCTCCTACATGTTTTTAAACAAATGATAAGCAATTACATTTTTATCATACAATCATATTTACATATATTAGGGCTACTTACCATATTCAGCGGTGCATTCGGGTTGACCCCCAAGCTCTCCCACGGATTGTAATCCATGTCGTCATTTGCGTCGCCTTGATAATATAAGGGGTTGTGATGCGACGTGGACCCGTGAGGGCTCTGATGGGCGATTGGGCTCTGGTGCTGACTCTGTTGGGGTGGTGGCGGACTCAATGAAGGACCATAATAGTTATTCTGATCGATCGTATCAGAATAACAATGGAGTGGACTCACGTTGTACTGTGGGTACAACTGCGGGTCCGAATCTGCAGGGCCTCCCGCCACATAAGATGGCCCAAACGGGAACACAGGGGGGTCAGCATAGCCCGCCTGCCCGTGCCCTCCCGCATCTTGGGCAACACCCGCAAACCTACGGGATAGCTCACGCTCAGTCCGATACGAAGCAGCCCGAACGAGGTCTCGTCTGGCTCTACGCCTCGTTCTCTCACCAGGCTCCATCTACCACAATAAACAATCCGATAAAGTTTTTAAACATATCCAACAAACTCTAAACCCTTTCATACAAATCCATCAAAATTTCAAATTTCATACAAATGTCTAAAATACCCTAAACATACATATGCAAATTTTTATTTTTGTGAAAAGAGTAGTCGCTGGAAAGTCATCGCCGGGAGGCCAATAGCACGTAATGCTTGTTCTCTGACCACACGTTACGCGCAGAAGCCGACAGCTCGTAACGGTTGGAAGGCTTCCCCTCGTTACGTACTGTGCAATGGCAATTCACCGGATTGCGACCGGCGATATTTCACCGGCTATTCCGGCGACAATTCCGGCGACAATTCCAGATTCCGGCGATGCCTTATCTTTCAACATTTCTGAAAAAAATCAAATTTATTTAATAAATCTACCTAAAAATACCTAAAATAACACTACCTCATACAAAGATACCTTTAAAATTCACACTAATTCACAAACATAAACACTTAACTACTTCTAAATTAACAAAAAACAACTAATATTTCAAGAGATGGAATGTAGTGTAACTAACCTTGGATGATTGCGTAACGGGAGAGATTTGTTGATTCTTAACGAACCGATACCAATGGCGCGTAACGAGAGAGGTTTAGGGTTCGATTTCTGTTTTTTGAGTGAGCAGCGGCGGAATGGAGGAGAAGGGAGAGAGTTCTGTTTTTAAATCCAGGGTTGGTCCGCCGCGTTACGCCTGAAGCTTCATGGAGCGTTACGTGAGGAGCTTCATTCAGCGTTACGTGAGGAGCTTCATGGAGCGTTACGTCTCTACCCTATGCGCTGAAAGACAATTTTGGATATGTGCCGAATAGTATGGGCCTAAAAAATAAGGGTACTTGCTACTTCCAAGTGTGGAAAATTTTAGTGTGGGTAAACTAAACTTTTATTGTAGTAAGGATAGAGGTTTAATTTAAAAGATGACACAAAGAGTATTGGTTAGGCATAGTGAGAAAGAATGATAGTACATGTGTGACTGTGTGGGTAATTGTGCTTGTGCTACCATGAGTTAAGTGAATAGAAGTAGAATTTATATAGAACAGGTTCTTCACTGAGAGAGCTTTTGTGACTGTCTTTCTCCAACGTCGATAGTTATCTCCAGTAAGTTTTATTCTTGTCAAAATCATTCCGGAATTATTTGATTGATGTATGAACAACGAATTCTGAAGATCAAAGGAGGTGATGAACTCCTTTCTCCCACTGTCTTCGCTAGATTTATCACCAGATCGATTAAATCTGTCATCAAAGTTGACATGACTTGAACCTTTGATCCAGATTGAGCAAGAACTTTAAAGAGCTTTAGAGAAGTCAGATGCGTGAATCAAATCTGAGAAGAGAGAAGAGAGACTGAAGATTGAAGAGAAGATTTGAGCCAGAAAAGAAGAATGTCAAAGATTGATTCAGAAAGCACACTCAATGCTATCATACCGTGATGATCAACAAATCATTAATCTCTAAAGAAATTTCAATCGGAGGAAAGAAAAGGAAAAAAAGAAAACACTCTCAATGGAACAGAATTAGCTTTGCAAGATAATGTTCAGCTAAGGCATTACACGAGTATCTACAGTTGAACTAACTTCAGTGATGTCATTAACATGCCTAGTGACATCAGTTGTAACTAACTCAACAACTAGTTAACTAACTCTTACTGAATTGACAACATTCTGACATCCTCCCTGTGTTGGAATGCCTCATCACCGCAGTTATGGCATGTGTTGGGATGCCCCATCCCTTAGCATGTTACAAATGTAACCTCTTGCAATCAAGTCACCCTATAAGAATAAAAATTAAGTGACACATTAAGGCTTAGTTTGAAGTTAAAGTTTGAACTTTTATGCACTATAATAATTATTAATTGTTATAAGAAGTTCGTAGGTGTAAGAAATTGTATTTTCTTCAACACAAATAACTACTTCAATTAGTATTGATAAACATATTTTATACAAATACAACAAACAAACCATAAACAAGTTGGACATAAAAATTGCAAAGGGGCCGGAGTGCTGTTTCATAAAAACCCTCTACTTTCTCATTTATTGCTCTATAAAATTTAAGAGTCATAGAATCAATATAATAAAAAAAATGTGTCCTAATTACACAATTATGAGATTCTTATACTTTATACTCCTTCCGTTTAGTTTTAATTGACGTTCTAGAAAATTTCAGATAAAATAAGGAATCGGTTTTTTTTCGAGATTACCCTTATGATTAGTGATTAATTACTGTTTTATTATTGATCATGAAATCTAACAAAAAAATAAAATCAAAATAGAAAATCAAAAGCTAATTTCCTCCGCTTACTGGGAAAGAAAATTTTAAATTACCCAAACAAAGATTCGGAATTGCCACAAAGATTAAGAAAATCAAATGTTTTATTATTGATCATGGGAAAACAGTTAATAAATAATTGAAAAACCAAAAAATAAAAATATAAGAATTACTATGAGAGCAAATCTGAAAAAAATTAATAAAAAAAATCTAAATTAACAATTAAAACTTACCAAATACTATGTAAATTAAAACTAAACTAAACTGAGGGACTATAAAGGAATAGATCGGTCGATACTTGTGATTGACGGACTAGCTCACTTAAAAGATACGCATCGAGACTTTTTCATCCTTAAAAACCGTGCTTTAAATTAAAAAAAAAGTCGAAATGAGAAAGAGAAAATCCATGTTTATTTGTAATTCTGATGCTATAGATTGAAATATTGATTCGTGTATGATTTTCAATTTAATTTTTATTTTATTAAAATAAAAATAATACTTTTTTTTTTTAATTTAAACTTATTATTTTTATAAAAATGGTGTAGTAGAAGCGTGCCAACCTTGTTACCGATGGTCTTAGATCATTTATCCTGTTGGATTTGATAGCAATAAAAAACTAATAATTTTTATTTGAAATGATGCTATAAGGAGTCATAATCTATTTATAATTAAAAGAAATATAAGAAAAAGAGATTCATTTACTATATTAATTCGACAGAAGAAAAAAGGGTCTTGGCTGCTACTCTAAAAATGGAACGCTCTCAACGTCTTCTATCCTCGCCGCTCCTTGCGCCAGAGTCACTTGCTGATGAGACCATGACCGAGCCTCCTGTGATCCCTAAACGCCCGCCGGACCGGCACATGTCTTGGGCTCGATCAGAAGGTTGCGGATGAAGCGGTTTCGGCTCCTATACTTCTGCTTAACGAGGAATTTGTCGCATCTTTCCTCACTGTTCTGATGGATAAGCTGAGATTGTGATTGCTCAGGACGTCATCGATGCCATGGCAGGTATCTGGAAGAACTGCCTCATTGTGAAGATTCTAGGGAGGGGTGTTGCTTTCCTTGTTCTATTGAAGCGCCTTTGTGAAGTTAGGCTACCTGCACATCTGCAGGTGCAAAAGAATTCTGAGTTGTTGACAGAGGCCACCCCTGTTGCTTTATCTACTTCTCCTTTGAGTCACGATGTTGGTTGCACTGAGAGTCGCCCACCGAATGGAATACCTTCGCTTCGCCAGGGGATTGTGTATGCTTCGTCGACGATGGGTGAGCAGCATATTCAACCGAGCGGACATGGAGACGGATGGTTCTCCATCTATGGATTAATGGTGGTCCCCGGCGGTTCTCCATATTCTCTATTTGTTGTGAATGAATTGCATCTTATGGAATTGCCGGGGGGCGAGCAAACCCAATTTCTGCCATTCTATTCGCTATCTGGTGAAGTGTAATGTTGTCGATGTCATTGCGTTGTTTTGTTTGAGATGCATACTTCAGGGGCTAGGGCTGATCGTATATGTCATCGGCCGGGTTTTTCGAATAATTTCCGTGTGGAGGCGCAGGGTCAGAGTGAGGGCATTTGGTTGTTGTGGAGGCACAACTTCCCTTCTGTTTCTATTGTATCTGCTAGCTCTCAATTAATTTATTCACGTCGTGATTGGCACTGGTGGGGATAAATTTAACCTGATTAATGTTGTGTATGCATGCCCTTCTTCTGCTCGGCGCCGACATTTGTGGGCTGATCTCAAGGCTGTTATTGAACCTCTCTCTGATCCAATTTTTGTAGGCGGGGACTTCAACTGTATTTTTACGGTGGATGAGCGGATTGGCGGGAAAGGTCGCTTCTCTCTGGACTTTAGTAATTGGTCCATGACCTCTCCCTTATTGATCTCAGATTTAAAGGTAATCGTTTTACGTGGTTTCGGGGTCGGTCAGTGGACAATAGGATTGCCAAGCGCCTCGTCAAGGTTTTTTGCTGTAATCATGGGCGTCTTAACTGGCGGAATGCAAGTGTTGCTCATCACGCCCCTCTCTATCTTCAGTTGAGTCCGAAGCATATATTCATCTAACCCTGCTCGTCGGCCCTTTCGTTTTGAGGCTGCATGGCTTTCTCATCCGGGTTCCTTGAGTTGTTGAAATCTAAATGGATTCTCTTTTGCCCTACGTCGGAGCCTTTAGCTATGTTCCGTCTTGATCTCCGATCTTGGAATCGGGATGTTTTTTGGAGTATTCATTTCTGTAAAGCTAAGCTGATGGAAGAGCTCAATAACACGCAACGTCAGTTATCTTTTGGGGTGACTGCAGGTCTATTGGCTGAAGAAGAGAGGCTTTCTAGAGAGCTGGATTTAGTGTTCGATCAAGGGGAGGTTTTGTGGTACCAGAAATCTCGTGAGAAGTGGGTGTATTTAGGTGATCTGAATACATCCTTTTTTCATACGTCAACTATTATCCGTCGTCGGCGCAACCACATTGATTCTCTTAAAAATGATGACGGTGTGTGGGTATCTGATTCGCAGGTTCTTGAGTCTTTAGCGTTGCGTTTCTTTCGTATGCTGTATGCTCTTGATGACCTTCCCGTTGACATTCCTTCATTACCTAGGTCGGGTTTTGTGAGGCTGACGAGTTCGGAGTGTGTGCTTTGCAGGCTCCATTTTCGGCGGCTGAGATTGAAGCTTCTGTGCGGGCCATGGCCCCTTATAAAGCTCCGGGTCTTGACGGTTTTCAACTGGTCTTCTACCAACGTTGTTGGGATATTGTGGGCCCGTCGGTTATTGCTTTTGTCCGTGATTTCTTCAGGTTCAGAGTGCTCCCTAAAGCTACTAATGACACTTTGTTGGTCTTGATTTCTAAAGTGGCCAAACCGGAGACTATCAATCAATTTCGGCCGATTAGTCTTTGTAATATTTTGTTCAAGGTTATTACAAAGACGTTGATGATTTGTATAAAGGGGGTCAATTCCAAGTTAGTGGGCCCTGCTCAGATTAGCTTCATTCCGAGACGTATGATATCGGATAACGTGGTTATTGCCCAAGAGGTGGTTCATTCCATGTGTAGAAAGAAAGGGAAGAAAGGGTGGATGATCCTTAAGTTGGATTTAGAGAAAGATTATGACTGTATTAGATGGGATTTCTTAGAGGACACGCTTCTTGCTGCTGGTTTGCCGAGTCAATGGATAACTTGGATTATGACTTGCTTCTTTTCTGCTTCCATGCGTGTTGTTTGGAATGGGGAGATAACCGATCCGTTCACCATGCGTAGAGGTCTAAGACAGGGTGATCCGCTTTCACCATTTTTGTGTTTTGCCGACGATATCCTTCTCTTTGTCGAGGCTTTTGTGGCTCAGATATGTGTGATTCGTCGGGTCTTGGAGGAGTTCTACAGTGCTTCGGGTCAAAAGGTGAGCCTTGCCAAGTCCAGGATTTTCGTCTCCAAGAACGTTAGGCGGGATCTAAGTGACCGCATTTGTGGGGAGAGTGGTATTCCTTTTACTCGTAATCCTGGTACGTATCTTGGTATGCCTATCTTGCATACTGGGATGAATAAGGATACATTTTTTGACACTCTCCCGTCTTGAGGGTTGGAAGGGACGGTGCCTTAGCTTGGTTGGTCGCATCACGTTGACTAAGACGGTGATTTCTTTGATCCCTATTCATTTTATGAGTATGGTTGTTCTCCCTAGTAGTGTGTTGCATGATCTGGACAAGTTGGCAAGGAATTTTGTGTGGGGTAGTGATCAACGCTACTTTGTAGGGTTTAATTAGGAGTTATTACTGATATTTTGGGTACCATTTGGATGAGTTTAGAGCGTGATTGCTGAGTATGGAGTTGAGGAGAATGAGTATGATATTGGTGGCGTAGAATAGCTTAAATGAAGATATATTGAAGATGGAGACAAGCCACGAGAGAAGACGAAGAAAAAAGCAGAGAAGAGCTACAACGAGTTTTCCGCGGTCACGGAACATTACGAGATAGAAGACGCGAGGAGCTTTACAACAACTTTTCCGCGGTCGCGGAAACGAGTCATCAGACACGCGAGATTTGTTTCATCCGAAGATTGCTTTATTTTATTTCCTTTTTCTTTTATTTATTTTATTTCCGTTTTATTTCTTTATGGAAAGATATTATTTCCTATCTTGAGTTTTAGGTTTTGCTAGGGTTATTTAACCTAGTTTTCTAGCAGCTTTTTCATTATCATTCAGACTAAGATTACATCAGTTTTTCCCTTTGAGTTTTTGTGTTTCAAGACTATGAAAAACTAAGCAACTTTTGCTTAGTCCGACGATTGAAACCTTCATTTGATATATGGTTGTGAGATTATAATTCTATTTCCTTTCCTTTGATTATATCATTTCTCTTGAGCTTATTCATATTGATTCTTGCTGATTTGACTGGATTGATCACCTAGTTGATATTAGTAATTGTCTATTGCTAGGGTTTGGATATTTCGAGTTTAATCCCTTATATTGTGTAGCAAACATGATATTCTAGGACTAGTTTATTGTTGAAGAGAATTGATTATGTGTTAAATACTGCGAGTTGTGGTGTTGCATGTATCCTGGTTAATTCATATGCTTCTTGCTGCTATTGTTCTAAATCTTGATAGTTTCTTGTGCGTTCGATAGTTAGGGTTATCATGACTAGTTGGACGGGTAACTATTTCAGAATAGGGACAAGAATATTCATAAGAAGAAATAGAGATAATCTAGGATCAATCAATCAAATGATTGGTGGATATTTGTCTGGCTAAGTACTTTTTCCCAATTGATTACAATCCTTTGCTTCTACTTACTTTGTTACTTGCAAAACAAACCAACAAACCCCCCCTTGTTACCTTTGGCATACACTTTTGCACTTAGAAAGATTACCTCCTCCCTGTGGGATTCGACCCTTGCTTGCCTACTTTACTTTGTTAGGTTTTTAAGGATTATTTTGTTTAGGTGTCACGACAACCCTTATCAAATTGGTGCCGTTGTCGGGGAGGCAAGTTTTAATTTTTCTTTGTGTGTGTTTGTGTGCCAATTTTTGTGGGGACCTATCTTATGGTCCACACCCGTGTTACTGACTCTCCTACTTTAGATCTTGATCCAGAGATTGAGAGAACAATTTCCAGAAATCGCGTAGCAGCCCGAACACAACTAGAGATGGCTGAAGACGCACCGACTTTGAGGCAGTTGACTGCCCCAGTTCTACAGCAGCAACCGCTTGCTGTGCACTTTCCTAAGCTGGTGGATGGCGTAAACTTTGAGCTGAAATCTGGGTTAATCCATCTACTACCCCACTTCCATGGGATGAGTGGAGAAGACCCCAACAAACATCTTTCTGAGTTTCACGCGGTCTGCACCAGCATGAAGCCACGAGGCGTTACTGAGGACCAGGTCAAACTGAGGGCCTTTCCTTTCTCTCTAAAGGATGCGGCCAATGATTGGTTCTACTATTTGGCCCCAGTGAGCATTGACACATGGGCTAAAATAAAGAAAGTCTTCCTGGAGAAGTACTTCCCTGCGACTAAGCTCAACAGCCTGAAGAGGAACATCATCAACATTGAATAGCAGGCTGCTGAGATGTTATACGAGTACTACGAGAGATTCAAAAGGTTGATCTCTAGCTGCCCCTACCATCGAGATTCAGACCAAGACCTCGATCTTTATTTGTACGGAGGCCTTCTTGACGACGAGCGTCGAATGATGAATGCAGCCCGTGGAGGAAATATTTTAAACAAGACGCCTGCTGCAGCTTTTGAGGTATTCTTTGAGCTATCTGAGGGCTCAAGACAGTTCAGTAAGAGGGCGAGCGCCCAATCAGTCAAGGCTGCAGACTCTCAACCAAATTCCTCACTACTTTCTGAGATGGCTGAGATGAAGGAGATGATGAGGAGATACAAGATGAAGGGTGTCCATCAGCAAGTCAAGTCTTGTGGGATATGCTATGACACGACACATCCTACTAATGCATGTCCCACGCTGCAGGAACACACTGCTGAGGTGAATGCTATTGGAGGATTCAGTCCTTCTAGACCAAGATATGACCCGTACTCTAACACTTACAATCCAGGGTGGAGAGATCACCCCAATTTGAGATACGGGAATCAGCAGAGTACTCCTCAAGGCCAGGAAAATCAAGAGTACCACCAGAGGCCACCGCAGTTCCTACCGCGCCCACAACAATATCAGCAGCCTGGGGGTCAACAACAACAATTTCGAGCTCCATATGACCAAAGACCTCAAGGCCAAGGCTCAAGTTGATCTATGTCCGGTGATGACATGATCAAATCTCTCACCCAAAGCATATCGACGTTGGCTGGCACTGTGACCACCATGGGGTCACAAATTCGAGATGTGGTCCGGCACCAGGAGACTCTCGCACAAAATATGACAACGTTGGCCAACACTATGGTCCAACAAAATCAAGAGATGCGGTCAAGTATTCAGAACTTGGAGAAGCAAGTCGGACAGATCTCCATCGCAGTAAGCAAGCTGAAAGCCCGGGATTCGGGGAAACTACCATCTCAAACGGTAGAAAACCCGAGGGAGAACGTATGCGCCATGACGCTGAGAAGCGGTACACAAGTGGAGGAAATCCGAGGCCAACAGAAAGAAATCCGCGACTGCGGAAAAGCTTCTGGAGAAGGGACGAAAATCGGTGAATTTCCGCGACCGCAGACAGATTTCCGCGATCGCGGCAATGTTCCTGGAGATGACGAAAATTTCGACGAAAATCCGTGACCGCGGACAGAATACCGCGATATCGGAAAACCTCCTGGAGCCCCAGACCCTTTCGAAGACGTCTACGACACTTATGTGCGTCCAAACTTTCCTCCGCTCAGCTCGCTAAAGCCACCCACTCCATTTCCCGAGGCACTGAAGGACACCAGAAAGGTGGAGACCGACAATGATTTATTCGAGACCTTCAGCAACTGCGAGGTAAATATTCCTTTAATAAAGCTAGTTAAGAGCATACCTCGCTATGCCAAATTTTTGAAGGAGCTGTGCAAAATAAAGAGGAAGAAAGCGGTGAAGGAGAAAAACAAGGTCAAAGTCAGTGAGAATGTATCCGCTATGCTGCAAAAGCGGTTGCCCAAGAAATGCAGTGATCTAGGCATATTCACTATTCCCTGCAAGATAGGTGGCACCATGTTTGAAAAAGTCATGCTAGATTTGGGTGCCTCTATCAATGTTTTGCCTCTTTCACTTTATGAGTCTTTAGAGGTCGGGCCATTAGAGAAGACGGGGATTGTGATTCAGCTGACGGACAATTCTTATGTGTATCCCAAGGGAGTAGTGCAGGATGTGCTGGTAGAAGTTGATAAATTGATTTTTCCTGCGGACTTCTTTGTAATGGATACGGGTGATGCGACCCTGCATCGACCCAAGCCGGGCTCAAGCGAGCCCCACGCGTCCAAGACCTTGGAGACCACCTTGGTTCAAGACGAGGAAGAACGCGATGACTGTGAGCTCAGAAGAGCCAAGTATGAAGACCGCGATCTTCATCAAGCGTCTTCATCCAAGTCCAAAGATCGCGTGCCTCAACGCGTCTTACTTCAAGAGACTCCATGTTGAACGCGATCTACCTCAAGCGGCTCAACCGCCTTCATCACTTCACGCGTTCTTTCTGAAGATTGCATTCTTTTTAGATAGTTTCCTTATTTATAGCGTTTTAGATAGTTTCCTTTTTAGTCGTTCTATCTTTTAGGGCGAGTGCCTTTTGCATGCTTGCATGGGCTAGCCCTTAGGCTCGTTTCGACCCAAGCCCATTAGGTCTTGGTCGAGACCCCTTGGCTATTTAAAGCCTCCTTTGTTAATGTTATTTCTTACGTTCAAAGTAAAGTTCAAGGTGTTAAGTCGAGTGATAATTCCTCCTTCCCTTGATCGGACGTCACCCTTATCCTTCTCATCCCCATTCACTCCGCCGCCGACGCTACGGAAACCACTCGATCTCCATCGAGTTTATCCCCTCCGTAGTCGACGCTACGACACTAACGACTTGTCTCTTCAAGTCGTCTATCCCTCCATTCAATCGCTTTCGCCACCGCTTCCATCCTTCCATCAATCGCTTCCATCGCCACCGATTCATCGCGTTCTTCCGTTCGCGATCATCATCACCACGTTCCACAGCAGAATACTGGAGACGAGTGACTTCTCAACCAAGACTAGATCCAAAAGTCGTCACCTTTGGCAATTCGACTTGTCACAGGAGACAAGGACACATCAACGGGGCAAGACAAACACGCATCCCCTGTGATGCTGGGAAGGCCATTCATGAATACGACAAGCACAAAGATTGATGTGAGTAGTGGTTCGCTCACAATGGAGTTTGATGGGGGTGAGGGTCGGATTCAACATCGACGATGCAAAGAGACACCCTCATGATATTAGCCCCGAGTGTTCGGTTGATGTAAGCAACCCAAGTTGAGTTGGAGAGCACCAAGTCGAGCCACACCAATAACTAAGGCGCTGCTCGGGAGGCAACCCGAGGTATGTATTTATTTTCATGTCTTTTCGTTTTTATATTATTAGTGTTATTGTTTTGTTTCGTTTCGTTTTTGTTTTTAGACTAACATGCAGGTAGGAGACCCGAGCCAAATTAAAGACGGTGTTCTCGCACCAGAAACTTTTCCGTGGGCGCGGATAATTTTCCGCGACCGCGAAAATATCACTGTAAGTCTCCCTTACCTATATATATAAAAAAAAAGTTTTACCGAAGGCCAGCTGTCCGACATTCACTTCGAGACCGGTACGCATCATGCTGCCAAGGAGGAGACATTCGCCCCACATTTTTAGTTGGCACCGATGATGGCCCGACATTCGACAGCTGACGAGGAGGAACACCAGAGCCCACAATACGATTACATCAGGGCTATTTTCTGTGTTCATTGAAGGCTGTGCAACCCCGATTCTTTGATATACCACTACACCTTACATTGGATTTATTTGGTTGCACGGTGGAGTTTGATTAAGTTGAAGACCGCCGCAACACCAGCGACATGTGATTATATTGATATACCGCCAGGAACAACCTCCAAGTCCAGGCCCCTCGGCGACAATTGTGAGTACTTTTCTGCTCTTTCCTGTGCTTCATCTTTTTTTGTCTTTCATTACATTGATGACAATGCAATGTTTAAGCATGGGAGAGTGATCTATACTTGCTAGTCGTCTGATGAAGAAATAAAAAAATAATGAAAAAAAGAAAAAGTCAAATAAAATTGAAAAAAGACAAAAATAAAATCCCGGGATAAGTCGAAAACCCGAGAGGGCGGCTTAGGTAATAAGCAGGTGGCTTGGACCATCATTAGGCTGGGGTAATAATTGGTCAAGAGTGATGTGAGTTTTATGTGAGCCCATCTATTGAAAAAATGAAATGAGTGGCTTGGTGAAAACCCGAAAGGACGCCTTGGCAAAATGAGTGAAAAGAAGAAGAATGATTATTAGGATTCCTCATTTTTCCTGGCGTGGTGACATAAGAAGAGGTGATATAAGGAGGATTCGGGTAGGTCACTTTGGGAGGCATAAGAAGATAGATGGATGCTAGGATTAGATTTTTTATTCACTCTATGGTATTCGGGTTAAGCTTGAGGGAAGTACTATGCTTTCCTTTAAGCTTGTGTTGTGTTGATTGTGTTGGTGCCTTGGAGATTCATGATTAGGTGCGGTTCTTAGTGGAGAGAGTTTTGCTATGCTTCCTGAGACCTTGGGGATTTCATTGGAGGAGTAGGTTTCTATTAGCTTACTCGAGGACGAGAAAGGTTTAAGCATGTGGGAATTTGATCAGCGCTACTTTGTAGGGTTTAACTAGGAGTCGTTACCGGTATTTTGGGTATCCTTTGGATGAGTTTAGAGCGTGATTGTTGAGTATGGAGTTGAGGAGAAGGAGTATGATATTGGTGGCGTAGAAGAGCTTAAATGAAGATATATTGAAGATGGAGACAAGCCACGAGAGAAGACGAAGAAAGAAGCAGAGAAGAGCTACAACGAGTTTTTCCGCGGTCGCGGAACATTACGAGATAGAAGACGTGAGGAGCTTTACAACAACTTTTCCGCGGTCGCGGAAACGAGTCATCAGACGCGCGAGATTTGTTTCGTCCGAAGATTGCTTTATTTTATTTCCTTTTTCTTTTATTTATTTTATTTCCGTTTTATTTCTTTATGGAAAGATATTATTTCCTATCTTGAGTTTTAGGTTTTGCTAGGGTTATTTAACCTAGTTTCCTAGCAGCTTTTTCATTATCATTCAGACTAAGATTACATCAGTTTTTCCCTTTGAGTTTTTGTGTTTCAAGACTATGAAGAACTAAGCAACTTTTGCTTAGTCCGACAATTGAAGCCTTCATTTGATATATGGTTGTGAGATTATAATTCTATTTCCTTTCCTTTGATTATATCATTTCTCTTGAGCTTATTCCTATTGATTCTTGCTGATTTGACTGGATTGATCACCTAGTTGATATTAGTAATTGTCTATTGCTAGGGTTTGGATATTTCGAGTTTAAATCCCTTATCTTGTGTAGCAAACATGATATTCTAGAACTAGTTGGACTAGTTTATTGTGGAAGAGAATTAATTATGTGTTAAATACTGCGAGTTGTGGTATTGCATGTATCCTGGTTAATTCCTATGCTTCTTGCTGCTATTGTTCTAAATCTTGATAGTTTCTTGTGCGTTCGATAGTTAGGGTTATCAGGACTAGTTGGACTGATAACTATTTCAGAATAGGGACATGAATATTCATAGGAAGGAATAGAGATAATCTAGGATCAATCAATCAAATGAATGATGGATATTTGTCTGGGTAAGTACTTTTTCCCAATTGATTACAATCCTTTGCTTCTACTTACTTTGTTACTTGCAAAACAAACCAACAAACCCCCCTTTGTTACCTTTGACATACACTTTTGTACTTAGAAAGATTACCTCCTCCCTGTGGGATTCGACCCTTGCTTGCCTACTTTACTTTGTTAGGTTTTTAAGGATTATTTTGTTTAGGTGTCACGACAACCCCTATCAGGTAGCACGGCTGATCGACGTCAGTGTGCCTTTGGTGGGGTGGAATGAGGTTTGCAAACCTAAGGATAATGGTGGCCTTGGAATTCGTCGTCCCAAGGAGATTAACTTGGCCTTGATTGGCAAGTTGGGTCGGAGACTTGTGAATGACAAAGTGAGTCTATGGGCTTGGGTGCTTAGGGCTAAGTACAAGTTTGAGGATACTCACGATTTTAGACACATTTTGCCGAAGAAGGGTGCTTCTGCTATTTGGCGTAGTATTGTCGTGGGCCTCAAAGGCGTGGTTGAGTTGGGGGTGCATTGGGTCCCAAGCGATGGTCGCTACATTCGTTTCTGGACTAATCGATGACTGCTCTCCGGTCCGCTTGTTGAGGTTGTCTCGGATGTGATTGATGCTGCTGATGAGGCGCGTCCCCTGCGTGATTATTGGGTACGTGAATAAGGTGGGGTGGAACTAGGAGGCTCTGCTTGACTCTCTTCCCGCTGAGATATGGCTACGGCTTGCGTCAATGGCTTTGTGTGGTTTACATGGTGTTTCTGATCAGATGGCGTGGGGCTGTACTACTAATGGTTCTTATTTTGTTGCGTCGGCCTACCGATTGCTTCGCTTGGATTACTTGTCAGGACCTCGGTGTGATCGCTTGTATGGGAGAGTGTGGTGGGTCCGGGTTCCCGAAAGGATATGTGTGTTCTTATGGCTGGTAGTTAAGCAACGTATATTGACCAACCGGGAACGTTTTCAGCGCCATATGGTGGATGACGATGTCTGCCCGGTTTGTCGTGGTCATGGTGAGTCCATTCTTCATGTTCTTTGGGATTGTACGTATATTAATGCGGTGTGGCGTGCCATTGTTCCGGTTAATTTACAACATACTTTCTTCTCTCTTTCGCTGTTGGAATGAGTTTATGGCAATCTCGATTCGTCGCTCTCTTATGACGATGGGTTGCCCTGGTCTACTCTCTTCGTCCCTGTTGTGTGGTGGGGTTGGAAGTGGCGTAATGATATTGTTTTTAACGATGGTGATCCTCAGATTTTTCAACATCATTTTGCGCTTGCTAGAGCTCGGGATTATTCTCATGCCTATCGGATGGGTGGTCAGCACGGGGTACGAAATAGGGGTCGGGAGATTGATGTTGCGTGGACTAGACCAGAGCCTTTGTGGACTAAGCTGAACATTGACGAGGCCTCTAAGGGTAACCCAGGGTTAGCGGCTGTTGGGGGTACTCTTCGGGATGTTGATGGTAGGTGGCTCGTGGTTTTATTTTGAATATTGGCGTTTGTACGACACCTATGTCGGAGTTGTGGGGTGTGTATTACGGTCTTCACATTGCCCGGGAGCTCGGTTACAGGCGGTTACTGGTGGAGGTCGATTAAGAGATTGTGGTGTCCTTTTTGCAGCAGGGCGTGGTGCCTACTCACCTCTTATCTTTCCTGGTACTAATGTGTCATAGCTTTATTACTGGAACTGGATTGTTTGTTTTGTTCATATTTATCGTGAGGATAACCGTCTTGCTGATGAGTTAGCTAATTATGTCTTTAATTTGTCATTAGGTTTTCATTTGTTAGTTGAACCCCTATTGATATTTTGTTGCTCAATGCGAATGATGTTAAAGATATGGCTCTCCCACGAAAAATTCCTTCTTAGTAACATTTTGTGTTGAATAAAGTTGAGAGTTGTGTCTCTTTACAATAAAAAAAACAGATAAAGTGACTATAATAGCTTAAATTAGGACTTTGGTTAGGATATAATTAATGGTCATCGAGACAATCATTATGGACCCCGAATCTGGACTCAATGACTCCAAGCCCGACCCGGAACTTATCGGGTCAACGTCGCCAAAAATAAGAAAAGAAAAATTGTTGGGAATTAGCCAAAATTGGAAGCACGAAATCCCCCGCTGTTTCCCCCCAAAAATGGTCATGCATGATTGCATGCTTTTCTCCTTGTCTTTGTTTGATTCTCGTAGGTTTCAACGGGGTTTCTCCCCTTGAACCGACTTCATCTTCTTCTTTTATGCAAAATTTATGACTTTCTTCTTTCGTATTGTGAATTCTGAATTTTAAGGTTTCGATTAATTGATTTCTTCCTCGACGATCTTCTTCTTAATCGAATTTGTCTTCCGTATCTGAGCGCGCGCGGGAATCGGCGCCGAAACCGTCCACATTTTATTTTTGGTTTGAGCTAAGTGTGGTGGAAATTGTTAGGTCTCGATCGATTCTAGGGCGTTGTTGCGAGGAGGAGGTGGAGAAGGAGGAGAGGAGACATGAATTGCTGGCCGTGTTTTGATCGGGACGAGGACTCTGATTCCTCGCCCAGCAAAAAGAATCAATCTCCAGCGTCCAATCAAGTCCCTGATTCTGGTAATGGTAATTTTGCTCTAACGTCGCTAATAATTTTGGATTTCAATGTGCGTAATAATCACGAATTGCGCAATTTAGGTTAGAATATGAGGGGAAGATTTTCGTTGAGTTTTTTTCTGGAAAAAAAGGTGTCTATTTACTTTGAATAGATTTGAGAGATTGATTATACTTTCTGGTGGCTGGTTTAGTTTGAATTGGACGATTTTGAATTAGTGAATTTTCTGTTTTGGGGGGAATGTATGAGGAGAAAGTGATTAGCGTTTTTCTCCTCTTCTAGGTATTGACCTTGAGAGTTTTGGCGCACTTGCGAATTGCGATTGCAATGCACAAAATAGAGTGTTGAGTTGAATGTACTCTGCTGTGCTGCGTTATTCCTTGGATGTTCATTAGCAAAAAGAGGCATTTTTCACCTCTCGTATAATTTGCTTTTCCTGAGCTAGCTGAGAGATGCGTGTGCAAATTTCAGTTCGTCTACTTCGGAATGGTTCTTTATTTAGCAGGGTGTGAACTTATTCTAAGGGAAGGAAAGTGTGCAGCTTGTTTATTGAGAGCCTGGGTTTCCTTTTGATTGATAGTATGATACATATCCAGTTGATCCAGCTCAAATTCACCATTTGCTGTTCCTTCCGATCGCTGGAACTAACAAGTTTTGTTGCTTCAAAATTACATTTTAGTAAAAACTTTTAGCTTCCGTGAGCTGGCCATGGCAACAAAGAACTTCAGGCAGGAGTGCCTATTGGGTGAAGGAGGATTTGGAAGAGTATTCAGAGGGATGATTCAGGCTTCTGGCATGGTTAGTTTAAGCATTCTGTTTGTTTGCGTCTGCTTTTTTTCCCTGTTTCTTTTTCATTCGTTTGGCATTGACGAAGAAAGCTTGATACCAATTGATCTTGTTTGACAACTCTCGAAGGTTGTGGCTGTGAAGCAGCTCGATAGAAACGGAATGCAAGGGAACAAGGAGTTCACTAATGAGGCTGTCAAGTTGAGTCTTCTGAATCATGCAAATCTGGTCAACCTTATAGGATACTGCGCTGATGGGGACCAGAGGGTTTTAGTATACGAATATGTGCCAATGGGATCTCTAGATCAACATCTATTCGGTAAACCATTTCTCCACTTACAAAAAAGTTCTTAAAAGGTATCTTGTTCTTCAATCTGGGAGGATGTGTGCAATTGCACCGGTGGCCATCCATGTGCTTTCATACTTGTGACTTCCTCCGCTGTACATAGATGTACTCCTTATTTCATATCGATTTACAGGCGATGGTCCTGATACGAAGCCCTTAGATTGGAGTACAAGGATGAACTTAGCATCTGGTGCTGCCCAGGCTCTGGAGTATTTACACGAAAAGGCAAATCCACCAGTAATATATGGTGATTTAAAGTCCTCAAATGTATTGTTGAATGAGAAATTTGAACCAAAACTCTCTGATGTTGGATTGTCCAAGTTTGGAGCTGGCGATGGGACCATTGAACAAGGGTCAAGGATGATGGCGACTTACGGTTATTCTGCCCCAGAATACTCTAAAGGAGGTGAAGTCACACTCAAGTCAGATATATATAGCTTTGGGGTTGTGTTGCTTGAACTGATAACTGGAAGAAGAGCCATTGACACCAGCAGACCAATCGATGAGCAAAACCTAGTTACTTGGGTAATTTTGTCTTCTTTTGATGTTCATGCTCAATGTGCATATTGGATTTTTCTGTCTATTTTTTCCCTTTTCCCTTTTGATCTTTGATATTTGTACCTGGAATGTAAAAATATACCTATAACTTGGCAAGAAAAGTGAGTTCCATGATACAGGCATTTTTGGTTTCTTATCAGGCTCAACCTTTTTTCCGAGATCCTAAAAGGTTCTCAGAGATGGCAGATCCAAGGTTGAATAAACAGTTTCATGCAACAAGCCTAAACCAAGCAGTTGGAATTGCAGCCATGTGCATCCAAGACGAACCGATGGTCCGCCCTTTAATAAGTGATGTTACTTCAGTGCTTAGTTGTATTTGTATGATACCAAATGTCCCACCGCAGCCACAAAAGATGAAAGACGAAAATGAAATGCAGCACAAAACCCCAAAACAACAAGATAAGCATAGTGCAGAGTGTGACAGCAGCAGTAGTTCAGATAGTGAGGATACTGAAAGTAGAGGTCAGCAGAGTGGTGAGTGTCATGATTCAGATGATGGGAGTTCTGAACATGACCGGAGCGGTCAAGTTTCAGATAGAGAAAGTGGCTCAGATGATGAGAGTGACGATCAATCAGATGAAGAAAGCACTTACAATTCTGATGGTGGAGCTTCAGATGAATATGAGAGCAGTCCTGGTGGAAAGCCTCAGAGGACAAAAACCAAGAGAGCCAAGTCAAGGCAACAAAAAGCCGAGATGGAAGGGGTTCCATCATCTGGTTCTCCTCGCCAAACTGTGGTTACCTTCAAGGAGCCGAGTAAGAGCTCAAGATACAGTCCAGGTGAAAGGTCTCAGAGTTCGAGTTCGAGTTCAAGTGAAGAGAACAGCAGCGAATCCGAGGATGAAGGTGTATCTTCTCGTCATCAGGAAAAGTATTCAACAGATTACAGTGATGCCACGGAAAATGGACTGAGCTCATCACATGATGATGACAGGGAATCTGATAGCTCTTAGAGTCCAAAGCGGAGAAGGGACTAGTGAGAGCGCCATTCAGTTTGAAGAATAGAGACAGTTTTGATAGAAACAGCATCTTGACACCAGATGAACCAAGGATGGAGAATATATCATATCATGTACATTATAAGATTTTCCATCCTTCTCCAACAGCTGGGTTTCATATACAAACTCAGAGTTAGTCTTTCATAGCGGCTAATTTAATTGTAAGGTTACCTCCCATCCCTGTCTATACAAAACATACCTCACAAATCTGTTCCATGTAACAGAATTTGAGAAGAGAATCATGGTATTATCTTCAAGCAGAGGCATACCAGATTCAGTTACAGAGACCGTCTTACAAGGTTATCTCTATACATTTTGTACATGATTTTTTTCATAATGGATCTTTTCTGAATCTTCTTTGTAGTTATTATCCCAGCTATACGAATAAATCTTCTTTGTAGTTATTATCCCAGCTATACGAATAATTTACTGATACATGGCAGTGTTCCATTAGAAGAGCTCCTTCAATTGAACAGACATTTGAACTATATAAAGAGGACTGAAACAATGTGTCTTAGATCTCATTCTCCTGAATTTCTTCAGATTTCTGTTCGACTGTCCAAAAACACACGACTATACCTCGTCTACCTTCCCTCAAACTAAATTTATTTGCCTCGTGTAGACTGGAGAATACTGGAGAATATAAGGTAGGTGCTGAATTTGTGTTTGTGTTTTGAAAGAAAAAATGTGTTCTAGCATAAGATGCAACTTTAGTATCTAAGATCTAAGAGTGGAACATAGTCATGTCAATGGATGCTTAAAATTCAGATTTCCTGCTGGGGAGATTCCTAAGGGGTAGGGTAGCCATAATGAAATAACACGTGTAATGCAGCAAAATCCTCAAGCTTTAATCATATTTCCTGAGGATTGAGATTCACCATGATCATGTTACAAAGAGAGATGAAAGATTTGTAAAATATAGGGTTATTAAGTAGATACAAAAGAGCTACATCGGATACATGAACATATATAGGACTATAGGAGTAACAATATTCACCCATGGAAGTGAAAGAACAAAGCCAAAGAGTTCTTGATTGAACTTCAACACTACCTGAGCTTTCTCAGTGGCAGAGCCTCTCCAAAGAGTTTTTCAACCTCGCCTGCTTCCATCTTGAGCTCGCTTAGCAACTCCATCTCTTCCTTGCTCAACTCTTTCAAGAAGTTCTCCTCGTCTTCCTGGAGCACCTTAAGCCCTTCGGCCAACCTCTGTAGCAATGTCATCTCCGTCTTCCCCACCTTCTCCACCTCTCCTTCAATCTGCTCCACCTCCCTTAAGATGGTCTTCTCTCCTTCCTCTACTGTCTTCTCCAGTCTCTCCACAAGCGGTGGCTCGGGCCCACAACTGTTATCTGTTTGAATGAATGTGTTGAAGTCCCGTCCTACACTCCTAGCTGCCCTCTCTAGTTCTGGTACGATGCTATCTGGTAAAACCGCGCTCCTGGTGTATACAACAGCACCCCCATAACCGTCCCATGCGTCATTCCTGCCCCGGTAATATACAAATATGTAGTCATCTGGTTGATTTTCTATTTTTGACGACAGAATATACCTGAATGAGAATACATAACACAGATACAATCTCAATGTCCAATGCTATGATTATAAAGAATTCAGGTATAAGATGCGAATACAGTTTTATTCACAGCTCTGAAGAAGGTTCAAAAGTGTTACTAATCTTAGCTGATGGGATAGGTGTATAGGGCGTACCAGTCATCTTGATAGTGAAGATATTCATTATCATGATTGTACAGTATCCCGGGCTGATCTGGGTCCTGTACAAATTTCTGCACTGCGGACCTTGTGAAAAAGCCACTGTCTGGAGTTCGTATCCTCCAAGATATGTTGCCAACAAGCTTGCCAGATTCCAAGTGAAACTCGTGCAATTGGCAATCAAAGGCGTCAAACGTAGGATTCAATCCACTAGTTATGTACCACTTCCCGTTAAAATCTGCCATGTTGAAGCTCTTAACAATAGCAGAAGGATCGGGAACAGGAAACTCTCCAACATCACTTTTCATGGGCACGCATTTCTTCCGTGACACTGCACATTCGTTGAACTCATCCACCACACTGTTTTCAAACAAGTCCCCACACTTGATCTATCATCAAAATGCAAAATAAAAAATAAAAAATTGAACCAAACTAAAATCAATCAGTCGATGACTGAAGCGTAAGATTAGCACAACAGATCCTATCATAAGAATAACTACTATAGAGTATAGACCTACCTGGCATTCAGTTTCATCAGGCCGATCATTGCAGGTTTGAAGACAGGCAACATTGGCTGCACATGCCGGGTTTGTGATGCACTTAGCTAGTTCCAGTCTGATGACAAATACAAGCAAAACTGAATTGAATGAACATTTGCCCCTAGATATAACCAGACAAGTAGCAACATGGCGACCCCTACAACAATTTGTCTCGTGATAAAGGACCAGAGACATAGAGAAAATCTACTTTCATAGGCTCCAAAAGATCAGAGAAACAGAAAATTCTACTTGTTCCTAAAGCCTAAAGGGTTAGCCTTGGACTCTGAATCTGATCCATAGCATATACGAAAAAGATCCATTCACAACACTTGGCAGATTACCTGCATTCTTTAAGCAAGCATGTACAGGTTTTGAGAGCATCAACTGCATGAGCAGACGACACGAACAAAAATGTAGCCGCAACTACAGCAGTCAACTTGATGAGCTGTTGCTCAAACGGGTTTCGCCTCTGAAAAAGTTCAAGCAGTTGAGATTACCATATACTAATTGAAACAAAAAAAAATAAGACAATTTCCCCTAACAAACAGATTCTGGATACCACAAATACAAACATACATTGGTGAATGCCACTGTGGGTAACCAATTTCTCCTCTTTGGTGCAGATTCCATTTTGGTAATCTCACAAGAGATAGGATCTGGAATTCTTGGATTAAACCAACAAAGGTCATTACGACGTCGTATGAATCGACAGCGATGCATCAGCATCCTCTTATTGGACCTTGTATTACTAAGTCTGAGCACATCTGGGTAAAGGGCCAGACTCCTAATTGGAGACCATTTATCATCATTCCATGAACCATTACAAGAACCAGGATTTTGCATGCAAGATAAACAAATTGATCGCAGTACCGTCGCCATTCTTCGATTTGTCAGATTCTAAATGCAGCCTGGAGAAAATTAACTAAAATCAGACGCTTCCAATCAAACAGATTGACGGCCGAAAAGATAAACCCTTTTTCACCAAAACTCCAAACCGTTGATATTCAGAACATCCACTTCGCCTCAAACCCAAGATTCTAAGTGTGAGAATATCAGATTATCAATGCAATTAACAAATGAAACAGACGGTCGGCGAATAAAATTGAGGTGGAATAGATAGACCCTCTTCATCAAAACTCCAAATCCGTTGATATTCGGAGCAAAATTCCACTTCCACTTAAACCCAAGATGTGAAGTGTGCGATTATTAGATTAATGCAAGTAAATTTAGATAAGATGAAGAGATTACCTGGAGGAGCTTGTCATCATCTCATGGCAACTTTTGCCAGCAATGCGTTGCCCAGAAAGGATAGGGGGAGAAGAAAGAGCGGCAATCAAACTACAAGGCTTGAAGCAACATTCGAGGATAAGACAATTCCGATTTTGTGTGGAAATAACGCCTCTCACGTCTCACTTTTTCGGGGTTTATGGTCCTTCCTGAAATAGGATAATCTCTAATCTCCATGACAATTTTCCGATGTGTATATTTTATCTTGTGAGAATATTGTAAATCATACATTTGCAATTTAGTTTTCCCCATTTTGAAGATATTTTGCTTTAAAAAAGAAGAAAAGGTGGTGATATTTTAATAGTTTTTCTTTTCCCTTTTTCATCAAATTATAGTAGGGGCAAAATGGTAATCATGATATTTATCATAACAGAAATTACCTAACCTATATTAAATGGTCACTAAAATGCTTCAAAAATTGGTCACTAAAACTATTAGGTGTTTGGTAAGTGGGGTTAGGGCTGAGCACGGGCCGGAACCCGACCCGAACTGAACCGAACCCGAAAAGCCCGAAACTCGAACGGCCAAAAATCCGGGACCGAAGACCGAATCGAAGACATCGGTTCGGGTTCGGTTCGGTTCGGGTTCGGGTCGGATTTGGGCTAAACAACACTTTTCGTTAAAAAATAGGTTAAATTACACTAAAAACCCGACCCGAACCGACCCGAAACTCTGATTTGGTCGGACCGAAACCCGAACCGAAGGCATGTCGGTTCGGGTTTTTCGGGTCGGGTTCGATTCGGGCTTCGGTTTTCTCGGCCCGTGCTCACCCCTAAGTGGGGTTGAGGAATGGGGTTTGGGGTTGAGGTGGGTTGAGGGATTCTAAACCCATACTTTTTGTTTGTTTTGAAAGACTTTGGATATGATACCTATTTTTCAACCCATAAAGTATGGGTTCTCAAACTCCCTAAGTTTTTAAGGGTTGGGTTGATATGAGAAAAAGTGAAGAGTTTGTGTGTTAATTTTTCATTTTCAATAATAAATCAAACATTTATATATACTTAAAAGTTAGCATTCTTGTCATTGAATGCTAATTTTTAAGCCCCTAAAATTAAAAAAATAAACAACTTAATGCTTTAATGGGCCAGCCCCGTAAAATAAAACACGTAATACATGTTAATGGCTAAATGGGCCCAAATGCCTTATGTTAAAATTGGCCCAAAAGGCCCGCCAATATGAGATTAATTTACACGCTGATTATGAGGTGTTAAGGGAAATTTAGAAAAAATAATACGAGACTTGGCCTTAATTGTAACATTTGGCCCAACAAGCATGTGCTAACCATCTGCTAACGTTCAAACAAAGTTAAACCCTACACCTACCTCCATTTAATTAAGAGAATTAAGTAGGAACGATGAAGAGGCATGGAATGAAGTAAACGATTGACCTTTCACCTACACCTACATCAATGGTGTTCCTCATCCTTGCGCCTATAAATACGGTTGGTCATAACATCAGATTCCCTGACTTCCATTTGCTCTCGTCTCTACACCATGGCTTCTTCCACGGACAAGAACGAATCTGCTGCATCAACTACTCCCCCCCAACAACAAGAAGGGATCTGCTGTAGCAGTGGCACAAGCAGAAAACTTATAAAGGATATGCAATGGTTTGGCAAAATATTATTGTTGAGCAGCCAACAGGTGGTCTTATGACTCTTATACAATCACCCTTAACTTTTATGATACAGAATTATAACACTGGAATACCTGTACACATAGTTCTTCTATAGGCATCCTTTTTATTTCAGGAATATGGAAATCTGGAAGAGAAACAGCTCGTAGTTCCGAATAGAAATGGTAACAGAAACCTGGTTGTGTGCAGTGTGTAGTGCGTTGTGTTGTGTGTCTTCTTTTGTAGGAGGCTTTTCTTTGCTTTGTATAAAGAAGGTTGCAAGCCTTGGTATCTGAGCTTTTTGCTGTAAGATCTGGTAATGGGAAAATCTGAGGTTCAGTGCAGTTCAGGAGTGTGGAGATTGTTCTTTGTTTTTGCGGCTCAATACCAATTCAAGGTAAATGCTGAAGAAAATTGTTAACATTGGTTTGAAGTACAACAATCTACAGAGCTTAATCTTGTTGTAATACTAGGTTGATGTAGATAGGATTGGTAAAATTATTCTACTCTACCTTTTCAATTACGTTTTGATACTGCATATATACAAATTTGGGAAGGAAAAAAAAAGAGGACCAAGAATCCTTTTCAATTACGTTTTTGGTAGTGCATATATACAAAAATTAAAATCTTAGTTTGTTAAAATAGTTTCCAGTTGGGAAAAAATCAAATTCAAATGAAAGTGATAAGCTTTTCAAGATAAAAAGAACAACTTCACACCTTGAAAGTTGAAACACATTCTTTTGGGAAAGAGAGTTGTTTAGCTTTAGATTTTTTGGAGTCCTTGGAAGATCAGGATAGTAGGATCGTACACATTTTAGCAAAACCATGTTTCTATGAGATGTTTAACTGATCTACATTGGTTGTACATTTTAGATCAGGAATGAAATTTCGACAGCAACATGTATGAATATGAGGCATCACATTCACATGGAATCATATCTATATCTATAAACTTCTAAGCAACACTGATAACAGGTTTTCGTCGTGTAAAAACTGCTATGTAAAATATCCAAACAAACCCTAAACCGTAGTCCTAGGTAAGTAAAGGTCGAACCCACAGAGAGGCGAATTCTGTCTATGTATGCAAATTATGTGTCAAAGCAAAGTAACCAAAAGGGGGGTTTTGTTTGTTTTGTAAGTTCTAAACATGCAAAGGTAAACAAGCGAAATAGTTGTGAAATCAGTGATGGGAAAAACACTTAGTCAAACAACATCCACTATTCGTATAACAAGTTGATCATAGATAATCATTCAAAATCTCATGCAATGGAAATTCCAATTCCTTTTCAGATATAACTAATAGCACAACCAGATACTATTAGCACTAACTAATTAAACAACCCTGAAACTATCAAGATTTAGTCTAACAGCAGCGTTACGGATAGAAATATAGTTGGATACAATTCTAGCATAAAACAACCAGCTTTTATCCTAGAATATAAATCAGTTCTCTTCTGTATAAGACTAGCACAACCAGATACTAGTACGATGCAATTGCTACTCTGAAATAGATATGCTCAACCAGTAACAATCTAAATCTAACAATAGATCAATAACGACAAACCCTAGTTGCGTCCAAGATAGAGATTATCAATATCAATCATAAGCAAACAAGCAAGAGAATAGATAAAAACCATGCAATAGATTAAGAACAAGAGTCTCACAACTGAATCAAAATGAAAGCTTCAGCGTCTGACTAAGCCAAGGGAGGCTTAGTTCTTCATAGCAAAAAAACGTAGAATGAAAATTAGGGTTCGAGAGATTAGCTCATGGGCAAACAAGCCTTTCTCTACCCTTAAATACTAAAGGAAACAAAGTCTGAATTAACCTAAAACGAAATAATAAATCGTAATAAAATAATGCAAAATAAAGAAAATAAGGAAACGGCTCGGCGGACTTCTGAACAGCGGCGGCGGTCGCTGCAACCTCCACGGCGGGCGCCGTAATGGCGGCGGGCGCCGTGGCCAAGTCGTAGCCATCGTTGTTGGGAGGGTTTAGGCGGCGGTCGCCGTGGCTTCTGCGGCGGGCGCCGTAAGGTACTTCCTCCGAAGTCTTCGTCTCTTCAGCTCCTTGACGTCTACTTCTGGTGGCTTCTCCTCAGTGTCTACTATGATCTCCAAAACGGCTCAAACACCTCCAAATACACCAACTTTGCCCCCAAACGCCATACACATGAATGTGTCTAAATCTACCCGAATGGCACCAATAAAACCTCTAATGACTCTTGGTTAAGCCCTACAAAGTAGTGCTTATCAAACTCCCCCATGCTTAGACCTTTGTTCGTCCACGAGTAAACTAATAAAGAGCCTACTCCTCCAATGTAGCATCCAAGGTCTCAGGAAGCATATCCTCCAACTAAGAGTCACCTAACCCATGCCAAGCTCCTGGCACCACTCTCATTTACAACACATCAACAACTCAACAAGCTTAAGGGGCAAGCAGAGTACTTCCCCCAAGCCAGACCCAGACATCCAATAGCGTGAGTAACCTCTAATCCTAGCCTTCATCTATTGCTCCTTATGTCTCCCAGAGTGACCTACCCGACAATCCTTCTTTGTCTCCTCTTCTTATGACTCCTCGCCAAGAATAATGAGAAATCCTAAAATCACTCTTCTTCTTTTCGCTCATTTTGCCAAGGCGCCCTTTCGGGTTTTCACCAAGCCACTCATTTCATTTTTCAATAGATGTGCTCACATAAACTCACGTCACTCTTGACCACATATTACCCTAGTCTAAAGCTGGTCCAAGCCACCTGCTTATTACCTAGGCCGCCCTTTCGGGTTTTCGGCCTATCCCAGGATTTCAATTTCAGCCTTTTATCAAATTTTTGGCTCTTTTTCATTTTTTTCTTTTCCTCAACGACGTGGAAAGTATAGAACTCTCCCACATGCTTAAACATTGCATTGTCCTCAATGTAATGAAAGACAAAAAGAATAGAAGCACAAGGAAAAGCAAAAAATTAACTCACAACGTTGTCGAGCTGGCTTGGACACAGAAGGTGTCGCTGGCGGTCTTCTCAATAAACGTCCGTGTCACGGGTGTCGGTATCAACGCCATAATCTTCATCTACCGTGCAACCATAGGGATCCACCGTGGGGTGTGGTGGTTATGTAGGAAAGCAGGGCTGCACGACCTTCAACTCTATCAGCTCCTACCATGCAACCATAATGAACCACTGTGGTGAATGAGTGGTCGATCAAGGGAACGGGATTGCATGGCCTTTAAAAATGGGCCCAGATGTTATCGTGGTTGTCTTTTTATATTACTAAATTACATAAAACAATACCTAAATTCAAAGTTATTAAAATCGCGATCCGGGTCTTACGATCCTACGATCCAAAAGCACTCTAACGACCCGGATCGGTATAGTGAATCGTACATGCATAGAATCACAGGTGGGATCTTACGATTCTACGATCCTACGATCATGTTACGATTTCACCAATTCAGCTTTATTTAGGCTAAAATTTAACATCAGAATCTCATTTTTAATTTGTTTAATCAATTGAGTCTTTTAGTCATAGTTTAATATATGTACAATAAATCCATTGGAAGTTTCTTTTTGATTTTTTACCAACTCAATCATACTCTTAGTAGTTGGAGTTATAATATATAAAGTTTGTCGTATTTATTCTTCACTCTTATTTAAATAAAGTAAAGATCCATTTTATGATTAATTCTTATTTATCAATATAAAACAATCAAATATATTTAATAATAATAATATCATTTAATATTAAACTAATCAATCAACGGTATTTTAAACATATATTGTTAGTAAACAAACAAAGATCGACCGTTGTTGAATTTAGAAAAATAGATGAAGACGAGTGACGACTCAATGTTGTTGTTGTTTATCTACTTTAGCTATTTATTTGAAATATCTTGACTAAAATAATAATTTATCTACATTAACAATTTTGATTATTTACAAAGTAGGCTTATATACATGTTTTTATTGATTTTATAGGATCTTACGATCCTTCAATGCAATTTTACGATCCGATTTAAAAGGTCCCTTATGATCCAATCGTAGGATTCTGATCCTGATAACCATACCTAAATTAGAAAGTTTGGAAATAAAAAATATCAATTTAAAAATATTGCTATTAATAGACTTTGACACTCGAAATCTCAAATTGAGCACAGACCCTCTGAAACCTTTGTAGGGCGGTGCCAAGTACCATAATCGAGCTGTAAATGAACCAAACTTGATATATAATATTTAAAATAAGTAACTAATATATGATTTTTTTTCTTTCAAAAAATGGATCGTAATCAATTTTCTCTCCTTCTTATATATCCGATAAGAGAGAGGGTATGATATGACCTATAACAAACAAAAATAGTAGTTAACGAAGAAGACAAAAGTTTGAGAATTAATAGGGTAGAAGAAGAACAAAGATAATGCAAATCCTAATTGTGATGATGTGTTTTTTGATAGAAGCTTAGGGTAGAAGAACGAAAAAGATGAACGAAGGTGATGGTGCATCTAGTGGTTGCTACTGAATCTACATATGGAGTATTTTCATGCAAATCATCTTTACTCTTTAGCTCCAAAGGAAGTCTGTAATTACTAAACTGTAAATTATAGAGATATTTCAGTACAACTTTCTTTCTTTTAAATTGGTGTTATAACTTGAAAAGACAGATATTTTTATTCTATTTTTGTTAGAATTCATCGTCACCTAGCATGTGAAATCCAGGGGGAGGAATGGCAGCACAACAAAATGCAATCAGTTCAACTCAGACCCAACTTTGATACTCAAAGAACCACAGCCATGAAGTTGTTTGCCATCATGCAAGCTACCGAATTCTGAGTTTAGGCATATAGTTCCCACAGCCACGAAACGTCGCCTTTCCCCTTCAAGATTGATAGTTCATTTACATGAAATACTGGAAACAGATTATTTGCAGCGCCCAAAGATACCAACTCACAAGTCAGGAGACACTTCAAAAATTGTCTAGGCGCTATGTCTCCTCAGATTTGATTGAATTAAGCAAGTTCTGAAGAAATGCTGTGCCTGCAGGTAAAGGAAAAGCACCCAGATTTGCCTATGTTTGGTGCAATGGAAGCTATCAAATTCTAACAAACCATTATCAGCCATGGGAAAATTTTCCATGTAGCCAAATATTACTGATGTGTCCCAAGAAAAGACACAATGAGGAATTGTGTGTCCCAGCAACAGCCACGTGGCACCTTAGGGTGATGGGGGGAGTTCAGTTTTCTCATAGGCTGATTGCACTAGTCTGAATGTTGCATTGTCCCATCATTAAACATGATAACAGACAGATTGAGTGACATGTGAATCATAAGAACAGAGTTTTCACAAGAAAACCTCCTGTAAAACAAGTTTGGAAGTTCAGGTAACATTGGACTGCAACTATTTAGATGCAAGTGTTCATCAATCTGATGTGCTATCAGGGTCGACGTCGGTTTGCACCAAGGGTCGGTGTTAAGTCCGTTCCTATTTACTGTAGTGTTGGATGTGCTATCAGGGACAATACAGAGTGGGGTACCGTGGTGCATGCTGTTTGCAGGCGACATTGTGCTAGTGGATGAGACTAGGAATGGGGTTAACAGTAAGCTAGAACTTTGGAAGGAGAAGCTCGAATCAAATGGCTTTAAGTTGAGTAGGACTAAATCAGAGTATGTTGAGTTCACCTTTAGTAGAGGCGGTGTGACTGGGCAGTAGCTTGGTAGGGAGGTCGTCCCGAAGAAGGAGACTTTCAAGTATTTGGGGTCTTTTATACAAAGTGACGGTGGTATAGATGCAGATATTAAGCACAGAATACAGATGGGCTGGCAAAAATGGAGAGGCGCGTCAGGCGTTTTATGCCACAAGAAAGTGCCACTCAAACTAAAGGGTAAGTTGTACAAGGTGGTAGTCAGGCCGGCGTTATTGTACGGTGCAAAGTGTTGGCCGATGAGAAAAGATCAAAAACGGAAGCTGATGGTGGCAGAGATGAGGATGTTACGCTGGATGTGCGGACATACCTGGTTGGAAAAGATCCGAAATGAATCAATTAGAGAGAAGATTGGAGTGGCAAATGTTATAGACAAGTTGCGCGAATCTAGACTCCGATGATTTGGGCATATGCAGAAGAGGTAGCCTGATGCACTAGTGCATAGATGTGAAGGGTTATTGTTCAATGAGTTTTTTCGAAGTAGAGGTCGATCGAAAAAGAATTGGAAAAAGGTGATTAAGCATGATCTGACTCTCATGACACTGACAGAGGACATGGCTCAGAACAAAAAGCTTTGGAGGGAAAAGATTAGGGTAGAGGATTGATTTTGACAGGAGGGTGGGCATTTTGACGTTTAGCTTGTCTCTTGGTTCCCGCTTTCCTGGTTTCCGTTTTTGCTTTTTCCATGAAGTGTTTCTTTGGATTGTTTTGGTTATTTTCTGCTTGTGTGTCAGTCTTTTTTGGGTCTATCGGGAAACATCCTCTCGAATTGCTTCGGGGTATGGGTGCGTACATCTGGACCCCCCAGACCATGCCGTCGGTGGGACTATACTGGGTGGATTGTTGTTGTTGTTGTTCATCAATCTGATGCAAGTATTCAGATGAACACCAAGTAAAAAATTCTTGGTGTTTCAAGATGACCCAGAAACTCGGAGATAGTAATGTAGCCTAAAAAGATGAAGTTTGCTGAACCATGAACAAACCAATAAAAGAGCAGCCATATATTCTTCACAATAAATTTGCATTAAGATACAAAATGGAATCCAAAAGCATTGTGAATGTAAAAGACCTGTATGAATGAAAACTATTTGATCCACAGTGACAAATCTTGTGTTCACCATTTTTAATCAGAATGATAGACAATCTTGCATATCACATTCAAATTGGACAGTAACTAACAACTAACATAATTATGTGAAATGCAAATGCATCTTGATTTTTCTGTAAAAGAGAACCAGATAAGAAACTACTAGTTCAGGGGAAAACCACAAACAAGGGTCAATAGGCACTTAGAAATCAATAAGTACTTGTGTACAGAAGAGGTAGTCCATTTCCACGCTCATCAATAGGTAGTCCATCTTGTAGTGCCTAAGTAAGACATTTCAGATAAGATAGTTCTAATGGATATTAGGCTAAGTTGCTGATTTCTGGAAAACCTTAATCAAATTAAGGGTCTCTTTTGTATGAACAAGGAAATGAGAAACGAGAAAGAAGTATTAGTTAGTTATGGCTTTATGAACTCCATCTTCTTGTATTTCATTCATATTTAATTTCATTCTCTAGTGTATCTGATTTAAAATGCTGGAGTTATAAGTGCATGGGATACTGGATCAAGATTTACAAATATTTAAAAAAAAAACTGAATCATTCTCACTTTGCTAGCTGTGCCTAGACTTTCATCTAACTACATGTGGCTGCAATACAGTAAATACAACTTTCTAAACCTATTTCAGAAAGAAAATATACAAGACATAGAAACATAGCAAGTTATGAAAAACACCCACTTACTACCTAATTCTCACAATTCATGTTCTTAACTAATATAACATCTATTGAGAGTGAAATTTAGAAACAAAAAAAAAAAAAAAAACTATTTCCATCTCAATGATTAAAGAAAAATAGTTGAAAGTAAATACAATAAAACAGATTATAGCCTTAATTTAGCATTGAACTACCAGTGTATTTCCATGGCCTAACTCCGTATCTCATGTATAAATAATGAAGTCTGCCATGATCTACCCAAGTTCGTTCAAGAATTATTGAGCGTAGCTTCCAGGACGAACTTTAACCTGCCTAGATGCACAGCTTAACCAAGCAACAGCTCAGACTTATCTTTGGTATCACGGGTACATTACTTAACTCTATCTGTTCACTGCTTTTAGCATCTTTAAATATTTCATGCATATCATGAAACTGATGCACTAACAGCTGTTTTGTATTGTTTTTTCTCCAGGGAACGCTGTGTCTTTTGTGGTATTTTTGGCACCTATGTAAGCCCCAATGAGCAAAAATAGCTTGCAATCACCCAAATGATCTTAGTTGCTAATCTCAACTCAAGTTCTATAACATACGACCTACTACTTAGCTCACTCAGCCTAAGGGCACACCGGCGCAGCAGCTTAGCACGAAATGAGATTACACCTTTGGTTTTAATCTCTCTTCTTATAGCTTTTTGCATACTAATCATTACTTTCTTGTACTCTCTCAGACCAACATTCTACAACATTTACAAACGGAAGTCATCTGAAGGATATCATTCAATACCGTATGCGGTTGCACTTTTTAGTGCAATGATGCTGTTGTATTATGGCTTTCTGAGGCCAAATGACACACTTATTATCACCATCAACAGCTTTGGATGTGCAATAGAGCTCCTTTATCTTATACTATACTTAGTATATGCCTCGTCCAGAGCAAAGGTTTCTCTCTTTCTAATGCACTTCTCCACCTCCACCTCCACCTCCATCCCCGTCGCCAGCACCCTGAAGCTCTTACTCCTAGTTCAACTAACTTTAAGTTTTGTGATACTTCACAGGTTTCCACACTGAAGCTCTTACTCCTGTTCAACTTGGGCATCTCTATTATAGTTGTGCTTGTTACCACCTTCTTATTTAAAGGTCCCAAAAGAGTAGATGCGGTGGGATGGATATGTGCAGTTATCAACGTATGTGTATTTGTCTCACCTCTAACAATCATGGTATAATCCACAAGACAATAACATTTTATCAACTCAATTCCCAAGTTAGCACAATATAAAATATGAATCTAACACTCTTTTGTGCAACAGAGGCAAGTCATAAAAACAAAGAGTGTGGAGTTCATGCCATTTTCCCTCTCCTTCTTCCTCACATTAACTGCAGTAGTTTGGTTCTTCTATGGATTCTTTGAGAGAGACTTCTACATTGCAGTAAGTCATACGTAAAAGCAAACACCCTTCTTTCTATCATATTGCTATTTAGATTGTAGTTTGCCCTCTAGCCTCAAGGTCATAACATTTAGCTTTTCATGGATGATCAGGTGCCAAACGTTATTGGCTTTTTGCTTGGACTGGCACAGATGGCCTTATACGGCATCTATAGAAACTCCAAGAAGCAGAATGACATGAACTTGGGCAAGCTGGAGGCTAACAGAGATGTGAAGTCAACCTTGGCTCTTAATGATGCCTCGTACAACGATGGCCAAGTTGAATTCAAGACAGTAGAAGTTCATGTTTAACTAAGAGGATCCCTTGAAAATGCATGCAGTTGTATCAAATATTAATAGCTGAAAACTTGGCAAGTCTTTGCTTTCATTTCCTTCGTCAATAGTATGAGGAACAGCTTAATAATTTGTATACCAGCTATGCCAATGAGAAGAAAGTAGAATTCAACAAATTCGAGCATTATAAGCCAGCAATCTGAGGCCTTTATTTCTATGAATAAAGCCTTTATTTAATTGAAGTGTTGTTCCTTTAATACATGGAAATAACGAGGGGAAATTATCAAGAACAATAATGTCTGGACAGTACTAAAACATGTCCATGACAATTGAGCTACAATCAACACTGATGAAAAGCTATACTAGACATCTACTTTTAATTTGATACTGCATTCAAAGAGATTCATTTCTCTTACACAAGATAATAATTGGATAACCAGGAAAGAGGCAAGCGAAAGACTAATATTGCAAAATAAATCTAAAGTATCAGCAGAACTTAAATAAATAAAAAGAGTATTTAATCAGTGGTAATGCGTAATGTGTATGTACAAATACTTAAAACCTAGAATTACAAAGTTGAGATGTAATGTCCACTTACCCATCTCCGCTATCGTCATCATCATCAAAGCTCGCAGAATTGGAACCTTGTCGAGAGAAAATGCTCATGATGGTCCTTGTAGCAGTTCCAACAGCTCGAGAAGTCTTCTTTGCAGCACCAGATACAACAGGTTGCAAGCCTATAACAGGAAGATTTGCCCTCTCTTCAATCATTGCTGTATTTCAAGAATAACACAATCAGTAAAAATGAATGGGGCAACTTCATATTACAAGTTAGAGCAAAAGAAGCTCATGACTCACAAATAGTTTGTTGGTGAGCAACAGCCCCAATCTGTTTAATTCCAGCTTCCGCTGCTTGAACAACTTGAGTGGATTTAGAGATCCCTTCTGATATCTCTTTGCTGGAGAGAAAATAGAAAACACAATAAATATGAGCCTATATTATTGTGCATAAATACGAAGAATTAGTAACAAAGCACAACAGGACTAATGTGGCATACAAATATTTACCTTAAATCACCCAACTCTAGTGTAAGATCACTGATTTCCATGCTTGAGAGCCTGATAGCAGCCATTGTACTAGGGAGCTCTTCACGGGCAGCATCTGCTAGCTTTGCAAGAGATGTAGCAGCTCTCCTCATTGCCTAGGTAAGCCAGATGAAAGACCGAATTAGTTTAGAATATCTCCATAGTGGCTTCGCTTTCACCATAGCACAAGCAGAAAGGAAAATATGTCAAAGTTTTTGAAAGACAACAAGTAATGATTTTCATTCAGGTGATATCAAAAGGATAAATCATCATAGGGAGGAAATTCCATGTAAGAGAACTTACAAACAGCGTTGGCACAGCAGCTATAACAAGGCTGGTGAATGCCACAGAGGTCTGCAATTAGAGCACGCAGCTAAAAGTAAGTTAAGTAGAAGCGAAGTATTGGAATAAACTCATTCATATGAGCTAACATTTGACCCAAAAACCACAAATCTAGTGCAAACCACATGTTTCCAATCAACGGAACCTACAAATTCTATCAAAGTTGCATGTTCTATCTTCCAAGGATTTGAGATGAGCAAATCCATCTATACTTTGGGAACCATATTTTCCAATTACAAAAACTATTGGAGCTGGCATTTACCACATGAAATTCAAAAAGCAGTTAATTCATAAAAAATAGTTCATCATCTTAGCTAAATAGCGAAATTCTTCAAAAAGAGCTTATCTTTGTTGCAATTTACGAACAAAGATAAGCTCTTTTTGAAATGATTAGCACAAAAGAATAAGATAAAAACAATTAGCACAATACCGTGCAAGCAATGAAGGCCAGGAGAAAGAAGACACGGTCTCCGACACTAAACCTCGAAACCCAGGTCGAAACAAACGGCGGTACAATTGGGTTTCGGACTTCCACTCTCCATTGATTCTCCTGCTCATTCTCCTCAACGAAAGATGTTTCCACTGGATTTTCTATAGGCGGGCCAGAAACACGGAAAGTTGTCCGGGAACTGGAAAGGGGAATCAAACGGAGGCGTTTGGGGATTTGGGGGTTTAGGGCAACGGTGGGAGACTTCAAAAGGGAGGGAGTGACAACGAGATTCAAATTGGGGTTGGGAATCGAAGTGATTCTGTGGAGTGAAGTGAAGATGTGGAGAGAATGATTGGATTTGGGGAGAGTGGAGAGTGGAGGTTTCATGGCGAGATTGCGGAAAGAGGAAGATCGTTTGCCCAACACGGATTCTTGCTTGGTGGAACTCCTCACCAAACCAAGATTGAAAAACTGGTTACGCTTTACGTTTTACCAGCTAGAAAAGTTTGCACGAAATTTGTCTGGATAATATTAGATATTTGTCCATATCATAGCCTATTTTCCAAAAATTATCCCTTAATTTTCAGTTTTGCAGAAACTAGCCTTTTAGTCATCTTTGAAGAAATCTTCCCGTAGACATGGCACGGACCTCCGGTTCCGAAAACGGAAAAATGAAAACCGGAACTGAAATTGGATTAATCCGAAATCAGAGGTTTTGGTTCAGGCTGATTTCGGTTTTATCAGGTTCTGGAAAAAATATATTTTTTTAAAATAAAAAATAAACAATTTTTTGAAAGGAAAAAAAAACATTTGTTTTTTTTTTAAATTATTATTTTTTAAAATAATAATAAAGTGAACACTTATTTTAACTTAAAATTTAACTTAATTTTACTTATAGAAGCTAAGTATTGGAATAAACTCATTCATATGAGTTAACATTTCTGTAATAGAATTTTCCACATAATTACTTAATAGTTAATACTTATAATCACCCATATTTAGTGATGTACATGAGTTAAATGTAACAAACTGGATATAGTTCGGATTCTCCGATTTTTCGATTCTGGGTTTTGCCAAATCAAAATTGAAATTGGATATAGGAGGTTTATCTGATTTCGGTTCGAGTTGGTTTCGGTCCCGATTTTTTCCGGTTTCACCGAACCGTGATACATCTCTACCTTAGCTGCCCTCCTTTTCTATATGTTCTCAGTTCTCACCCTTTTGGTTTAAATGGGTTTATTTTTCTTTTTAAAACATGAAATATAAGATTTTTTTATGCACAAAGGCTCCCTTTATAAGTTATAACTACTCATATGAGGTTTATTTATAAATAATAATTGATTCGTTTTAATGGCTAGTCGATAAGAGAAGGTGAATAATGGGCGTTTTCTTTGTGATTTTCAAGATTTGGGATGGTTAAATGTAAAATAAATAAAATAAGGAGTGATTGGATGTAATTTAGCCCTTAAAAAAAATCTTTTAACAAGATACCATTCCAGAATTTCCAGTCACAAACTTTGTATTGCCTATCAGTTAGCTATAGCAATAGCGGAGATTAACATTTCTGTAATAGAATTTTCCACATAATTACTTAATAGTTAATACTTATAATCACCCATATTTAGTGATGTACATGAGTTAAATGTAACAAACTCCCAATATTTTGGTTCACTTGTCCCACTTTTGCATCATGTTGTTCCACATTTGCCTCATCCCGCTCCTCCTTTTCCACTTTTGCCTCCTCTTTACCTCTAATTTTAGATCCCTTCACTTTCATATTCATCTTCATCACTACTTTTAACCCAACACAATTTACACAATCCAAAAAAGAAAACACCATTCTACCTTACTAATTTCATGCCCATCTCATCTCACTAGTAAAAAAGTCACATCACACACTAAAAAGGAGACACGTCAATTTTTCTAATCCAACTTGATCAAGAGCGTTCTACCATTCTTCCTTACTACCTAATCGAGATCTGAGATAACAACTGCCATGGGATCGATCTCGGAGCGAGCATCCTACATCGAGTTCAAGATCGAGCGAGCCGCCGACATCGACGTGGGCTCGTCCGACGACGAGGACACCACCTCCGTCGCTGTCGCCAAGAAGCCGAAACACCGGTGGACGTGCGGGCTACGCCGGTCGTCGTCCTTGTCGACGGCTCCAGCGCCTCAGACACCGAGGAAACTCGAGCTCAAGGTGTCCTTCACCGTGCAAGGAGTGTACAGCTTCTGCCTCCGCGTGGAGCCAAACTCGGCCCTGGAGACCCACAACATCCTGCACGGGGGCGAGGCGCAGCGCAGCGTCACGCTGCAGGATCCCGGGCGGCAGAGCGGGGCCACGTGGCAGAAGCTGATCGCCTCCGGGCTCTCGGGGGCGGTCCCGGAGGCGCTCATGGAGACCATGGCGTGGAAGCTGCAGCGGGACCTCGCCGCCCTGCCGCTCCCCCCGGCCACCAGCAAGGGGGCCCGCCGGGGCAGGCTCCTGGTGCTCCACGTGCACGTGCTGGTCAAGGTTGTCACGCCGGACGGGGTGACGGCGGAGTCGCTTCTTGACCGGGTCTCGGCCCCCTCGTCGGAAGGGGGCGACGAGGACTGCGTGATCTGCCTCGAAGGGCTCGGCGTCGAGAGGGGGTCGCTCGGGTTGCGGGCGAGGAAGATGTTGGTGTGCTCGCACGTGTTTCATGGGGAGTGTCTGCTGAGGTGGCTGCTCAAGAGCGCTAGTTGCCCTGTTTGTTGGTCAAGGTGCCTTGGTCTATTCTTGCCTAGAGAGTAGATGACTTCATTATACACTACTTGTTCAATCATGGTTATACAAACTCCACATGTTACAATAAGTCAGGAACATTTTCGGATTTTATGTACGTTTTTAGTTTGGGACCTTTTTAGGTTCATGGTTATCTTTACAATGAGATTCAACTATTTTATAGTGTTCTTGTTCCTATGGTGGATGGTTGTGTAAGCTAAAGAATTAGAACCATAAACCGGATTTCTAGGGGCTACAACCCACAAGATGAATCTGACCTGAAAAATTATCCTTTTTTTGCTCGGGGGGCAATATGACTTAGATCATAACCCAAACGAATGATACCTAAGCCACAACATTTACCTAACTAAAATTCCTTACCCAACAGACAAGTTCCAAAAACATTAAACATTGTAATAGACCAAAAATGCCCCAAATTTGTACTTATCCTAGGGAGTATTTGGTAAAACTCGTAACTATGTTTGGTAGTAGCAAACCAGAGATTGCTTGTATGTACACTAACTACAAATCTATAATACATTAGGGAGTAACATATATTAAACACCACAAATGTTAAATTTTATTTGCACCCGCAAAATCTTGCGGCGCACCCCAGTTTGGGCGCATCTAGAATGCGTCCAAATTGGGCAATTTTTTTTTATTTAAAAAAGGTTTAACCTTGGGCGCATCATTGATGCGCCCAAGGGCTGGTATCCGGTTTTAAAAAATTCGAGAAATTAATAACAAACTGGTTTAGTGAATAAAATCTGAACCCGGTTTGTTAAAACCGGTTTTCCAAAAATTTTAAAATAATTATTAAAAAAGTTTTAAAAATATTTAAAAAGTATTAATTCGAAATAAAAAAAATGACATTTTGGGCGCATCCAGGATGCGCCCAAAAAAGTTACCGTTGTAAAACGGTAACTTTTTGGGCGCAACCACGATGCGTCCAAAAAGTTATCATTTTACAACGGTAACTTTTTGTGGTTTATCCATCTTGTTGCTATATATATGCAACTATTGCTTGGGGATTATCCATTCTTGGAGTTTTTCCATTCAAGAATATGTCTTTGTCAAGGATGGATGCTGCACTTAGTCTAGTTGAGCACTTGAATGACGCACTCGGTCTTGATAATTTACGAGTAAGTATATATTTACTACAAAGTGTATTTGAATATATTAATTTACAGTAGTTTTTTGTAATTTAAAATGTTTACAGTAGTTTGCTGTAGTTTATAATTTACGAGTAGTTTGCTGTAGTTTAGAAGTTTAATTAAAATATAGCAAGTTACAGTAGTTTGTTGTAGTTAATCATCCTTATTTGAAATGTAGTTTTACAGTAGTGTGTTGTAGTTTAGAACTTTGATTAAAATGTTTACGATAATTTATAATTTAAAATGTTTTAATTTATTTATTTATCATAAATAGGAGGGCTCTAGTGATAGCGACTATTCATCGGTGGATTATTCTTCTTATTTTACTACGGATAAAGAATGGAGTGATAGAGATAGTATGATCAGTTGGGCTAAGAACGTAGGTTTGGAGTTGCATATGGTGATTGTAATAAGTAAGTCATGGCCTAACCGAAAGGTCATACTGTCGTGTGAGAAGTCTGGGCCATAGGTAGATATGGACTCGATATTTTAAAGTTTTAGGGGTTGGGGTCAGTTCTTCAGGGTTTAGAGTATAGGATCGTAAATTTTTTTCCAAACATAATAGATTGAATAGGTAGATATGGACTCGATATTTTAAAGTTTTTTTCCGTGAATGGAGTGGCATGAGTCTATACACGAGTCAATTGACAAACAGGAATCAGAAAGCCCGCCCTTTTGGACAATTGACAAATTGCCTCGTACAAGCCCTGTTTGGACATACGTAAACCCTAAACCCCAAACCCTCTTAAACCCCAAAATAAACCCATGCCATGTTGGGCGCATCCAGGATGCGCCCAGAAAGTTACCGTTGTAACAAGGCTATATAAGGGGTTTATGCCACCCTAAACAATACAGTGAAACTACGGAAGAAGGTATTGGGGATGTCCAAATATGGTGTGTTTTGTCAAGAAGTGGATTGATCCTCTTTACGCGGACAGGGCACACGCGGTTATTCGACAACAATGGCGGGAAAAACAAGATCTTGTTAAGGAGAATCAAGATCTTGTTAAGCAAAATCAAGATCTTGTTAAGCAAAATCAAGATCTTGTTAAGAAAAATTAAGAACTTTTACAAGATATGAATACCATGCGTAGGTATAACCTCAACCTATATAATGATGTACATCGTATACTTCATTGATGTCATATCTTTTGTGTAATGCTGTTTACATACTATCAATGTTTGTAGGGATCAAGCAATTTTATCAAAGCAGAGATATGATATGAAGCAAACTTTTATCAGAGACTATCCTAATTTCTTTAAACGCAAGTAGGCGATGTTATTTATTTTGTCTTAGGGTTTCTCAGCGATGCCATTAACCCAAAGATGTGAGCTAAATGTCATTGTAGTCATCCAACGTAAAATTGCAAATGCATTGAAAAGTAAAAGTGTCAAAATGTCAATACATAATTCCATGTTACGAAATAAACCAAAACATACAACAATGTCAGTAGCTACATATCGTCATCGCTCGACGAATCCGCGGCCCTGGAGGACTCTCCTCGCTCGTATATAGACGGGACCCGCCCCGCTCGGGATCGGTGCTTTGCGGCTGATGAAGACTCCGCACCACCACCCGACGACTGGGATGATAGTTGTGATGCGCGGATCAGTGGTGCAGCTTCAGGAAGCTCGTCGCCGCATAAAATGGCCAGCATATGGTGCCAATCCGGATCGCCGCCCCGACTCTGGGTGATCTCCCGAGCGAATGCTGTCGCCATGGCCAAACGCTGTAAAACAACAACACTAATGTCATGAATATCCAAAATAAATATTTAGACCAAGGATTGTGGAGAAACGTACTCTGTAAGCATCCACAACGGGAGGAGAAGCTCGAATACGAGGCTGTAGTCGTGACGAGGGGCTCACATACGGATGTGAGATCTGTAAAAACCAGTCCAAGTACTCCTCGTCCACGTCCCACGCCGGGACGACCACCGGACTCTCCAAAATATATGGACACATATGCTCGTCCAAGTACTCCCAGCCGTCGCATGACCGAGGAAATGAAAGCCTATATGTATCTTTACCTACAAACCTGGCTGGCCGGGAAGCGGACGACGGCTCTATGACATCCAATGGCCTGCTCTGCCGACGTCCAAACTGTCGCACCGCCCGATCAAGCATGTACGGCTCCTTGACGTCCATGAACGCGATCGTCCCTCGGTAAGTGGACGCCCTATAAGCACCCGCAAAATCTAGACTGTCATACGGCATCCAACGTACCTGCAATGGAAAAAAAAGGTACAATGAAATAGCAATTTAATCATAGATGACCAATAAGTAATAACAACATTTATGTGCTTACGTCCTCGGGCCGATACTCGTCCAAAATACGCCGGTAATGCCGACCGATGTCGATATCACGCACAGCGGAGCGCTGGATATAATACCGAGCAGCGCATCGATCGTCGTCGCCCATTCTGGGGCGGGGGGTAGGGTTCCCCGGAAAATATACAAAGTACATCCATATCCACATCTACATGCAAAATAAATAATATACTTAGTTAATAATAGTTTAAATAATGTAATAATTATTGCAATGAAATAAAAAACAAAGTTCATTTACCTGAAGCAGATAGGTGCACCCCGCTATGCCTGCTACCTCTCCCCGGGAAGCCTCGCCCAGGTTCCTATACAACAGAGCAAGCACCCCCGTCCCCCAAGCAGTGCCAACCACTCGGTCCCAATCCACGAATAACGGCAGCATCTTCACCATCAGCTGGTTCGTGGACTTGTCCACGAAAATGCTGCAGGATAGAACGTGCCATAGGAATCCCGCCGTTATGGGGTGAGCCTCGTCCTCATCCCGTATCATGTGCATCAGGTGCTCACCAAAACCCCAAGATGAAACCCGACCCCTACGGGCATCCCTCTCCATCTCACCACCAACGCCGAACATGTACCTGAAAATCTCCGCCCCTAGCGCCTTAAGCGCCTTGTCAATCTCCTTGGGGTTGGCGTCCATAGAAACTGTAGGATCGCGGCATGGAAACCCCTCTATCCTCAGTCCCAATATCCTCTCAACGTCGTGAAGCGTGATCGTAATTTCGCCCCACGGAAAATGAAAGCTGCTCGTCTCAGGGTGCCACCTCTCGACGAACGCTGCTATAAGCACATGGTCGACCCTAGCAAACTGAAAATCTCGGAGAGCGGCCAACCCGGTCAGCTGCACCATCCAATACCAACTGCCCTCAACAACCTCGTCCGGAATATATAGACCCCACTCACTGAACTCGGCCGGACGAGTATAAGCCCTCAACCATCGTACGAGGGACGGTACAGGCGGAGGAAGAGCGTGCCAAATCCAATGCGCAACGTGAGTCGTGAAGCTCTGTAGCACATCAGGCAACTCAAGGCCGTACGGGGGGGCATCTCCGGCAAGTGGAGCATCCTGGGGTGCGGGAGGGGGGACGGGCTCCTGGGGTGCGGGAGGGGGGACGGGCTCCTGGAGTGTGGGCTCCTCCATAACAATGTCGTCCAATCTCGCACACTCCTCTGTGTCGTCAACCGCCTCCTCCGTGTCTAGAACGGGACTCTGTGAAGCCGGAGGTGAACACACGTGAGGATGAGGATCCGCTAACGGATCGGATAATGTTCCAATAACGAGTTTTGTTATTGGAACCGTATCCATGAGGACGACGCTACAATTGCGCTTGCGCTTGCGTTTGGGGGGCTTTGGGGGGTATCGATTCTTGCGACCGGAAGCAGTTACGAGTCGAGATTCCACCATACGACCCCCCTGCATCTGTCGTCTGATTCTCTCGACTACATCCTGTTTTTTTCCAAATAATATCTAATTTACACAAATTTCTAATTGCTATAAAACTACAATATTATAGGCAATTCACCTATATGTAATTCTACTATGTTGGGCGACTAACTTAATATTCTAATTATATACTAACTTATACATTACCTAACTTATGCAATTCTACAATATTATATGAAATTCACCTATATGCAATTCTACAATATTATATCCATTTTATTCCTGTATATATTAAATTTATTCTAATAACATAATTACAATAATTTATTCAATACTTTTACACAATTCTAATATTTTCTAACAAATCTAAATATTTTATAAATTAATTATATACATTATAAATTTTGGTAAAACAATTCTAATAATATAATTACATTAATTAAATATGAGTTTTAAACCGATAAAATACGTACCTCATCTCGTTCACGGCGAATATATTTTCGTCTGCGTGGGCTTCGTATGCGTGGGCTCGCCTCTCCAACCTGGGCCACCGCCTCGACACCAACGGCCGCGGCAACCTCCAACGCATTTTTCGGACACACCGGAAAATCGCCCGCCGTCGCCGGAGGCTCCGCCGCCGTGTCACCGCCCGCCGTCGCCGCCAGCCACGCTGCCAGATCGGCCGCGAACTCTGAATTTCTGTCCAGATTCGCCGCCGCCGTCCTTATCGTCGACTCCTCTGCCTCCAGCCGTCGACGCTTTGCCTCGCCGCTGCTATCGCCGCCGCCGATCTCGCCGCTGCTTTCGCCGCCGATCGCCACTCTCCCCGAGAGCTCGAAGGAGGGGCCACCCTCCTCAATCCGTCATTCTCCGCCGCCCGCTCTGCCTTGTGAATCCTCGCCGGAATCCGCCATTGAAGAACTCAGATCTGAAGGAGAAAAAAGGAAATCGGAATCTGATGTGAAGGAGGAAGACGAAGAGGAAGAAGACCGGCGCATCCTTGACGCGTTCAAGTAAATAGGGCATTTACTTGGGCGCATCAAGGATGCGCCCAAGTCTGGATCTGGGCGCAATAAGGATGCGCCCAGATCCAGTCTCAAATTCTGCAATTTTTTTTAATTTTTAAATGTTTTTATAAATATTAATTTTTGAAACATTAAAAAAAAGTGTAAACCGGTTCACCATTTTTTTTAAAACCCTAAACTGGGTTACTAAACCTGGATTCAACATTCTACCCAGGTTACCAAACCCAGACTTTGGGCGCATCAAGGATGCGCCCAATATTAAACTTTTTCCAAAAAAAAAATTATCCCCCTCTTGGGCGCATCCTGGTTGCGCCACCAGAAATTCCGGGTGCGAAGATTCTACCCGATTAAAATTGAGGTCGAGAACTCTAAATTCTAGTGATCTGCTAACATTTGGGCCTCTCGACTCAACATGTAGTAGCATTTGGGCCCTAAAATCGTTTATCACAGGCCATACATATTTGCGCTGATTTTTTTCCCGAGCTTATTTAGAGTGTGTTTGGCAAGGCCATAAAAGCAGCGTTTGAAGTAGCGTTTAACGTTTTGAAAAAAACAAGGGTGTTTGACAAGTAGCGGTAGATGTAGCTTTTAATATTTAGTAGCGTTTGAAACACTATTTTTTTCAATGCTACTCTCATTAGCGGTTCGATTTAAGCTAGTTTGAATTATTCTTTTAGACTTCAAATTTATCCATTGTATTCATTTAAGATTGAATTATTCTTTTAGACTTCAAATTTTGTTCAGTTTTATTTGTCTTTTAGCTATTTTAGCCAAAGTTGATCAAATTTATCCATTGTATTCATTTACTACAATCAATTTTTTTTCTTATATAAACTAATTAATTATTTAGCCAATTGTACTCCAATTTTCTATATGTGTACATAGGACATCATATACAAACTAATTTTCTTAGAAGTTATCTTATATCTTAAAAATACTCCATCCATTTTATAATAATTATCCTTTCTAACCATGTGTTTATGCTTCAAAATAATTATCCTTTTATATATATCCTTTTATAAGTTTTAGCACTTTTAAATAAAAATTGAAACACTATAAGTTGTAATTTTGAAGAAGTAGCAAAATAAAGTAATAAATGAGTTGTACAAAAATTATGAAACGAAAGAGAGTAGTTTATATAGATGTTGTCTTTTATTCTCCAATTATTTTATTTGTTTACTTATTTATTGGATATTGTAATATGAACGTATTGTTAACTCTTCTACAAATATATCACAGATTCACCGTCTATTAAGACAATGATATTTTTTTTTGAAATTTTAAAGTGTAAAAAAAAGGGAATTTAAGTCAATAAAATTACATAAAAGAAAATGTTTGTCTAAATATAGGTTTTACGTACAATCTCTTTACTCTTTGATGTAGATGTTTTTCTTCTTAAATATTTTTTTACCTACTTAAATCTGAAAGTGACATTAAAATTTTCAACTCTTCAAAAATTTATTAAGAATGGGAGATTTTTTTAAAGAATTCTTTTTATAATTATCTTTTTATATAAATATATTGTCCGTGACGTTAACTCTTTTTTATCTTACAATACAGAAAGAAGGCATAGTATGACTATATCTTTGATGTTTAAATTACAATGCTCCACCATTACAAAACCCTCAAATAGAAAAAGCCCATAATCACAAAACAAATCGAAGAACCTTATAATAACAAACTCATATCATGAAACTCTCAAATAAATAAATAATAATTAAAGCTCAAAATTATTATTGTAGATTACAAACACCTGCAATCTCAAAACTAATATAGCAAAACCCTAAATCAAAGCAAATAATTAGACAAAAAGAGATGGAAAGAAAAAAACGATTGATACAACTGCTTCTTATAACTCCATCACCCAAACTTGTAGCAAGTTGGTGTATAAGATGTTTGTACGTGGTTCTTCCATAAGGTGGACAAATATATGCAATCTAGGTTGTGATTGTTTTAATGCTTCTGGTATTTCCGATGTGGAATGTGAATGCATGAAAATAAGCTTTGCTATGTATATGTAAATATTAGTAGGAACTTAATTGTGGATTTTTTAATGTGCATGGTTGTTTGAGTTCAACAGTAAATTATTGTGGTCATTGAACAATAGAATTGATTAGCTCAAAAGAATATTAAGCGTTTGGAATGGTAAAAGAAATGTGTTACAATAGTTTGAATGTTTTAAAGTTGGGTGATATTGATAAATTTGTGGGGGTGAGAGAATAATTTATTGTCTATGATACAGATTATATATAGTAAGACATTTTCAATGTTGTTTTACATATATGAGAAATTTGTTTATATTATGGGCTTTTGGTCATTCTTTAATAATTAAGTTGTTTTGAATTACCTAAAATAAATTTATAACATATTTATTTTAAAACAAAATTTACATTATTAAACATATTAATGTTAGTGACTTTAAATAACATTAATATATTTTTAATTTATTTTCAATTTATTTTCAATTATAAATAGATAAAAATCACGTAAACAAAAAATAATCAATCATATGTACAATTATATATTTTATGCTAACAATAAATTTTAAATAATTTTTTGAAAAATACATAACACTTGAATTAGAACATAAGAAAATATAAATAAACTGTAAATAATATAAGAACTATAATAAAAGGTTAATTTATTTATCAATACTTGTACTAAAAAAGTTTATGGACATTAAAAATTATCAGTTTTTTGACACCTTATTATCAATTGTTTCATGGATGGGACATTTCTCGAATTTAAATAAATGTTGGTAGTATACAATATGACGGTGTTTAATTGCTTTAATTGTTGCACGTTTATATGTATGTTATTTATTGTGTACGTCAATACATTTATATTTATCCTTTTACTAATAGTAACTGTAGTTATTAAAAAAATATTGGCAGTCTAGAACGTTATAATTTCATTATTTTATTTTTTTTAAGGGTGATTGAGAAGTGCCAATATAATTACTGAATTGTCACTTCTCAATCACCCTTAAAAAATAAATTAATGAAATTATAACGTTCCAGATTGCCAATATTTTTTTATAATTTCACTGTTTTGTAATATTGAGATTTAAAATGAGTCAATCTCACTTAAAGTACATTGTAGATTTGTAATTTATATAATATATTTCAAATTTGAAATAACAATTCATTGTAAATTAAATCAAATTTTATAAAACTTATTGAGAGAAGTGCTACTTTATTATATATGTTTATATATAAGTATATAGATGTTTAACTTTGTTTAATTTTGTGAATATCTTAAACCTAAATAAATGAGATGGTCGTTAATGATCTAGGATTGCAATTTACATTATACTAGAAATCGAAGCCCGTGCTTCGTACGAGCCTTTTGTGTATATGTTGTCACAGTTTAAATGTGAATTTGTAATATATGGATTGTTGTTGTATGTTTTATCTTAGATATATTGTTTGATATGTATTTAATATAATATCTAAGTATTTTAGGTATAAAATGTTATGATTCTACGAAGTACAATTTTATTTATTTTTTTGGTCAGAAGTTCAATTTAAAATTTTAATTAAGGCGGTAGTTGTTTTTTTTGTAGGGATGTATTTTTTTTGTTTGAAAATATTTGGGGAATATTTTAGAAATTCCTATCTAAATGTTGTATATGTTGTGCTTGAACTGGAGTATTTGTAAGAAACTTCCTACAACAACTCTCATTTCATGCTCTACTACTCTCCATATTTCTAACTTTTGCCTTTATCATATCTTACAAATATATTGCCTTTTAATAATGTTTTTTGTTATGCTTTAGTTATTAATATTCATTAATATATTGTTTTATTGGTCACATTGACTTTACATATTCCTAGACAAATATCATTTTAATTAAAATATATTAGTCATTACTTCCTATTCTTATAAGTAATAGAAATAATTGGTGACTCTGCATATTCTTAAACCTTGTTACATTTTATATAAAAGTACATTAGTTATTTTATTGGTACATACTTACTCTTCTTAGCGAAATTATAATTCATAACTTCTTCCTTGTACATTTCATATGTGAGAGTGAGTATATGTTAATTATTTTGACTTTCATCCTTGATTAATTCCTCTAGACCAAGAAAAATGAGGCCAAATTTAGTATATATACATGATGAGTGTAAAATGAATATGTATAAAATAGAACAACAAAAATCATCCTTAACTAAAATGTTGTACATGCTTCATTCTATACATGATGAGTGTAAAATGAATATGCTCACGAATTCCTAAACGTTGTAGCCATAAAAGTTCATGTAAATTTCCAGTGAATCCTTTACTTTCCCTATTTATGTGTTTTTTTAATTCCGTAATATTCTCCCTTGGCTTCTTGGGCCTAAAACTACCTATTACACCTTTGTTGATAAATCTTGTCATATGTATTTTGTGTATTGAAAGGATTTTGTACATAGGTTGAAATAGTTATAGACACAATCATAACACAAGCTAGGACTGGTGAAATTGGCGATGGGAAAATTTTCGGTAAGACTCGTGATTCATATGCTTAGTTTTGTCCTTGGATGTACAAGTGCACTTAATTTTCATGTTGTTGATAGACTCGTCATTCACATGTATTCTGGCATAGCATTCCAATCTCAATCAGAAAATAAAACACTCTTTTGCGTGATTGCTTTAGAAATTAAAGAAAATAAAATATCAGTGGCAAATTTCAGATCCAAATTTTCTTGGACACTGTCATGGAAGCTCAAATTTGAATTGCATGAATTTTGATGAGGTTTTCATTATATATGTGCAGTGATCCCAGTAGCTGATGTCATTAGAGTTCGAACAGGTAATCTTTTAAACAAATCAAGCTTTGTCAATGGAACCAAAACCTATTCGATTACGTCTGTTTGGATTTAGTATGGCTATTGGACTGACCTAGGAAGTCTTGATTCTCAGGTGAACGGGGCAATTTAGCAGAGAAGATGTCTGGAGGACGACAAGACATGGTCCCAAATGGTTCTTGAACTGTCTCCTGGCTAAGAGGTGCAGTGGATCAACAATTACATGAAGACAGAAAAATGTTGTTGATGTAGTTTCCATTATTCCATAAGTAAGCTCATGTTGTTAGAGCCTTGTTTTGTTTAAATGTAAGAGGGATTCAAGAACTCAAACAAGTCCAAGAATTTTAACAATTAGAATTGAGCACCTTTTGACTTTGCAATGAATTAACCTAAAACTCAAATCGATCCTAATAATGCAAGGCTTGTTTACTAACCTTGTGAGTTACCACTTTCCAGTTGTTTTTTTGAAAAAACTAAAAGCAGACTAAATTAAAGTTTTTTTTTTTAAAGTTGTCAGGATTGAAAATTAAGTACATATATGCTAAATCGCTCATTTTGCCTATTCAAATAGTCAAAAGGACATCTAAATCTCAGAATTTCATAGAAATGGCTTTTCTTGTCCTTCACATTTTGTTGAAGGCAACTCATAAAAATTGGAATCTTTCAAACTTCCTCTGTTTGATGTCATGGAATGAGGAGTGAAGCCTTGGTAAGAGGTTGCCATATTGTACACTTCACAGCTTGCATTTTGAACTGTTCTTTACCTGGCAAGTGCGAAAAAGCATTCATCTTGACATACATCATCATCAAATTCATCTCCATAACAAACCAATAAGCCAGCATTGGAAGAACACAAGCCTTTAACTTGCGCAATTCATCATGCTTAACCAATTCCATTGGTGCATTTTGAGCCTTCTCATCCCTATTTCGGGGCTTCCACTGTCCATCGTTTCTGGACAACACTCTATCCATTGGATCTCCATCCTTCTCAAGAGCTGGAATCAATGGCCTAAACATTTCCATCTTCACTGATAAATTCTCTAATGCGTCGTGTCTATTAGCCAATTTCATGAGCACCTTGATCCTCCTAAAGGACACACTACTTGGCTTCTGCCTCTTCTCTACCATCTGCAAGAAGCACTTCTCTGATGCATCCAACTTTCCTAAATCACACATCAGATCAAACAACACATCCGACACAAGCGTGTACGACCAGAATCCCTTCTCCACCATATCATCCCATAGCTCGAGCGCCACGTCAGCCTTCTCCTGCTTCTTACACAACCTGATCAGGAACATACACGACATGCCTCTCTGCTACACCACCTTGTGCTCCAAAACCTCGAACATCAAAAACAGTAACACCGCGAATTCTGTTTCTTATAAGTGCCTACATTAGCATGTAAAAAGATCATGGGAATAAGGATAGAAGTAAATCTAATTTCTAAATGTATTTTCATTTTCAAAAAAAATTATTCAACTATACACCAAGAATCCTAACTCCTCCCTTAATCCTTATATCCTCTTCCTCTACCCGCAAAATAGACTAAAGACAAATTATAAGAAAAACATTTAGGTGGTGTCTAGTAAAAATATTGGTATAAGAATTGGCTTAGAGCTTTAATATTGGTGATTTCAGGTGTTTGGTTAGATTTAGGAATCGAGTTGGAAGACCACTACAAGCCATGCACCCACCACCAGGTATCCAGCGGATTCAATAATCAGGTTCAAAATTTAAATAGCGCAAAACAACAACAATTCAATATGGTGTGCTAATAGAGTTCAACTGCAGCAGAACACCCCATTCCCAACTCATACTTACACGCCCTTAATTAATGTGCTAATAGAGTTCAGGTGCAAAACTAAAAAAAATATTCCAAGATAACATATGCTAGTGGAAAATAAACAGAAAAGCCCCAAGGAAACACATACTTACAACTACAAAGGCCTTAAGAATATGATATCCCTTCTTTTAGTATGATCAGTTACGCTCCGGATTATTAGAGCATTCACAAGCATGAATTCAGAAAATTACATTATCCTACTAAATTTGAGGTCAAGGTAAGATCACTAAAGCCCTCACTATACTCAATTGGATCTTTCATCCTTAGGGTTAATCATAAGTGGGCATTATCTTCCCTCTTTGTATATATAAGGATTTGAGGTTAAGGGAAGATTACATAATGCAAGTTCAAACTTAAAACATGTATAGCAAAAGTATATGATCAAAATAGCATATTAGAACTCTTACCGAAGCGACCTTGGAGACTCTCCATGGTCTTTGGGCCACCATTGTGAAAAGAGGGCAAACAACAACACACCATTTCCAAAACCAAAAAAAAATCCAGAAACTGAAATTCTACAATGAAAAGAGGAAAAAACATGTAAGAAGAAGAGTCTACACCAAAATGCTTCACCTTACTATGGCCTCCACTTTGTAAAATTTGGAGTCTGCCATATAATCTATATGACCAACAAACAAACAAAATCCAACTTTTTATTGAAAATTTTAGCAATAACCACATCACAGTTCCACATGAAAATCAAAACCCATAACCCAAACTCAAAAAAAGAAAGCAATACTCCACGGGTCATACCAATTGAACAACAAAAAATAGTATACCAAATAATGCAGTAGGAAAGACGAACAATACCCGAAGCCTTGCTTTGGGATTCCTTGGAAGAAGACATAGTGTATGACATGAGAGGTAATGGAAGTGAAGGTCGTTGTAGATGTCACCACCATTATTTAAAGGCCTGATTTTCACACGTTTGTCACTGTGCAAGTGAAAGGGCAGCCTCATAACTGCAATAATTATCATAATTGCATGTTTTTGACAACCTCTTCATGTTGGTGTAGATGAAAGGGTTGACCTCTTCACCGCCTCTCATAACTGCAGGAATTGGCAACGTCCTTGGAGTACGTTGATGGATGTTTAATAGTTTTTTAACCTACTTGTGGCTGTGTAACATCACCAGCCTTTTGGCCCAATTATGCACTCTAGCAAGCCCTTTAGGCCTATTTAAGCATGAAGCTTCTTTAGTTTTTTGTATTTTAGGGATTTAAAAGCTAATATTGAATGACAAGAAAGTCAACTTTTAAGTAGATATAGATATAGATTGGGAGATCCATATAGATCCTTAGTTTAATTACGAAACATAGTTCTTTCACTATTGCTAGAATGCTAGAGATATAATTAATGGACCGGAGAACAAAAGGAATAAGGGATAATTTAATGAGATTTTTTTTCTCTAAAAAATGTTATGATGAAAACTTCCAACACCACAAACACATAATTTTGTGCAGACTTTCAAATCATACCACCAACTAGCAATTTCATGTGGCAACACCAACGGTCCAACACACTGCAAAAGTTAGGTATCTCAAAACAAAATCTCCCTGAAAACAAAAGGCAATAAAATTCCATATGCTCAGAACTATTATCCACACATTGTAATTAGTATTTACCAACAAATTTCAACATGCTCAAAAACAAATTGCTCCAAAATTCTCATTAAACCCGGCAATCCTACTAATGAACATGAGCAATCAGAATTGTTTATCCAAAATTACATTTGCTCTGAGCTTCTATCCACATTGTATTACACATCAACTACTCCTCATCAAAACAAATTGCCCAGAACTTGAATTCCGAGTAAGCTACTACAGTACTACTAATCAAGAAAATGTATGACCATATTGATTATCCACAGAAATTCACAGCATCGCCATCTACCTCGGATTTGTACTAGTATTGGTCAACCCCTGCGTCTTCTTAGTGGAGTGTTATGGGCTTGCACCATGTCAAGAATCACAACAGCCTTGGCCTTTGCGCGCTGAGTACCTGTAGCTGCAACAGCACTGATTGCTTCCGCGGCCTCCCTATCGCCTCGAATCAAGTCGATCGGACGCTCGTCCAACTCACACATCTCATGTAGAAGCGCAACGGCCTTCTCTTCAATACTCTGGCTCGCATCCAGCTCCTTGAGAATACTCGCAAGTACCGGAGCCGCCGCAAGCTCCCGCAGCTCATCCACGACATTGCAGTTCTCCAGAAACAGAGTCAGAACAACCAGCATCTCTTCCGCAAACTCCCGGTGATCTTTCATCTTCTGCAGCGCGATTCTGTGTAGCCCGTCCACCCTCGCTCTATCCAGTAAGTTCGTGCGACCGCAAAGCTTGACGAGTGCGGAAACCACATCCTTGATGACCTCCGGGTGCTCTGTTTCTTGGAGGAGTTGAATCAGAGCTCTGATCGCTCCGGATTTCTCGATACTCTGGATGTTGGAATCAAGCTCCGAGAGATTAGCGAGAGCGACAGCAGCGTTGGCCCTGGCTTCAGCGAGCCCACACCTTAACGACTCAATCAAGAAAGGGATAACTACAGCGTGTTCCCCCATGGCCTTCTTGATGTCCGCCATAACTGAAAAGTTAAGAACCAGAGATACCAGATCAACAAGATAATCCGGATCAACTTCGTCAAGATTTCCAGGCGGTAGTAGAATGTACAGAGCGATTGCGATGCCTTCTTTGCGGATGTTGAATAGGGCGTGATTTTCGGGTCGCTTCGTGAAAATCGCGAGATCCTTGACAGCGGATTTTTTATCTGGCAAGGGGCAAGAGGGGAGCTTCAGGATGAGAGAATCGATTCGAGCTTCCGAGTCTGGCGTTAGAGTAGGATATACAACGCCGTTGAGATTGCACCACTTGGAAATGTGCAGCTTCACAAGGCGGTTCGGAATCAGTAGCCCGGTGTCCGTGATTTCATCTTGGCTCAGCGGACAAATCGTGTTGCCAGCGCTCAGATACTTCTCGAGGAACGAACGGTCGTAGGTCTACAATGGCGAGAAGAAGAAGAAATTAGATCGTAGGTCTGCAATCGAGGTGATATCAACCAATTGAATCTAACAGAAATGGAGAACCAAAGACGAATTAAGCGCGGAGAGAGAGAGAATTACATATCCGGTGACCAAGATTACAGGATCTTGGATGAGCGCGTTCGAGAAATAGCATCGGAACTCCACTGGAACAGCTTCTTCCGAGGCGGAATCGGCAGATTTCATCTTCAGATTCTCGAGAATCTTCGTAATCTTGATCAATTCCCCGACGTCATCCACGCTATCGTCTAAGAGGATCTCTTCCGCCAGTCTCCAGAGCGCCTCCTTGGCATCCTGTAAATTCGTTTTCAGTGGCTCTTCCATGGCCGCGGTCTTCCTGTATTTCCGGTGAGCGGTGGCGCTGGTAACCGTTTTCTTGGGGAATGGTTTTCTGTTGGACTGAGGGAGTGATTGAGAGCTTGGATTTTATGAGAAACTTCGTTTACCAGAGTATATATAGTTTTAAATTTCCCTCAAAAACTGATTTTGAAATTGTTCTAAATTATAAAATTTGAGTGTTAATTTTTTTTGAGCGCGAGTGTTATTTTAATACCGAGGAATTAGTATCCCGTAGAATAAAAAATAACATAACAGAATCAGAGATGAAAAAACAAGAATTTGCAAAATTCATTGGTTGGTCTTCCTGTTGACTTTAATTACTCATGGTCAATATCCTTGGCAAATACTAGTAGGGAAGTGAGGTTAGTTCAATTTCTTTATTCACTTACAAATAAAGGCATGCTGTTTTAAAAATACTCCACTTATTTAACGTTTAATGCTTTATTAGTGCAACTTTACACTGCATATAGCCAGTTAGTCTAAAAGATATGAAATTAAGTCCTTAAATAAGCTCCTATGTTTCAAATCTTCAATATTTCCACTAAACAATCTCACCTTTGTCCACTGAAGTAGTTAAGAACAAAACAAAATGCAAAAACAAAAGGAATAGAAGAAAATAGTGCTTGATGTATGTGCAAACCGGCACACGTGAAAGAATGTTTTTTTCCTATTTTGGGGAAACTAGAAAAAGGTGAAAGAATGTTGTTACTCTCTCAGTTTTAAAAACTTTGTCATTTTAATCCATATTTTGTGTATAAAAAGATTGTTATTTTAGATATTTAAGTAATAATTTATTCATAAGCTATAAGGTTTGACATCAAAAATTATATTTTTAGCTCTTTTTATATAAATTTTTTATATTTATTGGCTATAATTGAAATAAATTATTAAATACTTATAAATTTAAAAAAAAAATTATGAAAATATTAAATAATTATTATATTTTTTAATAAGTGTGTTAAATTCTAAAATGACAATTTTTTTTATACGGAGAAAATATATAATTAAGATGATATATTATCCGAACAATCAAGCATCTAATTTGATTGTACACTACGAGGATATAATATAAAGTAGGCGTCAATAAGAATGTACCTTAATATAGTTAGTTGTGTACGCTAATTAGGACGTTATTTGATACGAGTAGTACTATTATCCGACCGGTCGAGTAAACGAATATCGAAATGATTCGACTAAAGTCGTTATTATCAAAGAAACAATGCAACACGGTTCCTGCTTTCCTTTCTGCTCCGATCTCTAATGATAGCCCCTTCTGGGGCAGACATTATTTCCGCTTAATTTAATTTAATTTAATTTAATTTAATTTAATTCGTAGGGGTTTTTGCCCTGTTTCCTGACCCAAAAAAAAAGAAACAATGCAACACGGTTCACTCGGACCTAGCTAATTGCACGAATGTCCGATAATCTTTACTGGATGTTCCCGATCACGTTCCTAAATGTATTTTAATATATTAAGTAGAATTTAATTAATGTATTATTACGTGTTTCAAACACATCCTTAATAGTCCATCCGTCCCATATTGTTTGTCCTATTTGATTTTTATACACTATTCATAGTTGAAGAGAATCTTCAAGATTTCTTCCAATATATAAGAAAAAATATAGTCATATGGGGTCTTGTTTGGTTCGTCTCAACGAGTACTTTGATAATATCAAAAAATTATAATTTTTATTAATATATAATTAGAGATATTAACGATACAAAATCCATCTCGACAAGTGTGTCCGGTCAAAACAGGACAAACAATATGGGACGGAGAGAGTAGTACATAAATAGACCATTGAATTGAAAAGATTCATAAGTGAAATTAGGCTCACATGTATGCATAGGTTTTTCTAATAGATATCTTCCATTTAGTAAAAAGATTGTCATTGTAGACAATCAGAGCGATTAATAAATTAAATAATTGAACTATATTTTTATAAACCTTTTTAAAAATATATAATTAATTAATAATTCACATCTTTTTTACTCAATTAACAATAGAATTTACATGAAAAGAGTCAAAACGTGCAATTTTTAATAAGATTTTCGTAATTCACCGATAAATTACACAAACTCCTAAAATGACATCTAAATAAAAATTACGAGCTAAAATGAAAAACATATCTAAATGGAAGGAGCATTAATTTCAAGTGTTTCATATTTTACCTAGTTTGAAACTAAACCAATCAGCCCACTTGGTATTAATATCGGAATATCATATATGAGTATGAATATCACTTATGCCCAAAATCTATGTTCAGTAGAATCTTATTATCGGGTATGGCTATCAAGATATGAATATGAGTGATATTAGATGTTATTTTGATATCTCTCATGGATGGAATGAGTATATCAAAAAATACTCATATTTATGCACATACCCGATACCTAAGGTTACGTTATCAAAATCTCGATCCGGATCTACGATTCTAAAGATCTTACGATCCAGGTTAGACAAAACGATCCTCGATCCTAGTTGAGATCTTATTAGAGGTAGGATTTTAATTTACAAAATGAAATGGTTAGAATCTTGTGTACTATTCCGATCCTAGATACGATTCTACAAGTGACTCTTCACAAATGACTATAATATATACTATTCAAGTATGAAACTGATATAAGCTATACACACTTAAAAATGACACTGTATTTTATCACATATATACGATCAAGATTTATATATGAAAAATAGTTAATTATTATTCTAATATCTTGATAACATTACTACTTACCCAATATCAAATATTTGTAATGTTTTTCAGCTTAATATATAATAATCATATAACATATTGCATTGTTACTACATAGTTTTAGTTATATGTAGAATCTTACGATTCATGATACGATCTTGCGATCCGATCCCGAAGACCCCTCACCGATCCGATCCTAGAATTTCGATCCTGATAACATTATTAATATTAGTCAAACCGAAATCTTAATATTCATACCGATACTTATACCCTATATCTCGTATTTTTGGTATCGATACTAAACGATCTTTTATAAATATAGAATTGTATCTAATTACAAGGAAGATATTTAATAGTAGTAAATAACAATGAATATTTTAATTAAGTTATGAGATTTAGACAATCCTCCGACTAAAATTCATTATTTTGTACGAGAGTGTGCTAAGATGTAGTTTAAGTATGCTACAAGAAATTTGGATCTTAGATCTTTCAACTAATACTAATTTGTTTTTATTAATTTATCAAGCCTAAGATTTCACATTTTATTAATCAAGAGATCGATGGAAGTGTTGGATCAAATGAAAATGAGCGTAAATGAATATGATATAAATATTACGTCAGATAATGTGTTCGTTGGTGAAGACAACATTTGGATTAATTGTAATGACTCACCTTTCCTACATAACTTTATTGTTTTGAAATGTAATCATTCTAATACTACTACTTTATACTCGGTTTTATTGTTGTTATGATGTAATTCTGGATAAATATATCGTTTATGGATTATAATATGTGTCAGTTTATTGTTAATGAGAATGTTTTCTTTATATAACCTTACATTTGAGTAATATATGACATACTTAAATTAGAATTGCTATAATTCATTGATTCGGTAGGATCTTACGATCAGATTTTACGATCCGATTCTATACCCCTTTTACGATCCGATCCAAGAATCCCGATTTTAACAACATTGGTTAATGCGTGTTTTGTAAGTAAATAAGATAAGTGCCATGTGAGACATAATGTAATATCCCTCATTTTATAAGGGTATTTTGGATTTTTTCCAACTCCCGAATTACTAGTCGGATTAATTTAAGAAGAGTTTCAGACATTCTGTAAATGGTTTGAACTCTGTAAATTTTTTCTGAGTAATTTATAATACAGTTGAAGTATTTTCGGGGTTAATTTGTCGTTAATGTACGAATATATTTAACCCGGAGTTAAGAAATTTAACCCCAAGGTGAATCGGATAAGACGAAACCATTTTAGCCTTCACCGCACCCAGCGACAGGACTCCACCGCACCCGCGGCAAGGGCCAGAAAACAGGGGTCGTCGTCTTCGCGATAAGGCCGGTCTGACACGGCCGTTTGAGCAGCCAAGTGGACGGCCAAGTGGGCTCTTTTCCTTGTCCCCTTGTTCCCGGTTGTCCCCTTGCTTGTTCCCTTTGAGGAAACTCGGATTTGAGCTATAAAAGGGGTCGGATCAGAGGATGAAGAAGCTCTTCATCTCCTTCCCCTGTCTCCTCTGTTTTTCCCTCTGAATTTCGCCATTGTTGAGCTGTTCCGAGCTCCCTTCGAGTGGTTTCTTGAGTTGAGAAGGGTACCTCAAGTGTTATTTGAAGGTTTAAGGTGTTGGGAGATCAAACCATAGGCAAATCGAAGCATACAAACGATTTGGGTAAGATTTTCTCCATTGAAGCTGTTGTGAGAAAGCTCGCCACTGTTTGTCCACCGCACCCCGCGGCAAGCTCCCACCGCACCCGCGGCGAGCCTTGTCCGAGTGTGTGTTTTTGGATGTTGGCTTTGGGCGAGGCTCGATTCCTTTGATTCTTTTCCTATTCTTTTAGATTCATATATAAGTGTATTGAATCTAACTTAGGGTCTCGTTATGGGTCGTTTCTTAGGGATTTATTATCCAAGATCTGCCCCAGTTTCAGATCCAAGAACCAGACGTTGCTAAGCCTTGTTCGAACTCGTCGGATCTAAGGCAAGTGGCGGTTCGCTCTTGCTCATCATTCCATACTTCCATTAATTATCAATCGTTTAGTTGTTAATTAATTTGGGATGATTCTTAATTATGTTGGGAACAGTTTTGTTAATTAATATAATTAAAATCTGATATTATAATAGGTTGTATATCTGCTAGAATGACGCTGTTATATATATGTGTATATTGTTAAATCTATGGTGATTGCCTGGTGGGCATAGATATGGATTACTGTGTAGGTGTGGGCCGTGATGGCTTTGATGTGATTTATTGTGTGCTTGATCTGTGTAGATAGCACAAGTATTCGTAGGGACGATGGACGTGAGGTGATGCGTCCCAGCCCTCACCCAAGCCGGGTTCAGACTAGTCGAACACATCCAAGACCTTGGATACCACCTTGGTTCAAGACGAGGAAGAATGCGATAAACGAGAAGCTCAGAAGAGCCAATTATGAAGACCGCGATGTTTAACAAGCGTCTTCATCCAAGCTCAGAGATCGCGTTCTACGACAAATTAGTGGCCTTCTTCATTGAACGCGTTCCATGCATTCAAAAGGACGCACACTCGCCATCATCAGTTAACGCGTTCTTTGGAGGCGATCATGATCTTCAGCATTCAATGTGATCTTTCAAATTAGATTATGATCCTTTTAGCATTTAATGTAATATTTTATGCATTTATGTTTAGATTTAGGAGTTCTCCTATATAAAGGACTCCTCGCCCTATGTAATTGGCACGTTCAAAATAAACCCGAGTTAAGTCAGAGTCGAGCTTATCCTCCTTCTTGGGTCCGGACGTCAACCCTCTTATCCTCTCATCCCCTTCTTCCGCTGCAGACGCTACTGCACCTTCCGTAGCTCATCGCTTCGAGCAGTCGAACCATCATCTAGGTGGTTCGTACCTATCCCGGGTGACCATCTCGATCTAGATCCGGCATAGACGAGTCGTTCCGACCAAGGAACGCATCAACGATGCGTTCTGGGTCAGGATGGCTCGGTCAACCTGGCTGTCTGATACCAGTTGATGCATTTCTGGGTCGGAATGACTCGTCTATGCCGGATCTAGATCGAGATGGTCACCCGGGATAGGTACGAACCACCTAGATGATGGACCCAGCAAGCAACGCGTTGATAAGAACGCACACTCGCCATCATCAGTTAATGCGTTCTTTGGAGGCGATCATGATCTTCAGCATTGATTGCAAATCCATTTGAATTAGATTGTGATCTTTCATATTCAATGTAATTTTTAGCTTTCAATTCCGCATTTATTTCGTAGATTTGGGTCATTAAGACCCCGAGACATGTGTATATAAGGGCACCTCGCCCTTTGTAATCTGGTTACGTCTACTTTTAATCAAAGCCTGAGTATTGAGCATTTGTCTCCTCCCCTTTGATCGGACGTCACAATTCTGTCTTCGCATCCCCTTCACCCGTGCCGACGCTACGGCACCCGCTTGATCTTCAAGCAAGTCTATCTTCGCATCTCCTTCCTCCGCAGTCGACGCTACGACACCCAAAGGGTTGCCCAACCAAGCCTTATATCCCTTCCCAAAATCGCTTCCGCCGTCGCCTCACCATCATTCACCGCGTTACTCACTCAAATCCACGCGTTCCTTTCCATACCATACCACTCGGCGTTTTGCGACTCCCATTACAAGATCGAGATCCTTTCGTCCCAAGCAGGAACACATCAACTGGTATCAGAGCCAGGTTCTTGTAAGTCGCTCTCAAGTCCTTTTGTTCACGGATTTTTTTTCTCGCCCATCATACTTGCTTCCGCCACCACCATCATTCACAAAATTTCTTTTTCTTTCACCCTACTGATGTGACCTTGCTATGAAGAAGGTCTCAAGTCCCGGATGAGATCGTGATGAATCCGTAGTGGGGCGAAACAACTCCTTGAATAGGCGTCTGCGTTGATGGAGATTGCAAGACGACGGCGAGGCGGAAGCGATTGCGGAAGCGATAGGATTTGAGGGAGTTGGCCGTAGGGTGAGGTGATGTGCACGACCAGATTAGGGCTGGAAAGAGGTGGAGGTTTTGGAAGCGGAATAGACGAAGGGAGCAAGCTCGACCTAGATCTAAAGGAATTAATGGCAGAAACGCGAGGGAGCAAGCTCAACCAAGAGAATCAAGGAGGACGTTAATGGAGGCTCAATTGGAGTTTCTCTCAACAATAAAGTCTGTATAATTAACGTAAAGAAGAAAGGGGGTTACAAGCTAGGTTAAGTAAAAGGAAGACTCTTCCTTTTCCTTAACCAAAAAGATTAAAAATAAAACAAATAAAATACTAAAAAAATCCTAAGGAATTTCGGTCATTCTAAGTATAGAAATGACCTCCTAAACTCCCTAAAAATGCTGAAAATAATAATAAATAATATCCGGGAAAAATACTGATAAATGTCATAAATCAGAAATATCGATAACTAGGCGAATAGCGATCAATATCTCTACTCTGTAAGCTCCGGGATCTCTGCAGACTGTGTAGACGTCCCAACTGTCACTAAACTCAGAATGGATCCCTCATCTGTAGTTGGACGTCCCTGACCTGCTACGAGTCTGGTCACCAGTGATTGAGTCGCAGCTTGAATAGCTTTGGCTCGTGCTCTAGTAATGGGACCTGAGGACCTAAGACTCATAGCCTCCTCCTCGTCTGCAGCTGTCATGGTAGACGAGGTCACATCATCCTCCCCCACTTGAGTGTGAAGCGTCCCCGCTTCACCCTCATCATACGCTGGCTCCACGTACGGTGATAGATCAGCAACATTGAAGGTTGGGTGAACACCATACTTGTCTGGGAGCTCTAGCTGGTAGGCGTTGTCATTGATGGCCTTGACAACACGGAATGGTCCATCACCCCTTTGGTCGAGCTTAGACTTGCGGTTGGAAGGAAAACGCTCCTTCCGCAAGTGAAGCCAAACCAAGTCGCCAGGAGCAAAGACAATCCTGCGTCGTCCTTTGTTCTTCTGGGCCGCATACTGTGCTGCTCTGCGCTCCAGCTGGTTGCGCGTCCGAGTGTGCAGTTCCTTGATGTGATCGGCCAATCTGTCAGCTGTGGTGTTGTCTGTATCCTTCCGAGGATAGGGAGTCAAGTCCAGCGGCGTCAGCGGGTTCCGTCCATAGACAACTTCGAACGGGGTCAGTTTAGTCGCGCTGTGCCTGCACCTGTTATAAGAAAACTCCACAGTAGACAATAAGTTCTCCCACCTGCGTGGGTTACTCTTCAGAACCGTCCGAAGGAGGGATCCAAGAGTGCGGTTGGTCACCTCTGTTTGACCATCCGTCTGTGGGTGGTAGCTCGTAGAAAATAGGAGTTTAGTACCGAGCTTACCCCACAAGGTTCTCCAGAAATGGCCGACAAACTTGGTGTCCCGATCACTAACAATAGTGCACGGAATACCATGCAGTCTCACGACATTGTCGAAGAACAAATTAGCAACGTCAGTGGCGTTACTAGTGTTCTTACAGGCAATGAAGTGTGCCATCTTAGAGAACCTGTCTACGACCACAAATATAGAATCTCTACCACGCCGAGACAGAGGTAACCCAGTGATAAAATCCATGGATAGATCTTCCCACGGGCCAGCTGGAATCGGCAGAGGCGTGTAGAGACCATGCGGACTAGACCTGGCCTTAGCCTTATGGCATGTCACACAACTCTGACAATACTTCATAACATTGTTGGCCATCTTAGGCCAGAAGAAGTGTTCACGAAGTGTTGCCAGCGTCTTAGACACGCCAAAGTGACCACGACTATGTGCTTCTTCAATCAACAAATTTCTGACAGAGGATGAAGGGATGCAAAGCTTCCCACCTTTGTACAGAAATCCGTCATCAAGGAAATACGTAGCATGTTCACGACCAGTGGATTTACATTGCTCAAAGAATGTAGAAAAGAAAGGATCAACATCATAAAGATCCTTGAGCAATGCAAACCCAAATAACTGAGACTGAAGCTGAGTAATGAGGACGTACCTGCGAGAAAGGGCGTCGGCTACCACATTCTCCTTACCTTTCTTGTGAACAATGAGATAGGGGAACGTCTCCATGAACTCAACCCAGCGAGCGTGGCGTCTGTTAAGAGTCGTCTGGCTGCGCAGATAACTAAGAGCTGCATGATCTGAGTGAATCACGAACTCTGCAGGCCACAGATAGTGCTGCCACGTCTTCAGAACCCGAATCAGCGCGTACAACTCCTTGTCGTACGTCGGGTAGTTCAGCTGGGCACCTGCCAGCTTCTCTGAAAAATAGGCAATCGGCCTCTTTTCCTGCAGCAAGACACCTCCGATGCCGAAATCAGAAGCGTCGCATTCCACCTCGAACCGACGGGTGAAGTCAGGAAGCTGCAGCAGTGGCGCGTGGCACAAGGCATCCTTCAGGGCGGCAAAAGCAGCATCATGCCGTGGAAGCCAAGTGATAGACGCTGCCTTCTTGGTCAACTCGTGTAATGGGGCGGCTATAGTGCTGAAATCACGAACAAACCGTCGATAAAAACCAGCCAGACCCAAAAAAGAACGTACCTGAGTAGGAGTAGTTGGCGTCGGCCACTCCTGGATAGCGCAGATCTTCTCTGCATCCACCTGCAGGCCGTCCTTGCTGACGACGAAACCTAGGAAGTTTGTAGAAGGAGAACAAAATACACACTTGCCAAGATTGGCATATAAGCTCTCTACTCTCAAACACTCTAAAACAAGGCGAAGATGCTCAGCATGGTCATCTAAAGTCCTAGAGTAAATAAGAATATCATCAAAATAGACAACTACAAACTTACCCAGAAAAGCTCTCAAGACATGGTTCATCAGCCTCATGAACGTAGAAGGAGCATTGGTCAGTCCAAATGGCATGACTAGCCACTCATACAGACCATACTTCGTCTTGAAAGCCGTCTTCCACTCGTCCCCCTCCTTCATGCGAATCTGATGATAGCCGCTCTTCAGATCAATCTTGCTGAAGAACTGCGCTCCATGTAGCTCGTCAAGCATGTCGTCGAGGCGAGGAATGGGATGTCTGTATTTGACGGTGATCTGGTTGATGGCATGGCAATCCATGCACATCCTCCAAGAGCCGTCCTTCTTAGGCACCAATATGACGGGAACAGCGCACGGGCTAAGAGACTCGCGTACATACCCCTTCTCCAACAGTTCCTGCACCTGCTTTTGCAACTCCTTTGTTTCCTCTGGAGAAGTTCTGTAGGCAGCTCGGTTGGGAAGAGTAGCTCCCGGGACAAAATCGATCTGGTGCTCTATGCCACGAAGTGGTGGGAGACCATCTGGCAACTCGTCCGGCATCACATCCTGAAACTCCTGCAAAATGGACGAAATACAAGAGGGGAGTGCGGACTCTGAAACAGGTAGGGCAGTAGGAAGAGCAATGAGTAGGAAACAGGGAGACTTGCCTTGGATGACGTTGGAAACCTTCCGGCGTCGCGCCAAGAGAAGCCGCTGCTCACAAGCGCCTTGCAGCGCAGAACTAACTTTTCCACTCTTCTGATGAGCAGAACCCTTTACAGCGCCCTTCCCTAAATCCTTAATTGAAGGCACCTGCTGACCATTACCACTAAAGTTAGGAAATTTAAGACTAATGGACTGGTCACTTACCTGTTTTGAAGGGCCCTGTGAACCCGAAGAAGACGATGCAGGAAATTGTTGGGAACTCTGCTGCAAAGCTGTAGGGGATTCTGGAGGGGGTATTCCAGCGTCCTTTGTAGCCTGTATAGCCTTGTTCCGCTGTCTAATAGCATGGTCCTGTAAAATCTCATTCGGAGTCATAGGTAAGAGCGTCACGCGCTTTCCATGGTGAGTGAACATGTAGCTGTTCAAAAACCCATCATGGAAGACGCGACGGTCAAAAAGCCAAGGACGCCCTAACAGAATATGGGTGGCATCCATGGCGGTAACATCGCACAAAACAGTGTCTGTATATGGTCCTATGGAAAAAGTAACGGGACACTGTAAAGAAACATTGTTACCTGGTTGGTCTGAAATCCACTGCAGACCGTAGGGCTGAGGATGTGGCTGCGTTTGAAGATTGAAGTCGCGGACGACTCTCTCATTTATAATGTTGCAGCACGACCCGCCATCTATTATCAGACTCAGCGATGCATTCTTCATACGACACCGGGAATGAAACAGATTCTCCCTTTGGTCAAGCGGACCTCCTTCCTTGACGCTGAGGACGCGTCTGGTGACCAAGGCATAATGCATGACGTCTGTATCATGGTCGCTCGGCCTGATCACCTCATCAGTCAGCTCTGCAGACTCCTCCGGGACGTTCTCCTCTTCATCCGAGAGGCTCTCGTAGTCTTCAGTTTTGGCGGAGTAGAGGACACGCTTCTGATTGGGGCAGTCCTTCTGATAGTGTCCTCGTCCACCACATCTGTAACACTCTCGACCGCTGGAACGATCTGTACGGCCTGTCTCAGCAGAGGCCGATGGCTGTCGGCGCGCAGAAGAAGGGGGCGCCGGCCGCGGCGTCGTAGTAGACGCAATACCTGTACGATCCTGTCTAGGCACAAAACTAGAAGAAGAGTTAGTGCGATAAGAATTGACAGGGTTCGAGGTATACCTTGGTGAGGGAGAAGACGAAGACTGCCAAGGCTGCTGTCGACGTCGCTGCGCTTGAAGATAGAGCTTCTGCGCAGTATGTACTACGTTGTTGAGGTCTCGGATTGGCAGAACGTCAACCTAATCCCTGTACGGCTGTGACAAACCCGTGACAAAACGTGTACGTAGAGTAGAAGGAGTAACACTTACCCCGGCTTTGAAGTACATGTCTTCTAAGCGAGCAAAGAACTCCTGTGGCGTATCACGACCCTGAGTAGCAAGTGCAATGGCCGTCTTCATATCCTCTCGGTATGTTGTCGGCACGTACTTGCGCGTCATGAGCGCTACTAGCTGTTGCCACTCTGTCACAAGTGCCCACCCCATGCGTGCATGCTGTTGGACCAGTCGGTTCCACCAGGTGCGCGCTGCTCCTTGGAAATGCAAGGTGACGATCTCCACCTTCTTATGCTCCTCAAATTGATAGTGTTGAAGAACATGGCAGGTACTCTGCAACCAATCTATGAAAGTAGAAGGATCATAAGTACCAAGGAAGGGTTCGATTTTTACCTTAATTGCTTGGTGATACGTAGATGGGGGTGTGTATCGCTGTGGGCCTGCAGCCGGGGCATAGAGATTCTGCTGTGGAGGCCCCTGCCGCTGCTGTCCAACTGGTGGTTGTTGCCGTCGCTGCGCTCGTGGAGGACCGGCAACATGCTGCTGCTGATATGGCTGTGGATAACCCTGTGCAGCGTAATAAGCAGCCTGATTCTGTGGCTGCTGTTGAGGAGGAACCCAACCTGTACGATGAAGCTGCTGCTCTGGTGGGTCCTGTAGGGGCGGGTGATAACCTGCAGAAAATCCATAGGCCCCTTCTTCCTCATCCTCAAGATCAAATTCTGGGAACCCTTCATCTGGATCTGACTCAACAGGAGAAACAGTACTCTGATGGTCAGCAAAAGAATGGACATTGAAGGTTTCAGAATTTACCTGTTGTCGACTTGGACGAGCTGCGGAGGGTTTCCCGTGCTTGCTGGTGGAAGCATGTAGTTCTGTGCGTCTGCTCTGGCGTTTGACGGCACTGTCATCTACCTGTTCATCCTCCTCTGAAGACGACTCATCATCGTCCTGCTCATCCTCGTCCTGAGAGTTGCGTTCAGGAATGGTCAACTGGACTGATTTGGAACGCACCTTCTTCTTCGACGCGCTACTCTCTTTTTGCGATCCTTTCCGCTGATGCTGCGTAGGAGGATCGGATATCAGAACGCCCTTGCCCTTTTTCTGCTTCTGGGCTAGGGTACTCTGGTCGTCACAGTTGTTCGGTGACGGAGAGGGCATCACTCTACTGAGCAGGTCACGCATGGCGGCAAAATTGGCTTCGGAACGTTCTTCGGAACGTGCGATGGCAGCCGCGTTGCTCTGAATGGCGGCGTCGGAACGTTGTTGATTGGCCACCAAAAGCTCAATGGCAGTAGCCAGTTGATCGACCCGACCCGTATCCTGTCCGTCATTGGAGTTCACCATTATCCTGAAAAGACAACAGAAATCCCAACAGAGCAAAGGAAAAAACAAAAACAAAACAACAGAGACGAAAGAGAAGTCGAACTACCAAGATATCACAACTAAAAGCAAGGCTGATATGGCCGTGAGGGCGGGAAGGCTAAGGATAATCACACAACAATCACAAAATGCAGCGATAACTCAGCAAACAAATTGTAGATATAAATTGCAGCAATATAAGCCTAATATGCCAACAAGACTATAACAGCCAAGACAGTGAGAGAGAGAGGAAATGGAAAATGAATCAATAACGATAGGGCAACGATTACCTTATTTTGGCTTTGCGCACCCTATATCTCTCCACGTTGCCACCTAAGTTCGGCTTTTCTCACAAAAAGCTCCTGCACTCTAATACCCTTACAGAAACCTCAACTGATGTCGCCAGGATATAACGGTAGGCACAGAACTTAATCTGGCGTGAACCTAGGCGTCCCGGCTAAGCAGCTGCAAACTAACAAAAGCGGATAACTCACGCTAAAGTCAGACGGATAACTGTAAAAAGCGAATGCAGAAACCGACACAAAAATAAAAAAAATAAAAATAAAATAAAAGGACTCAGATCCCTGCAATCTAATACCCCTACAGTAACCTCAACTGCTGTCGCCCGGATATAACGGTAGGCACAGAATTTAATCCGGCGTGAACCTAGGCGTCCCGGCTAAGCAGCTGTAAACTAACAAAAGTGGATAACTCACACCAAAGTCAGAAGGACAACTGTAAAAAGCGAAAGCAGAAATCGACACAAAAAGAAAAATTAAAAATAAATAAAAATAAAAAATACCGAAGGTCTTCCGTAGGGTTTGAAATTCGGACCCACGAAAAGAACCCGGATCTGGGAGCTCCGTCTTCGTTGAGCTGGGCGGGGGGATTTTAACCCGGATCAGGGAACACCCGGGATAGAAAGGCGTGTCGCTGGGCGCGCGCGCGCGAGGAACGCGGCGAGCTGGGCGCCGAAGTCGCGAGTGTCTTGGCTTCGGATGCGCCGACGCCGGGCTTGTCTTGGCGCCGAGGACAAGTGGTGCCCTACGAACTTGCCCTAATTACAAATTTGTGATTGCCTTAATTTTTTTTTGATTGATAATTTTTTTTTTTGGAAATCTTCAGATCTGGCTTTTTCTACAAGGAAAGATCTCAGCCTTTTTTTTTTTTAAAAGAAATTGCAACAAGAACTCAAGAACCCTAATCTTCAACGGCGAAAATTCTTCAACGAAGCCTTCTTGCGCAGATCCGGACTCAAAAAATTCTGAAAAAAATATTCTAGACTACTACACACTCTATTGATTCAAGTTGGAAAGAAGGAGATCAAAGAAGACGCAGATTAATGGCAAAAAGGTCAAGTACAACAATTCAACCTCTATGCATGCAAATCTAGATCTAAAATTCAAGCACCAAATTACCAACACAAAGAGCAATTGTTGTGTGTAGGGGACAAGGTAAGAACTCTAAATAGCAAGCACACGAATTTTTTGAGAGATTTACACCAAAGACGAGTTTTCAATGCAAATCTACAATGTTTTTTTTAGGTTAAAATAATTCGGCCTTGAAGAGAATTTTTTTTTTTTTTTAAATTTTCGACTATAATAATATAGATCTGAATAATATTAGTCAGAATTATCACGAAAAATGCAGGAATTTTTTTTTTTTTTTGGAATTTTTGACACGAAAATAAGGTTGTGATAAGCAAGGAATCGATTCGACTTACAGATTCGAAGGCTCTGATGCCAGTTGATGTGACCTTGCTATGAAGAAGGTCTCAAGTCCCGGATGAGATCGTGATGAATCCGTAGTGGGGCGAAACAACTCCTTGAATAGGCGTCTGCGTTGATGGATATTGCAAGACGACGGCGAGGCGGAAGCGATAGGATTTGAGGGAGTTGGCCGTAGGGTGAGGTGATGTGCACGACCAGATTAGGGCTGGAAAGAGGTGGAGGTTTTGGAAGCGGAATAGACGAAGGGAGCAAGCTCGACCTAGATCTAAAGGAATTAATGGCAGAAACGCGAGGGAGCAAGCTCAACCAAGAGAATCAAGGAGGACGTTAATGGAGGCTCAATTGGAGTTTCTCTCAACAATAAAGTCTGTATAATTAACGTAAAGAAGAAAGGGGGCTACAAGCTAGGTTAAGTAAAAGAAAGACTCTTCCTTTTCCTTAACCAAAAAGATTAAAAATAAAACAAATAAAATACTAAAAAAAACCCTAAGGAATTTCGGTCATTCTAAGTATAGAAATGACCTCCTAAACTCCCTAAAAATGCTGAAAATAATAATAAATAATATCCGGGAAAAATACTGATAAATGTCATAAATCAGAAATATCGATAACTAGGCGAATAGCGATCAATATCTCTACTCTGTAAGCTCCGGGATCTCTGCAGACTGTGTAGACGTCCCAACTGTCACTAAACTCAGAATGGATCCCTCATCTATAGTTGGACGTCCCTGACCTGCTACGAGTCTGGTCACCAGTGATTGAGTCGCAGCTTGAATAACTTTGGCTCGTGCTCTAGTAATGGGACCTGAGGACCTAAGACTCATAGCCTCCTCCTCGTCTGCAGCTGTCATGGTAGACGAGGTCACATCACCTACCCTTCGGTTTCTACAAGAGATCCTCTTGGCCGAATCCTTATTCACCCTGCAAACTTGTGTGTTTTGTTTGTTTTAAAATCCGCGTAATTTTTGGTCTGATTAGCTTGATCGATTGCTTAAACTTCGCATTGAATACTTGACATATTCAACGCGTTGACCAAACAATCTACATTAACTTCTCAATCTCCATCACGAAAATCACGTGATTTCTTTCTTTAAGTCACTTAGCCGTTATTTTATTTTCATTTCATTCAGATCCGATCTTCAATCAATACAAGATCTCGGATTTGAAATTCAAAATTAAAAAAAAAAGATCGCGGACTTTCAAAAAACAAAAAAAAACAAAGTCGATTAAAAAAAAAAAAAACGCGAAGTTTCGCAAGAGAAGGAAAGCCAAAATAAGGCAACCTTCTCCCACCAACGGCTAGGCTCATCTTCTTAACCTCCCCACCGTCTAGTGTCTCGCGTGGTTTTGTGTCTTGATTTAATGCGTTCTTTACGCAAGAGATTAAGACTTCATTCTTTTGGTTACATGGTTTTCTTGCTTGCATTTCACACTTGCTTTGCTTGCCTGTTAGCCGCCCTCACGGCCAAAAGAACGCGATAAACCACGTGAACAATTGTTACTTGCTAGTTGCTTGCTTGATCTTTGGCTGTGTTGTCTTTTGTTCGTTTCTACTCGCGATGTCTGGTTATCTTGTCTTAGGAACTGAGAACGCGTCCACAACGCGAAGAAGTTACTACACCGACGAACCACACTTCGTCACACAAGACAACAGATCGCGCTACAACGCGCAAGAAGATTCTACACCGCGACGAGCCCTTCGACGCCACCAGCGCGACACTCATCGCGTGACTTCACCAGCCACACCACCCACCCAGTTCAGTGTTCGTGACAACCTTGGCCACCAGAGTAAACGCACTTCGCGTGAAGACTACTATGGCTATGGCTACACGACGCCAACCAACCATCATGCCTCTGAGGAATACGACGATGAAGAATATGAGGACTCAGGTATGACACATTCTGGATCTTATTACCGATCTCTTCCAAATCCACTTGATGTGCAGGACCACCATTCCGTTTGGAGTCCATCACCGCGCCACCAACCACGAAGAGATCGCGCACAAGGCATTGGCGGCGAGCGCCGTGATGCCAGGCCCACAAAGGTTATCAGAGAGGGTTACAGAACCCAGAGTCGACAACATCAACGCGATGACGCCTACGCGCCAAGTGAATGTTTTGCTCGCAACGAACCACAGCTTGCACGCGAGAGGCGATGCCATGACCGCGTTGAAGAGACACAACCTCGATACCGAAACCATGCAGTGAAGGATCATCCACCTATCCACCTTCCAGAACAGGCACCAGTCGTTGATGCGTTCCTACTAGGGAACGACTCGTCTACGCCGGATCTAGACCGAGATGGTCACCTGGAACGTCGTCGGGGTTGTGTTTGGATAGGGTACGAACCACCTAGTTGATGATTCATGGCTCGAAGCGACGAGCTACGGAAGGTGCAGTAGCGTCTGCAGCGGAAGAAGGGAGATGCGAGGGATATGTGGTAGTTTAACGTGACTACCAAACGGATTCAAAATCAAGGTGACGTCGAAGCAAAGGAAGGAGGAATACCACTCAACTTAAGCTTTGCTATTATATTTCAACATGGTGATTACAAAGGGCGAGAGCTCCTTTTATAGGAGAACGCGCGACCTAATGGGCCGGCCCACGATGCAATCGTGGAGCACACGCCAAATCTAAGAATAAATGCAAATAAGATTACATTAAATAAAAAGATCATAATCTATTTTGAAAGATGTACATTTAATGCCGGAGATCATGATCTGTTCAAAGAACGCGTTAACTGATGATGGTGAGCATGCTGATTGAAGAGCGCATTCATTGAAGACGGAGCCACTAATCTGATACGGAACGCGATCTTTGGAATTGGATGAAGACGTGCGTTGAACATCGCGATCTTCATACTTGGCTCTGCTGAGCTTCTTGATCAACGCGTTCCTCCTCGTCTTGAGCCAAGGAGGTCTCCAAGGTCTTGGATGCATGGGTCTAGCCTGAACCCGATTTGGGTCAGGGCTGGGACGCATCACTCTCCTCCCCTTAGATTCGAAGCATCCTCGCTTCGAGCTAGGTGGGGCAAGGGGGAGTCAGCGCGTGATCGGTAGCAGATAGACGACTTCAGGCCGGGGTCCGACTCTTGGAACTTCGAATTGGATCAAGTAGAACTCTGGTCCAAGAGAAGGCGCATCATCTTGTTCTTCAGTGAACAACACGGAGCAAGAGCCCATGGGAACTTGCTCAGGGATCACAGTAATCATTGCGTTGACTGTTGGTTCAGTAGGCGTCGCGATGAAGGTTTGCTCTGTGGGCGGCGCGTCGATTGTCAACTCACTAGGCACCGTGGTGATTTTCTGCTCCGCGATGAACTCGAGCTCGGAGGGCGTCGCGATGAAGACCGGCTCAGTGTGCGCCGCGATGAAATCTGACTTGTTGGGCGCTGCGATAATTGCTGGTGCGGTGGGCAGGGCTGACGCGGCCTTCTTGGATTCAAGGCGAGCAATCTCTCGCCGTAGCTGTTGGATTTCGCGTTGCGCGGGTGTGAGATCAGGGACGGTTGCAATGGGTAAGGGATCCGGGGCACGCGCTAGAAGACGTGCTGGCTCTGGGACGCGCGCTGAAGCTGAGGGCCGCGTAGGGGATGACGTTGAGTAAGATCGCGCTAGAAGCGGTCTTGTTCTTCTATATGAATGGGCGGCGTAGGCTACTGGATCAACCTGGGGAGCAAAATGTCGAGTCATCAAGTAAACAAGCTGCTCCCAAGTTTCCACAGGTTGCAAAGCACGACGCGATCTCTCGTCTTCGACGTGGCACCACCATTCCCACGCGTAGTTTATGAAGCAACTGATCGCGATGTCGCATTGCTCCACTTCGTCATAGTCCCGTTGGCTAAAGTAGTAAGCCATGTGACGGGACCACTCTAAGAACTCTTCGGGATCGTCATCTCCGTAAAAACAAAGACGGCGCAATCGGGTCGTCATCTCCAATGATCGCGGTCTTTCAAGGAAGAACGCGGTAGATGCGGAAGCGGGAGGATCTTGAATTCGAATTTTGAAATTCAAAAACAAGATCTGTAATTATGGTAATCCGGATTTTGTGGGATTTGATTGGAGAGAGAAAAAAAAATTGAATTGGCTGATTTTGTGGGATTCTTTTTCTCTCTCTCTCTTTTTTTTTGTAGACCTCAAATCACCGAGGACTTGAGGCGGCGCGTGGGTCGCGATGACGGAGGCGCCGGGTGATGGAACGCGTCCGGCAGGGGCCGAGCGCGGTGCGACGTCATGGTGGCTCGATCGAATGATGCTCTGATACCAGTTGATGCGTTCCTACTAGGGAACGACTCGTCTATGCCGGATCTAGACCGAGATGGTCACCTGGAACGTCGCCGGGGTTGTGTTACTGTTTGGATAGGGTATGAACCACCTAGTTGATGATTCGTGGCTCGAAGCGACGAGCTACGGAAGGTGCAGTAGCGTCTGCAGCGGAAGAAGGGAGATGCGAGGGATATGTGGTAGTTTAACGTGACTACCAAACGGATTCAAAATCAAGGTGACGTCGAAGCAAAGGAAGGAGGAATACCACTCAACTTAAGCTTTGCTATTATATTTCAACGTGGTGATTACAAAGGGCGAGAGCTCCTTTTATAGGAGAACGCGCGACCTAATGGGCCGGCCCACGATGCAATCGTGGAGCACACGCCAAATCTAAGAATAAATGCAAATAAGATTACATTAAATAAAAAGATCACAATCTATTTTGAAAGATGTACATTTAATGCCGGAGATCATGATCTGTTCAAAGAACGCATTAACTGATGATGATGAGCGTGCTGATTGAAGAGCGCGTTCATTGAAGACGGAGCCACTAATCTGATACGGAACGCGATCTTTGGAATTGGATGAAGACGCGCGTTGAACATCGCGATCTTCATACTTGACTCTGCTGAGCTTCTTGATCAACGCGTTCCTCCTCGTCTTGAGCCAAGGAGGTCTCCAAGGTCTTGGATGCATGGGTCTAGCCTGAACCCGGTTTGGGTCAGGGCTGGGACGCATCAGTCGTGGAGTTGACCAAACAACAACAGTTGCTCAAAGCTCTTCGACAAGAACTTACAGCTTGCAACGCAAGAGAACGCGCAAGAGAACGCGATGCACAACTCGCGCTCACTCCACCTCAGCCTCCACTTTGCCAGAAAAGGTATGATCCTAACACTAGTCCTTCCATTAATACTGATGTGCGTGTCCTAGTCTCAGGATCCCACACGTACAACCAAGGCCGCGACGCCCATCTCCCGATGCCCACTTCAATTGGTTCTCGCGAGACCGCGCCACCGACCACTTCCAAGGGCAATCAACACGCACATGTCGCTGATTGTACCAAGTCTGGAGAAGAAGAGGTGCACCACCAGCTCAACCCAAGCACGCACTCATCTGGGCATCATCAAAGCCAACAAGGGTATGATTCTATCTTTAGTCCATCCCTTATTACTGAGGTGCGTGTTCCAGTGTCAGGGTTCGTAGTGAACGACCAGGGCCGTGACGCCACAATCGCAACGCCAACTCCCACGGCGTCTCGCACATCAGCGTCCAAGGCCCAAGACCAAATCGCGATGCCCACTTCCACGACCTCTCCGACGATCGCGCCAACGGTCCCAGTCCAGGGATCTGAACCCACAAATGACCATGAATGCATCAATTGTGGAGGTCGCGATCACTCCCACATGGATTGTAAAGCCAAGCAACAAGACCCCCTCTCCACTGTTGCCGCGGAAGATGTGTCTCACAAGGAGATGACTCCGATTGAGACAATTGCAGTAGCATTCAAGGATGACACCAAGGTTGTCGCGATCCATGATGGCACTCCACTGTGATGCGATCCTACCAAGTCTGACTGCCAAGGAAGTCGAAGACGAGGCATTGCGCGTGCCAACAGAAGGCCCAATCACAAGGGCACGCGCTAAGTCAATTGCAAACGCGACGAACTCCATAATTCAACGCGTTCTTTCTTGCCAAGGCACGGAGGAGTCCACATCAGAGAACGCGTTCTCTCTAAGGCGTCTTCAACAGAGCCCTGAGATCGCGTTGAACATACGACTTCTTTCAACCATCGAAGGCACGCGTTGATTTTGAATCAGATCACGATCTTCAACATTAATGCGCATTAATTGCAGATCTATTTTGAATTGGATCGTGATCCTCCGAATTCAATGTAATATTTAGCTTTCAATTCTGCATTTATTTCATAGATTTGGTCATTAAGACCACGATTAGCTTTGTATAAATAGGGCACCTTGCCCATTGTAATCGGGTTACGTTCAATTTAGTTCAAAGCTTAAGTTTAGAGCCATTGTCTCCTCCCTTTGAATCGGACGTCACAACTTTCTGCCTTCTCATCTCCCTTCACCCGCGCCGACGCTACGACAAACCACTCGATCCTTCAAGTATAAACACCCTCCGCGCTGACGCTACGGCTAACACTCGATCTCTTTCGAGTCAACCCATCCGCTGCCACCCTCAAAACACAACACCCCACTAATCAAAACACCGCGTTCCATCCACTCAAACGACGCGTTCCTTTTCCAGAACGCACCAAATCGGCTTCGCGACTGCCTTTACAAGATCAAGGATCCCTTCATCAAGTAGGAACGCATCAATTGGCATCAGAGCCACATCTTGTAAGTCGCTCTCAAGAACACTTGTTCACGTAATTTTTTTCTCTCGCCCATCATACCTGCTTCCGCCACCTCCACTTTCACCATTTTTTTTTCTACACATACAACCATCGGTTTCTACAAGAGTCTCTCTTGGCCGATTACTACTACACCCTACAAATTTGTGTGACTTGTTCGTTTGGAAAATTTTCGTAATTAACTGTTTGGTTTTCTTAATTGATTGTTTAAACTTCGCGGTGAATACTTGCCATATTCAACGCGTTGACCAAAAAAATCTACATCAAACTCTCTTTCTCCATCACGACAATCACGTGATTTCTTTCTTCTAGTCACTTAGCCGTTATTTTAATTTTGCTTTTAGTTCAGATCCACTCGTTCATCAATACGAGATCTCGGATTTGAAAAAAAAAAAAAAAAAAGTTTCAAAAAAAAAAGGTGAAAAGAACTCGATCATTCGCGACGAGAAGTATAGCCAAAATAAGGCAACCTTCTCCCACCGACGACTAGGCTCATTTCTCTACCCTTCCATCGTCTAGTGTCTCGCGTGGTTTTGTGTCTTGTTTCAACGCGTTGTTTACGCAAGATTTTAAGACATCAATCTTTTGGTTACGCGGTTTTTCTTGCTTGCAATTCACACTTGTTTTGTTAGCCTGTTAGCCGCCCTCACGGCCAAAAGATCCCGATAACCCATATGGACATTTGTTTCTTGCTAGTGCTTGCTTGTTCTGTGCTTTCTTGCTTTTTGTGCAATTTTACTTGCAATGGGGGATCATGTTCTTATAGGGTCTATCGAGGCGCCGACTGTTGTCAATGGACAAGGAAACAACAACCACCCCCCACAATAGCACAACGACAACCAACAAGAGGTGCTGCCTCAGGTTCATCCACTTCAACCTCTCCTTCAACTCTCAGATGAACAACGCGAGATACAGGAATTAAGACGCCTTCTCGCGGAGTCTCAAGCAAGAGAACGCGCTGCGTTGCTTCACCCAACCCCTACTTTGCAGATCGCGATGGATCCAATGGTTGTGCCCAAACCAACAGAGGCGGGACCAAGCAAACAACTCGTCGATAAGGGCAAAGGCGTGATGCCCTCCACTTCAAATCCACAACCACGCCTACAAAGGATTCAGTCTGTCATCGAGAGCAGACAAGGCTACGCCTCCCATCGCGACAGATATGCCCCACAGGCTACGCCGGTTCGCGATGACGTCTACCCCGAAGATGAGGAAGATTACCAAGGTGAGTACCCTGATGAGTTTGACTATGATGATAGGTACCAAACAAGAGACACACGCGAGGCTGTCCCACCCACGCGTTCTAGAGGAGATCAGAGGGGCAACCGTGATACCACCTTGGCGCGACGATCGAATCGCAACAAACAGGTGATGCCGTGTCAAAAGCATCATGCTCCAACCCTAGTACCCTTCAATGTGGAAGACTATTTGGGCCACCAAAGCGCGCGCACTCCGCGCTATGGTTCTGATGGATACTACTCCAACACTCCTATTCCCCAGGACGACTTCGAGGAGTTTGATGATGAGGAGATGGAGGACTCTGGGATGATCAACCCAGAGAGCTTCCACCCATCACTTGGGGATCCCATGGAGCTGCAAGACAACCCTCAAGATTGGATTCCCCCAGCACAACTCCAACCAGTTCAACAACGCCAACAACGCGCTCAAGGGAGAGCACAACATGCCCAAGTTGACAATCATCGCGCTACCAAAGACGCGAGAAGAAACCAGAGAGGCCAAGCCCAGTTCCAACAGGCTTATGGCCATCAATATGCCAACCAAGACATGCCCGCGCCTCACCTTCAGAGACCGCGTGACCCTAATGCCCTGTGCCTCAATCGCCATGACATCAAGGTAAAACTTGAACACTTCTTTGGCGAATATGATCCTGCTGTGTTTCTTGAATGGTTGCAGGCCACGGAGTACACGTTGATCTTTACCCAGATTCCAGAAGAGGACTACGTGGCCGCTGCCACTGTCCACTTCAGAGGTGCCGCGCGAGTTTGGTGGCACCGCTTTGTTGATGATCGCGTTAGAAGGAACCTGATGCCTCTGACCGAATGGCACCAGCTCAAGTACGTGATGACCCAGAAGTATGTCCCCCAAGACTACAAGAACCAGATGCGCCTCAACATAGCGATGGCAAAACAAGGTTCCAAGACGCCTCTCGAGTTCTTTTCTCAACTCGAAGACATGTACTACAAGGCGTCCATCAGTGTCGCGCCCTCCACCATGAGGACGAAGTTCTTGAGTGGTCTCAACACCAACATCAGAGACCAGTTGGAAGTCTTGCCCATCAAGAATCTCAACGACTTGACGCATGCCGCGATGAAATTGCACAATCAACTCGTCAGGAAGCGCCAAGTCCCTTATTAACAATATGGGCAAATAAGGTATGACTCTAACTCTAGTCAATTACCTTCCACTAATGTGCGCGGTCTTTCTACAGGGAATAATCCATCTTTACAGAGTAAACCAGGAAAGATCATGACAACACCAAGCAATGTTGCACGCACTCCTCAAGCAAAGGGTACTCCTTCCACCCAAGAAAGAGCGCGTGACATTGAGTGCTACAAGTGTGGAGGCAGAGGGCACATGATGCGAAACTGCCCTAACAGCAAGAAGGTCTTGTTCTCCACAGTCTCACAGGGCTATGAATCCTTTGAAGAAGAAGAAGCTATCGAGACTACTGCTGAAGCTGAAGAGGATGACAAGGAGGCTTACATCTGTGAAGCCACCGCGCTGCATGAAGGCACCGTGCTGAGCCTTGTCACAAGAAGATTGCTCACTGTCAAGGAAGCCAGCCTTGTTGATCAACGCGAGAACCTATTTCACACGCGTTGTTTAGTCAAGACAGCAACCTTGAGCGTGATTATAGATGGAGGTAGCTGTTGCAACATCATCAACGAGAAGGTGGTGACCCACTTCAACCTGCCTACTACCCCCCATCCATAGCCATATGGACTACAATGGATCTCGCCGAGTTCAGGTAACACTGTAACTCGTCAATGTCTTATTCCCTTTTCAATTGGCCAATACACAGATACTGTTCTGTGTGATGTTATCACCATGGACGCGACACACTTGTTGCTGGGACGTCCATGGCAATTTGATCGATGCGTTCTTCACGATGGGTATTTAAACACTTATGTGTTTACTTACCACGGGAAGCGCGTTACGCTCTTACCTATGTCGCCACATGAGATATTGCAGGACCAGGTAGAGCGCGATAGACAGAAGGCTCTTGAAGCTGCAAAGAGCCAGAAGAGCACGCGTTCTTCTAAAGAAGCAAGAGAAAAGAAAGAAAAGGCTTCTCTGGAAAGAACGCGTTCTAAGGAGGCGTCACCGGCCACAAATGGAGGCACCCAATTGCAAGGAAGCTGTGAGCACAGACTTCTCTTAGCGAGGCCTAGCGACCTGACGCCTACTCTGAATGGCAAGGCACCATGTTTCTTACTGGTACCAACACCATATGCCCAAGATGCGCCTACTCTGGAAGGCGTGCCCACCGCGATCTCCCAGCTGCTAGAGGAGTTCAAGGACTTGTTCCCTGAGGAGCTACCACAAGGCCTTCCTCCGCTGTGAGGCATTGAGCACCAAATCGACTTGGGGCCTGGCGCCTCGCTTCCCAACAGAGCGGCTTATCGCGCTGGCCCAGAAGAAACAAGAGAGCTCCAGCGACAAGTGCAAGAATTGTTTGATCGCGGCTATGTAAGGGAATCATTAAGCCCTTGCGCGGTCCCGGTCATCCTTGTGCCAAAGAAGGATGGATCATGGCGCATGTGTGTCGACTGCCGCACGATAAACCAGATCACTGTCAAATACAGGCACCCAATCCCTCGCCTTGACGACATGCTTGACGAGCTCCACGGCGCGACGATCTTCTCAAAAATCGACCTCAAAAGCGGCTATCATCAGATTCGCATGCAAGAGGGCGACGAGTGGAAGACCGCGTTCAAGATGAAGTATGGTCTATACGAATGACTAGTCATGCCTTTCAGATTGACCAACGCGCCAAGCACCTTTATGAGACTAATGAACCATGTCTTAAGGGATTTTTTGGGGAAGTTTGTTGTCGTCTACTTTGATGACATTCTGGTTTACTCTCATTGTTTGGAAGATCGTGTAAAGCACCTTAGGCTTGTGTTAGAGTGCTTAAGAAAACAAGAATTGTATGCCAAACTTGGCAAGTGTCAATTCGCATCCGACACAACCAACTTCCTGGGCTACATGGTCTCCAAGGATGGTCTACGCGTTGATGAAGAAAAAGTCAAGGCCATCCGCGATTGGCCAACTCCTACAACGCCAACCATGGTGAGAAGCTTTCTTGGCTTAGCAGGCTTCTATAGAAGATTCGTGAGAGACTTTAGCTCCATCGCGGCACCTTTGCATGAGCTCACCAAGAAGGGCGCCGTTGTGAACTGGAAGGACAATCACAACAACGCGTTCAACGCGTTAAAAGAAGCTCTATGCAACGCGCCACTTCTACAACTCCCAGACTTCAACAAGCATTTTGAAGTAGAGTGTGACGCGTCCAATGTTGGGATTGGTGGAGTGCTCCACCAAGAGAAGAGGCCCATCGCGTTCTTCAGTGAGAAGCTTACTGGGGCCACGCTCAACTACCCAACCTACGACAAGGAATTGTACGCGTTGATTCGTGTACTGAAGACTTGGCAACATTACTTGTGGCCATGCGAGTTTGTCATACACTCAGACCACGCGGCGATTACTTATCTGAAGAGCCAAGCCCATCTCAGCCGACGCCACGCGCGCTGGGTGGAATTCATGGAGACATTTCCATACGTGGTGGTTCATAAGAAAGGTAAGGAGAATGTGGTCGCCAACGCCCTTTCTCGCAGGTATGTTCTTCTTACCCATCTTCAATCAAAGTTACTAGGGTTTTCAATGATAAAGGAGTTATATGCTTCTGACGCGTTCTTTAAGCCAATTGTCGAGCAGTGTCTTAGAGACCGCAAAGTAGATAGCTTCTTTTTGCAGGAAGGGTTCCTCTACAAAGCAGGACGACTGTGCATCCCTAGCTCGCCAATTCGGAAGCTTCTGATCCAAGAGGCCCACGAAGGAAGCGGTCATTTCGGCGTCACCAAGACTCTGGCTGCTCTTCGCGAGCACTTTTACTGGCCCAAGATGACAACACATGTGACGCGCTACTGCAAGAGTTGTGTCACTTGTCAGCGCGCCAAGTTGACTTCGCATCCATATGGCCTCTACACTCCACTACCGATTCCCTTAGCGCCTTGGGAAGATCTATCAATGGATTTCATCACAGGGTTGCCTCTCTCCAGACGAGGTAAGGATTCTATCTTTGTCGTCGTTGATAGGTTTAGTAAAATGGCACATTTTATCGCGTGCAAGACCACACATAGCGCTTTTGAAATTGCCGCGTTGTTTTACGACAACGTCGTAAAATTGCATGGCATACCGCGCTCTGTGGTCAATGACCGCGATACAAAATTTATGGGTATTTTCTGGCGAACACTTTGGGGGAAACTTGGCACAAAGTTGTTATATTCCACGAGTTATCACCCCCAAACAGATGGTCAAACTGAGATGACCAACAGGACCCTAGGCGCCTTGCTAAGGGCCATGCTCAAGACCAACCCAAAGGGTTGGGATGACTTACTTTCTATTGTTGAGTTGTCCTATAACAGGTCCAGGTACTCCGCGACGAAGCTCGTGCCTTTTGAAGTTGTTTATGGAAGGAACCCGCTGACTCCATTGGACCTGCTGCCGCGTCCTTTGAAGGACAATGAACATCCCACTACGGCAAACCGCGCCAGATGGATCCAAGAATTGCACCAAAGAGCGCACGAACAACTTGAGCAACGCGCTAAACAGAATGCAAGGCAACACCAGAAAGGACGCAAGCGCGTCATTTTTTGCCCGAGAGATCTGGTATGGGTTCATCTACGCAAAGGCCGATTCCCAGCAAAAAGAAAGTCAAAGCTGGCACAACGCGGTGATGGCCCATTTGAAGTGCTTAAAGCCATTGGGGATAATGCCTACGAGATCGCTCTGCCCTCGGAATATGGCGTGCACAACACCTTCAACGTTGCAGACTTGGAGGCTTATGTGGAGCCAGAAAACGATGAAGGTGAAGCGGGGACGCTTCACAGCCAAGTGGGGGAGGGTGATGCGATCCTACCAAGTCTGACTACCAAGGAAGTCGAAGACGAGGCATTGCGCGTGCCAACTGAAGGCCCAATCACAAGGGCACACGCTAAGTCAATTGCAAACGCGGCGAACTCCATCATTCAACGCATTCTTTCTTGCCAAGGCACGGAGGAGTCCACATCAGAGAACGCGTTCTCTCTAAGGCGTCTTCAACAGAGCCCTGAGATCGCGTTGAACATACGACTTCTTTCAACCATCGAAGGCACGCGTTGATTTTGAATCAGATCACAATCTTCAGCATTAATGCGCATTAATTGCAGATCTATTTTGAATTGGATCGTGATCCTCCGAATTCAATGTAATATTTAGCTTTCAATTCTGCATTTGTTTCGTAGATTTGGTCATTAAGACCACGATTAGCTTTGTATAAATAGGGCACCTTGCCCATTGTAATCGGGTTACGTTCAATTTAGTTCAAAGCTTGAGTTTAGAGACATTGTCTCCTCCCTTTGAATCGGACGTCACAACTTTCTGCCTTCTCATCTCCCTTCACCCGCGCCGACGCTACGGCAAACCACTCGATCCTTCGAGTATAAACACCCTCTGCGCCGATGCTACGGCTAACACTCGATCTCTTTCGAGTCAACCCATCCGCTGCCACCCTCAAAACAAAACACCCCACTAATCAAAACACCGCGTTCCATCCACTCAAACGATGCGTTCCTTTTCCAGAATGCACCAAATCGGCTTCGCGACTGCCTTTACAAGATCAAGGATCCCTTCATCAAGTAGGAACGCATCACACTACGCCTCACCAAGCGGTGCATTCTGCCCTTCAACAAAGGCGACCTTGTTCATCACCACCATCATCTCTCACCGCCGCGTTGCTTGGATAGTCCAGACTCATGTCGAGTCATGATCTATGATGGCAGCCACTTTGATGTCAACATTGACACGCAGATCTTACCTCTCAAGATGCCACCCATGATTCAACAACATCCATTTGACACAAAAGGGATACTCTCCAAGTCAGGTACCACTATGTCACCACAGTGTCTTCTTCCCTTGTCCTTTGCTCATTGCAATTTCCAATTTTTGCGTGATGTGGTTGCAATGGATGCCACGACTCGCTTCCTTGGGCGTCCATGGCAATCTGTTCATCGCGTTCTTCTCGATGCGTATATAAACACTTCTGTGTTTACATACCACGGGAAGCACGTGGATTTCTTACCTTTTCCATTTCATGAGGATTTCCAAGATCAGGTCTCGCGTAAGCTAGCATGGGAAAATGACGCGGAAAACAACGCGTTAGAACCAGAAGAACCAACCTTCGAACCCTGTGATACTTCCATGAGGAAACAACTGTTCTTACCACCTAACACGGTCATTCGTCCCACCCGTTGCAGAGACAAAGAGAGCAACGCGCCTGAAAACACCGCGTTGCAGGACCACTTCAATCAACAGGCGCTTCTCGATCTGTGTCTTCTGCAGGAGCTTCTAGCCGATGAAGCCGACAACTCTGACGCTGCCGCGCTCCATGATGGCACAATTTTGAGCCTCACCCCGAGGAACATTTTCACCATCAAATACGGCGAGCTTGTCAACCAGCGCGAGCATAGCTGTCACTCGCATTCCAAGGTTACGACTGCGTCGATGAGTGTCTTACTCACTGGACTACAAAGGATAGCTTCATCAGGTAACACTGTCTCACGACAGTGTCTTTTCCTATTTTCCTTTGATTCTTCCATAGATCCAAATTCTTGTGATGATATTGCACTGGACGTCGCCCCTCTCTTGCTTGGGCGTCCAGGGCAATCCAGTCGCGTACTTCACGCTGGGTATCTAAACACCAATGTGTTTACCTACTCCGTGAATCATGTGACTTTCTTACCTATAGCTCCCCATGAAAAGCTACAGGAACAGGTGGAGCAAGTTTGTCTCAAGGCTTTGCCATCAACCAAGACCGCGGTCATATCACCGCGTTCCAACACCAGTTATGGCACGTCTTTCTCTATCCCAGAGCCTGGAGATCACAGGACGCGTCCTCCTTCAGAACACCACATCGCTTCCCATTTTAGCGCGCTCAAGGATGGCACGCGTTGCCACAACAATGCGAGTATAGTGCCACGGAGCACTACGTTGCAGTGTCGTCCAAGGATGTCGTCCAACTCAGGTAACACTGTCCCACGACAGTGTCTTCTTTCCTTCTCCCTTGGTCAAATTCCTGACACAATTTTCAGTGTTGTGGTTGCTTTGGACGTCATCTCTCTCTTACTTGGGCGTCCATGGCAGTCTGTTCATTGCGTACTTCTCGAGAGGTATCTAATCACTTCTGTGGTTACCTACCACGAGAAGCGCGTGACATTCTCACATATGTCCCTCTCGGAGAGTTTACAGGAACAGGTTGAGTTTGATCAAGAACACAATGGGACTACCGCAACCACCGCGTCAACCTCAATGCGATGCTGTTCGAAGCATGGAGATGCTTCCAATCCCACAGGAAGCAGAAGACAGACAACGCATTGTTTTACAAGGCAGGACGTCGCTTACAACAATGACGCGCCAAAATGTAGCACCACTGGCAAATACATTGGAAGCACAGTTCCAATTCCAAGCTTGGCCCGCGCTCACATCATCGAGCCCCTGCCACCAACCTTAGCACGGTTGCACAAGGAGTTCACCGCGGCTTTGCAAGAGGCGACTCAACAAACATTTCCATGGGTGCCTGTTGCCTATTTGCCCAATCACGGATGTCGTCGCTTCGTGTTCGACACCGGCGACCTTGCGTGGGAGTACTTGCACATGGATGAAAGCCCATCGCCGAAGAAGCACCATATCGAGCTGCCCAGAGGACATGGCGTGCAAGTGACATACAACGTCGCATCTTTGCACAAGTATGAGCAGCACATGTTCAACAAAGGTGAAGCGGGGACGCTTCACAGCCAAGTGGGGGAGGGTGATGCGACCCTGCCCTCCATGAAAGCCATAGAAGAAGCAGCATTGCCCTTGCGCTCGGAAAGGCCAAGTATGAAGACCGCGTTCTTCCTTCATCGTCTCGCATCGAGTACAGAGCACGCGATCTTCAAGTTACTTTTATCTTCTGGCTCAGAGATCGCGATCTCATTCACCCATCTTCATCCAAGCATAGAGATCGCGTTCTACATCAGAGGACTGCCCATCTTCATTGAATGCGTCCCACGCGTTCTTCAGCCAAGATACTCGCGCATCCTCAATTCACGCGATCTATTTGAATCAGATCATGATCGCCTCCAAAGAATGCATTAACTGATGATGGCGAGTGTGCGTCCTTTTGAATGCGTGGAACGCGTTCAATGAAGAAGGCCACTAATTTGTCGTAGAACGCGATCTCTGAGCTTGGAGCTTGTCGTGGGAAGTACTTCTCCAGGAAGGCTTTCTTCATCTTGACACATGTGTCAATGCTCCCTGGAGTCAGATAGTAGAACCAATCATTGGCCGCATCCTTCAGTGAGAAAGGAAAGGCCCTCAGATTGATCTAATCCTCAGTCACGTTCTTCGGCTTCATACTGCTACAAACCGAATGGAACTCAGCAAGATGCTTGTTGGGGTCTTCACCACTCATCCCATGGAAGTGGGGGAGTAAGTGGATAAACCCAGACTTTAGCTCAAAATTTACGCCCTCGCCCAACTCAGGAAACTACACAGCCAGCGGTTGCTGCTGCATGTTAGGGGCGGTCAACTGTCTCAACGTCTGCTCTGCGTCAGCCATCTCGAACGCAGGATTATCAAAAACCAAAGCTCGATTTATTTTGCGACCCTGAGAGAGAGTTCTCTCAATCTCTGAATCAAAAGCTAAAGGTGGAGAGTCAGCAGTACGGGTGTAGACCATAAGATAGGTCCATACACAAGCAAACACACGAAAATCACACAAGAAATTCGAAACACCAAAGCATGAAAAAACACCAAAAATTCACAACTTGCCTTCCCCGGCAACGGCGCCAAAATTTTGACAGAGGGTAGTCGTCGTATCCCCGATCAAAAGTAAATCCTAAAATCCTCACTAAACAAAGTATAGTAAGCAAGTCAGGGTCGATCCCACATAGAAGGAAGGAACCAATGGTGGTAGCATGCAATGTCACAAAAGGGGGGTTTTGTAGGTTGGTTGGTCACAAGCAAAGCAAAGTAGAATGGATGAAATATCAATAGAGAAAACACTTAGCCAAGTAATGTCCAAATAAGTCATTCAAAGGTTGTTCATTGATTAAGTCCTATCTTCCTATTCGGTTATTCCTGTCCCGATCTTATGTAAATTCAGAGGGAAGCCTTCCACAAAGAACCCTTACCAATGAATAACCCTAGTACCACTAGTGATTCAACCCAAAGGCAGCAGTGCATATAAGAACTAACCAGGATACACATAACGCTCGCTCAGATGCATTCAACATGTAATCAATTCCCACAAAGATATAATCCACAGATGCAGATAACAATCAATGCTTACTACTTATACTAGAGCGTTAGCCCAACAGTTCCCTAGTATTAGCAATATGAATGAAAGTAATAAACCTAGGTGATCAGTCTAGATAAACCAACAAACATTCAAATATGAATTTGCTCAGAGAAGAGGTATAACTCAATAGGAATAAATAGATAGGAACAAAACCTCACAACCAGATGAATAAACTCATGCTTCCATTACCGAACTAAGCCAAAGAGGCTTAGCTTCTCATAGTCATGGTAAAAACTTCAAAGGAAATAAACAACGATGAATAAAAATTCTCCAAAAACAAGCTCTCTAACCCTAATGCTAAAGGAGAGTGTTTATAGGGCTCTAACAAAATGACCTAGCCCATTAAGCAAATAACTGAAATAGAAATAAGAAAAAGGGAAAATAAAACTGAAAAGATAATTCGGAACAAATCCGAGCTTCTGACGTGTCAGACCCGCGATCGCGGTCCATGGACCTTGATCGCGGCCCATGTGGCTCCGTGCTCTTCTCATCTTCTCCGCGCCAGCAGAAGGCTCTCGACATGCTCCGAGACCCGCGATCGCGGCACCCTTGCCCGCGGTCGCGGTTAATGCTCGGCCTTTTACTCCTTGGCTTCGCCTCCAACTCTCTCCTCTTCACTTCCTTGGCGTGTTCTCCTGGTGGCTTTCTTCCTCAGTGTCTTCAATGATATCCAAAGTAGCTCAAACACCTTCAAAAACACCAACTTCGCCCCCAAATTCCATACACAAGAATGTGTCTAAATCTACCCGAATGACACCAATAAACCCTCTAATAACTCTTAGTTAAGCCCTACAAAGTAGTGCTTATCAGGATGATTAGTGCGGACAGTAATAGTATGGAATTCGAAATAGGGTTTGAGTTTGTTTGAGGCCATTATCAATGATAGTACGAGCTTTTCAAGCGACGAATACCTCGTTTCTGCCGGTAATAGTGTCCGACTGACGTAGTATATCGGTGACTGCTTGCCGTCTTCTTCTCTGACCAGTACTGCGCTTACGGCCGATTCTAACACTACTAGATATAGAAATAAAGGCTCATCGCCTTTGGGTTTGGTCAGCAACATGGGACTGGCCAGGTATTCCTTCAAGTTCTGGAATGCTGCTTCGTGTTCTTCCGTCCATTGAAAGGACTTGTTCTTCTTGAGAGCGTCGTGGAAGGGTTTGCATTTGTCGGACGACTTTGAGATGAATCTATTCAGGGCTGCTATCCGACCTATAAGTTTCTGTACGTCCTTGATGCATCGGGGGGACCGAAGGTTGATGAGAGCCTTGATCTGTTCTGGGCTGGCTTCTATTCCTCTTTGTGTCACCATGTGTAATACCCCGAATTTGTAATCCTTTATAAGGATTAGAATGCTACCCATGTCAACAAGAGCTCTTCCTTTTCCTGGTTCAAGTGAGGACAAAGAACTAGGAAGTTAAGCGTGCTAGGGCGGGAGTAGTCATGGGATGGGTGACCTCCTGGGAAGTTCCCGATTGGCATGGGGACAGCGTCTTTAAGGCTGTGGGCCTTACACCATGTACCCCAAGAACTTTCCTGACGACACTCCGAAGGAACACTTAGTAGGGTTTAGTTTCATGTTATACCTTTTTAGCACCTCGAAGCTGTCGCGAAGGTGGTCTATATGATCTTTTTTCTTTTTTGACTTGACCAACATGTCGTCTATGTAGACTTCCATCGTGCCCCTAATCTGGTCTTTGAACATTTTGTTGACTAGTCGTTGATACGTAGCCCCTGCATTTTTTAGACCAAATGGCATTACTTTGTAACAATAGATACCTTGGCTAGTGACGAACGCTGTTTTTTCTTGGTCTTCGGGTTCCATGAGGATTTGGTTGTAGCCACTGAAAGCGTCCATGAAGGTAAGCATTTCATGTCCTGCCGTAGCGTCGACCATGGCATCGATGTGGGGTAGTGGAAACGAGTCTTTGGGACAAGCTTTGTTGAGGTATGTGAAGTCGATGCAAACTCTCCACTTGCCATTCTTCTTCTGGACTACGACCACGTTGGCCAGCCACTCGGGGTAGTGGACTTCCCTTATCTTCCCCGTTTCTAGCAAGCTTCTGACTTCGTCGTCGACTATCTTATTCCGCTCGGGGGTGAACTTCCTGCGTTTTTGCTTGACAGGGGGATGAGATGGATCTACATTTAATTTATGCGTAATAATGTTTGGCGATATTCCGACCATGTCCTCATGCGACCATGCAAAACAGTCGGCATTGGCCCTGAGAAAATCGAGGAGTTGTTGTCTGGTCGAGTCATCCAGGTCCGACCCGACCCTTACCGTTTGGTTTGGCTTTGAAGGATCTAGTACGATCTCGTCGAGTTTTTCCATTTCTGGTTCGACGTACCGACTAGGTCCTTCGCCGCTATGTGGTTGCTATGCGGTCTTGTGTTCGACGACGCTTTTCATAGAGGCGACGTAGCACTCCTTAGCGGTCCTTTGATCTCCTTTGATTTCTTGGACTCCCCACTCAGTGGGGAATTTGATGACTTGATGGTACGTCGAGGGTACCGCCTTCATAGCGTGTATCCATGGCCTGCCAAGAATACAATTATAGGGAGACGGACAATCTAGGACTAAGAATTTCACCTGTTGGTTGATTCCTCCAGCGTATGTTATTAGGACGATTTCGCCAGTCGTATGCTTAACCTCACCGCTAAACCCGACCAATGGAGTCGACTTTTTGACTAGGTCTTTTTCAGTCAGACCCATTTCTTTAAGGGCGTTAAGGGTTAAAAGATTGGTCGAACTCCCTGTATCGATTAGTACTCTTCGTATTAAGCAATTTCCAATGGACAAAGAGATTACCAGACCGTCGTGATGACTTTCTGATCCGTCGGAGTCGGACTCGTCGAATGTGACCGTTGGAAGGTCGGAGACCTTTCTTGGCTTGAATTCCGACGTCTCGGGTCTATCGCCCTTGCTTTCCTTCGCGTGCCGCTTAGCCGAGGAGTATGTGTTTCCACATATGTCCGAACCACCTGAAATAGTATTGACAACTTTTGTATGGACAGGAGATGGAGGTTTGTTTTGCTTTACCTGATCTCGTCGTTCCATGGTGGCTTTTGCTCGCTCCGAGATTACGTCGCGCAGGAGCCCCTGCGCGAGTAGTCTAGCGACTTCCTATCGCAGGGTGATGCACTCGTCGGTCGAGTGACCGTGGTCGCCGTGGAATTCGCACCATCGGCCCATGTCCTTCTTGACGTCCGGTCGATCGCTCTTTCGGGGCCAACTTACCTCTTTCCCGTACTTGTCGAAACTCTTGACGAGCTCCGACACGGAAACATTGAATTTATAAGATTGGACCTTAGGAGGCAACGTCGGACCGTCTCTCCAATCCTGTGATATGTCTTGGAAAGAGTTTACCTGGTTCGGCTCGTTTCGATTACGAGAATAGGGGTGATGACGTCTGTCTCGACGGTTGTCGGAGGAGTTTTTACGATCGGATGGATCGGGTCCGTGTGAGGCTTTCCGCAACTCACGGTCTTCTTCCAATCTTACCTCGGCCATGGTCTTGGCTTGGACATCTTTGAAACTTCTACACGGGTACTTGGTGATCTCGTTGTAGAGGTTACTGTCTTTGACTAGGCCTTGTCGGAAGGCTTCGATGGAGGTGGTGACGTCGCAATGGGGGATCGCAACTTTCTCTTTATTGTACCTATTTGTAACACCCCTAAATTTCAATTCGTTTGGAAAGGTATTACCGCCAGTGACCTCGGTTTCCACACCGAAGCCACCCCAGGCTTTACCGGTTTAAACACAAATCATAACCAACAAGCATGATATAAACATCAAAATCTTTGTTTTAAAACAAATGTCTGGGGATTACATCCCAATCCCCTTAGGACAAAACAGAATAGTCAGCGGATGTCTTTTCAAAATTAAATACAATGGGTCTTGATCATAAAGATCACCCTCCAAGGATCGTAGCCTGATAAACCTTTAAAACACCGTTTGCCTGTATAGTCGTTCTAGCCTTCCTTTCTCGGATTCTTATCTGATGTGGCGAATCAAACGGATGACACCAGCCCACATACGGAGAACAATGTTCGTGGGTTAGTCTAATGAAAGACTATGCAAGGGTACAAAGCAGAATGGTTCGAGTAGTCGTATTAGGTTAGACTCATCGTTTCTCGAATAATAACCGATAATGATAGTCAACCACCATACTTCTACTGGAAATAACAAGAGGTATGCACAAGAGAAGATTCTGGAAGACCGAGTCTTCCCAGAAATCAACCCGAAGAGAAGACTCCAAAAACTTGAGTCTTTCGGAAATATGACAAAGTCTGGATCATTTAACGCATCACACACAAGCGTTCAAAAACTGACGAGATGTTTCGGTTCACAACCAACCTCACCGCCTCAGGGCGAATCCAGATTGGAAAGAGAACGTACTCTGATCAAGTCTAAACGAGTTTTCCTAGCCATACTATTACTTAGCTGCGCTACTCGTCGAGGGTATATTAATCATGTGCATACTCATCGGCACTTATCTTATTTAATTCCAAAACAAACCACATCACGTTATAAGCTTTTAGATATCCACAACACGATCAAGAACGACTAGACCTCACATAGAGCCCATCGTCCGTATCCACATCCGTTGATGTTAGGGTCTCCACTGCCCTTTCACCAATAATTATCAAGAAACGACTAGACCTCACATAGATCCCATCGTTCCTACGAATACTCGTGCTAACTAAACAATTCAACACAACAATAAATCATACCAAAGCCATCAAGGCCCACATCTACACAATATATCTATAATAGCGTTGATTCTAGCAGAAATACAACCTATTATAATATCATATTTTAACTTTCCAAAACAGTTAACCAAAACTGATCCCAGACAAACACAATAATCATTCCAAATTAATTACTCAATTAAGCAACTGATAATTAATGAAATATGGAATGATGAGCAAGAGCGAACCGCCACTTGCCTTAGATCTGATGAAAGCTCTTAACAAGCTTAGCAACAAGAGGTATCCGGGTCCGAAACTGGGACAGATCTGGGATAATAAATCCTTCTGGAACGACCCATAACAAGACCCTAAGTTAGATTCAATATCTACATATATGAATCTAAAAAAAATACAAAAGGAATCGAAGGAACCAAGCCTTGCTCAAGACCACAACACTCGAGAGACACAACACGACCCAACTCACCGCGAGTGCGGTAGGCCCTCACCGCGGGGTGCGGTCATGAGGCAGGGGCAGGGGCTCGACAGAATTTCGGGGAGAAAACTTACCCAAATCGATTCGTTCGACTTCGATTCGTTCTTGGCTTAGTTTCCCACCTTCTTAAGCTTTATCACACCTCTTAGAATCACCCTTCAACAGATTGAAATAAGGCTCGAATCTATTCTCAAATCAAGATCAAAGTTCAACACAAATTCGGGAAGGAACACTCACCCAAATCGATCGATTCGACTTCGATTTGATATTGGTTTGGCTTCCCTACTCCTTAGTCCTTTGCTTAACACCTAAGAGCACCTCAAATCGCTCTCAAACGGATTCGGATATGCTCAAAACGAAGCTTCCAAGCTTGGACAACAATGGTGATTTCAGAGGAAAATCAGAGGAAGAAGATGGAGTCGATTCCAGCTCTCTCCTCCTCCATTTATACCCCAAGCAAGGTGCTTACCATCCCATGATGTCAAGTAGGAGGTGGCCCGACCGGGAGACAAGCCTAGGGGGCCAGCAAGGTCGAGCTACGCCTGCAACTCCGGTGCTGACGAAAGGGATGACGTCCACCGCGGGGTGCGGCAGGGTGCGGTGGGGGTGCGGTGGCCGACCTGATGCCACCTTCGGAAATGGCCTTCGCCGCGGGTACGGCAAGGTGCGGCAAGGGTGCGGTCAAGGCCAAATTTGCCCCCTTCCGTCCCTTTGTCGTTTTTACCTTAAGTGGTAACAAGTTTTTAACTCCGGGTTAAATATATTCGTACACGAATGACCTTTTAACCCAAAAATACCTTAACTGTATTTTATATTGCTCAGAAAAATATTACAGAGGTCAAACATTACACATAATGTTCGTACATCCCCGAAATTAATCTGACTCGCAACATGGGCTTAAGAAAATCCAAAATTTACCGTACAAAATGTGGGATATTACACTATTGAGGTAATTTCGGAGAGGTTCGTTATACCTTTGGGTGACCCGATAGAGGTCACTCGACTGTCTCTCGAGCCTCCGACTGCTGGCGAATTGACTCTTGAAAGAGTTGACCAGATCCGCGAACGATGCAATCATTCCCTGAGGCAAACGCATAAACCAAGTTAGTGCGGGACCCGCGAGGGTCGTGCCAAAGCTTTTACACATGACAGCCTCGCGGCTTTCTCTTGGGACGGATGCAGTCATTAATTTTTGTTTATAGAGAGAGATATGGTCATCTGGGTCGTTGGTGCCGTCGAATGTCGCCATGGTGGGGAGATGGAACTTCTTGGGGATCTCGACCCTAGCGATTTCTTCGGCGAACGGAGACTCTTCGAATCCGCCTGACGCCTCCTTCTCGATTGGTTGCGGGACTCCCGGAATCCTCGTGAAGCGATCGTCGATCGTCTTCATGTGCCGGTCGAGTGTTTGCTGGATGAGAGCTAGGATATCCGGTAGATTGGTAACCTGCGGTTCGTCGATTTGGGCCCCTGCCGACCCGATCGGTGTGGAGAAAGTGACATTGTTAGTTGAAAATGGATTAGCAAAAGGAGTTCGAGATGTACCCTCTGTGTGTCCGGACCGTCGTATGCTCGGAGGTGTCAGCTCGACGCTATCCATGTCGAGGCGCGTTCGGACGCTGTTGTGGATGGGCATGTTCCTAGACCCTGAGGCCATTGATTGCACCTGCGACTTAAGAGACTCATTTTCACGGGTTAGTTGTGCGATCTCGGCTTCGGATTGGGTCGACAAGGTGGCTAGGGCTTCGGTCGTGTCTCCTAGAGCTTGGGTATCGTCTTCGAGACGTGGTTCTTCAGTGTTGGTAGGTGGGTTGATAGTCATGGTTGGAAGGTTTCAGGAGGGTGATCGGCAAGTTGCCCCACGGTGGGCGCCAAATTGTTTTGGGACGAAAAGATCGGAAGATCTAAATCGCCTTAGACGGGGTAACTAGTCGATCGGGTAATAAAATTCAATCCAAACCAAGTAGACAATCAACAAATAAAGAGCAAATATGAAGTAGTGAAGTAACTGTATTAGATACTGTGTCAATCGAATCGGATTAAAGTACACCTTATCGTAGCAAGACAAAGGATCCTATCAGATCCGACCGACGACTTCTAGGACTCGACTGGTGGAGAATGAGCGGAGTTACTCTTGGTGGACTAGGCTAGAGCGAGTGTACTTCTTAGTTTTTCTCAGAGTGAGATCGATGGAGCGAATGTCGTAGTTGTCTGTAGGTGTCCCCTCTTTACTTCGTTGTCATCCATATATGGTAATTCTCCCCTTGTGACCGTTGCCTGTTGATGATCATAATCCTCTCTTAATTCCGGGAGTGATTTCTGGGATTTTGCCTCTAATGCCGTCATTACTCTGGTGCTTGAATGCATTTTACCGTTTCGTCGATCCAGCATTTAATGCTCCATGAGATCTTCGCGATTTGTCGGATAGCGTTCGACTGGAGAGGCTTCGACGACTCCTCTGCGTTTTCCTCTGTTCTTCCGACTCGTCTTGGGCATGGGCCTGTCTTACCCGATCTGTCTTCCAAGGGAGATGCTGGGCCCAACAATATTCTTGATTGAAGAATTGCTTCTTCGGTGCTATTCTCCTTGCCTTGCCTTTTGGGTCATAATTGGCCAATGCTTTGAGTTTCATTTTCTTCTTCTTTTTAGAATACTTTATCCAGCTAAATTGCCTTTCTTTCTTGCTTTTTCTGGGTCCTTTCCCCCCTAATACAACTTGCACCCTTTTGGAAATCGTGCAAATCTGTGCATTTGAACGGTTTCAGAAACCGTTTGTATTTTTTTTTTGTTGCAACGGCTTCTAAAGCCGTTTTTTTTTTGTTTAGGGTGTTTTTTTGGGTTTATTTGGTTTGAAAAGGGTATAAAGTTTAAATCCTATAAAATATTTCCTAATAGAGAATGGATAAACCCTTACAAAAATATTAAACTAGTGGCTAAAATTTAAAATTATGAAACCCTACAAAATATTCTCTAATAGAGAATTGATAAATTCTTAAAAAAAATTAAACTAGTGGCTAAAAAGATTAAACTAGTGGCTAAAATTTTAAATTATGAAACCCTACAAAATATTCCCTAATAGAGAATGGATAAACCCTTAAAAAAATTAAACTAGTGGCTAAAAAAATTAAACTAGTGACTAAAAAATTTAAACTAGTGGCTAAAATTTAAACTAATGGCTAAAAAAATACAATTATATAAAATAAGAAATTTGGAACGGTGATAATCACCGTTCTAAAATTAAAAAAAATTGTTCATTTGAACGGTGACTATCACCGTTCAAATGAACGGCCCTGCAGTGGTGTCTGCAGCACCACTACAAGTACAAATAGTGCCGACCTATTTTCTGATCTCATAAGGTGAGCACACCTACTTCATGACTCATCCCTTCTATTATAATGTAAGGACACGTACTAAATTTTTAATATTATAGATATATACACATTCATATATATATATCGGGTATTTTATCCGCATATTTTCCGGGTATTTCAATAATAGATAGATAACTTGTTCACATGAGTACATGTTTTCATATATTACAAAATATATGGCTCTTGTTTAATTCATGTGTCAAGTATGAAGTTTATTTTATTAATTTTTTAAATAAATCTATTTTAATTATTACAAGAAAAATATGATAAACTTTTAAATAATATTTTCACATACTAAAATAATAAATATAATAAAAACATTATCGCAATACAAAAACTAAATTTTATTATAGAATTTGTATTACATAATTTTATTTTTGTTTAGTAATGTATACATATAATTAATTAAACTATTCATGTTATATAATAAATGGTAAATTTTATAGCTATTATTGATATTATTATATGAATTTGATATTATTTTCTAATATAATTTAATATACATTTTAAATTTGACAGTGATAATATTTTATTAATAGCCACTCATAGGTGTTATAATACATTGTTTTTGTTTCTTTGTTATAATTTTTGTATCTATATAAAATTATCTTAATTAGTGATACTTCATTCAAAGAAAGTTCTTATTATTTTTTGTTGGTTGATAAACAGTAAAAATAGTTAAAAAATACTGAAAACTTTTCATTTTTATTTTAGTGAGATTATTGCAGAATATTATGTAATACCCGAGATATTTTGGTTTAAATTCAGGATTTGATATTATAATTTTTGAGGACATAAGATAGTGGAAATTAAAGCTTGGAAAATTTAGAGGTTATCTCGGGTATATTGTTTAAGGTTTGAAGGAATCAATTTTGGGATCTTTTAGAATTTGAATATCTCGATTAATATTTAAGGAAGTTGATATATTTTAGGATTATGAATTGATGATATGATTTGGGGAATTAAGATTTGTATTGGTTTGAGGAATAGTAGTAAAAACGTAATTTCGAGGATTAGGCTTTATAAGCATTTTTGGGATCATAAGTCTTGATATTTTGGAAATGTGACTTGAGGAATATATTAATGACATATTTTGGGAATAAAAAGTCTAAGATAATTTTTATAGTACTAGTTTCAATATTAGTGAAAACAGGCGATACAAGAATGAAAATTGTATCAGTAATAGTTATAATTTTTGGGTAATCCTTATATTTCTTTATATTGATATTACCTACAAAATTTGGATTGTTTTTCTCTAATTTTCCCTTGATGGGTCGGCCATATGAAGTTAATTGGGCTTAATCTTGTTTTGGCCCATTTAAAATTTAAGCCCGCATTTTTCTATGCATGGCCGGCTATTCCTTACGCTTTCTTTCATGAAAAATCTTCAAAAATCTAGAAAAGTCTTTTAATCTCTTTTAATCCTCTTAACCGACCTTGACTTGGATTTTTGTTAGAAAATTCTAAAAAATTCTAGAAATCCCTCACTTATTTCTTAAACTCTAGAAACCTCCCTTATTCCTATAAATACACATAAGCTTCCCTTATTTTTTGGGGAGTGTGTGGCCGCACTGGCCGGCACCCACCATCCTTCAAGCTTGAGGTATGTTTCTTCTATGGCTTCTATACATACATTTCCATGGTTATTTCTTGTTTATCCTCAACCGGCCATTATAGCCATAAATTCCCTTCATGTTCATCATTCTCCTACCATTATATTTTCCATGCCTCATATTCAATAAGGTATTCCTATGTGATAAAAATCAAACATCCATCCTTGACTAGGCATCTATAAGGTATGATTTCTACTTTGATGTTCTTAAATATAAGTAAATTGATAAAGGTGTTCTTGAGTAAGAAGATGTCACTTAAGATGTTAATGATGCTTAATAAGAAGTTATATAATGTTAGGAGATAGTTAAGATAAGTTAGAATTGAGATTTAAGATGAAAGTGTAAGGTTTGGGTAGGAATGTAACTTCTCGGAAAATCTGGGAATTATTCATAATTACTGAAAATATGAGATTAGGATCATAATTTGAGGAGTTTCGTTAGGAGTATGAGGAAACTGACGAATCTCGATTCCGATATGTGTAGCGAAAGTTATGGTTGAATCTGTAATGTAATACGAATTCAGGGAATCGCTGAAATGTTGGAATTTCGGAATACCGGGCCAAGCAATGGTGGTATTATAAAGTGACATCATCGGACATCGTACAGGCAAGTCATATGTGAATGTTTATGTGCTTTGCATAAATATTGATCATTTGTATATGCAATATACCATAATTAGTATATATATATATGTGTGTATGATGATTGTATTACTTGGGTTATATATATGATGAGGTTTATGAGATTTGATACGTGAGGTTGACATGATGGCCTATTGGAAATAGAAATGATTATATACTGAGGTTTTGATATCATAAGATAAGATTATAGTGTTGAGGATAATGATAAGATTATGATATTAATATATATTGGAATTATACTGTGAGGATTATAGGTTATGATGTCATTAGGGATATAGATATGATATTGAGATTATAGGATTGATAGTTATATGAGATGATGTGTTGATGTTAGATACAATATGGGGAAGTGATATGATAATATATTGAGATTCATGGATTAGTGTATGCATGTGTGGCCTATGAGTATGGTGAGGAATTATATGGAAAAAGTTAGGCTAGGCTTGAGTGGCAATTAAGGAGTTATTAAGTATAAGTGATATAGGGCTTGTGTGGCCAGAGATAGGATATTGAGTTGTGAATCATCGGGATTGGTTTTCATATTGTTTTATAATCATATTTTAAAAGTAAATGTTGTTGTTTTCGCCTGGTGGCAAATGTGTTTTTATTCGCCGGTGGCGCATGTGTTGTTGATTTTGCATGTGGCATTATATTGTTAAGTGTGTTGTTTTCGCCTGTGGCGCAAGCGTTGAACATGGCCTGTGGCCGCTCTTGTGAGTAAGGATGTTCCGAGCTCACGTGAGTAGTTCATCTTGTGTCATTTTTGTTAAAGCATGTGTGGTAGTTTCATCCCTCGATTAGGGCTTATCTTGGGTTAGCGCGCCCGGGGTAAGTGGGTCGTGGGAGGTGCCTTTACCTGGGTTGTGGTAGGGTCGCCCGTCTAGCTAACGAGGTTGTTTCCCTCCGACAGGTAAAGGGTATGTCCATTGTATGGGGCCACATAGGATTAAGAAGGTACCTTCGTGCCCAAAAGTTCTTGGACATGTTTTCGATGTTATCGTGTGTGTTTTTCGTAAATATGATTTATTAATGTGTTATTCTTTCATTATAATAAATATACCCGGGTATGGTTTTCTATAATAATGATTCAAGATTCCGATGATTTGTGATTCAAATAGATTGATGATATTGTTTATGGGTTAGATAATGAGATATGATACTGATGATAGTTAGAGGATCATTATATTAGAGACTATGTGAATCATTTGGGTATAGTTAGGCATTTGAAGCTATTGTTGTTCGAGGAACAGTTAGGCTAAGTATTTGAGTGAGTTATGGAAATGAAGGGCTATATGAGAGAATTGAGGATTGAGAGAGATACTTGGGTATCTAGTATTAATAAGTTGTTATGTGTTATAAAATGAGCAATAATGATATGAGGTTATAATTGTTGACTGATAAGTGATGCTTAGGGATATATTTGGATGTGGATCCATTATTGTTTGAAGTATAGTTAGGTAATGGATCCTAATGTTATTTGAGGCATAGCTAGGTATTTGGATCCACTAGGTATTTGAGGTATAGTTTGAGTTGAATCATATTGATACTTGAGAAAAGAGATATAGTTGTGATATGATAAGAGTTATCGTATAAGTTGTAATATATGAGATTATGAGGTTGTGAATAGTAGTATAACTTGGGTATTTAGTAGATTACTGATGAGTGATTTGAGGTAATAAGTAGAACTATATGAGATTGAGGTTGGTTTGGATATATGATATTGAGGTACGTAGGACATTTGATATTCGAGGTATAGATCAAGATATCCTTGGGTTATAGGATATTATGGTGTGTGCATATAAGTTATCTTTTATTTATGTTATTGCATGTACTCTATTCGCCTATGACTTGTTTAGTCCGAACAAGGACTAACCCCGTGGCTGGGGGTTCAGCTATGGTTGCAGGCCCGGATATCAGAGTAGCGCAGCAGAAGCATGGAGGAGAAAGGACATGCGACATGATGCTAAGTTAGGAGAAAATATTTTTAAAGGTGAGTCTTTCTATTAAAGCCTGAGGGAATTTCTGCAAAGAAGTTCCTGGCGCTGTAGCGTTCCAAGGTTAAATTTTGGGGTGTTACAGAAAGTGATATCAGAGCTAAGGTTCAGGATTTTTTGTGGAAATAGATAGAATGAGCATCATGTGTCGCATCGTCGTCTCCATGCCTGCTGCTTTAAGAGTTGAGTGGGTAAGTAAGTGATGTGAGTATATGTATGAATGAGAGTTAAGGGTGAGGTTAAAAGGTTTTTATAGTAAATGAGTGGAGTTTCTTAGATCTTGGGGTTATTAAGGTCCCGTTGACGAGTATTGAGGCTTTAGGTTTCTGTGAGAAACTTTGAGTTCTTAGGATTGTAAGAAGATATTCTTTGAGGAATTCATGATATTAAAGTTTATAAGAATAATATTGAGGAATTAGGTATTCCAGAGTTCTGGGAATATAATAGACTTGTCAAGGATGGATTGCTACTTGTTTTATCCGTCACCCTCCATCTCTTGAATTTTCGTATATCCATTTGCGTTCCATACATTCCTTTTGTAATTATTCTTTGAGCCATGGAACTCTTGCGAATTTTTGATTGTATTTGCATACCTTTCGATCTAACTATTGAAGTAAGGCTGATACGAAGTTGAGATTGGTGGTTATTGTAATTAGTTGTGAGTTGTAGGAAATTAGGTATAATTGTTAATATTTGGGCATAGAGAAATATATGATTATTTCGAGGAGGGTTTATTATGACATCATATTGGGAATTAGAAAGTATGATTTGAGGATTTAGGAACTTGTGATATGAGGATTTTAGGATTGGATATTTGAGATATAGATAATCCTTGAGGAAATAGGAAATTATGTTTTGAGGACTTAGAACTTTAAGATTTTTTTGATTGAGGATATAAGAATTGAATGATCGAGGTGTAGCTGATTTTTGGGAATTAGGTGAGCATAATGAATGTTATTTGGGAATTAGCAAAGATTTAAGTTTCGAGGACGAAACTTTTCGTAAGGGGGGTGAGATGTAATACCCGAGATATTTTGGTTTAAATTCAGGATTTGATATTATAATTTTTGAGGACATAAGATAGTGGAAATTAAAGCTTGGAAAATTTGGAGGTTATCTCGGGTATATTGTTTAAGGTTTGAAGGAATCAATTTTGGGATCTTTTAGAATTTGAATATCTCGATTAATATTTAAGGAAGTTGATATATTTTAGGATTATGAATTGATGATATGATTTGGGGTAATAAGTAGAACTATATGAGATTGAGGTTGGTTTGGATATATGATATTGAGGTACGTAGGACATTTGATATTCGAGGTATAGATCAAGATATCCTTGGGTTATAGGATATTATGGTGTGTGCATATAAGTTATCTTTTATTTATGTTATTGCATGCACTCTATTCGCTTATGACTTGCTTAGTCCGAACAAGGACTAACCCCGTGGCTGGGGGTTCAGCTATGGTTGCAGGCCCGGATATCAGAGTAGCGCAGCAGAAGCATGGAGGAGAAAGGACATGCGACATGATGCTAAGTTAAGAGAAAAGATTTTTAAAGGTGAGTCTTTCTATTAAAGCCTGAGAGAATTTCTGCAAAGAAGTTTCTGGCGCTGTAGCGTTCCAAGGTTAAATTTTGGGGCGTTACATATTAAATATAATATATTTACTTTATAATTTTTTCTCTACGTGATAAAGCATCAGATATCATTTTTCTTAAATATATATCTAAGAAAATTTGAAAATTAAACATAATTATATATATGAGATAGTATCGTATCATTAAAAAATATTTAAATTATAATTTATTATTGATAATTTTTCGTACTCTATAGTAATGATTTTGGCTTGATGTGAATAGGGGCATAATGTTGATATCATTTTTAGTGACTACTAATATTCATCGGTATACTATTTGTAATAGCTTGAATCTCTTATCAATAAAAAGTAAACATAAAATTGATTCAAAATTTGAGCTTTTTTATTTTTTTGTTATCTATTTGGCTTGATTATTGATACTTTATGTTTCATATTTGCTCCAATATTTAAATATATCTCATAATTAAATTAAAAATATATAATTTAAAAATATATAAAAATAAATAAAATATAGAAACATATTAGAAATCATGTAGAAATGTTAATGTTTCTAATGGTATAACTACTTAAGATCTCTTTGTTAATGTATATTTTACTTATTATTTAATATAATAATAATTTAAAAAGTGAATAAAAAATACCTCAACAAACTGGGCCCAAAAACACTCAAAAAGCTTAAAAAGAGTGAACTTTAATATATAGTAATAAAATAGATAGATAGATATTCACTCTTTTATATAAAAAAGAAGCAAAAGTCTACCAATTTATGATACGTATTGTTGCTAATTGGATAAGAAATATAAATAAAACCTAACCTTAATTTGATCAAAACCTCAAAAAATGATTATACCTATATCAAATCCAACAGATCTTGTTTGAAGTAATCCATATAAAAAAGAATTATAATCCATATAAAAAATTAATTTGATAAGAGTTTTATATTTAAAGTGAAATAAAAAAGAGCAAATACAAAAATAACACGTAAGAATAATAAGTCCAGAAGCGTTCTAAGAGCTCAAAATGGGAGAACTTTAATATATAAACTAGTCCAATGCCCGTGCCAAGCACGGGATTAAATTTATTGAGTGTTTTTAAAAATATAAATGTGAATTTTTGAAGTCGAATAAGCTTTGTGGAACTAATGTTTTTCATAAATCAATATTTATAAATAAATGGTGTACTATAGAAAGACAACAATAACAAAAAATGCCATCATAGTTTATAAGTCAAATTTAGACATATATTCAATTACGTTAGTAATTTTTTGGAAAATGAAATTCTTAACCTAATATTTATTACATATTGTTAATAACATTTGAGTGCATATTTGTAAAAAAATAACTTAATATATTAAATTCATAGATTTATATAATCTAAACAACAAAATTAATTTCAATAAAATAAGAAAAAAGTATTTTGGTAATATGTATAAATTATAATATATTTTTTGTAATTATAAATATCATAGATTCAGGTTGGATGTATAATTAATTGATTTAATAAGAATAAAATAAAAAAGAGTTGAAATAGTGTTATAGTGATGACATGTTCTTATAAATACTTTTTGTTACAAAATAATTTTTTTTTTAAAAGAGTTTATCTATAATATAACGGATCCATTAAGATTTGAAGATGTTGCATCGTCTAGAGGTCCATATGTAGACCAATGAATAAGAGATCGACACACATGCGGAAAATTTCTCCGATAGTGTATATGTACATATATAGATAATTATATTAACGGTGGTGAAAAATATTTTATTATTTTGAAAATTAGTGGTTAATTCAAGTGAGATTGAATTTCTTCTTAATTGAAATCACTAAATTTGATTATACAGTTAAAACTATTAAAATATTACTTAATTATCATGAGTGTATTTAGAATATTATAATATTAAATATATATTTTACTTTTAATTCAATCATAACTGATTATTTAAATAGATGGTTAAATATTCAATTATTAACAATTAGTTAAAAGGATTCAAAATGCAAAAGAATGAATTTCCTAGTTCAAAATCTATCATATGAATGGCTATTTAAATCTGAATTTAAAATCATAATATTTATTTTTGACAATCAAACTCACATTCTCATTATTTCCATGAATTATTGTAACATTAGTTCATATCTACAATATTCTTGAAATTTAGGAATAATTGTAGAACATTTGTCGACTACACAAAAAAAGAAATGTTTTTTTATTAATATAGTGATTGTATAATTAGATATTTTAAAATTTCATGGATAAAGAGTATGACAATACACTTGCAATATGCACAAATCAAAGTTATTAAGATGTTTTTTTCCAGAAAAAAGCTCAACCACAGACCAGCCTAATGAAATGGAAACCCTAAAACGCTCCCAACCAATATCCCCAAATCGATTACCCACCCTTCCCCCAAACACCGCCACCACGATCCTCTTTGATGTCCCTAGACCAGCCTTCCTTGCCCATGTCGCCGACATCTGGGCTCTGTTCATCTAGTGCTCTAAACTCAACCATGAAATTTCTACATCTAATTCCAAAAAGCACAAAGGAAAATTTCTGAAAAAGGGAACAAATCTCCCCAAAGATCTTCTCGTATGGGCTGGTCGTCTCCCCGGATTTCCCGGCGCGGATCGAGCCTTGTTTCAGTGGGTGCTGTGGTGGTGCTATGAGAGTAGGTGGTGGGTGTCCCCTCGCGGAGGATCTGTCCTTCCCCTGTGGCCGCCGCTCTCCCATCCTGGTCAGATCTCGTGGCGTTGTAGCTCGTACAACAAGATCTCGACGATGTCCTTCTCTGTGGCCAGCAACTCCAGCTTGAACAATCGATTGACTTTCGACTACCGGAAAATCAGGTTTTACCTCTCTTACTTGTTATTTTTGAAGATTTTGAGCTTGAATCTTGACCTTCGCTTCCTGTATTTATACTTAGCTCCCGATTATGAAATTCTCACTCTGCTAGACACCCCTAAATCGTTATCTCGCCCTCCTTTCAATCCTCTCGCTCTGTCTGATTTTTACTCTGAATCTTTTGATCTTGAGAATCATCGAACTATTCCTTTATCCCCTGTCATGGATAGTGTGAACAAAACGATGAAACAAATGCTTTGCTGAGAACTTGTTTTCACTGCTGGTACTGACATTGGGAAATCGACCAAATCCGCTGCCAAACCTCCGACCCAGAAAAAAGCTAAAGGTATTAAAATCTCTGAACCCTCCTCTGAACCCACTCCTCTGAAATCTGATGTCCCCCTTTCTTCTAAGGGAAAAGGCAAACTCTCCATTGACATGGGAGAATACTTTGCTAGACTCTCTGGAGTGCGAGAAAATATCCAGAAACTGAAAGCCTCTTCCCTTATGGGTGTTATGATTGGTGATAGGTGTTGTCGTAACACCTAAACAAAATAATCCTAAACAAACCTAACTAATGTAGTCTGGTAAGTAAGGGTCGAATTCCACAGAGAATCAAGTTATATTTCCTGTTTGCAAAATCATTCATCAATTGATAACAAAGACAAATGGGGGGTTTTGTATGAAACTAACTAAGAAAACGATAAACAAAACATAGAAAGCTTGGCTAGACAAATATCCACTTTTAGTTTGGTTGATCAATCATTGATTACTCCTAGTCCTCAATACTCATGAATGTCCTAATTCCTGTTCTGAATTAGTTACCAGTCCAACCAGTCCTGATAACCATAACTATTAAACAAATCCCTACTAACCTTCACGATTTAATTCAATAGCAGCAGGAAGTTCATGAATAGATAGGTACATGCAAGTGTAGCAACTAGTCATACAATTGAATACAATTAATTCTCTACACAAACTAAGGGATTAAGATTCTCAACCAGTCTCCTCCAATCCTTAGTAGTATGATCAATAACAATCTCAACAGGCTGTATAGAAAAGGGGAACCAATAGCATAATACTAATTTCTCTAGGTTGTCAATCTAGAGGGAACTGCTATTATAAATCTATTTGATATCCTAATCAACAAATCAAGGGGAATCGATATATGATCAATGATATTAAGCACGAGAGAGAATTAAAACAATCATAGAAAGAGTAAAGGAATAATCTCAAATTCAAATCAAACAAAGGCTTCAATTGTCTAGCAAAAAACAAAACAAAACAAAGAACTAAACTAAACAAAGGAAAAAACAATACTGAATGGAAAAAACGATGATCCGAAGATGATGAATGTAGGCTGTGGGAATTATGTTAAATAAAGTTAACCTAAAGTCCAAGATCACAAATCTCATCTACAAGGAAATAAAATAATATAATAAAATAATAATAAAATAAACAAATGAAACCCCGTGGAAATTAATCCCGCAATCTCGCTCGACAAGCATCTCGTCCCAGCTTCACATGCTTCAGCTCGGCCCACTCTCCTCTCACGCGGCCCACTTTCAAGCAGCTCATCAGCGCGGCCCAGCACAACACATGCTACCTCGGCCCACTTTCTCTCGCTCGCTGACGTCGTGATGACGTCATCACTCTGCTGCATCTTCCGCTTCACTTTCCAGCTCCAATTCACGCGCGTGCGGGCTTCTTCTCCACAATTGGGCCAAGACTCTTGTGGGCCTTTCTCTCATGGGCTTTTCTTCCCCCAAATTCCAGCATCACGTGGTAATCTCGAATTACGCTGGCTTCGCTTCGCGTGATGGCCGCGGTTTGCTCTCGAATTATCCCTTTTAATTCCCAAAATTGGCCTCTTCAATGTGGTTCCTTCATAGATCTTCAACGTCTCCTCAGGTGGTCAACTCTTCTTTGTCTGGATGTCTCTAATTAGCTCCTCCTGACCACCAAAACCACACTTCTCTGCTCAAACTCCATAATATCCAATTGTGCTCTAAATCCAACCAAATGGCGCCTCAAACCTGATAATAACCCTTAGAAATACACTACAAAATAGTGCTGATCAATTGGTGACCCCATTGACCTTTCCAAAATCAAAACCAAGATTAGGAATGACTGGAAAATGATTAAGGGTTTGGTTGAGATTATTGAGAGACCTAAACTCTGGTTTGAGCTCCGATTCACTAACCCAGTTGACCAAAAAGCGGTTTGGGATAACAGACCTTACCACATCTTTGGGCAGCTCTTGCTCTTAAAGCCTTGGAAATCCACTTTTGACCCCGTGATTGAACCCGTGTCCACTATGGATATGTGGATTCGCATCCCCCAACTACCCATTGAGTACATTAGCTTTGATGTACTCAAAACTATCCTTGAGGCAAACAACATGGGAAATATCCTTAAACTTGACCCCTTCACTGAGAAAAAACAAAGAGTTAGATATGCCTGAATGTGTGTTAACATTGATATTCTACAAATCTACAAAGACTCTGTCATTGTTCTTGATGAAGAAGGTGATCCCTATGAATATAGAGTTTGGTTTGAGGATATGCCTGTGGGGTGTGGGAACTGTGGTGCTTTAGACCATGTGTTTGATTTCTGTCCCAGTAGAAATATCAGATCCCAAAATATTCAAATGAAATTCCAGAAACTTAATGTCTCTCCTAACCCTGAACCCACCCAGCAAACCAACCTGAACCCCTTCAAAGATTGGCATACTATTTTCTCCAAAAAAGCTGTCAAGAGAAACCTTAAGCCCAATCCAAACTCTAATGCTGTTATCCAGAAAAACAATGGTTTCTCCTATGCCTATCTCCCTGAGGATGACCTTGCCTCTAGCAAGATCTCCCCCTCTGGCCCTAAAAGTCACCTTTCTCCCTCTGAACCTAAACCCATCATATCTCCCCCTGCTGCTGACCTTGTTCCTAACCCCAAAACAGCTGATAGCTTCACCCCCAATCCCCTCCCCCCCCCCCCCCCCCCCCCCCCCCCCCCCCCCCCCAAAATGCCCCAATGCTTGACCCCTCCCTTCACCCTTCCTCACCCTAATGATGAGGCCATGGAGGCTGGCCTGGGGGCTCTCCCCCTCCTCCCTTCTCCGATTGGATAATGAGGTTGGTCAGGCTTTGGCTGGGGCTGACCTTGAAGAACTCCTTGACAATGATGACCTCCTGACGATGAAGAAGATGAATTCCTTGAAGATGAAGGGAATGAAGATCTGGAGGATGCTGAATGTGACACCTTTAAAGATGATGATCAGACTCTGGAGAATGAGGGCCCCCTTGAAGCCCAGATCTATGCAGACATCCCTTCTGCTGTGACTGAACCTGACCATGGAAAAATTATACAGGGTGCCCAGTCATCTGCCACTGAATCCAGTAAGAGGAAAGGTGAGGAGGGCTTGGATGACACCGCCTCCTCCATCCTGAAGGGACATAAGAAAACCAAAGTGTGATCATGATGTCAAACAAGATCAGAGACAGGCTCAGGCCTTTGGCACTCTAGAAACATAATTCGAATTTCTTGAAACCTAGTAGCTCCCTTTTGTTCGTAGGAGCTATTTCTAGCTTGAATCCCCCTTGATCTTGTTGTTTCCTTTGCTCTTTTATTTTCTGTTTTTGTCTCTTCTTTTCTTCTTGTTGTTTTCTTTGTCTGGCTATTTCAGTTATGAATGGAATCACTTGTTGGAACTATGACTTCTATCTTGACATGCAACTTCTTGACAACCTTATTATCAACTCTGAAAATAACAACTTAACCTTTATTTCATGAATTGAACTTGACAACTGTGTTTTTCTTTCTCTTGATAAGAATAGCCCGCTCTCACGTTTCCACTGATTCTGTGACAAGTTTCAGCCTCTGGGGATCTTGAGGAATCCAGGAAGCAGAAATTTTAGCTTTAAAAATACTATAACTGAAGCTTTCAACTCTGGATCCAGCCTATCAGGCATTTTCACAGGTGCAGGAATTAAGAACCATCTGACAAGCAAGACCCGACTGTGAATACCTGCAGGCGGTGCTACAGAACACAATCCGCAACACACAATTAGAAGCAATCAAAACTTCGCATGCAGATTATGGGCTTCTTTCATTCTCAGGGAATGAATCAACTGGAGATCAAGACCTTGAACTCTCCCATTTGGTGGCTTGAAACAATTTTGATGGCTTCTGAACAATTTTTTTTTCTGAACAAATTTCTGAACAGCCTACAATTGAACCACTAGAACACTGTACAAACTCTGGATAAATTCTATCAGAACAACTCTTCTTCGGAAACCACAGGAATTGTAAACGCCTGAAACATTACCTTATGAACAACTATGTATGCTTGTATGCTAAAACCGAACGAAATGAAAATAAGAACAATCATGGGGATGCCTAAAACTTTCGGATCCCTCTCTCTTTTTGACACCCCACCCATTGTACTAGTACCCAATGCAGATCAACCGAAAAATGACAAAATCCCTCTTCCTTGATCATTTCTTATGAAAATACCCATTTGGAATTGTAGAGGACTTGGCAGGAAAAACATGTGGGCAGATATTGAATCTATCTGCATTTTGAACGAACTCAACTATGCGCAATACTTGAAACAAGAACTAAAAAACAACCACACGAACTGACCTGGAAAGAAGCCGTGTTTGATGAACTCCACATTATACCTGCTTTTGGCTTCTCGGGGGGATTATACCTCATGTGGAAATCATATCAAATGACTAACGAAACGACTCAAATAGAACTCTCTAGTTCCATATTCTCGTGCCTAAAATAATCAAACACGATAACTAAAAACCATCTTTCACAAGTTCGGACCATTGCCCAAAATCGATTGAACTAACCACACCAAACTACTTCAAAATCAACCTTTCAAACTTGAGAGAGATCTCGGCGAGAGCACTCTGGCTCACCACCGACCATCGACCACTTAAAGAAGATGAGATCTGACCCCTCGGCCGCTTTGCATCCCCCGAGCAACCCTCGACCCCTGTTTTGAAAAATTGATCCTAGTTGCTTTGTGGTACACCCATTGTTGTTGCTGGTTTTCCTTTAGGTTTGGTTTTGAGACTGTTGTTTCGGTTCGAGATATGACAGTGATCGTGTGATCCCTGGTGGTTTCTACTGACGAATTGTAACACCTCCAAATCTCATCTTGAAAGCATTACTGCCAGTGACCCTAGATATGAAATCCCGAAGTCACCCCAGGCTTTTCCAGTTGATATAAACCATCAAACCACAATTACAATACCAAATATCATAACTTTTATATAAAACCAAGTCTCGGAATTACACATGATTCCAGACATAACAAAATACATAATCGGAATTTAATACAGCGGAAGTCTTTATATACAACATAAGTAACACAGCAGAAGTCTTTAAATAAAATATCAAAACAACTTGTTAAAACACCGTCCATTCTCATAGTCGCTCTAGCCTTCACGGATCTGCAACATACCTGATGTGCCGAATCGAACGGATGACACCAGCCAACCATGCAAGGGAATTATCGGTTGGTTAGTCTAATGAAAGACCATGCAAGGGAATAAAGCAGAGTGGTTCAAAGCAGTCATATTAGGTTAGACTCATCGCTTCTCGAATAATAACCGATGACGATAGTCAACCATCATACTCCTACTAGAATAACAAGAGGTATGTACAAGAGAAGATTCTGGAGACCGAGCCTCACAATAATCAATCCCAAAAGAAGACTCCAAATGAAATGAGCCTTATAGGAAACATGACAAATGTTGGGAAACTTAATTTATATTATACACACAAGCGTTCAAAAGCTGACTTTAGATGTTTCGGCTCACGACCAACCTCACCGCCCCAGAGCGAATCCAGATTGGAAAGAGAACTTTACTCTGATCAAAGTCAAGACGAGTTTTCCTGGCTGCACTATTACCTAACTACACTACTCGCCTGAGGGTATATTAATTATGTGTGCTAAAGCACTTATCTGATTTAATTCCAAAACCAAACCACACACCACATTATAAACTTTTATTATGATCTGCTCGTCCCGAGACGAGAGATTTCCTGGGAGCATATCCTGAGATTTGCTCCTGAGGTAAGTGTGACACTAGCTAAGTGCACCACCTCTATACTAAAGTATAGAGGCTAGTCATGACCCACCAAGGTATTAGGGACTAAAGCCCTTTTATTCATTTAATTATCAAGAAACGACTGGACCTCCTGGGCCTCAGTAAACGTTCCTATGAATACTCGTGCTAACTAACAGTTCAACACAGTCATATATCACATCACATCAAAGCCATCAAGGCCAACATCATAGATCTAACAATCTATCTATATATATATATATCAAAATAGTGTTGCCACTAACAGTATATGCAACCTATTATAATCTTTTTATATGAAGTTCACCTTTAAAATCCACAACAAAACCATTATGAACATAATAGCGCTGTATCTAGCAATATACAACCTATTATAACAACACTTCTTTTATCAAATAATTTATCAAAATTGTTCCCAACTTAAGCAGATGAATCATCCCAAATTAATTAACAACAAACAATTGATAATTAATGAAAGTATGGAATGATGAGCAAGAGCGAACCGCCACTTGCCTTAGATCCGACGGGAGCTTGAACAAAGCTTAGAAACGGGTTCCTGAGTCCGAAACTGGAACAGATCTGGAATAATAAATCCCAAAGAAATGACCCACAACAAGATCCTAACTTAGATCCAATACACTTATATATGAATCTAAAAGAATACGAAAAGAATCAAAGGAATCGAGCCTCGCCCAAAGCCAAACACCCAAGAACACACACTCGGACAAGGCTCGCCGCGGGTGCAGTGGAGCGCTTGCCGCGGGTGCGGTGGATGCACAGAGGCGAGAAGCTTGACAGCGGCCATGGAGAAAACTTACCCAAATCGATTCGTTCGACTTCGATTTGTTCTTGCTTTGATCTCCAACCTTCTAACAACACTCAAGAGCACCTTTACCACTCAAAAGGAAACTCCAAACACTCTCTCACAAAGCTCAAAGTTCAGCCCAACAATGGAGAAAAATAGAGGAAAACAGAGGAGGGAAGAAGACGATCGAGCTTGGCTTCGGATTTCATCTCCTTTTATAGCTCCAATTCGAGCCTCCTCAAAGGGAACAAGCTAGGGGACAAGGCAAAGAGCCACTTGGACGTCCACTTGACTGCTCAAACGGCTGCCACAGTGCCACTTGCAGCTGGAGCTTATCGCGAAGACGACGCTCTATTTTCTGGCCCTTGCCGCGGGTGCGGTGGCGTCCTGCCGCGGGGTGCGGTCAAGGCCGATTTGGCTATTCTTATCCAAATCACTTTTGGGTTAATTTCCTTAACTCCGGGTTAAATATATTCGTACACTAACGACAAATTAACCCCGAAAACACTTCAACTGTATTATATATTACTCAGAAAAAATATACAGAGCTCAAACATATTACAGAATGTCCGATCTTCTTTGAATTTAATCCGTCTAGTAATACGGGCATAAGAAAACTTTCAAAATACCCTTACAAAATGCGGGATATTACATTACTACCCCCTTAAGAAAAGTTTCGACACCGAAACTTGCATTAAGCCAAAGAGGATTCTGCCTCACTAACAAACTTATTATCTGAACTTAATATCCTTAATCATAACCGGCATTATGCCATCTCTAACTTAAATCCTTACAGGAATAATTTAACACCTTCCTTTAAACAATCTCTAACTTAAATCCTTTAAGATTCCTTAATTTCCTCCAAGAATAATCATAACATCTCATTCCTACATTCCTCGAAACGAATCACATACGATACTACTCCTATTTCCTCAAAAAGAGTGATACCACAAGTCTTATAACCTTAAAGCATAACAAGGAAACCGGGAACTCAAGTATAACTAGAGGTTCTCCATAACAGACTTAAGAGAAAATGCACGACTATGAACGGTTATAATTTTTCATTCGAAAATTCAGAGCCTTCGAAAATATTTCAAACGAGTGAAAATATTTCAAACGAGTGAAAATATTTCAAACCGGATCTGTAACATCACCAGGCCAAGCTACCCCAGCCACATCACACACCTAGCCACCCCACGGTGCCGGTGCCGGTACTGGTGCCGCCCGTGAGTTCACAAGAGCCGTTTGAAAACATTTTCAAACAAAACGAGTAAATGGTTCATGAAATCCCAAACCCGTTTTAAAAACTTTCGGCTCTGATTCCAACTCTGTAACAGAGCCTACAAAAACTTTTTAGCTCTGATACCAAATCTGTAACAGAGCCTACGAAAACTTTTTAGCTCTGATACCAAATCTGTAACAGAGCCTATGAAAACTGTTTAGCTCTGATACCAAATCTGTAACACCCCCAAATCTCATCTTGAAAGCATTACTGCCAGTGACCCCAGATATGAAATCCCGAAGTCACCCCAGGCTTTTCCAGTTGATATAAACCATCAAACCACAATTACAATACCAAATATCATAACTTTTATATAAAACCAAGTCTCGGAATTACACATGATTCCAGACATAACAAAATACATAATCGGAATTTAATACAGCGGAAGTCTTTATATACAACATAAGTAACACAACGGAAGTCTTTAAAAAAAAATCAAAACAACTTGTTAAAACACCGTCCATTCTCATAGTCGCTCTAGCCTTCACGGATCTGCAACATACCTGATGTGCCGAATCGAACGGATGACACCAGCCAACCATGCAAGGGAATTATCGATTGGTTAGTCTAATGAAAGACCATGCAAGGGAATAAAGCAGAGTGGTTCAAAGCAGTCGTATTAGGTTAGACTCATCGCTTCTCGAATAATAACCGATGACGATAGTCAACCATCATACTCCTACTGGAATAACAAGAGGTATGCACAAGAGAAGATTCTGGAGACCGAGCCTCACAGCAATCAATCCCAAAAGAAGACTCCAAATGAAATGAGCCTTATAGGAAACATGACAAATGTTGAGAAACTTAATTTATATTATACACACAAGCGTTCAAAAGCTGACTTTAGATGTTTCGGCTCACGACCAACCTCACCGCCCCAGAGCGAATCCAGATTGGAAAGAGAACTTTACTCTGATCAAAGTCAAGACGAGTTTTCTTGGCTACACTATTACCTAGCTACACTACTCGCCTGAGGGTATATTAATTATGTGTGTTAAAGTACTTATCTGATTTAATTCCAAAACCAAACCACACACCACATTATAAACTTTTATTATGATATGCTCGTCCCGAGACGAGAGATTTCCTGGGAGCATATCCCGAGATTTGCTCCTGAGGTAAGTGTGACACTAGCTAAGTGCACCACCTCTATACTAAAGTATAGAGGCTAGTCATGACCCACCAAGGTATTAGGGACTAAAGCCCTTTTATTCATTTAATTATCAAGAAACGACTGGACCTCCTGGGCTCCAGTAAATGTTCTTTTACGAATACTCGTGCTAACTAACAGTTCAACACAGTCATATATCACATCACATCAAAGCCATCAAGGCCAAGATCATAGATCTAACAATATATATATATATATATATATCAAAATAGCGTTACAACTAACAGTATATGCAACCTATTATAATCTTTTTATATGAAGTTCACCTTTAAAATTCACAACAAAACCATTATGAACATAATAGCGTTGTATCTAGCAATATACAACCTATTATAACAACACTTCTTTTATCAAATAATTTATCAAAACTGTTCCCAACTTAAGCAGATGAATCATCCCAAATTAATTAACAACAAACAATTGATAATTAATGAAAGTATGGAATGATGAGCAAGAGCGAACCGCCACTTGCCTTAGATCCGACGAGAGCTTGAACAAAGCATAGAAACGGGTTCCTGAGTCCGAAACTGGAACAGATCTGGAATAATAAATCCCAAAGAAACGACCCATAACAAGATTCTAACTTAGATCCAATACACTTATATATGAATCTAAAAGAATACGAAAAGAATCAAAGGAATCGAGCCTCGCCCAAAGCCAAACACCCAAGAACACACACTCGGACAAGGCTCGCCGCGGGTGCAGTGGAGCGCTTGCCGCGGGTGCGGTGGATGCACAGAGGCGAGAAGCTTGACAGCGGCCATGGAGAAAACTTACCCAAATCGATTCGTTCGACTTCGATTTGTTTTTGGTTTGATCTCCAACCTTCTAACAACACTCAAGAGCACCTTTACCACTCAAAAGGAAACTCCAAACACTCTCTCACAAAGCTCAAAGTTCAGCCCAACAATGGAGAAAAACAGAGGAAAACAGAGGAGGGAAGAAGACGATCGAGCTTGGCTTCGGATTTCATCTCCTTTTATAGCTCCAATCCGAGCCTCCTCAAAGGGAACAAGCTAGGGGACAAGGCAAAGAGCCACTTGGACGTCCACTTGACTGCTCAAACGGCTGCCACAGTGACACTTGCAGTTGGAGCTTATCGCGAAGACGACACTCTATTTTCTGGCCCTTGCCGCGGGTGCGGTGGAGTCCTGCCGCGGGGTGCGGTCAAGGCCGATTTGACTATTCTTATCCAAATCACTTTTGGGTTAATTTCCTTAACTCCGGGTTAAATATATTCGTACACTAACAACAAATTAACCCCGAAAACACTTCAACTGTATTATATATTACTCAGAAAAAAGTATACAGAGCTCAAACATATTACAGAATGTCCGATCTTCTCTGAATTTAATCCGTCTAGTAATACGGGCATAAGAAAACTTTCAAAATACCCTTATAAAATGCGGGATATTACACGAATTGCCTTCAAATTGTGTCTTGTTTCTTCTTTCCGACTGCTTCTTACGACTTGTTGGTGGTTTCCAACCCCTGTTTGAAGACTTTCTCGTTGATTAGCCTTGTTGGTTTGCTTGCTCGGCTGTGTCTGTATTTTTTTTCTTTTTCTTCTTTGCTATGTCTGTTGTTTTGTTTGTTGTTTGTTTTCGTTTGGTTGGTTGCTATGTCGGGTGTTCCGACGCCGTTTGTTCGGCCTCTCGAGTTTCCAGGTTTGGTTGTTCTGGATTCTTGAATTCTTACTTTATCAAAAAAAAATACACTTGCAATATGACTATTGAACGTTGAAAAAGTAATTCATATAAAGCTATTTCTCAATTCCTTTGCTTTAATACATATATATATAGATAGATAGAGTGGGCCTGATTATAAAAGTACATGTACTATGAATTGGAAATGTAATACCCGAGGTTTTTAGAAAAAAAAATGGAATTATTTAAGATTTTGATATTATAATTTTTAAGGATGTGAGATAGTGGGAATTATAGTTTGGAAATATGGATTTGTTATTTTAAGAAGAAATGGAAGATGGTCATTTCGAATGTAATATTTGAGGTTTTTAGAAGGTGAATTTGGGATTATATAGAATTTTGACATCTTAAATAATTTTGTAGGAATTGATATATTTTATGTTTATTATAATTATAATAGACTTTAAAAATTAAACATTTGGGTTTGTCGTCTTGTAGAGTAATGAAAGTTGGTTATCTCGGGTGCTAAGATTCGTTTAAGATTGTCTCGTATGTATCAATGAGTACATATAAATAGGCTTTGATATTTTTGAAAATATCATCTCGAGGTATGTATTAATATTTTATTTCGGGGATAAGAATTTTAAGATATTTTCTTACTACTAACCGTAGTATGAATGACGACGGGGAATACATATTAGCATCGGTACTAAAATTATTTATGGGTAATCAATAAGAAATTTCCATTTCAATATATATATATATATATATATTAGTTAAAATAATTATTGTCACAAGAAAATAAATTTGGATGCTTATGAGATCATGTACAAACAAGTATTTAATTAAACTAGTGTTCGCACATTATACTACACTAATTAATATTAATTAAGGGATATATTCTTAAATAACTAATTAATATTTCCAAAATAAGTGAATTTTTGGGCTGAATTTGAAATGGGCTTAAGGAGATTAATCTTTATAAAAAGTGAAGAAAGATCATCAAACAACTCGAATTCTCCAGAAGTGGTCAGAAGCGAAATACAATTTACAAGTGTAGAAATATCTTGATTATTATATGGGTAGTTAGGTGGACAAGAAGCCTAGTAAGTCGGTGGATTTTGAGACTTGGTTAACGGACATTACTAAGTATAAATTGGCATATGTATGTATAAGGGGAGGCAGGCGGAGAGGTGCAGCTTCAGGTGTGCAGCTTTGGCCTTCGCTTTGGCATATATATAGGCGTAGAGGTATATGTATATATTTGTGTGATTTTGTCATATATGTATATTTATATATGCATATGCATACTTTTAGCATATATATGTGGGTAATACGGCATATATATACACACATATATATAGCTAGCCGTTAGAATATATATACATATATATGTGTGAAACTTTAGCATATATATGGGTGTACAGCATACATATATATATATATCGTAGCTTAGATATATATATATAGCTTTGTCATATATGTATGAATATATATATATATATATATATATATATATATATATAGAGGCACGCTCCGGTAAAACGGAAATTGTGGTAAAACGGAAGTACTAATCTGGAGCGTCGGATTGATGTTGATGGATGGTTGGATTAATGGGTTATAGGAGATATATGGTAGAGCCCTAACCACCAAATCTAACCTAATAAGGATATTATTAATAAGAAATAATTAATTTTGGTTGTTACAGGAGAGAGAAAATAATACAATATTCTCTTTCCTAATCGATTTTGCTCCCATTCAAATATTAAAAATTTAAATAGGAAGAACATTTCTAAACGTTCGTGAATATCGTTAATATGTTCATGAATATCAATCATTTGTTAATGAATATCGTTTATGTTTGTTTGAATATCGATTTCTATTTAATAAGTGAAGATTTAATATCTTAAAAATGTGAATATCATCACTTAAATCATGAATTTCACCACTTGATAATATGAATATCACACTAAGTTACATAAATATCTCAATTAATCACATGAATATCAAATTTACTTACACGAATATCATCACTCAATTTATGAATATCACTACTCATTTTGTGAATATTGCCCACCACCCAATTACGTTAATATAGTCACTCAAGTACATGAATGTCATCAACTAACTACACGAATATCACCACCCAATATCTTCGAAGCTTTGATTCATGGCGGTAAGGTTTACCAATGATATTGTCGCGTCGATTTTGGGTCGTATAGTCGTTCGATCAACCTGAATATGAACATTATTATAATGAATATCAACAATATTATTATAATGAATATCAACAACATTATATTGAATATCACATCATAAAATTTGAATATCAATTATTCAATGCATAAAACCTACTGAATATGAACAACATTATAGTGAATATCACATCAAACAATTTGAATATCAATTGCAAACAGTACAAACAACACCATCAACAAGCAATTTGAATACTATAATAGCGATATTCATTCCATATGTGATGATATTCACGTATTTTGTACACATAGTCATACAAGTAAGTAGTCGATATTCATAAAAACAGTGTCAATATTCAGAGTTTAATTCGCACATGATAATTATTCAAAGTTTAGATGAATATCACATCATAAATATCAAATATTCAATGCATGAGACCTACATCCAATATGAATATCAAAAGCATTTGTATGAATATCACATTAAATAATTTGAATATTAATTACAAACAATACCCCAAAACACCAAAACTGAAACTTCCTAGAACAAGCTGTCAATTAAACACAATAACACCTTCTTCAGAGTAGTAAGAACTTACATTCATGATTCTCCTTTGATGTTGAAAGTTTCAACCCAGATACCACGGAGTGCCCTGTCGAATTGCACTTCAACTTCTGCAAGAATTGATAGTAACTTTCCAGAAATTCAGCGTGACTTCAACTTGCTCATTCTCTTTCGTCTGGACTCGGAATTGGGTGATTCCAACTCCCAGAGTTAGATCTGGAAGTATAATTTCGTCCCTCAAAATTGGAGAATTTTCTGAGTTGTAAATCAAAAGATATGGCATTTTAACTGAGAGGTCGCTGAGATTTTCGGGAAGGAATTGACAGCAACTTTCCAGAAATCTAGCGTGACTTCAACTGGCTCGTTCTCTTTCGTCTGGACTCGGAATTAGGTGATTCCAACTCCCAGAGATAGATCTGGAAATCTAATTTCGTCCCTCAAAATTGGAGAATTTTCGGAGTTGTAAATAAAAAGATATGGCGTTTTAACTGAGAGGTCGCTGAGATTTCCGAGAAGGAATTCAGCGAGATGAGTTTATGGGTGAAGGACTTGAAGATGGGGATGGATTGATAGAGGGAGAGAAGTTGAAGACGACGGCGTGTTGAAGCCCTGCTATGTGGCCGATTCCAGTCGGAAGTTGAAGACGATTCAGTCGAGGTCGAAGGCGGCGGCGGCGTGTTGAAGCCCTCCTTTGTGGCCGATTCCAGTCGGAAGTTGAAGACGATTTCAGTCGAGGTCGAAGAGGATTCCAATCGAGATCGATATTAACTGGGAGGGAGAGAATAAAATAAAAAAAGAAGGGTAGGATCTCTTATAATTTAGGTAAAAAAATCCATAAATTAATGGGAATCATGCGTGTTCAATTCCACCATATAAGCATGCACCCAATTACTTTTAATCACAACCATTCATTTATTTGTAATTCAATGGCCCTTAATAGTACTTCCGTTTTACTCTAAGAAGCCGTTTTACTAGAACCAAAATTCTATATATATATATATATATATATATATATATATATGAAAGGCCTAGGTAAATTGCTTCAGTGTAGGAGGTTATGAAAGATTCAGATTCGGAAATACAATGATTATCCAATTACGGGATGTCGGGCTATATAAGGGGTTAACTGTAAAACTTGCTCAACATGGAGTTTCTGTAAGACAAGTTATATGCGAATGTTTATATGCTTTACATAAATATTGATTATCTGTATATGCATTATATCATAATTAGTATATGTGTTAATATATATATATATCTTGGTTGATGATGGATGATATATGAGAGTTATAGATATGGTGATATTAGTGGCTATTGGGATATAATTATAATATGGATAGTGAGAATAAGATATAGTAACTATATGGCAAAGTGTCGATGAATTAAGCATGTGTGGCTTATGAGCATAATAAGGAGCTAGGCCAGATTTGGCAATACGAGTATAATGATGGTTTAAGCTAGATTTGGCATATATGTGATGCTTGCGTCATATTTGGCATATATGTTGATGCTTGCGCCAGGTTTGGCAGGTCAGGTTTGGCAATATGTTGCTTGTGTGGCAGTGTGGTTAGTATTGGATTGGTCAAGTGGTGCGTTTCCTGTGATGGAGAGTCGGGTCGCCTAGCTATCGATGTCGTTGGCTCCACACAGGGAAAGATATGTGAGGAGAGCTGGGTCATGATGTTCGTTGGCTTCTCACGGATAAATGGGAAGAGCCGAGTTGTGATGCCGTTGGCTTTTCACATGGCAACGTGGGGAGAGTCGGGTTATGATATTCCATCACTCCATTCGCAAGACACTGATCATGTAAGACATCCAAATTTAAAATTTCGGTTATATATTCCATCAAATTTACAATTTCGGTTATATCTTCCCCCAGAAAATCTGGAGAAGCAATCTCAACTACCCCAAGAGGTTATTCCGACGGGCCCACAAAATCATGCAGGAGATATGGTTCTAATTCTTTTTAATTCTTTTTCCTGTACTATCAATTTACGTCTCTCAATTTCCATCAAAAAAAATATTACGTCTCTTAATTGCTTTCGATTTCACATCCACCACTATAAATAAGTTAAAATTCATACATCACTCCATTCGCAACAAACTCCTTCAAAAACCGAGCCAGTATACATATACCTATACATGGATCATGGGCACGGCATGATGGGCGGAGGCGCGGTGGCACCGTCGCCGTTCCCCGGCGGGATGCGGCACCGCGGGATGATGATGCACATGACCTTCTTCTGGGGGAAGAACACGGAGGTGCTGTTCGACGGATGGCCGGGGAGGAGGGGCGCCGCCATGTACACCGCCTCGCTCGCCGTGGTGTTCATCCTGGCGGCGCTCGTCGAGTGGCTGTCGAATTGCCGCCTCATCAAGCCCGGGACCCACCACGTCGCCGCCGGGCTGATCCTCACCTTGATGCACACCCTCCGGATGGGGCTGGCGTACCTGGCGATGCTCGCCCTCATGTCGTTCAACGGCGGCGTGTTCTTGGCCGTAGTCGCTGGGCACGCCGTCGGGTTCTTGATTTTCGGGTCTGGAGTTTGGAACAAGTCCGAGCACAAGTCGAATGATAATGGATTACACGGGGATTCGGATCTTCCTTGTATGAGTTGTTGATTGATTAATTAGGTTTTTCATTAATTAGAAAAATCAAGTTTGTTTATTTTGATTAAATGTTGTTAGTTATGAAATTAAAATAAGCTAGTTATTTGCTATTCCGTTTGAAATTGTATCACGATTTCCTATCAACAGAGATTAGTACTCATATTATTTTTATTTAATTTTTTGCTTAAGAGATAATTAAAGATAAGATCAATCAAACTACTATTAAAATTTGTAAGTTTAAATCATAAGTGCATAATGACATGAAATTTCACCAGCTTAGATACTTGTAATTGCATTAACTACTAGCTGGCCAATAATCTCGGTTTCATTTCGTTCTTCTTCTTTATATCCACATGTAAAGATAAACATATAGTAGTAGTACGTTTGTTCTTTATTAGCATGATCGATGTAATTCAAACTATATATCTAGCATAATTACATTAGCTTTTAAATGGTTCTATATAGTCCCCTAATAAATAATATATATATATATAGGGGCACGCTCAGGTAAAACGAGAATTATGGTAAAACGGAGGTATTAATTTGGGACGTTGGATGGAGGGTGATGGACGGATGGATTAAGAGAGTGTATATTAGTTGTGGTGGGAGTGTTTCCATAATAATAGGGATTAAAAAATAGTTACCATATAATGTGGAGAATATTAATTAAAAAAAAATCCTGATATGGTAAATCTGCAGATTGGAGAGAGAATGAAATTCTTCAAATATTTAAAATTTAAATGGTAAGAACATTTTAAATTCGTTTAGATTTAAATCTGTTCTCCTCGTTTAATGATTTTCCAACGTTCGTGAATATCGTTAATGTGTTCACGAATATCGATCACTTGTTAATGAATATCGTTCATGTTTGTTTGAATATCGATATCTATTTAATAAGTGAATATTTAATATCTTTAAAATGTGAATATCATCACTTACATCATGAATTTCACCACTTGATAATATGAATATCACACTAAGTTACATGAATATCTCAATTAATCACATGAATATCAAATTCACTTACATGAATATCACCACTCAATTTGTGAATATCACTACCCATTTTGTGAATATCGCCCACCACCCAATTACATTAATATAGTCACCCAAGTACATGAATATCATCACCTAACTACACGAATATCACCATCCAATATCTTCGAAGCTTTGATTCATGGCAGTAAGGTTTAACAATGACATTGTCGCGTCGATTTTGGGTCACACAGTCGCACGATCAACCTGAAGATCAACAACATTATATTGAATATCACATCATAAATTTTGAATATCACATCATAAATTTTGAATATCGACTATTCAGCGCATAAAACCTCATGAATATGAACAACATTATAGTGAATATCACATCATACAATTTGAATATCAATTGCAAATAGTACAAACAACACCATCAACAAGCAATTTGAATACTATAATAGCGATATTCATTCCATATGTGATGATATTCACGTATTTTGTACGCATAGTCATACAAGTAAGTAGTCGATATTCATAAAAACAGTGTCAATATTCAGAGTTTAATTCGCACATGATGATTATTTAGAGTTTAGGTGAATATCACATCATAAATATCAAATACTCAACGCATGAGACCTACATCCAATATGAATATCAAAAGCATTTGTATGAATAACACCACAGATAAACTGAATATCAAATATACAATATCCGAAACATAAATATCAAAACACACAAACTATAACACTGTGAATAACAATATTGTTAACATGAATATCATAATGCGAAATATGAACATCAACATTAGAGTAATAAACCAAGAGGATTTAGGCTTCAAAAAATTAGCGTTTCTCTAATGGCTGCCACCAGAGTCACTCTCCTCGCCGCTGCCGCCTTGTTCCCCAAATAGTAGACTACAAAATCCTCCCAAAGGAATACAAATTCAAGATATCTCCAAATTTCAAAAGCAATTCCTGCAAAATGCCGCATTATTCAGAGTGACATCAGCAACAATTGCAAAACCAAATTGCAAGCAAAAGATCAAATTTGCAAAGATTACAATACCTTCATTACTGTTTGAGATCAATAACAGTAAAAACAAAAGCAAAAAAAAACAATAACAGTAAATACAATACCGTCTCTCACCCATCTTCACCAGCCCCACCATCGAACCCACTGCTTGGAGCCACTGTTGCTGATCGACATGCACCCGGTCCACCACCGTGTCCGTCGTGTCCAACCACCACACCCACGCCCAGCCAAATCCACCATAACCACCTGCTGCCCTGCATCGACCCCGACCCGTGAACCACCGTCGCACACCCACACGGAGCCGCCCCTACTGGTGTTTGCTCCTCTACCACGCCTTGCCCCGACCACCTCTGTTGTCGGCGATCCCCCTCGCCACCACCTGCGACCACACCAGACCCGCGCCGGCGAACCCTGCCCTGAGCCCAGACTAGCGAACGACTATCGAGCCGTGCACAGACCTTCACCATCACCCGTGCCGCCCAAATCCACCGACGACCACTTCACCGCACCGCTCCGAGCCATCTCCAGCCTCTCAAATCTCCAATTCCTCCTCGTCTGCGGAAGCCCTTACACCACTTTCTCGGCGGACAAAGGGTGCAAATTGGGCCGAATTGGAGTGGGTAAGAAGTGAGCGAACAATTTTTTGGCTTGTTCGAGGGAACGCTCATGGCCGTAGTGGAAGAGATCATAGATACCGTCGGCATAGACGCGGACAGGGCGGTCGGAAGGCGGTGGATCCGAATTGGAGTGGGTAGTTTGCTTCGCCATTGCGCTTTCTTCCTCCAGCTTCAACTGATCGCCGAGGCAGATGAAGAAGACGACTTACGATTATGGCTTCAATTTCTAGGGTTTCAACGGAGGCATCAATGGAGGTTGAGACGATGGAGAGAGGGACGCAAGAGAGGATAGTGAAATAGGAAGTTACAGATATCGGTTAATTTAAAAAATATTATGGGTAAAATCAAATCCCATAATTTTCGGATATGAAGCAATTGGGTGTGGTTAATTTCACCGGCCCAATTTGCACCCTTTTAGATCAGATCCGGGCCATTGATTTAGTTTTAATCTAAAGGCCATTATTTGTACTTTCGTTTTACCATAAAGGGTTGTTTTACTAGAACCAATTTCTATATATATATATATATAGGGGCGCGCTCCGGTAAAACGGGTGTTATGGTAAAACGGAAGTACTATTCTAGAGCGTCGGATTGATGGTGATGGATGGTTGGATTAATGGGTTATACAATAGATATGGTAGGGGTGTAACCACTATATCTAACCTAATAAGATAATTAATTAATTTTTAATTAATAAAAAATAATTAAATTGGTAGGAGAGAGAATACCAAATCCTATAAAATCGATTGTTAATGATTTTTTTAATTAAAAAATTCAAACAAGTAAAATTCATACTAAGATTGGAGAGAAGGATGAGATTCTTCAAATATTTAAAATTTAAATGAGAAAAACATTTTAAATTCGTTTTAGATTTAAATATGTTCTCCTCGTTTAATGATTTTTCAGCGTTCGTGAATATCGTTAATGTATTCACGAATATCGATCATTTGTTAATGAATATCGTTCATGTTTGTTTGAATATTGATTTCTATTTAATAAGTGAATATTTAATATCTTAAAAATGTGAATATCATCACTTAAATCATGAATTTCACCACTTGATAATATGAATATCACACTAAGTAACATGAATATCTCAATTAATCACATGAATAACAAATTCACTTACATAAATATCGCCCACCACCCAATTACATTAATATAGTCACCCAAGTACATGAATATCATAACATAACTACACGAATATCACCACCTAATATGTTCGAAGCTTTAATTCATGGCGGTGGGGTTTAACAATGACATTGTTGCGTCGATTTTGGGTCGTACAGTCGCACGATCAACCTGAATATCAATATTATTATAATGAATATCAACAACATTATATTGAATATCACATCATAAGTTTTGAATATCGACTATTCAACGCATGAAACCTCATGAATATGAACAACATTACAGTGAATATCGCATCATAAAATTTGAATATCAATTGCAAATAGTACAAACAACACCATCAACAAGCAATTTGAATACTATAATACCGATATTCATTTCATATGTGATGATATTCACGTATATTTTATGCATAGTCATACAAGTAAGTAGTCGATATTCATAAAAACCGTGTCAATATTCAGAGTTTAATTCGCACATGATGATTATTTAGAGTTTAGGTGAATATCACATCATAAATATCAAATATTCAACGCATGAGACCTACATCCAATATGAATATCAAAGCATTTGTACGAATATCACATTAAACAAATTTGAATATCAAGTACAAACAATACAAACAACACCCCAAAACACCAAAACTGATCCCACATGAATATCAACAACATTATAGTGAATATCACATCATAAATTAAAAATATCGACTATTCATCGCATGAAACCTACTTCCAACATGAATATCAACAACATTATAGTGAATATCACAATAATAAAATTTGAATATTAACTACTCAATGTATTTAAATTTAATCCAACCTAAATATATGTATGAATATTACAACAAATAATTTAAATATCACATCAAACAATTTCATTCGTGTAGATACTTAACCATGTAATCAAGTTCACCGGTTACTAAGAAATTAAATTAAAATCTCATCCGGCCAGTAATTCAATTCACAAGAATCTCGGTTAAATGTTTGACCAATTTAATTTCATACTCGGCTATAACCAATTTAATTTCAATTTAATCTCATGTTTTTCGTACCGGGATGATAATCCGATTAAACCAAAATTTGGCACAACTAATTCAATTAAACCCAAATCGATCGATCTCCTAATCAAGCATGGAGAGTGAATTAAATATGAATTACCTTAATAGCAGTCAAAGAGAAGAGGTTGAAATTCGGTAGAACAGCTTATGCGGAACCCCACGCTCGGCGCAGTAATTGTTTTCCCTTTGATGCAAATAATCGCCAGTAACAAGCATATGGCGATCTTGATTTTCGCATTTGATGATATTGAGAGCATAGTCATGAAATCAGATTGCTTAGCCCTATTTGATTTAGTTTCAATTCATATCCTAATTAAACAGTTTTCATTCACAGAAATCCTAAATTTGAAGAGAGAGACCTTAAGGGATGAGGGAGGGTAGTAAATTCCGGCATGGATGACTTCGCTGTGCGGGATTTGGTGACGGTGCCGAATTGAAGTCAACGGATAACAGCTCCGTCGTGAAACATTTCTTCTTCCTCATCCACCTCCTCACCATCTTCGCCGTCGTCTCGGTAAGCTCCGCTGCCGCGTCGGCCTCCCACAGGTGGTACGCCCTCCACATAGTGGTCGCCGTCCTCAGCGCCATCTTCCAGGCTCCGTCTCCGTCTCCGTCCTCATCTTTACCCGTTCTGACCAACAGTGGTCGCTGGATTTGCACGTCAGGGAAAGCGACGCCGTGAAGATATTGAGGTTGATCGGAGGCTTCTAGGGTGTCATCTTCGAATGGAAAGAGAGATGGAGTAACCGATATAGAGGGGGACGGTTTCAGGAAAGTGAAATAGGAAGGTGGAAGATTTTGTGGGATTTATGTAGAAGTATCCCTAATATTACGTGGAGAATAATTAATCCGGTGTGTGTAATCTATTATAATAATTTATACCTTTTTAGTTTCAATCTGAACCATTGTTTTATTTTTAATCGAAAGATTCTCATTTATACTTCCGTTTTACTCTAAGAAGCTGTTTACCAGAACCTAATTCTATATATATATATATATATATATATATATATATTAAGATTTTGGATCCCGTACAAGTGGGTACAACACATTCTTACAAGAGAAAATTAGGTGTTGTACGTGATCAGTTCCTTCAAATACATTACGTAAGAGAAAAATAGGCATTGCATAAGTTGATGTTCACCCACCTCGCCCAATGTCGGTAGCATCCCGTAACCGTTAGATCTATGTCCACATACATATACGGTATATATATATGGATCCTAGCTAGCTAACGCACGTTAAAGTTTTACTTAATTGGTTGTATCTTATATTCTGTTATTGTTAAAGTCCAGTGAAGGGTGTCCATATGTGTACAAACTTTATATACTAGTTTTGTTTAGACTTCAATTCCGAGGATAAGTTAATCTCCAAACACTTCCTTCCTCAAGTATAAGTGTCTTGATCGACCAGTTAACATTTGACAACAATCCTTAAGACCGATAAATCAAATGAGATAGCATATATTACGCCGTAGCAGCATGCTAAACATAAACTATGTGTTAAGACCGACAAGCCAAACGAGCTAGCTCATTGTGGGCCAAGCCTAAACAATCCATATAACGAACCCAAGTTGCTATGATACCATGATAAATTCGATTGGCCGATAAACACAAAGTTCGTGCACAATCGAAAGCGACATACGCATAAAACTCAGTATATAAACTTAATGAAGTGTCGTCCAAAAATCTATTGACAATAGGTAAAATAGCTCGTAGACTTATATACTAAACTTATTTCCTTTCAACGTACGTGGAAATCTAATTATCACAAGCATATATCCATGTGTTGGAAACTATTTAATAGCTAGAGTACGTATGTCAACATTTCATATGAGTTCGATCGTCCACACCATATCACTACGCAAGTGCAATAGATGTGTGAACCATATAATTTTGGCCAACCTAGCTAGTTGGATGATATGGAGTGTACTTATGTTTTTCTGTTTTTTTATTTGTATATGGATGTTGAATATTGTTACAAAAATTAGACCGACATGTAATGTATAATATATCATATATTATAATGATAGTTTATTTTCACTCTATTGTATTATAATATTCATGCTTTTGTCCCTGCTAGTGTATATATATATATATATAATATAAGGTTAATTATCATGTAAAATTCGTTGCGACATAAAACAGAAATAGAGTTGGTGCATATTTATACAAGGTTATATATTGCCATTAGTTTTTACTAGTTCAAACCCTTATGCCGTGCACGAGCCGACTTATATTTATGAAATAAAATTTAAATATACGAATAAACATCACATGAGTATAAATTAATGACTATGTAATTATAAAAGATAAGATATACAGAAAATGAGAATATATTGACATGTAGTTATATTAGACATTTTCCAAACATATACATACTGAATAGAAAGAAAATGATTGAATTTATATATATAAACCTTATAGGAAAAATTCACTCTAAATATATGTAAAAATTACGATTGTACATGTTATTTAACCAATTCTCAAGAACATTTTATTTTTGTATATTCAGAGTGAAATAATATCCGATATTAAATTTATGAATCAAAATATACTATTTTTTTCAATTTAATAGGTTAGTACGATGTTATTTGTCAATCTTCCAACAATATGTTAGTGATGATATGTTTAAATCTTTATTTTAATAAAACTTTTTAAGTTTGTTGATGAATATTACTTTTGTTAGCTTTTGTTTTTTATACCTTTTGTAATATTCAATTAAGATTTTATACATTGAGATGATATTATTGAAAATAAAATTATATTCATTTACTCATTATTTTATTTGTAACGCCCTATATATTTAACCCTGGAATACTTCAATCTACCACCTCAATGCACTCATAGAATACTTCAATACCTTATATCACATATATATATGTATATCACGCTCATTCTTCAACATAAACATGGCTAACCCAAGCTCTCAATGTACTTATCAATACATCATTAACTACTCAATTAATGGTACCACCACTACCTTCCAAACAGGCTTAACTGTATCATAAATGATCTAATGGATCTACGTACTTAACTATGCCTCAAATAGTTTTAAGATTAATTGCCTAGTTAATACCTTAATATCAATGACTCCACATATCCAATTAGATCATATATCTCTAAGTACCGCTTATTATTCATCAATTACAATATCATAGCATCAAGGCTTATATTTAACTACACATCTCATAGCGTATAACAATTACTTAGTACTAAGTACCCAAGATATCTCATTACTCTCTTAATCCCCAGAACTCACATATATCACTTATTCATATAATAACTCTCATTATTGCATAATAGCTATCATCAATATCCTGTTTAACCATAACTCGTCATCTATCCCATAAATATCATCATACCCCTTTAAATCGTAAATCATCGAGATAAGAGAAATCATTACGTTCCAAAGACAAAGCATTTTAGAAATCATTTTGAACAATTAAAATCATTTGTAGCCTCATGCGGTTTTATGTAAACGCTTGCTTATTAAATGCTAAAACACACACATACTCAATGCCGAATCATAATACTAAAACACATGCACAACCGTGCTAAAACACATCTGTTGTTAAAACATATGCACAACCGTGCTAAAACACATCCGTTGTTAAAACATATGCACAACCGTGCTAAAACACATGCACAACCATACCCAGGTATATTTTACAAAATAAAAGAGTAATGCACAATCATGAAAAACATAATGAATGCATCGAAAATATGTCCAAGAATTTTTGGGCACGAAAGTACCTTCTTGGTTCCCAAACCTGTGAGATAAGCTCAACACCTTACCAACGGGAAAGGAAGGCATCACTGGCCATTGTGATCCTGCTGTAACAGCCCCAAAATCGAGGTGTTACAATGCCGTGAATCCCGAAGGGTTTCACAAGGTGTTAGGAAAATAAAATATCGCAACAGTATCCAATAGAAGGTAAATCAGCTATATAAAACATATATGTGATAATCATGCATAAAATGTCATTTCTAAATCCATCATAAACCAAATTTTTGGTCATATAAGAACAACTTTAAAAGATTAAAACTCTACGGTGGTTAAGACACTAAAACTGATAATTTAGATCTCGAGTATAAAACAGTTTAACAAGAACGACATTTATCGCAGCGGAAATTATATAATCAGAAAATTTCAAAACGTTTGAAATAGAGTTGACCAGAGATCACCCACATAGTTAGCCCTAGTATCGTGTCCACCCTGCTTGACGTCCACACTGACCCTGAATAAAAGAATACCTGACCATGTACAAGACATAGCCAGCCCCCACGCTAATGGGGGTTAGTCTCCAACCAGACTAGCAAGTTATATAAGCAATTTAATACGTGTAATAGTACAAGCAAGGAATCCCAGATACACATGCAAAGACATAGATATACATGTTACAACAAGAATGTATAATATACACACATACATCATGTAGGAAGTATTACAGCTAGACATGATACATTGCTAAAGTATTCTCTACATATATGCGGTTATGCGAGACTAATGACAGTAAAACATAAAAAGGAAGTTACAAACAATCATGACATACAAGAGAGTGTTATTCCACATACACACAGATATAGGAAAAGTTACAGCAAGAATAGTTACAATACCAGATCTTCCACACACACATACTCACAGAGGATACAACAATAGATCACATGAACTTCACTCAATTTTTAATCAAACCATAAGTTCCAATCAAACCATAAGTTCCAAAAACGAAAATATTTCGAAAACTTGTCCAAGTCTGTCTTGGACACGAAGGTACCTTCTGAACCCATATAATGTGTACTACCACTCCTACCAACGGGTCGGGAACGGCGTCACTGATCCGGTGACCCGGCCTCCCCTAGAAAGGTAGGCACTCTCTCGAACCACTCCACCCGGATGGAGCCCTCTGTCGAGGAGCGTATCAGAAGAAAACGTTTTTAAAACGATTCGGGATCGGAACAATTCTTACCCGCGAGTTTTACATTTCAACAATATATTCTCATTAAGATACATCCAAGCCAAGACACCAAACAAGGCTCATCCATGTCATCAACCTGTCAAAGGATTACCGTTCTAACGCATTTATCACACACCAAATTATGTAATAACGATATATCTCCCAATATACATTTGTACTCCCATGCTCAAAATGCAACAATCAACTCGACGTTTATGCACAATCACATTTCAATATACATTCGATCATGGAAAACACATCAACTAAGACAAAATACATGCACAACCAACAAAGCAATTCAACGTTCAAGCATAGCCAAAGTTCGATAAAAGCATAATCCGATATCCTAAACTCATACTATGACACGTAACCGCTCACAAATAACTTGCCTTAGTGACGCTCAATGTCAAGCAACTCGTTCAAGCATCTACGAAGAGTCGAAAACTGTCGAACTTCCTAAACCTTCACAAAACACAAAAACGTGCATAACTTTTCACATATGCATCCAAATCAAAATCCGTAAAATTTCTCATGCTCGTGGAAGGAAACCTCACCTCAAGAACTCAGTCCCAACTTTCCAAAAATTACAGAATCTGCCCAGAATTTTCAGCAAGCGCGAGAAGTGCCCCAAATCTCAATCTAACCACTCCAATCTCCAATTTCAATCAACCCAATGCATCCAAAGCATCAATTAACATCTAAATAAGAATCAATTTCACCTAAATCTATCAATTGAACATAAACCCCTAAATCTACCAAGTTAGGGTTTATAAAATAGGGGAAAACTCACACAAGAGCAATTGAGTGGAAATGGAGGTGCAAGAGGCTAGATGGGGGTTCAAGGAGGCTTCACCGACGCCGGACTACTAGGGGGAGTGGCCGGAGTCCGACGGATGGGGCGGGAGGAGGAGAGCTGCGCCCACACGAGAGGAAGGTCGAGGAGAGGACGGAAGGAAGAAAAGACCCATGCTGCCCTCACCTTGCCGCGCCACCCTGGAGCCGCCAGCTTGCCGACGTTGTGCCCAACCGCTGCCGTGAGGAAGGAGGATGAAGAGGGCTGCAATTTGGGGGTTGGAGGAGATGAAGTATCGGGGTGAGAGTTGGAGCCTCCAACTCTCACCCCGATACTTCATCTCCTCCAACCCCCAAATTGCAGCCCTCTTCATTTTAATGGGTAAAAGGGAGAATCTAGTTTAAGGTATCTTTATTTTAATGGGTATTAGTTTAAGGTATCTTTATTTTAATGGGTAAAAGGGAGAATCTAGAAAGGGTTGAAAGTTAGAATTATAGATGGATAAAAATGTAATTTAAAAAGAATTAAATTTTGGAATATAAATATATGTAGAAAAAATCTTTGGTATTACACCTGCCTATTCCTAAACATTGGTAAAGTACCTCACTTGATCCACCTAACCAGGTCATAATCGAAGAGGCTTGTTCATTGCCGAACCCGGCTTTGCCAAACCTGGCGCTAGCTTCAATAAAACATTGCTATGCATGCAATTAAAACTTGTTGTTCAAAACACATTGCCTAAGCATGCAAAAACATCATGCTTGCCACACAGGCTAAAATCATAATACTTGCCAATGGGCGAAAGACATAACATTTGCTAAACAACCGTAAAAGCTCATTGTCAATAGGCGGTAAAGCACATAGTCAAACGTATTAAACACATTGCCAAACTGGCAGTAAAATATATTGCTATTCCAGAGATAAAACACATTGCTAAACTGGCGATAAAACGTATTGCTCAACCGACATTAAAATATATTATTAAACAAGCGTTGAAAATACATTGCCAAACTGGCAAAAACCTCAACACATGGCTATGCAGGCTAGAATCAAAACATACGCCAAATAGGCAAAATTGCCAATATAATGCCAAGACTGGTAAAAACATCAATTATGCCAAACTGGCAAAACTCAACCGTTATTCAAAATACCTTAGAAAACAATATAGGAATCAATCCCGATGACTCACAACTCAATCAACTTATTATAACTTATTCCCAATGCCACACAAGCTCATAATAATTCAACTTATGTCACCCACAATATCAAGATATGTCCATTGTCACATTTATTATAATCCTCGATATATTACCATATCAAATCTCAATATCATATCCAACCTCAATATATCATATCTTATCATCAATTCTTTAACCTTAATACTTAATCATCATATATTCCCAATCATATATCATAATCTATATTCATATCCTCAATAGTAAAATCCCACCATATTTTATCATAAACTTCAATATATAATTATATCATAAACCTCATCATATTACCATTTCCCAACACAGTCATTTCAAGCCATCATAACCCCAAGATATATAATTAACACATACGCATGCATATTAAATATGATATACTGCATATACAGATAATCAATATTTATGCAAAGCACATAAACATTCACATATGACTTGCCTGAAAGACGTCCCATGACAACATTCCTTGTTGTCCCATCCATGCTTTAGTCCGGTATTCCGATATTTTCACATTGCAGCGATTCCCTGAATCCGCATTACATTACAGATTCAGTCATAACTTTCGCTACGCATATCGGAATCAAGATCCGTCAGATTCCTCATACTCGTGACAAAATTCTCTAAATTATGATAGCTACCCCAACTTTCCAGTATTTACGAATAATGCCCAGAATTTCCGAAAGTTCCCTGTTATGCCCAAATCCTTATACTTTCACTTTTAACCTTAATTTTAAGGGCTTTTTGCAGAAAACCACCCGTTATATGTCACTATTTGCATGGAACCACCCGTTATATCGATATTTATTTTAAACCACCCAAATATCTATCTCCGTTAACCAAAAGCCACCCAGAGCCATTTTCTGTCAGTTTTGCCGTTTAAATTTATAAAATTACCATTTTGCCCTCGTGTCATCTTCTTCCTCCAGCCAGCCATGGCGCGGCAAGCTCCCTTCAATGGCGGATGTGCTCGATTTTGTGGCCGATTGGTCCAATTAAATCAGGGGCTTCGTAGGAGGGATCAAAACGCTTATTATCGTTGTGGAGTCGTAAAGAATCATCCCCGTATAAGATTGAATTTCATCATTTAAGGCAAGCGAATAATCCAAAAACGCGTTCTGGAAACATGGCAAAATCGAGATCAACTCGAGATCTTTTTTAGCCAAATTTGAGCCCATTGTAGAGTGCTCGCCAGGCTCTTAAAAACCCCTATTATTAGGGTTGTAATCGATGAAGTTTGAGCACCCAAATTTGCGTCCAAAGTCGAGGAACCCTAGCTCTTGTCCGCGGTTGTTCATCGAATCGATTCGACCGCCACCGAGATCCATTGCCTTAATTACCACCACCAATAGGACCGTCTGGAAGTCTACTTCAAGAGTCCCAAGGCCCTGCCACCGGACAGCCACCGCCGGGGCTCCATCTTCAACCTCACGCCCTCCTTCAACCGTGCCCATCAATGGAGGAATTACAGCTCCATTGGATCCGATTAGGCGAATTAACTCATGGGCATTGAAGATGGGATTGATATGCATCTAATGGGTGGATTAATTCGGGTTAAATGTCGCAAAAACGCCGGGATTTTGCCCCCAAAATCTTATTCGCGTCTTTATGGTTGAATTGAAGATTCGACAAATTCGATAAGCTCGTCTTCAATAGGGATGAAATTGACTCCACCATTGGAACCATCTTGTCATCCCCTTCAAAATCCCCATAGTCTCGCACCTGGAGCCGCGCCGACGAGCCACCACTGAGCCAAATTGCATCCGCGTGAATAGTGCCAGCCCAAGGTTGAAGACAATGGCAATTTCGTAATATTTTCCATGAGGGCAAAATGGTAATTTTATAAATTTAAACGGCAAAACTGTTGGAAAATGGCTCTGGGTGGCTTTTGGTTAACGGAGATAGATATTTGAGTGGTTTAAAATAAATATCGATATAACGGGTGGTTCCATACAAATAGTGACATATAACGGGTGATTTTCTGCAAAAAGCCCTAATTTTAATTTATCTAATCTATCTCCCAACATTATTAACTCTCATATTAATCATCAGTAGCATCCTAAAGATCATCTTCTTCCCCAAAAACATCATAAACATTCAACTTATATCTAAGAACATCAAAAGAGAAATCATAACTTATAAATGGCTTAATCAAGGATGGTTGCTTGATTTAGAGGACATGGAAACATCTTAATTGTTCATGAGCCATGGAAATACATGAAAGGAGAAGCATGATAAATATGGAAGAAAATTTGTCATCATGGTAACCGTGACATATCCAAAAGAAATAGCTTGATGGTGGTTAATGGAGGAAGAAATGATCTTAATAATGGAATGGCTAAATAGAAAGAATGATTATGCTAAAGAGGGTTGATTATGTCATAGGTAAAAAAAGAGATTAAGGGGGCTGGTTATGATTGCCCATGGGAAGGAGATAGATTTATATTTATAAGCTTGTTTAGATATTTCTAGAATTCTTTTAGAAATATTAGGTCGGTAATGGTAAAAACTAAAAACAGTGAAGAAATCTCTAGATTTCTTGCAGAATTTGTCAGGTGAGAAAAAATGGCCTTTGATGGTCGGTTATATTAATAAAAGGAAAAATTACTTTAAATAATACCAAACTATGCATCTTCAACCCAAAATAATACCAACTTTAAAATTATCAATACCTATAGAAATTATGGTGAGTTAGATAAATGACATTTTCACAAATATTTTTTTAAACTAATAGACCCTTAGTAAAAATGGATCATTCCTCCTCTATAAACCCTAAACCCTACCTCTACCCCCTAAATCTTAAGCCTTAAAAACTAATAGGGGTCCATTTTATTAATTGAAAACTCTTAAATGGTCAATGAGTCACACTCTCTCTACAAACTATACATATATTTACCAATTATAACACGATGGAAATTCCGGGTAAAATTCCGGCCACATTGTTAACATGGATACCGGAATGTGTTGACTGTATATGCTGACTAGGATTAGGGTTGAAATAATGGAAAATAAAAAAATCATGAAAAACCCAAAAATTGAAACACTTAAAAATGCTACGATAGTATAAACATTAAAAATGTTTAAACTACAATTATGTTAACAAATTAATTAAACTTTGAAACAAAACAAATTAAATTAAAACAGAACATCATATAGATTGAAAACACCAAACCGTCGAACATGTAGCCAAGGAAGAACCCTAACTGGCTCATAAGGGCATGAACAACATCGTCTATCCTATAGGCGAGTCGTCGATCCTATAGACGAGTCTACCCAAGGCAAATTTCATTGAAAATTCAAAGGCGAGCAAACCGGGGTGAAGAACACCATAGATTCAAATCCCCCCACAATCAAGATAAAATTAACAACACTTAAATGCTAAATTTGTAATGAAATTAACATTATCTGAACAATAAGATTTAAATTCCCCCAATTTGAAACCCTAAACCTCACTGCATAAGACGATATGTTACCTTCCACATAGAGCACTTATAAAAAAATTCCTCCAATTTGGACCACTTTTGCAGGTTTGCAACGGAGATGTTACAGAGAGGTCGTGGTAGCACTATTCCCTGAACAATCAATTAACCCCTCTTCTCCAAGAATTTGAAGAACCGAACGATCTTGCTTGTCACCTCGCTTTCACCTCTTATTTTCTTCGTGGGCGATTGGACAAGCAACCCTACCGACTGCCCCTGAGATACTACCGAGCGCCTCGCCATTAGGTTCTTCTTTGACATTGGGAGAGAATCGTCCTCTGGTTCATCTTCTTCGACGTATGCAGCAGTTAGCCAGTTAGGGTTCTTTGGATGTTACCTCTATTTACTATATCTACATATCGATTCTAAATTTTTACATGTTTTAAGCCTTATCTCATTTATTTGGAAGATGGGCTTCAGGTTTAATTGTTTCAATTTTTGGGTTTTTCATGATTTTTTTTATTTTCCATTATTTCAACCCTAATCCTAGTCAGCATGTACAATCAACACATTCCGGTATCCATGTCAGCAATGTGGCCGGAATTTCACCCGGAATTTCCACCGTGTTATAATTGGTAAATATATGTATAGTTTGTATAGGTATGGATAATTTTAAAAGTTGGTATTATTTTGGGTTGAAGATACATAGTTGGTATTATTTAAAGTAATTTTCCCTTAAAAAAAAGAGATTTGTTGGATTTAATGCATTAGGAATATGAATTTGGGCTTTAATTTAAAATGGTCCAAAACTAAAATTAAACCCAATTACCAATCATGACCAGCCCATTAAAGGAAATAGTGTCCAAATTTGTTGGGAAAAATTATAGGAAAATTGTCCGAAAACATAATCGGTATCGATACGGTGTCCTTTCCCGTATCGTCCATTTTCTCTAATAAGGAAACTAGTATCATAAAAATTATCTTATACATTCTAATCCCAAAATGTATCATTAATATGTTCCTTAAATCATATTTCGAAAATATAAAAACCTAAAGTCCCAATAATACATATAAAGTCTAATCCCCGAAAAATCCTTTTCAAAGCCTAGTTCCCGAAAAAGATATCATATTTCTATTCTTAAAATAATAACTCTAATTTTTCCCAAATCATATCATCATAATAAACCTAATATATCATCTTCCTCAAGAATCCATCAAAATATCAAAGTCCTAAAGAATCTCAAATATCGTTTTCTAAGAACCTCGAACATCACCCGAGATAATCTCTCTTTCATAAACCCAAATCTTCCAATCTTTAATTTCCACTATATTACGTCCTCAAAAATTAAAATATCGAATCCTAAATAATCTCAAAATATATTGATTATTACATTATTATTATATATATTGGGCACTTATACTTATTCATAATTATTAATATACTAAATTAACTCAAATGGAGAATCAAATAAAACCCAATTATATTATATTTCAAATAGTGTATTGATATTTTTATACATAATTTTTTTGTGATACCCCGTATTTCTGTAAGGATATTTTTGGGATAGTTCTCGAACGCTCGTTTTGTACGTCGGATTAATTTCGGTGACAGAAAGACATTCTATAATGTTCTCAATCTCTGTAATATTTTTCTCAGTGAAATAATATACAGTCGACGTATTTCAGGACTTAATACTCGTTTGTGTACGATTATTTTTATCCCGGGCTAAGGCCAAGTTAATCCAAGCCTAATCGGATAAGAATGGCCTTGGCGGCGACCGCTGTGGGTTTGGCGGCGACCGCCGCCATCTGTCGTCATCATCATCATCAGATGCAAGTGGCCTAGCAAAGCAGCGACCGCTGCCCAAAAGCGGCAACCGCCGCCAGAGGCAGACAAAGGCGGCGACCCCTTGCCGACGGCGGCGACCGCTGCCACTGTTGCAGGCGTAGGTGCAGTGGTTGCCGGCGACCGGGAGACGCGTCGATCTCGGCCCTCCACGTTGCTTGGCTCACCATTTCTTGACCCCTTGAGCTGGGCTATAAAAAGAGATGGATTGAAATCAGATTGAAGCACAAATCCGAAGCTCAATCTCTCACATTAATCTCGCCGGAAATTCAAACTCTCGCCGGAGATTTCGCAAGCGATCGCCGGAGCTCCTTTTGGTGTCATTCCAGTTGTAAAGTGAAGCTTTGGAGGCCCTTAGAAGCATAGAATCCAAAGCAAGGCAAAGGCGAACCAAAACGATCGTCGCCGGTTAGATTTCCCTTCTCTTGAAATTTTCTGATGTTCGTAGCGGCGCCCGCCGTAAGGCTGGCGGCGACCGCCACCACGAACAGGCGGCGCCCACCGTAAGGCAGGCAGCGACCGTCGCCCAGTAGTCTTGGCCATGTTCGGCCTTGGCTTCTGTGGCCTTCGATCGGACTTCATTCCTTTCGATTATTTCCGTTATTCTTAAGGTTCGTACCCGTTATTGTCGAATCTAACTTAGGGTTTCTTTATGGGTTGATCCGAAGGATTCTGCGTTACCAGATCGGTCCCTGTGTCGAGCCCGGAAACCCATCGTCGTCGTTAAGCTTTGTTGAAGCTCTGCAAATCTAAGGCAAGTGGTGGTTCGCTCTTGCTCATCATTTCCATTAATTATCAGTTGTTTAATTGAGTAATTAATTTGGAATGAATATTGTGTTTATCTGGGAACGGTTTTGTTAACTGTTTTGGAAACTAAAATATGAAATTATAATAGGTTGTATATCTGTTAGAACAACGCTATTATGAATATATATTATATTGATAGCCTTGAGGGCATTTATATGGATTTATTGTGAACTATTGTTGTGCTCGAACTGTTTAGTTAGCACTAGTAGTTAGGAACGTTACTAGGGCTCTGCCAGGTCCAGTCATTTCTTTATAATCAGGTAGAGAGGTGGCTCGTCCCCACCTAATACCATTCGGAAGGTCATGACTTACCTCTGTACACGAGTACAGGGATGGTGCACTTTCAGGTGTCACAAATCTCGGGATTTAATCCCTTCGGTATGCGTCACTCTAGACGAAATGCATATCAAGATGTATAGGTATGCTTGGCGGATATAGATACATTTAAAAGCTTATAACATGATGCGCGTTTTGGAATTTAATCAAGATAAGTGTCGTAGGTTCGCACATGATTAATAAATCTTCGGCGAGTAGTGCAGCTAAGTAAATAGTGCAGCTAGGAAAGCTCGTCTCGACTTGATCAGAATATGTTCTCTTTCCAATCTGGATTCGCTGTATGCGGTGAGGTTGGTCGTGAACCGAAACATCTAAGTCAGTTTTTCAATCGCTTGTTGTGTGTGATTCTTTAAACGTTCCAGATTTGTCATACTTCCTTAAGACTCATTTCCATTGGAGTCTTCTTTCGGGTTGGTTGCTGTGAAGACTCGGTCTTCCAGAATCTTCTCTTGTACATACCTCTTGTTATATTCAGTAAAAGTATGAAGGTTGACTATCGTTATCGGCTATTATTCGAGAAACGATGAGTCTAACCTAATACAACTACTTCGAACCATTCTGCTTTGTACCCTTGCATAGTCTTTCATTAGACTAACCAACCGTAATTGTTCTCTGCATGGTTGGCTGGTGTCATCCGTTCGATTCGGCACATCAGATAAAGTGTAGATGCGAAGAGATTAGAATGACTATGAAGACGACGATTGTTTATGGATGTTTTTAATAATTTATTTTAATCAGGTTGAGATCCTTGGGAGATGACCATTGTGGTCAAGATCCTTGTTTGTAATATATTTTATAAGACTTTCGCTGTACTTTGTTTAAACTCCGTGTGTGTCCTTGATAAGGCATTGTCGTGACACCTAAACAAAATAATCCTAGCAAACCTAAACAAGTAGTTAGGGCAAGCAAGGGTCAAATCCACAGAGAGAAAGAGATTAATCTATGTGTTGTTCGCATGCAATAGTAACAAGAAGGGGGAGTTGTAGGTTGGTTGTCACAGCTGAGTCAAACGAAGCAAAGTAGATGAATGAAATATCAAAGAGAGAAAACACTTAGCCAAGTAATATCCATATAAGTCATCCAAAGGTTGTTCCTCGGTTATGTCCTATCTTCCTATTCGGTTATTCCTGTCCTGATCTTGGGTAGATTCAAAGATCAACCAAACCTAAGAACCCTTACCAATGAATAACCCTAGCACCACTAGTGATTCAACCCAAAGGCAGCAATGCACATAAGAATTAACCAGGATACACATAACACCTCAACCAGAAGCATTCAACATGTAATCAATTCTCTACATAGATAAATTCCATAGTGGCAGATAAGAATCTTCGCTCGCTACTCGAACTAGAGCGTTAGCCCAACAGTTCCCTAGTATTAGCAATATGAATGAAAGCAATAAACCTAGGTGATCAATCTAGATAAACTAACAAACATTCAAATAAGAATTTGCTCAAGAGAAAAGATATAACTCAATAGGATACGATAGATAGGAACAAAACCTCACAACCAGATGAATAAACTTATGCTTCCATTACCGGACTAAGCAAAAGAGGCTTAGCTCCTCATGAACATGATTAACTCCAAAAGTATGAAAAGTGGCAACGATGAAATGAAAATTCTCCAAAAACAAGCCCTCTAACCCTAATGCTAAAGAGAGTATATATAGGGTCTCTAACAAATGACCTAGCCCAATAAGAAAAGAAAACGGAATAAAAGGAAAAAAAGAAAAGAAATCAGAAAAGATAAATTCGGGATAAGTCCGAACTTCCTGCGTCTATGACCCGCGATCGCGGCCCATGGCCCGCGATCGCGGCCCCTTGTGGCTCCACGCTCTTCACATTCCTCCGCGCCCGCAGAAAAAGCTCGACTTGCCCCGAGGACCCGCGATCGCGGCCCCTTGCCCCTAGGTACCGCGATCGCGGCCCCATGCCCGCGGTCGCGGTTAATGCTCGACTTTCAACTTCTGTGACACTTCCGTAAAAACGTCATAACTTTTGATTCCCAACTCGGATTGCGCTCATATGTTGAGGTCTTGTAGTAGACTTCAAGATCTAACTCCTCGAATTGGAATCACTTCATTTGGACATTTGAGTAAAGATAACGAATCAATTGAATTCAGAACATTGTTCTTCTACTCTCGTGTGGACTCTCTCCTTGGTTCTTCTTCGTCTCCTCATTGGTCAACTCCTCTTCCTTTGGATATCTTCAATTTGCTCCTCCAGACCACCAAATCTACACTTCTCCTCTCTAACTCCATAATCCACAGTTGTGCACTAAATCCATCCAAATGGCACCTCAAACCTGATAACAACCCCTAGAAATGCACTACAAAATAGTGCCGATCAGTCCTATTTGGGATTGGGATGTAATCCCGGGACTCATGCTTTAATAGAATGCTTTGATCATTTTGTATCAATTGTATTTCATAATTTGTATTTAAACGGTAAAGCCCGGGGTGACTTTGGTGAGGAATATCGAGGTCACTGACGGTAATACCTTTCCAAATGGGTTAAGATTTAGGGGTGTTACATTTGTGGTATCAGATCCTAAGGTTTTAAAACGGGTTTGGGGATTTTACAAACCAGTTTCCGTTTTCAAAAAATGCTTTAAAAGGGCTATGAATTTTCAAACTGAAAAGAATTTGAAAACACCGTCCATAGTCATGTCTTCTATATAGTCTGATATAGTAAGCTTGCTTCTCATTGCCTGTAGGATATGGGTACATGCCTTTCTCTTAAGAAGGAGTCAGAAGATGACAAGACGGATCCACCATCTCCAGGAAGGCTCGACTTCCCTATACCCCAGAGGTGCTTCGAGGTTGGAGGCCCGAGCAGCCCACCTGAGGATATCAAGTATGTTCTTCTAGAATCGGTAGTCCTGACGCCTAGGGATGCCGTAATTCCTGTAGCAGCACCTATTGAGCCACCAAGAGAGGAGGTAGTGCAAGAAGAAGATGAATTGTCTAGGTACGCAAGAGGGTACTACAATGACGATTTCCTGATTGAGACGATCCTAGAAGGGGACGAGGAAGAAGAAGAAGAAGAGGAGGATGATGAGGAAGAAGAGATGCTAGAGATAGATCCTGATGAGGAAGAAGAGATGCTCGAGGTCGATCTTGAGGAAGAAGACCCCATAGAGGATGACCCCGAGGAGGATGAGGACCCCATCGAGGATGATCCCGAGGATAACCCCGAGATGGACCTCGACGGGCAGAATCAAGACCAATTTATTCACCCTAGTTCGGAAGTGCCTCATGTGCAGGAGTATGCATTATTGACTGATGCAGATTGGGAAGCACTTTATACCGAGTATGGTATTGGAAGGAGTGGCCCAACTATGTTATATGAAGAACCTCAGCCTATCCCTGCTCGAAGGAGAAAGAGGTCAGAGCCTGAGCTACGGGAAATTCTTCGTCAGAGTGAGATGATCTCTTCTGAGCAGCAGCGACAGATGGATGAGATAATCGCCAGTGCTTAGAGGATGGATGTGATGGGAGGGCCAATCATGGATGATCCATACTTTTCCATGAATGAGATAGGGCCAGGGACGCCAGAACCATGTGTTCCAGGGCCAAGCGGAGTGTGTAGCCCATCGTCAGAATCCGATGGAGAGCCTCGCCCGAAGAAGCCCTGTATGGGAGGTCTACCGTATAGGAGACGTTTTGGGGCGCCATGATGAGGACCGACGTTGCCTATAGTAGTAGTTCCTTTTCTTAGTATTTCAACATGTACTATGTGTAATATTCCAGTATTGCGGCAAGTAGTTTGTGAAATACTAAAATCTCCGAGCAATTTTGTCTTGACGCTCGGGAGATCGACTCATGTGCAGTTTGTATAATAGTTCAAGTTCATCTATAAAATACCCAGTTGATCTATTTTGAGTGATTTTGCTACATTAAGTATATTGTTTAATATTAATGTATAAAATACTTGGAATTTGATCGGTAAACAGATGGTGAACACAAGGAACACAATTCGAGCTGGTGTTGGGACTAGTCAGGACCCCATACCAACCATAAGAGATGTTGCACAAGACGAGCATGAGTCTGAATCCCATAACCGTCCTAGGGGCAATGGTCAAGATCAGACCAACGCACCAATGATGTTTGATGCTGTGGCAGTTGAGGCAATTCGAGGAATTGTCATGCAAGCAATCACAGATGTTATGCGACCGAATGTGCCGCAGGCACAAGGTGTGCCAACCCAAAACCGGTTCTTAGATTCGAGGAGCCAGAAAACCGTGTTTTCCAGGAGAATGCAGTCAGGGCTAGGGACAAATATGGTCGTGCACTAAAGACCATAAATTCCATGAGGCCTGATAGCTACAACGGAAAAGGAGAACCAGTCAGGGTGACCCATTGGTTTTCCCACATGGAGCGGCTGTTCCGCAATGTGGATTATACCGAAGCTGAGAAGGTCCACATAGCTTCCCTTCAGCTGAAGGAGGAGGCCAGTGAGTGGTGGGAGAATACCGGCTTAGCTGATAGCCCTGTTTTGAACTGGTCTATGTTCAAGACGAAAATGACAGACCGTTTCTTCTCTCGTGCTATGAGGGAGGAGAAACACAAGGAGTTTCTGTATCCTAAGACAGATGGATTGAAGGTAACAGAGCTTGCGCCCAAATTCAATCATCTAGTGCAGTACGCTGGACCTGAGATATCCAGTGAGGCACAGAAGATCTGGTATTTCCACGAGTGGATGAGTCCAGATATCAAGCCAATGATGGTGCACCACACATGCTCTACTCTGGAGCAGTATGTGGATGCAGCCTATAAGCTAGAGGTGACTCTGGAGGAGTCGAACAAGAGACGCAATCGACAGAGGTCAATGCAAAATCAAGGGAGTGGATTCAAACGACCTGCGCCACCGTCTAACTTTGCCAAGTCTGGTCGAGCAAAGACGGATACAACTCAAGGAGGGTCAACGCAGCAGACGGGTCAGAGCAAGAATCCATTCCAGTGTTACAATTGTGGTGCTTCTGGGCACAAGAGCACTGAATGTCCTAAGTAGAAGAAGTCATGCTTTGGATGTGGACGTGAATAACATTTGCAGAAATTCTGTAGGCAGGGAAAGCAGAAGGGGGTGGAGTCGCAGCAAGGGTCAGTTAATCAGAATAACCGGCCCAGGTTCAAGCCTGCGGAGACTCCTAGCCCGTCAATGCAGACAACTACCCAGAATAAGGGAAAAGCCCCAGCTGCTTCTAGAGGTCATGGTCAACGTTTGTACGAGATGCGTGAGGCGGATGGACCTAACGCTCCGATTACTCAAGGTATTTTATACCTTCACTCTATTTCAGTGTGCATTCTGTTTGATTCAGGTGCTACGCATTCCTTTATTTCGGATAGTTGTGTTAGCAAGTTAGGTTTAGTGTGAAACGAAGCGTGTGAGCCTTTCGTTGTAAATCTTCCTAATGGTGAACGTTTGGTGGGAACCAAGCATCTGTTTGAATTTCCGATTACCATTCAGGGTAAGAAATTTGAGGCAGATCTGATTTGTATAGCCATGGCTCCGTACGACATTATTCTCGGTATGGATTGGCTGACGCCTCATGAGGCGGTGATCGACTTCAGTTCAAGAACGGTGACGGTGTCATCTGGGGGCCATTTTGTGTGCAAATTCAAGGGCCGGAATGACGCTGATAATGGCAGACTTATCAATGAGATGGCTGCATTTAAGCTACTACGACAAGGATGTGTCGGATACCTTTGCTACCTGGATCCGCCCGCGAAAGATAGACCTGCGGTTCTTGATATTCCTGTGATTAGAAAATTTTTGGATATCTTTCCAGAAGAGATTCCTGGATTACCCCCGAATCGTGACGTGGAGTTTACAATTGATCTTGAGCTTGGTACTGCGCCAATTTCTAAGGCACCGTACCGGATGGCTCCTGCAGAGATGCAAGAGTTAAAGAGTCAACTTGAAGATCTTCTTGACAAGGGTTATATAAGGCCGAGTGCATCGCCTTGGGGTGCTCCGGTATTATTTGTCAAAAAGAAGGATGGATCGTTTCGACTTCGTATCAACTACCGAAGGTTGAATAAGGTGACAATCAAGAATAAGTATCCGTTGCCAATGATTGATGATCTGTTTGATCAACTACAAGGAGCAAAAGTTTTCTCCAAGATCGAGCTGAGATATGGATATCATCAGCTCAGAATTCGTGAGGAAGACATTCCTAGAACTGCGTTTCGGACCAGATATGGTCATTACGAGTTCGTAGTGATGCCTTTTGGACTCACGAATGCTCCAACAGTCTTCATGAATATGATGAATCGATGTTTTCACCAGTACTTGGACAAGTTCGTGGTGGTCTTCATCGACGACATTCTAATCTATTCTCCGAATGAAGAGGTACACGAGGAACATCTGTGGATTGCTTTATCAGTCCTTAGACAAAATCAACTGTATGCTAAATTGTCTAAGTGTGAATTTTGGATGAAAGAAGTGGCTTTCTTAGGCCATGTGATCAATGAGAATGGGGTTATGGTTGATCCTCAGAAGATTGAATCAGTGGCTAATTGGAAGCAGCCTCAGAATGTGAAGGAGGTGCGCAGTTATCTTGGACTTGCCGGGTATTACAGACGGTTCATGGATGGACAAGTGCGAGGCCAGTTTTCAAGAATTGAAATGACGTCTAACCTCTGAACCAGTGTTAGCACTTCCTGAAGGAAATGACGATTATGTGGTCTATAGTGATGCTTCAAAATGTGGTTTGGGTTGTGTATTGATGCAGAGAGGCATAGTCATTACATATGTATCTAGACAACTCAAGACTTATGAAGAAAACTATCCGACACATGATCTTGAGTTAGCAGCGGTAGTTTTTGCATTGAAGATTTGGAGGCATTACCTCTATGGCGTGAGATGCCAAGTCTTCACCGTTCACAAGAGTCTCAAATACATGTTCACTCAGAAGGAGTTGAATATGAGACAGCGCCGCTGGCTAGAGTTGCTCAAAGACTACGACATCGAGTTGTTGTATCATCCGGGCAAGGCTAATGTGGTAGCCGATGCATTGAGCCGGAAGACAACACACAAGACTGTAGTTGCTCTACTTACTGCTCAGACCAAGTTGAACCAAGATTCGTGCGACATTGAAGTTCTGTATGATCAGCGTAGAGGGTTCCTGAGTATGCTGGAAATTCAGGCTACGCTACTGGATCAAATCAAAGAAAAGCAAGTCGATGCCATAATCTTGGTAAAATTAAGCAGTGAAGTGATGAACGGGAAAGCTCCCAATTTTGTGATTCAGGATGATGAATCACTCTGGTTTCAAGACCAGATTTGTGTGCCTGACACAGAAGGTCTTTGCCAGTTGGTAATGAGAGAAGCCCATTCTTCAGCTTATTCTGTACATCATGGCTCTAGCAAGATGTACAAGGATCTGCGGAAGAAGTTTTGGTGGCCAAACATGAAGTGGAATGTAGCAGACTTTGTGGAAAAGTTATTGACTTGCCAGAAGGTCAAGATCGAACACCGCAGACAAGGTGGTGAGTTACTACCTCTCCCAGTGCCAGAATGGAAATGGGAGGACATCGCCATGGACTTCGTCACTAGGCTATCAAAGACTCGAAGTCAGAAAGATGCTATATGTGTAATTATGGACAGGCTTATGAAGAGTACTCATTTCATAGCCATTAAGACCACATGGGAGACCCAAAAGTTAGCAGAAGTTTACCACCAGGAGATTGTCCATTTACATGGTATCCCCAAGACCATTGTATCGGATCGAGATGTCCGATTCATGTCAAGATTTTGGCAAGAACTTCACAAGGCCATGGGAACTGAGTTGAGATTCAGTACAGCGTTTCATCCTCAGACGGATGGACAGTCTGAAAGGATCATCCAAACTCTGGAGGATATGCTAAGAGCTTGTGTACTCGATCGTCCGATTAGCTGGGAAGACAGCCTAAGTCTGATTGAGTTCATATACAATAATAGCTGGCATGCTACTATCAAGATGGCTCCGTTCGAAGCTTTGTATGGTCGCAGATGCAGATCTCCGATTTGTTGGGATGATAATGCCGACAAGTTTCTGCTTGGGCCATAGTTGGTCGAAAGAACAGCTTCGGACATTGCATTGATTAGACAGAGAATATTGACCGCCCAGAGTCGACAAAAGTCTTATGCGGACCGGAAGCGTAGAACTGTCGAGTTCGAAGTCGGTGATAAGGTATTTGTCAAAGTATCGCCATCAAAGGGTGTTTTCAGGTTTGATAAGTGTGGGAAGCTTAACCCTCGCTACGTGGGACCATTCGAGATTCTAGATAGAGTAGGATCTATAGCGTACCATTTGGCATTGCCGCCATCGGCACACCCAGTGCATAATGTGTTCCACGTATCCTTGCTCAGGAAATACGTACCAGTTGAGTCTCATGTGCTGAGTTATGAGGACATCGAGATTCAGGCAAATGGTACCTATGACGAGAGGCCTGTGCGTATTCTTGAGCATCGTGAGAAGCAACTGCGCAACAAGATCATACCGTTGGTACGAATTCTGTGGTCCAAGTCTGGAGCAGAAGAAGTTACTTGGGAAACATGGGAAACCGAAGCAGATATGCTCAGACATTTTCCCGAGTTATTTGCGACCTAAGTTTCGGGGTCAAAACTTCTTTTAAGGGGGAGGTGATGTGATACCCCATATTTCTGTAAGGATATTTTTGGGATAGTTCCCGAACGCCCGTTTTGTACGTCGGATTAATTTTGGAGACAGAAAGACATTCTGTAATATTCTCAATCTCTGTAATATTTTTCTCAGGAAAATAATATACAGTCGACGTATTTTGGGACTTAATACTCGTTCGTGTACGATTATTTTTATCCCGGGCTAAGGCCAAGTTAATCCAAGCCTAATCGGATAAGAATGGCCTTGGCGGCGACCGCTGTGGGTTTGGCGGCGACCCCCGCCATCTGTCGTGTTGGATCGTTAGAGTTACGTCTGAGGGAACAAAGCCTTTGTTCCCACAGAAGGCACAGCGGATTAATACAACAAGAAAGATAACGAATGAACTCACGATGTTTAGTGGAAACCCTGATTAGCAAAACTAGCTTCTCAAGGAAAAACCACTACCTTCAAGCTTCCGCTTGAGAGGATTTTGAAGCGTCTACTTGTCTTATTGATTTCTTGTTCAATTACACTTGTATCCTGGACTCCAACCTCTAGACTACCCAGCTAGACTTGAAGCCTCTTCTACAACGATGAATCGAACTCAACCCTCAAAGACTCATAAACGCTTCACTCTCTTTTTCTTCTTAACTGAATGCTCTCAGTTCTTCGTTCTTCGTCGTTCAAAGCCGTACTAAGAAATGAATCCTCACTTCACTTAAATACAACTCGACAAAAACCCGAATCGTAACAAGATAGGATATTCTAAAATCGGATTACAAAAGATATGATTTTGTTGAAAGAATAATATCCCAACCGATTATATTAATTAAAGAAGGAGTTCCTTAATTAATCAAATCAGAAGGATATTCTTCTTCTCTCTCCAATTGCCTTATCTTAGGAAAGATTCCTAAGATAACACAATCGGGTTTTCTCTCTCCATATCTTCGCGCAATCCGGCTTGATCCTTGGAGCCGAAGTCTTCATCCTTTACCGCGTGTGCTTCTTGATTTGTTTCCCTATTTCAACACACTGGATTTCTTCTTTCCTTTTGCAGCCTTGATCTGGTTCGTCACTTCAGTTCCTTGAGAGGTAACAAAGCACTTGACAAGACTTTGTTCCCTCTGAGATCCTTTGCTGCAAAGCTCCCTGGGATAACTTTCCTTGTCCCGAAACACTTCGTACACATATTAGTTGAGTGTTTGTAACCATCAAAACCTAAGGAATTCAACATGTCGTCATCATCGTCATCAGATGCAAGTGGCCTAGCAAAGCAGCGACCGCTGCCCAAAAGCGGCAACCGCCGCCAGAGGCAGACAAAGGCAGCGACCCCTTGCCGACGGCGGCGACCGCTGCCACTGTTGCAGGCGTAGGTGCAGTGGTTGCCGGCGACCGGGAGACGCGTCGATCTCGGCCCTCCACGTTGCTTGGCTCGCCATTTCTTGTCCCCTTGAGCTGGGCTATAAAAAGAGATGGATTGGGATCATATTGAAGCACAAATCCGAAGCTCAATCTCTCACATTAATCTCGTCGGAAACTCAAGCTCTCGCCGGAGATTTCGCAAGCGATCGCCGGAGCTCCTTTTGGTGTCATTCCAGTTGCAAAGTGAAGCTTTGGAGGCCCTTAGAAGCATAGAATCCAAAGCAAGGCAAAGGCGAACCAAAACAATCGTCGCCGGTGAGATTTACCTTCTCGTGAAATTTTACGATGTTCGTAGCGGCGCCCGCCGTAAGGCTGGCGGCGACTGCCGCCACGAACAGGCGGCGCCCGCCGTAAGGCAGGCGACGACCGCCGCCCAGTAGTCTTGGCCATGTTCGGCCTTGGCTTCTGTGGCCTTCGATCGGACTTCGTTCCTTTCGATTTCTTCCGTTATTCTTAAGGTTCGTACCCGTTATTGTCGAATCTAACTGAGGGTTTCTTTATGGGTTGATCCGAAGGAATCTGCGTTACCAGATCGGTCCCTATGTCGAGCCCGAAAACCCATCGTCGTCGTTAAGCTTCATTTAAGATCTGCAAATCTAAGGCAAGTGGCGGTTCGCTCTTGCTCATCATTCCATGTTTCCATTAATTATCAGTTATTTAATTGAGTAATTAATTTGGAATGAATATTGTGTTTATCTGGGAACGGTTTTGTTAACTGTTTTGGAAACTAAAATATGATATTATAATAGGTTGTATATCTGTTAGAACAACGCTATTATGAATATATATTATGTTGATAGCCTTGAGGGCATTTATATGGATTTATTGTGAACTATTGTTGTGCTCGAACTGTTTAGTTAGCACTAGTAGTTAGGAACGTTACTAGGGCCCAGCCAGGTCCAGTCGTTTCTTTATAATCAGGTAGAGAGGTGGCTCGTCCCCACCTAATACCATTCGGAAGGTCACGACTTACCTCTGTACACGAGTACATGGATGGTGCACTTTCAGGTGTCACAAATCTCGGGATTTAATCCCTTCGGTATGCGTCACTCTAGACGAAACGCATATCAAGATGTATAGGTCTGCTTGGCGGATATAGATACATTTAAAAGCTTATAACATGATGCACGTTTTGGAATTTAATCAAGATAAGTGCCGTAGGTTCGCACATGATTAATAAATCTTCGGCGAGTAGTACAGCTAAGTAAATAGTGCAGCTAGGAAAGCTCGTCTCGACTTGATCAGAATACGTTCTCTTTCCAATCCGGATTCGCTGTATGCGGTGAGGTTGGTCGTGAACCGAAACATCTAAGTCAGTTTTTCAATCGCTTGTTGTGTGTGATTCTTTAAACGTTCCAGATTTGTCATACTTCCTTAAGACTCATTTCCATTGGAGTCTTCTTTCGGGTTGGTTGCTGTGAAGACTCGGTCTTCCAGAATCTTCTCTTGTGCATACCTCTTGTTATATTCAGTAGAAGTATGAAGGTTGACTATCGTTATCGGCTATTATTCGAGAAATGATGAGTCTAACCTAATATAACTACTTCGAACCATTCTGCTTTGTACCTTGCATAGTCTTTCATTAGACTAACCAACCGTAATTGTTCTCTGCATGGTTGGCTGGTGTCATCCATTCGATTCGACACATCGGATAAAGTGCAGATGCGAAGAGATTAGAATGACTATGAAGACGACGGTTGTTTCTGGATGTTTTTAATAATTTCTTTTAATCAGGTTGAAATCCTTGGGAGATGACCATTGTGGTCAAGATCCTTGTTTGTAATATATTTTATAAGACTTCCGCTGTACTTTGTTTAAACTCCGTGTTTGTCCTATTCGGGATTGGGATGTAATCCCGGGACTCATGCTTTAATAGAATGCTTTGATCATTTTGTATCAATTGTATTTCATAATTTGTATTTAAATGGTAAAGCCTGGGGTGACTTTGGTGAGGAATACCGAGGTCACTGGCTGTAATACCTTTCCAAATGGGTTAAAATTTGGGGGTGTTACATTTTTATTCATCATCAATTATTTCATGTTCATAAATAATTTATAATTAAATCTTGAAAATGTGAAATCTATCAAGTGAAGATTTTATAGATATATATAGATTTATAGATTGATGGTTAATTTTTTTTATAATGTTATTTGTCATTTTAAAGTTTGGTTGGTTTTGGAAGTAATTGTAATCTAAATATTTACATATAAATTTTGATTTGATAAACGATTTTTATTTAAAGTGAAATAAAAAAAGAATGAATGAAAAAATAACATGTAGATATGGTGGACCTATAAGTGTTCTAAAAGCTCAAAAGAGAAAACTTATTATATATAATAATAGATAGATACCTTGTTCACATGAGTACATGTTTTCATATATTACAAAATATATGGCTCTAGTTTAAGTCCTGTGTCAAGTATGGAGTTTATTTTATTAATTTTTTATATAAATCTATTTCAATTATTACAAGAAAAATATGATAAACTTTTAAATAATATTTTCACATACTAAAATACTAAATATAATAAAAACATTATCGCAATACAAAAAATAAATTTTCTTATAGAATTTGTATTACATAATTTATTTTTTGTTTAATTAGTATACATATAATTAATTAAATTATTCATGTTAAATAATATTGATATAATAAATGGTTAAATTTTATAGTTATTATTGATATTATAATGTGAATGTGATATTACTTTCTAATATAATTTAATATACGTTTTAAATTTGATAGTGATAATGTTTTATTAATAGCCAGTAGCCACGCATATGTGTTATAATACATTGTTGTTGTTTCTTTGTTATAATTTTTGTATCTATATAAAATTATCTTAATTAGTGATACTTCACTCAAAGAAAGTTCTTATTATTTTTTGTTGGTTGATAAACAGTAAAAATAGTTAAAAAATACGGAAAACTTTTCATTTCTATTTTAGTGAGATTATTGCAGAATATTAAATATAATCTATTTACTTTATAATTTTTTCTCTACATGATAAAGCATCAAATATCATTTTTCTTAAATATATATCTAAGAAAATTTTAAAATTAAACATAATAATATATATGAGATAGTATCGTATCATTAAAAAATATTTAAATTATAATTTATTATTGATAATTTTTCGTAATCTATAGTAATGATTTTGGCTTGATGTGAATAGGGGCATATTGTTGATATCATTTTTAGTGACTACTAATATTCATCGGTATACTATTTATAATAGCTTGAATCTCTTATCAATAAAAAGTAAGCATAAAATTGATTCAAAACTTGAGTTTTTTATTTTTTTGTTATCTTTTTTTTTTGATGAGGAAAGAATTAGACGGGTCCTAGCAACGATGCAAGGTCCGGCCTAGAGCATCCAATTGGATGAGAACACGAAGTTCTTGGCTTGATTCCAAGGCAAATCTCGAAGGTGAGAAGCTGAGTTTAACAATTTGATCAGCAGTGCGGTTCACCTCCCGAAAAAAATGCCTAATGCGGACTTCCTGAAAAGAACGGAGATCGATAAGGATGTCAGCGATGACCATTTCAATTTCCCAAGGGCAAGTCCAAGTGCCTAAGATTGAGTTGATAAGGCACAAATTATCCCCTTCGATTTCGATTTTATTAAGACGAAGGGAAACAACTGTTTTGATACTATTTTTCAGGGCTAGGGTTTCTGCCATTAGGACAGAGAGGCATCCGTATTGTTTGTTGGACATATGGATTGTTTCAGCATATTCATTTCTGATGATAAAGCCCGTACCTGTTTTACCATTTGGTATTTTCGTACCATCAAAGTTTATTTTGCAAAATCCTGGTTTTGGTTTATCCCATTTAATATTTTTAGTCTTACGCCTAATGGTTGGGTTGGGTTTTTTAGTTGTTATTTCATCTGTGTCTGATACCTTAGTTTTATTCCAATTCTAGATTAGGTTTTTGATGTATATTGTGAGATTTTTGATTTTGTCCGGGTTAGGTGTTTGGAAGATTACTTGGTTTCTATTGATCCAAGTACCCCACCAAGTGGTAACAAGGCAAGCCCATTCATTTTTAGTAAGTAGGGACTGCAGTTCACGGATTAAGACGATAGGTTTTTTGTTATTAGTATCTAATCTTCTAATGATGAAATCAATAGAAATATTTTGTTTCTTGATTTGTTCCAGTGTTTTGGGGCACTTGAATAAGAAGTGGTTCAGGTCTTCAAGCGGATTATTGCACGAGTCACATGCTAGTGGGACTGGGACATGTTTTTGCGATAGCCTAGCTTTCGTAGGTAGGCCATCATGACATATTTTCCATAAGAAATTTTTCACTTTTGGGTAGGTATCAAGTTTCCAAATCCATGATAGGTCATTAGTAGAAGGGTTTAGTTCCGAGGTAAGTCTCCCCAGACTTATTTAGTTGATTGCCTTGGCTTGGCCTGCATGACGATTGCATTTCTGGATTCTATTTGCAATTCATTTGTTTTCTTGTTATGTGATATAGATGAAGGTTGGTTATGTGTTGAATATTGGTTGTGTATTTGATTAAGTGGTTTTGTTGATGATATGGGTTGTGTACTTGATTAAGTGGTTATGTCGATGATATTGGTTGTGTACTTGATTAATTGGTTGTGTTGATGATATTGGTTGTGTGCTTGGTTATTGGTTTTGTGTTGGATATTGATTGTTGGCTAGTTAATGACTTGTTGTCAAATATTGGTTATTGTAACTAATTGTGATGTGAATTTCTGTTGGTGTGGTTGTTGGTGGTAGCTAGTTGCGGAAAGATGGTTATGTTGGGTGATTATGAAGGTTTGTTATGTGGATGTTTGTGAAGGTTGGTTTCCCATCTTGAGGGTGTGGGCCAACATGGGATTGGTTAGGGTGATGAGTGTCTCACCCGTGTATTTGTTCGTATGATTGTTTTAGGGTGATGATTGTCTCACCCGTTTGTTTGGCAGTTGTGTGTGTTGGATTGTATGTGTGATGTTATTGTGATTGGACGATCGATGTATTTGTGGTGCATAAGGTGTGTTATGTTATGATGTGTGTTGTGTGTGAGTGCGTATGATATGTTGCGTTATGTGTGTGTGTGTGTTATTTTGGGTGTTGTTCTAAGTCGTGATCTCGCTGTGTTCGTTTGATTACCTTAGTAATCTTCTATGATGTGCGTTTATGATTTGGTTAAACTTTGTTTGTAATTTGTCTGTTTAGTTTTCGGATGTGTGATTTGATTGTGGGTTATTGTTAAGATCCCAATTACTAACCCAGGTTACTCTGGGGTTTGTTCTATTTTGTTTCTGCTTGTTGTCGGTTACAGGTTTTCAGCTTTGCACAATTTGAAAGCTACATGGATGAGTTGGAGGTGCTCGATGGTGGTGCTAGATTAGGCTATGAGGCTTCCTTCTTTTCGTATTCCGTTACGTACTCTGACATTATTGTTAAGTCCAGTTGACCTTATGTTGGTCATTCATTTCGTTTTCACCATTAATATTATTAAGTTCGGGTCTTTTAGTCGCTTCCGCTATCGTTGTTATTCCATTTTGTTGTCCTTAGGCTGGTGGGTTCTGGGTAGAATCCACGACGGTGACACCCCAGGTTTGGGGTTGTTACAAGTTGGTATCAGAGCCAAGGTTTCGAGAATAGTCATTTTTCTCCCACTTCATAGAGTAAAGTTTATCCTTGAAGGGTATTCTTTTGGGGTGAGTCTAGAGATAGCACCATCGAGCCGCCGACGTCTTCCATGTTATTGGTGCATAGTAAGTTATATCGTTATTGGTTGTTTGATTCCTATATGTGGTATATTTGCATACACATATTCAGGGTTGTACTTTAGAACATAGTACTCCCTAATTATTTAGTGATATTTTGAAACGCTTGAACACCCCCAAACCCGGGGTGATATTTTGGGGGTGTTACATTGTAACACCCCCAAACCCGGGGTGTCACCGCCGTGGATTCTACCCAGAATCCACCAGGCTAAGGACAACAAACGGAATAACAATGATAGCGGAAGCGACTAAAAGACTCGAATTTAATGAAATTAGTGGTGAAAACGAAATGAATGATCAACATAAGGTCAATTGGACTTAACAACAATATCAGAGTACGTAACGGAATACGAAAGGAAGGAAGCCCCATAGCCTAATCTAGCACCACCATCGAGCACCTCTAACTCCTCTATGTAGCTTTCAAACTATGCAAAGCTGAAAACCTGTAACCGATAACAAGCGGAAACAATATAGAACAAACTCCAAAGTAACCTGTGTTAGTAATTGGGATCTTAGCAATAACCCACAATCAAATCACAAATCCTGAAACTAAACAAACAAATTACAAACAAAGTTTAACTAACTCATAAACACACCTCAAAGTAGATTACTAAGATAATCAAACGAACACAGCGGAATCACGACTTAGAAACAACACACAAAATAACACACACACATAACGCAACACGTCATACGCACTCACACACAACACACAACATAACATAACACACCTTACGCACAACACAAATACATCGATCGTCCAATCACAATAACGTCACACATACAATCCAACACACACAACTGCCAACACGCACAACTGCCAAACAAACGGGTGAGACAATCATCACCCTAAAACAATCATACGAATAAATACACGGGTGAGACGCTCATCACCCTAACCAATCCCACGTTGGCCCACACCCTCAAGATGGGAAACCAACCTTCACAAACATCCACATAACCAACCTTTATAATCACTCAACATAACCATCTTTCCCCAACTAGCTACCACCAACAACCATACCAACAGAAATTCACATCACAACTAGTTACAATAACCAATATTTAACAACAAGTCAATAACTAGCCAACAATCAACATCCAACACAAAACCAATAACCAAGCACACAATCAATACTTGTCAACACAACCACTTAATTAAGTACACAACCAATATTTATCACAAAACCACTTAATCAAGTACACAACCCATATCATCAACAAAACCACTTAATCAAGTACAAACCAATATTCAACACATAACCAACCTTCATCTATATCACATAATAAGGAAACACATGAATTGCAAATAGAATCCAGAAATACAATCGTCATGCAGGCCAAGCCAAGGCACTCAACTAAATAAGTCTTGGAAGACTTACCTCGGAACCAAGCAATAATACTCAACGAAGACCGATCGTCATTCAAACCTGGCCTCAAACTCAACCACAACGACCTCAGAGAATCTCCAATTAACCCGAATGAACCTGAGACAACAATCCGAGCAAATCCCTGACATTAATTAACTCGTATAAATCCACTGCCAACGAACCCCTAATTTTACCTTATCAATCCTTAATTAATTAGGGGAGACCACACCCAAATTAACCCAATATCAAATACTCAAAATCATCTCTCAATTTCCAAGTAAGCAAACCACATACAATTCCACTTAATCACTTTCAAAATTTTACCCAAACTCAAAATCAAATTAGTTTCTTGCACACATATAACCGAATCAGCCCATAATTAATTCTGTCCAAAACTCAGCCAAAATCCCACAACAGTACTCGGCCACACATATATATGTTCATATATATCAGCCATTCGAACTCCAACCAAACCGATCGAAGGCTTACCTTGCCCCGTCGACAACCACCTTCAGCAGCCACCAGAGAGGCTTCTCGTCGCCTGAGACGATGGCTGCAACCAGCACAACAACAGCGGCTCAGCCGAACAAGACAGCAGGTCGCTCTCGTCTGAAATTCCTAGGCGTTGGTCCGATTTGTAAAAATTCGTTCTCCCTGCTCAGGACTCCAAATGCGATGATTCCAACTCGAAGAGTTATATATATATATCCATATATATATACCGGGTATTTCATTCTCCCTTCCTTATAAGAGTTTCATCCTCGAAACTAAGATCAAATAAGTTCGGATATCGATCTCACATAGCTGACTCCAATTCTAAAGTTTCTTCTGCCGTTCCATGCTTAGACCATAACACTTTCACCAAAGGAATGACCTTATTCCTCAATTTCTTTTGATCAACCGCTAGAATCTTTACATGTGATTCCTCAAACGTGTCATCAGGTTGAAACTCTATCTCTTCAAAATTCAAAACATGAGTCGGATGTTACTCTTATTTCCTCAACTGTGACACATGAAGCACATCATGCATTCCACTCATCTTCGGCGACAATGCTACTTGGTAAGCTACAGTACCAACTCTCTTTAGAACCTCAAAGGAACCAACATAATGAGGAATCAACTTACCTCGTTTCCCAAATCTGAACACTCCTTTACTCGGTGATACTTTCACAATCACATGATCTCCAACATGCATTCTAAGGTTCATCTACAAACATCTGCATACAACTTCTATTGATTCTGAACTAACAACAACTTCTGACGAATCGCCTCAATGTCGTCCCAATACAGTGACGATCTATAATGACGACCATACAAAGCCTCATAAGGTGCCATCTGAATCAACGCATACCAACTATTGTTGTATGTAAACTCCACCAATAGCTCTGTCTTAAGTCCTTGTACATATGTTCATATAACTCTAGGATATATATATCCAAATAAGTTTATATGTGTATGTTCCAAATATAACATATTTCATATAATGCTAAACATCTACGAATCAACAATCATCTAGCATAACTCATACCAATTTCATAACAACAACCAATCAACATAATTCACATCAATTAGCTAACAATGATCATCATAATTAACTAAAAATTCTTTAACCACTCACATATCAACAACCGTTCAACCATCTGACATAACTCGATGTCTCAAACCAATCACATAATAAGATAAATTCCACATATCATAACATAATTATTGGTATGCCAATCATATGGCAATCATCCAATATCATATAACTCAAAGCAATCACGTGGAACCCTCCGGCCTCAACTCATGGCACACAACGATCAGCGCACAGCTCAACACGTTGCCCATTATCAAAACATCAACTTCTAACCCCGGCTGAGTCTCTACTAGAGCACTCGCCAAAACATTTTTATAATTTTCGAGAAGGGGTCCCTCCTAGCCGCATGGTTATACCCGGGGGTCACTTCCATGTTATTGGTGCATAGTAAGTTATTTCGTTATTGGTTGTTTGATTCCTATATGTTATATATGCATACACATATTCAGGGTCGTAGTTTAGAACATAGTACTCCCTAATTATTTAGTGATATTTTGAAACGCTTGAACAATTGATTGCATTGGTTTCCACCGGTATGGTTATAGGTACGGGGTAAGTCGTTGAGGAAGTCCCATTTCATGGTGGTGTATCTTCCATCTCTGGCGACGGGCTTCCGTGTACCCATACATCCTCGATTTCAGCGCAGGGCACAGTCCCGCACAACTACACCCTAATTCCTGGAGGAACTTCTGTTGTCTTTTTCTTCATTGTCGTGAATTGAATGTGGAGACTACGCTGGAAGTAGTGAGGGCCTTGATCACCACGCATAACATATTTGAGGATTATTGGTTATGGCAGACGGAGTATAAGCAGAAAGTGACTAAACCTACCAATCTCGATAACTGGAAGAACGAGTGGTTCTTGCTTAGGATCTCTGGTTCTTTTGGTGTCAATATCCATCCTGGTAGGGTTTTACTTTTTTCTAGCTCTACTCCGGGTTCTTCAAATCAGGAACTTAGCCATGATAAGAAAACCCTTACTACGAAGTTTGATCAGAACCAGCCTCAAGTGTATGACAAACTTATGACCTTCGCAAAACTAGAGGAACTGGGTCTTAGTTCTTCTCATCCCACCGGGGGTGAGCGCGGGCTGTGTTTCTTTGCCTTCTCTCCCTGCTGGTCGTTGGACGATGATCAATCTCTTTGTGATATTTTTATCTAATGTCGGCTTGTTCTTCTTCTTTTTTGTTGCTTGCAGAAGGCTTCCCTGCCAAGATGCTGGATTTTCTAAAGGACTTGGATGATTTGGTGGGCACCGTTGATGAGGATACACTGATACTTCAGGGCCAAGAGATAGAACAATCCTCGCATGATTCTCTGCCTTCTAGGGGGAATTCTCTAGATGGCGCAAGCAACCCGCCTCGTGGCGAGAGCGTTGGGGAGAACGTTGATCCAACTCCTAGGGAGTTGGCTGCTCCCATCACCGGCCCAAGTGACAGCACCCAATGTGCTCTGGCCTCCATGAAGAAGAAGTCTTCTAGAGGTAAGAAACTAAAAATGACGGTGGTGACTTTATCTAGCCCCTTAGACTCCACGTGCGAGCACTTGAACATCGTAAGTACTTCCCTCTTATAGAAGGTGAAAAGGAATATCCCCTTTGTTGTTTGGTCTAATCTTTTATGGTTTTCAGATTGGGAAAATCTATCGCGAGGATCTTAGCGCTATCAGTCAGCATTTTGAGAACCCCAACAGGGACAAGTCGTTTGTGGAGTCTGTAAAGAGGGAGCTTACGACTCTTCAGAAGGAATGCTCCCGAGTGAAGAGTGAGAACATTGTGCTTTTGGAGAGGGAAAATGCTTTTATGGAGAAAGAGAGATCCCTTAGCGAGTGGGTTCGATCTCTTGCCAAGGAGAAGAAAGTGCTGGTTACGGACATCGATAAATTGCGCGGGGAGGTGTCAGACTTGGACAGGCTTGGCGAAGAGGTGTCTCATTTTCCTGAGGTTATCAAGCGGGAGAGGCATGCTGTAGTGGAGGAATATGATGGGGGGTATCGCTTTAAAGCTCGATACAACTATCTTGTAGGTGCCTAGTATGTTTTTGGTATGAATGTTGGGGCTCAACAAGTGGTTAATCATTATAGGGTAGCCCCGCTTTCTCTTAATTATAGGGACACCTGTGGAGTGGTTTATAAGGAGAGGTCGCCGTATTGGGTTCCTAATATTGGAGCTGTCAAGGAGGACCATGACGCCGTGCTCGAGGCTTAGACGGTGACAAAGTTGAAGGAGGGGACTCCCTTGATCCAGAGTGGGGCTCCGGCTGCCTCTACTTTGACTGCTGGTCTGAAGCGCTCTCATGAGGGCTCAGTTTTGGCAGCGAAGTCAGCTTCTCTTAAACCTCTCCGCGAAGAATTAGCCCCAACGAAGTCTCTTTACTATTTGAATTTCTTTTTTTGCTGATATATTGCTTCCATCATTGACTTCTTTTATCATTAATTGTATTGTCTTTTCTATTTACTTTTCTCTCCATTTTTTGCGAAACAAAATATTTATTTATTTAATTTTATTCTTTCTGGAGAGGGAGGGGGATAACAATCATTTACGTCATCTCAACTTCCCTCCCTTTTGTGCCTCTTTAAATACCCTCTACTCTCTTTGACAGCCTTTATCCTTCTGTTTTCACTTCTTTACTTTCTTCCTCCCATTTCTCTTTCTATTATGTTGACATGGTGCGTCTTACTCTCAGGGTTCACTATGGAGGGAGGTTCGTGTTCCAGCGCGGAGATCGTCGGTTTGTCTCTATTCACCGTTATGATGGCGGTTTCCTCCAACTCTTGGAAATGGGTGAGGTTGGAGAAGGGACATGAGGGCTTGACTTTTGCATCTTCCGTGCCCGGATCTTCCAGCTTTTGGATATGGGTGAAGCCAGAGAGGGTCGAGTGTTCTACTTTCCTTACCCCGACGTTCGTGGCCACCGCCTTCGTGAGATAAGAATCTTTTTCGACGTTGCTCATGTTGTCCGTCTTAGGTGAAGTGGTCCGGTGCCGGTTTACGTTCAGGTTACACCCCCGTCGGGTTTTCCTCGTCGTCATCTTCGTGGTGTTGGTTATGGTTTCTAGTTTCCCTTATTTTAGTTTGTAAAAACTGAAAGTGGGATGCGAGAAGAGGGTTTTTTTTTGGGGGGGGGGGGGGGGGGGGGGGGGGGCTCGCCTTTGTTTAGTTTTTTCTTTTGCGTAGTTATGGTATTTGCCCGTGTTGGGGCTTTGATGTAATTTTGGGACAATCGCTTTCTCTTTGAAAAAGTATCCGTCTGATATTAAGAACATCGTATGTTTAAGGTTTTTCATAACTTATTGTTCTCTATATTACATGGCTAGTGCGAAAGCTTTCTTGTTGGGTGGGCTGTCCTCCTTGCATTTCTTACTGTGTGCTCCGTGTACAAGGGGCTGGCTGCTTGTTCTCTTGTGAAGGTGTACCTGGACAACATTATTTGCGTTGTCTTAACAATTTCTTTGCCATGTAATTTTTGTATATGTGACTTAGGTAAGCGAGTATTTTTCGCGTGTTTATACATGATTGCTACTTGAGCTCTTGTTGACAATCGGGCCCCTCGGGAATGGTTCTTGCCTTTGCACTTGCTTTTGGGCTTTGTGCAAAACTCACTTAAGGTCTTGCCCTTTGCCTTGTTCACAATCGTGCTAACGTTCTTGCTTAAAAGGGCTCACTCGACACTTGCTTGAGGCTTGCTTTATCACTTGCTCGACACTTGCTCAATCACTTGCTTTATCGCTTGCTTGACACTTGCTTCAAACTTGCTCAACACTACACGAATGAAATTATTGCTTTAGATCCCACGCATTTGTGTTATAGCGTAAAGTCTCGCGTATTGCTTGTTCTTATTGCCTATGCTTGCGTACCTTATTGCTTCGTCAGGCCTAGCCCTCAGGCTCACACTTCTTGCTTGCCATTACTATTATCTCGCGTAGTGTAGCCTACATGTTGTTATTTGATTATTTTATGGTTTGCTCGGGTCATGTGTTTGGTGCAGCTTGACTGTTTAAACGACAAACATACCTGAGGCGTCGTGGCTTTTAAGGGTAGTATTTGTGCAGTCTCATCACGTTCCATGAGTGGGGAACTTGATTGTCTGTGTGGTCTTTGAGTTGATATGCCTTTGGGGCAACCTCACGTACTACGATGTATGGGCCTTCCCACCCTGGGTCTAGCTTTCCTCCATTTGTTTTCTCCAACACTAGGTCACCTTCAGCAAAGCCCCTTGGTTTCATGTTTTTGTTGTAGTAGGCGGCAATGCGCCGCTTATACTCCTCTTCTCTAATGGCGGCCATTTCTCTTCTTTCTTCAACAAGCTGCAGCTCCAACTACAATTTTATTGAATTCTCCTCTTCGTTGTAGTCTAGCACCCTCTCGCTTGGGAAGAGATGCTCCACTGGGATTATCGCATCCATTCCATATGTCAAGGCAAATGGAGTCTCCATCGTGCCTCTTTTGGAAGTGGTTCTGTTATACCATACTATGAGTGGCAGAACCTCAGCCCATCGTCCTTGAGCTCGCATGAGCCTTCGTTTGAGATAATAGAGGATTCGTTGGTTGGCGCTTTCAACTTGCCCATTACACCTGGGGTGTGAGACTGACGCAAAACTTAGACAAATTCCCAGCCCTTCCCAGAAGCGGATAAGCTTGTCTGTCTTGAACTGTGGCCCTCTATCTGTGACAATGGCTTGAGGTAGTCCAAAGCGACATATGATGTGTAGCCATATGAATCTTTTCACCTGCTCCACGGTGGTGGTCGCCAGTGGGACTGCTTCTACCCACTTGGTGAAATAGTCAACAGCCACTAATATGAATTGCAACTGGCCGGGGGCTTTAGGGAATGGTCCCAAGAGGTCCATCCCCCACTTTGCGAAGGGGCAGAGAGCACTAATAATCTGCATCTCTACTCCATGTTGATGAGACGCGGGGGCATGTCGCTGGCATGTGTCACAGGTGCGAGCTACGCGTGTGGCATCCTCTTTCATAGTTGGCCAAAAATACCCATCTCGCAACACCTTGTAGACTAGCGGTCGCCATCCTGAATGTCCCCCGCACAATCCTCCGTGAACCTCGACGATGAGTGTATTCCCTTTCTCTAGCGTTATGCATTTGAGGCCTGCAGCCATGTAACCCATTTTGTACAAAAGTCCATTTTTAATATAGAATCTCGCGGAGCGTACTTATAACTTCTTTTTCAGTTTTGGGTCGGCTGGTCCTTCTCCTGTGAGGATGTACCTTTGTATGGGGGTCCTCTAATCAGACTTATCTTCTTCATATGCGATTATCATCTGTTTGACAGATATTGCTCATGTGTCCCTAGACTCTAGTTATAATCTTCCCTTTTGTAGTTTAGCCCTTGATCCCAGCTTTGACAACTCATCATCCCGTGAATTCTCTCTCCTCGGAATGGCTTGTATCTCAAAGAAGTCAAATGCAGCTATCACAGTTTTAACTTTCGTTTGATACGCTGGCAGGCTACATGTCCTTTCTTTGTATACGCCTTTCACTTGCTTCACAACTATTCAGAGTCACTGTAGCAAACTACTCTTCGTGCCCCGTTAGTGAGGGCCAACTCGAGGCCCGCGAGGAGCGCTTCATACTCTGCTTCGTTATTGGTAGTTTTGAATCTCAAGGCAAGTGCGTACTCGAAACTCTCTCCCCCGATGAGGTAAGGGTGACCCCCGCTCCATTTCCATCCTCGTTTACTGCTCCATCGACGAACATAATCCACTGTAGTTTGTCGGTGAGGTTTTCCTCCAACTCCGCATCTTGGAAGCTTGTCTCAGTCAAGAAATCAGCAAGGGCATGGGCCTTGATCGCAGGCCGTGGTCGGTATTCTATGTCAAATTCTGATAACTCTACTACCCACTTGGTAAGCCATCCTGACATATTCGGTCTCCCAAACAAACTTCACAAAGGTAGGTCTGACAGTACCTGAACTGGATGTTCATGAAAATACGGGTGTAGCTTTCTCGCGGCCATAATCAATGCTAATGCCACCTTTTCCACGGGAGGATACCTGGCTCCGGTTGGGATGAGGGATCGGCTCACAAAGTATACCGAATTTTCATTTTCTCGTACCAAAACAGTGTTGATTGCCCTTGAGCCTGCGGCCAAGTATAGTTAAAGATCTTCACTTGGTGATGGGGAGTTCAATGTGGGTAGGCAAGCCAGGTGCTCTTTGAGCTCCGCAAAAGTTGTTTCGCATTCTAGGGTCCACTGGATATTCTTGGGGTTCCTTAGGATGTTGAAGAACGGCAGACTTCTTTCCGCGAGTCTTGAACAAAAGCGACCCATGTAGTTTACTGAGCCTACGAATTTCTGCACCTCTTTAAAATTCCACAGAGCCCCCATCTACAGCACCGCGAGCTGTTAAAAAAACCCAGGAATTTTCCAGCCTTAATTCCAAACACGCATTTTTCGGGGTTCAAACTCATGTCGTGCTTGCAGAGAGTGTCAAACACTCCGCATAGGTCTGCGACGTGATCGCTCTCCTTCATGATTTTCACTATAATGTTGTGCACATAAGCTTCCACAGTAGAGCCTATCTGATCCCGGAAAATCAAATCCACCAGCCTCTGGAAGCTTGCCCCCACGTTTTTGAGTCCAAAAGGCATCACTGTGTAGAAATAGGTTCCCCTTTCAGTGATGAACGCGGTGTGCTCTTCATCCACGGGATTCATTTTCACTTGATTGTAGCCCGAGTAGGCATCCAAAAAGCTCAGGGATTCATGCCCTGTGGTTGAGTCTACCAACTGATCGATTGAGGGTAGTGGGTAGCTGTCTTTCGGGCATGCTTTATTCAAATCAGTGAAGTCCACGCACATTCTCCACTTCTCATTGGCCTTCCTTACCATTACCACATTGGCTAGCCAGGTTGGATACTTCACTTCGCGTATAAACCCTGCCTTAAGTAACTTGCTTACTTCCTCCCTGGCTCCTTGTGCCCTATCCCCTGCTTGTTTTCTCCTTTTCTGCCTTCGTGGCTTAGCTTCAGGGTTAATGTTGAGCGAGTAGGAGGTGAGGCTCATCAGGATTCCTCTTAGGTCTTTGAATGTCCATGCAAATACATCTCGCAAAGCCCCAAGTAAATCCTCTAGCTCCTTCTGCACTTTTATTTCCATTGTCTGTCCGACGTACATCTTCTCTTGGCTCTGCGCGAAGGGGGTGATCGCGATCTTTCCTTCTTCGGATACCGCCGCTTCTAACCGACTCCTAACCTCTAGCTCAGCTTCCTCCTCCTTCTGCTTATCTGTCCTTCCTTCTATTCTTTCGCCTTCCAGGGTTAGGATTGGTAGGCACTTTTCGCCCAGGGCGGTGAGGTAGCAGGTACGGTTCTCCGCGTGTTGTCCCCTCACAATATTTGCTCCAAACTGCGTGGGAAATTTTAGAGCGAAATGGTATATAGATACAACAACATGGAACTTACATAGCAAAATTCTCCCCAGTATTACATTGTATGCCGAGCGGGACTGTAATACGAGGAACTCCACCTTCTCACATCTTTGCGGGATACCTTTATCTCCCAATATGAGGTCGAGCGTGATCACACCAATCGGTTTTACGCACTCGCCCGCAAAGCCCACCAGGGTACAATCAGTGGGTGTAAGGCTCGCTGAGTCTAATCCCATCTTCTGGAATGCTTCCAAGTGCAAAATATCTGATGAGCTCCCTGTGTCCACCATCACTCTCTTCACTATTTTGGTTTCAAGCTGTACGTGCAGCACCAGTGAATTTGTGCTTGGGATGGTGGACTCCGCTACGTCCTCCCTGTTGAAAGTTAGCTTGTGGTCCTGCTATGGGGGGTTTGATATGCTCATCATAGGTCTCCCTCCCGGGAGGGCATTAGCATGATTTGGAGGAGTTTTGGATGAGTTTTGGATGAGTTTTGGAGCTAAGTCTACAATCCAGATGTTGTGGAAAGAAGTGAAGATATCACAGGATTTGCAGCTTAGATGGAGCATGAGGATGAGGATGGAGCTGCTGGAGCATACTTGGAGAAGACTACCAACACTTGGTAGTAATGAAGAGCAGCAGAAGAAGAAGAGAAGCTGAAGAAGCGAGCTCACCGCCCCGCACCAGAATCACCGCAGCCCGGCGGTGACTCTCAGAGAAGAATGGAGCCCCGCGCCAGAGGAAGCCACCGCCCAGCGGTGGAAGCTTGACGCCCCACGGTGGATTTCACCGCCCCGCGGTGGCCGTGTTTAATGACCTCGCACCGAAAGACATTATTTCCTTTTATTTCGTTCAGACTTTTGTTATTTTATTATTTTGTTTCCTTTATTGTTTGCATTAGTTTAACCTAGTTTTCTTAAGCCTATTTAAGTCGTCTTTAGGTCGAGAGGCAGACACTTATCATCACTTGTTATTGCTTTGTTTTCAGACGTTATTTCATATTAGAGTTTTTCATCCTCCTTTGATGGAGAACTAACTTCCCCCTTGTTCTACTAGACGATTGAAGCAGTACAGTTGATGTGTTTGTGAGATTTCTATTCCTTGTTCTTATCCTTATAAGTGTTGGATTGATTCTCTCGGTTATATTGATATTGATTTCTTGTTATTCTTCTTAGCCTGATCAACTAGGTTGAATACTTTTTATCAACTGCTAGGATTTGCATATAGGGGTTCCGAGTGCTTATCTAGTGGCAAACACGATTGTGCGTATAGGGGTTCCGAGCGTACAATCGTGAGTGAGAGTCTTTTGCATGTTAGTAGTAAGGTAGCACCTTCTGCTTGCTTGTATCCTATATCCTTGTGTGCATTGTTATTGCTGTGTTGGTGGTAAAGTATACCGACAACTGTGAGAATTGGAGGTATTTTACCATTGGCATAGTAATAAGTCTATTGACAACTGTGAGAATCAATAGTGCTTAAGATCAGGGTGGGAACAACTATAAGGATAGTAAAAGAACTTGGATTGAATAGATTTATGTGATCAAATTCTATCTCTGTACTGTGGATTTTGCTCTAGTAGGACTACTTTCCCTCATTATATTTTCTCAACTCAACTCGACTTGTTTGCTTTGTTTGCTTTGCTTCCTCTTGATAACTAAACCCCCCGTTCGTGTTACTGGTCATTCACACTTTCACACTGCATCGATCTTCCTTATGGGTTCAACCCTTACTTGTCTGGTATACTTCTGTTTAGTAGGTCTGTTAGGATATTTTACTTTGATAAGGCTAATCAACGATATTTGCTTGCGCATTTCTAGCCCCGTCAAATTTGGCGTCGTTGCCGGGGAAATTTTTTGTTTGTTGTGTGTTCTTGTGATTAATTGTTGGTGGAGACCTATCTTATGGTTGACACCCGTAGTACTGACTCCCCTCTAGCTGCTTTTGATCCAGAGATTGACAGATCATTCCTTGGGAACCTGCGCAATCAAAGAGAAGAAGAAGCAGAAGTAGAGACAGTTATGACCGTTGAGACTGAGACAGTTGACAACCCAACCGTTGCAATGGCTGGGACTTTGAGAGAATTGACTGAGCCGAATATTGGAGCGCAACCCCTAGCTGTCATCATCCATGCACTTGACCAAGGGGTGAACTTTGAGCTGAAATCTAGAGTTATTGCTTACCTCCCTAAGTTCCACGGTTTGAGTGGAGAGGATCTGATCTCCCACCTGGGCAAGTTCCACAACGTCTGCATGACTATGAAGCCCAGGAACGTGACAGAAGATCAGATCAAGATGAGAGCTTTTGGTTTCTCCCTGCTAGACTCTGCGAGCGACTGGTATTATCATCTTCCGCCAGGAACCATAGATACCTGGAACAAACTGCACAAGGCGTTCCTGGACAAGTACTTTCCAACGGAGAAGGCGAATGCTTTGAAAAAGGCAATTGCCAACATTGAGCAGGCTGGTGATGAGACGCTGTATGATTATCTCAAGAGGTACAAGAGGCTTTGTTCCAGCTGCCCGTTCCACGGGTATGCCAAGCAGGATCTTGTTCTCTATTTACACAATGGTCTGCTGGACCAAGAAAGAAGGATGGTTGACGCTGCATGCGGTGGAAGCATCCTGAATCTGACAATAGACGCAGCCATGGAGAGATTCCAGGAGATGAGTGAGAGCACCAGGAGCTTCGGGAAGACATACCAAAGGAAGGCGGTCAGTGCTGTGACCCCTGCAGGACCAAGCCCAGTGTTGACTGAGTTAGCCGAGCTAAAGGAGATGGTTAAGAGGATGGCGAATCAACACGCCCCTCAACAAGTTAAAGCATGTGGGCTTTGCATTGATCAGTACCATCCCACCGACACTTGTCCTCAGCTGCAGGAGGAAGGTGTAGCTGAAGTAAATGTTGTAGGAGGTTATGGACCCCCTAGGCCACAGTTCGGTAGACAACCCAACTACAATCAGAGAGGGCGTGACCACCCAAGTTTTAGATGGAGTGACCCCTAAGGTGGTCAACAGCCAGCGGCTCAGCAGCAATACCAGCCGCAACAACAGCAATACCAACAGAGAGTCCCGTACCAACAGAGACCTCAAGGCCAAACATCTGGCGCTACCACAGAGGATATGCTCAGGACTCTGACTCAGCATTTCACCACGCATGTGCAGGCTATTGAGTCAAGTATTAAGAACATGGAGAGGCAGATTGGTCAGCTAGCTGATGTTGTGACCAAGATTGACCAGAGGACCTCTAACTCCCTGCCCTCTCAGACTACTGTGAACCCAAGAGAGAATGTAAGTGCTATTTCTCTCAGAAGTGGTAAGAAGTTTGTCGTTGCTCCTATTGCTGAAGAGGAGATCGAAATCGAGAAGGCAGAAGTCACCGAACGCCCCGCGGTGGATGCTACCGCGGCCCGACCAGAAATTGAGGAAGGAGCCAGGAAAGAAGTCCTGTTGGCACCGCCCCATGGCGATCCTCACCGCGACCCGGCGATAGACCCAGTAAAGTCACCGCGACCCTACCGCCCCGCGGCGATGACCAACGCCCCGCAGTGGGCTTGCCGCGACCTGGCCCTCAAAAATATGTCTCCACTGAAGAGACCTATGTTGATGATTACGTTCGCCCCGTGTTTCCTCCTCTGGGTTCCGAGAAGCCACCAGCACCTTTTCCTGAGATGCTGAAGGCCAAGAGAGTTGTCGACGACAGTGACCTGTTCGAGACATTTCAGAATTGTGAGGTGAACATTCCCTTGCTCAAGCTTATTAAGGCTATCCCGGGATATGCCAAGTTCTTGAAGGAGCTGTGCATGGTGAAGAGGACTCAGAAGCAGAAGGTCCAAAAGAAGACCCCAGCGGGTGAACATGTGTCAGCGGTAGTTCAGAGGCGTCTGCCTGAGAAATGCAAGGGTCCAGGTATATTTACTATTCCTATTACTATAGGTGGGCACCTATTTGAAAAAGCCTTATTAGACTTGGGTGCCTCAATTAATGTATTGCCTTATTTGCTGATTGAAGATTTAGGAATTGGACCCTTGCATGATTCTAACATTGTTATACAACTTGCTGATGGTTCTTGTGTGCCCCCTAAGGGCATTGTGGAAGATGTTCTTGTCAGGATAGGGTCTTTGATTTTCCCTGCTGATTTCTTTGTTATGGACATGGATTATGATGAGCAAGTTGCTCCTGTTATGGTAGGGCGACCCTTTATGAAAACTTCCACGACAAAGATTGATGTAGATAGTGGAACTTTAACTATGGAATTTGATGGAATAATTTTTGAACATAACATTCATAAAGCCAACTCCATTGAATTGCCTACTCCTTGCTGCATTAGTGATATTGATGACCATGTGCATGAAAATGTTAAAACTGATGCAGTAGAGACCGTAGTTGAGTGTTCTACTATTGAAGGACCTATTGAGTTGCATGTTAATGATGCCTTACTGGATGACATAGGAGATTCCATTCCCTCTACTTTGGGCACTTGCCCCCCTGCACTAACCATACAAGGTTGTAAGCCTTTATCTAGTGACGTGCAACATATTCAGGTTGAGCCATATCGGCCCCCACATCGTTCTAAGTATGGGGGAGATACTCCAAAGGAAGTAAGCATGGAGTTGATGGCAAAGAGGGAACATGGTCTAAGGTCTCAACCTTTCCATGGGAAGTCTCGACAGGATGAGACGAGTAGGAGGATTCTGAGGGGATCCTACTCTAGATGGTGACGGACCTACAGTACATCGAGCCAACGACGATAACCAAGGCGATGTCCGGGAGGCAACCCGTGTTAGTTTTTCTTTGATTTTTCTTTTCCTTAGATTATTTTTCGTAGTTTATTTTGCTTTATTTCGTTCGCCTGTTACTCACATTTCAGGTACGAAAGTAAATAGAGAGGTGATGGTGTTCCCAGCTACCCCACCGCCCCGCGGTGAGGAGGGCGATCCTCACCGCCCCGCGGTGGATTTCTGGTATATCTTCCCTCTCCAAAAAAAAAAGAATAAAGGGCCCCGAAAAAACCTTAAACGGGTGAGTACTATTTTTATTTCTTGAGTTGTTACAAAGGATTTGACGGATTGGGCCCCCAGTGGGCCGAGATTTCTCTCTTTTGGGCTTGTAGCAGTCGGCCCATCATCCCTTTGCTTCCCTTTCCATAACCTAGCCCCCACTCTCACGCCTACCTCCATTCCCACAACACCCTTCAAGCTCCCAAAGCCAAATCCCCCCTTCTCCCCTAAATTCCCTTGTCCTTGGTCCGAATCTTGCCCCAAATTGCCTATAACCTTGAGTTCTTCGCCCAATTTGGAGTCTAGCCTTACAAGCAAGTCAAACACCACCGTGTCGCTGTCGCCCCGCGTCGCCGCTGCCCCGCCTCGCGTTGTACTCCCTCGCGTTGCTGCTGTCACCGCCCCGCGCCGACCCCACCGCGACCCGGCCACAGCCCCCAGTTGTCCCACCGCGACCCGGCGATCTACACACCGCCCCGCGTCAAGACTACCCAGGCTGCGTGTTTTGCTCGTTTGTAAGTCCCCTTGGTCGCCCTTTGTTTTGAGCACTTCAATTCATTACTTATGGCACCTAAGGGTAGGAAGCAAGTTGCTACGGGGGGTGAGAATGAGGTATACAATGTTGTGAAGGAGAGGAAGGTGTTGGCTACCAAGTTCTTTGACAAGCCTACGTTGTCTGAGATGGGTATGTTGGCATGTGTGACCATGTGCTTGGCACAGTGTGGGTTAGGGACGTTTCTGAACAAGGCTGCCCCTGCATATCCTGAGCTTTGCTACCAGTTCATTGCCTCTTTCAAGAGGTACTCTGATGGCTCGGACAACAAGAGGTTGATGAGGGTCACGTTCACTTACAATGGGCGTGACTATTCTTTGTCACCTAAGGTGGTGCGTGAGGCCCTGGGCATTACGAAGCTGCCAACTGATGGGTGGTCTGGTGGAATTCTAGAGTCTGATATGATGGAGTTCTGGAAGGCCGCTACGGGCAGGACATTCAGGAAGGGTCAGGAGGTGAATTCGAAGCTGGTGAACCCGTGTCTGCGGTTGATCCACAAGGTGATGATGAGAGATTTCTTTGGCCATGCTGATGATGGAATGGTCCCTCTGAAGGATTTCCATTGGTTTATGAGCATCCTGGAGGTTGTTACGTACACGCCGTGTTGGGCTACCCTTTTCTTGGGTTCCTTGAAGAGGATTCGTGAGGGCGAGCCACGTGATATTTGTGGGGGTGGTTTGACCACCCTACTTTGCGCTGGAGTGATAGCTTGCGATCAGATTCCTCGGCCTGTTGCCTACGTGGTGTATGATGTGGCGCACATGAAGGTGTGCTCGATGCTGAAGCCATTGGGAAAGGATGGTGATTTGTTTTGGTCGTCCTATGAGGGCCACATTCTGATTGTTCCCCGGGATTTTGCCTATTCCCCTTCATTTGCAGATTGGTGGATTCCCAGTGATAGCCGGATGACGACTGATGATGCCCATGCTGTTGCTCCTTCAGGCCCGTTTGGAGAGGGACCTAGTGGTGCTGCTGCTGCTGCTTCTGAGTTTGTGGGCGAGGACACTCCTATGCCTATCCTTTATGACGCGCCCTCATCTTCTTACGGTCCTGCCACACCTTGACAGGAGTTGTATTCGATATTTAATGCATTCTCAGTGCAGCAGACGCACTGGAATACCCGAGTAGAGACCGGTCTGCATACTTGGCAGACCCAGTTCCGCACTGATGTAGATGAGCGTCTGGACGGTATGAACGCTCATATGAGGGACTACTTTGGGAGGTTCCCACCACCACCATCTGACCCACAGTGAGTTTGTTTCTTCTTCCCCCTATTTCATTTGATGTTCTCTTTTCTACATTGAGGACAATGTTCGGTTTAAGTATGGGGGAGGGATTTAGACTTGCTATATGTCTATCATTTGTACATATTATTTTCGTTTCGTGTGCTGTATTTAGTTTTCAAAAAAAAAAATCGAAAAAAGAGCCAAAAAGATGTAAAAAGGCAACCAAAATCCTGGGATGGACTGAAAACCCGAAAGGGCAGTTCAGGTAAAAAGCAGGTAGTCCGGCTGGTATAGACCAGGGCAAAATTGGACTGGAGTGATGCGAGTATTTATGAGACATCTAGCAAAATGAAATGAGTGGCTAGGTGAAAACCCGAAAGGGCGCCTAGGCAAGATGAGCGTAAAAGAAGAAGAGTGATTCTAGGATTTCTCTTTATCTCTTGGCGAGGCGTCATAAGAAGAGGTGGTATAAGGAGTTCGGGTAGGCCACTCTAGAGCGATAAGAAGCTAGATTGGAGTTAGGATTAGATTATCTTTGCATCACTTGTTTTGGTTGTCTAGAGCTTATTGTTGATATATTGTAGTTGCTAGTTTCATGTTTTCTTATACTTCCTGAGGCCTTGGTGTTGATTGGGAGAGTGAGTTTTTCTTTAGCTTACTCGGGACGAGTAAAGGTCTAAGTATGGGGGAATTTGATAGGTGTTATTTCATACACCTTTACTAGCAATTATTAACATGATTTGGAGGAGTTTTGGATGAGTTTTGGAGCTAAGTCTGCAATCCAGATGTTGTGGAAAGAAGTGAAGATATCCCAGGATTTGCAGCTTAGATGGAGCATGAGGATGAGGATGGAGCTGCTGGAGCATACTTGGAGAAGACTACCAACACTTGGTAGTAATGAAGAGCAGCAGAAGAAGAAGAGAAGCTGAAGAAGCGAGCTCACCGCCCCGCACCAGAATCACCGCGGCCCGGCGGTGACTCTCAGAGAAGAATGGAGCCCCGCGCCAGAGGAAGCCACCGCCCAGCGGTGGAAGCTTGATGCCCCACGGTGGATTTCACCGCCCCGCGGTGGCCGTGTTTAATGACCTCGCGCCGAAAGACATTATTTCCTTTTATTTCGTTCAGACTTTTGTTATTTTATTATTTTGTTTCCTTTATTGTTTGCATTAGTTTAACCTAGTTTTCTTAAGCCTATTTAAGTCGTCTTTAGGTCGAGAGGCAGACACTTATCATCACTTGTTATTGCTTTGTTTTCAGACGTTATTTCATATTAGAGTTTTTCATCCTCCTTTGATGGAGAACTAACTTCCCCCTTGTTCTACTAGACGATTGAAGCAGTACAGTTGATGTGTTTGTGAGATTTCTATTCCTTGTTCTTATCCTTATAAGTGTTGGATTGATTTTCTTGGTTATATTGATATTGATTTCTTGTTATTCTTCTTAGCCTGATCAACTAGGTTGAATACTTTTTATCAACTGCTAGGATTTGCATATAGGGGTTCCGAGTGCTTATCTAGTGGCAAACACGATTGTGCGTATAGGGGTTCCGAGCGTACAATCGTGAGTGAGAGTCTTTTGCATGTTAGTAGTAAGGTAGCACCTTCTGCTTGCTTGTATCCTATATCCTTGTGTGTATTGCTATTGTTGTGTTGGTGGTAAAGTATACCGACAACTGTGAGAAACAGAGGTATTTTACCATTGGCATAGTAATAAATCTATTGACAACTGTGAGAATCAATAGTGCTTAAGATCAGGGTGGGAACAACTATAAGGATAGTAAAAGAACTTGGATTGAATAGATTTCTGTGATCAAATTCTATCTCTGTAATGTGGATTTCGCTCTAGTAGGACTACTTTCCCTCATTATATTTTCTCAACTCAACTCGACTTGTTTGCTTTGTTTGCTTTGCTTCCTCTTGATAACTAAACCCCCTGTTCGTGTTACTGGTCATTCACACTTTCATACTGCATCGATCTTCCTTGTGGGTTTGACCCTTACTTGTCTGCTATACTTCTGTTTAGTAGGTCTGTTAGGATATTTTACTTTGATAAGGCTAATCAACGATATTTGCTTGCGCATTTCTAGCCCCGTCACCCGCCTGCTAGGTCCCTTGGGCTCATGCTTACCGGAGATTGTCTCCACTTGTTCATCGGGTCGGGGGAAGTTTTGCCCTGCTTGTGGGTATGGTGCTGGTCGACTAGGCGGGGCTCTCTAGGGGGTTGGTCCTGTCCTCTGAGAATTCTTTCCCCGCGGGGCTCCGTATCCTCTGCATTCCCTGGAGTCATGGGTTGTGGATTGATGGTAGACACAGAACTTGCGGCTCAGCCTCACCCCCTGTAGTTGAGGTGGTGGTAGATTAGCTCGCATGGGCGGAGGCCTCGATTGCGTGTTTGATGGGTTCCCACGGGCCTCTTCCCTACTATTGGCTTCTACTGCAATCAATGTTTTTCCAGGTACCCTGGCACCTTCCCTAACTTGATGTCGCTTGGGTTTCCACGCTGGCGCATCTCTTCGCGGGCCATCCTGCCTCCTGCTTCCTCCCATAGCTGATGGATTTGTTGACAGGCTGCCGCGAGCTAGCTCTTCGGCTACGATGTGCTAGTTGGCCTTTTCCAACAACTTTGTGTATGGCACCGGAGGTTTCTTACATACGGTGAGCTTGAAAGGGCTGTTTCGGAGGCCCTGGATGAACGCCATATGTGCTACCTTCTCGTCGAAGTCGTGTGCCTGTACTACCTCTGTGGTGAACCTTTTGACAAATGATGCCAACGTCTCCCATTCGCGTTGCCTTACATTTAACACCTCCTGCATGTTGAGTTTCCTCTTGAGTGAGCATCCGAAGTGAGCCATGAATGCATCCGCGAGCTGTTGGAACCCGTCTATGCTCTTGGGGGGAAGACTAATCATCCATGTCAGGGTCGGACCCGCAAGTGTGTTCAGGAAACACTTACACATTGTTGGCTCATTAGCTTTGCTGGCTAGCATTAGATATTGATATCTGGACAAGTGATCCTTGGGGTCGTCACTACCGGTGTACTCCTTGAAGGTGGGAATCTTGAAATCAGGTGGTGGCGGAGATAAGAGGATGTGGTCCGCAAAGGCAGTGGATCTGAACAGAGCGAGAGGCACCCCTAGATTGGTGTATGCGTGATCTTGTGCTAGCAACTGTTCCGCGTAGGATCTCCTGTATGGTTCTCCCCAAGGAGAGTACATGGGGGGCTTGTATGTCATTGAGGCCCCTTCCCCTCTGTACCGGTCACCATATCCTTCGCATGCTTGTTTAGCGTGATACAACCCATATTTTACTGGCTCCGCGTATTGTGAAGGTGGAGTTGGCTCCACGTAATCTCTCTGCCATCTCACAAACTGACAATACTGATCATATTCTTCCCTGGTCATTCTGACTTCGCGTGTTCCACCCTTTGGGACTGCCCTTGGAGCCGGCTGATCTGTCTGAGTGGACAGTGCGGCTGCTCTACGAGATAAGGCTTCATTGTTCTCAATTGTGATTCGTGTGTTTTCGTCTGCCATGCTGATTAGTTGTCTCTACTGACCTTAACCGCGTGAAGACTTCCCCACGGACGGCGCCAGTGTTGAAGCCTGGTTCGACGCTTCGCAAAGCAAACTCTGAATCAACACACTCAAAGCCCAGTCGTTGATAAGAATTTGTTTGTTAGGGGGAAGCCTTTTGGTAACTCTTCGACTGCTTCTTCATGTGACTGGTAATGACCTGGAAAGCTCCATTGCTCCTTACTTGATCCAACTTCAAGGTGCTCGGATCTTCCTTCTGACGAGTCATCTCACGTCGGCTTCCTCCAAGAGTCTGGAATCTCGGCCTCCTGGTGGATTATCCAGATGCCTGATCCAAGGATTATGCCTGAAAATCCCAAAGAGGGTTTCCCCAGGAGTAAACACTCCGACGCCCAACTCAGTGAGTTTGTAAGAAAGATTTGAAGGAAAGAGAGAAGAGTTAACACTATCGAACTCCTTCAAATTGGAAAACAAAACAACCAGCTGAAAACCCAGAGAAACCCAATTTCCCAAGCTCAGAGCAGAAACTCAGCTCCGAAAACACCCCTCTCCCTTGCCCTACTTTCCCCAGATTGCCCAAAGAAGAAAATCCCCTTCCTAGCAAACTTCTTGAGCATTTATAGAGTTTCTCCTGAAACAATGAGGCCCATTGGCCCTTTCGTTAAACTGAATCTGAAAAATGCCCCCAATATACTCTGTCTAGGATTTTGACCTCCTTGCTCTTGTACGCTCCAGGCTCCTGCTCACGATTCCTTATTCGCTCCCTCTTCAACCTCTGTTCTCCCTTCCGGCCCCGATTTTAATTTGCTCATCGATCGTCTCCTTTGTCGCCTCCGATCCGCACTCTTCCGCCGCCGCAATTGTCGGTTCTCCCGAATCGTCTATAGTACCACTATTTCGTCGACGTTGGTTTGTCATTGCAGATCTATGGAGATAACGGTCCCGACGACCTCCAAATATGTCACTTTCTTGCTTTCTCTTCGTCGGACGAAGACCGTTGTAGCCTCCTTCTTCTATCCCTTCCAGATCAGGCGATGATTCCAATCCTCGACGACTTCCTCTCCTTGCACACCAGGTGTTTGACAAAATGCCACCGTATCACCAAATGAAGCTATGGATACGAATGGTTCCAAAGACGACCTACGACGTGCCTTTGATCTATATGGTGCCATTTTGCCTGATCTATTGAGGTAAAATCCCAATTTTGGAGTTCTTACTTCTCAATAATAAAGTTATAGTGTCCATGTTAGGGTTACTAATCATGTGGGCAACATTAACTTCGGATGCTTTTGTTTGTAAGGATCAAAGGATTAATACTCATTTCTAAGAGAGGTTGATATGCTACGAGATTAGTATAAATTAGTGCACTAAGGATTGATATGAAATTGGTCCAATTGTTATGTTATTTATTCCCAAATGACATACATGTAATATGCCACATCATTCCACTTACGTTTGATGACAGTTAACAAATGAGTATTGTTGATTGTTTGTGCATTTAGTCGTACTATAGGTAGACATCTATCCATACGTACTTCTACAAGAGGACTTTTTCTTCCGTTCATATCTGTGCAAAATCAAAGACTTCATAATGTAAGTACCCTTTCCGTGGTTTTCTGCAACTGTATAATTCCTTTCTCAGAGTTTAGACAGGCTTCTTCACATACTGTATAGGAGAATACCACATCATAATCCAAAGTTTTGATGTCACTTTTAAAAGTGCCACCAACTAGTCTCGGTGACGCTTCGAGTACGCCACTGACTAGACTCAGTGATGGTTCGAACGCACCGCCAACTAGCCTCGGTGACACTTTGAATGCGCCGCCGACTAGCCTCAGTGACGCTTCGAACACACCACCGACTAGCCTCGTTGACGGTTCAAACGCGTCGCCAACTAGACTCGGTGAGGGTATGTTGACCCTTAGCATCTTTACGTACGGTTGAATCGGAATTCAACAATTTCTTGTAAACTCATCATTGAAAGATCCTTCATGTCTGTTGCCTCGCTCTTGTTGTCCGCCATGGATTTCGTCAATTTTCTTGAACTTCGTTGAGTTTCTTTGGTGAACGGTGGCGTTGCTTAGCGTTTTCTTGGTAAATGGTTTTCTGTTGGTTTTGCGGGGTAGGGACAGAAATGTGTGTCAGTTGGGTATTTATAAGGGTCAATTACCGAAAACCACCCGTATAATGGGCCATATTGCCCAAAACCACCCCTTTAATGCGATATTACCGAAAACCACCCATGTATCATGCTCCGTTAACCAAACGCCACCCATCCCATGTGCCGTCAAAAATCCGTCAACACGCGTGTTTTGACGCGCTTATTTAATTTATATTTTTCATTTTAAATACGTTTTCCTCATCTTCTCCAGCCTTTTCATGTCTTCGACCATTTTCCTCAAAATTTCCAACCAGTTTCGAAGATTGATTCACGCAAATTAAACAAGTTTCCTGTAATTGGAAGCAATTTCGACGAAGTTGGAGAAGGGGGTGAAGCGTTTGGAGCTGTAAATCGATAAGCATTTGGCATCATCTGTAAGTATATTTGGAATTAGGGTTCGCAGTTGCGAATTTGATTTCATTTAGGAGATTTGCAGTTGTGAGCGAACTGGATTTTGATTGGCATTAAGGTTAGAGATTGAGGTTTAGGGGCGAAGTAATATGATTGGAACTAGGGTAAGATTTTAGGGTTATGGTGGTGCGAACTTGAGAATTTGGTTGACATTATGGGTTAGAATTTAGGGTTATTGAACATGTTTGACTGACATTGTTTTTGAATTGCATTTCCATTACAGTTAGCAACTGAATATCTGAGGTTGAAACAAAACCAATTGAACCAATATTTGAGTTTGACTGTTATTGAAACAAAACCAATGAACCAATATATGTGTTGTTATTGAACAAGTAGGAAGGTATTTTGGTTGATGAGCTCTCTGTTGTTATTAAACAAGTTAATGAACAAGTTAGGTGAATATGATGAGCTATGTGTTGTTATTGAACATGTTAGGGTAACATTATTGCTCTTTGGATGTGTTGTTATTGCAGGTTAACAATGTCAAACACAAGTTCTACATCCACAAACTCACAACAAAGGGTTTGTTTTTGTGGCCTTCTGGTTAAGGAATCAACTGCACATACAGAGCTCAATTATGGCAGAAGGTTTTGGGGTTGTCGTCTGTATGGATCAAACAACAAATGCAATTTTTTTATGTGGAGGGATGATGAATACAGTGAAAGAGTTATGTATGTTATCAAAAAGCTGGTTAAAGAGAAGAAGAAGTTGGAAGTAGAAAACTTGAAGCTATAAGAATCCACTAGGCTCATGAAGCTTGAGAAGGAGGCATATAAATTGGAGTCTGATGCAATTATAAAGAAACTGAAGGAGCATGATCATAGTTGGGGTCTTATAGCGCTTTGCTTTATGGTATTTTTCATGTTTGTAAATGTTGTTGTGATGTGGGCAAAGTAGGAAGGTATTGTGGTTGGTTTTGGTATTAGGGTCATGTAGCATTTGGTAACTAAACTTGATATGAATGACATTGTAAGGGTATTATCTTCATGTAGCATTTGGCAACTAAACTTCTCAATTATGGCAATGTAATGGCTGGTGTTTGCCTTATATTTGGTTTATTGAATGACATTGTAAGGGTATTATCTTCATGTATTGTGGTTGGTTTTGCTAGCTTAATTCACTTAGAAGAAGCTCACTCATGCTAACTTGGTAACTGAATTGATCCACTAGGTAAATTGCTAGCTTCATGTAGCATTTGGCAACTAAACTTCTATCCAACATAAATCTTGGTAACTCAACATACATGCCATCAGAGTTTGCTAGAAAAGTCACACATAAACTTGGTAACTCAACATCCTTCACTGCCAACAAAGTCACACATAATATCTAAACACCCAACACCATATTGCAGCAAAGTCACACATAATATCCAAGTACCTAGAATACCTTAAATACATATTATAGCACCCAACACCATACATGCCTTTAAGTTTGGGTAAGAGGTTGAAAAGTACCCAACTTTGGTCGTTTAACCGAAGCAAAATATAGCACAAACATAATCCAATTACATCCAGCAGACTTTGAACCTTCACAAAGATAACCCTTAGATGACTGCCTAGGTGAACGTCTGATTAGTTTGCTCAATTCAATTTTTGAAGCAACCACTTTTTTCCTGGGAGGTCTGGCAGAGAGATATGGCTTGTTTGTTCTTGAGGGTTCACTGGGACTGGGGTTCGTCTGACTGCATACACCTTGAGTCATAGGAGGTTGTGTACTCTGAGAAGATACATGATAAGAAGAAAAAAAATTGTAAGTAGGGCACATTAGCTGACCCAAATTAAACAAGTGCTTTAAAACAAAAATTCAGTAAGAGTGGAAGGGACAATACCTGGTAAGATTTTTGATAAGAATCCGAAGACATTTAGGTAGCCATTGGGTCAAATAATCCACCACTCTGTAGAGGTTTAGGGTGGAGATCAGTACACACTTACAACTAACCTTATGAATGCACAATCTTATTAGAACCAGAAGAAATCCTTACCATATTGTAGCTAGCTTGTACATTGCTTCCACCTTCACTCCTTTGACTGCCTTGATATCCACCATGATTGCCTTGATATCCACCATGATTGCCTCCTTCACTCCTTTAACTGCCACCTTCATAGACACCTTCACTGCCACCTCCAAAGACACCTTGACTGCCACCTTCATTAATACCTTGATTGCCATCTTGACTGCCACCACCAAAGACACCTTGACTGCCACCTTGAGTAACACCTTGACTAACCCATTGATTGCCACCTTGAGTAACACCTTGATTTTGGGGGACCTATCACACTGTAAAAGTTAGCAACTGAATAGTAAGGGCACAATTAATTAAGACCTTAAATAGAGTGGAAGACCTTTTTGGTATCATCATGCAATTCATCATCACCACCATCAAGGTTGCAGCAACCATGACTTAACCCCAATTGTAACTGAGAAGCATCTGGATCTACATTTTCTTCAAACAAATCACCATCTTCATCTTCACTTTCAGAGAATTTAAAATCACTATTTGAGGAAGAAATCTCATCCCCAACAATATCATATGTATCTGAATCTAGATCTCTCTCTGAAATAGAGTCTCTGATAGGTGTTATTTCATATACCTTTACTAGCAATTATTAGCATGATTTGGAGAGGTTTTAGATGAGTTTTGGTGCTAAGTCTGCAATCCAGATGTTATGGAGAGAAGTGAAGAAATTCAAGGATTTGCAGCTTAGATGAAGCATGAGGATGGATGTAGCTGCTGGAGCATTCATGGAGAAGACTACCAACACTTGGTAGGATTGAAGGGCAACAGGAGCAGAGAAGAAGAGAGCTGGAGAATTGAGCTCGCCGCCTCGCGTCAGAAGTACTGCGGCCCGGCGGTGACTCTCAGTGAAGATGGAGCCCGCGCCAGAGGATGCCACCGCCCCGCAGTGGAAGTTCGATGCCTCGCGGTGGAATTCGCCGCCCCGCAGTGGCTGTGCTTAATGACCTCGCGCCAGAGACGATTTTCTTTCCTTTTATGTTTGAGACTTTATTTTATTATTATTCTGTTTCATTTAAATTCCGCTTTAGTTTAACCTAGTTTGTTAAGACTATTTAAGCCCTCTTTCTAGGTTAAGAGGAGGACACACTACGCCAGACACACTATTACGGAGACTTGGATTATTTGTTATCATCGTTTTTACTTTTCTTAGTTTTTCATCCCCTTTGATGGAGAACTAACCTCACCTTTGTTCTGCTAGACGATTGAAGCAGTACAGTTGATGTGTTTGTGAGATTTCTATTCCTTGTTCTTATCCTTATTTGTATCGGATTGATTCTCTTGGTTATATTGATCTTGATTTCTTGTTATTCTTCTTAGCCTGATCAACTAGGTTGAATACGTTTTATCAATTGCTAGGATTGCATATAGGGGTTCCGAGTGCATATCTAGTGGCAAACACAATTGTGCGTATAGGGGTTCCGAGCGTACAATTGTGAGTGAGAATCGATTGCATGCTAAGTAGGGGAGTGAGTACTTGTACGTCTTTCTACTTGCATGTATCCTATATCTTTGTATGCATTGCTATTGCTGTGTTGGTGCTAAAGTACGCTGACAACTGTGAGAATCAGTGGTACTTTATCATTAGCGTAGTAATAAGTCTATTGACAACTGTGAGAATCAATAGTACTCAAGATCAGGGTGGGAACGACTATCAGGATAATTAAAAGAACTTGGACGAAATAGATTTCAGTGATCAAACCCTATCTCTGTATTGTGGATTTCGCTCTAGTGGGACTACTTTCCCTCATTATATTTTCTTCCTACATAAATCAGACTTGTTTGCTTCACTTGTTTACTTTCTTGATAACTAAACCTCGATTTGTGTTACTTGTCATTCACGGCTGCATACTACATCAAACCTTCTCTGTGGGATCGACCCTTACTTGTCTACTATACTTCTGTTTAGTGGGTTTGTTAGGATAATTTACTTTGATAAGGCTAATTAACGACATTTGCTTGTGCATCTTTTAGTCGCGTCAAATTTGGCGTCGTTGCCGGGGAATGTTTTTGTCTGTTGTGTGTTTTTCGTGATTGACTTTTGGTGGAGACCTATCTTATGGTCGACACCCATAGTACTGACCCTATTCTAGCCCCTTTTGATCCAGAGGTTGACAGATCTTTCCTTAGGGACCTGCGCAATCAAAGGGAAGACAAAGAAGAAGGAATAGAGACAGTTGAGACCGTTGAGACTGAAACCGTTGAGACTGCCAACACCATAGCCGTTGCAATGGCTGGAACTAGAACCCTGAGAGAGCTTACTGAGCCGAATATAGGGGCGCAACCCCTAGCTGTCGTCATCCCTGTGCTAGGAGAAGGGGTGAACTTTGAATTGAAGTCGGGAGTTGTTGCTTATCTCCCTAAACTCCACGGGCTGAGTGGAGAAGATCTGATCTCTCACCTGGGCAAGTTCCACAATGTCTGTATGACGATGAAGCCCAGGAATGTGACGGAAGACCAGATCAAGATGAGAGCTTTTGGTTTTTCCCTACTCGACTCTGCGAGCGACTGGTATTACCACCTGCCACCAGGGACCATAGATACATGGATTAAACTGCATAAAGCATTCCTGGACAAGTATTTTCCCACGAAGAAGGCGAATGCTTTGAAAAAAGCAATCACCAACATTGAGCAGGCTGGTGATGAGACGCTGTATGATTATCTGGAGAGGTACAAGAGGCTCTGTTCCAACTGCCCATTCCACGGGTACGCCAAGCAGGATCTTGTTCTTTATCTGCACAACGGTCTGCTGGACCAAGAGAGGAGAATGGTTGATGCCGCATGCGGTGGAAGTATTCTGAAACTGACACCGGATGCAGCCATGGAGAGATTCCAAGAGATGAGTGAGAGTACCAGGAGCTTTGGGAAGACGTACCAGAGAAAAGCGGTCAATGCTGTGACCCCTACAGGACCAAGCCCGGTCTTGACCGAGTTGGCCGAGCTGAAAGAGTTGGTGCTGAGGATGGCGAATCAGAATGCCCCTCAACAAGTTAAAGCGTATGGACTTTGCTCTAACCAGTCCCACCATACCGACACCTGTCCCCAGCTGCAAGAGGAAAGTGTTGCTGAAGTAAACGTTGTAGGAGGTTACGGACCCCCTAGACCACAATACGGTGGACAGCCCAATTACAATCAGAGAGGGCGTGACCACCCAGGCTTTAGATGGAGTGACCCTCAAGGTGGTCAACAGCCAGTGCAGCAACAGCAGTACCAACCAGCGCAACAACAGCACCAGCAGAGAGCCCCTTATCAACAGAGTCCCCAGGGCCAAACATCTGGAGCTTCTACTGAGGACATGCTAAAGACTCTAACTCAGCACTTTGCCACACATGTGCAGGCTACTGAGTCGAGTATCAAGAACATGGAGAGGCAGATTGGTCAGTTAGCCGATGAGATGACCAAGATTAACGCAAGGGCGTCAAATTCCCTACCATCCCAGACCACGGTGAACCCCAAAGAGAACGTGAGTGCTATCACGCTCAGAAGTGGTAAGAAGTTGATCGTTGCTCCCAATGCTGAAGTGGAGAACGAGTTCGAGAAAGAAGAAATCACCGACCGCCCCGCGGCAGACCCCACCGCGACCCGGCCAGAAATGGGGGAAGGAGCCAGTAAAGAAATGCCATTGACACCGCCCCGCGGCAGACTCCACCGCGACCCGGCGCCTGAACCCAGTAAAGCCACCGCGACCCCACCGCCCCGCGGTGTTGACTCACGCCCCGCGGTGGGCTTGCCACCACCTGGCCCACAAAGATTTGTCTCCGCTGAAGAGACTTACGATGATTACATTCGCCCCGCGTTCCCGCCTCTCGGTTCGGAGAAACCCCCAGCACCTTTTCCCGAGGCGCTGAAGGCAAAGAGAGTTGTCGACGACAGTGACCTGTTCGAGACATTTCAGAACTATGAGGTGAACATTCCCTTGCTCAAGGTTATAAAGGCTATCCCGAGATATGCCAAGTTCTTAAAGGAGCTATGCACGGTGAAGAGGACTCAAAAGCAGAAGACCCAGAAGAAGAGTCCAATGGGTGCACAAGTCTCAGCGGTAGTTCAGAAGCGTCTGCCCGCAAAATGCAAGGATCCAGGTACTTTTACGATTCCTATCACCATAGGTGGGCATCTTTTTGAGAAAGCACTGCTAGACCTGGGTGCCTCAATTAACGTTCTACCCTATTCATTGATTGAAAAATTGGAATTAGGACCCTTGCATGATTCTAATATTGTCATACAACTTGTTGATGGATCATGTGTGCCCCCTAAGGGTATAGTGGAAGATGTTCTTGTCAAGATAGGTTCTTTGATTTTCCCTGCTGATTTCTTTGTTATGGACATGGATTATGATGAACAAGTTGCCCCTGTTATGCTCGGACGACCTTTTATGAAGACTTCCATGACAAAGATTGATGTAGATAATGGAACTTTGACTATGGAATTTGATGGAATTATATTTGAACATAATATTCATACAGCCAATTCCATTGAAGTGTCCACCCCTCTCTGCATTATTGATATTGATAGTTCCATGCATGAAAACGTTAAAACTAATACAGTTGAGACCGTAGTTGAGTGTTCCGCTAATAAAGGACCTATTGAGTTGTACGAAGTGCGTGTTGGTGATGTCCTGCTAGAAGATGTAGGAAGTTCTATTCCCTCTACTTTGGGCGCTAGCCCCCCTGCACTAACTATACAAGGCTGCAAGCCTCTATCTAGTGACATGCAGCATATTCAAGTCAAGCCATATCAGCCCCCACATCGTTCTAAGTATGGGGGAGACACTCCAAAGGAAGCACAGATGGAGTCAATGACAAAGAGGGAACATGGGGACCCTACTCTAAATGGTGAAGGATCTGCACTACGTCGAGCCAACGACGATAACCAAGGCGCTGTCCGGGAGGCAACCCGTGTTAGTCCTTCTTTGATTTCTTTCCTTTAATTAGATTATTTTCATAGTTTATTTTCCCTTGTTTCGTTCGCCTGTTACTCACATTACAGGTGCGAAAGTAAACCCGAGAAGAGATGTGGTACCCAGCCAGTCTCACCGCTCCGCGGCGTCCTTTACCGCCCCGCGGTGGAGGTCAGGTATAACCTCTCGACTCTTTTAAAAAAAAAAAAACAAGAATAATGGGCCCCGAAAAAACCTTAATCGGGTGAGTAAAAGCTTATTTCTTAAGTGGTAACTAAGGTTTTGACGGATTGAGTTCCCTCTGGTGGGCCAAGATTTCTCTTTTGGGCCATGGTGTATGACCGGCCCATCATCCCTTTTTCCTTTCTATTTCCCTGACCTAACCCCACTATCTAACCCCCATTCCAACGCCTCCCTCAAGCTCCCACCTCTATTCCCCTCTATCTCCCCCAAATCCATGTCGACCTTGAGCCAAATCTAGCCCCAAGTCCCCAATTTGGAATCTAGCCTCGCAAACAAGCCCAAACACAACCCCACCGCGTCGCGTTAATCCCGCCTCGCCGTCGCTCCGCCCCGCGCTGAGACTCTCCAGGCTGTGTGTCTGCTTGTTTGTAAGTTCTCTAGTTTGCCTTGCTTTGAGCACCTCAATTTCCTACTTATGGCATCTAGAGGCAAGAAGAAAGTGTCGACTAGGGATGGGAGTGAGGTTTATAATATGGTGAAGGAGAGGAAGGTGTTGGCTTCGAAGTTTTTCCATAAGCCGACTTTGGAGCAATTGGGACTGTTGGCATGTGTGTCCATGTGCTTGACACAGTGTGGGTTAGGAAATTTTCTGGACAAGGCTGCCCCTGCGTATCCAGAGCTGTGCTACCAGTTTATTGCCTCTTTCAGGAGGCTCACCAATGACTCGGACGATAGGCATCTGTACAAGATCATGTTCACCTACAATGGGCGTGATTACTCCTTATCTCTGAAGTTGGTGCATGAAGCCTTGGGTATCACGAAGAACCCAACCGATGGGTGGTCTGGTGGTATTCACGAGTCCGAGATGATGGAGTTATGGCGGGCTGCTACGGGCAGAAGTTTCAGGAAGGGTCAGGAAGTGAATTCCAAGTTGGTGAACCCGTGTCTGCGGTTGATCCACAAGGTGATGATGAGAGATTTCTTTGGCCATGCAGACGATGGGAAGGTCCCTCTCAAGGACTTCCAGTGGTTTATGAGCATCTTGGGGACTGTCGAGTATACGCCGTGTTGGGCTACCCTTTTCTTGGGTTCCTTGAAGAGGATTCGTGATGGCGAGCCACGTGATATTTGTGGGGTGGTCTGATTACACTCCTTTGTGCTAACGTGATTGCTTGCGATCAGATTTCTCGGCCTGTTGCCTATGCGGTGTATGATTTAGCGCACATGAAGGTGTGCTCCATGATGAAACCACTGGGACAGGATGGCGATTTGGTCTGGTCGTCCTATGAGGGCCACATTTTGATTGTTCCACGGGATTTTGCCTACTCGCCTTCATACGCGGGTTGGTGGATTCCCAGTGATAGCCGGATGCCGACCGATGATGCCCCTGCTGTCGCTCCTTCAGGTCCGTTTGGGGAGGGCCCTAGTGGTGGTTGTGATGTTGTTGCCGCTGATTCCGTGGGTGGGGACGACCCCATGTCTACCCAGTTTGAGGCGCCTTCGTCTTCATACGGTCCTGTCGCACCCTGGCAGGAGTTGTATTCTAGATGGGATGCGTTCTCAATGCGCCAGGATCAGTGGAACTCCCAGGTCTGCACACTTGGCAGACCCAATTCCGTGCTGATGTAGATGAGCGTCTGGACACCATGGACGCCAATATGAGAGACTATTTTGGGATGTACCCACCACCACCCTCAGGTCCACAGTGAGTTTATTTTTTCTTCTTCCCCTATTTCATTTGATGTTCTCTTTTCTACATTGAGGACAATGCTCGGTTTAAGTATGGGGGAGGGATATAGACTTGCTATCTTGCTTTCCATCTAGCTAGTGTAAATAATTTTGTTTCTGCATTTGTCGTTGTTTGTTTCTGCATTTCAAAAAAAAAAAAAACGAAAAAGCCAAAAAGAGGTAAAAAGGCAACCAAAATCCTGGGATGGACTGAAAACCCGAAAGGGCGGTCCAGGTAAAAAGCAGGTAGTCCGGCTGGTATAGACCAGGGCAAAATTGGACTGGAGTGATGCAATTATATGTGAGATATCTAGCAAAATGAAATGAGTGGCTAGGTGAAAACCCGAAAGGGCGCCTAGGCAAGATGAGCGTAAAAGAAGAAGAGTGATTCTAGGATTTCTCTATATTTCTTGGCGAGGCGTCATAAGAAGGGGAGCCATAAGGAGGACTCGGGTAGGCCACTTTGGAGCGATAAGGAGCTAGATTGGAGTTAGGATTAGTTTATCTTTGCATCACCTGCTTTGGTTGTCTAGAGCTTATTGTTGATATGCTGTAATTGCTAGTGTCATATTGTCTTATACTTCCTGAGGCCTTGGTGTTGATTTAGAGAGTGAACTTTTCTTTAGTTTACTCGGGACGAGTAAAGGTCTAAGTATGGGGGAATTTGATAGGTGTTATTTCATACACCTTTACTAGCAATTATTAGCATGATTTGGAGAGGTTTTAGATGAGTTTTGGTGCTAAGTCTGCAATCCAGATGTTATGGAGAGAAGTGAAGAAATTCAAGGATTTGCAGCTTAGATGAAGCATGAGGATGGATGGAGATGCTGGAGCATTCATGGAGAAGACTACCAACACTTGGTAGGATTGAAGGGCAACAGGAGCAGAGAAGAAGAGAGCTGGAGAATTGAGCTCGCCGCCTCGCGTCAGAAGTACCGCGGCTCGGCGGTGACTCTCAGTAAAGATGGAGCCCGCGCCAGAGGATGCCACCGCCCCGCGGTGGAAGTTCGATACCTCGCGGTGGAATTCGCCGCCCCGCGGTGGCTGTGCTTAATGACCTCGCGCCAGAGACGATTTTCTTTCCTTTTATGTTTGAGACTTTATTTTATTATTATTCTGTTTCCTTTAAATTCCGCTTTAGTTTAACCAAGTTTGTTAAGACTATTTAAGCCCTCTTTCTAGGTTAAGAGGAGGACACACTACGACAGACACACTATTACGGAGACTTGGATTATTTGTTATCATCGTTTTTACTTTTCTTAGTTTTTCATCCCCTTTGATGGGAACTAACCTCACCTTTGTTCTGCTAGACGATTGAAGCAGTACAGTTGATGTGTTTGTGAGATTTCTATTCCTTGTTCTTATCCTTATTTGTATCGGATTGATTATCTTGGTTATATTGATCTTGATTTCTTGTTATTATTCTTAGCCTGATCAACTAGGTTGAATACGTTTTATCAATTGCTAGGATTGCATATAGGGGTTCCGAGTGCATATCTAGTGGCAAACACAATTGTGCGTATAGGGGTTCCGAGCGTATAATTGTGAGTGAGAATCGATTGCATGCTAAGTAGGGGAGTGAGTACTTGTACGTCTTTCTACTTGCATGTATCCTATATCTTTGTGTGCATTGCTATTGCTGTGTTGGTGCTAAAGTACGCTGACAACTGTGAGAATCAGTGGTACTTTATCATTAGCGTAGTAATAAGTCTATTGACAACTGTGAGAATCAATAGTACTCAAGATCAGGGTGGGAACGACTATCAGGATAATTAAAAGAACTTGGACAAAATAGATTTCAGTGATCAAACTTTATCTCTGTATTGTGGATTTCGCTCTAGTGGGACTACTTTCCCTCATTATATTTTCTTCCTACATAAATCAGACTTGTTTGCTTCACTTGTTTACTTTCTTGATAACTAAACCCCCGTTTGTGTTACTTGTCATTCACGGCTGCATACTACATCAAACATTCTCTGTGGGATCGACCCTTACTTGTCTACTATACTTCTGTTTAGTGGGTTTGTTAGGATAATTTACTTTGATAAGGCTAATTAACGACATTTGCTTGTGTATCTTTTAGTCGCGTCAGTCTCCCTCTGAATTTTCATCTCCCTCAACTACAGGATCTGGGATTTTGGTTGCAGGAGGTTTTTTGGTGTTGGGTTGATGAGTTTTTAGGGTTGCACTCTTTCTACTCCTAGTCACAGGCTTCTCCTTGACCACATAAGATTTTTGGGTCTCAGTCACAGGCTTATCCTTGACAATAGAAGGTGTTTGGGTCTCAGTCACAGGCTCATCCAATTGCTCAGAAGGTGTTTGGGTCACCACAGACACATGCTTATCCTTCACCACAGAAAAGGAAAACAAGACAGATAAGTGAAGGGGTAAATTCACATGAACAGAGGATTCACATGTCACACAATTTTCTTCTCGTGAAAACCTAAACCCTAAATTGCCCAATTCCTATTTCCAATTCCAAATCAACTGTGTTCAAAGAGAAATTAGGGATTCAAATACTTACCTAGAAATAGACAGTCGATTTCACTGAAAGTAGCCTCGTAGCCTTCACAAATTCATCCCCTTGCCCAATTCCTCGTAGCCTTCACCAGTCCATCCCCTTCGATTTCACTAAAAGTAGCCTCGTAGCCTTCACCACTTCATCCACTTCACCAGTTTATCCACGCCCAAAATAGAGAGAGAAGAGAGATTTGAAATCAACCCCAGATTATCCAATTGCTCAGATTTGAAATCAACCCCAGAGAATCGATAGAGAAGAAGACCAGAGAATCGAGAGAGAAGACCAGAGAATCGAGAGAAGAAGACCAGATTTGAAATCGGATTTGATTTTTTACCCCAAAAAATTAACCCTAAACAATTAAAATAAGAAGAAAAAAGGAAAAGGGAATATCAGAATAAGCGCGTCCACTCGCCAATACGCGCGCATGGACGGATTTTTTGACGTCACATGGGATGGGGTGGCGTTTGGTTAACGGAGCATGATACATGGGTGGTTTTCGGTAATATCGCATTAAAGGGGCGGTTTTGGGCAATATGGCCCATTATACGGGTGGTTTTCGGTAATTGACCCTATTTATAATGCAATCCCGTTTACAATATAAACTTTCCCTTTTTTTATACAATTTTTAATGTTATTTTAATAGTTAGTCTTGCGTATAAAATCAGACATAAAAGCATACAAGAATACATAAATTATTTGCTTACGATCAAATCGGGTTCGGTTCGGTTTTTGGGTTTGGGTTGAGAATAAGTTAGGTCATTTCGGATAACAGGTCAAGTCGAGTCGAGTCATTACATGTCAGCGAGATGTTCGGGTTAACCAATAGGTCAAGAATGTCATTTTTTAAATATTTTATTCATTATTTAAATATTATTAAATAATTAAAAACTAATTTAAATATGTTAAAATAAGTTGAAATGATTAAAAAAAAATGATAGTACTATTTATTGTTTTAATGTAATTGATATCAGTATACCAAAATCATATTTTTATTTTAATTTATATTAATTTATTAATTTTTAAATTATAAGAATTATATAAGTATAATATTGTTTTTTATAGGATAATTGAGCATATTAAAATTATTTATATCCCATTTATCATATATATATATATTATGTCATATTTTCTTAATACTCCATTTATTTGTTAATCGGTCGGGTTCGGTCTCGGTACATTTGGGTTCGGTAACTTCTAGTTATCTAAAATTTCGATTAGGTCGGGTTTAAAAGCGAGTCGATTAGGTCGATAAAACAAATTCGATTACTTTTTAACAATCTAATGCATTAAATAATTAACGAAAAATTCAAAAGAAAGTTTAAAGATTGTGTGACTAGCTTCTTTTTTCGAGAGAAAATTTTCTATTGTAAATACTCCAATTTTCTTTTCTTTGTTTCCTTACTTTTTTTAATAAGAATACAATGTATTTTTACAAGTGAATTGTATAATTTATACTACATATAATTCATAATCTTCTTTCTTACACGCGATCCTATTATCCATGCAACTTATGCAATTTTATTGACGGTTTTTCTTACCTATGTCCTTAGAGTATAGGTTAAGAATTCATATTTAGAAATATAAATCCTAAAAAAGAAAAGGTGAATCCATTTAAAAAAATTAAAATATCCTAAAAACTAACATATAATCAAAAGTTTCTACATATGTTATCTTAACTTATGCCCTTAGGGCATAGGATAGAAAAATCGTTTTATAAAATCGATTACTCGTTCACCCAGACTCTTTAATTAGACTTTTTAAATTTTATATTTATATAACTTACCTTAATTATATATACAATTATCTTCTTTAAGATTTATCACAAGATATAAACTTAAATATGATGAAAAGTAGAAAAATAATATATATTTTATGAGTTATAACTATAACAATAATATAAAAAGTATATTTTAAAAATATCACTTATTACTACAAGCAGAAGTTGGTATGCAGTTAATTTTGCATGTAATTATGCTGTGTTTCCATATTTCTCTGCTACATTCTCATTTTCATTAGGTGTCAATATGCAACAACCTTAACTTTGATTAATCATCAACAACGATTTACTTTTTTATTTCTTTTTTTTGTGGTTGTGACACTTACACATGCAGAATTGTGTAAAAAAAATTAGCAAAGTTTTGCCAACTATGTGCAGTATAAATATACAAAGCTTTTGTACATTCATCTCCACAACGCATTCATTAAGAGCTTCTTTCTTGCATGTAGGCCACGTCAAATGATATACCGATTTTACACCGCCTTAGACGGCGGTATATAAAAAAATAGAGCAGAGTTTGAAGAAGCGGTTCCGCCTTCATCACGGCCTTGAGAAGATTCTCCTTCTCCGCAACGGCTTCCTAGGCAGCAACAGTACCGCCTCCGACTCCTCTTCCGCCGCGGGCGATGCAATGCTCTCCTCTCAGTCCGGCGTTAGCTGCTCTGTTCCTCAAAATGTGTCATGTTCTTCCTCAACACCAGAGATTCTTTCCGGAAAGAGGGTTGCCACCGCCGCTTCTCGACGTCTCTCTCCTTGATTGCTCTGTTTAAGAGTTCATTAAGAAATCTGGATGTCTCTTCGCTTGAGCTGCTATTCTCTTCGTCTTCAACTCCATTGTTGTGTACAAGCATCTGTTTCAACTCTTCAATGCTCTGCAAGTAAAGAAGATTTCAATAAACAAAACATGGACGAGCAAACTTGAAAAACATAGTAGGCATTACTCATTAGAACGTTGGCGTGGTGGCCTTGCTGATAACAAAAGGACTTCTATGGAATCCAAACGTGCTTCAGAAGGTGTCAAGATTTGGAATACATACTAATCAACATATGAGACCTCTAGATGGTTGAGGAGGGGATAAATGTGAGAGATCATGTTCATTTTGGTCATTTCACAAGCCGACTGTTCTTGTTACTAGTAGATCCCAATTCCACAACATAGTAGACTTTTTGTGGGGGAACTCAAGCGGTGGATAAGTCTAGAAAGGTCAGTTTTGATACATAATCATAGATTAGTTAAATTGCAAAAGTGAATTCGTTTTTCATCTTTGATAGTTGGTATTTCAGGCTTTCCAACACTACTTGCCATTCTTATTCAGGTACTTGGAGATTTGGTTTCTTCTTTGACCCCTAAAGACAGAGAGTATAAATGTAACTAACACAGTTTCATTTGATATGGATTCTAATTTGAGCATACATTTCTGATATTGAGTCGACATAGTTGCTAATATAATGAATGCTTTAGTGTTGGTTAGGAAGAGGAAATAAATAAAAAAATATCCCCAAGTTGTATGTACAATTAGGTTCATCTTGAAATATCAATTCTATGAGTTCACCCACAGAAAGTCTATCTCATTAGCTCCAGCAATAAGACTAAGGAATATAGCAGATGCATCCCACGACACCTAATAGAAGGCTTCATTTGCAATATCAATTCTATTAGTTCAAAATTGTATCAAAGATTGACATTTGAAATAAATTTGTAGCTGCACCAATCCAATCCATACTTCCTCTATACAAACTACAAGAAAAGAAAACCGGACAAAGGACACAATATCAAGCACGTAGGGAGATTCACAACATAAAAGGGAAATATTATCTTCATCCCAAGCAAGAATATTGAAATTGCATAATGGGTATTCAACATTGAATAAGTACCTAAGAAATTAATTTCTATCTTTTTTCCTTGAAGAGTATCCACCTTCTGCACATTCATAAGGCTCAATAATTGTATTCTAAGAACACCTAAAAAGGATTTCATACCTAAATTTGTAATACCCCTCATTTTTCGCAAGGGTATTTTGGTAATTTTCCAAACTCTTGTACTGTAGTCGGATTATTTTCAGAGAAGTTCAGGCATTTTGTAATATGCTTGATCTCTGTAATATTTTCCTGAGTGGTATAAAATACATTCGTCGTATTTTCGGGGCTTAGAATATTCGTTCGGGTACGAATATATTTAACCCGGGGTTTTTAAAACCCATGCCCATACTTTTCCCGGGCAAATAGACGCGGAAAGGCATTTGCCGTGACCGCGGAGACTATCCCACGATCGCGGAAAAAGGTGTGTAAGAAAAGTTGTCCAGAGGGTTTTACCGCGACCGCGGTACAGGTTCCGCAACCGCGGTATGACGCCACCGCAATCGCGGTGAAGTCACCGCGACCACGGAAAATCTCAAGCGCGAACAGCTTTTTCTGCTCCGTCGGATCTCGACCGCCGCATCGCCGTAGTTGCCTGTGGAGACGGCAAATCTGGTCGCTGTAGGCGCCTACCTTCTTGGGCTATATAAGGAGGAAGATCCGGAGGGTTTTGGACACCCCACATCTGAATCAAACTCTCAAATCTCTCTTTCTTTCTCGCCGGAATATTGGAGCTCTCGCCGGAAAACTTCAAGTCGTCGGAGCTTTCGAAGGAGGTGGTGATGCTCTCAAGGTGGTGCTTTGAAGGCACAAGGCGTCCAGAAGTCGAAGCCCTCACAAATCGAGCTCCGATGCGTCGCCCAGTGAGATTTCTTCCTTGTCGTGTCACCGGAGTTCATCGTCCGCGATCGCGGACATGAACACCGCGATTACGGCTGTGACATTGTCGCCCGTGCTCGCGGCCGCTGTCACAGTGTCTCGCGGACACTCGTCCTCGATGACCGCGACCGCGATAGAGCCACCGTGACCGCGGTGTGCCTGGGCACTCGCGATCGTGGCGTTTGGATTTGCGGTCTTGGTCGGGACTTCCGTTCTTTCGATTTCGTTCGATTCTTTCTTTAGATTCGTATATTTTATGTCGAATCTAACTTAGGGTTTCGTTATGGGTCGTTCCGTAGGGATCTGTAATCCGAGTTCTGTCCTCATTCCGGACCCAGAAACTCATTGTTCGATCGTTCGTCTAATCTAAGGCAAGTGGCGGTTCGCTCTTGCTTAATCATTCCATGTTCCATTAATTATCAATTGCTTCCTCAAAAAAAAATATCAATTGCTTCTTAATTGTTAATTAAATCGGAGTGAACTGTTGTTTTCGTTTGGGAACAGATTTTATAAATAACGTGATTAAAATATGATATTATAGTAGGTTGTATATATTGCTAGAAACAACGCTATTATACTTGTTAATGACCGTAATGGTTTTGTTGTGGATTTAAATGTAAACTTTAATGCTAGATTAGCACGAGTATTCGTAGGAACGCTAATTCCTTATGTGGATTAGTCGTTTCTTTATAACTCAGTATTAGTGTGACAATTCTCTAAGGCTTTCCAGATCATGACCCATTGCTTCTTATCCATCTATAAGGATCTAAAGTGTTAAGCACCTTTCTAGTACCATTTGGGTGGACTTAATGTCACCCTGTGTTAAACTTTCATAGTCACTCGAGATCATAAACTTTCGTAGTCATTCGAGATCATAAACTTTCGTAGTTACTCGAGATCATATTGAAAACTTTAACATGAATATACGTTTTATAAGTAAATAAAATAAGTGCGGTTGTGCACATAATTAATATACCCTCGGGCGAGGAGTACAACTTGGAAACTCGCATGGACTTCGGTTGAAGTAAGTCTTCTTTCCAATCTGGATTCGCATTGTGCGGTGAGGTTGGTCGTGGACCCAAATGATCAAGTCGTTTCTAAAACGTTTGTATGAAACTATAACGTTCCCAAACATTTGTCATACTTTCCCCGTAAGACTCAATTCCTTTAGAGTCTTCTTCCAGTGCATGTCTAAACTTTTATCATTCCGTGAAAGTTCCGGGTTATATATCGTTCCTTCGGTTATTATTCGAGGAACAATGATAGTAAACGGTTACGATCACTAGAACCATTCTATTTTCACCCTTGCATAGTCTTTCATTAGACTAACCAACCGGGTTTTATTCCTTGCATGGTTGACTGGTGTCATCCGTCCTATACGGCACATCAGTGGTTGGTCCCCGAAGTCAAAGTAACCTGTTGAAGGAGAAGAGGCTTGCAGACGAAGATTTAAGTATCAGTGTTTTAAGTTGTTAAGTATTACTTTAATATATCTTTATAGAGTAAGGTTCCGGTGCGGAGCACTCTTACGATGCAGACGTGCGGACATGCACTATAGGGCCTTATTTGTGCCCTTTTCCAAAAATTGAGAAAAATGCTTGAATTTTTTTTTTTTGCAAAAGTGCACATTTAAGACGTTAAAGTGCACAAATAAGGCCCTAAAGTGCATGCTCCGCACGTCTGCACCGTAAGAGTGCTCCGCATATGATCCAAACTCTATCTTTATAACCTAGCCATGTTATAGGTTGATTCTTAAAAGTCTTCCGCTGAAATTTTACTCTGTTGTGTAAACGCTACTCTCATTTGATGAGAGATCTTTTAATAAAAAGGGTTGAGTTTCTTATCCAAATGTCTTCCGCTGTTTAATCTTTCATTTAATATAGTTACATATTTAAGTTTAATTGTTCCGATTAAAGCCTGGGGTGGCTTTGGACAGTAATGTCTGAGGTCACTGGCGTGTGGCACAACCGGTATAAATCGGGGGCGTTACAAAATTCAACAATGATGAACACTAGCTTGCCATGGACCATATTTCTCATTGCTATTGATATTGTTACAACTTACAACAATATAAGCAGCAGATCATGAAACTCCATACACATATAGCACAATTCCAGAATGATTACACACTACTATTTTGTTTTTGCTAATATGCAACCCAACACAAAAGGAAACCAATAAAACGCAATATGAGCCAAAGGAAAATCATAAGTCCTAAAAAAGCTAATAACCGATTCCAGATCAATACACAATAGTAACAATTTCTCATATGTCTCTTCTCCAAACCATCATCACCAATGACCAGAAACACGGAGACCGGAATATAAATGCTACCAAAACTAATCGTATCCATACGACAAAGACCAAACCCTAACGTGACAAACACCGCATCAATAGGAGCACAAGGAAAACCCTAACTCCTGATAAAAACACACCAACATCAAATGCGATGTATACCTGTAATCGTCGGAAGAGCATGAGTAAGAAGAGTAGTTGTCGGAAGAAGAATTATGCTTTTGGCGCTTTGGCCTTGAAACTCTTTTTGTCACGGATCTTGAGCGATTCCCTATCACGATGGTGGCGGAGGCGACGGTGTTACAGGAATTACGAACTCGGTTCACTTTATCAGTTGTTTAAAATAGTGGTTTACTTAAACCCAAATTTCCCTATATGTAATCTCGTATGGCCCTTGGCCTCAGTTAACCAAATACAAATCAAATTCTCAATCTCCAACTCTCTCTTTTGTTCTTCATGTTTCCATTCCCTTCGAATCAGATCTTCCACCCTTGTATCTGATTTCTAGGCCTGGATTCACCTAGTTTCGGGCTCGATTGGGGCTCATAGCTGGGATCTATCTTTAGTATTGGGTTTTACTGCTTCATTGGTATCAGAGCCATCGGCTCCTATGGTGCGCTTCATGGCTGAATCAAAGGTCTCAGGGCGGAATTTGGATGAGATGTTCTCAGATACGAGGAAGCCGATAGTCGGAACTCCATGGTGAGTTTCGGATCTCTCAACCATGGTTGATGAGGTAAGAGATCGAACGATCCTTGTGAAAATTAAGTCTCAATTGCATTCCTGGAGTGATCTAGATATTCGGCATCTCCTTTCTGAATTTGGAATGGTTGAGGAAGTGAAATTCCTACTAGTGGAAAGTGAATTTCATTCGCAATTTGATTTCAAACAATATATGATAGTGAATGGTCTTACTACTACTACCAAGACGGTTGGTTCGTTCATCAGAACTGCTGTGAAATACAAATCCATCGGGAAGATGATGTTATTAGTTGGAATACCCAACGAATTTATAAGATTAAGGCTGCTTATGTGGTTAGTGATACTCCTAAGGTGACAAGTGTTGATAGTTTGCTTAAGGAGAAGGTGAAACAGGACAAACTGATAACTCAGGGAGAAGAGTCATCTCAGTTTGTACTAAAGGGTGAATCGATTTCAGCAAAAGAGCCTTCAGATCAGACTGTACACCAAGTGCTCGACAAAATGCCAAGGTCATTTGTCAGTGGTGAATTGATATTTCTGGATGAAATTGAAAATATAAATGAAGAGTTGGTAGATGGGTTTAACTGGGAGGCTCCACCAATGAGCTCAATTGAGAAAATAAATGGTGTGAAGGTTCTCAAGGAAAGCAAATTAAGGGATACGATACCTAGAAATCATGCAACCAAGTTACTAGATAAATTTCATGAGCAAGAGTTAATGATGAATGGTGTTGTATGTGTGATTTGCTTCGATCCAGGAGGACATAAATTACAACGTGGTAAAGATAATGAGTCAACTGAGAAATCTGATGAGTTGGAAACTCTTCCAACACCCCGGGTTGTATGGTTAGAAGAAGCAGCTAAAGAAAAGGAGAAGAACTCGATATTGTCTTCACTCACTGAAGCAAAAAACTCCAAGACATATTTTAAATTCACCATGTCAAGTATCAATAATGCTCTGTTATTATAATTTAAAAACTGCATGGCCAGATCAGAATATGAGGCTCTGATTGCTTTCCAGCAGATGCAGTATGCTGGTGTGGAGCCGAACAGGGTCACCATGGTGAATGCCTTGATTGCTTGTGCTGGTTTGGGTGCACTCGAGATGGGTGTTTGGATACATGATTGTGTGAGGAAAAATAGCTGGGAAATGGATGTAATATTAGGTACTGCTTTGATTGATATGTATGGGAGATGGGGAAAGATTAAAGATGGAATGAAGGTCTTCAAAATGATGAACAACAAGAATCCTTTCACATGGAATGCTCTAATCAAGGGCCTAGCTTTAGCCAAGAGTGGCGAGGAAGTCGTTAGTTGGTTCTTTCAGATGGAAAGAGAAGCCATTAAACCTGACGAAGTAACTCTAATCACGGTTCTTAATGCTTGTAGTCAGTCAGGGCTTGTTGACATAGGAAGAGAGATTTTCAGCTTATTGGTTAATGGTAAATATGGATTTGCACCAGGAGCAAAGCATTATTCCTGCATGATTGATCTCTTAGCACGTGTTGGCTTTCTTAAAGACGCTCGTGATCTCATGGAAAGAATGCCTTGTGAGCCGACAAATGTCATGTGGGTGCGTTGTTGGCTGGTTGTAGAGCTCATAAGGACTATGAATTGAGCGAGTCTGTTGCTTGGAAGCTTGTAGAGATGGAGCCAGAAAATAGTGCACACTATGTTGTGTTGTCCAATTTGTATGCTGAGATGGGAAGGTGGGCTGATGTTTCACATGTCAGAGGTTTAATGGAGGAGAGGGAGCTTATGAAGGCTTTTGAGGTAAATGACTTAAAGTATGCACCTCTAGTGTTGGTTATAAATGAATTTAGTGAATTTATTAAGTTTCCAAGTGAGCTCCCTACACAAAATGTAAGAATGGTGGATCATTGCTTCTAGTTGATAACTCAATTCGAATAAAGTTTACTGAAATGACAAATGTGTTTGGGATCTCTCTACTTAGTATTGTTGCGAATGAACCCGATCCTTTTGCTATAGAATTTGACCATGATAAGGGAGATACTAGACTGCTGAGCTTGTTGTTAGGAATTGATCTGTTTGGTTCAGTTGCTTGCATAAAAGTCTTCTGTTTGGACCCTGGGAGAGAAGAAATGTTGTCTGCTTTTGATGATTTCGACTGGTGTTGTACTGGCATCAAATTGAGTTATGGTGCTACTGAATTACTTGCATATGACTATGATTTTGTCAAAGCTGAAGTTATTGGGCTCAACTACAAGATGTCCTTTGGCCTCACTCATTTAATCCTTGGGAAGAAGTTGATTGCATCTTCTGGGCATGAGATAAACCTAACCTCTTGTATAATTGAACAAATATTTTATGTTGGAGGGGCTACTGCAGTGGTACATGGTCATCAGGAAGGAATAATTTTGATCTTCATTTTTTATCTCGGTGGCACAGTCAAGCTCAACACAAAGTGGCTGGAGACTGAGTCTTATGGAGTTCTCATGGCGCTTTTGTTGCGCTTCTTCTATGCATACACTGTTCAGTTTATGATCCTTGGGGACAAGGATTATTTCAATCGAGGAGTATTGTTACAGGAATTACGAACTCGGTTCACTTTATCAGTTGTTTAAAATAGTGGTTTACTTAAACCCAAATTTCCCTATATGCAATCCCGTATGGCCCTTGGCCTTAGTTAACCAAATACAAATCAAATTCTCAATCTTCAACTCTCTCTTTTGTTCTTCATGTTTCCATTCCCTTCGAATCAGATCTTCCACCCTTGTATCTGATTTCTAGGCCTGGATTCACCTAGTTTCGGGCTCGATTGGGGCTCCTAGCTAGGATCTATCTTTAGTATTGGGTTTTACTGCTTCAGATGGCGGCGGTCATCGTGAGAGGAAGATGATGACGTGTCCGAGGAAGACGTCATCGTTGATGGCTAAGAAGCAGCCATGGATGGGTACGAAGAAGGGAATGGGGGAGCTTTAGGGTGGAAAGTTGAGAACTTGAAGAGCTGATATTAATATTAAATAGTATTACATAAATTAAATTGTCTAGGCAAACTAAACGGCGTCGTATGGCTCCATCCGTCGATCCACACTCCTCTGTAAATACAAGTAGGCTTTCTTTGGTAAAACAATTTTTAATACAAGTGTAATTTCACTCGGATTTTTACATTATATATATTAAATTATAAATATTAAAAATTAATTAATTTATTAATAAATAAATTCAGATAATATTAATATTAAATAGTATTACATAAATTAAATTCTTCATTTCAAATTTAAAGATTGATCGTTTGTATTTAAAGTGATTCATTTTAGGGATATCAATTGAACCGTGATAAAATTGTAACATTAGGTTATGCAGTTTCTATCATTTGTATCTTCCATGATCGGTTACTGTTTTAGATCATATGGTTGCTCACAAATGAAATCCCCAAACTATAGTATCTTTTAGGGTGTATTTGGTTGTTGGGGTTAAGGGATAAGGTATGGGGTTGGGAGGGGTTGAGAAATTATAACCCAAGTTTAATGTTTGGTGTGTGTTTTTTTTAGAATCAAGCCAATTCCTTTAGTTCTACTGTAATGATTAATGAGTGGTCCTGATGAATTAAGTTATAACCTGGTATTCAGATAGCGGTGAGTCTTTGATAAATCATTGGTGCATGCTTCACACATGGAATTTGAGATTTTGATGTTGTAATATTTCTTAAAATCATTTGCTAGGTTTAGTGCACAAAAGCAAGTATCTCTCGATGAATATTTATCGACTCTCTTTGATTCAGAGAAAATTATATATCCCCAGAAACAAAGCCATAAAAAAAACATACAAGCATTTGAATCAGTAAAAGCTTTCCATGCTTCTTCAACTATGTGCTCCCTGAGAGATATCTCGATCCTTCTAAGCAAACAGTACCTCTCACTTAAAATCACATACACATTCAATACAAATTTGAGCTTACAAAGTCTCTTATATAGACGTATAGAAAGAATCATCTAGATATTAATGTTCTAACATAGAGCTTTCATAAAATAAGATCACAATATTTATGGTAATAAGATCTTCGTAATATCCTTTTCTATAAACCGAAAATAAAAATCTTCTTGGGCGCATTTATAAAAAGGCGATATGCGCAATTCTTTAACAACATATCTAATACATATACATGCCCTTTATCAGATATTGAAGATTATACATCTTGATATAGCTCTATTTTTTCCATCTTCTTTAAGATATCAACTTTACTGTTGAGATTTTGAAATGCTTCCTTTGGGCTTGAAAGATCTGTTTGCTTGGATTATATGTCTTTAATCCTCTTCTAATAATTGATATGCAAATTGAGTCTCTCACCACCTCTTGAAATTAATCTTTGTCTACGACTCAACATATGAAGCATTGTGTATAGAAGCTCCTCATTCTTCTTGACATCGGATACCAAAGATTATACATCATACTCAAGATCTAGCTCTTTAATTTTCTTTAATCTTTCTACTTTTATATTGAGATTCTTAATGCTTCCTTTGTGCATGAAAGTTCCTTTTGGTTGGGTATTACGAGTTCTAATTTCTATTGCAATGTTTTAATATGCAAATTACAATAGTTCTCTTTGTTTGTGACTTCACGTGTGACAATATATTAGTGATCTTATGATATAAAAGTATTATATTTTTCACAATAGTTTACTAGTGATTTATTAATATAATTATATTTTAATAGATTAAAGACCTTGTATGTTAAGCTTGATTTATAATGAAATTTCTAAGGTTTATATTCTGATGATGGTTTGGTTTTGTTCAACTATGATGTTACCTAGGAACAATTATGCATAATTTTGGTGGATCAATTGATTAATTTATGGTGGGATGCTACCTGTGTTTCTGTTGAATTCTTTGAGAGCCATCAGCACCTTGAGATTATTGTGTAAAGGTGATTCTAATTAGTTGGAGCAGATTAATTGGTTACTTATGGTGAAAGATTGTGGGTGTGAGTCTCGATCACATTCCTATCTTCAGCTCAATCTCTTTCCTCTCTTGTCCACTACCTGCTAATATGGTAGTCCATAAAATTCTAAGTTTTTTTCTTTTGCTTCCACTCAATCCGATTGATCCTCTTTCCTCTCTTGCAATGAAAGCTTCTTGTCAACAATAAGCATTTATTTCAAGTTTCTACTTACTTTGGCCATTGTCAATTTCCAAAATCAGCCAGAAGAGCCTCAGTTCTTCAAGCTCTTTCTTCTTGCATTCCTTCTTTGACATTTGTCTCTCAAGTCTCTTTCATTGGTAAAGGAGTTCCAGGTGCCTTTTCCACAATGGACTCAGGATGCACAACCTCCTTTTCGGGTTCATGCTCATCTTCTATATCCTCGTCACCTATATTGTGCATGTCATCTTAGCTTTGAGAATCCTGTTATTTGATGCATTTGATTATTAAATCACATACTGACATTATATATGTTATTATGAGGGTGCAATTTGATGAGCTTGGTGTCCTTGTCCTTATCAGTGGTGGTGCGGCCCTTGGCCCTTCGATCAAGGAGCGACTCGAGCTTAAGCTTCGTGACGACTCCCTTTGATGGATTGCAGGTATTGCCAACTGCATCATTAAAAGTTGTGCACCTTCAGTCTCACTTTTCAGTAACTTTGTTGTTTTTAGAGTTGTATGTACAATTAGGTTCATCTTGTCAAAGGCTCTATCATCCTTTTTCTGATAATAAAGCTCGTTTACGGAAAAGAAGATTAAGAAGATTCATTGATAAGAAAATAGCTTGAATTACAATGATGAATTCAAACACAATAGAAATATAAAGCATCAACCATGTTCAAAGACATCCCCAATAACTATATCTTGCGAAAGGAGGCTGCTAAGTGGGAGGAAATGCAGTTTAAACATCATGACAAATCTTCAACACCAGGCTCTCATCTCATCTACTACGAAATTTTGAAAATGAAGAAAGTCCTACAAATGAAGACTCGGTCTTGTTTCAATGAAAGCCCGATATGTGCGGCCGTACCATCTTGCACGGTGGAGCCAAGTATAGAGCCACTGGACGCGCTTTTGTTGTCCGGCATAAATGCTACAAAATATTCATTATAAACTACATTAACTAAGTTTAACTAAAGTGTGTAATCTAATTTGCTCTAAATATGCATCTTTTTCTTAATAAACAAATTAGGCAACCGATACACATTTTAATGGAAAAAAGCGATGCACATATATTCTAATTTCCATGTATATTTTAAGCATAAGTTTATGACCATTTTCTTTTCTCACACTTACAACAAGTCTCATGTATATAGAAGAGTTTAAGGACATAACAACAAAATCAATGGAGGTGAAAGTGAAAAATAAAGAATCCAACATATATATCATGGAAATGCAGAATCAAATATATATGTTAAGGGGTGATGATTGGCTTACTGAACCTTTGTATCAACATATTGTTGTGTCTATGTGTGTGATGTGCTGGTGTCCTAAATTGAATGTGACTTTTTATTATAATTTTTTTGGGACTTTTTGTTATTGTTTTGTATAATATGGTAATTGGTATCTTTTCCGTTAGCTTGATCATGTTTGGTTGGCAACATATTGCACTTAAAAATACTATAATATAGGGTGTTAGTCCATCAAACCCAACTAAAAAATACAATATTTTTATAAGAACTTTCTAACTTTTGCACAATATACATGAAATAGTCTTGAGTAACTATACCAATGAGAATCGAGTTATAGATTCATTAGCCTTGGTGGACCCAGTATTTTCTCACATAGTTTTGAGCCTCATCTAGTCCACCATATGCATGTTGTTTTATCCACATTCTAACAAATACAAAAACCATTGGATGTTGGGAACTATTGAAGCACTTCTGGTATTACTATGAATGAAACATTTAATCAACTAACTCTTCAAAGGAATACATTGTTGTGTCGTTTAACAATTTCTTGAACCAATGATATGTCAAATTCATAAAACTTTTTACCATTGTCTCATTATGATTAGAAAGAAAAAAACAATATTTCATATAGTAAACAAACTAATTATCAATGAATAAACAAATAAATAAGTACTGAAAAGAAAAAAAGGACTTACTTTGGATCATGTTGGCTTGATTTATCTTCCAAGAGGCTCTTTTTCTTCTCAAAAGTTCTAAACAACTCCTCCAAACTCTTGTTGTTATATTCTCTCCATAGGAAAATAGCAGACATCGTAACCATGAATTATCGAGATGTTTGGGCAATACAGCCTCTGCAAATTCAACATAAGTATGGGATTTAGTTCTGTAAAGTAACTAAATCATCATCAGAATGGAAATATTATCATATTTACAGGTTTTCATCACATATTGAACATAAGAATAATCAAGCAACATAAGACTTCTTGACATCTTTGTAACTACTATTTCTCAATGACAGCACCATGTCAATAAATTACACCAGATAGTTATCAGAAAAGTAGTAAAATCATACTTTTTATTTGGCACAACATAATGTCTTTCGAAAAAATAGTTTTTGAATATCCGTCTGCACCTCTATATATTTCTCATCTTAACCAACGCATATTGTTTTAAGAAAATGCTGTTTTACATGATTTGCTTGCTTACAAAAATTCGACAACATTAACATACAACGTGTCCATCTCATAACTAAGATCCACCAAAGATTTCAACATCCACAAACATACTACGACATCCCCATGCGAAGCACGAGGTACAAAACCTAGTACAACTTATTGTAGACTAGTGGGTGAGTGGTGCGTTAATGCATACAGATTCCGTATACTTGTTAAGTATGACAAATTTGTTCAGTTTAGATATAGGGTATGTTCGGTTCGCCAGTTAAGTCGACTTAAATTGACTTAACTGAACTTAATTAAAATTTTAAGTCAGGATGACTGAACTTACTTACAAAGTCCGTTCGGTTTGCCAAAAATTTAAGTCGACTTAAAGTGACTTAAAATGACTGAACTTACTCAAAAAATTTAAGCTATGAATCCTGACTTTTTTTATTTGAGGTGACTGAACTTAACAAAAAAAACATCCAACCCCTAGTTTAGTTTTATTGAATTTAGTCATTTATTTCAGTTCAGTTTCAGTCTAGTTCAGTCGTCAGCTTAAATTTTACCTTACAGCTTCAGTTCAGTTTTGTACCCAGTTCAGTTTCAATTTAATTTAGTCTCTGCGAACCGAACAGACCCATAGATGTATTCTTCCCTTTAGATTTGAACTAGCATGTGTTCTCGTGTCTTGCACGGGTATGTCCATATATTTTAAGAATGAATTTAAATTTATTTATAATATGTAAAATATTAAAGATAATTTCTTGATTGGAATAAGTTATATAAGGTGTAATGTATGATGAAAATTGAAGGTAGATGTGTGAATTTATATTGATAGAAGAAAATATAAATTAGGAATTTTATATAATTATTAAAATATAAAATTACACTAAAATAAAATTGCATATTGTATTCTTTATGGAGTTTACGGACAATCTATGCACACTGCGCATACATATGCGTGCATGCGCAATGCGCATATATACACGTGCACATGCGTAGTGCGCATACATACGCATATGTATGCGCGGTGTGCATACATATGCGTGTGTATACGAACTGCGCATATATACGAGTATGTATGCGCGTTCCACTTTTTATATAGTTGGTATAATTAGTAATATATGATTCATGATGCAGAAGTGAGAATACACATATTAAAAATATTTGAAATAAATATGTGATATACTTTAACCACTTTTTTCTTTTAATTAGTTATACAACTAATAGTCTTTATTACTAAAATTAAATTTATATGTTTGTTATTCAATTATTTGCATTAAATTCTTAGTTTATGCTCCATTTTTGTATACAAATTTGCGAATATTTTTTCAATTCTAATCATATAAATATCAAAAATTGAGCGTACACTTTACCATATCAGTTTTTAAAAATAATATTTAATATTTCAAAGCAAATTTTTATTAACGAAACTAGTATAGATCGTAAAAATTGGCCTTGTACTTGTTGTCTGGTGCTGTTGATTTTTTTTTTTATAATATGGGTATGTATGTTAGTGTTGTACATAATTGTCACACACATAAGGATAACCTCTTAATAGATTTTCTTAAAACAAGCCATACAATTCTCCTAACGAATCAATTTATATCCTTATAAACTGTATGTTTGTTTATTTGTTTGTAGTGTTTTATTAATCTAGACATACTATTCATTAATACAAAGTTATAACAACCTCTTAAATATAAATTAGAAATTGAAGCCCGTGCTTCGCACGGGCCATTTGTGTATATGTAGTGTCACGGTATACAAAATAAGTTTATAATACATGGATCATTGTTTTGTTTTTTATGTTATAAATATATTATTTGATATTTATTTAAATGTAAGTATGTTAGGTATAAGAAGTTATGATTGTACATCAGAAACGGATTATTTTATTTTTTATAATTTTGGTTAAAAGTATAATTTTAATTTTGAATTACAGTGGAAGTTTGTTTTTGTAGAGATGTGTTTATATTTTGATGAAAGTTTTTGTGAATATTTTAGAAATCTTCTATATCTAATATAAAGTTTGTATTTTTGTGCATTAAGTGTGTTCATTCAATACCATACAATTTTTGTTTATAAGAGATCGTTTGTTTATTTTTTCTAAGACTTAGGGACTATTTTATTAACAATATGTGTTTTGATATTTAGTTTGTAATTGTGACTAATATTGAATAGAGTATTTGATTTTGTTTTACAAATATTAATTTATCTTATATCGATGGTTTTCTAATAATATTGCTAAAATATTTATGTTATGTACTTTAAATAAGAAATAATTTTTTATATTGTTGTATAATAGACACCATTAGAGGTAAATTTTTTATAGTATTAAAATTTGACCATAGTTTATTTTATGATAAAAATTTGAATAAAATAAAGATAATAATGTAGAACTCTTACTTACTTATATAAAAAATGGCCTTTATTTCTTTTGAATATAAACATTTTTTGATAAAACTATTACTTTATATTTAGGTATATATACAAATCCTGATTGTGATAATAATAATAATGAGAATGCATTAATTATAGTGTTTTCGATGGGAAAAGAGAGAAGTTTATAAAATTGAAAGTATTTATTGAGGCAAAAAATATAATTATTTTTGTAGTATAGAAGATAATAATGAGAATGCTCTTTGTTATGATGTATATGTTATATTCACTCTTTTGGTACATTAGCGAAGGACATTAACTACATCTAATTGAGTCAATCAACTTTCCTATCTTGACTTGATTATACACAACAGGGTACTTTTGGACCATTCTAGAAAAAAATGCAATATGTAGAGCACATTTAGATTGGAACAAAACTTGTATACTTGTTGGTTCAGCACAAGTTAAAACTTAGGTGATATTAGGGTGTTATTTAATCATTAGAATATTTTGATACGATTAAATCTGGTTGAAGTATGCAAGGGAATGCGACAGATGGAACATGTAAAGCTTGATGCTAGTATAGAAAAGTACTTCTAATGATGTTTGCAACAACTACACAAGTAAAATATGCATTAATCAATGTAAACATAATGAAGTGCGAGATCGACATAGAACATTGGGATCTGCTTTTGGATAACTTGGGAGTTATTAGGACAGTCAGATGACAAAAGTTGTACCTTTGTGTTTTTGTTTTCATTCAGCAGTCTTCTTCATTAATGTTTGGTATTCAAACCTCTTGGCAGAGATCGAACGTTTGATGAAGAAAATTAAACTCATAATTTGTAAACTTACCTTCCAAAGTATTTATTGGTCTATAATGTGAATATGGGCCTTGATGGTCATTCTGTTGTATGCTATGAAGTACTGCTTTCGTAATGTGGAAAATCTTTAGTTGACACACCTCATGTGGGTTATTTACTATAAGAAAGTCTTAAATGATTCTTTTGGCAGTCTTTTCAGAGCAAGGGGTTTTGGATTCCGAAAGATGCTCCATGCTTACCTGATGGGAAGATGGCTTATGATAATTCTTCAAGAATTGAGTCCAAGCGTGCACGTCAGTGGTTCATGGATGGGGATGAAGCAGAGCTATTTCCAAATAAAAAGCAAGCAGTAGCTCATTTTCTGGGATCCAAAACACGACTCTTTCTCCCTGGGTAAAGGCTCCCAGTTTCAGTTCAGTCCCTTCACATTATAATGATCGATTGTTCGATCCTGAAACAACCAGAGCAGTGAGTTTTGATGAGAGAAACATCCCATCAATTAGTCCTATGCATTTGAACATGGGGAGAAAGGCTATTGATTCTGTATTCAGTGATACCCCTTTTGGCCTATCAATCTCTCATACTTGAGATGATTCCGAAAGATGCTCCATGCTTACCTGATGGGGAGATGGCTTATGATAATTCGGATTCTAGACTAAGCTGAAGAAGGTGCAGCATCACCCCAAAACGACGTCTTCTTTCCTGTTTTAGAAACCTTCTGAAGAACCGCCTCAGGATCCATGCATGTTGCCATTGACGGTCACCTTCTTCTCCTTCAAGTCCACATTGAATGATTCTACACCTGCAGAAATCACAGCACAAGCCACCAAACAATCATATTCATCTTAGTTATTAGTTTTTGTTATTAAGGCTGGATTAAACATGACAGCAGGATATATTTTATAAGGAAACAAACCTTCCATTTTCCCCAAAACTCTCTCAACTCCCCAAACCTTCCATTAAACTACTCACAACTGCAGCTAGAAAGCGCTAATGGTAGTTTTCATCCCCAAATTCAAAGCCTGTTACTTTCGGGCAGTCTTGGCAATATCCCCAAGTGGCTCCGCCAATGATGAAAATTGAGACAGAGAATTGGAGAAGAAGAGGAGCACATACCAAACCATGGGCGCCGCAAGGGAAGAATTGGATCGGAGCGTACTTGTTAGAGATCTAGAAGAGGTTGCCGATGAATTCTCCGAACTATACTTCTTCTGCTGCTCGAAACGATCGAGAATTCCGAGATCGACGACCGCCGCTACCATCTCCTGATGCCGCCATTGATAAATAGAGATTGAACCTTCAAACTGTGACACACTTGTCGCAGTGGTAACACCAATACTGTGACTGATCGGACACCGCAATCGGCGTCGGAGCTTGCGCTGGAGATGCCGTTTCGTCCATCTACCAATTAGAGAATCCCGGACAAGAGCCCGTTGATTTCAGCGTAGCCCTCCCCCATCTTCAAATCCTTCCACTGCAAGGGCCTCTCGAGGTTAAACGTGCTTCCTGAATGCGAATCCGTGACCGATCCATTTGACAGATTCCCGTTCAAAGCCGACTTATCACCCTGATTGATTTATGCGGTTGCGCTGGATGTCCATTTCCGGGGTAAATAGAAGTGAGGGTATCTGAGGCAGCAAAACCGTATTTATAGTGGCAAGGATGATGAACACCATTGATGTAGGCTAAGTTAAAAGGTCTATACTTGACTGGCTTCTCTGCCTCTTCATCCTCCGTGATTAAATGTATTAATTATATGTCTTTAACTGAAGGTAGGCAGGTATAGGGGTTAATATTCTTTGAAGGTTAACACACATTAATCACATATTGGTGAGCCTTTGGCCCAATAAAAAAGGTGGACATTTGGTTAGCACATGTTTGTTGAGCCAAATATTATAATTAAGGCCAAGTCTCAGATTATTTTTCTAAATTTACCTTAATACCTCATAATTTTGATGGGCCCAAAATGTTATATGTATTTCACTAATGAGTGCTTGAAGGAGAACATTAAAGTGGACATGAAGCCAACTTTTAAATATATATTGATATTTGTTTTGATGTGTATCATCACCTTATTTATGTTAATCTCGTAATAATTCATTTAAATATTTTGGATTTGCAAACAAAAAAAGATTTGATAGTAAGATATTGATGTATAACTAATAAGATTTTTAAGAAATGGGTTGATATCAAATAATCGGGGTTATATGTTGAATAAAATGGGTTGATATAATTTACAAAAATCAATAATTGATTATTATTTATTTTATTATATGTTTGTTAGAGGTTGTTAAGATAATTTATTTAGATATTTGGTGATAAATTAAAATTAAGTTAGCTAAATTATAAAAGCATACAAATTAAAAAAAAAAAAATTATCATAAAATAATATGTAAGATTTATAGGAATAGAATCGTTCTAAGAGTTCAAAAAAAATAACTTTAATATATAATAATATGTATGAATACATAGATTCTTATATACTATATGTTTGTTTACATAAGTGTTGTTCTTCACACCCTTTTTTTCTTTTTTCTTCACATATTTAGTATAGTATGACATTTTTACCCTTATTCCTTCCCCCATCTCGTCGCATAACTATCCGCCTGTTTCCGGATGTGGAATAAAATATTGCCCAAGTGTCCTTCGTTGCCATCAGTTGAGTCGAAGAACAGGATGTCTCCCTTCATTTGCCTAAAACTATTATATAGAACAAAGAGGGTTGGTAATTAAAATCTTTTTGGATTCACTGATGATTGGTACGTTGTTGCACATGTCATTCAAAATCTTTTTTAAAAAAAAATTGCAAATGATTTTGGATTTTTTATGCTGGAGATTGGTAATTAAAATTACGAAACAACTTTTACGACTATTGCTCGTCTTATCAATTCGAAATTTGGATGGGACCCAATTTTTCAAGTTAAAAATTACAGCACAGCGAGTGCAAGAGCAGATCATCTTTGCTTGGTGGCCGGCGGAAAAACGAGAGTACATATAGAACAAAGAGGGTTTAAGGGTATCTTATTAATTTTAGTTGACACGAGGTTATTTTAGACATTTTGACATGTGAAGAATATTTATTTTATGTGAAGACTAACATATCCCTTTGTTTATTTATTTATAGCACTACTACAATATTGAACTAATGTAACGGCTAAGTGCAGCGGTTTAGGCAAATGAAGCGGTTTTTTGAAGCGGTTTAACAATTGCATCGGTTGTGCTACGGTTGTTTAGCTGTTTAGCTTAAAGCAACGGCTATTGCAACGGTTAATCTATAAATAGTCAAATACAGCGGTTAATAATACATATTGCAGCGGTTGTTAAAGTGTAAATTTTTATTGAGCGCGCTTCTAAATCTCCTGGCGCCATATTATTCTTTTCTTGAACCCAAGTTGACCTAGGTTGCGTTGGGTTTTTTATTTTCAGTTCTTTTCTTCTAGAAAGCAAGGAAGGAGAGGGTTGATGCTCAATTTCTGAAATTCGAAGGAGAGGGTTAGGGTTATCCACTTCTGTAATTCAAAGGAGAGGATTAAGGTTCTCTATTACTAAAATTCAAAAAAAATGGATATTTGGAATGGGATAGGGTTCTTAGTTTGGGTGTTGCTTTCATCTAATTTGAAGAAAAGCAAATTCGAAGGAGATGGTTGTGGCGCACGTGGGATAGGGTTCTTAGAGGGTTGAAGTTTTTTTTTAATTGTTGATTCTAAATGTATGAAGTAAGCCAGAATACCCTTTTTTCTATGAAGTAAGATCACCCATGTAGTTTTCCTAATCGTCTTCTGGAGTGATGATAGAGTACAAAGTTACATTCACTTGATCATAACACTGATATAAATCATACAATCTATTAAAGACCAAACACTGCAGATTTTGTGAGATTGGATCAAGATATATTGTCACCATTAGCGGGAAAGAAGCAGCTCTATACATATGAGACCGTCAACTTCTGGGAGCAGATCAAAACTCCAGGGTATCATTTCAACACTTCGTATTATTTGTACAATTTCTGGCCATCCAATCTTATATGATCACTAACTTACATTACTATTTTCAATTTTTCCATTCACATTTGGCAACAAAGAATGTCTTTGAGGTGTTTTGCTTTGTATCTTGCACACTTTCGTTCCACTTCCTCCCATCTTCTGGCAAGTGGAGACGGTACAAAGAACGCTCTGATCAGTGGCGGTGTATATTCATCCATCTGCAAAAGTACACCCAACTGCAAAGGTAACTTTATAGGACTCTTTCAAAGATGCATTATGTATATACTGCAACTCCTCTAAACTCTAAATCTCTAATTGGTCATGGAATATATCTTTTACAGATTGGGCCAAATGTCTCTGTCTCGGCAAATGTTTGTATAGGAGCCGGTGTTAGGCTTATAAACTGCATTATACTGGATGATGTGGAATTGCATATATGAACTTGAAGAAAGCTAATGAAGCTTGCTTGGCTGAAACTCATCCTTGAACTGCTTTTGGCAGGAAAATGCAGTTGTTATGAATGCTATCATTGGATGGAAATCATCAATTGGAAGATGGTCGCGTGTCCAGGCAATTTTGACAGCCTAATCAAAATTTCTCTCTATGGAAAAGATAATGATTTGCATACTGAGAATGGATTTGTTGAGATTTTTCTCATTATTGTCCCATATGAATTTTGGTTTTGTGCTCATGAACTTCATTAACTATTTTATATCTATATACGGATCCTAAAGAGAAGGATTTCTTTCTGAAGCTCCAAAACCAGATTTGAACTTCTGGTGAATAACACAATTCAGGTTGAGTACAAAGTTGAATGGTAATTCTCTTGAAGATGCGAGGCTTCAGAGATTAGGTATCCAAGTTGATAGTATATATTTTACTGCACCAAATTACCAATGCCATCTTTACAACTACTTATATTTCTTTGTGTTGTTTTCAAGTGTTAGCTCAAGTTGAGCTATTTGTTGTTGCACAGGTTGAAATTGCCAATTTGTGGTACATAAATGTTTGCCTGTCATGTTATTGCATTTTGCATTGAGTATGCATACTTTTGTACATTTGGCTGTTCATTCGTTAGGAAACTGCATTGATGTGGCTAATATTCATCTTGCTGTAATTTTGAATTTTATCTGATTCTCCAATGTTTTCAAGTTTAAACTATAGGCAAATTCCTTTTTTATAGTGTTTTATATGCATGTGCTTTAGCATAAATTTACTTCTCTTATATGGCAAGTTATTAATCAAGTTGATATTTGTTTCCCCAGTGACCAGAGCAATTTGTGTAATAACTGCAAGCGGCCTGGTCATTTTGCAAGAGAATGCCCAAATGTTGCAGTGTGCAACAACTGTAGGCTTCCAGGGTAACAAAATCATGCACACTTTTGTCTTTAGAAGTTTCTAGTTTGAAAGTTGAAAAGTCTTGAGCTTACAGTGTTCCCTTATACTATCAAACTTGATCACAAGCACATTGCAGCTGAGTGCACTACCAAGTCACTATGCTGGAACTTGTGGAAAGGCTGGCCACCTTGCCAGGGAATGCTCGAACCCTGAGGGGGGTCTCCAGGAGATATGAGACTCTGCAACAATTGCTTCATAATCATCCTAGATGATTTATTGAATAATGTTGATTTTTGAATTGGCAATTAAAGTCTTTGAATCCATCATTTTCTTATACTGAATTTTAGCACCTATGTTGGAATGGAACTCTTTGGAACGTCAGTTCCCATGGAGTTCCCTTCCTCTGTTTCTCTTGTTTTGACGATGACAAACACGTGAACTTAACTGGCTATTCTAGTGCTTTATCTACAGCTGAAAATATAAGGGAACCAAGTCCAAAGTGAGCGAAGATGATGATCGAGGGAACTGGATGGGAACCGCATCTGTGTATCTACCTGCGTATCCACAGAATCTTTGTGAAGATTTGTTTCCGGATTTAATGCGCCCAGCTGAAGTCCTTAGGCGGCAAGATACACATAGATTATCTTTATATGATTGTGTATATTGTAATTCGATTAAGAGAATATTTCTTATCTTATCTTAGGTAAGAGATGATATACCAATTCATGGATTTATGGGATATGTTTGTTCAAAGAATATCTCTATCGAGATCTTTCCTTGACAAACATATTGCATAAATACATGACGCTGTTAGTAGGAAATGGTTATGCATTTCCACGAGATTTAGAGTGCATCAGAAAGAAGAATAAGAAGAAGAAGAAGTGTTCGAGTCGAAAGAGTCGAAGTAAGTCTATTGTATGTTAATCTGTGATTTCTAGGGAACTAGGTTTAGTCTGAGTATGTTAGACTGAAACGTGTGAGTTCGGAAGTTGTAATCGCATATTAATATACAAGTAGACTGTTTCAAATCCTCGAAAGATGGGTGGTTTTTATCCTAGATAACTAGTTGATTATCAAAGGTTTCCACCTTAAGTGATTGTTCTTGATAATATGCTTAAGTGTTATTCCGCTGCCCATAGGAACTGAACACATTAGTGTCTCAGTTCCCTTGATACTAACGCATAGATCCTACAATTGGTATCAGAGCTAGCGCTCTAGATTGTGTGTTTACTAAGCAGGTTTTTAAGATGTCTCGCAACAATGAACCTGAACTCGGTGTCTCCATCAACAAACCGTACATTCTTAAGAATGGACAAATCAACTGGTCGACTCAACAACTTACTGGCTTTATGCAAACCAACGACATGCAATGTTGGTATGTCTTGGAGAATGGGAACTACCCTAAGCCAGTTGATACAAAGGATCCCACCAAGCTTATGCCCATCTCTGAATGGACTCAAGAGCACTTTGGTCAACAAGAAAAGAATGCAAAGGCTCGTCAATATATTCTGAATGCCTTGACCAAAACTGATCAAGACAAAGTCATTGGCATCGATAATGCTAAAGAGATGTTGAAAGCTCTGAGGGAATTCAACCTGGGAAGTGAAGACCTTCAGAACAGCAGGAAGTTTGATCTACAAGGAGAATATCACAGATTCAAAATGCTTGAAACTGAAAATGTCTCATCTTATCACTCTCGTTTTAAGATTCTATGCAATGAACTCACAGCTTGTGGTGCAGCACCTGAAGAGTGGTCAAAATCCATGGTGATTATCAACGGACTTAACTCCAAGTTCGAAATGACACAGAGCATCATGCTTCAAACTCCTTCCATCAGAGTTATCCCTGTTCAGGAACTCATTGGTCAACTCCGGCGACAAGAAGACAAGGCTAAGGGAACTGAGCAAGTGAAAACTGATCAAAGCATTGCCCTGATGCTGACCAAAGTCATGGAAAGGCTGAAGACCGATGAACACTCCGACGAAGAAAATGATGATGAGATCACAGCTCTTCTAACTCGCACTGTTAGGAACTTTCAGAAGGGCAAGTTCCCAAGGAAAGACTTCAAGAGGGAACACAAGGAATTCAGATGCTATCAATGCAACCAGGTTGGACATCTTGCTAAGAATTGCCCAAACAAGAAGGAGGACGCTGAACCTCAACAGAAAAAGGCGTTGGTTGCTACATCCACTTGGGGTGACAATGATGAAGAATCTGAAGGGGAACCAGACGACTTATCCTCTGGACAGTGTCTGATCGCTGAAACATCCTCTGCAAGGGAACTCAACTTCAGTTCCATTGATCTCTGTCTCATGGCAACTGCTGACTCAAGTACTGACTCAGACCCCACTAAACCTGAGGTATCTTCTGTTAAACTCACTGAAACTCTCTCTAAGTATGATAAAAAGCACTTGATTAAACTGATTATCAAACTTAGCAATGAAAACAATTCCTTGCAAGAAAAGATTACTGAAAATGAAGAAGAAATTTCTTGCTTAACTGAGGAAAATGTTGTTTGGTGTAAGAAAGTTGAGGATGCTTCTAAATCTAGCAATACTTCGCATGCTGTCTGTCCTACTTGTGATTTGCATGATAAACTGAATCTTGGCGATAGTTCCCCTACAAGTTCCTCTCCTGACAATGATCTGCTGATGTATATTATTAATAATCTTGACTCTCTATCTGATTGTATTCATGATAAGACTGTTACTCAAACTGTTTTTGTGAGACCTAGGGCTGGATTAGGCTATCTTCCTAATGACTCTTCCGATACTCCTTGTCATGCTCATAGTGACTTAGATAAAGTATCTAGTGAGATTCAGGCTAGAAATGAAAGACTTGATTTAGCTCTTCAAACTTCTAACTGCAAAAATGAATACTTGCAAGAAAGAATTAAGGTTCTTGAAAATGTCTCTAAGGACAATCTTCCGTGTGCTCCTAATGATTTTAAGATACATGAGATGTATAAGGGTATTGGGCGCAATGCTCCCAGGAAGAAGGTTGATCTAAAGGAGAGAAAGATATCCAGCTCAGTTCCCTTTCGTCAAAAGGGTAAGTATCTCTGGATTCCCAACAATCGTGTTTGCTGGTACTGTGGGAACCAAGGTCATAACATTGACGAATGCAACAAGAAGATCAGGGACGAAGAAAAAGCCTCTAAAAGGAGGAACTATATGAGGAAGGATAATAGGAAAAGAACTGAAATTTCTGACTTAAATGATCCCTATTATTATTCTTCTCCTTCTCAGGGAACTGACCATGCTAATCAGCCTAGGAAATCTCCTCCTAACAACCCCAGGAACGGTAAGCCGACCTGGGTTCGTAAGAAATAATGTTTAATTTTGCAGGCTGAAGTGAGCAAAGAAGAAAAATGGTACATAGACAGTGGAGCTTCATGTCATATGACTGGAAACAGGAAGAAACTGCACTCACTTCAGAAATACAACGGAGGAAAATTTTCCTTCGGTGACAAAAGAAAAGGAGCAATTTGTGGCGTTGGATGCGTGGATTTAACTGACAAAGTTCAGGTAAGCGATGTTCACCTTGTTGACAATTTAGGTTTTGATCTAATGAGTGTGTCACAGCTTTGTGATCAAGGGGAGAACCATGTCTTATTCACTCCCAAGGAATGCTTCGTGCTGAATCCTGAGACACACAAAACTCTCTTGAAAGGGAAACGATACAACAATGTCTATATCGTTGACACTAGCTTCATCCCTGAAGAAAATATTTGCTTGTCTTCTATAGCTGATAGAACGACAATATGGCATCAAAGACTTGGCCATGCTAGCACTCAGCTTATTCATAAGCTGCACAAGAAGGAACTGGTGAGAGGACTTCCCTCTGTTCAAATTGATAAAGACAACATTTGCTCAGATTGTGTAAGGGGGAAACATGTACGTAGTTCCTTTAAGTCAAAATCTGAGATCAGTTTCTCTCATCCTCTTGAACTTGTTCATATGGATTTATGTGGTCCCATGTGTACTCAAAGCTTTGGAGGGAACAAGTATATTCTTGTACTTGTTGATGATTTTTCTCGTTTCACCTGGACTATATTTATTAAATCTAAAGATGAAGTGTTTCATAGATTCTCTGCTGTTGTTCCCACTCTTGAGAACTCCCTTGGCCACACTGTTCGTGCTATTCGTTTCGATCATGGAACGGAGTTCAAAAAGGCCAAATTTCTAACCTTTTGCAGGGACAAGGGAATCTCTCATAATTTCTCAGCTCCTCGCACTCCTCAACAAAATGGTGTTGTTGAACGGAAAAATAGGACCCTGGAGGACATGTCTCGTACTATGCTCCTCTCTGCTGATCTTCCTCATCGGTTTTGGGCTGAGGCTGTCAACACCGCTTGCTACATTCTCAATCGTGCCATGCTTTGCCCTATGACTGAGAAGACCTCCTATGAGCTGCTGAAAGGCAGAGTTCCCAACATTTCCCATCTTCGGGTGCAAATGCTTTGTGCACAATAATGGCAAAGATCCAATTGGGAAATTTGATCCCAGAAGCGATGAAGGGATATTCCTTGGCTATGTCAGCAACAGCAAGGCTTACAAAGTGTACAACCTTCGTACACAAAAGATTGAGGAAAGTGTTCATGTCGTATTCAATGAATCTGCTTTTTCTAACATGAAACAGGTACCTTCTAGTTCTCCTCATACTGATGATGACCCCGATGAATCCTTCCCCTCATCTACTCCTGAGTTCTCTCTCAACCTGTCTGGAGACTCTGTTGGGAACTCACCCGATTCTGAAGAGCAATCCTCTCCTGCCTCTCCGAAGCCTGCTCCACAAAATGATTCTCCATCGCCTGAGAGTCCCCAAGTCATCGGAATGCCTGTTCAAGCTCCCAATTCTAGGGAACTCATCTCCTCCGATGCTCATGCTACCAGTTCCCATGCTGAAGGGAACACTGATGACCATGCTGAAGGGAACTCTGATGATCATGCTATAGAGAATCCTGACGTCACACATCCTATTGTGACCGATGACTCAATTCATGTTCCCAACTACAAGTACAAAGGATCTCATCCCGTGGATCTAATCATAACTCCATATCACAAACCAGGTCCGTCCATTAGATCCTCTCTGAATAACTTTTGTGCTTTCAATGCCTTCTTATCTCTTGTAGAGCCCAAGAACTACAAAGAAGCACTCACTGACCCAAACTGGATTCATGCAATGCAAGAGGAATTACATCAATTTGATCGTAACAAAGTCTGGCGCTTAGTTCCCTGTCCTCCCAACAGAACCATTATAGGAACTAAGTGGATATTTCGCAACAAGCTTGATGACTCTGGCGTCGTCACAAGGAACAAAGCTCGTCTGGTTGCTCAAAGGTACAATCAACAAGAGGGAATTGACTACGATGAGACATTTGCTCATGTTGCAAGAATGGAGGCTATTCGCCTTATGATTGCCTTTGCTGCTCACAAAGGATTCCAGCTCTTCCAAATGGATGTCAAAACCGCCTTCCTAAATGGAATTCTTCAAGAGGAAGTGTATGTCAAGCAGCCCCCTGGTTTTGAGGACAGAGAGCATCCTGATTATGTCTACATCCTAGACAAAGCACTCTATGGCCTAAAGCAGGCTCCTCGTGCATGGTATGATCGTCTTGCTCAGTTCCTGTTATCCAATGGATACAGAAGAGGTTTGATTGATAAAACTCTCTTCTTACTGGAAGTTAAGGATGATATCTTGGTTGTTTAAGTATATATCGATGATATTATCTTTGGCTCCACTAACCTCTTTCTTGTAGAAAAGTTCAAGAACTTAATGAGCAGTGAATTCGAGATGAGCATGATTGGGGAACTGACCTTCTTCCTAGGTCTTCAAGTGAATCAGCTCTCGGAGGGAACTCAGATCCATCAACAGAAGTATGTGAAGGAACTTCTTAGAAAATTCAAGATGGACACTTGCAAACCATTTGCAACTCCCATTTCCCCAGCAACCAAGCTCACGCTGGAAGATTCTGACCCCAAGGCTGATCAATCCCTATACAGGCAAATGATAGGTTCCCTTCTCTACCTTACCGCTAGTCGGCCAGATATTATGTACTCTGTGTGTCTTTGTGCTCGATTTCAGGCTGATCCTCGCACCAAGCACATGGCCGCTGTGAAAAGAATTCTTCGATATCTGAAGGGAACTGACAATCTCGGCCTATGGTACCCCAAACACTGCGACTTCGAGCTCATCTCCTACACCGATGCTGACTATGCTGGCTTCCTCCAAAACAGAAAAAGCACATCTGGTATGGCTCAGTTCCTTGGCCCCTGCCTGGTCTCATGGGGCTCTAAGAAGCAAACCTCCATCTCTCTCTCCACCACTGAGTCTGAATACATTGATGATGCTGCTTGTTGTGCTCAAATCCTCTGGCTCAAACAACAACTCGCGGACTTTGGTAAATCCTATGGCCCTCTCAAAATTCTTTGTGATAATACTAGTGCCATTAGCATATCTAAGAATCCTGTCTTTCATTCCAAGTCTAAGCATATTGACATACGGCACCACTTTTTGAGAGATAATGTGGAAAAAGGGATCATTATTATGGAACATTGTCGTACTGAGGAATAAATTGCTGATATATTCACAAAAGCCCTTAATCGAGAACCATATGAGTACTTTAGACTCCTTCTTGGAATGATTTCCATAGCTTAGCGGTTCTGAGTTCCCTTGCCTATTTCCCTGGTATTGACTAGTTATGTGACTTATTATTTTCTTTGGTAACTAGTTGGGAACTGTGTTTACAGCTTTTCTTGTCCATCTCTGCCTTCATGTGTTTATTGTTATGATATTAGTTGGACATTCTTCTCGCCTTCATGCGTTGTGTGAATATCTTGATTGCATTTTTTTTCAACAATATATAATCAATCTGATCTCTGAACCCACATTATAAGCCGAAAGGATGATTGATTATAAGCTGTCCCTAACCTGGCTTCCCTAGTAGTTCTCTATGAACCTTTTTCTGATTAGTCCACAACTGGGAACTTACTAGTTTAGCGTCAAAATTGCCTTCCTGATATGTATATGCTTTTGGATGTGTACTTTTCATGATTTGAATACCCACTTCACATATGCATCCAAAGCCTTCCCTAGCCAGGTACTTCTAAGGAACTAAGGGGGAACTGAAAAGGTCGTTGCTTGTGTGCTCTCTCCGCCGCCGCCTCGGATATTGTGCATCATTCCTTTTCTGTGCTCAGAGATATTAATGGCAATCCCTGCAAATTATGTCCGATTGTCAACGTTGAGGATGTGATGTGAGTCTGATCCATTGCCCAAAAAAAAAGGGAACTAGGCTGCTGGATCATTATCCTTCATTTGCAAGCTTGCCACTCTCATCCCTCGCACTCTCTGCCTTACCCCTCAATCATCTATGCCTTGTTGACAACACTTGGTGTGTACCCAGAGTCCCCCTCTAAGACGATGTAGAAGCACGATATGGATATGGCTTACATCAACCATCTCAGGGTTAATGGGGAAAAGGAGGTTCAGACTAAGAGGACCCGTGCTGCTCCTGAACAATCTGAGCATGAGTCCTCCGTTCTCTCCATTGTCACTGCTGCCATCTCTACTGAGCTTAAGGAACTCACCGCTACTGTGAAGGAACTGTATGCTGCCTTCAACTCTCTTGCGACTGCATTGATTGCCAAGTTGCCTCCCAGTTCCTCCTGAATTCCCCATGATGTTTCTGGCTTAGTCTCCATAGGAACTCCCCTGCACACTAGCTGCCCTGCTTTGTTGGTTTCCATCTCTTCGTAATCTTGTTTGTTTGCTCTTTGTGTGTTTGCTAGTTGGTCTGTTCATCTTTTGTTATAATTAATGAATATCTGTTTGCTTAGTTGTGACTTGTCATTTGCTTTGAACTTGTTCCTCTCTGGGTTACCATTTGAAATCTATCTTTTCGATGATGTCAAAAGGGGGAATAGTCTTTGGAATCTTGGAACCAATAGGACTGGTGTTTTTCTAAGGGGGAACTAAGTACTGTGTTCAAAAATTAAGGGGGAACTATAAAGCATTTATCCCAGTATCTCTGCTTCCTTAAATATGTCACTTATCTTGCCTATTAGTTATATGCTTATTACTGGTATTGGTTTGTCATCATCAAAAAGGGGGAAATTATTGGAATGAAACTCTTTGGAACGTCAGTTCCCATGGAGTTCTCTTCCTCTGTTTCTCTTGTTTTGACGATGACAAACACGTGAACTTAACTGGCTATTCTAGTGCTTTATCTACAGCTGAAAATATAAGGGAACCAAGTCCAAAGTGAGCGAAGATGATGATCGAGGGAACTGGATGGGAATCGCATCTGTGTATCTACCTGCGTATCCACATAATCTTTGTGAAGATTTGTTTCCGGATTTAACGCGCCCAGCTGAAGTCCTTAGGCGGCAAGATACACATAGATTATCTTTATATGATTGTGTATATTGTAATTCGGTTAAGAGAATATTTCTTATCTTATCTTGTACTGTACGGGTCCTGGAATGTGCTCACGCACATTATCTGGTATCAGAGCCATTCAAGGCGAGGGGATGATCATTGTTCGTCCAAGCAGCCGAGTCGACACCGAGGAGATGCTTGGTTCGCCGCAGCCGATGTCGTCTTGGTCTAGGAGGCCTCGGAAGTTTAAATTAAGCGGAAGCTCTAATTATGAGGAGACCCAAGGGAGGAAGGGCCAATCAAGGAGAGGAGGGGCCAAACCATGGCTAAGGAAGGCAGCTAGCTTACGGCTCACCCAAAACCCATCCACCTTGGCCCCCATCACTACGCCTAAACACATCACCACCCACCATCTCCCACACTAGCCCACGACCAAAACTTCTTTCCTACCTAATTAATTAGTATTAATTAGTTGGGTTAGAATAAAAAAAAAAAGAAAAGAGAAGAGCTTGCGGATTAGTACGTGGTTTCATCCGAACTCCCAAGATCTTCATAGATCTTATCCTAACTAACCACTACCCATTTCCCTATTTTCTCTCCTTTCTTATTCAGCAGCCTTCCCTACCATACACCCACTAAATAGCCTTCACTAACCCACGTCCCTAACCCTCCCTAAAGCTGCCTCCCCCCCAGCTTATTAATTCACTCTCCCAACTCTCACACTTCGCTGCTGCACGCCCCTCAACAACTTCAATCCGGCAACGCCGAGTGCAGCCTCCGACGTTCCTGCATGACGACAACTGCAACCGGCGATATCGAAGTGCAGCCCTTCAACGTTTTCTCTGACGTCTGCCCCATCTCTCTTGTCGTCAACTCCACCACAGCAAGCGAACCATGGTCTCACATCCAGCCGAGAAGATGATTAATATTGAGAGGGAAATCAACGAAGATTCGAGGTCGAATCTTCCTTAAGGAGAGGAGGATGATGTGATCACGGATCCCATCAAACATCTCACAAAAGACAGGATCATCCAAGGATCGGTGGAGCCTCATGCAAGGACGTGACAATTTACTATGGGATGATATTTTATGTGTTTTGCTTTTTTTTCCTATTTTTCATTAATTAATTAGCAAGTTGGTTTAACTAGTTAGTTTTTGTTTTTGTAATTTTCGTAATTCATTAACTAGGTAGTTTACTAGTTAGGTGGTTATTAGTAGTTAGTGGCCTATCTAGTGGCCTAAGTCATGCTTAGGTTAGTGGGTAGGTTAGTGGAGTTAATTAGTTCATTTTTCTTATTTTGTATTTTGGCACCTATATAATGGTGGCCATGCATTTGTAATTCCTTAAGCTTGAATTGGAGATTAAAAAAAACGTGAGTGTTTTGTTCATTTGAGCTTCATTGGACGATGGCTTCAAGGTGTGTGATATCCTTAAGTGCCTTAGTCTTGTTTCGGTGAGTCGTATCCGAAACACCCTTTGGTGTGTCATATCCGAAGGCGGTTGGGTATTCTTGGTGTGTCATATCCATGAGTGTTCAACCTCGTCTCATGGTTCTTGGTGAGTTGCATCCGAGGGTCGTGAGATATCTATCCCAAACTCTTCATGAACCTCGTTCATGAGAGTTATACCCATTTCCCATTTTGAGTCAAATCTCCATCAAGCTATTGTTTAGAGTCATAATAAAAACACATCAAATGTCCTATTTTGAGAGTTTCGCCAAGAAGTTGCCAAATCAATATCTTTGGCGCCCTTCGTCTTGTACTGTACGGATCTTGGCATGTGCTTACGCACAACATTTGGTATCAGAGCCATCTCAAGGCGAGGGGATGGTCGTGTGCTCGGAGAGCGCGAGGAAGGCTTAACAGCCACGCCCGCACCAAAGGCAAAGGAAAACCGCGCCGCGGCATCTCAGGCAGCAACCGCGACCTCTCAGTAAAATCGTCATAATTTTTGCTTCCATGATCCAATTGCTCTCCAATTTCGAGGACAGAAACTAGACTTCATTATCTAACTACTGTCGCCGTAATCATCCAATTTGGAGTTCGGAGCAAGGAGAACGACCATGTTGAAGTCAGGACAATTTTCTGGGAAGTTGTTGTCGGCCCTGTTGTGCTCACTCCTCGATTTTCTGGCAAGCAAAGACAACGAAGATTCGAGGACGAATCTTTCTTAAAGGAGGGGAGGATGATGTGACCATGGGTCACCCCTCAAGGACATGCCAAAGTCGGTTCAATGAAGAGGAAGAAGCAACCGAGCTGCATGGATGTGACCATGAGTCACCTCAGTAAAAGTGCCGTATCTTCCGATTTCCAACTCCGATCACTCTCAAATTTTGAGGCGTGAAACTAGACTTCAAGATCTATCTCTGAGCATTGGAATCACCCCATTTCGATTACGGACGAGAGAGAACGAACCTTCTGAAGTTAGGCCAGAAACTATCTCCGCGGAAGATGTTGATTTGTGTTTTATTATTTCGTTATTTCTATTTTTACGTTAATTAATTAGTGGGTAGATCATGGGTTTAGCCAGTTAGTGGCTTAACTAGTTAGTGGCCTATGTTAGTGGGTAGTTAATTAATTATGTAATTTCCTTAATGCATTATGGCACCTATATAAGGGTGACCGAGCCTTGTATTTCAATCAAGCTTGAATTGAGAGAAAACAGATTTGTTTGAATTCCAAGCTTCACGTGAATGATGGCTTCTTGGTGTGTCATATCCTAGAATGCTTAAGTTCTTGTTTTGGTGTGTCATATCCAAGACGCCCTTTGGTGCGTCATATCCAAAGAAGGTTGTTTGATCTTGGTGCGTTACATCCATGGTCAATCAATATCTTCTCATATTTCTTGGTGAGTTGTATCCGAGGATTGTGAGTTGCCTATCCCAAACTCTTCAAGATCATACTTGAAGAGTTATATCCCAAACTCGTCTAGAACCGTCTAGAAGAGTTATATCTTTCTCTTTCCAAAAAGAAACACAAAACATATCAACTCGGAGCATTTTGTCGGGACCTTGTTAAATAAAGTCTCGTCGCCCTTCACCTTGTATTGATTTGGATCCTGGCATGTGCTTGAGCACATTATTTGGTATCAGAGCCATCTCAAGGCGAGGGGATGTTCGTGTGCTCGGAGAGCGCGAGGAAGGCTTAACAGCCACGCCCGCACCAAAGGCAAAGGAAAACCGCGCCGCGGCATCTCAGGCAGCGACCGCGACCTCTCAGAAAAAACGTCATAACTTCTGTTTCCGTGATCCAATTTCTCTCCAATTTAGAGGAAAGAAACTAGACTTCATTATCTAACTCCTGTCGCCGGAATCATCCAATTTGGAGTTCGGAGCAAGGAGAACGACCATGTTTAAGTCAGGACAATTTTCTGGGAAGTTGTTGTCGGCCCTGTTGTGCTCACTCCTCGATTTTCTGGCAAGCAAAGACAACGAAGATTCGAGGACGAATCTTTCTTAAAGGAGGGGAGGATGATGTGACCATGGGTCACCCCTCAAGGACATGCCAAAGTCGGTTCAATGAAGAGGAAGAAGCAATCGAGCTGCATGGATGTGACCATGAGTCACCTCAGTAAAAGTGCCGTATCTTCCGATTCCCAACTCCGATCACTCTCAAATTTTGAGGCGTGAAACTAGACTTCAAGATCTATCTCTGAGCGTTGGAATCACCCCATTTAGATTACGGACGAGAGAGAACGAACCTTCTGAAGTTAGGCCAGAAACTATCTCCGCGGAAGATGTTGATTTGTGTTTTATTATTTCGTTATTTCTATTTTTACGTTAATTAATTAGTGGGTAGATCGTGGGTTTAGCTAGTTAGTGGCTTAACTAGTTAGTGGCCTATGTTAGTGGGTAGTTAATTAATTATGTAATTTCCTTAATGCATTATGGCACCTATATAAGGGTGACCGAGCCTTGTATTTCAATCAAGCTTGAATTGAGAGAAAACAGATTTGTTTGAATTCCAAGCTTCACGTGAATGATGGCTTCTTGGTGTGTCATATCCTAGAATGCTTAAGTTCTTGTTTTGGTGTGTCATATCCAAGACGCCCTTTGGTGCGTCATATCCAAAGAAGGTTGTTTGATCTTGGTGCGTTACATCCATGGTCAATCAATATCTTCTCATATTTCTTGGTGAGTTGTATCCGAGGATTGTGAGTTGCCTATCCCAAACTCTTCAAGATCATACTTGAAGAGTTATATCCCAAACTCGTCTAGAACCGTCTAGAAGATTTATATCTTTCTCTTTCCAAAAAGAAACACAAAACATATCAACTCGGAGCATTTTGTCGGGACCTTGTTAAATAAAGTCTCGTCGCCCTTCACCTTGTATTGATTTGGATCCTGGCATGTGCTTGAGCACATTATCTTTCCTTGACAAACATATTGCAGAAATACATGACGTTGTTAGTAGGAAATGGTTATGCATTTCCACGAGATTTAGAGTGCATCAGGAAGTGTTCGAGTCGAAAGAGTCGAAGTAAGTCTATTGTATGTTAATCTGTGATTTCTAGGGAACTAGGTTTAGTCTGAGTGTGTTAGACTGAAACGTGTGAGTTCGGAAGTTGTAATCGCATATTAATATACAAGTAGACTGTTTCAAATCCTCGAAAGAGGGGTGATTTTTATCCTAGATAACTAATTGGTTATCAAAGGTTTCCACCTTAAGTGATTGTTCTTGATAACTTGCTTAAGTGTTATTCCGATGCCCATAGGAACTGAACACATTAGTGTCTCAGTTCCCTTGATACTAACGCACAGATCCTACAACCTATCCTGACCAACCCTTTGCTTGTTCCATCTATGCAGACGGTACCTCCTCCTCATCACATTCCGATCTTATCTTTACAGCGCCTCTCTAGACAAGATTTCCTTCTCGGACTGGATGAAGGCACGACCGAAGCTCGGCCACCTGTGTGCTCATCTTAAAATTGACAAGTAAACCCGTCCAAACGTGAATTTTCAGCTGTAGAGTTCATAATTCACTGGTGACATGCTTTCCTTCTTGCCTTTGCCCTCATTCTTAACATTGGTATTGTTTAGCAAGTGTGCTGGAAAAGGGCTTTGTCTAGCGGTGTTAGTGGCCGGCGTTTATAGGATTGGTAGTAAGGATAGAGTTCCTAGTAATGCGAAAGCCTAGATCTCTTAAGGTTGATATGCATAGGTGGACCTATATTTCCGCACATTGCATGCTCACTTCTTCTGGAATCATGCTTGTACATGTATTTCAATAAATTTATTTGTTTTAATTCAACTCTGGTTTTTTCTTTGTTTTTGCAGGTTTTTGATATTATTGCACATGAAAGGAAATATGGGCATTGGTTGTATATGATTAGGTTGAGTCTTAATGTTAAGAGTACTGTTAATACGTACTTCGTATGTTAGCAAGCTATGGACTTGCTATTTTGTGTACTTGGGCCATCTATAAACTTGTTATTTTGTTGAACATATATTGTAACTAATAGGTTTGAGGTTCCTTTGTAATAAATATAATTTTATTATTAAATGGTTTATTTATTTCATTTCAATAAGGAAATATTTTGAGCATTCGAAATATTAGAATTAAAAAGCGTTTGAACCGCTACAAGTAGGTTTTAGAAAGCGTGAAATATTAGATTTTAAAAAGCGTTTGAACCACTGCAATAGGTGCTAAAACCGCAGCAAGTAGGTTTTAAAAGCGTTTCAAACAAAAAGATAACCGCTGCAAAGATAAAACAACCGCTGCAATAGTTCCATAAACCGATGCAATGGTTTCATAAACCGCTGCAAAAAGTGTTTGAACCGCTGTAATAGGTGCTAAAACCGCTGCAAGTAGGTTTTAAAAAGCGTTTCAAACAAAAAGATAACCGCTGCAAAAGATAAAACAACCGCTGCAATAGTTCCATAAACCACTGCAATAGTTTCATAAACCGCTGCAATAGTTCCATAACCGCTGCAATAGTTCCATAACCGCTGCATTTGACACTTTACCAGCGGTTGTTGATCTTTTGAAGCAGTTTTCTCACCTTTATAACATCCGCTGCATTAGATTATAAAACCGCTGCATTTGACCTAATACAACGCGAGCAGATGAAGCGGTTGAAATCCGCTGCATTAGGCCTTCATTGTAGTAGTGTAGTGTCTTAATAATCTACACATACTATTTATTATCTTGAACTTCATAAAAATTAGTAACTAAAATAAATGGATAGTTTTTCCAGTACTACTTGATATTGTTTACGTATCCCTAATTTTTCTCTACCAAATCTTATATATTGTTGTTCTCTTTTTTCTTCCTTTCTTCTATGGCCGGTCATCCACCTTCGCCTTCAGGGTGTAGTTGCAAGAGAATTATATTTCCTTATGGTTCTTATTATCCCTTTGGTGTTCCAATTCGATCAATGTCGTCGGCCTCCTACATCTGCCCTGATTTTATTATATCTGATTCTGAGGTTGTTTCCCGTCCAAACCCTAGTACAATCCTAGTACAATGCATGTGCGTGTGCAAGCAATTTATTGATTCCACATCCTAGATCATCTCTCCCTCCAAAAGCTCCATATCCTCCTACAACAACGTTGTTTGCTCTTCCCTCCAAAACCCGAATTCGAGTATATTCTCTTGAATCCCTACAACAATCGCAGATTCTACGACACTCTAAGAGGTCTAGACCGTGGAGGTGGATTCTCGGATCCTGTTCATTCAGGTAGCAACGTCCATGGTGTAATTTGTCTCAAAGGCGATGTCAATAACATGGTTCTCTGGAACCCCTCCATCCGTCGCTGCAGAAACCCGAATATTGCGGATGTCCAGCTGGCACTCCAGACACCCTCAGGCTTGACCCTTCTGTGCTTCCTTCACCAGGGGATCTTTTCTTCGCAACAAGGACCCTGGACATGGCGGACGATGGTGGATCGGACTTCCTTCCTGACTCCTGCGGCCTGAAAACAATCCCGGGAGGGTGGGGTTCCGGGAGAAAACTCTCCGACGCCCAAGTCATAATCGGCTCAAGATCAAGAGATAACAGAAGGTCAACTAAAATAAAGGAGAAAGGTTGTTCAACAATGGGGGATTGGAATTTTCGAATCGGACAAGAGGGGAACAGTAAAGCTTAATAGAATCTCGATTGCCCATTAATGGCCGCCTCCATTCCTGTTTTAGGGTTTTTTTTTGGATTGATGAAGGAAGCCAAAAGCAGAAAAAGGTCCCTCAAACTTTCTACTTTCGTTTGCTTTTATACACAACGGAGGCCCAAGGTGAGGATGGGCTTTTTCGTGGGCCGGCCCAACTTTCTCAGAATCTAGATTGAAGTCTTCGCGAACACTCTTGGTTGGCGGCTCCTTCGCGGACTCCGCGGATCAAATCGTGATCCCACAGCCAGCCCCCAAGTCTTTCGCTAAACATGCTAATGAAGCGAAAGCTTGGTAAGTAACCTTTTCGCGAAAGAGCTTCTCTTTTTTTGAATTTTGAGGCGGTTTCGAAATTGTAACCGTTGGCGCCACTTTTTCTCTCCCTTTCTTTATTGTTGTTGTGATGCTTCGACTTCTCCTCTTTTTCTTTATAAATAGGAACGGTTTTTGGAGGTTTTTTTCTTCTTCACCGCCCTTCGTCTCCTTGCAGAAGCGTTTTTGTTCCAGAGTGGTTCACCTTCGCATAGGGACTCTGCTCCTTTGCGTAGGGATTATGCTCCTTCGCATAGAGATTCTGCTCCTTCGCTTAGGGATTTTGTTCCTTCGCGTAGGGATTCTGCTCCTTCGCAGCAAGACACTCTTTCTAGCCCTCCTTGTTGTTCCAAGCCATGTATCTTAAAGAAGCCCGTGAGACGTTTTCCCTTTAGCAGGGAAAATGTATATCGAGAGAAGAGTGGGGCCGGGTCTCGCTTAACCGAAACTGACATGCATATGATCGCGGGTACATATCCTTTCCCTAAGGGGACTATCTTGGCCCTTCCCGCTGAGGGCTCACTGTCTTTTCATTCATATCCCAATTTCCTCGCAATAAGTCTTGATGCCTTCCGAGCAGGCTTTCGTTTTCCAATGGTTCCGATTTTTAGGGAGATTTTGAACACTCTGGGTATAAGCCTTATCCAATTTCACCCGAATGTCTGGCATAGCCTTGCTGGCTTCATCATTCAGTGCCAAGGGATGGAGATCACTCCTACGCTCGATCTCTTGTTTACACTGTTTTCTCTATGATCTATGTCAGATGATTTTTGGACCTTGAAGGTCTTGTTTTCGCAGAAGAAGAAGAGATCAAAAGGCGGGAAGACAAAGATTTTTGAAAAATTCAATAGGAAGGATCTTCTGGACAGCGATACATATGTGACCCCCGCGAGGTTGGAACGCGCTGGCCTAAGTCTGATTCATCCGTCCGGTGGTGAGGGAACTTCCTGGAGACTGACGCCTAGGTTGCTCTAAACGGCTTTCGTCTCAAATAGGGCTAGTCTTGGATCTGTTTTCAGTCTCTTATCCTCGACATTCTACTTTCTTGCCAACTGTCAAACCAATATTTTGTTGCCCTTTCAGGGATGAAGTTTTGTGATTTTGCGGAAACACTCCCCGATTTGGAGACCTTGTCGCCGGTGGCTGACTAGCCCCCCGCAGAAGTGGAGGGTGGTGAAGCTGGACCCGACGCTCCCGTGGTGAACGTTGCAGACGACGATGAAGACATACTCCCTTTGGAACAAGAGGTGGAAGAAGACCCAGTCCGTGAAGCAATCGACATCGGGTCCTCGTCTCGCGAAGGTGGATACGCATTGGAGCCCCAGCGTATTGATCGCGTAGAACAGAAGGTTTCGGGCTCTTCTTTCCGAGCTAAGGCTCTTGCCCCCAAAAGCGGTTCTAATGAGGCTGCTTGGGGCAAAGTCTAGCGCCATCTCCAGTAGGTAATTCTCCTCTCTTGTCCTTCTTCTTACTCGAAGTCCTGGCTTTTTACTTTGCTTTTTTCTTTCTTGTTTTTAACTTGGCCTTTTGCATTCTTGATGTTTTTATGTATCCCAGGCTTTTAATGTTTCAGCTTGGGCTTGTGCCAACCTGAAAGCTGGTTGGGAAGAAGCCGAGGGTTATGTTTCGGAGAACGCTCGTCTCCGCGGAGAGATCAAATTGTTGCGGTCTTGCCAGTCGAAGAAGGATAAGGATTCAGCTTGGCTTGAGTAGTGAGGAGAGCTACCACCGTCTCGTGTAGCGTTTTCCGGCTCAGTGCATCGGCTCCGTGAAGATCCTAGGATACTGGTCCTTCCTCGTCCTGGCAAATCTCTTTTAAGTGCGGGTCCGCAGAAGAAGAAGAGATCAAAAGGCGGAAAGACGAAGATTTTTGAAAAATTCAATAGGAAGGATCTTCTGGACAGCGATACATATGTGACCCCCGCGTGGTTGGAACGCGCTGGCCTAAGTCTGATTCATCCGTCCGGTGGTGAGGGAACTTCCTGGAGACTGACGCCTGGGTTGCTCTAAACGGCTTTCGTCTCAAATAGGGCTAGTCTTGGATCTGTTTTCAGTCTCTTATCCTCGACATTCTACTTTCTTGCCAACTGTCAAACCAATATTTTGTTGCCCTTTCAGGGATGAAGTTTTGTGATTTTGCGGAAACACTCCCCGATTTGGAGACCTTGTCGCCGGTGGCTGACTAGCCCCCCGCAGAAGTGAAGGGTGGTGAAGCTGGACCCGACACTCCCGTGGTGAACGTTGCAGACGACGATGAAGACATACTCCCTTTGGAACAAGAGGTGGAAGACGACCCAGTCCGTGAAGCAATCGACATCGGGTCCTCGTCTCGCGAAGGTGGATACGCACTGGAGCCCCAGCGTATTGATCGCGTAGAACAGAAGGTTTCGGGCTCTTCTTTCCGAGCTAAGGCTCCTGCCCCCAAAAGCGGTTCTAATGAGGCTGCTTGGGGCGAAGTCTAGCGCCATCTCCAGTCGGTAATTCTCCTCTCTTGTCCTTCTTCTTACTCGAAGTCCTGGCTTTTTACTTTGCTTTTTTCTTTCTTGTTTTTAACTTGGCCTTTTGCATTCTTGATGTTTTTATGTATCCCAGGCTTTTAATGTTTCAGCTTGGGCTTGTGCCAACCTGAAAGCTGGTTGGGAAGAAGCCGAGGGTTATGTTTCGGAGAACGCTCGTCTCCGCGGAGAGATCAAATTGTTGCGGTCTTGCCAGTCGGAGAAGGATAAGGATTCAGCTTGGCTTGAGTAGTGAGGAGAGCTACCACCGTCTCGTGTAGCGTTTTCCGGCTCAGTGCATCGGCTACTACATTAGCCTTGCCCGGATGATACAGCAATTCAAGATCATAATCCTTGAGCAGTTCTAACCAACGCCGTTGCCTCATGTTCAGCTCTTTCTGCGTGAAGACATACTTGAGACTTTTGTGATCGGTGAAGACTTGGCATTTCACACCATAGAGATAATGCCTCCAAATCTTCAACGCGAACACTACCGCCACTAGTTCCAGATCATGCGTCGGGTAGTTTTCTTCATAGGTTTTTAGTTGCCTTGACGCATAAGCAATAACCTTGCCTCTTTGCATCAATACGCATCCTAAACCGTTCTTAGAAGCATCACTATAGACCACATATCCGTCGTTTCCTTCTGGTAAGGCTAACACTGGTGCCGAGGTCAATCGTCGCTTCAATTCTTGAAAACTGGCCTCGCATTTGTCAGTCCAGACAAATTTTTTATGGACCTTGCATAGTAAACCGGTCATGGGTAGAGCGATCTTAGAAAATCCCTCTACGAACCGTCTATAATATCCGGCAAGTCCAAGGAAACTGCGCACATCCTTCACACTCTGAGGCCGCTTCCAATTGGCTACAGCTTCAATCTTCTGGGGATCAACCATCACCCCATTCTCGTTGATTACATGGCCTAAGAAAGCCACTTCCTTGATCCAGAATTCACACTTAAACAATTTAGCATATAGCTCATTTTGTCTAAGGATTGACAACACAATCCGCATGTGTTCCTCATGAGCTTCCTCATTCGGAGAGTAGATCAAAATATCATCAATGAAAACCACCACGAACTTATCCAAGTACTGGTGAAAGCATCGATTCATTAGGTCCATAAAGACCGCTGGAGCGTTGGTAAGTCCAAATGGCATAACTACGAACTCATAGTGGCCATATCTCGTCCGGAATGCAGTCCTCGGAATATCTTCCTCACGAATTCTGAGCTGATGGTAACCAGATCTCAGATCGATCTTGGAAAAGACTTTAGCTCCTTGTAACTGATCTAGCAGATCATCTATCCTTGGCAAAGGATACTTGTTCTTGATTGTGACTTTGTTCAACTCTCGGTAGTCGATACAAAGCCGAAACGATCCATCTTTCTTCTTGACAAACAAGACCGGAGCACCCCAAGGCGATGCACTCGGCCTTATATAGCCTTTGTCGAGAAGATCCTCCAGTTTCTTCTTCAATTCCTGCATTTCAGCAGGGGCCATCCTGTACGGCGCCTTAGATATCGGAGCAGTACCTGGTTCAAGATCAATTGAAAATTCCACGACACGATGCGGGGGTAATCCAGGAATCTCTTCTGGAAAGACATCCGGGAATTCCCGAATCACAGGAATATCAAGAACTGATGGTTCATCTTTCATGGGCTCGTTCAGATAGCAAAGGTACGCGACATAACCCTGTCGTAGTAGCTTAAACGCAGCCATTGCATTTATAAGCCTACCATTATCGGCATCGTTCCGACCTTTAAACTTGCATACACTCTGGCCCCCAGATGACACCATCACTGTTCTCGAACTAAAATCAATCACTGCCCCATGGCGTGTCAACCAATCCATACCGAGGATTATATCGTAGGGATCCATAGCAATACAGATCAAATCTGCCTCGAATTTCTTACCCTGGATGGTAATCGGAAACTCGGACAGACACTTAGTTCCTACTAAGCGTTCATTATTAGGAAGATTAACAACGAAAGGCTCACACACCTCATTGCAAACTAAACCTAACTTACTAACACAATTCTCTGAAATGAAGGAATGGGTAGCACCCGAATCAAACAGTATATATACTGGAGTAGAGTGAAGGTATATGGTACCTTGAGCAATCGGTGCGCTAGGTCCATCAGCTTCACGCATCTCATACATGCGCTGACCCTGATTCCCTGAAGTTGCTGGGGCTTTTCCTTTGTCCTGGGCAGTTGTCTGCATCGAAGGACTAGGAGTCGTTGCTGGTTTGAACCTGGGTCGATTACTCTGATTAACAGACCCCTGTTGCGACTCTGTTCCCTTCTGCTTTCCCTGCCAACAGAATTTCTGCAAATGCCCCTCCTTTCCACAGCCAAAACACAACTTCTTCTCTTTCTGACATGCAACACTCTTGTGTCCAGCGGCACCACAATTATAACACTGAATCAAACTCTTGCCCTGGCCCGACTGTTGAGTCAATCCGCCTTGCATTCCACCCGTCTTTGCCTTACTGGACTTAGCAAAGTTGGATGGTGGCGCAGGACGCTTGAATCCGCTCGCCTGAGGTTGATGTTGCGTCGACCTCTGGCGATTCTTCGATTCTTCTAGAGTTGACTCTAGTTTATAAGCCGCATCCATATATTGCTCCAGAGTAGAGCAATTATGGCTCAACATCATTGGCTTAATCTTTGGGTTCATCCACTCATGAAAATGCCAAATCTTCTGTTCCTCAGTGGACACATCCGATCCGGCGTATGGCAACAAGTGATTAAACTTAATTGCCAATTCATCCACCTTCAATCCTTCAGTCTTAGGGTAAAGAAACTCCTTACGTTTTTCCTCTCTCATTGCCCGAGAGAAGAATCGGTCGATCATCTTAGTCTTGAACATCACCCAACTCAAATTCGGGCTATTCGCAAGACCGGTGTTTTCCCACCATTCACTAGCATCTCCTTTCAATTACAGAGAGGCTATGTGCACTTTTTTAGCTTCAGTGCACTCCACATTGCGGAATAACCGCTCCATGTGAGAAAACCACTGCACTACCTCAACTGATTCTCCTTTCCCATTGAAGTTGTCTGGTCTCATATAATTTATGGCCTTCAATGATCGGCCATAATCAATTTTACTTCTGACCACAGTCTCTTGATGTCGGGGTACATGAGTTTCTTGCTCCTCAACTCTCGGGGCTGCTGAGGATGTCGGCCCATCCTGTGCCTGAGACGCACTTGGGTGTAAGACGTCCGCCATTGCTTGCATGAAAATCTCCCGAATTTCAGCAACAGCCGCCGCATCAAATATCCTCGGAGCATTGCTCCTAGATTCATGTTGAGAACTGGACTCACGTCCATTCTCAGGAGTTCTAGAGCTCCTCTCATTGTGTCTGGGGCGGCCACTTGGCCCAGTGCCAGAACGAGAGTTGTCCCTTGAGTTCACCATCTGTTTGCCAATCAATTTCCAAAGATTTCATACATTAATATTTTCCAATATACTTAATGTAATAAAAATCAACTCGGAATAGATTAAACTAAGCAAACTTCATTGGATAAACTTCATATTTTACATAGAGTTTTACAAAAAAGGGGAAACCTCCTGAGCTTGGGGATAAAATTGCTCAAGGAGTTCCCATTTCATTGCAGGTCTATTAAAATATTATACAAGGAACTACTTAAAGTTACATCAACTTCCTTCACATCTTCCCAAAATGCTTCCTATATGGTCGACTATCCATACAGGCCTTCTTGGGACGGGGTTCGTCCTCAGGATTGGGTGACAAACTCCTCACCCTTCTCGGTCTTGGTGAACTCGGTCCAATCACTACTCCTGGTGCTCTTGGCCTGAAAACATACTGATCAGACTCCTCTGGTCCTCCGGGCCTTGCCCGACCTTACGTCTGGCTATATCGTCCCTCAGACGATGCTCTTCAAAAGAGGTTTCTTCATCCTGATGAGGTACCTCTTGGGTTACTGCCCTTCTCTGAACTTGATCCCACATCTCACCCAACTCACGCTGTCCTTCTTGGGTTCTCTGACGACACTGTTGAATGATCTCACGTAACTCAGGACTCGTCCTTCGCCTCCTTCGAGTCTGAAGAGGCGACGCGTCCTCTGAAGCGTAACGTGAACCATTTCCATTCCCAATGCCAAATTCATCATATAACTCTTCCATTTGGGCGTCAGTCAGAGGCAGGTATGTCACTTGCCTTTCTGGATTCTCAGGTCTCACTTGAGATTCACCACTCCTAATACCATGCTCGATATCGAGTGATTCCCAATCGACATCGGGTGACGATACATGCCCTATTGGATTTTCTACTTCTGAAACCTCTAGGAGGTCTGCATCTTCCTCCGGACCTTCTTCTTCCATTGGGTCTTCCTCGGGATCTTCTTCTTCAGGATCCTCTTCAGGGTCCACTTCAGAAGTAATCCCGGTGACAGACTCAATTTCCACATCCTCGTCGAGATACTCACCTGAGTACTCTGACATCACGTGATTACCTTCCACATCAACTTCCAAGATCTCTTCCTCCTCTTCTTCTGCTTCCTCGTCTTCATTTCCTTCATTCATTTATGGGACTGTCTCTATCATGTAGTCGTTGTTGTAATGCCCTTGGGCATATCTTGACAACTCACTGACGGCTTCCACGTTCTCCCTTGGTTGCATTGGAGCGTCTATCGTTGGGACCACCTGATCATCAGATCTCAGTACTACTGATTCAGGGAGTACGTACTTTATCTCCTCAGGAGGTTCGCTTGGTCCTACGACTTCAAAGGTGCGAACTGGAACAGGAAAGTTACTTGGTCCTCCGACCTCAAAGGTATGAACCGGAACGGGGAAGTCTAGTTCCATAGAAGTAGGTGGAGTTATCTTCTCTTCTTCTTTATCCCTTGGGAGAGAAAAACAAGCACCCATCCTACGGATAACGAGACGAGTGTTAGTTTTTCTAAATATAGAATTCATTCTTATATTAGACTAAAGAGAAGGTACGACTATAAACGGTATCTAACAGTTTTATTTTGAAACTCAGAGCCTCTAAAACATTTTCAAAAACAAGTAAATGGTTCATAACTTCCAAACCCGTTTTAAAACTTTAGGCTCTGATACCAAATTTGTAACACCCCCAAATTTCAATCCATTTGGAAAGGTATTACCGCCAGTGACCTTGGTTTCCACACCGAAGTCACCCCAGGCTTTACCGGTTTCAACACAATTCATAAACAACGATTAAGATATAAACATCAAAACCGTTAAATAAAACATATGTCTGATGATTACATCCCAATCCCCTAGGACAAAATAGAGTATTTAGCGAAAGTCTTTTCAAAACATAAATACATGGGTCTTGATCCTAAAGACCACCCTCCAAGGATCTTAGCCTGATAAATCATTAAAAACAAACACCGTTTACTCTTATAGTCATTCTAGCATTCCTTCCTCGGATTCTTATCTGATGTGCCGAATCGAACGGATGACACCAGCCCACATACAGAAAACAATGTTCGTGGGTTAGTCTAATGAAAGACTATGCAAGGGTACAAAGCAGAAGGTTCGAGTAGTCGTATTAGGTTTGGCTCATCGCTCTTCGAATAATAGCCGAAGATGATAGTCAACCTTCAAACTTCTACTGGAATATAAATATCAACAGGTATGATCAAAGAAGATTCTGGAGACCAAGTCTCACAGCAATCAATCAAAAGAAGACTCCAAAGGATTGAGCCTTATAGGAAACATGACAATGTTGGATAACATAAACATCTTATACAAACGTTCTAAAACGACAAGATGTTTCGGTTCTCAACCAACCTCACCGCAATAATGCGAATCCAGATTGGAAAGAGAACGTACTCTGATCAAGTCAAGACGAGTTTTCCTAGCTGCACTATTCCTTAGCTGCACTACTCATCTGAGATTTATTAATCATGTGCGCTCGGGCACTTATCTTATTTAATTCCAAAACGCTCATCACGTTATAAGCTTTTAATTATGCATGCCGACAGCGGGACATATCTGATAGGGACGAATCCCAAGTTTGTAGCACTAGCTTTGTGCCATCATCTCTATACCACTAGGTACAGAGATACGGTCATGACCCACCAAATGGTCTTTGAGTTTAACCCAAGCACCATTTTCATTATTAAGAAACGACTGGACTTTGATCAGTCCATCGCTCCTACGAATATTCGTGCTAACTAAACAGTCTAAGCACAGCAATAATCATATCAAAGCCTTTCGGGCCAAAATATATATATAATAGCGTTGTTCTAGCATATATACAACCTATTATAATATCATATTCTTTTATATCATTTAATAAAATTGTTCCCAATAATTCAATAAATCATTCCAAATTAATTAACAATTAAGCAATTGATAATCAATGGAAATATGGAATGATAAGCAAGAGCGAACCGCCAATTGCCTTAGATCTGACGAAAGCCTTAACGAGCTCTAACGACGATGATTCTTGGGTCTGATCGGAGACAGATCTCAGATCCCAAATCCTTATGGAACGACCCATAATAATATATTAAATTAGATTCAATATCTATTCATGAACCTAAAGGAGTAAGGAAGTCAAAGGGTTCGAGCCAAGCCCACGAACCAACACACAAGAGACCCATACACCACGGACACAAGCCTGCCGCGGGTACGGTGGTCCTTGTGCCGCGGGGTGCGGTGGTCGAGCAGGGACAGAATTCAGCAAAGTTTTGAGAGGGATTTCTTACCAAAATTCGATCGATTTTCCTTCGATTGATTCGTGGTTTATCTTCTCTCCCTCTTAAGCTATACTATACCTCTTAGAATCGCCCTTCACTGATTGAAACGAGGTTCAAACAAGCTCTCAAACAAGCTTCAAAGATGGCTTTAATGGAGGATTCCTGATGAAGAAGATGATGAACAGCTCTCTTTGAGCTCGGTTTTCCTCCATCTTTCCTCTATTTAAAGGCCAACCGAACCCTCCACCAGCAAGACAGGTGCACCCTGAGTCGTCAAGGCTAGGGAGAGTAGGCATAGCGAGTCATCAAGCCTACGAAAAAGCCCAGCCAAATGCTTGCAGGTCGACGCAGCTGCTCGATTCTGGCCCTTGACGCGGGGTGCGGCGCCCCTCCCACCGCGGGGTGCGGTGAAGGCCAGAATCGGCCACGTCGCTTTTCTGTCGTTTTTACCTTAAATGGTAAATGTTTTTAACGCCGGGTTAAATATATTTGTACGCGAATGATTCTTTAGCCCGTAAATACCTTAACTGTATTTTATATTGCTCAGAAAAATATTACAGAGGTCAAACATTACACAGAATGTTCATACATCCCCGAAATTAATCTGACTTGCAACACAGGCTTAAGAAAATTCAAAATTATCCGTACAAAATATGGGATATTACAACAACATCGTCGCTTTGGGCGCGGTTGGACCGGTAGCGCTCTATGTTGAGCCCCCGTCGCCGCCTGGATTCTCTCCTCGGAGCCTTCTCCACGCGGGTCTGTGAGGCCAATCTGTGGCCTTACCCTCCCCTACTTTCATTTTTCTTTGCTTTTTGTAAGCTTTTGGAGAAAAGGAAGAATGGCAAGAAACAATGAGGTGTTGCGGAAATGTGTGTTTTAATTGTCTTTGCTTTTTTGTTAAGCTAGTAGTACTTGAAAGTTGAAGGGATCTTTTCTGCTTTGAGTTTGTAAGGTGACAGACTTTCGAGTCTTTTATATTTACATGTATTGGCTTTTCCTCTGATGTTTTTGCGTTGCTATAGTCTTCACTTGCTTCTCCGTTTCCATTGCTTCGCGAATACATCCTGCATATAGGGCCATGATTAATTGATTTTCTTTCGCGAATGCGTTATCGGGCATAAACTTGCTCGCGTGGGCAACAATAGTTACCTGGTGTTCTTCTCATCTTTCGCCCTCCAGGCATAGTCTCGCGCATTCTGGTATTGATGTGCGCTCCTTGCTTTCTTTTAATTGCTCTACCACCTTGCCTTTTATGCGCTTTGCGTACTTGCTTCTTTCCTTGCTTAGCACCGGGGTACTTGCTTCTCAACTGGACTTGCCTGCACAACATTTGTTGCCTTTGTCAGAATAGGTGCATGCACCATATTCGATTATCACGAAGGATTTCACTTACAGGGTATGGCTTGCCTTGTATTGCCTTGCTCTTGCCCGCTTGCTTGCCCAATTTTTCGCTTTCATTGCCACCGTGCACTTGCTTTTCGGTTTCGCGCTTGCATACATGCCCTTGTCTCCGCGAACGCTTCAGCGATAATATTTGCGGAGCCTCGTGACATTCCACGTATTATGAATTGGGTTGCCGGCATGATCCTTCAGCTTGTAAGCCCCGGGGGCGACTTCCTTGGCCATGATGTATGAACCCTCCCAGTTGGGGTCCAACTTCCCGCCTTCGGTCTTGCGGAGGATTAAATCCCTTTGTGCGAACTTTCGGGGCTTTATCCCTTTGTGCGAACTTTCGGGGCTTTATCCCTTTGTGCAAACTTTCGGGGCTTTATCCCTTTGTTGTGGTATGTGGCAATACATCTCTTATACTCTTGTTCGCGAATCTCAGCCATTTACCTCATCTCTTCCCGGAGCTGTATTTCTAGCTTCAACTTTTCCCCGTTCTCCTCTTCGTCATATTGGAGGATCCTCTCACTTAGGAACAAGTTCTCTACTGGGACTACGGCTTCTACTCCGTATGCTAGCGAAAAGGGAGTCTCTCATGTCCCTCGTTTGGATGTCATTCTGTTGGCCCACAACACCAAGGGAAGTACCTCTGCCCATCTTCCTTGGGCTTTGGTTAGCCTTCTTTTCAGCCCATAAAGTATCTTCCCATTGGCATTCTCCACTTGGCCGTTTGTTTGGGGGTGTGAGACTGAAGCGAAGTGCAACCTGATGCCCAAACCCTCGCAAAAATCCTTCAGCTTGTTCGTACAGAACTGGGGACCCCTATCGATTATGATGTCCTGTGGTAACCCAAAGAGGCATATGATGCTTTGCCACAAGAACTTCTTCACCTGCTCAACAGTGGTTGACGCTAGCGGTGCCGCTTCTATCCACTTAGTGAAATACTCAATTACCACTAGCACATACTGCAACTGACCGGGAGCCTTCGGAAAAGGGCCCAATATGTCCATTCCCCACTTCGCGAAGGGACAGGGGGAGCTAATGACCTGCATGGGGACCCCGGGTTGGTGGGAAGCTGGGGCATGAGCTTGGCATCCTTTGCAGGATTGAGCTTGGCATTCATGGTAGGCCATAAATAGCCTGTCCGCATGGTTTTATACACCATGGCTCTCCAGCCCGAATGGCTTCCACAAATTCCTTCGTGAACCTCTAACATCATGTTGCGGCCATCGGCTAGAGATAAACATTTCAACCCTTCCTGCATATACCCCCTTTTGTACATGACTCCACCGCTCATATAGAATCGTGAAGTTCTGACTTGCAATTTTCTTCTTTATTTGGGATCCTCAGGCACCTTTCCGGTTTGGAGGTATTCGCGGATCGGGACCCTCCAATCATCCGTCTGCATTTCTTCTACTTCTACTGCCATGACTTCTTGCCCAACAGACCTCTGCGTTCTAGTTTCCAGACATACATGCTCTTTTGCCTGCAGTTTTACTCGTGACCCCAGCTTGGCCAGCTCATCTGCTTTCTCATTCTCTGCTCTAGGTATTGAATGTATCTCGAAGTGATCCAACGCGGAGCATAGTGTCGTAGCTTTTTGGTGGTATACGAGTAAGCTACCCGTATTGGCCTCGTATTCTCCGCGGAGTTGCCTTACAACAACTTCTGAGTCGCTGTAGCATCTAACATTTCTCGCTCTGTTTGCCAAGGCGAGCTCAATTCCGGCTATGACGGCTTCATACTCTGCTTCGTTGTTTGTTTCTTAGAGTTCAGAGTGAGGGCGTATCTGTAGCTTTCTCCTCCCGGCAAAGTCAGAGTGATCCCTGCCCCGCAGCCCTCTTCGTTAACAGCTCCATCCGCGAACAAGGTCCACGCGGACTGGTCTTCAGGGAGACCCTCTCCGTTGAGCTCGCGGAAACTGGTTTCAACTATGAAATCCACCAAGGCTTGAGCTTTGATTGCCGGCCTCGGACGGTAATCAATCTCGAACTCCGACAATTCTATCACCCACTTGGTTAGCCGCCCCGAGACGGTTGGTCTGTTGAAGAAGCCACGCAACAACAAGTCAGACAATATCTGGATAGGGTGAGCTTGAAAATACGGGCGAAGCTTCCTGGCCGCCATCACAATGGCGAGCGCGATTTTATCCACGGGAGGGTAGCGAGTTTCTGCGGGGATGAGCGCTCTACTGACAAAATATACCGGTTGTTCTTACTGCCTTACCAAGACGACGCTGATAGCCCTTGAACTAGAAGAGATATAGAGTTGGAGGTACTCCCCTATTTTTGGTGTTGTCAAAGTGGGTAGCTTCGTCAGGTGTATTTTTATCTTCGCAAATGCCTCCTCGCACTCCGGTGACCACTCAAATTTTTCTGGCTTCCTGAGGATGTTGAAGAAGGGAAGGCTTTTTTCGGCTAACTTAGAACAGAAACGCATCAAGTAGTTGACTGACCCGATGAACCTCTGAACTTCCCTCTGGTTTCGTGGTGGTGTCATCGCGATCACAACATTCACTTTCTCCGGGTTGACGTCTATGCCCCTTGAGCTTATGAGAAACCCCAGGAACTTGCCAGCCTTTACGCCAAACACGCATTTTTCAAGGTTGAGACTCATGCCATTTTTTCACAAGGTGTTAAACACATCACGTAGATCAGCTGGATGATCTGCTTCTTTTCGGCTTTTGACAACAATGTCGTCCATGTAGGCTTCCACTGTTTTCCCGAGCTGATCGCGAAAGATGGCATCGACTAGCCTTTGGAAAGTTGCCCCCGCGTTCTTCAGGCCAAAGGGCATTACCTTGTATCAAAACGTTCCCCGCTTTGTGATGAATGAAGTGTGCTCCTCGTCTTTGGGGTTCATTTTTACTTGGTTGTACCCCGAGTACGCGTCGAGGAAGGAGAGAGCTTCATGGCCTGCCGTGGAGTCCACCAACTGATCTATAGACGGCAGCGAGTAGCTGTCTTTCGGACAAGCTTTGTTTAAGTCGGTGAAGTCCACGCACATTCTCCATTTTCCTTTGGACTTCTGTACCATGACCATGTTCGCGAGCCACTTCGGGTATTGTACCTCCATGACAAACCCAGCCTTCAAGACTTTCTCGACTTCTTCTCGTGCACCTTGTGCTCTGTCACCTGCTCACTTTCTTTTCTTTTGCCTGACAGGTTTCGCATCACGGATTATGTTCAAAGAATGAGTCATTAGTTTTGCAGGAATACCTCGGAGATCTCTGGGTGCCCACGCGAAGACGTCTCGTGACTGAGATAGTAAGGCTTCTAATTGCTTTTGAGCCACAGGCCTGAGGGTGTTGCCAGTGTATAGCTTCTCATCGTCGCAATCAAAAGGGGTGATGCATCTTCGCTCCTCTTCAGTCACTGCCTTCTCTAAGCGGCCTCTCACTTCCAGTTCTGCTTCCTCCTCAAAGCCCATGATGTCGTTCGCGGAAGGGTTACACACGGTCGCTTCCTGCAATGCAAGGACGGGCCCTTCGTTCCCTTTGAGAGCCAGCTGGTAGCAAGCGTGACTTTCATCCGGATGGCTTCTTGACATTCCGGCACCCAAAAGCACTTGAAACTTTATGAGGGAATGGTATACTGACACGGCCGCTTGAAACTGGTGGAGGGAGGTTCGACCCATTATGGAGTTGTATGCAGAAGGGGCTTTGAGGACTACGAAATCCACCTTCTCAGCTCGGCGCCTGCCCTCTTCATCCCCCAGAATGAGATTGATTCTTATAGAACCAACGGCCCTCACGCGCTCCCCTGCGAAGCCGACTAAAGTACATTTTGTTGCTTTCAGACGGGTTGGGTCCAAGTTTAACTGCTCATAGGCGTCCCAGTAGAGGATATCTGCCGAACTTCCCGTATCAACGAGCACCCTTTTTACAATCTTTGTCTCCATTTGGACGTGGATGACCAAAGGATCATAGCTCCTCGCCTCTGTGTGCAGTGCATCCCCTTCCGTGAAGGTCAACTGGTGGTGTTCACGGATTTTCTTGTCTATGTTCATCACCGGTTTGCCTTCGGGGAGAGACACGTTAGCTATTCTCCGCGCTTCACGTCTGCTTGGGAAATCTGGCAAGTATCCTCCAACAATAGTTCACACATGTCCGTCTGGCCTAGGGAAACTGAGTTCTCTCCCCGCGGGGGGTCTCTGCGATATTGGCGTTCCGGGTAGGGGAGTGGGTTTCTTCCTCGGAGATCCATAGCCCATGCATTCGCGAGCGTCGTGTCCTGAGGACTGATGATATGAGCAGAACTTCCCACCTCTTCTGCGCGGAGCTGGTGGAGGCATGCCATTGCGCGGAGCCGGCGCTCTGTGTTGCGTCCATCCCTGGGGCCTTTGGGGAACTGCTGATCTGAACTCCCTCGTGTTCATCTCCACCATCGCGTGCTGGTTCGCGGGTGCTTTTCCTCTGTCTTGTTGCTGATGACGGCGGGGTTCCCAGTTGGAGGCATCCCTCTTGTTGGTTTCCTGTTTTCCCCTTGGGTTCGATGAAGGAGGAGGCACGCCTCGCGAAAGCTCCTCCGCTCGTATGTGAGTGTTTGCCTTCTCGAGCAGCTTCGTGTAAGTTTGTGGAGCCTTCTTGCTGACATCAAACTTGAAAGGCGAGTTGGCAAGGCCATGTATGAAGGCCATACAAGCAATCTTCTCGTCGAATCATGCACATGCACCACTTCCGTAGTGAACCTCCGGACATACGCAGCTAAGCCTTCTCCTTCTCGCTGCTTCATTGTGAGTATTTCCTGCATTCCTTTCTTCCTCTTTTGTGCACTTTTGAAATGTGGGATGAACAGGTCTTCTAACTACTTGAAAGATTCAATGCTACCCGGGGGGAGATTCACCATCCACGTGAGCGCAGGACCCGCTAGTAAGTTCGGGAAGGATTTACACATGGTGGCCTCATCAGCACGGCTCACCAGCATCGCGTAGCGATACTTGGACAAGCAGTCACTTGGGTCCTCGCTTCCGGTGTACTCTCTGAGAATGGGAAGCTGGAAGTCGTACGGCGGCTCAGCTAGCAGAATATGCTCCGCGAACGCGGTGGCCCCATACAGCGTCAGCGGTGAATTCAGCGTCATGGGGGGTCTTCGATGCACTGTGGTGAAGCCTCGTGGACCGTCTCTCCTGGAGGGATGGTACTCGTACCCGGGCGCTATGAACACCATGTCCGCGTACACGTTTCCCCGTATTCTTCTGGGTAAGGATCCTGGAGTTGAGGACCTTCTAGGTGTGCACGGGGTGGCGGTTCCTAGTGTTGTTGCTGCTGGGCGTAGCGCTCCCATTCTTGGAACTATCGGAATTTCTCCAGCTCTTTGCCCTCCAGAACATACTTACGGCCCTGAGGCGGTACCGAACTCCTGGCTGACGGAGCTGGGTGGTTCGCTGGAGTAGAATCTCCCCTCTGCGCCGGATTTACTCTGGGAGCCTGCGACTGGATCTCATCTGAGCCTTCGTGCTGCATTTGCTCATTGTCCATCTTCCAGGGTCCGACTCTAGCCGCGTGAGATCATCCCCACGGTCGGCACTAGTGCAGAAACCTGAATACTGCGGATGTCCAGCTGGAACTCCAGACTCCCTCATGCTTGACCCTTCTGTGCTTCCTTCACCAGGGGATCTTCTCTTCGCAGCAAGGACCCTGGACGTGGCGGACGATGGTGGATCGGACTTCCTTCCTGACTCCTACGGCCTGAAAACAATCCCGGAAGGGTGGGGTTCAGGGAGAAAACTGTCCGACGCCCAAGTCAGAATCGGCTCAAGATCAAGAGATAACAGAAGGTCAGCTTAAATAAAGGAGAAAGGTTGTTCAACAATGGGGGATTGGAATTTTCGAATCGGACAAGAGGTGAACAGTAGAGCTTAACAGAATCTCGGTTGCCCATTAATGGCCGCCGCCATTCCTGTTTTAGGGTTTTTTGGGATTGATGAAGGAAGTCAAAAGCAGAAAAAAGTCCCTCAAACTTTCTACTTTCGTTTGCTTTTATACCAAACGGAGGCCCAAGGTGAGGATGGGCTTTTTCGTGGGCTGGCCCAACTTTCTCAGAAGCTAGATTGAAGTCTTCGCGGACACTCTTGGTTGGCGGCTCCTTCGCGGACTCCGCGGATCAAATCGTGATCCCACAGTCGCCAATTGAGTATTACTATTCCTGTAACTTGTCACGAATTTGATAGATTTAGGGATTGTTGTGGTTTCTGGATGGATCCTTGTAGCAGGGAGTTCAAAATTGTCATCTCATGTTTCAGAGGAAGGAGAATTGGGCTGTACTCATCCAGGAAAAAAGAGTGGGTGGCATTTGCAATGCACTCGAAGTCGAAGAACGAGTACTGTCAATCTCCACAGGTCCTGATAGACAAAGTGGCTCACTGGACTGCCACTACATATGGTGGTTTATACGCTGTACTCTTCTTTGATTTTGGGCGGCACGAATTCGGAACCATTGATTTGCCATTTGTCCGCCGAGAGGAGTCTGGAGTTGATGTGAATGTTTACAAGGGGCAGGATTCGCTTTCGGTTGTACTTTCAGACTCGAGGCGTGACTACCCTCTTGGGGGCTACTTTGTATATGTGAGGCAAAATGGATCGTGGAGTACAAGGGCTAGTTGTAGGATGATCCTACGCGTATCCACGGTTTTATATGCGGAAGATTTGGGGCCCTGGGTTCTGGGATTAACATCTGACAAGGGAGAGTTGGTGTTTTATGATCGTGAAGATGAAGGCTACATTTTTGTGCGCTCGAGCAGTGGTTTCCCTTCTATGGGTTTCGAGTCTTTGTATTCTCCTGCTTCCGACTTTGTGGAAAGCCTTGTCTTCCCTGATCAAACATGGTGATCAAATAGGCTTAAGATTACCTCAGATTTGTTTGATCATTTTAGCTAGTATCAACTTGTTTAATTTGATGTAATAGTTGAATTGCATACTTTGATCCAGTGCACTTTCTATTCTTGTTTAGAGTGAATAATTGACTGCTTTGCTGCAGTCTTTGTTTTAGTAGCTGTTTCAATTTGGTCATATATAAACCTTCAGGTCCTGCATGTTTACATTTGGTCAACCTCTTAATGATCTTCGAGATTTCCATAAAATAACATAATCAAAAGTCTCAAATTATGCACAGAATAACATAATCAAAATTCTCAAATTAGTATTACATTAGTTTAAATAAGAAACGTCCCCTCTTCATCGTCTCTCAGCCTTCGAGTTCTTAACTGCATAATAGCTATAACGCCAGAAAAAAGCACGAAATATGAGAAACACTGCATTGTACCTGCAAATCAATTGCCCCTAAGAGACACTTCGAGCTGTTCTATCTTCTTAGCCAGATCATGCTTCCCACAATTCTTCAATCCATCAGTCACCATATCAAAGCTTCGTGACAAAGGCACTATATTTAACTCAGTCATTTCTACCAAATAATTTGCAGCCTCGATAAATCTACTCCCACGGCCACACATCCTTACCAGCATAGTATAAACAGGCCTATTGGGCGGATGCCCCTTCACTTTCATGTCGCTGAAAAAGCTAAAAGCATCATCAAACTGACCATTCCTACACAATGCCTTGAGAATTGGGGCGTACAAACTTGGAAATGGCTTATGCCCGTCCTCAATGGAGCAATGCAATAGCTTAAACGCGTCCTCAATCTTACCTGATTTAGCAACAGCTGGGATCATGATCTTGTAAGTATCGATATCAGGGCACAGCCCTAATCTACACACATCATTATACAAATCGACACAAAATTCCACCTCTCCAGATGTACGAATTGCTTCCAACAAGGAATTAAAGGTCTTGACATCCGGGAGAAACCCTTCGTTGGTCATCTTCTTCACCAAACCCTTTGCAGACTCAATATAACCGGCATTCAACAGACCGTCGATCAACAAATCCCGCCCTCTAACAGGCGGATTAAAACCCTTCTTGCTCATCTCCTCTAGAAACTCCTGCGCCTCCTTGAGCTTCCCGGATTTACACCAGGCGTTCACAAGCACGGAATAAGTCTCCTTACTAGGAACCGTCCCTTTCCTAATCATCCTCCTAATCAGAGCATAGGCCCCATGGAAATTCTTCACCTCACACAAAGCGAACAACAACGAGTTGCAAACCCCAACCGTATGCGAGCAATTAAACACCTTAACGCAGCTATTGAAAACCTTAACAGCCTCGTCCATTAATCCGTTCTTACCGTACTCGCGAATCAAGAATTCGACGATCTCCGGCGAGAATGACAGCGAGGAGGAGGATTGTGAAGAGTCCTTCAACAGCTGGTGAACGACCTTCCACATGGTCTCCCAGTGCTTGGTAGAAGCTAGGGTTTTGATGAGCTCCTCGAATTCGAGCGAGGTAGGGGAGTAAGCGGAAGGAGAGTGGGAACGGGCCCAGTTGAAGAAGCGGAATGATTGGATTCCATGGCGAGAGCAGCTCCGGAGGACGCGGTAGACGAGCTCATTGGTGACGGAGATCCGGAGCTTGTTCAGTGTTCGCTCCAAGTAGATGTCCCGGCGGACGATGTTGGAGATGTGGTGGATGGCGGCGAAGTAGTCGTCGTTTGAAGCGCCGGCGGTTGCTCTGGCGGTCGGCGCGGCGAAGCCATGGCTGACGGCGGCGGTAGAGAAGGGATGTCGGAGACGAAGAAAACTGTGAGGGGAGGGAGAGGAGAAGTGGGATCGGAGGATGGATTTAGCAGCTTGAAGCATTGGGGTTTGCAGTTTGACTGATTCTGAATTATGAGTTGTGAAATAAAACCAAAAAAACTCTATTTCTTGAATTGTAAGCCCAATAATGAGGCCCATAAGTCATTTAGCTATGTGGGCCTAAAGGCCTAATTTCAAGTATGTATTTTTATAGAAAAAATTACTCTAAATAATATCAACTATTACCTTTGAACAAAAAATAATACTAATTATAAAATTATAAAAAGGTACCTAAACTATTACAATATAAACCAAAAATAGTATGAGCATATTTTTCGGTGAAATTTTCTAACAGGTATACGGAGATGGAGGCGGAAATGTGATTTGTATAATAATGAGTATTCGTAGGAACGTTATGTACCTCGCGAGGTTTTGGTGTGGATTATTGTGTGTTTTAACTGTATAGTTAGAACGAGTATTCGTAGGAATGCTATATACCTCGCGGGGTCTAGTCGTTTCTTTATAACTGGTATTAGGAGGATTTTACCCTAGTACTTTCCTTGGTCATGACTGTACCCTTACTCAGGGTAGGTGCACACAGCTGGTGCCGACAATCAGGATTAACTCCCCAGATATCTCTCGTGATGGGATGATATATCTTAAAAGCTTAAAACGTGAATGTACGCTTTGTCATTAGATAAGATAAGTGCAGTTGTGCACATAATTAATGAACCTTCGGGCGAGAAGTACAACTTGGAACCCGCCCGGACTTCGGTTAGAGTAAGTTCTCTTTCCAATCTGAATTCGTAGTGTGCGGTGAGGTTGGTCGTGAACCCAAATGATCAAGTCGTTTTAAACACTTGTGTGAAACTATAACGTTCCCAAACACTTGTCATACTTCCCATAAGACTCAATCTCTTGGAGTCTTCTTTTCATAAGTTTCCCATAAGACTCGGTCTTTTCCAGTTTTCTCTTGTTCATACATTTTCGCATCTTTCCGTAGAAGTGTTGAGGTTCACTATCGTCATCGGCTTTCATTCAAGAAGCGATGGGTGTAACCTAATACGACTACTTAGAACCTTTCTATTTTATCCTTGCATAGTCTTTCATTAGACTAATCAACCGGTTATTTTTCTTTGCATGGTTGGCTGGTGTCATCCGTCTCATACGGCACATCAGGTAAACTCTCTTTTCGTGAAGGCTAGTACGCGACGATGAAGGCAGATGGTGTTTTTAAGAGTTTTCTCAAGGTTGAAGATCCTAGGCATGAGAACGCTCCGATCAAGACCCTTAGTGAATTTTATCTATTTTAAAGACTTTCACTATATTGAAATTATTCTGTATTTGGACGTATTTGGTATTCACGGATGTAATCCGTGACTTTGGTTTAAATAATATATGTGTATTTTCGGCCAAGTTTCGGGGTCAAAACTTTTTTATAAGGGGGTAATGATATAATACCCCTCAATTTCTGTAAGGGTATTTGGGTAATTTTCCCAACCCTCGTTCTGTAAGCGTGACGCATTTGGCGTATTCGAAATTTCTGTAATTTCGGAATCTCTATAATAATCTTTTGAGCGTTATAATATACGTTCGATATATTATCGAGTCTTAGAATATTTTTATGGATGCGAGTATTCAATTTTGGGGTTGAATCCGCGAGTAAAACCGCGACCAGGGGTCTCGGATGCAAACGCGGCATTTTCGCGACCGCGGAAACTGTTTAGCGTCGTCTTCATTGTCTTTGCGTTTTCGCCGATTTGAATTCCGGCATTTCGCCAAGGGAGGAAGCTCGATCGGTTCGTCTGGCCGACGTTACTCTCCTTCCCACTCTATATAAGGAGGTTGAGGCCTCGGTGATAGGCATCCACAACTCTCTCGATCTCTCTTTCTCTCGTTCTTCATCGTCGGAGTTTCGTGTGTCGTCGGAGTGTTCATCAGAGTTCTTCGTGGTCGTCGTTGAGGTGTCTTTGGAGGCTTGTGGTGGTAGCATTGCAAGGGAGGAGTTGCACCGTCGTCATCATCAATCGGTGAGCCTCGAGTCGAATTTAGAGTCGCGTCTGGGAGAGTTTCCGCGACCGCGGCTATGAACACCGCGATCCCGGCTTTGCCCAAAAATCCGCAACCGTGGTAGTTTCAAACCGCGACCGCGGCTTGCTTTCGCAAGCGCGATCGTGGCTTGGAAGAGCTCGGTCATGGCTTTGACCCTCGTTTCCTTTTGATTTCTTTGTTCGTGTATTGTTATCCGTTCGTATCGAATTTAACTTAGGGTTCCGTCGTCGTTTCGTTGTCGTCGTAGGAATCCGTAATCAGATTCCAGTTTCCAGATAACCGGAACCCGACAACTACGTCTGTCTCGATTAAGGCAAGTGGCGGTTCGCTCTTGCTATCATTCCATGTTTCGTAATTATCAATTATTTCGTATTGTTAATTAAATTGGGATGAAACGTTGTTTTCGTTTGGGAACAGATTTTATAAATGTGTGATTAAAATGTGATATTATAATAGGTTGTATATATTGCTAGAAACAACGCTATTATATATGTTATTACCATGATGGTATTGATGTGGATTATTGTGTGGTTTTAACTGTATAGTTAGAACGAGTATTCGTAGGAACGCTATGTACCTCGCGAGGTCTAGTCGTTTCTTTATAACTGGTATTAGGAGGATTTTGCCCTAGTACTTTCCCTGGTCATGACTGTACCCTTACTCAGGGTAGGTGCACACAGCTGGTGCCGACAATCGGGATTAATTCCCTAGATATCTCTCGTGATGGGATGATATATCTTAAAAGTTTAAAACGTGAATGTACTCTTTATCATTAAATAAGATAAGTGCGGTTGTGCATGTAATTAATGAACATTCGGGTGAGAAGTACAACTTGGAACCCGCCCGGACTTCGGTTAGAGTAAGTTCTCTTTCCAATCTGAATTCGCAGTGTGCAGTGAGATTGGTCGTGAACCCAAATGATCAAGTCGTTTTAAACACTTGTGTGAAACTATAACGTTCTCAAACACTTGTCATACTTCCCATAAGACTCAATCTCTTGGAGTCTTCTCTTCATAAGTTTCCCATAAGACTCGATCTTTTGGAGTCTTCTCTTGTTCATACCTTTTCGTATCTTTCTGTAGAAGTGTTGAGGTCCACTATCGTCATTGGCTTTCATTCGAGAAGCGATGGGTGTAACCTAATACGACTACTTAGAACATTTCTATTTTACCCTTGCATAGTCTTTTATTAGACTAACCAATCGGTTATTTTCCTTTGCATGGTTGGCTGGTGTCATCCGTCTCATACGGCACATTAGGTAAACTCCCTTTTCGTGAAGGCTAGTACGCGACGATGAAGGCAGATGGTGTTTTTAAGAGTTTTCTCAAGGTTGAAGATCCTAGGCATGAGATCGCTCTAATCAAGACTCTTAGTCAATTTTATCTATTTTAAAGACTTCCGCTATATTGAAATAATTCTGTATTTGGATGTATTTGGTATTCACAGATGTAATCCGTGACTTTGGTTTAAATAATATATGTGTATTTAATAAAGTTTTGTGTTGGTATATGATTGTTATAAAATGGTTATGTCTTGGGTGACTTCAGATGTGTAATCTGAGGTCACTGACGGTAATACTTTCAAGGAAATATTTTGGGGTGTTACATATTTTCATTGGCAACTTTTGCAGGTCGGTTATGGGGAACAACATAGCAGATCATTTGGTCTATTTTGGTGTTAATTTACAGGCAGATACATGGAAGTTTTGCAAAATCTTAAGAGATTCTCGCCTTGCCCAATACACTACAACTAATCCTACTGGTAATATAATCTTAAGGAAACCGGCCTCATCCATCTTGAATATGAAGACCCAATCAAACACCAGTGTTGACATTGATTAAGGTACTAAGGTCAAGAATTTTAGTTCATGGTTTTATTCGAATAAAATCATGAACTAAAATTCTCCTGATGTGCGTTTGCATTCATATGCCTCGAAAAAGAGCCCTTATTCAAAGATGGGGGAAACAGCACGTGTAAATATTGTTACCATTTTCACCTGTATAGTTTTCCATCTTGTAATATTGAACTATCATGACCTTGGTGTTAAACCAAAAAGAATGGAAGTAGGCAATGGTATGAAACTATTTCCTTGATTCATTCCCATTTTTGATCTATTCTTCCTATGCCCTACTTTACTCCTTCGCTGAACTATTTTTGGTGCTGTGCTATAATAAAGGGGGGGGGGGGGGGGGGGGGGGGGCACTTGTGCTTACATTGATTATGAAATCAAGAAAGTGAAGGTGATAAGCAATTAGGAAATTTATGCAAAATGAACTCCTCAATTTTGTCAAGGTTCTTCAAGTTTACCCCCTTTTACATGAGTAGTATTGAATTTAATAATTTCTTCTTCATTTAGTACCAACAACCTGTATTTAATCTAAATTAGAAAACAGATGCACGTGGACCTTCCCTATTCCGGTAAAAGATTGGACTTGTTGCTATTCATATTATTTTGTAAGATTGTTTCTATTTAATTTACAATACGTATGTTAGCATATGAAAACTCAATTCATTTGTTATAATTATTTTTATATATTTAGATAATTATCTTCAAAATCACCTACATTTTCCAATATATAAGTGTAATGACTAAATGATATGTTATCACTTTGTGAAATTAGACTATTAAAAAAAACAGATTTCATATATAATTATCCTAGCAATGTATATTCATTTTCACTTGCAGCATTAACCCCTATTGATTTTGTCCTTGTATATATAGACATACTATATACAACAAATGGATGGAAGAATAATCTCCTATATAATTACTAAAGCAGAATACTGACTGTGTCACATGGCGTCCGCAGAATGAACCCGAAATTTACGCTGTCATGTGGCGCTTCTGTATTCAATTTGACACGTGTTGCCTTCATATTTTTTCGGCAGATATGTAAAAAAACTAATAAAATCAAACAAAATAAAATTACTACCTATAATAGCCGGATTTGCACACCCTCCCAAATTATTTTGATCTACTTTTTTCCATAAATATTTTGAAAATATAATTTTACCTTTTAAAATATGAAAATATATAACAAATATTTGATCATTTCCTAATATACTATACATATTGGTTGATGATCTTATGAAGATCAAGATCGTGACTTATTAAAATGGAGTGAATCAAAATCTTAATTTTTTTTCCTTACATAGATTATAAAGGGATCAAATAAATCGCACAATTTTCTTCCATAAATACTTTGAAGATATAATTTACCTTTTTAAGCATCTAAATAATAATTCGATAAACAAATTCCGTGATAAACCAATACGTACAGGGCACGAGAATTAAACTAGTGATTATCTATATATACTCCGTATATAGTAAGGAAGAAGTACCTTCTCTACGTGTCGATATCCCAGTCATTTGCTATATGTGACGTTTTTTGAATGATATAAAAGGATACAAAAACTATAAATAGTGGATCCCAATTTAATATAAATTTACCCTTTAAAAATAAATTTTAGGGTTTAAGTGTATTAATATTATTTATAATCAAACATACTCACTAAAATATCTTAATTACATAATTTCAATATTATATCTTAATTGTTTAATTTTTAAAAAATTATATTTTTACCATAGCACCATTCCATGCCTTATTTTATATAAATTCACTAAATTATTTATCCAAGCTAAATATATCATTTTAAAAATTATTTTATTAATAAACTAAGTTATTACATATAACCAAAATAAGTTTTTCTTACTTTTTTTATTTAACTTGTTATTCGGATTTTATGTAATTTTTAATTCGACCTATTAAAAAGTTTGACGAAATTGCAGGAAACCACCCGTTAAATGGACCACTTTACCTACAACCACCCCTTATAGTCGAAATTATTTTAAATCACCCAAAAGTTTTATTCCATTAACATTTAACCACATGTCGCTCATGTCCGTCAATTTTAGCCGTTAGGATGTGGACAATTATCAGATTACTCCCATTTTTTGGAAATTTTTCCGGTTTGAGAGCGGTTTTCCATTTATTTATTTTTTGGTTCAAACCCGGGTTTGGGTAATAAATGAAACCTGGTTTAAATTTACCAGGTTGAAATTTGGGGGTTATCATTTGCGATTTGGGGGTGAAATTAGGGCTTGGAAGAGGAGGAGAAATCGGGGGCGACTGGGGTTGTGATCCAAGGGGAAAATCGATCCACGTGGAAATCGAAGCTCCAAATAGAAGCATTGGTTACGAAACTGAGGAAGGCATAACTAGGTGGGAATCTTGGAGTTTTTGCAGCAGAACCTGCGATCTTCTTCTCCGATTTCTTTGCGATTAGGGTTTTGCGAAGGGATTGCCAAAGACGGGGGTTGGTGGATTTGCGAGCTGTGATAACTCTTTGGTGGATTATGCAAAGAAAGATGGTCGATTAGGGTTCTATACGAAGAAGGTTTTGTAAAGGTAAAAGGGCGAAGCTTAGGAGAGGCAGAGTTAGTTTTGGGGCAAAGTAAAAGCTTGACCTGTCGAGCTTTACAACAGTAAGATTCTTCCTCCAATCATACTTGTTAAGATTGTCTTGTATTTTTTTATTCGTCATATGTGTGTATATATGGTCCCAAGCTTGACATGTCAAGCTTTATGTCTCTTTCACCCTTTATATGATAATTGTCTTTCTGGGTTTGTGTTGGTGGTAGCCATTTATTGTTTTTGCTCTACTTTATTTAATTTGGCTTTCGGGAGAATACTACTGTGGATACAATTTCCATATTGATTGCCATATATGTGTGCATAGGTCCTTGTGTGGATAAAATATATGTTTTCCATGTTGCTGAATATCTGTGTGCATAGGTCCATGTGTGGATACGATTTTGTGTTCTTAAACAATGTGGAATAATATTTAATGGCATGTGATTTGTTTTTTCCCAAATGTATGTAGTCAATAAGATATCTATATGGTGGGAAATTTTTCAAGGGTCCCGGGGGCAAACTTTCCTATAGAAAAATGGATGTTTATTACAAGAAAAATGTTGATCCTGATTTGTTGTCCATGATGGAGTTAGATTTTTTTGTAAAAGGAGTTGGACTTGAAAATGTCAAGGAGATTTGGTTCTTAAAGCCTGGGTTCTGTTTGCATAATGGGTTGAAGCAAGTGTTGTAGGACAAAGACATAAGGGAAATGTGTGATTGTGTGGGCAGTGATAAAACTATTCATATCTATATTGTACAAGAAAATGAGTCAAGTCCAAATATAATTCGGCCTAGTGGGCCAATATGTAGCAGCCCATTGTCAAGTGAGATGCTATTTCTTGGGGAGTTATTTGGCATTACCCAAGGCCTAGAATCATCCACACAAATCTATAGTGAAATAAATTATAGAGGAAACCCTAGGAAAAGAACACCTACAAAAAAAAACTCCAGACTTGCAACTATCTGATAAAGAGGGTGGATCTGGCTCAAGATTTTGAGTCCTCTGATGGAGATGATCAATTAGGATAAGCTTCTAAGTCCTCTAATGGTGGTGATATCTTAGGGGAAGAATCATCTTCCTCCTCTGATGATGATCCATTGTTCAATGAAAATGTTTTTGGTGAAGAAGAAGAAGATGATGACATTTTCAATGAAATTGTGGACTTGGATGTTGATAAAGAATTAAGTGTTGAAGGGGTTAAGCAAGTTGATGTTGAAGATGTGTTCAAAACAGTACTTGAGTCTGATGGTTTCTTGAGCAACTCTGGCTCTAAAGGTGAATGACACGTGAGGTATCCAGAATTTAACCCCTTAGCTGGCTTTAATAATCGTACTTCTATTAAGACTGGCATGATATTTGGATCTAATGAAGTGTTCAGAAAATCTTTGAGGCAGTTTGCTTTAGAAAATGGATTTGACTACTATTACTTGCATAATGACAAGAAAAAGGTCTCTACTTATTGTAAAAAGAAGTGTGACTGTCCTTTTAGACATGGAAGGATAGTTTGTGTGTGTAAAAAAACATTGTGTGGCTTCAAAGCTTGTGCTAGAAAAATGGGATCTAATGGTAGCTTTAAACTGAAGTCTTTTCAGCCTAACCATGACTGTAGGTTGCAAGATGTCAACTCAAAAGTGACTTCCATATGGTTGGCTAAGTAATACCTTTAACATTATAGAGATGATGCACAATAAAGGTTTACGACATTCATTTAAATAGTTAAGAGGGAACATGGTGTCAAAATAACTTACCATTAAGAACGGATGGCTAGATTAAGGGCTATTTTATAGACACAAGGGCATGCTCTAGAGAAGTATGCAAAGCTTTGGGGCTATGCAGCCACAATCATAAAGTGGAATACAAGAAGCTCTGCATATGTTAAGGTCTCTGAAGAACATCCTGACAGACCACTATTCCATAGATTTTATGTATGCTTAAGTGCTTGCAAGAAATGTTTTTTTGCTGGGATGTAGGCCAATTATTGGTCTAGATGGATGTCACTTGAAAGGAGCCTACACTAGACATGTTTTGAGTGCAGTTGCAAAGGATGGGAATGAAAACATATTTCCTTTAGCTTATGTTGTTGTTGAGGCATAGAGAAAATACACTCGGTGTTGGTTCTTGTAAAATTTGATCTAGGATATTGGGACCCAAAATTTGACATTTATGTCTAACAGGCAGAAGGTATGGATTTTTTTCATTTTTTTGTTTTTAATGCATGAATAGTATTTTGTTGGTTTATTCTAATATTTTGATTCTGTGTGAATGTACAGTTTAATTTAGGCTTTGAATCTAGTAGTTCCAATTGCTGATACAAGAGTTTGTGTGAGACACTTGTACAACAATTTCAAGGTCAAGTGGCCAGGGAAGTCCTATAAGATTGTGTTTGGGCTGCTGCAAATGCTTCTACAACACCAGCTGAAGAGGATTAAAAAGATGGATGAAGGAGCCTATAAGTATTTGATGGATTCAAACCCTAACACTTGGTCATTACATGGCTTTAGGCATCACTATAAGTCTGACATGCTGTTGAATAATGGTTCAGAGTCCTTTAATAGTTGCATTTTAGAAGCAAGTGGAATGCTTATATTGTTCATGTGTGAGTGGATCAGAAGGAAGTTGATGAATAAGTTTGTGAGCAAGAAAAATACAATGAGAGCATACAATGGACATATCACACCAGAAGTGGTTAAGAAAATAAGAAGTGGCTAAGAAGATAGGCTCTTGCACAAATGTAAATGTTTTGGTTATGATGACAAGTATGAAATGGATCAAGAGAGCAAGACATATGTGGTTGATTTGGCTGCAAGGAGTTGTGGATGTTACATATAGGGATTCAGGATCAAGTACAACATGCCATTATCGTACAACATGTAAAGTGATCTCAATCGTCCGTTTTTTTTTTCAACAATCATTTTTTTTGTTTTCGTCCCCTGATCAATCTAAATTAATAGCCTATATAGAAGGTTTACAAATAAGCACTTAATGTTCATTTATTTGTACACTCTAGTGTACAAATAAGCACTAAATGTTCAAAGACATGTGTTTGAACATGAACATGTTATATGTGAACCTTACGGCACAAAAAAGTGAACATTTAGTACTTAGATGTGAACATAAATATATGTCTATTCCAGAACAATTGGAGACGGAAAAAAAAAGTGTTGATCGGGAAAAAAAATTATCGTATTTACGGTTATGCCACGGTATCACTATGCACTTTTGTTTCACCCATTTTAATCTCATCCCTCCATCCCCTTGATCCAATAGCCCCTATAACTTCTCATTTTGTACAATAAGGACCAAATGTATGTGAAACTCCCTCTACATATGAGATCTCACTGGAATTACATGCTCCCATGCAATTTGTTGCATATTGAAAAGAAGGTTAAGGGTTGAGGCATTCGTTGATTATTATTTCACTAAGGACACATATATAAGGGTTTACAGTGGGACTGTTCATCCTATGCCCTGGGGGGACCAGTGGGAGAAAACACCTCAAACTCCTTCACTACTACCAGAGTTTATCATTCAACCAGGAAGGCCTAGGAGCTCGCATGAAGGAAAAAGGAGAGGCAAAGTCTTCCAAACAAACTCGCCTATGGCAAGGGGAGAGCAAGTTCTCTCACTGTGGACAAGAGGGACATCACAAAAACAAGTGCAAGAATCCTCCAAAGCAACCCCAACCAACCCTAACAAAGGAGGAAGACCAGCCAAGGAGAACACTGTACAGTTCACTTCTAAGAAGAGAAAATATAAGAAAGGTATACGTTTGATTTATTATTCATAGGGTGTTTTATTAATCATCGCTTGTTTTATTACTCTTAACTTGATTTACCCTCTTTTGTTGCTCAAAAGGTGAGTGAGCATCAAGCTGGATCTGAAGGTAGAGCATCCAATCATGTTTTTAGCCAGACCTCATTGGAAGGAACAAGTTTTGACATGCTTACCTTGTTTGAAAATGTGGTATGCCTACCTTCTTAGTATTAAAACATCTTTCAAGAAAAAACTCATAACTTTGTAATCATTTCTGATGAAATTCAAAGGGAACACAAGATGATGAGCATTTCATGCCATATCCTAATCCAATTGAAGATCCACTGCTTGGAACACAAGGTTCTACTACAGGAGTTGTGGCTGAACAAGTGCAAGTTGTACATGCTTCAACCATGGTATGATCATTATTCCTAGCTTGTTCCCTCTTAGTTCATTATTTATCATGCTGGTTTTTTCATTGTCATTCATGACTTGCACATGACGAAACTTCTACCCATGTCATTGCCTCTGTTTCCAATGAAGTGCAAGGTACCACATCATCTGCTCCAAGAAAGAAAGCAAGGAAGTTGTACCCTATATGAGATCAACCTAAGAGGAGCATGATTTCAACAAGGACTCAGTTGTCTAGTGCATTGAAAAGGTCAAGCCAGAGATTGAGGGATAGAGCATAGGATGATTGTGGCAGTGAATGTTGATGTATTTTGGCACTAAACTTGACTAATGTATTTTGGCAGTCTGACATGCAGTAAACGGTTGATGTATTTTATATGTCTCGTTAGGTAAAAGACTTTAACTAGTCCTCTGACATTTTATATGTCGGGTATATAACCCTTTGACTTATGGGTGTTTGTAAGGATCCCTTTTAAAGTATCTATGCAGGGGCCATTTGAAATTGTATGTTGTGTGTGTTGTGTCATGTTTAAATGTCCTAATTTTGATGTCCATGTTATATGTCAAAATTTGGGCATGATATGTTGTGTATGTTGCGTGTGGTATCCAAGTTAAATGTCCAAATTTTGATGCACATTCATGTGCACTAAATGGTGTGGTACATGTGTTATGTATCCAAATTTGATGTAGATTTTGATGCACATTCAATTTTCATGCACAATGATTGCCAACTTAATGTTGAGTAACCAAGGTATACCAAACAAACACATTGAGCTGTGGATACGGGACCCAAAATGCTTGGTTTTTGTAGTACAAATTACCAATGTATACATAAGCATCTACAACAGCTAGTACAAAAACACCTAAACCTAATAAGTAACACCATTAAGCCATATAGCAACAACAAAAACAACACAAACAAGTGCAATATTCAAGGTTGAAGAAGCTCTAATTTTGTCAATCTTTGCATTTTTTTCTTCAATCTGTTTTTGTAGAGCAATGTTCTTTGCTTCTAATTCCTTTTGTTGGTTGGCAAGTTTCTTGATGGTGTTTGATGTTTGGCTATCAAAAGGTCCATCAATCCAATTGAAGAATCCATACCCTCTCTCAACATTTGTTTTATATCTTGGGCATCCATAGAATCTGTAACACCCTCGATTTATACCTCGGTAGTGCCACATGCCAGTGATCTCAGACTTTACCGTCCAAAGTCACCCCAGGCTTTTCCAGAACAATCATGCTTAAATACATAATCATAATTACATATTAATTGAAAGATTAAACAGCGAAAGACATTAGTTCAAGAAACTCAACCACTTTTATTAAAGATCTCTCATCAACCGAGAGAAGATTTTACAACAGAGTAAACATATAGCGAAATACTTTAAATTATACAGCGGAAGACTTTAAAGAGCCAACTTATAACATGGCTAAATTATGAAGATACATCAAAGTAACACTTAACAATCTTAAAACACTTAACAGCTTAAAACACTGACTTTTAAATCTTCGTCTGCAAGCTTCTTATCCTTCAATAGGTTACTCAAACTTCGGGCATCGACTCTTGATGTGCCGAATCGAACGGATGACACCAGCCAACCATGCAGAGAACAATTGGGTTGGTTAGTCTTACTGAAAGACTATGCAAGGGTACAAAGCAGAATGGTTCGAGTGATCGTAACCGGTTATTATCATTGTCCTTCGAATAATAACCGAAGGAACGATATATAACCCGGCACTTTCACGAAATAGTTTAACAATTAGGTATGCACTGAAGAGAAGACTCCAAAGGAATTGAGTCTTACAGGAAATTATGATAACTGTTTGGGAACGTTAAAGTAATCACACACAAGCGATTTAAAAATTGACTAGATGTTTCGGTTCATGACCAATCTCACCGCGTACAGCGAATTCAGATTGGAAAGAGAACGTACTCTGATCAAAGTCAAGACGAGCTTTCCTAGCTGCACTATTTACTTAACTGCACTACTCGCCAAAGGTATATTAATCATGTGCACTCGGGCACTTTATCTTATTTAGTTACAAAACACACGTCACTGAAATATATTAATATTATTAAGAGCGGCTACAAAGCTTTAAATCTCAGGGTGACCATTATGTCGACCCAAATTAATATAACACACAAACACACACACGAGGCTTAATATTATTTCGAGTAACCACGGAAGTTATTATTACACAGGGTGACCTTACGTTCACCCAGATTACACTGCCACAGTGCTTACACTTTAGTTTATAGGGTGACAGTTACGTCCACCCCAATTGCAATAGCTAGGTGCTTAATACACAGGGTGACAATTATGTTCACCCACTTGCGCTATCAAGGCGCTTAAACACTTCAGATCATTAACGGTGGATAAGAAGCATAGGTCATGACCCTTAAATTATTATTCGGGGATTATCCCGAGGAGTATTACGTTTTAAAGAAACGACAAATCCTTACTTGGATTAGTGTTCCAACGAATATTAAGTTATAAAGAAATGACTAATCCTTACTTGGATTAGCGTTCCTACGAACACTCGTGCTAACTAAACAGTCTAACACATCAATTATTCATATCAAAGCCATCCTGGCAATTAACTTAATGATTATAGAAACGGCTAATCCTTACTTGGATTTAGCTTTCCTATTAACCCACATGTTATTCTAGCATTAAGATTAACATTAAATTCACAACAATACCATCACGGTAACTATCACATATAATAGCGTTGTTCTAACATATATACAACCTATTATAACATCACTTTCTGGTTTTCCTAAACAGTTTATAAAACCATTTCCAGACAAACGCAATAATCATTCCAAATTAATTACTCAAATAAACAACTGATAATTAATGTAAATATGGAACGATGAGCAAGAGCGAACCACCACTTGCCTTAATCCGCAGAGTTTGAACGAAGTCTAACGACGGGATTCCGGGCTTGACACAGGGACAGATCTGGCAGCACAGATTTCTTCGGATCGACCCATAAAGAAACCCTAAGTTAGATTCGACAAAGACGAGTACGAACCGAAAGAAATCGAAAGGAACGACGTCCGATCGAAGGCTACAGAAGCCAAAGCCAACACATGGAAAGAGCTGAAGGGCGGCGGTCGCCGCCTGCCTTACGGCGGGCGCCGCCAGCACCACGGAGGTCGCCAATGTTCGTGGTGGCGGTCGCCGCCGGCCTTACGGCGGGCGCCGCTACGAACATCGGAAATTTTTACGAAACTGAAATCTTACTGACGACGATCGATTTGGTTCGCCTTTGCCTTGCTTTGGATTCTAAACTTCTAAGGGCTTCCAAAGCTACTCCTTTGCAACTGGAATGACACCAAAACGAACTCCGACGATCGACTTCAAAACTCCGGTGAGACCTCCGAATTCCGGCGAGACAAATTTGAGGATTTGAGCTTCGATTCTGTGCTCAATTCTGATCTCAATCATCTCTATTTATAGCCCAACACTCAAAGAGGATAAGATTGGCCAGAATGCGACGTGGAGGGCCAAGATCAAGCGACGTCCGATTGTCGGCAGCTGGCGAGCCTACTTCTGCACAGATGCGGCGGTCGCCGCTGACAACCCTTGGTCGCGGCCTTGTATGTCCTGAAGCGGCGGTCATCGCTTTTGGGCAGCGGTCGCCGTTTTCCTAGGCCACCTGGCGATGGACGAAGGTTCGACGAAGGCGCCGATGAGTTGACCTGCGGCGGTCGCCGCCACGGGGCAGCGGTCGCCGCCAAGTCAACTCTTATCCGTTAAGCTTTTGGATAAGCTTGGCTTAGCCCGGGATAAAAATAGTCGTACACGAACGAGTATTAAGTCCCAAAGTACGTCGTCTGTATTTTATTTCACTGAGAAAAATATTACAGAGATTGAGAACATTACATAATGTCTTTCTGTCTCTGAATTTAATCCGACGTACAAAACGGCATTCGGGAAAAACCCCAAAATTCCAAAATAACCTTACAGAAATACGGGGTATCACAGAATCTTCTTCCATGATTTCTAGGAGTGTGAGCTATGGATATCTTTTCACTCATGTTGCATTGGCAAATAGTTTCAGTGTTGTTTTTTGACACATAACTAAAACTCGACATAATAAATTCACCACTACATCCACAACAACAAGTAAAAAAGGTAAAGAACATGCACAGATAGAGTAATGCACATATAACCTGCACAAATAGAGTAGTGCACAAATAACCTGCACATATAAAGTGCACAAACTGAATCAAAATCTTGCTAACTGAACCAATAACCAAACCAATCCACACTATATATATGCACATGAACCTGCTTATGCTAAGTGAACAAATTATATTCGTTAATTGAATCAAAATATGCACATGAAGCTGCTTATGCTAAGTGAACAAATTATCTGCATTAATTGAATCAAAATATGCACATGAACCTGCTTATGCTAAGTGAATCAAAATTTTGCTAAATGAACCAATAACCAAATCAGTTGGGTAACCCTAAGTGAATCAAAATTTTGGGGGTCAAAATTATTCTAAGTGAATAAAACCAGTCGCCATCAAATCGATCAAAATTCAGATAGCCCTAATTTTATTAAGCTTAATGATGCGTTCCAAGGGGGGTCGGAACACGATTGTTGCCTGATCTAGGTAGGGAGCGGCATATGTCCCTTCTTGGGATAACCGGGCTAAGTATGAACCACCGGATGGATGGTTTGCGGGTCTCTTGTGCTCGCTTTGGGCGAGGGTGGGGCGAGATAGTGAAGGAGATGCGAAACAGAGGTGAAGGAGATGTGAAGCAGAGATTGGTTGACGTCCGATCAAAGGAAGGATGAATTATCACTCGACTTAATCATTGATTAATAACTTGAACGTAGGAAACAAGAACAACAACGAAAGGCTATTTAAAGCTAGGGAGCTCGACCAAGACCTAATGGGCTTGGGCCGAGAACATACGAATGGGCTAGCCCACTCGACAAGAGTGGAGCACACGCCCGAAATAGAAACTGCTATAAATAGAAAGTGCTAAACATAGTAAGTCCTAAAATAGAAAGTGCCAAATATAGAAATTTTCTAAACATAGAAAGTTCTAAAAATACCAATGCTAAAAAGGGAAAGTTGCTAAGACAAGAAAGTTGCTAAAACGGGAAATATGAAGCTAAAAATAGACTAAGTCCTAAATCAAGGAGGGCACCAAGGTCTCGGACGCATAGGGATCGTTCTAGCCAGGCTTGGGTTGATGTCGGGTCGCATCATTCTCCTCCCCTTAGAATCGAAGTGCCCTCGCTTTGAGCTGGGTGTGGCCGGGAGAGTAGACGCTCGACGGGTTGCAGAAAAGCGGCGTCGGTCTTAGATCCGGATCGTGGAACCTCAATGATGATCAAGGAAGTCGCGGGTCTAGGAACGGGCACGACGTCGGGGGTGGGCGCACTGATGCATAAACTCGTAACCATGGGTACGACCGCGGGTTCGATGGGGCATGGACCTGCATCCATGGGCATGGGTGCGGTTCTACTAGGGGTCGGACTCGCAGGCGCGACAATGGGCTCCACTGCGGATTTGCTGGAACACGGAGGCGCGACCATGGGCACGGCAGTGGCTGCGCGTTGCATCGCTAGGAGATGAGCCACTTGTCGTCGGAGAGACTAAATTTCTCGTCGTTCTGCCGAGGGATCCAAGACGGGAACATCGTGTTGCGTGTCGAAGTTGTGGTCGGGGCAGTGGGCATGGTACTGGGTCCGGTCGCTGAGGTGGGTGCGGTACCGAGTCCTGTCATGGCCGTAAGCGAAGTCGTAGTCGTGGCGCGTCGGTGGGTCTTGTCGGCGCCGAAGAGTGGGGTCGGAGGCATAGGCGTGAGCACGGGTGCGCATCCGGGGAGGAGGGATCCAATCCGGGTCTGCCTCGCAATGAAGGTCGTTGTAGTACTCGGACCATCCGTCAATGTTGTCGCCTTCATAGTCCCAACAGTGGTGGACCCAGGAGGCCATGGAATGGGTTCGGCTATGGCTAGGGGTGGGTCATGTTGTTGGTTCGGAAATGGCACCGGTGTGGTCCGGGTATGGGTGTAGGTTTGGTTGGACTCAGGTGCGGGTCTGGTGTGGGCTAGGGTTGTGGGATCAGTTAAAGGAAAGATATGGTATAAGAGAAGATAAGTTCTTTTGGTTAAGGAAATATTCTATCTTGCCTTAAAGATAAGATATGGGGGATTTGGATAAGGAAAGGATAAATTGGTTAAGGAAAAGATAAGGATATGGTCAAAATTTTGGGGATTTCGGTTAAGAAAGGCAGCGGAAAGGGAAAAAATATGGGTTAGGATTGCCGGCGGCGGAGTCTAGAGGGCACGTCTGTGGGTGCAGTCGTGGCCGATGCGGTGGGCTCGGTGGTGGGTGCAGTCGTGCCCGGAAGCGGGTGTTGGAGTGGGCTCGTCGACGCGCCGCGAGCGAGGGCGAGAGGGTGCTCGCGGGTGCGTTTGCTGGTGTCATTGGCTGCCCGCAAGCGAGGGCAAGTGGATGCCCGCTGAGTTGCTCGTGGGTGCGCGACTGGTGTCGTCGGAAAAGGAATGCGTGCAGCATGCCGACTGGCTGCTGTGATACCAATTGATGCATTCCAAGGGGGTCGGAACACGATTGTTGCCCGATCTAGGCAGGGAGCGGCCTATGTCCCTTCTCGGGATAACCGAGATAAGTACGAACCACCAGATGGATGGTTTGCGGGTCTCTTGTGCTCGCTTTGGGCGAGGGTGGGGCGAGACAGTGAAGGAGATGCGAAGCAGAGGTGAAGGAGATGCAAAGCAGAGATTGGTTGACGTCCGATCAAAGGAAGGATGAATTATCACTCGACTTAATCATTGATTAATAACTTGAACGTAGGAAACAAGAACAACAACGAAAGGCTATTTAAAGCCAAGGAGCTCGGCCAAGACCTAATGGGCTTGGGCCGAGAACATACGAATGGGTTAGCCCACTCGACAAGAGTGGAGCACACGCCCGAAATAGAAAGTGCTAAATATAGTAAGTCCTAAAATAGAAAGTGCCAAATATGAAAACTTTCTAAACATAGAAAGTTCCAAAAATAGCAATGCTAAAAAGGAAAAAGTTGCTAAAACGGGAAATATGAAGCTAAAAATAGACTAAGTCCTAAACCAATGAGGGCGCCAAGGTCTCGGATGCATGGGGCTCCCTATAGCCCGGCTTGGGTCGATGTCGGATCGCATCACTTAAGCAATTGGTAAGCTCTGTTAACCTAATTAATCGAAATTCAACATATAGATATCCTAAAGTTCACCTAATCAATCGATAACCTAACCCTATAATGTTGAAATACTAACCTTTAACAACTTTGCACAACCTTGAAATCCAAATTTGCCACGCACTGTAGACAATCGCCTCGAATTTCCGCTAATCTCCGCCAATTGCCCCCTATTTCGCCGCCAATCGCCCCCGATTTCTCCTCCTCTACCAAGCCTTAATTTTCACCCAAATCACAAATTTTAATCTCCAAAGTTTCAACCTGCTAAATCTAAATCATGTTTCGTTTATTATCCAAATCTAGTTTTGAACCCAAAAAAAAATGGAAAATCGCTCTCAAACCGGCAAAATTTCAAAAATGGGGGTAATCTGGTAATTTCCCACAGCATAACGGCTAAAATTAACGGACATGAGCGATAGGTGGTTAAATGTTAACGGAATAAAACTTTTATGTGGTTTAAATAATTTTGATTATAAGGGGTGGTTATAGGTAAAGTGGCCCATTTGATGTCTTATAGTTTGACATTTTTAGGAGTATTGATGTACAAAATGTGCATTGTATTTTACTATAACGAAAGATATTTGATTGCATGATTTGCTATTATATTATTAAAAATATATAATAGATCTGATCACGTGCTTAGCACGGGCACTATGCTAGTTAGTAAACAATAATGATAATACTCATCGGGGCTTGATCACATGAGATTGGTACTCCATGTGTAAAATGAGAATAAACATGTACTCTTGGATGGGTTGACAACATGTCATCCAAGGGTGGAGCTCATAATTTCATTTAAGTCGTCATGACTTAGCAACATGAGCGTTGACCGGTCAATGTTTCTTTTATGGGCCAATTTTTTTGGCTAATTTTTATTCCTTTTTGGACTAATTTTTTTATGCACATCTAGTGAAAAATTTATGCACATTAAGATAAATTTTCATGCCCGTTCATGCTGGGTTGACTGATCAACGCTTTTTTTCGAGCCAATTTTTTTTGCCATTTTTTGTTCTCTTTAGGCCAAAATTTTCTATACACATCAAATGCTAAAATTATACACATTTAGGCCAATTTACACGCACAAACATGATATATGCACACCTAATATAAATTAGGGGCACATATAAGTCATTTTTCATGCATATATACGCAAAAACATATAACTTCACAAGTCAAGCAAACACGATATAAACATATACACTTCATGTCAAAAGAAATACAATACCCAAAAACCTTTCCAACTCTGTGGATGAATCTTCCCCATCTTTCCCTAAAGAAGAACAAGGACTATTCAACCTGGTTTGGGTGGCGCCCCCTCCCCTCTACGATTTCTAGGCTGTCAAAGGTGGTGTTACGTTTTGCAGAACCCTCCCTCATCATCCTGCTTGTGACTCTAGATGCTATGGCGAGCTTCTCCCTCTCCCTGGGATAGATTTCCTCACATTGGCTTTCTCTAGAGATGGATCTTGGCGGGCTATCCTCAAAACCGCAGAGATGTCTCCCTACCCCCAAGAAGCTTCTCTGGCCTTATTCAAGGTGTGAGATTCCAATTTTTAAACTTAACCCTAATCTTTTTATCTGGATTTTCCATGATTATTTATCTCTCTGTGATCATCCTATTAAACCCACTTATTACTAATTTCTACATAATCTCAAATTTGGAATTTATGAGTAGCTTGATTGCCTCTGTGTTTGTATGGGGTATTGTCTTTGACTGCCTATCTAATTAGTTGTTGCTACCTTCATATCTGATGGATAAAAGTAGTAAACCCTTCTCTGCTATCATTTGCTCTGAAACCCCATCTGAGAGTGCTTCACAAGCATCAAACACTACTAGAACCCATATTGTTATCAACAATGAAAAAGCTTCATCCTCTAAAGATGTTACAGTTGAAAGTAAAAATGTCATAGGGTCAAATCCTAATGGTCTAATCTCGAATAACCTAAACAACAATGACAAAGAAAGAGCAAAGATTGACTCTGGCTTTTTCCTTGATAAGCTTACCAATTGGAAGCTTCTATGTCAATGGAATTACCCCTTTCTATCTCAACATCACTTATCTGAATGCTTATTTTGTTTCTTCTTGAGGATGTATAAGTGCACTTACCTTCTTTTCACAAAAATTGGATCATCTTCCAAGACCATAAACTATATTCAGTATAGTGGTGCGTTTCGATCAACCATTATCTGGATGTTTGAATCATCTAAGAAATGTGATTTTACTCAACAAAAACAATTCCTGATGCAAACCAAAATATTAACTATTATTTTGTTTTGTCCCTTCTCACTGGATTGTACTGAAAACTCTACCTATAGAACAAGAATAGGAAAAAATGTTCCAATATACTATTGCCCTTTAGTCTGGATCTACATTGGAGCTACTATAAAAAGCATTGTCTGCATAACCACTACTACCAAAACTATCACTAAACATTATCTTAAATTATGTTTCTATCTACCTTATTTTTCATGTCTGTCATGTTATCCCATTCCAACCCTTTCACGCATCCTATGCATTTGATGTGTTCTTCATCAACTGATCCTCCTCGAAACTTTTGGACAAACAAAGTGCTCGCTAAAAAGCAAGTCAATTTGATCTTTGCATCCTCATCAGGTTATCTTCTTAACTATACTCGCATTTTAATACAGACAATGCCATCACATATGAATCTTATAGGATAAGAAGTTATATCTCTCAGCAGCCTCTGGAGGAACTATCTCCAGCATCAAATAAATCAACAACAAGCTCGCAGATCTATCTTCTTCAACAGTCCTGACAATCGTATTTTATACGTACACCTTATTACCAAGATATATCTATGCCCTTAACGGCTTGTATAACTACATAATCCTATTTGTCTACATTATGTGTAACAGGGACTCCTTAACCAAACTTTTAAAAACATGTGAGACATGTTAGGTGTCATTCTCCTCCTAAAAAACACGGATGGAGACTAACCCTTAAGAGCCTAATTATATCAGGACTGAATTTCTAATTATCAACATTAGTACAAATCACCATTGGATTATCAAGCCCTGGTATCACCATCTGAGGCAAAAACTGCCCTATGACCCTAAATGGACAAAAACAATATAGCTCAACAGGCTTGTTTAAACACAATCAAAATCTACGTTAACAAATCATGCAACACCACTATCAAAATCATGAAACATTGATCCGTTCTACTTTGTAGTGCGTAACTAGGAGTTGTTATCGGAGTTTTAGGTACCATTTGTATGGGTTTAGAGCATAATGTAGGAGAATGGAGTTAAGTAGAAGGAATGTTGATTTGGTGGTTTAGAGAGCGTAAATGAAGACTTATTGAAGACGGAATCGAAGCCACAAGAGAAGACCGAAGAAGAAGTTGAAGATCGCTACAGGAAGATTTCCGCGCGCGCGGATTCAGGATTTCGTTTCGTCCGAGTTTTGTTTATTTTCTTTTATTTTTATTTCTTTTCTTTTATTTCCGTTTATTTCCTTTTAGGATATTATTTCCTATCTTTTGGAAACTAGGTTTGCTAGGTTATTTTACATCTTTTAGACATCAGCCTTTTGATAATTCAGTCACACATTATCATTCAATTTTTCCCTTAGAGTTTTTATGCTTTAAAGACTATGAAGAACTAAGCAACATTTGTTCGTTTGTATTTGGTTGTGAGATTATAACTCTATTTTCTTTTCTTTGATTATATTAATTCTCTTTGAGCTTCATCCCATTGATTCTTGCTGATTTGACTGGCATGATCATATAGTTGATATTATGATTGTCTATTGTTAAGGTTTGGATATTTCTGGTTGAAATCCCTTATCTTTTGTAGCAAACATGATTTAAGGAACTAGTTGTGAATGTTTATTGTGAAAAGAATTAATTACATGTCGAGTACTGACGGGTTGTTAAGTATTCCATGTATCCTGGTTAATTCCTATGTTTACTGCTGTCTTTAGATTGAATCTTGATAGTTTCTTGATTGTTTATTGGTAAGTATTTTCAAGGCTGATTGACCTGTCTATATACATAAGATTAGAATAGGAATATTCATCGATAGGAATTGAGATAATCAAGGATCAACCAATCAAACTGAAGTGTGGATATTTGTCTGGCTAAGTTACTTCTCACCAATAGATTACACCTTTTGCATTAATTTACTTTGTTACTTGATTCAAACCACAATCCCCCATTTTGTTACTATTGGCATATCAACCTTTACACTTAGGAAGATTGCTTACCTCTCTGTGGGATTCGACCCTTGCTTGCCTACTATACTTAGTTAGGTTTTTTAGGATTACTTTGATAGGCATAACGACTTTAGCCCCATCAAATTTGGCGCCATTGCCGGGAGGTAAAGTTTTAATTTTTCTTTGTGTTTGTTTGTGTGCCAACTATTGTGTGGACCTATGTTATGGTTCACACACGTGCTACTGACTCTCCTACTCTAGATCTTGATACAGAAATTGAGAGAACACTTTCTAGGAACCGCAGGGTAAACAGATCACTCTTGTCCTGTTTTGACAACCCGTGTTTTGAGATGGCTGAGGAAGCACCGACTTTGAGGCAGTTGACTGCGCCAAATCTAAAACAGCAGCCGCTTACTGTGCAGTTTCCAGAGTTGGCGGATGGTGTGAATTTTGAGTTCAAAACTGGGTTGATTCACTTATTACCCCACTTACATGGTATGAGTGGAGAAGACCCCAACAAGCATCTTTTGGAATTTCACGTTGTCTGCAGCAGTATGAAGCCCAGGAACATTACTGAGGATCAGATCAAGCTGAGGCCCTTTTATTTCTCTCTGAAGGATTCAGTCAATGATTGCCTCTATTATTTGGCCCTAGGAAGCATAGACACATGCAAAGATGAAGAAAGCATTCTTGGAGAAGTACTTCCCTGCAACGAAGATCAATAGCTTGAAGAGGAACATCAGCAACATTGAGCAGCATGCTACTGAGACGTTGTATGAGTACTACGAGAGGTTCAAGAGGTTGATATCAAGCTGTCCATACCATGGTTATTCTGACCAAGACCTCGTGCTATATTTGTATGGTGGACTTCTTGATGATGAGCGTCGGATTGTGAACGCAGCTTGTGGCGGTAACATTCTAAACAAGATGTCAGCTGCAGCTTTTGAGATATTCTTTGAGTTATCTAAGGGCTCAAGACAGTTCAGCAAGAGAGCAAGCGCTCATACAGTTAAGGCCGCAGACTCTCAGTCATCGTCCTCAATACTTTCTGAGATGAATAAGATGATGAGGAGGTTTATGATGAAGGGCAACCAGCAGCAAGTCAAGTCTTGTGGAATATCCTATGACATGATACACCCTACTGATGCGTGTCCCACACTGCAGGAGCCCACTGTTGAAGTGAACGCTATTGGAGGTTTCGGCCCTCCAAGGCCAAGACATGACCCGTACTCCAACACTTACAATCCAGGGTGGAGAGATCGCCCCAATTTAAGATACGGGAACCAGCAGAATCCTCTTCAGGGTCGTGATGATCAGGAGTTCCACCAGAGGCCGTCATAATTCTTGCATCAACAACAGCAGTTTCAGCGGCCTGGGGTCAACAAAAACAATTTAGAGCCCAATATGACCCTAGATCTCAAGGCTAAAACGCAAGTTCATCTATGTCCAATGATGACATGATCAAGTCGCTAGCTCAGAGTGTATCGACGTTGGCAACCACTATGGTCTAACAAAATCAAGAGATGAATGCTAGTATTCATAACTTGGAGAAGCAAGTGGGGTAAATTTCTCTCGCAGTGAGCAAACTGGAGGCCCGGGATTCGGGGAAACTACCATCTCAAACGGTAGCAAACCCGGGGGAGAATGTATGTGTGATGACGCTGAGGAGCGGAACACAAATGAAGGAACTGACGGATGCTCTAGAGGAATTTCCGCGATTGCGGCCTGATTTTGGCGACCGCAGAATCATCACTGAAGACGAAGCAAAAATCGGCGAATTTCCGTGACCGCGGCCAAAAATCCGCGACTGCGAAATTGTTCCTTGAGACGAGGATTTTTCTAAAGCGAATCCGCGACCGCGGATTATCCACTAGAGCCCCAGAACTTGACGATGTTGATCCGCGACCGCGGGTCCCAAACCGCAGTCGCGGTTGTGCCTCAGACATCGACGATGATTATGTTCGCACCTATTTTCCTCCGCTCGGTTCACTGAAACCACCTGCTTCATTCCCTGAGGCGCTGAAAGACACAATAAGGCTGGAGAATGACAAGGAGCTCTTCGAGACCTTCAGTAATTGCGAGGTAAATATTCATTTGATCAAGCTGGTTAAGAGCATTCCTCGTTATGCAAAATTTTTGAAGGAATTGTGCAAGATTAAGAAGAAGAAAGCAGTGAAAGCGAAGAAAAAGGTTCATGTGAGTGAGAATGTCTCCGCTATGCTGCAAAAGCGGTTGCCCAAGAAGTGCAGTGACCCACGTATGTTCAATATTCCCTGCAAGATAGGTGACACCACGTTCGATAAAGCAATGCTGGATTTGGGTGCATCTATAAATGTGTTGCCTCTTTCACTGTATGAAACTTTAGAGCTTGGGCCATTACAGAAGATGGGTACAATGATCCAATTGGCGGATATGTCCTATGTGTCTCCCAAAGGAGTCGTGCATGATGTTCTAGTAGAGGTTGATAAGCTGATTTTCCCTGTGAATTTCTTTGTGATGGATACGGGGCAAGACAAACATGCAACCCCTGTGATGCTAGGTATGCCGTTTATGAGAACGGCGAATACAAAGATTGATGTGAGTAGTGGTTCGCTCACCATGGAGTTTGATGAGGTGAGGGTCGAACACAACATTGATGATGCAAAGAGAAACCCTCCTGATTGTGACCCCAAGTGTTCGATTGATGTGAGCAACCCAAGTTGATTTGAAGGGCATTATGTCGAGCTGCGACAGTAACCAAGGCGCTGCTCGGGAGGCAACCCGAGGTATGTAATTCTATTCGTATCTTTTCGTTTCAAGTTTTTAATTATGTTGTTTCGTTTTTAGACTAACCTGCATGTGGGAGACTCGAAGCCAAAATTCGAAGACGGTGTTCAACTCGCACCAGATACATTTTCGCAGGGGTGTAAAATTTTCCACGACCACGGATTCGCCACTATAAGTCCCCTTACCTGGAAAAAAAAATTGAAGACACTGCAACCGCGGCCTTAAAACCCGTGATCGTGGCCCAATTGTCCGAGTTTTTCTACGCGAGACGGTGTGCATCATGCTGCCACGGAGGAGACAATGGCCCGATATTCGACAGTTGATTAGGAGGAGCGACAGAGCCCGCTACACGATTACACTTGGGCTCTGATTCTGTGTTCGTTGAAGGCCCGTGCAACCCCGTTTCTTTGATGTGCCATTTCCCTTACCGTGGATTTATTTGGTTGCACGTGGAGTATTAATTGAGTCAGACCGCCGCAACACCAGAGACTTGTGCTTTCATTGATTGATCGTCAGCACCAACATCCAAGTCCAGACCACCTCGGTCACGGTGTGAGTACGTTTCCGCTTTTTCCTGTGCTTTATTATTTTATGTCTTTCATTATATTGAGGACAATGCAATATTTAAGCATGTGGGAGCGATCTATACTTGCTAGTCGTCTGAATAAAAAAAATTGAAAAAGTCAAAAAGATGAAAAAAGGCAAAAACAAATCATGTGATAAGTCAAAAAACCCAAAAGAGCGGCTTAGGCAATAAGCAGGTGGATTGGACCAACATTAAGCTGGGGTAATAAGAGGTCAAGAGTGATGTGAGTTTTTGTGAGCCCATCTATAGAAAAATGAAATGAGTGGCTTGGTGAAAATCCGAAAGAGCATCTTGGCAAAATGAGTGAAAAGAAGAAGAGTGATTATTAGGATTTCTCATTTTTCCTGGCGTGGTGACATAAGAAGAGGAGTTATAAGGAGGTTTTAGGTAGGTCACTTTGGGAGGTATAAGAACTTAGATGGAGACTAGGATTAGATGTTTTTATTCACTCTATGGTGTTCGGGTTAAGCTTGGGAGAAGTACTCTCCTTTCCTTCAAGCTTGTGTGTTGTGTGTTATTGTGTTGGTACGGTGGAGATTCATGATTAGGTACAGTTCTTAGTGGAGATAGTTTTGATGTGCTTCCTAGACCTTGGGTATTTCATTGGAGGAGTAGGTTTCTATTAGCTTACTCGAGGACGAGCAAGGTTTAAGCATGAAGGAATTTGATCCGCTCTACTTTGTAGTGCGTAACTAGGAGTTGCTACCGGGTACCATTTGTATGGGTTTAGAGCATAATGTAGGAGAATGGAGTTGAGGAGAAGGAATGTTGATTTGGTGGTTTAGAGAGCGTAAATGAAGACGGAATCGAAGCCACAAGAGAAGACCGAAGAAGAAGTTGAAGATCGCTATAGGAAGATTTCCGCAGGCGCGGAAGGAGACGCCGCGGTCGCGGATTGGAGAAACAGCGAAGACATCATAGAGACTTTTCCGCGGTCGTGGATTTCATGCCGCAGTTGCGGATACTGTTCATGTGTGCGGATCCGGGATTTCGTTTCCTTCGAATTTTGTTTATTTTCTTTTCTTTTTATTTCTTTTCTTTTATTTCTGTTTATTTCCTTTTAGGATATTATTTCCTATCTTTTGGAAACTATGTTTGCTAGGTTATTTTACATCTTTTAAACAGCAGCCTTTTGATAATTCAGTCACACATTATCATTCAGTTTTCCCTTAGAGTTTTTATGCTTTGAAGACTATGAAGAACTAAGCAACATTTGCTTAGTCCGAAGATTGAAGCCTTCGTTTGTATTTGGTTATGAGATTATAACTCTATTTCCTTTCCTTTGATTATATTAATTCTCTTTGAGCTTCATCCTATTGATTCTTGCTGATTTGACTGACCTGATCATCTAGTTGATATTATTGATTGTCTATTGCTATGGTTTGGATATTTCTGGTTGAAATCCCTTATCTTTTGTAGCAAACACGATTTACAAGAACTGGTTGTGAATGTTTATTGTGAAGAGAATTAATTACATGTCGAGTACTAACGGGTTATTAAGTATTGCATGTATCCTTATTAATTCTTATGCTTACTGTTGCCTTTAGATTGAATCTTGATAGTTTCTTGATTGTTATTGGTAAGTATTTTCATGGTTGGTTGACCTGTCTATATACATAAGATCTAGACAGGAATATTCATTGGTAGGAATTGAGATAATCCAGGATCAACCAATCAAACTGAAGTGTGGATATTTGTCTAGCTAAGTTACTTCCCATCAATAGATTACACATTTTGCATTAATTTACTTTGTTACTTGATTCAAACCACAATCATCCCCTTTTGTTACTATTGGCATATCAACCTTTACACTCAGGAAGATTGCTTACTTCCATGTGGGATTCGACCCTTACTTGCCTACTATACTTAGTTAGATTTTTTATGATTATTTTAATAGGCATAACAACTTTAGCCCCATCAAACACCCAATTGGAAATTAACTACATCTATAATAGTCAGTAAATGTAATAATCACATCATAACAAACTACATACACAAACAATAAAAAAGAAACTATAACATCTATGCAAGACTAATTATACTTGCCTTTGGAATTGCAGAGGCATCGGTCGAAAAAACCTTTGGACTGATGTAGAGTGTTTCAGCAAAATCGAAAAAAAAAACAAATTATGGCCCTGGTCGAAACTAGAACCGATAAAGAACCCAAACAAAATATTTGGAGGAAAGCTTGTTGGATCGTTAGAGTTACGTCTGAGGGAACAAAAGCTTTGTTCCCACAGAAGGCACAGCGGATTAAAATAACAAGAAAGATAACAGAACGAACTCACGATATATAGTGGAAACCCTGATTAGCAAAACTAGCTTCTCAAGGAAAAACCACTACCTTCAAGCTTCCGCTTGAGAGGATTTTGAAATGCGTACTTGTCTTATTAATCTCTTGTTCGATTACACTTGTATCCTGGACTTCGACCTCTAAACAACCTGCTAGACTCGAAGACTCTTCTACAACGATGAATCGAACTCAACTCTCAAAGACTCACACACACTTCACTCTCTTTCTCTTTTTTTTTTCTCGTTCAAAGTCGTACCTAGAAATGAATCCTCACTTCACTTAAATACAACTTCGGCTAAACCCTAATCATAACAAGATAAGATTTCTAGAATCGGATTACAAAAGATATGATTTAGTTGGATGAATAATATCACAACTGATTTTATTAATTAAGGAAGGAGTTCCTTAAATAATCCAATCGAAAGGATATTCTCCTTCTCTCTCCAATTGCCTTATCTTAGGAAAGATTCATAAGATAACACAATCGGGTTTTCTCTCTCCATATCTTCGCGCAATCCGGCTTGATCCTTGGAGCCGAAGTCTTCATCCTTTACCGTGTGTGCTTCTTGATTTGTTTCCTTAATTCAACACGCTGGATGACTTCTTTCCTTTTGCAGCCTTGATCTGGTCCGTCACTTTAGTTCCTTGAGAGGTAACAAAGTACTTGACAGGACTTTGTTCCCTCTGAGATCCTTTGCTGCAAAGCTCCCTGGGATGACCTTTCTTGTCCCTGAAACACTTGGTACACATATTAGTTGAGTGTTTGTTACCATCAAAACCTAAGGAATTCAACAAATTCCCCCTTTTTGATGGTGACAAACACGAAAAACAAGAAAGCATATACCATCTAGAAAAAGACAACATATGACAAGAAAGTTCCCATTAAGACATAGTTAGTTCCCCCTTAGTTCAGCAATACGTTTTTCCTATTCTGTTCCCCCTCAACCAATGCTACTTGTCATACTCCCCCTTTTGGCATCATTAAAAACACAGTAAAGAGTTAGAGAGGAATAATCAAAGCCAGATAAACAAAGCACTTCTTGTCATTAATTAATAGAAAAAACTGAAAAACATGCAAATACCACCAAAACAGACAAAACAGCAAACATTGTCAAGATGCCACACCGGGCACATAAACCAGATAGCAAGAAAAACAACTAAGAGAGATAGACGGGTAAGGGAACAAAAGAAGGGTAAGGACAGCAGGTAAGCGATCAGGCATCACTGTGACCAGCCGGTTGAGCCGATGCGTGATGAGAAATAAGTGCGTGCACATCTGCCATGAGACTTCTTACATCCTTGCAGAGACGTCTCACATCCCTCCCCAGAGACAAATCCTCATTCAGTTCCCCCTCAGAGCTGTCGGCCTCAGACTCCACCAATGCTTCAGAAACGGCAGGAGCACTCTCAACCTTCACCCAGCCTTCATCTTCTTGAAGAACGAACTGCATCTTGTGCAGATTGCTGGCATCAAAAGGGCGGGAGAAGATGCTCACTTCCTCCGACGGGTTGTACACTTTGTGGTACTCAAGGATTTTCTTGACAACCCGTGGGAAGGGAAGAGCGTGCTGGAGAGTGTTCCTGGCGTGGGCCATGTGCTGCATCAGAATCTTCGGCAGGCTAATGGGCTTTTTCTTCAGCATTAGGGACAGTAGGACAATGTCCAAGATCAGAAGTCGGTTTCTCTTCTGTCCCCTTGGCGTGATGTTGCTGATGAGGAAGTGGTACAGCACCTTGTTGATGGCGGACATCTCTGATATGTCAAGATCAGCACTCCCTTGAGGATTCTCAATCCCAGCAACAGCCCAAACAGCCTCTGAATAGGCAAAATCCTTCGGCCATCTTCCCTTTGGGTACTCACCGTACCCCTCATGAGGAACTCCTAGAGCAATACCCAGCTCAATACTTGAAAACACATGGACCCTCCCTTCCAGCTTATAACTCCCCAGAACAGCATGGGGGCGAACTTCCATCGCGAAGGTGGAGTAGAACTCCCTTAGCAACCCGTCATCCATCGCTTCCTCTTCCATAAACAAATGACTCCATTTCTGAGTCTCTAGCATAGCATGCACCTCCTCTAGACGATTCTTCAGCAGGAACTCAGGCTCGGCCAGCAGCTCCTTGACCACGGACTTATGGCTCATGTCCCTGACGTCATCAGCCGCCGCCTTTCCTTTGGCTTTGGCAGGCTGACGACGTTGACTTTGACGTATGGGGGCGGCAGACACCTTGGCTCTTTTTGCTCTGTTCCCCGAGAGGGGTAGTGATTCCTCATCGGAGCTGACTGTTATCGCATTCTCGGACTTCCTCTGTGAGTGGGTCTTCCGCTTGGAGGAGAAGGTAGTCTTCACCCTTCCAGATGCCTTAGGAGCTTTTGGGGGCTCCTCCTCATCATCTTCTTCAGCCAGTTCTTTGTTAAGATCCCTCACAACCGACTGAATCCTTTCCTTCGTGGCCAAGTGCTCATCCACAGTGACCGGGGTCTCTTGACTGGGCATCTCCTCCTTCTCTTCCTCAATGGGGTCGGGATGGGTTGGAGAGGAATGTACCTCCTCTATGTCGGTAGAGGAGATGGTTGTGGGGACGGCTGGAGAGGAGGTAGGGTTAGGGTTTTGTGGAGCGGGGTCGGTGTTTGGGGCTATGGGGGCGACGTAGGGGACCAAGGCGAGTTGGTCCTGGGAAGGTGATGGTGGAGGGGTAGCGGTGGTGGTTGCCGGAGTGGTGGAGGTGGAAGGTAGGGATTGGCTTATGGCGACGAGGAGAGCGGGGTCGGTTCCCATAGAGGTGAGTTTTGTGAGGAGGGTTTGCAGGTCTTGGGCGAGGTTAATATTTGAGGCCATTTTTGTGAGAGAGAGGGAGAGCTTCTGGGAAGAAGAGAGACAGAGAGGGAAGAAGAGAGACAGAGAGGAGAGTAGATGCTTGAGGAAGACGAGAGAATAGTGAGTAGGAAACTTACCCGAAAACCTTAATATATAGCCTTTGCCAGATCTTCAAGAATTTCCAAGGATAAGACCAAATCCTTTCCGTTTCCAAGAGATAAATTATTGCGATCTTCCGGCTTCCAAAAATAAAATCTGAATTTCGTCCAAATTCAACTAGCACGGCCGAATATCTTTTCCCAACTTTTTCCCATCAAATCAGCCCTAAATGCACGACGCGGCCCAACACAAACTTCCATCACTGCAAACACACGTCACCTCAACTTGCAAATCACAGAAGCCGAACCGTTTTCCCGCCAATCCAAAAAGTAGTAGGGTGTGATGCTGGAGGTTAGTTACCAGAGAGGGTACAAAATACCATCACACCAAAGTATATGATTTTTGCGATTGAATTTTTTCATCATGCCTAAGAGGTCTCCAGTTGTGGATGATAAGAGGGGCTCATAGGAAACTTTAAGCATGGCGGTCTGGATAAGCTATAGAATCAACTATCATTTGGGCTTATGATGAGGGAACAGAACATTAAGTTGATTCTTTTGGGCCGAAATAAAGCTGATTCATGTGACATATGATAACATGGATGACCATGCAAGACATTTAGTACTTCAAGGAAGTAAAAGCACATAATCAAGCCATCTAATAATTAATACCCAAGGAAGGAAATGCATATCAAGACATGAAGATTCGACTTTCACAAATTACCACGTAATCTAGCCAATCATCGAGGGAACACAGCAAAATAGACATGTAGTTAGGGGAACAAACCAGGATTCGTAAGGAACTGAATGTCGAGTTCCCCAACAGGTGTCATAATGAGAAAACTGGCGTTTGATTCTTTGTTCCATGAGATTCCTTGTTTGCCAATCTTTCTCGACACATGATGTCTTTTCTAGATGTACATGGTACCTGAATTTTCAACCAAGGAACAATTTAGTCAATAAGTCTTTATCCACATCTCCATTTCCTTTACCTTTGCCACCAGGTCTTTGAGTCTCGGACATTCTTGCAGAAGTGAGGTGAGACTCACTTTGTTCCCTGTTAAGTAACTGAACCTTGTATGAGTGAAATACCGGGAACATTCCTCACTTTATCCTGCACAGAAAGTTAGTTCTTGCGAACCCAGACAAGCTTATACTTTCTAGGTATGGGAGCAACATGTCTAATCTTAGGAGGTTCAACATTCGTTTGCTTCCTTGTAGTGCGAGCGATCTCCTCATTGTGTTGCTTCAGAAGGCACTCTTGCTTGTAGTGACCAGAGTGTCCGCAATACCAACAGACCCTATGGCATTTTAGATCTACATACTTGCTCTTTCCATGCCAAATTGTTTTGTTAGCAATCCTTGAATGAAAATCAATATTGTTGGACTTACTGCTTTGAGATTGCTTCAACCAAATGGCATGTGCCTTCTGTCCATGATACCAAGGCTTGCCCTCCTCAGTCGAGTTAGAACAGTCTTTACCTTTGTTCCCTCCGGAAGAACTTTCCTCCTTTTCTTTTACAGACTATTTTCCTTCGACTTTAGAGTCTTTTTGCTTGGTGCCATCAACAGGGAGCTTGGGTTGATAGCCAATTCCAAAGCAAGGTACTTCCTTTGATTCTGACTTCTTTTCATTCTTAGCTGTAACAAAGATAATACATTTTGGCTCGTCCTTCTGTTCCTCACTGAGTTTGGTTAGATCACTAGAAAGTTTTATATTTCCTAGTTTCAACATTAATGACTCGAGTGAGGAAACAGTGGACTCTAGAGACATAATTTTTTCAGTGAGTTTAGGACACTCAGTACAAGAGTTTGAAGAGGAGGATGAACCTTTCTCAAGCTTGAGAACTTTTTCAGCCCAACCCTGATTTTCTTCGATCAAACCTGAGATCGATTCATCTTTCTCTTCAATTTGCTCACTGAAAAGACTATTCTCATGGACAAGTTTCTTAATGAGAGATATCAAGCTTTCTTTAGATTTGCTTTTTAAGCTTGATACGAGATCAGATTCAGTTACCTCATCGTTGAATACATGTCCCATTGTTTCATCTGGAACTTCAATGGCCATCAAGAAGACATCCCTGGAGTGTGACGAATCTTCATCATCTGAGTCTGAGTCTCCCCAGGTGGCAACCATTGCTTGCTTCCCTTCATTTGCCGGAGGCATTCCAGCCTTCTTCTTGAATCAGTTTCTGGACATGTGTCCCTTGTTCTGATAGTGGTAACAAACCACATCCTTTAGGTCTCTGTTCCCTTCTGAGGAACTGGACGAGTCTTTGTTCCGAGACCATATCTTCCTCATTGCCCTGATGATGAGAGCAACATCTTCATCACCATCTTCATCTTCATCTTCAACTTGGGACAGATCAAATGCCCTTTCCACCTTCAAGGCAATGCTCTTCGCCTTCTCCTCTCCCTTCTTGTTCAACTTGTGATTATAGACAGAGGCGTTACTTTCCAGCTTAGCAACCACCTCTTCCATGGTAAGAGTCTTGACATCCGTTTGGGAGAGAGAGCAAGAGCAATGGCATCCCACTGAGAGTTGAGGCCTTGCATGAAGTGGTGAGTTAGCTTCCAGTCTGGCATTTTCAAGGAACTGAAGCTGACCAATTAGCCCCTGGAATCTGGAGTAGTACTCCTGAATGTGTTCGTCTTTTCCCTGAGAGACTTGGTCGTACTCCTTGATCAGAGAGAGAATCATGTTCTTCTTTGCATCTTCATTTCCTTGATGAAGGCGCTTCAAGGCATCCCAGATCTCCTTAGCAGTCTTATAACTCATGATTTTCTTGAGATCAGAGGAAAGAAGAGCCATGTGAAGGATCTTCTTAGCCCTGTTGTTCTTCTCCAACTTCTTCTAGTCACCATCGGTGTAGTCGACCTTTGGTTTTGGCTTCGTCACATCTGTCTCATTTTTTATAGCCAAAGGTCCAACTTCAATGACTCTCCAGATCTGTCCATCTAGGGAACAGATATGAGACTCAATTTGTTCCACCCACCAGTCATATTCACCAGCCTTCAGAATTGGTGGTTTCCAGAATGAATCACCGATTGCATTGCTTGACGACGACATCTTTCCTGCAAATTCTGTAACGAAAACAATCTAGAGCACCAGGCTCTGATACCAATTGTTGGATCGTTAGAGTTACGTCTGAGGGAATAAAAGTTGTGTTCCCACAGAAGGCACAGCGGATTAAAATAGCAAGAAAGATAACAGAACGAACTCACGATATATAGTGGAAACCCTGATTAGCAAAACTAGCTTCTCAAGGAAAAACCACTACCTTCAAGCTTCCGCTTGAGAGGATTTTGAAATGCGTACTTGTCTTATTAATCTCTTGTTCGATTACACTTGTATCCTGGACTTCGACCTCTAAACAACCTACTAGACTCGAAGACTCTTCTACAATGATGAATCGAACTCAACTCTCAAAGACTCACACACACTTCACTCTCTTTCTCTTTTTTTTTTTTTTTCTCGTTCAAATTCGTACCTAGAAATGAATCCTCACTTCACTTAAATACAACTTCGGCTAAACCCTAATCATAACAAGATAAGATTTCTAGAATCGGATTACAAAAGATATGATTTAGTTGGATGAATAATATCACAACCGATTTTATTAATTAAGGAAGGAGTTCCTTAAATAATCCAATCGGAAGGATATTCTCCTTCTCTCTCCAATTGCCTTATCTTAGGAAAGATTCCTAAGATAAAACAATCGGGTTTTCTCTCTCCATATCTTCGCGTAATCCGGCTTGATCCTTGGAGCCGAAGTCTTCATCCTTTACCGCGTGTGCTTCTTGATTTGTTTCCTTAATTCAACATGTTGGATGACTTCTTTCCTTTTGCAGCCTTGATCTGGTCCGTCACTTTAGTTCCTTGAGAGGTAACAAAGTACTTGACATGACTTTGTTCCCTCTGAGATCCTTTGTTGCAAAGCTCCATGGGATGACCTTTCTTGTCCCTGAAACACTTGGTACACATATTAGTTGAGTGTTTGTTACCATCAAAACCTAAGGAATTCAACAAAGCTAGTTTCGATAACTTTCACTACTCTCCTGCTATTGGATTTTCATGTGGAATTTGTATTATGTGGAAATCATACCAACTTCATAACGAATTATGCAAACTAACCCACATCGATAACCGCTTTATTGCTATTAAGTATAAGATCCTTGATAAAGATATTTGCATCATACTAATCTTTGCCTATGAACAACCCAAAGACAAATGAAAAAGACCTCTTTTGATCAATTGTATCAACATTTATATCTGAAGCAAATATACCATGCCTTATCATAGGAGATCTAAATAACATACAAAATAATATGGAAAGATTAGGTGGTACTGTGGTAGTCATCTCCCACAATCAAAATTCCTTAGATTAATTAATTTAAAAAACCAATGTGACCTAATTGATATCCCTACTCAAGGGGGTGACTTTACTTGGAGGAAAAACATAACAAAAATTGGTAATATGTACTCCAAATTAGACAGAATCCTAGTTCATGATCAAATCATGCAATGGTTCCCATGAATTTTCACAAAAAATCATGCCTTTACATCTTCTGATCACTGCCCTATCTCTATTGAACTAAAAAATCAATCTCATATCAAAGCCCAACCCTTCCGCTTTTAACAAATGTGGACATATTGAAAAGATTTCGAAAACATAGTCAAACAAGCCTGGCGTATCAACACCCACAACTCTCACATGTACAACCTCATTAAAAAGACTTTTGCACTAAAAACTGGAATAAAACTACCTTTGGAAACATATTCAAACAGCTAAAAGAAATTGAGGATGCATTGGGTAGCATTCAAAGAGAAATCCTTAATCACCCTAATCAAAATCTTGTAATTAAACAAAATAGGCTGATTTCCAAAAAGGAAAATGTCATTTCCTTTCACAAAAGATATTGGAGTCAACGTGCCAAAACAAAACACATTAAATCCATAGACATCAACTCTAGCTACTTCCATCGAGTAGCTACGGGCAGACGCAATCAAAAAATCATTAGAGAAATACGAACTAATGATGGAACAATCATTATCAGACAAGAAAATAACCGTAATGAAATTAGAAATTACTTCGAAAGGAGATTTAGAAAAGTACCATTAACAAGAATATTCTAAATGAATACCTCACAAATATTGATAGAGAAATCACTCCTCTAGACAATGATGAACTAACAAAACAAGTCACCAACGATGACATCAAAAAAAAGCCATCTTTGACATTGGATGTAATAATTCCCCTGGGCTTGATGGTATGACATCCCTCTTTTACCAAAAATATTGGCATATAGTAGCCCTATGGTTATCAAAGTTGTTAAGAGCTTCTTCCACTCTAGTGAACTATTAAAATAAATCAACCATATTTATTACTCTTATACTCAAATGCGATAATCCAAACTCCACTAATCATTATAGACCAATAAGTCTATGTTATGCAATATATAAAGTAATTTCTAAAATCGTGATAGAAAGAATGAAACCTATCCTTAACAAATGAATCCATCCCCTATAAGGAGATTTTGTAGCTGAACGAGTCATACATGACAACATTTTAATAGCACACAAAATCTTCCATTCCTTTCGTTCCAAAAAAAAGAAAAGAAGGTTGGGTTGCTATAAAACTCGACATGGAAAATCCTATGACAAGATTGAATAGGAATTCATTCAAAAATTCCTTGAAGATTTTGGATTCGAAACCCGTTTCATCGGATGGATCAAAGAATGCATCAAAATGGTATCCTTCTGTACTCGTAAACAATGGACCAACAGAAATGTTCTTTCCCATGAGAGGCCTTCGTCAAGATGACCCCTTATCTCCCTTCCTATTTATACTAGGAGCAAAAATCCTTGCTAGAAAATTACAAACTAAATGTACCAGAAGTAACAACCAATTAGGATTCAAAATCTTCAGAAGGGGTACGAATATCCCCTTTTTATCCTTTGCAGATGGCATACTCATTTTTGCAAAGGCTAACCAATTCGCTTATTCAAAAATCAAAACAATTGAAGAATATTGCTCTATATCCGGACAGAGTGTCAATTACCAAAAATCAACATTCCAAACCACTAATAACACATCTAATCAAACCAAGAACCTAATCCGATCAATTCTCAACATCACTAGCTCCACAGCCTTAGAAAATATCTTGGATGTCCCGTCATTAATGGGAAGGTTAACCATGACACTTTCAATGACACTATATTATCCACTTCGAACCAACTTATGAAATGAAAAGCAAACTCTCTCTCCCAAGAGGGTAGAGCCACACTAATAAGATCTCATTTAGGAGAAAAACCTAACTATATCATGCAAAGTTTCATGCTTTCAGCTTATATCCATAAGGAACTAGAAACAATCAACAGAACTTTCTTTTGGAACAAAGACTCAAAATACAAACCATTAATAGGTTGGGATAAAATATGAAAAAAACAAAGAAAATGGAGGCATCGGAATTAGAAAAACACGAGATATGAACAAAGCACTACAAATGAAACTTATTTGGAAAATCCTTGCAAAAAAAAAACAACATTTGGGTCAAAATCATTACGGAAAAATACCTAAAAGACGATAACTTTCTTCAATACTACAAAAAAGGAAATTTCTCATGGCAATGGTCACAACTCCTTAAACTTATAAAAGAATTCAAAACTGGTCTCCAATGGCTTGTTGGAGACGGACAATCAATCCACCTATGGACCGATAACTGCTTACTAGAAACCAACCTTATTGGCAATGTCCTTCCGTCTACTACCACTAACCCACTTACGAAAGTTAGTGACTTCATTAAACATAATAAAACTTGGAATAAACAAAAACTAGTAGGAATCCTAAAGCAACAAACAATACATAAAATTATTGACATACCAATTCCCGAACATTCTATTCCTGATAGATTATATTGGACCATAAACAAAAATGGTTGGTTTTCCACTAAATATGCATTTGAACTCATCTCTAAACAACAAACCACTACCACTAATAATATGGCTTGGATCTGAAAATTGGACACATACCCAAAAGTCATAAATTTTATTTGGAAAATTTGTCATGACGATTTACCCACCAAACAGAGACTTGCCTAAAAGCATGTTCTAGTCCCATTGGAATGTGATTTTTGCAACAACCCCCTTGAAGACATTCTCCATCTCCTTGTACAATGCCCCTTTTACCCTCAAACAAATAAAAAATTAAAGCACAAGCTTAGAAAATCTTGTTACAAATATTAACATTACAAACAAAAAGCCATTTGAAGTGATTAATAAATTACAAGCTCTTCTAACAAAAAAATTATATCACCCTCATCACTACCTGGTGGGGCGTCTGGATGAACAGGAATCAAGTTATCTTTAACACACCACCCATTGACCAAATAAAAGATCTTATACAATATATTACTACATTAATTAAGAATTGGGAAAAAAAACTAAACTTTCAAAGGATGCTATTATTTCTCAACCAAAGAAAAACCCACACCAGATTAGGAAAACCTGATTCTTAAAATGGGAAAAATCACACCAAAACTTTTACAAAATCAACTTCGACGGTTCTAAACTTCATAATGGTGAAGTTGGCCTCGATTTCATCATTAGGAACGATAAAGCTGAAGTAATATATATGGAAAATAAACATTGTGGATTAAACTTTATTCTTAAGATTGAAGCACTAGCACTCATACACAATATTAACTATGCCAAAAACCAAAATATATCTAAATTGCAAATTGAGGGTGACAATATTTGCCTTAAAAAACTCTTTCAAAGGCATTTGGGATTTCCCTGGAAAATTGAAACGGTTTTTGCCGACATTCTGATTGACATCCATTCTTTCCAAGAGGTCCAACTTAAGACACATTTTCCGGGAGGTGAATGGTACTGTTGATCGCATTGCTAAACTCAACTTTCCACCACTTGGGTCTAACCTTAGTCTTGATTCAGAACTTCGTGTTCTCATTCGCAATGATGCTTTAGACTGGTCTTTACATTTTAACTAAGACTAATCTAATTCGTGAACTAGAATTATAAAACACCAAAATTGTGAAGGAGTTAGTTAAAACTCATAATGAGCCTTCAAATGACATTGTATTATATGTTAATAAGAACTAAAAAACCAAATTGACTCACAAAAGATATATAAAAAAAATTGTTGAATTTTATCCAAAACAAAGTCAATTAGTGACGTCGTAAAATTAAGGATCATAGAATCTTGCTAAGTTTTGTACGTATTAAATTGGCTTGAGCTAGATTATAATTAACATGTATAAAAAAAGGGGTTTGCTATATAAAGCACACCCAAATTTGCTAAATAGAACTCACTTTAGGGCATAAATTAAAAAATCTAGCAAATTATCACATATGTCATTCGACTCATTCTCACTTTTCATTTTCCAACTTCAAACCTCTCTTTTTCTTTTCCTTTCTTTCCAACTCCAAATCTCTTCCAAATTTCAATTAAGGGGTCCAAATTGTTGTAGTTGTACATGATTAACATTAATTTGAGTATAGTTAATATTAAAGAAGTAGATCGAACCATGGATTTTCAAAAAAGAAACTGTGTCGAAGGCAAAGTTGTTTCTGCAACTTTGTTTTGTTGAAGATGAAGAACTCGTCTGTGACGGACGACCACTGTCTTTCAGTCACAGACGAGCCCAGTCCGTCCGTGACGGGTTGCTTTTTTAAAAAAAAAATCAATTGTGTATGTTACGAATTTAACACTTACGTGGTCAATTGAGGGACAAATTTAATATTTATTTTTGTATTTAGGTTGCAGATGGATGATAACACTAAATCCTGACATGTACGTAGGAGAGAGGGTGTGCAAGAGTGTGTGCGGCCTTATCTGTGCACACAACCTACAACTAAGTCAAAATCCAAAAAAAACAATTCCCAACAATGCAACACCGACGAATGTATAGGAGGGAGGCGTGACATACGAGTCAGCTACATATAATCGTCCGGGAAATACGAGCCTGCTACATACAAGTCGGCTACATACGACTATACGAGCCATCCAGGACGGATGAGTTTCGTATTCCGGGAGAGGAGCTGACTTTCTACGACCCCGCTCCTCTTGTTACAAACGAGATTCCTATCCCAGGAGAGGGCGTGCACGTAAAAGAGGAACCGACTCCTTCTGCATGTAGAAGAGGAACACAAAGTCTTGCACCACGTAGTACGAAGAAGGCATCTCAATTTCTACAGGCTAGTCATCAAGACTTAGGTGATTTAGGTCGTTAAGACCAAAAAAATATCCTAGCCATCAAAATATCCAAAAAAAAGTCAGCATGACAAAAAGTACAAACGTCTTATAAAACGGTCTTATGAAACGATCTATATGGAATATCCTAGCCATTATAGTATGACAATGCACTAATCAGAATCAGACAAATTTTGAATTGACTTGCTACCACGTCGAACTTTTGAGATAGCCTTATAATCGAGCAAACGAGAAAGAAACGGATCCATCAAATGAAACGTAGATTCGTGATTATGACAAGTCCACAACGTATACTCGACAATGGTAAATCATTGAGCATGGACACCGATGATTCACCATTGCCGTTATGGACGGTACAACGATACATTCTACATTCAACTCGTTCTACATTGTTCTTCATTACAAATCGAGAGCGGTCAAATCAAATATTACACTTGCAAATTTATCAAGTTACAAACATTAACATTTACCTACATATCTTATCAGACATAGTTATCAAACATATTTATGTGACAAAAAATTCTTAAACTAACATAAAAGTTGTGATTTTTAACTTACAAATAAAGTAAATATCACATCTTTCATGTACATATATTTGTAATTTCATAAAAACTCAAACTTTGAAATAAAAACATAAAAACGTACCTCATTGTGACTAAACATCATCGAATCATTTCCTCTACTCATACTATATACAAACCATCATCATGATTTATCATGATATATGAGAATGAAAGAGTGATTTAGGTTTATTGATACATGAGGACATAATATAGGAAGATATTTCAATAATTAAATTCCATCAGGTGGGAACAAATAGCATTGAATAGATTTATCGTTTAGGACTCCGTTACAGACAGAGCACCGGTCCATTACGGACGGAGAGCATCGGTCCATTACAGACGGAGCGCCTCAGATCATTACACACCTCGGTCCATTACGGGCAAAGTTGTTTCATCCGACAAAAGTAGGGCACAGCGCCGGTCCATTACGAACAGAGAACATCGGTCCATTACAGACGGAGCGCCTCAGATCATTACACACCTCGGTCCATTACGGGCAAAGTTGTTTCATCCGTGACAGACGAAAGTCAGGCGCCAAAAAGTACAAGTACACGGGTGCTACATAACAACCATGTTACAAATACTTCTTTTAGAAATTTGTTTCTATAGAAGGCACTTTCCCGTCATACAAAAGAAAGCATTATAGGTCACGCCATGTCGATTAATAGAGACTCCTACACACCAAACAAAACCTGTAACGTCAATGAGAATTACTTAAATCGTTTGAAAAAAGGAACATGATAAGACGCATACACCTTACTAGTGCTCTGTTCCACCCAGCATTTTCTGTTCACACTAGAACAGGAAGCATCCCTAGTCACTGCCCACTGGGCACCACCTCACAGGAAAACAGAGATTGCGCAACCTAGCTGAGCAATTATCACCAAATACTTGAGAATACAATGCAGGCAAGATTCACACAGCCAGAGTCGCATGTTTGTAAATCGCACCAGCAAAGCATGGTTCACGAGGTTCAGCATCTACAAATCTATCACTAGTTACTAAGAATACTCTGAGTCTATTTACAAGCCCGGTTCCCCCTTTTAGCATCAGACTACCGATCACAGGGAAAATCGAGATCATTTTCTGCGACTTTAAAGTGTTGTGAAGGTTTGCCTGAGCAATGCAGGTTCCACATCTTGAAGTATGCTCTCTCCAGATTCTTCACCTAGAATTTACAGGACAACCAAAAGTTAAAAAAAAAAAAGCATCAGAAAGTTCTCCAACTGGAATAAAAAGAAAGCAAGAAGTAGAACCGTAAACTTACCCATCGTCCAGTGTCGAACAGTGGGCAAGTCATTCGTGCAGCTTTGAGTTGATTTGCCAGTTCTTCGAGTTTGGGGCGGTTTAGTGCAAGTGTTACAGCTTTCTCTTCATACTCTTTCATGCTGTCCAGTTGACATTGGAGGTGTGTTTTAGGATCAAATATTCCACAAACAATTTTAACTTCATCTAAATAGTTTGTAGGTCAAGCCACACTGATTATTGCACAAAGACATGATCCACGGTTGGAAAGATTAATTGAACATTTGAACCTTAAACGTAGCCATGTAAAGGACTAAAGGCAACGCCACACCATTAGTAGAACGCCAGAGTAAGAAATTCTACCTGTTCACTATCATTTCTTCCCCTACTCCAGTTGCAAGACAAAGTGAGCCAGCAACCCTTGTAGCCATTTTTTCTAGGGGCAGGGTAATCATGGGTAAACCAGCCCACAGAATATCAGTTCCGGTGGTATGTGCATTGCATAAAGGCCTGGGGAGATCAATGGCACCCAAATATTAAAAAATAGAGAGAAATAATCGCTCGTAAGGTCATAGCGAAGGATTGCTTACGTATCCAGAAATAGATCAGCCAGGGAACTTCGTCTAATATGTTCATGTTTCATAGCAACATCAGTAAATATAATCCGGTCTGGCTGCACACCCTGAGCAGCAGCATCTGCAAAATAATAAAAGTTATGAAAATTAAAGTTACATGTGACTCAACATATAAAACAAAATTGTTTCAGCAATTATATTTTTATAAGTTATTTCCCCTGAAACAGATCAAGCATACATGCACGAAGCCTTGCTTCTCCAGCAGCTGGGAATCTCAGGAGCCAAAGAGCGCTGTTAGGTACACGTTTAAGAATGTTGCACCTAGAGAACAAAAATCATAAGCAGAGATATCAATTTACGAGCTTAAGGAATAACAGGAAAGAAAACCATGCAGTATGCAGGGAACTGGAAAGGTTCGAAATTACCATGTACTAACAATCTCTGGATCCATCTTGTACAATTGGTTAAAGCATGCAAACAAGAATTTATCTTCAGGCAAACCATAATCTGACCGCTTGGGCTGGCAGTTTGGATCCAGCACATCTTGATTTTTCTAAAGCACATTTAAGAAAAAAGCAGCAAAAGAACACATTCAACAATTTGCACTTGTACTATAAACGTTCTTTGACACCATATTAAAGAAAGAGAGCGACCTGCTTATAGTCGTTGACGAAATAGCAGTGGGGGAGGTGCACAAGCTTCTCAGAGTAAATGTGTGAATATTTCAATGGTGACACAAACTGAAGGGAAAAACACACATTAGACATGATGAAATGTAGCTCAAGATTAGAAAGAATTAAGATAAGTTCTCAACCTCATCCGTGACCAAATAATCAATATAAGTCGCTCCCATCGTCCCAGGAAAGCCCATATATGAAACCTGAACTGGTGCTGGTTGCATGGCAAATATCTCATTTCTAGCTCCCTGGATGGTATAAATAGGAAAAAAAACAAGATTAAAGATCTTAACTTCCAGTTCTCAGGAATATAAAGGATAGAATCCAAAAGATAACGAACCATAATGCTACAAGGTGATTCAAAAAACAACAATACAACTGATTAGCAGATAATTTAATCACCCATATGTTCTGCACTCACATGTAACCCAAACCACAGTATTTACTCTCTTATTAAGAATTGATATTTTATATCCCAGTAGGTTCAATCCAATTGACAATTTTATCCAAGGCAAAGCAGTCAGCAATTAGTGAGCAATTTACAATTCGATTTTTAAGCTGTCCGTTGTGCTCTGGGTATTGGGAAACAATCAACTAGTGTAAATTAACAAATAGAAGCTAACACAATGCCAATTATATGTACCATACACATGTATTATGATCACTCTGAATACCTGAATGAACTAGCAACACCCAAACTCATTGAAAATATACATAAACACAAACGCTAAACGTCACACTTAAATTATTGTCAAGTCTCCATTTAATGATTTTATGACAAAAACATCCTTACTTTCTTCCAGACCTCTCCTCTCTCTTTTCCGTATAATGTTCCAGCAATAGATGAATAAATTTCTAGGACAGCTACAACTGACTAATACTATGTTTCTCGAGGCACAATGGGTCATACAAGAAGGAAGCTTCTACAGTTGGAGATCAAATTGGGCCAAAGACCAATTACTCGCACTCAACAGCCAACATGTAAAGATGAAACTGAATGAATAGATTAAATAAATCTCAGGCACTTGCTAAGATTTGTATCCAAGTTTAAGAACTTGTTATCTATATTTTGACCAATTAAATGGATTTAGGTGAAGAGCAGGGATGATCTCATGGAGTACTTTATGCTGTATTGCAGACTCATTTTTACCTAAGAAAAGTATTTCATTTTTTTCCTTCTCTATCTCAACTTTTTTGAACTTATTTAGAAAAAACAAAGAGGTGATTTGCTGAGGTTGAGGGTTTTAACGAATGTTGAATAATTCATGAAACGATTGGGTACACAAGGGTGACAAGGTGACAGTTCACAGTGGACAGTCACTTGAATTGTCAATCATGGTAGTGGTAGAATGGGAAAGAGAACGGTTTAATTGTGATGTGTGCAATTTTGCATACCTAAATAGTTACTATGGATAACTTTGGATATTAAAAAAGTCAAACCTCGTCTTGATACACGGAGAACAATTTAGGAGAAAGAGAAAGAAGTTTGAGGAAAATGGTTTTTTGGTATAAATTTGAAAAAATAGCAAGGCTATATTAAGAAAAAGAAAATGAAGATGCATTTTTCTGGTGATGTTCAGTAAGCCCCTACATAAATGAATTGAAGTGGCACCAACTGCTGAAAAATACCTTGGTATAACCGTTCAGATTGACAAGAATCTGTATCCTATCCTCATTGATCATTTTAGCAATTGCATCTGATGACAAAGAAGAAACATCCACAAAGCGCTCCACTTCAGACTGTGTACGTTGCCTCCACTCAGTGCCATCATTTGGACTTAATGCATAGCAGAACACCTATAGGGTCGAGTTTATTAGCATCAACTAGGGGAAGGAACAACAGACAACAGGCAGAAAATTATAGAAGGTATGATACAAGAATTAAAGACAACCACACCTCAACATTCTTTCTGTTGTGCATGCCAAAGACTGAGCCCATTAGATGTGACAGGGGATGGTTACCAAAGTCACTGCTTACATATCTGCATGCGAATTAAAACAAGAAAGCATTGGAACCAGATACCAACAAGCTGGACAAAACTCGACAGTTACTTTGCTCTTCCAAATCTTACCCAATCCTGAGCCTTGGAAACCCACCACTACTTTTGATAGTAATTGGTGGTGGATGCTGGAAGGAAGACAATGCATAACGAGATGCAACCAAGGAGCAGTATTGTGCATATTTGCGGCTGCATTAGAATGACGTTAATTAAATCAACTTAACTCATTCATACATAATGTGGTGACAGAAACCTTACCTAATTTCAAGAGCAAGTAGTGGATCGATAGGATATGCAATTGCATGAAATGGCTGAACACTTGGTAGAACTGACATCTGAAGGAACAAAGCAGAAGCGACATCAGTGAGCTAGTCCCAAACAAAACAAAATTCAGAGCAGGACTAAGAGACAACAACAAAAAACAAATAAATGTAAGAACACCATGACCTTGATCTGTTTTCTAATAATTGCTTCAACTTCGAGAAACATTTTATCACGATCCTCCCAGCTGCAGACACACTGGAGAAGTGATAAAAACACATCAGTGCACAGGAGTTATGGACAAACCCAAGAAAAATGTTGCTGAAACCAGGCATAACTAACGTTAGCAGTTTAGCACAGCACACATTTGATCAAAACATGGCCATGCATGTCCACAGGCATTATTATATATACTAGTAAATTACCCACCTTATGACTATAGAAATAGGAACAATCCATTAATGAATTTCCACAACAAGGAGGCCCAGCCAGAAATACATTGGAACGTTGAACACTAGGACATTACAAGCAACAACTTGTTAAATGATAAGCTAGCAGACCTGCAATGTATGCAGAAGATTGCAAGTAGCTTCAGGGAAATCAGGACGCAAAGCCAATGCCTGTTTGTAGCTCTTTATGGCTGCTTCAACACGTCCACTGAAATTTGACAAAAATGTAAAGTTATCTACAGAAAATGGCTTCAGAACCCAGCAAAACAAAACAATAATACCTGTCCTTGTAAGCTGAAGCTAGGTTCGCATGAGCTTCTGCCATAGTCGGACGGACAGAGATGGCATGAATGTAATCCTGAATTGCTTCACTTACTCTGCCCATTTCTTTGAAAGTGTTTCCCCTATTCACTAACCCATCAGCAGCCATTGGGTCAATGCGCAGAACCTCATTATAGCAGGATATGGCATCAGCAAAATTACCCTGAAGAAGAGAAGGTGTTAAACGAATCAAAACCCCATGAGTGAATAGTTGAACAGAATTTTTCATCACATTTTGCTGAGTGATTATAACATGGTACCTGTTGTTTATAAATTATTGCAAGATTGTTGAAAGGTGCAGATAGCCCAGTCGTTACAGTCAATGTTGCTTTATAATAAGTAGCTGCCATAGGCATCATGTTCCTGCACATAAATGGTCCTTGATGTTGAGAATTTTGTATAGAAAAACTTTTCTGAACAATGCAGCATAAGCAACGAGATTATCAGGGAAATAAGGAGGGAAGGAATCACCATTCCATATAGATATTTCCAAGGTTGGTTAAAGCTTGCGGATGATTCGGTTGTAACGCCAAGCATTGCTTCAAGACATTAAAGGATAAGTATTAATAAAGTCAGAAATACACTATAGCATTGGATAGCTTCATCTACTTTATAAAGAAAATGCAAAACTAATGATTCGGTTGTAATCACCATTCAGTACACAACAATAAAGAAGATGCAGAAAACAAGTAAAAGAAAAGGCTTATATACATTATAGCATTGGATAGCTTCATCTACTTTGCCCACCTCTTTCAGTGCATTACCCTTTGAACAGCAGAGAAAATAACATAGTCAGAACTCAGAAATACACAGTTCATAGAACTTAGAGACACTGAGAAGCAATTTAATAATGTAATATGAATCTGAAGACTAACCAAATTATTGTATGCTTCCAAAAATGATGAATCACAAGCAATTGCTTGTTTATAGTTATAGATTGCCAAGTCCAGCTTCCTTTGTTCATAATATATGCTAGCCAAATTACCTGTTGAAAGAATCAAAATTCAAGGTTGAAATATCATCTGAAAATTACCTGATAATCTGGTTCTCGCCTTCTCGGCCATATAGAATTTATTAATGAAACTACGAAACACAAACATATGATTTGGGGGGGGGGGGAGAATCATCTTTGCAGGAAATAAATAGAACCTATTTCTAAATATAACACAAATGATATTAAGTTAAGCATATAATCTGAATCACCAATTTAGATATAGAAAAGACAATATCCAGCTCATGAAACAATCAGGTATATCCGGACGAAGATGATCAGGTTGAACATTGACTTAATCTTACTCTGACAACAGGTGATTAACAAACTATATTCTGCAAATTCACTTCCACAAGGTATACACATCATATTTGTTCACAAGTAAATGGAGCCTCCTCTTATAATTACAATGGTCAGAAAGTTATTATAAGTAATACTATTAAGGATATTTGTAAGGCAAATCATTGGAATTATCCAATATTAACAACATAGTTAGTCAATAGAGATTCCAAGTCTTCATATCCACAGGGAAAATTACGATGAACATTTGCAATAGATCAGGGTTCTGTAACATTTACACACTTGTTATGAAGAAGATACTAGTGAAAGAGACACTCACCAAATGCCATTGCATAGTCGGGCCTTGCATGAATAGCACGCTTAAAGCACACTATTGCTTCTTGAGGCAGCCCTCGAGCCTGCCAATGGCAGAGGAAAATATCTGTTTCACTTTTCATGAAAATATAACTAATTATTACAAAGCACTAAAAGAGCAATAGCTTACCTTAAATACATTTCCAAGATTCAGAAATGCATCTGGAAAAGAGGGTTTGAGCCTGACTGCCTCCTGATAATACAATACACAATTCCAAACAAGAATCAAAACATGCAAGGGATGTCACTGTGGAAGTACAAACAACTTTAACTTCCTCATACCATGAAAATCAACCTTTTATAGGAAAAAGTCTTAAGGAGAAAAAATAATGATCTAAATATAGAGAAAAGCTTTGCACCTGATAGTACTGAAGAGCTCGGGTAAGATCACCCGATTCCATAAACAAACCAGCAAGATTTGACCATGCTATTGCAAAAGTTGGTTGTATACGTAGCGCTTCAACATAGCAATTATATGCCTGCACACAAATAGATTCTAGAGTTTGGAGTCTGGGTGATGGAAGTAACAACAAACCAACCATCATCTGAGCCTTGGCTTGTAGGCTGTAGCTAACAATGTCATATCTGTATTGAATGATAGTAGCGGACACAAAGTACTAGCATCAGTAACAAATCAAGAAAAAGAAAAAAGAGAAGGAAAAAAAGGAAATTTCTTTTCTGATTCCTATAGCTCCATTTACTATAAACTCTAGTACAGGATCACAGAAATTGGTCAGTTTCTGCATTCTGCTTTCCAATCCCTTTTTTCTGTTTTGCAGAAGGCACCAATTAACATCTATAACAATTACACGACCCAAAATAACTAACAAAAAACAGATATGACCAAGGTCAATAATCTTCCCCTCAGAAAATTAGAAGTTGCAAGACACATTTCATGACTACATAACAGATGTTACTTCAACCCGACCACAAGAGAATTAGAGGAATATCAGAGCAAAATTATCTAAAGTCAGAATGCAAAGTCATCATAGCATATACGCAGATCATGGTAGTACAACTAACCAAAACTTGTCTCCATAAAAAAAAATATGAATGTAACAGAAACTATCACTTTCAGATTGTCAAATCGAAATGGTTTAAATAAAACCCTTACAGGCCACTTTATCTACCTTCTTCTAAAAGAAAAGAGACAATATGTCACATCAAAAATCTCTTTACAAGTTTCACATCTACAACAACTATCATCGTGTCAGCACAAGAAAACAGATGATCACCTATTCACCTCATATAGTCATATACACAAAATAAACAAATATTGTAATATAGTTGTCTAAACCAACAAACAAAAGAGAAAACAAAAAAGTGGTGCCCAGCAGCTAATGATCCTCCTCTACAACTCCAAATCAGTTCCATCAGTTTCACAGCAAAATCAGCTGAACAAGAAACACGAGATCTGACAATTTAAAGGGGGGGGGGGGGGGGGGGGGGGGGGGTATTTAACTCTGAATAGAGGCTCAAAAACGTAGGTCATTACATATGTGCAAGGACTACAGAAAGTGAAAGCACCCAATCATCACTTGTATATTTGTGCAAGTAGACTTGCCTCTAATTTTCACAATAAGAAAGCTCGCAATTCAAGTAAACCCACTATGATGAGTATATTTAATTGAAGTTTTGATTTTATTGTCTATTAGAAGCGAACGAGAAAGAAAAGATAACTAAATTTATTTATATACTTACTTCTTGCATCAAACCTTGTGCTTTCATTAAATTCCCAAGATTGCTATGTGCATCAACCTGCATGAATCACAAAATACATTTTTGTAGGGGAACCCCTTTGGTTTCTATAAACTAATTACTCTTACATTACATGACTCTTCATGCAACAAATCTAAAATGTAATGCAATGACCAAAGGATATAAGAATCTAACCAAAAGAGGATTCAAAGCCAGTGCCTGCCGACAGCATTGTGCTGCCTCACTTAATCTTCCTTTCCGCATGTATGCACTGGCCAAGTTGGACCAAGCATCAGCAAAATTAGGTCGGAGCTGAATTTACATGTAAAAAATAGAAAGTAAGAATCAAAGTAATTTAGAGACGGCAAAACATATGTAATTATTCCAAACTCTGCAATATAAATAAATATCACAAAGAACCACAGACAGCCTCATAATGTATGCATATAGCACTTGCCAAGCATGTAGCAACAACAGTTTTTAGCATAACGGAAAGAATCACATTTCACTAACAGATGTAAATATAAAATATCATACTTCAATGTACAAAATAAAAGCAGCATCTTGCATGTAAAAGATTGAAAAAACGAAAAGGTCCTTTGAAATGCCCCATTCAACCTTCGACCTCATTTTCCATCCTTCTAAAAGGATGATAGGTTTTTAAGGTCAGCTCAAAAACTCCACTTGCATCATTCTCACAATGGGAATTACTTGTGATTGCATCACTTGAAGATCTCATTTTCCCACAATGAAAAACAAGAATCCCCTTCTGGCCTTCCCCCAATATCATAATCAGGAAAGCATAATCATTTCTCCCCAACAGGCTCAACACCACTATTCATTAGTCATTACCCATGACCGCATTACCTTCTGCACTTCTAATGCTCATATCATACTGTTTTAGGCACTGAAGAAGAATGAAATATTCACAATTCAAATTCAAATCCACTACCTACACCTGTTATCCTTGAGTTTACCATCCACATAGCTAGACATACCTCTCTCAATTTTTCATAAGAAACTCACAAGAACAATGAAAACACAAGGTGCAGGAAGATACAAACTTCTCATAGATATGTCAAGACAGATCACTCTTCTTGAACAAAAAATGCCAACAAAGTTTCAATGTCTTTAATGCATTTATAAAACAAGCCAACTTAACTAGCATCGAATACATACCTCAATAGCAATCAGGTAGTAATGAATTGCAAGATCGATATTTCCTTTCTCCTATAAGTGTTGAAATTTGAAACCCATTAGATCATTAAAGAGTGATATCAGTCCATTAGTAAGATGCAAGTCTTGAATCGGTTACATACCTTCCATGCATTTGCCATATTCCCAAAACACTCTGCAAAGTTTGGATCAATCCGAATAGCTTCTTCATTTTTGGTTATGCACATATCAAAATCATGCAGCTACAAGATTGCCAAAATAATTAAGAAACTGATACATTAGATGACAAGCTTCAATATGCCTATATCCACAATATAATGGCATGTCAGATAATCAACAACCTGATAATATATGGCACCCAAAAGAAGAAGATTATCAGTACGCAAAGGATTTATTTCATAAACAGTACTGCTATGCTCCAGAGCCTGTTTGTAGTTTCCACTCTTGTACATCTGATGTGCAAGGGCCAAAACCACGTCTTCTTCTGTAAGCCAAAAAGTCAATTGTCAGCTATTCAAATACAAAATTAACTAATGATCTCCATAAACAGGAATGTCTGAATAGAAAGATCATGACACATGAGAGAAGCACTCCTGTTCCCAGATCAGCGGAACGATCAGAAACGTGGAATGACCATAGAATTAAAAAAATTAACCACTCCAATTTAACTAATCAGCTACTTGTTCAAAATATGTCATTCATGACACACACCCTCCTGCTTGATCTCTCAAAATCCGTCTTGGCTATATTGTTAAAAACTTCGTTCTTTCTTTTCTTTCTTTCTTTTGAACAAAATATCTCTTTCAGAAAGCAACAATCGAGATGTGGGTTACATAACTTCAAAATCCTGCAATTCTTAAACATCACTTTCCAGAATAGCATTAAACGACAGACAGACTAGCAAAAAGCGCAACAAAATGATCACCAGAAAGCTACAGAAATTATATACATAATACCACATCACAATACATAAACGAAGGGGAAATCCTTGTTTGGACAATCAATTACAGAAAAGTCCAAAAAAAATAGACAAAGGGATACAGGAATTGGACAACAAACATTAACACACATTTACAAAACGGGATGAAGAATAGCAAATAGAAACCTTCACGGGATTCAGCATCTTTGAATTGCTTCAAGCTGGACGAAGCATCAGGCTTCAGATCGATCGATCCGATGCCGGACGAATTCGACAGCTGCAGATCATGCTGCCGCCGATCGCTCTGTAGCGAAATCATCTCCTAATCCTAAAAATTTCCTTCCCAAACCCTAGCAGAATAGATCGACGACCATCAACAACAGAAATTATCGAAAAAGCTAGAAGCTAGTTTGCGATCGATCGGGAGATGATGAAGAACCAGGGTGAAAACACCTTTGTTTCCAGGAAAATTCGAGAAAAAAGCAAGCTATTGCCCTACTCTTGTCTCGTCTCTCTTCTATCCTGACACGGTCGGGCTTGTGTTGAGTGCAGAACAAGAATTTATTGAATTGTCAGCGAGAGAGGGCGAAGAGCAGATCACAGCCATTGATATGCGGAAAAAAGTTTCTTTCCTTTTTTTTCCTCTTGAAATGATAAATCTTGGGAAATCGGTTGATCAACACGTGTTAAAGAGGAAGAATCTGGAGCGTAGCGATTAAGGATCACGCACTAACACTTTTTTCCCTTTCCTCGTTTATTTTTTATTAATGTTTAAAGAATTAGACTCATCTTAAATAAAATATTAGAATAGAACCTCTTTAGAACATCTTTGCTCCTTGGCGAATGAGAATATGAAATTTTAAATCAAAATTAAGGTTAAACATAAATGATAAAAAATTGAATTTGACAATGCGATAAGTATTGCAGTTCATCCCTTAAAAATGTGTTTAAATTAGACTTTTTAGAAAGAATGAATGTTAACTAAAATATCGTTTACAATTATTTCAATTTTTCAGGGATAATTTTAAATACATTTGATAGCATTTAAAAAGGCAAAGATTGTATCCTTCAATTTATAACTTGGTAATGTTTAGTGTTTAGCGTAGAAGATGTTTTGTTTCAAAGCTATTGCTTCAGTCATGAGAATGTTGTTAAAATTATAGTGGTTACTACTCATATGAATAACCTATGCTCTATCATTCTAATTACGAAGTCATATCCAGCTTCACCATTTGTTAGTTTTGATCCGTCAAAATTGATTTTGTAAAAGTTTTGGTTTGATTTTTCCCATCTTAAAAACTTATTTTCCTAATTTGAGGTGGTTTGCTTTTTGGTTGTCTAAATTCATCGATATCTTCAATTTTTGTTTTATCCCAGATTTTGATGAGCAAGGTGATATATTGCGAAATGTCTTGAATTCTGTTATTTGGGTTAGAGTTAAAAATGATTTGGTTTTTGTTGATCCAGATGCCCCACCATATAGTAGTGAGACAAATAAATTCTTTCTTGGTTAGAAGAGATTGTAGTTCAGAAAGAATCTCCCTTTTCCCTTTTCTCGTTTATGTCGTGAATCAATCGGACGCCATTTGATTTAACCAGTTAGTTTTTTTTATTTTTAAAATAATATATCTTACATTACATATTAGATTAATATAAAATATTATAATTTAATATATTATTCATAAAAATCCAAACCCATCGTTATACTTTTACTTTATCTAAAGATGGACAAATGACAACTTAGTCTATCATCACATGTTTATTTATCGGAAATTTCGTGTGGTACCCTCGAGATATGGCGAATTTCGCCTAGTGTCCCAAAGATTAACCAATTTCACGTGGTGCCCTTGAGGTTTAAATTTTTTTCGGCATATGCCCTAAGTTAATTCCCTTCACGGAATGGTTAATTCTGTTAAATAAAAAAAAAAAACAGACATATCCACGTATCGTCTTCTTCAACTCACACCCTAAACCCGACTCCTGCCTTCTCCTCCCTTCTCCTCCCTTGACCCATTGGCGACCCAGCTTCTCCTCCCTCAACCCTTATCCTCCCTCATCGTCTCCACTTTCCATTGGCGACCCAATCTAGAAGGCAATGGTTCGCGCCCAGTCGTCTTCGCCCCGCTCGGTTCCCTGACGACGTTCGCCTCCACTCCGCTCGCCACCGCCCCGCTCGGTTTGATTCAGGTAGGCTTTCAATCTTGTAATTTCGGTTTGAATAGACCTCTTTCAGTGGTGATTTAGGGATTGGTGATTTAGGGTTTTTTTTAAGTCTATTGATATTTGGGGGCTGATTGGAAGCAAGGATGATTTTAGGATATTAAAGATAGAAGATTTCGGTTCTTTCCTTGTTTTTATCTGGTCCCATGTTCATTGGCTTCACCCCTATTCTTGAGTTCTCAATGCTCAACCTTCGAGATCGTCTAATACTTAGCTGAGTTGGAGATTTGGGATTCCTTGATTTATTCCCCACTGTATTTGGATTTGTCTGGAACTTGGCTGCGCTTGGATTTTCAATACTGCCTGTGGTTCCTTCACAGGCTGCACTGTGCAGGCCAGAATCTTGTACAAAATCACAAATGATACTATGTAGAATCAGTTTGTTGTTTGTTTGTTGTTAAAATTAGTTGCTTGTTTGTTGTCTCAAAATCTAGGTGATTTGTAAAAAATGAGTGGTCAATCGTCAACAAGTTGGCGAACAAATGTTAGAAATTGTGAAAGCATTTTTTGCTCGCACCAACTACCTGCTGTGGTATTGACGGTGACCGACCAGAACAAAGCTAGCTATGGAAAACAATTTTATAAGTGCCCTAAGTGGAAGGTATCTATGTCTCTTAAAATTTTCATTTACCTACATTACTAGTTTGTGTTTGAATTTATGTCAGATTCTTGGTTTATATTTTGATTGCAGGGTATGTACGATTGTGGTTTCTTTAAGTGGTGTCATAATGAGACTTCTACTACGGGATCAAATATACAAGTGGATAATGAAAATGAAGATTTTAAATAAAAAACGAAGACACTTGAAGAAAAAATTGCAAAGATGAAAGGAAAGAAGAAGACATGGAAAATGAAGGCTAAAGAACTCGCAGCTGAAAACGGTGACTTGAAGACTGAAAATTCTATCTTGAAGACACAAAATCATATGATTGCTACAAGAGAAAAAAATAGCTATGAGACTTGTTCTATGTTCTTGGTTTCTCGGTGTTCTTGTACCACTAGTTTTTTATGTCTTCTTAAACTTTAAGTAGCATATATCATAACTGAATTGGAGAGTACTAAGTTTAATGTACTGTTTTCTATTTGTTTTGTTCAGTAAAATTCTGAAAGTGCATTAGAACAGCATAGACTGATATCTTTGCTGCAGTCATTGAACCACTGTGGGAAATAAACAAGTAACAATTTCAGTTTAGAATGTTACATTATTATGATTTTTAGCTTTCAAATATATGTTAATTACTGGCTTGGAAATTGACAAAGTTGATCTTATTTGTATTTGGGTGCTCTGATGGATTTAGCAGTGGCATTTTTTGCTCGCACACAAAGTTGATCTTATTGTTCATAATGTGCAGAAAATAGATCAGTGAACTTTTGACTTATTTGTATTTGGGTGCTCTGATGGATTTAGCAGTGGCATTTTTCTTTCCTTTGTGTATGTTATGTACAGAAAAATTGAACTTTTGACTTATTTGTATGTGGGTGCTATGACTCTTTTACACGTTGTTGTGGACTGATACAAAGAAAAACTTAAAATCATTTTACACTAAAATGTTGAGGTGCTCTGATGGGTCTTTACCACTTATGGCTGCGTAACTGGAAATATAAGTTGCAAAACTAATTTATTAAAAAGCAAAGCAAAATTACCACCTGATTTAGGAGATAGAAAGGCACTAATGCTAATATGAGATTTGCTGCTATCGGACACAGCCATTTGCCTTGTGTTGCTATCGGACACAGCCATGTTAGTGGAAACAACACTACAACTCCAGGCTCCAGCAAAAACATGAGATTTGCTGCTTATCCAATCTCCCAAATTCAGAAGAAACATGTAAACTCTGAGTTGCTGTAAAATCATGGCACATAGTTTTTGGACATTAATTAGAGATTAGGACTTCACAGAAAGCCAACTTCTAAAACCCAAATTGAATAGTCAAGCAAAAGGATTGTGCAAGCACCATTAGTCTAGGGTAAGTAGTCTAATCAAAAGGATACAAGTAGAAATGTGCGAGCAAAAGATAGAGTATGTCTCTAAAAAAACAACGGATTTTGTAGACATTAGTCTTCAAACATCAAGCAAATAAGTCTTCTACTGGCTTCCCAGAATCCACGGGGCTGAGCACATCACGTTGTCCATAGATTGGTCTTGTTCCATACACTCCTTCGCTTGTTTTGCTTTCTTCTTTTGGTTCCTTTGAACTCGTATACCTTGTTCCTTGAGTTCTCTAGCAGTATCTCCACCTTTATAAGTCTTCACATTATGTCCAAAAGCCTTGAATAAAAAAAATAAGTTAGTTATGAATTGGTGTCAAGAAAGGAACAAACAACCCTATAATTCACATAAATAAGCTAGACATGAAAGAGTTAATACCTTGCATCTTCCACACCGCACAACGCGAGACCTCTTTCCTGGCGCAACTTCACCCTCTGCCCTTCTTCTCTTTTTTGGAGGTCTTCCAACTCCTCTTTTCATTGGTGGCGGGTTGATTATTGGGAGTTCAAATTTCGGTCATTGTTCTTCATCCGGAACGGGCCTATAATTCACAGAATATGCTATCTTGTACATTTTTGTGGAATACCAGTGAGAAACATAATGCTCTGGATGTCCCCTCTTGTCGATTATAACCCTCATAGCATGACGACAAGGAATGCCGCGAATTTGCCACTCACCACATCCACAAGTTCTGTTTTCAATGTTGACAGCTAATGTTGAATGACCTTCCGTAACTTCATATTCTATGGGAGATGCCTTAAAAATCTAAACATATATCAAAATGTAAGAAACTCCACATAAATTCTGCAAACCTTAACAGTTTTTCAAATGCAAATTCAAAGCTACGGATAATAAGACACAAAACCTGTAAAGAACGAGATGCCTTCTCTGCCTTTGCTAGTTTTTTTTTGCATGTTCAGTAATGCCATCCAAAGGCATGTTCGCAGCAACTTCTTGTCTCAAACAATGTCTCCCCATAATTGTTCGTCTAAGTCCTAGAAAATTGAAGATGAATAAGTCTCATACGCATTATAATAAGAGCAATAGACAAGTTGCGTTAAATTAGTTCTACAAGTTAAAAGGCATTTTACCTTCGAGAAAGCTCAACACTGGAAGGCCCCTATCGGCTCCTAATGTTGCGTTATATGACTCTACAAAGTTGCTTGTTGTATGAGGAGCATGTAAAGTTGTGTCATACTTGTATCTAGTCCAACATTCATATTCACCCACACTTTGTAGCCACCTAACAGCACCCAAGCCTGCCTTTTTTTCTACCTCCTCGATTGCTTTTTTGAATTTGAACTCAGACCAGGCTTTGCAACATTTCCAAAACAAATTTCTCATAGGCTTTCCTGGATATGCTTTCTTGAAGTTGGCACAAAGGTGTGTGCCACAATAGCGTCTTGAAGCCGATGGCCACACTTCCCTAAGAGCCGGTTCAATCCCCTAAAATACAAAATCAATGTTTGTAAACGAATAAAGAGTATTTAAAGTATTAAAATAGTATAATATAAAAACAACAATACCTTTTGTCTATCCGACACTATACACCAATTGTCTCGCTGAGAACTACTCAAAAGCTCCTTCAAGCGATAGAAAAAAGAAGCCCATGTTGTCTTACTTTCATTGCCATACACACCATATGCTATAGGGAAAATACCCTTGTCTCCATCTACACCAATAGCAGACAAAACGACCCCGCCATATTTTCCTTTTAAATGGGCTCCATCTACTCCAATTAAGGATCTACATCCCCGAATGAATCCATCTATCATGGGTTTCAAAGCAATAAAGACATTCTTAAATTGAATTGGCCTTTCGGGATCACCATCACTATTTCTCCAAACAATATGAGCCATTGAGCCAGGATTAGAGATTTTCAGGATCTCACAATAACCAGGCAAAATCCTATAAGAAGTATCATCGTCTCCATTAATCAACTTAAGGGCAATTGTCCTTGACTTGTACAAGGAAGTTGTTTTCATATTTATACTGTACTTCTCAAACAAGTAGGTTTGAATGGCCTTTCCCTTAACCTCTGCATCTCCTCTCACCAATGCAATAATCTTTCTTGCTGCCCATTCTGGAGTTGCCATGGAATTATACTTACGCAGTTTAAGGCAAACATGATTTCCACTTAGTGATTTTATTGCCCATGTAACCTCATCTGACAATCTCGATGCATGAATCCTCCAATTACAGTTTGAATCTCCACACAAAGTTGTATACCTTCTATGATCCGCTTTTAATACTACTATAGAGAAACCCTCTTGGACACAATAATCCCTCAAAACATCCATCAAGTGATCTTTGTCAGAAAAAATCATCCATGCCTTCAAATTGATTTTCCCAAAGTAATGCTCACCATAAAGTTCTCCATTATCATACAGTCTATCAAAGTAATCCTCAGAATCATTTTCATCACTAGAATCAGATTCAACTTTAGATTCAGAGGCCACATCAACATCAGGTATATAAATAGATGGCACAACAACACTACGTGCATCACGAGAAGGCAAATCAGACTCAAGAACATCAGCCTCAGACAACACAACGTCAGACAACACAGAGTCAGGCAGCACAGTCTGAGGCAACACAACATCAAGTGACACAACATTAGGCAACACATCAAGAGACACTACGGTTTCAGGCGAAATAAAATTTGTCCTGCTAAGATCACCAGAAATAGGTTGGTTACCTATCGAATGAGAGGTACTTGCTGATTTTGGAACATGCATCCCTTTTCTTCTTGCAGATGTGGCAGGAACTCTCCTACCGAAAGTAGGTTGACTTCCATGACTTGACTTTTGAAGTAATGAGTTCTCTGCATATCTCTTTGATTCAATCAAACCTCGTGCCAACTCTAGATTTTTTGATGGTGACTCAACAGATCCAATGGCCAATTTAATCAGCTTCTTGTCATGAAATACAGTAAACATCTTCACAACATCAGTGTCACTTTCCAGCTGAAAATTTTGAGCACTATGTGCATACCATAGAGTGGGATGTTCGGGAAGAAACATCCCCGTTTTTTCAGCCCCTTCTATTAAATCAACAAATATATCCAGAATAGTGCACTTATCAGAATCATCCACCACTATATCTAAATATTCCTGATGAATATACCGCACCCTCAACAATATCTTATCTTCCATTCTACAACACATAAACAAATATCAACTTTTAAGTATCACCATATAAGAATTAAGATCATAAAACAAACAAGTAACTACAAAATACTTAGAACTAGCATATTGCAATGAAATTCGTTGACTTTGCTTCCTTGAACAAGTATGATTGGAGGCTTGGTGGGTCATTTTTTGCAATGAAATTTCTGTCTTGGTTATGCAGCAGAGTTTTGTTATCATATAGTTTTAGTAGCAGGAATCCCAAATCTCCAACTCAACTAAGTATTAGACGATCTCGAAGGTTGAGCATTGAGAACTCAAGAATAGGGGTGAAGCCAATGAACATGGGACCAGATAAAAACAAGGAAAGAACCGAAATCTTCTATCTTTAATATCCTAAAATCATCCTTGCTTCCAATCAGCCCCCAAATATCAACAGCCTTAAAAAAAACCCTAAATCACCAATCCCTAAATCACCACTGAAAGAGGTCTATTCAAACCGAAATTACAAGATTGAAAGCCTACCTGAATCAAACCGAGCGGGGCGGTGGCGAGCGGAGTGGAGGCGAACGTCGTCAGGGAACCGAGCGGGGCGAAGGCGACTGCGCGCGAACCATTGCCTTCTAGCTTGGGTCGCCAATGGAAAGTGGAGACGATGAGGGAGGATAAGGGTTGAGGGAGGAGAAGCTGGGTCGCCAATGGGTCAAGGGAGGATAAGGCAGGAGTCGGGTTTAGGGTGTGAGTTGAAGAAGACGATACGTGGATATGTCTGTTTTTTTTTTTATTATTTAACAGAATTAACTATTCTGTGAAGGGAATTAACTTAGGGCATATGCCGAAAAAAATTTAAACCTCAAGGGCACCACGTGAAATTGGTTAATCTTTGGGGCACCAGGCGAAATTCGCCATACCTCGGGGGTACCACGCGAAATTTCCGTTTATTTATTTATCAAAACACTATTTGGGTCTGTTTGGTTTCCAAATGAGATCGAATGCATTAAATGGATCATTAAAGCAAAATAATGCAATTTAATGCATTTTTTTAGGAATCCAAACAAACCCAAAGTTGATTGATAAATTTACGCAATATTCACATGTATATATTAGGGAAATAGCACCCAAAACCCCATTTTCATATAGGCTTTGCAAAACTATTCTACCCCTTTTGGTTTTTGTAAATCTACCCCAAAGACTTTTTTTTCCTTGTTTTTTGCAATTATACCCCACAAATAAAAAGTTAAATGAAAATCTGACTTTTCCTTTTCTTTTGGAAAAAAAATTCTGACATGACACTATTTTAATTGAAAAAAAAATGAAACCCCAAATCATTTTGAATTCCAAAATGAAATGTGAAAAATTTGCTACAGGTAAAAAAACCCCAAATCATTTCCTTTTCCTTTTCTCTCCCAGAGGTTTCCTCTTCGCCGGCGGAATCTATATTTAATTTTTCCGGCGAGATTCACTGATTCCGGCGTGAAGCTTTCTCTTCCAGGTTTGTTTGCTTGAAACCCTTCTTCACCGTTCGAGGTAGCTTAAACTCTTCTTCACCGTTCGAGGTAGCTTAATCCCTTCATCGCCGCTTAAGCTCCGAGTAAGGCCCTTGCGATTCCGCTTAAGGCTCTTGCGATTCTGTCGCGATTCCGATTCATCTGCCTCTTCTGTCTATCTCCTTCGAGCCTTGTTGTTCGAGGTAGGTATGTCAAGTTTTTCAGAGTTCAAGTCATTTAACGCCATTTTAGGGTTGCTCTGTTGCTGTTCATTTGGTTTTTAGGGTTGATTCACTGTTGTTTGAGCTGAAATGAAGTGAGGAAGTGAGGTTGAATGCAGCGAATTGTATCAACCTGTGAAATCCGTGTTTGTAAAATGAGAATGTCAGATTATGTTTGTTTTTGTCACGATTGCAGGAATTACCATTGTATGAACATTTCTTGTAAGCGTTGATGAAATATTTGTCACATCGTATAGTGTTATTGTTGAAATGATTAATTTGATTGTCATGAATGTCAAATTATGTTGTGTTTTGAAATTCTAATGTTGTTATTTTCCTGACATTATAGCTCTCTTACTCTTGCAACTTCCTTGTCTTCTCGTGTGATCTGTACATCTGAGTATGTTGAGTTGAGTTAGGTGCTTAGAAAAAGCTTAAATGTTGATATTTTTTGCTGTTTGTCTATCTCCCCCAGTGCAGCTGAAGTGGTGTAGTTCTTCATATTGAAACGGAGGAGATTAAAATGGGTAAAAAGGTAAATTTTGGTTAGCTCATTGTGTGTAGTTTTCCATAGTTGACATCCTGTCATGTTGTGTTTAAGTATATGTTCGTTTTGTATATATTGACCTTGTATAATTTGTATTTTTTAGGGTCATTTATTGAGATTTGAAGGGAAAAAATTCATCGGCAGAGTCAACCAAAACTGTCGGAGTGAATTGCTGAATCTTATTGAGAAATGCCTCTCCCCTGTGGACTGGCAGAGGATAATAGATGGTCCATTTGGACCTACTGTGAAGATGGTTCGTCGACAAAACTTTTCATGCCAGCTTGTACATTACGTTTTATTCCGTCAAGTAGAAACGAGGAAGTTGTGGGAGACGTGGTATGACCTGCAAGGACAGTTGCTGCGTTTTTCAATGAAGGAATTTGCACTTGTGACGGGGTTATGCTGTCACAGAATGAAAGATAATGAGCTGAACCCGGATAAAAATGTCATGAAAGAGTTATTTGATGTACAGAATTTGACGTTGGGTGAGCTCGAGTCTTTATTTATGCGTACACAGCTTGATAGCCCTTTGAAATATAAGATGGCGTTATTGATTATATTAGAGGGCGTCATTCTTGGGGTTGAGAAAAAAGTTCGCATAAGCACAGGTCATGTCAAATTATTGGCTGATATCGATCGATTCATGAAATTCCCATGGGGCAGGGTTAGCTACATTGAAACTCACCAGGGATTGAGTTCAACGGTGAAGAATAGATTGGAAACGGTTGAAACAAGCAGAGACTCAAGTGCAAGGTTGGGTTACAAACTCAAGGGGTTGCCAATGGCCTTTCAGGTAACATGACAGGATGTAATGTATATTGTTTTGAAGTTGGTATTGTAGTTACAATATATTGATGGTTTGGTTGTTCAGGTTTGGCTGTTTGAAGCTGTTAAACCAATTGCTTCAGCGTTTTCACATTTGGTGGATAAGGAGGCCTACCCATGCGGTCTACGATGGTCATCAGATTCATAACCTGATGTGACGGTTGTGGAGTCTTTCTTAGGGAAGGCCATATCCCGTTTTATTCCAAATGTGGTGTTGATAGAGGAAGAAGCTGAGGTGGAGGTCTTAAAAGAATGCAAATTTTATGGGGAAGTGAAGGACACTTACTTTGACAAGGCAGTTGAGAAATTCGATCAAAGTAATAAGAGGTCTATCAATGGTAGAAGAAAAGGAAAGAATGATTCGGACTCTGCCCCTGCTACAAAGTCCTCAGGCCTGGATGCAAGACAGGTGATGTGCGCTATGAAAGAGCTTCATGAGCGTATGATTAATTTGGAAAACCAAGTGGACGCAGGGTTTTGTGCTATGAATAAAACCTTGGGCATAATGCAACAGATGATCAAGGAGAGGGTATTCAACAAGTCAGGTTCAACAAATGATGAACAAGAGGAAGGGGAGGTAAGATAACTGTCAACAATCGTTATTGAGTTATGTTTGGGAACTTAGATATATATATGTCGTGGAAGCTCAAGCATTTTTACTTGTGTAGAATAGTAATGTCATTTTGAATTGTAATTTAGTTATGCATAAAGCTCTGTTTTTGACAAACACTATAGAATGGTGCACTTACTGATTATTCTTTTGAGTTAAATATAACTTGTAATTTATTGAAGCAGAATGGTGTACATGGTCGTGATGAGGATGTCGGAATGGATAGAATGGGGGGATCTGATTCAAATCCCCTACAAGATGACGATGGTGAAGGTGCCACTAAAGTCGACAATGGCAATTTAGGAAGCATGGTTGTTTATCGAGAGCAAAAGGATGATGAAGATGGTGTAGTTCAGAGAGATGATGTTGAGGGTGCAGTAGAAGATGAGGGGAAAAATGGAGAAACGATGACAAAAGAAGAAGACGATAAGAAAGAAGGAAAGCAAGTTGCAAGGAAGACTCGTTCAAAAAAAAAAGGATGATAAAGATGGTGCAGTTCAGAGAGATGACGTTGAGGGTGCAATACAGGATGAGGGGACAAGTATTTGCAAGGAAGGAAAAGTATTTACAAGAAAGACTCGCTCAGAAAAGAAGATGGGTGATGAAGATGGCGCAGTTCAGAATGAGGCAAAAAATAAAAAAAGGGATGACAAGAGGATTTGAGGTATGCATCAATAAATCATCCTGACAGGATGGTCCCTCAGATCACCAACATGTTATTTATGAAAAAACTTATTTGCAGACACTAAAACAAGCTGAGGTGGAAGGAGAGTCTACGAAAGAATCAATTGGACTCTCAACAAGAAAAAGCAGCTCAACAAAAACAATTGATACAACTGGTGAACTGAAGGACCATCCTGTAAGGAAGAGAGGACTGTCCAGAGAAGCCGATAATCCCAAACGATCAAAGGATTTTCAAACATGAATAAATTGCAGCGTTGGTTAGACTCGAAGGAAAGGTTAGGAAGTTGTCCATCCTGTCTTGATGATATGAATCTGTCTTGAAGATATGAATGCGTGTTTGAGGTGTTAATTAAACCATGTTATGATGCATTGAGGAAATTGTTTCTCCAACTGGAGAATATCTACAGAGGCAGTTTTTTGAGCCATTGTTGCAACCAAAGGGGTGGTTGAAATCTAATGTAAGCTCCTTTAATTTTTTATAGAAATTATCATGGCATGCAGCAAATTTGAGGTATGACATATAATTTTGGTTTGTAGCACTTGGACGAATGTATGTATTATCTTGGCTGTCGCGTGCGTGACAAACAGTGGCAATATTGGACACTTGGTTTCAGCGTAATTTGGACAAGGAAATGAATAGATGGTTATCAGATAAGCAAAGTTATGTTACTGATGGAGCTAAGATGAGATACCTATGTGGGGAACTGCCTGCAATTTATGGGAAGGATTGGAAGGATGTGGATCGTATATACCTTCCCTTCAATTTCAAGGACAAACATTGGGTAGCTCTGGAGATACAACTAAGTAAATGGTGTGTCACTGTATACGATCCCGACGTCAATTTGTTCAAATTGTCGGAAGTCCATAGGCTCCTTGCAGAGTTGACATATATTCTTCCTGTCATGATAGCACAATATGAGCCTTTGGCAACAATTTATGAAGATAGGCGGGGAAATCCCCTAAATGTGACTCGTGTTCCTACATTGGAGAGAAACAAGAGAGGGTAAGTTGTTTACATAAATTGTTCATTTGTTTGTGTGAAATTGGTTATAATATCAGCAAACCAACTACATTTTTTACTTGTGTGCAGGGGCGATTTTGGCGTCTTCACGATCAAGTACATAGAAATGCTAAGTTCCGGACGTAAAAACATCATGAACGTGGGTGACAAATTTGTGGATGAGTACAGAAAAAGGATAGCCGATAGTATTTTCGATATGAACTGGTTTGACTAGTGGAGGATATGTTATTCACTTTCATGTAAGCTTCACTGTAGTTGGGATAGTGCTAGTGTTGTATGATTCCTTGTTGGGTGGTTTTCGCTAGAATTGACTTGTATTGTTGACAATAACTTGTGTTGAAATTGTTTTGGAAATGTAGCAAAATTGGTTGGTGCATTTCTTGTTCAAAATTCCTGCCAGTGTTGTTCATAATTCCTGTCAGTGTTGTTTTGGAAATCTAGGGTAATTGCTACTTCGTTGTAGATGCATACTTCATGTCAGTGTTCTTCATAATTCCTGCCAGTAAAGTTTCTTTGTAATTTGCGTATATATGTTTTTTGTCACATTGTATACTCCTATTATCGGAAATATCCTTTTGTTTAGTTTATGTTGTTTTAGGGTACAAAATTATTTTATAATATTATTTGTTCACCGATTTGACCGTTTTAATAATTTTTAATTTAGAATAAAAAGCGTAATACATACACCGATTTACCTTTCTTCGAAGTTCTAATTCTCCCAAAAGCCCCTCCGTGTTTACCTTCCAAAATTCCCTCCACATTTCTTCTTTTTGCTTCCCAAGAAGGCGACTCTGCAAACATCCATCATTGTTATCAGACATTTTCTTCTTCCCTAGAAGGCGACTCTTAAACTCCTCCATCTTTCTCGTTTTTTGCCTACTCTCTCCTCCATCTTTCTCCATTAACGCGTTACAAAAGAACCCTAGAAAATGGCAGTGCTTAGAGACCGTAAAGAATCGACCCCAAAGAAGAGTGGAGAGAAAAGGAAGAGAAAAGAAGAGGACAGCCAGGTTCGAAAGAAGAAGAAGCAGAGAGACGTAGTGCAGGCGAAAGGCGGAAAAACTTCTAACAATTCCATAGGGAAAAAAGCCGCAAAGGGCAGGTCGAGGCCAAAAGCGAATGATGAAGAGGGGAATAAACCCTTAATCTTTAAAGAGGATGTAAGTTGTCTAAATTTTTTTGTTTAGGGCTTAGCGTAATTTTTCAATTGTCCTGTCACCCATCTGAAATGGTTTACTTTATATCAGGAGTGTTTTTTTAGGGTTTTATGTTTTTTCATCTGTCGTCTGAGGCTTCTGAAATGGTTCGATTGCGTTTGTTTATGGTTATTTTCATTTGGCTTACAGATTAGGTGCAGTTATTTCAGAGGTGTAACTTTCTACGGCAGAATTAACATAAACTGTAGGGTGCACTTTGTTCGTGAGATTGAAAACAAGTTGACACATGTGGATTGGCAACGGGTTTTGGATGGCCCGTTTGGAAAAGTTTTGAAAATGTTGCAGCAGGTATCATTTTCTTCACAGACAGTGCATGCAGTTCTATTTAAGCAACTTGAAACAAAAAAGAAGTGGGAGTCTTGGTATGAGGTGACAGGGAAAGAGTTGAGGTTTTCGATTAAGGAGTTCTCTCTCATAACTGGACTGAATTGTGGGGAACTTCCATTTGTGGATACTAAAGCAGACGGGCTAGTAATGGAGCGTTTTTTTGGTAGTCCTGATGGTCCTAAGACGACCATACAAGATGTTTACAACAGATTTAAAGAACATCGTGAATTGGACAACTACAAAATGAAATTGGCACTGTTGTTGATAGTTGAGGGTCTGTTGCTGGGAGGGGATAAGAAGAGGCTAGTGAAGTCGCTGCATGTTAGGCTGCTGGAGAATATGGATAACTTTTGGGATTATCCATGGGGAAGGGTTGCTTATGAAGAGCTTCACAAGTCATTGACCACAGCATTGGCCAAAAGGATGCAAACAGTAGAGAAGGCAAAGCTACTCTCCGACACACCAAGAATTCCATATTCCATTCAAGGCATGCCAGTTGTGTTTCAGGTAGTTTTATTGCTTCAAATATTAATTACTTTATGCTATACTATGACAGGATATTTGAGTACTGGGTGACAGGATCGTGGTGAATATGCAGAAAGTTTTTCTTATTTGATTGACACTTCCTTGTAGTTTTCCAACATACTTTTAATTGCATTCCAGATTGTTTTAGGGTGACCTGATCTAAATTTGTAATGGTTGAAATATGAATTACTGAATGTGTTTTATTTGCAGCATAGTAGTATACTTTATGCTATACTATGACAGGATATTTGAGTACTGGGTGACAGGATCGTGGTGAATATGCAGGAAGTTTGGCTTGTTTGATTGACACTACATAGTAGTTTTCCAACATACTTTTAATTGCATTCCAGATTGTTTTAGGGTGACCTGATCTAAGTTATAGGGTGACAGGATAAAATGAAATAATGTCTCTTAATTTGCTAATTCTCAAACCGCTTGTTATTGTAGATATGGGTATGGGAAGTTGTGCCAACATTTGGTCTCCAATTTGCATCAAAGTTGAGTGAATTTGCAATGCCTCGAGGTCTTCGTTGGTTTTCAGATGACGCCCCTAAACATGGAGTGTTAGAGTTGTCTTTGGGTGATCCTACACATGTGGTTAAGCCCATTCTTATTCCCGATGAGGATGAGTTGTCCGACTGCTACTATGTTGTTGAATTCGATGACCCGCATTTTGACAAAATTGTGAAGGAAGCAATGAAGGGTTTGAAAAAGAAGGGGAAGGGGAAGCAAGGAAAAGATGGAGCGAGCTCGAGTAATGCATCTGTGCAGTCATCAGAGGTGATACGTCAGATGTTCAGAATGATGAAGAGGTTGGAAAAAGGAGTGCTTGACAGGATGAGAAGGCTGGAAAAGAGGGTATCAAAGGAGGAGGAGGTGCCTAAGCTCAAGAGTACTGGGAAATCAAAGAATTATTCGGATGAGGATGAATCCTATGGTGAGTCTGATGAGGAAGAGGAGGAAGTTTATAAGGATGATGAGGTGGATGATAAGAAAGTTGAGGGTGTTTTATCTGAGAGTGATGAGGTTGAGAGTGATGATGATGATGATGAATCTGGGGATGGTGATGAGGCTAATGACAATGAAGAACTTCGGCAGGGTGGTGACAAACCGAAGGAGGATGACAAGGTATGTTTCTGATGAGGATAATGAGACTGATGGTGAGGAAGTTAAGGAGGTTGCGGAGGAGGAAGTTTCTGATAAGGATAATGAGACTGATGGTGAGGAAGTTAAGGAGGTTGCGGAGGAGGAAGTTTCTGATGATGATAATGAGACTGATGGTGAGGAAGTTAAGGAGGCTGCGGAGGAGGAAGTTTCTGATGACGATAATGAGACTGATGGTGAGGAAGTTAAGGAGGCTGCGGAGGAGAAGGCTGCGGTGGAGAAGGTAGAGGCTGAGGTTCAGGAGGCTGCGGTGGAGAAGGTACAGGCTGAAGGAAAAGAGGTATGAAAATTATCAATTTTTCATCACTACTATGACATTATTGTTTGTACGAAGTGACAAGATTTCTAGTATGTGAGTTTTTATGTTTTACAAGAAAAGGCTGGCATGGTGACAGGATTTGTACGCATGCATGACATGGTTATTATGATTGCAGGATTTTGATAATTCCATCGAGGCTAACAATGATGTTGAGGGTGCGTATGGTGTTATGGCCATTGTCAAAGACATAAATGAAAATGCTAGCGTTGGTGAAAAGGACCATGCTCAGGATTTTACTAACGACATTGAAGGAGCACCGGAGGCTACCCAAGCTGAGGTAAAGGAAAGAGAGGAACCTCTTTCAATGCTAGCCGCTATGGTTGCTTCATCCAAGAAGGCGAAACCCAGAAATAAACGAGAGCAACATCTCCAACCGACGAGGGTTCTTCCTAATCGTATGGTGAAGCCATCCGCCCAAAAAAAAACACCTTACACAGATGAGAAAAAGGGGGAAATTGTGAAGAAGATAACCAAGAATTCACAGGTGAAAGAGATGACTGCTTTGCTGGAATGGACGAATGATGAAAGGTTAGTATCTCACGGATTTAATAATAATGTTCAACTATCTTTCATGGATTGAATTACGCCTTCTTTGTTTTTCAGCTCTAAGCCAATAGTTGGACTGTGTGGTTAAGAGATGGGCAAGAACTGGATTGGCCTAATACTGGAACCAAAAGCTTGGCTGGAAGATGATGTAAGCTATTTAAGTATGATGTCAACATAGTTTACCGTTGGGATTTATTGCAATGCCTGACAGGATGAATTATATTTTTTTGAAGCATATCGATGAAGTTTGTGGTTATATCCGTAAGGCGCTTTTGGAGTCCGAAGTTAAAAGCAAGGCCACAATATTGGACGTTTTCTGGACTGCTGATTATACGGATGCATTGAAATACTATATGAAAAATGACTGCAATGTTCCACCTGCATCTGAACGTGCACTCGCATACTTTAGGGGAGGTAGGCCTAAGACTTATGGGTCCAGTTGGGATGATCTGGACTTCATTTATTTCTCCATCAACATCGATAACAACCATTGGGTGGCTGTTGAGATCGATTTGCAGCAATGGCAGGCAAATGTATATGATTGTAATGTGGCTTTGAACCCTGACGTGGTCGTAGAGAACTGCGTGCATAAGATTTGTTTGTTTCTTCCTCACTTCATGACACAGTACCCCCCGCTTGCCAAGAGATTTGAACATCGGGGTACTAAAGAGATTAAATTTGAGATAATTCAAGGACTGAAGCAGAACAAGCGTGGGTAAGTCGAAATATCAATCCCCTTACGAATTTTATTACATACTTCATCTGAGTAACAAAGTGCATGTTGGGTTCGTAGTCATGACTGTGGGATATACACTCTGAAACACATTGAGTTGCTCAGTGCTGGTTGGAAAAATATGGACGTTGTGGCAGACAAATTTATTGACGGCTTCAGGAGCGACATGGCTCACAGCGTGTTTGACGAGGTCTGGAGGTCGAGCCTATAAGATTGCATACATGTTTTATGACAACTTGATCTTGATTAGATTACAAGGAAGTTTATTTGGATATAAGATTTTTGGATATTTGGATAACAGCGTGTTTTATGACAACTTGAACTTGTTTAGATTGCATACATGTTTTATGACAACTTGAACTTGTTTAGATTGCTCACATCGTTTAGATCACAACGTGTTTTATGACAACTTGACTGACAAAAAAAAAGTAGTCAACCATCATGAAATTGCATTAACTGCCCACCAACTCCTATCAATCAGGCAAACTTATAATATGACAACTTGAACTTGAACTTGTTTAGATTGCATACATGTTTTATGACAACTTGAACTTGTTTAGATTTCTCACATTGTTTAGATCACAGCGTGCTTTATGAAAACTTGACTGACAAAAAAAAGTAGTAAACCGTCATGAACTTTCATTAATTGCCCACCAACTCTTGTAATCAGTGACAGGATATTAACCCAATTAAGTAAAGTAAGCACCCTCATAAATGTAACCCTAACCTCCACCAACCCAAAAACCTCTTTATATACCCCTTCATACGAAACCATATTTCCTCATCCACAAACCGCTCCAAAACTTCTTCCACCTCCTCACCCTAAAAACTCTAATTTCCCTTCTCTTGTTTCGTTTGTTTCCATGGCTTATGAGCCTAACGACTATGAATGGGGCCAAAACGATCACATGGTTTACACAACTGTCCATACCGGTGGGAGACTCATCCCTTCAAAGAGACAAAATGCCACGATTTCAAGCCATGTCTACCAAGGCAGGAGGACCCAAAACTGGAGGCCCTCGGCTGAAATGGTACAGGATATCCATTGGTTGCTAAACCAACTATTTCATTTTAACGACTCCGAACGGGACGCCTCTTACTTCTTCGAAGTTGTGCCCCCCCATGGCGGGCCCCGTACCTTGAGGGCCTTATAGCGCCGCGGAGACGCCGTCGCCCTTGCCGCCCAAGGTAGATCGGTTGCCTTCATAAACATATATGTCGTCACTGGAGATATTATTGACGAACTTCCGCAGCATGACGGCCCAAAATCATCTGTCTCCTCCGCACATATTTAGTATCTGATGAAGTAATCTAGTGTAGTATTTTGGAGGTTATGAAGTCTATTGTTTTATGATAGGTATGTCAAGTAGGAAGACGATAATTTCATATAGCAACTATATATAGTCAGTAGGTTATGGTATAGTAGGTTATGGTATAGTATTAAAATGTCGCATGAATTAGTATGTTATGTCAAGAAGGAAGATTATAATGTCGTATTATGTAATTCTGTTTTATATAATATAGTATGTTATGGTAATGTCGCATGAAATAGTACTCTATGGTGAGGACGGTTCTGTTGGTTATTTGAAAGCATATTGAAGTGTTAGGTACAGAATGGAGTGAAAGTTCTGTCATATAAATATAACCAAAAGTAGTCAATTTTGCCAATGTCGGGATATATATAACGATGACAGGATAATATTACATTAACATACGGATGCAAATTAACAAAATACATACCATTTATACGAAAAGTAATATGAGTGGTAAGAGATCCTTCAAGAGTTTGAACTCTTACTACACATATTAACAAAATACATAATTGAAGAGGTAACACAATTAACGGCATCATGGGCCGGCTGAGGGGTTAGGACAGTTTTGTGAGTTATGGCCGACAGCACCACAACTTCCACACCTTCTCCTCGGGCCCCTGTATTCTCCCCGTGACGGGATCCTTTTCTTCCCTGGTCTTCCGGATTTCCTCCTAACAACCGGGGGCAAACATGCTCTATTCAAAACCGTGTCAGGAACTTCCCAATGCTCAAATGCAGGAACCGGATATATAGTTTCCTTGTACACTTCCTTCCACATTTCAGCAGTAAAGAAGGGATGAACAAGAGTGACAGGATCCACACCACAATCCTTCGCGGCCGCTATAGCATGCGCATAGTGAATTTGGTCAACTTGGAAGACGTTGCAGTAGCAGGTTCGAGCATGCAGATTTACCAGGAGTGTAGTTCCATTGGCATGCACTTGAAACTCATATTGATTTAGCCTACTCACAACCATTGTCAACGATTTCAAATAATTACCTTCTAGCTCAGTACAAACTGTCGGGGTCAGAATATCCATATGTCCCTCTCCCTTAAATCGCTTGTCACAAAACCAATTACTCATGACATTCAGTATACCATCAAGCAACCCAATCAACGGTATTAGACGCGGGCCCAGTAAGCGACTATTCACGGATTCTGCGTTGTTAGACGTCATAATGTTGAATCTGTTTGCAGGCATATGCGACCTTGTCCACGCTTCAAATCCAACACCCCTGAGGTACGTACCGACTGTAGGAGACTGGTTGCAAAGTCTTGCAAATTCACGATTAAAGTCCTGTTTGGTGTACGCTTGATTTGCCTTTTGGTACAGAATCCACAAGTCATTTCTTTTAAACCTCGTCTTCACGTTACCCCATAGGTAAAGTGTGCAATAACCATGCTTTGCAAAGATATAGCACTCTCTTAAACCTTTGTATATACTTCCATGACGGTCCGACACAAATACGAGGTCATGATCGTCGACAACAACAGAGCGTAGGTGTCGAAAGAAAAACGACCATGAACTATCATTCTCGCTGTCAACAACAGCAAAAGCCACTGGATATATTTGTCTGTTTCCGTCTTGTGCCACTGCAACTAGAAGTGTGCCTCTGTACTTTGATCCTAGATGGGTACCATCCACAGTTATGACCTGCAGTAGTTTTCAATCAGCTCTACAATGTCATGTATCGATTTGACAATAGAATCGGGGAACGTGACAAGATGGAAATATACATTTCTTAAAAACTGCATTCCATTGCGCCAAGCACCCAAGCTGATGAAACAATACTTGAATCGACGATTAGAGTCTACTTCAACATGTGTGACTGTCCCTGTATTCATCCTTTCGAGCATGTACATGTATCCATGAATCCTATTGTAGCTTTCTTCAGATGTGCCTCTTATCCTGTCAATGGCGGTTAAACGTGTTGTTTGCCTTGTCGTAACCAACTGCCACTCCCATTTTCTTCATGTTGTCTTGAATTTCGGCAGCACGAGGTCCGGGACATGTACCGGCTGTGTTAAATCTGTATCAGGATTGTATATGTAACATGCTAAGGTTAGTTCATATACATGCTCATATATGATCGTACTGACAGGATTGTTTACTTACCTTGACATAATATGGTCAGCAATTACGCTTGAACTTGTATGTTTGTGGTAATTATGCTTTAGCTTCATGCCACATGTATGTTGTCCACAATACTTCCTTACTTGAAACAATCTTGTGCTGCCAAGAGCGGTCCCACGACAAAAAAATGTGCAACTAGGATCAATGCACCTTACCACATATAACTTCTTATCAGACTTATGGACGTGCATCTAGAAGCGCCTCTGTAATGCCATCAAGGATAAACGATCCTTAAGACCCTTCTTGCAATTGAAATGCTCTCTAACTTTTATTTCCAAATTATTGCCGCTCACCCCATTATCCTCCATTGGCTCATCCAATTGCCTTTTATACAACCGTTTGCTACGATAGTACTCAGCTTCAATCTGTTGTAGAACTTCCTCATCAATGTCTATGAATAAGTATTCGACTTCATTAGTGTCATCCAACAATGTCCCTTCTTCAACATCCTCCTCAACATCATCCTCAAACTCATCCTCAAGGTCATCCCAATCAAAATCTCGCCCAACGTCTTCCCCATAATCACTCCCATCAGTTTCCGAGTCTGCCTCAGATTGGCTCACCAAGTCAACTATTTATACTTCCCCATTGTTTACACGACAAATTTTTGGTTTAAGTTCATACATGTCACAATCAATGATATCCCGTAAAGCTTCAGTGGGATAATTGCCGCTTACCATATTGCTCTTGTCGGATTTGGTACGATCAGTGACAGGATGGCGACCTACCACAGCCTCGGGCTCTGCCTCTTGAGTTTGTGTTAACGGTGGTGGAGTCAGACACGCTGTTATGTCCTCTTCATCACTTTTACTTGGATGGCAACCTACCACAACCTCTGGCTCTTTGTTTCCCTTCTTTTTCATACTCGCATATAACTCGATAGGCCAAATGTTATCGTGCGAGTGTGCGTTCAAAAACTTCAATGCACCAAGGTCCTCGTCATCTTTGACATCGATTGGTTGTGCCAGTGGTTTCCACGGTGACAGATATTTTATCTCCATTTCATCTATCTCGTCAATGCATTTAATCTTCTCAGCTAACTTTTTCCTGAGATTTGAGTAATTCATATATGCATACAAAAGAAGTCTTGTTGTCGTTGTGATCCCATCAAAAACCCACTTGTTTCCCTTACATGTCCATTCACCACCTGTTTTCAGAGTCAAGTAGTATGATGTTGAACCTGTTACACGAAGAAAAAGCAAACACAAGTTCAATAGTTTATTAGGGCCAAACGGGGACCCCCGATTGATAATGCCCTAACACCAACATTAAAGGGTAAGCAAGACCACAAAAGAATTTACTGTAAAGAAGAATAGGAATAAGAACGTGAAAGTCAGAACTCACCCATTATTAAACTTCTTCTATTCCAAAGACATTGAAGACGCTGCACAATCTATTTTGAAGCTTTGTGGATTTAAGGTCTTGGGGTGTTACGGAAGTTTTGTACAGGTTTACAGGTTGGGTTATGCTTGGATAACAATCCCTAACACGTGGGTAAAGGGGTAGAAATTGGAGGGAAATTTTAGAGGGAAAACAGAGGTTTTCCCTGTAAGTGTGTACTATATTTTCAGAGGTCATATCAGGTGAATAGTTATGAAGCAATATTGAACAAAAAAAGCTAAATAAACCTCAGTGGGGACCGTCGACCATTCCTTCTCATTTTGCCTCAACAATCCCTAAACCCTCTCTACGCCGAACTTGAAGGTAACCCTCTTTGTTTATTGTGTGGTTTTCACACTGGATCAATAAGCAAGCATGTATCACTTCTTTTTTGCTGGAAATCTTTCTTTGTTTCTGCAGTACTCGAGTACAATGTCATCCAACGACACCTCAAGTTATCAAAGCGGGGACCCCCGCAAATATGAACATCCACCTTCATCTCCTATACCTTCTCAATTAGAGGAGAAGTTGCAAGAAGAGTTAGACATGTTGCTAACGAATAGCCCACGTTCCAACATGTTGGTGAAATAATCACACGCCTACGTACTGAGATACATGAACTTGGACAGAGAATCATGGAACTCAATACAACTGAGATGCAATTCGATCATGCAATTTGGCGATTAAATGCAAGGGTGGCAGAACTTGAAGTTGAAAACAAGGCACTACACTCCCAGGCAAACTTCAGAAACCATGTAATAGTTCCTATTTCTGCGTTTGGTACTGGTGTGATTCTAGGGATTAGTGCTTTCAGCATTTGTAATCGAGCATGTAGGCATGGTTGAGGATGAATTGACCATGAAGTATGCACCTCATGACTTTGGATTTTTATGTAAAAGGATAAATTTTATTTTCGAATAGTTTTAGAAAGCATGGTTGATTCTACATGTCAGATTGCCAAAATATTAATGTCAACACTACACACACCGACAATTACCTTACTAGAATAGTTGTCAACTGGATACTATCATTACATTCCTACAATATTGTTGTGATACCCCGTAATTTTATAAGGTTATTTCGGGAATTTTGAGAATTTTCCCGAGTACCCATTTTGTACGTCGGATTTAATTCAGATAGGTTGAGACATTCTGTAATGTGCTCTGTCTCTGTAATATTTTTCTCAGTGAAATAAGATACAGACGACGTACTTTGGATGTTAATACTCGTTCGTGTACGATTATTTTTATCCCGGTTTAAGTTGTCATCGTCCAAAGGCTGCGAAGGGCAAGGCCACGGTGGCGGCGCCCGCCATTTTTATTACGGCGCCCGCCGTGAAGGGCTCGAGGCAACAGTGGCCTCGTCTTCTAGCTGGGTGCGACGACCAGAAAACGGCGACCGCCGCGGTTTTACGGCGCCCGCCGTAGTGCATTTGTGAAGCGGCGACCAGGGAATTACGGCGCCCGCCGTTTCCTAGCGGGGGCGTAGCCCTGTGGTCGCCGGAGTCGTCTGACACTTTGCCGTTTTAGCCCCGCCACGATACCCTCCTAGACCTTCACAGTGTCCCTCGATCTGTGGCTATAAAAGGAAGAGGATTGGGGTCAGATTCATGCACAAATCAAGCTGAAATCCTCAAATCTTCCTCTTGCCGAAGTTTGTTCCTCTCGCCGGAGTTCTGAAGTGCTCGCCGGTGTCGTTTGGTGGTGTTTCCAGAAGCCCTTTTGAAGCCTTTTGGTTGCCCTTGGAAGTCAGAAGCCAAACAAGGCAGAAAAGGGGTCGAAACGCGCATCGTTTGGTGAGTTTTCGTTGCTCGCCGTTGTTCTGGGTTCGTCATGACGACCGCCATGTTCTTGGCGGCGACCGCCGCTATGAACACGGCGCCCGCCGTCAGTGTCCAGAAGCCTCTTTTGGCTTTGGTCTTGATGGTCGTCGATATGGCGTCGTTCCTTTCGATTTCTTTCGTCTTCTTTAGATTCGTACCGTTGTTCTGTCGATTCTAACTTAGGGTTTCCTTATGGGTCGACTCGAAGGTCGTTGTGCTGTCGGAGCTATACCCGTGTCGAGCCCGGAATCCCATCGTCGTTAGGCTTGTTCCAGTTTCTGCGGATTAAGGCAAGTGGCGGTTCGCTCTTGCTCATCGTTCCATATTTACATTAATTATCAGTAATTTTATCTGAGTAATTAATTTGGAATGATTCCTGTGTTTGTCTGGAAATGGTTTTATAAACTGTTTTGGAAAACTGAATAATGTTATTATAATAGGTTGTATATCTGTTAGAACAACGCTATTATTAATGATCGCCTTCCGGGCATTTATGTGGATTTATCCTGAACTGTTGTTGTGCTGGAACTGTTTAGTTAGCACTAGTAGCAGGAACGTTACTCGGACTCTGTCTAGTCGTTTCTTTATAATCAGGTAGAGGGGTGGCTCGTCCCCACCCAATACCATTTTAAGGTCATGACCGGTCTCTTATACAGGAGTATAGAGGCAGGACACTTAGCTGGTGTCATAGTTCTCGGGATTTCATCCCTTCGGTGTGCGTCAATCTCGATGAAATGCATACTAAGATGTGTCGTGTCACTGAGGGTGTACACATTTAAAAGCTTGTAACATGATTGCTTGTTTTGAAATATAAACAGATAAGGGCCGTAGGTTCGCCCATAATTAATAAACATTTGGCGAATAGTGCAGCTAAGTAAATAGTACAGCTAGGAAAGCTCGTCTCGACTTTTGATCAGAGTATGTTCTCTTTCCAATCTGGATTCGCTGTAAGCGGTGAGGTTGGTTGTGAACCGAAACATCTAAGTCGGCTTTTAAATCATTAATGGTTGATTCTGTAACTTCCAGATTTGTCATACTTCCTTAAGACTCAATTCAGTTGGAGTCTTCTCTTGTGCATATCTCTTGTTGTTATTCTGTAGAAGTGTGAAGGTTGACTATCATTGGCGGTTATTATTCGAGGACGATGAGTCTAACCTAACACAACTACTTCGAACCTTCTGCTTTGTTCCCTTGCTAGTCTATTTAGTAGACTAACCCGCGAACTTTGTTCTCCGCATGTGGGCTGGTGTCATCCGTTTGATTCGGCACATCAGCTAGAGTTTAGTTGAGGAGATTAGAATGACTATGGAGGCGACGGTGGCTTTTAGATGTTTTTATGCTTTCATAAATTATTTCAATCAGGTTGAGATCTTTTGGGCAAAGACTTTGGTTTGTAATTTAAGACTTCCGCTGTACTCTACTTTATAAGACTTCTGCTGTATTATGTTTAAACTCTGTATTTGGCCTATTCGGGATTGGGTTGTAATCCCGTAACTCATGTTTTATTTGATTAATGTTATGCTTTGATCATTATGTATCAATTGTATTTCGTAATTTGTATTTAAATCGGTAAAGCCTGGGGTGATCTCGGTAAGGAACACTGGGGTCACTGGCGGTAATACCTTTCCAAATGGGTTAAGATTTGGGGTGTTACAGTTGTGGTATCAGAGCGAGGTTTTTAAACGGGTTTGGGATTTTTATAAATCATGTATCCGTTTTTGGAAATGCTTTAAAGGGCTCTGAATTTTCAAAGTAAAGAGAATTTGAAAACACCGTTCATAGTCATGTCTTCCATACAGTCTAATGTAGTAAGCTTGCTTCTATGTCTAGAAAGACTAACTCGATTCCTCGTTGTCCTGTAGGATGGGTTCGTGCTTCTCGCTTAGCAGGGGGTCGGTGGATGCCGAGGTGGACCCGCCATCTACAGGCAGGCTAGATTTTCCGATTCCCCAGCGGTGCTTCGAAATGGGAGGCCCGAGTAGCCCGCCCGAGGACATCAAGCACGTTCTCCCCGAGTCGGTCGTCCTTGTGACTAGGGATGCTATGGTCCCTGCAGCTGTACCTATACCGCCACCTAGGGTGGAGGAAGTACAGGAAGAAGAGCAGGAAGGAGAGTTGTCAAGGTACGAACAAGGGATCTACAACGACGACTTTTTGCTTGGACCGATCCCAGAGGAGATCGAGTACGAGGAGGAGGACGAGGAGATGCTCAAGTTGGATCCGGTTGCAGATGAGGATACAATTGAGATTGACCCTGAGGATAAGGACCCCATCGAGGACAATCCCGAGGATGAAGAACCCTTTAAGGACGATCCAGAGGAGGAGCCGGAGATGGACCTCGAGGGGCAGGATCAGGAGTTCGGTACAGACTTGCCACGTACAATAGAGTCGTCCCCATTGCCGCGTTATTCTCTCATGACCGACGATGATTGGGAGGCTTTGTACACTGAATATGGCATTGGCAGGAGCGGCCCAACCATGATCTACGATGACTACCCGCCTACTCTACCTCGTAGGAGGAGAAGGTCAGAGGCTGAGTTGATGGAGATCCTTCGCCAGAGTGAGATGATCTCTCATATGCAGCAGCAGTAGCAACAGATGGATGGGCTGATCTCTAGCGCTCAGAGGAGGGCTGGGATAGGAGGACCACTCATGGACGATCCCTACTTTTCTAGGACTGAGATTGGGTCAGGATCACCAGAGCCATGTGATCCAGGACCGAGCAGGGTGCGAAGCCCATCGCCAGAGCTCGATGGTGAGCCTAGTCCGAAGAGGCCTTGCTCGAGCAGCCTGTCATACAGGAGACGTTTTGGAGCGCCTTGATGAGGATCGGCGTTGCCTAGAGTAGTTTCCTTTCTTAATATTCCAAGTTTGTGCTATGTGTAATATTTCAGTATTGCGACAAGTACCTTGTGTAATGCTAAAATCTTCGAGCAATTTTGTCTGGACGCTCGTAAGATTCGACTCATGTGTAGTTTGTATAATAGTTCAAGTTCATCTATAAAATACCCAGTTGATCTATTCTGAGTACATTTGTTACATTAAGTTTATGAAAATATATTAATGTATGAAATACTTGGACTTGGATCGGTAAACAGATGGTGAACACAAGGAACACAATTCGAGCTGATGTGGGGACTAGTCGAGGCCCTAGAAATGTCGCTCAAGACGAGCATGAGTCGGAGTCCCACATTCATCCTAGAGCTGAAGGTCAAGATCAGACCCAAGCGCCGATGTTGTTCGATGCTGCATCAGTAGAGGCAATTCGGGGAATTGTCATGCAGGCTATCACGGATGTTCTACGTCCGAATGCGCCTCAAGCGCAAGGTGTACCTATTCACCCACCGGTTCCTAGGTTTGAGGAGCCAGAGAACTGTGCTGTCCAAGAGAATGCAGTCAGGACTAGGGACAACTATGGTCGTGCTTTGAAGACCATCAGTTCTATGAGGCCTGACAGCTACAATGGGAAAGGGGAACCTGTCAAGGTGACCCATTGGTTTTCTCACATGGAACGGTTGTTTCGTAATGTGGAGGTTACCGAAGCTGAGAAGGTCCATATAGCTTCCTTGCAGTTGAAGGATGAAGCTAGTGAGTGGTGGGAGAGTACTGGTTTGGCTGATAGCCCGGTGTTGACCTGGTCTATGTTTAAGACCAAAATGACGGATCGTTTTTTCTCTCGTGCTATGAGGGAGGAGAAACATAAGGAGTTTTTGTACCCCAAGACTGATGGTTTGAAGGTTGTTGAGCTGGCAACCAAGTTCAATCATCTACTGCAGTACGCCCCAGCTGAGATTTCCAGTGAGGCACAAAAGATCTGGTACTTCCACGAATGGATGAGTCCAGATATCAAGCCATTGATAGTGCACCACACATGCTCTACTCTGGAGCGGTATGTGGATGCAGCCTACAAGATGGAGGTGACTTTGGAGGAGTCAGTTAAGAGACGCAACCGACAGAGGTCGATGCAAAATCAGAATCAGGGGAGTGGATTCAAGTGACCTGCGCTACCGTCTAACTTTGCCAAGTCTGGGCGAGCAAAGACGGACATGACTCAAGGAGGGTCAACGCAGCAGTCAGGTCGGAGCAAGAGTTCATTCCAGTGTTACAACTGTGGTGCTGCTGGGCACAAGAGCACTGAGTGTCAGAGGGAGAAGAAGTTATGCTTTGGGTGTGGACGTGAGGGGCATCTGCAGAAGTTCTGTAAGCAGGGGAAATAGAGGGGAGCAGAGTCACAGCAGGGGTCAGTCAATCAGAGTAACCGGCCCAGGTTCAAGCCAGCTGAGACTCCTAGCCCATCTATGCAGACCACTGCTCAGAACAAAGGAAAGGCCCCAGTTGCTTCGGGAAGTCAGGGTCAACGTCTGTACGAGATGCGTGAGGCGGATGGACCCAACGCTCCGATTGCTCAAGGTACCTTATACCTTCACTCTACCTCAGTATGCATTCTGTTTGATTCCGGTGCTACACATTCCTTTATTTCGGATAACAGTGTTAGCAAGTTAGGCTTAGTGTGCAACGATACTTGCGAGCCTTTTGTTGTAAATCTTCTGAATGGCGAACGTTTGGTGGGAACCAAGCGCCTGTCCGAATTTCCGATTACCATTCAAGGTAAGAAGTTTGAAGCAGATCTGATCTGTATAGCCATGGCTCCATACGACATCATTCTCGGTATGGATTGGCTGACGCGTCACAAGGCGGTGATCGACTTCAGTTCAAGAACAATGACAGTGTCATTTGGGGGCAAGTTCGTGTGCAAGTTCAAAGGTCAGAATGACGCTGACAACGGCAAGTTGATCAATGCGATGGATGCGTTTAAGCTACTACGACAAGGATGTGTCGGGTACCTTTGTTACTTGGATTCACCCGCGAAAGTTGGACCTGAAATTCTTGATATTCCTGTGGTCAGAGAGTTCTCGGATGTCTTTCCAGAGGAGATTCCTGGATTACCTCCAAATCGTGACGTGGAGTTTTCGATTGATCTGGAGCCTGGTACTGCGCCAATTTCTAAGGCACCATATCGGATGGCTCTTGCAGAGATGCAAGAGTTGAAGAATCAGCTTGAAGATCTTCTTGACAAAGGTTATGTCAGACCGAGTGCTTCGCCTTGGGGTGCTCCGGTGCTATTCGTAAAAAAGAAGGACGGATCGTTCTGACTTTGTATCAACTACCGAGAGTTGAACAAAGTGACGATCAAGAACAAGTATCCACTGCCAAGGATTGATGACTTGTTGGATCAGCTGCAAGGAGCGAGAGTGTTCTCCAAGATCGACCTGAGATCTGGATATCATCCACTCAGGATTCGTGAGCAAGACATTCCTAGAACTGCGTTCAGGACCCGATATGGTCATTACGAGTTCGTAGTGATGCCTTTTGGACTCACGAATGCTCCAACAATCTTTATGGATCTGATGAATCGATGTTTTCACCAGTACTTGGACAAGTTCGTGGTGGTCTTCATCGATGACATTTTGATCTATTCGCCGAATGAAGAGGTTCACGAGGAGCATCTGCGGATTGCTTTGTCAGTCCTTAGACAACATCAGCTTTATGCTAAACTGTCTAAGTGTGAATTCTGGATAAAGGAGGTGGCTTTCTTAGGCCATGTGATCAATAAGAATGGGGTTATGGTCGATCCCCAGAAGATTGAAGTTGTGGCTAATTGGAGGCAGCCTCAGAACGTGAAGGAGGTGCGCAGCTTTCTCGGACTTGCCGGGTATTACAGACGGTTTGTGGAGGGGTTTTCGAAGACCGCTCTACCTATGACCAATCTACTCCGCAAGGTTCACAAGAAGTTTGTCTGGAATGACAAGTGCGAGGCCAGTTTCCAGGAGTTGAAGCGACGGCTGACCTCGGCACCAGTGTTGGCACTTCCAGAAGGGAATGACGGTTATGTTGTCTATAGTGATGCTTCAAAGTGTGGTATGGGTTGTGTATTGATGCAAATGGGCAGAGTCATTGCTTATGCATCCAGACAACTCAAGACTTATGAAGAAAACTATCCGACATATGATCTGGAGCTAGCAGCGGTTATCTTTACGCTGAAAATTTGAAGGCATTACCTCTACGGTATAAGATGCCAACTCTTCACCGATCACAAGAGTCTCAAGTACATATTTACTCAGAAGGAGCCGAATATGAGACAACGCCGTTGGCTAGAGCTGCTCAAGGACTACGACATCGAGTTGTTGTATCATCCGGGCAAGGCTAATGTGGTAGCCGATGCACTGAGCCGGAAGACAACACACGAGACGGTAGTTGCCTTACTTACTGCTCAGACCAAGCTGAACCGAGAGTCATGCGGCATTGAAGTTCTATATGATCAGCACAGAGGTTTCCTGAGTATGTTGGAAATTCAGGCTACGCTACTGGATCAGATCAAAGAAAAGCAAGTCGATGACATCATCTCAGTGAAGTTAAGCAGTGAAGTGATGGATGGGAAAGCTCTCAGTTTTGTGGTTCAAGATGATGGATCACTTTGGTTTCAAGACCGGATCTGTGTGCCAGACACAGAAGGCCTTCGTCAGTTGGTGATGAGAGAAGCTCATTCTTCTGCGAATTCTGTGCATCCTGGCTCTAGCAAGATGTACAAGGATCTTCGGAAGAAGTTTTGGTGGCCAAACATGAAGTGGGATGTAGCAGACTTTGTGGCAAGGTGTTTAACTTGCCAGAAGGTCAAGATCGAACACTGCAGGCCAGGTGGTAAGTTGCTATCTCTCCCAGTGCCAGAATGGAAATGGGAGGACATTGCCATGGACTTCGTCATTGAGCTGCCAAAGACTCAAAGCCAGAAAGACGCCATCTGGGTCATTGTGGATAGGCTTACGAAGAGCGCTCATTTCATAGCCATTAAGACCACATGGGAAACCCAGAAGCTAGCAGAAGTTTACCACCAGGAGATTATCCGCTTACATGGCATTCCTAAGACCATTGTATCGGATCGAGATGGTCGTTTCATGTCAAGGTTTTGGCAAGAACTTCCAAGGCCATGGGAACCGAGTTGAGGTTCAGCACCGCGTTTCATCCTCAGACAGATGGCCAGTCTGAAAGAACCATCCAGACTTTGGAGGATATGCTAAGAGCTTGCGTACTCGATCGTCCGACTAGTTGGGAGGACAGCCTGAGTCTAATTGAGTTCACGTACAACAATAGCTGGCATGCTACAATCAAGATGGCTCTGTTTGAAGCTTTGTATGGTCACAGATCACCGATTTGTTGGGATGATAATGTCGACAAGATCCTGCTTGGACCAGAATTGGTCGAGAAGACAGCTTTAGACATTGCTTTGATCAGACAGAGAATGTTGACCGCTCAGAGACTACAGAAGTCGTACGCAGATCGGAAGCGTAGAAGTGTCGAGTTCGAGGTCGGTGACAAGGTGTTTGTCAAGGTGTCGCCCTCGAAAGGAGTTTTCAGGTTTGGTAAGCGTGGGAAGCTTAATCCTCGCTACGTGGGACCATTCGAGATTCTGGATAGAGTGGGATCTCTAGCGTACCGCTTGGCATTGCCGCCATCGGCACACCCGGTGCACAACGTGTTCCACGTATCTTTGCTTAGGAAGTACGTACCAGATGAGTCTCATGTGCTAAGCTATGAAGACATCGAGATTCAAGCAGATGGTACTTATGAGGAAATGCCAGTGTGCATTCTGGAGCGTCGTGAGAAGCAAATGCGCAACAAGGTTGTACCGTTGGTACGGATCCTATGGTCCAAGTCCGGATCAGAAGAAGTTACTTGGGAAACGTGGGAAACCGAGTCAGATATGCTCAGGCATTTTCCCGAGTTATTCTCGACCTAAGTTTCGGGGTCGAAACTTCTTTTAAGGGGGAGGTGATGTGATACCCCGTAATTTTGTAAGGTTATTTCGGGAATTTTGAGAATTTTCCCGAGTACCCGTTTTGTACGTCGAATTTAATTCAGATAGGTTGAGACATTCTATAATGTGCTCTGTCTCTGTAATATTTTTCTCAGTGAAATAAGATACAGATGACGTACTTTGGATGTTAATACTCGTTCGTGTACGATTATTTTTATCCCGGTTTAAGTTATCATCGTCCAAAGGCTGAGAAGGGCAAGGCCACGGTGGCGGCGCCCGCCGCGAAGGGCTCGAGGCAACAGTGGCCTCGTCTTCTAGTTGGGCGCGACGACCAGAAAATGGCGACCGCCGCGGTTTTACGGCGCCCGTCGTAAGTGCCCGCCGTAGTGCATTTGTGAAGCGACGACCAGGGAATTACGGCGCCCGCCGTTTCCTAGCGGGGGCGTAGCCCTGTGGTCGCCGGAGTCGTCTGACACTTTGCCGTTTTAGCCCCGCCACGATACCCTCCTAGACCTTCGCGGTGTCCCTCGATCTGTGGCTATAAAAGGAAGAGGATTGGGGTCAGATTCATGCACAAATCAAGCTGAAATCCTCAAATCTTCCTCTCGTCGGAGTTTATTCCTCTCATCGGAGTTCTGAAGTGCTCGCCGGTGTTATTTGGTGGTGTTTCCAGAAGCCTTTTGGTTGCCCTTGGAAGTCAGAAGCCAAACAAGGCAGAAAAGGGATCGAAACGCGCATTGTTTGGTGAGTTTTCGTTGCTCGCCGTTGTTCTGGGTTCGTCACGGCGACCGCCGTGTTCTTGGCGGCGACCGCCGCTATGAACATGGCGTCCGCCGTGATGAACACGGCGCCCGCCGTCAGTGGCCAAAAGCCTCTTTTGGCTTTGGTCTTGGTGGTCGTCGATATGGCGTCGTTCCTTTCGATTTCTTTCGTCTTCTTTAGATTCGTACCGTTGTTCTGTCGAATCTAACTTAGGGTTTCCTTATGGGTCGACTCGAAGGTCGTTGTGCTGTCGGAGCTATACCCGTGTCGAGCCCGGAATCTCGTCGTCGTTAGGCTTGTTCTAGTTTCTGCGGATTAAGGCAAGTGGCGGTTCGCTCTTGCTCATCGTTCCATATTTACATTAATTATCAGTAATTTTATCTGAGTAATTAATTTGGAATGATTCATGTGTTTGTCTAGAAATGGTTTTATAAACTGTTTTGGAAAACTGAATAATGTTATTATAATAGGTTGTATATCTGTTAGAGCAACACTATTATTAATGATCGCCTTTCGGGCATTTATGTGGATTTATCATGAACTATTGTTGTGCTGGAACTGTTTAGTTAGCACTAGTAGCAGGAATATTACTCGAACTCTGTCCAGTCGTTTCTTTATAATCAGGTAGAGGGGTGGCTCGTCCCCACCCAATACCATTTTAAGGTCATGACCGGTCTCTTATACAGGAGTATAGAGGCAGGACACTTAGCTGGTGTCATAATTCTCGGGATTTCATCCCTTCGGTGTGCGTCAATCTCGATGAAACGCATACTAAGATGTGTCGTGCCACTGAGGGTGTACACATTTAAAAGCTTGTAACGTGATTGCTTGTTTTGAAATACAAACAGATAAGGGCCGTAGGTTCGCCCATAATTAATAAACATTTGGCGAGTAGTGCAGCTAAGTAAATAGTACAGCTAGGAAAGCTCGTCTCGACTTTTGATCAGAGTACGTTCTCTTTCCAATCTGGATTCGCTGTAAGCGGTGAGGTTGGTTGTGAACCGAAACATCTAAGTCAGCTTTTAAATCATTAATGGTTGATTCTGTAACTTCCAGATTTGTCATACTTCCTTAAGACTCAGTTCAGTTGGAGTCTTCTCTTGTGTATATCTCTTGTTGTTATTCTGTAGAAGTGTGAAGGTTGACTATCGTTGGCGGTTATTATTCGAGGACGATGAGTCTAACCTAACACAACTACTTCGAACCTTCTGCTTTGTTCCATTGCTAGTCTATTTAGTAGACTAACCCGCGAACTTTGTTCTCCGCATGTGGGCTGATGTCATCCGTTTGATTCGGCACATCAGCTAGAGTTTAGTTGAGGAGATCAGAATGACTATGGAGGCGACGGTGGCTTTTAGATGTTTTTATGCTTTCATAAATTATTTCAATCAGGTTGAGATCTTTTGGGCAAAGACTTTGGTTTGTAATTTAAGACTTCCGTTGTACTTTACTTTATAAGACTTCCGTTGTATTATGTTTAAACTCTGTATTTGGCCTATTCGGGATTGGGTTGTAATCCCGTAACTCATGTTTTATTTGATTAATGTTATGCTTTGATCATTATGTATCAATTGTATTTCGTAATTTGTATTTAAATCGGTAAAGTCTGGGGTGATCTCGGTAAGGAACACTGGGGTCACTGGCGGTAATACCTTTTTAAATGGGTTAAGATTTGGGGGTGTTACAATTGTAGCGTGGGCTACCATTACATTTCTACAAAAAGGATAGTTGTCAACTGGATGCTATCATTACATTACTAGAATCACAACTACCTACTGTCAACCTCCTCATGCACGCGGAATGCACAGCCTTCATAGGCGCTATTTAAAACACAATCCTTTAGGATTTCTTGCCAGTGCCAATCCTGTCAAAGACCAAAAACACGATAGTTAATCAACCTTGTTAATCCTATCAATGACCAACAACAATGACCAACTCTGTACTTTTTTTTATCGAGAATTACCTTTTCTAAAATATAAGGGTTTCCAACTATAATAAGCAATGATCGGGCATGGGTCAGGGCAAAATTTAACCTCTTCGGGTTGCTCAGATATCCCATGCGGAAAGTCCTGTCATATTCATCGTGGTTAGCGGTCGATCTGACGGTTGACAGGATGATCACTTCCTTTTCTTCACCCAGAAACTGCTCAACCCCGCCAATCTCAATATCCCTCATATGTAGAGACATGAAAGCCTTCCTTATCTTTAGTACTTGTTGTGGGAAAAGGGTAATAATCCTGATGTCTTGCTCAGGCACATTCCTTCTTATCAGCCTCTATACGAGCTCAGCCACCTTGCTAGCTTCAATCCTATTAAACCATGATAGGCTGCCCTTTTCCCTCTCATCAAAGCCTTGGATGCCACAGAACATGAAAGGGAAGTTCCTATTGGGAAGCATATCAGCCCAAGGTAAGAAATATGTCTTATTATCTTCTCGATATGGCCTCAATGCTCCACTATAAAATAGTCTTGAAGGAACATTGACAATAGCAGGGTGGCTCCGGTAATTGTTCAACAACATTGTGACATAATTACGATCCCCTGTTCTGTAAACTTCAAAGTCCAACAGCCTCTCTAGAAAAGATCTTCCCAAACCATAAGCCTCAGCTTGCTTTGAATAAATATCAGGGTCAAGTTGTTTGGGATCACCAAAAAGAACAATAACTGTGTTCTTTTCTATGAGGGTTGATATGGGGATCATTGTCTCTGGCTCTGAAACTTGGCTTGCATCATCTAAGATGATGTGGGAGAAGTGGCCACGGTTAACCCTTTCAGCATGATAGAGGTAAGATGCACTCGTATATGTCGTTATTATTATCTTGTACATGCGGAGTGCATCTCGAGAAGGGCAAATGAAGAAACCAGCACTGTAGGTGCAGAACCTCAACAATGAAGCGTTTATTTTTTGTAAGGGACGATGTGTGGCATTCAACCTATAAATATCTTCCTCCCTAAGTGAAGGACACTCACCAAGGATTTTCTCTAATATGTGATCTGCCGTGCAATTTGAATAAGCACATACCAGTATATGAGAATCACGTCTAGTTGTATAGAGTTGTAGGATCACCTCCACCAGTGTTTTTGTCTTTCCTGTTCCCGGGGGTCCATAAATCACATAAGGAGCTCCTCCTCTGCAGCCTAAAATTAAGCGAACGGCATTTTTTTGGTCCTCATCAAGATGAAGTGAGATAGGCACAAAATTGTTGGTTGTAATCCTCCGTTTTGACTGATACTCATGGGGAAAGAGGAAGTTTTCATGTAATGCCTCGGCAGATAGAATGGCTTCATGAAGCTTACGGAAATTTGTCCCGTTGAACACAAAACAGATTTCATACGCATTGCTATCTATATGCCTTTGGTAAAATTCATCATTAAATTGCAATAATAATTCATCAGCCTCAACATGGTCGATCAAGCCCTGTTCAAAGAATATTAGCAAGTTCAACATGAGAACATAACATTGACAACGATAATTCGTGCAATTTCATAATTCATACCGACAATAGTATATTACACTTTGACAAAAAAACATAAGATACCTAACATTATTAACATACCTGATGGACATAATATTCTCCATAAACATTCACCACATCTCCACTGACAACTGAGGGCCTTCTTTCACCTACTCCTGGCACTTTAAGTGCTACAAGCCTGACATTATACCTTTGTCTCAAAGTAACAAACTTCATATTATAAGCTTTGACATACTCCTGTAAACAAATATAAAAAAAATCATTCAACAACTTGGTACTACGACAGAACGATGCCATTTAGCTATCCCCTCAGTCCCCCAACCCCCATACATAGAAAACATAACACTTACCATAATCAGAAGTTCCTCCATCCCTAACAACTCATTGAAATACGACACATAATTTTCCTCTATTAAGCCTTATAAGACCACTTCAGGGATTTCCTCAAACTCTATCGCTTTCCTGATCTGTGTTGGTATGTTATATGGTCTCTGAGGTGCCAAAGCTTTGGATACCTCATCTTCAGCCAAGAGGAAGACAAGTCGTTCAATAATCCCCTCATGAGTTTGGATATGCAGTATAGATGTGAAAAGGCCAATCTCCTTGGGCACACAAGACATCCATATAGTCAAGCTACCATGTGGGTTCAAATTTCGTTCCTCCATATCAAAATAAGGGACAAAATCTTCCTCGGGTATGTCATCTGGTTGGCCAGATGGAGGTTTCATCAGTGACAACACAAATGAATCTTCAGGAATTGAAGCATAAATCTTCACACCCAAAAGTAAAATATATTCATCAGTGGTGTTTTCTATTGTGAATGACGCCGCGGCAACCTCGTTCACAGGAACCGATTGAGGCTTTCCTCCAGCAAATGTAAATGGCACAGACACTATGAAAGGACCCTTCTCAGTAGGAGTGGAAGTTGTGACTGAGGGAACATCGATGAAGCCAACCTCTCCCTTGTCTCCAATGGTGGAGTATTCATCAGCCATACCTATTTGCCACTCAATTAAAATCCAACAGAAATTTGTGAGTCCACAGGAAAAGAACACAACCACACGAGCTGCTCTAAGGAGAGGAAAGAGATGAAGAGTAGAAAGAGATGGGTAAGATGAAGTGACACAAAGAGAGAGTAGGACTGGAAGTATGTACATTTAGGATAGTCAAACAACACACACTCCAATGAGATGAGGTAGATGAAGTGCCACTATCTCCATAAAGTAAGATCTCTGCGAAGTAAATCAGTCTGAATACGGTCAGGGTTGTCAATCATACATTATTACACTGTGAAAATAGTATAAATAGTATGTCACAATAACAATTTAAAATGTCACGCTTTGGAAATCACCAGCACTACAAGTGCCTCCTTTGTACCTAAAAATACTCAAACATGGAGCATTTTCTAATTAAGATATCTTTAAAGTAGATTGGTGAGATGAAGTGCAATTAATATCTATGTAAAGTAAAATTGTCAAAGAAGCAGAGCATCAGGAACGGGAGATCTAATTAAGACATCTTGTATTTAGATGAACTATCCAGCTTCTGAGAACAACTATTCAGCCAGATGTCACACGTCCTACCCAAATTAGGCAATAGACAAGCATGTAATATAGTCTAATGACTAAAAACTTTTAGTTATTAATTATGACATTATTCTGTGATATTTGGTATGACATATATCCAATTTAAACGGTGTAGTTATGACATTTTTATTACTAAGTATGACAATTGTTTTACTAAGTCCGACAAGATCTATCTATTATAGCAGGAAAAAAACCTTGTCAATATAACTACCAGTTCATCCAGACTAGAATCATTTCTTTACTTTAGAAAATTACCACTTCATCTCTTCACTTGGGTTTTACATTTGCTCCCTTCTGAATATTTGTTTTTACATAATTTAGCCCTACCCCTAACCTGGAAAACTGCTTCTGAAACAATCTGCTAAGTTCAACAGTTCTTCGGGTTCATATGCTGAGATTCAACCCTTCTCTCGCCCATCGCCATTCCTTTTTAACAGTTGCACAATTCACCATGGAGATACATCGTCATTCCTGTTTACATCGCCATTCCTTTTAAACTCTAGCACAGTTCGCCATGGAAAAAAATTGTGAATATAACTACCTACCAGTTCATCGCATCTTGTTTAACAGTTACAAGGACGTGTGCAGAATGAAAGGGAGAGGGAGGGGAGGGATGATGGGTTTGCATCTTTCACTTTCAACTGTTCATGTACCGGCCGGCGGGATGGATGAAGCCGGGATGGGCGGGAAGTGGGCGGGAGAGATGAAGAAGGGGGCGGGAAATATTTTGGGGTTTTAGAGGGAAATTGCAAATATTATTATTTTACTATTTTGGGCTTTTTGTTTCCTTTTTCTTTTCATGCTTTTTTTTTATTTTACTTCATTTCTGAATTAAAAGAAAAACTTTAATATTTTGCAAAAATACCCCATTTGGTGTATATATGCAAAAAAAAGTCAAAGTGATATATATGCAACTCACTAATTCATTTGGGGTATATATGCAAATCCGTGTATATATTAAGGGTTTGTTTGGTAAAAAATTTATAATGGCTTTATCATTTATAAAGAGGTTTATTAAAAAAATATTTATTTTTGATGCTTTGGAGTTTGTGAAATTATTATTTCACAATATACTATAAAAAGGATTATAGATTATATTTTACCAAACAATATTATATTAAATTAGTTTTATTCATAAAAATATCATTATAAATATGTAGATTTGGGATCGAATAAAGCTGTCAAAATTTGACCCAACTCGCAAACCCGATCCGACCCGCAATTTCCGAGTGACCCGACCCTAAAAGTATTGGGTCGAAAGTGACCCGACCCGTTCGACCCGAAAATTTTTGGGTTGGGTCAATACAAATGTGTTTATATTTTATATCTTAAATATTTTATTATTAAAATATTATATAATAACAATTTTTGATTTATTATTTTTTGCTTTAATTAAAATATTATTTTAATATTCATTTTATAAAATTTTGACAAGGCGCTCTCGACCTGCTGGGTCGACCCGAATCTGTACCTGACCCGCAACGACCCGATCTGCAATCGACCCGCAAATTTTGACCCGCAATCGACTCGACTCGTAAATGACCTGACTCGGTACGCTTAAACCTGAACCTGGCCCGTTTGACACCTCTAGGTACGAAGCACGGATCTCGTGCGAAGTACGAAGTGATCTGAGCCGTTCATCTGTGCAAGCGTGTCCAGTTAGAAAAAAGGCATGATATTATAATAATATATTTTCTTAATAAAACACAAAAGGCACTTAGCCTATTTAGTTTCGGAGTGTGAGAAGGAATGAGAGATCTTGTGTTCAACTCCCCCAAACAACACACCCTTGTGTTTTTTCACTTTTTTCTTAATTCCATAAAACATAAATATTTATACATTGTTTTAAATTAGATATAGGAGAAAGGAGATGTTATCATATATGAACATTAAATGACAATATATGAACATTAAATGACAATATATGAACATCAACATTCACACCTTTAGTTTATGAACCTCAGATAATTTATATATGAACATGTGATGTTACATATGAACCTTGACATTATCATATATGATCATCAACACACAAAGACTAAGTAAAAAGAATTTCAAATATATGAACATGTGCATGTTACATATGAATCTTACAAAACTAATATATGAACGTGTGTATGTTAAATGTGAACCTCAAAGACCAAGTAAAAAGAACTAAAAATCTTAAATAAAAAGGAAATTAGTTATCTAAGGTTCATATGTTACATGCACATGTTCGTATATTTGAAATTCTTTTTACTTGGTCTTTGTGTCTTGATGTTCTTATATTGTAATCTAATGTTCATATATGATAACGTCAAGGTTCTATAAAAAAAGAGGTTCATATGTTATTTGTTGATGTTCATATATTGTCATATAATGTTCATATATGATAACGTCAAGATTCATAATAAGGATGCTTTTAACTAAAGCAGTAATTATTTTGGACTAAATTTATGCTAAAATTATAATGATTTTGAGCAAAAAAATAAAAAATGCAGAGTATGTGATTAACTATTAATTATTGAATAATTGAGTGTGTTTGGGTGATTAATGAAAGAGATAAATGAAAAAGGTAATTAATTGGGTAATGAATGGGAAAGAGAATAGAAAAGGGAAAGAGGGGAATAAATAACAGAGTGTTGGGGAGTCTCAAACACTAGATCTCATGATACTCCCTATGCGCCCCTACCCGTTGTGTTAAGCAATTCTTTTGTTTTACAAGGAAAGGAAATTGTTTTTATTCCTTTTCAAAAAAAAAAAGTCGCGTAAAACAAACGCGGACCGTCCGATAAAGCGAAATGGAAGGCGCGGATTGCTTCGTATTTCGCACGAAATTCGTGCTTTGTACCTGACCCCGCCTCTAAATATGTATAACAAACCTAAGGCTTGGATCCCATGAGAGAATAAATAAATTATTACTCCAATGTTGTTAAAATCGGGATTTCAAGAACGGATCGTGAGCAATCGAATCGTAGAATTGTTAGATTTTACAAAATAAATAAATATAGTAAAATTCAACCTAAGAAACAGTAAACATGTTATATTTGAAGTGAGAACATAAAAATATAATATATTAGTAATCTTATGATATGAAAACACTATGTTTTCTACAATATGTTAGTCTAATTTATCAATATAATCATATTATAATGGATAGAAGGGAAATACATATATTTTATATTTTAAGTATACATTTTCATATCATAATACATTCTGCCTTATAATAAACAAGTTGTAGGATCATAAGAATTGTTCATAAAATCATCAGAATCGTATCAAGGATTAGTATTGTACACGTACAAGATTCTACTGATTTTATATTAAAATATTAAGAAGCTACTTTCAATAAGATTCTACCTAGAATACGAATCACTATACCACATTTGAATCTTAGGGTCGCTAGAATCGGAAGAATCGAATCAGGATTTCTAACAACAATGATTACCCATATAAAAATAAGAATTACTTCATGTTTTTTGGATGAGAGAAAATCAGATTTAAAGATTTTTAAATGATTTGATTCAGAAATATTACCGATTAAATTAGTCCCTAGTCGTTGACTGTCGATCGACCGCTGAGCGGCATTCACTAATCAACTTTTTTTTGAACCAACATTTTTATATTGTATGTGTATATATTATTTATTGTGGATGTACATATGTTGCATTGTGAAAATATTATTATTACTTGCATATGAATACATAAGAAAAAATGTATAAACACACATTAAAATAGATGCACACATATTTGACACTAAATGAACACGCGTGCAAATATTATTACATACACAACATAAAATACACATGTGTACCTGGGTGTAAGTGATAATAAATGAACATACTTATAAATATATAGAGGAACGCTCCGATAAAACGGGAGTTATGATAAAACGGAAGTATTAATCTGGAGCGTTGGATTGATGATGATAGATGGTTGGATGATTGAGCCTTATAATAGATATGGTAGGGGTGTAACCACCAAATCTAATCTAATAAGGCAATTATTTAATTTTTAATTAGGAAATGATAATAAATGAGGTTGTTAGATGAGAGAGAAAACACAAAATTTTCTCTTTCTTAAAACCGCTAGATTTTGCTGATACATTTTCTTCTTCTTCAACGATTTTTCAGCATTCATGAATATTGATCACGTTTTTATGAATATCGTTCATGCGTTTATGAATATCGATGAATGTGAATATCTCCACTTAAAACATGAATATCACCACAAGATTTTTTTCAGTGTCCTAATACTTTGCAAATTCGTAGATTTGTAAATTTGTTCTTGTTGCTTTTGTCATTGTTTTTTGAATATCGTCAATGTTTGTATGAATATCTTTGTTTAATATATGGATATCACCAATTAAAGACATGAATAACATAACTTAAAATATGAATATCACCACTAATAATATATGAATAACATAATCAATTACATCATGAATATCATTCTATATCGGTATGAATATCACTACATTTCACCATGAATATCATAACCCAAACAAAAAATATTGACTTCACACTAACACAGATAGTTATACATGGAAAAATGTACATGAACATCAGTATTAATTACATGAATATTAGAAATGACAAACATAAATATCGCTATTACACAATGACTTGTGCTTTATTAGACGAGCATGAAGCTTCAAACGTCTCTTCGTCAGTGCAATAGTTAGGCATGAAAACAATGCTGAATATGAACAACATTATAGTGAATATCACATCATACAATTTGAATAACAACTACTCATATCATAAAACGTTACATACAACATGAATATCAAAAGCATTTATATGAATATCACATCAAATAATTTGAATATCAATTGTAAACAGTACAAACAACACCATCAACAAGCAATTTGAATATCACATATAAAAACATGAATATCAATGATCAATAACTCATACAACACCATCAACAAGCACAATCTAAATTTACGTGAATATCAACATTATTATAACGAATAATACCCCAAAAGAAACCGAATATCATATATACAAACTTTCTAGAGACTATGTTAAACTGACCTCTTAACTCCCCACACACTTAGAATCCAAAACAATCTATTCAAATACAGCATATACCCCACCAATCTATGCAACAATTAAAATAAGATTTTACCTTTGCAAAAGATATAACATGCACCGTCCACAAGGAAAATATAGAAAAGAAAAAAGGAAACATCGAAAAGAAACCACCTAAAACAGACTCCAATTCAAAATACCACCCCCTGCCTCAGAATTTTTCTAGAACCTAGCAATCTGGAAAAAAAAAAAACTAATTTACTGAACACAAGAATTGAAACTTCCTAGAATAAGCTGTCAATTAAACACAATAGCACCTTCTTCAGAGTAGTTGTAATATCCCTTATTTTTGTAAGGAAAATTTCGAATTTTCTTACGATCATATTACAAGTCAGATTAAATTCAGAGAAATGCGGACATTCTATGCGATGTGCGACCTCTGTAATATTTTTTCTGAGTAATATAAAATACAGTTAAGGTATCTTTGGGTTAAAAGGTCATTCGTATACGAATATATTTAACCCGGGGTTAAAAATATTTAACCACTTGGTAAGAAAGACAAAACGGACGAAAAGGGGGCAAAATGGCCTTGACCGCACCCCGCGGTCAAGTGGCTGCACCCACGGCGAAGGCCAAAACCGAGACGGTCAAAAGTCGGCCACCGCACCCCGCGGCCACGCCACCGCACCCCGCGATGGCAGCTGTCTCCTCGACAGTGTTGTAGGCAACTTGGCGAGGCTATGAAGTAGCCTTGATGAGTCGTCTAGCCTACTCCTATAGGCTGGGACACCTCATGGCACATGTGTCTTGCCTGTGGGAAGCCTGATGAGACTATAAATGGAGAGAGGAGACAGAGAGGAAGCTTACAACACCAGCTGCAACATCACTTCTTCTCCAAGAAAACTCCATTTTTGTTTCAAAGTTCAGCTTGTTTTGAGAGGGATTCGAATTCCTTTTTTAGCATTAGAAAGGTGTTCCTAAGTGGTATTCTAAGGCATAAGAAGGTGGGAGATCAAACCAAGAACAAATCAAAGTCGAACGAATCGATTTGGGTAAGTTTCTCCATGGTCGCTGTCGAAGAACTCGCCCTTGGTACTTGACCGCACCCCGCGGCAGAGGCTCCACCGCACCTGCGGCGAGCTTACCCGGGTTGTGTGTTTTTTAGTGTTTGGCTTCGAGCGAGGCTTGATTCCTTCGATTCCTTTTGTATTCTTTTAGATTCATATATGTAGATATTGAATCTAACTTAGGGTCTTGTTATGGGTCGTTCCATATGGATTTATTGTCCAGGATCTGTCCCAGTTTCAGACGCAGAACCCTTCGTTCCTAAACTTGTGAAGCTTTCAACGATCTAATACAAGTGGCGGTTCACTCTTGCTCATCATTCCATATTTCCATTAATTATCAATTATTTAATTGTTAATTAATTTGGGATGATTATTGTTCTTGTCTGGGAACGGTTTTGTGAAACTGTTTTCGAAATTAAAATGGATATTATAATAGGTTGTATATCTGCTAGAACAATGCTATTATATATATATATATATATATATATATATATATATATATATATCTAGATTGAAATATATCTATGATGATGACCTTGATGGCTTTGATATGATTTTGGACTGCTCTGAACTGTTTAGTTAGAACGAGTATTCGTAGGAATGCTACTCGGTATCTCCTTGTGAGTACTAGTCGTTTCTTTATAACTAAGTGGATGGGATGTCCAGGCCCCAACACTTCTCTTTGGTCATGACCATTCCCTGTCCGTGTACAGGGAAGGTGCACACAGCTGGTGCCACTCTCTGGGATTTAGTCCCTACTCTATATCTCAATATCCACGAGGATGAGATTCTAAAAGCTTGAAACGTGAATGAACGTTTTGGAATTAAATAAGATAAGTGCTCGAGCGCACATGATTAATATACCCTTGACGAGTAGTGCAGCTAGGCAATAGTGTAGCTAGGAAACTTGTCCTGACTTTGATCAGAGTACGTTCTCTTTCCAATCTGGATTCGCTTTATGCGGTGAGGTTGGTCGTGGACCGAAACATCTAGTCAGTTTTTAAAATGCTTGTATGTGAAACTATAATGTTCCAGACATTTGTCATGCTTCCGATAAGACTCACTCTTTTGGAGTCTTCTTTTGGATATTTTCCCATAAGACTCATATCTGTTGGAGTCTTCTCTTGACCATATCTTTTGATATATTCTAGTAGAAGTATGGTCGTCGACCTTCCTATTCCCCAGAGATGCTTTGAAGTCGGAAGCTCTAGCAACCCACCCGAGGATGAGGATATGAAGTATGTCCTTGCTGAATCGGTGGTATTGAGATCCGACAATGCTGTGATTCCAGTCATGGAACCTGTTGTACCACCGAGGGCCGAGGTTGAGCCGTCGCGATTTGCTCAAGGTTACTATAACAATGACTATCTGATTGAAACAATTCCGAAAGGAAATGAGAAAGGGGAAGAAGAAGATGAAGAGATTATGGAAGTAGATCTTGAAGGAAATACATCAGAGTATACTGGAGAATACCTTGATGATTACGTGGAGATCAAGTCAGTTCACGGGATAGATTCCGAGGAAAACCCTGAGGAGGATTCCGAGGAAGAGGAAGATCCCCAGGAAGAGGAAGATCTCGAAGAGAACCAAGGAGAGCAAGGTCAGGAACTCGATGAGTTGAGACATTTGTTGGTGGACCAGAGAGACCCAAGAATGCAAGTCATATACCCAAGTCCGCCAACCGAACCAGAGTATCCATCCTTGACTGACGCGGAGTGGGAGGCACTCTACGTCGAGTATGGCCTCAGAGAGGGCAATGATTCACGCTATGCTTCGGAGGACGCACCACTTCTTCTTACTCGAAGAAGGAGAAGGTCAAGTCCTGAATTGCGTGAAATTCTCCATCAAAGTCGACAGAGAACTCTTGAGGGACATCGTGAGGAGATAACTGAACGCGCTCAGAGGTGGGCAAGGACCGGAGAGGCAGATCAGAATGATCAGGATTCTCGCATGCCTAATATAAGGCCACGGACACCGAAGTCTATGGATAGATCGTGTGCCCCAGGGCCGAGTGGGGTGAGAGACCAGTCACCTGATTCTGATGAGGAACCTCATCCGAAGAAACCTTGTATAAGTAGCGTGCCATATAGAAAGCGCTTCAGGGGGCTGTGAAGGAGAATCAGCATAGCAAGTAGTAGTACTTTTGTATAATATTCGGATATTATGCGATGTAGTACTAAAATTCTCTAAGCAATTTTGTCAGGAAGCTCTAGAGAATTCCTTTTGTAAAACCCTACGGCTGTGTTGAAAGTTCACCAATATATATTACCAAGTTGATCTATTCTGAGTTGATTTTTATTACGTTCAATATGTTGGAAAAATATTAATGTAAGAAATCCTTGGAATTTGATCGGTGAACAGATGGTAAACATGAGAAACAACAACCGTAACAGTGCTGGGCCAAGTAATAATCCCAGACCAGTCAGGAGGAATACTCACTCTGAGGATGAGCACGAGTCTGCATCCAATGTTAACCCTGGAGGCAATGGCCAAGCTCCGTCCAAAGCTCCAATATTCGATGAGGCAACAGTTGCAGCAATTCGAGGAATTGTTATGCAAGCCATGGCAGATGCATTACGACCCAATGCGCCTCAGGCACAAGGAGTGCCAATTCCTCCACCAGTTCCCAGGTTTGGGGAAGCAGAGATTCATGAACCTGTGATTCAAGAGAATATAGTCGGGAATAGAAGTAATTATGGCCGAGCTTTAAAGACCATAAACTCTATGAGACCCGATAATTACAATGGAAAAGGTGAGCCAGTCCGTGTAACTCACTGTTTTCCCACATGGAAAGACTATTTCGCAACGTGGAATGCACTGAGGCTGAAAAAGTGCATATAGCGTCTCTCCAACTGAAGAAAGATGCTAGCGAGTGGTGGGAGAATAGCGGTCTTACAGATAGCCCTGATCTGAGCTGGGCAATGTTTAAGACTAAAATGATGGATCGTTTCTTCTCCCGGGCTATGAGGGAGGAAAAACGTAAAGTGAGGAACAAAAGATCAGGTATTTCCACGAATGGATGAGTCCTGATATCAAGCCACTAATGGTGCACCATACATGCTCTACCTTGGAGCAGTACGTGGATGCAACCTATAAGCTGGAAGTGACCCTGAAAGAGTCAACTAAGAGACGTAACCACCAGAGATCTATGCAGAATCAATCTCAGGCGAGTGGTTTCAAGCGTCCTGCACCGCCGTCGAACTTTGCAAAGTATGGTCGGGCAAAGACTGAGATGACTCAGAGTGGGTGTACACAGCAGTCTGGTCAGAGTAAGAAACCAATACAGTGTTTTAACTGTGGTGTGCACGGACACAAGAGCAATGTGTGTCCAAAGGAGAGAAAGACATGTTTTGCTTGTGGAAAGGAAGGACATTTGCAGACATTCTGTCCGCAAAGAAAGCAGAAAGGTGTTGAGTCACAACAAGGATCAGTTAATCAGAGTAACCGACCTAGATTCAAGCCAGTGGAAAGTCCTAGCCCTTCGACTCAGACTACTGCGCAGAACAAAGGGAAAGCCCTAGCTGTGTCTGGAGGACAAAGTCAGCACATGTACGAGATGCGTAAGGCGGATGGACCCAATACTCCGATTGCTCAAGGTACTCTATACCTCCACTCTACTCCTGTATGCATATTGTTTGATTCAGGTGCTACCCATTCCTTTATCTCTGAGAGATGTGTCAGCAAGTTAGGATTAGTATGCAACGAAGCTTGTGAGCCTTTCGTTGTGAACCTTCCTAATGGTAGCCAATTAGTGGGAACCAAACGTCTGTCATAATTTCCAGTTACCATTCAAGGTAAGAAGTTTGACGCAGATTTGATTTGCATTACCATGACTCCATACGACATCATTCTTGGTATGGATTGGTTGACACATCATGGGGCGGTAATCGACTTTAGTTCGAGGACTGTGACGGTATCATCAGAGGGCCAGAGAATATGCAAATTTAAGGGTCGTAATGGCGCTGATAACGGCAGACTTATCAATGCAATGGCTGCGTTTAAGCTACTTCGACAAGGTTATGTCGGGTACCTTTGCTATCTGGATACGCCCAAGAAAGATGAACCACCAGTTCTCGATATTCCAGTCGTTAGTGAATTTCCGGATGTCTTTTCGGAGGAAATTCCTGGATTACCCCCACATCGCGTCATAGAGTTTACGATAGATCTTGAGCCTGGTACTGCGCCGATCTCTAAAATACCGTATCGGATGGCTCCTGCGGAGATGCAAGAGTTGAAGAAACAACTGGAGGATCTTCTCGACAAAGGATATATAAGGCCGAGTGCATCGCCTTGGGGTGCTCCGATTTTGTTTGTTAAGAAGAAAGATGGATCGTTTCGACTTTGTATCAACAACCGCGAGTTGAACAAGGTTACGATCAAGAACAAGTATCCTTTGCCTAGGATTGATGATCTGTTAGATCAACTTCAAGGAGCAAAAGTCTTTTCCAAGATCGATCTGTGATCTGGTTACCACCAGCTCAGAATCCGTGAGGAAGATATTCCGAGGACTGCATTCCGGACAAGATATGGTCACTACGAGTTTATAGTTATGCCATTCGGACTTACTAATGCTCCAGCAGTTTTTATGGACTTGATGAATCGATGTTTTCACCCGTACTTGGATAAGTTTGTGGTAGTCTTCATCGACGACATTTTGATCTATTCTCCTAGTGAGGAAGCTCACGAGGAACATCTGCGGATTGTCTTGTCAGTCCTTAGACAAAATGAGTTGTATGCTAAGTTGACTAAGTGTGACTTTTGGATCAAAGAAGTGGCTTTCTTAGGCCATGTGATCATTGAAAATGGGGTGATGGTCGATCCCCAGAAGATTGAAGCCGTAGCAAATTGGAAGCGGCCTCAGAATGTGAAAGAGGTGCGCAGTTTCCTTGGACTTGCTGGATATTACAGACGGTTTGTAGAGGGATTTTCTAAGATCGCTCTACCCATGACTGGTTTACTCCGCAAGGTCCACAAGAAGTTTATCTGGGATGATAAGTGCGAGGCCAGTTTTCAGAAGCTAAAACAGTGTCTGACCTCTGCACCGGTACTAGCATTGCCAGAAGGAAACGATGGATATGTGGTCTATAGTGATGCTTCTAACAGTGGTTTGGGTTGTGTGCTGATGCAGAAAGGCAGAGTTATTGCATATGCATCTCGACTACTAAAGACCTATGAAGCAAACTATCCGACCCATGATCTGGAATTGGCAGCAGTGGTATTTGCACTGAAGATTTGGAGACACTATCTTTATGGTGTAAGATGTCAAGTCTTCACTGACCATAAGAGTCGCAAGTATATATTCACTCAGAAGGAGTTGAATATGAGACAACGACGTTGGTTAGAGTTACTTAAGGACTATGATATTGAATTGCTATATCATCCGGGCAAGGCTAATGTTGTAGCCGATGCGTTGAGTCGGAAGACACCACATGAGACGATAGTAGCACTCCTCGTTGCTCAAGCCAACCTAAACCAATTGATATGCGAGGCTGAAATCTTGTATGATCAGCGTAAAGGATACCTGAGTATGCTGGAAATTCAGGCCACGCTACTCGATCAGATTCGAGAGAAGCAAATTGATGATATCATCTTGGTAAAGCTAAGCAGCGAAGTATTAAACGGAAAAGCTCCCGGTTTTGTGGTTCCAGAAGACGGATCATTTTGGTTTCAGGACCAAATTTGTGTACCTGACGTTGATGGTCTTCGCCAGTTGGTGATGAGGAAAGCCCATTCGTCAGCTTATTTTGTACATCCTGGCTCTAGCAAAATGTATAAAGACCTCAGAAAGAAATTCTGGTGGCCAAACATGAAGTGGGATGTAGCAGAGTTTATGGCAAGATGCTTGACTTGTCAGAGAGTCAAGATAGAACACCGTAGACCAGGCGGTGAATTGCAACCTCTCCCAGTGCCAGAATGGAAATGAGAGGACATTGCAAAGGACTTCGTCACCGGATTACCCAAGACCCAAACGCAGAAAGATGTTATATGGGTGATTGTTGACAGGCTTACAAAGAGTGCTCACTTCGTGGATATCAAGTCAACATAGGGAGTCCAAAGATTAGCCGAAGTATATAAGGAAGAGATCATCCGGTTACATGGTATTCCCAAGACCATTGTATCGGATCGTGATGGCCGTTTTACGTCGAGATTCTGGAAGGAACTCCACAAGGCCATGGGAACCGAGCTAAGGTTTAGCACCACGTTTCATCCTCAGATAGATGGACAGTCAGAGAGGACTATCCAGACTCTAGAGGATATGTTGAGAGCGTGTGTACTCGATCGACCGACTAGCTGGGAGGACAGCTTGCGTCTAATCGAGTTCACATACAACAATAGTTGGTATGCTACTATAAAGATGGCTCCATTTGAAGCGGTGTATGGTCGGAAGTGCAGATCGCCAATTTATTGGGATGAGAATGCCGATAAGATTCTACTTGGACCAGAATTGGTCGAGAGAACTGCTTCAGACATTGCTTTAATTAGAAAGAGAATATTGACAGTACAAAGTTGACAGAAGTCTTACACAGATCCAAGGCATAGGAATGTTGAGTTTGAGGTTGGTGATAAAGTATTTGTCAAAGTATCGCCATCCAAAGATATATTTAGATTTGGTAAGCGTGGGAAGCTTAACCCTCGCTACGTGGGACCATTTGAGATTCTCGACAGAGTGAGATCTCTAGCATACCGTTTGGCATTACCACCATAGGCACATCCCGTACATAATGTGTTCCACGTATCTTTGTTGAGAAAGTACGTGTCAGATGAATCTCATGTGTTGAGCTATGAAGACATCGAGATTCAGGCAAATGCTACTTATAAAGAGACACATGTGCGCATTCTGGAACGCCGTGAGAAGCAATTGCGCAACAAAGTGGTATCATTGGTACGGATGCTATGGTCTAAAACAGGAACGGAAGAGACTACTTGGGAGACTTGAGAAACTGAGGAAGATATGCGTAGACGCTTTCCCGAGATGTTTACGACCTAAGTTTCGGGGTCGAAACTTCTTTTAAGGAGGAGGTGATGTAATATCACTCATTTTTGTAAGGAAAATTTCAAATTTTCTTACGATCATATTACAAGTCAGATTAAATTCAGAGAAATGCGGACATTCTATGCGATGTACGACCTCTGTAATATTTTTTCTGAGTAATATAAAATACAGTTAAGGTATCTTTGGGTTAAAAGGTCGTTCGTGTATGAATATATTTAACCCGGGGTTAAAAATATTTAACCACTTGGTAAGAAAAGACAAAACGGACAAAAGAGGGCAAAATGGCCTTGACCGCACCCCGCGGTCAAGTGGCCGCACCCGCGGCGAAGGCCAAAACTGAGACGGTCAAAAGTCGGCCACCGCACCCCGCGGCCACTCCACCGCACCCAGCGGTGGCAGCTGTCTCCTCGACAGCGTTGCAGGCAACTTGGCGAGGCTATGAAGCAACCTTGATGAGTCATCTAGCCTACTCCTATAGGCTGGGACACCTCATGGCACATGTGTCTTGCCTGTGGGAAGCCTGATGAGACTATAAATGGAGAGAGGAGATAGAGAGGAAGCTCACAACACCAGCTGCAACATTACTTCTTCTCCAAGAAAACTCCATTTTTGTTTCAAAGTTCAGCTTGTTTTGAGAGGGATTCGAATTCATTTTTGAGCATTAGAAAGGTGTTCCTAAGTGGTATTCTAAGGCATAAGAAGGTGGGAGATCAAACCAAGAACAAATCAAAGTCGAACGAATCGATTTGGGTAAGTTTCTCCATGGTCGTTGTCGAAGAACTCGCCCCTGGCACTTGACCACACCCCGCGGCAGAGGCTCCACCGCACCCGCGGTGAGCTTACCCGGGTTGTGTGTTTTTGAGTGTTTGGCTTCGGGCGAGGCTTGATTCCTTCGATTCCTTTTGTATTCTTTTAGATTCATATATGTAGATATTGAATCTAACTTAGGGTCTTGTTATGGGTCGTTCCATATGGATTTATTGTCCAGGATCTGTCCCAGTTTCAGACGCAGAACCCTTCGTTCCTAAACTTGTGAAGCTTTCAACGATCTAAGACAAGTGGCGGTTCACTCTTGCTCATCATTCCATATTTCCATTAATTATCAATTATTTAATTGTTAATTAATTTGGGATGATTATTGTTCTTGTCTGGGAACGGTTTTGTGAAACTGTTTTGGAAATTAAAATGGATATTATAATAGGTTGTATATCTGCTAGAACAATGCTATTATATATATATATATAGATTGAAATATATCTATGATGATGACCTTGATGGCTTTGATATGATTTTGGACTGCTCTGAACTGTTTAGTTAGAACGAGTATTCGTAGGAATGCTACTCGATATCTCCTTGTGAGTACTAGTCGTTTCTTTATAACTAAGTGGATGGGATGTCCAGGCCCCAACACTTCTCTTTGGTCATGACCATTCCTTGTCCGTGTACAGGGAAGGTGCACACAGCTGGTGCCACTCTCTGGGATTTAGTCCCTACTCTATATCTCAATATCCGCGAGGATGAGATTCTAAAAGCTTGAAACGTGAATGAACGTTTTGGAATTAAATAAGATAAGTGCCCGAGCGCACATGATTAATATACCATTGACGAGTAGTGCAGCTAGACAATAGTACAGCTAGGAAACTCGTCCTGACTTTGATCAGAGTACGTTCTCTTTCCAATCTGGATTCGCTTTATGCGGTGAGGTTGGTCGTGGACCGAAACATCTAGTCAGTTTTTAAAACGCTTATATGTGAAACTATAATGTTCCAGACATTTGTCATGCTTCCAATAAGACTCACTCTTTTGGAGTCTTCTTTTGGGTATTTTCCCATAAGACTCATATCCGTTGGAGTCTTCTCTTGATCATGTCTTTTGATATATTCTAGTAGAAGTATGGTGGTTGACTATCGTTATCGGTTATTATTCGAGAAACGATGAGTCTAACCTAATACGACTACTTCGAACTACTCTGTTTTGTACCCTTACATAGTCTTTCATTAGACTAACCAACCGTAATTGTTCTCTGCATGGTTGACTGGTGTCATCCGTTCGATTCGGCACATCAGATAAGTTGTCATACCACGAAGGCTAAGAACAACTATGATGGGAGGTGTTTTTAACAAGTTTACCCAGGTTGAGATGATTGGCGTTGATCGCTGTGGTCAAGACTTGTATTTATCTTTAAACAACTTCCTCTATGCTTTGTTTACTCTGAAATAATGTTTTGCCCTATGGAGATTGGGTTGTAATCCCCGACAAATGTTTTAACTGATGGTGTTACGATATTATATATATACCTTAGGCTAGATATCTTTCTTGTTAGGATATTTGCCTTATTCACCAAGATATTATCTCTTGTACTCCTCATGTATATATAGCACAATACATATCAATAACAAGCAAGGGTTTTTACAGCCAAACACACCTCCCTCTAAATTATTTCAGATGGTTTGTTGATTATGTAAATGTTGTTTATGATTTGTATAATCCGGTAAAGCCTTGGGTGGCTTCGGAGGTGAAATCCGAGGTCACTGGCGGTAATACATTTCCAAATGGGTTAAGATTTGGGGGTGTTACAGTAGTAAGAACTTACATTCATGATTCTCCTTTGATGTTGAAAGTTTCAACCCAGATACCACGGAGTGCCCTGTCGAATTGCTCTTCAACTTCTGCAAGAATTGACAACTTTCCAGAAATCCAGCGTGACTTCAACTGGCTCGTTATCTTTCGTCTGGACTCGGAATTGGATGATTCCAACTCCCAGAGTTAGATATGGAAGTCTAATTTCGTCCCTCAAAATTTGAGAATTTTCTGGGTTGTGAATCAAAATATATGGTGTTTTAACTGAGAGGTCGCTGGGATTTTCGAGAAGGAATTCAGCGATATGAGTTTATGGATGAAGGACGTGAAGATGGGGATGAATTGATAGAGGGATATGCACCTAACACCCTTGTGGATAGCCAAATCGGTGTTGAAGTCATGGAGGGACGAGGATAATCGAATTCAAAGACGCCACCGACGATGATAAAGCGAGGAGGCGACGATGAGAAGCGAGCATCGAGGAGAACCGAAGCTCCGACGAATTTATCAATGGCGGTTTCCTGTGGCAGAGAGGAATAGAAGAGAGAGAGGGGACATCGATAACACGACGATGAGGTGATGACACGGCGAAGATGAGGCGGAGATGAGAAGCTCCGTGAGGACGACAATGGCGGTTGAAGAATGACCAATCTGAATTCTGGAGAGAGTAACGTACATGGAGAATATAAATTTGGAAAGTGAATAATATGGGTAAAATAAATCCCTAATATCTTGTGATTTGGAGGAATTGTGTATGGGTGAATCCACCAGCCTATTTTACAACCCTCTAGATTAAATCATGAACATCAATTCTATTTTCATCCAACGCTCTAGATTAGTACTACCGTCTTACTCTAAGAGGATGTTTCACCAGAGCCAAAATCTAAATAGATATATGCATATATACTACTCTGTATAAACATATACACACACATCAATGATAGAGAATGAACACAAACAAATATTAGAGCACACATTTTATAAAACATACGCACACACAAGTGATAATAAATGAACAAAATTGCAAATAATTATGCACACACATTATAAAACACATGTATAGATAAGTGATGATAAATGAGCATGTAAGCAAATCGTTATGCACACACAACATAAAACATAAACACACATAAGTGATGATAAATGAACAAAACAACAAATATTTATGCACACACTGTATAAAACATAAGAACACAAAATAAGTGATAATAAAGTAACACACAAAAACATATTTATGCACACATTGACGAATCCCATATGCGCCAGCGGCCGTGTCGACTAATATATGCCCCACGAGTACCAACATAAACAAGGCACGTGGCAAAAGATCATAAAACATTCTCCACATGTAATCATCGTGCAAACGTGATGTTAACCTTCTAATAGATACCCGTTTCCTTAGGCGACATCGCGCAAGACCATTTTCTTTAGGTGAGATCGCCCTTGCGCGATGTCGATGTGAGGGGATGCTTAAGGTTTTTTCTTTTCCTTCAACCTAACGCTGAAAAGTCCAGATACGCGCTTGACGCGTGAAGATTATCTATGGAGAGGAATTTGAAGGATAAGAACACGATATTTGCCTCCAATCTCAATGGCAAACAAGCTCACCACTTGGCAGCCTCATCCATGTGGTGGTATCCATGTGACTGCTTACTCATAAGGCATGCGTGGAAAGTGGAGAAAAAGTGTGAACAAGTGTGATTTTGCTCCCTCTCCTACTACAAACTATAAATAGCAAGAGAGAGCTATGCTTAAGGGACTTTTTTTTTGGAAATCAGAGAAAATCTCTCGAGAAAAAGGTGATACAACCCTGAATCCATGTGCTAAACTTTCAAAGCGTTTTCACTCAAAGTCCTCTCGACACAAAATTCATGTTCGCGGGTGGGTGGATGATTATATTCAAAGTCGGAATCCTAGCACCTTCTCCCTGAGTGCATTGATTGATTCCCTAGTTACTAACAAAACAAGCATCTACCCGATTTAATTAGAAAACGTCACACAATGATTTTCTCATAATAATAAATATACATATAGTATAAAACACATGCACACATGTAATAATAAATGCACAAACAAGCAAATATTTATGCGCACATGTAAAACACACACATTAGTGATAATAATTAAATACACAAGCAAATATTTATGTAGGTACATAGTATTTAGACACAATGAGACCAATTGTCCTCTTTCTTAAATATACATAATTTTAGACACAATGAGACCCATTGTCCTCTTTCTTAAATAAAACTTGAGAATTACCCCCGTGTTTTTACCGCTTGTTTAGTGACCCCTGAACAAAGCTGCTCTCCTCTCCTCTCCCACACATGTACCTTCTCTCTCCCTTCTTCCTTCTCGAGACGAGAATCTAGATTTGTCTTCGTCTCGACCTCCATCTCCTTTCGAGTTGACTCCGACCGCCATGTCTGAAACCCTAGATGATTCATCGCTTTCTTTCTATGAGATCTCCGACCTTCATCTCCGGCTTCCAACGCAAGGCTCGTCCTCCACCCTAGTCTCCTCTTCAGATTCCGACGATGACAAGTTGCCGCCACTACTGCCAAGATGATAGCAAAGAGCGAGCTCAGGATCTGAACCCAAATATGCTAAAGACAACGCTTAAGAGCATGAGGTGAAGTTTATTTTGTGATTTTTTTCTGGAATTGGTTGTGGAAATTTTTTAGCGGCTGTCATTGATATGTCTTTGTGCTGAAATGCAACTGGTTCATTCTGAATTAAGTAAAGAGATGCAAGATACCTCTTGATTTCACACTTGCTTTTCTGTATGGGATCGCATCTTCAACTCCAACAAGATCGCTCCAATTGATAAAGTCAAGTAAAGTTCTAAGCAAGGCTGTTGTTATTCCATTATCCTGTCTAGCTTTGGCCCATATTTAGAATTTACAAGCAAGGTCGTTGCACGGGCTGCAACAGCTGGCGGAGGTGATAGCAGCTCCAGCTTTCTCCATGACATCGGTTGGCTGTGATGCAACCTCTTTTAACCGTAATTTATTGGTCCTACGTTGCCACTCTTGATATATGATCCTATCACTTCAGAGTTGATGGATGAAGACATCTTGTTTGTATGAGTTGGAGATTTAGGGTCTGTACTTCCTTTTCCATTTGTAGGCACAACAGCTCATGACTTGGTGGATGTACTCGAAGGAAGTTGCTCATCAGTGGGAGGTCCAGGTACAACAGTTACTCCACTTACATGCCTTGATCCATGCTGCAAGATTTTGTTCTGGACTCCTGGACATTAGCTAATTATGTGAGAGGTGATGCTATTTTAGACCCAAAATCAGTAACAAAGAACAATCCAGAAGCATTCATACTACACCCAGAATGGAAGCTACTAGCAACATTGTCCCGGGCATCGTTGTTTACTGCACTGTCCCTAATAAAGAAGCATATTAGATTTGTAGCTGCTATGATACATCCGTTTTCTTTCTGTATGTTGAACTTCGTGATGATGTTTGTATTGGCATTTTCTCTCTTATCTATGGCATAATGTTCGATTTGTGCATTCTGGAGTCAGTGCTTGGTTTCACTTTCTTAGAGATTCAATCATTAAATTTGTAATGGTAAAGGACTAGGAGCTGATAAGAACTGACACGCTTGGTTTTCTAATAAGGTCTAGACTTTTAATGCATCTGTATTGTTCTTGATAGAGGTAAATCTCAGTTGATACTTGAAATTTGCATTGCTTTCATTCAAACTGCTATAAGCATTAAGCAGGCACTTTTTGTTGCTTTTCCCTGATGTTATGTTTCTTTTCTTCTTCTTTTCCATTTTTTTTGTTGCGTAGAAGCCCTTGAGTAATAGTCTATTATCCTCCATCCAAATCATTTTTGCAGGAAAGAAGTTGGCTGAGAGCATAGTCAAAGCAAGACTAGCAGCCTGCGTAAATCGTGTGCCAGGTGTGTGCTTTAATGCACTTAATGATAGCTAAGATGTTCTCTTCTATGCCTCGTGCTATCACCTGAACAGACGCATAGATTTTGTGATTTTGTTCCAATTATATATTCATGTGTTTAAGTAATTAACATCAACATGATCAGGATAGCAAACCAGCTCGCCCATATATGCAAGACTCTGGATAAATAGGCCTACCCTTGATCAAATTTATATCGATAATCATCTTAGTAAATAAATTTCACAATAAGCATCACACACACTATAAAAGTGATGTTTAGACATATCACTAGAAGAACAAATGGCTGGCAATAGGACAATAGCTAAGAAACCAAGGTAGATATTGTCTTCCAAGTTCGAAGGAATGAATATATACATTTTGAAAAAAGTCTTTTCAGTAATGGCTCATAAAATGGGGAAAAAATGTAACTTTAGTTAAATGAAAAGGAAAAATGAATGGATTAAATGTTGCAAATGGGGTCAAGATAGCTCCAACTAGTTAATTAAGGTCATTCAAACTGATCGGAATTAGTTAATGATATACCTTATATAAGTAACTTTTTGGATATATAAGAAATTAAGCTGGATGTAGATCCTGACCCCATTTGCAACATTTGAAAAATCTGCTGCAGGAAGAGCTGCCAAGGCTCAGATGGCAGCTATGGCAAAGCAAGATGCTAATTTGATTGTTGATTTTAAATGTTCTTCTTGTCAATATGATTCATCATACATTTAAAGGTGTGTTCTTGTGCATAAGAATAGAAAATAAGTTGTGATATTGAAATTATTCTTTCCTTGGCTGGATGTAGTGGCAGATGAGTTGAGGTGTATGCATTTTAGCTTTCAACAGTTAAGGTAATTATTCTACACAGAGCAAGTGAACTAAAGTTTATGACACTTCGAACGCGCCACCGACTAGCCTCGGTGACGCTTTGAATGCGCCACCGACAAGCCTCGGTGACGCTTCGAACGCGCTACCGACAAGCCTCGGTAATGCTTCGAACGCGCCACCGACTAGCCTCGGTGACGCTTTGCACACACCACCGAACTAGCCTCGGTGACGCTTGGAACGCGCCAACGACTAGCCTCGATAACGCTTGAAACGCCAACGAACTAGACTCGTTGACGCTTGGAACGCGTCACCGACTAGACTCGGTGACGCTTCGAAAGTATCACCACTTACTAGCCTTGATGACACTTTGAGAGCGTCATTCTTAATGACACTTTGAAAGCGCCACTAATTATTAGTCTTGATAACACTTTGAACGTGCACTAACTAGTGGAGGTGACACTTTGTAAATGCCACCAACTAGTGGTGGTGACATTTCAACAATAATTATCATCAAAACGAGTTTTGTATTGTCATCGACTAGTTTTTATGATAGTTTATGACATTAATTAGTTGTGATGACAATATGTGCCATCAACTAGTTGCGATATCGTTTGTATTTAATGACAATTTGTGTTTTGATGACAGTATGTGTCATCAACTAGTTGCGATGCAGTTTGTATTTGATGACAGATTGTGTTTTGATGACAATTTGTGTTTTTTATTATAGTTTGTGTTTTGATGACAATTTGTGTTTTGATGACAGTTTGTGTTTTGATGACAGTTTGTATTTGATGACAAATTGTGTTTTGATGACAGTTTGTGTTTTGATGATAGTTTGTGTTTTGATGACAATATGTGTCATCAACTAATTAGGATGCATTTTGTATTTGATGACAGTGTGTGTTTTGATGACATCTTGTGTTTTTTATTACAGTTTGTGTTTTGATGACAGTTTGTATTTTGATGACAGTTTGTGTTTTGATGAAAGGCAAATGATGACAATTTGTATTTTGATGACAGTATGTGTCATTAACTAGTTGCGATGACAGTTTGTGTTTTGATGACAGTTTGTGTTTTTTATGACCGTTTGTATTTTGATGACAGTTTGTGTTTTTAATGTCAGCTTGTGTTTTGGTGACAGTTTATGTTTTGATGACAGTGACTGTTATCGAAATGATGACATTTTATATTTTGATAACAGTTTATGTTTTGATGACAGTTACTGTCATCAAGATGATGACGTCACCAAAAATATTTTTTGACGAAAAAAATTTCATCGATTAACCATCGGTCAACGTCGGTCAACGGTTGTTGATCGATTATTGGTCAAATGTGTTAATTTGTTTGACTTATGTTGATGTCATCATTATGTAATGATGACATCACCATGGATCATGGATTTGGATGAAGTTTATTGGGGGTTATTTGTCTAATTTCACTATACTAAAAGGGTCATTTAATCCGAACATCGTAGTATTTGTTTTCACATAATATTAAATAAACACATATGGGTGAGGATCAAGTGAGAATGGCCAAGTGCGGACGTGAGAACGATCTGTTCATATACACACATAGGTAGAAAGCGTATGCACATTTAGTAAGGAATCGTAACCACACATATTGAATATATGAACATTTACTACAAAAACACATGCACACATATGAAGCATATGCACACTTTAGGAGCCACTTAAGAGTATATGAACACATGTTAAGAAAACATATGAACACATACTAAGAAAGAATATGAACACATATTATAAAGTATATACGAACACACATTTTCATTAACATATGCACACTTGGTAGGAAGCGTATGAACACATCTTCTTACTAAGTATGTATACACTTTATACCTATGTATTCATATGAACACATTATTTCCACGTCAGTACTTGGGCGATTGTTCACACAAAATCTTTTCTCTAATAACATTAGTACACACAAACAAATATCTATGTAGAGATTAGTAACCTTCGTCTAGGGGAGAAACTCATTAAAAAAAGAAGTAATCTTTGCCCGGTCAATGCAAACCAACGTTAACCAGCGATGACTAGTTTGATCAATCAAGTTGATTGGTCAAACTTTTTAAATGAGGTTAAACCATTTTAATGATTCTTTAATCCTAGTCTTTGGTTTTTCCATCTAACAACTGGAAAAAAAAAAATCTCATTTTCCATAATAATATTTATTCGAACATGATACTTTTTCCTGAATTGAAATTGAAACTCTATAACATAATGTATTATGGGAATGAATCATGTGAGAATGATTATTCTCATGTAAAATGAGAATGCCTTATAGTTCTTTGATAGAGGCAAATTCAAGATTAAACTTTTATTAAAAGGGGCATGTGTCATGCATATCGCCCCTTGGTCAAACTTCTTCTTATCGGTCAACGTTGAACTTTGGCGGTTTTATCAATAAAGTTTATATTCTTCAATGCAAACAAACAAAAAAGTCCACCAATAACAAGGCTCTAAAGGGTGGGTGACCCTCCTCGACTTTTGATATTTAATATTTCAAATTTAAAAAGTAAAGATAGTTATTTAAAGGACTTTGTGTAAAACTAGGTATGTATAGAAGGTTGGAAAAATATTTAAAGAGTGAGTTCCACTTAATTTAAAATATATAAAAAAAGTATTTTTAATATACTTTTCCATATGTTTGAATAGTAATATATCTTTTATGGGAACGAATCATGTGAGAATGATTGTTCTCATGTAAAATGAGAATGTCTCAAAACTCTTGGATAGAGGCAAATTCAAGGGCTATGATTAGCCATTGTCCCCTTTCCTCTTCATTTCGGGATCTGAAATACTAGCCATGAAACTACAAAAAGCAATAGACAGACCAAGGAAATCAATAGGGTTTCAAGTAACAAGACTAGGGACAAGAATCTCATTTCTGGCCTTTGTTGACGACATCATACTCTTCTCAAAAACAAAACAGGAAAATTGCAATGAAATTAAGGATATCTTGGATGATTGCTGTAAAATTTCAAGAAAAAAAAGTCAATTATCACAAGTCTACATTCCAGGTAACGAAGAAAGTCAATAATATTAAAAAATTAGCAATTCAAGGAATTCTTACAATTACAAATATGACATCTTTAGATAAATACTTGGGTTGTCCTATTATCAATGGAAGGGTGAATTCTAACACATTTGCTGATATGTTAATAAGTACACAACAACAACTAACAAAATGGAAACCGAATTCACTATCTCAAGTAGGTAGAACAACTCTTATTAAATCAAATCTTGCATCAAGACCTAATTTTATGATGCAAAGCTTCATGCTTTCAACACAAACTCATAATGAACTTGATAAAATAAATAGAAGTTTCTTATGGAATAAAGAACCGTTGTTTAAACCTCTAATAGGATGAGATAAAATTTACAAACCTACTACTCAAGGAGATCTTGGATTGAGAAAATCAAAGGATATGAATAAAGCATTATAATTGAAATTACTTTGGAAAATCTTAGCAGAACCGGAAAATTACTGGGTCAAAATTATTACTGAAAAATATTTGAAAGATGAACACATTCTACAATATGAAAAAAGGGGAAATGCTCATGGCAATGGACCAAAATGTGTGAACTCATTAAAGAATTCAAATCAGGATTCACCTGGAAGGTGGGGAATGGTGAAACCATCAGATTTTGGACTGATAAATGACTCTCTACCACGCCTCTTTGCGACATGATTAACATGCAAAACGTACCAAATAAGAATGCATTTATAGTAGATTTTTTGCTTCCAAACCGCAATTGGAACAAAACACTGATAGAACAATATCTCCCAAATCACTTGGTACATCAGGTGATGTCTACACCGATTCCATTGACAAATATACACGACAGAATGTATTGGGAGGCAAGCAAAAATGGATGGTTCTCGACCAAATCAGCTATGTATAGGCTTAATAAAAATAAAAGATACACAATACATGATACATTCTGGATTTGGAAAATGGACACTTACCCGAAAGTAAAAAACTTCATTTGAAAATGCATGAAAAATGGCTTACCTACAAAAGCAAGACTAGTTGAGAAGGGAGTCGCAATCCCACAACGATGTATTAGGTGTAATGCACAAACAGAAGATTCGAACCATCTATTATTTCAATGTAGTCATACACTACAAACTATACAAAAAATGAACACAAAAACGTACATATGTTTAAGATCCATAAACTTTAGAACAAAACAAACCCATGAACTAATTGAGGAAATACAAAATAAAATAGATAAAGGTAATTTTGTGGAACCGGCGGTTTCTTGGTGGAGTATCTGGTTTTATAGAAATCAAAAAAAAACCTTTAGAACAAGCAACAATGATAACAACACAATTAAGGATGTACCTAATTACATAAAACATCAAATGAACAACTCGTATCATACCAAAAAATGAAATCCTGATTGTTTGGTGGATGATATCTAGAACGTAAAAAACATTTAACAAGGAAACGACAACCAAAAAAATGGAAAAAACCACATGAAAATATCATCACAATAAACACAGATGGATCTACAAAACCAAATGGTGAGTCCAGTTATAAATTTATTTTTTGTAATAGTAATGGCGAACCTACTCTGATTTTCGGAGATAAACGTGGAATATCAACACCGCTTAAGACTGAAACATTAGCATTCAGAAGTGCTCTTGTTAAAGCTCATGGTCTAGGTATCACTGATATACATATGGAATGTGACAACCTCACTATCGTTAATGTTTTAAATAGGATCTGGCACTGTCCATGGGATATCGAAATTTTAATTTCTGATATCCTATGCCTTTTACAACTGTTTTCTTTAGTGCAGGTCTGTCACGTCTTCCGAGAATCAAATATTGCGGCCGACTGCATTTCAGCAGAGTTCTTTGGAAGATATTCAAGCTAATTTAGAACTTTTAGTTCTCGTCCGTAAGGATGCTATAGACTAAGAAACCGTGTCTTCTGTGGTTTCCAGTCTATTTTTTTACAGTATAAAAAAAGGACTATGATTAGAATTTCATTAAAAGGGGCATGTGTCATGCACATGACCCCTTGATCAAACTTCTCATTGCTGGTCAACACCGGTGTCCGACGTTGACCGATCAAATTTATTTTATTTTTTTTAGAATTTCAGTCCAATTTTTTTTAAGGCATCCGGTCAAAAACTTTTTATGCACATTCAGGCAAAAACTCATGCACTTTAAAAAATAATGCATGTTAAAAAGCTAAATTAATTGCACATGTAGTACAAAAATACATGCACGTGTATACTAATTCATGTGCACATACATGTAAAAACGTATGCAATTCAGCATTCATTCACGCAAACTCTAAAACACATGCACATTTTCAATACAAATTCGAAATATGTACACCTAGTACAAATTAGATGCACATATAAACCATTATCCATGCACATATACGCATAAAGATATGTACTAAATGTGCATGCAGATTGGCTTGAATGTGCATTATATGCATTGTATGTGCACGTCTAATACAAATTAGGTGCACTACAAGCCCTTATTCATGCACATACACGCATAGGCGTATGCACTTCACACGTAATGCACTAAATGTGCATGTAAATTGGTGTGAATGTGCATAAAAAATCTGCCCCCAAAGAGAAACATTTTACATGCGAAAAAAGTTTGGTTGGTTTGATGTGCATGAAATGTTGCGTGTATGTGCATAGTTTTTGCACTGAATGTGCATAGAATTTTTTTGGCCGTGATACAAAAGAAATTCGTATGGAGAAAAAATCAGCCCTGGAGAAAAAAATAGATATGACAAAATTTGTCCACATTTAAGTGAATATTTATGCACATACAGGACAAAGTGTACCCATTTTATATAGGTTTATTTTCATATTATATATGAGAGACCATTCTCATGTGATCAAGCTCATTTTTTTGGTTTTGATCTTCTAGTTCGATCGACTAAAACTGCTCTACGTCCAAACCGGAATGTTGGCACACGAAGTGGCAGACCCCTCCCAACATCAATGTTTTCATACACGTCTCCAGCATGAATCGAATTTGAGACCTCTGGATAAAATGCTTAAAAAATCTAGTGCAAAACTACTAGATCAATCGAATATTTGGTCAAGCTCAATTTTTATAGCTTGGTAATTCATGTGCCTCTTGATTTTATTACATCATTTTCCGGTGAGTATCTACAAATGTATCTAATTTAAGTAATTTAAATCTTTATCAGTACTATTAAAAATTTTAGAAATATATCTGTAACCTCATGAGTCATGATTGATTTCAAACCAATAGGGGAGCATCATTGATTCATGTACTTCGTTGTTTATTGTTCATAACAATTAGAAATTTGTTCGGGTTCGGGGATTTGAGATGTTACATATCTCACTATTTATATGAATTTGGACGATGATGTGTGGATAGAGTGGGAAATCACCCTGAGTAATCAGACATAAATATATAAAGACTCTTACTTTTTAATATATAGGTAAAATTGTCTTTTAATATATAAGTTCGTACGTAACGTGGGGAACAGATCCCCACGTTACATAATAAAAAAAAAATTACGGCTATGCGTGTATGTGCATGAATAAGGGCTTGTAGTGCTCGATGAGATTATATTTTACGGTTTCCCACGTTACGTGGGAACATGCTCTCCACGTAACTTGGGGAGCCTCTTAGGCTTTAAAAGCCAAAATTTTCCTTCTTCTTCTTCTACCCTAAACCGGCGCTTGAAGTCTTCGTCCTCCCTCCCCACATAACGTCGCTTGCTTGTCTCCTCGTTAAGAATCAACAAGGTCCGTACGTTACGTAGATCCATATTCTTTAAATGTTAGTAATAAACATTCTTGTTAATTTTTATTTTTAGTTTTTTTGTTAGGTTATTGTAGATCCATATTGTTTTTGTGTTTTTGATCTCTTTTTTTGGTTTTGTGTAATTTTGAAGTAGTTTTTTGTATTTGTTGGTTAATTTGATAGATATATTTGTATGAAATGGTGGAAATTTGATAGATTTGTATGAAAGGGTATTTAGGGTTTTTGTTGGATTTGTATGAAAATAACCAAATGCAAGTGGTAGTTTTGTTGGATTTGTTTAATTAGTGTTAATTTTGTTGGATTTTGGGTAAATTTTGATGAAATAATGTCTCACCGGAATCTAGAAAATGCGCCGGAATGTCACCGGAAATACGCCGAAATTCTGGAAATGACAATTTCACACGCTATGTGTAGAGACAGTCCACATGTAACGTGTGAAGACCGTACCGAGCACTAACTCTATTTTAATTTTTTGTCATAATATCACAAGTAACAATGTTACTTGCACGCCATTCCAATTACTCTCTTTTAAATAACTTTTTTTTTATTTATAGTCGTAATTAAATATAATCCTACCGAGCACTAACTATATTTTAAAATTGTTTAAGAAATAGTGTCATCAATTATACACTACGAAATATTTATGCTAAATTGCATCATCCATTTGATGGTGGTTTAACCTACAATATGGTCTTTGTGAACATTCAATTTGCAAAATCTAAGGAATAAAATAACACGATTTCTATTTAGCGTCCCGACAAAATTGTTATTTAACGCCCTGGTCCATCCGTGATGGGCCAAACAGCTTCATCCGTGACGGACGGACATGACCCATTCATGATGGGACAAATAGTTTCATTCGTCACGGACGAAACATGTCCATCCATCACGGATGAGGTTAACAACCATAAACATTAAATGTTACTTGTCCCCATCTAACAACATTAACTATTGTCATATTCTAACATATTACGGCCAAAATTAAACCCTAAACCTCAATCATTCATTCCCTTCCATCCCACAACACCTCTTTCATTAGTTTGATTCTTTTCCATGGCAAATGAAGATAATTTTTTCAACTTCAATGGTGGAGAATATGTTTGAAGAGATTATCATCACAATGAGGTATGTTTTTTTAAGTTTTTACTTTACATGTTAGTGGAAGTTAAGAATTTTATGGTTCTTTCTTGTGAATGTCTATATGTTTGAGTTGTTCTTTGGAAAAACAAACACTTTCTTAAGGTAATTCTCAATAGTTGTTACTATATATTCATAAAAACTTCATCTTTGATTATGTTGTACTAAAAAGTTGGAGATTTTGTGTATAAAACTGCATGTTTGAGTGTTTGGTGTTGTTATACTGAATTTTTACTAGATCTTTGCAAGTGTAAAAACTTCGTTCATAAACTATTTTTTGGACAGAAAGTCATCTGTGACGAATGGATGTGCTTCGTCTGTGACGAACTGAATGCATCCATACGTCACGAATGGAATGCATCCATTCATCATGGACGAATTTGTTTTACAGAAATTGCATGCTAACTTGTAATTTCACTTCAATAGGAGAACAATTTTGTGAATAATGGTATTAACAATCTGTCCCTAAATGACTGGGACATGGCACCACCGTCCTTTTCACTTGGGTTGTTCGGCGAAAGTTATGCGCCTCAACAATCGCATATACCGTTATTAGATGGTTTAGCTCGTAGTGGAACTCCGCACGTAAGGTGGGAGGCTCCACCTCAGTTTCGGTTCACTACATTACACACACAACCGCTGTTTAATTTTCCTACACCTGAAGAAGTGATTATTTCGGAATATTATTCAAAGAAGTTTACCACGGTTGAAACATTAGGCTCTAGAGAAGATGCAATTAAATGGGATAGACAAATTGGGTTTGATAATCACTTTTGCATCACTATTGGTCGCGATAGAAACCTTGGTGGAGGAAGCCTTCGGAAGACACAACTGAAGTGTGAAAAAGCGGGAACTTACATTCCTTAAGATGAAAACAGAGTAAGGGAAAGAACACGGAGTAAAAAATGTGGGTGCACATTCAGATTGTTGTGTCAAGAACAATCGAGAGACTCATGGAAGATCAAGGTAGTTGTTGGAACCCACAACCATGTTATTGGTGATGACTTGTACGGGCATGCATTCGCTGACAGGATGACACCTGAGCAGAAGAAGTTGTGTAAGTCCATGACAAAAAATTATATCAAACCATCCAAGATTGCAACAACACTTAACCAGGACCCAAAAAACTGCACTAAAATGAAGCAAGTGTACAATGTCCGACATAGTGGGATGGAAGGAAGAACCGGGTGAACAACTACTTTATGGAGTATAGGTCGGATCCAACGACCAATAAGATCGTCAACATTTTCTTTGCCAGTCCAGACTCCATAAAACATCTGAAGGCACTTTCGTACGTCCTTTTGTTAGACTCCACATACAGCACAAACAGGTTAGTATAGCACATCTATATGCTATATTTATTTGTTGATATGTTTATTCATTATGCAATGACACATCTACTTGTGCAGGTATGACTTGCCTTTTCTCGAATTATAGGAGTCACGTCTACATGGAAGAACTACAATCTGAATGGGGCATTTCTCAAGCGTGAGCAAGAAGACAACTACGTGTGGGCCGCACAACAACTTTTTGAAATGTGTAAAACGTGTCAAGTAACACCTACATGACTAGTGACACATCGTGAAAAGGCCTTGATGAATGCGTCAGATAGACTCTTTACAAGTGCAAAGTCTCTCCTCTGTAGGCGCCATGTGAAGAAGAACATAGAGGACCATGCTAAGAAGGTGATGAAGGATAAAAGCTTGGATACAAGATTTGCAAATACATACTATAATTTATTCAAGGAAACAACTGTATCCGAGTACGAGAGGGAGTTGTGCAGAATTGAGTCAGAATGGAGGGCTTGTCCACTTCTGACTCAATATTGTTTTCAAGCTTGGAACTTCCATGACAAACAGGTTAGTGCATTCCACACGTGACACACGGATTCTACAAAACCAAAAAAACCAGGCAAGGTGTAAATGCAGTTTCTGCATACATGTGTTTTTGGTTTTGCAAATTCAAGCTGGCGAGACTTTAACTATTCTCTTAGAAGATTAGTTGCTTATGATCAAACTGAAAAGGCGAGACTTTAAGTAACGCTTGTTGATAGTAGGCAAATGTAACGCCATGGTCTCTTAACAAATTACCAAACAAGAGAACATACAAAGGTAAGATCCAAACTCTCAACAAAATACCAACAAACTTAAAAGCATCCACAATTACCAACAAAATACCAAATAAAAACATCAAAGAAGCGAGCACATCCTCCCGTGACGAAGCGAGCACATCCGTCCGTCACATACGGGCTGTGTTGCTCATCTTCTTCCCCAAACAAGATTTGCGAGATCTGTTGTGAACCCTAAAACCTAAACTAAGCCATGTTCAAATCCAGATTCAAAACCGACATTTGTCCATTCAAACAAGATTCAAACATGTTCAAATCCAACATTAAACACTTAATCATGTAAACTCTAAAACCTAACTCATCAAAAATTTGCAAAGAAATTCTATAATTTCAACACACCATTAAACTAAGCCAAAAACAAGTAAAGATTTAACTAACCTCACGGATCGTAATGGACGAATTCGATTGATACATGACGGATCAGAATGGTGAATGGTTTGTCGGAAGAGAGCACAACCAAACCAAAATCGCGAGATTTGTTGTGAATGTGTGGGACAGACGAAGTTGTTGTATTTATATACAACAACTCTGTTCGTGATGGATGAGTATCATTCGTCCGTCACGAACGGCCTAGGGCGCTAAATAGCAATTTCCCTGGGGCTCTAAATAGCAAGGGCCTAAAATAATACCCTTAATTTGTCGAATGGTTATTATTCAACCTGTTTGATGACTATTTAGTTTTTTACTAATAATAAAGTTGTGACGAGTGACATCTCTCTTCCGATAATTTTTTTTATTAATCTACTTAGTTTATTTTGTTTAATTATTTCTTTTATTTTAACATGCATCTATTTTTTTTAGGTGTGGAGATTTGATTTCAAATACAAAGGTTATTTAGAGTCAATTTCTTATTAAAATATAAACTTTTTACATACTTAAGTTATAGTTGTATTTACACTCTTACAAACTAAATACATATTTTATATCTATTAAATATATAGTTTATGTATATTTTTTTTTCTAAATGTGAAAACAATAACAAATCACTAGCCTACAATGCACAAGTATTAAGAAACCTAATTACATATCAATGTCACCCCCAAAATTTTCACTTTATTTACTTTATTTTTAAACTCAATCTTATCTTCATTTTTATGTGTAAGTAATAATATACTATTATATATAGTTATCATTTTAAAACTATTGATCTATATTCAAATTTTAACATATATAAAATAATCATATTTCACAAAAATGGTAACTATGTATATAGGGTAATAGTTTTGAAAATAGTAACTATGTATATGTGAAATGTGAACTATGTATACGACCAATTGGTTATTTAGCTACAACATGATCTTATAAAATATTTTATTAATTGATTATTTGGTTAGTGTTGAATAATGTATATTATATTTTTTCTATTAGTTGCTTAGTAGATTTATTAAATTTATCTAAAACAACATTGTTTTTTTATTTTAACAATAAGATAATGAATGATTAGTATATTTATTTTCCACTTGTACCTCAAATTTTTGAGTCACCATATTGTCGGTTATCTAAAATAACATTGTTTTTATTAACAATAAGATTAAAGAATGATTAGTATATTTATTTGTCAGTATACATGTATTATACCTTAAAATTTTAAATCACTGTATTATTGACGACTTAACTTGACAACAAACACCTTCAAATTGTTCATATAACATGCTTTTCTATTTTGTCATTCTATATTGCGAAATTGATATAGCAATAAGTGTATAAATACACTTTATGCATGATTCATGCTTGAAGATAGTCATAATTTGATAATTAGTGAGCGAGCATATCTCAATGTCCGACATCTCATTTACATTGTCATTCACTTTATACATACTTCTATATTACTCCAGTTAATTATCATTCACCATATAATTAATTCTATATTAATTAAATATATAATTTTTGTATAATTATTTTTATGATAAACAAATCCCGTGCAATACTACACTAGTATTATCTACAAAGGAAGATAGGAGCTACCTAATGTAAGAAGAAAATTGCAGCCCCAGCAGCAGCAGTAACAATAAAATTATTTCTCCATCTAAAAAAAATGTAAGAAAATAAATTTCACATGGCTTGTTTTTCACTAATTAATGGCTCATGATGAGGGGAGAGATTAAAGTGGCCTTGTTTGACATTAGACTCCTCCAGCATTGACACCACCTCTCTCATTGTGGGGCGATCAGCAGGAGACATGCTGGTGCACATGAGTGCTATCTTCAGCACTATTGTCATATGGCCCACTCTGAGCTCCAACCTCGAGTCGAAGATTGCGGGGTCCATCGAGTTCTTGTGTACGTAGCTCCTCACCCACGTCACAAGATCCCCGCCTTGTTCTACGGACTGCACCGGCGTCTTGCCTGTGAGCAGCTCCAGGAGCACCACCCCGTAGCTGTATATGTCACACTTCTCCGTCACCTTCATTGTGTACGCGTACTCTGACGAGTCCACCAACCATTCACTTAATTAGTACAGCAAAGCATTCTATGATTTCGACAGTAGTGCAAGTAGAAGAGCTTACCAGGAGCAATGTAGCCATAGGATCCAGCAACGGTGGAGACCGACTTCGAATAAGGCATGTCCACGACCTTCGCAAGGCCAAAATCACCAACGCGGGCTTCGAAATGGTCGTTGAGTAGGATGTTATTCGACTTGATATCGCGATGAACAATCTTCGGCTTACAATCATTATGCAGGTACGAAAGACCCTGGGCGGCCCCATAAGCGATCAGGAACCTCCTCTGCCAATCAAGATCAGAGGATTGCTTGCGCAGGGTCTCCCCCAGGCTTCCCCTGGACATGAACTCATAAAGAAGGAAATTGGAGCCCTGGTAGAAGCAGAAGCCGTGTAGCTTGACAATGTTCCGGTGCCTGATGTTGCCCAGAGTCAGGATCTCGGTCCTGAAGCTGTCATCAACGCTGTTGCCTTCTCGGTTGGACCCCAGCTTCTTCACCGCGAGTTTCTGACCGCTCGGCAAGATCGCCCTGTATACGGTTCCGGATGCTCCTCGCCCGATTATGAACTTGTCATCGAAACCGTCGGTTGCAGCAACGAGGTCTTGGAAGGCGAACCCTTCGATTGGAGATAGGTAGACGTCGGAATCTGGCTCGGGAGACTCTTCAACGTGGGTGGAGGAGCATATCTGAGCTGGGCATCTCATGAGGTATACTAGGACTCCTATCATGACAAGGGAAACTCCACCGATGATGGCTGAAACTATTGCAAGAACTGTCCCGAGACGGAGTTTTGCTCTTCGGGTTTGAGAAGGCTGCAGGGAAGGAGATAAGACGCAGGCTTCAAGGCGCCCGCCGCAGAGGCCTAGGTTGCTGATGTAGCTGTAAGCGTCAGCATTCTGGAAAACTGGCAGCAAAGGCAGGGGTCCACTGAGATGATTGTATGAGAAGTTGAAACCAATCAAGCTTGAGAGGTTGATGAAGGATTTAGGAATCTGCCCGGTCAGCTGGTTGTTGTTAAGCACGAGGTATTCGAGTAAGCCAAGATTCCCGAGCTCAGAGGGAATTTCGCCTGACAGATTGTTGTAGCTAAGATTCAAGGCGATCTGAAGGCTTGAAAGTCTGCCTAACTCAACTGGGATTGTACCCGAAAACGAGTTCCTAGCACATTGTAATCCAGTCAAATGAGTAAGGTTCCCTAGAGCTGCAGGTATGCTCCCTGAAAGCTTATTGTTGGAAAGCTTAAGAAGCTCCAGCTGGGTTAGACCTCCAATCTCGTCTGGTAGAGTACCGATGAAGCTGTTGCCACTTAGATCAAGACGCTGCAATAAACGACAGTTGAAGATTTGAGGCGGTATATATCCAGACAGTAAATTATAGGACGCGTTGAAGGTCACCAAACGGGAGAGGTTGCCCAACTCTCTTGGCAAAACAGACGTGAAACGATTGTACGGGAGATGGAGCCTCTGTAAGGCCTTGCAGTTACCAATCTCTGAAGGAATGGGGCCACTGAAGCTGTTTTTCCCCAGCTCAATTGTGGTTAAGTTTGCCAGTTTGCACATGCCAGATGGAAAGCTGCCAGTAAGATAGTTCCCACCCAGACGAAGCTGCATCAGCGGCTCACACTTTCTGATTCCGTAAGGGATATTACCATGAAGCTTGTTGGAACCCACATTCAACAGGATCAGATTTGAATTCCTGCACAGATACCGCGGTATCCTTCCAGTAAGACTGTTTTGTGAGAGATCCAGCACCCAAAGCGGGCTGTGCCACCCGAGTTCTTCAGGGATTTCACCAGTCAAGGAGTTGTTAAACAGCTGTAGCATGATTAGCTTAGGCAGATACTGAAATCCAACAGGCATTGAGCCGGTGAGATGATTTATGGAGAGATCAAGCCTTGTCAAGTTTTTCAAGCTAGTGAGCTCTGATGGAATGACACCAGTCAGCTGGTTCTCAAACAGATGGAGCAGGATCAACCCTTTAATCTTGGCAATCTCGCTTGGTATTTCACCACTCAAAGAGTTCTCTGAGAAGTCAATTTGTGTTGCCAAGGATAGATTCCCAATCTCCCTTGGGATGGTTCCATTCAGCTTGTTTCTGTAAAGATACAACTGGCTCAAATACTTGAGCTTCATAAGATCCCTTGGAATCTCTCCGGAGATTGAATTGTCATACAAAGCCAGTGTTTCCAAACTTGTGCAGTTTGAGAGCTCCCATGGAATGACACCCGAGAGCTCGTTCTCCCAAAGAACCAAATCAGTAAGATTGCTGAGCATTCCAAACTCCTTGGGAATACTGCCACTAAACTGGTTTTGTGCAACGCCGAATAACTCCAAGCTCTCACACCCACCAATCTCTGAGGGAATGCTTCCAGAAATCAAGTTCTGCCCTGCTCTAAATGTCTTCAGTTTCTTCAGATTCCCAAAAGAATGAGGCAGGGCACCACTAATGAAGTTACTATATGCAACCAACACCGTCAACGAAGACAGATTCCCCAACTCCTCCACAAAGGGCCCGGTGAGCTTATTGTTGCATATATTCAAAGCGGTTAGAGCAGATAGTTTATACAACTCTGTAGGAATCTGGCCTTCAAACAAGTTGTTGTTCAGGTAAAGGAGTTCTAAACTGGAGCAGTTTCCAATCTCCTTGGGTATGTTTCTTGACAACCCATTGTAAGAAAGATCAAGATGCCTCAAGTGAGCCAATCCACCAATACTCGGAGGCACCGAACCCGAGAGATTCATGCCATTCAGATCAAGATAAAGAACCACAGGGTCACTGCTGTTGCTGCATGTTACACCACTCCACCCACATGGTGTTGAATCTATATGGTTCCAATCACCCAAGTAATTAGACTCATCTACCAAACTGGCCTTCAATTTCAAGAGGTACTGACCTTCAATGTTAAGCCCTTGAGCTTGACCAATCAAATAAGCAGCAAACACAACACCCAAACCAACAATCAGCCTACTAGATAAGCTAGTGCTGAATCTGAATTCGCCCATCAAATCTACATGAAACCCAAAACCAATTATTACCCTTCTGGTGACACAGAAAAAAAAAACTACTCTAAAATGAATGCCATTATGTTTAAACCATGGTAAATTTCAGATTCACTAAGTATATCCTATCCTCAGATTCATGCTTATAAAAAGTACTGTAATTGCAGCAGCAAAAAAAAAAAAGTCAAAAGGTAAGAAAAGGAGATGGAATGTCAAATACCTAGAAGAAGTAGTTGGGAAAGAAAGCAGTTTGACTTGAACCCTCAAATCTCCTCCTTTTAGAGGATGCTGGGAAAAGCTCAACTTTCCCAGAAACTGGTATTCCAGGAAAGTAATTGAGTTGAGTGGAGAATCAAGCATCTAGCCCTCCTTTTCTGTTAATCACAACAGACTTGCATTAATGAGATGATGAAAGTGCAGCAAAAATGAAGGGATTTGACGAGGTTTTCGAGGAATGAAATTTGCTGGGTTGGCAATCAAAGGGAGAGGGGTTTTGTGTGAGCTCAAAGAGAGATCAAGGATGGCCGACAAAGCATGCTTTCATGGGATCCCGCTCTTTCCTTCCTTTCTCCTACCCACCCTTTTCATCTTTTAAAATATTAATAGAAATAATACTGCTAGTGCTGGTGCCACGAAAGATAAACCATTTTTAAAGCCAGTTGTTTATGTGTACTTATGTGTACACTATAAAAAATTTGTTCCTACGTTATACTTTGAAATGCAAAAAATTTGCTTAAGTTATATATCCGTGTTTGAGTCTAAATTATACCCAGAAATTGAGTTTTTGTACTAGAACGAAACGCATGTATTTTGCTTAAGCAATATACATGCGTTTCAGTTTTTTTTTTTTTAAGCGAAATACAGGATCCTTGCTTTTTTTTCAAAATTGCACTTTTTTTCCATAATCATGTAGAGAATTTCAATACGAGTCCGTACATATAAAATTCGTCCAAAACGGACATCGTTTGCCCCTCCAAAAGCCTAAAAAACGAAGTCTTCCTACCCTTTTTTTTTACAATTTGGTGTCCAGCATATAGCGCATTGTAGTAAAATTTTTTGATATTTTTGACATTTTTCTACTATAATTTTGTATAAGATTTTAATACGATTATAACTATACGTTAGAACCATAATATATAATTATAATATATAACTATAGTATATAGCAATAGTATATAACTATACAATATAATAATAGTATATAACTATACGATATAACAATAATATATAACTATAGTATGAAACTATACGATATAACCATATTATATAATTATTCGTTAGAACCATAATATATAATTATAGTATATAACCATAATATATAACTATACGATATAACAATAGTATATATAACTATAGTATATAACTATACGATATAAAATTTGTATATAACCATAGTACGTTAGAACCATAATATATAATTATAGTATATAACTATACGATATAACCATGGTATATAACTATAGTATATAAATGAACGATATAGCAATAGTATATATATAACTATACGATATAACAATAGTATATAACTATACGATATAACCATAGTATATAATTATACGATATAACAATATAATTATACGATATACCCATAGTATATAACTTTTCGTTATAACCATAATATATAATTATAGTATATACTATACGATATAACCATAGTATATAACTATACGATATAACAATAGTATATAACTATACGATATAACAATAGTATATAGTTATAGTATATAACTATACGATATAACAATAGTATATAACAATACGATATAACAATAGTATATAGCTATAGTATATAACAATACGATATAACAATAGTATATAGCTATAGTATATAACTATACGATATAACCATAGTATATAACTATAGGATATAACCATAAGATATAACCAAATTGGATATAACTATAAGATATAATTATAGGATATAACCAAATTGGATATAACTATAAGATATAATCATAATATATAATTATATGATATAACGATATGATATAATCAAATTGGATACAACTATAAGATATAATCATAGTATATAACTATAGGATATAACCATAAGATATAACCAAATTGGATATAACTATAAGATATAACCATAGTATATAACTATAGGATATAACCATAAGATATAACCAAATTGGATATAACTATAAGATATAACTATAGTATATAATTATAGGATATAACGATATGATATAACCTAATTTGATATAACTATAAGATATAACCATAGTATATAACTATAGGATATAACCATAAGATATAACCAAATTGGATATAACTATAAGATATAACCATAGTATATAACTATAGGATATAACCATAAGATATAATCAAATTGGATATAACTATAAGATATAACCATAGTATATAACTATAGGATATAACCATAGTATATAACTAAAGGATATAACCATAGGATATAACTATAGGATATAACCATAAGATATAACCAAATTGGATATAACTATAAGATATAATCATAATATATAATTATATGATATAACGATATGATATAATCAAATTGGATATAACTGTAAGATATAACCATAGTATATAATTATAGGATATAACGATATGATATAACCAAATTGTATATAACTATAATATATAACCATAGTATATAACTATAGGATATAACCATAGTATATAACTAAAGGATATAACCATAGGATATAACTATAGGATATAACCATAAGATATAACCAAATTGGATATAATTATAAGATATAATCATAATATATAATTATATGATATAACGATATGATATAATCTAATTGGATATAACTATAAGATATAACCATAGTATATAATTATAGGATATGACGATACGATATAACCAAATTGGATATAACTATAAGATAAAAATATAACCATAGTATATAACTATATGATATAACCATAAGATATAACCAAATTGGATATAACTATAATATATAATCATATTATATAACTATATACTATGGTTATATCGTATAGTTATATACTATTGTTATATCATATAGTTATATATATACTATTGCTAAATCGTTCATTTATATATACTATAGTTATATACCATGGTTATATCGTATAGTTATATATTATAGTTATATATTATGGTTCTAACGTACTATGGTTATATATAAATTTTATATCGTATAGTTATATACTATAGTTATATATACTATTGTTATATCGTATAGTTATATACTATGGTTATATACTATAATTATATATTATGGTTCTAACGAATAATTATATACTATGGTTATATCGTATAGTTTCATACTATAGTTATATATTATTGTTATATCGTATAGTTATATAATATTATTATATTGTATAGTGATATACTATTGCTATATACTGTATTATATACTATAATTATATATATTATGGTTCTAATGTATAGTTATATACTCGTATTAAAATCTTATACAAAATTATAGTAGAAAAATACCGAAAATACCAAAAAATTTCACTACAATGCGCTATATGTTGTGCACCAAATTGTAAAAAAAAAAAGGGTAGGAAGACTTCGTTTTTTGGGCTTTTGGAGGGGCAAACGATGTCCGTTTTGGACGAATTATATATGTACGGACTCGTATTGAAATTCTCTATATGATTATGGAAAAAAGTGCAATTTTGAAAAGAAAAAAATTAGTGAAACGCAAGATCTTTGCTTAAGCAAGAATGCTGCGTTTCGCTTTCAAAAAAAAAAACTGAAACGCAGGTATTTTGCTTAAGCAAAATAGCTGTATTTCGTTCTAGTACAAAAACTCAGTTTTGGGTACAATTTAAACTCAAACGCGGGTATATAGCTTAAGCAAAATTTATGCGTTTCAAAGTGTAGTGTACGAAGACAATTTTTATAGTGTACAAAGAGCCTTCCTTTTTAAAAGGATGAGTTTACGCTACGTACGATTCGTTTTTTAAATCTTTATTATAGATCGAATGCATGATGCGTTGATCAAGGAGAAATGGAAGAGGATTAATAACGTCAGTTAACTCCCTCCGAAGATCCTTCGAAACTCCTCTTCGGATTTCAAATTTGCTGAATTTAATCGCACGCTTCATGTTCGTTTTCTGAGTCTTTTACCCAATACGACGTCGCTAGTTTCAGCAAACAATAGTTTCAATGTATTGTTAATATTTGCTTCATTTTTATTCAATCTCAGGTCTAAAAAATCAGTTCATGTTAGCTACTAATGTCCCCTTCTGATATAAAATGCTAAGGTTCTTAAGACTAAAATGATCAAATAAAAACGAATTTCCAGAACAATTCCAACAACTACGAGAAATCTTGTATACGAGAATTTCCTTTCTTAGAACCTTACTGTGACCTTACCTTAACTTCTAAAGCCTTATACTTTGACCTTACCTTAATTTGACCAGACTTTTAATTTTTAATTAATAAACCAACTTTATACTAGTTAACAAGAAAAATACAAAAACCAAATATCAACTAATTAAATCTTGAAAACATTTTTTCACCTATATGGGACACTAAAGAGAATTCACATCTGCAACCTCCTATTATTATTCAATATAGTAAAAAATAAATTCAAAATCTAATTTGTGAATAAGATTCCTCTAAACTGATTATGAATTTATGATCACTATTCCACCGCCCGATACGCAAAAATAGATATTAAACAGATCGAACTTCCAATATTTAATAGAGATTAGTCGTCTATAATAGCATCATAGTCAAATGACACAAAATGTCAATATACATTGAACGCGAAAAATATATGAAATAGAGAAGCATGGAAGTTGGGCTGGGGCATGTGAATCCGGAGGCGTTGAAGCGGTTGGGGTGGGAAGGTGAGGTATTGACACCTCATCCTGATGACATACGCACTCACCTAAGGCCTTGTTTGGCATGTTTATGATAAAAAACAAATTATAAAAAAATACTTTTTTTACTACTTTTACAATTTTCTATAACACACAAATTTTAAATTTTAAAAACTACTTATTTCAAAAAAAAAAAATTAATTTTTTTTTTTATATAAATATACTTACCAAACAAACCCTAAACTATACTAAACAAACCCTAAACTATGCTAGTACTCCCGTATTTTTATTTTGTAGTTATAAAGTACGTAAATATAAGTACAATTATTTCAGGATATTATTGTATATTCCACCGATATATTAGAATATGCTAATCCAACTGACCTCCCATAACATTTCTTTCCGATACATCATAATCTTTGTTTAATTAAAGTAATAGCCTACAAACACTCCGTATCCATATTCCACTACGGCCTACGGGCAAAAAGTTATAATAATAGGACTGTTATAAAGTTTGTCCATATAACTTGGAAACGGTAATTTGTGATAATAACCCAATTTTAGTAGGTCACACTTTTTCAAAGTTACGTAAAATATTTATCCCAGAACAAGTTTATGGACACTAGTGACACGAAGGCCGATAATGGTCGGGTGATGGATGAAGCACTTCCATCACCCATTCATTAACCTTTTCGGATGCACCATCCGTAATTCGTCGGGTGAATCGGCAAATCCATTAATGGTTAAAAATAACGATTTGAACTTATAGGAAAAATGAATCTAAATGATACAAACTATTAGCCTTGAACCAAAAATAATACAAACTTTAAAAATTGTAAAAACATATTCAAACTATACCAATATTAACAAAAAAATGGTATGGACATATTTTCCGATGAATATTCGGCGGGTTTGTTGATGTGGAGCCGGAAAAATGAGTTGTCATATTTCCATTTAACACGTCAAATTACACCTCATTTATATAATATAAAAAGTAAAAGAAAAATACACAAACCAATATCAGTAATTCGTATCTTATAGCAACACGAACAAAAGAAAATCAGTCATCTTTTTTTATAGATCACTTTTCAAACAAACCAATCATTATTATACAAATAAAGTGTAATTTAATGTGTAATTCTTTTTTACAGATTACATTTTCGGCTCCATCTCATCATACTCGTTAGAAAATTAACTGAAAAAATATGTTTATACCATTTTTTGTTTATATTGTCATAATTTAGGTACGTTTTTATAATTTTTAAAATTCGTGTTATTTTTATTTAAAGATGATAGTTGGTATTACGGATTTTTCGCCTGGTAACCCTAAGGTATGGTAAATTTCGCGAGATACCCCACTTTTTTGCATATTTCGCCAGGTAACCCCGAGGTTTGGTTTTTTTTTCGCAAAATGCTCTATCGTTACTCTCGTTAACGGTTCCGTTATTTTATTTTCGGAAATTTCGCGTAGTATCCCTGTACTTTTGTCAAATTTGCGAAATATCCAAAAGTATTGACAATTTCGCCTAATAACCTTATACTTTTGATATTTTTCGTACTATACCCCGACGTTAATAGAACGTTAATGAAAACGTTAACTGTGGAAAAAGAAAAAGAAAGGAGAAGAGTCTGCTGCATTTATTGTCGTTGACTGACTCAAGGAGCAAGACCCCGACTAAATGGAGGAGAGATCGGAGAAAACGAAGGAGGCGGTGCTACTTGATGAAGGAGAAGACGCGAGTGGTGGCCGGATTCGACAATGGATCGCTACTGCTTGGAGCAAGCTGCTATTGCTTGGAGGAGAAGACCCGACTGATGACGAGGTGACGATGGTCTGTTGGCGGCGACGAGATGGACACAACGACTATTGACCTGCACGGTGGTGGATGACACGATTTCAAGTAAAATAAGATGTTGATTTAGAATTTTATGAATTGGGATTAATCGTTAAGAAAGAAGGAAAATTGAACTGAATTTAGGGTCTTGTATTCTAGAAACTTGTTAACAAATTTTGGGGTTAAGTAATTAAACAGGTTTTAGGGATTTTCATTTAGGGATTAAGAAATTAGGGATTAGGATGCTGTTGAATTTTTCCTGAATCAAAAAAGAAATTTGTTAGGATTTTTCATTTGATTGCTAGTGAGAGCTATCAATATGGATATCGCAATGTTTTTTTTTCTCATTTGAGGTGTTGTCTTTGGATAGAGATTTTTTGAAGCTATGCAAACAACAAGAAATGGGATCAAAGTCAACTTAAGAAACTATCTTCTAATGATTAGATAAGACTCATAACAAAAAGTAGAAGTCTATAGAATAATAGTAAGGCTCGTTCTGAAGTTCAACAATATGCTGAACATATATAGTATCCACACTTCTTCTAGGATTGACAATGCACCATATACTGCAACCCTGTATGCAGTACCTCAATATTCTAACACCATTGAAATTTCAACTGTGAAATGTGGATATAGATGCTATATCATTGTGCATTGCATTCTGTTGTTGTTATTGTTGTTTGTTACCAATTGATAATTTGATGGAGTTTGAACCCTGAATAGTTGCTTGTCTAAATAATTAGGAACATATGTGGTTTGAGTATTGTTGATTCAAATTTTGGGGATTTAGGTGAACTATGTTAAATTCATTGATCGTAAAGATCTTATTGAAGAAATTATAGGCTTTTAGCCTATTAGCTCAATTGGAAGAGCAATGTGATCATGCACAAAGATGTGGATTCGAATCTCACATAGGTTTATCGAAATTATGAACCACATAAGTGAATATAGTTCATGTCCTAATTGGATTTAGTAAGTTAAAAGCTTTACCTTGAACATATATAGCATGTATAAACCAAGGCAAGATTTGAGATATTACTTGTAGGATTTGTAACCTATGTGGGATTCGAACCCACATCAACGTGTATAACACATTGTTCTACCATTTGAGCTAATAGGTTAAAATAGTTTATTGCATAATTAGTACTGTTTAAATGCTAACATGCTACCATATTCATCCATGTTTAAGTATTTTTGTTGGTTCATGTCAAGAGGCCACTACATTCATCCATGTTTAAGTGTGAAGTAGATGCTAAACGTACATATGACCAATCCATATATCAAATGTAATTATGTTCTTTACAAAATAATAAGCCACAGAGGTATATTGAGGCGTGCTAATTTGAAATCACCGCATCTTGACATGTTACAAAGTTCAGTAAAGCTCTTTCACTTCTCAAGTTTCCCTAATCAATAAGAGTGCTTCCATTATATGATTGCTATCAGCTTGTAATAAAGAAAACCAATAGTTTCTCCCCTGAACCACATCTCCTATCATATTGCAATAAGAAACTTTAATAAATGCACCTCTGTAGAAACCTGAACAAATCCAACAACTAATAACTTACATCATAGCATTTTCTAAGTCATTGCAGATTCATAACCAACAACATACATGTAGTTTCTTTTTAAAACAACGTTGATTTAGCAATTCTCAAACACCCTTTAATATAATGATAAAAAGTTGTCATTCGATTCTGTATAATATAATGACTGCAACCAAAAAGTTGCAATTTTTAGACAAAATTTTGAAGCCCTAATCAATATGAAGTAGCAATTTGTAGCTAAATTCATATATCTTTTTAACAACCCTCAACAAGCAATCATCATTGCAGATTCATGGATGTTTTTACATTGGATAGAGATAACAACAGCTAAAATCATGTATTAATTATAATAAAATCCCTAAGTTAACAACCCAAAAATTTTCATGACCTAAATCACAAATCCCTAATAATATACATAAATTCAATTATTGAATCCCTAATTAAAGCCTTGAAATTTTGAAGGGTACATCTACCTCAAAGTGCAGCTTCGCTAGACCACCATGTGTAGTAGCAGCGTCGTTGAAGGATATAGTGTCACCCTCCTCTCGCATAAAGTTCTCCTCCACTTTCGCCCTCCTCTAATTCGACTTTTGTCTCAGGAGCACCAACAACGAAGTCATACCTTCTTTCGTAGTCATCTCCGATGAGACTCTTCTCGCTCGAGCTTGTCTCGGTTGAGTCTCCGTCTCCTATCTCCTCTTTTCAATTAATTTTTTGTTTGAAAAAAGTGGGGTTAACGTTTATTTGACAGAGGTCTAACGGGTGGGCACGCTGAGAAAAAAATATACACCTTAGGGTTACCGTGCGAAAATACCCAAACTTGTGGATATTTTGCAAATTTGACTATATCACAAGGTTACACACAGAAAATCCGTTGGTATTATTTAGAGTCATTTTTCCCAACTTATAATATCCATTTTAAGTAATATTTGAATAAAAAAATAAAAACAACACAGACGAAGTGAAATTTAAATGTTTGTGAATTTGATATTAAGGAATAAGATACAGAATTATATATATTTATATTTCAAATGTATCGGATGATGGATTTAAGACTTTCATCCGTATCCATCCATGACCCAATATTATTTGGGTTTTCACCCGACATGTCGGGTCAGATGAGTCGGGTAGGTGCTCGTGAGATTGCGATCCTAAGTGACATGTGACAAGATTCTCCAATCGTTAAAGTTGGACATCCCCATGAAGACGCCGCATCGACTTTAAAAACGAGAATCTCGTTGCCGATGAGCCTTGAGTACGTTCACAACTCACCTTACTGTGTGATATTTTGTGCAACTTTAGAATTTCCGGCTATTAATCCCAATTTCCCAAAGTTATGGTTACTTTTCGCAATTCGCTCGTTTAAATTGCATTTGGTAGTCAGATTCAAACCTGCTTACAGGCTTATAGAGTAGTAGCATTAGCACCCAACATTATACATGTAGAGCTTCAAGTCTACTCCACTAAAAATATAGATTTTATCACTTCTATATGAAAAACTCTTAAACCAACTATGATATATTGCCACTATATGAGTTGAAGCTTTGAGACCTCTACAGAAATTTAAACCTTTATTTTTAAATAATCTTAGCTTCAAAAGAACCTATGCATGTAAAATGTACTTCTCCATAAATCAGATTTTAAGTTGAATTAAGGGAACAAATATTTAATTATATGCTTCACTAAAAAAAACAATCAAGACCAAATCTCTTACCGGATCAACAAAAGATCTTACTGGTAATTACAAGAGGATTCTGGTTGCTTAATTAGGTGATCGAGCTGATGATATGTATCTATGAACAAGTGTGTACCTGGTTACATAACACTGCCTCCTGAGTGGGTCTCCATGAGGTTACCTTCTCAGGTGCCCTTCTGGGGAAGGGTCTCGAATGCAGATACCGTGTTGTCGAACTTGATCCGATGCAAGGGGGCACCGCTTTGCTTGATGGCGTATGCCGTCTTGTCTTCTAGAGGGCAACGCGCCTTCAGCATAGAGAACACGTGATTGTTCAGTCTCCTTGCTTTCTTCATGGATTCTAGCAAGATCTCCCATCCCTTGAGATCCATGAGTCGGGTGATAACCCACACACAAAACATTTAAAACAATTTACTACACATTCAACATCTTCAATAATGTACACACCTTAGCATGCAATATTTATAGCAGACAATGCACCTCTAGAACTTTCGATCTGTAATGGTGGTTTGTGGATTTACTTTATCAAGCTACAAAGGCTTTTCAAATTTTCATATGAATATTCGGTCGAAAGCTTTGCTTTGACTATGAGCTTGGTTTTAGTGATGAATGGTGCATACCTGAACAGCATGAATGTTCTTTTGAGTTTGAGATAGTGGCGTGGCCTCTACTTCGGCAACATTAAGAGCTTGGTATGAAAAATCAAATAGCTCAAAATGAAGCTGCTGTCCGAGTAAGTATATTATGGTACATCCTCCCCAGGCAACAGAATCGCCTAATATTGCATGGCCACCAGCAAATCCACCAACAGAGTCCTCTAGATATTCCTGGAGTTTGAATATATCTCATAAGAAAATATTTTGCTAAATAGATGAGCATGTTTTAGATTATGATTTTTATCCATTAAAGGTTGCAGAAAAAAAACCTAGCTGATAAAGAAGAGTAGATTCTTACAATTTGGAGTCCGCTAAATATGCGATAGAAATCCTTTGAAGTTGTAATGTCTATGAAGCCTGTTTTGGGAGCTGCACTCCATTTACCACAATACTTGTCCAGTGCTGCACTCGTAAAAGCAAGGGCATATTCCAACACACTACCAGTGTTCATATTAGCTTTGTATAATAGATCTGCAGAAGAAGAAAAATCCACAAATTCAAGTTTCTCATTGATTAAACTTGCTGAATAAAAACCTGACCAGCCTGTTTTACTCGGAAGTGCTTAAGAAAAGATGATAGATAGTTCATACCAGCAGCTTCTGCCTGCTTTGACATAGTGTAGAAGGAACTTGGATTTATGCACTGAGGACTGGACACGGTTGCAGCAGTAACTGATTTCAACAAGTTAACAATAGGACTATCTCCCTCTCCTTGTGCATGTAAGATTTGACCATCAGCATCGGGAATCAAACCCAGCCAGGGAGCGGTTTGCATGAAACGTACTGTATCCGATTCTCGCTGATGAAATTGTAAAATTTTGTCAGATGCAAGTGGGTAAAACAAGAGATTCTAGGGAATTGTCATTGCAGGGTACATTGACATAAAAAATCAGATTATTTTCTATCTCACAGTGATTAATAGTTTATATATATTTTTAAACAGAATTAATAGTTTATCTTAATTGCAAACCACAGAGCAACATTTTTGTACTTGTTAGAAATATTCTTGTTGGCATATCTCATGAGAGTGATATACTGACTGTCCTATAAGGTTCATCAATCTAGCAAACCAATTAAAAGCTATGTGGTTTTGTGCCACTAAATCTTTCTTTTATGCGGTATCTTTACTGTAGCACATGAAGAAAACAAAACTCACCAACACTATATCTAACAGCCCCATCCAATATAATACACTCCCAATCTCTTTTACTCTGTGAAGAACCTGTTCCTTGAGCTCTGTCTTCGAGCCCCAGTTAAGCTGCTCTTTGATGAATCTCATACAACCTGGGGATAGCCATTCTCGAATTTCAGACATACAACAAGCTTATAATTATAATGACAGCCATAAAAATGATATTGATGGGAATAAAAACAGTACTCTACATCACAGAACTCAACCTGAAACACCTCCGTCAAAAGAAAGCAAGCCTATAGACTTCGGTAGTGCATCTTGCAATCCCGTAATCATTGGTTCAAGTGAGCTTATCTGAAACAGATGAAAACTGGAAGTTACATATTGAGGGGAGGGGGGAGGCTTTGCAGGCTTAAAATGTCCCCCTTCGAAATAAAGAAAGATATGAGATGAAAAAACAAATTTAAATGTTTAAATTGTGTATCAAGTGCCTACTTGCAAAGCAAGGTCATGAGCATCTCATATTTCAGTAAATGAAGATCATATTAATTTGCTGATCGAAAATAATGAACAGACAAGTTTTCTAGAAGAAAAAAAGTTTTAAACAGGAAAAAGAAACTAACTAAACCTCAACCGCATGACAATCTCATATATTCCGGAAAAAATAACATGATGAGTTTATTTCGCTTAGAATATTTGCAAAAATAGTGGACAAACAAGCAAAATTTCTGGACAAAATTGTTTTTAAACAGAAATGAAACAAAGAAACTAAGAAGCATGACAGACTACAGATGAAGGAAAATTATGCCATCTTACAAGCACCCTAATTACCTGCTAATACCAATTTATAATGACATGAATTCAAAAACAAGGTATCGGATAAAAAAAATCAAATAGTTGAGCAAATTTAGTGGACATAAAGTACCTTGTTTGATATGTGATCAAGTAGAGCTCTAATAAGCCAAGGCAGAGATCTAGGCCCAAGAAGTCTGACAATGGAGAACATATGAGGTAATCCAAAGAATCCAGCATGTAACTTTGCAAAACTTTGATATGCATTGTTTAAGTCCTAAGAAATAAAACACAGAAGAGAGTCAGCAATACATTGATTTAATTGATAGAACATACTACAGAGAGAATTAACGCAAGTACAAGTAATCCATCTATGTTAAGTTGTTAACCAATCCCCTATTAAACCAAAACTAAATTTGGGTTACTTGTATACTTCCGTGACAACATCAAGTTACAAAGCAACAGGTAAAAGCTTGAAGCTACTAAATCAAAGGAGGGAAGAAGAAAACCCAGGCAGAACTTGGCAGATTTTCACGAAGATAAGTTGGAATAGTTAAATAGCACATACCCTTCTAAGCAAATATAATATAAACCCTCCTTGGAATGAACATAGATGTCCTTGCCAAGTGATAAGCTTTCAAGTAAACAGGAACCAGAGTTTATAACAATACATGCATAATAAGGTGGCAATAGTTCACAGCATAAAACATCCAAATAAACCATAATTTGTTCACCCAAAAAATGACAAAATTAGACCAAGAATTGCATTAAAAAATTGGTTTCGTACTTGGTTACCACAATAGAAATTAGCCTTAGCATAAGGCACGGATGGCTTTTGAACAGGAACCACAGACACCTTGGGAGCTCTAACAAACCGTTGTGTAGTATTACAGAGTATAAAGTTTGGAAGGAAATCACTTTGCATCTCTGTCCAAAGCTGGAAATCAACACATAACTAATTAGAAACCAGAGCATCTGGAATTTATAAGATTCTACAGCAAGCCATATACTCTTACGAAGCTATGGAGGGGGGTAGAGGAGATGAAAAACCTGGTAAGCAAGTCGACTTGAATATGACACCAGAGATATATTCTCTTGCATCTCACTTAATATGAGCGTGAATGGATGAAGTATCAAATCCTTTGACAGCAAGTGATGTGTATGCTTCAAGATGTTTACTAGATTTTCTAATTCCTGAAAAGATCACAAAGAGCCAAACTGTGAAGTAATGAATTGAGGTGATGACTCACTTATCTTTAAAAGACAGCTAGGGACAACAGGGTTAGAGATTACTAACCACAACAGAGCAGATATCTTGAGACTCAAAGCGATCATACAAAAATTCGAGATTCTCCCTGAAGGTTTTATTCAATCTTTGAGCAATCAAAGATCTCAAATCAATGGTTCTCCCGAGTAACTGAACATAAATACGTAGAAATTATCAGACAATAACAATTATTTTCATGCACCCTTAACTAAAGAAAAATAACACAAAAACTGATACTGAAGACCATACATAGCAGGTCCTAGACATAACTTTACAAAAAAGAGAAACTCACCTTCACCCTGGTCATTTTTAGAAGTGGAGACAACCTCATTGGTTGTACAGAGTATTTCTCTCCATTATCAACAGCAAAAAAGAACGATGGATCAAGTAGCTCACTGCAAAGTTAAAAACCATCATAGGCTAGAAGATCTTGAAATTTAAAATTTAAAAGATAAATGAATGTAAAATACAAGGAAGCAAACTTAGCGAAAGATACCTAGCAGCCCTACTCTTGTAATGTGTGAAAATGATCTCGCATAACTTGGAAACAAAAAGATCAAAACAATGGTCCACCTGCAAGAAAAATTACATAGATTTTGGCAAGTGAAAGTAGAAGAGAGAATCAACAGTGGAAGTATCTGTATTATGTATACTCATTCAATAGTGATGCTACACTATAACTATAAATAAGCTAAAGTCACAAATTCATGTGATCAACCTAATAAATCAATGCAAGTTCATCAAACCCATTTAGGAACCTCTACAATGAAGTAGAATAAAGTTTTACTCATCAAACTGTAATACCAACAACATGAGTTCAAATATCAATTCGAAATTCGAAAATAATGCAGATGAACTCTGGTCCCTATTAGTTAATCCATTTTCAAGCAAACGAACTCTGAGTCTCTGACGCTAATGACGCATTTTCCTAGTTAACAACAGAGGTTGAGTTACCTCAGCTTCAATTTCATCATAGAGGAACCGCTGCTTCAGAACTGTTAATGCTTGCTGAGCAGCATCATTATAGATATCACAGGGCACCAAAACACTGTCAATAAGACCTGAATTTTCAGTCTCAAGAACATAATCAACCAGCATCCAAGGGAGAGAGCACTCAATCGGAAACTGCACAGTAGTAAAGCTTTTGTTATCCACAGGAATGAGATGTAAAATACCATGGAATCCATGTTCATATGCTTTATTAATGGGATCGACCAAAAAATATAAAACTATGCAGAAGTTCTCCATTTTAAGTGACTCAAAAAGCATAAACTAATCTCCATTTAGCACTACCCTGGTAAACCTATAAACAGAGATGGCCATTGGGTGTAGGGTTATGTTCGGTCTTGCCATGTTTACCTATATAGAGTAATCATTTTGATTTAAGTTTAGTTCACAGTTGATTGGAATTAAAAAGGTGGGATTATCTGCTTGATTTTTCATATCTACGATTCCTATTTCTAAGCATGAGCATAGTACAACCAAAAATTAATCTATATGTATGGAATTCAGATTATTTCATAGAAAATGCATGGACTTCAGAGATTGGTTTTACCTGGATGACACGAGAAGTCTCGAGATAAAATTCTCTAAACCAAAGAAAGCCAAGATCTGTCAGAGTTGCGACTGTGGCTGTATACAGCAGAACGGTCATGCTACATCCCGTATGATAAATTTTAAGAGTAAAGTAATGTTGACAATAAGAACACAGCCACAATTTCACTGTCAATGTGATGTGAATATGCTTACTAACTTCTGATTGACCAAGAGTCGCAACAATTATATTTATTTCTACTACATCAAGGACTAAGTCCCCAAAAGAAATATGAATAAAGATGTACTCACAAAAAAAAGGGATAGATTTGTCAAATAACAAAAATTAATTCCTGCCAATTTGGCCTTGTTTTTTGTCGTCTGAAAAAATCTTATCAACACAATATTCAAATGAAAGTCCAACAATTTTTCCAATTAATTGAAAAGATGTCACAAAAGACGTTAGGCAATGATACTCGATCAATGAAAAAAGAACATTCATACAAAAACAATAGTGAGAAATATGCCACCTATCTCACAAGTAAAACGGGGGGGGGGGGAGTAAGAGCATGGAAGTTCTAGAGTAGAGAATAAAACCTGTATAGTCTAGTATATGCAGGAAAAAGCCAAGCTTATAAAAGAAAGTCTCCAACTGTTTTAGGTCATCAACAGGAATTTCAGACCCACTATTCCCAAAGAGGCCCCCAGGCTTCCTCATATTTCCTCCAGAGACAACCTCATATATCAGAAACTGCAAGCAGTGAACCTGAAGGGCAGGAGCACAAGTATATGAGAACAAATAAAAAAACATTGACATTATGCACATTGCACATATAGAGATTATAGGGGATGATCAATAAATTAGAAGCCAGTAACTGAATTCTCGTCAGACAATGGTTCATAAAGTAGATAAATTCACATAAAAGTAATTTATGCTCATATATATTGGAGTCTTATTGAAGGTACAGAGAGTCAGAGACACAAGATAGTTTCACAATTTCTTCCAAGAAGCCATAATGATACCTATACTGCTTAAGATCAACAACGTTTGAGCTTCACAAAAAACAAATCCATTTTATAGATTGACTAGAAAAAACGGAAATGGTATCTCTAGGAAATGACATTTTATGGAAGGTATAAAACCTGGGCTGTCGTTGGTGCAACAGGCCTTGGATAAAAGTAATTTCCTCGGTTTTCTTGATCTTCTTGCTGTAAAGGCTGTAAATCATTCTCTGGCTGACTTGTATTTGCCATCCAGTCTGCTGAAAGCGTTCGCATATCTGTCAGAATCCTGAAGAATGAAGGGGGAAAATGGCAACTCAATAATAAGGAAAGATAACGCTAAAGCAAAAAACATAGTTTGTGTATTAGAAAACATTAACAGAAAAGAGAAGAAACCAAGATTACATCATATACACTATAATAATGCATTTTTAACAATGTAACTTATATGAGATGAGCAAATGTCATTTCCTGGATATCCTTTTAATGTTAGGTAAATATTAGCTTTCGCTCTTGTTCCAGAAGTAATTTGTCATTTATTTATCATGTCGTAATCTGCCAACAGAAAGATTCAATTCTGACTTCGTAGAGAACAGGTCATACAAAATTGTCACACAATGATAGATTTATCTACTATCAGAACTGTAGCAATCCTTGACTGCCAACATACATGCAACCCCAAGCTCTAGTAACATCAACTTCCATTTCAGATTCTGAAAAGAAACAACATTGCAGGTACACTAGATTATTTGTTGTTAGGCTGTGCATATCAAAATGACAAGCAAATGTAGGCAAAGAGTAACTCATACAAATTACAAACCGAAGTTTGACATAATCATGATGATATTAGATTTAGATTAAAAATTTACAATCCAATGCCACCTTGAGATGTCCTTCTTTCTCCTAAAGGTAGTGCGTAACATGGTAGCTAGTGTATTCTGCACAAAATCTTGAACCTCAGCATGGATTGTTTCCCAGAGGGAATCTGCTACCAATGCATCACAACGATGCATCATTGATCCAATGCTCTTTATGTAACTAACAAGTTCCACAAGAGCTTTCCTCTCCTCTAAACTGTAATTATACCGAACCACCTGAAACAGAATATATTCACACATAGCATTCAAATCTACGCGTTTTTTGTAAAGAAGCACATCCTTATACCCACAAAAAATTATGAAGCTAGGCCCCACCGATTACTAATATAAACAATTTCACCAATTGATAACCCGTAATTTACTTCTATTCTTCCACACAAATGTGAGGAATGAATAATAAAAACCAGTTACAGCATCGTTTATTTGATCAAGTCAGCTCTAAACAAAATATTTCCCAGACTACTACCTTGTAACCTTCTCACATAAACCCTCCAATAATATGCACTGATTACTAAAAGAACTGACAAGCATTAAGCCTTAACATTCCTATGAAAAACATTGCATCTTGCAGCAGAAGAATATTTACCAATAAATACCTTTTCATAATCTGCATACAAGCCCGAATTTTCATGCAATTCTGGAGCTTGATCCTTGCAAGGACGAGAAAATTTCCAAGCACATTGTTCCCATACGCGTCCTGTCCATCTGCTTAAAAGTTGAAACCCTTCCACAACCATGTCATACATGTTTCCTTTTACTTCCTTGCACCACTCTATGTCTGCACCATCTGTTGATTTTAGCACATCTAGCTACAGATATACAGAAAACACAAGCAATAAATTCATTAATCAAAGTTACAATATGCAAGGCATGAAGCACTAGGATAACATGTGCAATCAGCAAAGTAAATAAAGAAGGCTGTAACAGCAGTTAAAAACTCATAAACAAGTATACCCTTTGGTTTCTGTAATATAGTGGAAGCATGAGTTCATATACAGATGCATGTATCCATAGTGAAAATGAGAGAAGGCTGTAAGCATGTATCCATAGTGTAAATGAGAGAACGCTGTAAGTGTATATACTGCATCATGATCACAAAAAGACAATCTGTCACCTGATTCATGGCCGAAGCAAAGCGAATAGCAAAATCATCATGCTCAGCTCGGATAGCTCCAATATGATTCATTATTAGATACTGCCTCTGATAAGTAAAAGGAGGTTAAGGTGTACTTAAGAGTTAGAATCAGTCATATATAGAAAGGTGAGCTCTTTAAGCTAAGACAAAGATCTTCATCTATCAAATTAAATAACAAATTTAAATCAAAACCACTAGCGTCTAGCAATATTAAAAACTAACAAGCTTGACAAAAGCTTCGACCCTAAAAATACCAGCAATATGCGAGTACCTACATCAACAACTGAAAGCAATAAAAATATGCAACAGACTCTGAGCTTATTTGCACACTGTGTGAAGAAGCAACAAAATTTAAGGTTTAGTACAAAATAAACACCCAAAGCAACCACTGAAGCAAAATGATTTTTAATCAACTCTATGAAATAATAATATCTGAGACTAAAGCAATAGCTACTATGCTGTCAATTATGAGTCATGAAAATATTAGAAACTGATATAATGAACGAGGATATTCTTGAACTTCGCGTGGTGGGAGCTCATGAGGTGCAGGAAGAGCAAGAAGGCGTGCTTGATTCATTAACTTAGGGAAGTACCCCGACAACTCTTTCAGAATCGCAGCTGGAGACAAATGAAGATCAGGGAAAGCAGGCACAACTGGATCATTCTGAAAGTAACTTATTATTAGACTATGATTATAATATACAAAAACCAGTTCCAGAGTACAGCATTATCGGAAAGCCATATGTCAACTGATGCCTTGAAGGTGATGTGACTTCAAAGAGAACCCAGGTGCAAAACTGCATACCTTAAAGATGTTCAATAGTCTGTTAATCTTGACTCTCTTATAGAGTGACTCGCTATCTTTTTCTGATGTTGTTGCTAAAACAACAAGTACAGGCAAAACTCGCAGAAGCATGTGGCGTTCAGGGAATAAAAGCGCAAAATCCAACTCCAGTGATTCTACAGCAAACACTATCAGAACTTGAAGAATATCTTCCACACTGTCTATAGTCAAGGGATCCAACGCATATAAAAACATAAAAGTTAACAGATCACCACATCAGATAATGGGATCTCATGATTGCAAATAAGCAATCCGTATCAGCAGAGTGAGCTGCTACATTGCAGGATACTTGTTCACTCGAAACATCTCCACGTGCAAGTTCAATAAAATAGCCCATCTAGTACTTAAGAAAATCTGCATGCAATTATTTAAATCATCAGGTAGTTAACACTAATCAATGCTGAATACTTCCATGAATTTAAACTTACAAAGGTAAAGAACAAACCAAAGTAACTCTGTTTTCAAAATCATGAAGCACGAACCTGTAGATCATCTAATTCCTCTCTCATCGAGTCAGTGTCTTGCCACTGAGCACTCACTTGTGTGAATGTCCTGATTTCATTTAACACATTAATGTGCTTTATATTAGATCATGAACATATTAGTCTCAATTGAGATTAGAGATATATTCCAAAGGGATTTACTTCTGAATAAGATATCTACTAGCCATAGAACGCATATTTACAGGAATTTACTTCCAGAGTCTTAACAATATATTAAAAAACTCATATAATACATTAACTGACTGCTCACATGCATTTTCTATAAGAAAGTGAAAACTAGTAAGAGTTAATGAAACCCTTCACAGCAGCTTTAGTATAAAAGAAATACAAGCCGCAGCATCCAAAAATTTGACATGCATCTATACGTCAGCGGTAAAGCAGATGATTGCCCCGTGTGATTATGCACAAATTTAAATACCAATAGCTAGCCTCTTCCAGAAGTAGCTTGAGATGACACTCCCCTGTTATTATAAACTTTAATTTGGAACTAATGATTAGAAATCACCTACAAGTTACGATAGCTCAAGCCAGAATGCCAACTAGGGAAATGTACAGCATATGTATCAGTTTTATATTTTTTCTCAACAAACAAAAAGATCTAGTTTCAAGAGTCTCTAAGACCTGAATAAAGCAACAAAAGTCAGAGATATTAAGCTTCAGATATTGTACATGAATATAAGTTTTATTATATTCCGCTTAAGTAGATCCATAATTTAATTGCACAAATCACAGAGAAGTTTACAGAAGTAAATCTTCGCATCACCAGACAGAAAGGGCGGTGGAATAACTAGAACATAATCAAGTGATGTACCTCTTGTACCAAGAGAAGTCATTAGGTATGCTTGCTTTGGCATTTTTGAGATGGTCAAGTTGTAATAACACATCCATCAGCTTCAACATGGACCTGGATATTGACAAGAAACTGTCTTAGCAGCCAGACATTGATTCAAAAAATAATTCCCAGTAACCCAAAGGGCCAAAAAACATCTATTGGGCATGCAAATTCAGTGTTATCATGGTTTCTGACTCAGAATGATCTAAGTTTCTCATTATGTATTCAAAGAAGAAGAAGAAAATGCTCAAGCAAAACTAAGCTACCAAGATATAAAAGGAATTTTCAACTTTGATAAGTTCTTAGTTCTTACTAAATGTAACTTGGGTGTGCTTTTTCAGGTACAATTATTTTGCTTTTCCGTTGATTCACTTACTAATACAGCATAAGATCTAAAAAGATTTATAAAAGAATGTTCAGAAGTGATTTTTTACGGGATAGATAGACTAATATTTTCAGGCAAAACAGAAGAAATCAGAACAATCTCAAAGACACAGCAATGCACCAAAGATGTGTTATAGTGGGGCCATTGATGCGACGTTCAGGTCTCGAGAAGCGTTGCATATCAGCAGCTAGCTGCATATGAATGCATATCAAAGTAGTCATTTATTTACATCTTCTAAATTATATTAAAAAAAAAAAGACAGAAAACAAATGAGAAAATATGCAACCCTGATACCTTAGAAGCAGCAGATGCCTGCCATCGTTGAATTTCACGAAGGCGACTCATCTCCAGATCAAGAACTTGATATGTCTCCAAGTATAATTCAGCTTGACTGTGCTTCATGGAATCAGGAAGCTGTCACGTGATATCTGGCTCTTAGAAACAGATACACAATGTAGTATTTTATCTATTTGAAGAAGAAGAATCCTTATACAGTTAATAATCTCTACTAGAATCAAATGGTATAGAAAGCAGAGTAAGAAGAATCAGTGCTTAAGAGTAACTGATCCAACATAGTGCAAGCATTCTTCCACAGGACCACTAGAAGGCGAAGCAAGCATACATCACATGAAAGAAGTTTAAAAACCATCAAACCTGGAAAAAAACATAATGTGTTTGTCAATTAATAATGGTAAATAAAGGTCTCACCTGTGGAAGAGCCTTCACACAACTTCTATATGTATAAAGCACAGATGTCATCTCCTTCCCCTCATGGCCAAGTGCATTCTACATATCCAAATTTCAGCAATTGCAAACAAATTCCATGAAAAAAAAAGTCTTAATAAAACTAACCAAAATTTAATCAGCATTTCAAACAAATTATTTGAGAAGACCAACTGCATACCAATAGATTTATAGCCTTTGTGTCTTCTGACAAAGAAAGGCGATATGCAGAAATGTCACTGTACTCTGTAATATAAAGAATCAACCAATCATATACATGTTCCTCAAAATCTCATTTGACCATGAGTGGCATATTCTCTTTCCTTCTTACACTTTTATGAAGAAGAGAAAAAAGAAAAGAGAAACAAACAGGAAAGAGATTGACAACCATGTAGAGAAAGCATATTATAAGCCTAGGTTCATACCTTCAGCAAAACAGAGACTGCAAGGATTCAATTTTTGAACTAGAGAAGTAAGGATCTTTGCAAAAATGAGCTTCTTAGCACAAGTAAAGTTTCATATCAGCTTAAGCTCAAAACTTGCAGCATTACACAACATTAACTTTGATGTCCACAAAATATCAGAATAGGTTCATGACTCCTTTAGGCCTGTGTGAAATGCAGTCATAGAATAATCCATCAAAGAGTGTAAGTTTTATAGGTACTCACCTATAGGACTAACAGTCGCACCCCTATCAGCTATCACCCAGGATCCTGAACCTTGTGCCTCCGGCTGGTCATCCTACAAAATGATTCCATCACGAAGCAAATTAAATTGTAGAATACAGGAGTACTTGAGTCAGAAGCAAGGTTCTTGCTCTCACTCCAACAGCTGATAGTAAAGCCTAAACTACATTTACAATTCGAACTCACAATAAAACCCTAGAATTTAGGGTCAATGTTCCGATATCAGGGTAAAGTCGACTACGAAGCACCATAAAACCTATAATTTAGGGCGAACAAATTGCAACATCGTATACAGATATAGCACGCAAGTAACACTGAAAGAGGAGATGGAAGAATGTGGACCTCGAGGGAAAATGTAGAGAGGGCGGCGATGGCCTCTTCCACTGGAACCGCCATTGCTGCGACTTCCAAAGTAGGTTTGAAGATTCAAAAGAGAAATTGAGCACAGATCAGTTGAACAACAAGAATTGCATTGCCAACGAGATGAATGAACGAAGAGTGTTCGAGAAGATCGAGAGAAACTGAAACTACAAACTGAGAGACCTATGGAAAGCTGGGTAACTGGATCTCCAAGACTCCAACTACTCCAGTCTCCTACTTCGACAAAGACCGCTAAAAAGGGCGTATTTGATACGCCACTGATACGCCGTATGTATCGTTATTGTAACCGTCATAAATACGTCGTCTCTCTTCCTTTTTTTTTTTCGGTTTTTTCAAATGATAATCCTGAAATATCGTTTAATTCACGCGATATCCCAAACTTTAGTATATTTCGCAAGGTAATCCTGAAGTTTATTGTTTTCCCACAAAATATCCAACTCATTAAAATATAAACATTTTCTATTTATTTTTTAAAAATGAAAAGAAAAAACCAAGAAAAAAACCCTCAAATCATTAAATATAAACATTTTTATGATTAAAAAAAAAACCCCAAACCCGAAATCAGAACTTGTCTTCGACCTAGCCTTCGACTCTCTGATAATCGAGCGCGCTAACCTTCGATTCCTTTGATAAGTGGTACATGGGCGAGCAAGGCGGCGGCGAGCGGCATCTAGACTTTGGATACTAATTTAGCGAAGGAAGGTTCATCCAGCCAAGCGTTTTCTAGTCGAAAGGGTGTTTTTTTGAAAGACTGCACATTATCTAACATGAATGTAATAAGGCAATGATCTGAAGTGGTGAAGGAATGATTTTGAACAATAACATTATTGTAGTGTTGTAAAATATACGAGTGAAGAAGCACTTTGTCAAGCCTTTCAAACGTAATGTCAGTTGAAGTGGTTGATCGACGCCAGGTGAAAGAAAATCCAAAGAAGGGAGTGTCTAGTAAGTCAAATTCAACAGTGAACGTTAAAAGTCTATGAAATCGATTGTACAATATAGTGGAACAACCCATTTTGTCTGAAGGTGATAAAAGATCATTGAAATCCCCTATAAGAATGACTGGTAACTTATAATTCGTAATCAGCATTCAGATATTTTCCCAGAAGCAGAATTTATTTTCCTCACGGGACGGGGCATAAATGAAAAAAGAAAAGAAAAAGTGAATATTTAGACGTTCATATTCCAAAATAATTGTATTGTCATTATTGTAAAGGATTTTAGTATGCGGTAAAAAAGTTGAATTTGTGCAGAGCAACCAAAGGCCACCTTTCGTGCCAAGCGAGGGGCACATAATGAGTGATTTAAATCCTGCTTTGTGGTAGATGGCCGAAGGTGGTATTACATTCGATTTAGTTTCGGACAAACATAGAAAGTCAAGATGGTTAATATGTCTTATAAATCCAATTTCAGTCCAGAAGTTAGGTCTTTTGAAACCCCGACAGTTCTAATATCCAATTTTCATGAATTCATTGAATTTATAAGAATAATAAAGATAATATTAATGTTATAATTCCCAGTGATATAAGATGTAAAAGTTTTGCAAAGTATTCATAGAATGGTTCATATGGAGAGTTCATGATGGGTTCATATGGTAAACCAAAGAGGTTGACTGGTTGAGAAAAAAACGAGAATAACATGAAATATAACATGACAACATAAATAACAGAAATCGAAAACAAGTTTCCAAAAATAAAGAGAAGACAAAGGGTCTGTTCGGTATGGCTGAGGCTTATGGGGGCTGAAGCTGAAGTAGGGGCTGAATTAGGCTGAAGCTGAAGTTGAGAATATAAGCTGGGAGCTGAATTGAGCTAAGACTGAAGCTGAATCTAAGGATTGAAGCAGTAATGTCTGTTCGGTATCGATGACTTATGCAGATTAAATTTTTTGCTAACAATTACAAAAATACCCCTAATTTTTATTTTTTGAGGGTTAAAATTTTGGGGGCAATTTGTAGGATTCCTTTCTTTGATGCAAGGCCGCCTCTTCCTTCATTTCTTTTCCCCATCTGATGCCTCCCCTTGGCTCCTTCACGACGCAACATTATTGTCGAATCTATCATCTTTTTCATTTATCTTATAAGATCGATGGTATGAGACTTTGCTTTATCATGTCTTAATGTACCCTTTAACAAATACAAAATAAAATCCTTGTTCAGTAGTTACTAGCAGGGTATAATGCAAATATTTCTTACTACAACAGCCAGAGAAATGATAGATGGTAATACTACAATTTAATTCAAATAATTTCCATCTTAACATAGACAAGATAACTTATGTATTTTATCTCTATTTGTCACCTCCCTCATGTTTCCCATTAGGTTAAAATTACCCAAACAAGAATAATAATTTGCATCCTCCCCCTTACATACAAAATCCAACCATTTCCTCACATCTAAACAACTGTGCTTGAATCTTTATTACCCTGACCAAAGTTGTATTTGCTTCAAGTACGGATCTGTCGGATTTGAAGCAACCACTATCAAGTTCTTTAAGATCCACATTGAGAACGTTCTCCTTAAATACAGTGACATCTCAAGCTTATCAGGATTCATGTGTGCATTTCTAACTGTTGTCTTCTCAATCTTCATGAACAAGCATTCCCTAGTCAGTTGACAAAGCAAAGCAAATCAAAGCAAACCAAATGAAACTTAAACCTGCACACAATCTTAGGCTGCACAGTGGTCTTCAAGTCTCCTAATCACATCACATGGAAAGAAATCACATTCTGCAAGATTTCATGCTTTCTGCTGAATTAGTTAATTAATTAAAAAACCAATCTTCGTACCAAATTTGTATTCATTAAATGACTAGAAGATGCTCCTAAACAAGACAAAGTTGTAGCATCCTAGAAAACAATTCAAAACCAACTCTTCAGTTCACTTTCTTTGTCCTTACTAGAGCTCTAAGAAGTTGCTAATCAATGTGTGCAATTACATGAAAGTACCCAGAAGTAGTATGTTCTCTTGGAGTTGAAAACAAAAACACCATGTTATCTTCATATGTTATGTAACCAAATAAAGCATGATTACAAACACTAACAAGATATTTGAGACATGGTTTGTAAAGCTAAGGTGAAGCCAACTAAAAGAACCAAATCACAACTTGTTTGGTAGAATGAAAATAGACATCACAGTTCATGTTCTACTAAAATATCATAATATCTATATAGATTTCTATCCAAGGCAAAAGTTTCTAACTTATAGATCACTTATTTACCACAGATGGATCCTAAATCCTGATTTGAACACTATCAACCAATGCAATATCACTATGTCAAATACAGAAAGCATCATACTCAAACTCAAATAAGTCAAGAGGCTATTTCCTATAACATCCATTACAAACAAATAGAACCTTTAGAATAATACAAAGAATCAATCAATTTACTCCCCTTGGATAATCAATTATATATGAGGAAAACAATCAGTTGAAACAATTGTGTCAACACAAATGAAACTGTCATGAACCCCAAAATTAGATGCAAATCTGGAAAATTGAAATAATTAAAAACGAGGAAAGCAATCAATTATGAGGCAGAATAGATGCAAATCTGGATAATTGAAGCTGCCATGAACCCCAAAGATAGCAAAGAACCCTAAATTGATACACAAAACCCCCAAATCCTTGCACATTTCAGTTCGCGGAGGAAGAAAGCTAGAACGTTAGCAATGAACATTTCAAATTTGGAAATTCCAGAAGTACACATCTAGAAAATTAACCCAGATTTGGAAAATTAGCAAAGAACCCTAGATTTGGGGTACAGGAAGAAGAGCGAGATGGTGAAAGAAACAAACCCTAGTAGAGAATCGATGTAAATGGAGTACATGAAGAAGAACGAGATGGTGGAAGAAGATGGGAAGACGATGGAGGGGGGGAAATACTTGTGAGTTGGGCGAGGACGAAGAACATCGAGAAGAGAGGTCGGGGTAATTCTGCCCAAAATCTGATAAGTCAAGGAAGATAAGCCCCAGAAGCTTTGAGATGAAGCTTATTTTTTTGCCCAGATTTCAGCCAAGTTTAGCCTCCATAAGTCCCGGTAAGCCTCGTCGCCGCCGAACACACCAATCGCCTCTGCTTCAGCCTTGAGGGCTTATCTTCCCTGATAAGCCCATATAAGCCCTCAGTTAATGCACACCGAACGAACCCTTAATATCCAATCTAATACTCCCCTTCAAGTTGGAGCATGTGGATCAACAATGCCCAACTTGCCAAGAAGGAACTGAAACGGTGTCTTGCCTAAAGCCTTGGTGATCGAAGATATCCGTAGGTTGCTGGGAGGTAGGTATGTGCGACAGCTTCACCGTGCCAGCAACCACTAAATCACGCACAAAATGACAATCAATCTCTATATGCTTCGTTCTCTCATGAAAACCGGATTTACTGCTATATGAAGAGCAGCTTGACTATCACACATCAACTGAACTGGCGTGTCATGCTTAACGCCGAGAGAGAGAAGAAGAGAGTGAAGCCAAATGATCTCCCTACAAGCGGATGCCATGGCCTTGTATTCCGCTTCTGCCGATGACTTGGATACCGTCGGCTACTTCTTCGTCTTCCAAGATATAGGCGAGTCACCTAAGGTGATGAAATAACCAGTAATGGAACGACGAGTAAGGGGACAAGAGGCCCAATCTGTAACACCTCCGACTTATGTCGGACGTGCCACACGCCAGTGACTTCAGACGTTACTGTCCAAAGTCACTCTAGGCTTTAATCAAAACAATTAAGCTTAAATAAGTATATTAAATAACGAAAGATTAAACAACGGAAGACATTTTAAATGAAACTCAACCTTTTATTCAAAGATCTCTCATTAAATGAGAATGACGATTTTACAACAGAGTGAAATTACAGCGGAAGACTTTTATAATAAACCATATTACATGACTCGTTTATAGGAATACATATTAAAATAATACTTAATAACCTTAAACATTGTCACTTAAATCCTCAACTGCAAGCCTCTTCTTCGATTGGTTACTTTAAGTCTTCGGGGACCAACCACTGATGTGCCGTATAGGGCGGATGACACCAGCCAACCATGCAAGGAATAAAACCCGGTTGGTTAGTCTAATGAAAGACTATGCAAGGGTAAAAACAGAATGGTTCAAGTGATCGTAACCGTTTAATATCATTGTCCCTCGAATAATAACTGAAGGAACGATACATAACCCGGAACTTTCACAGAATTATAAAAGAAGGTATGCAATGAAAAGAAGACTCCAAAGGAAATGAGTCTTTATAGGAAACATATGACAATTGTTTGTGAACGTTAAGTTTGCACACACTAATTTTAAAACACGACCTTGACTTATTTGGGTCCACGACCAACCTCACCGCGTAATGCGAATCCAGATTGGAAAGAGGACTTACTCTAATAAGAGTTCGGGCGGTTTCCACGTTGTACTCCTCGCCCGAGGGTATATTAATTATGTGCATAACTGTACTTATTTTATTTACTTCCAAAATGCACTTTAACGTTGAAGCTTTTAATTTCACATCTCGTAATGAGACATTGGGAATAAATCCCTTAATATTGGGAATACCTCCCGAAGATTGGCACCAGCTGAGTGCACCACCCCTATATTCGGATAGGGGTAGGTCATGACCAAAAGAGTGTTAGGGCACTTACTTCCTAACACCGACGTTATAAAAGAAACGACTAATCCTCGTAAGGAATTAGCGTTCCTACGAATACTCGTGCTAATCTAGCATTTAGTTCACATATAAATCTACACCAAAATCCATTACAGTAATATCATCTCAAATTATATAATAGCGTTGTTTCTAGCAATTTATACAACCTATTATAAAGTCATATTTTAACACATCGTTTAATTAAATCTGTTCCCAAACAGAAAATAACTTTTATCCCATCTTAATTAACAATCATTTAATTGATGATCAAGGGAAACATGGAATAATGTGTAACACCCCCAAATCTTAACTCATTTGGAAAGGTATTACCGCTAGTGACCTCAGTGTTCCTTACCGAGATCACCCAAGGCTTTACCGTTTAAATACAAATCATGAAATACAATGATACAAAATGATAACCTTATTTATATAAAACATGAGTCCCGGGATTACATCCCAATCCCGAATAGGACAAACACAGAGTTTAAATAAATTACAACGGAAGTCTTAAACAAAGTACAACGGAAGTCTTGATAAACAAATAACAGAGTAAATAAGTTACAGCGGAAGTCTTTTAAATGTATTACAAACAAGGATCTTGACCACAATGGTCATCTCCCGAGGATCTCAACCTGATTAAAGGAAATTATTAAAAACATCCAAAAATAACCGTCGTCTTCATAGCCAATCTAGTCTCCTCATCTTCGCTCTATCTGATGTGCCGAATCGAACGGATGACACCAGCCAACCATGAAGAGAACAATTGCGGTTGGTTAGTCTACTGAATAGACTATGCAAGGGTAAAAAGCAGAGTGGTTCGAATGATCGTAACCGTTTACTATCATTGTCCCTCGAGTAATAACCAAAGGAACGATACATAACCCGGCACTTTCACGGAATAACAACAAGAGGTATGCACAAGAGAAGATTCTGGAAGACTTAATCTTCACAGAAATCGACCCGAAAAGAGACTCCAAGAGATTGAGTCTTTAAGGAAATATGACAAATCTGGAACATTTAAAGAATCAGACAAACAGTGATTTAAAAGCTGACTTAGATGTTTCGGTTCACGACCAACCTCATTGCTTACAGCGAATCCAGATTGGAAAGAGAACGTACTCTGATCAAAAGTCGAGACGAGCTTTCCTAGCTGCACTATTTACTTAGCTGCACTACTCGCCAAAGGTATATTAATTATGTGCACTCGGGCACTTTATCTTATTTAATTCCAAAACCCACATCACGTTATAATCTTTTTAGATCCCTCGGGAACTAAATCCCTAAGGCAGAGTTGACTCGGAAACTAAATCCCAAGAGTCGAATCGAGAACTAAATCTCGCGGGAACTAAATCCCTCAGGCGGAATCAGGAACTAAATCCTTACAACGGCACTAAAGAAGAATGGTAGGAACTAAATCCTAACCACCAGGTTATCAAGAAACGACTAGCACTCGTACTGAGATACACAATAGCGCTCCTACGAATACTCGTTCTAACTAAACAGTTACAAACGCAACAATAACTCATATCAATGCCCTCAAGGCCAGTTACATATAAAATAGCGTTGTTCTAACAATATACAACCTATAATAATATCTGTATTAATTCACATATATATATATAATAGCGTGGTTCTAACAGATATACAACCTATTATAACATCGTATTTTAGTTTTCCAAAACAGTTAACAAAATCGTTTCCAGATGAACACAATAATCATTCCAAATTAATTACTCAGATAAACAACTGATAATTAATGTAAATATGGAACGATAAGCAAGAGCGAACCGCCACTTGCCTTAATCCGCAGAATAGAAACAAGCCTAACGACAACGGCGAGATTCCGGGCTCGACACGGGTATAGCTCCGACAGCACAACGACCTTCGAGTCGACCCATAAAAGGAATCCTAAGTTAGATCAGACATAACAAAAGTACGAATCTAAGAACGGCGAAAGAAATCGAAAGGAAAGACGCCACGACAACAACCAACCAAGCCAAAGCCACGAAGGCATTCTAGGCACTGGCGGCGGTCGCCGTTTTTGGCGGCGATCGCCGCATTCATCACGGCGGGCGCCGTAAAGAACACGGCGGTCGCCGTGAAGAACTCCGACGATAGAACGAGAGAAAAACTCACCCAAATGATGCGCGTTTCGACCCCTTTTTACCTTGCCTGGGTTCCAACCTTCGAAGGCAACCAAAAGGCTTCACAAGGGCTTCTAGAAACACCACCAACCGACACCAACGAAGCTTCTGAAAACCGGCGAAACTAACACTCCGACGAGGCGAAATTTTGGCAGAGATTCGGTGCTGGGATGGCTTAAAACTCTTCCCCCAACACCTCCTTTTATAGCCAAAGCAATGGGAACATCATCATCACCCTAGACGAGGCCGAGCAGGGCTAGATCGGCGCGGCCAGAGCTCGCCGGCGACCAACGGGTAAAGACTTCTGGGTAATCACGGCGGGCGCCGCAACTTTGCCTACGGCGGGCCGCGACGGGCGTCGTAATTACAGCGGTCGCCGTTCCTAGCCCTGGCGAGCCCAGAGTAGGAGACGATGACCTGACACCTCGGGCCCAGTGACGGCGGGCGCCGTTACTGTACGGCGGTCGCCGTTTTTGCCTTTTCCCGCCCATTCAGCTTTTGAACGAGCAAGACATTAACCCGAGATAAAAATTATCGTACGCGAACGCATATAAACATCCGAAGCACGTCGTCTGTATTTTATTTCACTGAGAAAAATATTATAGATACAGAGCACATTACAGAATGTCTCAAGCTACCTGAATTAAATCCGACGTACAAAACGGGTACTCGGGAAAATTCTCAAAATCCCCAAAATAACCTTACAGAATTACGGGGTATCACATAATGAGAAAGAGCCAACCACCACTTGCCTTAATTTAGACGAACAGAGATGTCGGGTTCCAAGATCTGGAAACAGGAATCTGAATACGGATTCCTACGACGACGACGAAACAACGATGGAACCCTAAGTTAGATTCGGTACGAACGAATAAACGATAAGAATCAAAAGGAAACAAAGCCTAAGCCGTGACAGTGGTTGTCCAAGCCACGATCGCGCTTGCTAGGGCAAGCCGCGGTCACGGTTTGAACATCCGCGGTTACGAAATTCATCCCCGCGGTCGCGGATCTCCCTTCCGACGACGGCTCCAACTCGGCTTCGAAGCTTACCGACGATGAAGATGACAACTTCTTGACTCGAACGAAGGCTCACTACAACCACCACCACTTCACACTTCCGGCGACACCAAAATCTCCAGCGAGGCTCCGACGAACGCGAGAATTCTGGCAAAGGCACAAAACGAGAGAAAGAGAGGAGTTGAGGGTTGTGGGTGAAGATCTCGGTGATGGGAGGCCCCTATTTATAGGGTAAGGGGAGTCCAACTCCGAGCAACTCAAACGCATCGAGTCCCCCACCGGCATACGTTTAAAAGCGTGAAGAAATCTGAATCGGCGTGTGATAGGGGCTAAAGTCGTTATGCCTAATCAAAGCAATCCTCAAAAACCTAACTAAGTATAGTAGGCAAGCAAGGGTCGAATCCCAAAAGGAGTTTGATGTGACTATGGGAACCATCATTTTTGAAGAAGGTCAAAAACTTGTTCCGAAGAAATGGTTCGAAACTTGGAAGGTGTCAAAACCGAAGAATCTGTCTCGTCGACACCTACTCATTATTCTGGTCATATCCGGAGCTACGAAAGTCCAATGGAGGCCCACGAATAGTCATTGGAAAGCTAAGGAAAAAATCTACAACTATCATATCAAGGTCTTCCTCAAATTCCCGGCAAAGAAACCCAGAAATCATTGGCTTTACGACAGTTCAGCAGAAGAGCCCAAGAGTTCACATTCAATGCAAGGGAGGCCAAGGGGCGCAAGGAGCTGATTTGCTGCATTGAAGACCTTGATTTGCTGCCTTGAAGACCATTAATTGGCATCCCTTAATTGCTAAAAATGTTACAAACAATTGTCTTAATTTTCTTCTTAAATTGGCGTTTTATTTGACTAGAATAATGGCTTGCAATTTATTGCATTGTGGCCGTTGGTTTTGTTGGCTATTTAGTTGATTTTTACTTCATTTGTAAGGCACGCTTGAATTGAATCAAAAAGTTTATCAAACTCTCTCTTCCCTTGCTCTAACATTCTTGCGTCAAATTTCCTTGTTGCCGAGTGTGTATATCTCTCCAACAACTTCTTTCTCAACCAAGTCTGCGTCGAGTCTTCCCTCCCCTTGAAGAACTATTTGTGAGCCAGTTGAAGTCAGACCTGTTTTTCTGGGATTTGGGTTGACGATTGCTTGAAGATCTTTCGAGCCTTCCCTTGCACCGCATCATTCCCGATCCTTGATTAACATCAGAGGTAGCAATCTTTCTAAGTGCAAAAGTTGTATGTCAAATGTAACAAAGGGGGGTTTTTGGTTTGTTTGTCAAATAACAAAGTAAATAAAAGCAAAGGATGTAATCAATTGATGAGAAATAACTTAGCCAGACAAATATCCATCATTCATTTGAATGGTTGATCCTAGATTATCTCAATTCCTTCCTATGAATATTCTTATCCTTATTCTGAAATAGTTACCAGTCCAACTAGTCTTGGTAACCCTAACTATCTAACGCACAAGAAACTATCAAGATTTAGAACAATAGCAGCAGAAAGCATAGGAATTAACCAGGATACATGCAACACCACAACTCGCAGCATTTAACACATAATCAATTCTCTTCACAATAAACTAGTCCAACTAGTCCTAGAATATCATGTTTGCTACACAAGATAAGGGTTTTCAACTAGAAATATTCAAACCCTAACAATAGACAATTACTAATATCAACTAGTTGATCATGCCAGTCAAATCAGCAAGAATCAATAGGAATAAGCACAAAGAGAAGATATATAATCAAAGGAAAGGAAATAGAGTTATAATCTCACAACCAAATACAAACGAAGGCTTCAATCGTCGGACTAAGCAAATGTTGCTTAGTTCTTCATAGTCTTGAAACACAAAAACTCAAAGGGAAAAACTGAACGATAATTGTAAACTAGACTGAATAGTAACTAATGAAAGGAGGCTGTTAACTAATAGGTTATAAAACCCTAGCAAACCTAATTCTAAAGATAGAAAATAATATCTTTCCAAAAAGAAATAAAACAGAATAAAAGAAATAAAAGAAAAGGAAATAAAATAAAATAATAAACTCGGATCTTCAGACGAAACTTCTCGCGCGCGTCTGACAACGATTTCCGCGACCGCGGAAAATTCTCTGTAAAGCTCTCGCGTCTTCTTGTTCTCTCTTCGCTCCGTGTTGTTCCGCGACCGCGGCGATGATTTTCGCGATCGCGGAAAAGCTCATGTAGCTCTTCTTCAGCTCCTTCTTCGTCTTCTCTGGTGGCTTTCTCCTCCATCTTCTTAAGTCTTCATTTAATCTCTTCAAAACCACCAATTCAACACTTCTACTCCTCAACTCCATTCTCCACAATTGTGCTCTAAACCCATCCAAATGGTACCTAAAACTCTGATAACAACTCCTAGTTAAACCCTACAAAGTAGCGCTGATCAAATTCTCCCATGCTTAAACCTTGCTCGTCCTCGAGTAAGCTAATAGAAACCTACTCCTCCAATGAAATACCCAAGGTCTCAGGAAGCACAGCAAAACTATCTCCACTAAGAATTGCACCTAAACCTGAATCTCCAAGGCATCAACACATCAACACAACACAACACAACACAACACAACACAACACAACACAACACAACACAACACAACACAACACAACACAACACAACACAACACAACACAACACAACACAACACAACACAACACAACACAACACAACACAACACAACACAACACAACACAACACAACACAACACAACACAACACAACACAACACAACACAACACAACACAACACAACACAACACAACACAACACAACACAACACAACACAACACAACACAACACAACACAACACAACACAACACAACACACCACACCACAACACACCACACCACACCACAACACAGCACACCACAACACAACACAACACAACACAACACAGCACAACACAGCACAGCACAACACAGCACAACACAACACAACACAACACAGCACAGCACAACACAACACAGCACACAACAGCACAGCACAGCACAGCACAACACAGCACACCACAACACAGCACACCACAACACAGCACAACACAGCACAACACAGCACAACACAACACAACACAACACAACACAACACAACACAACACAACACAACACAACACAACACAACACAACACAACACAACACAACACAACACAACACAACACAACACAACACAACACAACACAACACAACACAACACAACACAACACAACACAACACAACACAACACAACACAACACAACACAACACAACACAACACAACACAACACAACACAACACAACACAACACAACACAACACAACACAACACAACACAACACAACACAACACAACACAACACAACACAACACAACACAACACAACACAACACAACACAACACAACACAACACAACACAACACACAAGCTTAAAGGAAAGCAGAGTACTTCCCCCAAGCTTATCCCGAACACCATAGAGTGAAAGTAACCATCTAATCCTAGCCTCCATCTATCTTCTTATACCTCCCAGAGTGACCTACCCGAATCCTCCTTATAACTCCTCTTCTTATGTCACCACGCCAGGAAAAACGAGGAATCCTAATAAATTATTAGGATTCCTCGTTTTGCCGAGGCGCCCTTTCGGGTTTTCACCAAGCCACTCATTTCATTTTTCAATAGATGGGCTCACATAAAACTCACATCACTCTTGACCTCTTATTTCCCCAGCCTAATGCTGGTCCAAGCCACCTGCTTATTACCTAAGCCGTCCTTTCGGGTTTTCGACTTATCCCAAGATTTTAATTTTTGTCTTTTTTCAATTTTTGACTTTTTTTCTTTTTCATTTTTTTTCCTTTTCAGACGACTAGCAAGTATAGATCACTCCCCCATGCTTAAACATTGCATTGTCCTCAATGTAATGAAAGACAAAAAGATGAAGCACATGGAAAAGCAGAAAAGTACTCACAACCGTCGCCGAGGTAGCCTGGATGTGGAAGTTGGGGCTGGCGGTAAATCAATGAGAGCACATGTCTCTAGTGTTGCGGCGATCCTTCTCAAATAAACTCCACGGGCAACCAAATAAGAGCCACTGAACGGTGTAGTGGTATATCGAGGAAAACGGGGTTGCACGGGCCTTCAACGAACACAGAATGGAGCCCGAATGGAATCGTGTAGTGGGCTCTGGTGTTCCTCCTCGTCAGCTGTCGAATGTCGGGCCATCATCGGTGCCAATTAAAAATGTGGGGCTAATGTCTCCTCCTTGGCAACATGATGCGCGTCACTTCTCAAAGTAGAACTCGGTCAGCTGGGCCTTCGGTAAAACTTTTTTTTCTTCATTTTTTTTTCAAGTAAGGGAGACTTACAGTGGTTTTTCCGCGATCGCGGAGGATTCTCCGCGCCCGCGGAAAAGTTTTTGGTGCGAGGACACCGTCTTCAAATTTTTTTTTTTCCGGGTCCCCTACCTGCAGGTTAGTCTAGAAACAAAAACGAAACAAAACAAATAAAAACATGAAACGAAAAGACATGAAAATAAATACATACCTCGGGTTGCCTCCCGAGCAGCGCCTTGGTTATTGTCGTGGCTCGACTTGGTGCTCTCCCACTCAACTTGGGTTGCTCACATCAACCGAACACTTGGCATCAATATCAGGAGGGTGTCTCTTTGCATCGTCTATGTTGAATCCGACCCTCACCCCGTCAAACTCCATTGTGAGCGAATCACTACTCACATCAATCTTGGTTTTCGCCGTGTTCATGAACGACCTACCTAGCATCACAGGGGCTGCATTTTTGTCTTGCCCCGTATCCATCACAAAGAAGTCCGCAAGGAAAATAAGTGTATCAACTTCTACCAGCACATCATGCACAACTCCTTTGGGATACACATAGGAATTGTCCGCCAATTGGATCACTATCCCCGTCTTCTGTAATGGTCCGAACTCTAAAGATTCATACAGTGAGAGAGACAACATATTGATAGATGCACCCAAATCCAGCATGGCTTTGTTGAACGTGGTGTCACCTATCGTGCAGGGAATAGTGAACATGCCTGGGTCACTGCACTTCTTAGGCAACCGCTTTTGCAGCATAGCGGATACATTTTTACTGACTTGGACTTTCTTTTTCTCCTTCACCACTTTCTTTCTCTTTATCTTGCACAGCTTGATGTGAATCAAGGATCGGGAATGATGCGGTGCAAGGGAAGGCTCGAAAGATCTTCAAGCAATCGTCAACCCAAAGCCCAGAAAAACAGGCCTGACTTCAACTGGCTCGTTCTCTCTCGTCTGAGATCGGAATGAAGTCATTCAAAATCCCAGAGTTAGATCTTGAAGTCTAGTTTATTCCCTCAAAATTGTAGAATTTTATGGGTAGGGAATAAAAAGATACGCCAGTTCTACTGAGAGGCTGTCGAAAGTTCCGGGAAGGAAATCTGCGATGGTGCGAGTGGAGTTTGGGATGGCTCGTAATGGTGATGGATTTGAGGATGGATGAGATGGATTATGGAGGCACCTTTGGTAGGCGTTCTTGGTGTGGGATGTTGGCTCACGAATAGTTCTTCAAGGGGAGGGAAGACTCGACGCAGACTTGGTTGAGAAAGAAGTTGTTGGAGAGATATACACACTCGACAACAAGGGAATTTGACGCAAGAATGTTAGAGCAAGGGAAGAGAGAGTTTGATAGACTTTATGTTTAGGGTTTAACCAAGTTTCACATGCTAGATTTTGTAAGTTTTGAACTTGACTTTTATTGTTTAGGAATTACAAACAAAGTTTTAGATAATAGATTTTATTTCTAGGATTTAGGGTTTAGAATGCGAGATGCTCGTTACAAGAATGTTGACACGTAACGTGTGGGACTCTTCAACATGTAACGTGTGAACCCATAACCAGTTTGTGGTTGTTAAGGGCCTTCTGTAAAATGGCACGGTTTAGTGCACGGTTTGTCACAAACCGTGCCATTTAGCAGAATCTTATTTCTTAAAGGGAATTATGGTTTTACAATTTATAATTAGTCCACTACTTGATGAGATGATTCCATGTGTATGCAGACGAACTATTATTTGTATGAGGGATTAAACAATATTTTCCTCGATGACTGAAGCACCCCACAGAAGACATTTTCTGTTTGGGAAACACCTCATCAACCGCTGCCGGAATGGAACACACCATCTGAGTGTAAAACAACTATTGAGATACCATCCTTATCACTTGGATCGTTTGACTATTCTCATCCAGGTTAATAATATTCGTACACGAACGACTTCTTAACCCAAAAAATACATTAACTGTATTTTATATTACTCAAAAAAATTATTACAGAGATCAAACATCTTACAAAATGTCCATACTTCTCTGAATTTAATCTGACTTGTAATATAGGCATTAGAAAGTTCAAAATTTACCCTTATAAAATGAGGATATTACATTACCTCCCCCTTAAAAGAAGTTTTGACCCCGAAACTTAGGTCGTAAACATCTCGGAAAAGCATCTACGCATATCCTCTCTAGTCTCCCAGGTAACTTCTTCGGTCCCTGACTTGGACCACAGAATTCGTACCAATGGTACGATCTTGTTGCGCAAGTGCTTCTCGCGGCGCTCGAGAATACGCACATGTATCTCTTCATAAGTACCATTTGCTTGAATCTCGATGTCTTCATAACTCAGCATATGAGACTCATCTGGTACGTACTTCCTCAACAAGGATACGTGGAACACATTATGCACTACATGCGCCGATGGCGGCAATGCCAAACGGTACGCAAGGGATCCCACTCTATCGAGGATTTCAAATGGTCCCACGTAGCGAGGGTTAAGCTTCCCACGCTTACCAAATCTGAACACGCCTTTGGATGGCGAGACTCTGACAAAGACCTTGTCGCCAACTTCAAATTCAACATTCCTACGTCTTGGATCGGCGTAAGACTTCTGTCGATTTTGAGCGGTCAATATTCTTTGTCTGATCAAAGCAATATCTGAAGCAGTTCTCTCGACCAACTCTGGTCCGAGTAAAATCTTGTCGGCATTCTCATCCCAACAAATTGGCGATCTACACTTTCAACCATACAAAGCTTCAAATGGAGCCATCTTGATAGTAGCGTGCCAGCTATTATTGTACGTGAACTCGATTAGACTTAAACTGTCCTCCCAGCTAGTCGGACGGTCAAGTACACATGCTCTCAACATATCTTCCAGGGTCTGGATAGTCCTCTCAGACTGTCCATCTGTCTGAGGATGAAATGCAGTGCTGAACCTTAGCTCGGTTCCCATGGCCTTGTGGAGTTCCTTCCAGAATATCGATGTAAAACGGCCATCACGATCCGATACAATGGTCTTAGGAATACCATGTAAGCGGACAATGTCGTGCAAAAACACTTCAGCTAGCTTTTGGACTCCCCAAGTTGACTTAATAGCCACGAATTGAGCACTCTTCGTGAGCTTGTCAATGATAACCCAAATAGCATCTTTCTGACTCCTAGTCTTGGGTAATCCTGTGACGAAATCCATTGCGATATCTTCCCATTTCCATTCTGGAACTGGAAGAGGTAGCAATTCATCACCTGGTCTACAATGTTCTATCTTGACATTCTGAAAAAAAAGCATTTCGCCACGAATTCTGCCACATCCCACTTCATGTTGGGCCACCAGAACTTCATTCTGAGGTCCTTGTACATTTTACTAGAGCCTGGATGTACAGAATAAGCTGATGAATGAGCTTCCCTCATCACCAATTGGCGAAGACCATCAACGTCAGGCACACAAACTCGGTTTTGAAACCAGAGTGATCCGTCCTCCTGAATCACAAAACCGAGAGCTTTCCCGTTCAATGCTTCACAGCTCAACTTTACCAAAACTATATCATCAATTTGTTTTTCTCGAATCTGATCAAGTAGTGTAGCCTGAATTTTCAACATACTCAGGTATCCTCTACGTTGATCATACAAGAGTTCAGCTTCACACACCATTTGATTTAGCTTGGCTTGAGTAGTGAGGAGAGCTACTACTGTCTCGTGCGGTGTCTTCCGGCTCAGTACATCGGCTACTACATTAGCCTTGCCCGGATGATACAGCAATTCAAGATCATAATCTTTGAGCAGCTCTAACCAGCGTCGTTGCCTCATGTTCAACTCTTTCTGAGTGAATACGTACTTGAGACTCTTGTGGTCGGTGAAGACTTGGCATTTCACACCATAGAGATAATGCCTCCAAATCTTCAACGCGAACACTACCGCCGCTAGTTCCAGATCATGCGTCGATAGTTTTCTTCATAGGTTTTCAGTTGCCTTGATGCATAAGCAATCACCTTGCCTTTCTGCATCAACACACATCCTAAACCATTCTTAGAAGCATCACTATAGACTACATATCCGTTATTTCCTTCTGGTAATGCTAACACTGGTGCCGAGGTCAATCGTCGTTTCAATTCTTGAAAATTGGCCTCGCACTTGTCAGTCCAGACAAACTTCTTATGGACCTTGCGGAGTAAACCGGTCATGGGTAGAGCGATCTTGGAAAATCCCTCTACAAACCATCTATAATATCCGACAAGTCCAAGGGAACTGCGTACCTCTTTCACATTCTGAGGCCGCTTCCAGTTGGCTACCGCCTCAATCTTATGGGGATCAACCATCACCCCATTCTCGTTGATCACATGGCCTAAGAAAGCCACTTCCTTAATCCAGAAGTCACACTTAGATAATTTAGCATATAGCTCATTTTGTCTAAGGATTGACAACACAATCCGCAGGTGTTCCTCGTGAACTTCCTCGTTCGGGGAATAAATCAAAATATCATCAATGAAAACCACAACGAACTTATCTAGGTACTGATGAAAGCATCGATTCATCAGGTCCATGAAGACCGCTGGAGCATTGGTAAGTCCGAATGACATAACTACGAACTCATAGTGGCCATACCTTGTCCGGAATGCAGTCCTCGAAATATCTTCCTCACGAATTCTGAGCTGATGGTAACCAGATCTCATATCGATCTTGGAAAAGACTTTAGCTCCTTGCAACTGATCTAGCAGATCGTCAATCCTTGGCAAAGGATACTTGTTCTTGATCGTGACTTTATTCAACTCTCGGTAGTCGATACAAAGCCGAAACGATCCATCTTTCTTCTTGACAAACAAGACCGGAGCACCCCAAGGCTATGCACTCGGTCTTATATAGCCTTTGTCGAGAAGATCCTCTAACTGCTTTTTCAATTCCTGCATCTCAGCAGGGGCCATTCTGTACGGTGTTTTAAAAATCGGAGCAGTACTTGGTTCAAGATCAATTGAAAACTCTATAATACGATGCGGGGGTAATCCATGAATCTCTTCCGGAAAGACATCCGGAAATTCCCGAATCACAGGAATATCAAGAACTGATGGTTCATCTTTCGTGGGCTCGTCCAGATAGCAAAGGTACCCGACACAACCCTGACGAAGTAGCTTAAACGCAGCCATTGAGTTTATAAGCCTACCATTATCAGCGTCATTCCGACCTTTAAACTTGCACACACTCTGGGCCCCAGATGACACCGTCACTATTCTCGAACTAAAATCGATCACTGCCCCATGGCGTGTCAGCTAATCCATACCGAGGATAATGTCGTAGGGATCCATGGCAATACAGATCAAATCTGCCTCGAATTTCTTACCCTGGATGGTAATCAGAAACTCGGACAGACACTTAGTTCCTACTAAGCGTTCATTATTAGGAAGATTCACAACGAAAGGCTCACAAACTTCGTTGCAAACTAAACCTAACTTACTAACACAATTTTCTGAAATGAAGGAATGGGTAGTACCCGAATCAAACAGTATGCATACAAGAGTAGAGTGATGGTAGATGGTACCTTGATCAATCGGTGCATTAGGTCCATCAGCCTCACGCATGTAACACCCCCAATTTATATCGGAGATATTACATGCCAGTGACCTCAGACTTTACCGTCCAAAGTCATCCCAGGCTTTTCCAGAATGATTAAGCTTAAATACATAACATAATTACATAATAATGGAAAGATTAAACAACGGAAGACTTTAAATTACACAGTGGGAGACTTTAAAGAGCCAACTTATAACATGGCTAAATTATGAAGATACATTGAAGTAACACTTTAACAATCTTAAAACACTTAACAACTTAAAACACTGACTTTTAAATCTTCGTCTGCAAGCTTCTTATCATTCAATAGGTTACTTAAACTCCGGGAAACAACTCCTGATGTGCCGAAACGGACGGACGGTACCAACCATGACGATGCAGATAACAAAAATACAGCGGGTTAGTCTACTGAATAGACTAGCAAGGGTACAAAGCAGAGTGGTTCGAGTGATCGTGACCGTTTACTATCATTGTCCCTCGAATAATAACCGAAGGGACGATATATAACCCGACACTTTCACGGAATGATTTAACAATTAAGATATGCACCGAAGAGAAAACTCCAACTGAAATGAGCCTTATGGGAAATTATGACAACTGCTAGGGGACATTAAAGTTACACACACAAATGATTTAAAAGTTGACTGAGATGCTTCAGTTCACAACCAACCTCATCGCATACAGCAAATCCAGATTGAAAAGAGAACGTACTATGATCAAAGTCGAGACGAGTTTTCCTAGCTGCACTATAACTTAGCTGCACTACTCGCCAAAGGTTTATTAATCATGTGCACTCGGGCACATATCTTATTTAATTACAAAACACACTTTACTGGAACACGTTAATGTTATTAAGAGCGGTACACAACTTAAATCTCAGGGTGACAATCATGTCGACCCAAATTAACACAACACACAAAACACACACACGAGACTTAACATTATTCCGAGAACAACGGAGTTATTATTATTACACAGGGTGATCTTACGTTCACCCAGATTACACTGCCACAATGCTTATACTTTAAATTACAGGATGCCAGTTACGTCCACCCCAATTGTACTAGCTAAGTGCTTAATACACAGGACTGCAATTAAGCTCATCCAATGGCGCTTGCAAGACGCTTAAACACTTCAGATCCTTAAAGGTGGATAAGAAGCATAGGTCATGACCCTTAAATTATTATTCGGAAATTATCCCGAGGAATATTACGATTTAAAGAAACGACAAATCCTTATTTGGATTAGCGTTCCTACAAACATTAAGTTATAAAGAAATGACTAATCCTTACTTGGATTAGCGTTCCCACAAACACTCGTGTTAACTAAACAGTCCAACACAACAATTAATCACATTAAAGCCATCCAGGCAATCAACTTAAACATAGAGATAATAGAAACGGCTAATCCTTACTTGGATTAGTTTTCCTACTAACCCACATGCTATTCTAGCATAGAGATTAATTTCACAATAATACCATCATGGTAATTATCACATATAATAGCGTTGTTCTAATAAATATACAACCTATTATAACATTACTTTTAATCACGTTTATTTATGAAATTAGTTCCCAAGCAAAACAACAGTTCACTCCAATTTAATTAACAATTAAATAATTGATAATTAATGAAACATGGAATGATTAAGCAAGAGCGAACCGCCACTTGCCTTAATCCGCAGATCTGGAACAAAGCAGAGACAACGGGATTCCGGGCTCGACACAGGTATAGCTCCGACAGCACAACGACCTTCGAGTCGACCCACAAAGAAACCATAAGTTAGATTCGACAAACAATACCGATACTACGAAAGGACGAAAGGAATTGACGTAAATGAAACCCGAACAAAGGCCTCAGAAGCCAACGACAACTCCCGACCACAACCACCTCGCCGGCGGGCGCCGTAACAATTCTGGCGGGTGCCGCCTCAAGCACGGCGGGCGCCGCTCCACCACGGCGGGCGCCGCTCCACCACGGCGGGCGCCGCTCCACCACGGCGGGCGCCGCTCCACCACGGCGGGCGCCGCTCCACCACGGCGGGCGCCGCTCCACCACGGCGGGCGCCGCTCCACGGCCTCCCTTCTCCGGCGATCGCCGCATCACCACGGCGGCTGGCCTCCTTCAACACGGCGGTCGCCATTCACCACGGCGGGCGCCGTTCCTGGCGGCGGTCGCCGTTCCTGGCGGCGGTCGCCGTCTCCCTGGCGGCGGTCGCCGTCGCTGAACGGAAACTAAAAATACGAGGGGAAATCTTACCCGCGATGCTCGATTTGGCTCATCTTTCGCCTTGCTTTGCTTCTAGGCGTCCGAGGGTCTCCAAGGCTTCACTTGGCCACCGGAAACGACACCAAACGAGCCTCCAACGATCCACGAGCCTTCCCGGAGAGAGCGTTTTCTTTGAGAGCATTTTTTAGAGTCGAGAATTTGAGAGCGCTTCCGCGTCTTTCGCACCCTCTTCCACCCTCACCCAACACCTCTATTTATAGAAGAAATTAGGGTTCCTTGCCTCTTGGACAATATCCAAACCCTTTTGCCCCTTGGACAATGGCTCTTGGACAAAAACCTTTGGATAAAGAATCTTGTACTATTGCCCATTAGATAACAACTCTTGGGCAATAAACTTGTACCAATCTTAATCCGCGTTAACAAAAGTCATACACGAACGAGTACGAACTTCCAAAACATGTCGACTGTATATTATTTCACTGAGAAAAATATTACAGATACAAAGCACATTATAGAATGTCTTCAACTTTCTGAATTAAATCCGACGTACTAAACGGGTGTTCGGGAAAATCCATAATTCCCAAAATAGCCTTACAAAATTATGGGGTATCACAACGCATCTCATACAGGCGCTGACCCTGACCTCCTGAAGTTGCTGGGGCTTTTCCTTTGTTCTGGGCAGTTGTCTGTATCGAAGGACTAGGAGTCGTTGCTGGTTTGAACATGGGTCGGTTACTCTGCCTAACAGACCCCTGATGCGACTCTGCTCCTTTCTGCTTTCCCTGCCAACAGAACTTTTGCAAATGCCCCTCAGTCCCACAGCCAAAACACGTCTTCTTCTCCTTTGGACATGCGATGCTTTTGTGCCCAGCGTCACCATAGTTATAACACTGAATCGAACTCTTGCCCTGACCCGATTGTTGTGTCAACCCGTCTTGCGTTCTACCCGTTTTCGCCTTGCTAGATTTAGCAAAGTTGGACGGTGGCGCAGGACGTTTGAATCCACTCGCCTGAGGTTGATTTTGCGTCGACCTCTAGCGATTCTTTCTCTTGGTCGACTCATCCAGAGTCACCTCCAACTTGTAAGCCGCATCCACATATTGCTCCAAGGTAGAGCAATTGTGGCTCAACATCATTGGCTTAATCTTTGGGCTCATCCACTCGTGAAAATGCCAGATTTTCTATTCTTCACTGGATACTTCCGATCCAGCGTACCGCAACAAGTGATTGAACTTAGTTGCCAGCTCATTCACCTTTAACCCTTCAGTCTTAGGGTAGAGAAATTCCTTGTGCTTTTCCTCCCTCATTGCCCGAGAGAAGAATCGGTCAATCATCTTGGTCTTGAACATTTCCCAATTCAAATCAGGGCTATCAGCAAGACCAGTGTTTTCCCACCACTCACTAGCATCTCCTTTCAGTTGAAGAGAAGCTATGTGCACCTTCTCAGCCTCAGTGCACTCCACACTGCGGAACAACCGCTCCATGTGGGAAAACCAATGCGTCACTTTAACTGGTTCACCCTTCCCATTAAAGTTGTCAGGTCTTATAGAATTTATGTCTTTCAGCGCTCGGCCACAATCATTCCTGCTCCTAACCACATTCTCCTGGTGCAAAGGTACATGAGTTTCCTGTTCTCCAACTCCCGGGGTCGCTGAGGATGCCGGCACATCTTGCGCCTGAGGCATATTCGGGTGTAGGACATCGCTCATTACTTGCATGAAAATTCCTCGAATTTCTGCAACGGCCGCTTCATCAAATATCCTTGGAGCGTTGGCCTGAGCTTGGCCATCGCCCTCTGGATTATTGTGAGAAACAGACTCGTGTTCCTCCCCAGGGTTCGCAACATTCCTCACGTTTGGTCTGGGGTCATTACTCGGCCCAACATCAGCACGGATAGTGTCCCTCGTGTTCGCCATCTATTTACCGATCAAATTCCAAGGATTTCATACATTAATATCTTCCAATGTACTTAACGTAATGAAATCAACTTAGAAGAGATCAAACTAGGTAAATTTTCATTAGGTGAACTTCAAACCGAGTTACTAGGTTCTACAACCTCAAATCATAACGAGAGAGCTGGGAATTCAAGCCTTACTGGAGATGGCGAAACCACCTCGGCTTCTTTCGAGTCCTTCTGAAGAGAAACGAAAGCACTCAGAATCCATGAGCGACAACATAAAATTAGTCTTTCTAGATATGGAAGTTAGCTTTCCATATCAGACTAAAGAGAAGACACGACTATAAACGGTATTTAACAATTTTATTTTAAAAGTTCAGAGCCTCCAAAACATTTTCGAAAACGAGTAAATGGTTCATGAAATTCCAAAATCGTTTTAAAACTTTTGGCTCTGATACCAGATCTGTAACACCCCCAAATTTCAATCTGTTTGGAAATGTATTACCGCTAGTGGCCTCGGTTTCCACACCGAAGCCACCCCAGACTTTACCGGTTTAAACACAATTCATAAACAACGGTTAAGATATAAACATCAACACCTTTAATTAAAACATATGTCTGGGGATTACATCCCAATCCCCATAGGACAAAACATAGTATTTAGCGGAAGTCTTTATAAATATAACTACATGGGTCTTGATCATAAAGATCACCCGCCAAGGATCGTAGCCTGATAAACCATTAAAACACCGTTACTTTTATAGTTGTTCTAGCCTCCATTCCTCGGATGCTTATCTGATGTGCCGAATCGAACGGATGACACCAGCCAACCATGTAGAGAACAATTACGGTTGGTTAGTCTAATGAAAGACTACGCAAGGGTACAAAACAGAGTGGTTCGAAGTAGTCGTATTAGGTTAAACTCATCGTTTCTCGAATTAAAACCGATGACGATAGTCAACCATCATACTCCTACTGGAATATATCAAAAGGTATGATCAAAGGGAGATTTTGGAGACCAGGTCTCACAGCAATCAACCAAAAGGAAGACTCCAAAAGATTGAGTCTTATAGGAAACATGACAATGTTGGGGAACATTGAAAATCTCATACAAGCGTTCAAAAACGACTTGATGTTTCGGTTCACAACCAACCTCACCGCTTAACGCGAATCCAGATTGGAAAGAGAACGGTACTCTGATCAAAGTCAAGACGAGTTTTCCTAGCTGCACTATTCCCTAGCTGTACTACTCGTCTGAGGTTTATTAATCATGTGCGCTCGGGCACTTATCCTTTTTAATTCCAAAACGTACATCACGTTATAGGCTTTTAATTATATGTCTGTCGACAGCGGGACATACTTCTGATAGGGACGAATCCCAAGTTTGTAGCACCAGCTTCGTGCCATCATCTCTATACCAAGTACAGAGAAAGGTCATGACCCACCAAATGGTCTTTGAGTTTAGAACCCTTAGCACCATTTTCATTATCAAGAAACGACTAGACCTCAATTAGTCCATCGCTCCTACGAATACTCGTGCTAACTAAACAGTCCAAGCACAACAATAATCATATCAAAGCCCTCAGGCCAAAATATATATCTATAATAGCGTTGTTCTAACAGATATACAACCTATTATAATATCATATTCCTTTTATATCATTTAATAAAATTGTTCCCAACAAAATAGTAAATCATTCCAAATTAATTAACAATCAAACCATTGATAATTAATGGAAATATGGAATGATGAGCAAGAGCGAACCACCACTTGCCTTAGATCAGTCGAAAGCTTGAACGAAGCTTAGGAACAAGAGGTTTCCGAGTCTGGAACTGGGACGGATCCTGGATGTTAAATCCTTCTGGAACGACCCATAATGAGACCCTAAGTTAGATTCGACAATAGCTAGTACAAATCTAAAGAATAACGAACGTAATCAAAGGGAACAGAGCCCGATCAAAAGCCACAGAAGCCAAGGCCAAAACATGCCAAGGTCCTGTCGGCGGCGGTCGCCGCTACGAACAGGTCAGAAACTTTTGAAAAGAAGAATTCTCACCGACGTCGATCGGTTTGCTTCTCCTTTGGTTTGCTTTGGATTCTAAGCTTCCTAAGGCCACCAAAGCTTTACTTTGAGATCAACCAAACTCAAGAACGAAGCTTTGACGAAGCTTCGAATATTTCCGACGAGATGATGGGTTTTCCGGCGAGATTTTGGAAGAGAAAGGGCGAGTTCAGACGGGCTCGAATTCGTCTTCATTCTCTGTATATATAACCCAAGCAAGGAGGAGAAGCAGCCAACTGCGTTGCCCGACCAACTGGACGTCCTCCGAGGCGTTAACGGCGCGAGTTTCCAGCTCCGGCGATGTCAGAGATATTGGCGGCGGTCGCCGCCGACGACAGAAGGTCGCCGCTCGATTTGTGCCTGGCGGCGGTTGCCGCTTTGGCCAATTCTTATCTGATTTGTCGTCCGGGTTAATAATATTCGTACACGAATGACTTCTTAACCCAAAAAATACATTAACTGTATTTTATATTACTCAAAAAAATTATTACAGAGATCAAACATCTTACAAAATGTTCGTACTTCTCTGAATTTAATCTGGCTTGTAATATAGGCATTAAAAAGTTCAAAATTTACCCTTATAAAATGAGGGATATTACAGAGATGATGCGTTGATATGCTCTTTGGAGAGCAAGGAAGAATCTTGGGTGTTAGATTCTAGAGCATCGTTTCATGCTACTTCGAAGAAAGAGTTCTTTGAGAGTTATGTCCAGGGGAACCTTGGAAACGTATACCTTGGCGATGATCAACCTTGTTCAATTATCGGTAAAGGCGTAGTGAAAATCAAGTTGAACGGCTTTGTTTGGGAGCTAAAAGACGTTCGACACATTCCTGTTCTAAGGAAGAACTTGATATCAGTAGGGCAGTTGGCTAGCGAAGGCTACAATACAAACTTCGATGGTGATAAATGGAAGATTTCAAAGGGTGCAATGACAGTTGTCTAGGGCAAAAAGAGCGAAACTATTTACATGACGGCAGAGGCATGTTGCTCAATTGCAGTTGCAGTAGGAAATGAAGATTCCAAGATGTGGCACCAGAGACTTGGCCACATGAGTGAGAAATGGATGAAACTTTGCATTCGAAGGGGAAACTCTCATGCCTACGTTCAGTAGAGATAGGCATGTGCAAAGATTGCATACTTGGAAAGCAGAAGAGAGTAAGCTTTCAAACAAATGGCAGAACCCCAAAGAAGGATCGGCTAGAGCTTGTCCACTCCGATGTTTGGGGGCCAACGACCACTTCTCCCATTGGCGGAAAACACTATTTTGTAACTTTCATCGATGATCACTCTCGGAAAGTATGGGTTTACTTTCTAAAACACAAGTCTGAAGTTTTTGAGGCTTTCAAGAGATGAAAAGCTATGGTCGAAAATGAGACAGGCGTGAAAGTTAAAAGGCTTAGAACCGACAATGGTGGAGAATATGTAGACACCATGTTTAAAATCTTTTGCTATGAGCACGGGATCCGAATGGAAAGAACGGTTCCGGGTACACCTCAACAAAATGGTGTAGCTGAACGTATGAACCAAACGTTGACAGAAAGAGCCAGAAGTATTCGTATTCAGTCAGGTCTACCGAAGCAGTTCTGGGAAGAAGCGGTCAATACAGCAACTTACTTGATCAATCGAGGTCCATCGGGTCCATTAGATCACCAAATACCAGAAGAGGTGTGGAGCGAAAAAGAGATAAAACTTTCGCATTTGAAAGTTTTTGGTTGTATAGCATATGTGCATATTAGTGATCATGGTAGGAATAAGCTTGATACGAAATCTAAGAAATGCACTTTCATCGGCTATGGCGAGGATGAGTTTGGCTACCGCATTTGGGATGATCAAAAGAAGAAGATGATCCGTAGCAGAGATGTGATTTTCAACAAAACGGTCATGTATAAGGAAATGAATAAAAGTGATGCCAACGACTCAGAGCAGAGTGAGCCAGTATTTGCAGATGTAGATTATGTTCCAGATAGTCCTGTGATAGAATCAGTCGTAACAAGTCCTCATCCAGAGGAAGTCGTTAGACAAAGTAGTACACAACAATCAGACACACCACAATCTCCTACTCCAGCTCCTGTATTGAGAAGGACTTCTCGGCTTCCTGTGCCTAATAGAAGATATATGAATTATCTGTTGTTAACTGATGGAGGGGAGCCCGAATGCTATGATGAAGCTTGCCAAACCAGTGATGCAAACAAGTGGAAGCTTGCGATGAAAGACGAGATGCAGTCTTTGATTTCAAACCAGACATGAGAACTTGCTGAGTTGCCCATAGGGAAGAAGGCACTTCACAACAAATGGTTGTATCGGGTGAAAGATGAGCATGATGGCTCTAAGAGGTACAAAGCTCGACTAGTTGTCAAAGTATTTCAGCAAAAAAAGGTGTTGAATACACATAGATTTTTGCTCCCGTTGTGAAGCTCAATACTATCAGATCAGTGTTGAGTATTGTTGCCATTGAAGATCTCCATCTTGAACAGTTAGACGTGAAGACTGCATTTCTTCACGGGGACTTGGATGAGGAGATATACATGCACCAGCCAAAAGGTTTCTCTAAAAATGGAAAAGAGAAGATGGTGTGCAAACTTAAGAAGAGTTTGTATGGCCTAAAGCAAGCTCCAAGACAGTGGTACAAGAAGTTTGACGGCTTCATGCACAAGGAAGGTTTCCAGAAGTGTAACGCCGACCACTGTTGCTACTTCAAAAGATATCAGTCCAGTTATATCATTTTACTCTTATATGTCGATGATATGTTAGTAGCAGGTTTTGATATGGATGATATCAGAAGGTTGAAGCATCAATTGTCAAAGGAGTTTGACATGAAGGACTTGGTTCCAACAAAGAAGATTCTTGGAATGCAAATTACAAGAGACGAGCATAGAAGGACTTTGCAGTTATCTCAGTCAGAGTACATCAAACGTGTTTTGCAAAGGTTCAACATGGGTAATGCCAAACCAGTTGGTACACCTATGGCAAGCCATTTTCGCTTATCCAAGGATCAGTCCCCTAAGACAGAGGAAGAAAGAGAGTTCATGGCCAAGGTTCCTTATGCCTCGGCCATCGGGAGTTTGATGTACGCGATGGTCTGTACAAGACCAGATATTGGACATGCAGTGGGAGTTGTCAGCAGGTTTATGTCAAATCCAGGGAAAGGTCACTGGGAAGCAGTGAAATGGATTTTGAGGTGTCTACAAGGCACGACAGAGAAATGTTTGTACTTTGGTAAGGATGAACTAAAAGTGCAAGGCTATGTAGATGCAGACTTTGGAGGTGAAGTGGATCACCAGAAAAGCACCACCGGTTATATATTCACGGTTGGAAATACAACGGTTAATTGGATGTCGCAATTACAGAAGATTGTTGCTCTATCGACTATAGAGGCTGATTATGTAGCCGTGACTGAAGCCAGTAAAGAGATGATGTGGCTTCAAGGTTTGTTAACTGAGCTCGGATTCGTGCAAGAGAATAATGTGTTGTACAATGATAGTCAGAGTGCAATACACTTGGCAAAGAATTCAGCATTTCATTCAAAAACCAAGCACATTGGACTTCGATACCATTTCATCCGATCGTTGTTAGAAGATGAAATATTAAAACTAGAGAAGATCCAAGGCAGTAAGAATCCAGCAGATATGTTAACAAAGACGATGACTCTTGATAAATTGAAGTTGTGTTCAACTTCAGTTGGCCTGCAAGAATGACAAGACCATAGAGTTGTGTGTGAAGACAGATTGAAATCAGTCTTCAAGTGGGAGATTGTTAAAGAAATAGCAATTCTCTAATTTTAGTTTATTGAAAGAAGATAATCACATATCGTTTTTAGGAGGCTAAATAAAGCAAATAGAAATGGGAGGTAAGAATTGATGATTGGAATTCCACCACCCATTTGATTTGTCGAAAGCCTATATAAACCTTGTAAGTTTTCTTTTATTATAGATCCCAATCCCAAACACAGAGAGTAAAGCTTAGTTTAAAGCATTAAACAAAGAGAAGCTTTTGAGAGAATTTTGTGCGTAAAATTCTTGGGTGTAATTGAGGTGTGGGTTGTGAGAGAGTTGTATTGTAAACACATTGTATGTTTTTATCTTTCTAGTAAAAGTTTTGCGACAGAGTTAGAGACATTACCAAACACTGTTGTGTGTGTTTTTTATTCTCTATTATTTATCATTCTCACCAAGCAAGAGTAACATAAGTGGTGTAAAACACCTGGTCTTCAGTAAATGGGGGAGCATGCTCATGAGAAACAGGGGACGCCAACTGTTGCTGAAGTTGATCATGCATAATTTCTAAGATTGCTAAATGGTCAGGGGTAACCAAAGTAGTGGAGGAGGGCATCATCAGAGAAGTTGTAGAAGCAGCATCAACCAGATTGTGAACATCCTCAAGAACATCAGAGGTAACAGCTGGTTGAGAGTCATGGGGAAAGTTAACAAGAGCATGGGAATAAGATTGAGCTTGGTCATCCATGGAGCAACTTAGGAGAGAAGTATGAGAGAAGGATTAGTGTAGAAAGAGGTTGTAAGAAAAGAGATTGTAAGTTTGTAACTATGGCCAGTATAAGTAGAGGTAAAGGTGAAAGAAGAAATAGTAAAACATGCAGAGATAGAATTAAGAAGAAAAGAAATTAGATAAATAAAATGTATGAAAAGGTGGCTTGGAAAGGTGAAAATAGGAGTTTTCTCTAACACCAGGATAGATGAAACAGAGAGATACGCCTTAGCATATTTAAGTTGGGAAGAGAATAGAAACTGCAGGAGAACATCCTTGGAGGGTAAAGGATACTCAAAGGTAAAAGAAAAGGTAGAGAGGGGATCTTGCAGTGGAAAGTAGTGATGCGTATATGAAAAGGCAAAGAAAATTTGCATAGTCAGCTTAGTATATTGGTGGAGTTGTTTCATTTTCCAATTTTTGTGACTGGAAAAGCAAGGAGTGTATAGAGATAGTGAAGAGAGACGGCGGATGAATAAGTAGGGAGGATGATATGAGCAAAGATCATGCAAATTTAGATCATCAGAAGAAACAGGACAGATGTCCTTATTGGAGGTGCAGGAAATGATGAGTGAGGTACTCATATTAAGACACGTATTGCAGTTGAGGGGTTTTAAATAAATAAAAATAAATATAAGAAGGAAGGGAAGAGTGGGGAGAGACGGATTTTGACCGGATCCCATTTCAGAAAGAGAATTATCATTTTTTTTGATAAAGTAATAATTCGAGAATCCAGAACAACCAAATTTGGAAAACTCGATAGGCCGAGCAAATGGCGTCGGACCACCCGACAAAGCAACCAACCAAACGAACAAACAATAAGACACAACAACAAAGAGCACAACACAAAAAAACAACAGACACAACAGAAAACGAAATACAGACACAACCGAACAAGCAGACCTACAAGGCTAATCAGCGAGAAAGTCTTCAAACAGGGGTTGGAAACCACCAACAAGTCGTTTGAAGCAGCCGGAAAGAAGAAACAAGATACAATCTGGACGCAAATCGTCAGTAGAAACCACCAGGGATCACACGATCACTATCTTGTCTCGAACCGAAACAACAGTCTCAAATCAACCCAAAAGGAGAACCTGCAACAGCACACACAAGGAGAAAGGCGGGGGACAGTGAAAGAAAACGCAAGGCGGGGGACCGAGGAGGGAGGAGGTCGGCGGAGAAGGAGGAGGAGGGAAAAGGAGGAAAACAAAGGGGAGGGGCGGCGGCGACTAGAGAGGGAGGCCAAAGAGGAGAAAGGCGGCGGCGGCGGCCAAGGAGGGAGGGAAGAAAGGAAGAAGGCGGCGGCGAGGTGGCGAAGCTCTTCTGGGAGCAAGAGAAAACCGGATCCGGCACGTGGGGGTGGGGCTCTGCTGGGAGAAAGGAGGCAACGGGGAAGGGGAGGTTGGAGAGGAGAAGGAGGCGGTGGGGGGAGAGGAGAAGGCGGCAGGAGCCCGGGAGCGGAGCTCGGAAGGCAGAGCAGCTGGTGGTGGCAAGGCTCGGTCGGAGCAGGCTCAGTCGGAGCGGGCTCGGAGCAGGGGGGAAGGAGTTCAGTCGGAGCAGGGGTGAGGTGGGGTGCCGGTGAGGCGGCGGCTTGTCTCCGGTGGGCGCAGTCCACACCGGCGGATTTGGGCTTGGATAAGCTCGGTTGGAGCGTGGTCAACCATGGTGGATGGAAGCGGCGGTCAGCCATGGTGGATGGAAGCGGCGGTCAGCCATGGTGGAGGCTCGGAGGAGGCTCACCGGCGGGAGTTTCTCCCTCCTGTGCCAACACCACACTGGCGGGTCAGGCTTGGAGAAGCTCGGACTTCGTGGCGGCATCGACGGAGGCTCGGTCTGAGCGGCGAGGTAGGGCTCGGTCGGAGCAGCGGTGAGGCGGTGAGTGCTGGTGTCGCGGGTGCTAGTGAGGCGGTGGCTCGTCGGAGGGCTATGGCCAAAGGCCTCCTAGGGCCGGCTAGGGCCGGCTCCCTTCCCAGAGGGGAGCGTTTTTTGGGTCACAGATCGTTTTTTGAGTTTTTGGTTCTGAAAGAGAATTATCATTAATACTATATAACTTAGAATTATCATTAATACTAAATAAAAATAAATGTCGTTTTAGCCTTGAACACGATATTTAAAAAAAATATTTAATACACTTAGAATCGTATATATTTTTTTAATCTTCCTTCTTAATAAATAATCAGTATACTTTTGAGTCAATGCCGAATCTTATCTCTTCAATCAAAATAATGCAAATGTGAACTGCATGCTTTTCAATCCCCCGCTTTTGAATTCAAACTCAACGCTTACTCGCCTACCTACCCAGCTCGAATGAAGCACTTGGTCGCCTCACCAACTGTTCAATCAAGGACTATTTGCCCGTGTTGAGCTCGCCATTTGTGAGTATAGTACGTAAGAAGTACGGATTGGTGGAGAAGACTGGTTGTTACGGTAAACATCATTAAGAGATGCAATATGTTGACCAAATGTAAACATGCTAAAGAATATTAGAAACTGCAGTGGACAATTCGAACTATTACATGAAATTAAACAAGTAAATACTAAAACGCCTTTTTTAATCACCATGAGATCGGAAATGAAGAATGAAAGAAACAAGAATAATCTGGGAAACAAAAGGGACAAAGACGGTAGTGGAGCAAGGAGAAACACAACTTCGGCCAACAAGAGTTATGTTACTCTCTGCCGTCGCCGCCACCTCTCAAAATAGTACTCTAGGGATTGGTGAGGAGAGAATGATCAAAATAGTACTCTAGGGATTGGTGAGGAGAGAATGATGCTGAAAGAGAGATCCCAAACCTTCCTTTTTAGGGGTATTTATAGCCTTCAACCAGTAAGGGCTCCAACCGAAATTAATGGGCCAGCCCAACACCCTTCATGGGCCTTTGGGGCCGTTCGCGGAGGATACATGTCCCCACAATGCCAACTCTAGCACTTCACGCTTCTGGAACCATTTGCCAGTGCCAACTCTATTCCCGCGATGAGCACTTCATTATCTGCTTCATTGTTGGTGGCTTCGAAGTTTAGAGCTAGCGCATATTCGAAGGGTTCTCCGCCTGGGGAGGTTAGTGCAATGCCTGCGCCACTGCGCTCTTCGTTGGACGCTCCGTCGACAAACAGTGTCCATGCGGCCTGATCTTCTAATAGTCCTTCCTCGGTGAGCTCGCGAAAACTAGTTTCCACAATGAAGTCCGCGAGAGCCTATGCCTTAATTGCGGGTCTCGGTTGGTAGTCGATTTCGAACTCCGACAACTCCACTACCCACTTGGTCAATCTCCCGGAGACTGTGGGTTTGTGAAAGAAGCTACCCAATGGTAGATCCGACATGACTTGTATCGGGTGTGCTTGAAAGAAAGGACATAGCTTTCTTGCTGCCATCACGACCGCTAGTGCAATCTTCTCTATCGGCGGATAGCGTGTCTTCGTGGGAATGAGAGCCCGACTTACAAAGTACACCGGTTGCTCTTGTTTCCTGACTAAGACGTCGTTGATCACCCTGGAGCTGGATGATATATAAAGTTGCAAATCCTCTCCCACAACAGGCGCCGTTAGAGTAGGTAGCTTGGCTAGGTGACCCTTGAGCTCCGCAAATGCCTTGTCGCAATCCTGAGTCCATTCAAACACTTTTGGCTTTCGCAGAGTATTGAAGAAAGGAAGGCTCTTCTCATTTAGTTTCGAGCAGAAGTGAGCCAGGTAGTTGACTGACCCGATGAACCTCTGCACACCGTCCTGGTTTTGCGGAGCTGTCATTGCCTGCACGACTTCCACTTTTTCAGGATTGACGTCGATCCCCCTTGAGCTGATGAGGAATCCCAGGAATTTTCGTGCTTTCACACCGAAAACATATTTTTCCGGATTTAAACTCATCCATTCCTTTGGAGTGTGTCAAACACTTCGCGCAGATCAGCTGGGTGATCCACCTCTCTCTTGCTTTTGACGACGATGTCGTCCACATAAGCCTCTACTGTCTTTCCCACCTGTTCGTGGAAGATGACGTCGACTAGTATTTGAAATGCTGCTCATGCATTCTTCAAGCCGAAAGGCATCACCTTGTAACAGTACGTTCCTCGCTCTGTGATAAAAGCCGTGTGTTCCTCATCATCTGGATTCATCTTTACTTAATTGTAGCCAGAGTATGCATCAAGGAAACTGAGCGCTTCATGGCCCGCGGTGGAATCCACCAGTTGGTCTATAGATGGCAAAGGATAACTGTCCTTTGGACATGCTTTGTTTAAGTTCGTGAAATCCGAGCACATTCGCCACTTGCCGTAGGATTTACGAACCATAACCACATTCGCAAGCCATCTCGGATACTGTACATCTCTTACGAAATCTGCCTTCAAAAGCTTCTCTACTTCTTCTCTCACGCCTTGAGCTCTGTCTCCAGCTTGCTTTCGTTTCTTCTGCCTGATCGGTTTAGCATCGTGAGTTATATTCAAAGAATGAGTCATAAGGTTCACATGAATACCTTTGAGATCGCGATGAGCCCATGCAAAGACATTGCAAGATTGAACTAGAAACCTCTCTATCTCTTCCTGGGCATGGGCCCCCAATGTCTTCCCCATATATAGCTTCTATTCCCCGCGATCAAAAGGAGTGATGCACCTTCTATCTCCTCCCGTGACCACTTTTTCTGAACGACTCCTTACTTCCAGGTTTGCTTCTTCCTCTGTCTCGATTCTCACATCGCTGAGAGGGTTAGGCGCATTTGCTTCTTGTAACGTCAAGACGGGCCCCTCATTGCCCTTAAGCGCCATGTGGTAGCACGCGTGACTCTCAACTGGGTGGTTCGCGACACACCTGTGCCCATGAGTACGGGAAACTTAACTGAGGAGTGGTAAATTAATACTTCGGCTTGGAACTTGTTGAGAGATGTCCTCCCCAAAATGGCATTATACGCGGAGGGTGCCTTCAGTACTACAAAATTGACTTTCTCGACCCTTCTCCGACCCTCTTCGTCGCCCAGAATTAGGTTAATCGTCACGGAGCCGATGGCATGCACTCGCTCTCCCGCACATCCTACCATCGTGCACTCTGTCGGCTTAAGACGGGTCGGATCCATTCCCAACTGTTGATATGCGCCCCAGTATAGAATATCAGTCGAACTGCCGGTGTCCACGAGTACTCGCTTCACAATCTTAGTTTCCATCTGCGCATGGATTACTAAGGGGTCATAGCAATGGGTCCTAGTATCCGCGGTGTCTTGCTCCGTGAATATCAACTAATGATGGTCGCGTAGCTTCCTGTCAATACTCAACATGAGTTGTCTCTCAGGTGGAGGAACGTTGGCAATTATGCGAGCCTCACATCTACTTGGTGTTTCTTGTAGATGGCCACCAATAATAGTCCCTACATGACCATCCGGTTTAGGAAAGTTTGGTGCTCTTCCCGCTGCCCCCCTGAGGGTTTTGCGCTCCTTGTGCTTGAACGGGATTCTTTCGCGGGGACCCGTACCCCAAACATTCTCTTGCGTCATGTCCTGATGATTGATGACATGAGCAGAATTTTCCACCACCCCTGTGCGGACCACGAGGCGGGAGACTGGTTCGCGGAACCGGTGGTCTGTGCTTTGACCAACCCTGAGGAAGGTTGTCTTCCAAAGAAAGACGGAGGATGGTGTATGTGTGTCGATTACCGGGCTTTGAATAAGTACCGGATTTAAAAAAAAAAAATCTGATCCACCGGTCCGGACCGGTTTTTTTCCGGGTTTGGACCGGACCGGATTAAGGAAATTATCTGGACCGGACCATATTTTCACCGGTCTGGTCATTTCCGATCCGGTCCATTTTTGAACAGCCCTAGATGTGTCACATCTTAAACTACAACCGAAAGCAAACCGTGCCACTTAGAAACATTCACATGAACTCCCCAAGACTTTTTGTGGACTATTGGTAAATCGATGGTCCCAAATTTATGTTGCCCAAAATCAAAGAAGACTATAACATATAGACCATCAGATGTAGTAGCAGCAGTCCAGTGAGCTACTCTGTCTACAAGGACATGCGGAGATTGACAGTACGTACTCTACAACCACATTTGGGTCCATTGCAATTTCCACCCATGCCTTTTTCCTGGATGAGTAAAGGGCAATTTCTCTTCCTGAAAAGCAAAAGATGACAACTTTGAACTCTTTCCTACAAGGATTCATCCAGAAACCGCAATAAAGGTTAAAAGAATGAAATCTGTCACCAGATGTAGGACCAGGAATCCACAATTAGCGACGAATCGATGGGTTCCAGAGAACGAGCTTATTGAAAGCGTCATGGCGACAAATTACACCATGGACGCTGCTAACTGCACGTCCTACAATTACATCTTCACCGTCTGGAGCTCTTAAGGCTTCAAAGAAGTTGCGATTGACGATATCCAAGAGAACATACTCAGAGTTGTTATTTAATACGAGGACACGAGGTGTTTGGAGGGACAGATGATCTAGTATGAAGGGTGTGTGTGTAATCAATTAATTGTTTCCATGATTTGCACACACATCTGCATCGTAGTAAGGTTTGGACCGAAAACAATTTTAGAATTAGAAATAATAAACCACGGCAGACGTAGGAGCCCGACGACATTGATCCGATCAACAAAGGAAATATAAGAACGAGAAAATATAGAATTGTATTGAAAGTACACCGAGGGAGAACGTGGACGATGAAGAAGAAAAGGGGGGAAACAAGATCAACACAAATTCATCTTTGCTAGAGAAAAATTAGGGATACGGAAACCATATATATCAAATTATAGTGAAAGTTTATCAAATCTATTATCTGTCTATCTATATATACATATGATAGAAGATAGAGAAGGGAGAAAAACTGATTTGATTTTCTTGATTGTCAAGGAAAGATTACATACAACATATATATAAGATTTACAAGGAAATCTTCTAAATAAAGATAAGCTAATATTTACCAAACTATTCTAGGATAGTCTAAGATTATATCTCACAATACTCCCCTTCAAGTTGGAGCATGAGGATCTATCATGCCCAACTTGCCCAAAAGAAACACAAACTGATGTTTTCCTAGGGCCTTGGTAAACAAGTCAGCAGGTTGTTGAGCGGAAGCGATGTGACATGTAGAGACGTTGTCGGCCTGAATGTGATCTCGAACCAAATGACAGTCAATCTCGATGTGTTTAGTGCGCTCATGGAACACGGGATTGGCTGCAATATGCAATGCCGCATGGCTGTCGCAGAAAAGACTCATAGGCTGACGATGAGGAATGCGAAGCGACCGTAATAAAGATTTGAGCCAAATCAACTCACAACAAGCAGTGGCCATGGCCCGATACTCAGCTTCAGCAGAGGAACGAGAGATAGTGACCTGCTTTTTGGTCTTCCACGACATAGGAGACGCGCCTAGCTGGACAAAGAAACCAGTGACAGACCGACGAGTCGTGGGGCAAGCTGCCCAGTCGGAGTCGGTGAAGGCGCGCAGCTGAAGAGAACTAGTAGAAGACAATAATAAACCTTTACCCGGACTGGATTTTAAATACCGAAGGACGCGGAGAGCAGCAGCCCAATGATCACACGTCGGAGCTTTCTTGAACTGCGCCAAAGTATGAATGGAATACGAGAGCTCAGGACGCGTAATCGTGAGGTAAATTAGTCGGCCAACCAACCGCCTGTAGCGGTCCGAATTGTCTAGCAAGGAAGACGTGGATGAGGCGAGTTGATGGTGCTGATCCATAGGAAAATCCACCGGCTTCGCCCCTAGCAAACCAGACTCCGAAAGGATATCCAAGGCATATTTGCGTTGAGAAAGAAACAACCCTTTATCACATCGGGAGATCTCAATCCCAAGGAAATATTTGAGAGTGCCGAGATCCTTTATATGGAAACAAGAGCTCAAGTAAGCCTTAAAACGAGAAATGGTGCGAGAGTCATTACCCGCAATAATAAGGTCGTCCACGTATATCAACACATGCAAGCAAGTCTCATGGCGCTGGTATGAGAACAACGAATAATCTGCGTAGCTCTGCTGAAAGCCATATTGACGAAGTGCCGTACTGAGTTTGGCGAACCAATTGCGAGGAGCCTGACGAAGACCATAGAGAGACTTTTGCAGTCGGCAGACATGTCCGGGCGGGACGTTGAGGAGACCCAACGGCGGTAGCATATAAACCTCCTCATGAAGGTCACCGTGCAAGAACGCATTGTGAACGTCCATCTGATGCAACTCCCAATGCTTAACCGCAGCCACGGCCAGGAGCACACGTACGGTAGCCATACGCGCAACTGGTGCAAATGTCTCATTGAAGTCGATACCCTCCACTTGGCGATTGCCATGAACCACAAAACATGCTTTGTAACGTTCAATGGTGCCATTCGAGTTGTACTTGATGCGGTAGACCCACTTGGAGCCAATGGGTTTCTTTCCCGACGGTAACGGCATGAGGGTCCATGTGCCATTGTTCATGAGCGCACTGAGTTCTGCTGTCATAGCGTCACGCCAATGGGGATGAGAGGCCGCTTGTCGGAAGGACGTGGGCTCATCGCCGGCAGTGATGGCTGCAAGAGAACCGCGCTGGGAGGCGGAAAAATTAGTGCAATCAACATAGTTCTTAAGGGGAAACCGAGTACCTGAGGAGGAGGATGCTGGCGTGGGTGTAGGTGGAACAGCAGGGGGGTCTATTTGACAAACCGTGCTGCAAATATAGTCTTTCAAATGCGATGGAGGACGTCGCTCACGAGTGCCCTGGCGGCTAACCGGAGGTTCCGGCTGAGCTGATGCGACAGGTGGTTCGGCTGATGGCGGAGCCAAGTCAGGCTCGGCAGGCGGCGGTGACACGGCAGGAGAAGAAGGCGAACTCCCCCTGTCGTCGGATGGTGTCAAAGGAGCCAGAGTGTCCGCAGTACATGGCAATGCCGTAGGAGGAGGTATGTCATCATCAAAATCGGTGACCTGCCGAGGAGAAGGCGCAGATACCGGCGCCAATTCCGTGGAAGTCATCGAAGAGTACGGAAAGTGGGTTTCATAAAAGACGACGTCGCGACTAGCGAAGATGGTACGACTCTCTAAGTCGAACAACAACCAACCCTTCTTCCCTTGAGGATAGCCGACGAAAATACATTTGCGACTCCGAGAATCAAACTTGTTACGATGCTTCGGATTTTGAGCAGCAAATGAGAGACACCCAAAGACTCGAAACTTATCATAGACAGGGGTCCGGCCATAAAGCAACTCATAAGGGGATCGGCCATCAAGGACAGGAGTTGGCGTCCGATTGATGATATAAGCGGCGGTGGAGATACACTCGCCCCAAAAATCCAAAGGAAGATGAGCGGTGAAGCGCAGGGCACGAGCAACATTGAGGAGATGCCAGTGTTTGCGCTCGACCCGACCATTCTGTTGTGGCGTGGCAACACACAACGTTTCAAAGAGGATACCGGTCTCATTGAAGAAAGGACGGAGCGGAAGAAATTCCATGCCGTTATCAGCCCGAACACGACGAATCTTTCGACGAAACTGCGTGTGGACCATGGAATAGAAGTTCTTGAGCAGCGTCGGTACCTCAGTCTTGACCGAAAACAGGTACACCCAAACAGCCCTAGAATAATCGTCAACTATGGTTAAAAAATAGGAGGCGCCGCTAGACGACTTAGTGCTATACGACCCCCATACATCACAATGAATGAGATCGAACAAACAATCGGCTTTATTAATACTAGAATCAAATGACAAACGTGTTTGCTTAGCACGATGACAATCCTCACAGGGATTTATTACTGATAAACTAGAACTTTCTAAAGCTAGACTAGTAATAGAAGACAAAATAGAAGCTGAAGGGTGACCGAGACGTCGATGCCATAGCTGAGCAGAGAGCAAAGCCGACTGAGCAGACGAAGCTCGAGCAGATGGAGTGAACATCTTTAGCCAATAGACCCCGTTGTGTTCTTTACCCACGCCAATCACCATCCTCGTACTGATTTCCTGTAAAACAACAAGACGATCGGTCATGAGAACAAGTAAGCGCAGATCGCGAGTCAGTTGAGCAAAGGAGAGCAAGTTGCAATGCAAATCCGGTATGAACAGAACATTAGATAAGCAAAAAGAGCCATAATAAAGACAGCCAACCATAGTAGCATTAGATATGATGCCATTCGGCATACTAATAGCAACTGGAGGGATGTTGACAACGTCACGAAGCAGACCAGGTACACCGGTCATGTGATAAGAGGCTCCAGTGTCAAGGATCCAGTGGAGAGCCTTACCTGACGAGTCCGGAGCGGTGTTCATGGAGTTGTAGAGATTCATGACGGCGGTCCACTGTTCGTTATTCAATGCCGGTCCGAACGCGCTCCGATCTTGAGAAGTAAGCGGTTGGGACGGAGCCGACACATGAGTAGTGCGAGCAGCAAGTGCAGACCCGGAAGTAGGCCCGGAACTACGGCTAGCAGGAGCAGGAGTCGAAGTAGTGACAGGCGCAGAGACACGACTCGCAGCAAGGCGCTCTTTCATCCAATCGGGATACCCGTGGATTTTGAAACACGTCGACTTATCGTGTCCCTTTTTACTGCAATGAGTACACAATAAATTCTTCTTGTCAACGGGTTTACCAGCCATTGGTGAAGACTCTGGTTTGTGAGCCGCAAAAGCATGGCTCTCGGATGTAGAGTCCCGACCGGTGACGACGATGCGCATACGTTCTTCTTGAACCGCAAGCGAGTAGATCCGGCTGATCGGCGGGAGCGGGTCTTGCGCAAGAAGGTTGGAGCGAAGCGAACTGAACGTTGCATCGTCCAAACCAATGAGGAATTGATGAGCTTGCTCCTCTTCACGTTCCTTGAGGAGATCAGCAGACAATGTGCACTTGCAAAGACCGCAAGAACACACCTTTGGAGGAACATAAGTGGTGAGTTCCTCCCAAAGTTTCTTGAGGGCCGCGTAGTAGTCGGAAACGGACTGACCGTGTTGGCGACTAGACGCGATAGCAAGGCGAAGTTGAAGCTTTCGGGGACCGTTGCCGACGGAGAATCGTTGGTTGAGATCGTCCCAAAGAGCCTTGACCGTGGGGAAATAAGTGATAGAGGAACGAAGAGGAGGGTCGATCGACTGGACAATCCATCCAACGAGCATGGAGTTGACGGCTTGCCAGTCGTCCAATTCGTCACTATCGGCGGCCGGTTTGGTGATGCGACCGTCAATGAACCCGAGTTTGCGCTTGGCCATAAGCGAGTTCATCATAGAAGAGGACCATTCTGCATAGTTAGGACCCTTCAGAACAACGGGGCATATGGAGAGGCCCGGATGATCGGAGGGGTGAAGGTAGTAGGGAGATTTAAAGTTGGGGGTGGTAGAGGTGGTTTTGGTGGTGTCGTCAGCCATGAAGGGAGAACGGTGGCAGGCGAAATCGGCGAGGAAGAACGCGGCAGCAGCGAGCGGTGGCGTGAAACAGGCCGGAAAATTTTTTGGTGTTTTAGGGTTTAGGATCGATATGCTCCGATACCATGTGAAGATCGACAATGGGCCAGACGGGGGGAGGCCCAGATATAAGCCCAAAGGGGTTCCACCCTAAAACCAATTGGCAATAGAAGGAGTAGCCCATCAAGCTTATATACTAGGCAAATTATGTCCCAACTTCCGATGTGGGACGTTTATATTCCAACACGCCCCCACAAGTGCAACGGGCGGGCAATTGGCCAGGCCTAGACCCCAGTTGACACTTGAACAAACGGGTGTGGATGGACATCTCAATCTCTTTATAGCCAAACCCAACCAACCCAATAAAGGGACACAGGACCGAACCCGCTCTGATACCATGATAGAAGATAGAGAAGGGAGAAAAACTGATTTGATTTTCTTGATTGTCAAGGAAAGATTACGTACAACATATATATAAGATTTACAAGGAAATCTTCTAAATAAAGATAAGCTAATATTTACCAAACTATTCTAGGATAGTCTAAGATTATATCTCCCAATAACATATATATTAAGGTCCTGTTTCTTTTTTTTGGGTAAGAAGGTCCTGTTTCAAAGAGGAATGAAAATGAAAAATCACTCATTCCATCATTATGTTTGGTAAAAGTTGGAATGAAGCATTTGATCCGAGTATCATCAATTTCAACCTCCTTCTCCATCTTTTATCTTAAAAAGGTGTAATTGTCAATTTTAAATTTATTTTTCATATTGTCTCTTATAAAATATATTATTTTAAAACAAATTAACTAGAAATCTACAAATTTTAAATGTTTAATATCAACAAGATTTGATTCCCATATTCAACCAAACAACAAATTTTAGGAATGGTTCATTCCGGGATCATACCAAACATCAAGTCACGAGAATGATTTATTTTGATTCACAATTCTATTCTGATTCCTGATTTCAACCCGATTTCAAGTGTTATACCAAACGAGCCCTAAAGCTCTCTTCTTTAGAGCCATGAAAGTGTTTTTATGAGGTTGTTGAGGCTATATGTTTTATTTTTTTTATTTTTTTCATTTATTATTATGTGAAATATTCATCAAAATCTATATTAAAGCTATCATATAAAAAGACATCAAAATTATTGTGGGCCTTCAAATTGTGGGATTTTTAAATTTATAATTTATTATTATATCACTAATTTAGCAAATTTTAAAACTAACAAATTTTAATAAAAATTAAACCAACAAATCTTAGCAAATTAATTCTTTACTTCATTCTAATTATTAGCATACAAACAGACTCCTACACATTTATTGGATCAATTATATTTTTATCAATGATTAGTGTACAATAGAATCTCAACATTTTCTTTTCTTCTTATGATATAGTTTGACAATAATATTTCAACACATATTATATATATATCATGCAATCTCTCTCCCACCTTAATTATTATTTAATTTTTTTTTGTAATATTATATTTAACTAGCTGATATATAAACCTTATATTATTTTTACGGAAATTTCGCTTGGTAACCTTGACTTTTGACTTTTTTGCGAAATCCCCTAAGGTTTTGACAATTTCGCCTAGTAACCCTGAGTTTTTGACATATTTCGCCTGGTAACCCTGAGTTTTTGACTTTTTCGCAAAATCCCCTCAAGTTTTGACAATTTTGTGTAGTAACCCTGAGTTTTTGATTTTTTCGCCGGATAACCTTTCCATCCATTTCACTTAAAAAAACGTTAACTTTAATTTTTTTAGGGCTTAAGGGGTTTAGGGTTTGGGGTTTAGGTTTAGGCTTTTAGAGTTTAGGGTTAGGGTTTTCATGAAATATCCAAATTGTTAAATATAAACGGTTTTATTTTAAAAAAAAAACCTTAAACCCTAAAATTATTTTCAGGGTTAAGGGCTTAGGTATTTAGGGTTTAGGTGTAGGGTTTATGTTTATGGCTTAGGGCTTAGAGGTTTAGGGTTTAGGACTTATATTTATTTTAAGTGTGTAAATATAAATTCTAAACCCTAAACCCCAAAATCCAAAACCCCTAATCCCTAAATATAAACCTATACCTAAATCCTTAAGCCCTAGTTTTTAGGGTTTATGGTTTATTTTTTTTAAAAATTAAAATCGTTTGTATTTAACGATTTGGATATTTCACAAAAACCCAAATCCTAAACCCCAAAAGCCTAAACCTAAACCCCTAAGCCCTAACCATAAACCCTAAACTCTATACTTAAACCCTAAATCCCTAAGCCCCTAATCCTAAAAACTTTTTTAGGGTTTATTTTGTTTTAAAAAAATGAAATCGTTTGTATTTAATAATTTGGGTATTTTGCAAAAAAAAATTAAAGTTAACGTTTTCTTAAGTGAAATGGATGGACGGGTATCGGGTGAAAAAAATTAAAAACTCAGGGTTATCATGAGAAATATGTCAAAAACTCAAGATTATCAAGCGAAATTGTCAAAACCTTAGGGGATTTCGCAAATAAGTCAAAAACTCAGGGTTACTAGGCAAATTTTTTGTTATTTTTATATAATTGTATCCATTTATCCGGAGAAAATTTATCCTCACATGGGCCGAATATTATACAATTCTAAGCCAACATTTTATATTTTTTTTACTTTTTCTAAATTGTTAATATAATTGTTATTGAATAATTTGTAAACTAACGAATCTTAAAAGACAATTTTAACATTTTTATCATTTTTCTGAATAAATTAGTTGACAAAATTTTACAAGTACTATATGTATTTTGACTTGATTTTCATCAATAAGAGTAACACTATTTAGAGTGATATTTGTTATTATACAAACAAACTATATATTCTAAAACATAAAATGATTTTTTTTATTCATAAAAAATAGCATATAAAAATTCGGAATAAGAGTAAAGCATTCTTAAAGAAAAAGTGACTAAATAATCAAAATTTCAGTTGACTAAGAAAATATTTTAAATTTTTTATGATAAAATATGTAAATTTTGAAGTCTTTTGTTGTTAAGAGTTATTATTACAATATTATATTTTTATTATTATTTGATCTAGGTAAATTATTTTTTCTAGTTGAACTAACTAAATTTGATTGTAATTTTTTTTGCATCTTCTTAGTTATTACCTATTAATTATTTACAATTTATAAGATAATTTTTTTGTTATGATTTTCTTTGGTCTGATCGAACTATATATATTGACTTTATTAATTATTTTCTCACTTTTGTTGTTTGCTTAAGATTTTCAATTAAGTAGTTATTCCATTAATACTTTCCTTTAGATATAACTATCTATACATCTATCTAATTCATTTATATAAATAGCATCTCACCAATGTGACTAGATAAATAGTATGAATCATACTCATTAATTAGAATTTGAAGTTTTGAAGCAAATTGCATTGCATTCTCTTTATATATATATATATATATATATATATATTGATTTACGACAATATATTTCGTCCAACTTGTTTGATGATGAGCATCATCAATATGGAAAGGAGGGAAAATATAATAGTATAAATGAAGCCGACATACATTAAGGAGCCAATACTTTTTGTTTCGAATAAGTTTGTGAATGACTCATTGATGAACTAATACCTTGTAGTCAATAAACTAAAAATTATCTTTATTTAATCTTCATCAAAATTATTTTGTATCACATTTTACTGATTAAACGATATCACATTTGTTATTTTGCGAGTAGATAACACTTTACCAATATAATTAACAATAAGTATGAGAATAAGTATGAATGAAATATAATATACGGTTTTTTTGCCCGGTACCCCTGAGGTAAGGCGAAATTCACGAGGTGTACCAAAGTTCTACCTATTTCGCACGGTACCCCCGAGTTTTTTTTTTCGCCGAATGCCCATTTATTATTTTTTTAATTAAAAAATTCAAAAAAATGAGAAAAAGCTTAATGAAAAACCAGTAAAGTTCGATTTTTTTTAAGTTAAGTTAAGATTTTTCAATTCGATATCAAAGTTAATCACCACGATCAATCCGGACCCAACCTCTCCAACCCCACCTCCATCACCAGCGCCGCTGCCACTGCTGCCGCGTCCACCACATCTCCTCCCCTCCCGAAGAACGCCGATCCGAGCGCCACCGCTTGTAGCGCCGATTTCACCCGCAAGAGCCCAAAAAAGTACACAAAAGCTTGTTGTTAAATGCTTCTTTAGACAAAGGAAAATGACAGGCCGGCCCAGAATCAGAGCCAAAGCTCTATTACAGGATGTTTGAAACCAGCAGAAGAGATTCTCCAGAACCAACAAATATGAGAAGAGTATTAAACAGAGAAGAACAAAAAATTCATAATTTTCCCATTTCAGTAGCAGATTTGGGATGTTATTTTTCAAGATTATACTTTGCAGACCCCATAAAAAGGGATCGAGAACGCAAGCTCAAAGAAAGAGTTTATTTCATCACCATCTGATGGATCCTGAGTAGCATCCACTACCAAATTAGCCCTCCAGGGCTGATGCTCCAGAAATAATCTCAGTGAGTTCAGTTGTGATGGAAGCTTGACGGGTTCTGCAACAAGTAATTTGAAAAAAAAAACAAAAACATGTCAGGAAAAGCAACAAAACTATCATTTAGACGGTTAGTGAGAGAGCAAGAAGGTAAACAAACATGTTTACTTTTTAACGCATAGGCAAAATTGCCTTTCAGCACATAGGGTCCTCAAGTAACGTGGTGCATGGCTCACCACGTTACGTAAGGCAAAAACAGGGTCACACGTAACGTGTGGATCATATCCACACGTTACGGGTGAATTATCTCCACACGTTACGTGTGGATATGCTCCACACATTACGTGTTGAGTTGCTACATTAAGAGGATCTACTTAACGTGAGGAGAGTGTCCCCACGTTAGGTAGACCTATTTTTTTGATTAAGTAACATTATACGAAGTATTTCGGTCTTCTTCGCTTAGTATCGAGTTTTACAATAAGATTGAAGTTACAATCGTATTGAGTCATTTACATTGCTATGACCATTCTGCCCTTCCAATGTTAAGTTATCGATCGAACCACCCCTATTCAACCTAAAGATAGTGTATGTTTAAAGTTTATGGTTTATGACATGTAATAGTTGTAGTATTTATTTGTGTTTTAATGTTGTGTATGAACCATAAAATTATTTCTAAATAGGCATTAGGGGAGAATTACCCCCATTGTGTAGCCCAACTTGTATTAATCTTTATAAGAACAATACAAAAGGATCATCAACCTAGAAGACAATACAAATTGTTCATTATGCTGGTTGACTACAACCACATTTAACACACAATACAGAAAAGAATACAAATTGATCATAAACTTAGAATAACCATGGAGCGGGCTCGCGTTGTAATCTGGGTACAACTGCGGGTTCGAGTCCGCACGACCACCCACCACAGGAGGAAACGATCGCGATGGCACAAACGGAAACACAGGGGGGTCAACATTGCTCGCCTTCCCGTATCCTCCATCATCCTGACTACCGCCCGTAAACCTACGGGTTACCTCCTCCTCAGTCCGAAACGAAACATCCCGGATGAGGTTTCTTCTGCTTCTACGCTTCGTTCTCTCACCGGGCTCCATCTACAACAATAAATCATTTTATCTCAAAAAATACAATTCCGGATATACCAAAAATAAAAAAATTCAATTCGGATACAATTGAATTCGGATATCTCAAAAAATGTAATTTCACACGTTACGTGTGGACTGTATCCACACGTAATGTGTGGAGACGTATGGACCGTCTCCACACATAACGTGTGAAATTACATTTCCCCTTTCCGGTCAGATTTTCGGCGACATTCCAGCGATAATTCCAGATTCCGGCGAAGCATTATTTCATCAAAATTTCACCAAAATACAACAAAACTAACACTTCTTAAACAAATCCAACAAAACTACCACTTGCATTTGGCTATTTTCATACAAATCCAACAAAAATCCTAAACACCCTTTCATACAAATCTATCAAATTTCTACAATTTCATACAAATATATCTATCAAATTAACCATCAAATGCAAATAACTACTTCAAAATTACACAAAAACAACAAATACAAGATCAAAAACACTAGAACAATATGGATCTACAATAACCATAAAAAAACTTAAAATAAAAATTAACAAGATATGAGATGTTACTAACCTTTGAAGGATATGGATCTACGTAACGTACGGATATTGTTGATTCATAACGAGGAGACAAGCTAGATGCGTAACGTGGGAAGGGAGAAATTTGAGGAGGCGAGCGGCGGTTTAGGGTAGAGAAGGAGGAAGAAGAAGAAAATTTGGCTTTTAAAGCCGGAGAGACTCCCCACGTAACGTGGGGAGCCGTCTCCCACGTTACGTAGGAAGCCTCTCCTCACGTAACGTGGGGAGCCTCTCATCACGTTACGTGAGGACCCTATGCGCTGAAAGGCAATTTTGGGTATGCGTTAAAAAGTAAGGGCCCCAAATGGGTAAAACTTTGGCAACAAATCTATCATTTAGACGGTATGTGAGTTATTGTTCATTTTTTTATTTGTTTTGGATTTTTTAATTAAAAAATTAACAAATGGGCATTTGGCGAAAAACAAAACAAAACTCGGGGGTATCGCGCAAAATAGGTAAAACTTTGGTACACCTCGTGAATTTCGCCTTACCTCAGGGGTACCAGGCGAAAAAACCGTATAATATATTTATATGAGTTACGTAATTAACAATAAAATATTAAAAATATTGTTTTTAAATAACAAATTTATTATTATTTCAATCTTCCATTTATATAATTCTTAAACAATATGAATACGATATATTTTTCTTAAAATTACGTAAATACGTTCACCGGTACAGGATACAGGTACTACACTATTATATTTAAAAGGGCTCTAAATCTACTATCTATCTCCTGTCTATCTATCCTTATACCAAGGCTAAGGCTGCCTCCGATGGTGTTCCGCAAGGTCCCTCATGGAGTAGATTTGGTGTGTTGGCAAAGATCTCGGAAGAAGATTGCGATCTTCCCAAAGATAATCCTACAGCTAATTCTAAAGGAAATAATTCAAAGGCTCTTACTGTGGGATCCAAATAAATCTGGGATTAAAAGCCCACCGGGAGAGGAAGGGCCCATGGCCCATTTCTAGAGTATAAAAAGGGGGTTAGGTTAGCAAAGAGAAGGAAGATGGGGGGAGCCGCAATTTGGGGTTGCAATGGAGGAGAAAAGGGAAAACAAGGGAGTTCTCGGGAGCTCCAAGAGGGATGCCTGGACGACGGCACCGCAATTCAGGAGGCAAGCGGAAGAGAATTAGGAGAGATGAATCCCATATTCATCTGTGCACCATGGCCGTTGTTTGCAAGAAGAAAAGGGACGGGAAGGCTCTGAACCCATGTTCATTTGGAGGGAGCGAGACTTCAGGAACGGGGGGTGCCGCAGTAGAGAAAGGAGAGAAAGGCAAGGCTCGAATAGCAGATAAAGAGTTGCAAGTTCCAGGGCCAAGGAGATCGACCTCGTATTCGTCTCCCGCATCGGCTCGCTGATGACCTCGACCCGCTCCTTCACGTAGCTTCCTTCACGAAGCTCCTTCGCGAAGGGCTTCGCCGTCCTTCACGAAGCTCTTCCACGTAGCGGCTCGCTGATGGCCTCGACCCGCTCCTTCACGTAGCTCCTTCACGAAGCTCTTTCACGTAGCGGCTCGCTGATGGCCTCGACCCGCTCCTTCACGTAGCTTTCTTCACGAAGGTCCTTCACAAAGACGTCGTTTCATGTTATTTTTCTGATGTGACTTTAAACTCGTAAAGAGAGACTTGGTTGGTTGATGAATGTGGTGCTCGTAAGCTTCATAGATATGTCTTTGGTGGACGGTTTAATTCACGAATACTTGACTGATGAAATAAGGTAATAAGTGCACTTATTCAAGGTAATTCGACAGATAAGTAAATCTCTCAACCTTAGCTTTCTATATACATATATATATATGCTCTTTGTGTGGAAAACTGACTTGAGCGTCGGAGTTGCAAGCCCGGAGAAGCCCTCGGGTCTTTTTCAGGTTCGAAGCAAGCTAGAGAAAAGGCATTTCGACAACGACGATAGCAATTAGCATGAGAGAGAACTTTATGGAATCAAGAAAGAAGAACACCGGGATTAGTAGCGTGTTGGGCACTAATTAATTCACCTCGTTGAAACCGGGAATCTACACTTACTACTAAGGAAGTTAGTGTGGAGCCTCCCAAAAAGAAGGTTGTTGGAAGGGAACAAAATTCGAACGATCCCCATAAGAATGTAAATAATATCCTGTTTGATGTGAACCTCAGAATTATTCTACAGTTGAACTGAACAGATTAACAGAATTATTTTTCAAGGGAGAAGGGTGCATTTCACGTGGTGCAATCGGCTAGGCCGAAATTTGCTTTTGAAAAGGCTGGTGGAGCCCATAAGAAGAGGTCCAAGATTTCCCAAAGGAAGACCATCCCAACTGCTTCTAGCGGGCCGCAAAGTGAGGAGGGTAATGGGCCTTTAAAGAGGCCCAAAAATGTTGCTGTCATTTTTTCCACGCCTGCCTCATGTCTCCTCCAATTCGAACAACTCCAATGAGAAGTTTTTCATGGCTGAGTCTTCGCCTGTTGTTGGGATCACGACAGTCCAATCATTTTTGGTGGCCCGTGCGAGAATTGACGGAATTGCAAAAGCTATCGACTTTTGAATACCCATTTGCGAAAGTACCATAACTTTCAAAATATTGCAAAACTATCAAAAAGCTGCAAAATAAAAAAGATAAAATAAAATGTGAATAAAACTTTTTTAAAAAACAAAAAGCTGGTTAATGGAGGTTTAAGATTACAGTTAATAAAAAACCGTTTAAAATAACTCCTAATCCTCCTATTTCTTCAACCAGTAGACATTAACCTCCCCATTGCAATCCTTTTCCTTTTATTCCCCAAATCTGTTCGATTTCTCAAGAACACCAGTTACATTTTTCAGAACAAAGCTCTATTTCCTACAACCCTAAATCGAGCGACAACACCCTAAACCTAAATTCCCAAATCGACAATGGTGAAGACAAGAGGGTTGAAGTCGGTGAAGGCTAGAGAAGAGAAGGCGAAGTCGACGACTATTGTGAGATGAAAGAGGGTTAAAGACCCAGAAGAACAACCTCGTCCAGAACCCTCAAAAGTGAAGAGTGGAAGAATGAAGAGAGCCTACAACTCTTCAGAGGAAGAAGATTCACCCAGTCCAGTCGATCTGATACAGAAGAAGAAACTGAGATTGTCGGAGGCTGAAGAACCCACAATAAAGAGGTCGAGGAGTAAGCCATCGAAATCGGTTAGTGGGGTTAGATCTCTTGAATAAGCCTTTAGTTTCCTGAAAAATGTCTAATTTTGTCTGAAATTGTTGAATTGTTGATGCATGCTAGGTTTATGTCTGGATAAACTGCATGCTGGTAATGAAAAACAAAGCATGAATTACTCTGTAAAAAACAGAGCATGGAGAGTGTTCTTGTGTGATATAACCTGAAGAACTTCGTAGTTGCCTGAAAAACTTTGCAACTGACAGACAAATTATGTATGAAAAATCTCATAATATCCTGACAGACTTTGTACTTGCCTGAAATTGGGGTCCAGTATAAAAGCTTCATAAAGTGTTGTTGTATAGTATTGTTGGGTGATATAACCTGAAAATGGCCTGACATAGCATGGATAGTGTTGTTGTGTGATATAACCTGAAAAACATAGAAATCGCTTGACAAAGTGTTGCAAGTGTTGTAGAGAATGTGTTGTTATGACCTCAGAAAGTGTGGCTACGTATAAACTACATTACCTAAAATAAGTCTACACCTGACAAACAAACACGTAGTCTGAAAAACATTTATATTCAGATGTTTGATTAGAATGTCATAGTATCCTGAATGACTTGATAAATCCAAAGGTAGGGGTTTTGGTGATTCATGTTGATACAAAATTGTAGGGGTTATGGTGAACTTTACAGTGTAGATATCATAGTAGCCTGAGTGACCTGATAAACTATTGTTATGTATAATTCTGACCTGAAGAACTTCCATTTCACCTGACAAATCCAAATGTAGTCTGACAAAGTGTTATTTGTCCTGAAAAACGTATATCTTACCTGACAAAGTTTTATGGTGCATTTTTTTTCTTGATGTGAATATGAATGTCATGTATTTGTGAATGTCATTCTTTACAGATGAAGTACAAGTGGTATAGAGAGGAGTTGTTTTTTGGTCGGATCAATCGAAATTCAAGGATTCTTTATCTGTCTTCTATTGAGAACACATTAACTCGTGCAGACTGGCAAACAGTTCTATAGGGGCCCTTTGGCCGAATTATAAAAATAATGAAGAACTTGAAGTTGTCTGCACAGTTGATTCACCATGTTTTGTTTAGGCAACTAGAGATAAAAAAGAAGTGGGAGACATGGTATGAACTGGGTGGAAAACCATGTAGGTTTTCAATGGAGGAGTTTAGACTTATAATAGGACTGAATTGTGGTATGTCGGATGAGGAGAACACATTGGAGGATAAAAAAACAGTGTTTGATTTTTTTGGTGTGAAGAGTATTACAATCTCTAACCTTTTAACCAAGTTTATCTCGTATCGGAAGGACAATGTATTCAAGTTGAAGATGACTTTGTTGTTAATTCTGGAGGGTGTTGTACTAGGGGGTGATAAGAAGAGGAAGGTCAGACCCTTACATGTGAAATTGATCCAAGACTTGGATCGTTTCAATAATTTTCCATGGGGTAGGAGTGCTTATTTTGACCTCCATCAAAGTCTGACTACTGCTTTGGACACAAGGCTGGAGTCAGTTAAGGTTGCACTTGCAGTTTCTGACAAAGCCAGAGCATGTTACATCATAAAGGGGTTTCCTAATGGTGTTTCAAGTAATGTGTTAGTAGTTGAATATGTAAAATTTTAGGTTAATTTGTTGGTCATAATTGTGGTTAATTTCAATTATGTTTGTTTCATATATGGTTGTATGAGACAATGCCCCATATTGGTAGAACGTTTGCCCAAAAGCTTGATAAACCTGTGCAGCCCCGAGGTGTGAATTGACTGAAAACAAGTAGGCCAACCTTGGATTCGGTTACAGATGCCCTAGAGGGGACTTATGCTGCTAAACATATCCTTGCTGAGGTGGACGGAGAGGACTTGGGAGAAAGTTGTTACTTTCCAGAGGAGGAAGGAGACAAATCCTTGGATGAGATTGTTAAGCAACTGAAGCCAAAAAGAAAGAGGGCTGGTAAAAAGGATAAGGGAGGTGGTAAGGGAGGGCAAGCTGCAAACATTGAGGGTTTGGACCAGAGGCAAGTCATGTGTTGTTTGAATGAATTGCTTGAAAGGATGCAAAATCTAGATGAAAAGTACGATCTATTAAGGGAGGAAGTCCATGGGTTAAAGAAGGAAAAAAGAGGCAAAGCTCATACAAAAGTGGCCTCCTTATCCAGTGATGAAAAGGTATGAATGGCTTAATTTGTTCACATTTGTAGACAATGAATGTTTAATGTGTATATATATGCCTACAAGAGTCAGAGTCTGAGGAGGATCAAAGTGATGATGAACCAAACATTAGAGAACACCAAAAGAGCATGATGAGGAAGGTGAAGTCAATAGATGAGGCTGATGAGTCAGAGTCTCAAGATGACGAAGGGGACGAGTCTGAAGAGGGAGAGTGATAGGGGCTAAAGTCGTATCGCCTTATCAAAATAATCCTAAATAAACCTAACTCAGTAGAATAGATAAGCAAGGGTCGAATCCCACAGGGAGGAGTTATCTTTCTTTATGTAAATTTGCATGCAATAGTAATAAAGAGGGGATTTTGGTTGATTATTTGTAAACAAGTAAACAAAGGAAACAAAAGCAAAGGTTTGTAATCAAATTGAAAAAAAAACACTTAGCCAAACAAATATCCACCTCTAGTTTGGTTGATTGATCATTGATTATTCATAGTCCTCAATCCTCATGAATGTCCTAATCCCTGTTCTGAAATAGTTACCAGTCCTACCAGTCCTGATAACCCTAACTATTAAACAATCATGAAACCATCAAGATAAATCTAACAACAGTAGTAAGTTCAAGAATAAATAGGCTCATGCAATACTTAACAACCCGTCAGTACTCGACATGCAATTAATTCTCTTCACAATAAACATTCACAACCCGTTCTTGTAAATCGTGTTTGCTACTCTGAATTAGGTATGAACAATATTAATCTCAACAAGTTGACCAGATTAAGGTAACTAGCACTATAGATAATACCAATCTCAACTAGTTTGTCGGGCTAGGGAAACTAATATTAATAATACTAATCACAACAACTGATGAACTAGATCAACCAATAATATTCAGGATCCTAAGCCTGCAATATGAATAATATCAATAAACTAGGTAGCTAATCTAGAGAAATCAATATAACTCAATGGGATGAAACATAAGAGAATCAATAGCATTCAAAGATAGAGTAAATGAATAATCTCACAATTAAATTCAAACCAAGGCTTCAATTGTCGGACTAAGCAAATGGTGCTTAGTTCTTCATAACTCAAAGGGAAAACAATACTGAAAAATAAACTGAATCTGAATGAATGAAAGTGGATGGGAAAATTAGGTTAAATAACCTAACCCAAAACCTAATGTAAAAAGATAACAAACAAAGTCTTAAAAGGAAATAATGTAAACGAAATAAAGAAAATAAAAGAAAAGGAATATAATATAAAAGTAAAACTTCGGACGAAACCCTCGCGGCGCGCCTGATGCATAGTTCCGCGACCGCGGAAGAATTTCCGCGATCGCGGAAAACTCATTCATGGATCCTTTGCTCTCGACTTTTCCGCGATCAAATGCCTTGCTCATCCGCGATCGCGGTTTTGTCGCGTTCTTCACTTCTCGCCTTTCGTTGATTCCCTCGACCGCGACCTCAGCCCCGTGATCGCGGTTTTGGCTCTGTGGCTCCACTTGGCTCCTTTCTCCAGCTCCTCCTTCGTCTTCTACGTGGTTTTCTTCTCATCTTCTTGATGTCTTCTTTTAAGCTCCTCCAAACCACCTTATCTCGCATCTACTCCTCAACTCCGATCTCTACAATACGCTCTAAACATCTCCAAATGGTACCCAAAACACCGGTAACAACTCCTAGTTAAACCCTATAAAGTAGCGTTGATCAAATTCCCCCATGCTTAAACCTTGTTTGTCTTTGAGTAAGCTAATGTAAACCTACTCCTCCAATCAAATCCCCAAGGTCTCACGAAGCATAGCAAAAATCATCCCCACTAAGAATTGCACCTAACATGAAACTCCAAGGCACCAACACAATAAAACACAGCACACAAAACACAACAACCAAGCCTAAAGGAAAACAGAGTACTTCCCCCAAGCTTATCCCGAACACCATAGAGTGAATAAAAATCTAATCCTAGCCTCCATCTATCTTCTTATGCCTCCCAGAGTGACCTACCCGAATCCTCGTTATATCTCCTCTTCTTATGTCACCACGCCAGGAAAAATGAGAAATCATAATAATCACTCTTCTTCTTTTCACTCATTTTGCCAAGGCGCCCTTTCGGGTTTTCACCAAGCCACTCATTTCATTTTTCAATAGATGGGCTCACATATAACTCACATCACTCTTTACCAATTATTACCCCAGCCTAATGCTGGTCCAAGCCATATGCTTATTACCTAAGCCGCCCTTTCGGGTTTTTGACTTATCCAGGATTTCTATTTTTGCCTTTTTTCAAATTTTTGGCTTTTTCATTTTCTTCATTTTTTTCCTTTCTCCTCAGCGACTAGCAAGTATAGAACACTCCCCTATGTTTAAACATTGCATTGTCCTCAATGTAATGAAAGACAAAAAAGATGAAGCACAGGGAAAGGTAATGAAGTACTCACAACCGTCGCCGAGTTGGCTTGGACACGAAAGTTGTTGCTGGCGGTAAAATAATAAAAGCACATGTCGCTGGTGTTGCGGCGTCGTCAAAGCAAATTCCACCGTGCAACCAAAAGGAACCATTGTAGGGTGTAGTGGAATATCAAGGAATCGAGGTTGCACGGCCTTCAACGAACACATGGTGGAGCCCATATGTAATCGTGTTGTGGGCTCTAGTGTTCCTCATTCTCAGTTGTCGAATGTTGGGCCATCATCGTTGCCAAATATAAAAATTGGGGCGAATGTCTCCTCCTTGGCAGCATGATGCGCACCTCCCTCGTGTAAAATTCGGACAGACTGGCCTCCGGTAGAACTTTTTTTACTTTTTTTGTTGTTTTTTTTTGCCGAGGAGACTTACAATGGTATTTCTGCGACCGCGGAAAATATTCCACGACCGCGGAAATGTTTCTGGTGTGGAACACCGTCTTCGATTTTGGCTCGGGTCTCCTACCTGCAGGTTAGTCTAATGCAAAAACAAAATAACACAAAATAAAACCCAAAAACAGCTAAAGACATGGAATGAAAAGACAAGGAAAGAAATACATACCTCGGGTTGCCTCCCGGACAATGCCTTAGTTATTGTCGTGGCTCGACTTGGTACTCTCCCACTCAACTTGGGTTGCTCACATCAGTTGAGCACTCGGGGTTCCCATCCGGAGGGTGTCGCTTTGAATCATCGATGTTGAATCCGACCCTCACCTCGTCAAATTCCATTGTGAGCGAACCGCTGCTCACATCAATCTTTGTTCCTGCCGTGTTCATAAACGGCCTTCCTAGCATCACTGGGGCTGCATCCTTATCATGCCCCGTATCCATCACAAAGAAGTCCGCAGGGAATATCAACTTGTCAACTTCTACCAGCACGTCCTGCACCACTCCCTTGGGATAAACATAGGAATTGTCCGCCAGCTGGATCACAATCCCTGTCTTCTCTAATGGTCCGACCTCCAGAGACTCGTATAGCGAGAGAGGCAACACATTAATGGAGGCACCCAAATCTAACATAGCTTTCTCGAACAAGGTGCCCCCAATCTTACAGGGAATAGTGAACATGCCCGGATCACTTGCCTTCTTAGGTAACTGCTTTTGCAGCATGGCGGACACGTTCTCACTGACCTGGACCTTACTTTTCTCTTTCACAGTCTTCTTCCTCTTTATCTTGCATATCTCTTTCAAGAATTTGGCATAGTGAGGAATACTTTGAACAAGTTTTAACAAAGGAATATTTACCTTGCAGTTGCTGAAGGTCTCAAATAATTCCTTGTCATTCGCCGGCCTTCTAGTGTCCTTTAGAGCTTCGGGAAAGGGAGCGGGGGGCTTCAATGAACTGAGCGGAGGGAAGTTGGGGCGAACGTAAACATCTTGGACGAAATCGAGGGGGTCTGCGAGAGGAGCTGGAGCTTCAAGGCCTTTTCCACGATCGCGGATATTTGTCCGTGGTCGCGGATCGTCTTCGATCCCATCCTCGTCTCCAGTGGTTTTTCCACGATCGCGGAATTCTGTCCACGATCGCGGATTATTCTCGAACAGCTCCTCTTCAGAGTAGATTTTTCCGCGATTGCGGAAATATGTCCGCGGTCGCGGAAAGGCGTCGATTTTCTCTTCCTCGTCAGTGGCCAATCCGCGATCGCGGCCTTCTTCTCCGCGGTCGCGGAAAACTTTCTGTTGGCCACGACTGATGTCTACTTCCGCACCGCTCCTTAGCGTCATGGCACAAACATTCTCCCTCGGGTTTACTACCGTTTGAGATGGTAGTTTTCCCGATTCCCGAGCTTCCAGCTTGCTCACTGCTATGGAGATCTATCCCACTTGCTTTTCCAGGTTCTGTTTACTAGACTTCGTCTCTTGTTGATGATGGATCATGCTCTGAGTGAGATTCTCTTGATGCTTGATCACCGCTTGAAGTTGTGACCCCATGGAGGTCACATTGCCAGCCAACGCTGAGACGCTCTGGGCGAGGGCCCTGATCTGGTCATCATTGGACATAGATGCACTGGAGCTCTGGCCTTGGGGTCTTTGGTCATATGGAGCTCGAAATTGTTGTTGTTGACCCCCAGGCTGCTGATATTGTTGTGGGCGCTGTAAAAACTGTGGTGACCTCTGTTGATACTCTTGATTTTCCTAGCCTTGAGGAGTACTCTGCTGATTCCCGTATCTCAAATTTGGGTGATCTCTCCACCCTGGATTGTACGTGTTGGAGTACGGATCATATCTTGGCCTTGAAGGGCCGTATCCTCCAATGGCATTCACCTCAGCAGTGGGTTCCTGCAGCGTGGGACATGCATCGGTTGGATGCATCGTGTCTTGGCATATCCCACATGACTTGACCTGCTGCTGGCCACCCTTCATCATGTATCTCCTCATCATCTCCTTCATCTCAGCTATCTCAGAGAGTAGAGTGGAGTTTGGCTGAGAATCTGCAGCTTTCACTGATTGGGCGCCCGCCCTCTTACTAAACTATCTTGAGCCCTCAGATAGCTCAAAGAAAACCTCATATGCCGCAGCTGGAGTCTTGTTTAAGATGTTTCCTCCACAAGCAGCGTTCACCATCCGATGCTCGTCATCAAGAAGACCTCCGTACAAATAAAGTATGAGGTCCTGGTCAGAATATCCATGATAGGAGCAGCTAGAGATATGCCTCTTGAACCTCTCGTAGTACTCATACAACGATTCAGCAGCCTGCTGTTCAATGTTGCTGATGCTCCTCTTCAGGCTGTTGAGCTTAGTTGCAGGGAAGTACTTCTCTAGGAAGGCCTTCTTCATCTTGGCCCACGTGTCAATGCTCCCTGGGGTCAAGTAGTAGAGCCAGTCATTGGCCGAATCCTTCAGAGAGAAAGGAAAGGCCTTCAGCTTAATCTGGTCTTCAGTCACTCCTCTGGGCTTCATGCTAGTGTAGACGGCATGGAACTCCGACATATGCTTATTGGGGTCTTCTCCACTCATCCCATGGAAGTGGGGGAGTAAGGGGATCAACCCTGACTTGAGCTCGAAGTTGACGCCATTGATAGCAGGCTTAAGTCGTATCACCTAATCAATCAAATAAAATCCTAGCAAAACCTAAACAAGTAGTTAGGGTAAGCAGAGGTCGAATCCACAGAGAGAAAGGGATTAATCTATGTGTTGTTCGCATGAAATAGTAACAAGAAGGGGGAGTTGTAGGTTGGTTGGTCACAATTAAGTCAAACACAGCAAAGTATATGATGAAAATATCAAAGAGAGAAAACACTTAGCCAAGTAATGTCCACATAAGTCATTCAAAGATTGTTCCTTGATTATGCCCTATCTTCCTATTCGGTTATTCTTGTCCTGATCTTGTGTAGATTAATAGGGAAACCATCCCTAAGAACCCTTACCAATGAATAACCCTAACACCACTAGTGATTCAACCCAAAGGCAGCAATGAACATAAGAATTAACCAGGATACACATAACACCTCAACCAGAAGCATTCAACATGTAATCAATTCCCTACATAGATAAATTCCACAGTGGCAGATAAGAATCTATGCTCGCTACTCGAACTAGAGTGTTAGCCCAACAGTTCCCTAGTATTAGCAATATGAATGAAAGCAATAAACCTAGGTGATCAATCTAGATAAACCAACAAACATCCAAATAAGAATTTGCTCAAGAGAAAAGATATAACTCAATAGGATAAGATAGATAGGAACAAAACCTCACAACCAGATGAATAAACTTATGCTTCCATTACCGGACTAAGCAAAAGAGGCTTAGCTCCTCATAAACATGATGAACTCCAAAGGTGTGAAAAGTGGCAACGATGAATTGAAATTGCAAAACTAGAACTTGGAAACTCTTTTTTTAAACCTAATGCTAAAGAGAGTATATATAGGGCCTCTAACAAATGACCTAGCCCAATAAGAAAAGAAACGAAATAAAATGGAAAAATAAGAAAAGAAATTAGAAAAGATAGACTCGGGAAAAGTCAGAACTTCCAGCGTCGACGACCCGCGATCGCGGCCCATTTACCGCGATCGCGGCCTCTTGTGGCTCCGCGCTCTTCACATTCTTCCGCGCCTGCGGAAAACTCTCGACTTGCCCGAGGAACCGCGATCGCGGCACCCTTGCCCGCGGTCGCGGTTAATGCTCGGCCTTCACTCATTGGCTTCGCCTCCTAACCTCTCGTCTTCACTTCCTTGGCGTCTTCTTTTGGTGGCTTCCTTCCTCAGTGTCTCCTATGATATCCAAAATAGCTCAAACACCTCCAAAAACACCAGACTTCGCCCCCAAATGCCATGCACAAGAATGTGTCTAAATCTACCCGAATGGCACCAATAAAACCCTCTAATAACTCTTAGTTAAGCCCTATAAAGTAGTACTTATCAGCCATCGACCAGCTCAGGAAACTGCACAGCCAGCGGTTGCTGTTGCAGGTTAGGGGCAGTCAGCTGCCTCAACGTGGGTGCTTCTTCGGCCATCTCAAAAGTTGGGTTATCAAAGACCAAAGACCTGTTTACTCTGCGGTTCAGGGAGAGTATTCTCTCAATTTCTGTATCCAAAGCTAAAAGTGGAGAGTCAGTAGCACGGGTGTGGACCATAAGATAGGTCCACACAAAAATTGGCACACAAACACACACAAAGAAAAATCAAAACTTGCCCCCGGCAACGGCGCCAATTTGATAGGGGCTAAAGTCGTATCGCCTTATCAAAATAATCCTAAACAAACCTAACTCAGTAGAATAGGCAAGCAATGATCAAATCCCACAAGGAGGAGTTATCTTTCTTTTTGTAAATTTGCATGCAATAGTAACAAAGGGGGGATTTTGGTTGATTGTTTGTAAACAAGTAAACAAAGGAAAAAAAAGCAAAGGTTTGTAATCAAATTGAAAAAAAAAACACTTAGCCAAGCAAATATCCACCTCTAGTTTGGTTGATTGATCATTGATTATTCCTAGTCCTCAATCCTCATGAATGTCCTAATCCCTATTCTGAAATAGTTACCAGTCCTACCAGTCCTGATAACCCTAACTATTAAGCAATCATGAAACCATCAAGATAAATCTAACAGCAGTAGTAAGTTCAAGAATAAATAGGCTCATGCAATACTTAACAACCCGTCAGTACTCGACATGCAATTAGTTCTCTTCACAATAAACATTCACAACCCATTCCTGTAAATCGTGTTTGCTACTTTGAATTAGGTATGAACAATATTAATCTCAACAAGTTGACCAGATTAGGGCAACTAGCACTATAGATAATACAAATCTCAACTAGTTTGTCGGGCTAGGGAAACTAATATTAATAATACTAATCACAACAACTGATGAACTAGATCAACCAATAATATTCAGGATCCTAAGCCTGCAATATGAATAATATCAATAAAACTAGGTAGCTAATCTAGAGAAATCAATATAACTCAATGGGATAAAGCATAAGAGAATCAATAACTTTCAAAGATAGAGTAAATGAATAATCTCACAATCAAATTCAAACCAAGGCTTCAATTGTCGGACTAAGCAAAGAGTGCTTAGTTCTTCATAACTCAAAGGGAAAACAATACTGAAAAATAAACTGAATCTGAATGAATGAAAGTGGCTGGGAAAATTAGGTTAAATAACCTAACCCAAAACCTAATGTAAAAAGATAACAAACAAAGTCTTAAAAAGAAATAATGTAAACGAAATAAATAAAATAAAAGAAAAGGAAAATAATATAAAAGTAAAACTTCGGACGAAACCCTCGCGGCGCGCCTGATGCATAGTTCCGCGACTGCGGAAGAATTTCCGCGATTGCGGAAGAATTTCCGCGATCGCGGAAAATTCATTCCTGGATCCTTTGCTCTAGACTTTTCCGCGATCAAATGCCTTGCTCGTCCGCGATCGCGGTTTTGTCGCATTCTTCACTTCTCACCTTTCGTTGATTCCCGTGACCGCGGCCTTAGCCCCGCGATCGCGGTTTTGGCTCTGTGGCTCCACTTGGCTCCTTTCTCCAGCTCCTCCTTCGTCTTCTACGTGGTTTTCTTCTCATCTTCTTGATGTCTTCTTTTAAGCTCCTCCAAACCACCTTATCTCGCATTTACTCCTCAACTCCGATCTCTACAATACGCTTTAAACATCTCCAAATGCTACCCAAAACACCGGTAACAACTCCTAGTTAAACCCTACAAAGTAGCGTTGATCAGAGAGTATGAAATGGGAGACTCTAAAGAGGTATGTCCAACCTTTTCAGTCCATATATGCACATTTCAGCCAATATATGCACATTTCAGTCCACATATGCACATTTCAGTCCACATATGCACATTTCAGTCCATATATGCACATTTCAGATCATATTTGCTTATTTCAGACCATATGTCATCGTTTTCAGGAAACTAATGAAGAAGAGCAAGAAGATGGTGCAATTGTGTTAATTGGTGGAAAATGGTTGATGAAGAAGGTTACATCACCATCAGATGCGGATGTTTAAGATGATGTAGATTGTCAGGAAAATGCGGATGTAGATGTTGCAATGGTCACTTCTGAAAAAATACTGTGGCTTTAGATGAGCAAGAAGTTGAAGGGGATGCAATAATTTCACTGTCAATTCTTATCCAGACGGCTGCAATACTACAGGGGGTAACAACTGAGGTGGTGAAAGAAGCAAATGAGGAGGGTGTAAATGCGGCAACACAACTTGAGGTGGTGAATGATGGGACTGTGGTGGTGACACAACCTGAGGTGGCAACAAAAGCAGTGTCTGATGAGGGTGTGGATAAGGTTGCTCAGGGAGTTGTGGAGAATGGGATTGAGGTACAAGTTGAGGAGGTAGCAAAGGGAGATAGTGTGGAGGGAGGAAGCAAGGGTGATCAAGGAGTTGTGGAGGATGTGAATGAAGTACATGTTGAGGAGGTAACACAGAGAGATGGTGTGGAGGGAGGAAGCAAGGTTGATGAGGGAGGTGTGGAGGATGAGACTAAATTACAAGTTGAGAAGGTATCACATGCATAGTCTACTTCTCTTCAAAAAAAAGATTGTGATGAAGTAGGTGAGGAGGAAGGGGTGACCAATAAAGGGAATGGGCCGAGGAAGGGGGGAAAGGACATGGGTCCCCAAGTGCAGAAGAGGAAATATCCAACTCGCACTCGCGAGTTAGCTTCGGCGGCAAATTACCCTTCCGTAATTTGGATGAGCAAAAATTGGCGAAAAAGATTAACAAAAATAACAAGGTGGAATGGATGACAGACCTGGTGAAATGGCTACAAAGTGAGAGGTTAGTGAGCCAAACCAATCTACTTAACTTAATAATGACTTGAAAATGCTTTCGTATGGACTGACAAACTGATATATGGCCTGACTATCAATATAATTACCTGAAAATAATGTAGTCTGCCTGGAATATGTTTTTGTGTAATATAACCTGTATATGTACCATTCTGGCCTGCAATGTATGCTCTTGTCCTGAAAAAGTCTAAATGTTTACCTGCTTGCCTTGTTTTTTATTCAAATGAATGTATGTTTGAATATCACACAGTACTGAACCCCGAATTGGACCGAATGGGCATGAAGTGGATACGAAATTCTTTGAGAAATTGTTTGCCCCCAAAGACTGGTTGCAGGGTGAGGTAATATTCATGTGCATCCTTTCAAAATATTATGCAATTGTAACATCGTTTTTAGTGGATACAATAACATTGTTGCACCATTACAACATCTGGAGCAAATGATGTTCCTTTATCGTCAAAAGATTTCAGAGGATCCAGAGCGGTTTTCGAAGGTGGTAGTGCTTGACACCTTCTGGACAATCCCTCTTTTTTATTTGTAATCATGTAATTATTGTCATGCACGAGATATTGTTGTTGAAGTCGTGTTTGTATTCCACTATCATTTATCGTGTATTTTCGATAACTATGTTATATTAACATAAAATATTCAAATTATGTCAATATTTTAATATTAAAAATTATAAGTAACAATATTAGTTAAACTTAAATATGTGTACTTATAACAAAATTTAGCTTTAAAAGTGATATATTAAAAGGCTATACATAGGAAATATATTACTTTAATATATGAAAATATCAATCATATTAACTCAAAAATAAAAATAAGAAATTACAATAGTGGCTCATTTACATTGTTATAAATATATCCAGGTAATAAAATTTTAGTAAATCGACAATCAAGATGTCCAGAAAATTAAAGTAGACTTTTGATTTAAGAAATTCATTTTCATAAATTAATATTGGATAGGTTGAGTGAAAATCTATGGGTATATTTGATAAGCTTGTGAGATTTCGGTTTTATATCAAAACAATATTCATGTAGAGAAGTAACAATAGTAAAGATTTTGGATTTGTTGATGCAAATCTTGTTAAGGTTTTTTGATGATTATTTAATATAATAATAAATAGAAAAATAAAAAAATAAAAAAAAACCCTTAACAACTTGGACCTAAAAACACTCTTGTGGCTTAAAAAGAGTGAGCTTTAATATATATAATAGATAGATCATTAGATTTAAAAATACTAACGTATAAGATTAAATGAAATGTAAACATAATAAGTTACAATACACTTGCTTTATGGATTTTTTTTTTCTAAAGCAATCTTTTGCAGGTAATTGAGTTTTCGTTCTCCCATTTCACACAATTGATGAAATTTAAATATAAGTATTAATGAAAATTTTCTTTCTCCCATTTCACACAATCTGTACACAAATACTAAAGCCCTTCTTCTATTTCTTAGTGTGAGCCTACATGCTATGCTACATAGACATATTAAATTTCATTTTACTACTTTACCTTCTTATTTTTTACCATTATCTTTTACATATATCAATTTTCTTATTTACTAAATATAACCTACCATGCATATAGTAAATTATTATACCAAATATATTACCAAACATAGTTCATTTTACCAAGTTAATGTCGGTGTGTATATTACTTGCGACATACTTTTGGATTTATTAAGTCACCAATTAAACTATCACTTAGTATTTTTGACTTAATATATGTATACACAAAAACTATGAAATAAAATATATGTTATATTGTTTCATGACTATATTACTTAAAGTTTTGTTACCTTGTATGGAATAAACCATTATCATGCATATCTGCAAGAGAAACTTAATTTGTTTAACAGTCTAATCCTTCATTTAATAACATACGATTGTATTTAAACATCTTAGTCCTTTCCTAAGTTTTTTTAACATCCTAAAACAACTTAATTTTTATAATATTGTATTTTTGTTAGTCAATAATATTTTATGTTATAAAATGGTTTACGGATAAATACATAATTTATATTTATCCAAACCCGTGCAGGGCACGGGGACATATACTAGTATTCATCTAAAATGATAAGTTATCTTACAAACATTAAAATGTTAGAGCATTCTAATTATCTTATTACTTTCGTTTCTCAGTAACAAAACAACAGATGTTAGTTACATATATCTTAATTTTCAATTAATGATTAGGATATCACAAGAGTGTGGTTCTGGTAGATAATAAGTATCAGGTATAAAGTGAGTATTTATCTCAACCGTTGGATAAATTAAATCAATGGCCAAGATTATAAGATCTACAAAAAACTAATGGAGCGCATGTCCCTGGTGAAACTTCATTGATGGCACCGTATCATAAATATCCACCAAAACACTACCCTTTCTTAAAAGCAGAAAATCACCCATCCTCTTCCCGAAGCTTCCTCTGATTTCCAAATCGCATCGTCTAAACCTAGCTCTCGACCGCCTCCAAAATCTCCACCCCATCTCCACTCTTCTTCGTTGTGAAATCGTTGTTCAAATTCCTAAATCTACCTTCGAAATCTCCGTCTGTCACCACTTTCCTTCAACTCTCTCAAAAAATTGCTTCAAGTTCACGCGATTTGAAGAAACGAAAAAGAAAAATGGAGAGCAAAGAGAGCACTTCGAAAGGCAAAGGAAAGCAAAAACAAGGTAAAAACGCTTAATCTACTCTGAAATTTTAGTTTATGTTCGTTTAATGTTGCGATTTAGGATTCATATGTTGCGGTTTTAGGTCAATACGCTTCTATTTGTGTGAATAGGGATTCTAGGGTTCGTATGTTAAAACATGTTGAATTAGCCTCATATTTGTAAAAAAATGCAATAAACCAAGTAGACGGTTGAAATTTGTTGTTTCGTTGTTGGAAATATGGTACCACTGAGTAGTGTGTGGTTTATTTTCATAATGCATATTCTTATATGTAGTGTGAAGTGATATGTTTGCATACTGTTATCTGTCAAGCTCTAGTGCATACGTAAATTTAATAAGTGCATATGTAGTTTGCAAATGTGCAGATTAGTTGTGAAATATGTGCAAAACCTAGTGCAAAAATTAAAGTCATGTCTTTTTTTAACATGTTTATGTTCTAAGAGTGCGTAAGTGCATGTATTGATATTAGATGTGCATACTTAAGTATCCAAAGTGCATAGTGATGTCTTGCTATCAGATGTGCATAATTAAAAGCTTAAAAGTGCATGTCCTCAAGTGTGCATATCTAAGTGCCTGAAGTGCATGTCGTGATATTAAATGTGCATACTTAGGGTCTGTTCGGTATAGCTGAGGCTTATTGGGGCTGAGGCTGATATAGGGGCTGAACTTGGCAAAAGCTGAATGGAAGAATTGAAGCTGTGGGCTTAATTATGCTGAGGCTGAAGCTGGATGTAAAGGTCTGAATCATTAATGTGTGTTCGGTATCGATGACTTATCCAGACTTAATTTTACATAAAAATTACAAATTTACCCTTAATTAAAATTTTATGAGGGGTACCATGTGCAATTCATAATACATTTCCCCCCAGATTTGATTATTTCTTCCCATTTGGGTCCTCTCATCTCCCACCATTCGAAGCTCCACCGATAAGCTTCTTCAAATAGCAAAACGACATATGTCCATTTTTTTAGCAACCCGTTCTTTAGAAAATCATAAAATTTAAAACAGAATAGCCACAAAATAACATACATCGAATACAAATAACTAATGCATCTGTTCAACTCAAAATCAAAATGAGTGATGTATTCCATATACATATATCACCAAACTATTTACAAATTACGCCTAATTCAACAAATTAACTTGCCCTTTCTTCTGTCATCCGAAGATCATAGTTTCCTCCAGTAGTCTACTATCCAATAAATCCCAAGAAGCTACAAAATGAATAAAAATAAGCAATAAGCTAGTAAATTCATATATACTAGTTACTATTTGCAAAAAAAGGCTTAAATCCAATAGAATTACTGAATATAAGATTGTTTTCCTTTAATTCTTAAAGACCCATAAAAATTCACTTGACTTAGAATTCTCAAAGTTGAGTTCTGAATTTAACACTTCATTTGCTTGATCAAATATAGACAGATAACAATTGCAAAGTAGTATGATCTCAAGGTTACTAGTAGACCCATTTGATCAAAGGAACAACTGCACTTCCTAGTCCCTCCTGTATAATATATGAAGTAAAGGCATATTGATACGAATGAGACCTCCGGCCTTGATCAAGACGTTCAACAAACAAGAACGACGAACCCGAATGAAGAACACAAGAGATTAGGAGAATGTTTGTTTATTTCTTCCAGAATCTACAAACCGTTACAACTCTCATTTCTAGTAACGCTTCCCCAAAATCTCTTCTAGGTCCCCCCTTTCCCTAATACAATACAAACCTTATATATTATCTGCATTAACTAAAACTTTCGCCTACTGAAGTAGGCTTAGCCCAATAAACTCTAAAACCCACTTCCTAATCCATTTTCGGTTATACTAACGAGAATCACTAAGACCTTAACGAGATACCATGTATCATGGCTCCCCCCGCTAGGCCTTGAACTCCTGTGAAAGTCAGAATTAAAGAGCAGGAAACTCCTACACCCCTGCTTCCTTGCTGAACCACTTCACTCGACTTGGAAGTTGTCCCTTCCTGCCAATCAGAAATGACTCCTGGATACCCCGCCGAGTCAAACGAGACTTATGCTCTAAAATGCAGTCTGTCGATAACGGCTCCTCGTGATCAAACCAGAGATCATCCACCTTTGGCAGCCGTTGAATGTATTCGCCTTCTTCATCTAACAAGGGCGGCTCGAACAACTTCAAGTACTCCGCGTTGATAATTGAATACATGCCAAGATAAGGTGGTAAATCAAGACGGAAAGCGTTGTTGCCAATCTGCGCAAGAATCCAAAAAGGTCCATAGCAGAGCGGTTTTAGTTTCTTGCCGACTCCTTTCAGTCTCTCTTTCCCCAACTTTAACCACACCAGATCGCCTATACTGAAGTTGCAGGTCACCCGGTGCCGATCGTGCTTACCCTTGTATAGAGCTTGGGACTTCTGCAAGGCTTCTTCAACCACAGTATGAATACGGGAAATCTTGTCCAAGAATTTCTAGGCTCTCCCAGCTTCCCCTATGGCCACTTCAGAACCCGAAGGAGCAGCCGACAGAATCAAGTCTATAGGGCTCGTTGGCAGATACCCAAAACAAGTCTCAAAAGGCGACTTCCCTGAAGAGCTATGAATAGACATGTTGAACGCGAACTGAAGGTACGACAAACTCTCATCCCATGTTTTCGGGTGTTTGACATTGAACCCACGGAGCATGTGGACCATCGTCCGATTCACCACCTCCGTCTGCCCGTCCGTTTGAGGGTGAAATGCGGTGCTGCGCTTCAACTTGGTGTCCATCATCTTCCACGATGTATCCCAAAAATGGCCCAAGAAGCGGCTGTCCCGATCAGAAATTATGGAAGTAGGTAGTCCAAAATGTAACCATACATTTTCAAAAAATAGCTGAGTTGTACCGGCTCCTGTTACTGACTTCATGCAGGGAATCAACACCACCATTTTGCTGAAACGGTCAACTACAACAAACAGGTAATCAAAACCCCGGTGCGACACCGGTAAACCTCCGAGGAAGTCCATGGAAACACTCTTCCACAGGCGCGATGGAACCGGCAAAGGCAGGTACAGACCACGTTTCCTGTTTGAAGGTACAACACAAAACACATCCCCCGATATAACGAGTGACATCATTCTGCATCTTGGGCCAGAAAACATAGCGCCGCAAATTCAGTATTGTTTTGTTGATACCAAAGTGACCGGCAACTCAAGAAGTATGTGCTTCTCTGATGCACTATAATCGATCCCCTCCCTCCGGCACACACAACAACTGGTGCCGAAACAACATGCCATCCTGAATCTCAAACTCACCCTTACACCCCTGAACAACCTGAGCATAAATCTGTCAAAAATCAGCACTTGTTGAATATAAGGTAGCATATTCAGTGGGCACGAGAGGCTGAATTTGCATCGCCACGACGAGAGCACGGACAGGCGGACGAGACAACATATCCGCCAACTTGTTCGTGGCTCCCCTCTTATACTTGATGATGATATTGAAAGTCATAAAGTATGACATCCACTTCATGTGGCGAGATTGTTGAAGCTTAGTCTGAGCATGAAGATACTCCAACGGTTTGTGGTCAGAGTGCACAATCACCTCTTTATCGATCAGATATACCCGCTAATGTTTGATCGCTTGATATAAAGCGTAAAACTCCTTGTCGTAGGTGGGATAACTTCGGACGGCTCCCGAGAACAACTCTGAATGGTACTCAACTGGTCTGCCTTCCTGAATCAGAACAACGCCCATGGCGTAATCAGATGCATCCGTTTCCACCTCAAAAGACCTCTGCAAACTAGGTAATGCGAGTACCGGTGCCTCCGAAATCTTCCTTTTGAGCAACTGGAAAGCCTTGTCCTGACTTTCTCCCCATTCAAATCTAGCTTTGGCCCCTGTTATCCCGTGCAATGGACCGGCAATGACGGAGAAATGACGGATGAATTTCCGCAGGTATTGGCATGCCCCTAAAAAGCTTCGGACGTCTGTGACTGTCTTTGGTGTTGGCCACTTGGTAATTACCCCTACCTTGCCGGGATCGATCTTTTTCTGCCCTCCACCAACTATGAACCCGAGATAGATCAACTCATCTTTGCCAAATTCACACTTCTTTTCATTCAACTGAAACTGCCCTGCACGCAAGGCTGCGAAGACCTTGTCGACATGAGACAAATGCGCCTCCCAGCTCTCACTATATATCAGGATGTCGTCTAAATAAATGATCACAAAATCATCGATGAAGGGTCGGAGCAACTCATTCATTAACCTCATGAACGTAGCCGGTGCGTTGCATAGGCCGAACGACATGACTAACCACTCGTACAACCCTTGGCGAGTCTTGAAGGCTGTCTTCCAAGTGTCTTCCTCTCAAACTCGGACTTGGTGGTAGCCCGACTTGAGGTCTAATTTAGTGAAAAAACGAGCAGCAGACAAGTTATCCATCAAATCGTCTATACGAGGCAGTGGGTAGCGGTTCCTCACGGTAATCTTATTCAAAGCCCGGTAATCGACACACATACACCATCCTCCGTCTTTCTTTGGAACCAAAAGGACGGCTGACCCACAAGGTGAACAACTGGGCTTGATCACACCTTGATCTAAGAGGCCCTGAACTTGCCTTTTGATCTCTTCTGATTCGACAATCGAAGTTCTATACAGCCCCACATTAGGTAGCGAGCTCTCTCCAGTGAGCATAATCTCATGATCTATACTGCGTTTTGGCGGCAACCCTTCCTTGTCAGGGAAAAGATCAGCATATTCTCTCTTCAACTGAGTCAAAGTCATCTCCTGATCTTGTGTCAAAGCAGCACAACAAACCTGTGTCAGCCTCTCGTCACAGCTACGAATCATCAGCAAGACAAATTTTCCCCCGGAGTTAACCAACCGTTTGGCCTGATTAGCAGTGATCAAGGTAGCCCCCGCGAGGGGTGTATCCGCTGCCCGGACCACAAACTGAGTCCCTTCCTTAGTGAAGACAAACTTCTGCTCTCATCGGTGGAACACAGCATCGCGGTCCCATAAGTAGGGGCTTCCCAACATCACTTGACAAACATCAAGGGGTACAACGTCGCAAGTTACTTCATCAATATACGATCCTCCAAATGCAAACTTAAAGGTGTACTTAACACTAGCAGCATCTATACTGTCCACTGAGAACAACTTCAACTCCTTTCGGATATACTCCTGCAGGCCAGCAATATACTTCATATAGATGGCATAATCAGTGAAGTCTACATCCAAAACTAATCCCTGATTCTGGAATTCGGAAGTGTAATCTTGGACGGTCTGAGTTTGCCCTTGCCGCAACGAGTATCATCAGAACCACCGTTCCTCCAAGTATCCGACCGGATAGAATTGCTTGTGGATCACCTCTTTGAACCCCTTCCAGGTTAACTCCCCATGATGTTGTCGGTGAAACGCCTTCCACCACACTAAGGCATGCTTCGTAAGCTTCAGTGTAGCAAAAGCAATCTTCTCTTTCGATCGACACTCATAGAACGAGAAGTAGGTTTCCAATCTTTCCAACCAATCATCCAATTTCTCAACATCAACACTGCCATCATAGATCGGAATATCAACCTTGAATTCTATTTTCAGTCTGTGCTTCTTACCGGATGTTGATTTGGTGTCTGCAGCGGCGTCGTCATCCTCCGATTCCTCGTCATCGGTTAATCCAGTTTTGCCAGCGACAGACTTCGACCCTTCTTCGACGAGCCTAGGAGGCTGGACGACGGCGTGAAGCCTGAGTTGTTCTGCCAGATTACCTAACGTGGTTTCCAGTGCAGCCAGTCGATCCTCTGTACTCTGAGTCTGATCCGTTTTAGGCTGATCATCACCCGCTATAGCTTTCCTTGGTTTCCCGGTTGGATGCTTGTCAGCCCAAGGAATGAGAACTTCTCCGAGTGTGCGATACAACGATCGGGTAAGGACCATACACCTCAAGAACCCTGTTAGATCGTGTCGCGCGCTCTGATACCAACTTGATACGAATGAGACCTCCGGACTTGATCAAGACGTTCAACAAACAAGAACGACGAACCCGAATGAAGAACACAAGAGATTAGGCGAATGTTTGTTTATTTCTTCCAGAATCTGCAAACCGTTACAACTCTCGTTTCTAGTAACACTTCCCCAAAATCTCTTCTAGGTCCCCCCTTTCCCTAATACAATACAAACCTTATATATGATCTGTATTAACTAAAACTTCCGCCTACTGAAGTGGGCTTAGCCCAATAAACTCTAAAACCCACTTCCTAATCCATTCTCGATTATACTAACGAGAATCACTAAGACCTTAACGAGATACCATGTATCACATATGATGGAACAATAAATGGAAGAGAACCACCACTATCTTGAGCATGCTAACACCATCAAAACTAAAGTCATTAGCTTTCTAGGTCTTGTGATAGGTGCAATTTAGTGCACCTTAACTAGCGACTATTGACACGTTTTAGATGGAGTTTTGGTATAAGAAGAGGCTAAGTCTATAATCCAGGAGAAGAGTTGAAGAAGTACAGATATGAAGTTTTTACAGCTTAGTGAAGAAGATAGAGGATTGATGGAGAAGTCTGCTAAGAACTAAAGGAGAAAATTACCTCACTTGGTAGTACTTGGGAGCAGATGAAGGATGAAGAAGCTGGCCAGTGCCGCCCGCACCACTGTCACCGCGACCCGGCGAAGATCCTCAGAGAAGAGCCTCGCGTAGAAGCCACCGCCTCGCGGTGGAGCCATTACCGCCTCGCGGTGGGAGTGAAGACCGCTCGGCTGACGTGTTTTATTATTATTCCTATTTTAGTATTTTAGACTTTATACTTTAGTATATTTTATTTCCTTATTTTGTTTGCTAGGTTAGCTTTCTGAGAACCTATTTAAGGTCTTGTTAATAGTTCGTAGAGGAGAGTTCCTCTCCCTTTTTACAATACAATTTTCTAGGTTTTTAAACAATGGATAGCTAAACACTTTTGTTTCGCTAGACGATTGAAGCACTACAATGAATTGGTTGTGAGATTTCTATACCTTGTTCTATATCTTATTAAATTGGATTGATTCTCTTGTTTGAACTGTCTATTGATTTATGTTGATTCTTCTAGCGTAGCTAACTAGGTTTTTCGGCATCTATCATATTGCTAGGATTGCATATAGGGGTTCCGAGTGCATATCTAGTGGCAAACACAATTGTGCGTATAGGGGTTCCGAGCGTACAATTGTGTGTGAGAATCAATTGCATGTTAAGTAGGGGAGTGAGTACTTGTACGTCTTTCTACTTGCATGTATCCTATATCTTTGTGTGCATTGCTATTGCTGTATTGGTGCTAGAGTACGCTGACAACTGTGAGAATCAGTTGTACTTTATCATTGGTACCGTAATAAGTCTATCGACAACTGTGAGAATCGATAGTATTCACGATCAGGGTGGGAACAATAATAAGATAGTAAAAGAACTTGGAAAGATAGTTTTCAGTGATCAACCGATTGCATTGTGGTGTGGATATTTGTCTGGTGGAATACCTTCTCTCATTATATTTCGTCACTTGTCATAATTGAATCTTTGGTTACATTGCGATTATTCCAAACAACCCCATGTTACTTGTTAGTCACACGTTATTGCATACAGATAACCGACTCCCTGTGGGATCGACCCTGACTTACTTACTATACTCTTTAGTAGGTGAATTAGGATTATTTTGACAGGAAAACGACACCGGTTTTCGGTCCTGTCAAATTTGGCGCCGTTGCCGGGGAGTCAAATTTTCTATTTGTGATTATTTGTGATTGACTGTCGTGTGGATCTATCTTATGATCCACACTTTTGCTACTGATTTGCTACTTGTTGAAGTTCATACAGAGACAGGTGCGAATGGCGCAGATACTCCGTCAATTGACGGAACCAACCTTGATACAGCAGTCATTGGCTGTAGTCATTCCACCCCTTGCTGATGGGGTAACTTTTGAGCTTAGATCAGGAGTAATACGGTTACTCCCGAGATTTTATGGACGAAGTGGAGAGGATCCCATTCTTCATTTGAATAAATTCCACAACGTCCTTATGAGCATTAAGCCAGCCGATGTCACTGAGGAACAACTTAAAATGAGAGCCTTCGGGTTCACTCTTAAAGACGAGGCTGAAGACTGGTATTATCATCTTCCTGGAGGGAGCATAGATTCCTGGACTAAGATGCATAAGGTTTTCCTTGCACGCTATTTTCCAGCTCAGATGGCAAACGCCTTGAAAAGGGAAATCACCAGCATTGAACAAGGTGAAGATGAGACCCTCTATGACTATTGTGAGCGGTTCGAGCGACTCTGCACTAGTTGCCCGTTCCATGGTATTGATAAGAAATCTCTGGTGCTCTATGTTTACAACGGGCTGAATGACGATGAACGAAAAATGATTGATGCTACATGTGGTGGTAGTATCCTAAATATGACTCCCGATGTCGCCATGACCACACTTCAAGATATGGCTGAAGGTACAAGGGATTTTAATGAACCCCCGAGGACCAGACTAGTGAGTGCTATTATCTCCAGTGAGTCACATGTGTCGCAAGAAATTGCTTCTTTGAAGGAGGTCATTGTGAGGATAGGCAAGCAACTGCAGGATACCACGATTGCTGAAGTTCATGCTGCTGAAGGCTACAGGCCTGTTATAACACAACAACCTTGCTTTGATGACCCACCAACTACTAGCAACCCCTCTTCAACCGAAGCAATGCTCAATGCCCTAACGATGCATTTTACAACGCATGTGCGCGAGACTGCGGCTGACATAAAGAGCATAAAGGAGTCCGTGAGCAGCCTAGTCGATGAGGTTAGGGGCAGAAAAGAGGCCAGGAAAGAAACTTCGAATGCAGTAACCCTACGGAGTGGCAAAGAATTACATGTCGCTCCTACTGCTGAAGAGGACGACAACGCTGAGATCGACATTGCCAATGAGCCGTTGTCACCGCCCCGCGGTGATTCTCACTGCGACCTGGCGACAGCTCCCAGTAATCCTACGCCATCATCACCGCCTCGCGGTGATCCACACCGCCCCGCGTTGAATTCACCGCTGCGCGGTGAGAGCCCAGAACTCGCAAATTTCCCTGACGAGGAGGAGGATCCCTATGTTCGCCCCAACTTTCCTCCCCTTGGATCTGAGAAACCACATGCCCCATTCCCAGAGGCACTCAAGGAAAGGAGAGTCATTGATGACAAGGATCTCTTTGACACTTTCAGTAAGTGTGAGGTGAACATCCCACTCCTCAAACTCGTCAAGAGTGTACCAAGGTACGCTAAGTTTCTAAAGGAGCTGTGCACTGTAAAAAGAAACCAGAAGCTGAAGGGAAAGGAAAAAGTCAAGGTCAGCGAACGCGTATCTGCTGTATTTCAGAGGCGCATGCCAAAGAAATGCGGAGACCCAGGTATGTGGAGCATTCCTTGTATTATCGGAGACACTAAATTTGAAAAAGCTATGCTCGACCTTGGTGCCTCCATTAATGTGCTGCCCTATTCTCTCTATGAATCCCTTGGACTTGGACCTCTGCAGGAAACAGGTATTGTAATTCAATTAGCCGATAGGTCTAGTGTCTACCCTAGGGGGGTAGTAGAAGATGTCCTTGTTATGGTCGATAAATTGATATTCCCTGCAGATTTTTATGTTCTAGATATGGAAACAGATACAAAGGCAACTCCTATACTGTTAGGTAGGCCATTTTTGAAAACTGCTAAGACCAAACTTGATTTGCAAAGTGGGACACTTTCTATGGAATTTGATGGGGAGAAGGTGGAGTATAATATTTATGAAGCCATGAAATACCCCAAGGAAGACCATTCTTTGTGTTCCATTGATGTGATCGATTCTATTGCACAGGATGTCTTCGATATTTCTGGTCCTGACGAGTTGATGTCTATTGTTGAAAATAATTTGGATTCGTCCTATGAGGAATACTCTTTACCCTCTAACATGCAGGAAGCCATCACTCAGCTGGATACTCATGGTAAGTATTCTACAAATCCTTTGGGCATTGGCCCCATCTTACTAAACCCGAGCGAAAGGCTCGTTCCTTCTGTTGAACAGGCTCCAGAGATCGAATTGAAGCCGCTGCCGGACCATCTCAAGTACGCCTTTCTTGGAGCCAAAGACACTCTGCCAGTCATTGTGTCTAGTAAGCTTTCTGCAGATCAAGAATTGAAGCTGTTGGACGTGCTCAGGGAGCACAAAACCGCAATTGGATGGACCATTGCAGACATAAAAGGGATAAGCCCCTCCACTTGTATGCATCGGATTCTACTCGAGGACGGAGCTAAACCGTCTAGGCAGCCACAGAGAAGGCTGAACCCTCCAATGATGGAAGTGGTAAAGAAAGAGGTGCTTAAACTCCTCAAGGCTGATATGATCTTCCCTATTTCGGACAGCCAATGGGTAAGTCCAACCCAGGTTGTCCCTAAGAAAGGAGGAATTACCGTAGTGGAAAATCAACACGGAGATTTAGTTCCCACCAGGACCACCACAGGATGGAGGGTGTGCATCGATTACCGTAAGCTGAATGCGGTAACTCGGAAAGACCACTTTCCCCTGCCCTTTATTGATCAAATGCTAGAACGCCTGGCTGGGCGGCCCTACTACTATTTTCTCGATGGATATTCAGGATACTTTCAGGTAGCCATCGCACCAGAGGACCAAGAGAAAACCACTTTTACATGTCCATTTATTACTTTTGCATACCACAGAATGCCATTCGGATTGTGTAACGCACCCGGTATATTTCAACGATGTATGGTTAGTATCTTCTCTGACTATGTTGAGAAATTCATTGAGGTCTTTATGGATGACTTTACGGTGCATGGAACTAGCTTTGATTCATGTTTAGACCATTTGGCGCTTGTACTTAAAAGATGTGTTGAAACCAATTTGGTTTTAAATTATGAAAAGTGTCATTTCATGGTGGAACAGGGGATAGTCCTGGGTCATATTGTCTCTGCTAGGGGTATTGAGGTCGATAAGGCAAAGATTGATGTAATTCAGTCTCTGCCTTATCCTACTAATGTGCGTGAAGTACGTTCCTTTTTAGGTCATGCAGGTTTCTACCGACGATTTATCAAGGATTTCTCAAAAATTTCTTCACCTCTATGCGAGCTCTTGAAGAAGTAAGTGACCTACATATTCACAGATGAATGCAAGAAAGCATTTGATTGCTTGAGAGAACGCCTGACAAGTGCACCCATTATTCAAGCACCTGACTGGTCTCGCCCATTTGAGATCATGTGTGACGCCAGCGATTATGCAGTTAGGGCAGTTCTAGGACAGAAAGTGGGACGGGCATCCCACGTGATTCATTACGCCTCCATGACTCTGAATGGAGCCTAGAGGAACTACTCCACCACTGAGAAAGAAATGCTGGCAGTTGTCTTTGCCTTGGAAAAGTTTAGGCAATACCTCTTGGGAGTCAAGGTGATTATCTACACAGATCACGCAGCTCTTCGTTACCTGATGACGAAGAAAGAAGCAAAGCCAAGATTAATCCGATGGGTTCTCCTTCTCACTGAATTTGATGTGGAAATCCGTGATAAGAAGGGAGCAGAGAACCTCGTAGCGGATCACCTGAGTAGGCTCGTCCATGAGGAAGATAAGCCCGGAGAGCAGGGCCCCATACATGGCACCTTCCCAGATGACACACTTTTTACACTCGAGGGCAGCTCAGAGAACACTCACCGCCCCGCTGTCACCACCACCGCGACCCGGCGAGTTGTAGCCAGTATGAAGTTAGAGAAACCACCGCCCCGCGGCGATGACGGCCGCGACTCGGCGCTTGGATTACTTGAGAACCAGGAAAGCTCACCATTACCCCCAGAGAATTCACCGCCCCGCGGTCACATCTCTGGAATCACACTTTGCCCTGGAGATATTTCTGACTCTCCTTTTCATATAGCCATGGACCTCTTCGGAATCCAGTCTTACAGACCCTGGTACGCAGACATAGTCAACTACCTGGTTCGAGAGGAATTTCCCCCAGACTATACTAGAGCCCAGAAAGCAAAGGTACGCAGAGAAGCTCACCACTATGTTTGGGATGATCCCTACCTGTGGAAGCATTGCATCGATCAGGTAGTCCGCCGATGTCTCCCAGACAACGAGGTACAATCTGTCCTTAACTTCTGTCATTCTGAAGCATGTGGGGGTCATTTTGGAGCAAATAGGACTGCTAGGAAAGTATTGGAAGCAGGATTTTATTGGCCGCACCTCTTTAGGGATGCTTACATTTTCTGTAAATCCTGCGATCGATGCCAACGGGTTGGCAACATCACCAGAAGGAATGAAATGCCGCAATCATCATTGATCTTCTGTGAGGTATTTGATGTTTGGGGCATGGATTTTATGGGACCCTTTCCTAACTCTCATGGGAATCTTTATATATTACTTGCGGTGGACTACGTTTCCAAGTGGGTGAAAGCGAAGGCCACCAGGACTGATGACTCTAAAGTTGTAGCAGGTTTCCTCAAAGAAAACATTTTCTCAAGATTTGGAATACCCAAAGCTTTAATTAGTGACAGGGGAACCCATTTCTGCAATAAGACAGTGACTGCCCTGTTGAAGAAGTATCACGTCACTCAGAGAATCTCCACGGCCTACCATCCTCAGACTAATGGGCAGGCCGAGAACTCCAACAGAGTGATTAAGGCTATACTGGAGAAGACAGTAGCAGCCAACCGGAGGGATTGGAGCATCAAGCTCAATGATGCACTGTGGGCATACCGTACAACTTTCAAAACTCCGATAGGGATGTCTCCGTTCCGGCTGGTATTTGGAAAAGCTTGTCACCTCCCCGTCGAACTTGAACATAAGGCGTGGTGGGCAATAAAGAAATGCAACTTGCAACTGGATGAAGCAGGCGAACTCCGCAAGCTACAAATGCAAGAACTGGAGGAATTACGCCTTGACGCCTACGAGAACTCAGTTAACTACAAGGCAAAGACCAAGCAGTGGCATGACAAGCATATTTTGCGAAAGGATTTCAAGCCAGGGGATAAAGTTCTTCTATTCCAATCTCGGCTCAAGCTCTTTGCTGGAAAGCTGAAATCCAAGTGGTCAGGCCCGTATGAAATCGCTGAGGTGCATCCCCATGGAGCCATAGACCTGATTAATCCCAAGACCGGCACCACCTTCAAGGTGAACGACCACAGATGCAAGCCTTACCACGAGGGGTTCGATCCAAACCAGGACGAGACACAACCCACGTCGAGCCAACGACGTTAACCAAGGCGCTGACACTGAAGCAGGATGAGCCACAACCCACGTCGAGCCAACGACGTTAACCAAGGCGCTGTCCGGGAGGCAACCCGGGTTAGTTCTTTCTCTTCTTTTCCCTAGATTATTTTTGTAGTTTATTTTTGCTTTATTTCGTTCTCTTGTTACTCACATTTCAGGTACGAAAGTAAATCCGAGAAGAGACGTGGTACTCAGCGTAACCCATCGCCTCGCGGCGACTTTCACCGCCCCGCGGTGGAGTTCACTGCCCCGCGGTGGATCTCTGGTATAATTTCTCTACTCTAAAAAAAAAGAAATAAAGGGATCCGAAAAAATCTTAAATGGGTGAGTAATATTTTTATTTATTGAGTTGGATACGAAGGAATTGACGGTGTCAATTGAAAACCGCAGCTCGGTACCTACCTTATTCACTTATTACCCCATTAGCTCTCCCGCCAAACCCTATTCCCCTTCTTCTTCCTAGTCTCTCTCTCCGCCGTGCCCTATTCCACGATCTCCAAAACCTTAGCCCACAACCCTCTCCACCGAAATCGGCCTCCCCCCTCACCTTGGTAGTGGAAGTCCGTAACCCAACCTTGTTTCTTCTCTACCCAGACCTTCTTTTGTGACGATTTCCGACCCCCCTGTGGTGGTTCGTAGTTGAAAGGGGGGTGCCCTTTTGCTTGTTGGTGTGATCAGTACCAAAGTGGGTGCTCTTCCGGTGGTTTGGTGGTGTTTGAGGAGGAATCGCACAGTGACCGCCTCGCGACGTAGTATCGCCGCCTCGCGCGAGTCAGATTTTTGAATTTGGAGACGAAGGTGAACAGTCGCCGCCTCGTGTCAACATCACCGCGGCCCGGCTGCTGTGCTCAGAAATCATCATCGCCCCGCAGTGACCCTCGTAGTCTGTCTTCGGCCGATTGTAAGTGCCCTTTGCCTAGCCTTTTGTCTCAAGAACTTCATTTCTTACTCAATGACGAGGGCTAGAAAAGTTGGGATGACTGAGGAGGAGTTGAGAATATACAATGTGGTGTCGACTAGACATGTGCAGCCGACTCATTTCTTTGATAAGGGATAGTTGGGTTTACTCGACATGACTCAGTAATGTCTGGACAAGTTGGGATTGGGGGGCTTCCTAGACAAATGTGCCCCCGTATTCCCTGAACTTTGCTGCCAATTTATCGCCACCATGACTAAGAGCTACACGCGTCGTGTTGTTAACGGCAAGGAACAAAAATTCATTGCGGGTATCACATTCAAGTATGAGGGCCGGAGTTATGGTTTTCCTATCGAGGACGTTAGGGCGTTGTTAGGTGTTTCGAGACCGTCTACTGGTGGGTGGAGACATGGTCCCGACAAGGCGGCCATGAAGGAATTTTGGATCAGTGCATCGGGTATGCCTGAATATCAAAAGAAAGAAAAGACTAGTGACAAGATTGTCCATCCCTGCCTCCGCTTGGTATACACTGTGCATTTTGTGGATGTGTGGAGGAGGGCAAGGTTTCCCTGAAACGTCTTGGTCTTTTCTCCGCGATGATTGATCCTTTAGATGAGGTGACCCCTGGATGGGTTGTGATTTGGCTGTATGGGCTGCAGCAGATCCGCGAAGGCGCTGTACAAGATATTGTTCAGGGAGGGTTGATTACCCCGATTGCTACAGCCAGGATTTCGATGGACACTATGCCGCAGCCGCTCATGCCCATTCGCTATGATATCCCTTTTATGCGGCATTGTGGTATGTTGAGCGGATCTCCGGGGCAGTATTTGTGGTGCTCTTATGGCGGTCATCTTTTGCGTCTCCCTCGTCCGTTAGCTTATCCGAGAGATTTCACTGGTTGGTACATCTCTTCCGACGCCGAGATCATCCCTTCAGACGAGGAGACTATGCCACAGGCTGCTTTGCCCATGATCATGGATGTTGATCCACCTGCTCCCGATGTAGCCTCCACTTCTTCACAGCCCCCTGAGTTCTCCTGGGACGAGATGTTCGTCCGTTTTGATGATTTCATGCTACATCAGGAGGCTGTGAACGACGCGACTTTGGCTCGGTTGTAGGACATACAGGCCGAGATTACATGGGACATCTCCGGCCAACTGAGTGCAGCCGAGGCATTTATCCAGGAGCAGTACTTTGGGAGGCACCCACCTCCGCCGCGCCATCCATGGTATCCACCTTTCTAGTGAGTTTATTTTCTCTCTTCCCTATTTCTTTGTCTTCGTCTCTACATTGAGGACAATGTGTATTTCAAGTGTGGGGAGGGATTTAGACTCACTGTCTATCATAGCTAGTGTACAGATTTATTTCATGCATTTCGTACTTGTATTTTCTGATTCTAAAAAAAAAAGCCACAAAAATTTGAAAAGGCAATCAAAATCCTAGGATGAGCTGAAAACCCACAAGGGCGGCTCAGGCAAGAAGCAGGTAGTCCGACTGGTATAGACCAGGGCAAAAGTGGACTGGAGTGATGTGAGAACATGTGAGACGTCTAGTAAAATGAAATGAGTGGCTTGGTGAAAACCCGAAAGGGCGCCTTGGCAAGATGAGCGGAAACGAAAAAGAGTGATTCTAGGATTTCTCTCTACCTTTTGGCGAGGCGTAATAAGAAGAGGCGGTATAAGGAGTTCGGGTAGGCCACTTTGGAGCAATAAGGAGCTAGACAGGAGTTAGGATTAGGGTTCTCTCGCATCATTTGTTTTGGTTGTTTGAGGGCTGATTGTTGAGCTGTTGTAGTCGTTAGTATCTTATGTTGTCACACTTCCTGAGGCCTTGATATTTGATATAGAGGAGTATGTTTGAGCTGATTTACTCGGGACGAGTAAAGGTCTAAGTGTGGGGATATTTGATAGGTGCAATTTAGTGCACCTTAACTAGCGACTATTGACACGTTTTAGATGGAGTTTTGGTATAAGAAGAGGCTAAGTCTATAATCCAGGAGAAGAGTTGAAGAAGTATAGATATGAAGGTTTTACAACTTAGTGAAGAAGATAGAGGATTGATGGAGAAGTCTGCTCAGAACTAAAGGAGAAAATTACCTCACTTGGTAGTACTTGGGAGCAGATGAAGGATGAAGAAGCTGGCCAGTGCCGCCCCGCGCCACTGTCACCGCGACCCGGCGAAGATCCTCAGAGAAGAGCCCCGCGTAGAAGCCACCGCCTCGCGGTGGAGCCATTACCGCCTCGCGGTGGAGCCATTACCGCCTCGCGGTGGGAGTGAAGACCGCACGGCTGACGTGTTTTATTATTATTCCTATTTTAGTATTTTAGACTTTATACTTTAGTATATTTTATTTCCTTATTTTGTTTGCTAGGTTAACTTTCTGAGAACCTATTTAAGGTCTTGTTAATAGTTCGTAGAGGAGAGTTCCTCTCCCTTTTTACAATACAATTTTCTAGGTTTTTAAACAATGGATAGCTAAACACTTTTGTTTCGCTAGACGATTGAAGCACTACAATGAATTGGTTGTGAGATTTCTATACCTTGTTCTATATCTTATTAAATTGGATTGATTCTCTTATTTGAACTGTCTATTGATTTATGTTGATTCTTCTAGCGTAGCTAACTAGGTTTTTCGGCATCTATCATATTGCTAGGATTGCATATAGGGGTTCCGAGTGCATATCTAGTGGCAAACACAATTGTGCGTATAGGGGTTCCGAGCGTACAATTGTGTGTGAGAATCAATTGCATGTTAAGTAGGGGAGTGAGTACTTGTACGTCTTTCTACTTGCATGTATCCTATATCTTTGTGTGCATTGCTATTGCTGTATTGGTGCTAGAGTACGCTGACAACTGTGAGAATCAGTTGTACTTTATCATTGGTACTGTAATAAGTCTATCGACAACTGTGAGAATCGATAGTATTCACGATCAGGGTGGGAACAATAATAAGATAGTAAAAGAACTTGGAAAGATAGTTTTCAGTGATCAACCGATTGCATTGTGGTGTGGATATTTGTCTGGTGGAATACCTTCTCTCATTATATTTCGTCACTTGTCATAATTGAATCTTTGGTTACATTGCGATTATTCCAAACAACCCCCTGTTACTTGTTAGTCACACGTTATTGCATACAGATAACCGACTCCCTGTGGGATCGACCCTGACTTACTTACTATACTCTTTAGTAGGTGAATTAGGATTATTTTGACAGGAAAACGACACCGATTTCCGGTCCTGTCATCTTGTTAGTTTGCGCTAAGTTAATTATAACTTGGGTAGGTTAATGCTATAATTTTCTTTTGACCACGTTGTTCAAGTTTTTCAAGCATCTATTCATAGTGCTAGATTGGATAATCTTTTGGACCAATTTCAATCATATCTACTCATATTGACAGTAATTATACAAGAGAAAAAGAAAAACAAGGCCATGCCCACAAGAGATAAAAGACTAGATTATAAACAATGCAGATATACACCCAACATCAAGTTGTATGCTTTTGACTTGCTAATTGAGTTATGGCTTGTCACAAGATCTATTCTCCACTTTTTATGGATGATTTTAAGACTAGCTAAACCACTAATCAGGCTGCAAATAAATTTTTTTTCAATTGCAAGCAAAATCAAAGAATGAACTTTCATCTCAACCTCCACAATGAATTTTGCAATTCTAGACTTACTAATCCTATATACCAACAAATTCTGCAGTCATGAAAATCTTGAAGTGTTCAAAATTCGAAAATTTCTTGGGAAATTGAAGCACATATGATGACAAAATCCTACCTTTAAACCTGGGTCAATGTCACTGCACTAGAGAGAAGAAGAAGATCTGCGAAGAAGAAGATCTACGAAGAAGAGAGCGAGCGAGCATATTATTTTCTAGGGTTTGTAATGATACGATACTAGAGAGCGAAGAAGAGATATGCGAAGAAGAAGCTGCGAAGAAGAAGCTGTGAAGAAGACTTACAGATCTGCGATGGCGGCTCAACCTCGCTTCGATGGCTGCTCGACCTCGCTTCGATGGCGGCTCTTCTGTGCAAGCTTCTAGATCTGGGCGCGAATCCAGCGAAGAGGAAGATGGAGGAGTGCAGAGAATATGGCAGCTCTCTTCGATGAAGCTGCTGGGGGCTCGACCTCGGTTGGGGGCAATGTGGAATTTTTTTCATAAGCCTCATCAGATAAGTCCCGTAAGTTGGGGGATGGAGCTGAAGAAATTGACATGATTTCAGTCCTCATAAGCCTCCATAAGTCCCCCATGAGCCTCCTGAATACCGAACGGGGTAAGAGGAGGAAGATGAGCCTCGTGTCTGAATTCTTGAAATAAGACCCGTAAGTCTCTGAAATAAGACGTGCCGAACGAGCCCTTAAGTGCTTGAAGTGTATAATATTGTTTGTTATTTAATGTCCATAATTAAATGTCCAAAGTGTATAGTAATGTCTTGCTATCAGATGTGCATAATTAAGTGCTTAAAAGTACATGTGTTCATATTAATTGTGCATATCTAAGTGCATGAAGTGCATGTCGTGGTATTAAATGTGCATACTTAAGTCCTTGAAGTGTATAATATTGTTTGCTATTTAATGTGCATAATTAAGCGATTTGATTAATTTTTGGCTTATTTTGTGATAAATGCTTCTATTCAAGTTTGAATGTGCTTTGTATAAAGTTGTGTAGGTCCAAATATTTTTTATCATAGGCTATTAGCTCAAATGATAGAGCATTGTGTTGATACACATGGATGTGGATTCAAATCCCTCATAGGCTACAAATCATGCTTTTGATAAATTAATGTATAAAAGTGCATGTCTTGCATGTAATATTTGATTATATTTTTTTCTATTGATATCGAAATAATAAAATCAATATATGGATGATCCATTGTAAAATCTAATAACATTACTCCACACTAATTAGCATAGAATTGAAGAAATGGGAGCAGTGTATGGATCATTACAATGACTTCCATAGTTATGAGGTAATTGGATCAACCTTATTTGTATAAATCTGTGAACTGGAAACATCACTGATTTTTTGATGTGGTCCGATATTGTTTGAGATGTTTGTTTTGCCTTTTTGTCAAAAGCTATTGAGGAGGAAACTCTCTATGTATGGTAAATGTATCTTAAAACAATGATGGGAAAAAGTACGAATAAAGCATTTGAAATTTGTTTTTCATTACATCTTCATATTCTGGCATCTAGTGAAAATGTGAATATTATGTCATTTTGGCTATGTTTTTCTTTCAACAATACATATTTTCTCCGTCTTCTTTGTGTTCTCTTTACTTCTTCTAGGATACAGAACATGTGTAGTGTCTGGCTCTCCCACACGTCATAGAGATGTCGATCATAGATACAATACCAATTTTGATCTCTTGTCCATGAGAAGAGGTCAAAATTGGTAGATACAATACCAATTTTGATATCTTTACTTCGTCTAGCATACAAATACAATACCGATTTTGATCTGTTGTGAGATCTCTTGTCCATCGTGATCAACTATTCACCTCTTTATTCTCGAGGTAGAGGAAATGGAAGACCTTTTGCAAATCTACTTGATGATCCCAGACGTTTCAAAGAGGAAGGTAGAAACAATCCTAATGATTGTCCATGAGAAGGAGATTGATACTGTCAAGATCCCGCATAAGTTTAATGTTGTATTACTACATTGTGTATAAAAGTGCATTTCTTGTATGTAATAGTGCATAACTAGTTACCAAAAAGTGCATAAATAAGCTCTTAAAACATTATTTGGCAATGCATGTGCAAAATATGATTTTACTCTTGCAGCCTATGTGAGATTCGAACTCACATCATATGCACTAAGCACATTGCTCTACCTTTTGAGCTAATAGGTTTTAAAAGAATTTTGAAATTTGAGCAAAATCAAACAAGAGACCAAAAATATGCCAACAAGTCTTGCCTAATGTTTTTAAAATCAAATACAAAATCACCAATATTTCCATAGCCACCGACAATTTTCTTGTACAATCTATGACACTTAACAAGACCTACATTAGCTCTTAAGAAATTCAACACAAACTTCTTATGGCAAAGGTCCAAATTGCTATTGGTTTTCATAAACTGCATATAAGAGTTATCAACAAACAGATGTATGTGACATTCTTTTAAATGATTTTACTATATAACGAGACCTTCCAATGAATCTGAAAAATGATTTTTATATTACAACCAACCCTATTTGAAAACTTGGTGCATCCACTAGGTTTATTTTGTTCAACTTTATAGTCTTACCTAGTACAAACCAAGTATTTTAGAACCACAATAAAATCCTTATTAAGTTATTATCCTTGTGGGAGAAACCATTGCGCACATCAAAACCACATTCCGCTGCATAAGACTTGTAGAAATCTATACCTTTCTCAAGTGTTGTAAATGTTTGACCGATGCAAGATTTCATACTTTTGGACAAAGAGGCAAAAAGTACATTGTTTGCCCTTCTTGCGAGAATTGAATCACATAGTTCTCACAAGTATACCACTCAACAAATGAAGAACAATCAACACCACCACCTCCAACAACATTCGACACAACACAATCAACAACAGAGGAAGAAGAAGCTCTAGCTCAAAATATATGTACAATAGGTGAAAGTGCACAAATAAGGCAAAATTGGTGCAAGAATAACAACTTCTTCCAAAATGCACAAATGTGACAAATTTCGATTGAAAAAAGCACAAAAGAAGTACAACGTTGAATGTGATGATACAAAAACACAAAAAACACAAGAAAAGTGCACAACTAACGACTTAGGTTATGATAAGTGCATACGCCAAAAAAAATTAGCCACATATGATTCATGCAGTAGAGAAATAGCCACATCTGATTCACGCAGTAGCAAAGGGATCCAAAAAATCAAATTCAAGCAATGGCAAGACACAATAGATGGGGTAATTACGTTTGAACGAAGAACAACAACAACAACAATTGGCCAAAACCTAAAATCGACGAGGGATAAGAACGAAGATTGAGCAAAACAAAACATTAAACAAAATGGAAGTTCGTAGACGAATCAATAGAAATGAATTAAAGGAAGAAATAAAAAAGATCGATAGAACAAATACCTTGAGCAATCATGATAGGAATGAAAAAACGAAGCAAAGGAAGCGGTTGGCAATGGTGGAATCGAGAGGAGAGATGCAAGACGAAGCAACAAGGAGGAGAAAACAAGCGGGAAAAGTGACAATAATTATAAGTATATATGCCACCGCCTATAATAAAACATGAGAATAATATCAGCCTTTTGATTAACTTGATCCAACGGCCTTGGGCTCTCTCCACTTTATACCATAAACTCACTCCTCATATGATCCAAACTCTATAAATGAAAATAAAAATTACAAATTAAATATATATATATAGAGTCAGGCTCCGGTGAAACGTGAGAAGGAATGATAGCCAATCATTTTGGGATAATGAAAGGCTATGATGGAACATCCATCATAGCAAACATACACCCTCTCACACAATCACACCCCATGGTCAACATCTGACCATTGACCGGTCAATGGTCAGTTTGATCGGTCAACATTGACCGTTGACCGGTCAAACTGGCTTTTGTCCATTTTTTTTTATAACAATTAAATTTTTTTAAAAAATATATTTTTTATTCTTGTTTTTCTATACGTTTTTATCATAAAATTGTCATTAAAAAAGTTAAACAATTCCTTATTAAATTTGAACAATTGTATATCAAAAGTTGAACAAAGTTTTTTGAACAATATATAAAGTTGAACAATTGTACAAACAAAGTTGAACAATTGTATCTTAAAGTTGAACAATTTCATTTTTATGGTTAGACGACTGTTTCACTAAGCAATTTTTATTTTTAATTTTTTTGGGCAAGTTTTTTTCTTCATTTTTTTTTCTACACATTTTTATCATAAAATTTTAATTAAAAAAGTTGAACAATTCCTTATTAAATTTGAACAATTGTATGTTAAAAGTTGAACAATATTTTTTGAACAATATATAAAGTTTAACAATTATACCAAAGAAGTTGAACAATTGTATCTTAAAGTTGAAAATTTTTATTTTTATGGTTAGACGACTGTTTCAGTAAGCAATTTTTATTTTTATTTTTTTTGGGCAAATTTTTTTCTTCCTTTTTTTCCTTGTTTTTCTACACGTTTTTATCATAAAATTATAATTAAAAAAGTTGAACAATTCTTTAATAAATTTGAACAATTGTATGTTAAAAGTTGAACAATGTTTTTTGAACAATATATAAAGTTGAACAATTGTACGAACAAAGTTGAACAATTGTATCTTAAAGTTGAACAATTTCATTTTTATGGTTAGACTATTTTACTAAGCAAATTTTAGTTTTTTTTCTTCCTTTTTTTCTTGTTTTTCTACACGTTTTTATCATAAAATTATATTAAAAAAGTTGAACAATTCCCAATTAAATTTGAACAATTGTATGTTAAAAGTTGAACAATGTTTTCTGAACAATATATAAAGTTTAACAATTATACCAAAAAAGTTGAACAATTGTATCTTAAAGTTGAACAATTTTATTTTTATAATTACACATTTGTTTTGACTAAGCAATGGTTAGTTTTGTTTTTTTGTTTTTTTGGCCAATTTGTTTTCAGGATAAAACATTTTTAATTTTTTTTTGTTTCCTTACACGCTTTCCTCATAAAATTATTTCTAAAAAATTGAAAAATTCTCTATTAAATTTGAACAATTGTATCATACAAGTTGAACAACTTTTTTAATAATATATAAAGTTAAACAACTGAACCAGAAAAGTTGAACAATTTAGATTGCATGAAAATTCAAACTTATAACAAAAGATAAATTGGGCAATACTTCATTAAAATTTTAACAATTGTCAAATAAACTTGAAGTTTTGTTTATAACGTAATATAAACATAATACAACTAAAAAATGTTCAAAACATAAACCCTAAATCCTAAATGTGTAGATAAATAAAAATAGAAAATGGCAAAAACGGCCATGCACAACTAAAAAATTATTTAAAAAATGAAATTGTTCAACATTGAGAGACAATTGTTCAAATTTATATACACAGCGAATACAGTTGTCGAACTATAAAAATGAAATTGTTCAACTTTAAGATACAATAGTTCAACTTTTCATATACAATTGTTCAACTTTAATATTGTTCGAATTTTAATTGTGCAGTTTTAAACATACAATTATTCAACTTTAAGAACTAATTGTTCAATTCTTTTCATACAAATTTTATAATGAAAACGTGTATAAAAAAAATTTAAGAAAAAAAATAAATTTTTTTAATAAATAAATAAATAAAATGACCGTTGACCGGTCAACGCTGACCGTTGACCGGGATTGAGTGTGGTAGGGTGTATGGTAATATTAAAATGAATGATCTAGAATGCTCCTCACGTTTCACCCTAAGGGTGCTCCTCACATGAAGCTAACTATCAACAAGCAAAATCTGAATCCACGTGAATATCAACACTATTATAATGAATAAGACCACAGAGATACTGAATATCATATATACAAACTTTAAATTGCACATGATGAATATCGGATAAATAAAATTGAATATCATATATACGAGCTTGCCGCCGCCACCTCGTTGTCCGTCGGAAATCGTAGGGTGCGTGTGGTCTCTGTGCGAGTAGTTGTACTTAATCTTTCCTACATGTAGTTAACCATATATTTAAGAAGATACATGATAGAGAGAAAGCCATCTCATTTTCATTTACCAGAAACAAGATGAGCAAGACAAGCAATGAAAAAAGTGGTAAAATTAGATTAGTAGAGCCAAAGGCCCAATATGACTATGCAAGATTTGCAATTTATGAAATTACAGAACTATGATTAAGCTGTTAATCAAGCCAAATTGAACGGAAAAATACTCGAAAGAGCCACAACCATTCCTGTAGCTTCATCTTGAACATTAGCAAGAACATACATGCAAGTATGCAGCCGATGGAACAAAAGGGGAAGAACAACTGATATTCTAACACTAACAAAGAGTGAACAATCATCCAATAGGCTAATTTCTTAACATTAAACACAGAGAAAAAAAAATCCAACACTCAAACACAATACTTTTTCTCCACAATTACCTTCCGATTCATTAGAAGTCGTTCAGAAGCTCCGGCGCGGTACCCGGTCTCCTACGGGGACAGATCCCACACCGTCGGCGAATTCGCCACGGAAACGCTGTCGTTCAGAAGCTCCGGCGCGGTTAATCGAGTCACGATCGGGTGCATACATGACAACGAGGGCCTCTTCGTCGGCGCCGCCGGTTTGTTAGGCCTCGGAGGCGGCCCGTTGTCGCTCACTTCTCAGATCAAAGCGACTTCGTTGCGACTTCGTTGGTGGACCGCGATTCGCGTAGATCCTCCACTCCGTCGGCGGCCAGCGGCTCTCGATCTCGCCGTCGCTCTTCCAGGCCGGCCAGTCCGACGGCGGAGGAGTCATCGTCAACTCGGGAACCGTTGTGACTCGTCTTCCTACTCAGGCTCTTCCAGGCCGGCCAGTCCGACAACGGTGGCGCTGTTCGAACGGAAAGAGGGGTGGAGTAAATGAGAGTTCAGTGGGAGTACTAACCAAGAGATGTTGGTGGAGTAAACCAAAGAGACAATTGCGGTTTTTAAAAAGGAAGGTGAAAAAGATTTTTTTTTTTAAAATCCCTAAAATTACGGGGAGAATAAATAATTTGATGTATATGCAGTCCATTATATTAATTTACATCTTTTAGTTTTAATCTGGACCATTATTTTAATTCTAATCAAATGACTCTCATTTGTACTTCCGTTTTACCCTAAAAAGCTGTTTTACTAGATCCAGATTCTATATATATATATATATCACTTATAAAGGATTTTTTTGTCCTTTATTAAAATAAATAAATTAAAAAATGACAAACAATAGAAGAAAAGAGAAGAAAAAACAGTGCCAAACATGCATTAACATTAGGCTTGCTTGCTGCATACAATTGATAACTTAGGTTATACACACGCCAAATGGCATAAGAGCCTTCTTTGAATTGTTTTGACGCATGAAAGGGACAATTAAACTAAACGTACATATAATCAATAACTAACATTATAGCGGACCGTTATAAATTTAACTTGGAAGAATCCATCCTCGACTAATATTAATTAAACCTTAATTAGCTTGGGTGATGACTCATTAGTTTAGCATGGGCCCTAGCTAACTAATTAAGATCGATCAGGTCCTAGCGTCCAAGGCCATGATGGTGCTTAGGTTCATGGGGTGCATGTACTGGGTGGAGCCGCTGAGGATCTGCTGAACAATGATCTTGTTAGCCTTTTCGGATGGGTGAAAGGCGTCCCAGAATGCGTACGCGTCCCTGTTCGGGCACAGGTTCGATATGGCTGTGCAAAGCCCGATCCCGTTGTAAGGACCTTGACCACAGCATGCTACCTTTGCGGTTTGGAATCCTGTTCGTCCATCGCGCACCACAACCCACACACACATGACACATATATATATATATATATATCATGTCTTACTTACTCTGATATATAAAAACAATATTAATTAGTGGGGATCTACCAGCACTATACACCTAGACTAGATGTTTAATTGGATTGTCAATGAAGGACTTATCACGTAATCAATTCTAAATCTAGAAATTTCAAGATTATTATAGCCGCCCGCCCGGTACTCAAATAAAATAGTTTATACTGCACATGAATATTGTTGGACTCAATTCTAGTAACACGTACGTGCAACCTACTCACCAAATGTACGTAAAGCCCGATTCCATATTAACTATGACCAAATTATTGCATCCATTTCTTTTCCTTCACCCACCCAAGAGGTCAACCAACATCCTTTAATTTATTGTCTGGACCCCCTAAAATGACATAATATTCATGTCCACAACTACCACGTACGTACAGATTGAATCCTTTTACACTAATCTTTTAAAAAATGCCGGATATATATATCTATATATTTATAAAATCAATCAAGTAAGAAAATATGGATGGACATAAATATATAGTCCGTATGTAGTTAATTACCATAAGCTTGAGGGTTGGTAATGAAATCCATGTGCATTTGGTTAGTATTAGCAGCGATGAAGATATCGGAGCCGATCTCGCCGTTGATCTCCTTGATCATGTCGATGAGCTGCGGGTTGAACAACGCAGCTGCCCGTTGCAGCTCCGGCGCACATTGCCCGTTCCGCCCACGCTGCGCTAGCTCAGCCGGAACGCACCCCAGCGGGCCCGTCCCCGTCACCAGCACCCTCCTTGCCCCCAGATCGTACAGCCTCTGCACTCATATATCAATTAATTAATAGGGTGCATTTCCGAAAATTAACTCCAATATGAGTGTTAGCCTTAACGAATTGCATGTTCATCCTTTGCAAGCTGATTGTGAGGATTCATTAATTTAATTTAGCAAATGATCGACTCCTGTTTTTATGCCCCTACTCATATATATAGCCATGATTTTTCTAAAGTTTATGCTTCAGGGATTATTGTTTTATTTTTGCAGGACTAGCTACGTATCTTGTTAGGAAAACCTGTCAAAGTAACGATAATTCATTTTTTTTTATATTATATAGTACGTACACCAATCCTTCTGGAGCTAGGCAGAGATAATTTATTTGACGGTTCTACTGGAATTAAATTCCCATTGCATTTATTTTAACACGACACTATACATGGCCAACTTGGCGTACTACGTAGTAAATGTAATTAAATATACAGTATAGGCAGTTATCCTTGTGATAAAATAATGTATATTGTCTATTATTATTTCGTATCGATTATAAAGTTTGTAAATGAACCTGCATGCATTATTAATTATTATTGATCTAGCTATATATCAGCTAGAAGTATGTCGTATTTAACCACATTTAAAGTTTTCATGTATATGAGCTAGCGTGACATAAATATTTTTGTTTTGTTTTGCGGTCCGAACATGACATGAATGCTTTGAGTTATAGTACTACGCTTTCAACTCCACTTAGCTAAAAGAAATAAAAATGGTGGTTGACATTGCTAAATTTCTGAGTTTGTCTTAAACTGAACTTATTTGTGAATGAAGTGTTTACTTACGTGGAGAATTTTCTTGTATTCGGAGATGAGGAAAGGAACGTAATCTGGGAGAGCGAACTGACGAGACCTGGCGGAGAAGGGAACCAGGTAGTAGTTGTTCACAAAGTCGTTGCCGCCGAGCGTGATCAGGACCAGCGCCTGGTTCACGAGCGACCGAGTCCGACTCGCTCCGATTTGCTGGCTCACTCGCTGCTGGTACTGCTCGAAGTACTGCAGTTGCTTCGGGATTCTAATTATATTCAGCTGCAGAGTCACGTAACAAGTTAGATCAATTACATCAACAAATTGCTACTTGGAGCCAAGAAATTTAGTTCAGAGTTCGACTCACAAACTGAATTCCAGTGTCATTCAGTATTCCAATTCCAGCTGAAGCGAAGTTAGCACCAATCAGCAATTTCTCCCCTGTCAACTGCGGGCTCAAGTATGGCATTGTAGGTTCGGACCCAATTTGCTGGCCTGACACACAAAACATGTAACATTAGTATATATTGTAACCAAATTAATTAAGTAGGACCAAAACATTAATGAAGTACGTGGACTTAACTGATGAGGTCAGGGATGTTGAAGCCATTGGAGAAGCGTCCGGTGGCACGGTGAGTAGGGTAGTCGATGCCGTAGGGGTAGGAGTCAGCGCGGGCCGTGGTGGCTAAGTAGTTGTTGTTTCCGCTGTCGACGAGGGAGTCCCCGAAGACGAAGAAAGCCCTGGATTCGACTCCAGGGGCAGAGGAGATTGCGAGAGCTAGAGCGAGCAACGAGAGAGCCGCCAGGGTTGCCATTTGTGCACAATGTAGGTGGTTTTGTGTGGAGTTTTACTTGATTGTGTTGTGTGTTTTGGATGGTGCAGGTAGAGATGTGCATTATGGGGTTTATATAAGAGGGTAAGTTGGAGGAGTATTGAATTGGGTTTTGCTACTCTTCCAGCCAAGAAGAAATTAAGAAGAGAGAGTGAGAAAAATGTGGACCAAAAAAGCAGCAAATGCGTGCCTGTAAAAGTAGATTTTATCAATTCAGCATTTTAGTGCCACTATTCTAAGTGAAGGGGCTTCTATTTGGTAAAATTTCTCATTTCGTGCCTTAATTATTAGAGCATGATGTGTTGATTTAGCAAACTTTGTATTAATTAAGGCCAAAGTGAGGTTTACCTAATAATTTAGGGCCATTATTTGACCAATTAAGCTAGTTGAAAGTTGGTCAAATAGGAGAACCATAATAAATTTGACATGATCATCTTAATATGAAATGGTGGGGGCTGCTTTCATTTTCTTCAGCTAGCTTCTTATGGTGGTCTTTATATATATCATTCCTCCTTTTAGGCATTTGCATTTACGTATCTATCTAGCTTCCTTTTGTGAAAAAGTACATGGTTCAATGGGGTCCTGCCAACACGAGCGCATAGACGCATATAGGCCTAATACATAAGTTAATTGGTGTTTCATTTTAAAATCAATTAGCAATAGGAAGAGTAGCTCATCAAGCTTATATACTAAGCAAGTTATGTCCAACTTTAGACGTGGAATGTTACCCATCAAGCTTATATACTAGGCAAGTTATGTCAAACACGTCCCTGCAAGTGCAACGGGCGGACAATTGGCCATACCCAATTGACGCTTGAACAAACGGATGTGGGTGGACATCTCAATCTCTTTATAGTCAGACTCAACCAACCCAAAAAAAAACACTCAAGACCGAACCCATTCTGATACCATGTGAAAGTCCGTGGGCCCATAGACCGGGGGTCGTGCAGACACAAGCGTATAGGCGCAAATAGGCCCAGTACATAAGCCCCAATGAGATTTAATCTTAAAATAAATTGACAATAGAAGAAATAGTCCATCAAACTTATATACTAGACAAATTATGTATCAACTTTAGATATGAAATGTTTAGGCCCACTACATAAGCCCAGTGAAATTTTATCATAAAATCAATTGACAATAAAAGAAATAGTCCATCAAACTTATATACTAGATAAATTATGTCTTAACTTTAGATATGGAATGTTTAACTTTCATCTAATGTGTCACATAATTTAAAATATCAAATCATTGCTATAAGTGTGATACATGATCCTGTCACTTTTGTCGACAATATTAAAACTAAAGTGGTAAATTAAAGTTCAGATCTAGTTAGGTTGAGTTTGGCATTTGTTTTTTAGAGCGTATATTTAAGTTTACAGAATTGGAGGTATATATATGTTGATATACTATATATTAATGACTTGGATCTTTTTAAATATATATAAGCTATTTGTTACTATGCTCAACTTTAATAGTCTGTCAACACTGACAGTAACAGCAAGAGCTACGATAGCAAAAGAAAGAAATTACTTCAAGAATAAAAGGTGACAATAACTTACTTTGTACGTGTTATATGCAAATTTTGAACCTTTGTTTTCCCATGAATTGGACTAATGAATGAAGAAGGGAGGAGTGAATGTCTTGGAATATAAACGTCCCATATTTAAAATTGAGATATAATTTACCTAGTATATAAGCTTGATGAATTACTCCTCTTATTACCAATTGATTTTAGGATGGAACCCCACTGGGCTTATGTACTGGACTTATCTGTGCCTATGCGCTCGTGTCCGCACGACCCCTAGTCTATGGACTCACGGACTTTCACATAATGATTATTGCAACGGCACGTGATCCACATAAATGGCACATCAAATTTCCTGCACCCTAATTGTGCACCATTTCATGTATCCTTTAAGTTTTATTTATTTATTTTATATTTTAAATTAGGATTAATAATTAAGGTTTAGGGTTTATAGTTTTAGATTTAGGATTTATAGTTTAAGGTTTAGGGTTTAGAATTTAGGATATATGGTTTTAGGGTTTAGGGTATATAGTTTAGCATTCAGGGTCTAGAGTTTAGGATTTAGGGAATGAGATTTATGTTTTGGATTTTAGGATTTATGTATTAGGGTTTAGGGTTTATAGTTTAGGATTTAGAATATAAAATAAACAAGTTTAACTTATAGAATACACAGAAGGATGTATAGAAAGGGTATAGATAATTTAACCGGCCAATTTGTGATCGATCGATCGATCGATCAATTTCACATGGTACTATTTAACCCCTTTTTTTTACTGTATCGATTCTCAAACCTTAACAAATTGAACAATGATGAATACATACTTGTTTAAATTCATCTCTTTGCCCACCAAATATGCAGGCTCTAAAATTTCATTCACAAACAAACTTTTCTTGGTAAGGAACTGGAAAATTTGTATCTTCTTCTGCCACATTCCATAATATCTAACAAACTTTCAGTTTAAACATATAAATGGAGATCGATGAATCAAGTACACCACATTCGATGCGTAACAAACAAAGTACATTCCCAACAGTTAAGAATGCCTATGATGCCTTCTATATCCGTGTAAGATAATTGGATATAATATGAGGATTTGGGTTCCCGTGTAAAATGTCCTTCCCGTGCGAAATGTAAAGCGATCTCGACTATACATTTTTTTTTTGGTCAACAATTTTTTGTTTTTTGTTTTCGTCCCCTGATCATTCTGGAATAACCTATATATAAGGTTCACCAATAAACTCTTATCGTTCATTTATTTGTGCACTGAAGTTTACAAATAAGTTCTAAATGTGCAAAAAAATGTGTTTGAACATGAACATGTTATATGTGAACTTGACAATATAAAATAATGAACATTCAGTACTAATATGTGAACGTCAATAATTGTCTATTCTTGAACGATCAGAGATGGAAAAAAAGCTCTTAACGTCCCCTGATCATTCTAAAATAACCTATATAGAAGGTTTACAAATAAGCTCTTAACGTTCACTTATTTGTGCACTGAAGTTCACAAATAAGCACTAAATGTGCAAAGACATGTGTTTGAACATGATCATATTATATATGAACCTTACGGTATAAAACAATGACCATGTAATACTTATATGTGAACGTCAATAATTATCTATTCCAAAACGATCAGAGACGAAAAATATAAAAAATAAATAAAATTGTTGGCTGAAAAAAAAAATCACCATATTTACGGTTATGTCACTCCGTCACTATTCATTTTTTTCATCACTTTTAATCTCAGTTCTCCATCTCCTTGATCCAATGATCCATAATATTTCGCATACTGTACCATAAAGACCAAATACATAGAAAACTCACTCATAAGTCATAATATGAGATTGTAAATTTTACGTGGCCCATTAGAACGGGTCATATAATGCAATTAAGCTAGATGAGTTGAATGTGAATGCCAGCGCGTTACGTGGCGCATTAGAAGATTGAAGGTGAGTCTCAATTTACTGTCAACTTGTTTTGGTGGCCATAAGGTTATGGCTTTCAATAGTCTGCATTTATGATTCATAATTTACTCTTTCCCTTTTGTTGGTAGCAAAAAGCAAGTGAAAGTTTCCTTGGGATTGACCAGATATCCTCACAAGTAGTATTTTAAGTGGCACCAATCCACAAATTAGAATCCAGACTTTACGATTTGAGTTTTCATATGATGAATAAACAATTAAAAATTAATTATAATTTTAGATATTGTTGTACTTGTTAATTTTATTTTATTTTATATTGCACGAAAATGTCTTTTTGGGCGTAACTATCTGAAACGATATGAGTTTGAGAATTTTCTCATGTGTATTATGCCTCTCATGGGCTGAATATATACCGATTATAAGATAAAATCTCCAAAGAAATATATGGTAACAAGATATCTATAAGATAACATATAAGAAAATAAGATAACATAGGATAACTTAATATCCAATCTAATACTCCCCTTCAAGTTGAAGCATGTGGATCAACAATGCCCAACTTGCCAAGAAGGAACTGAAACGGTGTCTTGCCTAAAGCCTTGGTGAAGATATCCGCAGGTTGCTGGGAGGTAGGTATGTGCGACAGCTTCACCGTGCCAGCAACCACTAAATCACGCACAAAATGACAATCAATCTCTATATGCTTCGTTCTCTCATGAAAAACCGGATTTACTGCTATATGAAGAGCAGCTTGACTATCACACATCAACTGAACTGGCGTGTCATGCTTAACGCCGAGAGAGAGAAGAAGAGAGCGAAGCCAAATCATCTCGCTACAAGCGGATGCCATGGCCCTGTATTCCGCTTCTGCCGATGACTTGGATACCGTCAGCTGCTTCTTCGTCTTCCAAGATATAGGCGAGTCACATAAGGTGATGAAATAACCAGTAATGGAACAACGAGTAAGGGGACAAGAGGCCCAATCTGTAACACCTCCGACTTATGTCGGACGTGTCACACGCCAGTGACCTCAGACGTTACTGTCCAAAGTCACCCTAGGCTTTAATCAAAACAATTAAGCTTAAATAAGTATATTAAATAACGAAAGATTAAGCAGCTAGCGGAAGACATTTTAAATGAAACTCAACCTTTTATTCAAAGATCTCTCATTAAATGAGAATGACGATTTTACAACAGAGTGAAATTATAGCGGAAGACTTTTATAATAAACCCTATTACATGACTCATTTATAGGAATACATATTAAAATAATACTTAATAACCTTAAACACTGTCACTTAAATCCTCAACTGCAAGCCTCTTCTTCGATTGGTTACTTTAAGTCTTCGGGGACCAACCACTGATGTGCCGTATAGGACGGATGACACCAGCCAACCATGCAAGGAATAAAACCCGGTTGGTTAGTCTAATGAAAGACTATGCAAGGGTAAAAACAGAATGGTTCAAGTGATCGTAACCGTTTACTGTCATTGTCCCTCGAATAATAACCGAAGGAACGATACATAACCCAAAACTTTCACGGAATTATAAAAGAAGGTATGTAATGAAAAGAAGACTCCAAAGGAAATGAGTCTTTATAGGAAACGTATGACAATTGTTTGTGAATGTTAAGTTTGCACACACTAGTTTTAAAACACGACCTTGACTTATTTGGGTCCACGACCAACCTCACCGCGTAATGCGAATCCAGATTGGAAAGAGGACTTACTCTAATAAGAGTCCGGGCGGTTTTGTGATACCCCGTATTTCTGTAAGGTTATTTTGGGAATTTTCCCGAACACCCGTTTTATACGTCGGATTTAATTCAGATAGTTTAAGACATTCTGTAATGATCTCTCTATCTATAATATTTTTCTCAGTGAAATAATATACAGACGACATGCTTTGGATGTTAATACTCGTTCGTGTATGATTATTTTTATCCCGAGTTAAGTCGGTATCGTCCAAAAGCTGAGAAGGGCAAAGCCACGGTGGCAGCGACCGCCGCAATTAAGGCGGCGACCGCCGCAAAGGGCTCGAGGCAACAGTGCCCTCGTCTTCTAGCTGGGCGCGAAGACCAGAAAACGGCGACCGCCGCATTAAGGGAGGCGACCGCCGTAGTGGTTTTGTGAGGCGGCGACCGAGTGAATGGAGGCGCTCGCCGCGAGCTAGCTAGCGGGTAAAACCCAGAAGTCACCGGCGAGCCTCTGACGTGCCGATTTAGCCCTGCTCCGCCTCGTTGTAGACCATCATGGTGTCCCCTTGTTCTTTGGCTATAAATTGAGGAGGTTTTGGGTCAGATTGGGCACAAATCTCAGCCTAAATCTCTCAAATCTCTTCTCGCCGGAAAAGCTTGCTTCGCCGGAGTTTAGTGGTGATCGTCGGGGGTGATGTTGGTGTGTTCCAATAGCCCTTGAGAAGCCTCTTGGTTGCCTTTGAAGGTCAGAACCCAAGCAAGGCCAAAGGGGAGCGTTTCGCGTGTGTTTGGTGAGTTTTCTGCCCTCGCCGTTCTGTTCTGGGTTCACCGCGGCGACCGCCGTGTTCTCGGCGGCGACCGCCGTGATAAATGTGGCGCCCACCGTGATGAGCCCGACGACCGCCGCCAGAAGGTCGTGGCTTCTTTTGGCCTCGGCCCTGGGTGGTCGTTGTTCGGGCGTCGTTCCTTTCGTATTCCTTTAGATTCGTACTGTTGTTATGTCAGATCTAACTTAGGGTTTCTTTATGGGTCGACTCGAAGGTTGTTGTGCTGTCGGAGCTATACCCGTGGCGAGCCCAGAATCCCGTCGTCGTTAGGCTTGTTCCAATTCAGGGGATTAAGGCAAGTGGCGGTTCGCTCTTGCTCATCGTTCCATATTTACATTAATTATCAGTTGTTTATCTGAGTAATTAATTTGGAATGATTATTGTGTTTATCTAGAAATGGTTTTATAAACTGTTTTGGAAACTGTAATAATGATATTATAATAGGTTGTATATCTGTTAGAACAACGCTACTATTTATGTTCGCCTTGAGGGCATTTATGTGGATTTATCCTGAACTATTGCTGTGTTAGACTGTTTAGTTAGCACGAGTGTTCGTAGGAACGCTAATCCAAGTAAGGATTTGTCGTTTCTTTAAATCGTAATACTCCTCGGGTTAATTTCCGAATAATAATTTAAGGGTCATGACCTATGCTTCCTATCCACCTTTAAGGATCTGAAGTGTTTAAGCGCCTTGCTAGCGTAATTGGGTGAACATAATTGTCACCCTGTGTATTAAGCACCTAGCTAGTGCAATTGGGGTGGACGTAACTGTCACCCTGTATATTAAAGTGTAAGCACTGTGGCAGTGTAATCTGGGTGAACGTAAGGTCACCTTGTGTAATAATAACTTCCGTTGTTCTCGGAATAATATTAAGCCTCGTGTGCGTGTGTTTGTGTGTTGTTTTAGTTTGGGTCGACATAATGGTCACCATGAGATTTAAAGCGTTGTAGCCACTCTTAATAATATTAATGTATTTCAGTGGCGTGTGTTTTATAATTAAATAAGATAATGTGCCCGAGTGCACAAGATTAATATACCTTTGGCAAATAGTGCAACTAAGTAAATAGTGTAGCTAGGAAAGCTCGTCTTGACTTTTGATCAGAGTACGTTCTCTTTCCAATCTGGATTCGCTGTATGCGGTGAGGTTGGTTGTGAACCGAAATATCTAAGTCAACTTTTATCATTAATGTCTGTTTCTTAAAACGTTCCAGATTTGTCATATTTCCTTAAGACTCAATTCCTTTGGAGTCTTCTTTTGGGTCGATTTCTATGAAGATTCAGTCTTCCAGAATCTTCTCTTGTGCATGCCTTTTGTCATATTCAAGTATAGTATGGTGGTTGACTAATGTACTCGACTTTTATTCGAGAGACGAGGAGTCTAACCTAATACGACTACTTTGAACCTTCTGCTTTGTACCCTTGCTAGTCTATTCAAGTAGACTAACCCACGAACTTTGTTCTCCGCATGTGGGCTGGTGTCATCCGTTCGATTCGGCACATCAGATAGAGCGAAGATATAAGGAGACTAGATTGACTATGAAGACAACGATTGTTTTTGGATGTTTTAATAATTATATTTTAATCAGGTTGAGATCCTTGGACAGATGATCATTACGATCATAACCCTTTTTGTAAGATTTCAAGAAAGACTTCCGCTGTAACTTATTTACTCTGTTATATATTTAAAAAGACTTCCGCTGTACTTTGTTTAAACTCTGTATTTGTCCTATTCGGGATTGGGATGTAATCCCGGGACTCATGTTTTATATGAATAAAGTTATCATTTTGTATCATATGTGTTTCATGATTGTATTTAAACGGTAAAGCCTTGGGTGATCGCGGTAAGGAACACTGAGGTCACTGGCGGTAATACCTTTCCAAATGGGAGAAGATTTGGGGGTGTTACAGGTTTCCACGTTGTACTCCTCACCCGAGGGTATATTAATTATGTGCATAACCGCACTTATTTTATTTACTTCCAAAATGCACTTTAACGTTGAAGCTTTTAATTTCATATCTCGTAATGAGACATTGGGAATAAATCCCTTAAGATTGGGAATACCTCCCGAAGATTGGCACCAGCTGAGTGCACCACCCCTATATTCGGATAGGGGTAGGTCATGACCAAAAGAGTGTTAGGGCACTTACTTCCTAACACCGACATTATAAAGAAACGACTAATCCTTATAAGGAATTAGCGTTCCTACGAATACTCGTGCTAATCTAGCATTTAGTTCACATATAAATCCACACCAAAATCCATTACAGTAATATCATCTCAAATTATATAATAGCGTTGTTTCTAGCAATATATACAACCTATTATAAAGTCATATTTTAACACATCGTTTAATTAAATCTGTTCCCAAACAGAAAACAACTTTTATCCCATCTTAATTAACAATCATTTAATTGATGATCAAGGGAAACATGGAATAATGAGCAAGAGCCAACCGCCACTTGCCTTAATTTAGACGAACGGAGATGTCGGGTTCCGAGATCTGAAAACTGGAATCTGAATACAGATTCCTATGACGACGACGAAACAACGACGGAACCCTAAGTTAGATTCGATACGAACGAATAAACGATAAGAATCAAAAGGAAACAAAGTCTAAGCCGTGACCGTGGTTGTCCAAGCCACGATTGCGCTTGCTAGGGCAAGCCGCGGTCACGGTTTGAACATCCGCGGTTGCGGAATTCATCCCCGCGGTCGTGGATCTCCCTTCCGACGACGGCTCCAACTCGGCTTCGAAGCTTATCGACGATGAAGACGACAACTTCTTGACTCGGACGAAGGCTCACTACAACCACCACCACTTCACACTTTCGGCGACACCAAAATCTCCAGCGAGGCTCCGACGAACGCGAGAATTCTGGCGAAGGCACAAAATGAGAGAAAGAGAGGAGTTGAGGGCTGTGGATGAAGATCTCGGTGATGGGAGGCCCCTATTTATGGGGTAAGGGGAGTCCAACGCCGAGCAACTCAAACGCATCGAGTCCCCCACCGGCATACGTTTAAAAACGTGAAGAAATCCGAATCGGCGTGTGATAGGGGCTAAAGTCGTTATGCCTAATCAAAGCAATCCTAAAAAACCTAACTAAGTATAGTAGGCAAGCAAGGGTCGAATCCCAAAGGGAGGTAGCAATCTTTCTAAGTGCAAAAGTTGTATGTCAAAGGTAACAAAGGGGGGTTTTTGGTTTGTTTGTCAAATAACAAAGTAAATAAAAGCAAAGGATGTAATCAATTGATGAGAAATAACTTAGCCAGATAAATATCCACCATTCATTTGATTGGTTGATCCTAGATTATCTCAATTCCTTCCTATGAATATTCCCGTCCCTATTCTGAAATAGCTATTAGTCCAACTAGTCCTGGTAACCCTAACTATCGAACGCACAAGAAACTATCAAGATTTAGAACAATAGCAGCAGAAAGCATAGGAATTAACCAGGATACATACAACACCACAACTCGCATTATTTAACACATAATCAATTCTCTTCACAATAAACTAGTCCTAGAATATCATGTTTGCTACACAAGATAAGGGATTTCAACTAGAAATATCCAAACCCTAGCAATAGACAATTACTAATATCAACTAGTTGATCATGCCAGTCAAATCAGCAAGAATCAATAGGAATAAGCACAAAGAGAAGAGATATAATCAAAGGAAAGGAAATAGAGTTATAATCTCACAACCAAATACAAACGAAGGCTTCAATCGTCGGACTAAGCAAATGTTGCTTAGTTCTTCATAGTCTTGAAACACAAAAACTCAAAAGGGAAAAATTGAACGATAATTGTAAACTAGACTGAATAGTAACTAATGAAAGGAGGCTGCTAACTAATAGGTTATAAAACCCTAGCAAACCTAATTCTAAAGATAGAAAATAATATCTTTCCAAAAAGAAATAAAACAGAATAAAAGAACTAAAAGAAAAGGAAATAAAATAAAATAATAAAACTCGGATCTTCAGACGAAACTTCTCGCGCACGTCTGACAACGGTTTCCGCGACCGCGGAAAATTCTCTGTAAAGCTCTCGTGTCTTCTTGTTCTCTCTTCGCTCCGTGTTGTTCCGCGACCGCGGCGATGATTTCCGCGACCGCGGAAAAGCTCCTGTAGCTCTTCTTCAGCTCCTTCTTCGTTGATATACACGATTATGTTGTGTGTATAGACGGGGTTTTAGCATTGATTTAGTGGTGTTTTAGGATACTTTAGAGGAGTTGTGGAGTATTGGCGAGGAGGTGCTGAAGACACACTTTTGGAGGCTTTGGGAGCATTCGGAGCTGAAGAGACGAAGACACTGAAGGAATGGCTTCACGACGACCGCTGCCCACATTGCGGCGACCGCCGCCAAAGCCCTCCCAGCAACCTTGGCTACGACTTGAGAACGGCGACCACCGTATAAAGGCGGCGACCGCCGCAATTACGGCGACCGCCGCAGAGGAGGCAGCGACCGCCGCCGCTGTCAAAAGCCCACCGAGCCCGTTTTCCTTATTTGTTTTATTTTGACTACTTTTATTACGTTTTAGTATTTCGTTTAATGTGAATTTTGGAGATTTTCCTTTTAGTATTTAAGGGTTAGAAGGGAGCTTGGCCTCCCTTAGCTCTCGAACCCTAATTTCATCTTTTCCCTTTCTACGTACTTTGTTATGAAGAACTAAGCCACTCTGGCTTAGTCAGACGCTGAAGCTTTCGTTTTGATTCAGTTGTGAGATTCTCGTTCCTTATCTATTGTATGGATTTTATCTATTCTCTTGCTTGATTGCTTATGATTAATATTGATAATCTCTAGCCTGCGCAACTAGGGTTTGTTTCTATTGATTGATTGCTAAATCTAGATTGTTACTGGTTGAGCATATCTATTTCAGAGTAGCAACTGCATCGTACTAGTATCTAGTTGTGCTAGTCTTATGCAGAAGAGAACTGATTTATATTCTAGGATAAAAGCTGGTTGTTTTATGCTAGAATTATATCCAACTATATTCCTATCTGTAACGCTGCTGTTAAACTGAATCTTGATAGTTTCAGGGTTGTTTAATTAGTTAGTGCTAATAGTATCTGGTTGTGCTATTAGTTATATATGAAAAGGAATTGGAATTTCCATTGTATGAGATATTGAATGATTATCTAGGATCAACTTGTCATACGAATAGTGGATGTTTGTTTGACTAAGTGCTTTTCCCATCACTGATTTCACAACTTTTAGTTTGTTTACCTTTTGCATGCTTAGATTTACTGAAACATACAAAACCCCCCTTTTGGTTACTTTGGATTGACATATAAATTGCATATAAAGATAGAATCTGTCTCCCTGTGGATTCGACCCTTACTTACTTAGGACTACGGTTTAAGGTTTGTTTGGACTACTTGCATAGCAGTAATTAGCACGACAAATTGTTGTTATCATTCGTCTTCTCTGGTGGCTTTCTCCTCCATCTTCTTAAGTCTTCATTTAAGCTCTTCAAAACCACCAATTCAACACTTTTACTCCTCAACTCCATTCTCCACAATTGTGCTCTAAACCCATCCAAATGGTACCTAAAACTCTGGTAACAATTCCTAGTTAAACCCTATAAAGTAGCGCTGATCAAATTCCCCCATGCTTAAACCTTGCTCGTCCTCGAGTAAGCTAATAGAAACCTACTCCTCCAATGAAATACCCAAGGTCTCAGGAAGCACAGCAAAACTATCTCCACTAAGAATTGCACCTAAACTTGAATCTCCAAGGCACCAACACATCAACACAATACAACACAACACAACACAACACAACACAACACAACACAACACAACACAACACAACACAACACAACACAACACAACACAACACAACACAACACAACACAACACAACACAACACAACACAACACAACACAACACAACACAACACAACACAACACAACACAACACAACACAACACAACACAACACAACACAACACAACACAACACAACACAACACAACACAACACACAAGCTTAAAGGAAAGCAGAGTACTTCCCCCAAGCTTATCCCGAACACCATAGAGTGAAAGTAACCATCTAATCCTACCCTCCATCTATCATCTTATACCTCCCAGAGTGACCTACCCGAATCCTCCTTATAACTCCTCTTCTTATGTCACCACGCCAGGAAAAATGAGGAATCCTAATAAATTATTAGGATTCCTCGTTTTGCCGAGGCGCCCTTTCGGGTTTTCACCAAGCCACTCATTTCATTTTTCAATAGATGGGCTAACATAAAACTCACATCACTCTTGACCTCTTATTTCCCCAGCCTAATGCTGGTCCAAGCCACTTGCTTATTACCTAAGCCGTCCTTTCGGATTTTCGACTTATCCCAAGATTTTAATTTTTGTCTTTTTTCAATTTTTGACTTTTTTCATTTTTTTTTCTTTTTCAGACGACTAGCAAGTATAGATCACTCCCCCATGCTTAAACATTGCATTGTCCTCAATGTAATGAAAGACAAAAAAGATGAAGCACATGGAAAAGCAGAAAAGTACTTACAACCGTCGCTGAGGTAGCCTGGATGTGGAAGTTGGGGCTGACGGTAAATCAATGAGAGCACATGTCTCTGGTGTTGCGGCGATCCTTCTCAAATAAACTACACGGGCAACCAAATAAGAGCCACTGAACGGTGTAGTGGTATATCGAGGAAAACGGGGTTGCACGGGCCTTCAACGAACACAGAATGGAGACCGAATGGAATCGTGTAGTGGGCTCTGGTGTTCCTCCTCGTCAGCTGTCGAATGTCGGGCCATCATCGGTGCCAATTAAAAATGTGGGGCTAATGTCTCCTCCTTGGCAGCATGATGCGCGTCACTTCTCAAAGTAGAACTTGGTCAACTGGGCCTTCGGTAAAACTTTTTTTTTCTTCATTTTTTTTTCCAGGTAAGGGAGACTTACAGTGGTTTTTCCGCGATCACGGAGGATTCTCCGCACCCGCGGAAAAGTTTCTGGTGCGAGGACACCGTCTTCAATTTTTTTTTCTTTGGGTCCCCTACCTGCAGGTTAGTCTAGAAACAAAAACGAAACGAAACAAATAAAAACATGAAACGAAAAGACATGAAAATAAATACATACCTCGGGTTGCCTCCCGAGCAGCTCCTTGGTTATTGTCGTGGCTCGACTTGGTGCTCTCCCACTCAACATGGGTTGCTCACATCAACTGAACACTTGGCGTCAATATCAGGAGGGTGTCTCTTTGCATCGTCTATGTTGAATCCGACCCTCACCCCGTCAAACGCCATTGTGAGCGAACCACTACTCACATCAATCTTGGTCTTCGCCGTGTTCATGAACGACCTACCTAGCATCACAGGAGCTGCGTTTTTGTCTTGCCCCGTATCCATCACAAAGAAGTCCGCAGGGAAAATAAGTGTATCAACTTCTACCAGCACATCCTGTACAACTCCTTTGGGATACACATATGAATTGTCCGCCAATTGGATCACTATCCCCGTCTTCTGTAATGGTCCGACCTCTAAAGATTCATACAGTGAGAGAGGCAACATATTGATAGATGCACCCAAATCCAGCATGGCTTTGTTGAACGTGGTGCCACCTATCGTGCAGGGAATAGTGAACATGCCTGGGTTACTGCACTTCTTAGGCAACCGCTTTTGCAGCATAGCGGAGACATTTTTACTGACTTGGACTTTCTTTTTCTCCTTCACCGCTTTCTTTCTCTTTATCTTGCACAGCTCCTTCAAAAATTTTGCATAGCGAGGAATGCTTTTAACGAGCTTGATCAAATGGATGTCTACCTGGCAATTACTGAAGGTCTCGAATAAATCCTTATCGTTTTCCAGTCTTCTAGTGTCCTTCAATGCCTCGGGAAATGGAGCGGGTGATTTCAGTGAGCTGGTCGGAGGAAAATTGGGACGAATATAATCATCGTGGACATCAGCGGGCAAACCGCGATCGCGGCTTGGGACCCGCAGTCGCGGTTCTTCGTCTGGCGATTCTTAGGCTCCAGGGAGTTTTCCGCGATCGCGGAATTTTGTCCGCGGTCGCGGATTTTCGTCGATAATTTCGTCTTCCCCATGAACTTTTCCGCGATCGCGAAAATCTGTCCGCGGTCGCGGAAATTCGCCGATTTTTGTAGTGTCTCCAGGAGAAATTCCGCGGCCACGGCCTTCTTTTCAGCGGTCGCAGAATTCTTTTTGTTGGCCTCGAGTTTCCTCCACTTGTGTTCCGCTCCGCAGCGTCATGGCACATACGTTCTCCCTCGGGTTTACTACCGTTTGAGATGGTAGTTTTCCCGAGTCATGGGCTTCCAGTCTGCTCACTGCGATGGAGATTTGCCCCACTTGCTTCTCCAAGTTCTGAATACTTGACCGCATTGTTTGATTTTGTTGGACTATAGTGTTGGCCAACGTCGATACGCTCTGGGTGAGGGTCTTGTTTTGCTGGACCACCGCTTGAATTTGTGACCCCATCTCTTGATTTTGTTGGACCATAGTGCTAGCCAACGTCGATACGCTCTGGGTGAGAGAATTGATCATGTCATCACCGAACATAGATGAACTTGAGCTCTGGCCTTGAGGTCTAGGGTCATATTGAGCTCTAAATTGTTGTTGTTGACCCACAGACTACTGAAATTGTTGTGGGCGCGGTAGGAACTGTGGTTGCCTCTGGTGAAACTCTTGATTATCTTGGCCTTGAGGAGGGTTCTGCTGATTCCTGTATCTCAAATTGTGGTGATCTCTCCACCCTGGATTGTAAGTGTTAGAGTATGGGTCATATCTTGGTCTAGGAGGACCGAAACCTCCAATATCATTCACCTCAGCAGTGGGTTCCTGCAACGTGGGACATGCATCAGTAGGATGCATCGTGTCATAGCATATCCCACAAGACTTGACTTGCTGCGGAGTTCCCTTTGTCATAAATCTCCTCATCATCTCCTTCATCTCAGCCATCTCAGAAAGTAGTGACGACGATGGCTGAGAGTCTGCAGCTTTTACTGTGTGAGCGCCCGCTCTCTTGCTAAACTGTCTTGAGCCCTTAGATAGCTCAAAGAATACCTCAAAAGCTGCAACAGGCGTCTTGTTCAAAATATTCCCGTCACAGGCTGCGTTCACCATCCTTCTCTCATCATCAAGGAGTCCTCCATACAAATAAAGTACGAGGTCTTGGTCAAAATACCCATGGTAGGGACAACTTGAAATCAACCTCTTGAATCTCTCGTAGTACTCATACAACGTCTCAGTAGCCTGCTGTTCAATATTACTAATGCTCCTCTTCAGGCTATTGAGCTTGGTCACATGGAAGTACTTCTCCAGGAAGGCTTTCTTCATCTTGGCCCATGTGTCAATGCTCCCTGGAGCTAAATAGTAGAACCAATCATTGGCCGTATCCTACAGAGAGAAAGGAAATGCCCTCAGCTTGATCTGGTCCTCAGTAACACCTCGTGGCTTCATGTTGGTGCAGACGGTGTGGAATTCAGACAGATGCTTGTTGGGGTCTTCTCCACTCATCCCATGGAAGTGGGGTAGTAAATGGATCAAGCTAGATTTTAGCTCGAAATTTACGCCATCCGCCAGTTCAGGAAAGTGCACAGCAAGCGGTTGCTGCTGCAGATTCGGGGCAGTCAACTGCCTCAAAGTTGGTGCTTCTTCAACCATCTCTAGTTGTGTACGGGCTGCTACACGGTGTCTGGAAAGTGTTGTAACACCCCCCGACTTACGTCGGTAGTGCCACACGCCAGTGACCTCAGACGTTGCTGTCTGATGTCACCCAAGACTTTAATCAGAACAATTAATCTTAAATAAACATAATAAATAATGAAAGGTTAAACAACGGAAGACATTTTTAAATGAAACTCAATCATTTATATTAAAAGATCTCTCATCAAATGAGAGAAGTGTTTTTATAACGGAGTGAAATTACAGCGGAAGACTTTAAGAATAAACCTATTACATGACTTAGTGATAAGAATATATTACAATAATATTTGACAACCTTAAAAATACTAATACTTGAACCTTCAACTGCAAGTATCTTCTTCAATTGGTTACTTCAAGGCTTCGAGGACCAACCACTGATGTGCCGTATAGGACGGATGACACCAGCCAACCATGCAAGGAATAAAACCCGATTGGTTAGTCTAATGAAAGGCTATGCAAGGGTAAAAACAGAATGGTTCTGGTGATCGTAACCTTTTACTATCATTGTCCCTCGAATAACAACCGAAGGGACGATATATAACCCGGAACTTTCACAGAATGATTAAAGTTTAGACATGAACTGAAAAGAAGGCTCCAAAGGAATTGAGTCTTATGGGAAAATATATGAAGAGAAGACTCCAATAGATTGAGTCTTATGGGAAAGTATAACAAATATTTGGGAACGTTAAAGTCTTCATACAAGCATTTAAAAATGACTTGACTATTTGGGTCAATGACCAACCTCACCGCGCAATGCGAATCCAGATTGGAAAGAAGACTTACTCTAACCGAAGTCCGGGCGGTTTCCACGTTGTACTCCTCGCCCGAGGGTATATTAATTATGTGCATAATCGCACTTATCTTGTTTAATTCCAAAACGTATATTCACGTTAAAGCTTTTATCATATATCATCTCGATACGAGAGATATCTTGGGAGCAATTCCCGAATGTTTGGCACCAGCTGTGTGCACCTCCCCTATACTCGGATAGGGGACAGTCATGACCAGGGGGAAGGGTGTTAGGGCAAAATCCTCCTAAGCACCACGGTTATAAAGAAACAGCCAGCACTCGTAATGAGATACATAGCGTTCCTACGAATACTCGTTCTAACTATAATGTATAAGTTCACACATAAAATCCACACCAATACCATCATGGTATTAACAGATATAATAGCGTTGTTTCTAGCAATATATACAACCTATTATAATATCACATTTTAAATCATATTATTTATAAAAATCTGTTCCCAAATGAAAACAACAATTCATCCCAATTTAATTAACAATTCGAAATAATTGATAATTAACGGAAACATGGAATGATAAGCAAGAGCGAACCGCCACTTGTCTTAGTCTAGACGAACGATTGAGCGACGACGGGTTTCTGGGTCCGAAACGGGAACGGGAATCGGATTACAGATTCCTATGACGATGACCCACAACGAACCCTAGGTTAGATTTGACAATCAAATAATACGAATCTAAGGAAAAACGAACGAGATCGAAAGAACGAAAGTCCCGCCCGAGACCGGATCGTCCAAGGCCACGATCGCGATTGCCAAGGCAATCCGCGGTCGCGACAGGGATTCCGCGGTCGCGGCCGTCGAGGACTTCGTCCGCGAGTGTCAAAGACAGTGGCCACGGACGCGGCCGACCTTGGCACTGCTGCGGTCGCGGCCATGAACTCCGGCGACCCAAAACGGAGAAAACTCACCGGCGACGACACAGCGGGGCTCGAGACGAGGGGGCTTCCACTCCGGTCTACCTTGCACCTCCAAAGCACCACTCCTTAGCCACCACCACCTACGGCGAGAGCTCCGGCGACTCTACAAGAATTCCGGCGAGCTCGAAACTCCGGCGACTAAGGAAAACGAGAGAGAGAGGAGATCTGATGTTTGGGTGCTCAAAACCCTCCATCCCGGCCTCCGACCAAATCAACGGCGGCTCAGAAGATCGACGACGACGAAGAACACGTGGCACACATGCACTTTTCCGCGGTCGCGGAACTTTTTCCGCGGTCGCGGAACTTTTTCCGCGGTCGCGGAATATTCCTGTGTCCAGCTCTTTTGAGGGCCATTTTTCCGCGGTCGCGGAAATTCTTCCGCGGTCGCGGAAAAAGGCATTTCCGCGTCTTTTTGCCCGGGGAAAGGTTTGGCATGGGTTTAAACTCCAAAAAATAAATAATTGTATCCAAACAAATATTCTAAGCTTCCAAAATACATCGAATGTATAATCCAAGGCTCAGGGAATTATTACAGAGATCATACATGTTACATAAATTCTGAATTTTGCCAAACGCGTCTTGCTTTCCCAACGAGAGTTGGAAATTTACCCAAATACCCTTACTAAAAAATGAGGGGTATTACATCACTACCCCCTTAAAAAAAGTTTCAACCTCGAAACTAGCATTGCTAAACTAATGGGACCCGTTTCACCATAATCTCACTACCTGATCTTAATATTCTTAATCACTTCATCCTTGTACTTGCTCCTAGGAAAACGATATGTTTCCTCAACCATACCACTATCTCGCATAGCCTACTTTCACGTACTATTCTTGTACTAACTCGTGACCATCCTCAAGGTCATAATTATCTTAGGATAGTTGTCTCCTAAAATCATCGCACTAGTCTCGCTATACCTTAAGCATGAGATTATACATATTTCTCTTTCACCTTTCTCTAAACTTCTCCTAAAGTATGTACCTTATCTTCCTTAAGTCGATATCCTTGAATAAATTTGGTTTTCGAAACCTGTACCACTAAAAATCGAACTATTTACTCGATTATGATTCCACTTACAACATACTGCCTACATTCCTCACTCTTGCTAGAACAGATGTGATCATTCACAAGATTACCATTGTCTCGCTCAGAGTATCCATTATAATCTCCAGTATAACATCGCTATGTTGCCCTATTCCTCAAAAAGACCTTGATGTCCTCAAATAGAAGAATACGACATTTTTCTACTAACTTTCCTTCGATGATCAGATCCTCAAAGTACATACATAGAGTTCCACTATACCTCAACTTAGTACCTCTCTTGTCATATAGACCTTACTCCTTACATACACGACTCACCTATTACATTGGTTATCTTACTCACATTTGGCCCTTGTGCCATATCTTTAACTCAAAATCTTCACTCTTGTGATCCCACAATTACTCACACCACAGCCTATGTCCGATTACCTCAACATGATTTACTAATCCTCTCTATAGGATTATACTCTCGTCTTACCCAAACGTGTCATACGATCACCTTAATAAACGTGGGTCACCTTTTCCTCAAGTCCACTTGATATCATCTACATACTTACTTTATGCCACACTATTGACCTTCAAAACCGTAACAACTTTTACCGGTCGAGTTTGCTATTCACCCAAAAATCCTTAGGCAATCAGTTGTCCTCATGCGATTTATTATCCCAAATCGAGCACCCTTTTGCTTTACGGATATTTACCGTATATCCAAGATTAACCTAACGTATTCCATTATTCAGTCTCTAACTTAAGCCTTTAAGGTTCTTCAATTCTATTTACTCAAAGATACCATATTGATGAACGATGTCTGCCATCAAAATCACTCACTTTACGTCATAATCCTTCAATGAGTACATACAAGTAACACTGTCACTTCACTCCTTGAACGTACATACGACCATTTTCCATGCTACATCCTTTTGGTTTATCGATATCCTCCGAATATCTAGGCCCTACACCATAATCTTTCAATTTCAAGTGGGCTTTCTCCCAATACAATCGTTCATAACTTAATTCTTCCAAAAAGTGTTATACCATAAGCTTTATAGACGACACACTCACTTAAAATCCAAGTATCAAACTTTGCAAATTCCCAAGTATCATAACTCTCTATTCCCTGAAAGTACAATTCCCTGATTCAGTTCTTTGGCCCCTATTAAAACTGACCCAAAAGCTCACTTCCAACTCAAAACCTCTAGTTTTCTCAAAACAAGATCGTAATAAATCAATTAGCACAATTGCGACTAATCACGTTATTTTCCTAAACGTGACATCAAATCGCCTTAACAGACATCGATCACTCTCCATCCAATCCTTATGTCGTTTCTCTTAAGAAAGCCTCCTAACGAAACTTCAGATAAATCTTCCAAAATAATACTTATGGCTTCACACCCTTAGCCTTTCCAAAAGTGTAACCCTCTGGGCCCACAATGAACATACACTCACTTACACACTCCATAACCACACCCTTGGGTCCTAAGGTTCAACTTAAGATCGTAATAGAGTATGGTCTTTTTAGAGATCTGACTCCCTATGAACTATCTATGATATACATTTGTTCCCTTCTCATCGATCTATCCATATAGACGACTACAGTATGACCTCACAACGAGGCATTCTAATCTTCATATAGTTCACTCCTATGTACTTTTACCATAACAAATGTTCAGGGTACACATATGAGAGAAAAAAAATTCTTCGTCCCATAGAGCATTAACCACATACATTTGTTTCCTTTACATTAAGGAATTTTGGTAAGATTCAACTCACGAGGTGACGCTCGTCAGCTCAACGAAGGAAGTAATTAATGTCATACCGATGTGACATTACTCCAAGAGTAAAGAGAGATTCCTAAGAATGGATCTAGAAATAAGTAACAACTCGAATCTTGCAGAAGTTTGAAAACCACTTATTACAAAACCTTATATTTTCAAACTTTATAATTTATACTTTTAAACCTCATACAAAAATAAAATAAAAAAACAATTACTTATAGTGTTAGTTTCTCAAACTAGTGATACGATTATCACAAAACTTTTACTAAGACAAGAATCGCACTTTTAAAGTTACAACCATAAACTTAGTTTAATCGCTTATAACACGACATTTTATAAACCAATTATAAATAGCTTTTGAAGTTCAAATAGCTAAATCATTAGTTTAATTTAAATTCCAAGAAATAATTAAAACTTTTAAATTTAACATTAAAACTCTCGATTTTCATTTTAAATAGAAAATAGGTTGAAAATAGTTTCGAAATTATTTTTCGAAAATTCTCAAACCTAACAATAGGCCAAGAATTTAAAAACCGTTACTCTGATACCATAATTGTAACACCCCCGACTTACGTCGGTAGTGCCACACGCTAGTGACCTCAGACGTTGCTGTCTGATGTCACCCAAGGCTTTAATCAGAACAATTAATCTTAAATAAACATAATAAACAACGAAAGGTTAAACAGCGGAAGACATTTTTAAATGAAACTCAACCATTTATATTAAAAGATCTCTCATCAAACGAGAGAAATGTTTTTATAAAGGAGTGAAATTACAGCGGAAGACTTTAAGAATAAACCTATTACATGACTTAGTGATAAGAATATATTACAATAATATTTGACAACCTTAAAAATACTAATACTTGAACCTTCAATTGCAAGTCTATTCTTCAATTGGTTACTTCAAGGCTTCGGGGACCAACCACTAATGTGCCGTATAGGACGGATGACACCAACCAACCATGCAAGGAATAAAACCCGGTTGGTTAGTCTAATGAAAGACTATGCAATGGTGCAAACAGAATGGTTCTAGTGATCGTAACCGTTTACTATCATTGTCCCTCGATTAACAACCGAAGGGACGATATATAACCCGGAACTTTCACGGAATGATTAAAGTTTAGACATGCACTGAAAAGAAGGCTCCAAAGGAATTGAGTCTTATGGGAAAATATATGAAGAGAAGACTCCAATAGATTGAGTCTTATGGGAAAGTATAACAAATGTTTGGGAACGTTAAAGTCTTCATACAAGCATTTAAAAATGACTTGACTATTTGGGTCAACGACCAACCTCACCGCGCAATGCGAATCCAGATTGGAAAGAAGACTTACTCTAACCGAAGTCCGGGCGGTTTCCACGTTGTACTCCTCGCCCGAGGGTATATTAATTATGTGTATAATCGCACTTATCTTGTTTAATTCCAAAACGTATATTCACGTTAAAGCTTTTATCATATATAATCTCGATACGAGAGATATCTTGGGAGCAATTCCCGAATGTTTGGCACCAGTTGTGTGCACCTCCCCTATACTCGGATATGGGACAGTCATGACCAGGGGGAAGGGTGTTAGGGCAAAATCCTCCTAAGCACCACAGTTATAAAGAAACAGCCAGCACTCGCAATGAGATACATAGCGTTCCTACGAATACTCGTTCTAACTATAATGTATAAGTTCACACATAAAATCCACACCAATACCATCATGGTAATAACAGATATAATAGCGTTGTTTCTAGCAATATATACAACCTATTATAATATCACATTTTAAATCATATTATTTATAAAAATCTGTTCCCAAATGAAAACAATAATTCATCCCAATTTAATTAACAATTCGAAATAGTTTATAATTAACGGAAACATGGAATGATAAGCAAGAGCGAACCGCCACTTGCCTTAGTCTAGACGAACGATTGAGCGACGACGAGTTTCTGGGTCCGGAACGGGAACGGAAATCGGATTACAGATTCCTATGACGGCGACCCACAACGAACCCTAGGTTAGATTTGACAATCAAATAATACGAATCTAAGGAAAAACGAACGAGATCGAAAGAACGAAAGGCCCGCCCGAGACCGGATTGTCCAAGACCACGATCGCGACAGGGATTCCGCGGTCGCGGCCGTCGAGGACTTCGTCCGCGAGTGTCAAAGACAGCGGCCGCGGACGCGGCCGACCTTGTCACTGCCGCGGTCGCGACCATGAACTCCGGCGACCCAAAACTGAGAAAACTCACCGACGACGACACGACGGGGCTTCCACTCCGGTCCACCTTGTGCCTCCAAAGCACCACTCCTCGGCCACCACCACCTCCGGCGAGAGCTCCGGCGACTCCACAAGAATTCCGGCGAGCTCGAAACTCCGGCGACTAAGGAAAACGAGAGAGAGAGGAGATCTGATGTTTGGGTGCTCAAAACCCTCTATCCCGACCTCCTTTTATAGCCAAAGAAGGAGAGCAGCCCCCGACCAAATCAACGGCGGCTCAGAAGATCCTAGATTATCTCAATTCCTTCCTATGAATATTTCTGTCCCTATTCTGAAATAGTTATCAGTTCAACTAGTCCTGGTAACCCTAACTATCGAACGCACAAGAAACTATCAAGATTTAGAACAATAGCAGCAGGAAGCATAGGAATTAACCAGGATACATGCAACACCACAACTCGCAGCATTTAACACATAATCAATTCTCTTCACAATAAACTAGTCCAACTAGTCCTAGAATATCATGTTTGCTACACAAGATAAGGGATTTCAACTAGAAATATCCAAACCCTAGCAATAGACAATTACTAATATCAACTAGTTGATCATGCCAGTCAAATCAGCAAGAATCAATAGGAATAAGCACAAAGAGAAGAGATATAATCAAAGGAAAGGAAATAGAGTTATAATCTCACAACCAAATACAAACGAAGGCTTCAATCGTCGAACTAAGCAAAGTTGCTTAGTTCTTCATAGTCTTGAAACACAAAAAGTCAAAGGAAAAACTGAACGATAATTGTAAACTAGACTGAATAGTAACTAATGAAAGGAGACTGCTAACTAATAGGTTATAAAACCCTAGCAAACCTAATTCTAAAGATAGGAAATAATATATTTCCAAAAAGAAATAAAACAGAATAAAAGAAATAAAAGAAAAGGAAATAAAATAAAATAATAAAACTCAAATCTTCGGACGAAACTTCTCGCGCGCGTCTGACAACGATTTCTGCGACCGCGGAGGAATTTCCGCAACCGCAGAAAATTCTCTATAAAGCTCTCGCGTCTTCTTGTTCTCTCTTCGCTCCGTGTTGTTCCGCGACTGTGGCAGTGATTTCCGCGACCGCGGAAAAGCTCCTGTAGCCCTTTTTCAGCTCCTTCTTCGTCTTCTCTGGTGGCTTTCTCCTCCATCTTCTTAAGTCTTCTGATAACAGGAATTTGTCGTGCTAATTACTGCTATGCAAGTAGTCCAAACAAACCTTAAACCGTAGTCCTAAGTAAGTAAGGGTCGAATCCACAGGGAGACAGATTCTATATTTATATGCAATTTATATGTCAATCCAAAGTAACCAAAAGGGGGGTTTTGTATGTTTCAGTAAATCTAAGCATGCAAAAGGTAAACAAACTAAAAGTTGTGAAATCAGTGATGGGAAAAGCACTTAGTCAAACAAACATCCACTATTCGTATGACAAGTTAATCCTAGATAATCATTCAATATCTCATGCAATGGAAATTCCAATTCCTTTTCAGATATAACTAATAGCACAACCAGATACTATTAGCACTAACTAATTAAACAACCCTGAAACTATCAAGATTCAGTTTAACAGCAGCGTTACGGATAGGAATATAGTTGGATACAATTCTAGCATAAAACAACCAGCTTTTATCCTATAATGTAAATCAGTTCTCTTCTGCATAAGACTAGCACAACCAAATACTAGTACGATGCAGTTGCTACTATGGAATAGATATGCTCAACCAGTAACAATCTAGATCTAGCAATCAATCAATAGAAACAAACCCTAGTTGCGCAGGCTAGAGATTATCAATATTAATCATAAGCAATCAAGCAAGAGAATAGATAAAATCCATGCAATAGATAAGGAACGAGAATCTCATAACTGAATCAAAACGAAAGCTTCAGCGTCTGACTAAGCAAGAGTGGCTTAGTTCTTCATAGCAAAGTACGTAGAAAGGGAAAAGATGAAATTAGGGTTCGAGAGAGGAAAACAAGCCTTTCCTCTACCCTTAAATACTAAAAGGAAAATCTCCAAAATTCACATTAAACGAAATACTAAAACGTAATAAAAGTAGTCCAAATAAAACAAATAAGGAAAACGGGCTCGGTGGGCTTCTGACAGCGGCGGCGGTCGCCGTTCTCAAGTCATAGCCAAGGTTGCTGGGAGGGCTTTGGCAGCGGTCGCCGCAATGTGGGCAACGGTCGCCGTGAAGCCATTCCTTTAGTGTCTTCGTCTCTTCAACTCCGAATGCTCCCAAAGCCTCCAAAAGTGTGTCTTCAACACCTCCTCGCCAATACTCCACAACTCCTCTAAAGTATCCTAAAACACCACTAAATCAATGCTAAAACCCCGTCTATACACACAACATAATCGTGTGTATCATCTTCATTTAAGCTCTTCAAAACCACCAATTCAACACTTCTAATCCTCAACTCCATTCTCCACAATTGTGCTCTAAACCCATCCAAATGGTACCTAAAACTCTGGTAACAACTCCTAGTTAAACCCTATAAAGTAGCGCTAATCAGCGTGCTCGGATAAGAACGACGAAGAAGATGAAGAACAGAGATCCGCGGTCGCGGAAACAAAGCCCCGATCGTGGATGGCTCCTGGGCGAATCCGCGCCCGCGGAAGCATTCCACGGTCGCGGAATTGCTGCGATCTTGTCCCTGGGTCTTCTCGTGGGTCTTTGCTCGCGGATCTTTGCTAGATCTCATTTTTAGTACTTCTAAAAATAATCCAAGACCCAATACACACCAAAACGTATATTATTACGTTCAAGAGGGTTAATACAAAGATTACAGAGGTTACGGAAATTGCCCATCACGTCTTTCTTACAAAACGACAGTTTGGGACTTTTAGGGGTTATTACACAATCTGAGTCACAATAAGCGATTAAGAGAAGAGCACTAGCACCAGATAGATGAAGTCCTTGACCAGGGTAACTCTTGAGATAGCGCACAAAATGAATAGCGGCCTGTCAGTGAGAATCCTTGGGAGATTGCATAAACTGAGACAGGGTATGAACAACATAAAATAACTTTGGACGTGTGATGGTAAGATACACAAGACGGCCGATCAAACGGCGATAGCGCTCTGGATTTTCGAATTCGGGTCCGACGGAAGCAACGAGCTGATGATGCGAGTCCATGGGAAAGTCGCACGGCTTGGAGCCCAGTAAACCTGTTTCGGCAATAATCTCTAAAGCATACTTACGTTGAGATATGAAGAGGCCGGAGGAGTTACGTGCAATCTCTAAGCCAAGAAAATACTTGAGGACGCCCAAATCCTTCATGTGAAAGCATGAACTTAGATACTTCTTAAATGCCGAAATGGTAGAAGCATCATTCCCGACAATGATCAAGTCATCAACATAAACGAGGACATGTAGAAGAGTACCATTCCGCTCCATAGAAAAGAGCGAGTAGTCTGCATGACTCTGGGTGAAGCCGAAACGCTTAAGTGTCGTGGCCAGCTTAGAGAACCAATTGCGCGGTGCCTGACGGAGACCATATAATGATTTCCGTAGCCTGTAGACACGCCCGAGAAGAATAGAGGTGTATCCTTGCGGTGGGCGCATGTATACTTCTTCATCTAAATCACCATGAAGAAATGCATTGTGCACGTCCATTTGATGGAGTTCTCACCCTCGAATAGCAGCAACAGACAGAAAAACACGTACGGTTCCCATCTTGGCTACCAGCGCGAACGTATCTGTAAAGTCAACTCCTTCGACCTACCGATTACCGAGAATAACAAGACGAGCCTTATAGCGCTCAATAGAGCCATTGGCATTATACTTGATGCGGAAAAATCATTTGCAACCAATAACGGTCTTGCCAGGTGGGAGAACCGATGTAGTCCATGTGCGATTGCGCTCTAAGGCGTCAAGTTCCAGCTGCATCGCTGCACGCCAATGAGCGTGTTGCGCTACCTCCCTGTAAGTGCTAGGCTCGTGCCCTGCCGTAATAGCTGCAAGAAAGTGCGTATGCGGTGCAAAAAAATTAGCACAAGAAACGAATGCAGCTATCGGATAAATACTACCTGAGAACGATGATGTGGGAGGAGCGGTGAGTGAAGTAGAGGGGGGGGGGGGGGTCAATGGGCTGCTGCATGGTGTGACAGACAAAGTCCCTGAGCAAAACTGACGGCTGACGAGCTCGGATAGGCCGGCCAGTGTCCGAAACCGGGGCGCGCTGATCCGAAGAAGGAGCAATGTCGCTCGGTGACGGTGGTGAGCTCCCCCTGTCACTGGACGACAGATCATAGATAGCAGGAGACGAAATTTCGATCTCTGACTGTGACGCAGTGTCGGAGAAAGAAGACAGCGAAGGAAAACGATCCTCAAAGAAAACAACATCCCGAGAGGTAAATACCTGATGAGTGTCCAGATCATAAAGACTCCATCCACGTTGACTCGCAGGGTAGCCCAGAAACAAACATTTCCGGCTACGCGAAGTAAATTTGTCCTTGTCCTGGGGCAATTTCGACGCGTAGCATAGACATCCGGAAACACGAAGATACATGTATGACGAGGCATGGCCGAAAAACATCCGGAAAGGACTCTTGTTGCCTAACAACAGAGTTGGAGTGCGGTTGATTAGATAGCAAGCGGTTAAGACGCACTCGCCCCAAAAATCAACCTGGATAGAGGCCTGGAATCGAAGAGCCCTAGCCACATTAAGATTATGCATGTGCTTGCGTTCAACACAACCATTTTGCTGAGGTATGTAGGCACAAGATGTCTCAACAAGGATGCCCTGGGTGGTAAAAAAATGGGCGAAGAGGCAAAAATTCAGTACCATTGTCAGTACGCACCAGTTGAATCTGCTTTCGAAATTGAGTGCGTACGAGGGCGCAGAATTCCACAAAGAACTTGACGGCATCTGTTTTGCTGGCCAATAGATAGACCCAAGTATCTCTGGAAAAATCATCAACTATGGTTAAAAAATAAGAGGCCCTCGAAGTAGACTTCACACTGTAAGGTCCCTAAACATCACAATGAACCAACTGAAACAAACTATCTACTTTATTATAACTTAACGGAAAAACACTACGTGTTTGCTTTGCTTGGAAGCATACTTCACAAGGGTCTGGCGGTTTATTAGAACAAACAAAAGAGTCTAAGCTGGAAATCGAAGATAAGACAGACGACGAGGGATGCCCTAATCGTTGATGCCATAAAACAGAAGAAGTGGTAGGAGAGACTGCCGAAGCCGAACCAAAGCCAGAATCATCTCGAATGTCATGCAGCCAGTAGACCCCACCCCATTGTTCACCGACTCCAGTCACCGTCCTCATATTGTGGTCATGTAGCACGCAGAGACGATCAGTCAACAGAACAAGGCAATTCAGATCTTTAGAAAGATGAGCAAAAGATATCAAATGGCAATCTAATTGAGGAATCAATAGAACATGCTGTAATTTGCGGGAACCAGCCAGAACAAGGGTCCCTGCTTCAGAGGCCGATGCAAATCTGTTATCGGGCAATTTAATGGAAACAGAAGGGGTAGAAACGATGTCATGTAATAACTTCCTGTCACCCGTCATGTGTAAGGAAGCACCCGTGTCCAAAATCCAGCCAGAAAACGTACCAGAGGACTGATTACTGGAGCCTGAATTAGGGTTGAGAGAAGCAAAGAGTTTCAGAACTGACTGCCATTGTTCCTGGTTGATAGAATTCCCGAGGGCTGCGCGATCCTGCGCATTCGGTTAGAAGCCCCCGCTTTTGCCTCCGCTTGTGTGTTGGGCAGCGTTTGCACGTCCGCGCCCTCTGCCGCGGCCAATGCCCCCATCTACATGGCCTGTCCCCCCCCGAATCGCGAGACTGCGTGTTGTCGGAGGAGTCCGTAGTGCGGCGTGACTTCGGTGTCCAGCCCTCTGGAAAGCCATGAAGACGGTAGCAAGTGGTCACATCATGGCCGTTTCGTCCGTAGTGAGTGCACTGCAGTTTATTGTCGGACCGTGGCTGGTGCGGTGTCTTAGGAGGCGGATTGTGGGCGGCGAGCGCGAGAGCATCATTGGGGGTTTCACGCTCTTTAACATTAGTTCAATGGCGCTCTTCTTGGATAACAAGAGCGTAGACGCGATCCAAGGGCGGAAGGGGGTCCTGCGCCATGATGTTGGACCAAACCGTGCTGAACTAGGCATCGTCCAGTCCCATAAGAAAGCGGTGAACGCGTTCTTCCTCTTGATCGCGAGCAAGAACGGTGGTAAGAGTGCAGACGGTGCAACATTTGCAAGAGCGAGGCGAGAGATACGTTTCAAGCTCTGTCCAAAGCTTCTTGATCTTACTGAAATAGGCGTCAACATTCTGGCCTTGTTGACGACACTGAGCAATATCTGAACGGATCTGCATGATTCTTGGTCCGTTACCGACCGAGAATCGCTGATGCAGTTGATCCCACAATTTGGAGACGGTGTCACCGTAGGTGATCGAAGAACTCAAAGCGGGATCGATCGAGCGAATAATCCAGCCAATGAGCATAGAATTGACGCGGTACCAATCGTCCTCGTGTTCGGGGTCGGTTGGCTTAGGAATATGTCCATCCAAGAACCGCAACTTTCCTTTGGCCCGAAAAGCGTTTTTGATGGCGACGAGCCACTCCTGAAAGTTGTCGCCTTTCAAGACGACGGTGCAAATCTAAAGACCCGTATGGTCCGAGGGATGTAGATAATAAGGTGAATCAAGGTCGTTAATGAGACGCTTGGGGCGGTGATCGGTCAACCCAGACCGATCGGTGTTGCTCGTTGAATCTTCTGTAGTGACCATGATCGATGCAGATCGAGGTCAACGAAGAGAGGGAAAAAACGGCTGAAAAAAAAAGGTTTTAGAAACCTGCTCCGATATCCTGAAACGATATGAGTTTGGGAATTTTCTCATGTGTATTATGCCTCTCATGGGCTGAATATATACCGATTACAAGATAAGATCTCCAAAGAGATATATGGTAACAAGATATCTATAAGATAACATATAAGGAAATAAGATAACATAGGATAACTTAATATCCAATCTAATACTATCACGTACAACACATAAGCTCAACAATGTTCCATTTTAAAATCAAGTAGTAGCTCATCTATTTCGATGTGGAATTCTCAATTGATTCTCAACGATGTCCCCTCACTTGTGAATCACCACAAACCACGTCCGGGCCTAAACCGAACTGTTGGCTCTGATATAACTTATTGCAGGGAGATGTTCTTTTGGACTCAACTGTCAAGCCCGATACATAAATCTAAAGAAGTTCCATCTTAAATTAATTGACAATAAAAAAATAACTCATTTATTTATATACAAAATTGAATTTCTCATAATTTCGATGTGATCGAGATTCACAATTGACTCTCAACAATCAGAATACTATTAACACGTACATAATAGAATATTGGATCTACATTGAAATAATTGACGGAGGGAGAGTACCTTAATTAGAATTTAGCTCTGTAATAAATACTACTAATATTGTACAATGATTTTAAGCAACTACTTTATCAAGGGAATTACAGTATCTTTCTCTCACAATACATGTCATTACATAGTTTTGCACATTTTTTTTATAAAAGAGAAGTAACGTTAATAAATCAGCTCTTATTTATATCTTAGCATTTCCACATATTTTTATAATGTATATAATGTTCAATGTATTCCCAACTTTTAAAAAAGTGCATTAAACAGAGTAGTTTGCAACACTTCCTTAATGTATTTTCCTATTTAAACCCAACTTAATTACAGAAAATGTGTATTTAGAAAATTTATAAAATGTCTAGTATAAAATAATCACTAGTTATCTTTTATATTTCTTTTCCTTGTTGTATTTTCATATGAATCATTTTCAAGTTAGCATTTAAATTAAGCTAATTGGGAGTTTCTTAGATTTTCTCCACCAATGTGAATCCAAGTTTCCTAACTGTCACAATCGAAAAGAAACAATAATTTACACGAGAACATTCAATCCTAGATCCAAGAATAGAAGAATTGTTTGTTCGACATCTTATCTATTGGGTTCGCATGGTTCTTTATATTTTGCATTTTTTATGTGATAATAGTAATTTCATGCATAAAGACATCAACTTTGCTGCTGAAAATCTAAGGAAATGCAAAAGAAAACTTGTAGAAGGCCAGGATAATAATCAAAAGGGTATGAAATCTTGGTGTCTTGTATCTATGAAGAAAGATTTCTCTCCTTATAGAAGTATGAAATATAGTGTTTCACTGAAGAATATTACAATAGACAATAGTCTTATATCAAAACAAGGTGACAGACTAAAAACAGTTGGTTAAACCAAGTTGCCAAAGCTTAAATGTGTCACACGTCATAGAATATGCCTACTTGTATCAGTCTAGCTCTTCAGCTTGTCCTGTTTCTTAGGTTGCATCTACCCATATTCCAAATCAAATGCATGGCATCTAATCGAGCAATAAATTTCATACGTTCCAAGTCTCAAGGTGGACGATATAAAAGAAGCTAGTGTAGCATGATTTATTCACAACAAGATGATTTCATGCCCAATTTGAGCGCCTGATCGCAACATAAGTTTCCCAAACACAAGTACAGAATCTACCAACAAGTGAGCAAATTTAGAAAATATGCAATTCATACAACTGCATTGGCTACAGCCTACAAGTCTACAACTACGTTCAATGATCAACAATCTACTCTACAACTAGTTGTTCAAGGATAATCAACAGTTCAATATGAAGTTACCAATTTATCGGGTCACGGGTTAAAAGCAAAAATCACGGGAATTCGCTACTCATAGTAGAAAATAAGAATGAAGAAGCTTCTCTTTGCCATTGCCAATTTGCCATGGCCACAATGGGTATCAGTCTACTGCTGTGTGCAATGCAATATATTGGGCCTAATCCACCCGGATCAAGGTTTAGCCAAAATAAGCCCATTATGCAGATGGATCCGGCCCATCTTTGTCCTTTTTATACTTGAATCCATCCAGTAACCTAATACAGCATTATGCTGCAAAACTAATTTTGCGGAAATGGTGATGGAATTTTTCGGTTACTCACCCATCCCGGTAAATGAGGTGCAATGCAGAATAGGATATGGAGAGGTCTGATACGATTCCGATTTCGTATCGAAGGGCGTTCTTTACGAAGGTTGTAGTATACGAGCAACACCGACACGTTCCATTTCTCAGGAGTATCATGACGTTGCCCTCTCTTCAAAGAGGGATCTCCACGAGCCTCACAAAAATAGCCTTTTAGCCCGGGCGTTTTACCTAATATAGCCCGGATATTGTGAAAATAGGTCCGGGCTACAGCTCAGTGTGATAATAAACCAAATAGCCTGGACCTATAATGACACGCCCGGGCTATAAAGTATGGGTATATTCTGATTGTGTTACACTTAATAGCCCGGGCGTGTGTAAATCAACCATCCGGGCTAAAAAGTCCAATATTTAGAAAGTACTAACATTTGATGTCCGGGCTATATGTAAACACGTGTCCGGGCTAAAAAGTGGTGCGTGAGATGTAGGATCCTGAGTATATAGCTCGGTTCATGAACATCCGGGCTATATAGTATTAATAATTTTTTCGTGATATTTTTTGTTTTTGCCTATTTAAGCATCCTGTATATATATATATTTAATTTGTAGCATTGCACCAATATTTAACCAACATTAAAAAGTACAAACATTTATATTACACTAGATATTATAAAGCGGTATTTCAATACACTTCTAGTTATAGTATAATCCTTCACTTAGTTAAAAAAAAGACTTCTAAATAGAAGTTCTTAACACCTACTAAACAACAACCACTTTATAGTTCTTCTAGCAATACCACTTGATCTTCTTATCTCCTCATTTCCTTCTCATGTTCAACATCCAACAAAATCTGTCAGAGCGAAAGAAAAATACATGTAACCATTAAATTTGGACCACAAGATATAAAAGACATGAATATCCAAAAGATTTATGTAGTGACCATAACCCCAGGATTTTCGACTATACCCAACTTAGTGTACGTCTTACCGGCACCTGTTGCACCATAGCAGAACACTGATCCATTCCTCCCCTCTAATACAGCTCCCACTAGTTCTGCAAGCAAATTTCAGCCAAACATTTTCATCACTTGTCCTGCTATATTCAATTAGTAATTACCCTTCTTAATGTTTCAGTTTTGCCAAATTTTGCATAAGTAGATGAGTTTTTGTTAACAAAATAGATACCCCATAGCTAGCAGCCTAGCATAAAAGGAGATACTATAAATTGTACTGATACAAGCTTACATGGGAAGTATGACATCATGTTCAATGTATTCAATTAGCAAATTTGCTAGTGACTGGGAGCTGAACTTGACATTATCCAAGAATAGAATCTAAGCAAATGGAAAGTTTATATACATGATAAAATTGTGCTTTTATCGCACAAAAGATAATTTGTGGATTAGACCAACTCAATAATTAAATGTTCAAGCTTCACATAGACGACTTCATGTTTACTTACTATTTTTGTTTTCTTATACACAAACTTACCAACTTAATTTATTGTGTATTCATGATAAGGGTAACGCAATTATACAAATGATTTTTTATTAATATTCATTTAATCATATAGTATATATATATAATATTATTTTCTTCTTCGTGTTGTTCATATATATTATTATTACTCCTAACACTGTCTATTATTCTCAAATCATCATATATATTATTATTACTCCTAACACTGTCTATTATTCTCAAATCATGGTGTGCACGTCTACCTAACACTGTCTAAAAATTGAAAATTTATCATTGAAATTACTACCAGAACAACTGAATGGCATACCAAAATGAACAAAAACAATCGATTAAAATTACCAAACAATTTCAGCAGATGAAACACTTTTATCAATGAAGTAACCCAAGAAAGTTGGATCAGCAACCCGAACCTGTTCTTACAAATTGAGAGGAGAGAAAGATAAAATGGGAAAACAAATGTAGCTGAGTAGAAGGATATCAAGCTCAACTAGTGACACCATAGGGAAAAATAAAAAAATAAAACTTACAAGAGCATTATCAATGCCATAGCAATCAATATATTTGATCCCTCTTGAAGCCATATCTTCTAATAGCTTTGAAGATTTTAAGGCTAGGAAAATGAAATTAGTCAATGACTGACAAAGTTGAGTGCATAGTTTGTAATGGATACTATATGGCCAAAGACTTACCTGTGTAAACTCCTCCATTTCCATCAGGAGACTTTGCTACCTGCCATCACAAAACAGGCAGGAAATGAGGGATAAAAGAATAGTCATATAGATTAAGGAGCAATCCACTAGAGACCTGACACCTTATTCCACCATTGGCCAGAAAGTTAAACATTGGTAAGGACCAAGGAATAAGGAGGATAAAGGACATTCTTGATAGGATCCGCACCAAAACGAAAAAGCGAGCAATGATTTTAAGTTGACATTTTGTTCTCAAACAATAGCCATAGAGGGAAAATATAGAATTGCAAATAAATTAACAAGACAATAAAAAAATATACTTCTTGGCTATTTCATTAACTTTAAATAATCCCAATATCATTGAGGGTATTAATGGGAAACACATGTACACATGTATCAAAGTAGCAACATAGATAGACTCAACTTGTTTTGCTGTGTTTTATTTCATTTTAAGACACTTGCCTCAAATCCTCAGGAGTCACTTAAAAAAACAATGCTTCCACAATTTTACCTTAGGAAACATAAGAACTGGTCCACCAGTGGAGCTGATCATAATAACTTCCACAATTTGGTCTGATGAGGCGCCATCATCACGACAACTTCTGTACCTAAAAGGGATACACTTGTACACATGTATCAAAGTTAGAGTTTGGTTTAGTATACAATCAATTCCATAAGAAAATTAAAATAAAACAAAGGATGCGGCAAGGCAAGCACGTTAACAATTGGAATCAGGAACCATTGTCTTAAAGTTGAATGAAAGATGGAGAATAGAATGTGAATCAAGGGTGACTGGCATAAGAAGATACACTTCTGACAGGAAGAAACCAGAAAAACTTCAGTAAGAACTGTTAATCAAAATAACAACAAATTTCCAAGTCATGTCCAACATAATTTCATCTATCAATGACAGGAGATTCAACTAATTATGATCAGCCAAACATTGATCCTCATATAATGCAACCTTCAAATTTTGCTTTCATATGAAAGCCGAAGTTTCTAAATGATCACAGACTTCAAACCCTAACTTCTTGGCTATGCGGTGAAAGGCGTAGCACAACTGAATAAATCTTCAACAACTAATTACAATCACACACATACGTATCACAACCAGACGAGTCGAAGAGAGCACCGGAGAGAAGCAAACAGTTAATGAGTCGAAGAGAGAAGCAAACAGTTAACAAGTCGAAGAGAGCACCAGAGCAATTGCAGAGAGAAGCAAACAGTTAACGAATTTACCTGGGCACCGCAGGTACGAATTGATCCGAACGGAGAGTCGGAGGAGGCACCGGAGCGGGGAGTCGAAACGAAGAGTCGAAGGAGATAGCTAGTGGAGGAGGAAGAGTCAGTGGGAGCAGAAAGAGGAGGCGCAAGGAAGAGTTAGGTCATGATGGACGGTCTAGGTTTTTTAGGCCGGAGGGGAAAGGAAAATAGCCCGGATATTTAACAATAGGGATATATTTACGCGACCGCTAGATACGCTCAAATTTTTTACTATTTATGCTTAAAAGAGTCACGCTCACGAAAAGCGGGGGCGGGATCGAACCACGCATACGACAAACGAGCGCGCAAGAAGGGTTTAGGGTATCCGATTTTTTAATGTCACGCTCCCGCAAAACGGGGGTGTGACATTTTGTGCATTAGGTAAATATTGTCCCGTGTACACAAAGCGTGTGCGGGACAATTTAGAGGAAGAAGACGGGATAGATACTGAGAGGGGGGAAAACGTGCAAGAAAAGCAAAGTCCCGCACCCGCTTTGCGGGTGCGTGACCATGAACTTAGGTGTCCATCGCCTAATTAACCAATCAAATGTTCATTGATTTGCACAAACCGTTAGGATTTGCAATATCAAGTAGTAGTATTTCAAAGCACTGTACTATTTGTATCAAGTGGGTCCCGCGTGGACATTAAGTAAGGCCAAAGTCCCGCATCCGCTTTGCGGGTGCGTGACTATTTGTATCAAGTGGGCCTCGCGTGGACATTAAAGTAAAGCCAAAGCCCCGCGCCCGCAAAGCGGGTGCGCGACTTTTTGTGGTTTCGACCTCTATTCGGATACCCGTTCAGTCTGTCTCGCTCCCGCTTCGCGTATGCGTGCACTTGGTCCCGCTCCCGCGTTTTGTACGCGTGAACAATTGAGTTTATTTAGTGAAAAATTTGAGCGTAGCTAGCACCATCCTATATTTATTAGAATTTATATCCCGGTTTATAAAGATCCGGGCTATTTTTTTATAGATTAATTTTTCATACGATTAAATAGCCCGAATATGTAGAAAAAATACACGCCCGTGCTATTAAGTTTGGCATTTTTTGAAACCAAATTTTTTTTAGCCCGGACGCCTCTAAAACTGTCCGGGTTATTATGTGTAGTTTTTCAAATAAGCCGAAGCCTCATGAGGTAAAGGGCCTTAATATCCCGGATAATTGAGATCCGGGCTAAATAGTCACGGGTTAAAATGCAATTTTTGTAGTAGTGTCAATCATGACGTTGCCCTCGTATAAGAGGAATCTTCATTGAGCCACAGACACGACCACGACCACGGTCGGACACTCAAACAACACTCTAGATCAGCTCCATAAATGCAGCGAGAAATTTGCCACCCATACTTGAGCCAAACGTAACCGCAATAAATAAACAAGAGCGAAAACTGATGTGATAAGAGAACATCAATTAGTCTTGTCATTTGGTAATAATAAGTGAACTCGTTTAACATTTTGTTAATTGTTTGTTATACTCAAAGAAGGATAAAATTTTGATGGTGGGCCGTTTATGGGTCCAAAATATATAGCCCATAAACAAAATTTGATGGTGGACCGTTATTGCTTGTAACTAGTTTTTCTTGATTATGACGGTAAACAAGTTGAAATATCCAAAAAATTTAGTACTGCAACACGTCTATATTTTTGCTTTTTCTGAATTTTTTGAATAGTCAACTTATTCTGTTATTGTACTAATGGTGGAAAATCTCTTTCTTTTCCAACCATTTGTTTTTGTATTTTTTTGAGCTAGGTGGTCTAGGAAACTAGCTTGCTCAGTAAGCTTTATCATTTTTACATTTTTTTTATTTCCAATTCATCTCTCTTGCAGTCTTGCTTAGTAACCCAAGAACATAAGAGAATGGGGTCGGTTAACACAACCAGATTTGTTCTTTGCACAAAGTGACACTTTGCTTTTTATTTTTTGTTTACTTTCAGCTTTAAGCTGCCCTTTTTTCGATGAAGGAAAAAGAAGCAAGAACTTGTAACATCCCCAAAACTTAACCCTTTTGGAAATGTATTACCGCCAGTGACCCTAGTGTTCCTTATCGAGATCACCCAAGGCTTTACCGTTTAAATACAATTTATGAAATACAAATGATGCATAATGATCAAAGTATTCAATCCAAAACATAACATTGTCAAGGAACAAGAGTTACGTGATTACAACCCAATCCCGAATAGGATAGTACATAGTTTAAACCAAACACAGCGGAAGTCTCATAAAACACCTTACAACCAAAGTCATTGTCCAAAAGATCTCAACCTGATTAAAGAAATACTTAAAACGTTCAAAAACCACCGCCGACTCCATAGTCCTTCTAATCTTCTGGGCTACTTTCGATCTGATGTGCCGAATCGAACGGATGACACCAGCCAACCATGCAAGGGAAAATATTGGTTGGTTAGTCTAAATGAATAGCCTAGCAAGGGTACAAAGCAGAATGGTTCGAAGCAGTCGTATTAGGTTAGACTCCTCGTCCCTCGAATAATAATCGAGTACGCTTGTCAACCATCATACTCCTACTGGAATAAACAAGATGTATGCACAAGAGAGGATTCTGGAAGACTGAATCTTCACAGAAATCGACTCGAAAGAAGACTCCAACAGAAATGAGTCTTTAAGGAAGTATGACAATTCTAGAAAGTTACAGAATCATACCACAATGATTTAAAACTGACTGAGATGCTTCAGTCAACGACCAACCTCACCGCCTTTCAGCGAATCCAGATCGAAAAGAAGACGTACTACATTCAAGTCAACACGAGTCTTCCTAGCGGCACTATTACCTAGCTGCCCTACTCGCTGAGCGTTCATTAATTATGTGCGTCAAGGTAGCACTTATCTGATTATGTTTCAAAAATACACATCACATTATAGACTTTTACATGTGTACCCCACCAATGGGACGACACATCTTAGTATACGTTTCGTCGAGAGTGACGTACACCGAAAGGTTTGTGACACCAGCTAAGTGTCCTATCTCTACACACTTGTGAAAGAGACCGATCATGATCATAGAATAGTACCAGATGGAGACGAGCCACCCCGATACCAGATTATAAAGAAACGACTGGACAGAGTCCGAGTAACGTTCCTATTTAACAGTGCTAACTAAACAGTTACAGCACCACAACAGTTACAGGATAAATCCATATAAAGGCCCGAAAGGCGATCACATATAATAGCGTTGTTCTAACAGATATACAACCTATTATATGATTTTCAAAACAGTTTATCAAAACCGTTTCCAAACAAATAGAATATTCATTCCAAATTAATTACTCAGATAAACTACTGATAATTAATGTAAATATGGAACGAATGAGCAAGAGCGAACCGCCACTTGCCTTAATCCGCAGAATAGTCTAACGACGTCAACTGGATTCCGGGCTCGACACGGTATAGTTCCGACAACACAACAATCTTCGAGTCGACCCATAAAAGGAACCCTAAGTTAGATCCGACATAACCAGTACAAATCTAAACAAGGTGAAAGAAAACGAAAGGAAAGACGCCACGACGACAACCAACCAAGCCAAAGCCACGAAGGCATTCTGGGCACTGGCGGCGGTCGCTGTTCTTCGCGGCGGTCGCCGCATTCATCACGGCGGTCGCCGTGAAGAACACGGTCGACAGAGACGAGAGAAATCTCACCAAAACAAAGCGCGTTTCGACCCCTTTCAGCCTGGCTTGGTTTCTGACCTTCAAAGGCAACCACAAGGCTTCAAAAGAGCTGCTGGAAACACCACCAAACAACACCGACGAAAGCTTCGAAATTTCCGGCGAAGTCACAACTCCGGCGAGAGGCAAATTTGGCAGAGGTTTGGTGCTGGGATGGCTCAAAACCTCTCCCCCAACGCCTCCTTTTATAGCCAAAACATATGGAGTTCAAAACAAGAGGGCCTAGAGCTAGTTCGGCGCTCGCCAGAAGTCGCGCCGGCGACCAACAGGCAAGGACCGCCGGACAACGAAGGTGGCAATTACGGCGGTCGCCGCGGCCTGGCACACCAGCTGCCTCCTCGAGCATTGGGATGGCGGGCGCCGTGACTTTACGGCGGTCGCCGTGCTTAGGTCTCACTACGGCGGTCGCCGCGACTTTACGGCGGTCGCCGTGACACCTTTTTCCCGCCCGTTCAGCTTTGAACGAACATGACATTAAGCCGGGATAAAAATTATCGTACGCGAACGACAATTAAAATCCAAGGCATGTTATCTGTATATTATTTCACTGAGAAAAATATTACAGATACAGAGCACCTTACAGAATGTCTCAAACTCTATGTATTAAATCCGACGTACACAACGGGTATTCGGGAAAATTCCAAAATTCCCAAAATAACCTTACAAAAATACGGGGTATCACATCTCCTCCCCCTTACAAGAAGTTTCGACCCCGAAACTTAGGTCGAGAGTAACTCGGGAAAACGCCTGAGCATATCTGACTCGGTTTCCCACGTCTCCCAAGTAACTTCTTCGGTCCCTGACTTGGACCACAGCACTCGTACCAACGGCACGATCTTGTTGCGCAAACGCTTCTCCCGACGCTCCAAAATGCGCACGGGCAACTCTTCATAAGTACCATTAGCTTGAATCTCGATGTCTTCATAACTAAGCACATGAGACTCATCTGGTATATACTTTCTGAGTAAAGATACGTGGAACACGTTATGCACCGGGTGAGCCAATGGCGGTAACGTCAAGCGGTACGCTAGAGATCCCACTCTATCCAGAATCTTGAATGGTCCCACGTAGCGAGGGTTAAGCTTCCCACGCTTACCAAATCTGAAAACTCCTTTGGATGGCGATACCTTGACAAAAACCTTGTCACCGACCTCGAACTCGACAGTCCTGTGCTTCCGATCTGCGTAGGACTTCTGTCGACTCTGAGCGGTCAACATCCTTTGTCTGATCAAAGCAATGTCTGAAGCCGTCCTTTCGACCAACTCTGGTCCAAGCAGAATTTTGTCGGCATTATCATCCCAACAAATCGGAGATCTGCATCTGCGACCATACAAAGCTTCAAACAGAGCCAACTTGATTGTAGCATGCCAGCTATTGTTGTACGTGAACTCAATCAGACTCAAGCTGTCCTCCCAGCTAGTCGGACGATCGAGTACACAAGCTCTAAGCATATCCTCCTGGGTCTGGATGGTCCTTTCAGACTGGCCACCTGTCTGAGGATGAAAAGCTGTACTGAACCTCAACTCGGTTCCCATAGCCTTATGAAGTTCCTTCCAGAATCTTGACATGAAACGGCCATCTCGGTCCGATACAATGGTCTTAGGAATGCCATGTAAGCGGACAATCTCCTTCTGGTAAACTTCTGCTAACTTCTGGGTTTCCCATGTGGTCTTGATGGCTATGAAATGAGCACTCTTCGTAAGCCTATCCACAATTACCCAGATAGCATCTCTCTGACTTCGAGTCTTGGGTAGCCCAGTGACGAAGTCCATGGAAATGTCCTCCCATTTCCATTCTGGTACGGGGAGAGGTAGCATCTCACCACCTGGCCTGCGGTGTTCGATCTTGACCTTCTGGCAAGTTAAGCACTTTGCCACAAAGTCTGCTATGTCCCACTTCATGTTTGGCCACCAAAACTTTTTCCTGAGATCCTTGTACATCTTGCTAGAGCCAGGATGCACAGAATAAGCAGATGAATGAGCTTCTCTCATCACCAACTGACGAAGACCTTCTGTGTCAGGCACACAGATCCGATCCTGAAACCAAAGTGATCCATCATCCTGAACCACAAAACTGGGAGCTTTCCTATCCATCACTTCACTACTTAACTTTACCAAGATGATGTCATCGACTTGCTTTTCTTTGATCTGATCCAGCAGTGTAGCCTGAATTTCAATCATACTCAGGTACCCTCTACGTTGGTCATACAAGACTTCAATGTCGCATGACGCTTGGTTTAGCTTGGTCTGAGCAGTAAGTAGAGCAACTACAGTCTCGTGCGTTGTCTTCCGGCTTAGTGCATCAGCTACTACATTAGCCTTGCCCGGATGATACAACAACTCCATGTCGTAGTCTTTGAGCAACTCTAGCCAGCGGCGTTGTCTCATATTTAACTCCTTCTGAGTAAATATATACTTGAGACTTTTGTGGTCGATGAAGACTTGGCATCTTATACCGTAGAGGTAATGCCTCCAAATCTTCAGCGCAAAGACAACCGCTGCTAACTCAAGATCATGGGTCGGATAGTTTTCTTCGTAAGTCTTGAGTTGTCTAGATGCGTAAGCAATGACTCTGCCCCTTTGCATCAAAACACAACCAAGACCACACTTGGAAGCATCACTATAGACCACATAATTGTCGTTCCCCTCTGGGAGTGCTAACACGGGTGCCGAGGTCAACCGTCGCTTCAACTCCTGGAAACTGACCTCGCACTTGTCATTCCAGACAAACTTCTTGTGGACCTTGCGGAGTAGACTGGTCATAGGTAGAGCGATCTTTGAAAATCCTTCTACGAACCTTCTATAATACCCGGCAAGTCCAAGAAAACTACGCACCTCCTTCACATTCTGGGGTTGTGTCCATTTAGCCACCGCTTCAATCTTTTGGGGATCAACCATAACCCCATTTTTATTGATCACGTGGCCTAAGAAAGCCACTTCCTTTATCCAGAATTCACACTTGGACAGTTTAGCATAAAACTGATGTTGTCTAAGGATTGACAAGGCAATCCATAGATGTTCCTCGTGGACTTCTTCATCCGGAGAATAGATCAGGATGTCGTCTATGAAGACCACCACGAACTTATCCAAGTACTGGTGAAAACATCGGTTCATCAAATCCATAAAGACAGCTGGAGCATTTGTAAGCCCAAAAGGCATCACTACGAACTCGTAATGACCATATCTGGTCCTAAACGCAGTTCTAGGAATGTCCTGCTCACAAATCCTGAGTTGGTGATATCCAGATCTCAAGTCGATCTTGGAGAAAACCTTTGCTCCCTGCAATTGGTCCAACAAGTCATCAATCCTAGGCAAAGGATACTTGTACTTGATCATCACCTTGTTCAACTCTCGGTAGTCGATACAAAGTCGGAACGATCCGTCCTTCTTTTTGACGAACAAAACCGGAGCACCCCACGGCGATGCACTCGGCCTGACATAACCTTTGTCAAGAATATCTTCAAGTTGATTCTTCAATTCTTGCATCTCAGCTGGAGCCATCCGGTACGGTGATTTGGAAATCGGCGCCGTACCAGGCTCGAGATCAATCGAAAACTCTACGTCACGGTTCGGGGGTAATCCAGGAATTTCTTCCGGAAAGACATCCGAAAACTCCCTAACTACAGGAATATCAAGAACCTCAGGTCCATCCTTCGCAGGCGAATCCAAGTAGCAAAGGTACCCGACACATCCTTGTCGTAGTAGCTTAAACGCAGCCATCGCATTGATCAGCTTGCCTTTATCAGCATCATTCCGACCTTTGAACTTGCACACGAACTGGCCCCCGAATGACACCGTCACCATTTTTGAACTGAAGTCGATCACCGCCTTGTGACGCGTTAGCCAATCCATACCGAGGATAATGTCGTATGGAGCCATGGCTATGCAGATTAAATCTACCTCAAATTCCTTACCCTGAATGGTAATCGGAAAGTCGGATAGATTCTTGGTTCCCACCAAACGTTCTCCATTAGAAAAATTAACGACGAAAGGGTCGCACGAATCGTTGCACACTAAATCTAACTTGCTAACACAGCTATCCGAAATAAAGGAATGCATAGCACCAAAATCAAATAGAATGCACACTTAAGTAGAGTGAAGGTATAAAGTACCTTGAGCAATTGGAGCATTGGGTCCATCTGCTTCACGCATCTCATACAAGCGATGTCCCTGACTTCCAGAAACAGCTGGGGCCTTTCCCCTGTTCTGAGCAGTCGTTTGGACCGAAGGGCTAGGAGTCTCGGCAGGCTTAAACCTAGGTCGGTTGCTCTGATGAACTGACCCTTGCTGCGACTCTACTCCCTTCTGCTTCTCCTGCTTGCAGAACTTCTGCAGATGACCGTCACGTCCACACCCAAAGCACGACCTCTTCTCCCTCTGACACTCATTGCTCTTGTGCCCTGCAGTACCACAGTTATAACACTTAACTGAACTCCGGGTCTGCCCTGACTGCTGATTCGATCCTCCTTGCGTCATCTCCGTCTTAGCTCGGCCAGACTTGGCAAAGTTAGACGGTGGCGCAGGGCGCTTAAAACCACCTCCCTGGTTCTGGTTCTGCATCGACTTCTGTCGGTTGCGCCTCTTGGTCGACTCCTCAAGAGTTACCTCCAGCTTATAGGCACAATCAACATACTGCTCCAAGGTAGAGCATGTGTGATACACCATTAATGGCTTGATATCCAGGTTCATCCACTCGTGGAAGTACCAGATCTTTTGGGCCTCGCTGGTAATCTCGGCAGTGGCGTACTGCAAACGATGATTGAACTTAGACGCCAACTCGGTCACTCTCAGACCATCCGTCTGTGGGTACAAGAACTCTTTATGCTTCTCCTCTCTCATAGCACGAGAGAAAAAGCGATCAACCATCTTGGTCTTGAACATCGACCAAGTCAACACTGGGCTCTCAGCCAGACCTGTGCTCTCCCACCACTCGCTAGATTCCTCCTTCAGCTGAAGAGAAGCGATATGAACCTTCTCGGCCTCCGTACACTCCACATTCCGAAACAGCCTCTCCATATGGGAGAACCAATGAGTCACTGCCACTGGCTCCCCTTTCCCGTTATAGCAATCGGGCCTCATGGAAGTGATGGTCTTTAGAGCGCGACCATAGTTGTCTCTTGCCCTATCGACAGTCTCCTGAATCACAGGGTTTCTGGGTTCCACAACATCAGGAACCGCTGGGTGGGTAGGCACTTCTTGCGCTTGAGGCGCACTGGGTCTCAATACATCCATAATTGCCTGCATCACAATCCCGCGAATCGCCTCAATAGCTGCGGCGTCAAACAGTGCTGGCACTTGGGTCTGATCTTGACCTTCACGCCTCTGCTGGATGCGAGACTCTGACTCGTGCTCATCCTGAACACCTCTTTCTGCTGGCCTGGGATTTTGACTAGTCCCAGCACCGGCTCGAGTCGAGTTCCTCGTGCTTCTTGGGTTCACCATCTATTTACCGATCAAATTCCAAGCATTCAATACATTAATATTATGCAATATACTTATGCAATATACCAACGTAAATAAATTACTCAGAATAGATCAACTTGGCATTTTATAGATGAACCTTCGAACTGTTACACAAGCTACACATAAGTTTATCATTCGAGTGTTAGGACAACATTGCTCGAAGATATAAGTGTTTCACAGAGTACTTTCCGCAATACTGAAATATTACACAAAGTACAACTTGGAATACTAAGAAACGAAACTACTGCGATAGGCAACGCCAATCCTCCTCAAGGCGTTCCAAAATGCCTCCCATAAGACTGACTACTCGTGCATGGTCTCTTCGGGCTAGGCTCACCATCGAGCTCTGGCGATGGGTTTCGCACCCTGCTTGACCCTGAAACACATGGTCCTATCTCAGTCATCGTAAGGTATGGGTCGTCCATGACTGGTCCTCCTATTCCAGCCCTCCTCTGAGTACTGGCGATCAACTCATCCCACTGACTCTGCTGTTTTGTAGAGATTACCTCGCTCTGGCGAAGGATCTCCTGCAGCTCGGATTCCGACCTCCATCTTCTTGGAGTAGGGATAGGCTGAGATTCCCTGTCACTTCTCCTAATACCATACTCGGTATACAGTGCCTCCCAATCAGCTTCTGACATGGGTGTGTACTCTGGCACTGGTGGCAATTCTGTACCGGGCTCCTGATTCTACCCTCCAAGGTCCAACTCCGGGTCCTCTTCTGGATCATCCTCTATGGGATCCTCATCCTCGGGATCATCCTCGATGGGATCCTCATCCTCGGGATCATCCTCGATGGGATCCTTATCCTCGGAATCATCCTCGATCATATCCTCGTCCTCGACAGCCTAATAAACACAAATTTACTCTCATTGCTCTCTTCTCCTTCTCTCAAATCTCTTTCTTTCTCTTAGTTTATAACAATATATAAAATTTTCTATTATAGAGGAGATTTTTACCTCACCTTTTTAAAAATTAATTTTCACCACGAATATTATGTGTTAAGTGTAATTTTTTTTATTTTCAAAACATATATTTATTTGGAGAATAAGACTTAACCTACTTATAATAAAATTAATCTTTATGTTGTAGGTGGTGATCTCATGTACACAGAAAATATTTTGTTGAAAGTTAATTTGATCAATTATCTTATATTTTGAGAAATTAGTTAAACACATAATAAACTTTTACGGTATTAGGCTCTGTTTGGCAAACCTTAAATATAACTTATGTAGCTGAAATTTGGAGAATAGATGCAAATCTTGCAATATAAGGTTGGACATGCATGTGTGTTCGGGAGATGGAACTTATGAAACTAAATTTGCAGCTGAAATTCATGGAAAAATTAATGTGGCGGGTGGGAACTTATACAACTTATCAGCTAGCTGAGGATGTGGATTTATGAAATTGCCCTTGGAATCCATTGTTTCAATTTCATTGAGGAACACAATCTCATGCATCGCCTCCATCTCTACAAAACAACACGTACCCTCACTCTCTCAATTCTCCTTTCGTTTATCATTTTTGAGTGATTTTTCAAAGATGGTGCCTATTAGTTGAGGTAACTTGATGCTAATATCATTGATGGAAAGATAATTGGAGCCCATATTGATTGAAGGTAGTAGGGAGCCTTAATTTGATTAAGGTGGAGACAAAGATAGAGGCCTACAAGGTGTTCGATGAAATGCCAATTTAGAAATATATAATGGTTCTTTATACTTTGATGGGTTTCTGGTAGGATTTTGCTTAATTTGATGTAATCGGTATCTCCTATAAGACTTTATTTTGTTGTCCTTGTTGCTCTTTCGATTGCAATTGTCGGTTGGTGGGATGGTAGGTTGAAATGCGTTTGAATTTTGTTAAAATCTGATTGGATTTGAATCATTGCTAGTGTGAGCTACTGAATGAGATGCCTTCAGTTGATGTCTTGCATTGTTTTGATGTTGGGTTCTAGGTTTCTTGTTTTTCTGTTTGTTCTCTTCTTGGAGCTTGTTCAGTGACATGTCCAGCCTAATTTTAAGATTGGTGTCATGAGTGGGTGATTGATATGCCAACAGTCAAAGAGGGACATATCATATTAGTACTAAATAAATACCTTTCTTCTTGTAAGAAAAAGGTCTACGACTATCTCCTTTTCTCTTATTTTCCAGGAGTCTCAATATGTGTTTGTTACATTATTGTGTGGGCTTGATGTTTAGATGACATGGAGATTGGTCTAATTTATTGACATACATGAGCACTTGTTGACTGACATATTCAAGAGGTGGCCAGAATTATGGACATTGAACTAGGGGATGGGTGAATTTATCGTGATCTCTATGAGGTGAGCTAACTAGTTTGTTCAAGCATAATTGTCTTTAGGTATGAGATCATAATATATAGGAACAACTTGGAGGAAATTTCGACTGGTTATATTGTCTTTTCATGGTTCATTGTCTACTTTGGCCTTGTTTTTAATCTAAAGTATTGTTTCTTGTGTGCAATTAGAATTCTCATGCATGATTATTGGCCATTCTTGATTTATTTGTCTTTTCTTGCTGTATTTTTTTTTATGGAAAAGGTCAAATATTATTCTTTTTTTCCAAACTAGCTCGCTAATTTGTAAGATTAGGATACATTTACATATGAGAAGGCAAAAAACATTCAAATATTATGCTATCCAACCTCACCTGTAGTATCATTTACATATGACAAGGCAAAAAACACTTGGACATAACGAGAAAGCAAATTTTCTAGGTAGCGAATGTCGGTGATTGTGTAGAACGAGCAAGAAAATTTCTACTTCTTTGCAAAGGTGCTGACAGGTTTGTGTAACTAAACTAATTCCTTAAATTCTCTCAACTTCAGCATTGCTTACCATATACCTATCAACTTAATCTTAGATGATTCATGGTATCGTTTACCAGTGTCATGTTTGAGAGATTAACATCAGAAGGAAGAGAATTTAAGCAACGAACAAGAGAGCACATCACCAGATCTGCTAAAGCTGGTATGAGGACTCTTACACTTATATACCGTGAATTTGATGAGTGCGAGTATGCATAGCTCAATGATGCATTTGTTGCATCTAAGAACACGTTAGTGCAGAACATGATGAGATAATCGAATTGGTGGATTTCTTGATATTGTTTTCAGAAGTAAGTGTGCTTCAAATTTTCACCACAAGATATGCTAAATACAAAGTTGAGGTCAATATACCGTTAGTTGTGTCAAGATGACATGTCTATGGTTTGAAGATCTGCTGCTACAAATCTGGAAAAACTTGAGAAGAATACACAAATCAATGTATTTCCTAAAATGAAAGAATTAACAAAGTGAATGAACAAGTCAGAGTTAACATACAACGATCGATGGAGACTAATGAAGTGCAAAGAAGGGAATGAACAACTCAATATTTTAATTAGATCCATATTTTACATATTCCTTTTGGTAATTTTACATTCACTCTTATAAAATAAGTTTTACTTTATCCAACACATAACAAGCTTATTTAAAAATATCAGTTACTAAATTATCTTTAACTTTCACTATACATTTAAGCCTCAAAATCATTTTCAGTTTCTAAATCATCTTCATTTTCAGCTTCAGCTAAAATAAGTCTGTGTCTTCTGATTGCCGAACAAGCCTTACTTATATTCTCAATCTCACCCACCACACTTTTCCGCATGCCTCGACTGATAAGTCGTTTGTCTTATTGCCTATTGGTTTTTCTTTGCCATTCTCTTAGCATTTAGTACACATTTTCTTTTAGATCGGTCATTATAACACCTGAAACTGAATTGCTTCAATTTTTTTTTTAAATTCATAGTGTATATGAAAACTACTCTAGTCTTTAATGTTGTCCAACATAATACTCCGTACTTGAGATAGTTGAATTGCGTCAACTTCATTTCTAAATTCATAGGGATACATGAAAAACCAGTCTTCAAAAACCCAAACATGTTTGGGTTTAGAGTTTCTCACACAGTCACACACGACTAAAATCTACAATAATAAAGACCGAATTAAACGTTAGCTATTTGTCAATGTATATGCGCAAGCATTTACACTAAAACTGTAATATAAAATGATTAAATGTATATATTTTGATTTACGTCACTCACTGCAACCTCAATATAATTAAACCAACCTAATTTGACCCAAAAAAATATAGGCAATGGCTAAATACACGCGAAAATGTGGCTAAATGTACGCGGTTTTACACGCTTAAGGTAAGCGTCCGATTTTACACGCTTAAGGTAAGCGTGGAGGGGTATTGTGGGTATTTTGAAAATACATTCTTACACGCTTAGCTTAAGCGTATGCCTACACGCTTAGCTTAAGCGTATGCCTACACGCTTAAGCTAAGCGTGTAGTTTTTTTTTTTTTTGCAAGTAAAAAAACCCTAAAAGCACACGCTTAAGCTAAGCGTATGCATACACGCTTAAGCTAGGCGTACAGTACTAATTTTTTTTTTCAAAATTGCATTTTTTTCCATAATCATGTAGAGAATTTCAATACGAGTCCGTACATATAAAATTCGTCCAAAACGGACATCGTTTGCCCCTCCAAAAGCCCAAAAAATGAAGCCTTCAACCCGTGCGCATCCGTAAGCTTTTATAAGCTTCAATGGAGGATTTGACAAATTTCTTGGATTCGATTGAAGCCATTAACTATTAGGCATTTAAGAAGACCTTATCATACACATAATTCCACATTTAATCGGATTGAATGTCGATTAAAATTGTAGAATTTTATCCCCAAAGCCACCGTCTCGTCCAAGAGACCGATTTGAAAAAATCCAAAATTGGATCAAATCGTCTTCAATTGGAGGGCATGAACCATAGGGCATTGTTGAGGGTATCCTAAATTCAAAATACCTATAAAATCACCTTCAATCGTTGCCCCAATACATCCAATTTCGAAGTCAAAATTCATGAACCTTAAATTCCGTTATCGGTTGTTCTTGACCGAAATTTGAGCACATGCAAGCTTTATTCTTGCAATTGTTGGTACTACTAGCCTTCAAAATTGGTCCTCTTTCAAAGTCCTCTCTTTACATCGCCGAAAAAAAGACCACTTTTATTCAATTTGGAGTTTTTCCAATGAGGTGTCAAAAAGGTATTCCGACGGGATTGAATTTGTGCCCATTTTGCGATTTTTTGGTATTTTTGATTTGTTTTGTCTTAATCTTGGTTAAATTAATTAATCTAAATTAGTGAAAAATATTTTAGGATCAATTTTGTGCCCGACATATAATATGTAAGTAATAAGTTCATAATATGTGACTATAATACATAGTATATAAGTAATAAATTCATAAATACTTAACCATAATATTTAACTATAGTACATAAGTAATACGTATGTAATACTTAATTATAATGCATAACTATACTTTATAACTAATATATTTTGTAATACTTAACTATAATACATAACTACAGTATATAAGTAATAAGTTCATAATACTTAACCATAATGTGTAACTATAGTATATAAGTAATAAGTTCATAATACTAAATTATAATGAAATACTATAGTATATAAGTGTAACTATATGAAATTTCATGAAATACTATAGTATACAAGTCTAAGTATACCAGATTTAATGAAATACTATAGTACATAAGTGTAACTATATGAAATTTAATGAATTACAATAGTACATAAGTGTAACTATATTAAATATAATGAAATACTATAATATATACATGTAATTATATGAAATATAATGAAATACTATAGTATATAAGTCTAAGTATACTAGACTTAATGAAATATTATAGTACATAAGTGTAACTATATGAAATATAATGACATACTATAGTATATAATGTAATTATATGAAATATAATAAAATACTATAGTATATAAGTCTAAGTATACTAGATTTAATGAAATACTATAGTACATAAGTGTAACTATATGAAATGTAATAAAATACTATAGTACATAAGTGTAACTATATGAAATGTAATGAAATACTATAGTACATAAGTGTAACTATACGAAATGTAATGAAATACTATAGTATATAAGTCTAAGTATACTTGATTTAATGAAATAATATAGTATATAAGTGTAACTATATGAAATATAATAAAATTCTATAATATATAAGTTTAAGTATACTAGATTTCATGAAATACTAGACTATATAAGTGTAACTATATGAAATGTAATGAAATACTATAGTATATAAGTGTAACTATATGAAATATAATGAAATACTATAATACATAAGTGTAACTATATGAAATGTAATGAAATACTATAGTACATAAGTATAACTATATGAAATTTAATGAAATAGTATAGTATATAAGTCTAAGTATACTTGATTTAATGAAATACTACAGTATATAAGTGTAACTATATGAAATATAATAAAATATTATAATATATAAGTTTAAGTATACTAGATTCAATGAAATACTATACTTTATAAGTGTAACTATATGAAATATAATGAAATACTATAGTATATAAGTGTAACTATATGAAATGTAATGAAATACTATAGTACATAAGTGTAACTATATGAAATGTAATGAAATACTATAGTGCATAAGTATAATTATATGAAATTTAATGAAATACTATAGTATATAAGTCTAAGTATACTTGATTTAATGAAATACTATAGTATATAAGTGTAACTATATGAAATATAATAAAATACTATAATGTATAAGTTTAAGTATACTAGATTTAATGAAATACTATACTATATAAGTGTAACTATATAAAATGTAATGAAATACTATAGTACATAAGTGTAACTATATGAAATGTAATGAAATACTATAGTACATAAGTGTAACTATATGAAATTTAATGAAATACTATAGTATATAAGTCTAAGTATACTTGATTTAATAAAATACTATAGTATATAAGTGTAACTATATGAAATATAATAAAATACTATAATATATAAGTTTAAGTATACTAGATTTAATGAAATACTATACTATATAAGTGTAACTATATAAAATGTAATGAAATACTATAGTATATAAGTGTAACTATATGAAATGTAATGAAATACTATAGTACATAAGTGTAACTATATGAAATGTAATGAAATACTATAGTACATAAGTATAACTATATGAAATTTAATGAAATAGTATAGTATATAAGTCTAAGTATACTTGATTTAATGAAATACTACAGTATATAAGTGTAACTATATGAAATATAATAAAATATTATAATATATAAGTTTAAGTATACTAGATTTAATGAAATACTATACTTTATAAGTGTAACTATATGAAATATAATGAAATACTATAGTACATAAGTGTAACTATATGAAATGTAATGAAATACTATAGTACATAAGTGTAACTATATGAAATGTAATGAAATACTATAGTGTATAAGTATAATTATATGAAATTTAATGAAATACTATAGTATATAAGTCTAAGTATACTTGATTTAATGAAATACTATAGTATATAAGTGTAACTATATGAAATATAATAAAATACTATAATGTATAAGTTTAAGTATACTAGATTTAATGAAATACTATACTATATAAGTGTAACTATATGAAATGTAATGAAATACTATAGTACATAAGTGTAACTATATGAAATGTAATGAAATACTATAGTACATAAGTGTAACTATATGAAATTTAATGAAATACTATAGTATATAAGTCTAAGTATACTTGATTTAATAAAATACTATAGTATATAAGTGTAACTATATGAAATATAATAAAATACTATAATATATAAGTTTAAGTATACTAGATTTAATGAAATACTATACTATATAAGTGTAACTATATGAAATGTAATGAAATACTATAGTACATAAGTGTAACTATATGAAATGTAATGAAATGCTATAGTACATAAGTGTAACTATATGAAATTTAATGAAATACTATAGTATATAAGTCTAAGTATATTTGATTTAATGAAATACTATAGTATATAAGTCTAAGATTAATTAATTTAACCAAATTGATCCTAAAATATTTTTCACTAATCTAGATTAATTAATTTAACCAAGATTAAGACAAAACAAATCAAAAATACCCAAAAATCGCAAAATGGGCACAAATTCAATCCCACCGGAATACCTTCTTGACACCTCGTCGGAAAAACTCCAAATTGAATAAAAGTGGTCTTTTTCCGGCGATGTAAAGAAAGGGCTTTGAAAGATGATCAATTTTCAAGGCTAATAGTACCAATAATTGCAAGAATAAAGCTTGCATGTGCTCGAATTTCGGTCAAGAAGAACCGGTAACGGGATTTAAGGTTCATGAGTTTTGACTTCGAAATTGGATGCATTTGGGCAACGATTGAAGAAGATTTTATAGGCATTTTGAATCTTAGGATACCCTCAACAATGCTCTATGGTTCATGCCCTCCAATTGAAGACGATTTGATCCAATTTTGGATTTTTTCAAATCGGCCCCTTGGACGACACGGTGGCTTTGGGGCTAAAATTCTACGATTTTAATCGACATTCAATCCGATTAAATGTGGAATTACATGTATGATAAGGTCCTCTTAAATGCCCAATAGTTAATGGCTTCAATCGAATCCAAGAAATTTGCCAAATCCTCCATTGAAGCTTATAAAAGCTTACTGATGCGCACGGGTTGAAGGCTTTGTTTTTTGGGCTTTTGGAGGGGCAAACGATGTCCGTTTTGGACGAATTTTATATGTACGGACTCGTATTGAAATTCTCTACATGATTATGGAAAAAAATGCAATTTTGAAAGAAAAAAAAAATTAGTACTGTACGCCTAGCTTAAGCGTGTAGGCATACGTTTAGCTTAAGCGTGTGCTTTTAGAGTTTTTTTAACTTGCAAAAAAAAAAAAAAAAAAAAAACTACACGCTTAGCTTAAGCGTGTAGGCATACGTTTAAGCTAAGCGTGTAAGAATGTATTTTCAAAATACCACAATACCCCTCCACGCTTACCTTAAGCGTGTAAAATCGGACGTTTACCTTAAACGTGTAAAATCGCATACATTTAACCACATTCTCGCGTGTATTTAGCATGCCCGAAAATATATTAACCAACCTACTCGCCACTTGCGTAGGTTCGATGCCGACTTTCTTAATTACTACATGTCTCAGTAGTCTATCTTTGACTTCTTCAGCACACAAGACAATTTAGTTTAAGTACACTAAAAATTCGAGGTTTCAGAAAAATTAAAACCCGAATTCTTGAAAGGCCGAAAACTTGGAAGTTGAAATAACCAACACGAATAAACAAAGGAAAACAACAAGATCTATATATATATATATATATATATATATATATATATATATATATATATATATTAAAGTTGTTTTTTTTTAACAATTAATCAGAGTATTTTGTTGATGTTTGAATTTGTAATTATTTAATTTAATATTATCTATATATAGGACCTATCTATTTTTAAGCCACCTAGATGCTTATGAACCCACAAATTCTATGTGTTATTTAGTAGTTAATCATCTTTAATGATTTTTTTTAATTAATTAAAATTAAACTCTAAAGTTCTATCAAGTCTTAACCAAATCTCATCAAGTCTTAACCAAGTCTTAATAATTTACAGTTTTATGAAATCTCTCAGTTTACTTTCAAATCTACGCTAATATTATTAACAAAAATATACGTTAATTTTAATTTAAAAAGTGGTAATTCTTTTAAAAAAAGTTTCAAAAAGATGGTCAAACACAAATAAATATTAAGAAACTAAGAAAAAAATCATTAAAAGGATATTAGTATATCTTGAATTATATGAGGAGGCTCATCAAAATCAATAAAATCTATATACATATTAAACCCATCCTCTTTCGAGTCACCAATGCATGCAGGCCTACTTTGCTTACGTGTAAAAATATTTTTTGTTATATTTTTTAATTTGTTATTATATCAAATTATTAAGCAAAAATTTAAATAAACAAATCTTAACAAAATTTGTACCAACAAAGCATAACAAATTGACTTTTTACTTACATTCTAATATGATTTTTTAATTTAAGCAAAATGCTTGACTTAATTTGATTAGTTGAGATCTCATTATTTACTATTAATACATTAACATTTTAATAAGACTACGATTTCACGAATTCTTTATCAAGTCATATGTCGAGCTTCAACTAACATGTCAATTAAATTTTGTTTGTTCAAGTAAATTTAAACCAAGCTAACTATAAGATAACTTATACAGATAATATAACGAATCAGATATATTTTGTTCTTATCTACAATTGATTATGTATTTTGTTTTCACGATCTCATTAATTCCATAAGAGAAAGTGAATCAAATGACATTGGGTCGGAAGCTATGCACCCATAATCCCATATATATAAGTACACTCACAAATTTAGCTATATATAAGTTATGATTGATATTATACTTCCTTTTCGTAACACATTCAAAATATTAATTTCTCAATTCATCTTACTCATATTAAGCTTTTTTGACATGTAAAATTGTAGTTTTTTCTTCAATCTTTATACGTTAGTCACTTTGTAGCAAATCTTTTTAAGCATTGGGCAAAGTTAGTCACTTTGTAGCAAATCTTTTTTAGTGTTTCATGTATTATTTTATTGCAGACATCAAACCAAAGTTTTTAATTTAGTATCATTTACTTGATGTGAAAGTAATGTTTGTTTTTCATAATATTAATTGTTTTGTTCGTGTTATTAAGTTTCTTACATTCCCTTGAACAACAATCTTTTTAAGCATTGGGCAAAGTTAGCCAACTTCAACATTCAAAAAGCTCATTCCTTAACAAAGATTATTCAATGCTAATATAAACATACATTAGAATAAATTGATGGATTTGATAAATTCTACAATTACTTACATTAATTAAAATTTTAATTATTTTGTAACAATAAATTGTTATATAAAATTTTATTTTCGGTTACATTGAATTGATGAAACATGATTTTATTAAACATATCATTCTTACCAAAAAAGCTTACCCATATTTTTTCTATAAAGTTTTTACTTTTTTTCGTATGTTCAATTATATATCTTCTAATAATGTATATTGATTTGATAATATATCACTTTAGCATATCATTTTCCTTTTCACTTCTACAAAATTATTATATCGAAACTGAAGAGTCAAGGAATTTTTCCTATAAATTCGGGTGAAAGATGATACATGTGAACAATATTGTTCAAATTTTACTATTTATTAATAATAATGTGAGTTTATGACTAATATTTTTCAATAAAATATATACAATTTTTTTTATGGTTTATGATAATATAATATAGTTTTATTAGATATATACACGTAAAAGTGATATTAAAGCTATATTAAAACAATACCTTCATACAAATATCACATGCATGACATGGGTTCTGAACTAGTTTGTTATAATTTCCATGTTGTACCAAATTTTGACATACAATTTGTATGATAATCTCGAAATTTTTATAAAATTAACACTATATTGAATCCGTTAAACTTAAATTTTAAACCTTAATCTACTATATATATTAAACTAAAATCCCTCTATGCCAAATGGCATCTCCCTATTTAACTAACTTCCTCCTTATACCACATGACATTCTCCTATTCTTTTGGCCATATGACATTTTCTCAATTTTTTGTTCTTTTAAATTCAACATAATATATATATAAAAGTAAGTTCAAGTGCATATAAGTGATAGGGTAAATAGTAAGGAGTTTTATTAACCATTAGATTAAAGTAATTAAACGATAGAGATTTAACCACATAAGTTAAAATGTATTTTGAAGTAGGGAATCACATCTCACATCACACCTAAATCTCTTAATTAGCGCTTTCTTTTTATGGATATTTTTGTTAACCTGTATCTTGACCGATTTTCACCAAGCTTCACCGATTTCCACTAATTTCAGTTTAGTTCTCTCGATCTATTACAGACTTCATGAGTGATTTTCAAAATCTTAATGGTTTGGGTTTGTGTGATGATTTTGATATGGAGTCGGAAATACACGTTTCAAAACGCACCAAGATGAATTTTACAATCATGAACAACATGATGAAGTTAATGTTTCAGCGCCTGCAATTTCATTGGATGAAGGTTTGTTCATTTTGCTTATTTTTCTTTCAATGTTTGAGGATAAATCTTCACTATAGACCGTTTTGATGTTCTTCTTGTTCATTTCAAATTTTGTAGTTGTTCATTAGGTCACAAGTTATACGAACAATTCAGTTTACAATCATGTAGGTGTATGCAAAATTTTCTTTGTTCAGAACGCACCAAGAATGGATGTTACAATCATGTATCTTTGATTCTAAATTTTCTTTGTTCAAAATGTTGTGTGTTCTTCATCTTGTTCATTTCGAAGTAGTTGTTCATTAGGTCGTTATATGAATTTGTTCATCTTGTTCATGACAATAGTGTTTTTTGTTGTTGTTCATATTGTCTATTTCAAATTTGAAGTTGTCTATTTCGAATTTGAATCATGTATCTTTGATTCTAAATTTTCTTTGTTCAAAATGTTGCGTGTTCTTCATCTTGTTCATTTCGAATTGGTAGTTGTTCATTAGGTCGTTATATGAATTTTTTCATCTTGTTCATAAGAACGATAGATTTGGGTTTGTGTGATGATTTTGATATGGAGTCGGAAATACACGTTTCAAAACGCACCAAGATGAATTTTACAATCATGAACAACATGATGAAGTTAATGTTTCAGCGCCTGCAATTTCATTGGATGAAGGTTTGTTCATTTTGCTTATTTTTCTTTCAATGTTTAAGGATAAATCTTCACTATAGACCGTTTTGATGTTCTTCTTGTTCATTTCAAAATTTGTAGTTGTTCATTAGGTCACAAGTTATACGAACAATTCAGTTTACAATCATGTAGGTGTATGCAAAATTTTCTTTGTTCAGAACGCACCAAGAATGGATGTTACAATCATGTATCTTTGATTCTAAATTTTCTTTGTTCAAAATGTTGTGTGTTCTTCATCTTGTTCATTTCGAAGTAGTTGTTCATTAGGTCGTTATATGAATTTGTTCATCTTGTTCATGACAATAGTGTTTTTTGTTGTTGTTCATATTGTCTATTTCAAATTTGAAGTTGTCTATTTCGAATTTGAATCATGTATCTTTGATTCTAAATTTTCTTTGTTCAAAATGTTGCGTGTTCTTCATCTTGTTCATTTCGAATTGGTAGTTGTTCATTAGGTCGTTATATGAATTTGTTCATCTTGTTCATAAGAACGATAGATTTTTCTTTGTTTTCTTGTTCATTAGGTCGGATTTGAAGTTGTCTATTTCGAACTGGTAGTACAATGCAATGTGTTTTTTTCTTGTTTCCTTGTTCATTTCGAATTTAAAGTTTTTCATTAGGTAATTATATAACGTTGTTCATCTTGTTCACTAGATTTTTCTTTGTTGTTCATCTTGATAAGGTAGAATTTGAAGTTGTTCATTAAGAGGGAGAAGACGATCAAGATTAAAGAGGGAGAAGACGATCAAGATTGAAGAGGGAGAACGATTCCGGTGAACCACAGTGGATCGATGCAGCGTAACACGGCGGGAAATTGAGAGAGAGAGAGAGAGAGAGAGAGAGAGAGAGAGAGAGAGAGAGAGAGAGAGAGAGAGAGAGAGAGAGAGAGAGAGAGAGAGAGAGAGAGAGAGAGAGTTGTTCAACTGAAGAGGTCGGGAGAAGACGATAAGAGACTTTTTACTTTCTGGTAAAAATCTTTCGAGTAGAAATTTAGGGGAGAGATTTTAGGAAACTTCTTATTTACTTTCCTAATAAGTTTTATATTTTGTTATAGGTTTTTTTTGTGAACAAGTTCTATTAAAATCTAAATGAACGCTATTATATTATCCTTAGGATCAAAAATATCAACGCTCCATAAAGCTCCCTACTATTTACTATAGGAAGTCTCATCACCAGAACCCAACTCTATATATATATATAGAGTAAGGTTCCGGTGCGGACGGTTCTTACGGTGCGGACGTACAGACATGCACTTTAGGGTCTTAAATGTGCACTTTAACGTCTTAAATGTGCACTTTTGCAAAAAAATAGAAAAATGCTTGGGAAAAAATCGCTTTTTTTTTGTTTTCTTAATTTTTTTTGCAAAAGTGCACATTTAAGACGTTAAAGTGCACATTTAAGACCCTAAAGTGCATGTCCGCACGTCCGCACCGTAAGAACCGTCCGCACCGGAACCAATATCTATATGTATATATATATATATATCAGATTCTCCTATTTCCAAAACTAAACATGTTAATCACAAGAATGATATGCAAAGATCTTTTTTTTCAAAATTTAATATAATAATTAGGATGCAGATCTGGTAAGAACACTTCTTAAAATGAAAACTCATTTAAAATGCGAGCTGGTGTACAAGTCTGTACAACAAGGTGCACAAGGGGGAGAAAGTGCATAATGTATTTGCAATCTCATGCACACATATTTTGGGCACTACGTTGGTGCACAACTGGTCTCCCACATTGACCCACCGGAGCTCTAACGTTGACCACCGTTGAGCGGCAATGACCGGCCGTTGACCGACTATTGACCGACGTTGAACGACTGTTGACTGGTGATGAACGACCCTTGACCGGTCAATGCACTTGCTTGTGCACCATGTTATGAATACTTGTGCTGTTGTGCACCATGTTGGAAATAATTGTGCACCATTTAAATAAAATACAAGTGTACAATTAAATAAAATACAAGTGCACCATGTCATAAATAAATGTGCACCACGTTACAAGGAATTGTGTACCACAGTTCATGTGTTTGTGCACTGAGAAAGTTTATGTGTTTGTGCACTCCATTATATTTTAAAAAATACAAGTGCACTACTCAATAAAAATCGGGTGCATAATTCAACATATTATGGTGTACTTTTCAACAGACTTTGGTGCACAAGCTCGTACAACTTGGTGCACAAACACTGTGCACTGCTATTGTAGTTAGAAAAAAAGAGTTAACTACTTAATAAAATTCTAGTGCATAACTTCACATATTTTGGTGCACTAATCAACAAACTTTGGTGTACAAATTCGTACAACTTGTTGCACAAAACTAGTTTGCATTTTAAGAGAAGTTCTTATTTTAAGAACAGTTTTCACTAGATCTGTTTACATAATAATTATATATAAGAATATTCCATTTTCAAAACTAAAAATGTCAATAAAAGATATCTAACTTATATATTTATATTATCCTATTTCCATAATTAAACACGATTAATGACAGAAGTCAAATACAATTAGTACTCCATCTCTTTGGTTAATTAGTGAAACACGTAATAGCTATATGCTTTTGCTACAATTTATTAAAAATAAGCTAACAACTCGACAGTCTCTTTTCTAATATCTTAATTAACAAATATATTTATTAAATTTTCATTACCTTTAAATACAGAATATGATATATATAATAAGGAAAACCTATATACTATATTTAAGCCTTAAGTATCTCTTTTATGTGTCATCCCATGAGCTATGCCACAGAGACAAATCTCAATATACAATTACTCTTTTATCCCTCTCTAATTTTGATATCTACTTTTTCTATTTCTTATCTATTTATTTATTTACTTAAAATAACTTACCTTAATTATAAACATATTATCATCTCAAATATTATTGATATCTTTTTACCTTATTAGTTTATTTTTATTTCTGAATAAAATTATTCATAAGATATACTTTACCTTATTAGCTATGTTACTTTTTATTTGTAATTAAAACTTTTTCTTATATATATATATAAGTGTATGTGTAAAACAAAATTTTAAAATACGTTAAAATCAGTTAAAAATTAATATATAGATATAAATTAATATATGTTTTAACCATGTAAAATGTACGTTTTTTAAAATTATATACCTAAAAACGTAATGTACTTATAGTTTTAATGCTTAAATATATATAACTGATAACATGTGACTGGAAATATAATTGGTCAAGAATGATTCATGACGCTAAAGTGGTAATATATATTAAAAAATATTTGAAATAATTATGTGATGTGATTTAACTATTTTTTTTTCTTTTGATTAATTATACATAATCAAACGTTCTCATTACTTAAATCTAATTTATATATTTTCTTATTCAGTTAATTTGTATGAAATTCCTTATCGTCATATGTTCAAGAGATTAAGTTTATAATTTACGAGTTTAGTTCGCATATTTGATAATATTTTAATTTCAAATTTTATTAACCAGACTCGTACAAGACACATAAACATGCTAATTTAATAAAGTAGAAAAAACCGAAATTGAAAACTTAAAGAACAATGCGTCCTTCTCGTAGATCCATGAATACTTGGAGCTCTCTTTATTTCATCTCCCTTTTCATCGTTTTTTCTTTCTTTCGGGTATCTTTTTATTATTGTTGCAATCGTTTAATTTAAAACCGTATACACTTCATCAAAAAAAATAATAGTATACACTATTTTATGTGTCTTTTTATACATGTTATTGTAGGGATTTTAGATGCATAAAGCAAAATTTTAGAAAATGATTTCCTAACATCTAACCAAGGATCTTATGCATAAATCAAATAGATATTAGGGATAATGATCACGTGTATAACACGTGCTACTTGTAACTGAATTTCCCTCTATATATTGCCCTCTCTGTAACAGATTTGCATTCATTCAATTCAATGAAACAATACTTTTTCTGATTCTCGTTCTCTCTTTCACAACACAAACTTGGTATCAGATTAGGTTTTCTGATTTTCTTCTGCTTCATCTCCTTTCTCTCTCGATTGATTCCGTTTTGTAATTGATCGAGCTTGTTTTAGATTGATTTCTTGTCAATCTCTTCTCTTCGTTCTCTTTGATCGAAGATCTTCGTTGTCATGGTGAATGACAATTCTGCTGTAATCACTGATCTCAGTGATCCTCTTCACTTGCAATCATCCGACAGTCCAGGATAGCATCTTGTTTCTAAACCTTTCGATGGCAAAGGTTTTCTCTCCTGGAAGCGATTGGTTCTGGTATCTTTGAGTGCCAATAACAAAATTGCCTTCATCGACGGATCTTTTCCTCGATCTTCAGTTCTTGATGATCCTATGAGACTTCGGCTATGGGATCGATGCAACGATCTGGTTATTTCTTGGCTTTTGAGTGCTCTTGACAAGAACATTGCCGACAGTGTTCTCTTTGCTACAACTGCCCAGACAGTTTGGAAGCAATTGATTGCTCGATTTGGTTGCACTAATGGAGCTCAGAAGTTTGCAATTCAGAAGGAATTGGCTTCAATTGCACAAGGTACTGATGATATCACTTCATACTTTACTCGTATTAAGAAACTATGGGATGAACTAGATTCTTTGCGTATGATTCCTTTATGTTCCTGTGATACTGCTATTGCTATGAAAGCTTATAAGGAAGAACAAAAAGTATATCAGTTCTTAATGGGGCTTAATGAGACATACTTGATGATTCGTGGGAATATATTGATGCTGAATCCTACTCCGGATGTTGATCAATCATATTCAATGCTTGTCCAAGAGGAACAACATAGAGAGGTCAAATCTTCATCTCACAATTCTGGAGATGCTACTTCTTTTAATGCTCAGTCTTCCAACAAGCATTCCAATTATAACGGCAAGAATCCCAAGCTTTGTACTCATTGCCAGAAGCCTGGTCACCTTGTTGACAAATGTTACAAGATCATAGGATATCCATCCAAAAATTCTTGATAGAATTCTTCTTCAAATTGTGTCCAAGCACCAGATCAGGGTTCTGTTGTTGATTCTGCTGTTTCAGGCTTCACTGCTAATGAACTTGCTCAGTTAAAACATCTGCTTCACTAGACTTCTGGAGCTTCATCCTCTACTGAGCATGCATTCAGCAATTATGCTGGTATTGCTTCTTATTCCTTTGCTGGTTTAGGCAAATCTATCTTGAATCATATCTGGATCATTGACACTGGAGCAAGTGATCATATGTGCTATCACTTAGATCATTTTCTTGATTATAAGAAACTTTCAGTGCCAATTTTTGTCAATCTTCCTAATGGCCAGTCTCTCTCAGTTGATGTTGTTGGCCGAGTTCGAATCACATCTGAAATTGTGCTTCATGGAGTATTGTTTGTTCTTGGCTTCAAATTCAATATTCTGTCTGTTAGTAGGTTGGTTGCTCAGTTGAAGTGTCATGCTATTTTCACTGACTCATTCTGTGCTTTGCAGGTCCTAGCTTCAACCAGGCCTTTAGTCCTTGGTAGAGTTTCACAAGGCCTATATCTTCTTGACCAGTTGGATGCACTAAAGAAGCAGGGCTTGTCCTGTTCGGCTGCTTCTAGCAATAATAGTTCTCTTAGTTCTTTTCTATTGTTGCATAAGCGCCTATGTCATCTTCCTTATTACAAACTCAAACTACTTTGTAAGCTAGATGTTCAGAAATATGACATTCCACCTTGTGCTGTTTGTTCCAAGGCTAGGCATCAAAGACTTTCTTTTCCTAGTAGTTCCATCACTTCTACTGATGTATTCGAATTGATTCATGTTGATACATGGGGGCCTTTCAAGGTCAATACACATGATGGTTATAGGTACTTCCTAACTATAGTTGATGATTTTTCAAGGGCTACCTGGGTGCATTTGCTAAAAGACAAAGCTAGCAACTTCATTGCTCTACAGAATTTCGTGGCCATGGTCCATACACAATTTAATAAGCCTGTTAGATCAGACAATGCTTATGAGCTTGGTAGTAGTTCTCTAGCTACAAAATTCTTCTTATCTAAGGGGATCCTACACCAAACCTCTTGTGTTTACACACCTCAACAGAACGGTGTTGTTGAAAGAAAGCACAAGCATCTTCTTGAAGTAGCTCGATCTCTTATGTTTTTGCCATGAAGAATAGTAGATGGATATCTATTGATGAGTTGTGCTGCTGTAAGAACTGAATCACCCCAATACTGTAAGGGAAATTTGGCTTCATCTCCTTATGAACTTTTGTTTCATAAGCCTTCTTCTCTTGCTCATCTTAGGACATTTGGTTGTCTTGCTTTTGCCTCTACCATTCAACCTCAAAGAGACAAGTTCATGCCTCACGCTATTAAGTGTGCTTTATTGGGATATCCACCTCATAAGAAGGCTTACAAGTTGCTTAATCTACACACAAAGGAGATCTTTTATTCCAGAGATGTGGTTTTTTATGAAAATCTCATGCCTTTCATCCTGTCTCCAGCCAGTACAGATTACACTCTACCAACTGCATTTTCTGATATTCCTCTTGATCTAGATTCTTCTGTTCCTGCTGCACCTGTATTACAGTCACCTCCATCCATTCAGCATGTGCCAGATTCTGCTTCTGATGTTGTTCAGCTAGTGCCTCCTCTCAGAAGATCCTTTCTCCGATTCTCATTCTCTCTTTCACAACACAAACAATAGATCATAGATAGGAAGCATCAAATACCTTTTGATGCGTGTTTCAATCTGCTGGAATGGAGAGAATAGAGCCTCACGTGTGACTCCTCTATTTGGTCCACCCGAGCTTGGATCTGGATCGCTTGGGACTCGGTTGCTAGAGCGAGGATCGAAGGCGAACGAGGAAGAGAGCAAGGGAGGGGGGTGACAACCTTGGGTTGTAATTTAGTTAGGGTTTTCTCTTAGAAAGCCCTCCTTTTATAATACCAGGTATAGATATCTTATTTCCTAAATAAGTATATCTTTTATTATTAATAATAACACTTTATTATTAACAAGCCTTATCTCCCAAGTTATATCCTATATAACTTTATATCATATACTTTATATAATATGTATCCAATAAACTGATACAGTCCAAACTCTAAGGGTGTGACCTCGTAGGACCCGGTAATAATAGCAATAGACTTTATGATATACTTTATAACATATAGTCTATAAATCATAGTTGTCTTCTAGCAAAACACTATGACTACCTAAAATCACCGAATTAAATATCTCCATAAACAGTCCCACTTCATAATCAGTAATTGCACCTTTGATTAAAGGACACAATTCCTTCAGTTAGTCGAGTAGGTGATTGCCTTTTAGTTAAACTGCATATGACTGGGTTACGGATAACTAGAACCTAGAGATATTACTGAATAGACATGGGGTTTAGGCTCCGTTCGGCAAAGCTTTTTTGAGATTAACAGAACTTGATTCTTTTTTAATTTAGGCTCTGTTCGGTAAATCCAGCTAAAATTGGAGCTGGAGCTGAATAAGTAGCTGAAGCTGGAGCTGGAGCTGGAGCTGAATGACTAGTTGGAGCTGAATTTATTAGCTTAATTATTTAAAAATTATAGTTGGTGTTCGGTATTATAAGCTGAAATGAAATAAATGTAAAATTCAGCTTGTTAACCTTCAACAATCCAGGGGGAGTCACATTAAAAAAAATGAATAAATTAAGCTACGTTAATCTACTATAAGCTCCCTAAGCTAGATTGACCTTTATTTACCGAACACTCATTAACTAGATTAAAAAAAATTAAACTCCGTTAATCTCAAAAAAGTTTTGCCGAACGGAGCCCTAGTTAATGAGTGTTCGACAAAAAAATATCAATCTAGCTTAGGGAGCTTATAGTAGATTAACGTAGCTTAAATTTTCCATTTTTTTTTAATGTGACCCCTCCTAGATTGTTGAAGATTAACAAGCTGAATTTTATATTTATCTCATTTCAGTTTGTAATACCGAACACCAACTATAATTTTTATATAATTAAGTTAATAAATTCAGCTTCAGCTCCAGCTCTAACTAGTCATTCAGCTCCAGCTCCAGTTTCAGCTACTTATTCAGCTCTAGCTTCCATTTCAGCTGAATTTACCAAACAAAGCCTTAATCTAGATATTGTTTTGGTTGAACATGGGGTTTAATCTAGATAAACTAATCGAATACACTTGGGATTTATAGGCATAACTTCCAAATAATATCTCCACACCGATGTTTACTGTTACATCCTTTATTCATCTGTTTTTTAAGTCGATGACACCCCTTTTCTCGATGGTAACACCATTCGAACCATTCGCTGTCGAGATCGGCGAATCACCACCAGCGCGTCAAATGTTGTTCGTGAGAGAAGCAAAAAGAGTTGGCGTTTTTCTTTTTCGTTTTCACTTTTTTTCCCCCTAAATAAAGTTAACATTTAAAAGTCAAATTTCACGGAAAATATATGACGGATTGTTGGAATGATGATGTTTCCTCTAGTAAACGGTCCCACTTCATAATCAATAATTACACCTTTGATTAAAGGACACAATTCCTTCAATCTCCCACTTGTCCTTAAAACAAGTGTGCAATGTTAAAATTCCTTTGTCACTTAGTGTCTTATTTGACTATATGATAAAACTCATATTTACCGTCAAATGCGTTTCTTGAACTCTTGAGATCAAACTGTCAATACAGATGATTACTAATAATCCATCCGAGCATGGCCATGCGTTTTCACAGTTCTCACTCTTCAAGTGGCCAAAACACCAATCCTTTCCAAATGTATTGTGGTATACACAGAATAGGAGGACATATTCAATCTTGTAAGACTACATCTCCCACTCAACTTTTGGCAATCCCAATCACTGCCTTTATAACTGCCTGTTACGGTCAGTATTTGACAGCGTCAAAGACATACCAGCAGTCAAATGATAACTATATCATACTCATGTCTAAGGAACTCACTAATCATGATTAATCCTAGAACTCCGCAGTAAAGTCCCGATGAGTCCTAAGATCGGTCTGTCCGATATGTATCGGTATACACATCTATGTAATCGATTAGACATCTCTATGTCCCTATAACACATGAAACCAGGTGTTATCAATCAATCTCACATATGGTCCTTTGAATAAGTCATTTGTATCCAAGTTAACAACTTAGACCATGGACTTCTAACAATTTTATAATTTCAGTTCACTTAATGGGGTTTCATTCATCAAAACAGTTTTGATGAGCCCATTTGATAACTATTAAATTGTTTGGATACTTTATCTAATCCCAAGCAATGATTAAATAATAATATGAAATTCATATATATAAGTCAAGCATAAATGTCTGTGATAACAATAAACAAGGTTTAACAAATAATGTCTCAAAAGAACTCTCTAATGTGTCTGAGTCCCTTGGCCCGAGTATGACTGTCATGCTTGGGCCTAGACATGGGCTTGGTCCAAGGATCTGCAATGTTATCATTTGTGTGGACCTTTCACATCCTCACATCACCTCTATCAACGATATGTCTGATCAAGTGATACTTCCGCAGAACGTGTCTGGACTTGGAGCTAGAGCTAGGTTCCTTGGCTTGAGCAATGGCGCCATTGTTGTCACAATAGACGTCAATAGCTCTAGTAGTGCTACCGAGCTCAACTATGAACTGCCTAATCCAGACAGCCTCCTTAGCTGCTTCACCAACAACAATGTATTATGCTTCTGTTGTAGAATCTGCTATTGTCCCTTGCTTCGAGCTCTTCCAGCTGATGGCTCCTCCATTCAGAATGAAGACGTATCCAGACTGAGATTCAAAATCATCTTTGTCTGTCTGGAAACTCGCATCAGTATAGCCCTTGACGACCAACTCGTCATCACCTCCAAATATCAAGAGATCATCCCTAGTCCTTCGTAAGTACTTCAGAATGTTCTTGGCTGCACACCAATGTGCATCACCTGGGTTTGATTGGTACGTGCTACACATGCTCAAAGCAAATGCAACATCTGGGCGAGTACAAGTCATTGCATACATGATGGATCCTATGGCTGAAGCATAGGGAATCCTGCTCATCCTCTCAGTTTCACCAGGTGTCTTAGGACACTGGCTCTTGCTGAGATGTAAGCCATGCTGCATAGGCAAGAACCCCTTCTTAGAGTTCATCATATTGAATCTCTCAAGGACCTTATCTATATAAGTTCCCTGACTCAGACCAATAAGTCTCTTAGATCTATCTCTATAGATCTTAATGCATAATATGTACTCAGCCTCTCCCAAGTCCTTCATTGAGAAATTCTTCTTAAGCCACTCCTTAACTATCTCCAGCATAGGAATGTCATTCCCAATGAGTAGTATGTCATCCACATACAGAACTAGGAAGGCCACTTTGCTCCCACTAAACTTCTTGTAGACACAGGGCTCTTCTTCGTATCTGATGAAGTCAAACTTTTTGACAACTTCATCAAAACGAAGATTCCAACTCCTGGATGCTTGCTTAAGTCCATAAATGGACTTCTTAAGCTTGTATATTCTCATAGGGTATTCTGGATCCTCAAAACCTTCTGTTTGCATCATGTATACATCCTCTTCTAAATACCCATTTAGAAAAGCGGTCTTGACATCCATTTGCCAAATCTCATAATCATGATAAGCGACAATCGCTAGGAGTATCCTAATGGACCTGATCATAACGACCGATGCGAACGTTTCATCATAGTCAGTACCATGAACCTGTCTAAATCCTTTGGCAACTAGTCTTGCCTTATAGACAGAAACGTTTCCATCCTTGTCTGTCTTGATCTTAAAGACCCATTTGCATCCAATGGGTTTTACCCCATCAGGTAAATCTATCAAGTCCCATACTTGATTTTCAGATATGGAGTCCATTTCGGATTTCATGGCTTCCAGCCACTTCTTGGAGTCGGGGTCCGCTATCGCTTGCTTATAGGTCGCATGCTCACCGTTCTCTAAAAGTAGAACGTCAATGCTAGCAGTCAAGACGTAATCCTCATAACGTCTAGGCTGTTGCCTTAGCCTGTCTGATCTCCAATGTGGTCCAACAATAGGAGAGACTTCAGCTGCTGGGTTGACCACATTTGTATGTGGGACCTCAGGTGCTTCATCAACTTGAGGAATTACATCTTGGATCTGGACGGTTTCCCTTTGAGAAGGTACGCCTCCAAAGTCAAGTTCCTCAGTGACATCGTCTATGTCCTCATGTTATTGGGTTTGTTGCTCAGCTTGAATCTCATCAAGCTGAACATTTCTCCCACTTGGCTTCTTGGAAAAGAAATCTTTTTCCAAAAAGACACTATCCCGAGCAACAAACACTTTGTTCTCAGCGGGATTGTAGAAATAATATCCCATTGTTTCCTTGGGATAACCTATAAAGAAGCATTTGTCTGATTTGGGTGCTAGCTTGTCAGATAGTAAACGCTTTACATAAGCCTCGCATCCCCAGACTTTCAGAAATGACAAGATAGGAACCTTTCCATACCATATCTCATGTGGTGTCTTGTCAACTGATCGTGACGGAGTCCTGTTTAGTGTGAACGCAGCAGTGGTGAGGGCATATCCCCAAAAGGATGTAGGAAGATCAGCAAAACTCATCATTGACCGGACCATGTCTAACAATGTCCTGTTCCTCCTCTCAGATACGCCATTCAACTATGGCGTGCCTGGTGGAGTCAGTTGTGTCAAAATGCCACAACTCTTCAAGTGATGGTTGAATTCTTGGCTCAAATATTCGCCCCCTCGATCTGATCGAAGTGCCTTTATCTTCTTGCCAGTTTGTGTCTCAACTTCATTCTGGAATTCTTTGAACTTTTCAAAGGACTCAGATTTATGCTTCATTAAGTAGATATACCCATATCTACTAAAATCATCAGTAAATGTGATGAAGTATCGATAGCCTCTCCTAGCTTCTGTGCTCATAGGTCCACACACATCGGTATGTATGAGAGCTAAGAGCTCAGTAGTCCTCTCACTCGTACCAGTGAAAGGTGACCTTGTCATCTTGCCCATCAGACATGACTCACATGTTTCAAATGATTCTAAATCAAATGACTTTAAGCTACCAACTGTTTGGAGTTCCTTCATGCGTTTGATGCTAATGTGACCCAAGCAACAATTCCATAGATTGGCTTCACTTATATTCGACTTTTGCCTCTTTGTATCAACGTTATAAATTTCAGATTTGAGATCCAGTATGTATAGTACTCCACTACTACTCACATAGGCTCGAGCATAGAAAATGTCATTCTTATAAATGGAAAAATAATCCTTAATGACAAATTCATAACCCTCAAGGTGCAAAACTGAAATTGAAATCAAATTCTTAGTAATAGAAGGAACAAAATAAAAATTATAAATTTCTAAAACTAAGCCAGAAGGTAGAGGTAGACTATAATCTCCAATGGCAAGTGCAGCAACCCTTGCTCCATTTCCAACGCAGAGATATATCTCACCCTTCTGCAACCGTCTCCTATTTCTTAGTCCTTGCACATTCGAAATAATGTGAGAACCACATCTTGAATCTAATATCCAAGAATGAGACTTGGTTGATAAGATTTCAGTAACGTAAATACCTGAAGTGGAGACTGTTCCCCTCTTCTTTTCTTCCAGGTTTTTGTGACTTGCCTTATTTTCATCAGATTAGGTGGCAGTCAACTCTGGGATGGGGGTTTCAAGGACATCCTCTTGTCCCTCAGACCTGAGACTAATTCTCATATGTCTTTCCCAATCAAGGAAATTTGTGTCGTTCAACTTGTTTTTCTCAAAAATTGAGCGAAGAGTGAAATTGAGGTGTTTAGAAGACATAGTAACTACAAAAACGGAATAAAACATGCAAATAAATTATGCTTAACATGCAAGAACTTCAAAATTTAGACAAGCTATAAACAATAAGTTATTGCACATTCTACTCAATTAAATTGTCCCTTGTGAGTAAAATGATTCCAAGATCCTATCTTAGATGAAACTCGAGCGTACTAAAGCACATCCCCAAGTCTCATGTAATCAAGGTAAGTAAACCCGTTACTAATTATAACCCCTTATAATTCTTGGTTGATGGTCACATCTTATGTAAGACTCATCCTTATGCCTCAAGATCCAAAACTGAGCCTTTTGGTCTCTTGTTGAGTGTAACCATACCAAGGCAGCATGCCCCTATTAGACATACCCGCACTATCCCAAGGTCAAGGAAGGACACCTCGCTAGGGCGAAAACTATCCAACGAATCCCAAGGGCCTCATGGTTATGATATGGAAAGGCATGATCTCAATATTCTGTTAAGGGACTTAAGCATGCAAATGTTGTTTATTTACTAGTGAACAAAATAGCATAAACAAACAAACAACCATGCAAAGTGGGAAATAATAAAGCATTCAAATAATGCAGTAATTAAATGTGATCCTAGTATGTCCCCTAAAAACCAAAATTAAAGATCTAAATTCATGGGTCTTGTCACTCCTGGATCTCCATCCTTAGTACCCTCCATGGATCTCTATCCTTTGGTCTTCTTAGGATCTTCTTCTTCTTGTCTTACATATAATTAGAATAAACTCTCTTGCAGAAATTTAAATTACAAAAATACATAACGATACGTAGATCGTGTACAAGAAAACATAACGATGCACATATCGTATTTATCTATCCTAATGTGGGTCATACTAGTCACCATATGCAATAATATCATAATAAAATATTCATGCAATTATAATATCACATATTATATAGACAATGATTAAACAATTTAAAAACATCCAATATTAAATTAATCATCTCATGATAAAATAATATTATATCATTATCTTGATTCAAATAAAATTAATATATAGCATTAATCATAATTAATCATTAAATTGCAATATTGGATAAGATATGCATCATCTAAAGCAAGATATCAAATATCCTAATTTAAGTAAGTGGGAATATTTCCTAACAACTTTTAGGAAGATATATTTTAGACAATATCATATATTATCTAATTTGTCAACCAAGATCTTATCTAGTTCTTTTTAGGACAATCCTTTATTGTAAAATTTACCCAAATTAGTTTCACCCTGCGTATCCGAGTCAAGTTACCTAATCAGCCTGGCATCGGTTTGGATCAAACACTTGGACCCAAACCCGAGCCAACTCGATCAAGTGAATCCGACCCGTGCCTGTTCATGCCCGAACCACCAAAAACGGACCAGATCGGTTCACAACCAAGCCATATGGACCACGTCAGAACGCGGTCCGACCTAGCACGAGCCACCAACCCATCCCATCAATCCCTCAGCGAACTCCACCCGAACCCAGTTCAGATGCTAGCTAGTCGAGTCCAGGCCGGTTCGGTCAGACCGAATCGGGCCATGGTTTTTTCGGCTAACGCCAGACCCGGACCCGACCCATATTGAACCGGTTCGGTCTTACAGAACCTGTTATGGACAGTTCCATGCCGGTTCGAGCATGGGCTAGTTCAGCCCTGGTCGGTTCGGTACTGAACCAAGCCGGTCAAAGCCACCCGTGTCGAAGCGAGCATGGTCTGGCAAACACGTAATCGCGACCGCGGAAACTTCCAAACTCAAAACCGCGAACGCGGAAAAATGCGCATTTTTCTTTACCCAGATCCGCGACAGCGGAAACGCACGACTGCTTTAGAACCCAGATCTGTGACCGCGGTTCAATAACCGCGACCGCGTATTTCTTTCTGGAGCAGTTGTTCGATCCGAATCGAACTCGGTAAAATTCATAACTTTATTCATGGGTAAATTTACAACTTTTTATGTAGAACAATTTTACATGCATATTCAAATTGAAAGTTCTAAACTTTGTTAATCCAATCGATCAAAATCTAAATTTTAATCATGCAAATTTAATCTACATATCAATTTTCCATCTAATTGGATCAAGATAATCATGAACATGCATAAAATTTAAAAACTTTAAATTTGATCTAATCAATTTATGCAAGAGGCAACTGATACCACTGTAGGGATTTTAGATGCGTAAAGCGGAATTTCAGGAAACGATTTCCTAACATCTAACCAAGGATCTCATGCATAAACCAAATAGATTATAGATAGGAAGCATCAAATACCTTTTGATGCGTGTTTCAATCTGCTGGAATGGAGAGAATAGAGCCTCACGTGTGACTCCTCTATTTGGTCCACCCGAGCTTGGATCTGGATCGCATGGGACTCGGTTGCTAGAGCGAGGATCGAAGGCGAACGAGGAAGATTGCAAGGGAGGGGGGCGGCAGCCTTGGGTTGTAATTTAGTTAGGGTTTTCTCTTAGAAAGCCCTCCTTTTATAATATCAGGTATAGATATCTTATTTCCTAAATAAGTATATCTTTTATTATTAATAATAACACTTTATTATTAACAAGCCTTATCTCCCAAGTTATATCCTATATAACTTTATATCATATACTTTATATAATATGTCTCCCAATAAACTGATCCAGTCCAAACTCTAAGGGTGTGATCTCGTAGGACCCGATAATAATAACAATAGACTTTATGATATACTTTATAACATATAGTCTATAAATCATAGTTGGCTTCTAGCAAAACACTATGACTACCTAAAATCACCGAATTAAATATCTCCATAAACAGTCCCACTTCATAATCAGTAATTGCACCTTTGATTAAAGGACACAATTCCTTCAGTTAGTCGAGTAGGTGATTGCCTTTTAGTTAAACTGCATATGACTGGGTTACGGATAACTAGAACCTAGAGATATTACTGAATAGACATGGGGTTTAGGCTCCGTTCGGCAAAGCTTTTTTGAGATTAACAGAACTTGATTCTTTTTTAATTTAGGCTTTGTTCGGTAAATCCAGCTAAAATGGGAGCTGTAGCTGAATAAGTAGCTGAAGCTGGAGCTGAATGACTAGCTGGAGCTGAATTTATTAGCTTAATTATTTAAAAATTATAGTTGGTGTTCGGTATTATAAGCTGAAATGAAATAAATGTAAAATTCAGCTTGTTAATCTTCAACAATCTAGGGGGAGTCACATTAAAAAAATGGAAAAATTAAGCTACGTTAATCTACTATAAGCTCCCTAAGCTAGATTGACCTTTATTTACCGAACACTCATTAACTAGATTAAAAAAAAATCAAACTCCGTTAATCTCAAAAAAGTTTTGCCGAACGGAGCCCTAGTTAATGAGTGTTCGACAAAAAAATATCAATCTAGCTTAGGGAGCTTATAGTGGATTAACGTAGCTTAAATTTTCCATTTTTTTTAATGTGACCCCTCCTAGATTGTTGAAGATTAACAAGCTGAATTTTATATTTATCTCATTTCAGTTTGTAATACCGAACACCAACTATAATTTTTATATAATTAAGTTAATAAATTCAGCTTCAGCTCCAGCTCTAACTAGTCATTCAGCTCCAGCTCCAGTTTCAGCTACTTATTCAGCTCCAGCTTCCATTTCAACTGAATTTACCAAACCAAACCTTAATCTAGATATTGTTTTGGTTGAACATGGGGTTTAATCTAGATAAACTAATCGAATACACTTGGGATTTATAGGCATAACTTCCAAATAATATCTCCACACCGATGTTTACTGTTACATCCTTTATTCATCTGTTTTTTAAGTCGATGACACCTTTTTTCTCGATGGTAACACCATTCGAACCATTCGCTGCCGAGATCGGCGAATCACCACCAGCGCGTCAAATGTTGTTCGTGAGAGAAGCAAAAAGAGTTGGCGTTTTTCTTTTTCGTTTTCACTTTTTTTTCCCCTAAATAAAGTTAACATTTAAAAGTCAAATTTCACGGAAAATATATGACGGATTGTTGGAATGATGATGTTTCCTCTAGTTTTGATGATGATAAATCCCATTATACTTGATGGTTTTTTTGCGACTATGAGTTTCATGAACAATTTGTAAGACAAGGAACGATGAAAATCATATGGAGAATCAAAACAAAATATGCAAGGAACAACGAAGTCAACAATGGAACAATGTGCCTACGCAAACTGAGAAGTTGAGAAGTGCGTTGAAGAGAAGAAAATCACAAGGAAACAATACCAAAGAACGATGAGACGCGTGTACTGTTAGCCTTGCCGAATCTTCTAATTTTGGAAAGAAATCTTCGAAGGCGTCTTGGGCTGCAAGGAACACGTTTGTTGAAGATTTGGTTGTTAGAAAAGATTATATGAAGATAGTTTACAAATATTTTATTTGATTTTAAGTGAAACTAGGGTAAATCAATTGAGTATTTTTGAGACTATATATACAGGAAGAAGTGACCATCATTGTCACGTAGCCATGAGCATTTCCAGAGCAAGAACATTCGAAGAAGAAGAAGAAGAAAGAGAAGAAACACTTGCAAGTACGAAGCTTTGGTAAGTTGAGTACTTGATTGGGTTTTGGGTGTCTAAGGTGTTGTTAGGACTGTTACACGTAGAAGTCTAGATATCTAGGAGTAAACTAGATTGAGATAAGACTTTCTCGATTGTAATTCCAATATTAATAACACAAGTATACATTTGAAATCCTACTAGGGTAAAACCTAGGGGTAGAGATTTTTCTCGGTCAACTAGTTAGTTGATTGAGTTTTTCTCTCTAAGGAACATTGCTATTGTTACTCTATTATCGGTTACTATATTCCGCTGCCCACTGAACAGTTCTATCATTTCTTGTACTAACACACTCGATTCTACAATTGGTATTAGAGCAGGTTTGCTCTAGATTGTGTGTTACTTAAAGATTTTCAGGTGACAAAGACAGACACTGTTGAAGTTGGACTTAGCTCCAATAGGCCACCTCTCTTGGTCGTCGGTCAATATCAACATTGGAAGACTCTCTTCATCAAGTGGGTCCAAAGTAATGATTACCAATGTTGGTTGATCATTTCTCTTGGAGATCTTGAGAACAATAAAAACTTGAAGAAATGGGATCAAGAAGATCTTCAAATCATGGAAAAGAATTGCAAGGCTGCTATGCGTATCAATAATGCTCTCAGTCATCAGGATGTTGAAAAACTTCAATCTTGCGAGTCCACCAATGCTAAGTGGCTTACATTGGAACAGATGTACATGGGAAGCAAGGATCTCCGTGAAATCGATCGTTTCCAAACAAAGAAGGACTTCTACAACTTCAAGATGGAAGACAATGAAGAAATGAGTTCCTAACAAGCTAGATTTGAAAAGATCACCGCTCGCTTGACTGCTCACACTATACCAGCAAGGATCTCCGTGAAATCGATCGTTTCCAAACAAAGAAGGACTTCTACAACTTCAAGATGGAAGACAATGAAGAAGTGAGTTCCTAACAAGCTAGATTTGAAAATATCACCGCTCTCTTGACTGCTCACACTATACCAGCAACTGAAATCCTTCCTGGTGAGAAGATCCTCATCATTATTGATGGTCTTCCTCATCGTCATAAGATGACTAAGGCTATCTTGAAGGAGAATGTCAACACTGCTAAGTTGATGTTCCATGAGGTCTTTAGCAAGATTCAAAAGTATGACAACGAAGAAAGAGTTGGGAGAATGTTAGACAAAGGCAAGGGAATTGCCTTGATGGTTGAAAATGCTGTCAATATGATTGAAAATGAACAAGATGAAGATTAGCTCTCCATTGATCTAGAGACTGCTTTACTCACCAGAGCTATGTGTTCCCTCTACATGAAAGGAAGAAACAGGAACAGAGGGAACAAAGCGAAACACGCGACATCAAAGACATCACTTGTTACAACTGTAAAAAAAAGGGTCACGATGCTAGCTCATGCTCCAAAGAGAAGAAGCATTAAAACAATTATGGGAACAATGACAAGAAGGCTTTCGTTGTTGTCTGGGGCGATGAGAATGAATCCGATGGAGAAGACCCTGAAGCTTGGGGTGGTGATATGTGTGCTATGGCTCTTGGTGATTCAATCGTTCTTTCTGAGGAACAAGAGGTAGATCCTGAAACTTTTCTCAACTCTCTCGTGAACTATGATAAGAAATCTTTGATTAATCTCATAAAGGAAATGTTTGCAGAGTACTTGAAAACTTAAGAGAAGTTAGCTAATTCAATAGATGAATGTAGTAGTTTAAAATATAATATGTCTAAAAGTGCTAATAACTCAATCGTTCCCTGTTCTTCATGTGCTGCTAATCGTGATGAACTTGAAAAACTAAGAAACTAAAAAGTCTCTATGTTAATGGATGTTGTCTCTAACAATTCCGATGCAAGTCCTTCAGTTGGTCCAACTAAGCTTGAAGTGCAGATGTCCAAAGTGAAAGCTTATGTTCACAAAATACACTCCATGATGGCGGAATAGAAAGCTCAAGAAGAGGACATAGAATTTGTCAAGCCAAGATATGGAATTGGGTACACTGGATCAAAAGATAAGGGAGCTGAGTTGTCCATTCCTGAACTGCGTGAAGCTAGAGATAGGGAACTTCAGGATGCTAGGGAGAAGAATCACAACCTTGAGGAACGTATGAAAGTCCTTGAGAGTGGGTTGAATGAAAACCAAGCATGGTATACTGGACAACCTGCCTATAAAATCTTTCTTAAGCAATCTCAGGGAAAGCAATCCAATGTTTCATGTCCTGAGAGAGCTAAACAACACAAGAGTACCGTGCCCAACATGAAGTATGTCTAGTTGGATCAATTTAAGTTGTGTTGGTTTTGTGGGGACAATGGACATTTACAGAGAGACTTTGAAAAGAAAAGAAAGTTCTCCAAAGAGCACACAAAGAGAAGGAACAGTAGGAGCAACAATGTTAATCTGAATGACTTTCATGACGAATTATATGTGCATAATCATAATCATGCTAGATCTAGGAATAAAAATGATGTCATTGATCATGCTATTCCTAGGGAACAATTGCACTTTGTGCCTCGACCAAGTAAAGCTAAGCTTGCTTGGGTCGCCAAATGTTAACTTTTTTTGTGCAAGATGAAGTGAGGGGGAACGAGAAGTTGTACATTGATAGTGCTTGTTCGTGCCACATGACTGGAAAACAAGATCAACTCACCTCACTTCACAAACACTCCAGAGGGAGCGTAGCCCTTGCAGACAAGCAATGCAAAGAAATCATAGGAACAAGAGACACAAAACTAAACTCCAATATAACGGTAAGGGAGGTAAGTTTAGTTTATGAACTTGGTTTTAGTTTGTTAAGTGTTGCACATCTGTGTGATGAAGGGAACGGCAAGACTGTCTTTACTTCCAAAGATTGTTATGTCAAGGATCGCGAAACCAAGAATATCATTCTCAGAGGAGTTAGGTACAAAGATGTGTACATTGTCGACAAGGAATTCAAGCCAAAGGAAGTTCTATGCTTTGCGTCTATAGCTGATTAGACGGAACTGTGGCATAGAAGGCTTGGTCATGCAAATCTTCGATTGATTCATAAGCTACATGCATAAGAACTGGTTCGTGGACTCCCAAGTGTTAGATCTGAATTCAATGGAGTTTGCGATGCATGTGTAAGAGGGAAACAAACTCGTTTCTCGTTCCTCGTTCAAGCTCAAACCTGACGTTACTACCTCTCATCCTTTGGAACTGATCCATATGGATCTCAGTGGTCCCATGAGGATAAGAAGTCATGCTAGGAACATGTATATTTTTGTGATTGTCGATGATTATTCTAGATTTACTTGGAAAATCTTTCTTTCTTCAAAGGATGAAGTCTTCTTCACTACATTCGAGACGTTCATCAAGAAGATGGAAACCAGTTTGGGTAAGAAGCTGAGTATGTTGCCGCAACAAGTTGTTGTGCTCAAGTATTGTGGTTAAAGCAACAACTGCATTCGAGAAGTTCATCAAGAAGATGGAAACCAGCTTGGGTAAGAAGTTGAGTATTCTAGATTTTGGTAAGTCGGTTTTGATTACATGGAAATATTTTATTTGCTGAAGATCTTTCTCTTTCCTATATATTCCTTCCCAATCTCTCTCAAACCCTCACCGCACTCTCATTCCCAAATTTCTCTCACTCTCAATCTCTCTCAAGGCTCTCGCCCTCTACTGTTACCCTAATTCCCTCGCCTCGCCTCACCTCAAAAATCTCCAAATCTCCAATGGCTTCTTCAAGTGACCTGTCCTCTAAGTCATTTGCCAACATGTCTGATGCTGAGATTGATGAGATGACGCTAAATCTTCAAAAGTAGAAAGATTCCACAACACTCTTGCCAATTCCGTCGTGCCCTCCTATCTTTTGGAGATTGCTCAAGCCTCGATGGAACAAGTTGCCGATTCCTCTGCTTCGACTTCCACTCTAGCGGCGAAATCATCGTCGCCACTGAAGGCAAACTTGCATCCTTTCTGGATCTTGTTCCTATGGTGGAGAAGACGCCAAGTTCATAGGCTCATGAGGAAGAAGAAGTGTCCTCTCCCTCTAAGGACAGAGTCGAGGAGGAGGAACTGTCTATGAAGTTGGTGGAAGACCAACTGGGTGCCAAGTCTCAACCTTTGGCGGCACTTCACCCTAAGGGCAGAAAACAAAAGGTTGTTGATCTCTCTCTCACTGATGAGGAAGAATAGGGTGATGACGACGATGACGATGACGATGTTCGCTTTCTGGGAACTTGGAGAGCTTTTCCTGAGTATTCAACTCCAACCAAGTCTGGTGGGGATGAGACCGTTCCCAGGACTCCCAAAGGTCGTTTGCGTTCAACAACCAAGTCAGAAAAGAAGAAATCATAGTTGGATATTCAAGTCTCTGAGACTATTCACGACTTCTCTAATGGTAAACGCATCCTCCCTCCTCTTCTCATCAAGGATAGTTTTTGCACGGAGCACAAGGTGGAGGAAATTATGGATCTCCTTCATTTCCAAGGATGGGAACAGATATGATCTGCAAGGGCGACGGTGAACGAGGTTCAAGTGTGAGAATTCTACCACTACTACCATCTCTCAAAGTCCGATGCCATGTATGGGTCCTCGAAGATCGATGGGGAAGATATATCATTCACGCGTAAGGTACTCTCGATTCTTATGTCTGTTCCTTTGGATGGCTTCTATGAGGTGCAATTTGAGAAGAACTCTAGTGAGTTCAATGATGAGAAGCTGACCTGTATGGAACGACTCTTTGGCTCCACTGCTAGGGAACTGCATATTGAGAGGTTGACACTTGCTCAGAGGGTGGCGTTTCACATCATCTCTAGGGTTGTTGTGCCTCGACAAGAAAAACACTCCACCCTCACGCTCTGTGATTTGTTCTTGCTTGATCGCTTCATGAGAAGGGAGAAAATTGATCTTCCCAGAGTGATTCTGTGTCACATGGATAAGTGCAAAGCTAAGTCTCATTCATTAGCATATCCTGGCCCGATGAAGTTGTTGCTGCTCCGAGATGAACTTTATAGAGAAGAAAATGAAGTGTCATTGGGAAGTGAGTTGGATGCCTGCTGAGTGGAGAAGACGAAATTCAAAGGTGCTCCGAGATGAACTTAGTCTTGAACTCTATGCTTGTACTGTGATCTTTTAATGATACCAAAAGGGGGAAGTGTGGAAAATGTGTGATGAACTCAATGAAGAGTTGATGACATAAGCTAGTGTTAAGGAGAATCTTGACCCAACTTGAAGGTAACTCTCAATATGTACTTTCTGAGGGGGAACTTTGTCAATTGCTAAAACTTAGAATATGATTGACTATGTGTGATTGACTTCATACTTGATTGTATTGAACGTGCACATTTTGAGTGGGTTTGTCATCACCAAAAATGGGGAAATTGTTGGAACGATAATGTTACATCTAGTTTTGATGACGAAAAATACCATTACACTTGATGGTTTTATTATGACTATGAGTTTCAGGAACAATTTGCAAGACAAGGAATGATAAAAACCATGCGGAGAATCAAAATAGAATATGCAAGGAGCAACGAAGTCAACAATGGAACAACGCGCTTGTGCAAACTGAGAAGTTGAGACATGCGTTGAAGAGAAGGAAAATACAAGGGAAGAGCGTCAAGGAACGATGAGACGCGCACGCTGTTAGCTTTGCCGAATCTTCTAATTTTGGAAAGAAATCTTCGAAGGCGTCTTGGGCCGCAATGAACAAGTTTGTTGAAGATTTGGTTGTTAGAAAATATTGTATAAAGATAGTTTAGGAATATTTTTTTGCTTTCCAAAGAGAACAAACTGTCATGATCCATTAGTGGGTTGGGCTGTGTAACGGACTATATAGTCCAACTGGTTGTAATAGATGGGCGAGGAATAACAGATCCAATTCTCCTTTCTTCTCTCTCTCTCTCTCTCTCTCTCTCTCCTTTCTTCCTTTATCTCTTCCTCTCAGTACTTCGAGTCTTAACAGTGGTATCAGAGCAAGACGGTCCTCGGCAATGGCGGATGGTACTCGTATGAAGACAATGGAGGAAACTCTCAGACGGACATAAAATCAGATTGGCGAACTTCAACAGTTTATGGCATCTACGCAGATTTTCATTGATGCAACGACACAGAGGTTAGACGAGAACCAGAATCGACACGATGAACACAAACGATCGTTCGAGAAAAATGAACGATCGTTCGAGGAACTCAAGGATATGATGTGAACGCTGTTGATGGCAAGAAACACGAATCCAACTCCTCCGATTGCGCCAATTCCGGTGCCGGTTAGCCCAGGCGCGCAAGGATCTCCGCTGATTGAACCTAGAATCTTGGAAACAGGTTCGTCGTCAAATGTTCGCCCTGCTCCGATTCCACCAGGCAGAAGGCAGGATGCTACACTAGAGAAAAAAGGCAGATTCTATGGGGGCGGTGATGGGCGAATGGGAGGTGTAGGCGGTAATCGGCTGCCTAGGGTTGATTTTCCGGGATTCGATGGAACTAATCCCCGTTCTTGGATTCGGAAATTGGAGCGTTTCTTCACCATTTTTTCTATCCAAGAACATCATAAATTACAGTTAGCTGCGATGTATGTTCATGGTCGTGCGGACGCTTGGCTACAGGGACTGTAATTACAGGATCGTTTGGGATCTTGGGAGGATCTTGCAAGGGAAGCGTTAAATCGCTTTGAGAATATTCACGGTGCAGATATCATCGATGAATTCAACAAATTGCAGCAAGCAGGGGATCTTGAGCAGTACACAGAAAAGTTTGAGGATCTCAGGGCGAGCATGCTGTTGTAGAATCCTCAACTACCAGACTCTTATTTCATCTCGAGCTTTATCAGTGGGATGAGAAAGGAAATTAAGCCTCTCGTGCGAATGGCAAGACCAGACTCCTTGACTATGGCCTTCGAATTGGCAAGGTCACACGACATCGCAGTGCAAGCCTTGGCATCGTTAAACCGTCCTCCTTGGCGATCGTATTCCCAGTCGACCTCATCTCGACCAGGGAACATGGAAGCCAAGATACCAGCAAAGGCTTCGCTACCAACCTCTTCTAGTTTAGCGAGTTATTCAGTGCATAAACCTGGGCCCTTGAGCACTGCAGGTCCGACGTCTGATTCCAGGGAATCCAGAAGAGCGACGGGTCTCTGTTATCGTTGTGGCGGTAAATACTTCGCCGGTCATAGGTGTCCTTCTCAATCTTTACATAGCCTACTCGCGTTACAAGAATCAAGTGAAAAGGATGCCGTATCACCAATCGATTCGCCTGAGGAATTTTCACCTTCTCCTGAGGATGATACGGAGGTGTACATCCATGCTCTTATTGGGAGCAGTCCGTTGTCCACTATCAAGATACGAGGCACTGTTTCGAGTCGTAGAATTATGATATTGATTGACAGCGGAGCTACCCATAGTTTTCTTGATCCCAGGGTGGTTCAAGATGTTGGGTTGAGGGCTCAACAAGCCTCGGTTATGGAGGTAGCAGTGGCGAATGGCCATAAGTTGTATAGCTATCAAGTCTGCAAAGGATTCCAGTGGGAGATGCAGAGTTCTGATTTTAGTTTTGATTTGCGTATTCTGAAATTGGGCGGCTGTGACTTGGTTCTTGGAGGCGACTGGTTGCGAACTTATAGCCCAGTGACCTTCGACTTCAAGGCACTAACGATTTCCTTCCTCAAGAACAACCGCAGAGTGGACATACGGGGTGTTAAGGAAGAAGCTTCTCTCAAGAGCATGACATGGCTGCGTCTTCACAAGCTACTCCGGAAGAAGGTGCCCCTGTTGGTCACGCAGGTCGCTCGCTTGTTCTCAGTCAGTGGTTCCGAGGAGCCTTTACCACTTGAAATGGTTGCCTTACTTGATCAATATTTAGATGTCTTTGAAGAACCCAATGGTCTGCCTCCTCAGCGCGGTTTTGAGCACTCGATCAATCTGAAACCAGGGGTCACATCTGTGTGTACAAGGCCGTTCATGTATCACCACATTCAAAAGGATGAAATCGAGCGCCAAGTTTCGGAGATGTTACGAGCAGATATTATTCAGCCCAGTCAGAGGCTGTTTGCTTCGCCGACCCTCTTGGTCAAAAAGAAGGACAACACTTGGCGGTTCTGTGTCGACTACCGCCAGCTCAACGAGGCTACCATTAAAGATAAGTTTCCGATTCCAAACATTGAGGAACTGCTCGACGAATTACAGGGAGCTTCTTGTTTTTCCAAGTTAGATCTGCGAGTCGGGTACCACCAAGTCCGGGTCGCTGAATGTGACATTCCCAAGACATCCTTTCGCACACATCACGGGCATTACGAGTTCAAAGTTATGCCTTTCGGCTTGACGAACGCGCCGACGACATTTCAGGCCCTGATGAATTCTGTTTTTGGACCTTATCTGCGACAGTTTGTCTTGGTATTTTTCGACGACATCTTGGTTTATAGCACTTCCTTGCCTCAACATGTGATTCATTTGCGCAAAGTTCTGGAGTTGTTGAGGACTCACCAACTATTCGCCAAGAGGTCCAAATGCAATTTTTCCCAGTCTCAGGTGGAATACCTGGGGCATTTGATTTCTGGCGACGGCGTCTCCACAGACCCAGCTAAAATAGCAGCAATGCGTGATTGGTCGACTCCTACTTCAGTGAAGAGCTTGAGGAGATTTTTGGGCTTAACCGGTTACTATCGTCGATTTGTTCCAAACTATGGAGCCATTGCTCGCCCTCTCACAGAGCTGTTAAAAGTTGAGAAACTTTCATGGCCACCGGAAGCTGAAGCAGCGTTTCAGAAATTGAAGTCCTTGATGATTTCTACACCAGTTCTGCGCTTACCTGACTTTTCCTTACCCTTTGTGTTGGAGACCGACGCCTGTGAGAGTGGCATTGGGGCAGTTCTTATGCAACAAGGCCATCCCATCGCTTACATTAGTCAGGCCTTGAAAGGTAACAGTCGCCATCTCTCCACATATGAGAAGGAACTTCTAGCAGTGCTCTTAGCTGTAGACAAATGGCGTCACTACCTGGAAGCTGCCCATTTCTATATTAAGACGGACCATCAACCCTTACACCATTTGCTTGACCAACGTCTGACAACTCACCTCCAGCGTAAGGCCACTCGCAAGTTGTTGGGACTGTCTTTCACAATCTCTTACAAACAAGGTGTCGATAATAAGGTCGCCGATGCCTTGTCGCGTAGGGAGGAGGATGCTGCTGTGAGTGTTCTTTCTGCCGTTGAGCCAAGATGGATGTCTGAAGTGGTGGCATCATATGAAGGTGATACTGTTGCTCAACAACTGATTACTGCTGCATTGGTACATCCTGGTCCTGTTTATAGAGTGATTCAGGGCGTCTTGCGATACAAAGACAAGATTTATGTGGGCTCGCACTCGGGGTTGCGAGATCAGTTATTGGCAGCTATGCATAGCTCTCCGCTTGGGGGTAACTCGGGTGTCCAAGCCACGTACCAGCGTCTTAAAGCTATGTTCTACTGGCCCGAAATGAAGTCAGCTGTGGTCGAATTTGTACGAAGTTGTGAGAATTGCCAGCGGAACAAGGTCGAACACGTTCGCTCACCAGGCCTGTTGTAACCATTGGAGTTGCCTAAGGTTGCTTGGAGCTCTGTTAGCATGGACTTCATCGAATCAGTTCCCAAATCTTCAGGGTTCGATACAATTTTGGTTGTCATCGATCGTCTTACCAAATACGCCCATTTTCTCCCATTGAAACACCCCTTCTCTGCAGCTAACGTAGCACAAGTTTTCATGGATGGTGTGGTCAAACTCCATGGGCTTCCTTGTGATATCGTCTCTGATCGGGATAAAATCTTTACTAGCCACTTCTGGCGTGAGTTGTTTGCTGCCTTGGGATCCAATTTGAGTATGTCCTCGGCCTACCACCCTCAGTCGGATGGCCAATGTGAGTGCCTCATCCAATGTTTAGAGAGCTATCTCAGAGCAATGACCAGTGCCAAACCTCAGCAGTGGTATAGATGGCTTGCTATGGCCGAGTGGTGGTACAACACCTCCTTCCACTCTAGCTTGAAATTGACGCCGTTTCAAGCTTTGTACGGGTATCCACCTCCTCAATTGGGCATCGATGCGTCGGCCATTACCACTGCAGCTGTAGGTGACTGGATACGGGATAGAGAGCTGATGTTGGCTCAATTGCGCGACAATTTAACCATAGCACAAGCCCGCATGAAACAATTCGCCGACCTCAATCGCTCAGACAGAGAGTTTCAAGTTGGTGATCTGGTATTTTTGAAACTACAACCCTATCGACAGGCATCTCTGACAGTCCGGCGAAGCTTGAAGTTATATTCCAAATTTTATGGGCCATATCCGATTCTTGCTCGTGTTGGCAAGGTGGCGTATCGACTTGAGCTGCCTCAGGATGCCCGGATTCATCCGGTTTTTCACGTTTCGCAGCTTAAGCGTTTTGTTAGTAAGGGGCAACCATCTCTGAGCACTCCACAGGAACTGACTTCTGAGGGAGAAGTGTTGTTGGCACCAGTTGTGATTTTGGACTCACGCGTGACATATACAAAGGACAACCAACCGACGACAGAGTGGCTTATACGTTGGTCCAATTTGAGCTCCGATGAGGCTACCTGGGAACCTGTCGGGCACATCCTCAGCCAATTCCCTTCGTTTACCAGGTCGGATTGAGGACAATCCGTTTCTTTTAAGGGGAGAGTATATGTCATGACCCATTAGTGGGTTGGGCTGTGTAACGGACTATATAGTCCAACTGGTTGTAACAGATGGGCGAGGAATAACAGATCCAATTCTCCTTTCTTCTCTCTCTCTCTCCTTTCATCCTTTATCTCTTCCTCTCAGTACTTCGAGTCTTAACACAAACCAAAACCTTAGGGATACCAACTAGAAAAAACTTAATCGTGGAATACCAACAGGAATAACCCTAAACTCAGGGGCACCAAGAGGAATTTCCCTATATAAAACTAGCTTAACCCGTGTCGTGTCTCCGTATCGTGTCTCGCACGAGATTTATAAAATAATAAATTTAATATTTTTTATAATTATAAAAATACGTCGATTTTGCAATTTGAAAAATTGTATAGTTAAAGAAATATATATATTTTTTTGTAATTTGTGACACTTTAAATCATTTAAAATAAAGTATCATAATAAGATTATTTTTTTAATTAATTTACGCGAGCTCTAGATACGCTCAAAATTTGTGCTAAATATACTCATTATAGGCACGCAGACACATTGCGTGAACAAGAGTCACGTCTACGCGTCACGTATACGTGACATTCTGTAGTTAATGCGGGTATCCGGTTCTTTTAAACATAGGCACGCTCACGCATTGTAGGAGCGTGCCTATTTAAAATATAAAAGAAAATTTAAAAAATTTAGGGAGGTGCTAGCTACACTCACTTTTTTCCACTAAATAAGCTCAATTAGAAGCGTGAGCGAGACTCTAGACTCACGCCCTCGCATTGTGAGGGCGTGACTCTTTTAATATATATAAAAAAATTCTTTATTTTTTTTAAAAAAATAAAATTAAAAAAAAATATTATTATTTTTAAATTATTTTGTATTAATTTTTTTAAAAAAAATTTATATATTCAAGATATGAGATTTACGGTCTTTAAGACTCTGAAAACAAGACAGGTTATGGACCCTCTATGAGGGCGTGACTATTCGAATTTAAGGTTTTTAAACCGATTTTATTTTCATACCCTATCATGCTTGTAGCACATAGGGATTTGATGCCAATTTTCATCTTGTTTCAGGTTTCTGGGATACCTTAAATCTCATACCCTAGGATAAGTAAGGTTTCAGATTTAGGACTTTCACAAGCATATTATTTTCATACCCTATCATACTTGTAGCACATACGGAGTTGATACATTCGAATAATACTGTAATGAAGTCAAAATTACACTATACTTAACTTATTATTTCCATACTCTTAATCTTAAAACTCATAGAGCATCCATAACATGTCTTTTCTTGTTTTCGGTGTGCCAAAGACCCTAAATCTCATATATTGAATATAGAATATTTAAAAAAAAAAAATTAAAACAAAATAATTAATAAGTAAAAATTTTGATAATAATAAACAATTACAAATTTTAATTCTATTATTATTTTTTTAATATAAAAATAGTCACGCCCACGCATTGCGTCGGCATGACTTATTAAATTTATTTTTTTTTAATTTATTTTTTAATTTAAAATATATTTTTTTAATAAAATGTCTCGCTCCCGCGTTGCGTACGCGTGACTGTTTTGAGTGTAAAAATCAAAAAAATTGAGCGTATCTAGCGCTCGCGAAAATATATGTCACAATGGAAAAGTCACGCTCACGGTTGTCGTGACTTTATTTTAATAAAATATTATTTTATAATATTATTATATAATAAAATATTATTATATAATAAAATATTATTTAAAAAAATATTATTATTATGTAATAAAATTTTAATAAAATGTTATTGTTATATTTATTTTTGAATAACCGGTTTAATTGTGTCATGGATAACTAATGTTGAAGATTAATGACCTCATTCTATATTCGTCGTTGAAGAGACTTAAATCTGACATTTCTAATTAAAACGCTTATAAAATTCAATACTGATTTCAAATTAGTTTAGGTATTAATAGAGCTGTCAATCGGGTCGGTCAAATCGGGTTCGGTTTGATTATATCGGGTTCGGGTTGAGAATGGCTCGGGTAATTTCGAATAACAGGTCAAGCCGGGTCGGGTCATTGCATGTGAGGAGCGTCATTTTTTAAATATTTTGTTTACTATTTAAATATTATTAAATAGTTAAAAACTAAATTAAATATGTCAAAATAAGTTGAAATGAATTAAAACAAGAAAAAAAAGTATGAACTCCCTATGTACTACAAGAATGATAGGGTATGAAAATAAATGGTTTTGAAAACCCTAAATCTGAAACTCTACTTACCCTAGGGTTTCTAGGGTATGGAATTTAGGGTATTCCCAAACCCTAAAATAAGACAAAAAATGGTATGAACTCCCTATGTGCTACAAGCATGATACGGTATGAAAATAACATAGTTTTGAAAACCGTAAATCTGAAACCCTACTTACCCTAGGGTTTTCTAGGGTATGGGATTTAGGGTATTCCGAAACCCTAAAATAAGATAAAAAAATGGACATGAACTCCCATTGTGCTACAAGAATGATAGGGTATAAAAATAACATGGTTTTGATACCCTAATTCTGAAACCCTACGGTTTATAGGGTATGGAATTTAGGGTGTCCCGGGACCCCGAAACAAGACAAAAAAGTATGAACTCCCTATGTGCTACAAGCATGATAGGGTATGAAAATAAAATCGGTTTGAAAACCCTAAATCTGAAACCCTACTTACCCTAGGGTTTTCTAGGGTATGGGATTTAGGGTATCCCGGGACCCTAAAACAAGACAAAAAGTGGTATGAACTCCCTATGTGCTACAAGCATGATAGGGTATGAAAATAACATCATTTTGAAAACGCTAAATCTGAAACCCTACTTACCCTAGGGTTTTCTTGGGTATGGGATTTAGGGTATCCCGATACCCTAAAACAAGACAAAAAGTGGTATGAACTCCCTATGTGCTACAAGCATGATAGGGTATGAAAGTAACATCATTTTGAAAACGTTAAATCTGAAACCCTACTTACCTTAGGGTTTTCTAGGGTATGGGATTTATGGTCCGAAATTCGAATAATACGATCGATAATGAACTTAAGATTACATTATATATAGTATAACCAATATTTGAATAATAAGATAATTGAGTAATAATTACACAATACTTAGTATAAGCGATATTTGAACAATACAATAATGAAGTTGTGATTATATTATACTTAGTTTAACCGATATTCAAACAATACGATAATGAAGTTTTGATTACATTATACTCAGTATAACCAAAATTTGGATAATACGATAATGAAGTTAAAATTACATTATACTTAACTCATTATTTTCATACTCTATAATCTTGAAACTCATAGAGCGTCCATAACCTGTCTTGTCTTGTTTTCGGAGTCTTAGAGATCTTAAATTTCATATCTTGAATATATAATTTTTTTTAAAATTTAATACAAAATAAAAATAAATAAAATAAATATTAATTTTTTATTAATTTTTTTTAATATTAAAAAAGCCATGCTCACGCATTGCATGAGCGTGACTTTTAAAAAAAAAAAAAAATTTAATATTTTTTTTTACTTTGTCACTAAATGTGAGCGTATCAAAGAGTCTCGCTCACACTTTGCGTGAGCGGGACTCTTTGATACAGATACCCGTTCAATGGGTCTCGCTCCCGCTTCGCGTATACGTGAGTGTGCTCGCGCTCTCGCTTTCTGTCGGCGTGAGTAGTTGAGCTTATTTAGTGGAAAAAAATGAGTGTAGCTAGCACCTCTTATTAACCTTTATTAACACTTGTTAATTGCAAATGTTTATCTACCTCTACAATTCAAGTAAATCCCTTCTCATTCCCCTCTTTACGCTACACGTCAACCCTTTTAGATTCCTTTTTTCACTATTTTTTAGGTTCATACACAATATGCAGGTTTTTGTAAAAAAAAAAGCATCTTTTTAAATGTTGAAAATTACAAAAAATCAGTGTTGTATGTGCAATACACAAATGCACAGATGCTTTGGATGTGCAAACTATGGATGCATAAACACTACAAATGTGCAAATCATGAAATCGTAGACAATGTTGACATGCAAAAAAAGCACACGCACGTAGAGGTGTCAAACACGTCAGGTTCAGGTTTAAGCATATCGAGTCAGCGCATTTACTGGCCGAGTCATTGCGGGTCAGGTACGGGTTCGGGTCGACCCAGCGGGTCGAGAGCGCCATGTCAAAATTTTATAAAATGAATATTAAAATAATATTTTAATTAAAACAAAAAATCAAAAAAATATTATTATATAATATTTTAATAATAAAATATATTATAATATTTAATATATAAAATATACACACATTTGTAATGACCAACGAATCAATGACCCAACCCAAAATTTTTTGGGTCGAACGAGTCGGGTCACTTTTGACCCAATACTTTTCAGGTCGGGTCTCAACCCAAAAAACACGGGTCAGGTTTGTGGGTCGGGTCAAATTTTGATAGTTCTACACGCACGTCATCCAGTGATATGCTATTTAAATAAGCACATGAACTATACATGAGCAAAGCCAACATGTTCATCAACCATGTCTAAGCAAACCAACAACCCACATTAAGTTTTGACGTGCATGGGTTAAATCGATTTGTTTTTAAATTCATTCATGTATTCTATTTATCCTTTATTGTTCGTACAACAGTTACAAACTTAGCAGCTTGGGTAAAAAATGATAGTCATTATTAACCCTAATATTATATGGAAATTACACGTTATAATAGAACAAACCTTTATTTATTCTCAATTACATAAATCCAAATATCACAACAAAACTTAGAAATCGGGTTTTAACCCACTCTTCAAACCTTTATGTTATTAAAGTGCCACTGGAAACAATGTCAATCGATAGTGATATAAACAAGGTGGATGAGCTACGTAGTATACATCACATGGTATGTTTCGATATGTAAGTATGATTGTCAAGTACTTATTGGTTTAATCACTTCAAATGAAGTGGTAAAAAGCTCGTTTTACCTAATAGTTGAAGACTTAAGAGAAAAATGATTAGGTTGTCCAATTTTCAAGAGCAATCTTTACAACTCATTAATGTGATGTGACTTAAAATATTCAAACAAAGATTATTGATTAACAAAATTCAAAGGTTATAATGACACACAAGCCTATATTTCGAATATTATTGAATAGAACGAAGGAATATAATAAGGTATAAAATTGTATGACATATTTTTTGCAAATAACATAATTTTTCTTACAACATAATATATAGATGAATTACAGAAGTATAGTTTAAAAAATTGAAATATAAAAAAAATGTCATAAAAGAGTTGCAGATAAACATGATATAATTATTATATCACAAAAGTATAATAATGATGTGGAAAATTATGAAAACGAAACGTGTCAATGATGATGCGGCTTTATGAGGGGGACATACGGCCTTAGATAGTAAATATTTTAGTATTATAAAATTTAGATTTAGATTATAATAATATAAATTATGAAATAGATACATTAAAGTAGGTAGAAAATAAACCAAATTATATAAAACCTTAAAGGGCATGAAATTTAAGGTTTAGGGATGAAAATTAGGAAAATTATATATTTAGTAGGGATCCCCGCGTGTTTCTCCATTCCCGCACCGTGATTAATTTTTTTCTCCGGCCTCGACCTGTTGCGAGGAATCAACGTGATGATAATCCTCGCAGATTACCATCCCTAACTTTACTATTGTATATAGATAATAGATTAAATGAAAATATTAGTTGATATATAATGTTAAAATAACTAATAGTAACTAATCAAATCCTATTAGAAATGTCTACCAAAAACTCCTATTATGAAATCATCAATTCGTTATATATGGTCAATTCATATTTTAAGAGGGAGAAGAAAATCACTCAATATACACACAACAATGTATAAGGAAATACTGAATATATATACACAATAAAAAATTTCTATAAAAGTTGTATTAATGGCTAGCGGAGTAGGTAGGGTGGCACACCATTACACCACCTTAAGCAAGTATATAAATACGCGTGTAGTGACATACACATGTAGAAAGCAATATAAATTTGATTTTTATATAAAATTAAATGAGAAAGGTATTAGTGATAGGTTCAGGGTTACATTAGGAAGAAATTAGTGCTAGATTTAGGATATAAATTTTTAGTTTGTAATTAAATATATTAAAACAAAGTGAAAAATGAGAGAATGACACGTGAGTACGTGACAAATTTTGAAGTGACTTAATTATGGGGTGTCATGTGGCTTAATTAGGTTCTAGTTTAGTGTATATATAGTAGATTGTTGTGGAGTTTTATATTGGTAATATTTGTTATTGATTTGTGTGATTCATTTGTATGTAAATGAGGAAGTGATTAGTTTATTTATGTGATTGATTTGTATATAAATTATGAAATTTATGTAAATTAGAAAGTAATTAGTTCATTTGTGTATGTGATTGATTTGTATCTAAACTAGGAATTAGTTTAGGATTATGATACAAATCATTTCTATATAAATTTAGATTTTTAAAATTTTAATTCTAAGAAAATGACATATGACATCTTTATTGTAGGGGTGCCATGTGACATAATGAGGTTTTGTTTTAGTAGATATATATTAAATTATTATAGATCTGATAATCACAATAACGATTCACTTTGTGGGAGCTTATAGAATTTTAATTGAAGTTTATAGTTAAATTTAGTTTAATCAGAATCATAATTTTTTTAGGGAAATTCCTGTTGGTGCCCCTGTGTTTAGGGTTATTTCTGTTAGTGTCCCACGATTAAGTTTTTTTCCTGTTGGTGCCCCTAAGGTTTGGGTTTGTTTGTTTCGTAACCAAACTTTTTCATGTTTGTACCATTCTAGTTCAAATTGATTAAATCCAAGTCTACCATTGTGTTCCTCGCCCTCAAATTAGTAAGATTTGACTCCTAAAATACCCAAATCCATGTCCAAACCATGTCGATTTGAATTCCGAAGCAACAATCCGTTTCGACCTTAAGAATTCAAATCGGAATGGTTCGAGTATGGATTTGAGTGTTTTAAGAGTCGAATCCTACTAAGTTGAGGTCAATAAACATAGTGATGAGCTTCTATTTGATCAATTTGAACTGAAATGATACGGATATGAAAAATTTCGGTTACAAAGCGAACAAACCAAAACCTTAGGGATACCAACAAGAAAAAACTTAATCGTGGGATACCAACATGAATAACCCTAAACTCAGGGGCACCAACAGGAATTTCCCATTTTTTTAATTGTCTTAATTATCTTAATTCTTTTTCTATGCCAAAATTTTGGTATTAATTTTTTATTTATTAATTTATAGGGTTCCGTATTACAAAAGCTATAATTGTCGAAAATACCTATAGAGTTGATTTAAATCTCAACCGGATCCGAACTCGGGTAGGAATAAACTATACAAGTAGATTAATACGTAATTTACTTTCCTAAGTCCTAAAGATACTCTAGTCCATTATTATAATCTATTTTGTAGTCCATTTATTTTGATTGGAAAAAATGATTTATGAATATCAGATATGATTATTGAGTTTGGATCATATGCGGAGCACTCTTCCCGTGCGAACGTGCGGAGCATGCACTTTAGGGCCTTATTTGTGCACTTTAATGTCTTATTTGTGCACTTTTTCAAAAAAATAATAATTCTTGTACAAATTGTTTTCAAAATATTTTTCAATTTTTTTGCAAAAGTGCACAAATAAGGCTCTAAAGTGTACAAATAAGGCCCTATAGTGCATGCCCGCACGTCCGCACGGGAAGAGTGCTCCGCACCGGAACCGCACTCTATCATTATTATATTTTGAAAGAAATTATAGAAAAAAATCAATTGAGCCAATCAAAATGAATGAACCAAAAAATGGGCTAGCAAAATGGACTAGAGGATCTTTACTTGTAACTTGTAAGAAATCGTAAAGATGATCTAGTCCATTATTATAGTATACTTTGTGGTCCGTTTGCTTTGATTTGTCAAAATGATTTAATAATATCAAATATTATTATTATATTTTGAAATAAATAATAGGAAAAGTTCAATTGAGCCAATGGACTAGCAAAATGGACTAGATGATCTTTACTCGTAAGTAATCCTAAAGTTGCTCTAGTCCATTATTATAGTCTATTTTGTGGTCCATTTGCTTTGATTGGTCAAAATGATTTGAGAATATCAAATATGATTATTATATTTTAAAAGAAATAAAAGAAAAAACTCAATTGAACCAATCAAAATGAATGAACCATAAAATGGACTAGCAGAATGGACTATAGGATATTTATTGGTAAGTAAACCTAAAGATGCTCTAGTCCATTATTATAGTCGATTTTGTGGTTCATTTGCTTTGATTGGTCAAAATAATTTAAGAATGGTGTTTGATCAGGTAAAAATGATTATTATCGTGTAAAATGAGAATGATGTACATACAAGCAAAAACTTATGCACATACAGACAAAAAATTATGAATTATAAAAATTCATACACTTACAAGCAAACATTTATGCACTTTAGAATATGCACAAGATTTTATTTGTTGTGCTTAAGTTTTTTACTACGTGAGCGTGAACTTGTGCACATTCGAAAAGTGCTATGTGCATGAGTTTTTTTTTTTTTTTTTGATGACGAGGGAACCCACCATTTGCGGGGTGGTAAACCCCTGAAATCGTGACCCAGCCGGCAAGCGCCACGATCCAGGTAAATCGGCTTGCGCCGACCGGCTTGACCCAGCGGCAAGGGACACAATAAAACTCTGGGGATTGCATCCAGAGGAAAGGGGGGCAGGCAGGGATCGAACCCGGGACCTGCCCTTACCCCCTCTGTGCCCTTACCACCAAGCCACCACCGAAGTGGCCTATGTGCATGAGTTTTAAAAGTACATATTTTTGCATAAACTTTTGCTTATAGGTGTATTATTCTCATTTTACACGTAATAACCATTCTCACGTGATTTATGCCTTTTAAGAATATCAAATAATGTCTCATTCATTTTAATTTCTGGAAATATATATTTAAATATTTAGTAGAAAAAGAATTATAAGCAATTAAAATAATTAATAGACATTTGAGACACCAAAATAATCAAAATAATAACAAACATTTGAGACACCAAAATAAAACACACAAATCATAATGTGAAATATCTACCAATAGAATTGATACAAATTGTACCGAATCCAGCACTATTAGAATTGTAAAAAAGTAAGCAATCATGAAAGAAAAAAACACTCCCAAGGGGAGCAGGGAGCCAGCCCAGCCCAAAAGTAGCCCTTATCCTGCCGCTCCGACTGAGTCCTAACTCCCGCCGCTCCGACCGAGCCTAACCCCGCCGCTTTGACCGAGCCCCCGCTCTGCACCGAGCCTCCTCCGCCGCCGCCGAGGACAAGGATTGTCCGAGTGCTCCAAGCCCAGATCCCGCCTTGGTCCGAACCATTCCCACCCGCTCCGACCGAGCCCGATTCCGCTATGAGTTTCCGCTCCGACCGACCCCCGCCGCCGCCGCCGCCGGTGACATGTTGGCGAAGGAGGGAGGTGGCGCCGGTGTTGGCCTCTCCTATATTTTTGTTTTTTGTTTTTTGTTTTTGTTTTTTGTTTTTGTTTTTTGTTTCTTTTAGTTTTTTGCTTCCTTTGTTTCCAGATCTGGTTTTTGTGCTTTTGTCAATCAGATCCTTTGTCTGTGTGGTTTCCGTTGGTCTTGACTTCATGAGATGCATTCTTTGGTGAAGGGAGCTTCCTAGACGGTGAATCGAGTTGTAGTTCCGGGCTAGGTCAAGGATGTTCATCCTTCCGACGGTGCAGATTTTGTCTGTGCTTTACTCACCTTTCTTCTGGGTTCTTTTGCTTTCTTCTTCTTATGTGTTTCTCTTTTTGTTGTTTTGTCTATTTTCTATTTGTTAGTGTTTTGTGTTTGTTTGTTTGTTGTTTTGTCGGTCTTCCGGACATCCGTTGTTTTCAGCCTCTCAAAGCTTGTAACTTTGAATTGTTACCTTATCAAAAAAAAAGAATTGTTAAAAAGTAACCGAATCCGTTTTACCGACCTGACCGACCCGCTTTTGCACCAACTGAAGATTATACGTCAAATGTATTACCTTCCTATATGATTATACATCTTTGACCGAATGTATGTAATTAATCTGATCAGATTTTTTGAAAGTGATGGATTAATTTGTTTCTTAATGTATGTAATTAATCTGATCAGATTTTTTGAAAGTGATGGATTAATTTGTTTCTTAATTCTTATAGTTCAAGGTTCAAAAACGTCTCGAAGGACGAGGGAGGGTCAAGTTGGCTTCTCTAGTTGTCCAATGACCCCATTTTGGAGAGTTAAGATTGGATGAGATGGTGAGAGAAATGTGTATTTTGATATAATTAACATTTTAAAATTAAAATAGCGCAGTATACATAGTCAAGCCTGTATAAATTGATTTAACACCGAATTGCAAAAATACCCCAAATGCATTAGCGAGTTGCATATATATCACTTTGACATTTTGTAACGCGTTAATGGAGAAAGATGGAGGAGGGAGTAAGTAAGAAAATGTGGAGATGGACTTCAAGAGTAAGTAAGAATAAATCGAGAAAGATAGAGGAGTTGAAGAGTCGCCTTCTGGGGAAGAAGAAAATGTCTGATAACAATGATAGATGTTTGCAGAGTCGCCTTCTTGGGAAGGAAAAAGAAGAAATATGGAGGGAATTTTGGAAGGTAAACACGGAGGGGCTTTTGGGAGAATTCGAACTTCGAAGAAAGGTAAATCTGTGTATGTCTTATGCTTTTTATTCTAAATTAAATATTATTAAAACGGTCAAATCGGAGAACAAATAATATTACAAAATAATTTTGTACCCTAAAACAACAGAAAAAAGGATATTTCCGACAATAGGAGTATACAATGTGACAAATAACATATGTGCAACACTGACAATTACCCTAGATTTCCAAAACAACACTGACAGGAATTTTGAACAACACTGGCAGGAATTTTGAACAAGAAATGCAACAACCAATATTGCTACAATTCCAAAACAATCTCAACACAACTTATTGTCAACAATACAAGTCAATTCTAGCGAAAACCCCCCAACAAGGAATCATACAACACTAGCACTATCCCAACTACAGTGAAGCTTACATGAAAGTGAATAACATATCCTCCACTAGTCAAACCAGTTCATATCGAATATACTATCGGCTATCCTTTTTCTGTACTCATCCACAAATTTGTCACCCACGTTCACGATGTTTTGACATCCGAAACTTAGCATTTCTATGTACTTGATCGTGAAGACGCTACAATCGCCCCTGCACACAAGTAAAAAATGTAGTTGGTTTACTGATATTATAACCAATTTCACACAAACAAATGAACAATTTATGTAAACAACTTACCCTCTCTTGTTTCTCTCCAATGTAGGAACACAAGTCACATTTAGGGGATTTCCCCGCCTATGTTCATAAATTGTTGCCAAAGGCTCATATTGTGCTATCATGACAGGAAGAATATATGTCAACTCTGCAAGGAGCCTATGGACTTCCGACAATTTGAACAAATTGACGTCGGGATCGTATACAGTGACACACCATTTACTTAGTTGTATCTCCAGAGCTACCCAATGTTTGTCCTTGAAATTGAAGGGGAGGTATATACGATCCACATCCTTCCAATCCTTCCCATAAATTGCAGGCAGTTCCCCACGTAGGTATCTCATCTTACCTTCATTAGCAACATAACTTTGCTTATCTGATAACCATCTATTCATTTCCTTATCCAAATTACGCTGAAACCAGGTGTCCAATATTGCCACTGGTTTGTCACTCACGTGATACCCAAGATAATACATACATTCGTACAAGTGCTACAAACCAAAAATATATGTCATACCACAAATTTGCTGCATGCCACGATAATTTATATAAAAAATGAACGGAGCTTACATTAGATTTCAGCCACCCCTTTGGTTGCAACAATGGCTCAAAAAACTCCCTCTTTAGATATTCTCCAGTTGGAGAAACAATTTCCTCACTGCATCATAACATGGTTTAATTAACACCTCAAACATACATTCATATCTTCAAGACAGGTTCATATAATCAAGACAGGAGGGACAACTTCCTAACCTTTCCTTCGAGTCTAACCAACACTGGAATTTATTCATGTTTGAAAATCCTTTGGGCGTTGAAACCTTGTATCGTTTGGGATTATCGGCTACTCTGGACAGTCCTCTCTTCCTGACAGGATGGTCCTTCAGTTCACCAGTTGTATCAATTGTTTTTGTTGAGCTGCTTTTTCTTGTTGAGAGTCCAATTGATTCTTTGGTAGACTCTCCTTCCACCTCAGCTTGTTTTTGCGTCTGCAAATAAGTTTTTTCATAAATAACATGTTGGTGATCTGAGGGACCATCCTGTCAGGATGGTTTATTGATGCATACCTCAACTCCTCTTGTCCTCCCTATTTTATTTTTCGCCTCATTCTGAACTGCGCCATCTTCATCATCCATCTTCTTTTCTGAGCGAGTCTTCCTTGTCACTACTTTTCCTTCCTTGCGATTACTTTTCCCCTCATCCTGTATTGCACCCTCAACATCATCTCTCTGAACTGCACCATCTTTATCATCCTTCTTCTTTTTTGAACGAGTCTTCCTTGCAACTTGCTTTCTTTCTTTCTTATCGTCTTCTTCTTTTGTCATCGTTTTTCCATTTTCCCCTTCATCTTCTACTGCACCCTCAACATCATCTCTCTGAACTGCACCATCTTCATCATCCTTTTGCTCTCGATAAACAACCATGCTTCCTAAATTGCCATTGTCGACTTTAGTGGCACCTTCATCATCGTCATCCTATAGGGGATTTGAATCAGACCCCCCCCCCCATTCTATCCATTCCGACATCCTCATCACGACCATGTACACCATTCTGCTTCAATAAATTACAAGTTAGATTTAACTCAAAAGAATAATCAGTAAGTGCACCATTCTATAATGTTTGTCAAAAACAGAGCTTTATGCATAACTAAATTACAATTCAAAATGACATTACTATTCTACACAAGTACAAATGCTTGAGCTTCCACGACATATATATATCTAAGTTCCCAAACATAACTTAATAACGATTGTTGACAGTTATCTTACCTCCCCTTCCTCTTGTTCATCATTTGTTGAACCTGACTTGTTGAATACCCTCTCCTTGATCATCTGTTGCATTATGCCCAAGGTTTTATTCATAGCGCAAAACCTTGCGTCCACTTGGTTTTCCAAATTAATCATACGCTCATGAAGCTCTTTCATAGCGCACATCACCTGTCTTGCATCCAGGCCCGAGGACTTTGTAGCAGGGGCAGAGTCCGAATCATTCTTTCCTTTTATTCTACCATTGATAGACCTCTTATTACTTAGCTCGAATTTCTCAACTGCCTTGTCAAAGTAAGTGTCCTTCACTTCCCCATAAAATTTGCATTCTTTTAAGACCTTCACCTCTGCTTCTTCCTCTATCAACACCACATTTGGAATAAAACGGGATGTGGCCTTCCCTAATAAAGACTCCACAGCCGTCGCATCAGGTTGTGAATCTGATGACCATCGTAGACCGCATGGGTAGGCCTCCTTATCCACCAAATGTGCAAACGCTGAAGCAATTGGTTTAACAGCTTCAAACAGCCAAACCTGAACAGCCAAACCATCAATATATTATAACTACAATACCAACTTCAATACAATATACATTACATCCTGTCATGTTACCTGAAAGGCCATTGGCAACCCCTTGAGTTTGTAACCCAACCTTGCACTTGAGTCTCTGCTTGTTTCAACCGTTTCCAATCTATTCTTCACCGTTGAACTCAATCCCTGGTGAGTTTCAATGTAGCTAACCCTGCCCCATGGGAATTTCGTGAATCGATCGATATCAGCCAATAATTTCACATGACCTGTGCTTATGCGAACTTTTTTCTCAACCCCAAGAATGACGCCCTCTAATATAATCAATAATTCCATCTTATATTTCAAAGGGCTATCAAGCTGTGTACGCATAAATAAAAACTCGAGCTCAGCCAACGTCAAATTCCGTACATCAAATAACTCTTTCACGGCATTTTTATCCGGGTTCAGCTCATTATCTTTCATTCTGTGGCAGCATAACCCCGTCACAAGTGCAAATTCCTTCATTGAAAAACGCAGCAGCTGTCCTTGCAGGTCATACCACGTCTCCCACAACTTCCTCGTTTCTACTTGACGGAATAAAACGTAATGTACAAGCTGACATGAAAAGTTTTGGCGACGAACCATCTTCACAGTAGGTCCAAATGGACCATCTATTATCCTCTGCCAGTCCACAGGGGTGAGGCATTTCTCAATAAGATTCAGCAATTCACGCCGACAGTTTTGGTTGACTCTGTCGATGAACTTTTTCCCTTCAAATCTCATTAAATGACTCTAAAAAATACAAATTATACAAGGTCAATAAATACAAAACGAACTTAGACTTAAACACAAACTGACAGGATGTCAACTATGGAAAACTACACACAATTAGCTAAACAAAATTTACCTTTTTACCCATTTTAATCTCCTCCGTTTCAATATGGAGAACTACACCACTTCAGCTGCACTGGGGGAGATAGACAAACAACATAAAATATCAACATTTAAGCTTTTTCTAAGCACCTAACTCAACATACTCAGTTGTAGAGATCACACGAGAAGACAAGGAAGTTGCAAGAGTAAGAGAGCTATAATATCAGGAAAATATAAACATTATAATTTCAAGTAAGGAAGATAATCTGACATTCATGACAATCAAATTGATAATTTCAACAATAACACTATACGATGTGACAAATATTTCATCAACGCTGACAAGAAATGTTGAAACAATGGTAATTCCTGCAATTGTGACAAAAACAAACATAATCTGGCATTCTCATTTTACAAACACGGATTTCACAGGTTTATACAATTCGCTGCATTCAACCTCACTTCCTCACTTCATTTCAACTCAAACAACAGCGAATCAACCCTAAAAACCAAATGAAGAGCAACAGAGCAACCCTAAAATGGCATTACTTGACTTGAGCTCTGAAAAACTTGACATACCTACCTCCAACAATAAGGGCCTTAATCGGAGCAACCCAAATGAACAACAAGGCTCGAAGGAGATAGACAGAAGAGGCAGATGAATCGGATTCGCGACCGAATCGCAAGGGCCTTAATCAGAGCTCAAGCGGCGATGGGATTAAGCTACCTCGAACGGTGAAGAAGGGTTTAAGCTACCTTGAACGGTGAAGAAGGGTTTAAGCTACCTCGAACGGTGAAGAAGGGTTTAAGCTACCTCGAATGGGTGAAGAAGGGTTTAAGCAAACAAACCTGGAAGAGAAACCTTCACGCCGGAATCGGTTAAATTCGCCGGTAAAAAAATAGATCTACACTCTGCCAGAGAAGATGGACATTCCGTCGGAAAATATCAGATCTGGGAGAGAGGCTTGGTTTTTTTTCCTGTTGCGAAATTTTCAGATTTCATTTGGGATTTCAAAATTATTTGGGATTTGCTTTTTTCGCATTTAAAATAGTGTCATATCATATTTTATTTTCCAAAAGAAAAGGTAAAGTCAGATTTTAATTTATCTTTTTATTTGTGGGGTATTTTTGCAAAAAACAAGCCAAAAATAAGTCAATAGGGTATATTTGCAAAAAATAAAAGTACTAGGGTAGAATTGCAAAGCCATATATGATTTGGGGCATTGGTTGCTATTTCTCTTGATTTAATAAGTTTTCATAATAAAATAGTATTTCTGACCGGACAAGGGTAATTGCTATTTTTTTAATACTTTTTTTACATATTTAAAAACTAGGATGTAAGGAAGACTCAACCTAAATCATCCATATGGGCGATCTTAATAAATTCCTTTAACATATGGTGATCAATGTTCCCTGTATGCCATACATCGCCGTTTACAATTTGCGCTCTATATAAGTCTATATTGCAATTCTTGGAGGTATGAAGTCTGTCACTTGGTTTGCCTCTCTTTATCAGTGTTCGATCTTGGCCTCTTCAAAGTATGTAAGGAAGTGCCGAACATCCGCTATAATGAGCCCAATTGTAGGGATTTAGATGCTTAAAGCGGAATTTCAAGAAAACGTTTCTCCTAACATCTAACCAAGGATCTCATGCATAAACTAAATAGATCATAGATAAGAAGAATTAATTACCTCTTGATGCGTGTTTGAATCTTCCTAGAATGGGGAGATTAGAGCCTCAAGTGTGACTCCTCTAGTTGGTCCACCCGAGTATGGATCTGGATCGCCTAGGGCTCGATTCCTAGAACGAGGAACGAAGGCGAACGAGGGAGAACTCCAGGGAGAGGGGGCAGCCGTGTGGTTTGTGTATTGGTTAGGGTTTTCTCCTAGAAATCCCTCCTTTTATAATACCAAATGTAGATATATTATTTTCTAAATTAGTATATCTTTTATTATCAGTAATAACTCTTTATTACTTAATAAGCCTTATCTTCCAAGTTATATCATATATAACTTTATATTATATACTTTATGTAATATGTCTCCCAATAAACTGATCCGGTCCATAAACTCTAAGGGTGTGACCTCGTAGGACCCGATAATAATAGCAATAGACTTTATAACATATAGTCCATAAATCATAGTTGGCTTCTAGCAAAGCACTATGACTACCTAAGATAACCGGATTATGAATCTCCATAAATGGTCTCACTTCATAATTAGTAATTGCACCTTTGATTAAAGGACACGATTCCTTCAATCTCCCACTTGTCCTTAAAACAAGTGTGCAATGTTAAAATTCCTTTGTCACTTAGTGTCTTATTTGACTATATGATGAAACTCATCTTTACCGCCAAATACGTTTCTTGAACTCTTGAGATCAAACTGTCAATACAGATGATTACTAATAATCCATCTGAGCATGGCCATGCGCTTTCACAGTTCTCACTCTTCAAGTGGCCGAGATACCAATCATTTCCAAATGTATCGTGGTATACACAGAATAGGAGGACATATTCAATCTTGTAAGACTACAACTCCCACTTAACTTTTGGCAATCCCAATCACTGTTTTTATAACTGCCTATTACGGTCAGCGTTTGACAGCGTCAAAGACATACCAGCAGTCAAATGATAACTATATCATACTCATGTCTAAGGAACTCACTAATCATGAATAATCCTAGAACTCCGCAGTAAAGTCCCGAGGAGTCCTAAGATCGGTCTGTCCGATATGTATCGGTATACAAATCTATGTAATCGATTAGACATCTCTATGTCTCTATAACACATGAAACCCGATGTTATCAATCAATCTCACAATATGGTCTTTTGATTAAGTCATTTGTATCCAAGTTAACGACTTAGACCATGGACTTCTAACAATTTTATAATTTCAGTTCACTTAATGGGGTTTCATTTACCAAAACAGTTTTGATGAGCCCATTTGATAATTATTAAATTGTTTGGTGATGCGCCCCTGCCCACCATGAATGCCACAAAGGAAGAAGAGGCTATGAGCATTTGCTCAGAGGGACCAATCACAAGATCACGCGCCAAAGCCATCGTCAACGCGACGCAATCCTTGGTTACTCGCGTTGTCGCCAGCCAAGGCACCCAAGAGACCGCGTTCTCTGTCTGTCTTCTCTCAACCATCCAATGAACGCGTTCTTTTTGAACTGAATGTAATCTCGAGACATTATTGTTTTGTTATTTTTTTGGGGGCGTGTGCACCACGCATGTCGCGTGGGCCGGCCCACTATTCGAGATTCGGCCCATCCGAGTCCCGTGACCTAGAATAAAAGGACAACTCGTTCTTCTGTATTAGGTTACGTTCCTTTTAATCAAAGCCTGAGTATTGAGAGCCATTTGCCTCCTCCCCTTTGATCGAACGTCAAACACCTCTCTGACTTCTCATCTCTTTCACTGCGCTGCCGACGCTACGTCCACCACTCGATCTTTCGAGTCCATCCCCTCCGCTGTCGATGCTACGACAATCACTCGATCCCTCGAGTCCATATCATCCGCTGCCGACGCTACGGCCAAGTACTCGATCTCTTTCAAGTCGATCTTCCTCACGCGCCAGCCTCCAAACACTGCGTTCCTTCATCCCAATCCCCGTGCGGCTTCCCAAACAAGATCAGAGATCCTTCACCACTAGTAGGAACGCATCAACTAGCATCAGAGCCTTTGATCTTGTAAGTCGCTTATCAAGTTCTCAATTGTTCACGATTTTTTTTTACTCACCCATCATCCTTGCTTCCGCCATAATCACTGAATTTTTTTCTCTCTCATACACATTCTTGTCCCATCGGTTTCTACAAGAGAATCTCTTGACCGATAATTGTTTGATCACCTAGCGAAAATTGTGTGATTTGTTTGCATGAAATCTGCGTAATTAATTCGAAAATTGCCTTAATTGATCGCGTGAATCTCGCATTCATATCTTGCCATATTTGCTTGTGTGACCGTCATAAATCTGCATTACACTTTCTCTCTCCTATCGCGTAAATCTAGCGATTTCTTTCCTTAAGTTACTTAGCCGTTTATTTTTATTTTATTTTATTTTATTCTTATCCGATCTTCATTTAAGACTAAGATCTCGGATTTGAATTTCAAATTCAAAAAAAAAAAAAACAAGTCGCATATCAAAAAAAAAAAGAACGCGACTTTCAGAAACAAGAGAAGTAAAGCCAAAATAAGGCAATCTTCTCCCCTCAACGGCTAGGCTCATCTTGTTCACCTCTCCACCGTCTAGTGTTACGCGTGTAAGTGTGTCTTGTGTGTACGCGTTCTTTACGCAAGAGGTTAAGACTTATTTATTTTGGTTTCGTTGCTTTTGTTCTTGCATATCACACTTGCTTTGCTTGCCTACTAGCCGCCCTCAAGGACAAAATAACACGCCCTCCTACGTGAACACTTGTTACTTGCTCGTTGCTTGCTTGATCTTTGGTTGTGTTGTCTTTTGTTCATTTTTACTCGCGATGTCTGGTTACATTGTCTTAGGAAAGGAGTACGCGCCAAACACACCCTTGGTGCCACGACAAGATCAACAAAATGAAGCCCCCAGTCTGGAGCTCTCCGCGCCACAACGCGAGATACAGGAGTTACAGCGCCAACTTGCTCAACTCAAAGCCATATAGGAGTTACTGCGCCAAGTTGTTCAACGCGATGAACCACCCTCCACGCCGCGAGATAACAGATCGCGCCACAACGCGCGACAAGCTACTCCACCGCGACGTCCAAGTGGATACCCACGGCGCGACGAACATCGCGTGAGGACACCTGCCACAACACCCATCACGTACGATGTCCGTGACCACCTTGGCCACCAGAGTGCGTGCACACCACGCTATGACTCCTATGGCTATGGCTACACGACGCCAATGATCCATCATGCCTTTGAGGAGTTTGACGATGAGGAATTTGAGGACTCAGGTATGACCAATTCCGACTCTTATCACCCCTATCTTGGTGGTCCTTTTGAGTTGCAGGATCGGCCCGCAGACTGGATTCCGCCACTTCGGCTCAAGGTCCAATCCCACCAGTCATTCCAGGCCAACATGGAACATGACACACGCGGCCAGCGCTGCAAAGAAAGGACGCACGACTATCCTCAACGCGGCAAGGGAGATGTCCAGCTGCGACAGTGACGTCGCGCCGATTCCAACGCGTACCAACCAGCTATGATCGCGCACCACTACCAACGCCATGAAGTAGAGGCGCCCCACCAGCTCAACCGCCACACGCACTCATCTTGGCAACATCAAGGCCAACGCAGGTATGATCCTAACACTAGTCCCTCCCTTACTACTGATGTGCGTGTTCCAGTCTCAGGATCCACCGCATACAACCAAGGCAAGGATGCCAAAATTGCGACGCCCACTTCCATGGCGTCTCGCACGACCACGCCAAAAGCTCCAGCCCAGAGCACTGACCCCGCACATGATAGTGAATGAATCAAGTGTGGAGGACGCGGTCACTACCAAAGGGATTGTCCAAAAAAGAAGCAGATCCTCTTCTCCACTGTTGTCGCGGCAGATGAGTCTTCCGAGGATGAGACCATGCTTGAGTAAATTGAAGGATTCACCGACGACACCAAGGAGACCGACGCGTGTGAGGCTACCGCGCTCCATGCAGGCACATCATTGAGCCTCGTCACACGGCGCATTCTAACCATCAAGGAAGGCAACCTTGTCGACCAGCGCGAGAATCTCTCACACCCGCGTTGCTTGGTTAATAACGCATCGATAAGTGTCATCATCGATGGTGGCAGCTGCTTAAACATCAATAATGAGAAGGTGGTCAACCCTCTCAGCCTGCCAACCACACTTTACCCAAAACCATATGACCTACAAGGGATATCTTCAAGCTCAGGTAACACTGTCTCCCGGTAGTGTCTTATACCATTTTCCATTGGTCGCGACCCCATTTTATGTGATGTGATTGCAATGGACACCACCCATCTCTTGCTTGGGCGTCCATGGCAGTCCGATCGTCGCGTACTTCATGACTGGTATCTAAACACCGATGTGTTTACCTACCACGGGAAGCGCGTGACTTTCTTACCTATGTCTCTCTATGAGAATTTACAAAATCAGGTCGAGCGTGATCGAGAAAAGACTATGGAAGCAGCAAAGCCTGCGTCAAGATCAACGCGACGCTACTCAGATCCTGGAGATGCTTCCAACACCGCAGACCCTAGTAGCCGGACAACGCGTTCTTCTAAAGGGCACAAAGTCATTTGCAATGACCAAGCGCCCAAAGCGCGATCTAGAGGCCAAGACGGTGCAAAGACCGCGTTTAAAGGAACCTTAGAGCACAACTTGCTTCTTGGCCCTTCTTGCGACCAACATGCTACCTTGCACAGCAACGCGCCATGTTTCCTGTTGGTGCCAACGCATTGCACTCCAGAGACCCCCATGAGGGAAGCTTTGCCAGAAGCGCCTCCCCAAGCTCAACCACCCTTGCGTGGCATTCAACAAACAATCAACTGGGTGAATGGTGGCTATGTGCCACATCGCGGCCGCCGTCGATTCGTGTTCGAGACCGGAGACCTCCATTGGGTGCACTTGCACGAGTATGTGGAGCACAAGATCGATGTTGGTGAAGCAGGGACGCTTCACAACCAAGTAGGGGAGGGTGATGTGCCCCTGCCCACAATGAATGCCACAGAGGAAGAAGAGGCTATGAGCATTCACTCAGAGGGACCAATCACAAGATCACGTGCCAAAGCCGTCGTCAACGCGACGCAATCCTTGGTTACTCGCGTCGTCGCCAGCCAAGGCACCCAAGAGACCGCGTTCTCTTTAAAGCGTCTTCAACCAACCCAGAGAACGCGTTCTCTGTCTGTCTTCTCTCAACCATCCAATGAACGTGTTCTTTTTGAACTAAATGTAATCTCGAGACATTATTGTTTTGTAATTTCTTTTGGGGCGTGTGCTCTGCGCATTTCGCGTGGGCCGGCCCACCATTCGAGATTCGGCCCATCCGAGTCCCGCGACCTAGCATAAAAGGACAACTCGTTCTTCTGTATTAGGTTACCTTCATTTTAATCAAAGCCTGAGTATTGAGAGCCATTTGCCTCCTCCCCTTTGATCGAACGTCAAACACCTCTCTGACTTCTCATCTCTTTCACTCTGTCACCGACGCTACGGCCACCACTCGATCTTTCGAGTCTATCCCTTCCGCTGTCGACGCTACGACAATCACTCGATCCCTCGAGTCTATATCATCCGATGCTGATGCTACGGCCAAGTACTCGATCTCTTTCGAGTCGATCTCCGTCACGCGCCAGCCTCCAAACACCGCATTCCTTCATCCCAATCCCCGCGTGGCTTCCTAAAAAAGATCAGAGATCCTTCACCACTAGTAGGAACGCATCATTTGGATACTTTATCTAATCCCAAGAAATGATTAAATGATAATATGAAACTCATATATAAATCAAGCATAAATGTCTGTGATAACAATAAACAAGATTTATCATAAAACAAACAATGTGTCTCAAAAGAACTGTCTAATGTGCTTGAGCCCCTTGGCCCGAGTGTGATTGTCATGCTTGGGCCTAGGCATGGGCTTGGTCAAAGGATCTGCAATGTTGTCGTCTGTGTGAACTTTTCACATCATCACGTCACCTCTATCAAAATAGTGTCTGATCATGTGGTACTTCTGTAGAACATGTCTGTATTTGGAGCTAGAGCTAGGTTCCTTGGCTTGAGCAATGACGCCATTGTTGTCACAATAGATGTCAATAGCTCTAGATGTGCTAGGAACGACACCGAGCTCGGCTATGAACTGCCTAATCCAGACAACCTCCTTGGCTGCTTCACCAGAAGAAATGTACTCTGCCTCCGTTGTAGAATCTGCTACTGTCCCTTGCTTCGAGCTCTTCGAACTAATGGCTCCTCCATTCAGAATGAAGACGTATCCAGACTGAGATTCAAAATCATCTCTGTCTGTTTGGAAACTTGGATCAGTATAGCCCTTGACGACCAACTCGTCATCACCTCCAAATACCAAGAGATCATCCCTAGTCCTTCTCAAGTACTTCAGGATGTTCTTGGCTACACTTCAATGTGCATCACCCGGGTTTGATTGGTACCTTCTACACATACTCAAAGCATATGCAACATCTGGGCGAGTACAAGTCATTGCATACATGATGGATCCTATGACTGAGGCATAGAGAATCCTGCTCATCCTCTCAGTTTCACCAAACTCTTGCTGAGATGTAAGCCATGCTGCATAGGCAGGAACCCTTTCTTAGAGTTCATCATATTGAATCTATCAAGGACCTTATCTATATAAGTTCCCTGACTCAGACTAATAAGTCTCTTAGATCTATCTCTATAGATCTTAATGCCTAGTATGTACTCAGCCTCTTCCAAGTCCTTCATTGAGAAATACTTCTTAAGCCACTTCTTAACTGTCTCCAATATAGGAATGTCATTCCCAATGCGTAATATGTCATCTACATATAGAACTAGGAAGGCCACTTTGCTCCCACTAAACTTCTTGTAGACACAAGGCTCTCCTTCGCATCTGATGAAGTCAAACTTTTTGACCACTTCGTCAAAACGAAGATTCCAACCCCTGGATGCTTGCTTAAGTCCATAGATGAACTTCTTAAGCTTGCATACTCTCCTAGGGTTTTCTGGATCCTCAAAACCTTCTGGTTGCATCATGTATACATCCTCTTCTAAATATCCATTTAGAAAAGCGGTATTGACATCCATTTGCCAAATCTCATAATCATAATTAGCGGCAATCGCTAGGAGTATTCTAATGGACCTGATCATGACGACCGGTGAGAACATTTCATCATAGTCAATACCATGAACCTGTCTAAATCCTTTGGTAACTAGTCTTGCCTTATAGACAGAAACGTTTCCATCATTGTCTGTCTTGATCTTAAAGACCCATTTGTATCCAATGGGTTTTACCGCATCAGGCAAATCTATCATGTCCCAGACTTGATTCTCAGACATGGAGTCCATTTCGGATTTCATGGCTACCAGCCATTTCTCGGAGTCAGGGTCCGCCATTGCTTGCATATAGGTCGCAAGCTCGCCGTTCTCTAAAAGTAGAATGTCAATGCTAGCAGTCAAGACGTAATCCTCATATCATGTAGGATGCTGCCTTGGCCTGTCTGATCTCCAAAGTGGTCCAACAATAGGAGAGACTTCAGTAGAAGGGTTGACCACATCAGTATACGGGACCTTAGGTGCTTCATCTACTTGAGGATTTGCATCTTGAATCTGGGCGGTTTCCCTTTGAGAAGGTATGCCTCCAAAGTCAAGTTCCTCAGTGACATCGTCTATGTCCTCGTATTGTTGGGTTTGTTGCTCAGCTTGAATCTCATCAAGGTGAATATTTCTCCCACTTGGCTTCTTGGAAAAGAAATCCTTTTCCAAAAAAGACACTATCCCGAGCAACAAACACTTTTTTCTCAGCGGGATTGTAGAAATAATATCCCCTTGTTTCCTTGTGGTAACCTATAAAGAAGCATTTGTCTGATTTTGGTGCTAGCTTATCAGATAGTAAACGCTTTACATAAGCCTCGCATCCCCAGACCTTCAGAAATGACAAGCTAGGAACTTTTTCATACCATGTCTCATGTGGTGTCTTGTCAACTGATCGTGAAGGAGTCCTGTTTAGTGTGAACGTAGCAGTGGTGAGGGCATATCCCCAAAAGGATGTAGGAAGATCAACAAAGCTCATCATTAAGCGGACCATGTCTAACAATGTCCTGTTTCTCCTCTCAGATACGCCATTCAGTTGTGGCGTGCCTGGTGTAGTCAATTGTGTTAGAATGCCACAACTTCTCAAGTGATGGTCGAATTCTTGGCTCATATATTCGCCCCCTCGATCTGATCGGAGTACCTTTATCTTCTTGCCAGTCTGTGTCTCAACTTCATTATGGAATTCTTTGAACTTTTGAAAGGACTCAGATTTATGCTTCATTAAGTAGATATACCCATATCTACTAAAATCATCAATAAATGTAATGAAGTATCGATAACCTCTCCTAGCTTATGTGCTCATAGGTCCACACACATCGGTATGTATGAGAGCTAAGAGTGCAGTAGTCCTCTCACTTGTACCAATGAAAGGTAACCTTGTCATCTTGCCCATCAGACATGACTCACATGTTTCAAATGATTCTAAATCAAATGACCTTAGGCTACCAACTGTTTGGAGTTCCTTCATGCGTTTGATGCTAATGTGACCCAAGCGACAATGCCATAGATTGGCTTCACTTATATCATTCGACTTTTGCCTCTTTGTATCAACGTTATAAATTTCAGATTTGAGATCCAGTATGTATAGTCCACTACTACTCATATGGGCTCGAGCATAGAAAATATCATTCTTATAAATGGATAAACAATCCTTAATGACAAAATCATAACCCTCAAGGTTCAAAACTGAAATTGAAATCAAATTCTTAGTAATAGAAGGAACAAAATAACAATTATAAAGTTCTAAAACTAAGCCAGAAGATAGAGGTAGACTATAATCTCCAATAGCAAGTGCAGCAACCCTTGATCCATTTCCAACGCGCAGATCTATCTCACCCTTCTGCAACCGTCTCCTATTTCTTAGTCCCTGCACATTCGAAATAATGTGAGAACCACATCCGATATCTAATACCCAAGAATGAGACTTGGTTGATAAGATTTAAGTAACGTAAATACCTGAAGTGGAGACTGTTCCCCTCTTCTTGTCTTTCAGGTATTTGGGGCAGTTCCTTTTCCAGTGCCCCTTAGCCTTGCGGTAGAAGTAGTCATGCTCAGCAGCCACCTTCACCTTAGGGGTGTTTCCCTTAGGTTGGACAACTTGCTTGCCCTTCCCTTGATACTATTGCTTCTTTTGGGGCCCTTTCTTAAACCCTTTCCCTTTGACCATTAGAACTTCCTTCAAATGGTCAACCATGACGTTCTGCTCAGCAGTTTTGAGCATCACGTGTAGCTCGTTGAGAGTCTTGTTCATGGCTCCCATGTGATACATCTGCTTAAAGTGGACAAATCCATCATGCAGGGAGTATAAGATCATATATGTAGCCGTCTCAATATTGTAGGGGTTACCTAGTCTAGCCATCTTGTCAAACAAGCCTATCATGTTGTAAACATGTGGCCCAACTGGTTTCCCTTTCTCGAGCTTGCTTTGCAATATGGACTTGAGGGTCAAATATCTCCCAATCCTGACCTGGTCCTTAAAGAGATTTCTAAGGTTTCTCATAATAGTATGAGCATCTTGATCCTCAAACCTATATTAAAGAGCAGATTCCATAGCAGCCAGCATAAGGCAAGTGACATTCATTGCCTTCTCGCATATTGCCTTGTGACGTGCCTTATCCTCATCAGATGAGGTGGCAATCAGCTCTGGGATGGGGGTTTCTAGGACATCCTCTTGTCCCTCAGACCTAAGAATGATTCTCAGATTTCTTTCCCAATCAAGGAAATTTGTGTCGTTCAACTTGTTTTTCTCAACAATTGAGCGGAGAGTGAATTTGAGGTGTTTAGAAGACATAGTAACTACAAAAAACGGAATAAAACATGCGGATAAATTATGCTTGACATGCAAGAACTTAAAATTTAGACAAGCTATAAATAGTAAGTTATTGCACATTCTACTCGATTAAATTGTCCCTTGTGAGAAAAATGATTCCAAGATCCTATCTTAGATGAAACTCGAGCATACTAAGGCACTTACCCAAGTCTCATGTAATCAAGGTAAGTAAACTCTAACACCTTATAACTCTTGGTTGATGGCCACAGCTTATGTAAGACTCATCCTTATGCCTCAAGATCCAAAACTAAGCCTTTTGGTCTCTTGTTGAGTGTAACCATATCAAGGCAGCATGCCCCTATTAGACATACCCGCACTATCCCAAGGTCAAGGAAGGACACCTCGCTAGGGCGAAAACTATCCAACGAATTCCAAGGGCCTCATGGTTATGACATGGAAATGCATTACCTCAATATTCTTTTAAGGGACTTAAGCATGCAGTGGTTGTCTATCTATAAGTGAACTAAATAGCATAAACAGACAAGCAAGCATGCAAAGTGGGAAATAGTAAAGCATTCAAGTAATGCAATAATAAATAATTAAATTTGTGATCCTAGTATGGCCCCTAAAGAGATCTAATCTTCAATAGTCTTGACTTTCTTAGATCACCATCATTCAGTCTTCATATGATCTTCTTCTTCTTGTCTTACATATAATTGAAATAAACTCTCTTGCAGAAATTTAAATTACAAAAATACATAACGATATGCAGATCGTGTACAAGAAAAACATAACGATGCGCACATCGTATTTATCTATCCTAATGTGGGTCATACTAGTCACCGCATGCAATAATATCATAATATTAAAGATACATGCAATAATAACATATAAAATTTTATCTAAATAAAACATGCTATTAATCCAAAATAAAAGTATAAACAGTTAATCATATTAACTATTTAATATAGAAACTGATTTCTTATTATTTTAATTCAATTAAATTGTGTATGGAATTAATATCTTATATTAATCATTAATTTGCTAAAATATGATGAATCTAATATTCCAAGATAATATTTAATTATGGTAACTCAAAACTTTACCAAATAAGATATCAAAATATCTAAAAATAATAATTAAATCTTTATTTACCAAATAACATATCAAATATCTTATTGAGTAAAATAAATCTAATTTATTAAGATAGAATATCCAATATCTTATCTTATTTTGGTAAATAATACCGTTTTAGGGTAATTTCTATCCAATCAGGAATTTACCCCAAAAACACAAAACCCTAATAACTATCCAAGTGGCCACCATGGGCCGCCTGTAGCCACCAATAATAAACCGCGGTCGCGGTTTGCCCTCTGGTTTGCTTCTGAATATGTATTCGAAGTGCAACCACCGCGGCACCACATAATAAAACCGCGGTCGCGGTTTTTGGACCGCGATCGCGGTTTGCCCACTGGGTTTGCCCTCGGGCCGCCAAGATGGTCCCGAACCATCTACACCGCTTAATTCCGGTGTTTCTCCCACTTAAAAATTGTAACTTTTACAACTCTTTGGTAGGAAAACTTATGGTAATGGTTTTTCATAAAATTCAGGCTTTTGATTCATAATTTAAGCATGAAAAAACAGATTTTTTACATGTTTGTTCATAATCTATACAACAAATTTGCATAAACTAATCAAAAGAATCAACTTTAGGGCAAAATAGCATGAAAATTCAGCAATTATACCCACGTGAATAGGCACGAATTTTAGCCTTTAATTATTATTTTTTTGTTTTAATCATACAAACTAATCCATACAATCAATCTCTACATAATTAAATCAAAATAATCATGAACATGCATCAAAATTAAAGACTTTAAATTTGATCTAATCAACTTATGCAAGATGCAACTGATACACTACTACAAAATTGGGCTAATAACTCGTTACATAATAACTCGGGCGTGCCAATAGCGGGTTATATAGCTGGTTAAAAATGTGATGTGACCCCGCCCTCCATGTCAGCTATAGAGGAGGAAGACGCCATGAGACTTCCGCCTACAAGTCCTATCACCCGCGCCAGAGCGAAGAGTGTCCAAGCAGCGACACAATCCTTGGTGACCAGACTTGTAGCCAGCCACGGCCAGATCACTACAGCGTCTGAGCTTTTGTGACTCGTGAGCTTAGCCGTGACTGACTCCTCTACAGCTACATCCATTCCGAGCTAGATTTAGGAGACTTTCTATTTCTAGTTCTTACTATTTATATACATTACTTCTTTAGTACTTTATGTTTACAATATTTCTATTTTTAGTAGCTGCTAGTTCTGGAGTGGTTTCCATTTGTGTTAAATGGGCCGCCAGATTTAGTAACTAGAGAGTCTGGCCCATTAGGTCAACTCTCTAGTATAAGTAGGAATTCGTGTCTTCATTTCAAGGCACGTCGAAATAGAGCTTTTGTTTACAGTCGAGTAATCTCCTGAAACCCCGGGCCCTAACGTCAACAATCTTTGCGTTTCTAGTCGAACTATCCTGGCGCATCGATTCGGTTACCTAATTATCAAGTTACTATCCGCAACCTTATAACAAGAACTAACCCTAGTTCTTTCCGCCCCTCACACCACCTTCACGGCCTCCGCCCCTCGCACCTCCTTTCCGTCGTGCCTCCCTCCATCACCGCCACACCTCCACCCTACAGCCGCCGGTGTTTCCGACTCCCTACAGCCCGCCGCCTCCTCTATTTTCACTTTCGAAGAGTTGCTTTGCCCTACTACGCGTTCATCGGATCCTCGACAACAACTTGTAGTCTTTTCGTCGGGCAAGGTTACATCAACTGGCATCAGAGCCTTCGAACCGCGTAAGTCATTCCAACTCTTCTTTCAATCACTCATTCGCTTCCGTAAATCAATTCCTACATAAAAAAAACCCTAGATCTTGCTCTAGGAACCCAATTTTTTTCCCCCTTGCAATCTGAATCTGAAAAACGCAACAACAAAAAACCTAGGTTTGGTGGTTGAGAAATTCGGCCATCATCAAAAAAAAAAAAAAAATTCCTTGCAGATTGCCGAACCAGTCACACAGATTTTCAGCATTTTCGTGTGTTTCTGCTTGGTTGTTGATTGTGTTTATTGTAGATCTGCTTGCATATAGGCTTAGAAGCACTCCTTGCCACTATTTTCCTTGATTTGCACCACCAATCTACATATTCTTAATCCCCTTCTTTTCTACTTGAATCACTGAATTGTTGGGAGTAGGTGTAGGTCTAGGGGCCGTTTCCTTAGACTGTTCTAGAGTACGAAAATTGTGATGAAATTTCGACTTTGTCCAAGCTTTGGAGTATTTTTTAAGCAAAGCCAACTTCCTTTGCAGTTTGAACATGTATGACCCTTGGAGTGAGTATTTCCATATTTTCGTGACTAGCTTTTCGTAATCCTCAAAGTCCGACCAAACATTTTCAATCGAAAAGGAGGGGTAATCCTTGTTTGAAGCACACCGATTGTATTAGTAATTAGGTAGTGATTTGATGTTATGAAAGGATGATGTCTAACTGTCATCGATGGTGTATTGTCCAGGATATCGGGTTGCATTATTACTCTGTATAATTTTGCATAAAGATTGTTATTTCCTAACATTCTACGTTGCCAAGTGAAATGGAAACCCACTGTACGAGTATTAATAAGCCCTAAATTGTGTCAGAAATATAGAAGTTGCCGAAAGCGGTATGCGCTTATAATGACACCTCCTAATTTATATGTATCATTTTCTAGTTCATTTAGGTCTCCAATTAATATTGCAACAATCCACTTGTTATAATCTCACATTCAAGGTGTTGTCGAAATTTATATTCATTGTGTTTTCTTGATGGGGCATACACAAAGATAAGAACGTACGGATTGCAATTACCGCTTTGTTTGTAAATTACCATTTTTTTTGTATATTTGACTAATATGAGTATTTTGTTTTCCTTATTGTGATTCCACAAGATCCATAGACCACCTTTCGCTTCTTTCTATATTTGGCTCATGGGTTGATTTAGTTTCAGCTAAAATCATAATATTTAAATTGTTCGACTTTCTATTATATGTGATTTATTTCAAAAAACTGGGGCGCCTAACGCCCCTTACGTTCCAGTATCCTATATCATATGATACGTATAAATGAAGAATGATTTTTATAGTGTATGATTTGGTAATCGAGAATTCAATCAAAACATGTGTAAATTGGTTTCTATAGAATCGAGTGTATTAGTACAAGGAACGGTATAACTGTTCATTGGGCAGCGGAATATCGTAACAGAATAACAGTGTAACAGACAAAGTTCCTTAGAGAGGAAAACTTAATCAACCAACTAGTTGACTAAGAAAAACCTCTACCTCTAGGTTTTCCTAGTAGGATTTCAAAAGTCTACTTGTGTTATTAATTCTGGAATTACAACCAAGCAAGTCTTATCTCAATCTAGTTTACTCATAGATATCTAGACCTCTTATTGTAAAGTTCCTAACAACACCTAAGACAATCAAAACCCTAACAAGTACTCAACTCACCAAAGTCTCGTCCTTGTAAGTTCTTCTCTTTCTCCGAATGCTCTTCGTTCTGTGGAAATGCCGTGAATGCTAGTTGAAATGAAGTAAACAACTTCCTTTCTTATAGTCTAGGAATTCTATCTAATTTACCATAGTTTTACTTAAGAAAAATAAGATAAAATAATCCTATACAATCTTTTCTAATCTTTCCTAACAATAAGATCTTCAACAACTTTATCTCTTGCGGCCCAAGTTGTTTCTTCAAGATCTCTTTCCATAAATAAGAGTTTCGGCAATCGCAAGGGCTACATCGCGCGTCTCTGCGTTCCTTGACGCTGTTCCCTTTTCTTTCTTGTTCACTAACGTGTGTCTCTGTTTCTCTTTTGTTCTAGCGCGTTGTTCCTCATTGTTGACTTCTTTGTTCCTTTCATTCTCTGTTTTGATTCATCACATGGTTTTCATTGTTCCTTTAAATCACATGTTTCCTAAAACTCATAGTCACACTAAAAACCATCAAATGCCATTGAGTTTATCATCATTAAAACTAGAGGGAACATCATCGTTCCAACAATTTCCCCTTTTTTGGTGATGACAAACTCCTTCAAAATGTGCACGTTCAAAACAGACAAGTAAGAAGTCAATCACATGTAGTCAAACATGTACTACGATAAAGATATTGACATTGTTCCCCCTCAGAAAGTTCATAGAAGAATTTACCTTCAAGCAGTGTCGTCATTCTCCTTAGCACTAGCTTCTGTTATCAACCCTTCCTTGGGTTTCACATTTTCCATACTTCCTCTTTTTGGCATCATCAAAAGATCACATAAATCACAAAGTCTTGACTCACATGCAAATCATGATGAAAATATTTCATTCATTAAGTAGAAAGAAGTACAAAGCGAAGGAACCTAGACAACTATCATCAAAAGACAAGGAATAATCACACAAAACACATAAAAACATAGAAAAACAAGAACAGAGGGTCAAACAGACTGGATAGTGACAGGGAACACTCAAGTCTCAAGGTGTTCAGCAACATCTTCATCTTTTCTCAGAAAGTGATCTAAGAGCAGGTTCATGGTGATGTTCGGCTGTTTAAGCTCAACCAGAATCTGATGCTGAATTGAGCCACCCTTAGACATTCCTTGGAGTCACCCTTAAACTTCATCTTCTCCACAATAGCAAAATCCAACTCACTTCCTAGAGACACTTCATTTTCCTCGAGATAAGCTTCATCTCGGAGCAACAACATCTTCACCAAGCCTGGATAGGTCAAAGAGTGGGACTTTGCTTTGCATCGTTCCATATGGCACAATATCACTCGAGGGAGGTCAATCTTCTCCCTTCTCAAATAGCGGTCACGCAAAAACAAGTCACATAAGGTGATGGTGTTGCACTTCTCTTGGCGAGGTGCCACAACCCTGGAAACGATATGGAAGGCCATTCACTGAGCCAATGTCAGCCTTTCTGTGTGCAACTCCCCAGCGGTTGAACCAAACATCCGTTCCATACACGCCAGCTTCTCTTCATTGACCTCACTCGCTAGAACCTCAAAGAAACCAGCCAATGGAACAAAGAGGAGCGAGGAGATTACCTTGGGCGTGAAGGATAAGTCTTCACCACTGATCTTAGTAGACCCACACAGAGCATCACATTGGAGAGATGGAAGTAGTGGTAAAATTCACGCATCTGCACTTCATTTATTGTCGCCCTGTTGGAACAAAGCCGTTCCCATCCTTGGAAACACAGAAGCTCTAGAATCTCTTCCACATTGTGCTCAGAAAAGAAACTCTCTAGAATCAGAAGCGGTGGAAGAATCTTTTTACCTTCAGAGAAGTCAGGGATAGTGGTGGTAGAGACGGAAAGCTCCAATTTTGCCTTGCCAACAGTTTTGGCCTTTTTCTTCTCAGTTTGCACAGCGGAACGAAGCCGTGCCTTGAGGGGTCGGGGAGCATTTTCATCACCACCAGACTTTGATGGTGTCGACTGTGCCGTTGGAGCCATTCGATGCTCCAGAAACTGCACATCCTCCTCGTCATGAGCAGTAACAACAAGATTGGCGAGTTTGCACTTGCGAGGTGGAGGCGGCGCCAAAGGAACAGTCTTGAATCCAAGTTCCTTCTCTATAGATTGCATCGACTGTTCCTCCTCGTCGACTTGGTCCTTTGAAGGAGAAGAGACTTCCTCCTCTTCGACAAGTTGGGGACGTGGTTGTTCCTCCATTGAAACAACTACTAGCACAGGATTAAGGTCCTGGGCCTTTAAAGGGGACGAAGCAGAGGGGGATGACGTCGGTGTAGGTGTCGAAGTAGAAGCAGAGGGGTCGACAGTTTATTGGACGGCGGCATGAGCAACCTCCAAAACAGAAGTCGGCACGCCGGTGGTAGTCGGTGCAACGCGGGTGACCATGGCCTATTGGAGTTGGAGAATGTAAGCGTCCATCTCGGCCTCAGACATCTTGTCGGTGGAGATCATCTTACTCGGAGAATCCATGGAGGATAATAAGCTTTGAGAGATTGCACATGGTTGAGAGTTTTGAGAGAGCAGGGAGCAAGAGAGATTTGCGGTGGAGAACTTGAATGGAATGGCAAGTATTTATAGGAAAGATAAAATCTTTTACAAGATAAAATCTTTGCAAAAATCTCAACCGACTTGCCAAAAAAATCCATCATGAGATCGTTTCTCTCTCTTCCTATAACGGCCACTTTTTTTACTTCGTTTACCAGCGTCACTGTTCCTACCACAGAGCAGTCAAATCTCGCAAAGAGCTGTTCCAACGTTCACTTGCACCCCAATAAACACCAACCATTGATTCAAATTCCACGTTCTATTCACATTTGTTCCCCCTTAATCTGAGCAATAGTCATCGTTCCCCTTGAGACCAAGAGTGTTTGCGAGGCTTGTCTGGATATTTTAATGATGGGTTCACACAAAATATAGTATATCCAAACATATGGTAGGGAGAAAAACAACTCAAATAATTATTCCCAATAAAAGGTTTATCAAAGAAAGATCATAGGGAATGTTTACATGAATCAAGGAAATGGTAGGCTGTACAACCAATTATCATGTGGGCTTGTAATGAGGGTTCAATCATCAAATTGGTTGTTTTGGGTCTCAAATAAGATGTTAGCATGTAATCAAGTAATTCAACACAAATCAAAATACAAAGAAGCTAGACCTTGAGACTAAGCAATTCAAGCATACAAAAATCATGAAATAGCAAGTTCAAGAAAAGCAATGTAAGCTAGATACTTCATGATATATGTGAAACAAATTAGCCAAGCATTGAGGGAATAATGGGTTTGAAGGTCCTCAATTCAAAGATATCATGCCAAGAAGTAATCGAAGATACTCGAATGGACCTTTGTCTAGTGCTTTGGTGAAGATGTCGGCTACCTGATTTTCAGTCCTGCAATGTTCCATTCTTATGAAGCCCATGTCAACATTATCACGTAGAAAATGATGACGATTGTCAATGTGCTTAGTACATGAATGATGAACTGGATTTTTCAAAATGTTAATGACACTAGTATTATCACACATAATAGGAACGGTGCCAAGAGACATACCAAAGTCTTCCAGTTGTTGTTTGAGCCACAATACCTGAGCATAACAGCTTGTTACGGTGACGTACTCAGCTTCTATTGTGGAAAGGGCCACATAGTTTTGCTTCTTGGAACCCCATGAGACAAGACAGGGACCAATGAACTGTGCCATTACAGAGGTGCTTTTGTGATCCACAACGTGCCCAACAAAGTCAGCATCTGTGAATCCAACAAGATTAAAATCACAGTTCTTGGGATACCATAGACATAGATGGTCCATTCCTTTGAGGTATCGAAAGATTCGCTTTACTTCCTTCAAGTGTGAGTCCTTGGGGTTAGCCTAGCATCTAGCACAAAGACACACACTAAACAATATATTTGGCCGACTGGCCGTGAGATAGAGGAAAGAACCAATCATTCCTCTATACATGGTGGGATCAACAGATGTTCCATTCAAATCTGCATCCAAGCGAGTGTTAGGAGAAATAGGGGTAACGATGGGTTTTGCAGAATCCATACCATACTTCTTCAACAACTCCTTGATGTATTTTTGTTGATGAATCTTCGTTCCTTCCTTAGTCTGAGTAACTTGTAATCCGAGGAAAAAGGACAGTTTCCCAATCATGCTCATCTCAAACTCACTACTCATAAGATTTTTAAACTTTTCTACAAGAGCAGGGTTAGTGGAACCAAAAATAATATCATCAACATATACTTGAACCAACAGAATCTTACCTTCTTGTTCTAGAAGAAACAAAGTTTTGTCAATCGTTCCTCGACGATAGCCGTTGGAGAGAAGGAAATGTGCAAGTCTATCATACCAAGCACGAGGTGCTTGCTTAAGACCATACAGTGCCTTATCCAAAGTATACACATGTGAGGGAAAATTGGCATCCTCAAAACCAGGGGGCTGCTTCACATATACCTCTTCTTAGAGATATCCATTCAAGAATGCAGTCTTGACATCCATTTTGTATAATGTGAATCCCTTGTGAACGGCATAGGTGATGAGAAGACGAATAGCTTCAATGCGAGCCACTGGAGCATATGTCTTATCATAGTCAATCCCCTCTTGTTGATTGTATCCTTGAGCAACCAACCTTGCCTTGTTCCTTGTGACCTCCCCAGAGTCATCGAGCTTGTTCCTATACACCCAACGAGTGCCAATAGCATGCTTGTTGCGAGGTAAAGGATTGAGCCGCCAGACTTTGTTCCTTTCAAATTGATGTAGCTCCTCTTGCATGGCTATGATCCAGTCAGGTTCCTTCAATGCTTCCTTGATAGTCTTGGGTTCTACAAGAGAGATAAAAGCATGGAAAGCACATAACATATTCAATTTAGAACGCAAACCTCTTTCACCAAAAAGTGTGACTAGATTATGAGTGGGGTGAACCCTTTGAATTCGAACACTCTTTGACACGAGTAGAGATGGATCGTCAGGTTGTGTCTCAGAGTCGTCCGTCGAAGATGGAGGCAATGGGGCATCTTCAAATTGGTCCGTTCCTTCCTTATCACTCTGAGAATCATCAACAATATCATCACCGGAAGTTCCAGATGGAACAATGACAATAGCTTCTGCATTAGTTGGGGCCACAACTATTATTGAATCAATAGTTGATGTAGAGGGAACGTCTGCGTCTTGTGTAGAATCGGTTGGAGTATCCTCTTTGGGAGAGTCATCAGGACTAGAAGATTCTAGAGAAGATGGGGAGACACTAGCAACATTAGAAGTACCGTTCCCACAACCTGGACTAGGTCGAGAAGAAGGACCATTGTCTTTATCATCAGAATCCTCTCGTTGCATTCTGGGATAGCTTTCCTCAGGGAACGTAGTCTCTAACTCGCCACTGGCACCTTTGGAGTTTTCATCAAAGACAACGTGGATGCTTTCTTCGATTTTGCATAGCCTTTTGTTGTACACTCTGTAAGCCTTGCTTGCCTTTGCATATCCCAAGAAAATCCCTTCAACACTTCGTGGGTCAAACTTCCCTAAGTTATCCCTCCCATTGTTGTGAATGTAACACCTGCATCCAAAAGCACGCAAGTGAGAAATATTGGACTTGCGATCCCTTATTAGTTCATAAGCAGTTTTATTCACTAAGGGACGAAGCATGGAACAATTAAGTATATAACAAGTAGTGTTGATAGCTTCTGCCCAGAAGATTCTTGGAAGATTGCTTACAATGAGGAGAGTTCTAGCCATGTCTTCTAGAGTCCTTTTCTTCCGTTCCACAACCCCATTTTGTTGTGGTGTCCTAGGCGCGGAGAAATCATGTGACACTCCATTTTCTTCACAGAAGTTGAAGAACATAGAGTTTTCAAACTCTGTTCCATGGTCAGACCGTATAGCTTTCAGCTTCTTTCCCAAAGTTGTTTCCACCTTCTTGATGAACGTCTCAAATTCGAAGAAAACTTCATGTTTCGAAGAAAGAAAATTTGTCCAAGTGAATCTATAATAATCATCGACAATTACGAAAACATACATGTTCCCACCATGACTTCTTATCCTCATGGGACCACAGAGATCCATGTGAATCAGTTCCAGAGGCTGAGAAGTTGTTACATCAGGTTTGATCTTGAAGGAGGAACGAGTCTGTTTCCCTTTCACACAAGCATCACAGACGCCATGGAACTCTGATCGAACATTTGGGAGACCACAAACATGTTCCTTTGCATACAACTTGTGAATGAGTCGAAGATTTACATGTTCATGCCTTCTATGCCACAGTTCTGTCTCATCAGCTATAGACGCAAAGCATAGAACTTCTTTTGGCTTGAAATTCTTGTCCATAATGTACACATCCTTGAATCTGACTCCTCTCAGAATTATATTCTTGGTTTCACGATCTTTGACGTAGCATTCATGTGAAGTAAAGACCGTCTTGTTGTTCCCTTGGTCGCAAAGCTGTGCAACACTCAAAAAACTAAAACTAAGTTCATGAACTAAACTTACCTCTCTTACCATGATGCTGGAGTTTAGTTTTGTTTCACCTGTTCCAATGATTTCTCTGCATCTCTTGTCTCCAAGAGCAATACTCCCTCTAGAGTGTTTGTGAAGTGAGGTGAGTTGATCTTCTTTTCCAGTCATGTGGCACGAACAAGCATTGTCATTGTACCACTTCTCGTTCCCCCTCACTTCAAACTCGAGATCCTCGGGCGAAGTAGTAGAGTCATTGATAGCCATTGCACACATCTTACCACCCCAGGCTTCAGGGTCTTCACCATTTGAGTCATCCTCATTGCCCCACACAGTAAGAAAAGCTTTATTCTCATCGTTCCCAGAGGGTTTGCTTGGTTTCTTGGGCTTTGGGCATGAGCTAGAGTAGTGATCCTTTTCATTACAGTTGTAGCAAGTGATGTCTTTGATGTCACGAGTCTCACCGTTCCCACTTCTATTGTTCCTTCATTTGTTGTAAAGGGAACGCATGACTTTAGTTAGTAATTCTACCTTAGGATCATCGGAGCCATCATTGTCATCGAGGTCATTTTCAATTCTATCGACGTCCTTTCCAACCATCAAAGCAATTCCTTTGTTCTTGGAATCCTTGTTTCTTTCAGCCTTCTCTTCATTGTCATACTTCTGAATCTTACTAAAGACCTCATGGAACGTTAGTTTGACAGTGTTGGGATTCTCTTTCAGAAAGGCCTTGGTGATCGCATGACGATGAGGAAGCCCATCAATGATAATAAGGATCTTCTCGTCAGGGAGGATTTCTTCATCCTTGATAGAGTAAGCAGTCAAGTTTGCAGTAATTTTCTCCAACCTTGCCTGGTAAGAACTCACATCTTCATTCTCTTCCATCTTGAAGTTGTAGAAGTCCTTCTTAGCAGGGAAACGATCGATCTCACGAAGGTCCTTGCTTCCCATGTACATCTGTTCTAGGGCAAGCCACCTAGCATTGGCAGATTCACAAGATTGAAATTTTGCACATCCTGTTGATTAAGAGCATTGTTGATGAGCATGGCAGTCGTGCAGTTCTTTACCATGATTTGGAGATCCTCTTGATCCCATTTCTTCGGCTTTTTTCTTTTTCTCAAGATCAGCAATCTCAAGATCTCCAAGGGAGATGACCAACCAGCATTGGTAATCATTGCTTTAGACCCACTTGATGAAGAGAGCCTTCCAATGTTGGTATTGGCTAGCGAGCAACGAGGGAGGCCTTGAAGAGTTCAAACCAACTTCGACAGTGGTAGCAGTCATCGTTACTTGAAAATCTATAAGTAACACATAATCTAGAACAAACCTGCTCTGATACCAATTGTAGAATGAGTGTGTTAGTACAAGGAATGATATAATTGTTCATTGGGCAGCGGAATATCATAACAGAATAACAGTGTAACAGAGAAAGTTCCTTAGAGAGGAAAACTTTATCAATCAACTAGTTGACTAAGAAAAACCTCTACCTCTAGGTTTCCCTAGTAGAATTTCAAAAGTCTACTTGTGTTATTAATTTTTGAATTACAACCAAGCAAGTCTTATCTCAATCTAGTTTACTCCTAGATATCTAGACCTCTTATTATAACGTTCCTAACAACACCTAAGACAATCAAAACCCTAACAAGTACTCAACTCACCAAAGGCTCGTCCTTGTAAGTTCTTCTCTTTCTCTGAATGCTTTTCATTCTGTGGAAATGCTGTGAATTCTAGTTGAAATGAAGTAGACAACTTCCTTTCTTATAGTCTAGGAATTCTATCTAATTTACCATAGTTTTACTCAAGGAAAATAAGATAAAATAATCCTATACAATCTTTTCTAATCTTTCCTAACAATAAGATCTTCAACAACTTTATCTCTTGCGGCCCAAGTTGTTTCTTCAAGATCTCTTTCCATAAATAAGAGATTCGGCAATCGCAAGGGCTATAGCGCGCGTCTCTGCATTCCTTGCGTTGTTCCCTTTTCTTTCATGTTCACTAATGCATGTCTCTGTTTCTCTTTTGTTCCAGCGCATTGTTCCTCATTGTTGACTTCTCTGTTCCTTTCATTCTCTGTTTTGATTCATCACATGGTTTTCATCGTTCCTTTAAATCACCTATTTCCTAAAACTCATAGTCACACTAAAAACCATCAAATTCCATTGAGTTTATCATCATCAAAACTAGAGGGAATATCATCGTTCCAACAGTTTCTTTTGCAAACTGTGATTTTTCTGTCGTTTGATATTAGATGTGCTAATCAAATTATACGTGTAGGGTTGTACACCCCCTGAGCGTGGGAGGTACAATGTGGTGGATTGTTGACCAAAATTAAAAATAAAGAGTGACTTATTAAAAAGTTACATTTAAAACTTTGAAGAATAAGCCCATTTGGATCTATAAACCAAATACTAAAATAGGTTCAAGATAAAATAGCTGATGAACACAAAGTTCATCATACAGAGGAACATTTTCAGTATAGACCCCACATATAAAAATAGGGTACCAAGCTGATAAGGTGTGGCCTCCTAGAAAATGTTTGGAAGGGGCAAGCAAGTGTGTTCGACTGCCCATAAGAGGAATTAGCAAGATGGCATCAAAACCGACAATAACACCACCCAAAAAGGCACTAATCCTGATAAGAAATCCACATAAGATAGTCAGTCTTATTAATAAGTAATAGGGACATATATGAGTTTCTAACAATCATTAGGACGGGAGAGCACTTATCTGAGTATATGCAAGCTTGTCCATGATGACCATTTGAACTAATCAAAATTTGTTGGTGTTGGAACAATGATGTTCCCTCTAGTTTTGATGATAATAAACTCAATGACATTTAATGGTTTTTAGTGTGACAATAAGTTTCAGAAAACATGTGATCGAAAGGAACGATGAAAAGCATGTGATGAATCAAACCAGAGAATGAAAGGAATAGAGAAGTCAACAATGAGAAACAACGCGCTGGAACAAAAGGGAAAAAGAGACGCGCGTTATTGGACAGAAAAAGAAAGGGAACAACGCCCAGGAACGCATGACGCGCGCTGTAACCCTTGCGACTGCCGAATCTCTTTTTATGGAAAGAAATATTGAAGGAGCAACTTGGGCCGCAAGAAGATAATCTTGTTGAAGATTTTGTGGTTAGGAAAGATTAGAAAAGATTGTATAGGATTACTTTATCTTATTTTCCTTATGTAACACTAGGGTAAATTAGATAGAATACCTAGACTATAAGATAGAAAGTTGTCAACTTCATTTGAGAAGTGATTCACGGCATTTTCCACAAAAAAGAGCATTCAGAAGAAGAGAAGAACTTATAAGGACGAGACTTTGGTGAGTTGAGTACTTGTTAGGGTTTTGATTGTCTTAGGTGTTGTTAGGAACGTTGCAATAAGATGTCTAGATATCTAGGAGTAAACTAGATTGAGATAAGACTTACTTGTTTGTAATTCCAGAATTAATAACACAAGTAGACTTTTGAAATCCTACTAGGGAAACCTAGAGGTAGAGGTTTTTCTTAGTCAACTAGTTGGTTGATTAAGTTTTCCTCTCTAAGGAACTTTGTCTGTTACTCTGTTATTCTGTTACGATATTCCGCTACCCAAGGAACATATATATTATTCCTTGTACTAACACACTCGATTCTACAATTGGTATCAGAGCAGGTTTGTTCTAGATTGCGTGTTACTTATAGATTTTCAGGTAACGATGTCTCCTACCACTGTTTAAGTTGGTTTGAACTCTTCAATGCCTCCTCTCTTGCTCGCTGGCCAATACCAACATTGGAAGGCTATCTTCGTCAAGTGGGTCCAAAGCAATGATTACCAATGCTAGTTGGTCATCTCCCTTGGAGATCTTGAGATTGTTGATCTTGAGAAGAAGAAAAAGCTGAAAAAATGGGATCAAGAGGATCTCCAAATCATAGAGAAGAATTGCAAGGCTGCCATGCTCATCAACAATGCTCTTAATCAGCAAGATGTGCAAACACTTCAATCTTGTGAATCGGCCAATGCTAAGTGGCTTGCCCTGGAACAGATGTACATGGGAAGTAAGAACCTTCGTGAGATTGATCGTTTCACTGCTAAGAAGGACTTCTACAACTTCAAAATGGAAGAGAAAGAAGATATGAGTTCTTACCAAGCCAGGTTTGAGAAATTCACTGCAAACTTGACTGCTCACTCTATCTCGGATAACGAAATCCTCCCTGACGAGAAAATCCTTATTATCATTGATGGGCTTTCTCATCATCATGCGATGACCAAGGCCATTCTAAAAGAGAATCCCAACACTGTCAAACTGACGTTCCATGAGGTCTTTAGCAAGATTCAGAAGTATGACAATGAAGAGAAGGCTGGAAGAAACAAGGATTCCAAGGAAAAAGGAATTGCTTTGATGGTTGGAAAGGTTGTTGATAGAATTGAAAATGACCTCGATGACAATGATGGTTCCGAGGATCCTGAGGTGGTGTTGCTAACTAAAGTCATGCGTTCCCTTTACAACAAAGGAAGAAACAACAGAGGTTGGAACGGTGAGACTCGTGACATCAAAGACATCACTTGCTACAACTGTAATGAAAAGGGTCACTACTCTAGCTCATGCCCAAAGCCCAAGAAACCAAGCAAACCTTCTGGGAACGATGAGAAGAAATCTTTCATTGTTGTGTGGGGCAACGAGGATGACTCAGATGGTGAAGACCCTGAAGCCTGGAGTGGCAAGATGTGTGCAATGACCATCAACGACTCTTCTGAGGATTTTGAGGTAAATCCTGAAAAATTCTTAAAGTCTCTTGTGAATTATGATAAAAAATCACTGATTGCTCTCATAAGGTAAATGTATGCTGAAAATTTGAAAACACAAGAGGAACTTGCTAATTCTGAAGATGAATATAGTAGTTTAAAAGAAAACTTATCTAACACTGCGAGTAGCTCAATTGTTCCTTGTTCTTCATGTGATGCTAATCATGAGGAACTTCATAGGTTAAGAAATGAAAAAGTCTCTTTTCTTATGAATGAAGTCTCTAACAATACTGATGCAAGAAGTGTAGCTGAATCAACCAAGATTGAGGAACATATGTCTGAGATGAAAGCTTATGTTCACAAGATTCATTCTGTGCTAATGGAACAGAAAGCTAAAACTGACAACATCCAGTTTGTTGAAGCAAGGTATGACATTGGTTATATACAAGTTCCAAGCAAAAAGAAGACGATCCATCTATTCTGAAACTTCGTGAAGCAAGAGATAGGGAACTACAAGATGCTAGAGAGAAGAATCGCAATCTTGAGGAACGTGTCAAGATTCTTGAGAGTGGACTGGATGAAAATCAGTCGTGGTACACTAGACAACCTGCCCACAAGATCTTCCTCAAGCAGTCTCAAGGGAAGTAATCCAACTTTCCTTGTCCAGAACGTGCGAAGCAACACAAGAGTGTTGTTCCCAACAAAAAGTATGTTCAGATGGATCATTCAAGCTGTGTTGGTATTGTGGGGACAACAGACATTTGTAGAGAGATTGTGAAAAGAAAAGGAAGTTCTCTGAAGAGCACACAAAGAGAAGGAACAGTGGAGCAATAATGTGAACTTGAATGACTTCTATGATGATTCACATATGCACAATCATAATCATGCTAAATCTAGGAAGAAAACTATTGTTATTGATCGAACTATTCCTAGGGAACAATTGCATTATGTGTCTCGACCAGGTAAGGCTAAGCTTGCCTGGGTCGCCAAACCTTAACTTTTCATGTGCAGGTTGAAGTGATGGGGAACGAGAAGTGGTACATTCACAGCGCTTGTTCGTGCCACATGACCGGAAAAGAAGATCAACTCACCTCACTTCACAAACACTCGAGACGGAGTGTTGCTCTGGGAGACAAGAGATGCAGAGAAATCATTGGAATAGGCAAAACAAAACTAAACTCCAGCATCATGGTAAGAGAGGTAAGTTTAGTTCATGAACTTGTCATTGTTCCATCTGGAACTTCTGGTGATGATATTGTTGATGACTCCCAAAGTGATAAAGAAGGAACATATCAATTTGAAGATGTCCAATTGCCTCCATCTTCAACGGACGACTCTGCGACACACCATGACGATCCATCTCTACTTGTGTCAAAGAGTTTTTGAATCCAGAAGGCTCACCCCACTCATAATCTGGTCACACCTTTTGGTGAAAGAGGTTTGCGTTCTAAATTATATATGTTTTGTGCTTTCCATGCTTTTATCTCTCTTGTAGAACCCAAGACTATCAAGGAAGCATTGAAGGAACCTGACTGGATCGTAGCTATGCAAGAAGAGCTACATCAATTTGAGAAGAACAAAGTCTGGCGGCTCGTTCCTTTACCTCGCAACAAGCATGCCATTGGCACTCGCTGGGTGTATAGGAACAAACTCGATGACTCTGGGATGGTCACAAGAAACAAAGCAAGGTTGGTTGCTCAAGGATACAATCAACAAGAGGGGATTGACTATGATGAGACTTATTCTCCAGTGGCTCGCATTGAAGCTATTCGTCTTCTCATCGCCTATGCCGCTCACAAGGGATTCACGTTATACCAAATGGATGTCAAGATTGCATTCTTGAATGGATATCTACAAGAAGAGGTATATGTGAAGCAACCCTCTGGTTTTGAGGATGTCAATTTTCCCTCGCATGTGTATGCTTTGGACAAGGCACTGTATGGTCTTAAGCAAGCACCTCGTGCTTGGTATGATAGACTTGCACAGTTCCTTCTCTCCAATGGCTATCACGATTGACAAAACTCTGTTCCTACTGGAACAAGAAGGTAAGATTCTGGTAGTTCAAGTCTATGTTGATGATATCATTTTTGGTTCTACTAACCCTGCTCTTGTAGAAAAGTTCAAAAATCTTATGAGTAGTGAGTTTGAGATGAGCATGATTGGGGAATTGTCCTTTTTCCTCGGATTACAAGTTACTCAAACTAAGGAAGGAACGAAGATCCATCAACAAAAGTACATCAATGAGTTGTTGAAGAAGTATGGTATGGACTCTGTAAAACCCATCGTTACCCCTATTTCTTCTAACACTCGCTTGGATGCAGATTTAAATGGAACAGTTGTTGATTCCACCATGTATAGAGGAATGATTGGTTCTCTCCTCTATCTCACGGCCAGTCGGCCATATATATTGTTTAGTGTGTGTCTTTGTGCTAGATTTCAGGCCAATCCAAAGGACTCACACTTGAAGGAAGTTAAGCGAATCTTTCGATACCTCAAAGGAATGGACCATCTATGTCTATGGTATCCCAAGAACTGTGATTTCAATCTTGTTGGATTCACAGACGCTGGTTTTGCTAGGCACGTTGTGGATCGCAAAAGCACCTCTGGAACAGCACAGTTCCTTGGTCCCTGTCTTGTCTCATGGGGTTCCAAGAAGCAAAACTCTGTGGCCCTCTCCACTGCAGAAGTTGAATATGTCTCCGCAGCAAGTTGTTGTGTTCATGTATTGTGGCTCAAACAACAACTGGAAGATTTTGGTATGTCTCTTGGTACCGTTCCAATTATGTGTGATAATACTAGTGCCATTAACATCTCGAAAAATCCAGTTCATCATTCACGTACTAAGCATATTGACATTCATCATCATTTTCTACGTGATAATATTGACATGGGCTTTATTAGAATGGAACATTGCAGGACTGAAAATCAAGTAGTAGACATCTTCACCAAAGCACTAGACAAAGGTCCATTCGAGTATCTTCGATTACTCCTTGGCATGATCTCTCTGAATTGAGGACCTTCACATCTATTATTCCCTCAATGCTTGGTTAATTTGATTCACAATTATCATGAAATACCTAGCTTACATTGCTTGTCTTGAACTTGCTATTTCATGATTTTTGCATGTTCGAATTGCTTTGTCTTAGGGCCTAGCTTCTTTGTCTTTTGATTTGTGTTGAATTACTTGATTGCATGCTAACATTTTATTTGAGACCCAAAACAACCAATTTGATGATTGAACCCTCATTACAAGCCCACATGATAATTGGTTGTACAACCTACCATTGCCTTGATTCAGTTAAACGTTCCTAATGATCCTTCTTTGATAAACCATTTTACTGGGAATAATTATCTGAGTTGTTTTTCTCCCTACCATATGTTTGGATATACTATATTTTATGTGAACCCATCATTGAAATATCCAGACAAGCCTCGCAAACACTCTTGGTCTTAGGGAGAACGACGACTATTGCTCAGATTGAGGGGGAACATATGTGAATGGTGGAATTTAAATCAGTGGCTGGTATTTATTGGGGTGCATGTGAACGTTTGAACGACTCTCTGTGAGATTTGACTGCTTTGTGGCAGGAACAGTGACGCGGTAAACGAAGTGAAAAAGTGGCCATTAGAGGAAGAGAGAGAAACGACTTATTGATGGAAATTTTGAAAGCCGGTTGAGATCTTTGGAAAGATTTTATCTTGTAATTTTTTTTATCTTTCCTATAAATACTTGCCCTTATTATCAATCTCTCCACTGCCAATCTCTACTATTCTCTACTCTCTCTCAAACCTCTCATCCTTGTGCCATCTCTCAAAGTTCTCTGCTTTCCATGGATTCTCCAAGCAAGAAAATCTCCACCGACCAGATGTCTGAGGCTGAGATGGATGCCTATATTCTCCAACTCCAATAGGCCAGGGCCACCCGTGCTACACCGACTCCCACCGGCGTGCCGACCTTTGTTGTGGCAATTGTTCATGCCACCGTTCAACAAACTGTGGACCCCTCTGCGTCTACATCGACACCTACACCGACGCCGTCCCCTTCTGCTCCGTCCCCGCTTAAAGCCCAGGACCTCAATCATGTGCTTGCCGGTGTGTCTATGGAGGAACAACCACATCCCCAACCTGTCGAAGAAGAGGAAGTCTCTTCTCCTTCCAAGGACAGAGGCGACGAGGAGGAGCAGTCAATGCAATCTTTGGAGAAGGAACTTGGAGTAAAGCCTGCTCCTTTGGCGCCCCATCAACCTCGCAAGCGCAAGCTCGCTGATCTTACCGTCACTGCTCAAGCAGAGGAGGAAGTTGAAATCTTGGAGCATCGAATGGCCCCAACGGCATAGTCGACACCGTCTAAGTCTGGTGGTGATGAAACTGCTCCCCGACCTCTGAAGGCACGACTGCATTCCGTTGTGAAGCCAGAGATGAAAAAGGGCCAAATCCGTTGGCAAGGCAAAGTTGGACCTTTCCATCTCCACAACCATTGTTCCCGATTTCTTTGAAGGTAAAAAGATCCTTCCACCACTTCTGATTCGCGAAAGTTTCTTTTCTGAGCACAATGTGGAAGAGATCTTGGAACTTCTGCGTTTCCAAGAATGGGAACGGATCTGTTCCAACAGGACGACCGTAAATGAAGTTCAGATGTGCGAGTTCTATCACTACTTTCATCTTTCCAAAGCTGATGTCCTATGTGGGTCAACCAAGATCAGTGGTGAAGATCTGTCTTTTACGCCTAAGGTTATTTCCTCGCTCCTCTCTGTTCCATTGGGTGATTTCTTTGAGGTTCCGGCGAGCGAGATCAATGATGAGAAGTTTGCGTGTATGGAATGGCTGTTTGGGTCAACTTCTGGGGAGCTACACACTGAAAGGCTGACATTGGCTCAACGAATATCTTTCCACATCATCTCCAGAGTTGTGTCGCCTCGCCAAGAGAAGCGCAACACCATCACCTTGTGTGACTTGTTTCTTCTTGACCGTTTTTTGAGAAGGGAGAAAATTGATCTCCCTCGAGTGATCTTGTGCCATATGGACCGATGCAAAGCCAAGTCCCACTCTTTGGCCTATCCAGGCCTGGTGAAGATGTTGTTGCTACGAGATGAAGCTTATCTCGAGGAAAATGAAGTGTCTCTGGGAAGTGAGTTGGACTCTGCTGCTGTGGAAAAGATGAAGTTCAAGGGTGACTCTAAGGGAACATGCACTGTGACTGCTAAGAAAGCAGTTGGGGAAGGAACGTCAAAGGGAAGCTCATTTCAGCATCAGATTTTGACTGAGCTTAAGCAGTTGAACACCATGATGAATCTGCTCTTGGATCATTTTTTGAGCAAAGATGAAGACGCTGCTGAAGACCCTGAGATCTAAGTGTTCCCTGTCACTGCCCTGCCTGTCTAATCTTCTGTTCTTGTTTTTCTATGTTTCTATGTCTTTTGTGTGATTGTTCCATGTCTTTTGATAATATTTGTCTAGGTTCCTTTGCTTTGTACTTCTCCCTACTTAATGAATGAAATATGTTTCTCATGATTAGCATGCGAGTCAAGTCTTTGTGATTCTTGTGAACTTTTGATGATGCCAAAAGGGGGAAGTATGAAAAATGTGAAACCCAAGGAAGGGTTGATAACATAATCTAGTGCTAAGGAGAATGACGACGCTGCTTGAAGGTAAATTCTTCTATGAACTTTCTGAGGGGGAACATTGTCAATATCTTGATCATAGTAAATGTTTGATTACATGTGAATTTGTCTTCTTACTTGTCTGTTTTGAACGTGCACATTTTGAAGGAGTTTGTCATCACCAAAAAAGGGGAAATTGTTGGAACGATGATGTTCCCTCTAGTTTTCATGATGATAAACTCAATGACATTTAATGGTTTTTAGTGTGACAATGAGTTTCAGAAAACAGGTGATCGAAAGGAACGATGAAAACCATGTGATGAATCAAAACAGAGAATGCAAGGAACAGAGAAGTCAACAATGAGAAACAACGCACTGGAACAAAAGAGAAAAAGAGACGCGCGTTATTAGACAGAAAAGGAAATGGAACAGCGCCAAGGAACGCATGACGCGCGTTATAACCCTTGCGACTGCCGAATCTCTTTTTATGGAAAGAAATATTGAAGGAGCAACTTGGGCCGCAAGAAGATAATCTTGTTGAAGATTTTCTGGTTAGGAAAGATTAGAAAAGATTGTATAGGATTATTTTATCTTATTTTCCTTATGTAACACTAGGGTAAATTAGATAGAATACCTAGACTATAAGATAGAAAGTTGTCAACTTCATTTGAGAAGTGATTCACGACATTTTCCACAGAGAAGAGCATTCAGAAGAAGAGAAGAATTTATAAGGACGAGACTTTGGTGAGTTGAGTACTTGTTAGGGTTTTGATTGTCTTAGGTGTTGGTAGGAACGTTGCAATAAGAGGTCTAGATATCTAGGAGTAAACTAGATTGAGATAAGACTTGCTTGTTTGTAATTCCAGAATTAATAACACAAGTAGACTTTCGAAATCCTACTAGGGAAACCTAGAGGTAGAGGTTTTTCTTAGTCAATTAATTGATTGATTAAGTTTTCCTCTCTAAGGAACTTTGTCTGTTACTCTGTTATTCTGTTACGATATTCCGCTGCCCAAGGAACTGATATATTGTTCATTGTACTAACACACTCGATTCTACAGTTGGGCACTTCTTATAGCACTTATAAACTTATATTTAGGAAGTCATAATTCATAACAACAGATAATAAGTCAAAATGTTTAGGAAATCATAATTCATAACATAATGGGACATTCTATTCGCAGAGAAGGAGTCAAAATGTTTAGGAAGTCATAATTCATAACAACGGGGAAAAGCTGACAAAATGAGTAAGATATAGCATCACATGTTACATTAGTATTAACTAGAAAAGCCAAATTACATTGCATAGGAGAGTGATACAAGTAAGACCAACTTGCAGGCAATTGGTTACAAAATGAGGTCACTGAAAATACATAGAAAGTGCATGGAAATTCAACATTGAGATAGTTAAAATCCTCATATCTAGGGAAGCAGATCAGATAAGGATTAATGGCGTAAAAACCATTCCAAACACACAACCAGCTTATAAAAATGTAATCATTAATTCTTCTTCTTCTTCTTCTTCTTCTTTTGCCTCTTTGGAGTTACAGAGGTGATAGGGTCATCATCCTTTCGTTTGGTGCTCTTAAAAGTGGGAGAATGAGTATAATAACCCCTTAATTTGTCTAAGAATGGTAGAGTTAGAGGACTCAAACCCTCTTTCTGCTGCCAAACTCCCAAGTCCCCCATGGGGCTGCACCATAGCAAATGTCACAACATCTGCAATGGTGCCATCCAACCTTGAGGATAAGGGGGTATCCACAATAGGGGGTCATCATGGTCTCATCAAGGGCAGAGGATATAGGGCTAATGGCATAGGCTGGGACATTGCTCATCATCAAAAGCTTAGTGAGCTCAACAGGCAAGTTAGGGTCCAACTAGACAAGAAGTTCAACATTGATAAGGGACTTTAATTGGGAGGGGATCATATATAGGAAGATTAGAGTTGTTGTGGAAAACAACTTCCAGAGGAGTAGGGAAATGGTCAACATTAGAGGCAATGGATTTTCCTTTGTCTTTGCTAGAACCCTCCCTAGACCCAAACTGAATCTTAATGAAGGTTGGGCCTTTAACAACAATAGTCCTGGAAGAAGAAGGAGGATGATCACCAAGGATCCTCTTTCTAGTTTGTTGCTCAAGGGCTTCATGCGCAAGCTCATAGACAATAGTAATGGAAAGCCTTATTAGCTGGACATTGTTGAGGGGGCATGCATCATATGAGTGATCAGACTCTCCACAACACCCACAACCAGTGGAGAAGTCCTCATACCAGACTTTCAAGGCCATGATAGTGCCATCAGGGGCATTCATTCTAACAACAGAGGTCAAGGGACTGGTGAGATCAACATTCACACACATTCTAGCAAATTTCATGTTGTTTCTAGAAGTAGAGGCTTGATCAAGACGAATAAACTACCCCACATTATTTTCCCTCAAGATAAAATCAATGGCAGTAGGATTATAGGGGTGATGTGGCAAGAAAGAAATTCTAATTCATAAGTCAGCAGAGGTGACCTCTTCCTTAAAAGGATGGAAGGTCTCAACCCAGGTAAAAATAGCAAGAAGTTTACATTGGACATGGTAAGGTTTGTTGGCCTACACAAGGTCCCAATCCTCTTGATTAGCAAATTTAAACAAGATCCAGTTGTTTGCAAGCTCTTGGTACTGAATCAGCCCCTTTGTGTTTTTCCAGCCAAGCTTCATCTTACTAGTGAGAATTTTTGGGTCAATAGGGTCCTATACCATCTTAGCGAGAATACCAAAGTGGGTGAGTCTCAACCTCTCCCTTCTAACATGGGGTAAGTCATCAAGAGAGTCTAGAGCAACATATTGATCATTGTGATGAGGAGTGTGGGTGTTGCTAGGCTGAGGGAGGATAAAGTTTGGTTTTATCATCGTTGTGGGGAGGGTGCGTGGAGGGTGACATGGTCAGGGGTGATGATGGGCATATGAGACATGTGTCAGAGGGGAGGGTATTGCTCAGGATTTGAGGGGCCAACTTGATAGTGGATTAAGGCATTTTTTTTAGCTTTTAGAAGAACTCATGGTGCTCATCCAACTAGAATAGATGGTCACCACATAAGAGTGAAGGCAAGTGAAATGCTTAGTATAGAGTAGAGGAAAGAAGAGATGGTAGAGAGCATGAGTTCGGTTAATGCATGAAGCTAGTTTAAATAGAAGCTTAAAGGAAAAATAATGATTAACAGTCACTGGCATTGACCAATGAAAATACATGCACGGATTAAGTAGTAAATAACACGTAAAACCTTCTCCCAAAGCTAATAACAACTAGGGGTGGGCATGGGCAATTAACCGAGATCTCGGTTAACCGGTCTTCGGTTAGTAGTTTTCTAATACGATTAACCATACCGTTAACCTCGGTTAACCGAACATCGGTTAACCGAGGTTAACGGTATGGTTAATTGGTTAACCATAAGACTAAAAATAACCGAAAACGTCTTTGAAAATACTTTAAGATGTTATTTTACTGGTATTTTTTCACTTATTTTTCTTAATTAGTGGCATTAGTAGGTAAGAGCAAATATGAGGAATCTAAAAGAGGATGAGTTAGACAGTTTTAAGATAAATGATTAATGACTAAACGGTTACAAATAATCCAAACTAGCATTACAAGTAATTCAACAATATTTATACATACAAATTGGATAAGTTATTTATTATGACTTCGGCGCACATCAATTTACTACTTCATTATACATTAAACATTCTATTGTAGAGATATTTTCCACGTGTCAATGTAAGACTACACTTACAATAGATTAAGACAACTTAGTTTTATACAACTTTATAACACTCAATTTCATAAGATGATGTTCTAAAGGATGGAAAAGTCCATATAACTATGTAATATATTAAGAGTCATTACAAAGATCATTTGGTTATTCATAGTTTTTATTACACATGAAATCTCGTAGTAAATATGTTAAAATTGAGTTAATCTCTTGTAAACCAAAGCCATGCATGTATAGAGAGCGAGGGAGAATTGAACTAATTAATCATTTGTCACATGCAACATCTAAATGAGTCTCCAACCACTAGACTAGCTTAATAAAGTATTTCCATTGCTAAAAACATATTATTCATATGTTCGGTTAATCGGTTAACCAAAGGTGAAAATATTACTAACCGTAACTGTTAGGAAATGGAACTCTGGAACCTTAGTTCCCCTGCGAGTTCATTTCCTCAGTTTCTGTACTTTTAAAGGTGACAAATATTTTGATACTAATGTTTAATCTCAAAGATGTGCCTTAAGGAACCACAGGACAAACATCGTAGGCATGAAAGCAAAACAGGACAAGAGAACCAAGGAGCAAGCCAAAGAAAGGAACCCAGGTGTGCCCAGAAATACAACATGTGATGTTGCGCTTTCCGAGAAATCTGGGAACACCTACCTCGGACAAGAGAAAGTTGAAAACGACTTGTGCGAAGCTTCCAAAGTCTGCCATTGTCCAGAGCAAAACAACAAGACGCCTAGAACACATAACCTCGGACAGAGAAAGGTGAAAGCGACTTGTCATGGAACCTGTCGCTATCCAGAAGACAGTTCCAAAGTGCCCAGCTTGTCGAACCTCGAAAGAAGGAAGTTGGAGAACGACTTGGCTGAAGCAGTTGACCAACTAAAGAAGGATTCTGAGCTGCCTAGGTTGTTGTTACATGTCAAAGATAGCGAGAATCAAGGATCACCACACATCCTAGGGCAAGCTCGCTCTGTGGGAACCAAGAGAAGATCAAGCTGCGAAGAATCCACTATAAAATGAAAACTAACTCAAAGGTTATCTTCAAGCACTGAAATACGAATTATTGAATTCCTTAGGTTTTGATGGTAACAAACACTCAACTAATATGTGTACCAAGTGTTTCAGGGACAAGGGAAGTTATCCCAGGGCGCTTTGCAGCAAAGGATCTCAGAGGGAACAAAGTCCTGTCAAGTGCTTTGTTACCTCTCAAGGAACTGAAGTGACGGACCAGATCAAGGCTGCAAAAGGAAAGAAGAAATCCAGTGTGTTGAATTAAGGAAACAAATCAAGAAGCACACGCGGTAAAGGATGAAGACTTCGGCTCCAAGGATCAAGCTGGATTGCGCAAAGATATGGATAGAGAAAACCCGATTATGTTATCTTAGGAATCTTTCCTAAGATAAGGCAATTGGAGAGAGAAGAAGAACATCCTTCTGATTGGATTAATTAAGGAACTCCTTCCTTAATTAATATAATCGGTTGGGATATTATTCTTCCAACAAAATCATATCTTTTGTAATCCGATTTTAGAATATCCTATTTTGTTATGATTAGGGTTTAGCCGAGTTGTATTTAAGTGAAGTGAGGATTCATTTCTTAGGTACGGATTTGAACGACGAAAAACTAAGAGAACGAAAAAAAAGAAAAAAAAGTGAGGTGTGTGTAAGTCTTTGAGGGTTGAGTTCGATTCATCGTTGTAGAAGAGTCTTCGAGTCTAGTTGGTTGTTTAGAGGTCGAAGTCCAGGATACAAGTGTAATCGAACAAGAAATCAATAAGACAAGTACACGCTTCAAAATCCTCTCAAGCGGAAGCTTGAAGGTAGTGGTTTTTCCTTGAGAAGCTAGTTTTGCTAATTAGGGTTTCCACTATACATCGTGAGTTCGTTCGTTATCTTTCTTTCTATTTTTAATCCGCTGCACCTTCTATGGGAACAAAGCCTTTGTTCCCTCAGACGTAACTCTAACGATCCAACAATTGGTATCAGAGCCTGGTGCTCTATATTGTTTTCGTTACAGAATTTGCAGGAAAGATGTCATCGTCAAGCAATGCAATCGGTGATTCATTCCGGAAGCCACCAATTCTGAAGACCGGTGAGTATGACTGGTGGGTGGAACAAATTGAGTCTCATATTTGTTCCCTAGATGGACAGATCTGGAGAGTCATTGAAGTCGGACCTTTGGATATCAAAAATGAGAAAGATGAGACAAAGTCAAAGCCAAAGGTCGACTACACCGATGATGACTGGAAGAAGTTAGAGAAGAACAACAGGGCTAAGAAGATCCTTCACATGGCTCTTCTTCCCTCCGATCTCAAGAAAATCATGAGCTATAAGACTGCCAAGGAGATCTGGGATGCCTTGAAACGCCTTCATCAAGGAAATGAAGATGCCAAGAAGAACAGGATTCTCTCTCTGATAAAGGAGTACGACCAAGTCTCTTAGGGAAAAGATGAACACATTCAGGAGTACTACTCCAGATTCCAGAGGCTAATTGGTCAGCTTCAGTTCCTTGGTGAAGCAATGCCAGACTGGAAGCTGACTTACCACTTCATGCAAGGCCTCAACTCTCAGTGGGATGCCATTGTTCTTGCTCTCTACTCTCAGACAGATGTCAAGACTCTTACCATGGAAGAGGTTGTTGCTAAGCTGGAAAGCAACGCCTCTGTCTATAATCACAAGCTAAACAAGAAGGGAGAGGAGAAGGCGAAGAGCATTGCCTTAAAGGTGGAAAGGGCATTTGACTTGTCCCAAGTCGAAGATGAAGATGAAGATGGTGATGAAGATGTTGCGCTCATCATAAGAGCCATGAGGAAGATATGGTCTCGAAACAAGGATTCATCGAGTTCCTCCGAAGGGAACAGAGACCTACAAGATGTGGTGTGCTACCACTGTCAGAACAAGGGACATATGGCCAGAAACTGCTTCAAGAAAAAGGCAGGAATGCCTCCAGCAAATGAAGGAAAGAAGGCAATGGTTGCCACCTGGGGAGACTCAGACTCAAACGACGAAGAATCGTCACACTCTAGGGATGTATGCCTGATGGCCATTGAAGTTCCCAATGAATCAAAGGGAGATCTACTCAACGATGAGGTAACTGAATCTGATCTCTTATCAAGCTTAAAAAATAAATCTAAAGAAAGCTTGATATCTCTCATTAAGAAACTTGTTCATGAGAATAGTCTTTTCAGTGAGCAAATCGAAGAGAAAGATGAATCAATCTCAGGTTTGATCGAAGAAAATCAGGGTTGGGCAGACAAAGTGCTCAGACTTGAGAAAGGTTCATCCTCCTCTTCAAACTCTTGCTCTGAGTGTCCTAAACTCACTGAAAAGATTGTGTCTCTGGAGTCCACTGTCTCCTCACTCGAGACTGAGTCATTAATGTTGAAACTAGGAAATGCAAAACTTTCTAGTGATCTAACCAAACTCAGTGAGGAACAGAAGGACAAGCCAAAAGGCATTGTCTTTGTTGCAGCCAAGAATGAAAAGAAGACTGAGTCAAAGAAAGTGCCTCACTTTGGGATTGGCTATCAACCCAAACTTCCTGTCAATGGCACCAAGCAAAAAGGCTCCAAAGTCGAAGGAAAACAGCTTGTAAAAGAAAAAGGGGACAGTTCCTCCGGAGGGAACAAAGGCAAAGATTGTTCAAACTCGACTGAGGAGGGCAAGGCTTGGTATCATGAACAGAAGGCTCACGCTATCTGGTTGAAGCAATCTCAAAGCAGTAAGTCCAATAATATTGATTTTCATTCAAGGATTGCTAACAAAACAATTTGGCCTGGAAAGAGCAAGTATGCAGATCTGAAGTGCCATAGGGTCTGTTGGTATTGCGGACACTCTGGTCACTACAAGCAAGAGTGCCTTCTGAAGCAGCACAATGAGGAGATTGTTCACACTACTAGAGAGCAAATGAATGTTGAACCTCCTAAGATTAGATATGTTGCTCCTGTGCCTAGAAAGCATAAGCTTATCTGGGTTCACAAGAACTAACTCTTTCTGTGCAGAATAAAGTGAGGAAAGTTCCCGATATTTCATTCGTACAAGGGTCAGTTACTTGACAGGGAACGAAGCGAGTCTCACCTCACTTCTGCAGGAATGTTCGAGACTCAAGTGCCTGGTGACAAAGGTAAAGGAAACGGATATGTGGATAAGGACTTAATGACTAAATTGTTCCTTGTTTGAATACTCAGGTACCATGTACATCTAGGAAAGACATCACTGTGTCGAGACAGATTGGCATACAGGGAAACTTGTGGATCAAACGCCAGTTTTCTCAATAGGACACTTGTTGGGGAACTCTACATTCAGTTCCATACGAAGCCTAGTTTGTTCCCCTAACTACATGTCTATTTGTTGTGCTCCCTCGATGATTGGCTAGATTACGTGGTAAATTGTGAAAAATGAACTTTCATGTCTTGATATGCATTCTCTTCCTTGGGTATTAATTAAACATTCGACTTGAATATGTGCTTCTACTTCTTTGATGTACTGAATGCCGTGCATGATCTTCTATGTCATCACTTGTCACATGATTCAGCTTTATTTCAACCCAAAAGAATTAACTTGATGTTTTGTTCCCTCATCATAAGCCCAAATGATAGTTGATTCTACAGCTTACCTAGACCGCCATGTTTGAAGTCTCCTATGAGCCCCTCTTATCATCCACAACTGGAGACCCCTCAGGCATGATGTAAAAATCAATCGCAAATATCATATATTAAAATGGTGTGATGGTCTTTTGTACCCTCTCTGGTAACTAACCCCCTGCATCACACCCTACTACTTTTTGGTTTGGCGGGAAAACGATTCGGCTTCTGTGACTTGCAGGTTGAGGTGACGTGTGTTTACAGGGTGTAATGATGGAAGTCTGTGTTGGGCCGTGTTGAGCATTTAGGGCTGATTTGATGGAAAGAAGTTGGGAAGGGTAATTCGGCTGGCTAAGTCGGATTTGGACGAGATTCTGATCTTATTTTGGGAAGTTGGAAGATTGCAATTGTTATTTGTTGGAAACTGAAAAGATTTGAATTTATCTTTGGAAACACTAGAAGATTCGGTGAAGATTTTAAATTGGAGTCTCCGGGTAAGTCTCTTCCTCATTGTTTCCTTATCTTCCTCAAGCAATATCTTTCTTCCTCTCTGTCTCTCGTCTTTCCAGAACTCTCCCTCTCTTACAAAAATGGCCTCCAACTCAAACCTCCCCAACACCATCGCCCAAGACCTCCAAACCCTCCTCACCAAACTATCCTCCATGGGAACCGACCCCGCTCTCCTCGCCGCCATTACCCAATCCCTACCTTCCACCTCCACCACTCCAGCAACCACCACTGTTACCCCTCCACCATCACCAACCCAAGACCAACACTCCATGGTCCCCTTCGTAGCCCCAAACACAAACCCCGCTCCATAGAACCCTAACCCCAAAACCTCTCCAGCCGTCCCAACCGCCATCTCCTCTATTGAAATAGAGGAGGTCCATTCCTCTCCAACCCATCCCGACCCCATTGATGAGGAGATGGAGGAGATTCCCCGTCAAGAGACCCCGGTCACAGCTGAGGAGCACTTTGTTGTGAAGGAGAAGATTAAGTCGGTTGTGCGGGACCTCAACAAGGAACTGGTAGAGGAAGTTGATGAGGAGGAGCCCCCAAAGGTTCCTAAGACTTCTGGCAGGGTGAAGACTGCCTGCTCCTCCAAGCAGAAGACACGCTCTCAGAGGAAGTCTGAGAAGGCGATAACGGTTAGCTCCGATGAGGAGTCAGTACCCCTCTCGGGGAACAACGCAAAGAAAGCCAAGGTGTCTGTCGCTCCTGTCCGTCAAAGCCAACGTCGTCAGCCGGCTAAAGCCAAAGGAAAGGTGGCGGCTGATGATGTCAAAGACATGAGCCACAAGTCGGTAGTCAAGGAGTTGCGAGTCGTCCCTGAGTTCCTACTGGAGAACCATCTGGAAGGGGTGCATGATCTGTTGGAGACCCAAAAATGGAGAAATCTGTTTGTGGAGGAAGAGGAGATGGATGAGGTGCTGCTAAGGGAGTTCTACTCTACCTACGCGATGGAAGTTCGTCCCCATGCTGTTCTGGGGAGTTACAAGATGGAAGGGCAAGTCCACATGTTCTCAAGCATTGAGCTTGGTGTTGCTCTGGGCGTTCCACATGAAGGGTATGGGGAATACCCAAAAGGAAGGTGGACGAAGGACTTTGCCTACTGATAAGCACTACTTTGTAGGGCTTAACTAAGAGTCATTAGAGGATTTATTGGTGCCATTCGGGTAGATTTAGACACATTCATGTGCATGGTGTTTGGGGGCGAAGTTGGTGTTTTTGGAGGTGTTTGATTGGTTTTGAAGATCATATGAGACACTGAGGAGGAAGCCACCAGTAGTAGACGCCAAGGGAGTGCAATGAAGAGTAGAAGAACGGTAGGCTGAATTCAATTGGTTCGTTCTCTCTACTCAGATGTCCAAATGGAGTGATTCCAATTTGAGGAGTTAGATCTTGAAGTCTACTGCAACTCCTCAAAATATGAGCGCAATCCGAGTTGGGAATCAAAAGTTATGGCATTTCTACGGAAGTGTCGCAGGAGCTGAACCGAAGAACAGCGACGGCGCCCGCCGTGAACATTGCGGCGCCCGGCGCCAATTCCCATCCAGGAACCTTTGCTACGACATTGTCACGGCGCCCGCCGTGTAATTGCTGCGCCCGCCGCGATTATAACGCCCGCCGTGGAGTATGCCAGCCCGCCGTCGTGTCTGAAGCCCGCCGAGTCACTTTTTCCTTATATGTTTTAATTGGATTATTTTATTTATGTTTTATTATTTCGTTTTAGGTTAATTTCAGATTTTATTTCTTTTTAGTATTTAAGGGTTAGAAGGGAGCTAAGCCTCCCTTGTCATCTCTAAACCCTAATTCTACTTCTCCTTTCTACGTTCTACGTTATGAAGAACTAAGCCTCCCTGGCTTAGTCAGACGCTGAAGCTTTCGTTTTGATTCAGTTGTGAGACTCTCGTTCGTAATCTATTGCATGGTTTTTATCTATTCTCTTGCTTGATTGCTTATGATTGATATTGATAATCTCTATCTTGGACGCAACTAGGGTTTGTCGTTATTCATCTATTGCTAGATTTAGATTGTTACTGGTTGAGCATATCTATTTCAGAGTAGCAACTGCATCGTACTAGTATCTGGTTGTGCTAGTCTTATGCAGAAGAGAACTTATTTACATTCTAGTATAAAAGCTGGTTGTTTTATGCTAGAATTGTAGCCAACTATATTCTTATCCGTAACGCTGCTGTTAAACTGAATCTTGATAGTTTCAGGGTTTTTTAATTAGTTAGTGTTAATAGTATCTGGTTGTGCTATTAGTTATATCTGAAAAGGAATTGGAATTTCCATTGCATGAGATTTTGAATGATTTTCTATGATCAACTTGTCATACGAATAGTGGATGTTGTTTGACTAAGTGTTTTTCCCATCACTGATTTCACAACTCTTTAGCTTGTTTACCTTTTGCATGTTTAGAACTTACAAAACTCAACAAAACCCCCCTTTGGTTACGTTTGATTGACATACGAATTGCATATTTAGATAGAATTTGCCTCCCTGTGGATTCGACCTTTACTTACCCAGGACTACGGTTTAAGGTTTGTTTGGATATTTTGCATAGCAGTTTTACACGACGAAAACCTGTTATCAAATTGGCGCTGTTGCCGGGGAGGCAATAATCTATTTTGTGTGTGTGATTTGTGTGCCAATCTTGGTGTGAACCTATCTTATGGTCCACACCCGTGTTACTAATAATCTACCTCTAGTTTTTGATCCAGAAATCGAAAGAACTTTTCTTCAGGCTCGCAGGGCTACGAATTTACTACTTGAGGAAGCTGAAAGAATGGCAGCCCGTGTTACTCTGGAATCTTTGACAGCTCCTAACTTGGAGCAACCAACTCGTGCTGTGCAATTCCCTGCCCTGGGTGATGGGGTTAAATTTGAGCTCAAAACAGGAGTAGTCCATTTACTCCCGAAATTCAGTGGAACCCCGCTTGAGGATCCTATTCAGCACCTGGATGAGTTCCTTGAGGTCTGCACCAGTATGAAGCCATCTGAGATTACTGAAGATCAGATGAGGTTGAGAGTCTTTTCCTTTTCTCTGAAGGATTCTGCTAAAGACTGGTATCATTCTTTATCACCAGGAAGCATCACTACTTGGGTGAATTTGAAGAAGGTGTTTCTTGATAAATACTTTCCGGCAATCAAGTCCAATCAGCTCAAGAAGAAGATCTGCAACGTGGAGCAACTGTCTAATGAGTCTGTCTATGATTATTATGAGCGCTTCAAGAAACTGGTGAAGATTTGTCCCTACCATGGTTACGAAAAACATGATCTAATTCTCTATTTACATGGAGGACTCCGTGAAGATGATCGTCGGATGGTAAATTCTGCATGTTGTGGGAATATTCTGAAGAGGACTTATGAAGAGGCTCTAGAGATATTTGCCACTCTGGCTGATGACTCTAGACAGTACAGTGAGAGAGGTTCCCAAAGTTTGGTAGTTGCTAGTTCTCAGTCAAAGATTGATCAGGCTGATTTTGATGTGCTGAGAGAGGAAGTGAGGCGCCTGAAGCTAAAAGGTACGCCTCAGCAGGCTAAGGCCTGTGAGATCTGTCATGACGACTTGCATCATACTGATTCATGTCTTACTCTACAAGAGGAAGTGAATCATGTAGGAGGATATCAGCAGAGGCCCAGGCATGATCCTTACTCTAGTACATACAACCCTGGTTGGAGGGATCATCCCAACTTCAGATGGAGAGACCCAGACCAAAACCAACAACAGGGTAACCCTCCACAACCTAGGCAACCATATGTGCCAAGGCCGCAAGGGCAGAGCTCGAACCCGTCTCCTTCTATGGATGATATGATGAAGATGCTGATGCAGAGCAACGTCAATCTCAATGAGAATGTTGCTAAGTTGACCAAGAGCCAATTGTAGTTCCAAGAAACTACACAAGCTAGCATTCAGAACTTGGAAAGACAATTTGGCCAGATTTCTCAAGTGGTGAATAAACTGGACGCAAAGGACTCTGGTAAACTTCCATCCCAAACGGAAGTGAACCCGAACATTCGGAATGTCAGTGCGGTAACTTTGAGAAGTGGGAAAAAGCTCGAAGAAGACAAGCCTGAGGTCAACGAGGAAGAAAACGAGGATTTGGAGAAGAACAGTGACGACGACCGCCGTGAAGACCACGGCGCCTGCCGTGAAGACGATTCTGCTCTCGACTTTTCTGATGAAAATTGCGGCGACCGCCGCAATTCTCACGGCACCCGCTGTGACGGTGAGAAAAATCTCAAGAATTCTGATGATGTTCACGGTGCCCGCCGTACTTCTTACGGCGCCCGCCGCCCCTCTGTTGTCGAAGATGATGTTGAGAAGGAGTCTGAAACTCCGATTTTGCCTGAGTGGAAGCCTGTTCCACCATTCCCATCTGCTTTGAAGCGCACCAAGCCACTGGCGCAGGACAAGGACATGTTTGAGATGTTCAGAAACGTTGAGGTCAACATTCCTCTCCTCAATTTGATCAAGTCTGTCCCTCGTTATGCGAAGTTCTTGAAGCAGATGTGCACAACAAAGAGAAACCAAGACAGAAACAACAAGAAGAAGGTAAAGGTAAGCGAACATGTCTCTGCTGTGTTTCAGAAGCGCTTACCCAAGAAGTGTGGCGACCCAGGTATGTTCACCATCCCCATCACTATTGGAGGTACCAAGTTCAATAAGGCTATGCTAGATTTGGGTGCTTCCATTAATGTTTTACCTTCATCTCTCTGTGAATCCTTACGATTAGGACCCTTGTATGCAACCAATATTTCCATTCAGTTAGATGATCGATCTAGTGTGTGTCCTATAGGGATAGTAGAGGATGTTTTGGTTTTGGTTGGTGATCTTACTTTTCCTGCTGACTTCTATGTGCTTAATATGGAACACGATATGCATGCAGCCCCTATTCTGTTAGGGAGACCTTTCCTGAAAACTGCCAACACTAAGATTAATGTGAGTACTGGTTCTTTAACCATGGAATTTGATGGACAAACTATGAACTACAATATCTATGACGCCATGAAATCTCCTTCGGATGATCATTCTTTGTGTGCAATTGATGTACTTGAGCCTGTGGTGCACGATGCTTCTGATGATGAGCACCTAGATGACATACAATCTATTATTGATTCTAGTTTGGATTTTACTCTATCTACTGAGTTGCAAGAAGGTGTCAATGAGTCGGACGCTTACTATAAGATTCCTCCAGAGCTACCAGGCAAATCGCCTTTACTGCTGACCCCGAGCGAGAAGCTCGTTCCTTCTTTGGTGCAGGTCCCTGAAGTTGAGGTTAAACACCCCCCTGATCGATCTAAATATGGGGGAGACGCGACTAAGAAGGTCAAGATGGAGGGGCCGCTGAAGAAGAAGAAGAATGGTCTAAGGTTCAAACCTTTCCATAATTGGTTCAAGAAGGAGGTATGGATTAAGAAGGTTCCTAAAGAGCCTGACGATATGGATTGAGGATGTTCGAGTAGTATGTCGAGCCAACGACATTAACTAAGGCGCTGATCGGGAGGCAACCCGATGTTAGGTAGTTTATTTTCCTTCCCTTAGTCATTTTCTTTTGTTTTTCCTTTTAGTTTTTCCTTTCTGTGTCGAACTAACCTGCAGGAAGCATTTCAAAGTGAAGAAGGAGTTCACGGCGCCCGCCGCCGACCTTATGGCGCCCGTCGTTTTCACCTTCTCCGGCACTTCGCTTGCGGCAAATGACGGCGACCACCGTTTAATTACGGCGATCGCCGCCATTTTCAAGTTCGTTTTCTTTCGTTAAAAAAATAAATAAATAATTTTGAACAAATGGGCCCCGAAAAAACCTTAAACGGGAAGCAAAAGACGAAAATAAAATACCCCGAAAAGTCCTTAAACGGGGAGAAAAAAAAATCTATCGGAGGCCAGCTGCCCGGCGTTTCCTATGCAGAGATGGTGCGCATCATGTTGTCAAGGAAGAGACATTATCCCCACTTTGTATTTGGCAACGATGGTGGCCCTACAGTCGACAGCTGGAGAGGAGATACACCAGGGCCCAACCACGATTACATTTGGGCCCCATTTTTGTGTTTGTTGAAGACCATGCAACCCCGCCATCCCTGCCATACCACTATTCCCCACAATGGTTCCCTATGGTTGCACGGTAGATGAAGATTATGACGTTGATGCCGACACCCGTGACATGGACGTTTATTGAGAAGACCGCCAGCGACATCTTCCGTGTCCAAGCCAGCTCGGCAACGTTGTGAGTTAATTTTTTGCTTTTCCCTGTGCTTCTATTCTTTTTGTCTTTCATTACATTGAGGACAATGCAATGTTTAAGCATGGGGGAGAGTTCTATTCTTGCTACGTCGTTGAGGAGAAAAATGAAAAAAGAGAAAAAGCCAAAAAATTGAAAAAAGGCTATCATTGAAATCCTGGGATAGGTCAAAAACCCGAAAGGGCGGCCTAGGTAATAAGCAGGTGGCTTGGACCAGCATTAGGCTGGGATAATATGAGGTCAAGAGTGACGTGAGCTTATGTGAGTACATCTATTGGAAAATGAAATGAGTGGCTTGGTGAAAACCCGAAAGGGTGCCTTGGCAAAACGAGCGAAAAAGAAGAAGAGTGATTTTAGGATTTCTCATTATTCTTGGCGAGGCGTCATAAGAAGAGGAGTCAAAGAAGGATTGTCGGGTAGGTCATTCTGGGAGATATAAGGAGCAATAGATGGAGGCTAGGATTAGAGGTTACTCACACTATTGGATGTCCGGGTTTAGCTTGGGGGAAGTACTCTGCTTGCCCCTTAAGCTGTTGAGTTATTGATGTGTTGTAAATGAGAGTGGTGCCAGGAGCTTGGCATGGGTTAGGTGACTCTTAGTTGGAGGATATGCTTCCTGAGACCTTGGATGCTGAATTAGAGGAGTAGACTCTCTATTAGTTTACTCGTGGACGAGCAAAGGTCTAAGCATGGGGGAGTTTGATAAGCACTACTTTGTAGGGCTTAACTAAGAGTCATTAGAGGATTTATTGGTGCCATTCGGGTAGATTTAGACACATTCATGTGCATGGTGTTTGAGGGCGACGTTGGTGTTTTTGGAGGTGTTTGAGTGGTTTTGGAGATCATATGAGACACTGAGGAGGAAGCCACCAGTAGTAGACGCCAAGGGAGTGCAATGAAGAGTAGAAGAACGGTAGGCTGAATTCAATTGGTTCATTCTCTCTACTCAGATGTCCAAATGGAGTGATTCCAATTCGAGGAGTTATATCTTGAAGTCTACTACAAGTCCTCAAAATATGAGCGCAATACGAGTTGGGAATCAAAAGTTATGGCGTTTCTACGGAAGTGTCGCAGGAGCTGAACCGAAGAACAGCGACGGCGCCCGCCGTGAACATTGCGGCGCCCGCCGCCAATTCCCATCCAGGAACCTTTGCTACGACATTGTCACGGCGCCCGCCATGTAATTGCGGCGCCCGCCGTGGAGTATGCCAGCCCGCCGTCGTGTCAGAAGCCCGCCGAGTCACTTTTTCCTTATATGTTTTAATTGGATTATTTTATTTATGTTTTATTATTTCGTTTTAGGTTAATTTCAGATTTTATTTCTTTTTAGTATTTAAGGGTTAGAAGGGAGCTAAGCCTCCCTTGTCATCTCTAAACCCTAATTCTACTTCTCCTTTCTAATTCTACTAGGGTTTGCCGTTATTGATCTATTGCTAGATTTAGATTGTTACTGGTTGAGCATATCTATTTCAGAGTAGCAACTGCATCGTACTAGTATCTGGTTGTGCTAGTCTTATGCAGAAGAGAACTGATTTACATTCTAGGATAAAAGCTGGTTGTTTTATGCTAGAATTGTATCCAACTATATTCCTATCCGTAACGCTGCTGTTAAACTGAATCTTGATAGTTTCAGGGTTGTTTAATTAGTTAGTGCTAATAGAATCTGGTTGTGCTATTAGTTATATCTGAAAAGAAATTGGAATTTCCATTGCATGAGATTTTGAATGATTTTCTATGATCAACTTGTCATACGAATAGTGGATGTTGTTTGACTAAGTGTTTTTCCCATCACTGATTTCACAACTCTTTAGCTTGTTTACCTTTTGCATGTTTAGAACTTACAAAACTCACAAAACCCCCCTTTGGTTACGTTTGATTGACATACGAATTGCATATTTAGATAGAATTTGCCTCTCTGTGGATTCGACCTTTACTTACCTAGGACTACGGTTTAAGGTTTGTTTGGATATTTTGCATAACAGTTTTACACGACGAAAACCTGTTATCACCTACTCAGAGGCTGTGTTGGTTGTTGCTGGTATTGAGAACCCTCAGGGGAGTGCTGATCTCGACATCTCAGAGATGTCCGCTGTCAACAAAGTGTTGTACCACTTCCTCATCAGCAACATCACGCCAATGGGACAGAAGAGAAACCGGCTTCTAATCTTGGACATTGTCCTACTATCCCTAATGCTGAAGAAGGAGCCCATTAGCCTGCCGAAGATTATGATGCAGCACATGGCGCACGCCAGGAACACTCTCCAGCACGCTCTTCCCTTCCCATGGGTTGTCAAGAAAATCCTTGAGTATCATAAAGTGTACAACCCGTCGGAGGACGTGAGCATCTTCTCCCGCCCGTTCGACGCCAGTAACCTACACAAGATGCAGTTCGTTCTTCAAGATAATGAAGGTTGGGTGAAGGTTGAGAGTGCCCCTGCAGCTTCTAAGGCAGTAGAGGATTCTGAGGCAATGGAGGTTTCTGAGGCCGACAGCTCTGAGGGGGAACTGAACGTGAATTTGTCTCTGGGGAGGGATGTGAGAAGTCTCTACAAGGATGTGAGACATCTCATGGCAGATGTGCGTGCATTTATCTCTCATCACGCATCGGCTCAACCGGCTGGTCACAGTGATGCCTGATCGCTTACCTGTTATCCTTACCCCTCTTTTGTTCCCCTGTCCATCTACTCCCTCTTAGTTGTTCTTCTTGTTATCTGATTTGTGTGCCCGGTGTGGCATTTTGACTATGATTTGATGTTTTGTCTGTCTTGGCAGTGTTTGCATGTTTTTAAGTTCTTTTTTAATTAATGACCAGGGGTGTTTATGTTTATCTGGCCTTGACTTTTTCCTCTCTAACTCTTTACTGATGTTTTTGATGATGCCAAAAGGGGGAATATGACAGGTAGCATTGGTTGAGGGGGAACAGAACAGGTAAAACGTATTGCTGAACTAAGGGGAAACTAACTGTGTCTTAGTGGGAAACTTTCATGTTATATTTGTCTTTTTCTAGTTGGTATATGCTTTCTTGTTAAGGGTGTTTGTCACCATCAAAAAGGGGGAATTTGTTGAATTCCTTAGGTTTTGATGGTAACAAACACTCAACTAATATGTGTACCAAGTGTTTCAGGGACAAGGGAAGTTATCCTAGGGCGCTTTGCATCAAAGGATCTCAGAGGGAACAAAGTCCTGTCAAGTGCTCTGTTACCTCTCAAGGAACTGAAGTGACGGACCAGATCAAGGCTGCAAAAGGAAAGAAGAAATCCAGCGTGTTGATATAAGGAAACAAATCAAGAAGCACACGCGGTAAAGGATGAAGACTTCGGCTCCAAGGATCAAGCTGGATTGCGCGAAGATATGGAGAGAGAAAACCCGATTATGTTATCTTAGGAATCTTTCCTAAGATCAGGCAATTGGAGAGAGAAGAAGAACATCCTTCCGGTTGGATTAATTAAGGAACTCCTTCCTTAATTAATATAATCGGTTGGGATATTATTCTTCCAACAAAATCATATCTTTTGTAATCCGATTTTAGAATATCCTATCTTGTTATGATTAGGGTTTAGCCGAGTTGTATTTAAGTGAAGTGAGGATTCATTTCTTAGGTACGGCTTTGAATGACGAAAAACTGAGAGAACGGAAAAAAAAAGTGAGGTGTGTGTAAGTCTTTGAGGGTTGAGTTCAATTCATCGTTGTAGAAGAGTCTTCGAGTCTAGCTGGTTGTTTAGAGGTCGAAGTCCAGGATACAAGTGTAATCGAACAAGAAATCAATAAGACAAGTACACGCTTCAAAATCCTCTCAAGCGGAAGCTTGAAGGTAGTGGTTTTTCCTTGAGAAGCTAGTTTTTCTAATCAGGATTTCCACTATACATCGTGAGTTCGTTCGTTATCTTTCTTGCTGTTTTTAATCCGCTGCACCTTCTGTGGGAACAAAGTCTTTGTTCCCTCAGACGTAACTCTAACGATCCAACACGAATCACACACAATAGCAAACATCAAAGTGTGAATCTTCAAACAAGCTCATCAAAGCAAACCGAGATCAAGAGGAACCAGTCAAGGAATCGAAGAGCTGAGTGCTAAGTTCCTGTGACTGTAAGTGAGATAGTTCCTAGGTGCTAAGGTCTGTTTCTTGGATTGATTATTGATTGTGTTAAGTTATCTAGGATTACCTAACTGCGTGTAAGGTAAAGAAATTGTGTGTTTGTTCCTAGGATAAGTTGTAACCAAAAGAGATAAGAAATCAAGAAGTAGACCTTGAAATCCTTTCAAAAGAAAGGTAGTGGTTTTTATCCTGGATTGCTAGTTGGCAATCAAAGGTTTCCACTATAAGGAACTTGTTTATTTGTGCTTGATTGTTTAAATTCCGCTGCGAAGGGAACTGAGAATTGCTATTCTTAGTTCCTTAGTTATTTGTCTAACAATCTCGATCCTACAATTGGTATCAGAGCGGGAAAAGCTCTAGATCTTTGTTAAGTTTGCAGATCATGTCTCAACCAAGCAAGTTTGAGCTCGGAATCTCCACCAACAAGCCACATCTCCGAAAGAAAGGAGAAGAAACATGGTGGGAAAAATGCATGGAAAGCCACATCAAGACCAACGACTACCAATGCTGGAGGATAGTCGAAAATGGAGATGGCTATGTCGATCTTACCATGAAGGAAGAAGACTGGAAACCAAAACACTATGTCATCATGGAAAAGAATGCCAAGGCCAGGCAGTTCATCCTCAATGGACTGGACAGAGAGGACATGGACAAGGTCATAGGCATCAAGACGGCAAAGGAGATGTGGAAGGCACTCAAGGATATGCATGAAGGAAGTGACAAACTAAAGCAAAGCAGAAAGTTTGCTTTGGAAGGAGAATACCACACCTTCAAAATGATGGAAACTGAGACCATCTCAGAGTATTACTCCCGCTTCAACAGACTGGTTGGAAAGCTAACAGCGGCGGGAGTCGACCTTGATGAAGTTTCCAAGTCCCTGGTGGTCATCAATGGACTCAACTCCAAATTCACCCTTCTCAAGGGAATCATGAAGAACACTCCAGGCATCCAATCTCTTCCCTTGACTCAAGTCATAGGTAAACTGGAGGTTGAAGAAGGAGAGCATACCAAAGCCAATACCGACAAGAAACAAGAGAAAGGAATTGCTCTCAAGATCTCCAAAGCCTTCTCAAGGCTTGAAATGGAGCAAGAGAACTCAGACCAAGAAGAAGAGGAGGACGAACTAACAGCCCTATTCACAAAGAACATCAAAAAATTCTTTGTGAAGGGAAGGTTCCAAAAGGGTAATTCCTCCTACAATGGACCAAGAAGAGATCTCAAGGAAGTCTCCTGTTACGAGTGTAAAGAAAAGGGACACTATGCTAAGAACTGTCCTAACAAGGAAGATTCCAAGGAAGATGAAAGACCTCAGAGAAAGAAGGCTCTTGTAGCCTCATGGGGAGAAGACTCAGATGAGAAACTGGATCTGAGTGGTTTCTCTAGAGGAATATGTCTCATGGCAAAAGGAGATTCAAGCGACTCAGAAGACCTTGAGGTAACTTCTGACGATTTCCTAAAAACTCTAGTTGATTGTGATAAGAAACAACTTCTTAAGATCATAAAGAAACTAGGAAAGGAAACCAGTTCCCTTCAACAAAAACTTGATGATTGTGAAGATGAAATTGCTTGCTTGACTGTTGAGAATTCTGTTTAGAGTAAGAAACTTGATGAAACTGAGAGAGATCTAGTTGAAACCCATTCCAAACTCATTGATATTAGAAATGTGCATGCTAGTCACCTTAAAATCTGCAAATCTTGTGATGAAACTAGCATAGATTCTGTCAAAGTTCCCTTGCATGATAACCTACCTGGAAATGACATGTTTCAATCTATAATTGATAGGTTAGACATCCTCACTAACTCCATAAATGAAAAAACTATAAATCAAACTGTTTTTGTGAGACAACGTCATGGAATAGGATATGTCAATAACAAAGGGAACAATGATGTTGAAGATGAAAAAGATAGGCGAGAACTTGTTGAGATGAATAAGAACCTCAGTACTGCTCTTGCCACTTCTCGTGATAGGAATCAATTCCTATTAGAGAAGATCATGGTTTTTGAGAACAAGGCTGAGGTTGCCAAACGTCTTAATGAAAGCTCTCAAAGTCCTAAGAGGGAACCTAAGGGAAAAGAAAAGATGGTTCCTGAAGACCAATGGTTCACTAATTCCTTTGCTCACAAAAGGTATGTTGATATGGCTCATAGTAAGGTTAGAAACAATGTTGATTTTAATAAAAGAAAAGCTGAAAAACCTTTTAGGCCAGGAAAAGGAAAGTATGGACATGTTGTTTACAATCTCTTATGCTATTACTGTGGTAAAAATGGTTATTATTACACTGACTGTCCTAAGAAAAGGAACTTTGAAAATGAGAAAAGAGCTTATTACCACGAAAGGAACCAGTTCCTTGGTCATTCACAGACTCGCAATGCTAATCCCTCCAGTAAAGCCAAGCTTCGCTGGGTTCAAAAGTCTTAGTTCCCTTGTGTGCAGAAAGAAGAGAGGCAACCTCGACTATGGTACATTGACAGTGGTTGCTCATGCCATATGACCGGAAGAAGAAATCAAATGACCTCTCTTCAACCCATCCAAGGAGGAAACATCTCCTTTGGAGACAAAAGCAAAGGAAAAATTTGTGGAATAGAAACTGTGAATCTAAATGACCATATTAAGGTAAATAAAGTTCACCTTGTTGATAATCTTGGCTTTGATCTAATTAGTGTGTCACAGTTGTGTGATCAAGGAGACAATGAAGTTAGATTCAAGTCAAGTGAATGCACTGTCCTAGACCCCTCGGGACAAATCATCTTAAAAGGCAAAAGATTCAACAATGTGTACGTTGTTGACCCATCATATGCTCCCAAGGAGAAACTCTGCCTTTCAACCGTGAATGATCAAATAGAACTGTGGCATCAACGCCTTGGTCATGCTAGCACCAAACTGATCCACAAGCTACACTCAAAGGAACTAGTCCGAGGCCTTCCAAAGATAAGTAGTATATCTTCGGAACCATGCTCAGATTGCGTTAAAGGGAAACAAGCAAGGAGTTCCTTCAAGTCCAAAAACATGGTAAGTTCCTCAAGGCCCCTTGAACTCATCCACATGGATCTCTGTGGACCCATGAGAGTTCAAAGCCTAGGAGGAAACACGTATATCTTTGTTCTTGTCGATGATTTCTCTCGCTTCACTTAGAATATCTTCATAAAATCTAAGAGTGAAGTCATTGACCGCTTTAAAGATTTGGTTCCTTTGTTAGAAAAATCTCTCGATTGCTCACTCAATTCCATTCGGTCTGACCATGGTACCGAATTCGAAAATGGAGAATTTCTAACCTTTTGCAGTGAGCATGGTATTGATCACAACTTCTCTACACCATACACTCCTCAACAGAATGGAGTAGTAGAAAGGAAGAACTGACGTGGCCTAAGGTCGTTATGCCAAATCAAAGTAACCTCAACTTCCAAACTAGAATAGTGAGTAAGCAAGGGTCGAAATCCCAAGAGAATCACATGCGTCTATTTTCTTGTGAACAATCAACTACCAATCGAACAGTGTAACAAAAAGGGGGGTTTTAAGGTTTGGTTTGCTAAAATCTATGGATAAATCAAATAAAGGAAAAATGCTCCTCCTAACAAATATCCACAATCACTGAATATGGTTGATCATAGATTATCTCGAGTTCTTCTTCCTTCCTATGGTTGTTCCTGCCCCGATCTTATGTAGATTCAAAGGGAAACCTTCCACTAAGAACCCTTACCAATGAATAACCCTAGTACCACTAAAAGTTCAACCCAAAGGCAGCAATGCATATAAGAATTAACCAGGATACACAGAACGCTCGCTCAGATGCATTTACCATGTAATTATCTCTCCCTACAATAGAACAATTTCAACCAGAGCATGTAAATTGTAGTTGCTACAGCAGAATAGGACGTTAGCCCAACAGTTTCCTACTCCTAGCAATATGAAAATCACCAATAACAACTAGTTGCGCGGGCTAGTGCAATTAATGAAATCCAATGGAATAAGCTTAGAAGAGATAATACAAACCAATAGGAACTCGAACACGAAAGATAATCTCACAACCAAAATCCAATGAATGCTTCAATTGTTAGGCGGAACCAAGAAGGTTAGTTCCTCCTCATGTTCTTCATAAAACTCTGAATCAATGAATAATTCAACAATGTAGTAATTCTCCAGACTAAAACTTCATTCCCCAAAACCTAAAAACTAAGAGAGTATATATATATGGGCTTTACAAATGACCTAGCCCACTAAAAAATAGAAAACGGAATAAATAAACTGAAAATAAAGAAAAACAGATAAGATAGGTTCGGGAAATCCGAAATAACTATGTCGTGCTGACCCGCGATCGCGGGTGATGGACCTTGATCGCGGGCCACGTAGTTCCGCCCTCCTTGCTCTCCTCCGTACCTACAGAAGTGTCTCGAATGCCTCGAAGTCCCACGATCGCGGCAACCTCACCCGCGATCATGGTTAATGCTCAACCTGCTGCACCAGCATTCTCCTCTTCTATTCTTCCATAGGCTCTCTCGTGGCTGCTTCTTCTTCAATGTCTCCAACAATCTTCAAGTAAGCTTAAAACATCTACAAAACACCAAGACTTCGCCTCCATACTCCATGCACAAGAATGTGTCTAAAACTACCCAAATGACACCAATAAATCCTCTAATGACTCTTAGTTAAGCTCTACAAAGTAGTGCTTATCAAACTCCCCCACACTTAGACCTTTGCTCGTCCTCGAGCAAACTAAGAGAAAGTCTACTCCCCCAATGCAGCACCCAAGGTCTCAGGAAGTGCGTCCTTCTACTAAGAGTCACCTAACCCATGTCAAGCTCCTGGCGTCAATCCACCATCATACACATTCTCAATCAACAAGCAAAAGGGGCAAGCAGAGTACTTCCCCTAAGCCTACCCCGGACATCGAATAGTGTGAGTAGCCTCTAATCCTAGCTTTCATCTATGACTCCTTATGACTCCCAAAGTGACCTACCCGACAATCCTTCTTTGTCTCCACTTATGTCGCCCCGCCGGTAAAATGAGATCCTAGAAAAACACTCTTCTTCTTTTCACTCATTTTGCCTAGGAGCCCTTTTGGGGTTTTCATCCTAGCCACTCATATTTTTGTCATAGATGTGCTTACGTAAGCTCACGCCACTCAGACACCTTTTTACCCTAGCCTAGCGCTGGTCCGGGTCACCTGCTTTTTACCCAAGCCGCCCTTTCGGGTTTTCAGCTTGTCCCAGGATTTTCAGAGATTTATTTATTTTTATTTTTTTAATGCTACACGAAAATACTAAAATTCGAAAATACTGAATCAAATATGCTGAAACAAATGCAAAAACTGAATACAAAGATAGAAAGTGAATATAGACTCCTCCCCTACACTTAAAAGATCACATTGTCCTCAATGTAGAAAAGACAGAGAAAAGAAATTGGGGGGGGGGGGGGGGGGGGGAAGAGCTACACTCACTTTGGGGGTGTGGAAGGTCCCGTTGGACCATGTCCCTTGAAGAACTCGTCCTTTCTGTGGCGTAGAAGGGCCACTTGTCCCTCAATATCATCAAAGTGCGTTACCGAATACTGGTGTAAGCGGTCCAAGTCTAGCGCAATTGCATGCACGGCTGTTGCCGTGGTGGTCTGTTGGTTGTAGATCTCCGTCTGCCTGGCCACAAGGCGATCTAGGTGGTCCAGCATTTGGCTGAGTGAACCAGACGATGGAGCCTCCTTTCGCGCGGGTGGTCGGGCAGGTGCTTCTCGTACGCCGGGTTCATCCGAAGGTAGGGCAAAATCTTTTGTTGTTGGACCAAAGGGTATTGGTCGCGGCAGCTTCATCTTGTGGTCCCCTACTGCATGAGATAACCAAACGAATCCGTCCCTGCGATCACCACAGATGAGTCTGGACTTCCTCAATTGGTCAAGGTTGTAGATGAAGGAACCAGGGACCGGCTCTAGTGTAGTCTCTTCGGGATCAAAGTACTTCAAAGCGATGAGGGTGATCATACCCCCAAAACCAATTCTTCCTGCGGCCTTCTTTTGCATCTTCTGGACAGAATACATGAAAATATCTGCCCAGTCCGGAACGGCCTCACTCTCTGAGGTGAGACACCATAGGATCGCCAAGTCAACACATGAGATCTTGTTCACCTCCCCTTGACCCAGGAATGCAAGTGCAAGCACTTTGTGGATCAAACGTAGGCAAGGGTGGGTGATTTTATAGTTGTATTCTCCTCTAGTGTCGAACTCTGCCCCTGTAGCTTGCAGCCAGAAGTCCAAGTGTTTGCCATTAGTGGACTCCCACCCAGGTGTAGGTTGGGCATACACACCAAAAAGCTCTCTGAGTTCTTCCTTGGTTAGGGTATGCTTCTTGTCCCGCAACTGGAAGGAGAACGCCTTGCCCTTGTCCTGTGGTTCGAAAGTAGCAACGAATTCATAGACTAGAGAGTCATACGTTGGTACCTTCTTCCACAGGAATCCTCCCAGTCCGCCATGATCGAGAAGTTGCTTGGTGCAGTCCCAAAGTTGGAGAATTGTTAGGGCTACCACATCGAAGAACTTTGTTGGGATCACTTGCTTCCTCTGTAGATCCTTCCAGATCTTGATCTGCGGTTTGGACATCTTTCGGGGCATGGATTGGGCCATGGTTACTGCTCTATTCGGCGAGGGCAGGGTTCGGTATTGGTTAGGCCGCGATCGCGGGGCTTAGGGCGCAGTCGCGGGTTGCTCTCGGTGGTGGGAGACGACAGGTGGTGTTCACGGCGATCGCGGTTAGATGGGCGCGATCGCGGGGAGTAGGGTTTGGTGCGGCGACGGGTGGGTGTGAGAGAGAAAAAGAGAATGAAAGGAAAAGTGGAGGAAGGGTGGTTTAGGAAAGGTGAAACGAGGGTTTGGAAAGATAGGAGTTGGCTAAAAGATTTACTTACAAAAAAGAAAAGAAAAGATTCTGCTGCCATATATTTCGATTTTTTTTTTCGAACTAACTGAAATCCCGCTGCTTCTGAGGGGCCACGATCGTGGGTTGAAAACTGCGATCGCGGTTTGCTTTCGACTTATCTGCATGAGGTTAGTTCGAACGGAAAAAAAATATGGTGGCAGAAAAAGATTAATGTACAACAATTCAAAGTGAAAACGAGAAACAGAAATGCACCTCGGGTTGCCTCTCGAGTAGCGCCTTGTTTAACGTCCTGGTTTGACGTTACTCCCTTCTTCTTAATCTGCATCAGGCGGATCTTCTAGGGTGAGATCTTCCTGCTCTGAGGGGTGTGGTCTTTCGTGGTAATGTTTCAGGCGTTGACCATTCACCTTAAATGTGGAGCCATTGGTTGGGTTGTACAGGTCTACTGCTCCGTGGGGGTATGCATGGGCGACCGTGTAGGGACCCGTCCAACGAGACCTGAGCTTTCCTGGAAACAGCTTCAGACGTGATGTAAAAAGGAGGACCTTGTCGCTAGCCTTGAACTCTTTCCGGAGAATGTGCTTATCATCCTACGCCTTTGTCTTTTCTTTATAGATGACTGCATTGTCGTATGATTCCAGGCATAACTCTTCTAATTCCTGCAGCTGCAGTTTCCGGAATGCTCCCACCTCATCAAGTTTCATATTGCAATTTCTCACAGCCCAGTGGGCCTTATGCTCTAGCTCCACAGGGAGATGACATGCCTTTCCGAACACCAATCTGTATGGACACATTCCAATGGGTGTTTTGTAGGCTGTGCGATAGGCCCATAGAGCATCGTCCAGCCTCAAGCTCCAATCCTTTCGGTTCGGCGAGACTGTCTTCTCTAGGATGGTCTTTATCTCTCTGTTTGATATCTCTGCTTGGCCATTTGTCTGGGGGTGATATGCTGTCGAGATCTTTTGCGTGACATGGTACCTTCTGAGTAGTGCACTGACTGTCTTGTTGCAGAAATGAGTACCCCTGTCACTGATGAGTGCCCGTGGGATTCCAAAGCGGGCAAAGATGTTCTCCTTGAGGAATTTAGCCACAACTTTAGAATCATCTATCCTGGTGGCCTTTGCTTCTACCAATTTTGAGACGTAGTCTATGGCCAGCAGTATGTACATATTTCTGAAAGAATTGGGGAATGGCCCCATGAAGTCAATTCCCCAGACGTCAAAGATCTCACAGAAGATCACGAGTGACTGTGGCATCTCATTTCTTCTAGATATGTTTCCCATGCGCTGACATCTATCGCAAGCCTTGCAGAAGGTGTGTGCATCGCGGAATATATGGGACCAGAAGAAACCAGACTCTAACACTTTCCGGGCTGTTTTATGGGGCCCGAAGTGTCCGCCACAGGCATGAGAGTGGCAGAACTCTAGGACTGAGCGCATTTCATCATTTGGCAGGCATCTGCGAATTACTTGGTCGGCGCAATGCTTCCACAGGTATGGGTCATCCCAGACAAAATGTTTAGCCTCGCTGCGCAGCTTATCCCTTTGAGCTTTTGTAAGGTGTGGGGGGAATTCACCCCTGGTGAGAAAATTGACTATATTGGCATACCATGGTTTAGGTTCATTCAGCGCCCACACGGTTTCCTCGAGCTGAAATGGGGAGCCGCAATCGCGGTCATTACCCCGCGATCGTGGTTCCTTCTCGACCAAGTTTATACTGCAGACGGATTCATGCTTCGAAAACGGCGCCCCGCGATCGCGGTTTCTCTTCGACTTGGACGCTGAATAGCGTGTCGTCTGGAAACTCGCCCCGGATGGGTGTTTGATATTCGGACTTGTCCTCGCCCTGCACCAATCGACTTAGATGATCAGCGACTAGATTTTCCGCTCCTTTCTTGTCTTTAATCTCTACATCAAATTCGCTGAGTAGGAGAATCCATCGAATCAGTCGGGGTTTGGCCTCCTTCTTCGCCATGAGATAACGAAGTGCAGCATGATCGGTGTAGATAATCACTTTAGTTCCGAGGAGGTACGGTCTGAATTTCTCCAGTGCAAACACCACGGCCAAAAACTCTTTTTCCGTGGTGGAGTAGTTCCTCTGTGCTCCGTTGAGGGTCATGGATGCGTAATGGATGACATGAGAGGCTCTCCCCTCCTTCTGTCCCAGAACCGCACCGATCGCATAGTCACTTGCATCGCACATGATCTCAAAGGGCTGCGTCCAGTCTGGCGCTTGGATGATTAGTGCACTGGTGAGGCGGGTCTTCAGCTCGTCAAATGCCTTCTTGCATTCCTCAGTGCAAACAAAGTACACATCCTTCTTCAGCAGCTCGCACAAAGGCGCTGAGACCTTGGAGAAGTCCTTGATGAACCTGCGATAGAATCCTGCATGGCCTAAAAAGGACCTCACTTCACACACGTTAGTAGGATAAGGCAGAGATTGAATGACATCAACCTTTGCCTTATCGACCTCAATACCCTTTGCAGAGACAATATGACCTAAAACAATTCCCTGTTCTACCATGAAATGGCATTTTTCCGAATTAAGACATAAATTGGTTTCCACACATCTCTGTAGAACCCGGGAAAGGTGATCTAGGCATAGGTCAAAACTGTCTCCGTGCACTGTGAAGTCATCCATAAAAACCTCAATAAAATCCTCGACAAATTCAGAAAAAATACTTACCATACACCGTTGAAATGTGCCGGGTGCATTACATAGGCCAAATGGCATTCTGCGGTATGCAAATGTGCCAAATGGACAGGTAAATGTGGTCTTTTCCTGGTCTTCTGGTGCAATGGGGACTTGAAAGTACCCTGAATATCCATCTAGGAAACAGTAGTATGGTCGGCCTGCCAGTCTCTCCAAGATCTGGTCAATGAATGGAAGGGGGAAGTGATCCTTTCTGGTTACCGCATTTAGCTTGCGGTAGTCTATGCACACCCTCCACCCAGTCTGTGTTCTGGTGGGGACTAGCTCGCCGTCCTTGTTTTCTACTACCGTGATCCCGCCTTTCTTTGGCACCACCTGAGTGGGGCTCACCCATTTGCTGTCTGAGATGGGGTAGATTATTCCAGCTTGTAGGAGTTTTAACACCTCCTTCTTCACTACCTCCATCATTGGTGGATTGAGTCTTCTTTGGGGTTGCCTGGATGGCTTTGCTTCCCCTTCAAGGAGAATCCTATGCATGCATATGGATGGACTGAGCCCTTTAATGTCTGCAATGGTCCATCCCAGGGCTATCTTGTGCACCTTGAGTACCTTGACCAGCTTGTCCTCCTGCTCCTTGGAGAGTTTGTTTGAGATGATGACTGGTAGTGTGTCATTCTCTCCAAGGAATGCGTACTTGAGGTGGTCTGGTAGTTGCTTGAGTTCGACCGGGGGTGCCTGCACAATAGAAGGAAGCAGCTTTTCGCTGGGTACAGTTAGTGGAATGGGGCCATCGCTCCATCTGCTATGGGCGGGGTTATCCCCGAATGTGTCTATGTCTGCTACCTTCTCCTGCATGTTAGTAGATACTGAAATTTCCGCACAAGGACTAACTATGTCATTCTCCAAATCAACATATAGTTCCTTTAAATAAGAATTATCAAAAACATCTTGAGCAATAGGATCAATCACATCAATAGCACATAGAGAATGTTCGTCATTGGGGTGCTTCATAGCTTCGTTAATGTTGAATTCTATCTCGTCCCTTTCGAATTCCATAGTGAGTGTCTCAGTACTCACATCAATTTTAGTACATGCAGTTTTCAAGAAAGGTCTTCCTAGTAGAATAGGGGCTCCATGAGGATCATCATCCATGTCAAGCACATAGAAATCAGCTGGGAAAATTAACCTGTCTACCATAACTAAGACGTCTTCTACCACACCTCTAGGGTAGACATTAGACTTATCCGCTAATTGCACTACTATCCCAGTTTCTTGAAGTGGTCCTAACCCCATGGTTTTGTATATAGAATAAGGCAACACATTAATGGAGGCGCCTAGATCTAGCATAGCTTTTTCTACATGGGTGGTACCGATTGTACAAGGGACAGTAAACATACCAGGGTCACCACATTTGGGTTTCATTCGCTGCTGAAACACTGCAGAAACTCTCTCACTGACCTGGATCTTTTGATTTCCCTTCAGCTTTTGCCTTCTTTTGTTTGTACACAGCTCTTTTAGGAATTTGGCATAGCTGGGTACGGACTCCACCAGTTTCAGGAGAGGAATATTCACCTCGCATTTGCTGAAGACGTCAAAGATCTCCTGATTGGTTTTTGGTCTTCTCTTCTCCCTCAATGCCTCAGGAAAGGGTGCCGGTGGCTTTTCAGGGTTGAGCGGGGGAAGTTCTGGCTGGATATAATCTGGGTAGTCGTCCGTAGTCGACCTGCGATCGCGGTTCTCACCCCACGGTCGCGGTTCTCTGCTGACTGGTTTTGGTTCCATATCCGACGCCCCGCGATCGCGGTTCCTCTACGACTTCCCTTGTTTTTTCCGTGAAATAACCGTGATCGCGGTTTTCAGCCCGCGATCGCGGTTCTTCCCAGCGTTCGCCTCTTGTTGGTTCTTCATCCCTTCCCACAGCATAAGGGTCACTTAGCTTCTTTCCACTTCTCAATTTGATTGCATTGGCTTCAAGTTGGTCTTTGCAGTACTCGCTTGGGGACTCTGTTATTGCAGGTGTACTAGGCATCAGTTGTCCCAGTGATGCACCCAATTGTAATATAGATTGCTGAGAGTCCTGGTGCAAAGTGTAATTTTGCTGGGTGAGCTGAGAAAATCCCTCTTTCATTGCTAATGCATTGTTTGCACCAGCTTGAATTACTGCTTATGTATTATTTGCACCAGCTTGAATCACTGCTTGTGTATTATTTGCACTTGCTTGAATCATTGCTTGTGTGAGTGCTTGAAGCGTCTGGGTGAGAGCTAGTAATGTACTCTCACCGGCTAATGGTTGTGTTTGTTGAGGTTGGACTTCTGTGATGTTCACTTCTTGTACAGCATGCACTCTTGCTCTGGGAGTGTCTGTGGTGCTTGCCTTACTCCTTGAGCGGTATTGCCTTGAACTCTCATAGAGCTCGGAGAAGACCTCAAAGGCTTCCACGGGGGTTTTGTTCAAGATGTTTCCCCCGCAGGTAGCATTTACCAACCTACGGTCTTCCTCTAGCAATCCTCCAAACAAATACAGTACCACATCCTGGTCTGAGTAACCATGAAATGGGCAGTTGATTACTAGCCTCCTGAATCTCTCATAATAGTCATACAACTGCTCGCCCTGAAATTGTTCAATGTCACTGATGCTTCTTTTCAGGCTATTGAGCTTGGTTGTAGGAAAATATTTTTCCAAGAAAGCTTGCTTCATTTTTGCCCACGTGACTATGCTGCCCGGGGCCAAGTAATAGAACCATTCCTTCACCGCATCCTTTAGAGAGAAGGGAAAGGCTCTCAGTTTGATTTGATCTTCAGTAACTCCCCGGGGTTGCATACTATTACAAACAGTATCGAATTCCTGGAGGTGTTTGTTCGGATTTTCCTCATCGGTTCCTCTGAAGTGAGGCAATAAACTGATCAAACCCGATTTGAGTTCAAAGTTCACGCCCTCCTGGATTTTCGGGAATTGAACAGCTAGATGTTGCTGCTCTTGATATTGCGCTGTCAATTGCCTCAGTGTTCGGTTTTCTTGTGCCATAGCTGAATTCTTTCACCGAACTACTAAATTGTGAATCACACTTGACAAAACAAAGGTTAGTAACGTTAGAGGGAACCGTAAGATAGGTTCCCTACAAGATCAATATTTAATCAATTCACAAGAAAACAGACAATGATTCCCCGACAACGGCGCCAAATTTGACGTGGCCTAAGGTCGTTATGCCAAATCAAAGTAACCTCAACTTCCAAACTAGAATAGTGAGTAAGCAAGGATCGAAATCCCAAGAGAATCACATGCGTCTATTTTCTTGTGAACAATCAACTACCAATCGAACAGTGTAACAAAAAGGGGGGTTTTGAGGTTTGGTTTGCTAAAATCTATGGATAAATCAAATAAAGGAAAAATGCTCCTCCTAACAAATATCCACAATCACTGAATATGGTTGATCATAGATTATCTCGAGTTCTTCTTCCTTCCTATGGTTGTTCATGTCCCGATCTTATGTAGATTCAAAGGGAAACCTTCCACTAAGAACCCTTACCAATGAATAACCCTAGTACCACTAAAAGTTCAACCCAAAGGCAGCAATGCATATAAGAATTAACCAGGATACACAGAACGCTCGCTCAGATGCATTTATCATGTAATTATCTCTCCCTACAATAGAACAATTTCAACCAGAGCATGTAAATTGTAGTTGCTACAGCAGAATAGGACGTTATCCCAACAGTTTCCTACTCCTAGCAATATGAAAATCACCAATAACAACTAGTTGCGCGGGCTAGTGCAATTAATGAAATCCAATGGAATAAGCTTAGAAGAGATAATACAAACCAATAGAAACTCGAACACGAAAGATAATCTCACAACTAAAATCCAATGAATGCTTCAATTGTTAGGCGGAACCAAGAAGGTTAGTTCCTCCTCATGTTCTTCATAAAACTCTGAATCAATGAATAATTCAACAACGTAGTAATTCTCCAGACTAAAACTTCATTCCCCAAAACCTAAAAACTAAGAGAGTATATATATATGGGCTTTACAAATGACCTAGCCCACTAAAAAATAGAAAACGGAATAAATAAACTGAAAATAAAGAAAAACAGATAAGATAGGTTCGGGAAATCCGAAATAACTCTGCCGTGCTGACCCGCGATCGCGGGTGATGGACCTTGATCGCGGGCCACGTAGTTCCGCGCTCCTTGCTCTCCTCCATACCTACAGAAGTGTCTCGAATGCCTCGAAGTCCCGCGATCGCGGCAACCTCACCCGCGATCGCGGTTAATGCTCGACCTGCTGCACCAGCATTCTCCTCTTCTATTCTTCCATAGGCTCTCTCGTGGCTGCTTCTTCTTCAATGTCTTCAACAATCTTCAAGTAAGCTCAAAACATCTCCAAAACACCAAGACTTCGCCTCCATACTCCATGCACAAGAATGTGTCTAAAACTACCCAAATGACACCAATAAATCCTCTAATGACTCTTAATTAAGCTCTACAAAGTAGTGCTTATCAAGAACAGAACTTTAGAAGACATGGCTCGAACTATGCTAATCTCAAGTGGACTCCCTCAATCATTCTGGGCTGAGGCAATCAACACAGCTTGCTACATCATCAATCGATCCATGCTTCGCCCAATCACAGAGAAAACACCCCATGAACTCCTAAGAGGAAGAGTTTCCAACATCTCACATCTAAGGGTGTTCGGATGCCAGTGCTTTGTGCACAACAATGGGAAGGACAATCTTGGCAAATTCGACCCAAGAAGTGATGAAGGAATCTTCATTGGATATGCCTCAGGCAGCAAGGCATACAAAGTCTTCAACAAAAGGACTAAAAAGGTAGCAGAAAGTGTTCATGTTATTTTTAATGAAAAATCACTTGGAAGAATTGTGCAGAACACTACCACTCCCTTTGAAGATCCGTTCCCCAAGTCACCTCAAGAAGATCCAGATGAAGATGTCACTCCACCCAGTCCCTGCCCTGCTGCACAGAATCCCCCACTGGCTCCTCCACCAGTTCCCATGGATAATGAACAACAATCCATTTCTGGGAACCATGGACATGACGACAATATCTGTGGAGACATCAACGATTCATCCTCTCACATGATCTTAAATGGAGAAGGTGATCCCAACCAGGAAGCTGAAGCTGAATGCTCAACTCAAAATGTCTCCACATCAAATGCTCTAGCTCCCAACAGAGAAAGAAGAACCATCAAGCCTCCAGCCAGGTTCGAACATCTAACCTTCTTTGCCTTCAATGCCTTTATGTCTATTGTGGAACCAAAGAACATAGGTGAGGCACTGAAGGATGCAGACTGGATCCAAGCTATGCAAGAAGAGCTTCATCAGTTTGAAAGGAATAAAGTATGGCATCTAGTTCCCTGCCCCAAGGACAAACATATCATAGGAACTATATGGGTTTTCAGAAACAAGCTAGATGATACAGGAGCTATAATAAGGAACAAAGCAAGGCTTGTTGCTCAAGGATACAATCAACAAGAAGGCATCGACTATGATGAAACCTATGCTCCAGTGGCAAGGATTGAAGCGTTAAGGCTGTTGATTGCTTTCGCATCACACAAAGGGTTCAAACTGTTCCAAATGGATGTAAAGATTGCCTTCCTCAATGGAATCCTTCAAGAGGAAGTCTATGTCAAGCAACCACCTGGCTTTGAAGACGATGATCATCCCGACCATGTCTACTTTCTAGATAAAGCATTGTATGGCCTCAAGCAAGCTCCCAAAGCTTGGTATGATCGTCTTGCCCAGTTCCTACTCTCAAATGGCTACAGGCGTGGAGTCATTGATAAGACTCTCTTCATCCTAGAAGAAGAAGGTAACATCTTAGTGATTCAAATTTATGTCGATGATTTGGTTCCACTAACCTGTCCCTTGTAGACAAGTTCAAAGACTTGATGAGCAGTGAATTTGAAATGAGCCTAATTGGGGAACTCACTTTCTTCCTCAGATTGCAAATCACTCAAAAGAAAGATGGTATACAAATTTACCAACAAAAGTATGTCAGGGAACTACTGAAAAAGTTCAAAATGGATTCATGCAATCCTCTCTCAACTCCTATCTCCACCATTGCTCATTTGGACAAGGATCATTCGAGTCCTCTTATGGAAGAGAAACTCTATAGAGGTATGATAGGTTCTCTCATGTATCTAACCGCTAGTCGCCCAGACATTGTGTTTGCTGTAGGCTTGTGTGCTAGGTTTCAATCCTGTCCAAGAGAAACACACTTAGCTGCTGTAAAAAGGATACTCCGATATCTCAAGGGAACTGATTCACTCTGTATTTGGTACCCCAAAGAATGTCCCTTTGAGCTGATGGGTTTCACTGATGCGGATTATGCTGGATACTTGGTGGATAGGAAGAGCACCTCTGGAATGGCACAGTTCCTACGCCCTTGCCTCGTGTCATGGGGCTCAAAGAAACAAGTCTCAGTCTCTCTCTCCACCACAGAATCCGAGTACATCGTTGTTGCCTCCTGATGTTCCCAACTCCTCTGGCTAAAGCAACAACTCGCGGATTTCAGTATGTCTTATGGTCCCCTCACTATTCTTTGTGATAATACCAGTGCTATAAACATTTCTAAGAATCCTGTGTATCATACTAGGACCAAGCATATAGATATAAGACATCATTTTCTTAGAGATCATGTTGAAAAAGGGAACATCATTATGAAATTTTGTAGAACTGAAGATCAGGTTGCAGACATATTCACCAAAGCTTTGAATAGAATTCCATTCGATAACCTTAGATTAGAACTAGGAATGATTCCTACAACCTAGCAGTGACTTTAGTTTAGAGGTTTCTCTCCAGTTCCCTTGATTGCCTAGTTTAGATCTTTTACTTGTTAAGTCTTGATGTCTCTGTGTTATATCTCTTGCCACAAACCCTCGTTTCCATAATGGTTTCTTAAAAAGGCTTCGATAAATTTTCATCAGTTCGCGCCCTTTGGTCCTCATTATTCTTTCAACTTCTCCTTTGTTCAAGTTTCTTTGATGGCCCAAAAGTCACAATCTGATCATATTCTAACCCAACAATACAAGCCGAAATGATGATTGTGTACTATGACCCTCCTTGCCTCATTGCTCATTTTAATTCCCTATGATCTATCTCTTAACCCTCTCTGGGAATTATTGTGCAATGCGATAAATGACCTCCTTGATTCTTTATATGGGAACGTACTTTTCGGTTCCATGTTTTTAAACCCACATCAAAGTTCCCATATATCCCTCTAGCACACTGAATATATCGCCAGAAAGGAACCAGGATGAAATGATCTCCAAACGGCTAGTTCAAAAACTTGAATCTCCCAAGACGACATTTATGGCAACTTTTCAGAGATCAGACACGTCTCGTCAGTCGGCAGAGCTTCCTTCTCTGAATGGGTGAAGTTTAAATTTCTTTTGACCGTTCACAAAAGTTGCAAGCCGCTTCAATGCTCAAGATATTCCATAATCTCCTCAATGGCCAGATCCTTCCCAACGGTCCTTTCAGCTCTCAACAGGTTTTAAAAAAGGGGGTCATGTTGATCGAAGCATTACACCAGACTTGCCTTCTCCATTTCCTCTGATTTTCTATCTCTCTCTCAAAAACACAAAACCTAGCTCCTAAAAAATGGCTGACAAGAACCCTAACCCTAACTTGATCCAAGACGAAGAAGAAGCTGCCCTTCTCAAGGCCTTCAGAGAAAAGAAGGCCGCCTCGTCTACCCAGCCCATTATTGACACCACCTCTCAAAATCCCCAACCTGAGAAGAAAATTGAGGAGAAAACTAAGGCAAAAGCTGAGGAGAAAGTGAAGGAAATCACTCCTACATCGGCTACAAAATCTGTCTCGGAAGGAGGATCCCATGACTCCTCCCCAGATAAGACCACCCAGGAGATCCTCAGCCCAGAGCCCTCACCTGCAAGCCTCAAGTCTAAACCCATCTCCAAACATGGTCCCTCTGTTGCCACAAGGCTGAAACAACGAAAAAGAAGTTCCCAAGCTTTGGTTCCCTATGACCCTCCATCCAAAGAGCAGAAACCCTCAAAAAGAACCAAATCCATCACCCTCTCCTCTTCCTCGCTCGGGCAAGTCTCCTCCTCCTTCTCCAAGAGGAAGATTCTTAAGCCACTCATCATCGGTAAGGAGTTCTGGACCCAAACTCTCGAAGAAGAAGATGAGGAACTGTTCAGCGAAGCCCTCAGTGAGCTTCATTCTCTGCTGCAATACCAAGGATGGGATGAGCTCTTGGTCGAGCTCTTCTCCGCCTCTGATGAAGTAGTCCGTATGTTCTATCAATCTCTCACCTTTGTGCCCGCCAAAGATAACTCTCCCTGCAACGACTCCATATTTCAGTGGAAGGGAACCATGTATCCCTTGTCCCCCAACCTCATCGCGTCTGCCCTTGAGATTGAGTTCAGATCTGGTTTTGACATACTGCATTAGAAAAAGACGTGGCCCAAAGGAAAGGGTTACAAGCCCAAGGGTGAAGTGGTGAGGAAACTCTACGACGGCGACTACCCCTCAACCCTGCAAACTAAGGATCTCTCAATCGCCAACGAGCTTCTGCATTTCTGGATCATCCGAAACCTAGTTCCCAGGCAAGAGCACTAGAATACAGTTCTCATCACGGGTGCTATCCTCATGGATAAAGTGTTGTCTGGTGCACAAGTTGATCTCCCCCGCATAGTGTTGGCTCACACGCAGTTTTGCAAGTCCCATGAATCTCATGCCCTGCCATTTCCCCATCTCATCAAAAATCTTCTCTCCCTACTTCACCAGTACCCAGATGATTTGCCTAAAACTGTCTACAGCAAGCTTCTCACCATGACCACTATCCGGAAACTCAAGACAAAAGATCCCCAAGTCCTTCTCTCTGACCCTCAGGAAGAACCGCCCAAAGACAAGGCCAGTTCCCAGGCCCCTTCAAGTTCCCTACCACCGCTCAACCCCTCTCAAGACTCCTCTGCGATCCTCTCTGCTCTGGATCGTATTGAAAAGGCCATCACGGGAGGCTTGACTGTCCTCACGGTCGCTCTCCGTGATCAAGTAAATTAGTTGGGAAAGATGAGCACTGCAGTCTCAAGTCTGGTGGAGGTACTACAAAAAACATGGGAAGATGCAACCGGCGCAAATCAGGCCACGGGCCAAAATGAAGGAACTAACGACAACAAGGCTGAAGAAGAGGAGGCCACTGCTCTGCCATAGGAACGCTTCTCCTGGTTCCCAGTGCTGTAACCTCACAGTGTGCTAGTAGCTTCCCTAGGATCCTACTACCCTCTTCTATCCTTTTGTTGTCCTCTTTAAAGGTTGCTTATATTATTGTCTTTGTAGGTTGTTTTGTGATGCTTCGTGGTTTGTCTTCCTCTGAACAATGTTAAGATTTTATTAAGTTTAATGACTACTTTTGGCTACGTCTCTATGAATGATTTGTCTTTGCCTCAAATTTCTATTATGGTTTATGTTATGGGTTTGACGCAATTGTTTATTTCCTTTGATATTCTGTTCTTAACATGTAAACTGATCTTTTCGATGATGTCAAAAGGGGGAAGAAGGATAGGAACCTTGAACTTTGGAAACTACTGGGCCAATAGGAACTATGAACTCGTTCTACTTCTAAGGGGGAATTCGAATAAACTCGTTCATCTGCTTAGGGGGAATTTGCAACCATTGAATGTTCTCTCATTATTTTACAACGTTGTAAATCCCTTAAATTCAACTGGTCTCATGAAATTCAAAGTCCTATTATGTTGCCAGGTTCCTTGTATTTGTCATCATCAAAAAGGGGGAAATTGTTAGGAAATGGAACTCTGGAACCTTAGTTCCCCTGCGAGTTCCTTTCCTCAGTTTCTCTACTTTTGAAGATGATAAATATTTTGATACTAATGTTTTATCTCAAAGATGTGCCTTAAGGAACCACAGGACAAACATCGAAGGCATGAAAGCAAAACAGGACAAGAGAACCAAGGAGCAAGCCAAAGGAAGGAACCCAGGTATGCCCAGAAATACAACATGTGATGTTGCGCTTTCTGAGAAATCTGGGAACACCTACCTCGGACAAGAGAAAGTTGAAAACGACTTGTGCGAAGCTTCCAAAGTCTGCCATTGTCCAGAGCAAAACAACAAGACGCCTAGAACACATAACCTCAGACAGAGAAAGGTGAAAGCGACTTGTCATGGAACCTGTCGCTATCCAGAAGACAGTTCCAAAGTGCCCAGCTTGTCGAACCTCGAAAGAAGGAAGTTGGAGAACGACTTGGCTGAAGCAGTTGACCAACTAAAGAAGGATTCTGAGCTGCCTAGGTTGTTGTTACATGTCAAAGATAACGAGAATCAAGGATCACCACACATCCTAGGGCAAGCTCGCTCTGTGGGAACCAAGAGAAGATCAAGCTGCGAAGAATCCACTATAAAAGGAAGACTAACTCAAAGGTTATCTTCAAGCACTGAAATACGAATCACACACAATAGCAAACATCAAAGTGTGAATCTTCAAACAAGCTCATCAAAGCAAACCGAGATCAAGAGGAACCAGTCAAGGAATCGAAGAGCTGAGTGCTAAGTTCCTGTGACTGTAAGTGAGATAGTTCCTAGGTGCTAAGGTATGTTTCTTGGATTGATTATTGATTGTGTTAAGTTATCTAGGATTACCTAACTGTGTGTAAGGTAAAGAAACTGTGTGTTTGTTCCTAGGATAAGCTGTAACCAAAAGAGATAAGAAATCAAGAAGTAGACCTTGAAATCTTTTCAAAAGAAAGGTAGTGGTTTTTATCCTGGATTGCTAGTTGGCAATCAAAGGTTTCTACTATAAGGAACTTGTTCATTTGTGCTTGATTGTTTAAATTCCGCTGCGAAGGGAACTGAGAATTGCTATTCTTAGTTCCTTAGTTATTTGTCTAACAATCTCGATCCTACAGTAACCATACCAAAAAACCGTAATTTTATTCGGTCGGTTAATTGTACCAAACTTTCGGTAAATGTTCGGTACGGTTAACCGAAAAAAGGGTCGGTTTCTCGGTTTTTTGGGACGGTTTTTCGGTTTCAGTTTTTCATGCCCACCCCTAATAATAACCATAGCCAACTCTACAATAATGATTAATAATAAGGGCTCCAAGTTTGATATAAGATAAATGCAATTTATATGATCTCAAGGCTTATCACAAAGAATACAACAAGTGAATACACAAGTCTCACCATAAAGAGTTGCATGAAGCACAAAGAATTGAGCAAATGTCTTAGCAATTAGCATGCATGCCAATAAAATCCATAGAAGAGTAAAAACACGAATTAAAAGCAAAGCATGACTTAGGGATAACCCACAAGCATTAATAGCACACATGCAGCAAAGATTTTTGTAAATAAGTAGTGGTATTGTACATAGGAAATATCTTGTGATCTCACCTCGGGGGAAACTCGAAGTCCAAGTAAAGCAAAACATAAGAGTAGCCCCAAATCGCTTGTTTTCAAAGAAGTATAAGCTTCTGGATAGATTTAATTTGTTGTTTGGATGTGTACTGGCATTGGATTCAAAGAAGGAGACCATAGCACAAAAAACAGGGCCAAATACAACCAATGGCTCAGAAGAATCAAAGAACATGCAAGATCTTCCCCACATGAACACCACAATAGGCTTGAGATGTGGGATAATAAGAATCCTACAATACATTTTGTTAGGATGTGAAGTTTCAGGAACTCCAATTCCCTTGAAAGTTCCCTCCTTCAGTTATTCTAGTTTTGACGATGACAAACACTTTGCTATTAATATTTCCATATGTGTAGATGAACAGGGAACTCAGGAATCAGAAATACAAGACAGAGACCAAGACGCCAGATTTGGGAACTAGCATAGGAACTAACGAATGTCGAAGCCGCGCTTAACTGGAAAGAGATTTGAAAAAGCGGCGGCCGATTATTTTAGGGTAGATCTTATCTTGGAGAGAGAAGATTAGAATATCCTTGTTTTCATATATCTTTAGGGATTCCTTATATATCTTTATGGAAACAAAAGTGTAAAATCGTTAGAGATAATATTTGGTAATAAAGATTATCTTTTCCGATTTCTTTTTTTTTTATCTTTACACGCGTATTCACTCATTGCTTACGGAGAAGAAAACAGAGCTTGTTCTTGTGAGAAGAACTGTGTAAGTCACTTGTTTGTTGTGTGCTTGATTAGGTCGAGCTAGGTAGAGAGTCTTAAGTGTGTTTTAAGCCTTTAATCTGTGTGTTCTATCCTAGTTGATTGTAATCAAAGCATTAATACAAGAAGTAGACTTTCAAATCCTCTTGAAAGAGATGTAGTGGGTTTTATCCTGGATAACTAGTTGATTATCAAAGGTTCCCACTCTAAGGAACGGGTCTTGATTCTGTGTTGTTACATATTCCGCTGCTAAGGAACTGAACTCTCAGTTCCCTTTTATTTCTAACACGTGCGATCCTACACATTTGATTGCATGGGAGCCGATACCAGTAGATCCAGAGAGGTCCAAGGAGAGGGGGCATCAAAATTTCTTCAATTTGTATGGGACTTATTTTTAGTAATAGAAATTCAATCAATAAGCAGTCGAGTTTAATTTCATTAACATCGAATTAAGAGGGAGAGTAGGCAGAAACAGAATATGCAACTCTAGAAATTGATAGGTTACACAACAATTGTTTGGGAATATAGAGATTCCGGACTTTGGATTAATTTTAGAATTAGGGTTTAATTTGGGGGTTTCGATTGAAATAAACCACACCAGTTTCCATCTTGGGATCTTAATCATAATCAAAAAAAATGGGAAAATAGGGCAAATAGTGATGGAGTTTGTGTTTGATTACGGGGTTATGGGTTGTTTTGTAGTCGAAGGGCGGCGGCGTTTGAGCGAATCAGTGTCGAGGAAGGCGAAGAGTCGCCCACCCCCGATCAATGCAAATAGAGGAGGAGAGTCTCTCTAACATTTGCTAAATTTAGTTGTTCTCTTCAAATTTAGATTGTGATCTTACTGTTTCATTTCTTTCTTCAAAAACAAGTATGTTTTTGTAAAGTAGGGTATACAAATTTAGGTAGGAAAATATCAAATTAGATATATAGGATGATTATTTTGCTAAAAAGTTTGCATGAATTCGGCTTCGGGCAGTACCACGAGCTAGGTTAGGCATGTCTTCGGGACTATAGTCCAGTTACAATTAGCCCACCAACCTATGCAGTCTTCATATCAGCAAGAGAATCGAATAGTCTTTCGGGAGAAAGTGATCCGTCCTTGTCAACCGAGCCAACATGTCTCGACACTAGACATGATGATTTACGTCCAACTCTCGACCCATAATTTAAAAAAATTCTGGACTCGGTGTAAATTTAAATTATTTAGACAACGACCAAAGTTCCATTTTTGTAATTTTAAATACTTGAAATTAAAATAAAATTTTCATAACATATGTAAACTACCCATAAATAATAAGTTAATAACTAATGCTCAAATGTTTGGGATTTTCTCGAGCTTGAGCTATGGATATTGAGATATATAATTATTGTCTTATTATATTTAGGCTGGAAAATCATAGGTTTTGTAATGCTGAACTGAATATCCATGAAACGTTTACTTTGAGGGTGATTGGAGAAGCGGAAACAAAAAAGAAAATATATTGAAAAAATAGGAAGAATGGAAATTAAATCTGTTACAACCCGAATTTGTTTGGTAAGTCAGTAGAAACAAAAAGGAATTATAAGGGTAGGTTATCTCTCCCAATCCCAATTATCTCTCTCCTTCTCCATTTTCAGTTGCAGCCCGCAGATACCCCATGACCTCTCTTCTTCATAAGCTGCTTTACCAAACCCCACCTTCCCCCTTAATTCATTGCCTTGGCCACCGACTTGATCTCCATTGATGAACTCGAACCCGAATCGTTCATTTACCAGGCATGGACCCGGATCTGGAGTATTGGTGAAGGGGATCTTCCTCTCACTCATCAAGATATGGAGTCTTGGTTTGAATCGGGATGGCTAAAGAGGAATTTGGTATGAATTCGCTTTTTTGTGTGAAATTGGGGACGAAGGTGACTATTGGAGTCGCTACAACACCGGCGATGTCGGAGCCTGATGGGGAGTGATGGTGGGGAATCTGTTGGGAGAGTGAGATGTCCTTGAATCAATTGTGTACTTTAATCAAATGTACAATTACTAATTATGAAGTGGGACCATTTATGGAAATATTTAATCCGGTGATTTTAGGTAGTCATAGTGTTTTGCTAGAAGTCAACTATGATTTATAGACTATATGTTATAGAGTATGTCATAAAGTCTATTACTATTATTATCGGGTCCTACGAGGTCACACCATTAGAGTTTAGACTAGATCAAGTTGTTGGGAGACATATTATATAAAGTATATAATATAAAGTTATATAAGATATAACTTGGGAGATAAGGCTTGTTAATAATAAAGTGTTATTATTAATAATAAAAGAAATACTTATTTAGGAAATAAGATATCTACACATGGCAATATAAAAGGAGGGCTTTTAGGAAAAGCTCATAACCCTAATTCACTTGAAGAAGTACGGTTGCCTCCTTCTCCCTGGCTCTTTCTTCAGTCGCCTTCGTTCCTCGCTCTAGCAACCGAGTCCTAGGTGATCCAGATTCAAGCTCGGGTGGATCAAATAGAGGAGTCACACGTGAGGCTCTATTCTCTCTATTCCAGCAGGTTGAAACACGCATCAAAAGGTATTTGATTCTTTCTATCTATAATCTATTTGGTTTATGCATGAGATCCTTGGTTAGATGTTAGAAAAACGTTTCCTGAAATTCCGCTTTACGCATCTAAAATCCCTACAGTGGTATCAGTTGTCTCTTGCATAAATTGATTAGATCAAGTTTAAAGTTTTAAATTTTGATGCATGTTCATAATTGTCTTGATTCAAATTAAGTGATATGTAGATTAAATTTGCATGATTTAAAATTAGATTTTGATCGATTGGATTAAAAAAGTCTAGAACTTTCAATATGTATATGCATGTAAAATTGATCTACCCATTATTGATTCATATGATTTAATTATGCAAGAAATATGATTTTTTGACATGTTTAAATCATTAGATGAAGATTTTGATTTTCATAAGATGGATCAACTACTCAAATTTTATTTTCGTTAAATTCTGAATTTGTATGAAATTGTTCGATGACACGGTCACCTGTTTCCAAATTATTCGGTGAATCTTTAATGAAATTGTTCATCAGATGGATTAGTCAAGTTCAGTGGTCATGCGAATTGTTCGGTGAATTCATCAAATGAATTAGCTTTAATTGTTAATGCACTGTTGATTTGATTCTCTCCATAAATAACAATATCTTGGAAAGCGGATATGAATTGTTTGAGACGGCATGTTCTGCTTTAGATTGTTCGGATATCATATCCACTTGATTTTATAAGATATAAAATTCCACTTTATTGAATTTTTCGGTTGGATCAGCAGAACTATTGCTATTATATGAATAGCAATTCAGCAGAATTGTTCGTTGGTGTTGGTCCGCCGAGTTGGCCCGCAGGGGCTGCGTGGTTCGGTGGTAGCGGGTTGGTCCGGGTTTGATTCAGGCGCGATTCGGTTCAGTTGGGTAGATTTATTTAATTGGATAATATTTGATATTATCTAAATTATATAATTTCCTAAAAGTTGTTAGGATAGATTCCCACTAGATTTAGATAAGGATATTTGATATCTTATCTTGTTTATGCATATATTATCCAATAATGTATTTTACTGATTAATTATGATTAATTCTATATATTATTTTTTAATTTGAATTAAGAATTTGATATTAAATTATTTATGTCATGAGATGATTTATTTAATTTAATATGGTTTTATTTAAATTGGTTATTACTATTAATTAGATTAATATTATTGATAATATTTTATATTATTATTGCATGTATGTGTTATAATATTATGATATTATTGATTGCATGAGGTGACTAGTATGGCCCACATTAGGATAGATAAATACGGTCTGTGTACCGTTATGTTTTTCTTGTACACGATCTGCGTATCGTTATGTATTTTTGTAATTTAAATTTCTGCAAGAGAGTTTATTTCAATTATATGTAAGACAAGAAGAAGAAGATCCTAAGAAGACCAAAGGATGGAGATCCATGGAGAATACTAAGGATGGAGATCTAAGAGTAACAAGAGCCATAAAGATTAGATCTTTAATTTTGGTTTTTAGGGGCCATACTAGGATCACATTTAATTACTTGAATGCTTTATTTCCCACTTTGCATGATTGCTTGTTTGTTTATGCTATTTTGTTCACTAGTAAATAAACAACCAATGCATGCTTAAGTCCCTTAACAGAATATTGAGATCATGCCTTTCCATATCATAACCATGAGGCCCTTGGGATTCGTTGGATAGTTTTCGCCCTAGCGAGGTGTCCTTTCTTGACCTTGGGATAGTGCGGGTATGTCTAATAGGGGCATGCTGCCTTGGTATGGTTACACTCAACAAGAGACCAAAAGGCTCAGTTTTGGATCTTGAGGCATAAGGATGAGTCTTACATAAGATGTGGCCATCAACCAAGAATTATAAGGTGTTATAATTAATAACGAGTTTACTTACCTTGATTACATGAGACTTGGGGAAGTGTCTTAGTACGCTCGAGTTTCATCTAAGATAGGATCTTGGAATCATTTTACTCACAAGGGACAATATAATTGAGTAGAATGTGCAATAACTTACTGTTTATAGCTGGTCTAAATTTTAAGTTCTTGCATGTCAAGCATAATTTATCTGTATGTTTTATTCCGTTTTGTAGTTACTATGTCTTCTGAACACCTCAAATTCACTCTCCGCTCAATTGTTGAGAAAAACCGATTGAACGACAAGAATTTCCTTGATTGGGAAAGGAATCTGAGAATCATTCTCAGGTCTGAGGGCCAAGAGGATGTCCTTGAAACCCCCATCCCAGAGCTGACTGCCACCTCATTTGATGAGGACAAGGCATGTCACAAGAAAATATGCAAACGGGCAATGCCAGTCACTTGCCTGATGTTGGCTGCTATGGAACCTGCTCTTCAACAAAGGTTTGAAGAACAGGATGCCCATACCATTATGAAGAATCTTAGAGATCTCTTCAAGGAACAAGCCAGAATTGACAGGTACTTGACCCTCAAGTCCATATTACAATGCAAGCTCGAGAAAGGGAAACCAGTTGGGCCACATGTTTACAACATGATAGGCTTGTTTGACAAGATGGCTCGACTGGGTAACCCTTACAATGTTGAGACAGCTACAGATATTATCTTATACTCCCTACATGATGGATTTGCCCACTTTAGGCAGATGTATCACATGGGACCCATGAGCAAGACTCTCAACGAGCTACACGTGATGCTCAAAACAGCTGAGCAAAACGTCATGGTTGACCCTTTGAAGGAAGTTCTAATGGTCAAGGGAAAAAGGTTTAAGAAAGGGCTCCAGAAGAAGCAACATCACCAAGGAAAGGGCAAACAAGTTGCCCAACCCCAGGGGAACACCCCTAAGGTGAAAGTGGCTGCTGAGCACGACTGCTTCTACTGTAAGGCCAAGGGGCACTGGAAGAGAAACTGCCCCCAAGTACTTGGAAGACAAGAAGAGGGGAACAGTCTTCACTTCAGGTATTCATGTTACTGAAATCTTATCAACCAAGTCTCATTATTGGGTATTAGATACCGGATGTGGTTCTCACATTATTCTGAATGTGCAGGGACCAACAAATAAGAGACGGTTGTAGAAGGATGAGATAGATCTGCGTGTTGGAAATGGAGCAAGGGTTGCTGCACTTGCCATTGAAGATTATAGTCTACATCCACCTTCTGGCTTAGTTTTAGAACTTTATAATTGTTATTTTGTTCCTTCTATTACTAAGTATTTGATTTGAATTTCAGTTTTGAACCTTCAGGGTTATGATTTTGTCATTAAGAATTGATTTTCATTTATAAGAATGACATTTTCCATGCTCGAGCCCATATGGATGGTAATGGACTATACATACTGGATATCAAATCTGAAAACTATAACGTTGATCTTCCTATATCTTTTTGGGGATATGCCCTCACCACTAATGCGTTCACACTAAACAAGACTCCGTCACGATCAGTTGACAAGACACCATATGAGATATGATATGGAAAAGTTCCTAGCTTGTCACTTCTGAAGGTCTGGGGATGCGAGGCTTATGTAAAGCGTTTACTATCTGATAAGCTAGCACCCAAATCAGACAAATGCTTCTTTATAGGTTATCCCAAGGAAACAAGGGGATATTAATTCTACAATTCCGCTGAGAACAAAATGTTTGTTGCTCGGGATAGTGTCTTTTTGGAAAAGGATTTATTTTCCAAGAAGCCAAGTGGGAGAAATGTTCATCTTGATGAGATTCAAGCTGAGCAACAACCCCAACAACACGAGGACATAGATGATGTCACTAAGGAACTTGACTATGGAGGCGTACCTTCTCAAAGGGAAATCGTCTAGATTCAAGATGCAATTCCTTAAGTTGATGAAGCACCCGAGGTCCCGCATACAGATGTGGTCAACCCAACAGCTGAAGTCTCTCATATTGTTAGACCACTTTGGAGATCAGACATGCTAAGGCAGCAACCTAGACTTATGAGGATTACGTCTTGACTGCTAGCATTGACGTTCTACTTTTAGAGAACGGCGAGCATGCGACCTATAAGCAAGTGAAGGCGGACCCCGACTCTGAGAAATGGCTGGTTGCCATGAAATCCGAAATGGATCCATGTCTGAGAATCAAGTATGGGACTTGATAGATTTGCCTGATGGGGTAAAACCTATTGGATGCAAATGAGTCTTTGAGATCAAGACAGACAAGGATGGAAACGTTTCTGTCTATAAGGCAAGACTAGTTGCCAAAGGATTTAGACAGGTTCATGGTACTGACTATGATGAAACGTTTGCACGGTCGTTATGATCAGGTCCATTAGGATACTCCTAGCGATTGCCGCTTATTATGATTATGAGATTTGGCAAATCCTAGGAGAATATGCAAGCTTAAGAAGTCCATCTATGGACTTAAGCAAGCATCCAAGAGTTGGAATCTTCGTTTTGATGAAGTGGTCAAAAAGTTTGATTTTGTCAGATGCGAAGAAGAGCCCTGTGTCTACAAGAAGTTTAGTGGGAGCAAAGTGGTCTTCCTAGTTCTATATGTGGATGACATATTACTCATTGGGAATGACATTCTTATGCTGGAGATAGTTAAGGAGTGACTTAAGAAGTATTTCTCAATAAAGGACTTGGAAGAGGTTGAGTACGCACTAGGCATTAAGATCTATAGAGATAGATCTAAGAGACATTGGTCTAAGTCAGAGAACTTATGTAGATAAGGTCCTTGATAGGTTCAATATGATGAACTCTAAGAAAAGGTTCCTGTCTATGCAGCATGGCTTAAATCTCAGCAAGAGCCAGTGTTGTAAGACACCTGGTGAGGCTGAAAGGATGAGCATGATTCCCTATGCCTCAGCCATAGGATCCATCATGTATGCAATGACTTATACTCGCCCAGATGTTGCATATGCTTTGAGTATGTGTAGAAGGTACCAATCAAACCCTGGTAATGCACATTGGTGTGCAGCCAAGAACATCCTGGAGTACTTACGAAGGACTAGGGATGATCTCTTGATATTTGGAGGTGATGACGAGTTGGTCGTCAATGGCTATATTGATGCAAGTTTTCAGACATACGTAAATGATTTTGAATCTCAGTCTGGATATGTCCTCATTCTGAATGAAAGAGCCATCAGTTGGAAGAGTTCCAAATCCAGACATGTTCTACGAAAGTACCACATGATCAGACACTATGTTGATAGTGGATATGTGAGGATGTGCAAAGTGCACACATACGACAACATTGCAGATCCTTTTGACCAAGCCCATGTCTAGGCCCAAGCATGACAGTCACACTCGGGCCAAAGGACTCAAGCACATTAGAGAGTTCTTTCGAGACATTGTTTGTTTTATGATAAACCTTGTTTATTGTTATCACAGACATTTATGCTTGACTTATATATGAGTTTCATATTATTATTTAATCATTGCTTGAGATTAGATAAAGTATCCAAACAATTTAATAGTTATCAAATGGGCTCATCAAAACTGTTTTGGTGAATGAAACCCCATTAAGTGAACTGAAATTATAAAATTATTAGAAGTCCATGGTCTAAGTTGTTAACTTGGATACAAATGACTTAATCAAAAGACCATATGTGAGATTGATTGATAACACCGGGTTTCATGTGTTATAGGGACATGAGATGTCTAATCGATTACATAGATGTGTATACCGATACACACCGGACAGACCTACCTTAGGACTCCTCAAGGTTTTATTGCGGAGTTCTAGGATTATTCATGATTAGTGAGTTCCTTAGACATGAGTATGATATAGTTATCATTTGACTGTTGGTATGTCTTTGACGCTGTCAAACGCTGACCGTAACATGCAGTTATAAAGGCAGTGATTGGGATTGCTAAAAGTTGAGTGGGAGTTATAGTCTTACAAGATTGAATATGTCCTCCTATTCCATGTATACCATGATACATTTGGAAAGGATTGGTGTCTCGGCCACTTGAAGAGTGAGAACTGTGAAAACGCATGGCCATGCTCAGATGGATTATTAGTAATCATCTGTACTGACAGTTTGATCTCAAGAGTTCAAGAAACGTATTTGGCGGTAAAGATGAGTTTCATCATATAGTCAAATAAGACACTAAGTGACAAAGGAATTTTAACATTGCACACTTGTTTTAAGGACAAGTGGGAGATTGAAGGAATTGTGTCCTTTAATCAAAGGTGCAATTATTGATTATGAAGTGGGTCCATTTATGGAGATATTTAATCCGGTGATTTTAGGTAGTCATAGTGCTTTGCTAGAAGCCAACTATGATTTATAAACTATATGTTATAGAGTATGTCATAAAGTCTATTACTATTATTACCGGGTCCTACGAGGTCATACCCTTAGAGTTTAGACTGGATCAGGTTGTTGGGAGACATATTATATAAAGTATATAATATAAAGTTATATAAGATATAACTTGGGAGATAAGGCTTGTTAATAATAAAGTGTTATTATTAATAATAAAACAAATACTTATTTAGGAAATAAGATATCTACATATGGCAATATAAAAGGAGGGCTTTTAGGAAAAGCTCATAACCCTAATTCACTTGAAGAAGTACGGTTGCCTCCTTCTCCCTGGCTCTCTCTTCATTCGCCTTCGTTCCTCGCTCTAGCAACCGAGTCCTAGGTGATCCAGATTCAAGCTCGGGTGGACCAAATAGAGGAGTCACACGTGAGGCTCTATTCTCTCTATTCCAGCAGGTTGAAACACGCATCAAAAGGTATTTGATTCTTCCTATATATGATCTATTTGGTTTATGCATGAGATCCTTGGTTAGATGTTAGGAAAATGTTTCCTGAAATTCCGCTTTACGCATCTAAAATCCCTACAGTCCTGATAGTCTTTTATGGCTTTTCTGCTTCATGTTGTTGGTTACGGTAAGTGGCTACAAGAGAAGGGGTGTTTCCCCCATTGATTTTTCAAGAGAACAACACGAGTCTTTCATTCAACCCGTGAAGGAAAACAATCATTACAAGATTTACAACCAAACATATTAGGTCATAGACAACCTCTAACACTCCGTTTCTATAACCGGTTTTGATACAACCAAATAGGCCTTGGATATGAATAGATATTCGATAAAGTTTGTAATGTGTGTTTGCAGAGACTGTTGGAAGTGTAGAAAATTTTGAAAGTGCGTACATCCCACATCGAGCTTTTTGGAGTATTTGGAGCAACATATATATAGGGTAATACTTGGGATGGCTAGTTGTGTAAATAAGGTTTTCCCTATGCACACGAGCAGTTGCCTTTCGGTCCGGTCGGGCTAGGCTGGGGTGGGCTCGAGGCAAGTTCGTAAATTAATTATGTGTTCTTCCATTGGAAAGTTCACACGATCGGTGGATACTGTGTGATCCTTGGGGGGTGAGACTCCTTGTCTGACTTGGCACAACAAGCTTTCGGTTCTTTATATTTCAAGTGGCCCAACATCAAGAAATGTTCATCTCTATTGGATTTTTTGGTTTATACTTTATTGGATTTGTCGAAGCTTGAGCCTCTGGATGAAACGAACTATAAGTGCTAGTCCTAGAAGATGATGATATTCTTCGAGCAATTGGAGGTTGATTACGTCCTTCTTCAACCGGCTTCGGATCTGACTATGACCCCGACTCCTGCTGCTCCTGTTCCGACCGTTGATCCTGCTATTCATGGTGTTGTCCCCAACACTCTAGGAATGGATGGTTCTCAGGAATGTACTTTGACTTTAACACAAGACCAAATCTTCAAAAAATATGACACTGATAATAAAATTGTTTGTTGTTATCTGCTGAGTCACTTTTTAAACCCTATTTTCAATCTCTTAGCTACCCATAAATCTGCAAAGATGATGTGGGACTTATTGGAAACTATATATGCTACTGATGATGCTGGAAAGAATAAGTATGTCTTTGGAAATTTTTTGCAGTTCAAGATGGTGGACGAAAAGCCAATAATGGATCAAGTCAATAAGTACGAGAATCTAGTTGCTGACATCCTTGGTGATGTGCAAAGTTCTGCAAACCAACCTTACAGATCGCGAAGTTGCTTGTTTCTAGGGCAAAATACCGCAACCATCTAAAGCACAATAAGAAGGATCTAACCCTGGTGGAACTGGTCAACCACATGAAGTTTGAAGAGGCTAATCGCCTCAAAGATAAGCCTTCTCCTAAACCATATTATAATTCGGTTAAGGCTAATCTTGTAGAGTCTTATTCCAATATTGACATGTTCAAAAAGGTCTCAAACTCTGGACTAAAGAAAGACAAGGTTCAAAACAAGAAGGGTTAGAATTTCACGAAGCATGGAAAGACTAATGACAAGTCCAAGCAAGGCTGCTATGTTTGCGTGAAACTAGGACATCGTGTGCTCCAGTGTTTTCGCAGGGTTGACAATTAGAAGAACGCTCTAAAGTCTAATGGAGATGAACCCAAGACTCAAACCAACCTCATTGAAGGGAACCAACAAATGATTGCTATGATCACAAAGGTGAACCATGTGGGCAACAAGGTTGAATGGTTGCTGGACACTGGAGCAACCAAGCATTTTTGTTTTGACAAGGAGATGTTTGCTGAATTTGAAGAATTTGCAGGATAGACCAAGTCTATATGGGAAATTTGAGCATCTCTCATGTTCTTGGAAAAGAGAAAATGACTTTGAAACTCACTTCAGAAAAGTCTCTTTAATCACATAATATTTTATATGTACCTTCCCTAGGAAATTCGAGCATGTCTCGTGTTCTCCAGTGTTTTCGCAGGGTGGACAACCAGAAGAACGCTCCAAAGTCTAATGGAGATGAACCCAAGACTCAAACCAACCTCATTGAAGGGAACCAACAAATGATTACTATGATAACAATGGTGAACCATGTGGGAAACAAGGTTGAATGGTTGCTTGACACTGGAGCAACCAAGCATTTCTATGTTGACAAGGAGATGTTTGCTGAATTTGAAGAATTTGCAGGATAGACCAAGTCTTTATGGGAAATTCGAGCATCTCTCATGTTCTTGGAAAAGAGAAAATGTCTTTGAAACTCACTTTAGAAAAGTCTCTTTAATCACATAATGTTTTATATGTACCTTCCCTGCGCAGAAACTTGATTTCATTTGGTTTGCTTGAAATTGCTAGTAGAAAACAAGTAATTTGTAACACCCCCGACTTATGTCAAAAGTTTCACACACCAGTGACCCCAGACTTAAATGTCCGAAGTCACCGAATGCTTAACATCGAACAAAGTTTTGTAAAACATGTAATAAAATCATACAAATAAAACATTAGCGAAAGTCTTTTTAAATAACAACAACTTATATAAACTCTCCTTATAAAGTGTAGAGATTTAGTTTTAACAAACATAAATGAATTAAGTATAGCGGAAGACTTATTAAAACTCCAATTCATAGGATTAAATCTTTCCAATAGTAAATATCCAAATTGCAATTAAAAGCTCCATTTGTAGTATCATGGTATCCATCCATCGCCACCTTTAGTGATCTCACGTGGCTGATATTTGTAAGGAATTACTTGTTATAACAAGTAGATAGCTCTCACCGGGGTCAGTTGGTCTACTCATAAGAAATGTACAAGGTAATAGGTACTCACATTGAAATATATCATTAATAAGCATGATGCATGATCATAGGTAATAACTTATCGTGAGTACAAGGAAATGGACACACACTAACTAGCAACACTCCTAACACCTCATCAAGAATTATCTATTTCAACCATATCGATTTCGATACATCTTTATACCAAAATAGAACATGGTCAATTTATCACCTACTTCCCAAATTATCGTACTAGGTCCCTTTGAATATCACGTATCCTCTCAATCAATTAATGCTACTTGATTACTCAAAGATCAATAAGGTATATTGTATCCAATACCCAGACGTTTATTCCTTGATCATAAAATTCCCAGATTTTATATAAGTACCACAAGATCACTTAACCAACCACTTTTCCTTTATATAAGTACCACAAGATCATGAAATTTTAACAGTGTATTTAAAACATATATATGAAGTTTCATATATATGTTTTAAATACACTGTTAAAAGTTCAAATCCAAATAAGATCTAGAATCGTTTTTTAACAATTAAAAGTCTGAACAATTTCGACCAAAAATTCCTGGCAAGAGCTTCGACCACCTTTCCTTTAGACGGCACGTGAGGGCGCGTCTTTTGGCTTCAGGGGACGTGCTTCATATGAAAATGTAGAAGACAAAGAGAAGAAGAGAATGCAATTTGAATCGTCTAAATCCAACACCGGATGTATAAACGGAGGTGTTAAGAAGCTGACTTAGTATTAGGGCTACGAGAGAGAAAAACCGAGAGATAGAGAGCGGCGTGAAGAAGAACATGAGAGAAAAGAGTTGTGTGATTTTAGGTTAAAACTAAGCTCTATTTATAGGGAAGAAAGGAGATCAATTAAAATAATATTTTTGGAAAGAAAATATTCAATATTCCTTTTCATTTAAAATTAGTTTTATCGGGACAATTTAAAAGGAAAAGACAAATTTGAACACACTATCTTTTAGTTTAAGTTTAAATTATACTCTTAAATCATTCATAAGGAATTTATTTGACAAAAGATATAACTTCAAGTTTATAGTATAATTATCAAAAGTATAATAGATTTTATAATTCTTAATAAGATTAAAGACATTTATAATAATAACCTTATTTAAAATCTAAAATATTACGGGTTATTACATAATTGAGGTTGGAAAAATAGTCTTAACTAAGAATGGGGAATTTTGTAGGAAAAGGCTATAGATCTGGATGCTTGTATGTGCTTGAGACTTTGATTGATAATGAGAATGTTTCTTCTTAAGCTTATATTGTTGAGTCTTTGGATTTATGGCATGCTAGACTCGGACATTTAAATGTTAAATATGTTGATTGATTGCATGCTACGAGATTAATTATGAATTTGGTTAATGAAGGTCAAAAAATTGTGAAATATGTGTTGAGGCAAAATACAAGAGAAACCTTTTAATTATGTAAATGAAAGGACAATTGAATTGTTGGAATTAGTCTATTCAGAGGGCATAATTTAGAAGCACAGAAACCGGAGGTGGTAAGAGATATTATATCACTTTTTTAGATGAACATTCGATATACACCAAATTGTATTTATTACAATCCAAGGATGAAGTTGAAAATGTGTTTTACATTTACAAAGTTGAAGTAGAAAACCATCTGAATCGAAAAACCAAGAGGATTAGATCTAATAGAGGAGGTGAATACATCACCAATTTCTAGATAGAATTTTGTGAGAATAATAATATTATACATGAGTTTACATCTCCTTACAGCCCACAACAAAATGGTATTGCAGAAGGAAAAATATAACTTTGAAAGAAGTGATGAATGCTATCCTTGCTAGTTCTGAATTGCATGATAATATGTATGGAGAAGTTGTTCAGACTGCTAAGCATATTTTAAATAGAGTGCCCAATGAAAACATAGATAAAACACCTTATGAGTTATAGAAAGGGCATGCGCCCAATCTGAAAGTTTTGGAAGTGTGGGGGTGTTTAGCTAAAGTCGGTTTGCCTTCTTTTAAAGTTGATGCAATTGGATTTGAAACCTTTGATGTTGTGCTTATTGGTTATACTGAAAATAGTGCAGCTTATCGATTCATGAGTTTGAGTGATCATTCCTTGAGTGAATATCGTGATGCTGATTTTTTTAGCACACATTTCCTTTAAAAAGAAATAATGTGCATATTGATTCAATGCCTATTGTTGTTCCATCTTCCTCTGTCTTTACCTTTCATGCAAGAGAATGAAATTGAACGTAGGAGGAGTAAAGACAAAAGAAAGGAACTAGTTTTGGTCCTGATTTTGTGACCGTTTTCTTGATTGAACTCAATAATTATGATGAATTGAATGAGACATTCATTAGTCTACATATGCTAGAGGATGATCCTAAAATATATGATGAAGTTGTGATTTCATTAAATGCTACTTTCTGGAAAGATGCAATTAAGAGTGAAATAGAATCTGTTATGTCCAATCACACATGAGAACTAGTTGACATGCCTATAGGTAACAAAACCATTGGATGTAATTGATTTTAAGAAAAAGCTTAAAATAGATGGCTTTGTAGAGAGATATAAGGCAAGACTAGTTATAAAAGGATTCACTCAAAAACATAAAATTGACTTCTCTGACACTTATTCTTCTATAACTAACATTTCTACAATTCAATTTGGTGTGTTGAAGGACAAAGGCGGATCCAGGGGGTCATGGGGGGTCCGGTGACCCCCCTTCCCATGTATCAAGTCATATATTAAAAAAAAAAATAAAAAAAAAATATTAATGTCTTTTACATGTTAACAAAAAGAGTTATTAGCCCAATTGGTTGTGGAATATGAGTTTAACCCAAAGGTTTGGGGTTCAAGTCCCCATCTCCCATCTTTTGTATTATTTTCTTTTTAGATAAATAACAATTTGTGTCCTTTATTTTCTCTTTTATACAAATATTTGTATTTCCTATTTTTGTCCATCATGATTATGAAATAAGTTAAAAATTTTGTAAGCTAATTGAATTAATCTTATTTAAAATTCTCACAATATATTTGATACTAACATATTTTAGGTAGTTCTTCTTACTATTTGTCCAAAAATATTTTCAAAATTGTAAATTAGTTAAAAATGTTTTTCAAAACATAATAATCCACCTAGTATATAAGATTTGTACAATTTTTTTACAAATAGTAATGTGATTAATGCTAAACAATATTATATAATTTTTCATAGGCGATTTTGTGACCCCCTTCGAAGAAATCCTGGATCCGCCACTGTTGAAGGACATTGCTTTTAATGCTAGCACAATCGCCTCCAAAATAAATCCTGCTCTTGGAGAGGTTAATATGGAGACCAGACATGTTTGCAAAGTCATCCAAGACCAATTTAACAACAATAACAAAACCAAAGTCACATTTATAGAAGATAACAAGATCATCTGCAAAGCTCAGATGAGAGAGCTAGAGGGGAGCACACTTGGGATGGAAAGAGAATGCTGGATTGTGGCTTAGAGATTTGAGCATACGTGACAAAAATTCCATAGCAATGGTGAAGAGGTACGGGGAAAGCGGATCCCCTTGTCTGATGTCGCGCTTCCCTTTGAAAATCCCTTGAGGCTGCCATTGACACTGACAGAGAGAGAGAGAGAGGAAGAGGTGATACAACTGCAAATCTATAAAACAAACTTTGTAGGGAAGCCCAGATGGTAAAGACAGTTGAGAATGAAGGACCAGTTCAGTGTATCAAAAGCTTTGTGGAAATTCACTTAAATAGCACATCGAGCATGGGTATTGCCCCAAGAGTACTGCTTCAGCAAGTCGTTACAGATAAGAGTATTATGCTAGAGGGAGCGTCCATGGACAGTTTTTAAGTTGCTCGAGATGATCTTAGCAATGCCCCGATATAAGGTGTTGCAGCAGGAGATGGGTCGAAAATCTGCAACACTAGAGGGATTAGAGCATTTCGGAATCAGGTTGATAGTAGTGTGATTAATTTAATGCAGCAGCTTCCCATTCAAGAAGAAATCCTTAATAACAATGATAATATCCTTCCCCACAATAGGCCAAGCTTTCTTGAAGAAGAACGAATTGTAGTCGCCCGGCCCCGGCGATTTGACGTTATTTCCCATGTTAAATAAAGCTTTACGAATTTCAGAATTTGTGACTGGCCGTATAAGATCAATTCCATCCTCGGGAGAAAGGTAAGCTCCAGAGGAGATGAATCTATCTTGGAATTGGGAGGGGGCAGATTGTCGTCCAAGAAGATTTTCAAAGATTGTAGTAAAGTGATTGACAATATCACTTTGAGCTGAGAGGTGATTCCCATCAGCGTCAACAATCAACCCAATAGAGTTAGTGTTGCGTCTACTCTTAATTTGCTTGTAAAAGTAGGAGGAATTGTGGTCTCTAAATTCCAGCCACTTAACCTTAGCCAACTGTCTTGACATTGAGGCAAGTGAGTCAAGATTGCTCTTCAATTCATTTATGCAATCTTGTTCTTTCAATTGTAGAGCATTGTCAAACAGCCGAGATTGACAAAGAACTTGGACAATTTCAAGTTTATGCATTCTTCAACTTTTGAGGTAAGAGATTCGATACTGATTGAGTCAACCTGCTTGAGCCTGCCTTTCAGAAGTTTTAGTTTATCTGTCACTTGAAACATAGAATGACCTTGGATGTTAGTATCCTAAGCATCAGTAACAGTAGAAAGGAATGATCTATGACTTTCCCATAAGTTTGAGAAGAGAAATGGGATACGAGTCTGCACCATAGAAGAACCCAGATCCACCACAACATGTGAGTGGTCAGATAAGCTATGCGTACCAAAGAAAGTATTAGCACGGTTGAATCTCATGAGCCAAGAGTCATTAATTAATACCCTGTCAAGCTTGCACCAAATACGATCACCAGCAGTGTGGTTGTTATTCCAGGTAAAGAAACTACCACCAAATCACATATCAAAAAGCCCCGTGGCTTCTAGATAGAGAGATAATTCATCAGAGATATTTAGTTTATTTTTCTCAATAGGAATTCTTAACCTATGCCCTAAGGGCTTAGGTTAGACAAACGTTATAATATATGTTAGATTAGAGAATATATCATTCGTCTACAACGTGAATAGTTTTTTTTTTTAAACATGCAAACAGAAGGTATCCTTACAAACAAGAAGGCATATCTAAATCATCACAACGGATGATTTTTACAAATGATTTACATACTGAAGAAACACTAGAGCTCGAATCTAAAAATTGGAGTCGAGATCGATGCAACTGTGCACAGTCATGGTGCGGCAAAAGGTAATCTCAAATAGCATTGCGTAGAAGAGTAGAGGAGATGTTAGAAGTAGATAGGAAATTTGCGGCTTTGTTGGACTCTCGGTAGCAATGATGAACCTAAAAATAATCCAAACTATGTAACAACGATCTAATTTCCATAATTATAGGATAAATTTCTCAAGGGATTTTCGAAATTCAACGGATGGAATTAATGACAGAAATATTATCTCCTTCAAGAACTATCTGCAAAAACCCTTGCGAAATAGCCCTACGAAGGCACTCAAGAGCAGCCAACGCCTCAACTTTAATAGGTGAGGAGCAGAGAATCTGCCTATGGTCTAAGAAGATCACCTCACCAGAGTGGTTCCGGAATACGTATCCAATGTGTGTAGAACCATTATGTTTAACAGATGCGTCGAAATTTAGTTTTATGCAGTTAGGAGGAAGTTTTCGCCATCAGGAAAATTGACTGGAGCGCTTCCTTTTATTGGCAAAGGAACGATGCTATTGTGATAAAGACAAAGTTTAATCTTTGTAAGAAATGTACGCACTGTTAACAATGTTCTGAATTTTAATATGAACTTTTCTAAAGATTAAAGCATTGTAGTCTTTCCAGATGGTCCACAAGAGAAAAAGGACCGGAATAATATCTCTATTTCCAGAGTGGAAGAATTCCATATTAGTATAGAAATCAATGTTGAAGTCAAAATTGTATGTGTGACCAATGATGTTTTGAAATAATTGTAGGGACCGTCAAGTGAAGAAACAACCAAAAAATAAATGATTGGATTCCTCAATAGGGAAATTGCAAAGAACACAGTGAGACGAAACCTTAGAAAAGTGTCTATTTAGACATTTAGTTGTAGGTAGAGAGTCAGAAAATCATTTCCAAAGAATTTTTTTAATTTTTGGAGGAATTTCCAATTTCCAGAACCAAGTGGGAAAGCTGGGTGAGGCATAGTTACGACTAGTTAAAGAACGAGCACTCTTAACTGAGAAAGTACCATCAGCGGATGGATACCAAATAATTTTATCAGGTATGTAAGTTCTAGGTATAAAAATATTCAATATTTTAGGGATTATGTGGGCTGGAAGAAGAAGTTGAAGAGCTCCCAAATCCCATTTTTTGTCAGGGGAGATATATGGGAAACAGTGGTCCCACGGTCGTGGAATCCCGCGAATTGAGAAAGAATACAGTTAGGAATACAATGGTATTCCCATAAATTGATATGAGTACCATCACCAATTTTCCAGAACAGACCTTCTCATAACTGTTGTCGTAGCTGCAGAAGTCTGGAAAACTGCCATGAATCTGAAGATTGCTTTTTGTAGGAGAAAATATTAGAATTGCGTAAATACTTTTATGAGATTAGTCAAACCCAGAAGGACTTACGTTGACAATTGCATAGCTATGTTTATATTGTAAGCTAGTTCGATATCAAGACCCCCATAACACTTATGTTGACAAATAGAATCCCTACTAATAAGGGAATGGTAATTTGGGGTTGGATGATTCCGGAAAAAGTCTCTGTTAATTTTGTCAATCTCTTGGCAGATTCATTTTGGAAGAAGGAAACTCTACATTAAGTAATTAGTCTGAGACTGTAACTTAGACTGAATAAGAATACCGCGACCAGCTTGAGACAATGAGTTAGCTTTCCATTTTCCAAGCTGCTTCTTTAATTTGGAAATTGCATCAGAGAAAATTTAGTTTTAACTCGTCCTCTGATAATAGGTATTCCTATGTACTTTTCCATAGATCGAGTAACCTGTAAATTAAGAATACTTGCAAGTGAGAGAGATTGTTGCCTAGAAATATTACTAGAGGTTTGGAATGTACTTTTACGGTAATTAATAGAGAGTCCAGACTTAAGAGAGAAGTCATCAAGTAAGGATTTGATGAAATGCATGTTATCCTGACTTGCATTTGCAAAAGTTAAAGTGTCAACAACAAAATTTAAGAAATGAATATATGTTCCATGTTTCGTTATTTGAATACCAACCTTTCTGTGGGAAGAACGAGATTCATGAATGAGAGTACGTGCCAGATATTCCATTGCAAGAATAAAAATGAAAGGGGATATGGGGTCACATTGTCGTAAACCATAATGAGGGTGAAATACATAGCCAGGTTCATTCCTTTTTTTCTTTTATGGAAAGAGTGAAAAATTTCATGTGCAATTAGAATTTACCACCCAAAATATTTTCCATTTACATGATTATATAATACTTTTTCTTACCCATATTCCAACTTCAAATTATTTTAATTTTCTTAATTGTTCCACAAATTAATATCTTTTTACCTATAGAGTATTTTTACTATAAAGAATATGAAATATATTACTTTTATTTTACCAATTCTATGTGTCACATACTTAATTAGTGTTCATAATATAATATGTATATAGATATGTATATAGAATATAGATGGTCCAACGACGTAATTAAGTAGTAATACCATGCATATTGTCATACTATTTAATTTGAATCTACGTATTAAACAAATTAGATCATGTTTGCTATTTTTTAATCAAAATTAATTTATTATATGTATATAGATACCAAATCGAATTAGTATATAGTTACCAAAATTATTTTAATGTATCCTTAATATATAGATTAATGTAGGCTACTTGCTTGCTTTTTGCATTAATTCGATCGATCACAACTTTGAAGCCAAAACAAGTTCTATGGGAGTTGAAAACGACATCAGAAAATGGAAACATTTGATGCTAAGATACATATATATATATATGATGGTAAATGTTTGCCCACATAAATGATTAATGGAGTAGTTTTTATGTGTCGTGTGTATTTGTACATTCACACCTAAGCATTCATTCTTATTTAATCCGTTATTTAAAAATAAATCAATTTTTAACAAAAAAATATTCTATTTAATATTTGTCACAATTACAAATAAAGTTACCCAATTACAAATCTTAGAAAATATAAACGATAATCTCTTATAAAACCAAAAAACAAACATATATTAGTGTAAACTTATTAGAATAATTATATATTAAAAAAAATAGTATTCTGTTATGTCCCATACCTTTACTAATCAAGCTCTTTTTTTGGTTAAAATTTATTAATCAAGCTCTGGTATGTGAAAACAGGAACCCTACCTTCTACAAAAAATCAAAGTATAAGTACACCTATATACTTGTTTGTTCATTTTCTTTTTTATTATTTTTAATCGTTTAAATTAAAAAAAGAGTTGTTATATGTATTTTCTTAGATCAATACAAGTTGGTCAATGCACACGGTGGTGGAACTCAGATCAATATACTTACCTTACTTTTTTATTCTATTAAATTTATTTCCCAATGTACAGGATATGAATGATAGCAGTATCAGCATGCCTGAAGAAATTAAAGTTTTCATTGGAAATACTTTTTTTATTCAGGATTGATATTGATGAGTTCAAGTTGTATAAACATAGTCGTGGATTCACTATTTCCAATATGTCTAACGATCCAACTTTAATTGTTGAACTCAAAAAATTGATTTTGGATATCCATCTATTTACTATATTGTTCCTATATAACATATATAACACAATATTATATATTTCATTAACTAAGTACTTATACATTTATATTTAATATTTTATAACAATGTCGAACCTTTGTCGTGTGAGCCCGAACACTCCACTGTGTCGTCCAATGAAATGTTCACTCCTTCCAAGCGCTCCAATGACAACCTATTGCTAGAAGATGATAATGAAGAAGATGGTGTACAAGACCAACTTTTTACTTCACGTACCAAGAAATTGGTGAAGAAAGAGGAGGACTAAGTGTGTTACACATGACATTCAAGTTATTAATTCTTACATATGACTTATTCTATGGTTTTCACTTTATCATTATTATCATACAATGTTTTTTTATTTTGGGAGATTTATTTGATAATCATCATTATTATTATATGACATTATTGGTGTTAAATTTTGTTGGTTTTATTTATAACAGTTAATTACCATTATTTATTTAGGATTGTTACATACACTTCTTTATTACAAGAACACATGCAAGGCACGGGTCATTCTACTAGTAATACACTACAAAATATCTCAACATTCAAGTCAATCAAAAATAATCTCAACTTTCAATTAATGAATAGAAAATAATATAAATGAATTTCTCGATTGAAATTCTGGCTAATTCGATTACATGTACTCAATGTCTCTTTATAGTTGGATGTGGTAATTGATTTTCTTTTGTACGAGATCTCTTATTAGGTGTTATGTTGTCATTTATTTAGACGGAATTTCAACCGAAAAAAATATCTTATTAGTTTTTATTCATTAGTTAAAAGTTTGTATAATTTTAAGTTGACTTGGAAGTTTGAGATTATTTGTTGTTTTCTTGTGAAAGTTAAAATTATTTTTTATGATTTTTTCAATAAAATTTATCGTTGTTTTTCCTAACGAAAACTAATATATTAATTTAGTGTAAATAGTTACTACATACTATATAATATACTATTTAGTTGACTTTGAGAAAAACTATGGCCAACATTGAGCTCATTAAAAACGGATGAAGTTAGTTAAGTTGAAACGTAACCACGATATACCTGCAGCCACACAAGATGTATATTATGTCAAATTAGTACGTCGTACATCTGTCTAAGTTTTTTAGTAGCATCATATATCATAAATAATATACTAGCTAGTAAATGACAAATTAATTGGTTTTGTTATAAATAATTATGGTTAATATACTCTCAATTTATTTAAAATAATTTATATTTGGCCGAACAATATTTAGGTGAGTGAAGCTATCAATTTGATCGGTAAACCTAATTTGTACGTTATACACTTATACATGTTGTCATGTTGACAATAGTTTGGCTAAAGTATATTTTACCATAATTAAGCTACTTCTGAGCCTAAATTTTTAGGTATCTAATACATTAATCACCCACCCACCTAACCGAAAGAAAAAATATAGGCTATGAATTTTAATACCATCCATTGAAAGAAGGAATCTACACGTTTAATTCTTCACATGCAGGCGCGATGCCCATCTCAAAAAGAGTAATATAACACACAAGCTAAAGAATATTAACATTGCATGCGTAGAGCTTAAACTAACACTTCTCCTTAATGATGTAGAGACCGATTAGGAACTCAAAACATTTGCACGTTTGGCGTATATACCATCTATAAACCAAATTAAGGTTTTAAACATTATATTTTAACTAAAAGTTCAAGCATAAGGCAATAAAAACCAAAGTGCGACCGGATATACATGGCATAATTTTTTTCCAATCTAGGCACTTTTTATAAACTTATTCTTAAACTAGGTTTGGATTCAAACTTATGCTGAAAATAGGCAGTCATAATAGCTTCGGGGTAAGTGGTTGTGTCGTACATCGACTCATCAAAAATAAGTCGTTATATGGTACAACGACTTTAAACGAAGCAGAATGGGTTATTAAGAAAATAAAAAATAAAAAAGTATAAGTCGTTGTATGGTACAGCGACTCATGCCTTTTAATTTTTTTTATTTTCCAAATTAAACCGATAAATAAAAAAATAATGTATGAGTCATTGTACTGTACAACGACTCATGTTTTGTTTTTACGTATGAAATATATCAAATGATTTAAAAAAAAATATGGACAAGAGTCGCTGTACGGTACATCGACTCATACCTTTTTTAATTTTTTTTAATAACCCTTCCCGCTTCGGTGAAAGTCGTTGTGCCGTACATCGACTCATACCTTGTCGCAGTGGAGATAGGCGACCGACCAGAAGAAGACATTGTCAACGATCACAACGACTGGACACTACCTTACGTCAGATGGCTAAAACACGGCATCCTGCCCGATGACAAAACAGAAGCAAAAAGAAGAAATAAAAACACAATCCCTTAGGTTTTCGGGGCATTGGATTCTCACCAATGCCAGTTTTCAAAAGAGAAAACATATATAAGACTCGACAAGACAATTTACCTTCCATGCAGAGCAGCCCGCCTCGCCAATACAGTCCAAAGGAGAAACACCGTCACCCTCAAATTTCAAAACTGGATCTTGAGCATGGAACAAGTTAGCAATCGACCGCCCGACCAGATCAATCTTCTCAATACCGGGAGGGACCACCGATCTCTTCTTCGAGGTGTCCACGACAACCTTTTCAGCATTAGAAGAGACGACCGCCTTCCTCTTCGTACCGACTTTAGCTAGGGGAGACGACTCGGCCGATGTCGATTTGCTCAATGAGGCCCTGGCCGCCGCCAGCCTCTGCTTAATTAAACCCTTTCCAGATACTCCCCTTAAGCAAGCACTCAACCGACTAGCGGGAGACGCTGTCATACCAGACAAAACGTAATTTACAAATATGATGCATGACAGAAAACACATGATTCAAACAAAAAACTTACACTTAACATGAGATGACGATGGAGTCGACATAACGTCTTGAGTTGTGGGAGCAACGAACAGCAGGTTGGCGTTCACAAACTTTCGTTCCGACAACGGGATCCCAAGAATGATGTTAGTCAGGCCCTCCGATTTAGCATCCACCTCCAAATCTTCAGCTTCAGGGACTACAAAAAAGAAGAGGTAAGCAAAAAGTTAAAACATGTCTGACAAGCGGAAATCAGAGAAAGATACATACTCTCGACCCACCACTCCGTCAGCAAAAACGAACAGTCACCCCCTTCTCCAGAGACGATCGCTCGACGAAGAAAAACTTCAACCCCCATCCGCAATCGTTCACATCAAGATTGGCCACCAAGGGCTTCCGACCCTGACGCCTACGTAGTTGGATCTAAAAAGAGCTTTTTGACCCCAAGGAGTAGTTATACCACAAAGCGTCAAAGTTGAAACCAGCCCCAGACTGTAAATTCAACATATCCAAAACTCTAAGGACCCGCCACGCTTGTGGCATAACCTGACACGGCGCAAGCGCCAGAGTCGCCAAGAAGTCTCGAACAAGGGGAGTGAACGGGAACTTATGCCCTATCCGAAACGGATAGGCATAAAAGCAGATCCATCCCTCATATCGAGCATCGACCCTCTTGTCCGGGTACAACAACCTCACAAACGTCTCAGGAGGAAAGCCTCCGACTTGAAGGATTTGTTCCAGTTCTGCCTCCATTAGCATCCCTGTCAGAGCGTCGTCCTCCTTTAGCAGGAAAAGGGGGGGCTTTGTTCTTGCTCGAGTTCGAGTGAGTGGCGGATGATTCGGCGGAACTACTAGAAACCATGTCCTGTATAGAGAAAGGGGGAAATCGGAAAGCAATTTTGGGAAACCTTGAAAACCTACCGAAGTGAAGAACAGAGAAAGTCGGAGAAAGAAGATGAAAGGAAATCATCAAGCCTGGTTCGAATTTATGGAGGGAAGGCTGGAAGAGCAAGACGTCCCATCACGCCGTGCGATCGTCGCCACGTTAGCCCTCGTCTGTCACACCCAAACGGATGGTGGAGATCGTGCATGTGGCAAGTCGTTTTGACTCCCGCCCTTAGCTGCCTTGATCCCAAAATGACTTGGGGCTATTGTTGGGCCCAAAATGCATTGCCTAACAGATTGGGCCATCTCACCTAAAAAATGGGCCAAGGAGTTTGAAGAAGAGCATCGGATGCTCATCAACGCACAAGCCCGACCGATCCCGGAAATTCCGCCCAAGCCATAAACGGCATGATCTTCAGTAAATAATAGCCGATTCAAATACGAATTAGAGGCCTCCTTAAATACAAGATCCCAAAGATTATGCCCAGGAATTAAGTGAAAGATCTCATGGTAACGGTAACAAGACCGACGAAGAGAAGGATCCGATAAATAAGGCATGAAAGGGCTACGAAGAGACACGGTAATACTCATTATCCCAACTCTCACAAAGCTTGCTAACCTACTTGTTCACGTTTAGCTCTTTTGGTAACAACGCTCGACCACCAAAGATCGGACGCTAGATTAGTCGGTCGGACAAGACCTGATCTCTTGCACCTAGAGGATAAGCTATACTTTGTCTTATCCTTATCATCAATATATCATCATATAATATTGCTCTTATTTCGTACGTAGTTGATTGTTCATTTGGTTTGGATTTATCGTATTCTATCTGATCGACTTGTTACCCCGTCTAAGGAGATTTAGGTCGGTTGATCTTTTCGCCCCAAAACATTACTGTAAAAGAAAAAGTACAATAAATACACATATACAGATGACTTTACACACACCTTCCAAGCCGCGACCCCAACTTCGTCAATACAATCAATAGGATGCAAATCACCAATCTCTTTCTTGGCCTCAGGGTCCAAAGTTTGGAGCAGGTCGTTCAAAGATCTATTTTAAGTTCACCTACCAGCAGCTCAGCAGCAACAATCGCTTTTCTTTTTGCCCCGGATGTTTTGGACGATGGTGAATCCAGAACGATGGCCTTAGTCGACGTAAACGCCTTAGCCGCGGGAAGCTTGTGATCTAGAAGGCTCTTCCCCGAAAGGCAAGCACTTGAACTTGCACCTCGGGATACTGTCAGGAAAGCATAACAAAGTAAACAAACAATGACTCCAAAGACCAACCAAACGCATACCTGTAGGAACGAACATGTGCCTTTGGTTATAGAAGCAGAAGGAGTCGACATATCAGCAGGGTCAGACGCCAGGAAATTGATATTCTTGAAAGACCGATTGGCCTCGAAAAATGCAAGCAGAGCAGCAGTTTCCATTTCAAAACCTTCATGCTCCTATGGATCAGGCGCTTCAACAAATTACATGTGAGCAAAGTTTAGAAGACATTCGACAAAAAAAATCTGAAAGGACAAATACAATACTTGTCTTCCTCCAGCCCGAGAGCACAAAAGAGCAGTCAACACCCCTTTCAAGCGACCTTCGCTCCACAAAGAAAAAGCGGGATCTCCACCCACAATCATTAACATCAAGAGTCAAAGTTATAGGAGATCTATTCTACCGGAGGCGTAGTTGGAACCTAGATGACCCATGACTACTCAAATAATAAGTGTACCACAAGCTAGGCATCAAAATCAAAGTCGATTCTTGAGTTGGTTTGGATTATTTAGATAAATTCGATCTCATATTGTCTAGTTGCCCTTCTTAAGGTGATCTAGGTCGATTCGATCTTTTCACCCCAAAACATGGTATATGGTTTTTGTCTCTTGTCTTCTTCGTTGTTGGGTGTTCTTACATTGATCAAGGCACTGAGTGTCAATACTTGATTATTTCTTTTTTAACAGAAAATGATAAAATGATATTATTTTACTATATTCTAAAGCGGCTATGGACCAAAAATATTGAAAGGTTAAAAAGTAAGACTAAAACGACATTAATTTGTCAATGGTTCATATTACATCAATGAATTTATTAATGCGGGTGAAATTTATTGAATTCTCTTTTAAGAATCGCCCTTTGGTATAATACAACACATGGAAATTATTTAGAAATTAACTATAGTTGTATCACTTGTTAATTAGAGCATCATACTTTTTATAGTTAATTGTCAGTTTTAATAAAAAGTATTAATAGTGAGAGTGAATATAAAGGTTCTTAATACATACTTTCTCATATATATAATTTGTATATCTAGTAGGCCTAATTAATGACGATTTATACACATTATTAATCCGACAACTATAAAAATTCTAATTAAAATCCTTTATCAAAACACTAAAATCAACAATAAAATCTTATAAATACATCTTAAATTCTTAATAAGATACGGGTAGAGAGATGGAAGGGGGTCACTTAACCCCCTTTGTCCGCCTATGTCTATCTAGATTGAGTTCAGTCTTCACTTATCTTATCTATTAGTTGAGTTTTCGCGCCATGTACAGACTTTGTTAAATAATGAATTCTTATCATAATATTAAATAGTTATTATTTAAACTCATTGGAACACAATTTAAAATATAAAGATTATGACTATTTTTTTAATACAAATGTAATAGTATGTAAGAAACTCTACCATACAGTTATTTATTATATTTTGTAAAAAGAGAATAATTTTTCACATATTACTCTTGTGTGTGTTTTAATCGAGGGAAATTATTTATGTTATAATTGAGGTAAGTCAAAATGCGAGTAAATCTAATTAGTCAATCAATATCTTTAACTAATTAAAAATAATTAATTTTATAAAGTTCTTTATTAAGGCATAACTAAGTACAAGGAGTAAGCATATTTTATGAATTTCGAAAGTCATCTGTTAAAAAAAGCATTTGGAATGGGATAGAGATATTATATTTATTTTACTTTATCAATTACAAAAAATATATGGTAAAATAAGGTGACGACATATGGTAAATAATGAGATGGCTTATTCTCGGTGAGACATGTGGCTCTAGAAAAGTTCTAATTTAGTATTTTATTAGAATTAGAATATGTTCCCGTGTCCTGCACATGTTTGGATAAATATAAACTATATATTTAGCGGTGAATATTTTTTTACAATAAAATATATTATTGAATAACGTGAACACAATATTATAAGGATTAAGTTAATTTAGGATGCTATTTTTTAAATAATTAGGCTACTTAAAAAATAAAAATTTATATATAATAATATATTATTAAAGTAAAGATTAAGCTGTTCAAAAAATATTAAGTTTAATTCGCTCATATGAAAAGGATTTATTCGATATAAAGGTAAACTTTTACTGGCGTATAAAATATTAATATAATTATTATAACAAAATATGTTCCTTATCATATAAAATTGAATCTTTGAAGATATATGTATATATAGGATAAAGATATTTTTTGATGAAGGATAAAGATAATATTGATGAATAAATGTAAAAAAAATATAAAAAGTCCAGTATTAATCTACGATCTTATCAAGGATAGCTCCTCTATTTGGCACACATGGGGCAATGCCAATCTGATCAGAAGCAGAGATTTCTAAAGCATTAAGAAGAAAGGCACAAATAGCACACTATGGACTACTCTACTCAACCTTAGGGATGAAATCACACAAAGACTGGATTCTGGGCAAGCACCTATCATCATGTATAGAAGAGGGAGATATGATTGGAAATCCATCTTCGATGACTACAGACACAGAACCACCACCAATGATTGGAACATATGCATTTGGGGCAGACTTATCACTCCAAGAACATCCTTCATGTGCTGGATGGCAATACATGGAGGGCTCTCTGTCAAAAGCAAACTCAAGACTATGGACATCTTACAAGATGATCTATGTCCATTCTGCAATTTGATACCTGAAATCATATATCATCTTTGGTTCCAATGCAAGTATACTTCTGAAGTGATGAATCGAGTTCTTAACTGGGGGAAAATTGGGAGAAGGCACAAAAACATTCAGGATTGGATCAACTACATGAGCAGGATGAGAAGGAAAAACAACATGAGATTTGCTTTTTGGATGTGCAACTACACTGCCATTATTTACTTTACTTGGAGATGTAGGAATCTCATTGTCTTCCAAGGGAAGAACATTAACACCAATGAATGTTATATGATGACTATTAGTCATATTAGGAAATGTGCTAGTTCTAGATGGAGAAAGTACAATAAAGAAGCTAGAACATGTTTAGAGAGAGTGAGGATTAGGATCAATCCTTGTAACACTTAGGCTTTCTTAGGGCTTTGTAAGTTCTTTTACTTACCTTCAATGAAATTCTTACCTTTTATTAAAAAAAATGGAGGACACGTAGGACACATATGTTCGACTCTAGTATTGTATATTTAGATCAAATTTATAAAAAAAACTAAAATATAATAGAAAGAAAAACTGTAAGATGAATCTATAGATAAAAATTGCACAATTATTGTTAGGATAAAAAATTATACAAATTTGCAAATTTCAAACAAAAAATTATATATAGGCATATAGCCAAGAAAACTAACTTAATATTAAATCTCATTCCATACAACCTAAAACACGGACATTATTGCAATAAAAAAAAATAGTATCCGTCCCTAAATAATTCAACAAAATAATTGTAAATTATCATTTTAGCTATATTTCACCAATATGATAATTAAATTACATATCCGCAACATTAGTTTATGTATATGCTAATCATGGATTAGTTAATCTATCATATCATATCATCAAATTAAATTATTATCATGTACTTTTATCATATCCTTATAAATAATTTCTTTATTTTATATAGAATTTTGCACTTAACCAACTTTTATTTTTAGAGTTTTTGCATTTAACCACCCTTTATCTTCATCTTTTCCAAAAAAAATCCTCTTATTTTAATCGTTTAATTATAGATTATCTTGTCCCTAGATCTGTTCGTTTCGGTTTACACCAAAAATGACTTTTTTTAAATCAAGAATCTCGATTTAAACCAAAATTAATTTTTCGGCCCCAAATTCTCTCTATTTACCACCTCTACAATTTGTAATTAACTAATATTTATAAATAGAATATAATACTTGTTTGTTTTGGTTCAAATTAAATGTTTGTAGGCTGAAATGGGACCAAATTTTGAAATAATAATAATCTAACTGAAAACTGACAGATTTTCAATTCAAACCGAAAACAAATAAAGAAACTAAGTTTGAACCAAAAAAATTATTCTTCTTGCAATTGTTTTCAATTCTTATTTTTTCCGAAGTTCAGTTCTGGCTTAAACCGCAAGTTTTTCAATTTAAATATGAACGGACAATATATGTTCTTTTGAAAATATCAATTTATAACAAATTTGGATAGGTGGTTAATTAATTAGTTAAAAATATATAGAATGAAAAATCCGATCCTAATTGAAATCAACGTTTTCTTTAGAAATTAAATTCTGGTTTAAATCGAAATTTTGAGGCCGAGATGAGTTGCTAGTTGCTACTAAACAAATGATAACAAATGATAGGTTGAAGAGATAGTCTTCTGAAAAGTAATATATATTAAAGATGATTTTTGGGTAAAAACATTGAAGTTTAAGGGTGGTTAAATGGAAACAATCCAAAATAATGGGTGATATTTGGTAAAAATGAAGATAACACATGGTTAAGTGCAAAACTTCAAAATAAGGGGTGATTAAGTGCAAAAACCCATTTTATATATGATAAATAAGAAAAATGGTATATAAAAAAGGTAATGTGAATTTATAAATAAATGAGAGTTTTAAGTTATAGAAAAGCATTAGAATTTGCTTACGCATCATAGCTTATAGACTGAATCACGAAAGAGCGAATTACTTTAATATGTACATCACATACATATTAAAGTAATTCACTCTTTCTACTATCTATATACACACGTACACTACATGTATATATAGATAGTAGAAAAGAAAAGTACCAAGTCCCCGTAAACTGATATTCTTTCAACCATACTAAAGGAAAATTCGGGATGCTATGACTGTGTTTTGGGGCGAAAAAGATCAAACCGATCTAAATCGCCCTAAAGAGGGCAGCTAGACAATGATCAAACCAAAATGGTCTAAATGATCCGAATCGACCTAAAGTTTTAGTCATCGGTCGCTTTAAGAATATGAATAGAGATTCGAACTAGAGAGATTTCAAAGGAATTGAGAGCAAGAGCTAGTGAATGTTGATTGTATTCGAGAGTGATTGTGTGTTACAGGAGCTTAATAAATCTAATAATTATACATGATTCTAGGGCTAAACTAATCCAGTCGTTTCTTCCGTGATCTTCGGGAACCGTCAAGATGTTCACCTCTCTCTCCGATTTTTCCTCCAACTGATCCAACATCTTTCTCTTTGTGCTTCTTCCAAAACGTGATCCAGCTCGTCCGTACTTGGGCTGGCCTTTTTTGTTCACTCGAACCTGGGCCCAACAATTGCCCCAAGATCAAAGCGGGCCGGAGAGAAAATAGTCCGAGGGGGCGGTTTGATCTTTATTTCACAAGATCTTTCCCTGATTTTTCTGTAGACGCTGGGTCGACGTGGCACCAGATGATTGGTCCACCAGATCGACCAGAAGCGTGGCAGTTTCACCTCTTTAAATAACCCATTAATTACCTATCTTGTCACCATCCTTTCTTCTGTGAAAACTTCCATCTTTCCATGGTAATTTTTTTGAATTTTCTTACCGTTCATTCCATGGCTTCTCTAAGATCCAAGAAGAGTAGGATCGCGTCTGGGGGTCTTGCCGAAGACGAAAGCGCCTTCACATCTTCAGGCCTTCTTAGCCGTAGCGATTCTCTTTGCGGGACTCTGACCCAAGCCGAGTTAGACAGAATCCTTAAAGTCGGTCAGTTCCGTGTGGGCATTGTAGCGCATCTTCCTCTCCCCCATGAGCGAGCCGACTGGTATCACGAGGGTTGGGTATGTTTCTTCGAGTATCCTTTTAAGGTTGGTCATTCCTTCCCCTTTTCTAGTATGGTTAGGAACTTCCTTGATGTCATGAGGCTTGCCCCTTACCAGGTTATGCCTCACACTTGGCGCTTGCTTAGGGTAGTCGACCTTCTCGCTGTTAGTGTCCAGTTTGACTTTGACGCCTTGTGGTATTCCTATTACTTGAGTAGTCGTGGTTCATCTAGGTTCCAGTTACGCCTCCGAAGGGATAGGAGGCCCTTGGCCTTGAATTTAGATGTCAACGATCGTGGGTGGAGAACTCGTTTTTTCTTTGTAGAGCGTAAGTCGCTTGAAAGGGGGGGGGGTCGATTGTTCCTTTTTGCTTTCCGACTGGAGGGAAACAGGTACTGTGCTCGCCCTTTTAGATTTTCTTGCCGGATATTATCTAAACAACATGTTTTTTATCACACCGCCTGATCCGGGAGAACCTGAAGGCTTTGAGAAGGTGACTGTGGCTTTGCTCGAGCTTCCTGAAGCGGAGACATTCTTTAGAAACGTCAATTTCTTGGCGCCTGACCCTGCCGAAATATTGACTCCTTCCGCTTCCATTACCAAAGGCACATGTTCGTTCCTACATGTATGCGTTTGGTTGGTCTTTGGGATCTCTATTTTCTTACTCTGTTGTGCTCTGTTATCAGCGTCTCGTGGTGGAAGATCTAGTGCTCGCTTGTCGGGGAAGTGTCTGCTGGACCACAAATTATCAGCGGCGAAAGCATCTGCGTCGCCAAGGCTTTGACCATAGCCCCTTCGTCGTCTAAGATCATTGTTGTAGACTCCCCTTCTTCCAAGATTTCTAGCTCGAAAAGAAAGGCGACGGCTGATGCGAAGCCGTCTGCGGGTGAGCTGAAGGATAGGCCTTTGAGTGATCTTCTTCATACTTTGGACTCCGAGGCCAAGAAGGAAATTGGCGACCTACATCCCTTCGACTGCATTGTGGAAGCTAGTGTCGCTGCTTGGAAAGTAATTGTAAAGGCAATTTCTTATATGCATAAAAAAATATTCTTTTTTGTTTTCAAAAGTTGAATACATGATTTGATTCGTGCAGGCTCTTTAGTATTCGATTATGGCGTTCTCGAATTTCCAGGTGTTGAGCGACGAGGCCGAAAGGCGGGTTGCCTAACCGAGAGTCAAGTGAAAGCTGCTGAGGGTCATGCTAAGGCCGCGGAGAACAAGTTGATGTTGAATGGAGATCAGGCTCGAGTGGAAGAGCTGGAGGATGACATTATGGAGATCCGTGTGAAAGACGCCTAGATAGCCAATGATGTGGGGACATATTTCTGCGTCAAATCTCGCATTGAGATGATGGAGGAGTATGTTGCTAGGGCTCATGTGGATTGTAAGCTTGAGAGTGAGAGGGCCAGCATGGACATGTTGTATCCGGACGACAACCCTGGGAATCACTTGTTCAAGCTCGTCGGTCTAGGGGAAGATGACCATAAAGAAGGAGAGGACCCCGAAGCAACCGATGAGGTTGTTGAAGACGTGGCAAAGACGCCACTTGCGGTGACTGAAGGTCAGAAGATCGTTCCTGCAGAAGCTAACGAGAGGTCAGGCGAGTCGTAGTTTGTTTTATGTAATGGAATAGATGTTGTGGACATTCTGTTTTCATACATTTAGGTGATGTGTTTGTGCCCCATCATAGGGATGGCACGGATAATGTTTTGGCAACCCGTCTACCATCGCGGGTCGCGTATTTTGTGAAATGCTTTGTTTTGTGCGTACCTTGTGCTTGTTTGCTTGTTCTTGTAGGTAGAGTTGTCGATCGTGTCTTGGTCGAGATGCGTGATGGTTGGTCGAAGCGACCTGTAGCTTTAAGCGTTAGTATGGCATGCTTTGTTTGTCCAGGGAAGAGCTATTTGTAATATAGAATAAAGACGACTACCTTAGATAGGACAAGTCTTGTAAATAGGGTGTTGTAGCGTTTGTTCCTCTATTCTCTGTGTACCGATCGATCATGTACTTGTAAGCGCTTTTGTGTATGAAAAATGTTTGTTTGTGTTTGAATGTTGTGTCCATCTTAGAGGCCTCTTGTCCATGCTTGAGTTGTCTTAAAACACGGAAGAAAAGATCTAGGGGCGACCGTTGGGTGTGAGCCCAACGGCCCTCTGATGCTTAAGTCAGTAAAACAATCCAAACAAACGTAATCGAATGAATGTAACGGAAATATGAAAGAATATAAGGATTTAGAAATGATACAACTTTAGGTGGATCGCGTTCTAGCTTCGTGGAAGTGGTTGTCCATCTTTAGTCTGTAATCGATACGCTCCTTGTTCGACGATCTCCTTGATAAGGTAAGGTCCCTCCCACTGGGGTGCTAGCTTCCCGTCGGCTGGATCTCGGGTATTTTGTAATGTCTTCCTCAAGACCCGATCTCCCAGTTTGAAGACTTTGACACGGACATTTTTGTTGTAACTCCTAGCGACTTGTTGTTGGTATTGAACCCTTCAGATTCTGACTTTTTCTCTGATTTCATTTGCAGTGTCAAGATTGTGAGCTAACTCGACATCTTTTTATTCTGGGGTTTGTGATCTATATCTGGCAGTTGGAACGAGTAGCTCGGTGAGGATGACTGCCTCGCTCACGTAGACTAGTGAGAAGGGACTTTGTCCAGTCGCGTTCTTTGGTGTGGTCCTGTCGGACCACAATATTAGAGGGAGTTCTTCGGTCCATCTTCCTTTTGCCCCTATGAGGCATTTTTGGACTCAACTTAGCCATTGGATTGTGGATATCTCGGCGTAGACGTGACCAATGTGATGTTCCATTGTTTGCAGAAGGATCGCGTCTTGCTACCGATGAATTGGGAGTCTTTGTCGCATACGATTTCTAAAGGGATGCCAAATCTGCATAGAATGGTACGCTTTATAAATGAAATGACGTATTTTTCTTTTACCTCTCGATATGCTTCGGCTTCTATCCATTTAGAAAAATAGTCAGTCATAGCAAGGAAGAAGACGCGTTGTCCTAATGCTGGTGATAGTTTCCCGACAATATCCATCCCACATCGCATGAAGGGCCAACGTGCAAGAGTCGGGTGGAGCATTTCCGCCGGCTGGTGTGTGACAGGTGCGTGCCACTGGCAGGTGTTGCACTTTCTGACGTAGTCGGTTGCGTCCTTGTTCATTGTAGGGCAATAGTAACCTGTCCTGAGGGCTTTGCCGGACAGGCTATGTCCTCCAGTATGGTTACATTCTCCGTCGTGTAGGGATTGCAGTACGTGTCTCACCTCGGGTGTTTTGAGGCAGCGCATGTATAGGCATGTGACAGATCGTTTGAATAAAACGTTATCTTTTAAATCAAAGGTTATGGCATGTACCTTGAGTCTTTTGGCTTCTCCTTTGTCAGCTGGGAGTATACCATCTTTTAACCACTTGATGTAGGGTGTGGTCCAGTCATCTTGGTCGCTTACGAGGTCCTCTTCGGTGTCGTCGCCTACTTCTGCTGAGACGACTTCTTCTAAAGGTAATATGTCCGCTACTTGGGTGTTGTTATGATTGATTGTCTTGAGAGTTTTGGGGACCGCTGGAGTTGTGATGTGTGCTAACGGGATGTTGTGGAAGTCGTCGGGATGCAAGGTGGAGCCGAGGTTTGCTAGGGCGTCAGCCTGTGTGTTGAGGTCGCGCGGGACTTGTCGAATGGTAAAATTCTGGAACTTGCTCGCCGGTTTTTAATGACGTCTAGGTATGACATCATCCTATCATCTTTGGCGGCGTATGATCCTTGTACTTGGTTGACGATCAAGAGGGAGTCACTTGTTACTTCTATACTTAGGATTGCGAGATCTTGCGCGAGCGTCAACCCAAATATAAGGGCTTCATACTCTGCTTCGTTGTTGGTCGCCTGCCATTCGCATCTTACAACTTGGGCTATATGGTCCCCTAGTGGCGATTTTAGTACAACACCTAGGCCGACTCCCCTTACATTTGACGCTCCGTCGGTATGGAGTTGCCATGTGCCCCGGTATTCTTCAATTTTTAACTATTTGGCTTCCTTCATGCTTCTTGTTCCAGTGTAGGACTGAAATCAGCCACAAAGTCAGCCAAAGCTTGAGATTTGATCGTTGTCCTTGGCTCATATTCAATGTCGAATCCGCTGAGGTGTATCGCCCACTTAGCCATTCGTCTTGTAGATTATGGTTTCATCATGATGGCTTTCATGAGATGGTTAGTTTTTACAATATTAACATGTGATTTGAAATAAGGTCTGAGTTTGTTTGAGGCCATAACCAGGGCTAGGACTAACTTTTCAAGCGACGTATACATTGTTTCAGCTGGGAGTAGGGAATGGCTTACATAATAGACTGGTGACTACTTGTCGTCCTTTTCTCTTTTCAAGACCGCGCTGATTGTCGACTCTTGTACGACTAGGTATAGTGGTAGTGGTTTGTTGTCCTTTGGCTTGGCCAGCAGGAGGGGACTTGCCAGGTATGCTTTTAAATCTTGGAAGGCCTGCTCGTGCGTTATTGTCCAGTCGAACGACCTATTTTTCTTCAAAGCTTCGTAGAAGAGTTTGCATTTATCTGATGATTTGGATATGAATCTATTTAAAGTTGTGATCCGTCCTGTCAATTTTTGGACGTCTTTGGCGCACCCGAGAGACCTTAGATTGACGATAGCCTTGATCTGGTCTGAGCTAGCTTCGATCCCCCTTTGTGTTACCATGTATCCCAAAAATTTCCCTGAAGACACTCCAATAGAGCATTTTGTCGGATTTAGTTCCATGTTATATCTTTTCAGTACCTCGAATGCCTCTTTCAAATGTTCAATGTGGTCTTTTGCTGCTTTTGACTTGACGAGCATATCATCGATATAGACTTCCATGGTGTCTCTGATCTGATCTTTCAACATCTTGTTCACCAGTCTTTGATATGTGGCCCCTGCGTTTTTTTAATCCGAAGGGCATAACTTTGTAACAGTATGTACCTTGACTGGTTATGAAGGTTGTCTTTTCCTGGTCGTCGGGATCCATTAAGATTTGGTTATAGCCGCTGAACGCGTCCATGAATGTCAGCATCTCATGTCATGCGGTCATGTCGACCATCGCGTCGATGTGTGGCAATGAGAAGGAGTCTTTTAGACATGCTTTGTTCAGGTCCGTGAAATCGATACAGACCCTCCATTTCCCGTTCTTTTTCTGAACCACAACGATGTTTGCTAACCAGTCGGGATACTTGATTTCCCTGATTTTACCTGTCTCGAGCAGATTCTTGACCTCATCGTCTACGATTTTGTTGTGCTCATGCGTGAATTTTCTTCTTTTTTGTTTGATCGGGGGTTATGTGGGATCTATATTTAATTTGTGAGTAATAATATCGAGGGAGATCCCCACCATATCCTCATGTGACCAGGCAAAGCAATCAGAATTAGATTGTAAGAAAGCTATTAAATCTGACCTGGTCGAATCATCTAAATCTGATCCGACCCTTACCATTTGTGTTGGCTTTGAAGGGTCCAATGTGATCTCATCTAATTGCTCCATTTCTAGTTCAATGTATCGTGTGGTCCCTTCGTCGCACTGTGGTTGCTACGCGAAAGACCAGTCGACTGACCCCTTCATGGAAGTGACGTAACACTCTTTGGCAGCGTGTTGGTCGTTTTTTATTTCTTGTACCCCCCACTTAGTTGGGAACTTTATGGTTTGGTGGTAAGTCGAAGGTACAACTTTCATGGCATGGATCCAGGGTCTGCCGAGGATTGCATTATATGGGGACGGGCAGTCGAGTATTAAGAACTTTACCTGTTGGTTGACTCCACCAGCGTATGTTGTCAACACTATTTCTCCTCGGGTATACTTTACCTCCCCATTGAATCCGACTAGCGGAGTAGAGTTTTGGGTTAAATCGTCCTCGCTTATACCCATACCCTTCAAGGCGTCGAGTGTCAACAAGTTGGTGGAGCTACCTGTATCGATCAAGACACGACGAATGAGAAAATTACCAATTGATAGAGAAATTACCAGACCGTTGTGGTGGTTGCCTAATTCTTCGGCTTCTGAGTTGTCGAAGGTGATTGCGGGAGCATCGGTGGCTAGTGATCGCCTCACCTCCGATCGGATCGGCATGTCGCCTTTGCTGTCTCAGGCGTATCTCTTAGCGGCCAAATATGTTTTTCCACATACGCCCGACCCTCCTGAAATGGTGTTAACGACTTTAGTATGAATTGGAGAAGATGGTTTATCAGACGATACCTGATCTCTTCAGTCAAGGGTCGATTTTGCTTTATCGGATATGATGTCACGTAACAGCCCCTTTGCGAGGAGTCTTGTGACTTCCTTACGGAGGGATATACACTCATCCGTTGAATGGCCATGGTCTCCGTGGAACTCGCACCATCGGTTCATGTCTTTCTTGGCATCTTGCTTGTTGCTCTTCCGAGGCCATCTTACTTCTTTACCATATTTGTCGAAACTTTTGACGAGTTCTGACACGAAAATGTTGAAGTTGTAAGAGTGGAGTTTCAGAGGGAGAGCGGGGCTATTCTTCCAGTATTGGTTCCTGTCATAGGAAATGTTTACCTGACTGGGGTTGCTCCGCCCATTAGGATAAGGTTGATGCCGTCGATCGCGTCGATGATCCGAAGATGCTCTTCGGTCGACTCGATCGGGGCTCTTGCTCGCCTTTGAGGGTTATTCGTCTTCTTCTAACCTGACCTGATCCATGGTTTTAGCCTGCATGTCTTCTAAGCTCCGACACAGATATTTGGTCAATTCGCGATAGAGTTCACTACCCCTGATCAAACCCTGGCGGAAAGCTTCGATGGACGTTGGGACATCGCAATGCGAGATCGCGACTTTCTCCTTGTTGTACCTATTAAGACAGTCCCTCAGGGGTTCGCCATACCTTTGCACGATCCTGTATAGATTGCTCGATTGTTTTTCCAGTCGGCGACTGCTGGCAAAATGGACTTTGAATTAATTGACCAAATCCGCGAAGGAAGCGATGGAGCCCTGTGGCAAATGCATAAGCCATGTTAGTGCATGTCCCGCGAGGGTCGTGCCAAAGCTTTTCACATGACTGCCTCGCGGTTCCCCCTTGGGATCGAAATAGTCACTAATTTCTACTTATAAATTGAAACGTGATCGTCGGGGTCCCCGGTCCCATCGTAGTTGGGAATATTAGGGACATGAAATTTCTTGGGGATCTCGACGCACAATCTCCTCTACAAAAGGCGAGTCTTTGTATCCGTCGATTGCTTCCTTCTCGATCGGTTGCGAGACTCCTGGGATCCGAGCAATGCGATCGTCCAGGACTTTCATATGTTCGATGATAGCTTGTTGTATGAGGGCCTGGAGATCGGTCAGAGCCGTGACCTGTGGAGAGGCTACTCGAGCCTCTAGTGGCTCAGTTACAGGAATTGGCACGTTAGTCGTGAGGAAAGTGACCAGAGGAGTTTGAAACGTACCAGTAGGTTGGGAAATGTTTTGGTTGATTGCCGTTGCGGGCGTTGTGGCTGCACCATCCAGGTCGAGTCGCATCGAGAGTCCTTCTGTGTTGACTACACGTTTTGATCTTCCGGGGGCCGATGCGGCCGAGTTTACCTGCGATCTCAAAAACTCATTTTTGCGGGTTAGTCGTGCAATTTCAGCTTCAGATTGAGTACTTAGCATTTCGGTTTTGGAACGTTGTTGGGCTAGCTCCTCTTGGAGGATGCTCATGCTCTTCGCCAACTCTTGGATTTGGACATCCAAGACCGGTTGATCGTTGAGGTATTCAGCTTGATTCACGGCCAGAGCGTTGGCTTGGATCTGGCTTTCGACGGGTACCAAGAGGTCTTCAGAATTGGCCATGGTAGGATGAATAGGTTGGATTGGTGATGGGATCGCTAATTGACTAGATGCACCATGGTGGGCACCAAATTATTTTGAGGCAAAAAGCTCAAACCGATCTAAATCGCATTAAGGAGAGCAACTAGACAATGATCAAACCAAAATGGTCTAAATGATCCGAATCGACCTAAAGTTTTAGTCGTCGGTCACTTTAAGAATATGAATAGAGATTTGAACTAAAGAGATTTCAAAGGAATTGAGAGCAAGAGCTAGTGAATGTTGATTGTATTCGAGAGTGATCGTGTGTTACAGGAGCTTAATAAATCTAGTAATTAATACATGATTCTAGGGCTAAACTAATCCAGTCGTTTCTTCCGTAATCTTCGGGAACCGTCAAGCTGTTCACATCTCTCTCTGATTTTTCCTCCAACCGATCCAACGTCTCTCTCTTTGTGCTTCTTCCAAAACGTGATCCATCTCGTCCGTACTTAGGCCGGCCTTTTTTGTTCACTCAAACCTGGGCCCAACAGATTGCTATCCAAATGTTCATCAAAATCCGCCAAATTGTGCCTACATGGCTACATGTAACCAAAAGTCTGCAAGACTATCAACAACCGTATTTAGATGCTGAGGAACATGCTGCATCCAGAGCTCCCACATGTTACCATGTATAAATTGTACTTATTCACTGGATTCACTTTAGCAAACTAAAGGGACTCATCTTGTACGTGGAATATGTTGAGTTTCGGTTTAACATGTCATAAGTTTTAGCTTTCACTAGTTGGAAATCTGATGGTGTACAATTGTAAAGCTAAGAAAATGGAGATATTCAAGGGGAAGCTGAAAGTACCACAATACATCTTGGATTATCTAAGGTCAAAAAGATATTATGCGGACGTCAAAAGGGTTGAAGGGACGGAGGTTGTGAGTTATCTTTTTGTTAGCCACCTCGTTGCATGGCATTTGTAGTGTTTGTTCTCCCATGTCGTCATCATGAAAACGACCTACAAGACTAACATATAAAACATACTTTTCATTATGACTATGTTGAGAATATATAATTGCATCTAAATCTTCATTTGTATATTTATAGGTATGGTATGTCTTTGATGGAGTTTGTTGGATTCAATTTCACCAACCTTACATTCTGTATTCCGATCGTATTCATGAAAATAGAGGCATTAGAGCACTACGAATGGGCCCTGTGGCGCTTGAAGTGGATGTTAGGGGAACAAGAACCTAAGGCGTTCATGTCAGATCGAGAGTTGGGTACTTTGAAGGCTCTCGAAAAAGTCTTTCCCAATGCACATCATTTGTTGTGTAGGGTCCATGTCAACCGTAATGTTGAAGCATAAGTTACCGGGAAGGTTCCAAATATTGACAGTTTTTCTGGCAATAATCGGTGGGTGCTGAGGTCACCTACAGAGGATATGTATGAGGAATGACTTGCATATTTTATAACATCCCGTGTTTATGATCCATTATCAGGATTAAAAGTGCTACCATATCAACAAGATCTCTTCCTTTTCATGGTTCAAGTGAGGATAAAAAACTTTGAAGTTAAGCGTGCTATGGCGGGAGTAATACTAGGATGGGTGGACTCCTAGGAAGACCCTGTGTTGGCATGGGATGACGCTTATAAGGCTTTAGGCCTTACATATTTGAGGAAGAAGTGACATGGGCCGATGAATTACGTTGAGGATGTATGGCTTACACTGCTCAAGGAGAAACTAGTATGTGCATATATAGTGCGATATATGTCTTCGTTTCGCCACAAGATCATCAAACATGTAAAATCAAACCGAAATTTCCCTTTTAGATACATATCAATGTTTATTAGATTTATCTTAGAGTATTATTTGACAAGGTCGAGGCTATACTCTATGATCAAGGACATGATCCAATCATTTGTTGGAGGGTTCGACACGCTTGTGGTACAAATCGACAATATGTTCAGGGATCACGTATGTGAAGTCATAGGAGAAATGGAGTAAAGTCATTTTTTGAATTAACCATAGTAGGAACCAATTCTTGAAACCCTGTAACCCCTAAACCCTGTAAGTGTTAGTTCCTTGAAGGGTTTTAATCGCGAAATAGATAAATACCGAAACCCTGTATGGAGAAATTGACTACTACTCTGATGATCAGAACCTCCAACTGAACTCATAAATTGTTCAAAATATTCGGGCCATATTTAACTATTGGATGTCCCTAATCAATTTAAATTCATAAATCTCATACCCTATACTATAATATAAAAACATAAACCCTAAAAAAACCCAACCTTATCCACCTCATGTACTTTATGCGCTACACAGTAGCGCATAAAGGGTTATTTTGGAAACCTTCTATGCCCTACTATATAGGGCGTAAAGGGTTTGAGGAGGCTAAGGTTGAGGTTTTTTAGGATTTAGGGTTTAGGGTCTCACACATTACAGTACATAGTATGAGATTTTTGGATTTCAGTTGGGTTAAAGGGTTATTTGAAAACCCTTTATGCTATACTAGTAGCACGACTCTCATGACTTGCAACAATCTGACGCCTCTAATAATTTACCAAAATATTCGGGCCATATTTAGCTATTGGATGTCTTGTAACCAACTAAAACTCGTAATTCTCATACCATGTACTATAATGTATGAGACCTCAAACCCTAAGAAACCCCAACCCTAGCCTCCACACAGTAGGGCATAAAGGAAAATTTTGGAAAACATTTATGCGTCGTTTTTTTTCCCTTGAAACGCTATACGCTACATAATAGATTACATAGGGTTTTGGACCCAATTCAAGGACTGGATTTCGCAGTAGCTTCACAATAGCGACGACTGAGGAGAAATGATGGGGTTTAATAATTACATGATGATGAGGGGGAGAAACACTATAAATTAGCAAAACATTCAGGGCATATTTAACTATTTGATGTCCCTAAACCAAACTAAACCCATAAATCTCATATCATGTACTAACGTATAAGACCCTAAACCCAAAAAAATCCCTACCTTAGCCTCCTTGCGTACTATATGCACTACTGAGCAACGCATAAAGGGTTTAACCCTAACAATTTGTGCAGCATTGTGCAACGCACAAGGGGTTAAAGGTTCAACCATTTTATGCACTACTCAGTAGCGCATAAATTAAAGTGCTTCCAATAGTTTTATGGTTTAAGTACTTACCCTTGATAAAATACACTATACGGTGTTAGATGTATGGATTTATTATGTTTAGGGTGATATCCAATATATATTGATATATGACCCGATTGTGTGTAATATTCTAGACTACAAGTGTTCCGATGAGATTTGTTGGAGAAGAGATTACACCGTAAGAGTAGAATAGTAGAAAAATAATTATTTAAACATATTATATAAAAGTATCCAATGTACGAATATATAAAAGTTTCCATTTTCTATAAATTACACAAGGGGTTATAAGTGTTAGTTCCTTTATGAGTTTTTTTTGTTCGTAGTTCATAAGGATTTAGGGTGAACCCGATTCTACTTATCCGTTACATCATAGCGCATTGGGTAAATCAAATTCACTCTAAACCCGGATCAAAGAAATCATCTCAGCTTAAAACCTAAAATTTGAGATTTTGAATCTGATATCACAAAACATGAAGCATCGTTTACACGTACATTACGATCAGGCCCGTCCATTAGGTGTTCCATTAGGCCAATGGAACATGTCGCCTTATAAATTTTAAGTAACTTACATGCTTAATAAATATAATTTGTCTTAGTGGTTCTAAGAGTGTTTTTAAGCAATCAACCCAAGTTTAAAACATCATTGTTTCTCCAGGTAAAAAAACATTATTTTTTTATTTGTTCTATCTTTCTTATTTTCTAATAACTTACAAATATTATAAATATTAATACCTATTTTATTTTAGTGACTTATATGTTTTAAATAGACAACTTATACTAATGGTTTCAAAAGTGTGATTTCAATCAATCCATTCATATTCAATTAAAACACCAATAATTTTTGAAGTAAAAAAACATCATTATTTATATTTATTCTATCTTTCTTATTTTCTAATAAATTACAAAAAATTATTATATTTAACACAGACTATCCAATATTGTTGGACGATCCTAATTACGATAGAATTATCATTGTCACTAACATTCAGTTGCTCTAGTGGTTTGGCGCTAGATTCCCTTAAGTGTTCTATCCAGATGTCTTGAGTTCGATTCTTCTTAGATGCGTGTATGGATATAGAGCGGTTTCGACGGATCGAACGAGGCAATCAAAACCTTAAAAAAAAAAATAGAATTATCATTGTCCAGATCAAACTAGTTACAACTTGTAATGATTTGTCCCTTTTCAATAGCTCTAAACATTTAGCCCTTATTTTATCAAAAGTATATATATACATAAAAAAAAGTCTACTCTAGCTTGCGATATTATATCCTCGACCCCTCTATAAAACCAAACCTTTCCCCCAAACCCCAACCCGCTAATTAGATTGATCATCAAATATTCCACTCTTCGACCCAAAAAAAAATAAAAAATCCACTCTTCTCCTTCCCATTTAACTCCGATCCGATCCATCGCCGGCGGCCACCATGTCCAGCCCCTACCAAACCTGCCAGGCCACGGAACTGGCGACGCTCCTGGGCGGCTCAACCAACGCCACCGCCGCCGCTTCCTACCTCTGCAACAGCTTCACCACCGTCACCTACGCCGTCGACAGCACCTACCTCCTCTTCTCCGCCTACCTTGTCTTCGCGATGCAGCTCGGCTTCGCCATGCTCTGCGCCGGCTCCGTCCGCGCCAAGAACACCATGAACATCATGCTCACCAACGTCCTCGACGCCGCCGCCGGCGGCCTCTCTTATTACCTCTTCGGCTTCGCCTTCGCCTACGGGGCCCCCTCCAACGGCTTCATCGGCCGCCACTTCTTCGGCCTCAATCAAGTCCCCACTACCGTCGACGGCGCCGGCGACTTTGACTACAGCTTCTTTCTTTATCAGTGGGCTTTCGCCATTGCAGCCGCTGGCATCACTAGCGGCTCTATCGCCGAGAGAACCCAGTTCGTGGCTTATCTTATTTACTCCACTTTTCTCACCGGTAAATATATTTTTATTTACTCATCAAAATTCATCTTTCCATCGGTTTTGGGTTAAATTTATGCTTTTCTAAATCGATATCAACTCTTATATATTTCAACGAGGTCCGGAGGATGACAATTATGGCATCTCCTCTAGATCAAATAATCGATCGTTCTTAGAGATTATACAAAGTTTGTTATCTTTTTTTTTGTCGGAAAAGAGATTTTTATTAACAGATGGAACACAACTAATTAAATATCATCTTTAAATTTAAAGGGATACAAGATCTATCCCTAAATTTTATTGATGAAAAAATTAAAAAATGTAAATCAGAATATTCAGTTAAGCGCTGTATTTAATGATCAATCATCAATTTGTTGACATCACCTCCAACTTTTTCAATATTTTACACCTGCAGCAGGTACAGTTTTCCTGTATAATTGAAGTATTTGATCTAACGAAGTACTCTATTTAATATTGTTTTTTTCTAATTTGAAAAATAATAAATATCAGTATATTTTTGTTACGATGGGAATGATATATAATTATTGGCAGGTTTTGTGTATCCAATCGTGTCGCATTGGTTCTGGTCCGTGGACGGATGGGCCAGCGCGTTCAAGCCCAACAACCTTTTATTCGGGTCGGGCGTGATTGACTTCGCCGGGTCGGGCGTGGTCCACATGGTGGGCGGCATAGCCGGCCTCTGGGGAGCCCTCATCGAAGGCCCGAGGATCGGCCGGTTCGACCGGTCCGGGCGGTCCATCGCCCTCCGCGGCCACAGCGCCTCCCTCGTAGTCCTCGGCACCTTCCTCCTCTGGTTCGGGTGGTACGGGTTCAACCCGGGTTCGTTCCTCACGATCCTCAAACCATACGGGGGGACCACAGGAGGGCATTACGGTCAATGGAGCGGGGTGGGCAGGACAGCTGTCACCACCACATTGGCCGGGTCAACGGCCGCCCTAACAACCCTCTTCAGCAAGAGGCTCCTGGTGGGCCACTGGAACGTGCTCGACGTGTGCAACGGGCTCCTGGGCGGGTTCGCGGCCATCACGTCGGGCTGCTCGGTGGTGGAGCCGTGGGCCGCCATCGTGTGCGGGTTCGTCGCGTCGTGGGTCCTCATCGGGCTCAACAGGCTCGCCGAGAAGCTCCGGTTCGACGACCCCCTGGAGGCGGCCCAGCTCCACGGCGGGTGCGGCGCGTGGGGGATCGTGTTCACGGGGCTGTTCGCCACCAAGAGGTACGTAGGGGAGGTGTACGGGGGCGATTCGGGGCGGCCCTACGGGCTCTTCATGGGCGGCGGAGGGAAGCTGCTGGCGGCGCAGCTGGTGCAGGTCTGCGTGGTGTTCGCGTGGGTGACGGTGACGATGGGCCCGTTGTTCTACGGGCTTAAGAAGCTGAAGCTGCTGAGGATATCGAGTGAGGATGAGATGGCGGGAATGGATATGACTAGGCATGGCGGGTTTGCTTACGCGTACCATGACGATGATGACGTGTCTTCCAAGCCTGGGTTCATGAGGAGGGTGGAGCCCACATTGTCCACTCCTCCTAACCGTGTATGATATATATAGTACCGTGGATATATGGCCAAGAAAAATTGAAAGTTAGTGGACCCCAGGCCCTTTGGAAGTTTGAACTTTGATCTTTTTGGCCACTTGGTTGTCTTATAAGCTTGTTTTTTATTGATCAATTTTTGTTTCCATTGTGTTATACTTACACACATTTTTCTCAAGTTCGACTTCTTGTTTCAGGTGACGTTACGTTTTTAACATACAGGAGACACGCTAGAAGATTGTAGTTTTTTAATCTGTGTAACGAGTTTGAATTAATATCGGAAGCATGTAAATAAACTCAAGTACCGGTGTCTTTTCTTTTCGATCTTATTATTGTATGTGTTGTTGACCATAACAATGATACGTTTGTAACATAAAGGAAGCATGTAAATAAGCTCAAGTATACAATTTATATACCCACTGAATAATTCCGGATTAATTCAATAGTTTGTAAAAGCGTATACACAATCTCATTCTTATTATTGTACCAATATTATATATATGATCTGTAATTCACTGCAATAACAAATTCCAAAGTTTTACAGAAAAGCAATTTAACTGAAGACAAATTATCATCAACTTGCATATACAAGATCAGAAGGTATAATAATATGAAGCCCCACAAGGAATAATCAATCACAGCACAAACTAACAAGTTGAACCTATAATGAAGATGCCAAAAAAAATTCATTAATTTTGTATGCCATTAACTAAGATCATCACTTATCTCCAATGCATGTGCAGCTTTCATTCAAAGCTTGCACCAACCAGTCTACTTCAGACTCACCTAATAGTAGCATGAGTCAACCATAAGTATGGACTAAAGGATGCCATGAGTTCTCAACCGGTGCAGATTTTGCGTGGCTTCAACATCAGAATAAAGGATAACAGCAGATATATATGGATTGCTTGAACACTTGCATGATTTGAATTGGTATGGTCCCCTAATCTCTTACAAAATTCCAAGCACATGGCCTTGGAAGCCTTGCAGAAACATATAGTTGTAGCACATGCCAAATATTCTGGATATGAGCTAGGGATTTGGTTCTATATATGCCTCACCTTTGTGAGTAGCTAGCAGAAGGAAACCAGAGATGAACAACAACAATTCAGGATCTATAAGAGACAGCTCAAGGCCTGGACAATGAAGCTGAACTTAATGTACGTGTCCACATGTGAGAAGAAGTTGAAGGCATCAAGGATAAGTTGTTGCCTTAAATGATTTCACCCAAGCATATCCAATAATTGTGAAAAATAATTCAAAGCCCATATGATATAGCTGGAAAAGATGTCAAAAAGAAGTTCATAATCAGAGGATAGGGGGAAATTTGAAGGGAAGATAGGTTTCTATTTGGATCACAATGTACTCTGAATGTGTTTTGGGAGATATGAGCACGTACTGATGTTTCCATCATAGATGAAAAACATACTTAAATATTGTCAGCTTTAATATTAGTAATTGGTAGTTGTTATCAAGTCAAAACCGCATTCAGTAGTCAGTTAGTAACATTAAGTGACAAAATTATACAGCAATAAGAGGATATGCATGCACTAGAGTTAATAATATGCAAACCTCATTTGGAAATAGTTCAACCAGCTGCCAAGAAAGACCCATCTTAAGGATTTCCATTCATAACTTTTACTTTTAGTACAATCAGCCATTGAACTATCGATATAGTTCAAGGAATAGTGTCATTACCTTGTTCTTCAACTCTTGAGACTAAATTTGTGCAATCTTAATTACCTTACAAATTTGCATTAAGCCCTTAGTCTATATTCTTAATCTTTCACAACATTAGCTAGGTTATGTCTACCAAATTGAAAGAACTTTAATCGATTTCTAATCATAAAATCGGTCCCAAACGGATCTAGACTTGATATAATTCAACCCTAAAATTTACTAATAGCAAGATCAAAACTACTAACATTGATCCATGTTCGATCTTGGCAACGGGATCAATCCTTCAAGAGATGATTTTCATCCCTTAGCCTTTCCCTTTAATTGTTCTTTAATGGAGAAGAACTAGTTCTCTCTCGCTTGCTCTTTCACAGGTACGACTCCTTTTGTTTTCTTTGTTCAACCAAATGTGTAATACCACACACCACATAACCATAACCTCTTTTCACATATATACCCAATGGGTAGTTATAAATAACTACCCTTTATATATATTAATTAACGGTTTTTCTAGTGTGTGTTCATGGGCACATGCTAACAAGTTAAAATAGGAAATTATATTCAAAATATTTCCTAAAAGAGAATGGATAAAACCTTAGCAAAAAAAAGTTAAAATAATGGCTAAAAAAATTATTGCTAAAAATAGAGTATTATTGTTAAAAAGAAAATTATTATAGTGATGGGCACACACTAGAAAAAATTAATTAATGAGAGAGAACATACATATATAGTATCATTAGGCAAGGGATGAGGGAATATAAATATTTCCGAATTCTAACGACTTTAACCGATACCGATCCATCACGGTGTCGACTTTATGTTAAAATTCCAACTTATAATATGAACTTAATCCTTATAATTAAATCGAAAGACACATAGGCCACATGAACGTCTCTAAATATTCTAACACAAATAACTGATGGTAATGAAAGGAAAAGATTCAATCACTCAAAACACCAAATTAAAGTTGGCTAGCTTAAGAGATCAAAGGTTTGCTTATGGATTATAAGAATTGAAAAGATTGAAGATGCAAAACTGAGAAGAAGTATACAAGAGCAATTGTGAAATATTTCCTCTTGGGATTTCATTGAGTACGTACAACATTAAGAAGTCTAACTAAACATGATGAGCAAGTATGATATCTACAACTAAGAGATAAATAATATTTTTACATAAGATAGACTAAAGGAAACCAGATATATGCAAATATATACAAGAGATAAAATCTCATTGAATCTCTCCAATACGCCTCCTCAAGTTGGAGCATGTAGGTCGGTAATGCCCAACTTGTCAAGCAAATAGTTGAATTGTTGTTTGCTCAAAGCCTTTGTAAAGATATCAGCGCGCTGCTCATTGGTTCGGACATGGGATATAGTAATGGCACCAGATACGAGGAGATCCCGAACAATATGGAAATCAATTTTAATATGTTTGGTGCGTTCGTGAAATACCAGGTTTGACGAGATCTGCATAGCCGCCTTGCTATCACATAGGAGTTGCATATGACCCGAATGATACACACCAAGAGAGCGTAGCAATGATTTGAGACATATGAGCTCACAACAAGCAAAAGCCATGGAGCGGTATTCGGCCTCAGCGAAAGAATGAGATACGGTGTGTTGTTTCTTTATCTTCCATGACACCGGTGAGTGACTAAGCATAACGAAGTATCAGGTGAGAGATTGATGCGTCAGTGGGCAGTCGGCCCAGTTTTCCTCGCAATAGGCCGTGAGATACAAGCTGTGCTACGGAACAAAAACAAACCCTGACCCGTGTTGCGTTTGATTTAGTTGAGCACACGGAGTCCCGCTCGCCAATGTGAAAATGTATGTACTGAGTAGCAGAGTTCGGGACGGGTGATTGTCAAGTAAATCAACCGCCCAACAAGCCTACGATGCTTCTTTCGATTCGGATGGAGGGCAGCGTTAGACTTGCCTAACTCGTGGTTTTGTGGCATTGGGGAATCAGATGGTTGTTCCCCTAGCAAGCCTGTTTCCTGCAGAATCTGAAGGGCGTATTTTCTTTGAAAAAGAACGAGTTCATCAGCGCCATGTGCAACTTCAATGCCCAAGAAATACTTTCAGAGCCCAAGGTCCTTCATGTGAAAACACGTGTGAGGGTAGTCTTTGAAGCGACTGACATCGGGGAGAGAGTTGCCGCCTTGCCGACGATGATGAGGTCGTCGACATAAACGAGGACATGGAGCACCGTCCCTAACTTGTGCAACAAAAATAAGGAGTAGTCAACATAGGATTGCTGAAATCCGAACCGAGTGAGGGAGGAAGCAAACTTTGTGAACCAATTTCTAGGTGCATGTCGCAGACCATAAAGAGATTTGTGAATACGACATACGTTGCTCGATGGGATATGGAATCCTGGTAGCGGTCTCATGTAGACCTCTTCATCCAAATCGCCATGTAAGAAGGCAATATGATCGCCCATTTGATGCAACACCTATCCTTTGATAGCTGCAACAATGAGAAATACCCTGACTTACGTCATCTTGGTGATGGGAGCGAACATTTAACTGTAGTCAACTCCCTCAACTTGTTGATTGCCTAGGACCACCAAGCGCGCCTTGTGTTATTCGATGGAGCCATTGACTCGATGCTTAACCCAGAAGACCCACTTGCATCCGATTGCCCTCTTGCCCGATGGAAGATCATCAATCTCCCAAGTTTGTTTGACTCGAGGGCATTCGGCTCTGCTTTCAAGGCATTTTTCCATTGAGGAGAGCGGACAACATTGGTGAAGTGTGTCGGCTCAGAGGCAGCCGTAACAACATCCACAAACTGCGTATGAGAGGAAGAAAAATGTGCATAATTTACATAGTTAGCCAAAGGGTCACGACTACCTGAAGATGGTGACAAAGAGGGAGCCGATGGAGAGGGGGTCGTTGGCAATAGCAGTGTTGTAGATGTAATCTCACATCCGCATAGAAGGCTGTTTGTGTCGGGTACTTCGACGAATTGTCTTCGGATGTTGGTTAGAGGCCTCACAGAGTTCGATGAGCTAGAAGGTGAGCGCCCATGTCGGCGAGAACGGGAGAAAGGGGCGCATATGTCACTGATGGTGTGGGTTGTTAACGGGGCTAAAGTCGTTATGCCTAATCAAAGTAATCATCAACAACCTAACTAAGTATAGTAGGCAAGCAAGGGTCGAGTTCCACAGGGAGGTAGCAATCTTTCTAAGTGCAACAGGTTGTATGACAAATGTAACAAAGGGGGGTTTTGGTTTGTAATCAAGTAACAAAGTAAATTAAAGCAAAGGATGTAATCTATGGGTGAGAAGTAACTTAGCCAGACAAATATCCACCATTCATTTGATTGGTTAATCTTAGATTATCTCAATTCCTTCCTATGAATATTCATGTCCCTATTCTAAAATAGTTATCAGTCTAACTAGTCCTGATAACCCTAACTATTAAACAATCAAGAAACCATCAAGATTTAATCTAACAGTAGCAGAAAGCATAGGAATTAGCCAGGATACATGCAACACCAAATGACCCGTCAGCATTTAACATGTAATCAATTCTCTTCACAATAAACTAGTCCAACCAGTCCTAGAATATCATGTTTGCTACACAAGATAAGGGATTTCAACCCGAAATATCCAAACTCTAGCAATAGACAATTACTAATATCAACTAGGTGATCAGACCAGTCAAATCAGCAAGAATCAATGGGATTAATCACAAAGAGAAAATATATAATCAAAGGAAAGGAAATAGAGTTATAATCTTATAACCAAATACAAACGAAGGCTTTAATCGTCGGACTAAGCAAAAGTTGCTTAGTTCTTCATAGTCTTCAAAGCATAAAAACTCAAAGGGAAAAACTAAACGAATATGAATATTGATTGATAAGAGGTTGCTAATGAAACTAGGTTATAACCCTAGCAAAACCTAATCCAAAAGATAAAAAATAATATCTAAACGGAAACTAACGAAATAAAAGGAATAAAAGAAAAGGAAATAAAATAAAATAAATCTTCGGACGAAATCTCGCTCCCGCGTTGATGAACAGTGTCCGCGACTGCGGCACCTCCTTCCGCGACCACGAAAAACCTTCTGGAGTCTGGTTGTTTGTGTGTATTTCCGCGACCGCGGCTAGATGTTCCGCGACCGCGGAAAACCTTATGTTGCTCTTCTTCAGCTTCTTCTTCGGTCTTCTCTCGTGGTTTTCTTCTCCATCTTCTTAAGTCTTCATTTAAGCTCTTCAAACCACCAAAACACACTTCCTTCTCCTCAACTCCATTCTCCTAACTTATGCTCTAAACACATCCAAATGGTACCTAAAACTCTAGTAACAACTTCTAGTTAAACCCTACAAAGTAGTACTGATCAAATTCCCCCATGCTTAAACCTTGCTCGTCCTCGAGTAAGCTAATAGAAACCTACTCCTCTAATGAAATACTCAAGGTCTCAGGAAGCACAAAAAAATCATCTCCACTAAGAACTGCACCTAAACATGAATCTCCAAGGCACCAACACAATAATCACAACACACCATACAAGCTTAAAGGAAAGCATAGTACTTCTCCCAAGCTTATCCCGAACACCATAGAGTGAATAAAAATATCTAATCCTAGCCTCCATCTATCTTCTTATACCTCCCAAAGTGACCTACCCGAATCCTCCTTATATCACCTCTTCTTATGTCACCACGCCAGGAAAAATGAGAAATCCTAATAATCACTCTTCTTCTTTTCACTCATTTTGCCAAGGCGCCCTTTCGGGTTTTCACCAAGCCACTCATTTCATTTTTCAATAGATGGGCTCACATAAACTCACATCACTCTTGACCTCTGATTACCCCAGCCTAATGATGGTCCAAGCCACCTGCTTATTGCCTAATCCGCCCTTTCGGGTTTCCGACTTATCCCAGGATTTAATTTTGTCTTTTTTTCTTATTTTTTTACTTTTTCAATTTTTTTTTAAGATGACGACTAGCAAATATAGATCACTCTCCCATGCTTAAACATTGCATTGTCCTCAATGTAATGAAAGACAAAAAAGATGAAGCACATGGAAAAGCATAAAAGTACTCACGAGCGTCGCCGAGGTAGCCTGGACTTGGAAGTGTGGCTGGCTGTAAATCAATAAAAGCACAAGTCTCTGGTGTTGCGGCGGTCCTCCTCAAATAAACTCCACGTGCAACCAAATAGATCCACTGTAAGGTGTAGTGGTACATCAAAGAAACGGGGTTGCACGGGCCTTCAATGAACACAGAATGGAGCCCAATTGGATCACTATCCCAGTCTTCTGTAATGGCCCAACCTCTAAAGATTCATACAGTGAAAGAGGCAACACATTGATAGTGATAACATCCATTTTATACATATTTTATGAGTCTAGTTGCATATTAGAATAGTTCATTAGCATGCATATTTTATATATTTTATAGTTAGTTCCACATTATTTTGTATTCGGAGTCTATACTCGTATTTTTATTATTTCAGGTATTTTAGGTGCAAATTTGGAGGCGATACGAGACTATGTTGAAGATGCCAAATAAAGGCCCAAGTGGACACAATCTAAAATATGGGCTGCTTTGCTTCACGTGCTGGGCCGGCCCAAAGGAGTCATGTCTGCAGGTGGGGGAAGGATAAGAGGAGAGAAGGACGAGCTGGGGAGTCCTGAGGGGGACGTAGCTTTTATTTTGGGAAGTTTGACTATGGAATTTTTAGCTGGAGTTACGTAGCTTTGAGATGAGATTAACTTTAGGTTTAGGTTTACTTTAGTTTAGTTTTGTTTTAGTTTGAACACCGCCGTACGTACAGGGATTGCTTTTTGAGAAGGGATTTTATGCTTTAGCACTTTGAAGATTGGTATTATCGTTCTAGCCTTTGTCAATTTAGATTATTTTGTTATTGAGATTTAATTTTATCTCCAGTGTTTATTGCATAATCAATATATGTTGATGACTAGTTTAAATCTATTGATGTCTTCGATCATGCTTGGCTAAATTCCTAGTTTCTAGGGTTATGGTGATCCCGACGATGCGTACGTAATTAGAATTATTTCTTTGCCTGAGTTGAAATAATATTTGATTCGTTCCTAGATGCTTTATGCATATAGTAGCTCATGCGAATTGGATCCTATTAGGGTTTGAGGCTAAAAGATGATAACTTTAATAGGTAGTCAGGTAGGGTTTGAGACTGAGAGGTGATAACTTCTACTGGAATCCTAGGAATTGAACCTGAGTGTTATTTGTGCGAAAGCAACTTAATTACTCTTGAGGATTAATAGGCTATCATAGGTGTTCTAGGTTTGAGTTGGATTAGCGGAGCGCGACAGCGTATGTTATTTCAATTTATGCCTAGACTCTTAGTGCGTTAAAGGGTTTGGATGAGATTAACTCTGCGCGAGAGCGATTGTTAGTTTAGTCCAGGCACGTTTACTATCGTCTGAAAGGAGTTAGTAGATTACCTTAGATAGCCTACCTTCAAATAATTTGGACTAGATTCAGGTGAAGTGTGATTTTATTTACTGTTGCATCGTTGTGGTGATCCTTAACCTTAGACACATTTATCCCATTGTTTTTTATTTGTTTTCTTATTTGTTATGTCATAGTTTAGTCATAGTTTTCCCCAATTCCTTATTTCCTAGCCTAGTTCACTAGTAGTGTTTCAATTAATATTACATTGGTCTCTGTGGGATCGACACTTGACTACTACAACTGATCCCGTACACTTGCGGGTAGGTTTTAGCCACATCAAGTTTTTGCTCCATGTGTAAACTTCGTTTGCATTTTAGTGTTAGTTTTCATAATTACGTGTGTTTGTTTTTCATTTTTTTTTTCATGCATTACATAGCATAGCATATTTGCATTTGGATGTTGGATTTGTTCCCCCGTTTATTCCTTTGTGGGTTCTTATAATGGTACATAAATTGTGAATCCTCTTAATATGCCTCGACTGTTAATATTACAATTGCATTATGAGCATGATATGATTGATCAAACTTTTGACAATGACCTGAGCATGTGGACTTTGATTGAGATGTGTTAGGACCGATACTCTAGACAAAATGTCCCGGTGAGCATGTTAGCCTTTCTTGGACTACAAGTGCATAAGTCCTCTTATTTTCTTGTGTGATCTCTCTTTGCTTGCTATCTCTAGAACTTGCTTCAATACATCTTCGAGACTGCATTTAAGACTAATATGCATTACATTTTGATTGAGACATTATTTTTCATGAGCCTATATCTTGCTTGACCACCCTAATATTATTTCCCTCTGCTTGAAGCCCTCTGAGCCTTATAGCCTTTTTCTTTTGAAGCTTCACAAAGCAATCCGAGCCTATTATATATCCTACCTATCCAGGGAATTGAATTTTGGTAGAATTTCAATAAACCACCCCTTAAATAGGGCACTTTGCCCACAATCATCCCTTATACACGAAATTACTTACAACCACCCATTAAACACATTCTGTTAGCAACGAGCCACCCATTTACTGTTCCGTCCATTTTCTACCGTTATCTCATGCGAAATTACAAATATGCCCCTCGTTTTAATTTTTCCCAAATTGTTTTTTATTTTAATAACAAAATATATTATAATATTTAATATATAAAATAAAAACACATTTGTAATGACCCAACCTAAAAATTTTCGGGTCGAACGGGTCGGGTCACTTTTAACCCAATACTTTTTGGGTCGGGTCTCGACCTAGAAAACGCGGATCGGGTCGGTTTTGCAGGTCAGGTAAAATATTGATAGCTTTAAATCGGACCAAACCGATTTTAATATTATGAATGGTTAGGTACAGGTTCGGGTTGACCCAGCGGGTCGAGAGCGCCATTACAAAATTTTATAAAATAATTATTAAAATAATATTTTAATTAAAACAAAAAAATAAATAACAAAGATTATTATATAATATTTTAATAACAAAATATATTATAATATTTAATATATAAAATAAAAACACATTTGTAATGACCCAATGGATCACCCAACCCAGAAAATTTTGGGTTGAACGGGTCGGGTCACTTTTGACCCAATGTATTATAATATTTAATATATAAAATAAAAACACATTTTGTTATTAAAATATTATATAATAATCTTTGTTATTTATTTTTTTGTTTTAATTAAAATATTATTTTAATAATTATTTTATAAAATTTTGAAATGGCGCTCTCGACCCGCTGGGTCGACCTGAACCTGTACCTAACCATTCAAAATATTAAAACCGGTTTGGTCCGATTTAGAGCTATCAATATTTTACATGACCTGCAAAACCGACCCGATCCGCGTTTTCTGGGTCGAGACCCGACCCAAAAAGTATTGGGTTAAAAGTGACCCGAGCCGTTCGACCCAAATTTTTTTAGGTTGGGTCATTACAAATGTGTTTTTATTTTATATATTAAATATTATAATATATTTTGTTATTAAAATGAGGGGCATATTTGTAATTTCGCATGAGATAACGGTAGAAAATGGATGGAACAGTAAATGGGTGGCTCGTTGCTAACGGAATGTGTTTAATGGGTGGTTGTAAGTAATTTCGTGTATAAAGGGTGGTTGTGGGCAAAGTGCCCTATTTAAGGGGTGGTTTACTGAAATTCTGCCTTGAATTTTAGTTTACTAAGTGTGGACATGGACTAAGCTTGGGGGAGGAGTATAAAATGGTGGATGATCATTAATATGTACCATTCTGTTCAATAAATATGCTTCCCTCTTCTTCATTAAAAAAAAAATCCGGAAAAAAAAAGAGAAAAAAAAAATGAAGAAGAAGAAAAGAAGTGCGCAAAACAGAATGATGAACTTTGGGTTGTTGTTGAGCTTATTGTAAAATCAGTTTATGCTTGGTATTATTTTTGTGAAGTTATTTTCCCTATATTTAGCAACACATGGACAAATGTATCCATGCCTTATCAAAATACCTTGGCCCCATTACAACCCTATTTTATGTCTCATGATTGTGTTTTGCATTGTTTCTAGCAGTGGAGATCTTGATATTGTTGCAAGCTTATGGTAGTTAGCATTTAAAGTAGAGAATTGAGCGAAACACATATTCTAAACACATGAGTGTGAGTGGCTTTATTTTTACCCTGGTGAGGTCTAGAGTAGAGGAACTAATTACTTTCTTGTCATTGTTTGTTTGGACTTTCATGGTCATTGCTCACTTGTCTCTTGGATTGAAACAACCTTTGCATATTTTGTGGACTCATTAGTTATGTACTTGCTTGGGACAAGCAAGGTTTAAGCTTGGGGGATTTGATAACATCCATTTTATACATATTTTAGGAGTCTAGTTGCATATTAGAATAGTTCATTAGCATGCATATTTTATATATTTTATAGTTAGTTCCACATTATTTTGTATTCGGAGTCTACACTCGTATTTTTATTATTTCAGGTATTTTAGGTGCAAATTTGGAGGCGATACGAGACTATGTTGAAGATGCCAAATAAAGGCCCAAGTGGACACAATCTAAAATATGGGCTGCTTTGCTTCACGTGTTGGGCTGGCCGAAGGAGTCATGTCTGCAGGTGGGGGAAGGATAAGAGGAGAGATGGACAAGCTGGGGAGTACTGAGGGGGACGTAGCTTTTATTTTGGGAAGTTTGACTATGGAATTTTTAGCTGGAGTTACGTAGCTTTGAGATGAGATTAACTTTAGGTTTAGGTTCTACTTTAGTTTAGTTTTGTTTTAGTTTGAACACCGTCGTACGTACAGGGACTGCTTTTCGAGAAGGGATTTTATGCTTTAGCACTTTGAAGATTGGTATTATCGTTCTAGCCTTTGTCAATTTGGATTATTTTGTTATTGAGATTTAATTTTATCTCCAGTGTTTATTGCATAATCCATATATGTTGATGACTAGTTTAAATCTATTGATGTCTTCGATCATGCTTGGCTAAATTCCTAGTTTCTAGGGTTATGGTGATCCCGACGATGCGTACGTAATTAGAATTATTTCTTTGCCTGAGTTGAAATAATATTTGATTCGTTCCTAGATGCTTTATGCCTATAGTAGCTCATGCGAATTGGATCCTATTAGGGTTTGAGACTGAAAGGTGATAACTTTAATAGGTAGTCAGGTAGGGTTTGAGACTGAGAGGTGATAACTTCTACTGGAATCCTAGGAATTGAACTTGAGTGTTATTTGTGCGAAAGCAACTTAATTTGTGATACCCCGTATTTTTTGTAAGGTTATTTTGGGAATTATGGAATTTTTCCGAGTACCCGTTGTGTACGTCGGATTTAATTCAGGTAGCTTGAGACATTCTGTAATGTGCTCTATATCTGTAATATTTTTCTCAGTGAAATAATATACAGACAAGGTGCCTTGAATTTTAAATTGTCGTTCGCGTATGATAATTGTTATCCCGGCTTAAGGTCATGTTCGTTCAAAGCTGAACGGGCGGGAAAAAGGTGTCACGGCGACCGCCGTAAAGTCGCGGCGACCGCCGTCGTGAGACCCAAGCACGGCGACCGCAATAAAGTCACGGCGCCCGCCGTCCCAACGCTCGAGGAGGCAGCTGGTGTGTCATGCCACGGCGACCGCCGTGAATTACGGCGCCCGCCGTAATGGCAGTCATCGTTGTCCGGTAGTCCTTGCCCGATGGTCGTCGGCGCGATTTCCGACGAGCGCCGAACTAGCTGTAGGCCCATCTTCTTCGTGCTCCAGACGCTTTGGCTATAAAAGGGGGTGTTGGGGGAGAGATTTGAGCCATCCCAAACACCGAACCTCTGCCAAAATTGCCTCTCGCCGGAGTTGTGCCTTCGCCGGAATTTTTGAAGGTCTCGCCGGTGTTGCTTTGGTGTGGTTCCTGAGAGCCTTTGTGAAGCTTTTGGTTAGCCTTGGAGGTTAGAAGCCAAAGCTAGTCGAAGGAGGCCGAACCGCTCGTGTTTTTGGGTGAGTTTTCTCTCGTTTCAGTCGGCCGTGTTCTTCACGGCGACCGCCGCCAAGAACGGCGACCGCCGCCAGTGCCCAGAGCGCCTTTGTGGCTTTGGCTTGGTCGGTTGTCGTCGTGGCGTCTTTCCTTTTGTGTTCTTTCGCCGTATTTTAGATTTGTACTGTTTATGTCGGATCTAACTTAGGGTTCCTTTTATGGGTCGACTCGAAGGTCGTTGTGCTGTCAGAGCTGTACCGTGTCGAGCCCGGAATCCAGTGACGTCTTTAGACTATTCTGCGGAGTAAGGTAAGTGGCGGTTCGCTCTTGCTCTTTCGTTTCATATTTACATTAATTATCAGTAGTTATCTGAGTAATTAATTTGGAATGAATATTCTGTTTGTCTGGAAACGGTTTTGATAAACTGTTTTGAAAATCATATAATAGGTTGTATATCTGCTAGAACAACGCTATTATCTGTGATCGCCTTTCGGGCCTTTATGTGGATTTATCCTGTAAATGTGGTGGTGATGTAACTGTTTAGTTAGCACTGTTAGATAGGAACGTTACTCGGACTCGGTCCAGTCATTTCTTTATAATCTGGTATCGGGATGGCTCGTCCCCATCTGGTACTATTCTATGATCATGATCGGTCTCTTACACATGTGTGTAGAGACAGGACACTTAGCTGGTGTCACAAACCTTTCGGTATACGTCACTCTCGACGAAACGTATACTAAGATGTGTCGTCCCATTGGTGGGGTACACATGTAAAAGTCTATAACGTGATGTGTGTTTTTGGAACATAAATCAGATAAGTGCTACCTTGACGCACATAATTAATATACCTTGGGCGAGTAGTGCAGCTAAGTTCAGTGCAGCTAGGAAAACTCGTCTTGACTTGAATGTAGTACGTTCTCTTTCCAATCTGGATTCGCTGTAGGCGATGAGGTTGGTCGTGAACCGAAGCATCTCAGTCAGTTTTAAATCATGGTTGAATGATTCTGTAACTTTCCAGATTTGTCATTGCTTCCTTAAAGACTCATTTCTGTTGGAGTCTTCTTTCGAGTTGATTTCTGTGAAGATTCAGTCTTCTAGAATCTTCTCTTGTGCATACCTCTTGTTTATTCCAGTAGGAGTATGGTGGTTGACAAGCGTACTCGATTATTATTTGAGGGACGAAGAGTCTAACCTAATACAACTGCTTCGAATCATTCTGCTTTGTTCCCTTGCTAGTCTATTCATTTAGACTAACCAACCAATATTTTCCCTTGCATGGTTGGCTGGTGTCATCCGTTTGATTCGGCACATCAGTTAAGAAGTAGCTCAGAAGATTAGAAGGACTATGAAGTCGGCGGTGGTTTTTGAATGTTTTAATTATTTCTTTAATCAGGTTATGATCCTTTGGACAATAACTCCGATTGTAACTTACTTTCTTAGTCTTCCGCTGTGTTTGGTTTAAACTATGTTTTGACCTATTCGGGATTGGGTTGTAATCCCGTAACTCTTATTTCCCCAACAATGTTATGTTTTGGAATTTAATGCTTGATCTTTGTGTATCAATTGCATTTCATAAATTGTATTTATTTGGTAAAGCCTTGGGTGATCTCGATAAGGAACACTGGGGTCACTGGCGGTAATACCTTTCCAAAAGGGTTAAGTTTTGGGGGTGTTACAGTTGTGGTATCAGAGCCAGAGTTTTAAAACGGGTTTGGAATTTTTATAAACCAGTTATTCATTTTCAAAATGCTTTAAAAAGGGCTCTGAATTTTCATTCTGAAAAGAATTAAAAAAAAAACACCGTTCATAGTCGTGTCTTCTTTATAGTCTGATATAGTAAGCTTGCTTCTATGTCTAGAAAGACTAATTCCTTTCTTATTGTTCGATAGGATGGGTGTCTGCTTTTCTATTGGTAGGCGGTCGGAAGACGCCAAGTCGGATCAGCCGAGGCTAGATTTTCCGTTACCTCAGCGATGTTTCGAGGTTGGAGGCCCGAGTAGCCCACCCGAAGACGTCAAGCATGTTCTCCCCGAGTCAGTTGTCCTTGTAGCCAGGAATGCTATGGTCCCTAGACCTGCACCTGTGCCGCCACCAAGGGTGGAGGGAGTACAGGAATGGGAGCAGGAAGACGAGTTATCAAGGTACGAACAAGGAGTTTACCAAGACGACTTTCTGCTGGGACCAATTCCCGAGGAGATCGAGTACGAGGAGGAGGAGGAGGAGATGCTTGAGCAAGATCCTGTCGAGGACGAGGAGATGATCGAGGATGATTCCGAGGATGAGGATCCCATCGAGGATGAGGATCCCAGCGAGGATGATCCCGAGGAAGAGGATCCCATAGAGGATGATCTAGAAGAGGATCCAGAGTTGGACCTTGGAGGGCAGATTCAAGAGCCCGGTACAGGATTGTCACCAGTGCCAGAGTACGCACCCATGTCAGAAGCTGATTGGGAGGCACTGTATACCGAGTACGGTATTGGGAGAAGTGACAGGGAATCTCAGCCTATCCCTACTCCAAGGAGATGGAGGTCGGAATCCGAGCTGTAGGAGATTCTCCGCCAGAGCGAGGTAATCTCCGTAGAACAACAGCGTCAGAGGGATGAGCTGATCGCCAGTACTCAGAGAAGGGTTGGAATAGAAGGACCAGTCATGAACGACCCATACTTTTCTATGGCTGAGCTAGGACTATGTGCTTCAGGGTCAAGCAGGGTGCGAAACCCATCGCCAGAGCTCGATGGTGAGCCTAGCCCGAAGAGACCATGCACGAGTAGCCAGTCGTGTGGGAGACGTTTTGGAACGCCGTGAGGAGGAGTGGCGTTGCCTATCGTAGTAGTTCGTTTCTTAGTTTTCCAAGTTGTACTTTGTGTAATATTTCAGTATTGCGGCAAGTACTTTGAGAAACACTTTTATCTTCGAGCAATGTTGTCCTAACGCTCGAATGATAAACTTATGTGTAACTTGTGTAAGAATTCGAAGGTTCATCTATAAAATGCCAAGTTGATCTATTCTGAGTGATTTATTTACATTGATATATTGCATAAGTATGTTGCATAATATTAATGTATTGAATGCTTGGAATTGGATCGGTAAACAGATGGTGAACCCAAGAAGCACGAGAAACTCGACTCGAGCCGGTGTTGGGACCAGCCAAAACCCCAGACCAGCAGGAAGAGGTGTTCAGGATGAACACGAGTCTGAGTCTCGCGTCCAGCAGAGGCGTGAAGGTCAGTATCAGACCCAGGCGCCGATGCTGTTTGACGCTGCAGCTGTTGAGGCGATCCGTGGGATCGTGATGCAGGCTATTACAGATGTCTTGAGACCAAGTGTGCCTCAAGCACAAGAAGTGCCTATACATGCAGCGGTTCCTAATGTTGTGGAACCCAGAAACCCTGTGATTCAAGAGACTACCATTAGGGCGAGGGACAGCTATGGTCGCGCTCTTAAGACCATTACTTCCATGAGACCCGACTACTATAACGGGAAAGGGGAGCCAGTGGCAGTGACTCATTGGTTCTCCCATATGGAGAGGCTATTCAGGAACGTGGAGTGTACGGAGGCCGAGAAGGTCCATATCGCGTCTCTTCTGCTGAAGGAGGAGGCTAGCGAGTGGTGGGAGAGCACTGGTTTGGCTGAGAGCCCAGTGTTGACTTGGTCGATGTTCAAGACCAAGATGGTTGATCGCTTTTTCTCTCGTGCTATGAGAGAGGAGAAGCATAAAGAGTTCTTGTACCCTCAGACTGATGGTCTAAGAGTGACCGAGTTGGCATCTAAGTTCAACCATCTTCTACAGTACGCCACTGCCGAGATCACCAGCGAGGCTCAAAAGATCTGGTACTTCCACGAGTGGATGAACCCGGATATCAAGCCATTAATGGTGCACCACACATGCTCTACCTTGGAGCAGTATGTGGATTATGCCTATAAGCTGGAGGTAACTCTCGAGGAGTCGACCAAGAGGTGCAATCGACAGAAGTCGATGCAGAATCAGAACCAGGGAGGTGGTTTTAAGCGCCCTGCGCCACCGTCTAACTTCGCCAAATCCGGCAGAGCTAAGATGGAGATGACGCAAGGAGGATCGACTCAGCAGTCAGGGCATACCAGGAGTTCAGTTCAGTGTTATAACTGCGGTACTGCTGGACACAAGAGCACTGAGTGTCGGAAGGAGAGGAGGCCATGCTTTGGGTGTGGACGTGATGGTCATCTGCAAAACTTCTGCAAGCAGGGAAAGCAGAAGGGAGTAGAGTCACAGCAAGGGTCAGTTCATCAGAGCAACCGACCTAGGTTTAAGCCTGCCGAGACTCCTAGCCCTTCAGTGCAGACGACTGCTCAGAACAGGGGAAAGGCCCCAGCTGTTTCTGGAAGTCAGGGCCAACGCTTGTACGAGATGCGTGAGGCAGATGGACCCAATGCTCCGATTGCCCAAGGTACTCTATACCTTCACTCTACTTCAGTGTGCATTCTGTTTGATTCTGGTGCTACGCATTCCTTTATTTCGGATAGCTGTGTTAGCAAGTTAGACTTAGTGTGCAATGATTCGTGCGACCCTTTCGTCGTTAATCTTCCTAATGGAGAACGTTTGGTGGGAACCAAGCATTTGTCCGACTTTCCGATTACCATTCAGGGTAAGGAATTCGAGGCAGATTTAATCTGTATAGCCATGGATCCATACGACATTATTCTCGGTATGGATTGGCTGACGCGTCACAAGGCGGTGATCGACTTCAGTTCAAGAACGGTGACGGTGTCATCCGGGGGCCAATTCGTGTGCAAGTTCAAAGGTCGAAATGACGCTGATAACGGCAAGATGATCAATGCGATGGCTGCGTTTAAGCTACTATGACAAGGATGTGTCGGGTACCTTTGCTACTTGGATTCACCTGAGAAGGATGGACCTGAGGTTCTTGATATTCCTGTAGTTAGGGAATTTTCGGATGTCTTTCCAGAAGAAATTCCAGGATTACCCCCAAATCGTGACGTAGAGTTTTCAATTGATCTCGAGCCTGGTACGACGCCGATTTCCAAATCCCCGTATCGGATGGCTCCAGCTGAGATGCAAGAGTTGAAGAATCAACTTGAAGATCTTCTTGACAAAGGTTATCTCAGGCCGAGTGCATCGCCGTGGGGTGCTCCGGTTTTATTCGTCAAAAAGAAGGACGGATCGTTCCGACTTTGTATCGACTATCGAGAGTTGAATAAGGTGACGATCAAGAACAAGTATCCTTTGCCTAGGATTGATGACTTGTTGGACCAATTGCAGGGAGCAAAGGTGTTCTCCAAGATCGACTTAAGATCTGGATATCATCAACTCAGGATTCGGGAACAGGACATTCCTAGAACTGCGTTTAGGACCAGATATGGTCATTACGAGTTCGTAGTGATGCCTTTTGGGCTTACAAATGCTCCAGTTGTCTTTATGGATTTGATGAACCGATGTTTTCACCAGTACTTGGATAAGTTCGTGGTGGTCTTCATCGACGACATTTTGATCTACTCTCCGAATGAAGAAGTCCACGAGGAACATCTACGGATTTCCTTGTCGATCCTTAGACAACATCAGCTTTATGCTAAATTGTCTAAATGTGAATTCTGGATGAAGGGAGTGGCTTTCTTAGGCCACGTGATCAATAAAAATGGGGTTATGGTTGATCCCCAAAAGATTGAAGCTGTGGCTAAGTGGACACAGCCCTAGAGCGTGAAGGAGGTGCGCAGTTTTCTTGGACTTGCCGGGTATTATAGAAGGTTTGTAGAAGGATTTTCAAAGATCGCTCTACCGATGACCAATCTACTCCGCAAAGTCCACAAGAAGTTTGTCTGGAATGACAAGTGCGAGGTCAGTTTCCAGGAGTTGAAGCGACGGTTGACCTCGGCACCCGTATTAGCACTCCCAAAGGGGAATGACGATTATGTGGTCTATAGTGATGCTTCCAAGTGTGGCCTTGGTTGTGTTTTGATGCAAAGGGGCAGAGTCATTGCTTACGATCTAGACAACTCAAGACTTACGAAGAAAACTATCCGACCCATGATCTTGAGTTAGCAACGGTTGTCTTTGCGCTGAAGATTTGGAGGCATTACCTCTATGGTATAAGATGCCAAGTCTTCACTGACCACAAAAGTCTCAAGTATATATTTACTCAGAAGGAGTTAAATATGAGACAACGCCGCTGGCTAGAGTTGCTCAAGGACTACGACATGGAGTTGTTGTATCATCCGGGCAAGGCTAATGTAGTAGCTGATGCACTAAGCCGAAAGACAACGCACGAGACTGTGGTTGCGTTGCTTACTGCTCAGAACAAACTAAACCAGGAGTCATGCGACATTAAAGTCTTGTATGACCAGCGTAGAGGGTACCTGAGTATGATGGAGATTCAGGCTACACTGCTGGATCAAATCAAAGAAAAGCAAGTCGATGACATCATCTTGGTAAAGTTAAGCAGTGAAGTGATGGATGGGAAAGCTCCCAGTTTTTTGGTTCAGGATGATGGATCACTTTGGTTTCAGGATCGGATCTGTGTGCCTGACACAGAAGGTCTTCGTCAGTTGGTGATGAGAGAAGCTCATTCATCTGCTTATTCTGTGCATCCTGGCTCTAGCAAGATGTACAAGGATCTCAGGAAGAAGTTTTGGTGACCAAAGATGAAGTGGGATATAGCAGACTTTGTGGCAAAGTGCTTAACTTGCCAAAAAGTCAAGATCGAACACCGCAGACCAGGTGGTGAGATGCTACCTCTCCCAATACCCGAATGAAAATGGGAGGATATTTCCATGGACTTCGTCACTGGGCTACCCAAGACTCGAAGTCAGAGAGATGCTATTTGGGTAATTGTGGATAGGCTTACAAAGAGTGCCCATTTCATAACCATCAAGACCACATGGGAAACCCAGAAGCTAGCCGAAGTTTACCAGAAGGAGATTGTCCGCTTACATGGCATTCCTAAGACCATTGTATCGGACCGAGATGGCCGTTTCATGTCAAGATTCTGGAAGGAACTTCATAAGGCTATGGGAACCGAGTTAAGGTTCAGTACAGCGTTTCATCCTCAGACAGATGGCCAGCCTGAAAGGACCATCCAGACTCTGGAGGATATACTTAGAGCTTGTGTGCTCGATCGTCCGACTAGCTGGGAGGACAGCTTGAGTCTGATTGAGTTCACATACAACAATAGCTGGCATGCTACAATCAAGATGGCTCAGTTTGAAGCTTTGTATGGTCGCAGATGCAGATCTCTGATTTGTTGGGACGATAATGCCGACAAAATTCTGCTTGGACAAGAGTTGGTCGAAAGGACGGCTTCAGACATTGCTTTGATTAGACAAAGGATGTTGACCGCTCAGAGTCGACAAAAGTCCTACGCAGATCGGAAGCGCAGGACTGTCGAGTTCGAGGTCGGTGACAAGGTTTTTGTCAAGGTGTCGCCTTCCAAAGGAGTTTTCAGATTTGGTAAGCGTGGGAAGCTTAACCCTCGCTACGTGGGACCATTCGAGATTTTGGATAGAGTGGGATCTCTAGCGTACCGTTTGGCGTTGCCACCATCGGCTCACCCGGTGCATAACGTGTTCCATGTGTCTTTACTCAGAAAGTATGTGCCAGATGAGTCTCATGTGCTTAGTTATGAGGACATCGAGATTCAAGCTAATGGTACTTACGAAGAGTTGCCCGTGCGCATTTTGGAGCGTCGGGAGAAGCATTTGCGCAACAAGATCGTACCTTTGGTACGAGTGCTGTGGTCCAAGTCAGGGACCGAAGAAGTTACTTGGGAGACGTGGGAAACCGAGTCAGATATGCTCAGGCGTTTTCCCGAGTTATTCTCGACCTAAGTTTCGGGGTCGAAACTTCTTGTAAGGGGGAGGAGATGTGATACCCCGTATTTTTTGTAAGGTTATTTTGGGAATTATGGAATTTTCCCGAGTACCCGTTGTGTACGTCGGATTTAATTCAGGTAGCTTGAGACATTCTGTAATGTGCTCTATATTTGTAATATTTTTCTCAGTGAAATAATATACAGACAAGGTGCCTTGAATTTTAAATTGTCGTTCGCGTACGATAATTGTTATCCCGGCTTAAGGTCATGTTCGTTCAAAGCTGAACGGGCGGGAAAAAGGTGTCACGGCGACCGCCGTAAAGTCGCGGCGACCGCCGTCGTGAGACCCAAGCACGGCGACCGCCGTAAAGTCACGGTGCCCGCCGTCCCAACGCTCGAGGAGGCAGCTGGTGTGTCATGCCACGGCGACCGCCGTGAATTACGGCGCCCGTCGTAATGGCAGTCATCGTTGTCCGGCAGTCCTTGCCCGATGGTCGTCGGTGCGATTTCCGGCGAGCGCCGAACTAGCTGTAAGCCCATCTTCTTCGTGTTCCAGACGCTTTGGCTATAAAAGGGGGTGTTGGGGGAGAGATTTGAGCCATCCCAAACACCGAACCTCTGCCAAAATTGCCTCTCGCCGGAGTTGTGCCTTCGCCGGAATTTTTGAAGGTCTCGCCGGTGTTGCTTTGGTGTGGTTCCTGAGAGCCTTTGTGAAGCTTTTGGTTAGCCTTGGAGGTTAGAAGCCAAAGCTAGTCGAAGGAGGCCGAACCGCTCGTGTTTTTGGGTGAGTTTTCTCTCGTTTCAGTCGGCCGTGTTCTTCACGGCGACCGCCGCCAAGAACGGCGACTGCCGCCAGTGCCCAGAGCGCCTTTGTGGCTTTGGCTTGGTCGGTTGTCGTCGTGGCGTCTTTCCTTTCGTGTTCTTTCGCCGTATTTTAGATTCGTACTGTTTATGTCGGATCTAACTTAGGGTTCCTTTTATGGGTCGACTCGAAGGTCGTTGTGCTGTCAGAGCTGTACCGTGTCGAGCCCGGAATCCAGTGATGTCTTTAGACTATTCTGCGGAGTAAGGCAAGTGGCGGTTCGCTCTTGCTCTTTCGTTCCATATTTACATTAATTATCAGTAGTTATCTGAGTAATTAATTTGGAATGAATATTCTGTTTGTCTGGAAACGGTTTTGATAAACTGTTTTGAAAATCATATAATAGGTTGTATATCTGCTAGAACAACGCTATTATCTGTGATCGCCTTTCGGGCCTTTATGTGGATTTATCCTGTAAATGTGGTGGTGCTGTAACTGTTTAGTTAGCACTGTTAGATAGGAACGTTACTCGGACTCGGTCCAGTCATTTCTTTATAATCTGGTATCGGGATGGCTCGTCCCCATCTGGTACTATTCTATGATCATGATCGGTCTCTTACACATGTGTGTAGAGATAGGACACTTAGCTGGTGTCACAAACCTTTCGGTATACGTCACTCTCGACGAAACGTATACTAAGATGTGTCGTCCCATTGGTGGGGTACACATGTAAAGGTCTATAACGTGATGTGTGTTTTTGGAACATAAATCAGATAAGTGCTACCTTGACGTACATAATTAATACACCTTGGGCGAGTAGTGCAGCTAAGTTCAGTGCAGCTAGGAAAACTCGTCTTGACTTGAATGTAGTACGTTCTCTTTCCAATCTGGATTCGCTGTAGGCGATGAGGTTGGTCGTGAACCGAAGCATCTCAGTCAGTTTTAAATCATGGTTGAATGATTCTGTAACTTTCCAGATTTGTCATTGCTTCCTTAAAGACTCATTTCTGTTGGAGTCTTCTTTCCAGTCGATTTTTGTGAAGATTCAGTCTTCCAGAATCTTCTCTTGTGCATACCTCTTGTTTATTCCAGTAGGAGTATGGTGGTTGACAAGCGTACTCGATTATTATTTGAGGGACGAAGAGTCTAACCTAATACAACTGCTTCGAACCATTCTGCTTTGTTCCCTTGCTAGTCTATTCATTTAGACTAACCAACCAATATTTTCCCTTGCATGGTTGGCTTGTGTCATCCGTTTGATTCGGCACATCAGTTAAGAAGTAGCTCAGAAGATTAGAAGGACTATGAAGTTGGCGGTGGTTTTTGAATGTTTTAATTATTTCTTTAATCAGGTTATGATCCTTTGGACAATAACTCCGATTGTAACTTACTTTCTTAGTCTTCCGCTGTGTTTGGTTTAAACTATGTTTTGACCTATTCGGGATTGGGTTGTAATCCCGTAACTCTTGTTTCCTCAACAATGTTATGTTTTGGAATTTAATGCTTGATCTTTGTGTATCAATTGCATTTCATAAATTGTATTTATTTGGTAAAGCCTTGGGTGATCTCGGTAAGGAACACTGGGGTCACTGGCGGTAATACATTTCCAAAAGGGTTAAGTTTTGGGGGTGTTACAGTTGTGGTATCAGAGCCAAAGTTTTAAAACGGGTTTGGAATTTTTATAAACCAGTTATTCATTTTCAAAATGCTTTAAAAAGGGCTCTGAATTTTCATTCTGAAAAGAATTAAAAAAAAACACCGTTCATAGTCGTGTCTTCTTTATAGTCTGATATAGTAAGCTTGCTTCTATGTCTAGAAAGACTAATTCCTTTCTTATTGTTCGATAGGATGGGTGTCTGCTTTTCTATTGGTAGGCGGTCGGAAGACGCCAAGTCGGATCAGCCGAGGCTAGATTTTCCGTTACCTCATCGATGTTTCGAGGTTGGAGGCCCGAGTAGCCCACCCGAAGACGTCAAGCATGTTCTCCCCGAGTCAGTTGTCCTTGTAGCCAGGAATGCTATGGTCCCTAGACCTGCACCTGTGCCGCCACCAAGGGTGGAGGGAGTACAGGAATGGGAGCAGGAAGACGAGTTGTCCCGAGGAGATCGAGTACGAGGAGGAGGAAGAGGAGATGCTTGAGCAAGATCCTGTCGAGGACGAGGAGATGATCGAGGATGATTCCGAGGATGAGGATCCCATCGAGGATGATCCCGAGGATGAGGATCCCATCGAGGATGATCCCGAGGAAGAGGATCCCATAGAGGATGATCCAGAAGAGGATCCATAGTTGGACCTTGGAGGGCAGATTCAGGAGCCCGGTACAGGATTGTCACCAGTGCCAGAGTACGCACCCATGTCAGAAGCTGATTGGGAGGCACTGTATACCGAGTACGGTATTGGGAGAAGTGACAGGGAATCTCAGCCTATCCCTACTCCAAGGAGATGGAGGTCGGAATCCGAGCCGCAGGAGATTCTCCGCCAGAGCGAGGTAATCTCCGTAGAACAGCAGCGTCAGAGGGATGAGCTGATCGCCAGTACTCAGAGGAGGGCTGGAATAGAAGGACCAGTCCTGGACGACCCATACTTTTCTATGGCTGAGCTAGGACTATGTGCTTCAGGGTCAAGCAGGGTGCGAAACCCATCGCCAGAGCTCGATGGTGAGCCTAGCCCGAAGAGACCATGCACGAGTAGCCAGTCGTATGGGAGACGTTTTGGAACGCCGTGAGGAGGAGTGGCGTTGCCTATCGTAGTAGTTCGTTTCTTAGTTTTCCAAGTTGTACTTTGTGTAATATTTCAGTATTGCGGCAAGTACTTTGAGAAACACTTTTATCTTCGAGCAATGTTGTCCTAACGCTCGAATGATAAACTTATGTGTAACTTGTGTTAGAATTCGAAGGTTCATCTATAAAATGCCAAGTTGATCTATTCTGAGTGATTTATTTACATTGATATATTGCATAAGTATGTTGCATAATATTAATGTATTGAATGCTTGGAATTGGATCGGTAAACAGATGGTGAACCCAAGAAGCACGAGAAACTCGACTCGAGTCGGTGCTGGGACCAGCCAAAACCCCAGACCAGCAGGAAGAGGTGTTCAGGATGAACACGAGTCTGAGTCTCGCGTCCAGCAGAGGCGTGAAGGTCAGGATCAGACCCAGGCGCCGATGTTGTTTGACGCTGCAGCTGTTGAGGCGATCCGTGGGATCGTGATGCAGGCTATTACAGATGTCTTGAGACCAAGTGCGCCTTAAGCACAAGAAGTGCCTATACATGCAGCGGTTCCTGATGTTGTGGAACCTAGAAACCCTGTGATTCAGGAGACTGCCGTTAGGGCGAGGGACAGCTATGGTCGCGCTCTTAAGACCATTACTTCCATGAGACCCGACTGCTATAACGGGAAAGGGGAGCCAGTGGCAGTGACTCATTGGTTCTCCCATATGGAGAGGCTGTTCAGGAACGTGGAGTGTACGGAGGCCGAGAAGGTCCATATCGCGTCTCTTCAGCTGAAGGAGGAGGCTAGCGAGTGGTGGGAGAGCACTGGTTTGGCTGAGAGCCCAGTGTTGACTTGGTCGATGTTCAAGACCAAGATGGTTGATCGCTTTTTCTCTCGTGCTATGAGAGAGGAGAAGCATAAATAGTTCTTGTACCCTCAGACTGATGGTCTGAGAGTGACCGAGTTGGCATCTAAGTTCAACCATCTTCTACAGTACGCCACTGCCGAGATCACCAGCGAGGCTCAAAAGATCTGGTACTTCCATGAGTGGATGAACCCGGATATCAAGCCATTAATGGTGCACCACACATGCTCTACCTTGGAGCAGTATGTGGATTGTGCCTATAAGCTGGAGGTAACTCTCGAGGAGTCGACCAAGAGGCGCAATCGACAGAAGTCGATGCAGAATCAGAACCAGGGAGGTGGTTTTAAGCACCCTGCGCCACCGTCTAACTTCGCCAAATCCGACAGAGCTAAGACGGAGATGACGCAAGGAGGATCGACTCAGCAGTCAGGGCATACCAGGAGTTCAGTTCAGTGTTATAACTGCGGTACTGCTGGACACAAGAGCACTGAGTGTCGGAAGGAGAGGAGGCCATGCTTTGGGTGTGGACGTGATGGTCATCTGCAAAAGTTCTGCAAGCAGGGAAAGCAGAAGGGAGTAGAGTCACAGCAAGGGTCAGTTCATCAGAGCAACCGACCTAGGTTTAAGCCTGCCGAGACTCCTAGCCCTTCAGTGCAGACGACTGCTCAGAACAGGGGAAAGGCCCCAGCTGTTTCTGGAAGTCAGGGCCAATGCTTGTACGAGATGCGTGAGGCAGATGGACCCAATGCTCCGATTGCTCAAGGTACTCTATACCTTCACTCTACTTCAGTGTGCATTCTGTTTGATTCTGGTGCTACGCATTCCTTTATTTCGGATAGCTGTGTTAGCAAGTTAGACTTAGTGTGCAATGATTCATGCGACCCTTTCGTCGTTAATCTTCCTAATGGAGAACGTTTGGTGGGAACCAAGCATTTGTCCGACTTTCCGATTACCATTCAGGGTAAGGAATTCGAGGCAGATTTAATCTGCATAGCCATGGCTCCATACGACATTATTCTCGGTATGGATTGGCTGACGCGTCACAAGGCGGTGATCGACTTTAGTTCAAGAACGGTGACGGTGTCATCCGGGGGCCAATTCGTGTGCAAGTTCAAAGATCGAAATGACGCTAATAACGGCAAGCTGATCAATGCGATGGCTGCGTTTAAGCTACTACGACAAGGATGTGTCAGGTACCTTTGCTACTTGGATTCGCCTGAGAAGGATGGACCTGAGGTTCTTGATATTCCTGTAGTTAGGGAATTTTCGGATGTCTTTCCGGAAGAAATTCCAGGATTACCCCCAAATCGTGACGTAGAATTTTCAATTGATCTCGAGCCTGATACGGCGCCGATTTCCAAATCCCCGTATCGGATGGCTCCAGCTGAGATGCAAGAGTTGAAGAATCAACTTGAAGATCTTCTTGACAAAGGTTATGTCAGGCCGAGTGCATCGCCGTGGGGTGCTCCGGTTTTATTCGTCAAAAAGAAGGACGGATCGTTCCGACTTTGTATCGACTATCGAGAGTTGAATAAGGTGACGATCAAGAACAAGTATCCTTTGCCTAGGATTGATGACTTGTTGGACCAATTGCAGGGAGCAAAGGTGTTCTCCAAGATCGACTTAAGATCTGGATATCATCAACTCAGGATTCGGGAACAGGACATTCCTAGAACTGCGTTTAGGACCAGATATGGTCATTACGAGTTCGTAGTGATGCCTTTTGGGCTTACAAATGCTCCAGCTGTCTTTATGGATTTGATGAACCGATGTTTTCACCAGTACTTGGATAAGTTCGTGGTGGTCTTCATCGACTACATTTTGATCTACTCTCCGAATAAAGAAGTCCACGAGGAACATCTACGGATTTCCTTGTCGATCCTTAGACAACATCAGCTTTATGCTAAATTGTCTAAATGTGAATTCTGGATGAAGGAAGTGGCTTTCTTAGGCCACGTGATCAATAAAAATGGGGTTATGGTTGATCCCCAAAAGATTGAAGCTGTGGCTAAGTGGACACAGCCCCAGAGCGTGAAGGAGGTGCGCAATTTTCTTGGACTTGCCGGGTATTATAGAAGGTTTATAGAAGGATTTTCAAAGATCGCTCTATCGATGACCAATCTACTCCGCAAAGTCCACAAGAAGTTTGTTTGGAATGACAAGTGCGAGGTGAGTTTCCAGGAGTTGAAGCGACGGTTGACCTCGGCACCCGTATTAGCACTCCTAGAGGGGAATGACGATTATGTGGTCTATAGTGATGCTTCCAAGTGTGGCCTTGGTTGTGTTTTGATGCAAAGGGGCAGAGTCATTGCTTACGCATCTAGACAACTCAAGACTTACGAAGAAAACTATCCGACCCATGATCTTGAGTTAGCAGCGGTTGTCTTTGCGCTGAAGATTTGGAGGCATTACCTCTATGGTATAAGATGCCAAGTCTTCACTGACCACAAAAGTCTCAAGTATATATTTACTCAGAAGGAGTTAAATATGAGACAACGCCGTTGGCTAGAGTTGCTCAAGGACTACGACATGGAGTTGTTGTATCATCCGGGCAAGGCTAATGTAGTAGTTGATGCACTAAGCCGGAAAACAACACACGAGACTGTGGTTGCGTTGCTTACTGCTCAGAACAAACTAAACCAGGAGTCATGCGACATTGAAGTCTTGTATGACCAGCGTAGAGGGTACCTGAGTATGATGGAGATTCAGGCTACACTGCTGGATCAAATCAAAGAAAAGCAAGTCGATGACATCATCTTGGTAAAGTTAAGCAGTGAAGTGATGGATGGGAAAGCTCCCAGTTTTGTGGTTCAGGATGATGGATCACTTTGGTTTCAGGATCGGATCTGTGTGCCTGACACAGAAGGTCTTCGTCAGTTGGTGATGAGAGAAGCTCATTCATCTGCTTATTCTGTGCATCCTGGCTCTAGCAAGATGTACAAGGATCTCAGGAAGAAGTTTTGGTGGCCAAACATGAAGTGGGATGTAGCAGACTTTGTGGCAAGTGCTTAACTTGCCAAAAAGTCAAGATCGAACACCGCAGACCAGGTGGTGAGATGCTACCTCTCCCAGTACCCGAATGGAAATGGGAGGACATTTCCATGGACTTCGTCACTGGGCTACCCAAGACTCGAAGTCAGAGAGATGCTATTTGGGTAATTGTGGATAGGCTTACAAAGAGTGCCCATTTCATAACCATCAAGACCACATGGGAAACCCAGAAGCTAGCCGAAGTTTACCAAAAGGAGATTGTCCGCTTACATGGCATTCCTAAGACCATTGTATCGGACCGAGATGGCCGTTTCATGTCAAGATTCTGGAAGGAACTTCATAAGGCTATGGGAACCGAGTTAAGGTTCAGTACATCGTTTCATCCTCAGACAGATGGCCAGTCTGAAAGGACCATCCAGACTCTGGAGGATATGCTTAGAGCTTGTGTGCTCGATCGTCCGACTAGCTGGGAGGACAGCTTGAGTCTGATTGAGTTCACATACAATAATAGCTGGCATGCTACAATCAAGATGGCTCCGTTTGAAGCTTTGTATGGTCGCAGATGCAGATCTCCGATCTGTTGGGACGATAATGCCGACAAAATTCTGCTTGGACCAGAGTTGGTCGAAAGGACGGCTTCAGACATTGCTTTGATCAGACAAAGGATGTTGACCGCTCAGAGTCGACAAAAGTCCTATGCAGATCGGAAGCGCAGGACTGTCGAGTTCGAGGTCGGTGACAAGGTTTTTGTCAAGGTGTCGCCTTCCAAAGGAGTTTTCAGATTTGGTAAGCGTGGGAAGCTTAACCCTCGTTACGTGGGACCATTCGAGATTTTGGATAGAGTGGGATCTCTAGCGTACCGTTTGGCGTTGCCACCATCGGCTCACCCGGTGCATAACGTGTTCCATGTGTCTTTACTCAGAAAGTATGTGCCGGATGAGTCTCATGTGCTTAGTTATGAGGACATCTAGATTCAAGCTAATGGTACTTACGAAGAGTTGCCCGTGCGCATTTTGGAGCGTCGGGAGAAGCATTTGCGCAACAAGATCGTACCTTTGGTACGAGTGATGTGGTCCAAGTCAGGGACCGAAGAAGTTACTTGGGAGACGTGGGAAACCGAGTCAGATATGCTCAGGCATTTTCCCGAGTTATTCTCGACCTAAGTTTCGGGGTCGAAACTTCTTGTAAGGGGGAGGAGATGTGATACCCCGTATTTTTTGTAAGGTTATTTTGGGAATTATGGAATTTTCCCGAGTACCCGTTGTGTACGTCGGATTTAATTCAGGTAGCTTGAGACATTCTGTAATGTGCTCTATATCTGTAATATTTTTCTCAGTGAAATAATATACAGACAAGGTGCCTTGAATTTTAAATTGTCGTTCGCGTACGATAATTGTTATCCCGGCTTAAGGTCATGTTCGTTCAAAGCTGAACGAGCGGGAAAAAGGTGTCACGGCGACCGCCGTAAAGTCGCGGCGACCGCCGTCGTGAGACCCAAGCACGGCGACCGCCGTAAAGTCACGGCGCCCGCCGTCCCAACGCTCGAGGAGGCAGCTGGTGTGTCATGCCACGGCGACCGCCGTGAATTACGGCGCCCGCCGTAATGGCAGTCATCGTTGTCCGGCAGTCCTTGCCCGATGGTCGTCGGCGCGATTTCCGGCGAGCGCCGAACTAGCTGTAGGCCCATCTTCTTCGTGCTCCAAACGCTTTGGCTATAAAAGGGGGTGTTGGGGGAGAGATTTGAGCCATCCCAAACACCGAACCTCTGCCAAAATTGCCTCTCGCCGAAGTTGTGCCTTCGCCGGAATTTTTGAAGGTCTCGCCGGTGTTGCTTTGGTGTGGTTCCTGAGAGCCTTTGTGAAGCTTTTGGTTAGCCTTGGAGGTTAGAAGCCAAAGCTAGTCGAAGGAGGCCGAACCGCTCGTGTTTTTGGGTGAGTTTTCTCTCGTTTCAGTCGGTCGTGTTCTTCACGGCGACCGCCGTGTTCTTCACGGCGACCGCCGCCAAGAACGGTGACCGCCGCCAGTGCCCAGAGCGCCTTTGTGGCTTTGGCTTGGTCGGTTGTCGTCGTGGCGTGTTTCCTTTCGTGTTCTTTCGCCGTATTTTAGATTCGTACTGTTTATGTCGGATCTAACTTAGGGTTCCTTTTATGGGTCGACTCGAAGGTCGTTGTGCTGTCAGAGTTGTACCGTGTCGAGCCTGGAATCCAGTGACGTCTTTAGACTATTCTGCGGAGTAAGGCAAGTGGCGGTTCGCTCTTGCTCTTTCGTTCCATATTTACATTAATTATCAATAGTTATCTGAGTAATTAATTTGGAATGAATATTCTGTTTGTCTGGAAACGGTTTTGATAAACTGTTTTGAAAATCATATAATAGGTTGTATATCTGCTAGAACAACGCTATTATCTGTGATTGCCTTTCGGGCCTTTATGTGGATTTATCCTGTAAATGTGGTGGTGCTGTAACTGTTTAGTTAGCACTGTTAGATAGGAACGTTACTCGGACTCGGTCTAGTCGTTTCTTTATAATCTGGTATCGGGATGGCTCGTCCCCATCTGGTACTATTCTATGATCATGATCGGTCTCTTACACATGTGTGTAGAGACAGGACACTTAGCTGGTGTCACAAACCTTTCGGTATACGTCACTCTCGATGAAACGTATACTAAGATGTGTCGTCCCATTGGTGGGGTATACATGTAAAAGTCTATAACGTGATGTGTGTTTTTGGAACATAAATCAGATAAGTGCTACCTTGACGCACATAATTAATACACTTTGGGCGAGTAGTGCAGCTAAGTTCAGTGCAGCTAGGAAAACTCGTCTTGACTTGAATGTAGTACGTTCTCTTTCCAATCTGCATTCGCTGTAGGCGATGAGGTTGGTCGTGAACCGAAGCATCTCAGTCAGTTTTAAATCATGGTTGAATGATTCTGTAACTTTCCAGATTTGTCATTGCTTCCTTAAAGACTCATTTCTGTTGGAGTCTTCTTTCGAGTCGATTTCTGTGAAGATTCAGTCTTCCAGAATCTTCTCTTGTGCATACCTCTTGTTTATTCCAGTAGGAGTATGGTGGTTGACAAGCGTACTCTATTATTATTCGAGGGACGAAGAGTCTAACCTAATACAACTGATTCGAACCATTCTGCTTTGTTCCCTTACTAGTCTATTCATTTAGACTAACCAACCAATATTTTCCCTTGCATGGTTGGCTGGTGTCATCCGTTTGATTCGGCACATCAGTTAAGAAGTAGCTCAGAAGATTAGAAGGACTATGAAGTCGGCGGTGGTTTTTGAATGTTTTAATTATTTCTTTAATCAGGTTATGATCCTTTGGACAATACCTCCGATTGTAACTTACTTTCTTAGTCTTTCGCTGTGTTTGGTTTAAACTATGTTTTGACCTATTCGGGATTGGGTTGTAATCCCGTAACTCTTGGTTCCTCAACAATGTTATGTTTTGGAATTTAATGCTTGATCTTTGTGTATCAATTGCATTTCATAAATTGTATTTATTTGGTAAAGCCTTGGGTGATCTCGGTAAGGAACACTGGGGTCACTGGCGGTAATACCTTTCCAAAAGGGTTAAGTTTTGGGGGTGTTACATAATTACTCTTGAGGATTAATAGGCTATCATAGATGTTCTAGGTTTGAGTTGGATTAGCGGAGCGCGACAGCGGATGTTATTTCAATTTATGCCTAGACTCTTAGTGCGTTAAAGGGTTTGGATGAGATTAACTCTGCGCGAGAGCGATTGTTAGTTTAGTCTAGGCACGTTTACTATCGTCTGAAAGGAGTTAGTAGATTACCTTAGATAGCCTACCTTCAAATAATTTGGACTAGATTCAAGTGAAGTGTGATTTTATTTACTGTTGCATCGTTGCGGTGATCCTTAACCTTAGACACATTTATCCCATTGTTTTTATTTGTTTTCTTATTTGTTATTTCATAGTTTAGTCATAGTTTTCCCCAATTCCTTATTTTCCTAGCCTAGTTCACTGGTAGTGTTTTAATTAATATTACATTGGTCTCTGTGGGATCGACACTTGACTACTACAACTGATCCCGTACACTTACGGGTAGGTTTTAGCCACATCAGATAGATGCACCCAAATCCAGCATGGCTTTGTCGAACGTGGTGCCACCTATCTTGCAGGGAATAGTGAACATGCATGGGTCACTACACTTCTTTGGCAACCGCTTTTGCAGCATAGCGGAGACATTTTCACTGACCTGGACCTTCTTCTTCTGTTTCACATCTTTCTTTCTTTTTATCTTGCACAGCTCCTTTAAAAATTTTGCATAGCGAGGTATGCTCTTAACTAGCTTGATCAAAGGAATGTTTACCTCGCAGTTGTTGAAGGTCTCGAATAATTCCTTGTCATTCTCCAGCCTTCTGGTGTCCTTCAGAGCCCCGGGAAAGGGTGCAGGAGGCTTCAGCGAACTGAGCGGAGGAAAATTTGGACGAATATAATCATCATGGACATCAGAGGCAAAACCGCGATCGCGGTTCTTCATCTGGAAATTCTGGGGCTCCAGGAATCGGCGATTTATGTCCTCGGTCGCGGATTTTCGTCGAAAAATTCTTCTTCCCCAGAAACATTTCCACAGTCGCGGAATTCTGTCCGCGGTCGCGGAAAATCGCCGATTTTCTTCTCGCTTCCAGGAACAATTCCACGGTCGCGACTGTCCTCTCCGCGGTCGCGGATTTCTTTCTGTTGCCCTCGACTTTCCTCCATTTGCATTCCGCTCCTCAGCGTCATTGCACATACGTTCACCCTCGGGTTTGCTACCGTTTGAGATGGTAGTTTTCCAGAGTCCCGGGCCTCCAATTTGCTCACGGCCAGAGAGATCTGCCCTACTTGTTTCTCCAAGTTCTGAATACTAGACCTCATCTCTTGATTTTGTTGGACCAGTAGCACGGGTGTGGACCATAAGATAGGCCCACACAAAAGTTGACACACAAACAAACACAAAGAAAAATTAAAACTTGCCTCCCCGACAACGGCGCCAAATTTGACGGGGCTAAAGTCGTTATGCCTAATCAAAGTAATCCTCAACAACCTAACTAAGTATAGTAGGCAAGCAATGGTCGAATCCCACAGGGAGGTGGCAATCTTTCTAAGTGCAATAGGTTGTATGCCAAAGGTAACAAAGGGGGGTTTTGGTTTGTAATCAAGTAACAAAGTAAAGTAAAGCAAAGGATGTAATCTATGGGTGAGAAGTAACTTAGCCAGACAAATATCCACCATTCATTTGATTGGTTGATCCTAGATTATCTTAATTCTTTCCTATGAATATTCCTGTCCCTATTCTGAAATAGTTATTAGTCCAACCAGTCCTGGTAACCCTAACTATTAAACAATCAAGAAACCATCAAAATTTAATCTAACAGCAGCAGTAAGCATAGGAATTAGCCAGGATACATGCAACACCAAACGACCCGTCAGCATTTAACATGTAATCAATTCTCTTCACAATAAACTAGTCCAACCAGTCCTAGAATATCATGTTTGCTACACAAGATAAGGGATTTCAACCCGAAATATACAAACCCTAGCAATAGACAATTACTAATATCAACTAGGTGATCAGACCAGTCAAATCAACAAGAATCAATGGGATTAAGCACAAAGAGAAAAGATATAATCAAAGGAAAGGAAATAGAGTTATAATCTCATAACCAAATACAAACGAAAGCTTCAATCGTCGGACTAAGCAAAAGTTGCTTAGTTCTTCATAGTCTTCAAAGCGTAAAAACTCAAAGGGAAAAACTGAACGAATATGAATAATGATTGATAAGAGGCTGCTAATGAAACTAGGTTATAACCCTAGCAAAACCTAATCCAAAAGATAAGAAATAATATCTAAAAGGAAACTAACGAAATAAAAGGAATAAAAGAAAAGGAAATAAAATAAAATAAATCTTCGGACGAAATCTCGCTCCCGCGTTGATGAATAGTGTCCACGACCACGGCACCTCCTTCCGCGACCATGGAAAACCTTCTGGAGTCTTGATGTTTGTGTGTATTTCCGCGACCGCGGCTAGATGTTATGCGACCGCGAAAAACCTTATGTTGCTCTTTTTCAGCTTCTTCTTTGGTCTTCTCTCGTGGCTTTCTTCTCCATCTTCTTAAGTCTTCATTTAAGCTCTTCAAACCACCAAATCACACTTTCTTCTCCTCAACTCCATTCTCCTAACTTATGCTCTAAACACATCCAAATGGTACCTAAAACTTTGGTAACAACTCCTAGTTAAACCCTACAAAGTAGCGCTGATCAGTTGTAGAGGAGATATCGGTGCAGCAAGATTGACTGCAACGGGGGTGCGAGAGGGATCCTTCGGTGGTAGAGAACTATGTGGTTTGTTTGTGGAGCAAGGGAAGATGTTCTACAAGAAAACCACATCTCGGGACATTGGAAATTGCTTGGAATCAAGATCAAACAACCATCAACCTTTCTTGCAATATGGATATCCAACGAAGAGGCATCGGCGGTTGCGAGATGCAAATTTGTCGGGGTTACGGGGGCAAGGCATCCAAACACCTTGATGTGATCAATATTGGGGAATGTGGCCAAATAGCAGCTCGTAAGGTGTTTTGTTTTAAGAACAGACGAGGGCGTACGGCTAATCATATAGGTTACCGTTAAGACTCACTCACCCCAAAAAGCAATGGGTAAACATGCTTGTAATCGAAGCTGTGACACCCCAGATTTGTAATCCTTTATAAGGATTAGAATGCTATACATGGCAATAAGAGATCTTCCTTTTCAGGGTTCAAGTGAGGACAAAAATTCTAAAGTTAAGCGTACTAGGGCGGGAGTAGTACCAGAATGGGTGACCTCTTAGGAAGTTCTCGAGTTGGCATGAGATGGTTCTTCTAAGGCTCGGGCCATACAAATGGTATCAGAGCCGACTCTAGGGTACGAGTGGACTTGGCCTTAAGGGCGGTCGCTCGACCCAGAGGGCGGTCTTTGGGCCTTGACGGGGTCGTCACAGGTTTAAGTGGGGGTGATTGTAACACCCCATATTTGAAATCATTTATAAGGATTAGAGTGCTACTCATGTCAACAAGAGCTCTTCTGTTTCAGGGTTTATGTGAGGACAAAGAACTCTGAAGTTAAGTGTGTTAGGCGGGAGTAGTACCACGATGGATGACTTCATGGGAAGTCCCCGGGTTGACATGGAATAACACTTTTAAGGCTCGGGCCTTACAAAAGCGCTCTTGCTACATTTAAGATGTGATGATGTTTTCGCTCGACCCGCCCGTTTTGTTGAGGAGTTACAACACAAGAGGTTTCAAGAAGGATGCCATGTGTATCAAAATAATCTCGAAGCGAGAAGAATCATGTGCCATTATGGGTGTGAAAATGCTGCACTTGATGGCCAAACTGCATCAAAGCACACGCACAAAACTTTTGAATGGGGCGTCCAACCTCGGTTTTAGAAGCCATGAGATGCACCCATACACAACGAGAATAATCGTCTACCAAAGTTGAAAAATAACAAGCTCCACACATGGAGGGGGTACTATAAAAACCCCAAACATCGGCATGAATAAGTTCAAAAGACTGAAATGATTTATTTAAACTAGTGGGAAAACAGTCCCGAGAATGTTTTGCTTGTAAACAAACCAAACAAACTTCATCTAAGCAAGAATTTGAAACTGAAATTCTAGGTAAAGCTAGAATAGATTGATAAGCAGTGTGACCCAATCTCTTATGCCAAAGCTGAGGAGAGTCTGCTCGAGCAGCCGAACATGTGGGTGTAGACGATGAGGTTGTCCCGAAGAGGACATCAGTTAATTACGATCCATCGGGTAAAGTAATGATGGTTGAATCCAATTTGGTGAGGTTGGTAAGAAAGGCCTTATTGCTCTTCATATGATACAAGGCACTTGTATCAAGAATCCATTGATCTAGGGGCTTACCCATTACCTTTTCGTTGGAGGAGTTGTTGGTTTGGAATTCCCTGAACAACTTGATGAGATTATCGGGTTAAGTGCGGAGCGATCCTAGTCAGTAAGCGAGGAGGATTGCAAAGATTTAGGGGAGCCTTAAGCAACATTGGCTCACCCAGTGTCACGACTTAAGGTGGATGAGCCACGACCGCGCCCCCTACCACTTGTACCTGGTTGGTTCTATCGAAGTTCACCCCACCATTCCAGGAAGCTTATTGAAGAAGGTGATTACCACCATTGTAAGTCTCTCTTGTCCCTGCACTAGTCAACCCCCCGAAAAAACCTTAAACGGGGGGGCAAAAAAAAAAGAAGATGTTCTACCGAAGGCCAACTGTCCAGAGTTACCCATGGAGATGGTGTGCATCATGTTGTCACGAAGGAAACCTTAGCCCTACACATTATTTGACAACGATGATGGCCTTACAATTGGCAGCTGAGGAGGAGGACCACCAGAGGCCCACACCACGATCATATTTGGGCCTATTTTTTGTGGTCATTGAAGGCCGTGCAACTCCGACGTACATGCTCTACCACTACTCACCAAGTGGTTCCCTATTGGTTGCACGGTAATGAAGACGTTGGAGTTGATGAAGACACCCGCCCAACACTGGAGACCTGGGCGTTCCTTGTTTTACCGCCAGCAACAATTTCAGTGTCCAAGCCAACTCAACGGCGTCTGTGAGTTATTTTTTGCTCTTCCCTGTGCTTCCACTCTTTTGTCTTTCATTACATTGAGGACAATGCAATGTTTAAGTATGGGGAAGGGTTTTATACTTGTTATGTCGTTGAGAAGAAGAAAAAAATTTGAAAAAAAAAGGCATACATGAAAATCCTGGGATAGGTCGAAAACCCGAAAGGGCGGATTAGGTAATAAGCAGGTGGCTTGGACCAGCATTAGGCTGGGGTAATAATTGGTCAAGAGTGATGTGAGCATATGTGAGCCCATCTATAGAAAAATGCAATGAGTGGCTTGGTAAAAACCCAAAAGGGCGCCTTGGCAAAATGAGTGAAAAGAAGAAGAGTGATTTTTAGGAATCATCATTTTACCTGGTGTGGCGACATAAGAAGAGGTGATATAAGGAGGATTCGGGTAGGTCACTCTAGGAGGCATAAGAAGATAGATGGGAGATTAGGATTAGATTTTATTCACTCTATGGTGTTCGGGATAAGCTTGGGGGAAGTACTCTGCTTTCCTTTTAGCTTTGGTGTGTGGTGTTGATTATGTGTTGTGTATGTTGTGCTGTGCTTATTGTGTTGGTGCATGGAGTTTATTGTTAGGTGTGATTCTTGGAGGGATTGATTTTTCTATGCTTCCTGAAACCTTGGGGATTGATTGAAGGAGTAGGTTGACTTTAGCTTACTCGAGGACGAACAAGGTTTAAGCATGAGGGATTTGATCGACACTATTTTATAGTGTATTTCTAGAGGTTGTTACCAGTTTTGAGGTGCCATTTGAATGGATTTAGAGCACAATTGTGGAGTTGAGAGTTAGAGACTAAAAGTGAAGAAATCATGGGATTTACAGAGGTTTGAAGTGCATTGAAGAGTAGAAGAACATGTGCTGAATTAAATTGGTTCGTTCTCTCTACTCAGATGTCCAAATGGAGTGATTCCAATTCGAAGAGTTATATCTTGAAGTCTACTACAAGTCCTCAAAATATGAGCGCAATCCGAGTTGGGAATCAAAAGTTATGGATTTTTTACTAAAGTGTCGCAGAAGCTGGTGAAGTCGTTGCCACCGCACCCCGCAGTGGGATGGCCGCACCCGCGGCGAGCACAACAGAAGCGAGGATCTAGATTCTGGAAGACCACCGCACCCCGCGGTGGGTATCATCGCACCCGCGGTGGAGACGCACTGAAGACCTTTTTCGGATTTATTTCCGAGATTTCTTATTTCCTTTTATTTTATTTCTAAAACTTTGTTTCCAAGTTTGTTATTTTCTTTTCTTTATTTCCTTAGTATTTAAGTTAAGTTTAAGACTCTTTTAGAGAGAATCTATTATTTAACCCTAGTTGCCACCTTTCTACGTTTTTGCTCTCACAAACCCTATGGAGAACTAAACCTCCATTGTTGCACTTGACAGTTTGAAGCCAGTAATTGATTGGTTGTGAGTTTTCTACTCTTGTTCTATTTCCTATCTAGTTGTATTAATTCTCTTGTGCTTGAATGTTTATTGGTTTATGTTGATTTATCTAGACTGATCACCTAGGTTTATTTATATCTTCCTAATAGCTAGGACTTGTGATTCCGGGTTCAGGTTGCATATCTAGTAGTACACACGATTTACATAAGCGGGTTGCGAGTGTTCATCATGAGAGAGAGTTAATTGCATGCCTATAGTAACGGGTTGTTTCTATTGCATGTATCTTGTTGAATCCTTGGTTGAATGCTATTGCTTTATTGAATCTTGAAGGTTTTCGGGTTTGATTTAGTAATAAGTACTATTAGGGCTGGTAGAACTAATAGTTACCTAAGATCGGAATAAGAACAACTAAATGAAAGATAAGAACTTGAGATTAATAGAATTCAGTGATCAACCATATCTTTTGTTGTGTGGATCTTTGTTAAGTGTGGCGCTTTTCCCCATTATATTCACAACCTTTACTTGCTTACTTGTTACTTGTTTACCAAGAAAACACTACAACCCCCCCCCCCCCCCTAGTTTCTAGTTGGTGATTGCGAATTACAGAAATAGATAACCTGACTCTCTGTGGGATCGACCCTGACTTGCTTGCTATACTCTTTAGTAAGTATTTTAAGATTTCTTTGATTAGGCATACGACTTTTAGACCTGTCAATAGCTTAATAAAATATCTCTTATGAGATTCTTATCTTGTTTTTGCAAACTCTATATAATCAGCCCTTTAGAGGCATAATCAAGTAGAGGAAATTTTCTCAAAACACAATTGTTTCATACTATCGGAGCAGGTTATGAAAACCTAAAGAAAATCGCCCCTCCCTCCTCCCATAGATGTTCTCTCAGTTTTGCCTCTGTTCGTCGGCGATGACAGACACCGAAGACCACCCGTCCACTACCACCGGTGATAAAGACGCTCCGCCATCAAAACGTACCATCAACGACGTTGAATCTCCATATTATCTTCACCATTCAGATCATTCGGGCCTCTCAATTTGCCTTATGGTCTTGATAAGTGACAAATTTCAAGATTGGACAACTGTCATGAAAAATGCCTTTTGTGCAATATAGAAGATGGGATTCTTGGATGATCGAATCAGAAAACCAACTGACGCGGCTAATGATTACGATTGGTTCAGCGTCACTTCTATGCTTACATGATGGATTATTCAGTCCATCGATCCAACTATGCGCTCCTCCATCACCTACGTATGCATAAGCTTTCTTACTAAATGTTCATACGCTTTCTTACTAAGTGTGCATATAAACATATTATCTTCACGTTCGCACTTGAGCGGTCGTTCTCATTTGATCGTCACTACAAAGAATAACTCCATTGGCCCGAAGGCTAGTTTGGCATTACGCTTCCTGTCATCTGTCATGAATAACTCAAATATAGAAATTAAAAAGATGTCTCAACAACTTTGCTAAAAGTAAGTGCAAATGTCAATAAGGGAAAACAAACATCTGGGGGGCCTCGTTAAAACCTCCTCGCATGAAAACCATGTGGGAAAAACCGTACAAGGAGGAAAAAGAGTACCCCTATGTCAAGAATGTGCTCAAATGCAAACCTTCCAAAGGTTGGAGGTATTCCCTGTGTGAAGAACCTCCTTCCCGTCCATGTTCTGCTGATTGTAGGAGTCTGCCACAAGTGCACGATCGCTAGCAGGAATTTTCTGCAGGGTCTCGATAGATATGTTCGCGGGCCCGGTCTCGGCTTCATCCAGGACTTAGGGGTCAGATTGCATTGTATGGACCATGTGGGACGTCCCTTCTACTCCCAAGCCGTGACGAGCGGCTCGCTGATCTCCTCTAAAGATCAGCAAAGGCGTGTCATACATGTGATAGACGTATCTGTAAAGCAAAGCAAGAGCAACATACATGAGTATAGGCGTAGGTGCCATGCCTTAGAGGTCTTCAAAGCTGAGGAGATGGTCCAAAAGAAGCCTCGGATGAGCCCTATAATGGGTACAGTCTTGTAAGAAGACATGACATTCACCACCAGAAATTCGGTCAGCGTCGGCCTTCCACCCACGAGTACAGTCTCTCGTAGCATCCCAAGCGGCCACACGGGAAAAGATCCAAGACCCAACAATTGCGTATACAAGGGAATTAGATCTCCTTGGGTTTTTCCTAACTTATTAAACATCTCAAAGTACATAATGTCAACTGAGCTACCAGAATCAATGAGACTCTACGTACCTGGAATTCGCAGATGTCTACTGTCAAGACCAAGGGGTCGTTGTGAGGTAGTTGCACGCCCTCCGGGTCGGAGTCAGCTCAGGTCAAACCCGTTATAGGGCTCATTCGAGGCTTCTTTTGGACCATCTCCTCAGCTTTGAAGACCTTTAAGGCATGGCACCTACGCCTATACTCATGTATGTAGCTCTTGCTTTGCTTTACATATACGTCTATCACGTGTATGACACGCCTTTGCTGATCTTTCGTGTTTGCAGTCGGTGGCTCTAGTGCTTCTTTTGTTTGCTTAATCCTTGCCTGAATCTCATTCATGGCCCAGAAACTCCTTCAAACATCCCATAGAAACCAACCTCTCCAAGTGATGCTTTAGAGTCTTGTAGTCCTTGGTCATATGTCCCATGTCCATATGATAAGAACAAAATTTGCTATGGTCTCTTTTGTTTGGGATCACCCCTCATTGGCATCAGCCATTTGAAATAGGGCTTATCTATATACTATTACTAAAGTCATAACTATCTCTCCTAGGTGTCAACCTTCTAGCTATGCCAAATCATCAACTTAATTAACCCATTTACCTATTTGCCCTTATATTATTCTACAAATTATAGCTCAATTATCAACCTAAATTAGCTATATCTTTCTTACCATATAATTTAATGGGTGTGATTCAGGTGCGAAACAGTCTTATAATACAAAATAAGAAAGAATCCTAGCCGTTAGATCAGATTAAAAGCTAAAAAAAAAGTGTAACACGGAGGCCCTTTTGTGCATGCCTTTGTTTTTTGAACATTATTGACAAAGTGCAAGCCGGAGACCTAAAAGTGCAAGCCGATGACTTGAAAAGTGCAAGCGAATGCAACACTTCTATGCACGCAAATTCAACATTTTGTGCATGTATTTTTTTGGATTGGAGTGCAAGTTGTTGGCTTAAATGTGCATGCGAATTATTGTGCATGTGAATTTAACGTTTTTGTGTATATATAACTCGCATGCACTCTCAGTTGAATTCACATGCACTTTCAGTTGAACTCGCATGCACTCACATGTATTTTTTTGGATTGGAGTGCAACTGTGCAAGTTATTGGCTTAAATGTGCATGCGAATTATTATGCATGTATAACTCGTATGCACTCTCAGTTGAATTCACATGCACTCTCAGTTGAACTCACATGCACTCACAACACATAAAACATGCACTTGATTTCACATGCACTCAAAAGTCAAGAGACATATAAGTACACTCAAAGGCATGCACTCTCAGTTGAATTCACATGTACTCTCAGTTAAACTCGCGTGCACTCAGAACACATAAAGCATGCACTTGATTTCACATGCACTCAAAAGTCAAAAGACATATAAGTACACTCAAAGGCATGCACTTCAGTAGAATTCACATGCACTTCCGGTTGAATTCACATACACACTCCTAGTAGAATTTACATGCACCAATTTTCTAATTCGTATGCACTTTTCAGTTGAATTTTCATGCACTCCCAATAAAACTTGCATGTACTAATAACACATAAAGCATGTACTAGATTTCACATGCACTTGAAAGTCAAAAAGCATGCACACTCAAAGGCTTGCACTTCTAATAGAGTTCACATGCACCCAAGGGTGGTCTAGTGGCCGTTGGTGGTCCGGCGATCGGCGGCGGTGGTCCGGCGACCGGTAGCGGTGGTCCGACGACCGGCGGCGGTGGTCCGGTGACCGTCTGTGGTGGTCCGGCGGCTGGCGGCGGTGGTCCGGCGGCCGGCGGTGGTGGTCCGGTGGCCGACGGTGGTGGTCCGGCGGCCGACGGCGGTCCGGCGACCGACGGAGGTGGTCCGACGACTGGCGGTGGTGGTCCTGCGGTGGTCCGGTGGTCAATGGTGGTGCTCCGATGGTTCACCCTTTGAATTAAAGACATGTGCATGGCACATGACTTTTAATGAAAGTTCAATCATGACCTTTGATTTATTTCTAATCCAATGGTCTATATTCATTCTTATTTTGTACAATAATAATCTTTCTCACATGATACTTATCTTAATTTAATATATCTAGGTGATGTCATTGTAGATGAATAAGGAAAGTTATATTATATCTATTTAATATTTACACATTATTATATGTTTGATAATTAATTCATATCATTAATTACCAAAATATATAATTAGCACATGAAATTTACGTAGCTTTTTTGGTGACTAAATAAATATAAATTAGATATTTGATCAAACTGGTAGGCTTTTATACAAATTAGGAAAAATATATGAAAGTCTTATCTTACATTATTTTATATCAATATAAATTCATATTGTTTAGGAATATATTATCTATTTTTTATAAAACAAATAATTAAATACATTGTTTAGTCTTATTAACTTTAATCATTTATAGAAATCAAGGTTTGTAAATCGTTTATTCCTCTACATTCAAGTAATCAATTTTAGAAAACAACATAAAAATTCTCTCATGCGCTAGATCATTTTAAAACTTTTATTTACATTACTATGAAAATTTTAAGATACAAAAAGTATTTTTGAAATGATTTTACATCTATAAAAAAAATACTGATAATTATACAATTAAGATTGCAAAGAAATAATACTTATTTTCTTGATAACAATTGTAAAGATAGTTATTGATTATAAACCCTAAATTATATTTCTTTATAAAATCTTACAAAAATCATTCTTTATCTATTCTAATTTTAATATAGTTATAATGACAATCTTACAAAAATTATTCTTTATCTCTAGTGGTTGATTTATATATTCCTACAATTTATATAACCTAGATAGTTAAATACTTTTAATACAATCCACCATATATAATTCATAACACCCCATTTTTAAATATAAACATCTTTATGATAAGATTTTCATTATAACAACGAGATAGTGTAAAAATGAAATTATAATGGTCTTGACCTTTTTCTTGATTGTAAATATCAAGTCGAAAATAAATTCGGTATAATTATAATGCAATGATCTTTACTTAATTTTAGATAGTAGTTTGTCTTAGTTTGATTAAGAAGGGGATATATTTATCCAAACTTAGTAATTATGTTACTTCATATCTTTAAAAATTAAAATAAAATATCACAACTTTATGGATTTGTTTTCAGTTTTTGAATAATTTTACTCTCAAACTATAAACAAGACTTTTAAGAAGGAAGTTGAAAATTAAAAATATATTTAAAAAAAAAATGTTTGACGTGTCAAAAGGAGATGAAGACACATAACATATAGTCTTAGGAGGTTTAGATTAAGTAATTATATAATATATTTAACTTAATTAAAAAAAAGTGGACATATTTTGTTATGGCAATTTAGTATTTGGTATTTGCGAGTAGTTTATATGACATAATTGATATCAAGCTTTTTATTTTATTGTTATAAATGATGGTTTTATATTCAATTGATAATATTAAGAAAAACTAACTTTTAGATTCGAAAAAAATAAAACAAAACTCACAAATTATAAATTGGTAGTCAAACGATTGCCTATATACCTTACTTGATCCATTTTTCAAAAAAATTCTATAAAAGTGGCAAAGTGAATGTTAGAGGTGTGACTGGACTGATGATATGATGAAAGAAAATATGTCGTGTTATAAACCCATGGAATGTAATTTTCTTTTTCAATATCATAACTCTGATCAAATTTCTAAAGTTCACATCATTATTTCATTGAAATTGTCACTTGAAAAATTGAATAATTTTATATTCCAGTATATATATATACATATATATAAATAGATATATACATTATTAAAGGTATTTTTCTAATATCAATGAATTAAAATCAAATTTATATTTTTTATATTTCAGTATATATCGATAGATAGATACAGCCTATAATTTGACAACTAATATACAATATATGAAGTTCATATTATATTTTTGTTGATATACAATTGTTTATATTATTTAAAGATATTTTTCTAATATCAATGAATTAAAATAGATAATTAACTTACACTTAAAAATAAAATAAAATTTAATGAAAAAGCCTCGTGCAAGGCACGGGTAAATCAACTTGTTTATGACCTAATTCGGAATTCGGTAAATCGGGATCGCAAAAATGGTATGGACCGCCTGCATTGCATGCGTGGGAATTAGTCACATGTCCCGTTCCTGCACTGGTCGTCTCCTATCCCTAGTGTAATCCCCGCTCGATTGTCTGCAAGGTGGAGAACGTGACCTCCTATAATTCATCACCTTGGAATCCTCTTCTAACTTTGTGTACTGCCTCAATCTCTCATGCAGCTCTGTCAAAGTCGCTAGTTGCCTCAGGGTGAGGCTCTCCCTTAATTTGTAGCCGAGTGGGAGAGCCAACCTAAATGCAGCAGTTGTTACCTTCTCATCATAATCATCTATATCTGAGAGACATTCCATAAACCTCAATGAAAACTACCTTAAACTTTCTTCCTTATGTCTTTTCATAGCAAACAAAGCATCCACTGACACAGGGTCCTTACTATTAACGATGAAATGAGATATGAACTTCCTAACCACTCCAAGCATAAATCGAATCAGTACTCAAAGACTGGAACCACTTGACAGCAATTTTCCCTAAACTCGCATGAAACATTTTACACATCAATGCATCATTAGAAACCCATAGCGCCATCTTATGAGTATACATAGCAACATGACTAATAGGATCTGCTTTTCCATCATATAACTAAAAAGTGGAAGAGGAAAACTTAATTGGTGGGGGCTGCGTTCTTATTGCTCGGGCGAAAGGAGTAGAGGTCATCCTAGCAAGTTTTGCCTCAGCTTGTACTTGGGCGTTGACCAACGCCTCTCCCTGATTATCGAGCAGCCTCAGGAGGCATTGCTCAGCCTCCCTCATGCACCTGACCCTGTCAGCCTGGTTCCTTTCTGAATTGACACTTTCGGAGCGCTCGTGACGGTTACGCTCCTGCGAACGCAACCTCTCCCTAAGTGATTTAGAATTTGTTTAAATTGCGTATTTTGATATATTTTATTATATTATAATGCAAGATTAAATAAATTTATACTAAATTTCATGTTATAATTATAAATAAAATACGATCCAAATACACCTTGATTTTTCATATTGTAATTTAATATTTTTTTCTTTTTTTTTTAGGAGTTAACGGCTGAACCCCAAAATTTAACGTTTTTTTACGTCAAGGGTATTTGGACAAATTTGTCAAAACATTAGGGGTACCACGCGAAATATAACAAACATTTGGGTATTTCGCAAAAATTGCAAAAACTCAAGGATACCACGCAAAAATTCTGTATTAGTAACTAGCGTAAGGCCCATGCCTTGGACGGGGGCGATATTCAAATTTGTAAGTATATTTATTATAATATTGCTATGTAATTACAGTCACTAAACATAAATCTGAAATATTATAATTTAAGCATAAATTTAAAATCAATGGTAAAACAATGTCTATAATATTTATTTATTAAAGGTTTGTTGATGTTGACTTATCTAAAACCGCCATGTAGACCAAATAAATGACAAACCAATACAAAAGCGGAAGACTTCTATTTTAATATCGTTATGTTATATGGATATGAACAGAGACTTTATGAAAATTTAAAATAATTCCCTATAAAATCCGATATATATTAAATTTGAATCCAAGTCAAAAACATGGCCCCACCGGACAATTAACCTGGCCTTACCATCTGAGTATTTTAAGGTTGAGGCCCGATCCAAAAATTAATGGGTCAAGAGTGACCCATATATTTTAACGATCCCACAACCCAAACTCATTTTTTACCTAAACCCGATCTAGTTGACATCTACATCAGTATACATTTACGCTTACAAATAGTGAATATATGATTAGTTAAAGTGTACATAAACAAAATTAACAGATGAATATTAAAATTTAAGAGATATTATGCTAAGAGTACGTATATAGTCACTAAAAATTAAACCTAATCGAATATTTGGTAATTAGTACTTTTATAGTAGAAATTGTTTGTCACTCTTTTTACATGCTCAACCAATTTTATTCAATTTGTTGATATCTTATCAAATTGAATACTTGATAAAAAGTACATTATTCTAACCACTTAAAAATCAGATTTGGTAAGATATTTGGTGCAGCAAATTCATATAAAATTAAAAATTCAATCTATAAAACTCAAATATTTTCCTTTTCTTTAATATGTAGCAAAAATAGAAACCAACTATAACCGTAAAACGAGGAGAGGATCAAGATTTTAATTGATAAAGTTTGTTAGACAAATTGATAAATGAATTAAAAGTAAATATTTTGAAGTTGTTAAGAATTTAAATATATATTAAGATTATGATTTTTTGCCCATTCGTATTCGTCATATAAAATATAAAAACAAATATTTACAAAGCAAATACTAACGTAATATATATTCACTTAATTAATTATAATTACAAGGTGAGACCCATGAATTAAAGGGAATTAAAAGATTTTCCTAAAGAGAATGATATGTCGTTATTAAAAGAGTGGACACAGAACGCCTTCATTTTTATTTAGTTATTTGTCTTTTATCTGATATTTAATTTAATTATACAATATATAAGAAATTCTATTATAAAAATACAATATATTAAAATAGCCTAAGTTATAGATTAACAAAAGGAAATTAGAAAAAAGTTAATAACACTCAATCTACTATACATATACTAAAGCAGAATCTCAATTAAGCCACTTGGCGCCCACAAGATAAACACATCCTTCCCTACTGCCACGTAGTATCATGTCATTAATTTGGTCACGTGGCAAACTATCTTTTTTCGGTTTTATTTTGAAAATCAAATCTCAACAATAATTTACAGCATATACATACTATACTAAAATAGATCTACAATATTTTTATAATCAATTCTTTCCTAAATGTAACATAAAATATTATATTCTATGCAAATTTTTATTCTCTGCAATTTATTTCTTATGCACTAAAATAAATCTGTAATATTTTTAACATCAATTCTTTTCAAAATAATCCACAAAATATTCAATAAACCTGCATTGCAATAACACAGTATGTTTATAACTCTTAATTACATCATCAAAAAATATTGTCTATAGTTACAAACACCAAAGTAAGAAGTATTATATATACCCACATGTTGATAGAATCTTGCGCATGAAAAAATAAATTAATAGAAAGCAATATAAAGATTGGGAGCATTCATTTTTTTAGCTTCTTTTATTTTCTTCTTTATCCTTCATTTTCTTTCTATCAAGTAAGCTTTTCTTTTCACACCCAATTTTAGCATCACGAAATAGACGAATATGGCTAAGTTTGGCAAATGTACATTTCATTCTAGCCTCCCTTATTTACTCATCAAATATAATCTACTATATATTTATTAAAGTAGAACCCCAACTAAGTTACTTGAACCACAAATATTATATTTCCTACAGAACGAAGATATATATACTAAAGCAAAATCTCATTACGCATGTGTCGCCATTTCCTTCATTTTGCCACATGTTTTTTTTCTCATTTTTTAAATAAATTTATATATAGAGAGATTTATATACTAAACTTTCCTTAGTAAAAACTAAATCTATAACTAACACTTTCTTATTCAAATATACAAATCAATTAAAAGATTACAAATCAATGAATCTACTATATATATTAAAGCAAAATTTTACTACGCCATGTGTCGTCATTTCCTTCACTTTGCCAAATGTCTTTTTCTAAATTTTTAAATAAATTTTTATGTAGAGAGATTTATATACCCAACTTTACTTATTATAAGTTAAATCTATAACTAATATTTCCTTATTTAAATTTATAAGATACACACAAAAATGAGGTATGGGGTCAATGTACGCACATGTACCCCAACTAGGTTGAGAGAGTGTTTTTGAACGACCAAAAGCTATGAAAATAAGTCAAAAGTAGGCAAATATGGCACACGTCACATGCAAGCAAAATCCACACAATAACACTAAAAGTCAAAACAACAAGATACGCACGGAACACAATAATAAACCAGACCCCTAACAACCTAGCGATCTTCCATTGAATATACTTATCTTAAATCTTTAAAAAAATCATTATTCAAATTTTTTCATAAGATAACTAAATATGATTTTTATTTAACATTCAACTTTGACTTGAACTTTGAGTTATTATTGTCTTTTGTATAATGATATTTTTATGGGCACTAATGTAGAAAATTAATCACTGTTTAGTACCATTAAACGTATTTTAAGTTTTGGATTTTAATATTATATTACGAAGTACTAAAAATATATATTAAAATAAATCTTCTACATGGCACGGGCACTATCCAGGCTTCCGTGCAAGACACTATATATCTATTAAACCACAACTTCTTTAAGCCACATGACATTTCCCTATTAAGTCCATCCCCTCCTTATGCCACATGACGTTCTCTTATTCTTTCTGTCACATGACATTTTATCAATTTTTTGCTTTTCTTCAAATTCAATATAATAAATATTTATCAAATTCTCCTATTTTCTAAACTAAATATATTAATCACAATCATTATATATAAGATTATTTTATTTCCAAAACTAAACATGTCAATCAAAAACATATAGTTTATCAAGATTTGTTCCTAACCTAATCTCTTCCTAATTTACATACAAATCAATCACATAGATTTCTAAATCATTTCCATATCTCTCTTTCTTTCCAATTTCAACAATAAAATATTATGAAAATATTCTCAATTTATTTCTTGATATTTCTAAAAAACTATTTTTATAATTTGATTTAATAATTATAAATAATAGTAAAAAAAGTTTACTATCTATTTATATTCTATTCTATAAATATACACACTAAAGAAGATGTCTAAATTCTACGTGTCGGCACCACGTTCCATTCGCATATGTGTCTTCGCCACGTTTTACTCGCCTACATGTTGGCCTTTGATATATACCACGTCATTCGAGCTTTTAACAAAAGTTAAAACAGCGCGTCCCGTCTTAATTATACATTACTCAATATAATTAAACAAATTTGGTTTAAGAAATTAATATCAATAAAATTACCTATTAATCTAATTTTTATATGTATGTGTTAGTCAGTTTAAAAAATATTTCGATATGCATGCAATATACAATCAATTTGGAAAAGATTTTCTATATGTATTAATTACTGCGTAATTTTTCAAATCTAAAAAATGAACTATCACAATCCAAGATAATCAGCGTTTTCGTTACTTTATTATAACTTTGTAGCTTTTATCATAAACTTACCTATTAATATAATTAATATAAATTATTTATAATTATATAAATTGTAACCGATAGCTTTCACATTTGAAATTTTTATAAACATACATTTTTATAGTTTCTCATTTTTAATATTTTAGATTATTTTGAATCTCATATAGGGTCTTTTAAAAATAATTTTTTTAAAAGTTGTTTGATAATGATTAGTCGTTACTTGATGATCTAAATCTTAATTAATTAAGCTATATATATTTTCATTTATGTTTTTAGGATTACTTTTAGTAGAATTTTAGACTCATCCAATTCAATTTCTTAATATCTTTTCACAAAAACAATATATGGTTGATACGTTTATTTTGTTAAATATCTTTTAAAATCTTATGTTTAGTAGTTGATTGTTGTAAGCTGTTATTGTTCCCTAATGATTTGCATTGGGTTTATATAATTTATAATATTTATTACTAATTAATAAAAAAATATTCAATTTTTTAAATGCAATATATTTTTTGTGTCATCATAATTCAACCATCGTCCATCACAAAATCCAGCCTTTAAAAAAATTACAACTCTGGGTCCGTTTTAGTTGTATATTAAACTTTGTTTAATTAATAATTTGATAATAACTAAATATTTTAATTAAATAAAGATATCAGTTAGAAAAAAGATAAATTAAATCTTATCAAATCTAAATTCTTTTTATTGATATTATTATTTTTACTTAACAAATTAATAATAACCAATTATGTTGATTAGATAAAAATTGCCCGTCTTAATTATAAATTTGATATTATTCAATTTTTTCAATTATATATAGTACTTGAATAATAAATTCTACCCCATAACAAATATTAACCAAACTTCAGATATTAATTAAATTACAAATTAATCAAATTGAAATGCATATCGTTGAAAATTCTAAAACAAAATTTGTTACTTTTTGAGTTTATGAATTTTATTTTTATCCATGATTTATTTTTAATCATATTTTAGAGAAAATGTTGCAAAGTAATAATATAAAAGTATTCCATTAAATTAAAAAAAAACCTCCATGAAATTATATAAAACTCATATGAATAAATTTTGTTTTTTATTCAAAAAAGATTTTTCAACTTTCAAAAAATGTACATTAAATATATTTTATATTGTATGGAGATCAATATGTAGTTTTGAAATGATGTTGATATGTATCTTTTTATTAAAATTGTAATGAAACTTTTGTGTGTTTTGGGGTGGGTGGGCGAAAAAAGAAGGAATAGTGACTATATAATACAAGTAATTGTGCAAAATAAAAGGAAAGAACTGAACAAAATATTTTTATAACATGTAAATAAGAAAAAGTTCCTCTAAAAGTCAAACAAACACTTGAGCCAAGAAATAGATTATTCCAACTTCTAAATAAGAACAAATCCTTATAATAAAAACTCTTTGGAACCAAGATTTGAAGAGTTCAAAATTTTTAAGTATATAAGAACATATATTGAAAATCAAAGAAGCTTAATAAAACCATGAATATATAAGATATTATATGCTTAGGTTTAGAGCTTGAATTTGAATATTTGTATTTAAATTAGAATAATTATTTCTTCTGATTTCATGATATCTCTAATTTTTTGTTTATTTCTTATCTATTTTTATCAATAAATTTATGTGACTACACTTTTCAATAATATTATCTATACTAATTTGAATTTATATTTGATTTCAACAATCATCATTAATGTAAATCGTTATTGTCAATATCGAAATTCATATCTTATATATAGGTGTGTCAATAATTTATTTAGGTGTATACATATATATTATAAATCATGGTTAGTGAATTAGTTCTATTAGACTATTAAATAGTTGTATACATAAACCATAAAAAATAGAAAATATTATAAATTATATAGGAAAGAATCAAGAAAATTTGATGGTTAGTCAAATTTGTTTCAATTTTTATCCTATTATAAACATAAACAATTAATTATTTAAAATATGTTATAATATTTTGCAATGCATAGACTATATATCTAATGGTTCTATAATTTACGTTTCTACGTAGAAATCTAAGATATGAATATATCTACATACTCATTTATTTTGTTATTTATTTGATTTTGTAAATATTTTCATAATATGATATCTATATTCTATATTCTATATATATATATAGATTTATGCTCTAGTAAAACAACTCCTTAGAGTGAAACGAGTGTACAAATATAGAGCGTTGGATTTGATTAAGATGGATGGATGGGATTTAATCTAGAGAGGTTCAAAAAAAAAAACTCACCCACACCCGATCTCGTCCATTTACGATTCTCCCGGGATTTGATTTCCATATCCAGACGCTTCAACTTCCATTTTCCCTCCTCTGCTCTATCGTGCTCTGCTACCCATTTTATCCCTCGCTCTCACCGCCTTCATCGTCTCATCCTCTCGCTCGATCGTCCTCATCTTCCATCGCAGGAGTATCGTGTCATCCCACAGGTAGAAGAGTCGTCGACTCACTGGTAGAAGCGCCATCGTATCGCCGTCATCGGACCATTTTCGGTTTTGCGAAATGTAACCCTAAAATCTACTCCCCTCTAATCTTCCCCTCTTATTTTCTTTCTCATCTTCGATTGGGCTAAAAGAATCGCTGTCGTCTCGCCGTCGTTCAATTCCTAACCTGTTTTTCATTTTCGGTTCTATAACCGCAAATTTATAGTCTTGAATTTCATTCACTTCCAGTTTAACTCGACGACGGCGTTTATTTTCGTCTCCATCAATGGTGTTGTACTCTTCGATTTCATTCATTTTCGTGTTAGTATTCGATCTATGTCGAATAGAACAATTTAGAGTTGAGTATTCCTTTGCATCGAGGGCATTAGAAGGTTTATATGGTTCACATTTGTTCGAATTGCAAGTCTAGTTCGTTTAGGGTTTAGGTTTTACTTTGTTTTTGAGATTCAATTAGTTCGAATTGCACATTTATTGATTTTGAGTGGTTGATGACTTGATATGGGTTGCTGTTTAGGGTTGGATTGGCTTTTTTTGTTCGTTTGGGGTTGAAGAGAAATGGTCAAACAGTACATTTATGTTGTTAATATTCAATAGACCATCGAAAGCATATACTGTGTTTTTGATATTCAATTTTATAGATGACATATGCATTTTTACATGCATTGTTATGCAGAACATGTGCAATGTATATATTGGTTTGAGCCAGGTTAATTGTTTGGGTTCTTGATATTCAATTTGTTTCAATTGTTGTTGGAGTTGGAGGTTGGTTTATAATGTTGCTCATCGTCTTATCTAGGATCTCGTTCATGGTCAGAGGATTGTTGGCTAGGGAAAAAATGTCTCCGAACACAAAAGGTGGTAAGCGAAGAAGGCTCGTCAAAGATAATGTATTTGTTTTGTGTTTATTTGTATAGCTTCGAAGTAAGGTAGTAAAATGATAGGCCTTGTTTAATGTTTGTTACTGATATGATTACCAACCAGTTTAGACTAGTTTTTTCATTTTGTTTAAATTGATATGCATTATATTCTTAGAGTGACCATTTGTGTATGCGTTTTTCATTTTTGTTGTTTAGATATGCATACTAGCTGTTATGGTATTCATGGTCTAAGCAGTTATCTATTGTGCATGTGTCTTTGATTTATGTGATTGAGAGATGCATACTTTATTTCACTGATATGCATACCCAGCTGGTACATTATATTTAGATTAGTTGTTCATTTTTTAAAAATTGATATGCATTATATTCTTAGGGATATGCACTACATTCAGATAGATATGCAATGTATTTCCAACTATGACATTTGCATGTTTGTATAAGCTTTAGTCATTCATTCTTATACTTTATATACAATTAAGCTTATTATGTTTTGTATAGGATTACCTTCAAGCAAGTCCGCTGAAACTTCCCCAAAAGATGCTCAGGTCACACTTGCCGAACAACATACCGAAACAGTGGTGGATAGTGGACCAGAAGAAGCCCAGGTTTCTTCCCCAACCCGAAGGAGTCCGCAGGCAAAGAGGCAGTTGAAGATGGTTGTTTGTAGTGACAAGGGTAAGTCCACCAGAGAACCAACTGAGGATTTGCTTAAGAGAAAATCGAGAGGTATGATATTATTAATTCGTCAATGTGCTAATTACCTCTTAATTCATTGTAGAACCACCCATCTTAGATGAAGATGAAACACTGGCCAACATTCAAAAGGCCAAATCAAAGCATTTGAAGGAAAAGGGTGCATCCTCTAAATCAGTTGCTCACGATGATTCTGGTACATTATATTTACATGTGAATATTGGGTTTTGGATTTGTTAATATTATTTTCCATTAATATACACTGACTAATACATATTTACATATGAATATTGGGTTTTGGATTCATTCATCATAGCTTGTTTCTTTTCTATTCGTACACTCTGATCCCAGACGTCATTAGGAATACTACTCTTCGTCCTCGTTGCAGCACCTTTTCTCCATCTAGTTAGGATCAGTCGTTCAGGAACCTTATCATAACCATAAGACTTCAAAGCAGTGAATATATGACGACATGGTAAACCAACTTTGTTGAACATCATACAGCTGCATGTAGTGATGTCGTGACGTAGTGGATGATCTACTTGAAATAAATCTCCATTGCCATCCTTTACTGTATATGTCAATTGGTCCTCACCTGCGCGTGAATACCATTTTGTAAAACTACGAATATCAATCATAGTTAAATGCATATCTCATCACAAAAAATGAATATCAGTTTATGTACTAGTTTATATCAGTGCAACATTCACAAGCAAATAAATTGAATAACATGTTTGCTCTTCATAAACACAGTTATGCAAAAGCTCCATGTCGATATTCACAATTTCATTCATTGATATGCAAGATATGCAATTTTTGTTTACTCTATAAAATGCATATCCATTTCATATAATAGAAAATCAATACGCAATATTTGAATATCAGACCACATTATAATATCGTACCTGGTGTCTCATTAGTGACAGAACAATCGAAACACGCTGCAGTAATCTCTTCTTGAACCTGAGAAAAGATTTTCAGAGTATACACCTCTGAAGCATGCTTCTCAATCAACAATGGCGTTTTCAATACATGGGTCCGTGTGTCTGATTCGATATCATTCCTCATCTGGTTATAACGTTGGGTTTCCATTGCACTATCAAAGTGCATCAACAGCTCAACAAGGCTAAAGTTCTTGTTTGAATAATTTCCAAAAAAAACTATTCTGAGACTCCGATATTGATGTTGTGCGAACCAGACCACCAAGCACAATATCCTTAAAATACACTGGTATCCAATAGTGTCGTAGTTCAAACATATCACCGAACCAAGGTTTCTTATCAATCTCATACTCAACCACGAATTCTTTCCATCCATCCTCAAACTCTGAGATTGTATGGGTATCATCCCAAACCAACTTGCCCAATTTCTTTCTGAAATCCTTCGAGTTAATTTTTTTTGCACCAACCTTTTTCGACACCTTCTCCATGATGTGCCACATACATAAACGATGTCTGGTTTGGGGCAATACATTCTCAATAGCAATCTTCATTGCAGGATCCTGGTCTGTCACAAGGATCTGTGATGCATGGCCCATTGCTTTCTGAAAGTGTACAAAAAGCCATTCATACGATTCCACATCCTCCCTCATGACCAATCCTGTACCGAACGTAAGACTTTTCTTGTGATTATCAATCCCAGTGAAGGGTGCGAATACCATGTAGACCTGTATGCATATACGTTAAAATATATTGCATATCCAATCACAATAAATGTTAAAGTCTCAAACGAAAGAGTATCTGTTTGTTCTGTAGGTTGAGTCAAAACAAAACCACATCTCCAAAAGCAGCGTAATTCCGACGTGAGATCGGATCTGCCCAGAATAACCTCGTTAACTGCTGTTCATTGTTCACATCATACTCAAAGTAGAAGGCATCGCATTGCTCTTTCTTCTTTGCAAATCTATTAATCACCATTTGCGCATCAGCAGCTGTGATATGCGACATCATATCTCGTTTAAAATTCCGAAAGTCCCTTGACATCGACCTCATGTTCCCATATCCACCAACCATCTCTTTTAAGAGATTAAAAGACCTTATTGGCCCCAAGTTCGCCTTTGCACAGCTCATCATGAATTTTTGATGTCCAGTGTCCATCCTCCTACTACTTTTGAGGAAATGCCGTGTTGTATTCGGTATCATATCGTGGTTGTGTTTCTCTATAAAGTTATCAACAACGTAGGTTACGCCGTTATTACTCTTCAGAGAGATTTTTGCACCACACCCAATCCTGTTAGATGTCGTCTTACGTTTGCCCGTACTATTAGCTACATTCTTGAATCCAGCCCTATTGCACACAAAGTACTTGATCTTAACAACATCTGGTGGTTGAACTTGTGCGAGGTGCTTGATCTAACATCAAAACCAGTTGTGGATGCATATTCACGATAGAATGCCTCTCTTGCATCCAGAGAATTGAAGCTTTGCCCAAGCACCAGTTTTATGGAAACGGGACACAGTGGAACCCAGTGCTTTATGTTTCTGTCATCTGGGTCAATAACACACTCTGTACCATACACGAAATCAGCCTCTTCTCCGTCTGACAAACCATCATCAGATATATCAACATCATTATCTGATGAAGAGAACCGCATATCTACACAACAAAAATGCATATCTTGTCAGTATTATTGCATATTAGGATATGTGCTATATAGGCGGCGATGCAAACCCTAAATCATTAAACATTTAGAGATATGCAAATAGTACATGTCGTTATGCAAACGTTTAACTCTTCATATGTATGCATAACTGGTCAGTATTATTGCATATCATGATATATACCATATAGGCGGCGATGGAAACCCTAAAGCAATAAACTTTTCGTACATTATGACTATGGTTATAACATTGGAATATCATTGAACAGATACTGCATAATTCTTCAAAGCTTATGAATATCAGTACATATATGAACTACTATAATCACGATGATCATGTATATCAGTTATTCAAAAACACTTGAATGATATTCCTATTATGTAATCTGATATTCACAGATTTTACAGATATGCACATTATATGTAGAAGTATTCGTATTTCCTTATCAATATCCAAAATTTCGATTTTCAATTCTTTGCATAGACTGATATGCATAAACATTGATATGCATAAACGTATACAGAATATGCGCGTGATCTAATAACAGTGTCACCAAAAAATGCTTTCGGATTGAATGCATAACAAAGTTAAATCAAATGTCGGTATTCAAAATAGTATCAAGAACTCAATGTCAAACCCTAAAATTCGAATCAATTACAAATCATTCATAAAATTCACAACGAACAGTTTGAATATCATAGAACATCGGACTATTACGAACTAACCTTCTTCCATGTTCAAATCCGGTATTTGAGAATCACAAATTCCGACTGTGTGGCTGTTGAAGACGTAGACGTAGAAGAATCGGCTATGGAGGGCAAGAGGAAGCAGACGTAGAAGACGCAACTACCAGGAACGTTATTTCTTTCTCTCTCCTATTTTAGATTTTTCCTTTTTTCTCATCCGTTTTTTATGGTAATTGGGTTTAGTGGGGCTTGTATTATGAGATCACACCTGCCATAAAATCCCTACAACCACTCCATCCAGCCATCCATTTGCTTCAATCCGACGCTCCATAATTGTGCACTCGTTTCACCATAAGAGTCGTTTTACCTGAGCGCCCCTCTATATATATATATATACTGTGTATACTAAAGGAGAACCCTAAAGCTTAAGTATCATCACCACATTTATTTTTCCTACGTGTCATCACAACATTTACATAGAGGAGATTTTACCTCACATTTAAAAAAAAAATCACCACATACATTACAAAATCAAGTGTAATTTTTTTGAAAGTTAATTTTAAAAATTATCGAATAAGCTAAGAAATTAGTTAAAGACAAGAAACATTTCACTTTGATTAAAACTATTATGTAGTATCACATAGATGTTTATATAAAATTAGTTATTTGTAAAATTTATCATAGAAATAGTTCATTTTTTTGCTCAGATAACATAATATGACTTCTATTTAACATCCAGTTTTGGTTTGGAGAACTATATTGGTTCAATACTGGTTTTGATTGTTATTGTTTTTCCTATAGTATGATGTTTTTTTATGAGCATTGATGTATAAAAATTAATCATCTATAAGTACCACTATATTTGACTTTATAAATTCTAATGCCATATTACTAAACAAATTTAACATTTTGCCACCATTAATTCCTCTTATTTGTGGGAATATTGCAAAGTTCTTAATTTGACAAGAAACATGCAGATTCAACAAGGTAGATCTGATTATGATATCCAAGAAACAAAGGAATTTTCTGAATAGGTATTAAGCATCAGAGATGGTATTATAGGTAATGACAGTGATGAAGAAGCACAAATACAAATTCTTGATGAGTTATTGGTGAAGAATTATGACTTAGATCCGATTCCAATAATTGTTAAGTCTGTTTATCCATCTCTTTTGGACAATCAGTTGTCTCCGAAATACTTTGAAGAATGGGCAATTCTTGCACCAACACATGAAGAGGTATATAGAGTTAATGACTGTATATTATCTTTGTTACCTGATGATGAGAAATTCTATCTCAGTTCGGATAGCCTTTGTAAGACATGTTTTATTGCAGATAGTGATGCAAGTGCTTATACGTCTGATTAATTACTTGAACAATATTAGATGTTCTAGTGTCCCAAATCATGTACTTAAACTTAAGGTTGGGGTCCCTATTATGTTGCTTTGAAATATTGATCAGTCTTCAGGTTTATGCAATGGGACAAGATTGATAACTACACAGGTCGACAGTCATGTCAAATAAGAAAGAATATTTCAAGTAACAATATTGGACATACAGTTTTGATTTCTCGCATAATCATGACACAATCAGGCACTTCATACCCGTTCAAGTTTCAATAAAGCCAATTTCCCTTGAGTGTATGTTTTACTATGACGATAAACAAGAGCTAGGGTCAATCTATTGCAAATGTCGATTTGTATCTTTGACGCCCTGTTTTCACTCATGGTCAGTTTTATGTTGCATCATCAAGAGTTACTAGCAAGAAATGTTTGGATATTTTGATATACGACAAAAAACAAAGAAAAATCTAATACTATAACCAATGTAGTATACAAGATAGTTTTATATAATTTATAGCAATTTTGAGCATCTTACGAGATTTTATGTTTAGGGTTTCATTTTCATGTACTAGATGAATATTTTGATTATGCTTTATCGTTTTAGTAGTATTGATGTTAGGGATGTGGCTATCCCCATTTCAAACTTACTTAGCCAATTTTTACTTTTAATAAAGTTATGGAGAGTTCCGCCTCTCTTTCGATAATATTTTGTCAATCTCTTTAATATTTTTATTCAATTAGTACTTTTTATATTAGCATTTATCTACTTCTATAAATCACTGCATATATATTTCTATATCAATTAAATGTATAATTTTGATATAGTATTTTTTAAATGTAAAAAAAAATAAACAAATCACGTGCAAGGTACTGATACTACACTAGTCAGATATAAATTGACCAAATTCCAAAATAAAATAAGGTTTAATAGGAAAGCGTATCAATCCGATATATTAAAATACATTTAACAAAATTAAGTAATTGATAAAATTAAATTACATAGTAAGCAGGAACTAAAAAATAATATATATTAATTATCTGTTATAAACTAAGAGAAAGCAAATAAAGTTGAGAGAAGAGAAGATAGTAAAGAGAGAGTAAACTTGTGTATTATTAGATCTCCAATGAGGATATATATAGGGTTTACAATGCTTGGCCCATAAGCCAACTCTAGGGTTTACATGGGCTTTATCTTATGTACATTCAAATACATAATATTATAACACTCCCCCTTGGATGTACATCACTAACTGCCTCGTTAAAAACCTTGTCTGGAAAAACCCAATGGGATAAAAACCAAGACTAAGGAAAAAAGAGTGCAGTTGTAATTCTCCCCCTCAATTTAACATTGCTTGACTGAATCGGCTGAACTAGTCCTACTTTCGACTCAAAGCTCATAAGTGTAGATAGATATCGTCAATATGTAAGTGATTGAGTGTGGAGTGATGCATGACCTTCATATATCTCCATTTGCACATAAATCTCGATTATTCAAGAACTTGCATGTACATACCTGTATCAAAAATATAAATACAAACCAATACAGATAACCATTTCCAAATTAATGATTTACATATGTAACTGGTCCAAAACATATCACTTTTAATATAAAAAATTTAACTTTGCTTGAATCGCCTTTCTAAGCTCTACTAATCATCATTGTCGACGTATTTCCATTGATCAAAAATCATTAACCTTCTCATATGTCACTTCTGGTGCAAATACTTATTCAAACAACATCATTCAGGATAAGCGCATTTCGAGTCCTTCCGAAATGGATTTAACAAAAATTTTGTACTTGTCCTTTAAAGTCCTTGTTTATGATGTGTAATCTGATATACGATTTTCTTGAAGAACTTATCTCAAGAAACGTCACGTGTCAACAATTAACAGCTTGTTAAGCTGCAATATATCATTCCTCTTCAGAAAAAATGAGCTTTATATATAGTCTAATAGTCTCCCACGTTTCTAGCGTAATTAAGACTCCCTTGTAGTGAATTGGTCTGGAGTTACTATAAGAACCTCCAAATGAGCTAGGCATTTCAGTTGGTATATGTGACTCCGTCACTTTCTTGGCTTTTAGTAAATACAATTTATAGCATCCTAGCTATATCATCATGTATACGATCCGCTGAACTTCTGGTTCATGTTCGTTTAACCAACGATATAAAATTATCGAGAATTTGCATTCCTTGCAATTTCTTATACATATTAGTCTCATTTTCCGCTCCCCCTAAAGTTGGGATTTTATCTCTTCAAAATGATAATCTTGATACCGAGCGATCACCCAATATAAGCTCTAGATATTCAATAATCTATAGGGACTCTTGCCCTCGTAGAATCCCAACTTTCCTTGTGGCATTAATTTAATTCATTTAGGGTGAGAATTGGACGTACACCGCATATCTATATACTTTCAGTTCTCTTCTGGAGATAAGTTTCAATTAGGGGAATATATCATGGTCAGTCAAAGTCAAACTTAATTCTCAACATTCAAATTTTATATGACCCCTTATGGTCAACGATTCTTCTAGATTGTTTCACGTATTAGCTTTAACTCAGCTATGATTGATGACCATATAAATAACGACTGTACCATGTCGTCCTATTAAATAGTGTGAGCTACCCAATGCTCGACCGTTACACTACATGATTGATTTATTTCTCCCACTTTATGTTTTGTGTGACCAATGTGTTGATGCATCTATCAACATCATAAAATATATGAACAATTAACATTGGTCCATATGACGGTGTTATTAGTCCTCATATGTATTCTTGAATATGTCAAGAAACATGGAGACTATGCATTTACTCTTTACATAATTGACATTGTTACCAAGAAAATAAGTCGTGTATTTACGATCACTCTAAGACAAGGACTCCATGTCCTAGGATCCTCCGGTCCTTTAGTAGGTGTTTGAGTGAATTTATAATGATCTTGCACATCATTACTTCACTTAGGTGATCGAATTCATTTTTTTTTTATTTTTTTTTTTTTGCCACAAAGAAATATTTTTGCCATCAACTAACTTCTGGTTAGAAATATTATATGATTCAATGGGTTGTCATATATACCTAGTGTGCGAAGTTTCCTATGGACTTTTAGATAGATATTCGATATTTTCCTCATTCATGAATTTTGCATGATAACCAATTTGTCGAATATCTTTTCAAACGATCAACAAGTTTGTCCTGAACTTGTAAACATAGAGTGTTACTCATTTAATATATTGTTCTTTCCAATAACAAGATAGACCTCTTCTGGAGTCATAAAATGAGACGCTCTTTCTAAACCTTATATTTCACACTTGGTTTTTGCCATTTGCAGGATAAAGAAACTTCTGGTTTACCAAAATGGTATAAGTAATAATGACATTATCGACAATAGTTTCCACCATTGAAATTTCCATATGGGTGATCCTTTAATATTTGGGATATCATCAACTCAAAATTAGATAAATCATTACCATGATTTATAACTTTCGAATAAAAATAGATGCCTACTACCATAGTACAAAATTGACAGATGATCATGAAAACTCTTCGGGAGTATATAGTGATCTCTACATTGTCAAAATATTGAGTCTTAATACTCTCATAGAGTTGTTGATGGTATGGTATAACCATTAGTTTAGCACAATTTCACAGAAATTCCAAGTGCTAATTCTTATCCCAAATTCGTTTAGCTAAATGAATTTTAACACTTAAACCACGTGTCAAATTGTTTCTTCTGGAAACCTTTTAAAATTTTGGCATTGCAATAATAGCAACTATTCCAAAATAAATTAGAGAAGTAAAATACTATTAAAAGAAGATAAATTCATCATTCTTTCATTTCAAGGAATCATGTCACTTCAGGGACAATTTGATTTTATGTGTGCATCCACTCTCAAGGATGAAATTATTATTTTACTGTAAATACATAACATATGCAAAAGTAAATATAATTAATGAAACAACAATAAAAAATAACACAAACACCATTACTTAAATAGAGAGGATCATTGTCAACTTCGGGTGACAAGAAATCAAACACCAGAATAATTGACCCTTTTTATAACCTACCACAAGAGGTTATTTCTAATATATCCTTGTATTATCTACTTCAAGAGATGATATTTTCTTTATTTACTCGCTACAAGGAGTAATATGGTTTATTGTATCGTCTACTTCGAGAGATTTTGGATTTGTCTATACCTAGACAAATATTATGCGTGCATCCACTTCAAGGGATGTCAAATTTCAATAGTATAAGAACAAAATAAAAGAAAGTAAAAATAAATATGCAACTGAAAGTAAACAAGTTAACAAATAAAGTGAATAAGCAATTAGATTTTTAATATGTCATCCGTTTCGGGGAATGAAATCCATCACACTACTAGGTGATATAATCCTTATAAACACATCATCTTCAAGGATGAATCCATTTATCATTTACTTTGTAAATACATCCTATTTAGAATAAACATATCCTTTTCGAGAAATAAAATTATCGCTTCAGGGACATGGATTGAAAGTTATCGCTTTAGGGATTGAAACTATCGTTTCGAAAACTATCACTTCAGGGATTGAAAACCATCGTTTCAAAAATTATTGCTTCAGGGATTAAAAGGAGATGGATTGAAAATTATCGCTTCAGGGATTGAAAACTATCGTTTCGAAACTATCGCTTCAGGGATTAAAAACTATCGTTTCAAAAATTATTGCTTCAGGGATTAAAAACTAAACTGTTACTTCAGGGGTTGAAATTGTCACTTCAGGGATTGAAAACTATCACTTCAGGGATTTGAAAATATTACTTCAGGATTGAAAATTCTCGCTTCAGGGATTGAAAACTATCGTTTCAAAATTATCGCTTCAGGGATTGAAAACTGTCGCTTCAGGGATTGAAAACTATCGCTTCAGGGATTGAGACATATCGCTTCAGGGATTGAGACATATCGCTTCATGGATTAATTGAGACATACTTCAGGGATTGTAAACTAAACTATCACTTCAGGGATTGAAAACTATCACTTTAGGGATTAAAACTATCACTTGAAACTATCACTTTAGGGATTGAAAACTATCGCTTCAGGGATTGAAATTTATCACTTCAGGGATTGAAATTTATCACTTCAGGGATTGAAATTTATCACTTAGGGGATTGAAATTTATCACTTCAGGGATTTATTAGTAAAGTAATACATGTTCGGACTATAAGTGGAAGAATTACGTATGGCATATATATATGTATATAAAGTAAGCATGCAGCAGTAAAGTAATACATAAGAACTAAAAGTAAAGAAATTTGGAATAAAATAATAAAATATCACTTCAGGGATTTGGGATTTATCACTTCAGGGATTGAAAATTATCGCTTCAGGGATTGAATGAAAATTATCACTTCAGGGATTAAAAAACTATCACTTCAGGGATTGAAAACTATCACTTCAGGGATTGAAACTATCACTTGAAACTATCGCTTCAGGGATTGAAAATTATGACTTCAGGGATTGAAAACTATCGCTTTAGGGATTGAAAATTATAAACATATTGATTTAGCACTTTAAATCTTATGCGGATGTAAAAACATATGTGAAAGAACATAAAAAAAAATATACAAATCAAAACATAACACCATCAACCAAATTAAACCATGTTCACCGAATATTGACAAACGGAAGATTATAATATCTATAATAAATAAGAAAGATGGGGAAATATAGAAAACAAGACTGAAGTCGTAGCCACGCCAATTAGCTAATTAACCTAAGCATGAATCATACAGTAGTCATATGAAGAATGGTTATATATGAAACAAACAGCCTAATTTTAGAGATCGATCGATCTTATTAGTTAAAGCAAATCAATCGAATCAATTCTAAAATATTGAGCAATTCGTGCTGATAACGTGTTATAAACTAAGAGAAAGCAAATAAAGTTGAAAGAAGAGAAGAGAGTAAAGAGAGAGTAAACTTGCGTATTATTAGATCTCCAATGAGGATATATATAGGGCTTATAATGCTTGGCCCATAAGCCAACTCTAGGGTTTATATGGGCTTTATCTTATGTACATCCAAATACATAATATTATAATATTATCTTATTTATAAGCGGGTGATATGGCATTATTATCTAAGTAACACGTGACAAAATTACTTTTAATTTAGTTATTAATAATTGAATTGATTGATAATCGGTCCCACTATATGCACTACGTTTTTTGCATTTTCGCACTACAAATCACTACGTCAGATTCTTACGTACGCCGTATACGTGCGTATAAGGCCATTCCAAGGAAATACAGATTAATTTTTTTTAAAAAAATATAAAACCTCTACGCAAGGATCTTGCGTACGCAAGATCCTTGCGTAGAGGTTGGAATATGGCCGTTGGACTTATAGTCGTTGGGTGATTTGAATTTTGGCCCCTACGCAAGGATCTTGCGTAGCCCAACGGCTATAATTTCAACGGTTGAATTACCCCTCTATATATACTCAAACTCAATCATCCATTTTTTGCACACATTCGAATACAATCTTACCAAAATGGAAAATACCGAAAACGATTATTGGAGTAGCGATGAAGAATATTTGAGCAGTGATGAAGAATTCTATGGAATTTGTCTACTACGCACGTATACGGAATACGTAAGGATCTGACGTAGTGAATTGTAATGCGAAAATGCAAAATACGTTGTGCATATAATAGCAGCCTTGATAATTGATTATGTAATTGAAATTTCTGGTCTTTTTAAAATTTTATGGTTTCGGAATCTCCGGTTTTGGTTTTGAAAAGGTCAAAACCAGTGAAATTATGTATTTGTCTCTGCAATATGACATTTATATGACATTTATTTCAATAAGATGCTTTATTGAAAAACTATTATTGGATGAACTTTGTATATATGAACTTGTCGGTTGGGGTGTTGCCCTTGAATTGTTACAGTACGGTTTACAATACTTCGATATTTGATAGGTTTACTCTATGCTTTCACCCTTGCAGATCGGCATAATCGTCGATCACTAGGTTCTAGCTTATATAGTATAATGTTTACATGTTTGTAGATATATTATTAACTTCGCGCTTGAGACACTATTTTTTAATAATAAAAAAAGTACAACCAATTCACAATGGCCACCATTAGTCACACTCATATATTTTTTTCTACAATAAAATAATTATCTAACGTGACTCTTTCATTAACCCATTGGCCGTCGCTTATGATCGAAAGTAACCCAACCCAAATTTCGATCGTCAGAGTAAGTAGCTCACGTATCAATAGTTGTTTACATTCCCTGGATCGGGACGTGTGTCCACCTTGTCAATCAAGCTCTCAACTAATGCCGTACATTAAGATTAATTATGTTTAATTTTCCTCTACTTTTTCCTCCTGCTTTAATCTAATTATTCATTATCATATGGACCCACTAATTCATTCACTACAGTCGATCATTAGATTAGATGCCCCCTGATCAAGATATATGAAGACAAAAGTAGGTCTACTTTGTTAAAATCCATATTAATCCATTAACAATTATTCCGTAGTAGGTTTTAAGCACGTGAGAAATTAATCCTCTCCTTCACAGACCGACCGATACATAAACACCATCTGCTAGCTACTCTTTTCTCCATCGATCTCACACGTTCGATCGGGTTCGCCTTTCGGATCAAGCTAGAAAGAGATCGAGGTAGAAGAAGCTCGGATCGGCGATCCAATCATGACGTCAGATATGAGGTCATTAGAACATGCGCTGAATAAAGGGACGATATATGAAGAAGAGGTGCAGGTCAAGAAGAAAGGATAAAAACAACGCACTGAAAATACACGTACGGTGGCGATCGATCGAGCTACGTACGTTCAAAGAGAATTGATCCTAATTAGTTCTCTAGGCAAGTCTGATGCTTGGCTCTCTCTCACATCTTTCTGTTTTTAGACTTCTACTATGCATGATTGGAATTTTCAACCGCTTTTATGTGGAATTTTAATATAAGATTGGGGGTATTGAGCAATTGTCATATACAGATTGACATTGCAGAAGAAGAGAAAAGAAGAGATGATCAAGAGAGGAGAGAAAACTGAGAGAGAGAATTCTGAACTTTTATTAATGATCAAGAAGATATTACATGAGTCAATACAATGCTATTTATAGGGAATTACAGAACCAATGTAACAAAACCTAACAACTCAGTTTGAGTGACATCAGCTGAGGTCACAGCTTAACCAACTCACTTAACAGATTCCATCACTCCCCTTCAAGCTTGAGTTTGAATTGATTCACAACTCCCAGCTTGAGAAGTAATTTCTTCATTTGATTTAGGCTCAACACCTTAGTAAACAAATCTGCAGGTTGTTCTCTGGTGTTGATATACTTTGGCTCTAACTCCTTGTTCATGACTTTATCCCTTACAAGGTGACAATCAGCCTCAGTGTGCTTCATCCTCTCATGGAATGCAGGGTTCTTTGCTATATGAATTGTAGCCTGATTATCACAGAACAGTTCCACTGCTTCTCCTTGACTTATCCCTAAATCTTTCAACAATCTGATCAACCATGTAACTTCACAGCTTGTAGTAGACATTCCTCTATATTCAGATTCAACCGTAGACATAGCAACAAAGGATTGCTTCTTAGTTCTCCAAGATATCAAGGACTTTCCCAGTAATATACTGAATCCAGTAGTTGATCTTCTTGTCATAGGTGAAGACTGTCAATCTGCATCACAATATGCATGAAGCTTCAAATCACATTCACTGCTTAGGAGAAGTCCCTGACCTGGTGATGACTTCAAATATCTAAGTAGATGTTTAGCTGCCTTTCAATGTTCTGTGGTCGGACTTTGCATGAACTGGCTCAATACTTGAACTGAATAGGCAATGTCAGGTCTTGTCACAGTTAAGTATATCAGCTTGCCAATAAGTCTTCTGTACTGATGATGATTAGACATTAGCTCCCCTTCTTTAGTAAGCTTCTCATGACTATCCAGAGGTGTCAAGATATGTTTTGCATTAGCCATTCCTGCTTCCTCTAACATCTCCAGGGTGTATTTCGTCTGATTCAAGTAGATGCCTTCTTTAGTTCTATCTACTTCAATTCCCAGAAAATACCTCATCTCCCCTAGATCTTTCAGTTGAAAATGAGTCCTCAAATGCTCCTTCAGTCTCTCTATCTATTTGCTATCATTGCCAGTTATAATCATGTCATCCACATATACAAGCAATGCAGTAAATGAGCTTCCTCTTTTCCTGGTAAACAAAGAGTAATCTGCCTTAGATTGAACAAATCCTGCCTTCATTACTGCTTCTGAGAATTTCTTAAACCACTGTCTTGGTGCTTGTTTGAGCCCATACAAAGACTTGTTCAGCTTACAGACTAAAGGAGAGCAGTTGTCACCATCATATATCTCCCCTTGAGGCCAAGTGCTAGAAGACTCCCCTGACTGAGAAGACTGCAACCTCTTCAGAAAAGAATAGGCAGGTGGTAATGTCATGAATACTTCTTCCTCCAAGTCACCATGAAGAAAAGCATTTGTGACATCCATCTAAGCAAGAGTCCAATTCTGAGCAGCAGCTACAACAAGCAGAGTCCAATTCTGAGCAGCAGCTACAACAAGCAGAGTCCTAACAGTAATCATTCGAGCCACTGGAGCAAATGTTTTTGCATAATCAACTCCCTCAATCTGAGTAAAACCACGAGCCATTATCCTGGATTTATGCCTATCCAAAGATCCATCCGCCTTAAACTTGAGTTTATAGAGCCACTTGCAAGTCACAAGGGACTTACCTTCAGGCAGAGGGACAACAGTCCAAGTGTTATTCCTCTCCAATGCTCCTAACTCCACCAACATAGCCTCACTCTAAGCAGGGTGCTTAATGGCCTTAACAACTGACCTGGGTTCAGAATACTGGGCCACAGTGCTCACAAAGGCTTGATAAGGTAAGGAGCAAGAGGAGTAAGAAAGACAAGAGAAAATGTTAGTGTGAGGAGACTTAACCTGACTTGAAGATGGAGCATATGATTCACCCAAAGATGCCATGTGTACATAGTCCTTCAACCAGGAAGGAGGCCTGTGATCACGAGAGGATTGTCTCAAGGGAGGCAAAGGGGAAGACACAGGTGGAGACTCCAAAGAAGAGGGTTGAGGGTCAGGAGAAGTATCATCAAATTGAGGTGATACAGGAGTTGGTTCATAGTCTGCTAGAGATTGAGAGTCAGACAAGGGATTAGTAGAATCACTAGCAGGAGAATGATATAAGGTATTATGATGAAAGGAAACAAAGTCATAAGGAAAATTCTAATCCACAAAATCATGAAAGGCTTGAGAACCAGAAGGAGTAGTGGTTTGGTCAGTGAACAATCTGTATGGAAAGATATGTTCAAAAAAGATGACATCATTATTGATCATACACTTAGCAGTTTTGAGGTTATAGAGTTTGAACCCCTTCTTGCCATATGGATAACCAATAAAGACACAAGGGTATGATCGAGGCTGAAACTTTTTGAGAGAAGGGTTGGAGGTAGAGGAAACAAAGCACAAACTGCCAAAAACTCTCAACATGTCATATTTAGGAGACTTGTTGTAGAGTATATCATAAGGGGTAAGGTTATGTAAAAGAGGGTTAGGAAGACGATTAATAAGAAAGGTAGCAGTGAGAATACACTCTCCCCAGAAAGAGATAGGCAAGGCAGATTGAATAAGAAGAGACCTTGCAACCTCAAGAATGTATTTGTGTCGCCTCTCAACTCTCCCATTTTGTTGAGGAGTGTACACAAGAGCTTTGATGAATGATACCCTGTGACTGAAGAAAATTTGTCACAGTAGAATTGAAGAATTCAGTGCCTTGATCACTTCTTAAAGTTTTGACTCTGACACTGAATTGATTTTGAACAAGGATAATGAAATTCTGAAGGTGAGAAGGAACTTCAGATTTGTGTTTCATGAGAAAAGCCCAAACACTTCGACTCTTGTCATCAACAATGGTTAGAAAGTATCTATAGCCATAATGTGTAGGAGTATCATATGGACCCCAGACATCACAATGTAAGAGTTCAAAGATATGGTCAGAACAAGAGTTGCTCACAAGGTAAGAAGATTTGGTTTGTTTAGCTAAAGGATAAACTGCACAGTCATGATCAAAAACAGTTTGCAGAGAATCTTTTATTGAAGATATATGTTTCATCTTTACAAGAGGGGCATGGCCCAATCGTAGATGCCATAAGGCAATAGAATTAGGAAGTATAGCTTTGGCTTTAGACAGAAAAATTGGTAAAGAGAGCTTGAGATCACAAGGAACTTGTTCCTTGTTATCTGGATCCATGTAGTACAAACCATCCCTGAATTTACCATATGTCACCATCTTCATCTTGGCTTGGTCCTGTATCACACAGTAGTCAAAGGTTAGGTATATGTGTAATTTTTTTTTCTAACAAGTCTAGATAGGGACAAGAGATTGAATTGAAAAGTTGGGACATAAAAGACATGTGTTAGAGTAAGATTTGGCAACACAGCATTACCAATATGAGTGATAGGTTTAACACTACCATCAGGAAGATGAATAACAGTGTTTGGTTTAGTTGGGACAGGATTGGTCAGAATAGAAAAGTTAGAGGTAATGTGATCTGTGGCCCCACTATCCATGATCCATAATCGAGATTGATGAGATACATTTAGGCAAGAAATACCTGCAAGATGAGACTCATGTTGAGGATTACCAGACTGCTTCAAGAATGTCATGAAGTTACCAAGGAGGTGCTGGTGTTCAGTTGACAACTGGCTTGTAGAGGCAACACCAAGAAATTCATGAGCAGCATTAACAGTGGCCACATTTGCTCGAGGTTGAGACTGAGATTGTCTTGGCTTGGACACTTGTGGCTTTGTCTTGCTCTTGTGATGCCAACTTGGATAACCAATAACTTCCCAACACTTTTCCATTCTGTGATTTCCTGAGCAATGACTGCACTTCTCTTTTCTTGATTTACTATCTTCATCTTGTTTGGACATCAAAGCTGTCACAGAGGGCTCATTCTTGCTACTCATCTGATCTGTGATCTTCCTACTCATCTCTTCTTGTAATAGAAGTGAATGAGCTACACTTGATGAAGGTATAGGAACACTCATCAAAATCTGTCTGCGAGCATTGTCATATTTCTCACTTAATCCCATGAGAAACTTCATGGCTTTGTCTTCTTGCTCAACTTCTTCAGTTTGCTTTTGCAGATTGCATTCACACTTGCCACACTTGCATCTGATTGGAGTCACAAGAACTGCTAATTGTTGCCACAAACCTTTTAGTTTGGTAAAATACTCAGTAAGAGACAGATTTCCTTGCTTGCACTCTTCAATCTCTCTTTTAATTTGAAAGATTAAGGGGGCATTCTTCTGACCATAGCTTTCCTCTAGGTCTAACCACATTTCTTTCGCATTATCATATTCATCTATAGTATTGTAAATGTCTTTTGACACAGTGTTCAATATCCAAGAATAGACCATATCGTTACATCTATCCCATTGCAAAACATTCTCATGATTCCGTTCAATTGATCCATTTACAAGCCAGATCTTGTTCTTAACAGATAAGGCTTTCATCATAGACTTATTCCATCTTCTATAATTTTCTCCAATCAATTGAATTGTCGAGAGAATCATACTGGAATTGTCTGATGGATGGATGAACAAAGGATTCATCAAGTCGTTCACTGTAATGTGATCTCCTCTCCTTCAATCTGATCCAGCCGAGCCTGAAGTTGCAGGTGATCCAGTAGCCATGGCAGAGACAAAACTTGACTGCGGAATTCAGCTTTGTCGCCTCTGATCTTCACTGGAAGCGACTTGAATCAATTTCCAAAAGAGAAATAGATCGATCTTACAAGAGCTCTGATACCATATTGAGCAATTGTCATGTACAGATTGGCATTGCAGAAGAAGAGAAAAGAAGAGATGATCAAAAGAGGAGAGAAAACTGAGAGAGAGAATTCTGAACTTCCATTAATGATCAAGAAGATATTACATGAGTCAATACAATGTTATTTATAGGGAATTACAGAACCAATGTAACAGAACCTAACAACTCAGTTTGAGTGACATCAGCTGAGGTCACAGCTTAATCAACTCACTTAACAGATTCCATCAGGTATATTAGCAATGTTATATTAACAAGCAAGGGGAAGTACTCACGTACTTTTCCTTGTTTGTATGTATTGAAACTCAAGGAACAAGTATGAATTATATTATGTATTTTGGCTTTCTCTTGTTTGGGAATTGGGGGTGACTTGAAGCTAGCAGCAGCCGTACGTATTAGATACTTCAGTTGTTCACTTTTATATAATCGATTCATCATGTTCGTATATATGTGTTGTTTTATGTTTTCATACTATGTATAATGAGTTGAATATGAAAATAGCATGTATTGGGATTTGCGTGTCTTGACTTTTTTCTTCTCCGCTTAAGGGAGTCATTAGTCATTTGGAGTATATAGATTTCTTAGCATTTGTGTAAATTGTAAAAATCATAAAAAGAACCATAAAATTGAACGAGGGGAGTGTAGCGATTTAGATATTTTAAGCGGAATTTCATAAAACAATTTTCTAACATCTAACATAGGATTTCATACATAAATTTGATATGAATCATATATGAAAGAGTAATATACATTTTGATACAAAACTTATTACCGGGATCTCCCTAAAAAATAGAGTTTTAATTGTGACTCCTCTACTTAGTCAACACGAGCACGGTACTTGATCGCATTGCCTTTGTTTGCTAGAATGAACAAGAACAAACAAAATACCACCAATTGACTCAATGTGGGTTCGGTGGTCAAACTACTAAAACACACAATTGCCTTTGATGTATATTTATGCTCACGTAAAGGAACAATTTCCTTTATTATATTTGGAAGACATATGTATATATTAATATATATATATATATATTATCTTATCTTATATCATATATCTTATAAAATAAATCTCTTTTTAATTAAAAAGAGATATTTATGGTTGATACAATATCTTATATTTTTAAAAGATAACTTTCCTTATGTCATTAAGTAAATAGATAAACTTTATTATTACGTGATGAATAATATACTCTTCCAACAATATACACTGGCCAAAATTCTCAGTCCCACAATGAGCCTCGGGTTGCTTTGATCTAGCCCAATTACTCTATTGTGTATGACTTTATTGGACCCGAATATAATAACAATGGGTCAAATCTAATTTATCACATAAGTTATAGTTGGCTTCTAGCAAAGCACTAAGACTACCCAAAATATCCGGATTATAAATCCTCATTATAATCATATTGTTGGGCAAAAAATGTTAAAAGAAAACAACAATGCACAAACATATCTTATTTAGTTTTTTTTCTTTAAGTTCGATCCTTATCTGTATATTCTTACAATTCTAATAATATAGATACGTTGGGATTTTTAGGTTTGTTTTATGATTTGGGCTGCACCCGAATTATGGCGGGTTGTCTACGTACCTTCTTAAGAAGGATCAAACCTTACGTAGTTCAGAGTGTTAAACTTGGATTTAGTTTTGAAAATTTAGGTTTGATTTACACGCATCAGAGGTCGAAGTCTAAACCCACCTTCTAGGAAGGGTTGCCCAAACTTCGAACCAACTATCATGTGCATGTGTTTTAGTTATTTTCATGCATCACCGAAATAACTTAAACCCACCTTGTAGGAAGGGTTGCTCAAATCACTTCGATTATCATTTGCATGTAAGATATTTTTATCTTTATTTTGTTTCATTTTGAGAATGTGATTGAACTCGATGAGCGTTTGCTTTGTATCGAGTTTTCTACATTCCCTTTGAAAAGCATCAAATCACGCGTAGTTTTAAAAAAGAACCATTTTTAGTTTGGTTTGATTTAATTTGAGATTTGCGACTGTACTCGATATATATTTCAATTTGATACTGAGTTCCTAAGTAGCCTTTAGAGGCATCAAGTCTTCACGTAATTCTAAAGACATTTATTTCAAATTTTGGTTGGAATTTTAGTTATGACTGAATCCGATATATATTTGAATTTGATATCGAATTTCCTACGTATCCGTTTAGTACAGAATCAAGTCATACGTAATTCTTAATAAAACATTTCATTTATGTTTTTGACTTTAAAATATCCTCTATTTGTTCTTGTTTTTAAGAACATTTTAAGGCACGAGATTGGATATTTCTTGTTAGCTTATATGTAAGCTTGTGTAAGGCTCAATTCAAATTGCTCTAGCAACTTCCACATTCCTTCAAGCAAGGCAATCTCGTACAAGATCAAGGTATGCACCTCTAATCTTTTCCATTTTTCTTAATTAATTTATCATTACTCTTGACCACATTATATTATCAGTACATTTACAATCCCATGCTCGTACATACAAGTTGGTCAAGTGCAGATTTTTCTATCACAGTACTTGATCCATGGTTTGTAAACTATAAACTGTAATTCGTAAACATTAAATCTAACATGATTACGATTTAGGATCTTGATCATATACTTAATCACAAAGGCATAAAGACATACCAGCAGACATCGTGATTGTGAGAGGACGAAGAGGATGAGATCCTGTTGGAGCAAAAACGCAGACCTTGGAATTCGCCTTCTCTCCCTTAACCTATGCTTTACGTTGTGTTTCATTATCCTAACCCTAATGATGAATTTCGGGTTATTATTATAGGCAGAGAGAGGGGCCGAAATCCTCTAAAGATAAGATCTCAACCTTCCATCAAAGTTGATCAATAATAGATAATATCTTTAAATAATAGAGAATAATATATTCTAGTTGTAACCAAATCTTATCAAATCAACAGTTCCTTAATTAAACCTAATGTGACATATGAACCACATAATGAGATGTATTAATGAAATTCGAAATACCCACAAACACATACTTGTTGGGTCATGAATTTCTTACATGGTTGACATTGTATCACTTTAGCCAATTTTCTAATCAAGTATCACGTGATGTCATTTAGAGTGCCCTTCTGCAAACGAAATTTTGGATAGATTTAACCGTATTTCATTGGTTTGTAGATTGGAAAATTTTCACTTAGATAGTGCATTATATATTTTTCCCATATAAAAAGCACATAATTTCAATTTTAAATGCGCATCTTCAACCAGATTTTGGATTTAAAACATATAATTTTGATGATTTTTAGACATATAGTTTCAAAATAAACATATAGTCTTAATGATTTTTAGACATAATTTCAAAAGAAACATATAGTCTTGGCTTTGACATAGTGATCTTGAGACATAAAGTTTCATAGAAACAATAGTCTAGGTAATTTGACACATATAGTTTCATAAGAAATATATAGTCTAGATGATTTAGGGACTTGAGACATATAGTTTCAGAAGAAACATATAGTCTTTATCTTGATTTTGGATCCGTTAGAACCCTCGCAACTACGAGATTTTATGTAGCGTTTGGATCCATTTGAATCCTTACAACTTTGGGACTTCTTGTAGTGGAGAAACGATATGTTTCAAACCAACTACGAGTCTTCGATGTAGCGGCGAAACTAAGCGTTTCGAGCCAACTACGAGTCTTGGTTGTAGCGGTAAAACTATGCGTTTCGAGCCAACTACGGATCTTCAATGTAGCGGCGAAACTATGTGTTTCGAGCCAACTACGGGTCTTCGATGTAGCGGCGAAACTATGCGTTTCGAGCCAACTACCTGTATTCTTCATCTTGCCCGATCTAAGACTATAACACCCCCAAATCGTAGCCCATTTGGAAATGTATTACCGCCAGTGACCTCGGTTTCCACACCGAAGCCACCCCAGGCTTTACCATTGAAACACAATTTATAAAGAACAATTATGGTACAAAATTACCATAACTTTCATTTAAAACATAGTCGCGGAATTTCAACATAATTCCAAAGACGACAAAATACAGAGTCATTACAATACAGCGGAAGACTTAAAATAATTTACAAGAGTATTGACCTCAGTAGTCAATGCCCAAAGATCGTAGCCTGATTAAAACATTGTCAAAACACCGTTCATCTTCATAGTCGTTCTAGCCTTCATGGATCCTGCAACCTATCTGATGTGTCGAAACGGACGGACGACACCAACCATGACGATGCAGATAACAAATACAATTAGTTAGTCTAAATGAATAGACTAGCAAGGGCACAAAGCAGAAGGTTCGAAGTAGTCGTATTAGGTTAGACTCATCGCTTCTCAAATAATAATCGATGACGATAGTCAACCATCATACTCTTACTGGAATAACAAGAGGTATGCACAAGAGAAGATTCTGGAGACCGAGTCTCACATCAATCAATCCCAAAAGAAGACTCTAAATGAAATGGGCCTTATAGGAACCATGACAAATGTTGGGGAACATTAATTAATTACACACAATCACAGAATTACAGTATCGCATTCGAGCGACTAAAAGTTAAGACGAGCTTTCCTAGATGCACTAGCGCCTAGCTGCACTACTCGCCCAAGGTATATTAATTGTGTGCGACAACGGCACTTATCTCATTTAATTCTAAAAACGATCATCACGTTATAAGCTTTTAAATCTCCTCACAAGAGATATCGGATCTCCTCACAAGAGATATCAGATCTCCTCACAAGAGATATTAGAGGGAATAAATCTCAAAAGATTTGGCACTAGCTAAGTGCACCAACCCTGAGTAAGGGCATGGTCATGACCAGAGAGAAGTGTTGGGGCCTGGACATCCCATCCACTTGGTTATAAAGAAACGACTAGTACTCACAAGGAGATACCAAGTAGCGTCCTTGCGAATACTCGTTCTAACTAAACAGTTCAGAACTGCCCAAAATCATATCAAAGCCATCAAGGCCAGCATCATAGATATATTTCAATCTAGATATATATATAATAGCGTTGTTCTAGCAGATATACAACCTATTATAATATCCATTAAAATCACAGTTATCAAAATTGTTCCCAACAAAAACAGTAAATCATCCCAAATTAATTAACAACTAAACAATTGATAATTAATTGAAATATGGAATGATGAGCAAGAGCGAACCGCCACTTGTCTGGAGTAGATTCGGCGATGAATCTAGACGAGACGACTACCGATGATATCCTTTCCGAGGATATGGCTTAAGCTTCAGATATCTCCAACGGATTACGAGTCCACACGCGATTCAGAGAATCACGTTCGCTCGTATAATTTCGGGTTAAATCTGGACAAAAAGGCTATTGGGCTTCTCGGCCCAATACGGGAGGAATTGATTAGCAAAGGAGGGGGCCCCACCTTGCTTCATCTTCTTCCTCACAACACAGCAACAGTACAACAACAACACAGCAAGCACAGCGGCAACAACGACCACGCCGGCGCTGGTCTTCTCGCCGCTTCGTCGCCGGGGAGAGCAGCCACCACCACCAGCAGCGCCACGATGCCGGGAAGAACATCAGCAGCGGCGGCTACGGGCAGCAGTGACAGCACGGCGGCGGCGACAACAACTATCAACAGCAGATCGTTAGCGACAACGGCGACTCGGCAGCGGCTTTGCGGTGCCTCGTCGGTGGCTCACCTTCGTCGGGAAGTGCAACCACCAACAACACGAGCAGCAGAGGCCTCGCGGCACCATGCCTTGTCGCCGGATTTGGGTTGCCAGTGGGAAGGACAACTGAGAGGGAGAGCTGGGGAAAGAGAGATCGGGTGCCCATCATCCCCTTCAGATCGGCTCTATTTATAGCCAAACGAATGCCCATTTCGTGGAGAGCAAGGAAAGCCAAGTGGAGCAAGAGATAAGGCAACCAGCCACTTGCCTGCCCATCTGACACGCCGGAGGATAAGAGTTGCACTTGGAGGGCAAGTTTGCTCAAGATAAATCTTGTACGTGGAGTACAAGTTGCACAGGATAAGATTGGTATGGGCTTTAAACCCCGGAAATTATATGTTTGTATCCAAACAAATATTCTAAGTCCCGAAAATACATCGAATGTATTTTATACCACTCAAGGAATTATTTCGGGGATCATGAATGTTACGGAAAATCCGAACTCCACTGAAAGCGAAATAATTAATTTGAACGAAGGTTGGGAAAATTTCCCAAATATCCTTATTAAAAATTGAGGGATATTACATTACTACCCCCTTAAGAAAAGTTTCGACCCTGAAACTTGCAATAGCCAATGAGGAACCTACCTCAACAACAAACTTACCATCTGAACTTAGTATCCTTAATCATAACATCATTATACAACCTTATCTCCATATAACACACCAAGTAATAACTCTTACTACCTCTATCAAATCATGTCTATCTTAGAATAATGGTCTTCCATAACCATTATTACGATATTAATGCACCTTCAATAGGAGAACACACATTTCTCCTCCAATCTCTTTATAGACAAACCCAAGGTTTACACATTAACTTCTTACAACTCAGATATTAAATCTTAGTAACCTCGAATCATAACTTCATTAATTCCCTTAATGGTACTTTATACAATCCCATCATTTATCTTAAAGTAAGACTGGCTTTACGCCATCTCTAACTTAAAATCCTTACAAGAATAATTTAACACATCTCTTTAAACAATTCCTAACTTAACTCCTTTAAGATTCAAGAATAATCACAATATCTTATTCCTACGTTCCTCGAACGTATCACATAAGATATTACTCCTATTTCCTCAAATAGAATGATACCATAAGCCTTATAGATGACATACTCACAAGATGTCAATCTTAGACAATTCCCAAGAGTCATAACTCTTCATCCTCTGGAAATTCCACTTATCGAGTCCAACGACTCGTACTGTCTTAAATGACTTATTTCTAACTTAAAATCCTTATATTCATCACGCAATCTACTATCCATCCAGGACTTAATCGCATCATTTCCTTATATTACCTCAAACGAATCTCAAATAGATCTCCCCAAAGGATACCTATGATTTCACACACTTGGCTTTTCCAAAAGCTTTAACCATTGGTCCTACATGGGTCATACTTACTTATGATCCCGACCATCATAACTCCAGATTTCACAGTCTTACTCAAGATCGCAAAATAGGGAAAACGAGTTCTTATTGAACTATTCCCTTAATCAACTTATTCCTTCACAACACTTTATCCACACTAATGCCTACAGCATGGTTCCACTACTAGGCATTCCGGACTTTGCACTAGTCCACATCTATATACTTCTAATGGGACAAAAATCACAAGTACACAAGTGAGATATAACTCTTAATCTCATTAACTCCACATAACTTATACCTCCAAATACTAGGAATATGATGTCTCAAGAAGAAACAAATATTTCCATAACTTCTCTCAATATCCTTATTTCCTAAAAGATACTCATAAATGAACACTTTAGGCATCAGACTCTTCTAGCCTTGCCTTACGAGATCTTCCTCCGGGTTCTCATCGGAAGTTCCCTCCGGATCTTCCCCTTCTCGAGGATCTTCCTCAGGGTTTTCCTCTGGATCTTCCTCCTTCTAAGGATCTTCCGTAGGATCTTCCTTCTCTTGAGGATCTTCCTCCGGATCTTCCTTCTTCTGAGGATCTTCCTCGGGATCTCCCCTAGGATTTTCCTCTCCTTAAGGATCTTCCTTAGGATCTTCCTTAGGATTTTCCTCGGGATTTTCCTTAGAGTTCCCTTGGAAATCGCTTCCATTTAAACGTCGTTATTACAATATTTCGTTGGCCTACCTTAACGGCTCAACGAACTCTACCATAGGTTCATCCCACGAATTCTCATACGGAGGCAAATCCCGATTGCATCGAGCATTAATCCTTCGTATTCGTTTTCTCAATAATGAATGTCAATGACTATGACATCATACTTAGACATCAAAACTCCTAAGAGTGATTCCTTAATTATCCCATATATCAATGTAATAAAATCAGTTAGAATAGATCAACTTGGAAACTTTCATTGATGAACTCAACCCGAGTTACTAGGTTCTACAACCTCAAATCAAAGCAAGGGAACTAGAACTTCAAGCCTTACTGAAGATGGCGAAACCACTTCGGCTTCTTCCGAGTCCCTCTGAAGAAAAAGGAATGCACCCATATCCTTCGGGCGATGAGAAGAGAGTTAGTCTTTCTAAATATGGAAGTTCGCTTCCCATATCAGACTAAAGAAGAAGGCACGACTATGAACGGTTATAATTTTTCATTCGAAAATTCAGAGCCTTCGAAAATATTTCAAACGAGTGAAAATATTTCAAACCGGACCTGTAACATCACCATGCCAAGCTACCCCAGCCACATCACACACCCAGCCATCCAACGGGGCCGGTGCCGGTACTGGTGCCGCCCGTGAGTTCACAAGAGCCGTTTGAAAACATTTTCAAACAAAACGAGTAAATGGTTCATGAAATCCCAAACCCGTTTTAAAAACTTTCGGCTCTGATACCAAATCTGTAACACCCCCAAATCGTAACCCATTTGGAAAGGTATTACCGCCAGTGACCTCGGTTTCCACACCGAAGCCACCCCAGGCTTTACCATTGAAACACAATTTATAAAGAACAATTATGGTACAAAATTACCATAACTTTCATTTAAAACATAGTCGCGGAATTTCAACATAATTCCAAAGATGACAAAATACAGAGTCATTACAATACAGCGGAAGACTTAAAATAATTTACAAGAGTATTGACCTCAGTAGTCAATGCCCAAAGATCGTAGCCTGATTAAAACATTGTCAAAACACCGTTCATCTTCATAGTCGTTCTAGCCTTCATGGATCCTGCAACCTATCTGATGTGTCGAAATGGACGGACGACACCAACCATGACGATGCAGATAACAAATACAATTAGTTAGTCTAAATGAATAGACTAGCAAGGGCACAAAGCAGAAGGTTCGAAGTAGTCGTATTAGGTTAGACTCATCGCTTCTCGAATAATAACCGATGACGATAGTCAACCATCATACTCTTACTGGAATAACAAGAGGTATGCACAAGAGAAGATTCTGGAGACCGAGTCTCACATCAATCAATCCCAAAAGAAGACTCTAAATGAAATGAGCCTTATAGGAACCATGACAAATGTTGGGGAACATTAATTAATTACACACAATCACAGAATTACAGTAATGCATTCGAGCGACTAAAAGTTAAGACGAGCTTTCCTAGATGCACTAGCGCCTAGCTACACTACTCGCCCAAGGTATATTAATTGTGTGCGACAACGGCACTTATCTCATTTAATTCTAAAACGATCATCACGTTATAAGCTTTTAAATCTCCTCACAAGAGATATCGGATCTCCTCACAAGAGATATCAGATCTCCTCACAAGAGATATCAGAGGGAATAAATCCCAAAAGATTTGGCACTAGCTAAGTGCACCAACCCTGAGTAAGGGCATGGTTATGACCAGAGAGAAGTGTTGGGACCTGGACATCCCATCCACTTGGTTATAAAGAAACGACTAGTACTCACAAGGAGATACCAAGTAGCGTTCCTGCGAATACTCGTTCTAACTAAACAGTTCAGAACTGCCCAAAATCATATCAAAGCCATCAAGGCCAGCATCATAGATATATTTCAATCTAGATATATATATATATAATAGCGTTGTTCTAGCAGATATACAACCTATTATAATATCCATTAAAATCACAGTTATCAAAACTGTTCCCAACAAAAACAGTAAATCATCCCAAATTAATTAACAACTAAACAATTGATAATTAATTGAAATATGGAATGATGAGCAAGAGCGAACCGCCACTTGTCTGGAGTAGATTCGGCGATGAATCTAGACGATACGACTATCGATGATATCCTTTCCGAGGATATGGCTTAAGCTTCAGATATCTCCAACGGATTACGAGTCCACACGTGATCCAGAGAATCACGTTCGCTCGTATAATTTCGGGTTAAATCTGGACAAAAAGGCTATTGGGCTTCTCGGCCCAATACGGGAGGAATTGATTAGCAAAGGAGGGGGCCTCACCTTGCTTCATCTTCTTCCTCACAACGCAGCAACAATACAACACCAACACATCAAGCACAGCGGCAGCAACGACCACGCCGGCGCTGGTCTTCTCGTCGCTTCGTCGTCGGGGAGAGCAACCACCACCACCAGCAGCGCCACGACGCCGGGAAGAACATCAGCAGCGGCGGCTACGGGCAACAGTGACAGCACGGTGGCGGCGACAACAACTATCAACAGCAGATCGTTAGCGACAACGGCGACTCGGCAGCGGCTTTGCGGTGCCTCGTCGGTGGCTCACCTTCGCCGGGAAGTGCAACCACCAACAACACGAGCAGCAGAGGCCTCGCGGTGCCACGCCTTGTCGCCGTATTTGGGTTGCCAGTGGGAAGGACAACTGAGAGGGAGAGCTGGGGAAAGAGAGATCGGGTGTCCATCATCCCCTTCAGATCGGCTCTATTTATAGCCAAACGAATGCCCATTTCGTGGAGAGCAAGGAAAGCCAAGTGGAGCAAGAGATAAGGCAACCAGCCACTTGCCTGCCCATCTGACACGCCGGAGGATAAGAGTTGCACTTGGAGGGCAAGTTTGCTCAAGATAAATCTTGTACGTGGAGTACAAGTTGCACAGGATAAGATTGGTATGGGCTTTAAACCCCGGAAATTATATGTTTGTATCCAAACAAATATTCTAAGTCCCGAAAATACATCGAATGTATTTTATACCACTCAAGGAATTATTTCGGGGATCATGAATATTACGGAAAATCCGAACTCCACTGAAAGCGAAATAATTAATTTGAACGAAGGTTGGGAAAATTTCCCAAATATCCTTATTAAAAATTGAGGGATATTACAAAGACAAATGCTTGAGTTGATTAGCATATGAGAAAAAATCAACAAAGAAAGAGAATGGGATTTGAAGGGAGGGGAAACAAGAGAATGGGATTTGAAGGGAGGGGAAAAAATCAACAAAGAAAGAGAATGGGATTTGAAGAGAATGGGACTTGAGTTGATCTTGAACATTAAATATAATCAAGAACACAATAGTTTTTCTCTCTATTCTTTTCTTTCTCTTTGCTCTCTCTAAGGCTATGTTTGTATCGAGGGATTGAGATGGGATTTGAAGGGAGGGGAAACAAGAGAATTGTGTTCTCTTGTTTGGTTAAATTTTATGAGAGGAATTGGGAGGATTTTAACAAAAACAAGAGGAAAATCACAAGGGAATTGAAGGGAAATTAAATCCTACCAAATTGGTGGAATTTGGGTGGAAACTACAAATAGACCCATTTAAAATTTAAAAAAAGAAAATTAACATCAACTAATTTTCATTTCCCTCCCTCTTAAAATTCCCTTCTATCTAAACAAGAGAAAATTTTGAAATCCTTCCCTTCACTTCTCATTCTCTCCCTTTCTTTTTCTTCTCATCATTTTTTATATTTTCCTTCCCACTACTACAAAAATTGCATTTTAACCCGTGATTATTTAGCCCGGATCTTAATTATCCAGGATATTAAGGCCATTTACCTCATGAGGCTTCGGCTTATTTGAAAAACTACACATAATAGCCCAGACCGTTTTAGAGGAGTCCGGACTAAAATAAAATTGGTTTCAAAAAATATTAAACTTAATAGCCCGGGCGTGTATTTTTTCTACATATCCGGGCTATTTAATGGTATGAAAAATTATGATACAAGAAAATAGCCCGGATATTTATAATCTGGGATATAAACTATAATAAATATATCCCTATTATTAATTATCCGGGCTATTTTTCTTTCCCCTCCGGCCTAAATAACCTAGACAATCATAGACCTAACTCTTCCTCCTCGCGCCTCCTTTCTGCTCCCGTAGTCCCTTCCTCCTCCATAGTCGCTCCTTCACTTTTAATTCCGACTCCTCCACAGTCCCTTCCTCCGGCGCCTCCTCCGACTCTCCGAACATCAATTCGTACCCGCGCCCAGGTAAATTTGTTCCTTCTGTTTCAATTCATTCTTCCGTTCGCTGCTTCTTCCGTTCTCTGTGAATTTGTTTCAATTCACTGACCTAGATCTTCCTCCTGATGCAAAATTTGCTGCTCATTGCAAATACAAAACCATGGGTGGAGAGGAATCGTGTGAAGAACCTTAAAGAAGCAGCGAAGGTGGGCGCGCTACCAAGGTACCCACTTTGTACCCGACTCATCTCTTGGCAGTTTGGCGTTGTAATGGAAAAAAATAGTAACCTAAATAACCTGGCAGTTTAGGTCCTCTGAATGAACAGCAGCCATGGTTGCTGAAGCCAAAACTATTGATATCTATAATGTACTGCATTCTAATTTTACTCTGAAGCTTTCACTCATAATCTCTTTGAAAGTTCTTTTATGATTCGCTTCTCCTTCATATCTTGCTCCACTTCGTGGTGCCATTTCTTCGACCTTTCATATACAGGATGTCCCAAATATTCCAATTAACCAACAACCCTACTGAATATTATCAAATGGAAAGAGCTTAGGGGAATATACAGCACAAGATGTAATTTACCCCTGAAGTATTGGTGAGCAGTTAAACCCTAAAAAGGTAAAAATCCATTGTTTGTTGGACATAATCTAGGAAGGTTTGAACTTTGGGTAAAATTCACTCTATGTGTGGCCACACTGGAATTGATGAATAGAAGATGAATGATACTAAAGTTTAGGAGTTGAATCCAACTGAGGGAAAACAATACTCTAGAGGAAAGAAGCAAGGAAAGATTAAGAAAATCAATCAAGCAAGGAAAGAAGCCAAAACTGTATGTGTGGCCACACTGGAATTTTGGCTAGTTCAGTCCTCTAAACAGTTTAATTAAAACTACTTTGACTGATTAAGAAAATCAATCAAGCAAGGAAAGAAGCCAAAACTGTAATAGAACTGCTTATATGATATGCTCTTCTTTTACCTCATTAACTGAAATTGCAATCTAGATCCTGAATTACATAACTGAAATTGATTTCTTAACTGAATCTTCCATTTTAGTTAGAACTTCCATGTCATTGCCTGAATCTAGGTTGGTCCAATAGCTGCAGATTTTAAAAAGTACAAGAGCAAATATTCTTGATTTTTCAAAATATGCACTTAGGCATGTAGAAACTGTACATGCAGGAAAGAAGTTGCAAGAATTGTATCAACCAAATCCTTAAATCTCATTAAAAAATTACAGTGACCTTGTCCACCTGCCATGACAAATATAATAGCTTAGACACATCCATAAAATCATTAGCTGATATAAAGATGAGTAGTAATTCATTATTAAAACATGGCACTTGATTTACAAAAAAAAATCAGAAAAGTTCAAAGGAATTGCATTCTAATACTAACAGGATGAAAAAGAATATCCAAACAAATCAAAATCTCCCTAAAATTCAGAGTCCTTATGCTCTTATAATTTGGATTGATTTACTACATTTTGTAATTTAGCTTTTGCTCTTGAAGATAGATCCTGAATTGATGTTACCTGTCCTATTTATGAGTAATGTAAAATCTGTAATTCAGCATATATGAATGTTAATTTTTTTAAACTTACATAGAATGGTGGATAAGTCATGGATGGAAGCAAGTCGGAATTCAGTTCAATATGTTGAAGGGGTGGAATTGTTTATCAAATTTGCTCTCGATCATGGGGCTGATCCTAGTAGATTTATTTGTCCGTGTAATGATTGTGATTTTTCAAGGAGGCACAAGGTTAGTGTTATTAGAGAACATCTGATCTGTGATGGTTTTAACCGTGACTATAAAGTATGGATATGGCATGGGGAGAAAACACCGAATCAGTCTGCGTCATCTAACCCCCAGGAATTTAACGACTTTGGTTTTTGTGAAGATGATCGAATAGATGATATGATAGGTGATGTTGAGCAGATTCTTATTGACCGTCCAGATATGTTTGAGAATTTTGTGAATGATGCAAAAAAGCCCTTATATGCTGCTTGCTCCAAGTTCTCCAAAATTACAGTTGTGCTAAAGTTGTATAATCTGAAAGTTGGTAATGGGTGGTCTGATAAGAGTTTTTCAGCATTACTTGAGCTACTTTCAGAAATTCTTCCAGCAGACAATTGTCTTCCTAGTAGTACATACGAGGCCAGAAAACTATTATGCTCAGTGGGTATGGAGTATGAGAAGATTCATGCTTGTCCAAATGATTGCATTTTGTACAGAAAGGAGTATAATTCATTAGATAGCTATCCAAATCCTGATTGTGGTGAACCGCGATACAAGGAGAATGGCACTCCTGCTAAGGTGGTGTGGTACTTTCCAATAAGGTACTCTTTATCTCTTTTTTTGTCCATGCAATAGAAAAATTTGTCCATGCAATAGAAAAATTTCTTATACAGGGTACTCTTTATCTCTTTTTTTTTTATGAGGAAAGAATTAGGTTGGTCTTAGTTTCTATTCGAAGACCAGCCTAGAACGGGGTACTCTTTATCAAAACATGCTTGTTCATTTTACATATAGGGAGGCTTTGATCTTTCTATCGAGTTAAAGGATTGGGTGTTGAAAAAGGCAAATGATTTATGGAGGGCATTCAAAAAGGACTTGGGTAGATTTCATATGAAGGATGAGGAAACAGGGGAACTTCGCACAGAACCTCCAGCCATGTATGACTCATACATCACTCAAGATCAATGGACAGAATTTCTTCAGATAAGGCAATCCGAAGAATTTAAGGTAAGATTTCTCTTTGGGATTTAGAGTCTTGTTATTTTAGTCAATTATTTCAAACATGTAATCACATGTTCATATTTCTTGCAGATTTCTATTTGACAATCATTGCAAAGGTGTTAACGACATGATTAAGTTTCTTTGTCCTACTCAAATTTCGCCATTGACTCAAAGAATTGAACAAAGATCTACTTATATTGCGAAGACCATGGAAGGGGATGTCAAAAATAAGATATTTGTGGCACCCTATCATTTTAGGTAAGTTGCCTTTGTAGTTTTTTAGCTTTGTGACTGAACTTGTATTATCTATTTATTAAATATACATACTTGTAGGGACCATTGGGTGTTAATTATAATGATTCCTAATATGGGCCAAGCTTATTGGGTTGATTCAAATCATGGAAAGATAGAAAAGGATGCGGAGTCATTAGTTACACTGTAAGTGTTTATTTGTTATATTGACCAAGTTTTCTGCAGTCTTCTTATTCATTGTACATGTAATTGTGTCTGCTGTAAACAGGAGTTATAAAATGAAATATGCTAATTTGGGAAGGAGAACACCACGAACCAAAACTATGTGGCATGATATCAAGGTAAAATTACTGATTTTCTAAACTTGTTTGAGTTTGAGCTGGAACTTCCTTATTAAAGTGATGAATGTATATGTTTGATTATTGTTTCACAGTGCCCTATTCAGAAAAATGCCATTGACTGCGGATACTATGTTTTCAAGTTTATGAAAGATCTTGTACTTCACCAAAAAAAGTTCTTCTATAATCCCTATCAATGTAAGGCTTCTTTTATTAGTAATATATTTGTCTATGAGAAATAAGGTCAAATTATAATCATGTTGTATTTTACAGTGGTATGGTGACCAACAGAGTACCTACACAAACAAAGATATTGATGAAATTCGACGGGAGTGGTTTGACTATCTCCTCAGTCTTATGTAGGTATGAAACCCTTGCTTCTCTTTCCTTTTTAATGACTCTCTGTTCTATACGGGAGAGAACAGGTGAATCCTCTGTTTTTTTCTCTGTTTTCCTTTGATGTGGGCTTTTGGTTTTATAATTGTTGGATTTTCTTCTTCTGTATTCTTTCATGACCCCGTCTCAATGTCTCTCCTTGTAGCTGAATACGAGTCTTTGCAGTCCAAGTGTTTGAATTGCATCGGCTAATAAAGGTATGCTTGTATTCAATGTATTAAGATCATGCTATTTCAGAGGCTTTTTCAAGGTGTTTCAGACTGTAGCCAGCTTAATATTGACAAAATTTATAGTTGTGCATGTTTATTTTTCTATATCTAGCATTTCAAAGGATGTACTGGACTATAGGGCTATAGGCTATCATTGACAGCAATATATGGGTTGCCAGACCTTCTGAGCAAATTTGCAGTCACGTAAGATATGGAGGAATTCACAAAAATTCAGTATCATGGTGAGACAATTTTTGGAAGGACAATTGATGGTCCTTTTTATTAACACTAGCTACGAATGGATGGGAACTTGCATTGCTAATTCCTCCATGTACCAACTAACCAACCTATCTACTTTTGTTCATTTGTTGACAGACAACTGGTGAGTATTGTTGATTTGACCAATTTGACAAAGTGCATTAAATGACCTCTATTTTAAGTCATTAATCTTTTATTAGGAGTGATGCTATACTCTCAAAAAATGGTAGTTTACTCATTGAATAAGAATATGAGTAACTGGACTATAGGCTATCATTTCTATTTCAATCTTTATAGGTTCTGGATGATCCTTAAATTTTGTTTAAAAATGTGAATGGGTTGGAAGTTAATCCATATATTGCGGACGCAGTGTCTAATTCACTACATTATATGATGCATGTATTTTATATCTTGTGGTCCAAATTTAATGGTTACATGTATTTTTCTTTTGCTCTGACAGATTTTGTTGGATGTTGAACATGAGAAGGAAAGGAGGAGATAAGAGATCAAGTGGTATTTTGCTAGAAGAACTATAATCGTGGTTGTTGTTTAGTAGGTGTTAAGAACTTCTATTTAGAAGTCTTTTTTTAACTAAGTGAAGGATTATACTTTAACTAGAAGTGTATTGAAATACCACTTTATAATATCTAGTGTTATATAAATGTTTGTACTTTTTAATGCTGGTTAAATATTGGTGCAATGCTACAAATTAAATATATATATACAGGATGCTTAAATAGGCAAAATAAAAAATATCACGAAAAAATTATTAATACTATATAGCCTGAATGTTCATGATCCGAGCTATATACTAATGACCTACATCTCACGCACCACTTTTTAGCCCGGATATGTGTTTACATATAGCCCGGACATCAAATGGTAGTACTTTCTAAATATTGGACTTTTTAGCCCGGATGGTTGATTTACACACACCCGGGCTATTAAGTATAACACAATCAAAATATACCCATACTTTATAGCCCGGGCGTGTCATTATAGGTCCGGGCTATTAAGTATAACACAATCAGAATATACCACTACTTTATAGCCCGGGCGTGTCATTATAGGTCCGGGCTATTAAGTATAACACAATCAGAATATACCACTACTTTATAGCCTGGGCGTGTCATTATAGGTCCGGGCTATTTGGTCTATTATCACACTGAGCTGTAGCCCGGACCTATTTTCACAATATCTGGGCTATATTAAGTAAAACGCCCGGGATAAAAAGCCATTTTTGTAGTAGTGTCCATTTTCTTTCTACCCATTAATCATTTGTCAAACACACTGTAAAATTTGTCTTAACTTTGTTTTTAGCTTTGTTTTATTTTATTGTGGAAGAAAGCACTCAAGACCTCACCCCCTTTTTTTGTGCAGTAAGTCTCTCTGAGGATAGAAAGCAAAGAACCCTAATTTCGGTCAAAAATCCTAATTTCGGTTTCTGTCATGCAAGTTCTATAAACCAGAGATCAAATACAATAATATCTTACGAAATATAAACATGGTAGTATGAACAATCATAATCAAAACATAACATCATTCAGAAATCAATCTAAATAATTGCGGAAACATGATAATAGATATGATTCTGCCATGATTTCGAGCTAAGAATATGATCTGAACAAAGCTCTGATACCACATGTAAACTATAAACTGTAATTCGTAAACATTAAACCTAACATGATTATGATTTAGGATCTTGATCATATACTTAATCACAAAGGCATAAAGACATACCAACAGATATCGTGATTGTGAGAGGACGAAGAGGATGAGATCCTGTTGGAGCAAAAACGCAGACCTTGGAATTCGCCTTCTCTCCCTTAACCTATGCTTTACGTTGTGTTTCATTATCCTAACCCTAATGATGAATTTCGGGTTATTATTATAGGCAGAGAGAGGGGCCGAAATCCTCTAAAGATAAGATCTCAACCTTCCATCAAAGTTGATCAATAATAGATAATATCTTTAAATAATAGAGAATAATATATTCTAGTTGTAACCAAATCTTATCAAATCAACAGTTCTTTAATTAAACCTGATGTGACATATGAACCACATAATGAGATGTATTAATGAAATTCAAAATACCCACAAACACATACTTGTTGGGTCATGAATTTCTTACATGGTTGACATTGTATCACTTTAGCCAATTTTCTAATCAAGTATCACGTGATGTCATTTAGAGTGCCCTTCTGCAAATGAAATTTTGGATAGATTTAACCGTATTTCATTGGTTTGTAGATTGGAAAATTTTCACTTAGATAGTGCATTATATATTTTTCCCATATAAAAAGCACATAATTTCAATTTTAAATGCGCATCTTTAACCAGATTTTGGATTTAAAACATATAATTTTGATGATTTTTAGACATATAGTTTCAAAAGAAACATATAGTCTTAATGATTTTTAGACATAATTTCAAAAGAAACATATAGTCTTGGCTTTGACATAGTGATCTTGAGACATAAAGTTTCATAGAAACAATAGTCTAGGTAATTTGACACATATAGTTTCATACGAAATATATAGTCTAGATGATTTAGAGACTTGAGACATATAGTTTCAGAAGAAACATATAGTCTTTATCTTGATTTTGGATCCGTTAGAACCCTCGCAACTACGAGATTTTATGTAGCCGTTTGGATCCATTTGAATCCTTACAACTTTGGGACTTCTTGTAGTGGAGAAACGATATGTTTTAAACCAACTACGAGTCTTTGATGTAGCGGCGAAACTAAGCGTTTCGAGCCAACTATGAGTCTTGGTTGTAGCGGCAAAACTATGCGTTTCGAGCCAACTACGGATCTTCAATGTAGCGGCAAAACTATGTGTTTCGAGCCAACTACGGGTCTTCGATGTAGCGGCGAAACTATGCGTTTCGAGCCAACTACCTGTATTCTTCATCTTGCCCGATCTAAGACAAATGCGTGAGTTGATTAGCATATGAGAAAAAATCAACAAAGAAAGGAGATATACCTATGTTGATCTTGAACATTAAATATAATCAAGAACACAATAGTTTTTCTCTCTATTCTTTTCTTTCTCTTTGCTCTCTCTAAGGCTATGTTTGTATCGAGGGATTGAGATGGGATTTGAAGGGAGGGGAAACAAGAGAATTGTGTTCTCTTGTTTGGTTAAATTTTATGAGAGGAATTTGGAGGATTTTAACAAAAACAAGAGGAAAATCACAAGGGAATTGAAGGGAAATTAAATCCTACCAAATTGGTGGAATTTGGGTGGAAACTACAAATAGACCCATTTAAAATTTAAAAAAAGAAAATTAACATCAACTAATTTTCATTTCCCTCCCTCTTAAAATTCCCTTCTATCCAAACAAGAGAAAATTTTGAAATCCTTCCCTTCACTTCTCATTCTCTCCCTTTCTTTTCCTTCTCATCATTTTTTATATTTTCCTTCCCTTTTCTTTCTACCCATTAATCATTTGTCAAACACACTATAAAATTTGTCTTAACTTTGTTTTTAGCTTTGTTTTATTTTATTGCGGAAGAAAGCACTCAAGACCTCACCCCCTTTTTTTTTGTGCAGTAAGTCTCTCTGAGGATAGAAAGCAAAGAAACATATAGTCTTGGCTTTGACATAGTGATCTTGAGACATAAAGTTTCATATAAACAATAGTCTAGGTAATTTGACACATATAGTTTCATAAGAAATATATAGTCTTGATGATTTAGGGACTTGAGACATATAGTTTCAGAAGAAACATATAGTCTTTATCTTGATTTTGGATCCGTTAGAACCCTCGCAACTACGAGATTTTATGTAGCGTTTGGATCCATTTGAATCCTTACAACTTTGGGACTTCTTGTAGTGGAGAAAAGATATGTTTCAAACCAACTACGAGTCTTCGATGTAGCGGCGAAACTAAGCGTTTCGAGCCAACTACGAGTCTTGGTTGTAGCGGCAAAACTATGCGTTTCGAGCCAACTACGGATCTTCAATGTAGCGGCAAAACTATGTGTTTCGAGCCAACTACGGGTCTTCGATGTAGCGGCGAAACTATGCGTTTCGAGCCAACTACCTGTATTCTTCATCTTGCCCGATCTAAGACAAATGCGTGAGTTGATTAGCATATGAGAAAAAATCAACAAAGAAAGGAGATATACCTATGTTGATCTTGAACATTAAATATAATCAAGAACACAATAGTTTTTCTCTCTATTCTTTTCTTTCTCTTTGCTCTCTCTAAGGCTATGTTTGTATCGAGGGATTGAGATGGGATTTGAAGGGAGGGGAAACAAGAGAATTGTGTTCTCTTGTTTGGTTAAATTTTATGAGAGGAATTTGGAGGATTTTAACAAAAACAAGAGGAAAATCACAAGGGAATTGAAGGGAAATTAAATCCTACCAAATTGGTGGAATTTGGGTGGAAATTACAAATAGACCCATTTAAAATTAAAAAAGAAAAGAAAATTAACATCAACTAATTTTCATTTCCCTTCCTCCTAAAATTCCCTTCTATCCAAACAAGAGAAAAATTTGAAATCCTTCCCTTCACTTCTCATTCTCTCCCTTTCTTTTCCTTCTCATCATTTTTTATATTTTTCTTCCCTTTTCTTTCTACCCATTAATCATTTGTCAAACACACTATAAAATTTGTCTTAACTTTGTTTTTAGCTTTGTTTTATTTTATTGCGGAAGAAAGCACTCAAGACCTCACCCCCTTTTTTTTGTGCAGTAAGTCTCTCTGAGGATAGAAAGCAAAGACCCCCCCCCACGACCATGCATTTTCAATTCTTACTCTTCAAGTGGTCAAGACACCGTTCATATCCATATATGTACATATATATAAATAGGAGGACTTCTCCATTCTTGTGTGACTATAGCTCTCACTCAATTTTCAGCAATCCCGATCACTGCCTTTATAGTCGCCTTTTACGCAACGGTATTTGACAATATGTCAAAGACTACCAATCACCAAGCAAAAGGTATATCGCACTCATGTATGAGAAATCTACTAATCATAGTTTAACTTAAAATTCTACAACTTATTTGAAGAATCTTAAGGTAGTTCTATCCAACATGTATCCACCATACACATCCATGTAATTGATTAGACATCTCCATGTCCCTATAGCCCGTGAAACTTGACGCTATCAATCAACTTACATTATAGCTTGTACTGAGTCATTTATGTCCAATTTAATGACTTCGACTACAGACAATTCATAATTCATAATATCGGTTCACTTAATAGGATTTCATCCACCATAACTTTTATGATGATCATATTTGATGATTATAAATTATTAGGATATTTTATTTAATTCTAAACCATAATTAAATAATAATAAAACTTTATTTCAAAAACAAACATGATGCAATGTTTTAACAATCATGAAATCAACATCCATAATCTCAAAACAATACAATATCAAATCCATTCTCTAATGTGCTTAAGTCTGTTAGCCCTAGTGTGACTGTCATGCTTGGGCTTGTGTAAAGGTTTAGTCTACGGATCTGCAATATTGTCATCCGTATGTATTTTGCAAAACTTCACATCTCCTTAACGGCTAACTCATCATCTCCTCCATACACCAAGAGATCATCTTTAGTGTTTCCTAAGTACTGTAGGGTGTTCTTAGTTGTATTCCAGTGTGCTTCACCTGTATTCGATTGGTATATGATGCACATACTCAAAGCAAATGCAACATCTGGGCGAGTACCGACCATGGCATACTTGATGGACCTTATTGCTGATGCATAAGGAATCCTACTCATCCTCTCTAGTTCAATAGTTGTCACTTGACACTGCTTCTTGCTAAGATGTAAGGCATGTTGCATAAGCAAGAATCCTTTCTTGGAATTCTTTATATTGAACTCATCAAGAACCTTATCAACATAAGCTCATTGACTTAGTCCAATAACTCTCTTAGATCTATCTTTATGGATCTTGATGCCTAATAGGTATTCAGTCTTGTCTAAGTCTTTCATTGAGTAATACTTCTTAAGCTAGTCCTTAACGGACTCCAGCATATGAATGTCATTTCCAATGAGTAGTATGTCATCCACATACAAGACTAGGAAGACCACTTTGCTCCCACTAAACTTCTTGTAAACACAAGGTTTTTCTTCGCACCTGATGAAGTCAAACTGTTTGATCACTTCATCAAATCGAAGGTTCCAACTCCTTCATGCTTGCTTAAGTCCATAAATGGACTTCTTAAGCTTGCATACTTTCCTAGGATTCTGTGGATCCTCAAAACCCTCAGGATGTGTCATGTACACATCCTCTTCTAATGAGCTGCAATTCCTAGGAGTATCAGAATGAATCTGATCATAATGACTGAAGAGAAGATTTCATCATAGTCAATACCATGAATCTGTTTAAAGCCTTTTGCAAGCAGTCTCGCTTTGAAAACTATTACGTTTCCATACTTGTCTGTTTTGACCCGTTTGCACCTTATGGCTACTACCCCATCTGGCAAATCTATCAAGTCTGATACTTGATTCTCAGACATGGAATCCATTTCAGACTTCATGGTTATACGCCATTTCTCGGAGTCTGGACTCATCACAGCTTGCTTGTATGTAGTAGGTTCAACGCTTTCTAAAAGCATGATGTCCAAACACGCAATCAATATGAAATCAACATATCTATTTGGTTGTGTTATGGGCCTATCTAATCTACGTGTGGGTTAAACAACAGGAGGATCTGCCACAACATTTTGTGGAACCTCATTGGAATCAGATATCGGAGGAACGATAGGAATGAGATCTTGCGACTCCACTACCTTCGGTGTATGGGTTCCCTCCCCTTGCGGGATTAGGTCCCCAAATATCGTCGTCTCTGACATAGTGTAATCCATGTCATCTTGTTGCTTAGTTTATTGCTCTTCTCAAACTTCTTCGAGATCAACATTTCTCCCACTTGACTTTTTGGAAACAAATTCTTTTTCCATAAAGATACTATCCCTAGCAACAAACACTTTGTGCTCACTGGGATTGTAGAAGTAGTATCATTTAGTTTCTTTATGATACCCTACAAAGAAGCACTTATTTGATTTGGGTGTAAGCTTATCTGCTAGTAAACATTTTACATAAGCTTCACATCCCCAGATCTTTAGAAAAGACAAACTTGGAACTCTTCCAGTCCATAACTCATATGGTATCCTATCTACAGCTTTGGACGGAGTCCTGTTTAGTGTGAACACTACAATTGTGAGAGTATATCCTCAGAAAGATATTGAAAAATCAGCAAAACTCATCATAGACCGTACCATGTCCAACAAGGTCATATTCCTCCTTTCAAACACACCATTCAATTGTGGTGTTCCTATTGGAGTTAGTTGTGAGACGGTCCCATAACTTCTTAAATGATGATCAAATTCTTGACTCAAATATTCACCACCACGACCAGATCGTAATGCTTTAAATTTCTTGCCAAGTTGGTTTTCAACTTCATTCTGAAATTCTTTGAACTTTTCAAAAGATTCAGACTTATGCTTCATTAAGTATATGTATCCATATCTACTTAAATCATCAGTAAAGGTTATGAAGTATTTGTAACCACCTCTACCTTATGTGCTCTTTGGTCCACATACATCTATATGTATTAGGGCCAAAAGCTCGGTTGCCCTTTCACTCACTCCAGTAAAAGGTGACCTTGTTATCTTTCCCAATAGGCAAGATTCACATGTTTCAAATTATTCACAATGAAGTGAGGTTAGAATTCCATCCTTTTGGAGCTTCTTCATGCGATTTAAGCTAATGTGACATAATCGACAATGCCATAAATAGGTGGTGTCACAATCATTTGATTTTTGTTTTTTGGTGTTTATGTTATAGATGTTGGATCCTTGATTTACCACATAGAGTCCATTACTCAGTAGTGCATCGACATAAAAGATGTTATACTTGTAAATAGAAAAGCGCTGATCTTTGAGTATAATATCATAGCCTTCTAAATCCAAAGCACAAGTCGCAATAAGGTTTCTAGTAATAGATGGGATAAAATAACAATTATTAAGTTCTATTACTAAACCAAAAGGTAAAGATAAACTATAATCTCCAATGGCAAGTGTACCAACCCTTGCTCCATTTCCAATGCGTAGGTCTATCTCTCCCTTAGCTAAGCTTCTACTTCTTCTTAGTCCCTGCACATTCGAAATAATGTGAGAACCACAACCTGAGTCTAATACCCAAGTTGAAGCTTTAGTTGTTAGGCCTTTTATAACATTCGTACCTAAGTTGGAACTCATAGTTTCATTCTTCTTATCTTCTAGGTATTTCGGACAGTTCCTCTTCCAATGCCCTTTGGCATGGCAATAGAAATAATCATGGTCAATAACTACTTTAGCTTTTTCAGAAGTCTGTTTGGGTTGTGCAACTTGCTTGCCCTTCCCTTGCACGTTCTTCTTTTGTTGTCCAGGTGCCCCTTTCTTGAACCATATTCCCTTGTTGACCATCAGAATCTCTTTCTTTGTGTCAACAGAGAGATTTTGCACAGCTGTTTTGAGCATCCCATGTAGCTCTTCAAGTGTTTTTCCAACTCCATTCATATTGAAGTTCAGCTTAAATTGAGCAAATCCATCATGCAGAAAATGGAATATGATGTCTGTAGCCAACTCTTGACTATAGGGGTGGCCAAGTCTTTCCATGTTCTCAAAATGTCCAATCATATTGAACACATGAGCACTAACTGGCTTGCCTTTCTCAAGCTTGCAATAAAAAAATGTCTTATGAGTCTCATATATCTCCATTCTCGCTTGCTCCTGAAACATAACTTTCAGGTTGCGAATGATGGTGTAGGCATCCATCCTCTCAAACCTTTTTTGAAGGATCGATTCCATAGAAGCCAACATAAGACAAGTGACAATCACTTACTTATCTTTGATATGCTTTTCCTCTACTATCTCCTCGAGTAGACATAGCAGTCAGTGTTGGGATAGGGGTGTCAAGGACATTCTTTCTTCCTTTAGACATGAGAACAATTCTCATATTTTTTTCTCAATCAAGGAAGTTGTTTCCATTCAGCTTATTCTACTCAAGAATCGAACGTAAGTTGATGATTGTTGGGTCATCGTTTCTAGACATGATATCTACAACATAAATAACATGCAAAATGTAAATCATGCTTGTCATGCAAGAGCTTAAAAATTTTATACATGCTTTAAACATAAATAAGCTAATGCCATTTTATTCATTAATATTTTCCCTTTGAATAAAATGATTCCAAGATCTTATTTCAAATAAGACTTTAGGCGTACTTTGGCACTTCCCTAAATCATATGTGATCAAGGTAAGTAACTTTTACTAGTTATACCATTTTTAATTCTTGGTTGATGGATTATATATTATGTCAAATCTATCACATGCCTCAAAATCCAAAATTTTATCTTTTGGTCTTTTGTTGAGTATAACCAAATCAAGGTTGTAAACCCCTTATATAGATTTACTCGTACTATCCCAAGGTTAAAGAAGGACACCTTGCTTTGGCAAAACCTATCCATCAAATTCCAATGGCCTCATAGGTTATGATTTGGAAAGGCAAAGTGTCAATTTTCTTTTAAGGGAACTAGGTTTATCATGTAAGTTTATTTACTAGTGAACTAAATAGCATAAATAAACAAGCAATCATAAACTTAGAGATATTTAAAGCAAAACAAATGCAATAAATAAATGCGATCCTAGTATGGCCCCTAAAAACCCATAAGATCTATTCTTCATAGATTCTTCTTATCTCTTGGATCTCCATCCTTGATTCCTTTGGATCTCCATTCTGGATTCTTCATAGGATCTTCTTCTCTTGTATTACATAATGTAAATCTAATCTAATTTCTTGAAAATTAAATTACAAAAATACATAACGATACACAAATCGTGTACAAAAAAACAATAATGATACACATATCGTATTTCTATCCTATTTGGGCCATTGATCAGCGCTACTTTGTAGGGTTTAACTAGGAGTTGTTACCGGAGTTTTAGGTACCATTTGGATGGGTTTAGAGTATAATTGTAGAGAATGGAGTTGAGGAGTAGAAGTGTTGATTTGGTGGTTTGGAAGAGCTTAAATGAAGACTTAAGAAGAAGGAAGAGAAAGCCACGTGAGAAGACCGAAGAAGGAGCTGAAGAAAAGCTACAGGAGCTTTTCCGCGGTCGCGGAAGTCACCGCCGCGGTCACGGAACGAGACGAGAACAACGTGAGCTACAACGAGAAATCCGCGGTCGCGGAAGCCATTGCCGCGGGCGCGGAAAAATACGAAGACAATGAGATTCAACAGAAAGTTTTCCGCGGTCGCGGAAGACTGTTGATCAGACGCGCGCGAGAGTTTCTTCCGAAGATCTGCTTTTTACTTTATTTCCTTTTCTTTTATTTCTTTTATTTCGTTAGTTTATTTTATTTCCTTTTAGATATTATTTCCTATCTTTAGTTTTAGGTTTTGCTAGGGTTTATAACCTAGTTTCCTAGCAGCCTCTTTTCATTATCGAATTACTTATCGTTCAGTTTTTCCTCTTGAGTTTTACGTTTTCAAGACTATGAAGAACTAAAGCAACTTTTGCTTAGTCCGACGATTGAAGCCTTCGTTTGCATTTGATTGTGAGATTATAACTCTATTTCCTTTCCTTTGATTATATCTCTTCTCTTTGTGCTTATTCCTATTGATTCTTACTGATTTGATTGGCCTGATCAACTAGTTGATATTAGTAATTGTCTAGTGCTAGGGTTTGGATATTTCGAGTTGAAATCCCTTATCTTGTATAGCGAACATGATATTCTAGGACTAGTTGGACTAGTTTATTGTGAAGAGAATTGATTATGTGTTAAATGCTGCGAGTTATGGTGTTGCATGTATCCTGGTTAATTCCTATGATTCATGCTGCTATTGTTCTAAATCTTGATAGTTTCTTGTGCGTTCGATAGTTAGGGTTACCAGGACTGGTTGGACTGATAACTATTTCAGAATAGGGACAGGAATATTCATAGAAAGGAATAGAGATAATCTAGGATCAATCAATCAAATGAATGGTGAAAATTTGTCTGGCTAAGTTACTTTTCCCAAGTGATTACAACCCTTTGCTTTTATTTACTTCGTTATTTGCAAACAAACCAACATACAACCCGTTGCACTAAGAAAGATTGTTACCTCCCTGTGGGATTCGACCCTTGATTGCCTACTATACTTAGTTAGGTTTTTAAGGATTACTTTGATAAGGCATAACGACTTTAGCCCCGTCAGCCATACCAGTCACCGCATGCAATAATAATATTATAATATTAAATCATACATGCATAATATAATATCAAATATTAAGAGACAATAGTAGACCATTAATCATATTAATAGACTTTTAAGATTAAATTATCCAATAAAATAATTAATCCAATCTTCTTATTATATTAATTCAATAAAATCATATATGAAATTAATACCAATATTAATCATTACAATGTATAATTGGATAAAATATACTCTAGAGATAAGATATCTTGTTACCATATCTAATTTATAGGACCGGATATAATAGCAAGTAAATAGATAACTTTCCTTATTGTGTGTAACCTTATAGGACCGGATATAATAGCAATGAGTCAAATCTAATTTATTCCATAAATCATAGTTGACTTCTAGCAAAGCACTAAGACTATCTAAAATATTTGGATTATAAATCTCCATTATAATCATATTCTATTATTAGTAATTGCCATCTTGATTAAAGTATCGGAGTATACAACAACGTCGGATGCTAGCTAATTAATCATGACAAATTAAGAATAACAAATTAACCACAATAGAGATTAAAGACTAGCTACTACATGTCTACATATATGCCCAGCCATGACATATATGACTAGCTCATACTCAAATCAATTGCACCGATATTTATTCGACAAATGTATTGTGAACAAGAATTGTACGAGAACAAGCGCTTATGAGAGGATGCATGTATATATATATATATGGGAAATGTCGTGTGAGAATATATAATAGGGTGATAAATGAGAATAGATTTTAGTCTTTGGATGACAAATAAAGCAAAGACTATGATTAAATTTTGATTAAAAGGATGGTACATGATCTGATTTTTGAGAGTTTGACCATTCAACATGACTAGTAAAACCAATCACTGGCGGTCAACGCCGGAGCTCCGGCGTTGACCGGTCAAAGTTTTTTTTTTCGGCCAGTTTTTTTTTCCAGACACAATTTTTGGCCTGCGACTGTATGTGCATTGATTCTTGCTTGTATGTGCATCGATATTAACTTGTATGTACATTGATATTGCATACTGTATAGGATTTTTTACTATATGTGTGACTTTGTGTATGTGAAAATTCATGCATTTCTCGGCATGTGCATATGTTTTAGCTTGTGTGTGCATAGATTTTGACATATATTTGCATCTAAATTCTACTTTTGTGCATTATTTAATTTATTTTCTTGGGTTGAAATGTGCATGAGTTTTGACTTGTATGTGCATACATTTTAAAGTGCATATTTTTTTGTATGTGCATCTAAATTCAATAAATTCGGTATAAAGTTTTGACTATATGTGCATATGTTTTGGCATGTGTATGCATAAATTTTGACCTGTATGTGCATTTAAATTCTACTTGTGTACGTTGTTTTCTTGGGTTGAAATGTGCATGAGTTTTGGCTTGAATTTGCATACCCTTTGAAGTGCATGTTTTTTTCTTGCATATGCATGTAAATTGAACTAGGCCTGCATAGGATTTGACTATATGTGCGACTTTTATAAGTGGAAACTTATGCACACATATGTAAAATCTTATACACTTTACAGAATGTGTATAGGTTTTGTCTTGTAAGTGCATGAATTTTGAATTGTCTGTGTATCTAAATTTTACTTGTATGCATCGTTTTCTTGACTTGATATATGCATGAGTTTTTGGCTTATATGTGCATACCATTTGAAACACATGTCTTTTTGCTTGAATGTGCACATGTCAAAACTTATGCACATACAGTGTACAACTCATGCACATTTTTTCTAGAAAACAATGCATATTTTTCACAATCTTTAGATGCACATACATGTCAATATTGATGCACATACAAGTCAAAATGTATGCATATGTCATCTCAAACAAAAAAAAGTTTTGGAAAAAAATTGGGCTATGAAAAATTGAATGAAAAAAATGGTCGGACAACACCTTATAAAATTTTAATGCACATACAAGTCAATATTGATACACACACAAGTCAAAAATGGTGCACATGCCAGTGCAAGAAAAATGGGCCAGGAAAAAAAACTTAGATCGGACAACGCCTTATAAAATTTTGATGCATATATAGGACAATATAGATGCACACACAAGTCAAAATGTATGCACATGTCATCTTAAGTAAAAAAATAGTCCAAAAAAAAACTTTGACCGATAGCTCCGGCGTTGACCGATTGGTGACCGATTTAACTGGTTAATTATCCACTTAAATGATCATGTACATGACCACTTAAATAATACCTCCCAACCTTTGAATTTAAAAAATCCAAAAAGCTAAGAGGTAATTCTCATCCTAATATTCATTCTTACCGGATTTGCACTCTAAAATATATGTCCACATATATATAGAATGCGTTATTATTAAAATTTTGTGTTTATTTATTTTGTCTTTATATGTGCATCTATTTTATAGTGTATACGTATTATTTAACAATATGTGTATATTATAGGCCTTTAGTGTGTACGATAAATGTTCTCGTATTCACATATAAACATTTGTTCTTACTTAAATCATCCATTATATTATAAATTCTTCAGATTAATTTATGAGAAATTACAATCAAGGGAAAAGTGAGGCCCTAGTTCAAGTAAAACAAGAAAGAAATAACAAGTGCGAGACCAAAGGAAACACCAGTCCATGCTACTATATCTCCACCATTTTTACCTACAAACATAATTCACAAGCACTTGTCATTAGTTTCCGTGTGAAAAATAAAAGGACAAGTTACAAGTATATATTATTGAATGGACAGAGTAATATATAAAAAAACCGTATATACCTGAAGCAGCTGGTGGAGAATTAGTTGAAGCGGGGGGCGTAGGAGCCGATGAGCAAGTGTTAGGAGAGGCGCCGGCGATGTTACAACGACCGGGGAGTTTTGAGGCTTCGGAGGGAGTGGCGCCTAGAGAGTGGAGGAGGGCGGCGTTGGTGAAGATGCTACAAAGGCACTCCTTATCATCCGCAAACGCCTCTTTCAAGGGGTTGCAACAGCTCGCCGGTGGGTTCACCCCCAACGACCACTTGAGGTAGTTACCGCAAGGCATTAAGCTGTTTACGCACTCCGTCGATTGCGCTTCCAAACTCCTCGTCATCATCGCCACCATAAATATTAGACTCATCGTCACCTTCATCCTAATTATGATCTCCATCTTTACTGAATTTAATTTCCTATTTTTGCTCCCATCTTATAAGATCGATTCTCCATCTCCATCAACGTAACTTCAATTTTGATCGATTTTGCTGTATTGGTTTTCGATTCGGATGAGCTATTGGTTGATTGTATTGCTCGTTTGCCAATTAACAATATGCATGTGCGTTTACGTGAACGCGCGTGAATAGGTTGATTCCATGCCAATATTGTACGTTGATTTGCCCGGCCGGCTTAAAAGGAAGTGCTAGCTGGTCATGCTGCACTGCTATAGTTAACGTCGATCGCATGCGATCTTCTGCACTAATTAGCATACGTGATTCGTACGTACATCTCTCAACTATATAGTTGAAAGTTTTGTTATTACTGCAGTACGTTGTCCCTGTTTCATCTTTGATAGTTTTAATATATCTTTCCGGGGATGATTACACGTAACACCAGTAGCGGAGACACAGAATTGCGAAAGAGGGACACAAAACTAATATTATATTATATTAACAGTATAGGCCAGTCTAAGTCTAAGTGTTCCTTTGGTTGGGAAGTAAATTTTTATGATTTTAAATTATTTGGGAATTGATATCAAATATATGTGTTTGATTGACCTTTTTGTTTTTGAAAAATGTAGATATTTAATTCATGGGATTTTCAATTCCTATAAAACATAGGAAGTGCAATCACCTAGAGAGGGGTGAGTAAGATTTTCTTCCCTCATATTTTTCATGATTTAGATTTTAACCAAACATAATTTATCAATTCTCATAAATTTAAATTCCCATATTTTGATTTCACATGAAGTAACTTCCTATGAATTACAATTCTCAAATTCAACCAAACAAGCATTAACTATCGTTGTCTAACTCCTCAAATAGTTCGATCAGAAATTGAGATGCTTTGCTTTAATTTGTCAAGTAGCTAGGGAAAATCTATGGCGACGGTACAATATCACATTATTATAACTATGTCAAAGTGATCAAGTAGTTATGTTCACTGTCTCATAGAAGATGTTACATACTTTTGAGTAGGTGATCAAGATCCTAGATAGCTTACTATGTTCTTATTATTACATTAATTTGTTCTATACACCAAAGTAGTGGAAATGTCTGTAGGATCGGATGTGTTAGAAACAAGGGAACTGGGACACAAGAACGTCCAATTCCTTACGCAACGGAATAGTAAAGACAGGTAAAACAAGACACAGTTCCTTACAATGGTAACCTTTGATAACCAACTAGTTATCTAGGAGAAAATTCACTACCTTTCTCTTGGAAATGATTTTGAACAAGTCTACTTCTGTATTGAAATTCGATTACAAGAGGATCAAGACAACACACATATATATTCTTAAACACTCCTAAGAATATAGTCCTAATCAACCAAATAATCAATTGCAATCACACAAAGCACTTACTCTTTGTTGAAAGTTTTCTCTTCCAGCACACGATATGTCACTTGATGCACTAGATAATCTCGTTCTAAATGCATACCTTGAGAAGACAACGTATGTGTTATTTATACATTCAGTAAGTGTGCTGAGAAAGCTTAGCAACATATCTCAACAACTTAGCTGAAAATATAAATAAAGCATTTTACAATAATTCAGATAAGATCTTGGTTGTTTGCACAACTAACAACCAAATCTTTCTGAGATCTCATTCTAACAGACTCTAACCCATATTTGAAATACAAATCTGATAAGTCGTGCAAAATACTCTTCATCTTCATTTTCTCATTTGAATTTGAATGTTGTAGATAAGTCGTTATTGTTCTTCAGTTCCATAGATTAGTTCCTTTCGTCAAACTCATCACATGTACTTCTGGAATTGTTGAAACAGTAATCCTGCCAATCTAAACTCATGAAGATATTAGTGTAACATTTGTTTATCATCGTCAAAATAGAGAAAATAGAGGAAAATAACTCTCAAGGGAACTTGAGCTCGGAAAGTTACTTTCCAGCAATTTCCCCTTTTGATGATGACAAACCTGTAGAACAAAGTATATATCAATAGGCATGAAATAACATATGAGAACAGAAACAATGATAGAATCATATGAAGATCTGAAAGAGAAGAAAATGAAGACGAGATTCCTCCTTAGCAGTTACTAAAAGTTCCAAAATTCCCCCTTAGAAGAACAACCATAAGTATGATTCATGTCAGCCTATTGGTCCCATTCCAGAGTTCATTCCCTCTTTTGACATCATCGAAAAGAAGTGTTAGAATAATCACAAGGGAACAAAGTAAGGCAATATCTAAATGCACGAGAGTTAAAAGCATAATAGGATGATAAGGCAATGACATCATGTAAGCAAAGACAATAGAGACAAAATGCAATAACAACAAGAACATAAAAACATAGTCACTGAATGGAATAGACAACTGAGGAAAGTAGGACAAGTACACAAGAGGTACAAGACCTAAAAAAAGAAAGGGAAAAATAACAAGCTTCATAAGTAGGGAACTGAGAAGATCTAGGTCTTGCGGCGTCAAACAACAGCCTCGCAGAGGGCTTGGATGGTTTTGCAGAGATCCACCAGAATTTCCCCATTTTGCTGAACAACAGTCATATTCTCGCGAACCGCACGCTTAACACCTTGAATAGCATAAGCCACGTACATGGGGTACATCAGGATGAACAAAATCATAGTCGGAAGGTTCCTCGGGAGGAACTTGAGGAGTTGGTTCCTCTTCAAGAAAAGAGATAGACTTAAGGCGCTACACACTGGCCATATCCAGAACGCAAGCGAATTCAACCTCCACCGACTGGAAAGACCTTTTTGAGGAGCTTGTTGGAAAGTATTTTGTGTTCCCTGCACAGACTGCGAAGATAGTTTTTCATTGAAAACAACATGGACACTTTCCTCTACCTTTTTGGTTCTTTTGTTGAAGACCTTGTAAGCTTTGTTGTTTGAAGCATAACGAATGAAAATCCCTTCATCACTTCGGGGATCAAATTTCCCAAGACTGTCCTTTCCATTGTTGTGCACAAAACATTGACAGCCGAAGATTCTGAGATGCGAGATGTTGGGAACTTGACCTTTCAGAAGCTCATAGGAAGTTTTCTCCAGGATAGGACGCAACATTGCCCTATGGAGAATGTAACAAGCGGTATTCACAGCTTCTGCCCAATAATGTTGAGGAAGATTACTAGAAATCAGCGGTTCTAGCCATATCTTCCAAGTTTTTGTTTTTTCTTTCAACAACTCCATTTTGTTGAGGAGTGCGAGGAGCAGAAAAGTTATGTGAAATCGCTTTTTCTCTGCAAAAGGATAGAAACTTTGCATTTTCGAATTATGTACCATGGTCAGATCTAATAGCAAGAATAGATAACCCAAGAGATTTTTCAAGTAAGGGAACTAGGGACATAAATTTGTCAAACACTTCATCTTTAGATCTAATAAAGATAGTCCAGGTGAAGCGAGAAAAATCATCAACAATGACAAGAATATACATGTTTCCCCTAAGACTTTGTGTTCGCATGGGACCACAAACATCCATATGAAGAAGTTCCAAAGGCTTGGATGTACTTACCATGGATTTAGATTTAAATGAGCTCTGAACTTGTTTCCCTTTGATACAATCTGAACAAGCTTCTCCTTTATCTGCATTGATAGAAGGAAGACCACGAACTAGATCCTTTTTCTGAAGCTTGTGGATTAGCTGAATGTTTGCATGACCTAGCCTTTGATGCCAAAGATTCGTTTTCAACAAGATTAACATTACTTACCTTGATATCCTTATAAAGATTGACTTGACAAACTCTGCAAATTGCACCTTTTCTTTTATCACCGAAGGAAAATTTTCCTCCGTTGAACCGTTGAAGCGAGAACATTTTCTTTTTATCGCCAGTCATGTGACAAGAGCACCCACTGTCGATGTACCACTTCTGATCTCTTCTCGCTTCAATCTGCAAAAGGACAATTTAGATTTTATGAACCCAAGCAAGCTTAGCTTTTCTGGGTAAGTCAGTAGCATAGTTCCTAACATCCTTAGAATTAGAAACATAATAGCTAGGATCATTAATGTCAACAACTAAGTTCCTTTTCCTTTGGCGATTCTTGTTCCTGCATTTTCCGTTTGTTGCAATCATTCACATAATGACCCCTCTTACCACAATTCCAACAAACACGATTATATAGCACATAACCATATTTTCCTCTACCAGTACGAAAAGGTTTCTCATATTTCCTTTGTTTAATCAATTCCCTTACCAGTTCTTTGTTGAGTTTGGTTGACATACATAGTGTGAGCATTTTGGCCATCAAACCATTGCTTACAACTGGACAGATCCTGTTCAAGCACTTTTACCTTTTCTTCAAGAAACTTGTTCTTATCTCGACAAGAATGGAGAGCTTTATCAATAATATCATTTTTCTCAGCAAGTTCCCTAGTAAGTTTCTCACTAGCAAAAGAACACTTATCATATGAATCCTCATTACCATAGCCAATACCATATCGAGATTTAACAAACACAGTTTGGTTGATAATTTTCTCATTGATAGAATCAGTCAAAACATCAAGTTTATTTAAAATCTCAACAAGCAAATTATTTTCAGGAATAAGGGAACTCTGACTAACCTTAGCATGCTCAATTCCTTTTTCATCAGATTCACATTTTTTGCATGCAGTAGAGGATTTAGAAAGACTATTCTCAGCATGTTCAAGTTTCTTGCTCCACACAACATTTTTAGCATTCAAACAAGAAATTTCTTTTTCATACTCACATATTTTGTCCTGAAGGGAACTATTTTCAAATCCAAGTTTATCAACCAATTTTATCAGGTGTTTCTTATCATATTTATGAAGAGATTCAAGAAATTCAGATTTAGATACCTTAGTGTCTTCAGATTCATCTGAGTCATTCTTTGCCATTAGACATTTCCCTCCTGAGAGATCTTCAATAACTAGTTCCTCTTCGGATTCCTCATCATTTCCCCAAGTGGAAAAGAGAGCCTTTTTCTTTTGGAAATTTTCATCATCCTTTGGTTCATTTGGACAGTTCTTAGCCATATGTCCATTTTCTTTGCACTGATAGCAGGCATAGTCTTTCACATCCCTTTTTACAAAAGGTTTGCGAAACTTTCCTTGGGAGTATAATTTCCTCATGGTCTTAGTGAGAAGAGCAGTGAACTCATCATCATTTTCTTCATCAGAATCGTCTTTCTCCTTTTGGACACGGCTTGGAGTTGTATTGATTTTGAGAGCAATTCCCTTTTCAGTTTTGTCCTTTGCATTTGCTAGATCCTCATCTTCTTGAATTTGCAACTTTCCAATAACTTGCTCCAAGGGAAGCGCTTGAATTTCTGGAGTTTGTTGCACGATTCTATTTGTGAGAGTGAACTTTGAGTTTAGGCCTTTGATGATAACAAGAGTTTTTTACCACTCCTCCTAAGTGACGTCACTAGCTACAAGTTTGTCAGTCAATTCCCTAAATCTAGCATAATATTCAGAGATATTTTCAGATTCAAGCATACGAAAGGAATGTAATCCTCCCTGAAGAACAAATTTTCTGTTGTTTTTAAGATCGTCGCTTCCTCCATTCATGTCTTTCAAAGCTTTCCAAATGCCTTTAGCACCATTGATGCTCATTACCTTATTTTGGTCTTCTCTAGTAAGAGCATTGAGGATGAGCTGATGAGCTTTGGCATTCTTTGTCATGAGAGCAAAGTGTTCTGGTTTCTAGTCAGCTTCAGGCATGGTTTCATCAACAAAAGCATTTCCTTTGTCAATGATTCGCCAACATTAATAGTCGACAGTCTTAATGTGTCCTACCACAGACTTCACCCACCATTGATATTGCCCTTTTTTCAGCACGTAGGGCTTGTTGATGGAAATTCCAAGAGTTGGTTCTTCACTTCGACTCGTCTTGTTAAACCTGAGAGTAACACACAAATCTAGAGCGCCCGCTCTAATACCAATTGTAGGATCGAATGTGTTAGAAACAAGGGAACTAGGACACAACAACGTCCAGTTCCTTACATAGCATAATAGTAAAGACAGGTAAAACAAGACACAATTCCTTATAGTGGAAACCTTTGATAACCAACTAGTTATCTAGGAGAAAACCCACTACCTTTCCCTTGGAAAAGGATTTTGAACAAGTCTACTTCTGTATTGAAATTCGATTACAAGAGGATCAAGATAACACACAACTTTATTCTTAAACACTCCTAAGAATATAGTCATAATCAACCAAGTAATCAATTGCAATCACATGAAGCACTTACTCACTCTTTGCTAAAAGTTTCCTCTTCCAGCACACAATCTGTCACTTGATGCACTAGATGATCTCGTTTTGAATGCATACCTTGAGAAGACAATGTTAGTGTTACTTATACATTCAGTAAGTGTGTTGAGAAAGCTTAGCAGCATATCTCAACAACTTAGCTGAAAATATAAATAAAGTATTTTACAATAATTCAGATAAGATCTTGGTTGTTTGCACAACTAACAACCAAATCTTTTCGAGATCTCATTCCAACAGACTCTAACCCATATTTGAAATACAAATCTGATAAGTCGTGCAGAATACTCTTCATCTTCATTTTCTCATTTGAAATTGAATGCTGCAAATAAGTCGTTATCGTTCTTCAGTTCCATAGATCAGTTCCTTTCGTCAAACTCAGCACATGTACTTCTGGAATTGTTGAAACAGTAATCCTGCCAATCTAAACCCATGAAGATATTAGTGTAACATTTGTTTGTCATCGTCAAACAATGTCATCATTCAGTACTCGATCGATCATCTCCTAATCCCATTTCCATTCTAGTACGAAGTTCAAGATAGAGATTTGTCATCACACTTTCAAATTAAATGAAAAATATTACAGATACCTATGTCTTCAGGTATAGAAGATACTTGCCTCCTGTAGGAATAAAACGAAGACATCTATATAGATCGCTTAAGGGAGCCCCAACGCTAAATCATTAGACCAACTGAACATTGATACAATTGGAATACTTGAAAGAGGACTCTTATACTGTTATGTTTTATTCTTAATGAGATTTGGAAAAAAATGGACAGAGCTTTATGTGAACAAAATCTTTAGCTGGAGCACAAATCAAGCTTTATCTTACTTTCGAAGTTCCTATTCTTATATCACTTATTAGGGTCAAGACTGGATCAGCTGATCTAGACCCATATGCTATCCCAAGCCCAAATATCAGTTCACCTTTAAAAAGGCCTGAGTCATGGGCCCAACCTTTAAATATTGGGTTTAGCCCAGTTCAAAATCCTCTTGTTTACCATGTGGCTGATCAGGAAGATGATTGCTTATTTCACTTAATCTACCATTTTCTCTTAATGCTGGAAACCACCCATCTTCCTACTTTTGTTTGTCTTTTCAGTTATACTAGACGGACTTTTGCGGAGTAGTATAAATGCGTAGTGGGGGTTTTTCTTGAAAGAAAGAAAGTTGAGTTAAAACGAAGAAGGGGGAATTAAACGTACTTTGTGCACTCTTAATATAATACTGGCTGCACTCTTAATATAATACTAATAATAAGAAAAAAGAAAAGAAGCTAAAGCATATGAACATTCCCGTACGAAAGTTATAATGCATGATTGTTGATGGGTTTAGTAAATAAGATAAAATGATGAGAGTATGATTGAGGGAGACATATACTCATGTGGTGTGGACGGATTCCATCCCATCATAATATGTCATATCATATGATATGGGGCACCAATTCTTCAATAATACCTTTCTGAATTTATTCAATTATATTATTATCACCCCTCCTAGTAGATTTTTTTCAAATTGAAAAGCCAAACTAGACCGAAATGGGGTCAAAACGGGCGAAAAAACGTTGGTTCCTTAAACCGGACGGCCGATTCAAGATTCCCCCGATTCCGGGCTCGGTTCATAAATCGAGTCAGCGCTAGGTGATAGGAGGGTTTTGGGCCTATTGGCCATTTAAGAATTTTTAATTAATAAAATGGACTCTTATTAGTTTTTAAGGATTTAAGAGATAGGGTTTAGGGGGTAGGGAGTAAGGTTTAGAGAGAAGGAGAGGGGTCCATTTTTACTAAGAGTCCATTAGTTTTAAAAAAAATTATCAAAAGATTATTTACTTAACTCACCGTAGGTGATAGTACCTCACTTCAAGGTCGGAAAGATCTTCAAGTTTAAAGAATAATTACAAAGTTGTTTAATATACCTCCCTACTAGGGAGTAGGGACGGACACACTATGTAGTTGGGGCTATAATCGCCACTCAAAATTAGTACCCCATTGAAAATTATTATTTTTTATATAAATTAAATTGACTTTTTTTCCTCTCATCTAGTGTAATCAGGTGGCCCTAATACACAAACAGTCAAACACAATACCCTTGTCTTACTCCTTCCCCTCCCTCAAGAACGCACAATATATTGAAAAAAATGTAGTGAGATGTATCGAGATTGAAGATATTATTATAAAATTTCATAATATGGTATCTCAAACTCTTGAAGGATGTTATTGTCATAAAATGTTTAATGAGACTCTTAGTATTTTATGTGTTAAATTTATTATAATTAATTTTGATATTAGACACGTATAAATTTTACCCTCCACAAAGCCGTGCTTAAAGAGTAAAGCCCAGATGTATCATGTTATAGAATACGGCCGCATACTCCATTAGACCATTATTCGTAATTCTGTTTGTTTAACCCTTGTTGAGATAGATTAGCTTAAAGTGGGTCCCGTATTACTAGGAGGTAAGAAGAAAAAGAAGAAGATAGTAAGCCAAAATAGTAGGGCAGGGGCCTCACTTGAGCACTTGGCCGATGCGAATGTGCGATGGAAGGTGCCCTTGGCTAGGTTTCACATGGCCCCCAACACCCATCCACCTTCTCTATTTCTCTCTCTAATAACAAGGCCAGGTGTATGCATGTGGCTTCAAGGGATGCGGATCGGATGGCATTTTTTCTTTTTCTTTTTTGTGGGCGCATAAATTAATGTTTATATCTTTCATTCTCTTAATTTGTTTAATGGGAAGAAGAAGGGAAAGAGGAAGGTAAAGGGAAGAGACAAATTTGCTAGGGAGTTTGTAACTTTGTATATTGTTAATGGTGGATCCTGATATCCATATATAACATGGGAGACAGATTCCTCAACTTTCATTTACATGATTGGTGTGGGTGACAATTGTTTTTAGTTCCAACTGTGCCTAGAAAATTACAAGAATAGGCATCTATACACATATATAAATTGTGACTAATTCATCTAATCTTTGTGAGTAAATGATGATTTTATGAGTTTGAATTTGTTTGTGTTAGTCAATACGTGATATCTTGTTGCTCACAATTTTTATCCGCTATGATTGCTCAATAGAAGGGAACCAAAATGTTTTAAGAATGAAAACTCAAAAACGTAAAGCGAAGTGAACATCGGGGTTGTTTAAGCAGTTTGGACCAAGGTCCTACACATGCGGAGCCTCAAGAGAGGAGACTCGCTCAATCCACTAAGCAACAAAGGCCAAATAGCCAGTTCCAGTTACATGCAAGTACAAAAGCGGCAAATACAAGAACAAAGAAAAAACAAAGGCACAAAGCAAAAGAGAAAACAAGACGAGAAGGAAAGGAAAGTCCCCAGTAGGACACCGCAAGGCTTTCAGTAAAGCCTTGCACCGAGAGCCTCCAGTGAACACTCTAGGATCCTCTCTCTTTCTCTTGTCTCTCTGTCTCTTTCTTTCTCTTGTGGTCTCAAGCTCTCAAATAAGACGCCATGGATGCCACAAAGAGCTCATCACTCACCGGAGAGAGCAAAACACTTTGAAGAATCCAAAACGCCAAGCAAAAAGAAGCAAGAGAGTGACGGCACTATAACGTTGCCAAGGGTTTATAAACCCAATCCCTACCTAAAGTGTCTCTACGTCGTCGTCTTCCCAATCAGGTAAGAAGTCTCCAGAGAAGTGAAAACGCAACGTTTCACTTAATGAAGTCGTCAAGCCCATCAGAAGGAAGAGGCCCAATAAGCTCACCAACAGAGAACATGCCCAACTCACCTCAAGGATAGCATTGTCCAATACATACGCCCAAGTCACCGTCTTAGCCACATGTGGCTAAGTCACAAGGCACCCACATGGTTCAATATATGATGGCTTAAGGCAGCTTGAGCCCTACTCTCCTAGTCCTAGTCTCTACCTTGTCTAAGTGCTTGCAATTAAACTATACAACTTAGCTAAATGTTTATTAAAACATAGGATTAAATACATAACATATCTGTACATTGTCAATAACATCACTTTAAAACCATGTTTTGAAAGTACTCGTTTGGTTGGTTAATGAATTTTCATGGATTTTAAAATTTTCAAAACGTAATTTTTTTTTTTTGAATGAAAGGACTTTTTCATTCATGGTAAGAAAAATTATAGAAACTTACAACCTAGAAACTTAGGTGTTACAAGGATCTTTTAATCCCAATTTCACTAACCAACAATTGGTTTCACGGTTTCTCTTGATCCATTTAGCTTTCACACAGTTCTTTACATGTTTGATTGTAATTAAAGCACACTCTGCTGCAGTTATCTCGGTCTGCTGGAAGGTCTTCAAGTTCCTGGCAATCCAAATGTAATACATCATCGAGCACATGCATGCAACCCAGAAAGAGAAAGCAAACGTCTTCTTCCTCTTCATTTTCTTCATGCAATTGATCCATTCATAAACATCCATAAATCTTCTCCCGATCTTTCCCCATGACAATACAGTATGCATCACCTCTTTGGAGTACTTACAGCGAAACCATAGATGATCTGAAGTTTCACTGCAAATGTTGCATAGGATGCAGATATCATCCTGAGTAATGCCCATAGCCTTGAGTTTGTCCTTAGTGTGCACACCACCTTTGATAATCATCCAGCTGCTAAACGAGACCCTAGGCGTGTTGATCTTGCCCCAAATCCAACAATTCCACTCTTCTTTGTTGCTATGTTCCCTCAGAGCATCATACAGTCCCCAAGCATCAAATATGCCCCTGCTACTCATGACGACTGGTGCTCTGTTATCATTTTCCATCCTTGATTGAATTTCATCTCTAATCTGAAGGATGGTCCGCCAGATAGTACTCGAGGTGCTCTTTCTCTGAACAGTCCAGATTGTGTTTCCTCGAAGCAAGTTGGCATGCCCCCAAGTATGCCAGATGGAATGTGTGTCTTGTGCAAGGTCATAGAGGAGCTCACACAAGCTGGTTTTATTCCACGATAGCACCTCCTTGATCCCCAGACCACCCTCATCTCTAGGTTTGCAAACTGCTTTCCAAGCTATGGGTGCTCTCCTTCCATCATTACTTCCTGACCATAAGAAGTTTCTCATAGAGGCTACAATCGCTTTGACGACCTTTTTTGGCATAAGGAAGACCTTGCACCAGTAACTAATCACCCCGTAGAGCACTCCCTTAACAAGTTCAAATCTTCATGCGTAGAAAAGTTTTCTGGAAGCCCAAGCATTGACTTTGGAGGTGATTTTTGAGATGATCGGTTGATATTCAAGTTTTGTAGCTCTGCAGCTACAGAGTGGCACACCAAGATAGGTCACGGGCAAGTCACCAAGCTCCATATTGAGAATATCTGAGATCTGCTCTTTAGAGGCGAGATCAAGCCCTGCGCAGAAAACTCTGGATTTGCTGTTGTTGATCGTGAGTCCAGTCGTGTTGCAGAACAAGTCAAGCGTCTCCCTGATGCTCTGGATAGAAGGGATATCACCCTTGGAGAAAATGAACAAGTCATCTGCGAAGCAGAGGTTGGTGACTCCAGCTCTGGCACAGTGAGGGTGAAACTTGAACCGGCTGATTCTGCTCATTCTGATCAATAATCTGTTTAGATATTCCATCACAAGCACAAACAGATAGGGAGCAAGGGGGTCCCCTTGCTCAAGGCCTCTTTTCCCTTTGAAGAACCATGTAAACTCACCTCCATACTTGATAGTGAAAGAGCTACAGGTAATGCATTCCTTGATCCACATAACCATCCTCTCATGGAACCCAAATCCTTACAGCAACTGATAGAGGAACTCCCAATTCACAGTGTGATAAGTACTGTTTTGTAGCACATATCTAAGGATTATTACCAGGTTTGATGCGCCATTTGGTTGGATTTTATGCACAATTGGAGATTATGGAGTTAGAGCGGAGAAGTGTGGTTTTGGTGGTCTAGAGGAGCTAATTGGAGACATCCAGAGGAAAATGAGTTGACCACCTGAGGAGACAAGGAAAATCCATGAAGGAATCACATAGAAGAAGACACCGTCACCGCCCCGCGCTAGACCCACCGCGACCCGGCGGTGGGTCTCAGAGAAGGATGCCGCCCCGCGGCCATCACGTGAGGCAAAGCGGAGCAATTAATTATTTCGAGCCCGTGATGCTGGAATTGAAGATATTTGGCCCAGGAGGAAATTAGGCCCAATTGAGAAGAAAGGCCCATGAAGAAGCTGAACCCGCGTGAAACAAAGAATGCCGCGCGCGAGAAGAAGCGGAGTGAAGAAAAGCGGGAGATTGAGCTGATGGTGATGACGTCAACGCTGGGCTGCTTGGAGAAAGGTGGGCCGCGTTGATGTTTGTTGGAGATGGGCCGAATTTGGGCCGCCGCGAGCTTGAATTGTTGGGACGAGAGGGCTTGCGAGAGACCGAGAATTAACGGGAGATTGAGCTGATGGTGATGACGTCAACGCTGGGCTGCTTGCACGAGACCGAGAATTAACCGGGATTAATTTCCTATTTCGTTTGTTTATTTTTGGTTATTATTTTATTATTATTTTCTTTTATTATTTTTATCACTTTTAGAATTTTTGGTTATTATTTTATTATTGCTATTGCTTTGTTGGTGGTAAAGTATACCGACAACTGTGAGAATCAGATGTACTTTACCAGTGACATAGTGATAAGTCTATCGACAACTGTGAGAATCGATAGTGCTTAAGATCAGGATAGGAACAACCATAAGAATAGTTAAAGAACTTGGATTGAATAGATTTTAGTGATCAACTTATATCTCTGTATTGTGGATCTCGTTCTAGTGGAACTACTTTCCCCATTCATATTCTCAAATCAACTAAACTTGTTTACTTTGATCTGTTTGATACTCAAAATCCTCCTTGTTACCTTGCATGCTTATAAACACATAGATTGATTACTTCCTCCCTGTGGGATCGACCCTTGCTTGCCTCTACTACTTGTTTAGGTTTGTTAGGATTATTTTGTTTAGGTGTCACGACAATGCCTTATCACAGTGTCATAAGCCTTCCTCAAATCGATCTTGATAGCACATCTAGGACTAGTATACTTCCTGGAGTAGCCTTTAACCAATTCCTGGCAAACTACAATATTGTGTCTGATGGACCTACCCTTGATGAAAGCACCTTGTGCTTGATTGACAAGCTTGGGTAGGATGGTCTGCAATCTCGAGACAATGAGCTTGGAGATGGTTTTATACATGATTGTACAGCAAGCAATAGGTCTGTAATCATGGATGGAGTTGGGATGGGAGACCTTAGAGATTAAAGCAATAGAAGAGCACCCAACTTCCTTTAGAATCCTTCAACTGCTGAAATAATCCAGAACCGCCTCAGTAAAATCATAGCCCACCACATGCCATGCTTCCTTGAAGAAATGAGAGCCATACTCGTCTGGCCCTAGAGCTTTGTTTTTATGGATGGACTGAAGAGCATTCAAGACTTCTAGTCTTGAAAAGGGCAGAATCATGGAGTTTATGTCCTCCTCTGCAACAGTGAGACCTTCAGTAAACACACTAGGGTCACAAGGGGTGCAGGGAGTATCACAACCAAACCAATTCTTGAAGTGGTTGACAATGTGGGACTTGATCTCATAAGGCTTAGTCAACCGATTTCCCCCATCATCCATAATGGAGGCGATGATGTTCTTAGCTTTCCTGAGCTTGATTGAATTGTAGAACTTTTTCTGCACTGATCTTGGTACCTAAGCCAATGGAGTTTTGCATTTTGTTCAAGCATGGCATTCCTCCTTTTGATAGTGCATCTGAGGTTATTGAGGATTTGGGATTCAAGTTGGCGCAGTGAGGGATCACAGGGCTTTGAAATGAGCTCACTCTGAATCAAATTCAGTCTGCTGTGCAGACTGAATTTGATGTTCCAAGCTTTGGCGACTGTTTGCTGGAACTCAGGGTGAAGCACCCAAGCGTTGTTGAATCTGAATGAGGGGCGTCTCTACGGTCTTGTACTGGGAATAGATAGTACTACAGGGGAGTGATCAGAGCATTCTGGGTTGGGGAAGTGGCCACTGCTGTTGGGGTAATCATCCAGCCAATCTTGATTGACTACAATCCTGTCAAGTTTGCACATGATAAGCGACCCATCTGTGTGCTTGTTGGACCAGGTAAAGTGCCTCCCAGTAGCTGGCAAGTCCAACAATCCAGCCTTATCAAGACATCTACTGAGGTCATTGCAGTTGGGTCCAATATTGCCATTCTGAGCAAACTTCTCTGTAGCAGTCCTGGTGGAGTTGAAATCACCCATCACCACTGTAGGATCGTGATTGTTAGATAAAAATTTAAGGAACTCAGAATATCAATTCTCAGTTCCTTTCGCAGCGGAAATAAACAATCAAACAAATGACCAGTTCCTTATAGTGGAAACCTTTGATTGCCAACTCGCAATCCAGGATAAAAACCACTACCTTTCTTTCGAAAGGATTTCAAAGTCAACTTCTTGATTTCTTATCTCTTTTGGTTACAGCTTATCCTAGGAACGAACACACAGTTCCTTTGCCTTACACACAGTTAGACAATCCTAGATAACTTAACACAATCAATAATCAATCCAAGAAATAGACTTTCGCACCTAGGAACTATCACTTACAGTCACAGGAACTTAGCACTCAGCTCTTCTTCCTTGACTGGTTCCTCTTGATCTCGGTTTGCTTTGATGATCTTGTTTGGAGCTTCACACTAGATATTTGCTAATGAGTGTGAGTCGTGTTTTTGTGCTCGAAGATAACCCTTGGGTTAGTCTTCCTTTTGTAGAGGCTTTTTCGCAGCTCGATCCTCTCTGGGTTCCCACAGATTGAGCTTGCCCTAGATTGAGTGGTTCTCCTTGATTCACGTTGTTCTTGGCATGTGCAAACAACCTAGGCAGCTCTGAATCTCTCTTGGTTGGTCAACTACCTCAGACGATCCTTGCAATGTCATTGTCCAAACGCTTTCGTCCGAGGTTGACTAAGTTGGCCGCTTGGGAACCGTCTTCTGGACAGCGACGTCTTCATGTCCTGTCGCTTTCATCGTCTCTGTCCGAGGTAGAGGTTCTCTAGGCATCTTGTTCTTTAGCTCTTGGACCTTGGCAGGATTTTAGAAGCTTCGGACAAGTCGTTTTCGACTCCTTTTGTCTGAGGTTGTGTGTCCCCAGATTTCTCGGGAATCGCAATGTCGCAAGCTTCATTTCTGGGCACACCTGGGTTCCTCTGGATTCCTTCAGCTGTCTTGTTCCTTTGGTTCCCTAGTTCTGTTTGGCTTTTCTGCCTTTGGTAAATTCCTGTGGTTCCTTAAAACACATCTTTGAGATAAAACATTAGTATCATAATATTTGTCATCTTCAAAAGTAGAGAAACTGAGGAACGGAACTCTTAGGGGAACCTAAGTTCCAGAGTTCCGTTTCCTAACAATTTCCCCCTTTTTGATGATGACAAATACAAGGAATCTGGCAACATAATAGGACTTTGAATCTTATGAGACCATATTGAGATAAAGGGATTTACAACATTTCAGATTAGTGTTTGAACATTCAATGGTTGCAAATTCCCCCTAAGCAAGTGAACGAGTTGATTTTAAATTCCCCCTTAGAAGTAGAACTAGTTCAGAGTTCCTATTAATCCAGTAGTCTCAAAGTTCAAGGTTCCTATCCTTTTCTTCCCCCTTTTGACATCATCGAAAAGATTAAGTACAAGTTAAGAACATGACATCCAAGTAAATATGCGATTGCATCAAACCCATAAAAGGCATAATGAAAACTTAAGGCAAAGACAAATCGATCATGGAAACGAAACTAAAGATAATCATTAAAGCTTCACTGATCATTGTTCAAAGACACACAACATCCAACAAAAACTACAGTCGACAAAAGACAACAACACAAACAACAAACGGCAAGGATAACAACAAAATCAATCTTAGGGAAGACAACAATGGGATAGAAGAGGGGAGTAGGATCCTAAGGGAAACTACTAGCTCGTTGTGGAGTTACAGCACAGGGAACTATAACAAGCGTTCCTATGGAGTAGTAGCGGCCTCCTCTTCTTCAACCTTGTCGTCGGTTCCTACATGTTGGCCCGCGGCCTGATGAGCACTGATTGTACCTTGCCAATCCTTCTGCAAAACTTCCACCAAACTTTCGACAGCAGAACTAATGCGCCCCAACTCTCTTACTTGATCATGGAGGGCAACCGGGATAGCAGTCGAGCCCACCATGATAGCCTTTTCAATACGATCCAGAGCAGTAAGGATCGCAGAGGAGTTTGGAGAGGGGTTGAGATGTGGCTGGGAACTAGAAGGGGCCTTGGAACTGGCATTTTCCTTAGGCAGTTGAGCTTGAGCTTCAGAAGGGGGGTCTTGTTGTTCCTTTGTCTTTAACTTCCGAACTGTGGCCAAGGTAAGACACTTGCTATAGACTGTCTCAGGCAGATCAACTGGGTACTGGTGAAGGTTAGAGAGAATGTTTTTGATGATATGAGGGAAGGTTAAAGCATGGGAGTCATGGGATGAGCAGAACTGCATGTGGGCTAAGACAATGCGAGGGAGATCCAATTGAACACCAGAGAGCACCTTGTGGGATTAGCTTGGATGAACAGGGCAACTCTTTAAAGGCGGTGAAGATCTCTGAAGATCAAGAGCAGAGGTGACCGTTGAATCAAATCCAGCCGTTGAGAAGATCAAGGCCAATCCGGAGCATTAATGGAAGTTGCAGCTTTTCGGAACGGCTAACTCAATTTTGAAAATTTGTCCATTCAGAGAAGAGAAAGAGAGAGATTCTGCCACTGATGAGACGTGCCTTATCCCTGCGAATTTGCCATAAATAGCTTCTGGGAAGAGCCAAACGAGCCGTTGGAGAGACGCTAAGTTCTGGTTCCTTTCTGGCGATATTTTCAGCGAGCTAGAGGGATGTATGAGAACCTTTGGTGTGGGTTAAAACAATGGAACCAAAAATAGTACGTTCCCACACAAGGAATCAGGGTAGGCTATTTTTCGCATTGCACAATAATTCTCAGAGAGGGTTTAGAGATGGATCATAGAGAATTAAATTTAGCAATGAGGCAAGGGTAGGTCTTAGTACACAATCATCATCTCGGCTTGTAATGTTGGGTTAGAAATATGATCAGATTGTGACTTTTGGGCCATGAAGAGAACTTGAACAATGAGGAATTAAAGAATAATGAGAACCAAAAGGAAACGAGCCACAAAGATTTATCTAAGCCTTTTTAAGAAACCGTTATGACAAAAAGGGTTTGTGGCAAAAGATATAACACAAGGACATCAAGACTCAACAAGTTAAATATCTTAAACTAGTCAATCAGGGAAACTGGAAAGAATTCTTAAAACTAAGGTCACTACTGAGTAATAGGAATCATTCCTAGTTCCAATCTAAGGTTCTCGAAAGGAACTCTATTCAATGCCTTGGTGAATATATCTGCAATCTGATCTTCAGTTCTACAAAATTTCATAATGATGTTTCCCTTCTCAACATGATCTCTAAGAAAATGATGTCTAATGTCAATATGCTTGGTCCTAGTATGATGCACAGGATTCTTAGAAATGTTTATGGCACTAGTGTTGTCACAAAGAATAGTGAGAGGGCCATAAGACATACCAAAGTCCGTGAGTTGTTGCTTTAGCCAGAGAAGTTGGGAACAACAAGAGGCAGCTGCAATGTACTCGGATTCTGTGGTGGAGAGGGAGACTGAAACTTGTTTCTTTGATCCCCATGACACAAGGCAAGGGCCTAGGAACTGTGCCATTCCAGAAGTGCTCTTCCTATCCACCAAGTATCCAGCATAATCAGCATCAGTGAAACCCATCAGCTCAAAGGGACATTCTTTGGGGTACCAAATGCAGAGATCGTCAGTTCCCTTGAGATATCGAAGTATTTTCTTCACAGCAGCCAAGTGGGTTTCTCTTGGACAAGATTGGAACCTAGCACACAAGCCAACAGCAAAGACAATGTTTGGTCGACTGGCGGTTAGGTACATGAGTGAGCCTATCATACCTCTATAGAGCTTCTCCTCCACTAGAGGACTCGAGTGGTCCTTATCTAGATGGGCAATGGTGGATATGGGAGTGGAGAGAGGCTTGCATGAATCCATTTTGAACTTCTTCAGTAGTTCCCTGACATACTTCTGTTGGTGGATTTGAATACCATCTTCCTTTTGAGTGATTTGTAATCCGAGGAAGAATATGAGTTCCCCAATTAAACTCATTTCAAATTCAATGCTCATCAAGTCTTTGAACTTGTCTATAAGGGACAGGTTAGTGAAACCAAAAATGATATCATCAACATAGATTTGAACCAATAAGATGTTACCTTCTTCTTCTAGGATGAAGAGAGTCTTATCAATAACTCCACGCCTGTAGCCATTTGAGAGTAGGAACTGGGCAAGACGATCATACCAAGCTCTGGGAGCTTGCTTGAGGCCATAGAGTGCCTTGTCTAGAAAGTAGACATGATCTAGATGATCATCGTCTTCAAAACCTGGAGGTTGCTTCACATAGACTTCTTCTTGAAGAATTCCATTGAGGAAGGTTGTCTTCACATCCATTTGGAACAACTTGAACCCTTTGTGAGATGCGAAGGCAATTAACAACCTTATTGCTTCGATCCTTGCCACTGGAGCATAGGTTTCATCATAGTCAATTCCTTCTTGTTGATTGTATCCTTGAGCCACAAGTCTTGATTTGTTCCTTATCACAGCTCCTGTATCATCTAGCTTGTTTCTGAAAACCCATCTGGTTCCTATGATGTGCTTATCCTTGGGGAGAGGAACCAGATGCCAGACTTTGTTCCTTTCAAATTGATGAAGTTCTTCTTGTATGGCTTGGATCCAGTCTGCATCCTTCAGTGCCTCACCTATGTTCTTTGGTTCCACAATAGACAAAAAGGCATTAAAGGCAAAGAAAGTTAGATGTTCATACCTGACTGGAGGCTTGACGACTCTTCTTTCTCTGTTGGGGGCTAGAGCATTTGATGTGGAGACATTCTGAGTTGAGCATTCAGCTTCCTGGTTGGGATCACCTTCTCCATTGAAAGTCATATGGGAAGATGAGTCGTTGAAGTCTCCACAGATGTTGTCGTCATGCTCATGGTTCCCAGAAATGGATTGTTGTTCATTATTCATGGGAACTGGTGGAGGAGCCATTGGAGGGTTCCGAGCAGCAGGACAGGAACTGGGTGGAGTGACATCTTCATCTGGATCTTCTTGATATGACTTGGGAAATGGGTCTTCAAAGGAATTGGTGGTGTTCTGCACAATCTTTCCAAGTGATTTTTCATTAAAAATAACATGAACACTTTCTTCTACCTTTTTGGTCCTTTTGTTGAAGACTTTGTATGCCTTGCTCCCGGAGGCGTATCCAATGAAGATTCCTTCATCACTTCTTGGGTCGAATTTGCCAAGATTGTCCTTCCCATTGTTGTGCACAAAGCACTTGCATCCGAACACTCTCAGATGTGAGATGTTGGGAACTCTTCCTCTTAGGAGCTCATAGGGTGTCTTTTCTGTGATTGGGCGAAGCATGGCTCGATTGATGATGTAGCAAGCTGTGTTGATCGCCTCAGCCCAAAATGATTGAGAGAGTCCACTTGAGATCAGCATATTCCGAGCCATGTCTTCCAAAGTTCTGTTCTTCCTTTCCACTACTCCATTTTATTGAGGAGTGTATGGTGCAGAGAAGTTGTGATCAATTCCATGCTCACTGCAAAAGGTTAGAAATTCTCCATTTTCGAATTCGGTACCATGGTCAGACCGAATAGCATTGAGTGAACAATCAAGAGATTTTTCTAACAGGGGAACCAGATCTTTAAAGCGGTCAATAACTTCACTCTTAGATTTAATAAAGATGGTCCAAGTAAAGCGAGAGAAGTCATCGACAAGAACAAAGATATACATGTTCCCTCCTAGGCTCTGAACTCTCATGGGTCCACACAGATCCATGTGGATGAGTTCAAGAGGCCTTGAGGTGCTTACCATGTTTTTGGACTTGAAGGAACTACGAGCCTCTTTACCTTTTACACAGTCAGAGCACAGTTCCTTAGATGTGCCACTTAGCTTTGGCAGCCCTCTGACTAGCTCCTTTGAGTGTAGCTTTTGAATCAGCTTGGTGCTAGCATGACCGAGGCGTTGATGCCACAAATCAGCTTGGTCATTCACAGTTGAGAGACAAAGTTTCTCCTTGGGAACAAAGGATGGATCAATTATGTAGACATTGTTGAATCTTTTCCCTTTTAGGATGATTTGTCCCAAGGAGTCAAGGACTGAACATTCGTTTGATCTGAATCTAACTTCATTGTCTCCTTGATCACACAGTTGTGACACACTTATTAGGTCAAAACCAAGATTATCAACAAGGTGAACTTTGTTTACCTGAATGTGATCGTTGAGTTTCACAGTTCCTATTCCACAGATTTTCCCTTTGCTTTTGTCTTCGAAGGATATGTTCCCTCCTTGGAGAGGTTGAAGAGAGGTCATTTGATTTCTTCTTCCAATCATATGGCATGAGCAACCACTGTCGATGTACCATGGTTGAGGTTGCCTCTCTTCTTTCTGCACATAAGGGAACTAAGAATTCTGAACCCAGCGAAGCTTGACTTTACTGGGGGGATTAGCATTGCGAGTCTGTGAATAACCAGGGAACTGGTTCCTTTCATGGTAATGAGTACTTTTCTCCTTTTCAAAGTTCCTTTTCTCAGCACAATCAGTGTTGTAATGACCATTCTTACCACAGTAGGTACACAAACGATTGTAAACAACATGTCCATATTTTCCTTTTCCTGGCCTAAAAGGTTTTTCAGTTTTCCTTTTGTTAAAATCAACATTGTTTCTAACCTTGCTATGGGCCATGTCAATATATCTTTTGTGAGCAAATGAATTGGTGAACCATTGGTTTTCAGGAACCATCTTTTCTTTTCCCTTTGGTTCCTTCTTAGGACTTTGAGAGCCTTCATTGAGACGTTTGGCAACCTCAGCCTTATTCTCAAGGACCATGATCTTCTCTGATAGGAATTGATTCCTATCACGAGAAGTGGCAAGAGCAATACTGAGATTCTCATTCATCTCAACAAGTTCTCGCCTAGCCTTTTCTTCTTCAGCATCATTGTTGCCTTTATTATTGACATATCCTATTCCATGGCGTTGTCTCACAAAAACAGTTTGATTTATCGTTTTTTTCATTAATGGAATCAGTGAGAATGTCTAACCTATCAATTATGGATTGAAGCATGTCATTTCCAGGTGGGTTAGCATGCAAGGGAACTTTGACAGAGTCTATGCTAGTTTCATCACAAGATTTGCAAATTTTAAGGTGACTAGCATGCACATTTCTAATATCAATGAGTTTGGAGTGAGTTTCAGCTAGGTCTTTCTCAGTTTCATCAAGTTTTTTACTCCAAACAGAATTCTCGACAGTCAAGCAAGCAATTTCGTCTTCACAATCATCTAGTTTCTGTTGAAGGGAACTGGTTTCCTTTTCTAGTTTCTTTATGATCTTAAGAAGTTGTTTCTTATCACAGTCAACTAGGGATTTTAAGAGATCGTCAGAAGTTACCTCAAGGTCTTCTGAGTCGCTTGAGTCTCCTTTTGCCATGAGACATCTCCCTCCAGAGAAGCCACTCAGATCCAGTTCCTCATTTGAGTCTTCTCCCCATGATGCTACGAGAGCCTTCTTTCTTTGAGGTCTTTCCTCTTCCTTGGACTCTTCTTTGTTGGGACAGTTCTTAGGGTAGTGTCCCTTCTCCTTGCACTCGTAACATGAGACTTCCTTGAGATCTCTTCTTGGTCCATTGTGAGAGGAACTGCCCTTTTGGAACCTTCCCTTCATAAAGAATTTTTTGATGTTCTTTGTGAAGAGGGTTGTTAGTTCGTCCTCCTCTTCTTCAAGGTCTGAGTTCTCTTTCTCCATCTCGAGCCTAGAGAAGGCTTTGGAGATCTTGAGGGCAATTCCTTTTTCCAGTTTCTTGTCGGCATTGGCTTTGATGTGCTCTCCTTCTTCAACCTCCAGTTTTCCTATGACTTGGGTCAAGGGAAGTGATTGGATGCCTGGAGTGTTCTTCATGATTCCCTTCAGAAGGGTGAACTTGGAGTTGAGTCCATTGATGACCACTAGGGACTTGGAAACTTCATCAAGATCGACTTCCGCCGCTGTTAGCTTTCCAATCAATCTATTGAAGCGGGAGTAGTACTATGAGATTGTCTCAGTTTCCATCATTTTGAAGGTGTGGTATTCTCCTTCCAAAGCAAACTTTCTGCTTTGCTTCAGTTCCTCACTTCCTTCATGCATCTCCTTGAGAGCTTTCCACATCTCCTTGGCCGTTTTGATGCCTATGACCTTGTCCATGTCCTCTCTGTCCAATCCATTGAGGATGAACTGCCTAGCCTTGGCATTCTTCTCCATGATAACATAGTGTTCTGGTTTCCAATCTTCTTCCTTCATGGTGAGGTCAACATAGCCATCTCCATTTTCGACTATCCTCCAGCATTGGTAGTCGTTGGTCTTGATGTGGCTTTCCATGCACTTTTCCCACCATGTTTCTTCTCCTTTCTTTCGGAGATGTGGCTTGTTGGTGGAGATTCCGAGCTCAAACTTGCTTGGTTGAGACATGATCTGCAAACTTAACAAAGATCTAGAGCTTTTCCTGCTCTGATACCAATTGTAGGATCGTGATTGTTAGATAAAAAATTAAGGAACTCAGAATATCAATTCTCAATTCATTTCGCAGCGGAAATAAACAATCAAACAAATGACCAGTTCCTTATAGTGGAAACCTTTGATTGCCAACTCGCAATCCAGGATAAAAACCACTACCTTTCTTTCGAAAGGATTTCAAAGTCAACTTCTTGATTTCTTATCTCTTTTGGTTACAGCTTATCCTAGGAATGAACACACAGTTCCTTTGCCTTACACACAGTTAGGCAATCCTAGATAACTTAACACAATCAATAATCAATCCAAGAAACAGACTTTCGCACCTAGGAACTATCACTTACAGTCACAGGAACTTAGCACTCAGCTCTTCTTCCTTGACTGGTTCCTCTTGATCTCGGTTTGCTTTGATGATCTTGTTTGGAGCTTCACACTAAATATTTGCTAATGAGTGTGAGTCGTGTTTTTGTGCTCGAAGATAACCCTTGGGTTAGTCTTCCTTTTATAGAGGCTTCTTCGCAGCTCGATCCTCTCTGGGTTCCCACAGATTGAGCTTGCCCTAGATTGAGTGGTTCTCCTTGATTCACGTTGTTCTTGGTATGTGCAAACAACCTAGGCAGCTCTGAATCTCTCTTGGTTGGTCAACTACCTCAGACGATCCTTGCAATGTCATTGTCCAAACGCTTTCGTCCGAGGTTGACTAAGTTGGCCGCTTGGGAACCGTCTTCTGGACAGCGACGTCTTCATGTCCTGTCGCTTTCATCGTCTCTGTCCGAGGTAGAGGTTCTCTAGGCATCTTGTTCTTTAGCTCTTGGACCTTGGCAGGATTTTGGAAGCTTCGGACAAGTCGTTTTCGACTCCTTTTGTCCGAGGTTGTGTGTCCCCAGATTTCTCGGGAATCGCAATGTCGCAAGCTTCATTTCTGGGCACACCTGGGTTCCTCTGGATTCTTTCAGCTGTCTTGTTCCTTTGGTTTCCTAGTTCTGTTTGGCTTTCCTGCCTTTGGTAAATTCTTGTGATTCCTTAAAACACATCTTTGTGATAAAACATTAGTATCATAATATTTGTCATCTTCAAAAGTAGAGAAACTGAGGAACGGAACTCTCAGGGGAACCCAAGTTCCAGAGTTCCGTTTCCTAACAACCACCCAGGGCATCTTAGCAGACGAGATCAGAGCAGAGGTGTTGTTGAGTGTGAGCCAAAGATCTTTCCTTTCCTATGCTTGGTTAGATGCATAAATAAAGGAAACCAAAATTTGGGAATACAAAAATTGAAAGGAGATTCTACATTGCAAAACCTGAGTAGTTTCTAACTCTACCGTGTCAACAGTAATAGAGTTCTTCCAAAATAACCAAATTCTGCCATTGATACCTATACAATTAGTGATTCTGTTCTAGCCTTTGAGTAGCGCTCTTGAGATGGCTTCTGCTTTCTGCTCACGCACTCTTGTCTCCAAAATGGCCAGCATATCAACATTATGCTTCTTCACAAAATCTTCCACAAAAAAAGGGTTTTGAGGGGCCTTGGAGTCCCCTGATATTCCAACTAGCTATGATAATCTTACTCATTGGGAAGGATTGAGTCTGGATCAATGCCTACCCCATGGCCACTAACGCCTTCAATATCCTCACTCAAAGCTGTGAATTTTGATGCTGTAACAGAGGGGACACCACTTTGCTCGGATATCAATATTCCTTTGTCAAAAATATGTTTTGGTGAACTTCTAACTTTCTTCCATTCCTGCCTTTCTGCTCCCTTAGAAGTGCCAACTTGTGGTGCTTGTGTTGTCTTCGCAGCAATAGTGATGATATTGTCTCATGGATTTGATGCAAGATTCTTAGAGTCTCTTTTTGCCCATATTCTATTAGGACCACAGTTGCGCTGCAGAAATCGAGCTGAGGGTGGTCTAACATTTGAATTGTGGCATCTTCCAGTTTCATGGCCATAAACCAAGCAAGTCTCGCACTTGGCTGGCATCCATTCGTACTGGACTAATTGTGAGATGATATCTCCATCTTCACCTTGGAATTTGATTTCATTCCTGAGCTCGAATTTGGCTGATACTTCAATTAGGATGCGGGCAAACGATAATCTCTCTTGATTTGCCGTAACCTTATCAATAAACACAGGCTTGCCAATAGCACTCCCTATCTTCTCAAAGAAGTCTTCGGACCAGAACCGTACATCTAGATTAGGCAGATTAACCCAAACCTGCGTGGTTTCAAAGCTAGATGAGTCAAGCTTAACACCTTCAGTCCATCTCTTCAGTACCAGAGGTTTGATCACACCAATAAGCCATGGTCCCCTCTCCATAACCCATTGTATTTCCTTCTCGTCGTCAAATTTGAAGATGAAAACCCCATTGTCATTTAAAATGATTTTTGGGGGTTTGATTTCACTCCATCTGCTCAGCACAAAGTTCTGCATAATGTTAAAGGAGATTTTCACCCCAACAACCATGCGAAGGAGACTAAGTTTCCATTGATTGGTATTCTTCTGAATATCTGCCTTTGTGAAATGGATGATGCCATCAACGATTCCATCCACAAAGTTTAGTTTTCTTCCACTCGACACCAGTCGATTCCCAGCAAGTGCTTCACTGTATGAGGCTCTCACTTTGGCGTTTTGGTTATGTGGGGCATGGGTGATTTTCTCATTGGTTGTTGATTGTTGCTTCAGTCCACCAGCCATTGTCGTCTTCTCTACGAGGACATTAGCATCCACAGTGGTATTCAACGCTCTCGATCCGCTTGCCCCTTCAGCATCAGAATCGTCCAAACCCACAGTTGGATTGGCTTCTCCAGTCACTGTTGTAGGCGTAGAGGTGACGATTTTGACGGCCTTAGTAGCTGGCTGATTATCCTTGCAAGCGGAGGCATCCAAATCCCTATTGCTCTGCTCTCTGAGGATCCTGTTGTTCACAATTTTGATGGTCTCAGCAAAGACGCTGATGGGAGATGGTGAAGGGGAGCTGGGGGGAGAAGGCCCCTTGTCCTTCGATCTGGTGCTCATCCTTGCTGCGGTCTTCTTCTTCTCCATGGAGGAGCTCGGCGGCCGCCGCCGCCCCTTGTTGGGCGAAGCCACTCAGGAAAACCTAAACGAGATCTCACTTTTTCTTCCGCGCGTGAGGCGCGTTCTTTTCACTACTTGTAATTAAAACGTAATATTAAATACACATGATTTTGTTGATTTTTTTAATTAAAAAAAACAGAAATTCAAATTTCTTGGATTTTCAGTTCCTTCCAAACGAATCATTTTCAAATTACGTATGGGGTGAGTAAGATTGTATTCCCCGTATTTCTCATTATTTAGAATTTAATAAGTATGCTTTTTCATTTTCTATGAAATACAATTCACATAATATAGTTTTACAAAAAGTAATTTCTCAGAAACTGCACTTCATATATTCAATTTTTTTTTTCAAAGTAGTCCTTAATTTATAATTTAATTTACCCTGTGAATTCTTAAGCTTGTTGAATTCTAGTATATGGCACTTAGAATCTAAAATGAACAAGAGATCTCAAACCCGGCTCCAAAATGTGCCAAATTTGTGAAAATATTGATCAACGACAAATTAAGCTACATTTAATGTGAAGAAGTAATTCGTAGTGACGGAATTAGAGGATGAAATTAAATGGAAAACCGATCTTAATTAACTCAAACTTGAGAAAACAGATCTTAATGTGAGGAAGTAGTTCTTAACGACAAAAATGGACGTTGTTATATACACTTCCTAAATACTTTAGACATACTCAAAATATGTGGGTGTTTCTTTTGTGCGCCTTGTAAGTGCTCGGAAAGGGTACATTAAGTGTTAGAAAGAAGGGTTGCACGTTGATCAATTTTCGGTTGTCTTGGATATCAATTGAATCGTGTTTTGAACACTTTCCAAAATTAATATTTTGACCCTATACTTGTTGCCTCGGGTTACACGAAATCTGATCCGGGATAAGACAATCGCACCTCTAATGATTCAGGCAAATCAAAAGAGAACACTTGAAGTTTTCGGTTTTGTTCGATTTGAGAGATCGTTATATCTCGCATAGCCAAAACTTGCCCCAAACCCTCTCTTATATAGAACATAGGAATTTAGGCAGTTATAAGTCGGTTTAGGAGGTTAAAAAGTAGTTTTAGCGATTAAGTTAGTTAAAAATCCGTCAAAAACCGCCAAAACTTCCTTCCCGGCAAGAGGCACGGTTTGTGACAAACCGTGCCTTCCTTCAGAGAGCCAGAAAACGAGTTCTGGGACATCGCACGGTTTGTGACAAACCGTGCCACAAACCGTGCGGCCTTACAGTGGCCAAATTCGGCCTCTGTTCTGTTCTGCACGGTTGTGGTCCATGGTGCACGGTTTGCCACAAACCGTGCACACCCTTAGGACCCCGGAAATCACCCTCACGGTATCCGCCTCTTGAACCCCGACACGTTACGTAACTCCGAGTCTGAATCCACGCACACGAGTGTGCACTCCGCACTCCCGAACCTCGTTATGCGCCGAACGAACTCCTTAAGTCTTGAGCGAATCCCGACTACACTAAATGGCCGATGACACTAAAATCACCAACATTTCTCCCCCATTTTAGTGTAATCCTTGATTCACTATACATACATCAAACACAAACTCATGCATAAATGAAAATGTCCTTAGGATTGAATTTCCACATTAATGTAGTACACATTCCAAATAATCGAGAATCAGGGTGTCCAAAGGATTGAACCCATCAACTCATTTGACTACCTGAAGATACAAACACACACAAGTTTCTACACTACTTCAAGTGCTAACTTGACACTATTCTAGCCATGTGTCCTTATCCATTCACGAACGCATACAAAGCCAAACTCGGGCTAGTTGAAGCGGCACCACTTCACGCTCGTATAGGTGGATTCTTATAATCATGCACCTGCAAATGCATTTTTCCAAAAGATCCATTAAGAAGAGAATCTTCAACCTAACTTTACTTGCAGGTCCGAGCACATACCTTGGGATGAAGTATGAACATGTTCTCCAAACTCTAAGTGTAGGCTTTCCACATTGAATTCAGCCTCTAACGTCATATTATAGGGGAATTGGGTATCCTACCATTAGAGATTTTAAACGGGCTTTAAACCCATCCTGATAGCCGACTTGATCACCAAGTCCCTGGCTAACCCCTTTGTCAAGTGGTCCGCCAAATTTTGTTGAGACCGAACAAACTCAATAGTAATCACCCCATGAGTGATCAACTCACGTACCGCGCTATGTCTAACGCCCAGGTGTCGCGACTTACCATTATACACTTGGCTATAAGCCTTAGCCAAAGTAGCTTGACTATCACAATGGATAGAAATGGGTGACACCGGTTTCGGCCACAAAGGAATCTCGTAGACTAAGTTCCTTAGCCATTCCGCCTCTCTACCGGCAGCGGCCAATGCTACGAATTCTGATTCCATAGTCGAACTTGTAATCCAAGTTTGCTTTTTAGAAGCCCGTGAAATGGCACCTCCCCCAAGCAAGAATATCCAACCACTAGTAGAAGAATGATCTTCTATATTAATGATCCAACTCGCATCTGAATACCCTTCTAGAACCGAAGGAAATCCGACATATGACAAACCATAATTCATGGTTCCCTTTAATTACTTGAGTACCCGCCTTATTGCTTGCCAATGATGAGTACTAGGATTACTAGTGTATCTACTCAACTTGCCTACCGCATAAGCAATATCCGGCCTTGTGCTCGTCATGGCATACATTAAGCATCCAATCACTTGTGAGTACTCGAGTTGTGATACAGCTTTACCCGAATTGGACATAAGCTTCACACTCGGATCCATAGGAGTGCTAACCGGAGAACAAGTCTCATAATTGAACTTCTTAAGCACTTTCTCAATGTAATGAGATTGTGACAAAGAGAGTCCCTTATTCTCACGTTTGATCCTAGTACCAAGGATCACATCCGCCTCTCCCATGTCTTTCATGGCAAAGCTTGATGACAAAAAGGCCTTTGTAAGGTCCACTTGTTTTTGATCTGTACCAAAGATCAACATGTCATCAACATACAAGCAAATGATTACTCCATTACCGGATTTATCAAATTTGCTATATACACACTTGTCCGACTGATTTAACTCGAATCCGCTCGACAAGACAACCTCATCAAATTTTTGATGCCACTGCTTAGGTGCTTGCTTTAGCCCATACAATGACTTTACCAACTTACACACCTTATGCTCATTACTGGGCATAATAAACCCTTCAGGTTGCTTCATGTACACCTCCTCCTCCAAATCACCATTTAAGAATGCCGTTTTAACATCCATTTGGTGAATCACAAGATCGTTAATAGCCGCCAAGGCAATCAACAACCTAATGGTGGAGATCCGAGCAACCGGAGCATAGGTATCGAAATAATCAATACCTTCCTTTTGTCTAAAGCCTTGGATAACCAATCGAGCCTTAAACTTGTCAATAGTACCATCGACTTTCATCTTCCTTTTGAAGATCCACTTGTAGCCCAAAGGCTTGCAACCCGGTGGGAGATCCGTTAAAACCCGATAGGCAGTTATAAGTCGGTTTAGGAGGTTAAAAAGTAGTTTTAACGGTTAAGTTAGTTAAAAACCCGCCAAAAACCGCCGAAACTTCCTTCCCGGCAAGAGGCACGGTTTGTGACAAACTGTGTCCCAAACCGTGCCTTCCTTCAGAGAGCCAGAAAACGAGTTCTAGGACACCGCACGGTTTGTGACAAACCGTGCCACAAACCGTGCGGCCTTACAGTGGCCAAATCTGGCCTCTGTTCTGTTCTGCACGGTTGTGGTCCATGGTGCACGGTTTGTCACAAACCGTGCACACCCTTAGGACCCCGGAAATCACCCTCACGGTGTCCGCCTCTTGAACCCCGACACGTTACGTAACTCCGAGTCCGAATCCACGCATACGAGTGTGCACTCCGCACTCCCGAACCTCGTTATGCGCCGAACGAACTCCTTAAGTCTTGAGCGAATCCCGACTACACTAAATGGCCGATGACACTAAAATCACCAACATTAAGAATTTAACAAATGGTATTTCTATAGTTTGGATTTTACTGACACCGCCATGTTAAGATGTACTGTACTTGGCATGAAATACAAATCAAAATCATATTAAAGGCTAAAACTACAATATTAATAACTTGATGATAGAAGATTAGTTGTACTATGCTAAAACCCAAGTAATAATTTCCTACAGTTGACCAATGATCATAAAAAAAAAAAAAAAAAAAAACTTCTACTATCAAAAGCATGTGAGTAGTTTCCTACAAACAAACACATCCTCTCCATGTTTTCGTGTCTGGAATTAATCAAATTTAACAGCTAATCAAGGTATTATAGAGATCAATCTACTATACATATATAAAACTGGAACCTAATTACACCACATGATACTCTCTCATTAAAATCGTCGTATGTCATTTTATGTTTTTTTTCACTTTTTAATAATAAATTAAATATTTTTATTCTAAACTTATCACTAATCTCTTCCTAATTTAAATATAAGTAAGCACAAAGATTAAAAGTCTAATTTTTTTAATTATATACAAATCCAAATTTTACTAATTATATAGGAATCTAAAATTTCCTGAATATATAAATAATTAAATATAAAATTATAATCTGAATTTGATTTTGATATCAATATTATCTAGATTTATACAAAATTAATATCAATATTAATTTTAATCTATAAACCTATTAGTTATGAATTTCATTTCCCAAGACCTCACGTACACATGACAAGAATAAAAAGAACATCATTAAACTAAAACTAATCTGTGCTGTACGTTAATCCTTCCTTGTGTGTCATATTTGATCACTAGAACCTGCCATTTTTGTTACACCTTAATTAATCCTCTCTCTCTCTCTCTCAAACGAAACACCTTTCTTGTTCTCTTACATTCTCATACCCAGAAATGGCAGCTTAACCAACACAAAAAGCACCCTAAAAAACCCAGAGAAGTGCAAGATGAGCACCCACCTCTTCTTGCAGTACTTGTTCATCACCATCATCACACTCTCTGTTTCAACAGCAGCAACAGACAACGAACTTCGGGTGTTAGAATCAATCAAGAAGTCTCTAAATGACCCCATGGATTACCTCAAAGAGTGGCAATTCCCGCCAAATCAAACCAACACCGAAGCCCCGCCAACACACTGCAGCTGGACAGCCATTTCCTGCAACTCCAACGGCTTCATCGAAACCCTAAACCTCTCCAACATGAACCTCAACGGAAGCATCTCAGAATCAATCCAACTCCTCACAAGCCTCTCCTCCCTTGACCTCAGCTTCAACAACTTCGTGGGCCCCTTCCCCACCGGCCTCGGCACCAATGCAGTGGGCCTGGCCTACCTTAACGCCTCCAGCAACAACTTCGTGGGCCCCATCCCCGACGACATCGGCCACGCGGCCTCCCTAGAGACGCTGGACCTCCGCGGGAGCTTCTTCGAAGGCCCGGTTCCCATATCATTCAAGAACCTCAAGAAGCTCAAGTTCTTGGGCCTCTCAGGGAACAACTTGACTGGGCGGATCCCTGCTGAGCTCGGGGAGTTGTCGTCGTTGGAGACGATGATCCTGGGCTACAATGCCTTCGAAGGTCCGATTCCTGCGGAGTTCGGGAATCTTAGTCGGCTGCAGTATCTTGATCTCGCGGTCGGGAGCTTGAGTGGCCAGATTCCGAGGGATCTTGGCAGGCTGAGGAATCTCACCACTGTTTATCTCTACAACAACAGGTTCGGAGGTAGGATTCCTGAGGAACTCGGCAATGCCACGTCGCTCTTGTACTTGGATCTTTCGGATAATCGGATCGCAGGGGAGATTCCGAAGGATCTTGGCGAGCTCAAGAATCTGCAGCTTCTGAACCTGATGTGCAATCAGCTCACGGGGTCAGTGCCAATTGAGCTCGGTGAGCTGCCGAACTTGGAGGTGCTTGAGCTATGGAGGAACTCATTGGTGGGCCCGTTGCCGTTGAATCTAGGCCGCACGAGTTCTCGTCTTCAACGGCTCGATGTTTCGTCGAACAGCTTGTCGGGTTCGATCCCTCCTGGACTATGCGATTCAGGGGAGCTCACCAAACTCATACTCTTCAACAACTCCTTTTCGGGTCCGATTCCGATATCCCTTGCGAATTGCTCTTCTTTGGTACGAGTTAGGATCCAAAACAACCTCATCTCAGGGAGCATTCCACCTGGATTAGGAACTCTTCCTCAGCTACAAAGGCTGGAGATGGAGAACAACAACTTGAGTGGGGAAATCCCGGAGGATTTCTCCCAATCCACTTCACTCTCATTTGTAGACCTCTCACAAAACATTCTTTCTGGGTCTCTTCCTACAGGACTCCTCTCTGTTCCAACCCTTCAAACTTTCATGGCTTCCAATAACCTCTTCGACGGCCACATCCCGAATCAGCTCCAAGATTGCCCCTCGCTCTCGGTTATAGATCTTTCCTACAACGATCTCTCAGGGCAGATTCCGCAGAGCATTGCTTCCTGTGAGAAGCTGGTGAGTTTGAACCTTAGAGGGAACAAGCTAACAGGAACCATACCAACATCACTTGCAAGAATGCCTACATTAGCCGTCCTCAATCTAGCCAACAACTCCCTAACGGGTCAAATACCCGAAAACTTTGGCACCTCACCCGCCCTTGAGACGCTGAATCTGTCATACAACAGGCTTGAGGGCGCGGTTCCTACAACCGGATTGTTCGCCACAATAAACCCGAATGAGCTCGCAGGGAATCCGGGTCTCTGTGGCGGCACACTCACACCTTGCTCACAACATCATGTGGCATTGAGAAGAAGAAATTCCCATGTAAAGCGCATCCTAATTGGATTGTTAGTAGGATTGTCGGTCATTTTGGCACTCGGGGTAGCATTAGTAACCGGCACAATAGTGTATAGGAGATGGTACTTGTACAGCAACTCGGTAGAAGAGTGGTTCAAGGGTAGCAACAAGGAATGGCCATGGAGGCTTGTAGCATTCCAAAGGCTTGACTTCACAAGCGCTAACATTTTAGCATGCGTGAACGAATCGAACGTGATTGGAATGGGAGGATCCGGGATCGTTTACAAGGCCGAGATTCAAAGGCCGCACGCTGTTGTGGCGGTTAAGAAGCTATGGAGATCGTACCGGGGAGACGAGGAAACAGGGGAAGAACACTTGGTGTTGGATGAGGTGAATCTCCTTGGGAGGCTAAGGCATAGGAACATAGTTAAGGTGTTGGGATACCTTCATAACGAAACTGACGTCATGATGGTGTACGAGTACATGCCGAATGGGAACCTATGGTCAGCACTGCACGGGGAGGAGGCTGGGACGGCGTTGGTTGATTGGGTGTCAAGGTATGACGTGGCAGTCGGGATTGTGCACGGACTAGCCTATTTGCACCATGACTGTCACCCGCCGATCATCCATAGGGATGTCAAGTCGAACAACATTCTCCTGGATGTGAACTTTGAGGCCAGGATTGCTGATTTCGGGTTGGCAAAGACAATGCTGCAGAAGAGCAAGGCGGTTTCGATTGTTGCAGGAACGTATGGCTACATAGCGCCTGGTAAGTTTTCATGTTGGAATATAACTTCTCACATCTAAAGTTTGGACATAACTTGTCTATTGTGTCCACACGACCTCTATGGGTCCACGGATTTTCACATTTCCTATGATATCATTTTTCCTAGTCCTAAGAAAGTTCTTGCATGAGTATATCTAACATGTTCAAGTTGTGTTTTTGGTGTTGTAGAATATGGATATGCGCCTAAGATAGACGAAAAGAGTGACGTCTATAGTTTTGGAGTGGTGCTTCTTGAGTTGGTAACGGGGAAAATGCCGGTGGATCCTTCTTTTGGGGAGTCAATAGACATTGTAGAATGGGTTCGACGGAAGATTAGGGGAAATGGAGGACTAGAGGAAGCTTTGGATGAGAGTGTAGCAGGGCAGAGCAAGCTTGTTCAAGAAGAGATGCTTCTCGCCCTGAGAATCGCAGTTCTATGTACCGCAAAGCTACCTAAGGATAGGCCGTCTACAAGGGATGTATTAACAATGCTAAGAGAGGCGAAACCCAGAAGGAAAAGCGTATGCAACAATGGTCACAAAGCAAATAGTGAAAGGTCTGAAAAGCCAGTTTTTAGTACCACACCTCCAGAAACTGGTCATTTCAGAGATTGAGGGTGCTTTCATTTCTTCTAAGATTTCAATTGGTTGTGCATAATTTGTTCTTAGTTTCCTTTGGTTCTTCACTTCATAGTTTGTGTAGTTAGAGTAATGGGCAACAACGGAGTTGTTCACTTTCTCATATGCTTGAGACAATCATTTGTATACAGGGTATATTAGTATAAATTGTAGCTAATTGATTTTTCGGAAATTTTGTATGGTATCCCTAAACTTATGTAAAATTCGTGAAACAACCAAGGGTTTGGAAAATTTTGTACGGTACCCTGATGTTTTAAATGAATTTTACATAGTGCCCAGACGTCTTGTCGCCATTAATTAATGCGTTAACTCTAAAAACAAAAAAAAGGTCGTTAAATTGAGTGAGTGTATGCTTCACTGTACATCCAAACCCCGACCAAGAGAAATCATGAAGACGATCGGCCAAGGGTTTATGGTTGTGTTTTGGGTGGTGGAGGGGGTAACGGTTGCTGCTTGAAGGAGGAGGAGATGCGTTGTTCTGGGGCGACGAGAAGTGGGCTTGCAAAACTCGGACGATAAGGGGCCGATAGAAGACGACGGATGAAGGGCGATGATGGTGCGGTGTTGGAGGCGACAAGGCGAAGAAAGTGGTTGTGTTTCAGGTACATATTTAGGATGGAGTTTCGAATTTGCGGTTTTCAATTTTAGGGTTCGAAATTGAAATTGGGGTTTTTTCAAATTTGATTGAGGAATTTTGTAGATTTTGATTGAAATTGAAATTAAATTTGAGGGTTTTCTAATTTGATTGACGAATTTTGTGGATTATAGTTGAAATTATCTAGAGTTAATTTGTGGATTTGTATTGAAATTGAAATTTAGGGCTCGTGTATTTTGATTGAAATTGAAAATTAGGGTTATTTAGGGTTTGTGAATTGAAATTTCGGAATATTTTATCGATATTGGTAAGCTTGCAAATGGAAGTATAGGATAAGGTTGATATGCTATGATTGTTGAATGTTATCTTCTGATGAACTTAGTGATAATCTCAAGTTATATCTAGGGTCCTCGACTCCCCAGCTTTGGTGCAAGACCACCTCGCCGTTCAAACCCCCCGATTCCTCGTCGAATATGCACGCATCCCGCTCGACCCCTCCCTCGATCATCCCACTGGGCACCGTCCACGGCCAATCCGAGCCCCATTGAAGATTCCACACACTGTTTGGGTGCGCAAAGTTTGAAACTTTCCACTGGTATGTTTCATTCATTCCAATAATTTGTTCAATCGCCCCCTTCTAGTCTCGTTCTCCGCAAAGCCCTAATTTTGTTTAATTAGAAATCAATATCCTCTCTCTGTTGTATTTGTATGCAAGAAATTCAAGCCTGACATGTCGGATTACATCTCCGAAGATACTCTGCTCCTGATCTTCAAGTACTTGCTTGTTGAATCCTTGCTGCGATTTCAAAGCGTATGCATCACTGACGATTTTCCAAACACTTTGTTTGACTTACTTTTGTACAAATTACTAATTTGCTACGTGCTATTAATTTAGGGGGGTTTCATCAAAATTGATCAATGAATGTAGCTTTATCATTGTTATTGAGGAAAAGGTTAATTCGAATCATGAGTCACCGTTTTGGGTTTTTAAAGCATATAACTTCAGTTACATAGAGATCTTATTAGTTTTTCAGCAAATGGTATATAGCCATTTGTTTGAAATGCAAATATTGGGTATCAAACTTATCAGCACAAATTATGCTATGCGTCTTTGTCTCATTTACATTATGCCTCCTTTGTTTTGTTATCCATCTTTGTGTAGTATATCTTGTTAAAAGCTATGAAATTGAGAGATACTAAAGACTCTTACATAGATGATGTATATATCTTTGTTTTATTTTTAGCCTATTAGCTCAAATGGTATAGCAATATGTTATACACATCGATGTGGGTTCGAACCTCACATAGGCTACAAATCCTAAATGTGGTATCTCATATCATGCTTGATTTATACATGCTAAATTAAGGACATGCACTTAATTTACTTAAATTGTTTACGATTTGAATAAGCCTATGTGGGATTCGATTAACGACCAAAGATAAACATATACTTATTACATCAAGGAAATTTATATTAGGATCATGCTTTACAAGTTCCTAAGAGCAAAAAGAAACCTACTTCCTTCATGCCAACAAACGAAGCCAAAAAAACCCAACATTCACCTCATCTGCCATCATTTAAGCTTTGTTGCATCACTTGGCAATCATCCAGAACTCACAGATGAATGAATACTTAGGCTTTTCATCACCACTTGACATTGAATTAGAAAACTAAAGAGAAGATATGTTTTTATTATCCGTATTACTCTCATATTCAGTGGCTTTTGAGATTTTATCAAGTGTTCATTTCCACCAGTAGGCTGAACAAAAGCAACGGGTTTTCCATTCTTAAGATGATTCATATATACAATAACTACATCAATTGATGCATGTAAATATGTTAATGATCTCAAATCCAAACGGTTATTGTAGAATACTCCCTCTCTATAAAAAAGATTGACATTCTAGAATTTGACACACTTATTAAGAAATACAATGATTATCCTATATTCTCATTTTTTTTAATTTACAATTATTTAATAATCCAACTCAATTGTAACCAATAAACATAGAGAATTTGTATAAAAAGAACCAAAAAATACAATTTTCGGTGTCAAGCCTCGTAACTCACCAATAATTATTACCTAAACACTTTAAATGACAATCTTTTTCTTATAAAAATTTTAGGCTAAAATGACAATCTTTTCTATATGGGGGAATACTTATTTATGATCAACTTTATCCCTTAGGTATGCACATGATGGCTCAAGTATCCTACTAAAACTTACCTCGTGTGAGTAGACACTCGTGTTATTTCTCCAATGAACTGATGATTTATGATGCATATAACTAGTAAATTTGACAATAAGAATGAAATCTAAAACCTTACATATGCACATCAAGTTTCCAAGGAGGAAAATGAACCGATCATATTCCAGTAAACAAACAGACCGAAACTGAATCATAAAAAGCATTTAAGATACTGAATTATAAAAATCATTTTATCTTAGAAACCTAATCCAAAAAAAACACTAAAATTTTGAAATCCTAAATTGAAATTCAAAAGCCCTAAAATTTACCTCAAATTGTAGAAACTTTGTACAATTGAACAACCAAGTAGCAGCGGTGTTGCTTGACCACCGCTAAAAACGTCGTCGGACCACCTTCAGCGCCTCCCTCTAGTCGCATCATTGACCAGCTTTGTCCTCTCTCTATACGCATATCATCGTCCTCCATCACCACCATTGTCGACCTCCCTCACCACCACAGTCGCTTCCACATGCAGCAATCTGCTCCTACTCGCCTTCTCTGCAACTCATCCATCTCTTTTACTTATTTGCCTCTTTCCTCCTCTTTGCCTCTATCTTCTTATTTGCCTATTTCCTCCTCCCCCGACCACCATCTCGGAGCCAGGAGCAACCGGACAAACGAGAAGACTCTACGGTTGATCGTCTCTCGACGAGCCACGACCAGTTACCAGCGAGTCTCTGCCAACATCGATTGTCTTCAAGCATAGAGTAAGCACAACTTCTCTCCCCTTTCTTATGTTCTCTTTTCTTCTTATCAAAAAGCAACTTAACATTTTTGTAAGAGCAATCGAACGGCAAGGTCATGTAGCAAAATAAATGTGAAGTTGAGGGTTATCCTGTGAAATTGTGCATACGTGTGGGCATTTTACGAAAATGGCAATAGTATAGGGGCACCACACAAAAATTCCGTTGATTTTTCATAACTAATTTATGCCTTCGTATTCATACAACATATAGTTGGCTTTGAAGATCGTGACACAAAAGAATGTGCTTAACCCATAAGTGCAGACAAAAGAAAGCCCAGCAAGAAAGAAAGAAAAAAGCAGAATTCTCCTCATAGTACAAATATGGGCAAACATCTGGAAATATCAAGTGGTTTTATAAGGGGTTCTATAAAGAGAAATATCAACCCATACCCCCTTTCAATAACTCATTTGTAATTCTAACCTATACTCTTTGTTTTTTGCAAATATATCCCATCCAAAAAAAATTGTAAAATACCCCCTCCCCCCAAAAAAAAGATAAACTAATATTAGAATTTTCTTTTCTTTTTTGGAAAATAAAATATGACATGACATGAAAATATTTTTAAAAAAGTTAAATTTTCAAAATTTAAACTTTTTTGAAATTGAAAATAAGTTAAAATTCAAAAGGTGATTTTTTTTGCAAAAAAAAAAAAGATTTTCCTAGTTCCACATTTCTCTTTCTCTCAGATTCCTAGAACCCTAAATTTGGTTCTGCATTTACCCTCTCCACCCAGCTCTGCCGTCACCTCCACTTCCTCCTCTTTCTTTTCCTTTGACTGTCGCCTGTTTCTTTCATCGGAGGAGGGGGGTTCTGATTCTTCCTCTCATGCAGCTCCGTTGCTTCTTCCGATTACGTCCATCTCTTTTGAGAGAGAGAGAGAGAGACTAGGGTTAGGGTTGGGAATGGGAGCAAGACGGCGCCGTTTGGGAGCTCGTAGTGGCGGATTGACGACGTCGGCGACGAGAACGACGGCTGACATGATGACGACGAAGAGTAGGGAGACGTGAATGCGAAGATTGGGGATGGCGACGGCCATGAGAAGATAATGTGGGAGCCAGCGACGAAGTGGGTGACAACCGGCGCCGACGAGATTGAAATTGAGAGCACCACAAGAAGAGAGAACATGGCTTCCCGCCTGTTTCCGGAGGGAATGGCCTCCAACTCAAATCTTCCCAACATACAACAACGGCAACATCAACCACTTCTACTGCGATTCCAGATCAGACAATCAAACTTGCAATCGCATTCGCTCTTCTTCAATTGAAGCTTACTTCTAGTCGTATACCACCTGCTGCATCGTCACCTTCTTCTTCGCATTCGGAATTCACCTCCCAGATCAAACGCTAGAAGCGAAAGGTTTGCTTAAACATCATCGCGCTCTCTCTTTCAACTATTTATGTGATTTAAACGTGCTTTGACATATTTGAACGAATTTCCAGGCCAAAGATCGGAAATAGGAGATTCTACGGCTCACGAGTATCTCATGGAGCTCGAGAATGATTCCCTTGGCGATCTGTACTCACCAATGTGGTCTCTTCTGAAACCCAGTAGCATGAGAGTGAGAAGCATCACCAGCTGTGAAAGGTAATTTCTAGGTATGACTTCTAGCAGTGAAAGGAACTTTTCTCCCCCTGTTTCCTGATGCTTGACCATGTACTGTTGTTCTGCTTAAATTTTCCACAGAAGAAAGAGACTGAATTGATGATGATCCATGTTGTAGTTGACCTTCTGAAGTTATGGTGAGATGCTTTGCTTATGTCATGCTAATGACATCAATAGAGATCTTCTGAAGTCAGTCATTACTTCATGCCAATTTAATTGTGGGTCTATGACAGGATAGCCAAGTCTATGCAGAGGGACCAGCTAGGCCAACTAGAGGAGTTGCTACAATTGCCATGCTTGTGGGCCCTGATGCTCCCATTGTGTTTGAAAGCAAATTAAGGGGTAGTCATATGGCTCACGTGTATGATTTCTACAAACCTGACCTTGCCAGTGAATATCCGGTAACAATCTATTGATCCTTTAGCATCCAAAATTAACACCAATATTTCTATGACTTATTTGACATTCTTGCTTATAAACGTGACACTAAAGGATGTTATTTGACTCTATCAATAGTTCAACCCAAGCTGAAATCTCAATATGGAACTTATGCTGCTTGTGCATCCAAAATTACGATTTAAGTCGCTAACAATATTCTTGACAAAGTTCTAACAAAACAACACTTTTAGAGAAATCCTATTTGAGCTGCAGAGGTTCTTGAAACATGACATGGTGCTAGTTCATTCCATGATTGCCATTATGTGGGTATAATTTTGCATGCTAACTAACAAATTCATGTATGGATGATGATTTAACTTGTGACTGGTCGTGTTTGCTTAGAGATTATGATTTGTTGGTCTTGAGCTTAACTCATTGGGCAATACATGTATGTATTGACATTTTTTCTAAAGTTAGTTTTATATCTTATGTCAATTGTTGTCTTTGGTATCTTTCTTCTGATATCATTGTGTTTGCAGTGATATTTAAGCTTTTCCTTTTACCAATTGGGCAGGTTTTGCTTGCAGCTTCTTGCTGAAAAGATGCCAGGGCTGTTGGATTTTGATAAGGACCTAGTTCACTTAGAGCAAGCCTCAAAGGTGTGTTCCATGATTTGAGGTTTTGGGCTTGTATAGCTTACATAATTTGGACTTCTAAAAGCTTAATCTCAAATATGTTTATATGAAAAATAATAATAGTTGTATGCACAAGTACCCTAATTCTCAAATATGTTTACTCACAATGGGTCAATGTTTTTTACTCGTGAACCATGAAGATTCAATTGAAGAACTTAGATGAAGAAATGCAAGTTGTGAGTAAAGGTCTCGAAAAGGTTGAACATGAACTTGTTACATCAGTAAATGATGGTGACATCTCTTTGGGCTTTCGGAAGGTTAGGAACAGCTTGATACTCCTCATTTTAGTCAAACTTCTCAGTTTTTATGTTTAGCTCTTAAAAGTTTTTTTTTTCGTATCAGTGTCTTCAAAATCTTCATTATTTATAATTTGTATGAAACAAATAATATCATCCATTTTCTAGTATTACTAATCAGGATGTCTCATAGTTGTACATGGATATGTTTCTAGCACCAACTTGTATTGTCATTTTGGTATGTTGTCTCATATGCTGATTCACTATTGTTTATTGCTTGATTATTTGCCTCGCATTGTAATCTATCTGATGGAAAGTGAGTGGAAAATCACGAGCTAGGTTTGCAATCTATAGGGAACACGCAAAAAAAATCAATGAGGAAGATTTGCAAGGAAGGTTGGATAGAAAGAACTGCATCATTACATGAGCAAATTCTAGTGTTGGATTTTCTGTAGCTGAGGGTCTTGCTTCAAGGTCATATTTGTACTCAGAATTGTAATTGTGTTGTTATAAGGAGGTGTTGTGCTCTTTGATTTTGATGATGAACATTTTCTGGCAATTTGTAGGTTAGTTTATTATGCTGCAATAGATGTAGTGATCCTTATGTTCATGATTGAGGTTTGTTGGGCTCCGATGCTGGCTGCTCTAGATGTTTCACTGTTTACTTCTTGGATTTCAAAGGCTGCTGCCAGGCAAGTAATATGTCTTCTTATAGCTTAGTGTTTATAAATGATGTTGTCTTTGTTATGATTGATCATAAAAAGAAAGTAAGCTGCATAATTTGCAGGAATCTTTTCTACTCTATTTACCTTTGTTCACATTAAGATTAATCTATTTAAGAAAAAAGTCTTTTTTCTTTCTTGTCTTTTTTGTCAAGGCAGTTTTATATGAGTGATAGAAACCATTTTCTAGTTAATCATTGTCTTAGCACCTATTTCTTCATATAATACTACAGATCTTATCTCTTGCGAATTTTATCTGAAGCTTTTGCTAATGACATGTTTCTTTTACTTCTTGATTAATTTTCCCTCTAGTTCCTGGTTTTTTCTAACATCATGTGTAACATAAAATTTGATATGATTTTGCAGGACCTATTGGAGGCCTTGAGTCAGTTAGAAGAAGACCTGAAGGATAAGATCAAGAAAATGAGCTCATTTGACAACTACAAGCAGGAAGTTCTGCTGGGCATCTTGATTGGTCTCTTGTGCAACTGATGTTTGCAGAGTTTAATGTTGTCTTATTGACTAACCTCTCACTCTAGTGTCTTTTAATATTGTATAGGTGACATGATATTATGCATAGTTTAATGCTGCCTTATTTCCTTAGCACTTTAGTGTCTTTCAATGTTGTATAAGCACTTTAGTTGCAAAGAGAATTATCTTGTTTTGCTTTAATGTTATAATCACTCATTAATGAAGTAATTAAACATAAAAAATTATCATGTCATATATTGAGAACTATCCTGTCACCAATACTCATCCGCTAAAAATAAACATAAAATTTCAGTGAATTAGAAAAAAAATCAGTGACAATAACTTATTTTACTTATGTCGGCAGAAAAATTATCACTTGGTAACAGAAGATGTAAGGTTTCATATAATATTACCCTGGTTGACAAGATAATTTGCAGAATGTCCTTATTCATAACTTAATTTTAGTTGTGGGACGATTTGTCGGTAATATACATGATAGATCTTTGACAAGATGCAATAGATTTCCAGGTTAATTATACTTGTATGGTTGTATAGGGAAATGGACTAGTTGTCATGTTGATTCTTTTAGTCAAGAGGTTGCTTCCTTGCGGCAAATGAATTAAGCACTCAGGAAGCATGGTCATCTATGCTGGCATGTTGTGATTTGGAATAAATATGTATGAGACTTGGGATGTGTTTGGCATGACACAAGTTACCTTAAAAGGCTTCAATATCAGCACATTATCACCTCATCTTACTGTATGCCTTACCATACATTAGCAGCATGTCCTACCAAACACACCTTAGTTGAGATTGCATAAGAGTGTGTGGTAGGGTTGTGGTTAACATAATCTTTGTACTTGGTAAACTATATGTCCCAGTGGTGCATTTAGTGTTCACTTCATGATGTAGATCTTAAGAATAATGATAGTAAGACCAATACCATACAGTTACCAGAAATTCAATAGTCAACCTACTAATAAGGTATTTTCTCGGATTGAACAATTACAATGTCGGAATGAATAATTTTGCCACATGGTATAGCTCTATTGTCGGAATGAACAATTACAATGTCAGAGAATTTTATATTTTTGTCACATGGTACAATTGCACGAATTATCATTGGACAAATACTTCATGTCAGTGGTGTTCAGATTTTTGTCACATGGTATATTTGTATTGTTGGAATGAACAAATACAATGTCAGATAAGTTTATATTTTTCATACTATCAACCTTAAACTCTTGTCATCCATTAGAAATTTTATTGTCGATTTTAACGAAATAAATGTCACCAATGAAATTCATTCTACCTATACACAACATAGGTCAAAAGACTCAAATCTAAACATGAACTATTAAGCAAATTAATTACCAAAGAACTTATGTATTATTTCAACATATAAGTGATAAGTTTTTTTTTTCAAAATGTATAATACCTATAAGCAACATATGGTAGTTAAGTTCCAGTTAAATGTCACCAATCATACGTTCAGGCTTACCTACATGGCATGACATGATACATACCATTTAAGTGTCATTTCATACTCGATCAACAAAGATGTTAAGGTCCAATTAAATGACAGTTATGTGTCTGCAAGTTAAATGACAGTTAAATAGAAGTTACATGGTAGTTAGGCAATTAAAAGGCAGTTGTGTAAAAAAATGGGAGGGACATTGACTTTATAATATACATATTATAAAGTAGCATGACAAGATAAGTGTAAGAGGGATGTGGGATGTCTGTTAAAGTACTGATATAGGAGATTCTCTGATACTTACGAAGATAAGTACATCCTTGCCATGATATATAAGGAACTCTGACAGGATATTAACCATACTAACTCCTTTTTAAGAGAGTAAATAATCCGTCATAAATCTACCCCTAACTGTCAACCAACTCCTCTTTATATACCCGTAACTGCCAACCAACTCCTCTTTATATACCTCCTCTTAGTCACATTTCCTCATCTACACCTCTTCCAACATCTTCCTAATCTACACAACTCAACATTTCCTCCTCTTTCTTCCTTCCTATGGATGAACATCCGGCACAACATTGTGTTAAATTCTAAGAATGCGCAAAAACGAATATGTGAAATATCATTAACGAAGAAAATTACATTAACTACTTTCGACTAAATATCAATTCAACTAATTCCAACAACACAAATTACATTAACTACTTTGAAACCATATCGACCATGACTTGCTTCTGTCTTCGAAGAAAAGAAAGTTCACAAGAAAAAGTCATAAGCAAATTACATTAACTAGTTTCAAAAGTAATATGAGTGGTAAGAGATCTTTCAAGAGTTTGGATCTCTTACTACACATATTAACATAATAGACCTTTCAAGAGTTTGGATCTCTTACTACACATTAACAGGATGCGTTCATCATTAAACGAGAAGAAGCATCAACACCAAAAGTATTTGTGATTCAAATAACCATCAAAAGAGTTATTCTAACCAATAAATTGAAACCTGATCATGGGGCGGCTACGGGGTTAGGACAATTTCGTGAGTTATGGCTGAGGGTGCCACAACGTCCACACCTTCTCCTCGGACCCATGTATTCTCCACGTGACTAAAGTTTGCATTTAAACTTTAAACTTTAATGTCACATTACATACTAAAGTTTGCATATAAACTTTAATGTCACATTACATACTAAAGTTTATTGTTGATTTTTGCCCGTTGAAATCACTATCAGTGGAGGATTTTTTCCCATTGAAATCACTATCATTGGAGGAAGATGCGACGCTTTTATTTGTAGTTCTGACATTATTATTCGTAATAATGACATTCTTTTCCGTAAGGCTTACATTAGTTTTCGATAATAGTAAAAACAATCAAGTATGACGTAATAAGTTTTGCCGCTTGTGAATCTTTGGTTTTACATGATTTTGGCTCAAAATTTGTTTAACCTGGAAATGATTTTGTTTTAGTTAAATCTAAAACAAATTGTATACTTTAAAACCTAGAAAATGAAAGAGGAATAATTGGCAAAACGTTGAGTTCAAGATAACTTTTAATAATGGAAATAATTTTGGCTCAAAAGAAGAATAGTTTAGATTAAAAAAAATTATGAGTTCATGGGCTAGAAAAACAAAGCAGTTGAATATACAATGACTTCTAATAATGTTTGAAGACGTTAAACAATCACAAACAAAACTAAAAAAAATAATTAAATTCATTGTCTACCATCTCAATTAACCACGCCTCTCAAGAAACACAGCCAGAAATACAAGCAATGTAGAGGGGTTGTCTCTCTTCAGCTCTTAGATTTGGAGTGCTTCACAAGCCACTCGATGACTGATTCAATGTTGGTTGAGTTCTTCCATGCTATGAGTTGTTTTGATTAGCTATAGAGAGATGATATTTTATTTTATTTCATATATGGATCAAAACTTCTACATTGTCATTTGCTTTCATATATAGCTGCCCCCTTGATAGAGAGCCATTTTAATTAAGCCTTTCAATAATTATAACTAAGTTCTTGATTTCGAAACATTACTTTTTGAAATTAATAAAAGGAACAGGTATGTTAAATTATCTACTTAATAAAGTAATCAAAACTTGAATTTCTATATTGCCACTTGTGTCAATAAAGTAGACTTTTCATCTTTCCCCCTCTCCCACTTCATGTATGGTAGATAATTTTGGATGTTTCACTTTGTTTTTCCTTGTTAAACTCACTTCATTGGAATGCATGCTTCATTGCCCAAAACTGATATCAGATTCTTTTCTCTTTGTAAATGTTCATGTTTCAGGTTTGACTATTCAAGCTAACATGTACTATAAGATGCTCATCAACTGGACCAGTCAAAATTTGAAAGAGACATATATGGCCCATAATACATTTGACTTTAAACATGGTACAACTTGTCGTTATTTTTCCATATTATTTTCTCTTTGTGACCTTTTTCCTGATAATTTCTATTTTGCTTATTTTCAGTAGTTTAATTTTATAGTTGATATGATCATCTTCAGGTTTTATCTAAATCATTAATTTTCTATCTTGAGCTCAGGGGTGGGATTTCTGTGTTGATCATACTATTGAATCAATGTTGGTTGAGTTCATGCATGAGATCATAAAGCATTATACTTCTCTGCCCGTAATCGCCTTTAGATCCTTGGCGTTAACAAATATCAAATATAGCTTGTTATCACATGATTATTTGTAATCTTATGCTAATATGTATGTAATTTAAAGGGTACTGATGATTTTGCTAGAGCTAGCTAATTGGGAATAATTGATAGAGCTAGCTAATTAGGTTTGAGAGGAAAAAATATGAAGTAAAATGATGAATGTATAAATCTCGAGTGTTAATTTTAGTCTTGAGAGGTCTGCGGAATCGAGTGTGCTGTGAAAATAAATAAAAAAATTATGTATTTAACTAATCATACAGTTATGAACAAAGACTAACAGTCTTAACACAAACAACTTCAATCATTAATTTTTTTTGTATCTTTCTATGTGCTTAGCAGGAAAAAAACATCTAAGCAAGCAAAAACGCATTTGAAATGTCAAATGCAAAGGGTAACCAATTGATTAGATGGATAATATATAGGTAGCAAATAATTGATGGGAGTTTAGGAGCTAAATTACATTTGAGTTAGAATTTCGGAAGTCAATTATCCAGATTTTTGGATGGGAGTGAAGGTACTAAATTATTACATTGAGTTAGAATTTAGGGATTGAAGAAGCGGCCACTTAGTTATCTCCTCTTAATTCAAATGTATGCATCAAAAGAGAAGAGAGAAACGAAACAAAAGAAACCAGCTGCAAGTCTCAGCATATTTAGTGGAGAAGGAAAAGTGACAACCACTTGTCAACACTGAATCTACCCTATTATGTGATGATATACACATTTCAGATTAGTTTAGGAGGTTACAAAAAAGTTGAAAGGATCACAAACCACTAGAGCTTGTTATGGAATTTCCTGTTCTTCAAAGCAAAATGAACAGGCTTTTGCAATAGCGATGCCCTACACATCTAGTTTGCTGCTCCTAGAAAAGCAGTTCCAGAAGATTTTCCACCAGCGAGATAATTAACAGACACAGACTGCACAAGACAAATCACAACTTATCTTCAGAATACATGTTTACTGTTAACCCTGTCATCCAAACAGAGTAGAGAGTATGTACCTCAATTTCATATCCTCTTGAAAGGGAAAATGGTTCTTTTTCTCCAACTCCTTTGTTTTTGGCAATAATTTTTTCCAAATCCTACCAAGAAAAATGAAGCACCAACTTTTGTTAGTTCATATTAAAAATGATATTTATAAATTCCAGTAGATGTTCTTCTCCTTTACATGGTTCATGCATATAACCACATTCCACTTGAGCGTTGTTATTTGTCCCGTCAACATAAAGCAAAACTTACCAAATCAGCATTACTATAGATACGAGCGAGTGAAATCTAGTTCTGTGCAAGCCAATGCCGCTATAAGTTTTGTGATAACTCCAATTTATAACATCTGGTTAAAATTTCAAGTGAAACGTTGTTTGTGGGGGGGAGAGATCCTAAAAGACACGTTGAAGTAGCAGGAAACCAAAAAGAAAGGCAATAAAAGAGCTCACCTTTCCTGATAGAGCTTCAAACTCAAGCAGTTCTTCCACAATCTTTTCAAGAACCTGACGGTTTTTCTGAAGCATTTCTTTGGCTTTATCGTATGCTAAATCATACATCTGTTGAAAAAAAACATCAGTCTACTACGGTACTACCACAAACCGCAAGTACACATTCCAAGAGTTAAAACATCGAGTATCTCAAGAGCACAGTGTAAGGCTCCAGCCAAACCTTTTCAACTTTGGATGCCACTTCAAATTCATACTGATTCCCCATACTCAAAGCAGTTACCTGATTAAGTAAGCAAAAAAAAAAAAAAAAGCCATAAATCAAACTGACCCTCTTTACTTTTTTAGTCAATAAAAAATAGCCATAAATCAAATCTCTGGAATTACACAATATTCATTCATTTTAAGCCGAATCCATAATGCATTCAAAAACATCCAAAAGGAGGATGAGAAACTAATACTGATGAAGTATACAGAGCTAGGACTACCAGCGAATGCTAAGAAAATTGACCCTTTTTAGTCAGATAACTAACAAAGTACAGCTGAGCTATATATAAGAGGGAGGCAGATAATACCGCATTTCCATGGAAGTAAATTGCAGGACTGTCGTCTGGCCCCCACCCGTACTGAATCACCATTCTAGTTGCTATCTGTTGCAGTTAACAATGGTAAGCAAGACTCTGAGATGAAATTCGTACAAAAGGAAAACTCGTAGATGATAGTCAATATTCCACTATGCCTACTAAATTAGTATTGTTAAGACAACTCAGATGAAGCCCACCTCCTGTGCTTGCTTCAGTTCTGACATGGAGAGAAAAGTTTCTTCACCAAAAGGAAGCAGCATTTGGGAAGCAACATGTGATCCAAAGCAAAATACAAGCTTCTTTTCTAGGTAAGAGATCGTTTCAACATTTCCACGTCCTGAACCTTCATCCTCACGTTTAGTAATCTTCGTGCACCCAATTCCCTGGAAAAAAAGAAGAAGAATCAAGTATTCCTGTTGCTATCGACATGCTGAGGGGAGAGGTAAGGAAGTACAAATACGGAAATGCCTAATAGTCTACAATCAAGAGCAACATAAAACACCCAAGTCACGCATCCTCACTAACCTCCCAAGAAAGGGGTTCAAGCCATATGTTATCAACCACGTCAAAATTTGGTAGCAGAAGAGCGATGAGACCTCGACCCGCTGCCCACACAGCATGTGACAATTTTGTCTCCCTCGTCCACTGGTGCAATCAAATCATATCAGTTCCCAAAGAACATGCTTCAAATTGAAGAAGAGTATCAATACTAACTTCAAATGATATTTACAGGACTTGAAATGATTACCAATAATGCACAAGGGAAAGGAACAAACAAAGAAGCGAAAGTGGCATTTAGAAGATGAAATAATGTCTTACATCAACTGGTGGATTTAGAAATTCAATTCCGTTGCTAATCTGACCATATGGTTCCATCAGATCAACTGCATTTTGCAGATCTTCTTTAGTCAACGCTAGTCCAAGATGGTTTACCAGCACACTGCTGATTTGTCTAACTGGTCTGAGTCTCCTAAAAAAGGTTGGGACAATCCAGCTGAAAGTCTACAAAATAAGTACACTGTCACCAGGCAGTTTACTTTTGCACGTAAGGCTATACTATAATTGACATATAGTAAAAAAATCTCATTTTAAAGGAGTTTTTATATATAAGAAATGTGATCAACTCAAGAGGTAGGCAGCATATGAGAAGATACAACTCAATTATCTCCATAGGCACATGAAGAAAAAGATGCATTCTGAATTAGGATGTTGAGCATGCAAATGCAAACTGCATCTTTTGTAGTTTGGCATCGACTATGGTGTGTAAATTGTGTAAACTTATTCTAATACTGCAATCCACAGTTTTGCCTAAAACAGCACTATAAACACCCCTTCAGATTTGCACAAAAGTTTCCTTAAAACATAATAATTGTTTATATAAATCAATGCAACATATTTGCTGAAATTCCTGCCCCAGTCAGAAGAAAATTTTCCAACCTCACACCAAACCACCACCAAAGATTTTAAACTTTTTCAATAAAGCAACTTCCTTCCAGCAAGTTCAGAAATAAAGCAATACATATAAAATATGACTAAAATTTGTATGTCCTTCGCAGACAAGTTCAGAATGCTTGTTGAAGACAAAGAAAGAAAGCTAGTGAAGTACAACTGTGGTATAAGATTCACTCACTGCAAACCAGCCACAATAGCTCAGAAGTTCATCAGGGTCAAGGAACTTGCTTCTGAAGGCACTCCCTTCCAGCGCCACAGGAACACGTTTCAGGTCTACAGGAAATAGGTTTGCAGTCTTCTCAGCCACCTGGAACCAAATTCCCCGCACATTAGTAATCAAAAGGCAGGAAGAAAAAAAACAATAACAACAAGATTTAGAAAGTAAGTGGCTATGATACATCCTTCAGGTAGATTTCAAGCTACAGGGAGACACAGGCACATGTATGAAAATAAATTTAGTCAAATATAAAAGAAAACACACATTACAAGTATCAAAACAGAGCTGCATTATGTAAAAGAAGTTTTCATCCATCCAAAGGTTTCAAGACACAGAAGATAGAAACTAGCAAATTCTATAAATTTAAAATACACAGCGGATACAACATATTAGTTTCATTCCCCTTCTTAATTTGCCATATTTGAGCAGCACAAACATAATTTCTGGACAGAGCAACCTGAGAAAATGATTTATAACCTGTAGTATTATTAACAAGCTTACAAGCCTAAAGTCAATAGAAATAGGATGCATAATCAAGGTACCTTGCTCCAATCTATAGAATCAACTATATCTGGGTCCATAGTTTCTTTTGCTGAAAGCCACAATATATTTTCTCTCTCTGCTTGAGTTGGTCGAGTAAGTGTAAAAATTCTATCCATTCGACCAGGACGCTTCAAAGCTGGATCAATTTGGCTTAAATTTCTAGTGGTAGCCATCAAAACTACTCCATCTTGTTTCTCAAACCTGCCCAAAGATCATAGCACGATAAAGAAGGGTAAAGATGGCTTAAGAAAACAAAATGTATACTATAGGTCTTTTGTTCATGAACGTGAAAAAAATTAAATTTTCTAAAAGCACTGACAGGTCTACATGAACCGTATACAAGTGTGTGAAACATATTTTACCATCAGTAACAGGAATAGACTCCTTCATACTAAGACTTGTCATTCTTATTTCTTTTTCATGCTCTGACTAAATAACTAGAATGCTGAAGGAGTCGAGAATTACCCATCAAGTTCTACAAGCAATTGGTTAATAAAAGCCTCATGGTCCTGCTTTTTTGTATGAATGAATTTTCCACGAACACCAGCGAAGCGGTCAAAATCCTCCACGAAAATTATAACAGGTGCCTAGAAACAACAAATGGAATTCCACACTCTGCTACTTGATTAGTAACATGACAAAGAATCTGCCTGCCACTCAGAATTGGCATTGTATGTAAAATGCTGGAATTTAAGATATGGACTATCTCCCCTTTGGGCACTAAGAAAAATTATCTTTTCGTACTGAAACCAACCGCATTTTATGTAGAAAATCTAAATCATGTGATTCCATTATAGAAAAATAGAACATCAACTAATGGGATCACGGAGACTGACCAACTCTCTTGCTGTCTGAAACAGCTCTCTAATATTTGCAGCACTTTGTCCGACCCATAATCCAGCTTCCAACTGTTCTGGTTCAACTTTCACAACAGGCACCCTTGCTTCTGCAGCAATTGCCAGAGCCAATGATGTTTTTCCACTTCCCATTTCACCTACAATGAGAACACCCTACAAAAAGAGAACAATGAACCATCACCAACAGGTCACTACATACATGACTACACATTACTAGCCTTTAGTGTGATGTCATATAATGGGAAATTTTCAGAATTATAACATTAACATACCTTTGGTGCACGCGCTCCTAATTTCTGATATGCATTTGGGTTTTCTAGAAATGTAACAACTTCATTGATTTCTTCCCTCATAGATTCAATAGTTGTAAAATCCCTCAAAGGTATAGGAGGATTTCTAACTCTCTGCAAGCCAAGACACACAATTTCATTGTGGTATTCCTTGTTACTGCCTACTCAGATAGCATGATATATCAGAGTCATGCACGTACCTTCATGTTCTCAAAGGCAGTTTTGATTGGATTAACTCCAAACTTTTTTCTGCGCACAATTAGTTTTTTCATAACTCTACGAATGGCTATCTGCAAAAACACACACAAAAGTAGTATATTTAATCATGTTAATACTGTAAAAGTACGGCCCTGTTCTTGCCTTCTGCAACTTTCCTAATAGGAAACAAATATACAGTTTTAAACAGCATCTGCATGAAACACTTCCAATTACTAAGTTCTTTATTAAAATCACTTTTTCTTGCTTGACGCTGTAATAATAATCCTGAGCAACAACAGTAGTATAGCAATACGAAAACAAACTAGTAGGAGAACAAGCATTACCAATTGCCTCTTTGTGCGGATATTGGGATTCTTAAAACGTGGCCCAAAACCAAGAAGCCTCACGGTTTTCTTCTTCATAAACCAGGCAAACTGGATCACATGAATGAAGACATATCCATATATTGCACATCGAAAAAAAATCTTGATATACGAAAATGAGTCAATGGCTCTCCTCGATCTGAATCTCATCTCTGTCTCTGACTGCCATTTCAAATACCACGGTGTCCCAACTGTCTGACCTATTTCTTCTGGCCATGCCATTCCAATCATTATTCGTACCTATAAGCACAAGAATGCCAAATTAACTATCATACAGAAAAGTAAACAAACAATATATAATAGAGCATAATGTTAAAGAACTACCGAATAGGGGATGACGAATTCCACCAATGGAAACAGAATTCTCATCAGTGTGTCATCTACTATGATTTTCATATCGTCAATGAAATAATCCTTGTAGGAAGATACAGCTTTTGTTCTCCAGAATTGGTAAGCGATAGAAAATGCAAACCTCCCTGCTATAAGAATCTGCTGATAGAGAGTCAACTCTGTGACTGGAATCGGCATCACTTGAACTGAAATTGGGATTCCAGAAGCAACCATTTTTAAGTACAGCCCATCAAAACCTCCAAAATCTTCAAAGAGAATTTCATATTCCTGAAACAAGAGGATCCTGTCAGCAGTAGCAAACAATGCAGGTGAACGCATTTGCACCAGAATTAACGAGCATGACCTGAATGTCAATATAATACTCTTTGTCATCCCCTTTCAATGCAATATACATAACACCCCAGTCATGTCTTATCCGTGCATATTCTACGAGATTCTTGGAGACAGCATATGGCAAAGCAACAGGGTCAATTTCCCACCGATGTTTGTCCTCGTTGAAGAATGTCTTTGACGTTACTCTGTCTCGGTCCAACACAATACGTTCCTGAGAAAGACATGTAGCCAAAAATGAATCACATTAATTCATTCAGAAAGATCAAATCTGATACATTGTAAGAAACTTACAAACTTAAGCAAGTAAAACTTGTAATAACCTTAGCAAGGGATATAAGCTTTAAAAAGCAAGTGTTCATATTATCAATACAAATGGAAAGGGACCATTGGAATTGGACCCTATATGTAATAAGTCTCTCCTCTATAGTATCCAGTTCATTTTATTGAGAAATAAAATATTCACTTTTTTCTTGAAAATCATTCATCTTCTGATTTTATATTGGTATCCGTACTTTAACAGAACAATAACAGATTTTGTAACTTCTATTAACAAGATCAAGGTCCCGAACCCTAACACACTTCTTGTTTCTACATTCCCCCTCCTGAAGTGTTGGAGGGCAAAGCTACCTTTTTCTGGTTCACATATTCTTTGCCAAGGTCAACATCCTCTAACAATTTCCTTTTCAAGTCTTCTTTTCTTTCTCCACGCCACTTCTTCCATCCATGGAACAAATGGACACTAATAGCTTTAGGGACAACAATTTCTTTATTACCAAACTTCCACTTCATTTCAAGTTCAGGAAATCCCTTCACAATCTCTTCTTCTGATGTAGTTTCAATAAAACGCTTTTCATCACCAAATTTCTTCATATCTTTTCTTATTTTTGCCTCCAGCTCTCTTTGGAGATTCTTTGATCTGTCCAACGCTCGCTTTATTCTCAGGGTAGAATCAACCTGACCACTGCCAGAAACAGGGACAGAGTCCAGACTAGAGTCTTCATCTTCCAATAGCCTGGGCAATATCGATTGTTTTAAAAGCTCTTTTTGAGCAGCTTCCAAGTCCTTCTTAATGTCAACTCTAGCGAAATCTGAAGCAGGGCTCTTCGAAACACTGCAACCACAAGCTGTCACGGTCAAATGAGATATTCAATACAGAACCCTGAAACGAAACAAATCCAGAGAACAAGCAACACATGTAGACAGAGGAATCACAGTGCATAACCAAGAAACTTATACCACAAATAAGGAAGTGTAATACACAGCAAGTGAATTTGGATAAAATTGCATAAATTGCTGATAGCAGTCTTTGTGATTCTCAATTTGAAGCACCAAGAACAAAAACAAGCGTTAAAAACAAGGGGGGTGAGGCAAGACTTGCTCAAAGAATAACACATTCAAGCTCAGCTAACAGGTATAACCCAGGCAGATGCAGCAACATTTGAGTAGCTATATTTTATACAGAAATCACACCGAGTTGAAGAATAAAAGTCTCAAAGAAAAAAAACTAACAAAAATGACAATCACAAGATTATGACAAGTCCATGAATACAAGGAAAACAAAAAAACAAAACAAAAACAAAAAAAACTCCCTAGTATGACTCAAACTTGCAAGCCAGCCACTGTGTGATGTTTAGAGCCTTAACCAGAATTGCAAGTGAATGAAATGGCTTCACACTGAAAGAGTCTAACACGCATTATCCACGAGGAGCACGCTAAAGGACAGGATTCATCTATCAGAATACTGTCAGCACAGTAGTCACCGCCAATACATAAAATGACACAACATTACTGTCATCGGATCACAGGCTCACAACAAATAAAAATAACCACAAAAAAAGACTTGCAAAATTTCAGATTGCTTTCATCGATGCCACATTGCAATCTTCTAACCTTCAAAATCATGGCAGAGATCTTGAGGGCAAAACAAAAATCACCATTTGCATCCATATAGCTAATATCAAACTATACTTATATTCATTAGTTTCACACACAACCTTTTTTCGGGTTCAAACCATGAATACCAAAAGCAAACAACAAACATATATTAGGCACAGATACTACCTCTCATCAGGTTTGGGCTCCATATCCTTGATAAACCTGTCAACCAAGCGTTGAGATTCCCTCTCAATTGACGAAAGCTCAGCCAACAAAACACTCAAATCGACATATACCCTCGTCCTCACCTGATCCTCCAAATCCTCAAACTTATTTTCTAACATATCATACTCCTTCACACCCCTGTCCACTTGCTTCTCCAAGCTCTCCATCTTCAGCTTGAGACCCTCATCCTCACCACCATTAGCCGCCAAATCCTGCTTCATATGCAGCCACTCCTGCTGTGACCTTGCAGTGAACACATAGTTAGCCGCTCTTTCAGATTTCTTAACCAGGTCCTTTCTCTCAGACTTCAACTCCTTTTGCCAAGCATCCAGCTCGCAATCAATTTCGTATTCAATCTCTATTTTCGTGGATTTCAAATCATTCAAAGCTTTCTTCACGTCATTTATGCTTCCATTCGAGACCCTGGCTTCCTCCATTGCCTTCACAACAGCATTAGCCTTCTCTAGCAATCTCCTGGTATACACAGCGTAATAGTGTTCCTTCTCTACAACCGTCTCCTTTTCTAGGGTTTTCTCTTTCCCCTTCGCTTTCTTCTTCCATATCAATTCGCTGATAGCTGGTAGGGCAGTCGCCGGATGCTGCCATCCCTTAATTGGGCACAAGCCGAGGGAAATCCACAACAATGTGAAAGCCACCGGCTTGACAGCGAATTCAAAAGCCTCATTTATCCGTCCTCTTTTACAATTCGGCAATTCAACCACTTCGCCTCCTTCGCCCATTGATGAGGGGATAATACTACGAGGCGCTTCTGGAAATTGGTTCGCTGAGCCTCGTTGGTTGCATCGAATAAGGCTCCGATTTCGAGAATGCTTATTGTCGCGGACATGGCTGGAGCTTATGGAGAAGTATACAACTCCGGTGGAGGGTCTAGGTTTAGGGGGAAAAGGTTGAAATCTATGGCGGTTTTTGGGTGTTAGAGGAGTGAAGTGTGGAAGGGAGGGAAAGGGAGTAGAAGCTGTGGATGAGGAAGAAGCGCATTGGGAATACATAGAAGTGAGAGTTGGGATTTGAGGGGAGGAATTTTGATAGAGGTCTTCACTCTTCAGACGTCCATGGCTATCGGCTCCAGGTAGTTCGCTGTGAGAGAGACTAGAGGTTTATCGGCAAAGGGACAGTCAGAGGTGAAGAATCCTTTGTTTTGTTTTAATTTTTTTTCTTCCTCTCCTGAAAAAAAAATAAAAATTCGAACCCTAAAAACAAACTCCTCCTTGGCCCTTACCATTCAGCGCCGCTCTCCTCTACTCTCTCCTCCACTCCTTCGCATAAACGCATCTCACTATCTCGGCATTTGTACGTTGAAATTGGCAAGGACTAAGGTCGAGGCATCGCTAGTCTCCTCCTTGCTGAGTTGCTGGTCGGCTTCGCTGCTGCGGGAGGGCGCGACTGTGCGAGTCTACTACTGGACTAGTGACTACAGGAGCTGTGGACGGTGAAATTGGCAAGGAGGGCGAGGCTGCTACTGGAGCTGCGGGAGGGCGACTGGGCGAGGCTCCTTGCTGGGTGGCTTCGCAGTGGTAGGCAAATCTCTGTTTGTTGAAGAAATTACATAGAAGAAGCAAGAAGAAATTGGGCTTTGGGAGGAGAACGAAAGAGGCTCGAAAGATTAGTGCGTTGTTCGTGTTCGTCCACCTAATTCCTTCGAAGACGCTAGGTAGGCAAATCTCTGTTTGGATGCTGCTCTTTAATTATATTAATTGTTCTTACTTATTAGTAATTGAAGTCTGTGTGCTAAGTGTGGTTCATTTGTTCTATTGCTGTTTGAAACCGATCGAATTGAAGCCCAAAATCTTCTATATAATTCGTGGAAGTAGAGTTGCACGCACCGCGGTGATGTTGGATGTTTAGGTTCGCAATGCCTTCTCCTTTCCAAAGCCTGCACAGTGAATTAATCATATGTTAATTAGCTTTAACAATGTGGACACTTCTAAATTAAGGTAATCACATGATCTATATATATGTTGCACTTCAATAATCAGTAACATGTGTTGTGTGCTCAATTCCTCCAGCTTTAGCCTTAAGGATTCTGCTTCCAGCTTCCATAGCTTTATAAATGCGGACAGTGCAGACATTAAGCATTAATTCGATCACCAAATTATAAACCATATGTTTCTAAGTTTGAAGAAGAATGGTTTAAGAGGTGAAAGATGATTAATAAGTGTTATTGTAATAATGAAGTTAAATATAACTTTTAGTATTTTATGTGTTATATTTATTCTAATTAAATTTAATTCTAGCCATGCGGGATTGTGCCCCCTGGCATCATGTATTGTAACTGTTTCTGAGATTTTTTAGTCTTTCCATCGATATGTTTATCACAATATATAGTCTGTATAGTCTTCTTCCCTATGTTTGCTTGAATTGTCACTCATCGTGTCTATATTATATCTATATCTGTGCAGTGTTTCTGGTTACATGGTACAATGTTGATTCAATGAAAAGAATTTGCTTTTACACACAGCACCAAATATCTTACACAAGAATGCGAATTTTGGACAATGCAACTTACACCAAAATTGTTCAGTTGTCTTCCAAAGCTGCAAATTCTCTCTATGGGAAGCTCGCCCATGCCCACATGGTTAAAACTGCATTTAAACCATGTCTGTTTTTACAGAATAATTTGCTCAACATGTACTGTAAATGTAAGGAAATGGACAGTGCACAAAAGCTGTTTGATAAGATGCGTAAACGGGACCTTATATCATGGAATTTGCTTATTTCAGGGTATTCAAGTATTGGGTTTTACTATAAGGCCATGAATGTGCTAAGAGAAGCAAGAATGTCTTGCTTAAGTCTTGATAAGTTTAGTTATTCTATTGCATTGAGCCTGTGTGCTCAAATTGAGGAGATCAGGTGGGGTATGTTGATTCACGGGTGGATAATTGTTGGTGGGCTAGGTGGCAAAGCATTCTTGACTAATTCCCTTATAGATATGTACTCTAAATGTGAGCGACTTGACAAAGCCCGTCTGGTGTTTAATCATGCTGATGAGTTGGATAGCGTTTCTTGGAACTCATTGATTGCTGGTTTTGCTCAAACGGGCTTTAATGAGGAGGTTATGAGGCATTTTGCGAAGATGCATCGTTGTGGACTGAGCTTGAGTACCTATGTTATCGGTACTGTTCTGAAAGCATACAACTCAGATGTCGATGATGATGTAGTATTTGGAAAAATGGTCCATGGGTCTGTAGTGAAGCTTGGTTTAGATCTGGATGTGATTGTTGGTACTTCGCTGCTTGATATGTATGCCAAATGGGGTAACGTAAGTAATGCTTTTCGTGTTTTTAAGAACATGTCTTCCCATAATGTGGTGACGTATAATGCCATGATTGCTGGATTTGTCCTTGATAAGTCCATCAATGAGGGATTCAAAGAAGAAGCCTTAGCACTTTTCTTAGAGATGCAAAGGAAAGGAATAAGGCCGTCAATCTTTACATTTTCAAGCATATTGAAAGCTTGTACTGCAACAAAAGCTTTTGAATTTGGCAAGCAAATTCATGCTCACATCTGTAAGAACAATTTCCAGAGTGATGAGTTTATTGGTAGTGGTCTTGTTGAACTGTACTCCCTGTCACCTTCTATTCTCGAAGCGGCCAAATGTTTTAATGCCACACCCAAGTTAGATATTGTGTCATGGACATCCATGATCTTAGGTTATGCCAGAAATGGAGAGTTCGAGAGAGCAGTAGCATTATTTAGTGAATTTTTGGAGTCAGGATTAAAGCCAGATGAGTTCATTATATCCGGCTTGCTCAGTGCTTGTGCGAGTGAATGCGCAGCTAGATGTGGTATGCAGATTCATGGATTTTGTGCAAAAACTGGGATTGGAAAATTAGTTAGTGTTCAAAATTCACTGGTTTGCATGTATGCAGAATCTGGTGACATTAATTCTGTGAATCTAACCTTTGAAGAAATAGAATGCCCTAATATAGTGTCATGGTCGACTGTTATACATAGTAACGCGCAGCACGGTTTTGCAAGGGAAGCCTTGAAGCTCTTTGAGTTGATGAAGAACTCTGAGATTGAACCAAACGAGATCACGTGTCTTGGTGTTCTTATGGCTTGTAGCCATGGGGGTCTTGTAGAAGACGGTTTGAGGTGCGTTTTACCTTCTTCTTGCTCTTGCTTATTCTTAATCAGTACCTTTTCTTTTGCTGTTGGTATATTGCTATACTTTTTAAACATATGAAGTAATATAGAAACAAATTTGGCAGATACTTTGAGAGCATGACAAAATTCCATGGCATCCCTCCAAACGTGAAGCACTGTGTCTGTGTTGTTGACTTGCTTGGACGTGCTGGAAGATTAGGGGATGCTGAAAGCTTTATCACGAACTCAGGCTTTGGAAACGATCCAGTAATTTGGCGGGCACTATTAAGTGCATGTAGGGTCCACAATGATCCTATCACGGGGAAACATGTAGGAGAGAAAGTGATTGAGCTTGAACCTCAAGCATCGTCGTCGTATGTTCTACTTCACAACATTTATGCTAATGTTGGGCTAGAGGTTCGAGCCAATGTAATTAGGTCTTTGATGGAAAAAGGAGGTGTGGAGAAAGTGCCCGGTCTAAGCCGGATTTAAGTGTAAATTTGATAAGGTCATGTATAATAATTTGTCTCCTATTTTACCTCTAAAAGATTAGACCTTTCATCAAAAGAAGAAGAAGATGCTATAGCATATAGTCACCAATGACCTACACAAATACAAACCAGGATTGCAAGCTCTTCATACATTTTTATACATTTATGCACAACTCTTGCTTAATTCCTCAAATTAGGCTGCTATAACATACTTGTAAAGAAGGTGGAATATCATTATTCCTAACACATGTCATCTTCTATAAGTTGTTTTAATTAAAAAAAGACATCCTTTCTATGTTTAGACCTACGTTGCTCCTTAGAAACCTCTTAATATTATCGTGGCTCTCTAACATATTTTTAGGGAGGTGTTAGTTACACTCACTTTTTTTTACTAAATAAGCTTAACTTTGCGTGAGCGAGATTCTTAATTCCAAAAGACTCATGCCTTCGCAATGCGAGGGCGAGTCATAAAAAAAAAGTCACGTCCACGCAATAATATTAAAAAATTTAAAAAAAATTATTATTATTATTATTTTATTTATAAATTATTTTGTATTAAATTAAAAATATTTATATATTCAAGATATGAAATTTAAGGTCTTTAAGACTCTGAAAACAAGACATGTTATGGGCGCTCTATGAGGGCGTGACTCCTCGGATTTAAGGTTTTCAAACCGATTTTATTTTCATACCATATCATGATTGTAGCAAATAGGGATTTGATGTCAATTTTCTTCTTGTTTCAGGGTTCCGGGATACCTTAAATCTCATTCCCTAGAAACCCTAGGATAAGCAAGGTTTCAGATTTAGGACTTTCAAAACCATATTATTTTCATACCCTATCATACTTGCACATACGGAGTTGATATATTTTTTGTCTTATTTCAAGATTCCGGGATACCCTAAATCTCATACCCTAAAAACCTAGGGTAAACAAGGTTTCAGATTTAGGACTTTCAAAACAATATTATTTTTATACCCTATTATCATGCTTGTAGTACATAGGGAGTTGATACTTTTTTTGTCTTGTTTCAGGGTCCCGGGACACCCTAAATTCCATACCCTATAAACTCTAGGGTAAGTAGGGTTTCAGAATTAGGGTATCAAAACCATGTTATTTTTATACCCTATCATTCTTGTAGCACAATGGGAGTTCATGCCATTTTTTGTCTTGTTTTAGGGTTTTGGGATACCCTAAATCTTGTTTCGGGGTTTCTAGGGTATAGCGTTGTGCATCCGGTCCAATGGACCGGAATTTTTACAATCCTTGGACCGGAGACCGGACCGGTATGATTCGGTCCGGTCCGGTCTTGGATCGGTAAACATATTTTTTTTATTTTTTAGTTTTATATAAATGAAAAATTAATTATTTTTCCTATTTTTCTAACTATTGTGTATAATATTAGACAATATATTTTGTTATTTATTTATATTTATAGTAGAAATTAATTTTTAATAGTGTTATGAGATATTAATATATAAAATTAAATTAAAAATATATGGACCGCGGACCGGACCGTAATTCCCTCGGTCTGGTCCGGGCATTTTCGGTCCGGTCCGGTTCGATTTTCCGGTCCGGTCCGAATCTGCACACCCCTAGGATTTAGGGTATCTCGGAACCCCAAAACAAGATAAAAAAATGGGCATGAACTCCCATTGTGCTACAAAAATGATAGGATATGAAAATAATATGGCTTTGAAAACCCTAAATCTGAAATCCTACTTCTCCTAGGGTTTTCTAGGGTATGAGATTTAGGGTATCTCGGAACCCCGAAACAAGATAAAAAAATGAACATGAACTCCCATTGTGCTACAAGAATGATAGGGTATAAAAATAACATGGTTTTGATACCCTAATTCTGAAACCCTACTTATCCTAGGGTTTATATGGTATGGAATTTAGGGTGTCCCGGGACCCTGAAACAAGACAAAAAAGTATCAACTCCCTATGTGCTACAAACATGATAATAGGGTATGAAAATAATATTGTTTTAAAAGTCCTAAATCTGAAACCTTGTTTACCCTAGGGTTTCTAGGGTATGAGATTTAGGGTATCTCGAAACCCTGAAATAAGACAAAAAATGTATCAACTCCGTATGTGCTACAAGCATGATAGGGTATAAAAATAATATGGTTTTGAAAGTCCTAAATCTGAAACCTTGCTTACCCTAGGGTTTCTAGGGTATGAGATTTAAGGTATCCCGGAACCCTGAAACAAGACGAAAATTGGCATCAAATCCCTATTTGCTACAAGCATGATAGGATATGAAAATAAAATTGGTTTGAAAACCTTGAATCCGAGGAGTCACGCCCTCATAGAGCGCCCAAAACCTGTCTTGTCTTGTTTTCAGAGTCTTAAAGACCTTAAATCTCATACCTTGAATATATATAAATTTTTTTTAATTTAATAAAAAATAATTTATAAATAAAATAATAATAATAATTTAATTTTTTATATATAATTTTTAATTATATATATATATTGCGAGGGAGTGACTCTTTTGGAATTAAGAGTCTCGCTCACGCAAAGCGTGAGGGGGACTAGTTGAGCTTATTTAGTAAAAAAAAGTGAGCGTATCTAGTGCTCGCGTATTTTTATACAAATAATACAATTATTTGGATCTATACTATTGATGCGCCCCTACCCACCATGACTGCCACAGAGGAAGAGGAAACTATGAGCATTCGCTCAGAAGGGCCAATAACAAGATCGCGTGCCAAAGCAATCTCCAACGTGACACAATCAATGGTTGTCCGCGTCGTCGCTTGTCAAGGAACGCAAGAGACCGCGTTCTCCCTCAGAAGCCTCCAACCAAGTCTAGAGAACGCGTTCTCTATCAAGATACTCTCCTCGATCAAGTGAACGCGATCTTTCAGTGTTTTGTTATTTTAGAACATTAATGTTTTATTAGTTATTTCTTTTTGGGGCGTGTGTTCCACGCGTGTCGCGTTGGCCAGCCCAATAAGCGAGACTCGGCCCATCCGAGTCCCGCTATCTCTTATAAAAGGTCAACTCGACCTTCTGTATCAGGTTACACTCATTTTAAATCAAAGTCTGAGTATCGAGAGCTATATGCCTCCTCCCCTTTGATCGAACGTCAAACCCTAATCTTCCTTCTCATCTCCATTCCTCCGCCGCCGACGCTACGCCCAATCACTCGACCTAATCGAGTCTATCTCCCTCCACTGTCGACGCTACGGCTTAGCTCGTCTCTCGAGCCACCATCCTCCATCGTGTTCCCCACCCACACGAGGCCTCAAATACCGCATTCCAACCAATCAGCCACAGAAACCATACGCGCGACTTCCTATCAAGATCATAGATCTGGCATTCACAAGCAAGAACGCATCAACTGGTATCAGAGCCTTTGATCTTGTAAGTCGCTTGTCAAGTTCTCATTTGTTCACGATTTATTTTTTCTCCCCCATCATCCTTGCTTCCGCGATTGTCACAAATTTTTTTTCTCTTCAAACATATGCTTGTCCCATCAGTTTCTGCAAGAGAATCTCTTGACCGATAATTGCTTGATCCACGCGTGAAATTTGTGTGTTTTGCTCACGTGAAATCTTCTGAAATTAATTGCTTAATTTGCTTAATTGATTCCGTGAATTTCGCATGCCATATCTTCTTGTTGATTGACCGTCATAAATCTGAGTCAATCTTCTCTCTCCTATCGTGTCAATCTCGCGATTTCTTTCTATATTAGTTACTTAGCCGATTTTATTTTATTTCATTTAATTCTTATCCGATCTTCAATCAAAAGTTAAAACAAGATCTCGGGAATTTCAAATTCAAAAAAAAAAGTCAGTCGCATTTCAAAAAAAAAAATGCGACATTAAAAAAAAAACAGACAAAGAAGGAAAGCCAAAATAAGGCAACCTTCTTTTCCCCTCTCGACTAGGCTCATCTTCTTCATCTCTCCACCGTCTAGGTTAACACCTTGAAGGTTGGGTCTTGTGTATTTGTGTTGTTTACGTAAGAGGTTTAGACTTTATTCAATTAGTTTCGTTTGGTTTGTGCTAGCATATCACACTTGTTTTGTGTTTTGCCCAAGCCGCCCTCACGGCCAAAAGAATGCGCCCTCCTACGTGAACACTTGTTACTTATTGAGTGCTTACTTGTTCTTTGGTTTTGTATTGTCTTTTGTTCGTTTTTACTCGCGATGTCTGGTCATATTGTGATAGCTAGCCTCACGGCACCCACTGGTGGGAATGTCCAAGGAGATGGCAACAACCACCCACCACAGCAGAACATCGCGCAACATGAAGTGATCCCACTTGCCAATCCTCCCCAACAAGACCCCATTCTGGAGCTCTCGGAGGAACAACGCGAGATCCAAGAGCTTAGGCGCCAAGTTGTCCAATTCCAGGCCATGCAACGCGCAGCGCCGGCCCAACCCACACCAACGTTGATGGTCCCTATGGACACCCTGGCCGCGCCGCATCACACTGAAGCCGGCCCAAGTCAACAACGCGAGGACAAGGGCAAATGAGTGATGCCATCCACCTCCAACTTGCAACCGCACCTTCACAGGATCCAATCAGTGATCGAAAGCCGCCAAAGCTATGTGTCGCATCGCGAACGCTATGCATCGCGGGCAACACCAGCCGGCTACGACAGCGACTCCGGCCGCGACGATGACTCCCATGGTGAGTACTCTGAACCCTTTTACTTCAATGACAGGTATGAAGCCAGAGGAACAAGACGCCTCCGCGAGATTGCATCAACACCTCTCGCCGACCGCGCTAGACGAGATGAACGCGACTCAGGTTTGCCGCGTAGATCCAATCGTGTCGCCAACAGTGAGCCGCGTCAGCGTCGCCATGGTCCCACACCAGTGCCTTTCGACGTCAATGATCACCTTGGCCATCAAAGTGCGCATACTCCGCGTTATGGCTCCGATGGCTATGGATCGACGACACCGACTGTCCATGATTATTTTCACGAGTTCGATGACGAGGAGATGGAGGACGCAAGACTCATCAATCCAGGTTCCTTCCATCCTCCCCTTGGTGATCCCATTGAACTCCAAGATAGGCCAGCAGATTGGATTCCACCTCCACTCCAACCAGTAGGACCACCGCACCGCATTCCAGGCAACAACAGACGTGACTCTCGTGACCACCACCACGGCGACTTGCCGCGTGACTTTCGTCGCCAACACGATCTCCTTATTCCTAGAAGAAGACAAGGACGCGCTGACTACAATGTGCCTCCTAGGTACTTTGTCACTGACGATATCCCGGTTCGCCAAGCTCGTCGACATCAACATTGCGCTCAAGAAGCTGCCGAATGCGCTTATGCGCCACCCCCTGCTCAACAGACACCACAGCTTAGCCGCCACGAGGTAAAAGTTAAAATTGAGCATTTCTTTGGCGAATATGAGCCCGCTGTGTTTCTTGAGTGGTTGCAGGCTACAGAGTATACTTTGCGATATTGCAAAGTCCCCCCAGAAGAGCATGTTGATGCGGCAACGCTACATTTCAGAGGTGCGGCACGCGTTTGGTACCACAGGTTCATGGACGATCGCGTTCGTCGACACCTTCCTCCCATCACGGACTGGCACCAGCTCGTGTATGTCATGACACAGAAGTACGTGCTAGCCGACTACAGAAATCAAATGCGAATAGAGATCGCCATGGCTCGTCAAGGCTCCAAAACACCTATGGAGTTCTTCTCTCAATTGGAGGACATGTACTACAAAGCCAGCATCAGTGTCGCTCCGTCCACACTGTGAACGAAATTTCTCAGTGGCTTGAATGTCTCCATCAGTGACCAACTCGAGATATTGCCAATCAAGGATCTGAATACCTTGACTCACTCCGCGATGCAACTCCACAACCAACAAACGCGTCGTCGGCAATCCTCTTGGCAAACTCCGGGTCAAAGAAGGTATGATTCTAGCTCTGGTCAATCCCATTCTACTAATGTGCGCGGTCCACCAACAGGAACCACCGCATCAAATCAAAGCCGACAGGGGAAGATCGCGACAACACCCACCAATGCTCCTCGCGCGGCGCCAACAAAGGGCACATCACCAGCTCTAGAGCGCGCTTGACTTGGAGTGTTTCAAGTGTGGAGGAAGAGGGCACTACGAGAGAGATTGCCCAAACAACAAGAAAGTCCTCTTCTCAAGCCTCGCCGCAGGATATGAGTCTTATGAGGAGGAGCACACCCCTTGAGACCATCGAGGAAGGATTGGAAGATGACGAGGAGGCTTACACCTGTGAAGCCACCGCGCTACATGAAGGCACACCCCTGAGCCTTGTCACGCGATGTCTCCTCACTATCAAGGAAGCCACCCTTGTAGACCAATGCGAGAATCTATTCCACACGCATTGCTTGGTCAAGACCGCGTCCTTGAGTGTCATCATCGATGGAGGCAGTTGTTGCAATATCATCAATGAAAAGGTGGTCAACCATTTCAACCTGCCAACCACTCCTCACCCACAACCATATGGGCTATAATGGATTTCATCGAGTTCTGGTAAAACTGTAACTCGTCAATGTCTTATTTCTTTCTCCATTGGTCAACATACGTATTTAGTGCTTTGTGATGTCATTGCAATGGACGCCACACATCTTTTGTTGGGTCGCCCATGGCAATTTGGCAGACGCATTCTTCACGATGGCTATTTAAACACTTATGTGTTTACGTACCACGAGAAACGCGTCACGCTCTTACTTATGTCTCCTCATGAGATTTTACAAGACCAGGTTGAGCGTGATCGACAGAAGGCTATGGAAGCAGCAAAGAACCAGAGTACAGGTAGTACGCGTTCTTCCACTGGGCACGAAGTCACTAACATCGACACCGCGTCCAATGACAGAACGCGTTCAAATGAGGGACCTAAGACCGCTTTAAAAAGCACCAAGTTGAAAGGGACTTATGAGCACAGACTGCTTCTGGCACGGCCCAACGACCTCACTTCCCCCTTGAGTGGCAAGGCACCATGTTTCCTTTTAGTGCCAACGCGTTGCAACCCAGAGAGCCCTATCATGGAAGCGATGCCGAGCGCGATCTCCGAGCTGCTCGATGAGTTCAAGGACTTATTCCCAGAGGAGCTTCCCCAAGGCCTTCCACCTTTGAGAGGCATCGAGCACCAAATTGATTTGATGCCTGGTGCCTCCCTCCCAAATCGCGCTGCCTATCGCGCTGGACCAGATGAAACAAAGGAGCTCCAACGCCAAGTGCAAGAACTTTTGGAACACGGCTATGTAAGGGAATCACTAAGCCCTTGCGCGGTCCCCGTGATCCTAGTGCCAAAAAAAGATGGCTCTTGGCGAATGTGTGTCGACTGCCGCGTCATCAATCAGATCACAGTCAAGTACAGACATCCAATACCGCGCCTCGACGACATGCTCGATGAGCTGCATGGCGCGACCCACTTCACCAAGATTGACTTGAAGAGCGGATATCACCAGATTCGCATGAAAGAGGGTGATGAATGGAAGACCGCATTCAAGACCAAGTATGGGCTTTATGAATGGCTAGTCATGCCGTTTGGTCTAACCAACGCGCCAAGCACGTTCATGAGGCTCATGAACCATGTGTTGAGGGAATTTCTGGGGAAATTTGTTGTAGTGTACTTTGACGATATTCTGGTGTATTTGCGTAGTCTAGAAGAACATGTAAAGCATCTTAGGCTTGTGTTAGAGTGCTTGAGACGCGAACACTTGTATGCCAACCTTGGCAAGTGTCGTTTTGCATCCGACACTACGAACTTTCTGGGCTACGTGGTCTCCAAAGATGGACTCCGCGTAGATGAAGACAAAATGAAGGCCATCCGAGATTGGCCAACACCCACAACACCAACAATGGTTAGAAGCTTCCTTGGCTTGGCAGGCTTCTACAGGAGATTTGTTCGCGACTTCAGTTCCATCGTCGTGCCTCTTCATGAGCTCACAAAGAAAGGCGCTGCGGTGAATTGGAAGGAGACCTACAATCTCGCGTTCAACGCGTTGAAAGAGGCCTTGTGCAACGCGCCACTGCTTCAACTCCCAGACTTCACCAAGCACTTTGAAGTGGAATGTGACGCGTCAAATGTGGAGATTGGTGGAGTTCTCCACCAAGAGAAGAGGCCCATCGCGTTCTTCAGCGAGAAGCTCACAGGGGCAACTTTGAATTACCCCACCTACGACAAGGAGCTCTACGCTCTTGTCCGCGTACTCAAGACATGGCAACACTATCTCTGGCCACGCGAGTTTGTGATCCACTCAGACCACGCGGCCATCAGCTATCTGAAGAGTCAAGCTCACCTAAGCCGCCGCCATGCGCGTTGGGTGGAATTTATGGAGACGTTTCCTTACGTCGTTGTGCATAAAAAAGGTAAGGAGAATGTGGTCGCCGACGCCCTTTCTCACAGGTATGTTCTCCTTACTCATTTTCAATCTAAGCTTCTTGGCTTCGTGTTGATTAAGGATTTATACTTGATTGACCCATTCTTTAAGCCAATTGTAGAACAATGCTTTAGGGACCGCGAGTTCGAAACTTACTTCTTCCATGAGGGGTACCTTTACAAAGCAGGGCGCCTATGCATTCCTAGCTCACCCATTAGGAAACTCCTCATCCAAGAAGCCCATGAAGGACGCGGTCATTTTGGGGTTACCAAGACTCTAGCTACTCTTCGTGAGCATTTCTTTTGGCCACACATGATCACGCAGGTGATGCGATATTGCACAAGTTGTGTCACGTGTCAACGCGCAAAGTCTAGTTCCCATCCCTATGGTCTCTACACGCCATTGGCAATCCCATTAGGCCCTTGGGAAGATTTGTCCATGGACTTCATCACAGGTTTGCCCCTCTCTCGTAAGGGTAAAGATTCCATCTTTGTAGTTGTGGACAGGTTTTCCAAAATGGCCCATTTCATCGCGTGTAAGACCACACACACTGCTAGTGAAATCGTCGTGTTGTTCTTTGACAACGTGGTCCGTTTACATGTGATACCTAGGTCTGTCGTGAGTGATCGCGATACCAAATTTGTAGGCATTTTCTGGAGAACACTTTGGGGGAAGTTGGGTACCAAACTTTTGTTTTCAACTAGCTACCACCCACAAACATATGGCCAAACTGAGGTGACCAATCGAACCCTAGGAACCCTTCTTAGGACCATGCTCAAATCCAACCCAAAGCATTGGGAAGACTTACTTGTAATTGTTGAGTTTTCTTACAACAGGTCCAGGCACTCCACGACAAAGCTCACCCCGTTCGAGGTGCTCTATGGAAGAAACCCAATGACTCCGCTAGACATGCTGCCGCGGCCTCTGAAGGACAATGAGCACCCTGGCGCGGCCAACCACGCCGCGATGATCAAGGAACTGCATCAAAGAATGCGGGCGCAGTTAGAACGTCGTGCTGCTCAATATGCCACACAGCACAACCGTGGGCGCCACCGCGTTATATTTGCCCCAGGGGACTTGGTATGGGTGCATCTTCGCAAAGGCCGTTTTCCAGTGAAGCGCAAATCAAAGTTGGCCCAACGCGGTGATGGCCCTTTCCGTGTTGTGAAGGCCATTGGAGAAAATGCATACGAGATCGAGCTTCCACCAGACTACGGTGTCCACGCGACCTTCAACGTCGCCGACTTGGAACCATATGTGGAGCCAAAATTCGATGATGGTGAAGCGGGGACGCTTTACAGCCAAGTGGGGGAGGGTGATATGCCCCTACCCACCATGACTGTCACAGAGGAAGAGGAAGCTATGAGCATTCGCTCAGAAGGGCCAATAACAAGACCGCGTGCCAAAGCAATGGCCAACGCGACACAATCAATGGTTGTCCGCGTCGTCGCTTGCCAAGGAACGCAAGAGACCGCGTTCTCCCTCAGAAGTCTCCAACCAAGTCTAGAGAACGCGTTCTCTATCAAGATACTCTCCTCGATCAAGTGAACGCGATCTTTCAGTGTTTTGTCATTTTAGAACATTAATGTTTTATTAGTTATTTCTTTTGGGGGCGTGTGTTCCACGCGTGTCGCGTGGGCCAGCCCATTAAGCGAGACTCGGTCCATCCGAGTCTCGCTATCTCTTATAAAAGGTCAACTCGACCTTCTGTATCAGGTTACGCTCATTTTAAATCAAATTCTGAGTATCGAGAGCTAATTGCCTCCTCCCCTTTGATCGAACATCAAACCCTAATCTTCCTTCTCATCTCCATTCCTCCGCAGCCGACGCTACGGCCAATCACTCGACCTAATCGAGTCTATCTCCCTCCGCTGCCGACGCTACGGCTTAGCTCGTCTCTCGAGCCACCATCCTCCATTGTGTTCCCCATCCACATGAGGCCTCAAATACCGCGTTCCAACCAATCAGCCACAGAAACCATACGCGCAACTTCCTATCAAGATCATAGATTCGGCATTCACAAGCAGGAACACATCAACTATGTATTTTGATTATTACTAATATACAACTATAAAAACATGTTTACAATTTTGGAAGAAAGGATCCGGGTAGCGGTGTTCATGATAAGGTTCGAACCGGGAACCGACACGATTCATGATCCATGAAACCGGGTCTTTTTTAATCGGAACCTGAACAGGCTAAGGACCGGGTTTCAGAACCGTGAGCATGACTAGATATGGGCTGGTCCAGCAGGTAATTCGACCCGTCTAGGGTGGGCGGGCGGTCGGGCTAGAAAATGGTAGAGCCAACCCCGGATGTGACATGATGTATGCATAGGTACATGCATACATATGTCTCATGCGTACCGGAAAAAAAATCGGGTATGCGGAAAACATAGAAAATGGTAGAGCCAACCCCGGATGTGACATGAAGTATGCATATGATCAACTTTAACATTGTTTATTCTCTTAATCTTTTAATGATCAACTTTTTTATATGGTTTCATCCGTCATAAATCCAAAAGTGATTTGCAACTTGTATATGCCATGTCGATAACCTTATCTTATCTACTTAATGTACATTAAAGAGGTAGATAATATCTATTAACTAAGACATTTTTATGTCATGTTTCTAATATATTAATTGAGAAATCAAATCTTCATAAAAATTGAATTATTTGGTATTTTTTATAGTCGACACGTATATAAAATTTATCCAAATAACTATACTTGTTTCCACTATTCTACATCTCATATTCATTTTCTTCACAACTGAAAATAATATATTTATTAAATTAAATTAATGAATTTATACTTTATATAGAAATAAATTTTAATTTACAAATTAAAATGTTTTCTAATATATAATTTATCATGAATTCATGCTACATTTCAATAATTTATAATGAAGTTTTGTATACTATTCTTCACTAATTAATATATTTTTTGTTTTTTAAAAATAAAAAATATATATATCTTATTTAAAAGTTGTATATTTAATAGTCTTATCTTATTAATACAATATTTATTTTAAAACTCGTACTTAATACATAGACTATATGAATACTTATTTCAGAATTGTATCAAAATTAACGTAGTGTCCCAGTTTGTAGCTTATCAAACAGGTGGACAATATACTTTTGAGATCTACTCAGCAAGACATTTATGCCATTAATCTAAAAACACAAACGTTGAATGGGCTCCATTTTATACAAAGCCTTTCGAAGAGAAAAGACGTCGAAACTCGCATAAATAGGAAATTGTCAGATTTAAAAAAAAAAAAAAAAAAAAGGAAATTGTCAGATGTATGCGAGGCGAGCCGACGCAGCCATGGGTGACATTATTTTATCTATTTAATAAATACGTTGAATTGAATGGGTTCCATTCCATTCATGATTTATCCAAAGCTTCGGAAGAGAAAATAAGCATTAAAAAGGGCCGCGGAGCATCATAAATAGAAAACTCGCGCAATCCCAATCCCAACCCCAACCCCAACTGAGAGATCGACTTCAAACTGTAGCCAACTCCATGGCCAAATTCGTGCTCCCCTACGAAACCCCAATCCTCACGAGCCTCTACACTCTGGGGGACACGCTGGCCGAGAGCAGCCACTCCACCACACACCTCTGCCTCCACAAATCCACGGGCGAAGAATACGCGTGCAAGTCAATCGCCAAGACCCGCCTCCACGACGACGTTTCCAGGGAGATCCAGATAATGCACCGCGTTTCCAGGATCCCAAGCGCCGTCGCCTTCCTCGACGCCTACGAGGACTCCGATCACGTCCACCTCGTCACGGAGCTCTGCGACGGCGGCGACCTCTTCGATCGGGTCCTCGCCAACGGCCGGTACTCCGAGAGGGACGCCGTCAGGCTGATGAGGCCGATTATTGAGTTTGTACAGTCCTGCCATTCGCTTGGGGTTATGCATCGGGATCTCAACCCTCACAATTTGATGTTCAAGAACAGAAACCGCGACTCGCCCCTCAAAGTCTCTCATTTTGGATTCGCTGTCTTCTTCCGTCGAGGTCAGTCCACATCAATTAATTTCTCCAGTTCTCAGAATTGAGGATAACTCTTTTAGTTGTTGTGGTGTCAAGTTTTGATCTTGCGTTTTTATTTTTATTTTATGACCGATGGGAAAAAGCCCACTGAGTTGGCCTAATGATGATAAATACGTACTACTATTATCCAAGTTATGACTTATCAGAAAGTGTGTACACCTTGTCACCAACACGTGTATGATAGCACTTGGACTTCCGAATTCCCGCCAGTCTTAATCAAGGAGGCTTATCATGCATACTTGGGTGGTTTCTTATGACATACCTAAGCCAATAAAGGATTATAATTATCTTTTCTTTTAATTGAACACACTTTCATTTAAGCGAACCATACATCATACTTACCATTAGATTTACCTATTTGGCCCTCGAGGCTAGAGTATCTTATTTACCAGCTTTTTCCCTTAAAATAGTATGTTGTGTGATTCTTAATTGTGAAACAAAAAAAAGGGCAGTAATTTAACCTTGTTATTAATTGTGTTCAGGTGATAAATTCGAAGACAGAGTAGGGAGCCCTTGCTACATAGCGCCAGAGGTTCTGAAAAACAAGTATGGCCCTGAAGCTGATGTGTGGAGTGCTGGCATTATACTCTATATCTTGCTTTCTGGTATTCCACCCTTTTGGGCAGGTACCAAGCTACACTCTCTTACACTATTGTTATATATTATTATTGAAAACTAATAATAATTATTTGTATGTGTGTGTGTGTGTGTGTGTATGAATTATGATGATGGTGGCTTCAAATTATATTAAGAGACAAACAAGGAGATATTCCGTAAGATATTGAACGAACCGCTTGACCTCGAGTCTCAGCTATGGGCAGACATATCCGACAGCGCCAAGGATCTGGTACAGAGAATGCTGGAGAAGGATCCCAAGAAGAGGCTATCTGCATACTACGTTCTCCGTAAGACCGGCCTTCTTTGTCCTATGATATCATGTTTTCGGTTCCTTATCATTTGATTCGGTTTGCTAGCTAATATATATATATATATTATATTAGGCCATCCATGGATGACGGATGAGAGCAATGTTCCCGACAAGCCTCTTGATTCAGTTCTTTCCCGCCTCCAGCGGTTTTCACTCATCACCAAGATCAAGAAAGATGGTATATGTTGTTGCAATTTCTTCTTCTTTTGGTTTCGAAATTCGTGTTTTGAATGTTATTTAGATCGACTATATAGTACATGTACTAAGTTTGCCCTTTTTTATGTTATTTTAGGTGATTGAAGATACTTCGGATGAATAGTGAGAACCGTAGCGAATGTGCTCAAGCTAACTGTTTTAAACTCTATGATAGCACATCTCTTGCTCAATGTGTTACCATTGTTGATAGGACATATATTTACAATGTACATGGTAATAATATAATGACTAGTAAAGTGATGATGATATGAATTAATGTTTACCAAACAACTAAAACTAGTGTTCGACTCCTGAATTCTGAAGAAGAAAAAAAACAAGTTACTCATGAAAATTCAGTTTAACATGGAAGGAGTCTAGGAGATATGTGCCCAATCCCACGAAGCCGAAAAGTGAGATTTAATGTTGGGCTACCAAGTTCTTTGTACTGTTCAAACATAAAGCCCAAATGTGAACTTCATGTGGTCCAAGCTTTTGGGAATATTGTAATACACTACCTCTAATCAAAATTAAGTGTAGTTTTGAATTTTGTTCATCTTTATATGTCATTTTCAGATTTCTAGACAATTAATTATTATTTTTTGATTCACTTTTTAGACAATTAATTAAGAGTGAGTTATGAGAATTTTGTTGGGTTTCTTTTTGTTAACTTCTTTTCTTCTAAATAGACCTGTCAAAAACCGACCCAACCCGAAAACCCGACCTGAAAGGACCTGAACCCGACCCGAACGACACTGGGTCAAGAAAGACCCGAACCCGAAGGACCCGAACGCAAATCCGAGCTCGCGGGTCCCCTTTATTTTATATATTTTATTTCATTTATATTAAATATTTTAATAAACTTTATTAAATAATAATATAATATTAATTATATTATTATAATTATTTTTATAAAGTTAAAATTCATAATAATAATCATAAAAAAAGGGCATGTTCGACCCGCTGGGTCAACCCGACCCCGCCCGACCCGAAAATTTTATCAACCTGATTTGACCCGAACCCTAACCCGACCCGCCCGACCCTGTTGACAAGTCTACTTCTAAACAATCCATTCATTGACTCAAAAGATTTTAACTATTTATTATGTGAGAAATTTGAAGAAAAATACAGTATATTTAATATTTTCTAAAATATTGTGTCAAAAATTAAAATGACACTTATGTTAGATCGGATGGAGTATTATATATTTAATCGTTTGGATAATCGATATATGTTTCCAGTGAATCTATAAGATAAAATCGTTCTTGTTAGTTTGATTAAATAAATCATATGAGTGAAATTAAAAGACAAATTCTTACATTTCTTTTATCATCTCATAATTTAGAATGATAAAATTTATATACTTTGCATTAGATGCGCGGTTCAAATTGCATGTCCCACTTACGATTAAAGTACGGAAAAAAAATACAATTATATGTATGTCCAAGAAAAACGGAAACCAAAAGAATTCAACACCTACGGTTAAAGTACAAAAAAATACGATCTTGTGGTTGGAAGTTGTGATTGAAAATGGGTTATTTGAAAAAAATATTATTATGATTAAATATACACGATAATTAATTACTATCGGATATCGGAGGACCACGATGGCACCCTCCTTCGACAATGCAAGAGAGGAAGCAAGACGAGGCGATGGATGGTTAGGTTGTGAAGGAGATTCGGAATCAGCCGTGTTTGATAAAATGATTCTAATGAATTGTGACTTTTTAAAACTTATGTCATCCCAACTTCCCAAGTCAAAATCAAGGAATTGATCATCCGTCCTACTCATAAGAGAATAAATTAAGGTTTCCTTGCAAATTTTGAATCAGCTACTTTTGATTGATTCCAGAACCTCATAATCTTCCCAAGTAATTGTATGATAATCACCAGTTGACATCTAAATTGATTTCAATAATAATAATCAATTAAATAATACAAACAAGAAGTAGACAAACAAACAATACTCGATCATCAAGTACGAATTATGACCGGGTCTCATTTTAAAAGTAGGGTGTCTCTACGTACACACGAAAAATTGTCTAAATGTATACTATAATGTGCGTTAAAAATACCAATACAAACCAGTGTGATAACATTATCAGTATAAGGGATAAAATCGAGAAAAATTGAAAAAAGCATAGCAGATCTGTGCGTTAACATTAACAGTATAAATCTGTACTGGTAATGTTAACGCACACATTTGCATGGACTGGGCCTGTAACGCAGCCCAATTATAGAGGTGTGCGTCAACATTATCAGTACATATTTGTATTGGTAATGTTAACGCACACATCGCTGCCCAGAAAATAGTCGTTAAAAATCCGACCATTTGTGCGTTAATTGTTAACGCACAAACGGTCATTTTTTCTAACGGCAGAATTTTCACCATATATATTAGGGTTGAGCAGATTCCGGTCCGGCTCGGAAATTTGGACCGGACATGACCGAATCGGTCCAGTCTCCGATCCAAGGATTTTCGAATTTCCGGGTCCGGTCCGGTCCGACCCGGTATTTTTTAAAAATCTTAATATTTTAGGATTTAAGGTTTTTTTAGGGTTGAGGTTTTGGGTTTAGGATTTAGGGTAAATTATATTTAAGAATAAATTATATTTAAATTTGAGGATTTTTTTCATGTTTAAATGTAAATAAATTATATTTAAATTTAACAAAACCCTAAACCGGTCCAAATAGGACCGGACCGGATATTTTCGGTCCGGGTTCCGGTCCACCATTTTTGGTGTTCCGGGTTCCGGTCCGGTCCGGACCGGGTTTGGACCGGTGCTCAACCCTACTATATATACACATGCCCATTTCATTTCTCTTCCACATCCAAACACAACATTCAACATGTATTATCCTAATGATGAAAGTGAGGAAAACAATTGCATACAAAGTCGAGAAGATGAGCAATACGATTGGGTACAAGGTCGAGAAGATGAAGAAGCAGACGAAGAATTGAATGACGCTTGGATGTCGGGTTGTGAAGACGAAGCAGACGTTTGGGATCCGAGTGGCAATTTCTTCACAGTTAGTGTTGAATTAATTTTCGTTTGAGTAATGATTCTTGTCTTAGTTATACGTATAAATATCACATATAATTAATTTTGTATGAAGTAGTTATTATGAATTGTAGCCATTAATATGATTTGGGTTATGAATTAATATGATATTGCAATTTTGTTGTAGCCATTAACAATTGATATTAGGTATGAACTAGTAGTTATATAGTTTAGAAAAAAATTCATGGTTTAGGTTATGAATTAATGACTTTGCAAATTTATTGTATTATTAGTTTGTTATAATTGTAGACACTATAATAATCCATGAATCAAAAAAATTATAAGGGAAGATTATGGAGAACGATTTCGTACTGGCCTAGTTTGGGAGAGTGTGGATGAAATGGTTGAATGGGCGAGAGCGAGAGCAAAAGAGTTGATGATAGTTTTGGAGAAACGTACCTCAAATCCGTACGTCGTTAGTTTGACATGCGATAGATATGATGAATCGAGATCTGGGAGACCGAAAGTTAATCTAGAAAATCCGGAGTTGTCGGTTCCGAGGATTCAAAAACGCAAATCGAAGAAGTGCGGTTGTAGATTCGAGCTATATGGGTGCCGTTTGAAAAATGAGCTAGGGTCTCTTACTCAAAGATGGGTCTTGGATGTTATACATGGCACCCACAACCGCATGATTCGGACTAGCTTTCATGGGAATGCTTTCATGGGTCGAATGACCCAGGAGGAGGAGGTCATGGCTAGGAGATGGGGCGATGGTCGCAAGACGCCAAAAGAAATTGTTTCGGAGTTGAGGAAAAACTTCCCGGGAAATGTAACAACAATGAAGCAGATTGACAACTTTTTATAGAAGCTCCATTACGAGGATCGTGGGGAATTGACGGTAACCCAGTAGTCCCTTCACTTTTTGAAAGAGAACGGGTATCTTTTTTATCCTCTTAGGAATGTGAACAAAGGGGACGAGATGGAGATCCGGTTTTTGCTCACCCGGAGTCGCTATGGTTGTTGAAGAAGTTCCTGCACGTCATCGACGCCACATACAAGACAAATAAGTATGTAATACATTTTAATAATAGTTAGTTATTTTTCTATGTGCTACATTTTAGTTATTATATTCACTAAATATTGGTACGTTTATTTCTTATGTATATCAATAGGTATGATATGCCTTTGGTGGAGATTGTTGGTTTTACCTGCACTCACAAGACGTTCAACATTGCGTATGCATTCACCTTAGCCGAAAAGTTTTTCCATTACTGGTGGATAGTGAGGGCCCTTCGGAACTTGTTTGAGCAGTTGGGAGTAATACCAAAGGCTATAATGACCGATTGTGAAAAGGCTCTCATCAAAGCTATTAAAGTAGTTTTCGAAGATGTCCCGGTAAGACATCTCTTGTGTTGGGTCCATATTAGAAACAACATCAAGGCACATGCCGACAAGGTTATAAAAGACAGTGCCAAAGTCGATATGTTTACAAACCAGTGTTGGGGAATTTTTTGCTCGACCACCGGGGAAAGTTACGAGGAGAGGCTCAGAGCATTGATGAGATCGTGGAAGAGCGGCCTTGTTGGATACGTCGAGAGGGAATGGCGAGCATGGACGAATTACACTCTTCATTTCTTCACTTCTTCACGAGGACTTCAAACATGTATCCTTTGAACACTGTGTAGTTGATTGTTTTTACTATTGGGTCTGAAAGTCGTACTAAGGCAAGAAATGTTTCCATTCTGATAGGGTTGAGGGGATGCATCATGTGTTGAAAGGTATTGTGGGGTCTAGTAGATGCGTCTTTAAGAGAGTGACGGTGAGGATCCACCATGCACTCATTCTTGAAATTGATGCGATTAAGGCGACCATGAACAACTCACTGTCCACACGACCAATGGAGTTCAATGATCCAGGGTTTTCGGAGCTTGCACGAATGGTGTTTTCAAGGCTCTTTTGTAGAGTGTCGGATAAGTGCTTTGATTTGTTGTTGGCCATGTATGATCGGATAGTCAAGGAAGACTATTCAGAAGTATGCGACGATCACTGGGTGAGAGACTGCCTTGGGCTGTCGTGCGTCCACGATATTGCAAATGCCATCATTACGAGGACAACTCTCACTCCAGATGACATTCACGACTTCTGGAAGGAATTGCATTGGGAAGAGGATCCGACAACATTTGCGCTTGTTGACGACAATGTTCAGATATCCGTTTCAGAGTTGAAATTGAGTGAGATGTGGTCGAGATTGCAAGCCCAAAAGTTGAACAAAGCCACGTTATGGCAAGTGAGTGATCTGTATGTTGTCTTGGAGCATCCAGAACAGAGTACGTTTATGGAGCCGACAGACATCTGTAGAAAGGGAAGGCCAAGTGGTTCGAAGAACAAGGCAAAGGGGTCGTCGACTAGGGAAAAGAGCCCGCATGAGCACGTAAGAGAAGACTTACGAAAGTCTAAGAAGGCAAAGGAGAAGGTGAAAGGGTCAGGCCGTCCTAGAAAGCAAGTAAGTTTCGTGGTGATCGACGCTGAGGACATGCAATCCCAACCCTAACCATAAGAATTACAAGTTGAAGAGATGTATGTCGAGACCGACCATGTGGGAGTCGGTCCCTCGGAGTGGCCCAAAGAACCCATGCTTCATTGTGGGGTGGACTTTGGGGTTCATAATATCGATTATTTCTGGTTTGGGTACATTAACAATGCTATGGATGTACGTTCAGACGGACACTGTGGACATCGGTCTTTGGTTGTACTTAAGGGGATGAGTGAGGGTCAATATCCCTTGATCTGTAGCGCGCTGGCAAAGGAGTTGCATGCCAACCGACAAATGTGGGAGCCGATACGAGAACTTACACGAGATCCAGGGTCATGGGATGATCTAATGGTTCAAATTAACTATATGAAGACCCCTTGCGACAAGGATTATTGGCTTGACATGCCATTTATGGGTTTAGTGTTTGCCACAGTGTATAACGTTGTTGTGGTCGTCTAATCTAGGTACCCTTTATTGTGCTTACCAATAAGGCCGTCTGGACCAAGCCTCGCTCCTCCCTCACAAATTTCTGTAATAGCACATGTAGGGGATCACAACCACTGGATATCGGTAATGCTTTGTCTCTCTACTTGTACTTCGATGTACCCGATCATTTCGTGTATGCTAATTGCGTATTTTTTGTTTGTATTCGTATAGGTGACGCTCAGTGATGATTTTCCATTACCACCTATTAAGCATGCGTGGCGAAGACATTGCAATCGAAGAATCTTGTGGTGGGAAGGATTGTATGCTTTGAAATTGCAAGAGTTTAAGGAATGCCGCATGGCAGTCGGTCAAAATGCAGATTATTTGGTGTAATTGATTGACATTACTAGTAGTTGATGTAATAATCGTGTGATTTGTAATGCAATATAATCTTACCATTTGCAAATCATAAACTTGGAAATCATACATTTGCAAACTTATGTAATCATACACTTGGAAATTAACATGCATAAAACTCAAAATAAACATAAAACTCGAAATAAGCACTGAAATAAGCATCGAACTAAGGGTCTGGTTTCTTATAACATCAATCATTTGAAAACCCCGATAATATATCTGTTTTCTTAACTTCACATTTGAATCTGAAAGGGTCTGGTTTAGCTGTTTAAGCTCATTTCTTTCTAGCACCAATTCTCTGATAATCTTGGCAACATTGTCGTCATACGGTGGACCAAGCCACTTAAAGGTACGATACCCTCTCATTGTATCATCCCGCTCCATTGGGATGTAATCCTTGCATGCGAGATACCTTTTTTGTAGTGATTGGGTTTGTCGCAAGTGTACATGACGACCGGGAAATTGCACTCGCACATTGTAACCGGAACATGGAAATTGCACTCGCACATTGTAACCGGAACATGGATAACCGGAACATGGATAAGCTTAGCACATTGTAACCCTAAACCAGAAGAGCTACGACAAATTCCTAGAACATGGATAAGCTTAGGACATTAACATAGAAGCAAGACGAGGAAACGACTCATCGACTAATCTTCGATCTTCCGCTTCTTCAATCGTTCCGACCTTCGAGGCTCGAACTCATGCTTCACAAGCGACATGTCAGCTACGTGGAGAGCAAGAACACGTTTTCCGCTAAGAATGGCACAACGTACCTCGGGATCGCTTATGTACTCATGGTAGTTGATCTCCTCTTCAAATATCTTCTCCAATGTCTCAAGACATCCACAATTGGTAAGATGATCTCCAATTACCTTCTTTCTCACATTTTTACTCTCGACTCGCATAAATAACCGAACTTTAACGAGATCTTGTGCATGCTTCAACTTAGCTTTGGACACCATTTTTTATGATTGAGTACCACTAGGATCAGATTGAAGATGATATGAATATATGAAAGGAAGATGTAGGACTTAAGTTGGTATAAGTAGTGTTTTTATAGCTAAATGTATGCATTTTTTTTCCTCCAAACCAACTGCTATCATGATGGTTTCTTTATCCAACAAACGTTTCAAATATCCATATGATTACGGCCTCTGGAACACGCAAGCGGCTAAGCCTAAATCCCTATTATATTACTTTTATAATCTACATATAAAAGTAGTTTAAATTTGGAGTTTGGGGCATGTAATAATATTAAGGTAAATCTTACGGATATAAGGAAAAAAGCAGCCGGATTTATAACTGTTAAAGTAAATCTTATTTATATCTCTAAGTCAGGCATTTATAAAACTCAATTCAGGCCTCTGAAAAACACATCATGACCATCATTTCCCATAACACCGTTCAGTCCAATCCTGTGTACCCTACAGCCGCCTATATGTTTGGCCGCTCCTTTTGAAACCAGTCGTCGGCTTCCTCCATTCTCCTTCCCCGGTGGTTCAAAGCCACCAGTCACCACCGGCCTTCGTCGACGCCTTTCTCGGCGAATTCGAAGCCACTAGTCACCCCGATTCGAAGCCAACAGTCACCTCCGGCCTCTCGCAGCACCGGTCGAAGCACCAGTCACCACCCGTCGATCGAAATCACTCGCAGATCCGTCCCAAGCCACCAGTCTCCTTCCTCGACAATTCTCCTTGCCTCGGCGGCATCCTCCACTCCCAGAACTGTCCCAAGCTACCAGCAGCGCCGATTGAGGTAATATCAATTTTAGAATTTTGATTTTGCTTTCAATTTTGCTGTTGATTTTTGTTTTGCTTTCAATCTGGTGAATTCCCCGATGAATTCAATTTTGCTTTCAATCTTTCAACTGTCCCAAGCCACCAGCGGTGTGGAATTTATGTTTATTCAATTTTGGAATTTGTGTTTATTCAGTTTTGGAATTTAGATTTTTCTTTCATCTTTGGAATTTCAATTTGTTTATCGTGTAGAGTGCGGTTGTGGCTGGTATTTTGGGTTAAGGAAGGGTGTTTCGGGTGAAATTGGGGTCATAAATAAACATTCCCCACAGTGATGTCTCATTGCTAACACCATTAGAAAATTTCTTTCATAGAACCTTAAAATTTCCACTCATTGCACATAAAAGTTCACCGAAAAAGTTGTACTTCCAAAACTTCAACACGATTGCTCAATTTACAACGATGTCAAAACTTTGGTTTAGAAATACAACGTCAAATCAGGAAGAATAATAATAATCAATTAAATAATACAAACAAGATGTAGACAAACAAACAATACTCGATCATCAAGTACGAATTATGATGGGGTCTCACTTTTTCTTTTTTAAAAGTTAAGTGTAGTGCTTTACTGAAAGTCGTTTTTATTTTCTTGTCACCACTTTGTTTTCCCTATTTATTATTTTTACTAGTCACTTTTTCGTGAACTATAACTGGGTTAGTTTATCATAACGAGTGTAATTCTCGTGTCAAACACGGATTTTTATGTCATATATATTGAATCAAAAATATTATTAATTATTAAAAATAGATCTAGATGATATTGATATTAAAATCAATTTCGGATCAGTAATTTTATATCTCAATCATCCATATAATTGAAAATTTTTGGATTTATATATAATTAAAAAATTTGGAATTTGTATAACTTTACTAATTCTAAACTACAATCAATGTGTATATATATATATATATGCAAATGTTAATTGTATGTGATTATATTGATATTAATACAAAGTTATAACAACCTCTTAAATATGAATATTTATTTTAATGTGTATCGTCACCTTATTTATGTTAATCTCGTAATGGTTCATTTAAATATTTTGGATTTGCAAACAAAAAAGGATTTGATATTAAGATATTGATGTATAACTAATAAGATTTTTAAGAAATGGGTTGATATAATTTAATCGGGGTTGTATGTTGAATAAAATGGGTTGATATAATTTTAAAAAAATCCATAATTAATAATTAATTATTTTATTTAATGTTTGTTAGAGGTTGTTAAGATAATTTATTTAGATATTTGATGATAAATTAAAATTAAATTAGCTAAATTATAGAAGCATAAAAGATAATAAAAAAAAAAGTTATCATAAAGTGACACGTAAGATTTGTGGGGTCAGAATCGTTCTAAAAATTCAAAATAAAAGAGCTTTAATATATAGTAATAGAAATAGATTTTCATTAATTTATAGTTATTTTAGTTTTTAATTATAATTTTTTAGTGTTTATTTATTTATCTTATAAGATAAATAATAAAAGTTTATGAACCGTTCAGATATTTAAAGTCAGTTCATACATTATTCAGCAAGAGTAAGGATTGAAACTTCAAGAGGTAAATCGAGAATCAACCTGACAAGAGAACAACACCAAAAAATGCCTCTCAACAAGCTTTTAAAGAAAAGTCATGCTCCCTCAGCGCAGACCCGCTATCATCCCCACCAAAATGTGCGCCTTTGTCCCTCACTGTCTTCCTTTTTGGGTGGGGTCCATTCCAACACCAGCTGGAACAAGAATTACTAGCGTCAGGAAGAAAGGCTCCACATTCCACATCATACAAATTTTGTCAGCATATGAAAATTTCTTTGGTGATTGGATAAATGATTTAAAGTTTTCTTATAAATCCAAAAGTAACTTTTTGAATTAGAGTCTATTCATCTTCTTACTCGGTGAGGATTGTCTAGTCCAAAAAAACAGTCTATTATAATTGGCCCACGTGGCCAAAATCAAAGAGACATTGAACAACACGATGCTTGAGCCCTCTACCGCCCCCAACGACTCGCCTCCCCACCACGCCACCGCTGCCTCATTTACACTGGTCTCCTCCTCCTCTCCTTGATCCTCATGGCCACCGCTACCGTTCTCTACCCCGTCTAATGCCCCCGCCACCATCAATTCTCTGTCTCCTCCTCTAGATTTCCGCCCTCAACTTCTCCTCCCCGCTGCCTTCGCTACAACACTCTCCATCTCCGTCGCCGCCCAAAACCCCAACTCCATATTCTTCCTCTCCTTGGACCCCCGTCTTCGTCGCCGCTTCCTCCACCAGCGTACGAGTTGCTGTGGGGGCGCTCTTGGCGTTCGCGTAGCCGGCAAAGAAAACGACCTACGGTTTAGGATTGGGAAATTAAGGAGGAAGAAATTTAATTTGACGGCGAGGATGAGGCAAGGATGTTAATTCCCACATCAAATCAAGCCACAAGAAGGTTACGATTTCATCCAGAAACGAGATTCAACAACAAAGCATGAAAGAAAGGTACAAACAATTAGCAGAATGTTGGTACGAAAACAAAAGACGAAGTTCAGGAAGGGGGAGGCCGGCGTAGAGGAGGCAACAACCACACAGTGGGGAAGCGATTGAGGGCGGAGGCGCTGTGTTGCTCAGTCTCGGTGGCTGTAAATGTGGGGTTAGCGCCGGTGGTGGTTGGTGAAAATCTAAAGTATTTATATATGTGCCACGTACATTCAGTGGACTATAAAATGGACCATTTCTTTGGACCAGAGGATCCTCACCGCCATTTTTCACCTTCCCATTTTCCCTCATAACTCCCCCAACTTTAGAAACATCTAAACCCACCAGCATCACCGGCCAACATTCTTCATTTCACTTCACGAACTCGATTCAGTCTACCATATATTGAAAGATTAGTATATGTTTTCTTTGTTTTGCCAACCTGATGTTGCTTTTAGAACAAGATAGTTGCTTCGAATTTCAGGAACTGACATTAATCGTGTTGCTTCGATCAGTGATGCTGATACTTTACGAGTTCTTGTTCTCTCTTGAACTCATACAAGTTCGTGTTGTTTTAGGCATATACACTTTCAATTTGCAAAAATATTAATTCTTAATTTTGATACGAGTTCGTGTTGTTCGAGCGGTGATGCTGATCCTAATTTCATAATGTGCAGTCCAGTGGGAGGAACGCCGGTGGGAGGAGGAACGAGCACGCCGATGGAAGGATGGAGGAGCGTCGGTGGGAGGAGGCAGCGCCGATGGGTGGAGGAGCGAGCTGTGAGATTAGATTGGGAGAAGCTTAAAAACCTAATCGAAGACAGGAAATTGCTTTTGGGAAGATGTATGGAAAAAGAGGATTTTTTCTTTAAATAAAAAGAATAAATTTTAATTGGTCAAAATTAAATCACGTGGATCCAAATCCTAACCGTTAGATGTGAGATTAGATTGAAAATCTTGTTTTATTAGTATTTTATATTTTTAGTTGGTAGATATTGAGTAATATTACAAAAAATAAACAATTTAAATAGTGAATGGGAAATTAGAAAGATAATAAATTTTAGTAGCAAAATTAGAAAAACTTTGAGATTTTATTTTGGCCTATATTCATAAAATCATATATATATTGTTTACTCATTTATGGCATAAAACAGTGAAGAATAATGTATATATATTATATATATGGTATATCATGTACGAGATATGTAGTTATTATAAATAAATTTATATTTAAAATTGTGCAATCTAAAGGTAAGTCCCATATATTGTTATTTCAAACTTAAGAATTAAGAGTTTTGTACATTAAGAACTATGAGTTATGTACTATCACATTATATTGATAAATCACTAGTATTGTTATTTCAAACTTAAGAATTAAGAGTTTTGTACATTAAGAATTATGAGTTATGTACTATCACATTATATTGATAAATCACTTATGTTGGTATTTCAAACTTAAAAATTAGGAGTTATGTACATTAAGAACTATGAGTTATTTACTATCACATTATATTGATAAATCACTAGTATTGTTATTTCAAACTTAAGAATTAAAAGTTTTGTACATTGAGAACTATGAGTTATGTACTTATGTACTATTACATTATATTGATAAATCACTTATGTTGGTATTTCAAACTTAAAAATTATGAGTTATGTACATTAAGAACTATGAGTTATGTACTATCACATTATATAGATAAATCACTAGTATTGTTATTTCAAACTTAGGAATTAAGAGTTTTGTACATTAAGAACTATGAGTTATGTACTATCACGTTATATTGATAAATCACTTATATTGGTATTTCAAACTTAAAAATTAGGAGTTATGTACATTAAGAACTATGAGTTATGTACTATCACATTAAACTGATAAATCACTAGTATTGTTATTTCAAACTTAAGAATTAAGAGTTTTGTACATTAAGAACAATGAGTTATGTACTATCACGTTATATTGATAAATCACTTATGTTGGTATTTCAAACTTAAAAATTAGGAGTTATGTATATTAAAAACTATGGGTTATGTACTATCACATTATATTGATAAATCACTAGTATTGTTATTTTAAACTTAAGAATTAAGAGTTTTGTACATTAAGAACTATGAATTATGTACTATCACGTTATATTGATAAATCACTTATGTTGGTATTTCAAACTTAAAAATTAGGAGTTATGTACACTAAAAACTATGAGTTATGTACTATCACATTAATCTTAAGTATTATACTTTAATTATCAAAAACTATGAGTTATGTACTATCACATTAAACTATGAGTTATGTACTATCACATTAATCTTAAGTATTATACTTTAATTATTAGCTTATAATGAGTATTAATCTTAAGTATTATACTTTAATTATTAAAAATATACTGTGATTTACATATCTCACATGTAAGACACGATGATGTGAATTATTACACATATCTCTAAACATATATAAAAAGAGAAACTTAAATTTTACGTGTCATCACCACATTCATCCCGTCTACGAAATATTACTAGATTCATTATACTAAAAGAGAGGTCTCAATCCTTCGTAGTATTATGATTAAATTCATGTATAGTATAACTAAAATTCATATAGCATTGTTTAATCCGTATACATTCATATTATTAAATTTATTCTTATTCTGAGATATAATAATTTAGATAATACAGATATCTGGCTATAAATAAAAAGTTGGAATAAATAAGATAATATTGATTTATTTCAGATATGATTATTCATATATTGTTATTTAGCTATTGTAATTTTATTCAATAAAAATAAAAAAGTTGAAGATATATTAAATTAATAAAAAGTCAGTTTAAATAATCAAGAATCCAATATCAAAATGGCTTAAGTTTTTTACGTAAAGAAACTAAAAAAATACTATATTAGTTGATTTCTTGAGAATAGAAAAAATAAAAATTAATTAAAAACCTAGAAAAATAATCACTAAATATTAAATTCATACCATATTTTTTTTTGTTGGTAAAAGAGACAGAAGCCTCTACGGTTTATTTAAAAGAAAAATGGCTAAGCATGCAGCCTGCGGGGAAAAGCCACACCCCTAACATCATCCGCAATAATCGACAAAATCTCATCCGGAGGATCCCCAAGCAATTGAAAACCTAAAGGAAAATTGAAAGCAAGGTTAGCCAATCCATCAGCAAGACGGTTGGCCTCCATGTACACGTGGACAAAACGGACAATCCAATCCCTAGTAAGAAAGTCATGACACATAAGTACCAGGAAAGAGAGCGGGTGAGAGGCCCCAACGCCCTGCTGCAAAAATTCCACCACCATAGCCGAATCAATCTCCACAAGAAGCCGCCTATACTCCAGCTCCCAAGCAATATGAAGACCATAGTAGACCCCCCACAGCTCCGCCATAGGCGCCGAGCAGATGCCAATATTCAGGACAAACCCCCCAAGTCACCTGCCATCACTATCGCGAAGAGCCCCGCAAGCCCTGGGTTCCCTCTTAAGGCCCCAATAAATAGTGAAGTTTTTAGCTACCCAAATAGGCTGTTTGTGAGAATCAGAATCGTGGAGATATTACGAGAGTTTTTTTTTTAAATATCATTAAATGAAAATATCTTAACCCGGAAGATTGAAAAAAAATAGTTTGTTCGTAGAGATTTGAAAACAACTAAAAGATTATTTACGTGAAAATTGTGCTTGTCTTGCTATATACAATCTTATGTTTAATCAATTTTTCTTTTTACATGTATATGATGATAATAATTTTTCTAACTAATTAAAATGATTAATTACTTTTAAATATATAAATAAGGCGGGACCATTTGTCTAATATTTTTTCAAAGACAAGATGAGGTCAACACGTATGCAAAATAATTGTGGGATCGACATTAGATGAATTATATGTTTTGCTGACATGTAGAATTTAGGTTTATCATTTAGTATATATATATAATTTTTTTAGTGTGTGCATATGGACATATTCTAAGAATTCCATTTTTAGTAGTAATTTTTTTAGACATTAGTTTAATATTTTTTTTGTTACACATTCTCTTTTAGAGAATGTTTGAAGAAAAAAATTATATTTTAGATTATTAGCATGTATCTATGGATACTAGAAAAAAACGTATATATATATACAGGATTGCTAAATAGATCCCGATCTAAATTTCTATTTAGCGCCCACCCTCGCCCGTCACGGACGAGACCATCAACATTATTAGATTGTATGCACCCGTAAGACATTTTTTATCTAAATTATAAGATTGTATCATGTATTGATATTGGATAGGTCTAGTTGTTTATGGTTTCAATTCTTTACTAATTTTTTTATATAATTTTTGTTAATATAATTATTTAATTTAATAACTATTATTATTTATCCTTTTTTTAGATAAGTATACTGTTCGTCACAGACGGAAGTGTACCGTTCATGACGGACGGACTGAGCTTGTCCGTGATGGACAAGTCCATGCTTCGTCTTCAACCTTGAAGAACACATCAAAAACAACGACGCTTTTTTTTTAGAAATTCATGATTCGATTTACTTGTTTAACATTAACCATGTACAACTACAACAATTTAACATATAGAAATTAACTTTACCATCTAAAACTTATCTCTAAAAATATCGCTAACATTTTATGATAAATTATTATTAGATTTCAATATATATAAAATTTGTTGAATGAACATTAGACTTTTTTTAGCTTTAGGAATAAATATTTAACGACGTTGATATTTATTGAATTAAAAAAATATTACTACTCCTTATTAGTTATATATTTATCCTACTTATATATATATATAATCTTTCTAAAGCTTGCAGTCAATTGATTTACAGAAAAAAAAACACTTATGAGCCCAATGTCTAGATGTGTCAAACGGGTCGGGTTCGGGTTTAAGCGTACCGGGTCAAGTCATTTATGGGTCAGATCGATTGCGGGTTAGAATTTGCGGGTTGATTGTGGGTCGAGTCGTTGCGGTTCAGGTACGGGTTCAGGTCGACCCAGCGGGTCGAGAGCGCCTTGTCAAAATTTTATGAAATGAATATTAAAATAATATTTCATTAAAACAATAAATAATAAATCAAAAAATAATTATTATATAATATTTTAATAATAAAATATATTTAATATATAAAATATAAACACATTTGTATTGACCCAACAGGTCAATGACCCAACCCATAGATTTTCGAGTCGAACGGGTCGGATTACTTTTGACCTAATACTTTTCGGGTTGGGTCTCAACATAGAAAACGCGGGTCGAATTGGTCAAATTTTGATAGCTTTACCAATGTGTGATGGGGTTAGGAGGAAAATAATTTACATGTACGAATTTCAGTAACGATAATAATAAATTATTTTATGCAATTTTAGGAAAATATATGTAAAGTGTAATATGCATGAAAGAGCATAAAGTTGGGATAAATTGCACAGCGAACCACTTGCTGTAAATAATCACTTTTTATTTTTATTTTTATTTTCTTTGCAGTTCATTTCCCACACTATCTTACCCATATTATAAATTTATAATATGTGAAAATATATATAAAGTCTACTCATCAATAATGAGATAGACACATTAAGTTAATATATATTAGTAAAAACTATTTCAAACATTTATATTTTAATTAGCATGTTAATAATAAATAAATATAAATACTTCTTTAATTATACCATAAAAGACTTCTTTTCCCAAATAAATAAATAAATTGCTCCGCTTACCCAAGCACTAAGCACCGATTTCAATGTAAAAGCAAATTAAATAAATTAATATAAAAGATGTTAAACATTTGCCATCTCATTAACATTTCACCGGCCATCTCATTAACATTTCACAGTAAATGTACACTTGGAGAGCCAAGTCATCTGGGTAGCCTACCGGGTAGCCTAAACATTTTCCCAACGGCACCGCTTGCTTCGAGTTTTTTCTGAATCAGAGCATTGGACACACCAAGAATGGTATAGAAATTTTCAATTTGTTGGAAATGAGACTTCGAGAGCACCAGTCAAGTATTTGGGTAGAGAGCTTGGAGATTTTTATTTGTGAATCAAAGTGTGCGTCTAAATACATGTTGATTTTGACAAGTATAGATCAAAGAGAGGAAATTTGTGCTAATGAAAGGACGGTGGCGGTGTATAAGCTAGGGTTTGCTGGGTAAATTAGAGGGGTGTTTCTTTTTTTTTTTTGATAAGAAAAGAATTCGAAGTACCAGATAAAATTTGATAGATCGAGAGTCCAAACAAAGCTCGAAAGTCGGGCAAATCGACATGAAACAAACCATATAAAATAAGAGTAAAAGAAAGAAGTAAATAAGCTAAAATGAAGAGCTAACACAACCTGAAAGGTTTGAGAATGACACAAACACAGGTTATACCGAACAGACCTAACAGAGCGTATGATGTGCCGTCGGAGAGCAATCTGCAGAGCACTCAACTGGAAATGTGATGAAACACTTGGACAAGACTCTGACACAAGGAGACCACATGAACCACACAACCACGCCCTCGACCTCAACCGAAATAACATCTCGAACCAAAACAAATCAGAAAAAACTCCACACCGATTACAAGCTTCTAGGGGCACTTTTCTTTTTTCATGTAAAAATTTGATTAAATTTGGACAAAAAAGAGTGGTAAAGGAAAAAGAAAATTCAATATCTTTTTACGTTCTTTCTGTTGTTGCATGTGGCTCCGGTGAAGTGATGTAGTCTTTACAAACTGAAGTAAATGTTTGCAGAAGCAAAGCATGGTGCTTTGTAAAATTTATTTAGTGTTTTTCTTAGAGAGAAGGTACCTTAAATCGCTTTATAAAATCCTTTTGAGTATCATAGTCTTGCACGGCAAGACTAAATTTGGTAATTAAACAAAACCCAACAGAAATCCCTTTTGATAGGTGAGAATTACCTATTTGATTTTTGGGGGTTTTCTAGAGAGAAGGGAGAGCCTCTCTCTCTAGAGTCCTCAAATTTCCCTTGTGAAATTACTTTGGTAGACTGTAAGTGACGAGCACTCCTGATAGTTTAGACCACTTTGAATGTATATAAGATAATACACAAGAGGCATCATTCAGTAGGAAAATTGTAGTATTAAAAAAAAAACACCATAATAAATAGTATGATGCAGAGGTTAGATAGAACACATCAAGGCATAAAAGAAATGTCAGTAAGCAGTTCGATGCAAAGGAGTTCAATCTGAAACCTGCTAAGTAACAACATTTAGTAAACCAGTAGGGCGACTGAAGTCCTAGGTTAAGGCTACTGTTTAAGTGCAATAAATATTGATCTTGCATTGCCCATTCAAGGCTAAGTATAAGAATGGAAGTAGAGGTTTTGATCATCCACCAGGTTGTGAGATGATCATGGTCATCAACAAAAATATGATACAGACAGGTTATATCCGAATGTTTACGAAACATCCTTTGTTGGTAGTGGTCGAGCATCAGAGCATCCCTCCAAAGGACAGAGGAAAAGGATCTACATTGAGTAAAAATGTTTGAGGATGTAGTTAGTACAAGTCAGTTAGTATAAAGATAGACATGTACTGATATGGTACTGCATTAGATAATTCAGGAATGAATTATAAGGATGCAAGGAGATGTAATCAAGAATTAAGTCCTGTAAGCAACTACACTTGTTTGGATAGCAACTAAGCATGTTTATATTATGTTTATTCATATTAGCAGAGTGAATGTTATTGGTGTAAATGTAGATCTGCCAGTAAGGCTTTTTTAGATCCTGATAGAAATCAAGAATGGATGTATATTCACATGTAAGTGAATCCAAAGGGTGTGAATTGATATCATAGCTTGTACTCAAGCCCTGGGCCGTGAGATACAACACTTTTTCTTCTAAATAGTGATCACTAATAGAGTAAGAAAGATCATGTTTTGGGTCAGTTTTAGGGGGTTTGGCCCCATAGTATCTGCAACAGCAGCAATACCATCCGTTAAGGATATGATATTATCATCGTTGATATCAACATCAACAAAAATAACAGTAGGAGGATTTGCTTGTGAAGCATCCTTCTGGTGAGGTTTAGAGTGCAAAGCAACGGAGTACGGTGGGTTGCCATAGATCATGGCGCAAACAAATAACTAGTATGCATATCCACAAACCATAACAACACAGGAAATGAAAGTAGAGCATACACATAAGCAAATAAGTAAAGTAACCATTTAGATCTAGAGATAAGGTTGTAAAAACCTAGTTGGTCAAGAATACAGAGTTCAAATGGGATAAAACCATTGTCTGTAAATATGGAGGTTTGCTCCTTTGATTATGTGGGATTAAGCCCTTTAATTTTTGGATTTTTTTCCCACTGACCAACTTTTACAGATCTTGTTGGCGTTGATATGTTGGCGGGGATGTGTCGGCAAAGTTTGATACCTCTTTGATTGCGGGTGTTTGTTGGCGTTGATTTGGGCGAATCTGTAACAGATCTTGAGGGTCTGGAACTGCTAGATCGAGTACAAGCAAAAAACTTGACACCCACCACGATTCAGCGAAAGGAGAATCGACCGGCGCCGGCGAGGGAGTTGAAGATCGGAGAGCGATGTTGAGGATGACATTTGTGACGGGATCAAAATGCTTTTTGGATTATGCCTTTTAATGAGGCCAAAATCTAGTTATAGGTTGATGAAGAGGCCATAGAACTTAATTACTTCCTACCATATGACAGGGGAACAAAATCTGGAGGAAGAACGAGTAGGGGGGTATTGGGGGTTTAGTTGAATTTGGGGGCGGCGCCGGGTAGAGGGGAGAGGTGAAAGAGAGTGTTTCAGGGTAGGGTTTTCCATTTTGTGTCGAGCAAATTGGAGGGGTGTTTCTTTTTCTCGAGGGAGCGTTTTCAGGGGTTATTTATTTTTATTTTTCCATTTTTTGTTTCAGCAAATATCAAGTCTTTATCACTAATTGAATCTTGGCATTCATGCTAAAAATGTTAACTTTACATGTAAGATGGATTATTCTTTTCTAGTGTCATTTTATGAGGCTATTGAGTCATAAATTAACTTGAATGAGCTACTTGACATGTTATGTTGTTGATATGTGCCCAACTATCTTCAACTAAATAATTTGTTTTTACAACTATTTTAAAATTTATTTATCACTCTATAATCTATCATTTTTTTAATTTTAAAAAAGGTGAAAAAATCACTATCTATTCTCGGTATAAACGTGTGTTGATTTCCCCTTTTTTGTAATTTTATAAAGGGCTTGTTTGATAACTATGTGACTATGATTTTTTTTTTCAAGATTAAAAGCAGTTTCTAGAAACTCTTTTTTCAGGTTTTCAAATTTTAGTTGTTAGTTTTAAAAATTAAGGTGATTAGTAAGATATCACATGTGTTATAAGGATTAAATCAATAATTATAAAGGAATAAAAAATACTTCAAAACTAAATATTGAAAACTCACATGCTTATCAAATACAATATTCATTTTATAACCAAGACTAATCCTTTTTTTTCCTCTTTGACGAATCTCATCTCCTCATAAAAATTATTCCTCCTATTACAATTACTAGATTGTACAGTAACATGTTATATTAGTATATTTTAGAATTATACTAGCATTTTGTAAAAGTTGTTTGGTAAAGTTACATGATTAGAATAATAATAATGTGGTGGATATACTTATCTCCTACTATGTTAATTAAGATGTCGTATCTTCACAGAAGAATGTGTCACTTGTCATTTTATACACTCTACACATGTCTTTAATCTAACCTATATAACTACTCCTAATTTCATAACTTACCCACTATTCTACCCACTTTATTTTCTAGTTAAATGCTTCTCCATCCCACTTTGTTACACTAATATTTTGTTCCTTAATAAACATCAAAGTTTTATATGACTTTAACTAATAATTTTATATCAATATTATATACCAGTGAAAAATATAAGTTTATATATGCTCAACCCATATATGATACAAAGATTACACTTATTTTTTACTCGAAAGAGAAATAAGACAACTTTAAAAAGTGAATACCTTATTTGAAATTAAGAATTGTTATCAATTTAATTACCATTAGTCTTTATAAATACTTGCAAATCAATTAACACGTGTCTTAGTCATGGTCATTTCAAACTATTTCATTTTAGATTTATGAAATTTTGTACCAATTACTCACACCATTTATACAATTTTATCGGGAATATGGAAATTTATAACACTAAATTTTATTGTTACAACTTCTTATAATATAACTTTCATACTGGGAAAGACGTATAATACTTGTTATAACTTATCCTTGTATGACTCGAAATCTACTATTATAATATTAAAGCGCAACCTTATTAAAATCGCATGTCATCTTTACGTTGAATCATTTCATCTATTATCATATGTTGTGCTTCACGCCGTCATTAATTTGTCCTTATTTTATTTTTACTTTATTGATATTATATGAATATTTTTAGATGATATTGAATTTATTTTTCAGTATATAGTATTATTACATTTGACCTATGTTAAATATGTCTAATATTATCTTAATTTATTTTTTTAATATATGCATTATGCTTGATATCTTTATTATATAATTTGTTTTTCTATACAATTTTTTTTAGAGTTATATACTTTGATGATCATTAAACGTGTTAAAACATGACCCTACGTGACATGTGTGGGAAGGGTTAGACCCAACCAAAAATCAAAGGATTAAGAGTGATAAGAACTTGACGGACCCATAGTCTATACATTGGGTTAAGCAGACCGGTTGCTTTGCAAGTTTTTTTTTTTTTTGATTAGGTAAGAATTAGACTGGAAATCATAAAAGAGTCGGTTTCTCAGTCTATAGCATCATTTCGGATGAGAATTACAAATTCTAGATTAGTTCAAATATCTTCCAAGGAACTCAGCTGGACCTTCTTGGCAATGAAGTCGGCCACCACGTTTTTTTCTCGAAAGACATGAAAAATTTGCACTGAAGAGAAAAGTTGTAAAACGGACAGGATATCAGAAATTAACATTTCAATACCCCATGGACAGTGCCATATTTGATTCAGAACATTCACAATGGTAAGGTTATCGCATTCAAGTTGAATGTCGATAATGCCTAATTCATAGGCCTTTACCAGGGCATTTCTTACTGCAAGTATTTCCGTTTTTAAAGGGGTTGAGATACCACATTTATCCCCAAAGAGGAATATTGGTTCACCCGTGTTATTCCTGAAAATGTAGCCAAAGCTAGATTCACCATTAGTTTTTGTGGATCAATCTGTGTTGATTTTAATTATGTTATCCGGATGCCTTTTTCATTTCTTTGTTGGTCGTCTTACAATGTTCGTTTTATAAAAAAATTGATTGTCTTCTGTAACACAGTCAGGGTTCTAGTTTTTCATTTTATTCCAATTTTCAATTTATTTCTTAATGTAAATTGGTACATCCTTAATGAGTTCGACATCATCATTTGTTCTCCCAAAGCTTTGTTGGTTTCTATAGAATCAAATGCTCCACCAAGAGACCATTAATTCTGTGAGTTGTGATCTATCAGTTTTTTGTCGAATTTCTTCAATGATTTCATTAATTTTTTGTTTTCTATGTTTAGGGATGTGATAATGCCGAATGTGTCATGATTCACTTTTTCGATTGTTTTTAAGGTATGCTTGCATTGGAAGAGGAGGTGGTTCAAATCTTCCAACTGAGCGTTGCAGCGTATACAACCCGGGGGGGTTACAACGCCCTTTTCTGCTAATCTAGCTTTTGTAGGGATTCCATTTTTCATTATTTTCCAGACAAAGTTTTTAACTTTGGGATACGTGTCCATTTTTCAGATCCAAGAGGAATTATAGGCAGTGTAATTCTTATTTTTGTTAATTAGTTCCATAGAAGAATTTGTAGAAAACCAGCCGTTTTTGCTAGTTTTCCAGTACATTCTATCATGGATCTCATTTAAGGGAATTGGGATCGAGGTTAATTTTTTAGTCAAATCATTTGGTAAGTATTGTTCAAGTAAATCCTTATTTCAGGTTTTATTTGGCAGCATAAAGTCACCTACCAATGCATCCTTATTCAGGATTGTCTGTGGGTTTATGTTATCACATAAGGGGGTGTTCAGAACCCAGTTATCCGTCCAGAATTTGATAGTTTTTCCATTACCAACTTGCCAAATTAATCCAGATTTGAACTCAGGCATAAGTTCAATCATTTTGGACCATTGCCAGGAGCAATTTCCTTTTCTCTCGTAATGAAGTATATGGTTTGTTTTCAGGTATTTATCCGTAATAAATCTAACCCAGAAGTTATTTGGTTCGGCTAGGATTTTCCATAGTAATTTGAATTGAAGGGCTTTGTTCATGTCTTTAGCTTTTCTCAAGCCAAGACCTCCTTGATGAGTTGGTTTACAGATTTTTTCTCAACCTATAAGAGGTTTATAAGAGTTATCTTTGTTCCAAAAAAAGGATCTGTTTAGTTTATCAAGTTCATTGTGTGTGTGTAGATAACACGAAGCTTTGCATAAGATAATTTGATCTTGAGGCCATATTGGTTTTTATTAGTGTTGTTCTTCCTGCTTGGGAAAGGGAATTTGCTTTCCATCTAGATAATTGTTGTTGGGTGCTAACCAAAAGGTCAGCAAAGGTGTTCGAGTTAACTCTACCATTGATGATAGGGCAACCCAGGTATTTTTCGAGAGATATCATGTTTGTGATTGTGAGAATGCCTTGTAGAGCTAGTTTTTTTGGTTGGTTACCTTTTTTGTAACTTGAAAGGCCGATTTATGAAAATTTACTTTTTGTCCTGAGATCTTACAGTAGTCATCAATAATATCTTTGATTTCTTTACATTTTTCCTGTTTAGCTTTTGATAATATTATAATGTCATCCGCAAAGGCCAGAAACGGGATTCGTGTTCCTTGTTGATTGATTTGAAATCCTAGGGGATTTCGAGTTCGATCTGAGGCTTTTTGGAGTTTTCTAGCAAGGATTTCAGATCCTAAAATAAACAAGAAGGGCGAAAGGGGGTCTCCCTGTCGAAGTCCTCTTGAGGGCTTGAAGATTTCTGTGGGTCCATTGTTAACAAGTACCGAGAAAGATACCATTGTAATGCATTCTTTTATCCACTTGATAAATGTTGCATGGAATCCATACTTTTCCATTATTTTAATAGTAAAATTCCATTCGATTCTATCATAAGCTTTTTCCATGTCTAGTTTTAAGGCAATAAAACCTTCAGTTCCTTTTTTCGATTTAAAAGAGTGAAAGATTTCATGTGCAATCAAGATATTGTCTTGAATGGCTCTGTTAGCAACAAAGGCACCCTGAAGGGGGTGTATCAATTTTTCCATGGTTCCTTTGAGTCTAGTTATTATAATCTTCGAGATGATCTTATAAATAGTAGAGCACAAACTTATGGGTCTATAGTGGTTTGTAGAGTTAGGATTGTCACATTTTGGGATTAAGGATATGAATGTGTGGTTTATTTGTTTAAGCAGTTTCCCATAAAGAAAAAAGCTTTTAACTTCTTGGATAACAGATGGGCCTACGATGTCCCAATATTTTTGGTAAAATTCTGCTGTCATGCCATCCGGCCCCGGAGATTTATCCGAGCCAATGTTAAAGACCGCCTTTTTAATTTCTTCGTTGGATACATTTTTAATTAATTCCAGATTATCCTTTGTAGAGATTTTAGGCTGGATTAATTCGAGGTTTTCCTAGAATAGTCTCTGGTTCATATCCTCACTTCTGAATCTTTTTATGAAATCATTTCTGATTTTATTTATGATGTTTTCTTCACCAGTGATGCTTGTTCCTTCTTGGGTTTTGATTTCTTTTATAATTTTTCTATTTCTTTTTCCACTTGCTATTTTATGAAAATAGTTGGCATTCGTGTCATTATATTTGATGTGTTTTACCTTAGCTCTTTGGTTGTAGTAAATTTTCTGGAAACACATAAGTTTTTTCCTTTTTTTCTATGATTCTAGTTTGTTTTTTAATGAGGTCATTTGTAGGTTGATTACAGATCTCAATTTGGATTTCAGAGAGTTGTTTTTCTATAGTTTGTAATTGTGTGAAGACATTTCCAAAGGTGCTTTTGTTCCAGATCTTAGCGTGTTTTTTGAGTAGTTTTGTTTTAGATACCAGATTGTACAATCTAGATCCATGGTAGTTTGTTCTCCATGCTTGTTTTACCACGTTTCTAAAATCTTTCCCAGTCATCCAAATTTTTTCAAATTTAAACGGCTGGTTTTTAAAAGGCACAGCTGAGTCTAGCTCGATGGAGATTGGGCAATGGTCTGAGCTGGAAAAAGCATAATGCTTAGTACATATATTAGGATACCATTGAAGGATCTGGTGATGGATAAGAACCCTATCCAATTTTTCGTGGATGTTTTCTATTTTTGTGCTATTCTTCCGCCAGGTATAGGTGTTTCCCTGGATAGGAGTATCCAAAAGCTCACATTCATTTTTAAAATGACGTAGTCTTGGAAATTTTGACAAAGGCAGTGTATTCCCGCCTAATTTTTCAGAAGGGTTTTGAATTTCGTTCAGATCTCCCATAATAATACACGGAAGAGAACAATTTTTAATGTAGGAGATGATTTCGTTCCAAAATACATTTTTTGCAGACTCATTTGGTGGGGCATAAGTAAGGATTATCATAAGTTTTTTGTTCGTGAGCAAGTTTGTATACTTAATACTAATAAATCTTGTTTTAAGCTGTTCAATTTCAAGGATTTCGTTTGTAAGTTGGTAGGTCTTCCACATTACGCAAATGCCTCCTGCGAAGCCCGTAGCAGGGACACAGTAGAATTGATCAAACCCTACTGTTTTCCAAACTTTTTCATTTGGTTCTTTGTTTGTTCTTGTTTCAAAAAGTGCAAGAAGTTGTATTCGTTCGATTTTACAAAAGGACTCAACATCCATCCAAAAGGTTTTCTTCCCGATTCCGCGGCAATTCCAGGTTGTGATCTTCATAAAAACCCATTTGTGTTGTTGCCCCATATCCTAAGACATTTAGGGGTCTTATTGTCGTTTCTATTCTCGTTCTTATTTATTATTTTACTCATAGTCATGAGAGAATTCAGAGGACTAGTCATTTTGTTCTTAAGAAGTATGTGTGTTTGGTTGTTCTTTATTGGGGAATCCCATTGATGTAAGGCAAACCTAACAACAATAAATTCAGTATAATGAGAATTGGGTACACAGATATGAGTTGTTTTGGCATATAATGAGAATTTTCGTTCAATATTGTTCCTGCTCAAGAGGGTGTCGGTGATTTCATGTAGAGTTGATAATTTCAGGTTAAGGTTCTCAATGACAATCTTGTGATACAAATAATGAGATATATAGGGCTCCTTTATCAAGGAGTAAATGCACATATACACTATGTACAACAAACCTAATTGTTCGTGTAACAAGGATATAGTTCTGTAGTAAATTTTGTTCAGATTATGTTTGTTCAAAACTTTTTTTCTGAATTTACAAACTGCCCATTTCTGGAAATGCTTTCCTGGTTGTTGGTTTATCCAAAAAGGACTCCAGATGTAAGCCGCCAGTATATGGCAAGTTTTGTTCCAAAAAGGATCATACATAGTCGAAGAATTGTGTAAAACACACATAGGGTTCAGAGAATGTTTTTTCGTGGGGTAAAAACTCCAAAGAAACTTGTAGACATGCTGAAGATAATCTCCATTGTCTGAATTCTTGGTTTGTGAGATGAGGTAGCACAGGAAAACCTGGAAGCATATCAGAAATATCAAGTAATAATGAGCAAATTTGGGAAGATTAGTGTTCAGAGCAGAATGAGACCCAAAGTTAAGCTTAAGAAAACAAAAAACCAAATCTTTGTATACAAGATTGCAGATCAAAGAGTCATTTTGAAATTTGTCATGGTAAAGCAGCAGGTGACACATACATAACCAATCAAAATCATTTAAGTCAGTATTCAAAGAAACCTGACTAAACGAGGTTGAGGTAAAATAGTCACAAGAGTTCTGAATCAAAGATACAGCATTGTTCAAGTATGTATAATCATAATATAAAGACTCAACACACATCAGGTAGCAAAGCAAGAGCAGATTAGTCATATTCCAGTGTAAACAAGGAAGGCTATGGTTCCTCATAAAGGCATAAAAAACCTTGAGGGGGGACGACAGAAAACCTTGAACAAACATCCAAAGAGGAGGCACAAAAGCTGCAAAAGGAGCAACTAAAGTGTTCAAAGCACTCAAAAGGTTCAGAGAACAGTTGTTCTTGGAGTTACAACTCCAAACTAATTTGTTCAATAGTTGGGGTTTCAGATTAAGAGCTATTAGATTCACATAGTGTGCAACAACACTAAGGAGAGAGCGGTCGGTATCACATTTAGAATTAGTAGGAGATTTAGTAAGATACTTGGACACAAAAAAAGGACTGCAAAAAAACCAATCCAACATCTTTAGTCAATACATAATTTGGTCCCCAGAGATCATATATCCAAATTATATATCTCCCAATTTGATTGTTCAGAGGGTCAAGGTTCCAGAGTTTGTTTCGATTCAACATAACATGATGGTTTTCAAACTATTGGATATTCAATCCCTTAGAGAAAAACCAACACTGCATCATCTAAAAGGTAATATTTTCAGTGCTCAACGAGTACAAGCTAGTAGAAGCAAAGTTGTTCAGTAAAATAGCTTGGTCAAAGGAATCATTGTTCAAAATTAGAGAGTGCAGCAAATAAACCAAGCAAAGAAAAAGAGAAACTAAAGAAACAAAAAACACAGGAAGACAGAAGGCAAAAAGAAGAGAGAGACGGAAGCACCTGGATCTGACTCTAGAAAGGAACCACCGCACCAGATTCGGAAGATTAGAGAAGTTACCTCGAGCACCGGTGGGAAGGACCTCGCGGCAAGAGACGAGAGGGGGACGGAGGCTCCAAAGCCCGGAGACAAATCCCTTCAAGGAAGCTCTCCACCACTCATGCGACTCTGAAGAAGCCCCGCATACCGGACGAGAGATACGAGCAGCGCCATGGCCGCCGACGATGAGCCCAGGCACTCGGAAAGGGGCTTCTTTGAACCCGGCTTGATCTTGCTCAGCTTCAACCCTCCCTGAGACCATCCAAGCCGGAAGACCCGGGTCCCACGTCGTCATCAAGGGAGAGTTTCAGAGAGGGGGCTGAGATCGTCGTTGAGGCGGAAAGGCCCCAGCGATCTCCACCTCCTTCCATTTAAGAATTTCCGGCTTGGAGAGGTACAAAGTACAGACGACTCGAAATGGAGGAGATGCCATACCCAATGCCAAATCAGTCTTGTTGTTATCGATAGTGCAGTTGGGGCAATAGATCTGATTAAAGGTAGGATTGGTAAGAGATGAATGAGATTCATCGTGAGTTTGAGGCCAGATCAAGATCCAGATTGGAAAGAGCGGCGGATTTTCAGTTTTTAGGGTTTGGGGGGGGGGGGGGCAGGGAAGGAGGCGAGGTCGAGAGCATTTTCATATTAGGTTTCATTTTGTATTTAAATACACCACATTACTATTGCTTTGCAAGTATTGCATTTACATTAAACATTATAATATATATTTTATAATTAAAAACATCGTAATAATATCATTTTTATAATTATATTTAAAATATTTATCTCAAGGAGGTTTTGACCGTTAGACTGACTCGAACTTGCACGTGATTAGAAGTCCTTAAAAGTTATTCAATTAAAAATTTAAACAAGTACAGTGAATACACGAGAACTAAGTTAATAGTATACTAATTAATGAAAAAAGGTGCTGATAAGCACTACTTTGTAGGGCTTAAGTAAGAGTCATTAGAGGTTTTATTTGTGCCATTTGGGTAGATTTAGACACATTCATGTGTATGGCGTTTGGAGGCAAAGTTGGTGTATTTAGAGGTGTTTGAGCAGTTTTGGAGATCATATGAGACACTGAGGAGGAAGCCATCAGTAGTAGGCGCCAAGGGAGTGCAATGAAGAGTAGAAGAACAATGTGCTGAATTCAATTGGTTCATTCTCTCTACTCCGATGTCCAAATGGAGTGATTCCAATTCGAGGAGTTAGATCTTGAAGTCTACTACAAGTCCTCAAAATATGAGCGCAATCCGAGTTGGGAATCAAAAGTTATGGTATTTCTACGGAAGTGTCGCATGAGCTAAACCGAAGAACAGCGACGGCGCCCGCCGTTAACATTACGGCGACCGCCGCCGCTGTCAGAAGCCCGTCGAACGTGTTTTCCATATTTGTTTTATTTGGATTATTTTTATTATGTTTTATTATTTCGTTTTAGGTTAATTTCATATTTTATTTCCTTTAGTATTTAAGGGAAAAGAGAGGCATATCATCTATCATCTTATCTCAAAACCCTAATTCCTTTCTACGTTATGAAGAACTAAGCCTCCCTGGCTTAGTCAGACGCTGAAGCTTTCGTTTGGATTAAGTTGTGAGATTCTTGTTCTTAATCTATTGTATGGTTTTTATCTTTCTCTTGCTTAAGTTGTTTATGATTGATATTGATAATCTCTATTTGGACGCAACTAGGGTTTATCGTTATTGATCTATTGCTAGATTTAGATTGTTACTGGTTGAGCATATCTATTTCAGAGTAGCAACTACATCGTATTAGTATCTGGTTGTGCTAGTCTTATGCAAAAGAGAACTGATTTACATTCTAGGATAATATCTGGTTGTTTTATGCTAGAATTGTATCCAACTATATTCATATCCGTAAGGCTGCTGTTAAACTGAATCTTGATAGTTTCAGGGTTGTTTAATTAGTTAGTGCTAATAGTATCTGGTTGTGCTATTAATTATATCTGAAAAGGAATTGGAATTACCATTGCATGAGATTTTGAATGAGTATCTAGGATCAACTTGTCATACGAATAGTGGATGTTGTTTGACTAAGTGTTTTTCCCATTACTGAATTCATTCATCTTTAGTTTATTCTTGCCTTTGCATGTTTAGAATTTACAAAACAAACAAAACCCCCCTTTGGTTACGTTTGATTGACATACAAATTGCATATTAAGATAGAATTCGCCTCCCTGTGGATTCGACCTTTACTTACCTAGGACTACGGTTTAAGGTTTGTTTGGATATTTTGCATAGCAGTTTTTAGAACGACGAAAACCTGTTATCAGGTGCCTATAAACACACAATACATTTTTAATGTTTAACAATAATTCTTCTTAACGACTAATTTATTTATTTTCTTCTAAAAACTACTAATTCTAATAATTTAAACTAATTTTAAAATTTAAATTTGGTACATAAACAAGCTTTAAAAAAGGCAAATTCTATATACACTACGTTTTTTGGATTTTCGCACTACATTTTACTACGCAATAATTTGGCGCACGACAAATACAAGCACATAAGGCAAATTCGTAGAAAATACGTGATGGATCGCGCTATTTTTATAGCACTCAACGCGTTGAATGCCCACCTTTATCTCCCTCATGACCTTTCATCAAGGAGGAAGATCGCGAGCCAACAAGAAAGAATGCGCCCAACACGTAAAAGAGCTCATCACAGAGTAACAAGAGACCTCAAAGCACTTGTAGCGCGTCAATTCCATATGATCGCGTGGTATCTGTCGGACGCTGCCAAGCCGCCTCAAATCCATCTGACCAATCCGGGCATGCCAGCTATGCATCTTTCCAAGATCGACACGCGTCTTCCCGCCTTACTGGTCCAATCACGGCCCTACACTTACTTGCCGACGTCTGTCGCTGGATGAATCACGAGACGACACATATCCCCGCCTTCGGACCAACTTGGAGCAGGACTCCTTGCCTATAAATAGCCCAAGACCCTTTCATAAAAAGGGGTCGAAGAAAAAGGGAAGAGATAGGCCCACAAGCTTGTTTTAAGCTTTTTCAAGATCTGTGATGATTTCCATGAAATTGTAAAAGAGTGGAAAGCTTCGCGCTCGCCATCTATAGTGTATCGCGTACTTTATTCGAGTTTGTCATCTTCTGCTTTGTATGTGTCTGATCTGAACCTTGTGCTCTCTCATAATCCTTTGACGTATTTAGTGGATTTGGCTCTCCTACTTGAGGCCACGAGGAGTAGGCTTTGTCCGAACCTCGTTAAAAGTTGTTGTTTGTGTTCTTATATCCATACAGATTTATCGCGTTCATCCAGGACCAAGTCTTTTATAAGCTTTATACTTTGTTTACTTAGAAAACTTGGGCATCATCACTGGCGCCGTCCATGGGGAACTTCCTCACACTAGGGCAGCTTGATCCTTTGTGAACGCGACGGAAGAAGATGTGAACCGCGTTCTTCAAAACGGGTGAGATCCCCCAAGGAGCTTGGGGCTGCCACCGCGTTCTTCAAAACGGGTGAGATCCCCCAACGAGCTTGGGGTTGCCACCGCGTTCTTCAAAACGGGTGAGATCCCCCAATGAGCTTGGGGCTGCCATCGCGTTTTTCAAAACGGGTGAGATCCCCCAACGAGCTTGGGGCTGCCACCGCGTTCTTCAAAACGGGTGAGATCCCCCAACAAGTTTGGGGCTGCCACCGCGTTCTTCAAGTTTACTATGTCACTCAAAGATTGCCATTACCTAGAAAGAAGGCAAAGTTCAAAAAGTTGCTTTTCATTCATTTGATATCTTACTAATTGTTTCATACGATGACATATAGGAGGAAAAGCTTAAGAAAGTCTATGAATTGCCTAGTGGAAATCAAGGAGCATTGCGATCCTCGAGCAAGGTTGCACTGTTTGTCGCGACGTTCGCATCCACGTCCATAGCTTGGTTATCGCCTTTCACGGGGTCTTCGATCGGGGGCTCGCCAAAAATATCTGTGTAGTCCGGAGTGAAATAAACAATCTTGGGATCGATCTCGCTGAACCTCGCCACCGCTTGCCTGACTCCAATCCTTATGCCCTGCTCCCAATGGGGTCCCACCTCATCAGCTAGCTTCATCTGGTAGTCTTCCGACTTGAGATAGTCAGAGATCGCGCGTTCTGCCCTGGCACGCCACTTCTCAGTTTCGAGATTAGACGCATCGAGTTGCTTCTTGAGCTCAACCGCTTCGTCATCTTTCTCGGACATGGCGCGCTGAAGGTCCTCAACATTCTTCTTCATCAGCGCGTGCTCCTCCTCGAGCTTTACTTTCTCCTCCTCAAGCTTTGCTTTCTCCTCCTCAAGCTTTGTCGCGTTGGCATTCGCCTTGTCAAGTTCCGCGGTATATTGCTCAACTTGCTTAGTCAACACGACCACTTTTGCACGGGCTTCCCTCTCTTCGCGAATGCCTTTGCACTTGGCATCTAAGACATTGCAGTATGATGTGGCCGCCAGCATGATGAGACGAGCCTGTAAAATCAAACCTGGTAAGAGTTGTTAATCAAAATTAATGTGACAAAAATCAGGAGCAAGCATTGAAGAGCGTACCATCTCCATGTATTTCATGCCCTCCAACTGAAGGACTTGAGGAGACAAGGAAGTCATCCATTCTTTCTCTCTTGCACATACATCATTTGGAATGGCCAGCTTACGCATGTCGGACACAGAAGGCACTGGCGCGGCAAAGACAGCCCTCCCCATGGTAGCGATCGGAGAAGGATCAACGTTGCTCTCAGACCTTGATCTCTTTTCCCCGCGACCTGATTGAGAAGGGGCGTCGCGCTTATCTCATCGCGTCTCTGCCTCGACTGGACTGCTTGGTAGTAGAAACGATGTTGTCGTCTCACTCGCAATCATCGCGTCAAGAGTTGGAGCCGGGTCCTGCTCCGACATGGTGTGATCCTCAACTGCTTTGGCTGACGACTTGGATCCACTCGCGATCTTTTTGGCCCTCTTGAGCAAGAAGTCGGACTTCATCCTTGTGAATGCATGAGTTAGTTAATACAACACGTAAGTGTAAAGAGTGGCGAAAGAGCAAATTACCACCTGACTCATCACGTCTAGCTGTGCGCGGCAAGCTGAGCCCTGCTTTCTCCAAGTTATCTTGAGTAATCACGCGTTTGTAGTCAGGGGCAATTCCCTCATTACGAAACTGATTCTTGCACGCGTCAATTTCCTTCTGATCTGGCTTGTCCGGACGCATGAAAGGACCAGGAAACAACTGGCAGTTGAAGACCGCGTGAGAAGAGCACCGCGCTAGGAACTACCTGTCCTTCCACTTGCCTACATTGGAAGGCTTACTGATCACGTTTAGGGTGGGTAGGCTAAGATTGCAGAAACCACTGTCGTACTTCAGAGTGAAGAGCTTAAGCATGTGTTGGGCATCGGGAGAAAGGCCAGAATGATAGCATCGCATTGTATATCCACTAAGATATCTCCACGCGTTGGGGTACAGCTGGGTAGGGTTGAGATTGATAAGCCTCAAGAAATCGCGATAAAAGTCAGGCAGAAGGAGACGAAATCCAGCTTCGATGCTAGCCACAAAGACGACCACGCAATTTTCGTATCGCGCAAAGGAAGTCCCATCTCTCTCAGGAAGACATAGTTCTATCTCTGCTGGCCACATAATTGATCTTGCCAAATCTTCTAGGGTGGATAATGAGACAGTGGTGGTCGACCCAAGACTTCGCATGTCCTTTCCTGGATGATCCTTCACCATGGGAACCTCAGTTGGAATCACCGCGGGAATCAGGGGAGGATCAACTTTCAATCGATGGCTCGCAAAGCTCTCTACACTCTGCGATCTTTCTCCTTGGGGATTACTTTGGGAGACATTGGCAGCGGGAGGATGAGAAACCACACCTTTGCCCCTTGCCTGGTCAACTCGCGGCGCTCGCCTCTTCGAAACAACTTTAGTTATGGTCCGACGCGATGATTCACTCGAAGATGAAGACGCAGCTTCGGACTCCGGACTCGAGGCGAATTCATGCTCTCTATACGCGTTCCCCACTGCTCTACCATATGCATCACCACTCCATGAGTTCGTTTCACTTGACATGACAGAGGGAGGGGGAAGGACGATTGCGCGCGATGAAACCAGGCAAGTCTAAAAAAGAGAAAAAAAGTTTAGTCACTAGGAATGAAAGACAACGCACGCAATCAAAACAAAGCAGAAAGAAGATGAAGCAGAGAAGAGGAAAAGTAACTAGGCTCGAAGAAGGAGCCAGGTTAAAAGAAAGAGAGTGTAGCAACCAGACTCGAAGAAGAAGGAGCGCGCACAAACGAGGTCAAGCAAAATAAAGCGCTATTAGAAAATCAACGCGGTCAACAAGAAATTGGGAACAAATGAGGCTATCGAAAGATCTAGAGGCGGAATTTTAAAAGTCAGAAAGAAGATGAAGCAAAGAAGAGGAAAAGTCGCAGTGAGAAGCGGCAGTGAATCCTTGCGCTCCATGACCAAAGGGACTCACCGAATCAGGTTATGCGAGTCCTCCCCCATATTTTTGTTTTCGTCTTCTCAGGGGAACACCCATCGGTGCCGTCACCATCGCCATAATTACCCAGAAGAACAAGAAACAAGAAGATGAAGCGGCGGAAGAGAGAGAAGAAGAAGAAAGTACAGTCATCCACAAGAATGCTAAAAATATCGAGTGAAAAAACAAAGGACTAAGAAATTAGAAGGCAAGGGAGTTGATTTACCTGAGCAATTCCGAGAAAGGTGACGAAGAAGAAGCACAAGGGAACGGAGCTGAGAGGGAGGAAACCTAATCATCTCAGAAGCCTCTGACAGAGAGAGAAAAGAAAAAAGGTGAAGGTTTCCCGCTGCTTCCTGCTCTTATGTAAAGGCTCTGCTGGGCCGACCTGATGAAGGCCCATTATGCAAAGTCCCACCACTATAGAACCAGGGCGTCCGTCTCAAAGCATCTCGAAGTGAAGCGAATAAACGCATCCATCAAAACGCGTTCTCCTTGGATTGCCTTGATGCCTCACGCGTTCGCCATCAATGCAAGGGGCTGTGATGAATCACGCTATTTTTATAGCACTCAACGCGTTGGATGCCCACCTATATCCCCCTCATGACCTTTCATCAAGGAGGAAGATCACGAGCCAACAATGGCTCATCACAGAGTAATAAGAGACCTCAAAGCACCTATAGCGCGTCAATTCCATATGATCGCGTGGTATCTGTCGGACGCTGCCAAGCCGCCTCAAATCCATCTGACCAATCCGGGCATGCCAGCCATGCATCTTTCCAAGATCGACATGCGTCTTCTCGCCTTGTTGGTCCAATCACGGCCCTACTGTAACACCCCCAAATTTAACCCCATTTGAAAGCGTTACTGCCGATGACCCCGGGCGTAAACCCCGAAGTCACCCCAGGCTTTTCCGACGTCATAACTGACTTAAAACACAGTTACAATACTAAAATCATAACTTTTATTAAACCACATGGTCGCGGAATTACACGATTCCAAAAACGACCCAATTTCATCAGAAATACAAAATAGCACAGCGGAAATCTTTTAAATACAAAACGACAAAACAACTTGTCGAAAACAAAACACCGTTCATCTTCATAGTCACTCTAGCCTTCTCGGATCATCAACACACCTGATGTGCCGAATCGGACGGATGACACCAGCCAACCATGCAAGGAATATAACGGTTGGTCAGTCTAATGAAAGACTACGCAAGGGTACAAAACATAGTGGTTCGAAGCAGTCGTATTAGGTTAGACTTATCGTTCCTCGAATAATAACCGAGTACGCTAGTCAACCATCATACTCCTACTAGAATATATAAAACAGCATGAACAAGAGGAGATTCTGGAGACCGAGTCTCACAACAATTAATCCCAAAAGAAGACTCCAAATGAAATGAGCCTTAAAGGAAACAATGACAAATGTTGGGAAACTTAATTTATAATATACACACAATCACAGAATCACAGTATCGCATTCGAGCGATCTACAACTAAGACGAGCTTTCCTAGCTGCACTAGCGCCTAGCTGCAATACTCGCCAACCATTTTAAATAAGTGCTTACTCATACGGCACTTTATATTAAGGTCAAGGCATTTTCATTATGTGCATACTCATGGCACGTATCTTATTAAATGTCAACACACACACACATCACGTTACAAACTTTTATGATCTGCTCGTCCCGAGACGAGAGATCCTTGGGAATACTCCCTAGATTTGTGACACTAGCTAAGTGCACCACCTCTATACCCGAGTATAGAGGCTAGTCATGACTCACCAATGGTATTAGGGTCTCAATGCCCTTTTCTCCATTTAATTATCAAGAAACGACTGGACCTCCATCCATCGTCCCTACGAATACTCGTGCTAACTAAACAGTTCAACACAGTCAACATCATATCAAATCAAAGCCATCAAGGCCAACATCATAGATCTAACAATCTATATATATATATATCAAAATAGCGTTGCTACTAACAGTATATGCAACCTATTATAACCTTTTTATATGAAGTTCACCTTTAAAATCCACAACAAAACCATTATGAACATAATAGCGATGTATCTAGCAATATACAACCTATTATAACAGCACTTCTTTTATCAAATAATTGATCAAAACTGTTCCCAACATAAACAAGAAATCATCCCAAATTAATTAACAACAAACAATTGATAATTAATGAAAGTATGGAATGATGAGCAAGAGCGAACCGCCACTTGCCTAAATCCGCAGAAGCTTAAGCAAAGCTTAGAGACAACGGGCTCCTGGATCTGAAACTGGAGCAAATCTTGGATAATAAATCCCTAAGAAATGGCCCATAACAAGACCCTAAGTTAGATTCAATATACTTATATATGAATCTAAAAGAATACAAGAAGAAATCAAAGGAAACGAGCAAAGCCCAAAGCCCAAAGCCAAACCACAAAACACACAACTCGGACACACATACCGCGATCGCGGCAGGTCGCGGTCGGTCGCGGTTTTCGTGCTGTGACAGTGGCTAGCTCGCGAGACAACAATGGAGAATTTCTTACCCAAACCGATTTGTTTGCCTTTGATTTGTCTATGGTTCGATCTCCCAACACCTCAAAGCTTCTCACAACACTCAAGAGTACCTTCTCAACTCAAGAGACACTCGAAATCTCCCACACACGAAGCTCTAAAACTGCTCAACAATGGTGGACAGAAAAACAGAGGAAGAAAGAAGAGGATGAAGAAGAGCTTCTTAGCTCCGGGTTTCACCTCCTTTTATAGCCCAATCCGAGCTTCATCTGAGGGAACAAGGGAGGGGACAAGGGGACAAGGCAAATGAGCCACTTGGCCTGCCCAAAACAGAGAAAACAGAGGCGCTACAGTAACCGCCACGCGAGGAAGACGACACTGCTTTGTCATTGGCATTACCGCGATCGCGGCCGGTCGTGGTGGATCGCGGTTGATCGCGTCAGGTCGCGGTGAGTCGCGGTTTTAAGCCGACTTCGTTAATTCTTATCCGAACTTGGTTTGGATTAAATTTCTTAACTCCGGGTTAAATATATTCGTACATTAACGATACATTAACCCCGAAAATACCTCAACTGTATTATATAATGCTCGGAAATTTTACAGAGCTCAGACCCCTTTTGAGAAGGTCCGAGACTCACTGAATTAAATCCGTCTAGCAAAACGGGCATAAGAAAAATTTAAAAATAATTCAAAATACCCTTAAAAATTACGGGGTGTTACATTACTACCCCCTTATTTTAAGTTTCGACCCCGAAACTTGCATTATCAAGGCCGACAACAAGTAGGGAAAGTATCTAAGTACACCTGTCTCAGTCTCCCAAGTAACCTCTTCGGTTTCTAACTTGGAGCACAAACTTGTACCAAAGGTACCACCTTGCTACGCAGTTGTCTCAAACTTCACCCTGAATGGTAATTGAGACATCTGACAAACGCTTGGTTCAAACCAAATATTTATATTAGCAAGAATATTTACAATAAAAGATTTACAACCTTGCTGCATACTTAAACTTACTAACACAACCATTCAAATCAAAAGACTGGGTAACACCCAAATCTACAACCTACAACAAAAGTAGAAGCTTTAAGCAAATGGAACATCAGGCCCATCTGCCTCACGTATCACGTAAAGACGTTGACCATGACTTCCAGAAGCTACTGGGGCCTTCCCTTTATTTTGTGCAGTTGTCTGCATCGAAGGACTTGGAGCCTCTACCGGTTTATACTCAGGCCGGTTACTCTGAATAGCAGACCCTTGCTGAAACTCAGATCTTCTTTGCTTTTCCAGCCAACAGAACTTCTGCAAGTGTCCAAACTTCCCACAACCAAAGCATGTCTTCTTTTCCTTCTGACACATACTGTTCTTATGCCCAACGGCACCACAATTGTAACACCGAATCGGACTCTGGTCCTGACCCGATCGTTGTGTCGACCCTCCTTGAGTCAACTCTGTCCTTGCCTTGCTTGACTTAGCAAAGTTAGACGGTGGCGCAGGACGTTTAAATCCGCTCGCCTGAGATTGATCTTGCATTGACTTCTGGTGATTCCTCTTCTTGGTTGACTCCTCTAGAGTCACTTCCAGTTTTGTAGGCTGCATCCACGTACTGCTCCAAAGTAGAACATCTGTGATGCACCATCAATGGCTTAATGTCTGGACCCATCCACTCATGGAAGTGCTAGATCTTCTGCTCCTCGCTGGTTACACCCGACCCAGCGTATTGCAACAAATGATTGAACTTAGTCGCAAGCTCAGCGACTTTCAATCCCTCCGTCTCAGGATGCATAAACTCTTTGTGCTTCTCGTCCCTCATAGCTCGGGAAAAGAAACGGTCCATCATCTTCGTCTTGAACATAGCCCAATTCAAATCAGCCCGATCAGCCAACCCAGTGTTCTCCCACCATTCACTAGCTTCTTCTTTCAACTGAAGAGAAGCTATTTGCACCTTCTCAGCCTCGGTGCACTCAACATTACGGAACAACCGCTCCATGTGGGAAAACCAATGAGCCGCTTTGACTGGTTCTCATTTTCCATCATAATGGTCAGGTCTCAAAGAGTTAATGGTCTTCAACACTCGACCATAATCACCTCTATTCCTGACCGCCTCATCTCGGTGTACATAAACAGCTGGCTCCTCAAATCTAGGAACCACTGGGGGAATCGACATAGCTTGTGCCTGTGGTGCGGCAGGTTGCCTAGCCTCGACGAGTACTTGCATCATTATCTCCCGAATAGCTATAACAGCTGCTGCATCAAAAACTACTGGAGCGTTGGCCGTAGCTTGGCCATTGCCTCCCGGATTATTCTGTGACATTGACTCGTGTTCTTCTACACGGTTCAGATCGTCCCTTATGATTGGCCTTGGATTGCTTGGCCCAGCACTAGCGCGTATGGTATTCCTTGTATTCACCATCTGTTTACCGATCAAATCCCAAGTATTAATATCTTTTCCATAATACTTATCATGATAAAGTCACTTGGAATAGATCAACTTGGTAACGTTCCTAGATGAACACCAAATTGGAATACTTAGGTTCTACAACCTCAAATCCTGACAAGAGAACTGAAAACTCAAGTCTAACTGGAGATGGCAAAACCACCTTGACTTCTTCCGAGTCCTTCTGAAGAGAACAGAATGCACCCCTAACTACGGGTGACAAACAGAGAATCTTAGTCTTTCTAGACACAGAAGCAAACTTCCGTATCAGACTGTAGAAGGCACGACTATGAACGGCTTTTTATTTGAAAAATTCAGAGCTCTTGGAAAACATTTTAGCTCTGATACCATTTCTGTAACACCCCCAAATTTAACCCCATTTGAAAGCGTTATTGCCGATGACCCCGGGCGTAAACCCCGAAGTCACCCCAGGCTTTTCCGACGTCATAACTGACTTAAAACACAGTTACAATACTAAAATCATAACTTTTATTAAACCACATGGTCGCGGAATTACACGATTCCAAAAACGACCCAATTTCATCAGAAATACAAAATAGCACAGCGGAAATCTTTTAAATACAAAACGACAAAACAACTTGTCGAAAACAAAACACCGTTCATCTTCATAGTCACTCTAGCCTTCTCGGATCATCAACACACCTGATGTGCCGAATCGGACGGATGACACCAGCCAACCATGCAAGGAATATAACGGTTGGTCAGTCTAATGAAAGACTACGCAAGGGTACAAAGCATAGTGGTTCGAAGCAGTCGTATTAGGTTAGACTTATCGTTCCTCGAATAATAACCGAGTACGCTAGTCAACCATCATACTCCTACTAGAATATATAAAACAGCATGAACAAGAGGAGATTCTGGAGACCGAGTCTCACAACAATTAATCCCAAAAGAAGACTCCAAATGAAATGAGCCTTAAAGGAAACAATGACAAATGTTGGGAAACTTAATTTATAATATACACACAATCACAGAATCACAGTATCGCATTCGAGCGATCTACAACTAAGACGAGCTTTCCTAGCTGCACTAGCGCCTAGCTGCAATACTCGCCAACCATTTTAAATAAGTGCTTACTCATACGGCACTTTATATTAAGGTCAAGGCATTTTCATTATGTGCATACTCATGGCACGTATCTTATTAAATGTCAACACACACACACATCACGTTACAAACTTTTATGATCTGCTCGTCCCGAGACGAGAGATCCTTGGGAATACTCCCTAGATTTGTGACACTAGCTAAGTGCACCACCTCTATACCCGAGTATAGAGGCTAGTCATGACTCACCAATGGTATTAGGGTCTCAATGCCCTTTTCTCCATTTAATTATCAAGAAACGACTGGACCTCCATCCATCGTCCCTACGAATACTCGTGCTAACTAAACAGTTCAACACAGTCAACATCATATCAAATCAAAGCCATCAAGGCCAACATCATAGATCTAACAATCTATATATATATATATATATATCAAAATAGCGTTGCTACTAACAGTATATGCAACCTATTATAACCTTTTTATATGAAGTTCACCTTTAAAATCCACAACAAAACCATTATGAACATAATAGCGCTGTATCTAGCAATATATAACCTATTATAACAACACTTCTTTTATCAAATAATTGATCAAAACTGTTCCCAACATAAACAAGAAATCATCCCAAATTAATTAACAACAAACAATTGATAATTAATGAAAGTATGGAATGATGAGCAAGAGCGAACCGCCACTTGCCTAAATCCGCAGAAGCTTAAGCAAAGCTTAGAGACAACGGGCTCCTGGATCTGAAACTGGAGCAAATCTTGGATAATAAATCCCTAAGAAATGGCCCATAACAAGACCCTAAGTTAGATTCAATATACTTATATATGAATCTAAAATAATACAAGAAGAAATCAAAGGAAACGAGCAAAGCCCAAAGCCAAACCACAAAACACACAACTCGGACACACATACCGCGATCGCGGCAGGTCGCGGTCGGTCGCGGTTTTCGTGCTGTGACAGTGGCTAGCTCGCGAGACAACAATGGAGAATTTCTTACCCAAACCGATTTGTTTGCCTTCGATTTGTCTATGGTTCGATCTCCCAACACCTCAAAGCTTCTCACAACACTCAAGAGTACCTTCTCAACTCAAGAGACACTCGAAATCTCCCACACACGAAGCTCCAAAACTGCTCAACAATGGTGGACAGAAAAACAGAGGAAGAAAGAAGAGGATGAAGAAGAGCTTCTTAGCTCCGGGTTTCACCTCCTTTTATAGCCTAATCCGAGCTTCATCTGAGGGAACAAGGGAGGGGACAAGGGGACAAGGCAAAGGAGCCACTTGGCCTGCCCAAAAACGGAGAAAACAGAGGCGCTACAGTAACCGCCACGCGAGGAAGACGACACTGCTCTGTCATTGGCATTACCGCGATCGCGGCCGGTCGCGGTGGATCGCGGTTGATCGCATCAGGTCGCGGTGAGTCGCGGTTTTAAGCTGACTTCGTTAATTCTTATCCGAACTTGGTTTGGATTAAATTTCTTAACTCCAGGTTAAATATATTCATACATTAACGATACATTAACCTCGAAAATACCTCAACTGTATTATATAATGCTCGGAAAATTTTACAGAGCTCAGACCCCTTTTGAGAAGGTCCGAGACTCACTGAATTAAATCCATCTAGCAAAACGGGCATAAGAAAAATTTAAAAATAATTCAAAATACCCTTAAAAATTACGGGGTGTTACACCTACACTTACTTGTCGACGTCTGTCGATGGATGAATCACGAGATGACACGTATCCCCGCTTTCAAACCGACTTGGAGCAGGACTCCTTGCCTATAAATAGCCCAAGACCCCTTCATAAAAAGAGGTCGAAGAAAAAGGGAAGAGACATGCCCACAAGCTTGTTTTAAGCTTTTTCAAGATCCGTGATGATTCCCATGAAATTGTAAAAGAGTGGAAAGCTTCGCGCTCGCCATCTATAGTGTATCGCATACTTTATTCGAGTTTGTCGTCTTCTGCTTTGTATGTGTCTGATCTGAACCTTGTGCTCTCTCATAATCCTTTGACGTATTTAGTGGATTTGGCTCTCCTACTTGAGGCCACGAGGAGTAGGCTTTGTCCGAACCTCGTTAAAAATCGTTGTGTTTGTGTTCTTATATCCATACAGATTTATCGCGTTCATCCATGACCAAGTCTTTTATAAGCTTTATACTTTGTTTACTTAGAAAACTTGGGCATCATCAACACGTACGAATTTTGTAAAAATAAAAATAAAAAGCTTTATGCCAGAATCCTGCGTACGCAAGATACTAGCGTAGACATTTTTTTAAAAATAAATAAAAAATCTCTACGCAAGATTCTGGCGTACGCCAGAATCTTGTGTACGCTTTTTAGGTTTAATGAGCTGCGCACGGCTCTCTTCTTTTCTTTCTTCTTCCTCTCCTCCCTTGCGAAAAATCATAGCGTCGGCGACGAATCTCGAATCCCCCCTAAATCTCTCTTTAATCTCTCCCAATCTCTCTCTAATCTCTCCCAATTCTTCTCTTTCCATCTAAATCACCCAAACAATGAGGTCGGGGAGCTGTGGTGGTGGAGTGGCGACAGACCTTGTCGGTGATGGTGGTGCAACGGCGGAGCAGACGGTGGTGGCCGCAGCTGGTAGTGGCGGTGAAGTCCAGGAGGCGGCTGGAGTCCAGGGTGGTGGCGGCGCGGCTGGTGGTGGCAGATCGATGGTGGAGGAGTATGTCGACGGTCGCGGTCGGTTCGAGGGCGTCGGACTGGTGGCGTTCGTACTCATGGCCATGGCGCGTCCACTTCGGCTTCAGACGAGACCCCTGTCGGGATAGGACGAGGAGGAGGTTTGCGACATGTAAAATTAAATTTGTATAATTATTTCGGTTGAAACTATAGATTCCATTTGGACTTTCATTAGACATTAATGATGTTAGAATTAGGTTGTTAGTATGTCTTTTTATGTATTTAATTAATATAGCGAATAAATAGAAATGTTAAGATTATACATTGAATTTGGATTAGATATGCCTGAAATATTTAGATTACATTAAATTAAGTAGAAATGTTTAGATTCGCACTTATAAATTTAGATTAGATCAGTTAATACACCAAATGTTTAGATTATGAATTTATGCAATGATAGTATATTTGTTGTAATTGAATCAAATAATCTTTGAAATTGAAATCGGCGTTCGTGGAGCTGTCCGACATGTATAAAAATTAGAAGTATTCGATTACAACATTTCTATATAATATAAATAAATGTATAAAAATTATAAATATCCAAAATAATCTTTGATATTTGAAATTGAAATGTTTAGATATACATTTAGTTCTATCATTTTCAAATATTATTTGATTCGATTACAACATTTCTATTTCAAATATTATTGAAAATTTTAGATATACATTTAGTTCTATCAATTTATGCAATGATAGAACTAAATATGTTTATCATTGCATAAACATTATTTATGCAATGATAAACATTATTTAAGTAATCTTTGAAATAAATGTATAAAAATTAGAAATATCAAATAATCTTTGCATAAACATTATTTATGCAATAATAGAACTAAATAATGTTTATCATTGCATAAACTAAATATAGAACTAAAAAATTAGAAATATCAAATAATCTTTAAAAATATCTAAAAAATTGAAGAATTTATGTAATGATAGAACTAAATGTATACAAATTAGAAATATCAAAAAATTATAAACTTATTTAAGTAAACAAATATATAATACTTTTAATAAAAAAATCCTTACACATTAACCTCTCGAGAAATCCTTACACATTAAACGAACTCCTTATGAAATCTCTCTCTTATACATTTATTCACTTAAATATATAATTTATACAACTCACCCCATCTAATGCTCAGAGTATGCATATGAGGATAAACCTCAAACTCCATAGAGCATTACTACACACACCAAATCCTTATAGCAAGAATCCTTACACATTAACCTCTCGAGACAATGCTCATGAATTCGAGCGAAGGGAACAAATAATGTCAATGCCCAACTTGACATTATTTCAAGAAAATAGAGGGGTTCTTACGAATAGTTTCGACCTCGAAACTAGCACTAACAAGGTAGGGAACAATCACACATGTCCCAACCCACACTATCCTTTATAAGTCCAGACAGTCTTTATCAACACATGACATGTACTACTTTTGGCACTCAAGGATTCTCGTATGAACGAACAACTTGCAATAGTAACGAATTTAGTAATTTCCGGAACAAGGAAACACTTCTTTATTATTCGTAACATTACAGTAAAACAATTGACAAAACGTCGAACAGACAGATTACTAAACTATGGAGACTATCGACACAAGCCATCGCTCCTTATTCTTAAAAAGCTTTATAAAAATACCACTACTCGTACAGGGTTTCCTTCCCATCGGGGTGACGTATCACAAAGAGTCGCTGCCCTTGATCGGAAGATTCCATAGGCGCCTTGCCTTTATCACGAGCAACAAATTGCTCAGGAGCGGACACCTCCGGATTTGGGTTTTGCCTACTGCCAACATTTGAGGCCTGGTATGATTGTGTTGGCCCTTGACCCTTCTGCCTATAGTATGTCTTCATGTGGCCTTCCTTCCCACAATTGTAACATACCCGCTTCTTCTTTTGGCAATTAAAACTTTTATGCCCAGCTTCACCTCAATTGTGGCACTGAAACACACCGCTACTCCAACCTGGGCCTTTGGTGGAGTCAGACTGAGTCGTCTCGGTCTTAGCACGAACAGACTTCTCAAACTTGGTGGGCGATGCCGGCCGCTTGAAGGTATTAGCCTTCCGGTCTTGTTGCCCACCCTTCGCCTTATTCTGTTCCTCCCGCTTTCGGGCGGATTCCTCCAGCGTGACCTCTATTCTGTAGGCCGCATCAACATATTACTCCAAGGTAGAGCAATTGTGACGCACCATTAGAGGTTTGATTTCTGGATTCATCCATCCATGGAAGTACCAGATCTTCTGTTCTTCTGAATGCACGTCCGAACCAGCATAATGCAGTAAGTGATTAAACTTTGCCGCCAGCTCAGACACTTTCAGTCCTTCAGTCTCTGGGTAGAGGAACTCCTTCAGCTTCTCTTCCCTCATAGCACGAGAGAAGAAGCGATCAGTGAGCTTGGCCTTGAACATTGCCCAACTCAGATTTGGGTGGTCGTCCAAACCAGTTCCTTCCCACCACTCACTTGCTCCGTCTTTCAGATGTAACGAAGCAATGTGCACCTATTCAGCCTCGGTGTAGACCACATTCCGAAATAGTCGCTCCATATGGGAAAACCAATAGGCAACCTTGACTGGTTCCCCGATCCCATCGTAGCTATCTGGGCGCATCGAATTGATCGTCTTCAATGCCCAGTTGTAATTCCCGTTATTTCTCTCGGGAGCCACCAGATGTGCAGGACCTTCACGTCCCTCTACATTAGTTACAACCTGAGGGTTGGGAGCCGCTTGAGCTCGCGGTATCCCCTGGGCCGTTAGTACCTCAACCACCTGCCTCACTATTTGCCCAATGATCGTCGCATCCAACACGATCGGGGCATGAGGTGGAACTTCCCTTGCAACTTGGGGGTCCACCTGTCCTTGATGAACATCTTGCTGTAGGGTCGGGTCATTATTACACGAGCCAGGTCCCGCGTCTTCCCCTTGCTGAGTAGCACTCCTCAACTAAATTCGAGAACCGTTGTTAGGACCTCCGTTAGGTGCTTGATTGGTGGATCGAGTGTTCACCATCTGTTGATGAACCATAACGTCAGTTTAGAACTTTTCCAACTTGTATATGATACTTAATCAATTACGTTATGATACGAATTGTAAGGGTCCAAGCCAATAACTTTATATTGGTTTGACTGACCCTTCCCCACTAACCTTAAAACGATATTCTTCTCTTACTTGAGAATGGATCAATTAGGAGAAATGTCAACCTTTAAATGACACTAAACCTAGGAAAGATGATATTCTTAAGAATGGATCTAAGGAATAAGTAACAAAATCGAAGTTTGCAGAAGTTTGAAAAACCACTTAAACCCTATACTTTCAAACTTTAAACTTTATACTTTTAAACCTTATACATTTAATTTAATAAAATAATTATTTATAAAGTAAGTTTCTCAAACTAATGACACTGTTATCACCTAAAACCCTTACTAAGAAAAAAAAATCACACTTTTAAATTTATAACCATAAACTTAAATCTGATCGTTTATATCACACTATTTATAAAACAACTATAAATAACTATTAAAGTTTGAATAGTTAAACCATTATTTTAAATTCTAAAAGATCGTAAAACTTTAAATTTAATACTAACATTTAAACTCTTGAAATTCCAAGAATAAAATAGTTGAAAATAGTTTCAAAATTAGTTTTCGAAAATTCTCAAACCTAACAATAGGCCAAGAATTTTAAAACCATTGCTCTGATACCATAATTGTAATACCCCCGACTTATGTCGGTTGTGCCACACGCCATTGACCTTAGACGTTAATGCCCAAAGTCACCCCAGGATTTAATCGGAACAATTAAGCTTAAGTAAATACATAAATATTAAATAACGAAAGAATAATCAGTGAAAGACATTTTAAATGCATAAACTCACCCTTTTATTAAGACTCCTCTCGTAAAATGAGGATGACGGTTTTACAACAAAGTATAGTGACAACGGAAGACTTTTAAATTATAGCGGAAGACTCTTTTAAAATAGTCCTAATTACATGACTATGTATTACATTTATTTCAAAGTAAACATATACGCCTTGGAAATATTACTTCTTAAAACGCAAACTTCAACTGCAAGCCTTCTCTTCGACTGGTTACTTCAATCGTCGGGGACCAACCTCTGATGTGCCGTATAGGACGGATGACACCAGCCAACCATGCAAGGAATAAAATCTGATTGGTTAGTCTAATGAAAGACTATGCAAGGGTGAAAACAGAATGGTTCTAGTGATCGTAACCGTTTACTATCATTGTCCCTCGAATAATAACCGAAGGAACGATACATAACCCGGAACTTTCACGGAATGATAGAAGAAGGCATACAACGAAAAGAAGACTCCAACGGAATTGAGTCTTATAGGAAAATATGAAGAATTGTTTGGGAACGTTAAGTTTTCACACAAGTTTAAAAACGCGACCTTGATTATTTGGGTCCACGACCAACCTCACCGCGCAATGCGAATCCAGATTGGAAAGAAGACTTACTCTAACAAGAGTCCGTGCGGTTTCCACGTTGTACTCCTTGCCCGAGGGTATATTAATTATGTGCGTAAAAGCACTTATCTTATTTACTTTCAAAACGTACACTCACGTTAAGGCTTTTAATTTTCACAACAGATCTCGCAATGAGATATAGAACATGGGACGAATCCCGAATTTTGGCACTAGCTAAGTGCACCACCACCTATATTCGGATAGGGGTAGGTCATGACCAGAAAGTGTTAGGGCATTTATCTTCCTAACACAAAGTTATAAAGAAATGACTAGACCTCGTAAGGTACATAGCGTTCCTATGAATACTCGTACTAACTAAGCATGTAAGTCCATATATAAATCCATACCAAAATCCATTCATCACTTTCTGAAATTATCATATAGAATTATATATAATAGCGTTGTTTCTAGCAATATATACAACCTATTATAAATTCATATTTTAGCACATCGTTTTATCAAATCTATTCCCAAACACCAAAACAACAACTTTATTCCAACTTAATTAACAATCAAATAATTGATAATCAAGGGAAATATAGAATAATGAGCAAGAGCGAACCACCACTTGCCTTAGCTTTAAATGCACGAGAGGTCGGGTCCGAAATCCAGGAACTGGAACTTGTGCACGGCTGCCTACTAAAATTCCCGTTGAATTTTATCATCACCCGTAAGGTCGGATCCCAATCCGTACAATCAACCATGGAGACGAGCACAATCCAACACCGACGATGCATACGAGACGAGTTTTAAGACGAGAAACCCTAATTAGTTACTTTCATAAAAGGACGAAATAAAATGAAGGAAAAAGGGTAGTTTCGTGGTCGCGGATAGCATAACCGCGGTCGTGGAACTGGGAAAATCCGCGGTCGCGGAACTCCATCCCGACACCAGCTCAGGATAGAACTTCAGAGCCTTACCGGCGGCGACGAGGCGCGGATCTTCGCTTCCAGACACTTTTGCACTACCACCTCTCCAGGAACTTCACGAGGGTGACGACTCCGGCCTCCGACGATGGTCGACGATGACAACACCGGCGACAATTCCGATAACAACCGAGCTAATGAGAGGAAGAGATGGAGGATGAAGATGCCCTCGGCTCCGCCTCTATTTATAGGGCAAGGGGGGAAGCTCCTCCACTAAATGAGAGGAAGACCGAACGATCCCTCTCCCCAACCAGCCGCTCGGAGAAGAAACGGTGGGATGCAGACCGCCGGCATTCGGGAAGACGGAGGAAGAAGATGATCCAGCGAGCCGCGGTCGCGGTTTTATAACCGCGATCGCGGTTTGGCCTTTTGCCAAAACCGTGCCTGTGGTTTCAATACCGCGGCCGCGGAAATGCCCAGGCGCCTTTTGGCAAAATCGCGCCCACGGAAATGTCGCGCTTGCGGCATTGCCCCTTGCCTGTGGCTCTCGGGCCTTGATCACGGTCATGCTTAATCTCGCTTTTAGCACTCCTCCAATAATTAAACCCATATATTTCATTAAATGTGTATCCACACATTCATATGGTTCTTACATGGTTATAGAACATGCATAACACGTCTTGCTTATAAAACGAAAGTTTGAAAATTATCCAAGTACCCCTGCTAAAATTGAGGGTTATTACAGCATGTCCCTAGGGGGATGAGCCAGAGGAGGCGTGGATGCCAGGAGGTCCCCAGTCGCGCAGTCTCTTGGTAACATACCCGACACATGTCGTTGGCGTTATTTGGACGCATACGGAGCGACTTACGCACGACCCTCCCCTGTCACCCGTGAATCCCGATCCGGTACGTATTTTATCAAATATTTAAATAAAAAAATAAATAAATTAATATTGTAATTAATAATATTTTTAGTTTATTGGGTTTCAGTTGAGGAAGATACTAAAGCCGTACACCTGCCACCCGCATTTCTCCGCGATCCACCAGTTTCAGAGGCAGGATCCGAATTCGTGGTGGCCGCTGGCACAGCGGAGCGGCATCACATCCCTAGGGTCCCTGGAGTTTTGTCGGATGGACCCCGTGTTGATATCGGCGTTCGTGGAGCGGTGACATCTAGAGATGAACTCCTTCCATTTTCCGTGGGGGAAGATCACGATCACATTCCACGACGTCTTCCACATTTTGGAGATCCCAATCGATGGGACGACGGTGGTATCTGATATGCTCGATGCCGAGATATTTGCCGCTGCATCGGAGATGCTTGGGATTGATGTACTTGTCGTCTCGCAAATGGCATCAAGTAATAATTTCTATACCTATTTATTATTTATTTAATATATTTTAATTAAAATGTTGTTGATAGATGGTATTTGGTTTTATTTCTTTTTTCAGGTGACGACTTTGCGATCAATACAACGTTGAAGAATCGTTGTGAGTTATTATGTCGAGCGGCCTAGAGGTATATATATCTGTAGTTTTGTTAATATTAGGATTTTTAATTATTTTTTTATACATTTTATAATTAAACTAATGTTACTAATCTCAAGAACGAGCGTCATATTGCTTCGATGTACTTGCTCATGCTGTTGGGCAGTACCGTCTTCACAGACAAGTTGGGGCAAAAGGTGAAGGCGAAGTATTTGTCGCTCCTCCTCGACCACGACCGCACCGGTCGTTATGCCTGGAGTGTTGGTGTCCTGGCCAACCTATACCGACATTTGGGTATGGCATCGCGGGCCCAGGCACATGGATTGGCCGGATCTGCTTCTGAGGGTAATAATTTAAATTTTCCGGTTTACATGATTTTTTGATATAAATGCTAATGATTATATTCGATTTACATGACTTCTTCGATCCGGTTTCACGAAGTACCACATCAGCCTCATTCGGATCTTCTTCACTAACTTTCTTCCTCCCCGATCTATATTCACCAAAGTGCTCGCACGTCAAACTAACATGTCTTTCATTACTTCGGCGAATGACTAGATCCATCATCAAATCTTTGCCCCTCTTCTGAGCCCAATCAACCAACTCCTCTCGACTATCCCACTTTTGATTCGTGCGAAATTTAGATCCATAATCTTTACCCTATTAATGTAAATAATAGTAATATCTCAATCTCCAAACTTAAATAACTACTATTTCTAACTACAGATACAATATCAAAATCAAAATACTGCTAAATATTTAATAAATGCTAACAAAACTATAATAGTACTACTAAAACAAAACCATATCTTCCCTAAAATATAATAACAAAACTAAACTATAATATCTCCATTTACAAACTTATGATTTATACGATAAAAACTTAAGTAAAACTATATATATTTTTATTCCTCTATACCAGACCTAATTCACAATATCGCATGCAATATTACCATAACTGATTCATACTATATAACACAAATATCAAGCCTTTTACGAATTATGGAATACTAACTGCGAAATTGTTGAGGTTGAATTCCTCATCACTGCTCAAATATTCTTCATCGCTACTCTAATAGTCGTTTTCGCTATTTTCCATTATGGTAAGATTGTATTCGTGTGTGAAAAAATGGATGAATGAATTTAAGTATATATATAAAGGGATAATTCGGGCGTAGAAGCCAAATTTAAAATAAAAAAAAATGGCCATATTTTAGCCCTATACAAGAATCTTGCATACACAAGATATAGCGGCTTTGTTAAAAAAAAATACTAAAAATACCGACATAAAAAAAACACGCAATTGTTTGCAATCATGGCTTTTTCTTTTTAAAAAGTCATGTCTGGCTTTGTTAAAAAAACTTGGTCGCTGACTTTCTTGCCTCTTTTTCTTTACGCGACCGCTAGATCATCGCTTGGTTTTTGTGTTTTGGATTCCCCGATGTAATTGGTTTGGTTTGTTTGTTGGATTCCCGAGAGTGCCAATAACTCAACTCAAAACATATTCGCCCCAAACCGAAACAACCTCCAAATTCTCCACAGCCATGGAGAAATCCACCTCAATTTCAGCATCGAAGCCCAACTCCGTGCTCCCCTACCAAACCCCGATCCTCACCAGCCTCTACACGCTGGGCGACAAGCTAGGTCAGGGCCAGTACGGCACCACCTACCACTGCCTCGACAAGTCCACCGGCGACCCCTACGCCTGCAAGTCAATCTCCAAGCACAAGCTCATCTTCACCGACGATTACGACGACGTTTGGAGGGAAATCCAGATAATGCACCACGTTTCCTCGATCCCCTGCGTCGTCGCCATCCGGGGAGCCTACGAGGACTCCCAGCGCGTCCACCTCGTCATGGAGCTCTGCCAAGGCGGCGAGCTCTTCGATCGGATTATTAAGAAGGGAAGCTACAGCGAGAGGGAGGCCGTTAAGCTTATGAACACGATTGTTCGCTTTGTTGAGTCTTGCCATTCGCTTGGGGTTATGCACAGGGATTTGAAACCTGAGAATTTCTTGTTCAAGAGCACTGATGACGATTCGCCTCTCAAAGTTATTGATTTCGGCTTGTCTGTGTTTTTCCATCCAGGTTTTGCTCTCTGAATCCGTCTTCTTGTTTTTTAAGGGGGCGAATTTGGGGTTTCTTCGTCTGTTGATGGATTGAGTTTTTTGGATAACAATGATTTTGTGGTGTGAAATTGAGTCTTTTTGCCCCCTTGTGTAAGAAACTGGTTTGATAGTCAGGTGATATTTTTCTGCTAGTAAAAGGTCAACAAGCCATACTTGAAAAGAAAACTAACCGAAATAAGTCATATCTAGTATGTCAAATTGTCAATGGTTCAATTTTGTGTAGTGACCATTTTCTGTATTTTGTGTGTGTGTACAGGTGATACTTTCACGGACACTGTAGGAAGCCCATATTATGTAGCCCCAGAGGTTCTAAAGAAGAGCTATGGCCCTGAAGCTGATGTGTGGAGTGCTGGGATTATAATCTATATCTTGCTTACTGGAGTTCCACCCTTTTGGGCAGGTACCAATCTACATTCTCCTGCATTCCTGTTACTGCAATTGTATGTGCTTATGAAGCTCTTGTCTTGTGTATGTGTATATTCATGTGTGTGAACTTGAAAAAGAGACTGTAAGAGATTGAATGAATCCCCTTGGGGTTGTCTTAGTATTATTATGGTATATATGTGTACAGATTACAAGATATATAAATAACAAACTAGAGATATCTGCATACAAAATTACATCTGTTCCTAAATACAAGCATTTCTAACAGAGACAAATAGGGGCATATTCCAAAAGGTACTGAAGGGAACGCTGAACCTCGACTCTCAACACTGTGCTGGCATCTCTGAAAACGCCAAGGATCTGATAAGGAAAATGCTGGAAAAGGATCCTAAAAAGAGGCTCTCAGCATATGAAGTTCTCTGTAAGATGTCTTTCTTTTATTGTTAGATCTATCTTCTAAGGTAGCCCCTTCTATCTCAAGATTGGATTCGGATAGCTAATACGAGTGGTGTTTGTATTAGGCCATCCATGGATGGCAGATGAGAGCAATGCCCCGGATGAACCTCTTGATTCACTCGTTCTTTCGCGCCTCAAGCGATTCTCGGCCATGAACAAGCTCAAGAAGATGGCATGCCGTGTAATTTCTTCTGCTTTTTCATTCAAAGCTGATGTCTAGCTCTGATATCATCATACAAATTTGACTTTGCCTCTTATTCTTTTGTTACTTTCAGGTGATTGCAGGGAAGCTCTCTGAAGAAGAAATAGGTGGCCTAAAAGAGATGTTTAAGAAGATAGACGCCGATAAAAGTGGAGCCATCACATTTGATGAACTAAAGCAAAGCTTAAAACGAGTCAACTCGAAGCTTCTTGAGTCTGAAATTGAGAATCTCATGACTGCTGTAAGCATAAAAAAAAAAAAGGCTTCTCCAATCACCAACTCTTTAGTTTAGAGATTTTCTAACCCAGGATGGGTCTCTTGCAGGCAGATGTGGACGATAATGGAATTGTGGATTACAGTGAGTTTTTGGCAGCAACCGTGCACCTACACAAGTTGCAAATGGAAGAGAACTTGGCCCAAGCCTTTGCCTATTTTGACAGAGATGAAAGTGGCTACATAACCATAGATGAACTCCGACAAGCCTGCAGGGATTTCGGGATGAACCAGCTCCATCTTGAGGACATGATGAAGGAGATTGACCAGAACAATGTAAATTGATAAATTAATCATTTTCTCTTTTTGCAAGGTGATGACAATGACTGGTTTTGATGATCATTAGGCTTGACTTGTCCTCCTCCTTGTTTGACTCTTTCAGGATGGACAGATTGATTATGGAGAATTTGTTGCTATGATGAGGAAAGGTGATGAAGGAGGAGGTAGAAGGAGAAGTATGAGAAGCTTAGATTGGGAAGATGCTATGGAAATTGAAGATACTAAACAAGAATAATTGAAAACATTAACATTTGATTTCCCCTTCAAAGTAGAAAGTGGTTTGGTTTCATTGTTTATAATTGCCATCATTGCTACTTGAGATATAAAAAGGGGATGTAAATGTTTAAGCAAATTTCATTTCTAGTATCTAACATTTTGTCTGTATTCCCCCCCCCCCCCCCCCAAAAAAAAAATAAAAATAAAAAATCATTACATGCTTACAAATAATGCTAAAGCTATGTATGTGTGTTATTTTTGGTGCATGAAGTTATGTTTTCGTTTAAAATAGTCCATACTTTTTATGTTTGTGTTTCATTTTGGCCTTTGGCTTTTAAGATTGTGTTGAAATAGTCCCAAACATTACCCTATTTATTTCATTTTCATAACCAACTAGGACAAATATATCATTTTTTATAAAATCTAGGTATGCACAATGTTTCTAAAATTACGTCCCCATAAATATTCAAACCAAAACTAACATATCAAGTAAGAGTTAAGACTTGTTATCAAACAACCAAACTAGATAACGGTCAAGAACCACCACTCTCCTTCATCGCCTGTCATCATATGCATCGAGTTGCCCCGTCTCTATGGAGATGGAGGGTACACATACAAAAGTTTAAGGACCTCCATTTTTTTTTTGTATAATTTGTCATTCTATGTGCTAATTTTGATTTGATATTTTCAAATTACAGCCCCGTATATGGACAGGTTCAACCGCGTAAGAGATTAATAACTTGCTTGGTTTAGTGGTGCAGATAGAGACGTTACCCGAATTAACCTTGCCACACATTTTTTTAACTTTGAAATCTTTTATCATGGACTCCAGTTTCATGTGGAAGACTCTACATATAATGTCTGGACGATCCTCTGGATGTAGACCCCTTTCTTCGCAAAACTTTATAATTTCAGGCCATTTTGAATTGCATGTGAATGTTATGAATAAATCGGGATAACCATGGTGTTTGCATATTGCCATTGCATCTTGATAGTTTTGCTGCATGTATCTCGGACCGCCTGTAAATGAAGATGGCAACACTATTCGCTTTCCAGATGAAATCGGTGCTGTCTGACCCTTGCTTGTTGTTGCTGAAAGATTTTTATATAAATCAGCCCGTATGTTCTGCTGATTAGTTCGATGGTAATTCAACCTCTCTGCTTCAATCATCGTATAAACATCAACCAAGAACTGTTGATACAACTTTCTAGATAACCTCAGAGTCCCGGCTTCGCCTCGACGCTCGTGGATTCTAAACTGACAGAATTCTTTGAGCGCCACCCTTGTTCTCTTCGTTGCAGAAGTACTGCACCTTTCACTTAAAGCAATGTCAATCATGTAGCCATCCTCACCATAAGGGAATGCCAACGGATATTGAAGCATAAGATACGAAGGATGCAATTCGTGAATCTGTTGTAATTGACCAGACCTTGTCTGAAGTATAATGTACCTGTGCGAGAGATTTGTATCAATATCACCAAGAATAAGAGCAGCAACCTCGGAGCAGGTTGGGAGATTATATCTCCGAGCATCAGTGTTTCTTGTGCTAACCAGGCGCAACTTAAGATCTGCCACACCTTCATCCTTAAATCGATCTCTGGCCATTCTAAATGCCTTTGCATGGGGGTTGTGTTGATCTATCATCTTTCTCAACTCAGTCACAAGAGAATCATTAACTTTTTTTACTCTAGAGTTGTCATAAGTAAACATCACAATAATATCTTAATAATAAAAATAATATTAAATAATCATCCATATTAACAAAAAAAATATAAAAATACGTAATTGACATACCTAATGGCACTGATTCTGTTTGAATCCTCATTCTGAGTATCATATATATAGAGTTGTGAAAACTTTGGTGTTTCACCATGAACTGGTAACAAACTCCCTATTATGTGGAAATTCTGGCCATGCATTCGGTAACAATAAGGTCCACGACCTTTCGTGATGGGTAAGACCTTTCCTCCCAAAGAGGTGAAAGCAAACATCATATTGTAAGCTATAATATTCTCACAAAATTGTTTGCTTTTTGGATGCCTATTTGTCAAAAGATTCTTCAGCAACAGGGGTGCATGTTGCAGCAATGACAGCTCAATTTTTCCTTTCATGCAACATAAGGGAGATATATGACATATATCTTCGCTTGAAGGGTCTTGTATATTTAATCTTTCAGCATGCCATAGTAATGCACCATAATGTAGACATTCATACACAGCTTCACCGTGATCGAGGTATTACACTACAAAATATAGATGAGCGTTAAAGGTCGATAAATCAAGTATTAAAAATAACACACACTACTAAAAGATGTTTATTTTGAAATACATTCAGGACATTACAACGTGTTAAACAATCTTAATGTAATACATAAAAGAATCCTATTATTAGTACATAATAATAAAAATATTGATATTAATCATACCATTACTAATATTTGGTAATGTAGATGAACGCACTCGCAACGCAGATGAAGTCGTAGGACCTGAACATTACATGCAAAGGAAATGATATATTATAAACAACGTCGGAAATAATATCATAAATGTATGTATAGCGATATATAAGACCGTAAAAGCTTCATAAGGAATTACCATTAACCGTAATAGATAAGGGTGTAGCTTCGGTACGTACAGAGTTCTGAATATTTCCAAGTACAATTCCTGCACAAATGTTGCTAATTGTAGGGTATACATTATTTTGTAATTTTTATTTACTACGACATATTTTTTGCTTACCTGATTCAATTAGTGGTGTTCCATGCCTCTTATGCCTAATCGTATTCATTCTCAACATCCTCCTGCGTCGAGCTAATTTGTAAAAGAAAAACAATTACAAATATTGTAAGGCAATAAATGTCTATTTTTCTTTTATTGAACAACATCATACCTTGTTCAACTTTTGTTACGTCAATTTGATTGGTAAGACCCGCGTTTTGTAACGGATCTGCAAATAAACAAATATACCATAGTACAAATAGTGATGTAAGACAAAATATATTATAATACTTAAGAACATGACTTTATAAAACATAAATTTGTTACCATAGTTTTCCTTGTCATTGAGGCTTATAGGTAGAAGCGATTTTTTAGCCGTTTGATCAACTATTGGTAAATGTAAATCTGTGGGCGTAACGTTGACGCACACTGCATAAATACATGGATATTAATATTTTTCTTTGTAAATTACCTTATCCAAGATTATAACATAACTACTATATTTACTATACTTATAAGTTCAATTGAATATTACCATCACTTATATGTGGTACATTAGATGAACATCCTGACAATGTAGATGAATTTCTTATACCTGAATATTAAAGTATTAAATAATGATAGATTAGTAATAACCTCAAACTTAAGATCATGCATGTATACCAATTAATAACTGAGAAAATAAATTTCATTAATGACTAACCATTAAATGAAATAGATAATGGTCTAGCTTGGGTAAGTATGGAGTTGCTAATATTTCCAAATATATTATCTGCATAAAATTATGGTTAAGCAAAATTTACATTAATTTGAAATTGTAATTAAATATAATATATTTTTTCTAACCTGATTCGATTAGCGGTGTTCCATAACGCTTATGCCTTATCATATTCATTCTCAATTTCCTCCTCAATCGAGCTAATTTTATAATGAAAATAAATATTAAATATTATAAATTAAAAGTCAATCATTTCAGACCACTTTAAATAATACCATACCTTGTTCGACATTTTGCAGATGATTTTGTTCTGTAAGCATGTCATTGTGCAATTGAACTGCAAATAAATAGTTATATCATAATATACTTATTAATGATAGTAACACAACCTTTTTTTTATCCTTAATAAAATATATAGTAAGAACAAAAAAGTGGTACCATAGTTTTCTTTGTCTGGAACAGTAATAGGTAAAAGTGAATTATGAAGGTTTTGATCACTTCTGTAGTGCAAAGTCATCGGAGTAGATGAATTTCTTGTAACTGGACAATAAAGAAATAAATAATTATAGATATTTTTTTACGAATAAGTAAACAATATAAATACTAATTAATTTTTGTTATAATTATAAATATATTTAACTTTATTTTAAACATTAATTGTTTTCGACACAATTCAATTAAACATATATTGTATTATTGAACATCAAAACTGATTACAATAAAATGAAAAAATCGAAGTAAATAGATAATCTACTAAAATAACCATTACTAACCATTTGAAATATCGGACATTGGGATACGATCATTAACGAAAGAATTGGGTGTAACTCCAACTCTAGATCCTGCATAATTAGTATAGTAGATTTCTGTTATAAGTATAAACATATTTAACTTTATTTTAAACATTAATTGTTTTCGACACAATTCAATTAAACATATATTGTATTATTGAACATCAAACACTGATTACAATAAAATGACAAAATTGAAGTAAATAGATAATCTACTAAAATAACCATTACTAACCATTTGAAATGTCGGACATTGGGATACGATCATTAACGAAAGAATTGGGAGTACCTCCAAGTCTAGATCATGCATAATTAGTATAGTAGATTAAAGTTCATTATTATATTTATTATAAAAAATGTCTTCAAAATAAATACAAAATATTGACCTGATCCATTTGAATTTGTCCGTTGTCGTTTCTCTCTAATAACAGTCAATCTAAACTTTCTGTTATGTCGGGTTAAATCGTCCATAACAAAATCAACCCGACAAACTAACATATAAACATTTAAATAAATCAATCTACATACCAATCATTTATTTTAATCTTATAAAAATACATAAACATGTTTAACTACTTAATTTAAGTATTTAAATATAATTCAATTATAAATATTTATTTTAGTATTATAAAAAAATAATATATATTTGTAAATACTAAAATGGACTTATTGGCCCAAAGGATATTTGTATAAACCGTAAATTATTAATGCAAATTTGAATTGGTTTAATGTGCTTTAAGGACCAATTAGAATAAATGCATAACTGAAATAGACGCCAAACTAAAAAACCCCAATTTATGTAAAAAGTTATTATTTAAATTAAAAATAATTTATCACTTATCATGTATATCTAATATCACCAAATCTCAACATTATATTATTTTTGTTTTTATTCATACATACAATAGTCAATGGAACTTTATAGATATATTTTACAAAGAAAATAAATAAAAATACAAACTTAACATTTAATATAATTATTTAATTATATGTGCACTATAATAAAAATACAAACTTAACAACAAATTTGTTAACCCCGGCCAAGCCCATAACATTAACCTCGGCCATATATAAACGAAGCCCATAATCTGATGCAAGTAATTGGGCCAAGCCCATAACATTAACCTCGGCCATTTTACAGACGCCGAAATCCTACCTCACTCCCTCATTTCCATTTCACTTAGGCGCTGCGTTTCGATTTCACTCTCGTATTCTTGAAGTTTCAAGAATTTTCTTTCCCCTTTCAATCTTTCCAGTTCGATCCACATAGTTTGTTTCCTCTTTCAATCTTTCCAGTTCTTGAAACTTTGAATTTTATATTTCTGGAAATATCGTTCAAGCCTTCGTTTTGTTTTTGTTCAAATCTTCGAGATCCAAATTGGTTTTTCACAAAAAAAACCCTCTGATCTACATGTTCCAGATCCGATTTATGCTACATCCAAATTAGTTTATTAGAGATCCACAAAAAATGAGATTATTCTACAATCTCGTTCAGATCCAGAGGACGACAAAGGACGATAACAGATCTGGATCTGGCTAAAGAAGGGTTAACTAAACCCTAATTATTTCACAGATTTGGAGCTTCATAAAGGTATTTAACATTTCTCTATTTTATCTCCTTCTCCGGATAATTTTTCGTTTTTAAATCATAGTCTGCCTTGTTCTGTGTCCAAATTTATCAAACAATAAAATCGGCGATTTTGGATTTCATGTTGTGTTTATTTTTTGTTGCTTTATCAGTTTAGTATCTTGTGACTAATTTTTTTTTTTTTTATAACATGGTATGACGACTCTGGACATTGCTGAGGATGTGTTCATCTCTAATCGCCTGGAGCTTGATAAAGGTACCTTGAATAAGGAGGCTATGTGGCTCTCCCTAGAGGCAACGAAGGTAATCTGTTCCTGTTCTAATCTAAATCTCTAATCGTCTGGCTTGTGTTCAATAAAAATGAAGGAGACAAAAATCATGAATAATTTGGTTTCCACCTGTTCATTTTAGTTGTTATGATTCATTACTCTGTTATGGTTCATTAATATTTGTAATGCTATGATGTGTACAATTGTTTCAATGTTTTGGGTTGTATTTAGGTCAGAATTGATTTGGTTTAACTCTGACATTTGTTCTTCATGTAATTGACTCAAAGCTAGACGAATTTAAAATATGATTTCTGATAACAAATACATGTAAAAGAAAAATGAGCTAAAAGGAAAATGGGTTGCTAATTATGTCTGATCTATTTCGTTATAGCTATTGGGCTAATTGGCCCAGTAAAATATATGTGTGTAGACTTAGTAAAAATTGGGCTAATTGGCCCAGTAAAATATATGTGTACACTTAGTATAAAAGAACCATATAGTATGTATGATTAGACGAATTTAAAATATGATTTCTAATAAAAAAATACATGTAAAATGAAAATGAGCTAAAAGGAAAATGGGTTGCTAATTATGTCTGATCTATTTCGTTATAGCTATTGGGCTAATTGGCCCAGTAAAATATATGTGTGTAGACTTAGTATAAATTGGGCTAATTGACCCAGTAAAATATATGTGTACACTTGGGCCAAATAAGGCCATCTATTTGTTTACCTGGTCCATTAATAAACTTGTAAAATGAAGACATTTCCCGATTCATCTAGATCTGTAAACTCATTTCTCCCTCATTCAACTTTCTGATTCTACTCTGTGTTTCTGTCAAACTTCAAATCAACTCTCTCTCTCTCTCTCTCTCTCTCTCTCTCTCTCTCTCTCTCTCTCTCTCTCTCTCTCTCTCTCTCTCTCTCTCTCTCTCTCTCTCTCTCTCTCTCTCTCTCTCTCTCTCTCTCGCCATAGATGCTTTTACAGTTCTAATATTTTGTTTACACTTTGTCTTGGAGGGTTAAACCAAAAGACATTTCGACCACGTCTTCGTCTTCAACTAAAATGTAAAGCCATGGAGGGTTTTCAGATCCAACAAACATGATATTTATTAAGGAGGTTCGTCTCTCTCTCTCTCTCTCTCTCTCTCTCTCTCTCTCTCTCTCTCTCTCTCTCTCTCTCTCTCTCTCTCTCTCTCTCTAAGTCTCTCTCTCTCTCTCTGACTCTCTCTCTCTCTCTGACTCTCTCTGACCAGATGTATTTGTTACAAAGTTTGTCTTGCAGGGATAAATCAAAATCGATTTTCAGCAAATGTATGTCTCTATTTGACTGTTTGGTGGAAGGATTAAAAATTTCTGTCAGTTTAAGAAGTAGGTTCGTTTCTACATCTCTATCTTTTATTCCATGTATCAATGATAATTTTATACATTTAAATAAATGTTGCAATGTCTGATTTATACTATTATTCCATGTATATGAAGGAAATATACTATATACAGAACAATAGTATACATAACAGTATAATTTTTATACAACTTATATCTATAATAAATAATGTTTTCATACAGTACGAAACTAATCTGGGTTGCGTTTATTCAGTGTATTCTATTTCATTGATTATACATAGGTTATTTTAGAAAGATACTGCATGTTTGGTGTAAATATGTTCATTTGTTTGATTCTTTTTTGGTTTAAGTATTATATATCTTTTTTGACCAAATGCAAGTTTGATATATAATTTGAAGTATATTAAATCAATCTTAGCTCACTTTAATAGCTTGAATAATTATGTTTAGGGTTTATGTTTGATATCAATTCTAAATGCTATAACCATATATTATAGAAAATATCTAAATTCCATATACAAAAATATTGAGAACAGTAGTAGATATAAAGGTACCTTATTTGTAGATATTAGATCTGTTGGATTACTTCTCTCTGGAAAAAAAAATTGGTATAGGAATCATACATAAACAACCATATCATTGAGTGGGTATTAGTTAGTGCAGAGTATGCACAGGGAAGTTATTAGTTTCATCAACAAAAGGAATGAACTAATTACTTCTCTGTGCATATTCTACACTGACTTTCAAATAAGCATGCCTACTCGTGAAAGAATGAAAACAACAATAAAGGAAATACTTGTGTATTTTTCTGATATGAGGAAAAACCTTCAGAGAGTACAATGAAAGACACCCAAAATATCAGCATGTATAATCAATATCAACATATAATTTCTCTTTGTGTGTCTATTTCTCTTTGTGTGTCTATTTCTCTTTGGCATATATGTTGCAATGTATGTTTGAAAGACATTTTTTTAAAGTATATAGAAATCTATAAGTATACTGTAGTATAAAGAATACACATTACCTATTTATATAGCATGCATATGTTGTATAATAAGATATTAACTTTTGCAATTGTTCCCTCTCTCTGATTGCATGTCACCACGCTATGTGTACCTGATCACAACACTGAATATTACATATTGCTTGGTAAGTGGTTGTAACATTGTAATTTAGCCTATCATTATGTTTTCACTGGAAGTATGTTTACTGAATTGAAAAAAATTGCAACTACAGGTTTCAACATCTCTTAGTCTCATTGAAGATGTACTTCCAGGTCATGCTTATTTATCTTTAAAATTAACAGCATAATCTATTACTTATTTTTTTAATCTATTATGTGCTTAACATATTTATTTTGTTATAGGAATTCCATGTGGATCTGGATTCGACACTTAAGGCAAGAGATAAACCCTAACCTAAACTGGAACATCTAAGGGTATGCCTCCTACTATAATGTTGACTATATTTAATTGATCATTAACATAAATAAATTTACTGAATTTTTTTCACATGAAATAACAGGTTTTATCATTTCTCCTCCAATTCATACATCTATTACAGTATAGTCATTCAAGATATACAGTAAGGTCATATTCTATGTTTTAATACTTAAGTTGTCATAATTAATGTATTTTATAAATCTTTGACCTAATATACATTATTTATTTTGGTATAGGACTGATGTGAGTCCAGACTGTGGAATCATAAAAAAAAAAAGGATTGTTATTGCATATGTATCGAAGACATACAGGTACGCCAAGAGTTAGTCGTTTAGATTTCAGTATCATAGAACCTAAATCGTATATCTACCTCTGCTATTGATTTAGTTTTAATACATAACACAATCAAACATTAACTGAACAATAGTATATTAGTTTTATAATTGAACCCTATTGATTTATTGCATGTTTTATTGCATGTTTTCAGTATTAGAAATCATATATCTACCTCTGCTATTGATTTAGTAACCTAGAACCTAAAACATATAACTGAACAATAGTATATTAGTTTTATTGCATGTTTTCAGTATCGTAGAACCTAAATCATATAACTGAACCCTATTGATTTAGTTTTAATACCTAACACAATCAAACATTAGAAATCTAACAACACAAAAATATACAATACCTTTTAGTTTCGATGCCTCTTCCAAGTGAACAACTTCTGAGATTTTTGTAAGACTCCTAGTATCGAACAACTTGAAAAACTGCACACACAGAACTCTTGCAATCTTCTGGTTCCATAGTATATATATAAATACGATTAATTCTGATTTTTCAATTATAGAAGTTATGATTACATTACCCAAAAATAATTAACTACAAATATATCAACTGATTCTACAATCATATATGGAATTTAAATTGTCATACACTGGATAATAAACAGTTTTTATGTACAACTTTCCATTTTCTGAAAAATCGCAATTAAACTCCCAATGTTTTAGGGCCAATTGGCCTAGTAAATATATGTCTAGACTTAGTATAAAAGATCCATATAGTAAGTATGATTTTCATGCAACTCACGATAGAAATATTAAATTGGTTTTATATGATTTTCTTATGTATTCTTCATATAGACTTCAACCTAATAAATTTATAACAAAAAATTTGCTAATAGAATAGATAAAATATTCAACATTAGGCCATTACATGTGTGTAGTCTGTCATACTAAGTATAGTAATCATATTCGATCAATGGGCTTCAAGGCCCAGTTATGGCATTTTATAAACATTTATTCATTGGGTTAATTGACATATTAGATTAATGGGCTTATAGATGGCTCACCTAATTTGGGCTTATTGGTAGACTTTGTATAAAATATCCATTTGCTAAGTCTGATTAATGGGCTTATAGGTGGCTCACCTCTCTCTCTCTCTCTCTCTCTCTCTCTCTCTCTCTCTCTCTCTCTCTCTCTCTCTCTCTCTCTCTCTCTCTCTCTCTCTGTATATGAAGGAAATATACTATATGCAGAACAATAGTATACATAACAGTTTAATTTATATACAACTTATATCTATAATAAATAATGTTTTTATACAGTACGAAACTAATGTTGCTTTTATTCAGCGTATTCCGTTTCATTGATTATACATAGGTTATTTTAGAAAGATATTGCATGTTTGGTGTAAATATGTTCATTTGTTTGATTATTTTTTGGTTTTAAGTATTATATCTCTTTTTTGACCAAATGCAAGTTTGATATATAATTTGAAGTGTATTAAATCAAACTTAGCTCACTTTCATAGTTTGAATAATTATGTGTAGGGTTTATGTTTGATATAAATTCTAAATGCTATAACCATATATTATAGAAAATATATAAATTCTATATACAAAAATATCCAGAACAAAATATCACATATAAAGGTACCTTATTTGTAGATATTAGATCTGTTGGATTACATCTCTCTGAAATAAAAATTGGTATATGAATCATACATAAACAACCATATCATTGAGAGGGTATTAGTTAGTGCAGAGTATGCTTGGAGAAGTTAATAGTTTCATCACCAAAAGGAATAAACTATAACTTCTCTAAGCATATTCTGCACTGACTTTCAAGTAATCCTGCCTACTCGTGAAAGACTGAAAACAGCAAGAAAGGAAACATCAAGTTTATCAAGTTTTCCTTCTAGGTTTATACTTAAATGGAAATATTTAGTTCATTATGCAAAAAATGAAAAGATTTATAACCAATATTAATGCATTTGTGAAATCATTTACAGTTATTAGTAAAGTTAAGATTTGGTTTAAACTTTATAATATATTAATATTTTATATTCTTTAACAGTATATGACCATTATTTTCTATTCTCACATCTTGACTTCTTTTATCTTGCACTTTACCAAATTAACAAAGCATACTTCAGCAAATAAAAAGTGAAAAAAACTAAAACAAACATACTCATATCATTAATAATATTGTAATACCTAAAGGAAACATAACTAAGAGTCAACTGTTTTAAAAAAACGACATAATAAATTGGAAATTATAAATATCTAAAAACTTTAAAATAAACAAAATTCATGCTACCCTAATCTTCATTGCCTTCTTCTGCCTCAAAAGGTTCTTCATCTTCATTGTCTTCTTCTTCATTATCTTCTTCTTCCTCTTCATTGTCTTGTTCTTCTTCATCACTTAAATTAATCACCTCTTGTCTCCCGTTTAAGTATTGCCAAGGTAGACGATTAAGCTTTGTAAATTCATCCAAAGTACCCCATAGTAAAAGTCCGGACATTTCATTACCCACTTCGTAAATACATGAAAGCTGCCACGCTTCAACAAACTTGCTATTACACCACTGCTGCGCCATGTGATGTAATTGTGTTCATTATTGAATAATGAATCAATACGTATATAGCGATCATAGCCATATGGTAAAAATATTTGCTCAAGAAGACTTTCATCCAATTCAGCATGTGTAAGAACAACAATCATAAGCTTATAGGATGTAAATGTCGAATGAAATCCTACGAGTTGAGTTGGACCGAAAAATCCTACCACATTTCTTATTACAACATTCATATGAATGTTTGGGAATAGAATAGGATCCCTCTCATAGATGAATGGAGTATATCTCTTATTCATTTCATCCAAAGCATTTTTGAACCTACACATGCGTAAAACAAAAAAAAATAGTTTTTTTAACAATCTTAAATTAATAAAAAACGACACATAATATTATTAAATTACAAAAGACAGTATAATAAAAAATACCTTTGTGTTGCATTTCCTAGATCACTCGGCATAGTAACTGAACATTTGATGTAATGTTCATCGTCCGATAAATCAATTGGAAAGGAAAGTCGAATGTAAAATATGTTTGCGATACTTGGAAACCTATAAAAATGGCTTTCCGGTACAATATCTATAAGAAAAAACACCTCAGTGTCACTTGAGACATCATGCGGAATGGGATGCACCATACTTAATATTAAAAAATGACGATCCTGGAGAAATTTAGAATGTTGAACGTGATAGATGAATTACAACATATGGGGTACTTATAGAGTCTTGCTTTGTAATTTTGTCCATATTTTGAGATAGTATAAAAATAACAATATAATAGGATATCATAGAAAATCAATAAATCACCTTTATGACCTAAATTTACTTAAACAAAATTCTGCATTCATCACGTTAGGAAATTTCTGATATCATCACATATATGAAATACTATATTCTGTAAGTATGATATATACATATAGGGAAATTCATATTAACTACAGCATACTTTGTTAATTTTAATTTATAAACTATTATGTACTTAACATATTTATTTTCTAATAGGAATTACATGTGGATCTGGACTCGACACTTAAGGAAAGAGCCCTAACCTAAACTGAAAGATCTAAAGGTATGTTTCGTACACTAATATTAAGACTATGTTTTATTGATCATTAAACTTTAAAATATTACTGATTTTTTATCCACTGAATACATGAACTGTTATGTACTTAACATAGTGTATGTGCTCGTTTGGTTAAATATTCATGTATTTAGTGTATTCATGAGTGTTCAAACTGCAGGATTTGATTACAAATCGTGTATTCAGTACAAATCATGTATTCATGATTGTTCCAACTGAATACATGAATACACTTCATGTATTCAGTATTATGTACTTGACATATAATCCTACTGATTTTCATGAGTGTTCATGAATACATGAAGTGCTATGTCTACTGATTTGTAATTTTGTCCCTATTTTGAGATAGTGTAAAAATAACAATATAATAGTATATCATAGAAAATCACTAAATCACCTTTATGACCTAAATTTACATAAACAAAATTCTGCATTCATCACATAAGGATAAAACTGATATCATCACATATATGAAAATTATAATGTTTTCATTTAATATAAATACTATATTCTGTAAGTATGATATATACATATAGGGATATTCATATTAACTACAACATACTTTGTTAATTTTAATTTATAAACTATTATGTACTTAACATATTTATTTTCTAATAGGAATTACATGTGGATCTGGACTCGACACTTAAGGAAAGAGCCCTAACCTAAACTGAAAGATCTAAAGGTATGTCTCGTACACTAATATTAAGACTATGTTTTATTGATCATTAAACTTTAAAATATTACTGATTTTTTATCCACTGAATACATGAACTGTTATGTACTTAAAATAGTGTGTGTGCTCGTTTGGTTAAATATTCATGTATTCAGTGTATTCATGAGTGTTCCAACTACAGGATTTGATTACAAATCATGTATTCAGTGTTATGTACTTGACATATAATCCTACTGATTTTCATGAGTGTTCATGAATACATGAAGTGCTATGTCTACTGATTTTTTTTTGTTGATCATGTGCACTAAACATGAAGTGCATGAATACTTGCAGTGCATGAAATGCATGATTATATAGTGCACACAAAGTGCTATGTGTACTGATTTTTTATTAACATGTGCTATGTCTACTGATTTTTTCATTAATACATGAAGTGCTATCTTACAAATCATGTATTCATGAATACACTTACAAATCATGTATTCATGAATACACTTATATAAACCCTACACCCTAGACCCTATAGCCTAAACCCTACACCCTAGATCCTAGACCCTAGACTCTAGACATTAAACCCTAGACACTAAACCCTAGAACCTAAATCATATAACTAAACTCTATTGATTTAGTTTTAATACCTAACACAATCAAACATTAGAAATCGAACAACACAAAAATAAACAATACCTTTTAGTTTCGATGCCTCTTACAAGTGAACAACTTCTGATATTTAGATAATTACAGATAATTTCATTTTGCAAAGGCAGTTTAGATAATTTCATTTTGCTTCATTTTGCTTTATAACTTTCTTGACACTTTCTCCTCATTTTGCTTAACAGGTTTGAACTAACAAATAGGCTACACCTTCTCCTTCTTTAATTGAAGATGTACTTCCATGTGGAATTGGATTGGACACTTAATCATCCAAGGGTATGCCTCATACTAATGTTATGACTATATTTAATTGATACTTAACATAAAAAAATTTACTGAATTTTGTTCACATGAAATAACAGGTTTTAGAATGTGTCCTCCAATTAATACATCTATTACGGTACAGTGATTCAAGATATACAGTAAGGTCATATGCTATCTTTTAATACTTAAGTTGTTATAGTTAATGTGTTTTATAAATCTATTACCTAATATACATTATTTATTTTGGGTATAGGACAATTGTGTGTCAGTCCAGACTGAATCATCAACAATAGTATACAATTTTAATTGCATATAATTACAGAAGACATACATGTACGCCAACAATTAGTCGTTTAGATTTAAGTTCTTAAAATTAGTCTCATAGAGTACTTAGTATATTAGTATTATTGCATGTTTTCAGTACCTGAAACCTAAATCATATAACTGAAAAATAGTATATTAGTTTTATTGCATGTTTTCAGTATCGTAGAACCTTAGTCATATATGTACCCCTGCTATTGATTTAGTGATGTGACCCTGCCCTCCATGTCAGCTATAGAGGAGGAAGACGCCGTGACACTTCCGCCTACAGGTCCCATTACTCGCTCCCGAGCGAAGAGTGTCCAGGCAGCGACACAATCATTGGTGACCAGACTTGTAGCCAGTCACGGCCAGATCACTACAGCGCCCGAGCTTTTGTGTCTCGTCAACTTAGCTGTGACTGACTCCTCTACGGCTGCAGATATCCCGAGCTAGTTTTAGTCGACTTCCTATTTTAGGATGTCTTTCTATTTCTAGTTCATACTATCTTTATTTAGTACTTTCTGTTTACAACATTTCCATTATTAATAGTTTCTAGTTCTGGAGTGGTTTCCATTTATGTTGAATGGGCCGCCAGAATTAGTAACTAGAGAGTCTGGCCCATTAAGCCAACTCTCTAGTATAAGTAGGAACTCTTGTAATTCATTTCAGTTTACGTCAATTTCAAGCCTAAGTTCAAGTCGAGTTAAACTCCTTAACTCCGGACCCCGACGTCATCAATTAGCGCGTTTCTAAGTTGAATTATCTTGGCGCGTTAATTATCTACCAATTACACTTTCGTAATACAATCAAACCCTAACCCTAATCAGCCTTACGACCGCCGCCCCTCACACCACCACCCTCACCACCTTCGCACCACCACTTCCGCCGTATTTTCCTGCCACCACCGCGCCACCAGTCCGCCGGCTTCCAAGGGTTTCTGAAACCCTACAGCCAGCCGCCACCTCCATTCATTGCAGAAGAGTTGCTGCATCCTACTACGCGTTCATCGGATCCTTGACAACAACTTGTAGTCTTCCGTCAAGCAAGGTTACATCAACTGGCATCAGAGCCTTCGAACTGCATAAGTCATTCCAGCTCTTCTTTCAATCACTCCTTCGCTTCCGTAAATCAATTCCTGCATAAAAAAAAACCTAGCTATGAACTGCCTAGGACCACACAAAAAAATCCCTTGCAATCTGAACCCGAAAAATGCAACAACAACCTAGGTTTGGTGGTTGAGAAATTCGGCCATCACCGGGAAAAAAAAATCCTACAGATCAGATTGCCGAACCACAGTTTACACATATTTTCATCAATTTCTTGTGTTTTTGCTTGGTTGTTGATTGTGTTTATTGTAGATCTGGTTGCATATAGGATTAGAAGCATTTCTTGCCACTATTTGCCTTGATTTGCACCACCAATCTACATATTCTTAATCTTCTTCTTTTCCCACTTGAATCACTGAACTGCTAAAGTTTTGCTGCACTAATTTCTGTTGAGCTGTTCGTCAATTTGCTGAACCGTGCTTGCTCCTTTGTTGCGCCGTTCTGTTCTTGTGTTACGGCTGCTTGTTCTGCATTTTTTGTTGCAGCTGCTTGTTCTGCATTTTTTGTTGCAGCAGCCCTAGGTTGTATAAAAAAAAATGGAGACCACACAAGCCAAAATAAGGCAAGTGCGTCTCTTTGCAGTGCAAGAAGGGAGATCACGGTCTTTAATCCGGCACCTTCAATTCAAATAAAAAAAAACGAGGCCACACAAGCCAAAATAAGGCAAGTGCGTCTCTTCGCAAGTGATTCATTTACCGTCTTCTATCTCTTTCACTATCTAGGCTGCATATCTTGGTTGACTGTGTTGTGCTTGCTTCTGTGCTTATATCATTGCATATCTACTTTCGACATTTTCTTTGTTGAGCATTGCCTTGATTTTGTTGATTGTTGCGTGACTTGCTTTAGCCAGCTCGTAACCGCCCACATGGCCAGCCAGATTAGATTCCTGAGTGATTGATTGTTGAGTTCGGTTCTGCTTACCTGTTTGTTGATTCTCTTTTGCTGTTGTTGTTCGCTTTGATCCTGTGGTTTGCTACATCTTGCTGTCAGGTACCATGTCAGAAGGTGATTGTTGGGCCTGGATTCTCCAGAGAAGATGGGTCAAATCGGTCGAGCCCAAGCCCATTGCCAATCGGAAGATCGAAGAAGAAAGCCCAGAGGATCCGACGAGACGTCTCTGGTCGAATGCCTTCCGACAGGATCGCGAGGATCTCGCCAAGCATTAAATGCCAGATCACGCAATGGCCACTGCCTTCAAACCACCATAAACGCAGAGATTTAATGGCGCAATCTTCACCATCACTCCGAGCATTGAAGATGGAATATTCGACCGAAGCATAAACGGTCACAAGAGTAAAAGACTTACCATATCAGGACGACGAGGAAGATAAGAAGAAGCCTACACAATTACACACAGGACAAGCGTTCGGAAAAAAATACAACTCACCAGAATAGCACTATCACTCTCGACCTAGCTCTCTAACGGCTGCTTACGCTAGATCCCTGTCGGTCGCCACTCACAAGTCGCCGGTCGAGTCCCACTCGATCTCTGGTTTGTATCACGATTCAGTCTGATTCACACGACATCTAATAAGATCATCATGCTATTATACATTTATTCTGTGTTTATCTATTTTTGGCTTGGTTTGGATTGTTTTCTATCACCCGATCGACTAGTTACCCCGTCTAAGGCGATTTAGGTCGTTCGATCTTTTTGCCCCAAAACAATTTGGCGCCCACCATGGGGCAACTTGCCGATCACCCTTCCGAAACCTTCCAACCATGACTATTGACCCTCCTACTGACAATCAAGAACTACGTCTCGAAGACGAAACCCAAACTACAGAAAACCCAACCGAAAATCCTACCCCAACCCAGTTCCAAGAACTCTCTCAAAAAATGGCCGCCCTTCAAGAGGAACTAGCCCAGCAACGTCAGAAAACCGAAGCCCTAGCCGCTTTGTCAACCCAATCCGAAGCCGAGATTGCGCAACTAACCCGTGAGAATGAGTCTCTTAAGTCGCAGGTACAATCAGTGGCTTCAGGATCTAGGAATGCGCCCATCCATGGCGGCATCCGAACACGCCTCGACATGGACAGTATCGAACCAACGCCTCCAAGCGTACGACGTCCCGGACACACTGAGGGTATGTCTCGAACTCCTTTCGCTAGTCCATTTTCGACTAACCATGTCACCTTTTCTACACCGATCGGGTCTGCCGGGGCCCGAATCGATGAAACACAGGTTGCCAATCCACCAGATGTCATGGCTCTTTTCCAGCAAACGCTCAATCGACACATGAAGACGATCGACGATCACTTCAACAGGCTCCCAGGAGTCCCGCAACCGATCGAGAGAGAAGCGTCCGGCGGATTCAAAGAATCCCCGTTCGTCGAAGAAATCACAAGAGTCGAGATCCCCAAGAAGTTCCATCTCCCCAACATGGCGACATTCGATGGCACCACCGATCCAGATGACCATATCTCTCTCTATAAACAAAAACTAATGGATGCATCTGTTTCAAGGGAGAGCCGCGAGGCTGTCATGTGCAAAAGCTTTGGCACGACCCTCGCGGGCCCCGCACTAACTTGGTTTATGCGTTTGCCTCAGGGAACGATCGCATCATTCGCGGATCTGGTTAACTCTTTTAAGAGTCAGTTCGCCAGTAGTCGGAAGCATGAGAAACAATTGAGTGACCTCTACCGAGTCACACAAAGGTACAATGAACCTCTCCGGAATTATCTCAACAGGTACAACAAAGAGAAAGTGGGAATCCCCCACTGCGATGTCACAACGTCTATCGAAGCCTTCCGACAAGGCTTGGTCAAAGATAGCAATCTCTACGACGAAATTACCAAGTACCCGTGCAAAAGTTTTGAAGATGTTCAGGCCAAAACTATGGCCGAGGTAAGACTGGAAGAGGACCGTGAGTCGCGTAAAGCCTCCCGCGGACCCGATCCATCCGATCGTAAACATTCCTCCGATAACCGTCGAGACAGACGTCCATATCCCTATTCTCGTAATCGAAACGAACCAAATCAGGTAAATGCTTTCCAAGACAGGTCACAAGAATGGAGAGACGGCTCTGCGTTGCCTCCTAGGGTCCAGTCTTATAACTTCAACGTTTCCGTGTCGGAGCTCGTCAAGAGTTTCAACAATTATGGAAAAGACGTAAGATGGCCCCGAAAGAGCGACCGACCGGACGTCAAGAAGGACATGAGTCGATGGTGCGAATTCCACGACGACCACAGTCATTTGACCGACGAGTGCATCGCCCTGCGAAAGGAGGTCGCTAGGCTGCTCTCACAGGGGCTCCTACGCGACATCATCTCGGAACGGGCAAAAGCCACCATGGAACGCCGAGATCAGGTAAAACAGAACAAACCCCCATCTCCTGTCCATACAAAAGTTGTCAATACCATTTCAGGTGGGTCCGACATATGTGGGAACACATACTCCGCGGCCAAGCGACACGCCAAGGAAAGCAAAGGCGACAAGCCCGAGGCATCGGAACTCAAACCAAGGAGGGCATCTAACCTTCCGACGGTCACATTCGACGAGTCTGACTCCGACGGGTCGGAAAGCCACCATGACGGACTGGTAATCTCTTTGTCCATTGGTAATTGCTTAATACGGAGAGTACTAATCGATACAGGGAGTTCGACAAACCTCTTGACCTTCGATGCTCTCAAAGAAATGGGTCTGACCGAGAATGACCTAATCAAGAAGTCGACCCCACTGGTCGGGTTCAGCGGTGAGGTTAAACACACGACTGGTGAAATCATTCTGACCACATACGCTGGAGGAATCAACCAACAGGTTAAATTCTTAGTCCTAGACTGTCCTTCTCCCTATAATTATATCCTTGGCAGGCCGTGGATACACGCTATGAAGGCAGTACCTTCAACATATCACCAGGTCATCAAGTTCCCTACTGAATGGGGGGCCAAGAGATCAGAGGAGATCAAAGGACCGCAAAGGAATGCTACGTCGCTTCCATGAAGAATGCAGTCGAACACAAGACCGCATAGCAATCACAGAACGGCGAAGGACCTAGTCGATACGTCGAACCAGAAATGGAAAAACTCGACGAGATCGCACTAGATCCTTCAAAGCCAAACCAAACGGTAAGGGTCGGGTCAGACTTGGACGACTCGACCAGACGACAACTCCTTGACTTCCTCAGGGTCAATGCCGACTGTTTTGCATGGTCGCATGAGGATATGATCGGAATATCTCCAAACGTTATTACTCATAAATTAAATATAGACCCATCTCATCCCCCTGTCAAGCAAAAACGCAGGAAGTTCGCCCTCGAGCGGAACAAAATAGTCGACGACGAAGTCAAAAGCTTACTGGAAACAGGAAAAATCAGAGAAGTCCACTATCCCGAATGGCTAGCCAACATGGTCGTAGTCCAGAAGAAGAACGGCAAGTGGAGAGTCTGCATCGACTTCACAGACCTCAACAAGGCTTGTCCCAAGGACTCGTTTCCTCTACCCCATATCGACGCCACGGCAGGGCACGAAATGCTCACTTTCATGGACGCTTTCAGCGGCTACAATCAGATCCTCATGGATCCCGACGATCAAGAAAAAACAGCGTTCATCACCAGTCAAGGTATCTATTGTTACAAAGTAATGCCCTTTGGTCTAAAAAATGCAGGGGCTACGTATCAACGACTAGTCAACAAAATGTTCAAAGACCAAATCGGAGACACGATGGAAGTCTACATAGACGACATGTTGGTCAAATCCAAAAAGAAAGAAGATCACATAGACCACCTATGCGACAGCTTTGAGGTGCTCAAAAGGTACAACATGAAACTAAACCCTACTAAATGCTCCTTTGGAGTGTCGTCAGGGAAGTTCTTAGGTTACATTGTGACACAAAGAGGAGTAGAAGCCAACCCAGAACAGATCAAGGCTCTCATCAACCTCCGATCCCCCGATGTGTCAAAGACGTACAGAAGCTCACAGGTCGGATAGCAGCTCTGAACAGATTCATCTCCAAATCATCCGACAAGTGCAAACCCTTCCACGACGCACTCAAGAAGAACAAATCATTTCAATGGACGGAAGAACACGAAACAACATTTCAGAACCTCAAAGAATACCTGGCCAGTCCCATGTTACTGACCAAACCTAAAGGCGACGAGCCCTTATTTCTTTATCTTGCAGTGTTAGAGTCGTCCGTAAGCGTTGTACTGGTCAGAGAGGAAGACGGCAAACAGTCGCCAATATACTACGTCAGTCGGATGCTGTTACCAGCCGAAACGAGGTATTCGTCACTTGAAAAGCTCGTACTATCATTGGTAATGGCTTCGAACAAACTCAAACCATATTTTGAATCCCATACTATTACTGTTCGCACTAATCATCCCATGAGAGCTATCATGAGGAAACCTGAGTTCACAGGACGAATGACCAAATGGGCCATACACCTCAGTGGTTACGACATCGAGTATGAGCCTAGGACAGCGATCAAGTCGCAAGCCTTAGCCACCTTTGTGGCTGATTTCAGTCCGATCCTAGAGCAAGAAGCTGCAAAAGAAGCGACACAACTACTCGCGACAAACGAGACAGGTACATGGGAGCTCCACACAGATGGAGCGTCGAACGCCAGAGGATCGGGGCTTGGGGTCGTACTGAAATCGCCACAGGGGGACAAGATAGCTCAAGCTATCAGATGTGAGTGGGATGCGACCAACAACGAAGCTGAATACGAAGCACTCATATTCGGACTCATCCTGGCTCGCGACCTAGGGGTCCGAGAGATCGAAGTCATTTGCGATTCCTTGCTGGTCGTAAACCAAATACAGGGGTCGTACAGTGCCAAAGATACCAGAATGATAGCCTACCTGGAGGTAGCCAAGAAACTGATCGGACAATTCCAGACATTCAACATCCGACAAGTGCCCAGGGATCTTAACTCCCAAGCTGACGCACTCGCCAATCTAGGATCCGTCCTAGACCCGAAAGAGTTTCCACACATACCATTGGCCCACATCATGACGCCAACCGTCCCAAGGACATCCGTCGAGTTAACAACACCACTCGAAGAACTCGTCGCTATGGAAATAGGCGACCGACCAGAAGAAGACATCATTGACACCAATAACGATTGGACGCTACCTTACATAAGGTGGTTAAAAGACGACATTCTACCCGACGACAAGATAGAAGCAAAAAGGCTCAAGGTACAAGCACTCTCTTACGATATCATTGACAATATCTTGTACAAAAGATCTGTTACAGGGATACTCCTACGATGCCTTAAGACTCCAAAAGTCGGACGTATCTTACAATCATTACACGAAGGAGAGTGTGGCAACCACACCGGCGAACGAAGCCTCTTAGGAAAAGCCCTCCGAAATGGGTACTATTGGCCAACAATGAACCAAGACGCCATGAAATACACCAAGAAGTGCGACGCCTGCCAGCGGCACGCACCCGTCCATCATCAGCCTTCAGAGCTCCTCCATCCGACCCTGGCTCCATGGCCCTTCATGCGATGGGGAATGGACATCGTCGGAAAGCTTCCCCCCGCGTTGGGTCAAAGAGTTTTCTTCCTTGCCATGACAAACTACTTCTCTAAATGGATCGAAGTCGAAGCCTACAGAGAGGTAAAAGATCAACACGTCATTTCATTCATAAAACGCAATATCTTGTGCAGATTTGGTGTCCCATCAGAAATCGTGTGCGACAACGGTTCCCAATTCATCAGTCATAAGACTCGAGCCTTCTGCGACCAATAGAACATCAAATTGGTCACATCCACACCTCGGTATCTGCAATCCAACGGACAAGCCGAATCCAGCAACAAGATCATTATCAACAACCTCAAGAAATGCCTCACAGGGGCTAAAGGCAAATGGGCAGACGAACTCCCACTTATTCTCTGGTCCGATAGAACTACTCCAAAGAATGCGACCGGGCAATCGCCTTTCTCTCTTGTCTATGGGAGTGAAGCGGTCATCTCGGCTGAGTTACTGGTTCCGACCGCTCGCTATAACCTTCAGACAAGTGAATAGAACGACATCGAACTAACACACAATCTCGACACAGCGGACGAAATCAGAGAGAAAGCTCGAATCAGGATGGTCAGGTTCCAATAACAAGTCGCAAGGAGTTACAACAAGAACATCCGAATCAAGGCGTTCAAGGTCGGAGACTGGGTCCTAAGGAAGACATTCCAGAACACCAAGAACCCATCCGACGGAAAGCTAGCACCACAATGGAAAGGACCTTACTTGATCACCGAAGTGGTTGGACAAGGAGCGTATCAGTTAGAAGACAAAGACGGACAACCAATCCCGAGGAGTTGGAACGCAGCACATCTCAAGCTATACCATTTTTGAACCGATAAGGTAAAAACATCACGCAAAACTCTATGCATCGCATATACATGGCTACCTATCGCATGCTATCATATATACATTGCCATATGTCGCATATATATCGCATGCTATCGCATATACATTGCCATCCGTCGCATACATATCGCATGCCATCGCATATACATCGCTACTTTCTTTTACATGTCATCATCTGACACTAAGCGAGGATTTCCTCCTTACAAAAACACAAATGCAGAACAACATTTACATTGGACCCCGTCGTCCGCAAATGGACCCAGTCGTCCGCAAATGGATCCTGTCATCCGCATATAGCGCTTACATTACACGATCGATCGGATTACGGGGAGATGACAACATAGGCACGTCGGCACATCGCCTGCCTTATACAAAACATAAGGTACAACACCTTATTATATTCACGCAATTAAACATAAGGAACAAATACCTTATTATATATTGCTTACCTCCCCGGCATAACGTCATGATTAACACATACACAAACACATCGCAGGCCTGCTCTACATACATACACACGGTGAAACCCCACTCGACGGAGCACACGGGTGAAACCGACATACACGACATACTAAACATCGTCGACAACTTTCTCGAAAGTTCGACGAACATGTATGAAACAAACTAGCATGCAATTCTACATGTAAAAACGCATTTGCAGCAAAATAAAAAGCATTTTTATAAATACACGACCCACGATGGCGGACGGGTCGCCAAACCACATTGTCTGCCTACACATCTGTAGGACTTCATCAAACAGAAATATTTTGCGACCCGCGATGGTGGACGGGTCGCCAAAACATACATTATCCAAAGGCACCAAATGTCTAAACCCACACACAAGTGGGACAAACAAAGTCAAGCATCGGGAACAACAACGTTACCTTCGGCAGGGGCTGGCTCCAATGGGGCTATCTCGTCGGTCGGCTTAGCATCGCCAGAATGAGCTTCGTCCTCATCGGCATCTTCATCCACAGCCTCTTCTCCGACGCCGGCTAAGCAGAACAACTCCTGACCAGGATCGCCCTTTGGAAACATGGAGTCCAAAGTCTCCTTCTCCGCCTTCAGGTCCCAGAGCTCATGCTTGCCCTCGTTGAACTCTTCAATCATCTCGATGCGCGATTTCACCACGTAGAAGGCCCCAACGTCGCCAGCAATCTGATCGTCGGTAATCCGAGCCCGCTTCACTTCCTCCTCAATGCTTGCCCTGCACTCTTCAAACTCCCTCTGACATGCGACCATCTCCCCTTGATAGCTCTTCAGCTCCCTGGTGAGACGACGCTCAGTCTCACGACAGCGACTCTCCGCTCCCTCCAGCTTGGTCCTTAAAGAGGCAAGGTCGGACTCTGACCTAGCAGCCCTGTCCTCAGCCTTGAAAAGCATCGCCTGGACACTGGAGTAAGCTCCCAAAAAGTATTGAAAAGCCTGACAAAAAGGCATATGACAACACAAATATGCGAATCAGAAAACACAGTCGAACAAAAGAAATACAAAAACGCACAAAACAAAGGGCAACACACCCTCCACGCGGAACTGACCGCTTCACCAATGCAGTCCAAAGGGAGACGTCCTTAACTTCCGACTTCAAAGTCGGGTCTTGAGCGCGAAAAAGATCAACGATCGACGGCCCTGCGGCACCGATCTTGCCGACCCCTTCGGCGGTCGCGCCCTTCTTCTTAGGGACGTCCTCCGCCTTGACATCATCAGGACGAGCGCTCGCTTTCCTCTTAGAGCCAGCTTTAACCGTAGTCGTCAGGTCAATCAGAGCCGGTTTGCTCGACGCCGCCTTGGCTGCTGCTTTCCTTTGCTCAATCAAACTTTTTCCCGACGCCACCCTCAGGCGAGCACTCGACCGACCACCAGGGGAACTTGACACTATAGGACAACAAAAAGGAGAAATCCTAAAGTACACGACAAAGTGAAAAATAATAAAAAGACTCCTAAAGCCAAAAGTCTACCTTTCGCACGAGATGAAGAAACATTCGACATATCTTCTTGTGAGGCAGGAGTCGTTGCCAGCAAGTTGACGTTCACAAATTTCCTTTCAGACGCGGGAATCTCAAGCACAATCTTTGACAAGCCCTCTGATCGGCTACTCACTTCTAGATCCTCTGGTTCGGGGACTATAAAAAAGAAAAGTTAAAGCAAGAGTTAAGACACACAAATACACGAAAGAAAAGACAAGTACATACTATCGACTCGCCACTCCGTCAACAAAAATGGACATTCTCTCTCCTTCTCCAGAGAAGAGCGTTCGACGAAAAAGAACTTCGACCCCCATCCGCGGTCGTTAACATCAGGGCTCTGCACCAAGGGCTTCCGACCAGGTCGGACACGCAACTGAACGCGACAGGAACTCTTCGATCCTATGAAGTAGTTGTACCACAGGGCGTCGAAGTCAAAATCAGCCCCAATTTGAACATTCACAAGGTCTAAAACCCTAAGTACTCTCCACGCCTGAGGCATTACTTGACATGGCGCCAGCGCCAACATAGCTAAGAAGTCCCTGACAAGGGGGGGAAAAGGAAACCTATGCCCTATTCTAAACGGGTAAGAGTAGAAGCAGACCCATCCCTCATAATGAGCATCGACCCTCTCGTCTGGGTGAGGCAGCCTGGCAACCGTCTCCGGCGAAAAACCTCCGACTTGGAGCACCTGATCCAGTTCCGCCTGGGACATAGTACTAACCAACGCATCCGACTCCAAAATAAAACGAGGAGGAGCTTCACCTTCACGAGAATCGGAGAGAGTCTTCGACGACTCAGAAGCCTCGAGAGAAACCATTTCGAGAATGGGAAAAGAGGAGAATCGAAGAGCTACGACTAAGAGAAATCAGAAAGCTATGGCAAGAGAAACCAAGAGGCTTACCAGAAACTTGCAAAGGAAGATGATGAAGAGTAATCGATTCCTTCTGCTACGAATTTATGGAGGGAAGTGAAGGCCTGCAGAGGCGTCGCATCATGCCTCGATCACGCGCCACGTAGCCCTGAGCAAACGCGCCAAATTGGAAGGTAGAGATCGCGTCTAGAGAAGTTGCCACGGATTCCGGTCAACTTGCCTAAACCGTAAGCCCATAGCAACTTGGGGCTATTGTTGGGCCTGGATTCTCCAGAGAAGATGGGTCAAATCGATCGAGCCCAAGCCCATTGCCAATCGGAAGATCGAAGAAGAAAGCCCAGAGGATCCGACGAGACGTCTCTGGTCGAATGTCTTCCGACAGGATCGCGAGGATCTCGCCAAGCATTAAATGCCAGATCACGCAACGGCCACTGCCTTCAAACCACCATAAATGCAGAGATTTAATGGCGCAATCTTCACCATCACTCCGAGCATTGAAGATGGAATATTCGGCCGAAGCATAAACGGTCACAAGAGTAAAAGACTTACCATATCAGGACGACGAGGAAGATAAGAAGAAGCCTACACAATTACACACAGGACAAGCGTTCGGAAAAAAATACAACTCACCAGAATAGCACTCTCGCTCTCGACCTAGCTCTCTAACGGCTGCTTACGCTAGATCCCTGCCGGTCGCCACTCACAAGTCGTCGGTCGAGTCCTACTCGATCTCTGGCTTTATTACGATAAGTTGTATCACGATTCAGTCTGATTCACACGACATCTAATAAGATCATCATGCTATTATACATTTATTCTGTGTTTATCTATTTTTGGCTTGGTTTGGATTGTTTTCTATCACCCGATCGACTAGTTACCCCGTCTAAGGCGATTTAGGTCGTCCGATCTTTTCGCCCCAAAACAGTGATACACCCCTCGTCCTGACCGAGCCAGGGATCTGGAGTGCTTCAAGTGTGGTGGACGAGGACATTACAAGAAATATTGTCCTAATTCCAAGAAGGTACTCTTCTCCACCCAGTCTGCAGGATATGAGAGTTACGACAACGCCAATGATGATTACGCCATCGATATGGACCCTACAGTTGTCTATACAGCCGATGCTGATGGCTATGTGGTTGGTACTTCCGACCACCATGATGACCAGGCATATCACTTGGCCTTGGTTACTAGACGCGTGCTGAGCGTCAAGGAGGGAGACCTAACGGAGCAGAGGGAGAACTTGTTTCATGCTCGGTGCAGACTTATGGATGCATCGCTGAGTGTGATCATTGATGGAGGATCGTGCTGCAACATCATCAATGAGAAGGTTGTGCGCCATTTCAACCTTCCGACTACACCGCACCCTGCTCCCTACGGCCTCCAGTGGATCTCTGATGGGTCAGGTAACACAGTTTCTCGCCAGTGTCTTATTTCATTTTCTATTGGTCCTTACAACGACACTGTGCTATGTGATGTTATCGCCATGGACGCAACCCATCTGCTTTTGGTTCGTCCGTGGCAATATGATCGTCGCGTGCTTCACGACGGGTATTTGAACACTTACATGTTCAATTACCACGGGAGGCGCGTGACACTCTTACCTATGAGTCCGTAGGAGATTTTGCAGGATCAGGCTGAGAGACAGCACCAGAAGGCGATGGATGCCATGGACAAGAGGTCTGTTGACGTCCTCAGTCCAACGGCCAGTTCATCAACCTCCAGATTGCCCCTTGCTGCAAATTTTGCAGAGCAGACGACAGGTAAGAAAGCTCCTCCAGGCATTACTCTTAAAATGCCAAAGACAGGTATTGCAAGAACGCCTTCTACATCGTCTGATGTGTCGTCTGCTACATCTCTGTGTGGCACCTGTGAGAACAGGTTGCTACTCGCTTGACACCGGGACATGACGTCGGCACTCCAAGGCAAGTCTCCTTGTTTCCTTATCATTTCTAGACCTTCTGTCACTACTATTTCGGAGCCTGCACTCCCGCCGAGTATTTTGTCTCTTTTGCAGGACTTCCAGGACGTCATGCCTGATGAGCTACCAGAGGGATTGCCACCGCTACGTGGTATTGAGCACCAGATAGATTTTATTCCCGATGCTTCTCTGCCGAACCGCGCTGCCTATAAAGCTTCTCCTGGGGAGACAAAGGAGTTACAACGACAGGTCTAAGAGCTTTTGGACAAGGGCTTAGTACGGCAAAGTTTGAGTCCTTGCGCCATTCCTGTAATTCTGGTGCCTAAGAAGGATGGGACATGGAGGATGTGTGTGGACTGCCACGCCATCAACCAGATCACCATCAAGTACAGACATCGCATTCCGCACCTCGATGATATGCTGGACGAGCTGCATGGTGCCACTTTGTTCTCTAAGATTGATCTTAGGAGTGGCTATCATCAGATTCGTATGAAGGAGGGCGATGAGTGGAAGACAACTTTCAAGACCAAGTACAGTCTCTACGAGTGGTTGGTCATGCCATTTGGATTGACCAATGCTCCATCGACGTTCATGCGGCTCATGAACCATGTCTTACGATCTTTTCTGGGGAATTTTGTAGTAGTGTATTTTGATGATATTCTTGTGTACTCTTGTAGTTTACGTGATCATATTGAGCATCTTCGGCTGGTATTAGCATGCTTGAGATGTGAGAGCTTGTACGTCAACCTGGGTAAGTGCGTATTCTGCTCAGACTCTACTAACTTTCTGGGTTTTGTTGTTTCCAGGGATGGGCTTCGCGTAGATGAGGAGAAGGTCCGTGCAATCAAGGAGTGGCCCACACCAACAACTCCTACTCAGGTACGTTCGTTCTTAGGGTTGGCTGGTTTTTACAGGAGGTTCGTCTGTGACTTCAGCACTATTGTCGCCCCTCTGCACGAGCTGACCAAGAAGGTGGCGTCGATCACATGGCTTTCGCGACATGATGCTGCTTTTGTCGCCCTGAAGGATGCCCTGTGTCGTGCCCCTTTGCTGCAGTTGCCTAATTTCACTCGTCGCTTCGAGGTGGAGTGCGACGCTTCGATTTCAGCATCGGTGGTGTCTTGCTATAGGAGAGGCGTCCGATCGCCTACTTCTCGGAGAAGGTTTCGGGTGCTCAGCTGAACTACCCGATGTATGACAAGGAGTTGTACGCGCTGATCCGGGTTCTGAAGACTTGGCAGCACTATCTCTGGCCGAGTGAGTTCGTGATTCACTCCGACCATGCTGCCCTGGCCTATCTGAAGAGCCAGACGACCCTCAGCCGCAAGCATGCTAGGTGGATCGACTTCATGGAGACATTTTCGTACCTAATCATGCACAAGAAAGGTAAGGAGAATGTGATAGCCGACGCCTTTTCTCGCATGTACGTGCTCATAACTCATCTCCAGTCTCGTTTACTTGGTTTTGCATTGCTCAAGGATTTGTATGCTGATGATATTTTCTTTAAAGCCATCTTTGAGCAATGTAAGATCAGCAGAGAGCATGACACGTATTTCTTGGATGATGGGTATCTGTACAAGGCTGTGAAACTTTGTATTCCTGCGTCTTCTGTCAGGCACTTGTTGCTTCAAGAAGCACATGACAGTCGTGGCCACTTTGGGGTGTCTAAGACACTTGCAGCACTGCGGGAGCACTTTTTCTGGCCAAAAATGGCCCAAAGTGTTACTAGGTATTGCAAGAGTTGTGTGACATGCCAGAAGGCTAAGGCACGCTCTAGTCGACATGGTCTCTACACGCCCCTCCCAATTCCTGCAGCCCCGTGGGAAGATCTTTCTATGGATTTTATCACAGGGTTGCCTATGTCTCAGCGTGGCAGAGTGATAAGCGCTACTTTATAGAGCTTAAGTAAGAGTCATTAGAGGGTTTATTGGTGCCATTCGGGTAGATTTAGGCACATTCATGTGCATGGCGTTTAGGGGCGAAGTTTGGTGTTTTTGAAGGTGTTTGAGCTGTTTTGGAGATCATAGGAGACATTGAGGAATAAGCCACCAGTAAAAGACGCAAAGGAAGTGAAGAGAAGAGTAGAAGAACAGTGGGTTGAATTCAAATGGTTCGTTCTCTCTACTCAGATGTCCAAATGAAGTGATTCTAATTCTAAGAGTTAGATCTTGAAGTCTACTACAACTCCTCAAAATATGAGCGCAATCCGAGTTGGGAATCAAAAGTTATGGCATTTTTACTGAAGTGTCGCATATGCTGAAGGCCAATGAAGACTGCCGCACCCCGCGGCATGAAGGCCACCGCACCCCGCGGTGGCAACGCGCTGACGAGATTTATTTCCGAGTTTTTATTTCGTTTTATTTTATTTCCGAGACTTAGTTTCCTAGTTTGTTATTTTATTTTCTGAATTATTACTTTAGTATTTAAGTTAGGTTTAAGACTCTTTTAGAGCATCATCTACTCAAAACCCTAGTTGCCACCGTTTTACGTATTTTTCTCTCACAAACCCTAATGGAGAACTAAACCTCCATTGTTGCACTTGACAGTTTGAAGCCAGCAATTGATTGGTTGTGAGTTTTCTACTCTTGTTCGTTTTCCTATCTAGTTGGATTAATTCTCTTGTGCTTGATTGATTATTGGTTTATGTTGATTTATCTAGATTGATCACCTAGGTTTATTGATATCTTCCTAATTGCTAGGACTTGTGATTCCGGGTTCGGGTTGCATATCTAGTAGCGAGCACGAGTGTTGTGTATAGGGGATCCGAGCGCTTCATCGTGAGAGAGAGTTAATTGCATGCTTATAGTAACGGATTGTTTCTACTGCATGTATCTTGTTGAATCCTTGGTTGAATGCTATTGCTTCATTGAGTCTTGAAGGTTTTCGGATTTGATTTAGTAATAAGTACTATTAGGGCTGGTAGAACTAATAGTTATCTAAGATCGGGATAAGAACAACTATAGGAATATTAAGAACTTGAGATTGATAGAATTCTGTGATCGACCTATCTATTGTTGTGTGGATCTCCGTTGAGTGTGGCGCTTTTCCCCATTATATTTACAACCGTTTCCTGCGAACTTATTTACTTGCTTTGTTTACTTTGGTTACGATAAACACAAACAAAACCCCCCTAGTTCCTAGTTGGTGATAACGAATTGCACAAATTGATAACCTGACTCTCTGTGGGATCGACCATGTCTTGCTTACTATACTACTTAGTAGGTATTTTGGGATTTATTTGATAGGCATCACGACTTTAGCTCTGTCAAATTTGGCGCCGTTGCCGGGGAGTCAAATTTTCTATTTTTGTGATTTGTTTGTTACCAACCTTGGTGTGGACCTATCTTACGGTCCACACCCGTGCTACTTATTTTTGTATTTTCCTTTTTGATTTTGATATAGATATGGATTTATGTGGAGAGCCGCGATATGACCCATACTCCTACGCATACACTCCAGGGTGGAGAGATCACCCTAATTCGAGTTATGGGTACCAACAATACCCTCAATATGGTCATGACTACCAGGAGTTCTACCCGGAGCCACAATCGTTCTACCAGCAGGGTACTCCACGACAGTACAATCCGGCCTATGAGCATAGCCCGCCAGTGTACAATCCTAGTCCCTCCATGTCAACTGAATATATGCTCCAAGCTCTGGATAAACATTTCAGCACTCACGTCCAAGCTACGACGTCGAGTATCAAGAACCTTGAGACACAGATGGGACAGATTGCTGAGGCGATTACAAGGATTAATCAGCGGATTTCGGGAAATCTACCATCTCAAACGGTAGTGAACCCGAGGGAAAACGTTAGCGCGGTAACCCTTAGAAGTGGAAAGCAATTACATGTCGATCCTAGTGCTGAAGAGGACGACTCAGGAAAGGAGGATGTTCTGTCGAGTTTGCCGCACCCCGCGGCATCGTTCTCACTGCCCCCCGCGGCAAACGCTGATTCTCGAGACTTTTCTGCTGATTCGCCGCCCCCCGCGGTGAACACTGGCCGCCCCCCGCGGCAACCTGTTGGAGCTAATGACGAGCCCTTTGTCGACACCTACGTTCGTCCTTACTTTTCTCCTCTCGGTTCCGAGAAGCCACCCGCCCCATTCCCAGAGGCGCTCAAGGAGTTGGGCCTTCCAGACGATATTTAGGACCGCAAGGTGCTTCCGAAGAGGAGTACTTTTTGGGACTAGAAGAGTTCAGCGACAATGAGGAGGAGTGTCGCGATCGCGGAAATACTCCAGAGACAACCGCCCCTCTCGAAGATGCCTCAGCAGTCCCCGATCTTCTGGAGGCTGCCTATGATGAGTTTGTGTGTTTCAACTCCTTCCCACTTGTCTCGCTGCACCCCGTCGCACCCTTCCTTGAGGCTTCCCGAGTTACTCAAAGGCTAAAGAACAACGAGGATATCTATGAGGCCTTCATTGACTGCATAAAAACCATTCCCTTGGTCACACTGGCAGATAGCACCCCTCGCTGCAAGGAAATGTTAAAGGTGCTGGGCACGATCAAGAAGAAACCGAAGGGGAAGCACAAGAAGGAGGACTTGATGCAGGTGGTGGATTTTTACATACTGGATATGGGGCAGGATAAGCATGCAGCCCCTGAGATGTTGGGTAGACCGTTTCGAAAGATGGCAAGTGCATTCATAGATAAGAAAAGCGGTCCAACCATCAAGAAGTGCAGAAAAGTGGGGGTCACGCTCAACATAGAGCATACAAAGAGACAACCCCCAGATCCAGATCCCAGGTGTTTAGTTGATATGAGAAACCCAAGTTGAGAAGATGGAGTAATATGTCAAGCCATGACAATAACTAAGGCGCTGTCCGAGAGGCAACCCGAGGTATGTTTTTCTTTCTTTGCTTTTCTTTCTTTGTTTTTGCATTTTCTTTAGTGTGTTTTTGTTCTTGTTTTCTTTGTTTCCGACTAACCTGCAGGGAAGAGACTCGTGCCTATTGAAGAAGGTGTTTACCACCAATGTAAGTCTTCTTTCCCTGCACTAAGTCACCCCCCGAAAAAACCTTAAACGGGGATAAAAAAAAAAGAAAAAAAAAGAAGATGTTCTACCGTAGGCCAGCTGTCCGGAATTCCCATGGAGATGGTGCGCATCATGTTTTCAAGGAGGAGACCTTAGCCCCACACATTATTTGACAATGATGATGGCCCTACAATTGACAGCTGGGGAGGAGGAACACTAGAGCCCCCATCGAGATCATATCTGGGCTCCACCATGTGTTCCTAGAAGGTCGTGCAACCCCGACATCTTTGCTATACCACTATTCACCAAAGTGGTTCCCTTATGGTTGCACGATAAGAGAAGACGATTGAGTTGATGAAGACACCCACCCAACACCAGAGACCTGGGCATTTATTGAAGAAGACCGCCAGCGACACCTTCAGTGTCCAGGCCAGCTCGGCGACGTTGTGAGTTATTTTTTGCTTCTCCCTGTGCTTCTTTTCTTTTTGTATTTCATTACATTGAGGACAATGCAATGTTTAAGCATGGGGGAGAGTTCTATACTTGCTATGTCGTTGAGAATAAAAAAAATGAAAAAGCCAAAAATTTGAAAAAAGGCTAAAATAGAAATCCTGGGATAGGTCAAAAACCCGAAAGAGCGGCCTAGGCAATAAGCAGGTGGCTTGGACCAACATTTGGCTGGGGTAATATGAGGTCAATAGTGACGTGAGCTTATTGTGAGCACATCTATGAAAAAATATGAGTGGCTTGGTGAAAACCCGAAAGGGCGCCTTGGTAAAATGAGTGAAAAAGAAGAAGAGTGATTTTAGGATTTCTCATTATTCTTGGCGAGGCGTCATAAGAAGGGAGACAAAGAAGGATTGTCGGGTAGGCCACTTTGGGAGTCATAAGAAGTCATAGATGGAGGCTAGGATTAGAAGTCACTCACGCTTTTGGATGTCCGGGTTAAGATTGGGGGAAGTACTCTGCTTGCCCCAGGTTTGTTGATGATGAGGATGTGTTGTAGATGAGATTGGCGCCAAGAGTTTTGGCATGGGTTAGGTGACTCTTAGTTGGAGGAGATGCTTCCTGAGACCTTGTGTGCTACATTGGAGGAGTGAACTTTCTTTTAGTTTACTTGAGGACGAGCAAAGGTCTAAGCATGGGGGAATTTGATAAGCGCTACTTTGTAGAGCTTAAGTAAGAGTCATTAGAGGGTTTATTGGTGCCATTCGGGTAGATTTAGGCACATTCATGTGCATGGCGTTTGGGGGCGAAGTTTGGTGTTTTTGAAGGTGTTTGAGCTGTTTTGGAGATCATAGGAGACACTGAGGAAGAAGCCACCAGTAAAAGACGCAAAGGAAGTGAAGAGAAGAGTAGAAGAACAGTGGGTTGAATTAAAATGGTTCGTTCTCTCTACTCAGATGTCCAAATGAAGTGATTCCAATTCGAGGAGTTAGATCTTGAAGTCTACTACAACTCCTCAAAATATGAGCGCAATCTGAGTTGGGAATCAAAAGTTACGGCGTTTTTACTGAAGTGTCGCAGATGCTGAAGGCCAATAAAGACTGCCGCACCCCGCGGCATGAAGGCCACCGCACCCCGCGGTGGCAACGCGCTGACGAGATTTATTTCCGAGTTTTTATTTCATTTTATTTTATTTCCGAGACTTAGTTTCCTAGTTTGTTATTTTATTTTCTGAATTATTACTTTAGTATTTAAGTTAGGTTTAAGACTCTTTTAGAGCATCATCTACTCAAAACCCTAGTTGCCACCGTTTTACGTATTTTTCTCTCACAAACCCTAATGGAGAACTAAACCTCCATTGTTGCACTTGACAGTTTGAAGCCAGCAATTGATTGGTTGTGAGTTTTCTACTCTTGTTCGTTTTCCTATCTAGTTGGATTAATTCTCTTGTGCTTGATTGATTATTAGTTTATGTTGATTTATCTAGATTGATCACCTAGGTTTATTGATATCTTCCTAATTGCTAGGACTTGTGATTCCGGGTTCGGGTTGCATATCTAGTAGCGAGCACGAGTGTTGCGTATATGGGATCCGAGCGCTTCATCGTGAGAGAGAGTTAATTGCATGCTTATAGTAACGGGTTGTTTCTACTGCATGTATCTTGTTGAATCCTTGGTTGAATGCTATTGCTTCATTGAGTCTTGAAGGTTTTCGAATTTGATTTAGTAATAAGTACTATTAGGGCTGGTAGAACTAATAGTTATCTAAGATCGGGATAAGAACAACTATAGGAATATTAAGAACTTGAGATTGATAGAATTCTGTGATCAACCTATCTATTGTTGTGTGGATCTCCATTGAGTGTGGCGCTTTTTCCCATTATATTTACAACCGTTTCCTGCGAACTTATTTACTTGCTTTGTTTACTTTGGTTACGATAAACACAAACAAAACCCCCCTAGTTCCTAGTTGGTGATAACGAATTGCACAAATTGATAACCTGACTCTCTGTGGGATCGACCCTGTCTTGCTTACTATACTACTTAGTAAGTATTTTGGGATTTATTTGATAGGCATCACGACTTTAGTTCTGTCACAGAGATTGCATCTTTGTGGTAGTCGACAGGTTCTCAAAGATGGCATATTTTATTGCCTGTAAGAACACTAACAATGCTACGGACATCGCTGGATTGTTTTTTGAGCATGTGGTGCGTTTGCATGGTGTCCCTAAAACTATTGTTAGTGATAGGGATACCAAATTTGTGGGCCATTTCTGGAGAACCTTGTGGGGAAAGCTAGGCACTAAGCTTCTATTTTCTACTAGCTATCACCCACAGACGGATGGTCAGACAGAGGTGACCAACCGTACCTTGGGAGCCCTCCTTCGGACGGTTCTCAAGGCCAACCCACGCAGGTGGGAGGACTTACTTGCTACTGTTGAGTTTTTCTATAACAGGTCCATGCACACTGCGACGAAGCTGACTCCTTTCGAGGTCGTGTATGGAAGGAACCCGCTCACGCCGCTGGACGAGGAGAACATTACTGCTAGCAAGTTGGCTGATCACATTCAGGAGCTCCATAGCAGGACGCACACTCAGCTAGAGCGGCGCGCAGATCAGTACTCAGCCCAGAAGAACAAGGGCAGATGATGCGTGGTCTTCGCTCCAGGCGACTTGGTTTGGCTTCACTTGCGGAAGGAGTGATTCCCTTCCAGCCGCAAGTCTAAGCTCGACCAAAGGGGTGATGGACCTTTCAGAGTCGTCAAGGCCATCGGCGACAACGCCTATCAGCTCGAGCTCCCGGACAAGTATGGGGTGCATCCGACGTTCAACGTCGCAGACTTAGCCCGGTATGTTGAGCCCGAGTATGATGAGGGTGAAGCGGGGACGCTTCACACTCAAGTGGGGGAGCGTGATGTGACCCTGCCCTCCATGTCAGCTACAGAGGAGGAAGACGCCGTGAGACTTCCTCCTACAGGTTCCATTACTCGCTCTCGAGCGAAGAGTGTCCAAGCAGCGACACAATCATTGGTGACCAGACTTGTAGCCAGTCACGGCCAGATCACTACAGCGCCCGAGCTTCTGTGTCTCGTCAGCTTAGCCGTGACTGACTCCTCTACGGCTGCAGATATCCCGAGCTAGTTTTAGTCGACTTTCTATTTTAGGATGTCTTTCTATTTCTAGTTCATACTATCTTTATTTAGTTCTTTCTGTTTACAACATTTCCATTATTGGTAGTTTTTAGTTCTGGAGTGGTTTCCATTTATGTTGAATGGGCCGCCAGAATTAGTAACTAGAGAGTCTGGCCCATTAAGCCAACTCTCTAGTATAAGTAGGAACTCTTGTAATTCATTTCAGTTTACGTCAATTTCAAGCCTAAGTTCAAGTCGAGTTAAACTCTTTAACCCCGAGCCCCGACGTCATCAATTAGTGCGTTTCTAAGTTGAATTATCCTGGCACGTTAATTATCTACCAATTACACTTCCGCAATACAATCAAACCCTAACCCTAATCAACCGTACGGCCGCCGCCCCTCACACCACCATCCTCACCGCCTTCGCATCACCACTTCCGCCGCATTTTCCTGCCACCACCGCGCTACCAGTCCGCCGGCTTCCAAGGGTTTCCGAAACCCTATAGCCAGTCGCCACCTCCATTCATTGCAGAAGAGTTGTTGCGCCCTACTACGCGTTCATCAGATCCTTAACAACAACTTGTAGTCTTCCGTCGGGCAAGGTTACATCATTTAGTTTTAGTAACAAAATATCATTCAACAAAGACAAAATTATTAAATTTCAATGATATAAACTGACCAGAAATCTGCAATTGAATCAAAACAAATTGTCTAACTTGGAGGAATTAATAAACATCAAACTTATATGAAAAGAGTCATTCTAAACTTAACAAAAATCTGCAAAACGAAATTATGAAATTTAATTTGTATATGAAATTGTTTATTCATCTAGCTTTTCCTCCTTCACTTTCTTGAATATAAGCCTCTTCCTGGTACTTGAGTGCTCCCCACGATTAGCTAAAGGACAATCATCAGCTTTAGTAATTTCATCTTCATTCGATTCACCATTTTCATCATCTTCGTCGATGTTAATATAGCGACGCTTATGGGGTGAAACCATTTCATTTGAAGAAACTTTTGACATAACATCATTGTCTAGGGTGCACGATTCCAGATTTTCCTATCAATATAAAGATTAATCCATTATTAAATTTGTAATTAATAATAAATTTATTCATAAAAATACTTCAAAATTTAGCATTACATAAACTTAATTCAGCGATACATACCTCAGATTCTTTGGTCGTTTGCTCAAATTTCTCAATGAGAGTTGTATCGTCGGTCATATTCGTCACGGTATATGCAGAAGGTGAAGGAAGTCTGCTAATGTTGAATTGCGAAATAAGAACTCTAAATAACATTTTTTGTTTAGCAAGACATTTAAATCTTCCGGGATGTTATTTATGTCCTCATCCTGAAAAAAAAATAAGTTCAATAAAAAACAGCAATTAATAAGTGATGCATTAAGATTTATATTTATATACCTTATCCGTTGATTCGATAATGCTCGAAACAATTTTCTTTAAGAATTGAGAAATTTCCCTATCAAATATAGTGAATTGAGTCGTACCAGATCCGTCTATAACACTAACTTGAACACTAAATCTGCATATAAAAAAACAACTACAATGTCATGTATAAACATTAAAATAACTGAATTGAAATGACAGATTTTAATGAAGAATTCTGTACCTAGGGACTGCATAGTTAACCAAAGTTTCACATTTTTTACACCAAAACTTTTCCTCTTGCGGTTGCACCTTACTTTTACAACGTTTGCAAGAATTATAGTACCATCCGTAGGAATCTTCAATATGATCAATGGTGGCAAGAGTAATAGCTTGCAAAACCTATAGTTTATATTATATATAAATATGTAATTTAGTGTACATAAATTTGAATAATATTTATTAACACATAAAAAGCAATTCTTAAATTTTGAACTAACCGTTCCTCGATCGTGAAGATGTTTGTAAAGTTCATCTAAAGTTTTTCTATCATTCACGTTTAAGAAAAAGGTCGGCTTGGGAGTAGGACGGCTCATTTGTCAATTGTACACAATTTTGGCCACCTTTTGAGCATTCTTTTTTTGAGAAACTACAAAATAAAGACAAATAGTATAGGATAATTAAAAAATAAATATCACGATATTGGATATTAAATTGCATATTTTATGTAATAATAATAATATTACATTTTCTTAAATTCAGCAATCTCACATACGCTATCATCATCAAAAAAAATCCTTGTGTCATAATAACCATTTGACAAATTAGGTGTATTATTCCATTTTCCCAGCTTTCCAAATTGTATAATAACTACGACGAAATTCTGAGCAGAAGCCCCAACAAATGGACGACATAATTCGGCATAATCATCCCATAATGTACAGGTGATGACATTATCCCTGTAATATTATACAATATAAAATAATAACTAAGAATATAAAAGAACATAATATAAAATTACATATTAAATTTTATTACAATGCAGAATTTCATAAACAAAATAAATACCTTGTATACATCAATTGTATACTGATCCTTTTACCCTCTTTTCCGTTCCTGTTAGTAAAGGTAACAATGTTGTCTCCAATTCCAACCAATTGACCAATAACATCTACACAATAATTACTATTATGTGTAAAATAAAATATTAAACGTACTAAAACATTAATTGTTATAATATAATCAAATGATAAATTTAAAGATTTACTAACCATAAAGATATACTTGATCCAGTGACTCGTCGAGGATTTTTTCGAAATCAGCGAATTTGAATCCATGAATAGGAATAGAAATTGATGAACTTCGTTTAATTGTAGTGTTGCACGCGATAAAATATTATCTTGTATTTATGATTAGAGAACTTGAAAGGTATATCATAAAGAGCAACTCCAAAGTTTGAAATCAAATATACACCTTCTTTCTCTAATATTGCAAAATTCACCATAAAAGCTTCTTTAATGACTCCATGGATTTTCTCACCCTTAAGACAATAAGAAATATGTGTTAGTGCTATACAAATATTAGGCAAACAATTTTTTATATATTAAATACAAATTATTAAAAAATTGGAAATTAATACCTTTTCATCCATTAAAATGATTTCAGTTGTACTGTATTGCGTACGATCTTCTTTTTTTGGAACTTTAAACAATCGAATTACTCGAACCTTTAGCTCATAATTCCCTCGGGTACCCGTAATATCCTTTATTTCTTGTTGTTGTTTTGACATTGCTACAAAGGTCATACAAAAATTCAATACAAATTCAGTACAAAAATAATAATGAAAGCAAATATAAGTGCAGCATTTACAGTTCTATAATTGCACAAAATACATACGAAAATTAGTAGTGGAAAATCAATTCAGTATTTGCAGTTCTGTAAATGCACAAAATACATAGGAAAATCAATAGTGGAATATCAATTTTGTAATTGCAAAAACTCAGTGGAGATAGGGAGAATTTGCGAACCCCGTGAAGAATCTATATAGCATGATCGTATTATTATGAATTGCAAAAACATACCTGATATCTCAAGGAAGAATCGATATTGTTTAGGCATGCGCAAGAACTCACAAAGTTTTAGAATGTAATTGAGGAAGATGCTCTCTATTTATAAGGCATATTTTTTATGGATTATAATGGTTGATTTTATTTGATTGTGCACATATTTAAACTGCCATAATCGATGCATTTTATTCTGTACAGGTATTGTGTACATCTTCAAATTGGAAAAAATTGTGCCTTGTAGATTACACATTGCAGAAAAATATATGCACCGGGCCCCATATCATTTTCTTACTATGTATGGTCTTGCAGATTAGCATTTTATTTTGGGTTTAAGCAATTCATTAGTCAGTGCAGAGTATGCTCTGAGAAGTTATTATTTTAATCGCCAAAAGGATTAAAATCTAATCTCTCGGAGCATATTCTGCACTGACTTTGTATGAATTGCCTTACAGATTACCATTTCCATTTTGGGTTTAAGCAATAATTATCCATGTATGTATTATGCAATTTGTTTCAGTTTCCCGCCAATCATTTCTTTTGTACGTATGGCTATGCAGTTTTTTTTAGGTCATTTGAAGAAGCAGTTTCATTGTTGTGTTTTTTGCATGGATGTATTTTTTGTCATTTTTGTGTTCTTTGCACATATTGCAGGTTTGTATACATGTATTAATTTGCAGGTTGGAATTTTTTTATGCCTGCCCTATTAGCATTAGGGTTATTCAGATTATTTTGCAGGTTATTCAGACATTTGCACGCTTTGCAAATGTCTATTTGCATGAAAAACTGAAGGTTTAAATTTAGACATACATATAGTACTGGTTAATAAATTAGGTCCAATATTAGCCATTCATAGTGTGGTTGTTCATATATTTACGATTTTCACAATATTTGTACGATTCTGTAATATGATTTGCGAAATATATAATTACAAAGTTAGAGTAGCAGATCATATATTATCAATATGGACAATATAATATTATACACATATTCTGGCAGATTCAAAATGAAGGATATAAATGGCAAAAACCGGAATAAACGGAATGAATGACACGTGTACAAATTGTTGTACAAATGCCACATGGCAAAAAAAAATGGTGCATTCTTGGAGTGTCACGTGACGCAACCGGACTTTGCGTTTAGTAGATATATAGTAGATTATTGTATTGAATTTTGTTATCTAAATCCTTATAAGTTCGTCACATAAAATATATCCTATTTTTTCATTAAAAAGTCAATATAATTAAAATTATTATTTTTATATTGTTAAAAATGTTAACGAATCTAAGAAGAGAGCAAAAGGTATTCTCGAATGGCGAATACATCAAGTTGCATTTCTCTTAAAAAAAATTTCTAAAACGAGGAGCCTTAACCTATGTCCTAGGATATAGGTTAGAAAACCGTATAAATAAATGCCTATATTTGTATACTTATAAGTATAGCTGTCAATTTTTTATCCGACCCGCAAACCCGATCCGACCCGTGTTTTCTGGGTCGAGATCCGACCCAAAAAATATTGGGTCAAAAGTGACTCGACCCGTTCGACCCGAAAATTTCTGGGTTGGGTCATTGACTCATTGGGTCGACCCGTTGGGTCATTACAATTTTGTTTTTATTTTATATATTAAACATTATAATATATTTTATTATTAAAATATTATATAATAACTTTTTTTTAATTTATTATTTTTTGTTTTAATTAAAATAATATTTTAATAATCATTTTATAAAATTTTGACAAGGGTGCTCGTGACCCGCTGGGTCGACCCGGACCTGTACCTGACCCGCAACGACCCGACCCACAATCGACCCGTAAATTTTGACCCGTAATCGACCCGACCCGATATGCTTAAACCCGAACTCGACCCGTTTGACAGGTCTACTTATAAGCAATTCTTTTTGAAAAATAAATTGTATCCGAGGCAAACTTGACCTCTAAACTTAAAAGATAATTTCTAAAGGACTTGTGGATAAAAAAAATTTAAGGATCTAACTTTAATAATTTAGTTATTTTCCATCCTTTTTTGAATCACTTCAAAAATGTTTTCTATAAATTATGTTTCGGTTTTTTCGCCTGGTAACCCTGAGGTATCTTTTATTTCGCGATGTACCACAATTTTTTGTATATTTTGCGAGGTAACCCTGAGGTTTGTTTTCTTTTCGTGAAATGCCCAAAATGTTATTTGGTAACTTTTTTCGTTAATTTTCTTTAAAATTTAAATAAAGAATTTCGAATATAAATGAAACATGGAGGAAAGCACTGAACCGACAGCCTCTCCCTTCATCCTTCAACTCTCCTCCGTGCAAGACGCCTCTTCTTCACCGTTCCTTTCGTGCGACGGTGCCGACGGCCTCTCCTTCATCCATCGATTTCGATCCATGTGAGCAGCACTGATGGTTCTCCTTCTCCTTCATCACTTTCCTCTAAACAATCCTGCTCGAGTCTTGGTTTGAAGTCAAGCCTCTAAACATCGGCGGCGACCTCTCCTAGAATCCGGCTGAGAGGTATGTAGCTCCAATCAATTTAGGGCTCGTTTGGTACGATTCCAAGGGAATGAGGAATCGGTATGGGAATGGTTGATTCCCGTATTTATGTTTGGTAGAGCTCGGAATGGGAATTAAATTGATTCATTGGAATCACCCATTCCAACACTTATGAACAAATTGATTCCCCATCTAAAATCATGGAATGAACCATTCCCAAAAAAAAAACTCATCATCTCTTCCAAATATTACCCCTCTCATCTTATGTCTTGTAAATTTGCTAAAAAATTAAAAAATACCTATATTAATATTAAATGAGATTTGATTCTCACACTTAACCAAAGAATAAATTTTTGGAATGGTTGATTCCGGAAGCATACCAAATACTATGCTACAGGAATGATTTATTCTGATTCTTGATTCCATTCTGATTTCTGATTCCAATCTGATTCCAGATGTTATACCAAACGAGCCCTTAAGGAATTTAAAAGAATTTTTGGGAGTTTATGATTTTAGGTATTTTTATGGATTTGGGGATTTAGGGAATTTTAGGGTTTGAGAATTTAGGGGATTTAAATGCCCGATTGTCAATTGAGAATGGTATTGTGAGCAATTAGAATAACATGAAGATATGACATCACACCTTCTATATTCCCAATAATGATTTAGGATTCAGTTTATAATTCACTTCAAGCCTCCGTTTATTTACTAGCTAGAAAGGGTTGGGAGCAAAGTATATGCCACAAATTCCGTTGATATGAATCAAATTTTGCCATGAATCAATTTAAAGTAGTCCATTGGTAGCCACTAGGAGAGATAAAATTGTCATAGGCACGGTTATCCCAACTACCAACTTAGTTGTTCTACTCGTCTTTACTGCAATCAAGTTAAGCAATCAACAATCACTCTATAAAAACTCGTGAAAATTGGACATCCCAGTACTCTCTCACTAGTAAAATTTCTTTCCTAGGTGTTTAAAAATTATCAGATGGGGGAATTGGTAGACATATGTCCCATATTAAATCAGTTCTTCATATATATTAACCTTACCATTACTACTCCTTGCAATAGGAGAAGGTGTGACTTGGGGTGGCGATAGAGCCGGAACTGGAGCCAGAGCAATTGTAAAAAAAGGATATGTCTCATATCTCAGGTTACCGTTGAGAAGGAGCGCCCTGGCACCGGATTCAGGGGTGCACTGCACCAAGCTGTACAACGTGCCAAGCGACGAAAGCCTCGCCTCCTTGGTAGCGAACTTCTTCTCTGACATGTCGTTTGCGGCCTGCGATGTCATCTCCCCGGTGATAATCTATTGCACTAGGGGCTTTAAGGAGAGCATAGATTGGCTTGTGGCGTCCATGGAAAGAAGTGAGGCATCGGAGTTGCTGAGAAATCATACACCTGCAACTTGAGAGAATTAGAGTATAGAATCCCTAGTTGCTTGATTTTGCTCTTGGTGTTTTAACACCAGCATATAGTTCATGTTCTATAATACATTGATTTTCTTACCCTTAGTGATCAGTGAAGGAATTGGTCTGTGTGTGTATCAAAGACATGTGAACATAATATGACTACGGTCAAAGTTATATCTAGAATTGGTTTAAATTTCAAAGAGATATGTGTATCTCCTTCACCAAAATCCAAAGTGGATCTTTGTACACTTGATTATTGTTTGTCTAACTACATAATAGAGAGAAAACAATTTTGTACTATCATGTGACTGATATTTAGTCTGGTGTATAGATTACAGAAAAGCTCTGACATGGTTGAAAAGTTTATAGGAAACATCATACCCTTTATAATATGAGGAGACAACATTTCATGATGCTCAATTAGTTACTCCAAAGAGTTTTTAATCTACACTAAATAAGAGCAGGGGAACACTAAATCAAGGATGACAATCTAATGCCTAAACAAGATCCATTAACATAGACAATGCATTTCATTCCAAGTTCAAAGCACTTATTGTCTTCACTCGTCATTCCTCTCCTTAACCTCAACAACTTTCTTGATCTCTTCGATCTTCTTCCACTGCATTTCCAGATGCAACACCTTCCTCTGCAGTTTCTGTTGCAGGAGTGTCGAGGTCGGGAGTAGGCCCACTAGGAGACGGTTCATCGAGCTTCTTGATGGTCCCGACCTCGACGTATTTGCTCATGAACTTGTACTCTCAGTCCTGCAACACGTCCAACTTAAATGGACCAAGGCTTGAGATGTCTCCAGTCAGATTCTTCTCTTCGAAGGACATCTTAGCAAGAGCTCTGCCTGCGTCCTGTCCTTCCCTGTGAAGAACGCATAGGGCCTGCCTGGTCCATAGAACATCCTACAAGGGCATTCTAGATTCTCCAATCTTAGAATATATCACAGAAAAGTATTCACATTATTGAACAATGTTTTACTCTGTTTACTTAAGATTTCAACTAACGGCACAAAAGATATGAACTCCCGATGGCCAATCAATTAACTGTAGGTATGAATCTCAATCCTACAATCTGAATCGTTATAATATTAAGCAAGTGAGGTATCAGTTGACTATCGACTTAAGATTATGGTTTAAGAAACCAAATATTAGTTGAGAAAGTCATTATTTGGTTTCAAACTAATACAAGCTGCATTTGGAGGTCTCATAAACTCCCAATAAATGTTTAAGATAAAGAGGGTATCCTACCAGAGTATCAATCACTATAATGACTAGAAATCAAAGCCCGTGCTTTACACGGGTCTTTTATGTATATGTAGTGTCACGATTTAAATTTGAGTTTCTAATATATGGATTGTTGTTTCATGTTTTATCTTAGACGATATATTGTTTGATATGTATTTAAATGTAATATCTAAATCTTGACAAAAAAAAAGTAATATCTAAGTAGTTTAGGTATAAAATGATATGGTTGTACGAAGTACAATTTTATTTATTTATTTTGGTCAGAAGTTCAATTTAAATTTTGAATTAAGGTGGTAGTTGTTTTTTGTAAGGATGCGTTTTTTTCTTTGAAAATATTTTAGAAATGCCTATCTAATTATATGTTGTGCTTGAACTCGAGTATTTGTAAGAAACTTGCTACAACAACTCTCATTTCTTACATGCTCCACTATCCTCCACATTTCTAATTTTTTGCCTTTATCTTACAAATTTATTGCATTTTAATAATGTTTTTTTTGTTATGCTTTAGTTATTAATATTCATTAATATATCGTTTTATTTATTTGGTCTGGAATATGTATCATTTTATTAGTCACGTTGACTTTACATATTCCTAGACATTAATATCATTTTAATTAAAATATATTAGTCATTAATTCATATTCTTATTAAATACGGAGTAATATAAATAATTGGTGACTCTGCATTTTCTTAAACCTTGTTACATTTTATATAAAAGTACATTAGTTATTTTATCGGTACTTGCTTACTCTTCTTAGCGAAATTATAATTCATAACTTATTCCTTGTACATTTCATATGTGAGAGTGAGTACATGTCTATTATTTCGGCTTCCATCATTGATTAATTCCTCTAGACCAACACCAATGAGGCCAAATTTAGTATATATACATGATGAGTGGAAAATGAATATGTATAAAATAGAACAATAAAAATCATCCTTAATCAAAATAACAACACACCTACCTAAAACGATTTAGTACAAAAAAGAAACTAAAAATACAAACCTAATTGAATTTATGCTACCAATAGTTGAAGGGTTTACATCGTCCATAAAATAGTTTGCTTTATTCTTTACTAACAATCAGTTGTCCTAAATCGATTGTCTTTGTCCTCCTTCTAGTGAAAGTTATTGGTACATGATGTAAACAATCGATGCCTCAATAGTGCTATTAGATTATCTAATTCTCTGACATCTTCACATAAAATTAACCTATCTCGATCAAAAGACAATTATATTAATAAATTTAAACCGATATATGTAAGTATTGTAGACTACAAAAGATATCCAAATACATATAATCAAGGATAGTTTACTATGAGGTGGATATATACTTGCATCATCGACAATCGGGAATCATCATTCACATCTTTAACTTAATAATTATGCTTACTTCAGTGACCATGTCTTTTTAAGGTGTTGCCCACTATCTCCCAAGCTTCACTATATGGCTTTCTAAAGCTAATTTCCATGTAGAAGAATGAGATGATGGATGCCTAGAGCAAATGAACGGAATACCGCCGTTTTTGCCCTTTTATAGATGAAAATGTTACTTGTAAAGTGAAGCTATTTTGACATATAACCGTTTAGACATCTTGACTATAATTTTTTTTCAACCATTCACTGTGTATTAAATACGGGAGTTACGTGTAGTAATTGGATAATATCAAAATAAGAGTAAATGAGAGCAAAATATAACATATACACTAACACTATGTAGTAATCATCACTAATTGAGATTTGGGTAAAAATGAGTCTTAACCTAAAGAGTAGTCCGTATTTAGAGGCAAGATTTAACTATAAAAAGTGTGTGGGGGGAGGGAATAATTACTTACAAATAGTGCTCATTTTTATATATATACACATAATTATGCCAAGGTATATTAAAATAAACAAAGAAAAATTAATTACTTAAATTACAAAGTAGCCTATAATTATACTTATGTATTTTATATTGTTTTATAAACTCTATAGTAAAAAAAGATCGGATAAGCTAATATATTATATACATTTTATATACTAAGGGTAATAAACTAACACTATATGCAAACTATACATTTGGGCCCATTTAAGCCTTTGATTTTGTCTTTAAAAGTTGGCATTTAATGACCTAGAATACTAACTTTTAAATATACAAGTTTAAGAAAATAAAAATTGTAACGAAGAGAATAATAAATCAATGATATATCTTTTTTTGGGGAAATTATGTAATCTACTTCCACTAAAAAATTGTTTGTTAACCCCGATAGAAACTTAAAGCTGTAAATGTGCTCTTTCCATTTTCAATGATAGCCTACTGATGTCTACACTATCCCTTACCTTTCTCCAGTCTGCAAATGTCCTAATTCCCCGTCTTCATCCTCCGATCCTCAACCAAATCCCTTCTCTTTCACCGCCTTTGTGAGTGACTCAAACTCTACCCACGAACCCGAACCCTACAAAACGTCAAGACCTGCAAGCAGGGGCGGATCTAAGGGCCCCACTTCCCCCCGACAAATAGCTTATAATATGTCAAATTTATGGTTAAGTCCCCTTTGAATTTTCAATTTTCATTATGTATATATAAAATGATAAGCAAATGACAAGAAAAATACATTGCCTATTGGTATTTGTCTTAAAATTTGTGTGAAAAAAGCTAAAGGTCATGGGTTCAATCTTCAATCCCTTCACCAACCCTTTTTTAAAATCTTACATTATTTAAAAAAAAATTCAAAACGCTAAAAAATAGAGTATATATTGCATGAATTAATCAAATTTCAATAGATGAATCTCATATTTTTTATAGTCTTAAAATATTAATATAAATGTCGATTTATAAAGTAAAAAATATATGAAATTCGCCCTCCCTTCGATTAAATTCTAGATCCGCCACTGCCTGCAAGTCCAAGGCAAGGCTACCAGACCTAGATCTAGAATATTACTCAAACGGCTCTCGATATAGAGCCTTGGTCCGAATCCAACGAACTGAAGAGGAATTTGCATTTAATTTTGAAATTGGGGACATAGGTGATGATGGGGGCGTCGACACTGTTTGGGGAGTGAGATGTGCTTCTGTGTCTTTCATGGCTACTCCGCGTCTTCGATCGGGTTATGGCGATGGTTTTCATCGTTTGATATTTCAATCTCTTCCATGGACAACATCAATCTACCTCCAAGAAGGCGCAAAGGCTTCTCCGTGACCGAGGTAGGTTCTTTCTGTCTTAATTCAACTTTATTGTTAAGTATTCTGATGCATTTGAATTGGAATATGCTTTCCAAAATATAACTAAGTATAGATCCTTGGTCATGTGTGGTCTCAAATACTTGTTCAGTAGTGTAGTTATTAGGTTATATAATGCATTTGATCCATAATTCATGTAGTGAAATTTAGGGTTTTGCCATTCCTCTTATTCTCTCCCAAATGCTTGTGATACATATACAGATATGAGTATTATAGGGTGCAAAATATTATGAGATTGTCAATTCTGATGCGTAAAGTATCCTTTATATATCTTTATTGTGTCGTAGTTGGGTGTATTGACTTGGATTCTTAAATGTTGTTGTTTGTATTTGTCTTTGTTGAGTGGTGTATAGATGAATTTAGCTAGTATTTGTGTAGTTTTATAGTGCATCAAAGCATCAGAACGTAGTAACCTGAACTTGCCCATATTCGAAGAAAGCACAATAGATTTCTCTCTTGAAATATACCGACATCTCCACTTTTGAGATGCGAGAGTTAATTATTGAATTTGTTGCTACTTGTGTTTATTTTCGTCGATAGATTGTGAATTTGATTTGTCATTCTACAAACTATACCCACTAATGACTTGTAAAAGCTATTTGAGAAACATGTGCATTGTGCTATGCTTGTTCTCCTGGTGAAATAGGCATTTCCAATATAATTATATACAATCAATTGTGGATAATTAGACAATTCAACACTCAAATAATTAGTATATATTATATATCAGATTGAAGATATGCTTGTTCTAGGTAGTGAGCTATAGGTAAGGAAAGTTTGTCTTTCATGTTTACTACTTGTATTTTAGGATGATGTTGTGGTGTTTATAAATTTTTTGTTGTGGTCAAGAAAAGATTCGATTGCATTGTTTCTAGTGAGTAGAAGATATATTTAACAATAGTGTGCCTGTAATGAAGCTTCGTAAACTGATAAAAACACTTTAGCCTGTTAGTTATCAAAGTAATATATATATATATATATAACTGAAAATTTATGCATGCTCTGCTTGCAGGTTGCTTCCTATATTTGTTGAAGTTGTTTTTTCCTTTATTTCTATGACATGCATACTTTAAAGTGTATGTATATTACACAATATCTAATTTGTTCAGCTAACTTGCAACTTGTGATATCATCTATAAATAGATTAATAGCACTCAAATAATTAGTATATATTGTAAAACCTATGTTTATACCAATTTCAACTTTGATGGTTTGAGGGTTAGCTGGCTATTACATGTAGTTGTTATTATGAGTTAGTGTTGAGTGAGATTGATGCATACAGGTTTATAGTTGTGTTTTGTTCATAGTATTATGTTAAGAGTTTTAGATGATTGATATACTTGAATGTTAGTTGACTCTTGTAATATTGTTTGATCATTTAAAGCAGCTCTTGTATTTTCTAGGATGTTGCGAATCATGAGGCATCGTTTGATTTCAAGGATTTGTTGTATGCTTTGAAATGTAATCAATTCCTTCAGTGAAAAATCGAGGCAGAGAATCTTAAAGTAGCCTGCATTTTAAGTTAAATTTTACAATGACTTTTATGCTTGAACTATGAATTTTTTAAATTTTAAATGTGTACATTAACCTCTTTTCCCCCAGTTTTGCAGTCTCATAGTCCGAGTGATCGAAGATGCCAGTATAAGTCAAACAATCCAAAGTACAAGATCAAGTATCTACTAAAAGAGTCACAATTGTATGTGTAGAGGTTGCCTTATTATTTTGGAAGAAAAAAGTGTATCTAAAAAGGTGAGTTTAAATTGCTTCCCTTTCAGTCAACAATATGCTTGTCCAAATGATTCTATATGTTGAGTTTAACACATTTACATGTCCTCATAATGTCAGCAAGGTAGTGAGTATGAGATTATTAAAAACTACTCCATGTTGAAAGCAAAATATAAAAATAAACACAATATAATTGAATTACATAGAAAATTTTACGTTATCGTACATGATTTAATGCTCTATGCATTGCGTCAATTTGCTTTATTTCGTGCAGCCCCTGTATACGTAGAGGACATAATTTTCATCAAATTATATTAACAATTATAATGTGTTGATCTAAATACAGATAAATTTGTTACCTTATTTTGCGTGGTGAGCTTGCTGAAAGCTTCCTTAAACAGAATATTCCTTGTGTGTTTAAAGCAATTTTGATCCCCTTCAAACAAAAAACATTTATATTAACAATTATAATGAGTTGATCTAAATACAGATAATGAGTTGATCTAAATACAGAAAAATTTGTTACCTTATTTTGCGTGGTGAGCTTGTTGAAAGCTTCCTTAAGCACAATTTTTCTTGTGTGTTTAAAGTAATTTTGATCCCCTTCAGCCAAAATATTTTGAAACCTTGTGGATTTGTCACTCTAGAGATGGCAACATAAAGTTGTATGTAACTTTCAGTTATTTATTGAATTAGAGAGAAAATTAAACCAAATATATACTTGCTTTGTTTACGTACCATTTTATCAGATAGAATGAAGCATGTGATGATGTATGTAATTGATTATGTCGAAGGCATCCCACTTGCGACAAACATGTCGGAGTTAAACCCTTCGGTTAATTGGTTTAGTGGTATATAGTTTCTTTCATGATTGTTATTTGTCTGTGAAGGATGGAGCAGCGAAGCGAAGAGTAGTGGGGTGGTCAGGTATCATATATATATATATAGGAAGAGATGAGGTAAGTGTAATGCTAATGTAATTTATATATTAAATATAGCTATAATGTGGTAGAACCGTTTCACGTGTGGGATAGGATTCTAACTTCTGCTTTAATTTTTTTATTTTGTGATGTACAAACTTTGATTTAAATATGTAGCTATTGGACTGTCAATGATTAAATTGTTGGGGACGTTACTAAGGCTGGATCACCAGGGGACGACAATAGTATAACGGTTACGACAATAGAATTTGAACGTCTGATTTAAATATAGCTATGATGTGGTACAATCGTTTCAATTGTTTTTTTTTTTGTGTGTTAAAAAGTTTGTTGTTTGCCGTTTTATGTCGTACAACCTTTGAACTTCTTGTGATTTAAATATAGTTGTAATGTGGTACAACCGTTTGACTTGGCTCTCTTTCTTTTCCTTTTTTCGGTTAAAAATCTGTTTGACTTAAGATTTTTTTGGCTGTTATTTCATCTTTATATACTTAAATGTGTTAATTGTGAGAGATGAAAGGCTTAGCAGTTGTCGCCTATTCCATTTGGGATGCAGTAGGGCCGTCCATGCATGTGTGACCCAATTTTTAATGGCCCAATATCTAATTGCATTTTTTTGTCTTTTCATATCATTCAGTGACCCAATATTTGAGGGCAAAACATACTTGTTCAACTCTATTATGAAGCAAAACAATTGAAGAGAATTCAAGTGGATCATTAATGAGGGCAAGAAAGCCAACTTTTAAATAGTTATAGATATATAGATATAGATGGTTATTTTCATGCTTAATAGGAATATAAATTGAACTATGTTGAAAATTTAACGTGAAGATATAAGAATTATACAACGATATGAAAATGATGACTTTTTTTAATTGACTAATATGTAGTAATTGTATATAATTGTGAATCAAAAACTTTGTATATTATATAGACAATTATAGATTATTAATATAATTGTTAATATATGAAATTGTCACTTTAGTGTTTTTTGGATTTGAGAAATTGTTTAAATTTTGTGCTAAATAAATAAGGCATGAAATGGAAAAAAAAAATTAATTCATCTTTAAAAATTAGCATTCAATGACCTAGAATCCTAACTTTTAAATATATATATAGATAGATAGCTTAAAACCCCTAAATTTCCAAAACCCTAAAATTCCATAAATTCCCAAATCCATAAAAATACCTAAGATCATTAAATCCCTAAAATTCTCTTAAATTCCAAAATCTAATTAGAGCTACATACCTCTTGGCCGGATTCTAGGAGAGGCCGTCGACGCTGTTCAGAGGCTCGACTTCAGACCAAGACTCGAACAAGGCTGTTTAGAGGAAAGTGATGAAGGAGAAGGAGGACCGCCAGCGTTGCTCGCACATATCAAAATTGATGGATGAAGGAGAGGTCGCTGGCACCGTCGCATGAACGGTGAAGAAGAGGCGTCTCGCATAGAGGATAGTTGAAGGATGAAGGGAGAGGTCGTCGGTTCCGTGTTCCTCCGTGTTTGATTTATATTCGAATTTCTCTTTTTATTTTTTTTAAAAATTAACGGAAACGTTACCAAATAACGTTATGGACATTTCGCGGAAAAAAAAAACGGATTATCTCGCGAAATATACTAAAATTTGAGATACCTCACGAAATAAGCGATATCTCATGTTACCCGGCAAAAAAATTGATTATGTTTCTATGTGCTAATTTCGATATGATATATTCAAATACGATTAGTAAATATTATCAGCATACTCATTATCATATAAATATGATTAGTTATCATTATCTTCATGTAAAATAAATCTTATTTTTTCATTAAAATAGTTATTTTTATATTGTTAAGAATGTTAACGATTACGAGAAGAGAGCAAAAGATACTCGGAAATCGGCGAATACATTCAGGAATAAATATCTGTTTTGTTCTTCTAAAAACCCTTCCCAGTTCTTCCGGTTTGTGCTCATCAGACGTGGAGAAGTTGTTGAGCGACTGAGGGGAGAGGTAGACGAAGAAGAGCCATGGCGCCTCCAACTGAAGGAGGTGGCATCACCGTCGCCGGTGGAGGGCAAGGACAACAGCAACCGCAACAACAACAGCAAAAGAGTATATGGCAATCTATCGTAGGAATAATAAGAGTGGCGGTGTTCTGGTACTTCATCTCTCGATTCCTCTTCTCTTCTCGCAAGCCTGCCTCGTCTGAACCTGCCATTCAGATGTCTAATCTCTTTCAAAAGGGAGAACTAGTGGTATGTTCTCTTTTCCCTTGCTCCGTTATTCGCCGCGATCTGGTTTTTCAGATCTGTTTGGATGCGATCCTGATTTCTACGATCAATTTTTCATGTCAACTTGATTAGATTCTGGTGCTAAGGAGAATTTGTTTACTTATCTATGATCCATGCCTTGATTCTCCTTTTCTCGGGGAATCAATGATTGCTGGTTTGTCTCGTTTTATTCCGATCGAAGTTTTTAGTGGAATTACTGTACGCGGTTGCTCGATTGGTATTGGAACTGGTTATCGGACAAATATGTCTTCTTAGAAACTTGAATTGGCACTGAAAATGTCAAGGTTAATTGGTGCTTAGTGGTAATCTTATAAAGGTTTAATGTTGCGGTCAAAGGAGTAGGAAGTCATAACGGCAAGTAACTGTGACCTCCTATGATTGCATCCTGTATTCTGATCTATGATGCCTGTAAACAAACTCATCTATTCCATTGATAAACCATTGCCCGGACATGTTTATGGGGTTTAATATTCCTCACTTCGATATGAATTTTCCATATTTGATGTTCCTGTTTGCGAAAGTTGTGGAATTTGTATGCTTATGTGACAGACCCTAGATGCTGTGGTGCACTCCTTTACCTGTTTTCGTTCTTCCAAGTTCCAAGGTGGCTTATAATTTGCGGTTTTTTATGTTTATTTATTAATAAAACAATACAGGATATGTGGTTGTACATGTCTGAGCATGAGAATTTCCGGGATTTTGGCAATGAGAAATTCCTTGTCTGGCAAGAAACAAATATTCCTTATGCAGTTTGGGGACCTGGAAGCACCAGAAGTCTTTCTTTGAAATGGTATCCAACTGAGGTATGCTTTTGTTGTCATTTCATGTCGCTAAATTCGACCTGCCTTGTTCCTATATCACAGGGCAAAATGTGTGCTTTTGTCTTGATACTCTTGTGCAATTTGATTCTCTTCTTAGCATTTTCTTTTAGAAGAAAGTAATATCTTCCCTTTGCAGGAATTAAAGCATAATGGGAGTCTCTATGCTCATGTTTACTTTGCACGATCTGGTTATTCTCCAGATCCTAATGATCCTGAATACGAACCTTTGGCTGCCTTTGGGAGGACCAACCGTAAGTTCAATCCCGTTACTATCATTAATATTAATATCTCGACAATGGAATACAAGTGCATACTAGTTCAGGGTTCCTGCATGAGTGTTTTTGCATTAGTCCTAGTGTATAATTGCATTTTCCTCTGTTGGTGTTAGCTGTTGTGGCGTACATGCCCAAGTCAAAATTTGACAAAAGGAGGAGCTTACTTGGAAACTCCAAGGAGACCAGTGATGTAGAAACGGTGTCTGAGGTATGCTATAAATAACTCTACTAGTTTCATAAAGTGTTTCTGTATAAGATTTGCACTGTTTTCTGATTCCTTTTTTTGTCATTTTTACCTCAAACCTATTTTTTATTAGAAGTATGGGACTATTATGGGATTCTGATGATCTTGCTTTTTGATGATATCAGGTGGAGGCTGCATCTGAGCTTGAGTCTAAGGATGTTCCTGTGGAATGGGCTTCATATTGGAAACCAAATATAACCATTAATTTGCTTGATGATTTTACTAGGTTTGTTCTTATTTTGTTCTCTCGAGATCAGTTCAGTCATATGCCTTCTTAGGTGTTTGTTTATAAAAAATCGTTCTTAAATTAGCATAGAATGTAGTGATAATGTAGTTGCTTACTGGTGGAATTCCTTTTCTTGTTTTATTTCATGTATAAATTTGTTCGTCTGATCTGCCAATTCCACATTCTGAATGAAGCAACCTTAAGTTGTGTAAAAAAGATCATTGGGTCCACTTTACTCATTTTTTGACATTTGAGTTGTAGTTATTATGTGTCTGTTAGTATTTGAAAGCTCGCGGTATTTTTAATGACTGGGGGATACCAGGGTCTTTGTTTAAGGTTTCTTTTTCTGGTGACTTGACCCTTCTGGACTGGCAACTTCAGTGAGAGTCTTTACTTATGCAGTATTAAGTCATCTACATGTCTCATGTGAACACTAAGCTTGCCATCTGATAAACGTTGCCTGCACAAAATGTGCTTCTAATATACCCAGTTGAAACAGATAATCAAGGAAGGGTGGATGCTTCTCGTCCTTCAATGAAGTTGTGTTTGAGATGCTTATTTCAGTTTAGCTTATGGGACAAGCTTATTGGAATTCCTTTAGGATTTTTTATTTATATCCTTGAAAAGCTTTCTCTTCTGTGAAAATGGATTCTATTCCAAAGCTGTTTCAGAACTTGTTATCAAGTTTAAATTGCATTGGCTAAATGGTGGCCTTTAACTTATTTGCTTATTCATGTACTCTTTCTGCATGTGCAGGTATTCTCACAATGCTGTTCCACCAAACATTGCACCTTGTATCCTTAATGTTTATATGTTCTTGCATAAGTATCAATTTTCTGCTACACTCAATGCTGCTTGTATATGTTGAATGCATCATAATCCTTGAAACTTGTGTCATAATATTCATTTGTTTTCTTCATATTTGAAAGTAATTATGGGGTAAAGGAAATTGGATGATAAATTGAAAATGATGTGCAAATTTTGAAGAATAATCTATTAAATTTGAATTAGTGGTGAAGCTTGGAATGTTGAGTTTCTTAACCTGAAAATCTAGACTTGAATATTGAGGCTAAAACTAGCAATTACTTCCCAACCATCTACTTCAATGAGTTTTGGCTGCTCAGGGATAAGTTGATCCCTGTCAATGAGACTGTCACTGAACTGCCATTGAATCTGGAGGTGGGTCCAATGAGCATGACAAAATGGCAATTATTCATGCAGATTGATCAATCATTCCAGATTCATCGCAGTTATGGAAGCATGCTCGAGGGCGAGTCTGACGAGCTTAAGGTATTGTTTGTCTAATTATTTGTTCTTGTGTTGTCACCATTGTTTGATTTTAGTCGTTGTAACCTGTAGAGTCTTTCCATTGATTTGTATCTTACCTTTTTGCAGAGAGTATTCCTGGAAGGAAATCCTATTCTCCTGGTAGTCACCATGGCTGTGTCCGTATTTCATTCCTTATTTGACTTTTTGGCTTTTAAGAATGGTGAGGGACAAGATTGCATTTTATAAAGCCATTGCATCTACTGTATGTTTTGTTTTTCTGTAGTTTTATCTGGAGAATATTGCTTACTGGATTACTTGTAATGTGCAGATATTCAATTTTGGAATAAGAACAAGTCAATGGAGGGTCTATCAGCCAAGTCTGTTGTCGTGAACTTTGTCTGTCAACTGATTGTCTTCCTCTATCTTCTTGACAATGATACTTCATGGATGATACTTGCGAGTTCTGGGGTCGGTTGCTGTATTGAGTTCTGGAAAATAGGGAAAGCTATGCACATTGAGGTATGCTTCGTCTTTGATTCATAATTATACTGATGCTCCTCTGCTGGCATGAGTAAAGGAAATAGCTTAACTAAACATTTGCAGAATAGTTAGTTCTTTTTTCTTTATGTTGGTTTGACTTCGACTCTTACTTCTATGATTGCTTTTTCCTTCGATTTGCTTCATAATATATATGTACTCAAGTTTTAGAATATTGGAAGTTTGTAACTCTTCTTCTTCATGTTTTGTTCCAGATTGATAGATCCGGGAAGATTCCTATGTTGAGGTTCAGAGACCGTGATTCTTACAAAAACAACAAGACAAAGGAATACGATGATATTGCCATGAAGTATTTGTCATATCTTCTGTTCTTCCTTGTTGTGTGCTCCTCCATATACTCGCTCAAGTATGAACGCCATAGGAGCTGGTATTCATGGATCCTCTCTTCTATGACGCAGTGTGTATATATGTTTGGTAAGCTCCTTTATCTCATTATCTTGGTCAACTAAGCAACTGTCGTGTCATAATTATCATCTATGGAAATGCTCGGTCATATGACATACACTGCATTTTTGTGTCTCGTTATTCCTCAGACGTAAGTATTTAATCTACATTTTGAAACGCAGGCTTTATCATGATGTGCCCCCAACTTTTCATAAACTATAAGCTGCAGTCTGTGGCTCATATGCCCTGGAGACAAATGACATACAAGTTCCTCAACACGATCATCGACGATCTCTTCGCGTTCGTGATCAAGATGCCATGGCTTCACAGGCTTTCCGTCTTCCGTGATGGTAAGATTATTGTCTGTTCTTTTCTTGCACTCACTTCCACATAGACTTTTTGGCTAGTATTTATTGATGTCCTCGCCTCTATCCATTCTCCACAGATGTCATATTTTTGATATACATATACCAAAGATGGATCTATCCAGTTGATCGTAAGCGGGTGAACGAGTTCGGGTTTGGCGGGGAGGATGAAGATAAGGCCCCCGAAGCCATAGATGCAGCCAAGGAAGATGATAAGAAGACCAACTAAGCTGTATGTGTGCTGCTTTTCTTCTTCTTTTTTGGCACGTAGGTTTGGCCCCATGTGTTGGCCTCCTTTCTCCCCTTCGACTGGTCAAGGGAACGAGTTTAGTTTTGATAAGTAGGAGTCCAATTTTGGGTTTAAATGATCATATCATCTTTTCATAAACCACGTTCTTCTAATTTCCCATATTTATTAATTATTATGACTAGTTTGCTTGAAAAGCTCTTTACAAGAAATTTGACATAATGGAGTTTGTTTATCAACTATAGAATCAATTTTTCTACCTAAAATTGTTTTTATCTATAAGGGTAATAGCATGTAACCATCTTTTAGACTAATTTTTTTTCTCTAGCCTTTAAAATTCTCACAAATTGTTTGTTTTTAACAATGACAGAATTTTCCTATCAAATCGGTAAAATAACTTACCAACCATTTTATACAAGGGTAATAATACTTTCAATTATTAAAATATAACAAATTTGAAAACTGTTATTCGATTGTTGTGGAAACATGTGGATGTAACTCAATTGAAGATCCTTCTGTTGAAATTTTTGAAACAAAGGATTAAGTGTTGCTTAAGTATCAAATTGCTTGATGAATGATGCTAGTTGAATTTCTTGCGGTTTTGATTAATTAATAAATCAAACAAAAAATTAATATCAATATAAACCTATCCCCTTTTAGTCATTTTGGTTGTTTTTTAAATTTATTTCATAAATAAATTAATAATCTAGCAATGTATATTTATAATCCCTATACGATTAACTATGAACAAAATAAACTAAAACAAAAAAATAAACGTAGAAAACGATATAATCGGTTAGTAGTACTCTATATTTAGACCTGATCTTTCTCGGATCCGGGTGGGATTTGGGTCAGGCTTTGACCAAAGTCACGTCTAAATGGACGGGCCGAATCCGGACAACCCAAGGAAACGGGTTAGGAAGGCTTTCTAGATCCGCCCGGACAGCCCGCAGGTCCCATTAGCCCGCGACTCCACGAGACATGACAAAGTTGTCAACAACGAAACATAACAAATCCAATCGGACGTACATTGCCATAAAAGAATTGTCTTTTTGTCACGAGCGGTAGACATGCTGCCTATTACAAATCTGTCCAACAGAAACGCCCATAAGAAATTTGTCCAACACTTTGAAGATGTAGTTACAAACCAAACCATATACGGGCTTCTAGGCTAAATGGGATATTATTTGTGATTGGATCGCGTCCGTTTATATGGACGGGACGGACTATACTGGCAAAATAAGCTAAATATAGTAACCATATACGTTCGTTTATGCGGGTGGGCTGAGCGAGCGAGCGAGCTTCCGTTTGCTCAAGAATAAATGCTATACACTACTTTGTGCATGTGAAATGCACTACCGTGTGCATGTATAAAGCGCATACGTTCATATGGAATAAACAAATGTGTATATGAAAACACTACCGTGTGCATGTGAAATATACTATCGTGTGTATGTAAAATGACCTATTTGTGCAAATAAAATGCAGTACGTGTTATGTATGCATGTGAAACAACGTAGATGTAGATGTGCATATGAAACAACACACGTGTTCATGTGTATAAAACCTATGAATATAGCTTATATGTTGTCATGTCCTTGATTAGGGCCTTAGGCCAAGTTGGTCATATGGGCCGTGGGCCTATTGTTTGGGTTGATATGTAACGACCTTTATAAGCCAAATGAGCCTTTAGAGGCTGATCATCCAATAACAGAATCCAACAACCCAATTCCCTCTTCTATCTCTCTCTACTCTTTATATCTCCCTATCTTTTTCTCTTCTATTCTGATTCGTTACATGTGCATATGAAATAACCTATGTATACATACGAAAATAATCTAAGAGTACATACAAAATAACATGTGTGCATAGTATGAAAACCTACGAAAATAACATACGCGTGCACATGAAAACAACGTATGTGTATATGTGAAAAAATGTATGTGTGCATACGAAAGAACATGCGTGTGTATACATTACACGCTTTTCTCAACAACAACAAAAACGGCCCTGGCGAATTTTATCCAATTTTATGCCTCCGCGATCTGGACAATTCATTTTCTTGATCTGACGACTCCGGGACATTTCCACTCCTCTTCTAAGCCTCGTCTTCATGAAATATTTTCCCTTAAAGTGTTATTTACATTACTGAACTTCATTACTTATTGTTTTCAATTTCACAATTTAAAAACAGTACGTTTTTAGGAAGAATACACATCTTTAATAAACTAAGATTTGTATATTAAACAATTTTTAATAATTTAATACTTTTTGCTCACAAGAAAATCGAGGTGGTTATCCGAATAATCTATTAGGTAAGGTTGATTTAATATATTTAATATGATTCTAAACTTGGAATAAATTATCAACATACTAACAGTCGAAAAGACAAATTGGTATATTAAGTGGCCCCTTTGAGATACTTTGATATTTTTAAAAACACCGTGGACAAACAGGTATTTAAAGTGTGCTCGGGTGAACAAACTGGTATTATATCTCGTTGGAGGTCAGTCGGATCCGGTTTACTAATTTTAAACTGGTTTAAAACTAAATGAAGCAACTTGAATTTAATAAAAAGTAGCGAACCAGGGCCATCCCGGTAGGGCTGTTCAAATCTTGTCCGGACTGGAAAACCGGACCGGACCGGAAAAGACCGGACCGGTGAAATTACGGTCCGGTCTCCGGTCCAGCTTTTTTCCTTAATCCGGTTCCGGACCGGTCCAAACCCGGAAAAAAAAAAAACCGGTCCGGACCGGTTGGATCGGTTATTTTATATATAAAAAAAAGTTAGGAGTTTAAATGTTTTTTTATAGATATTTTCTTTAACTTAATAAGTTAGGAGTATAAATATTTTTTTAGATATTAAATAAGATTTTTTTTTTAAATTACGATCCGGTCTACGGTCCACATTTTTGAAAATATCCGGACCGGATGAACACCCCTACATTACCGGTATTCACGATCTTTTGCTCGGGCGGCACTTCGGAAATAATCAAAGCAATTCAGTTTGAGAGAACTCAAATCGATTCGATTGAGAGGGTGACATGCACAAGGATTGATGATTGAGAGAACTCAATGAAAACGTCCATGGCATAGTCAGAAAAATCTAGCAAAGGTACATAGTCAGAAGTAGCTTCATTCACAGGGAATGGAAATCTTGTAACGGTAAGTCAGATCTAAAGTTAAGTTTTGAAATTAGGGATTTTTTTTTGAATTTGGTTAAACTAACCGAGTTTTCTTAAGAGATATCTCACTTCTGTTAGTTGTTAATGCAAGGATTTGGTGTGAAATTGGAATTTTGCTGTATTATGTCCTGCGCATAAGTTATATACGTGCCTCTTTTGTTCAAGTTAGGGTTGGGTTATTTTTTTGGGAGTTCAGGATTTTTAATGGTGAAAGATAGATTGATTTTACGTATTTTGGGTGTTTAGATGGCTATAAACATTGCTAGTGATGTGTTTCATTGGTGATGGAAGATATTTAAGCAAGATAATTATGATTGAATTGTTTATTTTCCCTATAAGATCAGTAGTCCGCTTTTTTATTGGTTAAGTTTGTTCATTTAATTTTAAACCGGTTTAAAATTAGTAAATCAGAACCGACCAACCTCCGACGAGAAATAAAACCCTGTTTATCTGCGGAAGCATATTTCAAATACCTATTTATGCCCGACGTTTTTTTATAATACCAAAGGGTAGGAGTGAGCATGGGCTAGAACCCGACCCGAACCGAACCGAACCCGAAAAGCCCAAAAACATGGGACCGAAGACCGAACCCGAACACTTCGGTTCGGTTCGGATTCGGGCTAAACAGCGTCCGAAAGGGAAAAAAGGCCAAAAATGTACTAAAATCCGAACCGAACCCGAACTGACCCGAAACCCGAACCGAAAGAGTACGGGTTCGGTTCGGGTTTTTCGGGCCGGGTTCGGTTCGGGCTTCGGTTTCGTGGGCTTCGGTTTCGTCGGCCCGTGCTCACCCCCACCAAAGGGTACTGATAATACTCTACCCGTGCAAGAGGATTCCCTATTTCCAATCTCTCAGTTGATTCTCTCTGCGCCTTCTCCTCTTCTCCTTCCGAACGGAGGCCGCCACTCCAGATCACCGGCGTCCACTTCTCCTGTCCGTTCGGCGTTGGCTTCGTTCTTCCCAGGTAAAAGTTCGAATTTTTCATATTCTACTTAAAATTATTGGTAGAACACGATGTTTTCTTGTTTGCATGTAGTTAGGTTGTTGCTATTGTAGTCGAAAATTTCCCCGGATTCTTTCCCATATGACCGATTGATGTTGGAGTTTCAGATCTAGGGTTTCTTGTAGGCTTTGCTCGAATCTGCCGGTTATATCGTTTTGGGGCTTTTTGCTATGTTGTGAATAGATGAAATTTGGGGCTTGGTCGAATTCCCCGGTGTTTTCGTTCTTTTGCTGTTGTTGTTTTTGTATGTGAGCAAGTGTCCAAATGTGGCCATGTGTTTCACAAGTTTACATCTTTCTTTGTAGGCATATGTGTTTGGAATTCTAGCTGAAAGCCCCAACAACACAATTGTTTATTTGAATTCCTAGACAAGAGTATAGAACGTTGTAAACTGAAGTTTATATTACATGAGGCAACACTATATACACTATCAAACCTCTGCCTGATTACTGTGATCTCTGCTTTTGTTCATGCATGATTGCTGAACTTGGTCATGCTTTCAAGATTAGTTTGCAATTGCATAAGATGATTTATGCAGGGCGCTCATGAACATTGTATGAGGTTCATGCTTACCTTCCTTCCTTCCTTTTGAATCTTCAAGTTTATAGAATATCATAATGATGTTCTTTTTCTTCCAACTCTGGTTGAGATTTACAGAAGTATGTTTCTCAAAGTGCGCATGTCGTGGAATGTGATTATTGCCGCTGAAAACCTGGACGCGCAGGGGCTACTTCTCCAAAGGGCGATCTTAGTCCGGCTTCTAGAGGACTTTGCAACCAAAAAGGCCACAAAAGACCTCGGGAATCTGCTTGCTGTTACGACAGTGGACAAGATTGGAGAAGGCAAAGTGAGGCCCCAATCCGGTGATGTTCTGTTCCCCGTGGACTACACCTGCCTCACGTTCAGATTCTTCAGGGGGGAGGTCGTTGAAGGGGTGGTTACCAAGATCCTCAGGCACGGCGTGTTCTTGAGCTGTGGGCCTGTTGAGACCGTCTTCATCTCGTCCAAGAAAATGCCGGGCTATGAGCTTGTCCCGGGGGATGAGAACCAGATGTTTGTCAGCCAGAAACGGGCCAAGGTGGAGAAGAACTCCCTGGTTCGCTTCAGTGTCATAGACTCCAAGTGGGTCGAGTCTGATAGAACGTTCATGGCACTCGGTAGCTTGGACGGTGACCGCCTTGGTGCTGTTTAAAAGGTGTAAACTCGATCTGTTGCTGCTGATAACTTTGGCACTGCCCTTTTGATTTTGTGCTGGTAACTTTGGTTTTCTCAAGTTTCTTGTGGAGTTACTAGGAAAGTTAAACATTAGTAATATACTCTAGTAGTTATATCATTTTAATCTCGCCTTCATCTTAGTTTATGTGGTCTTTCCCATTGTTGATATCATGTAACCTAGAAGATCAATTGTTGTCAGCAAGCGCTCTAATGCAGTTGAATCTAATATCCAAGCGCTCTAATTGTCGTTGAAAATTCCTAAGTACCTGGATCCTTTAATTTCTAGGAATATAAAGCTGGCCTGGTTTCATAGTTGTTGCCCACTTGCCTAGTTGGTACTACATTTGATCATTTTTATGACCGAGAAACATCTGATCATTTTGGGAGATTATACCAAAGCTACACCCAAACTCCATATATGCTTTAGTATTTCATTAATGAAAAGAGAGATGACTTTGAATATAAAACCAATTTATTTTCATTCTATGTAGTTTTAACTTAATCCTAATTAAATCTACGAGTTTTGGTGGCATTAGCTTTTGGAAAATTTTCAAGAAGAGTAACTAGTTTCAAAAAAGTTTTTTTTTTTAAAAAAAATTAGGATATGATCTACATTGCAGGTAATTACTTTTTTTGGGTAAAAACATTGCATGTAATTTCCTTACAAAATTCTTTTATATTTTAATATTTAATGCATGATTTTATAAGAAATCTAGCATATATTCACTTGTCTTGTAAGTGAAATAAATAATAAATATATATTACATTAAACATATCAGTACTTTTATTTCTTACTTTGATTATACTAGTCAATTTTATAATTTTTTTTATTATATAGTATATGATAAGCCTATAATAAATTTTTTTTTTTTTTTGATTAGGTAAGAATTAGACCGAAAACCACAGAAAAGCCGATTTCTCAGTCTATAGCATCCTTGCGGATGAGATTTACAAAATCTGAACTAGTTCTAATATCTTCCAAGGAACGTAGATGGGCCTCCTTCGCTATGAAATCAGCCACTCCATTTGTTTCCCTGAAGACATGAAGAATCTGCACTGAAGAGAAAAGTTGTAAAACACATAGGATATCAGAAATAATAATTTCAATATCCCATGGACAGTGCCAGATTCGGTTAAGGACATTCACAACAGTCAGGTTATCACACTCAAGCTGAATGTCGGTAATGCCTAATTCATAGGCTTTTACCAGGGCATTTCTGACCGCAATAGTTTCCGTTTTTAAAGGGGTAGAGGTGCCACATTTTCCCCCAAATATGAAAATAGGTTCAGCTTTATTGTTTCGAAAGATGTAGCCAAAGCTCGATTCACCATTCGTTTTGGTTGATCCATCAGTATTAATTTTGATAATTTTCTCAGGAGGTTTTTTCCATTTTTTGATTGGTCGTTTGACGTAATTTGTTGTGTGGTGTTTTGGCTTGTCATTTGCTAGGCAGTCAGGGTTCCAACTTTTCGTCTTGTTCCAGTTCTCCATTTGTTGCTTGATAAAAATCGGAACATCCTTGATGAAGTTGGTTCCAATATTTGAATTTCTAAAGCTTTGTTGGTTTCTGTAAAACCAGATTCCCCACCAGGAGACCAGTAATTCTATGAACTGCAAGTGATCAGTTTTCTGTCGAACTTCATCAATGATTTCATTGATTGTTCTATTTACTATATTTATAGAGGTGATAATATCATATGTTGATCGGTTCATTTTCTCTAATGTTTTCTTGGTATGGGTACAGTGGAATAGGAGATGATTTATATCTTCCAATTGCGCATTGCATCTAATGCAACCCTGGGGAACAACTACCCCTTTTTCTGTGAGTCGTGATTTTGTCGGTAGACCATTTTTCAGTATTTTCCAAATAAAGTTTTTTACTTTGGGATAGGTGTCTAATTTCCATATCCAACTGGAGTCATACGCAATATATCTTTTGTTTTTATTAATTAATTCCATGGCAAAACTTGTAGAGAACCAGCCATTCTTGTTGGATTCCCAATACATTCTGTCATGAATATCATTCAGCGGTATCGGAATAGAAGTAATTGTTGTTACTAAATCTTGAGGTAGGTATTGTTCTATTAGGTTCTTGTTCCAGGTTCTATTTGATAGCATAAAGTCGGCTATCGTAGCATCTTTGTTCAAAGTAGCTTGTAATTTTATAGATTCACTCAATGGGGATCTGGAAACCCAATTGTCAAGCCAGAATTTAATTGTTTTGCCATTTCTAACTTGCCAGATTAGTCCTGATTTGAATTCATCAATGAGTTCAATCATTTTTTACCATTGCCAAGAACAGCTTCTTTTTTTCTTGTAATGGAGGATATGGTCATTTTTCAGGTATTTGTGTGTAATCACTTTAACTCAATAATTATTTGGTTCTGTCAGGATTTTCCAAAGCAGTTTGAATTGTAGAGCTTTGTTTATATCCTTAGATTTTCTTACACCAAGGCCCCCTTGTTTTGTTGGTTTACAAATTTTTTCCCAGCCTATCAGAGGTTTGTAAGAACTATCCTTGTTCCAAAAGAAAGATTTGTTTAGCTTGTCAAGCTCATTGTGTGTGTGTGATGGTAACATAAAGCTTTGCATAAGAAAGTTTGGCCTCGAAGCCAGGTTTGCTTTGATTAAAGTTGTTCTTCCTGCTTGGGAGAGAGAATTTGCTTTCCATTTTGCAAGTTGTTGTTGTGTGTTGAGTAGAAGATCAGAGAACGTATTCGAGGTGACTCTACCATTGATAATAGGGCAACCAAGGTATTTTTCAAGGGATGTCATATTTGTAATGGTGAGGATACCTTGAATGGCTATTTTCTTTTGATTAGTGACTTTTTTAGTCACTTGAAACGCTGATTTGTGAAAATTCACTTTTTGTCCTGAGATTTTACAGTAGTCATCAACAATGTCCTTTATTTCTTTACAATGCTCTTGTTTGGCTTTTGAGAAGATTAAAATGTCATCAGCAAAGGCCAAGAAAGGAATTTGTGATCCTTGTTGAGTGATTTGAAATCCTAATGGATTGCGAGGCCTTTCTGAAGCCTTTTGTAGTTTTCTAGCTAATATTTCAGATCCCAAGATAAATAGAAAAGGGGAGAGTGGGTCACCCTGTCGAAGTCCTCTTGTTGGTTTGAAAATTTCTGTTGGTCCGTTGTTTACCAGCACCGAGAATGAAACTGTAGTAATACATTCCCTAATCCAGTTGATAAATTTTCCATGAAAGCCATACTTTTCCATCGTTTTGAGGATAAAGTCCCATTCAATTCTATCATACGCCTTTTCCATATCCAGTTTAATGGCAATGAAACCTTCTGTTCCTTTTTTTGATTTAAAGCAGTGGAATATTTCATGGGCAATAAGAATATTATCCTGAATTTCCCTGTTTGCAACGAAGGCACCTTGTAGGGGGTGGATTAATTTTTCTATGGTTCCTTTGAGTCTAGTTGTTAAGATTTTTGAAATTATTTTGTAGATTGTGGAGCAAAGACTAATAGGTCTATAATGATTGGTAGAGCTCGGGTTGTCACATTTTGGTATTAAGGAGATGAATGTGTGGTTAACCTGCTTGAGCAATTTCCCGGATAGGAAGAAGCTTTTCACAGCTTGAATCACAGATGGGCCTACGATATCCCAATATTTTTGGTAGAATTCTGCTGTCATACCATCTGGGCCTGGTGATTTATTCGAACCAATGTTGAAGACAGCCCTTTTAATTTCTTCATTTGTAACATTCTTGATTAGTTCTAGGTTCTCTTCGTTGGATATTTCAGATTGAATTAGTTCCAAATTGTCTAAAAATACTCTTTGGTTCATGGTTTCACTTTTGAATCTCTTGATGAAATCATTTCTTATTTCCGATCTAATGTTTTCTTCCCCCGTAATGCTAGTACCTTCTTGTGTTTTAATTTCCTTAATGATTTTTCTGTTTCTTCTTCCATTTGCTATTTTATGAAAATAGCTTGTATTTGTGTCGTTGAATTTGATGTGTTTGACTTTTGCTCGTTGGTTCCAATATACTTTTTGGAAGCAAAGTATCTTTTCCTTTTTTTTCCATGATTCTAATTTCTTTCTTAATAAGGTCACTCGTAGGGGAACTACAGATCTTGGTTTGGATTTCAGAGAGATGTTTTTCTATGTTTTGTAATTGAGTAAAAACATTACCGAAAGTGCTTTTGTTCCAGACTTTTGCATGTTTCTTCAATAATTTTGTTTTGGATACCAGATTATATAATCTAGATCCGTGATAGTTGGTTCTCTAGGCTTGTTTTACAACATTTCTGAAATCTTTTCTGGTCATCCAAATATTCTCAAATTTGAAAGGCTGATTTTTAAAGGGTGTTTCTGAGTCTAATTCAATAGAGATGGGACAGTGGTCCGAGCTTGTGAAAGCATAATGTTTGGTATAGATATTTGGGTACCATTGAAGGATCTGGTGGTGGATGAGTACCCTATCCAGTTTTTCATATATGTTGTCAATTTCTGTAGTGTTTTTTTCGCCAAGTGTAGCCATTTCCTTGAATAGTAGTATCTATTAGTTCACATTCATTTTTAAAATGACGTAATCTTGCGAATTTAGTCAGTGGTGGTGATAAACCGCCTAATTTCTCAGAGGGATCTTGAATTTCGTTCAGATCTCCCATGACAATGCACGGAAGGGAGCAATTTTTAATAAAGGAGGTGAGACCATTCCAAAATACATTTTTTCCAACCTCATTCGGAGGAGCATAAGTAAGGATTATCATAAGTTTCTTGTTCGAGATTTGATTAGTATACTTGACCGAGATAAACCTCGTATCAATCTGATCAATTTCAAGGATTTCATTTGTAAGTTGGTAGGTCTTCCACATAACACAGATGCCACCCGAAAATCTCATGGCCGGGATACAGTAAAATTGATCAAAGCCTGCTTTTCTCCAAATTTGTTCACTTGGTTCTTTGTTTGTTCTAGTTTCAAAGAGTGCAAATAATTGGATACATTCAATTTTGCAGAAGGATTCAACATCCATCCAGAAGGTTTTCTTTTCGATCCCACGACAATTCCAGGTTGTAATCTTCATAAGAAACTCATCATGATTTTGCCCCATATCATAAGACATATAGGGGACTTCGAAATGATTTTGGTCATGATGTTATAGTGTTCATTGTTCTGTGAATTCCAATGATTTAAACAATCAGGTGCATCATGGTTTTGGTGTCGTCTATTTTGGAGTCGTTCCCCCAGTGACGGACATTGTTGTTCATGGCAGATTATCCAAGAAAAGATTTTGAGCGATCTACAAAGTTTATGTTTATTTCCTCTATTTTGTCCAGTGGTCATAGTCATATTGTTCTTGGAGTCCTTGTTTGTTTTGTTGTTTGCTTTTCTCAAGCAGAATTGTTCTGTGGTTTTATGGGGGTCACCCAAGATACTTAGAAAACTATGGGGGTCACCCAAGATACTCAGAAAACTGTGGGGGTCACCCAAAATACTCACAAAAAAGTTCCTGCCAAACGACATACAAATGGAACCATTTTCGTCATTTTGGTCTTCTGTCATGTTACATAAGTTTGATTGATTCAAAGCTTCAATCCTTGTTGCAAAAGTTCCTGCCAAACACACACACACGGCTCTATTGAAGAATTTGTTCATAAAGTTGATAGTTTCTAACTGCTGGTGTATCCACAAGGGACTCCAGATGGCAGGTGCCAAAATATAACAATTTTGGTTCCAATAATTATCATACAAAGTTATAAAGATGTATACCATACACATGGAATTTAGGGACTGATTCTTTATGTGGTAAAAAAACCCAACAAGCTTGCAAGCAGGGTGATAATGATCTTGATTGTCTGAGTTATAAGCTGGACAGGTGTAGTAGCATAGGGAATGTCTGCCAAGACAGATAAAAGCATATGACATCAAATGTCGATCCCATAAATTTCGATCAAATTCATTCAGGGGTTCGAGATAAAGTTGTTCAGTATGAGCAAAGTTCAGCTTCAGGTACATAGTAAGCATACAAAGTATCACACAACCAATTGGGCGATAAAACCAACACTGATCAGTGCAATACTTAGGGAGGTCAAGTAAGTTCAATGCTAGTAAGCAGCTATCAATAAGATAGTCAAGAGAAGCATACATGGGACATAACAACTCATATCCATACCAAATAACAGGTCTGGAAGGAAGATCAGAGTTGGTCTTAGCCATGAGCAGAGGGTTCACCTCAGAATTTTTTACAGACAAGGGTTCAAAGTTCTGGATAAGGGCTTTTTCATAGATATTAGGTTCTCCCATAGCAGAACATAACATCTCCTTTATCGTTCGCTTCCCTTTATCCATGAGATTGGTAAAGGCAAGAGAGATCTCACAAGTATAAGCACAAACGCACAAACAACAAGGACACAAGCAAGAGCAAAGGGAAAGCAGAAAAGCAAGAGAAAGAATAGAGGAAAGCAGGTTCAGGCATTCAAAATCAATAAAACTATCACAAGTCGAAACAAACAACGCACAGCAGAAGGTCCAAAGGTAAGCAAAGGAAAGACTACACCTGAGATTTCAGAGGAGAGTCCTTCCAGGAAAGAAGGTTGAGCGAGACGGAACGAAAGACAGTCCAACACTCCCCGCAGATCCACTTCGCCCACAGATCTGAACCTCGATCACCGGCGGGAGAGACCTCACGGCAAGAGGCAAGCGGAGAGCAGAAGCACCAAGCCGCGTAGTTGTTTCCCACCCTTTCCGCCACCAAAGCGGCCCAACTCTCCGAGGATGGAGGCGAGCACAGGGAACCCCCGATTCCCACACCTTCATCGGGGAAGTTCTATTGAGAGAAGGCTTCGAACGCCGGCCAGTCGGAGAAGACCCACAACAGGGCGCCGTTGGATTTTTCTTCAGAGAAAGGATTTCGAAGACATCGTTCGGCGATGTGTTCTCAGATCCAGGGTTAACAGCCGAAGACGAAGCTTCGACACCACCATCATCTTCACCGGCGAGGTTGGGAAGAAATTTCTTCTAGTCGGAGGGATCCGAGAGCAGCTTTCGGGGGATGATTTTGGTAGAGGCGGCGGCGAAACCCTGGTTTGAGGTGTTTAGGGTTTTCGAGTTCTCTTCGTACGGAGAGCGTTTCATGTTTTCGTAAAAGTAGAAAAAAATTGGATGTTATAATAATATTTTTTAGAATAAACATATTAGTACGTTTATTTTAATACGTTTAATCTAACAAGGAATATAAAATATTTTATACCTTAATTTATTTAAATTGTCTTATTAAATATATTCTCTATTACAGATATGGTAATAAGTTATATTCGATAAATTGGAAAATTGATATTGAAAAAAGTTAATGTAAATTATTTAAAAAAAAAAGATAAAGTGATAAAAAAATTAAGAATGTTTAAATGCCTTGCGTGGAACTACCTACCAACAGACGATGTGAAGCCGCAAGACTCTATTTCTTCCCTTGCAAGAGTCAAGTCCCACCACCACTACCAGCAGCACCAACACGCATTCGCCGACGATTCTTGCCCTAATCTATCGTGTTCGTGTCACCTCCGATCGTTTTTGGATTGCCGGCGCAAATCGGTTATAACTCTGTCTTTGCTTACTCATGCTTCGTTTTCTCGCTCAAGTTACCTCCACTCGTATTATTATACTGTCTGTGCTCTGGTTTTGAATTTTGTTTCGCCAACGTCTCCTGATTCGCTAACTATGCGAGTGAGTGAGGATTTCTAGGGTTTTTGACATGATTGCATTTCCTTTCTTTCAAGACTTGAAGCTTTTAATCCTCTTTGATCTTGCGTGTTTTTTTGTGTGAATTTGCTTGCTCTTCCTAGTTACTGTGCGATTGCGGACTGAGGCTTCTTGGTAGGGTTTCTGAATTCTGATATTCCAAATTCTGATCACCGCTGAGCTGTTGTGTCTTCCCCTTCGATGAGTTCGATTATCCGTCCTGTTATCATCATTCTTCCTCGCGTTTATTACATCTTCTTGCTTTGGTTCTTCTTTATCTAACATGAAAGTCTTAGCATTTTTTCTCTAATACCGACCAAGATTTGCTTAAAAAGTTTGGTTTTTTTGAGACTGACCTTTTGTTTTTTATGACACATACATGTACAGTTGTACTATAATCCATAGGGATGGGTTCTCAAGGTTTAGCACCCAATGCTTGGGGCCAGTCACAGACAGCCCAGAAACATGGCCTTATAAGACCAGTACCAGAAACCAGTGCTGATAAGGAAGATGATGAAGAAACTGATGCTTTCTCAGATGATGAACTACTACTCCTCACTGATGGTTTTGACTCTGATGAAAGCTCAAGCAGCAGCCATGAGACCCTAAAAAGCCATAGGATGTTGAAGGGCTTTTTCGAGACTCTAGATAAATTAACTTTGGAGGAGATAAACGATTCTGCTAGGAAATGGCATTGTCCTGCCTGTCATGGCGGTCCAGATGCCATGGAATCGTACCGAGGGCTTCATCCTCTCGCTACTCATGCAAGGTCGAAGGCCTCTGAAGGAGTTAGACTACACCGAGTGTTTGCTGAGCTATTAAAAGAAGAGTTGCAGAGGAGAGGAACATGTTTAGTTCCTGCTGAAGAATCATTTGGTCATTGGGAAGGTTTAAAGAAAGAAACAAAAGATCATAAGATTGTTTGGCCTCCAATGGTTCTTATTATGAACACAGTATTACAAAAAGGCGACGATGGCAAGGTCTATAATCATTCTGAATCAGTTTTGTGCTTCTTCTTTTTTCCTACAGTAGAGGCTTTTTAGTATTTGCAATTAGATATTTTCATTTGTCTTTCTGTTGTAACTTGTATGCTAAGGGTTTCCATTGTTTTTCGTTGTACTTTTACCTTAGTGGCTAGGCATGGGCACTAGTAGATAATTTTCTTTGCCTTTCTGATGTAACTTGTATGTTACGGGTTACCGGTGTTTTTCGTTGTACTCTCACCTTAGTGGCTAGGCATGGGCAACCAGGAGCTTCTTCAGTATTTCAGCTCATATTCTGCTGTGAGAGCTCGGCATTCATATGGCAACCGTGGCATTAGTATGCTGATTTTTGAAAACTCTGCTGTTGGATACTTGGAGGCAGAGAGACTTCATGATCATCTCTTAATGCAAGGCACTGGAAGGCAGGAATGGGAACAGCAGCGTACGTTGTTTGTTACTCGTGGAGGGAGGCAGCAACTATATGGTTGCTTGGCGACTAAAGATGACTTAGAATTATTTAACAAACACTATTTGGGTAAGTGGTAATCTATTTGTAGTTGTACATTAACAAAAACATGTGGTATATATGTTGGATTGTTGTGTTGATCTAACATTTGTGACTTATACTGCATTGATCAGGGAAGCAAAGGCTAAAATATGAAATGAGGTCATATCAAGAAGAGGTGGTGTCTCAATTGAGAAAGAATCAGCAGCTGGCTTGGTTCAAGCAGAAGGTTGCTGCAGAACAAAGGTACTCGAAAACCTTGGAGCAGTCATTGAAGTACATGGCTGAGAAGCTGAAGAAGACATCAGATGAGAATCAGATTGTAAAACAGAGGTCAAAGAGGCATCATGAAGAGAACCAGGAAGAGGTAAAATTCAACGAACCAGCTGCAGATTATGCTCATAGCTGGTTCTGAACTGCTTATATAGACTCTTGTTTTAATTTTTTTTTTCTTGTAGATGGACTTCCAGGACAGGCTTCTAGGAGAGCAGATGAGACGAATACACGACACGTTTGAGGATTCCCTGCATTTCGTGTCTGGACATACAAATAGTTCAGAATATGTGTTAAAGAGGGAGGAGCTAGAGAAGATCCGTCAAGACAAGAAACGTGCATTGAAGACAGCGTACACCAATGAGATGTTGGCATTGGAGAAGGAATTTGACGTTGCTCTGACCCGGTTGATGGACAAGTACACTCCTCCTGGCTTCTTCACACAAGGAGCCTTGTATATGTAAACACACTCACTAGACTTGAACAGAGGCATAATCTATTCCCATATTTAGGGGTTGATGCTCTTTTGTAGTGTAGCATTTGCAAAGTAACAGATTATATGATTGATTTGTCAATCCGTTATTATCAGCCATCAAAATGTAACCAATCTTAGTTCAATAAGTGCTATAATGACATGTGAATTGTCTTCATCTATTTGCAACTATTGGATGTCAACGTGTCTTTCTCTTTTTTACATACTTTCCTTATTGCTCTCATACTAAAAACAGACGGAAAAGCGTATCTGTCCTTTAAGTCTTCTAATTTTTAAATAAAATAAATTTTTCTTTGAGAAAAGGTACATAATTTATAGTTATTGTTGTGCAAAAAAAATCATCTTTAAAATTTAGTACTTCACAAAGTTTGTTATAAAAATATCATTTTTATGCAAATAAGATAGGGGTTTTTGCAGGGAACCACCCGTTATATGTCATTTTCGACACTAAACCACCCGGATTTAATCTATTGATTTTAAACCACCCAAAAGTGACACTTTTGTTACATTCGACCACCCATGGACGGATTCCGTTAAAATTAACGGAATCCGTCCAAATGTGTGAAAATACTATTTTGCCCCTTGATTTTCTGTGAAATTACAAGAATAGTTTTGGGGAAATTGCAATCCGGCCCTCTAGTTTTTGGTTTGTGGCAGAATAGTCCTCAAACAAATTTTCATAATTACACAAATTGCCCAAACTTATTATTTTTAATAGTCTGAGTTGATAATATATTTTAACCCCAAATTAAAGTGTAGAAAATTAACTTAGGTTAAAATAGGCTTAAGTTATTATTCTTATGAATTTGACCATATTTAAATATGTAATAAAAATGTAAAATTTGATTTAAATATTTCAAGTCAAAATTTATAAATTTTATATAAATTATAATTAATATAAGGTTAATCATAAAATTTGAATTAAAGATTAAACTTATATTAATTATAATTAATATAACGTTATAATATTATTCTTATGAATTTAACCTTATATTAATTATAATTTATATAAAACTTATAACTTATAAATTAATTATAATTTAAGAATAATATTTAACATTATAATTAATTATAATTAAAGATTAACCTTATATTAATTATAATTAATATAAGATTAACCTTATATTAACTATTCTTATGAATTTAACCTTATATTAATTATAATTTATATAAAACTTATAAATTAATTAAATTAATTATAATTTAAGAATAATATTTAACATTATAATTAATTATAATTAAAGATTAACCTTATATTAATTATAATTAATATAAGATTAACCTTATATTAATTATTCTTATGAATTTAACCTTATATTAATTATAATTTATATAAAACTTATAACTTATAAATTAATTATAACGTTATATTAATTATAATTAATATAAGGTTAATCTTCAATTCAAATTTTATGATTAACCTTATATTAATTATAATTTTTATAAATTTTATAAATTTTGACTTGAAATATTTAAATCAAATTTTACATTTTTGTTACATATTTAAATATGGTCAAATTCATAAGAATAATAACTTAAGCCTATTTTAACCTAAGTTAATTTTTCTACACTTTAATTTGGGGTTAAAATATACTATCAACTCATAATATTAAAAATAATAAGTTTGGGCAATTTTTGTAATTATGAAAATTTGTTTGAGAACTATTCTGCCACAAACCAAAAACTAGAGGGCCAAATTGCAATTTCCCCAAAACTATTCCTGTAATTTCACAAAAAAACAAGGGGCAAAATAGTCTTTTCACACATTTGGACGGAAATTTTAACGGAATTCGTCAATGGGTGATCGAATGTAACAAAAGTGTCAATTTTGGGTGGTTTAAAATCAATAGGTTAAATCTGGATGGTTTAGTGCCGAAAGTGACATATAGCGGGTGGTTTCCTGCAAAAACCCCAATAAGATATATACAATGGTTAATGAGGTGATTTATATCAAATGAGGTATTTTAAACCTAATTATATAAAATATGATTGGTTTTTTTCTAGTGTGTGCCCATGGGCACACTCTAAGAACTCCATGTTTAGTAATAATTTTTTTAGCCATTAGTTTAATTTTTTACTAAGGGTTTATTCTCTTTTAGGAAATATTTTATAAATAATTTCATATTTTAACTTGTTATCATGTGCCTATGGACACACACTAGAAAACCGAATATGATTTTATTTTCGAGTAGTAACATTACAAACTCAAGGGAGTCTAGATAAAATACTTAAAAGAGTCTAGCGTCAAACCACTAGATCAACTAATGTTGGTTATTATAGGATTATATTTAATATGTACAAATGTACAATCTATCTACATTTTGCAATTTTGTTAACCTTTTTGTTTTAATGACACGTTGCAATCTAGCCAGACACATAATATTTTATTAAAGAGGATAGTATATTTTTTTCCATATTTCATGAGAAAAATGTAAATGAAGAATATCTCCACTTTCTTGAGTAGACAACATCTATTAAAAAAACAAAATAAAAATAGAAAGAAATAAATGTACAAAAGGACGGCTTTAACACAACAACAACACGATCAAGTGGAAAATCATGTATATAAGTCGGATTTGTTAGGATTTGAACGTAGTAACGATAAGAAAATAAGACAAAAAACATAAGAATTGTTAACCCAGTTCGTCAAGAATGACTACGTCTGGGGGCACTACCAAGCCAGGATACTTTTTTCTCTCTTTGAATGTGATAACGACGACTTAAGATTATAATTGATCAACTAGGGTTTAAATAGCAAGACACGGATTAACCTAATGGGCCTTAAAACACAACACGTGATAACTGGCCCAGCGCCCACCGCGGGGCAGCAGCCCCCACCGCGGGGCTTCCACCGCAGGGCGCCAATCCTACCGCGACCCGACGGTAACTCTCAGTTAATCCTCTCAGGAGAATCGGCGTCTGACGCGGGGCGTCCACTTCACCGCGACCCGGCGACAGCCCTCAGTTGCCTTCTCTGCTTGTCGTGCAAACCTTTACTCGTCAGGCTCCATAAACCCAACAATCTCCCACCTGGAGACTGACTTCAATCATAATCTTTCTCCTCTTCAACCCATAGCTAGTAGTAGTGCCAGGCCTTCAACTCAGTTACCAAGGCCAGTTGAAGCCATACAAAGCTTCAACTTCTCTAAGGTCACAACCTTAGTTAGCATGTCTGCAGAATTCTCAGTTCCACGAATCTTCATCAACTGCAAGACCTTTCTTTCCAAGAGATGCCGTATGTAGTGATACTTCAACTCTATGTGCTTAGTCCTCGAGTGAAACGCTGGGTTCTTCGCCAAGTGGATGGCACTCTGACTATCACTGTGTAGAATGTTGTCCCCTTGCTCCTTCCCCAATTCACGCAAGAAATTCTGCAACCATACCATCTCCTTGCTAGCCTCAGTCACTGCAACATACTCAGCTTCTGCAGTAGACAAAGCCACAACTTTCTGCAGCTTAGAAGCCCAAGAGACCGCAGTACCACCCAATGTAAAGACATACCCGATTGTACTCCTTCTCTTGTCGAGGTCACTTGATGCCAAGTCTGCATCCACATACCCTGCTAGCACGACTTCTTTGCCTTCAAAACACAAGGCTTGCTTTGCGATACCTCTCAAGTATCTCAAGATCCATTTCACAGCTTCCCAATGCTCCTTCCCTGGGTTTCCCATGAAGCGACTAACCACTCCCACTGCATGTGCAATATCCGGCCTTGTACACACCATTGCATACATCAAACTGCCAATCGCTGAAGCATAGGGAGTCCTCTGTATCTACGCACGCTCTTCTTCGCTCTTAGGTGAGTCCATATTAGATAGCTTGAAATTGCTACCCAAAGGGACTTTTGCTGGCTTTGCATCCTGCATACTGAATCTCTTCAAGACCTTCTTGATATACTCAGCCTGCGACAAATACAACTTCCCAACCTTCCTATCTCGATCAATCCGCATGCCCAGAATTTGCTTGGCTTCTCCAAGGTCCTTCATAGCAAACCATTCAGACAACTGCTCCTTCAACTTGCTCACTTCTCGAGCACTCGAGCCTATTATCAGCATGTCATCAACATATAGCAGCAATTTGATGTAGCCGTTGTCAAACTTCTTGAAGTAGCAACAATGGTCAGCTTCACTCCTCACGAACTCAATCTCGTGCATGAATCCATCAAACTTCTTGTACCACTGCCTCAGAGCTTGCTTCAAACCATACAAGCTCTTGTTCAGCTTGCACACAAGCTCAGCGTTCCCCTTTGACACATAGCCCTCAGATTGCTTCATGTAGATGTCTTCATCTAAATCCCCATGAAGGAAGGCCGTTTTTACATCCATCGGCTGTAACTCCAGATTTTCTACAGCCACCATACTCAACACTAGGCGTATAGTAGTTAGTTTCACAACAGGAGTAAAAACGTCAGTATCGTCAATACCGTATTTCTGCTGAAATCCCTTCACAACCAGCCTTGCCTTGTAACGCTTGCTTTCATTCGCCTCCTCCTTTATCTGGTAAACCCACTTGTTGTGCAATGCCTTCTTGCCTGCTGGAAGATGAACTAACTCCCAGGTTCCATTGGTCATCAACGAATCCATCTCATCATCCATGGCGAGCTTCCACTCGCTCACATGATCTCCACGAGATGCCTCTGCATAACATTCTGGCTCACCACCATTTGTCAGCAACAGATAGTAGTTTAAAGGCGAATACCTATCAGGCGATCCACGCTCTCTGGTGGACCTTCGTAGCGGAATCATTAGGGTACTCGGCTCCTCCTCAATTACGGCCTCCTGGTCATTTCGAACCGCTTTGCTCCCACCCGAGTTTGAGATATCTAACTCCACAACCTCAGGTTCAGAACTAGCTATTTCTGATGCACCCAGACTATCCCTGTACATCACCTGCTCATTGAACACAACATATCGACTGCGAATAACCTTCTTGTCCTGCTCATCCCAGAACCGGTATCCGAAATCATCACCGCCATATCCAATAAACGTGCACTTGACAGACTTTGCATCCAGCTTGCTTCTCTCAACAGGAGCAATATGAACATATGAGACACACCCAAATATCCGAAGGAAAGACAAATTTACCTCTTTGTCACTCCAAGCTTCCTCTGGTATCCCATTCTCCAAGGGAGTTGATGGCCCTCGGTTGATCAAGAATGCAGCAGTGTTTACTGCATCCGCCCAGAACATCTTTGGAAGCCCACACTTCAGCCTCATGCTCCTAGCACGCTCATTCAGGGTCCTGTTCATACGCTCAGCGACGCCGTTCTCCTGAGGGATTCCTTTCAAGGTCTTCTCCATGCGAATTCCATTCTCAGCACAAAAGTCCTTGAACTCGCAAAGCTCATACTCCCCACCATTATCAGATCTCAAGCACTTCACCTTAAGACATGTCTCATTCTCTACTAGAGCCTTCCACTTTCTGAAGGAATCAAACGCATCAGATTTCTGCTTCAGAAAATAGACCCATACCTTTCTTGTAGCATCATCAATGAAGGTCATGCAGTATGACGCTCCACCCAGAGATGTCACAGGTGTTGGTCCCCACAAGTCGATGTGGATCAACTCCAACTTCTGCTTCTTCAAGGTTCTGCCTCCTCTCGCAAAGCTCACTCTTTTCTGCTTCCCGAGCACACAGTCCTCACACAGCCCGATCTCAACGAACTTAAGACCTGGCAGCATGCCCTTCGAGCATAGCACCTGCATCCCTTTCTGACTCATGTGGCCCGGACGACAGTGCCACAAATCTGCATCACAGTTCACTCCTGCAACAACAATGCTATCACGGACGTTGCTCGTCATGTACATCGTCCCCTCCTTGTTTCCTCGAGCTACCACCATAGCTCCTTTGGTGATCTTCCAGCTGTTACAGCCGAAGGTTACTTCATAGCCCTCGTCATCCAACTGACCAATAGAAAGCAGGTTTCTCTTCAAACCATGAATGTGCCTCACTCCATGCAACTGCAGCACAGATCCGTTCGACGCCTTGATTCTGACATCACCCTTCCCTACGATTTTCAAAGCCTCATCATCAGCAAGATAGACCTTTCCAAAATCCCCAGAGGTATAACGATCCAAAATATCAGCACTGCTGCAAGAATGAAACGAAGCTCCAGAGTCTAACACCCAAGACTCCAATGGACTGCTCGCGCTCAGAATAGATGCATCTGCAGTGGTTCCTGTCGTTGAATCGCTCAGAGTCAACGCGTCAGCAATATCTTCACTGGTTGAATTTGCTGATTTATCCTTTGACGGTGCATTACATTCACTCTTGTAATGACCGTTTTTATCACAATTCCAACACTTGATTTTGCTCTTGTCTTTGGACTTATCCTTCCCTCTAGACTTTGATCTGCCACGATTCGACTTCTTAGAGTCTGACCTGCCCCTGCTATCCGTATTCAAGGCTGATCCAGAAGCAGTACCTGACGCCTTCCTGCGAATTTCTTCGCTGATAATCAGATCCCTCACTTCATCAAACTTGATCTTTGCCTTCCCGTTGAAGCACTAACAGCGGTAACTGTCCCGCTCCAACTCTCTAGTAAAGAAGACAACAAGATTAGGGCTTGTACCTCATCGTCGAAATCAATCTCAACTGAACTCAGTTGTGCGATCGTCATGTTGAATTCGTTCAAGTGATTGGTCACTACTGTACTCTCCGTCATCCGCAGATTGAACAACCGCCGCATCAGGTGAACCTTGTTCACCGCAGAGGGTTTCTCATACATCGCGAAAAGAATTTCCAGCATGCCCTTCGTCGTTTCTGCCTTGACCGTGTGATGTGCCACGTTCCTGGACAGCGATAGGCGGACCACGCTCATCGCTTTCCTGTCCAGCAACTTCCACTCGTCTTCCTTCATGTCTTCCGGCTTCTCACCCAGCGGCAAATACAAATCTTTACCATACAGGTAATCCTCGATCTGCATCTTCCAGAATCCGAAATCCGTGCCATCGAACTTCTCCACTGGTGACTTTCCGCTTCCCATCGTTACTTCCAAACCTCGCTCTGATACCAGTTGTTAGGATTTGAACGTAGTAACGACAAGAAAACAAGACAAAGAACACAAGAATTGTTAACCCAGTTCGTCAAGAATGACTACGTCTGGGGGCACTACCAAGCCAGGATACTTTTTTCTCTCTTTGAATGTGATAACGACGACTTAAGATTACAATTGATCAACTAGGGTTTAAATAGCAAGACACGGATTAACCTAATGGGCCTTAAAACACAACACGTGATAACTGGCCCAGCGCCCACCGTGAGGCGGGGACTCCCACCGCGGGGCGGTGACCCCCACCGCGGGGCTTCCACCGCGGGGCGCCAATCCTACCGCGACCCGGCGGTAACTCTCAGTTAATCCTCTCAGGAGAATCGGCGTCTGACGCAGGGCGTCCACTTCACCGCGACCCGGCGACAGCCCTCAGTTGCCTTCTCTGCTTGTCGTGCAAACCTTTACTCGTCAGGCTCCATAAACCCAACAATCAGGATGTACCCACCACCACCCTAACATTCCATATCTGCAACCATGTGGTATGCTGACCAGGACATGTCCTGCTTGAGAGGTCAAGGTATATAAATCAGGATGATGTCCTGCTTGAGAGGTCAAGGTATATAAATCAGGATGATGTTTCCGTGCAGATCTAGGTGCAGTGTGAAGGTAAGGAAAAGAGAGAAATAGAATGAGATTGAAGACTTCAAATAATAGTGAATCACCTAAACCACTGATGCATCAATAAAAGGCAAAAAACATACACTTGTAAGAATTCGGCAAAAAAAAAGGCAAACCTAAGCTAAGGTCCTCAACTATAGTTCTACAAGTCCACTGCCCTATGAAGACTCGACGACCGAGTCTAAGCCTCCGAAACTCAACCTTCTCCCAACACAGGGTCCTATTCTGGATCATAGCCTTTGTGAGAGTCATCAGGGTACGATCTTGTCTAATAACTTCCCTCTAGCTTTTCTTGAGCCGACCTCTATTAAGCTTAAAACATTAACCATATAAAATTTAGGATTTGATACAAGAGACAAAGAGACATTAGACATGACTGATATCTATAATTTATCAAACACATATATAGATATCAAATCTCATTCTCATACCTTAAATATTATATCAATACTTAATACAGAGTATTTGATATCTTTAATATAGATATCAAACGGGTCTTTAATGAAACTAGTTTAGTTCTAGTGCCATGCACTCAATTGTTTATCACGATATATATCTATCGGATTATTATTTTGATAAAAAAAAGTTATATAGAATTTATATTGTTAATTAATATAAAATGTATATGTGTGTAATGAGTAACAATATAAATTGAAAATTAAATAAAGAAAGATAAGAAGAAGGAAGATTGAATCTAAAAGAATAATATTTTTTTGATGAAATTGAAAATAAATCTACTCGAAAACAAAGTTGACATTTTTTTTTTTTTTAATTTAGTTTAGTTTTAAAAATAGTGTTTGAAAAATGATGTGAGCAGTTGGGACGACTCTCTTCACACGATTTCCAAATAGACACGATTTATTTGTATTTATTTATGGAAGAAAATGATTTTTTTAATGTAAATTATGAAATGTGTGAATCATTTCTATTTATATTAGGAAATGTGTGATTTATTTGTATAGTATATTAGGAAATGATCAAATATTTGATATATATTTTGAGGCTTTAAAATGTGAGGTTTAAAAACATGAAATTATATCTTCAAAGTATTTATGGAAAAAAGTAGATTACAAAAATAATTGTGTGATTCTTAATTTTTGAGATTTCTCTAATCAAGGTACGATATTTAGTATAAATTAGGAAACATGTGATTTTTTTTATATCTTAATTAGAAATTATGTAATTTGTGATTGATTTATATGGTAGAATAAAAAGATATCAAATATATTCTATATATTTTGAGGTTTAAAGAGGGTAAAATTATAAGAAAATGACATGTGACGAAAACGAAATTAGGAATGTCGATCATGTCATGTTGCAAAATGATTTTGAAATCACCATGCAACAAAAATACTTATTGTTTTAGTATATATATTTAGTAAATTTTGTGACATCTTAAACCACTTTTTGATTGTATTAAGTGTTTTAGCTGGAAAAAATATGAAGATTCATCTCAAAAAGTACGGATGTTGGTGAATTAGTAATTATTAGGACATGTTTATTGGTGAGACTCAATATGGGGCTTTTGCTTCTTTTTTTTTGTTCAAGAGACCCATCAAAAAGTTTCATTTTATTAGTGGGACTCAATAGGGTCTCATCAAACCTATTGAAAATTACAATTATACTCTTTTACAATAAATTATCAATATATCTTTTATATTAAAATATATTTATATTATATTATTAAAAATAAAATTAATTAAATATATTTTAATTCAAGAGTTTTATTATATTATTAAAAATTAAGGAAAACTAACGACAAAAGTAAATAACCGAATTTATCGAAAGCACATACATATTAAAAATAACAAACGATGGATGCATATATTGAAGAAAAAAACATTACATTAAAACAACTTAAACCAATGTAAATAACCGAACTTAACAACAAACATCATACATGATACATGACTTAAATAATTAAAAAATAACACATAACACCGGAACAACTTAATTATCGCCAAATCGCTGCCAAATGTGTTCCTTCAAATCTTCCTTAAGTTGACGGTGCATATTTTTGTCTCGAAGTCGAGCCGTCCTCGTGATGAAGTTGCTCATACTCGGTGGTCTATCGGTGGAGTATGTCCAATCCGGGTTATCCACCGATGTAGTCGCTCCACTTACTCCTTCACCAAATTGTGGAATTTCGTATCTATGATGAGTGTAAGAATCTCGCTCATCTTCTATGATCATATTATGTAGAATAATGCAAGCCCTCATTAATTATCTTTTCAAGCTTCACAAAATCCCAAGTGAGTGTTGGATTATGAATTATTGCAAATCGAGATTACAACACTCTAAACGCCATTTTCACGTCTTTACGAACAGACTCTTTGTGTTGGGCAAACAACTTGACTTTAGGGCCTTGAGGGAGACGAATTGATTGGATAAATGTCGCCCAAGGTGGGTAGATACCATCAGTGAGATAATATTCCATTTTTATCTTTTTATAAATAATTATGAAATTTTAAAAAAGTTATCAAAAATTTTGTATAATACCCTCCAACTCAAGCAAAATTCGCGAAATACCCAATATTTTGATAAATTTTGCGCGCGGTGCCCTCAAGTTTTCAACACATTTCATCAAATGCCTAGCCGTCAACCCTCTGTTAATGGAACGTTAAGTGTTAATTAAATATAGTAGAACATAATTCAGAGAAGTAACCCCATAAACGCGCCTTTCTTGAGGAGACTTGGAGGAAGAGACTCGACCAAGGCTGGGTGATGGTTGTCTAGAGGAGGAGGTCGTCGACGTTTGGATGCTGGAAAAGTTCATCGATGGCTAAGAGACGGACGCAAGACCAAGACGACGAGGAGGTTGGAAGAACTCGTCAAGTCGGGCGACTTGTTGGTGGCGACAAAGACGGGTCATGTGGCAGCGACGACGAGTCAAGTCAGGTATGTTTTGCTCAATTTCAATTCTGAATTTGGGTTTCCATTTTAGGGTTGGAATTGGAATTCAAATTTGGGGCTTTTCGAAATTGATTTGAGGAATTGTCTAATTTTTTTTGAAATTAAAATTGGCTAGAGTTAATTTGAAGATTTTGATTGAAATTGAGATTTAGGATGTGTAATTTGAACAAATTGAAAATTAGGGATATGATTGAATTGATTTAGGGTTGATGTTACAATGAGAATGTTGATCAATTTATGGTAAAGAATCTAATTTCGCATTATAATTTTGAATGAAATTGAAAATACGGGTTATAATAGAATAGATTTATGGTTATCCGAACTCGACTTAGGGTTATAATTAGGGTTAGTATTGATTTAGGGTTGATGTTGCACCATCAATCTGCCAAATAGACAATTCAATTATACTCTTAATTTTATTCGTGTTCACTGCTCACCACTCATCACCTTCTATTTTTTTACATTATTATATAAGGAGGCATGAAATTACCTTAAAACTATGACTTTGCATACTTAAAAGCTTATTAGCTCAAGCGGTAGAGCATGTGCTTATATACAATACGTGAGTTCCTACATAAGCTAATACCAGTATTGGACAAATTGATGGTGCAACATCAACCCTAACTATGTATAAAACAATACTAAGTTTAAGGTATAATAACATGATTATAATGTATCGTCTTGCTTATGGATCTTTTGGTTTTGTGTGTGTTTCCTTGTCATGTGTTTTAATAGATACCTGTAGCAAATCTTTAATCTTGTCACTTCTGAATACGTGACAATGAAGACACATAACACATCCATGATTGATAATTGTAAATCATGATCTGACAAAAAAAAAAACAAGACTTTGATTATTACTTCATCATGAAAATGGGTTAGTTGTATAAAAACTCCTTGTTTATGGCACAATTAAAAGTTGTTACCTCATGATTACTTCATCATGAAAAAAACAAGACCTCAATGATTACTTCAACATCAAAAAACAGGATGATTTGTATTTATGACTAACTAAGCCAAACTGTCCTTGTGTAGTAGCTAATACAACAGAATAACACTGAGTAGCGAAATGCTCATCGACCCACCTTATTTCAAAGCATAAGATGTTGTAAGCAAGCCTATTCCAAACAAGATGTTCAACCCTCAATAAGCATTGACAAAACTAGACCAAATTAATTCATATGTTAAAAACAACAATGGCACGAGACAAGTTTGTGATAAGTTACCATTTAGCACTGCTTGGGAAAATGAATAGAATATGATAGGCTTAAAAAGAAAGCTTCTTCAACTTGTGATTGCTAGAAAGAAACAGATTGCTTCATCAACATGACAGTCTACCATTTGAGCTAGGATGATAGCAATATCGCGAAAAAGATTAGCTTATGTGGGAGTTGAATCCACATCCATGTGCTTAAGCACATCACTCTACCATTTGAGCTAATAGACTTAAAAAGTTATATGAGAAACCTTTTTTAACTACATAGAAGTAAACAAAAATATCAACCAATTTACATTTAAAGCAAGCACTAATGTGATTACAAGGACAATCAACTCCCATCTTTTGTCAATGACCACTTATCTAACAATATTGCAGGAATTTAAATTGTCAAATACCTATTCTTTCTCAATCAACACCTTCAATTCATACATTTCCAGCTTCTTCAATAAAAAGTATGTATAAAATCACATAACTAATTATATTTGAAGGGAGAAAGAGAGGTTGAAAGTTGTTATTTTCCCTGTATCTATATAAAGTCCTTGACATTATTCAAGATCATGTCTAGCTAGGTGCAATGTCAGAGCAATTTCTAGCAAATTTCATTTGGATATGATCATCTACCTTGGAAATGACCCTTCTATTGGGGGTTGAGCCACAAAGATGGAATTAAGCTCAAAAGAATGAATGAGACTAACCTTATAAATTTGGAGATGTTCAACTTAACAAAACTTGAAAGTTGACTACAACATATATATCAATGATAGAAGACAATCTATCTTTTTGCAAGAAATGAAGATCTTCTTTTAGGATTATCTCCCCATTTCCGCTTTTAGTAGAATATGGCATAAGATCACTTATGAGCAAAACAACTATATATAAGTCATTCCATTTTTGCCTCCATTATCACACAAAACAGATCTAAAGCTATTTGAAGTAGTTAAACACAAGTTACAAACAAGTGTAGATAATGAAGAGCAAAAATAAGACAATTGTGTGAGCCGTGTTCATTGGCTAAAGGTTTGTCGGTGGCTCTAATCAAGTTAAATTGCTCAATAATTCAACCCCAAACTAGAATATCGCGGTAGCTGAACCGGCCACCACAATACATCCCAATTCTGTAAGTTTATACAACCCTAAATCTATAATTTCATCTCCAACCCAAATTCATCATCAAAGTTCAATTCATCCCTAAATCTATAAATTCACAATTTAAACCCTAAATCTATAAATTGTACCTGAACGAAGCATCAACGACCACCACAAACTCGCCGTCGCCCCTAACACCGGCCACCAGCATCGGGGTCGTCGCCCCCGTCTCCTTCGTATGGCCTATCCTTGGTCCGGTGTCGGGTCGCTTCCACCGCCCAACCACCGCTTAGTGCCAGTCTGGTCTTCGTCGGTCGCTTCGACTAGAGAACCGCCACCCAGCCACCGTTGTGTGGGGTCTCCCCCAAGTCTCAACCGCCAAGCCACTCTCGGCGTCTCACTCTCCTTTTCTACGCGTTGAAGCTTTATACAAGGAAAACACTAAAGCGAAGGCAGTCTAAATCATACCAATACCAATGAATGATCTTTAAAAATATTATCCCAAAACTAGCAAAAAAAGAGTTCAGACTGATGAACTCATATCTAGAAGCAAGACGATTCTCAACATCAATAGCAGAGCGTGTTAGACGAAAGAGACGCTGGAAGTTATGGAGAGCGTCCTGCGGGATGGCATGGGCGGTAAGGAAATCGGCGACACGATTGGCCTCACAAAAGCAGTGATGAACCTGAAAAGAGACAAAAGAGCGTAGATATATCTGTAATAATATAGTGAATTTTCCAGAGAATTTTCCATATACCTTTGATTGAGTTAATGACAACTAGATTATCACATTCAAGAACAATATTCTTGACATGAAGCCGAGCAATCTGCTGAAGACCAAAAAGAGTTGCAAGGGCTTCGCTTCGCAAGGCAGAAGTGGATGGAATAGTTTCTCGATAAAAGGAAAGAACATCTCCTTTGTGGTCACGCATTAAATATCCAAAATGTGTCGTATCATCGGACTTCCTTGATCCATCAAAATTTAATTTTATCCAATCAGCATGAGGTTTTTTCCAAATACGGTTAGTAGGGCGTTGTCGATTACGTTTGATAAGTGGTCGAATGCTTGTAGAGGACAATGAAGTCCATTCTTGAATTTGGAAGAAAGCCTAGTCGGAGGGGCATGTCTTGTATGTAGGTTCGTGTCGACGGAAAATGAGAGTGTTCCGATGATTCCAAATATTCCACCAGAGAAAAAGGAGCGGTATAATGAAGGAATTGATTGTCTGAAGAAGTCGAAGTTGTAGTAAAAATCTTGTGTAAAATAAAGAGAGAAAGAACAATGGAGTTTAGTCTATAATTTCGAGATCATGGACTATGTGAAAGGGCAAGTGAAAAAGAAGTGATTACGATCTTCATCCCACAAAGTAGGGGTGAGCAAACGGATATATTCGATCCGGTCTGATATGTCGGATATCCGATAAAAAATATTCACAAAACTCCTATCCGTATCCGGTAAATATTATCTGGATCGGATCGGATATTCGACTCGGATATCCAAATTATCCGATTACTAGAAAACCTATTAAAAATTAAATCAAAATGTTATTTTTTCTAATTCAATCAAAACTAACAATCCGCAACGTGCAAACTAAATGTCAAACATCAACACCATTTGCAAGTCCCGGTAATTTTCTCAAACAATTAAACTTGTCAACCTTTTCAAATTGAGAACCATAAACGTATATATTATATAACAAGAGGAATTGTCAAGTATATATAAAGTTGTAACTTTAACTTTATATAATCAAAATTCAATTCAATGATGAACACTCAGTCTTGACAAAATAAGATATTTGCTCAGTTTAGTGAGGCGATAATTAGTACATGAATTATTGATTTAGTGTTTTAATTTTATAAGAATAATAATCAAGGTTGTTTTTTTATTAAAAGGAATAAAATAAGGAATGTTGTATTGGAGAATTGAAGTGAGTTTAATTACTTAAAAATGTACAAGCACCCTTTTGAGATCATCTAAACTAATTAAACAGTGTATACTAGTTATAAAAACATATAGATTATATATCAATAGTACCAGATTTCCGGATATCCGGTAAGCAAAATATTACGATCCGTATCCGGAAATCACCCGGATCGGATTCGGATAAAAATTAAACGAATGTTTTTAGATACGGACTTTTAGGGTTCGAATTGGCGGGTTATCGGATCGGGTCGGCCGAATCGGATATTTTTGCTCACCCATGGCGCAAACCACAGAGGCTACACGTAGAAGGTGTAATAAACCCTAAAAGTCTCGAACTGTCATTTTGTAAAAAGGACATAATGGGCAATTTATGTAACCTCTGTAATCTATGTAATAATTCTTTTGAACGTAATAATATACGTTTGATGTATTTTTGGGTCTTAGAATATTTTTAAAGGTATTAAAAATAAAGTTCTAGCAAAGATCCGTGAGCAAAGACCCGCGAGAAGACCCAGGGGCGAGATCGCGGCAATTCTGCAACCGCAGAATGCTTCCGCGGGCGCGGATTCGCCCAAGTGCATCCGCGATCGCGACTTTGTTTCCACGACCGCGGATCTTTGTCTTCGTCTTCTTCATCGTTCTTATCCGAGCTCGCCGGTTCGAATTTCCCACGTTTCGTAACTCCGCCGTTGAGGGAGCTTGAATCGTTTGGTGTGGCCGGCGTTGAGCCCTCCTCACCCTATAAATAGGGGTCTTCAGCCTCGGTAATCTTCATCAATCTCCATCAATCTCTCTCTCTCTCTCTCTCTCTCTCTCTCTCTCTCTCTCTCTCTCTCTCTCTCTCTCTCTCTCTCTCTCTCTCTCTCTCTCTCTCTCTCTCTCTCTCTCTCTCGTTTTAAGTTTTCGCCGGAGTTTTTCGAGTCCGCCGGAGTTGTTGGAGGTCGCCGGAAGTGCCTTGGAGGTGTCGGGTAGTCGTGGTCGTAGCGAGCCCTCGTCCGAAGCAGGAAGTTGTCATTGCGTCGTCAGTAAGCTTTGAAGCCAAGTGGGAGCCGTCGTCGGAAGGGAGATCCGCGACCGCGGGGATGAACTCCGCGACCGCGGCTCTGCCCAGATTTCTGCGACCGCGGATGTGTAAACCGCGACCGCGGCTTGCCTTAGCAAGCGCGATCATGACTTGGACATCCACGGCCATGGCTTAGGCTTTATTCTCTTTCGATTCATATCGTTTCGTCCGTATTTTATCTAACCTAGGGTTTCGTCGTTGGTTCCGTCGTCGTCGTAGGAATCCGTACGCAGATTCCAGTCTCTAGGTACTCGGAAACCGACATCGTCAATTCGTCTAGATTAAGGCAAGTGGCGGTTCGCTCTTACTTATCATTCCATATTTCCTTTGATTATCAATTGCTTGATTGTTAATTAAAATGGAGTGAAGTGTTGTTTTTGTTTGGGAAAAGATTTTATAAAATGATGTGATTAAAATATGATATTATAATAGATTGTATATATTGCTAGAAACAGCGCTATTATACATGTTATTACCGTGATGGTATTGGTGTGGATTATTATGTGAATTTAACTGTGTAGTTAGAATGAGTATTTGTAGGAACGTTATGTACCTTGCAAGGTCTAGTCATTTCTTTATAACTGGTATTAGGAGGATTTTGCCCTGGTATTATCTGGTCATGACTGTACCCTTACTCAGGGTAGGTACACACAGCTGGTGCCGACAATCGGGATTTATTCCCAAGATATCTCTCGTGATGAGATGATATACCCTAAAAGCTTTAACGTAAATGTGAGTTTTGCCATTAAATAAGATAAGTGCGGTTATGCACGTAATTAATGAACCTTCGGGCGAGAAGTACAACTTGGAACCCGCCCAGACTTCGGTTATAGTAAGTCCTCTTTCCAATCTGGATTCGCATTGCGCGGTGAGGTTGGTCGTGGACCCAAATGATCAAGTCATTTTAAAAGCTTGTGTGAAACTATAACGTTCTCAAACACTTGTCATACTTTCCCTTAAGACTCAATCTTTTGGAGTCTTCTCTTCATATGTTTCCCATATGACTCAATCTCTTGGAGTCTTCTCTTGATCATACCTCTTCTTACGTTTCCGTAGAAGTGTTGAGGTTCACCGTCGTCATCGGCTATTACTCGAGAAGCGACGGGTGTAACCTAATACGACTACTTAGAACCTTTTCTATTTTACCCTTGCATAGTCTTTCATTAGACTAACCAACCGGTTATTTTCCTTTGCATGGTTGGCTGGTGTCATCCGTCTCATATGGCACATCAGGTAAATGTCCTTTTCCATGAAGGCCAGAATACGACGATAAGGGCAAATGATGTTTTAAAGAGTTTTCCAAGGTTGAAGATCCTAGGCGTGAGATCGCTCAGATCAAGACCCTACGTGGCATTTATTAATTTTCAAGTCTTCCGCTGTGTTAAACAATTTTTTGTATTTGGTTTGTATTTGGTTTCGAACAGTTGTAAACCATGACATTGTTTTGAATAATATTTGATAATCTTTATGATATATAATATAGTTTGTGTTATTATATGGTTGTTATAAAATGATTTAGCCTTGGGTGATCCCATACGTGTATTCTGAGGTCACTGGCGGTAATACTTTCAAGGGATTATTTGGGGGTGTTATAGATTTGGTATCAGAGCCAAAAGTTTTTTTTAAACGGGTTTGGGTTTTCAAATCGTTTTACCTAAAACAATTTTTTTATAAATCGTGTTCTGCTAGTGTTGAGAAATGTGTTGGTTAAATCCAAAAGTTGGAAATGTTGAACGAAATCATACTTGAGTAAAATGTGTTATTTTAAAATCTCTGTCATTCAAGTCGTGCCTTCTTTTCCAGTCTGATATAGTAAGTTCGCTTCTATATTTAGAAAGACTAATCCTTTCTCGTCACCTCGCAGGATATGGGCGCTTTCGTGTCGCAATTCAGGAGTAGGAAGGAAGTCGAGGTGGTTCCGCCACCTCCAGTTGGGCTTGAGTTTTCGGATCCCCCTAGATGCACTGAGGTCAGGGAGCCAAGTTGTCCACCCGAGGTGGTGAAGACCGTACTCGAGGAGTCGGTAGTGCTGGTGTCCGATGGGGCAAGGGGTCCCGAGGTGGAGCCTGAAGCAGACCCGAGGGAGGACACAAAGGAGGAGTCGGAGGAGTACAATGGAGGATACTTCGACGACGACTTCGAGGAGGAGGATCCCGAGGAGGACCCGGAAGAAGAAGAAGATCCGGAGGAAGAGGACCTCGAGGAGTTCGTCAATGAGTCAGATGGTCTAGAGCACCTGATTGAGGACAGTGAGGACCCGGAAATGCAGTTCATTTTCCCGAGTCTAGAGTTGTCGCCTGATGAGGAGTACACGCCCTTGTCCCCTGCTGCTTGGGAGGCACTTGGGATTTCGGGTATCAACAGGAGGAGGTATGGGCCGCTAGATGCACCAGTGGACCCGCAACTTATCCCCACACCGAGAGGGCCGATGGTGAGCCCTGCTTCTCGGCACGTGCTCCATCAGAGTGAGATGGCTTCCTCCGAGGCTCATCGCCAGGTGGAGGAGATGACTGAGCGTGCTCGTATGAGGGCAAGGCCTTGGGAATCGATGGGTGCCCCGAGGGTGGTTCCGACCCAACAGGCCAGGCCTAGGCCCCGAGTGCTTGTTGAGCGCATGGAGGAGTGGACGAATGCCTTGTATGATATAGAGGAGAGGACTTACGAGACTGAACTCAGTCTCTCTTGTATGCTAGAGGACGTCCGCGAGCTCCAGGAGTATATCCGTCAGGCCAAGCTGCTACTCAACCCTCAGTACGAGGTGAACAGGGCAAACTTTCAACCAGGGTTACTTGAAGAGTTATGCTATCCACCAATACTTGGGGAGGGGCCGAGTGTTCCTGTTCCCAGGGAAGGGCCGGATATTTCTGTGCCCGAAGAGGGGCCAAGTGTTCCGAGGCCTAGGGAGGAGCCATGCGCTTCGGGTCCTAGTAGGTCGAGTAGTCCGACACCGGAACTCGAGGATGGTCCACTTCCGAACAGAGGATGTCAGAGGTCCGACGGGTATAGGAAATTCTTCATGGCACCGTGAGGGAGGACAATGGCATATCTTAGTGATTCCCGTTTCTAGTTGTTTTGTTTTGTTAGAGCTGTAGCCTCCTAGCAATTTTGTCTTTTCGTTTAGGAGGGCATTTGTAAAAACTTATCGAACTTGGGTTCCGTTTATTCCATTAATAAGAGTTACCAGTTTGATCTATTTCGAGTCAATTCTATGCGTTGTACATTTTAAAATATGATATTAATGTTGTGAAATACTTGGGAAATTGATCGGTAAATAGATGGTGAACACAAGAAATACTATCGTGCTGGTGCTGGGCCAAGCAACAACCCCATACTGAATCTAAGGAATGTCGTAAATCAAGGGGATGAGAGCGAGTCAGTCTCTCACAACAACCCCGTGGGCAGTGGCCAAGTTTCGGCCAATCCTCAAGTGGTGTTTGACGATGCGGCTATAGAGGCTATTCGGGGGATTGTTATGCAAGCGGTCACCGATATAATGCGGCCAGTTACACCACATGCACAAGGTGTTTCGGTTCCTCAGGTTATCCCTGAATTTGAGGAGCCAGCGGTACTTGTACCTCAGAAAGACGCCGTCAGGAACAGAGGGAACTATGGCCGAGCTTTGAAGGCCATTAGCTCAATGAGGCCTGACAGCTATGACGGTACTGGAGAACCGGTCAAAGTGGCGTATTGGTTCTCGCACATGGAGAGGTTGTTTAGAAACGTTGAGTGCACTGAGGCTGAGAAAGTGCACATTATTTCCCTTCAAGTGAAAGATGTGGCTAGGGAATGGTGGGAGAGCACCGGTTTAGCTGATCATCCCGGTTTGAACTAGGGAATGTTTAAGACGAAGATGACCGACCATTTCTTTTCCCGTGCTATGAGGGAGGAGAAGCATAAGGAGTTCCTCTACCCAAAGACGAATGGGTTGAAGGTGACTGAGCTTGCGACCAAGTTTAATCACCTATTGCAGTATGCTGGGCCGGAAGTGTCCAGTGAAGAGCAGAAGATCTGACATTTCCACGAGTGGATGAACCCAGACATCAAGCCATTGATGGTGCGCCACGGGTGCTTTACTCTGGAGCAGTACGTGGATGCCGCCTATAAATTAGAGGTGACACTGGAGGAGTCGGCGAAGAAGCGCAATCGCCAGAGACCGGCGCAGAGCCAGCCTCAGGCAAGTAGGTTTAAGCGACCCGCGCCACCGTCGAATTTTTCCAAGTCTGGCCGGGCTAGGACAGAGGCCACGCAGGCAGGTTCTACTCAACGCTCGGGCCAGGGCAAGAACCCGATTCAGTGTTATAACTGTGGAACGCCAGGGCATAAGAGAAACGAGTGTCCGAAGGACAAGAGGACGTGTTTTGCCTGCGGAAAGAAGGGGCACTTGCAGACGTTTTGTCCGCAAAGGAGGCAGAAGGGAGCTGAGTCGCAGCAAGGGTCAGTTAGCCACAACAATCGACCCCGATTCAAACCTGTAGAGACTCCTAGCCCTTCGACGCAGACAATTGCTCAGAATAAAGGGAAAATCCTAGCTGCTTCGGGAGGTCAGGGCCAGCGGCTATATGAGATGCGTGAGTCTGACGGACCGAATACTCCGATTGCTCAAGGTACTCTATACCTCCATTCTACTTCTGTGTGTATATTGTTTGATTCAGGTGCCACTCATTCTTTCATTTCAGAGAACTGTGTAAGTAAGCTAGGCTTAGTGTGCAATGGGACTTGCGAGCCTTTTATGGTAAATCTCCCAAATAGTGAACAGTTGGTAGGAACCAAGCGTATGTCTGAATTTCCGATTACTATTCAAGGTCGGAAGTTCGAAGTGGACTTGATCTGTATAGCCATGGCTCCATACGACATTATTCTCGGGATGGATTGGCTGACGCGTCATGGGGCGATAATCGATTTCAGCTCAAGGACTGTGACAATTTCATCAGGGGGCCAGTTTGTATGCAAGTTCAAGGGTCGTAATGACGCTGATAACGGAAAGCTCATCAATGCGATGGGTGCGTGTAAGCTACTTCGACAAGGTTGTGTCGGGTACCTGTGCTATCTGGATATGCCCAAGAGGGATGAGACTTCGGTTCTTGAAATTCCTGTAATACGTGAGTATCCGGATGTTTTTCCTGATGAGATTCCCGGTTTACCCCCGAATCGTGACATGGAGTTCACTATTGATCTCGAGCCCGGTATCGCGCCAATTTCTAAGGCATCGTATCGGATGGCTCCCGCAGAGATGCAAGAGTTGAAGAAGCAACTCGAGGACCTTCTTGAGAATGGGTATATAAGGCCGAGTGCATCGCCTTGGGGCGCTCCGGTCTTGTTTGTCAAGAAGAAGGACATATCATTCAGATTGTGTATCGACTATCGAGAGTTGAACAAAGTCACGATCAAGAACAAGTATCCTTTGCCTATGATTGATGATCTGTTGGATCAACTGCAGGGAGCAAAAGTCTTTTCCAAGATCGATCTGAGATCTGGTTACCATCAGCTCAGGATTCGTGAGGAAGATATTTCGAGGACTGCATTCCGGACGAGGTATGGACACTACGAGTTCGTAGTCATGCCATTTTGGGCTTACTAATGCTCTGACAGTCTTCATGGATCTGATGCATAGATGTATTCCCTGAGCGAGGAGGCTCACGAGGAACACCTTTGAATCACCTTGTCAGTCCTTAGACAAAATCAGCTGTATGCAAAGTTATCTAAAGTGTGACTTCTGGATCAAGGAAGTGGCTTTCTTAGGCCACGTGATCAATGAGGATGGGGTTATGGTTGACCCCCAGAAGATTGAAGCGGTAGCCAACTAGAAGCGACCTCAGAATGTGAAGGAGGTGCGCAGTTTCTTTGGACTTGCAGGTTATTATAGACGGTTCGTGGAGGGATTTTCTAAGATCGCTCTACCTATTACCGGGTTGCTCCGCAAGGTCCATAAGAAGTTCATATGGGACGATAAGTGCGAGGCAAGCTTTCAGAAGTTAAAAGAGTGCCTAACGTCCGTACCAATTTTGGCGCTACCGGAAGGAACTGATGGTTATGTGGTCTATAGTGACGCTTATAAGCATGGGTTATGATGTGTATTGTTGCAAAATGGCAAGGTTATTGCATACGTATCTCGGCAGTTGAAGACCTATAAAGCAAACTATCCGACGCATGATATGGAGTTAGCGGTTGTGGTGTTCGCATTGAAGATTTGGAGGCACTACCTATATGGTGTTAGGTGCCAGGTCTTTACCGACCATAAGAGTCTCAAGTATGTATTCACTCAGAAGGAGTTGAATATGAGACAACGTCGCTGGTTGGAACTACTCAAAGACTACGACATCGAGTTGTTGTATCATCCGGGCAAGGCTAACATGGTAGCCGATGCATTGAGCCGGAAGACGCCGCACGAGACCGTAGTAGCTCTACTCACTGCTCAGACCAAACTGAACCAAGGATTGTGCGAGATTGACGTCTTGTAAGATCAGCGTCGAGGATGCCTGAGTATGTTGGAGATTCAGGCTACGCTACTTGATCAGATCAAGGAGAGGCAGGTTGATGTTGTGGTCTTGGTGAAGTTAAGCAGTGAAGTGATGGACGCGAAAGCTCCCGGATTCGTGATTCAAGATGATGGATCACTCTGGTTTCAGGACCGGATTTGTGTGTCTGACGTAGATGGCCTTCGCCAGTTGGTGATGAATGGAGGCCCATTCGTCAGCTTATTTTGTACATCCAGGATCCAGCAAGATGTACAAGGGCCTCAGAAAGAAATTCTGGTGGCCCAACATGAAGTGGGACGTAGCAGAATTTGTGGCAAAATACTTGACTTGTCAGAAGGTCAAGATAGAACACCGTAGACCAGGTAGTGAATTGCTACCTCTCCCAGTGCCAGAATGGAAGTGGGAGGATATTGCTATGGACTTCGTCACGGGGTTGCCGAAGACTCAGAGTCAAAATGATGCCATATGGGTGATCATTGACAGGCTCATGAAGAGTGCTCATTTCGTGGCCATCAAGTCAACATGGGGAACCCAGAAGCTATCAGAATATTTCCTACACGAGATTGTCCGTTTGCATGGTACGCCAAAAACCATTGTATCGGATCATGATGGCCGATTCATGTCGAGATTCTGGAAAGAACTTCACAAGGCCATGGGAACTGAGTTGAGATTTAGCACTGCGTTCCATCCTCAGATGGATGGACAATCTGAGAGGACCATCCAAACATTGGAAGACATGCTGAGAGCTTGCGTACTAGATTGTCCGACCAGTTGGGAGGACATCTTAAGTCTAATTGAATTCACGTACAACAATAGCTGACATTCTACCATCAAGATGGCTCCATTCGAGGCTTTGTACGGTCGGAAGTGCAGATCTCCAATTTGTTAAATTGAGAATGCCGACAAGGTTCTGCTCGGACCGGAGTTAGTCAAAAAGACTGCCTCAGACATTGCTTTGATCAGACAGAGGATGCTGACAGCTCAGAGTCAACAGAAGTCTTACGCATATCTGAAGCGCAGGAATGTCGAGTTTGAGGTTGGTGACAAGGTATTTGTCAGAGTGTCGCCATCCAAGGGTGTGTTCAGGTTCGACAAGCGTGAGAAGCTCAACCCTCGCTACGTGGGACCGTTTGAGATCCTTGACAGAGTGGGGTCTCTAGCGTATCGTTTAGCATTGCCGCCGTCGGCACATCCAGTGCATAACGTGTTCCACGTGTCTCTGCTAAGAAAGTACGTGCCAGATGTGTCTCATGTGCTGAGTTATGAGGACATCGAGATTCAGGCAAATGGTACCTATGAGGAGATACCCGTGTGTATTCTCGAACGCCGCGAGAAGCACTTGAGGAACAAGGTGGTACCATTAGTGCGGATCCTCTGGTCCAAGTCGGGATCTGAGGAGGTAACTTGGGAAACCTGGGAGACTGAGGCTGATATGCTTAGTCGTTTTCCCGAGCTGTTTTTGGCCTAGTTTCGGGGTCGAAACTTTTTTTTAGGGGGAGATAATGTGATAACCCCTAAAAGTCTCGAACTGTCATTTTGTAAAAATGACATAATGGGCAATTTCTGTAATCTCTGTAATAATTCTTTTGAACGTAATAATATACGTTTGATGTATTTTTGGATCTTAGAATATTTTTAAAGGTATTAAAAATAAAGTTCTAGCAAAGATCCGCGAGCAAAGACCCGCGAGAAGACACAAGGGCGAGATCGCAGCAATTCTGCGACCGCGGAATGCTTCTGCGGGTGCGGATTCGCCCAAGTGCATCTGCGATCGCGGCTTTGTTTCCGCGACCGTGGATCTCTGTCTTCGTCTTCTTTGTCGTTCTTATCCGAGCTCGTCGGATCGAATTTCCCACGTTTCGTAACTCCGCCGTTGAGGGAGCTTGAATTGTTTGGTATGGCTGGCGTTAAGCCTTCCTCACCCTATAAATAGGGGTCTTCAGCCTCGGTAATCTTCATTCATCTCCATCAAGCTCTCTCTCTCTCTCTCTCTCTCTCTCTCTCTCTCTCTCTCTCTCTCTCTCTCTCTCTCTCTCGTTTTAAGTTTTCGCCGGAGTTTTTCGAGTTCGCCGAAGTTGTTGGAGGTCGCCGGAAGTGCCTTGGAGGTGTCGTGGTAGTGGTGGTCGTAGCGAGCCCTCGTCCGAAGCAGGAAGTTGTCGTTGCATCGTCGGTAAGCTTCAAAGCCAAGTGGGAGCCGTCGTCGGAAGGGAGATCCACGATCGCGGGGATGAACTCCGCGACCGCGACTTTGCCCAGATTTCCGCGACCGCAGATGTGTAAACCGTGACCGCGGCTTGCCTTAGCAAGCGCGATCGTGGCTTGGACATCCACGGCTATGGCTTAGGATTTATTCCCTTTCGATTCATATCGTTTTTGTTCGTATCGTTTCGTTCGTATTTTATCTAACCTAGGGTTTCGTCGTTGGTTCTGTCGTCGTCGTAGGAATCCGTACGAAGATTCCAGTCTCCAGATACTCGGAAACTGACATCGTTAATTCATCTAGATTAAGGCAAGTGACGGTTCACTCTTGTTTATCATTTCATATTTCCTTTAATTATCAATTGCTTGATTGTTAATTAAAATGGAGTGAAGTGTTGTTTTCGTTTGGGAATAGATTTTATAAAATGATGTGATTAAAATATGATATTATAATAGGTTGTATATATTGCTAGAAACAACGCTATTATACCTGTTATTACCGTGATGGTATTGATGTAGATTATTGTGTGAATTTAACTGTGTAGTTAGAACGAGTATTCGTAGTAACACTATGTACCTTGCGAGATCTAGTCGTTTCTTTATAACTGGTATTAGGAGGATTTTGCCCTAGTACTATCTGGTCATGACTGTACCCTTACTCAGGGTAGGTGCACACAGCTGGTGCCGACAATCGGGATTTATTCTCAAGATATCTCTCGTGATGAGATGATATACCCTAAAAGCTTTAACGTAAATTTGAATTTTGCCATTAAATAAGATAAGTGCGGTTATGCACATAATTAATGAACCTTCGGGCGAGAAGTACAACTTGGAACCCGCCCGGACTTCGATTATAGTAAGTCCTCTTTCCAATCTGGATTCGCATTGCGCGGTGAGGTTGGTCGTGGACCCAAATGATCAAGTCATTTTAAAAGCTTGTGTGAAACTATAACGTTCCCAAACACTTGTCATACTTTCCCTTAAGACTCAATCTTTTGGAGTCTTCTCTTCATATGTTTCCCATAAGACTCAATCTCTTGGAGTCTTCTCTTGATCATACCTCTTCTTACGTTTCCGTAGAAGTGTTGAGGTTCACCGTCGTCATCGGCTATTACTCGAGAAGCGACGGGTGTAACCTAATACGACTACTTAGAACCTTTTCTATTTTACCCTTGCATAGTCTTTCATTAGACTAACCAACCGGTTATTTTCCTTTGCATGGTTGGCTGGTGTCATCCGTCTCATATGGCACATCAGGTAAACGTCCCTTTCCATGAAGGCCAGAATACGACGATAAGGGCAGATGATGTTTTAAAGAGTTTTTCAAGGTTGAAGATCCCAGGCGTGAGATCGCTCAGATCAAGACCCTACGTGGCATTTATTAATTTTCAAGTCTTTCGCTGTGTTAAACAATTTTCTGTATTTGGTTTCGAACAATTATAAACCATGACATTGTTTTGAATAATATTTGATAATATTTATGATATATAATATAGTTTGTATTATTATATGGTTGTTATAAAATGATTTAGCCTTGGGTGACCCCAGACGTGTATTATGAGGTCACTGGCGGTAATACTTTCAAGGGATTATTTAGGGGTGTTACAGAAGGAACCATGCAAAAGTGTCAGCTTTATCTTTCAATGGTAGGGAGAGCATCCGCCATTGCTTTCCAGAGGAAGTTTTGAATTTTTGGAGGAACGCGTAACTTACAAATCCATGAAAATAATGAGGATTGAAGAGGATTGGAATGGCTTGGTTCAGTAAGAGCACGCGAAGATTTCACCGAAAAGTTCCCATCAGAGGTAAGATTCTAAATAAGACGGTCTTCCGATGAAGTGGAAGGAATGTGAACACTCCTAATCTTATTAATAACCATAGGTGGTAACAAATGTTGGAGACGGGGAATATCCCATTCTTTATTAGGGGTAATGAAAAAAAAGATTGAAATGTTGGGGTATGTGTTGTTATTAAAATAAGGAAATAGACTGAAGTCTGGTATCCAATTGTCAAGCCATAATTTTGCTTTGCGGCCATCTCCAATTTCCCATCTAAGGCCCTTCTTGAAAAGGTCTCGAAGATGCAGAAGCCTGGAGAATTGCCAATATTGTTTAGATTTTGTTTTTGTAGGAGAATAAATTTGCGGATCCAAGATATTTTTCTGATATAATACGAGTCGTGAGATTATCGGGTTCAACTAAAAGTTTTCACAGTAATTTCATCTATAATGATTTATTCATGTTTTTCGCCTTGTGAAGACCCAAACCACCAAGCGATTTAGGTTGGCATATACTATCCCATCTAATAAGAGAACGATATTTAGTATTTTGTTTATTCTAGAAAAAGTCTTTGTTAATTTTATCAATTTCAGAGCAAAGAGTCGACAGAAGGAAAAGGCTCTACATCAAGAAATTGGCTTTGGATAACAAGTTGGATTGGATAAGAACTAGACGGCCTGCTTGAGAGAGAGTTCACTTTCCATTTAGCAAGTTGTTTTTTGAGGCTCACAATGAAATAATCAAAATTTTCCTTTTTGACACGTCCTCGAACAATGGAAATCCCAAGATATTTCTCCATAGACTTGGTAACTTGAATATTTAAGATGGTTGCTAATTGTTCCGTTTGAGATGTCGTGATATTAGAGGAAGTCTGAAAAGAGCTCTTATAGAAATTAATAGACAATCCAGAGGTACAAGTAAACTTATCAAGGAAGGCTTGAATGTATAACATGTTTGCTCTTGTAGCCATAGAAAAGATCAGGGTGTCATTTGCAAAGGTAAGATATGTGATACATGTTCCTCGGCGCGTGAGTTGAATACCAACCTTGTGATTCGTATGTTGAGATTCAATGGTAAGGGTACGGGAAAGGAATTCCATTGCAATGATAAATATAAAAGGAGCAATAAGATCACCTTGTCGTAGACCGCAAGAGGGTGTAAAGACTGGGCCAGGTTCATTATTAACAAGCACTGAAAAAGAGGTTGACGTGATACATGTCATAAGGAGTTGAGCCCAGGTGTCATCGAAACCAAACTTAATAAGAATTTGTTTGATGAAATTCCATTTGAGTTTATCGTAAGCTTTCTCCATATCTAATTTAAGAGCCATCCAACCCGTCTTTCCTTTTTCTTCTTCGTGTGGAAGTAATGAAAGATTTCATGAGCAATGAGGATGTTGTCTTGGATCGAACGACCCTCAACAAAAGCGCCTTGATAATTACTAATAAGTTTCGAAAGGATGGATTTTAGTTGATTAGCCATGAGTTTCGTTATAATTTTATAAGTCGTATTGCATATGCTAATAGGGCGATAATGATTAATAGTTAGGGGGTTATCGTTTTTAGGGATTAACATAATGAAGGAATGTGCACATTGTCGAAGGAGTTGTTCTGAATGAAAGAAAGCTTGAATAGCACTTGTCAAAGATTTACCAACAAAGAGCCAATAAGTTTGGTAGATTTCAGGGGGGAAACCATCAAGACTTGGTGTTTTATTAAAAGGGAGGTCAAAAACGAGTTTTTTAATTTCAAAGTACGATGGTGGAGAAAAAAGATGTACATTATCCTCAGGGGTAATCAAATGAGGAATAATATGTAAGTCGTCGTTTGTTACAGAATGTTGGGTGTTAGGAGTAAATTGTGACTGTAATTCTTGAGAAATAACTTGTTGAATGAGCTGGTGGTCATGAAAAATACACCAATCATGACTTTGAACGGAGGAGATCTTTTGCTTATACGTTCTTATCTTATCCGTAGATTGAAAATATTTTGTATTTTTATCTGAGTTTGTCATGTGTATAGATTTAGCACGTTGTTTCCAAAATAAATGTTAGAATTCAAGTAATTCATTATATTTCATAAGGTGTCGAATGTACTTTGCAATAAGTGGAGGAGAATGATTGGATTGTAGGATATCCGTTTGTAATTTTTGTAGTGAGAAGCTTTTTCCCGAGTTGTGTTTTAATTTTACAAAGGCTTTAACCCTTCATTAACAGAATCTTGACGGATGGGCATTTGATAAAAAAAACTTTAAAATTTAAGGGTATCACGCGAATTTTATTAAATTTCTGGGTATTTTGTGAAAATTGCTTATTTTTAAGGATACCATATGAAATTTTCAAAAATTTATTATTGCTATTAAGATCCTAACAATAAAATCTATTTATTTTATTTAGAAGTTTCGCGAGATATTCATGTTTGAAAAATGAAAAGAAGTGATGAAAAACCCACTTTGAAATCCTTTGATAAACATGGTTTAAAATATTTTCAAATAATCTATCTACATATCTATATATTAAAGTCATAATTCTCTTTCATATATGTTACTCAATCACATATGCCACGCAAGCAAATCTATTTAACCAATTATTCTTTCACCTTTCATATTTTTTAATAACTACTTATCCTCTTTATTTCGAATTTCTACATTTTATACTTATATACAAATTACCCTAAATATAGATAATATATTCTCCAAGATTCATTACAAGATATCAAGTTAAATATAATAGAAAATATGAATGATGATATATTTTATGATATATATTAAACATAATATTATAAAATAAATACCTTAGAAAGATAAAAAGTACATTTTTTTTGTATTAGATATGTTTTCTTATTAATTCTTACATTGAATAAAAGTATACAAATTTAACTTAATTTAATTATATAAAATCGTAAGGCATAAGCGATTATATATAATACGTATATTTTTTGTGTATAGGATTGCAATTTTGTATAATTTATTTTTTATCCAAACAATAATTGTGCAATGTATTAGATCAATCTTAGAGTCCGTCTGTTTATTATATTTTATTTTTAATCTAAATTTATCTATATACAATATTAAAATTGAACTAATCCGTCTATATACAATACTAAAGTCGAGAAATCAAAGGCTCTTCTTTTTGCCTAGTATGAATGAAGTAACAATTCATATGATAAATGTGTAGTTTGATTTTTCATATTCCAAATAAGTATATGATCTTTCATATACCAAAATAGATAACATAAAATATAGGGCCAATCAGAAAATCTTTATTTCTTCTTTTTACTTTTCTGTGATATTTTCTCTCTTCATTAAAGGAAATAGAAGAATGCTTTTCTTCATCAAATAGAAAAAAAGAACCATTCTCTCGGTCTCTCCTCCAGGCCCTTCTGCACCTCTATCTCCCCACCACAAACACTCAGCCTTTCAAAGTTCAAAGCACTCAACCGACGTTCCAAATTCATCCTCCCTCCAAACTTCCCAAATTAAACCCGCCTTCTTAGCTCCCAAAAACAGAATATTCGTATTTCTGTCAACCCACCAGGGGCACAATCGTACTTCCGCACCCATAACCCGATAAAGCCAAAGAAAAAAGGTGCCACCTATCCCCGAAATCACGAATCTCGATGCACACAGAATTTCTTTAAATCTCCAGTTTTAAATTATAAAAAAAATGTCTCTCTAGAACCCACCACAATCCACTCACTTTACCTATTTCATTCTCGACCCCCCAAACTCTTCTCTCCTAAGAAAACTCCCCACAATTTACAAAACCCATCGTTTTCCCTCTTTTCTCGTTATCCAAAAATCAAAATACCCCCTTCCCTTTTCTATTTTTCTTTTTCATCTCTTAAAAAATATTTTCTTTGATTAAAAATATGGATAGACTTCTCTTATAAAGTTATAATCTCTGATTCTCTGCTCTACTTCTTCAATATTTACATACAGGGAACAGGGATATTTTAATTTTTGAATCTGGTTTATTTTTATAAAAAAACAGAAAAAAACGAAAATCAATCGCCCGCCTTCGAAAACCCGTACCGTCCTCGTCGGAACCGAACGATTCGTTCTCCTCTTTCCCCTCATACCTCTCCATCTTCTTCTTCCTCCTCCAAAAAAATAACGCTTTTGATCTTACATATTCCAGACCCGTTACCTTTTGTTTGTTCACGCGTCCTTTAAATCTTATCCGGGTAAGATACCGGCGTGAAACGCCGATTACAGGCGAGATCTATAACTTCTTCACGCCCACGCGCTCCCAGTCCTCAGCTTCTCAACATGGTGGTGACCGCCAGGTCCCTGAAGCGCATGAAGAGGCGCGTGACCGCTGACCTCCACGATTTCATGACGTTTCCGTCGTCCGACGCGGCGGTTCTCGCAGGAGGGGCGTTTCGGTCGAACGCCAGGGAGTTTCTGTCGAGGCACGCGCTCCTACCGCCGCCGTACTCTCTGTTTCCGCATCTCATGACGTGGCAAGTTCTGTTCCGCGTCGGAGATCTCACCGACGGGATAGCTGTCGACGGATCTCCCGTCGTCGTCGGCCTTGATGTCGTTGAGGAGGACGTCTCCAGATCTAGATCTGTCTATTGCGACCAGTGCCGAGTTGTTGGTGAGTCCACTCGCCGAGTCGATCCGTCCGCGTTTCGAGTTCCTTTTTCGAAACCGCCTTTCTTTTTTAATAAAAAATCTTATAATTGATTATGGAAATAAATAAATAAATCCTAAAGGCCTTAAATATCGCGGATATCTCGCGATAAGTTTGAATATCGATTCATTATATTATATAGACCTATTAGGGAACTTCCATGTAGCTTCCTGCTATTGGAGGGTGGGCCATGAACCTGGCAGTGAGACGATGTCGTTTTGTGATGATAGTCACGACTCACGAGTGTTGAATGGGGTGATGTGGGTGTGGTGGGGTTAAGAGGCACTGAGTTTTGGTGGGAAAACCTGACAGCTCATCAACTTTCTTTAATTCCAGAAATACCCTTGTCTTTTCAAAGGATTATACTTATATCAGGTTCTAGGGGAATGGGCATTTGTGTAAATAGATAAAGATGGTGAAATTAGCTCGTCGAGACAAAAATGCCTTTGATTCCCGGTCAAGATTACTTTTGGATGGATAATGAAATGAATTTAAATAAAAATAATTGGGTGATAGATTCCGACTTGTCGTGTGTGCGTGTCTGATGTTTGGTTTGCTGTGAATTTGCTAGATTGCCCTTCTATAATATTTCAATTTTTATTTTAAGATTTTGTCTTTTAATTTTGAAGGATGGAGCGGGCATCCGGTTTGCACTAAGCGTTACCACTTCATAGTGAAGGGAGATGGAACATCCATTGGTGGGCAAGTCAAGCCTTGCACACGTTGTGGAATTCATGTTCATCTCTCTGAACCCAGGTAATACAATTTACTTTTTTTTGTTACAATAAATTATAAGTGTGTTGGGTTAAGGTTCTGTTAATTGATGGGTGTTTCATATTTGTTTCCTGGTAGTATGATTGTCAATACTCTTAATATCATAGTGGGATGCTTTAGATTAGAATGGGATAAGTGCAAGCCTGATTCTCTGCCACAACTAAATTAAATCTCGTCTTACTGCTAATTTGATTAGATTATATGCTAGTAGTTCTTGATTTTTTGTAAATTACCAACCATAGCATGGTTCTTTTGGCTGTACTGATTGATTTTTCTGTGTAGGTGTAAAGCTTGCAGCCATGAGATGACATCTGAAGATTTAGAAGATTGGATGTATCAACAACTAGAAGATACCAGCCATCTCCTTCATGGAGTGATTCATGAAAATGGATATGGCCATCTTCTTAGAGTCAATGGCATTGAAGGTGGCTCAAAGGTTCTTTCTGGATTCCATATCATGGACTTCTGGGATCGGTTATGTAACTATCTTGGAGTCAGGTTAGGACCCGTGATTAAAGTTAGCAGCGCCTTTTCTTTTCTGCGAATTCATAGGAAAGATTCAATTACCCTTAGGAGGCTGAATAATAGAATTACATTGTCTTTTTCCCTCCTTTCAAGTGATATAATAAAATGCTTTTGGTGTACATACTGCTTGATGTTTATGAAGTTCAGACTAAGATCTCTGCAAATTATTTCATTTCTCTCTTTTTTGCAGAAATGTTTTTTAGTTCCTCTATCGACTTGCATGTTTATAATATCTCCTTGACACAAGGAAGTTTTGTAGATGATGATATTGTACAATGGTTTGGATGGAGGTATTAGAGAATGTGAGTTTGAGTGTCAAAAAGAAAGGATGATAAAATGAAAAATCGAGAGTTTTTTTTTTCTCTTCTTTTTGCCCACTGTAGGAAAAAATAAACAATGTCCCTGTAAATTATTTTATAAGTTCCTTGCCTGTCAAATACCAGCAGAAGCTAGAGCCACTTTTGTATTAGATATCAACTGAAATAAGCTACTCATCAATTTCTCATTACAACTTGTGTTGTCAATGCATGTTGTGATGATTTTTTCTGGATACAAAATTGTCTTTGTACATGTAAAAATCATCCAATGTTTCTTCACTCCTGAAACAGAAAAATTAGTGTGATGGATGTGTCAAAGAAATACGGGCTTGAGTACCGCTTGCTTCATGCCATCACCATTGGGCACCCATGGTATGGTGACTGGGGGTATGAGTTTGGTGCTGGCAGTTTCGGGCTCACTCCTGAAGCCTATCAAGAGGCAGTCAACACTCTCTCCAGTTTACCATTGTCCACATTTATCTGTCAAGGCAGGAAGCCCAGATCCCGCGTTCAGGAATTGATACTATTTTATCAGTCACAGGCGGAGCACGAGCTCTTCACCGTGAAGGACCTTTTCAGCTATCTTACAAGCTCAGTTCACAATGCCCCAAGGAGATCAGCAATTCCTGATGAGACCTTCAAGAAACGTCGATCTTCTCCTTCTGGGGTATTGACCAACTGGTCAAGCGGCGACCTCAAACGCGTAGAGGATGCCATGATTAGGGTTCTGAAGGCTGTGACACGGTCCAACTGGGTGAATTGGCGTACTCTTAGGGGTGCCGTTTGCAAAGCAGGCCCGCCTGATCTGCTCGATCACTGTCTCAAGAACCTTGGCGGAAAACAAGCGGCTGATGGCATTATTGTAAATGCTCGTTGCAACCCTCAATCTAGTGCTCTGGAGTTCAGGTTAGTGCTAGATGCTTGATCTTGATCCGCTTTCCTTGGATTTTATTTTTCAGTAATGTAACTCACATATTTGTTGCTTCTTCACAGGCTCGAGTCTGGTATTGCTTGCGGTTATGGAGAGTTGGCATCTGTAGATAGTTTTTTGTCCAACTCCCCGTCCAAAGATCGCGTTGTGCAAGACCTGAGATACTTGTACGAGTCGCTTCTCCAACCCTTGACCATGCTTGCCTCTGGACCCGAATCAAAGAAAGAGCTTCTGATTAAAGCTGCCACCACGCTTCTTGACTGCAAACAATTTGTAAAGGATTACAAGCCCGAGACCAAGCTCTCCATTGCAGACCCCACATCGGTCTACCTCTTCTGCCAACCGGAGCTGATCGATCAGTCGGAAGAGGACGAGATAATCCCTCCCTCGGAACTCGTCATCCTCCCCCCAAACGCGACCGTCTACGACCTCAAGCAAGAAGTCTCCAAGCTCTTCCAAGAAGTCTACATCATGTTCAAAGGGTTTCAAGTCGAAGAGCTCGTGGATTATGGCGAGTTAGACGACTCCACTCCCGTCAAGCTTCTGGTGAGGTCGTTTGAGACGGTTGCCGTGAGGGGTAGGTGCGCGGTAAAGAACGGGCTGAGCAAGTTCCGGATGGAGCGCGGGGTGGAGCGGTGGACCGTGGATTGCGGGTGCGGGGCCCATGACGACGACGGGGAGCGGATGCTGGCCTGCGACTTGTGCGGGGTGTGGCAGCACACGAGGTGCGCTGGGATCTGCGACTCGGATTGCGTCCCGGCTAGGTTCGTATGTGGGAGGTGCAGGAGCTTGTTCGACGTGGCCAAGCACTGTGAGGTGGCGGCTGCTCGGGTTGGTGGGGCCGGCGGGAAGAGCCTGCCCCGTTGTTTCTTGCAACAGGCTAACTTTTGCGCTTAGAAGGCGTTTGCTCATGGCAGTGTAAATTCCGGGGGCTTATGGAGCAGGTTAGGGTTAGTGTGTGAATATGGAAAATATGGTGTAAGGGCCTGTGTAGGCAGTAATGTAAGCCCTTTTCAGATGGGAATGTAGCAGCAGCAGAATTAGCTAGGTTTTTCTAGTTTTTGTTAGATTCGATCTGGGTTCGTTTTGTCTTGTAAATTTTGGATATATGACGTGCAGCTATGCAGACTCAGATATGAAACCAAGAAGAAAAAAACAGAAAAAAGATTTGGCCCAAGCCCAAAGTAAGGGAGTGTAATTCGTTTGGTAGGGACCCAAATTTCAGATGCGAATTTGCGATACTAGCAACGAGCTAGTCAACCACCGCAGTATTTGGCCGAGGTTTTAATGTCTCTACTCTATAACAAACTAACAATGGCATCACCATTTGAAGTATTCGAGAAGGAAACACATTTCTATTAAGAAGATTGAGTTTGTACAACTACTTTTTTCTTCAACGAGAATGCTCAAAGAAATCAAATCTCATAATTAATTTAACATAACCTTCATAGTTTTTTAGATCTTTGCGGGACAGAAAATCAGATAATCTTAAGTCTATGTTTATTATAAATTGTTGATCAACAAAAATATTTTTTTCTATGTTGAGCTGAATTATAAAACTCATAAAAATTATTTATATATTAAGCATAATTTAATAAAATCATAATATTTTTATGACATTAAAATAACACTTCATCTTTATTTTTTAATAAGACCACAAATTTCTATATTTTTTGTAGGGAAATTTTCAAAAATACTCTGATTCACACATTTTTTAATAAACCATAAGTTTATATTTAAAAAAATAATCTAATTTACATATTTGTATAGAAATACATCCTTATTCAAATTTCATTTTCAATAATATATTTTTTCAACTGTCAAAAGTACATGGTATTTTGATTAAATCTTTTTTTTCAAAGCAATATTTAAAATTTGTGATTTTTGTAACATTTACTCTATAATATGGGAGAACATTTTTTTTTATAAAAGTACATTTAAAAAAAATATTGTTTTATAAATATAACATTGTTGGGTGATTTTTTAAAATAATAGTAATTATGATGTCATAAAATGTGTAAATAAGAGAATATTTTTTAATTTTTTCTTAAAAAACTATAAATCATGTAATTTGATAAAAGATAAAGATTATGTTTTTAAATAAATACCTTAAGAATATAATTTATTAAATTAAGTTTAAAACATCGATAATTTATAATTATTTTAATTTTTATAATAATTAAGGATATCAGACTAAAACCACTAAAAAACTATTTTTGACTTTTTCTCAAAATTTATATAGATATTAGAGTTATTCTGTCATAAATATGAAATTCATATTGCTATAATTCGTCACTTCAAAATAATTGTCAAAACAGTTTTTCCAAACTAAGCGTGAGATGAGATTTCATTATACCTCAATAACAATTTCCTAATTAATTTTTTTCCTCATCATAATTATCCGGTGGATTGCTTAACTCCGAACTCCGGCAAATTGTCACTCTTCTCTGTAGTCTATACATTCTCCGTCTGATCGGTTTCAACGGGATCCAAATAGACGAACAAGCAAAACATTGTCAGATTTGCAGATCGGGAGTTGATAGCTGGCGAGTGTGTGTGTGTGTGTGAGAGAGAGAGAGAGAGAGAGAGAGAGAGAGAGAGAGAGAGAGAGAGAGAGAGAGAGAGAGAGAGAGAGAGAGAGAGAGAGAGTTAGGATGGAGAAACTAACCGAAGCGTTCGAGAAGGTGAGGAAGAACCAAGCAGTTGAGAGAATGAGGATTCTGGTTGGTATGGAGGTCGAAGATGAGGAATCGGCTGCTCAGGAGGATTCTTTCATGGACGAATTCAATCGCAACTGTAGCCTTTCTACCAAACAGGTCTCATTCGCTCTTCCTCGCAATGTTTTGTTGCCTGATTTCTCTACAATCGTACTGTTTAATTAGGTGTGGAAATTTAGGGCAACTGAAGTAGAAATTAGTTGAGATCGTTTGCTCAGCTCTTTCCTTCTAGATTGATAGAGGGAAATAAATCCCTATATGACAAAATTCTGGCTCATATTTTTCAATGATGAATTTGGTGTGTTTAGGAACAAAATCAAATATGTAATCAAATTACTGAGAATTTCCACAGCTCTTCTGTAAACTGTGATATAACTCTGATGTTTGCCTCTTCTTTCATGTGCAATAGAGGTTTTACGGGTTTGCCATCTGCTTTGTTGCTGGATTGACTTGCACACTTTTGGTAAGTTGACATCTGGACACCCATAATAATTCTTAGTGCTATTTCCTGTCGAGAACCAGCATGATTGAATGTATTTCATTGTTACTACTTACTGCTACTTTCTAGAGACTAGAGAATGAATGTCTAGGTTTGGCATTGCTTGTTTCCGTTGCCACTGATGCAGAATCTCTACATGATGTCTACAAAGGCAACGAGGTCGTTAATTGGGCAGGGGAACGGACTTTGGCCTCATTGACTGTGCATTGCAGACTTTATGTGGATGATCAGACTTTACACAAACCTTAGGTTTTTCTATTTCAGTAGTGGTATATAGCTGATTAGTGGAGCTCTTGAGAGTAATTTCGGGGCTTTTCGCCTTGAGGGGTGGGGGTTGGTTAAAGCTACTTGGTCTGGATAGCCTTTTGGTATAACTGAACTGATGATTGTCTTTGGGTCTTTGGTCGGTACTGGGTGGGATCTCGGTTTTTAGCCCTGGCTTTGCTTTCCAGCTTCCTATCAGTTGTGATATCTGATATTCTGCCTTTTGCATGCATTGTATCCTTTTAGTGGGGGTAACCAGTTATTAGGTTTCCTTTCCATTCAGCCTTTATATGTTTAGGTTGGAAGAGTAATCCATTGAGTTTGTTTTTGTTTTAGTTCAATACAATTCTGACAAACTTTTGATGCATATTTGTTATGCCACTGCACGTCAGTCAATGCTGGTTTTCTTTCGTCCAATCAAGTTTGGCTTCACGTTCACCTTGGGGAATCTGCTGTCTCTAGGGAGGTAATTCCTGTTCTTTATATGTCAATTGTTCCATTCCATCTGTTATTGATCTTATATCCAATTTATGAAAAGTTGTATTAGGCAGCTCGTATGGATTTTGTTTACATAATATGCTAAGCTAGAATCCATTGTGGCAGCACGGCGTTCCTGATAGGCCCAAAAAGGCAACTGACAATGATGCTTGACCCTGTCCGTATATATGCAACATCATTGTACCTTGCTAGTATGATACTCGCACTGTTTTGTGCTCTATATGTACGTATGCCATGTTTCTTCCATTTTATGCTTGCCCGTCTCAGTGGCTCAGTGTACACGCTCTTATTCAGTTGATGTGCATGTGCAGGCCCATAGCAAGATATTGACTCTCTTAGCCATCATTTTAGAGTTTTGTGCACTGTCATGGTACGTCCTGCAAACTTGAATTAAGCCCCACTCCCCAATTTTCTCTAGAGCACTATGTGTAGTTGTCTTTCGAGTACAAAAGGCACTTCAGCAGTAAAAGATCACTGTAAAGTGAGATGATTTACACAGTCAAGCGTACGTTGATGATCAGGAAAAGAGGTCCTAATCCGCCTCATAAGTGAAATGTTCCTAATATGGTAAACTGGTGAATTTGCAGGTACAGCTTGAGCTACATCCCATTTGCTAGATCCATGGTGACCAAGATCTTCATGTCTTGTTTTGATACAGAGTTTTAACTTTCAAAGTCTGCAGAATATATTTATGATACTCCCATGAATGTAAAATGTTATAAAAAAATATCGGAGGTTGATATCTTCAGTCTTCTTCATGTATGAACACATTGAACAGTGTAGTTTAAATGAGCATGTAGCCATGTAGGTGAGTTCCTTGCCTTTTCTCTCGTCTCTTCAAATTTGCTTGTGCTAATACAACTCCATATGCTTTTTGGCGGACCGAGAAGATGTTACTAGGGACCAAGGTTCAAAATCGCGATTCTAGGATTGGATCGGTGATGGGTTTTCGGAGTAGGATCGTGAATCGAATGATTCTACATTATAACTAAAAGTATGTAGTAATAATATAATATGTTATATGATTTTTATATATTAAGCTGAAAAACATTATAAATATTTGATATTGGGTGATGTTAAGTTACCTTCAGTAACTTAGTTTAGATATATTTGATTTATCTTCTTTATCTTTTATATTCTTTATCTTTTATAATTAGATTTAATGTAATTAGTAAATCTAATCTAGGATTGCGATATCTCTTTCTCTTAACTTCTTCTTGTAATCTCTATATATTTGACTCAATGAGAAAGAATAGAATCATCGTTTTCCCTTCAAATAATAAACTTTACATGGTATTAGCCTAACCTCTCGATCCTATGTCTACCTCCGAAACATCCACAACCACCTCCTCTTCATCCCAAATTTTGGCCATGGCTGTCAGTTCTGGATCCTCTAGTTCGATGTACCACTTTCCGAATATTGCTATTCGCATGGATCGAACCAATTACTCCCTTTGGCGAGGCACCATTCGGTCTGCACTTGAGGCATACAAACTCTGTATGTGCCTTGACCCCACCTCTATGCCACCTGCACGTATCTCGGATCAACCGGCATCGGAAACTTCACCGACGACCACAAAGCCGAATCCGAACCACTCGGTTTGGGTTCGTAAGGATCGCCTGGTCCTCCTTTGGATGCGCTCGACACTAACAACCCCTCTCCTAGGGCTGGTTGCGCGCGCCACCACCTCCCATGAAGCCTGGGTAATTCTCGAACGTATGTTCCATGCCCAGACTCGATCGCGCCAGATGTATCTTCGGCAACAACTTCAGACTCTTCCCAAGGGCTCGCTCCCTGTCCTGGAGTATTTCGAGAAGAAGAGGGTGATCGCCGATCAACTATTGGAGTGTCTCGTCGTTGTACCTGACTCAGATCTGGTGGCCTATTTAATCTATGGCCTTGGATCTGCGTATGGGTCGTTTCGCGCCGCCCTCTCGATGCAGGACAAGGAGATCACTTCCGATGAATTGCTGAACCTTATCCTTCAGGAGGAACAACGTCTCGACGAAGATGCCAAAGACGCCGGAAACATCCCACCGGAGGCGCACTCTGCCTCGAAATATTCCGGCCGGCGGCGCACTACCCCGCCTACCCACGCCGATTCCAGTTCGCAGCAACCTGACCGCCCGCGCCCTAAATGTCAAATTTGCAAGCGTCTAGGGCACGAAGCAGCAAACTGCTATCAACGGCTTAATACCGGTGATTATCCGGCAAATGCTCCTCCTCCTCCTCGCCGGAATCAGCCGCGGGGTGGACAACAACAACACCACCATCGGTCCCCACCACCGCAACAGCACCAGCAAACCGCTGCCTTATCAGCCAGCGCCGACAGTCCGTCCACCCTCTATGATCCATGGGTCGTGGACTCTGGTACAACTCACCATGTCACAAGCGATATGGGCAAACTCTCCTTGACCCATCCCTATGACGGTAATGATGGCCTCATGGTTGGTAATGGTCAGTCCCTCCCTATTACGCATTTAGGGCATTCTACTCTTCCTCCGTTGTCTGCTTCCAATGTTCCAATTCACTTAAACAACATCCTATTTGTCCCTGAAATAAAAAAGAACCTACTTTCAGTTTCTAAGCTTTCCCGCGACAATAATCTCTATCTTGAATTTCATCACACTTGTTGTTTTGTGAAGAATTTGCAGGGGCAGACGCTGCTAAGAGGGGTACTTGAGAATGGGCTCTATCGGCTACCATCACCTTCGCCATCTCGTCTCCCTCCTCCACGTGTCTATCTGGGTGAACGCGCTTCTCTAGAATGCTGGCATCACAGATTAGCACATCCTCATGAGTCTATCTTACGTCGTCTAGTTTCAGTTTTTTCTTTACCCATTACTTCTTCCAAGTTATCTAGTGTTTGTGGCTCCTGTCAACTTGGCAAGAGTCATCGTCTTCATTTACCTAGTCGTTTAGAGTCTTCTAAATCTCCTTTTGATTTAATACATTCAGATGTCTGGGGCCCTGCCTATCATTTGTCTCTTAATGGAAATCTCTATTTTGTTTCGTTTATTGTTGATTGCACTAAGTTTATTTGGATCTATTTCCTGACTAATAAATCTCAAGTGTTTTCTGTCTTTACACCGTTCAAACAAATGGTTGAAACGCAATTCTCTACCAAAATCAAAGCCATGCAAACCGACTGGGGTGGAGAATTTCGACCCATCTCAAAGTTTTTAGAAAGTCATGGCATCCTCCATCGCGTCTCTTGCCCATATACCCCCGAACAAAATGGTTCGGCCGAACGACTCAATCGAACGGTCATTGAAAAAGGTCTTGCTCTTCTTGCTCACTCCAATTTACCAACTCAATTTTGGGAGAATGCTTTTCATACCGCTATATATGCCGATAATAGGACTCTTACACCTAACCTTAATTTTAAATCTCCATATGAATGTCTCTACAATTGTAAACCTGATTATGGCTTTTTAAAATCTTTTGGGTGTTTGTATTTTCCTTTTATACGACCTTACAATCAAACCAAACTTGAGTTTCGGTCCGTGCCATGCATCTTTTTGGGATACAGCTCTAAACACAAAGGGTTCATGTTCCTTCATCTAAATCTTACATTGCTAGACATGTTGTTTTTTATGAATATGTCTTTCCCTATCCTTCTCACGTGTCATCTATTTCACAATCTCCTAGTCCTTCGTCTTCGCTTCCGCTACATATTCTACAGCAGGCTGCGTCGATCCATCCGCCACCAGCCCATCCACCATAAACCGCTCCGCCCTCAACAGCCACACACCAGTCCAACACTCCGGCACGGAACCCTGCTGCAGTCGCTCAACCCTTGCCCACTGCAACTTCGTCCAACTGCAGTCCCGTGCCGTCTCCGACACCGTCCGCCACCCCAGAGCCTCCCACACCACCAGTCAGTCCACCTACACAGCCGCCGATAGCTACCTACCTGGATGCCCCTTCTTACTCCCAACCCCCCTCAAACTCGGATCATACAATGGTGACCCGCGCCCAAACAGGTAATCTCAAACCCAAAGCTCTCAATTCCACTAAATATCCCTCACCTGTTGACTCCACCTTATAGATTGAGCCTAAACTCTTTATTCAAGCCACTAAAAATCCCAATTGGCAGCATGCAATGCAGTTAGAATATGATGCCCTTTTGCGTAATAAAACCCGAGAACTTGTTCCCAGGCCTCATGGGACTAACATTGTAGGGTGCAAGTGGATTTACAGGATAAAGAGGAAAGCATATGGCTCCATAGAGCGTTACAAAGCTCGTCTGGTTGCAAAAGGTTTCCTGCAGAAAGAGGGAGTAGACTTCTTTGACACCTTCAGTCCGGTCGTTAAACCGACCACCATCCGGATTGTCCTAAGTCTTGCTGTAACTCAGAATTGGCCCCTCCGACAAGTAGATGTCAACAATGCCTTCCTCAATGGAGATCTCGCCGAAACTGTCTACATGGACCAACCACAAGGATTTGTAGCCCCTGAACACCCCAATTATGTATGTCGTCTCCACAAGGCTCTATATGGCCTCAAGCAGGCACCCCGAGCTTGGTTTCACAAACTGCAGTCGTCCCTCCTCAAGCATGGTTTTCACAATTGTGTGTCCGACTCATCCCTGTTCATCAAGAAATATGCTCGAGATGTTGTGTATGTCCTGGTATATGTTGATGACTTAATCATTAACGGGTCAAATTCTAAGTTCATTGAAGAATTCGTCATACATCTCAATTCGGCGTTCTCCTTAAAGGATTTAGGCACACTTCATTATTTCTTGGGTATTGAGGTTCACCGCAGTCCATCCGGTATACTACTATCTCAGAAAAAGTACATTTGTGACATTCTTGATCGTTGCAACATGGCCGGGGCTAAGCCGATTGCCTCCCCAGCTGAACCCGGATCTCGTCTGAAATTGGACGGTGACCCACTCCCGGATCCACATCTATACCGCAACATCGTCGGCGCCCTGCAGTACGTCACCATTACGCGTCCTGAAATATCATACGCCGTAAATAAGGTGTGTCAGTTTATGCAAAAACCAACTGCAACACATTGGGCTGCAGTAAAGCGGATACTCCGCTACTTGAAAGGCTCGACGTCTGATGGTCTAGCCTTCGGGAAACAAAAGGACTCCCGCCTTGTCACATTTACTGACGCAGGCTGGGCGTCAGATCCCGACGACTGCCGTTCGCAACACGGCTTCTCCATCTTCTATGGCGGAAATCTGGTGAGTTGGTCCTCACGCAAGCAGCAGGTAGTGGTCACCTGCTGAGCTTGCAGGGGGCTGTTGAGTTACCTTCAGTAACTTAGTTTAGATAGATTTGATTTATCTTCTTTATCTTTTATAATTAGATTTAATGTAATTAGTAAATCTAATCTAGGATTGCGATATCTCTTTCTCTTATCTTCTTCTTCTAATCTCTATATATTTGACTCAATGAGAAAGAGCAGAATCATCGTTTTCCCTTCAAATAATAAACTTTACAGGTGAGTAGTAATACTATCAAGATAATTAGAATAATAATTAACTATTTTCATATATAAATCTTAAGTGTGTATAGCTTATATCAATTTGATACTTGAATAGTATAATATTATAGTCATATGTGAAGACTCGATTGTAGGATCGTTAGAATCGTATCTAGGATCGAAATCGTACACAAGATTTTACCAATTTTATTTTGTAAATTAAGATCCTACCTTTAATAAGATCCAACTAGGATCGGGGATCGTTTTGTCTAACCTGGATCGTAAGATCTTTATAATCGTAAATTCGGATCGGGATTCTGATAACCTTGCTAGGGACAAATGAATGAAATCAGTAATGGTAATGGGTGAAACCATGATAACTTTACACTACTTTTTGCTCCATATACTAATACAAATTTGGAGACCAATGAATTAGGTCTATGAAAATCCTACACTTCTATCACCCATTTTCAAACCGAAATTATTCATTGTCTTGAGCAGAAACTTGAAGTATTAACCACTCAATGTAGTTTTTAAAGTTGAACCTATTTTGTGATGGAAGGGGATATCTTATAGCACTAAAGCCTAGGCTGTGAGGGATCATGGGTGCGTGAATATAAGTACTAATTAGCTACTGTTCCTTGATTTAGTAGTTGTACTTGAAAACCCTAATTGTACACTCAAGCATATGCTTTAGAAATAGGGATATCCTAATTCCTAAGTGGGCATTAACTTTGCCTAACACAACTACTCAATATGAAAGGAAGTGCAGCACAATCTGTGATAGGATTAATAATGACCTATAATTGCAATTTGCAGACATGGCTATAATAAGTGAAGTAAATGTTTTTTTCTTTCTATGTTCCAATCATGCACACTCACCTCTCCTATTGGCCTCAACATTAAGAGAAGATTGCATTTACTCACAAAACCTCTAACCCTCTGTTTGGAAACAAGTATTTGAAGGGGATTGCAAGTTACAATCACTATCTATGTAGATTTAGCTTAGCCTAATGAAACTGAACAAAAACTCAGACTGCAAGGGCGTGACAAGCAAATTTATCAGATGCTACCTAGGAAAGCAGTGTTATATGTAGAAACAGATACAGAGACAAGACATGAATTCTGTTTTTAAAACAGTAACTAGTAAATGATTGACGACTAGAAATGGAGATTCTTGTTTACATAGTTTTGCTTGTTGTTGTGCATCCACACCTTGAGCACCTTCCTCTTGATCCCAATCTCCTGGCAAAACTGTTGAACAACCGATTCGTCCAACTTCTGCATCTTCCACCCTGCTTTCTCTGCAAAGCTCAGCAGCTTCTCCTTCTGCTCCTGGCTGAACTTTGTCCTGAACCTCTTCTTCCTTTGAACCGGCCTCATGAAAAACCCGTCTCCATCTCCGTGATCATTCGACTCTGAAGGCGTCGAACCACCACCACCACCACCACCACCACCACCACCACCACCACCACCACCACCACCACCCATGTTTGGTGATGCTGCCTGCATTGTCATCTCAAGGGCAGTACCCTTGTTGTGGTTTGGCCTTTTCCTACCGAAAAAGGAGATCACATTATTGTTGTTGTTGTTGTTGTTGTTGTAGTGTGGAGATTGGTGGCGGCTGCATTGGCCTTCAACTTCCTTGCGGTGGAAGTTGCGGTGACAGCCACAAGCGGAGCATTTGAGGGCTTGAAAGGGATCAATGGAAGGCATGAACTCGCCACACCCATCGAGTGCATTGCCTCCTATTGACGCCGCATGATTCTTGAGACACTCCTTGTAACTAACCACTTCTTCCACCTGCCTGTTGTACACTAAGGGCGTGTTTGGCTCTTGCCCCTTTACTCGGTGTTGGTGCTGATATTGATACCCTCCTCCTTCATCTTGATTCATCTTGAGATCAACAAAGCTAGAGATGAACAATTCTTGGTTGAAATATATTGACTTGCTAAGCTCCCTTTTCATCAATTCCTGAGGCAGCCCTTGGTATATAGTAGAGTTTAATTGGTGCTTTTCTTGTGCCTCCTAGGAGGAGCTCCTCCTCCTCCTCCTCCTCCTCCTCCTCCTCCTCCTAATTAAGATGTGAGAGAGAGAGAGAGAGAGAGAGGAGAAAGAATGTGGAGGGAGGGTGGTGTACTAGGAAGATACATATAGCATTTATAACAAGAGCATGGTGTGCATGACCATATATACTTTAACAGAAAGGGAGCGGCGCCTAGGTTCAATCATACTCTGTCTCTGCTAACAATGTAAATATAGCATTTTTAACAAGAAATATCATTTTACCTTTTTTATATATATACAGTATTTCCTATTCAATATCTTGCTATATATATATATATATATTAAAAAAAAGTTAGGGGGTTTATGCGGGTGATAATATTAAATAAAACTTGCTTTGCTTGCAATGTCAGGGACCAAATTGGATCAACGTACGTACTGCTGCCTTGGACTCAACTTCACCTTCATCTTTCTTGGGTTTTTCGTTTGGAAAATTTATATAAAGAAGGCTAATCTAAATGACACAACTTCACCTAAAGTACGTTAGTGCAATTTTGTACAGGATTATGTGCCATGAGTCATGGCTAACAAGCTAAGAAAACTGAAAGTATGTGTACCAGGAAGCCGGATGAATACTCAGAACGTAAAATTAAAGTTGCTTCTATAGTTCTATATACAGTATGTGTGTGTGTGTGTTGTACGTACGTTAATGAGCTAGGTTTATTTTTGTATATGATTATTTGTTGGAAGTAAACGTGGAAGAATTTATAGTATATAGTGAGAGTTGTTGTAAGGTGATGGGCAGCTTCAGAGTCAGACGACGCAGTCGGGAGGGCATGTGCCCTCCATGCTTCATTATTGCTGACATCACCATTGCAACACAACTCTCATAAATGGCTCTGCTCTCCACATCTACCACGTACTAACTCACTAACAACATATACACAAACTGTTCCAATTACATTCAAATTTAAAAAAATATTAATAATCTATTAAGCACGCCACCTACCCTATAACTTGTAATTTTCTTCAATATCTACCCTATAGCCTGGATCAAATTCTTCTTGATTATCATTATGACTATGTCCTACTTTATTATCTTTCACAAATGGAGTAACAATTAGTGGTAATAAATATCTGTATGCTGTGATTACAAATAATATTACTCCTTTTTCAAGTGTTGTATAATGATGAACTATCATTTTCTTGGATCCCTCGGGTTAATGATTAGCCTGACCGGTTAAGTGCATGTTTTATTCTCTCCAAAACAACAGATTAGTTAATTACTCTCCCATTTAAAACAACCTTTGTTTTAGCTTTGGACACGATCCAATATCATTCTATTTCTATATTTATGTATATACACTAAAGTTGAGGCCTCAGTACTACGTATCAACACAATATTGATTTTGCTTACGTATCAGTCAATAAAATATGCCACGTCATCTAACCTTTACAAAAAATTAAAGCAGTGGTTCCACCTATTTATTCTAATAACTGATTATTTATACTATGCCATATTTATTATTAATTAATTTTTTAAACAGAAGATATTAAGCACATAATCTAAATTATTTATCTTTTAATTGTAAATATTCAAATAGAAATTTTCCATACAAAAAATAGTTGATTAAAAGATATATGTAATAATTTATTTTAATACATTAATATCCTTTAGATTCATAAAAATATTTTTCCACTTTGATTAATACTATTATGTAATTTTATTTTAATTTTATATAAGAGAAGATAACTATAAAAAAATTCCATGAAAAAAATCATGATTTTCTTTTTCTAACATAACTGAATATGACTTCTATCTAACATCCAACTTTGACCTGGATATGCTCTAGACAGGAATATGACTTCTATTTTAATTTTAATTTATATAAAAGAAGATAACTATAAAAAAATTCCACTTTGATTAATACTATTATGATTTTTTTTTCTAAAAAAAAATCATGCTCTAGGCAGGCCTATGTGTCGTCGCTAAGCTAGCCTAATTATTTCCTCATTAAAAAAAAAACTTTGACCTGAATATTAATGGTGACTCTTTTTTGTTATTGTTGTCATTTATATAGTATGATATTTTTAATGAGCACTCATGTATAAAAATAATAATCTTTTAGTATCATAAAAAGTACTCCCTCCGTCCCAAAATAAAGTTTCTCTTTTGACTGGGCACACTTGCCGAAACGAGTTTTGTATCGTTAATATCTCTAATTACATATTAATAAAAAATATAATTTTTTGATATTATCAAAGTACTTATTGAGACAAATCAAACAAGACTCCACATGACTATGATTTTTCTTATATATTGGAAGAAATCTCAAAGATTCTCTTTAAATGTGAATAGTGTACAAAAGAGAAAGATGAACTATATTTTGGGACGGAGGGAGTAATATTTAATAGATCGTATCCCGTGCTTGACATGGACACTATCCTAATATACTACTATAGATGAATCTCTTCAATATCACGTGTCGCTCCCAGATTAAGCCACATAATCCCTAACATGTGTCATCATCATAATTTTTCACATAATTTTATATTATTTTATTAAATCAAATCCAATCTTCTTTCTTTATAATTTCAACAACAATTTTTTCTTTTTAGTATATATATGATTTTTGTGTTTTTCAATTATTTTTTATTTCCTTTTCTTATATATCTTAGAAATCTTAATTTTCTTTTTTAGGTATATATATTATTATATAAATAAAATATGGATATTTTTTTTTATCTTCATTTGATATATATATATATATATATGGGTTTTATTTTTATTATCAATATTATAGTAATTTATTTTCCTTTAAATATTATACTAACATATATGTGAAAATATGGACATGATTTAATTTGGTTTAATTTTCTTTTTCATTTTACTTGTGTAGGAAGTCAAAACAATTCAACCAATATATATAAGAGTTATATATATATAAGATTAGAATGTGGGTATTTCTAATTTTTATATATACTAGAAATCGAAGCTCGTGCGAAAGCCATTTGTGTATATGTAGTGTCATGATATACAAAATAAGTTTGTAATACATGGATCGTTGTTTTGTTTTTTTATGTTAGACATATATTATTTGATATTTATTTAAATGTAAGTATGTTAGGTATAAAATGTTATGATTGTACATAAGAAAAGGGTTGTTTTATTTTTTATAATTTTAAAATTTAGTTTATAAATTTATTTTTAGGATTTTATTTGCTAATGTAAATTTATTTTTTTAGTATAAGTTTTAAAAAAATAAAGTTCATGAATAATAATGTACAAATATAAACAAAATAATAAGCAATTTTAAAATATGATGAGGTAAGTTCATTGTACATATTCATTAATCTTTTTTTATATGTCAAATTTCGTAATATGCACATGTTACAATATCTAAAAAATGTTAAATACTCATTCAAAATCAATTATTTTACAAAAAAAATTAAAATTGTTTCACAAAATTATGAATGTATGTCAATTGAGAATATATAAATAAATTGTAATAATATAACAAAAGTACAAATATTGATTCTTAATAATAACTCTTAAATAATACTTGAAATTAAACAAAATATAGAAATTTATACTAACTTATAAATAGAACATAATTGAATAATATAAGATGAAATATATATTTTTATGATTTAATGATATATTGACTATACATAATTTTATAAAACTACACTAATATATCAAAAATATCAACCAATCTAATCATAAAAAATCTGAAAAATTAAATTTTGAACAAAACATCTTACAAACATGATAAAAGTCTGCTAATTCTTTAAATGAAAGCAACATTTTATATAAAATTTAAAATAACACCTAAATAGTGAATGATTCAGCTAATTCAATATAATAATTTGATATGAGATAGAATTATACAACTGTTGTTATAAAGTTGACAAAGTGATTTTGTTTAATCTTATTTTATTGTAATATCATCATAATTAGTAATGTAAAATGGAATAACTCATATATATTATTTCGTTATTTAGAAACAGATTGTAAGTTTAGATAGATTTTGTTGTACAAATTTTATAAAGTACATTCATAATTAAACTATTAACTAATTTAATTATAAATAATAATAATATATTCAATTAATCATGTCACGGACTCGTGTAAACATAATTAAAGTGGAAGTTTGTTTTTGTAGGGATGTGTTTATATTTTGATTAAAGTTTTTGTGAATATTTTAGAAATCTTCTATATCTAATATAAAGTTTGCATTTTTGTGCATTAAGTGTTCATTCAATACCATACAATTTTGAAAGTATTAAATCGACTCTGGCTCTAGCGGGTGGAGCAACCATGAATGTTTCCCCATCGAGCTTTTTGATCTTCTACAATCCATTGAACAAAAAATCTAGAAGAAATGATACGAACCCTAAAAAGGTAACAATTGACGGAAAAGACATGAAATATAGATATCAAAGAAGAACTCCCAAAATGAGAAAAAATCTATACCAGATTATTTTTTAAATGAAATTAAAAATAATAACATTATCTAAATTGTGTTCTAGTTTTTTGTTCTTTGTTTTGAGAAAGTAAGGAATTCAAAATTTTGTTGCTTTTTATTTTGAAAAATTGAGGAGTTCACAAAGGTATTTCTTAAGAAAAAATATTTTCAGCGTTTTAAAAGTTGTGTAAAAGTAAAATTTTCTACACATTTCTCTTAATTGTACTACATATTTTTTTCTATTGATAAATACATTTTATCCAAGCAACTTTTAATAAGAAAATACATATTTCTATAAAAGTCTTTATAAATAGTCACATCAAACAAATCCTTCTAATCTAACCTATTAGATTGTCATTATCACGATGTAGAGAACTTGATAATATTTGTTGATTTGTCGTTAAAGGGTTCAGTTTGAATAGAATTGAAAAAAAATAAGAGAGGTAGAGTTGAATAAATCTTGAATTCTTGATTGTTAAATAAGAATTTTTTAATCATGATTATCTTTTTATATATCTATTTATATTTTTTAATTTTAACTTTTATTGACATATAACTTTTTTGCTATATAGTTTTTGAATTCTACCAAAGAGTTTCCTTAAAAAATACCATAATATGACCAATAATGTTTAAACTTCATAGTTGAATTTGTACATCAATATAACATTGAGGATTCAATCGATCATTTAAAATTTTATGGACATTTTTTGTATTTTTCTATAGGGCACTCATTGCTTAGTTTAAAACATTTTATAGAGTGAGGGCATGTTTTATGATAAAGAAATTTAAAATTTTGTTTTTAATCTGATAAGTATTTTGAAAATCCTCACAAAAAAATTTTGCTAAACAAATGTGGCTTTTGCCATTGTTTTGTCCTACTTATCTACTTAAAAGCTAGCATTGAATGACAAGAAAGCCAACTTTTAAGTAGATATATATATATATATATATATATATATATCACCATAATGAGCCACATATGTCATAGATCGTTACAAAAGTAATTTTTTTTTATAAATTATCATATAAATAATAAGGTTGTGATCATTATATAAAAAAATAAGGTTATTTTTTAAGAAATATTTTGTGAATTATCATATAAATAATAAGGTTGTGATCATTGTATAGAGAGTTACAAAAGTAATTTTTTATTATAAATTATCATATAAATAACAAGAAAGCCAACTTCTAAGCTAGTGTTTAAAAAAGTATTAACTACACTTTAGAATCTTACATTTTCTATCAATCTTCTCATATATTTAATGTTTACATTTTTAGCCAATGAATGAAGAATTTATAAGAAAAATAATCATTAAAAATATAGGTGGTCTCCGATTCAGTTTGAATTGGGGATCCATCGTTTTGGGATTTTGTGGAACCGAGCCCCCCCCCCCCCCCCCCCCCCATTTTGTTTTTGAATTTCTTGATTCAAAAAAAAAAAAAAAAACAGGTCCAAACCGACCATTGATACAACAACACCATTTACTTGACCAAATCGTTCAGCTAGTTCTTCCCAAAGCTAAAAAGCAAAATTGACATATGTGAAGGTTTTCGAAATCTCACCTTCCATAGAATTCAAGATCCAACATCAAACCATGTAATCAACGCGAATATAATTTAAAGAATCATGCAAACCAGGAGCTGGTTGTCGACATGTCCCATCAATGAAGCACAACTTAAACTTTTCCCCCAGATCCATCTTGACATTACGGGTCCAATTAAAGAAATTTGAGCCATCCAATTTCATCGAAATCAAACATGTTCTAGGATAATCGGAATCCGATCGACACTAGAGGATCTTTCGTTGCATGGCCATTCGTCGAATTTCTTTTATTGCGACGACCTTGAAAATGATGCAAAACTGGAGAAGTTGGAGGAGAATCGACCGGAGACTCCATGAAAAACACGCAAGATGTTTGCGAAAAAGTAGAAGAAGAATCACGAAAGAATGGGAAAATGTTTGAGAATTCTCAAACCTCTGATACCATGTGAGAATACTCAAGACTGAATTAATTCACCCATAAAACGAGAGTGATTGAATAAAACTTCATTTAGAAGAAAGGAGATAACAAAATTGTGTTTACACTCGTTACATGAGAAGTTGTTGTTGTAACAGAATAAGACTAGGCCTATTTATATAATACTTATACTAGACCTTAGGCTTGCTATTAACCATAGTCTTCGTAGGAACCGCCTCTTCCAAACTTATTTTGTGATTTTTTTTGGAATTGAAATTGGGAAAAACCGAAACAGAAACCTAAACCTAAACTAAAGAGTCCGCTAAGAACGATTCCAAAATCTCTAACTAAAACAAGTATTAATAACAATTCTCAAAACTCGTCATTAATTAAATACCTAGGAATCTTAAAACGATGCACATATAGTTGATTAAAGTTTAAGTACTAAAATAACACTTAATTTAGATGGATGGAATGGAGTATTAATTGGACACGAAATATACAGGGGGACAATAAAACATTCTCAGGATCTCATAACTAAGACATGCATTAAGAATGCAATTATATTAAGTTAGACTTAAGATGTTGCTTAGAAGCAAGGAAATAGACAATAAAGTGAGGTTTGAGCTGGTAACCCTATCTATCTTCTTCTATATTCCTATTTTAATAGACACTGTTTGTTGTTAATTGCTTCACTAGAGTCAAAAAGAGAGGCTTTTCTCTTCCTCTACGTTCTTAGATTTGCTTTGTGATTAAACTAAGCAAACTATATATATCTAGTTTTAAATAACAAAAAGGTATTAGCTAGAGCGCGCTAGAGAATCAATATGATGAACTTCATCACTAACATAACAGTGTGTTTGGAAAATGATTAATGGGTAGAAAGGAAAGGAAAGAAAAATATAAAAAATAATGAGAAGGAAAAGAAAGGAAGAGAATGAGAAGTAAAGAGAAAGATTTCAAAATTTTCTCTTGTTTGAATAGAAGGGAATTTTAAGAGGGAGGGAAATGAAAATTAGTTGATATTAATTTATTTATTTTTAATTTTGAATGGGTCTATTTGTAGTTTTCACCCAAATTCCACCAATTTGGTGGGATTCAATTTTTCTTCAATTTCCTTGTAATTTCCCCCTTGTTTTTGTTTAAATCCACCCAATTCCCCTCATAAAATTTAACCAAACAAGAAAACACAATTTCCTTGTAGGGATGGCAATGGGTCGGGTGATAGACGGATGGACTACATCCATCACCCGACCCGACTTTTAAAACCGATCACCCGACCCGACCCGACCCGCATCCAAGAATCAAACCACCTGAACCCGATCCACCCGACACCCGATCGAGTGATTTTTCGGGTGGACTTTTTACATTATAATTTTATAGTAAATTTGCCTATAACCTTTTTTTACCAGAGCAGCAGCCACCTCAGGAGGACCCACCTCAGGATGACCCACCTCCGCCTGAGCTAGCTCAGCAGTTTCCTTATGTGTTGAGGAACTTTGATACGCACATTGCGGAGCTGATATGGAGGAAGGCATTAGTGGACCCTCCAGAGGACGTTGTTAGGGTTTTGAGGGTTCAGACACGCCCTACACAGTTTGCGTTTTGGAGGGATCGTATTCCCAGAGGGGTCCCTGAGGAGGGTTCCTGGTTCTGGATTGCTCAGCAGACGGGGTTGACCGGTTTGCTTGATTTTCAGTTCGGCAATGCTGATCACACCCTCATTTCAGCGTTCGTTGAGCGATGGTATCCAGAGACGAACACCTTCCACTTTCCCTTCGGCGAGATAGGTCCTACGCTACATGACGTTATGATGATTCTAGGGCTGCCGATTGAGGGATTTGAGGTGACGTCACCATGGACCGGTCAGGATAGCGAGCTGGCGGAGTATGCAGCGTTGTTTGAGTTTCTCTTTGGCATTGATTCAGAGTACGATTTAGATGAGGATGATGCTGACATGGTCTGTGACCTTAGGAAGGGTTGGATCAAGCAATTTCAGCTAGGGAGGCATGTGTTGAGGATGATTGAGGAGGGTGCATATCCAGAGGATATAACAGCTGGTTTCTTGTGGCACACCATGTCGGCTAGTATTTTCGTTGACAAGTCGACGAACGAGCTGAGGACTGCGTTGTTACCTCTTTTTGTGGATTGGGAGCGTGTCGTTCATACAGCTTGGGGCATCGGGGTTCTAGCTCTCCTTTTTAGAAACCTCGGAGAGGCTTCTCGATGCAGAGCTGCACAGTTGGCCGGTTGCGCACGTCTCTTAGAGGTAGACATTTATTATAGTTCGATGAAAATTTAAATCATTAATATACGGTGTTTAATTGTTTATAACTAATGTCTTTCTTCCTCGATACGCAGGTTTGAATTTGGACGTACTTTGTATACTTCCCGGGCAACCCTAATGACATGCAAGCTTTAGTCGTGTTACCTGGTCAAAATAAATCCTAACAGACCTAAACTAGTAGTCTGGGTAAGCAGGGTCGAATCCCACATGGAGGAGTTGTTTTATCTTTGTGTTGATTAGCATGCAAAGTAACAAGGGGGGTTTTGGTTGATTGTTGTCAAACAAGTAAACAAAACAAACAAAGCAAAAAGTTTGTATTCAATTAAGGGAAAAAACACTTAGCCAAACAAATATCCACCTTCAGTTTGGTTGATTGATCATTAATTATTCCTAGTCCTCAATCCTCATAAATGTCCTAATCCCTGTTCTGAAATAGTTATCAGTCCAACTCGGCCTGGTAACCCTAACTATTAAACCAATCAAGAAACTATCAAGATAAATCTAACAGCAGAATAAGCTCAGGAATAGATAGGCTCATGCAATACTTAACAACTCGTCAGTACTTGACATGCAATTAATTCTTTTCACAATAAACATTCACAACTCGTTCCAGTAAATCGTGATTGCTACTTCTGAATTAGGGATGAATAATATTGATCTCAACAAGTTGACCAGAAAGAGGTAACTAATACTATAGATAATACTAATCTCAACTAGGTTGTCAGGCTAGGGAAACTAATATTAATAATGATAATCACAACAACTGATGAGTTAGATCCAACCAATACTATTCAAGATCTTAATCCTGCAGTATGAATAATATCGATAAAACTAGGTAGCTAATCTAGAGAAATCAATATAACTCAATTGGATGAAGCATAAAAGAATTAATAACATTCAAGGATAAAGGAAAGGAATAACCTCACAATCAAATTCAAACTTAGGCTTCAGTTGTCGGACTAAGCAAAGGTGCTTAGCTCCTCATAGTCTTCCAAAGAAAATAATATTGAATGGAAAATAGTACGTAATAGCGAATGTCGATGATACCAAGATGAATGAATGGAGGCTATGGAATTTAGGTTAAATAGACTTAACCTAAAGCCCAAGATCACAAACCTCATCTAAAAGGAAATAAAACTAAAGTATCGAAATATAAAAGAATAAAAATCGGAAAAAAAAATTAAAATAAGAAAACTCGGAAAAGCTTCGCGGGTCGCCTCCGTGTGCTTCCGCGGTCGCGGCACCAATTCCGTGGTCGCGGAAAATAGGAATCTGCTCTCGACTTTGCACATCATAAGAATTTTCCGCGGGCGCGGCCAGATTTCCGCGGTCGCGGAAGTGGCACTCGTTTGCTCCGCGCTCTGTCTTTCGCCGCGGCTGCATCGTGACTTCGTCCTTGATCGCGGTTGGTTGTGATACCCCGTATTTTTATAAGGTTATTTTGGGAATTATGGAATTTTCCCGGGTACCCGTTGTGTACGTCGGATTTAATTCAAGTAGCTTGAGACATTCTGTAATGTGCTCTGTATCTATAATATTTTTCTCAGTGAAATAATATACAGATAACATGCCTTGGATTTTAATTGTCGTTCACATACGATAATTGTTATCCCGACTTAATGTCATGTTCGTTCAAAGCTGAACGGGCGGGAAAAAGGTGTCACGGCGACCGCCGTAAAGTCGCGGCGACCGCCGTCGTGAGACCCAAGCACGGCGACCGCCGTCCCAATGCTCGAGGAGGCAGCTGGTGTGTCATGCCACGGCGACCGCCGTAAATTACGACGCCCGCCGTAACGGCAGTCATCGTTGTCCGGCAGTCCTTGCCCGATGGTCGTCGACGCGATTTCCGGCGAGCGCCGAACTAGCTGTAGGCCCATCTTCTTCGTGCTCCAGACGCTTTGGCTATAAAAGGGGGTGTTGGGGGAGAGATTTGAGCCATCCCAAACACCGAACCTCTGCCAAAATTGCCTCTCGCCGGAGTTGTGCCTTCGCCGGAATTTTTGAAGGTCTCGCCGGTGTTGCTTTGGTGTGGTTCCTGAGTGCCTTTGTGAAGCTTTTGGTTAGCCTTGGAGGTTAGAAGCCAAAGCTAGTCGAAGGAGGCCGAACCGCTCGTGTTTTTGGGTGAGTTTTCTCTCATTTCAGTCGGTCGTGTTCTTCACGGCGACCGCCGTGATGAATACGGCGACCGCCGCCAAGAACGGCGACCGCCGCCAAGAACAGCGACCGCCGCCAGTGCCCAGAACGCCTTCGTGGCTTTGGCTTGGTCGGTTGTCGTCGTGGCGTCTTTCCTTTCGTGTTCTTTCGCCGTGTTTAGATTCGTACTGTTTTTGTCGGATCTAACTTAGGGTTCTTTTTATGGGTCGACTCGAAGGTCGTTGTGCTGTCAGAGCTATACCGTGTCGAGCCCGGAATCCAGTGACGTCTTTAGACTATTCTGCGGAGTAAGGCAAGTGGCGGTTCGCTCTTGCTCTTTCGTTTCATATTTACATTAATTATCAGTAGTTTATCTGAGTAATTAATTTGGAATGAATATTCTGTTTGTCTGGAAACGGTTTTGATAAACTGTTTTGAAAATCATATAATAGGTTGTATATCTGTTAGAACAACGCTATTATCTGTGATCGCCTTTCGGGCCTTTATGTGGATTTATCCTGTAAATGTGGTGGTGCTGTAACTGTTTAGTTAGCACTGTTAGATAGGAACGTCACTCGGACTCTGTCCAGTCGTTTCTTTATAATCTGGTATCGGGATGGCTCGTCCCCATCTGGTACTATTCTATGATCATGATCGGTCTCTTACACATGTGTGTAGAGACAGGACAGTTAGCTGGTGTCACAAACCTTTCGGTATACGTCACTCTCGACGAAATGTATACTAAGATGTGTCGTCCCACTGGTGGGGTACACATGTAAAAGTCTATAACGTGATGTGTGTTTTTGAAACATAAATCAGATAAGTGCTACCTTGACGCACGTAATTAATACACCTTGGGCGAGTAGTGCAGCTAAGTTCAGTGCAGCTAGGAAAACTCGTCTCGACTTGAATGTAGTACGTTCTCTTTCCAATCTGGATTCGCTGTAGGCGATGAGGTTGGTCGTGAACCGAAGCATCTCAGTCAGTTTTAAATCACTGTTGAATGATTCTGTAATATTCCAGATTTGTCATTACTTCCTTAAAGACTCATTTCCGTTGGAGTCTTCTTTCGAGTCGATTTCTGTGAAGATTCAGTCTTCCAGAATCTTCTCCTGTGCATACCTCTTGTTTACTCCAGTAGGAATATGATGGTTGACTACCGTATCGGTTATTATCCGAGAAGCGATGAGTCTAACCTAATATGACTGCTTCGAACCAGTCTGCTTGTACCCTTGCTAGTCTATTCAGTTAGACTAACCAACCAATGTTTTCCCTTGCATGGTTGGCTGGTGTCATCCGTTCGATTCGGCACATCAGTTAAGAAGTAGCTCAGAAGATTAGAAGGACTATGGAGTCGGCGGTGGTTTTTGAATGTTTTAATTATTTCTTTAATCAGGTTATGATCCTTTGGACAATAACTCCGATTGTAACTTACTTTCTTAGTCTTCCGCTGTGTTTGGTTTAAACTATGTTTTGACCTATTCAGGATTGGGTTGTAATCCCATAACTCTTGTTTCCTCGACAATGTTATGTTTTGGAATTTAATGCTTGATCTTTGTGTATCAATTGCATTTCATAAATTGTATTTATTTGGTAAAGCCTTGGGTGATCTCGGTAAAGAACACTGGGGTCACTGGCGGTAATACCTTTCCAAAAGGGTTAAGTTTTGGGGGTGTTACAGTTGTGGTATCAGATCAAAAAGTTTTTAAAACGGGTTTGGGATTTTATAAATCATTTATCCGTTTTCGAAATGCTTTAAAGAGGGCTCTGTATTTTCAAAGTGAAAAGAATTAAAAAAAAAAAACACCGTTCATAGTCGTGTCTTCTTTATAGTCTGATATAATAAGCTTGCTTCTATGTCTAGAAAGACTAATTCCTTCCTTATTGTTCGATAGGATGGGTGTCTGCTTTTCTATTGGTAAGGGGTCGGAAGACGCCAAGTCGGATCAGCCGAGGCTAGATTTTCCATTACCTCAGCGATGTTTCGAGGTTGGAGGCCCGAGTAGCCCACCCGAAGACGTCAAGCACGTTCTCCCCGAGTCAGTTGTCCTTGTAGCCAGGAATGCTATGGTCCCTAGACCTGCACCTGTGCCGCCACCAAGGGTGGAGGAAGTACGAGAATGGGAGCAGGAAGATGAGTTATCAAGGTACGAACAAGGGGTTTACCAAGACGACTTTCTGCTGGGACCAATTCCCGAGGAGATCGAGTACGAAGACGAGGAAGAGGAGATGCTGGAGGTAGATCCTGTCGAGGACGAGGATATGATCGAGGATGATTCCGAGGATGAGGATCCCATCGAGGATGATCCCGAGGATGAGGATCCCATCGAGGATGATCCCGAGGAAGAGGATCCCATAGAGGATGATCCAGAAGAGGATCCAGAGTTGGACCTTGGAGGGCAGAATCAGGAGCTCGGTACAGGATTGTCACCAGTGCCAGAGTACGCACCCATGTCAGAAGCTGATTGGGAGGCACTGTATACCGAGTACAGTATTGAGAGAAGTGACAGGGAATCTCAGCCTATCCCTACTCCAAGGAGATGGAGGTCGGAATCCGAGCTGCAGGAGATTCTCCGCCAGAGCGAGGTAATCTCCGCAGAACATCAGCGTCAGAGGGATGAGTTGACCGCCAGTACTCAGAGGAGGGCTGGAATAGGAGGACCAGTCATGGACGACCCATACTTTACCATGACTGAGCTAGGACTATGTGCTTCAGGGTCAAGCAGGGTGCGAAACCCATCGCCAGAGCTCGATGGTGAACCTAGCCCGAAGAGACCATGCACGAGTAGCCAGTCGTATGGGAGACGTTTTGGAACGCCTTGAGGAGGAGTGGCGTTGCCTATCGTAGTAGTTTCGTTTCTTAGTATTCCAAGTTGTACTTTGTGTAATATTTCAGTATTGCGGCAAGTACTCTGAGAAACACTTATATCTTCGAACAATGTTGTCCTAACGCTCGAATGATAAACTTATGCGTAACTTGTGTAAGAATTCGAAGGTTCATCTATGAAATACCAAGTTGATCTATTCTGAGTAATTTATTTACGTTGGTATATTGCATAAGTATATTGCATAATATTAATGTATTGAATGCTTGGAATTTGATCGGTAAATAGATGGTGAACCCAAGAAGCACGAGGAATTCGACTCGAGCCGGTGCTGGGACTAGCCAAAACCCCAGACCAGCAGGAAGAAGTGTTCAGGATGAACACGAGTCTGAGTCTCGCGTCCAGCAGAGGCGTGAAGGTCAGGATCAGACCCAAGCGCCGACGCTGTTTGACGCCGCAGCTGTTGAGGCGATCCGAGGGATCGTGATACAGGCTATTACAGATGTCTTGAGACCAAGTGCGCCTCAAGCACAAGAAGTGCCTATTCATGCAGCGGTTCCTGATGTTGTGGAACCCAGAAACCCCGTGATTCAGGAGACTGCCGTTAGGGCGAGGGACAGCTATGGTCGCGCTCTTAAGACCATTACTTCCATGAGACCCGACTGCTATAACGGGAAAGGGGAGCCAGTGGCAGTGACTCATTGGTTCTCCCATATGAAGAGGCTGTTCAGGAACGTGGAGTGTACGGAGGCCGAGAAGGTCCATATCGCGTCTCTTCAGCTGAAGGAGGAGGCTAGCGAGTGGTGGGAGAGCACTGGTTTGGCTGAGAGCCTAGTGTTGACTTGGTCGATGTTCAAGACCAAGATGGTTGATCGCTTTTTCTCTCGTGCTATGAGAGAGGAGAAGCATAAAGAGTTCTTGTACCATCAGACTGATGGTCTGAGAGTGACCGAGTTGGCATCTAAGTTCAACCATCTTCTACAGTACGCCACTGCCGAGATCACCAGCGAGGCTCAAAAGATCTGGTACTTCCACGAGTGGATGAACCCGGATATCAAGCCATTAATGGTGCACCACACATGCTCTACCTTGGAGCAGTATGTGGATTGTGCCTATAAGCTGGAGGTAACTCTTGAGGAATCGACCAAGAGGCGCAACCGACAGAAGTCGATGCAGAATCAGAACCAGGGAGGTGGTTTTAAGCGCCCTGCGCCACCGTCTAACTTCGCCAAATCCGGCAGAGCTAAGACGGAGATGACGCAAGGAGGATCGACTCAGCAGTCAGGGCATACCAGGAGTTCAGTTCAGTGTTATAACTGCGGTACTGCTGGGCACAAGAGCACTGAGTGTCGAAAGGAGAGGAGGCCATGCTTTAGGTGTGGACGTGATGGTCATCTGTAAAAGTTCTGCAAGCAGGGGAAGCAGAAGGGAGTAGAGTCGCAGCAAGGGTCAGTTCATCAGAGCAACCGACCTAGGTTTAAGCCTGCCGAGACTCCTAGCCCTTCAGTGCAGACGACTGCTCAGAACAGGGGAAAGGCCCCAGCTGTTTCTGGAAGTCAGGGCCAACGCTTGTACGAGATGCGTGAGGCAGATGGACCCAACGCTCCGATTGCTCAAGGTACTCTATACCTTCACTCTATTTCAGTGTGCATTCTGTTTGATTCTGGTGCTACGCATTCCTTTATTTCGGATAGCTGTGTTAGCAAGTTAGACTTAGTGTGCAATGATTCGTGCGACCCTTTCGTCGTTAATCTTCCTAATGGAGAACGTTTGGTGGGAACCAAGCATTTGTCCGACTTTCCGATTACCATTCAGGGTAAGGAATTCGAGGCAGATTTAATCTGTATAGCCATGGCTCCATACGACATTATTCTCGGTATGGATTGGCTGATGCGTCACAAGGCGGTGATCGACTTCAGTTCAAGAACGGTGACGGTGTCATCCGGGGGCCAATTCGTGTGCAAGTTCAAAGGTCGAAATGACGCTGATAACGGCAAGCTGATCAATGCGATGACTGCGTTTAAGCTACTATGACAAGGATGTGTCGGGTACCTTTGCTACTTAGATTCGCCAGAGGGGGATGGACCTGAGGTTCTTGATATTCCTATAGTTAGGGAATTTTCGGATGTCTTTCCGGAAGAAATTCCTGGATTACCCCCGAATCGTGACGTAGAGTTTTCAATTGATCTCGAGCCTGGTACGGTGCCGATTTCCAAATCATCGTATCGGATGGCTCCGGCTGAGATGCAAGAATTGAAGAGTCAACTTGAAGATCTTCTTGATAAAGGTTATGTCAGGCCGAGTGCATCGCCGTGGGGTGCCCCGGTTTTATTCGTCAAAAAGAAGGACGGATCGTTCCGACTTTGTATCGACTATCGAGAGTTGAACAAGGTGACGATCAAGAACAAGTATCCTTTGCCTAGGATTGATGACTTGTTGGACCAATTGCAGGGAGCAAAGGTGTTCTCCAAGATAGACTTAAGATCTGGGTATCATCAACTCAGGATTCGGGAGCAGGACATTCCTAGAACTGCGTTTAGGACCAGATATGGTCATTACGAGTTCGTAGTGATGCCTTTTGGGCTTACAAATGCTCCAGTTGTCTTTATGGATTTGATGAACCGATGTTTTCACCAGTACTTGGATAAGTTCGTGGTGGTCTTCATAGACGACATCTTGATCTATTCTCCGAATGAAGAAGTCCACGAGGAACATCTACGGATTTCCTTGTCGATCCTTAGACAACATCAGCTTTATGCTAAATTGTCTAAATGTGAATTCTGGATGAAGGAAGTGGCTTTCTTAGGCCACGTGATCAATAAAAATGGGGTTATGGTTGATCCCCAAAAGATTGAAGCTGTGGCTAAGTGGACACAGCCCCAAAGCGTGAAAGAGGTGCGCAGTTTTCTTGGACTTGCCGGGTATTATAGAAGGTTCGTAGAAGGATTTTCAAAGATCGCTCTACCTATGACCAATCTACTTCGTAAAGTCCACAAGAAGTTTATCTGGAATGACAAGTGCGAGGTCAGTTTCCAGGAGTTGAAGCGACGGTTGACCTCGGCACCCGTGTTAGCACTCCCAGAGGGGAATGACGATTATGTGGTCTATAGTGATGCTTCCAAGTGTGGTCTTGGTTGTGTTTTGATGCAAAGGGGCAGAGTCATTGCTTACGCATCTAGACAACTCAAGACTTATAAAGAAAACTATCCGACCCACGATCTTGAGTTAGCAGCGGTTGTCTTTGCGCTGAAGATTTAGAGGCATTACCTCTACGGTATAAGATGCCAAGTCTTCACCGACCACAAAAGTATCAAGTATATATTTACTCAGAAGGAGTTAAATATGAGACAACGCCGCTGGCTAGAGTTGCTCAAGGACTACGACATGGAGTTGTTGTATCATCCGGGCAAGGCTAATGTAGTAGCTGATGCGCTAAGCCGGAAGACAACGCACGAGACTGTGGTTGCGTTGCTTACTGCTCAGACCAAGCTAAACCAAGAGTCATGCGACATTGAAGTCTTGTATGACCAGCGTAGAGGGTACCTGAGTATGATGGAAATTCAGGCTACACTGCTGGATCAAATCAAAGAAAAGCAAGTCGATGACATCATCTTGGTAAAGTTAAGCAGTGAAGTGATGGATGGGAAAGCTCCCAGTTTTGTGGTTCAGGATGATGGATCACTTTGGTTTCAGGATCGGATCTGTGTGCCTGACACAGAAGGTCTTCGTCAGTTGGTGATGAGAGAAGCTCATTCATCTGCTTATTCTGTGCATCCTGGCTCTAGCAAGATGTACAAGGATCTCAGGAAGAAGTTTTGGTGGCCAAATATGAAGTGGGACGTAGCAGACTTTGTGGCAAAGTGCTTAACTTGCCAGAAGGTCAAGATCGAACACCGCAGACCAGGTGGTGAGATGCTACCTCTCCCCGTGCCAGAATGGAAATGGGAGGACATTTCCATGGACTTCGTCACTGGGCTACCCAAGACTCGAGGTCAAAGAGATGCTATCTGGGTAATTGTGGATAGGCTTACGAAGAGTGCTCATTTCATAGCCATCAAGACCACATGGGAAACCCAAAAGCTAGCCGAAGTTTACCAGAAGGAGATTGTCCGCTTACATGTCATTCCTAAGACCATTGTATCGGACCGAGATGGCCGTTTCATGTCAAGATTCTGGAAGGAACTTCATAAGGCTATGGGAACCGAGTTGAGGTTCAGTACAACGTTTCATACTCAGACAGATGGCCAGTCTGAAAGGACCATCCAGACTCTGGAGGATATGCTTAGAGCTTGTGTGCTCGATCGTCCGACTAGCTGGGAGGACAGCTTGAGTCTGATTGAGTTCACGTACAACAATAGCTGGCATGCTACAATCAAGATGGCTCCGTTTGAAGCTTTGTATGGTCGCAGATGCAGATCTCCGATTTGTTGGGACGATAATGCCGACAAAATTCTGCTTGGACCAGAGTTGGTCGAAAGGACGGCTTCAGACATTGCTTTGATTAGACAAAGAATGTTGACCGCTCAGAGTCGACAGAAGTCCTACGCAGATCGGAAGCGCAGGACTGTCGAGTTCGAGGTCGGTGATAAGGTTTTTGTCAAGGTGTCACCTTCCAAAGGAGTTTTCAGATTTGGTAAGCGTGGAAAGCTTAACCCTCGCTACGTGGGACCATTCGAGATTCTGGATAGAGTGGGATCTCTAGCGTACCGTTTGGCGTTGCCACCATCGGCTCACCCGGTGCATAATGTGTTCCACGTGTCTTTACTCAGAAAGTATGTACCAGATGAGTCTCATGTACTTAGCTACGAGGACATCGAGATCCAAGCTAATGGTACTTATGAAGAGTTGCTCGTGCGCATTTTGGAGCGTCGGGAGAAGCATTTGTGCAACAAGATCGTACCTTTGGTACGAGTGCTGTGGTCCAAGTCAGGGACCGAAGAAGTTACTTGGGAGACGTGGGAAACCGAGTCAGATATGCTCATGCGTTTTCCCGAGTTATTCTCGACCTAAGTTTCAGGGTCGAAACTTCTTGTAAGGGGGAGGAGATGTGATACCCCGTATTTTTGTAAGGTTATTTTGGGAATTATGGAATTTTCCCGGGTACCCGTTGTGTACGTCGGATTTAATTCAAGTAGCTTGAGACATTCTGTAATGTGCTCTGTATCTATAATATTTTTCTCAGTGAAATAATATACAGATAACATAACTTGGATTTTAATTGTCGTTCGCATACGATAATTGTTATCCCGGCTTAATGTCATGTTCGTTCAAAGCTGAACGGGCGGGAAAAAGGTGTCACGGCGACCGCCGTAAAGTCACGGCGACCGCCGTCGTGAGACCCAAGCACGGCGACCGCCGTAAAGTCACGGCGCCCGCCGTCCCAACGCTCGAGGAGGCAGCTGGTGTGTCATGCCACGGCGACCGCCGTAAATTACGGCGCCCGCCGTAACGGCAGTCATCGTTGTCCGGCAGTCCTTGCCCGATGGTCGTCGACGCGATTTCCGGTGAGCGCCGAACTAGCTGTAGGCCCATCTTCTTCGTGCTCCAGACGCTTTGGCTATAAAAGGGGGTGTTGGGGGAGAGATTTGAGCCATCCCAAACACCGAACCTCTGCCAAAATTGCCTCTCGCCGGAGTTGTGCCTTCGCCGGAATTTTTGAAGGTCTCGTCGGTGTTGCTTTGGTATGGTTCCTGAGTGCCTTTGTTAAGCTTTTGGTTAGCCTTGGAGGTTAGAAGCCAAAGCTAGTCGAAGGAGGCCGAACCGCTCGTGTTTTTGGGTGAGTTTTCTCTCGTTTCAGTCGGCCGTGTTCTTCACGGCGACCGCCGTGATGAATACGGCGACCGCCGCCAAGAACAGCGACCGCCGCCAGTGCCCAGAATGCCTTCGTGGCTTTGGCTTGGTCGGTTGTCGTCGTGGCGTCTTTCCTTTCGTGTTCTTTCGCCGTGTTTAGATTCGTACTATTTTTGTCGGATCTAACTTAGGGTTCCTTTTATGGGTCGACTCGAAGGTCGTTGTGCTGTCAGAGCTATACCGTGTCGAGCCCGGAATCCAGTGACGTCTTTAGACTATTCTGCAGAGTAAGGCAAGTGGCGGTTCGCTCTTGCTCTTTCGTTCCATATTTACATTAATTATCAGTAGTTTATCTGAGTAATTAATTTGGAATGAATATTCTGTTTGTCTGGAAACGGTTTTGATAAACTGTTTTGAAAATCATATAATAGGTTGTATATCTGTTAGAACAACGCTATTATCTGTGATTGCCTTTCGGGCCTTTATGTGGATTTATCCTGTAAATGTGGTGGTGCTGTAACTGTTTAGTTAGCACTGTTAGATAGGAACGTCACTCGGACTCTGTCCAGTCGTTTCTTTATAATCTGGTATCGGGATGGCTCGTCCCCATCTGGTACTATTCTATGATCATGATCGGTCTCTTACACATGTGTGTAGAGACAGGACACTTAGCTGGTGTCACAAACCTTTCGGTATACGTCACTCTCGACGAAACGTATACTAAGATGTGTCGTCCCACTAGTGGGGTACACATGTAAAAGTCTATAACGTGATGTGTGTTTTTGAAACATAAATCAGATAAGTGCTACCTTGACGCACATAATTAATACACCTTGGGCGAGTAGTGCAGCTAAGTTCAGTGCAGCTAGGAAAACTCGTCTCGACTTGAATATAGTACGTTCTCTTTCCAATCTGGATTCGCTGTAGGCGATGAGGTTGGTCGTGAACCGAAGCATCTCAGTCAGTTTTAAATCACTGTTGAATGATTTTGTAATATTCCAGATTTGTCATTACTTCCTTAAAGACTCATTTCCGTTGGAGTCTTCTTTCGAGTCGATTTCTGTGAAGATTCAGTCTTCCAGAATCTTCTCCTGTGCATACCTCTTGTTTACTCTAGTAGGAATATGATGGTCGACTACCGTATCGGTTATTATCCGAGAAGTGATGAGTCTAACCTAATATGACTGCTTCGAACCAGTCTGCTTGTACCCTTGCTAGTCTATTCAGTTAGACTAACCAACCAATGTTTTCCCTTGCATGGTTGGCTGGTGTCATCCATTCGATTCGGCACATCAGTTAAGAAGTAGCTCAGAAGATTAGAAGGACTATGGAGTCGGCGGTGGTTTTTGAATGTTTTAATTATTTCTTTAATCAGGTTATGATCCTTTGGACAATAACTCCGATTATAACTTACTTTCTTAGTCTTCCGCTGTGTTTGGTTTAAACTATGTTTTGACCTATTCGGGATTGGGTTGTAATCCCGTAACTCTTGTTTCCTCGATAATGTTATGTTTTGGAATTTAATGCTTGATCTTTGTGTATCAATTGCATTTCATAAATTGTATTTATTTGGTAAAGCCTTGGGTGATCTCGGTAAGGAACACTGGGGTCACTGGCGGTAATACCTTTCCAAAAGGATTAAGTTTTGGGGGTGTTACAGGTTGGTCACGGCAACCCTTATCTTCTCCTTCCTTGCTCATTTGTGTGGCTCTTCTTCTATCCTTCTTCGTCTCCTCAAGTGGTTTACTCCTCGTCTTCTGGATGTCTTCAATTAGCTTCTCCAAACCACCATATTCACACTTCTTCTCTCCAACTCCATATTCCACAGTTGTGCTCTAAATCCCTACAAATGGCACCCAAAACACCGGTAACGATCCCTAGTTAAACCCTAAAAAATAGTGCTGATCACCTAACCTCAAGGAAGGTGCAGACGACGACCTTCGACGCGCTGCACGATATTGCATTGGCCGGACCCCTGTCCATTTAAGTCGCAACCAGTTACACTATAGACGGATACTGGACGAGTATAGGCCAGAGGATGTACGTATTCTTATTCCATTTTAATATACTATAAGATAGGCTTAATGAATTAATATATGTTTTGTATTTTGGGGTTAATTGCAGATACGGTGGATGCCATATGAAGGTCTTGATTTCCGAGGTGCTCATAGGGCCTCCACGTATCGAGGGACTATTCGTTTTCTCGGTATAGAGGAGTCATACATGCCAGATAGGCTTACCCAACAGTTCGGTTATCGACAGAGCAGGCCCCTCGATATCATAGAGCCTCGTGTTGCATTGCGTCCTCATGATTTTAGGGGGACGAGGCGATACCAATTGTACTTTGACTCGCATTGGCACAAGTGGGACCAACTTGAGCATCATCTTTGCCCCTACATCTTGATGAGTCCTCTTGCCACGATGGCTTGGGATGTCGACGATGCGTACCTGGACTGGTATCTACAAGTGTTGCATCCTTACGTGAGTCCGCATGCGCCAGTCCAGCCTCGTATTTGTAGAGGCCCACCTCCGGCTATCAACTTGCAAAGGGTATATAGTTGTCCCATTTTATTCTTATTAATTATTTTAGGAAATTCCATGTATTTAAAATGTTTGTTTTCATTTGCAGCGTGTGGCGATGGGCAAGGCCTTTCTTCAGGAGATTATAGAGGCAGGTGGTGGTGATTTGCGACACTTTCAACATATATATGACATACTTGCCAGCGACGTCATCCCTATAGCTCCTCCGCTTGTACCGGCATCATAGATGTCTTCCCATCCCTCTACTGCAGGCGAGTCTATATTTGATAAAGAGAAGGCCGAATCATCTAGGATGGTAGAAGAGCGTGCAACAGCTCAGCAGGCAGCGTCTCAACCTATGCCGATGGATCCTCCAGATTGGGCACTAGGCGTGGATTCGGGTTTAGGTGTGTCCTTGGGTAGTGATTCTGAGAGTTTAGATGTGGAGGAGTGACTTTTGTAGTGACTTTTGTAAAATATTTATTTCTAGTTTGACTTCTTTGTTCATCCATATTGTTTTTTTTTAGATTTTCGGTCGGTTATTTCTACAACAAATCGATGATCAATTACTTCATAGAATACAATCCAACATTTGCTGATCTTGAGGAGGGTTTTTCTTCACCACCGAACTTGAATGGCTCATTGGGTGTGGAAGAGATGAATTTGGTTGTGGTATTTATAGGCATGATGGACGGCACGAGGTGCAGCCCAAATAACTATTCTAGGCGGCACATGGTGCAGCCCACACATATGATTTATATCACATCTGGACGGCACCTGGTGCAGCCCAACCACACTTGGGTCCTTGTATGGGCGGCACATGGTACAGCCCATACATATGATTATATCCTATAGTTATATAACATATGATTATATCCTATGGTTATATAACATATGGTTATATCCTATGATATGGTTATATCCTATGGTTATATAACATATGATTATATCCTATAGTTATATAACATATGATTATATCCTATAGTTATATAACATATGATTATATCCTATAGTTATATAACATATGATTATATCCTATAGTTATATAACATATGATTATATCATATAGTTATATAACATATGGTTATACCCTATTTATATCCTATAGTTATATAACATATGATTATATCTTATAGTTATATAACATATGATTATATCCTATAGTTATATAACATATGATTATATCCTATAGTTATATAACATATGGCACTCACCTTTGCTGTTGAGACTTCACTGCGAGGTCTTCCGCTAGAAGGACATCATTTCGATTCTACAGTCGATTTTGATCCCACGGAGGATTTCACATTGGCCATCTCTTTCTCTGCAGCCGCATCATCCTCTTCCGCTCCCAGCTCCTCATCCATATCCTTCATATTCTGCTTCTCCTTCATCTTCTTACTTTTCGCATCCACATGCTCGTCCCAACCCATATTCCTCTTGGTGCCGGTATTTCTCGCATTCATCCTAGGCCTCCCCTTCTTGGTCTCACCACGAGGCGGGTCTTCAATCTGGCACGATGTAGGGTCATCAATCTCACGCCACTTTTCCGCCATCTTCTTCAACCTAAATCCATCAACTTTCCCACAAAAGAACTCTTCAAAGAAGTCCTACACCGTGACATTATCCGATGTGATTGCAACACCATCATCGACATCAAGATCCTTAGCATCCACCCCTTCCCATCTGATCTGCTTCCAGAAAATATAAACTTCTTCAGGCACCAACGGGTAACCCGTCTCCACATAGACCTTAATTGTGTGTGGGCAAGACAGTCCTAGTGTGGACTTCCACCAAAAATTATCACATTTGTCCCCAAATTTTCCCTCATTTGCTAACACAGCTTGGGCATACAACATTCTCAAGCATTTCTCAGAGCACTTTTCAAGGATGCGCTTGAAGAAGACATTAACCCACTCAGGGCCATTTACTATCTTCATGGGAAAGGCAGTGCAGTTCTTGGTCATCTCAAATCGGATCTTTCGATGCTGATCAACAAACATGTTGTCGATGTGTTGCACAATTGTGTCGAAGCCTCCAACGGATGTCTCAATCATGTCCTTAAGCATAGAGTGCTGACCCTCAACCCTGAAAATAATACAATCGTTTACGTTTTACTAAATGAATTTTAAAACCCAGTTTGATTGTAAATGTTTGTATGAAAGTTACCTGTTTGATGTTCTTGTGGCAAAATGGAGAACATCATCGCACCATGCCGCAACTAGCTTTTTCTTATGGAGATTAAACCAAGTTTCCTCGACATATCTCACAAGGCCTTCATTCCCTTTCTCATTAAAGTGAGCAAGTCGCTCTCCATACTCCTCCTTTGTATGCGACATCATCACCCGACGAACACTTCCCAAGAATTTATTCTCGTCAATGTTCATCGACTTAGCATATGCCTTCACATTGCGGTCTACATGGACCTGACACAAATGATGCCGAACCTTCGAAAACACCTTATCGGCGGCCTTGATCAGGCCTAGCTCTCGATCAGACATGATGCATACGAGACTTTTCCCCCCGAACAACCACTTCAATCGTGTCAATGCCCATGCATAGTGGCTTGCCGTCTCCCTTTCCATGAACGCCAGAGCAATGCAATATGTGAAGTTGGTGCAAGTAAACCCAACAATCTGGAATAGTGGCATACCGTACCTATAAATGCAACACAAAAAATACTTCAAACCCGCCCAAAATACCATTATCTACTCATAATAATAAAACGAGTAAGGTTTACCTGTTGGTTTTGTACGTCGAATCCATGATGACGACATTAGGGAACATGCACAACAAATATCGAGCGTCTGGATGAGAAACAAACAAGCACGACAATACCTCCTTCCCATCTTCCCTCGTTTTAGTAGCGGTGTCCAACAAATAGCCGTTGTCCTTCAAAAACCCCAATGACCATTGTGTCACATTCAGATTGCCCAGGGATTTCAACCTCTTCTTAGCCCTAACAGTGTACACTTGCCTCCTCGATACCGTTGAAGCCGTATATTCATTCCTAATCTGTGTAGAAATAACCTTGGGTCTTGCACCCGCCACAGTATCAATCATCACTTTTCTACGTTGCTCCTTCGTAAGTCGGGAAGCAAATGCATGGCCAATCAAGGTGGTCGAAAGCATATGGTTATGGCATCCTCTAACAACCGATATGGTCCACCCAGGAGCTCTAATAGCATTTCCTTCCCTAAAAATACCATGCAACAAAAAGGGACAACCCTTCTTCTTTGACCTAGCTTTATTCACTCGTATCAGGCTGACCTTTTTACCATCGACTGACTTCTTTTTCTTGTCGGGCCTAGGTAACCCGGATCTCTCACAATGAAATATAATCCTTCTAGGCTTTGATGATTTAGTAGTGATCAACATAAAAGTACTAAAACCGACCTTTTGAACCCACTCCCTCAATCCCTTCATACTCGGAAATATCTCATTAGTAGTAAAATGGGATGAGAAGTCGATTGCTATAAATTCATCATCACTAGAATCACCCTATTTATATACAAAAATTAGTACATTAGAGACTAATTAATAATTAAATTTATACAAATTAATATACAAAAATTATGCATTATTTCTAAACATTATACGTACATAAATCTATGTTATTTCTAGACATTATACATACATGCATATAGTTTATTATGAAAACATTCAACATTTCAAACACTTAGTATTTACATTTATTATGAAAAAACAATCATTTTATATATACAGTTAATATCTAATCACTTTATAAAATAAAAAATATTACGTACCCTGAAGTACTGAGGAGAAATCGGCGACTGAAAATCAACTTCATCATCTAGAGACGTGGGCGCGCTCGAAGACGACTCCGACATATATATAGCCGGAAAATTACAATGGGTTTGAAGTTTTTTTTTCGTTGTATTTCAATGGTGGTACAACTACTATTACATCTCCCATATATATAGCCGGCCACATGACCGTTTAGACTAAAACGGGATAATTCTGGGCGGCACTATGTGCATCCCAAATTGACCATTAAATTTCAATCGTACCCTCCCTGGGCTGCACCTAGTGCCGTCCAGAAACCGGTTTCATTGAACCGGTTTTCTTGACGGCAATTCGTGCCGCCCAAAAACCCTTTTTTCCATAAAAATCCGGTTCACTAAACCGAATTTTTAATAAATCAAATTAAATCATAATTTTTAAAAAAAAAATAAATCCATCTTGAACGGCACCTAGTACAGCCCCAAAAAATCGGATTTTCTGGACTGCACTAGATGCCGCCCAGAATGGAGTGCGAAGTTTAACAAAACGGAGTGTCCTGTTTTTTTCGCTTGGGGCGGATCTGAACAAAATACACATATTATGTTGAATTTACGGATCAGATCAAGTTTTGACAGGACTTGTTCTGAGGCAGAGATGAGATTCCAACATTATTAGATTGCTTAATTTTAAACATTCAATTTTTATCTAGTCATCATACAATTCATAGTAGTATGTGCAATTTTGATCAAAATTTTCACTTCCGCTAACTTACATTTTGAATGTAATATAACTTTCAAAACCAAATGTTAATTTATAATGCTTTTACTTTTTACCCATATAAATTGACGGGTTTTAAACCAAAAAACATGTTTGACTTAAGTGATGATCAAAAGAATAAACAAATTCTTGATGGTTTAGGGGTAGTTATTTAAAAATAGGAATGACTAGTACAATTTACCCAAACACAAATGCTGAGCATCATGCAAATTAAATTGCACATGATTTGGACACAACTTTTCGATGGTTTAATTTGGACACAACCTAATATTACAAGTTTGGTTTATAACTAGTTTGATTTCCGAAGTAGTCTATATGGATTCGATATATAAATTATATAATTGATTATCATACCTAAACGGAAGATCGAATGAAAAATAAATATTTTTTTATAGAAAGTAAGAAATATTTCAATGTTGTATTTTTAAGTGAATATAATTATAATAAGTATGTATTATTAAAAATTACGTATATCTTATATGTTTTTCTTTTAAAATTGAATAATATGAATCGTTACGATATAAATTAAAAGAAATGTGCGATCTCAAAGACATTTTTTTATGAAATTTCCATACTCAATAAATTGTCCAAGTTTATATCAGATTTGTACTTCAACTCTGATAAAAATTATATTTCTATTACAATCTTCTAATATATCTTTATTTATTTTCTCATAGCCTTATTTTTTTCATTCACCCGATATATAGAACTTCTGACGTAAGCCCACATGTCTAGAACATCTCTCGCTTGCGCCTTGCATGCTCTTTCAATTCTGTAGAGCTTCCGAAGAGCGTACGAGCGCCAAGCGAAAACCTTCAAATTGGAGGCTACTCTTGTTGCAATCTCACGTCAAACCCTAATTTCACGAGGTATTTTGCTGATCTTTCTTCCATTTCTAATGCGAATGCTTCTTCATTCACCTGCTTACTTTAATCGACCGTTTCTTGCATGCTTGCCGGAATTCGACGATCACTTGTCCGTTTTACTTACCTTCAGCCAATTCCTCTTTCATTTCGGTAACGTTGCTTGCGATTTCTGTTTGCCTTTTTGGTAGCATTGCATTTGCATCCCCTTCGTGGTTTCAAGTTCTTGAATTGATTATGAGGCGTTAAAGAAATGAATTTGGTTATGAGGCTTGGATGTTGAGCTTTGAATGAGTTATTCAAGGTTTGGATATAATACTTTCTTTTAGTACGGAGAATTGTAAACTTTCTCGCTTCTTTCTATGTTCCGAATTTTTCATGTCTGCTTGGTTGTTCTGTAAAATGCGATTTTCCAGGTCTTTTGAACTATTTGCTTCTTTTTGTAGTTTGTGGATGTTGAGAATTTGAGGGTCTGGTGTTTTTAAGCCGGAAATCTTGCATGTTGGTTAAGTTGATGAATTTCGTTAAGTGTGAGATTAGGCATGTTGTAAAATTTGGGAATTTCTTAGTAAAAAGCATTGCAAGTGTCTACTTGTTTGTTTGTGCTTCTGGAGGTGCATGATGAATTTAGGAGTTATGTTATCAGGTGCTTGTGCTTGGATGTGAATATATATATATGTGTTCTGTGGAATTGTTCATCATAATTGAACACAGAACACCCCTTTTTTAGGAATTAAGGTATCTTCTGTAAGCTGTTTGTGATGATGTAATTGAGTTGTTAGTTAGGTCGAATCAAGTTTGCTACTAGCTTCAATTCAACAAAAAATATATATTGTTTTATCAGAACCTTGTTCCGCCAAAGAAATTTGCTTTGCATGGCAGTATATTGCTTATTGACATGATTCATTTTCAAAATGCAACAAGATTGTTGATACAAGGCAGGATCCACTACTATTTTAGGTAATCTTGATGATTGAGCTGGAAAGAATCCAAAAACAGGACCTCAAATGCTTGTGCAATTGCCACAAAAGACGATAATTACTTTGCATGCCTTATAAACCTCGCTCAATGCCATTATATGGAAATATATATTTAGGTGATTACTGATGTTAAATTGGGTACACTCTTGATCAAAGTGAAGTTGGTAGTAAGTAGACCACAGATATCAAGTTTCACTCCTGATTTGAATCGGGTTTGTCGTCTTCGTAGAGATATATCTCGTGGGCAAACGCCCTCTGTTTACTCTCACCTTCTCATGGTTTCTTGATTTATCTCTCTATACTTCTTTTGTTTCAATTGCCTATTCTTCTTCTCAAGGCTCTTTTGTTAAGCTCTCTGTGTATTTGCTTTTTGCAGGTGTAAGAGTTCAAATTTTGAAGATTGATTGTGTTGATCATTTTCTTGGAGGATCAGTAAGGGCCAAATAACGATCACCTCTGTGATTCCGTATTCTCTCATCCCTCTTAGCTTGTACTTGAAGACTGAATTTGAAGCCATTGTTCCACGTCTGCTCTCTCTTTCTCGCTTGTTTCTTTTGGTTCATCATGCTTTCTTTAGTCTTTTTTTACATATTTTTAGGAGATCAAAATATGTATGTATCCCATTCTTGTTTAGTCAAATAATATTGTGAAGTTCGAAATTCAATTCGTCTAGAGTCCAAGTTTTTTGTGAAGATTGAATTGCATTTTTGGTGAATCCGAAATTGGAGTATAAACTGAATCACGGGCTGATCATTTTTGTTGGAGAAATGGATGTCTCATTTCAATTTCAATGCTTGCTTTTGGTGACTGTGATTTGTGCCTCGTTTTTCCTGATTTTGCCATTGCTTATGGCTGAAACTGTCAAAACTCCCTGTCACATGCTGTTTGTTTTTATATTAAGGGTTAATGCATCACTTGGTTTTGGTGATTGCTTATATTTCATTATTATCTTTTAGTAATATTAGAGTAAGATCATTCAAGCTTATGGGAAATTCTCACTTTCGCATATTATTTTTATGCAGAAATATAAACCTGTTTCTGTTCAACTGTCATTCTTAAACAAAATCAAATTTCAGCTCTCACCCATTTCTTTTTGGAAACTAATCAGGTCATAATCAAGATAGTCTAGCTTTTTTTATGTCTTCTTCATATATTTATTGTACTAGATTTATAAGTAGATTTTCTGTTTCTTTTAAACTAGTTAGTAGCTTCTATAAAATCTGCATTGCAAGAAATGTAAGAATTTCCTCTTTTACTTTCATATTGCTGCATAGCTTGTTGTTGCACGACATCATTGCAGTTCTGAACCAATTGCACAGATTGAAATCTTCACCAACACTGAGCATTTTGTTCTGCATTTGATTGGATATGCTCACTAATTAGTCCTTTATATATTCTTTAGTAAAGTACTCTGATTTCATTATTGAAAAACTTAAGAACTGTTTGATGAATTACGTGTACTGCTCAGTAATATGCTTTGCTATTCTTGTAAGGTTTTGGTTTGATAGCTGACTACTAAATTTCCACTTGTGCAAAATTGCTCTATATTTCTTCGTGGAGAACCAACGATTTTTGTCTTGAGCCTGGGGAGCTGGGCAGCGTGTAGTTATTAAGTTGAGCAGTGTGCACTTGAGAAGTTGAACTTCCTTTGATGACAATTCATGATATATTGTAACTTCAGTAATGCCTGTCAAAGTTCATGTATGCTACATTATTTCCAACCGGCAGGCAATGTATTCTGCTCATCGATGATTATTTACAACTAAAAAACATTCTAATATAGATTTCATTCCACTTCATCATTTTCGGTGTTGCTTCAGATTTTTCACATAATCTCGAGGTTTTCTCTTTGCTTGACTTTCTCTTGCAGGTCGGTTTCAAAAACTGTGAGATTAAACAGTAAAACACATTCACAACAACTGAGCTTACTTTGGCATCCATTGCAGTAGTGATACAATGACAACTAGAGGTGGACCGGTATGCTGCTGACGTTAATTTCACTCCGATAATTTTTTGCTTCATAGTTTGCTGCTGACGTTAATGTTAATTCTTAATACAACTTCTGATAACTTGGTATAGAAGTTACTGGGGTCTGGGGACACAGTATTTTTTGCCTCAAAATGGAAAATATACTTCTGATATGGACTTCACTGGGGACACAGTATCTTTCTGAAATCACGCTTCGAATCGTGCACGTCCTGATATATGAATTGCTTCTTTGAGTCAATAATTTTATAATATTTCATCTATCTGAATTTTCCTGGGTTGTCCTCGATGTAACATATTATTCACTCATTTATTCTTTTCTTCTTCAGAGCGCGACACAGAGAAAGGTGAAGAGCATCACAGTGATGTTTAATCTGTGTAATGAACCGTGGTAAGTTCCACTGGAAATTGTAGTTGCATGAAGGCACAACCTTGCTGGGTGCAACAAGTTCAATCCACAATTCTTCCATTTTTCTATCAAACCATGTTGATTGTTGACAGTCTTATTTTACTCTTTTTAGCATTTCTGTTATACAAGTCTTACTTTTGTATCTTTGTACAAAATATTGGACTGTTGTTACCTAGTCCTCTTTCCTGTTGTGCATTATTATTCTGATGCTATTCCTAATATTTTTTCAAGGATAAAGTACAGTATGATTTTTGTTGCTGACAAGGGACTGACGAAACCTACATTTACATCCGCACGACTGAAGAGGGGAGACGTTCTGTATTTGGAGAATCATGTCCACCGGTATGTCTTATTAGACCTGGATATCCGTCCTATTGAACGAAAAAACACGATCCCTTTTGTTTATTGTATCTTGTAGGTATGAGTTGTGCTTCATAAGGGAGAAAGTGATCAAAGCTGATCCAACGTCACAGGCTTCAAATGCTGAAAAAGATGAGATTGTAGACGTATTCCGTTTTTCTCGCTGCAAGAAAAACCTTCCCCAATCAACCATGCTTCAGGAAGGGATTCCTCTGCCCGTTGATCTTCTAGAGGTAGTGCAACTCGTTTCCACGTTCCACAAAGCATTTGAAACTGAAACACTTGATCTTTGTTAAACAGGTGATCGACGACGATCTGGATTGGGAGGATGTGCTGTGGTCAGACACCGGACTCTGGGTTGGAGGCAGAGAATACAAGATTGTGAGGATGTTGTACCTCTCACCCACAGGCGTAGCTTCTATACTGTAAAGATACATCTTATAACTTTCATAGGGTCGTCATACTAATACCGTGCTAAAAAAATCTGGATATGCTGTACAACTGTACAAAAAAGTAATCGTGTTAGGGATTTATAGTCAGTTCAAACTTTTGTATTTCTGGGTATGTCAAGTATTAACCAGGTGCCTGGTGCCCTGCTACTAGTACTTCTGGATCCTTGTTGCTGGCTTTCAGCAGAATTGTTTTTTTTTTTTTATATACAGAAATGTTTTGAAAGATTGAGGCTTTTTTAGCAGACTAGTCAATATACTTATATACCTGTTAAATCGTGTCATGATCCAAAATTCTGACCAGATTAAACTGAGAATTCCAAGTGTTAATAAGGAATTTTCGGCTGACTAGAAGTAATTGAACTTGCTAATTTACCCTATTGAAGATATGAAATTACTAGTTTTTTTGGGTGGTGATATTTTTTGCAAAATCTCTTGCCTTGTCTATTAGTTTTGGCCTGAATTCGATGAGGCGTTATCCAAAAACCAAAAAAAAAGGAATTTCAAATCAAACTTCATCTATAGCTCAATTTAACATCAGAAAAGAAAAAATTACATATTTTCTTTGAAGTGAGCAAAACAGAGACTAGACCTATAAATCTATATATCTTAAAAGTAGAAATTCTCTAGATCCTTTGATGAGTAACGCCCATATACATAAAACCCATCTCTTCCACCTCACAGGTTCCAGCTTATTACCAGCCAATACATAAGCAAAATGGAAGAAGCCTTACCAGTTCAGGCGTCTTCATTTGGCTTGTTATGTCTAGTTAGCAGTTAAAACCCAACCAATTGCTAAAAGCTGTTTGCAGGAACTCCCCATATACCAGAAAACTTTCCCAAGCTGGTTCACCAGGAAGAAAAGCTATTTCCAATGGTTAGAGCCCGTAGTTACCATTCGTTCCAATCATTTACAAACTCGGCCCACATGGATGAAGCAATGGAGTCTCTTTCTGACATAGCAATCTGGTCTTGAATCAAATTAGACAGCTGAATATCTGGAACGTCATCTGAGTTGGACGGCTCACCGCTCACTATCTTGTCTTGAGCACTGGTGAGCAACCAGTCATGGCTATCCTCACGGTGGATGAAGTTGTGGATAACACAGGAGGCTATAACCACATCCCTTTGGACCTGAAATGCGTACTGTGTGGCAATCTTGAGGATTGGAAATCGTTCCTTCAACACATCAAAAGTTCTCAGGCTTGCATGGCTGAGGGATGCATGCCGGTGATTGAACAGCTCTTTGGCGTTTCTTGGCAGGCGATTAGCTCCCTTATAAGCATCAATCTGATACCTGACTCCTTGATATGGAGCCATAAAACCCTTTGTTGTGGAGTACGCTGTGTCAACTAGGTAATACTTGTCTGCAACATGAGGTTAAGACAAATCATATGAATATGTGATATTTAACTTTGTAAATGGGCATTTCATGTGGAAAAAACAAAATACACGTGTGAACTCGTTTTGCCTGACAAATAAATCAGGAGGAAACCTTCAGGGACGTGTGGAAACTTCTGGTCTGGGTCATCAAGAACTGACCGTAGCACGTGACCATCTGAAGTTGAGCCTTCCCATCCAGGGCAAATAAATATGAATTGCAGGTCAAATGTGCAAGCTGCCAAGATATTTTGTGTTAAACAACCTTTCTTGTCACGGAACCGAGATTGGTCTTTCACAGGGACATGGGCAGGAATGCGCATACAATCTATTACCCCAATACAGTCCTGCAAAGATAAGAACAAATCAGTTGCAAGCAAAATGATGGTAGAATATCCCATACTCCCATATCAGTCTTTCCTTTTAGTTTTGGGTAGTGGTGCTCAGATCAAATACCTGGAAAAAGGGATGTAACCTTTTGCTTCCAAGGATCTGCAGAGGTATAATTTGTGGTGGTGGCTGTAAGAACTCACGCGACAATGATTTGATCGCCTTCAACACACTATTGAAATGCCTGCTAATGGTTTCTCCAGAATGCTGGAAACGATCTTGTATAACTCTGTTGCGCTCATTATGCCCAACAATATTCAAAAAGATTGCTAACTGCTCCTCTATCATCATACCATTTGTATCACGCAGCAAACCTTTCTGCCTAAGAATGCCAGATAACTTTAGGAAAACACGCTTGTCCATCCTCAGCATTCTACAACACTCTTCTTCTGGACTACTCAGTAATTCCTCCATGTAACTGAGTTGACCAGGAGGCAGTACCCGACGAGGTAGCCTAGTCAAACTGTTATAGTAATAGTATCCAGCAGCTGCTGCGACTAATTCCATCTCATCCAGTTCAATATCAATCTCATCCATTTTTCCTTGGAAGTATTTGTTCAAGAGAAACTGAATCAACAATGCAAAGAAAATAACAAAGTGTTTTATACTGCATTATCATCTGAACAATGTTCAAGCATTTATATGTACGTAGGGGAGACAAGACTTAAGAGCATCCAGAAACCATCTCTATGAAGGAAAAAAAAAACTATGTCAAACAATTTAACACCCTAAGCAAAATCTAACTGTGCCAATCTTTGAATGATTCAAGGACCAGCATCAAGCCTATAGCCACTGAGCCATATCAAACATCTTTCTCCCTAGGGAGATAAATTATGACGTTACTAATGGAAGTTTGGTCTTAGATCCTAGATATCACAGAAGCTCAATTTAAAGCAGCTCTGGTTTCTAGCATGGCATGAATCACAGCGTCACTAGTAGCCTTGCGGGTTCTTTTTTAGCAACCTGAGCTTGGTGGCATTACTGATTTTGCTCGTCCTGACCATCTGCTAAATTAATGTCATATCAGTATCTATATGAAGCATTGATTTTGCTACATCGTCCTGTCATATATCATCCACTAAAATTTAGTGCTACATTTTTTATTTTGCTCGTTTGGAAACAAATAAAGATATTAACTTTTAACACACCACAATGTTTCACAATGTAAATTGCACGAAGATGCCAGATTTCCGCAGCCATTTTTAAAGAGGCTTGAAGCGAGAAAGCAGAAAACTGCCGCGTCTCAGATAAAGCAAACTTGAATTGGGAAGCCAAATTAGGGTTTGTATTTGTACCTTGGAGACTGCAAATTTGACAACCGATCGTTAGTTATGGAGGCGAAACCACAAATTGGAGCGTGACCTAGCTTTATCGCGCGGACACAGAGGGAGATAAACAAGATCGCGAGTGCTATTGCAGCTTCAGTAGGAGTGTATGGATGATCCCCACAAGCGGGACTGCGGCAGTGGTGAGGGTTTGGATTTGGGGGTCGGGGCCGTCGGGCATCGGTTCGGAAGAGGAGAGCGTCAACGGTGTGAATACACAGCGGTTCAGTAAAAAAAAATCGGTTTGAGTCGCATCGAACCAAAAAACGAAATTATACGAATGTAAAACAAAAAATCGGGTTTTGTTTAGATTCGGCTTTGGTTCAGCCTAACTTTTCGTTTTAAGTCGAACTATATATGATTAAGGATAGAATGTTCGCACCCATTTTTTTTTGTGACGCATTCGTTTTTGGACGTAATTTGGTTGTGTCCAAAAGCTGGAATTTTTTTTTAAAAAAAAAAATTAATCTTAGGCGCAATCAGGTTACGCCCAATAGTCAAAACCGAATATGTTGAACCGGTTCATCATTTTTAAAATTAAAAAAAAAATTTAATATTTTAAATTAAAAAAAAAAAATTAAATATTTTATTTTATTTTTATAAATAATTTTTAAAATAAAGTAAATCTGGATATGGGCGCTACGAAGTAGCGTCCCGTCTTCATCGTCTTCACCATCTTCTTCGTCTTCTTCAGATTTAGAGATGGCGGCGGCGACCTATAGCAGCGATGGAGATTCCGACGTCGGCGGCGGTGGCGAAGAGGGCCAGATCTGGCGTGAGGAGGGGTCTTCGATCGAGATTCCGGCAGCCACAGATCTGGTGGCTTCGATCGAAGGCGGGGAGAGCGGTGGCGGGGAGACCGACGGTGAGCGGAAGCGACAACGGCTTGAGGCGGCGACTGAGTGCGCGGCGGCGGCGGATCTGGAAAAAAATCCAGATTTCACGGCCGATTGGAAGGCGTGGCTGGCGGCGGCTGATGCGGAGGACGCCGCGCTTGCGGCGACGATGGACGATATTCCGGCGGAGGAACAACCGGCGGTGGTCGGCGATGCGGTCCTTCCGGCGAGCGAGTTTCCGGTCGGGGTGCTAGCGGAGGTGGGGTCGGAAAATGCGTTGGAGAGGCGAGCCGACCCAGAATGCCACGAAAATACACTTGTCGCGAACGAGTTGAGGTACGTAGTTTTTCTTATTAAATTTCATATTTAATATATATAATTAATTTGTTATTTTATTATTTGTAGAAATATTTAGATTTGTTAGACAATGTTAGAATTGTATAAAAAAAATTCGAATAAATTTATGTAATTATATTATTAGAATAAATTTAGTATATTATTGAATACAAATGAGAAATTAGTATATTATTAAAATAAATTTATGTAATACAATTAGTTATTTTATTGAATTTTATATTTAATATATTAGAATTGCATATAAAAAATTAGTATATTATTATAATAAATTTATGTAAATATATTAATGAAATAGAATTTGAATAAAGTTAGATGAATTAGAGAAGTTAGTATATAATTAGAATATTAAATTAGAAATGTATGGTAATTTTATAGCAATTAGAAATTTGTTTAAATTAGACAATTATTTGAATAAAACAGGATATAGTCGAGAGAATCAAACGAAAGATGCGGGGGAGGGGGGGGGGGGGTCGTAGGGTGGAATCTCGACCCGTGACAGCTTCCGGTCGTAAGCATCGAAACCTCCAACCCCCCCAAGGGCAAGAGTAGAATCTGGAAGGATCCCGTTCCAATAGCGGAACCCGTTATTGGAACGGTATCCGATCCGTTAGCGGATCCTCATCCTCACGTGTGTTCACCTCCGGCTTCGCAGAGTCCCGTCCGAGACATGGAGGAGGCGTTTGTCGAGACAAAGGAGTTTGCGGGCTTGAGTCCTCATTTGGACGACGTCGTTATGGAGGAGGTCCCTTCCCCTCCCGCACCCAATCAGCCTGTTCCCCCTCCCGCACCCCAGCAGCTCGTTCCCCCTCCCGCACCCCAGCAGCCCGTTCCCCCTCCCGATGGCGAGGGTCCACCTGCCGTGGAGGCCCCCCCGTACGGGCTTGAGTTGCCTGAGGTGCTACGAAGTTTCACGACTCACGTTGCGCACCGGATTTGGCATGCTCCTCCTCCGCATGCACCGTCCCTCGTACGGCGTTTGAGGGTTTATTGATACACACAATTATGTTGCGTGTATTGACGGAGTTTTGGCATGATTTTAGTGGTATTTTAGGATGCTCTAGTGATGATTTGGAGACTTGGCAAGGAGGCGCGGAAGTTGCGTTTTTGGAGCTTTTGGAGCTGAGGAGCGAAGTATGAAGAAGCAGAATTCCGGCGACCGCCGCATTCAACACGGCGACCGCCGTTCTTAGCAGCGACCGCCGCATAACAACGGCGACCGCCGTTAATTCCCCTTGGAGAACCTCAGCTACGACATTGAAACGGCGACCGCCGTTTAATTGCGGCGACCGCCGCAATTACGACGATCGCCGTGGGAAAAGCAGCGACCGCCGCCGCTGTTGGACGAAGCGCCGAGCCGATTTTCCTTTTCTTTTCGGTTTTAGTTATTTTATTTTATTACGTTTTGTTTTATTTTAAGTTATTTTCAAATTAAATTCCCTTTGGTATTTAAGGGTTGAGAAGACTTGTTCTTTTAGCATCTCGGAACCCTAGTTTTATTTCTGACGTATTTTCCTTGCTATGAAGGACTAAGCATCTCTTGCTTAGTTAGACATTGAAGCTCTTCGTTTGATTCAGTTGTAAGTTTCTACTTTTAATCTATTGCTTTGGCTTTTATCTTTTCTCTTGCTTGAATCTTATGATTGATATTGGTAATTTCTAGTCTGATCAACTAGGGTTTGTTGGTATTTATCTATTGCTAGGTCTAGATTGTTACTGGTTGAGCATATCTATTCCTTAGTAGCAACTGCATCGTGTTAGTAACTGGTTGTGCTAATCTTATGCAGAAGAGAATTGATTTGCATCTTAGGGTAAAAACTGGTTGTTTTATTCTAGGTTGTATCCAACTATATTCCTATCCATAAAGTTACTGTTAAATTGAATCTTGATAGTTTCAGGGTTGTTTAATTAGTTAGTTCTAATAGTATCTGGTTGCTATTAGATACTTTTGAAAAGGAATTGGAATTGCCATTGCATGCGATTTTGAGTGGTTTCTATGATCAACTTGTCATTCGATTAGTGGATATTGTTTGACTAAGTGTCTTCCCCATACTTGATTTCAGCACTTTAATTGCTTACTTCCTTTTGCATGCTTGATTACTCTACAAACAAACAAAATCCCCCCTTTGGTTACTTCAATTGACATACACTTTACATACTGCGATAGATTGTGTTTCCCTGTGGATCGACCCTTACTTGCCTGAGACTGCGTTTTAGGTTTTGTTTGGATTTCTTGCATAGTAGGAATTAGAACGACAAAATTTCTGTTATCACTTATACTCGTCCGACTGAGTTCAGTGAGTGGAGGAGATACATTCCGGACGAGGTGGTTGAGGGGAGTTGGTATTGGCTCGTGCAACAGTCCGGATTGGCCGGTCTCCCGGATTTTCAGTTTGGTAGGGTCGACCACGTTCTTATATCAGCGTTCGTCGATAGGTGACACCCTGAGACGAGCAACTTTCATTTTCCATGGGGCGAAATTACGATCACGCTTCACGACATGGAGAGGATCTTGGGACTGAGAATAGAGGGGTTCCCGTGTCGCAATCCTTCAGTTTCTATGGATGCCGACCCGAAGGATATTGACAAAGCGCTTAAGGCGTTGGGGCGGGAGATTTTCGGCTACATGTTCGATATTCGGGATAGGAAGATGCGGGGGGAGGTCCTTAGGGGCCGGGTTTCTTCCTTTGATTTTTCTGAGCACCTGCTACACATGATACGGGAGGAGGACGAGCCCCAGTCGATAGCGGCGGGATACCTATGGCACGTTCTCTCTTGCAGCATTTTCGTGGACAAGTCCACGAACCAACTGATGGTGAAGATGCTGCCGTTATTCGAGGATTGGGACCGAGTGGTCGGCACATCTTAGGGGACGGGAGTGCTTGCTTTATTGTTCAGGAACCTTGGCGAGGCTTCCCGGGGAGAGGTAGCAGGCATAGCGGGGTGCACCTATCTACTTCAGGTAAATGAACTTTAATTTTGATTTCGTTGCACTAATTATTACAGAAGTTTAAATTATTATTAACCAAACATATTATTTATTTCGCATGTAGATGTGGATATGGATGTACTTTGTATATTTTCCGGGGATCCCTAACCCCCTCCCTGGAATGGGCGACGACGAGCGACGCGTTGCTCGGTATTATATCCAGCGCCCCGCGCTGCATGATATCGACATCGGCCGACATTACAGGCATATTTTGGACGAGTATCGGCCCGAGGATGTAAGCACCCTAATATTTTTATTACTTATGTCTCATCTATGATTAACTATTTACAAGTTTGTACTTTTTTATCATTGAAGGTACGTTGGACGCCGTATGGCAGTCTAGATTTTGCTGGTGCTTATAGGGCGTCCACTTACCGAGGGACGATCGCGTTCATGGACGTTGAGGAGCCGTACATGCCTGATCGGGTCGTGCGGCAGTTTGGACGTCGGCAGAGCAGGCCATTGGATGTCATAGAGCCGTCGTCCGCCTCACGGCCCGTCAAGTTTGTAGGGAAAGATACGTACAAGTTGACTTTTGCTCGGGCATGCGACGGCTGGGAGCACCTCGATGAGCATTTGTGTCCATTCATTTTGGAGAGCCCGATGGCTGTCCCAGCGTGGGATGTGGACGAGGAGTACTTGGACTGGTATTTACAGATCTCACATCCGTATGTGAGCCCCTTGTCACGAGTTCAGCCTCGTATTCGAGCTCCTCCTCCCGCTGTGGATGCTTACAGAGTACGTTTCTCCACCAATCTCTGTTGTAATTTTTTGTTTTTATTATTATCGACACTAATATTGTTGTTTTGCAGCGTTTGGCCATGGCAACAACATTCGCTCGGGAGATCATTCAGACTCGGGGTGGCGGTCCGGATTGGGACCATATGTTGGCCATTCTATGCGGCGACGAGCTTCCTGTACCTGCACCGCTTATCCGGGCGTCGTAACTATTATCCCAGTCGTCGGGTGGTGGTGCCGAGTCGTCCGCAACAGCAGAGCACCGAGCCCGAGCGAGGCGTGTCCCGTCTATATATGAGAGGGGAGAGTCTTCCAGGGCCGCGGCTGAGTCGAGCGATGACGAGATATAGCTACTGACATTATGTATTTGTAGTTATGTTTTGGATTGGATTTTGTATTGACATTATGGATTGTGTATTGACATTATGGATTGTGTATTGACATTTTGTGTATATACGTGCTTTATGTGTATTAGAATTGCGGATTTTAGGGATTTGGAAACCGACATTAATTATAAAATGCAAGATTTCATTACACCCAAACGCATAGAATGGTCAACACTGGGGACCCATTTCATTGCATAAGCTTCCACGTTGCGGTTCACATGGACCCTACACAACAGATGCTTCATGTTGGGAAAGACTACATCGACGACTTTCACAAGACCGAGCTCTCGATCTGACATGATCGCCTTGGGTTCCTGCCCCTCGAGAATGATCTTAAGGCGATCCAAGGCCCATGTGTAGTGCTCCGTCGTCTCGTCATACATGAATACGATCGCAATACAAAACGTACGGTTGGTGCAAGTGAATCCAACAAAGGCATACCGTACCTATAAATGTAAAAATTATAACATTTATATGCAATTACATATTTAGATGTAATAATACCGATAATTAAGCTTTCATACCTATTCGTCTTTTAGGTCGTATCCATGATGACGATGTTGGGGAACAAACTCAACAAATGTCTAGCTCCGGGGTGAGAAATAAAAATGTCACTCAAAACCTCCTTCCCGTGTTCATTGCGACGCATCTCATAGCTTGTATAATAATGTCTCGCGTCTAGAAAATCCAGCATGTATTGCGGCACCGTCAAATTCCCCTTGCATTTCAGCCTCTCCTAACACTTGTAATTGTAGAGTTGGTTCCTTGATGTCAAGCATTTGGGATCCTCGTGTAGAAATAGACTCATAATAGCCTTCGGCTTTATTCTGGAGGCTGACAAAACATTCACGCGCTCTCTTTGTTCCTGCGAAAGTTGGCCGGCAAATGCATGACCGATCAAACTACTAGAAAGCTCATGGTCGTGCGATCCACAAACGACGGATAATCTCCAACGGTCAAATTTGAGCCAATCTCCTTTCACAACCACCCCATGCAACTGAAACGGACACTCGCTCTTCTTTGTCCTCGCATTGTATCTCCGTTTAGGGGTTGCCTCGGGAACCTCACCCGCCTTCTTCTTCGCCGCTCTATATGGCCCGGACTTCTCACACGACAATATGACATTTCGGTTAGGCCATGGTTTACTTATTACAATCACCATATGCAACTCCAAACCTACGTTCTTAGCCCAGATGATCATACTATCTCTATCACTCCATTCTTCATCCGTAGTAAAATGAGCAGAATAGTCCACAGACGAATATTCGCTATCACTAGAGTCGTCCTATTTACCACGAATATATAATTTACTTAATAAATGATGAATTAACACACCTAAATAACAAATTATTTCGCACATAAACTTTCAGAAAATTATTTCACAACTATATAATAGAATACAGAAAATACAAAAATAATGCCGCTAACCTAAAACATGTATTCATCGTATGAACATTTTAATCAAAGTTCTAAACTACAACAAACTACTTTAAATTACTAAATTTGAAATAAACTTCGGAATAAATATATACATACCCGTAAATTATCGCCATGAATCAAATCAAGACCGGGTGCATCATCTAAGTGCTCAAATGGACCGAGTGCATCATCCACCCTTGACGAAGACATTATCTAAAATGGATCAATGCCAAAATGGACGAAATAGTTGCATATATGTATATCAACAAAATGGATCAATGCCAAGAAGTTACCATTATAAAACGGTAACTTCTAGGGCGCAACAAGGTTGTAATTTGTTTCGATCAACTTTTTCGCCGCAACAACGTTGCGTCCAATTTTTTTAATTAAATTCCATTTATAAATTTTTTTCAATAAACCATTCTTCAAAAAAAAAATCGAATTTCAAATTTATTTATTTTTCCGAATTTCTAAAAAAAATTATTTTAATCATCGAACCATAAACCGGTCCATTCCTAAAAATATATTTCAAATTTCTAAAAAACACAAACCGACTCTTGGGCGCAACCTGGTTGCGCCCAAGATTAAAACTTTTTTTTTAAAAAAAAAATCCAGTTTTGGGCGCAACCTGGTTGTGCCCAAAACCGGGTGCGCCGTAAAAAAAACGGGTGCGAAAAAGAATCCCCTATGAATGTATGAGAATGGGAGTTGAGATCATACGTGGGAGGAGGGTTAGGTTGTTTTTTTTTTGATAAGGTAAGAATTCAAAGTTGCAAACAAACATGAATGCAACTTTGAGAGGCTGAATACACCAGATGTCGGAAAAACCGACAAAGTAACAAACAGAACAACAACACAAGATACAAACTAGAAGAAGATAAAACAAAAGAACCTAGAGGTGATGTGAGTAAAGCACAAAACAACCTTGCGCCGCCGAAAGGATCGTCATCATCCTTGACAAGTCCGGAACTACAACTCGATTCACCGCCTATTGGGCCCAACATGCTCCAATGGAGCCAGTGCATGCAGATTGGGCCAAGATCCAAGTGAAGAAGTAGGCCGAGAAGTCTGGAGGAGGCTTCGGGCATTCCTCAAACGCATGGGATCCGACCAACCCCGAGAATTTCGCCCAGAGCATTAATTGCTCGATCAAAGGCAAACGGTAACCAAATCAAGCACATGATTATGATGCCATTAAAGAAGAATCTCGGAAATCACTTATAGGAATAAATGGAGAATATCATGGAAATGGTAACGGACGAAGGGGGAAATAACATAAATAGACCACGAAAGAATGATTGACACATGACACGTCGGCGAACAACACTCATCTATTGAGCTCTCGAAAAAGTTTGCTAGCATATCGATTCTCGTTCAATTCCCCTGGTGCATTATCCTATTACAGCCGATCGAGCCATCGAAATAGCCGGTCGAACAAGACCTGATCCCTTATTCCTCAAGGATAAGTTATACTCCGATTCATTTCCGTTATCATTCGATCAATATATCATACTATAATTTCGCATCTATTCCATACGTGGTTGATTGTTTATTTGGTTTGGATTTAGTTTATACTATCCGATCGACTCGTTACCCCGTCTAAGGCGATTTAGGTTGATTGATCTTTTCGCCCCAAAACAATTTGGTGCCCACTGTGGGGCAACTTGCCGATCACCATCTCAAAAATCCTCCAACCATGACTGTTAACCCGCCTACCGGTACCGAGGAACCACACCTCGAAGACGACTCCCAAACTCAAGGAAACACAACCGAAAACCCTACTCTGAACCAACTCCAAGAGCTTGCCCAAAAAATGGCTACCCTTCAAGATGACCTCGCCCAGCAACGCCAAAGACCGAAGCCTTGGCTGCCTTATCCACCCAATCTGAGGCCGAGATCGCACAACTAACCCGTGAAAATGAGTCTCTTAGATCGCAGGTACAATCAATGGTCTCTGGATCCAGACAAATGCCCATCCATAGCAACATCCAGACGCGCCTTAACATGGATAGCGTCGAGCTGACTCCCCCGAGCGTCCGACGCCCCGGATATACTGAGGGTACATCTCGAACTCCTTTAGCCAATCCATTTTCGACTAACAATGTTACTTTCTCCACACCGATCGGGTCAGCAAGAATCTGAATCGATGAACCACATGTTACCAATCCCCCCGATATCCTGGTTCTCGTCCAACAGACGCTCAGTCAGCACATGAAGGCGCTCGACGACCGCATCGCTAGAATTCCCGGAGTTCCGCAGCCAATCGAGAAAGAAGCATCGGACGGATACGAGGAATCTCCGTTCATCGAGGAAATTGCCAGAGTCGAGATCCCTAAGAAGTTCAACCTTCCTAGCATGATGACTTTCGACGGCACCAATGATCCAGACGATCATATTTCTCTCTATAAACAAAAATTAATGATTGCATCTGTTCCGAGGGAGAGCCGTGAGGCTGTCATGTGCAAAAGCTTTGGCACGACTCTCGCGGGTCCCGTGCTAACCTGGTTTATGCGTTTGCCTCAGGATACGATCGCCTCGTTCGCGCACCTGGTCAATTCCTTTAAAATCCAATTCGCCAGCAGTCGGAGGCTCGAGAGGCAGTCGAGTGATATCTATCAAATCACCCAAAGGTATAACGAACCTCTTCGAAGCTATTTTAACAGGTACAATAAGGAGAAAGTCGTGATCCCCCATTGCGATGTAACCACCTCCATCGAAGCCTTCAGACAAGGTCTGATCAAAGATAGCAACCTCTACAACGAGATCACCAAGTACCCGTGCAGAAGCTTCGAAGATGTCCAAGCCAAAACCATGGCCGAGGTACGTTTGGAAGAAGATCGCGAAAGGCGTCCCACGGACCCGATCAATCCGATCGCAAATCCTCTTCCGACAACCGCTGAGACAGACGCCATCACCCCTACCCTCGTAATCGAAACGAGCAAAGTCAGGTAAACTCCTTCCAAGACAGGTCTCAAGACTGGAGAGACGGTCCGACGCTGCCTCCTAGGGTTCAATCTTACAACTTCAGTGTTTTCGTGTCGGAGCTCGTCAAGAGTTTTGACAAATATGGGAAATAAGTAAGATGGCCCCGAAAGAGCGATCGACCGGACGTCAAGAAGGACATGAGCAGGTGGTGCAAATTCCATGGTGACCGCGGTCACTCAACGGACGAATGCATCGCATTACGCAAAGAGGTCGCCAGGTTACTCGCGCAAGGTCTCTTGCGCGACGTAATCTCAGAACGAGCCAAAGCCACCATGGAGCGACGAGATCAGGTAAAGCAGGATAAACCTCCATCTCCTGTCCATACAAAAATCATCAATACTATTTCAGGGGGCTCAGACGTATGTGGGAACACATACTCCGCAGCCAAAAGACATGCGAGAGAAAGCAAAGGCAGTAAACCCGAAGTGCCAGAGTTCAGACAAACCAAGGTCTCCGATCTCCCAACGGTCACGTTCGACGAGTCCGACGCTGACGGGTCGGAAAACCATCATGATGGTTTGGTAATCTCTTTGTCTATTGGAAACTGTTTGATACGTAGAGTACTAATCGACACAGGAAGCTAGACCAATCTCTTGACCTTCGACGCCCTCAAAGGGATGGGTCTGGGTGAAGATGATCTTATCAAAAAATCAACTCCACTAGTTGGATTCAGCGGCGAAGTCAAACACACTATTGGCGAAATCATTCTTAGTCCTAGACTGTCCATCTCCCTACAACTGCATTCTTGGCAAGCCATGGATACACGCAATGAAGGTGGTACCCTCAACGTACCATCAAATCATTAAGTTCCCTACCAAGTGGGGAGTTCAAGAGATCAAGGGCGACCAGAGGATGGCCAAGGAATGCTATGTCGCCTCCATGAAGAGCGCGGTCTAGCCCAAGATCGCATAGCAATCACAGCTCGGTGAAGGATCCAGTCGATACATCGAACCAGAGATGGAAAAGCTCGACGAAATTGCACTAGATCCTTCAAAGCCAAACCAAACGATAAGGGTCGGGTCGGACCTGGACGACTCGACCAGACAACAAATATTGGATTTCCTCCGATCTAACGTTGATTGCTTCGCGTGGTCACATGAAGACATGGTTGGGATATCTCCAAGTATTATTACTCATAAATTAAATGTAGATCCATCTCACCCCCCTGTAAAGCAGAAGTGCAGGAAATTCACCCCCGAGCGAAATAAGATCGTCAACGACGAAGTCAAGAGCCTACTGGAAACAGGAAAAATAAGAGAAGTAGACTACCCCGAGTGGCTAGCCAACGTGGTTGTGGTCCAAAAGAAGAATGGCAAATGGAGAGTCTGCATCGACTTCACCGACCTTAACAAAGCATGTCCAAAGGACTCCTTCTCACTCTCTCATATCGACGCCATGGTCGACGCAACAACAGGTCATGAAATGCTATCCTTCATGGATGCGTTCAGTGGCTACAATCAGATCCTCATGGAACCAGAAGACCAGGAGAAAACAGCATTCGTCACAAGTGTTAGGCCTGGATTCTCCAGAGAAGACAGATCGAGAGGACCGAGCCCAAGCCCACTGCAAATCGGGAGAATGGCAGACGAGTTCAGAAGAGTCGACAAGGCTTCTCTGGTCGAGCGACACCCGACAAAACCTCTCCAGTCAAGAGTCATCCGACAAGATCGCGGAGATCTCGCCACGCATTTAATGCTCAGATCATGCAACATCTGCAACGTTCAAACACCTTAATTGCCAGTAATTCAACGGCGAAATCCTTGCCATTACACTCGGTATTAAAGATAAAAACATAAAAACGGTGCAACGGCCACAAGAGTAAAGGGACTTACCATATTTGGAACGACGAAGAAGATAAGATCAGGAAACTCACAACTACGCAAAGGACACGCATTCTCACTTAGCAAACTCACCAGAATAGCACTCTCGCTCTCCATCTAGCTCTCCAAACGACTGCCTACGCCTGACCCCTGCCGGTCGCCACTCACAAGTCACCGGTCGAGTCCCACTCGATCTATGATTTTATTATGATAAGTTGTATTGTGATCTAATCTGATTCACACGATATCTAATAAAATCATCTTGCTATTATATATTTATTTCTTGTTTACCTATTATTTGCTTGGTTTGGATTATTTCCCATCGTATGATCGACTAGTTACCCCGTCTAAGGCAATTTAGATCGTCCGATCTTTTCGCCCCAAAACAATTTGGCGCCCACCGTGGGGCAACTTGCCAATCACCTTTCCGAAATCTTCCAACCATGGCTATTGATCCCCCTATTGATAACCAAGAACCACGTTTCGAAGACGAAACCCAAACCATAGAAAACCCAATCGAAAATCCTACTCCAACCCAGTTCCAAGAACTCTCTCAAAAAATGGCCGCCCTTCAAGAGGAACTAGCCCAGCAACGTCAGAAAACCGAAGCCCTAGCCGCTTTGTCAACCCAATCCGAAGCCGAGATCGCGCAACTAACTCGTGAGAACGAGTCTCTTAAGTCGCAGGTACAATCAGTGGCCTCGGAATCTCAGAACGCGCCCGTCCACGGCGGCGCCCGAACGCGCCTCGACATGGACAATATCGAGCCAACACCTCCCAGCATACGACGTCCCGGACACACTGAGGGTACGTCTCAAACTCCTTTCGCTAGTCTATTCTCGACTAACCATGTCACCTTTCCTATACCGATCGGGTCTGTTGGGGCCCGAATCGACGAAACACAGGTTGCCAATCCGCCAGATGTCATGGCCCTTTTTCAGCAAACGCTCGACCGACACATGAAGGCAATCGACGATCGTTTCAATAGGCTCCCAGGAGTCCCGCAACCGATCGAGAGAGAAGCGTCCGGCGGATTCGAAGAATCCCCATTCGTCGAAGAAATCACAAGGGTCGAGATTCCCAAGAAGTTCCATCTCCCCAACATGGCGACATTCGACGGCACCACCGATCCAGATGACCATATCTCTCTCTATAAACAAAAACTAATGGCTGCATCTGTTTCAAGGGAGAGTCGCGAGGCTGTCATGTGCAAAAGCTTTGGCACGACCCTCGCGGGCCCCGCACTAACTTGGTTTATGCGTTTGTCGCAAGGAATAATCACATCATTTTCGGATCTGGTCAACTCTTTTAAGAGCCAGTTCGCCAGCAGTCGGAAGCATGAGAAACAATCGAGTGACCTCTACCGAGTCACACAAAGGTACAATGAACCTCTCCGAAATTATCTTAACAGGTACAACAAAGAGAAAGTGGGAATCCCCCACTGTGACGTCACAACGTCTATCGAAGCATTCCGACAAGGCCTGGTCAAAGACAGCAATCTCTACGACGAGATTACCAAGTATCCCTGCAAAAGTTTCGAAGATGTTCATGCCAAAACTATGGCCGAGGTAAGGCTGGAAGAGGACCGTGAGTCGCATAAAGCCTCGCGCGGACCAGATCCATCCGATCGCAAACATTCCTCCGATAATCGTCGGGACAGACATCCACATCCCTATTCTCGTAATCGAAACGAAGCAAATCAGGTAAATTCTTTCCAAGACAGGTCACAAGAATGGAGAGACGGTTCTGTGTTGCCTCCTAGGGTCCAGTCTTATAACTTCAACGTTTCCGTGTCGGAGCTCGTCAAGAGTTTCGACAAGTATGGAAAAGACGTAAGATGGCCCCGAAAGAGCGACCGACCGGACGTCAAGAAGGACATGAGTCGATGGTGTGAATTCCACGGCGACCATGGTCATTCGACCGACGAGTGCATCACCCTACGAAAGGAGGTCGCTAGGCTGCTATCACAGGGGCTGTTACGCGACGTCATCTCAGAACAGGCAAAAGCCACCATGGAACGCCGAGATCAGGTAAAACAGAACAAACCCCCATCTCCTATCCATACGAAAGTTGTCAATACCATTTCAGGTGGATCCGACATATGCGGGAACACGTACTCCGCGGCTAAGCGACACGCCAAGGAAAGCAAAGGCGACAAGCCCGAAGCATCGGAATTCAAACCAAGGAGGGCATCTAACCTTCCGACGATCACATTCGACGAATCCGACTCCGACGGGTCGGATAGTCACCATGACGGTCTGGTAATCTCTTTGTCCATTGGTAATTGCTTAATCCGGAGAGTACTAACCGATATAGGAAGTTCGACAAACCTCTTGACCCTCGACGCTCTCAAAGAAATGGGTCTGACTGAGAACGACCTAATCAAGAAATCGACCCCACTGGTCGGGTTCAGCGGTGAGGTTAAGCACACGACTTGCGAAATCATTCTGACTACATACGCTGGAGGAATCAACCGACAGGTTAAATTCTTAGTCCTAGACTGTCCGTCTCCCTACAATTGTATTCTTGGAAGGCCGTGGATACATGCTATGAAGGCAGTACCTTCAACATATCATCAAGTCATCAAATTCCCCACCGAGTGGGGAGTCCAAGAAATCAAAGGAGATCAAAGGACCGCAAAGGAATGCTATGTCGCTTCCATGAAGAACGCGGTCGAACACAAGATCGCATAGCAACCACAGATTGGCGAAGGACCTAGTCGATACGTTGAACCAGAAATGGAGAAACTCGACGAGATCGCACTAGACCCTTCAAAGCCAAACCAAACGGTAAGGGTCGGGTCGGACCTGGACGACTCGACTAGACAACAGCTTCTCGACTTTCTCAGGACCAATGCCGACTGTTTCGCATGGTCACATGAGGATATGGTCGGGATATCTCCCAACGTTATTACTCATAAATTAAATGTGGATCCATCTCATCCCCTTGTCAAGCAAAAACGCAGGAAATTCGCCCCCGAGCGGAACAAAATAATCGACAACGAAGTCAAAAGCTTATTGGAAACCGGAAAAATCAGGGAAGTCCACTACCCTGAATGGCTGGCCAACGTGGTCGTGGTCCAGAAGAAGAACGGCAAATGGAGAGTCTGCATCGACTTCACAGACCTCAACAAGGCTTGTCCCAAAGATTCATTTCCTCTACCTCACATCGACGCTATGGTCGACGCCACAGCAGGGCACGAAATGTTCACCTTCATGGACGCCTTCAGTGGCTACTACCAAATCCTTATGGATCCCGACGATCAAGAAAAAACAGCGTTCATCACCAGTCAAGGTATCTATTGCTACAAAGTAATGCCCTTTGGTCTGAAAAATGCAGGGGCTACATACCAACGATTGGTCAACAAAATGTTTAAAGACCAAATCGGAGACACAATGGAAGTCTATATCGACGACATGTTGGTCAAGTCCAAAAAGAAAGAAGATCACATCGACCACCTACACGACAGCTTTGAGGTACTCAAAAGGTACAATATGAAACTAAACCCTACTAAGTGCTCCTTCAGAGTGTCGTCAGGGAAGTTCTTAGGATATATGGTGACACAAAGAGGAATAGAGGCCAGCCCGGAATAGATCAAGGCTCTCATCAACCTCCGATCCCCCCGATGCATCAAAGACGTACAGAAGCTCACGGGTCGGATAACAGCTCTAAACAGGTTCATCTCCAAATCATCCGACAAGTGCAAACCATTCCACGACGCGCTCAAGAAAAATAAGTCCTTTCAATGGACGGAGGAACATGAAGCAGCATTTCAGAACCTCAAGGACTATCTAGCCAGTCCTATGTTACTAACCAAACCTAAAGGCGACGAGCCCTTATTTCTTTATCTTGTAGTGTCGGAATCGGCCGTAAGCGGTGTACTGGTCAGAGAAGAAGATGGCAAACAGTCACCAATATACTATGTCAGTCGGACGCTATTATCAGCCGAAACGAGGTATTCGTCACTTGAAAAACTCGTATTATCATTAAGTAATGGCTTCGAACAAGCTCAAACCATACTTTGAATCCCATACTATCACTGTGCGCACTAATCATCCCATGAGGGCTATCATGAGGAAACCCGAGTTCACAGGAAGAATGACAAAATGGGCCATACACCTCAGTGGTTACGACATCGAGTACGAGCCGAGGACAGCGATCAAGTCGCAAGCATTAGCCGACTTTGTGGCCGATTTCAGTCCGACCCTAGAGCAAGAAGCCGCAAAAGAAGCAAATCAACTACTCGCGACAGACGAGACATGTACATGGGAGGTCCACACAGATGGGGCATCGAACGCCAGAGGATCGGGGCTTGGGGTCGTACTGAAATCGCCACAGGGGGACAAGATAGCCCAGGCTGTCAGATATGAGTGGGATGCGACTAACAACGAGGCTGAGTATGAAGCACTCATATTCGGACTCATCTTGGCTCGCGATCTGGGAGTCCAAGAGATCGAAGTCGTTTGCGACTCCTTACTGGTCGTAAACCAAATACAGGGACCGTACAATGCCAAAGACACCAGAATGATAGCCTACCTGGAGGTAGCCAAGAAACTGATCGGACAATTCCAAACATTCAACATCCGACAGGTGCCCAGGGATCTTAACTCCCAAGCCGACGCGCTCGCCAATCTGGGATCCGTCCTAGACCCAAAAGAAGTTCCACACATACCATTGGCCCACGTTATGACGCCGGCCGTCCCAAAGACATCCGTCGAGTTGACAACACCACTTGAAGAACTCGTCGCCATGGAGATAGGCGATCAACCAGAAGAAGACATCGTCGACACCAATGACGATTGGATGCTACCTTACATCAAGTGGCTAAAAGATGGTATTTTACCAGACGACAAGACAGAAGCAAAAAAGCTTAAGGTACAAGCACTCTCTTACGATATTATTGATGATATCTTGTACAAAAGATCTGTTACAGGGCTACTCCTACGATGCCTTAAGACTCCAAAAGTCGGACGTATCTTACAATCATTACACGAAGGAGAGTGTGGCAACCACACCGGCGGACGAAGCCTCTCGGGAAAGGCCCTACGAAACGGGTACTATTGGCCAACGATGAACAAAGACGCCATGGAGTACACCAAGAGGTGCGACGCCTGTCAGCGGCACGCACCCGTACGTCATCAACCATCGGAGCTCCTCCATCCGACCCTAGCTCCATGGCCCTTTATGAGATGGGGAATGGACATCGTCGGAAAGCTCCCTCCCGCGTTGGGTCAAAGAGTCTTCTTCCTCGCTATGACAGACTACTTCTCTAAATGGATCGAAGCCGAAGCCTACAGAGAGGTAAAAGATCAACACGTCATTTCATTCATAAAATGCAACATCTTGTGCAGATTTGGCGTCCCATCTGAAATCGTGTGCGACAACGGCTCCCAATTCATCAGTCATAAGACTCGAACCTTTTACGACCAATGGAACATCAAATTGGTTACATCTACACCTCGGTATCCGCAATCCAACGGACAGGCCGAATCCAGCAACAAGATCATTATCAACAACCTCAAGAAACGCCTCACAGGGGCTAAAGGCAAATGGGCAGACGAGCTCCCACTCATTCTCTGGTCCGACAGGACCACTCCAAAGAATGCGAATGGGCAATCGCCTTTCTCTCTCATCTACGGGAGCGAAGCAGTCATCCCGGTTGAGCTACTAGTTCTGACCGCTCACTGCAACCTCCAAACAAACGAACAAAACGACATCGAACTAGCACATAATCTCGACACTATGGACGAAATCAGGGAGAAAGCTCGAATCAGAATGGTCAAGTTCCAACAACAAGTCGCAAGGAGCTACAACAAGAACGTCCGGATCAAGGCATTCAAGGTCGGAGACTGGGTCCTAAGGAAGACATTCCAGAACACCAAGAACCCATCCGACGGAAAGCTAGCACCACAATGGGAAGGACCTTACTTGATCACCGAAGTGGTCGGACAAGGAGCATATCAACTAGAAGACAAAGACGGACAACCAATCCCGAGGAGTTGGAACGCAGCACATCTTAAGCTCTACCATTTCTGAACCAATAAGGTAAAAACATCACACAAAACTCTATGCATCGCATACATATCGCATGTACATTGCCACATGTCGCATACATATCGCATGTACATTGCCACCTGTTGCATACATATCGCATGTTATCGCATGTACATTGCCATCTGTCGCATACATATCGCACGTTATCGCATGTACTTTACCATTTATCGCATATGTATCGCATGCTATCGCATATACATCGCCACTTTCCTTTATATATCATCGCCTTGACACCAAGCGAGGACTTCCTCCTTACAAAAATACAAATGCAGAACAACATTTACATTGGACCCAGTCGTCCGCAAATGGATCCTGTCATCCGCATATAGCGCTTACATTACACGATCGATCGGATTACGGGGAGATGACAACACAGGCACGTCGGCACACCGCCTGCCTTATACAAAACATAAGGTACAACACCTTATTACATTCACGCAATTAAACATAAGGAACAAACACCTTATTATATATTGCTTACCTCCCCGGCATAACGTCATGACTAACACATACACAAACACATCGCAGGCTTGCTCTACATACATACATACATACGGTGAAACCCCACTCGACGGAGCACACGGGCGAAACCGACATACACGACATACTAAACGTCGTCGACAACTTGCTATCTATCGCAAACATGTACGAAACACGCTAGTATACAATTCTACGTGTAAAAACACATTTTTGCATCGAAATAAAAAGCATTTTCTATAAATACGCGACCCGCGATGGTGGACGGGTCGCCAAACCATAATTGTCTGCCTACACACCTGTAGGACTTCATCAAACAGAAACATCTTGCGACCCGCGATGGTGGACGTGTCGCCAAAACATACAGACACCAAATGTTTAAAAACCCAACACAAAGGGGACAAATAAGTCAAGCATCAGACACACCAACATTATCTTCGACAGAGGCTGGCTCCAATGGGGCTGTCTTGTCGGCCGGCTTGGCATCGTCAGAATGAGCTTCGTCCTCATCGACACCTTCATCCACCGCCTCCTCTCCGACGCCGGCTAAGCAGAACATCTCTTGACCAGGGTCGCCTTTTGGGAACATGGAGTCCAAAGTCTCCCTCTCCGCCTTCAGGTCCCAGAGCTCATGCTTGCCCTCATTGAATTCTTCAATCATCTCAATGCGCGACTTCACAGCATAGAAGGCCCCCATATCGCCAGCAATCTGACCGTCGGCAATCCTAGCTCGTTTCACTTCCTCCTCAATGCTTGCCCTGCACTCCTCAAACTCCCTCTGACATACAGACAGCTCCCCTTGGCAGCTCTTCAGCTCCCTGGTGAGACGACGCTCTGTCTCTCGACAGCGACTCTCAGCTCCCTCCAGCTTGGTCCTTAAAGAGGCGAGGTCGGACTCTGACCTAGCAGCCCTGTCCTCAGCCTTAGCAAGCATTGCTTGGACACCGGAATAAGCTCCCAAGAAATACTGAAAAGCCTGACAAAAAGGCATACGACAACGCAAATACACAACTCAGAAAGCGAAGTCGAAACAAAAGAAATACGAAAACGCACAAGACAAGGGCCAACGTACCCTCCATGCGGAACTGCCTGCTTCGCCAATGCAGTCCAGGGGAGAAACATCCTTAACCTCCGACTTCAAAGTCGGATCTTGAGCACGGAAGAGATCAACGATCGATGGCCCAGCGACACCAATCTTGTCAACCCCCTCGGCAGTCACGCCTTTCTTCTTAGGGATGTCCTCCACCTTAGCATCGTCGGAACGAGCGCTCATTTTTCTCTTAGAGCCAGCTTTCGTCGCAGTCGACAGGTCAGTCAGGACCGGCTTACTCGACGCCGCCTTAGCTGCAGCTTTCCTTTGCTCGATCAAACCTTTTCCAGACGCCACTCTCAGTCGAGCACTCGACCGACCACCAGGGGAACCTGACACGACAGAGCATCAAAAAGGGAGAAATCCTAAAATACACGACAAAGCGAAAAACAACAAAAAGATTCCTAAAGCCGAAAGTCTACCTTTCGCACGGGATGAAGAAACATTCGACATATCTTCCTGTGGGGGAGGAGTTGGCGCCAGCAAATTGACGTTGACGAATTTCCTCTCAGACGCGGGAACTTCAAGCATAATCTTTGACAAAGCCTCTGATCGGCTGCTAACTTCCAATTCTTCCGGTTCAGGGACTACAAAAAGGGAAAGTTAAAAACAGAGTGTTAAAAACGCATAAACGCGTGAAAGAGAAAACAAAGTACATACTGTCGATCCGCCACTCCGACAACAGAAAAGGACATTCTCCTTCCTTCTCCAGAGAAGATCGTTTGACAAAAAAGTATTTCGACCCCCATCCACGGTCGTTCACATCGGGAGTTTGCACCAAAGGCTTCCGACCTCGTCGGACACGCAGTTGCACACGGGAAGAACTCTTCGACCCGATGAAGTAATTATACCACAAGGCGTCGAAATCAAAACCAGCACCAGTTTGCTCATTCACTAAGTCTAAAACCCTAAGGACTCTCCAAGCTTGAGGCATCACTTGACACGGCGCTAACGCCAAGGTAGCTAGAAAATCTCTAACAAGAGGAGAGAATGGGAACTTATGCCCTATCCTAAACGGGTATACATAGAAGCAAATCCACCCTTCGTACCGCGTGTCAGCCCTCTCGTCCGGCTCAGGCAGCGTAGCAATCGTCTCCGGAGGAAAGCCCCCGACTTCGAGGACTTGGACCAGCTCTGCCTCCGACAAATTGCTAACCAGCGTGTCCGACTCCGTTAGGAGGAAATGAGGAGAAGTATCGCCCTCTCCGGCATCGGAAAGAGTCTTCGATGACTCAGAAGCCTCGAGAGAGACCATGTCGAGAATAGAGAGGGGAGGAAATCGGAGAGCTATGGCTAAGAAAATCAGAAAGCAAATGGCAAGAGAGACCGAAAGGCTTACCAGAAACTTGCAAAGGAAGGAGATGAAGACTAATCGCTCCCCCTGCTCAGAATTTATGGAAGGAAATCATGATCTACAGAAGACGTCGCATCGTGCCCTAATCGCGCGCCACGTCGACCTGTGCAATCGCGCCAAAAAGGACGGTAAAGATCGTGTCCAAGGAAGTTGCCATGGATCCCGGTCTACTTGCCTAAACCGTAAGCCCATAGCAACTTGGGGCTATTGTTGGGCCTGGATTCTCCAAAGAAGACAGATCGAGAGGACCGAGCCCAAGCCCACTGCAAATCGGGAGAATGGCAGACGAGTTCAGGAGAGTCGACAAGGCTTCTCTGGTTGAGCGACACCCGACAAAACCTCTCCAGTCAAGAGTCATCGTCAAGATCGCGGAGATCTCGCCACGCATTTAATGCTCAGATCATGCAACATCTGCAACGTTCAAACACCTTAATTGCCAGTAATTCAACGGCGAAATCCTTGCCATTACACTCGGTATTGAAGATAAAAACATAAAAACGGTACAATGGCCACAGGAGTAAAGGGACTTACCATATTTGGAACGACGAAGAAGATAAGATCAGGAAACTCACAACTACGCAAAGGACACGCATTCTCACTTAGCAAACTCACCAGAATAGCACTCTCGCTCTCCATCTAGCTCTCCAAATGGCTGCCTACGCCTGACCCCTGCCGGTCGCCACTCACAAGTCACCGGTCGAGTCTCACTCGATCTATGATTTTATTACGATAAGTTGTATTGCGATCTAATCCGATTCACATGATATCTAATAAAATCATCTTGCTATTATATATTTATTTCTTGTTTACCTATTATTTGCTTGGTTTGGATTATTTCCCATCGTCCGATCGACTAGTTACCCCGTCTAAGGCGATTTAGGTCGTCCGATCTTTTCGCCCCAAAACAACAAGTCAAGGTATTTATTGTTACAAAGTGATGCACTTCGGACTAAAAAATGCAGGGGCTACTTATCAACGACTAGTCAACAAGATGTTCAAAGATCAGATTGGGGACACAATGGAAGTCTACATAGATGACATGCTACTCAAATCAAAAAAGAAGAAGGACCACATAGATCACCTCCGCGACAGCTTCGAGGTACTAAAAAGATATAACATGAAACTAAATCCTATGAAATGCTCTTTCGGAGTTTTGTCAGGCAAATTCTTGGGGTACATGGTGACACAAAGAGGAATAGAAGCCAGCCCAGAACAGGTCAAAGCCCTCATCAACCTCCGATCCCCTCGATGCGTCAAGGACGTACAAAAGCTGACAGGTCGGATATCAACTCTAAATAGGTTCATCTCGAAGTCGTCAGACAAGTGCAAACCCTTCCATGATGCTCTCAAAAAGAACAAGTCCTTTCAATGGACAGAAGAGCATGAAATCGCATTTCAGGATCTAAAGAAATACCTGGACAGTCCCCTATTACTGGCAAAACCTAAAGACGATGAGCCACTATTACTGTACCTAGCAGTGTCGGCATCCGCTATAAGCGCAGTGCTGGTCAGAGAAGAAGACGGTAAGCAATCGCCAATCTACTATGTCAGTTGAACGCTGCTCCCGGCGAAGACAAGGTATTCGTCATCGGAAAAACTCGTCTTATCACTAGTAATGGCGTCAAATAAAATCAAACCCTATTATGAATCTCATACTATAATTGTCCGCACTAACCATCCTATGAGAGCAATCATGAGGAAACCTGAGTTCACAGGACGAATGGCCAAATGGGCCGTACACCTCAGCGGCTACGACATCGAATACGAGCCCAGGACGGCGATCAAGTCCTAGGCATTGGCTGATTTTGTGGCAGATTTCAGCCCAACCCTAGAACAAGAACCCACCGAAGAAGCAACGCAATTACTCGCAATGGAGGAAACAAGTAAATGGGAGCTTCACACAGACGGCGCGTCGAATGCTAGAGGATCGGGGCTGGGAGTCGTGCTAAAATTGCCATAAGGGGACAAGATAGCCCAAGCCGTAAGATGCGAATGAGACGCGACCAACAACGAAGCTGAATACGAAGCACTCATATTTGGGCTCATTCTAGCATGCGACTTAGGAGTCTGAGAAATCGAAGTCATCTGCGACTCCCTCTTAGTTGTAAATCAAATACAAGGATCGTACAACGCCAAGGACGACAAAATGATAGCTTATCTGGACGTGGCCAAGAAACTAATCGACCAATTCCAAAAGTTCGACATCAGACAAGTTCCCAAAGATCTCAATGCTCAGGCTGACGCACTAGCCAACATGGGGTCCGTCTTGGATCCAAAAGAATTCCCAAACATCCCACTGGCACACATCACAACACCAGCTGTTCCAAAAACACCCAAGGATTTAAGCACACCGCTGGAAGAACTCGTCACGTTGGAGATAGGTGACCGACCAGAAGAAGACATTGTCAACGATCATAACGACTGGACGCTACCTTACATCACATGGCTAAAAGACGGTATCCTACCCAACGACAAAACGGAAGCAAAAAGACTAAAGGTAAGAGCTCTCTCCTTCGACATTATAAGTGATGTCTTGTTCAAAAGATCTGTCACAAGGATACTCCTATGATGCCTCAAGACTCCAGAAGTCAGATGCATCTTACAATCGTTACATGAAGAAGAATGTGGCAACCACACCGGAGGACGAAGCCTCTCGGGGAAAGCCTTGCGAACAAGATACTACTGGCCCACAAGGAATAGAGACTCGATGGAGTACACCAGGAAGTGTGACGCCTGCCAACGACACGCACCCGTTCCACATCAACCCTCGGAACTCCTCCATCCGACTTTAGCACCATGGCCCTTCATGAGATGGGGGATGGATATCGTCGGAAAACTCTCACCTGCGTCGGGATAACGAGTCTTCTACCTCTCCATGACATACTATTTTTCCAAATGGGTCGAAGCCAAAGCCTGTCGAGAGGTAAAAGATCAACACGTCATTTTGTTTATAAAACGCAATATCTTGTGCAGATTTGGCGTCCCGTCAGAAATCGTATGCGACAATGGCTCACAATTCATCAGTCATAAGACTCGAGCCTTCTGCGACCAGTAGAACATCAAACTGGTCACGTCCACTCCTTAGTATCCACAATCCAACAGACAAGCCGAGTCCAACAACAAGATCATCATCAAAAACCTCAAGAAACGCCTCACAGGGGCTAAAGGAAAATGGGCAGACGAACTTCCCTTCATCCTCTGGTCCGACAGGACCACCCCAAAGAACGCGACCGGACAATCACCATTCTCACTCGTCTACGGAAGTGAAGCGGTCATTCCCGCCGAACTTCTAGTTCCGACAGCCCGTTACAGCCTCCAGGCGAATGAACAAAATGATGTCGAACTAGCACACAACTTGGACACGGTGGATGAGACTAGGGAAAAAGCCAGAATTAGAATGGTCAGGTTCCAACAGCAGGTCGCGAGAAGTTACAAAAAAAATGTTCGAGCCAAAGTCTTCAAAATTGGCGATTGGGTCCTCAGAAAGACATTCCAGAACACCAAGAATCCGACCGACGGAAAGCTCGCACCTCAGTGGAAAGGTCCCTACCTCGTCAAAGAAGTAGTCGGACATGGAGCATACCAGCTGGAGGATAAAGACGGACGACCGATCCCAAGAAGTTGGAACGCTACACATCGGAAGTTGTATCACTTCTAGACCCATAAAGTAAGACGCTAAGATCCTCTCATTTTTCATATGCTATTCGTTGCTACAAACTCAATTCTATTTCATGAACCTAAATACTTACATCTAGCAAGGATACTTTCTTACGACCATAAGTACAGGACAACATCGACATACAAGCTGGATCCAGTCACACAAAAGCGCTTACACTATATTTACACGATCGATCGGAACACGAGGAAATGAATACCAGAGGCACGCCGGCACACCGCTTGCCTTATACAATACATAAGGTCAAAACACCTTATTACATCTACGCAATAAAGACATATTGCTTCCCTCCTCGGCATAACACTAAGTCATGATTAAACATAAATGTATACATTTGCAGGCCTCCCTTTTCTTACACGACACAAAAAGCCCTACTCGACGGAGCACACGGGCAAATCCGACACAGATTAAAGGCGTCACGACTATCTTCTCTAGAAGAATCCGACAAAACACACGAACACGAAACAAGATTGACCCTTTGTAAAACAGATTACGTCAATAAAAGTCTAACTTTTTTTACATCCATGCGACCCGCGATGATGGACGAGTCGCCAAAACATATTGTCTGCCTACACACATGTAGGACTTCAAGCATTCTTAAAAAACATATTATGCGACCCGCGATGGTGGACGGGTCACCAAACCAGAAAATATTCTACCCACGCGCAGGTGGGACCATGAGTCATTTACGAAAAAGTCAAGAGTCAGGGGTTGCAGCGTTACCCTCAGTAGGAGTCGGGTCGAAAGAAGGCTGGGGCTCGATCGGCACGGTGTCACCAGAATGGACCTCATCTTCACCAGCGCTTTCATCTGGAGACTCTTCTCCGACGCCGGCCAGCTGGAACAGCTCCGAACCAGGATTCTCCTTCGAAAACAAGGTATCCATGGTCTCCTTTTCTGCCTTCAGGTCCCAGGTCTCCTGTTTGCCCTCTTCAAACTCTTCAATCATCTCGACACGCGACTTCAACGCGTAAAAAGCGCCTACGTCGCCTGTGATCTGACCAACATCGATCTTAGCCTGCTTAACCCTCTCTTCAAAACTAGTCTGACTCTCGCTAAGCTCCATCCGACAAACATCCAACTCGTCTTGGCAACTCTTCAGCTCCCTAGCGAAGTGGCGCTCAGCGTCCTTGAAGCAGCTTTCAGCCCCCTCCACCTTGGTCTTCAGAGATGCCAGGTCAGACTCTGACTTAGCATCTCTGTCCTCAGCCTTAGCAACCATCTCCTTGACTCCAGAATACGCACCCAAAAGAAATTGAAAAGTCTGGAAAAAGAAATACAAAATCAAAAACTCAAGACCAACCAGCCTTACAAGAAAGAAAACATATGTACTTGAGATTCGACAAGACGACTTACCTTCCACACAGAACACCCCGCCTCGCCGATGCAGTCCAAAGGAGAAACGCCATCGACTTCAGACTTTAGAGTCGGATCCTGAGCATGGAACAAATCGGCAATCGATCGACCGACCGAATCGATCTTTTCGACTCCACGAGCGACCACCAACCTCTTCGTTAAAGTATTTGTCATCACCTTCCCGACGTCAGGAGAGACACCTGTCTTCCTTTTCGAGCCAACATCGGCTGGAAGTGACAACTCAGCCGGCGTCAATTTACTCGATGAGGCCCTAGCCGCTGTCAACCTCTCCTCTATTAGACCCTTCCCAGACACTCCCTTCAAGCGAGCGCTTGACCGACCAGCTGGAGATGCTGACATACCAGACAAAACATAAGATACACACACGACGAAAGATACACGACTCAAACAAAAAACTTACACTTAACCCGGGATGACGAAAGAGTCGACATGATGTCCTGAGTGGTGGGGGCGACAAACAACAGGTTAACGTTCACGAATTTCCGCTCCAACGCAAGGATACCAAGAATTATATTAGTCAGACCTTTCGACTGAGCATCCACCTCCTAGTCTTCAGCTTCAGGGACTACAAAAAAGAAGAGTTAAGCAAAAGGTTAAAAAACTTAAAACTGGGCAAAGAGAAGTCAAATACGTACTCTCGACTCGCCACTCCGATAGCAAAAACGAACAGTCACCCCTATTCTCTAGAGACGAACGCTCGACGAAGAAAAACTTTGACCCCCATCCATGGTCGTTTACGTCAAGGTTAGCCACCAAAGGCTTCCGACCCGGACGGATGCGCAACTGGACCCGAGAGGAACTCTTCGACCCCAGAGAGTAGTTGTACCACAAGGCGTCAAAATTAAAACCGGCCCCAGACTGAGAATTCAACAGATCTAAAACCCTAAGGATCCGCCACGCTTGTGGCATGACCTGACACGGCGCAAGCGCCAGAGTCGCTAGAAAATCCCTGACAAGAGAAGAAAATGGAAACGTATGACCTATCTGAAACGGATAGGCATAAAAGCAAATCCACCCCTCATAACGAGCGTCAGCTCTCTCGTCCGGATGCGGCAACCTCGCGACCGTCTCAGGAGGGAAGCCTCCGACTTGAAGGATCTGCTCCAACTCTGCCTCCGTCAGCGTCCCCGTTAGAGCATCAGCCTCCTTCAAAAGGAAAAGGGGGGGAGCCTCGTTCTTGCTCGAGTTCGAGTGAGTAGCAGACGACTCGGAAGAATCACTGGAAACCATTTCCAGAACAGAAAGAGGGGGAAATCGAAAAACAATTTTTTGAAAAGCCTAGAGAACCTACCAAATCATAGAGCAAAGGGGAGAAGATTAAGTGAAACTGTCAGAACCTGCTTCGGATTTATGGAGGGAATCATCAAGTCGTAGAGACGTCCCATCACGCCGCGAGATTGTCGCCACGTTAGCCCTCGTCTGTCGCGCCCAGATCAGAGGGTGGAGATCGTGTGGAGTGGAAGTTGTTTGGACTCCCGTTTCAAAGCTGCCTTGAGCCCAAAACAACTTGGGGCTATTGTTGGGCCCAACATGCTCCAATGGAGCCAGTGCAAGCATATTGGGCCAAGATCCAAGTGAAGAAGTAGGCCGAGAAGACTGGAGGAGGCGTCGGGCATTCCTCGAACGCATGGGATCCGACCAACCCCGAGAATTTCGCCCAAAGCATTAATTGCTCGATCAAAGGCAAACGGTAACCAAATCAAGCACAGGATTATGATGCCATTAAAGAAGAATCCTGGAAATCACGTATAGGAATAAATGGAGAATATTAAGGAAACGGTAACGGACGAAGGGGAAAATACCATAAATAGACCATGAAAGAATGATCGACACACGACATGTCGGCGAACAACACTCATCTATTGAGCTCTCGAATTTTTTTGCTAGCATATCGATTCTCGTTCAATTCCCCTGGTGCATTATCCTATTACAGTCAGTCGAGCCATCGAAATAGCCGATCGGACAAGACCTGATCCCTTATTCCTCAAGGATAAGTTGTACTCCAATTCATTTCCGTTATCATTCGATCAATATATCATACTATAATTTTGCATCTATTCCATACGTGGTTGATTGTTTATTTGGTTTGGATTTATTTTATACTATCTGATCGACTCGTTACCCCGTCTAAGGCGATTTAGGTTGATTGATCTTTTTGCCCCAAAACACCGCCTAGGAAAGCTCCATCATCCGAAGAGTGCATCTAATGGCTCACAAAAAAAGGTGGTGGTCAGAGCTTCTCGCTCGGGGGTGGTCACTGAAATTTGAAACATCACTCGTCGGTCTGGGCTTTGCATTCGGTCTTAGCAAAGTAGGGGCTGCATTGAAGCGAGAGTTTGTGTCGAGACGGTTCGTGTTGAGACGGTTCGAGCAGGAAGCATGGGTTCGGAGGGGCTGGTGTGGATGATGCGGATGCGAAATGGGTCGTGGAGACCAACACACCTCATTTTTCAGGTAAGAGTAAGGAGGTTCAGACGAGTCTATTTGCAAGCACCGAGAGGAGCCCAACACTGCTTTTTAACCCATGTCTCCCCGTAAAGAAAGGAGCACCATTTCCAACCTCGTTTCCAGATGAGAATAAAAGAAAGAGCGTGTAAAATCATACTGAGATTAAGAGTAGATCTATGAATTTTAGGTTGGTAAAAAGGGGCGGTTTTCATATTTAGGATGAAGGGTAAGGATCTGGGCTAAAAAAAGCCAGGTCGTGAAGGATTTCAGTTCGGTATCGCGAGAAAAGTACCTACTATTTTTTGGCGGATCTGTAGTTAAGGGCGGTGGCCAGGTGGTTGAGATTTGGGGGAGGAAGCAAGAGGCAAAGTTTGAGGCAACGCGGGTTAGGGTTTCATTTCAGATTTGGGAGATCTGGAGATGGGTTCCGTTAGGGCCGGCAGGATTTTTCTTTTGGGGAGAGTTTTTTCATTTGGGAGATCTGTGCTCACCGTAGCATAAGCAAGTTGGAATTGGTGGTGGTGGTTCAGCATTGGTGGTGTGGGTCGCGCGAAGAGATGGGAGGCGGGCTCGGTGGGGGTCGCAAGCGGGTCCAGGCTTAACAATAGCCAGTAGTGGGCGGAGGCTAGATTCAGCAGGTGTGAGTAATGGCGTGGTGTGGTGGTCAGGGCAAACTTCGGCTTGGAGGTGGAGCGGCCATGGCAGTTCTGGGCGCGGGCAGAGTGGGTCGAGACGACTCGGCATTGGAGCGGTCCGAGGTGGGTGCGAGGCACGAGGCGAGCCAGTAGATCTAGGGTTTGGCTTAGAGCGAGGCGGCTCGGTGTGGGTTGAGGCGCGGTCGAGTAGGGGGCGCGGGGATCTGGATTTGGCAAGTGGTGGGTGTGGTTGCGTTGACGGTGCAGACAGGTTGAGTCAGTGGCCGGCGCGGGTCGGGGGGCTCGAGTGCGGGATGTGGGTTCATGGGAGTGGTGTGGCATGAGATTATGAAGTTGAGATTATCAATCTCATCCATTTTTCCTTGGAAGTATGTGTGTCATGAGATTATGAAGTTGATTAGGCAATTAATAATAGATAATAGTAATTTTGATTTTTAAAAATGATATAATCTTTAGGAGAGAGAAATCATAACAACCTACAATCATATTAATGACATTGAGCTTTTGATTTGATTTTCATGCTATTATTTGGGAGACACGACGTGCATTATGCGAGATGACTAAGCCTACGGGCCAAAAAGCTAAGCAAGAGTTGGCATTGATCTTCACACAACGATCCCTCGGGCACCAGGGCACAAGCTGCCATTAAGCTAAATGCCACTAGCCCTTAGGCACTGGGGCACGAGATGCCATTAGCCTTCGGGCCACGAGTTGCCACATAAGTTATACGTCATTAGCCTACGGGCCAACCCAGGCACGAGTTGCCATTAAGCTATATGCCTCTGAGCCATAGGGCCAATAGGGCACAATGCCATTAAGCTATAATGTCATTAGCCTTTGGGTCGTCGGAGTACGAGTTACCATAAGCTAAAAGTCAAAGAGTAAAGCGTTCCTCGAGCGCACCTCAAGACGAGAAAACCGACCTCCAAAACAAACCAAGAACGAACAACACAAGGATTTTTGAGGCAGTCAGGCGTGCACGGACCGTGCAGAACGAGACATGGGTCATGCACCGCATTCTGCAAAGAGAAGGTCTCAAATCACAAGAGTGCACAAACCGTGCATCAAACTGCACAGTCCGTGCGTCGCCCTTTGTAAAGAATCTCGGAAAAACACCATCACTCTACGGATTGCGCACTCACCTCTGTAAAAGTGTCGGCCCGTGCAGTACTTAATGCACGGGGCATGTCTTAGTCCGTGCATTGAGATGCACAGTCTGTGCATCTCGTCATGTAATCCGTAAGAGTGTGTGCATGCGCAAGTGCACGACCCAGGCTCGGTCCGTGCACATCGCCCCTCAATACACGAGCCACAAACTATTGGGTTTCTCGTCGTGGGCCTCTAAGCTTAGTCTGTGAAGTACCACATCAAGCCAGATCATTTGAATCTTCGACCCCAGTACGAGCCCTGAGAATTTGAGGGACATTTGTGGAGGTAAAAAGTAGTCAACCTACTTTTATTTATTTTTAATTATTACCTAACCAATTTAATTCCCAAAAAACAATTAATGGCTTTATGAGGGGAGTCTCATTAAGAAGGAACAACCCAATACCACATTAGGAAAAGTATTTAAGCTCCTAAAAGGTAACCTAATTGATTCATTCTCATTCATGCTAAGAACCCTAGCCTCCATTGAATTCTCTATAACGCTTGATTACTGACTTGAGCGTCGGAGTACACACGTGGGAGAAAAGTCCCGCATTTGATAGGTTTTCCTACAAATCTGCGAGATTGGAGCGTTGTTTTGAGAGATCGATCGTTGCCACGTACAATTAATCTTGATTGTGTTACATTTTCCTGCTACCATAAAATTCATATAAATTTCACCTAAATGAGTGATCCGGTAAGGAAGGAAAAGAATCAAACTGTAGGATGATAAAATTTTCTTAGGGTTGCCATGTATAGATAGATAGTATATATAGGAGTATAAGAGATCCTAACAACTATACAATCTATTGAGATATACAAGGAATATTAAAAACAGAATAATATAATTTCTAACACAAACAAAAGAAAAGAACAAACAACACAAGGCGCGAACAACTAACTATAGTTTGTAGTATAGGTTAGGTGCAAGTGTATACTGAAGGTGTCATTTTTAATGACATTCATCTCAAGTTAAAATTTTCAAACAATTATTTAAAGCTTTTATGGATTAATAGTATGTAAATTCTCGTAATTCATAATCATATTGTAAAAGTCTGAAGTATGTGTATGCTTCCCTAACTTGATATGATAAAAAAGAACTAGAAATTCTCAGATATGGTTAGCCGAAACAGACATATCAAGTTGTCTATGTAAACCATTATCCAAGTCATTGTTTTTTCCTTTCTTTCAATAGTAAATTTACATTCCATTGCATTCACACGAAAAAAAAACGTTCTATTAACGAGAAATCCCGTGTTCGATTCTCTATCATGTGTTAAATTTTCTTTATCAATGATAATCACACTCTGCAAGCAGGTTATTCTGGAAAAAATAGTAAATTTACATGATTTTTTTCCAAACTAGGCACTTTATAGAAAGTTATTCTTAAACTAGGCTTAGAACAAAACTTATTCTGAAAATAGGCTGGCTATTATAGGTTCCGGGTAAATCGTTGTTATGGGTAGCGACTCATTTGAAAAAAATCATTCGAAAAAATAACGACTTAGGCCGATGCGAAATTGGTAATTAAAAAATAAATAAAAGTCATGAGTCGTTGTATCGTATAGCGACTCATGACTTTTATTTATTTTTTAACCAGTTTAATTTTAAATAAAATAATATTGAAAAGGTATGAGTTGATGTCACCCACATCGACTTATGCCTTTTTTTCTTTTTTTTAAATAATCATCTCCGCTTCGATGAAAGTCGATGATTTGGTGGACGATTCATTTTTGATAAGTCGCTGCGTAGAACAACGACTTTTCCCAAAGTTAAAATGACAGCTTATTTTCAGCATAAGTTTACTTCCATGCCTATTTTAAGATTAAGTTTGTAAAATATGCCTAGTTTGGAAAAAAAAAAATCAATTTACATTCGGCGCAAAACCGCGCAGTCGCTTTTTTTTAGCCGCGCACTTCCCCATGGGCGGCTCGACATGCCGCCGAGAAAACCCGAGTTCCATGGGCGGCTCTACGAGCCGCCCATGATGGGTTCAGTTTAGGGATTTTTTTTTGAAATAAATAAAAATGTTTTTTTTAAAACCGGTTCATTGAAACCGGGGTTGTGGGCGGTATTTCGTGCCGCCCACGAAACTGGGTCAGTGAATCGGGTTTTTTGGGGGGACAGGGTTCATAGGCGGCACTTCCTGCCGCCCAGGGTTCATGGACGGCACGTGGTGCCGCCTAGGGTTCATGGACGACACGTGGTGCCGCCCAGTGAGTATACGTTTCACTCCCAACGGTCGATGTGGGCTGCACGTAGGGCCGCCCAGTACAGGTGTAGCCGGCTATATAAATTAGGGATGTATTGTATTGTATCCAAATCTAGAAACTCATTTTCATAATAAATGTCGTCGTCAAGCGGTTCTGGTTGGAGGGGATTGTCGGAGTCCTCTTCGAGCGCTAACACATCTGTAGATGATGAGGGTGATTTGCAGGCGCCAATTTCTCCCGAGTACTTCAAGGTATGTAATATTGTAATTTTTACTGTATAAAATAATTAGATCTTAAATGTACTTAGTCTTTGAAATGTTAAACTGTTTTGAAATAATAATTAATTTGTTGATATTAGTTTTTAGAAATTTAATTATTAATTAGTCTCTAATGTGGTAATTTTTGTATATAAATAGGGTGATTCTAGTGATGATGGATTTATAGCTATCGACTTCTCATCCCATTTTACTACTACTGAGATATTTCCTAGTAAGGAAGGATTGCGAGATTGGGTGCAAAGGGTAGGTTTTAGTCTTTTTATGGTGATCACTACTAAATCATCAAATCTAAAAAGATTATACTTCACTGTGAGAGATCCGGGTTATCTAGGTCCGGCAAGAAGAAGGTGGTAGTCGATGGTATAAAGGTCAGCCCGATACGAGTGAATAAAACTAGGTCAAAAAAGAAGGGTTGTCCCTTTTTGCTGCATGGTACTTTTAGGGAAGGAAATGTTATTAGAGATCCTGGGTGGACCTTATCGGTTGTTAGTGGATCCCATAACCATATGCTTTCTACCACCTTGACCGGCCATGCATTTGCTACCCGACTTACGAAGGAGCAGCGTAGGAAAGTGATGATTGATACTGCGGCGGGTGCAAGACCCAAGGTTATTTCTACACAGCTTAGGAATGAATATTCGAGTGCAACGAGTTCGAGGAATCGGGTGTACACTGTTAGGGCTAAGGAGAGGTTGAAATCCCTGGGCAATCTGAATGTGACACAATGGTCATTGGGATTTTTGAATGAGAAAGGCTATTTGTTGGACACTGCTACTAAGACGAGGGAAGATGGGAAGGAGGTTTTGGCGTGCTTGTTTATTTCTCATCCAGACGCTCGACATTTGTTGTGCATGTTTCCTAATGTCGTCATTATGGATTCGACCTACAAAACCAACAGGTAAACCTTAGTCTTTTTTGTATTATGTGTAGATAATGGTATTTTCTACGGGTTTTAATTTTTTTTTTTGTTGCATTTATAGGTACGGTATGCCTCTGTTCCAGATTGTTGGGTTTACTTGCACCAACTACACATATTGCATTGCTCTTGTGTTCATGGAAAGGGAGACGACAAACCACTATGCATGGGCGCTGAGACGATTGAAGTGGTTGTACGGGGAGAAAAATCCCGTATGCATCATGTCTGATCGAGAGCTAGGACTGATCAAGGCTGCCAAACTGGTGTTTCCGAAGGTTCGTCATCACTTGTGTCAGGTCCATGTAGACCGTAATGTGAAGGCATATGCTAAGACGATGAAGATTGACGAGAAGAAATTCTCGGGAAGTGTTCGTCGGGTGATGAGGTCTCACACAAAGAAGGAGTACAGAGAGCGGCTTGCTCACTTTAAGGGGATATGGAGTGAAGGCTTGGTGCGATATATGGAGCAAACTTGGTTTAATGAGCATAAGAAGAAGCTGGTTGCGGCATGGTGTGATGATGTTCTCCATTTTGCCACAAGAACATCAAACAGGTAACTTTCATACAAACATTTGCAATCAAATTGGGTTATAAATTTTATTTAGTTAATTGTATACGAATATATTATTTTCAGGGTTGAGGGTCAGCACTCTATGCTTAAGGACATGATTGAGACATCCGTTGGAGGGTTCGACACACTTGTGCAGCACATCGACAACATGTTTGTTGATCAACATCGGAAGATCCGATATGAGATGACCAAGAACTGCACTGCCTTTCCCATGGAGATAGTGAAAGGCCCTGAGTGGGTTAAGGTGTTCTTCAAGCGCATCCTTGAAAAGTGCTCTGAAAAATGCCTGAGGATGTTGTATGCCCAAGCTGTGTTAGCAAAGGAGGGGAAAATTGGGAACAAATGTGCTGATTTTTAGTGGAGGTCCACACTGGGGCTGCCTTGCCCACACACAATTAAGGTCTACGTGGAGACGGGTTATCCGTTAGTGCCTGAAGAGGTTGATATTTTCTGGAAGCAGATCCGATGGGAAGGGGTGGATGCTAAGGATCTTGATGTCGATGATGGTGTTTCACTGACAGCGGACAATGTCACGGTGGATGACTTCGTTGAAGAGTACTTATGTGGGACAGTTGAGGGATTTGATTTGAAGAAGATGGCGGAAAAGTGGCGTGAGTCAAAGGACCCTACATCGTGCGATATTCAAGACCCGCCACGTGGCGAGACCAAGAAGGGGAGGCCTAGGATGAATGCGAGAAAGACCGGTACGAAGAGGAAAATGTGTTGGGACGAGTATGTGGATGCAAACATGAAGAAGGAGAAGCAGAAGATGAAGATGGAGGATGAGGAGCTGGGAGTGGATGAGGAGGATGAGCCTGCAGAGAAAGAGACGACCAATGTGAAATCGTTCGTTGGATCCCCGGGATCGAAAGGATGCCCTTCTAGCGGACGACCTCACAGTGGAGTTTCAACAACAAAGGGGAGTGCCACTAAACCTGCAAAGCCGAAATCTGCTTCAACCAAGTCCAAGTCGGGTTCAAACAAGCCGGTCAAGTATCTCGGCTTCAACTGGGGGCACGAGAATATTGATCATTTCATGCTCGCCTACATTTCTGGAGTTCAAAATGTCAAAGGTGATGGTCATTGTGGGTTCCGTTCTCTTGCCGTTTTGCTGTGTCGCCAAGAAGACGAGTACATTGATGTCCGGTTAGGGCTTTCGAAGCACGTCCAGGCACATGGAGCGAACTACGTAGCGATTCTTGCGGAGGAAGCGTTGACGTTGGAAGAATTTGTTAGGAAATTGAATTATATTCCTTCACCGTGCACGGCAAACTTCTGGTGTATAATGCCTATTACTGGGTTGGCGTTTGCAACGGAACACCAAGTGGCTGTTGTTGTCTTATCATGGTTCGGACCGCACACATGTCTTCCATTGTGGGGCCCCCCGGGTGCCGAGCCTCCGACAAAGGTTTATGCGATAGCACATGTAGGCAGGAGAGACCATTACGTACCGGTACGTGGAGTCCTACTCTCTCGTATTTACTTATTCTTTCATAATTTTTTTAGAAACTGTATTATTTACGTGTACAGATTTGGCTTGTTAATGACCATTGTCCCATTCCACCGCCTCCAAGACAGTGGCGCATTTACAAGGATCCAAGTGTTGATGGATGGGATAGTCATGAGCGCTTCAAGGATAGGTTCAAGAATTATGTAGAGGAGCGAGCATATCATGGGCGACCTGACATACTTACCTAGGTTTTTTGGATTGTAATCGACTTTATATATGATATTGTATTTCCTTTTGTGTGAAAGTTTGATTGAGATTGATCGTATATTGTGTTTTTAATCATTTGTTTTTGAGAATTGAAAAAAATCGGGAAAATGCTATACGAGACAACAATATTACTAATCATTAACAAAAACACGTTCACGAAAACATTAAAGTGTACACTAGTTTAACATGAAACATAAAAAAATCTATCTAATCCCCGTCCGAATCGGCCTCCCCGCCATCATCATAGCTGTCGTTGTCTCGCCCAAAGAGGCAAGCTTTCACATCCAAGAGGAAGGGATGTGTTTGATCGCGGTAAGAAAAATAAATATATGTATTTTATTGATTATTTACGCTATTAGGTTGTAGTATTCGTTGGAATCTAATTAAATAATATTTTATTTCAGATACAAGAATTCAATATCGTGGGTTTCGTCGTCTAGCATTTTCAGAACTTCAGTCCCGGAGGAACACAGTCAACCGCCTTTTCCACCTTCACTAGTGAGCTTAAACCGAATTGTTTTGTATTCATTGTAGACTCACGTCATGTTGTGGTCATTTCTAACAGTGCGTTAAGATGGATGCGATTGCCTTGTGGTCATTATACTCTTGACCGAGTCAAGAGTCCTAGGACGAACCTCCTTCGGCCATGTCGTGCATGCTGAGCTGCTCTTTTTTCCTCGCTGCAGCACAGAAAAACATGGGATCTTCAAATTTCGGTATTTGTAGGATTTCAAGTTTTTCTGTGATGCAGCAAGAAAAAAAGAGCAGATCAGCATGAACGACATGGCCCAAGGAGGTTCGTCCTAGGACTCTTGACTCAGTCAAGAGGATAATGTCCACAAGGCAATCACATCCATCTTAACGCACTGTTAGAAATGACCACAACATGACGTGAGTCTACAATGAAAACAAGACAGTTCGGTTTAAGCTCACTAGTGAAGGTGGAAAAGGCGGTTGACTGTGTTCCTCAGGGACTGAAGTTCTGAAAATGCTAGACGAACCTCCTTGGGCCATGGCGTACATGCTGATCTGCTCTTTTTTCCTGGCTGCAGCACAGAAAAACATGGGATCTCCATATTTCAGTATTTGTAGGATTTCAAGTTTTTCTGTGATGCAGCTAGGAGAAGGAGCATATCAGCATGAACGCCGTGGTCCTAGGAGGTTCATCCTGGGCTCTTGAGTGAATGTATATGTATAGTGCAAGAGTTGTGTATGTCATTTGTTCCAGTGTGTATGTATTTTTTTTTTAAGTGTGTAAGCCATCAGTGAATGTATATGTGTTTTTAGAATTTGTACGTGTTTTTAGTATGTGTATGTAATTTAAGCCATCGGTGAATGTATATGTGTTTTTAGAATTTGTACGTGTTTTTTAGTATGTGTATGTAATTTAAGAATATACATGTGTTTTTTAGAAATAACGCACGAAAATCCAACAAACCAATAAGCAAAGAACTAAAACTAGAAACGACGGAACAAATTAGAAACGACGGAACAAATATCTAAATACGAAACCAATAAAGCCAAAAGTCATACTTAATTTACTGGAATTTCAATCCCCAAAAACGTACAAACACAAAAGTCATACTACAAACTCTTCGTCTCACTATCAGATGAGTCATCTAGATGTGGAGTGGAAGCACTAGCTAAGGACACACCCGAACCCACGCCTGGTGCCCATACTGGAGGAACATAAGAGGTCGGCTGAGACGATGCCTGCTGAGCTGATGCACGCTCTTCCGCCATCCTAGATGATTCGGCTCTCTCAAATATAGTAGCGTCTGCACTATATATATGGGAAGGCATCTGTGAAGCCCGTACAAGCGGTGGAGCTACAGGAATGACGTCACTGAAAAGGATGTCATGCAAATGCTGAAAGTGCTCCCTACACCCTAAACAACCTCCTCCAGACATAAGCTCCTGAAGATAGGCCTGGCTCATCGCATGACGCTGCAAATGAAAACAAACATTTTAAAAACATAGACTTTCATAAAATAATTTAAAAGAATAAAATGGGAAAAAAACATACCATTTGCAAGTTGATAGCCGGAGGTGGTCCTCTACTGATACGAGGCTGGACTGGCGCATGCGGACTCACGTAAGGATGCGACACTTGTAGATACCAGTCCAGGTACGCGTCGTGGACATCCCAAGCCATCGTCGCAGGAGGACTCGCCAAGATGTGGGGGAAAAGATGATGCTCACGCTGGTCCCACCTGTGCCAACGCGGGTCAAAGTGCAACTGGTATCGCCTCGTCCCCTTGAAATCAGGAGGACGAACTGCAACCAGAGGCTCAATGATATCCATCGGCCTGCTCTGTCGATAACCGAACTGGCGTGTAAGCCGATCTGGCATGTATGGCTCCTCTACACCGAGAAAACGAATAATCCCTCGATAAGTGGAGGACATGTGACGACCTCGAAAATCAAGACCCTCGTACGGCATCCATCGTATCTGCAATTAACAAAACACGATGGACCATAAATTAATTCATTAAGCTATCTTACTGTAAATTAAAATTGAAAAACAATACGTACATCCTCTGGCCTATACTCGTCCAGAATTCGTCTGTAGTGTGACTGGTCACGGGAGGACCGGAGAGGTGTCCGGCCAATGCAGTATCGTCCAGCGTGTCGGAGGTCGTCGTCCGCACCTTCCTTGAGGTTAGGGTTGCCCGGAAAGTATACAAAGTACGTCCAAATCCAAACCTGCGTACAGAGAAAGAAAACCATTAGTTATAAACAATTCAATAATGTATATTAATAATCTAAATTATAATTTAACTATATTAAATGACTACCTCCAAAAGACGTGCGCAGCCGGCGAACTGTGCAGCTCCGCGCCGAGAACCCTCTCCGAGGTTCCTATAAAGGAGAGCCAGAACCCCGGTACCCCAAGCAGTATGAACAACATGCTCCCAGTCCACAAAAAGAGGTAGCAGTGTGGTCTTCAGCTCGTTCGTTGACTTGTCAACGAAGATGCTAGCCGACATGGCGTGCCATAAGAAACCGGCTGCTATATCCTCTGGGTAGGCACCCTCCTCAATCATCCGCATCACATGCCTCCCAAGCTGGAATTGCTTGACCCAACCCTTCCTAAGGTCGCGGACCATGTCAGCATCATCCTCATCATAGCTGTAGTCCGAATCTATCCCAAACAAATAGCCGAACAAAGCCTCACACTCCGCCATCTCCCTATCATGACCGGTCCATGGTGACGTCACCTCAAATCCCTCGATCGACAGCCCTAAAATCATCAGCACGTCATGTAGAGTAGGAGCTATCTCGCCCCAAGGAAAGTGAAAGGTGTTCGTCTCTAGATGCCATCTCTCAACAAATGCTGAAATGAGGTTGTGATCAACATTGCCGAACTGCAAATCAAGTAAACCTGTCAACCCCGTCTGCTGCGCAATCCAAAACCAGGAACCCTCCACAGGGACCCCTCTAGGAATACGATCCCTCCAAAATGCAAACTGCATAGGGCGTGTCTGAACCCTCAAACTCCTAACAACGTCCTCGGGTGGGTCCAACGACGCCTTCGTCCATATCAGCTCTGCAATGTGCGTATCAAAGTTCCTCAACAAAGATACAAGCTGCTCAGCTGGCTCATGCGGAGATGGGCCTGTGTGGCTGGCTCAGACTGAGACGGGGCATGCTGAGATGGCTCATGATGTGGAGATGGGGTATGCTGAGATGGACATAGGCCATACTGAGTCTCCTGTGTGGCTGGCTCAGGCTGAGACGAGGCCTGCTGAGATGCCTCACACGGAGATGGGACATGCTGCTCATGTGACTCCTCCAGAGATAGCCGTTGCTGAGGTGAGTCATCAAGATGTAGGTCCTCCTGATGTGACTGCTGAGGTGGGTCCTCCATAATCACGTCCTCAACTGAGCGGACGGGACCAACATCGTCCTCACTAGCGCCCTCACTATCGGCCTCACTATGGCCCTGCAATACACCGCCAACCCTCCTCTTGCGAGCAGATGCAGTAGTAGGGCGACTATCTCGATCGGACCGTGCGATCTTATCCAAAACTTCCTATTTTCGCATAAAAAATATAGAAAATTGTTTTCTTACAAACAAAATCAATATATTAAAATTTTCATAACAATGACATATTTAATATTACAGTATAATTATCGCGATTTACCTATACTATTTTTTATAATGATTAAATACAATAAAATAATATATTAAATTTTATTTTCTTACAAACAAAATAATATATTAAATTTTCATTACAATGATATATTTAATATTATTTAACACTATAATTGAGTTTATTACCTATACTATTTTTTATCAGATAATGATTTAATAATCTAAAATCCAAGTATATATAAATCTACAAGTGCAGTAACAATTTAATTAAATAAATTAGATTTAACGATTACAAATTTAAAAAACACCATACCTTTTCAGTTGGCCTCCGTTCATATTTTCGCTTTTGGCGAACGGGAATTTCACCCAAGTCTGACATAGCTTGATGAGCAACCGCGCACGCGACGTCAAAGGCATTCTCCGCCGCAATATCGCCCTCCTCGCCCAAAAACCCCCCAATATCGCCCTCCTCGACATCGGTTATGGGCGGCAGCACGAGCGGCCCAGATTCCTCCATAGTGGGCGGCACGCTGTGCAGCCCAGCCTCGCCTCCCTCCTCGGCCCCTGCTTCGCCTCCTTCCTCCGCCAGCCTCGCTTCCTCCACCGCGTCCCTTGCTTCAGCCGCCTCCTCCGCCGCGTCGCCACCCCTCTCCCCCAGCCTCGCCTCCTCCAACGCCTCGTCGCTGCTGCCCCCCGTCAAACAGAGATTGGCCGTCGATGCCGCCGCCAACGTCGAATCGGCCGTCGATTCTGGTACATCGCCGCCGTCTCCGCCAAGAACTCCTGCCGCAGCCATCTGATTTTCCGTCCGTTCTTCCTCCGCCAAGAACTCCCATATGTCGTCAACCGAAAATTCACCACCGGGATCCATTTTCGCTCTCGAACTCTGGAAATCGCGATCGGAGAAGACGACCCTGAGCGGCTTTTACTAACGCCGAGAAGACGACCCTGGGCGGCAAGGTGTGCCGCCCACGTTTCAATTTCAAATTCGCCCTTTGGCGGGAAGCTGTGCCGCCCACAATTTTGGGTTTACACTTGGCGGCTTACCGTGCCGTCGAGTTTTAACCCGGTTTCCAGAAAACCATATTTTTAATTTTAAAATAAATAAATTAAATTACAAAACCGGGTTCTATAAAAACCTAAAAATCTGGGCGGCAATATGTGCCGCCCAGGTACAATTCGGGTTCATAAAAAACCAGTTTGCATGGGCGGCATTAGGTGTCGCCCATGTGCAAACCGGGTTTTTGGAAGGGTATTCTGGGCGGCATATAGAGCCGCCCAAGAGGAAGTGCGCGGCTAAAAAAAATCGACTGCGCGGTTTATCGGCCTTTACATTCACAAATCGAATTCTATATTGATGGGCCTCATTTGGGACTTTTAATATATTCAAATTCGTAACAGACCAACAATACATACATATGTGGGCAAAATTTTTGGGCCGGCCAATTTAACAACTAGTATAACCGGCCCCCATACGGCCATACAAAATAATAATAAAAAATGGTGGTGGGAGAGAATCTCCAAGAGCGTCATTCCAAGGGCCCCACCCCTTCTACCAACTCCTCACTCTTGTTCTTCAGCGTCTCCACGTACCACGTGTCAACCTCACCCCCCTTCTCCGCCGACAGATCTCGCAATCTATTCGCCCATGCCATCGCATCTCTCAGCTCCACGGACGCGCCCCCAGATGATCTCCTCCCGCGCTTAAACGACAAGGCGGTATCCAAGCACTGACACGCGTCCAACGCATCCGCCATTGAGCTAGTCAGGATATCACAGTGCTCTCGACGACGTCGTTTCAACTTGGAGACCAGTCTCTTTAGCCTCGATCTACACTGGACCACGTCACCCTCGCGGTACCTCTTCTTGTCCAATAACTCCCTGACACGTGTCATTGCAGCTGGCGCCATTCCCGGTTTGATCAAGTGAGCCGCCATTTGAATCGACTCCGCGTACATCCTAACGAACTCGATCTTTTCGAGTAGAAAATTGCATGCATCGAGAATTTCAACTCCGTCATCGAGACAATCCTCGACTAACATTGGATCGCATAAAGTTGTGTCCGGATCAGACACGATTTCAGCGAGAGTTTTTTGAGATATGATAGACTCGGCCACATTGTGTAGCAAATGTGTCGCGCTAATTCCATCGATAGTCTTATCCTTAGATCACAAATTCAGATCGTCGAAGGTGGTTGTGCGGCTGCCGAATGAACGAGGATTGGGAAGCGGGACGACCGTCGATGACCACATCGGAGATCGGAGGGAAGAGAGGGTACCGAGGATGTTGGAGGGTCTCATGGTTTTCGCTTATTTCTTTGTGAGTAGGTTTGATTTGTAATTAAGGATACACTCTTGAGCAACTTATATATAGATAGGAGGTTAAAATAAGGGTCCCCTATATACACACGTTTTTTTCGTTTAAATGCATATTATTTTGTACGTTAAGACTAAACGTACATGTTGGTGCGTTATGGCTAAACGCAAAAGGGACAAAACTGATAGAAATAGTGAAAATTGTCCAGATCTGGTGCGTTATGGCTAAATGTATGAACTGTTCACGTGCGTTAAACCTTACCGCACAAGTTATAAAAAAAATGGTACGTTAAGCCTTAACGCACAACAAAAAAAAAAAAAAATTGCACTTTTTCTCCATAATCATGTAGAGAATTTCAATACGAGTCCGTACATATAAAATTCGTCCAAAACGGACATCGTTTGCCCCTCCAAAAAACGAAGTCTTCCTACCCATTTTTTTTTCAATTTGTTGCCCAACATATAGCGCATTGTAGTGAATTTTTTTGCATTTTTCTACTATAATTTTGTATAAAATTTTAATATGAGTCCGTACATATAAAATTCTTCCAAAATGGATATCGTTTTCCCCTCCAAAAAGCCAAAAATCGAGAATAAAAACTTTATATACTATAGTATATACTATAATATTTTATTATATTTTATAAATTTATACTTATATATTAGAGCACCCCTTACGGGGGCTTAAATGGAGGCTTTTTAAAATTTAAGCCTTCATTTAAACCCCAACTCAAAAAGGGGTTTAATGGATGGGCTTTTGGATTTAATGAAATATTAGAGTATATAAGTGTAACTATATGAAATTTAATGAAATACTATAGTATATAAGTCTAAGTATACTAGATTTAATGAAATACTATAGTATATAAGTGTAACTATAGGAAATTTAATGAAACACTATGTATATAATATAGTATATACTATAGTGTATTATAGTATTTCATTATATCTAGTATACTTAGACTTATATACTATAGTATTTTATTAAATTTCCTATAGTTACACTTATATACTATAATATTTCATTAAATCTAGTATACTTAGACTTATATACTATAGTATTTCATTAAATTTCATATATTTACACTTATATACCATAATATTTCATTAAATCTAGTATACTTAGACTTATATACTATAGTATTTTATTAAATTTCCTATAGTTACACTTATATACTATAGTATTTCATTAAATTTCCTATAGTTACACTTATATACTATAGTATTTCATTAAATCTAATATACTTAGACTTATATACAATAGTATTTCATTAAATTTCATATAGTTACACTTATGTACTATAGTATTTCATTATATTTCATATAGTTGTGCTTATATACTATAGTGTTTCATTGAATCTAGTATACTTAGACTTATACACCATAGTATTCCATTAAATTTCATATAGTTATACTTATGTACTATAGTATTTCATTAAATCTAGTATACTTAGACTTATGTACTATAATATTTCATTAAATTTGATATAGTTACACTTATGTAGTATAGTATTTCATTATATTTCATATAGTTATGCTTATATACTATAGTATTTCATTAAATCTAGTATACTTAGACTTATACACCATAGTATTTCATTAAATTTCATATAGTTACACTTATGTACTATAGTATTTCATTAAATCTAGTATATTTGGACTTATATACTATAGTATTTCATTAACTTTCATATAGTTACACTTATATACTATAGTATTTCATTATATTTCATATAGTTACGCTTATATACTATAGTATTTCATTAAATCTAGTATACTTGGACTTATATACTATAGTATTTCATTAAATTTCATATAGTTACACTTATGTACTATAGTATTTCATTATATTTCATATAGTTACCCTTATATACTATAGTATTTCATTAAATCTAGTATACTTAGACTTATATACTATAGTATTTCATTAAATTTCATATAGTTACACTTATGTACTATAGTATTTCATTATATCTCACATAGTTACGCTTATATATTATAGTATTTCATTAAATCTAGTATACTTAGACATATACACCATAGTATTTCATTAAATTTCATATAGTTACACTTATGTACTATATTATTTCATTAAATTTCATATAGTTACACTTATATACTATAGTATTTCATTAAATTTCATATAGTTACACTTATGTACTATGGTATTTTATTAAATCTAGTATACTTAGACTTATATACTATAGTATTTTATTAAATTTTCTATAGTTACACTTATATACTATAGTATTTCATTAAATCTAGTATACTTAGACTTATATACTATAGTATTTTATTAAATTTCCTATAGTTACACTTATATACTATAGTATTTCATTAAATCTAGTATACTTAGACTTATATAATATATTATTTCATTAAATTTCATATAGTTACACTTATGTACTATAGTATTTTATTAAATTTCATATAGTTATGCTTATATACTATAGTGTTTCATTAAATCTAGTATACTTAGACATATACACCATAATATTTCATTAAATTTCATATAGTTACACTTATGTACTATAGTATTTCATTAAATTTCATATAGTTATGCTTATATACTATAGTGTTTCATTAAATCTAGTATACTTAGACATATACACCATAGTATTTCATTAAATTTCATATAGTTACACTTATGTACTATAGTATTTCATTAAATTACTTATAGTTATACTTATATACTATAGTATTTCATTAAATCTAGTATACTTAGACTTATATACTATAGTATTTTATTAAATTTCATATAGTTTCACTTATGTACTATAGTATTTTATTATATTTCATATAGTTATGCTTATATATTATAGTATTTCATTAAATCTAGTATACTTAGACTTATACACCATAGTATTTCATTAAATTTACTATAGTTACACTTATATACTATAATATTTCATTAAATCCAAAAGCTCCTCCATTAAACCCCTTTTTTGAGCTGAAATTTAAATGGAGGCTTAAACTCAAAAAGCCCCCATTTAAGACCCTCTTTAAGCCCTCCATAAGGGGTGCTCTAATATATAAGTATAAATATATGAAATATAATAAAATATTATAGTATATACTATAATATATAAAGTTTTTATTCTCGATTTTTGGCTTTTTAGAGGGGAAAACGATATCCATTTTGAATGAATTTTATATATACGGACTCGTATTAAAATTTTATACAAAATTATAGTAGAAAAATACAAAACAAATGACTACAATGCGCTATATGTCGGACACCAAATTGGAAAAAAAGAAGGTAGAAAAGCTTTGTTTTTTGGGCTTTTGGAGGGGCAAACGATGTCCGTTTTGGACGAATTTTATATTTACGGACTCGTATTGAAATTATCTACATGATTATGGGAAGAAAAAAAAGTGCATTTTTTTTATGCGTTAAGGCTTAACGTACCATTTTTTTTGTTTTTTAAACTTGTGCGATAAGGTTTAACGCACATGAACAGTTCATACGTTTAGCCATAACGCATCAGATCTGGACAATTTCCATTTTTTCTACCAGTTTTGTCCCTTCTGCGTTTAGCCATAACGCACCAACATGTACATTTAGTCTTAACGTACAAAATAGTGTGCATTTAGACGAAAAAACGTGTGTATATAACTTTTCCCTAAAATAAATTGTTCATGTATGTCTTGAACTTTATGCAGAATTAATTAATATTGCGTTTATTACTTTATATATTTCCTTGTGTTGGTATGATTGGAGTATACATCTAGAAAGGAGGACGTGGATGGATTAGAAGTAGGATGAAAAGGTTTTGCTGTCTAGATTAGTGGCCAACTGTGACAATGACACGTATGATCAGTAAGGCTAATTTTTGTTAAACACGTGTTGTGGTCACGTCAAAAAGGAATAAGTTTTTTTTATTTGGCACGTTATATAATTTGATATATAGTAGATCTCTTGTGATTTGATGATATGCATTAAATAGAAGAGTTGCGATCAAGGTTATCAGAATCTCGATTTGAATCTATGATTCTAAAGATCCTATGATTCAGGTTAGATAAAATGATCCTCAGTCCTAGTTGGAATCTTATTAGAGATAAGATCTTAATTTATAAAATAAAATGGGTAGAATCTTGTGTATGATTCTGATCTCAAATACGATTTTAACGATCTTATAAGCGAGTCTTCACAAATTACTATAATATTATACTATTCAAGTATGAAATTGATATAAGCTATACACACTTAAAAATGACACTATATTTTATCACATTTATTTATACGATCAAGATTTAAATATGAAAAATAGTTAATTATTATTCTAATTATCTTGATAACATTACTACACACTCATTATCGAATATTTAAATGTTTTTCAGCTTAATATATAATAATCATATAACATATTACTTTGTTACTAAATACTTTTAGTTATAATGTAGAATCTTACGATTCACGATCCGATCTTAAGATCTGACCCCGAAGACCCCTCACGATCCGATTCTAGAATCCCGATCCTGATAACCTTGGTTGCGACCATAATGTTAGACACTAATTTTGATTATCAATTTTCTTAATCTATATTTTAAGAGAATAGGTTAAAATTTCATATATTTTTCAAAAGAGTTTACGTTTTTTAGGATTTAATTTCTTTAACCCAAATTTTTAGTCTATGTCATAAAGACATATGTTAGAAAAAATGTTTTACTACAATTATATGAGGTACCATTTTTTTTGTTCGATATATAAAACAGATGGCTTTAGTGCTTTACATGTTAGGTTATTTCTTGTAAGTAAATTTGTGAATTTTTACTTTTGAAACTGTTTTGGGGCGAAAAAATCAATCAACCTAAATCGCCTTAGACGGGGTAACAAGTCGATCGAGTAGAACACAATAAATCCAAATCAAATGAACAATTAACTACGTACGAAATAGGAGCAAGATTATATGATGATATATTGATTAAGTGATGACAAGAATGAGACAAGATACAACTTATCCTCTAGGTGCAGAAGATCGGGTCTTGTCCGACCAGCCACTCTAGTGTTCGATCGTTGGTGGTCGAGTGTTATTGCCAAAAAAAGCTAAACGAGAACCAGTAGGTTAGCAGGCTTTGCGAGAGTTGAGTTGATGAGTATTATTGTGTCCGTAATCGTAGCCCTTTCATGCCTTATTTATCGGATCCTTCTCTTCGTCGGTCTTGTTACCGTTACCATGAGATCTTTCACTTAATTCATCTGCATAATCTTCGGGATCTTGTATTTAATGAGGCTTCTAATTCGTGTCTGAACCAGCTACCGTTTGCTGAAGGATCGAGCCGTTTATAGCTTGGGCGAAATTTTCGGGATCGATCGAGCTTATGCATTGATGAGCATCCGACACTCTTTTTCAAACTACTTGGCCCATTTCTTAGGTGAGATGACCCTATCTGATAGGCAATGCATTCTGGGCCCAACAATAGCCCCAAGTCATTTTGGGCTCAAGGCAGCTATGGGCGGGAGCCAAGACGACTTCCACTCTGCACGATCTCCACCATCCATTTGGGCGCGACAGGCGAGGGCTAACGTGGCGACGATTGCGCGGCGTGATGGGACGTCCTGCTCTTTCAGCCTTCCCTCCATAAATTTGAAGCAGGCTTGATGATTTCCTTTCATCTTCTTTCTTCGACTTTCTTTGTTCTTCACTTCGGTAGGTTTTCAAGATTTCCCAAAAATTGCTTTCTGATTTCCCCCTTTCTCTATACTGGACATGGTTTCTAGTAGTTCCGCCGAATCATCCACCACTCGCTCGAACTCGAGCAAGAACGAACCCCCCCTTTCCTGCTAAAGGAGGGCGACGCTCTGACGGGGACGCTAACGGAGGCATAACTGGAACAAATCCTTCAAGTCAGAGGCTTTCCTCCTGAGACGGTTGCGAGGTTGCCGTACTCGGACGAGAGGGCCGATGCTCGATATGAGGGGTGAATCTGTTTTTATGCCTATCCATTTCAGATATAGCATAAGTTCCCGTTCACTCCCCTGGTTCGAGACTTCTTGGCGACTATGGCGCTTGCGCCGTGTCAGGTTATGCCACAAGCGTGGCGGATCCTTAGAGTTTTGGATATGTTGAACTTACAGTCTGGGGCTGGTTTCAGGTTTTATGCTTTGTGGTATAACTACTCCTTGGGGTCAAAAAGCTCTTCTCGGGTTCAACTACGCATTCGTCAGGGTCGGAAGCCCTTGGTGGCCAATCTTGATGTGAACGACCACGGATGAGGGTCGAAGTTTTTCTTCGTCGAGCGATCGTCTCTGGAGAAGGGGGGTGACTGTTCGTTTTTGCTGACAGAGTGGCAGGTCGAGAGTATGTATCTTTCTCTGATTTTCGCTTGTCAGACATGTTTTAACTTTTTGCTTATCTTTTTTTTTTGTAGTCCCTGAAGCTGAAGATTTGGAAGTGGATGCTAAATCGGAGGGCCTGACTAACATCATTCTTGGGATCCCGTTGTTGATAACAGGTTTTTGTCGTTCTAAAAACTGTTATGCAAAATATCCAAACAAACCTTAAACCGTAGTCCTAGGTAAGTACAGGTCGAATCCACAGGGAGACGGATCTATCTTAATATGCAATTCGTATGTCAATCAAACGTAACCAAAGGGGGGTTTTGTTTGTTTTAAGTAACTAAGCATGCAAAGGTAAGAATAAACTAAAGATGAATGAATTCAGTAATGGGGAAAGACACTTAGTCAAACAACATCCACTATTCGTATGACAAGTTGATCATAAATACTCATTCAAAATCTCATGTAATGGTAATTCCAATTCCTTTTCAGATATAACTAATAGCACAACCAGATACTATTAGCACTAACTAATTAAACAACCCTGAAACTATCAAGATTCAGTTTAACAGCAGCCTGACGGATAGGAATATAGTTGGATACAATTCTAGCATAAAACAACCAGATATTATCCTAGAATGTAAATCAATTCTCTTCTGCATAAGACTAGCACAACCAGTTACTAATACGATGCAGTTGCTACCCTGAAATAGATATGCTCAACCAGTAACAATCTAAATCTAGCAATCAATCAATAACAATAAACCCTAGTTGCGTCCAAATAGAGATTATCAATATCAATCATAAACAACTTAAGCAAGAGAATAGATAAAAACCATGCAATAGATTAAGAACAAGAATCTCACAACTTTATCAAAACGAAAGCTTCAACGTCTGACTAAGCCAGGGAGGTTTAGTTCTTCATAACGTAGAAAAGGAAATTAGGGTTCAAGAGAAAAAGATGATGAAAGATGATAGATTGGCAAAAAGCCTTTTCTCTACCCTAATATACTAAAGGAAATAAAATCTAAATTAACCTAAAACGAATTAATAAAATAATAATAAAATTAATTAAAGGAAATTGGGAATTAATCCCGTCTTTGGCAAAGCCTCTCGAGCAGCTATCTCGTTCCAGCACTTGTTCTCGCCTCACGTGATGGCCCACACCATCTCGGCAGACACCTCGGCCCAGCTAGCGTCTTCGGCCCAACTCCAATTCAACACATGCCGACATCAGCGTGACATCACCAATTTGCTCCAATTCACCAGCTCCAATTTCACGCTCTCGGCAAATCACGCGGCTTCCACGTGGGCCACGCCTTCAATTGGGCCTCTCTTTATCACGGCCCATCTTTAATTCCAGCAATCATGCGGGCCTTTATTAATTAATTACCAAACTTCGCCCCCACACGCCATGCACATGAATGTGTCTAAATCTATCCGAATGATACCAATAAAACCTCTAATAACTCTTACTTAAGCCCTACAAAGTAGTGCTTATCAAACCACCCCATGCTTAGACCTCTGCTCGTCCTCGAGTAAACTAATAAAGAGTCTACTCCTCCAATGTAGCATCCAAGGTCTCAGGAAGCATATCCTCCAACTAAGAGTCACATAACCCATACCAAGCTCTTGGCACCAATCTCATTCACAACACATCCACAACTCAACAAGCTTAAGGGGCAAGCAGAGTACTTCCCCCAAGCTAAACCCGGACATTCAAAAGTGTGAGTAACCTCTAATCCTAGCCTCCATCTATTACTCCTTATGTCTCCCGGAGTGACCTATCCGACAATCCTTCTTTGACTCCTCTTCTTATGACGCCTCGCCAAGAATAGTGAGAAATCCTAAAATCACTCTTCTTCTTTTCGCTCATTTTGCCAAGGCGCCCTTTCGGGTTTTCACCAAGCCACTCATTTCATTTTCCAATAGATGTGCTCACATAAGCTCACGTCACTCTTGACCTCATATTACCCCAGCCTAATGCTGGTCCAAGCCACCTGCTTATTGCCTAGGCCGCCCTTTCGGGTTTTCAACCTATCCCAGGATTTCAATGATAGCCTTTTTAAAAATTTTGGCTTTTTCTCATTTTATATTCATTTTTCTCCTCAGCAGCGTAGCAAGTATAAAACTCCACCCCATGCTTAAACATTGCATTGTCCTCAATGTAATGAAAGACAAAAGAATAAAGCACAGGGAAAAGCAAAAAATAACTCACAACGTTGCCGAGTTGGCTTGGATACTTCCTTGTTGCTGGCGGTGTAGTCATAAAAGCTCATGTCCAGGATGGCTGGCATCAACGCCATTATCTTCATATACCGTGCAACCATAAGAAACCACTGGTGAGTAGTGGTATATCAAGGGAACGGGGTTGCAAGGCCTTCAAAAATGGGCCCAGATGTCATCGTGGTTGGGCCCTGGTGTACCTCCTCTCCAACTGTCGACTGCAGGGCCATCATCGTTGCCAAATAAATATAGGGTGAATGTATTCCTCTGTTTAGCAACATGATGCGCACCTCTCCGTGGGGAACTCTGGACAGCTGGGTAAAACTTTTTTTTTGACTTTTTCTCCCCGTTTAAGGTCTTTTCGGGGTATCTTATTTTCGTTTTTTGCTCCCCGTTTAAGGTTTTTTCGGGGCCCATTTTTTTTTGAATTTTTTTTTTTAAATTTTGTTAAAAAAATTTTTGTTAAATTTTTTTTTTGGATAAAATGCGGCGGTCGCCGTGAGGGGTGCGGCGGTCGCTGTAATTGCGGCGGTCGCCGTAATTGCGGCGGTCGCCGTAATTAAACGACGGTCGCCGTTTTTAGGTCGTAGCCAACTTGCTTGGCGAGGCATTTGCGGCGGTCGCCGTAAGGGGTGCAGCGGTCGTCGTGAACTCCATCTTCGTTTTTTCACTCTTCCTGCAGGTTAGTTCAACACAGAAGGGAAAAAACAAAAAGAAAAACAACTGAATAAAGACTAAGGGAAAGAAAATAGATTACCTAACATCGGGTTGCCTCCCGAACAGCGCCTTAGTTAATGTCGTGGCTCGACATACTACTCAACCTCTTCAACTCGGGTTGCTCCTATCACTTGAACTCCTGAGGTCTATGTCAGGGGGATGCCGTTTTGTGTGCTCCATGTTGAGCCTTTCCCCCATGCTTGTGTACTTCATAATGGTTGGACCGTTGTTCATATCTATAAATGCACTTGACATCTTCAGAAACGGTCTACCCAGCATCTCAGGGCCTGCATGTTTGTTCTGCCCCGCATCCAGCATGTAAAAATTCGCCACCTGAATTAAGGCCTCCTTCTTGTGCTTCCCCTTTGGTTTCTTCTTTATATTGCACAACGCTCTTAAAAACTCTGTGTAGCGAGGGATGCAATTTGCCAGTTCGATCAAGGGAATGGTTGCCTCGCAGATACTGAAGGTTTCATATAGCTCTTTGTCGTTCTTCAGCCTTCGAGTATCTTGTACTGCCTCAGGGAGGGGCGTGACGGGGTGCAGCGCAATGAGCGGGGAGGAGTTTAGATGCACATACTCATCATAGGCAGCCTCGAGAGGGTCGGGGGCTGCCGGGGCATTTTCGAGAGGAACGGGCATCGCAGGATCATTTTCGCGATCGTGGCTCTCCTCTTGATCGCTGAATTCCTCCAGTCCCAAAAAATACTCTTCTTCAGAAAGCACAACGCGGTCCAAAATATCGTCTGGAATACCCATCTCCTCAGTGGGTGAACCGAGGTCGAGGTGTACCTCCCGCGGTCTTGGGTTCTCTTCTGCAGATATCTCGCTGTATTCTGCACCCGTCTCACAAATTTGTTCCTCCCTGTCAGCTAAGGGGGCGACATGCAACTGCTCAGTACTTTGTAGGGTCAACGAGAAGACATTCTCTTCCTGGTGCACCACTGGGTGAGATAGTGGTTCTGCCGACGTCATGGACTCCACCCTGCTCAATGCTTGCACCATTTGCTCCGTCTGCCTCTCAATGATCTGGATATTGGACTTTATTTGTTGTTCAAGTTGGATCGTGTTCTGTTTGAAAGATCGAAACATGTCCTCCAATGACATGGAGGGACTTGGATTGTGCCCATAACTCGAATTAGGGTGATCTCTCCACCCTGGAGTGTATGCGTATGAGTATGGGTCATATTGCGGCTCCTGATGGAAGTGGGGAAATCTATCCATCTCTGTAACAAAATCAAAAAGGAAAAACAAAAATCAATAGCACGAGTGTGGACCGTAAGATAGGTCCACACAATAGTTGACACACAAATCACACACAAAATAGATTATTGCCTCCCCGGCAACGGCGCCAATTTGATAACAGGTTTTTGTCGTTCTAAAAACTGCTATGCAAAATATCCAAACAAACCTTAAACCGTAGTCCTAGGTAAGTACAGGTCGAATCCACAGGGAGACGGATCTATCTTAATATGCAATTCGTATGTCAATCAAACGTAACCAAAGGGGGGTTTTGTTTGTTTTAAGTAACTAAGCATGCAAAGGTAAGAATAAACTAAAGATGAATGAATTCAGTAATGGGGAAAGACACTTAGTCAAACAACATTCACTATTCGTATGACAAGTTGATCATAGATACTCATTCAAAATCTCATGTAATGGTAATTCCAATTCCTTTTCAGATATAACTAATAGCACAACCAGATACTATTAGCACTAACTAATTAAACAACCCTGAAACTATCAAGATTCAGTTTAACAGCAGCCTTACGGATAGGAATATAGTTGGATACAATTCTAGCATAAAACAACCAGATATTATCCTAGAATGTAAATCAATTCTCTTCTGCATAAGACTAGCACAACCAGTTACTAATACGATGCAGTTGCTACCCTGAAATAGATATGCTCAACCAGTAACAATCTAAATCTAGCAATCAATCAATAACAATAAACCCTAGTTGCGTCCAAATAGAGATTATCAATATCAATCATAAACAACTTAAGCAAGAGAATAGATAAAAACCATGCAATAGATTAAGAACAAGAATCTCACAACTTTATCAAAACGAAAGCTTCAGCGTCTGACTAAGCCAGGGAGGCTTAGTTCTTCATAACGTAGAAAAGGAAATTAGGGTTCAAGAGAAAAAGATGATGAAAGATGATAGATTGGCAAAAAGCCTTTTCTCTACCCTAATATACTAAAGGAAATAAAATCTAAATTAACCTAAAACGAATTAATAAAATAATAATAAAATTAATTAAAGGAAATTGGGAATTAATCCCGTCTTCGGCAAAGCCTCTCGAGCAACTATCTCGTTCCAGCACTTGTTCTCGCCTCACGTGATGGCCCACACCATCTCGGCAGACACCTCGGCCCAGCTAGCGTCTTCGGCCCAACTCCAATTCAGCACATGCCGACATCAGTGTGACATCACCAATTTGCTCTAATTCACCAGCTCCAATTTCACGCTCTCGGCAAATCACGCGGCTTCCACGTGGGCCACGCCTTCAATTGGGCCTCTCTTTATCACGGCCCATCTTTAATTCCAGCAATCATGCGGGCCTTTATTAATTAATTACCAAACTTTGCCCCCACACGCCATGCACATGAATGTGTCTAAATCTACCCGAACGATACCAATAAAACCTCTAATAACTCTTACTTAAGCCCTACAAAGTAGTGCTTATCAGTTGTCGAAACGAAAGTTTGTGAACGCCGATTTGTTGTTCGTTGCTCCCACAACTCAAGACGTTATGTCGACTCCATCGTCATCTTGTGTTAAGTGTAAGTTTTTTTGTTTGAATCGTGTGTTTTCTATCACGCGTCATATTTGTAACCTGCATTTTGTTTGGTATGACAGCGTCTCCTGCTGGTCGGTCGAGTGCTCGCTTAAGGGGAGTATCTGGGATGGGTTTAATTGAGCAGAGGCTGGCGGCGGCCAGGGCCTCATCGAGCAAATTGACACTGGTCGAGTTGTCTCCTCTAGCTAAAGTCGGTACAAAGAGGAAGGTGGTCATCTCTTTTGATGCTGAAAAGGTTATTGTGGACACCTCGAAGAAGAGATCGGTGGTCCCTCCCGGTATTGAGAAGATTGATCTGGTCGGGCGGTCGATTGCTGATTTGTTCCATGCTCAAGATCCAGCTTTGAAGTCTGAGGTTGACGGTGTTTCTCCTTTGGACTTTATTGGCGAGGCGGGCTGTTCTGCATGGAAGGTAAAATGTCTTGTCGAGTCTTATGTATATATGTTTTCTTTTTTGAAAATTGGCGGATTGTGTTTTTATTTCTTCCTTTTTGCTTCATGTTTTCCAGACTTTTTAGTTTCTCTTGGGTGCTTATTTCGGCGTGAAGGAGATGGTCGCTAAAGCCGAGGACAGGGCTGCTATGTCAGAGTCCGACTTGGCATCTTTGAAGACCAAGGTGGAAGGGGCCGAAAGTCGCTTGAAGGACGCTAAGCGCCGCTTTGCTAAAGAGTTGAAAACTTGCCAAGATAAGTTGGAGAATTGTCGGAAGGAGCTTAGCGAGAGTCAAAGCAGTGTTGAAGAGAGGGTCAAGCAGGCCAGAATCGATGATGGTCGGGTTGCAGGCGACGTGGGTGCCTTTTATGCGTTGAAGTCGCGTGTTGAAATGATTGAGGAGTTCGAGGAGGGTAACATGAGGCCTGGGATCTGAAGACAGAGAGGGAGAACATGGATACCCTATTTCCTAAGGGGAATCCAGGTTCGGAGTTGTTCCAGCTGGCTGGTGTCGAAGAGGAGTCTCCGGACGAGAGTGTCGGTGAAGATGAGATTCGTTCCAGCGACGCCATTCCTAACGTACCGATCAAGCCCTAGCCTCCCTCTGACCCGACTCCTAATAAAGATAATGATGCGACTCTTGACCCTTGACTTTTTCTCTTCGTGAATGCATTGTGATTCTACTTGTGTATGGGTGAAATATTTTCTGGTTTGGCGACTCGTCTACCATCGCGGGTCGCATAATATGTTTTTAGGAATGTTTGAAGTCCTACATGTGTGTAGGCAGACAATATGTTTTGGTGACCCGTCCACCATCGCGGGTCGCATGAATGTAAAAAGAATTAGACTCTCTTTATTATTAGCGTAATCTGTTTTACAAAGGATTGACCTTGTTCTACGTCTGAATGTTTGTCGGACTCTTTTTAGAAAAGATAGTCGCGACGCCTTTGACTTGTTTCGGATTTGCTTGTATGCTCCGTCGAGTAGGGCTTTCCGTGTCATGTAAGAAAAGGGAGGCATGCAAGTGTATACGTTTATGTTTAATCATGACTTGTATTATGCCGAGGAGGGGAGCAATATGTTTTTATTGCGTAAATGTAATAAGGTGTTGACCTTATGTATTGTATAAGGCATGTGGTGTGCCGGCGTGCCTCTGGTATTCATCTCCTCGTGTTTCGATCAATCGTGTAAATGTAGTGTAAGCGCTTTTTGTGTGTAACTGGATCCAGCTTGTCTTCGTGTTTTCCTGTACTCATGGTTATAAGAACGTGTATTTGCTAAACGTAAGTGTTAGGTTCATGGAATAGAATCGGGTTGTAACGACAAATAATATGTGAAAAATGAGGGGGTTCTAGTGTCTTACCAGATGAGGTTAGAAGTGATATAGCTTTAGATGTGTGGCGTTCCAGCTTCTCGGGATTGGTTGTCCGTCTTTATCTTCTAGTTGATATGCTTCTTGTCCGACTACTTCTTTGATGAGGTAGGGACCTTTCCACTGGGGTGCGAGCTTGCCGTCGGCTGGATCTTTGGTGTTCTGGAATGTCTTTCTGAGGACCCAATCGCCAACTTTGAAGACTTTGGCCCAAACGTTCTTGTTGTAACTTCTCGTGACTTGCTGCTGAAACCCGACCATCCTAATTCTAGCTTTTTCCCTAGTCTCGTCGACCGTGTCTAAGTTGTGTGCCAATTCGACGTCGTTTTGTTCATGCGTTTGGAGACCATAACGAGCTGCCGGGACTAGCAATTCAACGGGAATGATCGCTTCTATTCCGTAGACGAGTGAGAACGGTGATTGTCCGGTTGCATTCTTTGGAGTGGTCCTGTCAGACCAGAGGATGAGGGGAAGTTCATCCGCCCATTTTCCCTTAGCCCTTGTGAGGCGTTTCCTGAGGTTGTTGATGCTGATTTTGTTACTAGACTCAGCTTGTCCGTTGGATTGCGGGTATCGAGGAGTGGACGTGACCAGCTTGATGTTCCACTGGTCGCAGAAGGCTCGAGTCTTATGACTGATGAATTGGGAGCCATTGTCGCACACAATATCTGATGGGATGCCAAATCTGCACATGATGTTGCATTTTATAAATGAAATGACATGTTGATCTTTTACCTCTCGATATGCTTCTGCTTCGACCCATTTGGAAAAATAATCTGTCATGGCGAGGAAGAAGACCCGTTGGCCCGACGTCGGTGGGAGTTTTCCGACGATGTCCATTCTCCACCTCATGAAGGGCCATGGTACTAGAGTCGGATGGAGGAGCTCTGAGGGTTGATGTGGAACTGGTGCGTGTCGTTGACAGGCGTCGCATTTCTTGGTGTACTCCATCGCGTCTCTATTCATTGTGGGCTAGTAGTATCCCGTTCGTAGGGCTTTCCCTGAGAGGCTTCGTCCTCCAGTGTGGTTGCCACACTCTCCTTCATGTAATGATTGCAAGATACGTTCGACCTCTGGAGTCTTGAGACATCGTAGGAGTATCCTTGTGGCAGATCTTTTGAACAAGACATCACTTATAATGTCGAAGGAGAGAGCTCATACATTTAGCCTTTTTGCTTCTGTTTTGTCATTGGGCAGCATGCCTTCTTTTAGCCATTTGACGTAAGGTAGTGTCCAGTCGTCATGACTGTTAACGATGTCTTCTTCTGGCCGGTCGCCTACCTCCAATGCGACAAGCTTTTCCAATGATGTGCTTTGATCCTTGGGTGTTTTTGGGACATCTGGTGTCGTGATGTGTGCCAATGGGACATTTGGGAATTCCTTCAGATCTAAGGCGGACCCTAGGTTGGCTAGTGTGTCGGCCTGAGCGTTAAGATCTCTAGGGACCTGTCTGATGTCGAATTTCCGGAATTGGTTGACTAGTTTCTTGACCACGTCCAGATAGGCTATCATTCTATCATCTTGACCACGTACAGATAGGATATCATTCTATCGTCTTTGGCGCTGTATGACCCTTGAATTTGATTTACGACCAGGAGGGAGTCACAAATGACTTTGATTTATTGGACTCCTAGGTCGCGTGCCAGGATGAGCCCAAATACGAGTGCTTCATACTCAGCTTCATTGTTAGCCGCGTCCCATTCGCATCTTACGGCTTGGGCTATCTTGTCTCCCTGTGACGATTTTAGCACGACCCCCAGTCCTAATCCCCTAGCGTTCAACGCTCCGTCTGTGTGGAGTTCCCATTTACCTGTTTCCTCTGTTGCGAGCAGTTGTGTTTCTTCTTTGACGGCTTCCTATTCTAGGGTCGGACTAAAATCAGCCACAAAAATCAGCCAATGTTTGGGACTTGATCGCCATCCTGGGCTCATACTCAATCTCGTAACCACTGAGGTGTATGGCCCACTTTGCCATTCGTCCTGTGAATTATGGTTTCCTCATGATTGCTCTCATGGGATGGTTAGTGCGAATAATTATAGTATGTGATTCGAAATAGGGTTTAAGTTTGTTCGACGCCATTACCAGTGCTAGGACGAGTTTTTCCAGTGACGAGTACCTTGTTTCCGCCGAAAGTAGCGTTCGACTGACGTAAAAGATTGGCGACTGCTTACCATCTTCTTCTCTGACCAGCACTGCGCTCACTGCAGATTCCGACACTGCTAGGTACAATAGTAGTGGCTCGTCGTCTTTAGGTTTTGCTAACAGTAGGGGGCTGGCCAGGTACTTCTTCAGATCTTGAAATGCGGCTTCATGTTCTTCTGTCCACTGGAAGGACTTGTTCTTTTTGAGAGCGTCGTGGAAAGGTTTGCATTTGTCCGACGACTTTGAGATGAACCTGTTTAGAGCTGCTATTCGACCTGTCAGCTTTTGTACGTCCTTGACGCATCGAGGAGATCGAAGGTTGATGATGGCCTTGACCTGTTATGGACTGGCCTCTATTCCTCTTTGGGTCATCATGTACCCCAAGAATTTCCCTAACGAGACTCCAAAAGAGCATTTCATAGGATTTAGTTTCATGTTTTATCTTTTCAGTACCTCGAAGCCGTCACGGAGGTGGTCGATGTGGTCCCTCTTCTTTTTTTATTTGACCAGCATATCATCTATGTAGACTTCCATTGTGTCCCCAATCTGATCTTTGAACATCTTATTGACTAGTCGTTGATACGTAGCCCCTGTATTTTTTAGTCCGAAGGGCATCACTTTGTAACAATAAATACCTTGATTTGTGACGAATGTTGTTTTCTTTTGGTCTTCTGGTTCCATGAGGATCTGATTGTAACCACTGAACGCATCCATGAAGGATAGCATTTCGTGTCCCGCTGTTGCGTCGACCATGGCGTCGATGTGAGGAAGTGGGAAGGAGTCCTTGGGACATGCTTTGTTAAGGTTAGTGAAGTCGATGCAGACTCTCCACTTGCCGTTTTTCTTTTGGACCACAACCACGTTGGCTAGCCAATCGGGGTAGTCGACTTCTCTTATCTTTCCCGTTTCTAGCAGGCTCTTGACTTCGTCGTCGATGATCTTATTCCGCTCGGGGGCGAATTTCCTGCGCTTTTGCTTCACAGGAGGGTGAGACGGATCTACATTTAATTTATGAGTAATAACGTTTGGAGATATCCCGACCATGTCTTCATGTGACCACGCGAAGCAGTCAGCATTAGACTGAAGGAAATCCAATATTTATTGTCTGGTTGAGTCATCCAGATCCGACCCGACCCTTACCATCTGGTTTGGCTTCGAAGGATCTAGTGCAATCTCATCGAGCTTTTCCATCTCTGGTTCGATGTATCGACTAGGTCCTTCGTCGAACTGTAATTGCTATGTGACCTTTGGTTCGACCGCACTCTTCATGGAGGCGACATAGCATTCTTTGGCCATCCTTTGGTCGCCTTTGATCTCTTGAACCCCCCACTTGGTAGGGAACTTGATGGTCTGATGGTACGTTGAGGGTACCGCCTTCATTGCGTGTATCCAAGGCCTGCCAAGAATGCAGTTGTAGGGAGATGGACAGTCTAGGACTAGGAATTTTACCTGTTGGTTTACTCATCCGACGTATGTCGTAAGGACGATTTCGCCGATAGTGTGCTTGACTTCGCCGCTGAACCCAACTAGTGGAGTCAATTTCTTGAGAAGATCATCTTCACCCAGACCCATCCCTTTGAGGGCGTCAAAGGTCAAGAGGTTGGTCGAACTTCCTGTATCGATTAATACTCTACGTATCAAACAGTTTCCAATGGACAAAGAGATTACCAGACCATCATGATGATCTCCCGACTCGTCAACGTCAGATTTGTCGAAGGTGACCGTTAGGAGGTTAGAGATCTTGGGTCGTCTGAACTCTAGTATCTTGGGAATGTTGCCTTTGCTCTCTCTTGCATGCCTTTTTGCTGCGGAGTACGTGTTTCCACATACGTCTGAGCCTCCTGAAATAGTATTGATGATTTTTGTATGGACAGGAGATGGGGGTTTATCGTGCTTTACCTGGTCTCGTCGTTCCATGGTGACTTTGGCCCGTTCCGAGATCACGTCGCGCAAGAGACCTTGCACAAGTAACCTAGCGACCTCTTTGCATAGCGTGATGCATTCATCTGTTGAGTGACCGTGGTCGCCATGAAATTCACACCACCTGCTCATGTCCTTCTTGGCGTCCGGCCTGTCATTCTTCCAGGGCCATCTTACTTCTTTTCCATATTTGTCGAAACTCTTGACGAGTTCCGACACGGAAATGTTGAAGTTGTAAGATTGAACCCTGGGGGGCAACGTCAGACCATCTTTCCAGTCTTGAGACCTGTCTTGGAAGGAATTTACCTGACTTTGCTCGTTCCGACCACGAGGGTACGGATGATGGCGTCTGTATCGGCGATTGTCGAAAGAGGATTTGCGATCGGAATGGTCGGGTCCATGGGATGCCTTTCGTGATTCGCGATCTTCTTCCAAGCGCACCTCAACCATAGTCTTGGCTTGGACGTCTTCGAAGCTTCTGCATGGGTACTTGGTGATCTCATTATAGAGATTGTTGTCTTTGATCAAACCTTGTCTGAAGGCTTCGATGGAGGTGGTGATGTCGCAATGGGGGATCGCGACCTTTTCCTTGTTGTACCTGTTAAGATAGCTTCGGAGAGGTTCATTATACCTTTGGGTGATTCGATAGAGATCGCGTGACTGCCTTTTGAGTCTCCGACTACTGGCGAATTGGACTTTAAAGGAATTGACCAGATCTGCAAACGAGGTGATCGTACCCTGAGGCAAACGCATAAACCAAGTTAGTGTAGGACCCGTGAGAGTAGTGTCAAAGCTTTTTCACATGACAGCCTCTCGGCCCTCCCTAGGAACAGATACAGTCATTAATTTTTGTTTATAGAGAGAGATATGATCGTCTGGATCGCTGGTGCCGTCGAAAGTCGCCATGCTAGGAATGTTGAACTTCTTAGGGATCTCGACTCTGGCGATTTCTTCGATGAACGGAGATTCTTCGTATCCGTCCGATGCTTCTTTCTCGATTGGCTGCAGAACTCCGAGAATTCTAGCGATGCGATCGTCGAGCGCCTTCATATGCTGACTGAGCGTCTGTTGGACAAGAGCCAGGATATCGGGGAATTGGTAACCTGTGGTTCGTCGATTCGGATTCCTGTTGACCCGATCGGTGTAGAGAAAGTAACATTGTTAGTCGAAAATGGATTGACCAAAGGAGTCCGAGACGTACCATCAATATATCTGGGACGTCGGATGCTTGAGAGAGTCAGCTCGACGCTATCCATGTTAAGACGTGTCTGGATGCTGCTATGGACGGGCACTTGTCTGGATCCGGAGACCATCGACTGTACTTGCGATCTAAGAGACTCATTTTCACGAGTTAGTTGTGCGATCTCGGCTTCGGATTGGGTGGACAGGGCACCCAGATCTTCGGTCTTCTGACGTTGATGGGTGAGGTCATCTTGTAGGGTGGTCATTTTTTGGGCAAGCTCTTGGAGTTGGTTTAGAGTTGGATTTTCGGTTGTGTTTCCTTGAGTTTGGGAGTCGTCTTCGAGGCGTGGTTACTCGACGTCGATAGGTAGGCTGATAGTCATGGTTAGAGGATTTTTGAGATGGTGATCGGCTAGTTGCCCCACAGTGGGCACCAAATTGTTTTAGGGCGAAAAGATCAATCAACCTAAATCGCCTTAGATGGGGTAACAAGTCGATCGAGTAGAACACAATAAATCCAAACCAAATGAACAATCAACTACGTACGAAATAGGAGCAAGATTATATGATGATATATTGATTTAAGTGATGACAAGAATGAGACAAGATACAACTTATCCTCTAGGTGCAGAAGATCAGGTCTTGTCCGACCAGTCACTCTAGTGTTCGATCGTTGGTGGTCGAGTGTTATTGCCAAAAGAGCTAAACGAGAACCAGTAGGTTAGCAGGCTTTGCGAGAGTTGAGTTGATGAGTATTGTTGTGTCTGTAATCGTAGCCCTTTCATGCCTTATTTATCGGATCCTTCTCTTCGTCGGTCTTATTACCGTTACCATGAGATCTTTCACTTAATTCCTATGCATAACCTTCGGGATCTTGTATTTAATGAGGCTTCTAATTCGTGTCTGAACCAACTACCGTTTGCTGAAGGATCGAGCTGTTTATAGCTTGGGTGAAATTTCTGGGATCGGTCGAGCTTATGCATTGATGAACATCCGACACTCTTCTTCAAACTCCTTGGCCCATTTCTTAGGTGAGATGGCCCTATCTGATAGGCAATGCATTCTGGGCCCAACAGAAACTACTGCAATTCACAACATTTCAATTTTATAATTTAATTATTTTATTTTAAGTAAAATAATCTTAGCGTAAATTTCAAGATAAATTATCATAAAAGTAATACAAATCTAATATATATATATATATATAGTAAATTAATAAGAACTTTTGCCACATGGCGTTTTCACAATCATTTTACCACATGACACTTCCACAATCATTTCAACACATGTCATTTTCTTACAATTTCACCTTTTTTTATATCTCAAAATATATAGCATATTTTTTATCCCTTCCTATTATATCAAACAAATCAACTACAAATCACACATTTTTTAATTAAGATAGAAACAAATCACACGTTTCCTAATTTATATTAAATATCATAACTTGATTAGGAGAGTATCGAAAAAGAAGAATTACACAATTATTTTCGTAATCTACTTTCTTCCATAAATACTTTGAAGATATTTTTTTTTTTTTTTAAACCTCAAAATATATACCAAAGATCGTTTCCTAATATACAATACAAATCAATTACACAATTACTATTTTAAATAGAAAAAATCACACAATTGTTTTTGCAATCTACTTTCTCCCCTAAATACTTAAAAAATATAAGTTTACATTTTTAAACCTCAAATATATACCAAATATTTGATCCTTTCTTAATAAATTCTTTAAATAAAATAGAATTAGTAACTTCTTATTTATTATATTTATATGAACTTTATTCCTTATGTCTCTCTAGTATATTTTCGAAATCTCCAATATATTTCGTATCTCAACCATCCATGTATCGTGTGATTTTAGTAAATTTTGGGTTGAACTAGAAGTCTAGAGATTCAAGGTTCAAGGTGTAAGGGTTTACTACTTATTATAATATGATTTTTATAAAAATACGTATGAAACAAGAAGCTCAAAAAAATAATCATTTGACACATGTGAAAATTGGGTTTATACTTGAATATGTGATATATAACCCTTTAAATTTTAGAATAGCATCTATCTATAAATATATAAAGTAGACCGAGGGTGTAATTAATGCCCAATAAATTAATATGAGAAATTATCTCTTATTTTTTTATTGATCTTTCATTACAAACTAAATCTTCTATTATAACTCAATGGTTAAAGACACTTTCATAATACAAGAGGTCTAGGGTTCAATCCCCCTTCTTAACAATTTTGTTTTACTATTTTATCTTTCATTAACAATAACAATAATAATAATAATAATAATAATACATTGTTTGTTTCTCCATAAAACCTACATTCTACTCTCTCTTTTTTTATTTTTTATTTTTTTTTGGTTAATTCCTACATTCTACTCTACATATGATGTATACAATTAAAATATTTTACAGCTTTATCATAAATTAGTGTACGTACCAAAAAATATAACTGCAACCTATCTTATCTTATCCTTTATCCATAAAAAATATATTGGGTTCAAATCCCATTAGGGTATGAATGGTAAAAAAAGTTATGACGAAATTGTACATAATATAAATTTTTAATTTAAATTCAATTAAAAAATAACCATTACATGAAAAAAATTAAATGGTCATTCATAATTTATTATGATTTTATTACTATGAAGAAGGGTCTTTCAAACTCCAAGTAAGACGTTTTTCCTTTTAAAATGTAACGCGAGGCTTTTAAAAATTGTAATTGTAGACTTTATAATAACAACTTAATTATGTACGTAAACAAGGTATGTTGTGGGTTTACAATTCAATCATATATATAGTTTGTAATATAAATTGTTTCAATCGCCAAAATCAAATATCATAGTTTTCGATTATTGTAGTTTTTGACATATGTACCTCTAAATGTACGTGCTTGCTAGCTTTACCTAAAATTTTATTTATAGATTCACCCTTTTTTACAATAATGTAAAATATGTTAATTTCTTCGTATTTGGTTAATTTGTATCCATATATTTTTTGCAGGTCTATTGAAGAGTCATTATTCAATCAATCGATTATCACAAAAAAAAACTATATTCGAATTCACTGTATGTCTAAGTTTTATTTTTGTTACAACTTACAAGGTTAAACTATATATTATTCTATTGCAAATTTATTGCATTTGCAAGTCTACTGGAGTACACTGATGCGTTTATTTTACTTAGGCCACTAACAACCGATTGTTGGCGGATAATGTTTTAACGATCTAATTTTGTTCTATGCTTAAACGCCATATTTTATCTATTTGTCTTTAGGCTGCATGAATAAGAGAATAAGAAGACAAACAAACGAAGAAATACCAATTCAACCGTGATTTTTAGAGGTATTTATGTTAACTATAACTAAAAGGACATCAAAATATCTATATTTTGACTAACTATATGAATTATAGATTATATAAGTGATTGAACCAAAAAATGTGATAAATTAACAAGGTAGCTATGTATCGGTTCTTAATAAATTTTAAATTAAAATGTATTTTAAAATAAGGAAAAACTACCAAAAATAATCCTAACTTTCACTAATAGACCAAAAATAATCCCAACTTTCAAGTTAACCAAAAATAATCTCAACTTTGAATCCATGAACCAAATATAGCACAAATGATTTTTTCGATTGAAATTCCAGCTAATTCGATAACAATATTACACCTAATAAGTGATCTTGTACAAAGGAGAATCGCTTATAACGTCCAACTACAAAGAGACTTCGAGTACACATTATCAAATTATCCGGAATTTCAACCGAAATCATTTGTGCTATTTTTGGTTCATGGATTCAAAGTTGGGATTATTTTTGGTTGACTTGAAAGTTGAGATTATATTTGGTCTATTAGTAAAAGTTGAGATTATTTTTGGTAGTTTTTCCTTATAACAAATAGCCTAAATCAAAATAATTAAACTATTGTATAATATATTCTTAATACAATAATCTTATTACAATATTATTGCACCTATTAATTTGTTGCCTTATAAACCTATAAAGTTTTAAATTGTGCTATCTTTTATAATTTTACTTTAAACTCTATGAAATGTATTTGCCACCAACCCACCACACATTTCTTTTTAATTTTCATATGTAATTTTTTATAGAAATTTAATACATATAATGATTATTATATTTCATCTATTTACATTTGTGTTAAATAAAAAAATATCCGTTTATATTATACACATGATATTTATATGCACAAATTGATCACACCATGAAAATTCTATATATAGAAAGATGAGCATCACTTTTATCATACGTTGAACACAACTTAAGATTTTTTTAAAACTTTTCAATACAAAAGTATAATAATTAGCTTAATATATAAGATCAATATTGCTATACAATACTAACAAGTTTTAAAATAAAAATGTGCTTACAACAAAACATTCATATTTAACCGGCGTGCAATAGAAATAATATAAATTCATGAGTATACACTCAAAGTTGCATGTATATAACACAATGTTAGTGATAGAAAAGTCAAATAAAAATCAAGCAGTATAAAAAGTTAGAGTTAAAATATGAAATAAAATGCTTGGATGACAGAATTGCAAAAATGGGTCGCGTAATCCCTGTCGCTAGATTCTATGAGAACCATTTTTTTATTTGGCTCATTCATCAGAATACCTTAAGATGAACTACTACCATCCTTGCAGATACTTAGTCATCCTAATTACTTTTTGTTATCAAAAAAATAAGAAAAATGAAATGATGTAAATAGCTTTCGTACAAAAATATTCTCTTTAAGGGGGGTGAATACAAGAATACTCTATTAGGTTAGAGATATAGCTCTCGTTAAGATGTACAAGAGTTATAAGTCTATCCTTCAATTAGTTTCAAAAATTACCTCAAATTGGTCCAAACAAATAATATTACTAATGTATTTGCTTATATTTAATCAAATAAATTTTAAGATTAACATTAGTTGATATTTTAGAAATAATATTCTACTTATCTAGCTAATATAATGAATTATATATATTATAAAATATCAAATTAGTATATAAATGATAATTTTAAACATTAAGAAATATATTATAAATAATCTAGATATTTTAGAAATAGAAATACAGGAGGTAAGATGTATGATATATTTTAACCTAAAACTTTGAATTATTATTGGCCAGATTGGGTTGTTCATAAAATTGAAAAATGAATCAACATAATATATATGCTCATTAGCATCAAAATTACAAATAGATTAAATTGGTTTGACGATTATTATTCAAGTTAAGACAATTAGAATGCAAATCAAGAGTTATATAGTCGCTATTAAAAAAAGGTTGTATCGTCATATAAGCTTAAGACCTTTTGATTTCTTCTGAATCTTAATTTGAAAGTTTATAAATTGGGAAAAAAATGACTCAAAATAATATATACGTTCATTAGCATCAAAAGTACATGTAAAATGTTTTCACGTTTAGAAAATTAGAATGAAAATCAAGAATCATTTATTTTCTATTGGAAATTTGTTATATTTCAGATAAGCTTGAGACCTTTTGACTTTATTTCTAATATTAAAAAAAATCTTATTTAACTAATAGATGATGTAAATGTAATAACAAATTTTGGTCCAAAATGTTCTTTTGTTAGCATTAAAATTCATTCAATGGGATAATTTAAAGTTTTTTTTGGACACAACACTATTGTAAAATGAAAATAAAAATGAAATTAATTAAGGTAGTTATAAGATTTTAGACACAATGATAAACAATGATGATTTGTATGAATAACTAATACTCACATGTATGACAAACTTGATAACAAAAGAGATAGGATAGCATCAATAAGATATTTTGGTAATGTTTTAAAGGATCAAAGAATCTATTTACAACAAAAATAAAGAAAAAGAGATGATCTTCACATTTATGAATATTTATGTGTTACAAAATCTTTACACATTGCATAAATTATAATTATTTTTATAGAAATAAGTTATAATAATATACTACAATATGCCCCATGCATAGCACGTGCATGACCGCTAGTATATGTGAAAGATTGACAAAGTAATAAACATACACATGGGCTAAAAAAAGTGTATGTGATACCCCGTATTTTTGTAAGGTTATTTTGGGAATTTTGGAATTTTCCCGAGTACCCGTTGTGTACGTCGGATTTAATACAGAGAGTTTGAGACATTCTGTAATGTGCTCTATATCTGTAATATTTTTCTCAGTGAAATAATATACAGACAAGGTGCCTTAGATTTTAATTGTCGTTCGCGTACGATAATTTTTATCCCAGTTTAACGTCAGGTTCGTTCAAAGCTGAATGGGCGGGAAAAGGGAGAAACGGCGACCGCCGTGGTTGGGCCCGAGGAGTCAGCGTGTCAGCTTCTAGCTGGCCGCGACATGCCTAGCGACGGCGATCGCCGCATTTACGGCGACCACCGCGTGCCCGCCGCAGGCTAAAAACGGCGCCCGCCGTGTTTTGTCCAGTGGGCATTGCCCGTTGGTCGCCGGTGGTAATCGAGGAGCGCCGATCTTGCTTTCGGCCGCGTCTTAGGGTTTGGTTGAGGCTCCCAGGTGTTTGGCTATAAATAGGGGTGTTTGGGAGAGGGTTTTGAAGCCCTTCCAACCCCGAATCGCTGCCGGATTTCCTTCTCGTCGGAGTTGGTTTTCGCCGGAGTTTGAAGGTCTCGCCGGTGTTGCTTTGGTGTGTTTCCTGAGTGCCTTTGTGAAGCTTTTGGTTAGCCTTGGAGGTTAGAAGCCAAAGCAAGTCGAAGGAGGCCGAACCGCTCGTGTTTTGGGGTGAGATTTCTCTCGTCTCTGTCGACCGTGTTCTTCACGGCGACCGTCGTGATGAATGCGGCGACCGCCGCCAGTGCCCAGAATGCCTTCGTGGCTTTGGCTTGGTTGGTTGTCGTCGTGGCGTCTTTTCTTCCGTGTTCTTTCGCCGTGTTTAGATTCGTACTGTTTATGTCGGATCTAACTTAGGGTTCCTTTTATGGGTCGACTCGAAGGTTGTTGTGCTGTCGGATCTATACCCGTGTCGAGCCGAAATCCAGTTGTCGTCTTTAGACTATTCTGCGGATTAAGGCAAGTGGCGGTTCGCTCTTGCTCATCGTTCCATATTTACATTAATTATCAGTAGTTTATCTGAGTAATTAATTTGGAATGATTATTGTGCTCATCTGGAAATGGTTTTATAAACTGTTTTGGAAAATCATATAATAGGTTGTATATCTGTTAGAACAACGCTATTATATATATATGTGATTAATACAGATATTATTATAGGTTGTATATTGTTAGAACAACGCTATTTTATCTGTTTCTGGCCGCGATGGCTTTGTTGTGATTGATTACTGTGTTGAACTGTTTAGTTAGCACGAGTATTCGTAGGAATGCTACTGTGTATCTCATTGCGAGTGTTAGTCATTTCTTGATAACCTGGTGGTTAGGATTTAGTTCCTACCATCCTTCTCTAATGCCGTTTGTAGGGATTTAGTTCCCGTGGGATTTAGTTCCTGATTCGACTCTTGGGATTTAGTTCCCGAGTCAACTCTGTCTTAGGGATTTAGTTCCCGAGGGATTTAGTTCACGAACCGACTTTAGGGATTTAGTTCCCAAGTCAACTCCGTCCATGGATTTAGTTCCCGAAGGTATCTATTTATCCCGAGGGATGAGATGATTTAAAAGCCTATAACGTGATGTGGGTTTTGGAATTAAATAAGATAAAGTGCCCGAGTGCACTTAATTAATATACCTTTGGCGAGTAGTGCAGCTAAGTAAATAGTGTAGCTAGGAAAGCTCGTCTTGACTTTTGATCAGAGTACGTTCTCTTTCCAATCTGGATTCGCTGTAAGCGATGAGGTTGGTCGTGAACCGAAACATCTTAGTCAGTTTTTAAATCTTCATTTTGTGGTTCTGTAAGATCCAGACTTGAATGTAGTACGTTCTCCTTCCGATCTGGATTCGCTGTAAGCGGTGAGGTTGGTTGTGAGCCGAAGCATCTCAGTCAGCTTTTAATCGCTGTTGTTTGATTCTGTAAACATTCCAGATTTGTCATATTTCCTTAAAGACTCATTTCCGTTAGAGTCTTCTTTCGGGTCGATTTCTGTGAAGATTCAGTCTTCCAGAATCTTCTCTTGTGCATATCTCTTGTTTATTCAAGTAGAGTATGGTGGTTGACAAGCGTACTCGATTATTATTCGAGGGACGAGGAGTCTAACCTAATACGACTGCTTAGAACCATTCTGTTTTTTACCCTTGCTAGTCTATTCAAGTAGACTAACCCACGAACATTGTTCTCCGCATGTGGGCTGGTGTCATCCGTTCGATTCGGCACATCAGATAGAGCGAAGATATGAGGAGACTAGATTGACTATGAAGATGACGGTTGTTTTTGGATGTTTTAATAATTGCTTTTAATCAGGTTGAGATCCTTGGGCAGGTGACCATTACGATCACAATCCTTTTTGTAATATCTTTTATAAGTCTTCCGCTGTACTTTGTTTAAACTCTGTGTTTGGCCTATTCGGGATTGGGATGTAATCCCGTAACTCATGTTTCATTTGATTGATGTTTTGATTTGGATACTTTGATCATTATGTATCATTGTATGCCTTAAATTGTATTTAAACCGGTAAAGCCTTGGGTGATCTCGATAAGGAACACTGGGGTCACTTGCGGTAATACCTTTCCAAATGGGTTAAGATTTGGGGGTGTTATAGTTGTGGTATCAGAGCCAAAGGTTTTAAAACGGGTTTGGGATTTTATAAATCATTTATCCGTTTTTTGAAAATGCTTTAAAAGGGCTCTGAATTTTCAAAGTGAAAAGAATTTCGATAGTTCATAGTCATGTCTTCTGTACAGTCTGATATAGTAAGCTTGCTTCTATGTCTAGAAAGACTAATTCCTTCCCCGTTGCCCCGCTAGATATGGGTGCATTCTGTTCTCTTCAGAGGAACCCGGGAGAAGCCAAGGTGGTTTCGCCATCTCCAGTTAGGCTTGATTTCCAGTTCTCTCGTTGTGAGTTAAGATTGTAGAATCTAGTAACTCGGTTCATCAATAGAAATACCAAGTTGATCTATTCTAAGTTGATTTTATTACAATAAGTATATCAGAATGATACTAATGTGATAAAATCCTTGGAAATTGATCGGTACACATATGGTGAACACAAGGAACGTTATCCGTGCTGGTGCTGGGCCGAGTAATGACCCCAGACCAACTGTAGGAAATGTTGGACAAGACGAGCAGGAGTTTGGTTCCAACAACCATCCTAGAGGCAATGGTCAAGAGCAGACCAACGCTCCAATGGCATTTGATGCTGCAACATTAGAGGCAATTCGGGGAATGGTCATGCAAGCAGTGACTGATATACTACAACCGAGTATGCCGCAGGCACAAGGTGTGCAAATTCCCCCACCGGTTCCCAGATTTGAGGAGCCAGGAAACCGTGTATTCCAAGAGAATATAGTCAGGACTCGAGACAACTATGGTCGTGCTCTGAAGACCATTAATTCCATGAGGCCTGACAGCTATAACGGGAAAGGGGAACCAGTCGGGGTGATCCATTGGTTCTCCCACATGGAGCGGTTGTTCCACAACATTGATTGTACTGAAGCTGAGAAAGTACATATAGCTTCTCTTCAGTTAAAGGAGGATGCTAGTGAGTGGTGGGAGAGTACCGGCTTAGCTAATAGCCCTGTTTTGAACTGTGAGATGTTCAAGACAAAGATGACATACCGTTTCTTCTCTCGTGCTATGAGGGAGGAGAAACACAAGGAGTTCCTATACCCTAAGACTGATGGATTGAAGGTGACTGAGCTGGCAACCAAATTCAATCATTTGCTACAGTATGTTGGACCTGAGATATCCAGTGAGGCACAGAAAATCTGGTATTTCCATGAGTGGATGGGCCCAGATATTAAGCCACTGATGGTGCATCACGGATGCTCGACTTTGGAGCAGTACGTGGATGCAACCTACAAGTTAGAGGTGACTCTGGAAGAGTTGACCAAGAAGCGTGATAGCCAGAGGCAAGGGGAGAACCAGCCTAAGGCAAGTGGGTTTAAACGTCCCGCTCCACTATCTGATTTTGCCAAATTTGGCCGAGCAAAAACGAATATGACTCAGGATGGGTCTACGCAACGTTCGGGTCAGGGCAATAGCCTGATCCAGTGCTACAACTGTGGTACCTACTGGCACAAGAGTAATGTGTGTCCGAAGGAGGAGAAAACGTGCTATGCCTGTGGAAAGGAAGGACACTTGCATTTATTTTGTCCGCAGAGGAGACAGAAAGGGACTGAGTCACAGCAGGGATCTGTTAATCAGAACAATCAACCCAGGTTCAGTCCGGTGGAAACCCCTAGTCCTTCAATGCAGACAACTGCGAGAAACAAGGGGAAAGCCCCGGTGGCTTCAAGAAGCCAAGGTCAACGCCTTTACGTGATGCGTAAGGCGGATGGACCCTATGATCCTAATGCTTAGAGTACTTTGTATCTGCATTCTACTTTTGTTAATGTGTTGTTAATGTGGGTGCTACCCAGACCTTAATTTTTTTGGAAGGTTGTAAGTTAAGTTGTGTGTGCAACGAGGTTGTGAACCTTTTGTTGTAACTCTTCTTATATATGAACCTTTGGTTTATACCAAGTTAATGTTTCGTTGCTTGGTATGGGGTAAGGTCTCGTGTTCAAGACTCACCAACAACCCCTTAGGAGATGGCTGCCTATTAATTAGGTGGAGCTACCAAGGATGGGTTGAGATGTATGGACAACGGCTCATGGTAACAGTGGACGCTGGTAATGGTTGGGCCTGGGCTCGGAGCCACTAGTGAGTCGTCTGTGAACCATGTAGTAGGCTGGTCCAAGATGGTGACCATTTAGTGGGAACCAATCGTCTGTCGAATTGTCGATTACCATCAAGGGTAAGAAATTCAAAGCAATTTGACCTAAATAACCATGGTCCCATACGATAATTATTCTCGGTATGGATTGACGGAAGCGTCATAAGGCAGTGATCGACTTCAGTTTTTGTTATTTCTGTGGTTAGAGAATTTACGGGTGTCTTTCCAGAAGATATTCCTGGATACCCCGAATCGTGTTGTGGAGTTTGCAATTGATCTCGAGCCGTGTACCACGCCGATCTCTGAGGCACCGTACCGGATGGCTCCTGTTGAGATGCAAGAGTTGAAGAAGCAACTCAAGGATCTTCTTGACAAAAGTTATATAAAGCTGAGTGCATCACCTTAAGTAGGAGTGCCCTAGTTTTATTTGTCAAAATAAAAGATGGACTGTTTCGACTTTGTTTTGACTTTCGAGAGTTGAATAAAGTCACGATCAAGAGCAAGTATCTGTTGCCAAGGAGTGATGATCTGTTGGATCAACTACATGGAGCAAAAGTTTTCTCCAAGATCGACATGAGATCTGGGTATCATCAGCTCAGGATTCGTGAGGATGATATTCCGAGGATTTCATTTCGGACGAGAGATGGTCACTACGAGATTGTAGTTATGCCATCTGGATCTACGAATGCTCTAGCAGTTTTCATGAACCTAGTGCATCGATGTTTTAGACCAGTACTTGAATAAGTTCATAGTGGTCTTCATCAATGACATTTTGATATTTTTCCCGAGCAAGGAAGCTCACAGGGAACATCTGCGGATTGCTTTATCGGTCCTTAGACCAAGTCGGTTGTACGCAAAGTGGGCTAAGTGCGATTGTTGGATCTAGAAGTGGCTTTCTTAGGCCATGTGATCAATAAGAATGAGGTTATGGTTATTCCCCAGAAGAGTGAATCAGTAGTTGTTTGGAAGCGGCCTCAGGGTGTGAGCGAGGTGCGCAGTTTCCCAAAGCTTGCTGAGCATTATAGACGGTTCATGGAAGGATTTTTTTTAAGATCACTCCACCTATGACCAGTCTATTCCGCAAGGTCAACAAGAAGTTGTCTGGGATGACAAGTGTAAGACCGGTTTTCAAGAAGTTGAAACAGTGTCTGACTTATGCACCAGTTTTGGCGTTGTCGGAAAGAATGATGGCTATATGCTCTATAGTTAATGCTTTGAGAAATGGGTTGGGATGTGTCTTTGATGCAGAGGGGCAAGGTTATTGCTTACGCATCTAGACAATTGAAAACCTATGAAGCAAACTAACCAACACATGACCTAGAACTAGCAGCAATAGTGGTTGCATTGGAAACTGAGGTTACTTGGGTGACCCAGAGGTCAGAAGAAGTTTTCCACTAGGAGATTATCCGTTTACATGGCATTCCTAAGACCATTGTATCGGATCGAGATGGCCGATTCATGTCAAGTTTATAGCAAGAACTTCACAAGGCCATGGGAACTGAATTGAGATTCAGCAGCGTTTCATCCTCAGACAGATGGTCAGTCTGAAAAGACTATCTGGACCCTGGAGGATATGCTAAGAAGCATACGTACTCGATCATTCGACTAGCTGGGAAGACAGCCTAAGTCTGATTGAGCTCACGTACGATAATAGCTGGCATGCTACGGTCAAGATGGCTCAGTTCGAAGCTTTGTATGGTCTCAGATGTAGATCTCAGATTTGTTGGGTTGAGTATGCCGACAAGATTCTGCTTGGACCAGAGTTGGTCGAAAGGACAGCTTCGGACATTGCTTTGATTAGACAGAGGATGTTGACCGCTCAGAGTCGGCAAAAGTTTTACGCAGATCAGAAGCGTTAAAGTGTTGAGTTCGAGGTTGATGGCAAGGTACTTGTCACAGTATCGCCACCCAAGGATGTTTTCAGGTTTGGTAAGCGTGGGAAGCTTAACCCTCGCTACATGGGACCATTCAAGATTCTGGATAGAGTAAGATCTCTAACATACCGTTTGGCGTTATCGCCATCGGCATACCCAGTGTATAATGTGTTCCACGTATCATTGCTAAGGATATTCGTGCTAAGATGAATCTCATAGGCTGAGCTATAAGGACGTCGAGATTCAGGCAAATGGTACTTAAGAGGAGATGCCAGAGCGCATTCTCGAGTGCTGTGTGAAGCAACTGCGCAACAAGATCGTACTGTTGATACGAATTATGTGGTCCAGGTCTGGGACTGAGTAAGTTACTTGGGAAACCGAGGCAGAGATGCTCAGACACTTTCCCGAGTTGTTTTTCGGCCAAGTTTCGGGGTCGAAACTTCCTTTAAGGGGGAGGTGATGTGATACCCCATATTTTTGTAAGGTTATTTTGGGAATTTTCCCGAGTACCCGTTGTGTACGTCGGATTTAATACAGAGAGTTTGAGACATTCTGTAATGTACTCTGTATCTGTAATATTTTTCTCAGTGAAATAATATACAGACAAGGTGCCTTAGATTTTAATTGTCGTTTGCGTACGATAATTTTTATCCCGGTTTAACGTCAGGTTCGTTCAAAGCTGAATGGGCGGGAAAAGGGAGAAACGGCGACCACCGTTCAGAAACGGCGACCGCCATGGTTGGGCCCGAGGAGTCAGCGTGTCAGCTTCTAGCTGGCCGCGACAGGCCTAGCGACGGCGACCGCCGCGTGCCCGCCACAGGCTAAAAACGGCGCCCGCCGTGTTTTGTCCAGTGGGCATTGCCCGTTGGTCGCCGGTGGTAATCGAGGCGCGCCGATCTTGCTTTCGGCAGCGTCTTAGGGTTTGGTTGAGGCTCCCAGGTGTTTGGCTATAAATAGGGGTGTTTGGGAGAGGGTTTTGAAGCCCTTCCAACCCCGAATCGCTGCCGGATTTCCTTCTCGTTGGAGTTGGTTTTCGCCGGAGTTTGAAGGTCTCGCCGGTGTTGCTTTGGTGTGTTTCCTGAGTGCCTTTGTGAAGCTTTTGGTTAGCCTTGGAGGTTAGAAGCAAAAGCAAGTCGAAGGAGGCCGAACCGCTCGTGTTTTGGGGTGAGATTTCTCTCGTCTCTGTCGACCGTGTTCTTCACGGCGACCGCTATGTTCTTCACGGCGACCGCCGTGATGAATGCGGCGACCGCCGCCAAGAACGGCGACCGCCGCCAGTGCCCAGAATGCCTTCATGGCTTTGGCTTGGTTGGTTATCGTCGTGGTGTCTTTCCTTCCGTGTTCTTTCGCCGTGTTTAGATTCGTACTGTTTATGTCGGATCTAACTTAGGGTTCCTTTTATGGGTCGACTCGAAGGTTGTTGTGTTGTCGGATCTATACCCGTGTCGAGCCGGAATCCAATTGTCGTCTTTAGACTATTTTGCGGATTAAGACAAGTGGCGGTTCGCTCTTGCTCATCGTTCCATATTTACATTAATTATCAGTAGTTTATCTGAGTAATTAATTTGGAATGATTATTGTGTTCATTTGGAAATGGTTTTATAAACTGTTTTGGAAAATCATATAATAGGTTGTATATCTGTTAGAACAACGCTATTATATATATGTGATTAATACAGATATTATTATAGGTTGTATATTGTTAGAACAACGCTATTTTATCTATTTCTGGCCGCGATGGCTTTGTTGTGATTGATTACTGTGTTGAACTGTTTAGTTAGCATGAGTATTCGTAGGAACGCTACTGTGTATCTCATTGCGAGTGCTAGTCGTTTCTTGATAACCTGGTGGTTATGATTTAGTTCCTACCATCCTTCTCTAATGCCGTTTGTAGGGATTTAGTTCCCGTGGGATTTAGCTCCCGATTCGACTCTTGGGATTTAGTTCCCGAGTCAACTCTGTCTTAGGGATTTAGTTCCCGAGGGATTTAGTTCCCGAACCAACTTTAGGGATTTAGTTCCCAAGTCAACTCCGTCCATGGATTTAGTTCCCAACGGTATCTCTTTATCCCGAGGGATGAGATGATTTAAAAGCCTATAGCGTGATGTGGGTTTTGGAATTAAATAAGATAAAGTGCCCGAGTGCACTTAATTAATATACCTTTGGCGAGTAGTGCAGCTAAGTAAATAGTGCAGCTAGGAAAGCTCGTCTTGACTTTTGATCAGAGTACGTTCTCTTTCCAATCTGGATTCGCTGTAAGCGATGAGGTTGGTCGTGAACCGAAACATCTTAGTCAGTTTTTAAATCTTCGTTTTGTGGTTCTGTAAGATCCAGACTTGAATGTAGTACGTTCTCCTTCCGATCTGGATTCGCTGTAAGCGGTGAGGTTGGTTGTGAGCCGAAGCATCTCAGTCAGCTTTTAATCGCTGTTGTTTGATTCTGTAAACATTCCAGATTTGTCATATTTCCTTAAAGACTCATTTCCGTTGGAGTCTTCTTTCGGGTCGATTTCTGTGAAGATTCAGTCTTCCAGAATCTTCTCTTGTGCATATCTCTTGTTTATTCAAGTAGAGTATGGTGGTTGACAAGCGTACTCGATTATTATTCGAGGGACGAGGAGTCTAACCTAATACGACTGCTTAGAACCATTCTGTTTTTTACCCTTGCTAGTCTATTCAAGTAGACTAACCCACGAACATTGTTCTCCGCATGTGGGCTGGTGTCATCCGTTCGATTCGGCACATCAGATAGAGCGAAGATATGATGAGACTAGATTGACTATGAAGACGACGGTTGTTTTTGGATGTTTTAATAATTGCTTTTAATCAGGTTGAGATCCTTGGGCAGGTGACCATTACAATCACAACCCTTTTTGTAATATTTTTTATAAGTCTTCCGCTGTACTTTGTTTAAACTCTGTGTTTGGCCTATTGGGATTGGGATATAATCTCGTAACTCATGTTTCATTTGATTGATGTTTTGATTCGGATACTTTGATCATTATGTATCATTGTATGCCTTAAATTATATTTAAACCGGTAAAGCCTTGGGTGATCTCGATAAGGAACACTGAGGTCACTGGCGATAATACCTTTCCAAATGGGTTAAGATTTGGGGGTGTTATAGTGTAAGTGAGCCTATGTGTTTGGTTCATTGGGTTTACGGGCCTGTTATGGATACGTGTCATCATTCATTAAAATCTACTATATGTATACTAAAGCAATAAGAATTCTCATCACATAGCGCTTCCACAATTATTTTGCCCTATGACATCCCTATAACATTTTCGCCACATGTCATTTTCTTACAATTTCACATTTTTTTTAAACCTCAAAATATATAGCAAATATTTGACTCATTCATATTCTACCATACAAATCAATCACAAATCACCCAATTTCTAATTTTGATAGAAATAAATCACATGTTTCCTAATTTATACTAATTATCGTACATTGATTAGGAAAGTCTCAAAAAAAAAATAACACAATTATTTTTGTTATCTACTTCCTTCCCTAAATACTTTGAAGATATAATTTTATTTTTTTTAAACCTCAAAATATATACCAAAAATTTGATCATTTCCTAATATACTATACACATTGGTTGGTGATCTTATGAAGATTAAGATCGTGACTTTTTAAAATGGAGTAAATCGAAATTTTAAATTATTTTCCTAACATAGATTATAAAGGGAACAAATCAATCACAATTTGTTTTCGTAATCTACTTTCTTGCATAAATACTTTGAATTTATAATTTTACCTTTTTAAACCTTAAAATACATACCAAACATTTGATACTTTCCTAATATACTATACAAATCAATCACACATTTCCTAATTTAACTAGAATTAATTCACACAATTCATAATTTACATAAGAATGAATCGTTTTCTTCCATAAATAAATACAAATGAATCACGTTCTTGTGGAAATTGTATGAAGAGAGTCGTCCCAACTACAAACTCCAATTTCGATAGCTTTGCAAACTCAAATTATCCACTCGCCATTCCCGTATATGGTTTATATGTAATTTTTCGATCTTTAAAGTAGAATGTTTAGTCTTTAATAGACTATATAGACACTAAAGCAACAACTTATTTTGCAACATGGCACCCAAACATCCTTTTGTCACATGACACCCCTATAATAAATTAGTAACATGTCATTTTCTTAAAATCTCACATGTTTTAAATCTCAAAATTATATACCAAAGATTTGATCATTTCCTAATCTACTATACAAATCAATAACATAATTTCTAATCTAGGTAGAAACATATCACACAATTCCTAATTTACACGCAATGAATCACTTTCTCCCATAGATACTGAGAATATATAATTTCATATTTTTAAACCTCAAATTATATACCAAAGATTTGATCCTTCCTAATCTCCTTCATCCCGTGGATGTAGCTAACACCCTGTTAGTGAATCACGTAAATTTGTGTGTATTTTTCGTTCTTTACTTTACCATTTTCTATTGTCTTTCTCACATTATAACAAACCATTCACATAATTCATAATTTGCATAAAAATGAATTGTTTTCTTCTAGAAACCTACTATATATATACTAAACCAGAACTTCTTTAATGGCGCATGCCACTCCCAAAATAATTCACGTCGTTATTTTCCACGTGGTGTCACCTCATTTTTAAAAAGCTATTTTTAAAACAAAATCAAGTTAAATTTTTTATTTTATTTCTTTCAAACTTCATTTTTGAATATTCTTGCCAATTTCATAAAAAAAATATTTCTTTTATTTTCAATCTTTCTTCTCCGTCTTCTCTTTCTTTAATTTATTTCTAATTTGTATTATTACTCATTATATATATATATATATATATATTTCTATATTAATTAACAATATAATATTCTATATAATTCTTTTATCTAAATAATAATTTTAATAAATAAATTTCGTAATAAACAAATTTATACAAGGCACGAGAACTGAGCTAGTAAGGCACAATATTTATGTAATATATGGTCTCCTTTGAAGATGAGAGGCTTTCAGGCAGATACTGCAGTGTAACTGTGTAACACAGTCCATGACTTATGTTATACAAATTTGTAAATCTTTTTGTGCAACTAGTTTGATTTTGTGTGTGTGTGGATATAGTATTCTTTTTTAAATCGAAAACACACTAACCAATTGAGAGGAATGAGACAAACAAGATACACAAACGTGACAAATTTATTCTACAACAGGTATCATTTTAATTGAGTGCAACGACATGATTATGAATAGATGAAACAAGAAGGATTCAATTGAACATATATAGGTTTCGTTAATGTTCGAAAGCTATTTTGATTTTCATGTATACCAATCTATATTTGTTCTAATTGTCAAAAGAAATAAAAGAAATTTCATACTTTATTAAGAAACTCAATGGAAAATTATGATTGATGCCTCTGAATTTAAAAATATTCCAAAAATATTTTTTTTCCATTGGTGTCCCTAAGATTTTGAATTTGGTTTTAAATAGACAATGCACTTCATAGGGTCATAATTCTCTTATGGGTAAACTTGTTATCTTATTTTTGTAGCTTAGAATGCTAAGCATATGTAATGTCACACCTCTATCTAATAATAGTCGGTTATATTTTAATTGTTTTTACTGTCATAAACTTTTTTCTTTATAGTTATGAATTTGGTTGGTCTATTTTACTGTTATAAGGTTATGTATCTCAATAAGCATGTGTTTGGCGGGCTGTTATTGAAATGATAATGGTTGTTATGGCCTTAATAACAATTGTTGGCTTATGTAAATTTGTTCTTTCAATTGATGGTTGTTCTTTGAATGATCATGCTAAGCTTAGGGGAGTGATTCTCTTACCTAAGGGTAGACTACCCATTCTGCCATGTCATCAAGAATTTGCCTAATCATAGAAAAAATTACACATCGTATTATAATTTTCCCTTTTTTTGGTCTTTTTACTTTTTCATTAATCTAACCTACTTTTTCACTCCTCTCTCCTAATTCTCACATCACCGCACTCTTCCTTTCTCTCCTAATCTCTGTAACTCATGGAGGCTGAGCCCCCTTGATGTGTTCTTGCCTCCGATGAAGGTCACTTGTCAAAGGTGACACTTTGGATCTAGTCTTGGGCGAGAAGTCACAAGCCTCGTGGTCAAGTCTGTCGTGAAACCCTTGTTGAATTGCACGAAAGGTTGACAAAGCGGTGGCGAGGTGAACAATAACTTTAGAGGTTATCTGACACGGTGGTGGCTGGAAGCGAACCCGGTGGCAAAGGAGTGGGCGTCTCGGCAGCGGCGGCGATGAGTGTCAAGACAGCGATGGCGGCGGCGATGGCGAGAGCGGTGGCGAGCGATGGACTGGGTTCGATGGTGGGTTCGATAGCGACTGCGATGGTGGAGGCGAAGTCGAAGGCGCGAGCGGTGAAGCGAGCGACGACGACAACGATGGACTGGGTGAGATAGCGGGTGCGATCACGGGGGCGATGGAAGCGATTGGTGTGTGGGTGATGGCTCGATGGTTTGGATGGCTGGCTTGATGATCAAGCGATGTCGTAGCGTCGGTGGCGGAGTGAAGGAGATGCGAAGATAGACTTTGCTCGAAGGATATCAAGCGGGGTCGTAGTGTCGGCGGCGGAGTGAATGGGGATGCGAAGTTAGAGATAAATTTGACGTCTGATCAAAGGAAGGAGGATAAACACTCAACTTAAGATTTGATTAAAATTAGACGTAAAGAAACATAATAGACAACGTTTGACTTAAATACTAGATGCGAGACTCGGATGGGCCGAGTCTTGCCTAGTGGGCTAGCCCATGCGACACACATGGAGCACACACCCAAAAATAGAAAGAACTATAAATGGAAAGTACTAAAACAAGCAAATACCAAAAATAGAAATGATCTCAAAATAGCAATGTCTAAGACTTAGCAAATAAACCTCTAAATGACTAAGGATAGGCGCCGGTAGTGGCGAGGCATGTGATGCGGACACTAGGAGCAGCGGTGACGTCAAGGTAGACTGGGCTCGACAGTGGGCGCGTCTGTTGCCGGATGCGATGGGCTTGATTCTGCGATGTCGATGGTGGCGAGGACTTTGAGCTTGGGCTCGGTCTCGGGTATGCCTTGGCCAGCGATGACGCGAGCGATGAGAGATTGCACGGCGTCGGCGATGGCCTTGGCTCTTGATCTTGTCACTGGACCTTGTGAGCGTAGGCTCATGGCATGTTCCTCCTCTGTGGCCGTCATGGAGGGCAGGGTCGCATCACCCTCCCCCACTTGGTTGTGAAGCGTCCCCGCTTCACCATCATCAAACTCAGGCTCCACGTAAGGTGTCAAGTTCGCTACGTTGAAAGACGCATGGACTCCATAGTCGGCTGGGAGCTCGAGTTGATTGGCATTATCTCCAATGGCCTTGATCACGCGGAATGGGCCATCTCCGCGAGGGGCCAGTTTGTGCTTGCGCCGCGAGGGGAACCTCTCTTTTCGCAAATGCACCCAGACAAGGTCTCCGGGTGCGAATACGACGCGGCAGCGGCCATGGTTGTGTTGCAAGGCGTATTGCGAGGCTCTTCTTTCCAATTGCTCGCGTGTTCGCCGATGAAGTTCGTGCACGTGTTCGGCGCGGTTGGCGGAGGTGAGGTGCACTGGGTCCTGCAGTGGGCGCGACGACATGTCCAAAGGCGTCAAGGGATTCCTGCCGTAGACGACCTCGAAAGGGGTAAGCTTGGTCGCCGAGTGCCTGCACCTATTATAAGAAAACTCAATAATAGAAATTAAGTCCTCCCAACGCCTAGGGTTGGCCTTGAGCATGGTGCGAAGGAGGGATCCTAGGGTTCTATTTGTCACCTCGGTTTGGCCATCGGTTTGGGGGTGGTAGCTAGTGGAGAATAAGAGTTTTGTGCCGAGCTTTCCCCAAAGTGTTCTCCAAAAATGGCCAACAAACTTAGAATCCCTATCACTCACAATAGTACGAGGGACTCCATGAAGACGCACCACAAGCTCAAAGAATAAATCGGCTATCTCACTAGCACTATGGGTTGTCTTACAAGCTACAAAATGGGCCATCTTAGAAAACCTATCCACAATCACAAAGATAGAGTCTTTACCTCGACGCGAGAGGGGCAAACCCGTGATGAAATCCATGGAAAGGTCTTCCCAAGGGTCGGCGGGTATGGGCAGTGGGGTGTAGAGGTCGTGTGGACTAGACTTGGCTTTGGCCCTTTGGCATGTTACACAACTCCTACAATAGCGGGTCACCTGGTGGGTCATACGTGGCCAGAAAAAGTGTTCCCTAAGCACGGCCAAGGTCTTGGCTATCCCAAAGTGGCCACGGCCATCGTGTGCTTCCTGGATGAGAAGGAGCCTAATAGAGGACCTAGGGATGCATAGGCGGCCAGCCTTGTACAAGTAACCCTCACAAAGGAAATAAGACTCAAACTCACGGCTCCTAAGGCAATGCTCGAATATAGGCTTAAAGAAAGGGTCAAGCACATACAATTCCTTTATCAAAGCAAAACCAAGAACCTTAGTTTGAACATGGGTCAAAAAAACATACCTGCGAGAGAGGGCATCGGCTACCACATTCTCTTTGCCCTTCTTGTGGACCACGACATAAGAAAATGTCTCAAGAAACTCCACCCAACAAGCATGGTGTCGGTTGAGGTGGGCTTGGCTCTTCAAGTAGCTCAAGGTGGCGTGGTCACTGTGGATGACAAACTCTCGTGGCCAAAGGTAATATTGTCATGTCTTTAGCACACAAACTAGGGCATATAACTCCTTGTCATAGGTGGGGTAGTTGAGGGTGGCCCCTGTGAGCTTCTCACTGAAAAAGGCTATGGGCCTCCTCTCTTGGTGCAAGACACCTCCAATGCCGATGTCGGAAGCATCACACTCCACCTCAAAATGCTTGGCGAAGGCAGGGAGCTGGAGTAGAGGCGCGTGGCACAAGGCATCTTTCAAAGCCGAGAAGGCTTTCTCATGGGACTCAAGACAAGTGACTGTGGCTCCCTTCTTTGTAAGCTCATGCAAAGGCGCGGCAATGTAGCTAAAATCTCGCATAAAGCGCCTATAGAAACCTGTGAGGCCAAGGAAGCTTCTCACCATGGTGGGCGTCGTCGGCGTCAAGCACTCTCTTATGGCCTTGACCTTGTCTTCGTCGACGCGCAAGCCATCCTTGGACACCACGTAGCCTAGGAAATTAGTAGTGTCCGAACAAAAGCGACACTTGCCAAGGTTGGCATACAAGCTCTCACGTCGCAAGCACTCTAACACAAGCCTAAGGTGCTCGACGTGATCATCAAGGCTACGAGAATAAATAAGAATGTCATCAAAATAAACGACAACAAACTTCCCTAGAAAGGCTCTCAAGACATGGTTCATCAATCTCATGAATGTGCTTGGGGCATTGGTGAGCCCAAAAGGCATGACGAGCCACTCGTAGCCCATACTTGATCTTGAAGGCGGTCTTTCACTCATCACCTTCCTTCATTCGAATCTGGTGATAGCCACTCTTCAGGTCAATCTTGGAGAATAGGGTCGTGTCATGGAGCTCATCGAGCATGTCGTCTAGGCGCGATATTGGGTGCCTATACTTCACGGTGATCTGGTTTATTACACGATAATCAACACACATTCTCCATGATCCATCCTTCTTTGGCACAAGGATCACTGGCACAGCGCAAGGGCTTAGTGATTCCCTCACATAGCCACGATCCAAGAGCTCTTGCACCTGGCACTGCAACTCCTGGGTCTCTTCAGGGCCGGCGCGGTAGGCGGCGCGATTGGGCAAGGAAGAACCATGCACCAAGTCGATTTGGTGCTCAATGCCTCGCAATGGAGGTAAGCCCTGTGGAAGCTCCTCTGGAAACACATCATCAAAGTCGGCGAGCAAAGCGGCGACGGCGGGCGGCAACGGCTCGGCACTCGGCGTCTTTGGAATGCAAGGAGTGGGCACCAATAGAAAACATGGAGCCTTGCCCGTCAAAGCTGCAGTGAGCTCACTGGGCCGCGCAAGAAGCAGCATGTGCTCACAACGGCCTTGCAACGGAGGCGTTTGTGGCGATCGAACGACCAACTGCGATGGAAGGGAGGCGCTTGGCAATTTCTGTGAGGCACTGGGTGTATGGACACCAGTACTCGATCCAAAATGGGTAGTGCCTGGCCAAATCTCTGTGGGCCTTGTCTTGGCCTTCCTAGCGGAAGTGGTAGCGACGCCATCACGATCCAGGGAGGCACTGGGTTGCCTACCGGTGGCGTTCGACTTCTTTGAGGCATTGTATGGGGGAGACAAAAAATTGCCAAAATTGGAGGAGTTTTGCTTCTGGAGTGCCGTTGGCGTCTCTTATGGCCTTGTAGCGGCGATTGGCAGTCTCTCTCAACCTAGTCCTGCAAGATCTCATGAGGAGACATTGGATGTAATGTGATGCGCTTCCCGTGGTAAGTAAACACATAAGTGTTTAAATAGCCATCATGGAGCACGCGCTTGTCAAATTACCATGGGCGCCCAAGCAAAAGATGTATGGCGTCCATTGCAATGACATCACAAAGAATAGAATCATAGTATTGACCAATAGAAAATGAAATGAGGCATTGTCGAGATACTGTATTACCCGAACTAGAAGAAATCCATTGGAGGGCATACGGCTGGGGATGAAGGAAGGTGGGCAAGTCGAAGTGTTTGACCACCTTCTCATTGACAATGTTGCAACAACTCCCTCCATCTATGATGACACTCAAGGAAGCCATTTTGACGAGGCACTTTGTGTGAAACAAGTTCTCGCGTTGGTCAACTAGGCTAGCTTCCTTGACGGTGAGGATGCGTTGTGTCACTAGGCTCAGTGGTGTGCCCGCATGCAGTGAAGCAGGCTCACAATCGTAGGCGTCCTCGGTGTCCTCGATGCCTTCCTCAATGGGCTCGAGTGTGGGCTCGTCCTCCTCGTATGACTCATAGTCGGTGGCGGCGGAGGATAATAGCACCTTCTTGGAGTTTAGGCAATCTTTCTTGTAATGGCCCCTGTCTCCACACTTGTAGCATTCTAGGTCTCGCGCTCGATCGATGCCCGGTGTCGATGTCCTGGGCGCGGATGTGCGGCTGGCGGTGGGCTGCGTCGCGGGCTTTGGCTGGCGGCCTTGGCTAGACGCGGCGGGGGCTGAGGCATGGGCACGCACATTAGTAGAACTAAGATCTCGCAAGATATGGAAACAAAATTCACGCAAGAAATAAGGAAACAATCACTCTAGTATGCAAGATATCTGAAGTTACCAAACACACCAAAACTTGTAGGGCAAGAAAAAAAAATCGGCAAGGTGTTACCTTGTGAAAACCGATTGGACAAGCAAATATGGAAACTTTTTTTTTTGAATATGCGGAAGCAAAGGATGATGGACAAGAAAAAAAATTGTGAACAAGATGAAGACTTGAGTTAGTGACTTACAAGACGGCTGGGCTCTGATGCCAGTTGATGTGTTCTTGCCTCCGATGAAGGTCACTTGTCAAAGGTGGCACTTTGGATCTAGTCTTGGGCGAGAAGTCACAAGCCTCGTGGTCAAGCCTGCCGTGGAACCCTTGGGTGAAACCCTTGTTGAATTGCACGAAAGGTTGACAAAGCGGTGGCGAGGTGAACAGTAACTTTAGAGGTTATCTGACACGGTGGTGGCTGGAAGCGAACCCGGTGGCGAAGGATTGGGCGTCTCGGCGGCAGCGGCGATGAGTGTCAAGATAGCGATGGCGGCGGCGATGGCGAGAGCGGTGGCGAGCGATGGACTGGGTTCGATGGTGGGTTCGATAGCGACTGCGATGGTGGAGGCAAAGTCGAACGCGCGATCGGTGAAGCGAGCGACGACGACAACGATGGACTGGGTGCAATAGCGGGTGCGATCATGAGGGCGATGGAAGCGATTGGTGTGTGGGTGATGGATCAATGGTTTGGATGGTTGGCTTGATGATCAAGCGATGTCGTAGCGTCGGCGGCGGAGTGAAGGAGATGCGAAGATAGACTTTGCTCGAAGGATATCAAGCGGGGCCGTAGCATCGGCGGCATAGTGAATGGGGATGCGAAGTTAGAGATAGGTTTGACGTCCGATCAAAGGAAGGATGATAAACACTCAACTTAAGCTTTGATTAAAATTAGACGTAAAGAAACATAATAGACAACGTTTGACTTAAATACTAGAGGCGAGACTCGGATGGGCCGAGTCTTGTCTAGTGGGCTAGCCCATGCGACACACATGGAGCACACACCCAAAAATAGAAAGAACTATAAATGGAAAGTACTAAAACAAGCAAATACCAAAAATAGAAATGATCTCAAAATAGCAATGTCTAAGACTTAGCAAATAAACCTCTAAATGACTAAGGATAGGCGCTTGTAACGGCGAGGCATGGGACGCGGACACTGGGAGCAGCGGCAACGTCAAGGTAGACTAGGCTCGACAGTGGGTGCGTCTGTTGCCGGATGCGATGGGCTTGATTCTGTGATGCCGATGGTGGCGAGGACTTTGAGCTTGGGCTCGGTCTCAGGTGTGCCTTGGCCAGCGATGATGCGAGCGATGAGAGATTGCACGGCGTCGGCGATGGCCTTGGCTCTTAATCTTGTCACTGGACCTTGTGAGCGTAAGCTCATGGCATGTTCCTCCTCTGTGGCCGTCATGGAGGGCAGGGTCGCATCACCCCTCATCTTCCTTCTCTAGTTCGCCCTCTCCGCGCCGCCGACCAAGTGACGCGCGTCACCGTCCGCCGACCAAGTGTCTTTCCCTTTGCGCCGCTATCCAAGACCTCTCCCACCGTGCCGGCAACCAAATGCCTCTCCCACCACGCGCCGCAAGCACCTCTCCCTCGTGGACTAATTATGGAATTTGAGTTCATTGTTGGATCTGGGTTGAATTTGGTTTAGGTATTTAAAGGAAGGCCTTAAGGTTGAAATCTCAAGCACCAATTTTTTTGGGTAATGCATCACAAATTTGTTAATCAAATAGAATGAGAAGAATTTAGAATTGAATTTTGTTCAAATGGATTGGAGAAGATTTGGATAAAGACTTGGGTCATAGTAATGCTAGATGGAAAGAACAAGAAAAATTGCATATCCATGGGATGAAGGTAGATGAAAAAAACAAGAAGAATTGTAGATCTCGAATATGAGAAAAATAATTGATTTTTTTTTTATTGAATACTATAATTATTACTTATATTTTCAATGAGTTGCAGATTCAAATTTACATATATACCCTCTTATTTTATTAAAGGTGTAGGATATATTTCTACACCTAATGTAAATGAATATTTGTCGTCCTAATAGTATAGTAGATGTAAATAACTATTTTATTATAAAAAAGAAAAAGAAAATACATTGTATAACTATTTAAATAGGTAGCTGTAAAAAGCAAAAAGACTACTACAGCCTAGTCTAAAAAAAAGTTAGAAGCCTTTCCCACATTAATCCTTCTTCTTGTTAACCAAAAAAATAAAAAAAATAATCTTTCTTCTTTGATTGAGCAACGACAGACCCCCATTGACACACCCACTTCCAAATGAAAATCCAAGATGGTGGTGCCATTGCAATAAGATGTTCTGACAAGGAACTTGGTGGCCGTCCGCAGTTGTCCATGCCCCAAATCACCAGGTTGGTCCCCAAATCAAGTCGGAGACGGACTCGAACAACAACCAACAAAAATTTCAAAATCCCCTTTAATCTCAATCCAATGTAGAAACTCAAAACAAAGATAAAATTATTTTTGGGAAATGATAGATTTGTAGGTCAAACTTAAATATCGGTATGTTTTCATGCCCAATTTGAATAACAATAAATCAATTTATTGATATAGGTTTCAAATATCATAAAGAAGAAGAACCCTATTTTTCAAATTTGATATTTGATCCTTAAACCTCCCACTCGATCTTACAATCACATACCCAAAGCATCACAATCAAGAATTACATAAGGGGGGGGGGGGGGGGGGGGGGGAATGCCCAATTCGATTCACCATAAATTCTCACGGTAGGTTGAGCATGTGCACAACTCTACAAAGGAAGGAAGAGCTGTTGCTTGGAAGACTAATGATGGTGACGACAACAAGACGATTTTGCTCGGTTCGGAATGACCAAAGAAGGGACCAGTGGTCAAGTGGCGGCGATGAAGTGGTCAGGCGGTGGCGAGGAGGTGGTGAGGCGGCGGCGAGGCAACAACAGGATGGTAGTGTTCGGTTTGGTGGGTTAGCTGAAAGGTCTTTCATTTGTTCTTTTATTCTTCTTTATGTTTGTAAAATACCTTAAACTGTTATTTTCATTTTTGTAAGTTTTAAATTGCACAAAAAATATATTTCATAACGAGCAAGTATAAAATTCGTTTCCTATTTTGTTGGGTTGCAAAGATGTGGTAAAATAAGGGGATTCTTTTTCGCACCCGTTTTTTTTTTGGCGCACCCTATTTCGTTTTTTTTTTTTAAGTTTTAATCTTGCGCGCAAGAGCCGGTTTGCATTTTTTGGAAATTCGAAATATAGATTTATTCCTAAATCGGTTTACGGTTCGATGATTTCAGAAATAAAAAAAAAGTAAAAAAAAAATAGAAAAAAAAAAAGTATTTATTGAAGAAGAAAAAATGAAATGTTAGACGCAATCAGGTTGCGTCCAAGAAGTTACCGTTTTACAACGGTAACTTTTTGGGGTTGATCCATTTTGTTGATATATACATATGCAACTATTCCTTGACAAAGACATTAATCCATTTAAGATAATGTCTTTGTCAAGGATGGATGCTGCACTCAGTCCAGTTGAGCACTTGGATGACGCACCCGGTCTTGATAATTTACGGGTAACTATATATATTTATTACAAAGTTTATTTCAAATGTAGTAATTTAAAGTAGTTTGTTGTAGTTTAGAACTTTGATTAAAATGTTTACGATAATTTAGGTTATTGACATTATTTTTGTATTTTCTGTATTGTATTATATAGTTGTGAAATAATTTTTTGAAAGTTTATGTGCGAAGTAATTTGTTATTTAGGTGTTTTAATTGATCATTTATGAAGTAAAGTATATGTTAGTTTTAAGAAACGTCCTTAGAAAAACACCTAATTTATAATTTATTTATTTATCATAAATAGGAGGACTCTAGTGATAGCGAATATTCGCCAATGGATTATTCTGCTCATTTTACTACGGATAAAGAATGGAGTGATAGAGATAGTATGATCAGTTGGGCTAAGAACGTAGGTTTGGAGTTGTATATGGTGATTGTAATAAGTAATTCATGGCCTAACTGAAAGGTCATACTGTCGTGTGAGAAGTCTAGGCCATATAGAGCGGCGAAGAAGAAGGCGGGTGAGGTTACCGAGGCAACCCCTAAACGGAGATACAATGCAAGGACAAAGAAGAGTGAGTGTCCGTTTCAGTTGCAAGGGGTGATTGTGAAAGGAGATTGTCTCAAATCTGATCGTTGGAGATTATCTAAACCAAACAGTTTCATATTTCTCAATACAAGAGTCAAACCCTATGAGCTCAATCGCCTCTACACACCACCAAATTAGGTTTTAGGTTTGAGATTTAGGTTTTTGGGTTTGAAATTTAGATGATTTTACCATATCCTAAACCCTAAACCCTCCTAAACCCTGAAATTAACCCCCTTCAGTTTGGGCGCAACGGCGTTGTGTCCAAGATGCTGGACGCGACAATGTTGCGTCCAACTGGTTGTGAGAGGGTTTAGGATAGGGTTTTTTAGGGTTTATGATTTAGGGTTGAGGGTCATTAAAGTGTAAAGTTTATGCCTATATGATTTATTTTCACCGAAAAGCTCCCAATATCAACATATGGACAGAATATTTTGGTAAACCAATTAGATTGACAAATGACAAGACAGGAAAAATAATAATCAATATATATGTTTTCTGGAATTGGCAATTCAAAGAAGAATTAATCATTTCGATTAACAAGGTATTTGTGGAAATTAGTTTAGTTGTTTTGGGGACATACTCCTAACCCTAAACCCAAAAGCCTAAACCCTAAACCTCCTAAACAACCAGTTGGGCGCATCGTGATTGCGCCCAGGAATCTGGGCGCGACGTAGTTGCGCCCAGGAAGTTACCGTTGTATGTTGGGCGCGACGCCGTTGCACCCAGGAAGTTACCGTTGTATCGCGCCCAACAAGTTACCGTTGTAAAAAGTCTATATTAATGGATTTATGGTATTTATCCTAAACCCAAACACTACAACAAATAATGACATCTTCATCCGAATCATCAACAAACCCAGATAGGCTATGTGAGTGTAATTTGAAAGTCGTTGTCCGTACTTGGGATTTGCAGTGGAACTACGGAAGGAGGTATTGGGGATGCCCAGAACTGGGGTGTCGTTTCAGGGAGTGGATTGATCCTATCTACGAGGACAGGGCACACGCGGTTATTCGACAACAATGGCAGGAAAAACAAGATCTTGTTAAGGAAAATCAAGATCTTGTTAAGCAAAATCAAGATCTTCTTAAAGATTTTGATAACATTCGTAGGCATAACCTCAAACTACTAAATGATATACATCGTAGGTGATTAATGTCGTATCTTTTGTGTAATGTTGTCTATGTACTATCAACCTTTGTAGGGAACAAGCAAATTTAGCAAAACAGAGATATCATCTTAAGCGAATTTTTACCAGAGACTATCCTAATTTCTTCAAATGCTAAAGCATTGAAAAGTGTCATATATTTTCTCTAAGCATTGAAAAGTAAACATTTTCGAAGGTAATACATAAATACACAAAATGTCATTATGGAGAGACTTGAGACGTGAGTTTCAAGGGGCCAAACCAACTCGACCCATATATACACAAAATGTCAGTACATAATCCATAATGTCAATACAAAATCCAATCCAAAACATAAAACAGTGTCATAATGCTAGTAGCTATATATCGTCATCGCTCGACTCAGCCGCGGCCCTGGAAGATTCTCATCTCTCGTATATAGATGGGACACGCCCCGCTCGGGCTCGGTGCTCTGCGGCTGAGGACGACTCGGCACCACCACCCGACGACTGTGATGATAGTTACGACGCGCGGATAAGCGGTGCAGCTACAGGAAGCTCGTCGCCGCATAGAATGGCCAGCATATGGTCCCAATCCGAACCGCCGCCCCGACTCTGAGTGACCTCCCGAGCGAATGCTGTCGCCATGGCCAAACGCTGTAAAACAACAATATTAATGTCGAAAATAACCAAAACAAACATTTACAACAAAGATTGTGGAGAAACATACTCTGTAAGCATCCACAGCGGGAGGAGAAGCTCGAATACGAGGCTGGACTCGTGACGAGGGGCTCACATACGGATGTGAGATCTGTAAATACCAGTCCAAGTACTCCTCGTCCACGTCCCACGCTGGAACGGCCATCGGGCTCTCCAAAATGTATGGACACAGATGCTCGTCGAGGTGCTCCCAACCGTCGCATGCCCAAGCAAATGAAAGCTTATACGTATCTTTCCCTACAAACTTGACGGGCCGGAAAGCGGACGATGACTCTATGACATCCAATGGCCTGCTCTGCCGACGTGCAAACTGTCGCACCACCCGATCAGGCATGTACGGCTCCTCGACGTCCATGAATGCGATCGTCCCTCGGTAAGTGGACGCCCTATAAGCACCAGCAAAATCTAAACTGCCATACGGCGTCCAACGTACCTTCAATGGTAAAAAAGAGTACAATAAAATAGCAAGTTAATCATAGATGACCAATAAGTAATAAAAACATTAGGGTGCTTACATCCTCGGGTCGATACTCGTCCAAAATATGTTGGTAATGCCGACCGGTGTCGATATCACGCAGCGCGGGGCGCTGGATATAATACTGAGCAGCGCGTCGCTTGTCGTCGCCCATTCCAGGGAGGGGGTTAGGGTTCCCCGAAAAATATACAAAGTACATCCATATCCACATCTACGAGCAAATTAAATAATATGTTTGGTTAATAATAATTTAAATAATGTAATAATTACTGTAACGAAATCAAAAATAAAGTTCATTTACCTGAAGCAGATAGGTGCACCCTGCTATGCCTGCTACCTCTCCCCGGGAAGCCTCGCCAAGGTTCCTATATAATAAAGCAAGCACCCCCGTCCCCCAAGTCGTGCCAACCACTCGGTCCCAATCCACGAATAACGGCAGCATCTTCACCATCAGCTTATTCGTGGACTTGTCCACGAAAATGCAGCAGGAGAGAACGTGCCATAGGTATCCCGCTGCTATCGAGTGGGCCTCGTCGTCATCCCATATCATGTATAGCAGGTGCTCAGCAAAATCAAAGGCAGAAACCCGACCCCTAAGGACCTCCATCTGCATCTCCCCAACGCAGAACATGTAGCCGAAAATCTCCCCCCCCCCCCCAGCGCCTTAAGCACTTTGTCAATCTCCTTGGGGTCGGCGTCCATAGAAACTGAAGGATCGCGACATGAAAACCCCTCTATCCTCAGTCCCAAGATCCTCTTCACGTCATGAAGCGTGATCGTAATCTCGTCCCACGGAAAATGAAAGTTGCTCGTCTCAGGGTGCCACCTCTCGACGAACGCTGATATCAGAACGTGGTCGACCCTACCAAACTGAAAATCCCGGAGACCGGCCAACCCAGACTGCTGCACCAACCAATACCAACTACCCTCAACCACCTCGTTCGGAATGTATCGACTCCACTCACTGAACTCGGCCGGACGAGTATAAGCCCTCAATCGTCGTACGAGGGACGGTACAGGCGGAGGAGGAGCGTGCCAAATCTGGTGCGCAACGTGAGTCGTGAAGCTCCGTAGCACATCAGGCAACTCAAGCCCGTACGGGGGGGCCTCTACGGCAGGTGGAGCCTCCTGGGGTGCGGGAGAGGGGACAACCTGCTGGGGTGCGGGAGGGGGAACGGCCTGCTGGGGTGCGGGAGAAGGAACATGCTCCTCCATAACAACGCCGTCCAAGCTCGCACACTCCTCTGTCTCGGCAAACACATCCTCCATGTCTCCGACGGGACTCTGCGAAGCCGGAGGTGAACACACGTGAGGATGAGGATCCGCTAACGGATCGGATAACGTTCCAATAACGGGTTCTGCTATTGGAACGGTATCGTTCCGGACTCTACTCTTGCGCTTGCGCTTGGGGGGGGTTTTGGAGGTTTCGGTTCTTACGACTGGAAGCAGTCACGGGTCGAGATTCCACCATACGACCCCCCCACATCTTTCGTTTGATTCTCTCGACTACATCCTGTTTTTTTCAAGTAATTTTCTAATTTAAACAAATTTCTAATTCCTATAAAACTACAATACATTTCTAACTTCTACATTACCACGAAAATATATACTAAATTCTAATATATTATATACAATTCATCTATATGCAATTCTTATATACTAACTTCTCCATTAACTACTTTTTTTATGTAATTTTAATAATATGCTAATTTTTCATTTCTATTCAATAATATACTAAATTTATTCTAATAATATAATTACACAAATATAAATATTTTCTAACAAATCTAAATATTTCTAGAAATTAATTATATATATTATTAAATATGAAATTCAATGAAATAACTAATTGTATTACATAAATTTGTTTTAATAATATGCTAATTTTTCATTTCTATTCAATAATATACTAAATTTATTCTAATGATATAATTACACAAATCTAAATATTTCCTAACAAATCTAAATATTTCTAGTAATTAATTATATATATTATTAAATATGAAATTAAAAAAACAAAAAACGTACCTCAAGTCATTCGCGACGAATATATTTTCGTGTGGGTCGGCTCGCCTCTCCAACCTGTGCCACCGCCTCGACACCAACGGCCGCGGCAACCTCCAACTCATTTTCCGACCCCACCGGAACCTCGCTCGTCGTCGTCGCCGCCGCTGCTGGAAAATCGGTCGTCGTCGCCGCTGCCGGAACATCGGTCGTCGCCGCCGCCGCCTCCAGTGTGGCGTCCTCCGCATCAACCTCCGCCACCCAGGCCTCCCAATCGGCCGTGAATTCTGATTTTTTATCCAGATCTGCCGCTGCCGTACACTCAGCCGCCGCCGTCTCAAGCCTCCGCCGCTTCCACTCACCGCCGGTCTCTCCGCCGCTTATCTCCCCGCCTTCAATCGAACCCACCATGGCCGTCGGAATCTCGGACGAAGACCCCTCCTCATGCCGGATCTGGACCTCTTTGCCACCGCCGCCACCAGATTCTCCACTGCTACAGGTCGTCGGCGCTAGATTCTCCATTGCTGAGGAACTTGAAGAAGACGAAGGAGGACGAAGAAGAGGAAGAAGATGATGGCGCTACGAAGACGCGTCCAAGTAAATATTAAGTTTACTTGGGCGCGACGACGTAGCGCCCAAGAATCTAAATTCAAGTCTGGGTGCTACGCCGTTGCGCCCAGATCTGAATTTAAATAATTTTAAAATTATAAATAATAATCTAGAATTTTTAAAATATATAAAAATTAATTTTTTAATTAATTTTAAAATTTTAAATTAATGTTGAACCGGTTGAGATATTAAATATTTTTTTTACATTTTAAAATGCTGAACCGGTTCAACCCTAACCCGGAACCCAAGCCGGGTACCAACTCTTGCGCACAAGATTAAAACTTTTTTTTTAAAAAAAAAACAATTTTGGGCGCAACTCGCCGCAAAAAAAAAACGGGTGCGAACATTCTACCCGTAAAATAACTTATATTCTACGGGACAGATCTCATCAGTGGCCAGAAACCGTGCGGTTGGCAGGGATAGGGTTGTTCATCGGGTTTGGTTTTCGGTTTTTTGGACCGAACTGAACCGACCGAACCGATTATATTCAGTTCGGTTTTCGGTTCGTATAAAAATAAAATTTGGTTCCGGTTTGGTCAAAACGATTATTTGTAAAAATAATAATAAAATCCTAGATTTTTAGATAAATTAGTACAACCTTATTCGGTTCGATCCGGTTTGGTCCAAGTTCGGTCCAGTTCAGTCCAAATTTGGTTCAGTCTTCGGTTTTGTGCACTAAAACCTGCTTCAATAACCTAAATTAACATAATTTCAAAATGTCGGTTATTTCGGTCCAAAACTGAACCGAATCGAATAAAACCGAACTGAACCGAGTATGTTTGGTTCGGACTTCGGTCCACAAAATTCCGAATTCGGTTTCGGTTTGGTTTTGGACCGATGAACAATCCTAGGCAGGGACGAAGAGCATTGGTTATCGGAAATTGTTGGGTTGTAGTTGGATGAGCACAGTGAAAGAAATTAAGGATGAGCGTGCTTTCGAAATGAGTTTTTTGAAGTAAAATAGTCTATTGTTAAGAGAAAAAAAGAAGTGAACTTTGTATAAAATATAAATAAGTAAAAGTAAATTGGTTAAAGTGAATTACATCGTTTGAAGTTTTAATCATTGGATTTGAGAAAAATATGATTAAAATTGAATAGAACAAATATTCACAAGGGTTTAATATTCTCTTTTAATGTCAGATAATTATAATAGTTAGATATTGAGTAATATTAACCCTTTCATAAATCTAAATAGTATATAAAAAATTAGAAAGATTATATTTTTCAACTTAAAACGATAAATTAAATCATTTTTATACACAATTTCTTTTGAAGGTTACTATAAAGATTGTGCTACTATTATAAATATATTTGCAACTACGAAGTTATATGGATAAAATCGTTTGTAGAAAATATTTATTTTTATTCATGACATACAAGAATGAAGATTTTATATGTATTGAATATTTGGTATATATGTTGCTTGTAAGATTGAGGATTTTTAAAAATCGGGTCGTCGCTTGTAAGATTCTATATTGTGTAGGATCATAATATTTATTTCGGAAATTCCGTGAGGTAATCCTGAAGTTTTGCAAATTCCGCGAGGCGCCCACAAGTTTCAACTATTCTGCGTGGTAACCCTTAACTCTTTAAAAATTCCGCCAAATAACCGTCAGTTACTTGAATCGTTAAAAGAGTTGTTAAATTATTATTTTTTTAGGTAAAAAACTTGTTATTTGAACTTTTTTTTAAGGAAAAATGTTAATAACTAATATCACGCATAAAAAAGAAAAAACAAAAGAAACAAAGGTTATGAAACGAGTACAAGCTTTATGAGATATGAGAATATGCACGACCCAAGTCCCAAATTTACATTTTTTTTCTTTTGTTTTTCCTTTTTTCTATGTGTGATATTAATTATTAACATTTGTTTTTGTTTTTCCTTTTCTTATAAAATCAAATAACAACTTTTTTACCTTAAAAAATAATAATTTAACAGTTATTTTAACGATTTAAGTAACATAGGGTTATTTGACGGAATTTTTAAAGAGTTGAGGGTTACCACGCGAAATAGTTGAAACATGTGAACACCTCGCGGAATTCGCAAAACCTCAGGGTTACCTCGCGGAATTCTCGTAATTATTTGTTATGATTAACTAAGATCCTATCTAAGATGAGATACTTTAGAAGGATCAATATTGTTAGAATATATGATATATGTAGTATTACATGTCTTACTTGTATGCAAAATATATAAGATATATACACGATGTGCTAATGTAGGTTATATGAGTTATAAACTATTATATTTGTACTTTTTACATATCTTACTTAATGTAAGATGCTCTAAAATATGAGTTATGTAATGTCGCATTAGTATATGTACCCGATATAATGAAAACTTGAATGTAATAATCTAATAATACATCACTAAGTAAGATATAACATATATGATTATATGAACTATGTTGATAGTATTAGACTTGATGAAGTTGCGAAAACTTACTTATATTGATATTCAAAGAATTACTTCAGTTATACTATTATTATTTCAAACTTTATGTGGTTTGTAAGGTATATATATGATGTATTAATGTAAGTATATGAATTATGTAATGATATTTGAGGTGGTTACATATCTTACTTTTAGTAAGAGAAAAGAAATATGAATTACATACTATCACATTAATTAGTATACGTACCTTATATATAATATAAAGTAATAATCTAGTGATATGTCACTAAGTAAGATGTAAGATACATGAGCTATGTACATAGTTAGATTAAAAGTTGCGTAAATTATCGTACAGTGATATTCAAAACTTGCTATTTCAAACCTTTTCTCGTTTACATATCTTACATAAAAATATGACTTACACTTATCTTATTGCCCATATTAACTTACATTGATCGTCAATACATTACTTTGGCTATACTTTTAAAGTTGCACACGTACATGAGCTTACATAGTTAATTCCAAGACATACTTAGATTAGGCTATTGTTATTTCAAACTTTATGTGTTTACATATTTTTCATTAATATTATATAAAAATATAAGTTATATTTATCTTATATTTAAAGTTGTACAAATAAACTTATATAAAATTTCAATTAATGTGTTTACGAATATTCCATTGATTGTATATAAAATTATAACTTACATTTAAAGTTGCACAAATAAACTTGTATTGATTGTATATAAAAATATAACTTAAATTTAGAGTTGTACAAATAAATTTATATTAATATTTAACACATCACCTATGCTATGCTAGTTGCTATTGTTATTTCAAATTTTATGTAGCTTACCTATGCTATATTACTATTATATATTTAATTATAAAAAAATCAGTATTTAAAATGATAATTTATGAAGAATAATTTAACTTAGGTTATGCTATATGTTCCAATTAGTACATTAAAACTGTTAATTCTATATGTTTCAAATTTATATTATATATTAATTAAATTGAGTAACTAAATTTCCTTGAAAATAAAACAAAGTAACATTCTTTCAATAACTTGTTCTCATCCGTAAGAATGCTATAGACTGATAAACCGTTTCTTCTGTGATTTTCGGTCTAATTTTTACTGTATCAAAAAAACAAATGAAAAAGGTGTATCTCATCCCAATGCAAAATTAAAAAACAGTAATAAATTAAAAAGTTTATTTCAATGCAATACACAAAAAATACCCACACCTCATGTTTGACATTAATTAGCATTTTAATAAAAAGATTTGCCACATCATTAAATATCTTGTCATAATAAGATCCAACTCATCAGGATAGACTACCCAGAGGGTAGGAAAAACATTTTCCTTAAGCTTACGCATCTCAATAAGGTTATCTTTTTACTGTCATAAATTTGTTTATTTAATTGATTTTATGAACTTCATAAGTATACAACCCTCTTTGTGATACCATGATGCAAAAATCTTAAATGAATAATCTTTCTTACAAATCACCCAACATTTACCATTCGTTTGTTACACACACCAAAAGCTAGACTATAACCATTGAAAATAATGTATCTTCTTATAACTTCCTTAAACATGTCCATGTTTAAAAATCTCAATCCAACTTTCCATATCATTTTTTTTTGTAATCAGTTTTATGCCCAATATTCATATTGCTTCTTGTTCTCCTCCTCAACAAAGCATTGTCATCACCTTCATTTTCTGAATTCACTTGTATAGTGGTATGTCACCTTCAGAGTTTTCATATTCACTTAGTTACCCTTCCTTTTGTTTCCCAATTTCTTCTTTATATTTCATAACCTTTTTTCTTACCATATGAAATTCCTCATCAGAAGTGTCGGCTTCACGTTCATTCAAGTCATACTCCTCGAAATCCTCTTCTTCAGACAACTCTTCAAGTTCATGTAGAATTAATTATTTTCCTTTTGAAACCCCTCAGTTGTCAACTTTTATTCCTTTTAACATTTTTATGTTTAGCCAAATAATCAAGTTCATTAGAAGAAAATGTAACTTCCTCATCTACATCTTCACTTAAAGGTTCATCATCAGAGCGAAGGTAATCAAATCCATCATCAGACAATTCACTATCCATATTCTTGACTAGAAACTATTCCCAATTATATCAGTTTCTTCAAACTCCCTCCTTTCAACCTCAAGAGGGTTATTCTAGGTCATTATTAACATACAAATCATCGGGATAATGTTTACTCATTGTTAAATCTATTAGAGATCAAAACATATATAATAAACTCATAAGCAAAGATACACAATAATAACAACATATAAATTGGAGAAATATACATTATCTCAAATTGGATATTACTGTCATGAGATATGCAGGAATCAAAGCTATTGTCATGAATCTGGTTAGGCGGTTTTACTATCAATTAGAGATGCAAATAAAAAACCACAAAATGAGATATGTAGTTCCCGCTTCAAATAAGATAAAAACCCTAAGTTTAAGCATCCAATTTCTTTACTAAAGATGCAAATCAGAAGATAAAAAACCTAAACCTAATTTCCAGTCTTAAACGAGATGTCTTTACTTACCTTTAGTGTTGTGAAATGAAATTTCAACCTCAAATTGAATTTTCGTCATCGTTTGACATTCCTCTCGAACCTTCCTCTTCAAGCTTTCTTCTATTTGGTTTCTTTCTTTTGCACGTGCTAATTCCTTCTATTTGTTTTGTTTTCCTTTTTTTTATTTTATCAAAAAATGAGGTGTTATTTTCTAGCTGATGATGTGTAAGAGTTTTTTTTTACAACTCACATTTATGGCTCCACCTCAACAAAACAACCGGAAAGTAAGCTCGTACTATTTTTTGTTAATATTAACAAAGTTTGGATATGCTTTTATAATTTTTTAAATTGATATTATTTTTAGTTCAAAGATTATATGCCCATTAATAATCTCAGTAGGATTATATACTATGTATTAATATTCACTCACTTTTGATGTGAAATGGACTTCATATTCCAACACTCAATGATGATTGTTCTCTCACATAAATCCTCACTTTGTTCATATATTTCGTTTAGGATTATAAATGTTCATAGCTTCCTTCGGTTCTTCTTGAACCTTGACGTGTAATGTCACTTTGTTGTAGCCTGCAGGCTAATTTTCTTCTTCCTTTTATACACGTCATCGTCTTTCTTGGCGGGAAGCACAGTTTCGAAATTCGATTTGGGCCTAATATTGGGCCAAAATGATGATTGGGCTTAACTCAGAGGTTGAGGCCCATACGTCAGCCAACAAGTCAACAAAATTTAGATGGCCACAAAAAATTCGTTGGCCGACAGCTTTGTTGCGCTATAAAATCAATTATAAACCCCGTCAAACTCGTTTTTATCTTCTTCCCTCTTTTCTTCGTTTCCCCTTCTCTCTCTAATCCTCCCCGGCGCCGGCGAAACACGAAGAGATCTCCGAGGTTGAGGATTATATGGATTGTTACAGGAGCAGATGTGCTTGCAGTCGTGTTTCTGTTGTCTACGAGCCGTCTGATTGTGTGATCGTCGATACGTCTCAGCCTTTGGATGTCTTCTCTTCCTTGTTTTCCCCTTTCACGCCTTGGTTGCGCCGCCGCGGGTTTCAACTTCTCGAGTAGTAGCACGTTTTCTCCCTCTTCTGATCTGTAATCGGTTTAAAGCGTCCAACTCGTAAAGGTGATTTTTTTATCAACATTTATTTTTCATTGTGGGATTTGCAGCTTTCCACTCCGTTTTGTTATTATTTGTTTTTAGGTGGCTGAAAATAGCTGCTGTCTTTGTCGTTTTCGTACTGATTTGGTTTATCATGCTGTTGGTGAATTTGTCGACTATATATGTTATTGGTGACCTTTGTTTGTCTGATCTACATGTGTCGTCTTTTGGTTTAAACTTAATAGATCTCTATTGCAAATTAGCTTCCCCGAGCAGGAGTCGTGTGCTCCGCAAATTTTGGTAAAAAAATGGCGGCCAACAGTTAGCTAGATTGAAATTAGTAGATGAGCTGTTGTGGTGATTCTCAGTCCTGGATATATGGCATCGGACGTTCTATGGAACTGGATTGTTGATAATGGTCAAATGTTCATGTTATTTGATGTGTTCTTTTCCTACGAACCTGCATGATTTGTGTGTTTTTATGCGATTTAAGTTCCTAATGAAGTCACAATATCTTGTTTTGAACTTCTATTTTTCTTATTGGGAATTTGACTGCTGCATTATCATGCCTGTCAGGTTTATTGTGCTGCTTAGCGACCAGATCTGCTCCTTTGTTGCTTGAAAGTTTGAAGTTTACTGGAAATTTCCAAGCTTAATACCCCTCTATGGTGCAGCTGGTCAACTTGTGTTAATAATTTATAGGATCCGATTTGATACGAATATGTCTTGGAGGCGAACTAATTCACCTGGTTGGGCTGCATTTGATTTGCAACAGAAACCAAAACAAGTTCTTCAACCTAGGATTGATAATGAGCCTTTCCCTTCTCTTCCAACCACAATTTCGTCTCTGCATCCGTGCAACTCGCTTGCGAAAGATAGTAACTTATCAGAGAAGTCTTATGCATCGGCTGCTTTGCCATCTGTAAGCTTTCCAGCTTCTGTTAGGGATAAACAAGCAAACAAAACATCCGAAGCTAGTAATTCTAGCAGACATTTTGGCAAGAATAATAGCCAGGAGAAAGGGTATGATAGTATTTCTAGGCGGCTCAAAGTGCTTTATAGCTGGGCTGATGATAGCCTGATCGAGGATATTCTGGCTGCTGTAGGTAATAACTTTGAGAAAGCATCAGCCTCATTGAAAGCCATGGTTTCTGATAATAGTTTGAAGGATTGTGTGGGGACTAGTATGACGGTTTCCGGCTCTGATCTTGAATACGAAATCCCTGATGGCAAGATGTCTCAGACAGACATGATTATTTCTACAGACGCCACTGACCCTTCTGAACCGATCTCCAATCTGGAGTCCTTTATTAGGGATCACAACAAAAACATGACAAAGTGTAACTATTTCAGTGATGAAAAGCTTGGTGATTCTTCTTCAACCATGAACTTTGTCCCAGCCCAATTGACAAGTGCACCGATTGAGCCTGAGTGGGAAGAAGATGATGTCTACTTGAGTCATCGTAAAGATGCAATGAAAATAATAAGGTATATCTTTGCTTTCATGGATGCCTATTCTTCCAATAATTCGTTTTAGCACTATAGTTTGCCCAATAGCAACGGTACTTTGTCTTGTAACTGTGTATCAAAATCATTACCAGGGCTGCTTCTAGACATTCGAAGGCAGCTGCTAACTCTTTCCTAAGAGGAGATCACTCATCTGCTCAGCACCTCTCCAAGAAAGCTCAAGAGGAATGGGAGGCTGCAGAGGAGCTCAATCAGAAGGCTGCCAATGAGATTTTGAGCATCCGGAACAGCAGAAATGGAATGTGGAAGCTGGATTTGCATGGCCTTCATGCTGTGGAGGCAGTTCAGGCGCTCAGGGAGCGCTTGAACGTGATTGAAACCCAGGCGGGCTCTAAGTCTTCAGCATATTCTGGCTGTGGTGAGAGAAAAACTGAAGCTCAACATGATTTATCGTCTCTCACTGTCAATGAAATGAAGCCATCCATTGAACAGCCGTGGATAAGGCAGAGACCAGTATCATTGGAGGTCATTACAGGTACCACTCAATGTCTCTGCAGTTCTTTATGCATCTTGTATCCAACTTACTTTGCAACTGATATGCGAATGTTGATTACAACGTGACCTGATGATTCTCATCTGAGGTGGTAACTCCTTGTGTTTGGTATACTACAGGGATAGGCAACCACAGCCGTGGAGAAGCTGCAATCCCAGCTGCTGTAAAAAGCTTCCTTATTGACAATAGGTAAGTTCATTGAGGCATTTATCTAGCGCTACAAGTGTTACCTGTGTAGTTGAAACTGAATTATTTGATATAATACTTGCAGATACCGGCATGAAGAAGCTAGGCCGGGAGTGATCATGGTTCGACCAAAATATCGACATAGCTAAATAAGATTCATTTTTTTACTGGATGGTTGAGTGTAGTCTTGTATACGTGCTGTAGTCTTATTCATGGGCTGATATATCGCTTAATTATCAGTTCATCACAACGTGAGCTTCAGGATACTTTCATATGAAGCCTAATTTCCTGATCATCCTCAGGAGTGTATGGTCAATTTTTTTATTTATTGTTTCTGTAATCTGTCGGATCAAAACTGTTCTGTTAGCTCCATTGTATTTTTCGTATATGCAATTAAATCAATTCAATATTTACTTTTCTACATGGGCACTTCTGCTTCTACTTAAGTATTGGTTAGTATTGTGTTGGTGCACCCCCTAAATATTCAACGAATGGACACCACTGGACTTTTTCAGACAAAATAGTACCAACGACGGCAACGAGTACACAGCCAAAACAAACAATTACTCCGTATGATACAAATGCCTTGTTCCTTTCATTTTACAAACTCAGGTGATTTTGCCAGCATAACTGAACAAATACACCTCTTTGGGGTAAATAAATGTAGTTCCTTTATGACAACACTGTTTAATAAACTATATTGCTCCCGGAAACATTATCCTGTTGGATCTCCCGTGAGCTGAATTTGTATGTATTCTTCATGTACAAATCTGTAATTGATCGATGCTTTCTGCATCAGGTCTCTGTGGCATTTCGTCTTCTAAAGACTTGGTGTTCAGTTGTCAAAATGCTGCATCTTGACAACCAAAACTCGGAGAGGACAAAGTATTACAATACCTGAAAAGTCCAGAGAGAGTTTCAGGGAGAGTGCCTCTTACTCTACTTGTGCTTCATGTTCGGGTAGAGTCCCAGTACGTGCTCTGGCATGAAATCGTGCCTCGTCAAGATTCCAACAACGGGGGGTCTCTGCTTTCATTGAATCATGGTTAGTCACGTGTGAGTTTGGTTCAAACTAATTCAAGCTTGAGAAGTGTTTATCTTGTCGGTTTATTTCATGTAGATCGTTTGTGCATAAGCCATAGTAAATGTTAGAGAGAAAGAGTCATACCCCTTGGCTCTTTGGTACCACACAAACGTGCCTGAGAGCCAGTTCTCGGAAGAGGATTGCAGCTTTGGCTAGGGACATTGTCTCAACAACAGTATAGGGAGACGCGTTAGTAATAGGATGTAGATCGAGGTACATCTCCATTTCTTCCTCTTCTATGTCTATGTCCTCTATATTGAGTCCTTTTCCTGACCCAGGCTTGGCAAAGTCGTAAGGGGAAAACATGTGCAAGATCTCGTTGCCTGGAAGAACCCGTTCCTTTATAAAATACTTGGCCTTGAGCAAGACAAGGAGGTGTGACCGTAAAACCAATCCTAACAACTCAGGTGAATCAGCAAAAGGAGGTTCATCAATGACGGGAAAGCCATTGTGCCCTGTAGTCCGGAGGGCATGAACTATGTTTTCCACCTTCTCAACACCAGAAAACATGACAAGTGGGCCAGAGACCACATCACTAGCAGATAAGTTCCTCATATACGGCTCAGCATGGGCCTCCATGAAAGGCAAGCCCTTTAGCTTCAGTATTTGATCATACACTCCTTTGTTGAAACAATCCGCAACAGTTTTGGAGACGAGTAGAACCAGCATCATGAGAGGAAGCAGTAACAGATCATTTGTAAGCTCAAGCAGTATTACACATAATGAGACTGTCATTCTCATGGTACCACCAAGGAAAGAGGCAGCTCCTAGGAGTGCAAAGAGACCGGTTTCGAGCGAGGATATAGACTCAAGAAGCCTCCCCACAAGACGGCCATAAGTAGCTCCAGCTAATATTACTGGAATGAAGAGTCCAGCAGGGACAGCAATCCCGTATGTGATGATTCCAAGGAAGTAGATGGTCCCAAAGAAGATTAAGAGGGAAGACATTTTGAATCTGCTACTACCAAATAGGTTACGAATTGCATCATCGCTTGTGTTGAAGAAAAGCGAAGCAAGATCATTATAGTAGCCCGATTCGCACTGGAACTGCTTGTAGTTGCCCGATTCACCCGTTGTCGGGCAGCTTTCTGACGAGTCTGTTGGACAGGCCGTACATTTGGCTAGCCAGGGAAGGCCATAGGAACAGCAAGTTGACAGGATGCATATGAAAAGGACAAGTACAACTCTGTAAACGGGGCCTTTCCTGCACAAGGGTCAAAAGATACAAGGATTAGTATCACTGAGTGAAAAAATGTCTCTGTGTAATTGTGAGGACTTACTCATTAATGAAGCCATAAATCCGGAGGACCTTGTCAATAAGATAGTTGTATATGCTGCCAAAAATCCCGCCAATAATTCCTAGAAGTAGAACGACCAAAACATCTGAACCACTGTAACTTGTCGTTGTTGAGCTGACATCATACATGATCAGCCCTCCCTTACCAAATAGACCACAATTCCCGGAAGAGCAGTACTCTATCAATGTTCTTAAAATTAATGCAACAATGGCTGTTGTAAAGAAAGTTCTCCAAAGAAGTGCGCTCCGCCACCTGCAGAATGCCAGATGAAAGAATGACATTCCTTTCCAAGCACAAAACTGTATTTTACATTAATGTTCTGAGCATGCAATGAGAAGTTGAGGTGAGGTTTCTTTGGCGTTTGATGAGGATGGTCACATCTTAATGAGGAAGTTTATAAGAACTGTGTTGGCTCAAGACAAAATTACATTAAGATGGCTTATCTATGCCTTCATTAACTCTTGCTTTCAAATTCCAGCTAGAGAAACATTTTTACAGGCTTTCTAGTTGAAACGGAGAGGAAAGTACCAGGAAGCTGCTTCTTCAAGAGCAAAGAGTACACCACCAACAGGTGCGCGAAAGGCAGCAGCCACACCAGCAGCAGCACCACATGTGATCAGGTCTCGTCTATCTCGATCATTCTTAAAAAATCTAAGCCACTTCCAAGTCAACCCATACTTGCGAGAACCGCCTTGCCCAAGCAAGTTGGCTATACAAGCACCAGTATGTACCATAGGACCTTCTTTACCAACCACAAATCCAGCACTAACACCAAGAACAGAACCAAAAATCTGATAGTAATAACAGAAACAAAACATTAGAAGACAGTTGGGTTGCTATTATATAAAAAGAATGGATCTATTATATGTCACGAAAAAAATCTTGCATAGGGTGGTCAGAAGTTAGTATTCATACATCATAACAAACACAATATCATATCTAATGCTCATAATTCACGATCGTAAGCAGACTACAGACTAATGACGAAATACTGGAAGCTTATTGTTCACTGCACAAATGTCACATGGGGAATCAAGTATGACCTATTCCCTATGTCAATAACAAACATGCAGTGGCAATTTAAAATGGCGCAGACACATTTTGCCACAAGAAGTTCAGATGAAAGGAGATCAACTTTATTAAAATATGTAAGCTATATATCAGAGATACAAAATTTATGCTCCCTTAAATTGATCCATATTGCTTTACAAATTTGGAGAACAAAGTTTTGAAGATTATTATAACAAAAATTACAATTTTATGCAAAAGGAGACAGATTGACGCAAGGAATGGGAAACCATCGACTGATACTATCAATTGTATTAGTTATCTCAACAAAGAGTGGTCATCCAAAATGCACATTCGTAATTCAAGCAATCTGAAAAGATGTAGGAAGTTTGACCTTAATGCATTTGTGTCAGCATGTGCTGCAATGTTCTGATAAGCTCAAAGCCATTGGCAAACTAACCGTTTTTAATAACTTCAGAAAGCGGAAACAACTTAGAATCTTAGATAACTCAAAGCATCAACATCAATGTCATAGAACTACTAATTAACAATACCCATATATATACAATGGACAAATCATTTAAGACTGGTTCTTAATCAGGACTTGTGTGGTTACATTATCTTTGAATAGTGAATTTATTTTATTCACACATCTCATGAATTACACATTATGTTGCATAACAAATAGTTTCTGTTAATTAATTAAGCAAACTCTTTTCTTTTTCTACCTCTTACATGTTTCTTATAGTTATTTTAAAAGCCAAAGCCAACCATACATGTTTCTTTTCTAGCTCTCACTTTTTAAGCTATTCCTAATTCTCAAATTAAACCATGTAATCCACTGTGAAGCACTTTGCAATGATCACAAGAATTGTTAAAAAAAAACTCATTCATCCCTTGTGCTTTTGTTTCTCCCATCTCTTACATTTTCCAGTGTGGTCTAGGGCCATAATCCCAACAGAGAGGATAGGAATAAAAAAAGTTGTGCAGCTTATAGCTTTACCTTGACAAACAGGGTACTTGGAGCCAATATGGAGGGAGCATCCACACCATTGAGATAGGCTTTCACCTCCGGGATTCCAGACCCAGCAGCCGCAGGAGCAATGAAAGCACATAGACATGCAGCAAGAGTTGCCAACCCTATATTGCAACCAGCATATGCTAGAAAAGCCATTAGATACCTGTACCGGAGACATTACAATGGCACAAACTCATAGTTATTTTAAAAGAAGTGGCATAACCAAAGAGTAAACTTCATTGGTTTCAGGAAAATCTCTCTGGAAAAGTTCAAGGCTTCTAGCTGGCATTTCTTAAGAAACCGAATACTAAATTCATTACATGGCAACAATTTCACACCAACAAGTTCTTATCAATTCAGATGCAGTACAATTTGAAGTGTACTGCAAAAATTTATTTTCAACATTTCATCTAAACTGTTTAATTTGCAACCACATTCAGTCACCAATTGCAGATACCTTGTACGGTTGTACCAGTATTATATCAGATCCAAGGTTGACCAGTAAGTATGCACATAAACAAGTAGTCATTAGGCATGCTTTCCGTCACCATTTTCTCAATTCTAGTAACACAAGGTTCATCTTTCTTGAGGGATGAAAGTGATCTACACGGTGTAGATCATTTTCTTCCCTCAACTTTCCTGTCTTTGCTCAGAAGCTGAGCTATGCATACCCAACTTTCCTGTCTTGCGATGCATTTTCGGAATATCTTGCAGACCCAAATTATTTAAATAGATCAAGACAACCAAATAAGAAAGAAGACTTACTTGCCATCTGACATAAGATCAGCGGTTAGTAGAAGTTTGTAGCCAGCAATATTCTCAACTCCAATATTGCTGAAGAAGCCAACAAGTCCTGTGAAAAGCCCAATGAGGAGTGCTAGTCCCCATTTGAGGAATATATACTGAAATATCTGAATCTTCTTCCTTGATCTCCAGTCCTGCTTGAACAATTCATTCTCAGTGATCCTGAAATAACACATTACAAGATATTCACTATAAAGAAGTACCACACCTGGCTCTTGTCAATAAAATCAGTTTCACTTTGCTAAACAATTCAGATTTTATTGCTTCTAATCATTAATAAAATCAGCATTGTTTATCCCCAACAACTGAAACATTTCTTCGAAGCAGTAGATCAGAAATTGAGTGGATCAAAGTTGTAGTTCTTACTCATAGTCAAGGCTTTCAATGGGGCAAACTTTGGCACCGATAACAGCAATTTGAGATGTAGTGTTCGTTCTCATTCTCACTAGGAGGGGTTGTCTTATGGACGTGCTCTTTTCTGAAATTTCAGACCATTGCCTCTCTAAATCCTTTCTGTCCGATTCACCAGAATTCTCAACATCATCACCACATGAAAGATGGTCGCGATCATCATGACAGTGCTCCATCTCCTCCATAGTAATTTAATATCGTAAATATGAAAAGCAAACCTTTACTGCTTTCGTATTACATCAATCTGCATCAACAAGCAAATTCAGTTCAGAAAATTGAAATTGAAATTGAAATTGAAATTGAAATCCTCCTTTATTGGCTATTCCAAATCCACGGCAATCCAGGAAGGGAATATTGTATAATTCGGATGTTACACAGCAATTTGTGCATATCACTCACGCTATCAGAGCAAACACTCTAAAAACTAGTTTTTTTAACCCTTGGGAAACTGTACATTCAAAATTGAAACTCGAACATAAGAATACCAAATTTGAGATTGCTGATAATTCTCCCCGCCCCACCCTATCGTCAGTTGAATACAGCGAGTACATTTGACTAATAGCAATATTAACATTAATAAGAGTTTCAAAACAAGTTTTCGTAACCCAATCAAGCACGCAATTCATTTGAAACTGAACGATCAAGAGATGCACAAACCTTCGAACGTGGCGATAGAAGATGAAAATCAGGGCTTCAAATAAGATTACGGAGTGAAGCGAAATCGTCAACAGCTTCCATTATAACTTCAGCTCCTCCTAAAGCGAGTAAAAATCAAGAAGCCGTGGATTCTGTGGACCCGAATGAGAAAATTCAACTGCTTACGAGTGAAGAGAAATGATCTTGCTAGATGATCAAGGTGAGAGAGGATTTCTGGAGGAAGAAGCGAAAATGGAGTTCAAGAAGAAGATGGAAACGTGAAGGAATGGAGCGTTTTTTTATTCTTTTAATTGGGTTATTTTTATTTTACTTGGAAGAGGTGGATCATGTAATATATTTTTGAATGTTTACTAAACCTATGTTTTAAGACTTATTTACACCAAAAAATGTTTTTATATTGCGATATGATAAAACCGATCGAAAATCAATACAAAACTAAGATAAATCAGAATATCAAAAATTTCCAATTGAAGAATACTTTTCTGAAAGTAGTGATATTAGTCGTATTTGGTACATCCTTCGACCTACGAAGTATAGAATTAAGAATTACCTCAAGGCTTCCCATTTCTCTATTTTCGGGGGTGACGGTGAACAAATTACTTATAACTTCTCTTTAACTTTAATTGTCGAATGTACCATAAGAAGAATGATAAGGTTTTCTCTTATAATTTTTAAATGATTTTTTTAATCTCCATATTTTATATTAATACGACAACTTATAATAATCTGAATTAAACATAATTCTTTACTTTGTAAAAATATCGATTCCGGGGGGTATTCTGGAAAGTAATACATCAATTTAACTTCTCAAAATTAACAAAAAGAGGGGTAATTGAACGATGAATAACATAACCTAAGTGAGTTAATATGATTGATTATGAAATTCTGTGATACTTTAAGGATATACCTTGAGTAGGGTTATACTTTGAGTATATTCAATTAGGATTAATTTGAAGTAAAGTAAGTCGACATTAATTTGAATTCTCAAATCTAACAAAACAAGGGTTAATTAAAGGATGAATGACATAATCTAAGCGATGATATTATGAAAATTTTTGGTACTTTCTAGATATACCTTGAGTAGGGTTATACTTTTGGTATACTCGATTAGGTTTAATTTAAATTAAAGTATGTTTTTCATAATATAAATTCTCAAATTTTAACAAAATAAGGGATAATTAAACGATAAATGACATAATCTAAGTGAGTTAATATGAATATGAAATTCTTTGATACTTCGAGGATATACCTTAAGTATACTCGAATAGGATTGATTTAACCTAATATAATATACTCAAGGTCCTTTAAAAGTGAAATATAAGAAGCGTATAGATGTCCTCATATTTCGTTCCCTTGATTTTGTAGTCATTAACTATAACTAGGAATCTACCAACTTTGGTTTTAACTCAGTTTATTATTATTATATTTGCGGATTTTGTCATATATTTATTTCTATTTTTTTGGAATACTAGAAAAAGAAGCTTGCTTATTTCCTAAGTAAGATGTAGCCCGTCTAGCTAAATCATTCAATCGGACGAGATTTACGAATTATAAACAACTTCGGTTGGTTTCCCGTCATATGTTATAATTTATAAATAAGGCTGATGCTTAAGTAGTGCCCATCTTGAACTGCTATTTTAATGTTTTCATAGCTAAAAAAAATACATTGGTTAGATTGTATTTCTGAAAAACAATAATAAAAGTCTGTTTGGATTTCGGAACATAGTGCATTAACTTGAATTATCTTATATTAAATTATAATAAATTAACATTTTAATGTAAGATAAAATAATTTAATACGTAGAAAACTCACTTTTAATTGCATTTTTAGTTTTTAAAATTTATTTACAAATATTTGTCATTATAAAATTTTAAGATAATTTATTATGTATAAATTATAAATTTTATACTAAAAGTTAGTTACGTTGATTTTTTTTTTCTCCATCAATTTGTTTTAAAGGGCAGAGTGACTAAATATTACAAAGTTTTATATTTTTAAACACATTTAATAACTTTATTAATATATGTATAAAATTCTAAAAAACAAATAAAAATAAATCAATAGAGTATTATCCAAGTATACAACATTATCATAACCATTAAATTATGACATCCAATAACTAAATTCTTAATACCTAGATTAATTAAGTGCACTCCTCGCAAGATTACGTCCAAAAGCTTCAGCTTGCGTATCGAATATTATCGGTTTCAATTTTTAGTTGCTTTTAGCACCTTAATTTATAGATTGCTCATCCCAGTGAAATGCATGTAGGCAGAATCAAGCATTGCATTTTTTTTACACATACTTGAACTCATTTTTTTTTAACACATGCAAAATACTTGAAAATAACCACGAGGTAATTAATGAGTTACAAATATTGTTCAGACAAAAAAAGGGATGAGTTACAACTTACAAATAATGTTACTAAGTCACTACTCCGGCGCCACTCCTATTTGATAATTTGATGTGATGTTAACGTGATCGTTTCTATAATTTTTATCACTTTAAGAGTCTGTTTGAATTTTAAAAAGAACACATTAATTATATTAAATTATTTTATTTTATATTAAATTAATCATTTAATATAATATAATGTATTTTTTTAGAATCCAAATAAAATCCAAGTCTAATCAATAGATGAAGATAAGATCATTCATATAAGATTTAATTTTGAGAGAAGCTCATTCATATAAGATCACTATTTACAACTCACTCCAAAACATAAATGTTTCCTTGACTTGGGCTACCCGCCACCGCTATGTGCCTATGTAATGTTACTAATGTACCAAACATTATGGTTATTTTCAGCAATTTTGTCAATATATCACAACGAATCTATTGTATAACTACTAAATGCAAAATCTTACTAAGTCATATGGCACTCCAAGAATATACCATTTCGTTTTTGTCATGTGACAATATATTAGCAATTTAGACACGTGTCAATCAATCCTTAATTTTCGAATCACTGATTTTTTTTTCTTAAATTGAAGATATGCTAGTATATTTACATAATTGATAACATGAATATTTATCAGATACAGTTTCCCTAAACGTGAATATTTATTTATACTAATTTCATATGATAAAAAATTTGGATAGCCACAAATTAAAACTACAGATTTATATCTATCCCTATTATGTAGTTTACATTGGTATATTTGATTGTAAATCGATCAGAAAAAACATTAATTCTAAAACCAAAAAAATAAAGGCAACCTGCATTGCTATGACAAATAAACAATAATACATGCAAGATTAAATCTGCACTACAATTGCGAATTTATATGTAATAATAAACTTGCATAAACAAATAAAATGAAATGTTGCGTCTGAAATAGTCTTGGTTTCTTTTGGATTATTCGTGAAATTCAGATTTGCTTCCAATTTCATCACCTGCAGAATAAAACCTGCATAATCAAATATTCACGTAATATTATGCAATCACGATTATATCCAATTTGAGCTTCTGAAATATTAATCAGGTTCCATTGTATTGATTTGAGAATCTAAAATATTATGCAATCTGAATTAAATGCAATCACGTATAATATTCACATATATTCACGTAATATGTAGAATTATATGACAACTAAAAAGAGGCAGAATGTTGTGTGGTATTTAAAACCTGCATAATCAAACATGCATAATCAAATCTACTATATAACTACTAAACGCAAATACCAACTAAGCCACGTGGCGCTCCCAGAATGAGTCCGAATTTTACGCTGCCACGTGACATCATGGTATTGAATTGAACACGTGGCGGCCTGTGGTTTTTTTAGATTTATTTATTTTAAAAATTAAAAAACTATAGTAATAGAATCCTACACTTGCCATACTAATATTATTTACAATAAAATCTTTCCAAAATGTACAACAAAATATTATGTAATATTTGTATTATTAAATGAAAAATTAACAAGAAATACCCATTTTGGTGCCCAAAATTGCAAAGTGGGTATTCTGTTTTAGGATATGAATGCAATATCCATTTTTATACCCAAATAAGGGTAAAATTACCTATTTTTGGAATTTTGGAGAAAAGGTAAAATAAAATTTGAATTTATCTTTTCTTTTCACTCTCTTATACTTTAAAATATATAAATTTATTTCTGAAATTGTTAGGGTTTGAAGGTGGAAGGTGAGGAGGTGGGGGAGGCGGTGGGGGAGGCGGTTGACGGCGGGGGAGCGAGGTCGAGATTTGGCCGACGAGAGGGAGTCGAGAGGAGGCAGTCGAGAGGCCGACGAGATCTGGCCAGATCGAGGTCGAGATTTGGCCGACGAGAGTTCGATCGAGAGATCTAGGTCTGGAGAGCGGTGGGGATCGAGGCGGAGAGCGGTGGGGATCGAGGCGGTCTAGAGAGGCGGTGGTTGACGGCGGGAGGGGGGGGATCGATCGAGAGATCTAGGTCTGGAGAGCGGTGGGGATCGAGGCGGTCTGGAGAGGCGGTGGTTGACGACGGGGGGGGATCGAGGCGGTGGGGATCGAGGCGGAGAGCGAGTTGTGGGAGAGATCGAGAGATCTAGGTCTGGAGAGATCGAGAGATCTGGCCGACGAGATCGAGGCGGAAGAGGCGGGGGGAGAGGGAGGTCGCCGGAGAGGGAGGTCGGGAGGGAGGTCGGAGAAGACGACCAATTTCAGAAATCAAATTCGTTGTTTCTTACCCCCAATTTCATATCTCCAACAACTGATTTCTGTGGAGTACGATCAATTTCAGAACTGGATCTGGAACTTGAGCTGTTGATTGAAAACCCCAATTTCAGAACTGGTTCTGTGGAGTACTGATTTTTGTGAACTTGAGTTGTTGATTGAAAACCCTAACATTGAACTGGATCTGGATCTGGCCGGAGAAGGCGTTGGACTGGAAAGAGGATGGAGATGGAACCAGAACTCCATGAAATGGTAAACGGAGCGAGGTCGGAGAAGACGACCGAGAGGGAGTCGAGAGGTCGGAGAAGACGACCGCGTATAGTTTAGGATATTTTTAATTTTATTTTATCTTTTTATTTATAGAAAATAAATTCATTTTCAGATTTTTTTATTTAAAAAAAAGGTTAAAGAAAATCCAAAAAAGTTACTTTAGGATATTTTTGCAATATCCAAAAAAAGAATACCCACTTTGCAAATTTCAATACAAAAGTGGTATACTTTTGCAAATTGGCCTTATAAAATATACTATTACCTTATATATTATCACGATCTTTTTTTCCTTCTTATCTGTCAATATTGCCTATCCAACATAATATTGATTAAGTATATTCTCTTACCATATCTGAGATAATTTAATATTTTTACTCTTACTCTATTAATATCATACATATGATATATGATCCTTTTTATTCTAATATGTCATTAAATATTTAAATATCCTACCTAAAACAGCAGAATTAAGAATTGATTACGGTCGAAATATTCATCCAGTGAATTTTGAATATGTACGTGCGTTCTAGCTAGCTTACCAATAGAGATCCACAGGAAAAAAATAAAATAAAAACTATTGCGCGGTAAATTTCCTATAGTGATGACGTCATTTGACTTTTAGGTTATCTACTCAATTTACTTATGAGATGGTGAGTTAGTGGTTGAGTATAATCAACGGCATTCCAAATTTATTTATCAGTTAGCGTGGTTCGTTATTGAGCAAATATTTATACATATACTCACACTTACTAATACATATTTTATTATGTTTTTGAAATTAAAATGCATGTGTATGTCCGTGCTTTTAAAGTCATTCTTGTCAGATAAACTGGAAAGACTTAACAGTTTGATCAGACTAGCCTACTAATCTACTATATAACTACTAAACGCAAATACCGACTGAGCCACGTGGCGCTCCCAGAATGAGCCCGAATTTTAAGTTGTCACGTAGCGTCACGATATTGAATTGGACATGTGACATCTTGTGATTTTTTTAGATTTATTTTAAAAATAAAAAATCTACGGCAATAGAATCCTACACTTGTCATACTAATATTATTTGCAATAAAATCTTTCCAAAATGTACAAAAAAAATATTCTATAATATTTGATTATCTTTTTCCAATATTGACCACAGAAAATTCTGTAATATTTATTTATGCACTATGTAAAAATAAATCTGCAATATTTTTAGCATTAATCCTTTCCAAAATGGACCACAAAAAGATAAGACTAGGATCCGGAAGTTAGAGTCGCTAAAAGTAAACTTTATACAAAACAAATGTGAAAACGTGTTATAAGTATAATGGTTTATGTTCATGTCAATTATTTTATATAACATATTATTGGTATGCATAATCTTTTTTTAAAGTCGTTCAAAGCACGGAGTGTAATCTACTAATCCAAAACCTTATGTGTCGTCACCACGTTTGATTTGCCTACATGTCATCACTCATCTAACCATCATCCACTACATCATCGAACTGTTAGGAAAAAAAATAAAAAAAGATTATCAACTAAAAGAGTTGCAAAATATTCCGAACTAAAGAACATATAGTATGTTGTATTTATCAAGTACATTGTTTATATATGTATTATATTATATTATGATATATATATGTTCTTTCCTAATGTATTTTTATCTTCAAACGACAACTCTATAAAATAAATAACCCACTTTAACATAATAGTAAACCAGATTTCATATGGGCCTAATCTTCACAATGTATTTGCTAAATATAATTTATCATTATTACTATTATTTTTAAAGTACTTATTGATCGTAGTTAATATAGTTTGATCGTCTTCACAAGTTATGGTTTTGTAAACTTTACAACTTAAGTTCAGGTACAAAACTATCTGAATTGATTGGTGATGCCAACTTATTATCTGGGATGAGCTCCGATGACGAATAGATTTTATTTTGAAGCATTAGACATGACTTTAAACGATATTATATGGGCTACAAATCCCCTTAGTTTAGTACAACCTTTTGGAGGGAAAGTCGTAGTATTTGGTGGAGACTTTAGGCAAATCCTACCCATTATCACAAAAGGAAGCAAATAAGATATTATTTTTGCCACCATTAATTCCTCTTATTTGTGGGAATATTGCAAAATTCTTAATTTGACAAGAAACATGAGAATTCAACAAGGTACATCTGATTATGATATCCAAGAAGCAAATGAATTTTTTGAAAGGGTATTAAGCATCAGAGATGATACTGTAGGCGATGACAAGATGGAGAAGCACAAATACAAATTACTGATGAACTATTGGTGAAAGATTATGACTTAGATCTGATTCCAGCAATTATTAAGTTTGTTTATCCCTCTCTTTGGACAATCAATTGTCTCCAAAATTGAAGAACGAGCAATTCTTACACCACCACATGAAGAGGTAGATAGAGTTAATAACTATATATTGTCTTTGTTACCAGGTAATGAAAAAGTCTATCTCAGTTCGGATAGCCTTTGCAAGACATGTTTTATTACAGACAATGATGCATGCAAGTGTTTATACTTCTGACTACTTGAAAAATATTAGATATTTTGGTGTCCCAAATCATGTATTGAAAACTAAGGTTAAGGTCCCTATTATGCTGTTTTGAAATATTGACCATTCTTCAAGTTTATGCAATGGGACAAGATTGATAACCACTAGACCTGTCAAAAACCGACCCAACCCGAAAACCCGACCCGAAAGGACCCGAACCCGATCTGAATGTCACTGGGTCAAGAAGGACCCGAACCCGAAGGACCCGAACCGGAACCCGATCCGACCCGACTCGACCCGAACGCAAATTCGAGCTCGCGAGTCCCCTTTATTTTGTATATTTTATTTCATTTATATTAAATATTTTAATATACTTTATTAAATAATAATATAATATTAATTATATTATTATAATTATTTTATTAAAGTTAAAAATCATAATAATAATCATAAAAAAAGGGCATGTTCGACCCGCTGGGTCAACCCGAACCTGAACCCGTCCGACTCAAAATTTTTATCAATCCGATCGACCCGAACCCGATTTGACCCGAACCCGACATGATCCGAACCCGACCCGCCCGACCCAGTTGACTGGTCTAATAACCACGCATCTCGGCAGTCATGTCATACAAGGAAGAACTATTTTAACTACAATATTAGACATATAGTTTTGAATCCTTGCATGCTCATGTCACCGTCAAACACTTCATACCCGTTCAAGTTTCAACGAAGACAATTTATCTTGAGTGTCTGTTTTGCTATGACGATAAACAATAGCCATGGCCAATCTCTTATAAATGTCGGTTTGTATCTTCCATGCCCTGTTTTTGCTCATGGTCAGTTTTATGTTGCATCACTCATGGTCAGTTTTGTGTTGCATCATCAAAAGTTACTAGCAAGAAATGTTTGAAGATTTTGATATGGGACAAAAACCAAAAAAGATCTAATACTACTACCAATGTAGTATACAAAGTTTTTCATAACTTGTAGCAATTTTGAATATCTTACGAGATTTTATATTTAGGGTTTCATTTTCATGTATTAAATAAATATTTTGATTATGCTTTATCGTTTTAGTAGTATAGATGTTAGGGATATGACTATCCATGTTTCAAAACTACTTAACCAATTTTACTATTAATAAAGTTATGGAGAGTTTCACCTCTCTTTTAATAATATATTTTGTTAATCTCTTTAATATTTTGTATTCAATTAGTCTTTTTTTACATTAGCATTCATCTATTTTTATAATAGTAATTATCTACATATTTCTATATCAATTAAATATATAATTTTTATATATTATTTTTTTAGATGTAAGAAAGAATAAACAGATCTCGTGTACGACACGGGTACTACACTAGTTATATCTAATTGTCTTAAAAACTTTAGCATCACGTCACAATTACTGCCGTTCTTTTGAGTAAAAAAGTAAATTAGAATTTAATTATGGCTTATCCTGAAAAGCTGGTAATCAGTAGGAGTACTAAAGAAGCATCCAAATCAAACTGTGAGCACCGCCGTACACGCTAACTCATGGTTGGGAATAAAATATATCGGAAAAGTCCAAAATTTGAGTTAGATTAAAAGTTTTTTGTGTGTTTATGGATATATTATAATATTTTTTTTTAATAATAATTTTTTTAATAATTTTTTTATTTATTTTTACTAAGAGTTTATTTATTTATTTTTAGAGAATTTTTTTTTTCAAATATAATTTTCTAATTTAATTTGATAGCATATGTACGTTAATATACATTAGATTAAAATATGAGTCCATCCTCAATCATCTTATAAATTATAAAAGTTTATCTCTGGTCATTTGACAGAAAGGCTCGAATGAGACTTATATGAATGACCTTCTCTCAAAATTAAGCAATACCAACGTGCTTAACTGACTAAATTCTTTTATTACTATTATTTTATATAGTAAAAGGATAAATAATATATACTCCCTCTATCTCATATTATTAGTCTTATTTTGATAGGGTTTAAATGTCGATACGGATTTTGTATCGTTAATATCTCTAATTATATAATCCTAAAAATTATCATTTTTTGATATTATCAAAGTATTCGTTGAGACGAATCAAACAAGGTCCCATATGACTATGTTTTTTCTTATATATTGAAAGAAATCTTGAAAATTCCCTTCAACTGTAAACAGTGTAAAAAAACAAATGGGGCTTATAAACTGGAACGGAGAGTAGTCCCTAATATTTATTCCCCAAATGATGACCTCATTCAGGTAGCCACGTGGATGGTTGACAAATGCCGTCGTTAGTGGTTTGGCATTCAGCATAAGCTTTCACGTGAGCTTCCTAATATGATTTTAATTTTTCGACTTTTCATCCCTTCAACGGGTAGGAAAAAGGACTTCTTTTTTTCACGGTTTTCCTCTGTTTTCTTTTGAGGTTATAAATCAAATCTGAAATATTTTATGGTGATTGGTGAGTAATTACTTGCTTTATTTTTAAGATGATAATAATAATGTTTTTGGATTACCATTTATAATATATTATAATATATTAATTATATTATCTTACATTAAATTATAATATATAATATAAATTTATGTAATTTAATGTATTAAATATTGACAATGACTAAATACACGCGAAATACTGTCTATATCGACGCTATTTTACACGCTTAACTTATGCGTGTGATTTTACACGCTTAACGTAGGCACGCATGGGTATAGTTGGTATTTTAAAAAGACAGATCACGGATGCCTCGAAGGAAAGGCTATTTTACACGCTTACGTTAGGCGCATAGCCACACACTTAAGTTAAGCGTGTGGTTTTTATACGCTTAACTTACACGTGTAAAATTATAGCCGTTGGAAAGTTCCGTTGGTGCGCTTAAGTTACTAACGGATCTATTTCTTCCTATTAATAGTCAAAGGTCTTGCCATTCCATGTCCAAGAAACCGAAATTGTTCTTCTCCTAATTTTAAAGATGTATCATAGTGGTGAGGATAGTAGTGACGAAAAAAATGATTGGGTTCAAAGTGAAGAAGAAGAGGACGAAAAATGATTGGGTTCAAAGTGAGAGATTGCCTTGGGTTGCCTTGCGTGCACAACATTGCAAGAGTCATCGTTTCAAGAACACCTCTCAATCCGTTAGACGTTCACGAGTTCTGGAGGGATTTGGAATGGGAAGAGACTCCAACAACAACTCCTGGCCCTTCTGCCTACGTTCGAATGGACATTACAGAGATGAGACTTCGTGAAATGTTTGCTAGGTTGGAGGTTGGGACATTGAAGAAAGGCGCGGCATTCCTACTAGGTGAGTTGTACCACGACTTGGAGCATCCGAAAAAGAGTACTTTGTTGGAGCCGACGGGGATCAAGTCAAAAGGAAGGCCAAGTGGTGCTAGGAACAAGGAGAAGGTGGATGAGAAGGCGGAGAAGAGGGATAAGTGCTTGTTTGAGCATAGACGGGATGAGCTCCACGAGAATGAGAAGAAGGCGGGGCCGAAGACAAAGGCGAAGGGGAAGGCAAGTACGAGCACTGGTAGAGGCCCATGTCATCCTAAAAATCAAGCAAGTGCATCTACTGCAGTAGTGATGGACTTTGACGACTTGCAATCCCAACCCATACTAGAAGAATCACAACCAGAAGATTTGCAGTGGCCTGAAGAACCTAGTATTCCCATTGTTCATATGGGGGTGAACTTTGGGATTGACAATGTGGATGACTTTTGGATTCCGTACATCAAGAATGTTAGAGTTGTACGCCCCGACGGACATTGTGGATATCGGTCGATGGCTGTATTGTTGGGGAGGCAAGAGAAGGAATATCCCAACATCCAACGCGAGATGGTAGCGGAGTTGCTTGACAACCGAGAGCTATACGAGCCGATACGTTGCCGTCTTCGACAAGGGTCTTGGGATGATCTTATCTTTCAAGTGAACCATTGCAGAAGCCCTTGCTCAGAAGTATACTGGCTTCACATGCCATTGATGGGTTTAGTGTTTGCCACACTATATCAGGCTGGTCTCGTCTTATTAACGTGGGAAGCTCCGACGTTTTGCTTACCGTTGAGGAATAGGACATCAAGCATAGGACCTCCAGAAAAGATTCTTGCCATGGCACACGTAGGCAATCATGATCACTTCATATCGATAAAGGTTTTTTCTAATAAAATATTTATGAAATTAGGTTACATTGTTTTCACTACTCAAATAGTTTGTGTGTGTATATGTAGGTGGTGCTTAAGGAAGGGTCGCCAATACCGCACACTCCTGGTTCGTGGCGCAGAAATGCAGATCGAAACATTTTGTGGTGGACAACAAAGTTTGAGTGGAATTTGAAGATGTATCGAGATTACCGCATTACAAATGGTCGGACACCAGATCCTTTTATGTATGCGGGAGACGGATCCGTTCATGTACTTGATTGATGATACGAGTATGTAATGTAATATTTAGACGGCTTTGATGTGTTCATATTACTTTGATGTGTTTTACATTACGTCTACGTTCGAAGTAGTACAAACTCGCTTTTTATCTCGATTTAATGGGCCTATACTGGCGCGAAGTAGTACAAAACATAACAAATCACATCCCCTCTTTCGCTAATTCCGCTTGATTCCTTTTCGATGTCCCTCTTTCGCTAATTCCGCTTGATTCCTACAAAACATAACAAATGGTTACTTCTATCTTTCTAACACCTACGATGTTTATTTGTTATTGCCCTTAAACAATACCTACAAAGACCCTCATTCTGCTTTAGAAGTTGTTTTTTTTTCCTTCCATAAACCCATAATGACCTCGTGTGCCCTCTCGTCGTATGATGGATCGAACCACGCAAAGAAATCACATCCCCCTTTATTACCAGAATTGTGGACATCGTACCTCCCCAATTTAGGGCATCCCCAATACCTTCTTCCGTACTGCCACTATCGGTCACAAGTGTGTATGACCGCCTTCAAATTACAAAAGCAAAATCTCTCTCCCGTAGTTGAACTCGAACTGGACAAAGAGGCCATACTAACTTTTGGAGAATTAAAACACAATTAGAGAGGAGAAGGGTGTATAAGGTTTAGGATGACATTGTTCGTATTTGTAGGGTGCAATAGAGTCGTTGGAAAAATAACCGTTACAAAAATACACGCTTAAGGTAAGCGTGTAACTACACGCTTAAGTTAAGCGTGCAGTTTGTAACGGTCATACGCTTAACATAAGCGTGCAGTTTGTAACGGTCATTTTTCCAACGACTCTATTTCACCCTATAAATACAAACAATTTCATACAAACAATTACACCCTTCTCTTATCTAATTGTGTTTTAATTCTCCAAAAGTTAGTATGGCCTCTTCGTCGAGAAATGTGATAGTAATCAGCGACGACTCAAATTCCTCTGTTGTCGAAGAAGACAGTAGCTATACCTCTGATGATGATGCTAGAGATGTTGGAAATTCAGCATTAGAAAGAGATGAAGCTATGCGACGTGATCCTCGGAAGAGTTTCATTATTGTACTAAATCAAACCATGCTCTACCCAGAATATCGGGTGGTAAGCACCGCATCCTTCATTATGTAAATTTATGATTCAGATTACTTCATACTATCAACTTTAAATGCACTTACTGATATGCAGAGTATCCCGAGGGAGTATGCTTTGAAATTCTTGAGTTCTGCAACAACAACGGAAGTCACCCTAGATTGTGGTGATGCTACTTTGCCTGTGTGTATCGCAACGAGTGGGAATCGATACAGATTTGGCAACGGCTGACGGGATTTTGTAAGATTCCATGAATTGGAAATCAATGATGCATTACTGTTTGAACTAGTATGTCGGCGTCCCCAAGTTATATATGTAGTAACCATATTCAAAGCTTAGGGATATTATGTTTATTTTGTTATGTATGTATTTTTTGGATGACATGTACTACTATGCATTAGTAAAAAAAATTGTGTTTTAATTCATGAAATGACCCAAACTAGGCCCAATAGTACAAAAAAAAGCTTAATGGGCCCAAACTAGGCTCAATAGTACAAAAAAAAGCTTAATGGGCCCAAACTAGACCCAATAGTACAAAAAAGCTTAATGGGCCCAAACTAGGCCCAATAGTACAAAAAAAAGCTTAATGGGCCCAAACTAGGCCCAATAGTTCAAAAAAAAGCTTTCTCGTAATACCCTAAGTATACTAACATGTAACGAGTTCCTATTACTTTCTCGTATTACATAAGTATACTAACATGATCTAAGTTCCTATTACTTTCTCGTATTGCATAAGTATACTAACATGTAACGAGTTCCTATTACTTTCTCGTATTACATAAGTATACTAACATGTAACGAGTTCATATTACTTTCTCGTATTACATAAGTACACTAACATGTAACAAGTTCATATTACTTTCTCGTATTACATAAGTACACTAACATGTAACAAGTTCATGCATGATTTCACGCTTATGTTAAGCGAAAGACTACACGCGTAAGCTACGCGCATAACCACACGCGTAAGCTACGCGCATAACCACACGCTTAGCTTAAGCGTGCGGTTATGCATATACTTCATTATTTGAAGATTGCAATCTTATCCTCATAACTAATCCTTGTCTGTTTCTCCAGAAACACTGCAGCTTATAGTTGTTTATACTTCTTCGTTTTGAATGTATTCGTTTCTACATGATTGTTGTCCATCCATCACAAAAAAAGCTAAGAAAATGAGTACGCTTTTGCTTTTTTACTTTGCAGGAATCACATGGGACTAGTATTTCTCATGTACTAAGTTCATATTAACTTTCCATTTTGTACTTATTTGTTTTTTGATGTTAATCGTTTCGTACTGTGTCGATTTTCTTATAGTTGTTCATACATCTTGTTATGGCTCGATAAAGTTATGTTGTTATTTCGTACTTTGAGGTAAGTATCAAACGACATAATAAACATGAACAAACATACTAAACCAAATAAGATAAAATAGATAACATTTACAGAAACACTCCCTACATATGAATCGTGTCTAATCCAAACATAAAAACTAATGTGGCTGTGAGCCACTACCTTCGCCAGGTTCAGTGACAGAATCACGAAACATCTGGGACTGGCGAGGTGGAGGTGGGGCCATGGGTGAAAGCTGCCCAATCAGCATATCAAGCCATAATCTCGCAAGTCCCTCGAATGTCTGTGTCGCCACCTCGGGTGTGCGTAAGTAAGTACGGATATCAGCAGTAACCACCTGAATGCGCTGTATACAAAGTAAGTAATATTTGTCAAACTATTGCAAAATACACAATAAGAGATAAAACATTCAAACAATTCAACAAAAATAAGCATACCGCGACTGCGTCAGCAGCTGGAGAGACATGGATAGGGCCGACCGGACGATCACGTCTGACGGAACCGGGATCGACCAAGGGATGAGAACACTCGTCATACCAATCTAAATAGTCGACAGACATGTCCCAAAAGTGAGTCGCATCCGATCCATGCAGATCAATCAACGATCTCGGATCTGCATCCCAAGCTACTAGAAGCTCATCAGCAAAACTGACCTCGTATCCCTTAATTTCCGCATTCCTGATGGCCTTGTCCGGCTGAATGGGAAAAATTGGGACTGGCTGCATGAGCCCAAACTGCCTGAGGACTCTGTTCGGGTGGTACGGCTCCTGAACATCTATATACTATGGGCGGAGAATCAAGGTACACTTTAAGTACGGAAAAGCTAAATGCACGCGAATGTATGTCTAAATGGACGCTATTTTACACGCTTAAGGTAAGCAGACGGTTTTACACGCTTAAGCTATGCGTAAAGGGGTATTGTGGCCATTTTGAAAATACATGAATGAATTACACGCTTAAGTTACGCATGTAACTACACGCTTACGTTAAGCGTGTAATACATGGGATAGTTATTTGGGCCGGCCCAAATAATTAGCCCATGCCCCAGCCAAGCCAAACGCCTATCTTAAGCGTGTGGTTACACGCTTATGTTAAGCGTGTAACCACACGCTTAAAAAGACGAGTCGTCTTCTTCCTCCCGCCGTCTCCAAACCTAAAAAAAATTCGAAATCGATTCGTCAAAATCTCTCTTCCCTTTCCTTTGATTGTTCCCATTAGCCATGGATTTGGGTTTTGGTGGGTTGGGAGACCGAATTGGTGGCGGAGAAAGGCCGAATCCGGCGGCGGAGCGACGGGCAAAACTGGCGACCGTGCGGGATTGGCGTGAACGGCCTCCGACGCGGCAACGGTTGGCGGCGCGGCAACGACTGGCGGCGCGAGTGGTGGCGGGAGGAGCCCGTGGCTGGCGGTAGAGGTGGACGTGGAAAGTGAGGAGGAGGAGGAGGAGGTGGCCTTGGTGGTTTCCGGCGGAGCTCGGACCCGAGGTGGAAGTGGAGGTCGAGCTAGGACCCGAGCGCAATCGAGGGCGACTCCGATTGAGGCGGAAACGACTCTGACGGCGCCTGTATCGAGTCTGATCGGTCTCCGAACGGTATTTGTTTTTAATATTAAATTTATCATTATTTTCGTAATTGTTTTCGTAAATATATTTGTTAAGATTTGATTTAATTTGTAATAGAATAATATAGTAAATATATTTGTTAAGATTATGATTTAATTCGGATTAGTTATGCCTTAATTTTTGTATTAGTTAACATATATTTAGCATACTTATGTTATTAATTAATAATTTGGATTAGAATGCATTATCGTTTAGATTTTGAATTAATTTAGATTAAAATAATATAGTTATTGATTAGAATTAATTATGTCTTAATTTTTGTATTATTTAACATATATTTAGAGTTTAATATTATTATTTATTATTTACGGATTATTTATAGATTAGTTATGGATTAGAATTATTGGCTCGTATATTTACATTTTATTTAGAAATTAACTAGTACCTAAACCATTATAAAAACTATCTATACAATAGATAAAATAAAATTAAAAAAGTTAAATGACATCTAACACAAATTCAAAAGTGATATATCGAAATGTACAAGTATAGTAAATTCTAAAATTAATCATATAAGTCCCTAAATGTATTAACTAGTCCCTAATCTAATAAGTATCCAAAAAATTAGAGTATATTGGCGGCCCTCAACCCTACGGGACGTACAGAGCCGACACCGGTTGTGGCTGACCGCACACGGCGTGTTGGTGTTTCTGAGTCTATCCGTCACCGCGCCGGTCTTGTCAGTGCTGATATATTGTCGTCTAGTGGGATATCTTCGCATCCACCTATGACTGCTGATGATGAGTATATGGAGGACGCTGAGGACATGTCAGCTCAGCATATGGCGGTTGATGATCAGGCTGTTGAGGAGCCGCATCGGGATGATGAGGCAGATTATGTTGAGTCTTTAGAGCCTACATTACTGACACAGGATTTGAGTACGGATGACATTCCATTTTCCCATTCCCTTATTTTTTTGGGTCGGTCCCCACTCATGTCCCCTCTCCATCTCATGCCGGTCCTTCTTCTGCACCTTCTGCCAGTCCTTCTTCTCCACTTTCTGCCGGTTCTTCTTGTCCACCTCATGCCGGTCCATCTATTGTACATACTTACCATCCTTGGATGTCTGGAGGCCCAAGGTGTCCGGTTCTTCTCCGTAGCTACGAGACACACATTGCTCGGGCTATATATGACCTTCCTATACCCAAGCCCGCTCTTGAGGCAGTTGCGCAGATGCCACCTTCTGTACAGCAGAAGAGACGGAGACGTAGAGGAGACATTGCAGCTATTGACGATGCTCCTCCAAATCATGTTGTTCCTGAGATTGTTGAGCAGCAGCAGCCACGTCGTAGCGGGGTAGCCCGTCGTCAGGCGGAGCAGGATTTGATATGTTTTACTTTGTAGTTTATGTGTTGAATCTTTAAAATGTTTTTTATTAGAAAATGTATACTAATATTAATTCATTCAGAGTCGTAAGACTCTGAGGATCCATTTCCGCTCAGCCCATTGTGCTGTCCACGAGGCTTATATTAGCCCTGAGCCACATACGTGGTTTAGGCTGGCTGAGCGGAGCGGGCTTACAGGTCTACACACACTTGGCATTGCATGCAACATGGATTCAGCATTGATTTCTGCATTTGTGGAGAGATGGCATCCCGAGACGAACACATTTCATATGCCCTACGGAGAAATGACCATCACCCTTGTTGATATTCTCCAGATCTTGCGGGTTCCCATACGTGGGAGGAGCTGTACTTCAGACCTCAGTGATCCGACAGTGAGACAGCGCATCTTTACTCATCTGGACGTTGGGCAGGACGAGATGAAGAGATGGAACACAGCTGGCGGTATTCCTTTTGCGTTTTTAGAGAGTAGATTGGTGGAGATGATGAGGAGTAATGAGCGTGACAAGGGCGTTATTGCTACGTACTACCTCTTGTTGCTTCTCGGCTCGACTGTCTTGGTGGACAAGTCGACTAACGCCGTGAAGCACAAGTGGGTGGCGCTTTTGTTTGACCACGACGTTACCGGAGACACTGCATGGGGAGCTGGGATTCTAGCCTACGTGTACCGCAACTTGGGAGATGCGTCTAGGCGTGGAGCACGTACATGGTATTGCATCTTGTGGGATTCTGATTAGGGTAAGATATTGGATGGATTAGTGAAATATTAAGTTATGTTTTAATATTTCGGTCATTAATAGCCTTATTTATTCATTTACAGTGCTGGGTTTGGACATATTTCCCACATTTTCGGGAACAATATGTTACGAACCCCCATGCCTTTGGAGTAGCTGTTCTTGGTGCCGCGGAGGTGCCTAACAGTAGAGACACCGACCGTTTGATCGCTATACGCCACATATTGGACGGCATGAGATATGAGGAGGTAGAATAGTATACGTAATTTTCGATATCTTAGTCTTTAATTAAAAAAATATGTATTGACTTTGCCTTTTTGACTTTACAGGTTACCTGGACCCCTTGGGTGGGGTTGGACTTCCAGGCTCCTGAGGTAGCTCCTACCAGATTTCGCGGTATACTGCGCATTATAGATGTTCAGGAGCCGTACCACCCGGACAGAGTCCTCAGGCAGTTTGGGCTCATGCAGCCAGTCCCAGTTCTGCCCATTCAGCCGGACAAGGCCGTCAGGAATGCGGAAATTAAGGGATACGAGGTCAGTTTTGCTGATGAGCTTCTAGTAGCTTGGGATGCAGATCCGAGACCGTTGATTGATCTGCATGGATTGGATGCGACTCACTTTTGGGACATGTCTGCCGACTATTTAGATTGGTATGACGAGTGTTCTCATCCCTTGGTCGATCCCGGTTCCGTCAGACGTGATCGTCCGATCGGCCCTATCCATGTCTCTCCAGCTGTTGACGCAGTCGTGGTACGCTTATTTTTGTTGAATTGTTTGAATGTTTTATCTCTTATTGTGTATTTTGCAATAGTTTGACAAATATTACTTACTTTATATACAGCGCATTCAGGTGGTTGCTGCTGATATCCGCACTTACTTACGCACACCCGAGGCGGCGACACAGACATTCGAGGGACTTGTGAGATTATGGCTTGATATGCTGATTGGGCAGCCTCCACCCATGGCCCCACCTCCACCTCGCCAGTCCCAGATGTTTCGTGATTCTGTCACGAAACTTGGCGACGGTAGTGGCTCGCAGCCACATTAGTTTTTATGTTTGGATTAGACACGATTCATATGTAGGGAGTGTTTCTGTAAATGTTATCTATTTTATATTATTTGGTTTAGTATGTTTGTTCATGTTTATTATGTCATTTGATACTTACCTCAAAGTACGAAATATCAACATAACTATAACAAGATGTATGAACAACTATAAGAAAATCGACACAGTACGAAACGATTAACATCGAAAAATAAATAAGTACAAAATGGAAAGTTAATATGAACTTAGTACATGAGAAATACTAGTCCCATGTGATTCATGCAAAGTAAAAAAGCAAGAGCGTACTCATTTTCTTAGCTTTTTTGGTGATTGATGCGGTCCTGTCCCGCCATCAGATGGTCCACTAAGAGTCCGGGACGACCAAGACTATGGTGTCCTCCCTGGAGTCTGACTTAGCATAGTTTATTATATATTTCTCTATTATTAGTTATTTCTCGTTTTAGTATGTTTCATTTTTAAGCATTTTCTATTTTATGCATTTTCTATTTCGGGTGTACGCTCCTCTTATGCTTAAGAGGGCCGGCCCATTAGTTAGAATAAGGCCCAAGCCCATTAGGGTTTTTGGCTGAGCTCTTTGGCTATAAATAGCCACCATGTACTTCATTTCTAAGCACGTTGAAATTATTGAGCTTAAGCCTTGTCGTGAGAAAACTCCGCCCCTTAAGCCTTCAACGTCACCCTTGTTACTTGTCCCAAATCTATCCCAAACACAACCCATTGGCGATCCCGGTGAATTGCTCGATCTAGATCCGTGCACGAGACGAGTCGACCCGATCGATTCGTATCAGTGATGGATGGACAACAATCATGTAGAAACGAATACGTTCAAAACGAAGAAGTATAAACAACTATAAGCTGCAGTGTTTCTGGAGAAACAGACCAGGATTAGTTATGAGGATAAGATTGCAATCTTCAAATAATGAAGTATATGCATAACTGCACGCTTAAGCTAAGCGTGTGGTTATGCGCATAGCTTACGCGTGTGGTTATGCGCGTAAGCGCATAGCTTACGCGTGTAGTCTTTCGCTTAACATAAGCGTGAAATCATGCATGAACTTGTTACATGTTAGTGTACTTATGTAATACGAGAAAGTAATATGAACTTGTTACATGTTAGTGTACTTATGTAATACGAGAAAGTAATATGAACTCGTTACATGTTAGTATACTTATGTAATACGAGAAAGTAATAGGAACTCGTTACATGTTATTATACTTATATAATACGAGAAAGTAATAGGAACTTAGATCATGTTAGTATACTTATGTAATAGGAACTCGTTACATGTTAGTATACTTAGGGTATTACGAGAAAGCTTTTTTTTGAAAAATTGGGCCTAGTTTGGGCCCATAAAGCTTTTTTGTACTATTGAGCCTAGTTTGGGCCCATTAATCTTTTTTTTGTACTATTGGGCCTAGTTTGGGCCATTAGGCTTCTTTTTATACTATTGGGCCTAGTTTGGGCCCATTAATCTTTTTTTTGTACTATTGGGCCTAGTTTGGGCCATTTCATGAATTAAAACACAATTTTTTTTACTAATGCGTAGTAGTACATGTCATCCAAAAAATACATACATAACAAAATAAACATAATATCCCTAATCTTTGAATATGGTTACTACATATATAACTTGGGGACGCCAACATACTAGTTCAAACAGTAATGCATCATTGATTTCCAATTCATGGAATCTTACAAAATCCCGCCAGCCGTTGCCAAATCTGTATCAATTCCCACTCGTTGCGATACACACAGGCAAAGTAGCATCACCACAATCCAGGGTGACTTCCGTTGTTGTTGCAAAACTCAAGAATTTCAAAGCATGCTCCCTCGGGATACTCTGCATATCAGTAAGTGCATTTAAAGTTGATATTATGAAGTAATCCAAATCATAAATTTACATAATGAAGGATGCGGTGCTTACCACCCGATATTCTGGGTAGAGCATGGTTTGATTTAGTACAATAATGAAACTCTTCCGAGGATCACGTCGCATAGCTTCAGCTCTTTCTAATGCTGAATTTCCAACATCTCCAGCATCATCATCAGAGGTGTAGCTGCTGTCTTCTTCGACAACAGAAGAATTTGAGTCGTCGCTGATTACTATCACATTTCTCGACGAAGAGGCCATACTAAATTTTGGAGAATTAAAACACAATTAGATAAGAGAAGGGTGTAATTGTTTGTATGAAATTGTTTGTATTTATAGGGTGAAATAGAGTCGTTGGAAAAATGGCCGTTACAAACTGCACGCTTATGTTAAGCATATGACCGTTACAAACTGCACGCTTAACTTAAGCGTGTAGTTACACGCTTACCTTAAGCGTGTATTTTTGTAACGGTCATTTTTCCAACAACTCTATTTCACCCTACAAATACGAACAATGTCATCCTAAACCTTATACACCCTTCTCCTCTCTAATTGTGTTTTAATTCTCCAAAAGTTAGTATGGCCTCTTCGTCCAGTTCGAGTTCAACTACGGGAGAGAGATTTTGCTTTTGTAATTTGAAGGCGGTCATACACACTTGTGACCGACAGTGGCAGTACGAAAGAAGGTACTGGGGATGCCCTGAATTAGGGAGGTACGATGTCCACAAACCTGGTAATAAAGGGGGATGTGATTTCTTTGCATGGTTTGATCCACCATACGACGAGAGGGCACACGAGGTCATTATGGGGTTGTGGAAGGAAAAAAACCAACTTCTAAAGCAGAATGAGGGTCTTTATAGGTATTGTTTAAGGGCAATAACAAATAAACATCGTAGGTGTTAGAAAGATAGAAGTAACCATTTGTTATGTTTTGTAGGAATCAAGCGGAATTAGCGAAAAAGGGACATCAAAAAGGAATCAAGCGGAATTAGCGAAAGAGGGGATGTGATTTGTTATGTTTTGTACTACTTCGCGCCAGTATAGGCCCATTAAATCGAGATAAAAAGCGAGTTTGTACTACTTCGAACGTAGACGTAATGTAAAACACATCAAAGTAATATGAACACATCAAAGCCGTCTAAATATTACATTACATACTCGTATCATCAATCAAGTACATGAACGGATCCGTCTCCCGCATACATAAAAGGATCTGGTGTCCGACCATTCGTAATGCGGTAATCTCGATACATCTTCAAATTCCACTCAAACTTTGTTGTCCACCACAAAATGTTTCGATCTGCGTTTCTGCGCCACGAACCAGGAGTGTGCGGTATCGGCGACTCTTCCTTAAGCACCACCTACATATACACACACAAACTATTTGAGTAGTGAAAACAATGTAACCTAATTTCATAAATATTTTATTAGAAAAAACCTTTTACCGATATGAAGTGATCATGATTGCCTACGTGTGCCATGGCAAGAATCTTTTATGGAGGTCCTATGCTTGATGTCCTATTCCTCAACGGTAAGCAAAACGTCGGAGCTTTCCACGTTAATAAGACGAGACCAGCCTGATATAGTGTGGCAAACACTAAACCCATCAATGACATGTGAAGCCAGTATAGTTCTGAGCAAGGGCTTCTGCAATGGTTCACTTGAAAGATAAGATCATCCCAAGACCCTTGTCGAAGACGGCAAAGTATCGGCTCGTATAGCTCTCGGTTGTCAAGCAACTCCGCTACCATCTCGCGTCGGATGTTGGGATATTCCTTCTCTTGCCTCCCCAACAATACAGCCATCGACCGATATCCACAATGTCCGTCGGGGCGTACAACTCTAACATTCTTGATGTACGGAATCCAAAAGTCATCCACATTGTCAATCCCAAAGTTCACCCCCATATGAACAATGAGAGTACTAGGTTCTTCAGGCCACTGCAAATCTTATGGTTGTGATTCTTCTAGTATGGGTTGGGATTGCAAGTCATCAAAGTCCATCACTACTGCAGTAGATGCACTTGCTTGATTTTTAGGATGACCTGGGCCTCTACCAGTGCTCGCACTTGCCTTCCCCTTCGCCTTTGTCTTCGGCCCCGCCTTCTTCTCATTCTCGTGGAGCTCATCCCGTCTATGCTCAAACAAGCACTTATCCCTCTTCTCCGCCTTCTCATCCACCTTCTCCTTGTTCCTAGCACCACTTGGCCTTCCTTTTGACTTGATCCCCGTCGGCTCCAACAAAGTACTCTCTTTCGGATGCTCCAAGTCGTGGTACAACTCACCTAGTAGGAATGTTGTGCCTTTCTTCAATGTCCCAACCTCCAACCTAGCAAACATTTCACGAAGTCTCATCTCTGTAATGTCCATTCGAACGTAGGCAGAAGGGCCAGGAGTTGTTGTTGGAGTCTCTTCCCATTCCAAGTCCCTCCAGAACTCGTGAACGTCTAATGGAATGAGAGGTGTTCTTGAACGATGGCTCTTGCAATGATGTGCACGCAAGGCAACCCAAGGCAATCTCTCTCCCAATGGTCGGTGCATTCTTCTGAGAACTCCCCTTCTTCAAGATATCGTAATAGCCCAACAACATATCAAATCACCTATCCGACACTTGGTAGAAGAGCCTAGAAAAAGTAGCTCGTACAACTGGCGGCATCGATACATCATCGAAATCCGTTGGTCGTTTAGAAAGTGAAAGGTTCATGCTCCCCCTAATCTGATCTATTTGAAGGATGATGGCATGGTGGATCCTCACGATCACTCTGTTGAAGCCCCCTCTACTAGAGCCAATAATATCTTTCAAAACCTTGTGCATCCCCTCAACCCTATCAAATCACATGACGTTAGTACGACATTAACAACTATGAGTACAAAAAACAACATATTGTGAACGTCATACATGTTTGAAGTCCTCGTGAAGAAGTGAAGATGATGATCCGTCCACGCCCTTACTATGCTCGTCTTGTACGGAATAAGTCATATGTCCTCCACGTATCCGACAAGGCCTTTCTTCCACGATGTCCGTAATACGGCAAGCCTCTCTTTATACCTTTCTTCACTGGTTGAGCAAAAAAGTGTCCAACATTGGTTTGCAAAGGCATCCACACTTTCCTTCTTCTTCAAGATGGATGAGGCATGTGCCTCGATGTTGTGCTTTATATGCACCCAGCACAAGAGGTGTTGAACTTCGATGCCGAAAACACTCTGGATAGCAGTTATGAGGGCCTTCTCACAATCTGTCATTATTGCAGTCGGCATCACTCCCAAATCCAAACACAATGCCCGAACTTTCCTCATTATCCACGTGTAATGGTAAATCCTTTCCGCCCGAGTGAATGCATAAGCAATGTTGAACGTCTTATGAGTGTTGGTGAAACCAACAATCTCCACAAGTGGCATTTCATATCTATGGAAAACATTTCATAATACCAAACACATTTTTAAATGAAATACTTTAACAATTTATGTCATAAACTACACATTATTACAATTTAGGACTTACTTGTTTGTCTTGTATGTCGCGTCAATGATTATCACGTACGGGAACTTCTTCAACAACCGCAGCGACTCCGGATTAGCAAAAAATAAGATTGCAACCTCATCAGTCTTCACATCCCTCAAAGGATGAACTACGTATTTCTGCTCAACCATAAATCTTAGGGACCACTGCGTAACCGTTAACTCTCCCCGATCCTCGTACTGCAGCTTCTGCAAGAAGTTGGCCACTTGCTTCCTGGTAGTCACATTTCCCGGGAAGTTTTGCCTCAATTCCGAAACAATTTGATTCGGCATCTTGCGACCGTCTCCCCACCTCCTAGCGCACAACTACTCCGCCTCGGTCATTCGACCCATGAATGCATGGCCTTTAAAGCTAGTTCGTAGCTTATGGTTGTGCTGACCTTCAATCACACCCAAGACCCACTTTTCACCAACCGTCCATGCCTCTTTCTTCATGCGAACACTAGACCTGTACAAATCTGGGTTCGGGCCGGGCCCGGGCCGGGTTTTTCGTATTTTTTTGCCCGGTTGACCGGGCCGAGCTGTGTTTTTTGTCCAGGCCTGCCCGGTCAACCGGGCCGGGTTACCCGGCAGGCTGGCCCGGTCGGATAAAATTTTAAATATATATATAATTATAAATATAAATATATATAAATTATAAATATAAATATATATAAAATTATAAATATAAATATATATAAATTTATAAATATATATTAATTATATAAACAGTAACGGGTACCTGGCCGAGCTTATAGGCCCGTCCATGCCCGGCCCGTTACTGTATCGGGCTGGCCCGGCCCGACCGGGCCAATATTGTTGTCCAAGCCCGGTTTTTTAACCAGGCGGGCGGTCCGAGCCGGTCGGGCTAGCCCGGACTTGTACAGGTCTAGCGAACACCCATTATCTCAAACTTACACCCACACTTTTTGGATCTCGACTTTCGGATTTTAGCAACCGGCAACTCTGGATTCTCTTTGTTCACCTTCGGCCTCCCCGATCTCCAAGACCCAAACCTATCGCACACTATACTAATTTGGTACGGACTTGAGTTACGCTTCACCAAAGCTATCACAAGCTCATTTCCTATTTCTTTCGCCCATTTGTACAATTCTTCCTTACTATCCCACACTAGGTCGGTAATAAAATGCTCTGTATAGTCTTTCCCCTATAAATGTAGCGGTTTATGTTAACTACAAGTCATCATAACTACATCACTATGTTACACTACATATGATTTCCAAATATATAACTACAAATTCATGCTAAATATTGGCTACCTAATTAAGTGCAATATTTAAGATACTAATTACGTATTAAAATACCGATGAAGGAAAGAGCAAAACTATTTTAACACTAACCACAAATTCGCCGCTAGGGTCCCAATCGCCAGTCGCTTCGTCGTCTTCCACATCTAAGAAAAAATTTGACTCTATCCATTTGTCGTCCTCCTCCTCTTCTTCTTCACTTTGAACCCAATCATTTCTTTCGTCACTACTATCATCACCACTATGATACATCTTTAAAATTAGGAGAAGAACAATTTCGGTTTCTTGGACATGGAATGACAAGACCTTCGACTATTAATAGGAAGAAATAGATCCGTTAGTAACTTAAGCGTACCAACGGAACTTTCCAACGGCTATAATTTTACACGTGTAAGTTAAGCGTATAAAAACCACACGCTTAACTTAAGCGTGTGGCTATGCGCCTAACGTAAGCGTGTAAAATAGCCTTTCCTTCGAGGCATCCGTGATTTGTCTTTTTAAAATACCAATTATACCCCTGCGCGCCTACGTTAAGCGTGTAAAACCACACACATAAATTAAGCGTGTAAAATAGCGTCGATATAGATAGTATTTCGCGTATATTTAGCCATTGCCTTTAAGTATTATGCTTTATTCACATTGTCACGTCTTATATGAAGTGATTTGTATAGGGATTTCCTAGCACGTTAAGAGAAACCACTCCTCCAATATATACGTCAATTCAGTTTTTAAATTTTATTAAGTAGTATTTTACTTTCTTAAATTTTTTATAAGTAAACTCTATGAGAATTTTAAGAAATTTTGTAAAATTTATATTGGTATTCCTTAGTGTAGGGTTATTTTTGTTGATATTTTATTAATAATTTTATTTTCAGTTGGTGTCCTTAGGTTTTGTGTTTGTTTGTTCCATAATCAAGTTTTTCCATATTTATACTTTTTCGGTTCGAATTGATCAAATTCATACTCATTATTGTGTTGTTCTCAAATGAATAGTTTTTGATTTCTAAAACACTCAAAATCCATACACGGATCATCTCGATTTGAATTTCCAAGGTCTTAAATGGGTTGTTGTTTCATAATTCAAATCAAGATTGTTTGAATATGGATTTGAGTGTTTTATGAGTTAAACCTCACTAATTTGAGGGTAATGAACACAATTGTGGGCTTGAATTTGATCAATTCGAACAAGAAGAGTACAAATATAGAAAAATTTTGTTACGAAGCAAACAAACACAAAACTTAGGAGCGCCAACCAAGAGAACAAAAATTAATCACTAGACATCAATATAAATAATCCTAAACTCATAAGCACCAACATAAATTTCTCTAAAATTTATTAATGTTTATCTTTTCTCTCCATACATTAACAATACAAAATAATTAACAATTAATTAATGATCAAAATTAGAAAAGAATAGTCTATTTAATTAAAAATAGCATATATAATCAGGGGCGGATCTGGGGGACTAGAGGGCTGAAGCCCCCGCTTCCCTCACACGAACCCTTAGACCACGTCGAATTTTGATATTAAAATTTTTATAATATAAAAAATGAAGAAAATATAACAAGTTAAACATCTTGGCTTAATGGTTTTTGTGTTGAAATTTGTGTAAAAAAATAACAATTGGTCTTGAGTTCAATTCCTAACAACTCTCCTCTTTTTTATTTATTTTTTATTTATCTATTTTTATTAATAGGAAATTAAAAGTGTTATATCATTTAAATATTTTTTTAAAAATACAAAAAATATGTATGATATAAATTGTTCCAATTTTAAATAATGAAAATGTCTTTTAGGTTAAGTTTTTAATTAGCTAATTAGATTGATCAAATGTTGAACATTAGTTGAATATTTTAATTTTTTTGAAGTGGAGTTTTATTTTTTTATGTTTAGGAAATGAATAAGTATAATACTCGGAGTAAGGGAAAGTTAATTTTAGATTACAAGTCTCATATTTAAATATGAATAGATAGAATGAGAAAAATGTTAAATTTTTTTTAAAGGCTTTAGCCCTCCTTGCGCATGTTTATGAGCCTGCCACTGTATATAATAACAAATATAATTAAATTACGGAAGAATTCTGTATACTACAATTTTTTTCTGGGTACACTACAGTTTGAAACGCAGAAATCTTGCTTAAGCAAGATTTCTGCATTTCAAGGCAAATTGTACCCAAAAAGGCGTTTCTGAATAAATTTGAAACGCAAGTATTTTGCTTAAGCAAAATACCTGCGTTTCAATTTTTTTAAAAAAAAAACGGAAACGCAGGATCACTGCTTAAGCAGTGATCCTGCGTTTCAACCAAATTTTTTTTTTTAAAAAAGCTGAAACGCAGGAATCCTGCTTAAGCAGGATTCCTGTGTTTCACTAAAAAAAAATTCTTCAAAATTGTACTTTTTCCCCCATAATCATGTAGAGAATTTCAATACGAGTCCGTACATATAAAATTCGTCCAAAACGGACATCGTTTTCCCCTCCAAAAGCTCAAAAAACTAAGTCTTCCTACCCTTTTTTGTACAATTTGGTGTCCAGTATATAGGGCACTGTAGTGGATTTTTTGGTATTTTCGACATTTTTCTACTATAATTTTGTATAAGATTTTAATACGAGTATATAACTATACGTTAGAACCATAATATATACTTATAGTATATAACTATACAATATAACAATAGTAAATAACTATACGATATAACAATAGCATATAGCTATAGTATATAACAATACGATATAACTATAGTATGAAACTATATGATATAACCATAGAATATAACTATTCGTTAGAACCATAATATATAATTATAATATATAACCATAGTATATAACTATACGATATAAATTTGTATATAACCATAGAACGTTAGAACCATAATATATAATTATAGTATATAATTATACGATATAACCATGGTATATAACTATAGTATATAAATGAACGATATAGCAATAGTATATAAATAACTATACGATATAACCATAGTATATAGTTATATATTATGATTATATCCTATAGTTATATACTGTGGTTATATCTTATAGTTATATCAAATTTGGTTATATCGTATCGTTATATCCTATAATTATATATATTGGTTATATCTTATAGTTATATCCTTAAGTTATAGACTATGGTTATATCATATAGTTATATACTATGGTTATATCTTATAGGTATATCCAATTTGGTTATAGCTATAGTATATAACTATACGATATAACCATGGTATATAAATGAATGATATAGCAATAGTATATATATAACTATACGATATAACCATAGTATACAGTTATATATTATGATTATATCTTATAGTTATATCCAATTTGGTTATATCTTATGGTTATATCCTATAGTTATATACTGTGATTATATCGTATAGTTATATCCAAATTGGTTATATCGTATCGTTATATCCTATAATTATATATATTGGTTATATCTTATAGTTATATCCAATTTGATTATATTATATTGTTATATAATATAATTATATATTATGATTATATCTTATAGTTATATCCAATTTTGTTATATCTTATGGTTATATCCTATAGTTATATACTGTGATTATATCTTATAGTTATATCCAATTTGGTTATATCGTATCTTTATATCCTATAATTATATATATTGATTATATTTTATAGTTATATCCTTCAGTTGTATACTATGGTTATATCTTATAGGTATATCCAATTTGGTTATAGCTATAATATATCACTATACAATATAACTATGGTATATAACTATAGTATATAAATGAACGATATAGTAATAGTATATATATAACTATATCATATAACCATAGTATATAGTTATATATTATGATTATATCTTATAGTTATATCCAATTTGATTATATCTTATGGTTATATCCTATAGTTATATACTGTGGTTATATCTTATAGTTATATCAAATTTGGTTATATCGTATCGTTATATCCTATAATTATATATATTGGTTATATCTTATAGTTATATCCTTAAGTTATATACTATGGTTATATCATATAGTTATATACTATGGTTATATCTTATAGGTATATCCAATTTGGTTATAGCTATAGTATATAACTATACGATATAACCATGATATATAAATGAACGATATAGCAATAGTATATATATATATATAACTATACGATATAACCATATACAGTTATATATTATGATTATATCTTATAGTTATATCCAATTTGGTTATATCTTATGGTTATATCCTATAGTTATATATTGTGGTTATATCGTATAGTTATATCCAAATTGGTTATATCGTATCGTTATATCCTATAATTATATATATTGGTTATATCTTATAGTTATATCCAATTTGATTATATCATATTGTTATATAATATAATTATATATTATGATTATATCTTATAGTTATATCCAATTTTGTTATATCTTATGGTTATATCATATAGTTATATACTGTGATTATATCTTATAGTTATATCCAATTTGGTTATATCGTATCTTTATATCCTATAATTATATATATTGATTATATTTTATAGTTATATCCTTCAGTTATATACTATGGTTATATCTTATAGGTATATCCAATTTGGTTATAGCTATAATATATCACTATACAATATAACTATGGTATATAACTATAGTATATAAATGAACGATATAGTAATAGTATATATATAACTATATCATATGACCATAGTATATAGTTATATATTATGATTATATCTTATAGTTATATCCAATTTGGTTATATCTTATGGTTATATCCTATAGTTATATATTGTGGTTATATCTTATGGTTTATCCAATTTGGTTATATCGTATCGTTATATCCTATAATTATATATATTGATTATATCATATAGTTATATCCAATTTGATTATATCATATCGTTATATCATATAATTATATATTATGATTATATCTTATAGTTATATCCAATTTGGTTATATCTTATGGTTATATCCTATGGTTATATCCTTTAGTTAGATACTATGATTATATCTTATAGTTATATACTATGGTTATATATTATAGTTATATCCTTTAGTTATATATTATGGTTATATCCTATAGTTATATACTATGGTTATATCTTATAGTTACATCCACAATATATAACGAGATGATATAACCAAATTGGATATAACTATAAGATATAATCATAATATATAACTATATAATATAGATATATCGTATAGTTATATATATATATACTATTGCTATGTCGTTCATTTATATAATATAGTTATATACCATTGTTATATCGTATAGTTATATACTATAGCTATGACCAAATTGGATATACCTAAAAGATATAACTATAGTATATAACTATAAGATATAACCATAATATATAACTAAAGGATATAACTATAGGATATAACCATAAGATATAACCAAATTGGATATAACTATAAGATATAATCATAGTATATAACTATAGGATATAACCATAAAATATAACCAAATTGGATATACATATAAGATATAACCATAGTATATAACTATAGGATATAACCATAGTATATAACTAAAGGTTATGACTATAAGATATAACGAACGATATAACCAAATTTTATATAATTATAAGATATAACCACAGTATATAACTATAGGATATAACCATAAGATATAACCAAATTGGATATAACTATAAGATATAATCATAATATATAACTGTATACTATGGTTTTATCGTATAGTTATATATATATATATTATTGCTATATCGTTCATTTATATACCATGGTTATATCGTATAGTTATATACTATAACTATATATTATGGTTATAACGTACTATGGTTATATAAAATTTTATATCATATAGTTATATACTGTAGTTATATACTATAATTATATATTATGGTTCTAACGAATAGTTCAATACTATGGTTATATCGTATAGTTTCATAATATAGTTATATACTATTGTTATATCATATTGTTATATACTACAGCTATATGTTATTGTTATATCGTATGGTTATTTACTATTATTATATTATATAGTTATATATTATAATTATAAATTATGGTTATAACGTATAATTATATACTCGTATTAAAATCTTATACAAAATTATAGTAGAAAAATGCCGAAAATACCAAAAATTTCTAGTACAATGTCCTATATGCTGGGCACCAAATTGTTAAAAAAAATGGGTAAAGATTTCATTTTTTGGGATTTTGGAAGGGCAAATGATGTCCGTTTTGGACGAATTTTATATGTACGGACTCGTATTGAAATTCTCTACATGATTATGGGAAAAAATGTATTTTTGAAGAATTTTTTTTTTTTAGTAAAACGCAAGTTCCTTGCTTAAGCAAGGATCCTGCTTAAGCAAAGATCCTGTTTTTCTTTGTACTAAGACAACTTTTTTTTTTTGTAAAAGTGAAACGCAAAATCTTTGCTTAAGCAAAGATTTTGCGTTTCACTTTTTAATTTTTTTTTTTGAAACGCATGTATTTTGCTTAAGCAAAATACCTGCGTTTCATCCTAGTATAAAAACGTAATTCTGAGTATAATTTACCCTGAAACGCAAAAATATTACTTAAGCAATATTTTTGCGTTTCAAAATGTAGTGTACGAAGAAAAAAATTATAGTGTATATAGAAATTGCCAATTAACAGAATTTATATTGAATATTCATATGTAACTTCAATAGTCACACTCAAAACACGTCAAAATTTGGTATTTTTCTTATATATATAGTTGCCCACCCCTCCAACAAGAGTTCCATCATCGTGAATCGTGATATTTTAAGATATTGCTAAAGCCCGTGATGGTTACAGTATTAAATTTGGTAATTATGGGCATGAAGTTCTTTTTATGTGAAACTTAACGAACCCAACTGTATGTTTTTCAACCAATGAACTCCTTTTAGTTTTTTACAACACCCGAAATTATTGTTTTTTTTCGGGTAGAATATTCGCACCCGTAATTTCTTACGGCACACTCTTTTTTGGGCGCGACCAGGATGCGCCCAAACTGGGGGTAATTTTTTTTTTGAAAAAAGTTTAATCGTAGGCGCATCCAGGATGCGCCCATTATCTGGACCCGGCTTACTTTCGGGTTTATGGTTGACCGGTTCAGGGTTCGAATTTATTTAAAAAAATAAAATATCTAAACCGGGTTTAATATTATTTTTAAATTAATAAAAAAATTGAAATTAAGATTTGCATATATATTTAAATATAATTTAAATATATATCACACTTGGGCGCATCCGGGATGCGCCGTCTTCATCCTCTTCTTTCTTCCTCTCGACGAGCTTCCTCTCATCTCGCCGGCGGCCTCTTCCTCTCCTCTCGTCTTCTTCCTCTTCCTTCTTCCTACCTCGTTAATGGAGTTTCCAGATCCGACTTCTTCCTCTCCGGCGACATGTAGTAGTGGCGGCGGCGGCGAAGAATTCCAGATCCCGGCGGCGGAGATGCCTTCGACCGAGATTCCGACCGCGGCGGCGGCGGCGAGCAACGAAGAGGCCGGCGGCAATGCAAAGCGGCGAAGGGTCGAGATTCCGGCGGCGGAGGCTACAGAGGCGGCGGAGTCGACCACGGAGTTCAGTGCGGATTTTGATGCATGGGTGGCGGCGGTTGATGCGAAGGACGCCGCGCTGGCGGAGGAAGACATCGTGCTGGCGGCGGCGGAGGCGGCCGAAGCAGCGGCGACGACAGCGGCGAGGATTTCTGTGGGGTCGGAAAATGCGCTTGAGGTTGCCGCAGCCGTTGGTGTCGAGGCGGTGGCCCAGATTGGAGAGGCGAGCCGACACAGACGAAAATATATTCGTCGCGAGCGAGATGAGGTACGTATTTTATCGTTTAAAAAATATATATATATATAATTATTAGAATTGTTTAAGAAAAGTTTATTAATATATATAGTTAATTTATAGAAATATTTAGATTTTTGTAAAAATATTCAAGAAATTAATATAATTATATTATTAGAATAAATATTCAATAAATTGTGTAAAAATATTCAATAAATTAGTGTAATTATATTACATTTAGAATGAGTGAATTGCATATAATATAGTAGGATAACATAAAGTGGTAATCTATAAGTTAGTATATATAATTAGAATATTTAAAAATGTATTGTAGTTTTATAGAAAGTAGATATTTGTTTAAATTAGACATTATGTGGAAAAAAATCAGGATGTAGTCGCGAGAATCAGACGACGAATGCGGGGGGGTTGTATGGTGGAATATCGACCAGTGACTGCTTCTGGTCGCAAGAAACGAAACCTCCAAAAAAAAAACCGGGCGCAAACGCAAGAGTGGACTCGTCCTCACGGATACCGTTCCAATAGCAGAACCCGTTATTGGGACGTTGTCCGATCCGATAGCGGATCCTCGTCCTCACGTGTGTTCGCCTTCGGCTTTGCAGAGTCCCGTCCTAGACACGGAGCATGCGTTTGACCACACAGAGGAGTGTGGCCTCAGCATGGACGGCTCATTCCCGTCGGAGCCCGTCCCCCCTCCCGCACCCCAAGGGCCCGTCCCTCCTCCCGCACCCCAGGACCTCGTCCCCCCTCCCGTACCCCAGGATGCTCCACCTGCCGTAGAGGCCCCCCCGTACGGGCTTGAGTTGCCTGATGTGCTACAGAGCTTCACCACTCACGTTCCTCCTCCGCCTGTACCGTCCGTCGTACGATGTTTGAGGGCTTATACTCGCCCGGCCGAGTTTAGTGAGTGGGGTTTATATATTCCGGACGAGGTTATTGAGGGCAGTTGGTATTGGATGGTGCAGCAGTCCGGGTTGGCCGCTCTCCGAGATTTTCAGTTTGGTAGGGTCGACCACATGCTTATATCAGCGTTCGTCGAGAGGTGGCACCCTGAGACGAGCAACTTTCATTTTCCGTGGGGCGAGATTACGATCACGCTTCACGACGTTGAGAAGATCTTGGGAATGAGGATAGAGGGGTTTCCATGCCGCGATCCTACAGTTTCCATGGACGCCGACCCCAAGGAGATTGACAAGGCGCTGGGGGCGGAGATTTTCGGTTACATGTTCGGCGTTGGGGGTGAGATGGGTAGGGATGCCCGTAGCGGTCGAGTTTCGGCCTTTGATTTTGTTGAGCACTTGCTGCACATGATACGGGATGAGGACGAGGCCCACTCGATAGCGGCTGGATTCCTATGGCACATTCTCTCCTGTAGCATTTTCGTGGACAAGTCCACGAACCAGCTGATGGTGAAGATGTTGTCGTTATTCTGGGATTGGGACCGAGTGGTTGGCACGGCTTGGGGGACGGGAGTGCTTGCACTATTGTATCGGCATCTGGGCGAGGCTTCACGGGGAGAGGTAGCAGGCATAGCGGGGTGCACCTATCTGCTTCAGGTAAAGGAACTTTGTTTTTATTTCGTTGCAGTAATTATTACATTATTTAAATTATTATTAACCAAACATATTATTTATTTTCCATGTAGATGTGGATATGGATGTACTTTATATATTTTCCGGGGAATCCTAACCCCCTCCCCGGAATGGGCGACGACGACTGACGCGCTGCTCGGTATTATATCCAACGCTCCGCGTTGCGCATTATCGACACCGGTCGGCATTACCGGCGTATTTTGGACGAGTATCGGCCCGAGGACGTAAGCACCCTAATGTTGTTATTACTTATTGGTCATCTATGATTAAATTGCTATTTCATTATACATATTTTTCCATTGCAGGTACGTTGGATGCCGTATGGTAGTCTAGATTTTGCCGGAGCTTATAGGGAGTCCACTTACCGAGGAACGATCGCGTTCATGGACGTCGAGGAGCCGTACATGCCTGATCGGGTGGTGCGACAGTTTGGACGTCGACAGAGCAGGCCATTGGATGTCATAGAGCCGTCGTCTGCTCACCGGCCAGCCAGGTTTAGGGGGAAAGATACATATAAGCTTTCATTTCCTCGTGCATGCGACGGCTGAGAGCACCTCAACGAGCATCTGTGTCCATACATCTTGGAGAGCCCGATGGCCGTCCCGGCGTGGGACGTGGACGAGGAGTACTTGGACTGGTTTTTACAGATCTCACATCTGTATATGAGCCCCTCGTCACGACTACAACCTCGTATTCGAGCTTCTCCTCCCGCTATGGATGCTTACAGAGTACGTATCTCCACAATCCTTGGTCTAAATATTTATTTTGGATATTTGTGACATTAGTGTTGTTGTTTTGCAGCGTTTAGCCATGGCGACAGCATTCGCTCGGGAGATCACCCAGAGTCGGGGCGGCGATCCGGATTGGCACCATATGCTGGCCATTTTATGCGGCGACGAGCTTCCTGAAGCTGCACCACTGATCCGCGCGTCACAACTATCATCCCAGTCGTCGGGTGGTGGTGCGAAGTCTTCATCAGCCGCAAAGCACCGATCCCGAGCGGGGCGGGTCCCGTCTATATACGAGCGAGGAGAGTCCTCCAGGGCCGCGGCTTCGTTGAGCGATGACGATATGTAGCTACTGACATTGTTGTATGTTTTGGTTTATTTCGTAACATGGAATTATGTATTCACATTTTGACACTTTTACTTTTCAATCCATTCGCAATTTTACATTGGATGACTACAACGATCTTGATTTAGCTCACAATACATGAAATAATGACATCGCTTACAAACCCTAAGACAAATTAAATGACATCGCCTACAATCGTTTGAAGAAATTAGGATAGTCTCTGGTAAAAGTTCGCATCATATCATGTCTCTGCTTTGATAAATTTGTTTGCTCCCTACAAAGGTTGAGAGTATGTAAACAACATTACATAAAAGATACGACATCAAGGAAGTATACGATGTACATCATTATATAGGTTGAGGTTATACCTACGCATGTTATCCATATCTTGTAAAAGTTCTTGTTTTTGCTTAACAAGATCTTGATTTTGCTTAATAAGATCTTGATTTTGCTTAACAACATCTTGATTCCCCTTAACAAGATCTTGTTTTTCCCGCCATTGTTGTCGAATAACCGTGTGTGCCCTCTCCTCGTACATAGGATCAATCCAATTCTTGTATAAACACCCCAGTCTTGGGCATCCCCAATACCTCCTTCCGTAGTTCCACTGCAAATCTCAAGTACGGACAATGGCTTCCAAATTACACTCGTATTGTGGAGCACTTATTTATTGATGGTGCCTATTTGGGTTTGTTGATGATTCGGATGAAGATGCCATTACTTGTTGTTGTATTGGTTAGGGTGGCATAAACCCTTATATAGCCTTGTTACAACGGTAAGATGTTGGGCGCATCTGGGATGCGCCCAACTGGCTTTGATTTATTTTAGGGTTTATGAGGGCTTGGTGTTTAGGGTTTAGGGTATACCATATGTCCAAACAAGGCCTGTAAGAGGCAATATGTCAATTGTCCAAAAGGACAGGCGTTCTGATCCTGTTTGTCAATGGAGTCGTGTATAGACTCATGTCACTCCATTCACGAAAAAAACTTCAAAATATCGAGTCCATATACAACTTGGAAAAGAAGTGGATTTACATTGACTAATTTATCCAACTCCATCCCGTTCCAACATTTGTCAACTCTAAGTACAAGGTCTAAATAAATATGTCACCGTTACCACTCATCCTTCTTTGGATAACTTAATCTTGCATCCTAGCCTGAAATGGTTGCTCCCATCCTTCAACGCTTGCATCTTTCCATCGGGTCCAAACTCCGGGTGGGGGTGGAATCGGACATAGGTCATCAACTAGCCAAACCTTTACAAATAAGGATGATTAGAATACATCACAAAGAAATAAAGGTTAATGATGATCGAATGTGGAAATGCTTACCGGTACAAAATGGTCATGGTTGCCTACAAGGGCTATTGCATGCACTTTTGTGGGAGGTTGTGCGCCTAGAGGAGCCCACATTGGGAGGCATGTGTGAGGTCCAGAATATGATAGCACAACAAGAGCCACCTGGAATCGTGTGGCAAATGCCAAGCCAACAATGGGTACTTCCATCCAGTGATCCCTCGTACACACCCCAGTAAAATTCACAGACCTGATGAGGTCAGATATGGGGGTTACAACACAAGTCGGGGTGTACAACGCTCGACGTTGTTGCAACTCCTTCGAAAGCTCAAATCGGACGTACATATACTGGTCTTCGACATCCGCTTGTAGTACAGCAAGCGAACGGTACCCACAGTGACCATCGCCCATTACATTCTGTACTCCTCTAATGTAGGCTAACATAAACGAATCAATATTATCTCGGCCCCAATCGAAGTCGAGGTAATTAATGCCCGTGTTGGCCTTAGGTGGCCCACTATTGCTTTCCTTGCCATGCGAGATTCCGCTGCGCCGCTTACCTTTACAAATTCAAGGGTTAGAATAAATTACAAAGAAATAACGATTAATGATGATCGAATGTGAAAATGCTAACCGCTTGGAGGACGTCCTTTAGATCCCACTGAGGAATTTTTCCGATCCTTTGCCTTCTTCTTCTTTTCCTCGTCCTTCTTCCTTTTTTCTTCCGCCATGTGCTCAAACCAACTAGGGTCCCTCTTTGTATCGTTCTTCTTCTTTTTAGGTCTCCCCTTCTTGGTCGAAGCGGCCGGGGGCTCTTTTGCGGTACACGATCTAGAGTCATGGAAACTCTGTATTTGCGTGCAAAGTGAGTCTTCATGTAACACCCCCAAATTGTAACACATTTGAAAGCGTTACTGCCGATGACCCCAGACGTAAACCCCAGGCTTTTCCAACGACATAACTGTCTTAAACATAGTTACAATACTAAAATCATAACTTTTATTAAACCACATGGTCGCGGAATTACACGATTCCAAAAATGACCCAAATACATCAGAAATGCAATAGCGGAAATCTTGAAAACACAAAACGACAAAACAAGTTGTCGAAAACAAAACACCGTCCATCCTCATAGTCGCTTCTAGCCTCCTCGGATCTGCATGTGCCGAAACGGACGGACGACACCCCCATGACGTTACAGAAATATAAAAATACAAGAGTTAGTCTAATGAATAGACTAAGCAAGGGCTTCACCAATAATTCACACAAACACATCACAAGCAGTTCCACATATCACAAATCACATCAAGATCTCAAGTCACATGATTACAGCATATCTCTTATATTAGCGTTGATTCTAGCAGAATATACAACCTAGTATAATATCAGATTTTAATTATTTCAAATTAATTCACAACCACTTGCCTGGAAAGACGAGCTCAAACAAAGCTTAAGAACGGGTCCCTAGGTCTAAAACGGGGACAGATCTGGAATAAAAATCCCTCAAGCCAAAACTCCAAAACAACCCTTCTCGGACAGCCTTGCCGCGGGTGCGGTGGAGGCCTGGCGCCGGGTGCGGTGGATAGACAGTGGCGAAGGGGAAGCTCGACAGCCATGGAGAATTTCTTACCCCAAAACCGATTTGTCTATGGTTCGATCTCCCAACACCTTAAAGCTTCACACAACACTAGAGGGCATCTTCTCAACTCAAGAAACACTCTCAAACGAAGCTCACAAGCTTGCTCAACAATGGTGAAAAACAGAGGAGAGGAGGAAGAAGAAGATGAAGTGAGCTTCGGGTTTCACCTCCTTTTATAGCCCCGATTCGAGCCACCACCAAGGGGACAAGCTAGGGGACAGGCCGGGAGCAAAGGGACAAGGCAAAGAGCCAAGTGGAGCAAGTGGCCAAGTGGCCAAAAGGATAGAATTTCAGAAAAATCAACGCGAAGACGACGACCGCCTCTGTTTTCTGGCCTTGCCGCGGGTGCGGTGGCGCCTGGCGCCGGGTGCGGTCACGGCCAAAACTCACACTTTTACCCGTTTTTGTCCTATCTTATCAAGAGATCAAATAATCCTAATCCCGGGTTAAATATATTCGTACACCATCTAGCACAAACATCTCAAGCAATTACCTCGCACAATTACCGTGCACAAATATCTTATATAAATACCGTGCACAAATATCTTATATAAATATCTTGCATAAATACTTTATATAATTATCCTGCATATATTTGTGACACTCCAGGCCAAGCTAACACAGCTACCAAGCCACCCACCCATCTTACATGATGCTGGTGCCGGTACTGGTGCCCGCCTGAGTCCACAATTATCCTACACGAATATCTTATATAAATATTTTACAACAATATCTTATATAATTATTTTGCAACAATATCTCATACAATTATTTTGCAACAATAACTCATACGAGTAAAGCTCAAAAATACCAAAAATTTCCTTACCAAATAAATGAGGGGTATTACATTACCACCCCCTTAATTTAAGTTTCGACCCCGAAACTTGCACTAAGCCAATGAGGAACCTACCTCAACAACAACCTTACCATCCTTAACCTCAAAAACTTTAACCAAAGGTCCTATAACCTCAAAGCATAACAAGGAAACTAGTAACTCAAGTCTAACTAGAGATTCACCTTAACAGACTCAAGAGAAGAGGCACGACTACGAACGGTGTAACTTTTTCACTTTTGAAAATTTAGAGCCTTCGCAAATATTTCAAACAAGTGAAAATATTTCAACGAATGAAAATATTTCAAACCGGACCTGTAACATCACCAGGCCAAGCTACCCCAGCCACCAAGCCACCCAGCCACCCAACGGTGCCGGTATTGGTGCCGCCCGTGAGTTCACAAGAGCCGTTTGAAAACACTTTCAAACAAAACGAGTAAATGGTCCATTAAATCCCAAAACCCGTTTTAAAACTTTCGGCTCTAATTCCAACTCTGTAACAGAGCCTATAAAAACTGTTTAGCTCTGATACCAAATCTGTAACAGAGCCTACGAAAAATGTTTAGCTCTGATACCAAATCTGTAACACCCCCAAATTGTAACACATTTGAAAGCGTTACTGCCGATGACCCCGGACGTAAACCCCGAAGTCACCCCAGGCTTTTCCAACGACATAATTGTCTTAAACATAGTTACAATACTAAAATCATAACTTTTACTAAACCACATGGTCGCGGAATTACACGATTCCAAAAACGACCCAAATACATCAGAAATGCAACAGCGGAAATCTTGAAAACACAAAACGACAAAACAAGTTGTCGAAAACAAAACACCGTCCATCCTCATAGTCGCTTCTAGCCTCCTCGGATATGCATGTGCCGAAACGGACGGACGACACCCCATGACGTTACAGAAATATAAAAATACAAGAGTTAGTCTAATGAATAGACTAAGCAAGGGCTTCACCAATAATTCACACAAACACATCACAAGCAGTTCCACATATCACAAATCACATCAAGATCTCAAGTCACATGATTACAGCATATCTCTTATATTAGCGTTGATTCTAGCAGAATATACAACCTAGTATAATATCAGATTTTAATTATTTCAAATTAATTCACAACCACTTGCCTGGAAAGACGAGCTCAAACAAAGCTTAAGAACGGGTCCATGAGTCCAAAACGGGGACAGATCTGGAATAAAAATCCCTCAAGCCAAAACTCCAAAACAACCCTTCTCGGACAGCCTTGCCGCGGGTGCGGTGGAGGCCTGGCGTCGGGTGCGGTGGACAGACAGTGGCGAAGGGGAAGCTCGACAACCATGGAGAATTTCTTACCCCAAAACCGATTTGTCTATGGTTCGATCTCCCAACACCTTAAAGCTTCACACAACACTAGAGGGCATCTTCTCAACTCAAGAAACACTCTCAAACGAAGCTCACAAGCTTGCTCAACAATGGTGAAAAATAGAGGAGAGGAGGAAGAAGAAGATGAAGTGAGCTTCGGGTTTCACCTCCTTTTATAGCCCCGATTTGAGCCACCACCAAGGGGACAAGCTAGGGGACAGGCCGGGAGCAAGGGGACAAGGCAAAGAGCCAAGTGGAACAAGTGGCCAAGTGGCCAAAAGGATAGAATTTCAGAAAAATCAACGCGAAGACGACGACCGCCTCTGTTTTCTGGCCTTGCCGCGGGTGCGGTGGCGCCTGGCGCCAGGTGCGGTCACGGCCAAAACTCACACTTTTACCCGTTTTTGTCCTATCTCATCAAGAGATCAAATAATCCTAATCCCGGATTAAATATATTCGTACACCATCTAGCACAAACATCTCAAGCAATTACCTCGCACAATTACCGTGCACAAATATCTTATATAAATACCGTGCACAAATATCTTATATAAATATCTTGCACAAATACTTTATATAATTATCCTGCATATATTTGTGACACTCCAGGCCAAGCTAACACAGCTACCAAGCCACCCACCCATCTTACATGATGTCGGTTCCGGTGTCGGTACTGGTGCCCGCCTGAGTCCACAATTATCCTACACGAATATCTTATATAAATATTTTACAACAATATCTTATATAATTATTTTGCAACAATATCTCATACAATTATTTTACAACAATAACTCATACGAGTAAAGCTCAAAAATACCAAAAATTTCCTTACCAAATAAATGAGGGGTATTACACTTCAGCTCTGGGTGCAATTCTTCATTGCTCCACTCTCCAAAGATGGCACCTAAGACGATATATTCTTCTAAGATCAATACGCCATCATTCGGTGCGGGATCAACATGCCCAACCCCTTCCCACTTGATTTGCTTCCAATAACTGTGGATTTCACTTGGCCTCAACGGGAAACTGGTCTTTACATATTCTTTGATCGTGTGTGGGCAAGGCAGGCCTAGGGTGGCTCTCCAAAACACATCATGACATTCTTCATCGGGAATTTTTCCTTGTATGGCCCTAACAACTTGGGCGTATAAAATTCTTAAGCACTTTTCTGACACGTTATAAAGAATGCGCCTGAAAAATATCTTCACCGCAGGCGGGCCGGTTACGATCTATGTGGGCGCCTTAAAAGCACTTTGCTCCATATCACCCTGACTTCCCGAATCTGATCAACATACATATTGTCGATTTTCTGCACGAGGGTCTCCAAGCCTCCAACCGACGATTCAATCCCGTCCTTCAGCATAGAGTGCTGACTCTCGACCCTGAAATTAAAAACTCAAGTTAAGCTTATTTGCATATATCAATTTAGATTTTAGATGATCGCTTGTGAATTTACCTGTTTGATGATCTTGTGCCGAAATGGAGTACCGTGTCACACCATGCACAGACTAACATCTCCTTGTAGTCCCTAAGCCATACCATCTTCACGTATTCCATCAGCCAGGGTAGCTTCTTCCACTTCTCCGTCACGTACTCAAGTCGCTCATTATACACATCCTCAGTCGGCGACCTTAACAACCAACGAATATTACCACTAAAATGGTCAACATTGGGGACCCATTTCATGGCAAAACCCTCCACGTTGCGATTCACATGGACCCTACACAACAGATGCTTCGTGTTGGGAAAGACTATATCGACGGATTTCGTCAGACCGAGTTCTCAATCTGACATGATCGCCGCCGGTTCTCGTCCCTCGAGAATGATCTTTAGGCGGTCCAACGCCCATGTGTAGTGCTTTGTCGTCTCATCATACATGAATACGATCGCAATACAAAATGTACGGTTGGTGCAAGTGAATCCAACAAACTCCAACAAAGGCATACTGTACCTGTACATGTATGAATTATAAGAAATAAGGTATGCAATTATAAGAAATAAGGTATGCAATTATAAGAAATAAGGTATGCAATTAAATATTCATAATAACTGCTCCATAATTAAACATATTCATACTTGTTCGTCTTGTAGGTCGTATCCATGATGACGATGGAGGAGAACAAACTCAACAAATGCATTGCTCCGAGGTGAGAAATAAAAATATCACTCAAAACCTCCCTCCCTTCTTCATTGCGACGCGTCTCATAGCTTGTATAATAACGCCTCGCCTCTAGAAAATCCAACATGTACTGCGGCACCGTCATATTGCCCCTACATTTCAGCCTTTCCCGACTCTTGTAATTGTAGAGTTGGTTCCTTGATGTCAAGCATTTGGGATCCTCATGTAGAAATAGACTCATAATAGCCTTCGATGTTATTCCGGAGGCTGACAAACTTTTCACACGCTCTCGTTGATCCTGCGAAAGCCTCCCAGCAAATGCATGACCGATCAAACTACTAGAAAGCTCATGGTCATGCGATCCACAAGCGACAGATAATCTCCAACGGTCAGATTTCAGCCAATCACCCTTCACAATCACCCCATGCAACTGAAACGGACACTCACTTTTCTTTGTCCTCGCATTGTATTTCCGTTTAGGGGTTGCCTCGGTACCGTCACCCGCCTTCTTCTTCGCCGCTCTATATGGCCCAGACTTCTCACACGACAGTATGACCTTTCGGTTAGGCCATGACTTACTTATTACAATCACCATATGCAACTCCAAACCTAAGTTCTTAGCTCAACTGATCATACTATCTCTATCACTCCATTCTTTATCCGTAGTAAAATAAGAAGAATAATCCACTGGCGAATAGTCGCTATCACTAGAGTCCTCCTATTTATGATAAAAAATAAATTAAAACATTTTAAATTATAAATTATCGTAAACATTTTAATCAAAGTTCTAAACTACAACACACTACTGTAAAACTACATTTCAAATAAACTTATAAACTACAACAAACTACTGTAACTTGCTACTGTAAATTAATATATTCAAATACACTTTGTAGTAAATATATACTTACTCGTAAATTATCAAGATCGGGTGCGTCATCCAAGTGCTCAACTGGACTAAGTGCAGCATCCATCCTTGACAAAGACATATTCTTGAATGGAAAAACTCCAACAATGGATAAACCCCAAGCAATAGTTGCATATATATAGCAACAAGATGGATAAATCACAAGAAGTTACCCTAAATCACAAGAAGTTACCGTTTTACAACGGTAACTTTTTGGGCGCATCTGGGTTGCGCCCAAAAAGTACCGTTAACTTCTTGGACGCATCCCGGATGCGCCTAAAAAGTTACTGTTTTACAACGGTAACTTTTGTGGGCGCATCCGGGATGCGCCCAAAATGTCACATTTTAAATTTTGAATTAATACTTTTTAAATATTTTTAAAAACTATTTTTATATTTATTTAAAAAAAATTGGAAAACTGGTTTTAACAAATCGGGTTCAGATTTTTTCACTAAACCGGTTTTTTATTAATTTCTCGAATTTTATAAAATCGGATACTAGCCCTTGGACGCATCATTGATGCGCCCAATGTTAAAACTTTTATATAAAAAAAATGCCCAGTTTGGACACTTCCGGGATGCACCCAAACTGGGGTGCGCCGCAAGATTTTGCAGGTATAAACAAGAATCCCCTTCTTTTTTGAAAAAAAAGGTGTGTTTGTCACACGTCCGTTTACTCTATAAGAAATTAATATTACAGTAATAGTAGACGTTATAGATCTGGCTAGATTTTCTTATTTATCTTATACTCCACCAAATACACAGACGATCGATGAAGAAAAGAAACGCAATAATCAATTGAAGATGACAAAATACGTCCTTTCGAACAGAGAAAATAAGGGAAATATACTAGATAAAGCCTTCCCCAAATGATCCTCTTCATTGTCATAACTCATTCCACAATAATTGCGGAGTACATCACTACTTTGTCGATGTCCTTTTTTTATATAAAAAAGGAAAAACGTACTTATGATTTGTTCTATTGTCCATAACCACACGTCTGTGTTTGGCCTGAATGAGTTCTTCCTTGAATCATATCATATGAATGCTACTTCAGTACGTTTACTGCACTTCACCTTGTGGTCATTCTTAGCATATTGAATCTTGGCATTACTAAAATGATGCCTTATAATAAATATTTATCTCAATCTATATATATAATAAAAAGTCAGTATTTTGACAATAAATGTCTCCTCCATTAAATCTAACACTAATAGTACAAATGATAATCTATACTAATATAAAATTTATATCTTGACTAGAGTTCATGCCTGTGCTACGCACGGAGCTTATTTTTATTATTATTATAATATATTTTAATACGAAAAAATTATATTTTTATAAACAGATTTTATCCAATTGTACTACTATATCCTTTATTAATGTATAATGATTATATAAAAAATATCAAATGTACATTCACTCAAAAAAAATGTGTATATTGACACACGTTTCTTGTTTTTACAAAACTTGATTTTAAATTGTTGGTTAATTATTGCCAAGTGCCGACCGAAGTTTCACGAACTTGTCTTTGTAACGTAGTATCATCTCAATTAATTTTCACTACAACTAATTGCACCAGAAACTAGCTAAAATCCAAGTTTTTATTTCGAAAAACATTAAGGCATCGTTTGATAAATCTTTTGAAATCGGAATTGAACCAAGATTTAGAATTAAATCAGAAATCGGAATGAAGTTTGATATGCTCTTAAAATGAACCATTCTTAAAAATTGAAGTTTGGTTGGATGAAATTTGAAATGAGGAATCAAATCATGTTTTATGTTATAAATGTATTTTTTTCTATAAAATCGTTTCATTGACTAGTTTTTAATTATTCGGTTGACTTCATGTGGGAGTAAGTTTAAGGGTTTAGGGTTGGTCAAGTAATAAATTTTGTATCTTCATTTATTTAATATTAATTAACTAATTTAAAATATATACTGAGTTAAAAAGTTATTTTTGTAGTCATAGTCTTTTTTTTTATTAAATTAGAATTTATAAGCTCAATTGTGTAAATCATAAAAAAATAGTTTTTATTTGTTAAACCAGATCAAATTCGACGGTTTCCTAAACCGGCCTAGACCAAGTCAAATCCGACGGTTCCTTGAACCAACACAAAACGAGTCAAACTTGATAATTCTTTGAACCGGCACAGACTGAATCAAACCCGAAGATTCCCTAAACCGGTGGTTCAAGAAGTTGATTGATCCTAGTCCATGGTTTCGGTGAACCTTCGACTGTCGGTTCATGAACCGGAACCGGTGCCACCTCTACTCGGATATAGAGTGAAGCTCTTCTTTGAAAAAACGACATCTCTTTGATACCTTAGGTTTTCTTTTAAAATGAAGCTCTTCTTTGACCCATAGAATGAGTCATTTTAAGAAATCAAAGAAATTCTCATTCCTTACCTAACCAAAAACAATTTCAAAATCACTCATTCCTGATTACGATTTAATGTTCCAAAGGAATCAAACCAAACGAGTACTATACGAAGCTAAAATCGTATAAGCAGCTCTCTCTTATAATCCCTCTCGTTCTTCAACTGACTGGTCAATTTTTATATTTATATTTTCTGTTCGCTTGTCGACTATGTTAAGGCAATTTTCGCATCTCTACGATACGATGAACTGATTTTGAGTATTAACTTCCAAAGGCAGTATTGATGGTTTTAAGTTTGATTATTGAAAAGGCATGGACTGGCAATGGTGGGACCACATGTTACACAGCACGTGAAAAAATAAAGGCAACTCGTGTTCTGCAGTTGTACCTACATACGCAAGTATTGTCACCTTTAAAGCCAGTTGGAGAGGATCATGCCAGCTGTGTTCAGCAACAATAAAGTTATGCTTTACTACTCAGTACTCACTAATCACTATCATCCTATTATGAAATTGAAATTATACTGACGCAGGAAGAAGACAACAATGACCTTTTATTCTTCCATGTCCTTCACTAGAAAAATTATTAATCTCATTATTCCATTCCATATATAGTGCAATAACTTCCCAATTTCACCTTTTTTTTTCCTGGATGGAGATAAGCTATGTTTTCAAAGAGCAATGCAGCATAGCATATAAAAAAACATTGCATTGAAGTCCTGCAATAATACAGAAATATTAAAAACTTGAAGCTTTGCAGAAAACCATACAAACATGAATAGAAGGACCAAATTCATGTTTCAAGACGGCATACCTGCAAACTAAGAATTCACATAAAAAAAATTCGTACTTACAACTTTGATCAGCCACAACACAACAATGTAGCACCTACAAGTCTGCAACAAACGAAGTCTTAGTTCATGAAACACGGTACATACATCATGGTATAACCACAGTAAAAAGAAAGCATATATACAGACCTGATTTCATTGGAATGGCCTTCAAGCATTTCTAATCTGTTTAGTCCCACTCCCATGTAGCAGGTACACATATACAGCAAAACAAAGAATAAGAGAAACAAGAGACTAGATTCAAATCTGAATGCACAGTACCAAACTCAAAACTATAAACACAAATATCACAGGACAGGGTTAAACTTATGAATGCAAAGAAGCTTTCAGATAATTCCTGTACATCAACCAACTCTGCAATCAGTTCTTAGTGTCAGAAGTATCAATTATATATTCTGTATACCTGTGAAAAGAGGGACTTGAAAAATGTCAGATGCTTGAATCTCCTGGTAGCCTTTTCACCAACTCAGCCCCAGCGGGTGATGGCAGAAGGCTCAGCAAAAGGCACAAAGACAATGCAAAAAAGTCCCCACAAAGCAACCTCACAAGGCTTACAAATCTGCAAAGCTTCCATGAAAAGATCTTGGAAAAGGATCAACCCCTAAACGCAATGAAATTTTAAGAAGTTTCTATATAATAAATAAAAGTCTTACATTCTTCACCACAGAAAAAGAGCAATATAAGTCAATACTCAATGGAGAAATGAAAAAATGTGAAGTTCAGAAAGCAACTTCCACCCTGCCTGGAGATAAGCCAAGTTCCAGTCTGAGGGGTGTATCAAAATTTATTGGAGCCAGAAGAGCCGGTAACGGCCCATCAGTCATGGGGGAGACCAAACTATCTTCTTGTTCAGTTGCGAAACTATAAGTTATATACAACCCTAGGAATCTATTTCCTTTCTAGAAAAAATTTGCACAGCATTCTGGAATTAATGCGGGAACATTTCGCGGAGAAGTTCACATAACAAGACTTGCTGGTTTTGACTCTGACCAGACTTCCAAACTGTGAAACCTTCATGAAAGTAATCCGAATCGCTCCAACATTTCAATTTCATCAAGGTAAAGGGACCCTGCACTTCACCCTGTGGATCCATGTAGTGCCAAGTTTGAATCTGCACTTGGGGACCAGGGGCACTTTTATCTTCCTCGTCATCACTTAAAACAATTACCTCGACCTGCTTTGCTGACGAATCTACCCTGGTCTTCATCTCATTCAGGTCAAGTGACTGATTTAAGTCAATCGCCTCAGATGGATTTGGGGATGAGCCTGCCCCGGTATTCATCTCGTTCAAGTCAAATGACAATAATTGACCATTCGCCACAGCTTGAAACAATGGTTTTTCAACAGCACATTCAACTCTTGGAGGCTGCAGCTGAATGTCGGTTTCTGCTTCGACTTTTGGCAGTTCAAGTTCTGCACGGATTCATATTATATTTAAGTGAACAATTTAGCAACTAAGTTCCTTAAGGGTCATATAGTCAAAGGAAATAGTGTCCGAAAATGCATACAACTAAGCTAGCCATTACCGTATAAGCAGGTACTAGTGATGTATATAGTGATAGTATTTCCTTCCGAAATTGTCAATTTAATGCTAAACTTATTTTGTGTTGCAGAGCGAAAAACCATACTTCAAAGTATATATGGAATTTATAATGTAGAGGATTTTAGCAATTTCTGGGCTATTTCAGAATGATTCAAAGTTAAAATGGTATAAATATTACAATGTTAGTTAGACAATGCATACAACAACTAACATATTAATAACCGAATAAGCAAGGACAATGTGCAGAATTATTATACACTTCAAACTAAAACCTTCTCTTTCTTTGCAGAGAAAGACATTTCGAAATGAACTTAAGGTCGCTATTTCGAGGATTATAGCAATTACCGGGTTATGTTGGAATGACGCTAACTATGGTAGACGTATTATAACACTAGTAGCTAGACAATGCACTACGCTAATTTTTTTGGAAATAATGCATACAACAGCTAGTCTAGTCACACATCAAATAAGCAAGGAAGTAATGATGCACAGTTATAGAATTCATTACTGATAATGTTATTTTAAATATTTTCAAATGTTAAACAGCCTATAAGAAACATAAGTATATTGTCGGTTCTTTACAATGAGTTGCTTTTCTAAGAGGATGTAATTCATGACAGCTATTTGTAATCTCCTTTTGTTGAAACAATATCGTCTTGTCAAAAAGTTAGGAATTCTATGCTTTTCCTTATAAAATGTTTACTTAATCAAGGAAGTGTCTTAGAAACCACAAGTCAGAATGACCAAGTGGTATAGCTAGCAAGTGTTCTGGTATTAATTGATCCCACTTCAGAAAATTCTACCCTTGCTTTTAGAAATGGAAAGAAAACATGGAGTTTGATTCCATTTCCATCAGCTTTTTGAGTCATTTGGAAAGAGAGGAATTCATGTGGTTTTGAAGACAGGAGTAGTAGATTTTACTTACAGAGTTTAAGACATCTAACAACTTGTTTTATATTGTTAACATTGCTTCTAGATAGACTTTTTTCTTTGTGTTCACAAGCTTCCTGGTTTGCTTCTTTTTTTGTTTCAATTTCTCAATGCATCCATTTATTCCTTGTTCTTATTAGAGAAGCTTTTCTTCACTGGAAAAACGTCTGTCTTTAGAAAAAACTGAAACATGTAAACTCATTAGACAGTACATATAACAATGAAACAAGCAATATCAAGCATAAGCAGGAGACCAATGATTAAGTATTACGGTATTTATTTTTAGGATTATTTCTTTGAATGTTAAAAGATGAATAATCAGAAATTGCATTATCTGCGTGCATTAGTTTATCATTTTTGTTCTTCATAACCACTCACTTCAAATTGCTTACTTGACCATCTTCTGTAAGTTTCTAATGTAAGACGGTAATTTTCATTCCTTGAGGTCACAACATCTTCAAGTTGCTACCATGATCACATTGGGCATGGAGGAAGTCCATAGGACAATGGAAAAGTAGTTTCTCCCATTGATAACCTACTCTAAGCAGTTCAGGAGCATATCAAACAACATCATTCTTAGTACTTTAGATAGGAAAATGACGTCTCAATGGCAGAAAATGAAAATCACCAATTCACAATAGGCAAACAGAAACAACGGGATTACCCATATTATTTGGAAGGAAATACTTAGCATGTTCTAGATGGATGCTTGCATTAAGAACTAAGATATTTCAATCACCCACCTTGAGCTGTTGGGCTCACACCACCTGAAGTTGTAGTACCTCCAATGGTTGGTGAATCATTTGAAATGACCCAATCAGTTACACTTACTGCATCAGTACTTGCTTTCTTTGGGCAATCTTCAGTATTTGCTGGTACAGGATCCAGTTTTAATTCTTCAGCAATAACTTCTGGGACCTTCTGCAGTAGGCGTGATTGTTCAGCAGGTGTTTGAAGCAGCTTCCTCTTATCTCGGTATTGAAAAAATGTAGAGATTCAAATATGTCAAGGAAGAATCATCGTTCATATTTAATTACAACCAAAAATACTATATACCCAAATCAGCCCCTCACCAAGTTGAGGGTCGAAAGGCAAAACAATGATCTTAGGACAGGAGTAAGAGAAGAATAGTAATGCATTGTGAATATGATAATCAACTGATCTTATATGACGATTTCTAGTAGCACCTTTAATCATCACTGTATCAGCAAAGATAACAGTATATTGGATAAGGGGATGACAATTTTTTTATTTTCAAACTAGATTTCACAGATGTATCGAACGTAGCGTCGTAGCCAGTGTACAAAATAATCTTTTTCTTTATCTCTCAAATGACATTTACACAGTAAAATATCACTTCCTTTTCTAAAATTGGGGACATACTGGTTAATGCATAAAACTATTTGGTCCAAATTCAAGTTGTAATCCCGGAATGAGTTCAAAAATTGCAAAATCTAAAGACTAATTGTCCAACTTCAAGTTGTTTCTCATGCACATTATTTTTTTAAAAGAGAGATGTCAAAAGGATATTCCCCACGCCAGCCCTTCTCATTAGCTCGATCCATGAGGCACTCCAGACGAGTGAGTTCTCTTGGCAGCCACTGGAACATACACATCGAGAGCACCAAAAAGATGTCCCAGTTAGACTCTTGTCAGTATTTTATTTTACTAAATTTGTCATTAGTTATCATAAGCAATATATAAACACAAGTACAATATGTAACTAAATGCTAACTTGGAGTTTCAAAATCGCTGTGGGTGGATCGACATTATGTTCATGAAATTATACAAGTACCAGTATACTTTACAAATTGTATAACCCACAGGCTGTATCAATCACCAAACTTTTAATCGATGTGGGAAATTTAATGTAGGCTTTTTTTATTAACATGTGGTTTCCGGGCCCCACTTAGTGGGTGGCAAGGCAAAAAAAAAAAGCTACATTAATTCCTTCTTCAGAGATTAATCCAAACTCATTCCCTAAGCAATCCCCTTGCTCATTAACTGGTATATCATGTATTACTAGAAGACAATTTTAAAATAATATTACAAATAAATCCAACTGAACTTACATGCTTTGTGATATCCTCATGCAATACCTGCACCTTTTCTTGGAGCTCTGCCTATTAAATGGAAGAAGTCAAGTCAAGCAATCCAAGTTACATAATTAACTTCCATAACAAGAACCTTAATACAGTAGACAGATTAGAATGCGTGAAGAAGTACTGGTCAGTATATTTTTCTATGCGGCTTCATGCTATGCACAAGCAAAAGGCAGAGCATTGATAACCTGGATTCACAAGCACAGTTTTCATCTAACGAAGACAAAATATAAATAAGTAAATCTCACCTTAGCTTCTCAAAATTTCGCAAGCAAGAAAGTTAGTCTAGAGTTCAACAGCACAAACCCAAGAAACAGAATTACCCGATAGACAACATCTCCTAACTGACCCAATTTGAAAGCTATAAATCAGGAAGCAAAAGCATAATATGCATAAGCTAGTCATATACCAAATCAACAACACAGGATGTAGCTCAGGCCTAATTCTTAGAACAACAAACAAAATATATTTTCCCAGAATAAGAGATGTCATCTCAACCTTGGCATTAACTAGGAAAGAATCACATCATATAACTTCAACAACTGATAGCCTAACATCATGCTATTTACTAGTCTATTTAATGGCAGCATCTGATCTCTGTCAAGATACATACCAGCCTCCCATAAATATAAGGCCAACAACAAATCAAAGACTCAGAAAAAGCTAACTATGTTATGGGGAAAAAAGACTAGTTCTGCAAACAAGACTGCAAAATGGATAATCTATCCACAACTACAAGACAAACATCTCATTTGAGCACATGCAAATAAGTAGCACAGTTAGTTGTTGCAAGAAAAAATAGTCATCCAGCTGAATCGCAACAGAATGTGGAGAACGACATAAACTACTAGTATGATCAAAACATAAGGACCCACTTGACAAACTCAACAAGACAGCTTCATGCAGAAAACATACAACAGTAGGTTGCTTGAGAAGACCCTCTTGTATTCTCCTATGCAAATCCTTGCACTCTTCCTGCAGTCAGGATAGTACAGAAACAATCATATTCCACAGCCACATATGTACAACGAATGAATTGCATCACAGAAGTATAAGCATGCAATCTACAGGCAAAAGCTCTCTAAGAACCTTTCATCAACAGCAGATAATTAGGACTGCTATATATAGTGTGTATATATATATATAGGAAGTCAAGTCCATGACTAACATAGGATAAGTAAGAAGCTGAGTGTCTATATACGCCTGATATAGACACTCAGCTCAAGGAGCCCAAGAGTATCAGCCTGCTAAGGAGCCCAAGCCCAAGAAGCTGAGTGTCTATATCAGGCGTAGAAGGGGCCCAAACTGATGGTTTACTCATAGGATAAGTAAGTTAATCTGACGAGGACATACCAAAATTGATAAGATTTAAGCAAGAAGCAACAGGTTTATCAAACAGAATATAGCAAAAGACCAAAAGACAGAGAACAAGGACGAGATGCAGAGTGAGGAAAAGGAAAAATCTCTGGATAGCAAAAGAGAGTAAAAGCTACAACCACGGCGATGCCCCGCTCCCAGCCCCAGGCCAAAATAGAAACTGTCACTGACATCCAGAATGATCCTTAAATCTTTTCCTTAATTATACCATTCTACTAACTATTCCCTCATGACTCTAGTTAGCTTACTCATGCTACGAGTAAACCATCAGTTTGGGGCTTTGGACTCCTCAGCAGGCTGATGCTCTTAGGCTCCTTCAGGTTGTGACCATCTCACCTGAATCTTTATTACATAGATGCCAATATAGCAAAGTTTAATTATTTATTCATCAAAGTTCTCACTTGGCTTATCAAAATTCAATATAGAGCTCTAATTCAATTTTTGTAGTAGTAGACTAAGCTTCTTTACCTCAGAAAAGTCCACATCAGATAGCTCAGATATATTGATGTGTTTTCCCATTTCAGCAATTGCAAGACGCACATTAGCACCATCAGCAACATCCTTCTTTATGCCTGGAAATTAGCAACAACATCAATCTACCCTAATCATACCAAACTGGATGTGGTACTGAGACATAATAATAAAAATTTAGACTTCAACAACCAAGAGTCCAAAAATTACCCAGTGACTAGATGCACAAAATGGTGAGATTAATTACCTGTGACAAGTTGAAGCACATGGGAATTCTTCTGTTTGTAGTCGTAGGGATCTGCTCTCACCCGCACAAAACTCCCAAGCACTTTACTTTCAAAGCTGTCAGGATCCTTGAGCAACTCTTGGACTAGAGTTTTCTTTAGATAGACAGCTTTGATATTTTCAGGAATTATAGCTGCAAAGCAGCTTTTCAGAGCTTCAAAAGCCTTCTTCCTCTTACGGGCTTTCTCTTCGGACGTCAAATCCTTTTGTGGCTTATGGTTAATATGCTTATCTTCCTCCCTCTCGTCTGAGCTGTAACCCTCATTATCAGAACTAAGATTCTCAGCATAGTGTGACTCTAACAGGTCAAAAATCTTAATCCGCATGATTGACTTCCTCCCAAAAATTGTTTGAAGCCTTGCATCACAAACAAATCTCTTCTTTTTAGCAGGATCCATGAGATTGTTTTCGTTGATGTACTGATATATAATAGATGTCACGTCATGCTGAGATATTTTCTCTTCAGTGCTCTTGCCAATGGATTCGAGAAAACTGATCAGCTGCTTTGAACCCCACCCAACAAACTCCTTTCTCTTTATCCGCCTTCTTTTTCTCCCAATACTAGGCAACAGCTCATTGGATTCTTCAACCCATTTGAATGGCTGAGCTTCTGCCTTTTCACCCATTTCCAACTCCTTGCAACTACAAGCAATAACACCCAAATGACCTCTTTCAATCACAAGCAGAAAAGATCAACATCCAAAAAAAGCAACAGAAAGAGGTACAAATTTCAACTAAACCAAGCAGACATTAAATTAGTCAAGCATTCTAGAAATTAAACTTGAAGCCAAAAAGTAACTGTAGGTAACTCAAAAGACAGAGTTATGCACTTATAACAGAAGCAACAACCTGACATATCTTTTCTTCCAAATATCCTCTTTCATACTGAGGTATGATCAAATTCCGGAAAAAAAGACATTATACCTAAAAAAACTACTTAGAAGTTAGAATATGTAATTTCTATTTCATAGTACTGGTATAAGCTAATAATCTTCTTTTGTTTTTAACTCTAGTGTCCACAAGGCACGCCATGGTTACTCTACAGTTCATTGAAACACTGCTGGTGCATTTAAGGATAAATATCTTAACCGGAAATGGTCCTTGTCCTTGTGACTGAACCTCAAACAACAAGGTGAATGGTGCACCCACTTGTCCATCAGAACAATCAACAGTCCCTTTCTCCTTTTTACCTTAACGTTTGACAAATTTTACCATTCAAAAACAAGTCAACAGCCGAAAGACATGGAAATTCAAACACCAAAGCCAAGCATCCCCTTGGATGATTTATGCGCTTCATAAAGCCACTGTCATCATCTATTTTTGCCCACACATCAAGTTTCATCAACCGAAGTCAACCGTAACCACACCCAACTCCAACAGCAACAAAAATTCCACAGCCAAACCCTACGTGTGAGGTTCTAACATGTTTAACCAAATTCCTCAATCAAAGTAAACTTAATTCAACCAAGAATATGCAATAACACATCATTTTCGAACTAGATATGAGATTTCAACAGGAAATTTTGAACCTCTACCTTAGAGAGAAGAAGCAAACGCACGAACTGGGATTTGCACGAATTGCACTGCCGGCTAGGATAGAGGCTGTCGGCGATCTGGTGACGGTCAGAAACTGCCGGCGACCTTCTGGAAGGGGATCATACACAGGAGAACAGTACGAATATGAGAGTATCAACTCATTCAGTTGACGAGGTATGACTGATACCAGATTTCCCCCAAATAGAAGCAGAAACCAAAACCTAAAATTTCCAATAAAAAAACAAGCAACTCCAATTAGAACGTTTTCTCACAACATACCGAAACCAGTAACAAAACACACAGCAGCAACCAAATAGCGAGGCGCAGAAATCCGAATTTAAACCAAATCATCCAATTTGCGCGGAACTTAAATGAATCATGCAAAAACCAGAGCGTGCAATGTGACTAGAGAATTGCAAAGTATTTCGACTCTAGCCGATAAAGCGAATCAATTTTATGAAACTTTTCTCAGCAGAGCATCAAAACCGCACAATGCATGCCCAAGAGCGGAAGACAAAGAGACATACCTTCGAAGAAAAGAAGGAAGTTGACTGACTACTGAGAAGCGCTATCTCCTTCTCGCTACTGAGCGCGCGGTTGAAGAACCACTCTGAATGTACCCAAAAACAAAGAGAGGAAGAAATGAAAACTGAAACCTTGAAATGGACAAGTGACAACGGCAAGAAATTAATTAATTATTAAACTCCCGAAGTAATACAGATTTGGCCAGATATTAAAGATAAAAGAATATTCGCTAATTTTACCTTTTCAAGAGTTAGAAGAAAAGAAAATGTGACTTAGTTTCTCAACTTCTGCGTTCATGTTGTAACTTTGATTTAGAAGTTCTGTTCTTAATGACAAGGATGTTTTAAGCTAGATTACGAATGGTTGTAAGGTTCAGCTTAATTATTTTCCATCAAAAAAAAGAAAATGTGAGAAATGTTATATTCTAATGTTTTATCCATTCTGCTTCTAATTTATATACTTCATTCGTTAATGAATAAGTAATATTTTAGATTTTTATTTTTGTTGAAAAATATTTATTCTTTTAGAGTTTTAGTCAATTATTTATTGATGAGTTATAAGGTATATTATTGAAAATTATACCAATTGACACTTTTTATGCAAATTTTTTTTATTCATTGATTAGAATTGAGATGAGTAATTAAAAATTTGTAGATTTTAAGACAAGTTTGTAGTATTTTAGCAAATTATTGCATTCATTAATAGTTATGTCAAAAGCTAAAATGACAAGTATTACTTAACGGATGAAGTATTTTTTTTTGTTTTTTTTTGTTTTTGATAAGGTAAGAATTCGAGTTACCGACATAAAATGTCGAACAAATCGAGAGGCCGATAAATCGGCAACTGGAAAAACCAGTTAAGAACAACACTGACAAACAAATGAAAACACAACAAAGCAAAAGTAAGCTACAAGACTAGGGAGAGAAGTGAGTCCAGCACAAACAAACAGTGCCACCAGACGACGAGTCAAACAGGAAAACAATCATAGGAAGTGAATAATGGACAGCCATGACGTTGCCCCCACCTAGATGAGGGATCTTAAAGAGTCTCGACCATCCTGACGTTACCATCTGGATCTTCAGGAGCCTCAACACAACCACGACCACAACTGGAATAACTCGATCTCCACCCTAAATCAGCTCAACAGAAGCAAAGTAGTACAACACATAAGCTTGCACACACACACACACAAAATGTTGGCGGATGAGATTCTGGAACGAGATGCAATTCTGGATCTGGGCGAAGCAGAGATTGCAGTCAGAGGAAGAGATGTCGGAAAAGCACGGGGAGAAGGCGTAGACGGAGAGGCTGGTGGAGCCGTAGAGTGTGGCGGCGTAGAGGTGGAGGGCGAACTGGGGAGTGAGGGAGTCGAGGGCGGCGATGAAGTCGGAGACGAATTGTTGGCGGTTAGAGAGAGGGTCGGTTTGGTTGGAGCAGACGTGAAGGGCTTCAATGGCTCTTGGGTCGGAATACGCTTGCTCGGTGGAACCAGAAGCCATCACCGGGGCCACCAACCTCCAGCGACAAACATCACCGACGGATGGACCCGGAGCTCTCGCCGGTTGTCGAGATCTCATCTTCTTCAAGAGTTCGCTTGCTCGGTGGTGTCGGCGGTAAGCCGGAGTGCCCTCGCTGAGATCTCCCTCACGGTGGCGACAAATCCCCGGCCGGAGATCTCCCTCCCGGTGGCCGAGAACGACATCGCACGCAAGGTCAGAGTCTCGAATATAGGCAAGGTGAAAGCGGGGAAGGAGGAGGTGGCGGTGGAAAGGTGGTGGGGGGAGAGGTGGTGGCGGCGGAAGGCCGGGAGCGAAATCCGGTGAGGCGGTGAGTGCTGGTGACGCATGGTCGGTGAGGCGGGTGCCATGGTAGCGATGGTGGCTCGTCGGTGGGTGGTGGCCAAGAGCTTTTTAGGGCCGGCTAGGGCCGGCTCCCCTGAAGGGGAGCGTTTTTGTGTTGTTCTGTTATCAGAGGAGGTTTATTTTTAACGGATGAAGTATGATTTATGTTTGTTTTATTGTATTCTTCTTTGGCTGTGCTTTTTTGTTTGTTATATTTATTTTCATGTCGATTTATTCGAGTGTCGATTTATTCGGTCTCTAATTCGATTTTTTTCAGGAAAAAAAATTTGAGTTTGTTGTATGCATGTACCATTAAATTTGTCAATGAGATAAATGATCATTCCATAAATGAGTATTTGATTGGTTGACTAGTTCCAAATTAAGTGTATCCAGTATGAACCAATTAAATTTGTTAGTTGTCTCTATTTATTGATTCTTATAAAAACATTGATTAAGAAAAATATTAATGTCATTACTTAGACTAGGTGTACAATTCCCCTCCACTAAAATAAACGTCAGTGTTTAGAGACATTTGCCATGTTCAACACAAGTTTGAACCATTAAGAGTTTTTATCTTAAATTATTATTTGATTGATTAAGGTTTTTACAAAAATCAAAATTCTAAGATTTTTGATGATTATTAGAACTATCTAACTGAAGCCCTTAAAATATGAAAGTTTTCAAAGATTTTGGGAGGTTATACAATTTTGGTCTACAAGATTATGTTAATTTAGTTTAATTGATGCTTCTTCGGTTTTAGCATCATTTATTTTCGGAAATATTCTGTACACTCCATTTTTTTTTTGGGCACACTACAGTTTGAAACGCAGAAATCTTGCTTAAGCAAGATTTCTGCGTTTTAAGGCAAAATGTACCCAGAAAAAACGTTTCTGTATAAATTTGAAACGCATGTATTTTGCTTAAGAAAAATACATGCGTTTCAATTTTTTATTTAAACTGAAACGCAGGAATCTTGCTTAAGCAGGATTCCTGCATTTCAAAGATCTGAATTTTGAAAATATTACAGTTTTGAAACGCAAAAATCTTGCGTTTTACTAAAAAAAAAAAATTTCTTCCAAAATTGCAATTTTTTCCATAATCATGTAGAGAATTTCAATACGAGTCCGTACATATAAAATTCGTCCAAAACGGACATCGTTTGCCCCTCCAAAAGCCCAAAAAACGAAGTCTTCCTACACTTTTTTTTACAATTTGGTGCCCAGCATATAGGGCATTGTAGTGAATTTTTTTGGTATTTTCGGCATTTTTCTACTATAATTTTGTATAAGATTTTAATACGAGTATATAACTATACGTTAGAACCATAATATACAATTATAGTATATAACTATACAATATAACAATAGCATATAGCTATAGTATAAAACAGTACGATATAACAATAGTATATAACTATAGTATGAAACTATACGATATAACCATAGTATATAACTATTCGTTAGAACCATAATATATAATTATAGTATATAATTATAGTATATAACAATAGTATATAACTATACGATATAAAATTTGTATATAACCATAGTACGTTAGAACCATAATATATAATTATAGTATATAACTATACGATATAACCATGGTATATAACTATAGTATATAAATGAACGATATAGAAATAATATATATATAACTATACGATATAACTATAGTATATAACCATAGTATATAGTTATATATTATTATTATATCTTATAGCTATATCCAATTTGGTTATATCTTATGGTTATATCCTATAGTTATATACTATGGTTATATCTTATAATTATATCCAATTTGGTTATATCTTATGGTTATATCCTATAGTTATATACTATGGTTATATCTTATAGTTATATCCAATTTGGTTATATCATATCGTTATATCCTATAGTTATATACTATGGTTATATATTATAGTTATATCCTTTAGTTATATACTATGGTTATATCATATAGTTATATAATATGGTTATATCTTTTAGGTATATCCAATTTGGTTATATCATATCGTTATATCCTATAATTATATACTATGATTATATCTTATAGTTATATCCAATTTGGTTATATCTTATGGTTATATCCTATAGTTATATCCTATGGTTATATCCTTTAGTTATATACTATGGTTATATCCTATAGTTATATACTATGGTTATATATTATAGTTATATCCTTTAGTTATATACTATGGTTATATCTTATAGTTATATACTATGGTTATATCTTATAGGTATATCCAATTTGGTTATATCCTATAGTTATATCATTTAGTTATATACTATGGTTATATCCTATAGTTATATACTATGGTTATATATTATAGTTATATCCTTTAGTTATATACTATGGTTATATCCTATAGTTATATACTATGATTATATCTTATAGGTATATCAAATTCGATTATATCATATCGTTATATCCTATAATTATATACTATGGTTATATCTTATAGTTATATCCAATTTGATTATATCATATCGTTATATCATATAATTATATATTATGATTATATCTTATACTTATATCCAATTTGATTATATCTTATGGTTATATCCTATAGTTATATACTATGGTTATATATTATAGTTATGGTTATATTGTATAGTTATATCCAGTTTGGTTATATCTTATGGGTATATCCTATAATTATATACTATGGTATATAACGATATGATATAACCAAATTGGATATAACTATAAGATATAACCATAGTATATAACTATAGGATATAACGATATGATATAACCAAATTTGATATAACTATAAGATATAACTATAGGATATAACCATAAGATATAACCAATTTGGATATAACTATAAGATATAATCATAATATATAATTATGTGATATAATGATATGATATAATCAAATTGGATATAACTATAAGATATAACCATAACATATACTTATAGGATATAACGATACGATATAACCAAATTGGATATAACTATAAGATATAACCACAGTATATAACTATAGGATACATCCATAAGATATAATCAAATTGGATATAACTGTGATACCCCGTATTTTTGTAAGGTTATTTTGGGAATTTTTGGAATTTTCCCGAGTGCCCGTTTAGCACGTCGGATTTAATTCAGGTAGCTTGAGACATTCTGTAATGTGCTATGTATCTGTAATATTTTTCTCAGTGAAATAAAATACAGACAACGTGCTTCGGATGTTTTTACGCGTTCGCGAACGATGATAGTTATATACTGTGGTTATATCTTATAGTTATATCAAATTTGATTATATCGTATCGTTATATCCTATAACTATATACTATGGTTATATCGTATAGTTATATATATACTATTGCTATATCGTTCATTTATATACTATAGTTATATACCATGATTATATCGTATAGTTATATACTATAATTATATATTATGGTTCTAACGTACTATGGTTATATTCAAATTTTATATCGTATAGTTATATAATATGGTTATATATTATAATTATATATTATAATTATATATTATGATTCTAACGAATAGTTATATAATATGGTTATATCGTATAGTTTCATACTATAGTTATATACTATTGTTATATCGTATTGTTATATACTATAGCTATATGTTATTGTTATATCGTATAGTTATATATTATTGTTATATCGTATAGTTATATACTATTGTTATATCGTATAATTATATACTATGGTTCTAACGAATAGTTATATATTATGGTTATATCGTATAATTTCATACTATTGTTATATACTATAGCTATATGCTATTGTTATATCGTATAGTTATATACTATTGTTATATTGTATAGTTATATACTATAATTATATATTATGGTTCTAACGTATAGTATATGCTCGTATTAAAATCTTATACAAAATTATAGTAGAAAAATGCCGAAAATACCAAAAAAATTCACTACAATGCCCTATATGCTGGGCACCAAATTGTAAAAAAAATATAGGAAGACTTCGTTTTTTGGGCTTTTGGAGGGGCAAACGATGTCCGTTTTGGACGAATTTTATATGTACGGACTTGTATTGAAATTCTCTACATGATTATGGAAAAAAATTGCAATTTTGGGAAAACAAAAATTTTTAGTGAAACGCAAGATTTTTGCGTTTCAAAACTGTAATATTTTCAAAATTCAGATATTTGAAACGCAGGAATCCTGCTTAAGCAAGATTCCTGCGTTTCAGTTTAAATAAAAAATAAAAAATTGAAACAAGCAAAATACCTGCGTTTCAAATTTATACAGAAATGCTTTTTCTGGGTACATTTTGCCTTGAAACGCAGAAATCTTGCTTAAGCAAGATTTCTGCGTTTCAAACTGTAGTGTACCCAGAAAAAAATTGTAGTGTACAGAACCTTTGCCTTTATTTTAGTAGAAAGAACTACATATTGACACTCAAGCATATCAATACCAACAACAGACATCTAACATGTTGGGTCCAGAGGCGCAAATTCGAGGCCAACTAAGAGTAACGACAATTCCGCTAACAATCAAATGACACCCAAAAACAGCGATAACACATAATCTCAGGATAACCAATCGTAGACAAACTCAAGTAACAGAATAATCACAATAATCAACACAAGAATTTAACGTGGAAAAACCATCAATCACGAGAGGGGGTAAAACTCACGACCGGCCAACCAAGCCAATGAATCCACTAATCAACAAATCAATACAAGTGTCTAGCGATATAAGTCTCACACACTGAAGACAAACATGTAGATCTTAAATATCCCTCTAAATACAACCCGATCTAGAAAGGATTCATCTCCAACTAACTAAAACACTTGCTCATGAGATTAGGGATTCCAAGAGAGACTAACTTACCAAATCCATATTTGGTAACGAGCTATCCAGATCCAAGAGACGATCTCCAAAGCTAAGAAAGAGCAAACCCGCTTCTTCTTCTACCTTAATCTCTCTCCTCCAAGCCCCCTTTTTTCTCTTTTGGCTTGAAGACTCTCAAGAAACTATCAATGGTTTCTCAAGCTCTTAGTGGTGGAGGCACAAACTAACTTCCACCTTCTTTTGGTGTGTCTTACAAAACCCTAGCAAGATCACACTTGGGCTGGACCCGTTGGCCCAACAAAACCCTCATGTTGGACATAAAAAATGATAAAATCACCAATCAAATCCTCCCTCCTTCAAGCCATCCAATCATCTACCTAATTAGCCTTCCTAGATGTCACATTGCCAACATTCAACTACATTTTAAAATGGTTTAAACAAATACCTAACATTTTTTTATAAAATTCAATTACTAAAAAACTCTATAAAAAACCGCCTATTAAAATTCATGTTTATCAAACTAAGCCTCATGACAAATTTTGGTCAAAAAATAAAGTCAATTTATAATTACAGAGACAACATTATGTGAGAATGCTTAGTTAGGAGAGAACCGGGAACAATTTTGAGCAATCCCAGATCTAAAAAATACACAACCTAGATCATGTTTTCATTTAAAGAGTAGAAAAATAACATGCATGTATTTTATCCATATAAAACGCATTTTTTAATCAAATATGTGCAAGCTTAGTTGTGAACAAATTTGATTGTGCGTCATTTTTATGCATATATTTGCATCATAACTATTTGAAGTGTGCATCATCAATAAGTGTCTATGTGCAAGTAATTTTAGTTTGTTTTGTGCATCATTTTTGGATTCATTGTGCATTTTGTTTGTTTGTATAAGTCTATTTTATTGTGCATCATCCACAAGTGGATATGCGTAAGTAATTTTGGTATATTTTGTGAACAAAAGTATTGCACATATGAGCATTACGTTTATGCCTATATGTAGTGTTGTCCAAAGTTGAACCAGAACTGTACCGGGTCAAACCCTAAAACGAACTGGAACCAAACCGGTGGTTCAAGGCTCTTGAAGGTTTTGGTTCAGGACTTCAGGTTCACCCATCGTTCGCCGATTCAAACCAGTTTCGAACCGCTCGTTCATGCGTTTAATTAAAAAAAACATTCCTTTTTAACCCTAAAATCCTTTAATACCCTAAATTAAACCCCGCAATTAAAAAATAAGAATATTTACTTAAAAGTATATGTTTATTTTTAGATTAAAAAAAACAATTTTAAAAAAATAATAATTTCCAAAGCGGCGAACCAGACCGGGTAAAAACCGGCAAAAAACCGACAGTCTTTTGAAGTGGATTGGAACCGGAGTCAGACCGTCGGTTCAAGGGTTAGGTTCCGGTTAACCTTGATCCCATGGTTATGAACCGGAACCGACGACTCTTGAACCGTGGCCACCACTACTATATGTGTATCAAAAGTCTATTATATGATGTATCACTTTGTCTGAGCGTGCGTCACTTTATGTCTACATGTCATTTGAAGTTTATCATATTGTGCATCACTTTCACTTTTATGCATATACTGCATCACAAATCTATTATATTGTGCATCATCCATTAGTATATATGAGCAAATAACTTTGGCATACTATATGCATTGTTTTTAAGATTCGGTGTGCATCATTATGAACAAAAAATGTGTACATGTACATAACCATGAATATAGACAAAAGATATGCACAAATGCATCCAATAAAATATATACTTTTCACTTACTTTGACTTAATTTCATATGAAATATTTTCAATTTTTGGCTTATAAACATGCAAGTGACATTACATGATCATTGATATAACATTTAAGAGTTTGGAAAATTGAAACACAATCATACAACTACTATCGCATTATGTATTTTTTTAGTACTAAACTTATGCATGTAAATTATATATTGTGATGCACATACATGGATAAAAGTGATGCACATGCGAATATAATGTCAATATTACACGCGTGCGCGAACTTACGAGATGCGTTCTCAGTTCTCACATGATTATGGCTTATAATTACATAATACGTGAGTTATATAGTGTAATCTCATATCTTGCATATACGCAATTATTTAATCGAAATTGGTTGTTGAAAATGAGAAAAGAAAACTATACCAATAAATTTTTCAGAGAATAACCATTTTTGTAAATGAGTGTTTTATTTATTTGTTTTTGTTTCAAATGAGCCACTTAAGTCATTAAAACGGGAAGCGGGCGGAGATTCGAATTCGTGACTTCATAATCATGAGATATCATGATTGTTAGCTAAACTGATAAGACTTGCCTTAATGTTTTACTCCCTCCGCCCCAGATAGTTCCTCCTTGATGGGACGGAGCACATTTGTCGAGCGATTTTTTATACCGTTAATATCTCTAATTACATATTAATAAAAGTTCTAATTTTTTGATATTATTAAAGTACTCATTGAGACGAATCAAACGAGACCCCACATGACTAATTTTTTCTTATATATTGGAAGAAATCTTGAAGATTCTCTTTAACTATGAACAGTATACTCATTCTCAAATGGAAAGAAGTTAATGGGACGGATGGAGTATTTGTTGATTGGTTGCAATCGAGGGTAAGTATCTATTGTTTCTTACAAAATCATTATTATATTATAAGAAAAATAAATTCAAATATCTCATTTGAGAAGGTTTGCATCACAATCACAGATGATCATTTGTTGTATGCGACTTGAAATGATCTATAGATGGAAGGCTTAGGGAGAGCGAGCGAAAGCCTTGCACCTCTCAGTTTCTTTATTGCGGCAAGAGCAGGAGTTATCAATCATCACTAGGCCAAAAGTTGATAGCATTTGAAAGTCATCATATTCCCGTTTGTGAAATCTAGATAGACAAATGATTGATACGAAAAGCAATGACAACCTAGTACAGAACAGCCCAGGTGTTCCCAAACAAACCTAGATGGAAGTCTACTACTAGCCCAGGTGTTCCCAGGTGCCAAGGGAGAAAAAAGATTAGGTATTTCAAGGGTAAAATCCCTTTTCTTTTATGAAAAAAAATCATAATAATAAGTTAATTGACTTGATAAAATAATAATATATCATTTAAACACTGCAAAAAGACTCCTTGGGAAGAATAAATGTAGCAAAAGCACTAGAAGCAGATTGTCTCGCCAAAATATGGGCTGTTGAATCAATATCTTATAATTGTTTCAATTCATATATATCATAGACTTCTTTTCAAATATGAATAAATACAACAAAATCTAGTTATCAACCTAGTTTCCCTACTAAAACCCAAAACTGAAGTACCTCTTTCAAAGGTTGCTGATCGTTAGATCCAATCAAAAACAAATTTGACTGATAAAGCGCGCAGCAAGAACCTTGCCTACCTTCTGCTGCTGCTGTTGGGTGCCTTGGCTTTGTTGAGATCAGCAAGTTCCTCAACAAGCTGTTTCTCCTCATCACTCAGCTTCTTTGGGATCTCCACCTGAACACGAACGAGCTGATCGCCTCTCAAGTTAGGCTTGTTCAGCAAAGGAACGCCCTTCTTTGCCATCACCAGGGTAGTCCCGGGCTGGGTTCCAGACGGGATCTTCAAATCCACAATTCCGTCCACTGTGGGGACCTTCATGATAGTGCCCAAGATAGCGTCTATGTAGGAAATCTTGGATGTGTAGAGAATGTTTGTGTCATCACGTTTCAGAACCGGGTCTGGCAGAACGTCTATGATGACAAAGAGATCCCCGGGGGCCCCACCTTTTCTCCCGGCATTACCCTCCGAGCGGACCCGTAGCCTGCTGCCTGAGTCGACCCCGGCTGGGACTTTGAGGCTGATTCGTTTCGACTTCCTCGACCGCCCATCGCCGTTGCATTTGTTGCAAGGAGTGGAGTTTTCCCCTGCCCCTCCACAGGCTGAGCAAGTGCTCACTTGTTGGAAAACGCCGAGCGGAGTTCTTGCTGAGGAGATGACCTGGCCTTGACCACCACATGTGCTGCATTTGGTTGGGCGGGTTCCGGGTTTTGCCCCGGACCCTTCACAAGCCCCACATGCCTCGAGCCGACTTATTTCAATCTCTTTCTCAACACCAAATATGGCTTCTTTGAAGTTCAGAACTAGGTTGTAGGCTTGGTCTTCGCCATCTGTGGGCCTATTCCTCGCACTTCTTCCACCCATACCCATTCCGCCCATGCCACCCATCCCTTCGAATAAGGACTCAAACAGATCAAAGGGATTGCTGAAGTCCTGCTGAAAACGGAAATTTGAGGGTTTATGAGAAAATACAGGCAGGTGCATAGAGAAGAGAGTGTGGAAATTGACTTACCCCCATGCCGGCTCCAACTCCTTTTAGCCCAGCCTCTCCATACCTGTCATATATAGAACGTTTTTCATCATCTAACAGTACCTGCAATGCCATTATCATCATGCACAGGGATTGTAATGTAAAACAAAAATATGTGCAAAGTCTTGTAGGTAAAGAAATAAACCCCAAGATTTGATACCTCATAAGCATTACTAATGTCCTTAAATTTCTGCTCTGCACCAGGTTCCCTGCAATGTGGGAATAGCAGAGTAAGGTCAGAAATAATGTGGACTTAGTTGTTGACATTCATATATAGGATAGAGATTGGAAGCATCCATAAAGTACAGGAGCTAATTTATCACGTGCAAAAAATAATAAGAGCTTATTTGTTAGACATCAGGACAGTAGATTACCCGTGTTCTTTTTTTCTTTTCTTTTTTCTTTTTTTTTTCTTTTTAGGGGGTGAGGGTAAGGGAGGGGAAGAGGAAGGGCATGAACTTACTTGTTAACATCTGGATGGTAGCTCCTTGCAAGTTTCCGATAAGCTGAAAAAGTGAAACGGGAAGGTAAATGATTATAAGTTATAACACCATATACCAGAACTCTTCATAGCATGTGTGAATAACCTCTAATGCCTCATGTTAACATATAACTAGAATAAGCACAATTTGTACAGGCACAAGTAGTCATACACTGACAAAAGCGTTTCTTAATTCATAATGACCTGTTCTACAATAATTTACAACAAAAACCTGTTTTACAAGCAGTTGTTATATTGTGAGGTAGAAGCAAAACGTTATGAAAAGATATCCTGACTGAGTAATAACATGTGACTCTAGAGGATTAACTTTTAACTAAGGGAGTGGCTCACATCAACTCACCCCTATGAGTACCATTTATCTTGTATTAGTGGAAGCCTAACTTTAACTACAGCACAAAGCGTAACACAGCAGCTTTGAAATTTTCCATTCCGCAAAAAAAAAGGTTTATTTGGCATGAGTTTTAATGACATGTCATATCAGCCATCTTATAAGCTACCTTATTAAGCCTCCAGTCTCACATGCCAAATAGACCCTACAACTATTTCCTATTACCACCATCCCCACCCCCGAAAAATATAACTAAAGAGGGGAGGGGCAAGTATAATAAATAGGCTTCTAGATTGACCCCCTCACTAAGACGAGAACCTTTTACACCCACGCAGAAAAAGGTCTCACCCTTTCAGTTTTCGGCTCTCATCACAAGTCAGATGTCTTAACTCACTGAACAGTCTCCAATAAATCTATTACACTGTATGCGGAAGATGAAAATATGGTTGATTAGATTTCCTACGTGCAAACACAGTAGAGATGGAAATCATGGAACCCTCTAACATTAAGCTTCAACAGAGAAGTGCCGACAACTGTAGCATGAAACCTAAAACCCAAGTAAGCCTTCATCTACGCTCATAAGCTAGAGAAAGAACACAATTCGGGAAGACAAACCTACCCAAACGCTTGCAACCCTTGGTGCAATGGATGGAAAAAATTCATATAAGACATTATTCTGCTAAAGCTATTTCAGATTTGTTTCTAGCTCAGTCCTATAAATTCATTGAAGTGATAACAGGACATCACATGTTTTTCTTTTATAATTTGGTGAAAATGCATAAAACAATCTTAAAAAAGCTGAGAAATTGAAGTGATTACTGCTCACCACTCTTAATGTCTGGTTTACTGGCATTTTTTGAAACTCCGAGAACAGAATAAAAGTCCTGCATATAGAAAATATATGATCACATTCTTGCAAATGCAGAGTGATATCAGAATAAAAGTACTCTTTATGCTGAAAGTCGTAATAGAAAAGGCATATTGTTCTTGGAGATGTAATTGGCACTGTTCTGGTATGACCAGGAAACATTCTCATATAAGTCACAAGACTTCCAACACATTCATAGAACGAGGTTTAAACATCTTTTTATTGATCTTTAAAGGTGAATCTCATACTGTGAAGTGTGAACACAATAAAAAAAAAAAACTCCTTTATACTTTTCAATAGCCACAACAATGACTGACAAAATGCAAGTTCATGTGAATACATGCAAAAGATTAAGCCTTCTAAGAGATGGCAGAAAATTAACATAATGATACGATATACTTCGAAACTCAGTTACTCGGAAATTTCTGCTGTTTGATAGCTCCAAGGAATGAGATAGTACTCAAACCTTCTGTGACCTACTAATGCTTTACCAGCCTAGAATTTCTAAGGCGTGACTGAATCAATATGCTTTTCTAGTCACCACCATGAAGAAGACATAACAAGCTTTACTTTAGGCACTACAAGTCACAGCTGACCTTGATTTTTTCTTCTCTCCTACCTGGCTACCTTACATAAGGAAATTTACAGTATTGGATTTTTTAGTAAAAAAAACAGAAATCAAGCTTTATATATGGACACCACACTGCTAATAATAGTCCGAATAAACATTCTTTGATTCGCGAAAATCGTATAATTGATCTGTGACTGGAGTTTTGAAGACATAAAATCAGACAATAGTTAAATTAGTATCATCTCATCATAAAATGACATTTTACATTGCCAAAGTGAGCACAGGATCCTTACAGCATCAGCTTTAACAACGAAACGGGATCCCCTCCTATGCAATGCACTTTGAGATGATCTGGAACTAAAGAGAGCATGCAAGGAGCCTTGTGAAAAGATAGATGAACTGAAAGACTGCAGCGATCTTATCCTGGTTGCACCACTGAAAAAAAGGCACTGATGTTACATTGTTTCTTACAATCATTAAATGAGATAATCTTCCAGTATCTTTGAAGATCTAAAGGTATAGATTTCCATTCATCATGAAACATACAAGACCAACGAAAACAACCAAAAGGACGTATAAACAATCTAAGGAGTGAATTTAGAAATGAGCTAAGATGAAAAGAATGGCCACAGCATGAGGGAAGGAATTGATATATTTAAGTGATGGTTTCAGCCCGATAGTGAGTTCCGTGACTAAACTGACTAAGATAAAAAAAAATCATCTCTCTTTCCAGCCCCCAAGTGTATAGAGGGGGCAACACGACAAGATCACTTTCCTTTTTATGATTTAAAAAGAAACTTCATATTGACAAAATTAGGAAACTTATCAGAAGACTGACCTTATGGATTTCTGAACTAATGCAACAACGACATGTAAATTCATCAAAACAAATGATACTATGTTATGCATCAAGGATTCCCAATGATGAAGCACATCATTTTCTGTCCCCGGAAACAAAAACTTGAATTGGAAGGCTGAGTTGCAAGTCAAGAGCACTTACCAACTCAAAGACATTAGAACTTTATTTTCCCCGCCGCATCTTGGTGTCAACAGTGGATGAAGACCCCACTGAGCTGCCCATGTTGTGCTTCCGCAAGGTAAAATGGCCATCTAATACTACTTAACAAAGAAAAACTCCTGATTTTGAAAATAAGAGAGATAAACTCCTCACAATGTCCTGTAAGCAAATCATAAAAACGAGATACATGAGCCGTTAGAATAGCTACACCTACCAACCAACTCATTGTTCCCTGTTTACAAGAATTAACCTGTGTATAATTTCCACTAGCAAATCGAATTGTAACATCACAATGAAATACGAATCACAATAGTATTTGCTATTACTCACAACAAACAAAAACTGCAAATGATATCAGGCAAGCTCGGGATGGAGCAGGATTGGCTCTCAATCATCCCAATCTAATCTAATTCAATATAAAAATGACGCAGAACAGAGGAAACTCAGAGGCGTTTCAAAGGATTGATATTCAGAAATTGGAAATACAGCAGATTTTGCAGTCCACGGAACAAAAAATTACAGAAATTAAAGATGAAGAAGACAGAGTAAAGCACAAGATTCAGAAGGCGGAAGGAAAAGTGGGAAAGAGAGGTATAAACCTGGGCGGAGATGAGGGAGTGGAGGAGGACGAACCTTATCGGAAACCCTCTGCGACTGCGAGCACTGTGTCCTCAGCAAGCCCAGGGGAGAGAAAGTGAGAGAACCGCCCTAAACCTCAAAATAATTATATGATAAATATTATTTCTCTGATTACGTTTTATGTACTTTTAATTTAAACTGTTGTTGTGTGTGTCATTAAGTGTATTGGACGGGGAGGGCATGGTCCCTTAACTGAGGTTTTGGTAGTGTATTCATCATACCATTAATTATATCGTTAATCCTGATTAATTATACATCGATTAATTATTAATTTTGGTACGTTTATTTGATTTGTCAAAAAAATGCATTGTTAAAAAATAAAGGTATTTTAGTGTTCTAGTGAAGATTATTATTATTAGTTATTTTTTAACTTTCTTAATATTACAACTTGTTGTACAACGCATAAAAGTAAAATAAAAAACGTCAATTATAAAATGAAAATTGAGTTCTTTAGTTTACCACTCCATATTTTTGACACGAAACAAAATAATATAATACTAAAATCCAGTGACCCTTTTAACACCATATTCCTTACTTTCATCTCTTATATGAGTTATCTCCATTAGGTTGGTGTTTGAGATCTATATAATTAAAACAAGATTAACATCATAACATCAAATTATTTTAATCTCCATTCAATATTAATTAGTAGCCTAGCCTAAATCTCCTCAATTCCAATATCTTGTGTTGATAAACTGTGCTTTTGCTCTTATCCTCAATTTTTAAATCTAAGTATATCCGTTATATTATATATTCTACTGATATATTAAATATGCTAACAGATAAGAAAAAGAAATGAGTGAAAAACTAAGCATTTCGAATATGAAATCAATCACTAGTATATTGTCATGAGTTTTGTCCCTTCCACTTAATAAAATAATTTGATCTTCTTTCAATATTAATTAGTACTCTAAATCACCATCTATTTCATTGTCTTGTGCCTATGTGTCATAATCACTATTTTATTTATACATAACAAAAAGGGAAATGGGTGGTCGCGTCTAGAGATATTCGAACCAATGCAAAACACCCCTTGTATTTTAGAATGTGTCCACTACTAGTAGGCCACACTAGTTATCTTGTTATAATTCTAAAAATATATTTTTTATAATATCGGTTAGTCGATTAACCGAGACAAAAAAAATCACTAACCATTACCATACCAAATAACCGAAAGTTAGTTCGGTCGGTTAACCGAAACCGAAAGTCGGTTTTTCTTCGGTAAGGTTAACCGAAAAAATGACCGATTTTTTGGCTTTTTTTGTTCGGTTTCGGTTTTTCATGCCCACCTCTAGTATTGGTATAATCGGATTTCCGATATAATACATTAAATTATTAATTTAATGTATTATTTTTGGAAATTTAAACGAACTCTAATTAACCTCTTTTATACTTCACTAAAGTCTAGAGAGTGCACTCTCTCTATTACTGAAACAAATTAGTATGTGTTTATGCTTTTTTATGTGATAAATACTCTTCTATGACATACACCGTACAATATTGAAAATTAAAAATTCGCATGAGAACACACGTTCCGATACGAATCTGTAAACGCAGTGTACGTTATAGATAAAATTATTTTAAACCACCCATTATAACCATTCCGTTAGCGCGCAATCACTTAAAGTCGAGAGTCGTTAGTTTTTTCCGTTAGATTGTATTAAATGACCAATATACCTCTGTTTTTTTTTTAAAAATTACGAAATAAACCAGATTTGACTTTCATAACCCGGTGAAGAGCAATTGGGGCACTACTATCAGAGATAATTAAACCCCCACTTCTCTTTCCCCTTTTTTCACAAATCTTCTCTCTATAGCTCTATTCACTCCTCAACAAAATCTTTCGGCGAAGATCATCTTGATTCTCCGGCGATCGTTTTTTTTTAATGGATCAGAGGTATCGATGGAGCACATTCGCCGCCGGTGGCGATCACGATGAGCCACAAAGCTCGTCGGAGACCGACGCCGCCGACTCTCCTGTCTGAGGAGAAGATAACCGCGCCAACACGGCCACCACCAGCACCGCTCTCTCTCCTAAGAAAGGGTCTGTTCTAATTTTTTTGTTTTGTTTTTCTAATTTCAATTGTGAATTTGTGATTGATCGGACGGCCACGATTTATTGCAAAATAATTCTTGGCTGATGGTTTTTGATCTGGTAGAAGGCGGAGCATACAAAAGAGGGTGGTGAGCGTACTGATAGGTGGCGTGGAAGGATCTCAAAGCAGCATCAAAGGAGACGTGTATCCGCCGTCAAGGGATCTCCTTATCCCAGGTGCATCCTCAATTCCTTTTTTTCTCTGCAAAATCTATCCGTTGTAAATCAGCCATCGTGCTGCCCCCTACAAAATCTATCCCTTAAATCGAGTAATGAAAGCCCCAATAGCTCGAATTGCTCTTCATCTGGTTATAAAAGCCAAGCCTGGTTTATTTCGTAATTTTTTTAAAAAAATCAGGGGTATATTGGTCATTTAACACAATCTGACGGAAAAACTAACAACTCTCGGCTTTGGGTGGTTGCGCGCTAACGGAATGGTTATAATGGGTGATTTAAAATAATTTCCTCTATAACGGGTGGTTCCACTAAAAATCGGCCCTTTAATGAATGGTTTCCCGTAATTTTCTCAACATTTTTTGGTAATTCTGTGCATGTGCGAATTTATTTATAATATGGTGCATATTTATACTCGGGTATACTCTTATTTGTAATATGGTGCATAGCCATATTCTCGGTTCACACTTATTTGTAACTTTGATGCAAAAACTAGGCAACGTCACTCAACAATGTCAACACAAAATATCGGTGGGTCAATGTGACCGATATAAGTGGTGCACATTTATTTTGGGGTGTATAAATGTGCATCATATTACACATACATGTGCATCATAATTGTGATGAATATTTGTGCACCACAGTGCATATAAACTAGTGCAAGTTGTAACACCCCTAAATCTGAACCCATTTGGAAAGGTATTACCGCCAGTGACCCCAGTGTTCCTTACCGAGATCACCCAAGGCTTTACCGGATTAAATACAATTTAAGGCATACAATGATACATAATGATCAAAGTATCCAAATCAAAACATCAATCAAATGAAACATGAGTTACGGGATTACAACCCAATCCCGAATAGGCCAAACACAGAGTTCAAACAAAGTACATCGGAAGACTAATAAAAGATTTTACAAACAGGGTTGTGATCGTAATGATCACCTGCCCAAGGATCTCAACCTGATTAAAAGCAATTATTAAAACATCCAAAAACAACCGTCGTCTTCATAGTCAATCTAGTCTCCTCAAATCTTCACTCTATCTGATGTGCCGAATCGAACGGATGACACCAGCCCACATGCGGAGAACAATGTTCGTGGGTTAGTCTACTTGAATAGACTAGCAAGGGTAAAAAGCAGAATGGTTTGAAGCAGTTGTATTAGGTTAGACTCTTCGTTCCTCGAATGATAATCGAGTATGCTTGTCAACCACCATACTCCTACTGGAATGAACAAGAGGTATGCACAAGAGAAGATTATGGAAGACTGAATCTTCACAGAAATCCACTCGAAACGAGACTCCAAGAGATTGAGTCTTTAATGAAATATGATAAATCTGGAATGATTACAGGATCATACAACACTGATTTAAAAGTTGACTGAGATGTTTCGGTTCACGACCAACCTCATCGCACACAGCGAATCCAGATTGGAAAGAGAACGTACTATGATCAAAGTCGAGACGAGTTTTCCTAGCTGCACTATAACTTAGCTGCACTACTCGCCCAAGGTATATTAATCATGTGCACTCGGGCACTTATCTTATTTAATTCCAAAATGAGCATTACGCTATAAGCTTTTACATCTCCACACAAGAGATATCAGATCTCCTCACAAGAGATATCAGATCTCCTCACAAGAGATATCAGATCTCCTCACAAGAGTTATAGAAGGGATGAACCCTGGAAGATTTGGCACTAGCGAAGTGCGCCTACCCTGAAAGGGTATGGTCATGACCAAAGAGAAAGTACTGGGGATGAACCACCAAGTACCAGTTATAAAGAAATAGCTAAACCCCCTCAAGGTACATAGCGTTCCTAGCCACTAGTGCTAACTAAACAGTATAGCACAACAACAGTTACTGGATAAATCCACATAAAGGCCCAAAAGGTGATCACAGATAATAGCGTTGTTCTAACAGATATACAACTTATTATATGATTTTCAAAACAGTTTAACAAAACCGTTTCCAGACAAACAGAATATTCATTCCAAATTAATTACTCAGATAAACTACTGATAATTAATGTAAATATGGAACGAATGAGCAAGAGCGAACCGCCACTTGCCTTAATCCGCAGAATAGTCTAATGACGTCACTGGATTCCGGGCTCGACACGGTATAGTTCCGACAGCACAACAACCTTCGAGTCGACCCATAAAAGGAACCCTAAGTTAGATCCGACATAAACAGTACGAATCTAAACACGGCGAAAGAATACGAAAGGAAAGACGCCACGACGACAACCAACCAAGCCAAAGCCACGAAGGCATTCTGGGCACTGGCGGCGGTCGCCGTTCTTGGCGGCGGTCGCCGTCTTCATCACGGCGGTCGCCGTGACGAACTCAGACGACGCAGAACGAGAGAAGTCTCACCCCAAAACACGAGTGATTTGGCCTCCCTCGACTTGCTTTGGCTTCTAACCTCCAAGGCTAACCAAAAGCTTCACAAAGGCACTCTGGAAACACACCATAACACCTCCGACGAGCACAAGAAAACCGACGAAACTCAACTCACTTTGAGGGAGAATTTTGGCAGCGATTCGGGGTTGTAGATGACCCAAAACCCATGCCCAAGCTCCTCTATATATAGGCAAACCCCAAGGAGTACCCATCAAACCCTAAGACGCGGCAAACGACGCAACGGCGCGCCTCGAACGACGCCGGCGACCGACGGGCAATGCCCACTGGACAATCACGGCGGTCGCCGTGATTTTGCCTGCGGCAGGCACACGGCGGTCGCCGTAAATGCGGCAGTCGCCGTCGCTAGGCCTGTCGCGGCCAGCTAGAAGCTGATACGCTGACTTCTCGGGCCCAACCACGGCGGTCGCCGTTTCTCCCTTTTCCCGCCCATTCAGCTTTGAACGAACATGACGTTAAACCGGGATAAAAATTATCGTACGCGAACGACAATTAAACTCCAAGGCATGATGTCTGTATATTATTTCACTGAGAAAAATATTACAGATACAGAGCACATTATAGAATGTCTCAAACTACCTGAATTAAATCCGATGTACACAACGGGTACTCAGGAAATTTCCAAAATTCCCAAAATAACCTTACAAAAAATACGGGGTATCACACAAGTCTCGTAGTATTCACATGATTTTTAATAAGATTACGTAATATTGTGATCTTTATATATAGTATTTGAAATTTAAATAAAAAATATGTTAAAAATTATATAGTCAAAAATATAATTATAAAGAATAATAAAAATATAAAAATGTATCTTGCCAACTCACATTTTTATTTCTAATAACAATAAAATTTAGAAAGAAAAAAAGAACATGTAGTGGGGCATGGTAGTGGGACATGTGTTCAATGAAGACGATGTCATGTGGCACAATTTCTAACAAAGAGATGGACTCTCCTTTATATTGTAATTAGACTTGATCAAATACGGGTTTGGGCAAGCCGAGTTATACCTGTTTTCTAGCTCGTATACGGGTTGGCCCATGCCAGGCCCGCTATTCAGGTTGTTAAGCATGTTCGTACTCGTCCGGGTGTCCGGGTCGGCCCGCGGGCTGCCTGTTTTCTGCATTTTTTTCTTTTAAAATGACTTTTTAAATGTTTATGCAAAAATTAAAAACTCACAGAATAACAAGTTGCTTAATAAAAAACCAAATATACATGTTCATTCATCTCTAATTCCACAAGTATGTAAAGAGTAAAATATTATTGGAATTCAACACTCAACGATAAGCATAATAAACTAATTTATCAATTACAAGTTTAAAACACCTGAAAGTGAATAAAGTGATTCATTCGTTCTTCATGCTAAGCGGCGAAAATGAATCTATAAAAAATTGGCATATATATGAGGAAAAAAAACAAGGTATTATAGTAAGATCCAAAAAGTAGATTTACGGAGCATGACAAGATTTGGAATATAAAAAAACTTACATTCCTTTGAAGGCAATGGGTTTTTTGACCTTCAATCCCTTAGATTTTTTCTTAACCGGTATCATTGAGGACTTCGCCTCTTTTGATTTTGACTTCACTGGACTTATGGATGTCGGACGCTTCCTCGATTTCTCGTCTTTGCCATACTTCACTTTTTACCTTTTCGCTTAACTTCATCTATGTGCTTCTTCTTCTTCCGCTCCTCCGTGTCATCATCTTTCTTCTTCCTCTTCCCTCCATTCAACTTTCTTGGACTTCAATCTTTACCGCCTCTTAGAATTGTCATATATTTTAAAGGTTTTTTCGCATGTTAAAATGTTGGCGAAAATGTGGGATGATAATAGAGAATGAACAACAATGAAAATTTCATAGATTTAGAGGGCAGTTATCGAGGACGGTTTAGGACGCTTCAAGCTTGATGGAGAATGGACAACAATGGTTGTTTGAGGATTTTCAAGAATTTTGGAGGGAAGTTGATTGCAGTTTTTTTTGCTAAAGAAATGACTTTTAATTTCCACAATTGTGATCATTTTACTAATCCAAAACAACCAAAGTAAAAGATAAATTGGAAAATAAATTTACCTTTTTCTAGAAATTCGAATTGTAGGATTTGGGCACTCATGCAATTTATTTGGACTATTTTACCCCTAGGAAGAGTATCCATATAATAAAAATAATGGTTGAGTGTTATTTGGCAAAAAATGGGCCAAATCTTGCAACATAATATTTGTTTTGGGGTAAAAAATGCTCATTCCTCAATAATATATCTATTAATTAAGAGAAGAAGTACAAAAAAAGTTGGCCTAGTGATTGAGAGCATAGTTAACCTTCAAAAGATCTTGGATTCAAAATCTCCATAGCTTTTTTTCCCCTTTCGGTTTCATTTATCTTTTAGTTAACTTAACTTTTAATTGTACTAGTCTTCATAACTCAAACTTTTTTAACTTTTATCTTATATTATGTATATAACATTGTTCTTTCAATATGTAAGCCCAATTTCTCTTTTAGAAAATTTTAACTTTAACTATTTTCCTTGTACTAGTTTTTAATATGTGAAGCCCTTTTCTATTTCTTTGAGTAAAATACGTTTTTTTTCTTATATTATGTATATAACATTTTTCAATTTAATTTCATTTGATATGTGAGCCAAAAAAAATTGAAATTGAATTTTTTATTTTATTTCTTCCTTATATTCTTTATGGGGATTATTTTTCATTTTGGATATAAATGATTTTTTTTCTTGTATAATTTGTATATCATAAATCTAATTCTTCAAAGAAAAGCAAAATTCTAATTTGCACATAAAAAAGTGATTTGATTTTATCTTTATTTGTTTATATAGTTATCTTATACAATATTTCCCTATTAATTTATACTTCTACCTTGATTTTTTAACTCTAGAATTATTCAAACTTTATTTTTATACTTCTAAGAACTTACTTTATATTTTGCCCCAGGACCCACTAAATTTTTGAACTGACCCTACATTTACGTTTTATATGTTCGTCATGGGTCTTCTAAGATTTTTTTTATAATTTTTGTGTATAATTAGATATAAATATTATCGTGTTTACATTTTATCTTGCTTCTTATAAATTAAGGGAAGTTTATTTCAAGAATACAAGTTTTTGGGGTGATGCTATATCCTAACACAAACTCGATCAATACTCAATGATAGTATAGAAAAAGAATATAATTTAGGTGTGATAGTTTGTTCGAAAGAGAACTTGATGGTTACTTAGACTTACTTCCAACTCCCAAATCCATGGCATTAGTTTACACATGGTGATGTGGTTATAAGGACCTTCCAAAGCTAGTTTTAAAAGAAGTCTTGGAAAACTCATGATGACAACACACGACTTGTACAAGTCATCCTTTTGTCATTAAGATGCCAAGGTTTAGAGATCACGCGTCGGCTTGTGTTGCTAATGTTGGATTCCGAGCTCGACATTTTCTTCAGATCACCCATCTCGGAAATGGCTCAACCCATCTATGCTCACCTTCTTCATTTGTATAAATATGATATTCCTAATGGCGGAGCCATGAAATATTTAAAGGGGGTATAGGCAGGGGCGGACGTATGATTTCGCTCTAGTGAAGGCTAAAATCCTATATGGCTATAATCAACTTTAATGTAACATATAAAATATTAAAAGTCATTTTTTTTATTCTTAATAAATTTATAACTCATCAAGATCAATCTCAACCTCACAATTAGACGAATTCAGAAAACTTAGTGAATTCTCTGAGTTGGATAAGAACTTAATCCTGAATTTAATATTTTAGAGTTTTGTAAATTACTAATACATACAAACTATTTCTCCATTTATGTAGTAACTACATTTTAATGATACGATATAGTAGTAAATATATTATTTAATCTCTTTCAGTAAGAGAATTAAAAACAATAAAAAATCATTTAATAAAAATAAAGAATATACGCTAACAATACTATGTAACATACAAGAGAGAAATAAAAGGAAGTATTCATTTAGTAAAAATAAAGGGTACACTAACAGTACCATACATGAAAGAAACAAAATGAAAAAAAAAAGAGGAGAGTGGGTGACAAGATTCGAAACATAGACCTTTTAATATACTTAAAGCTAGAAGAGGACACTTTACCACTATGCTATAAGCCTTTCTTAAATACACCTACATTTTTTTTCCAGAGGGGGCTACAGCCCTCACTGGGCACAAGGTAGCTCCGCCCCTAGGCACAGACTTGTAGTCGTAGATATTGACGGATCGTGGAAATAAGGTGACCAACTGAATATTACTATTATTAAGTATAGAATTTGAATGATATAATTATTCTCATTTCTAATTATTTTACATGTAATTATCTTTTTCTCTTTTATATATAGATAGTCTTACATGTAGTTTTGATTATAGCTAGTTTATTTAAACTATTTTATATATACCTATACAATATTTATTTTCTTTATTTTTTGGGGTAAGAATAGTTAATTAAAATTGTATTTATGTGATCCAATTTTCATATGACACATATTGTTTGTTTTTAAATCCTAATTTTAAATTCTCCCTTCAATTATCCCTTAATAAAAGACTAAGTTTCTATAGATAATATAAAATAGTTAAAAATGAGAATATATGTTAAAGTGGTTAAAATCAAGTGATGGTGGGAAAAAATCAAATGTTGCTAAAGTAGGTAATGAATAATATAGTTAATAAATTAGATATACAAAATAGTTAATATTGACTTTTCTACTATGAGGTGGGGAGGAAAAAAAATCAATTGGTTTTGGCGGGTCTAAGGTTCGGACAGTGGTTCATGTGTACAAATTGGACCAGTTAGGCTAAATTTTGTATTTGTTTACAATGTGATTTACAAAATATATATCTCCAACTACAGTGAAGGGGGAGGACACATGACCCGTTGCCCCCCTAACTCCTCCAAAACCAATTGTAAATCAAGTGTTGCTAAAGTAGGTAATGAATAATATAGTTAATAAATTAGATATACAAAATAGTTAATATTGAAATTTTTACATTGAGGCGGGAAGGAAAAAAAATCCATTGGTTTTGGCGAGTCTAAGGTTTAGACAGTGGTGCATGTGTACAAATTGGACCAGTTGGGCTAAATTTTGTGTTTGTTTACAATGTGATTAACAAAATATATATCTCCAGCTAGAGGGGGGGGGGGGGGGGGGGGCACATGACCCCGCTGCCTCCCCCCAACTCCGCCTCTTGATATTCAAGCCTATGAAGCCTGAAGAGAACCCAAGGCCCAACGCCTCAACCTCAGCGCCGCTCGTCTCACCCCATGTTGTGCCGATGACGCGCACTCAAACCAACTAACTTGGTGGTACTTGATGCGTTATCGTCTCCTAAATGCATCGTCGGAGTGGATCTAGGTAGAAGACGGGTCGAACTCCTCCAATCTCCCAAAACCGAAAGCAAAACCAAGCCAATGGCGTGGCTTCGGTGCTTGGATGAAGGTCTTGGCAATAGCCGAGAATCTTGTGGGTGAAGGCTTGCGCACAAGGACGGAGAGGGCTAGGACGGAGCGCACACGCGAGGGAAGATGGCCGGTGAACGCGGCGGCGATGGTGGCTCGGTTGAGCTCGAAGGGACTTAGGCGGTAGCAAGGCTCGGCGACAGCAAAGTCTAACTTCAATTCAACGTGCCCATAAAATTACAAGGGTTTGGCTATTAGAAGCCTACAACTCGGCCATGGGCCTCAAACAAGCACTTGGGCCGGCTCTCTTAGGCACAAGAGAGGCCCGCACCCCAAAATAGAAAGTTGCCAAAAGAAGAAACTTCTAAACATAGAAAATGCTAAGAATAGAAACTTTCTACAATTAGTAACTTGGTGGTACTTGATGCGTTATCGTCTCCTAAATGCATCGTCGGAGTGGATCTAGGTAGAAGACGGGTCGAACTCCTCCAATCTCCCAAAACCGAAAGCAAAACCAAGCCAATGGCGTGGCTTCGGTGCTTGGATGAAGGTCTTGGCAATAGCCGAGAATCTTGTGGGTGAAGGCTTGCGCACAAGGACGGAGAGGGCTAGGACGGAGCGCACACGCGAGGGAAGATGGCCGGTGAACGCGGCGGCGATGGTGGCTCGGTTGAGCTCGAAGGGACTTAGGCGGTAGCAAGGCTCGGCGACAGCAAAGTCTAACTTCAATTCAACGTGCCCATAAAATTACAAGGGTTTGGCTATTAGAAGCCTACAACTCGGCCATGGGCCTCAAACAAGCACTTGGGCCGGCTCTCTTAGGCACAAGAGAGGCCCGCACCCCAAAATAGAAAGTTGCCAAAAGAAGAAACTTCTAAACATAGAAAATGCTAAGAATAGAAACTTTCTACAATTAGTAACATATTAAAAATAGAAACTGCTAAGAAAGGAACCCGCTAAGGAAGAAAACTACTAAAAATAGCAAGTGTCTCAAAATGTCTCGAAACTGGCATATGAACTTCAGAATGCCAAAAATAGTCGAACATCTCAAAGTGTGCCGAGGCAATATCAAGGAGCCTCGCAGTTGGCCGCAGCTTGGCCAATGATGGCGAAGAGGACGACCCTAGGCACGCTGGGGGGGGCACATGACCCCGCTGCCTCCCCCTAACTCCGCCTCTTGATATTCAAGCCAATGAAGCCTGAAGAGAACCCAAGGCCCAACGCCTCAACCTCAGCGCCGCTCGTCTCACCCCATGTTGTGCCGATGACGCGCACTCAAACCAACTAACTTGGTGGTACTTGATGCGTTATCGTCTCCTAAATGCATCGTCGGAGTGGATCTAGGTAGAAGACGGGTCGAACTCCTCCAATCTACCAAAACCGAAAGCAAAACCAAGCCAATGGCGTGGCTTCGGTGCTTGGATGAAGGTCTTGGCAATGGCCGAGAATCTTGTGGGTGAAGGCTTGCGCACAAGGACGGAGAGGGCTAGGACGGAGCGCACACGCGAGGGAAGATGGCCGGTGAACGCGGCGGCGATGGTGGCTCGGTTGAGCTCGAAGGGACTTGGGCGGTAGCAAGGCTCGGCGACAGCAAAGTCTAACTTCAATTCAACGTGCCCATAAAATTACAAGGGTTTGGCTATTAGAAGCCTACAACTCGGCCATGGGCCTCAAACAAGCACTTGGGCCGACTCTCTTAGGCACAAGAGAGGCCCGCACCCCAAAATAGAAAGTTGCCAAAAGAAGAAACTTCTAAACATAGAAAATGCTAAGAATAGAAACTTTCTACAATTAGTAACATATTAAAAATAGAAACTGCTAAGAAAGGAACCCGCTAAGGAAGAAAACTACTAAAAATAGCAAGTGTCTCAAAATGTCTCGAAACTGGCATATGAACCTCAGAATGCCAAAAATAGTCGAACATCTCAAAGTGTGCCGAGGCAATATCAAGGAGCCTCGCAGTTGGCCGCAGCTTGGCCAATGATGGCGAAGAGGACGACCCTAGGCACGCTGGGGGGGCACATGACCCCGCTGCCTCCCCCCAACTCCGCCTCTTGATATTCAAGCCTATGAAGCCTGAAGAGAACCCAAGGCCCAACGCCTCAACCTCAGCGCCGCTCGTCTCACCCCATGTTGTGCCGATGACGCGCACTCAAACCAACTAACTTGGTGGTACTTGATGCGTTATCGTCTCCTAAATGCATCGTCGGAGTGGATCTAGGTAGAAGACGGGTCGAACTCCTCCAATCTCCCAAAACCGAAAGCAAAACCAAGCCAATGGCGTGGCTTCGGTGCTTGGATGAAGGTCTTGGCAATGGCCGAGAATCTTGTGGGTGAAGGCTTGCGCACAAGGACGGAGAGGGCTAGGACGGAGCGCACACGCGAGGGAAGATGGCCGGTGAACGCGGCGGCGATGGTGGCTCGGTTGAGCTCGAAGGGACTTAGGCGGTAGCAAGGCTCGGCGACAGCAAAGTCTAACTTCAATTCAACGTGCCCATAAAATTACAAGGGTTTGGCTATTAGAAGCCTACAACTCGGCCATGGGCCTCAAACAAGCACTTGGGCCGGCTCTCTTAGGCACAAGAGAGGCCCGCACCCCAAAATAGAAAGTTGCCAAAAGAAGAAACTTCTAAACATAGAAAATGCTAAGAATAGAAACTTTCTACAATTAGTAACATATTAAAAATAGAAACTGCTAAGAAAGGAACCCGCTAAGGAAGAAAACTACTAAAAATAGCAAGTGTCTCAAAATGTCTCGAAACTGGCATATGAACTTCAGAATGCCAAAAATAGTCGAACATCTCAAAGTGTGCCGAGGCAATATCAAGGAGCCTCGCAGTTGGCCGCAGCTTGGCCAATGATGGCGAAGAGGACGACCCTAGGCACGCTGGGGGGGCACATGACCCCGCTGCCTCCCCCTAACTCCGCCTCTTGATATTCAAGCCAATGAAGCCTGAAGAGAACCCAAGGCCCAACGCCTCAACCTCAGCGCCGCTCGTCTCACCCCATGTTGTGCCGATGACGCGCACTCAAACCAACTAACTTGGTGGTACTTGATGCGTTATCGTCTCCTAAATGCATCGTCGGAGTGGATCTAGGTAGAAGACGGGTCGAACTCCTCCAATCTACCAAAACCGAAAGCAAAACCAAGCCAATGGCGTGGCTTCGGTGCTTGGATGAAGGTCTTGGCAATGGCCGAGAATCTTGTGGGTGAAGGCTTGCGCACAAGGACGGAGAGGGCTAGGACGGAGCGCACACGCGAGGGAAGATGGCCGGTGAACGCGGCGGCGATGGTGGCTCGGTTGAGCTCGAAGGGACTTGGGCGGTAGCAAGGCTCGGCGACAGCAAAGTCTAACTTCAATTCAACGTGCCCATAAAATTACAAGGGTTTGGCTATTAGAAGCCTACAACTCGGCCATGGGCCTCAAACAAGCACTTGGGCCGACTCTCTTAGGCACAAGAGAGGCCCGCACCCCAAAATAGAAAGTTGCCAAAAGAAGAAACTTCTAAACATAGAAAATGCTAAGAATAGAAACTTTCTACAATTAGTAACATATTAAAAATAGAAACTGCTAAGAAAGGAACCCGCTAAGGAAGAAAACTACTAAAAATAGCAAGTGTCTCAAAATGTCTCGAAACTGGCATATGAACCTCAGAATGCCAAAAATAGTCGAACATCTCAAAGTGTGCCGAGGCAATATCAAGGAGCCTCGCAGTTGGCCGCAGCTTGGCCAATGATGGCGAAGAGGACGACCCTAGGCACGCTGGGGGGGCACATGACCCCACTGCCTCCCCCTAACTCCGCCTCTTGATATTCAAGCCTATGAAGCCTGAAGAGAACCCAAGGCCCAACGCCTCAACCTCAGCGCCGCTCGTCGTACCCCATGTTGCGCCGATGACGCGCACTCAAACCAACTAACTTGGTGGTACTTGATGCGTTATCGTCTCCTAAATGCGTCGTCGGAGTGGATCTAGGTAGAAGACGGGTCGAACTCCTCCAATCTCCCAAAACCGAAAGCAAAACCAAGCCAATGGCGTGGCTTCGGTGCTTGGATGAAGGTCTTGGCAATGGCCGAGAATCTCGTGGGTGAAGGCTTGTGCACAAGGACGGAGAGGGCTAGGATGGAGCGCACACGCGAGGGAAGATGGCCGGCGAACGCGGCGGCGATGGTGGCTCGGTTGAGCTCGAAGGGACTTAGGCGGGAGCAAGGCTCGACGACAGTAAAGTCTAACTTCAATTCAACGTGCCCATAAAATTACAAGGGTTTGGCTATTAGAAGCCTACAACTCGGCCATGGGCCTCAAACAAGCACTTGGGCCGGCTCTCTTAGGCACAAGAGAGGCCCGCACCCCAAAATAGAAAGTTGCCAAAAGAAGAAACTTCTAAACATAGAAAATGCTAAGAATAGAAACTTTCTACAATTAGTAACATATTAAAAATAGAAACTGCTAAGAAAGGAACCCGCTAAGGAAGAAAACTACTAAAAATAGCAAGTGTCTCAAAATGTCTCGAAACTGGCATATGAACCTCAGAATGCCAAAAAATAGTCGAACATCTCAAAGTGTGCCGAGGCAATATCAAGGAGCCTCGCAGTTGGCCGTAGCTTGGCCAATGATGGCGAAGAGGACGACCCTAGGCACGCTGGGAAAGGCGCGGCTGTCGCGTGCCATGCCCTTGGTCGTGATGGACTGTGTGGCCTGGGCAATGGCCTTGGCTCTGGTGATCGGGCCTTTGGTTCTGACACTCAGCATGTCATCCTTTTGGGCCTCCATCAATGTCACGACCGGGGGTGTATCACTCTCCCCTTCTTGGCCTCGAATCATCCCCGATTCGTCAATGTCAACGTTCGGGGGCACATACGGGGTCAAGTCAACCACGTTGAAAGTGGCGTGCACTTCATAGTCGTCAGGCAGCTCGAGCTTGTAGGCATTGTGGCCAAATGCCTCGAGGACTCGGAATGGGCCATCGCCGCGAGGATCCAGGTTGTTGCGACGTCTGGCGGGAAAGCGCTCCTTGCGCATGTGGACCCAAACAAGGTCACCGGGCGCAAAAGTGAGGCGGCGCCGGCTATTGTTGGCCTTGTGCTCATACTGTCCCATTCGCCGCTCCAGCTGCTCCTTGGTCCTGGCGTGCAGCTCTTGGATGAACGCAGCCCGATCCGCGGCCTGGAGGTTATCGCCGTCGCGGAGAGGATGTGGAGTGAGGTCCAGCGGTGTGAGCGGGTTTTGACCATAGACGACCTGAAACGGACTGAGGCACGTCGCCGAATGCACTGACCTGTTATAAGAGAACTCAACACAAGAAAGTAAGTCCTCCCAACGGCGCGGGTTGGATTTAAGCATGGCTCTAAGTAGGGTCCCTAAGGTGCGGTTGGTCACCTCAGTCTGTCCATCGGTCTAGGGGTGGTATCTAGTGGAAAATAGGAGCTTAGTACCCAGCTTACCCCACAATGTCCTCCAGAAATGACTCACAAATTTCACATCCCGGTCACTCACAATCGACCTAGGTATCCCATGCAATCGCACGACATGCTCAAAAAAAGGCTAGCTATGTCCGAAGCATTGTTGGTTTGCCTACAAGGGATAAAATGAGCCATCTTGGAGAAACGATCTACAACCACAAATATAGAGTCCCTCCCCTTCTTAGACATCGGCAATCCCATCACAAAATCCATAGATAAATCCTCTCAGGGGGCCGAATGTACAAGTAAGGGTGTATACAAGGAGAGGCTCGACCTAGACTTGGCTCTATGGCATGTCACACATGCATTGATAAACCTAGTCACCTGTCGGGAAATATAAGGCCAATAAAAATGTTCCTTAAGCGCAACTACAGTCTTAGCTATCCCAAAATGACCACGGCCCTCATGTGCCTCCTGTATGAGTAGAGCCCTAATAGAGGATTGGGGAATACACAACTTTCCAACCCGAAACAAATACCCATCATCCAAACATATCCCTCAAACTCACCCCGAGATGCGCATGTCTCATAAATAGTCTTAAAAAAATTAGGGGTTTTTGTAGGAAACCACCCGTTATATGACCAATTTTGCATGAAACCACCCGTTATATCGATATTTATTTTAAACCACCCAATTATCTATCTCCGTTAACGCAAAGCCACCCAGAGCCATTTGCCGTCAACTTTTCCGTTTAAATGTATAAAATGTCCCTTTTGCCCTCATGGCAAATATTACGAAATTGCCATTGTCTTCAACCTTGGACTGGCACTATTCATGCATATGTAATTCGGCTCGGTGGTGGCTCGTCGGTACGACTCCAGGTGCGAGACTATAGGGATTTTGAAGGGGACGAGAAGATGGTTCCAATGGTGGCGTTAATTTCGGCGGTGGGGCACGATGGTGGCCGAAAAACGCTAAGAACAGCCGATGTCGAGGTTTGGTAGAGTTCGTGGATTCTCGGTTGAAATTGGATGAATTGGGAGGTAAATCGAAGGGGTATATATAGGGCTTTTGAAACATTAACAACCCTCGACACAATCCCGTGATCCATTCCTCCCAATTCAATCTGGTGTAATCGAATTTCGAAGAAATTCAATTCGTTGTTTGCGACGGAGCTTTGGATTCTCGGACAAATCTCGGGGATCTTGCCCACATTTAATCCAAATTGATTGAGGAATTGAATTCCCCAAATCTTCCTCTTCAATGCCCGATGTTTAATTCGAAGATTCGAGTCGAAGTCGGGCGTGAAATCTCCATTAAAATGGAGCCTCTATTTTAATGGTGAGCCAAGAGTTCGAGGTTCGAGGGGTTGGGCTCGTCCATTGGGGAACGAGACGGTAGTGCTGTCGGCGCTGGGACTCGCGCCCAAGGGGACAGTGGACGTTCACGAGATGTTGTTCAAGACCGCCGATTACCTCATACGAGATGTAACGTGGCCGAAATATGCAATGCAAATATCGTTGAATGGCCTAGTCAAAGTAAAAGTCCTAACAACCTACTAAACAGATGTATAGAAAGCAAGTAAGGGTCGAACCCACATGGAAGATCTGATGAAGTATGCAATTATGATTAACAAGTAACAGGGAAAGGGGGTTTTGGTTATCAAGCATAGCAAAGTAAACAGGTTTAGTTGACTTGAGAATATGATTGGGGAAGTAGTTCCACTAGAACGAGATCCACAATACAGAGATGTAATTTGATCACAGAAATCTATTAAATCCAAGTTCTTTCACTATTCTTATGGTTATTCCCACCCTGATCTTGATTAACTACCAATTCAGACAGTTATTGATAGTACTTACTACAATATCAATGAAAGAAAACCTTACCACTAATAAAGCAATAGCAATGCACACAAGGATATATGATACATGCAAATAGAAGAAAACCTTACTACTTAACATGCAAATGATTCTCACTCACAGTTGCGCACTCGTATTTCACTATATGCAACAATCGTGTATGCTACTAGATATGCACTCGTATTCCACTATATGCAAACCCTAGCAATTGATAAATATTACTCAACCTAGTTGATCAGGCTATGAAGAATAACAATGAATCAATATTCAATATAACCAAGAGAATCAAACCAACACATATAAGAATAGGAACAAGGAATAGAAATCTCACAAACACATCAACTGTATTGCTTCAAACGTCTAGTAGAACAAAGGGAAATTAGTGCTCCATTCAGATGCAAATGAAACCCTAATGAGAAAGAAAACAACGATGCTAAAAGTCTGATGTAAAGTGTCTGCCTCTTAACCTAGAAAGAGGTCTTAAATAGGCTTAGGAAATAAGTTTAACCTAACAAAAATAGCAAGGGAAATAAAAATAATAGAAATAAGAAAGTCCGAAAATGCATAAAAGGAAATAATGTCTTCTGGCCGCGAGGCGTTACGTGTGCCCACCGCGGGGCGGTGAGATCCACCGCGGGGCGGTAGCTTTTTCTGGCGCGACCAGCTCTTCTCTGAGACCCACCGCCGGGTCGCGGTGGCTCTGGCGCGGGGCGGTGACAGTTCGCCCACTCCTTTCTTCAGCTCTTCTTCTTCTCATCTGCTCTTCTATACTACCAAGTGTTGGTAGCCTTCTCCAATTAGTCTTTAAGCGGATCCTCATCCATCTTCATCATCTCCATCTAAGCTGTAAATCCCTGGATATCTTTAATTCTCTCCACATCTTCTGGATTACAGACTTAGCCTCAAATCTGATCATAAACTCCTCCAAATAATGCTAATAATTGTTAGTAAAGGTGCATGAAATGACACCTATCAAATTCCCCCATACTTAGACCTTTACTCGTCCCGAGTAAGCTAATGATAAACCTACTCCCTCAATCAAACACCAAGGCCTCAGGAAGTACAAGAAAATATGACACCAGCAACTACAATATCTCAACCATCAGCTCCAGACAACCAAAACAAGTGATGCAAAGATTATTCTAATCCTAACTCCAATCTAGCTCCTTATCGCTCCAGAGTGGCCTACCCGAGTCCTCCTTATGACTCCCCTTCTTATGACGCCGACCTCCAGAATGATCCTAAAATCACTCTTTTTTCTTTACGCTCATTTTGTCCAGGCGCCCTCTCGGGTTTTCACATAGCCACTCATTTCATTTTGCTAGATATCTCACAAATACTCGCATCACTCCAGCCCATTTTTGCACTGGTCTATACCAGTCGGACTATCTGCTTTTTACCTGAACCGCCCTTTTGGGTTTTCAGCTCATCCCAGGATTTTGATTGCCTTTTCACATCTTTTTGGCTTTTTCGTTTTTTTTTTATAGAAATACTTGAATGAAAATTACAGAAAACAAAGCTATGTACACTAGCTAGCTAGACAGTACAGTCTAAATCCCTCCCCCATACTTAAATCGAACATTGTCCTCAATGTAGAGAAGAGAACAACAAATGAAATAGGGGAAGGAAAAATAAACTCACTGTGGGCCAGATGGTGGTGGTGGTGGGAACCTCCCAAAGTAGTCCCTCATATGAGCGTCCATAGCATCCAGACGCTCATCTACATCAGCACGGAACTGGGTCTGCCAAGTATGCAGACCGGTCTCTACTCGGGTGTTCTAGTGAGTCTGCTGTACCGAGAATGCATCAAATCTTGCGTACAACTCCTGCCAAGGTGTGGCAGGACCATAAGAAGATGAAGGCGCATCAAACTGGGTAGGCAGAGGAGCATCCTCACCCACAGAGTCAGCAGCAGCAACACCAGCACTAGGGCCCTCTCCAAACGGATCCGAAGGAGTAGCAACAGGGGTAGCATCAGCCATAACTCTGCTATCACTGGGAATCCACCATCCCGCAAATGAAGGGGAATAAGTGAAAACCCGAGGAAGAATCAGAATATGACCATCGTATGAAGACCAAACTAAATCACCATCCTTGCCCAATGGCTTCAGCATCGAGCATACTCTCATGTGCGCCATGTCATACACCGCATGAGCAACAGGCCGAGGAATACGATCAGTGACAATAATCTCAGCACAAAGAAGGGTGATCAAACCACCCCCACAGATATCACGTGGCACACCATCACGAATCCTCTTCAAGGAACTCAAAAAAAGACTAGCCCAACACGGGGTGTACGTAACAATAGACAAGATGCTCAAAAACCATTGGAAGTCCTTCAGAGGGACCTTACCATCATCAGCATGGCCAAAGAAATCTCTCATCAACACCTTGTGGATCAACCTTAAGCAAGGGTTCACCAACTTCGAATTCACCTCCTGACCCTTCTTGAACTTCCTATGCGTGGCAGCCTCCCAAAACTCCATCATATCCGTCTCAATCAGACCACCAGACCACCCATCAGACGGTTCCTTTATAATGCCCAGGGCACCACGAATCTCCTCAGCAGACAAAGCATACTCACGACCATTATACGTGAACGTGATCTTCGTCAACCTCTTGTCGGCGGAACCATCAGAATACCTCTTAACAGAGGCGATGAACTGGTAGCATAGCTCGGGGTAAGCATCAGCGGACTTGTTCAGGAAGGTCCCCAGGCCACACTCTGCTAAACAAAGAGATACACACTCCAACATACCAAACTCAATCAACGTTGGCTTGTCAAAGAACTTAGTAGCCAACACATTCCTCTCCTTCACAATGTTATACACCTCATTCTCATCCCTCGTAGAGACCTGCTTCCTACCTCTAGGTGCCATAAGTAATGAATTGAGATGCTCAAAACAAAGGGCGACCAAAGAGGATTTACAAACGAGCGAAAAACACACAGCCTGGTAGTCTCGCCGCGGGGCGGTGGACGAGTCGCCGGGTCGCGGTGGGGTAACTGGGACTTCACGCCGGGTCGCGGTGGGGGTCGTCGCGGGGCGGTGGCAGGCGACGCGGTGGTGGGCGACGCGAGGCGGCGGGGTTTGTGTTTGGCTCTTTTATGAGGCTAAACTCAAGGTTAATGTAATTGGAGGCTGGATTCGGACCAAGAACAAGAGGGATTGGTAGGAAAATGGGGGAATGGCTTGGAAAAGCTTGAGAGGGGTGTTGGGTATGGAGGGTTTGTGAGAGTGGAGGCTAGGTTAGGGAAGGGAAAAGGAAGAAGGGTTAATGGGCCGGTTATGTACATTGGCCCAAAGAGAAAACTCGGCCAAAAGGGGCCCAATCTGTCAATTTCTTATGTACCACTGATTTTTTTTTCAGAGTGGAGGAAATATACCAGACATCCACCGCGGGGCGACGGACTTGTCACCGGGTCGCGGTGAGGTAATTGGGAGCACCGTCTCCTCTCCATTTACTTTCATACCTGAAATGTTAGTGACAGGCGAACGAAACAAAGCAAAAGGAATTATGGAATTAATCTAGGAGAAAAGAAAAATTAAGGAAAACTACCTCGGGTTGCCTCCCGGACAGCGCCTTAGTTAACGTCATTGGCTCGACGTACTTCAAATCAACTACCACCTAGAACAGGATCCCTTCAGAATCCTCCTAACTGTCTCCTCCTGCTGGAACTTCCCATGGAAAGGCTTGAACCTTAGACCATGCTCCCTCTTGGCCGTTGACTCCATAATTGCTTCATTTGGAGCTTCTCCCCCATACTTAGAGCGATGTGGGGGCCGATATGGCTCAACCTGATCATGCTGCACGACACTAGATGAAGGCTTACTTCCTTGTATGGTTAGTGCAGGGGGGCAAGTGCCCAAAGTAGATGGAGTAGATTCTCCTATGACATCAAGTAAGACATCGTGCTCATGCAAATCAAAAGGTTCAGCAATAGCAGAATATTCAACTATGGTCTCTACTGCACTAGTCTTAACATTTTCTTGAGTAGGATTATCAATATCACTAATGCAGCAAAGGGTAGGCAATTCAATGGAGTTGACCTTATGAATATTATGCTCAAAAATTATTCCATCGAATTCCATAGTTAAAGTTCCACTATCCATATCAATCTTCGTCATGGATGTTTTCATAAAAGGTCGACCTAACATAACAGGAGCAACCTGCTCATCATAATCCATATCCATTACGAAGAAATTAGCAGGAAAAATTAAGGGACCTATCTTAACAAGAATATCTTCCACAACACCCTTAGGAGGCACACAAGAACCATCAGCAAGTTGAATCACAATATTGGTATCATGCAAAGGTCCTACTCCTAAATCTTCAAGCAATGAGTAAGGCAAAACATTAATAGAGGCACCCAAGTCTAACAAGGCTTTCTCAAATCGATGCTCACCTATAGCAATAGGAATAGTGAACGTACCTGGATCCTTGGACTTCTCAGGCATACGCTTTTGAAATACCGCCGAGACATGTTCACCAACCGGAACCTTCTTCTGGACCTTCAGCTTTTGTGTCCTCTTGACGGTGCACAACTCCTTCAAAAACTTGGCATATCGAGGAAAAGCCTTAATAAGCTTGAGAAGAGGGATGTTCACCTTACAGTTTTGGAATGTCTCGAAAAGATCATTGTTGTCGGCGACCCTTCTAGCTTTTAGTGCCTCGGGAAAAGGTGCTGGTGGCTTCTCGGAACCGAGAGGGGGAAAAACCGAACGAACATAATTATCAACGCAAACCTCTTCGGTGGCGCTTGGATTTTGGAGGCCGGGTCGCGGTAGTCTCACCGCGGGGCGGTGGTCATTGCCGTGGGGCGGTGAGGTCGCGGTGGGATTACTGAGGCTTGCCGCCGGGTCGGGTCAGTGTCGCCGCGGGGCGGTGACATGTATGCCTCTTCACTGGCCTCAGATCCAACTCGCCGTCGGGTCGCGGTGGAGTCCACCGCGGGGCGATGACCGATATTCTCCATCTCAAATTCGCTCTCCTTTCCAGCAATAGGAGGAACGACCAGTTGCTTACCACTTCTGAGGGTGATATCACTCACATTTTTCCTTGGATTCACTGTGGTCTGAGATGACAAGGAATTAGATGTCCTTTGGTCAATCTTGGTCACAACATCAGCCAGTTGGCCAATCTACCTCTCCATATTCTTTATGCTTGACTCAGTAGTCTGCACATGAGTGGTGAAGTGCTGAGTCAAGGTCTTTAGCAACTCTTCAGTAGTAGCACCAGAGTTTTGGCCTAGAGGCCTCTATTGGTATAGGGCTCTCTGCTGGTATTGTTGTTGTGCCGGCTGTTGACCACCTTGTGGGTCGCTTCACCGGAAGCCTGGGTGGTCACGCCCTCTTGGATTGTAGTTAGGTTGTCCACCAAACTGCGGTCTAGGGGGTCCGTAACCTCCTACAACATTCACTTCAACAGTACCTTCCTCTTGCAGCTGAGGACAAGTATCAGTAGGGTGGAATTGATCACAGCAAATCCCACATGCTTTGACTTGTTGAGGAGTGTTTTGGTTCGCCATTCTCTTCACCATCTCCTTCAACTCAGCTAACTCATTCAGCATAGGGCTAGGTCCTGCAGGAGTCACAACATTGACTGCTTTTCTCTGGTACGTCTTACCAAAGCTCCTAGTACTCTCACTCATCTCCTGAAATCTTTCCATGGATGCGTCCGGTGTCAGATTGAGTATGCTCCCACCGCATGCAGCGTCAACCATTCTTCTCTCTTGATCGAGCAGGCCATTGTGTAAGTAGAGAACAAGATCCTGCTTGGCGTATCCGTGGAACGGGCAGCTAGAGCAAAGCCTCTTGTACCGCTCAAGATAGTCATATAGTGTCTCATCAGCACCCTGCTCAATGTTAGCAATTGCCTTTTTCAAAGCATTCGCCTTCTTTGTTGGGAAGTACTTGTCAAGAAACGCCTTGTACAGTTTAGTCCAGGTATCTATGGTCCCTGGCGGCAAGTGATAATACCAGTCGCTAGCAGAGTCTAGCAAAGAAAAACCAAAGGCTCTCATCTTGATTTGATCCTCCGTCACATTCCTTGGCTTCATAGTCATGCAGACATTGTGGAATTTACCCAGATGAGATATCGGGTCCTCTCCACTCAAACCATGGAATTTCGGGAGATAAGCAACAACTCCAGATTTCAGCTCAAAGTTCACCCCTTCGTCAAGTGCAGGGATGACGACGGCCAAGGGGGGTTGTGCCCCAATGTTCGGTTCAGTCAACTCTCTCAGAGTTTCGGCCATTACAGCAGGAGGGATGTCAACTGGCTCAACGGTCTCAACTGTCTCAACCTCGGCTTCTTCTTCTCCTTGATCGCGTAGGTTCGCATGGAAAGATCTGTCGATTTCTGGATCAAAAGCAGCTAGAGGAGAGTCAGTACTACGAGTGTCGACCATAAGATAGGTCTCCACCAAAATCAATCACAAAAACACACAACAAAACAGAAAACTTCCCCGGCAACGACGCCAAATTTGACGTGGCCGAAATATGCAATGCAAATATCGTTGAATGGCCTAGTCAAAGTAAAAGTCATAACAACCTACTAAACAGATGTATAGCAAGCAAGTAAGGGTCGAACCCACAGGAAATATCTGATGAAGTATGCAATTATGATTAACAAGTAACAGGGAAATGGGGTTTTGGTTATCAAGCAGAGCAAAGTAAACAGGTTTAGTTGACTTGAGAATATGATTGGGGGAAGTAGTTCCACTAGAACGAGATCCACAATACAGAGATGTAATTTGATCACAGAAATCTATTAAATCCAAGTTCTTTCACTATTCTTATGGTTATTCCCACCCTGATCTTGATTAACTACCAATTCAGACAGTTGTTGATAGTACTTACTACAATATCAATGGAAGAAAACCTTACCACTAATAAAGCAATAGCAATGCACACAAGGATATAGGATACATGCAAATAGAAGAAAACCTTACTACTTAACATGCAAATGATTCTCACTCACAGTTGCGCACTCGTATTCCACTATATACAACAATCGTGTATGCTACTAGATATGCACTCGTATTCCACTATATGCAAACCCTAGCAATTGATAAATATTACTCAACCTAGTTGATCAGGCTATGAAGAATAACAATGAATCAATATTCAATATAACCAAGAGAATCAAACCAACACATATAAGAATAGGAACAAGGAATATAAATCTCACAAACACATCAACTGTATTGCTTCAAACGTCTAGTAGAACAAAGGGAAATTAGTGCTCCATTCAGATGCAAATGAAACCCTAATGAGAAAGAAAACAACGATGCTAAAAGTCTGATGTAAAGTGTCTGCCTCTTAACCTAGAAAGAGGTCTTAAATAGGCTTAGGAAATAAGTTTAACCTAACTAAAATAGCAAGGGAAATAAAAATAATAGAAATAAGAAAGTCCGAAAATGCATAAAAGGAAATAATGTCTTCTGGCCGCGAGGCGTTACGTGTGCCCACCGCGGGGCGGTAGCTTCTTCTGGCGCGACCAGCTCTTCTCTGAGACCCACCGCCGGGTCGCGGTGGCTCTGGCGCGGGGCGGTGACAGTTCGCCCACTCCTTTCTTCAGCTTTTCTTCTTCTCTTCCGCTCTTCTATACTACCAAGTGTTAGTAGCCTTCTCCGATTAGTCTTCAAGCGGATCCTCATTCATCTTCATCATCTCCATCTAAGTTGTAAATCCTTGGATATCTTCAATTCTCTCCACATCTTCTGGATTACAGACTTAGCCTCAAATATGATCATAAACTCCTCCAAATAATGCTAATAATTGCTAGTAAAGGTGCATGAAATGACACCTATCAAGATGTTGTTCACAAGATGCTCTTCGTGTTCTTGGCCTGAACATGATTTAGATCTCTTTTGGTCCAAATTACAAAAACATCTTTGTTTTTCCAAAAGTGTAAAATTTGCCCCTAAAATGTAATTTTTTTTAAATTAATATCTAAAATTCCCATTAGTTTATATAAATAAAATTTAAGTTATTTACATAGCTTAGCCAGATTTTGGATGTAAGAAATAAAATATTTAAAAAAAAAGCGAGGGCAAAAGGGACATTTTACACATTTAACGGCAAAGTGGACGGCAGATGGCTTTGGGTGGTTTTGCGTTAACGGAGATAGATAATTGGGTGGTTTAAAATAAATATCGATATAACGGGTGGTTTCATGCAAATAGTGACATATAACGGGTGGTTTGCTGTAAAAACCCCAAAAAAGTATCATGCAAATACAAATCTTTAATCAATGAAAAACCTAAAATCTGAGCATCGAGCTGAGTCAAGAGAACATACCTGCGGGCAATGTTCTAAAAAAGGCTAGACGAGAGCTTGACGATGAGGGGGGGCCTAGCGCCTAGGCGGCTAGGCGGGGGCCTAGACGGATTAGAAATATATCAGAAAAATTGGAAGAATTGAATGCTTCGAAACAAAAAGTCGAAAGAATTGTAAAATTTGAAGAAATTGAAAACAAAAAACACAAAATAGGAATAAACATAGTCCACCTAGACCCGCCTAGACCCCGCCTAAACCCGACTAGGCCCCGCCTAGTCCCTCCTAGACCCCACCTAAACCCGCCTAGTCCCGCCTAAACCCGCCTAGACCCGTCTAGCCCGACTTGCCCGACTTGCCCGCCTAGCCTGATTAGAACCCGAGTTGCCCGCCTAGCCCCCCAGCCGCCTAGCCATTCCGATTTGGCCAAAACTGGGACGGTGCCGGGCCACCTAGCCCGATTTTTAGAACACTGCCTGTGGGAAAGTGCGTCCGCCAACACATTCTCACGGCCCTTCTTGTGTAGCACAACATAAGGAAATGTCTCTAGAAATTCCACCCAGCGGGCGTGGCGTCGACCAAGGTTCGACTGGTGTCGCAGGTGGGTGAGGGCCTCGTGGTCATTGTGGATGACGAACTCCTTGGGCCACAGATTATGCTGCCAGGTCTTCAGCACACGAATAAGAGTATATAGCTCCTTGTCATACGTACCATAGTTGAGCACGATGCCGGACAACTTCTCACTAAAATAGGCGATGAGTCGCCTCTCTTGGAGTAAGATGCCGCCAATCCCGAAGTGGGAAGCATCACACTCAACCTCAAATGTCTTGCTGAAGTCGGGTAGCTGAATAAGGGGGGCGTTGCAGAGCTTGTCCTTCAGAGTCTGGAAGGCGGCCTCGTGCGTCTTAGTCCAGTCGACCGAGGCGCCTTTCTTGGTGAGCTCGTGTAACGGTGCGGCAATGGTGCTGAAGTCCTGCACAAAACATATGTACAAGCCAACCAACCCCATAAAAGATCTCACCATGGTTGCAGTCATGAGGGTGGGCCACTCCTGAATAGCTCGGACCTTCTCCTATTCCACTCGTAGGCCATCCTTGGACACAACAAAGCCCAGAAAGATGGTGGTGTCAGAGCAAAAGATGCACTTCTCCAGGTTGGCAAACAAGTGCTCGGTGCGAAGGCACTCCAAAACCTGTCTAAGATGGTCCACATGGTCCTGTAAACAACGAGAATAGACCAATATATCATCAAAATAAACAATGACAAACTTACCCAGAAAACGGCGAATGACATGGTTCATGAGTCTCATGAAGGTGCTTGGAGCATTCGTGAGGCCGAACGGCATCACAAGCCACTCGTAGAGCCCATACTTTGTCTTGAAGGCGGTCTTCCACTCGTCGCCTTCCGTCATCCGTATCTGGTGGTAGCCACTGCGAAGATCGATCTTGGAGAACAATGTGGCTCCGTGTAGCTCGTCAAGCATGTCATCGAGGCGAGGAATAGGATGTCGATATTTCACCGTAATCTAGTTGATTGCCTTGCAGTCGGCACACATGCGCCATGTCCCATCCTTCTTCGGGACCAAAATCACTGGCACAACACATGGACTCAGACTCTCTCGAACGTAGCCCCTATCCATCAACTCCTGGACCTGTCTCTAGAGCTCCTTCGTCTCGTCAGGGCTTGCTCGATAAGCAGCCCGGTTGGGCAAGGAAGCGCCGGGGACAAGGTCGATTTGGTGCTCAATTCCACACACAAGTGGAAGGCCAGACGAAAGCTCTTCGGGCATGACATCCGCGTATTCATGCAAAAGAGAAGAGACAGTAGAGGGTAGATCATCCAACTCTTTGGACGCAAAAAGACACGTAGAAGGAAAAACAACAATACAATGAGAACTTCCCTGTAAAATTGGAGTGAGATCCCAAGCGCGCGCCATCAACAATCTGTGCTCGCAGCAACCTTGCAATGGCGTTGGCTCGGCATCCGCTACAGCAGGATCGGCACGCGAGGGCTTCGGCGCACGGGAGCTCGACTGTTGTGCAGGCGAGGGCGGGTGCGCAGGAGCGTGCGGCCGTGCAGTCATGGAAGCTGGCAATGTCGTGGGTGCGCAACCTTTGGCACGACAGGGCGACTACGTGTCACGGGGCGTGGGTGTATCGACACGACACGCAGCATCAGCGACAACGCGGGCAGCTTCCCGGGCTTTCTCTCGACTCCTCTCCACTTGGTCATGTAGGATCTTCTAGGGCGTCATAGGCAAGAGAGTCACTCGCCTACCCCCATGCATAAAGACATAGGTGTTGAGGAACCCGTCATGAACCGTCTTCTTGTCAAACTGCCAAGGCCTGCCAAGCAATAAATGGGTCGCATCCATGGCGACAATATCACAAAGAACACTATCCTGGTATTGACCAATCTGAAATGTGATGTGGCATTGCCTGTTTACCACATCACCCTTACCTTCAGAAATCCACTGAAGACCATAGGGCTGAGGGTGTGGTTGCGTCGGTAATTGAAGGTATTGGACCACCTTCTCATTCACTATGTTGCAGCACGAACCACCATCAATAATGACGCTGAGGGAAACAGTCTGGACCAGGCAGCGGGTATGGAAGAGGTTCTCTCGCTGGTCCATCAAGACAACTTCCTTCACCGTTAGAGCATGCCTAGTGACAAGGCTCAGCGGAGTGTCGGCATCCAAGTCATGAGGCGCGCATGTGTAGTCGGCGTCGTCTAGCGGCTCAGGTGGAAATTCCTCCTCGGCCTCATCTTCAAACAACTCGTACCAGCGGCCTGCGTGTAGAGGATCTTCTTCGAATTGGGGCAGTCACGCTGGATATGGCCACGACCACCACAACAAAAGCACGCCTGGTCACGGGTGCGGTCGATACGCGGCAGGGGTGGGTTAGCTGAGGCGGGCGGCGCGGCAGCGCGCGACGCATCATGGGCTCGGGCGGGGCCGCGGCTGGCTGGAGGCGGTGGGATCTTGGGCTACACAAGAGACGACGTAGAAGTAGAAAAAGAATTATATGAAGGTCTAGAATCATACATGCGAGTCGACGACTGGGGCCAAGGGGCATGTCTATGGCGCACTTGTTGCTGATGGATCTGCATCGCCGTATGAGTCAGCGTGTTGAGGTCTCGGATTGGCAGAATCTCTAGCTGGTCCCGGATAGGCGTGTTCAAGCCACTCAGAAACCTAGTGCGCAGGGTAGACGGGGCAACGCTCATGCTCTCCTTGTAGTACAAGTCCTCAAGCTTAGAGAAAAACTTGAGCGGTGTCTGAGTTCCCTGGCGAGCGAGCGCAATGTCCATCCGCATGCGGTTCTGGTAGTCGTCCGGGACATACTTGCGACACATGATGAAGATAAGCTGGTGCCACTGCTGAATAGGCTCGAGGCCTCGCCGAATCTTGTCGGTGGAGAAACGGTGCCACCATATCCGGGCTGCGCCAAAACTGCAGGGTAGCAATCTCGACCTTCTTGTACTCCTCATAGTGGCAATGTTACAGAGCATATTATGTAGCCTGCATCCACTCTAAAAACGCAGAAGGGTCGTATTCACCGTAAAAATGATCAATTGTTACCTTAATCTCACGGCGAGTGGCGTAGGGGTTGGGCCCGGGGCGGCGGTCAGCAAAGCGCCGAGCGGCATGGTCTGGCTCCGGATATGGCTCATCCAAGTCGTCATCAAAGTCATCAAAATCATCCTGGACGGCGGGACGAGGGAGGCACTGGCGATGTCAAGCGTGGGCATCGGCGCGGGGTTGCTCGCGGCCGGTGTGCACGGCAAGAAGGTCGTGGGCATCATGGGCAAACGACTGCCTTGCCTGGCATCGCGGAGGCGTCGGGATCCTCGGCGGGATGTAATCCGGGCGATATTGCTGCCTCTCCATTGGATCGCCCAAGGACGGATGAAAATTGCCCGGATTCAGGTCACCTGCACACTCAAAACCCTCCTCATCATACTCAGTAAAAACAATAGGAGTGACATACCTGGGGCATGGTGCCAAACGCGAGAGAGTGTCGGGGTCTCAGCTGGTCGTGGGGCGCGACAACGCTGTGTGGGGTTCACGCCTGCCGGCATGGCCGCGTGCGGTGTCTCGACGGCGCTCGATGGCTTCATGGCGCGCCTCAGTCTGCGTCATGGTCTCGTATCTCCGACATCGATCAGTTGTGTCGACGTAAGGATAGGGCCCCAAATCTGTGGCGGGCGACTCATGCTCGGCGGAGTCGTAGTCGAATTCATCCGGCGACGAGCGTTGTGGGTCATAGCGACTGAACCCATGGTCCTCCTGCTGGGACTCTATGATGGAGTTGAGGCGACGAAGGCTCGACTGGAGCTGTGAAGTCGAGGGCATTGGGCCTTTGCCCTTGTCCTAGAGCCGGGTGGTGTCAGTCGTGGCTGTGGGCGGCAAAGTGGGTTCGACCGATGTGGTCTCTGGGGCGACAGTGGCGGCTGCAGCACACGCGTTGGCCTCAGCAATGACGCGGTTGGCCTCCGCGAGCCCTCCGCGAGTTGAGCTTCGACCTCGGCCAACCGCTTGGCAGTGGCCTCGTGTTCGGCCTGGTGAGCGGCGAAGTCCGCCTCCGGCTCTGTCACTAAAGACACCATGGCAACACACAAAAGAGAAGAAACACAACAAGAGAATAACAAAAACAACGAACAAGACAACAATCAAAACAACCACAAATTGCTCACGTGGTCACTAATTCAGGTAAGGCCGTGAAGGCGGTGAGGCTAGGAAGACTCGACGCGGAACCAAACCAACCTAAATGACTATATCACGCAAGTGATGGTCCAAATGTAGTGAATTCGTAAGGCAAAATCAACAAGCATGCGAGTACTACTCGAGAAAGAATACGGAAGGAAGAGCTTAATGGACCTGTGCTGACGGTGAATCGGCTTCGCCGAGATCGCCTGAGACTTATGTTTTTCAAAAAGTCAAAGTTTTTTTTTTTTGTTTATCCGACTTCCCCCTTTTTTATATATTAATGCCGACACAAGTTAACAATATAGAGATATGGAAAGAGACAAGATAAGGAGAGAGATAATAACAACTTGCCAATAAAATCGCACCTAACAAGATTCACCAAATCGGAACAACCAAAATTGAAGATAATCGGTTGGGTGAGATAAGGATCCGCGTCTAGGTTAGGGTAATCTCACTTTTTACCTCTCGATTTTTTGTTTTTGTTTTGAATCACTCAGCCGTGAACAACAAGGCTTGGAAGCCAAGAGTTCATCCTAGGCTAGGGCAATATGACAACAAGCAACAAAAAACACAACACAAAGTGGCGGCAAGCCACACAAGTCAATCGAAACAATGAAAGGGCGGAAGCAAAAGAATTGAACGACGAAAATCGTGAGACAATGAGAGATTGAAATGACCACACCTTGTACCGCTGAATCTGATACCAATTGATGCGTTATCGTCTCCTAAACGCGTCGTCGGAGTGGATCTAGGTAGAAGACGGGTTGAACTCCTCCAATCTCCCAAAACCGAAAGCAAAACCAAGCCAAGGGCGTGGCTTCGGTGGTTGGATGAAGGTCTCGGCAATGGCCGAGAATCTCGTGGGTGAAGGCTTGCGCGCAAGGACGAAGAGGGCTAGGACGGAGCGCGCACGCGAGGGAAGATGGCCGACGAACGCGGCGACGATGGTGGCTCGGTTGAGCTCGAAGGGACTTAGGCGGGAGCAAGGCTCAACGACAGCAAAGTCTAACTTCAATTGAACGTGCCCATCAAATTACAAGGGTTTGGCTATTAGAAGCCTAGAACTTGGCCATGGGCCTCAAACAAGCACTTGGGCCGGCTCTCTTAGGCACAAGAGAGGCCCGCACCCCAAAATAGAAAGCTGCCAAAAGAAGAAACTTCTAAACATAGAAAATGCTAAGAATAGACAGTTTCCACAATTAGTAACATACTAAAAATGAAAACTGCTAAGAAAGGAAACCGCTAAGGAAGGAAACTACTAAAAATAGCAAGTGTCTCAAAATGTCTCGAAACTGGCATATGAACCTCAGAATGCCAAAAATAGTCGAACAACTCAAAGTGTGCCGAGGCAATATCAAGGAGCCTCGTAGTTGGCCGCAACTTGGCCAATGATGGCGAAGAGGACGGCCCTAGGCGCGCTGGGGAAGGCGCGGCTGTCGCGCGCCATGCCCTTGGTCATGATGGACTGTGTGGCATGGGCAATGGCCCTGGCTCTGGTGATCGGGCATTCGGTTCTGACACTTAGCATGTCATCCTCTTGGGCCTCCGTCAATGTCATGACCGGGGTGTATCAGTACCCTTCCTTTTGGCTCCATTACTCGAGCATGATCCAAGTGTGTAACGCCGTTCAAGTTCTTCGTGACTCAAGGCAAGCGGCGGTTCATTTTTACTATTTTATTCCATATTTTTCTTAATTGACAATTAATCTATTGTCTTAATTAAGTTGGGATAAATATTCTTAATTTCTGTTTGGGAACTTATGTGATAAATTGGTGTGGAAAATGAATCCTATATATTAGGTTGTATATTTTGCTAGCAACGACCCTTATATGTTATTATTATTATTATTATTATTATTATAGGGTACTAGATGAACTTTAGTGTGGATTGTTGTGCATTGGTGTGGACTTATATGCTAGTTAGCACGAGTATTCGTAAGAATGCTATATACCTTGTGAGGTTTAGCCGTTTCTTTATAACTTGGTATTAGGAGGATTATTGCCCTAATACTTTTGGTCATGGCCTACCCTTATTCGAATATAAGTGGTGGTGCACTTAACTAGTGTCAAAATTCGGGATTCGTCTCATGATCTATATCTCATTGTGAGATTGGTGTGGATTAAAAGCTTTAATATAAATGCACGTTTTAGAATTAAATAAGATAAGTGTCATTTTGCACATAATTAATATACCCTCAAGCGAGGAGTACAACGTGGAACCCGCCCGGTCTCTTGTCTAAAGTAAGTCCTCTTTCCAATCTGGTCGATGACCCAAATATTCAACGAGGCGTTTTCAAAACTTGTGTGATAAATGTAATGTTCTCAAACAAATTCATTTAATTCCCATAAGGCTCATTTCGTTTGGAGTCTTCTCTTGAAGCATAACTCTTTCTATGGTTTCAGTGAGAGTATCCGAGTTATGTATCGTCTACCGACTATTATTCGAGAAACAATAATTGTAATTGGATACAACCACAAGAACCATTCTGTTTTCACCCTTGCATAGTTTTTCATTAGACTAACCAACTGTTCTTTTTCCTTGCATGGTTAGCTGGTGTCACCCGTCCTATACGGCACATTAGTGGTTGGTCTCAGACAACCTTGAAGTAACAAATCAAAGACAAAGGCTTGCAGTTGAAGATTGTGATTTAAAGTAATATTATTTTTAAAAGTTGTTTAGTCTTTATTTAATCTTCATAAGAAAATGTAATACTTAGATAAGTTAGTCATGTATTTAGGGTTTAGTTAACGAGTCTTCCTCTGTATTTTAATTTCGACCTGTAAAACTTATCTCCTCAATTTACGAGGAAAGATTTAATAAAGGTTTAAGTATTTATTTCAGAATTCTTCCGCTATTTACTCTTTTATTATTTAATGTTTATTTATTTATTTAAGCAATATTTTTTTGATTAAAGCCTTGGGTGACTTTGGACATTAAAGTCTGAGGTCACCGGCGTGTGGCACTACCGATGTAAGTCGGGGGTGTTACAAAGTGCCTCAAATATGACCCCCAACACGGTCTTTTGACCTCAAGTGCGCCCATGAAATGTCACCCTGGTTCGGTGACTTTCCTCCAAGCTCTTCAAGGACCGAGCCCGTCGTCGACCTTCATAGTTATTTGATGATCCACTTACAGTCCAAAGACTTGCAACCTGGTGGGAGATCCGATAAGACCCATTTGTTATTTCCCATGATGGAGTCTATCTTATCATTTATTCATTCTTTTCATAATGCAACATCTTGAGAACTCATAGCCTCATCAAAAGTCTGATGATATGATACCAATATGAGTATTGGAACCCAAACTCATCTCTAGATCCCTCAACCAAATATATTTAGAAATTGGGACCGAAAGATTTCTCAATCCTTCCTCGCTTGCTCCTACAGATCTCGGGTGACTCATTAGGAGGCATAGTTGCGCTGTCTCCCTCTTTAGTTTCACTTGTACTTGGAACCATATCATTTGGTCTATGCATGGATGAGAACCGAGTCTAATCAAATTTGCATCTTTTGACTCAATCACAGTGTGAACAAAAATAGATTAATCATTAGGCTCTATCACATAGAATCTATAAGCCTTGGAATGTTGAGAATAATGAAAATGCAATCAAGACCTCTTTCCCCAATATTTTTTTCTTGGGCTCGGGTAGTCTAACAACTGGTGAGGCGACCGTCGACTGCCCTACATCCCCGAACTCAGAGATAATTCAAGCGTGGCTTCTTTTTGTACCAAAGTTCATAAGGGTTATCTTGTTCCTTTTTCTAGGAACCCTATTTAATAAATAGAAAGCCGTTAGCATGGCTTCATCCAAAATTCATCACTCAATCCCGAATAGGATAACATGACATTAATCATCTCTTTTAGGACTCTATTATTTCTCTCTGACACACCATTTTGTTGTGGTGTATAGAGAGTCATAGTCTCATGAATAATACCTACGGATTGGAAATACACAGGATAATATTCCCCATCTCTATCGGTGTGTAGTTTCTTAATCAAGTCATTTTGTTGCAATTCAACATCCGTTTTATAAACCTTAATATTTCCAAAGGCTTCGTCTTTAGCATGCAATAAATAAACATAGCAAAAAAAAGAATAATAATCAATGAAAGTGATGAAATACTTCTTGTTCCCTAAAGACAGTAGCATGCAAATCACATACATCACTATGTACAAGTCCTAGGACTGGAAAATTTCTTTGTACACTTGTAAATGGTTGTCTCGTTACCATTTTCAACATGTAAGCTCTACACTTCTCTAAACTCAAGTAAAATTCATGAATTAAGCCTTCCTTAGACATCTCATCCATACGTTTATAATGTACATAGCCCAATTGTGCATGTCAAAGAGAAGATTCATTATTACTAAAACATGCCATATAAATAGAATTGACAATTTTATTAATATTGAGCATAAACATGCCATTACAAAAATATCCAAATCCTACACACTTAGATAAGATATACTTATTGGATTCATACACTTGCTTAATTCCACGCTTATTAAATACTATCGGAGACTAAGCTTTTCCTAATTCTGGGTACATGAAGAACATCTATAGATTAAGGGTCTTCCTAGGACTAAACTCCAAAACCACTTCTCCATGACCAGTGATATGGGCGGTTGACTCATTTCCTATATGAAGAACAAACCCATCATCCACCGGTTCATATATCTTGACCTTGCAAACGTCTTTTGTTACACTCAAGTCAATCTATCAAGCCACTTCATCATCCTGCACATAAAATGCTTCAAAAATTAGTGGTATATAATTCACATTCAAATTTGAACCAAATTCTGAAATCTGACCTTGATGAGTGGATGGCCTTGGTCCTTAGAACCTTTCGCCAAAATGTTTGGTCCCACTCCCTTCCTATCCTTTTGCGGCCCGACAGTCACGCTTGAAGTGACTCGATTTGCCACAAATCCAACACACACCAGTAGGCTTCTTGTTGGATCCACCATCAGTGTTCTTGTAGGGGTGTTTCTTCCCCATGTTCTTCTTAGAACTCCCACCCTCCTCCATCATATTCACGGAGGAAGATCCATGAGTCTCCTTCTTCTTTGGATTTCTGCCCTCTTGCGCCCTTAGAGACTCCTCTATGCGCAAGTGGTTATCAAGTTGCATAAGAGAAAACTCTTCCTTCTTATGTTTCAGCTTGTGTTTGAATTTGTTCCACGAAGGTGGAAACTTGTCAATTATACTCGACATCGAGATGGATTCATCCATCTTCATGTTGTGTTGTGCAAACTGCCCTAAGATGCGGAGTACCTCGTTGTATTGCTTCATCACGGGTCTTGAATCATACATCTTGACATTGATAAAATTACTCACTAGGAACTTCTTACTAGAAGCATCCTAGACCATGTACTTCGATTTCAGGGCATCCCACTGTAAGACCTGAGGCCTTAGAAGCATCATCTACCAACCCGGGGACTTCCCAGGAGGCCACTCACCCTGGTACTACTTCCTCCCTAGCACGCTTAACTTCATAGTTCTTTGTCCTCACTTGAACCATGAAAAAGAAGAGCTCTTGTTGACATGGGTAGCACTCTAATCCTTATAAAGGATTACAAATCTGGGGTATTACAATCACCCCCACTTAAACCCTTGATGACCTCGTCAAGCCCAAAGACCACCATCTGGGTCGAGTGACCGCCATCCAGGCCAAGTCCACTCGTAATCCAGAGTCGGTTCTGATATCATTTGTAAGACCCGAGGCCTTAGAAGCGTCATCTCATGCCAACCCGGAGACTTCCCAGGAGGTCATCCATCCTGGTAGGGGTGAGCAAAAATATCTGATTTGGTCGACCAGATCCGATAACCCGCCAATCCGAACCCTAAAAGTCCGTATCCGAAAACATCCGTTTAATTTTTATCCGAATCCGATCCGATCCGATCCGAGTGATTTTTTCGGATACTTGGACCAGATACGGATCATAATATTTTGCTTACCGGATATCCGGAAATCCGGTACTTTTAATATATAATATATATGTTTTTATAACTAGTATACAATGTTTAATTAGTTTAGATGATCTCAAAATGGTACTTGTACATTTTTAAGTAATTAAACCCACTTCAATTCTCCAATACAACATTCCTTATTTTATTCCTTTTAATAAAAAAGATAACCTTGATTATTATTCTTATAAAATTAAAACACTAAATCAATAATTCATGTACTAATTGTCGCCTCACTAAACAGAGCAAATATCTTTTTTTGTCAAGACTGAGTGTTCATCATTGAATTGAATTTTGATTATATAAAGTTAAAGTTACAACTTTATATATACTTGACAATTCCTCTTGTTATATAATATATACATTTATGGTTCTTAATTTGAAAAGGTTGACACGTTTAATTGTTTGAAAAAATTACCAGGACTTGCAAATGGTGTTGATGTTTGACATTTAGTTTGCACTTTACGGATTGTTAGTTTTGATTGAATTAGAAAAAGTAACATTTTGATTTAATTTTTAATAGGTTTTCTAGTAACCGGATAATTTGGATATCCGAGTCAAATATCTGATCCGATCGAGATAATATTTACCGGATATCCGGTCTGAAACGGGCTGGATACGGATAGGATTTTTGTGAATATTTTTTACCGGATATCCGACGTATCGGACCGGACCGGATCAGATATATTCGTTTGCTCACCCCTACATCTTGGTACTACTCCCGCCCTAGCACGCTTAACTTCATAGTTCTTTGTCCTCACTTGAACCATGAAAAGGAAAAGCTCTTGTTGACATGGGTAGCACTCTAATCTTTATAAAGGATTACAAATCCTGGATATTACACCCACAACTCATTTTCAAATTCCACATTTTGGTAGGCATCAAATAGCGAATTCGACATACCGTTCAAGATGTAGCCACAACATATGTAGTCATCATCCTCCATGGGTTCGTTCTCCTCCTTCGCTGGCATGAGCGGCATGAGAGTACATAGAACGTACACCACTTCGAGCATGATAAGGATGAAGTGCATCTTTTTCTGCCAACGGCGGAAATCAACACCTTGAAACTTCTTTAATTTTTTGAACTTGGAGGTCATCTCACGCACCGATGTAGCCGTCATTGAGCATGAACAAATATTCTTTAAGAATGTTTTTAAAACGTGTACAATCAGTGACTTGGATAGATGATTGAATCATATGAGTGCTTTCCTTAAAGAGTATTCGACCCTTATGAAGCCTAGGGTTACACGAAATCTCTTGTAGGATAAGATAATCACATAATACCCTATTGATCTAGGTTTAAGGCTCAAGAGATACACCAGTGCTCTTGTGTTGTTTTTTGGAAGTAAACTAAAGAGATAAGTCTCTTAGGAGACCAAAACTTGCCCCCAACAAGCACTTATATAGGTTATGGTTCGGTCACTCAGTTACATGTCAGTTAGGGCGATCAAAATCAATTAAAATCGCGCCGGAACAAACACGTAAGGTCTGTGCACAAAAAAACATGGATTGTGCAACCCTTCACACACAAACTTTAATGTTTACAGAGAGCAATGCACAGTATGCGCACCAAAATGCACGGACCACAACACATACCGTGTGGCGTGTGATGACAAACAGATTGTTGTTTGCTTGCCTCGATGTCGAAGAAGTCCTTTTTATATGTAGTCTCCATGAATTCCAAACTTTGAAGCGTTTGAAATGATGAAAAAGTGAACACAATCTTATTTTATTGAAGAACTCGAACAATATAGGCAATCAAAGCTTAATTGGATAAACGCACCAAAAGAACTCAAATGACAAATCAACACCTAAGATGAACACACCAAAGGAATTGACTTTGTTATTCTTGATTGACTTGCAAGAACGAATAGACAATCAATCACTCTTGGATAAACTGTAACACCCCCCGACTTATTGTCGGTAGTGCCACACGCCAGTGACCTTAGACGTTACCGTCCAAAGTCACCCAAGGCTTTAATCAGAACAATTAATCTTAAATAAACACAATTAAATAACGGAAGGTTAAACAGCGGAAGACATTTGAATATGAAACTCAATCCTTTTATATTAAAAGATCTCTCATCAAACGAGAGGAGTGTTTTTACAACAGAGTGAAATTACAACGGAAAACTCATAAATTACACAGCGAAAGACTTCAAGAATAAACCTAGTACATGACTAGGTTATAAAAATACATATTGAAGTAATACTTAACGACTTTGAAATACCGGCACTGAAATCTACAACTGCAAGTCTCTTCTTCAACGGTTACTTCAGACTTCGGGGACCAACCACTGATGTGCCGTATAGGACGGATGACACCAACCAACCGTGCAAGGAATAAAACCCGGTTGGTTAGTCTAATGAAAGACTATGCAAGGGTGAAAACAGAATGGTCCTAGTGATCGTAACCGTTTACTATCATTGTTCCTCGAATAACAACCGAAAGAACGATATATAACCCGGAACTTTCACGGAGTGATTAAAGTTTGAATGATCAAGAGAAGACTCCTAAAGATCGAGTCTTATCGGGAACGTAAAAAGAGAAGACTCCAAGAGATTGAGTCTTACGGGAAAGTATGACAAATGTTTGAGAACATTATAATAATTTCACACAAGCGTTTAAAAAAGACTTGACCATTTGGGTCCACGACCAACCTCACCGCGTAATGTGAATTCAGATTTTGAAGGAGGACTTACTCTAATCGAAGTCCAGACGAGGTTCCAAGTTGTACTTCTCGCCCAAGGTTCATTAATTATGTGCATAATCGCACTTATCTTGTTTAATTCCAAAACGCATATTCACGTTATAAGCTTTTATCATATAAATATATCATTTCGATACGAAAGATATCTTGGGAATAAATCCCGATTGGTTGGCACCAGCTTAGTGCACCACCCCTATATTCGGATAGGGGCCGGTCATGACCAGGGAAAGGGTGTTAGGGCAAAAATCCTCCTAAGCACCAAGTTATAAAGAAACGACTAGACCTCGCAAGATACATAACGTTCCTACGAATACTCGTTCTAACTATATTTCAAGTTCACATAAATCCACATCAATGACATCCTGGCAACAATATATATATATAATAGCGTTGTTTCTAGCAGTATATACAACCTATTATAATATCTCTTTTAATCGTATCAAATACGTTTATCAAAACTGTTCCCAACGAAAACAATATTCATCCTATTTAATTAACAATTAAAATAATTGATAATTAATAGAAATATGTAATGATAAGCAAGAGCGAACCGCCACTTGCCTTAACCTAGACGAACGATAGAGCGACGACGGGTTTCTGGGTCCGGAAGCCGGATTACAGATTCCTACGGAACGACCCATAACGAAACCCTAGGTTAGATTCGATAATAAGCTATACGAATCTAAACGAAATCTAAAGAATGGAAGTCCCGACCGAGACCGGATCGCCCAAGGCCACGATCGTGATTGCTAAAGCAATCCGCGGTCGCGGCGGGCACTACCGCGGTCACGGTCGTCGAGGACGAATGTCCGCGAGCACTGGTGACAGCAGCCGCGGACGCGGCCGACATTGTCACTTCCGCGGTCGCGGTAGTTCATAGCCGCGATCGCGGCTAAGAACTCCGACGACCCAAAATGATAAAAACTCACCGGCGATGACTCGGAAGGGCTCGATTCGCGACGGCTTCCACTCCTGGGCACCTTGCGCCTCCAATGCACTGCTCCTTGGCCACCACCTCCTCCGTCGAGGGCTCCGGCGACTCCTTAAGAATTCCGGCGAGAGCTCGAAGCTCCGACGACTATGGAGACGAGAGTGAGAGGGGAGATCTCAGATCTGGGTGCTCAAAACCCTCCATTTCGGCCTCTATTTATAGCCAAGGAGTAGAGCCAGGCCCGACAAGATCAACGGCGACGACGAACGCGTGGCTTGCATGCCCGACTGTGCACTCTGCACATTTCCGCGGTCGCGGTGCCACGGTCGCAGAAAATTCAAGCCCAGCTCCTCTGGGAGCTATTATTCCGCGGTTGCGGAATTGCCCTTTTCACGTCTATTTGCCCGGGAAAAGGTTTGGCATGGGTTTAAAACCCCGGATCTTAAATATTTGTACCCAAACAAATATTCTAAGCCTCAATAATACGTCGAATGTATTTTCCAATGCTCTGGGAATAATACAGAAATCAAACATGATACAGAAGTCCGAACTTCGCCTAATGCGTCCCGAATAATTGACGAGGGTTTGGGAAATTACCCAAATACCCTTACTAAAAATGAGGGGTATTACATCAGTTCCCCCTAAAAAGAAGTTTTGATCCCGAAACTTGGCCGATAACAGCTCAGAGAAGCGACCTCAATCTAAGCTATCCAATCGTATAAGTTTAACCATGTCTAACCCACTTCACACTTTGTAAATTGGTTCAGGCATTTCTAGGTTAAGATCCATAAGTTGGTTCAAATTACAGTTAATGTCAGGTTAACCATAATTAAGACCCTTCATCCTCAAAAGAATTCTAACACTTGCTTTCACCAGACATGCATTCCAACACATTACCCCTATGAAATATAAGGGTTATCACAATACTACCCTCCCCGAACTAGCATCGCTAAGCTAAAGGGACCGGTTCTACCATAATTTCCTTACCTGATCTTAGTATCCTTAATCATCTCATTCTTGTACTTGCTTCTTAGGAAAACGATCTGTTTCCTCAACCATACTACTATCTCGCACAACCTACTTCCACGTACTATTCTTGTACTAACTCGTGACCATCCTCAAGGCCATAATTATCTTAGGATAATTGTCTCCTAAAATCATCGCACTAGTCTCGCTATACCTTAAGCATGAGATTATACATATTTCTCTTTCCTTTTCCTCTAAACTTCCCTCAGAGTATATACCTTCTCTTCCTTAAGTCGATATCCTTAAATAAATTTGGTTTCCGAAACCTGTACTACCAAAAATCGAACTATTTACTCGATCATGATTCCACTTACAACATACTGCCTACATTCCTTGCTCTTGTTAGAACAGATGTTGATCATTCACAAGATTACCATTGTCTCGCTCAGAGCATCCAATACAATCTCCAATATAACCTCATTGTTATGACCTATTCTTCCTAAAGACCTTGATGTCCTTATGTAATATCCCTAAATTTTTAGTAAGGTTATTGAGTAATTTTTCTCAACCTTCACTAATTAATTATTTCGCTTTCTGTGGAGTTTGGATTTTCTGAAATATCCATGATATCCATAATAATTCCCTGAGTGGTATAATATACATTCAATTTATTTTCGGGATTTAGAATATTTGTTTAGAGATAAACAGATAATTTCTGGGTTAAAAGCCCATCCCCATTTTAATATCTAAACCCCTACTACTCCTTGTCTCCCCTGCATGCTCCTCGAGCCTTGTGCTGCCGAAGTAGCCTCGCCGAAAGCAGCTCCCCAAATTGCGCCGGTGGCTGTGAGTGGCTCGAGCCCTGTGTTGGTCGGGGGAGCTGCCCTTCTCCTTGGCCTTTATAAGAAGCCAGATGAAGAGTTGAGGGGCACCTCATCTCTCCCGCCTCACTCCTGCTCTCGTCTTTCTCTCGGTCACTCCCTCTCGCATTGCTCCCACCGTCGAGCTTATATTCAACCGCAAAATACCCATTTTTGAGCCCTCCAATTTAAAATCAAACCACACGACCCTTTTCCTTGTACTTGGATTAGTAGGAATCGATTCTTGAATCATCCTGAACCATCTCAAAACGACATCGAATCGACTCCGAACACGCCATGTGTGCGCAGAAAATCAAGAAAACCCCACCACTTTGGGGAGGTTTTCCAACGTACGTGTGAATGCTCGGTCGTTTCGACCCGGCTACGGTGAAACCTTGAAACACCACGAACCCAATGCCACTGACCCCGTTGAAATTGGTTGTCGTTTAGGCCTCCAACGGGCCACTCAAAGTAAGCTCCGCCGCTTGCTCGCCCCATCATCGTCTCCCCTATTGAGATTCCCCCGATGTCGTCGCCCCGCTGCTGGTGTCCGCTGAGCTGCGTGGTACTGCTCCTCCCTTCTGCCACTGCTGAGCTCCCTCCGAACTCGCCTCTCGTCTCTCCCGGCGTCGACGTGAAGCCGGCGAGCCACTGTTGAAGGTGGTCTTTGTCTCCGGTGCGTGTTGGTGGCGGTCGTGCTGGTGCTGCTGGCGCATCGTGGTGGTGGTTGCAGCCCGGCTGCGTTGTTGTGGTGGCTGCGGTGCCGCGTGTTGGTTGTTGTCGTTGTTGCTCTGTTATTGTTGTGGGTGGTTTGATTTGGAAGAGATGATGAATAGTGTTAGTGGGCCCCCCTCTGTTTTTGTTGTTGTTGGGCCGAAGAGGCCCATTTAAGCATCAGTCCAATTTCGACCCGAAATCATTCGAGCGGTATAATTTCGATACCCTTTCGTCCGTATTTTTCTTTAGGAAAATTTAATAAATATTTTATGATTTAATATCATAAATATTTATTAAATATAATTCCTTAAATTTGTCTAGTCAAATTAATTGATATTAATTAATATGTCATATGCCGGATCGCGTGTGGACCCGTAATCTATCAGAGCTATACGCGTGTCGAGCCCGGAATTTCGTCGTCGTTAGGCTTCGTTCAAACTCTACGGATTCAGGCAAGTGGCGGTTCGCTCTTGCTCATCGTTCCATATTTACATTAATTATGAGTTGTTTATCTGAGTAATTAATTTGGAATGATTATCTGTGTTTGTCTGGAAAAGGTTTTATAAACTGTTTTGGAAAATCATATAATAGGTTGTATATCTGCTAGAATAACGCTATTATCTGTGATCGCCTTCCGGGCATTTAAGTCGTTTGCCTGGATGGCTTTAATGTGAATAATTGTTGTGTTAGACTGTTTAGTTAACACGAGTGTTCGTAGGAACGCTAATCCAAGTAAGGATTAGTCGTTTCTTTATAATTTAATATTCGTGGGAACGCTAATCCAAGTAAGGATTTGTCGTTTCTTTAAATCATAATATTCCTCGGGGTTATTGCCGAATAATTTAAGGGTCATGACCTATGCTTCTTATCCACATGTAAGGATCTGAAGTGTTTTAAGCGCCTTGCTAGCGCCAGTGGATGAGCTTAATTGCAGTCCTGTGTTTTAAGCACTTAGCTAGTGCATTGGGGTGGACGTAACTGTCACCATGTAAAATAAATTGTAAGCGCTGTGGCAGTGCAATCAATGTGAACGTAAGATCACCCGGTGTCTTCATAACTTCCGTGTTCTCGGAATAATATTAAAAGCATCAACACTGTGTGTGTGTGTGTGGTGTAATTTAATAAGATAAGTGCAGTTAAGCACATAATTAAACTGTAAGCGTTGTATAGTGCAATCAGGGTGAACGTAAGGTCACCCAGTGTATTAATAACGCCGTGGTTACTCGGCATAATGATGTTAATTCCCGCGTGTGTGTTGTGTGTGTTTTAATTTGGGTTGACGTAATTGTCACCCTGTGATTTAAGTCTTGTCGTCGCTCTTAATAACATTAACGTGTTTCAGTAATGTGTGTTTTGTAATTAAATAAGATATGTGCCCGAGTGCACATGATTAATAAACCTTTGGCGAGTAGTGCAGCTAAGCTATAGTGCAGCTAAGAAAACTCGTCTTGACTTTGATCATAGTACGTTCTCTTTCCAATCTGGATTCGCTGTAGGCGATGAGGTTGGTCGTGAACCAAAGCATCTCAGTCAACTTTTAAATCATTGTTGTTTGATTCTGTTAAACATTCCAGATTTGTCATATTTCCTTAAAGACTCAATCTCTTAGAGTCTCTTTTCGAGTCGATTTCTGTGAAGATGAAGTCTTCCAGAATCTTCTCTCATGCATACCTCTTGTTGTTATTCCGTGAAAGTGCCGGGTTATGTATCGTCCCTTCGGTTATTATTCGAGGGACAATGATAGTAAACGGTTACGATCACTCGAACCACTCTGCTTTTTACCCTTGCTAGTCTATTCAAGTAGACTAACCCACGAACATTGTTCTCCGCATGTGGGCTGGTGTCATCCGTTCGATTCGGCACATCAGATGGAGTGTAGATGAGAAGACTAGAAGGACTATGGAGTCGACGGTGGGTTTTCCGACGTTTTTAATAATTTCTTTAATCAGGTTGAGATCCTTGGGCAGGTGATCATTACGATCACAACCCTTTTTGTAATATCTTTTAAAAGTTTTCCGCTGTGCATTGTTTAAGATTTCCGTTGTAATTTATTTAAACTCTGTGTTTGTCCTATTCCGGATTGGGATGTAATCCCGGGACTCGTGTTTTATATGAATAAGGTTATCATTTTGTATCATTGTATTTAATAATTTGTATTTAAACGATAAAGCCTTGGGTGATCTCGGTAAGGAACACTGGGGTCACTGGCGGTAATAACATTCCAAAATGATTAAGTTTTGGGGGTGTTACAGTTGTGGTATCAGAGCCAAAGGTTGTTTTAAAACGGGTTTGAGATTTTTATAAATCATTTATCCGTTTTTGAAAATGCTTTAAGAAGGGCTCTGAATTTTCAAAGTAAAAAGAGTTTGAAAACACCGTTCATAGTCCTGTCTTCTATATGGTCTGATATAGTAAGTTTGCTTCTATATCTAGAAAGACTAATTCCTTCCCCGTTACCCCGTATGATATGGGTGCATTCTATTCTCTTCAGAGGAACCGGGAGAAGCCAAGATGGTTTCGCTATACCCAATAAGGCTTGAATTCCCAGTTCTCTCATTTTGAGCTAAGGTTGTAGAACCTAGTAACTCGGTTTGAGTTCATCAATAGAAATTACCAAGTTGATCTATTCTAAGTTGATTTTATTACAATAAGTATATCAGAAGATACTAACGTGATAAAATCCTTGGAATTTGATCGGTAAACAGATGGTGAACACAAGGAACGTTATCCGTGCTGGTGCTGGGCCGAGTAATGACCCTAGACCAAATGCAAGGAATGTTGCAGACTCAACAGGAGAGCGTGAGTCTGTCTTTAACAATAACCAGGGAGGCAATGGCCAAGCTCAGGCCAACGCTCCGATGATGTTTGATGCTGCAGCAGTGGAGGCAATTCGAGGAATTGTCATGCAGGCAATCACAGATGTTATGCGACCAGTTGCACCACAAGTACAAGGTGGTCCAGTTCCTCAAGCTACTCCTGAAGTCGAGGAGTCAGTGGAGCAAGTACCTCGGGTCAATGTTGTCAGAAACAGAGGAACTTACGGGCAAGCGTTAAAAGCCGTGAGTTCAATGAGGCCTGACAGCTATGACGGTGCTGGAGAACCGGTTAGGGTGACCTATTGGTTCTCGCATATGGAGCGTTTGCTCCGGAACATTAATTGCACTGAGGCTGGAAAAGTGCACATCGCCTCTCTTCAACTCAAGGATGTGGCTAACGAATGGTGGGAGAGCACCGGCTGGCAGATCATCCAGAGCTGAATTGGAGCATGTTTAAAACCAAGATGACCGATCATTTCTTTTCTCGAGCTATGAGGGAGGAGAAGCATAAGGAATTTCTGTACCCGCAGACTGATGGGTTAAAGGTGACTGAGCTCGCAGCTAAGTTCAATCACTTGATGCAGTACGCTGGACCTGAGGTGTCAACCGAGGAGCAAAAGATCTGGTACTTCCATGGATGGATGAATCCAGAGATCAAGCATCTAATGATACGTCATGGTTGTTCTACGTTAGAACAATATGTTGATGCAGCCTACAAGATGGAAGTCACATTGGAGGAATCTGCCCTTAAGAGGGAGAAGCAAGTTAAGGGAAAGGGTGGGCAATAGGATCGTCAGGTTGGTTCATTCAAACGACCGGCATCGCCTACCAAGTTTGAAAGATCTGGTCGTGCTAAGACCGAGACAACTCAGTCTGACTCTGCCAGAGGCTCAGGTTGGAGCAGCAGAGCAATTCAGTTCCACAATTGTGGTAAAGAAGGGCATAAAAGTTTTGTTTGCCAAAAGGACAAGAGGATGCGTCATAATTGTGGAAGGGAAGGCCACATAAAAACATACTGCAGACTGAAGGGTCAGGGACCAATGCAGTCTTATCAGGCGTCTAATGTTGGAGGTGGACAGAACCCAAGGCCAGTGGTATCCACTCCTGAGCAGTCTATGGCTCGTAGTAAAGGCAAAGCGCCTATGGGGTCTTCAGGCCAAGGGCAACGACTCTTTGTAATGAGCCAAGCCAATGGAGAAGAACCCTGATCCATTAAGTTGTATTTGTGTTAAGACTTTCTTTAAGATTAAGGAGTAACGACGTGTGTCGGTAATCTCCGTGGTAGTAAGATCTGCCTGATCGACTTTTGTCAATTAACGTAATGTTTGGATGTTAGTAAAGTGTTTCCGTGTTTTGGAAAATTTCAGAATGTGTTATCATTGTGAATTAGTTGTTCATACGAAACCTCATAAGTGTCGAGAACAGCTTATGCCAAGTAAGGATAAAGACTGTCGGACTTATGGTGGTGGAGTTTTGTGGACAACTTAGATGTTCGTCCCTTGTGGTTAATCCCAGGGTCGACTCTGTTGTTTAAATATAAATCCACTCCTAAGATTCTTCTTCATACATAGAGTATGTCATCTACAAGACTAGGTGCAACTCTTTGAGGAAGATTAAGTTGTGGAGTTGTTATGCTAAGAAGAAAGGTTGCAGTTAAGGATATGTTGATGATCCCGATGTATTAAAGATTCAGTAAGGAGAATTGTCTATATACATCTAAGGAGTATTGTGGTAAGCGTTATCTCATACGCTGAGTTCTTCCGAGATTTCTTAAGGAAAGGGAATGAACTTGTAGAGTTTTGTTCGGAGAGATCAAGAGCTATCTCTCATGCGTGAGTTTGTGTCATAAGCTTTGAGACGGATGAATCATTTTCAGAATGATATCCTAAGGAATTAAGAGTAATATCTCATGTGATCCATTTCAAGGATGAAGTGATTAAGGATATTAAGTTCAGTTGGTAAGTTTGTTGCTGAGGTAGGTTCCTCTTTGGCTTGTTGCAAGTTTCGGGGTCGAAACTTTTCTTAAGGGGGTAGTAATGTAATATCCACAAATTTTTAGTAAGGTTATTGAGTAATTTTTCTCAACCTTCACTAATTAATTATTTCGTTTTCTGTGGAGTTTGGATTTTCTGAAATATCCATGATATCCATAATAATTCCCTGAGTGGTATAATATACATTCAATTTATTTTCGGGATTTAGAATATTTGTTTAGAGATAAACAGATAATTTCTGGGTTAAATGCCCATCCCCATTTTAATATCTAAACCCCTACTACTCCTTGTCTCCCCTGCATGCTCCTCGAGCCTTGTGCTGCCGAAGTAGCCTCGCCGAAAGCAGCTCTCCAAATTGCGCCGGTGGCTGTGAGTGGCTCGAGCCCTGTGTTGGTCGGGGGAGCTGCCCTTCTCCTTGGCCTTTATAAGAAGCCAGATGAAGAGTTGAGGGGCACCTCATCTCTCCCGCCTCACTCCTGCTCTCGTCTTTCTCTCGGTCACTCCCTTTGGCATTGCTCCCACCGTCGAGCTTATATTCAACCGCAAAATACCCATTTTTGAGCCCTCCAATTTAAAATCAAACCACACGACCCTTTTCCTTGTACTTGCATTAGTAGGAATCGATTCTTGAATCATCCTGAACCATCTCAAAACGACATCGAATCGACTCCGAACACGCCATGTGTGTGCAGAAAATCAAGAAAACCCCACCACTTTGGGGAGGTTTTCCAACGTACGTGTGAATGCTCGGTCGTTTCGACCCGGCTATGGTGAAACCTTGAAACACCACGAACCCAATGCCACTGACCCCGTTGAAATTGGTTGTCGTTTAGGCCTCCAACGGGCCACTCAAAGTAAGCTCCGCCGCTTGCTCGCCCCATCATCGTCTCCCCTGTTGAGATTCCCCCGATGTCATCGCCCCGCTGCTGGTGTCCGCTGAGCTGCGTGGTGCTGCTCCTCCCTTCTGCCACTGCTGAGCTCCCTCCGAACTCGCCTCTCGTCTCTCCCGACGTCGACGTGAAGCCGGCGAGCCACTGTTGAAGGTGGCCTTCATCTCCGGTGCGTGTTGGTGGCGGTCGTGCTGGTGCTGCTGGCGCATCGTGGTGGTGGTTGCAGCCCGGCTGCGTTGTTGTGGTGGCTGCGGTGCCGCGTGTTGGTTGTTGTCGTTGTTGCTCTGTTATTGTTGTGGGTGGTTTGATTTGGAAGAGATGATGAATAGTGTTGGTGGGCCCCCCTCTGTTTTTGTTGTTGTTGGGCCGAAGAGGCCCATTTAAGCATCAGTCCAATTTCGACCCGAAATCATTCGAGCGGTATAATTTCGATACCCTTTCGTCCGTATTTTTCTTTAGGAAAATTTAATAAATATTTTATGATTTAATATCATAAATATTTATTAAATATAATTCCTTAAATTTGTCTAGTCAAATTAATTGATATTAATTAATATGTCATATGCCGAATCGCGTGTGGACCCGTAATCTATCAGAGCTATACGCGTGTCGAGCCCGGAATTTCGTCGTCGTTAGGCTTCGTTCAAACTTTGCGGATTCAGGCAAGTGGCGGTTCGCTCTTGCTCATCGTTCCATATTTACATTAATTATCAGTTGTTTATCTGAGTAATTAATTTGGAATGATTATCTGTGTTTGTCTGGAAAAGGTTTTATAAACTGTTTTGGAAAATCATATAATAGGTTGTATATCTGCTAGAATAACGCTATTATCTGTGATCGCCTTCCGGGCATTTAAGTCGTTTGCCTGGATGGCTTTAATGTGAATAATTGTTGTGTTAGACTGTTTAGTTAACACGAGTGTTCGTAGGAACGCTAATCCAAGTAAGGATTAGTCGTTTCTTTATAATTTAATATTCGTGGGAACGCTAATCCAAGTAAGGATTTGTCGTTTCTTTAAATCATAATATTCCTCGGGGTTATTGCCGAATAATTTAAGGGTCATGACCTATGCTTCTTATCCACATGTAAGGATCTGAAGTGTTTTAAGCGCCTTGCTAGCGCCAGTGGATGAGCTTAATTGCAGTCCTGTGTTTTAAGCACTTAGCTAGTGCATTGGGGTGGACGTAACTGTCACCATGTAAAATAAATTGTAAGCGTTGTGGCAGTGCAATCAATGTGAACGTAAGATCACCCGGTGTCTTCATAACTTCCGTGTTCTCGGAATAATATTAAAAGCATCAACACTGTGTGTGTGTATGGTGTAATTTAATAAGATAAGTGCAGTTAAGCACATAATTAAACTGTAAGCGCTGTATAGTGCAATCAGGGTGAACGTAAGGTCACCCGGTGTATTAATAACGCCGTGGTTACTCGGCATAATGATGTTAATTCCCGCGTGTGTGTTGTGTGTGTTTTAATTTGGGTTGACGTAATTGTCACCTTGTGATTTAAGCCTTGTTGTCGCTCTTAATAACATTAACGTGTTTCAGTAATGTGTGTTTTGTAATTAAATAAGATATGTGCCCGAGTGCACATGATTAATAAACCTTTGGCGAGTAGTGCAGCTAAGCTATAGTGCAGCTAGGAAAACTCGTCTTGACTTTGATCATAGTACGTTCTCTTTCCAATCTGGATTCGCTGTAGGCGATGAGGTTGGTCGTGAACCAAAGCATCTCAGTCAACTTTTAAATCATTGTTGTTTGATTCTGTTAAACATTCCAGATTTGTCATATTTCCTTAAAGACTCAATCTCTTGGAGTCTCTTTTCGAGTCGATTTCTGTGAAGATGAAGTCTTCCAGAATCTTCTCTCATGCATACCTCTTGTTGTTATTCCGTGAAAGTGCCGGGTTATGTATCGTCCCTTCGGTTATTATTCGAGGGACAATGATAGTAAACGGTTACGATCACTCGAACCACTCTGCTTTTTACCCTTGCTAGTCTATTCAAGTAGACTAACCCACGAACATTGTTCTCCGCATGTGGGCTGGTGTCATCCGTTCGATTCGGCACATCAGATGGAGTGTAGACGAGAAGACTAGAAGGACTATGGAGTCGATGGTGGGTTTTCCGACATTTTTAATAATTTCTTTAATCAGGTTGAGATCGTTGGGCAGGTGATCATTACGATCACAACCCTTTTTGTAATATCTTTTAAAAGTTTTCCGCTGTGCATTGTTTAAGATTTCCGTTGTAATTTATTTAAACTCTGTGTTTGTCCTATTTGGGATTGGGATGTAATCCCGGGACTCGTGTTTTATATGAATAAGGTTATCATTTTGTATCATTGTATTTAATAATTTGTATTTAAACGATAAAGCCTTGGGTGATCTCGGTAAGGAACACTGGGGTCACTGGCGGTAATACCTTTCCAAAATGGTTAAGTTTTGGGGGTGTTACACCTTAATTAAAAGAATACATCATATTTCTACTAACTTCCTTTCGACAATCCAATCCTCAAGTACATACATAGAATTCCACTATACCTCAGCTTAGTACCTCTCTTGTCATATAGACCTTACTCCTCATCTTCACGACTCAGCTATTACATTGGTTTCTTTACTCGCATTTGGCCCTTGTGCCATATATTTAGCTCAAAAATCTTCACTCATGTGATCCCACAATTACTCACATCACCGCCTATGTCTGATTACCTCAATATGATTTACTAATCCTCTCCATAGGATTATACTCTCGTCTTACCCAAACGTGTCATACAATCACCTTAATAAACGTGGATCACCTTTTCCTCAAGTCCACTTGATATCATCTACCTACTTACTTTATGCCACACTATTGACCTTTAAAACCGTAACAACTTTTACCGGTCGAGTTTGCTATTCACCCAAAAATCCTTAAGAAATCAGTTGTCCTCATACGATTTATTATCCCAAATCAAGCACCATTTTGCTTTACGGATATTTACCATTTATCCAAGATTAACTTAACGTATTCCTTATTCAATCTCTAACTTAAACCTTTAAGGTTCCTCAACTCTATTTACTCAAAATACCATATGGATGAACAATACCTTGCCACCAAAATCCATCAATTCACGTCATAAATCCTTCAATGGCTATATACGAGTAACAAATGTTACTTTACTCCTTAAATGCACATACGACAATTCCCCATGCTACATCCTTTTGTTTATCGATATCCTCCGAATAACTAGGCCTTACACCATAACCTTTCAATTTCAAGTGGGCTTTCTCCCAAAACTATCGATCACAACTTAATTCCCAAAAAGTGTTATATCATCGGTCTTATAGACGTCATACTCTCTAACAATCCACATATCAGACCTTGTAAATCTCCAGATATCATATCTCTATATCCCTTGAAGGTACAATACTGATTCAGTTCCTTGGCCCAAATAAGTTTGGCCTTAAAGCTCACTTCTAACTCAAAACCTTTAGTTTCCTCAAAACAATGCCGTGATAAATCCATTAGCACAATTGTGACCAATCACTCGATTTCCCCCCAAAATGTGACATCAAATCGCCTTAACAGACATCAATCACTTTCCATCCAATCCTTATGTCGTTTTCTCTTAAGAAAGCCTCATAACCAACCTCAGATAAATCTTCCAAGACGATACATATGACTTCACACCTTTAGCCTTTCCGAAAGTCTAATCCTCTGGTCCATAATGAACATACTCACTTACAACTTCCATAACCAAAATCCCTTGAGATATTACTCCTATTTCCTTAAGGTATCATCCTGATAATTGATTCATTACCAACTGTATCAGTTACTTCTATCAGTATCATTTAATAGATTTCTACGATTAACGCTTGCTACCTTACTCCTTAGGCGCACATAGACAATTTTCTCCACTAAATCCTTTAATTTATCGGAATCATCAACATAACCTATCCTTAACTGTAATATTTCCAATTAAGTGGCCTCCTTCTAATACAGTAACTCCACCACTTAATCTTCTCCAAAGAATTGCACCATAAGCCTTCTAACTGACCATTTCATATAAAATCCAAATATCAAACCCTACAAGCTTACAAGTATCATAACTCATTATTCCCTGATTGTACAACCTACCAATTTCAATCATTTGGTCCACTTAGATTTGGCTCAGCCGCCCTTTTCCTGACTCACATCCCAAAGGTTTGTTTAACTTGCTCAAATAACTCATCTCTAACTTAAGATCCTTACATTCCTCAAACAATTTACTATCCATTTAAGACTTAATCATACCATTTTCTTATAGATCCTCAAAACGAAACTTTGAATAGATCTTCCAAAATAATACATATGACTTTGTACACTCGGCTTTTCAAAAAGTTGTAACCATAGGTCCTACACTGGTCGTACCCACTTATAAATCTCATAATCATAACCTTCGACTCTAAAGTCTTACTCAAGGTCGTAATAGAGGAAACGAGTTCCCTATGAACTATCCCTCTTATACAATCATTCCTTCCTCAACAATCTATCCATATCAATGCCTACAACATGACCTCATAACTAGGCATTCTGATCTTTATGTAGTTCATTCCTATGTGCTTTGACCAGAACAAATGTTTAGGGTACCCATATGAGAAGAACAATTTCTTAATCCCATAGAGCATTAACCACATACATTTGTTTCCTATACCAAAAAAAAATTTGGTAAAAACTCAAATCACGAGATAACGCTCGTCCGCTCAACGAAGGGAGTAATTAATGTCATACTGATGCGACATTACCCCAAGAATAAAGAGAGATTCCTAAGGATGGATCTAGCAATTCAGTAATGGAGTCGCCCCTGGTGTTAACCATGTAGGGAACGAACACCTCGGTTCCATACATTATCCCTCTTGTGTGAGTCCTGACAACCTTTATCCATCTGTGACATAACTATTTTTGGCACTCACGGAGTCTTGTATGAACGAACAATTTGCAATAGTAACGAATTTAGAAATTTCCGAAACAAGGAAACACTTCTTTATTATTCGAAACATTACATAAAGCAACTGATAGAAAGTCGAATAGACAGATTACTAAACTATGGAGACTATCGACACAAGTCAATGCTCCTTATTCTAAAAAGTCTTACAAAGTACTACCACTTGTACAAAGCTTCCCTCCCATCGGGGTGACGTATCACAAAGAGTCGCTGCTCTTGACCCGAAGATTCCATAGGCGCCTTGCCTCTATCACGAGTAGCAGACTGCCCCGGAACAGATACTTCTGCTCGTAGGTTCTGTCCACTGCCAACTTTTGGGGCCTGATCAGCTTGAGTTGGCCTTAGGCCCTTCTTCCTACAGTATGCCTTCATGTGGCCTTCCCTTCCACAATAGTAGCATACCCTCTTTTCCTTTTGACAGCTAAAACTCTTATGCCCAACTTCTCCACAGTTGTGGCATAGAATCCCGCCGCTATTCCAGCCTGAGTCCTTGGCGGAATCGGACGGAGTCGTCTTGATCCTAGTACGACCAGACTTCTCGATCTTGGTGGACGACGCCGGGCGCTTGAACGAGCCAGCCCTGCGATTCTATTGCCTACCCTTTGCCTTAGTCTATGCCTTCACACTAACTGCGACTTGAGGTATGTGGGCCTCTTGGACTTGCGGTATCATCTGGGTCGTTAATACTTCGACCACTAGCCCCACTATTTGTCCAATGATCGTCGTATTTAGCACAATCGGGGCAGGAGGTGGAAATCCCCTTGCAGCTTGGGGGTCCACTTGTCCCTGATGAACATCCTGTCGTAGGGTCGGGTTACTACTACGTGATCCAGATCCCGCTTCTTCCCCTGGTGGAGTAGCACTTCTCATCCGAATTTGAGAATCGTTGCTAGGACTTTCGTTAGCTGCTCGGTTGGTGGATCGGGTGTTCATCATCTGTTGATGAACCATAACGTTAGTTTAGAACTTTTCCAACTTGTACTTGACACTGAGTCAATTACGTTATGTTACGATTTATAAGGGTCCAAACTAATAACTCTATATTAGTCTGACTGGCCCACCATCACTAACCGCAAAAACGACTTCTTCTCTGACTTACTTGAAAGGAACTCTAGGAGAAATGTCAACCTTGGTATGACATTCTATCTAAGGAGAAATGATATTCCTAAGAATGGCTCTAAGGAATAAGTAACAACTTGAATCTTGCAGAAGTTTGAAAAATCTCTTAAAACTTATATTTTCAACTTCATACATTATATCCTTAAACCTTATAAATAAAAATAGTTATTTATAAAGTTAATTCCTCAAACTAGTGATATGATTATCACAAAACTCTTACTAAGAAATTTTTTTTGCACTTTTAAGGTTACAATCATAAACTTATTTTGATTGCGTATAACACGCCTTTTATAAACCAACGATAAACAACTTTTGAAGTTCGAAATAGCTAAATCACTAGTTTAAATTAAATTACAAGAAATAATTAAAACTTTTAAATTTAACACTAAAACTCTCGAAATTCCTTTTTTTTTTTATTTTTTTAATCGAAGATAGGTTTGAAAAATAGTTTCAAAATTAGTTTTCGAAAATTCTCAAACCTAACAATAGGCCAAGAATTTTAAAACCGTTGCTCTGATACCATAATTGTAACACCCCCCGACTTACTGTCGGTAGTGCCACACGCCAGTGACCTCAGACGTTACCGTCCAAAGTCACCCAAGGCTTTAATCAGAACAATTAATCTTAAATAAACACAATTAAATAATGGAAGGTTAAACAGCGGAAGACATTTGAATATGAAACTCAATCCTTTTATATTAAAAGATCTCTCATCAAACGAGAGGAGTGTTTTTACAACAGAGTGAAATTACAGCGGAAAACTCATAAATTACACAGCGGAAGACTTCAAGAATAAACCTAGTACATGACTAGGTTATAAAAATACATATTGAAGTAATAATACTTAACGACTTTGAAATACCGGCACTGAAATCTGCAACTGCAAGTCTCTTCTTCAACGGTTACTTCGGACTTCGGGGACCAACCACTGATGTGCCGTATAGGACGAATGACACCAGCCAACCATGCAAGGAATAAAACCCGGTTGGTTAGTCTAATGAAAGACTATGCAAGGGTGAAAACAGAATGGTCCTAGTGATCGTAACCGTTTACTATCATTGTTCCTCGAATAACAACCGAAGGAACGATATATAACCCATAACTTTCACGGAGTGATTAAAGTTTGAATGATCAAGAGAAGACTCCTAAAGATCGAGTCTTATCGGGAACGTATAAAGAGAAGACTCCAAGAAATTGAGTCTTACGGGAAAGTATGACAAATGTTTGGGAACATTATAATAATTTCACACAAGCGTTTAAAAAAGACTTGACCATTTGGGTCCACGACCAACCTCACCGCGTAATGCGAATTCAGATTTGGAAGGAGGACTTACTCTAATCGAAGTCCAGACGAGGTTCCAAGTTGTACTTCTCGCCCAAGGTTCATTAATTATGTGCATAATCGCACTTATCTTGTTTAATTCCAAAACGCATATTCACGTTATAAGCTTTTATCATATAAATATATCATCTCGATATGAGAGATATCTTGGGAATAAATCCCGATTGGTTGGCACCAGCTTAGTGCACCACCCCTATATTCGGATAGGGGCCGGTCATGACCAGGGAAAGGGTGTTAGGGCAAAAATCCTCCTAAGCACCAAGTTATAAAGAAATGACTAGACCTCGCAAGGTACATAGCGTTCCTACGAATACTCGTTCTAACTATATTTCAAGTTCACATAAATCCACATCAATGCCATCCTGGCAACAGTATATATATATATATATCTATAATAGCGTTGTTTCTAGCAGTATATACAACCTATTATAATATCTCTTTTAATCGTATCAAATACTGTTGAATTCCTTAGGTTTTAATGGTAACAAACATTCAACTAATCTAAGTACTAAGTGTTTCAGGAACAAAGACAATTATCTCAGGGAACCATTGCAGCAAAGGATCACAGAGGGAACAAAGCTCTGTTCATGTGCTTTGTTACCTCTCAAGGAACAACAGTGACGAACAAGATCAAAGCTGTGAATGGAAGGAAGAAATCCAACGTGCTGAATTATGGAAACAAATCAAGAAGCACACGCGGTAAAGGATGAAAGACTTCGGCTGCAAGGATTAAAGCCGATCGAGAAGATATGGAGAGAGAGAAGCCCGATTGTTTTATCTTAGGAAATCTTTCCTAAGATAAGATAATTGGAGAGAGGGGATTATATCTTATCCGGTTATATTAATTTAAGGAATCTTTTCTTTAATTAATATAGACGGTTGGGATATTATTTCTTCAATCAAATCATATCTTCTTGTTACCTTATTTGGAGAAATCTTATCTTGTTACGATTAGGGTTTAGACAAGTTGTATTTATAGGAGTGTGGGATTCATTTCTATGTACGAACTCGGGGCATCAACGAAAAGAAAAGAAAAAGAGAGTGAAGTGTTTGTGAGTCTTTGAGGGTTGAGTTCGATTCATCGTTGTAGAAGAGGTTTCAAATCTAGGTGGGAAGTCTAGAGGTTGAAGTCCAGGATACAAGTGTAATCGAACAAGAAATCAATAAGACAAGTAGACGCTTCAAAATCCTCTCAAGCGGAAGCTTGAAGGTAGTGGTTTTTCCTTGAGAAGCTAGTTTTGCCAATCAGGGTTTCCACTATATATCGTGAGTTCGTTCGTTATCTTTCCTGCTATATTGTTCCGCTGTGCCTTCTGTGGGAACAAAGCCTTTGTTCCCTCAGGCGTAACTCTAACGATCCAACAAATACGTTTATCAAAATTGTTCCCAACGAAAACAATATTCATCCCATTTAATTAACAATTAAAACAATTGATAATTAATAAAAATATGGAATGATAAGCAAGAGCGAACCGCCACTTGCCTTAGCCTAGATGAACGATAGAGCGACAACGGGTTTCTGGGTCCGGAACGGGAACGAAAGCCGGATTACAGATTCCTACGAAACCCTAGGTTAGATTCGATAATAAACTATACGAATCTAAAGAATGACGAACGAAATCTAAAGAATGGAAGTCCCGACCGAGACCGGATCGCGCAAGGCCACGATCGCGATTGCTAAAGCAATCCGCGGTCGCGGTCGTCGAGGACGAATGTCCGTGAGCACTGGTGATAGCAGCCGCGGACGCGGCCGACATTTTCACTGCCGCGGTCGCGGTAGTTCATAGCCGTGATCGCGGCTAAGAACTCCGGCGACCCAAAATGATAAAAACTCACCGGCGATGACTCGGAAGGGCTCGATTCGCGGAGGCTTCCACTCCTGGGCACCTTGCGCCTCCAATGCACTGCTCCTTGGCCACCACCACCTCCGTCGAGGGCTCTGGCGACTCCTCAAGAATTCCGGCGAGAGCTCGAAGCTCCGGCGACTATGGAAACGAGAGTGAGAGGGGAGATCTCAGATCTGGGTGCTCAAAACCCTCCATTTCGGCCTCTATTTATAGCCAAGGAGGAGAGCCAGCCTCGACAAGATCAACGGCGACGACGAACGCGTGGCTCGCATGCCCGACTGTGCACTCTGCACATTTCCGCGGTCGCGGTGGGTTCTGCCGCGGTCGCGGAAAATTCAAGCCCAGCTCCTTTGGGAGCTATTATTCAGCGGTCGCAGAATTGCCCTTTTTGCGTCTATTTGCCCGGGAAAGGTTTGGCATGGGTTTAAAACCCCGGATCTTAAATATTTGTACACAAACAAATATTCTAAGCCTCGATAATACGTCGAATGTATTTTCCAATGCTTTGGGAATAATACAGAAAACAAACATGATACAGAAATCCGAACTTCGTCTAACGCGTCCCGAATAATTGACGAGGGTTTGGAAAATTATCTAAATACCCTTACTAAAAATGAGGGGTATTACATAAACACATCAAAAGTGATTGAAAGAGAATCAAAATCAGTTGAAATAAACGCACTCAAAAGAAAAAGACTCAAGGTTCTTCAATCCACTAATGATCCTTTTACATTTTAAAGTATTAGATTAATTATATTAAATCTTTCAAATTTTAAGCTTGTTTTCTTAAAATGTCAATCTTTATTATTTTCTAAAGAATTACCTCAATTTTTTTGGGAGGAGACCATAAACTATCACCCTTTATTTACACTTTTTTTCACAACCACCATTTTTTTAATGTTTTTCTAAACTTTAAAAAATTATCACTTTTGAAGAAATGCAGCAATTTTTTTTCTACTGCTCAAAATCATCTAAATTAGAAAATTTTATGAAGTTTATATAATATTTAAAAGAATTATTAAATTTTACAAAAATAATCCTTATGATTTAAAATTACCCATTTCTTTCAAGTTTGGGAAAAAAAGAGGTAAGAGTCTCAATTTTAGGTTTTAGTTTGAAGGCAATAAAACTTGCTCAGAGTTGGTGAATATAGTTTACGAATTGAAGGAGGTTCACCCGGTATGATATCATATATGCCTTCAAACCTAACCAAAGAATAAGGATGAGAGGCACAAAACAATCAAATGAGCGTGCAAATTAACCAACCTCTCTATCTAATCAAACGATGAGTTCGCCCACCAAACCCATCCAATTACATTCTTTTTTCCCCGTTAAAATCGTGCCATTCACTGATTCACTTTACCAACTTCTTGGGATAAAGACACGTACACACATCTATTTTTGAGTTAAGTTACGAAAATGAAGTAAAAGGATCACCCATTTATAATCTTTTGTTATTAAATGACGGGTCATACTATTCGACGCATATGTATTTTTGAGTTGAAGTTTGAATGTTATGACTTGAGTTTGAATGTTTTGTTGAGGTTGTTTGGATTATGCCAACAATGATTGCTATCACTTCTATTTGAATGTTTTTTATGGATTGTTTGTGAATACACACTAAAAAAACGACGAAGGAAACCCAAATAAATATTCTAATAGAAATGTCGAACTCATTGCATCATAATACATACATATCATTCATTACATAAATCGACTGTTTCGACCTTCTTCTTTCGTTTTGTCTTCGGTTCGGCCTTGTCTGGTTCATACTCCATCGAACGGTCTAATAGTCATTGATCTACGTAATCACCCGCACATGGGTCATGATGATACAGCCACCCCGAGTAAATAGGAGGCAAGGGCGAAGTTTTGGCCAGCCCAATCTACATCAAAATCAATGCATCATACATATGCTTTAACACAAGATAGTATAAACAAATGTGATTGTATTAACGTACCGCAATAAAATGTTGCTCTTTCGCGACATGGCAAATGCATACCGTCTTCAGAAACTCGCCAGTCAATGCTTCGTTTGTCGCCCCCTTCATAGGCAGGTATGTCGTCCCCACGCCACCCCCGACGGTAACGAACACACATGTGAATGCCGTTGCCACCAAACATCCCATATCCGGAAGCTCCAACCACGTCTCCGGTGGGGCCGGCCTGTTCGGCGAGGGAAACCAATCAAGCTTCGCCTCCATTTCCTCAAGTGTCATCGTAGACACCCAAAGTGGCGCGAGTAACTCATACTCTTTTCTCAACGTAGCGATCATGGTACGTCGAACAAAAGCCCACTGATCTTCCCCTAAGCCCAGACCATGCGCAATTGCTCTGTACCCGCAGTTTCCATCAGGCTCTATCTCATACCATCCTCCAACGTGTGGGAACATACACTTGGGGATCTGGCCACGATATCGCCACGGGTTCTTGATCAATGACGTGGCACCACATGGTAAGGGTAGGCCCGTCTTCGGTGGTCTTCCTTTTTGCTTTTTCGGAGCTGTTCCGTCCATCTGTTGGTCAGTGTACTCCCATGATGACGGCTGTCTTTTGGTGGCAAAGTTCAGAGCTCCTTGAGGCCGACCCTTATGCCTGACTTTGGCTGGCTCTTCCAGAGTAGTCTGCTCTAGATGTGCTATACTTGTAAGCGTGGAGATTGCTCTCTGTTGAACCTCAACTGGCAATGTGGGGAAGACGCTTTGGGAAAATTCTTCAAGCAACGATCTATTCACGTTGCGTGTGCAGGCTTCTTCCTCTTCTTGTGTCTTCACTTCTGACAAGGTCAATTGTCTCCAGAACGGATGCAATGAGCTAGGTTCAATTGGGGTCTCGTTCCTCACATTTTGCGCCAAATCGTGCACGCAAAGCAAGCCGTCTCTGACCCTCATCTGGCATCTGCATATAGTGCTCCACAATGGAGCTTCTCCTTTCCTGTATTCCTCAATCAAACGAGCTAGTGCAACCGCAGAGACCTTGAAGTGCAGCTTGCAAAACAGATCTGCGTTTGTTAGCAGCGTATATCTCTTTCCTATGCTCTCATTCAGTGCCCCCTGAATCTCATAAATATGACTGCGCAACCGTGTATCATATTGATCGAACACAGTGCAAAGGTTGCCATCGTTGCTTGTGAAGAAGCTTTTCAGACTGGAATGGGCCCCTTCAACCCTGCATTACAACAATGATGCACAAACTAAATTTAGATAAACTGTAAAGGTCTAACCAAGTCCAAATAACTAGCTAAATTTAGATAAACAGTTGATGCACAAACCTGTTAGTGGTGGTAGTATCCAGCGTGAACACTGTATCTGTCCATACGGAGACGATTCTTTCCTTGTAAGGGTCAAGCCAGTTTTTTTGTACGTACTGAAGACATTTTGGAGCTTTCCTCCAATCACGCTTCAGCTTCGAGAGTGATGCTTCGTACCCTTGTATGGTCGTTTCCTTGAAGAGCTTCATGCAGTCGTTGGAAAACGCTGTGCCCCTAAACTTGTCCATGGCCTTCTTCCCGAAGTCTTCAATATTCTTCCTCACATGCCGCCTACATAGGAGGAATTTTGCTGCTGGAAACTGCTTCTCTAAGGCGTTCATCAATGCCTTTTCCCGATCAGTGACCACACATGTGGGTGCTCGTTGCACCTTGGCAAACATCTTAGCAAGTTGCTCTATGGCCCACTTGTAACTGTCTTCGTCCTCCTTATCCAGAAACGCCCCGGCAATATTGTAGTTTTTTCAAACTGATGTGATGCCGACGATTTCAAGGAAGGGCAAATTGTAGCTGAACACATAATCATATGTAAAATATAATGGCGTCCTAACCGTGACATGAACAAATGAAGAGTATATTAGATATGGACGTTACTAACCAGTTAGTTGCATATGTAGAGTCCAGCAGCACAATGTACGGAAATGCCTTCAGCAACCAAAACTGATCCTGGCTTGCAAAGAAGATATCCGTTATTTTGTTGGTGTCCTTGTTGAATCTATGCTCCATGAAGTACCCCTTCTCATTGCACTCATAGAAGAACTGCTGTACAACTGTTCTTCCTTCCATGCCCTTCTTTCGTATCTCATGCATGAGGTTGTACACTTGCTTCATCTTGGTTACATTTCCAGGGGACGAATGGATTGTAGTATGAATCTTCAGAGGCTTGCAATGATTGACCGTCATCACCCTTATAATCTCCTTCTCTTCAGCGGTTGGTCACCCAGCTAATGCACTACCATACAAATTGTCTGCAATGACATGGTTGTGAGTTCCATGTTGTACAATGATCCTCCACAATCCCTTCGGCCCTTCTTTCAGCCTCAACATGAAGGGACACTCACATTTCTTCGACCTTGTGATGTCTCTCACTTGGTCAGCTCCTTTAGGCACGTTTTGTCCATGCCTATCACACGGTAACCAAGTCCCCTCAAGGACCCGAGGGGTGGAAGGTTTATTCCTCCACTTTTTGATGCAAAAGTGTTTAGACTTAGCCATCTCTTGCGCCCACGAAAAGGCTTCTTCTCTAGACTCCCAGATTTTTTCAGTTGTGAAAAACCTTGAATAATCGGCAGAGACGTACACATCCTCCTCATGTGGTACACTGAACTGAGGCTGTGTGTGTAGGGATGGAAAGCACAGCTGTGGAGTAGCGTGAGATGAAGATGCTTCTGGAGTGTTCCAAACCGGAAATGTCTTTTGGGGCGTTTCCCAAACCGAAAATGTATTTTGTGGAGTGCTCCAATCATTGAGGGAGATATTGTTTAACCCTTCGTATAAATGATAGTCCGTCTGCATACACGAAATCATGTCATCAACTAGTGCACTAATTATAAAATGGCACATTTACTATCAAACTGTGCAATATTACATAATGAAACTTGGTTTCTGGAATTGATTTCACACGTTATGTGTGTGATGGCTTCACACGTTATGTGTGAAGATTGTCCACACGTAACGTGTTGAACAGTTTCACACGTTACGTGTGGACAATCTTCACACATAACGTGTGAAACTGTTCTTCAATGTAACAGCCATTTCACAGCCCTAAACCCTAAACAACGATCAATCTTTGTTTCTAATACCCAAAACAATAAAATGAGATTTTAAGATCAAACAACAAATATCATAAATAGCTTCCCTAAACCCTAAACAACAAATATATTATCACCCCAAAAATAGCTTCACTAAACCCTAACCATCAAGCTTAGAACTTTAAACATTTTCAAAACAAGAAAAAAATAGAACTTTAGGATTACTTAATAGAAATTACCTCGTTCCAAAGTGGAATATCTTTCTCATTGTTGCTCCAATACTCGTTGTTGTTCAGATTGTCCATTTTTTGTAGAAAGATTGAGAGTGCAAAATAAGATTTTGTTAGTGTTTGAAATAAGGGTTTATGCTCGAAATGGGTTCGAATGGGTTGTTAGCCGGGGAAGAAGATGGGGCCATTATTACAGTTAGGTGGGGACAAGACGGTTATTCAATGCGTTTTGCAACAAACTGAACCACGCGTTACGTGGCAAACCTGTCCACACGTAACGTCTGGAGTTGCTTGGCACGTTACGTGTGCTCGTGTTCCACACGTAACGTGTGCTTACTAGGGTTTAGCGTATATAGGGTACGATTTAGGGTTTAGGGTTACTATTTATCTTTAACTAAACTGTGGGTTAGAGTTTAGGGTTTATGGTTTAGGGTTTACTATTTATCTTTAATTAATAAGGTTGAATTTGGGTATGCGAGTTACATTATTTCTGAGATTGAGGAGAGGAACTTACAATTAGGGTTTAGGGTTACATTGCTGAAAAGTTATTAATGCTAGTGGTTGAGGTCTTTAATGATAGTGGTTGGGGTCATTTTATATACTGCAGTTGTATACAGCTGTATATTAGTTGTCAAACACATTCATTTTCACTATATAAGAGGCATTAGGGTTGCAACAAGTCCAATACAAGCGGGATTGAAGATTCATTTGTGGGTAAGCTTCTTCTTCCAGTTTCTTTCGATTTAGTAATTGTGATTGGCCTTTTCATATTAATGGTTTGTAGGAAATCAAGCACCACAAATAATGACATCTTCATCCGAATCATCATCAAACCCAACTAGGCGATATCTTTTATTTTGTGCTAGGCTTTCTAAGTTTATGAAAAAATTGTATTATTTCTTGCATTGTGAGTTAAATGTTGTTGTAGTCATCCAACGTAATGAACAAGTCTATTCTATCTTTTATGTTGATTATTTTGGGGCATTCTTTTTATTAATTTTAAATAAACAACTACATAATAATATAATGTAATGTTCATACACGTAACATTGTAATATATATAAAATCCCTAAACCTTAACATTAAACCATAAATAAATACTACAAATATACAATAATATGACCTACACAAATACCCTAAACCCTAAATACTACAAATACAATTATATTATATTACAGTCACACGTAACGTGTGAAAACATCCCACACGTTACGTGTAGAAGTGAGTCACACGTTACGTGTGGATTACAGTCACACGTTACGTGTGAACCCTATATGCCAAAAGGCAAAAATGCCTATGCGCCAAAAAGCAATCGTGTAAATGACCATTATCTATCATCTTGTTAAATTAGCCGTTTAGGGCATGGGTGGCTTTTGCTTAATATCTCAATATCTAAACGGTTAGTTTTGTACAACATAGATTCTTTAATGAGTTCTTTTTATCATAAGTTGGCCCATTTTAAATCAAAAGAACGTTGGTACAAAATGTAGTAAACTACCACTCAAATATGTTGAATAAGAAAGGTGCTAAAAAAGATATACGTACTCTGTATTAATATTAAAAAAACATAAAAGTCATCCTATATCAAAGTGAGTAAATGAACTTATTAGTGGGTTAAATTTTATATTATCAATTAATTAAGGGATGAAACTTCAGTAAACTTATATATTCCGTCCCGTTTGACATATCTATATATCTATATATATATATCTATACTAAAGCAGAAGCCTAAATCCTACGTGTCGGTCTCACGTTTAATTCGCCTACTTGTCATTACCACGTTTAATTCGCCTACGTGTCGGCCTTTTAGATATGCTACCTCATCTGTCACCTCATTCGTCATGTCATCAGCTATTTTTTCTTATTGTTTATTTTTATAACTATTTAAAACTAAATAATAATAATATCCTTTCTTATCTAATTTTTGAATTTTTATCATAACTATTTATCTTATCTTATTGTTTATTTCCATAACTATTTAAAACTAAATAATAATTATATCATTTCTTATCTTATTTCCGAATTTTTACCATAACTATTTACAACTAAATAAAATCGACAATACAAAAACTTTATCTTATTTTTTAGTTTGAAAAATATAAATTCGATTTTTTTTATAATATAAATTATTTGTAATTTAAAAACTAATAAATCCAAAAAATTTGGTATTTTGTATAATTTTCCTCATACTTTTAATATATCTCTAACTCTCTAAGTATAAGATATAAACACAATATCTTTGTGAACAATCTATATTTACCATAACTATTTAAAACTAAATTATCATAATATACTTTCTTATCTTATTGTTTCTTTGTTCCTATTTCTTTATAAAAACTTTATCTTATTTATTTGAAATTTTACCACAACCATTTAAAACTAATTTAATTTTGACAATATAAAACCTTATCTTATTATTTTGGTTTAAAAAAAATGAATTCGATTTTTTTAATAAAAATTATTTGTATTATAAATACTAATAAATTCAATATTTTGGTAGTTTTGTATAACTTTCCTCATACTTTTAATATATCTTTAATTATAAGATATGAATAGAATATATTTGTGGACAATCTATATTTACCATAACTTTTTTAAATTAAATAATAATTATATCATTTCTTATCTTATTGTTTATTTCCTTTTCTTTACAAAAACTTTGTCTTATTATTTGAATTTTTACCATAACTATTTGAAACTAATTTAATTTTGACAAAATAAAACTTTATCTTATTATTTCGGATCAAAAATACTAAATCCGATTTTTTTTAATAAAAACTAATTTGTGATTAAAAACTAATAAATCCAAAAAAAAATTGGTATTTTTGTATAAGTTTCCTCATACTTTTAATATATCTTTAAGTATAAGATATAAACACAATATATTTGTGAATAATCTATATTTACCAAAATTATTTAAAGATAAATAATAATTATATCATTTCTTATATTATTGTTTATTTCTTTCTATTTCTTTATAGAAACTTTATCTTATTATTTGAATTTTTACCATAAATATTAAAAACTAATTTAGTTTTGACAATATAAAACTTTATCTTATAATTTCAGATTAAAAATAATAAATCCGAAATTTCCAAATAAATATTATTTATGATTTAATAACTAATTCCATATATATTGGTATTTTTGTATAACTTTCCTCATACTTTTAATATATAAAAACTTTAGCCATAACTAGCTTATCATATTATATGGTTGAGATATATCTTATGTACAATATCTACGTAAGAATATAATGATCTAATTTCATTATATATCTATCTCTTTTTAAAAAGTTAAACTTTTAATATATTTGTTCATTTTGTTATTAATTTAAAACAAATCATAATTTATGTGCTTTAAATTAAATAGATTGATTGTGATATATTAATTCCCCATAATATAAAATTTAAATAGTAGCTAAGATAATTTTCTAGGTTAATATCCAAATTTTACAACTTCAAAACATGTCTTTTATCTTAATATTCATTATCTTAGCCGTAATAACGTATCAAATTCTATGGTTGAGATATTTACAATGTACAATATCTACGTAAGAATTATACTTATAATTGGTAAATATTAACCTTGAATGATTTACACTTTACAGAAAGTTTGATCTGTATACGTACTTAAGGCTTTTGCATATATGTCATCACTACGTTCAATTCGCCTATGTGTCGGCCTTTGAGCTATGTCACCTCATCCGCCACCTCATCAAGCCTACCAAAAGCCTATTATAATAATAAATCCTTAATTATTATATATTAAATAAGAAGATAATATCTAATAATAATAATTTCCATAATATCGTATATCTTCTTTTTTGGTAAAAAGAAGATAATCGTTTTTGGTAAAAAAAGATAATCTATATCTATCTCTAATAATAATAATTACTATATATTAATTAAGAAGATAATATCTAATAATAATAATTTCGATAATATCGTATATCTTCTTTTTTGGTAAAAAGAAGATAATCTTTTTTGGTAAAAAAAGATAATCTATATCTATCTCTAATAATAATTATTATTATATATTAATTAAAAAGATAATTTTATCTACTACTACTACTAATAATAATAATACTTTTGTTAATTTCGTATATCTCCTAATTTTTGGTAAAAAGAAGATAATTTATAATAATGTCCGTGTCATGCACGGGTTATGGTTATAAATTTTCTAAAATAATAATAATTTTGATAATATCGTATATCTTCTTTTTTGGTAAAAAGAAGATAATCGTTTTTGGTAAAAAAAGATAATCTATATCTATCTCTAATAATAATAATTACTTGTGATACCCCGTAATTTTGTAAGGTTATATTGGGAATTATAGAATTTTCCCGAGTACCCGTTGTATACGTCGGATTTAATTCAGGTAGTTTGAGACATTCTGTATTATGCTCTGTATCTGTAATATTTTTCTCAGTGAAATAATATACAGACATCATGCCTTGGAGTTTAATTGTCGTTCGCGTACGATAATTTTTATCCCGGTTTAGTGTCTTATCCGTTCAAAGCTGAACGGGCGGGAAAAAGGGTCAGGGTGACCGCCGTAAAGTCGCGGCGACCGCCGTCGTGAGACCCAAGCACGGCGACCGCCGTAAAGATACGGCGCCCGCCGTTCCAACGCCCGAGGAGGCAGCTGATGTGTCATGCCGCGGCGACCGCCGTAAATTACGGCGACCGCCGTAAGTGCCGTCATCGTTGCCCAGCAGTCGTTGCCCGTTGGTCGCCGGCGTTGTTTCTGACGAAGCGCCGAAGTAGCTCTAGGCCCTCGTCTTCGAACTCCAGATGTGTTGGCTATAAAAGGAGGTGCTGGGGGAGAGGTTTTGAGCCATCCAAGCACCAAACCTCTGCCAAATTCGCCTCTCGCCGAAGTTGTGTTTTCGCCGGAATTTGAAGGTCTCGCCGGTGTTGCTTTGGTGTGGTTCCTGAGTGACTTTGTGAAGCTTTTGGTTAGCCTTGGAGGTTAGAAGCCAAGGCAAGTCGAAGGAGGCCAAACCGCTCGTGTTTTGGGGTGAGTTTTCTCTCGTTCTGTGTCATCTGAGTTCGTCACGGCGACCGCCGTGTTCTTCGCGGCGACCGCCGTGATGAATACGGCGACCGCCGCCAAGAACGGCGACCGCCGCCAGTGCCCAGAACGCCTTCGTGGCTTTGGCTTGGTCGGTTGTCGTCGTGGCGTCTTTCCTTTCGTGTTCTTTCGCCGTGTTTAGATTCGTACCGTTTATGTCGGATCTAACTTAGGGTTCCTTTTATGGGTCGACTCGAAGGTTGTTGTGCTGTCGGAACTATACCGTGTCGAGCCCGGAATCCAGTGACGTCTTTAGACTATTCTGCGGAGTAAGACAAGTGGCGGTTCGCTCTTGCTCTTTCGTTCCATATTTATATTAATTATCAGTAGTTTATCTGAGTAATTAATTTGGAATGAATATTCTGTTTGTCTGGAAACGGTTTTGATAAAATGTTTTGAAAATCATATAATAGGTTGTATATCTGTTAGAACAACGCTATTATCTGTGATCGCCTTTCGGGCCTTTATGTGGATTTATCCTGTAAATGTTGTAGTGCTGTAACTATTTAGTTAGCACTGTTAGATAGGAACGTTACTCAGACTCTGTCCAGTCGTTTCTTTATAATCTGGTATCGGGATGGCTCGTCTCCATCTGGTACTATTCTATGATCATGATCGGTCTCTTACACATGTGTGTAGAGACAAGACACTTAGCTGGTGTCACAAACCTTTCGGTATACGTCACTCTCGACGAAACGTATACTAAGATGTGTCGTCCCATTGGTGGGGTACACATGTAAAAGTCTATAATGTGATGTGTGTTTTGAAACATAAATCAGATAAGTGCTACCTTGACGCACATAATTAATACACCTTGGGCGAGTAGTGCAGCTAAGTTATAGTGCAGCTAGGAAAACTCGTCTTGACTTGAATGTAGTACGTTCTCTTTCCAATCTGGATTCGCTGTAGGCGATGAGGTTGGTCGTGAACCGAAGCATCTCAGTCAGTTTTAAATTATTGTTGAATGATTCTGTAACTCTCCAGATTTGTCATACTTACTTAAAGACTCAATCTCTTGGAGTCTCTTTTCGAGTTGATTTCTGTGAAGATTCAGTCTTCCAGAATCTTCTCCTGTGCATACCTCTTGTTTATTCCAGTAGGAATATGATGGTTGACTACCGTTATCGGTTATTATCCGAGAAGCGATGAGTCTAACCTAATATGACTGCTTCGAACCAGTCTGCTTTATACCCTTGCCAGTCTATTCATTTAGACTAACCAACCAATATTTTTTCCCTTGCATGGTTGGCTGGTGTCATCCGTTTGATTCGGCACATCAGTTAAGAAGTGGCTCAGAAGATTAGAAGGACTATGGAGTCGGCGGTGGTTTTTGAATGTTTTAATTATTTCTTTAATCAGGTTATGATCCTTTGGACAATAACTCCGATTGTAATGTACTTTCTTAGTCTTCCGCTGTGTTTGGTTTAAACTATGTTTTGACCTATTCGGGATTGGGTTGTAATCCCATAACTCTTGTTTCCTTGACAATGTTATGTTTTGGAATTTAATGCTTGATCATTGTGTATCAATCGCATTTCATAAATTGTATTTATATGGTAAAGCCTTGGATGATCTCGGTAAGGAACACTGGGGTCACTGGCGGTAATACCTTTCCAAAATGGTTAAGTTTTGGGGGTGTTACAGTTGTGGTATCAGAGCCAAAAGTTTTTAAACGGGTTTGGAATTTTTATAAACCATTTATCCGTTTTCAAAATGTTTTAAAAAGGGCTCTGAATTTTCATTCTGAAAAGAATTTAAAAACACCGTTCATAGTCGTGTCTTCTTTATAGTCTGATATAGTAAGCTTGCTTCTATGTCTAGAAAGACTAATTCATTCCTTATTGTTCGATAGGATGGGTGTTTGCTTTTCTATTGGTAGGGGGTCGGAAGACGCCAAGTCGGATCAGCCGAGGCTAGATTTTCCGTTACCTCAACGATGTTTCGAGGTTGGAGGCCCAAGTAGCCCACCCGAAGACGTCAAGCACGTTCTCCCCGAGTCAATTGTCCTTGTAGCCAGGAATGCTATGGTCCCTAGACCTGCACCTGTGCCGCCACGAAGGGTGGAGGAAGTACAGGAATGGGAGCAGGGAGATGAGTTATCAAGGTATCAACAAGGGGTTTACCAAGACGACTTTCTGCTGGGACCAATTCCAGAGGAGATCGAGTACGAGGACGAGGAAGAGGAGATGCTGGAGATAGATCCTGTCGAGGACGAGGATATGATCGAGGATGATCCCGAGGATGAGGATCCCATCGAGGATGATCCCGAGGAAGAGGATCCCATGGAGGATGATCCAGAAGAGGACCCAGAGTTGGACCTTGGAGGGCAGAATCAGGAGCCCGGTACAGGATTGTCACCAGTGCCAGAGTACGCACCCATGTCATAAGCTGATTGGGAGACACTGTATACCGAGTACGGTATTGGGAGAAGTGACAGGGAATCTCAGCCTATCCCTACTCTAAGGAGATGGAGGTCGGAATCCGAGCTGCAGGAGATTCTCCGCCAGAGCGAGGTAATCTCCGCAGAACAGCAGCGTCAGAGGGATGAGCTGATCGCCAGTACTCAGAGGAGGGCTGGAATAGGAGGACCAGTCATGGACGACCCATACTTTACCATGACTGAGCTAGGACTATGTGCTTCAGGGTCAAGCAGGGTGCGAAACCCATCGCCAGAGCTCGATGGTGAGCCTAGCCCGAAGAGACCATGCACGAGTAGCCAGTCGTATGGGAGATATTTTGGAACGCCTTGAGGAGGAATGGCGTTGCCTATCGTAGTAGTTTCGTTTCTTAGTATTCCAAGTTGTACTTTGTGTAATATTTCAGTATTGCGGCAAGTACTCTGAGAAACACTTATATCTTCGAGCAATGTTGTCCAAACGCTCGAATGATAAAATTATGTGTAACTTGTGTAAGAATTCGAAGGTTCATCTATAAAATGCCAAGTTGATCTATTCTGAGTGATTTATTTACATTGATATATTGCATAAGTATGTTGCATAATATTAATGTATTGAATGCTTGGAATTGGATCGGTAAACAGATGATAAACCCAAGAAGCACGAGAAACTCGACTCGAGCCGGTGCTGGGACTAGCCAAAACCCCAGACCAGCAGGAAGAGGTGTTCAGGATGAACACGAGTCTGAGTCTCGCGTCCAGCAGAGGCGTGAAGGTTAGGATCAAACCCAGGCGCCGACGCTGTTTGACGCTGCAGCTGTTGAGGCAATCTTTGGGATCGTGATGCAGGCAATTGCAGATGTGTTGAGACCAAGTGCGCCTCAAGCACAAGAAGTGCCTATTCACGCAGCGGTTCCTGATGTTGTGGAACCCAGAAACCCTGTGATTCAGGAGACTGCCGTTAGGGCAAGGGACAGCTATGGTCGCGCTCTTAAGACCATTACTTCCATGAGACCCGACTGCTATAACGGGAAAGGGGAGCCAGTGGCAGTGACTCATTGGTTCTCCCATATGGAGAGGCTGTTCAGGAACGTGGAGTGTACGGAGGCCGAGAAGGTCCATATCGCTTCTCTTCAGCTGAAGGAGGAGGCTAGTGAGTGGTGGGAGAGCACTGGTTTGGCTGAGAGCCCAGTGTTGACTTGGTTGATGTTCAAGACCAAGATGGTTGATCGCTTTTTCTCTCGTGCTATGAGAGAGGAGAAGCATAAAGAGTTCTTGTACCCTCAGACTGATGGTCTGAGAGTGACAGAGTTGGCATCTAAGTTCAACCATCTTCTACAATACGCCACTGCCGAGATCACCAGCGAGGCTCAAAAGATCTGGTACTTCCACGAGTGGATGAACCCGGATATCAAGCCATTAATGGTGCACCACACATGCTCTACCTTGGAGCAGTATGTGGATTGTGCCTATAAGCTGGAGGTAACTCTCGAGGAGTCGACCAAGAGGCGCAACCGACAGAAGTCGATGCAGAATCAGAACCAGGGAGGTGGTTTTAAGCGCCCTGCGCCACCGTCTAACTTCGCCAAGTCCGGCCGAGCTAAGACGGAGATGACGCAAGGGGGATCGACTCAGCAGTCAGGGCAGACCATGAGTACAGTTCAGTGTTATAACTGCGGTACTGCTGGGCATAAGAGCACTGAGTGTCGGAAGGAGAGGAGACCATGCTTTGGGTGTGGACGTGATGGTCATCTGCAAAAGTTCTGCAAGCAGGGGAAGCAGAAGGGAGTAGAGTCGCAGCAAGGGTCAGTTCATCAGAACAACCGACCTAGGTTTAAGCCTGCCGAGACTCCTAGACCTTCAGTGCAGACGACTGCTCAGAACAGGGGAAAGGCCCCAGCTGTTTCTGGAAGTCAGGGCCAACGCTTGTACGAGATGCGTGAGGCAGATGGACCCAATGCTCCGATTGCTCAAGGTACTCTATACCTTCACTCTACTTCAGTGTGCATTCTGTTTGATTCTGGTGCTACGCATTCCTTTATTTCGGATAGCTGTGTTAGCAAGTTAGATTTAGTGTGCAACGATTCGTGCGACCCTTTCGTCGTTAATCTTCCTAATGGAGAACGTTTGGTGGGAACCAAGCATTTGTCCGACTTTCCGATTACCATTCAGGGTAAGGAATTCGAGGCAGATTTAATCTGCATAGCCATGGCTCCATACGACATTATTCTCGGTATGGATTGGCTGACGCGTCACAAGGCGGTGATCGACTTCAGTTCAAGAACGGTGACGGTGTCATCCGGGGGCCAATTCGTGTGTAAGTTCAAAGGTCGAAATGACGCTGATAACGGCAAGCTGATCAATGCGATGGCTGCGTTTAAGCTACTACGACAAGGATGTGTCGGGTACCTTTGCTACTTGGATTCGCCCGAGAAGGATGGACTTGAGGTTCTTGATATTCCTGTAGTTAGGGAATTTTCGGATGTCTTTCCGGAAGAAATTCCAGGATTACCCCAGAACCGTGACGTTGAGTTTTCTATTGATCTCGAGCCTGGTACGGCGCCGATTTCTAAATCACCGTATCGGATGGCTCTGGCTGAGATGCAAGAATTGAAGAATCAACTTGAAGATCTTCTTGATAAAGGTTATGTCAGGCCGAGTGCATCGCCGTGGGGTGCTCCGGTATTATTCGTCAAAAAGAAGGACGGATCGTTCCGACTTTGTATCGACTACCGAGAGTTGAACAAGGTGACGATCAAGAACACGTATCCTTTGCCTAGGATTGATGACTTGTTGGACCAATTGCAGGGAGCAAAGGTTTTCTCCAAGATCGACTTAAGATCTGGATATCATCAACTCAGGATTCGGGAGCAGGACATTCCTAGAACTGCGTTTAGGACCAGATATGGTCATTACGAGTTCGTAGTGATGCCTTTTGGGCTTACAAATGCTCCAGCTGTCTTTATGGACTTGATGAACCGATGTTTTCACCAGTACTTGGATAAGTTCGTGGTGGTCTTCATAGACGACATTCTAATCTACTCTCTGAGTGAAGAAGTCCACGAGGAACATCTGCGGATTGCCTTGTCAATCCTTAGACAACATCAGCTTTATGCTAAATTGTCTAAATGTGAATTCTGGATGAAAGAGGTGGCTTTCTTAGGCCATGTGATCAATAAAAATGGGGTTATGGTTGATCCCCAAAAGATTGAAGCGGTGGCTAAATGGACACAGCCCCAGCATGTGAAAGAGGTGCGCAGTTTTCTTGGACTTGCCGGGTATTATAGAAGGTTCGTAGAAGGATTTTCAAAGATCGCTCTACCAATGACCAATCTACTCCGCAAGGTCCACAAGAAGTTTGTCTCGAATGACAAGTGCGAGGTCAGTTTCCAGGAGTTGAAGCGACGGTTGACCTCGGCACCCGTGTTAGCACTCCCAGAGGGGAATGACGATTATGTGGTCTATAGTGATGCTTCCAAGTGTGGTCTTGGTTGTGTTTTGATGCAAAGGGGCAGAGTCATTGCTTACGCATCTAGACAACTCAAGACTTACGAAGAAAACTATCCGACCCATGATCTTGAGTTAGCAGCGGTTGTCTTTGCGCTAAATATTTGGAGGCATTACCTCTACGGTATAAGATGCCAAGTCTTCACCGACCACAAAAGTCTCAAGTATATATTTACTCAGAAGGAGTTAAATATGAGACAACGCCGCTGGCTAGAGTTGCTCAAGGACTACGACATGGAGTTGTTGTATCATCCGGGCAAGGCTAATGTAGTAGATGATGCACTAAGTCGGAAGACAACGCATGAGACTGTGGTTGCGTTGCTTACTGCTCAGACTAAGCTAAACCAAGAGTCATGCGACATTGAAGTCTTGTATGACCAGCGTAGAGGGTACCTGAGTATGATGGAGATTCAGGCTACACTGCTGGATCAAATCAAAGAAAAGCAAGTCGATGACATCATCTTGGTAAAGTTAAGCAGTGAAGTGATGGATGGGAAAGCTCATAGTTTTGTGGTTCAGGATGATGGATCACTTTGGTTTCAGGATCGGATCTGTGTGCCTGACACAGAAGGTCTTCGTCAGTTGGTCATGAGAGAAGCTCATTCATCTGCTTATTCTGTGCATGTGGGCTCTAGCAAGATGTACAAGGATCTCAGAAAGAAGTTTTGGTGGTCAAACATGAAGTGGGACGTAGCAGACTTTGTGGCAAAGTGCTTAACTTGTCAGAAGGTCAAGATCGAACACCGCAGGCCAGGTGGTGAGATGCTACCTCTCCCCGTACCAGAATGGAAATGGGAGGATATTTCCATAGACTTCATCACTGGACTACCAAAGACTCGAAGTCAGAGAGACGCTATCTGGGTAATTATGGATAGGCTTACGAAGAGTGCTCATTTCATAGCCATCAAGACCACGTGGGAAACCCAGAAGCTAGCCGAAGTTTACCAGAAGGAGATTGTCCGCTTACATGGCATTCCTAAGACCATTGTATCGGACCGAGATGGCCGTTTTATGTCAAGATTCTGGAAGGAACTTCATAAGGCTATGGGGACCGAGTTGAGGTTCAGTAGAACGTTTCATCCTCAGACAGATGGCCAGTCTGAAAGGACCATCCAGACTCTGGAGGATATGCTTAGAGCTTGTGTGCTCGATCGTCCGACTAGTTGGGAGGACATCTTGAGTCTGATTGAGTTCACATACAACAATAGCTGGCATGCTACAATCAAGATGGCTCCGTTTGAAGCTTTATATGGTCGCAGATGCAGATCTCTGATTTGTTGGGATGAAAATGCCGACAAAATTCTGCTTGGACCAGAGTTGGTCGAAAGGACGGCTTCAGACATTGCTTTGATCAGACAAAGGATGTTGACCGCTCAGAGTCGACAAAAGTCCTACGCAGATCGGAAGCGCAGGACTGTCGAGTTCGAGGTCGGTGACAAGGTTTTTGTCAAGGTATCGCCATCCAAAGGAGTTTTCAGATTTGGTAAGCGTGGGAAGCTTAACCCTCGCTACGTGGGACCATTCGAAATTCTGGATAGAGTGGGATCTCTAGCGTACCATTTGGCGTTGCCACCATCGGCTCACCCGGTGCATAACGTGTTTCACGTATCGTTACTCAGAAAGTATGTACCAGATGAATCTCATGTGCTTAGTTATGAAGACATCGAGATTCAAGCTAATGGTACTTATGAAGAGTTGCCCGTGCGCATTTTGGAGCGTCGGGAGAAGCATTTGCGCAACAAGGTCGTACCATTGGTACGAGTGCTGTGGTCCAAGTCAGGGACCGAAGAAGTTACTTGGGAGACGTGGGAAACCGAGTCAGATATGCTCAGGCGTTTTCTCGAGTTATTCTCGACCTAAGTTTCGGGGTCGAAACTTCTTGTAAGGGGGAGGAGATGTGATACCCCGTAATTTTGTAAGGTTATATTGGGAATTTTTCCGAGTACCCGTTGTGTATGTCGGATTTAATTCAGGTAGTTTGAGACATTCTGTAATGTGCTCTGTATCTGTAATATTTTTCTCAGTGAAATAATATACATACATCATGCCTTGGAGTTTAATTGTCGTTCGCGTACGATAATTTTTATCCCGGTTTAGTGTCTTATCCGTTCAAAGCTGAACGGGCGGGAAAAAGGGTCACGGCGACCGCCATAAAGTCGTGGCGACCGCCGTCGTGAGACCCAAGCACGGCGACCGCCGTAAAGATACGGTGTCCGCCGTTCCAACGCCCGAGGAGGCAGCTGATGTGTCATGCCGCGGCGACCGCCATAAATTACGGCGACCGCCGTAAGTGCCGTCATCGTTGCCCATCAGTCGTTGCCCGTTGGTCGCCGGCGTTGTTTCTGACGAAGCGCCGAAGTAGCTCTAGGCCCTCGTCTTCGAACTCCATATGTGTTGGCTATAAAAGGAGGTGCTGGGGGAGAGGTTTTGAGCCATCCAAGCACCAAACCTCTGCCAAATTCGCCTCTCGCCGGAGTTGTGTTTTCGCCGGAATTTGAAGGTCTCGCCGGTGTTGCTTTGGTGTGGTTCCTGAGTGCCTTTGTGAAGCTTTTGGTTAGCCTTGGAGGTTAGAAGCCAAGGCAAGTCGAAGGAGGCCAAACCGCTCGTGTTTTGGGGTGAGTTTTCTCTCGTTCTGTGTCGTCTGAGTTCGTCACGGCGACCGCCATGTTCTTCGCGGCGACCGCCGTGATGAATACGGCGACCGCCGCCAAGAACGGCGACCGCCGCCAGTGCCCAGAACGCCTTCGTGGCTTTGGCTTGGTCGGTTGTCGTCGTGGCGTCTTTCCTTTCGTGTTCTTTCGCCGTGTTTAGATTCGTACCGTTTATGTCGGATCTAACTTAGGGTTCCTTTTATGGGTCGAATCGAAGGTTGTTGTGCTGTCGGAACTTGCCGTGTCGAGCCCGAAATCCAGTGACGTCTTTAGACTATTCTGCGGAGTAAGGCAAGTGGCGGTTCGCTCTTGCTCTTTCGTTCCATATTTACATTAATTATCAGTAGTTTATCTGAGTAATTAATTTGGAATGAATATTCTGTTTGTCTGGAAACGGTTTTGATAAACTGTTTTGAAAATCATATAATAGGTTGTATATCTGTTAGAACAACGCTATTATCTGTGATCGCCTTTCGGGCCTTTATGTGGATTTATCCTGTAAATGTTGTGGTGCTGTAACTGTTTAGTTAGCACTGTTAGATAGGAACGTTACTCGGACTCTGTCCAGTCGTTTCTTTATAATCTGGTATCGGGATGGCTCGTCTCCATCTGGTACTATTCTATGATCATGATCGGTCTCTTACACATGTGTATAGAGACAGGACACTTAGCTGGTGTCATAAACCTTTCGGTATACGTCACTCTCGACGAAACGTATACTAAGATGTGTCGTCCCATTGATGGGGTACACATGTAAAAGTCTATAATGTGATGTGTGTTTTGAAACATAAATCAGATAAGTGCTACCTTGACGCACATATTTAATACACCTTGGGCGAGTAGTGCAGCCAAGTTATAGTGCAGCTAGGAAAACTCGTCTTGACTTGAATGTAGTACGTTCTCTTTCCAATCTGGATTCGCTGTAGGCGATGAGGTTGGTCGTGAACCGAAGCATCTCAGTCAGTTTTAAATCATTGTTGAATGATTCTGTAACTCTCCAGATTTGTCATACTTTCTTAAAGACTCAATCTCTTGGAGTCTCTTTTCGAGTTGATTTCTGTGAAGATTCAGTCTTCCAGAATCTTCTCATGTGCATACCTCTTGTTTATTCCAGTAGGAATATGATGGTTGACTACCGTTATCGGTTATTATCCGAGAAGCGATGAGTCTAACCTAATATGACTGCTTCGAACCAGTCTGCTTTATACCCTTGCTAGTCTATTCATTTAGACTAACCAATCAATATTTTTTCCCTTGCATGGTTGGCTGGTGTCATCCGTTTGATTCGACACATCAGTTAAGAAGTGGCTCAAAAGATTAGAAGGACTATGGAGTCGGCGGTGGTTTTTGAATGTTTTAATTATTTCTTTAATCAGGTTATGATCCTTTGGACAATAACTCCGATTGTAATGTACTTTCTTAGTCTTCCGCTGTGTTTGGTTTAAACTATGTTTTGACCTATTCGGGATTGGGTTGTAATCTCGTAACTCTTGTTTCCTTGACAATGTTATGTTTTGGAATTTAATGCTTGATCATTGTGTATCAATCGCATTTCATAAATTGTATTTATATGGTAAAGCCTTGGGTGATCTCGGTAAGGAACACTGGGATCACTGGCGATAATACCTTTCCAAAAGGGTTAAGTTTTGGGGGTGTTACATTACTATATATTAATTAAGAAGATAATATCTAATAATAATAATTTCGATAATATCGTATATCTTCTTTTTTGGTAAAAAGAAGATAATCTTTTTTGGTAAAAAAAGATAATCTATATCTATCTCTAATAATAATAATTATTATATATTAATTAAGAAGATAATATCTACTACTACTAATAATACTTTTGTTAATTTGGTATATCTCTTAATTTTTGGTAAAAAGAAGATAATTTATAATATTTAACTCTAATAAAAATTATTAGAGTTAAATTTACCTAATAAAAATTATTTTAGAAAATTTATAACCATAACCCGTACATGGCACGGTCATTATGCTAGTGTTTATGTAAAACATGGATCGGCATTTAAGAAGCAAAAGCAAAAAATTAAGTGGACAGTTGACCATACAAGATATTAATCAAACCAAACAAGAAAAAAGAAAGAAAAGACAAGTATAAACATCCAGTTGAACAAAACAAATTATAACGAGTAGAAAAAAGACGATTGCATGTGTTTGTCCAAATATCTCAGTCTCACCTTCCTGAACCACCATACCATACATACACCAGTCAGATCTAGAAACTACGTACGTACTGCGTCACGCCTAGCTAGCTTTATATACGGCGTGGCGATTTGAAGTTGTCTCATTTTCCACTCTAGCTCCGGCTAATCTGATTTCATGGCTTCGTCTGTATTTGCAAGCTGCAGCCTGCTGGTTGTTGGTTTGGTTCTGAGTTTCTTTTTCACTGAACCGGCGCCTGCTTGGGCCGGTTCAAGAAAAGCCTTAGTGGGTGGAAGTGGAACGACGTCGTCGGGGGTTGGGTTCAGGGTGGAGCTCAGACACGTGGATCATGGCAAGAACTTGTCCAAATTCGAGCGCCTTCAACGCGCTGTCCTCCGTGGCAAACACAGGTCAATCTAATTCCTTCTAACATGCAAATGATTCATCTATATGTTCAAAATGAGAAAAATATATAACGCACCACATATATGTACAAACAACTGTATATAGCTACTTCCCCCTTACTTATTTTATGATCCATCGATCAAAACTTATTAGACATACATAATATCGATTCCGCACGTCGTGACTTTTGGTAACATACATGTTTGGTATTCTTGTTGGTTCATAATCTGAAAATGTGATCAGCCTATCCGTTTAGGGGGCGTTTGGTTACCCGGTATGAGGTATTAGAAATCGGATTGGGGAATGAAAATCTGATTATATGCGTTTGTTTAGATGATCATCAATAGGTTTGATACTGGGTATCGATTTTTTATATTTGACCAAAACATCGGGTATGGCTGGCCTGGGAATAGAAAAAAAAGGGAGGTAAAAACAAAACAAAAAAAAATTCAAAAGGAGAATTCTCCATTGAATAATTTTACCCCAAAAACCAAAGCTCCAACTATCGAAAAATTAAGGTTTTTATTTGGTTCAAGGCTCAAATTAAAAGCTTCAACTGATTTAGCGTTCCATTTGGGTTTGGAGATGGTGAAGGACAAGGTCGAAGAGCACGATTTTGGGTTAGGGTTTTGACTAGTTCTAAGTTGCTTGATGAAGAAGATCTATATGAGGAAGAAGATGGGTGGTGATTTAGGGTTGTGGAGAAGCAAAAGAAAGATCATGTAAGAGGAGGGTAGTGGGTCTTGTGCTAAATATAATAATGTTTGTAATTTATTAGAAATTAAGAAAGGTGGAATAAAAATAACGGTATTTTTTTAGTTGGAAAAATAATGATATTCTAGTTCAATATAAATTGATTGATTAAAACCATACTTCTAAAAATAATGGTGAGATCTGAACTTTGGTTGATTGCTTAACAGAATATTCTTAGAACTACTAGAATAAGTTGTTTTCATTAAACATATAAGTTATTAAAAATTTATAAGGGGTCCAAAAATTTGGAGGTCTTGTTCCATTGGGCCTAATGAAACATTCTAATGGACGGACCTATGAAGAAGAAGAACCTGCAAAAGGAAGCAATACGAGGAATGATGCATTGGAGGACTTGCAAAGAAATTTAGGAAAATTGAAGAAAAATGGATGAAGGAGTTCAGAGGATGGGGGAAAGACAAACCCTAATTTCACTCCCAAAAATTAACCAAACACCTTGTAATAACTATTAAATTCCAATCCGATACCTCATTCTCACTCCACAACTTTATTTATATCAAACGCGCCCTTAGACGTTGGAAATCATGTGTTTAAATGTTCTTCGATATAATAACGACCTCATAAACTGAAACAAACAATGATCGGAAATCTTCATAATTATAAAAGGTTTACATGGCATTAATTTAAGAAATTTTGAATTTTGAAGGATTCTGTACATTTCACTCTTAAGTTTTTGAAGTGAATCCTATATGTGTAATTGAACATAACACGATATGAATTTGGATTTTGTAGGATGTGTAATTGTATAAACTATAGGTGCATTTAGATTATACTAGATGTGCATTTGGATTTTTTTAGGATGTGCAATTGTATATAACTAGTTGTGCATTTGGACATAACACGATATGCATTTAGATTTTATATGATGTGTAATTGTATATAACCAGATGTGCATTTGTGCATAACACGATGTGCATTTGAATTTTGTAGGGTGTGCAATAATATATACTAGATGTGCATTTGGGTTATATCAGATGTACATTTGGGCATAACATAATGTGTATTTGTATATAAATAGATGTGCATTTGTGTATAACTAACGTATTGTGCATTTGAAAATAATTAAAAAACAATGGAGCATTTGTATTGGTAGGAGGGGAAAAATCGACGTAAAAATTTTTTAGTCGATCAACACCGGATAACTAGCAGTCAACGGTTGGTCAACACCAAAAATCATTATTGACCAACATTGTTGGTTAATAATGAAAAATCGACATAAAAAATTGCAAGTCTTTAACAATTGTTAATTAATTTGAAGGGGTGCAATTCCTTAACAGTTGTTAATCAATGATGTGATGCAATATATGAGTGTCATTTGGCCCATGCCACTCTTACCTTAGCAATTATATAGTAGATTGGAATTTTATTATTCCGTATCTAATATATACCATTATTATCTGAAGTGTCCATGAATTTAATTATAATTTTCTATTACCATTTACAAAATTACAGTATTTTTAAGTAGAGTGACTCGTCTAAGCAAAAAACATATAATATGAAAATAATAGTTCTTTGACATGTAATCAAATTCTAAATTATCTCTTAATATACTAAGTTTGAATATGGTATATGGTGGTATTAATATTTTTTAGACATAAGACTAAAGTTTACTCATATTCATAAAAAAACACATTAGATAGTATAAATGTATAAGTAAAAGAAACTCAAAACATTTTGTATTTTGATTTATATGTTAATATAAAGTAAATTAAATATACATAATTATCAAAAAAATCTCTTACCAAATAAATAAAATAATTTTGTATTTTATTTGTCTATTCCCGTAACCTGCTTCTAAGGACAGTGATAGTGTAAATAAATGTAGGAAAACGTACATGTTAGAAGTGTCCAAGTCTCCATGTATAGAAACTACATTAAATTAATATAAGGTTTTTTGGTCATTTACAATAGAAGTTGGAAAGTCTCCAGGCCAAAAGTTGTGAATTTTGCTCTTCCTTTTCAGATGCTCCTCGCTTTTTTGCTTCTCATGAAAGTTTCAACTCTAGATAAATCTCCATGGCCAAAAGCTATGAATTTTTCAAAGTAATTAGGGCTCGTTTGGTATGATCCAGGAATCGGGTTGGAATCGGAATCGGAATCAGGAATGACTCATTCTCATTCATGTAGCTTGTCGTTTGGTATGTTGTCGGAATGAGTCATTCTTGGACATACTCTTTATTTAATAAAATAAAAATAATTAATATTATTCAATAAAAATAATTAATACTATTCAATTATTTAATAAATCAATTAATATTATTTAATAAATCAATTAATATTATTTAATAAATCAATTAATATTATTTAATATAAAATTAATATTGTTTAATAAAATAATTAATATTATTTAATTGTTTAATAAAATAATTAATGTTATTTAATTATTTATTCAAATAATGAATATTATTTAATTATATATTTAAAATAATTAATATTATTTAATTGTTTAATAAAAATAATTAATATTGTTTAATAAAAATAATTAATATTATTTAATTGTTTAATAAAAATAATTAATATTGTTTAATTGTTTAATAAAAATAATTAATATTATTCAATGAAAACAATGTTCGATTAAGATGAGCGATTATGAAAAAAAATATCCCTAATTTTGCTGGAATGGATGAAACCTTGGATTTTACAATGGAATGAAATTATTCCTTGAGCTTGGAATGGCCAATTCCAAGGTATGAAAGAATTTTAATTTTTCACCTAACCAAACATAATTTCGAAATCATCCATTCCTCATTCTGATTCCTCATTCCACTGGAATCGTACCAAACGAGGCCTTATATGTTTCTTCCAACACCCAAAATAAATTTAGTAAAACTTTCCTTCAATGGTTATCAGTAGAAATTAGAGGAACTAATTAGTACCCCATTAACTCTCTTATGTCAAGCCCACATCCATGGACGTCTCTTCCTTCTCCAGCTTCACCGGAAAAATCACGACACTGTCGTGGATGACGTCACTAACACCGAGTGATTCTTCCTCATCTCCATTGTGTGCTTCCCCATCGGCGTCATCCAATTTTTCAGATCCGGATATGACGACAAAGGTATCCCCTCCGTCGCCGCTCCTCCAGCGCCGATGGACAAGGGGGAGACCGACCTCGTCGCCTCGTCCTCCGCTCCCACCGACGGGGTATTGAGAACCAAGAGTGTCGGCCGCAAGAGCTCTGTTCCGATCGAATTCGATGTCGATCGCGAGCCATCCGCCGACGAAATTGAAGTGGGCCGCCTCCGTTCCAACTCCATCATATCCTTCTGGCGCCTCCCTCCGATGCTAGAACATCGCCGACCTCGAAATCAAAGATATGGTCGGCACCGGTATGAAATAAATTTGCAGATGCGTGAGGAGGATGAGAGGTTGAAGAAGGGGGAAATAAAATAAAAAATGTACATTGCTATTTTCTAAAAACAAGTAGATAAAATTATATTTTTACCTTTTTACATAATCAAAATGTAAAAATAACGGAGTCTCGTAACTCCCCATCCAAATTAATAAAGTCAAAGTAGATTAGATATTTATAGTAGTAACTATTAACTAGTAATTATTACCTTAATAAAATAAATAAATTTGTTTTTTAAAATTAATACGAATTAGGTTGCCAAGTCATGAAAGGATAGTCTATCCTCAGGTAACTAAAACATTTTCCAGTTTATTTCAATCAAGAGTAGACTTTGGGAATTTTATAATAACCAATCCTATTTTTACAAGTTTTAATTATTTACCAAATTACCAGGTTCTCGCATCGGGGAGTAGTCATCCAATCTCCCTAAATATCTATACAGTCTATACTTCAGGGTTAAGAGTATCTCTGTACTAAATATGAAAACAAACTTATTTTCAATAACAAAATAATCTTAAAACATTTCGCATAAATGTTACATATGTAACTAGCCTATATATAATATTAAAAACATTTCATCTTTTTTTTTTCCCGTCAGATTAATTAAGCATTCACATCTACAATCATATCATTTTGTGACCAAGGTCAATAATCGAGACTAATCTTTTGAATATGGTGTATAAACTCGATAACAAACGCCATATGGTCTTTTGGATATCTAACTACAGGGCGAGAAAATGTGACTCGTACTTAATTTGTTTTTGCATTTAATAATCAGGGTAGAGAAGTTGAGTATGATGGGAGTAGCAGCCAAGAAAGGCGACACCACCACCGCAATCAAATCCCCAATCCATCCAGGCAACGGCGAATTCCTAATGAATCTCGCCATCGGAACGCCTCCACTCCCTTACTCCGCCATCATCGACACCGGCAGCGACCTCATCTGGACTCAATGCCAGCCCTGCCAACAATGCTACTCCCAACCCTCCCCAATCTTCAACCCCGCCAACTCCTCCTCCTTCCGCCGCCTCCCCTGCAACTCCGACCTCTGCTCCGGCCTCCCCAACCCCTCCTGCTCCGACTCCTCCGACTGCGCCTACTCCTACGAGTACGGCGACTACTCCTCCACCTCCGGAACCCTCGCCTCCGAGACCTTCACCTTCTCCGACTCCTCCGTTTCCCACATCGCCTTCGGCTGCGGCGACGACAACGAGGGGACGGGATTTGATCAGGGAGGTGGGCTTGTTGGGCTGGGCCGAGGCCCATTATCTCTCGTGGCCCAACTCGACGAGCCCAAATTCTCTTACTGTCTCACCGGCCCAGACTCCAACTCCACCAGCACTCTCCTCATGGGCTCCCTCGCCGACATCACTAACAACCTCAAGGCAGCCGACTCCAGCCGCGGCATGCTCGTCACGCCGCTGGCCAAGAATCCGGCTCAGCCTTCCTTCTACTACTTGAATCTCGAGGGGATCAGCGTCGGCGGGGCTAGGGTTCCGATCCCGAAGTCGACGTTCGCGCTGAACGACGACGGCACCGGCGGCGTTATCATCGACTCCGGGACGACGATCACTTACTTGGAGGAGAAGGCGTTCGCGGCGGTGAAGAGAGAGTTTGTGAAGAGGACGGAATTGAAGGTCTCCGAGGACGGATCGGATAAGACGGGGCTGGATCTGTGCTTTGAGGCGCCGGCGGGGGCGGCGGAGGTGGAGGTGCCGGCGCTGGTGTTTCATTTCGAGAAGGCGGATTTGGAGTTGCCGGCGGAGAATTATATGGTTGGGGATGAGGAGGAGGGGGTGGTCTGTCTGGCTATGGGGAGTTCCAGCGGAATGTCGATTTTGGGGAATGTGCAGCAGCAGAACAGAGTTGTGCTCTATGATTTGAAGAAGGAAACGGTGTCGTTCTTGGGAGCCAAGTGTGAGGATTTGTGAGCCAATGTATATTATTTGTGTTTTTTTATGTATACGTTGTTTTGTGGATGGTTTTCTTTCAACCTAGATTTCAAATTGTGTACCATAGCAATAAGTTGAGAATTAGCCAAGGCGCAAGGCAAAGACCAAAACATTTTGTTTAAAGAAAACTCAAAGCATATTATGTGATTCTAATATTATATACCCCATTAAGAATAATAATTTTACTCAACAATAGAATAATAAAAAACTAATACCAAACAATTAAAACAACTGAATGTGTTTAAAGGATAAAGTTTGGAAACATGCAATTAAAACAACTGAATTAGCCAAGGCGCAAGGCAAAGACCAAAGTATAATGGTTTGTTTTTTAATTTCGTTTAAATTTTTTTCTTATTAGATTATTTAATATTATAAAAATATTTTTCCTTTTAAAAAAAAATTATTATAAAAAAAATTTATTCATCAAACCCGTGCGTGCTTGACACAGGCATTATGCTAGTTAAGACTAATTGATATTAAAAAGTAGGAGAAATTGGTTTTGTAATTTAAAAACTAATAAATCCAAAATTTTTGGTATTTTGTATAACTTTCCTCATACTTTTAATATATCTCTAACTCTCTAAGTATAAGATATAAACACAATATCTTTGTGAACAATCTATATTTATCATAACTATTTAAAACTAAATTATCATAATATACTTTCTTATCTTATTGTTTCTTTGTTCCTATTTCTTTATAAAAACTTTATCTTATTTATTTGAAATTTTACCACAACCATTTAAAACTAATTTAATTTTGACAATATAAAACCTTATCTTATTATTTTGGTTTAAAAAAAATGAATTCGAATTTTTTAATAAAAATTATTTGTATTATAAAAACTAATAAATTCAATATTTTGGTAGTTTTGTATAACTTTCCTCATACTTTTAATATATATTTAATTATAAGATATGAATAGAATATATTTGTGGACAATCTTCATTTACCATAACTTTTTAAAATTAAATAATAATTATATCATTTCTTATCTTATTGTTTATTTCCTTTTCTTTACAAAAACTTTGTCTTATTATTTGAATTTTTACCATAACTATTTGAAACTAATTTAATTTTGACAAAATAAAACTTTATCTTATTATTTCGGATCAAAAATACTAAATCCGATTTTTTTTAATAAAAACTAATTTGTGATTAAAAACTAATAAATCCAAAAAAAATTGGTATTTTTGTATAAGTTTCCTCATACTTTTAATATATCTTTAAGTATAAGATATAAACACAATATATTTGTGAATAATCTATATTTACCAAAATTATTTAAAGATAAATAATAATTATATCATTTCTTATCTTATTGTTTATTTCTTTCTATTTCTTTATAGAAACTTTATCTTATTATTTGAATTTTTACCATAAATATTTAAAACTAATTTAGTTTTGACAATATAAAACTTTATCTTATAATTTCAGATTAAAAATAATAAATCCGAAATTTGCAAATAAATATTATTTATGATTTAATAACAAATTCCATATATATTGGTATTTTTGTATAACTTTCCTCATACTTTTAATATATAAAAAATTTAGCCATAACTAGCTTATCATATTCTATGGTTGAGATATATCTTATGTACAATATCTACGTAAGAATATAATGATCTAATTTCATTATATATCTATCTCTTTTTAAAAAGTTAAACTTTTAATATATTTGTTCATTTTGTTATTAATTTAAAACAAATCATAATTTTTGTGCTTTAAATTAAATAGATTGATTGTGATATATTAATTCCCCATAATATCAAATTTAAATAGTAACTAAGATAATTTTCTAGGTTAATATCCAAATTTTACAACTTCAAAACATGTCTTTTATCTTAATATTCATTATCTTAACCGTAACTAACGTATCAAATTCTATGGTTGAGATATTTCCAATGTACAATATCTACGTAAGAATTATACTTATAATTGGTAAATATTAACCTTGAATGATTTACACTTTACAGAAAGTTTGATCCGCATACGTACTTAAGGCTTTTGCATATATGTCATCACTACGTTCAATTCGCCTATGTTTCGGTCTTTGAGCTATGTCACCTCATCCGCCACCTCATCAAGCCTACCAAAAGCCTATTATAATAATAAATCCTTAATTATTATATATTAAATAAGAAGATAATATCTAATAATAATAATTTCGATAATATCGTATATCTTCTTTTTACCAAAAAAGAAGATAATCGTTTTTGGTAAAAAAAGATAATCTATATCTATCTCTAATAATAATAATTACTATATATTAATTAAGAATATAATATCTAATAATAATAATTTCGATAATATCGTATATCTTTTTTTTTTGGTAAAAAGAAGATAATCTTTTTTGGTAAAAAAAGATAATCTATATCTATCTCTAATAATAATAATTATTCTATATTAATTAAGAAGATAATATCTACTACTACTAATAATAATAATAATACTTTTGTTAATTTCGTATATCTCCTAATTTTTGGTAAAAAGAAGATAATTTATAATATTTAACTCTAATAAAAATTATTAGAGTTAAATTTACCTAATAAAAATTATTTTAGAAAATTTATAACCATAACCCGTGCATGGCACGGGCATTATGCTAGTTCAAGACTATACAACACAATCACATAAATTATGATAAATTACATACAATTATTCATACAATATGAGAATTTAATAAAATCACTCATAAAAATATGCAAAAGCAAAACTAGGGGTGTTCATTGGGTTCGATTTTCGGTTTTTTGGACCGAACTGAACCCGAACTGATTATATTCGGTTCATATAAAAATAATATTCGGTTCGGGTTCGATTCGGTCAAAACCGATTATTTTTAAAAATAATAAAAAATCTAGATTTCTAGGTAAATTAGTCCAACCTTATTCGGTTCGGTCTAGTTTGATCCATGTTCGGTTCGGTCTAATTTGGTTTTGTGCACTAAAAACTGCTTCAATAACCTAAATTAAGATAATTTCAAAATGTTCGGGTTTTTCGGGCCAAAACCGAACCTGAACCGAACCGAGTATGTCCGGTTCGGTTTTCGGTCCACAAAATTTCGAAATTCGGTTTCGGCTCGTTTCGGTTTTGACCCGATGAACAACCCTATGCAAAACCACCCATTTGAAGGTTTTTATTTATTATAAAACCAAAATAAATCCTATGAAGATTACAATAACTATTTTTACTAAATGTATCTTTTTCGCACTCTCATTCCTCTATATATTATTAGTATTTTTGAAACACTTGTAATTTGGTTGGTGTTTAGTAATGAAACTCATGCAAATGATTATTTTGTGTTATTTTCAGTTTTATACATGATAATTTTATATAAAGTCTCTCGTCTCGTCTTGTAAGTGATTGCATTTAATTTTCAATTTTATAAATATTTTCGTGAAAATTATTATCTTTATTGATAATTCTGTTTAAGCTATCATATTTTTGAAATATATTATGCATACTTTAACAAAAATACATAATCTGAATAATAACCAAACATTTTTATAAATTGATAGATATATGATCAACTTTCTAGTTTCAATGGACATATATGATGTACCCAATTAAACAAGTTTTATTGGGCATATAATCAATTTATTATATATCTACTAAAGTAGAATACTCTTATGCCACATGTCACTCCAAGAATAAACCATGCTATTATATGCAACTTGTCATCATCTCAATTTTTTAAGTAATAAAATTTTATTTTAAAAATCAATATATATCATGATTCTTTCCAAATCTCTAAGCTTACTAAAATAAAATTTAATATCAATAAGGAAATTTGTAATCTTAACAATAATCCACCTAATCTTTTACATATTTTCATCATAAGCTAATCTTATATAAACAAATACACTTGGACAAAAAAATAAAAAAAATAATTTTCCATAATTATATAACATTTTTGTCCTTTTTGATAATTTATATCTCGATCTTATTAGGACCTCAATTTGTACATTCATTTTCTAAACGTTCATAAATCTGTAGTGCGTAAGTGATTAATTAGTAGCTTATAATTGGTCAAGTATGTGCACTTTTTATTTGCATTGTAAAACTGCAAATATTTGTAATAAAAAAATATTATACAGAATCTTAGAAGTAAATATTTTGTACGGATACATTATTACATACTCTACACTTAAATGAAATAAGATATAATGCAAAATTTCTCATTATTAGTTTAGTACGAAAATAAATTATTAAAGGTAGTTTTCAATATTGAGCTATAAGTGGACTGCCATTAACTTCATAAACCTATTTTTGAAAAATCTTATTTATTGTATCTTTATACGGTCGTGGTCTGGGAAAGGACGCATATAAACATATATCTAATTTATTTAATATCAATAAGAAAATTTGTAATCCTAACAATAATCCACCTAATCTTTTACATTTTTTCATCATAAGCTAATCTTATATAAACAAATACACTCGGACAAAAAAATAATTTTTTTTTTTTGCATAATCATATAACATTTTTGTCCTTTTTAATAATTTATATCTCGATCTTATTAGGACCTTAATTTGTACATTCATTGTCTAAATGTTCATAAATTTATAGTGCGTAAGTGATTAATTAGTAGCTTATAATAGGTCAATTGTGTGCACTTTTTATTCACAATGTAAAATTGAAAATATTTGCAATAAAAAATATTATACATAATCTTAGAAATAAATGTTTTGTATGGATACAATATTACATACTCTATACTTAAATGAAATAAGATATAAATTATTACTTTCTAATGCAAAATTTCTAATTATTAGCTTAGTACGAAAATAAATTATTAAAAGGTAGTTTTCAATATTGAGATGTAAGTGTAATAACATTAATTTCATAAACCTATTTTTGAAAAATCTTATTTATTGTATTTATTTTATACGGTCATGGTCTAGGAAAGGAAGCAAATAAATATATATCTAATTTATTTAATAGATATAATTACATTTTGTTGTCAAAGTATTATATTATAAATAATCTACCGAAACAAAACTTCAATATGTCACATGACACCCTCATAATAAAAATGTCACATGCTATTTTATGAGAATTTCATTTTTTGTAAATCTAAATTTATATAGAAAAAATTTGTATCATAAACCTAAACTAATTCCCTACAAATCAATCAAACTAATCACTTCTTAATTTACATACAATTTCCTAATTTAGAATCAAAATCAATCACATAAATAAACTAATCACTTCTTAATTTACACACAAGTGAATCACACAAATCAATAACAAAGATTAACAATACAAAACTTCCACAACAATCTACTATATATACGTTAAACTAAACCTAACTAAACCATATGACACCCCATAATCAAGTCACCTCATCATTTACCATGTGTCATCCTCTCATTTTTCACTTTGTTTTAATATATTTAATTACAAATTCAAAATCTACTATATATCTACTAAACTAAAGCCCCTCTATGCCACATGACATCCCCCTATTAAGCCCACCCCCTCCTTGTACCACATGTCATATTCCTATTCTTTATGTCACATGATATTTTCTCAATTTTTTATTTTTTTAAAAATTAATATAATAAATATATATCACATTCTCCTATTTCCTAAACTAAACATGTCAATCGTAAGAACGATCTTCAAAAATCCTTTTTTTCAAAATTTAATATAATAATTATATATAAGATTATTCTATTTCCAAAACTAAATATGTCAATCAAAAGCATATATCTTATATATATATTATCCTATTTCCACAATTAAAAGCACTAAACAATAAAGGCAGAAGTCAAATTCTAAGCACCGCCAATAAGTAGTTTAATGAGGGATTATCAACTACATTTGGAAATATACAATGGATAATATTTCAATTTAGTTATCACGAAAATATGTTTCTGTGAATGTATTCTAACATTTCGGAAATATAAGACTAGGATCCAGAATTTACACTCGCTAAAAGTAAACTTTATACAAAGCAAATGTGAAAAGATGCTATAAGTAAAATGGTTTATGACCATGTCAATATATCTTATGAAACATATTAATTGTATGCATAATCTTTTTTAAAGTCGTTCAAACGCCGAGTGTAATCTAATATATATCTAATAAACCAAAACCCTATGTGTTGTCACCACGTTTAATTTGTCTACGTGTCATCACTCATCTAACCATCATCCACTACATCATCCAACTTAAAAAAAAAAGGATTATCAACTACAAGAGCTGCCAAAAGTTCTGAAAAAGTATTAAAAAATATATAAAAATTATTTTCCCACGTATAGAATAAGATAAGTTTTGATAATAGTAAGTAATCGCAGTCAATAAGATAAGTTTTAATATAGAATCTCAATTTGTATGCGTAAGAATTTTTTAACCATTTATTTTCCTAACTAATCTTGAACACATAGAAAACTCTATTTTTTATATATCTTATTTGATGGTGAAATACCCCAAATAAGTTGATAATGGCAATTTGGTAATTTAATTAAAGGATTTGGTTAAAAGGGGGAAAATGGGAATTGAGGATTAAATTTCCCTAAGGAGCCGGTTGTCTTCCTCACGTGAAAATCACTCCCGATTTCTTCCGCCTATGCACTGTAGCATCATCTTCCTCACGAGCCCACCTGTGCCCAGCATCTCCTCCCTCTTCTGTCCTCTTCCCTGAGCCAACCGAGCCAGCTTCTCCTCCGCGGCATCGTCCTCCCTGCCGCTGGATCGTGTTCGCTGCTCGTCGTGCTGCGGTCTCCGGCGTCAGGATCTTCCCATCGTCGTGCTGCTGTCTGCGCTGGTGGTCGTTTCCGGCGTGGTTCCGGCGTCAGAAGCTTTCCGGCGAGGCTAACGAGAGGTAAGAGGAGTGGGTTGTGTTGTTGTTGTTCGCCTAGGGTTCAAAATCTTTGCTGAAATTTTATATGTTCGAAATGATATTGTGAGGATCGAATTGATGTTGATTGTTCTTATGGACAGTTGAATTGGACTGAAATCAGTGGGGCTGTGCAGCAAATTGGTAATTCGTGAGCTTTTGGGCTGAATTTGTGTGTGTAGTGCTGAAATTTTGGAAGGTATTGATTTAGGGTTTGGATTTGGGGGTTTTCTCTAGTTGTGGTTTGGTTTGATTTAACGCCAGGGTTTTGCTCGGATTGATTGGAGACCTCTGGGGTCGTTGCGGTTCGACTTGAGGCAAGAGGATCCTTGCTAACTTTATATTTTTTATAAATTGATTTATGCCTAATTTATTTCATAATTAAGTTTACCGTTGCTTGGTCGAAAATGGGTATGTGCGTGTGATATGATTTGTCTTGTATCATATTTGATTAAATGTTGACGTGATAGTCAATTGTGACTAAGTGTGATTATGTGTTTGTGGTTGTTATTGATAGTGTCTGTCGACACCTGTGTGTGTTGACGGTTGTGTGTTGGATTGTGTGCGTGCTGGTAGTTGTGTGTTGAGATTGCGTGTGTGTGTGTGAATGTATGGGTGTGTTAGTAATTGTCTCGTGTTGTGTTTGACTGAATGTGATGTGGTGGTTGGTCGTAACTAAATATGTTTTGATTGTTGTGGATCGATTGGATTATTTGACTATAATTGCTTGGTTGATGATGTGTGATTGTGTGACATTGATTGTCGTTGTGTTTGATTGAGTGTCGGTGTGGTGGTTGGATTGTCGTTGATTGGGGTCGAAGGGTCAGGTGATGATCGTCTCACCAAACCTCGTAGGGAATCGCCTACATTGTTAAGGACCAAAAATGTTGAATCAGAGTCGGAGGGCCAAGTGATGATCGTCTCACCAAACCTCGTAGGGTGTAGCCTGCGTTGTTAAGGGCCAGGTGTTGGATGGTATGAGACCGTCCCTATCCGGATAGTTGGTTTTAGGTGATGAGTGTCTCACCGGTGATGGGTTGGAATGGATTGGAGTTATTTGCTTTTGATGAGTTGAGTTATTTGGTGGAATTGGTCGATTATGGTGATGACTGTTATGTATATCTTTTGGTTGAATTGGTCGGTTATTGTGTTGAGTTATATTATTTATTGGGTTACAATTGGTTGATTGTTGTGATATCTATTATGTGTTAAATGTTGGCTGTGTACCTGAATACGTGGATTTGTGATGAATGTTGATTATGTACTTGATTAAGTGGTTGTGTTGGTAATTTGGTTGTATGTTTGATAATTGGTTTATGTTGGACGTTGATTGTCATTAGTTGTGGTTGTGGGTCATTGTTGGCCATTGGTTGTGAATTTACGTGTGTTATAGTTGTTGATTGTAACTAGTCAAGGTTGTGAATCTCTGTTGATGTGGATGCTGGTAGTAGCTAGTTTCGGATAGAGGGGTACTTTGAGTTTATGGAATGGTTAAGTGGATGTTGTGGAGGTTGATTTCCCATCTTGAGGGTATGGGCCAACATAGGTTTGGGTCGCGGTTTATGGTAGAACAGGCGGCACCAGGAGGGTGGCTGACCTGGATCGTTATTTTGTTATGTTTATATGTGATGATTATCTCGTTGATACTTATGTGTTTGTGAAGGTTAATTTGTTGTGTCGGTGCAATTGTGAGTTTTGTAAGTGGTTAGTCGTGGTTATGCGTATTAGTAGTAAGATATGTTTATGTGCTTAGAGTTGTTGATTGAGGTATTACTAATGGAGAGGAAGCTGGATTGGATCGTTCTATTCGTTTATGCTTGAGATGAGATTGAGGTTGGATTGAAGAGGTTAGTATAGGGTAGAGTTGTATAAGGATGTGTAATAGTTGATTTATGTGATAAGGTGTGCTTGTATTTTGACGCGTGATTTATATTGATTGGTCAGTATGATATTGTATATATTATATATATATTGATTGGCATATTGTTGGTATTATCTGATTGTTGTGATAAATCTTTGGATTTCAACTGTTTTGGCTTGGCTAGTCTTGCCATAGTCTTTCACGAGACTGACCAACTGCGGTCTACGTGCCGTGGTTGGCTGGGGTATCGGGTCCCCCAGTCAATCAGGCTTTGCAGGTTTGCAGCAACAAGCGGGTTCTGGATCACAGATGTGTCTTCACAGTTAAAGATTTAGTTTTACTGCGGATTTGAAAAGGTTGTATTAACTATTCGTGGTTTTGGAATTAAACTGATGCATTGAGTTGGATGAAATGTTTGTGTTTTGCAAATTTTTATTTCACCCGCCTTATAGTCCTTCGGGACTATGGCACTGTAGCACCTCTGGCCCGGGGTGTTACAAAAGTTGGTATCGGAGCATTTATGTTCGAAAATGTTTTCAAAAGTTTGATGTGGAAAAAGATTATTCGCCAAAACTGTGAAGCAATCGTGTGATCAGAAGACCCTTGTTGTTACGTATAGGTAAGTTTGTATTTGATATATTTTATATGTGATGTTTAGTGTTGGTGAGTAATTTTATGATGTGTTCCCTGGTAAGTGGGACGTGTTGGAGATTAATAAGGTAAGTGTGGGTGTGATAGAGGATGAAGTCGTTGGACTTATCGTCAAGAGGTTGAGGCAGCTAGTCTGGTAGTTGATGATTCGGTATGAAGTTGTTGTGTGCTGTTGTTACTGTCAAGAATGAGAAAGACAGATTGAGCACTTTCAGAGATGATTGTATTCAGAGATGAAATCTTGATGGTGATGCATAACTGTGAATTCTTGAGTATACTGATGAGTGATTGATTATGGAAACTGCTATAGATGATTTTGATCAGACTGTTGATGTTGGAAGTAGTAAGAAACAGAGAACTTAGTCTGCATCTGAAAAAGTGGAATTTTACGACTATGGGTTCGGCTGAGTTGAGAAGCAGAATGTGACTATAGGAAGATGACAATTACTATAACAACAGATAAGGGTTTAGTGCATGTGTTGGGAGTCATGATTCAGAGACTCTGGCAGAATTGTTGGTGTAATGACAACTATAAAATTGTTAAGAAAAGGTTATGCCGGTTATGTGTGTATGCTGAGATTGAGGGAGAAGATAGAGGAACTAATGAAGTTAGGCTTTATTAGGCCAAGTGTTTCTCTTTGGGGTGCGCCTGTATTGTTGGTTAAAAGGAAGTATGGTTCCTTTCGACTCAATATGGATCATAAGGAGTTGAATAATGAGATAGTCAATAATAAGCATTCGCTGCCTTGTATTGATGACCTGTTGGATCAATTGCCAGGAGATGCAGTGTTTTCAAAGATTGATTTGAGATCAGGGTATCCTCAGTTTAGGATTCTAGAGGAATATATTCATGAGACTGCCTTCAGAACAAGGTATGGTCACTATGAATTGGTTGTGATGCCTTTCGGGTTGACTAATGCTTCCGCGGATTTCAAGGGTTTAAGGAACTGATGTTTTTAGAAAGTACTTGGATTATTGTGGTGATTTTTATTGATGATATTTTAGTATACATCCGGGTGTAAGAGGGATTACGAGAACAACCTTGGAATGTTAAGAAATTGGGAGTTTTCTCAGACTGACAGATTACTGCAGGCGATTATGGATGAATTTTCTAAGGTTGAGTATGACTGAGAATTTTGAATGGAACAGGAGATGTCAGGAGCGAGTTCAGGAAGTGTTTGATTTGTGCGTCAGTGTTAGTGTTACTGTAGGAAACAGAAGGATTTGTTAATTACAGTGATGTGTCTAAGCAGGTTTGGGTTGCGTTCTAATGCAGAATGGGAAGGTTATCGCATATGTTTTTTGTCAGTTCAAATTGTATAAGAGAGAGTTGAACATGAGATACAGATGGTTGTTAGAATTGATTAAGGATTATGAAAAGATATTGTTTATCAATCAGAAAAGGGCTACAGAGGTTGCTGATGCTTTGTGTAGGAAGTCGACTCTCGAGCATGTGGTTGCTTGTCTGACAGTTCGGTCGGGATTGCAACAGGAGTTGGCGAAGGGTGAAAAGTGAAATTTGTTCGGGAAAGAGCGGATATAGCTGAATGCGATGGAATGTTGAGTAAGATATACAGTCAGATTGCTCAGGGAAGAGTATTCGGATTTTTGTTCAGGAAGATGGAGTATGGTGATTTCAGATCGGTTATGTGTGTCCGCTGCTAAATATATTAGAGAATGGATTCTCGAGGAAGGTCATTCTTCGGCAAGTCCTGTATATTCTGGAGTCAGTTATGCGAGGCAGTTATCCGAACTTGTTTAATCTTAGTTTCGAGGACGAAACTCTTATAAGGAGGGGAGAATGAAATACCCCAAATAAGTCGATAATGGCAATTTGGTAATTTAATTAAAGGATTTGGTTAAAAGGGGGAAAATGGGAATTGGGGATTAAATTTCCCTAAGGAGCCGGTTGTCTTCCTCACGTGAAAATCACTCCCGATTTCTTCCTGCTATGCACTGTAGCATCATCTTCCTCACGAGCCCACCTGTGCCCAGCATCTCCTCCCTCTTTTGTCCTCTTTCCTGAGCCAACCGAGCCAGCTTCTCCTCTGCGGCGTCGTCCTCCCTGCCGCTGGTTCGTGTTCGCTGCTCGTCGTGCTACGGTCTCCGGCGTCAGGATCTTCCCGTCGTCGTGCTGCTGTCTGCGCTGGTGGTCGTTTCCGGCGTGGTTCCGGCGTCAGAAGCTTTCCGGCGAGGCTAACGAGAGGTAAGAGGAGTGGGTTGTGTTGTTGTTGTTCGCCTAGGGTTCAAAATCTTTGCTGAAATTTTATATGTTCGAAATGATATTGTGAGGATCGAATTGATGTTGATTGTTCTTATGGACAGCTGAATTGGACTGAAATCAGTGGGGCTGTGCAGCAAATTGGTAATTCGTGAGCTTTTGGGCTGAATTTGTGTGTGTAGTGTTGAAATTTTGGAAGGTATTGATTTAGGGTTTGGATTTGGGGGTTTTCTCTAGTTGTGGTTTGGTTTGATTTAACGCCAGGGTTTTGCTCGGATTGATTTCGCAGGTTCGTTCGGATTGATTGGAGACCTCTGGGGTCGTTGCGGTTCGACTTGAGGCAAGAGGATCCTTGCTAACTTTATATTTTTTATAAATTGATTTATGCCTAATTTATTTCATAATTAAGTTTACCGTTGCTTGGTCGAAAATGGGTATGTGCGTGTGATATGATTTGTCTTGTATCGTATTTGATTAAATATTGACATGATAGTCAATTGTGACTAAGTGTGATTATGTGTTTGTGGTTGTTGTTGATAGTGTCTGTCGACACCTGTGTGTGTTGGCGGTTGTGTGTTGGATTGTGTGCGTGCTGGTAGTTGTGTGTTGAGATTGCGTGTGTGTGTGAATGTATGGGTGTGTTAGTAATTGTCTCGTGTTGTGTTTGACTGAATATGATGTGGTGGTTGGTCGTAACTAAATATGTTTTGATTGTTGTGGATCGATTGGATTATTTGACTATAATTGATTGGTTGATGATGTGTGATTGTGTGACATTGATTGTCGTTGTGTTTGATTGAGTGTCGGTGTGGTGGTTGGATTGTCGTTGATTAGGGGTCGAAGGGTCAGGTGATGATCGTCTCACCAAACCTCGTAGGGAATCGCCTACGTTGTTAAGGACCAAAAATGTTGAATCAGAGTCGGAGGGCCAGGTGATGATCGTCTCACCAAACCTCGTAGGGTGTAGCCTGCGTTGTTAAGGGCCAGGTGTTGGATGGTATGAGACCGTCCCTATCCGGATAGTTGGTTTTAGGTGATGAGTGTCTCACCGGTGATGGGTTGGAATGGATTGGAGTTATTTGCTTTTGATGAGTTGAGTTATTTGGTGGAATTGGTCGATTATGGTGATGACTGTTATGTATATCTTTTGGTTGAATTGGTCGGTTATTGTGTTGAGTTATATTATTTATTGGGTTACAATTGGTTGATTGTTGTGATATCTATTATGTGTTAAATGTTGGTTGTGTACCTGAATACGTGGATTTGTGATGAATGTTGATTATGTACTTGATTAAGTGGTTGTGATGGTAATTTGGTTGTATGTTTGATAATTGGTTTATGTTGGACGTTGATTGTCATTAGTTGTGGTTGTGGGTCATTGTTGGCCATTGGTTGTGGTTGTGAATTTACGTGTGTTATAGTTGTTGATTGTAACTAGTCAAGGTTGTGAATCTCTGTTGATGTGGATGCTAGTAGTAGCTAGTTTCGGATAGAGGGGTACTTTGAGTTTATGGAATGGTTAAGTGGATGTTGTGGAGGTTGGTTTCCCATCTTGAGGGTGTGGGCCAACATAGGTTTGGGTCGCGGTTTATGGTAGAACAGGCGGCACTAGGAGGGTGACTGACCTGGATCGTTATTTTGTTATGTTTATATGTGATGATTATCTCGTTGATGCTTATGTGTTTGTGAAGGTTAATTTGTTGTGTCGGTGCAATTGTGAGTTTTGTAAGTGGTTAGTCGTGGTTATGCGTATTAGTAGTAAGATATGTTTATGTGCTTAGAGTTGTTGATTGAGGTATTACTAATGGAGAGGAAGCTGGATTGGATCGTTCTATTCGTTTATGCTTGAGATGAGATTGAGGTTGGATTGAAGAGGTTAGTATAGGGTAGAGTTGTATAAGGATGTGTAATGGTTGATTTATGTGATAAGGTGTGCTTGTGTTTTGACACATGATTTATATTGATTGGTCAGTATGATATTGCATATATTATATATATATTGATTGGCATATTGTTGGTATTATCTGATTGTTGTGATAAATATTTGGATTTCAACTGTTTTGTCTTGGCTAGTCTTGCCATAGTCTTTCACGAGACTGACCAACTGCGGTCTACGTGCCATGGTTGGCTGGGGTATCGGGTCCCCCAGTCAATCAGGCTTTTCAGGTTTGCAGCAACAAGCGGGTTCTGGATCACAAATGTGTCTTCATAGTTAAAGATTTAGTTTTACTGCGGATTTGAAAAGGTTGTATTAACTATTCGTGGTTTTGGAATTAAACTGATGCATTGAGTTGGATGAAATGTTTGTGTTTTGCAAATTTTTATTTCACCCGCCTTATAGTCCTTCAGGACTATGGCACTGTAGCACCTCTGGCCCGGGGTGTTACAGAAGTTGGTGTCGGAGCATTTATGTTCGAAAATGTTTTCAAAAGTTTGATGTGGAAAAAGATTATTCGCCAAAACTGTGAAGCAATCGTGTGATCAGAAGACCCTTGTTGTTACGTATAGGTAAGTTTGTATTTGATATATTTTATATGTGATGTTTAGTGTTGTTGAGTAATTTTATGATGTGTTCCCTGGTAAGTGGGACGTGTTGGAGATTAATAAGGTAAGTGTGGGTGTGATAGAGGATGAAGTCGTTGGGCTTATCGTCAAGAGGTTGAGGCATCTAGTCTGGTAGTTGATGATTCGGTATGAAGTTGTTGTGTGCTGTTGTTACTGTCAAGAATGGGAAAGACAGATTGAGCACTTTCAGAGATGATTGTATTCAGAGATGAAATCTTGATGGTGATGCATAACTGTGAATTCTTGAGTATACTGATGAGTGATTGATTATGGAAACTACTATAGATGATTTTGATCAGACTGTTGATGTTGGAAGTAGTAAGAAACAGAGAACTTAGTCTGCATCTGAAAAAAGTGGAATTTTACGACTATGGATTCGGCTGAGTTGAGAAGCAGAATGTGACTACAGGAAGATGACAGTTACTATAACAGCAGATAAGGGTTTAGTGCATGTGTTGGGAGTCATGATTCAGAGACTCTGGCAGAATTGTTGGTGTGATGACAACTATAAAATTGTTAAGAAAAGGTTATGCCGGTTATGTGTGTATGCTGAGATTGAGGGAGCAGATATAGGAACTAATGAAGTTAGGCTTTATTAGGCCAAGTGTTTCTCTTTGGGGTGCGCCTGTATTGTTGGTTAAAAGGAAGTATGGTTCCTTTCGACTCAGTATGGATCATAAGGAGTTGAATAATGAGATAGTCAAGAATAAGCATTCGCTGCCTTGTATTGATAGACCTGTTGGATCAATTGCCAGGAGATGCAGTGTTTTCAAAGATTGATTTGAGATCAGGGTATCCTCAATTTAGGATTCGAGAGGAATATATTCATGAGACTGCCTTCAGAACAAGGTATGGTCACTATGAATTGGTTGTGATGCCTTTCGGGTTGACTAATGCTTCCGCGGATTTCAAGGGTTTAAGGAACTGATGTTTTTAGAAAGTACTTGGATTATTGTGGTGATTTTTATTGATGATATTTTAGTATACATCCGGGAGTAAGATGGATTACGAGAACAACCTTGGAATGTTAAGAAATTGGGAGTTTTCTCAGACTGACAGATTACTGCAGGCGATTGTGGATGAATTTTCTAAGGTTGAGTATGACTGAGAATTTTGAATGGAACAGGAGATGACAGGAGCGAGTTCAGGAAGTGTTTGATTTGTGCGTCAGTGTTAGTGTTACTGTAGGAAACAGAAGGATTTGTTAATTACAGTGATGTGTCTAAGCAGGTTTGGGTTGCGTTCTAATGCAGAATAGGAAGGTTATCGCATATGTTTTTTGTCAGTTCAAATTGTATAAGAGAGAGTTGAACATGAGATACAGATGGTTGTTAGAATTGATTAAGGATTATGAAAATATATTGTTTATCAATCAGAAAAGGGCTACAGAGGTTGCTGATGCTTTGTGTAGGAAGTCGACTCTCGAGCATGTGGTTGCTTATCTGACAGTTCGGTCGGGATTGCAACAGGAGTTGGCGAAGGGTGAAAAGTGAAATTTGTTCGGGAAAGAGCGGATATAGCTGAATGCGATGGAATGTTGAGTAAGATATACAGTCAGATTGCTCAGGGAAGAGTATTCGGATTTTTGTTCAGGAAGATGGAGTATGGTGATTTCAGATCGGTTATGTGTGTCCGCTGGTAAATATATTAGAGAATGGATTCTCGAGGAAGGTCATTCTTCGGCAAGTCCTGTATATTCTGGAGTCAGTTATGCGAGGCAGTTATCCGAACTTGTTTAATCTTAGTTTCGAGGACGAAACTCTTATAAGGAGGGGAGAATGAAATTCCCCAAATAAGTCGATAATGGCAATTTGGTAATTTAATTAAAGGATTTGGTTAAAAGGGGGAAAATGGGAATTGGGGATTAAATTTCCCTAAGGAGCCGGTTGTCTTCCTCACGTGAAAATCACTCCCGATTTCTTCCTGCTATGCACTGTAGCATCATCTTCCTCACGAGCCCACCTGTGCCCAGCATCTCCTCCCTCTTTTGTCCTCTTCCCTGAGCCAACCGAGCCAGCTTCTCCTCTGCGGCGTCATCCTCCCTGCCGCTGGTTCGTGTTCGCTGCTCGTCGTGCTACGGTCTCCGGCGTCAGGATCTTCCCGTCGTCGTGCTGCTGTCTGCGCTGGTGGTCATTTCCGGCGTGGTTCCGACGTCAGAAGCTTTCCGGCGAGGCTAACGAGAGGTAAGAGGAGTGGGTTGTGTTGTTGTTGTTCGCCTAGGGTTCGAAATCTTTGCTGAAATTTTATATGTTCGAAATGATATTGTGAGGATCGAATTGATGTTGATTGTTCTTATGGACAGCTAAATTGGACTGAAATCAGTGGGGCTGTGCAGCAAATTGGTAATTCGTGAGCTTTTGGGCTGAATTTGTGTGTGTAGTGTTGAAATTTTGGAAGGTATTGATTTAGGGTTTGGATTTGGGGGTTTTCTCTAGTTGTGGTTTGGTTTGATTTAACGCCAGGGTTTTGCTCGGATTGATTTCGCAGGTTCGTTCGGATTGATTGGAGACCTCTGGGGTCGTTGCGGTTCGACTTGAGGCAAGAGGATCCTTGCTAACTTTATATTTTTTTATAAATTGATTTATGCCTAATTTATTTCATAATTAAGTTTACCGTTGCTTGGTCGAAAATGGGTATGTGCGTGTGATATGATTTGTCTTGTATCGTATTTGATTAAATATTGACATGATAGTCAATTGTGACTAAGTGTGATTATGTGTTTGTGGTTGTTGTTGATAGTGTATGTCGACACCTGTGTGTGTTGGCGGTTGTGTGTTGGATTGTGTGCGTGCTGGTAGTTGTGTGTTGAGATTGCGTGTGTGTGTGAATGTATGGGTGTGTTAGTAATTGTCTCGTGTTGTGTTTGACTGAATGTGATGTGGTGGTTGGTCGTAACTAAATATGTTTTGATTGTTGTGGATCGATTGGATTATTTGACTATAATTGATTGGTTGATGATGTGTGATTGTGTGACATTGATTGTCGTTGTGTTTGATTGAGTGTCGGTGTGGTGGTTGGATTGTCGTTGATTAGGGGTCGAAGGGTCAGGTGATGATCGTCTCACCAAACCTCGTAGGGAATCGCCTACGTTGTTAAGGACCAAAAATGTTGAATCAGAGTCGGAGGGCCAGGTGATGATCGTCTCACCAAACTTCGTAGCGTGTAGCCTGCGTTGTTAAGGGCCAAGTGTTGGATGGTATGAGACCGTCCCTATCCGGATAGTTGGTTTTAGGTGATGAGTGTCTCACCGGTGATGGGTTGGAATGGATTGGAGTTATTTGCTTTTGATGAGTTGAGTTATTTGGTGGAATTGGTCGATTATGGTGATGACTGTTATGTATATCTTTTGGTTGAATTGGTCGGTTATTGTGTTGAGTTATATTATTTATTGGGTTACAATTGGTTGATTGTTGTGGTATCTATTATGTGTTAAATGTTGGTTGTGTACCTGAATACGTGGATTTGTGATGAATGTTGATTATGTACTTGATTAAGTGGTTGTGTTGGTAATTTGGTTGTATGTTTGATAATTGGTTTATGTTGGACGTTGATTGTCATTAGTTGTGGTTGTGGGTCATTGTTGGCCATTGGTTGTAGTTGTGAATTTACGTGTGTTATAGTTGTTGATTGTAACTAGTCAAGGTTGTGAATCTCTGTTGATGTGGATGCTAGTAGTAGCTAGTTTCGGATAGAGGGGTACTTTGAGTTTATGGAATGGTTAAGTGGATGTTGTGGAGGTTGGTTTCCCATCTTGAGGGTGTGGGCCAACATAGGTTTGGGTCGCGGTTTATGGTAGAACAGGCGGCACCAGGAGGGTGGCTGACCTGGATCGTTATTTTGTTATGTTTATATGTGATGATTATCTCGTTGATGCTTATGTGTTTGTGAAGGTTAATTTGTTGTGTCGGTGCAATTGTGAGTTTTGTAAGTGGTTAGTCGTGGTTATGCGTATTAGTAGTAAGATATGTTTATGTGCTTAGAGTTGTTGATTGATGTATTACTAATGGAGAGGAAGCTGGATTGGATCGTTCTATTCGTTTATGCTTGAGATGAGATTGAGGTTGGATTGAAGAGGTTAGTATAGGGTAGAGTTGTATAAGGATGTGTAATGGTTGATTTATGTGATAAGGTGTGCTTGTGTTTTGACACATGATTTATATTGATTGGTCAGTATGATATTGCATATATTATATATATATTGATTGGCATATTGTTGGTATTATCTGATTGTTGTGATAAATATTTGGATTTCAACTGTTTTGTCTTGGCCAGTCTTGCCATAGTCTTTCACGAGACTGACCAACTGCGGTCTACGTGCCGTGGTTGGCTGGGGTATCGGGTCCCCCAGTCAATCAGGCTTTTCAGGTTTGCAGCAACAAGCGGGTTCTGGATCACAAATGTGTCTTCATAGTTAAAGATTTAGTTTTACTGCGGATTTGAAAAGGTTGTATTAACTATTCGTGGTTTTGGAATTAAACTGATGCATTGAGTTGGATGAAATGTTTGTGTTTTGCAAATTTTTATTTCACCCGCCTTATAGTCCTTCAGGACTATGGCACTGTAGCACCTCTGGCCCGGGGTGTTACAGAAGTTGGTGTCGGAGCATTTATGTTCGAAAATGTTTTCAAAAGTTTGATGTGGAAAAAGATTATTCGCCAAAACTGTGAAGCAATCGTGTGATCAGAAGACCCTTGTTGTTACGTATAGGTAAGTTTGTATTTGATATATTTTATATGTGATGTTTAGTGTTGTTGAGTAATTTTATGATGTGTTCCCTGGTAAGTGGGACGTGTTGGAGATTAATAAGGTAAGTGTGGGTGTGATAGAGGATGAAGTCGTTGGGCTTATCGTCAAGAGGTTGAGGCAGCTAGTCTGGTAGTTGATGATTCGGTATGAAGTTGTTGTGTGCTGTTGTTACTGTCAAGAATGGGAAAGACAGATTGAGCACTTTCAGAGATGATTGTATTCAGAGATGAAATCTTGATGGTGATGCATAACTGTGAATTCTTGAGTATACTGATGAGTGATTGATTATGGAAACTACTATAGATGATTTTGATCAGACTGTTGATGTTGGAAGTAGTAAGAAACTAGAGAACTTAGTCTGCATCTGAAAAAAGTGGAATTTTACGACTATGGATTCGGCTGAGTTGAGAAGCAGAATGTGACTACAGGAAGATGACAGTTACTATAACAGCAGATAAGGGTTTAGTGCATGTGTTAGGAGTCATGATTCAGAGACTCTGGCAGAATTGTTGGTGTGATGACAACTATAAAATTGTTAAGAAAAGGTTATGCCGGTTATGTGTGTATGCTGAGATTGAGGGAGCAGATATAGGAACTAATGAAGTTAGGCTTTATTAGGCCAATTGTTTCTCTTTGGGGTGCGCCTGTATTGTTGGTTAAAAGGAAGTATGGTTCCTTTCGACTCAGTATGGATCATAAGGAGTTGAATAATGAGATAGTCAAGAATAAGCATTCGCTGCCTTGTATTGATAGACCTGTTGGATCAATTGCCAGGAGATGCAGTGTTTTCAAAGATTGATTTGAGATCAGGGTATCCTCAATTTAGGATTCGAGAGGAATATATTCATGAGACTGCCTTCAGAACAAGGTATGGTCACTATGAATTGGTTGTGATGCCTTTCGGGTTGACTAATGCTTCCGCGGATTTCAAGGGTTTAAGGAACTGATGTTTTTAGAAAGTACTTGGATTATTGTGGTGATTTTTATTGATGATATTTTAGTATACATCCGGGAGTAAGATGGATTACGAGAACAACCTTGGAATGTTAAGAAATTGGGAGTTTTCTCAGACTGACAGATTACTGCAGGCGATTGTGGATAAATTTTCTAAGGTTGAGTATGACTGAGAATTTTGAATGGAATAGGAGATGTCAGGAGCGAGTTTAGGAAGTGTTTGATTTGTGCGTCAGTGTTAGTGTTACTGTAGGAAACAGAAGGATTTGTTAATTATAGTGATGTGTCTAAGCAGGTTTGGGTTGCGTTCTAATGCAGAATGGGAAGGTTATCGCATATGTTTTTTGTCAGTTCAAATTGTATAAGAGAGAGTTGAACATGAGATACAGATGGTTGTTAGAATTGATTAAGGATTATGAAAAGATATTGTTTATCAATCAGAAAAGGGCTACAGAGGTTGCTGATGCTTTGTGTAGGAAGTCGACTCTCGAGCATGTGGTTGCTTATCTGACAGTTCGGTCGGGATTGCAACAGGAGTTGGCGAAGGGTGAAAAGTGAAATTTGTTCGGGAAAGAGCGGATATAGCTGAATGCGATGGAATGTTGAGTAAGATATACAGTCAGATTGCTCAGGGAAGAGTATTCAGATTTTTGTTCAGGAAGATGGAGTATGGTGATTTCAGATCGGTTATGTGTGTCCGCTGGTAAATATATTAGAGAATGGATTCTCGAGGAAGGTCATTCTTCGGCAAGTCCTGTATATTCTGGAGTCAGTTATGCGAGGCAGTTATCCGAACTTGTTTAATCTTAGTTTCGAGGACGAAACTCTTATAAGGAGGGGAGAATGAAATTCCCCAAATAAGTCGATAATGGCAATTTGGTAATTTAATTAAAGCATTTGGTTAAAAGGGGGAAAATGGGAATTGAGGATTAAATTTCCCTAAGGAGCCGGTTGTCTTCCTCACGTGAAAATCACTCCCGATTTCTTCCTCCTATGCACTGTAGCATCATCTTCCTCACGAGCCCACCTGTGCCCAGCATCTCCTCCCTCTTCTTTCCTCTTCCCTGAGCCAACCGAGCCAGCTTCTCCTCCGCGGCGTCGTCCTCCCTGCCGCTGGTTCGTGTTCGCTGCTCGTCGTGCTACGGTCTCCGGCGTCAGGATCTTCCCGTCGTCGTGCTGCTGTCTGCGCTGGTGGTCGTTTCCGGCATGGTTCCGGCGTCAGAAGCTTTCCGGCGAGGCTAACGAGAGGTAAGAGGAGTGGGTTGTGTTGTTGTTGTTCGCCTAGGGTTCGAAATCTTTGCTGAAATTTTATATGTTCGAAATGATATTGTGAGGATCGAATTGATGTTGATTGTTCTTATGGACAGCTGAATTGGACTAAAATCAGTGGGGCTGTGCAGAAAATTGGTAATTCGTGAGCTTTGGGCTGAATTTGTGTGTGTAGTGCTAAAATTTTGGAAGGTATTGATTTAGGGTTTGGATTTGGGGGTTTTCTCTAGTTGTGGTTTGGTTTGATTTAACGCCAGGGTTTTGCTCGGATTGATTTCGCAGGTTCGTTCGGATTGATTGGAGACCTCTGGGGTCGTTGCGGTTCGACTTGAGGCAAGAGGATCCTTGCTAACTTTATATTTTTTATAAATTGATTTATGCCTAATTTATTTCATAATTAAGTTTACCGTTGCTTGGTCGAAAATGGGTATATGCGTGTGATATGATTTGTCTTGTATCGTATTTGATTAAATATTGACGTGATAGTCAATTGTGACTAAGTGTGATTATGTGTTTGTGGTTGTTGTTGATAGTGTCTGTCGACACCTGTGTGTGTTGGCGGTTGTGTGTTGGATTGTGTGCGTGCTGGTAATTGTGTGTTGAGATTGCGTGTGTGTGTGTGAATGTATGTGTGTGTTAGTAATTGTCTCGTGTTGTGTTTGACTGAATGTGATGTGGTGGTTGGTCGTAACTAAATATGTTTTGATTGTTGTGGATCGATTGGATTATTTGACTATAATTGATTGGTTGATGATGTGTGATTGTGTGACATTGATTGTCGTTGTGTTTGATTGAGTGTCGGTGTGGTGGTTGGATTGTCGTTGATTGGGGGTCGAAGGGTCAGGTGATGATCGTCTCACCAAACCTCATAGGGAATCGCCTACGTTGTTAAGGACCAAAAATGTTGAATCAGAGTCGGAGGGCCAGGTGATGATCGTCTCACCAAACCTCGTAGGGTGTAGCCTGCGTTGTTAAGGGCCAGGTGTTGGATGGTATGAGACCGTCCCTATCCGGATAGTTGGTTTTAGGTGATGAGTGTCTCACCGGTGATGGGTTGGAATGGATTGGAGTTATTTGCTTTTGATGAGTTGAGTTATTTGGTGGAATTGGTCGATTATGGTGATGACTGTTATGTATATCTTTTGGTTGAATTGGTCGGTTATTGTGTTGAGTTATTTTATTTATTGGGTTACAATTGGTTGATTGTTGTGATATCTATTATGTGTTAAATGTTGGTTGTGTACCTGAATACGTGGATTTGTGATGAATGTTGATTATGTACTTGATTAAGTGGTTGTGTTGGTAATTTGGTTGTATGTTTGATAATTGGTTTATGTTGGACGTTGATTGTCATTAGTTGTGGTTGTGGGTCATTGTTGGCCATTGGTTGTGGTTGTGAATTTACGTGTGTTATAGTTGTTGATTGTAACTAGTCAAGGTTGTGAATCTCTGTTGATGTGGATGCTGGTAGTAGCTAGTTTCGGATAGAGGGGTACTTTGAGTTTATGGAATGGTTAAGTGGATGTTGTGGAGGTTGGTTTCCCATCTTGAGGGTGTGGGCCAACATAGGTTTGGGTCGCGGTTTATGGTAGAACAGGCGGCACCAGGAGGGTGGCTGACCTGGATCGTTATTTTGTTATGTTTATATGTGATGATTATCTCGTTGATGCTTATGTGTTTGTGAAGGTTAATTTGTTGTGTCGGTGCAATTGTGAGTTTTGTAAGTGGTTAGTCGTGGTTATGCGTATTAGTAGTAAGATATGTTTATGTGCTTAGAGTTGTTGATTGAGGTATTACTAATGGAGAGGAAGCTGGATTGGATCGTTCTATTCGTTTATGCTTGAGATGAGATTGAGGTTGGATTGAAGAGGTTAGTATAGGGTAGAGTTGTATAAGGATGTGTAATGGTTGATTTATGTGATAAGGTGTGCTTGTGTTTTGACACATGATTTATATTGATTGGTCAGTATGATATTGTATATATTATATATATATTGATTGGCATATTGTTGGTATTATCTGATTATTGTGATAAATCTTTGGATTTCAACTGTTTTGGCTTGGCTAGTCTTGCCATAGTCTTTCACGAGACTGACCAACTGCGGTCTACGTGCCATGGTTGGCTGGGGTATCGGGTCCCCCAGTCAATCAGGCGTTGCAGGTTTGTAGCAACAAGCGGGTTCTGGATCACAGATGTGTCTTCACAGTTAAAGATTTAGTTTTACTGCGGATTTGAAAAGGTTGTATTTACTATTCGTGGTTTTGGAATTAAACTGATGCATTGAGTTGGATGAAATGTTTGTGTTTTGCAAATTTTTATTTCACCCGCCTTATAGTCCTTCGGGACTATGGCACTGTAGCACCTCTGGCCCGGGGTGTTACAGAAGTTGGTATCAGAGCATTTACGTTCGAAAATGTTTTCAAAAGTTTGATGTGGAAAAAGATTATTCGCCAAAACTGTGAAGCAATCGTGTGATCAGAAGACCCTTGTTGTTACGTATAGGTAAGTTTGTATTTGATATATTTTATATGTGATGTTTAGTGTTGTTGAGTAATTTTATGATGTGTTCCCTGGTAAGTGGGACGTGTTGGAGATTAATAAGGTAAGTGTGGGTGTGATAGAGGATGAAGTCGTTGGGCTTATCGTCAAGAGGTTGAGGCAGCTAGTCTGGTAGTTGATGATTCGGTATGAAGTTGTTGTGTGCTGTTGTTACTGTCAAGAATGAGAAAGACAGATTGAGCACTTTCAGAGATGATTGTATTCAGAGATGAAATCTTGATGGTGATGCATAACTGTGAATTCTTGAGTATACTGATGAGTGATTGATTATGGAAACTGCTATAGATGATTTTGATCAGACTGTTGATGTTGGAAGTAGTAAGAAACAGAGAACTTAGTCTGCATCTGAAAAAAGTGGAATTTTATGACTATGGATTCGGCTGAGTTGAGAAGCAGAATGTGACTACAGGAAGATGACCGTTACTATAACAGCAGATAAGGGTTTAGTGCATGTGTTGGGAGTCATGATTCAGAGACTCTGGCAGAATTATTGGTGTGATGACAACTATAAAATTGTTAAGAAAAGGTTATGCCGGTTATGTGTGTATGCTGAGATTGAGGGAGCAGATAGAGGAACTAATGAAGTTAGGCTTTATTAGGCCAAGTGTTTCTCTTTGGGGTGCGCCTGTATTGTTGGTTAAAAGGAAGTATGGTTCCTTTCGACTCAGTATGGATCATAAGGAGTTGAATAATGAGATAGTCAAGAATAAGCATTCGCTGCCTTGTATTGATAGACCTGTTGGATCAATTGCCAGGAGATGCAGTGTTTTCAAAGATTGATTTGAAATCAGGGTATCCTCAATTTAGGATTCGAGAGGAATATATTCATGAGACTGCCTTCAGAACAAGGTATGGTCACTATGAATTGGTTGTGATGCCTTTCGGGTTGACTAATGCTTCCGCGGATTTCAAGGGTTTAAGGAACTGATGTTTTTAGAAAGTACTTGGATTATTGTGGTGATTTTTATTAATGATATTTTAGTATACATCCGGGAGTAAGATGGATTAGGAGAACAACCTTGGAATGTTAAGAAATTTGGAGTTTTCTCAGACTGACAGATTACTGTAGGCGATTGTGGATGAATTTTCTAAGGTTGAGTATGACTGAGAATTTTGAATGGAACAGGAGATGTCAGGAGCGAGTTCAGGAAGTGTTTGATTTGTGCGTCAGTGTTAGTGTTACTGTAGGAAACAGAAGGATTTGTTAATTACAGTGATGTGTCTAAGCAGGTTTGGGTTGCGTTCTAATGCAGAATGGGAAGGTTATCGCATATGTTTTTTGTCAGTTCAAATTGTATAAGAGAGAGTTGAACATGAGATACAGATGGTTGTTAGAATTGATTAAGGATTATGAAAAGATATTGTTTATCAATCAGAAAAGGGCTACAGAGGTTGCTGATGCTTTGTGTAGGAAGTCGACTCTCGAGCATGTGGTTGCTTATCTGACAGTTCGGTCGGGATTGCAACAGGAGTTGGCGAAGGGTGAAAAGTGAAATTTGTTCGGGAAAGAGCGGATATAGCTGAATGCGATGGAATGTTGAGTAAGATATACAGTCAGATTGCTCAGGGAAGAGTATTCGGATTTTTGTTCAGGAAGATGGAGTATGGTGATTTCAGATCGGTTATGTGTGTCCGCTGGTAAATATATTAGAGAATGGATTCTCGAGGAAGGTCATTCTTCGGCAAGTCCTGTATATTCTGGAGTCAGTTATGCGAGGCAGTTATCCGAACTTGTTTAATCTTAGTTTCGAGGACGAAACTCTTATAAGGAGGGGAGAATGAAATTCCCCAAATAAGTCGATAATGGCAATTTGGTAATTTAATTAAAGGATTTGGTTAAAAGGGGGAAAATGGGAATTGGGGATTAAATTTCCCTAAGGAGCCGGTTGTCTTCCTCACGTGAAAATCACTCCCGATTTCTTCCTCCTATGCAATGTAGCATCATCTTCCTCACGAGCCCACCTGTGCCCAGCATCTCCTCCCTCTTATGTCCTCTTCCCTGAGCCAACCGAGCCAGCTTCTCCTCCGCGGCGTCGTCCTCCCTGCCGCTGGTTCGTGTTCGCTGCTCGTCGTGCTACGGTCTCCGGCGTCAGGATCTTCCCGTCGTCGTGCTGCTGTCTGCGCTGGTGGTCGTTTCCGGCGTGGTTCCGGCGTCAGAAGCTTTCCGGCGAGGCTAACGAGAGGTAAGAGGAGTGGGTTGTGTTGTTGTTGTTCGCCTAGGGTTCGAAATCTTTGCTGAAATTTTATATGTTCGAAATGATATTGTGAGGATCGAATTGATGTTGATTGTTCTTATGGACAGCTGAATTGGACTAAAATCAGTGGGGCTGTGCAAAAAATTGGTAATTCGTGAGCTTTTGGGCTGAATTTGTGTATGTAGTGCTGAAATTTTGGAAGGTATTGATTTAGGGTTTGGATTTGGGGGTTTTCTCTAGTTGTGGTTTGGTTTGATTTAACACCAGGGTTTTGCTCGGATTGATTTCGCAGGTTCGTTCGGATTGATTGGAGACCTCTGGGGTCGTTGCGGTTCGACTTGAGGCAAGAGGATCCTCGCTAACTTTATATTTTTTATAAATTGATTTATGCCTAATTTATTTCATAATTAAGTTTACCGTTGCTTGGTCGAAAATGGGTATGTGCGTGTGATATGATTTGTCTTGTATCGTATTTGATTAAATATTGAGGTGATAGTCAATTGTGACTAAGTGTGATTATGTGTTTGTGGTTGTTGTTGATAGTGTATGTCGACACCTGTGTGTGTTGGCGGTTGTGTGTTGGATTGTGTGCGTGCTGGTAGTTGTGTGTTGAGATTGCGTGTGTGTGTGAATGTATGTGTGTGTTAGTAATTGTCTCGTGTTGTGTTTGACTGAATGTGATGTGGTGGTTGGTCGTAACTAAATATGTTTTGATTGTTGTGGATCGATTGGATTATTTGACTATAATTGATTGGTTGATGATGTGTGATTGTGTGACATTGATTGTCGTTGTGTTTGATTGAGTGTCGGTGTGGTGGTTGGATTGTCGTTGATTGGGGGTCGAAGGGTCTGGTGATGATCGTCTCACCAAACCTCGTAGGGAATCGCCTACGTTGTTAAGGACCAAAAATGTTAAATCAGAGTCGGAGGGCCAGGTGATGATCGTCTCTCCAAACCTCGTAGGGTGTAGCCTGCGTTGTTAAGGGCCAGGTGTTGGATGGTATGAGACCGTCCCTATCCGGATAGTTGGTTTTAGGTGATGAGTGTCTCACCGGTGATGGGTTGGAATGGATTGGAGTTATTTGCTTTTGATGAGTTGAGTTATTTGGTGGAATTGGTCGATTATGGTGATGACTGTTATGTATATCTTTTGGTTGAATTGGTCGGTTATTGTGTTGAGTTATTTTATTTATTGGGTTACAATTGGTTGATTGTTGTGATATCTATTATGTGTTAAATGTTGGTTGTGTACCTGAATACGTGGATTTGTGATGAATGTTGATTATGTACTTGATTAAGTGGTTGTGTTGGTAATTTGGTTGTATGTTTGATAATTGGTTTATGTTGGACGTTGATTGTCATTAGTTGTGGTTGTGGGTCATTGTTGGCCATTGGTTGTGGTTGTGAATTTACGTGTGTTATAGTTGTTGATTGTAACTAGTCAAGGTTGTGAATCTCTGTTGATGTGGATGCTGGTAGTAGCTAGTTTCGGATAGAGGGGTACTTTGAGTTTATGGAATGGTTAAGTGGATGTTGTGGAGGTTGGTTTCCCATCTTGAGGGTGTGGGCCAACATAGGTTTGGGTCGCGGTTTATGGTAGAACAGGCGGCACCAGGAGGGTGGCTGACCTGGATCGTTATTTTGTTATGTTTATATGTGATGATTATATCGTTGATGCTTATGTGTTTGTGAAGGTTAATTTGTTGTGTCGGTGCAATTGTGAGTTTTGTAAGTGGTTAGTCGTGGTTATGCGTATTAGTAGTAAGATATGTTTATGTGCTTAGAGTTGTTGATTGAGGTATTACTAATGGAGAGGAAGCTGGATTGGATCGTTCTATTCGTTTATGCTTGAGATGAGATTGAGGTTGGATTGAAGAGGTTAGTATAGGGTAGAGTTGTATAAGGATGTGTAATGGTTGATTTATGTGATAAGGTGTGCTTGTGTTTTGACACATGATTTATATTGATTGGTCAGTATGATATTGTATATATTATATATATATTGATTGGCATATTGTTGGTATTATCTGATTGTTGTGATAAATCTTTGGATTTCAACTGTTTTGGCTTGGCTAGTCTTGCCATAGTCTTTCACGAGACTGATCAACTGCGGTCTACGTGCCGTGGTTGGCTGGGATATCGGGTCCCCTAGTCAATCAGGCTTTGCAGGTTTGCAGCAACAAGCGGGTTCTGGATCACAGATGTGTCTTCACAGTTAAAGATTTAGTTTTACTGCAGATTTGAAAAGGTTGTATTAACTATTCGTGGTTTTGGAATTAAACTGATGCATTGAGTTGGATGAAATGTTTGTGTTTTGCAAATTTTTATTTCACCCGCCTTATAGTCCTTCGGGACTATGGCACTGTAGCACCTCTGGCCCGGGGTGTTACAGATGGTGTAAGTAAATATATATCAACTAATCTTGCCATATCATATTAAAACACTTATTGTTTTTATAAATCTCCTCTATAATTTTTCTACACATTGATGCTACACAATATTTTTATATCAAAATAAATTTATTAATTTTGTTAAATCCAGTGTTTATGTTATAGTAGTTTACGATCAAGTCCACAAATTGCTTGAAACCGTATATTCCTATCAAGAATATATAAAATATTATTGAAGAGATTCTCTCAAAGTCGAATAAGATAAATCCAGTGTTTATGTAGAGTCTATTGAAAGTAGTTTACTTACCAATTTCCATAATTAATGTATTTCGTAGAGTCTATTGAAAGTAATTTGAATCTAACTTTTACGAACTTAAGAGCATATAGTATGTTGTATTTATCAAATTCATTGTTTATATATGTATTATATTAGATTATGATATATATATGTTCTTTCTTAATGTATTTTTATCTTAAAACGATAACTCTATAAAATAAATAACCCACTCTAATACAATTGTAAAGTAAATTTCATATGGGCCTAATCTTAATTCACAACGTATTTGTTAAATGTATTTTATCATTATTAATAATATTTTTTAAACTACTTATTGGTTGTAGTTAACATGGTTTGATCATCTTCACAAGCTAGGGTTTTGTTAACTTTACAACTTAAATTCAGGTACGAAATTATCTGAATTGATTTGTGCTGCCAAACTTATTATATAGGATGAAGCTCCGATGTCGAATAGATTCTGTTTTGAAGCATTAGACAAGACTTTAAGAGATATTTTACGGGCTACAAATCCCCTTAGTTCAGTACAACCTTTTGTAGGGAAAGTCATAGTATTTGGTGGAGACTTTAGTCAAATCCTACCCGTTATCACAAAAGTAAGCATGCAAGATATTGTTTTCGCCACCATTAATTCCTCTTACTTGTGAGAATATTGCAAAGTTCTTAATTTGACAAGAAACATGAGGATTCAATAAGGTACATCTGATTATGATATCCAAGAAGCAAATGAATTTTCTAATTGGGTATTAAGCATCGGAGATGGTATTGTAGGTGATGACAATGATGGAGAAACACAAATACAAATTCTTGATAAACTATTGGTGAAGGATTATGACTTAGATCCGATTCCATCAATTATTAAGTGTGCTTATCCCTCTCTTTTGGACAGTTGGTTATCTCCGAAATACTTTGAAGAACGAGCAATTATTGCACCAACACATGAAGAGGTATATAGAGTTAATGACTATATATTGTCTTTGTTACCTGTTGATGAGAAAGTCTATCTCAATTCAGATAGCTTTTGCAAGACATACTGGTTTTATAGCAGATAGCGATGCAAATGTTTATACGTTTGACTACTTGAATAATATTAGATGTTTTGGTATCCCAAATCATGTACTGAAGCTTAAGGTTGGGGTCTCTATTATGCTGCTTCGAAATATTGACTAGTCTTCAGGTTTATGCAATGGGACAAAATTGATAACCATACAGCTCGACAGTCATGTCATACAAGAAAGAATTATTCCAGTCAACAATATTGGACATACAATTTTGATTTCTAGCATGCCCATGTCACCATCAGACACTTCATACATGTTCAAGTTTCAACGAAGACAATTTCGCTTAAGTGTATGTTTTGTTATGACGATAAACAAGAGCTAGGGCAAATCTCTTGCAAATGTTGGTTTGTATCTTCCACGCCTTGTTTTTGCTCATGGTTAGTTTTATGTTGCATTATCAAGAGTTACTATCAAGAAAGGTTTGAAGATTTTGATATACGACAAAAAAAGATATAATACTACAACCAATGTAGTAGTATACAAGAAAGTTTTTCATAATTTGTAGTTGTAACACCACCGACTTATGTCGGTAGTGCCACACGCCAATGACATCAGATTGTAAAGTCCAAAGCCACCATAAGCTTTAATCGGAACAATTAAGCTTAAACTAGACAAATAAATGTTAGATAATAGTAGAGTGGATAGCAGAAGACTTTTAAATGAAACTCAATCTTTTATTAAAATTCCTCTCGTAAAATGAGAAGGACAGTAATACAACAAAGTGAAATTACAGCGGAAGACTTTTACAAATTACAGCAGAAGACTTTTTAAAGAAACCCTAATTACATGAGTAATTTATATAAGCATTACATTTAGTTAAGAATATCAAATCGATACTAAACACTTTCAAATAATGTTACTTAGGAACGCAACCTTCAACTGCAAGTCTTCATTTTCGATTGGTTACTTCAAATCGTCGGGGACCAACCTCTGATGTGCCGTATAAGACGGATGACACCAGCCAACCATGCAAGGAATAAAACTTGTTGGTTAGTCTAATAAAAGACTATGCAATGGTGAAAACAGATTGGTTACGATATACCTGCATAGTTCATATATCTTATTTTATATCGACACCAAATCATACCATGACATTCAACGCAACTAATCCGTTTGTTGTAATCCTAGGTCCGCTAGACGTCGCATGAAACACAATACGAGCGCATATGTCGAGCCTTCACGAAAAATGTCATAACTTATTACGTATACATCCAAATCGAGATCCGTAAAATTCCTCATGCTCGTAGGAAGATTTCTCACCTCACAACCTCAGCCACAACTTCCCAGTAATTACAGAATTTTCCCAGAAATTCTAGAAGTGCACAGAAATGCCCAATTTCCAAGCTTCCACTTCCAATCTTTAAATCCAATCCACCTAAGCCTTCCACAACATCAATTAACCTCTAATTAATCATCATTTGCACCCTAAGTACCTCTTTTGAACAAGGATATCCAAATCATGAGATTAGGTTTAAGAACTCTAGAAAAGTTTTACCTTGAAAACTCTTAACAAAGGTTGGTGCAAGGGCTTGAAGGAGGAGTTTGCTGCTCCTAGGGTGATGGTTAAACCATGCCCAATCTGTACAACAGTGGTAACAGCCCTCAACAGCTGAGGACGCAGCTGAAGGCAGAGGAAAACAGAGGAGGCGAGCAACTCCTTGGCGAGGACGATGACGGCGACGACTCCTTGGCGGTGGCAACGACGGTGAGCCACCTTAGCTAGGGCGTGAGGAGGAAGATAAAAAATGGAGGTGAAGGTCAGTGGAAATGGAGGAGAGGCAGCCAAGGAGGGTCGGTGGGGATGATAAGAAAAGAAGGGAGAAATTTCTAGAGTTTTTAAGAGATAAGCATGAAAGAAAAGGAAGAATTTAACAAGGAGTAGGATTCTTATTTTGTCTTTTTTTGTTAATTATTATTTTAACTATAATATATATATATATAGAGGGGTGCTCAGGTAAAACGAGTCTTGTGGTGAAACGGGTGCATAAATGAGGATCGTTGGATTAAAACAAATGGATGGATGGATTGAGTGGTTGTAGGGATTTTATGATAGGTGTGATCCCATAATACAAGCCCCACTAAACCCATTTACCATAAAAAATGGATGAGGAAAAAGGAAAAATCTAAAATAGGAGAGATAATATCCTCCAAAATAGGCAACTGAAGGAGATTGGAGAGAGAAAACGTAGATCCTCCACGCAAAGTTTCGGTTCGGAACTTTATACGCCGTTCTGCATATCGACACGAAACATTTGCATATCGACACGAAAAAATTGCATATCGACACGAAAAAGATGAATATTGTACAAGTATTATTCAATAACTGTTATTCGTGATCATGGACCATGGTCAATCGTATATATACTGATATTCAAAAACATTGAACAGATATGCATATTGTGGTAATTGATATTACAATTTAAAACATACAAGTATATTCTGTATATCATTGTACAAGGAGAAGGAGATCGGAGAGAGAAAAACTGCATATCATACAAGTATATTCTGCATATCACTGTACAAAAAATGCATATCTCATCCACACAAATGAATATCATATTTACGGTCAAGGAAATAATCTATAATTACAAATTGCATATCATACAAGTGTATTCTACATATCACTTTACAATAAATGCATATCCCATCCACATAATTGCATGGCCGAACTCAGCGAGATCTTCCTTGGTCGCGCCCGCGGCTTCCTTTCCGTGCCTGCGGCTTGTTCTTCTCAGCTTCTGACGAGAATATCACTCAGCGAGATCTTCTTTGGCCGCGTCCAATGCTTATTCTGCATATCAATATATAGAAAATGCATAACTTATCCACACAAATGAATATCACAATCACAACCAATGAAATAATCTATCATAAAAAATTGCATATCATACAAGTATATTCTGCATATCAATTTATGAAAAATGCATATCTCATCCACACAAATGAATATCATATTCACGACCAAGGAAATAATCCATAATTACAAATTGCATATCATACATGTATATTCTGCATATCACTGTATGGAAAATGCATATCACTTCTATACAACTGAATATCACATTCACGGCCAAAACATAATTCATAATCACAGAATGCATATTATACAGCAGTTTCGCTTGTTCAGACACATTTAAACACATATTCCTCACACAAGATAATCAATTCAAGCACAATATTAGCACAAAATATCCAAATCCAAATGAGGTCAACGAGATCTTCTTCTTGAAGCACAATAGAGATAATTTAACAAAAACAAAACTCAATCTTATAGCAAAGAAACAGCATCAGAAGGATTTTCTGCAAGGGTTTCAATTTGAAGCTTCAAAATAAAATTGAGTGGGGGAGATATTACCGGACAAGTCGGTATCCGGTTTCCGGCACTTATCGTTCATAAGAACGACATCTCGACCCCTAATCACCGGAAAAAGAAGCGGCAGAGGAGCCGGAAAGCTGCAATTGCCGACGAGCGGATGGAAAGCGAAGGGAGAAGTCGCTAACGTTGGCGCTGACGCTGGTGAGAAGTCGAACACAGGGGCGGGCTCGGAGCAAGCCTGGTGTGGTGCGAGCAGGTTCAGCGAGGGCTAGGGCCGGTGGTGGGTAGAGGACAAGCGGGCCTGGTGTGGTCGGATGCTTGGGTTGGAGGGTGGATCACCGACGGTCCGGTGCAGGGCTCGCAGCGGCATGGTGAGGGAGAGACAGTTAGGCGGCGAGACTGGGTGGTTGTCGCCGGTGGCTCGGATCTGGGCACGAGGAGGGTTCGGTGGGTGCGGTGAGGGAGAGAGAGGTGAGAGATGGTGAGGACTGAGGAGGATCGGGTGTTCTAACGACGGACTCAAAGGAAACGATTGAGGGAGATGAACGGTTTTTGGAAGGAGAAGAGAAGAAACGATTTAATGGGAAAGTGAATCAGTAAATTGGAGAGAGAGGGAGTAAATTGGGGAAAACAAATTCCATAAATTTAGGTGATCTAGTGTGGGTGATTCTATCCCCTAATCTTGTACCTTCCTAGATTCAATCTCAGCCATCCATCCTCCACTAATCCAACGTCCTAAATTGATACACTCGTTTCACTATAAGGAGTTGTTTTACTAGAGCATAGATCTATATATATATATAGAATTGGAATACCCTATTGGTTACCCGGAAATGGTTCTGTATCCGTAACGTTCGTCAACATTCATACTACAACTAGTAGTAGGAAAACACGTTAATATTACTATCTGTAATAAAATATTAATACACACCTCGTTGTGATGTTTCAATTATAGCATATCCGCTTATCCCTTTGACAATTAAAATTTGTATACCCAGCTTCTCTACAGTTGTGGCATTGAATTGAACTGCTTCTCCAACCTGAGCCTTTGGTGGAGTCAGATTGAGTCGTCTCGGTCTTAGCACAACCAGACTTCTCAAACTTGGTAGGCGATGTCGGCCGCTTAAATGTGTTACTCTTTCGGTTCTGTTGCCCACCTTTTGCCTTATCCTATTCCTCCCACTTTCAGGTGGACTCTTCCAACGTAACCTCTATTTTGTAGGCCACATCCACATACTGATCCATTGTAGAGCAATTGTAACGCACCATTAGAGGTTTAATTTCTGGATTCATCCATCCATAGAAGAACCAGATCTTTTGTTCTTCAATATGCACCTCAGAACCAGCATAATGCAGCAAATGATTGAACTTTGCCGCCAGCTCGGTCACCTTCAGTCCCTCAGTTTCGGGGTAGAGGAACTCTTTCAACATTTCTTCTCTCATAGCACGAGAGAAGAATCGATCAGTGAGATTGGCCTTGAACATTGCCCAACTCAGGTTTGGGTGGTCATCCAACCCAGTTCCTTTCCACCACTCACTTGCTCCGTCTTTCAGATGTAACAAAGCTATGTGCACATGTTCAGCCTCGGTGCAGACCACGTTTCAGAACAGTCGCTCCATATGAGAGAACCAATAGGCAACCTTAACTGGTTCCCCGGTTCCATCATAGCTATCCGGGCGTATTGAATTGATTGTCTTCAACACTCGATTATAATTCCCGTCGTTTCTCTCGGGAACCACCGGATGTGCAGGACCTTCACATCCCCCAATATCCGTTACAACTTGAGGAACGGGAGCCGCTTGAGCTTGAGGTATCCCCTGGGCCGTCAATATCTCGACCATTTGCCTCACTATCTGTCCAATGACCGTAGCGTCCAACACGATCGGGGCATGAGGTGGATTGAGCGGAACTTCCCTCGCAACTTGAGGGTCCACTTGTCCCTGATGAATATCTTCCCGCAGGGGCGGGTTATTATTATGTGAGCCAGACCCCGCGTCATCCCCTTGCTGAGCAACACTTCTCAGCTGAACTCGGGAACCATTGCTAGGATTCTCAGTATCCGCTCGGTTGATGGATCGGGTGTTCACCATCTGTTGATGAACCATAACGTCAAATTGTAATTTTTAAACTTGTGTATGATACTTAAGCACTTACGTTATGATACAAATTGTAAGGATCCAACCCAATAACTTATATTAGATTGACTGACCCTCCACCGTTATCCTTAAAACAATCTTATCCTCTTACTCAAGAATAAGACAAATAGGAGAAATGTCAACCTTAGAATGACATTAAACCTAAGAATGGGCGATATCCTTACAAATGGATCTAAGGAATAAGTAACAGAATCGAAGTTTGCAGAAGTTTGAAAACCACTTATTATTAAACTTTATACTTCAAACTTTATACTTTTAATTTAATAGAATAACTTCTTAAACTAATGGCATTATAAACTTTACCAAAACCAAAACATACTTTCAAAATTTATAATCTTAGTTTTAACCTCTACCACATCATTTTTATAAAAGCACTATAAAAATAAATATTAGTGTCTTAATAGTTAAACCATTATTTTATTTTATTTTTACTAAACCTCAAGAAATTTTAAAACCTTAAACTTAATGCTAACAATTTATCTTTTCAAACATTCATTAATAAAAATAAAATAATTTAAAAAATAATTTTGAAAATTCTCAAACCTAATAATATGCCAATGATTTTAAAACCATTACTCTAATACCATTTCGAAAATTCTCAGACCCATTTCATGCCCTCATCAATTTCTTGATGACATGGGTGACATTAATGCAAAGAAATCAGCATCCGATCCATTACCCTCTTACTATTTACACCCATTTGACCGGTATGAATATCTGTATCGTGACTTTCAAAGAGGACATTTTTCCTGAGTGGCAAAGAGGATTAAAGAATAATTTTTTCGCTAAACAAATGATTAGATTTCTCGATGGAACTATCGTGCTACCGACTGAAGATTCTGCAAATTCTAAAGACTGATGTGACGTCATTTCAATGCTCTTGCCTCTTGGCTTGAGGTCTTCAATTTCTCTAATCGTCTCTACACTCAACGATCACTTATTCGGATTTGTCAAAGATTTATTGGATGATTTGACTCAACGTTTTTCAATTGGGAACGCTCCTCGTATACATCAGTTGCGGATTAATATTGCTAATTGCGATCGGGGAGGACAATCCGTTGCTGCATATTTCGGTTGACTCAAACGTATTTGGGTTGAGTTGGCGAATTACTTGAAACCTCGATCGTGTTCTTGTTCCAGATGCAAGTGTAGGTGGGTTGTTGATCTTGAAATTGAACATGAAGAGGAGCGTCTCCATCAATTCCTCATGGGGCTTGACGACGAGTTTTACGGGACGATCCAATCAAACATAATTGCTCAAGATCCTCTTCCTAGTTTGAATAGGGGTTACACTCTTGTTGTTTAAGAGGAACGACGTCGTTCTACGATGTGCATGCTAAGGTTATTGCATTTGATGCACAACGAGGTTCATCGAGCCTTTCTTGTGTGAGTTCAACTATTGGAAAATTGGCCGAGTCTTCGACTAATAAGCCTATTTGTTCCCACTATGGAAATCTGGGACATGTAGTGACTTCTTGTTACAAAATTATTGGGTTTCCAGAGGGCTATGTGCAAGGTCGGGGGCGTGGTGACTCATCTGCTACTCCAGAATAGGGGTGTGATTCTATAGGGGTTGCCAATGCTGCTCAGGGACAAGGATAACCATCTACTAGTTTCTCAGATCATCAATTTACCTCACAAGACCGAGAACCTTTGGCTCATGCCCTCACCAACAATCAGTTGAACTCACTTTTTCAAATGTGGAAGAACTTTAATACCAAGTCTTCATTTGAAAAAATTGATGGGTAAGCAAAGTTTTCGATGGTTACTTGATACATGGGCATCTTTTCACATGACTACAAGTAGAGATTTATTGACTGATATTCATGATGTTCTGTCTGCTTCAGTAATCTTGCGTGATGCTTCTCATGTCCTTGCCACGTAGGCTGGGACTGTCGTTCTTGACCCCCAACTGAGAATTGTTCTAGTGATTTAGTTCTGAAAGTGTGTTGCAATATTATTTCCTTTGCCATGTTAAAAAGAGATATGTGATGCATTGTGTTATTAACTGATAAATTATGTGTGATTTAAGACCAAACTTCGAGGATGGTAATTGGTGCAAGTGAAGAGAGAGGGGTGGTGTTTATTGGCTGTATCCAATGATCTCACGACAGCCTATCTGTAATGCAGCTATGTCCTCTACTGCTTGTCTTTAACATCAACGATTAGATCAACCTTCATATTAGTGTCTGAAATCATAATCAGGCATTACTTCTATTGATTCTAGTTTATTGTCAGAACCGTGTTCCATTTGTTCTCGATCGAAGCAAACTAGTTAAACTTTTCCTATTAGTTCTAATAAAGCCAATGACAATTTTGAGTTAATTTAATGTGACGTTTGGGGTCCATATAGTGTTAACTCATCTTGTGGTACAAGTTATTTTTTTAACGATCATTGATGATCATTCTCGCTCAGTTTGGGTTTATCTCATGGTTTCTAAAACCAAGGTGACAAAGCTTGTGCAAAAAAAATTGTTCTTTTGTGAAAACACGATTTTCTAAAATTGTTAAGAGAGTTCGAGTGATAATGGGATATAATTTCTTCCATTTCTGCTTTAATTTTCATTTGTCAGGATTGTGTTTGAGACTTTGTGTGTAGGGACACCACAACAAAATGGTCGGGTTGAGTGAAAACACCGCCATATTCTTAATGTCGCAATGGCTTTGTGTTTTCAGGCATCCTTGCCTATACACTTTTGGGTGAGTGTGTTCTTGTAGTTGTATATCTGATTAATCACACCCCCTCTACTATACTCGATGGCAAGACGCTTTATGAAGTATTATTTCATCTCCCCTTTGATTACAGTCATATCAAGTTACTTGATTGTTTATGATTTGCATCCTTTATTCCACGAAATAAGGACAAGTTCGAGGATCATGCTCGCCGTCGTGTTTTTCTTGGATATCCATTTAGTAAGAAAGTGTGGCAATTATATGACTTGGCAAGCATGAGTTCTTTTATTCTCGTGATGTTCGTTTCTATGAGGATCGATTTCCTTATGCTTCTGACTCATCAGTCTCAGTTCCCTTGACGTCATCATCGGCTTTTTCCCGTTGTCTTTGATTATGATCTAGTTGATATGCCTTTGTTTGTTGATGAGTTTGTTGATGATAAGTCTTATGTTGTTTAGGACGATAGGGGGAGCCCACCCTCTTTCCCGGCTCCTTCTAGTTGTCTTCATATCAACCTCTTACTGTTGAGAGTTCATCATCTCCTACTTTCTCACATTCTCCTGAGGTTGATGCAACGAAAGAGTTCGTCAGCCATCAGTTTGCTTATGTGATTTTGTTTGTCAGACTGATGTTCATCACACCCTCTCATCTCGACACTTGTGTCGACACCCTCCTTAGGTACTCCTTAATCTTAGTGCAACTATGTCACTTATGATAAATTTTTTGTTGCACATGTTTAGTTTCTTGCAAATGTCACTTCTGAGTGTCAACCCACTTATTATTCTGATGGTGTTCAACATCATAAATGGAGTGAAGCTATGTCTCAGGAGCTCTATGCTCTTGAGAAAAATGGCCTTTGGATTCTTGCATATTTGCCTCTCGGAAAGAAGCCTATTGATTGCAAATGGGTTTATCGTATCAAATATCATTCTAATGGTTATGTTGAAAGATACAAAGCTCGCCTAGTTGTTCTTGGAAATAAACAAGTGGAATGAGTTAATTACACTGAGACATTTGCACCAATAGTAAAAATATCTCTAGTTCGTACTTTTTAGGCGGTTGTTGTTATTCGAGGTTGGGAACTTCATCAGATGGATGTTCACAATGCTTTTCTTTATGGTGATCTACATGAAGAAGTTTATATGATACCTCCTCCCACTTTCTCCACATCTTCTGGCAAGGTCTGCAGGTTGTAGAAATCTCTTTATGGTCTTCGTCAAACGACCCAAAATTGGTTCGCTAAACTCGCTTCTTCTCTTCGAGATTTTGGTTTTCATCGATCCTATGCAGATTACTCCTTGATTTGTGATGATCGTTGTTCATGTCTTGATCTGCGACGATCATTTAATCATTGTCGACAATTGCTCTATTGTCATTTCTCATTTCAAGACCTACTTGTTTTTATAAAAGACCTTGGGTCCTTAAAGTATTTTTTAGGTCTTAAAATAGTGCATGGCCCATCTAGTTTGTTGATCTCCCAACATAAATATGCACTGGAAATTTTATCTAAAGTTGGTTTACTTGCAGCTATGCCAGTCGAATTTCCTATGACTCAGAATCATGACTTGGGTCATGCCACTAGACTCGATTTTACACAACCTAAGCGCTACCGACGTCAAATTGGGCGCCATATCTATTTTACTATTACATGCCCTTGTCTTTGTTATTCTGATCATATTCTATCTTAGTTTATGCAAAGTCCAAAGGAGGCCCACTGGCATGCTGCATTGAGAGTTGTTCGTTATCTTAAGGCCTATCTGTGTCAGGGTGTTGTTCTTTGCCAACAGAGCTCTCTTCAATTGTTTGCTTATTGTGATTCTGACTGGGATGCTTGTCTTATCACCAGACATTCTCTTGCAGGCTATTTTTTTTGTTCTTGGTACTTCTCTCGTTCCTTGAAAGTCCAAGAAGAATCCAATTTTGTCTTGCTCCTCTACTGAAGCTGAGTACAAGGATATGGCTATTACTTGTTGTGAGCTTCTCTAGCTCAAGTCCTTTCTCAAATATCTGGATGTCTTTCATACGTATCTGATGCGACACTTTTGTGACAATCAAAATGCTCTTCATACTTATACCAATCCCGTTTTCATGAACGAACTAAACACATTGAAATTGATAGTCAATTTGTTCATGATCTACTTCAAGCGGGTGCTATTGCAACTGCTTATGTTCCCACTACTTCTCAGTTAGCTTACATCTTCACCAAAGCTATGGGCAAACAATAGTTCTCTTTTCTTAGTTAGGTATTCGAGAACTCCATGCTCCAACTTAAGGAGAAGTATTAACGTATTTGTATATAATTCATTAATATCTTTCGGTTTTATATTTTAGGCTTCTACACTTTCTTTTAATCTTTTAGACTTTCTTTAATTGTTGTATATATTCCCTATTGTTTTGTGAATACAACCGAGCATAAAATTCTCTCAAAATTTTCTTCTAAAACTGTTTAAAAGAGAATATCCATTTCCCGCTTCTTAGGACTAATCCTTACAACATTTTGTTGTACAAGATATATGGTTTAACGATTTTTCTAACATATGTCCTTAGGGCATAAGTTAATATCTCTTATATAAAAAGTTTTGATTATATGTTAATTTTTTAGAGTTTTTTTAATTTTTTTTAAATGGGTTCACCTTTTTCTATTTAGGGTTTATATTTCTTAATAGGAATTCTTAACCTATATCCTTAAGGCATAGGTTAGAAAACCGATGTTTTAAACACATTTAACTAGTGATTTTGTTATGAGAAATCAAACCATAATCCAGGATACCTTTTTGATTTGAAAGCAAGGTTACAAAATATTCATCAAGTTTCTCCTGGTTTGGTTTATCGTGACAAGTTAAATTTCAAGAAAAAAATTGAGTTTGCGTATCTTACATGAACACAAATTCATGGGGAGTAGAAAAATATGGTTAGATGAAACTAATTATTAAAGTTCGTAGATCAGAGGGGGTTTTTTTGCTGCGAGGGATATCATTTATTTCATAATAAGGTGAACTTATATAGGTTTATTAGAAAGTTTATCAAAATCCAAGAGCTTAATAAGATTCTCATGGGAAAAAAACAGAGTAAATTCACCAGCACAAGAGAAATTAAATTTAGTAAGCCAGTCCGTCGATTGATTTGTCATCTTGGGTGTGTGTTTGATAATTGTCTGCTAGCTAGAAGCGCTCAGCAAGCTGCGCACACGAACAATAAAGTCGCGTTGCAGCGGAAGTGGAGTCTCCACCGAAGTAACCATCTCAAGGACCTCCAGAGAATCGACTTCGACTTCCAACTTACGAATTCCTATCTGCTCAGCCATGGTCAGTCTTGAAGAAGGCCAAGAAGCTTCGCCTTAAACGCTGATCTCCCAGCCGCAAGCTCACACACATATAAGTTTTGTACATAAATAGTAAAATTTTATTATAAAATCAATTAATAATAAACATATTAATACACTAATTTTATATACTAGTTTTAGTATTTTCATCCCTTTAAAGTTGGATGAAATTTGAATACTAACAAACTAAATTCCTAAAAAATAAATTGTTGTATTTTGTTTGGTTTAATTTAACACTTCTAAAAAAAACATTTAAATCAAAGATATTAGATATGCATAGGTAATTTCAATATCACAGAAAAGATGCTCGTACTTGATAATCCAAATAATAAACCAAACCCAAAAAAGAAAAAGAAATATCTCATGTCAAACGAGGTGTTAGATTTTTAGTGAATATAGAGTTCCTTATTTCTAAAAAAGAAATCAAAGGCCTAGCAACTACATGGTGGGCATTATGGATCAACAGAATCAAATCATATTTAATTATACTAATGATGAAAGGATCAAAGACCTTAAAAACTATACAAAACAACTCCTTAAGAACTGGAAAAAAAACAAATATTATGAAAAGGAGGAATGCATACCGAACATCAAACATAATGGACCTGTTAGGAAAAAAAGAAATATCACCTGGGAAAGACCACCCCCTTACTTCCTCAAAATTAATTTTGATGGAACTAAATTACCTAGTGGAGAAGCTGAGATTGACTACATTTTTAGGAATGACAAAGCCGAGGTAATTCATATGGGCAATAGCAGATGTGGTTTTAACACCACTTTAATGGCTAAAGCAATAGCCCTTAGACAAAGCATCAAGAGAGCAAAATAACTCCAAATACATAAACTTGAAATTGAAGGAAACAACTTATGCCTTATTAACTCTCTTAAGGACATTTGGGATTGTCCTTGGGAAATCGAAATGGTCGTTGCTGACATTCTGTTTGACCTCCAGTCTTTTCAAGAAGTCCACATCAGGCACATTTTCCGGGAGGTGAATCGTTCTGCTGATAGAATTGTTAAACTCAGCTTTTCACCTCATGTGACTGACATCTCTCTTGATTCAGAATTTCGTGTTCTCATCTGGCAGGATGCTCTAGGCAGGTCCATGCGTCGTCGCTAAGCTAGCCTAATTCTTTCCTCATCAAAAATAAAATAGAGTTCCTTATTTTTAAATAATAAAAATAAATCACTCTTATTCCCATTTTTTCGTTTCCTTTTGCCTTCTTCCTTGTTGATTTGAAGACTCGTATAGTTAGCGGTGTGCATAATTTGTCCCGACTGAAAAATCAGACCGGACTAGACTAGATGTATTCCGTTCTGGTCTGCGGTTCATAATTTTTACAACTTCGGTTTTTGATTCGGTCTGATCCAAAATCAAAAAATAAAATAGATTTGGACTGGATGGACTGAATTTTTAAATGTTTGTTTTATATATTAATATTCCTAACATTAATAAAAAAAATCTATTATTAAAATAAACTAAGAATAAAATATATAATCTAATATCACAAAATATAGTTATAATTTTTTTAATTAATAAAAAATAAAAAAAATACATTTAACAGTCCATCCAATCCAAATTGGATCGGACCCAATCATATTAGCTCGGTCCAATAATCTTAAAATTTCTAGTCTGGTCTGAACGGATGGACAAAGCTAGTACGCTACATAATAGTCATATCACATTCCAAGTAGCAATATCCACGGCTGAGATCAAAGCCCTTGCACCATGCATCTTCCCGTTTTTTAATTTATATTTTTTTTATCTTTTATAAAAATATATGGACCATGAAATTGTGGCTTCAATGTAAATAGACTTTCTTCAGAACCTTCAATTGTGGGCTTCTATACCTTGAGGACGTGATGGGTATATAATGGGATTAGGCAAGACCTACATAATTTCAATATAAGAATACCTTTAGAAAAAGACACTACAAAAACTAGCTAGCTTACACATTAATTCCACACAAATATATTCCCTTTCAAATCCTACTCTAACCAGTTTTTATTTTGTTCAAATTTTATGCGATTAACAATTTAATCCTTTAATAGGTGAAGTGACAATAAACTTCTTAAATGTTGCTCAGGGCATCCATTTCAAATTTTCCTGATGAAATGTATAAAAAAATTAGTACAAAGAGAATTTTCTTAAAACGGGATAACGAAATAGTACTGAATCTGAACATGGAGCAAAAATAGAGCGAAAAACAAGTTGATCAAAAGCCAATTTGTGGCTTTTGACCAAATTGGTTATCCGTACCTTATCTTCTGAACACAATAGATAGATCAAAAGCAGAAAAAGAAGAAGCGAGTAATGAGTAATGAGTAATGAGTAATGCAGAATGTAGGTACTTTAAGTTGGCCCACATGCTTTGAAAAATCGGTCCCATTATATGCACTACAAATCACTACGCAGAAACCTGACGTACGTCAATTTTTTACGTAGAAGATCAAATTTCTCTACGCAGATATCTGGCATACGCCAGATACCTGTGTAGAGCTAGAATATAATTGTTGAAGATAGGGAGTTGGAGTTGTTTTTGGAAATTTGCCTCCTACGCAAGGATCTGGCGCGCAAAATTATTATTTTTATTTTTTATTTTTTTCATTTGGACGCAACTAAGTGAACAATATATTTTTTTAAATCTGCATTTGACTCTAGTAATAGACGCTATCAAGTAATCAATGTTACATGGCAATAAATTGGTGGAGAAATATACATGAATAAAAGTATATTGAAATCTCATGATACAAATGAATTTATTGCTATGTAACCTTGATTACTTGATAACGTCTATTACTAAAGTCAAATGCAGATTTAAAAAAAAATTGTTCACTTGGTTGTGTCCAGAAGAAAAAAAAAAATTGCGCCAGGATCTGGCGTATGCCAGATCCTTGCGTAGGAGACAAATTTCAAAAAAAAAACCCTACTCCCTATCTCCAACAATTATATTCTGGCTCTACGCAGGTATCTGGCGTACGTCAGATACCTGCGTAGAAAAATTTGGTCTTCTACGCAGAAATCTGACATACGCCAAGTTTCTACATAGTAATTTGTAATGCGAAATGTCAAAAAACATAGTACATATAGTAGCAGCCTTGAAAAATACACACCCAGTTCAAAGATATGGTTAGCCATCTTATCTCATCGATCTCACTTTACGACATGTTTTTGTTATGCACCCATTTCAATTATTGAATTGGAGCTCAAGTCGGCCTTCAATTTTCTTCTTTTGAAAAGGAGCATTAGATTATTCGACCTCTGTTAAAAAAATTGGCTATTTGTGACCCTGTTTACTAAGAATTAAATATAAATATATATATTTTTTATTTTTATTTTTTGGTGGAAGATATATATATATAGGAGGACGCTCCGGTAAAACGATTGTTATGGTAGAACGAAAGTACTAATCTGGAGCGTCGGATTGATGTTGATGGTTGGATTAATGGGTTATAGGAGAGATATGTACTATAGTTTTCCTTTATATTTCATGTGATATAAGCTTATGTACTATAGTTTTTCTTTATATTTTATGTGATATAACCTTATGTACTATAGTTTTCTTTTATATTTCATGTGATATAAGCTTATGTACTATAGTTTTCCTTTATATTTCATGTGATATAAGCTTATATACTATAGTTTTCCTTTATATTTCATGTGAATATACTTATATACTATAGTTTTTCTTTATATTTCATGTGATATAAGCTTATGTACTATAGTTTTCCTTTATATTTCATGTGATATAAGCTTATGTACTATAGTTTTCCCTTATATTTCATGTGATATAAGCTTATATATTATAGTTTTTCTTTATATTTCATGTGAATATACTTATATACTATAAACAGAGTAGGCAAAGCCGCGATCGCGGCTTAGGAAGAAGTTGTCATGAAACGGAGAAGGCGAAGCCGCGATCGTGGCCATGGGGGCAACCATCACGGCATAGGATAAAGTTGTCATGAAGCGGAGAAGGCAAAGCCGCGATCGCGGCCATGGGGGCAGCCATCGCGGCCTATGAAGGAATTCGCTGGACATGGAAGGAAGAGTAAGCCGCGGGCGCGGCTATGACTACAACGATCGCGGCCTTGAAGATCAGAGGCATGCAGGAGGATTTCACACGCGAATTATCTTGTTACTTTATTTTCTTTATTTTATATTTTTATATTTCGATTATTATTTTTAGCAGATTGTTAATTTGTAAAAAAAATACATTAAATTTCTAAAATTTATTTACAATGTAATTTTCATATAAAGAAATTAAATTGCTCTAAGCTTATGTACTATAGTTTTTCTTTATATTTTCTGTGAATATACTTATATAATATAGTTTTCCTTTATATTTCACGTGATATAAGCTTATGTACTATAGTTTTCCTTTATATTTCATTTGAATATACTTATATACTATAGTTTTCCCTTATATTTCATGTGATATAAGTTTATGTACTATAGTTTTCCTTTATATTTCATGTGATATAAGCTTATATACTATAGTTTTTCTTTATATTTCATGTGAATATACTTATATACTATAAACATCAACAAAATACCATAAACATGAACACAATATTTCATGTGATACGTAACAGTTTAGGTAATATACATATCGTAACTAGTCCTCATTTGCCTGTCGCCCACTACCAGATCCCTCCTCGTGAACCGAGTCGCGGAATCTCTGGGACGCACGTGGAATGCATGGGAGGGGCCGAAGGCGTCACGTCACCTGTCAGATACTCGATCCAACGGATCATCTGATGTGTAAGACGGGGAGGCGTATCGTCGTACTGGGCCAGATAAGCCGTCATCTCGCCGGCCACCAGTTGTGAGCGCTGTATTAAAAAAATACATCAAAATAAACATAAGAAAATGATGACATACCGTGACAGCGGAAGCCGGTGGAGGTGGAGGGACAAGAGGGACATGATCTCCTGCATGTGGGTCCTGTCTGGCGGACCGAAAATCCAAATATGGATGAGACATCTGGTCAATCCAACTATAATATATAACCATAGTTATATGTGATTTTCGAGAATAATAATAACAAACAGATAATATCAAACAAATTGGTGGAGAAATATACATGAATAAAAGTATATTGAAATCTCATGATACAAATGAATTTATTGCTATGTAACATTGATTACTTGATAACGTCTATTACTAAAGTCAAATGCAGATTTAAAAAAAAAAATTGTTCACTTGGTTGTGTCCAGAAGAAGAAGAAAAAAAAATATATGCGCCAGGATCTGGTGTACGCCAGATCCTTGCGTATGAGGCAAATTTCAAAAAAAAACCCTACTCCCTATCTCCAACAATTATATTCTGGCTCTACGCAGGTATCTGGCGTACGCCAGATACCTGCATAGAGAAATTTGATCTTCTACGCAGAAATCTAACGTACGCCAAGTTTCTGCATAGTGATTTATAATGCGAAATATCAAAAAACATAGTGCATATAGTAGCAGCCTTGAAAAATACACACCCACTTCAAAGATATGGTTAGCCATCTTATCTCATCGATCTCACTTTACGACATGTTTTTGTTATGCACCCATTTCAATTATTGAAATTGGAGCTCAAGTCGGCCTTCAATTTTCTTCTTTTGAAAAGGAGCATTAGATTATTCGACCTCTGTTAAAAAAATTGGCTATTTGTGACCCTGTTTACTAAGAATTAAATATAAATATATATATATATATTTTTTATTTTTATTTTTTGGTGGAAGATATATATATATATATATAGGAGGACGCTCCGGTAAAACGATTGTTATGGTAGAACGAAAGTACTAATCTGGAGCGTCGGATTGATGTTGATGGATGGTTGGATTAATGGTTTAAGATAATATTCTTTTTCCTAATCGATTTTGCTCCCATTCAAATATTTAAAATTTAAATGGGAAGAACATTTTAAAACGTTCGTGAATATCGTTAGTGTGTTCACGAATATCAATCATTTGTTAATGAATATCGTTCATGTTTGTTTGAATATCGATTTCTATTTAATAAGTGAATATTTAATATCTTAAAAATGTGAATATCATCACTTAAATCATGAATTTCACCACTTGATAATATGAATATCACACTAAGTTACATGAATATCTCAATTAATCACGTGAATATCAAATTCACTTACATGAATATCACCACTCAATTTGTGAATATCACTACCCATTTTGTGAATATCGCCCACCGCCCACCACCCAATTACATTAATATAGTCACCAAGTACATGAATATCATCACCTAACTACACGAATATCACCACCCAATATCTTCGAAGCTTCGATTCATGGCGGTAAGGTTTAACAATGACATTGTCGCGTCGATTTTGGGTCGCACAGTCACACGATCAACCTGAATATCAACATTATTATAATGAATATCAACAACATTATATTGAATATCATATCATAAAATTTGAATATCGACTATTCAACGTATGAAATCTCATGAATATGAACAACATTATAGTGAATATCACATCATACAATTTGAATATCAATTGCAAATAGTACAAACAACACCATCAACAAGCAATTTGAATACTATAATAGCGATATTCATTCCATATGTGATGATATTCACGTATTTTGTACGCATAGTCATACAAGTAAGTAGTCAATATTCATAAAAACAGCAACTTGCACTAAATCCAGTTTCAGCAATATTGAACTGTAACCAAAATCAATAATGAAAATTTGGACAAATTCAAGGTTCAAATCTAGAAAAAAAATCCAAAAGCCCTAAAATCGATGCCAAATATGCCATATTCTCATCAAAACTCTAATTTTGTACGTTAAAAGGAAACGGCGATTTGTTGAATTAGAATGAAAAAGTTCTGAAGAGGTTCAAGTACCTGGCGTGAATGATCTTGACGCTGGTGCAAGGAATTGCTCTTCAACTTCTGCAAGAATTGATAGCAAATTTCCAGAAATCCAACGTGACTTCAACTGGCTTGTTCTCTTTCTTCTGGACTCGGAATTGGATGATTCCAACTCCCAGAGTTAGATCTAGAAGTATAATTTCGTCCCTCAAAATTTGAGAATTTTCTGAGTTGTGAATCAAAAGATATGGCATTTTAACTGAGAGGTCGCTGAGATTTTCGGGAAGGAATCCACCGCTGCGAGAGGCAGCTCGAGAGGCAACGACAGCAGCAGAGGGGCTCCGATTCTACCCAGATCCACCGTGGGGTTGGCGACCATCATCCCTTGATGTTGTGCGACCGCCAGATCCGAACCCAGGTCCACCGCAGGGCTGACGACTTCTCGTCCCCTGCTGCTGCTCGCGACCACCATCCACTGATGCTGCTCGCAACCACCGTCCCTTGCTGCTGTTCACGACCACCGGCGAGCTCAGAACTGGGCATTGGAGGAGGTTGATCGGAAGCCTCATCGGGTTCATCTTCGAATGGAAAGAGAGAGATGAGTAACTGAGAGAGAGGGTACGGTTTTTCAAATAGGAAGGTGGAGATTTTGAGGGATTTTGGTATCCCTAAAATCATGGGGAATAAAAAATCTGGTGTGTGTGCAATTTAATCTAAAAATTTACACCCTTTTAGTTTCAATCGGGACCATTGATTTGATTCTAATCTAAATGTCATTATTTGTACTTCCGTTTTACCTTAGTAGGCTGTTTTACTAGATCTTAATTCTTTATATAGATCTATGCTCTAGTAAAACAACTCCTTATAGTGAAACGAGTGTACAAATATAAAGCGTTAGATTAGTTTAAGATGGATGGTTGATATTTAATCTAGGGAGGTTCAAAATTAGAAGGTAGATTTATCCACACCCGATTACCACACCTTCCTAATTTTATGGGATCTGATTTCTACCCTTTCCTATTTCCACGACTTTTCAACTTCCATTTCGATTCACCTCTCTTGAAGACCCCTCTCTCTCGCTGCCTTACCATCTCTCCCTCATCTCTCTCCCGCCGGCTACCCACACCGAAAACGCACATCGGTGACCCCCCACAAACCCAGATCCGTTCCCATCTCTCTTGGCGCGTAACACGCCGTGCCGCTGAACCCACAACCACCATCGGACCGCGTCCCGGCTCGTCCAACCGCTTCGCGATCTACTCTTCTCTCTCTCGCAGATCTGCCTCACCATCTCTCCCTCATCTCTCTCCCGACGGCGACCCACACCGGCAACGCACACCGGCGACCCCCCATAAACCCAGATCCGTGCCCGTCCTCAAATCTTCGACCCATCTCCCGCTCAGCCTCGCTCACCCATCGTGCCACTGCGAGCCCTGCACCAGACCACCAGAGACCTTCTCTCCTACACCGCAGCCCGCCTGCCCCGCACCGGTGGGCACACCTCGCCGAGCCCCCTCAACCTTGCTCTCCACACCGGTGAGCACCTCGTCGAGCCCAGATCTGCTGGCGTCTCCCCTCCGAGCCGCCTTACTCGCCGAGCCCCCTCAATTCACCCATGTGTCGTTTCCTGCTCTTGGTGGTTCGTTTCTTTTTCTCCATTTACTTGCATCTTAATTCCATGTTTTATTTTCTCTTTTTTTCGATTCGAGTCCCTTTTGATTGATGCTGTTTTGCTGGTGTCTTGTGAATTTCGTGTATTGTTTGCCTTCTATTTTGGCTGTGGTGGTGGAATGTACAATCATGTTTTGATTTTTTGTTGGATTTTGTTGCAATTTGGAATTCATTTGTTCGTGATAGTGGAATTTAATTGGTTAGTTCATATTAAAATTGGAAGAAGGGGTTGTATTTCTGGAGTTTCAGAGAGTAATTAGTCTAGAATAGGATATACTATTGCTTTCCAATGTTGAAGATTTTTAGGATTTTAATATATGCATTGAATCAACAATCGACCGTCGGGCATATGGGCGTGAATGTGATATTCAGTTGTATGGAAGTGATATGCATTTTCCATACAGTGATATGCAGAATATACTTGTATGATATGTAATTTATAATTATGGATTATTTCTTTGGCCGTGAATATGATATTCATTTGTGTGGATGAGATATGCATTTTTCATAAATTGATATGCAGAATATACTTGTTGATATGCATTTTGTTATGATAGATTATTTCATTGGTTGTGATTGTGATATTCATTTGTGTGGATGAGTTATGCATTTTCTATATATTTGATATGCAGAATAATCCACGGGCGTGGCCAAGGAAGATCTCGTTGAGTGATATTCTCGTCAGAAGCTGAGAAGAACAAGCCGCGGGCACGGAAAGGAAGCCGCGGGCGCGACCAAGGAAGATCTTGCTGAGTTCGGCCATGCAATTGTGTGGATGGGATATGCATTTATTGTAAAGTGATATGTAGAATACACTTGTATGAAATACAATTTGTAATTATGGATTATTTCCTTGACCGTAAATATGATATTTATTTGTGTGGACGGGATATGCATTTTTTGTACAGTGATATGCAAAATATACTTGTATGTTTTAAATTGTAATATCAATTACCACAATGTGCATATCTGTTCAATGTTTTTGAATATCAGTATATATACGATTGACCATGGTCCATGATCACGAATAACAGTTATTCAATAATACTTGTATAATATTCATCTTTTTCGTGTCGATATGCAGATTTTTCGTGTCGATATGAAAATGTTTCGTGTCGATATGCAGAACAGTTTATAAATTTCTGGACTGAAGCTCTGCGTGGAGGATTTACGTTTTCTCTCTCCAATCTCCTTCTAACTGCCTATTTTGGAGGATATTCTCTCTCCTATTTTAGATTTTCTTTTTTTTCTCATCCATTTTTTATGGTAACTGATTATTATGGGCCTTGTATTGTGGAAACTCTCCTACCATAAAATCTCTACAACCCCTCAATCCATCCATCCATTTGCTTTAATCCAATGATCCTCATTTATACACCCGTTTCACCACAAGACTCGAGACTCGTTTTACCTGAGCGCCTCTCTCTCTCTCTCTCTCTCTCTCTCTCTATATATATATATATATATATATATATATATATGCTGGCTGAACACATACATAATATTTCGATGTAATATGATAATTAAATCAATAGTGTATTAATTCAAAAGAACGAATAGCAGTACTTGCTTTTTGTTGGAAAAATGCCAAGACAATTTTTTTTTAGGTCTTGTACGTTGGATTGAAAAAAAATGAATGGTTATTGTTCCTCCTCATTATTTATCATAAGATTAGTATATGTTTGAACCTAAATATATATATATATATATAGAGTTAGGTTCAGATAAAACAGGTTTTGTGATAAAACAGAAGTATTAATAAGGAGCGTTGGATGAGGGAAAATTAATGATCAGATTTAGAGTTGAATTAGAGGTGTATAGGGTGAACCGGTGAATCACATGTGATTATAATTGTGGAATCTAGTTTCCTAAAATTAAGGAGATGATTATTGATTTAAAAACATAAAAAGAAAGGATCTTATGAGAGGGAATTATGTTGATTTTATTTTCATAAATTAAGAAATACTTTTATATGTAAATACGCATATATTTAAATTCGATTTTTTATTGCTTTAGGAATTGTTCTTGAATATCGTCCATGTTTGTATGAATATCTCTGATTAACATATTAATATTTTAATTTCTTAAGGACATGAATATCACCACTTCAAACATTAATATCAACACTAGCTAATATGAATATCACACTCAATTATATGAATATTACACTCAGTTACATGAATATCATACTCAATTACATGAATATCATACTCAATTACATGAATATCACACTCAGTTACATGAATATCACACTCGATTACATGAATATCACCACCCAATTATATGAATATCGATCACCACCCAATTACATTAATATCGTCACTCAATTACATGAATATCATCACCTAATTACACGAATATCATCACACAATTTCGTGAATACCGCGTCTAATATCTTGAATATCAAATTTTACTCAACTTTTTTTGATTCTTTGATTCATGGCGATTAAGAATGGTTGGTGCAGAAGTTAGAGTTTCGGAGACGACATCGAAGGTAATGGTGTGTCGTGTAGCATCAGTCATTGGAGGCAACGAGGGGCAGCGATGAAGCGTAAGCACATCAACAATGGTGGGAATCAATTCAAAGGCTGAATATTAACGGAAAAAAGAAGAAGAAAAAGTCATATATAACTAATAACGTACCAAAATAAATTGGATGTCGGAACACAATTACAGGAGAAGAAATCAAGCAACTACACAAATCAATGAAGGAATCAAAAGCAAAATCAATATCGTACCAATTCCAAAGAGGCGGACAACATGAAATTTAAGCGAAGAAGATACGCGGCCAAGTCCAGATCGACAAAGAAGATGTGAGCAGCGGACTTTAGATCTGAGAGGACAACAAATGCAAACACCATATCATATATAAAGCAACAGATCTAACCGGAAATATTGCGTCGGGGACGAGAGCTTCGAACTAGTACTTCAATGGAGAATAGGGGGGACGCCAACGAAGAGCGTGGGAGATGGGAGCCATTATTGTTTAGGAGAGATGAACAAGGAGATTTTAGGGAGCTTGAACTCTCCGTCATTTCAATGGTGATTTGAGGTTTTGGTGAGTATGAAGGAAATAGGGATGGGTTTGGAGTGGTGTCTCAGCCAAATCATTGGATTAACCGTATGCATAGGAGAGAGAAGAATCAAATTTCAATCTCAATCCCCCAAAATTCGGGATTGATATTGAGCGTGTAGAGCACCGGTTATTATCCTAAACTATAAACATAAGAAAAACTATAAAGATAGATTGAAACCTGATCTTGTTCTCCGATCGGGCTTCAAGGAGGCAGAATACAAGGGAAAGAGAAAATTGATTCTGAATAAGCGTGCCCTCAACAGACTGAGGGGCTTTGCTATTTAAGGAAAATGAAAAGTGACTATTTGAGATCCCCTGTTTGGAAGCCGTACAACTATTCATGTGTACAGTTAAAAACAAGTGGGATTTACAATTGCTGGAAAGAAGATTTGGAGTCTTCTGTTTTTGCTAATAGTCTTTGTCGGCCATAAGCTTTTGCAGAAAGGACTTTTGTAATCTTCTACTTTTGTTGAAAGTCTTTGTCGGCCATAAACTTTTGCTGAAAGTGAATTGGACTCACTGATTGCTTGTGCCGACATCTAACATTGCTAATATGGGCGTTATTATCTCAATGGTCTCAGAGATAATTTGCTGAAGACTGTTTTGCTGGGTTGGGCCAAAGACTTCTTGCTGGACTTGAATAGATCTTGGGCCACCATTTTGATATGGATTGTTAAGCGTAAGGATCTTGAGCAAATTGATCATAAGGGTCAAAATCCTCGCTGTAGTCTTGATTGGATGAACTGTTTTGGGATTCCAGTTCGTCTTCTTGGACTTTGTCAGCCCATGATTTGTTTTTAGCAGATTTGGGCTGAACATCTTTGATTATAATGGTCTTGACTTGGTCATTGCTTGATTGGGCTGCACTTGACTGGGCTGCCATACTTTCTTGATATTTTTCCAATTTTGAAATTCTTCCCACTCTTTCTGCTGGGCTGCAGTTAATGGTAGCGTCTGAGAAGAAGATGCCACTGGAATACCTGTGGGATGGATTGTTTGGGTATTTTGAGGAGTTTGGGAGGTTCTTTTGGACTGGATAAGGGTTTTGATCTTATCAAGGGAGACTAGGTCTAAGTCAAATTTCTCCCACCATCTAACTTTGTAAAGTCTACAGAGGGATAATTGGAGTGGTGTAGGAAGGATCTGTCGGAGATCGTAAATCCAACAAAAGATCCAAGCGACACCATTATTTTTGTGGAATTGGACTGGTTTAATGTACTCCGGCCAGAAACAGTGTTTGCAAAAGTAGTCAAGGGCTAACTTAACTGGTTCAGGGTAAATTTCAGGGACAGGACCAAAGAGGTTCCACCAGGAGTAAAACCAGATTGGTATTTGGTTTGGACAGTCTTTGCAAAAAAAGAAAAACCATGAGTGGTTAAAGGGTCTGATTAAAAATGCTTTTGACCATGCCAAGCGATAGTCATAGTAGGAGTATCCCTTTGGATAAAAGGGAATATAGAATTGCTTGTTTGCAGTGGGATCACCCCATTGGTCTCTAGAGATTACTTTGAGGATCTTACACTTAGAAAAAAGTATAAGATTGGGATCTTTGTCATCTTTGGTATGGGAGATTTCTGCAGAATGAGAATCTACCAAAATGAACTCGTAGAATTTTTGTGTTTTAGCTGGTTCAGTAGGGAACCATTGAAAGTCTTGAGAGAAGATACTCTTGATGAAAGGCTCGAACTCTTTGGGTTCATGAGTCACTAGTTCTTTAGTTAAACATAGTTCCTCAAAGGGAGATTGTTTAATGACATATTTATGAAAGACTTTGGACTTTGACTCTTTTTTCTGTGGGGTCTTTGGGATTGAGGCCTTTGAGAGGGTAGGATATTGTGATAGACTCTGGAATTGGTTTTGTACTGGTACTAAATCGCCAGTCTTCTTTGGAGGGAGGTAGTCTACTGGGGTTTGCTTCCGAGAGGAGTTTCCTCTCCCCGCCATTTCTGAAAATGTAAATAACATGGTTAGAAAGGGAAGGATAAGAATTTTACCTGAGAAGCAATCAATCTATTTGTTGCGTTTTGCTTTCTGAGGAGTGTCATCCTTGCAATGTGAAGGTCAAGTGTTTTTGCATCTTCAGAATCATAGGAGGTTGCTAAAATGTTATTGAAATCCTTTTGACTCGAAGGAACACCATAAAAAATATAGCAATGTCTTTTGAGGTTTTGAAAGACTAAGAAATGCGGGAAATGAGCCATTTGAAAATCCTTAATTTGCTGGTTTACCCTGCAAAAATTCTCTAGTAAGGAAATCAGGTAAGGAATTTTTCTCTCCTTTAATGAATTCTATTTTAAAATCGAAAACTGAAAGGATTGCCTGCCATCTGGCAAAAATTTGTTTGGAAACAATGTTTTGAACATCTTTCTGCAAGATTTCTTTGGCGGATTTGTAATCGACTCTGAGAAGGAATGTTTTATTGTACAAATCATCATGGAATTTAGAAATGCAAGCAACAATGGAAATGATTTCTTTCTTTACTGTGCTATAGTTCTTTTGGGGGTCAGTCCAACAACCAGAGTAATATCTAACTAGTTGCTCAGGACTGCTAGACTCTAATCTTTGTTTTAGAATGCCACCGAAACCTATATCAGAGGCATCTGTTTCTACAATCATAAATGCCTTGGGTTGAGGGATACCAATGCAAGGGAGAGTTTTAACCTCTTTCTTAATGATACGGACGGCTTCAGTTTGCTTAATACCCCAGGGAGGAGGATTCTTCTTAAGTCTATGAAAAAAAGGTATGCAAAGTTGTCTGAGACCAGGAAAGAAATCAGATATGTAGTTAAGACATCCAAGAAACCTTTGAAGCTGAGTTTTGTCTTTAATTTCATCTGGGAATTTGTCAGCAAATTCAATGCTTCTGTGAATAGGTTTAATAGTCTGCTGATAAATATCATGACCAAGAAACCTGACTTTGATTTGGAATAGTTTCATCTTGGTGGCTGATAAAGCTAAACCATTTTTTCTGATGGTATGTAGAAAAATGTTTAAATGTTTGAAATGCTCATCTAAGGTTTTTGAAAAGATAAGCACGTCATCAATGTAGACAATGAGGAAGTCAGAGTAAGGATTGAGAATATCATTCATGATTCTTTGATACTCTGAAGGGGCGTTCTTAAGGCCGAAAGGCATAACATTCCATTCGTAGTGGCCAAAAGGGACGGTGAATGTGGTTTTGTATTTGTCTTCTTCGGCTATCTGGATCTGCCAGTAGCCGCTTTTCATGTCAAATTTAGAGAATACTTTTGCTTCGAAGAGCCTGTTAAGTAGATCTCTTTTGTTAGGGATTGGATACCTGATCCATTGCAAGACGTTATTGAGGGGTTTATAGTTGATTACCAACCTGGGAACCCCTCTTTCTTTCTCTGCTGCATTCATAACATAGAAGGCTGCACAACTCCAAGGAGACTGGGACTTTCTTATTAACTGCTTGGTTAATAAAGAGTCTATTTCCTTTTTACAGACTTCTAATAGTTCTTTATTCATTTGAATGGGTCTGGCTTTGGTAGGAATGTCTCTTTCGCTGAAGGTATTTTCATAGGGAAGAGAGACTTGATGTTTCTTTCGATCCCAAAATGCATTAGGGATGTCGGAACATACCTGGCTTTTGAAAAGTTTTTCAAGATCAAGGATTTTGGTTTGCAGATAAGGACTTTGAAGTTTTTCTTCAATTTTTAAGAAAGCAATTTCATCGGTCAGATCTTTCATAAAAGTCCTTTTGTGATCAATGAGATTTAATTGTCTTTTGATGGAGACGGACTGGAGGATGTCAAGATCTCTGCTTTTGATGGGATCAAGAAAGTTGAAATCTATTTTTTTGCCAAGGATGTCTGCATGAATGCCGTTATGGTCAACGGTGAACGGATAGATTTGGGTGAGGAAAGGAGATCCCAGAATAAAATCTTGGGATAGATCTTTGACTAAAACAAAAGAATTCAGGAGGCACCATCCATTATTGCAGACAGACGCTTCTGAAATTTTAAAGTTTAATTGCATACGGACTCCACTGGCATTGTGTAATCTTTCATTAGTTTTTTTAAAATGGATTGAAGGAACTAATCCTTCTCTGATGCAATTGAGGTCAGCTCCACTGTCTATGAGAGCGATAGTGTTGAAAACTTCATTGGCAATTTTAATCTTAACAGGGCAATTCCATTTCTGAAAGTTCATTTTGTTTAGAACTGTAAGAAATAGATCGTCTTTGGCAGGAAAGGGGTCTGCTTGACTGCTTTTGGACGTAGCTTTGGAACTACTCCGAGATCTATGAGTAGATTTGCTGCTAGAACTGCTACTTGGGTCTATCTTGGATTCAAGTATAGCGAGTCTAGTTTCGATCTCTAGATCTATAGGATCTTTAAGCCTGACATACTCTTGAAGATCTCTAATTTCCTTTTTGAGTTTATTGACTTCTGACTGAAGGTCTTTGGTTGTAACAGGTGAGTCGAAAAGGCTAGAAGAGGGTCTGTTCTCAAAGAGTTTAGAAATGCTAAAAGGCTCGTTGAAAGTGGTTCTTTGTTCTTTAAATATGAGATCCTTGAGTTTCATGAAATATTCATGTTTAACTTGTGGATCTGGAATTTGGTTAACAAGCTCGAAAAGAGCTTCATCTCTATCGGCTTTAGTGATGACATTGCAGCATTGCTGTGGTTGATTATTATCTGAATCAGAGGAACTGTAGTCGACCTCGTAGATTCCATTGTCATCAGAATGATCTGACAAATTAAGAATCCTATTTAGACCTTCTCTAAGATCTGGGTTATCTTTGAATAACTCGTTGACCTTTTGCTTTAAAGGACAACTATCCGCTTTATGTCCTGGCTTACGACACTTATAGTAGATGATCTTTTTACTAAGACTAGGTCTGTTGGATCTGTCAAACTTGGTTTGGCTAGGTCTATGTTTTCTAGAGCTTTTCCAAGTTCTAGAAAAATTTCTCTTTTTGTGAGATTTCTCCCTGTAAGCTCTTGAAGGGGCTTGGATCTTTTCCATACCAAAGGCTTCGCAGAAGTTTCCCATCTCTCTTCTGGATCTACCCTTCCCCCCCCCCCCCCCCCGTATTTTGCCTGAATTTGAAGTTCAGTGCATAATGCTAGACCTTCATTTTTAATAAAGGCTCCAAGCTGGCCATAAGTAATATCTTTCCATGGAATTTCTTCTGTTCCAATGGTCTCTTTGAGCTTGGTTGAGATACGTTTGGCGAAAAGGGAAGGTAAGCCGGCGACGAATCTTTCCTTCCAAAAAGATTCATTGCAGTCTGGTCTCTTAAGGACATAGGTTAAAAATACATCTTTGTACCACCTGTAGTCACTTAAGGTTGGGCAATTTAGGTTTGTCAAGGTAATCTTGTTAGCTTGTAATTCTTCTTGGGGATTGCCCACGAAATACATGTTGATTGCATAGATAAGCTGACCTGAGGCGTTTTGCTCAGTGGTAATTCTACCTGTCTCATCTTCAGTAGAGATGGTTGCATCCAAGATCTCTATTTTTTGCTGAATATTGGTGGCGTTATCCCACCAGTATTTTAATTGCCCTGTGAATCCTTGGATTATAAGGCACGCTGCAGTTTTGTCAGACTGATTTTGGGTTCTATAGGCAACTTTGGCCATGTCCATTTCTTGGAGAGTATTCATGATTTCTCCTTCTGAATTACCATCTATGTTCCATTCGTAGATGGATGTGCCATTGTAATCTGTGGATCTAAACTTTGCTCTTTCTTCATACTGAAGATCAGGAGGAGTTGGTCTATTATAGTAATTTCTAGTGTCTGAATTACCAAACCTTTTGGTATGGTGTTGAGATCTGTTATCTCTTCTTCTGAGTTTATTGATCTCTGGTAAGACAGATTCTATGTGATTAATATCTACAATAGACTCATTTTCAGTACTAGTATCTTTAGTACTGGAACTGCTTTGATCAAGGTTGGACTCATCATTGCAACTGCTTTTGCATTTTGCCTTTAAGCAGTTTATATTTGCAAGATGAGTAAAAGGGGTTATCCTAGAGTTTGATGCTTGAATTACATCGAGTCTTTGAGAGGTAGAGGCTTGGAATGCGTCTATCCTTTGGGAGATTTTCTCTAAGACTGTGGGAGGATTGAGATTTATATTTCTCAACAGATTGCTAGGAATGCTTTCGGATTGAAAGTGTGGTCTGGAAATATCCCTAGGAAATTTTGGTGGATTAAATCCATTGTCGATTCCCAAGTGAACTTGATCTATCTGTTCGGCAATGGTGTGGAGGATTTGGTTAGAGTAATTGTTCTGATTGTAAATCTTTTTTATGTCTCTAAGATTTACCTGACTATTGTCAGTATCAGATCTTCCTCTTTTGAAAGGTTCGGCTTTTATCTCATCATTGAGAATTAAGCCTTTGAGAGGTGGATGGACAGAAGTACTAGTACCTGTTGGGTGGTGCTTCCAGGTTCTAGTAATTCTATTATGAACTTCCAGATAAGAAAGATGAAAAGAGTCTTCTATGTCTTTTCTGGACAAGTATATAGAGAACCATTTAAAAAAAAGAATATTGGTTTGAAGTTTGTTCATTTCTTCATAATATTCCTTTTGGATTTGGTCTCTACAGACTTTGTGTATGTTCATGAACCATTTTTTCCTTTTATCGTTCTTGGGACTGTAAAAGTCGTTTCTCAAATATTATTTATCAATAGTAAAATCTTCTTTAGATAATACATTGATAGTAGAATAGCTATGCATATCATTGGAGGTTGGTGAGTGACCACCGGTTGACTCAACATCATTAGGAGGGATGACTCTAGGTAAAGGAGCTTCAAAATTGACATGATCATTTCTAAGGGCTCCTGAAAACTCGCTTCTAATGGAATAGAAGGGGTCATGAATAGAGTTTCTTCCGGGAATAAAGGTTTCAAGAATGGTTATGTCCTTCCATTTAATGGTCTTTGGGGTAAAGGTACAAGATTTTTATGCTTCAAGCTGAAGCAAGATGGTTTCTCCTTGTGGTAGTGGAGAAATTGTACACTTAGGGTCTGTCAAAGAACTCATTAACTTGAAATGGAGTCTATAGATAACCGCGAAGTTCTTAGTGAATTGCTTGCAGTTATTATTGAGCATTTTGATGTCTAGAATCAGAGTTTGACATATCCTAGGGTCGGTCATGTCAAGTGTGAAGTTAGGAGAACAGTTGAAGAATAACAGACCATTGCAAATGTTTGATTGAATTAGAGCTAAAATAGAGTCTTTGTAGGTAATGAATCTGTCATCTCTAAGAGCTAGAAAGACAGGAGAATCTATTCCCTTTCTATGTAAGGGTTTTAATGCTATTTGGATTAATCCAAGATGCATGAATCTGTACCCTTTTCTTAGGTAGCTCTTGATGGTTAAAGGATTGAGAAGTTTCACAGACTGTTGTTCTTTAGTCAGACTAATGGTTTCTTCTTGATGTTTAATGCAACATGCATGGAACATATCTAATATTCCGGTTCTATAGATTGATTGAGAATTGTCTGGAATAGTCCAGTCTTCTATATTATCAGGGTCTAAGGTGAATATATTTTCATTGCTATGGATCACCTGGCCGGAATTACTATCGGAACCACGCCTAAACAGTCTTCTTATGTTTTCAGTCATGATTTCGTTATCATGGGGAATAAAAAATCTGGTGTGTGTGCAATTTAATTTAAAATTTTACACCCTTTTAGTTTCAATCGGGACCATTGATTTGATTCTAATCTAAAGGTCATTATTTGTACTTTCGTTTTACCTTAGTAGCTTGTTTTACTAGATCTTAATTCTCTCTCTCTCTCTCTCTCTCTCTCTCTCTCTCTCTCTCTCTCTCTCTCTCTCTCTCTCTCTCTCTCTCTCTCTCTCTCTCTCTCTCTCTCTATATATATATATATATATATATATATATATATATATATATATATATATATATGCTGGCAGAACACATACATAATATTTCGATGTAATATGATAATTAAATCAATAGTGTATTAATTCAACGGTTTTTCTAGTGTGTGCCCATGGGCACATGCTAACAAGCTTAAATAGGAAATTTATCTTCAAAATATTCCCTAATAGAGAATTGATAAACCCTTAGCAAACAAGATTAAACTAGTGGCTAACTAAATAATTGCCAAAAAAGGAGTTCTTAGAGTGTGCCCATGGGCACACACTAGAAAAAACCTTAATTCAAAAGAACGAATAGCAGTACTTGCTTTTTGTTGGAAAAATGCCAAGACAATTTTTTTTTTAGGTCTTGTACGTTGGATTGAAAAAAATGAATGGTTATTGTTCCTCCTCATTATTTATCATAAGATTAGTATATGCTTGAACCTAAATATATATATATAGAGAGTTAGGTTCAGATAAAACAGGTTTTGTGATAAAACAGAAGTATTAATAAGGAGCGTTGGATGAGGGAAAATTAATGATCAGATTTAGAGTTGAATTAGAGGTGTATAGGGTGAACCGGTGAATCACATGTGATTATAATTGTGGAATCTAGTTTCCTAAAATTAAGGAGATGATTATTGATTTAAAAAACATAAAAAGAAAGGATCTTATGAGAGGGAATTATGTTGATTTTATTTTCATAAATTAAGAAATACTTTTATATGTAAATACGCATATATTTAAATTCGATTTTTTATTGCTTTAGGCATTGTTCTTGAATATCGTCCATGTTTGTATGAATATCTCTGATTAACATATTAATATTTTAATTTCTTAAGGGCATGAATATCACCACTTTAAACATTAATATCAACACTAGGTAATATGAATATCACACTCAATTACATGAATATTACACTCAGTTACATGAATATCATACTCAATTACATGAATATCACACTCAGTTACATGAATATCACACTCGATTACATGAATATCACCACCCAATTATATGAATATCACCATCAAATTCGTGAATATCGATCACCACCCAATTACATTAATATCGTCACTCAATTACATGAATATCATCACCTAATTACACGAATATCATCACACAATTTCGTGAATACCGCGTCTAATATCTTGAATATCAAACTTTACTCGACTTTTTTTGATTCTTTGATTCATGGCGATTAAGAATGGTTGGTGCAGAAGTTAGAGGAGACGACATCGAAGGTAATGGTGTGTCGTGTAGCATCAGTCATTGAAGGCAACGAGGGGCAGCGATGAAGCGTAAGCACATCAACAATGGTGAGAATCAATTCAAAGGCTGAATATTAACGGAAAAAAGAAGAAGAAAAAGTCATATATAACTAATAACGTACCAAAATAAATTGGATGTAGGAACACAATTACGGGAGAAGAAATCAAGCAACTACACAAATCAATGAAGGAATCAAAAGCAAAATCAATATCGTACCAATTCCAAAGAGGCGGACAACATGAAATTTAAGCGAAGAAGATACGTGGCCAAGTCCAGATCGACAAAGAAGATGTGAGCAGCGGACTTTAGATCTGAGAGGACAACATATGCAAACACCATATCATATATAAAGCAACAGATCTGACCGGAAATATTGCGTCGGGGACGAGAGCTTCAAACTAGTACTTCAATGGAGAATAGGGGGGACGCCAACGAAGAGCGTGGGAGATGGGAGCCATTGTTGTTTAGGAGAGATAAACAAGGAGATTTTAGGGAGCTTGAACTCTCGGTCATTTCAATGGCGATTTGAGGTTTCGGTGAGTATGAAGGAAATAGGGATGGGTTTGGAGTGGTGTCTCAGCCAAATCATTGGATTAACCGTATGCATAGGAGAGAGAAGAATCAAATTTCAATCTCAATCCCCCAAAATTCGGGATTGATATTGAGCGTGTAGAGCACCGGTTATTATCCTAATATGCACTCCAAATTAGTTTAATCCATCCATTAAATCTCATTCAACGGATATGATTAATACCTCTGTTTTACCGTAACATCCGTTTCATCCGAACATAAACCTATATATATACTGAGCATGCATATTTAGACACTAAAACATGCGCACTTAAATACTAAATATGAACATTGGAAAACATTCAACATATACGTGTTTTTTTAAATGTGTTTAAAATATAAAATACACTTTTAATACATATATATACATTTATAATATTTATATATATACGTGTTTTTTAAATGTATTTAAAACATGCGCACTTAAATGTTTGTTATAACGCAAAACATTGGTACTCTAATATATTATTTCTCACATATACTTTTATATAACTCTTGATTTCTCAATTTAGCATTTATCTGGTAAGTTATTGATAAAGACCATTCTAATTATATTTTTTTTAAATTTTACTTCTTCTTATATATATTATATTCAAATTGTAAGATGGAAAAATATATTTTTACAAAATATACATTATAAATAAAATCGTTATAAATATATGTGAGCAAACAAAGCCTAATCATAACTTTCTGCTTTCTTGATATAAAGAGTCACTGTTGTTCCCAATTTTCACGATCACTATAATATACACCCTCCCACTTTGGGTGTACCGGAGTACTGGGGCGGTGCTCTTGTACGACTGCACGGCCACGGCCAAGCGTACTGCATTGACCTTTTGACTGATCAATAACAACTGAAATTCTGCCACGTGTCCTCTTAGCGATTCTCTAACACAAAATAAATAGGGAGGTGCTAGATATGCTCATATTTTTTTACTAAATAAGCTCAATTAGTCTCGTTCACGCTTGCGTGAGCGAGACTCAATGCGAGAGCGTGACTCTTTTAATACAAAAAAAAATTAAAAAAAAGTCACGTGGGCGTGACTGTTTTAATATTAAAAAATAAATAAAATTTTTTATTTTTATTTATTTATAAATTATTTTATATTAAATTTAAAAAAATTATATATTCAAGATATGAGATTTACGGTCTTTAAGACTCCGAAAACAAGACAAGACATGTTATGGACGCTCTATGAGGGCGTGACTCTTTGGATTTAAGGTTTTCAAACCGATTTTATTTTCATACCCTATTATGCTTGTAGCATATAGAGATTTGATGCCAATTTTCATCTTATTTCAGGATTTCGGGATACCTTAAATCTCATATCCTATAAACCTTAGGGTAAGTAAGGTTTCAGATTTAAGACATTACAACCATATTATTTTCATACCCTATCATGCTTGTAGCACATACGGAGTTGATACATTCGAATAATACGATAATGAAGTCAAAATTACACTATACTTAACTTATTATTTTCATAATCTTAATCTTGAAACCCATAGAGCGTTCATAACATGTCTTTTCTTGTTTTCGGTATGCCAAAGACCCTAAATCTCATATCTTGAATATAGAATAATTTTTAAAAAAAATTAAAACAAAATAATTTATAAGTAAAAAAATTGATAATAATAAACAATTATAAATTCTTACTTTTTTATTTTATTTTATTTTAATATAAAAATAGTCATGCCCACACAATGCGTGAGCGTAACTTATTAAAATATATATATATAATTTTTTAATAAAATGTCTCGCTCTCGCATTGTGTACGCGTGACTGTTTTGAGTGTAAAAATAAAAAAAAATTAGTAACAGACTACGTCATTTTCGCATATCTCCAGAATGAATGGTGATATTAAGCTTTACATGTCAGTGGCATATCTATAATGTAAAGTATTTGGCCGAATTCAATTTGTAGGTATTTATTGTGAATATATGCTCCGTATAAGTTAGGCAATTGAAATTTCCACCATATATAATTTCTATAAACTTTATCAATTAAATTATTTGCCTGATTATGCAGTAGTACGTAACTAGCTTAGTATCGTATCTTACTAGGATTTGTATAAACATAATTTAATTACTTTTATCTATTCTATATATTGAAAGGGGGAGAATTTGTAGGAAAATTTTATAATTTATTTATGAAATTAGTGACAATCTAAAAAAACAGTTTGCATCTACGTTTCTTCATTTTCTTTAGCTTTTAAAAAAAAAAGAATTGCAAAAAGTATCTAATGTATGAAAATAAATCATCTAACAAACATAATGACTATTAAGATAGATATTTTAAGATAATAGATTGTCATAACTAGTTACTCTTTATGGTCAATAATATATAAGTGTCATTTTATTTGATGATACACTTTTTACGAGTGTCATTATTTGAACTAAAACATTTCAATTTTTAATCAATTTATTTATATTTATTATCACTTGTTACTTGAAAGTTGAAACCATATTTTATTACCAAATAGTTGAAGATATATGGGAGAAAAATGGTTAGCTTGTCTAAATTTTAAGAGGAACCATTACAATTTACAACTCATTAGTAAAATATTATATAAATATTCAAATAACAATTGTTGATTGACAAAATTTAAAGGTTAGAATGACACTTATTACTGAATGGATTGAATATAATATAATATCTTTAAAAATATATTAAGAAAGTCGAATGTGGTATTTTAATGTTAAAATTATAATTTTTTATTGAATTAATGATGTCAATCTTAATATTTATATGATGCAGTTTTTTTTATATAAAATAATTTTATTTTTTATATAAAATAATCTTATTTCTTATATAATAATTACTACCTTAATGTATCTATGTTGAAAAGGATTTCATAAGGCAAAAAAACTAACTTTTGAAACCGATTATGACAAAGGTTGATGTGGGTCATTACGGGGATATATATAAACGATTTTTCTAACCTATGTCCTTAGGGCATAGGTTAAGATCTCTTATATAGAAAATTTTGATTATGTGTTAATTGTTTAGAATTTTTTAATTTTTTTTAAATGGGTTAACCCTTTTCTATTTAGGATTTATATTCTTTAATAAGAATTCTTAACCTATGCCCTAAGAGCATAGGTTAGACAAACCGATATATAAATTAGAACTAAACACAATTTTACATATATAGAACTCTCATATGTGTGTATATATAGAATTTTATAGTTAAGGCCAGGGCCGTCCAATGAAATTCAGAGGCCCGGTGCGAAATAAGTTATACTATAATCAAAGTCATTCCAAAAATTTACGAGAATAAATTTTACTATTAATTATATATAATTAAATTATAAAATATCATATATTATTTTATGGAGATCATAAGAAGGTAAAGAGAGCCTATAATGTATTGAAAGAACAAGAAGGTAAATATAACTTATAGTGTATTAATGAATAGAAGAATATATAATCAAACTTGGTAGCTATTGAAAATGTAAGAATTTTTTTGGATAAAAGGGAAAATATATAATTTGTTAAATACACTAAGAGATAAGAAATGAGATAAATGTATTCTTTGGAAAAAATAAAAGTACAAATACAATAAAATATTACGTATTTACTGTTGAATAGAGAAACAACCATTTGCTAATTTATATTATAATCAAAGTTTTGTTGAACAAGACATTTAAGAAATGAAAAATACTATTTTGCCTATTGAATAGAGAAATAGTCGAACAGTGGAAATGGTGGGGAAGAATGGGCCCATAGAGATTCGAAATAGGTAACTAAGGAGGAGGACGGGTCCCACAAATTTGGTTTAAGTGTAGAAGTAAGGAAAAAATCAGCAGTGGTAAATATATGGGATTCGAACACGGGGTAATTGAATGTAAAACCACCCGCTTTATCACTTGGGCTATATCAGTTTTGTATTACAATTTAACGAAAACATAATATATAGGGGCCCCAAAAATTGGGGGCCCTGTACACATGCTCATGGACCGGTCTGGTTAAGGCTACAAATCTGAATTATTTTTACTTCACACACAAATAAAATGAAAAATGGAAATCAAACCTTATCTATGTTTTCGATCACATATATGTTAATATAATATTAGAAAATAAAATAATATTGGTAATAAAAATAGAATTCTTATATATTATAAAAAGAAAAAAATATCTATAATAATCTATATATCAAGAGAGGAAAATTAAGATCTCTAAGGTATTGTATAAATGAAATAAAAATATTTAAATTCACAAAATCATATACATATACTTTAGAAACAATGTCAAGAAATACCCATTTTGGTGCCCAAAATTGCAAAGTAGGTATTCTTTTTTTGGATATGAATGCAATATCCAAAAATATACCCATATAAGGGTGTTTTGGTAAAATTACCCAATTTCGAAATTTTAAAGAAAAAATAAATTAGTTTCTGAATTTATCTTTTCTTTAGATTCTCTTATACTTTAAAATATATAAATTAATTTATGAATTTATATTTTCTTAGGTTTGGGAGAGATGTGGGTTAGGGTTAGGGTTCGCTGGGTTAGGGTTCGAGGCGATCGAGGATCTGGGAGAGATCGAGGCGGGGGGAGAGGGAGGAGAACTCGAGGCGGAGGGTGATGAAACTGCAATTTCGATTTGTGGGAGATGGAGTTCGCCGGGGGGAGAACTCGAGACGGGGGTAGAGGGAGGTCGCCGGGGGCAGCTGGAAACTGCAATTCGAGGATGGAGGTCGTCGGGGGCAGAGGGAGGTTGCCGGGGGAGGTTGCCGGCGAGTTGTGGGAGATGGAGTTCAACCCTTCGATTTAGGTTTAGGGTTTGAAGGTGGAAGGTGAGGAGGTGGGGAGGCAGTGGAGGAGGCGGTTGACGGCGGGGGAGCGAGGTCGAGATTTGGCCGATGAGGCGGGAAGAGGCGGAGACATAGAGATCTGGGAGAGATCGAGGATCTGGATCTGGGAGAGCCGGAGAGCGATCGAGGTTTCGATTTAAGTTTGGATCTGGATCTGGCCGGAGAAGGCATTGGACTCGAGGCGGAGGGTGAGGAGGTGGGGGAGGCGGGGGGCTGGAAAGAGGATGGAGATGGAGATGGAACCAGATCTGGAAAGAGGATGGAGATGGTAAACGGAGCGAGGTCGGAGAAGACGACCGAGAGGGAGTCGAGAGGGAAGATGACCGGAGAGCGAAGTCGGAGAAGACGACCGAGAGCGAGGTCGGAGAAGATGAACAGGAAGATGAATCTGGAATTTGGGGGTGTGCAAAATGTTAGGGTTTGTAGGTTAATGATAAATTAGTTTAAAATTATCAAATTTTAAACTATCAAATTTTAGTGATGAAATGATTAGTAGATTAATGATAAATTAGTTTAAAATTTTATTGATTATTATAATATTTTTAATTTTATTTTATCTTTTTATTTCTAGAAAATAAATTTAATTTCAGATTTTTTGATTAAAAAAAAAGATTAAAGAAAATCCAAAAAAAATACTTTAGGATATTATTGTAATATCTTTTAAAAGAAGTATTACTTTGCAAATTTTAACACCAAAGTGGTATAGATTTGCAAATGAGCCTATACTTTAAGAAGATTTGTTGGTGAAATTGAAAAAGATATGATATGAATTTAATTTTAAAAATAATAAAAAATTATATAAAAAATTATGATAATGACATGACATTTGACAAATATAATGTGGTTTATCATTGAAACGATACATTTTCTAGAGAGATTCTGATTTAATATTTATATAGTAAAATAGTTATTTATTCCACAGATCTTTCCTTGCAAATGTAAGCTTACGTGCACGTACCGTACGACAAGCAAAGCGTGGGCAATGGAAGTGCATACCTGACAAAGAAATCACCCTTTTTGTCCTTTACCCATATTATTACAAAGATGTACTACGCTCTACGTATTAAAATATTATTTGGTCTTAAGTTTTAATATATCTTGAACTATATAATACTCCCTTCTTTCCATAATGTTTGTCTTATTTTGACTGGATATATTTGTCGAGACGAGTTTTGTATCGTTAATATCTCTAATTACATATTAATAAAAATTATAACTTTTTGATATTATCAAAGTACTCGTTGAGACGAATTAAACAAGACTCTACATGACTATGTTTTTTCTTATAGATTGAAAGAAATTTTAAAAATTCTCTTCAACTATGAATAATATACAATAACGAAACATGATAAATATTATAGGACGGAGGGAGTAGAATAAACACGTTTCAGTACTTTAAACTATACACTAAATTAGGCCACTTTGTCTTATTGAGACTTTTATACAAATAAAAAAAATTAAAAATTAAGTACTTATTTAATTGAAATGTTCACATTTATTTGTATACCAAAAAATAGACGTGGGCATATCCGGACTCGGGCCGGATATGGTCCGGGCCTAAATTAATTTTTTGTCCGTTTATCCGGACCCGGGCCGGGCTCAGCCCGGGATTCGGGTTGGGACAGTTGTCCAAGCCCGTCCGCATTCCCGTATCCGGGTAGTCCGTCGGGACCCGGTTTAAGTTATATTCTCGGATTCTCCTAATTCCTGTGAAAGAGCTTCGATATCAAATTCAGAAATTCTGCAAACATTTAATAAAAGTAACAACACACTCAAACATACTGTTTAATGTATCTCAATCTTACAATAAAACATGAAAGAACTTCAGTCTTTCACTCTTTCTCTTCGTAACAACACAGTGAAACACACTCAAACACAGTATTTCAATATCAAATTAAATAGTATTTCAATATCAAATTCTACAAACATTTAATAAAAGTAACAACACACTCAAACACACTCAAAGTCTCAAAATAAACAAACAAAATAACAACAGAAGCTAAGAATTATCATATAGCCATACTCTGCACAGGGGCGGAGATCTCAATCGCGGCTTCGTCTATGTTTCCGGGGTTCAGATTCAGAACAAGCAATTTGGATTTATTGGAAGATCAGAATTAAACAACGAACATAGAAATTGAGGAGAGAAGAGAAACCTGGAAGATCCCAGGGCTCGTGTTTACAGATGTCAACTTCGTTAATAACCTCGACGCACTGATTAAAACCGTCGACCTTCTTCTAGAGGTAGAAGAGTATGAGTTCTTCGTCGGTAGGGCTGAATCTGAACCCCGGAAACATAGACGAAGTTGAGAATTACCGAAATAAATTACCGAAGTTGAGAATTATCAATATATATTCAGTCGACGATCTCCGACGAGGCGGGGTGAAGGAGTGGCGTGAGGTCAGGCGATGATCGACGACGAGGCGGGTGAAGGAGTGGTGTGAGCGCTGAGAAGGCGGCGGGGTGGAGGAGAGGCTTGAGAAGGAGGCGGGGTGAAGGAGAAGTGGAGATCTGGAGAGAAGAGAAGTCAGAGAAGTAGAGAACTGAGAGGCTGGAGGAGGAGTGGAGGCGGGTACTCGGGTAGGTTAAAGAAAGATAAAGAGAGATGGAGGCTGGAGAAGGGTATGAAACCCTAAAAAAAATTATAAGTTTTTTTTTAAGATAAATAATAATTTTATTAATTTAATATTATATATAATTATTTATGTATTATATCCAGGCCAGACTAACCGGCCCTACAGGGCTTAATTCCTTATCCATATCCGGCCCTCTCGGTACCCGAGCCGGGTATTTTTGACCCTTTAGGGCCTACGAGCTTGTCCATATCCGCCCATTTATGCGGGCGGGCAGGCCGGACGGGCCAGCCCGAGTTTGCCCAGGTCTACCGAAAAATCATTCACAAATTAAAATATACAGAGTATATTTTTTCTCTAGACCGAAAACGATAGTGGAAAATGCGCGCTATAATAAGAAAACAAAAGGAGGGGAAAATATCGTTTGTGAATTACATTATTTATGGAGGCAATATATAGTGTTTCCGTGCAATCATGGGCCGCCCATGAACTGCTGCCCCGCCTTCAAAATAGTATTCCGTCTGTACCACTTTATAAGCCCTATTTTGATCTGGTACTGTTGTGCGGATTGAGAGAGAGACAAACAAACAAACAAGAAAGAACAAGAACAAACGAACACAGATTTACGTGGTTCACCAAATTGGCTACGTCCACGAACAGAGTGAGATCAGATTGTATTAGGAGGCAGAAATTTCAGATTACAATTAGGGTTTACATTAGACGACTATATATAGTGCTAATCTATCCTGACAGATTTTGGGCCTCATGACACCGGCCCATGGCCCACCGCGAGATGAATCCATCCAGCGCGGGGCGGTGTCCCTCACCGCGGAGCGGTGGCCTTTCCACCGCGGGGCGGTGGCCTTCCCACCGCGAGGCGCCAACCTCACCACGACCCGGCGACAGCTCTCGACAACTCTCAGTTGCCCCACCGCGGGGCGTCCAAATCCACCGCGACCCGGCGTCGGCCCTCAGTTGAATTCAAGCATACTCAACAATCTCCACCTTGACTTGAATTCTCCCAGATGTACCAGATGCATTAGGCAATGCCAGATGTACTATCTCCTCTGTCTCTCAGATCCAGACTTGCCCCACAGGGCAAACTAACAGCTTCTGACGTTTAGCAAGTCCAAACAGTGCTGGAACTTGCTCTGTGGAACGAGCTTGGTGAACATATCAGCAGGATTATCAGCAGTACCTACTTTCTTCACCTTTATCCTCTTCTCACTTCTCAGAAAATGATATCTCACGTCAATATGCTTAGTCCGTTCGTGATGAACCTGATCCTTGGCTAAGCATATAGCACTCAGACTGTCACAGTAGACAGTTGCCTGATCATGATGTAGACCCAGATCACTAACCAGTCATTTCAGCCATATTCCATCTTTAGCAGCCTCCGTCAAAGCCATGTACTCTTCTTCTATTGTAGACAAAGTCACAGTAGGTTGCAGAGTCGCCTTCCAGCTAATAACAGAACCACCAAGAGTGAAAACATAACCAGTCATAGATCTCCTGCTATCAACATCTCCAGCGTAATCAGAGTCTGAATACCCTGTGACCAAACACTGTGTATCACCTCCATAAATGAGACCAATATCAAATGTTCCCCTCAGATACCTGAATATCCTCTTCACAACTTGCCAGTGTTCCTTTCCTGGTTGAACCATGAACCTGCTCATAACACTAACAGCTTGTGCCAGATCTGGTCTTGTACAGACCATAGCATACATCAAGCTCTCTACCGCGCTAGCATAGGGGACTCTAGACATATACTCCTCCTCAGTTGACTGAGGTGCATACAGAGTGGTAAGATGGATATTAACAGCACAAGGTGTATCGATAGGCTTAGCGGTTGACATACCAAACCTTGACAACACCTTCTCTATGTAACCTTTCTGTGATAAGAAAAGTTTCTTTTGACCTCTATCTCTAAGAATCTCCATTCCTAGGATCTTTCGAGCTACTCCCAGATCCTTCATCTCAAACTCACCACTTAGGAGATCTTTCAACTTTTGAACTTCTGCCTTGCTCTTTGCAGCTACCAACATGTCATCTACATACAGAACTAAGTAGATGAGAGAGTCATCTTTCAACTTGTTGTAGTAAACACAACAATCATATGCACTCTTGTTGTAGCCGAGCTCCATCATAAAGCTGTCAAATCTCTTATACCACCACTAGTGGAAAAAACCCTTATAGAGGCGGGCCTTTGGACACTTATTGAGGCGAACACCGTTCGCTTCAACTAAGGGGGCTACAACAAGTAGGGACACTTTTTGAGGCGGGCATTTTACGCCTCTAAAAGGACCTTATTGAGGCGGGCCTCCGAAGCCCGCCTCAACAAGTCCCTCACTTTGGTGCCAAAATGAGGGACTTGTTGAGGCGGGCTTAGGAGGCCCGCCTCAATAAGTAAACACTTGTTGAGGCGGGCCTCTATAGGCCCGCCTCAATAAGTAAAGAGGCCCGCCTCAACAAGTCTAGTTATTTGCTAAAAAACAAGAGGACCTATTAACCCAGATCTTTAAAGGTCCGGGCTAAAAAGTCCTCTTTTTTTGAAAAAAAAAATACAATAACGCACCAGCTAAAAAGCAAGCAATATCTATATGAAGCAAAAATGCCTTTGATCTACAACCATCATAGACAACATCTATATCCAATTGGTAGGCAACATCTATATCCAATTGCTGGTCCAATCTAAGCTCTTTCAACTAATTCAAGATATTAAAGCAAACATGCCTTTGATCTACAGTCATCATAGGCAACATCTATATCCAATGACATAAGTTTCTCCTAAGTTTGATGGTCCTAGCTACTAGCTAAAGCAAAAGTAGACGAAAAAACATAGTTGTTTACTTGCTTAGGATATTACAAGTATATGGCTTCAAGAAACAAGTTGGAACGAAAAGACAGGGTCCTTGAAAGAACCTTGTGCATTCAAATTTTAAAGTAGCTACTATTCAATCCATCAAAGACAATAAACATCAAATGATATTCCTCAATCAATTCAGTGGAGGGGCTAAAATTACCGGAAGAATCATTCATCGAATCACCGTATGGAGTGTCCATTGCACACCGGATCGAGCCCCTTTTCTTTAGACTGCTCTCTCTCCCATATCGAACCAAATAGCTCCTGGAAACAACATTGCTTAGCAATTCCACATACACAGAACAATATAACAACACTCATAGGATTTGTTTGTCTACAGTTTTGATACAATGTGCTGAAATCGTGACGTAAATGTAGTGTACTGTGTGCATATCTTCATACCTGCTGGAGCAGTACCAGTAGCATCAGCCTACAGTTGAAAGCATGGACTGGATGCCAAAAATAATGAAGAGAACCCCACCGGAAAGTGCAACCTGCAGAAGAAACAACGACATTAAGGATTAACATCAATTATTACAAGAAAAAATTACACAAACACAATAACTGTAAGTCTGTAATAGACAAAAGTCACAGAATCTAAAATATTACCATCTTCTCAGATATTTGGGATGCCAAGCTCTTCCCGCCCAAGACAGCAACAGTTGTACAGAGAGCTTGCCCTCTTAAATAAAACAAAATTCAGAAAATAGGATCAAATTAAGATCTTTTCCAAATAAACAGGCATGTGATCAGAATTACAATTTCATAAATCAGTATAACTACAGCCATTTCTTTCTTTTAAAACATCATTATAGACTTTTCAAAGATGTATAACTTATAAGCACTACCTTTAACATTTCTACCAATTGACTAATCATACAATTAAAAAACTCAAATGAGAGGTACAAGATAATTAAGCACATAACATAAGAAGGCTCTCAAGTAAATATGCTTACAGAATTCCACCAAGAACAACACCAAATGGGTTTTCATCTGCCGCTAGACCAATGGTAGCCAACTGAAACCAAAATTTAATCTAAGTTTGAGAAATCAGAAGAAAAGGGAAACTAATATAGTTGAATAAAAGTGCTTCAAGATCAATGCATGAACTAAATTGAACAACATAATTTTGCAAATAGTGCATGCACAAATAAAGAAGTTTTAAGCAGATTACCTGGCTCTTGTCACCCCATTCACCAAAAAAAGTAATGGATAATGCCTGCAGATAAAATATGATCCAAACACAGTAGAAAATGGCAAGTCAAATACAAGGCGACACATGTGCAATACATAAAGCAATAAGAAAATATAAATATAGCAACCTTCAGCAGGATGGGAGAAAAAAATTGTGCAGGAAAGGATCTTCTTTCCTTCTTCAATGTATCATCATCCTGAAATATGCAAAAGTAAGGTGTATCCTTTAGAAAGAAGAGATCAACCAAATTGAAAGAGTTCATCTACTTGTTTCATTAAAACAAGATAACTGGTAAAACACCAAAAAACAATCAGTGAAGAGTAGTGTGTGCTCTGAGAACTTTTTTATTTCTTTGTCAATCTGAGAAATTATTGACAACTAAAAAATAAGACTCTAGGATAATAATGCAAAAAAAAAAACCGTAAACCAAACCACGATGAATACAAATTCAGAAAATTGCACACGATAAATCTGAAAGAAGAGGAAATAACAAAGTAAGATAATTTGAAGGAAAAGGAAACTAAGGAGGGTTAACAGAGACAAGCGAGCACATAAGTCTTGGGAAAGCTTAGAAAAGCAAAAGCAGAGGCTCATCTTGATAAGTAACCTAACAGGTAGAGGAAAAACTGATATGGATCAAATGTCCTAACAAAGAACTTCTTTTTGGCTAACGAAGAACCCTACAAAATAAACAACCAAGAGTTTACTTGTGTTGATAACTTAGACTATCAAAAGCAGCTGGACACAAATGAATCCACATTCCAAACAGAAAGTCATTGATCGCATACCTCAATGGTGGAGGCCTTATAGTCCAGTAACCTGAAATCATTATTCAAGCACAAAGGAACGTCAATCATTTCTTTGTATACTATACTCTTTCATGCATTTCATCGAACACATACAATACATTGAAAACTGCATGTGCAAATATAGAAAATTTTCCAACTGTTCTTTCATATGACCAATATCTATCTCACAAAAGTCAGCATATAATATTTTGACCCGAAATGCAAAGAGTGGATCAAGGAACAAAAACAGTAACACATTAGTAGTTATGCATAGGCAACAACACTTACTTGTGTTCCAGCAACAAAATATGCAGTATTAGGAAACTCCGATTGAATCATTTTCAGGGAATCACGTATGATGCCAAAACTGCAAAACATGCATCAAACTTAAAAAGCAGTACACTCAAGCAATCACTATGAGCTTATGTAACCTTAAATTAAATCAAATCAAAACTCTAGATTAAACCTTCCTATATGCAAGTTCCTCTATTTCAAATAACTTTGCTTGAAACATATATTTTACTTGTTTAAAAAGTCCCTAACCTTGCAACTTGCTTCTATAAACTACAGTAACTTCATACTCAAGTAGGCATAAATGATATAGACCAAAACAATAAACCCCAATACTTCCTACCTGGAAATATATGTTCTTTCCACACTCTACTGAAAAATCTCGCAATCCAAATAGAGATAATCCAAATTAGAAGATCAAAATGTGAAATTGATTTAAAAAAGGCTGAAGAAAATCAATATAACCCTAAACAGAGGCAACTGACATGGAAGGCATGGAGAGAGTTATATGCAGAAGGATCGAAATGCAATTCTTCCATTTCTTCGACACATTATGTACGTAAGAATGATCTCTCTCCCACACCTTTCTCTTGCGTCACTCCTTTCTGCCTCCTCGTTGTTTCCACTCGTCTACTCAAAATAAATCAAAGAGAACATTTTCTGCAACTGGTCAAAGCAAGGAAGAATCTTAAAATGCCTTATAATTGGTTCATAAAGGTCACCTACGGGATGAAATTGTTTCAGAAGAGAGAAAGGGTTGAAAGCAAAACCCTCGTTTCTCGTATTCGATGAAGGCGGCGACAAAAAAGAGATTCGGAGCATACATCGAATACGTACCTTGAAAACCTCGGGCAGAAGAAAAGGATTGTGGAGAGCGGAGAAGTCGTCGAAGGTCAACCCCTGGCTCCATGGCGGTGAGAGCGGATGGAAGAGACAAAAGAAAAAGAGAGGCGGTAAGAGCTACATACCCTAGAAGATGGGAGGTAGAGGAAGGCGGTGAGAAGAAAGAGATACTGCAGGCGTATATTAATTTGGTCTAATAGAGGCGGGCCTTACATGACCGCCTCTATTGGACATACTTGTTGAGGCGGTCTTTAAGAGGCCCGCCTCAACAAGCTTTAATTGAGGCGGGCTACTTGGCCCGCCTCAATTAGTTAGCATTAGAGGCGGGCCTTATCCTGGCCCGCCTCTAATACTTTAGCGGGAAATGTTTTTTCGGATACTTGTTGAGGCGTATATTAATTTGTCCGCCTCAAAAGATGTTTTTGAGGCGTATAAATTAATTATCCGCCTCAAAAACCAAAAAAAGTGATTGCCTAAGTCGTTGTTGAGGCGTTTTGAACTATGTACGCCTCTAAAAGGGAGCCTCAAAAAGTGTTTTTTCCACTAGTGCACTGCCTAGGAGACTGCTTAAGTCCATATAAGGACTTCTTCAACTTGCAAACGTACTTTTCCTTTCCTGGAACCTGGAAACCATCTGGCTGAGTCATGTATATCTCCTCTTCTAGCTCTCCATGTAGAAAAGCCGTCTTCACATCAAGTTGTTCAAGCTCCAAATCCTGATGTGTTACTATTGCTAGCAACACCCTGATTGAAGTGTGTCTGACCACAGGTGAGAAAATCTCATTGTAGTCCACTCCCTCTCTCTGATTGAAACCTCTAGCAACAACTCTAGCCTTAAACTTGACTCCTTCAGCAGCAGATATCCCTTCCTTCTTCTTGAAAACCCATTTGCAAGTAATAACCTTTCTCCCTGCAGGCAGTGAGACCAACTCCCAAGTCTGATTCTTATGAAGTGATTCATCTCATCTCCCATTGCTGCAAACCACTGTGCAACTTCAGACCCTGATACAGCTTCTTTGTAGGTGGATGATTCAGACGTATCTACCTCCTCGGCAACCTGTAGTGCATAGCCCACCATATCCTCAAAACCATACCTCTGTGGTGGCCTAACTCCAACCCTTCTTGAGCGACCTTCAGCTAAACTTTGATGAATAGCTTCTGATGGTTGAGAATCTAATGGTGTAGATTCTGGCGACTCAGCTTTACTGTGGTGTTCTTCCTCTTCTTCTTGTAGAGGAACTTCTAACTCCACCTGTTTATCAACACTGTTACTTTCTTTTATGGACTTCACAGTAGAGTTAAGCATAGAACTCTCATAAAAAAATGACGCTTCTACTCATAATAACCCTCTTCTCAGATGGAGACCAAACTCTGTATCCCTTGACACCATCTCCATAGCCCACAAATACTCCCTTCTTTACTCTTGGCTATAGTTTACCCTCACTCACATGATAATAAACTGTGCAGCCAAAGACCTTCAGACTCGAGTAATCAGCAGGCTTACCAGACCACACCTCGTAAGGTGTTTTGCAGTTTATGCCAGTGTGAGGTCAACGGTTTATCAAGTAGCATGATGTAGTCACTGCTGCTGCCCAAAATCTCCTATCCAGTTTTGCATTAGAGAGCATGCACCTCGCTCTCTCCAGTAGTGTCTGATTCATCCTCTCAGCTATACCATTCTGTTGTGGTGTATGCCTGACTGTATGATGACGAGCAATTCCAGCATCCTTGCAGAACTGATCAAACACAGACGAACAGAACTCCAGACCATTATCAATTCGCAGCCTTTTGATCTTCTTCCCTGTTTGATTCTCCACTAACGCTTTCCACTCCTTGAAGTTCTTGAAAGCCTCTCCTTTGTGCTTCATGACAAACAACCAAGTCATTCTTGAGTAATCATCAATGACAGTCAAGAAATACCTCTGACCTCCAAGAGACTCAACGCTAGCCGGGCCCTAACAATCCGCATGGATGTAATCAAGTGTGCCTTTTGTCCTGTGAATACCCTTTGGAAACTTGCTGCGGTGTAGCTTCCCAAAGACACAGTGCTCACAGAAGTCAAGACTCGTGATCTTGTGACCACCAAGAAGATCTTCCTTTGCCAGAATTTGCATCCCCTTTTCACCCATATGACCAAGTCTCATGTGCCATAACTTAGTCATATCATCCTTGTGAATCTCTGAAGATGCAACAGAAACAGACCCAGAAACAGTAGAACCCTGCAGGAAATATAAAGTGCCCTTTTTGACACCTTTCAGGATAACATCAGAACCCTTACAGACATTCAGAACTCCACCTTCACCCTTGAAACAGAACCCCTTACTGTCCAGCAGACTCAGAGATATCAAATTCTTGGTAATAAGTGGAACATGCCTGACCTCGTTCAATATACAGAATCTGCCATCATGTGTCCTGATCTTGATAGAGCCAATTCCAACCGCCTTGCAGACAGAACTGTTGGCCATGGAAACACTGCCACCATCTACCTGCTTATAGGTTTCGAACCACTCTCTCTTAGGACATATGTGATAGGAAGCCCCGGAGTCAAGAACCCACACATCATCCTGATTAGTGTGTCCACCAGCAACCAGAGCTATATCCTCATCAAGTGCAAAGTCATCTTCTGCAACAGCTGCAGAACCAGAATCCTGCGGTTTCTTCTTCTTAGGACATTCGTTCTTCCAATGCCCTTTCTCTTTACAATAGTTGCAGACATCGTTCGGCTTAGGACCCTTTGAAGAAGACGGCTTCTTTTCCTTCTTCTTCCCTTTTCCTTGCCCCTTGCCTCCGCTGGTAAACAGCCCAGAGGCCTGATTATCTGAACTCGTGCCATTCGCCTGATGACGTAGTTCCCTTGAATGAAGGGCAGACCTGACGTCTTTCCAGAGTTACTGTATCTTTCCCAACTATGAATGACTGAACAAAGTTCTCATACGAACTGGGCAGAGATACTAACAAAATCAAGGCAGCATCCTCATCTTCAACCTTAACATCAATATTCCTTAATTCTAACAGAATAGTATTAAGTTGTTCTAAATGCTCCCTGAGTTTCGTACCTTCCTACATACGCAGGCCGAACAGACGTTGCTTCAGAAGTAGCTTGTTGGTGAGAGACTTTGTCATGTAAAGACTCTCCAACTTCAACCACAACCCAGCGGCAGAATCTTCATCCGAAATTTCGATGATGACATCATCTGCCAGGCACAACATAATCGTTGAGTGTGCCTTCTCCTCCTGAATGGCCATCTCAGCGGTGACGTTCTCGCCTGCCTTTACCTTCAGCGGCCCCCATAGACCCTGTTGCTTCAGCAAAGCCCGCATCTTGATCTGCCATAGACTGAAACTGTTCCTCCCAGTGAACTTGTCGATCTTGATGTTCATAGCAGACATCCTTCTCTCCTGATTACAAACGCCGATCTAACCCGAAGCTCTGATACCAGTTTGTTGTGCGGATTGAGAGAGAGACAAACAAACAAGAAAGAACAAGAACAAATGAACACAGATTTACGTGGTTCACCAAATTGGCTACGTCCACGAACAAAGTGAGATCAGATTGTATTAGGAGGCAGAAATTTCAGATTACAATTAGGGTTTACATTAGACGACTATATATAGTGCTAATCTACCCTGACAGATTTTGGGCCTCATGACACCGGCCCATGGCCCACCGCGAGATGAATCCATCCAGCGCGGGGCGGTGTCCCTCACCGCGGAGCGGTGGCCTTTCCACCGCGGGGCAGTGGCCTTCCCACCGCGAGGCGCCAACCTCACCACGACCCGGCGACAGCTCTCGGCAACTCTTAGTTGCCCCACCGCGGGGCGTCCAAATCCACCGCGACCCGGCGTCGACCCTCAGTTGAATTCAAGCATACTCAACAGGTACAAATATCGAGGTGGATTTTGTATCGTTAATATCTCTAATAATATAACCCTAAAAATTATAATTTTCTGATATTATCAAAGTACTCGTTAAGACGAATCAAACAAGATCCAACATGACTATATTTTTTCTTATATATTGAAAAAAATCTCGAAGATTCTCTTCAACTGTGAACATTGTACGAAAATCAAATGAGACTTATATTATGGGACGAGGGAATAGTAATATGGCTTTTGGACGGCACATAAAACAATGTGGACCATCTTTTGCGTACACCCCACATCCCCAATATAACTTTCCTTACCATTTCAAAAGCAAAAGCCAACAACAAATCGTGATGCCATTCCTTCCGCAAAGTACAATAGACATTCAATTGTAATTTGCAAGAAATATCAATCTAGGGTCTATTTGAATTTCATACTAAAATGTATTATATATAGAATCCAAACACATCCTTAATATTAAAATTAGAGCACCTTCTTTTTTTCACGGTTGACAATGACAAATAACACTTAACATAGTTTATTTTACAAATTTGACATAGTTTAGGTAAAAAAAGATAGATTTACTAGCTAGTCACTTCACCCATAATTAGATAATATATATTAAATTGTATGGTTATTACCTCTATTTATTTTTAAAAAAAGATTGGATTAATTATTAGTTGTACGTCTTACATAAAATTAGATCCAATTGAAGTGCGCGCTTGTCCGTTAAAACTATTCTGAGTCGATCTCCAACTTCTCCTTTTGCACCCACCCCACATATTAATCATGTATATATATATATATATATATATATATACATGATTGTCTTGTTTGTGGTCACAACTCTCATATAATTTATCACCTACTTTTGTCTTCCCCAATTCAAACTCCTCTCTCCATTCCCACAAAACACCATGTTGGATGACAAGAAGATGAAGGTGAAGAAGGGAACCCTAGCCGTCCACGTCGGATTGAGCGACCAAGACTTGCACAAGTTCGTGATCCCAATCTCCTACTTGTACCATCCTTCCTTCAAGGGCTTGTTGGACAAGGCCTACGAGCTCTACGGCTACCATAGTGTGGGCCCACTAAGGCTACCTTGCTCGGTGGATGAGTTTCTCCATCTCAGGTGGACGATTGAGAGCGGCGGCGGTGGTGGTCGACACAACAACTATCATCACCAGATCCATCACTCGTTGTCGTTGGTTTGAGAGGGGGACCCGCGAGTTTAGTTAAGGCGATGGTAATAATCATTTGATTAGCCTAAGAAGGCATTTTTTATTGCCGGATTAGGGTTTTAAGTATGGCATGTTATGAGGTGCTTTTTTGCTAGCACCCTAACTTGTATTTCTTTTTTTGTTTTTCGATGTCCCCTTCTTTGTAATTTCCTCCCAAAGCAGGGCTGTTAATTGGGGTTAAAATTTAGATGTAGAAATGTGATGGGAGAAATGATTAACGGAACTTTACTAGTTGATTAATCTGATTTTGGATTACGGTCTAATGATAAATTATTGATGGATAAAACTAGCTTCGTTTAGGATAGATGTGGACCACAAGTATCAGTTTTCTTGCTGGCATGGCTTGTTAGTAATTAGATTAGATTATAAGTAGCTAACTATGTTAATTTTTTGTTTGTTTTCAGTTGGGTATTAAATAACATAATTAACTATCTTTGGCGTGTAAGATATCTACCGTATTGGTGCTGCCGTACTCACCCATCATCAGTTTTTGTCATCTATTATTCGAAGAAAAAAGAATGTGGGTATATTATATGTGGTAAAGTAGAAATATGAGTCTTGCTGAATTGCCTTTTCATAAATTCACAGCTGAATTTCTTATAACTCTAACTTTATTCAAAATTGAAGAAGTTTGGTGTGAAAATTAGCTTCCCATATTGAAAGGTGGAAGAAAATAAGCCTTGTAATATTATGAATTTCTTATAAATCTAATTTTATTGTAAATTGATTTTGGGTTGAAACATTATGGACTTATGTATTGGTATTTATTCGCATGTATGCACGGACTCCGTATTCATCGACGCACCGGATTTTAACAACACTTTTAAAGTGTCATATCTTTAATTTATTTGTTTTTCCTAGGAGAAATGATAAATTTGGAATTTCAACATCTTATGCAAAACTCTTTACTTTGCCAAACTTAAATCAGTTCAACTTTTCTTCTCCCCATCCCGTTTCCTAAACCCTATACCACACCCATCAACCCTTCATCTCTCTTTTGATTTCGGTTTGAACGGCTGAGATGGAGAGGGAGCAGGGAGGGGTATAGGGAGAGGGAGCAGAAAATTTGGTTTGAACTTAAATTATGTGAAGATCTCTTTGCTTTTCCAAACTTAAATTATGTGAAAATAAATTGAGCGTAAATATCTCTATAAAATTCAATGGTGCTAGTTTCGGTAGAGAAAAAAAACACAAAGGATGTCTTAGTTTTGGACGAAATCAATTCCGACTATGGGAGTAGAAAGTTACTTGCAGTTTGGGCTTTCAAGCCCAAAATCCGGTCCAATAGATGTGTGGGGATCTGGTCTAAAGCCCAGCCCTGCTTCATCAGGTTTTGTAATATGAGGTTTGATGTATTGGGGAGTTTATTTTCCAGAAAATCTTAAAAGAGGTGTTAATGAACGATGTTCGAAGTATTATCTTTTTATTTTTTCCAATTGTGGTCTTATACTCGTCGGGTTCGATCAGCGTGATCCTTCAAATATCCAGTGTCTCCATACACATTGCTAGGAGGACTCAGACTTGAATCTCTAAAACAACTTTTTTGAGTGCTATGTAATATGAGGTTGATAATGCCCCGGAGGTGCATAGCATAATGTTAAAAGGGTTAGACTTTCGGTGTTAAGTTATTAGTTCGATTCCCACCATTGGTGGTGCACATTCGGCGATTTACATTCTCCTATAGGCAGGGTAAGGTGAGGGCGCTCTTGTTCGAAAACGCTCGGTTCAATATATATATCAAAAATCAATTTAAGCCTCCAATGTACCACATATTGAAAAAAATTGATTTAGTGTTGTGGAGGTAAAATTACATTATTTATTTTTATCATTGTTATTTAGTTAACGGTTTTTCTAACCTATGCCCTTAGGGTATAGGTTAAGATCCCATATATAGAAACTTTTAATTATGTGTTAGCTTTTTAGGATATTATACTTTTTTTCTAAATGGGTTTACCTTTTCTTCTTTAGGGTTTATATTCTCTAATTGAAATTCTTAACCTATGCCCTTAGGGCATAGGTTAGACAAACCGGTTAGTTAATTAAGAGGTGTGTGTGATTAATTGAAAAGTCTATTAAGGCAAGAGGTCCATCAAGAGGCTTACAAAAGGGAAGAAGTATTTATAATCCTAAAACCCTAGTCTTCATCTCTAAGAAAGAAGATATGACTTGAGCGTTGAAAGATTTTCTAGGGGAGAAAGCCCCGTCTTTCTATGTTTGTACGTAGGATACTTGGAACATATGGGAGGGAGTAAGAGATTGTATGTTTGTACGTAGGATACTTGGAACATATGAGAGGGAGTAAGAGATTGTTCGAGTTGCGAATTCTCATCATCAACATCAATTTTCTTGTGAAACAAATTTGTGTTACAACAAGCGTGATCGTTTATTCCATAAGAATTGAAAGTGATCGAGTATAAATTCGTGCACATATATATGTAGCATTAGTAGTATATTTGTCAATATGTATCAACCAATTTTTATACAACATTGTTCAATTCATATAAAAGTAAAATGTTGAGACATCAGGGCGAAAATATTAAAAAACAATTTCAAAACTTTTAGAAAAGCAATTGGAAGAAATATAATTTGGAAATCCGAAGTCCTAAATTGTGTATTCAATTCTGCGTTGCAGATGCATGTATATGTTGATTATTGCATGGAGGAGGGAGGAAGGATACCTTATGTGTAAGTCTGGATGTCGTAGCCTTGTTGGTAAAGCTGGAAATTGTATTTGCAATGACAAGTCTACGTTAATTGATTACTCGATCAGTCATGCATATATATATATATATATATATATATGAATGAGTACTGAGGCAGAGGGAAAGGAAGAGTTTTCTGGATTCCCTATCCTGTCTGAATTGTGTGACAATTCATATTCATGGAATTAATTAAATTCTACATATTTCCACTTCCAGCCTCCACCCTGACCCCTCGCTGGGTGCTTTCATTCAATTACTTGTGTAAATACTGTAACTATTTATAAAACCGGCTGAAAAAGTGATAAATCGATCAGCGCGGATTTACCATAATCATTGACGCATAATTGTCATTGCATCTCTTTAGCCTCTTCCCACTTCACCAACTAGTTAGCTACTGGTCTGGAAAGCACCAATTAATCACAATTTTCCACGATTTATTTCCAGGTCTTGTCAATATTTATTCGAAATCTTTTACATTATACAGAATGAATGTTTGTAGCTCAATATATATGAAATATCTAATCCGGATATAAACGGAGTACTAGCTAGACGATCGACAAGCACGTACAAAAGATACATGCATACAGTCGTACTTAACGTAATGCGGCCACGTGGCAGAGGGTGAGTGGTTGATGAGAACGTGGATCTGAGCCGTCGATTAGAATGAATCCCAGATCCTGCATGACTCGGTTGTACATTGCAGTGCATTAAATAGGATGGAACCCAAGTACTTGACCAAATCAGAGGGAGATGCATGACATGAGTCAGTTTTCATTTAATGAATTTACTGCATTTTTATTTACCCTTTGGGTGGGTATTTATGGAGGTCGTTTTGGATAGGTAAGATGAGGGAGTCCACATCCTACGGCCCCGCTGACTCCGGTCAAGAGGGGTGAACCGTCGGATGACAATCTTTTGACGGCTAAGATATAAGCTTCTTTCGCCGTCTTCCATCTGCATGTCGTGTTTTGCGGAGGACACTGTTTCCTTGCTCCGTGGGATTTTTTACACTAATGTAATTTTTTTTACTGTATTACGTAGGAGTACTTTATAGCAACTGTTCGAGTGCGTTTTCTTGTGCACGTATAATACGTACGTATATTATCATTATGGGTGCATACTGACCAAACAGAAATATTATCATTATGGATGCGAATTGAGATTATTGTTGGTAAAGCTGGAAATTCTAACTTGTACGTAGCACATATAGGTACATTTAGGAATATACTCCGTATATTTTATAGAAATAAGTTGCATTAGGGTTATTTAATATTTTTAATACGATTTTTTGCTAAGGATTTAGTTTACATAACCGAATTTTTAACCAATGTCAGGTTAGAAAGTAATACCCTTAAATATGACAATTACTTAGGGGTGTTCATCCGGTCCGGACCGGACCGGATTTTTGGGCATATGTGGACCGAAGACCGGACCGGACCGAATAGGTCCGGTCTTAATCCGGTCCGGTCTTGGACCGGATTTAATTTTAAAAAATAAAAAAATTAAATTCTTATTTAAAATCTATAAAAAAATATCTAAAAAAATATTTATAAAACATATATACTCCTAACTTATTAAATTTAAAAAAATATCTAAAAAAAAAATACATATAAATCTCTAAAAAAAATATATAAAACATATAAATTACATTTTTTTTTAAAAAAAATTCCGGTCTTCCGGTCCGGACCGGATTTTTTCCGGGTTTGGACCGGACCGGAAACCGATTTTGGGGAAATGGTGGACCGGAGACCGGACCGGAATTTTACCGGTCCGGTCCGGTCATTTCCGGTCCGGTCCAGTCCGAAAATCCGGTCCGGTCCACCCATGAACACCCCTACAATTACTCGATCCATTTATATTATATGTATTAGATGAATATTATGGCTTAATATATGATACGTTGGTATATAAATACCTGAATAGATCAAATGAGAACAATTATTTAGGAGATAGATGAAATTTTTTTGGGCCGTTAGGTTTGAGAGAAATAAGGGCCTATATTAGACTTTTATTAAAAGGCCAAAAATTCGGCCGTGCCGAATTTTCTCCGTATTATATGCGTTTTTTGGGAAAAAATCGCGTGCGCCTCGCTGTGAACATAATTTCGATGTTTATCACTTTTTTCCTTAGATATTCACTACTTTCATGCCCTGATGTTCATCACTTTTGTACCTAGATGTTCATCAGTTTTTTATACATGCATTTTCATCGTTTTTCTCTTATATGTTCATCACTTTTCGATGTGATCATATTTTCGATGTTCACCACTTTTATACCTAGATGTTCATCACTTTTTTATGCATGCATACTCATAGCTTTACTCCTATACGTTCATAGCTTTCCACGTGAACATGTTTTCAATGTTCATCACTTTTGTCCTTTGATGTTCATCACTTTCATGCCCAGATCGATGTTCATCATTTTTTATCCATGCATGTTCATAATTGTTCTTCTATACGTTCATCACTTTTTGATGTGAACATATTTTTGATGTTCATCACTTTTGTCCTTAGATGTTCACCACTTTCATGCTCAAATGTTCACCACTTTTGTGCTTAGATGTTCATCACTTTTTTTATGTATGCATGCTCATCGCTTTTCTCCTATACGTTCATAATTTTTTGCATGAACATGTTATTGATGTTCATCAATTTTGTCCTTAGATGGCCACCACTTTCATGCCCAGATGTTCACCACTTTTATACCTAGAGGCTCTCACTACTGGAAAACGTGGTCATAGCCACGGGGTTAGTCACGACCATAACCTCAAACTTAGCCACGAATAGCGTTAGCCTCAAATTTTGCAACAAAACTACCCATAAAACTTGATTCGGGGTTAAAAAGGCTGTGGCTAAATTTAACCTCAAATATTAGCCATAAATTTACCCTCAAATATTAGCCATAAATTTACCGTTTGTGGATAAATAACTACGAATAATAGTCACAAGCTTATTTGTGGTTAAGTTCGCGTCTAATAGGAACAAAACAACTTGTTGCTAATTTTGGGGCATTTAGCCAGAAAACAAGTTTGTTGCTAAATACGAGTTTAATGTTAGGAAAATTGTAAAACTTCCTATCCTTTAGCTTTAAAAATTTTTGAGGTAAAAATCGAGGCTATACTAATTCGTGGCCGAATATTGAAATTTTAGCCACGACTGATGTATGGCTAAATTTGATGTTAAGTATGAAGCTAATGCAAACTGGCTTAAGAAAGTGATTTACCCTCAAAATACTTCCGAGGTTAAATTTATGGCATGTTTTAAATAAAATTTCCAAAAATAGCCAGTAAAATATTTATAAAAACCTGTATTAATTGACCACTACACCAAATTATAAATAAACCTGTTTTGTACCATACAAAAATCAAAGATTTACAATAACATTAATCTTTCAAATATTACAAAGTTGGCATCATTCCATGTGCATAACCAAATTCTCAAAATAATGCACATGGTATATCAACCATCACCTACCATTAAGTTCAACAACAGTCAGTTTCTAACTTACTAGGCATAAAAACTATCCAAAATGCCAATGTTTAAAGGCCAAAAGCATACCCCATCCTTCCTAAACGAGCCACCATCCACATGCCTACTAATATGTAGTTGCTAGCCTTTAAACATTCAAAATGCCAGCAACCAAATGCAATACTATGTTAAAGGCATCAAGTTTGTATTAACTTAGTCAAAGAGTTGCTAGAAGAAGAATACTATGGAGTCGGGCTAGAATCCCGAGGGGTAGAAGTACCGGCGCCTCCTTGAAGTTGCAACAAGCGTTGCATCATATCTTTTAGTGCCTTGTTTTGGGCTTGCATCTCCTTCAACTCAGCCCGCATCTCCCTCACCTCATCCTTAAAAGGCTCCATGTGTTCTTGTGTATGGATTATACTTGGTGAAGGGATGCCTTTGAGATTGTCAACCATCCCACTACGAACAAGGGCAATCCCCTCTTCACCTAGCCCAAATATCCTACCATTGTGAGGACCATTGCATGCTTGTATCCATAGCTCCGTCTCCTTGAGCCTAGAGATTGGTTCTGAAGTTGGATTGTCGGTAACAAGTCGATCGAACTCAGCCTTAGGGAAAAAAGGCAATTAGTGACACAATAGCAAAATTGCAACATGTATTAGAATCACAAACTCTTCAAATCATAGTACACATGTTCATAAATAAAATCACAGCGACCTATATTCGAATCTAGCACAAATTGCAGCATGTATTAGAATCTAGCACACAAATTCAGTTAAAATGAATAATCGAACATATGAACTATGAAGAAGAACATGAAACATATCCTCTTCCTTTTTTAATGTTATTAGAATACATGATCAGTCAACTAATTAACTTTAGAATGAACATGTCAAACATTGAGATTATTTTAACATGCACCGCAAACTCTTCCTTTTTTAAAATTAGAAGACTAGTGTCAAACTTATATCAAGAGTTACAGAGATTAACACAATTCCACTAACTCAAAACACACAAATAGCAAGAGGAAGGTGTCACATACATAAGTAAAACATTAAGTCAAATTAAATAGCAAAGAGATCCAATCTCATATATTTTTATATGATTAAGCAATTAAACCACTGATGACCATCACAAACAATCAAATCAATCAAGTTTGCAGGAAAATTCCAAATTTGTTACAGCATTGCACCACCTAACGCATTCTCCATCAGATAATACAAGTTCTTCAGGCTCGAAAACCTCAGAGAGCCCCCTAAATTCACGCAGTTTCAGAAAGACCATGCAAAAAGAAAATTTTAGACTAAGAAAGTTGTTCCATAATACTTACTACACATGAAGCAGGTAGTGCCCCCATCCCAGTCCCATCCGGCTTTGACCACAAATCTCGTATAACTTCAGAAATCATTGGCTTGTATCCCCTTTTTTTTCTCCTGTATAGGAGAAATAATTGATTAATTTCATGGTAATACTTAAAAAATCCAAAGGAAAAAGAAATAAATTAAGTAGGATACACTTGCCATCTCTAGCATCCATTTTGAAACCTTTCTAGAACCCCTCGATACGCCCCAGAATCAATTGCTCTCTTTGAAGATCTGTTTTGTTTGTTCACCTCAGCTTGCTTCACCATATTTACGTCTGTTCTCCTTAACCTTTCCATGCTTTGCCACAAATCCTCTTTCACAAAGAAGGGTGTTGTCCCATTTTTACGATATACCTTAAAGGTATTTCTAAGGTGCAATCCAGCTTGGAAAACAAAGACCCTTTTCATCGCATCATTAGTAACTGTCCAGCAAAAAGATTTCTGCATAATTGATATACAAAAATCAGCAAGTATTTGTGCATAATAAGAGATGGGTAATTATTGTGCATTAAAATGTGAAATGTATTACCTCAAACTCTTCAAACCACATATTTTTTACAGTATCATGCACTTTTGAAATACTCGTCCAAGGGCCATTAAAGTGTCCATGGACAATTTCTGTCATTTTGGCAAAAGCACACTTCCGTGGTACAAAATCACTACAAACTAATAAAACAATTAGTACTTTGTAATTATAACTAAGGTTAAAGAGATAAAGTTTGAAGCTAACCGAACGGCATTGGACTCAATTCCTATCAGTATCTTTCCTTGTGGAACATTGGACAGACCACCTAAGCCTGCATCAGATCCCTGAACACATGGAGTAGGTGTTGAGGCATCACCCTCTGTTGCCTCATGGTGCTCTTCCTCCGGCTGCTCTTGGGTTTCCGGCGATGCATGCTCATTGGGCAATGGATATGCAATTGGACTGGTAATTGGGCTAGGAGTACGGTCATCTTCTTCAAGAGGCGTGTGAGAAACGCCACGGGCAAAGTTACAACTTGAAGGTCGTGAAAGTTGTTGAGATGAGCGCCGTGTAAATCTGCCATGTTGCATGATGTTCAATACAATAAGCTTTAGAGGAAAACCTGTAAAAAAATAACAAGCAGAAATTAATACCTTTTGTACTATAGAAAAAAAAGACAAGCAAAAAAGACAAACAATAAGCTTTAGAGGAAAAAATCAAATTAAACTAAGTCAAACTAAGTCAGTTTGTATATAAGAGTTGGTAATGAATTTAAACTAAGCCAAATAACAAATTAGTTCGTATATTCATGAGTTTGTAATGAAATCTCATGTTAGTTTGTATATTCATGAGTTTGTAATGAAGTTAAACTAGGTCAAATTAAGTCAAACAATAAATTAGTAGGTAGATATGGATTGTTCGACCAAGTCAGCAACAAGAAAATGTTAACCCAAGCCAAATACAAATGTGCACAAGACCAGATCGGATACTAGATAGTTCAGATTTAGCCCAATCCAAATACAAATGTTAACCCAAGTCACCTATTTAACCAATTCTAACTTTAGCTGTCTCTCTATATATAGCCAAATACAAATGCAAACGGGATATCAGATAATTCATATTCAACACTTAATTAATATGCGCAATACCAAACTCAAATTGGATATATGTCTCACCAGAACATATTAACAACATTAATTATTTCACTGCTATAAGCAAACTTTGTACCATTATAAATTTGAAACTGCCGCAAAAAAATCATCCAATTTAGCAGATAATAAAAAATATGCCTTGAGCAGTCTGAAAAACTAGGTCAAATAATACCATCGAATTAAACATGTTGACAAGGGTAGCCAGTAAAGATGTATACAGATCTTAATCAAGCACATAAAGCCATCGATTGAAATAACAACAAATCCCCAAAGAAAAGAGAAACAAATACAACTACTAAACTCTGGAACCAATTTTAGAGGCAACATACAAAATAAATTAAGCAGCTAACACTAGAAGACGAAGGCGTCGATTGATTGATTGTTAACAACGATCTTAATCAAGCACATAAAGCCATCGATTGATTGTTAACAACGAGTGAAGAAACTTACCGCCAACACTAGAAGACGAAGGCGGGTAGACGGTGAGGAACTAGGCGGAGACGGTGGAGAGCACGGCGAGACGATGAGGACGACGGACGGTGTGATGCAGAGAGGGGAGTGAATAAGGCGGAGACGGTGGGGAGTGAATGAGGATGACGAACTAGGGTTAGATGTGAAGAGACCCACAATGAGTGAATAAGAAATGGGAGAGGATTTTGGGTTACAAGGCCCGAGTCATTAAAAAAATTAAGCAGTTAAAAAAAAGGCTGTATAAATTTCGCCAATTGGAGGGAAATATTTTAGGGTCATATTGATTGGAGGGAAATATATATTATCAGCCAATTTTGATTTCCCGCCTTTAAATATGTATTTTTATAAATTTACTAATAAATTAACTTAATTATATATAACTAATTAAATCAATTTTTATAAATTAGGCAAGAAATTAAAACTCACTTATTTATTGTCAGAATTTTATTAAAATTTAGGCAAGAAATTATAACTCACTAGAATTTGATTAAAAATCATCTTCATCATCTTCATTTTCGATATCAGAGTCATCTTCATTACTTCTGACATCATATGCTCCTTCTTCAAAAGAATTTGGATTATTTAGATTTGTAGGCAATGAATGAATTGACGACCCTGCGAATCCATCAACCTCAAAGTCGTCTGGTTGTAGTGGTTCAAAATCCATTGATTGAGCAACATTCTCTATGCTCTATGTCCATCGTTGCTCCACTCTTGCTCGAGGCTTTGTCTTACACACGAACCTCCACTCTGCACGACTACGACATACTCCAGGGTAGTCTGCATAATAAACTTGGATGCATTGTTGGGCAAAGACGAAAGGTTTGTGGTTGTTATATCGTCTCTTCCAATTTATCTCTTGGAAATGGTACTGTGGATGGACTCTCGTTCCTCTAATATAAGGGTCAAACCACAAACACTTGAATAGGACAATCTTCTTACACGGCAAACCGGTGAACTCAAACTCCAAAATTTGTTCTATTAGCCCAAAGAAATCTAATTGAGTATCACCATTGAAAGCTTATACACACATACCACTATTCATTGTTAATTTTCCTTCTCCTCGTTGCAGAGTTTCATATTTATAATAAAAAATGACGTATGCGGGCCATGATAGAACTTTTTTTGAAGGGCCCCAGGCTAAACTATGTATCAAATCATGATCAACATCTGGGGGGTGAAGGTTTTGTTTAGTCAAAACCTGCAATACAATAAAAAGTATATGTTTTCTGAATGTGTCTCTTATGCATAACATAATTTCATTCAAAATAGCAAATGTAATAATACTTACATAATCACTAAACCATGCAGAAAAATGATTGGCAAGAGCATTCGGGTCTACTTACATAATCAATTGAATGATTATTCACATGCAAACTAGTATTTAATAATGAATCAAATCATGATACAAATAACTTATGGGTAATTTTTTATAAAATATCTTACTCAACATATAAAGCATGGACTCTTGGCTATTTGTTTCTTCTTTTGTAGTTAGGTAGATCCATAAGTTTAAGAAGAAACCAAAATCCTTCATATAAGTAGTGTGATTACAAAACGAAATACAAATGTACAAATTTGTAATAATAAACTATGATTGTTGTATGAATAAGAAACTTACCCGATTAACGAACTTCAAAATCGAATTTCTCTTATTGTAGATCTAGTGGAATGGAGGGTTTGAAACTTGAGTGAGGGTTTGAGTTTGAGGATTTGGCCGAGTGTGTTAGTTTGCGGATTGGTAAAGTAAAAAGAAAGTTAATGCATGGTTAACAAGGTTGGTACGAGCAACATTTAATGAATGCTGGGTTATAGCCACGAAAACCGCCACAAAGTTAGTTGTAAAATGTATTTAAGGGTAAATGTGCTTCGAATTTAGCCAGGAAATTTACCATACGGTTTATTGATGGGTAATTGGCTACAAATATAGCATCGAAAGTTACTTTATGGGTATCTAGCTTCGAGTTTAGCCACAAATTGGATTTGAGGGTATACACCTTTGACTTTAGCCACAAAGTTAGCCATAAAATGTATTTAAGGGTATTTTAGCTTCGAATTTAGCCCAAAAATTTACGGGAGAGTGTATCGATGGGTAATTGGCTACAAATATAGCATTGAAGGTTAAGTTATGGGTATATACCTTCGAGTTTAGCCACAAAGTTAGATGCAAATGGGTTTGGTGGTAATATAGCATCGCGTTTAGCCACGAAAGATAATTTCTAGGCTAAATAGCCATAAAAGATTGTTTCAGGCTAAAAAGCCATAAAATGACATTTTGAGGTTAACTTTGTGGCCAATACCCACAAAGTTACCCTCAAAACTTTTCGTGGCTAAACGTTTGTGGCTATAGCCGCGTTTGCCAGTAGTGTCTTCAATTTTTTATGTATGCACTTTGATCATTTTTCTCCTATACGTTCATCATTTTTCGTTGTGAACATGTCTTAGATGTTCACCACTTCTACACATAGATGTTCAACACTTTTATGCCCAAATGTTTATCACCTTTATGCCTAAATGTTTATCGTTTTTATTCATGCATGTTCATCACTCTTACGCCTGTTTATCACTTTTCATGCCTACATGTGCATTACTTGAATGAGCATATATGTGCATCATTTTATGCCTATATGTGCTTCACAAAACGCATCCAAGAAAAAACATACTCCCTCAATTTCACAAAATTTGCCCCTATTTGCATTGTTGTTAAAATCCCGATTCGACTCTACAAATCAGTAGGATCTTGTGTACGATTCTGATCCTGCATACAATTCTCACAATTCTATGAACGATTCTGACGATCCTACAACATGTTTGTTATGTAACATAATTTTATTATGAAATGAAAATGTATACTTCAATTATATTTTTTTTTCTTTTATCTATTATAATATGACTAATTCCTAAATCACTACTAAATTATTGTAGAAAATATAATGTTTTCATATCATAAGATCACTAATATATTATATTCTTTACGTTTTAACTTGAAATATAAGACATTTATCGTTTCTTAAGTTGATTTATTCTATATTTAGTTATTGTGTATTTTACGATTCGATTTTACGACCCGATTCATAGAGTAGCTTACGATATGATCCTGAAATCCTGAATTTAACAACATTGCATATTCGTTTAAAATCTTGGGGTTCATGTTATTTGGCATTTCAAAAGTAATTAATATATAAATATTCTAAAAGTAGATAGTATTGGTGTTTGCCTTTTAGCTTCAACTTATCACATTTATTATTAATAACTCAAAATTTTCCTCCTTGAAAATTGCAAAAGGGACAAATATTGTGAAACAGAGGTAGTATCGTTTTACTTACTCTAGACTTGAATTCATATACAAGATTATCAATTTGTGTCATATAAACATGCAATGAACATTAATGAGTCATTTTTATAAGATTTGAGAGTTTAGAAAACACAAACACAAGCATAGAAACACTATCGAATTCTATATTTTTTAGTTGTAAGGAGATGAACATCACTTATATATTGTGATGAACATCTACGAACGAATCTGGTGAATATCCAAGTTCATTAGAAACAAGCGCGGGAACACCTCTTGTACTATCTCAATTCTCTCCTAGATAATTGTTCTCGCATGAAAATCACTTATATACAATGATGAGATTGCTTAGACTTCATAATGGCTCCCTACCCTCCACCTTGACGGCGAAGAACGAAGAAGACAAGCTCAGCCTCCGAGCCCCCGGACCCGTGACCAGAGCGCGAGCACTTGCCATCGCCCAAGCAACCCAGTCGCTCGTCACCAGGTCCATCGCAAGCATCGGCACCGCCTCCGAGCCCACATGAGTGACCACAATCACATTTCTTGGCTTTGAGGTTTAGTGGCCGAGGAGGCCACGTTGGCATGACACTCGTCGTGTCGCGCGCCCGCATGGCAGTGTCTCTCGCGGCGCCTGCGGCTTGTCCTTGGCGCACAAGTTATCTTGTTTCCTTATTTGGCAATTCTTGTTAGTTTGGATATTTCGAGACAATTTTTGTATTTGTTTTGTTTTGGTGTTTTTGGCTTGACGAGGCGTGATCCATGTGTTATGGGCTGCTCGTCTAAGCCCATGGTTTAGCTTTGTTATTTCACTTTTTGCTTAGCTTTAAATACTTGTTATTTCCATTGTAAACTCACGTTTGCTTGAGTTAATAAAAGTTGAGTTTTATATCCTTGCTTGAGCCTGCGTCATTGTTGTGGTTGGATCCCAAGATCCGAGTTCTCTAGGGTTGTTCTGTTGTGGATTGCTCAACCCCAGTCAATCATCTCTTTGATCGTCATATCCCTCGGCGTTCGTCACTTCGCTCATCTTCAACAAAGGTCATCTCTTTGATCTCCGCAGCCAACGCTACGACAAATATACCTCTAAGTCATGTAGAGGTTCGTTCATCAACACTTGTGGTTTTTCGTGCAATTCAACAAGGCCACATACACCTTGGTTTCCACGACAACTCACAAGAAGAAAGCCATCTCTGTGGCTTCAAGCACCCTCTATGACACCTAGGAAGACTCAAGCTTGGCGCTTGGCTTGACTCTGTTGTGTTCCAGGGCATCTGCGATCGTGTCAACGGGGACCTTAGAGGACCACTTGGGCCACCTTAGGGCCGTGTTAGAGTGTCTTAGGAAAGAGAGTCTTTATGCTAACCTAGGTAAGTGCTCTTTTTGCTCAGACTCTACTGTTTTCCTTGGTTTTGTTGTTAGCAAGGATGGGATCCACGTGGATCAAGAGAAGATTCGCGACATTGAGGAATGACCATACCCCACGACGCCAACCATGGTTCGCTCCTTCTTAGGGCTCGTTGGCTTCTACCGCCGCTTCGTGAAGGACTTCTCCACGATCGTCACGCCGCTGCATGAGCTCACCAAGAAGAATGCCGCCATCGAGTGGAGTGAGGACCATAAGGCCGCGTTCTCGGTGCTCAAGGCCAGCATGTGCCGCGCGCCGCTGCTGCAACTGCCTGATTTCACCAAAACCTTTGAGGTGGAGAGCGACGCGTCTCACCACGGCATTGAAGGTGTCCTACTCCAGGAACGCAGACCCATAGCCTATTTCAGTGAGAAACTCACCGGCGCCACCCTCAACTACCCGACGTATGACAAGGAGCTCTATGCGCTAATCTAGGTGTTGAAGACATGTCAACACTATTTGTGGCCCATAGAGTTTGTGATTCACTCCGACCACGAGGCCTTGAAGTATCTCAAGAGTAAAGTAAACCTCAAAAAATCGCCATGCTCGTTGGGTTGAGTTTATGGAGACTTTTCCATACGTGGTCCAATACAAGAAGGGGAAGGAGAATGTGGTTACCGACGCCCTCTCCCGCAGGTATGTGCTCTTGACTCACCTTGATGCCTCTATTTTAGGCTTTTCCCTTATCAAAGAACTCTATGCTAGTGATGAAGTCTTTAAGTCTATTTTTGAGTCTTGTGTTGAAAAGGGAGAGTCAAATGGTTTTATTGTGGATAATGGCTACTTATTGAAGGAGGGAAAATTATGCATCCCTAGGACTTCTATTCGTAGGCTTTTGATCCAAGAGGCACATGAGGGTCGAGGACATTTTGTAGCTAAGACTGTGGCCGCACTTAAGAAATATTTTTATTGGCCTAAGATGACTCACCATGTGACTAGATTTTGTGTGAGTTGTGGTACATGCTAGAGAGCTAAGTCTAGATCGAGCCCCCATGGATTGTACAACCCCTTGCCTATACTGACTACCCCTTGGGAGGATATTTCTATGGATTTTATTTTGGGGTTGCCAATGTATAAGAAGGGGAGGGACTTGATATTTGTTGTTGTAGATAGATTTTCTAAGATGGCTCATTTTATTCCTTGCAAGATGACTCATAATGCTTCAGATGTTGCTAGTTTTTTTTTTTGAGCATGTGGTGAAATTGCATGGGATTCCTAGGACTATTATTTCGAATCGTGACATTAGGTTTTTGAGCTATTTTTGGAAGTCTTTATGGTCAAATCTAGGGACACACTTATTATTTTCTACTAGCTATCACCCCCAAACTGACGGCCAAACGGAGGTTACCAATAGGACCCTTGGTACTTTACATAGAACTATGTTCAAAGCTAACCTCCGCAGGTGAGAAGAGTGTTTGCCTTTTGTGGAATTTTCATATAATAGGTCAATGCACTCGATGACAAAGATGACTCCATTCGAGGTTGTCTACGACCTCAACCCCCATACGCCGCTGGACTTTATGTCGCACCCTTTGAGAGACAAAGAAAGCGTCAAGGGACTGTAGCGCACAGATTTTGTCCGAGCACTTCACCAGCAGACGAGGGCCCAACTAGAGCGCCGGACAATGCAATACAAGGCCCAAGCAGACCGCGGCCGACGCTGCATGATTTTTGAGGCCGACGACTTGGTATGGCTTCACCTTCGCCGTGAGTGTTTCCCAGCAAAAAGGCGTAGCAAGTTTCATGCCCGCGGAGATGGCCCATTCAAGGTTCTGGAGCGGCTTGGCGACAACGCTTACCGCCTTGAGCTCCCAGACGAATACAACGCGTATCCAAGCTTCAACGTGGCCGACTTGTCTCCCTATACTCCCCCTGAGCACGACGAGGACGAAGCGGGGACACTTTGCTATCAAGAAGGGGAGAATGATGGCTCCCTACCCTCCACCTTGACGACGAAGGACGAAGAAGACAAGCTCAGTCTCCGAGCCCTCGGACCCATGACCAGAGCGCGAGCACGTGCCATCGCCCAAGCAACCCAGTCGCTCGTCACCTGTCCATCACAAGCATCTACACTGCCTCCGAGCCCGCATGAGTGACCGTAGTCACATTTCTTGGCTTTGAGGTTTAGTGACCAAGGAGGTCGCGCTGCGTCGCGTGTGTCGCCGCGTCGGCATGACACTCGTCGTATCGCGTGCTCGCATGGCCGTGTCTCTCGCAGCGCCTGCGGCTTGTCCTTGGCGCGCAAGTACTAGAGGTAGGACTTCGGCCCATCGTCGCAAAGCTTGTGAAGGAGGGGCCCACAACTTCTACGCCATACGTCAACGCGAAGGAAGTTTCCCTTGTACCCCTCTTGGAAGTTGTTCGATTAGCCCAGAGTACTAGAGGTAGGACTTCGGCCCATCGGCCTTGTGCTCGCATGAGCCTTCTCTTGAGATCATAGAGGATCCTTTGGTTCGCGCTCTCCACCTGGCCGTTACAACGTGGGTGAGACACTGACACAAAGCAAAGCTGAATACTAAGGCCCTCGCAAAAGCTGATTAACTTCTCCGTGTTGAACTGGGGCACACGATCAGTCACAATGCCTTGAGGTAAGCCGAATCGGTAGATGATGTTCTGCCATATGAACTTCTTTACCTGATCTACAGTTGTGGTGGCTAGCGGGACGACTTCAATCCATTTCGTGAAATAATAAATAGTAACCAATATGAACTAAAGCTGACCTGGGGCCTTCGGGAACGGTCCGAGAAGATCCATTCCCCACCTCGCGAAGGGCAGGGAGCACTCATATCTTGCATCTCGACACCTGGTTGGTGGGAAGCAGGGGCGTGGAGTTGGCAAGCTTTACATGTTTGAGCCACGCGGGTGGCATCCTCTTTCATTGTCGGCCAGAAATATTCTGCTCTCAAAGCCTTGTACACCAGGGACCGCCACCTGGCATGGCCGCCATATAAACCTCCATGGATCTCGAGCATCAACTTGTTTCCGTCCGTGAGAGTCATACATTTGAGCCCCACCATCATGTATCCTTTCTGGTACAGTATGTCGCCCTCCATGTAAACCCGAGTTGCGCGGACCTACAACTTCCTCCTATGTTGGGGGTCATCAGGGACGACCCCACTCGTCAGGTATCTCTGTATAGGAGTTCGCCAATCATCTTCATCCTCCGCGTACTCAATAACCATGAGCTCTGGGTTTATAGCCTTGGTTGCTCGCGTGTCGAGCCATACTTGACCCTTATGCTGCAGCTTGGCTCTCGAAGCAAGCTTCGCGAGCTCGTCAGCTCTCGTGTTTTGCCTGTGCGAGACTGCTTGTATCTCAAAGTGATCAAGTGTGACAGACAGCATTTTCACTCTGAGTTGATACGCGGACAAATTTCTTGTCTTGGCCTCAGAGACTCCGTGCACTTGCTTTACGAAAATTTTAGAATCACTGAAGCATGTCACCCTTCGGGCACCATTCGTGAGGGCCAACTCGAGCCCCGCGAGGAGAGCTTCATACTCGGCCTCGTTGTTGGTAGTCTCAAAGTTGAGCGCGAGGGCATACTCGAACTTCTCCCCTGGGCGATGTTAGCGTGATCCCGGCTCCATTATTCTCCTCGTTCGCGGCTCCGCCCACGAAGAGGGTTCACAACACTTGTCCCTTTACCAGTCCATCTGTACTCAGCTCCCGGAAGCTTGTTTCGACAATGAAGTCTGTGAGGGCTTGTGCCTTGATTGCAGGCCTTAGCTTGTAATCTATATCAAATTCGGACAGCTCAATCACCCACTCCGTGAGTCTCTCGGATTGGATGGGCTTGGAAATATGGACGCAGATTCCTCACGGACATAATGATTGCCAGCGCGACTTTCTCCACAAACGGATATCTTGTTTCAGCCGGGATAAGGGCTCTACTGACAAAGTAGACGGGGGTTTCATGTTCGCGGACGAGTACTGTGCTAATGGCTCGCGAACTAGTGGCCAGGTAGAGTTGAAGGTCTTCGCCTAACACTAGGGATGACAAGGTAGGCAGTACTGCCAAGTGCTTTTTCAGTTCTGTGAAGACAATGTCGCATTCTGGCATCCAGTTGAAGTTCTTCGGATCCTTGAGCGTGGCAAAGAAAGGGAGCCCCCTCTCCGCTAGCTTCGAGCAGAACCTACCCAGGTAATTCACGGAGCCAATAAACCTTTGTACCTCTTTCATGCTCCGCAGAAGAGACATCTACAACACGGCCTCTACCTTTTTCTAGATTCACGTCAATCCCTCGCGAACTGATCAAGAAGCCGAGGAACTTTCCAGCTTTCACTCCGAAAATGCATTTTTCCGGGTTTAGACTCATGTTGTGCTTACGGAGGGTCTTAAATACCTCGCGGATGTCCTTCGCGTGATCTTCCTCCTGCTTTCTCTTCACTACTCTATCATCTACGTATGCTTCGACTGTAGTGCCAATCTGTCAGTGGAAGATCTGGTCGACGAGACGCTGGAAGCTGGCCCCCGCGTTCTTGAGCCCAAATGGCATCACAGTGTAGCACTACGTACCCCTCTCGGTTATGAAAGTTGTGTGTTCTTCATCGACCGGATTCATTCTCACTTGATTGTAGCTGGAGTAGGCGTCTAAGAAGCTTAGCGCCTCATGTCCTGCCGTTGAATCTACGAGTTGGTCTATCGATGGGAGTGGATATTTATCCTTGGGGCAAGCTTTATTGAGATCAGTGAAGTCGATGCACATGCGCCACTTGCCATTCGCCTTCCTTACCATGACTACATTCGTGAGCCAACGTGGGTATTGTACCTCGCGAATAAACCCTGCCTTCAATAGCTTAGCAACTTCTTCCTTAGCTCTATGAGCCCTCTCTCCAGCTTGCTTCCTCTTCTTCTGCCTCCTTGGTTTGGCCTCTGGGCTGATGTTCAGAGAATGCGTCATGAGGCTCGCAGGGATCCCTTTCAAATCCTTGGGAGTACACGCGAATACATCTCGTGAAGCAGCCATCAGTTCTTTGATCTCCTCCTGCACTCCAACCCTTAGAGCATGCCCCATGTACAGTTTCTCCTTCTCTCGCGGAAAAGGGGAGATGCCTATTCTCTCATGCTCTGAATCCACGACCTCCAGTCGATTCCTCACTTCAAGCTCGGTCTCTTCTTCCGTGGGGCCTAGAGCTATAGGAGACCTTCGGCCTCCGTTGTCAGGACTGGGACATTCTTCTTACTTAGGGCGGTAAGGTAGCAAGTGTGACTCTCCGCGTGCTGGCCTCTAGCAATTCCGACTCCAACATGCATAGGGAATTTTAGCACAAAATGGTATATAGAGACAACAACCTAAAACTTACAAAGAGAAATTCTCCCCAAAATGTCATTGTACGCGTACGGGGATTGTAGCACCAAGAACTCAATCCTTTTTTATCTCTGCGGGCCACCTTCATCGCCGAGAATGAGATCTAGGGTGATGACCCTGATCGGCTTAACCCTTTCTCCCGCGACCCCTACAAGAGTGCAATCGATGGGTAGCAGGTCTTCGGGGTCCAAGCCCATCTTCTGGAATGCCTCCCAATGCAGGATGTCCGCGGAGATTCCAGTGTCCATCATCACCCTCTTTACAATCTTCGTACCCATTTGTACGTGAAGTACCAGCGGGTTTGTGCTAGGGACAGATGCCTCCGCGAGATCCTCTACACTGATAGGGAGTCGGCGTTCCTTGCTGGGAGGATTGGAGATGCTTAGAGCATCTTTAATGGGGGCTTATTGAGGAGGCTTATTGATTTTTTTAATGAAAAAATAGAAGCTCCCAATAAGCCCCCATTTGGGGCTTATTGGGGAGGCATATTGATTTTTTTTAATGAAAAAATAGAAGCTCCCAATAAGCCCCCATTTGGGGCTTAAAAATAGGCCAAACAATAAGCCTCTCTTGAGAGACTTATTGTAAGGCCCAACACTACGTGGCGGCCGATTATTGGGCTGCGTTCGCGCGCCCAGTGGGTGACACGTGGTGCCCGATCGGATGGCAAATAATTTTTCCTTTCCGTCCGTTATTTAAAAAAAAATTATCTTATTTTTATTTTCTTTTATTAAAAAAAACAAAAAATTAATATAATTCTAATTGCACTTTTTTCTATCCACAGACACCAATTATGGTTATGTTTCTAATATGTTTGAAGTTTTTATTGTTATTTGTATGTATTAATTGAAAACAATTCATTTTAGTATTATTTATGGTGGTTTAAAATATAAATATACACTGCCACTTCGGTGGTGGCCTGGTGGTAAGGGGCATGGAGGGATATGGGAAGGTCCCGGGTTCGATCCCTGTCGGCCCCCTTCCTTGGGTTAATTCCCAAGGTTTACCATGTTCCTTGCTTCTAGGTCGAGCCGGTCGGAGCAAGCCGGTTTACCTGGTTCGTGGCCTTTGTCGGCTAGGTCACGAGCCCGGGGTTTACCACCCCGTAAGTGGTGGGTTCCCTGTCATAAAAAAAAAATTATAAATATACACTAATTTAATTTCTTTACATTAAAATGACATTGTGGATAGTTAAGACTATAAAAATGTACTAACTAATATTATTTAGACAAGTTTTGATATACATTAATTTAATTTCTGTAAATTAAAATGACATTGTGGATAATTTAAGCTATAAAAATGGACTAACTAAAATATAAATATACACTAATTTAATAATTTAATATAAATATACACTAAATATACAAAATACTTGAAATAAAATATATTTAATAAATTTTATAATTTTTTTAATTTTAATGATTTAATATAAAGGGTATATTAAGTATTTAATATAATGGGTATATTGGTAATTTGATATGAATGAAGGGGTATAATTGTAATTTAATACTCCAATAAGCTCCCCACTAAAATTAAACAAATGAGTGAGGCTTAGTTCCAAATAGTCCCCAATAAGCCCCCTCCATTAAAGATGCTCTTAGGACCAGTCTCCCAACCGGGAGGGGCACGTTCGCTATCCTTTTTCCCTCGCGTCTGTTGGGGCCCCTAGGTATTTGCCGGCCTGAAATCGTCCCCACATGATCATCTAGCCTTGGGAAGTTTTGCCCCGCGTGGGGGTAGGGCGCGACTCTGTTCGGAGGGGGGGGGGGCTTTGCGGACAAGACCTGGCCCTGGAGCTATCGTCTTTCGCGGGGGCCCATATCCATGACATTCATGGCTGTCATGCTTCGTCGACTGGTGATAGGAGCAGAATTTCCCTCCTAACCTCGCGGGGGGGGGGGGGGGGGGGGGGGTGGAACATTCACACGCGGATGGGGTGGCCTGTAATGCGGTCTTGGTGGGTACATCCTTGCTGCCTCGCGATCATTCATCTTGACCGCCATCAGCTGCCTCTCCGGGGCTTTTCCCCGGTCACTTGCTTGGTGACAGCGAGGTTCCCAGGTTCCCGTCTCGCACTTATGGTTATCGTGTTTGCGCCCGCCATTCGCGGGAGGTAGGTTCACGGACAACCTTCCTCTTGCCAACTCTTCCGCGATGATATGTTGGTTAGCCTTCTCCAATAGCTTGGAGTATGACGTGGGCAGTTTCTTGCATACGTGAAGCTTAAAAGCCCCATTTCTAAGCCCTTGAATAAACGGCATACGCGCAACCTTCTCGTCAAAGTCATGCACCTAGACCACTTTGGTGGTGAACCTTTTCACGAAGGAAGCGAGTGATTCACCTTCTCGTTGTCTGACATTCATGACCTCTTGCATGCTTAAATTTCTTTTCCGCGAACACCCGAAGTGTGCTAGGAAGGAGTCAACCAGTTATTGGAACCCGGGGATGCTTTTCGCGAGTAATTTGATCATCCACGTGAGGGCTGGCCCTGCCAACGTATTGGGGAGGCATTTGCACATGCTGAGCTCATTGGCCTTACTCACGAGCATGAGGTACCGGTAGCGAGACATGTGGTCCCTGGGATTGTCGTCTCCGGTGTATTCTTTAAAGGTCGGGAGCTTATAATTGTGAGGTGGTGACGCGAGCAGTATGTGGTCTGCGAAGGCCTTGGATCCGAACAGGGCCAACGGTAGCTCCATTACCGCTTGCTCTGGATACTACTGTGGTACCGCCTCTGCGTACGACCTACGGGGAGGCTCTCATCTGGGCATATAGCGGGCTGGCTCGTGAGTTACGGACACTTGGTCCATTGGGGGCCCCTCCCCATATTACTCGCGAGGCTCATTCGTGTCATGCGGTTCCTGAGGTGCGAGCTCGGGCTGGCGCGGCTGCGGCATAGACTTTGGTTGGGCGTGCTCCTGGCATAGCCTTTGCCACTCTTGGAATTGGCGAAATTGTTCCCATTCGGCTTCCCTAAGTATCACCTCTCGCGGGTGACTCCAAGGAATTTGGCGTTGCAACTGCGCTTCTTCTGACACGACGACTTGCGGACACTCGCGATCCATGGTGTTGGGTGGTTGCTGAGCCTAGCTGCGTGAGATGGTCCCCACAGTCGACACCAGTGTTGATTCTCGGTTCAACCTTTGTAAACGAATCGAAGGACAATACACCTTTGACCGGGTTGTCTTTCTTAGATCTTTGTTTTTTTAAGGGACATTCTCAGCTACTTGGACTCATCTTTGCTTCATGTTGGATGAGGGCTCCTACTTTGTCTCGTCTCTGGTACAGGCGGTTTCCTTCTTCGTCTTTCCTATCGCCGATGATCATTGTGGAGGTTGTAACACCCCCAAATTTTAACCCATTTGGAAATGTATTACCGCCAGTGACCTCAGTTTCCACACCGAAGCCACCCCAGGCTTTACCATTTGAAACACAATTCATAAAGAACAATTATGATACAAAATTACCATAACTTTCATTTAAAACATAGTCACGGAATTTCAACACAATTCCAAATGCGACAAAATACAGAGTTATTACAATACAGCGGAAGACTTAAAATAATTTACAAGAGTATTGACTTCAGTAGTCAACGCCCAAAGATCATAGCCTGATTAAAACATTTTCAAACACCGTTCATGTTCGTAGTCGATCTAGCCTTCATGGATCCTCAACTTATCTGATGTGCCGAAACGGGCGGACGGCACCAACCATGACGATGCAGATAACAAAAATACCATGGGTTAGTCTACTGAATAGACTAGCAAGTGACCAAAGCAGAAGGTTCGAAGTAGTCGTGCTAGGTTTAAACTCATCATCCCTCAAATAATAACCGAGTACGATAGTCAACCTTCACACTCCTACTGGAATACAACAAGAGATATGCAGAAGAGACGACTCTGGAAGACTGAATCTCCACAGAGACCGACCCGAAAGAGACTCTAAGAGATTGAGTCTTAAGGAAATATGACAAGTCTGGAACATTTAAAGAATCACTCAACAATGATTTAAAAGCTGACTGAGATGCTTCAGTTCACGACCAACCTCACCGCTTACAGCGAATCCAGATTGGAAAGAGAATGTACTACATTCAAGTCGAGACGAGCTTTCCTAGCTGCACTATTTACTTAGCTGCACTACTCGCCGAAGGTTTATTAATTATGTGCGCTCGGGCACTTATCTGATTTATGTTTCAAAACACACTCACATCCTGTTATAAGCTTTTAAATATATGTCCTGTCACGCATGACATATATCGAAGGAATGGACCTCGCAGAGTCCAAGCCTCTATATCTATCGAAGGAATGAACCTCGCAGAGTCCAAGCCTCTACTATCGTTGGGTCTTGTTTGCCCTTAAAAAGAATGAACCTCTCAGAGTCCAAACTTTTACTATCGCAGGGTCTTAATCGCCCTTTACAATTATAAAGAAACGCGCATGGACCTCTCAGAATCCAGGCGTTCCTACCAATACTCGTGCTAACTAACAGTCATAGCACAATAATAATTTAGGATAAATCCACATAAAGGCCCGAAAGGCGATCATCAATAATAGCGTCGTTCTAGCAGATATACAACCTATTATATGATTTTCCAAAACAGTTTATAAAACCTTTTCCAGACATGAACAATAATCAGTCCAAATTAGTTAACAATTAAGCAATTGATAATTAATGGAAATATGGAATGATAAGCAAGAGCGAACCGCCACTTGCCTGGAGTAGATTCGACGATGAATCTGGACGAGACGACTACTGATGATATCCTTTCCGAGGATATGGCCTATGCTTCAGAATATTCCTAGCAGAGTACGAGTCCACACGCGATCCAGCTCATGACAAATTAATTAATCTCAATTAATTTGTCTGGACGAACTCAAGGAATTAAATCCAATAAATTCTTATGATTTTAAATCATACGAATATTGATTGAATTTTCCTAAAGAAAAATACGGACGAAAGGGGATCAAAATTATACCGCTCGAATAATTTCGGGTTAAATTTGGACAGAAAGGGTTTTGAGCCTCTCGGCCCAACAACAATTAAACAAGGGGAGTGGAGCCCACCACCACTATTCCCCTTCTTCCTCATGCCACGAACAGCGACATCAACGTAACAGCGACGCATCAGATCGGTGCGGTCTTCGCCGAGGAGGATCTCTCTGCCTCGTCGCCGGTGGCTCACCTTCGCCGGGAAGAAGCGGCAGCGGCGGAGCAGCACATCAGGGGCGGACGGCGACACCAGCAGGGGCAGCGGCGGCTCCCACGACGACGACGCGCAACCTTCGCAGCAGCCCACGACTGCAGTCACCGGCGGTCTTGCTTGCAGCTCGCCGGAGAAGGAGGCTCGCCGGAGAAGGAGGCTCGTCGGATTGAGCAGCGACGGTGATGGAGGGCAGCAGCTACACATCAAGCGGCGATAGCAACAACGAACAACGCAGCAGCTGCGGCTTCCGACAACAGCTCGGCGCGGCTCGTCGGGAAAGAAGGGAGAGAGCGCGGTTGGGTGCCTGTCCTAAAGCCCTCCAATCGATCTCATATATAGTCCAAGGAGGGGCATCTTCCCCAACAAGCTTATTGAAGGTGTCCTGACAAAAATTGGTGGAGGAGCAAGCCATTGACAGCAAAGAAGACACGCGGCAGGCATGGAGCGGTGGCGTGCAACTTTTGATAGGGAGAATTTTGTATGGGTTTTTAAACCCCGGAAATTATATGTTTGTATCCAAACAAATATTCTAAGTCCCGAAAATACATCGAATGTATTTTATACCACTTAAGGCATTATTTCGGACATCATGGATGTTACGAAAAATACGAACTTCACTGAAAGCGAAATAATTCATTGAACGAAGGTTTGGAAAATTACTCAAATATCCTTACTAAAAATTATGGGGTATTACATTTTGCAGCGCAATTGGTATCCACTCCTTGCGGGGAGGGGATAAAGGGGAGAGGTCTCGAGTTCGAGCGCTCCCAACAACCTCTTGGAAATGGCTTCCATTAATTTGGAGTAGCCAACAAGGATGGGTTGGGGTGTATGGGCTACAGCCCTGTAATGGGCCGGCCCAAGTGGCTGAGGTATTACAGAGATCACCTCTTCTGGTCACCAGAATCACCTGAAACAACCCCGGAGATGGCTTCCAAGGGGGCGGGCTCTCCAACGCTCAAGTTAGTAGTGGTTCGTGATTCAGAAAAAGGGAAGGAAAAACAAAGATCAAGCCAAAGAGACAATGGATGCCAATTGCTCTAAATGAATCGGTTTCTCTCTGGTTTTTTGTGGGTTGCTTGGGGAAGAAGAAGAAGAAGAGAATGAATAGCCAATCGAGTGTGCTCTTCCCTTTCTCTCTCTCCTCTAACCGAATTACTGCCAAAAGTGCAAAAAAAGATCCCTTCTTTCTCCTAATTTTGGGGTATTTATAGAGGGGAACTTCACCTCCAAACCGACCTTGCTTCTCGCTTGGCTGATGGGCTCTTTTCTTGTGCGACCCATGAACGTGACCAAGTCCAAAAATCTTCACGTGCTGGCGAGCCTTCCCTATCGTTTTTGGATTTAAAACTCCTCCTTGCTTATGACCAAATCTGACTCCTACACTGAGAAAATTGTGTAAGTGTACTTCGCAAGAGTAGTCTATGAAGAACATATCGAGAGTAATAAAGTTTGATTAGAGTTTCGTGGTTGTTGGGTTTTTAGTGTAGGATGTGCTGTGTTTTTAGATATTTATCATAACTGAAAAATATCTAAAAACACAACACATCCTACACTATAACAAGAAAGGCACTTGCTCTTGGCAATTGTCCAAAATGACAGGAATCTTAGATGATTTCAAAAAGGGACTAGTTTGGCAAGTCGGAAATGGGAAAACGATAAAATTCTGGACTGATAATTGGGTATCCAAAATCCCATTAAACAAAATTACCAACACCCAACAAACTCAGAACATTGATGCCTTAGTTGCAGACTTCATTCTACCAGACAAGACATTGGAACAAAGATAAAATCTCACAATATGTACCAGGTAACATAGCGAAACAAATCACATCCATACCAATCCCATTCAGTAACATAGAAGATAGGATGTACTGGAAAGCCAGTAAAAATGGGTAGTTCTCTACAAAATCTGCTATGAACATGATTAGTGAAAACAAACGGTATACAACACATGACTCCTCATGGATATGGAAACTAGACACATATCCAAAGATCAAAAAATTTCTTTGGAAAATCTTGAAAAACGGTCTTCCTTCTAAAGCAAGACTCGCTGAAAAAGCAGTGTCTATCCCTCTAGACTGCATTCGATGTAGGGCTCAAATGGAGGATACAAATCATATCTTATTCTCTTATAACCATACCTTGAAAACCATTGAAAAAATCAACCGCCAGACGCTTGGTATTATCCAATCTCTGTATATTGGGAATAAAAAATACACGAAATTATTGAGGAAATTCGGGAAAAAACTGACAACACACAATTTGTCGAGCTACTTAATTCCTGGTGGGGAATTTGGTTCTACCGAAACCAACAAAGTTTTGGGAGAACAAACAATGACATAGACCCTATTAAGGATATACCAACTTTCATATACAACCAAATTCATAATTGGGAACAAACAAAGAAATGGAACCCTGACTGTTTAAACACCGACAACATACAAAAAACTAACAACACAAATAGAAGACGGCTAAAGGCAAAATGGAAAAAAACCCCAGATAATATCATAAAAATAAATACGGATGGATCCACTAAAACCAATGGAGAATCTAGTTATGGATATATCATCCGAAATAGCAAAGGAGAACCCTTATTCAGCTTTGGAGAAAAACTAGGTTTATCTATCCCACTAAAAACAGAAACCATTGCGTTCAGGAATGCTTTGATTAAAGCTTATGACTTAGGCTTTAACAACATCCAAATTGAATGTGATAACCTTACAATTGTTAACGTCTTGAACAAACTCGGGCACTGTCCTTGGGATATCGAAATTCTAATTTCGGATATCCTTTGTATTTTACAACAGTTTTCTTCAGTGCAGATTGTTCACGTCTTCCGAGATGCTAATGCGGTTGCGAACTACATTGCGAAGCTGGTGCAGCGAAGTTCCTCGGAAGATTTTAGGAATAATTTAGAACTTAATGTTCTCATCCGCAAGGATGCTATAGACTGAGAAACTGCCCTATGGTTTTCCTGTCTAATTCTTTCCTTATATAAAAAAAAAGAGTTTCGTAGTTGTTTGCATCAGTTGATTAGGACCTTGTTTTTAGGAGGGTTTAAGAATAAATTTGTTTGGAGTCTCGTTCGTTCTTGTGTAATTGAATTGAATCATAATAAAATAAGTACACTTGTATAAAATCTTTTTCAAGAAAAATATAGTGGGTATTTTTCTAGATAACTAGTTAAATATCGAAGGTTCAAATTTTAAGGAACTTTGTCTTGTTAATAATGTCATATATTCCGCTGCGTTATGAGCTAAACCTTGAAAAGGCCCAGTTTTCTTTATTTCTAACACATCTTCAATCCTACACTCTTAATTAGGAATGCCAAGGTTTTCCGTGCATATATTTTTCTTATTTAGTGTTAACTAGCTCAGATCCTTGTGTCGTGCACTAGGCTTGGATAAATTGTATATTTGTTTTTTAATTATTAAAAATATATCAATTTCACATTTAAAAAATATTAAATAGATGAAAAATATATCTATTAGTGAAAATATAAATGAAATTAAGATAAGTACGATAATATAAAAAATATCTACTAATAATAAATTAATAAAGATCAATGTGATTTCGTACATACATAATATGTTGAATTAGGTCTTATACCTAGAAATAAATGAATTAAAAGGAAATTTGAATAAAATGTGACTAATTAAATGAAAAACTAAAAAAGAATATTAAAAAAAGACTTAATATATTCTATCTAATATGGAAATCATGATCAAATGTGAAAAGTCTATATGTCTAAAATGACATCAGGATCATATCTAAAATATTTTATATAATAATAATAATAGAAAAAAATATAATTTAGTAACGTGACACGATGTGGAGTTGACACGTGACAATAAATGATGTAGCGCAATGTCAAAACAACAAGTGGTCTTAGCTAGGTTTTACTTTAGTATTATATAGTATATTAGACATTAATGCTTCAAACCAATCATATAAATGGTTAACCTTGCAAATTTAGAAATATATTGGTATGACAACTTAGTTAAGAGATATGATAATATATAGTCCCTTAATATTATTTAAACTAATTTTGAAATAATGTTGTTCCACAGAAAATAAATATCTACTTCAATTTTTTGAGATATTTGAATACTACTACTTATAGCAACATTAAAATTATCCTAGTATATATAATATATCATTTAGATGAGATATTTATGATTAGATTGAATTTCAAATCTAGAAAAAATAATCAAAATAACAAAAATAAATTTTGAATTAGATATTGTGCTATTAAAAAATATTAATTTAAAAAAACGCTTGAATGTTTATATGGGTTTATATGTGGCAGTTTGAATGAGGAGATGCCATGTAGTTAGGTTCTAGGTTTGTATATATATAGTAGATTTATAAATAGAAAAGATGAATTAAACCTTTAGAGTATGGTAGGGAAAAGAGCAAAAAATTCAGAACACCAAAATTAATTATCATATCTAAATTTACAAAGAGTCAAAACTAAACGGAACCAAAGAGACAAATATTTGCTCATGATTGAAATCATGATGTTGTAAACTCTCTCAAGTCCATGGTTTTATGGAGCCTAACACGTTGAAAAAAACATTTATAATCAGAATAAAATAATGAAAAACCTAAGCGTGTAGTTAAAAGATAATACAAAACTATCTAAAAATATAAAAAATAATATTCCTGATTATATAATATTCTCTTAATATTTTCTTTCCTAATAAGTTATTCGAACGTGTTGCATAGTATTTTGTGAATATAGCTCTATCGACCATTAATTCTGAAGCGGAGTGTTCTGTTTCAATATCAATCTAATTGTAGGAATATTATCATAACAGATTCAAAGTATGAGAAACTACAATACATACTCATTAGTAGATGTTTGCATTTATATCTTGAGTTCTCTTTAATTATTTGTTTAAACTCCATTCTCATTATAAGAATAATTTTGATATGATGTTTTTTTCTTAGTTCAATTCAATAATTTTTATAAACCTACTATTCGAGTCGGTCTATAGATTATAAGTTGAGAATGGTCTGAATGAAATACATTATACTTTTGAGAAAAATTAGTTCTTCGATCATAAATTTTGAAATTTAGCAAAACAATGTGGTACTTGCTCTATTGTTGAATGTGTGTATCATTCAATTTGTGTTGTGTTTGATATGTTGAGAATCAGATTTATGTTTCCATTTTGATCAATACATAATTGAATCTTTTAAATCATCAAATGAAATGTGAAGTCTATAGTTCTGTAGATTTGGCTTCTTTACATCATCATATATTGTGTACCTTATAAAAGCTTACCCTGATTCTCAACTTACGCAGTTCTGCCAATTATATTTTGATTGAAGAAGACGCATGCAATTTTGTCCTTTTTTTTAAATTTGTAATATTCATAATTGATTTGTAATCTTGCTAATTGATTTGTATTTAAATAAGGAAAGTTTAGTAATAGGTTTAGAATAGAAAATTTTAAATATATAATTAAATTTATTTATTTTTAAATGAAAAAGGAGAAAATGGCATATGGCAAATTGAATGTAGGAGTGTCGTATGGCATTAGTATATTTTGCTTTGATATATATACAATAGATTTGAGGTTTAAAAAAATGTAAAATTTTCAAAAAATGACATGTGGCTAATTAATTGTAGGGGTGCCATGTGGCGAAAGAAAATTTTGTTTTAGTAGATATATACTCCCTCCGTCCCTTTATTATCTTCCCATTTGAAGTTGGGCACATGTTTTAATGAAAATTTTGCAAGGCAATAATGTGCATAGGGACTGCAGAGAATACAAGGTTCAAAATTCCAAAATCCAAGGGGTTTACTTCTCAACCAATAGAATTACAAGGATTTAACATAACAACCAATAGAATTACACCATTTAAAGCACACAGATTATGCCCTTAATACAAGCAACTATTCAGTTATATTTAAATGTTGTTCAGTAACAGAGATTACAATTGCTTCACAATTTGCATTCAAAGCTTTTCATTCAAAGCTTTGCATTCAAAGCTCTGCAACCACAAAATACCCAAAAACAGAAACCAAAAAAACAAAAGGAATAAGGATTAATTGAGCATCACTGCCTGCGTGTTGATGGCTTCAGTCTGGGACTTGAATGAATCTCCATTTCCAATTGATGAAACTGAGAATGAAGAAGGCATGGAAGAAACAGATATCTTTCTTGATCTCAATCAGCCAACTGGGGACATGAAACCACAGGATGAACAAGACAATCAACATCCAAGAATCAGAACAGAGGTTCCTTTTGATCTGAACCAGGAACCACAAGATGAACAATACAATCACCAACCAATCTCACAATCAACAAGTCATTCTCAGTCACCAAATCAAGAGGAAACAGAGGATGGGACACAGGCTACAAGTCATCATCAACCACCAATCCACATGCTCAGCAATGATAGAAGACTGCATATATTGATATGGCTTCTACAAAGAGCAACATGAGGTAAGCTTGAACATGGGTCAATACAAGCAGCTGCACAAGAATTTGGTTTATCAAGAAGATGTATAGGCAATCTATGGAACACAGCCAAGAAGCAGAAAATTGCTAGACAGAGATACAATGTCACCACACAATTTCATAATGCTGGTAGAAAGAGAGTACAAGTGCCAACAAAAGCTATCACATCTTTACAAATGGGGGACAAATCATGCATCAGGGATCTAGCTACCAAACTCAGCCTTTCAAAGAGCACAGTTCATAGGATGATCAAGAGGGGACAAATCAAGCCACATACAAACTCACTTCATCCAGGTTTGAAAGATGCTAATAAATCAACAAGACTGGAATGGATTTTGATGCTACTACAAGGGAATACAGCAGAATCAAAGAGAGAGTATTATTCCATGTTTGATTTCGTCCATTTAGATGAAAAATGGTTCTACCTCAACAAGAAATCACAAAGGGTATACTTAGCACATAATGAGAAGGGACAGTATAGGTCTGCTACTTCAAGCAAATTTATACCAAAAGTGATGTTCACTGCAGTAGTAGCTAGACCTAGATACAACTCTGAGGGACATTGCACATTTGATAGGAAGATTGGTATCTTCCCATTCACTTATAAAGAGCTAGTCAAGAGAGTATCCAAAACAGAGATAAGGGGACTATCATTACCAAAACAGTGGAATCAGTTAACAAAAATGTCACAAGGAGCATGCTGACCAACTAGATTATACCAACTATCAAGGAGAAATGGCCAAGAGATAGGGGACATAAGGTTATTTGCATTCAACAGGATAATGCAAAGGTCCATATAACTCAAAAGGATGCAGAATGGCAAGAGGTATACATGCAAGATGAATTCACATTCATTTTGATTCAACAACCACCTAATAGTCCTGACTTAAATATTTTATACTTGGGTTTCTTTAGAAGCATACAGTCTTTAATACATAAAAAAATGCCCAAAGATGTTGAAAAGATACTTGAAGCAGTTCATGAAGCATTTCTTGAGTTAGACCCTCATACCCTAAGCAGTGTTTGGATGACACTTCAATATGTAATGAATGAGATACTAAAGTCAAAAGAGGGGAATGAATTTGACTTGCCACATGTCAACAAGAAGAAATTAGAGGCTCAAGGAAATCTACAAACACAAATCAAGGCACCCATGTGGGCTGTATTGCAGGCCTGGGACATAGTTCATAATGGTGCACAACCAGCACAAGCACAACAAGCAAGAACAAATGGACTACAAGTGTAACACCCCCAAATCGTAACCCATTTGGAAAGGTATTACCGCCAGTGACCTCGGTTTCCACACCGAAGCCACCCCAGGCTTTATCGGTTTAAATACAAATCATAAACAACAATCATGATGTAAACACCAAAATCTTTGGTTAAAACATATGTCTGGGGATTACATCTCAATCCCCATAGGACAAAACAGAGTAATCAGCGGAAGTCTTTGCAAAGTATAAATACAAGGGTCTTGATCGTAATGATCACCCGCCAAGGATCGCAACCTGATAAATCCATTAAAACACCGTTTGCTTTTATAGTCGTTCTAGCCTTTGTTTCTCGGATTCTTATCTGATGTGCCGAATCGAACGGATGACACCAGCCAACCATGCAGAGAACAATTACGGTTGGTTAGTCTAATGAAAAACTATACAAGGGCACAAAGCATAGTGATTCGAAGTAGTCGTATTAGGTTAGACTCATCGCTCCTCGACTCAAAACCGATAACGATAGTCAACCACCATACTCTACTGAACCATATGAAGAGGCATGATCAAGAGAAGATTCTGAAAGACCAAGTCTCACAGAAATCAATCCCAAAGAAGACTCCAACGAATTGAGTCTTATCGGAAATATGACAAATGTTGGGGAACATTAATTAATCATACAAGCGTTCAAAAACAACTTGATGTTTCGGTTCACGACCAACCTCACCGCTTAATGCGAATCCAGATTGGAAAGAGAACGGTACTCTGATCAAAGTCAAGACGAGCTTTCCTAGCAACACTATTCCCTAGCTGCACTACTCGTCTGAGGTATATTAATCATGTGCTACGACGACACTTATCTTATTTAAATTCCAAAATGCGCATCACGTTATAGACTTTTAAATATATGTTTCGCCATGAGGGACATATATTGAGTATATGTTTCATCATGAGGGACATATAGGATATATGTTTCGCCATGAGGGACATACTCCTGAATGGGACGAATCCCAAGATTTGTAGCATCAGTTAAGTGCCACCATCTCTATACCCGAGTATAGAGATCGGTCATGACCCACCAAATGGTTTTTGGGTTTATCACCCTTTTCACCATTAATCATTATTAAGAAACGACTGGACCTCGAATAGTCCATCGCTCCTACGAATACTCGTGCTAACTAAACAGTTCAACACAGTAATAATCATATCAAAGCCCTCCAGGCTAATATCATAAATATATATCTATAATAGCGTTGTTCTAGCAGATATACAACCTATTATAATATCATATTCTTTTCACATCATTTATCAAACTATTCCCAACAAAACAGTAAATCATCCCAAATTAATTAATAATTAAACAATTGATAATTAATGGAAATATGGAATGATAAGCAAGAGCGAACCGCCACTTGCCTTAGATCAGACGAAAGCTTTAACAAGCTTAGAGACAACGGTTCTTGAGTCTGAAACTGGGACAGATCCTGGATATTAAATCCCTCTGAAATGACCCATAACGAGACCCTAAGTTAGATTCAATATCTACATATATGAATCTAAAAGAATAAGGAAGGAATCAAAGGGGTCAAGCCTCGCCCAAAGCCAAACACCCAAGAACACACACCCCGGACAAGGCTCACCGCGGGTGCGGTGGAGCCCTTGCCGCGGGTGCGGTCAGGCGCCAATGGCGAGCTTTTGACAACTTCGATGGCGAACTCACCCAATTTGATTCGTTCGCCTTCGATTCGTTTGTGGTTCGATCTCCAACCTTCTTAGGCCTTTGAACACCACTTAAGATCACCTTTGTAAACACTCAAAGGGGTTCGATCTCTTCTCAAACGAAGCTCACAAGCTTGACAACAATGGAGATTTCAGAGAATTTTTCAGAGGAAGAAGATAGAGCTCGTCCATGGCTTCTCCTCCTTCTTTTATACCCCAAACATGGAGCTTACTAACCAATGACGCCAAGGAGGAGGTGGCCCGACCAGATAGTCAGCTAGGAGGCCAACTAAGGCGAGCTACGGCCTGCGACTTATCGCGATGACGTCGGAGCTGACGATGGCCGCGGGGTGCGGTGGGGTGCGGTGGCCGACTTCGTGACCGCCTCCAAATTTGGCCTTTGCCGCGGGTGCAGCCACTTGACCACGGGGTGCGGTCAAGGCCCTTTTTGCCCCCTTTTGTCCGGTTTGTCTTATTTACCAAGTGGTTAGATATTTTTAACCCCGGGTTAAATATATTCGTACACGAACGACCTTTTAACCCAAAAAGACATTAACTGTATTTTATATTACTCAGAAAAATATTACAGAGATCAAACATCTCATAGAATGTCCGTACTTCTCTGAATTTAATCTGAGTTGTAATATGGGCATAAGAAAATTCAAAATTTTCCTTACAAAATGAGGGATATTACATTACCTCCCCCTTAAAAGAAGTTTCGACCCCGAAACTTAGGCCGAAAACAACTCGGGAAAGCGTCTAAGCATATCCTCCTCAGTCTCCCAAGTCTCCCATGTAACTTCTTCGGTTCCTGACTTGGACCACAGAATCCGTACCAACGGTACTATCTTGTTGTGCAAGTGCTTCCCACGACGCTCGAGAATACGCACATGTATCTCTTCATAAGTACCATTTGCTTGAATCTCAATGTCTTCATAGCTTAGCACATGAGACTCATCAAGCACGTATTTCCTCAGCAAGGATACATGGAACACATTATGCACTGGATGTGCCGATGGGGGCAATGCCAAACGGTACGCTAGAGATCCCACTCTGTCAAAAATTTCAAATGGTCCCACGTAGCGAGGGTTGAGCTTTCCACGCTACCAAATCTAAACACGCCTTTAGATGGCGAGACTTTGACAAAAACCTTGTCACCAACCTCAAATTCAACATTTCTACACTTCGGATCAACGTAAGATTTTTGTCGACTTTGAGCTGTCAACATCCTTTGTCTTATTAAGGCAATATCCGAAGCAGTTCTCTTGACCAATTCTGGTCCGAGAAGAATCTTGTCGGTGTTCTCATCCCAACAAATCGGATATCTGCATCTGTGACCATACAAAGCTTCGAATGGAGCCATCTTGATAGTAGCATGCCAGCTATTGTTATATGTGAACTCGATTAGACTCAGGCTGTCCTCCCAGCTAGTCGGACGATCGAGTACACATGCTCTCAACATATCCTCTAGAGTCTGGATAGTCCTCTCAGACTGTCCATCCGTTTGAGGATGAAACGCAATGCTGAATCTCAATTCAGTTCCCATGGCCTTGTGGAGTTCCTTTGATAGGTGCCATTTCAGGCACCTTAACTAGTGATTATTGACGTGATTTAGATGGAGTTTTGGTGTAGATTTAGGCTAAGTCTGTAATCCAGAAGAATAGTTGAGAAGTGAAGATATCATAGGATTTACAACTTAGTGGAGAAGATAGAAGATGAAGACTTGAAGAAGCTGGTCTTGCCGCCCCGCGCCACAAGCCACCGCGACCCGACGGTGGATCTCAGAGAAGGCAGCACAATTGAAGCCATCGCCCCGCGGTGGAGGTCGACGCCTCGCGGCCAACAATTCTTTGTTTCCGATTTTAGCATTTTTGGATATTATATTTGCTATTATTTTATTTCCTTATTTTATTTGCTAGGTTAAGTTTCTAAAACCTATTTAAGAATCTTTTCTAGTTTTGAGAAGGAGTTCGGTCCTCTCTTTTATTCATTCCACTTCTAGGGTTTGAACGAATGGAGAGCTAAACACCTTTGTTTCTCTAGACAATTGAAGCACTGTAATGAATTGGTTGTGAGATTTCTATTCCTTGTTCTATATCTTATAAAGTTGGTTTAATTCTCTTGAGCATATTGTCTATCGATTTGTGTTGATTCTTCTAGCGTAGCTAACTAGGTTTTTCGACATCTATCATAGTGCTAGGATTTGCATATAGGGATTCCGAGTGCATATCTAGTGGCAAACACGATTGTTGCGTATAGGGGTTCCGAGCGTGCAATCGTGAGTGAGAATTATTTGCATGCTAAGTAGTAGGGTGTCCTTCTATTTGCATGTATCCTATATCCTTGTGTGCATTGCTATTGCTGTGTTAGTGGTAAAGTATGCCGACAACTATGAGAATCGGTGGTACTTTACCAATGACATAGTAATAAGTCTATCGACAACTGTGAGAATCGATAGTACTTAAGATCAGGGTGGGAACAATTATAAGATTGTAAAAAGAACTTGGAACGATAGTTTTCAGTGATCAACCTATTTCATCTGCTGTGAGGATATTTGTCTAGTGGAATACTTTTCCTCATCATATTTCTTCGTCTGTTAAATCTTGCGTCTTTGTTACTTTGCAATTACTTTAAAACCCCCCTGTTACTTGTCAGTCACACGTTATTGCATACAGATAATCGACTCCCTGCGGGATCGACCCTGACTTGATTGCTATACTCTTTAGTAGGTGAATTAGGATTTCTTTGACAGGAAAACGACACGGTTTCCGGCCTTGTCAAATTTGGCGTCGTTGCCGGGGAGTCAAATACTCCGTTTGTGATTGACTGCGGTGTGGATCTATCTTACGGTCCGCACCTTTGCTACTGATTCGCTACTTGTTGAAGTTGATACAGAGACAGGTACGAATGGCTCAGACACTCCGACAGTTGACTGCGCCAGATCTGATACAACAGCCATTGGCTGTAATCATTCCACCCCTTACTGATGGTGTGACGTTTGAGCTCAGAACATGAGTGATACAGTTGCTCCCGAGATATTATGGACGAAGTGGAGAAGACCCCATTGTTCATTTGGGTAAATTCCACAACGTCATTATGAGCATCAAACCAGCCGACGTCACTGAGGATCAGATTAAAATGAGAGCCTTCGGGTTCACTCTTAAAGACGATGCTGAGGACTGGTATTATCATCTGTCCGGCGGAAGCATAGATTCATGGGCTAAGCTACATAAAGCTTTCCTCGTGCGTTATTTTCCAGCCAAGATGGCGAATACCTTGAAAAGGGCGATTGCCAGCATTGAACAAGGAGAGGAGGAGACCCTTTACGACTATTGTGAGCGACTCTATTCTAGTTGCCCATTCCATGGTTTTGACAAGAAAGTTCTGGTACTCTATGTTTACAACGGGCTGCTGGATGATGAAAGAAGAATTATAGATGCTACTTGTGGTGGTAGTATCCTGAATATGACTCCTGATGCAGCCATGACTAAACTTCATGATATGGCCGAGAGCACAAGGGATTTTGATGAAGCTCCAAGGTTTAAAGAAGTTCCTGCTGTCATCTCCAATGATTCACATTTATTACAGGAAATTGCTTCATTGAAGGAGGTTATTGTGAAAATGAGTAAAACAGAAGCCCCTCAACAACAAAATGTCTGTGGAATTTGCGTTGACCCATTTCACAACACCAGTGCTTGTCCCCAACTTCAGGACGTCACGACTGCTGGGGTGTATGCTGCTGGAGGCTACGGGCCTATTAGACCTCGACTTGATCAACAACAGTTACAACCACCATCACAACCTCACCGTGATGAGCCACCAACTGCTCCCCAAACTCGTAGTTCCCCTTCGACTGGCGACATGCTCAAGACCTTAACAAAGCACTTCGCAACTCATGTACAAACAACTGAGGCCAACATCGAGAGCATGAGGGCACAAATGGGTCAGTTGACAGATGCGGTAACTAGATTGGACAAAAGGGTTGCAGACGAAAGTGTAAATGCGGTTACCCTCCGAAGTGGCAAGAAGTTGCAAGTCGCTCCTACTGATGAGAAGGACAATAGGATTGGAATTGACGATGGGCATAAACCACCGCCCCGCGGTCCCCAACACCGCGACCCGGCGAAACCGGCCAGTTATGTGGAGCCAATATTGTAACACCCCCAAATCTGAACCCAAATGGAAAGGTATTACCGCCAGTGACTCCGATATTCCTCACCAAAGTCACCCCAGACTTTACCGTTTGAATACAAATCATGAAATACAATGATACAAAATCATAATATTATTCATATAAAACATGAGTCCCGGGATTACATCCCAATCCCGAATAGGACAAATACAGAGTTTAAACAAAGTACAGCGGAAGTCTTTTAAATATATAACAGAGTAAATAAGTTACAGCGGAAGTCTTTTAAATATATAACAGAGTAAATAAGTTACAGCGGAAGTCTTTCTTGAAATATTACAAAAAGGGTTGTGATCGTAATGATCATCTGCCCAAAGATCTCAACCTGATTAAAAGATAATTATTAAAACATCCAAAAACAACCGTCATCTTCATAGTCAATCTAGTCTCCTCATATCTTCGCTCTATCTGATGTGCCGAATCGAACGAATGACACCAGCCAACCATGCAAAGAACAATTGCGGTTGGTTAGTCTACTGAATAGACTATGCAAGGGTACAAAGCAGAAGGTTCAAAGTAGTTGTATTAGGTTAGACTCATCGTTTCTCGAATAATAACCGATAACGATAATCAACCTTCATACTTCTACTGAATAACAACAAGAGGTATGCACAAGAGAAGATGCTGGAAGACTGAATCTTCGCAGAAATCGACCCGAAAGAAGACTCCAACGGAAGTGAGTCTTAAGGAAATATGACAAATCTGGAACGTTTAAAGAATCACACATCAGTGATTTAAAAGCTGACTTAGATGTTTCAGTTCATGATCAACCTCACCGCTTACAGCGAATCCAGATTGGAAAGAGAACGTACTCTGATCAAAAGTCGAGACGAGCTTTCCTAGTTGCACTATTTACTTAGCTGCACTACTCGCCAAAGGTATATTAATTATGTGCACTCGGGCACTTTATCTTATTAAATTCCAAAACGAGCATTACGTTATAAGCTTTTAAATCTCCACCCGAGAGATATCGGATCTCCCCGCAAGAGATATCAGACCTCCCCACAAGAGATATAGAAGGGATAAACCTTAGAAGATTTGGCACTAGCGAAGTACGCCAACCCCGAGTAAGGGTATGGTCATGACCAAAGAGAAAGTACTGGGGAAAATCCACCAAGTACTAGTTATAAAGAAACAGCTAAATCCCCACAAGGTACATAGCGTTCCTAACCACTAGTGCTAACTAAACAGTTCTAGCACAACAATAGTTTGGGATAAATCCACATAAATGCCCTCAAGGCGATCATAAATATATATTCATAATAGCATTATTCTAACAGATATACAACCTATTATAATATCATATTTTAGTTTTCCAAAACAGTTTAAACAAAACTGTTTCCAGACAAACGCAATAATCATTCCAAATTAATTACTCAATTAAACAACTGATAATTAATGTAATTATGGAACGATGAGCAAGAGCGAACCGCCACTTGCCTTAATCCGCAGAGTTTGAACGAAGCCTAACGACGAGTTTTCGGGCTCGACACAAGGACAGGTCTGGCAACACAGATTCCTTCGAATCGACCCATAAAGAACCCTAAGTTAGATTCGACAAAGACGAGTACGAACTGAAAGAAATCGAAAGGAACGACGTCCGATCGAAGGCTACAGAAGCCAAAGCCACAACAATGCAACAGCTGAAGGGTGGCGGTCGCCGCCTGCCTTACGGCGGGCGCCGCCAGCCTCACGGCGGTCGCCGGTGTTCGTGGCGGCGGTCGCCGCTACGAACATCGGAAATTTTTACGAGAACTGAAATCTTACCCACGTCGATCGATTTGGTTCGCCTTTGCCTTGCTTTGGATTCTAAGCTTCTAAGGGCCTCCAAAGCTTCTCCTTTGCAACTGGAACGACACCAAAATGAGCTCCGATGATCGGCTTTAAACTTTCCGGCGAGAGCTCAGAATTCCGACGAGACAAGAGTGAGAGATTTGAGCTTCGATTGTGCTCAATTCTGATCCCAAATCACTCCTTAAATAGCCCCAACATCAAAGGGGATAAGATTGGCCAGCAAAACCACGTGGAGGGCCAAGATCGGAGCGACGCTTCGATCGCCGACAGCTGGCGAGGCTACGCCTGCACAGGTGCGGCGGTCGTCGCCTGGTCGCCGCCTTGGTCGTCGCGGTTGGATTGCTGAAGCGGCGGACGCCGCTTTTGGGCAGCGGTCGCCGTTTTCCTAGGCCACCTGGCGAGGAGGAAAGCGAGACGAAGGTGCCGATGAGTTGACTTGCGGCGGTCGCCGCCACGTGACAGCGGTCGCCGCCAAGTCAACTCTTATCCGATTAGCTTTTGGATAAGCTTGGCTTAGCCCGGGATAAAAATAATCGTACATGAACGAGTATTAAGTCCCAAAGTACGTCGACTGTATATTATTTCACTGAGAAAAATATTACAGAGATTGAGAACATTACAGAATGTCTTTCAGTCTCCGAAATTAATCCTACGTACCAAACAGGCTTTCGGGAATAATCCCAGAACTCCAAAATATCCATACAGAAATACGGGGTATCACAAATACCACCGCCCCGCGGCCAAGAGCACCGCCCCGCGGTGAAACCAACGCCCAGCGGTGACAGCCCAGAGATCGATCATGATGAAGAAGAGGACACCTATGTTCGTCCTAATTTCCCTCCTCTTGGATCGGAAAAGCCCCCTGCCCCTTTCCGGAGGTACTAAAGGAACGGAGAGTGATTGACGACAAGGATCTCTTCGACACTTTCAGTAAGTGTGAGGTGAACATCCCACTCCTCAAGCTTGTCAAGAGTGTACCGAGGTACTTTAAGTTTCTGAAGGAGCTATGCACCATCAAAAGAAACCAGAAGCTGAAGGGTAAGGAAAAAGTCAAGGTTAGCGAACGCGTATCCGCTGTATTCCAGAGGTGTCTGCCAAAGAAGTGCGGCGATCCAGGTATGTGGAGCATCCCTTGCATCATTGGTGACACTAAGTTTGAAAGAGCTATGCTTGATCTTGGTGCCTCCATTAATGTCTTGCCATATTCTCTCTATGAATCTCTTGGACTCGGACCTCTACAGGAAACAGGAATTGTAATTCAATTAGCTGATAGGTCTAGTGTTTACCCTAGAGGAATAGTAGAGGGCGTTCTTGTTATGGTTGATAAATTGATATTCCCTGCAAATTTTTATGTCTTAGATATGGAAACAGATACAAAGGCAACCCCTATACTGTTAGGTAGGCCATTTTTGAAAACTGCTAAGACTAAACTTGATTTGCAAAGTGGAACACTTTCCATGGAATTTGATGGGGAGAAGGTGGAATATAACATATATGAAGCTATGAAACACCCCAATGAAGACCATTCTTTATGCTCAATTGACGTGATTGACTCTATTGCACAAGATGTATTTGATATTTCTGGTCCTGATGAGTTGCAATCCATTGTTGAGAATAATTTGGATTTGTCCCATGAGGAATACTCTTTACCATCTAACATGCAGGAAGTCATAGCTCAGCTGGATGCATATGGTAATTATCCTTTGGATCCTTTGGGCGTTGACCCCAGTTTACTAAATCCGAGCGAGAAGCTTGTTCCCTCTGTTGAACAGGCCCCTGAGATCGAATTGAAGCCGTTGCCGAATCATCTCAAGTATGCCTTTCTTGGAGCCAACGATACTCTGCCAGTCATTGTGTCTAGTAAGCTATCTGCAGACCAGGAAATGAAGCTGTTAGGCGTGCTCAGAGAGTACAAGACTGCGATTGGATGGACCATTGCAAACATAAAATGGATAAGTCCCTCGACTTGTATGCATAGGATTCTACTTGAAGATGGAGCCAAACCATCCAGGCAGCCACAAAGAAGGCTCAACCCTCCAATGATGGAAGTGGTGAAAAAGGAAGTACTGAAACTCCTGAAAGCTGATATGATCTTCCCTATTTCAGATAGCCAATGGGTAAGCCCAACCCAGGTTGTTCCTAAGAAAAGAGGTATCACTATAGTGGAGAATCAACAAGGAGATTTAGTGCCCACAAGGACCACCACATGATGGAGGGTATGCATTGACTACCGTAAGCTGAATGCGGTAACTCGGAAAGACCATTTTCCCTTGCCCTTTATTGATCAAATGCTAGAACGCTGATAAGCACTACTTTGTAGGGCTTAAGTAAGAGTCATTTGAGGTTTTATTGGTGACATTCGGGTAGATTTAGACACATTCATGTGTATGGCGTTTGGAGGCGAAGTTGGTGTATTTGGAGGTGTTTGAGCTATTTTGGAGATCATATGAGACACTGAGGAGGAAGCCACCAGTAGTAGACGCCAAGGAGTTATGAAGTATTGGCGAGGAGGTGCTGAAGACATGCTTTTGGGAGATGAAGAGAAGAAGCTAGAGAAGCAATCACAGCGACCGCCGCGGAATTACGGCGACCGCCGCCAATTCCATTCCAGCGACCGTAGCTACGACTTGTCCACGGCGACCGCCGTGGAAAGACGGCGATCGCCGCCCGTGTCAGAAGACCGCCGAGCCGGATTTTCCTTATATGTTATTTTGCATTATTTTATTACTTTTTATTATTTCGTTTTAGGTTAACTTAGCTTTATTTTCCTTTAGTATTTAAGGGTTGAGAAAAGGTTGTTTGCCAATCTTGGATTCTCTCTCGAACCCTAATTAGTCTTTACGTATTTGCTATGAAGAACTAAGCCTCCTTGGCTTAGTCAGACGCTGAAGCTTTCGTTTTGATTCAGTTGTGAGATTCTCGTTCTTAATCTATTGCATGGTTTTTATCTCTTCTCTTGCTTAAGTTGCTTATGATTGATATTGATAATCTCTAGTCTGATCATCTAGGGTTTGTTGTTATTGGTCTATTGCTAGATCTAGATTATTACTGGTTGAGCATATCTATTTCAGAGTAGCAACTGCATCGTACTAGTATCTGGTTATGCTAGTCTTATGCAGAAGAGAATTGATTTACATTCTAGGATAAAAGCTGGTTGTTTTATGCTAGAATTGTATCCAACTATATTCCTATCCGTAAGGCTGCTGTTAAACTGAATCTTGATAGTTTCAGGGTTGTTTAATTAGTTAGTGCTAATAGTATCTGGTTGTGCTATTAGTTATATCTGAAAAGGAATTGGAATTTCCATTGCATGAGATTTTGAATGAGTATCTAGGATCAACTTGTCATACGAATTGTGGATGTTGTTTGACTAAGTGCTTTTCCCCGTCACTGATTTCATCATATTTTACTTTGTTTACTTTTGCATGCTTAGGTTACTAAAACTCACAAAACACCCCTTTGGTTACTTTGGTTTGACATACAAATTGCATATTAAGATAGAATTCGCCTCCCTGTGGATTCGACATGTACTTACCTAGGACTACGGTTTAAGGTTTGTTTGGATACTTTGCATAACAGTTTTTAGAACGACTAAAAACCTGTTATCAAACGCCTTGCTGGGCGCCCCTATTACTGCTTTTTCGACGGGTATTCAGGATATTTTCAGGTGGCCATTGCGCCAGAAGACCAGGAGAAAACCACTTTTACATGTCCCTTTGGCACCTTTGTATACCGCAGAATGCCATTCGGATTGTGTAACGCACCCGGTACATTTCAACGATGTATGGTTAGTATCTTCTCTGAATATGTTGAGAAATTTATTGAGGTATTCATGAATAACTTTACAGTGCATGGGACTAGCTTTGATTCATGTTTGAACCATTTGGCACTTGTACTTAAAAGATGTGTTGAAACCAATTTGGTTTTGAATTATGAAAAGTGTCATTTTATGGTAGAACATGGAATAGTACTTGGTCATATTGTCTCTGCCAAGGGTATTGAGGTCGATAAGGTGAAGATTGATGTAATCCAGTCTTTGCCTTATCCTACTAATGTGCGTGAAGTGCGTTCCTTTTTAGGTCATGCAGGTTTTTACCAAAGATTTATCAAGGACTTCTCTAAGATCTCTTCACCCCTATGCGAGCTACTGAAGAAGGAGGTGACCTATGCATTTACTGATGAGTGTAAGAAGGCGTTTGATTGCTTGAGAGAACGCCTGACAAGTGCACCTATCATTCAGGCACCTGACTGGTCTCGCCCATTTGAGATAATGTGTGACGCCAGTGACTATGCAGTTGGAGCAGTTCTAGGACATAAAGTGGGACGTGCCTCCCATGTGATTCATTATGCCTCCATGACTCTGAATGGAGCCCAGAGGAACTAATCCACTACTGAGAAGGAGATGCTGGCAGTTATCTTTGCCTTGGAGAAGTTTAGGCAATATCTTTTGGGAGTCAAGGTGATTATCTATACAGATCACGCTGCTCTTCGTTACCTAATGATGAAGAAAGAAGCAAAGCCAAGATTAATCCGATGGGTTCTCCTTCTCACTGAATTTGATGTGGAGATCCGTGATAAGAAGGGAGCGGAGAACCTAGTAGCTGATCACCTGAGTAGACTCGTACATGAGGAAGATAAGCCCGGAAAACAGAACCCCATTCACGGAACCTTCGCAGACGACACACTCTTTATGATCGAAGAAAGTTCAGGAAGTAACCACCGCCCCGCGGTCCCCATTACCGCGACCCGGCGACTTGTAGCCAGTATGAATCTGGAGGATTCACCGCCCCGCGGTGATGCTCACCGCGACCCAACGTCATATTTACTTGAGAACCAGGAAAGCTCACCGCGGCCCGCGGCGACAACACCGCCCCGCGGCAACATCTCTGGTGTCACACTTTGCTCTGTAGACACTTCTGACTCCTCTCCTCACATAGCCAAGGACGTCTTCAGAATCCGTTCTTTCAGACCGTGGTACGCAGATATCGTGAACTATTTGGTCCGAGAGGAACTACCCCCGGATTACACCAGAGCTGAAAAGGCGAAGGTACGAAGAGAGGCCCATCACTATGTTTGGGATGATCCCTACCTTTGGAAGCATTGTGTTGATCAGGTAGTACGCCGGTGTCTTCCGGACAATGAGGTACAATCTGTCCTTAACTTCTGTCATTCTGAAGCATGTGGGGGTCATTTTGGAGCAAATAGGACTGCTAGGAAGGTATTGGAGGCAGGATTTTATTGGCCACACATCTTTCGGGATGCTTACGCCTTTTGCAAATCCTGTGACCGATGCCAAAGGGTTGGAAATATCACCAGAAGGAATGAAATGTCGTAATCATCATTAATCTTTTGTGAGGTCTTTGATGTTTGGGGTATGGACTTTATGGGACTCTTTCCTAGCTCTCATGGGAATCTTTATATATTACTTGCGGTGGACTACGTTTCCAAGTGGGTGGAAGCGAAGGCCACCAGGACTGATGATTCTAAAGTTGTGGCAGGTTTTCTTAAGGAGAACATTCTCTCGAGATTTGGGATACCCAAAGCTTTAATTAGTGACATGGGTACCCATTTCTGCAACAAGACAGTGACTGCCCTGCTGAAGAAGTATCACGTCACCCAGAGAATCTCCACGGCCTATCACCCTCAAACTAATGGGCAGGCCGAGAACTCCAACAGAGTGATTAAATCTATCCTGGAGAAAACGGTTGTAGCTAATCGGAAGGATTGGAGCACCAAACTCAATGATGTACTGTGGGCATACCGCACAGCTTTAAAAACTCCAATAGGAATGTCTCCTTTTCGGTTAGTTTTTGGAAAAGCTTGCCACCTCCCTATAGAGCTTGAGCATAAAGCATGGTGGGCAATAAAGAAATACAACATGCAACTGGATGAAGTGGGAGATTTCTGGAAGCTACAGCTGCAAGAGCTCGAGGAGTTGCGCCTTGAGGTGTATGAGAACTCGGTCAGCTATAAGGAGAAGACCAAGCAGTGGCATGACAAGCAAATTCTGAGAAAGGATTTTAAGCCAGGGGATAAGGTCCTCCTTTTTCAATCTCGGCTTAAGCTCTTTGCTGGGAAACTACGATCCAAGTGGACAGGCCCTTATGAAATTGTTGAAGTACACCCCCATGGTGCCATCGGATTGATTAACCCCAAGACTTACAACATTTTCAAAGTGAACGGCCACAGATTGAAACCTTATTATGAAGGCTTTGACCCGACCCATGTTGATGCGGTAAGTTTTGAGGCCCCTGAAGCTGAAACCTGATAGGCCACATCCTGCGTCGAGCCAACGACGTTAACCAAGGTGCTGCTCGGGAGGCAACCCGAGGTATTTCCCTTTCTCTTTCCCTCTTCTTTTGATTTCTTCTCCTCCTAGACTTTTTCGTAGTTTCTTTTGCTTTGTTTCGTTCGCCTGCTCCTAACGTTTCAGGTACAAAAGTAAATGAAGGCGAGTTTAACTCCCCAGGAAACTCACGACCGCCTCGCGGTGAGTCCCACCGCCCCGTGATGAAGCCTGGATAATTTCACTCAATCCCGATTTAAAAAAAAAACCTGTTTTGTTTTCAAAAAAAAAATAAAAAAATTCCAAGTTGGATACGAAGGATTTGACGGTGTCAGTTGGATCGCCCCGCGGTCCGGTACCTGTATTTACGTCCATTACCCATTAAACACTCCCGCCAGACCCTAATCCCCTCATTCTTTTTCCTCCATTCTCTCTCCCTCTGTCGCACTCTCCTTTTCCCTCCAAGCCCCAACTCTCCCTTGTTCTACGCTTTGGTTGTGGAAGATACTTGACCCTAATTTCCCGTTCCCATTCCCGTACCACCACATTGCACCCGTTCGACCACCCCATGGTGTTTATTAGTAGAAGGGCAGCGTTCTGAAGTTTTGGCGGTGTGATTGGAGGAAGTTGAGTGTTGTTAGGCTCATCGGAGGCTGAGAGAGAAGTGTCAAACAGTGGCCGCCTCGCGTTGGAATAGCACCGCCTTGCGCGAGTCGTGGTTTTTAATTTGGAGAAGACGGTGAACAGTACCGCCCTGCGGCAGCCCCACCGCGACCCGGCGATACCTTTCAGTGGAAGTATCTGGCCTTGATCTCCACCCCGCGGTGACCCTTTGGTGCCCCCGTCTTTGGTTTGTAAGTCCTCTTTGCCTAGCTCTTTGACCCCAACGTATTCAATAATTGTCATTATGTCGAGAGCTAGGAAGGTTGGCATGACTATAGAGGAGAATAGGGCATATGATGTGGTTGCGGCGAGACCTGTGCACCCACCTCGCTTCTTTGATAGAGGAGCTTTGGCTGAGTTGGGTATGTTGGAGATGACCCAGTTGTGTTTGGATAGGGTGGGAGTGGGTGGCTTCCTGATCAAATGTGCCCCTGCTTTCCCTGAACTCTGCTACCAGTTTATTGCCACTGTGTCAAATTGCCATGCGAGACGCACCATTGATGGTGAAGAGCGTAAATTCCTGGCGGGTATAAAATTTAAGTATGAGGGACGGGCGTACAAAATGCCAGTGGAAGAAATCCGGGAATTGTTGGGAGTGTCGAGACCGCCTACTGCTGGGTGGAAGAAGGGTCCCAACGAGGCGGACATTAGAGAATTCTGGACTACCGCTACGGGCATGTCCACTTATCAAAAGGGAAAGGAAACCAGTAACAAGTTCGTGCACCCTTGTCTACGCTTAGTTTGTACAGTGCTGATGCGGTCCTTTTGTGGAAGTATGGAGGATAGGAAGATCTCCCTGAAGTGCCTTGGTTTATTCTCCCCGATGATTGACCCTTTGGATGAGGAAACTCCTGGTTGGGTTATGGTGTGGTTACACGAGATGAAGAAGATCCGCGGAGGAAAGGCGCGAGATATTGTTCAGGGCGGCCTGATCACCTTGGTTGTTGCGGCCAGGATTCAGACAGACACTATTCCTCAGCCGATTATGCTTGTTCGCTACGACATCCCATGTCTGCGACGGTGTGGTATGCTGAACAATTCCCCAGAGCAGCTCCTATGGTGTTCTTATGGAGGTCACGTGCTACGTCTCCCTCGCCCCTTTGCCTACCCGCGGGACTTCACAGGATGGTTCATTCCGTCTGACGCTGAGGTTATTCCTTCCGACACTGAGGATGAGCCCCAGGCCGCTATTCCTGCTATTATGGATTTTGATCCCCCTGCGTCTGCTGTTGCTTCTGCCTCTACATCGACTTCTGAGATTCCTTGGGATGAGATGTTTGCTCGTTTTGATGCTTTCACACTACGTCAACACGCTGCGAACGAGGAGATGTTGACTCGCCTGCAGACTTTACAGGCCGACATTGCGCGAGATATCACGAGCCAGTTGAGTTCAGCTAAGGCATTCATGCAGGAGCAGTACTTCGGGAGGCATCCACCTCCGTCGGGCTATCCACTGTATCCACCTTTCCAGTGAGTTTATGTTCTTCCTCCCCTATTTCGTTTTGTCTTCGTCTCTACATTGAGGACAATGTGTGTTTCAAGTGTGGGGAGGGATTTAGACTTGCTGCTTATCATAGTTAGTGTACAGTTTTTGTTTATGCATTTCGTATTTGCATTTCAGATTCGAGCAGTTCAGTTTTATATTCAATCTTGAAAAAAAAATCCCTGGGATGGGCCGAAAACCCGAAAGGGTGGTTCAGGTAATAAGCAGGTAGTCCGACTAGTATAGACCGGTGCAAAAATGGACTGGAGTGATGTGAGTACATGTGAGATGTCTAGTAACATGAAATGAGTGGCTAGGTGAAAACCCAAAAGGGCGCCTAGGCAAGATGAGCGTAAAGAAAAAGGAGTGATTTTAGGATCATTCTAGAGGTTGGCGTCATAAGCAGAGGTGATATAAGGAGTTCGGGTAGGTCACTCTGGAGCGATAAGGAGCTAGACGGGTGTTAGGAATAGATTTATCTCGCATCACTTGTTTTGGTTGTCTGGAGCTGATTGTTGAGTTGTTGTAGTCACTGGTATCATGTTTGCTCGCACTTCCTGAGGCCTTGGTGTTTGATGACTGGAGTAGGATCAGTTTTGATTTACTCGGGACGAGTAAAGGTCTAAGTGTGGGGATATTTGATAGGTTCCATTTCAGGCACCTTAACTAGTGATTATTGACGTGATTTAGATGGAGTTTTGGTATAGATTTAGGTTAAGTCTGTAATCCAGAAGAATAGTTGAGAAGTGAAGATATCATAGGATTTACAGCTTAGTGGAGAAGATAGAAGATGAAGACTTGAAGAAGCTGGTCTTGCCGCCCCGCGCCACAAGCCACCGCGACCCGGCGGTGGATCTCAGAGAAGGCAGCACAATTGAAGCCATCGCCCCGCGGTGGAGGTCGACGCCTCGCGGCCAGCAATTCTTTGTTTCCGATTTTAGCATTTTCGGATATTATATTTGCTATTATTTTATTTCCTTATTTTATTTGCTAGGTTAAGTTTCTAAAACCTATTTAAGAATATTTTCTAGTTTTGAGAAGGAGTTCGGTCCTCTCTTTTATTCATTCCACTTCTAGGGTTTGAACGAATGGAGAGCTAAACACCTTTGTTTCGCTAGACAATTGAAGCACTGCAATGAATTGGTTATGAGATTTATATTCCTTGTTCTATATCTTATAAAGTTGGTTTAATTCTCTTAAGCATATTGTCTATCGATTTGTGTTGATTCTTCTAGCGTAGCTAACTAGGTTTTTCGACATCTATCGTAGTGCTAGGATTTGCATATAGGGGTTCCGAGTGCATATCTAGTGGCAAACACGATTGTTGCGTATAGGGATTCCGAGCGTGCAATCGTGAGTGATAATTATTTGCATGCTAAGTAGTAGGGTGTCCTTATATTTGCATGTATCCTATATCCTTGTGTGCATTGCTATTGCTGTGTTAGTGGTAAAGTCTGCCGACAACTGTGAGAATCGGTGGTACTTTACCAGTGACATAGTAATAAGTCTATCGACAACTGTGAGAATCGATAGTACTTAAGATCAGGGTGGGAACAACTATAAGATTGTAAAAAGAACTTGGAACGATAGTTTTCAGTGATCAACCTATTTCATCTGTTGTGTGGATATTTGTCTAGTGGAATACTTTTCCTCATCATATTTCTTTGTCTGTTAAATCTTGCGTCTTTGTTACTTTGCAATTACTCTAACCCCCCCCCCCCATGTTACTTGTCAGTCACACGTTATTGCATACAGATAACCGACTCCCTGCGGGATCGACCTTGACTTGCTTGCTATACTCTTTAGTAGGTGAATTAGGATTTCTTTGACAGGAAAACGACACCGGTTTTCGGCCTTGTCATCCTTCCAGAACCTTGACATGAATCGGTCATCACGATCCGATACAATGGTCTTTGGAGTACCATGCAAACGGATAACCTCGTGTAAAAACACTTCTGCTAACCTATGGGTTCCCCACGTTGACTTGATAGCCACGAAGTGAGCACTCTTCGTGAGCCTATCAATGATAACCCAAATAGCATCTTTCTGACTCTTAGTCTTGGGTAATCCTGTGACGAAATCCATTGCGATATCTTCCCATTTCCATTCTGGAACTGGAAGAGGTAGCAATTCACCACCTGGTCTACGGTGCTCTATCTTGACTTTCTGACAAGTCAAGCATTTCGCCACAAATTCTGCTACATCCCATTTCATGTTGGGCCACCAGAAATTCTTTCGGAGGTCCTTGTACATTTTGCTAGAGCCTGGATGTACAAAGTAGGCTGACGAATGGGCTTCTCTCATTACCAATGGGCGAAGACCATCAACGTCAGGCACACAAATTCGGTTTTGAAACCAAAGTGATCCATCCTCTTGGATCACAAAACCGAGAGCCTTCCCATTCATCACTTCATCACACAGCTTCACCAAGATCACGTCATCAACCTGTTTTTCCCTGATCTGATCAAGAAGTGTAGCTTGGATTTCAAGCATATTCAGGTATCCTCGACTTTGATCGTACAAGATTTCAATCTCGCATGACTCTTGGTTCAGCTTGGTTTGAGCAACGAGTAAAGCCACTACGGTCTCATGCGACGTCTTTCAGCTCAATGCATCTGCTACTATATTAGCTTTGCCCGGATGATACAGTAATTCGAGATCATAGTCCTTGAGTAGTTCTAACCAACGACGTTGTCTCATGTTCAACTCTTTCTGAGTGAATACATACTTGAGACTCTTGTGGTCGGTGAAGACTTGGCATCTCACGCCATAGAGATAATGTCTCCAAATCTTCAGGGCAAACACTACCGCCGCTAACTCCAGATCATGCGTTGGATAGTTTTCTTCATAGGTTTTCAGCTGCCTTGACGCGTAAGCAATAACCTTGCCTCTTTGCATCAACACGCATCCTAAACCACTCTTCGAAGCATCACTATAGACCGCATAATCATCAGTTCCGTCTGGTAGCGTTAGCACTGGTGCGGAGGTCAGACATTGCTTCAATTTCTGAAAACTGGCCTCGCACTTGTCATTCCAAACAAACTTCTTGTGGACCTTGCGAAGCAGACCGGTCATAGGTAGAGCGATCTTAGAAAATCCCTCTACAAACCGTCTATAATATCCGGCAAGTCCAAGGAAACTGCGCATCTCCTTCACATTCTGAGGCCGCTTCCAGTTAGCTACTGCTTCAATATTTTGGGGATCAACCATTACCCCCTTCTCATTGATCACATGGCCTAAGAAAGCCACTTCCTTGATCCAAAAATTGCACTTAGACAATTTAGCGTACAACTCATTTTGTCTAAGGATTGACAACACAATCCGAAGATGTTCCTCGTGAACTTCCTCATTCAAAGAATAAATCAAAATGTCATCGATGAAAACCACCACGAACTTATCCAAGTACTGGTGAAAACATCGATTCATTAAGTCCATAAAGACCGCTGAAGCGTTGGTAAGTCTGAATGACATGACTACGAACTTGTAGTGATCATACCTCGTCCGGAATGCAGTCCTCAGAATATCTTCCTCACGAATTCTGAGCTGATGATAACCAGATCTCAGATCGATCTTGGAAAAGACTTTAGCTCCCTACAACTGATCTAACAGATCATCAATCCTTGGCAAATGATATTTGTTCTTGATCGTGACTTTATTCAACTCACGATAGTCGATACAAAGTCAAAACGATCCATCCTTCTTCTTGACAAACAAGACCGGAGCACCCCAAGGCGATGCACTCGGTCTTATATAACCTTTGTCGAGAATATCCTCTAGTTGCTTCTTCAACTCTTGCATCTCAGCAGGAGCCATCCGGTACGGTGCCTTCGAGATCGGCACAGTACCCGGTTCAAGATCAATAGAAAATTCCACGACACGATGCGGGGGTAATCCAGGAATCTCTTCCGGAAAACATCAGGAAATTCACGAATCACATGAATATCAAGAATTGTTGGTTCATCTTTCATAGGTGAATCCAGATAGCAAAGGTACCCGACACAACCCTGTCGAAGTAGCTTAAACGCAGCCATCGCATTGATAAGCCTGTCGTTATCAGCGTCATTCTGACCCTTAAATTTGCACACGCTCTGGTCCCCAGATGACATCATCACAGTTCTTGCACTAAAGTCGATTACCGCCCCATGACGTGTCAGCGAATCCATACCGAGAATAATGTCGTATGGAGCCATGGCAATACAGATCAAATCTGCCTCGAATTTCTTACCCTGAATGGTAATCGGAAATTCAGACAGACACTTAGTCCCCACTAAGCGTTCACTATTAGGAAGATTCACAACGAAAGGCTCACAAACCTCGTTGCAGACTAATCATAACTCATTAACACAACTCTCTGAAATAAAAGAATGGGTAGCACTTGAATCAAACAGTATGCACACTGAAGTGGAATGAAGGTATAAAGTACCTTGAGTAATTGGAGCGTTAGGTCCATCAGCCTCACGCATCTCGTACAGGCATTGACCCTGACCTCCAAAAGTAGTTGGGGTTTTCCCCTTGTTTTGGGCAGTTGTCTGCACCGAAGGACTAGGAGCCGCTGTCGGTTTGAACCCGGATCGGTTACTCTGATTAACAGACCCCTGTTGTGACTCCGTTCCTTTCTGCTTTCCCTGCCAACAGAACTTCTGCAAATGCCCTTCATTCCCACAACCAAATCATGTCTTTCTTTCCTTAGGACACGCAGTACTTTTGTGCCTAGCAGCACCACAATTATAACATAGGATCAGACTCTTGCCCTGACCCGATTGCTGTGTCGACTCTCCATGAGCCCCACCCATTTTCGCCTTGCTGGATTTAGCAAAGTTAGACGGTGGCGTAGGACGTTTGAATCCACTCGCCTGAGGTTGATTTTGCGTCGACCTCTGGCGATTCTTTCTCTTGGTCGACTCATCCAGAGTCACCTCCAACTTGTAAGCCGCATCCATATATTGCTCCAAGGTAGAGCAATTGTGGCTCAACATCATTGGCTTAATCTTTGGGCTCATCCACTCGTGGAAATGCCAGATTTTCTGTTCTTCACTGGATACTTCCGATCCAGCGTACCGCAACAAGTGATTGAACTTGGTTGCCAGCTCATTCACTTTTAACCCTTCAATCTTAGGGTAAAGAAATTCCTTGCGCTTTTCCTCCCTCATTGCCCGAGAGAAGAATCGGCCAGTCATCTTGGTCTTGAACATTGCCCAATTCAAATCAGGGCTATCAGCAAGACCAGTGTTTTCCCACCACTCACTAGCATCTCCTTTCAGTTGAAGAGAAGCTATGTGCACCTTCTCAGCCTCAGTGCACTCCACACTGCGGAACAACCGCTCCATGTGGGAAAACCAATGCGTTACTTCAACTGGTTCACCCTTCCCATTGAAGCTGTCAGGTCTCATAGAATTTATGGCTTTCAGCGCTCGGCCACAATCATTCTTGCTCCTGACCACATTCTCCTGATGCAAAGGTACATGAGTTTCCTGTTCTCCAACTCCCGGGGTCGCTGAGGATGCCGACACATCTTGCGCCTGAGGCATATTCGGGTGTAGGACATCGTTCATTGCTTGCATGAAAATTCCTCGAATTTCTGCAACGGCCGCTTCATCAAATATCCTTGGAGCATGGCCCTGAGCTGGGTCATTGCCTTCCGGGTTAACATTGGACACAGACTCATGCACATCCTCTGGATTTCCAACATTATCCCTGATTGGTCTGGGGTTGTTGCTCGGCCCAGCACCAGAACGACTTGTGTTCACCATCTGTTTACCGATCAAATTCCAAGGATTTCGTACATTAATATTTTCCAAAATACTTAATGTAATAAAATCAACTCAGAAGGGATCAAACTAGGTAAACTTCATTAGATAAACTTTCAAACTTATACCTAGGGTTTTACAAAAGGGAAATCTCCTGAGCTTCCTGACAAAATTGCTCAGAGAATTCACAAATTTTACCGCATGTACACTGGAGTATTACACAAAAAGGAAACTACTATAGTTACATCGGTTCTTTCTCAAAGTCCCCCGAAACGCTTCCTATATGGCAAGCTGCCCATACAGGGTTTTTTCGGACGGGGTGTAACACCCCCAAAACTTAACTCTTTTGGAAAGGTATTACCGCCAGTGACCCCAGTGTTCCTTACCGAGATCACCCAAGGCTTTACCAAATAAATACAATTTATGAAATGCAATTGATACACAAAGATTAAGCATTAAATTCCAAAACATAACATTGTCGAGGAAATAAGAGTTACGGGATTACAACCCAATCCCGAATAGGTCAAAACATAGTTTAAACCAAACACAGCGGAAGACTATGAAAGTAAGTTACAATCGGAGTTATTGTCCAAAGGATCATAACTTGCTTAAAGAAATAATTAAAACATTCAAAAACCACCGCCGACTTCATAGTCCTTCTAATCTTCTGAGCTACTTCTTAACTGATGTGCCAAATCAAACGGATGACACCAGCCAACCATGCAAGGGAACATATTGGTTGGTTAGTCTAAATGAATAGACTAGCAAGGGAACAAAGCAGAATGGTTCGAAGCAGTTGTATTAAGTTAGACTCTTCGTCCCTCGAATAATAATCGAGTACGCTTGTCAACCACCATACTCCTACTGGAATAAACAAGAGGTATGCACAAGAGAAGATTCTGGAAGACTGAATCTTCACAGAAATCGACTCGAAGGAAGACTCCAACTGAAATGAGTCTTTAAGGAAGCAATGACAAATCTGGAAAGTTACAGAATCATTCAACCATGATTTAAAACTGACTGAGATGCTTCGGTTCACGACCAACCTCATCGCCTACAGCAAATCCAGATTGGAAAGAGAACGTACTACATTCAAGTCAAGACGAGTTTTCCTAGCTACACTGAACTTAGCTGCACTACTCGCCCAAGGTGTATTAATTATGTGCGTCAAGGTAGCACTTATCTGATTTATGTTTCAAAAACACACATCACGTTATAGACTTTTACATGTGTACCCCACCAATGGGACGACACATCTTAGTATACGTTTCGTCGAGAGTGACGTATACCGAAATGTTTGTGACACCAGCTAAGTGTCCTGTCTCTACACACATGTGTAAGAGACCGATCATGATCTTAGAATAGTACCAGATGGGGACGAGCCATCCCGATACCAGATTATAAAGAAACGACTGGACAGAGTCCGAGTAACGTTCCTATCTAACAGTGTTAACTAAACAGTTACAGCACCACAACATTTACAGGATAAATCCACATAAAGGCCCGAAAGGCGATCACAGATAATAGCGTTGTTCTAGCAGATATACAACCTATTATATGATTTTCAAAACAGTTTATCAAAACCATTTCCAGACAAACAGAATATTCATTCCAAATTAATTACTCGGATAAACTACTGATAATTAATGTAAATATGGAACGAAAGAGCAAGATCGAACCGCCACTTGCCTTACTTCGTAGAATAGTCAAAAGACGTCACTGGATTCCGGGATCGACACGGTACAGCTCTGACAGCACAACGACCTTCGAGTCGACCCATAAAAGGAATCCTAAGTTAGATCCGACATAAACAGTACGAATCTAAAAACGGCGAAAGAACACGAAAGGAAAGACGCCACGACGACAACCGACCAAGCCAAAGCCACGAAGGTGTTCTGGGCATTAGCGGCGATCGCCGTTCTTGGCGGCGGTCGCCGTATTCATCACGGCGGTCGTCGTGAAGAACACGGCGGTCGTCGTGAAGAACACGGCGGTCGTCGTGAAGAACACGGCGGTCGCCGTGAAGAACACGGCGGTCGCCGTGAAGAACACGGCGGTCGCCGTTAAGAACACGGCCGACTGAAACGAGAGAAAACTCACCCCAAAACACGAGCGGTTTGGCCTCCTTCGACTTGCTTTGGCTTCTAACCTCCAAGGCTAACCAAAAGCTTCACAAAGGCACTCTGGAAAAACACCAAAACAACACCGGCGAGACCTCCGGTGAGCACAAGAAAACCGGCGAAAAAAAAACTCCGGCGAGAGGCGAATTTGGCAGCGATTCGGGGTTGTAGATGACCCAAAACCCATGCCCAAGCTCACCTATTTATAGGCAAACCCCAAGGAATGAGCTGCAACCCCTCAGACGCGGCAACCGATGCAACGGCGTGCCTCGAACGACGCCGGCGACCATCGGGCAAAGCCCACTGGACAATCACGGCGGTCGCCGTATTTTTGCCTGTGGCGGGCACACGGCGGTCGTCGTAAATGCGGCGGTCGCCGTTGCTAGGCCTGTCGCGGCCAGCTAGAAGCTGACACGTTGACCTCTCGGGCCCAACCACGGCGGTCGCCGTTTCTGAACGGCGGTCGCCGTTTTCCCCTTTTCCCGCCCATTCGGCTTTGAACGAGCATGAAGATAAACCGGGATAAAAATTATCGTACGCAAACGACAATTTAAAATTCAAGGCACCTTGTCTGTATATTATTTCACTGAGAAAAATATTACAGATATAGAGCACATTACAGAATGTCTCAAGCTACCTGAATTAAATCCGACGTACACAACGGGTATTCGGGAAAATTCCATAATTCCCAAAATAACCTTACAAAAATACGGGGTATCACATCTCCTCCCCCTTACAAGAAGTTTCGACCCCGAAACTTAGGTCGAGAATAACTCGGGAAAATGCCTGAGCATATCTGACTCGGTTTTCCACGTCTCCCAAGTAACTTCTTCGGTCCCTGACTTGGACCACAGCACTCGTACCAAAGGTACGATCTTGTTGCGCAATTGCTTCTCCCGACGCTCCAAAATGCGCACGGGCAACTCTTCGTAAGTACCATTAGCTTGAATCTCGATGTCCTCATAACTAAGCACATGAGACTCATCTGGCACATACTTTCTGAGTAAAGACACGTGGAACACGTTATGCACCGGGTGAGCCGATGGTGGCAACGCCAAACGGTACGCTAGAGATCCCACTCTATCCAAAATCTCGAATGGTCCCACGTAGCGAGGGTTAAGCTTCCCACGCTTACCAAATCTGAAAACTCCTTTGGAAGTCGACACCTTGACAAAAACCTTGTCACCGACCTCGAACTCGACAGTCCTGTGCTTCCGATCTGCGTAAGACTTTTGTCGACTCTGAGCGGCCAACATCCTTTGTCTGATCAAAGCAATGTCTGAAGCCGTCCTTTCGACCAACTCTGGTCCAAGCAGAATTTTGTCGGCATTATCGTCCCAACAAATCAGAGATCTGCATCTGCGACCATACAAAGCTTCAAACGGAGCCATCTTGATTGTAGCATGCCAGCTATTGTTGTATGTGAACTCAATCAGACTCAAGCTGTCCTCCCAGCTAGTCGGACGATCGAGCACACAAGCTCTAAGCATATCCTCTAGAGTCTGGATGGTCCTTTCAGACTGGCCATCTGTCTGAGGATGAAATGCTGTACTGAACCTTAACTCGGTTCCCATAGCCTTATGAAGTTCCTTCCAGAATCTTGACATGAAACGGCCATCTCGGTCCGATACAATGGTCTTAGGAATGCCATGTAAGCGGACAATCTCCTTCTGGTAAACTTCGGCTAGCTTCTGTGTTTCCCATGTGGTCTTGATGGCTATGAAATGAGCACTCTTCGTAAGCCTATCCACAATTACCCAGATAGCATCTCTCTGACTTCGAGTCTTGGGTAGCCCAGTGACGAAGTCCATGGAAATGTCCTCCCATTTCCATTCTGGCACGGGGAGAGGTAGCATCTCACCACCTGGTATGCGGTGTTCGATCTTGACTTTTTGGCAAGTTAAGCACTTTGCCACAAAGTCTGCTACGTCCCACTTCATGTTTGGCCACCAAAACTTCTTCCTGAGATCCTTGTACATCTTGATAGAGCCAGGATGCACAGAATAAGCAGATGAATGAGCTTCTCTCATCACCAACTGACGAAGACCTTCTGTGTCAGGCACACAGATCCGATCCTGAAACCAAAGTGATCCATCATCCTGAACCACAAAACTGGGAGCTTTCCCATCCATCACTTTACTGCTTAACTTTACCAAGATGATGTCATCGACTTGCTTTTCTTTGATTTGATCCAGCAGTGTAGCCTGAATCTCCATCATACTCAGGTACCCTCTATGCTGGTCATACAAGACTTCAATGTCGCATGACTCCTGGTTTAGCTTGGTCTGAGCAGTAAGCAACGCAACCACAGTCTCGTGCGTTGTCTTCCGGCTTAGCGCATCAGCTACTACATTAGCCTTGCCCGGATGATACAACAACTCCATGTCGTAGTCTTTGAGCAACTCTAGCCAGCGGCGTTGTCTCATATTTAACTCCTTCTGAGTAAATATATACTTGAGACTTTTGTGGTCAGTGAAGACTTGGCATCTTATACCGTAGAGGTAATGCCTCCAAATCTTCAGCGCAAAGACAACCGCTGCTAACTCAAGATCATGGGTCGGATAGTTTTCTTCGTAAGTCTTGAGTTGTCTAGATGCGTAAGCAATGACTCTGCCCCTTTGCATCAAAACACAACCAAGGCCACACTTGGAAGCATCACTATAGACCACATAATCGTCATTCCCCTCTGGGAGTGCTAACATGGGTGCCGAGGTCAACCGTCGCTTCAACTCCTGGAAACTGACCTCGCACTTGTCATTCCAGACAAACTTCTTGTGGACTTTGCGGAGTAGATTGGTCATCGGTAGAGCAATCTTTGAAAATCCTTCTACAAACCTTCTATAATACCCGGCAAGTCCAAGAAAACTGCGCACCTCCTTCACGCTCTGGGGTTGTGTCCACTTAGCCACCGCTTCAATCTTTTGGGGATCAACCATAACCCTATTTTTATTGATCACGTGGCCTAAGAAAGCCACTTCCTTCATCCAGAATTCACATTTAGACAATTTAGGATAAAGCTGATGTTGTCTAAGGATCGACAAGGAAATCCGTAGATGTTCCTCGTGGACTTCTTCATTCGGAGAGTAGATCAAAATGTCGTCGATGAAGACCACCACGAACTTATCCAAGTACTGGTGAAAACATCAGTTCATCAAATCCATAAAGACAGCTGGAGCATTTTTAAGCCCAAAAGGCATTACTACGAACTCGTAATGACCATATCTGGTCCTAAACGCAGTTCTAGGAATGTCCTGCTCACGAATCCTGAGTTGATGATATCCAGATCTTAAGTCGATCTTGGAGAACACCTTTGCTCCCTGCAATTGGTCCAACAAGTCATCAATCCTAGGCAAAGGATACTTGTTCTTGATCGTCACCTTGTTCAACTCTCGACAGTCGATACAAAGTCGGAACGATCCGTCCTTCTTTTTGACGAATAAAACCGGAGCACCCCACGGCGATGCACTCGGCCTGACATAACCTTTGTCAAGAAGATCTTCAAGTTGATTCTTCAATTCCTGCATCTTAGCTGGAGCCATCCGATACGGGGATTTGGAAATCGGCGCCGTACCAGGCTCGAGATCAATTGAAAACTCTACGTCACGATTTGGGGGTAATCCTGGAATTTCTTCCGAAAAGACATCCGAAAATTCCCTAACTACAGGAATATCAAGAACCTCAGGTCCATCCTTCTCAGGCGAGTCCAAGTAGCAAAGGTACCCGACACATCCTTGTCGTAGTAGCTTAAACGCAGCCATCGCATTGATCAGCTTGCCGTTATCAGCGTCATTTCGACCTTTGAACTTGCACACGAATTGGCCCCCGGATGACACCGTCATTGTTCTTGAACTGAAGTCGATCACCGCCTTGTGATGCGTCAGCCAATCCATACCGAGAATAATGTCGTATGGAGCCATGGCTGTGCAGATTAAATCTGCCTCGAATTTCTTACCCTGAATGGTAATCGGAAAGTCGGACAAATGTTTGGTTCCCACCAAACGTTCTCCATTAGGAAGATTAACGACGAAAGGGTCGCACGAATCATTGCACACTAAGTCTAACTTGCTAACACAGCTATCCGAAATAAAGGAATGCGTAGCACCAGAATCAAACAGAATGCACACTGAAGTAGAGTGAAGGTATAGAGTACCTTGAGCAATCGGAGCGTTGGGTCCATCTGCCTCACGCATCTCGTACAAGTGTTGGCCCTGACTTCCAGAAGCAGCTGGGGCCTTTCCCCTGTTCTGAGCAGTTGTCTGCACTGAAGGGCTAGGAGTCTCGACAGGCTTAAACCTAGGTCGGTTGCTCTGATGAACTGACCCTTGCTGCGACTCTACTCTCTTCTGCTTTCCCTGCTTGCAGAACTTTTGCAGATGACCATCACGTCCACATCCAAAGCATGGCCTCCTCTCCTTTCGACACTCAGTGCTCTTGTGTCCAGCAGTACCGCAGTTATAACACTGAACTGAACTCCTGGTATGCCCTGACTGCTGAGTCGATCCTCCTTACGTCATCTCCGTCTTAGCTCTGCCGGATTTGGCGAAGTTAGACGATGGCACAGGGCACTTAAAACCACCTCCCTGGTTCTGATTCTGCATCGACTTTTGTCGATTGCGCCTCTTGGTCGACTCCTTGAGAGTTACCTCCAGCTTATATGCACAATCCACATACTGCTCCAAGGTAGAGCATGTGTGGTGCACCATTAATGGCTTGATATCCGGGTTCATCCACTCGTGGAAGTACCAGATCTTTTGAGCCTCGCTGGTGATCTCGGCAGTGGCGTATTGTAGAAGATGGTTGAACTTAGATGCCAACTCGGTCACTCTCAGACCATCAGTCTGAGGGTACAAGAACTCTTTATGCTTCTCCTCTCTCATAGCACGAGAGAAAAAGCGATCAACCATCTTGGTCTTGAACATCGACCAAGTCAACACTGGGCTCTCAGCCAAACCAGTGCTCTCCCACCACTCGCTAGCCTCCTCCTTCAGCTGAAGAGATGCGATATGGACCTTCTCGGCTTCCGTACACTCCACGTTCCTGAACAGCCTCTCCATATGGGAGAACCAATGAGTCACTGCCACTGGCTCCCCTTTCCCGTTATAGCAGTCGGGTCTCATGGAAGTAATGGTCTTAAGAGCGCGACCATAGCTGTCCCTCGCCCTAACGGCAGTCTCCTGAATCACAGGGTTTCTGGGTTCCACAACATCAGGAACCGCTGTATGAATAGGCACTTCTTGTGCTTGAGGCGCACTTGGTCTCAAGACATCTGTAATAGCCTGCATCACGATCCCACGGATCGCCTCAACAGCTGCAGCGTCAAATAACGTCGGCGCCTGGGTCTGATCCTGACCTCCACGCCTCTGCTGGACGCGAGACTCAGACTCGTGTTCATCCTGAACACCTCTTCCTGCTGGTCTGGGGTTTTGGCTGGTCCCAGCACCAGCTCGAGTCGAGTTTCTTGTGCTTCTTGGGTTCACCATCTGTTTACCGATCCAATTCCAAGCATTCAATACATTAATATTATGCAACATACTTATGCAATATATCAATGTAAATAAATCACTTAGAATAGATCAACTTGGCATTTTATAGATGAACCTTCGAATTCTTACACAAGTTACACATAAGTTTATCATTCGAGCATTAGGACAACATTGCTCGAAGATATAAGTGTTTCTCAAAGTACTTGCCGCAATACTGAAATATTACACAAAGTACAACTTGGAATACTAAGAAACGAACTACTACGATAGGCAACGCCACTCCTCCTCAAGGCGTTCCAAAATGTCTCCCATACGACTGGCTACTCGTGCATGGTCTCTTCGGGCTAGGCTCACCATCGAGCTCTGGCGATGGGTTTCGCACCCTGCTTGACCCTGAAGCACATAGTCCTAGCTCAGTCATGGAAAAGTATGGGTCGTCCATGGCTGGTCCTTCTATTCCAGCCCTCCTCTGAGTACTGGCGATCAGCTCATCCCTCTGACGCTGTTGTTCTACGGAGATTACCTCGCTCTGGCGGAGAATCTCCTGCAACTCGGATTCCGACCTCCATCTCCTTGGAGTAGGGATAGGCTGAGATTCCCTGTCACTTCTCCCAATACCGTACTCGGTATACAGTGCCTCCCAATCAGCTTCTGACATGGGTGCGTACTCTGGCACTGGTGACAATCTTGTACCGGGCTCCTGAATCTGCCCTCCAAGGTCCAACTCTGGATCCTCTTCTGGATCATCCTCTATGGGATCCTCTTCCTCGGGATCATCCTCGATGGGATCCTCTTCCTCGGGATCATCCTCGTTGGGATCCTCATCCTCGGAATCATCCTCGATCATCTCCTCGTCCTCGACAGGATCTTGCTCAAGCATCTCCTCTTCCTCCTCCTCGTACTCGATCTCCTCGAGAATTGGTCCTAGTAGAAAGTCGTCTTGGTAAACCCCTTGTTCATACCTTGACAACTCGTCTTCCTGCTCACATTCCTGTACTCCCTCCACCCCTGGTGGTGGCACAGGTGCATGTCTAGGGACCATAGCATTCCTGGCTACAAGGACAACCGACTCGGGGAGAACGTGCTTGACGTCTTCGGGTGGGCTACTCGGGCCTCTAACCTCGAAACATCACTGAGGTAATGGAAAGTCTAGCCTTGGCTGATCCGACTTGGCGTCTTCCGACCCCTTACCAATAGAAAAGCAGACACCCATCCTATCGAACAATAAGAAAGGAATTAGTCTTTCTAGACATAGAAGCAAGCTTACTATATCAGACTATAAAAAAGACACGACTATGAACGGTGTTTTTAAATTCTTTTCAGAATGAAAATTCAGAGCCCTCTTTAAAGCATTTTGAAAATGAATAACTGGTTTATAAAAATTCCAAATCCATTTTAAAACTTTGTCTCTGATACCACAACTGTAACACCCCCAAAACTTAACCCTTTTGGAAAGGTATTACCGCCAGTGACCCCAGTGTTCCTTACCGAGATCACCCAAGGCTTTACCAAATAAATACAATTTATGAAATGCAATTGATACACAAAGATTAAGCATTAAATTCCAAAACATAACATTGTCGAGGAAATAAGAGTTACGGGATTACAACCCAATCCCGAATAGGTCAAAACATAGTTTAAACCAAACACAGCGGAAGACTAAGAAAGTAAGTTACAATCGGAGTTATTGTCCAAAGGATCATAACTTGCTTAAAGAAATAATTAAAACATTCAAAAACCACCGCCGACTTCATAGTCCTTCTAATCTTCTGAGCTACTTCTTAACTGATGTGCCGAATCAAACGGATGACACCAGCCAACCATGCAAGGGAACATATTGGTTGGTTAGTCTAAATGAATAGACTAGCAAGGGAACAAAGCAGAATGGTTCGAAGCAGTTGTATTAGGTTAGACTCTTCGTCCCTCGAATAATAATCGAGTACGCTTGTCAACCACCATACTCCTACTGGAATAAACAAGAGGTATGCACAAGAGAAGATTCTGGAAGACTGAATCTTCACATAAATCGACTCGAAGGAAGACTCCAACTGAAATGAGTCTTTAAGGAAGCAATGACAAATCTGGAAAGTTACAGAATCATTCAACCATGATTTAAAACTGACTGAGATGCTTCGGTTCATGACCAACCTCATCGCCTATAGCGAATCCAGATTGGAAAGAGAACGTACTACATTCAAGTCAAGACGAGTTTTCCTAGCTGCACTGAACTTAGCTGCACTACTCGCCCAAGGTGTATTAATTATGTGCGTCAAGGTAGCACTTATCTGATTTATGTTTCAAAAACACACATCACGTTATAGACTTTTACATGTGTACCCCACCAATGGGACGACACATCTTAGTATATGTTTCGTCGAGAGTGACGTATACCGAAATGTTTGTGACACCAGCTAAGTGTCCTGTCTCTACACACATGTGTAAGAGACCGATCATGATCTTAGAATAGTACCGGATGGGGACGAGCCATCCCGATACCAGATTATAAAGAAACGACTGGACAAAGTCCGAGTAACGTTCCTATCTAACAGTGCTAACTAAACAGTTACAGCACCACAACATTTACAGGATAAATCCACATAAAGGCCCGAAAGGTGATCACAGATAATAGCGTTGTTCTAGCAGATATACAACCTATTATATGATTTTCAAAACAGTTTATCAAAACCGTTTCCAGACAAACAGAATATTCATTCCAAATTAATTACTCAGATAAACTATTGATAATTAATGTAAATATGGAACGAAAGAGCAAGAGCGAACCGCCACTTGCCTTACTTCGCAGAATAGTCAAAAGACGTCACTAGATTCCGAGCTCGACACGGTACAGCTCTGACAGCACAACGACCTTCGAGTCGACCCATAAAAGGAATCCTAAGTTAGATCCGACATAAACAGTACGAATCTAAAAACGGTGAAAGAACACGAAAGGAAAGACGCCACGACGACAACCGACCAAGCCAAAGCCACAAAGGCGTTCCGGGCACTGGCGGCGGTCGCCGTTCTTGGCGGCGGTCGTCGTGAAGAACACGGCGGTCGTCGTGAAGAACACGACGGTCGCCGTGAAGAACACGGCGGTCGCCGTGAAGAACACGGCGGTCGCCGTTAAGAACACGGCCGACTAAAACGAGAGAAAACTCTCCCCAAAACACGAGCGGTTTGGCCTCCTTCGACTTGCTTTGGCTTCTAACCTCCAAGGCTAACCAAAAGCTTCACAAAGGCACTCTGGAAAAACACCAAAACAACACCGGCGAGACCTCCGGTGAGCACAAGAAAACCGGCGAAAACAAAACTCCGGCGAGAGGCGAATTTGGCAGTGATTCGGGGTTATAGATGACCCAAAACCCATGCCCAAGCTCACCTATTTATAGGCAAACCCCAAGGAATGAGCTGCAACCCCTCAGACACGGCAACCGACGCAACGGCGTGCCTCGAACGACGCTGGCGACCATCGGGCAAAGCCCACTGGACAATCACGGCGGTCGCCGTATTTTTGCCTGCGGCGGGCACGCGGCGGTCGCCGTAAATGCGGCGGTCGCCGTTGCTAGGCTTGTCGCGGCCAGCTAGAAGCTGACACGTTGACCTCTCGGGCCCAACCACGGCGGTCGCCGTTTCTGAACGGCGGTCGCCGTTTTCCCCTTTTCCCGCCCATTCGGCTTTGAACGAGCATGACGATAAACCGGGATAAAAATTATCGTACGCGAACGACAATTTAAAATTCAAGGCACCTTGTCTGTATATTATTTCACTGAGAAAAATATTACAGATATAGAGCACATTACAGAATGTCTCAAGCTACCTGAATTAAATCCGACGTACACAACGGGTATTCGGGAAAATTCCATAATTCCCAAAATAACCTTACAAAAATACGGGGTATCACACGGGGTTCTTCATCAGGGTCTGGTGATAAACTTCTCACCCTACTCGACCCCGACAAACACGATTCATCTACTGATCCTGGTGTTCTCGGCCTCATACCTGGCCTGGTAACACTCTAATCATGCTCTCGTAGTCTTGCCCTTCTCTGGGCATACTCCCTCATCTCGTCTAACTGACGCTGCTCTTCGAAAGAGATTTCCTCGCTCTGGCGAAGTATCTTGTAACTCAGAATTCGTCCTTCGCCTTCTTCGGACTTGAAGGGGCGGCGAGTCCTCTGAAGCATAGCGGGAGTCGGTCTTCTCCCTGATGCCATACTCTACATAAAGCGCCTCCCACTCAGCGTCAGTCAACGACGGGTATACTGGCTCAGGTGGCAGATTGGGGTACATAAATTACATCCCCGAGTCCACATGATCCACTAGCAAGTGCCTCAGCCCATCAGGATCTTGACCCTGCTCCACTAGGACTTTCTCGAGGTCCTCTATTGGGTCTTCGTCTTCCTCTGGATCCTCCTCGGGATCCTCTTCTGGAACTGATTCAATCTCAAGGTCGTCTTCAAGATACCCTCTTGTATATTCTGAGGTCTCATCTTCCTCTTCTTCTTCCCCTTCTGGGATCGCCTCAATCATATAGTCGTTGTCATAATACCCTTGGGCATATCTTGACAACTCAAATTCATTTCTCGCATTATACCCTGGCTCCACTACCGGCTCAGCCACTGGAATAAGAGTCTGGTCGAATACTAGCACCACTAATTCTGGAAGTACATACTTTACTTCCTCAGGTGGTCAACTCGATTCTCCGACCTCAAAGCAGCGAAGTGAAACTGGGAAGTCGGGCTCCATAGGGGAGGGGTGGAATCACCTCAGCTTCCTCCTTATCCTTTGGGAGAGAAAAGCAGGCACCCATCTCCTACGGACGATGAAACGAGAGTTAGTCTTTCTAAATATAGAAGTTCGCTTCCATATTAGACTAAAGAAGAAGGCACGACTATGAACGGTTTTATTTCAAATTCTTTTCATTTTTTTTTCCTGAAAATTCAGAGCCCTTGAAAACATTTTCAATTTAAAATGAGTAAATGGTTCATGAATTCCCAAACCCGTTTTAAAACCTTTGGCTCTGATACCAGATCTGTAACACCCCAAATCGTAACCCATTTGGAAAGGTATTACCGCCAGTGACCTCGGTTTCCACACGGAAGCCACCCCAGGCTTTACCGGTTTAAATACAAATCATAAACAACAATCATGATGTAAACACCAAAATCTTTGGTTAAAACATATGTATGGGGATTACATCCCAATCCCCATAGGACAAAACAGAGTAATCAGCGGAAGTCTTTGCAAAGTATAAATACAAGGGTCTTGATCGTAATGATCACCCGCCAAGGATCGCAACCTGATAAATCCATTAAAACACCGTTTGCTTTTATAGTCGTTCTAGCCTTTGTTTCTCGGGTTCTTATCTGATGTGCCGAATCGAACGGATGACACCAGCCAACCATACAGAGAACAATTACGGTTGGTTAGTCTAATGAAAGACTATATAAGGGTACAAAGCAGAGTGGTTCGAAGTAGTCGTATTAGGTTAGACTCATCGCTCCTCGAATCAAAACCGATAACGATAGTCAACCACCATACTCTACTGAAACATATGAAGAGGCATGATCAAGAGAAGATTCTGAAAGACCAAGTCTCACAGAAATCAATCCCAAAGAAGACTCCAACGAATTGAGTCTTATCGGAAATATGACAAATGTTGGGGAACATTAATTAATCATACAAGCGTTCAAAAACGACTTGATGTTTCGGTTCACGACCAACATCACCGCTTAATGCGAATCCAGATTGGAAAGAGAACGGTACTCTGATCAAAGTCAAGACGAGCTTTCCTAGCTGCACTATTCCCTAGTTGCACTACTTGTCTGAGGTATATTAATCATGTGCTACGACGGCACTTATCTTATTTAAATTCCAAAACGCGCATCACGTTATAGACTTTTAAATATATGTTTCACCATGAGGGACATATATTGAGTATATGTTTCATCATGAGGGACATATAGGATATATGTTTCGCCATGAGGGACATACTCCTGAATGGGATGAATCCCAAGATTTGTAGCATCAGTTAAGTGTCACCATCTCTATACCCGAGTATAGAGATCGGTCATGACCCACCAAATGGTTTTTGGATTTATCACCCTTTCCACCATTAATCATTATTAAGAAATGATTGGACCTCGAATAGTCCATCGCTCCTACGAATACTCGTGCTAACTAAACAGTTCAACACAGTAATAATCATATCAAAGCCCTCTAGGCTAATATCATAAATATATATCTATAATAGCGTTGTTATAGCAGATATACAACCTATTATAATATCATATTCTTTTCACATCATTTATCAAACTATTCCCAACAGAATAGTAAATCATCCCAAATTAATTAACAATTAAACAATTGATAATTAATGGAAATATGGAATGATAAGCAAGAGCGAACCGACACTTGCCTTAGATCAGACGAAAGCTTTAACAAGCTTAGAGACAACGGTTCCTGAGTCTGAAACTGGGACAGATCCTGGATATTAAATCCCTCTGAAACGACCCATAACAAGACCCTAAGTTAGATTCAATATCTACATATATGAATCTAAAAGAATAAGGAAGGAATCAAAGGGGTCAAGCCTCGCCCAAAGCCAAACACCCAAGAACACACACCCCGGACAAGGCTCACCGCGGGTGCGGTGGAGCCCTTGCCGCGGGTGCGGTCAGGCGCCAGTGGCGAGCTTTTGACAGCTTCGATGGCGAACTCACCCAATTTGATTCATTCGCCTTTGATTCGTTTGTGGTTCGATCCCCAAGCTTCTTAGGCCTTTGAACACCACTTAAGATCACCTTTGTAAACACTCAAAGGGGTTCGATCTCTTCTCAAACGAAGCTCACAAGCTTGACAACAATGGAGATTTCAGAGAATTTTTCAGAGGAAGAAGATGGAGCTCATCCATGGCTTCTCCTCCTTCTTTTATACCCCAAGCATGGAGCTTACTAACCAATGACGCCAAGGAGGAGGTGGCCCAACCAGATAGTCAGCTAGAAGGCCAACTAAGGTGAGCTACGGCCTGCGACTTATCGCGATGACGTCGGAGCTGACGATGGCCGCGGGGTGCGGCAGGGTGCGGTGGCCGACTTCGTGACCGCCTCCAAATTTGGCCTTCGCCGCGGGTGCGGCCACTTGACCGCGGGGTGCGGTCAAGGCCCTTTTTGCCCCCTTTTGTCCGATTTGTCTTATTTACCAAGTGGTTAGATATTTTTAACCCCGGGTTAAATATATTCGTACACGAATGACCTTTTAACCCAAAAATACATTAACTGTATTTTATATTACTCAGGAAAATATTACAGAGATCAAACATCTCATAGAATATCCGTACTTCTCTGAATTTAATCTGACTTGTAATATGGGCATAAGAAAATTCAAAATTTTCCTTACAAAATGAGGGATATTACAACAAGACACTGAACAACCAACAACATCAAGTGCAGCTCAAGGCAATCAGCAAGCAGTAGCATCAAATGGAGCAGAAGGCAGTCAACAATAGATCATCATAGAATAGTACTTTAATATGCTATTCTAGCATGATCTATGAATAGAAGGCAAGCTACATATTTTGTGATCTTAGAAATTTTTGAATATAACTACTTTTTTGTAAAGGTTTGTGGAACCTAGATACATGTTGTCATATGAAGCTACATATTTTGGGACTTAGCTTATTCAATGTATGAACTTTGATTTTCCTTAATTTAAGTAATGCAGTGAAATAACATGAATTGCATCCCACTAATAAGAAAACTTCATCCTTAATTATGACAGTAAAATAAATTAAGCATATTGCAATCTCAGATGTACCCATAAACCTCACAGACACAACCCAATTCACATACCACTAACATACTTATAAGCCTCAATCAGTCACAAAGCAACTGGTTTCCTATAGCATATTAATGCAGTGAAATAACATGAATTGCATCTCAGTTATAAGAAACCTTCATCATTGATTATGACCCTAACAGAAATTAAGCAACAAGCAATCTCAGATGTCCCCATAAGCCTCACAGACACAACCCAATTCACATACCACTAACATGCTCACAAGCCTCAATCAGTCACAGGGCAACTGGTTTCCTATGTCATGTTAATGTAGTGAAATAACATGAATTGCACCTCAGTTACAAGAAATCTTCATCATTGAATATGACACTAAAAGAAACTAAGCACATAACAATCTCAAATGTTCCCATAAGCCTCACTAGCACAACCTCATTCACATACCAACATCATACTCATAAGCATCATGCAGACCTAAATCACACAACTTCAAATAGAAGCTTCACAAGTTTTTTTCAATGAAAATTCAGCAAGGCAATAATGTGCACATGGGCTATAGAGAATAGAAGGTTCAAAATTTCAGAATCCAATGGGTTTACATCTCAACTAATAGAATTACAAGGATTTAACATACCAATCAATAGAATTACACCATTTAAAGCACACAATTTAAGTCTCAGTTGTCCTCAAACATCACTGACAAACCCCCTTTATAATCAACTCAAACTACACCAGGGACCAGCACAAATTCATTCCAACATACTCACACAACAACTTATTAACAGTGCCATCATCTCAAAGACCAACACATCAAGGGATAGTAACATAAATATCCAACAATATAATTATCCACACAATCAAACTCTCATTCAAGCTCAACATCACACAACAGTCAAGTTTTTCTCAATTCAACACCCACAGAGCATGGTTATCCAACCAATCAAAGTCTCATTCAAGCTCAACATCACACAACCATCATACACATAGTCATAACATAAGCAGAAATATCCAACAGTATAATTATCCAACCAATCAAAGTCTCATTCAAGCTCAAAAGGGGACAGCAGTCAAGTAGTTCATAATGCAACACCCACAGATCATACTCCAAACCATCATACACATAGTAATATCATAAGCAGAAATAGAATTAAGAGGATTAGGGGACTTAGCTACGCATCTTCTGCAGAATCGGGCATAACATCATCCTCTGAATCTAGAACAACTCCATCTTCAACAGGATCAACAACAGGATCAGGGGACTGAGATGGAGCTTTCCCAGAATCACCATCATCAATCAACTCAGCCAGATCTACCAAGCTTCCCTCCACAGACGACTCCTCACTTCGACGTGGGTTGTATGTGTGTCGCCCTTTGCATTCACCAGGCCACTCACAATGTGGATTTTGGGAGCAGGAGTAGCTACCGGATTCAACCGATTCAGGGGAACTTTGGGAATCTTTGAAGATTTCATCGGCACTCATCTTGAACAAAGAAACAAAATCTCAAGAGACAGAAGCAACCAAGCAACATACACCCAAGAGAGAGGCTCAGTAGCAAGAAGAATGAGATTAAGGACGAGAAATCAAAGTGTAACTCTGGATTTGAGGATCTAACCCAGAGTTGCCAAAGATCTACACTTTTAGGGTTCTTGGGGATGAAACAAGATCTGGATAAACAGCAAAGGAACAAGCCTCAATCGAGTGAGATTAGCATGGATTGAGAGAGAATAAGAGAAAATAGGAGAGATTGCAAGTCAAATTGAGAAGGAGACGAACTAGATGATGAATCTGATTTTAGGGTTCTTGGGGAGGGGATGGGTTTTCAAAAGAACAATTGAGAGTTTGAGAGAGTGAGGAGTCAGAGAGAATGAGAAATGGGAGCGTGTGAGACTAAGAGGAGTATTAATGGAAGGGTATTAGTGGGTAATTTCGAGAGCTCCATCAGGTTATTTTGGTGAATTTCCACCCCTAAATATGAAAAAAAAAAATCAGAAATGAGAATATGATTTTGGGACACCTTAATTGAAAAATGGGAAGATAATAAAGGGACAGAGGGAGTAGTAGATTAATTAAAACTTATAGTATTTGATTTCAAATTTTATTATAATTATCAATTAATAATCTGATATAACTTTTATGTGAATTAATAAAGGAAAGTATTACATCATGATATACTAAATCATATCAATCAAATTATAAAGATTTTCCTAAGGTTTAAAATTGAAAACAAATATATAAAGTATTGATATTAAAAATTAAAATTAAATTATGTGAAACATTGTGGCGATGATACGTGGCATAATTTAGGGGTGACATGTGACTAAATGAGGTTCTATTTAAATATATATTTATATATAGTAGATTAAAAAAACACAAAAAAAAACTTACATATATGGTCGTATCTTAAAGGGTTCTAGGTACTATTTTCCAGGAAATTGAAAAGTATTGGGAATTAGAGAAATAATGTTTGATTCAAATTTAAAAAAAAAAGATGTATTTTGTTAAAAATATGAGAAATTAGAATTGGAGGAAGTAAAAAATTCTAGGAAATTATATTCTCATATCTTATATGGTCTGAAAACTGAACCAAACATGGTAAGCTGAGCTACTTGGAGGGAAAATTGCAGTTTGTGGGGATTAAAGTACGAATCAAACAAGATACATGAACCCTCACAAAATTAGTTTGATATGGGGGGAGGGATTATTCAAGTCATTAATTATAAATGTAATGGTTACGACTTGAAATCCCCTCACATAAAAAATAAATATACAGCTGTATTGTAGAAAGTGGACCAACTACTCCGGTTGCACACGCATTATATATAAGAGAGCGTCGGCCTCCAACTAGTTTTAGGGTTTTCATTTCATTTTGTTCATTAATTAGTATACGCACACCAAAAACAGTCTCTATAGTGGTAGGAGAAAAGGCTGAGGGGAATGTTGGCTGGCTCGAGGTCATGGATCAGCTAGGGTTTTCTTATGTATGTATATTTTTGGGGGAGAAATGAAAACCCTAGCTAGCTAGCTAGATGCATGATTCTCGGACCAGGCTTCATCCCTCTCAACCCCCTTTTTCCTCTTCAAAACCACACCGGATCCATCCTTTTCGATCTTCAGACCGTTTCCCCTTTCTTTTCGGTTTGATATTTAAATCATTACAATAAATCTAAATTTATGTGTTTCCTGATATAATATATTTTTCTTCTTCTCATTTTGTCAACTATTTATATGTGCAGTGCAGGTTTGGCATCAACGCCACACTCGCCATACATCATTCCGTTATGTATGAATCTGATGATGATGGTATATAATATTATAATCCCTAATTTCTGCCTTCAATTCATTTCCTCCCTTTTTTACTTCCTTAAGTTGAATAACATTTAGTTCGTGATTTCCTTATGTTTTATGTACCCCAGCTAGTTTGCCTTTCTTTTTTTATTTGGAAATGGTAAATATATATTAGTGTCCTTTAATTTACTCTTGGACTGTATCTCTTTGTTTCGAATCTTTAGTTCTCTCAAAAAAAAGTTGGAGGAATCAATTACAATTAATGTAGTATGTTAAGCTGTTAAGTCTTCTCAGCTCACATCGATCTGGTCATGAGTTCTAATCCTTATCTTCCATTGTAATGGCTTAAGTGTCTCATTTGGACAAAAAAAATGTAATACGTTAAGCTTAGTTAACACAAATTAATTTAGTGCGTGCACCTTCTTAAGTACATTGATTACTTTGTTCTTCTCATTACTGCATTGGCTAGCTACGCTCAGAGTACCCTTTTGGAAGAAAAAAAGTGTTTTACGCGTTTACACAAATTGGAAACCATATTTCAATTCGTTTTCGTTTCATAATGTGTATACAATGTATTTTACAACTAATATACATATACTTTCAAACACAATAATTGCAAAATACATATTGCTGGCATGAGGTTCTGTGAAGACAAGACGAGAAATCAAACATGGAATACGGAGAGATGAATCATTCACTAGCTGTAATTCTGTTGAAACAGAATTAGTTGAGCTTAAGTATTTCCACTGTAAATACCGACTTCCTTTCCTGTTGTAGTTAATTAAGAGAGTTATTTAGTTCTATCATTGAGAGTATGACTTCAGGTTGATCATGAGAAATTCACTTAGATTACCATGACAAAGCTGTAATTTTGATTAATTTGACTAATTATTTCATGTTACAGACAGTACGGGAAGAGATTGACTAATTATTTTATATTATTTCGAATATCATTTCCCAATACATGCATGTCAAACATGTATTGGAAAATGATATTCTTGAAATAATAAGATAGGATATTATTAGTATATATATGGTTCATCCATCATTTTTTCTTCATTATGCGTGGCTACATTTATTTACATGAACGGATATTACGCTGGTTGATTTAAAAATACAAGTTATTGCATGTGAAAAAGTTCCCTGAAATGAATTATTAGTACTCCGTACTTGTAAACAATTAAAGATGGATTCGATCCTGAAGGAAAAGACACCATCAAAACGCCATACATGTGCACAACAAGTGTTACATGACAAAGAGGACTCGCCCGAGTCATATGTATAGTACAATCTTACTATTAATATTAATCTATACTATAGTTAATTATTAAATTCAATGAAAAAGGTAATAATATATACAAAGATAATGGCAAGAATATATGTCCTGGAAATTGGTGGAACAGGCTGTCAACGTAGCTAGAGCGAGCAAGTTACTTGAAACAGAATTCAGACCAGTTAAATCAACCCAATTTCCACGAGACCATAAAATTCAACAAGTTAATTCCAAACTTTGTCATAAAGTAGTCCGTATTTTGTATCTAATTAATTACGGAGTAGTTAAGCACTCAAAACCAAGAAAAAAGCTGACAATTTTGACTGTTTGATTTTATAGCTGGAGAGAGTACTACTCTACTGATTTCCAATTCCACGTGACATTTATTAGTCAAAAACTGAAACTCCAAAGCAGTAGAAAAAATGTCTGGGTTCTTTACCTTGTAGCCTAAATTTGTTAGAGCATTCACAACTGAGGCTTATTCAAAGGCTTATTATATTTTTTTTTATTAAAATATTGTGGATGTTGAATAAGCTCGTGAATGAGGCTTAAAATTCGGCCAAATATTAAGCCCCGTCCCCTCCGGCTTATGTTAAGGCGTTGTTTGGTTTTTGAATTTTAAAAATCGGAGATTCGTGAAAACAAAAAAAAAAGGCTGGAAACGAGCCAAAACGACGCGTTTTGGCCATAAAAGGGCCAAAACGCGTCGCTTAAAGCAAGTAGCCAAACGGCTACTTGCTTTAAGCAGCGCCACGTGGCGCCATCTTATTGGGCGCGCGGACGCGGCCCAGATGGCGCCACGTGGCGCGTAATCGGACGGCCAACGATTTTCGCTGGCCGTCCGGTTTTAATATCTTAAAATCGAATTATGTTTTATATGTTACATTAAAAAAAAATACTATAATTCTAATTGTATTTTTATCTATCCATAGACATCCATTATGACTATGCAATTATTCTTTTTGATATTTTTTATTGTATTTTGTATATTATTAATTGAAAAATAAATAATATTAATATTATTTATGGTGGTTTAAATATAAAATTATACTAATTTATTTTATTTACATTTAAATGAAATTATGGATATTTAAAACTATAAAAATATACTAACTAAGATTATTTAGACAAGTTTTAAATATCAAGAATATATTAAATATTTAATATAAATAATATATTAAATATTAAATATAAATAATATATTTAATATTTAATATAAAGAATATATTAAATATAAATAATATATTAAATATTAAATATAAATAATATATTAAATATTTAATATCAAGAATATATTAAATATTTAATATAAATATTATATTACATATTTAATATCAAGAATATATTAATATTTAATATAAAGGTATAATTGTAATTTGATATAAATAAAAGGGTATAATTGTAATTTAATATATTCCATAAGTCCCTTATTACTCCACTAAAATTTTAAAATGAATGGGACTTATTAGAGAGATTTATTGACAAAAAGCCTCCAATAAGCCCCTTCAATAAGCCCCCCATTAATGGTGCTCTTAGGCTTTGGTAGCCACTCACTCCCACTTCATTTGGTATTTGAATTCAATCTTTATTTTGGGTCATCTTCTCGCAAATTGCAATAATCCATCGAAATTCAGTAACAGATAAAATAGTTACTTAGGATCCGTTTGAACTCTAAATAAAATACATTAATATACATTATCTTATATTTTAAATTGATGATTTAATATAATTTAATATAAAATAATACATTTTAATATATTATTTTAAAAAATCCAAACAGACCCTACCCCTATGACTTCTCCCCATTTATATAGGCCCTTGTTATTTCACGCACGGGTAAAATTTCTATTTCACGCACTGTTTCATACGTGACGTATCAAATGAAGCCGCCCGTGACGAACGAAAGCACTCCGTCCGTGACGGACCACAGTAAATCGTCCGTGACGCACCAACTCCATCCGTGCGTCATGGATGAACATTCTGATCCGCGACACGATTTTGGAATCGACATAACTTTTGATTCCCTAGTCCAAACGCGCTGAAATTTGGAGGAGGTATAGTTGACATCTTGATCTTTAATCTGACGTTGGAATTATTCAATTCGGAGTTACGTATAAAAAGTTATACTTCTCCAAAGACAGGACAAAGAAATAGAGATCTCTTAAGCGCCAAGGCAAGTAGAGATATCTCAAACCATTAGAAATAAGGGATACGATTGCTTCAAAACAAATGGGAAACATTTGACAATCGAGATGGAAGAAGCTTTCTATTATCTTTATGTATGACCAATCTTATCAAAAACCGGTTTATCTAGGTCTTTGTTTTGAATTACAATGCAAAATCTATCAAGTCATATAATTTAAAAACTGAACATAATCAGAATAAATTTATAAACAATTACTTTATTGATGTTAACATCAATAAAAGAAACTTAATTTAATGTCTTGGTTCATCTGTGACGGACGAAACATGTTCATCCGTGACAGACGAAGCATTTTCATCCGTGACGGATGAACATGTTTCTTCCGTCACGGATGAACATGTTTCGTGTGTCACGGATGAACATGCTGATCCGCGACACGATTTTGAAATCGCCATAACTTTTGATTCCCTAGTCCAAACGCGCTGAAATTTGGAGGAGTTATAGTTGACATCTTGATCTTTAATCTAACGTTGGAATCACTCAATTCGGAGTTACATAGAAAACGTTATACTTATCCAAAGACGGGACAAATAAATAGAGATCTCTTAAGCGCCAAGGCGAGTACAATAGCATTTAAGTCGGATTACAATAACATTGCAATCAAGGATCACAATAGCATTACAATGTGCGAGTACAATAGCATTTAAGTCGCCTTGCGACCTCGTCTCTTTCTTGTAGAAGAAGGTTCGAACGCTATCAGCTGATAAACGAATGGAGAAGTATCTCTACTCGCCTTGACGCTTAAGAGATCTCTATTTCTTTGTCCTGTCTTTGGAGAAGTATAACTTTTTCTACGTAACTCCGAATTGAGTGATTCTAATGCCAGATTAAAGATCAAGATGTCAACTATAACTCTTCCAAATTTCAGCGCGTTTGGACTATGAAATCAAAAGTTATGGCGATTTCAAAATCGTGTCGCGGATCAACATGTTCATCCGTGATGGACCAAATGGATCCATCCGTGACGGATCAAATGGATTCGTCCGTCACGGATGGATCCATTTGGTCCGTCACGGACAGATGCACATGATCCGTGACGGACAAACCGGTGCGTGAAATAACAATTTTGCCGGTGTGTGAAATAGAAATCGTGTTTATATAATGTATTAAGGTGTTACGCCAAAAAAATGAAAAAGAATAAATGAAAGCATTATGAAGCAACTGAGATAGGTAAGCTTTTGTGACCATTTCATAGGCAGGATTCGTGATGTTAGTGAGTATCATGTTAAACTTACAGCATTAAAAAAACAAACTATATGCCGCCGCATCAAAACTCTCACACTATATGTGGGAATGTTGTAAAAGCTCTAGTGAATTTAGGGGCCTATTGGGGAACCAAAGAGCCTGTACAAAGGGCACGAGGATCTCAACTACAACAACTGCCTATATGCAAATACCTTTTTTTATCCGCTGTACTTTTTTTTTTCTCTCCCCAGAAAATTGCGGGTTTTTACCCAAAACCGAGTAGTTGTAAGAATGATGGGTGAATTTAAAACCAAAGCAGGTGGCAAAACTTTAGGACTAAGAGAGACGGATTGCCATCTGTTGAAGGAGCTCTTGCTTCTGGGAAGCCTTGATTATGTCTTTTCTTTCTGCATCCAGCAACACTTCTGTCATGATCGCCAGCGCTCGCCCTCCTGGTTCCTCTGTTGCCTTTCTTAACATGTACACCTGATGGTCAAATAACATGTTTCTTTACGTTTGATGTAAGCCTATAACATATAGGCAATAATGTTTTTTTAGCTTTTATATTGTGATGTGCAAGGGGTAGATAATGGTTGTGGAATTCTGGTTCATTAAAGTACCTGTCCGTGATGAGTTATTTCGAGACAGCCAGGCTTCTGGATAAATGGTTCTCCATCTATTTGAACAGGGAATCGACTAGAAGTATGTATTCTTATGACATTACCCTGGGCTAACCGTCTTGCTTGAGAAAGCCCAACCTGTTGCAAAAATAGTTGTTTACTAGAGCCTTAAGGGTGTATGGAAATTGACAACTGACTGAGGAAGCTGGAGCATGACTATGCAAGTTTAAGAATACCATAATGTCATAATTAGTACCTGTAGCTTGCCAAGTTGCCATGATCCAGAGACGCACACAATCTCAAGCATTTTATCATGCATTGACTGAAGACTGAAGTCATCATCATGCTCATAATCATTTTGCCAGAGATTAACACCACCCATATAACTCCCAATATTTAAAATAAGTAGACCTTCTGCATCCTGGAAAGAAGAGTGTTTCATTGTCTCAGCAAAAAAGACAAATAAGAGAAAGGCAGATCTCAAAATCTATCACATACCTTGGGAATCTGGATGTCTTTTCCATCAACTTCAAGATAAACTTGCCATGGTAAGTCAGCACAAGCTCTGTCCATAATGTCCCTTGCACCTTCTTTAGCATAACGCAATTTGTTCACAAACTGTAAAGGAGGTTCAGTTAGTTAGAGGTCCAAAAACTATTCATACTCAACTCTACATCCATCATCCCTATCTATTGGCTATAGCCTATAAGCCCACTAGCCAATAACTGACATTGAGACCATTTTCTGATCACACCTTGAGGGTATTGGACATGATAAAAAGACAGTTAAACACTAAGAAGCAACACAACATAAGTTCTGATAGCACAAGCCACAAGGTTCCACTAGGGACGCATATAAAAAGGGCGAGAAAATGGTTTGCTGGTGACTGCATTTTGTTAAAACTGTAATAACAGAATATGTTACGCTACCTGACTATAGAACTTTTCAGGATTTCCCTCTCTGCAGATATGAAACTCATACGCAACCTTCGCATCACATCCAATGCCTGTAAATTTTCAACAAAAGTCCTTAAGTATTAAGCATTAATTCCAAATTAGTAAATGGTATGGACTTCTGAATACCTAAATAGTTCATCATGTATTTTGAACGAGTTTTGCTTGAAACACAATCAAAGCTTTCTTCTTTAATTTCAACTCTCCAGCGATCTAGCATTGCTACAGCAGCACGACTAACATCATGCAATATATTACTCAAACCATGTCCCTTTATATTTGAGAAACCTCCTCCCCATCCTAAGACCCTGGACAAATCATTTCCTGTGCCCAAAGGAAGAACAGCTACAGGTGGAGGTGACTCAAATTTAAACTTGTCTATTGCATCAAGGACCCATGCAACAGTACCATCTCCACCACAAACAAGAACTCTAAAGTTTTGCACACTGCTGAACAACTTCAATCCATCTTCAGGGCCCTGATAAGAACTCAGTTCAAACACCTATCAAGGAACATCGACAAGATCAGTGAAGTCCTCATACAAGTACAGAACATGACAAATAACTCCTACAATTTCAATTATAATGACTACAAGGCTCAAAATCTCAGTTCAAGAACCTATCAAGGAACATCGACATGATGAATAAAGTCCTGAAGCAAGTGCAGAACATAAAGAAAAAAACTTACACTTGCGATTAGAATGACTAAAAGGCTCAAATAAATCAAGAAAATATGATAAAGGAAGTGTAACAGCAGATCCTAAACATAGGGTTAATATTTATGATCTCCTCTAAGGAATGCAAAAGCTGCTGAATCATCCTAAGCATGCACCATGTGCTAAAATAAACAGACCAGATAATTACCTGTACAGGATTCAAAAGCGTATTAAGGCGCCTCCTAAGAGACGATCCATTCTGGGCACCACTCTTGGCATTGATGAAAACCAGAAGAGGCATTGCATCTTTTGGCAGATCTACCAGTTTGTATTTCTTCACTTGACCATATGTAAGTGTTCCACCCTTTTTCTGAACTAGTCCTTGATGGGAGACCTTAAGTCCAAATGCTTTTCCATTATTTGACAAGGAGTCCATATTTCTGTCACTACTACATCTCTCAAAATTGGAAATACCGTCAAGAAGACCTAGTATACCGGGAAACTTGCTGCTAAATGCACGGGTGGATCCTTTCCTGCGGTTCTGTCTTCTTCTAATATGTCCAAAGACTGGAGATGCTATATTCTCCTCACTAATTAAAGGTAAAGTTCCACCTTTTAGAGGTTGCTCTTGTTCAATTTCCTTTACACAGAGAGGAGATAGAATTATCTTTCTAAGAGGACCCAAATCACAAGCCTGACCAGTTTCTTCTGACAGCTTGGCATGGCATTTCACATGTATCAGTCGCTGACACCAAAGGCAGTGCCATGCTGGAGAAGCATCAAGGAGAGGGACACCACATGGGTCATCACAGTAAAAACAAAAGGCAGATGTATCAGGATTATCATCCATGGTAACCCATCTTTCTGACCAATGGTGTTGCACTTGGCTGTAACCAGCTTGTGCAATACATTTGCAGTCCTTTGTAGCTAACTGGGAGCAATAGAAGTGAGCTGCTACACCACAAACAGCACATCGATGTACAGGGGTGTGTACCACAACTTTAGTACCCAAGTTCTGTGTAAATGTGAGGGAAGTCAGGCAAACACAACATGTAGATGGCTGTTCAATATCACCATACTCTTCTATCCAAATATGCCGTGAAAAAGGGACATTTAGTTTCTTCCATGCTTTTTTCTTTGCTCTAGCGGCAGCTTTAACCCAGTTAAGAGATGTTTTCTTCTGCCATTTGGCTAGAGTGTATATAACGGCCAAAAGGAAAAATGACCCAGGAAGTAGCCATCTTAGAAGAATAGGACTACAAGCATTTAATAGAGCGGGTAACCTTGATAAATTGAAAACCCCAAGACCGACCATTTTGTTTCTTCTTTTTGTTGTTTCGCATGAGCAACAACCTAGAATTTCAGCATTTAATATCATAGATTAGTTAATTTACCACGTAGTTTATTAACTTCAACACAACAGCAGACATCTTTCCTCAAAAATAATATATAGAGAAAATGTAAACAAACATACTGTAGAATAGGTGTAAATAAGATAATGAAGAAGATTTAGCTATTTGAAACCATTCACAGCTGATATAAGGCTTAAAATTGCAGAAAAGAGCATTCACCTAGAGCATCCCTGAAGGTTAAAAGACCAAAAGTCTGATACTTAGTTCATGCACTTAGATTAAAAATATATCAGCAAGATATTGCTTAATCCTTGTAAACTTATCATTCACAGTTTTCAAGTCAATAATGTAGATGAGCAAGGGCTCGCCACATACGTTGCCAGCAACACTACACATAATACATACCGTTCATTCTGCCTACTGAATGGTAGTAGCATTAAGAATAAACAGGTGGCTTTGGCTGGGGTGTCAATCATCCCAGTAAACCAGCATCTCAATCCAACAAAGGCACAAGAGCAGCAGTGAACATAAATAAATTAATATCACTGCCACACCATCGCATAATTAAGGTCGGAAACTCTAGCTTCTAAACAAAATCCGTGTGTCCCAAGTACATCTTATATAGAGATACTACTTATTTTGCGCTTTTACCATGTACTCAAACTATAGGCAATGTTTCCATTTCGCTTACATACCTTGAATTTCGGCAATAGCCGCAATACAGTAGATGCAAGACTGAACTCTCTGCTGCAGATTCAACTAAGTATATTGCGTTTTTTTCTCATGAAAAATATTCCAAGAAGACACAGGAAAGGAGAATTTATCCCCAGACAATTCTAAGAAAGGTAAGCACAGCTTCAAATGTTTTCACGAGTAATTTAAAATCCCTAATTCTTTCCTCTTCACCTCTCTCCAAAAATCAAGGACCGATCAACACCAAACCAACAAAATAAGTAATCACAATAAAAAAGCACTGATCAAGAAAACGCGACGAATAAACGTGTAGCCGAAGCAAAGAGCTCGATCTCGACAATCGAAGACGCAATTCAATTTCTCTAAGCAGATCTGACTATAGGAAGAGAGATCGAGACCGAATACACCACAGATTCGAAGCGAAAATAAACGATCGAAAAGGAAACTAACCACAGTTGCGAGGAAACGGCTGAATTGCAAGCGAAGGGGGAGAATATGGAAAGTCGGCTGCTTCGAGGAAACTTCTTTAGAGGTGTTCGTGAATGGGGGAAAGGAGGGAGAGAGAGAAAAGCTGCTACTTTTTCAAAAGCAAGATGACGGTGCGAGTTTCGGTTTTTATATGAGCGGCCGGCCGGAAGGAATGGGCGAATGCTTTCACGACTGAGGAGGGAAGGGAGAGGCGGGATTTTGATTATTATTATTTTTATTTATTTTTTTTTTCTTCGCGCAATAAACACGGATTTATCCGTGTTCATTGCGTAGAGAAAAGGAAAAAATGAACACCAAGTTCGGAGTATTTGGTAATTGTTTAAGCCACATAATTAAACTCGACGTAGCTTGGAACTTGGTGGTCAACGGAAGGGTGAGATTCGAATTTGCGTGCAAAAAATGTGACTTTATCATTTTTTTATGATTTATGAAAGGATTTATTATTTTAATTACGCATTTTCTAAAGATTACAATTAGAAAAGATTCACTTATTATTTTGAAAAAAGATCACGTGAGGATGGGATAATAGGATAGGAATGAGGATGAATCAAGGTCATTCGTTCTTTGTTGTACTCCGCATTTATCTGTCTATTTGCTGTACTCCGCTCTCTCCTTCACATCAACACACCGAAAAAACAAAAACAAATTCCGCCATTCGCAGCCCTATGTAATTTCTCTCTCGTCTGCCGTTCTCTCCCGGCGATCGTCTCTCTCGCTCCTTCACTCGCTTGCCTCTACTCCGACTTCCGATTTATGGGGCGATTACTTTGACAATTCTCAGAATTTCCACTGCGGAGATAGAGAGAGCTAGAGATAAAGAGGAGCAGAATGTCTCACCAACCGCCGACGTCCCAGTTCCACAAATCGAAGACACTCGACAACAAATACGTAAGATCACTTCTTGAAATTTTCAATTTGTTATTGCATTTTCACTTGTGTTCGTTAGCGAATTGATTTGCTTTTGAACGGTGTTCTTGGTTTGCAATAATTTAGATTCGGGCATAATTGGTTGCTCAGTTTTAGGGTTCTTCTTCGTGATAAAACTAATTGTTCTCTCCACAAACTAATCCGTTCGCTCTCTCTATCGGCCGATTGTTTCCGTCTTGCCGCCGGTGTGCTTTCTCTTCTTCGTGTTTGCTGTTTTCGTTTTATTCTCGTCGTTCTTAGTCGACATGGTTACTCCTTCTACTGATTCAGGTAAGGATCTGTAATTTGTTGTTGATTTGTTTGTTGTTTAGGTATTTAGGCATTTAGGTATGTGCGTTTCAATAGAATTTTTCTGTTTTTGGGATTTAGGTATGTGCTTGGTTGAATTTTAGGTATGTGCTTGGTTGAAATTAAGATCTGTGTATTGCAATTTAATCAGATTCAAAATTCACTAAGTTCAGTGCCTCATGCACTTTCTTACTAGTTTATGCATTTTGTCCACTGGTTCTATTTTTATTCCATGCACTTTATTTCAGTCAGTGATATACATAACCTAATCATTGTTGATTGTGTGTCTATTGCATAGAACTAACTACCTCATGCACTTTACTCCATTTGTGCATGCACCTTTATTCATTGGGTCATGCACTTTCTTACAGTCAGTCATGCACTTATAAGCTCATGCACTTTACTCCATTGGTTCATGCACCTTTATTCATTGGGTCATGTACTTTCTTCCCGTCATTCATGCACTTATAAGCTCATGCTCCATTATTAATTTTACTCTTTCATGCAATTGCTTCCCGTCAGTCATGCACCTTTTATTCACTCTTTCATGCACCTTTATTCATTGGGTCATGCACTTTCTTCCAGTTAGTCATGCACTTATTAGCTCATGCTCTATTATTAATTTCACTCTTTCTTTTGTCAGGAGATGAACATCAAATGAAGCATAGTATTATATCTGTTTTCCCAAGCATTACCGCTGAATATATTATTCAGCGGTGATGAAAAGAAGAGGTTGTTGGCCGGTGCAGTGTATGATGTGAGTGTTCAAATTGATGAAAAGAAGAGGCTGTTGGCTGAAGTGATGACAAAAGTGTACTCTTGTGTCGACATTATTGATGATGACATGGACAAATTGAAAGACTTTTTAGCTATTTTAAAGGAACAAAAGGCTGCACTCACAAGGTCACAAGTAGTTGATCCTTCTGCCTCAACATCAGCTAGCAACTATAAGTTTGAGAAATTTGTAGGCCCGTTACCGGATCAAGTGAATGTCCATCCTCCCGAAATGGCAAAGAACATGTTCAGGAAGATGCGCATTAGAAGTGGCCAAGAGGTTGGAATCGAAAATTCCAGGAAGAAGACAAGATTATGTACTCTTTGTAAAAGGTCGGGACACAACATCACGACTTGTCCTCAATATGTTAATTAGGTGTTTCAAATTTTATATGTATTCAGATATTGAGAAATGCACTTATGTATACTCACTCATGCACCAAAATATAGTGACTCATGCACTTTTTATTTCTCTTTTCTGTTTATTAGGTATTCAAATATTGTCCTCAATATTAAGAAATGCACTTATGTATACTCACTCATGCACCAAAATACAGTGAATCATGCACTAATACAGTGACATGTCCTCAATATGTTAATTATGTATTCAGATATTGCGGTGTCACTTCTTATTTATTTCTCTTTTCTGTGTTTGCGAGCCAGATTTATTTATTTTCTTTTTCTGTTGTTTATCGGAGGGAGATAGTGAGGGTTAAGGAGAGAGGTATGAGAGAGAGAAATGAGAAATTGTCATGCACTTTCCACATACTACTCATGCACCAAAATCAATATTCTGTTCCAAGTTCCAACACATTAACTCGTGCACTTTTTACAAATCAACTCATGCATTTTCCACATATTACCCATGCACCAATACAAAATCACTAATTCTGTTCCATGTTCCAACACATATTAAGTCATGCACTTTTTACAAATCAACTCATGCACCAACACATAATAACTCATGCACTTTCCACATACTACTCATGCACCAATACAAAATCACTAATTTTGTTCAATGTTTCAACAAATAATAACTCATGCACTTTTGCATATTAACCCATGCACCCACCTCAGCTTCTGGCCTTTGGATGGACTCCATCCTACGGATGGAGTCCATCCTTATTCCTTCTCTAAGAGGCCTTTCTCACCGGAATTTCACCCTATTATTTTCTACTCCTTTCGTATTAAAATACTTGTTTTTTCAGTCTTAATTTTTTATCTCCATATACTTGTCCTTTTAGTATATTTTACATCTACTTTATATATCTATTTTTATAGTTTTTAACACTTCTTAATAAATAAGAGAAGAATTATTAGTAATTGTATTGAAAAAATAACAAAATAAAATAATAAATAGAGACATATTTGTACATTCCATACTTTTCTTAATATATGTGTAATTGTCCAAAAAGACAAGTATTTTGATACGGAGGGATAACTGTTTGATATTTTTTATACATGTTTTTACTTTTTATTTTATATCCGAAACTGTTACGTTTTAAAGAGTACTAGTTTAAACCCTCGTGCCATGCACGAGTAGATTATTAAGATTATATTAAACATAAGATGAAAGAAGAATTTTGTAACGAATAAAAGTTACATAATTAGAAATCAATGACTATGTGATTAATTAAGAAATATCATATATACGAAAAATAAGATTGACATGTAATTATATTATATTTTTTTGAAATATATACATATCAATAGAAAAGAAGTGGATGAATTTATATATATAAACATTAAAGAAAAAAAATCACTCTAAATATACCAAAAAAAATAATGATTGTACATGTTACTTCACCAATTCTCAAGCACAGCGATTTTTGTATATTTAGAATGAAGTAGTACCCGAAATTGAAATATGAAATGAAATGTACTATTTTTTCTTCAATTTAATAGGTTAGTAAGATACTCTTTGTCAATCTTTCAACAATATCTTATTGATGATATGTTTAGATCTATATTTTGTTTAAACTTATTTAGTTTGTTGATAGAATATTGCTTTTGTTAGTTTTTTTTACTGTTTATAATACAATTCAGACTTTAGACAATGAGATCATATTATTGAAAATAAAATCATATTAGTTTAATCATTGTTTTATTATTAAATGTATATATATGTTTGGGAGTTATATCTATTGTCAATTCTTAATATACTAAATTAACTTAACTGGATAATCAAATAAAGCCTAGTTCATGTTTTTTAAATAGTATATTTATATTTTTATGCATAATTTTTTTATTCATCATTAATTATTTCAAATTCACAAATAATTCGTATTTAAATCCTAAAAATGTGAAATTTATCGATTAAAGATTTTGTTACAATAAAATTTATGTGTGTTTATTTAAATTTTAAAGTGTGAATGCATTGTAAATAAAAAAAATTATTAAAAAGATATGCTATCTAAAGCGTTTACCAATCTTATTGCTATTTTAATATACTAATTAACTTACGTGGTTTTATTTAATTGGCTTAATAGTTTATCACTAATTCGTGATATTTACCAAAAAAAATTAGAAGATATGCTATCTCAATATCTTGGGTTGAGTAACCTAATCTTAGATAATACTTTATATTTTATGTTAATTAACTAAATGATTTTTTATGATGTTAAATATTCGTTAATATTATTGATGCATTAACAAAAATATAAGTATCACATTTCAAGTAGAAAATTACGTTAGAAGTTATTGTAAAGAGAAGTTACTTTGATGAGATTTTGTTGAAGATTTGATAAGATTTTAAAATTTAGAGCTAATTAATTTGAAAATAAAATAAATAATTAACTACAAATTAACACTTCATTTATGTGAGTCCAAAATTATGTTCAATCTCAATCTACCCTTTTCAGAAAAATGTTATTAGTTTCAGTCTACCACTTAAGCATAATCTATGTTATTGATTAATGTTTTTTAGCTTTATCTGATTTTGATATCTTAACGATAAATATATTAGTCAAGTCAAATTGTTTGTGTAGCTTAATTTAATATTTGATATTTTAGTTATGTTCATAATAAATGAAAGAATGAAAAAAAACTAAAAAATATAGCATTAACAACCTCCTAAAAACACTCTCATGAAACATTTCTGGAGGATTGAAAATGATTCATAGTCTCATAATTATTAAAATAATATATTATAAATTCAGACCTATACTAATATAGCCATATAGGTATTAGTTAAACCTATATTATATAGCATTAGTATGAGCTACTATATTACCATAGATTATATATATATATATTATATAATATAAAGTTTGAGTTATGTAGGAATTTGTATTTCATAATTTGTTAAGATTGGTATTTTGTAATTTGTTAAGATTTGTAAAGATAATATTATAATTTGTTAAGTTTTTGTATATAAAGTGAATTAAAATTATGTAAATAAAAAAAAGCGAATAAGAAAATGACACGTAAGAATGATTTGTTAAGATTGGTATTTTGTAATTTGTTAAGATTTGTAAAGATAATTTGTTAATTTGTTAAGTTTTTATATATAAAGTGAAATAAAATTATGTAAAAAAAAGAGTGAATAAGAAAATGACACGTAAGAATGGTAGGTCCAGAATCGTTCTGATAGCTCGAAAGAGGAGAACTTTAATATATAGTAATAGATAGATAGATAGATTAAAATGTAAAAAATAGATATTCCGTATATATAAAAAAAAGCTTCAATGAGAATTAAAAAAATTATAAGCTAGCATATGTCCCCGTGTCTTGTACGGGTATGGCCATATATTTTAATAATGAATTTAAATTTATTTATAGTATGTAAAATATAAAAACTAATTATATAAGAAAATTAACATGATGTATTTGAAGGATAATTTCTTGATTAGAATAATATATAAGGTGTAAGATATGATGAAATTTGAAGGTAGATGTGTGAATTTATATTTATAGAAGAAAATATAAATTAGGAATTTTATATAATTATTAAAAATAAAAATGAACTAAAATAAAACTGCATATTGTATTCTTTATAATGGAGTTTACGGTCTATTCACCCTTATTAAAACATGAACACTAATTAAGTATGATAATAATGTTTTTGGTAAGTGCATATTATATGTATGTTGGTGGATGAACCGTATAACATTAACTATTTACGGATCATCTATCTATATACATATCTTTATAATGGAGTTTACGGACCATTAACGTACATATTATATTATGGACACTAATTAAGTATGATAATTATGTTTTTGGTAAGTGTAGAATTAACATGTATACTGGAAAATATTTTGGGGTGGTAATTTAGAAAATTTGTATAAATAAAAGATAAAATAAATGGTAAATAGAATAAGGGTGAATAGGTAAATGTATATAATTATTTGATAATGTGACATATTTAGATGAGCGACACGTAAGAGTAAGAGGGATAATTGTGGTTTTAATAATAGTATATAGAATATATATAGATAGATAGATAAAATATAAATATAGATATATAGATTTAGATATAAATTAGTTCAATCCTCTAGCATGCAAACAATGATGAAGCTTTCCAAGTCCGCTATCTCTCTATACACATATAACATTATAACCATTAATCTTTCACTTAATGAAGATATCTTTTGATTAAAAAAGATATGCTTAATCTACGTAAATATTTTAACGAACAGTATACTCTTCATTTGCATAGTCTTCGGTTATCTAATGAAGATATTGGCTATTTGATACTTCATTTGCATAGTCTTCGGTTATCTAATGAAGATATTGGCTATTTGTTAGTGATGGAACATTATCTTTCTATCTTATATCTATATAAATTGCGTATCTTAAATGAAAATTTGATACAAAAATATTTATTAATGTCTTATGCATCAAATCTATTATATATTAAAGCTCAGTTTTTATTTAAAGTGAAATAAATAAATAAAAATGAAAAGATGACATTTAAATATGGTGGGGTCAGAATCGTTCTAAGGACTCAAAATGGGAGAGCTTTAATATATAAGTATAGATTGTCGTTGAAATCATATACTACGTATATCAAAACATTTTTTCTAATCGTACATGATAAGTATTTACCTCTGGTTTTATAAGAATTAGTAGTTTAGGATTTTTTAAAATAGTAATTATCAATCTAAAATTCTTGACCGATAGCCTTAGAATTCATTTTTAGAAAGGCTGGTATAAAAATACAACTATTACCGAATATAAAAAAGCAAAATATATGACTTGTAATCATGGAGTTATTTGAAGCTTATAAAATTATCGAAACGATTCGATCATCATTTGAGCGATTGTTGTAGATCTTTTATTGAATTTATTTATTTAGCTCGGGTGTAATTTTTATTTTTTTCAAGATGTTCTATATATTGTCCGGCCATTTGTCACACTGGTATATCGATCTGTACGTAATCACAAAATTTTCTATCAATAGAATCAAAGCACTATTGGATCCGTTGACACACGCCATGCATGTTAGAGAATTGATGAAATTAAGTTCAAGAAACGTCTCGCTATGATTCTTCACCTGTCCCGCAAGAAAAGAAAATTGTAACTTGGACAAGGAGCAATTAACGAATCATTGTACGTAACGTGATATAATTAATTAATCAAGAAAGAAAGAAAGGTAGAAAAATAAAATAAAAATGGGCCGACGTACGTGAAGATTAATTGAAACCCAATATTGTCCATTTCAAAACATTACGCTATATATGTGGGTACGTGCCTGTACACCTAATCGGCCACATCTTGAGCATTCACTAGCTTTCATCTTCATACATGCATCCGTTTCAATATCATGTCCGATTACAGTTGATTTTGTTGTGTTTGATAATCCAGCTTTAATTTTGTCTAAGTGTTTGGATGGCAGGGTGAGGTGTGAATTAGAGATCCTAGTCTAAGGCCAAACCGGGTTTACTAGCCACTCATATGCAACCCCGGTCTAATACCGGTTTGGAGGCATTTGTTGGGTTAAGTGACCTTTGGGCTTTAGTTTGCTACATGTGTTTGTTGGGCTCATTTGTTGCGAGGCCCATCTGGCTTCAACTTCAGATCTGCCTATCTGACCTAGCTATATATGCTCCAGCTTCATCTGTTGATGGGCACTGTAGACTTTACTGCGCCACAGAAAAGAGAGAGAAGAGAAAAAGAGAGAAGAGAAAAGAGGAGAAGAGAAGAGAGCGTCTCCGGTGGTTGTCGCCGGCGCTTTTGGTGTCCACCTTGGTCACTTTAGCGAAGTCTTCGTCGGAAACTTCGTCAGCCTTGAAAGGGGGCAGAATCCCTTTCCACAGTCGTCTTCATCCTCGCTGTTTTCTTTATGTCTCTTTGTGATTCTCCTCAGTATTGTTAGCTAGGGTTTCTGATTGCTCCTCTGTAACCAACACTTGTGTTCTTTCTTTCGATAGTGCATTTGGGTTGAGTCTCCCGTCTCGAGGCTCCGCGGATGTAGGGAAACCGAACCGCGTAAACATCTCTGGTGTCTTCGCTGTCTTCTTCTTGCTTGCTTTCGTTTTGGTTTTTTTTCACTTTGCGATTCAAACTTAGATCTGGCGATAACTTGAGATTGTGACTAAAATCTGGATTACAAATTGGTATCAGAGCTTTTCTCTGGTATTTCTTTTGCTTCCGCTGTGTTCCTGGTGATCTTGCATGCGTTCTTTGTTTTGCATGTGATAGATCTAGGGTTTTTCTTGTTTCTCGTGTTTGGATCGAGCAAGGGATTCCTGTTTATGTGTTTCTGGTGCCCTTTCTTGTCTGTGTGGCTATTTAGGGTTTCTCCAGTTGTTTTTTGTTCTGTGGTTTGTTCGATTTCCTGTTTCTAACTTCTGCTAGTGTACAGGAAGTGATGGGTGAAAGCATTAGGCTGAAGCCATTTGATGGTAATGGCGACTATGCCATGTGGAAGGTCAAGATGAAAGCCATCTTGATCAAGGAGAAGTGCTACCGGGCAATTTCTGAGGAATGGCTGATTGGCACGTCCAATGCAGAGATTAAGGAAACTCAAGACCTTGCTCACTCAGAGATCATGATCAGGTTAACTGACGACGTAGCTCGTCAGGTTGTAAGTATTACTCAACCTAAAGCTCTCTGGAATGCTTTGGATGAACTTTTCTTGCACAAGTCTTTGCCCAGTAGAATTTCTCTATTATGCAAACTGTTCACTTTCAAAATGGATGTGTCCTTGACTGTGAATGAAAATCTTGACAATTTCCTGAGAATGACTCAAGACCTTAAAAGATGTGATGATGAAATTAAAGAGACTCACCAAGCTGTGTTGCTTCTGAATTCTTTGCCTGCTCAGTTTGACATCCTTAAGGATGTCATCCAATATGGTCGTGAAGAATTGACACTATCTAAGATAACTGAGGCTATAACTCAAAAGGATGAAGTTCTTAAGGTTTTTAAGTCTAGACATAAGACTAAATTTGAACCTAAAACTGAATCTAAGTCTGAAGTGTTAATGGCCAAAAGTAAATGGAAAAACCATCACAAGAAGTCTAATAAAGATAAAACTGAGAAGTCTGATGGCAAGAATTTTGACAAGTCTAAAGTGAAATGCTATTATTGTAACAAAGATGGCCACTTTGCTAAAGATTGTCATAAAAGAATTCGTGATGATAAAAACAAAGGGAAAAACAATGTTGACTCTTCAAATGTGTTTGAGTCTCACCCTGAATATTCTCATGAATTGCTTATGGTTGCTAAGAACTCTGCTTGCAATGATTGGATATTAGATTCTGGCTGTACCATGCATGCCACCCCCAATAGGGGCTTGTTTGCTTCTCTGTCTTTATGTGATGGTGGAGAAGTTATGTTAGGTGATCACACTACTCTTATGATAAAAGGTGTAGGAAATATACCTATGAGAATGCATGATGGTAAAATCAGAACTATTCAAAATGTTAAGTGGGTTCCCAACCTAAGAAGAAACTTGTTGTCTGAATCCATGTTTGATGATCTGAATTGTCATATTATAACACATCATGGTATAAGAGATGTCATAAGAGATGGGAAAGTTCTTATAAGAAGCATGAAAAAGGGAGGGCTTTATTATGTTATTTCTTCTCCTGAATTGAATGTTTCTACTGATGTGATGAAAAGTGGCAATTCTGATTATACAAAATTATGGCATGACAGACTAGGACATATAGGCAACACTGGCTTATCTCACTTGTTTAAGCATGGCTTGATTGAACAAGAACCTTGTGTGCTTGAGTTCTGTGAGAATTGCATCTTTGGAAAGAAAACAAAACACAGTTTTAGGAAATCTACCTACACTGCAAGCAGACCCCTAGAGTATTTCATTCAGATCTCTGGGGGCCTGCACAAGTTGATACAATTGGGGGTAGGAAATATTTTCTATCCCTAATTGATCACTTTTCCAGAAAAGTGTGGGTAAATCTCCTAAGAACTAAGGATGAGGCTTTTGACTCTTTTAAATCATGGAAAGTCATGGTTGAGAGTCAAACTGGCCTGAAAATGAAATGCCTAAAAACTGATAATGGTCTTGAGTTTTGCAATCAGTCCTTTGACTTGTTTTGCAAAAACAATGGCATTAAAAGGCATCTCACAGTTCCTGGCACCCCTCAGCAGAATGGTACTGCGGAGAGGATGAACAGGACCTTACTTGAAAAGGCTAGATGCATGTTGATAAGTTCAGGAATGAGACCATCAATGTGGGGAGAGGCTGTAGTTACTGCAGCCTACCTCATAAATCGATCTCCTTCCTCTATAGTGAATTTTAAAACACCACAAGAGTTGTGGACAGGGAAAAAGCCTAACATGACCCACCTGAGACCTTTTGGGTGTACTGCATACTCCCAAATATCTCAAGGCAAGCTCAACCCTAGAGCTCAAAAGTGTGTCATGTTAGGATATCCTGAAGGTGTAAAAGGCTATAAACTATTACTTATACAGCCTAATGGCTACAAAGTGATAGTTTCTAGAAATGTCACCTTTAATGAAAAAGATTTTCACTTCAAAAATAGACTAACACTTGCATCTGAGCCCACAGGTACAAATGAAGACACTGATGGCACTCGAGTCCAATTGGGGCAGTTTTTTGAGCCAGACCACCAGCAGAATGCTCAAGAGGAGGAATTTGACATCGGCTACTCCTCCACTGAGCCTATTGTGAGCTCTGAAGAGCACTCTGAAGCAGGGGAACAACCAGTCACACAAGAAAGTAATGGAGAAAATGCTGGTCAACAACCTCACCAATTAGGTGGGGGAGTAAGTGAACCTTTTAACTCTCCCTCTAATAATGATGAACCTTCTGAAAATGTTCATAGTGATGCCTCTCATGAAAATACTGAGAACATGCCTGACCTCTCCAATTACCAACTTGTTAGGGATAGGGAACCCAGGGTTAGAATACCCAATAAAAAGTTCACCTCTAATATTGTTGAGTTTGCTCTTCTTGTGGCTGATCTGGTTGCTACTTACACCCCTGACACTTATGAACAAGCTGTAAACTGTTCTAAGGCTAATGAATGGCTCAAAGCTATGCATGAAGAAATTCAATCTATGCATGTGAATAACACCTGGACCTTAGTTCCTAAACCCACTCATGCTAGACTTATAGACTGCAAATGGATTTTTAAACTTAAAGATGGGGCTAATGAATTAGAACCTCCTAGATATAAAGCTAGACTTGTAGCTAAGGGTTTTACCCAAAAGGAGGGGGTTGATTATAATGACATATTTGCTCCTGTTGTAAAGTATAAAACCATGCGTCTATTACTTGCTATGACTGCTGTCTTTGATTGGGAATTGGAACAAATGGATGTGAAAACTGCTTTTTTGCATGGTGACTTGAATGAGACCATATTCATGAGACAGCCTAAAGGCTTTGTAGACAAAACCAAACCTGAGCATGCTTGTTTGTTAAAGAAGTCCATTTATGGGTTGAAACAGTCACCTAGACAATGGAATATAAAGTTTGATAATTGCATGAGAACTCTTGGCTTCATAAGAAGCAGATATGACACTTGTCTCTATTTTAAAAATGTTAAAACCAAAACTCCTGTGTTTGTTCTGCTGTATGTGGATGATATGCTTCTTATCAGTAGCTCTAAAGTTGCTATATCTGGTGTTAAGCATGATCTTAAGAAACATTTTGATATGAAGGACCTTGGTCCTGCTCAGAAAATTTTAGGAGTTGAAATCATAAGAGATAGAGACAAGAAAACAATAAGATTATCTCAAGTCAATTATCTGCATAAGGTGCTTGAAAGGTTTGCTATGCTTAAGGCTAAGCCTGCTCCCATTCCCTTAGGAGGGCACTTAGAACTCTCTAAATCTATGTGTCCTTCTTCTGCTGTTGATATTGAAAAGATGAAAGTCATACCTTATGATGTTGCTATAGGTTCTGTGATGTACTCCATGTTATGTACTAGACCTGACTTGGCTTTTGCTATAAGTGTTCTTAGCAGATATATGTCAAATCCGGGTGAGAAACACTGGGCAGCTATGAAGTATGCCCTCAGGTACATTTCTGGTACTAAGAATATGGGGCTGGTATATACTGAGCACACCTCTAGAAATGAGCTAGTGGGGTATGTTGACTCAGATTATGCCAGCAACAAGGATACTCGTAAGTCCACTACCTCTTACTTCTACACTTGGGCTGGAAATTGTGTTTCCTGGAAAGCACAACAACAGACCATTGTAGCTCTGTCTTCAACTGAGGCTAAATACATAGCTGCTACTGAGGCTAGTAAAGAAGCAACTTGGTTGAAGGGCATCTTGTATGAGATAGAGAATAGGACATACTTGCATGTCTTGAACATGGATAGTCAGAGTGCTTTATATCTTTGTAAAGATCCTGTCTACCATGAACGAACCAAGCACATTGATGTGAGGTTTCATTACATCAGAGATGAAGTAGAAAAACAGCAGCTGAAAGTAGTGAAAATTGCAGGTGATGTTAATCCTGCAGATTTTGGCACTAAGGTGGTTCCTGCTAATAAGTTTGTCTTTTGCAGGGATAGCCTCCACATCCATGATGTTCACTGAGATGTGGGAGGGCCAAGGAGAGACGGGGAAAGACTCTAGAAAGAAGTTCCTGAATGCACACGAATTAGAAGAACTATGTAACAGTTTAAAGCTTGGATTAGAAGGGCATTTGTTGTGTTTGATAATCCAGCTTTAATTTTGTCTAAGTGTTTGGATGGCAGGGTGAGGTGTGAATTAGAGATCCTAGTCTAAGGCCAAACCGGGTTTACTAGCCACTCATATGCAACCCCGGTCTAATACCGGTTTGGAGGCATTTGTTGGGTTAAGTGACCTTTGGGCTTTAGTTTGCTACATGTGTTTGTTGGGCTCATTTGTTGCGAGGCCCATCTGGCTTCAACTTCAGATCTGCCTATCTGACCTAGCTATATATGCTCCAGCTTCATCTGTTGATGGGCACTGTAGACTTTACTGCGCCACAGAAAAGAGAGAGAAGAGAAAAAGAGAGAAGAGAAAAGAGGAGAAGAGAAGAGAGCGTCTCCGGTGGTTGTCGCCGGCGCTTTTGGTGTCCACCTTGGTCACTTTAGCGAAGTCTTCGTCGGAAACTTCGTCAGCCTTGAAAGGGGGCAGAATCCCTTTCCACAGTCGTCTTCATCCTCGCTGTTTTCTTTATGTCTCTTTGTGATTCTCCTCAGTATTGTTAGCTAGGGTTTCTGATTGCTCCTCTGTAACCAACACTTGTGTTCTTTCTTTCGATAGTGCATTTGGGTTGAGTCTCCCGTCTCGAGGCTCCGCGGATGTAGGGAAACCGAACCGCGTAAACATCTTTGGTGTCTTCGCTGTCTTCTTCTTGCTTGCTTTCGTTTTGGTTTTTTTTCACTTTGCGATTCAAACTTAGATCTGGCGATAACTTGAGATTGTGACTAAAATCTGGATTACAGATTTGATGTTACCAAGTGTCAACAACGGATCCGATCCTCTCACTTCTATCCATGCATCCATTTTATTACAAAATTAATTAATATATGTGGTCTTTTTAACATATTTGAGATGCACCAAAATATATTTTTATAATGAATATCAACATACAGAAATATTGCTTGGCCTTTTTATTGAAATTTTATCATTCCCAGTAATTTTAAGTAGATCGAGAAGTTTTCTTTAATCTTTATTTTCTAAAACAAATCATTAAGCATTTTTTTCATTAGCAAATCAGTTTTTAGCTATATATAGATCCAACACATTACTGGACACCATGAGTGAAAAGATGCACACTTGACGTTAATCGCGGAGATGTTGACCAAAATGCAATGAAATGAATATTTCAAAGTGACATGTTCTTTGACTTTGTCAAAGGACTGTGCAATAACCGATTTAGACGTACATAGAGTGGTTCTGATTGTTCAATCTAGACGAGAGATTCAAAAACAAAGTGCTCATATTTACAGATTCGGGCCACCCGGAAATCCATATTACTCTTTTATATTTTGATGATATTAACTCTAAGTAGATATGTTCATTTTGGGACTGGACTATAAACCCGAATCGGATCGTAAAATTATGGTTCGGTTCTGAACTGTATATATAACGGTCTAGTTTGCAATCCATGAATTTTCTCATTCACAGGTTACAGTTTGGTCCAGTCTTATTAGACTAATTGAGTATTAGTATTAGTGTGTGTGTGAGTGGTAGACCACGTACGTGTCCCCTATAAATACAAGTTGCAATAACTTGTAACTACTTAATGAAAAGTGAAACAGATTTTCCAGTCTCTCCTTTCTCTCTCTCTCTTGTCCCTTTCTCTGCTCAGCTTGAGCTTCTTCGTCATTTATATGGCTTTCTCCTAGATCTAAGCTTCCTCAATATAATGACATGGTAGCACATCCTCAGGCTAAAAATCCAAAGTTTATAGAAAAAAATTCATAATTTTGTTCTCTTTAAAGTACCTTTTCCACTATACCTCGTCGAAGAATGTCGAATCAAGTTACCTCGATGCAACGACATGGTTCACTCATGGCTTCTGAATGGATTGAGCAAAAAAACTATGTGAAGTCTGATTTTACTAACACCACGCAAGGGATTTGGGAAGAATTATGGATTCACTTTGGCCAATTTAGTGAGGTACAACTGTATGCAGTGAAGAAGGAGTTGAAGGGCTTCACGCAAGGTTCGGATTCAATTCTGGGCTATTACACTAAGATGAAAACATTGTGGGATGAATTGAGCAGTTTGCGCTGGTTACCTTGATGTACTAGCGGAGCTGTGCATGAGTACATCAAGTTTGAGAATGATGAACGCCTTGTTCACTTCCTAATGGGGCTAAATGATGTATACACGACGATCAAAGGTATAATTCTAATGATAAATCCCTTGCTGAGTGTAGCATATATGAAGTGAATCATATCCACATCATGTCACAAGACCAAGCCAAGGCCAAGGGCACACGTCGGACTACGCTCAAGCATAGATTCTTCAACATCCTCGCACCACAAACTGAGCCATGGCAACACCAAACCTTCTCATATGTCATATCATGGCACCATGCCAAATTTCAAGTCCAAAGGAGAAGGAGCACCCAAGGAACTTCTTGATGGTCGCCACAGTTTCGGCCATGTCGCTCACCCGGTGAGCCAAAAGATAGGGTTTCACAAAATCCCTGCACAAACTTGCACGAAACTGACCCGCGACGACTTAATGGGACATCTAGGGACCAAAGGTGGAAGTCCTCAAAGTTTGTCCCCATTTGGAGCACAATTGTATGGCCATGTGCTAGAGGTTCCTAAGGCTTCACACTAGAGACAAAGGCTCCAACACACCTGATCGACATATGTTTTTTTTACAACACACATACACATAATCATTTTAGGAACATTTATATAGGTTTTGTATTACTATGCAATTTTTATTTTATTAAAAATTATAAAATTTGTCCAAACCTTATTCTCTCTCTTCACAGCTCTCTCGTCTCCACATTCTCCCGTCTCCATGTTGAACACGCATAGACATGCTTGATGTGCATGTTGAACACGCATAGACATACTTGATGTGCATGTCGAACAAGCACATACGGACTTGATATACAAAATCAACATGCAAGGACAAATATGATGTGCAAAACCAACATGCACGGAAATAGGTGATGTGCAAAACCAACTTGCACGGACATGCGTGATTTGCAAAACCAATATGCACATCACATGTGAATGTGATTTTCAATACCCTTAGATGAAGCGTGTAATACCCCGTAATTTTTAAGGGTATTTTGAAATTTTATTTTTCTTATGCCCGGATTGCTAGACGGATTTAATTCAGAGAAGATCGGATACTCTGTAATATGTTCTGAGCTCTGTAAAATTTTCCGAGCATTATATAATACAGTTGAGGTGTTTTCGGGGTTAATGTATCGTTAGTGTACGAATATATTTAACCCGGGTTTAAGGAAATTAACCCAAAGTGTTTTCGGATAAGACGAGGTGTTTTTGGCCGTGGCCGCACCCGGCGCCAGGCGCCACCGCACCCGCGGCAAGGCCAGAAACAGAGTCGGTGTCGTCTTCCTCGCTGGCGGTTACTGTAGCGTCTGTTTGGCAGTCCAAGTGGGCTTGCAAGTGGCTCTTTCGCTTTGTCCCCTTGTCCTCGGCTTGTCCCCTTGGAGGTGGTTCGGATTTGGGCTATAAAAGGGAGTGAAACCGAAGCCAAGAGCTCTCTTCTTCTTCCTCCTTTCCTCCTCTGTTTTTCTCCATTAAAGCCGAGCTTGTGAGCTTCGTGTGTGGGAGATTTCGAGTGTCTCTTGAGTTGAGAAGGTGCTCTTGAGTGTTGTTGGAAGCTTTGAAGTGTTGGGAGATCAAACCAAGAATAAATCGAAGCAACGAATCGATTTGGGTAAGTTTTCTCCATGGCCGCTGTCAAGTTCTCGCCTCTGTGCATCCACCGCACCCGCGGCAAGACTCCCACCGCACCCGCGGCGAGCTTGTCCGAGTGTGTGTTTTGTGGTTTGGCTTTGGGCTTGGATCGATTCCTTTGATTTCTTCTTGTATTCTTTTAGATTCATATATAAGTGTATTGAATCTAACTTAGGGTCTTGTTATGGGCCATTTCTTAGGGATTTATTATCCAAGATTTGCTCCAGTTTCAGATCCAGGAACTAGACGTTGCTCTGCTTGGTTCGAGCTTGTCGGATCTAAGGCAAGTGGCGGTTCGCTCTTGCTCATCATTCCATATTTCGATTATTTATCAATCGTTTTGTTGTTAAATAATTTGGGATGATTGTTAAGTATGTTGGAAATTGTTTGATAACGTGATGTGATTAAAAACTGATATTATACTAGGTTGTATATTCTGCTAGAACCGACGCTAGTATATTATAGATTTGTTGTGCAGGTGAAGGCCGTAAGGGTCTTTGATGTGATTTATTGTGTGTGTTTAGATTATTAAATCTAGGATGTTTGTCAGGTAGGCATAAATAGATAGTTGTGCAGGAAGAGCCGTGATGGTTCTGTGTGGTGTGTTTGTGTGTTTAACTGTGCAGTTAGCACGAGTATTCGTAGGGACGATGGATGGAGGTCCAGTCGTTTCTTTATAATAATTGGTGAGTCATGACTAACTTCTATACTCGAGTGGAGTGTAGAAGTGGTGCACTCTGCAGGTGTCACAAACCCCGGTTCGATATGTGTCCCGCGAGTGGCGAGACATGTATGTTAAAAGCTCATAACGTGATGTGTGTGTGTGTGTGGTCATTTAATTCAGATAAGTGCCTGAGAGCACCTAATTAATGAACTTTGGCGAGTAGTGCAGCTAGGCGCTAGTGCAGTTAGGAAAAGCTCATCTTAGCTTAGATCGCTTGTATGCGATGTTGTGGTGCTGTGTGTGTGTGTTTGTTTGTGTTTTCCAACATTTGTCATGTTTCCTATAAGGCTCATTTCATTTGGAGTCTTCTTTTGGGATTGATTGCTGTGAGACTCGGTCTCCAGAATCTTCTCTTGTGCATACCTCTTGTTATTCCAATAGGAGTATGATGGTTGACTATCGTCATCGGTTATTATTCGAGAAGCGATGGGTCTAACCTAATACGACTGCTTCAAACCACTCTGCTTTGTTCCCTTGCTAGTCTATTCATTTAGACTAACCAACCGTTATATTCCTTGCATGGTTGGCTGGTGTCATCCGTTCGATTCGACACATCAGGTGTATTAAAGGTTCGAGAAGGCTAGAACGACTATGAAGATGAACGGTGTTTTCGACAAGTTGTTTTGTCGTTGTAGTTTAAAGTTTTCCGCTGTTCTATTTTGTATTTTGTTAAAGACTTTCGCTGTTGTATTTCTGATTAATTGGGTCGTTTTTTGAATCGTGTAATTCCGCGACCATGTGGTTTAATAAAAGTTATGATTTTAGTATTGTAACTATGTTTAAGACAGTTATGTCGTCGGAAAAGCCTGGGGTGACTTCGGGGTTTACGTCCGGAGTCATCGGCAGTAATGCTTTCAAATGGGGTAAAATTTGGGGGTGTTACAAAGCGCGCGTATGAGCTTTTTATTACTTCATTTGAAGTGATTAAGCCATTAAATACTTGACATTCATACTTTCATATCGAATCATACCATATGATGTATACTACGTAGCTTATCCACCGTGCTTCTATCACTATCGTTTGACATTGTTTCCAATGACACTTTAATAACATGAAGATTTAAAGAGTGTGCTAAAACCCAATTTCTAAATTTTCTTGTGATATTAGGGTTTATGTGATTGAGAAAAAATAAAGACATACATCACTTTTGTCGTTAGGTCTATTATAATGTGTAATTTTTCACTTGACATTAGGGTTAATAATGACTATCACTTTTTACCCAACCTGATAAGTTTTTAGTTGTTATACGAACAATAGGAGATAAATAGCTTACGTGAATGTATTTAAAAAATAACTCGTGCACATCAAAGCCTGATGTGGGTTGTTAGTTTGCTTTAGACACAGTTGATATGCATGTTGGCTTTGCTCATGTACATTTCTATGCTTATTTGAATAACATGTCATCTGATGTCGTGCATGTGCCTTTTTTTTCTTTTAAATTGATTCGTTTATATGTCAACAATGTCTATGATTTTCCGATTTGCTGTCTATGCATTTGTAGTTTGCAGAACCAACATATTTATGCATTTGTGGATTGCATATACATTATTAATAGGGATTGATTTTCATAATTTTCAAAGATTTTAGGTGTTGAATGCTATTAAAAAAACACGTATAAAGTGTATAATCAACGAGGATATTAAACACACCCATAACTTTTTGTTATATATACCCACTGTATGTATGCGGAATGCGGAAGCATATATATTGAGCTACGGATTCGGAATGTGTATACGTCTGTCTGTGCATTCGAAAACCATAGGCATGTGGATGCGCACTGCGCATACATACGCGTATGTATGCGCATTTCGCATGCACATATAGTATCGTGCTGTTAATTAACGTTAACGATCCTGATAATGAATGTTTCATATTTTTTTATTCGAACGAGTTAAGTTTACTATGTTTATTATATAATTTTATGGTAAATTAGTTACTTATATATATAATATGGTTAACTTGATAGTTTGTTATATATTTAATGATTTTTCCAGTGTGTGCTCATTGGTACATGTTAACAAGTTATTTCAAAGTTTTTTTATATCTTTTTACCTTTTTTGTTATGTTACTTTTTATTTGTAATCAAAATTATTTATAATATATGTGCGTAAAACTATAACTTAAAAATTACGTTAAAATTATTTGTAAATTAAAATATAAGGCCAAACACTAAAATTTACATTTCAACCATATCAAAGGCATGGAGTTTGGATCATATGCGGAGCACTCTTACGGTGCGGACGTGCGGAGCATGCACTTTAGGGCCTTATTTGTGCACTTTAACGTCTTAAATATGCACTTTTGTAAAAAAAAAAAAATTTATTTCAAGCATTTTTCTCAATTTTTGGAAAAGTGCACAAATAAGACCCTAAAGTGCACAAATAAAGCCCTATAGTGCATGTCCGCACGTCCGCACCGTAAGAGTGCTCCGCACCGGAACCTTACTCGTATGGTATGTTTCTCAAAATTATATACCTAAAAGCATAATGTTCTTATAGTTTTAACACTTAAATTTATATAGTTGGTAGAATGCAATTGAAAATATAATAAGTAATATATGATTCATGATGTAAAAGTGGGAATATACATATTAAAAACATTTGAAATAAATATGTGATATACTTTAACCACTTTTTTTTCTTCTTTTAATTAGTTATACAATTAATAGTCTTCATTACTAAAATTAAATTTATATGTTTGTTATTCAATTATTTGCATGAAATTCTTAATTTATTCTCCATTTTTGTATACAAATTTGCGAATATTTTTTCAATTCATTGAACACTTTGTTGATAAGGAGGGCAAATATCGATTCATCTTTTACAGACGTAAGAGTCATCTGACTTGCCTACTCTAAAGAATCCCTAATCTCGTGAATATGATCATCAAGCATCAAATGTGCGATAAACACTACCGTATCAAATCCTCCAACTGTTGTCATCAAACACTTCTTCAACACCACGTGGGCAGATTCAACCCTGACAATGTTATTTCCAAGTTTAAGTATATTTGACCTAAAATTAATTGAAACAAACAACTTAGTATTTTTAAAACGCATTATGATATTTGTTTGTCGTTTGTGTGCCGAAATGATGAAATCTATCAGTCCAAGCTCGAACAATAGCCTCCTTAAAGGGGGTTAGTATTGTGTCTTGTCTTCAAGGTATTACATAAGCCCCCATCTATCGCCCCATTTTGTCTTCATTTTTTGCAGACGGTTTCATAACTTGTGATGCTCAACGAGTTAAACAACTCCACACATGCATCAATATGAGAATGAAAGAAATTGTTGGTCACCGTGATTTTTTTAAAGTTTTTTAAAATGGTTAGTATTGTTTGTAAATTTTATCATTGAAGAAAGAAAGCTTAGTCGTTATTACAAAGAGCGGCTTATAATAAAATAATCTCACTTTCACCTAGAGACTATGTACAAGCCTCAAGACTAGTTATTCTCGGTGTTATTTTCTAACCGAGCCTACTCTCAAAAATACTTTTGTATCTACAACGACACATATGTTGATCAATTTTAAACATCAAAAAGTCAGTTATAAAAAATCGGATGGGGTACTAAACAACCATTAAATATATGACAAGCTATCAAGTTAATTGTATTATATGTAGAAGTAACTAATCTTATCATAGGATTTTTATAATAGTATAAGTATAGAAAATTTACCTCATTCGAATAAATTTTTTTGGAATAATCATTATCAGTAGGGTTCATGATGAATGCGTATGATGAAGAACAAAAATTTAGAGAAATTTTGATGATAATAAATGAAAAAAGATGAGCTAGTATGTATATATAGAAAGAACAACAGTGAAAAAAGATGAGCTAGTCTACAAGTAGCTAGTGGAAATCAAGAAGCATCGCGATCCTCGTGCAAGGCTGCATTGGTTGTCGCGGCATTTGCATCTACATTCATGGCTTGATTGTCTCCCTCCTCAGGGTCTTCGATCGGGGGCTCGCCAAAGAGGTCCGTGTAGTCTGAGTAAAGTAAACAATCATGAGGTCGATCTCGCCGAACCTCGCCACTGTTTGTCTGACTCCAATTCTTATTCCCTGCTCCCAGTGGGGTCCCACCTCGTCAGCTATCTTGATCTGATAGTCCTCCGACTTGAGATAATCGGTGACAACGCGTTCTTCCCTAGCCTGCCACTTCTCAACCTCAAGGTTTGATGCATCGCACTGTGTTTGGAATTCGGCTATCTTCTCATCCTTCTCAGACAGTGCGTGCTGTAAATCTTTAACCTTTTTCTTGAAAGACGCATTCTCTTCTTGAAGCTTTATCGTGTTGGAAACGGTCTTGTCACGTTCCGTCGCGGACTGCTCGGCTTGCTTAGTCAATGTTGCCACCTTTGCGCGAGATTCTTTTTCCTCGCGGATTCCTTTGCATTTTGTCTCTAAAGCATTACAGTACGATGTTGTTGCCAGCATACTTAGACGAGCCTACGAAATCAAGCGAGTATAGCAATGTTAGGAAGCAAAGTTGATATGGCAAGATACAGAGGCAGGCGAAAGATCGCGTATCATTTCCATGTATTTCATAGCCTCGAACTGAAGAATTGGCGCGGGCAGAGAGGTTAGCCACTCCTTCTCTTTGGCACACACGTCACTTGGAATGCCTAGCTTATGCATATCCGCCATAGAAGGCCCAGGCGCGGCGAAACTGGTTTTCCCTGAAGTACAAATAAGAGCAGGGTCAGCGCTGCTCTCAAACCTCGATCTCTTGCCCTCACGGCTAGCTTGAGAAGTGTCATCACGCTTCTTGCCGCGTTGATCCGTCCCTACTGTTCCAGATAGAGGTAGCAAGGAATCTGTAGTCTCACGTGTGATCATCGCGTCAGAAACAGAAGCTAGTACTTGCTCCCCTCCGGCCGGGTCATCTGCTGCTCCCATCACTGATGTTGATCGCGATGGAGTTCCCGCGATCTTCTTGGCTCTCTTTAGCAAGAAATCAGATTTCACCATCCCTGAAAATACAGAAGTTAGCTAATACAACGTGTGGAAATGAAGAGCAACAGAAGAACGAATAACCACCAGACTCATCGCGTTCAGTTGAACGCGGCAAACTAAGCCCTGCTTTCTCTAAATTCTCCTGAGTAATTAAGCGCTTGTAGTCAGGAGCATCTCCCTCGTTGCGAAATTGATCTTTGCACGCGTCAATCTCCTTCTGATCTGGCTTATCAGGGCGCATAAAGGGACCCAGAAATAGCTTACAATTAAAAGTTGAACGAGAGGAGCACCACGCTAGGAACCATTTGTCCCTCCATTTGCCCACATTGGAAGGCTTGCTGATGACGTTCAAGGTAGGCAAGCTGAGGTTGCAAAAGCCCTTGTCGTACTTCAGAGTAAAGAGCTTGAGCATGTGTTGCGCATTGGGGACAAGACTGGAATGATAGCATCGCATCGTGTACCCACCAAGGTATCTCCACGCGTTGGGATACAACTGGGTAGGATTAAGGTTCAGAAGTCTCAGGAAATCGCGATAAAAGTCAGGGATGGGAAGGCGAAACCCTGCCTCAACGCTAGCTACAAAGACGACCAAACAGTTCTCGTATCGCGCCATAGAGGTCCCTCCCCTTTCAGGAAGACAAAGCTATGTCCCTATTGGCCAAGGAATCGATCGCGCTAAATGTTTCAAGGTGGAGAGTGAAACACTTGTGGTTGTCCCATAGCTCCGCATGTCGTTGCCTGGATGGTTCTGCATCATCAGAACCTCGTCTGTAATCACCGCGGGAATTGGGGGAGGGTCGACGTTCAAGCGGTGGCTCGCGAAGCTACTCATACTCCGCGATCTCTCCTCTTGGGGATCACTTTGGGAGATGTTTGCCACGGGAGAGTAAGAAACTACGCCCTTTCCTTTCATCTTTTCGACCTGCACCATTCGCCCCTGTGAAGCAACTTTACCTATGGTTTGATGCGATGATTCACTCGAAGATGAAGACGTGGTCTCAGATTCGAGACTCGAGGCAGACTCGTGCTCTCTATACGCATTCTCTACTGCTCTGCCATAGGCGTCGCCACTCCCCGAGTTTGTCTCACTGGACATGATGAGGAAATGTGAAGAGACGATAGCGCGCAAGGAAGCAAGGCCTCTAAAAAAAAGATCGAATAGTTTAGTCACAAGGAATGAAAAAAAGCGCGCACAATCAAGGTAAAATGGATGAGGGTTTTCAAGAAAAGGATGCGATCAACAAGAAATAGAGATTAGTGAAGTGGTTAGAAGATCTGGAGAGGGAATTCAAAAAGTCGAGCAAGAAGAAGGAAAAAAGAAACAGGAGAAAAGAAGAAAGTTCTAGAATAAGGAATAACAATAAATCCCTATGCTTCGCAACATGCAATAGTTCGTCAGATCAAGCCATTCATCCTCTCCCTCGTCACCACCCTCCCCTCCTCGAAAGAGCCTTATCCACCAGTACCACCGCCACTGATATTACCCGAAAGCTTCCAGAAGCACAAGCAAAAAAAAGGGGGAGAAAGAAGGGGAAAAGCAATCGCAAACAAAGGCATTGAAGAATCAAGTGAAAAGTAAAGCACGATTGAAGATTTAAAGGCAATAGAAGTCGATTTACCTGGACGATTTCGAAGAAGGCGATGAAGAAGGAGCTCATGCGGACGGAGAAGCGGCGGGGGAGTTCAAGAGACTCGGAGCGCTACCAAGAAGAGAGAGAAGAAGAAGAGAAGTGAAGGGTTTCCCGGCCCTGACCGCTCTTATATAAGAGAGTAACTGGGCCGAATTACTTAAAGCCCATCGAGCCAAAGCCCAACCTGTGTAGGTGCGATTCCTAGATATACCTCGTGAAGTGAAGGGAATGAACGCGGTCATTAGACGTGTTCTCCATGTGTTGCCTTAGTAATGTCGCGCGCTTATTATTAAGGCAAGGGGCTGTGATGGACCGTGTTTTTCTAGAAAAACTCTAAACGCGTGGTCTGACCGCGTTCATTTTTTCGTCTTACTCCATAAGAAGATCACGATGATCCTTGATCTAACATGATGTTACTCGCCCAATGAAACAAAGCCACGGCTCAACCGCCATTGGACACCGCCTTACTAGCGTCTGGCACGTCGCCCCATGCAGATCATCGACGCGACACGTTGCTCCATGCAAGGCTCCATTGATTGACACGTCTCTCCTCCTTGCCAGTAATCACAAGCGGGACTCAAACACTATAAATAGGCTTGAGATTGCATTTTCTGGGGACCTTTTGTTGGATCGCCCATTTTTTGGGAAGAAAACGAGAAGTCTGTGTATGGTTCTCGTGTAAAGATTTGTTGAAATGTAATCGCCAAATGAGATATCGCGCCAATTATGAATAAAATGTCTTCTTTTCAAGTGTTTTGTGCTTTGTTTAATATTATCAAGATCGCGTTCTGGTTGAGGGATGGTCTATGTCACGACGATTTTATTAGCAACTCAAAAATACGGGAACCATCAGTGCGCATGCGGAATGCGCATACATACACGTATGTCTGCACAGTGCGCATACATACACGTATGTCTGCACAGTGCGCATGCGCGCATTCCGCATCCACATGCCTATGGTTTTCGAATGCACATACAAACGTATACGTATTTCGCATGCATATGTCAATATACATGCTTTCGCATTCCGCATACAAACGGGTGTGTTTAACAACACCCATAATCAAGGATTCAAGGGTCATCTCGTTGTTCAAATTTTGTTAATTAATATGCATTTATCTCAACAAAAATATGGGTATTAAAACACCTTCCTGTTCAACGGAGCCCTATAGTGTAGCAGCACGGTCAGGCTGAAGTGGCGGGAATCTCAAATAATTCTCCGTTTTACTCGGCGTCATTAACTTCACTCTCAAGTCGGCGTAACTGCGTCAGAATCAGATTATGTTCCGCAAAGATACAAGAAATCCAAGAAAAACCTTGCAGAGTAGCAATGGCGGACTACAAACCCTACAGAGACGACGAGGTAGCCAGAGTCACTATTGTCCAAGTCCACAACCCTACCTCAGCCAGGCGAAAGGGATCAGCTACGAAGGAGTGGCTCGTCGTCTCCGAGTCAGGGGAAGCGCACTTCGAAGTCGTCGAAAGGCTAGCGATCATGCGCCGGACTGGTCTCCCTGCTCGCGATCTTCGGGTTCTGGATCCAGCTCTGTCGTATCCGTCCACGATTCTCGGGAGAGAAAGAGCGATCGTCGTTAATTTGGAGCATATCAAGGCGATCGTCACTGCTAAGGAGGTTTTGATGATCAATTCGTTGAATCCGTTGTTCGTCAATTTCGTCGTGGATTTGCAGGATAAGATTTCGTCCAAGGACCAGGTAATCGTGACCGATGTGCGCGCTGCTACAGTTTTGAATTGGACTGGTTGAACTTTCTCCTGTGATGATTAATTGTCTTTTGGTACTTCACATCTCGAAATTTGAAGATTGCTGATTCTTGTATAGTTTAGTTGATGCTGTAGAGTGTAAAAATATTTCTACTACATTCGGGTTTTACTTGTCCCTGGTGAGACCGTTATATAAAAAGCTGGTTCTCAATCATGTTTGCAAATTATTAGTTCTTAAGAGTCAAATCCTGCAATTCAAGATCCCTTGCTAAAAACTGATAGTGAGGTTCTCTCGGGAGGGAAGCTTTCACAATTGATCAATTTAGTATCTGATCTTTTGATTCTCTTTTCTTGTGGTTTTCTATGATATTATTCCTTGTTAACAAATGTCATACATTCTATATCACACTCACACACAGTTGATGCTGTTTTTTCTAATTCACTTTGCAAGGCAATGCCAAACAAAGACATAGATTTCAGGGGAAAGTCAGGAGCTGCTTCGGGTTTTCCCATATCACATAGAAATATCCAGGGCGTGGATCCTACTTCAACTGCATCAGAGGAATTGCTTGATACCAAGGTATTGCCTTTTGAGTTCAGGGCCCTTGAAGCTTGCCTAGAGTCTTCCTGTAGGTGCCTAGAGATTGAGGTATTGTTTTTAGTGGTTGTATACAATATGATCCGCCTTTTCAGTAATGTCTGCCCTCTGCATTTGCCAACAATAGAGTTATGTCTTTCCAGACACAAGCGTTGGAGAAGGAGGCTTATCCCGCCCTGGATGCACTGACTTCTGATATTAGCACACTTAATCTTGAGCGTGTTCGACAGATAAAGAGTCGCTTGGTTACTCTATCTGGCCGTGTACAGAAGGTGTTTGGATTTGATCTCTGTCATTTTAGATTTGTCATATCAATCTGACGGTTTTGGATGCTAATTACTGTAGAAAAACACCTTAGCTTGTCTTTTATTTGCCTTTCTACTTTCCAATTACTACTCTTACATACCAAACCATCTTAGTTTCTTGTGCATTACTAGTGATTTTCTGTAGCTTGAGTTAATAGGACTGTTTTATCATCAAGCATGGATACTGGATGCTAGGTATTTTACAGGTCATGAAGCATTCAAGCCTTTTGTTATTTAAGGGGAAGAGGCTTATTTTCCAAGTTATTTTGCTATCCAATGTTTGTGAACTTTGAAAGAATGATCTAAAAAAGCTTAAAACATGCATTAAAGTCCTTTTTTGTGTCTTAAACTCCCCTTACTTGCTAATTGCTATGGAGGGGCAACACAGAATCCTTATTCAGATAACTGCCCCCCCGCTTCACCTTGGTTCGTGGTTACTAGTTAAGCGGATAAGTGAAATTGGCTCTTTATGAACTCTGAAGTCAACAACTTAGCATATCATAGCTGAACTTATTCTCACAACTTTTACAGGTTTATCTTCTCACCTTCTAATTTGTTGTTTATCTGTTGCTTGCAATCTTTTCTAGTTGCGAGATGAACTTGAGCATCTTCTTGACGATGACAATGACATGAGCGAAATGTATCTAACTGAAAAACATAACAATCAGTCCATAGACATTACAGTCCTAAGAGAAGATGAGTGCAATTACGCATCAGATTCAGAGAACGACAGGTGGTGATCAGCACTGATGTACATTATACAGTTCCCCTTAATGACAATTAAAATTCGGAATCTCCTCATAGAATGATTTTCCTCATTTCCAGGGATATGGAAGAATCAAGATCTGCAAGAGTTTCTTCTTTCTGTGGCTCCAAACCAAATGTTGAACAACTTGAAATGCTTTTGGAAGCCTATTTTGCTCAGATAGATGGCGTTTTACAGAAACTATCCACTGTAAGTTTATAATATTAAGAGTGAGTGAACTGAAAAGTAAGCCATGCCATGGTAACAATTGGATATATGCATTGGTGCCTGTGATTCTGAAGGATGCTAATAAATATTGCACTTGTTCCGATCCTGTTTTGCTGAAGCTTTTGAAGAATTGTGCACATTATTGTCTGATCCAGTGGTTGAATCTAATACAAACTGTAATGTTTTCTGCCTCCACTAGCTGAGTGAGTACGTTGACGACACGGAGGACTACATCAACATCATGTTGGACGACAAGCAAAACCAGCTGCTGCAAATGGGAGTGATTCTCAACACCGCAATCATGATCCTTAATGCTGGGATTGTAGTGGTCGGGTTGTTCGGTATGAACATCCACATCCCCCTCTATGACAGTGAAAAGGACTCACATTTCTGGGCAACTGCTTTCAGCGTCGCAGGTGGTTGTGTTGCCTTGTACCTCATTGCATTTGGTTGGGGCATGAAGAGATCGCTGTTTGCCCTTAGATGAATTTGTGCAGGACCGAACAAGTATGATCAATCTAAAAAAGTTGCATTGAAAGATCTTCTTGAGAGTGAAATGATGAAGGGGGAAGTGAAACGATGTTCCTTCAAAATAAATACATTTGGTTAAAAACAGCATAAAATCTTCTTCTCCTAGTTGGCTGCCCTAGGATATCATTTGTTGAACTCTATTGTCAAAAGTGTGGAAGCAGAGAAATGAGAAACTGTGATTCTGCATCCAAATTCCAAATGGTAAGTCCATCAAAATACACACAACAAGCATATGCTATAATAATGTTATTTAGGGGGCCGGTGTGGTAAACAAACAATTAGAAGATATATCATATTTATACTACCATATATCCTTACACCATCATTCAAACCATATGAAAAATTGGATCCAAGATTGTTGCAAAGATGAATATTTTTATCATGCTAACATGTAAAGATTATGGGTTTGATCGCATTGTGAAGGCTGCAAAGCTCGGATCCTGATATCATAGGTTTCCTCCCCAGAAATGCCATCCCAACCCATTTGCTTCTTCTTCTTGTAGCTCCAGCTCTTGACACGGCCAATGTGGTTCCCACATTTCTTGCAGTTAAGCTTAGTTCTGCGCCGGAAAAGGCCCCATGGCCACGTGAAAACGAAGAGCTCCTCAGTCTGAGCGAACCTGCTCTCGTCGATGCCCTTGTTAAGAGACTTGCTGTATTTGGATCCGATTAAGGTTGTGTCGCGGTTGCAGGAGTTGAGGTTCAGCTCGTACCCACATTGCCCACAGCTGCAAATATAACATATATACTTGGGTTAGATAAGTTTGGTTAAACAATGGTTACATTTTGATTGAATAAAAAGCAAAAATAAATACCAGTAGTTGACGCCTTTGGGAGGAGGAGAAGATGAAGGAAAGGGAAGGAGGTCGTCTAGGCCTTGCATGTGGTGGCGGTGGAAGGACGATTTGTTTGATCCGTGCCCTGTTTAATGGTTATATTGTGGGATAGGAGCGGCTTGATCAGCCGCAACGGCTATATTCTCACGTGTGGACCCATTGTCGGCTTAAGAAACCTTGTGGAGGGCCCAACGCTTGAATAGACACGTTTAGGTGAAATGTTTTTATATTGTTTCAGTTGAGGGAATCGATTAGAGTTTGATGGATAAATTCAGAGCAAAAAAAGGAGTTTGATGGATAAATGTTATCTAACCACACGAATTCATAATCGATCTAATATGTAACTAGTGCACTCATGGTACCGTGCACAGATAATTTTTATTAAAATTATGGAAAGTCTCATGTTAGAATATATATTATGGTGAGAAATGAGAATAAATCTTATTCTTTGGATTATATATAAACCAAAGGCTATGATTAAACTTTTATTAAAAAAAAACTTTTACTGGTCAACGCCGGCGTTGATCCGTAAACGTTTTTTTTTTAACGGCCATTTTTTTTCCAGGCACAATATTTGGCTTGCGACTGTATGTGCATTGATTTTTGCTTGTATGTGCATCGATATTGACTTGTATGTGCATTGATATTGCATAAAATCTGTATAGAATTTTTTACTATATGTGACTTTGTGTATGTGAAAACTCATGTACTTCTCAGCATGTGCATATGTTTTAGCTTGTGTGTGCATAGATTTTGACATATATTTGCATCTAAATTCTACTTGTTTGTATTATTTTCTTGGGTTAAAATATTGTGCATGAGTTTTGGCTTGTATATGCACCTAAATTACATAAATTTTGCATAGGATTTTGATTATATGTGTGACTTTGTGTATGTGAAAACTCATGCACATACATGCAAAAACTTATGCATGCATTTCAGAGAATGTGCATATGTTTTGGCATGTGTGTGCATAAATTTTGACATGTATGTGCATCTAAATTCTACTTGTGTGCGTTGTTTTCTTGGGTTAAAATGTGCAAGAGTTTTGGCTTGTATGTGCATATCCATTGAAGTGCATGTCTTTTTGCTTGTATGTGCATGTAAATTGAACTAGATGTGCATAGAATTTGACTATATGTGTGACTTTTTATAAGTGAAAACTTATGCACACACATGTAAAATCTTAAATACTTTACAGAATGTGTATAGGTTTTGTCTTGTAAGTGCATGAATTTTGAATTGTCTGTGCATCTAAATTTTACTTGTATGCATCGTTTTCTTGGCTTGATATGTGCATGAGTTTTTGACTTGTATGTGCATACCATTTGAAACACACATCTTTTTTCTTGAATGTGCACATGTCAAAACTTATGCACATACAGTGTATAACTCATGCACATTTTCTCTAGAAAACAATGCATATTTTTTACAATTTTTAGATGCACATACATGTCAATATTGATGCACATACAAGTCAAAATGTATACACATGCCATCTCAAGAAAAAAATTAGTCATGGAAAAAAGTTAGGCTGCGAAAAATTCAATTAAAAAAATGGCCGGACAACACCTTATAAAATTTTAATGCACATACAAGTCAATATTGATGAACACACAAGTAACAAATGGTGCACATGCCAGCGCAAGCAAACAGTGGACCCGGGAAAAAATGGGCTGGAAAGAAAAAAAAACTTATGTCGGACAACGCCTTATAAAATTTTGTACAAAGTTGACCGGTCAACGCCGGTGTTGACCGGCTAGTAATCGGTTTGACCGGTTAATTATCCACTTAAATGATAGTCTAATCATAGTCTTTGAATTTTTTCAAATCCAAAGACTATGAGTTATTCTCATTTCTCACCATAATGTTCATTCTCACCGGATCCGCATCCTTAAAATTATATTATAATATAGTACAATATAATTTATGATGTTTTTCTAATAAAATTATATATTGATATATAATATTCAAACTGTGTAAATACTTTAGTATAAAAAATATTAGTGAAAAACGAAAATATAGATATTTAATTTACACATATTATAGCAAAATTTTAGAGAAAAAATAGATATTGAAGGGTTTTTTTCTAAAACATTTCACGTAATACATAAATGAACTTACAATAGAACTATAAAAAATTAATAAAATGTATAAGCTTCTCCTATAAAAATAAATAATTAGCGATAGTGATTATTTGGGTACAAGTTATTCAAAGATAGTTAATGTCAAATTAGCGTATGTATTTTGCATAAATAAATTATAAATGAGTATATAGGGGCGGAGCCATAATTTTATTCTATGAAGACTAAAATCTTATGTGAATAAAATTTTGTGTGACTTAAATTCGACGCGACTTAAATCATGTTTCACAAAAATCAGTTTTATTTTTCATGAAGCTTTTGTTCGTTAAGGCTGGTTGGAGTTATATTTTCAGATGAGATGAGAAGAAAAAAACTTAAGATAATTTTATTTTCGTGGCTCAAATCTGTTAGAGTCAGCTGGAGTTACATTTTTAGACGAGATGAGGGTAAAAAAGGCAATTACTATATACACTACGAAATTCGCCTTTTCGCACTATAATTTTCTAAGCAAGAAGTTTGCGTACGACGTATTTCAGCGCAGAGGTTCAAAAACGAGAAAATACGTAGAAATTTTTAAAAAAATACATTTGTTTCTCTACTCCAGTATCTGGCGTAGGTTTCTTTTATTTTATAAAAAAAACTCTACACCAGTATCTGGCGTAGAGGAAAAAAAATATGGGCGCAATTACAAGTGAACATTTTTTTTTTAAATCTGTATTTGACTCTAGTAATAGACGTTTTCAAGTAATCAGGGTTAAATGGCAATAAATTCGTCTGTATCATGAGGTTTCAATAGGGGTGTTCATCCGGTCCAGACCAGATTTTTTGAAAATGGTGGACCGGACTTTATTTTAAAAATAAATAAATTTAAATTCTTATTTAAAATCTATAAAAAATATCTATAAAACATATATACTCCTAACTTATTAAATTAAAAAAAATATCTATAAAAAAATACATATAAATCTCCAAAAAAAACATATAAATTAAAAAAAAATTAAAAAAATCCGGTCCACCGGACCGGATTTTTTCTGGGTTTGGACCGGACCGGACCAGATTAAGGGAAAACCTTGGACCGGAGACCGGACCGGAATTTCACCGATCTGGTCCGGTCTTTTCCGGTCCGGTCTGGTCCGGTCCGGTTTTTCGGTCCGAGCCGATTTTGAACACCCCTAGGTTTCAATATACTTTTATTCATGTACGTTTCTTCACCAATTCGTTTGATACTAATTGTTTGTTATTCTCGAAAATCACATATAACTATGATTATATCTTATAGTTATATCCAATTTGGTTATATCTTATAGTTATATGATACGGTTATATTCTTTAGTTATATACTATGTTTATATACTATAGTTATATACTATGGTTATATCTTATAGTTATATACTACGGTTATATCCTTTAGTTATGAACTATGGTTATATCCTATAGTTATATACTATGGTTATATCCTATAATTATATACTATGGTTATATCCTATAGTTATATACTATGGTTATATCTTATAGTTATATCCAATTTGGTTATATCTTATAGTTATGTCCTATAGTTATATACTATGGTTATATCCTTTAATTATATTATGGTTATATCCTATAGTTATATATAATGGTTATATCTTATAGTTATATCCAATTTGGTTATATCATATCGTTATGTCCTATAATTATTGACAAGGCCGGAAACCGGTGTCGTTTTCCTGTCAAAGAAATCCTAATTCACCTACTAAAGAGTATAGTAAGCAAGTAAGGGTCGATCCCACATGGAGTCGGTTATCTGTATGCAACTGACGTGTGACTAACAAGTAACATGGGGGTTTTAGAATAATCGCAAAGTACCAAAGATGCAATCTTAAAAACTTAGAAGAAATATGATGAGTGGAAGTATTTCACTAGACAAATATCCACACTGCAGATGAAATAGGTTGATCACTGATAACTATTATTCCAAGTTCTTTTCATAATCTTATAATTGTTCCCATTCTGATCTTAAGTACTACCAATTCTCACAGTTGTTGATAGACTTATTACAATATCAATGGGAGAATGCTATCAATTCTCACAGTTGTTGATAGACTCACCACTAACAAAGCAATAGCAATGCACACAAGGATATATGATACATGCAAATAGAAGAAAACCTTACTACTTAACATGCAAATAATTCTCTTTCACAATTGCACACTCGTATTCCACTATATGCAACAATTGTGTTTGCCTCTAGGTATGCACTCGTATTCCACTATATGCAAACCCTAGCACTATGATGGATATCGATAAACCTAGTTAGCAACTCTAGATAAATCAATACAAACCAATAGACAATATGCTCAAGAGAATTAAACCAACTTCATAAGATATAGAACACGAAATAGAAATCTCACAACCAATTCATTGCAATGCTTCAATTGTCTAGCGAAACAAAGGTGTTTAGCTCTCCATTCGTTCAAACCCTAGATCTGGAATGAATAAAGAGAGAGGACCGACCTCTTCTCAAAACTAGAAAAAGCTCTTAAATAGGTTTTAGAAAAGAACTAAACCTAACAATTAAAATTAAAGGAAATAAAATAATAACAATTGCTAAATCCGAAAATGCTAAAAAGGAAACAAATAAACGCTGGCCGCGAGGCGTCGATCTCCACCGCGGGGCGGTGAGTTCCACCGCGGGGCGGTGACTTTGCTGTGTCGCCTTCTCTGAGATTCACCGTCGGGTCGCGGTGGCATGTGGCGCGGGGCGGCTACTGTTTCTTCAGTCTTCATCATCTGCTCTTCTGCACTACCAAGTAATGGTAGCCTTCCTCCATGAGTCCTAAGCAGATCTTCTCCTCCATTCTTCATCATCCTTCATTAAGCTGTAAATCCTTTGATATCTGCACTTCTCAACTCTTCTCTTGGATTACAGACTTAGCCTAAATCTACACCAAAACTCCATCTAAATTATGTCAATAATCACTAGTTAAGGTGCATGAAATGACACCTATCAATTATATACTATGAATATATCTTATAGTTATATTCAATTTGGTTATATCTTATGGTTATATCCTATAGTTATATACTATGGTTATATCGTATAGCTATATCCAATTTGGTTATATCTTATGATTATATCTTATGATTATATCTTATAGTTATATACTATGGTTATATCCTTTAGTTATATACTATGGTAATATCCTATAGTTATATACTATGGTTATATTTTATAGTTATATAAAATTTGGTTATATCATATCGTTATATCCTATAGTTATATACTATGGTTATATCTTAGAGTTATATACTATTTGGTTATATCTTATGGTTATATCCTATAGTTATATACTATAGTTATATCCTTTAGTTATATACTATGATTATATCCTATAGTTATATACTATGGTTATATCTTATAGTTATATCCAATTTGGTTATATCATATCGTTATATTCTATAATTATATACTATGATTATATCTTATAGTTATATCCACTTTGGTTATATCTTATGGGTATAACCTATAGTTATATACTATGGTTATATCAGTTATATCGTATATTTATATTCAATTTGGTTATATCATATCGTTATATCCTATAATATATACTATGGTTATATCCTATATTATATTCTATAGTTATATACTATGGTTATATCTTATAGTTATATACTATGATTATATCTTATAGTTATATCTAATTTGGTTGTATTTTATGGTTATATCTTATAGTTATATATTATGGTTATATCATATATTATATTTTATAGTTATATCCAATTTGGTTATATCTTATGGTTTTATCCTATAGTTATATACTATGGTTATATCATATTCTATATTATATAGTTATATACTATGATTATATCATATAGTTATATACTATGATTATATAGTATAGTTATATCCAATTTGGTTATATCCTTATAGTTATATCCAATTTGGTTATATCATATAGTTATATAACTATAAGATATATGATATAACCACAGTATATAACTATAGAATATAGATTTGGGTTCCCGTGCGAAATGCGAAGCAATCTCGGTCGTACGTTTTTTTTTTTTTGTCAACATTTTTTTTTCTTCTCATTTTCGTCCCGTGATCATTCTGGAAAATCCTATATAGAAGGTTCACAAATAAGCACTAGATGTTCATTTATTTGTACATTCACGTTCACAAATAAGCACTGAATGTTCAAAGACATGTGTTGGAACATGATCATGTTATATGTGAACTTATACGGCACATACAATGAACATATAGTACTTATATGTGAACGTTAATAATTGTCTATTCCAGAACGATCAGAGACAATAAATAATAAAAATAAAATAAAATTTGTTGACCGAAAAAAAAAAATCACCATATTTACGGTTATGCCACCGCGTCACTATTCACTATCCCCCCTTTTTTTTAACAGTACAGTGCCCTTGAATATTACCCCCAGATAATGAACATTACCGCTCAGAAAATGAACATGTGGTGTCTATTTATGAACTCGAATGAACGCGACCGCTTTGCATTTCGCACGGTAAGCATATTTCGCACGTGAAACGGACTCATAGAATATAACCAAATTGGATATAACTATAAGATATAATCATAGTATATACTTTGGTTATATTATATAGTTATATATTAAAATTATATCATATATTATATTATATAGTTATATTATATCTTATGGTTATATTATATAGTTATCTATTATGGTTATATCATATATTATATTTTTTAATTATATACTATGGTTATATCTTATAGTTATATACTATGGTTACATCTTATAGTTATTATATCTTATGGTTATATCCTATAGTTTTATACTATGGTTATATCATATATTATATTTTATAGTTATATACTATGGTTATATCATATAGTTTAATACTATGATTATATCTTATAGTTATATCCAATTTGACTATATCCTTATAGTTATATCCAATTTGGCTATATCCTTATAGTTATATCCAATTTTGTTATATCATATAGTTATATAACTACAAGATATATGATATAACCATAGTATATAACTACAGAATATAACCAAATTGGATATAACTAAGATATAATCATAGTATATAACTATAAAATATAACCATAGTATATAACTATGGAATATAACCAAATTAGATATAACTATAAGATATAACCATAGTTATATGTGATTTTCGAGAATAATAATAACAAACAGTTAATATCAAACGAATTTGTGGAGAAACATACATGAATAAAAGTATATTGAAACCTCATGATACAGACGAATTTATTGCCATGTAACCCTGATTATTTGAAAACGTTTATTACTAGAGTCAAATGCAGATTTTTTTTAAAAATTGTTCACTTGTAGTTGGCCCAGATTTTTTTTTCTTTTTTTTTTCCTGCGCCAGTATGTGGTGTACGCCAGATTCTGGCATAGGATCCAAATTAAAAAAAAAACAACGGCAATATCTCCAACGACCATATTTTAGCTCTACGCAGGTATCTTGCGTACGCAAGATACCTGCGTAGGGAAATTTCCTCCTCTACGCAGGAATCTTGCGTAAAGGTTTGTAGTGCAAATGGGCGAAAAACGTAGTGTATATAGCGACTTCATAAAAAAAACTAAAGATAATTATTTTCGTAAAAAAAAAAGGATTTTTTTCAAAGGGGGCTACAAGCCTACAACCCTCTCTTAGCCTCATGTAAATCTTCCGTCGTGTCTATTCATCAATATTATAATATATTTTCTAATTTTAAGCATTTATTTGATATAACTAGATCTAACAAATGTAGCATTGTTTGCAAATAAAAACATTTTATCTCAAGTAACATTTTTCACATAAATTTACATCATAACACGAATCCCAATTTGACAACATATTTTTTTTAAAATAATGTCATTGTAAATAGTAATGTGATTATGTCCAAACACATCCCATAAATATCCCCATTTAGAAACTCGATGAGATTTCCCATGATAAATTTTTATGGGTGAAGTCGAGAGCTTACATTATTTTTTCATATTTATAATTTATAGTTGGTATTAATTTTTTTTATTTGAAAAATAGTGTAATAGACATTTATAAGTATTAGTACGCATGTACTATATAGTTTTATGGACTTGTTTTTTATTGAATTCAACTCACGTATTATATTATTGTATTTTGTTTGACAATGTAGATTAATTGGAGAATCATTAAAGGAAAACGAGTAAGAAAAGTTTTGTGAGGGTTAAATGAGGATATTTATGGGAAACTTGTTTGACTATAAGTGGAGAAATCGTATGAATTTCGACGGAAAAACCTGAAACAATTGTTAATTGAGAAAAATTAACGGGGAATCCCGACGGGGACGAGAATTTGGTGGGAATGAGAACAACTTTAGCTCCTCGTATTGGGATAAATACGGAAAAGTGAAATGTTTTTCTAAACGGAAATGGGACGATAATACTACTTCCCACCCCAAACCCGCTCCATCGACATGCGCGTTGTGGATCACAATTCACAATCGATCCGTTCACATCATCGTTTCATTTCCTTATTATATAATTGTAAATGTCCATTGACATACAAATTAATCATGTATTAATGTATTATGTGGAGTTAAAAATAATATCTATATTTTATTAAATATCATTACTATAGTGGTGTTTAAATTGCTATAGTAACGAAAAGTTCATTGTGGCCGGTTAAGGATAATTAATTGTTCATCAAGGTGATAGGCTATAAAAAGTCCTTTTATTAACGGGAAACTTGTTTGCACCATGAAATTTTGTGTTTCGCACCGGGTCTCTTAAACGCAACTATGTCGCGTTCACAAAAAAATAAAATAAAAATTAAACGCTACGAAATTGCGTTTAAGTAAATCCGGTTCAATGTAAACGCAATTTGGTAGCATTTTCAGGGTTTAGGGGTTCACTAAAAAATCGCTTGACAAAAGGGAAATATGGGAAAAATATCTCGCTTTTGAACGCTTGGCATTGGAACGCTACAACATAGCGTTTAAAAACGCTATATAATCGCGTCGCCTTCTTCTTCTTCCCCGAGCCCTTTCCCTTTCCAATTTTAATTTTCAAAACCCTAATGTCTAACGGCGGCGGCGATGACGAAGGAGCGACGACAGCGGTGGTCCCAGATCTATTGGCGGGAGGTGCGACGACGGTGGCAGGGGCTGGAGGAGCGACAACGGTGGCGGAGGCTGGAGGAGAGGCATCGGCGGCGGAGGCGGGAGGAGAGACGCCGTTGGCGGAGGCGGGAGTGGAGGCGGGAGGAGAAAGGAGGAAGAATATTGTGGAGGAGGCCGGATTCCAGACGGTGGCGGTGGCTACGGCGGCGGGAGAGGGTCCCATTTCACCTTCCATGGTGGAGGAGGAGGTGGTTGCGAGGAGGGCGACGCCGGAGGAGGTGGAGCTGGCTCCGGTTTCATGTCTGGCGGCGACGCCGGTAGAGGTGGCGGCAGAGAACGCGCTCACTGTGGCGGCGGCGGTCGGAGCGGAGGCGGTGGCGCAGTTGATAGGGGGGAAAAGTCGTCGTATCCCCAATCAAAAGTAAATCCTAAAATCCTCACTAAACAGAGTATAGTAAGTAAGTCGGGGTCGATCCCACAGAGAAGGAAGGAATTCAATGGTGGTAGCATGCAATGTCACAAAGGGGGGGTTTTATGGTTGGTTGCAAACAAAACAAAGTAGAATGGATGAAATATCAAGAAAGAAAAACACTTAGCCAAGTAATGTCCACATAAGTCATTCAAAGGTTGTTCATAGATTAAGTCTTATCTTCCTATTCGGTTATTCTTGTCCCGATCTTATGTAAATTCAGAGGGAAACCTTCCACAAAGAACCCTTACCAATGAATAATCCTAGTACCACTAAAGGTTCAACCCAAAGACAACAATGCATATAAGAATTAACCAGGATACACAGAACGCTCGCTCAGATGCATTTACCATGTAATCAATTCCCACATAGATATAATCCACAGATGCAGATAACAATCAATGCTTGCTACTTATACTAGAGCGTTAGCCCAACAGTTCCCTAGTATTAGCAATATGAATGAAAGCAATAAACCTAGGTGATCAATCTAGATAAACCAACAAACATTCAAATATGAATTTGCTTAAAGAAAATATATAACTCAATAGGATAGATAGATAGGAACAAAACCTCACAACCAGATGAACGAACTCATGCTTCCATTACCGGACTAAGCCAAAGAGGCTTAGCTCCTCATAGTCATGGTAGAAACTTCAAAGGAAAAGAAAACAACGATGAATTGAAATTGCAACTAAAGTATGATAATAGTCTCCTAACCCTAATGCATAAGGAGAGTATTTATAGGGCCCTAACAAATGACCTAGCCCATTAAGAAAAATAACTGAAATAGAAATAAAAAAAAGGGAAAAGAAAACTAAAAAGATAATTCGGAATAAGTCTGAGCCTCTGCCGTGTCAAACCCGCGATCGCGGGTGGTGGACCTTGATCGCGGCCCATGTGGCTCCGCGCCCTTCAATCTCTCCGCGCCCGCAGAAAACTCTCGACATGCTCCGAGGCCCGCGATCGCGGAACCCATGCCCGCGATCGCGGTTAATGCTCGGCACTCTTGTCCTTTGCCTTGCACCAACCCGTCTCCTCTTCACTCCTTGGCGTCTTCTCTTGATGGCTTCCTTCCTCAGTGTCTTCATGATCTCCAAAGTAGCTCAAACACCTCCAAAAACACCAACTTCGCCTCCAAACGCCATACACAAGAATGTGTCTAAATCTACCCGAATGGCACCAATAAAACCTCTAATAACTCTTAGTTAAGCCCTACAAAGTAGTGCTTATCAAACTCCCCCATGCTTAGACCTTTGCTCGTCCTCGAGTAAACTAAAAGAAAGTCTACTCCTCCAATGTAGCACCCAAGGTCTCAGGAAGCATATCCTCCAACTAAGATTTACCTAACCCATGCCAAAGCTCCTGGCACCAATCTCATCTACAACACATCCACAACTCAATAAACTTGAGGGCAAGCAGAGTACTTCCCCCAAGCTCAACCCGGACATCCAATAGTGTAAAGTGACCTCTAATCCTAGCCTCCATCTATGACTCCTTATGCCTCCCAGAGTGACCTACCCGACAATCCTTCTTCAACTCCTCTACTTATGTCGCCCCTCCAGGTAAAATGAGATCCTAAAATCACTCCTCTTCTTTTCACTCATTTTGCCTAGGAGCCCTTTCGGGTTTTCATCCTAGCCATTCATATTTTTTTTCATAGATGTGCTCACATATGCTCATGTCACTCAGACACCTTTTTACCCCAGCCTAGCGCTGGTCCGGGTCATCTGCTTTTTACCCAAGCCGCCCTTTCAGGTTTTCAGCTTGTCCCAAGATTTTGGATTTTTTTTTTGAAAAGAAATGCTGAAATTCGAAATGCTAAAAATCAAAGTACAACGCTGGAAAAAAATATGTACAAGATAGATAGTGAATACTCTACTCCCCCATGCTTAAATCATGCATTGTCCTCAATGTATGGAAGACAAGAAAAAGATAAGGGGAAAATAGAAATACTCACTGGGGTGGAGGCCAATACCCATAAGCGTTGAAGAAAGCCTCAGCTCTCCTCTGCATCTGAACCACCTGGTCCTCAACAGTGGTGAGGTGACTGTCCAGGCGGTTGGCGTGGTATGCAAGGTTGACCTCCATGTTGACCTCCACTCAGCGCTCCGCCGCTCCTGCTCATCCAGGCGGGTGGAAACTTGGCGTTCTCACCGAACGCTTCTCCTCTCATTCTCCTCTAGCCTTTGGGAGATGCCGCTTTCCCACTCGGCACTCCTTCGTATATGCTCGGCCTGCCTCAGCTGCAGGTTGGCCATTCTGTCCAGGAGCTGGTCCCAGGGCGCCCCTCCAGATCCACTACCAGACCCAAATGCCTGGTAGGTATAGTCAGGGTAAAGAGGTGGGCCCCTGGAATGCAGCGGGGATGGCACATCGCTCTCCATGTCCACCGCTGCAGTCGCTTCCTCCTCCTCCTCCTCGTTGTCGTCGTCGTCTCCTTCGTCTTCGAACGACGACCCCTGCTCTCTATCGGCATAGAGGTAAAAATCCCTCGCCCGGGGCCCATAAGGCATCGGACGAGGCAACCTCATTCGGTGGGTCCTTTCCTTCTTGGAGAGCCAGGTGTACTCTCCACCACGGACCTCCAGCAGATGGGATCTCCGCAGCAATGTGATGTTGTAGGTGTAGATGTCGGCGGGGAAATCCCAATGGTCCGCGATGTTCTCGTACTGCTGGGCGATAAGCGTCACCATGCCCCCCATGGAGATCTTGCCGCCCGTCTTCTCCCTCAGCCCGAGACAACTGGAGAGGAACAAATCGACCCAGTCGGGGGTGTTGTGGCTCTCCGGTGTCAAACACCAGAGCACTGTAAGGTCCAGCGTCGGAACCTTGTTCACCTCCCCCTGTCCCAGGAAGGACATGGCGAGCACCTTGTGCGCCAGCCTCAGACAGGGGTGCGTCAGCTTGTAGTTATACTCGCCGGCACTGGGGTTGAGTACCTCCCGGGTTGCATCCTGCCAGAAGAGCTCTGGCAAGGTGCCTGCGGCCTCCCAATCCTCGGCGGGAGCCTCAGTAACGCCAAACAAGTCCCGTAGGCCTTGGTAGGACATCATCCTCTGCCGCCCTAGCAGGTTGAACGTGATCCCGTCGTCGTGGCACTCCAGCGTGGCCAGAAACTCCAGGGTCAGCTCGTGCGAGGACGGGGCAGCTAGGTCAATGAAGTTGCCGAGCCCTCCGTGGCTCAGCAACTGTTGTGTGCAGTCCTCCAGTCCGAGTCGTTGCAGAGTCGGCCGATCGAAGAACTTCGTCTGGACGAACTTCCGTGCGCTGAACGTCTCGTAGTAGCGCCTGTGCCTCTGGCTCCGCATGTTGCCTACGAAGGCTACCATGGTAGGAAAAATGAGCGAGAAAGCACAACAGAAAGAGTACCGGAGGGACCCGCGATCGCGGGGTGTGGGGCGCGGTCGCGGTTTATGCTCGACTCGAAGCTCGCTGGAGAAGATGGGCCGCGATCGCGGGGTTGATGTCGGCGATCGCGGTTTCTGGGTTTGCAGCGAACTTCGAGAAAAAATGGCTCTGGTGCTTTGCGATGGCGCTGCGGTGGTCGCGGGGTTTGGCGTGGGTCCGGCGATCGCGGCTCGTGAGGCTATGAGAAATCCAAGAGTTGGAAAATGGAGATCTCACCCAAACGACGTCGCGGCGTCGGAACGATAGTCGCGGGGATACAGGGGGGTGTCGCGGTGGTCGGGGTCGGAGATCCGATCTGGTGAGAGTGAGAGGTGGTGGTGGAGGTGTTGTAAAATGCCTCCACCGCCTCTCGCCATTTATAATTGCCGCGATGAACACCCGCGATCGCGGGGCTGAGGGCCCGCGATCGCGGGGTTAATGCCCCTGCATCCGTAACAGTCGGCGCGAGTTACGAGGCGCTGACTGCCTCGAAAAACGCACCGGTTTTATTAAACAGTGGCTTTTTTTTTTTTTTTTGAATCTGCTTTTTTTTTTGCTAGAACTCGTCATGGATCGCCGAGGGGAAACCGCGATCGCGGGTGTGAAACCGCGATCGCGGGTGCTGGATTCTGGCCTCCGCTACAAGGTTAGTTCTAGTGCCCACAGAAAAAGAAAAACAAGTGCAAAGAAGAAGAAAGAAAAATAAAATCTAAGTCCTAAGAAAGGTAAAAACATAAATGAGTTCAATGACTCATACCTCGGGTTGCCTCCCGAGCAGCGCCATAGTTATCGTCGCGGCACGACGTCCTGCTGTACTTCTCATCCGGGGTTGCCTCCTGCAACCGTACTCCTTGCTCTTGTATCTGGAGGATGCTCCGGAATGTTCTTCAGCCTATACTCTGTCTTCCTCTTGTCGAACTCCATGCTGATTGTGCCTCTGCCCACGTCGATCTTTGTGTTGGAGGTCTTCATGAAAGGCCTCCCTAGCATTACTCGTCCTCCTCGTTCTCATGTGTTCATGACAAAGAAGTCTGCAGGAAAAACAAGGGTATCGACGCTTACCAGTACGTCCTTCACAACGCCCTCAGGGGTGATGACGGAGTTGTCAGCCAGTTAGATGACGATTTCCGTGCTCTCTAATGGTCCAACGTCGAGGTTGTTGTAGATGGATAGTGGCAAGACATTGATTGAAGCTCCCAAATCCAGCAATGTCTCGCTGAATTCAGTCTCCCCAATCTTGCAGGGCACACTGAACATTCCAGGATCCTCACACTTCTTGGGAATCCTCTTCTGCACCACAACAGAGACATCCTTCTTGACCTTTGGCTTCTTCTTAGATCGCTCCTTTTGCTCCGCTATGGTCTTGCGTAGCTCTCTCAAGAAGGGGCTATCCGGGTAGTCCTGGTATATCTCATAGTATATTTCCGTATTCCCTTCATCTTCTAATGCTGCAGGGAATGGCATCGGGATGTCAAAATATCCCTCCGGATAGTCATACTTGTTCATAAATGTCTTGCGAGGCGGAGCGCTTTCCGAGAGTTGATCGCGAGTGTCAACCCGCGATCGCGGTTCTAGCACTGGTTCCCCGCGATCGCGGCTGTCATGCCCGCGGTCGCGGTTAATGCTCGAATTTATGCTCGAGTTTTTCTCGGCTTTTGGCTCCGTAAACCCGCGATCGCGGCTGTCGCCCCGCGATCGCGGTTTTGCCTCGTACTTCTCTTTTATTTCCAGCTTCTCTTCTTCATTCTCCCATCTTGGCCTTGACGTCATGCAGTTGACATTTTGCCTTGGATTAATCTCAATTTGAGATGGGAGTGCTCGTGACTCTCTAGCTTCGAGCTTGCTGACCGCCTAGGAGATCTGCCCTACCTGCTTCTCCAGGTTCTGGATACTGGACTTGGTCTCATGTTGCAACTGAACCATGTTTTGCTGCATGGTTCCTACTGTCTGCGTCAGTGTGGTCATGTTTTGCTGCATGGTCGCTGGGGGTACTGCTGCTGCTGCTGGTATTGCTGAGGGGGTATTGGTCGGAACTCAGGGGGGTTCTCCACATTGTGCGTGTTCCCGTACCTCAAGTTAGGATGGTCTCTCCACCCCGGATTGTCTTTGTTGGTACCCCCCAACAGCGTTGACTTGCTCAGTGGGCTCCTCATGGAGTGTAGGACATGCGTCAATTGCATGCGTGGTGGCATAGCAAAATTCGCACTCCTTGACCCTCTGGGGTCCTTCCTTCCTCATCAAAACCTTGATCATCTCCTTCATTTCGCTCACTTCCCTCGCCATAGAGTGGGGAACATTCTCACTTGAAGTGGCTTTTACAGCCTGGGCGCTCACCCTCTTGCTGAATTGCCTTGAGCCTTCCGACAACTCGCTAAATATCTCAAATGCAGCGGTAGGGGTTTTGTTCAGTATGTTTCCCCCACACGCCGCGTTCACCATTCGTCGCTCTTCATCCAGCAATCCCCCGTACAGATATAAGACCAAATCCTGGTCTGAATACCCGTGATAGGGACAGCTAGAGCACAACCTCTTGAAATGCTCATAGTACTCGTAGAGCGTCTCTGTCCCATGCTGCTCTATGTTGCTCAGGTTGCGCTTGAGACTGTTCAGCTTCGTTGCTGGAAAGTACTTTTCCAGAAATGCCTTCTTCATTTTCTCCCAGGTGTTGATGCTTCCTGGGGAGAGGTAGTAAAACCAGTCGTTGGCTGAATCCTTAAGTGAAAAAGGAAAAGCCCTCAACGTGATTTGATCCTCAGTGACATTCCGTGGCTTCATGGAACTGCACACGACGTGGAACTCTGAGAGGTGCTTGTTTGGGTCCTCTCCAGCTAGCCCATGGAACTGAGGCAAAAGATGGATAAGTCCAGACTTGAGCTCAAAGTTCACTCCTGTGCCTAGCTCAGGGAATTGTACGGCCAGTGGCTGCTGCGTCAAGTTAGGCGTAGTCAGCTGCCTCAACGTAGGTGGTGGTACCTCGTCCGCCATCTCAAAAGTGGGATTCTCAAAGACCAAAGCTCGATTCACTCTGCGTCCTTGGGAGAAAGTTCTCTCAATCTCTGGATCAAGATCTAAAGGTGGAGAGTCAGCAGTACGGGTGTGGACCATAAGATAGGTCCACACACACAAGTAAACACACGAAAATAACACAGTAAAAAATTCGAAAACACACAAAGCATGCAAAACACCAAAAATCCGCAATTGCCTTCCTCGGCAACGACGCCAAAATTTGATAGGGGGGAAAAGTCGTCGTATCCCCAATCAAAAGTAAATCCTAAAATCCTCACTAAACAGAGTATAGTAAGCAATTCAGGGTCGATCCCACAGAGAAGGAAGGAATTCAATGGTGGTAGCATGCAATGTCACAAAGGGGGGTTTTATGGTTGGTTGCAAACAAAACAAACAAAACAAAGTAGAATGGATGAAATATCAAGAAAGAAAAACACTTAGTCAAGTAATGTCCACATAAGTCATTCAAATGTTGTTCATAGATTAAGTCCTATCTTCCTATTCAGTTATTCCTGTCCCGATCTTATGTAAATTCAGAGGGAAACCTTCCACAAAGAACCCTTACCAATGAATAACCCTAGTACCACTAAAGGTTCAACCCAAAGGCAACAATGCATATAAGAATTAACCAGGATACACAGAACGCTCGCTCAGATGCATTTACCATGTAATCAATTCCCACATAGATATAATCCACAGATGCAGATAACAATCAATGCTTGCTACTTATACTAGAGCGTTAGCCCAACAGTTCCCTAGTATTAGCAATATGAATAAAAGCAATAAACCTAGGTGATCAGTCTAGATAAACCAACAAACATTCAAATATGAATTTGCTTAGAGAAAATATATAACTCAATAGGATAGATAGATAGGAACAAAACATCACAACCAGATGAACGAACTCATGCTTCCATTACCGGACTAAGCCAAAGAGGCTTAGCTCCTCATAGTCATGGTAGAAACTTCAAAGGAAAAGAAAACAACGATGAATTGAAATTGCAACTAAAGTCTGATAAGAGTCTCCTAACCCTAATGCATAAGGAGAGTATTTATAAGGCCCTAACAAATGACCTAGCCCATTAAGAAAAATAACTGAAATAGAAATAAGAAAAAGGGAAAAGAAAACTAAAAAGATAATTCAGAATAAGTCTGAGCCTCTGCCGTGTCAGACCCGCGATCGCGGGTGGTGGACCTTGATCGCGGCCCATGTGGCTCCGCACCCTTCAATCTCTCCGCGCCCGCAGAAAACTCTCGACATGCTCCGAGGCCCGCGATCGCGGCACCCATGCCCGCGATCGCGGTTAATGCTCGGCACTCTTGTCCTTTGCCTTGCACCAACCCGTCTCCTCTTCACTCCTTGGCGTCTTCTCTTGATGGCTTCCTTCCTCAGTGTCTTCATGATCTCCAAAGTAGCTCAAACACCTCCAAAAATACAAACTTCGCCTCCAAACGCCATACACAAGAATGTGTCTAAATCTACCCGAATGACACCAATAAAACCTCTAATAATTCTTAGTTAAGCCCTACAAAGTAGTGCTTATCAGCATTCGTCGACATGGGATGAGACGGTGGCGTCTATGATCGAGGCGAGCGGATCGAAGAGTGTTTCAGTAGTTCTAAAGCCGAAACGACGTACCTATGAGGTTTTTAATGAATTAATATATATTTATATTTAGATATTATTTAAATATTTATAATATATTAATTAATTGTTTATATATGATAATTGAAATACATTCGTAATTAAATTATAATAGGGAAATAAAGATTAACGTCCAAATATTAGAGAGATTTTAGGTATAAATAACGTATGAATGTAAGAAATTATATTAATAAGCAAAAAATAAATGAAAGAATAATTAAAATTTCATAATAAATGTTTGTTATTATGAATGTAGATTTATTATATTTAAAATCAAGTAATTAAATAATGATTTAAAATAGCGGTAAAAATTATGTATTAAGTAAATTATTCCCCGTAAATTTTGATTAAATAAGATGTATTGGAGGGTTTTCGACGCCGTTTTTGCTCATATGGACGGGATACGGATCACCATCGTGTTACTGCTTCTGCCCGCAAGCGAACGAGGGCAGATGTTTCCGGGCAGAAGAAGCAGCGTCGACGTCCCGTCCATAGCGATGATCCCGTCCCTGGATTGGAGGACGTTGATATCGTGATGGAGGACCCGCCCCAGCAGGACCCCATTACCGAGCCCGTTCCCGAGCCTATATCCGAGCCCATACTCGAGCCCATTCCCGAGCCTAGACCCGAGCCTATATCCGACCCCATTCCCGCTCCCCAGCCCACCCGTCCCCAAGCTCCTTACAGTGTGGGGAACGGTGAGCTTCTGTCATCTTTCGAGCATCACATTGCGCATAGGATATGGCATCATCCCAGGGAGGCCCCTCGTCGTCTACGTGTCCATACACGTCCACACTATCTTGATTTCTGGAGAGTGCATCGCCTTATTCCTAGAGGGGAGGTGGTTGAGGGTAGCTGGTGGTATTACGCTTCACTGAGCGGGTTGACCGGTCTCCACGCACTTCAGTTTGGAAGTGTGGACCACGTCCTCATTTATGCTTTTGTTGAGAGGTGGCATCCGGAGACCAACAACTTCCATTTTCCGTGGGGCGAGATTACCGTCACACTTCATGACGTCGAAAGGATCATGGGGCTACCTATCGAGGGATACGCTGTTAGTGAGGTACTAGATGACGCAGATGTGGCCGATTTATGGCATGAGGTTTTTGACTACGACCCAAAGGAGGTGAGGAAGTGGGTCACGACAGTTGGGGTTGACGCATGGGATTTAATGCACAACGTTCGTTGGATGATTTTGCTGGGCGAGGACCCCATGTCTTATGCAGTAGGGTATTTATTCCACTTGTTGGGGTCCATCTTGTTCGTGAACAAGTCCACGAACAAGCTCAAGTGTCCGTTGTTTCCCTTGTGCGTGGATCATGAGCGTACCCAGCGGACGGCCTGGGGAGCCGGAGTTCTCGCCTGCCTGTACAGGAACCTAGGTGAGGCTTCACGTGGGGAGGCTAGGAGCATAGCCGGTTGTTGTTTGCTACTCCAGGTAAAAACGTTGCTAATCTTACGTAGCTAATCTTAGGGTTTAAAATTAGGCTTTAAATTGTAAATGTCCATTGACATACAAATTAATCATGTATTAATGTATTATGTGGAGTTAAAAATAATATCTATATTTTATTAAATATCATTACTATAGTGGTGTTTAAATTGCTATAATAACGAAAAGTTCATTGTGGCCGGTTAAGGATAATTAATTGTTCATCAAGGTGATAGGCTATAAAAAGTCCTTTTATTAACGGGAAACTTGTTTGCACCCTGAAATTTTGTGTTTCGCACCAGGTCTCCTAAACGCAACTATATCGCGTTCACAAAAAAATAAAAAATAAAAAATATAAACGCTACGAAATTGCGTTTGAGTAAACCCGGTTCAATGTAAACGCAATTTGGTAGCATTTTCAGGGTTTAGGGGTTCACTAAAAAATCGCTTGACAAAAGGGAAATATGGGAAAAATATTTCGCTTTTGAACGCTACGTAATAGCGTTTTTAAACGCTATGATGTAGCGTTCAAAACGCTTGGCATTGGAACGCTACAACATAGCGTTTAAAAACGCTATATAATCGCATCGCCTTCTTCTTCTTCCCCGAGCCCTTTCCCTTTCCAATTTTAATTTTCAAAACCCTAATGTCTAACGGCGGCGGCGATGACGAAGGAGCGACGACAGCGGTGGTCCCATATCTGTTGGCGGGAGGTGCGACGACGGTGGCAGGGGCTGGAGGAGCGACAATGGTGGCGGAGGCTGGAGGAGAGGCGTCGGCGGCGGAGGCGGGAGGAGAGACGCCGTTGGCGGAGGCGGGAGTGGAGGCGGGAGGAGAAATGAGGAAGAATATTGTGGAGGAGGCCGGATTCCAGACGGTGGCGGTGGCTACGGCGGCGGGAGAGGGTCCCATTTCACCTTCCATGGTGGAGGAGGAGGTGGTTGCGAGGAGGGCGACGCCGGAGGAGGTGGAGCTGGCTCCGGTTTCATGTCCGGCGGTGGCGCCGGCAGAGGTGGCGGCAGAGAACGCGCTCTCTGTGGCGGCGGCGGTCGGAGCAGAGGCGGTGGCGCAGTCGTCGACATGGGACGAGACGATGGCGTCTATGATCGGGGCGAGCGGATCGAAGAGTATTTCAGTAGTTCTAAAGCCGAAACGACGTACCTATGAGGTTTTTAATGAATTAATATATATTTATATTTAGATATTATTTAAATATTTATAATATATTAATTAATTGTTTATATATGATAATTGAAATACATTCGTAATTAAATTATAATAGGGAAATAAAGATTAACGTCCAAATATTAGAGAGATTTTAGGTATAAATAACGTATGAATGTAAGAAATTATATTAATAAGCAAAAAGAAATGAAAGAATAATTAAAATTTCATAATAAATGTTTGTTATTATGAATGTAGATTTATTATATTTAAAATCAAGTAATTAAATAATGATTTAAAATAGCGGTAAAAATTATGTATTAAGTAAATTATTCCCCGTAAATTTTGATTAAATAAGATGTATTGGAGGGTTTTCGACGCCGTTTTTGCTCGTATGGACGGGATACGGATCACCGTCGCGTTACTGCTTCTGCCCGCAAGCAAACGAGGGCAGATGTTTCCGGGCAGAAGAAGCAGCGTCGACGTCCCGTCCATAGCGATGATCCCATCCCTGGATTGGAGGACATTGATATCGTGATGGAGGACCCGCCCCAACAGGACCCCATTACCGAGCCCATTCCCGAGCCTATATCCGAGTCCATACCTGAGCCCATTCCCGAGCCTAGACCCGAGCCTATATCCGACCCCATTCCCGCTCCCCAGCCCGCCCGTCCCCAAGCTCCTTACGGTGTGGGGAACGGTGAGCTTCTGTCATCTTTCGAGCATCACATTGCGCATAGGATATGGCATCATCCCAGGGAGGCCCCTCGTCGCCTACGTGTCCATACACGTCCACGCTATCTTGATTTCTGGAGAGTGCATCGCCTTATTCCTAGAGGGGAGGTGGTTGAGGGTAGCTGGTGGTATTACGCTTCACTGAACGGGTTGACCGGTCTCCACGCGCTTCAGTTTGGAAGTGTGGACCACTTCCTTATTTCTGCTTTTGTTGAGAGGTGGCATCCGGAGACCAACAACTTCCATTTTCCGTGGGGCGAGATTACCGTCACACTTCATGACGTCGAAAGGATCATGGGGCTGCCTATCGAGGGATACGCTGTTAGTGAGGTACTAGATGACGCAGATGTGGCCGATTTATGGCATGAGGTTTTTGACTACGACCCAAAGGAGGTGAGGAAGTGGGTCGCGACAGCTGGGGTTGATGCATGGGATTTCGTGCACAACGTTCGTTGGATGATTTTGCTGGGCGAGGACCCCATGTCTTGTGCAGCAGGGTATTTATTCCACTTGTTGGGGTCCAGCTTGTTCGTGAACAAGTCCACGAACAAGCTCAAGTGTCCGTTGTTTCCCTTGTGCGTGGATCATGAGCGTACCCAGCGGACGGCCTGGGGAGCCGGAGTTCTCGCCTGCCTGTATAGGAACCTGGGTGAGGCTTCACGTGGGGAGGCTAGGAGCATAGCCGGTTGTTGTTTGCTACTCCAGGTAAAAACGTTGCTAATCTTATAAAAACGTAGCTAATCTTAGGGTTTAAAATTAGGCTTTAAATTTATTTTACGACGATTGTAGATGTGGATATGGGCGTACTTTCCTTGGTTTCCTGGACACCCCCATCCCCAGGTTAGGAGAGCCGACGACGACCGACGAGCGGCATGGTATTCGGTATTACGCCCCCCCTCCATGGGAACCATCTCACATTCGGAGTTACCGTCACGTCCTTGACGAGTATCGGCGTGAGGATGTAAGTACATGATTCTATTTATTTTTTTATTAACGTATAATGATTACTCGTAACATTGATTGTTTTTATGGTTTTAGGTGCGGTGGATGCCACACGGTCAGCTGGATTTCCATTCGCGGTATACAACTTCTACATATCGAGGCACGATACGCTTCCAGACGATAGTAGAGCCGTACATGCCTGACCGCGTGGCACACCAGTTTGGACGGATCCAGAGCAGGCCTCTAGACCCGATATTGGGACATACAGTTGAGTGCCGTGCAAGTCTAAAGGGGAAGGACGCTTACAAGCTGGAGATTGATGCCCACTGGGACGGTTGGGATCGCTTGGATGAGCATCTTTGCGCTGAGATCTTATCTAGTCCATTGGCTGTCGCTGATTATGATATGGATGAGGAGTATCTCGATTGGTTCCTTCCCATTTCTCATCCATATGTCAGACACGATGCGACCGAGATACCTCATCCCAAACGCCATGCTGTTCCGGTTTTGGATGCATCTCGGGTATGTTTAGGTTCTAGAATCTAGCATATCACGTATTTATAATTTTCTTATAAAGTTTACTCACTTAACATTGTACGATAACGAGCACAGCGATTGAACATGGTAAGGGCGCATGTCCGGGAGGTTATTATGCGAGGAGGCGACGAGATAGAGGATTGGCAGAGGATTGCGGACATTATCGATGTCGACGAGCTACCTGTTGCTGATCCACCGTTGCGGGCGTCACAACGACAGACCCAGAGCCAGTTTTCGACGGGTGAGTCATTAGTCGCCCCACACCCCAGAGTGTCATCTATGTACGAGAGGGGTTCATCATCTAGGTCGGCGGCTGAGCAGGAAGAAGCTGAGCGAGAAGCACGTGATCAGGAGATGGTAGAGCGTTTGCAGGTTAGGCTAGAGATGGGTTCTGATAGCGATGATGATTAGACTAGAGAGGGTTTGCAGTGGATGTTATTATCTCTTTTGTAGTGACATTTTGTATTATATTTGTCCGTACTCGTCCCATATTTGCACCGATTTCGTATTGAATTTTTTCATACTTGTATATGGTCCACACGTTACGTGATGAGTTACCACAAGAAGAGGTCCACACAATACAGAAAACAATACAAATTGATCATAAACTTAGAAAAAAAATTAGAGAATAGATATGACACTACTTTAGCGTTTGAAGAAATTAGGGTAGTCTCTGATGAACGTTCTCTTCATATGATATCTCTGTTTTGCTAAATTTGCTTGCTCCCTACAAAATTTGATAATACGTAAACAACATTACACAAAAGATACGACATTAGTCACCTACGATGTATATCAAGTGGTAGTTTGAAGTTATACCTACGAATGTTATCAACATCTTTAACAAGATCTTGTTTTTCCTTAACAAGATCTTGTTTTTCCTGCCATTGTTGACGAATAACCGCATGTGCCCTCTCGTCGTACATTGCATCAATCCACTCCCTGAAATGACACCCAACTTCTGGGCATCCCCAATACCTCCTTCCGTAGTTCCACTACAAATCCCAAGTTCGAACAACGGCTTTCAAATTACAGTAGCATATCCTATCTGCTTTTGGTGATGATTTTGACGAAGATGCCATTATTTGTTGTAGTGTCTTATTTCCTACAAATATAATAAATTCATCATTATAAAAAATCAGCGTTACTAAATCGATAGAAACTGAAAGGAGAAGAAGTTTACCCAAAACCCTCTATGTGGGCGTCGCTTGTGTTGGAATTGTTGTAGTGAAGAAACAACCCTAATGTTTCTTATATAATGAAATAAGAGGCAATGTGTTTGACAACTAATAACCAGCTGTCATACAGCTGGTTATTAGTTGTCAAAACCCTAATAACCAGTTGTATACATCTAGCCAATTAATAATGTAAACGCTATAGTGTTGCGTTTAAAGGTTAAACGTAACACTGTGGCGTTCATAATGTACACGCTACACTGTGGCGTTCACAATGTAAACGCCACACTCTAGCGTTTAGTGTTGTGTGAGAGGGTTTAGGGTAGGGCTTAGGGTTTAGGGTAGGGCTTAGGGTTTAGGGTTGTAATGGAATATAGAACCCATTTTATTTGATTTTAGGGTTTTAAATTCATTTTATTTACTTCTTTCCCTTTCAGTTATTATTTCTGAATATATAGGTTATTGTATCACAACTTCCAAACCCTAGAAGTGGCTAGCTTCATTCCTTCACAGCTCTCTCTCAACGTATCCCATGTGGCTTTTGGCGTCTGGTAAACGCTACATAGTAGCGTGTACTAAACGCCACATTGTGGCGTTTAGTACACGCCTTACACAGAACGCCATCTGAGTAGTCTAGTAAACGCCACAAAGTAGCATTTTGCTTTATCTGAGTATTCCATAGTGCTAACGCAGAGGAGCACCATAATTTAGACATTTTCTTAAGTTATACAGATGAATAATTTAGACATTGTCAGAGGAGAACCACAGTTTACTTTAAACCCTCAAGCACTTCTAAGCATGTACTTGCAAATGGAGTTTGAGTGTACATCCGTTGAGCTTGGATTAGATATTCATATATTGCTAATTCATATTACAAAGTGGAAAAAGAGTGGATTCACATGTGATCCTAATGTATCCAATCTCCTGTAACACCCCCAAATATATATCCTTGAAAGGTATTACCGCCAGTAACCTCGGATTTCACATCCGAAGCCACCCCAGGCTTAACTCGTTTATATAAATCATAAAACAACAGTTATAATACAAAATATCATAACTTTTTATTAAAGCAAATGTTTCGGAATTACATCCATGATTCAAAATACATAATCAAATATATTACAGCGGAAGTCTTAATACATAAAGGACACACGGGTCTTGATCTAAACGATCATTCGCCAAGGAATCTCAACCTGGTAAAACTCTTCAAAATTCCAACTGCCATCATTGTCGTTTCTAGCCTTCATCGGAACTGCAGTTTATCTGATGTGCCGTATGAGACGGATGACACCAGCCAACCATGCAAGGGAATATAACCGGTTGGTTAGTCTAATGAAAGACTATGCAAGGGTAAAACAGAAAGGTTCTAAGTAGTCGTATTAGGTTAGACTCATCGCTTCTCGAATAAAAGTCGATGACGATAATCAACCACCATACTCCTACTGAAATATACGAAAAGGTATGATCAAGAGAAGACTCTGAAAGATTGAGTCTTAAGAAAACATATGAAGAGAAGACTCCAAAAGGTTGAGTCTTATCGGAAAGTATGACAAGTGCTTGGGAACATAAATTTCACACAAGCGTTTTAAAACTGACTTGGTGTTTCGGTTCACGACCAACCTCACCGCACAACGTGAATTCAAATTATAAAGAGAACTTTACTCTGACCAAAGTCTAGACGAGTTTCCTAGCTGCACTACTCTCTTAGCTACAATACTCGCCTGAGGGTATATTAATTATGTACACTAAAGCACTTATCTTATTTAATTCCAAAACGTACATTTTACGTTATAAGCTTTTAAGATCTCTTCACAAGAGATATCGGATCTCCTCACAAGAGATATCAAAGAGAATACATCCCAGGGAATACATCCCAAATGGCGACACCAGCTGTGTGCACATACCCTGAGTAAGGGTAAGGTCATGACCGAAGATACTAGGGAAAAATCCTCCTAGCACCATTATCAAGAAACCACTAAACCTCGCAAGGTACATAGTGTTCCTACGAATACTCGTTCTAACTAAACAGTTAAAACATAAGAGCAATAATTCACATCAAAGCCATCGAGGCCAATAACAGATATAATAGCGTTGTTTCTAGCAATATATACAACCTATTATAATATCTGTATTTCAATCATATATATATATATAATAGCGTTGTTTCTAGCAATATATACAACCTATTATAATATCTCTTTTTAAATCACATACAGTTATCAAAACTGTTCCCAAACGAAAACAATATTCATCCCAAATTAATTAACAATTAAACAATTGATAATCAATATAAATATGGAATGATAAGCAAGAGCGAACCGCCACTTGCCTTAGATTTAGACAAAGCTTAACGAAGCTCGAGACGACAGGTTTCCGGGTCCGAAACGAGGAAGAACTCAGATTATGATTTCCTACGGAACGACCCATAACGAAACCCTAAGTTAGATTTGACAATAAATAGTACGAATCTAAAGAAAAACGAACGAATTCGAAGGAACGAAAGTTCCAGCTGGCACCTCCCCCACCGCCTCAAAGCCGACCGAAACGGCAAGCAGCTCAGGCGACGTTCGGCGGAGCAGAAAAGGAATCATGACGGCGCGGGTGCGGTGGGTCTTACCGCGGGGTGCGGTGGTGACCAATTCCTGACCGCGGGGTGCGGTGGGTATGACCGCGGGTGCGGTCAAGGCAATTTTTGTGCCTTTTGCCCATTCTTTGACCGGAAAGCCCACTTTTGACCAGGAAGATTTATGGGTATGGGTTTTAACCCCGAGTTAAATATATTCATACCCGAACAATTATTCTAAACCCCAAAAATACGTCGAATGTATTTTATTTCACTCAAGGAATTATTACGGAGATCAAGTATTTAACAGAAAGTCTGAACTTCTCTGAAAATAATTCGACTACAATACGAGTGTTTGGAAAACTTACCAGAATACTCTTTACTAAAATGAGGGGTATTACATCACCCCCCTTACAAAAAGTTTCGACCCCAAAACTTGGCCGAATAAACCAAAGAAAAGCGAGGCGTTACAACACTACCCCCTTAAAAAGGTTTCGACCCCGAAACTAGGCCGAAAATAACTCGGGAAAACGTCTAAGCATATCCGCCTCCGTTTCCCAGGTTTCCCAAGTAACTTCTTCAGTTCCTGACTTGGACCACAAAATTCGTACCAATGGTACCACCTTGTTCCGTAACTGCTTCTCACGACTTTCGAGAATACGCATCGGTATCTCCTCGTAGGTACCATTTGTCTGAATCTCGATGTTGTCATAACTCAGCACATGAGACTCATCTGGCACGTACTTCCTCAACAAAGATACGTGGAACACGTTATGCACTGGATGTGCCGATGGCGGCAATGCCAAACGATACGCTAGAGACCCCACTCTATCAAGGATCTTAAACAGTCCCACGTAGCGAGGGTTAAGCTTCCCACGCTTACCAAATCTGAACACACCTTTGGATGGCGACACTCTGACAAACACTTTGTCACCAACCTCAAACTCAACATTTCTGCGCTTCAGATCTGCATAAGAATTTTGTCAACTCTGAGCTGTCAACATCCTTTGTCTTATCAAAGCAATGTCCGAGACAGTCCTTTCGACTAACTCCGGTCCGAGCAGAACCTTGTCGGCATTTTCATCCCAACAAATCGGAGATCTGCACCTTCGACTGTACAAAGCCTCGAATGGAGCCATCTTAATGGTAGCATGCCAACTATTGTTGTATGTGAACTCAACCAGACTCAGGCTGTTCTCCCAACTAGTCGGACGATCGAGTGTACAAGCTCTTAGCATATCTTCCAAGGTCTGGATGGTCCTTTCAGACTGTCCATCCGTCTGAGGATGAAACGCAGTGCTGAATCTCAACTCGATTCCCATGGCCTTATGTAGGTCTTTCCAGAAGCTTGACATGAATCGGCCATCACGATCCGATACAATGGTCTTTGGAGTACCATGCAAACAGATGATCTCGTGTAAAAACACTTCTGATAACTTTTGGGTTCCCCATGTTGACTTGATAGCCACGAAATGAGCACTCTTTGTGAGCCTGTCAATGATTACCCATATAGCATCTTTTTGGCTTTGAGTCTTTGGCAGCCCAGTGACGAAATCCATAGCAATATCTTCCCATTTCCATTCTGGTACTGGAAGAGGTAGCAACTCACCACCTGGTCTACGATGTTCTATCTTGACCTTCTGACAAGTCAAACATTTCGCCACAAACTCTGCTATATCCCACTTCATGTTGGGCCACCAGAACTTCTTCCTGAGGTCCTTGTACATCTTGCTAGAGCCTGGATGTATAGAATAAGCTGACGAATGGGCCTCCTTCATCACCAACTGACGAAGACCATCAACGTCAGGCACACAGATTCGGTTCTGAAACCAGAGTGATCCATCTTCCTGAATCACGAAACCGGGAGCTTTCCCGTCCATCACTTCACTGCTTAGCTTCACCAAGACTACATCATCAACTTGTCTCTCCCTGATTTGATCAAGTAGCGTGGCCTGAATCTCCAGCATACTCAGATATCCTCTACGCTGATCGTACAAGACTTCAATGTCGCACAACCCTTGGTTTAGCTTGGTCTGAGCAGTGAGTAAAGCCACTACAGTCTCGTGCGGCGTCTTCCGGCTCAATGCATCGGCTACTACATTAGCCTTGCCCGAATGATACAACAATTCGATGTCGTAGTCTTTGAGTAGCTCTAACCAGCGACGTTGTCTCATATTTAGCTCCTTCTGAGTGAATATATATTTGAGACTCTTGTGATCGGTGAAGACTTGACACCTTACACCATAGAGATAGTGTCTTCAAATCTTCAGCGCAAAAACTACAACTGCTAGTTCTGGATCATGCGTCGAATAGTTTGCCTCATAAGTCTTCAACTGTCGTGATGCGTATGCAATAACCTTGCCTCTCTGCATCAGCACACATCCCAAACCACTCTTCGAAGCATCACTATAGACCACATAACCATCATTTCCTTCCGGTAGCGCTAACACTGGTGCGGAGGTCAGACATTGCTTCAACTTCTGAAAACCGGCCTCGCACTTGTCATCCCAGACAAACTTCTTATGGACTTTGCGGAGCAGACCGGTCATGGGTAGAGCAATCTTAGAGAATCCCTCCATGAACCATCTATAATAACCAGCGAGTCCTAGAAAACTGCGCACCTCCTTCACATTCTGAGGCCGCTTCCAATTGGCTGCTGCTTCAATCTTCTGGGGATCAACCATAACCCCATTCTCATTGATCACATGGCCTAAGAAAGCCACTTCCTTGATCCAAAAGTCACACTTAGACAACTTTGCATACAACTGATTTTGTCTAAGAACTGACAAAGTGATCCGAAGATGTTCCTCGTGAGCTTCCTCACTCGGGGAATATATTAAAATATCGTCGATGAAGACCACTACGAACTTATCCAAGTATAGGTGGAAACATCGATGCATCAGATCCATGAAGACTGCTGGAGCATTGGTAAGTCCAAATGGCATGACTACGAACTCGTAGTGACCATATCTCGTCTGGAACGCAGTCCTCGAAATATCCTCCTCACGAATCCTGAGCTGATGGTAACCAGACCTCAGACCGATTTTGGAAAAGACATTTGCTCCCTGCAGTTGATCCAACAGATCATCAATCCTCGGCAACAGATACTTATTCTTGATCGTGACCTTATTCAACTCATGGTAGTCGATACAAAGTCGGAACGATCCATCCTTCTTCTTGACGAACAAGACCGGAGCACCCCAAGGCGATGCACTCAGCCTTATATAACCCTTCTCAAGAAGATCTTCGAGTTGCTTCTTCAACTCTTGCATCTCAAGAGGAGCCATCCAGTACGGTGCCTTAGAGATCGGCGTAGTACCAGGCTCGAGATCGATAGTAAACTCTACGTCACGATACGGGGTAAACCAGGAATCTCCTCCGGAAAGACATCCGAATAATCACAAACAACCGGAATATCAGGAATTGAAGGTTCATCTTTCTTGGGCTCGTCTAGATAGGACAGGTACCCGACACAACCTTGTCGAAGTAGCTTGAACGCAGCCATCGCATTGATAAGCCTGCCGTTATCAGCGTCATTCCGACCCTTAAACTTGCATACATATTGGCCCCCAGATGACACCGTCACAGTCCTTGAGCTAAAATCGATTACCGCCCCATGACGCGTCAGCCAATCCATATCGAGAATAATGTCGTATGGAGCCATGGCTATACAGATCAAATCTGCTTTGAACTTCTTACCCTGGATGGTAATCGAAAATTCTGACAGACGCTTGGTTCCAACCAAATGTTCACCATTAGGAAGATTCATGATACACACAATTATGTTGCGTGTATTGACGGAGTTTTGGCATGATTTTAGTGATAGTTTAGGATGCTCTAGTGATGATTTGGAGACTTGGCAAGGAGGCGCGGAAGTTGCGTTTTTGGAGCTGAGAAGCGAAGTATGAAGAAGCTGAATTACGGCGACCACCGCGTAATAACGGCGACCGCCGTTAATTCCCCCTGGAGAACCTCAGCTACGACATTGAAACGGCGACCGCCGTTTAATTACGGCGATCGCCGTAGGAAAAGCAGCGGCCGCCGCCGCTGTTGGACGAAGCGCCGAGCCGATTTTCCTTTTCGGTTTTAGTTATTTTATTTTTTTTACGTTTTGTTTTATTTTAAGTTATTTTGAGATTAAATTCCCTTTGGTATTTAAGGGTTGAGAAGACTTGTTCTTTTATGATCGGAGAACCCTAGTTTTATTTCTTGCGTATTTCCCTTGCTATGAAGAACTAAGCACCTATTGCTTAGTCAGACATTGAAGCTTTTCGTTTGATTCAGTTGTAAGTTTCTACTTTTAATCTATTGCTTTGGGCTTTTATCTTTTCTCTTGCTTGAATCTTATGATTGATATTGGTAATTTCTAGTCTGATCAACTAGGGTTTGTTGGTATTTATCTATTGCTAGGTCTAGATTGTTACTGGTTGAGCATGTCTATTCCTTAGTAGCAACTGCATCGTGTTAGTAACTGGTTGTGCTAATCTTATGCAGAAGAGAATTGATTTACATCTTAGGGTAAAACTGGTTGTTTTATTCTAGGTTGTATCCAACTATATTCCTATCCATAAAGCTGCTGTTAAATTGAATCTTGATAGTTTCAGGGTTGTTTAATTAGTTAGTTTTAATAGTATCTGGTTGTGCTATTAGATACTTTTGAAAAGGAATTGGAATTGCCATTGCATGCGATTTTGAGTGGTTTCTATGATCAACTTGTCATTCGATTAGTGGATATTGTTTGACTAAGTGTCTTCCCCATACTTGATTTCAACACTTTAATTGCTTACTTACTTTTGCATGCTTGGTTACTCTACAAACAAACAAAACCCCCCCTTTGGTTACTTCAATTGACATACACTTTACATACTGCGATAGATTGTGTTTCCCTGTGGATCGACCCTTACTTGCCTGAGACTGCGTTTTAGGTTTTGTTTGGATTTCTTGCATAGTAGGAATTAGAACGACAAAATTTCTGTTATCAAATTGGCGCCGTTGCCGGGGAGACTTACAATTCTATCTTGTGTGTGTGATTTGTGTGCCAATTTTGGTGTGAACCTCTCTTATGGTTCACACCACCCGTGTTACTAATACTCCACTTCTTGATTTTGATCCAGAGATCGAAAGGACTCTTCACCAGGCTATCAGGGCTGCGCGTGCATTACTGCAGGATACTAACACGATGGCTGACCAACGTGTTACTCTTGAGTCCTTGACGGCTCCCAACTTAGACCAACCAACTCGTGCTGTGGAATTTCCCGCTCTTGGTGCAGGAGTGAAATTTGAGCTTAAGACAGGAGTAGTTCACTTACTCCCGAAATTCAGCGGAACTCCCCTTGAAGACCCTATTCAACATTTGGATGAGTTCGTTGAGGTCTGCACCAGTATGAGGCCATCTGAGATCACTGAAGATCAGATGAAGCTTAGAGTTTTCTCCTTCTCACTGAAGGACTCTGCGAAAGACTGGTATCATACTTTGGCCCCAGGAAGCATCACCACCTGGACTGCCCTGAAGAAAGTTTTCCTAGACAAGTACTTCCCAGCAATCAAATCTAATCAGCTGAAGAAGAAGATATGCAACATTGAGCAGCAGTCTAATGAGTCCCTCTATGAGTATTATGAGCACTTCAAGAAGCTAGTGAAGAGCTGCCCCTACCATGGGTATGAAAAGCATGATCTTATTCTTTATCTGCATGGAGGACTCCATGAAGATGATCGTCGGATGGTGAATTCCTCTTGTGGCGGTAATATTCTGAAAAGGACCTATGAAGAGGCCCTGGAGATTTTTGCCACTCTAGCTGATGATGCGAGACAATATAGTGGGAGAGGCTCTCAAAGCTTGGTTGCTGCAAGCGCTCAGTCTAAGTATGATCAAGCTGATTTTGATTTGCTGCGAGAGGAGGTGAGGCGTCTGAAGCTGAAGGGTACGCCCCAACAGGTTAAGGCCTGCGAGATCTGTCATGACGACCTACACCCTACTGATGCATGTCCTACTATGCAAGAGGAGGTGAATGCAGTAGGAGGATATCAGCAGCGGCCCAGGAATGATCCCTATTCTAGTACATACAATCCTGGCTGGAGGAACCATTCCAACTTCAGATGGAGAGACCCGGAACATGATCAAGGCCAAACGCAACAACAGGGTAATCCACAACAATCTAGACAACCCTATGTATCGAGACCCCAAGGGCAGAGCTCGAATCCTTCATCATCCATGGAGGACATGATGAAAACATTGACTGCGAATGTTGTCCAAATGAGCAAGAATCAAAAGGAATTCCAGGAGCACACACAGTCCAGCATCCAGAATCTGGAAAGACAGTTTGGTCAGATTTCTCAAGTGGTGAATAAACTGGATGCCAGGGATTCCGGTAAACTCCCGTCTCAAACTGAAGTGAACCCAAACATTCGAAATGTCAGTGCTGTGACTTTGAGAAGTGGGAAGAAGCTTGGGGAAAATAATTATGAGATTAACGAGGAAGAAACTAAGGATTTGGCCGTGAACAGTGACGGCGACCGCCGTGACGACTACGGCGCCCGCCGTCAGGAGGAGTCTGCTCTCGACTTTTGTGATGAAAAAAATGGCGACCGCCGTATCAATTGCGGCGCCCGCCGTGACGGTGTCCCAATTTCCGAAGTTTCTGATGATGTCCACGGCGACCGCCGCGAAACTTACGGCGACCGTCGCGAAACTTACGGCGACCGCCGCGAAACTGAAGTAGCTCTCGACTTATCCGAAGAAAATCACGGCGATCGCCGTGACAATTGCGGCGCCCGCCGTTCATCTGGAGTCGAAGCTGAGGCTGAAAAGAAGTCAGACTCTCCGATTTTTCCTGAGTGGAAGCCGGTTGCGCCCTTCCCATCTGCTCTGAAGCGCACCAAGCCACTTGCGCAGGACAAGGACATGTTCGAGATGTTCAGGAACGTCGAGGTCAACATACCTCTTCTCAATCTAATCAAGTCCGTCCCCCGCTATGCCAAATTCTTGAAGCAGATGTGCACCACAAAAAGGAACCAAGACAGGAATAGCAAGAAGAAGGTAAAGGTAAGCGAACACGTCTCTGCTGTGTTTCAAAAACGCTTACCCAAAAAGTGTGGTGACCCAGGTATGTTTACTATCCCTATCACCATTGGAGGAACCAAGTTTAATAAGGCTATGTTGGATTTGGGTGCTTCTATCAATGTTTTACCTTCTCTCTCTGTGAATCCTTGCGATTAGGACCTTTGCATGCAACGAATATTTCCATTCAATTGGCTGATAGGTCTAGTGTGCGTCCTATAGGGATTGTAGAGGATGTCTTGGTTATGGTTGGTGATCTTACATTCCCTGCTGATTTCTATGTGCTCAATATGGAACATGACAAGCATGCAGCCCCTATTCTGTTAGGGAGACCTTTCCTCAAAACTGCTAATACTAAGATCAATGTGAGCACAGGTTCTTTAACTATGGAGTTTGATGGCCAGGCTATTAATTATAACATATATGAAGCCATGAAATACCCTGCTGATGATCACTCTTTGTGTGCTATTGATGTGCTTGAGCCTGTAGTACAAGATGTCTTTGATGATGACCAAGTAGATTCTATGCAATCCATGATTGTTGATTCTAGTTTAGATTTTACTCTATCTGCTAACGTGCAGGAAGTTGTCAATGAGTTGGATGCTTACTATAAGCGTCCTACTGAGATACCAGGTAAAGCACCTCTGCCACTAACCCTGCCTGGCGAGAAACTTTTACCCTCTATTGTGCAGGCACCAGTGATTGAGTTGAAGCAACTTCCCAAGCACCTCAAGTATGTCTTTCTTGGAGACGAGGAGACCTTGCCAGTGATCATCTCTAACAAGCTCACCAAGGAACAAGAAGACAAGTTGGTGGTGGTTATAAAGGAACACAAGACGGCAATTGGTTGGACCATTGCTGACATCAAGGGAATCAGCCCCACCACATGCATGCACCGAATTCTGCTGGAAGGCGAAGAGAAGCCTTCGCGACAACCCCAGAGGCGTCTGAATCCACCTATGATGGATGTTGTCAAGAAGGAAGTTCTGAAGCTTCTGCATGCAGGTATGATCTTTCCTATTTCTGACAGTAAGTGGGTTAGTCCTACGCAGGTCGTCCCAAAGAAAGGAGGAATCACAGTTGTGGAAAACCAACATGGGGAGTTAGTCCCTACACGACTGCAGACAGGCTACAGGGTGTGCATTGATTACCGCAAGCTGAACGCGGTGACCAGGAAGGACCACTTCCCTCTACCATTCATTGACCAGATGCTCGAGAGACTGTCAGGTCGTGCATTCTACTGCTTCCTGGATGGATACTCAGGCTATTTCCAGATAGCCATTGCACCTGAAGACCAAGCGAAGACGACATTCACTTGTCCCTTTGGCACTTTTGCCTATCGCAGGATGCCATTTGGATTGTGCAATGCTCCAAGTACCTTTCAGCGGTGTATGGTAAGCATATTTTCTGAGTACATTGAGAACTTCATAGAGGTATTCATGGATGATTTTACTGTTTATGGAGATGACTTTGATGCATGCTTGCACCATCTATCACTTGTGCTTGCAAGGTGTGTTGACACCAATTTAGTGCTGAATTCTGAGAAGTGTCACTTTATGGTTGAGCAGGGCATTGTTTTGGGTCATATTGTGTCGTCTAGGGGTATTGAGGTCGATAAGGCAAAGATTGAAGTAATTCAGTCTTTGCCCTATCCTACTAATGTTCGCGAAGTTCATTCTTTTCTGGGCCATGCAGGTTTCTATCGTAGGTTCATTAAAGATTTTTCCAAGATCTCATCACCTCTATGTGACCTGCTGAAGAAGGAGATTGGATTTGAGTTTACAGTTGAGTGTCGGGCTGCCTTTGATGAACTGAAGGCGCGCTTGACAAGTGCCCCAATCATCCAGGCGCCTGACTGGTCTAAGCCCTTTGAGATCATGTGCGATGCCAGTGACTATGCTGTGGGGGCTGTGTTGGGCCAAAAAGATGGAAGAGCATCCCATGTGATCCAGTATGCATCCATGACGCTAAATGGTGCGCAGAGGAACTACTCCACCACAGAAAAGGAGATGCTGGCCGTAGTGTTTGCCCTTGAGAAGTTCAGGCAGTACCTGCTTGGTACAAAGGTCTTTGTCTACTCCGACCATGCTGCTCTGCGCTACCTCATGACGAAGAAGGAAGCCAAGCCAAGGCTGATCCGGTGGATCCTATTACTCAGCGAATTTGATGTGGAGATCAAGGACAAGAAGGGTGCTGAGAATCTTGTTGCTGACCACCTCAGCCGAATTGTCCAGGAAGATAACACCCCACAACCCCAGATTCAGACAAGATTCCCTGATGAGTCTCTATTCCGGCTCACTACGGTAGAGCCTTGGTATGCTGATTTGGTGAATTTTCTCACCACGGGTGACTTTCCTCCACCCTTCAACAAGGCTCAGAGGGACAGGCTGCGCAGTTCAACCAGATTTTTTGTCTGGGACGACCCCTACCTATGGAAACATTGTTCCGACCAGGTAATTTGTAGGTGTATCCCAGAAAATGAGGTAAATTCTCTCCTTACTTTTTGTCATTCTGAGACATGTGGTGGACACTTTGGGGTACAACGAACTGCAAGAAAGGTACTTGAAGCAGGATTTTGGTGGCCTTCCATCTTCAAGGATGCGCATAACCACTGCAAATCCTGTGACAAGTGTCAACGGGTTGGAAATATATCTCAGAGGGATGAGATGCCACAAACAGGGTTAATTTTTTGTGAAATCTTCGATGTTTGGGGTATTGACTTCATGGGACCGTTTCCATCCTCTTGCGGTAACATATATATTTTGCCTGCGGTGGACTACGTTTCCAAGTGGGTGGAAGCGAAGGCCACCAGGACTGATGATGCTAAAGTTGTTGCAGAATTCTTGAAGTCCCACATATTTACCAGGTTTGGAGTGCCAAAGGCTCTCATCAGTGATAGAGGAACTCACTTCTGCAACAGGACAATTACTGCGCTGTTAAAGAAATATCATGTCACGCAGCGAGTCTCTACCGCATATCACCCTCAAACGAATGGGCAAGCTGAAGTGTCCAACCGGGAGATAAAGTCCATCTTGGAAAAGACGGTGTCTCCCAATAGAAAAGACTGGAGTTTGAGGCTTGATGACGCACTCTGGGCATACATGACAGCTTACAAAACACCAATTGGTATGTCACCCTTTCGGTTGGTGTTTGGTAAGGCTTGTCACCTTCCAGTAGAGCTAGAGCACAAGGCATATTGGGCTGTAAAGAATTGCAGCTTGCAGATGGATGAGGCCGGAGTGCTTAGAAAGCTCCAACTACAAGAGCTGGAGGAGGCCAGGATCGAGGCTTATGACAATGCCATTCACTACAAGGAAAGGACTAAGGCCTGGCATGACAAGATCATACTGCGGAAAGACTTCAAGGTTGGAGACAAAGTCCTCTTATTCCAGTCACGCCTTAGACTTTTCCCAGGCAAGCTGAGATCGCGCTGGGCAGGACCATATTATGTGACCAAAGTCTTCCCGCACGGTGCCGTAGAGCTGTTTGAATCGACATCACAAACTTTGTTCAAGGTGAATGGGCAGAGGATAAAGAAATACCATGAAGGCTTCACCAAAGACACCATTGAGGAGGCGTTCTTGAAGGAACCCGAAGCTGAAACGTGATTGAACCTACACTGAGTCGAGCCACGACATTAACTACGGCGCTTCTCGGGAGGCAACCCGATGATTAGGTAATTTCTTTTCCTTTCCCTTAGTCAATTCTAGTTGTTTCACTTTTGTTTCTGTATTTTTGTGTCGAACTCACCTGCAGAAACGTGAAAAAACGAAGAAGGTGTTCACGGCGACCGCCGCGTAACTTACGGCGACCGCCGTTAATTGCTCACCATGGAGGTTGCCTACGACTTCAAAACGGCGACCGCCGTTTAATTGTGGCGACCGCCGCAATTACGGCGACCGCCACCCTCCATACGGCGCCCGTCGTTTCACCCCCCTCGATCACGCTGTTTGCATCAAATGACGGCGACCGCCGTTTAATCACGGCGACCGCCGCCGTTTCAGGTTCGATCCTTACAAAAATAATTTAAAAAAAAACAAAAAAAAAATAAATTGGGCCCCGAAAAAACCCTAAACGGAGCGCAAAAGACAGAAACTAAATCCCCGAAAAGACCTTAAACGGGGAGAAAAAGTCAAAAAAAAAAAAAATCCAATAAAAATGGGCCCTGAGAAAACCTTAAACAGGGTACAAAAGGCATAAAAAAAAACCCGTTAAAACCCAACGGGGTAAAAGCCAAAAAAAAAAAAAAAAAAAAAAATTACGGGCCCCCCTTCCCAGACCTATCATCTAACCTACCCCCCACCCTCTCCCTCACTTTCCCATTCCCCATTCCTCTCTCTCTCCCTCGCCACGCCCCCTCAACCCAGATCCGGCGACCGCCGCGACAGCTCGCCGCCAACTTCGCTCGCCGCTTGCCCGCCGCCTGCCAAGGTCGCCGCCATCGCTCGCCGTTTCGGACATCTGCAGAATCTGTGAAAACTGGAAACGGCGACCGCCGCATTCAACACGGCGACCGCCGCTCTAAGCAGCGACCGCCGCTCAACCCGGCGACCGCCGTTTCGTCGAATCTGGTGATTTTGTTTTCTTCCCTCCCTGTTCTGCTTTTTGCTGTTGCTAATAGCTGGGATTATTGAGATGTCGGGATTTTTGAAACGCTCATTGTCTTCCCGGAAGAAATCAACGGGAGGTGAGCCCTCTCGAAAAAAATCATCGGGGGTTGACACCTCCCGTAACAAGGTTGAGGAGGCTCGTAGGAGACTTTTGCAGGAGAGGGCTTTTCAGTCCACCTTATTCTTTGATCCAGGCACTCTGCGGGAGTTGCAAATTTATGAGAGTACGCAGGAGCTTTTTGTCAATGGTGGGCTGGGTAGTTTCTTCCATTTTGCGGCGCCCACATTCCCCAGCTGGACTGTGGAGTTTCTGGCCAGCTTTGATAGTCATTGCGATGAGGAGAGGATCACATTTAGTTTGGGTGGTAGCAGGCACTCTATGTCCTGGACGGACCTTGATCTAGCGCTTGGGATTACCAGGCCACCATCTTCTGCGCAGGCATGGAACGCTGCCAATGGTTACTTCTCCTTTTGGTACCACTCCACAGGGTCCAATGTCTACAACCCGCAGGATGGGGAGTACAATTACAAGTGGTCACATCCGGGCCTGCGGCTAGCACATAAAGTAGTGCGGATGGCCTTCCATGGCCAGTCCGAATTGAACAAGCTCCCGTACGACGATTTGTATGCTGTATGGAGTATGACCCCCGAGTGCCCTCTGGTGTGGGATTGGCGTACCCATTTTATTGCTGCGTGCCGAAAATTTTAGGATAACAAGGGGCAGAAGATCGTCATTGGGGGCATGATCACTTTGATAGGCCGCCACCTGGGTCTCGAGCAACCCGACCCTTCCCAGCAACTCTCCCCTGCTTTTACATATGATTGGAGGCAGCTCAGGACTTCCGCTGTGATATCCGGGACCGGGTCTAACCCGAAGTTCTGGCTGTATGGCACGCGGGGTATCTACAAAATCCCCATCCCTTTTCCGTTTGAGGTAACCTGTGGCCCGCGCTACAGAGACTTTGATGTGAGCGATTACCGGGTGGGAGCCCCTGGGGTGCGTCCCGTGCCAGCTGGCAGTGTTGCTCAGGATGATGATGACAGTGAGGATGAGGACGATGATACCAATGACGATGAGGACACTGCTATGCCTGCGGTACAGGCTACCGCTGCTGCTGGACCGTCTCAGGATTACCAGAGACAGACTTGAGAAATGGTCCAGGGGATTGAATCTCACCAACAGTCTATGCAGTCGGACTTTGCTGCCTACCACCAGGAGTTCATTGACTTCCGCCAGGAGTCCAGGGATCACTACGCGACGCAGGCCCAGGACATTCAAGCCCTGGAGGAACAGATGAGGCAGTGGAACCTTTTCATGGGTTCCCAATATCCCGACTTCCCACCACCACCGCAGTAGTAGGTATATTCTTCACTTCCCCTCTGTTATTATGTCTGATATCATTGAGGACAATGCTTATTTTAAGTGTGGGGGAGTGGATTATGTATTTATTATTGCTAGTTTTATTTAAAAAATAAATTAAAAAAAAAAAAAAAATCCTAGGATGGGCTGAAAACCCGAAAGGGCGGTCCAGGTAAAAAGCAGGTAATCCGACATGCACTAGGCCTGGGCAAAAGTGGATTCAGAGTGACGTGAGGCGGTGAGTCCATCTATGATAAAATGAAATGAGTGGCTAGGATGAAAACCCGAAAGGGCTCCTAGGAAAAATGAGTGAAAAGAAAAGGAGTGTTTTCTAGGATCTCATTTTGCCGGCGGGGCGACATAAGATGAGGAGACAAAGAAGGATTGTCGGGTAGGCCATTGAGGGAGACATAAAGAGTCATAGATGGAGGTTAGGACTAGTGGTTACTTTCATTTTTGGATGACCGGGATAAGCTTGGGGAAAGTATTCTGCTTGCCCTTAAGCTTGGATGTGTTATTGAGTTGGCTGCTGTGGTTGAGGTTGTGGATATTGCATATGTTTGTGTTGATGTTGTGCTGATTATGATGCTGGTGTTGAGGGTGTAGTTGTGTTGTGATTGGTTGGTTGAAGGATGTTGAGCTTTCATGTACATGTTGTTACTCTTGGTTGTGGGCTTTCCCTGCATGTTGATGATCTAGGTGCTTATTGGTGATGGGTGGTAGTTCTCTATCCACTCGAGACGAGTAGAGATTCAAGTGTGGGGGAGTTTGATACACACAATTATGTTGCGTGTATTGACGGAGTTTTGGCATGATTTTAGTGATATTTTAGGATGCTCTAGTGATGATTTGGAGACTTGGCAAGGAGGCGCGGAAGTTGCGTTTTTGGAGCTTTTGGAGCTGAGAAGCGAAGTATGAAGAAGCTGAATTACGGCGACCGCCGCGTAATAACGGCGACCGCCGTTAATTCCCCCTGGAGAACCTCAGCTACGACATTGAAACGGCGACCGCCGTTTAATTGCGGCGACCGCCGTAATTACGGCGATCGCCGTGGGAAAAGCAGCGGCCGCCGCCGCTGTTGGACGAAGCGCCGAGCCGATTTTCCTTTTCGGTTTTAGTTATTTTTTTTTTTTACGTTTTGTTTTATTTTAAGTTATTTTGAGATTAAATTCCCTTTGGTATTTAAGGGTTGAGAAGACTTGTTCTTTTATGATCGGAGAACCCTAGTTTTATTTCTTGCGTATTTCCCTTGCTATGAAGAACTAAGCACCTATTGCTTAGTCAGAAATTGAAGCTCTTCGTTTGATTCAGTTGTAAGTTTCTACTTTTAATCTATTGCTTTGGGCTTTTATCTTTTCTCTTGCTTGAATCTTATGATTGATATTGGTAATTTCTAGTCTGATCAACTAGGGTTTGTTGGTATTTATCTATTGCTAGGTCTAGATTGTTACTGGTTGAGCATGTCTATTCCTTAGTAGCAACTGCATCGTGTTAGTAACTGGTTGTGCTAATCTTATGCAGAAGAGAATTGATTTACATCTTAGGGTAAAAACTGGTTGTTTTATTCTAGGTTGTATCCAACTATATTCCTATCCATAAAGCTGCTGTTAAATTGAATCTTGATAGTTTCAGGGTTGTTTAATTAGTTAGTTTTAATAGTATCTGGTTGTGCTATTAGATACTTTTGAAAAGGAATTGGAATTGCCATTGCATGCGATTTTGAGTGGTTTCTATGATCAACTTGTCATTCGATTAGTGGATATTGTTTGACTAAGTGTCTTCCCCATACTTGATTTCAACACTTTAATTGCTTACTTACTTTTGCATGCTTGGTTACTCTACAAACAAACAAAACGCCCCCCTTTGGTTACTTCAATTGACATACACTTTACATACTGCGATAGATTGTGTTTTCCTGTGGATCGACCCTTACTTGCCTGAGACTGCGTTTTAGGTTTTGTTTGGATTTCTTGCATAGTAGGAATTAGAACGACAAAATTCCTGTTATCAATTCACAACGAAAGGTTCACAAACCTCGTTGCATACTAACCCTAACTTACTGACACAACTTTCCGAAATAAAAGAATGGGTAGCACCCGAATCAAATAACATACATACAGAAATAGAATGAAGGTATAAAGTACCTTGAGCAATTGGAGCATTAGGTCCATCAGCCTCACACATCTCGTAAAGGCATTGACCTTGACCTCCAGAAGCAGCTGGGGCTTTCCCCTTATTCTGTGCAGACGTCTGCATCGAAGGACTAGGATCTTCCACTGGTCTGAACTTAGGTCGATAGTTCTGATTAACTGACCCTTGCTGCGACTCAGCTCCTTTCTGCCTTTGCTGTGGACAAAACTTCTGCAAATGTCCCACCTTTTCACAGCAAAAACACGTCTTCTTCTCCTTCGGACACTCATTACTCTTGTGTCTGTGTGTACCATAGTTATAGCATTGGATCAGACTCTTGCCCTGACCCGATTGACGTGTAGACCCTCCATGAGTCATATATTTTTTCTCTACCAGACTTGGCAAAATTAGACGGTGGCGCGTGACGCTTAAATCCACTCGCCTGAGACTGGTCCTGCGTTGACCTCTGGCGACTACGCTTCTTTGTTGACTCCTCCAGAGTTACTTCCAACTTATAGGCAGCGTCCACGTACTGCTCCAGAGTAGAGCATCCGTGACGTATCATTAGTGGCTTAATATCTGGGTTCATCCACTCGTGGAAATGCCAGATCTTTTGCTCTTCATTGGACACCTCCGGCCCAACATACTGTAGCAGGTGATTGAACTTGGCCGCAAAATCAGTCACTTTCAATCCATCCGTCTTTGGATAGAGGAACTCCTTGTGTTTTTCTTCCCTCATAGCTCGGGAGAAGAAACGATCAGTCATTTTGGCTTTGAACATCCCCCAGTTCAAACCAGGGTGACCAGCAAGACCTGTACCTTTCCACCATTCACTGGCTACTTCCTTCAGCTGAAGGGATGCAATGTGCACCTTCTCTACTTCAGTGCACTCAACATTGTGGAATAGTCGCTCTATGTGGGAAAACCAATGTGCCACTCTAACTGGCTCTCCCTTTCCCATCATAGCAGTCGGGACTCATAGAGCTTATGGCCTTCAGTGCTCGGCCATAGTCGCCTCTATTCCTGACCGCTTCCTCTTGGGGTACATGGATATTAGGCTCCTCAAATCTAGGAACCGCTGGAGGAATTGGCACAGCCTGTGCCTGAGGCGCAATTGGTCGCATGATGTCGGTGAATGCTTGCATAACGATTCCCCAAATAGCTTCAATTGCCACTGCATCAAATACCATTGGAGTGTTGACCGGAACTTGGTAATTGCCCTTTTGATTGTTGTTAGAAGCAGACTCGTGTTCATCCACGGGGTTTGCGGTATTCCTCTCATTTGGTCTGGGGTCATTACGTGGCCCAGCACCAGCATGAATGGTGTTCCTAGTGTTCACCATCTATTTACCGATCAAATTCCAAGTATTTTATTACATTAATATCATTTAATATACTTAACGTAATAAAAATCAACTCAGAATATATCAAACTTGGTAATTTTCATTGATAAGCTCAACTAAGCTAATACGTTTTACAAAAGGGATCTCCCGAGCATCAAGATAAAATTGCCCGGAGACTTAGGTTCTTAACAAAACAACTGAAATACAAGAAAAGAAACTACTAATCAGCACTGGCCCAATCATGGCGCCCTGAAACATTTACTGTAATCTCCACTCCTCATACAAGGTTTCTTTGAACGGGGTTTACCATCGGGGTCTAGTGAAAGACTTCTTACCCAGCTCGGTCCAGGAGCACATGGCTCATTCCTTGGTCTTGCCCTTCTTAGAGCATGCTCCACCACCTCGTCCATCTGGCGACGTTCTTCTGGGGAAATCATCTGACTTAGGCGAAGTGCCTCTCGCGAGTCAGGACTCAACATTAGCCTTCTCTGAGCAGGAATAGGCTATGAGTTCTCAGATGCATTTTATGGACCATTCCTTCTTCTGGGAAATACTACCTCGTAAAGCGTATCCCAATCGGCCGAAGTCAATGACGAGTATTCTTGCTCATGCGGCAACTCCGGACTGGGATAGATAAACTCCATTCCCGGGTCCTCGCTGCCCACCAATAAGCGCTCCAAGCAATCGGACTCGTGGCCCTGCCCCTCGAGGTCCTCTTCGGGGTCCTCCTCTTCTTTCAGATCCTCTTCCGGGTCTTCTTCAGGATCCTCTTCTTCTGGATCCTCCTCGGGAATCATCTCAATCATGAAGTCGTCGTTGTAATGCCCTCTTGCATACCTTGACCACTCCTCTTCATTTTCCGTGTCCTCCCTTAGCTCCTCTGTAGGTTCTGCCACTGGAACCTTGGTCCTATCGGACACTAGTACTACTGACTCGGGTAGTACAGTCTTCACCTCCTCAGGTGGACTACTAGATTCTCCGACCTCGAAGCATCACAGGGGAACTGGAAACTCAAGCCTCATTGGAGATGGCAGAGCCACCTCGGCTTCTTCCGAGTCCCTTTGAAGAGAAAAGCATGCACCCATAACCTACGGGTGACGAGAAAAGAGTTAGTCTTTCTAAATATAGAAGTTCACTTCCATATCAGACTAAAGAAAATGCACGACTAGATCGGCAGAATAAAAATTTTATTTGGAAATTCAAATCCTTCAAAATATTTCTCAGTTCAAAACGAGTAAATGGTTTATAAAAAATTTCATTCCAAGAAAATGTTTTAAAACCCACCCGTTTTAAAAAAAATTCGGCTCTGATACCAAATCTGTAACACCCCCAAATATATATCCTTGAAAGGTATTATCGCCAGTAACCTCGGATTTCACATCCGAAGCCACCCCAAGCTTAACTCGTTTATATAAATCATAAAACAACAGTTATAATACAAAATATCATAACTTTTGATTAAAGCAAATGTTTCGGAATTACATCCATGATTCAAAATACATAATCAAACATATTACAGCGGAAGTCTTAATACATAAAGGACACACGGGTCTTGATCTAAATGATCACTCGCCAAGGAATCTCAACCTGGTAAAACTCTTCAAAATTCCAACTGCCATCATTGTCGTTTCTAGCCTTCATCGGAACTGCAGTTTATCTGATGTGCCGTATGAGACGGATGACACCAACCAACCATGCAAGGGAATATAGCCGGTTGGTTAGTCTAATGAAAGACTATGCAAGGGTAAAACAGAAAGGTTCTAAGTAGTCGTATTAGGTTAGACTCATCGCTTCTCGAATAAAAGTCGTTGACGATAATCAACCACCATACTCCTACTGAAATATACGAAAAGGTATGATCAAGAGAAGACTCTGAAAGATTGAGTCTTAAGAAAACATATAAAGAGAAGACTCCAAAAGGTTGAGTCTTATCGGAAAGTATGACAAGTGCTTGAGAACATCAATTTCACACAAGCGTTTTAAAACTGACTTGGTGTTTCGGTTCACGACCAACCTCACCGTACAATGCGAATTCAGATTGGAAAGAGAACTTTACTCTAACCAAAGTCTAGACGAGTTTCCTAGCTGCACTACTCTCTTAGCTGCATTACTCGCCTGAAGGTATATTAATTATGTACACTAAAGCACTTATCTTATTTAATTCCAAAACGTACATTTTACGTTATAAGCTTTTAAGATCTCTTCACAAGAGATATCGGATCTCCTCACAAGAGATATCAAAGAGAATACATCCCAGGGAATACATCCCAAATGGCGGCACCAGCTGTGTACACATACCCTGAGTAAGGGTAAGGTCATGACCGAAGATACTAGGGAAAAATCTTCCTAGCACCATTATCAAGAAACCACTAAACCTCGCAAGGTACATAGTGTTCCTACGAATACTCGTTCTAACTAAACAATTAAAACATAAGAGCAATAATTCACATCAAAGCCATCGAGGCCAATAACAGATATAATAGCGTTGTTTCTAGCAATATATACAACATATTATACTATCTGTATTTCAATCATATATATATATATAATAGCGTTGTTTCTAGCAATATATACAACCTATTATAATATCTCTTTTTAAATCACATACAGTTATCAAAACTGTTCCCAGACGAAAACAATATTCATCCCACATTAAATAAAAAAATAAACAATGGATAATCAATATAAATATGGAATGATAAGCAAGAGCGAACTGCCACTTGCCTTAGATTTAGACAAAGCTCAACGAAGCTCGAGACGACAGGTTTTCGGGTCCGAAACGAGGAAGAACTCAGATTATGATTTCCTACGGAATGACCCATAACGAAACCCTAAGTTAGATTCGACAATAAATAGTACGAATCTAAAGAAAAACTAAGGAAATCGAAGGAACGAAAGTCCCAAACGAGATCACAAAGCCCAAGCCACAACCACACACGCCCAGGCCCACCGCGGGTGCGGCGGCTTGACCGCGGGTGCAGCAAGGCTACATAGGCGAGACGAAGACGACAACAACTCACCGGGGAAGAGGATGGGGGCTCGATTTGTGGTGGCTCCGACTTCTGGATTCCCTGGACCACCCAAGCACCACCTTGAGAGCACCTCCTCCTCCTTTGGTAGCTTCGGCGCCGACCTTGAAGAACTCCGGCGAAAGCTTGCAACTCCGGAGACAATGGAACGAGAGAGAGAGATTGGAGTTGTCTTCCTCCTCCAAGCCTCCTCCTTTTATAGGCCAAGAAAGGAGCCCAGCTGGCACATCCCCCACCGCCTCAAAGCCGACCGAAACGGCAAGCAGCTCAGGCGACGTTCGGCGGAGCAGAAAAGGAATCATGACGGCGCGGGTGTGGTGGGTCTTACCGCGGGGTGCGGTGGCGACCAATTCCTGACCGCGGGGTGCGGTGGGTATGACCGCGGGTGCGGTCAAGGCAATTTTTGTGCCTTTTGCCCATTCTTTGACCGGGAAGCCCACTTTTGACCGAGAAGAATTATGGGTATGGGTTTTAACCCCGGGTTAAATATATTCGTACCCGAACAATTATTCTAAACCCCAAAAATACGTCGAATGTATTTTATTCCACTCAAGGAATTATTACGGAGATCAAGTATTTAACAGAAAGTCTGAACTTCTCTTAAAATAATTCGACTACAATACGAGTGTTTGGAAAACTTACCAGAATACTCTTTACTAAAATGAGGGGTATTACATCTCCCTCCCGAAACTACATAACCAAACCCCCACGACCTTGGTTTCCACGTTTGACGAGATATTCATTCATCCTTCCCCTAAATGGTACATCCCACCCTTCAACACTAGGATGCTTCCAATTGTTCCAAACGGCGGGCGGGGGTGGGATAGGGCAACGGTCATCAACTAGCCAAACCTGTAAAAAAAGACCTAAAATGAGTATTACGTAATTCATAAGGTAAAGCTTCCGAGTATAAGTATGCTTACCGGGACAATATGATTTCCTACTAGTGCCACCGTATGCACCGTTGTGGGAGGCCGGGCAGCCAGACGAGCAATCATGGGGAGGCATGTATGAGGGCCACTCCATGAAAGAAAGACAAGAGCCACTTGGAATCTGGTTGCAAATGCTAACCCAACCATCGGCATTTCTATCCAGTGATCCTCCCAGCAAGGTCCTGTATGATCAACCATCTTGATAAGATGGTCAATGTCAGTCACCATACTCGTTGGTCGGTAGAGATCTCGATGCAATTGCAGTTCCTTTGAAAGCTCATGTCTCACGTAGTCGTAACTCTGTTCCCCCAACCCTAATAGTACAAACAAGGAACGGTACCCACAATGACTGTCACCTTGTACGTCTTCTACTCGGGTGATGTAGTTGAACATGAAAGGGTCGACATTTCGTACGCCCCAATTAAAGTCGAGGTGACGAACATTACTCCCGTTTCTTGGATCAACTTCATTTTTGGACGGGATCGGCCGAGTGCCACTCTTTTTGCCATCTGAAACTCTTTTGGTGTCTCCATCAGGCATCAGAGAAGGTTCTGATCCAACAGATGATTGAATGCTATCTGACTTCCTCTTCTTCTTTTCCTCATCTTTCTTCTTCTTTTCCTCCTTCTTCTTCCTCTTCTTTTCCTCATCATTCTTCTTCTTTTCCTCCTCCTTCCTCTTCTTTTCCTCGTCCTTCTTCTTCTTTTCCTCCTCCTTTATTTGTTCCTTCTTCTTTTGATCCTCCTCCTTGTGCTCCAACCAAGTGAGGTCCCTCTTGGTTGAGTCCTTCTTAGGTCTCCCCTTACTAGTATCTGCGCACGGGGGCTCACCCAAGGTGGAAGTGCTCGGGTTATGGAAGTCATCGTACCTTGTTGTGAGAATGCATAACAGCTCATCGAGCATTTCCTTTCCTTGCCATTCTTGGATCAGCTTCTTCATTAAGACATCTTGTCTTGAAATATGCTCAGTATCATCACTTCCTAGATGTTCTTGGCCTACTTCTTCCCACTTTATTTGTTTCCAAAATAAATGGATTTCACTTGGCAATATTGGGATACCAGCCTCTACATATCTCTTGATCGTGTGTGGGCAAGGCAACCCAAGCGAGGATCTCCACCATACATCGCGGCATTCTTCATCAGGTATCTTCCCCTCCTTTGCCAGAATAGCTTGTTTGTATAGTAATCTTATGCACTCGTCCGATATCTTGTACTCAAGGCGACTGGACAAAATCTTCACCCATTGTGGTCCATCCTTTATGACGGCGGACAACTTAAAACTGCTTTGCTCCATAGACCCCCTAATGACACGTATCTGATCATTCATAAAATGCTAATTCATATTATTTTCCCCATAGGCACAAATTAGTACAAATGGAAATAAAACAACGAGCCCAAAAGATTACACGCACCTGATTCGTGAACATATTGTCGATGTGTACTACGATCGTGTCAAACCCTCCAACATATGATTTTAGGGTGTCCTTGAGCATAGCGTGTTGAGAGTCGACCCTGACAAATAATACTCATGTTATACATCATAAAAAATAATACATATCTAACGAGAAAATATGTTATATAATTTACCTGTTTGATGATCTTGCGGCGAAATGAAGAATATGATTAGACCATGCATCAACTAACTTCTTTTTGTGATCGTTAAGCCAAACTTCCTCGACGTACTTCATAAACGTACCTTTCTTCCACTTGTCCCTCAAATACTTAAGCCGGGACTCGTACACATCCTCCGTGGGTGACCTCAACAACCAACGGATATTCCCCGTAAAATGCTTAACACTTTTGTTGCACATATTCCCGGTGACCCTTGCTTCAACATTGGGATTCACATGGACCCTGTACAACAAATGGTGTGCATTGGGAAAGACTATTGGTACAACCTTCACAACGGCCAAATCTCGGTCTGACATGATTGCCGTGGGTTCTTTTTTACCGAAGAGGGATTTCAAACGCCGCATGGCCCATATGTAGTGCTCCGTTGTCTCATTTCGCATGAATACGATGGCAATACATAAGTTAAGGTTTGTGCAAGTGAACCCAACAAACTCCAAACAAGGCATACCGTACCAATACATGTACATTAAAAAAAAAGATGCAATTATATAGTGCAAATGTAGTGAAAAGTTAAAACAAAAGATTACCTGTTGGTCTTGTAGGTTGTATCCATAATGACCACGTGGGGGAACAAACCCAACAGGTGCTTCGAGTCGGGGTGACTAATAAAAAGATCACTCACAACCTCCTTCTCCACATACTTCCCCTTTTCTTTCATCTTAACCTTAACCCTTTCAACGTCCGCATAATATCATTTAGACCTTAGAAATTCCAACGTGAATTGCGTCACCGTCAAATGGCCCCTGGATTTCTTCCTCTCCCTAGCCTTGCAAGTGTACACTTGACTCCTTGATGTCAAGCATTTCAGGTCTACTATGACAAAAAGAGAAATAATGTTCTTCGGCGTCGAGCCGGTGGCAGACATCAACTTCACCGCCTCGATTTGATCCGCATCAAGGCGTCCAGCAAAAGCATGCCCTATTAAGGATGTTGGGATGTCATGGGTGTGCCATCCACAGATGACCTTTAAGCTCCACTTACTATCTTTTGATAACAACCCGTGCATCTGAAACGGACAATCGCTCTTCTTTGTCCTCGTTGACCGGTTTGAGTTAGGGGTTGGCTCACAACCTTCCACCGCCTTCTTCTTCACCGGTCTGTATGAACCAGACTTCTCACACGATAGTATCACCTTTTGATCCCATGATTTTTGTATGACAATCAAAATGTTCAGTTCCTTGCCCACTGAACGAACCCATTGAATCATACTCTGTCTATCATCCCATTCCTCATCTGTAGTAAAATGCGAAGAAAAATCGTCACTCACAAAGTTGGTGCCACTAGAATCATCCTATTTATTTCATAAACATTGGTGTTCATTATAAACATTGATATTCATTATAAATCTACACCGACAAAGTGTTCTATACCTAAACTAATGTTCTACCCTTAAAATCATGGTGCAAATATGAAACACGTACAAAATTAAAACATTTGTCCGTTCTCCTCATTTACCTAAATTTAAATACGAAGCATTTCCAATTCTAAGCTAATTACATAATCTATCACATTTCTACAGTAACATGATAATTTATCACAATTCTACGCTAATATAAGAATATGTCACATTCTATAATAATATAATTTATCATATTCTATACTAATATACATACAATATCTCTGACATAGAATTATTACTAATAATAATACCCTAACATATAACTTATCACTAATAATGTGACTAACATACATATAATATCTACAAGATATAATGTACAACTACTACACTAGCATATATGTACCAATACTGTATTTTCACTAATCGATTCAAGACCAGACCCATCGACTACGCTTGAGGACGACATTCTCTCTTACTATTGTGCTTTGAAATTTTGTACATGTAAAGAAGGCATATGGAAGAAACAAATATATACAAGTTTAAAAATTCAACCGTTGAAAAAAAAAGGGAATTGTACACGCTACTACGTAGCGTTTACATTTTAAACGGTAATATATAAACGCTACAATGTAGCGTTTGCAAGTTACCATTTCATTTGTAAACGCTACGTAGTAGCATGTACAATTCCCAGCTTTTCAAACGGTAACTTGTACACGCTACGTAGTAGCGTTTTATCGAACCGAATTTTTTTAAAAGATTAAATCTCATTATGCATTTTTTTTTAAATTTTGGGTCATTTCATGTCATCCAAAATATGAATATAATATTAAATGCATACTAGTACATATCATCCGAAAAATACATACATAACAATCTATGGGATCTTACAAAATCCAGCCAGCCGTACTAGTAAATATCCCCAATCTTTGAATATTCTAACGTGGTATATAACATCGGGACGCCAACCTATTATTTCAAAGAGTAATACATCGTTAATTTTCAATCTATGAAATCTTACAAATTACCGCCAGCCGTTGCCAAATCTAAATCGATTCCCACTCGTTGCGATACACACATGCAAATTAGCATTACAACAATCCAGGGTGACTTCCGTTGTTGCTGCAGAATTCATGAATCTCAAAGCATTCTCCCTCGGGATGCTCTTCATATTAGTAAGTGCATTTAAAGTTGATATTATGATCAAAACCGAATCGTAAATTTACATTATGAAGGATGCGATGCTTACCAGCCGATATTCTGGATAGACATTCGTTTGATTTAATACAACAATGAAAGTAGTTCGAGGATCACGTCGCATAGCTTCAACTCTTTCTAATGCTGAACCGGGTCCATCATCATCATCTCCAGTACCATCCGATGTGTAGTTGCTGTCTTTTTCGACAACAGATGAATTTGAGTCATCGTTGATTACTATCACATTTCTAGACGACGAAGCCATACTAACTTTTGCAGAATTAAAACAAAATAAGATGGGAGAAGGGTGTATAAGTTATGGTGAAATTATTAGTATTTATAGGGTGAAATTTAGTCGTTGGAAAAATGACCATTACCTAAACGCTACGACGTAGCGTTTAAGAGTAAATGGTAACTTTAAACAGTCATTTCAAACAGTTATTTTTTCATTTCAAATGTAAACGGTAACTAAATGCTACGTAGTAGCGTTTACAGTTCAAACGCTACTACGTAGCGTTTACAATTCTCATGGGTTCGAAAACCGGGTCCATTTTAAACGCTATTAAATAGCGTTTAAAATGGACCCAGTTTAATCGAACCCATGTTTTTTTTTAAAAAATATCATTAATTCTTAAAAAAAAAACCCAGCTAAACGCAACATCGTTGCGTTTTTTTATATAAAAAAGTTAAACGCTACCAGGTTGCGTTCACAACCTGGTGCGAAATAAAAAAAAAACGGTGCAAAAGCGAACACCCTTTATTAACCCTACCATATTGATTATTCATAGATTGAGCACACAAAATCTTAGATCTGACTTCTACATCGGAGGTGAAATGAGTGATAAAGGCCGTACTAGAAATGAGATGGGAAGAGTCAATGCTCGCCGAAGCTAGGGTGTCTCATCATTAACATCTAAATTATTATTGTGCAGATTTTTGCTACCGTCGGAGTCGTTGACAGGAGTCAAACACCGACGAGTCGCAAAGACCCGTAACTAAAGGAGCTTTGATAGTCTTGGCCTTCTATTTAGTAACGTCCTTGCTGCAAGAAGGGTAAAAATATGGCCCGAGTTGATTCAGACCACCTGGAGCCCCTCTAGATCCGAATCCTAGCAGCGATCCCCTATTTCGATCGAGTTCCCATATCCACTCATGAACTCGTTTCGGTCGCAGTTCTTCCGCCTTGATCCAATTCTTGGAATCACCAATAATTTAACAACGAATTGTGGGCCTAGAGCATACAGGTGCTTATGTTGGGTATCAACGAGTGAAGAAGCCCAGTTTTATCCAGCCCAATCTCAACCCGATCGACATCGCCACCGATGACGAAGTCTTCCCTGGTTAATTTCCGGTGGGGCGTGTGTAGGGATTTTAGATGCGTAAAGCGGAATTTCAGGAAACGATTTCCTAACATCTAACCAAGGATCTCATGCATAAACCAAATAGATCATAGATAGGAAGAATTAAATACCTTTTGATGCGTGTTTTAATCTGCTGGAATGGAGAGAATAGAGTCTCACGTATGACTCCTCTATTTGGTCCACCCGAGCTTGGATCTGGATCGCCTAGGACTCGGTTGCTAGAGCGAGGAACGAAGGCGAACGAGGAGAGCTCCAAGGAGAAGGAGGCAGCCGTGTGGGTATGATGATGGATTAGGGTTTTCTCCTAGAAAGCCCTCCTTTTATATTACCATGTGTAGATATCTTATTTCCTAAATGAGTATATCTTTTATTGTTAATAATAACTCTTTATTATCAACAAGCCTTATCTCCCAAGTCATATCACATATAACTTTATATCATATACTTTATATAATATGTCTTCCTATTAAACTGATCCAGTCCAAACTATAAGGGTGTGACCTCGTAGGACCCGGTAATAATAACAATAGACTTTATGACATACTTTATAACATATAGTCTATAAATCATAGTTGGCTTCTAGCAAAGCACTATGACTACCTAAAATCACCGGATTAAATATCTCCATAAACGGTCCCACTTCATAATCAGTAATTGCACGTTTGATTAAAGGACACAATTCCTTCAATCTCCCACTTGTCCTTAAAACAAGTGTGCAATGTTAAAATTCCTTTGTCACAAAATGTCTTATATGACTATATGATGAAACTCATCTTTACCGTCAAATACGTTTCTTGAACTCTTGAGATCAAACTATCAGTACGGATGATTACTAATAATCCATCCGAGCATGGCCATGCGTTTTCACAGTTCTCTCTCTTCAAGTGGCCGAGACACCAATCCTTTCCAAATGTATCATGGTATAACAGAATAGGATGACATATTCAATCTTGTACGACTACAGCTCCCACTCAACTTTTGGCAATCACAATCACTGCCTTTATAACTGCCTGTTACGGTCAGCGTTTGACAGCGTCAAATACATACCAACAGTCAAATGATAACTATATCATACTCATGTCTAAGGAACTCACTAATCATGAATAATCCTAGAACTCCGCAGTAAAGTCTCGAGGAGTCATAAGATCGGTCTGTCCGCTATGGATCGGTATACACATCTATGTAATCGATTAGACATCTATATGTCCCTATAACACATGAAACCTAGTGTTATCAATTCAATCTCACAATATGGTCTTTTCATTAAGTCATTTGTATCCAAGTTAACGACTTAGACCATGGACTTCTAACAATTTTATAATTTCAGTTCACTTAATGAGGTTTCATTCACCAAAATAGTTTTGATGAGCCCATTTGATAATTATTAAATTGTTTGGATACTTTATCTAATCCCGAGCAATGATTAAATAATAATACGAAACTCGTATATAAAGCAAGCATAAATGTCTGTGATAACAATAAACATGGTTTATCATAAAACAAACAATGTGTCTCAAAAGAACTCTATAATGTGCTTGAGCCCCTTGGCCCGAGTGTGACTGTCATGCTTGGGCCTAGGCATGGGCTTGGTCAAAGGATCTGCAATATTTTCGTTTGTGTGCACTTTGCACATCCTCACGTCTCCTCTATCAACACAGTGTCTGATCATGTGGTACTTCCGTAGAACATGTCTGGATTTGGAGCTAGAGCTAGATTCATTGGCTTGAGCAATGGCGCCATTGTTGTCACAATAGACGTCAATAGCTCTAGATGTGCTAGGAATGACACTGAGCTCAGCTATGAACTGCCTAATTCAGACAACCTCCTTGGCTGCTTCACCAGCAGCAATGTACTATGCCTCCGTTGTAGAATCTTCTATTGTCCCTTGCTTCGAGCTCTTCCAGCTGACGACTCCTCCATTCAGAATGAAGACGTATCTAGACTGAGATTCAAAATCATCTCTGTCTGTCTGGAAACTTGCATCAGTATAGCCCTTGATGACCAACTCATCATCACCTCCAAATACCAAGAGATCACCCCTAGTCCTTCTCAAGTACTTCAGGATGTTCTTGGCTGCACTCCAATGTGCATCACCCGGGTTTGATTGGTACCTTCTATACATACTCAAAGCATATGCAACATTTGGGCGAGTACAAGTCATTGCATACATGATGGATCCTATGGCTGAGGCATAGGGAATCCTGCTCATCCTCTCAGTTTCACCAGGTGTCTTAGGACATTGGCTCTTGCTGAGATGTAATCCATGCTGCATAGGCAGGAACCCTTTCTTAGAGTTCATCATATTGAATCTATCAAGGACCTTATCTATATAAGTTCCCTGACTCAGACCAATAAGTCTCTTAGATCTATCTCTATAGATCTTAATGCCTAGTATGTACTCAGCCTCTCCCAAGTCCTTCATTGAGAAATACTTCTTAAGCCACTCCTTAATTGTCTCCAGCATAGGAATGTCATTCCCAATGAGTAATATGTCATCCACATATAGAACTAGGAAGGCCACTTTGATCCCACTAAACTTCTTATAGACACATGGCTCTTCCTCGTATCTGATGAAGTCAAACTTTTTGACCACTTCATCAAAAGGAAGATTCCAACTCCTGGATGCTTGCTTAAGTCCATAGATGGACTTCTTAAGCTTGCTTAAGTCCATAGATGGACTTCTTAAGCTTGCTTAAGTCCATAGATGGACTTCTTAAGCTTGTATATTCTCCTAGGGTTTTCTAGATCCTCAAAACCTTCTGGTTACATCATGTACACATCCTCTTCTAAATATCCATTTAGAAAAGCGGTCCTGGCCTGCTCCTTATCTCTAAGGTTTCTCATAATAGTATGAGCATCCTGATCCTCAAACCTCTATTGAAGAGCAGGTTCCATAGCAGCCAGCATAAGGCAAGTGACATTCACTGCCTTCTTGCATATTGCCTTGTGACATGCCTTATCCTCATCCGATAAGGTGGCAGTCAGCTCTGGGATGGGGGTTTCTAGGACACCCTCTTGTCCATCAGACCTGAGAATGATTCTCAGATTTCATTCCCAATCAAGGAAATTTGTGTCGTTCAACTTATTTTTTTTTTCAACAATTGAGTGGAGAGTGAATTTGAGGTGTTCAGAAGACATAGTAACTACAAAAAAATGGAATAAAACATGTAGATAAATTATGCTTGACATGCAAGAACTTAAAATTTAGATAAGCTATAAATAGTAAGTTATTGCACATTCTACTCAATTAAATTGTCCCTTGTGAGTAAAATGATTCCAAGATCCTATCTTAGATGAAACTCGAGCATACTAAGGCACTTCCCCAAGTCTCATGTAATCAAGGTAAGTAAACTCTTACTAATTATAACACCTTATAACTCTTGGTTGATGGCCACATCTTATGTAAGACTCATCCTTATACCTCAAGATCCAAAACTGAACCTTTTGGTCTCTTGTTGGGTGTAACCATATCAAGGCAACATGCCCCTATTAGACATACCTGCACTATGCCAAGGTCAAGGAAGGACACTTCGCTAGGGCGAAAACTATCCAACAAATTCCAAAGGCCTCATGGTTATGACATGGAAAGGCATTACCTCAATATTCTTTTAAGGGACTTAAGCATGCAATGGTTGTCTATCTATAAGTGAACTAAATAACATAAACAGACAAACAAGCATGCAAAGTGGGAAATAGTAAAGCATTCAAGTAATGCAATAATAAACAATTAAATTTGTGATCCTAGTATGACGCATACAGAGATATAATCTTCAATAGTTTTGATCTTTTTGGATCACCATCCTTCAGTTTTCATAGGATCTTATTCTTCTTGTCTTACATATAATTGAAATAAACTCTCTTGCAGAAATTTAAATTACAAAAATACATAACGATACGCAGATCGTGTACAAGAAAAACATAATGATACGCATATCGTATTTATCTATCCTAATGTGGGCCACATGATAGCTCCATGAACCCCTCGATGACGGCGAAGGATGAAGAGGAAACAATGAGAGTGCACTCGAAGAGAGCCAGACGCAGAGTAGCAGAACATGAGCATTTCCGCGACTGCGGAGGACATAGCCGCGACCGCGGAAGACATGGCCGCGACCGCGGAAGACTTGGCCGCGTTCGCGGAAGTTCTACTGGCAATGGTTATTTACAACGGGTTTTCCGCGACCGCGGAAGATATAGCCGTGACCGCGGAAAAGTTATTGTCATGCGAGACGTTTGACGAAGTTTTCCGAGACTTTTTACAGAAAGTTTTCCGCGACCGCGGAAGTAATTCCGCGACCGCGGAAACGGGATTATGCGACAACTGTTTCGTCGTTATTTTCGAAACTTATTATTATTTTATTATTATTTGTTAGCGACTATTTAAACTAGCAAACCCTAGTTTTTAATGTTATGTTGATTTGAGTAGTTAAGTTGAGTACGCTCCTTCCTTGAATCCCAACATCAACCCCTTCGATCCCACAGATCAACTATCCCGTAGCTCGTCGCTTCGAGCAAATCAAACACCGTCTCTTCGGTGTCTCGTGATCATCACTTTGATCTCTCCGTTCATCTCTTTGAACGAGTTTGAAGGCTATCCCTTTAGCCCTAGGAAAGCCATCACTTTGGCTACGGAAGAGAAGTTTCAACTACAAGCTTGAGGAATCAAATATCCTACGACTTGCAAACGACACTTTAGGGGTTGTTCGCATCAACTGGCATTAGAGCCTATCCAAGCTAAGTTTGTTTATTCTATCTTATTGTGATTCCTTGAAAATTTTCCGCTTGCAAACCCAGATTTTTTTTCTCCCTACCACCATTTGCCAGAATTTCCCCGCCGTGAACACCACCACCGTCCACCACCACCACCGTCCACCACCCTCTCTCTCTCTCTCATGGCTACAACCCTAATTTTTCTTAGGTTTTGGTTACTCTTTCAACAGCCCTTAAATCTCTCCTTCTAGCAATATCTTGTTTCCTTACTTGCATATTTGATTTCTTTGTTTCTTGTTGATTACTTCTTGCTTCATCTTTGGATTAATTGCTAGACTAGTTGTTAGATCTCATTCCCTCATAGTTGCATCATCTCTTATTTCTTTTTCGGCACTTGCTTGTGTGGTTCTTTCTTGCTTGATTCAAAATCGTATAAAAAAAAAAACAATGTGACCGTATATAACAAAAACAAACATACCATTCTCACCTTTCATCAAACAAAACAAAAAGGTTTGTGAAGACGGAAGCCTCAAAAACAAAAGAAACATAAGAAAAGGCAAGAGAACGCACCATACGGTCATACTCCATCTTCTCTTCTTTCATGTCTCTAAGCAACTTTCATTGAAAAGGGCAAAATTTTCAACTCTTTTGTGATTAATTCTGAGAAACTTGATTTGATCTGCTTGCACTTGGAAATTTGTGTGTTGTTTGGGACTTGATTTGCTAGTTCTTGCCTTGTTGCCTTCCGTTGAAGCCTCTCCCTCCTCACGAGCAACCAAAATTAGTACGCCCAGCGTAAATTTTTTTGGTTTACTTTTGAGACAAGGACTTGGCTTGGACTTGTTCTTTTGCTTGGTGCAAGTTACTCCTTGTGTTATATGCTTCGTATAGGTACTATGGAGATTCCTATGACAAGCCACTCTCCTTCTACGGGAAACCGTAGCCCCGGACACATGGACTCCGCCTATGAGCAAATTGACACACTTCACAGCCAACTGGCCGAGCAGGCTGCCGAGATTGCGCACCTCCGTCGGGCCATGAGTGACATGAAGTTGCCCACGACCGACCCTATGTTGAGCCCTATGGCCACAACCAACTAACCACTGGACCGCAAGGGTAAGGGCACCTTGTCTACTCCGCATGATCGCCTACGCTCTCAAATCGAAGGCTACCCTCCTAAGCGTGGCGCTTCCCGCATATGGTATAATCCTACCTTTGCTCCTAGAGATGAGGATTACTCCTCGGATCCCTCCCATCGTCGTGTTCGCGTATCCAGGGACCCTCTTCCTTATGTCAACACCAATGATCGTCGTGACAGAGGCCGACAACATACGCGGTATGACGATTCCGAGTCCAAGCTTGATGACGACGTTGACCGTGCCTCGGACCACTCCCGGGACATATTTGATGACGATGAGGCGTATGAGTTGGAACGCCAAGCGGAGCTGCATCCCGCGCGCCATGGCTACCGCCGCCACACACCAGAACGACGCCGACCGAGCCTCGGGCGCTTTGGACCGCGTCGCCCCGACATTAAGGTAAAACTTCCAAACTTTTTTGGTTAATTTGATCCCCTTAAGTTTCTTGATTGGCAACAGTCCATGGAGTATGTTTTGAATCATTATCGCTACCCGGAAGAAGAATGGGTTGCAACCGCCGCTTTGTACTTCGACGCCGCCGCCAAGGCTTGGTGGCATCGTTTCTGCACTGACCGTGAGCGTCTAGTCACTTCTTGGTGCCATCTTATGCGGATCATGTGAAAGAAGTATGTCCCCGAGGACTTTACTTCTGAAATGCGCCTCAAGATACAGCTAGCGGCCCAAGGTAACCGTTCTCCATTTGATTTTTATGCTGAACTTGAAGAATTATCCCATAAAGCAGGTATCCATCACACTGACGAGGAATTTCAGAGTATGTTCCTTCGTGGCCTGCATGAGCCTATTAGAAATCAACTTCGGGTGCTTAAAGTATGAGACCTCCAAAAGTGCGCACATACGGCACAAGAGATATGGTCGCAAGCTCAAGCGGCTAAGAGAGCATCTTGGTCTCAGCCTCACACAAGGTATGGCTCTAATCCTATGCCAAGTTCCTCTTCTGCTAATGTGCGTTCCTCTTTGCAGTCTTCTCCTGCGACTACAACGTCGGCGCCGGCCACTCGACCGAGCAACACACCGGCGCACGTCAATGAACCACCGCCGCATAGAGCGCCTCTTTCCGATGATAGGGCAAGAGACAAGGTTTGTTTTAAGTGCCAAGGACGTGGTCACATGCAGCGGGACTGCCCCAACAACAAGCGAGTCCTCTTCTCAAACACCTCCGGCTATGAGTCTTTTGACGAGGACACATACGAAGCAGGCCCGATATTGACACCTACGGCCATGCGGAGGAGGAAGAGATGGACGGATACATATGCAGCCATATGGATGAGCCAGGCACCGTGCCTCTTAGCTTGGTGACACGCCGCGTTCTTACCGCCAAAGAAGGTACCTTACTTGACTAACGTGAAAATTTGTTTCATACTCAGTGTGCGATCCAGGGTGCTTCTTTGAGTGTCATTATAGATGGTGGGAGTTGTTGCAATATCATCAATGGAAAGGTGATCAAGCACTTCAAGTTCAATACGACTCCGCACCCCCAGCCCTATAGTCTACACTGCATTTCCGAGGGTGATGATTCCAATGTTGTGAAGCAACAATGCACCATAAATTTCAGCATTGGTCATTACGCGGATTCGGTGCTTTGTGACGTAGTGCCCATGGATGCAACTCATCTTCTCGTAGGGCAACCTTGACAATTTGACAAGAGAGCTCTTCATGATGGATTCCTCCACAACTACGTCTTCATGCACAATGGAAGAAAGGTAACATTGCTTCCTATGAGCCCTAAGGAGATTTTGCAAGATCAAGTTGAGAGGAACCGAGTCAAGGCACTTGAACAAGCCACGGGACATCCACTGCCCTCAGCTGGCCGTGAGAAGCAACAAAAAACAGCAACAAAACATCCCCCTAAGCCAGCTCAACACGGCATTCAAGGATCTTGTGAAGACCGGCTTCTATTGGCTAGGTCTCGGGATGTCTCTCCATTCAGTCAGGGACGTCGTCCTTGCTTTTTACTTGCTCCTTTCGCGTGTCTTTTAACTGTTAAAGATCTTGTTGATTTACCCCCTATCGTGACTTCTCTTTTACAGGACCTTGGGGATGTGATGCCCGAGGAGCTGCCCGAGGGATTGCCCCCTATACCCGATGACTATGGTACGCATCCTACGTTCAACGTCGCTGATCCTTCTCCTTATACGCCTCCTGCTTTTGACGACGAGGATGAAGCAGGGACGCTTCACAGCCAAGAAGGGGAGATTGATAGTTCCATGAACCCCTCGATGATGGCGAAGGACGAAGAGGAAACAATGGGAGTGCACTCAAAGAGAGCCAGACGCAGAGTAGCAGAACAGGAGCGTTTCCGCGACCGCGGAGGACATAGCCGCGACCGCGGAAGACATGGCCGCGACCGCGGAAGACTTGGCCGCGTCCGCGGAAGTTCTACTAGCGATGGTTCTTTACAACGGGTTTTCCGCGACCGCGGAAGATATAGCCGCGACCGCGGAAAAGTTACTGTCGCGCGAGACGTTTGATGAAGTTTTCCGAGACTTTTTACAGAAAGTTTTCCGCAACCGCGGAAACGGGATTATGCGATAGCTGTTTCGTCGTTATTTCCGAAACTTATTATTATTTTATTATTATTTGTTAGCGACTATTTAAACTAGCAAACCCTAGTTTTTAATGTTATGTTGATTTGAGTAGTTAAGTTGAGTACGCTCCTTCCTTGAATCCTAACATCAACCCCTTCGATCCCACGGATCAACTATCCCATAGCTCGTCGCTTCGAGCAAATCAAACACCGTCTCTTCGGTGTCTCGTGATCATCACTTTGATCTCTCCGTTCATCTCTTTGAACGAGTTTGAAGGCTATCCCTTTAGCCCTAGTAACGCCATCACTTTGGCTACGGAAGAGAAGTTTCAACTACAAGCTTGAGGAATCAAAGATCCCACGACTTGCAAACGACACTTCAGGGGTTGTTCGCATCACCACACCAGTCACCGCATGCAATAATATCATAATATTAAATATACATGCAATAATAACATATAAATATTCATCTAAATGAAACATGCTATTAATCCAAAATAAAAGCATAAACAATTAATCATATTAACTATTTAATATAGAAACTGATTTCTTATTATTTTAATTCAATTAAATTGTGTATGGAATTAATATCTTATATTAATCATTAATTTGCTAAAATATGATGAATCTAATATTCCAAGATAATATTTAATTATGGTAACTCAAAATTTTACCAAATAAGATATCAAAATATCTAAAAAAATATATTAAATCTTTATTTACCAAATAAAATATCAAATATCTTATTGATTAAAATAAATCTAATTTATTAAGATAGAATATCAAATATCTTATCTTGTTTTGATAAATAATATCTTATTAGGGTAATTTCCATCCAATTAGGAATTTTCCCCAAAAACACAAAACCCTAATAAGTAATAACTATTAGCCGCGACCGCGATCGCGTTTTTTTTATAGCCACGAGCCAAGACGACCAACAGCCGCAACCGCGATTACGGGTCCAAAACCGCGATTGCGGTTGTGCTATAGCCACGAGCCAAGGACGATCAAAAACCATGAGCCAAGAGGACCAGCAGCCGCGACCGCGATCGCGGTTTTGCTATAGCCCTCTAGCGCCGTGCCGCAAAGATTGTCCCGAACCATCTACACCGATTAATTCCGGTGTTTCTCCCACGTAAAAATTGTAACGTTTACAACTCTTTGGTAGGAAAACTTATGGTAATGGTTTTTCATAAAATTCAGGCTTTTTGATTCATAATTTAAGCATGAAAAATCAGATTTTACATGTTCGTTCATAATCTATACAACAAATTTGCATCAACTAATCAAAAGAATCAACTTTAGGGAAAAATAGCATGAAAATTTCAAAAAATTCAGCAACTATACCCATGTGAATAGACACGAATTTTAGCCTTCAAAAATCAATTTTTTCGTTTTAATCATGCAAATTAATCCATACAATCAATCTCTACATAATTGAATCAAAATAATCATGAACATGCATCAAAATTAAAGACTTTAAATTTGATCTAATCAATTTATGCAAGATGCAACTGATATCACTGTAGGGATTTAGATGCTTAAAGCAAAATTTCAGGAAAACGTTTTTCCTAACATCTAACCAATGATCTCATGCATAAACTAAATAGATCATAGATAAGAAGAATTAATTACCTCTTGATGCGTGTTTGAATCTTCCTGAAATGGAGAGATTAGAGCCTCAAGTGTGACTCCTCTAGTTGGTCCACCCGAGTATGGATCTGGATCGCCTAGGGCTCGATTGCTAGAACGAGGAACGAAGGCGAACGAGGGAGAACTCCAGGGAATGAGGCAACCGTGTGGGTATTGTGTTGGTTAGGGTTTTCTCCTCGAAATCCCTCCTTTTATAATACCATATGTAGATATATTATTTCCTAAATTAGTATATCTTTTATTATCAGTAATAACTCTTTATTACTAATAAGCCTTATCTCCCAAGTTATATCATATATAACTTTATATCATATATTGTATGTATATAATATGTCTCCCAATCAATTGATCCAGTCCATAAACTCTAAGGGTGTGACCTCGTAGGACCCGGTAATAATAGCAATAGACTTTATAACATATAGTCTATAAATCATAGTTGGCTTCTAGCAAAACATTATGACTACCTAAGATAACCGGATTATGAATCTCCATAAATGGTCCTACTTCATAATTAGTAATTGCACCTTTGATTAAAGGACACAATTCCTTTACATCAATCATCAAATACTTAAAACCTATGACAGGTGACCAGTTGACAGCTCAGTACCCAAATTGTCATTTTGATGAGACCAAATTTTCAACTCTAAGGGGAGAAGAAAATGAGATAATTAAGAAAGAGATTGCATGGAATGCAACTACTCTATCATTCTTAGATCCAAGGACGAATGAAAGTGAATTTAAAGTTCAACGGATCATACATTTACAAAGTGTAACAAATACACTACCCGATGCGTTTACAGGTGCCAAGAAAGTGACAAAGTCACATATACCAGCTGGAAATGCACCAGCTCGTTTGGAAGTTTCAGTAGTACCGCAAAACCAACAAATAGCAAGTGACTCTCAAATACGCCGAAAGCGTGAGAGACCACTAGGCTCTAAGGATGTAATTCCCCGGAAGAGGAAAGAGCCAATAACAACTCAAAAGGTTGTTGAAACGTCGACTATGAACATCCATGAAGGTAGAACTCCTGAAGAAGTTCCACTAAAGGATCCTGAAAACAAAAACAAGAACATTGAAGATAACTTTGAAATGTCAATTAACTATATATGCAAGCACTGGGTTAGGGTGGCAGCGAAATGACATAGTCCTTGATGATGTTTTTTGCTTATTCGGTAGCAATGGAAATTATGGATGGAGAGGACAATGATCCCTAAACGATGGAAGAATGTCGACATCGAAATGATTGGATGAGTTGGAAAGGAGCAATTCATGCGGAACTGGATTCTTTGAATAAACGTGGTGTTTTTGGACCAGTAGCTCTAACACCTAAAGGTGTCAAACCAGTCGGCTATAAGTTGGTGTGCATACAGAAACGCAATGAACATAATGAGGTTGTAAGATACAAAGCCAGACTGGTCGTAAAAGGTTTTACACAAAATCCATGAGTGGACTATGTGGAGACGTATTCACCTGTAGTGGATGCAACTACACTTAGATTTCTAATTGCTTTAGCCGTCGTTGAACAACTCAAATGCAACTCATGGATGTGGTAACTGCTTGCCTGTATGGAACATTAGATACATATATTTACATGAAAGTCCCCGAAAGACTAAAATTGCCAAAAGCATTGAATTCAAAACCACACCATATGTACTCCATCAAGTTAATTATATCCTTGTATGAACTAAAGCAATCTGGTCGCATGTGGTACAATCGTCTTAGTGACTACTTACTAAGACAAGGATTTACAACAGATCAAATAAGTCCATGTGTATTCATAAAAAGATCAAATTCGGGTTATGTGATCATAGCTTTTTATGTTGATGACTTGAACATCATAGGAACTCCAGAAGAGATCCAACAGATAGCAAATTACTTGAAAAGAGAATTCGAGATGAAAGATCTTGGAACTACCAAGAATTGTCTTGGCCTGCAGTTCGAACATACAAACAATGGAGTTCATATCTATCAATCAAATTATATTGAAAAGGTCCTAAAGTGTTTTAATATGGATAAAGCTCATCCATTAAGTACACCAATGGTCGTATGTAGAAAAGGACCCTTTCCGCCATTGTGCAGAGAATGAAGAGATATTGGGTCATGAAGTACCATACCTTAGTGCAATAGGTGCATTAATGTATCTTGCTACTAATACTCGACCAGACATAGCCTTTGTAGTGAATTTGCTAGCAAGATATAGTTCAACCCCAACAAAAAGACATTGGAGCGGTGTCAAACAAATCTTGCGTTATTTGCGTGGAACAAGTGATATGGGGTTGTATTTTCAAAAACCCGAAGGGGGACAAACTGCAAAATTAGTTGGCTACAGAGATGCGGGTTATCTATCTGACCCACACAAAGCTATTTCACAAACATGATACTTGTTCATGTATGGCGGAACAACTATCTCATGGTGTTCAACAAAAAAAGACCTTAGTAGACACATCATCAAACCATGCGGAGTTGATAGCACTTGATGAAATCGGAAGAGAATGTGTGTGGCTTAGATCATTTACACAATATGTTCAAATGTCTTGTGGATTGAGATCAGTTGTAGAAAACCCAACAATCATATATGAAGACAATGCAACTTGTATCTCCCAAATCAAAGAAGGCTACATCAAAAGCGATCGAGTCAAGCACATATCGCCAAAATTCTTCTCCACCCATGAACTTCAAGTCCAAGGCAAGATTGATGTTCAACAAATTCAGTCAAGCAAGAACCTATCAGATTTGTTACCAAATCGTTGCCCACCAGAGTCTTTAAACAACTCATTCATCAAATTGGTATGCGTCGTTTGAAAGACATATGCTAAATTGAGGAGGAGAATTACAACCGTACTCTTTTTCCCTTAGTCTTGATTTTTATCCCATTGACTTTTTCCTTGACAAGGTTTTTAATGAGGCAGTTAGTAAAGTACATCCAAGGGGGAGTGTTATAATATTATATATGGATGTACATTAGAATATTGTATTTCTCATAAACCCTAGAGTTGCCTTGTTTTCCAAGGATTATAACATCTATAAAAGGCACTCATTGGTGACCTAATAAGATATCAAGTCTCTCAGTATTCTCCTTCTCTACTCTCTTCTCTCTCATATTGTAACATTCTTGGAGTTTTGTGCAAATATCCTAGATTGATTTGTACCAGCTTGTTTTTTGCTGTCAAGCGGCTACAATTCTACCAAAAGATGAAAGGTCTTGGATCATGATTTTACCTAAATCTTCATTGAGAAAAGGTGGTTCCAAATGAAAGCCTCGACCTATGCAAAGGATCCCATACAACTAATGATACTATGGTTGCAAACTGCACAAAATAAATTTGTGAAAAAATGACAATAAATTTGATAGAGGTGGTATGGTACCATTATAGAGTAGTGATTTGGGGCACTCAAGAATCGCAAGGAGGATGCTCAAGGAACTTGTCCATCAAGGAAAATTGACGGACTTAATCCATGCACAAACAAAAATTACGATTCACACGAACTTCTATGTCATTCACTTGGACAATCCGAAAAGAGAAGACATCGGCTAAGTTTTCAATCCGTTCTTTTATATTTAAAATATTTTGTGAAAGAGAGTCACATTGATATATGCTATTAGTATTAAAGTGTGAAATTTCAACAAAAGAGAGAGTCCCCAAACACAGCATAAAAGCTTGGGCAACTCGACTCATACAGATGAGCTTGACATCATCAACTAGAACGAATAAAATGCAAGTGTAACAATACTACTCAATTACCCGAACATCACACAATATGACACATTAGCTGCCCAATTTTGTGTTGTATTGTTGGTGTTTATCTTTATTTCAGCTATGTACCAGAATAACCAAGAAAATACAATTGTCATCATTTTGTTCTTCCCTAGGAAGCGAAGGCATGTCCCTAGCACCAAAAATAGTTGTATTGCAATTTATGTTCACCTTACTCAGAGAATGTTTAAAGAAAAAGTGGCACAGGCTACCGTGATGCAAAATGGCATAGGTTGTCGCAATACTTAAATGGCACATGCTACCGTGATACTTAAACGGCACAGGATGTCATGATACAAAAAGACACAGGTTGTCGTGATACAAAAAGGCACAAGCTGCCGCAATATTAAAAAGCACATGCTAACGTGATACAAAATGGCATAGGCTTCCACTATGCAAAAGGCATAGGCTGTCGTGATAAAAAATGGCACATTCTGCCACAATATTAAAAGGCACATAGTGTCGTGATGCAAAATGACACAGTGTGCCGCGATACAAGAAGGCACAAGCTGTCGTGAAACAAAATGACTAGGCTCTCGCGACATTAAAAGCCACAAGTTGTCGTGGTACAAGTTAGCACATTTTGTTGCATTTTATATTAGCTAGAGGCCAAATAGCACATGTTGTTGCATTCTATATTATCCAGAGAAAGACAACACATGTTGTTGCATTCTATATTAGCCAGAGGTCAAGCAACACATGTTGTTGCATTCTATATTAGCCAGAAGCCAAATAGAACAAGTTGTTGCATTCTATATAAGCCAGAGGCCAAACCACACATGGTGTTGCATTCTATATTAGCCAGAGGCCAAATAGCACAAGTTACTGCATTTTATATTATCCAGAGGCTAGACAACACATGTTGCTGCATACTATATTAGCTAGAGGCCAAAAAGCACAAGCTGCTAACTTCTTTGTTTCAACTTGATGACCAAACAACACAACCTGCTAAGTTCTAAATTGGCCTTCAGGCCATAGGGGCATGAGCTACCAATTAGTTGTATGCCATTAGCCTTCGGGTAGTAGGGACACAAGTTGTTAATAAGCTATATGTCATTAGCATTCGGGCCACAGAGGCACAAGTTGCCATTAGCCTTTGGGCCACAAGCTGCCATTAAGCTATACACCATATAAGCCTTCGGGCCACTCAGACACAAATTGCCATATAGGCCTTTGGCCCACTTAGGCGTGAGTCTCCATACAAGTTGTTGAGTTCTAAAGTAGCCTTTGGGCCAACATGCAAGAATCGCCATCAAAGGAATAAAGCCAAACAACCTTTATGGTCAACGCACAATGAATCACCAACTAGCCTCATGGCCAATCTCTCATTCGAAAAATGATGAAGACACCAAGTAACAAGCTACCGGGGTAGAGCTCAGATTAGAATATTAAGAGTCGTCATCTAGCCTAAGGCCCACATAATGCTTGTCTCAATGACACCAAGAGCAGTGAAGCCGATATGGAGGCACTATCTATTATTTTACACATATGTGTTGTGCATCTTTTTCTATAATCATGTCTACAAAACATCTAGTATTATCTGCTCTCATGAATGTTTTGCAAAATCTATGCTAGAGGCACTTTCCATAGCCCAAGTTACAGGCATGGAGGAGAAAGGGACCACGCAGCCGCACAAGCAGACCAAATAATCACAAACTAATGAAAGGCTACATCTAAGCTAGATCAGATAGAATATTATTAGGATCAACTCTCTTAACCACGATTGATGTTCAAGGAACCTGAAGGTCATTTGTGGAGGTAAAATTACAACCTATATTTTTATTATGTATAATTATCAATTAATGGTGTTTAAATTTCTATAATAACGAAAATCCCATTAAGACCCGTTAAGGATAATTAATTGTTCCTCAAGAAGGATGTAGATTATAAAAAGACCTTTGATTAACCCTAACATATTGATTATTCACAGATTGAGCAATTTGCCTCCATCCACACAAAATCCTAGATCTGACTTGAACGTCCGAGGTAAATTGGGGGACAAAGCCCCTCTTTTTCATTTTTCCCTATTCACAGGGACAGGAAAAGAGAACAGAAGAGTCTATAATCGCCGAAAATGCGGGATCTCGTCATCGACACCTAAATTATTACGGTGCATATTTTTGCTACCACATATTCATAAGCTAGCTAGCTACATTTTAATTTCATAGAGTTAAATAGACTTTTTGTACCTTAGAGTTAGAATATGAGAAACTATTTAGGATAGGTTGGAAGCCATTGATCGTTCGGGGTGAGAAATTATCTTTCCCAACTCATATATTCAATGGTTTGTCACATGAAGTCTATATATATATAGTGTTATATATATTGTTTTTTTATATACAAGACAAACAGTAGGATCCTTCATCATCTCAATGGATGATTTTTACAAGTTATTTATAAAAATTATTACATCTAGAATTCAAAATGTTGATCTCTTGTATTATAGTATAAATATCTCTTGCTAAGACGTTCGTGTCTTGAAGCATAGTAAACATCTTTCTTAGAGCAACAAGATTGAAGGAACATGTGGCGAGTAAGTCAGCTGCATGATTTGCCTCCCTAAAATAGTGAAAAACTTGAATAGATTCGAAAGAAGTGATGATGGACTTAATATAAAGAACAATAGAGTGAATTTTCCTAATTCGTTTATTAGAGTTGATTAGCAGTAAGTTATATCATTCAATATTTAGTTTCTTTATATTTAATGATGTAAATTTCTAAATTCCATAAAGGGCCACATATGCTTATGTTTGTAGAGCAATATCACAAGGAATTTGTTTACGATCTAAGAAAATTATGTTTCCTACAAAATTTCGAATCATATAACTAATATGTGAAGATTGATTAATCATGCCTTTTGGATCCATAAAAATTTAACTCCATCCGCTCTGGAGCGGGTTTCTACCATATTCTATTCCCAGTATACATTCTTTTGTGACTTATAGTAGGTTTAGGAGATTTAGAACTAGAAGCTACGATCTTATTTTGGTACATAATAAAGGCTTGCTCTTATGGGTCAGTGTTTTGATGATTATCGTTCTTTATGAAAATAATGGAGTTTCGGTGTTTCCAAATCATCCACCAAAAGAGAAACCAATTTCGTCAATGTGTTGGACGATCTAAAATAATCTAAGTCTATGTAATCAATGTTCTCAAAATCCCCGCCGAGGGCCGCCTAGGCCTCGCCTGGGCGCTAGGCCCCCCTCACCGCCCAACCCCCACCTAGCGACTTTTAGAACATTGTATATAATCTATAGTGTAATGAAAATTGAAGGTTTTGCCTAGACGTGTTTCAATATTATGGATCATTCGTTGTGTAAATGAGCAAGAGAAGAAGAGATGTTTCTCATCTTCAATGTCGGAGTTGCAAAGTACACATTGAGAGGGGGCCTTTGAAAAGTGACGATTTAAACGCTTTGTAGTGTGGAGACAATCAAAAACGACTTTCCATAAGAGATTATGTATTTTTGGTGGTACATTTAAATTCCAAATCAGGAATAGGAATCATATAAGGAAGGAGTAGTAAGCGGTTGGGTAATATATTGCAGATTTGACAGAGAAAGAGCCGTCATAGATAATTTCCAAATAATACGATCTTCAACAAGAGTTATGGGATATAAATTTTCAATGTTATATATATTGTTAATTTCTTAAGAAAATATCTTTATCTTATGTTTCCATCTTTTTCATCTAGAAAAACATATCCATATCTTTTTCATCTAGAAAAACGTATCCTCGCCAAGCTCTTGGTGCATTGAATGTACGTTGTTAAAGTTCGGTGAGTCAATCATGGGGATGTGTTCGCCCGTACACACATGCGTATAAGTGTGGTAGGTAAGTTCACAAGGTTTCAACGTAAAATCAATTAGTAATAGGTGGTGTAGTTTATGGACTTATATAGTGGTCTTCTTTTCTCCCAACTTTCGATGTGAGAAGTTTATATTATTTTCTCTTCACACGTCCCTCAAGTGGTGTCTGGCCCATTTACACTTGGCACCGTTTCTTAAGCCCGACAAGCTCAATCAATGTCTTGCGGCCGACAATCCCAATCATGCCTTAAGACTGGCTAGCACAATCAACCAGGAGTCAAGCCCATGTCGAAACCCGCTTTAACACCAGATTAAAGTCTAATGGGCCAATCACGGGGACGTGTCCATTTCTGCGCACACGCGCATAAGCCTAGTAGATAAGTCCATGATGTTCCAATCCAAAACCAATTGGCAATGGGTGGAGTAGTTCATGGACTTATATAGTGGTCCTCTATTCTCCAAACTTTTGATGTGAAAAGTTTATATTCTTTTATCTTCACATGCCTCCTCAAGTGGCAACTGTCTGACCAAATTGTCACTTGACATCATCCCTTAAGGTCGGCAAGCCCAATCAAGTATTGAGGCCGACAAGCCCAATCATGCCTTAAGGTCGGCTAACTCATCAATCAGAGTCAAACCCGGACCATAACCTGCTTTGATACCATGTTCCACTGGGCCAATCACGGGGAAGTGTTCGTTCATGCGCACATGCGCATAAAGCCCATTACATAAGCCCATGAGGTTCTAACTCAAAACCAATTGACAGTGGTTGGAGTAGCCGAAGGTCTTATATAGTGGTCTTGTTTTTATTCATGTTTCCGAAGTGGGATTCTTGTTCTCTTCTTTATCTTTCACATGCCTCCTCAAGTGGCAACTGTCTGGCCTAGTTGTCACTTGACATCATTCCTTAAGGCTAGCAAGCCCAATCATGCCTTGACGCCAGCCAACCCAATCAAGCAGAAGTCAAACCCAGACCGAAACCAGCTCTGGTATCATGTTAAAATCTAGTGGGTCAATCAAGGGGACATGTTCGTTCGTACATTATACGCGCATAAAGCTCATGACATAAGCCCGTGAGGTTCCAATCCAAAACCATTATTTATTGACAAGAGATGTATACCGCCCACCTCAGCATGCAGAGGCCAATGCACTTTGGGTCAGGGTGGTGAAGGCATGTAGGCTTGGGTATAAGAAAAATATTCTTGAAGCAGACAACCCGACAGTAATAAATAGCTTACAAGAGACATGGGATATCCCATGGAAGATTGAGATGATTATCCAGGATACAATGCAACTTCTTACATACATTGACGAGTTAAAGATTCAACATTTCTTTAGATAGGCAAATCATGTGGTAAGACTTTCTCGCATCAAAGACATGCGATGTAGGGTATTTTAGAAGCGCTTGTACACGAGCCCTCAGTTGTAATCGGGAAGCTTCATCCGTTGTTGAATGAGTTTCATAAGATTATCCAAATAAGATTATCCAAATAGATAATTTAGGTTGTCCCTTCCTTCGAAAGACGACCTAATTCTTAAATATATATATAAAAGAAGGAGAATAAACTTTTTTCTTTTCATGGTTTCATCAATTTGATATGAAACATCGTTAACGAACGTCCTTCAAGTCACTACTTATTTGAGGATAGAGACCGTCAAGTCACTACTCATTTGAGGATAGAGACTTTTGTGATAGTATATAGATATGAATTTGTACTAAACAATGTTAGCAAACGTCCGTCATGTCACAGTTCATTTGAGGATAGAGACTTTAATTAGCACGTGTCTACGTGTCTTATACGGGTATGACCATATATTTTAAGAATAAATTTCAAATTTGTTTATAGTATGTAAAATATAAAAGAGAATTACATAGAAAAATTGACATGATGTATCGAAAAGATAATTTCTTGATTGAAATAATTTATAAGGTGTATTGTATGATGAAAATTAAAGGTAGATGTGTGAATTTATATTAATAGAAGAAAATATAAATTAGGAATTTTATATAATTATTAAAAATAAATCTGCACTAAAATTAAAACTGCACATTGTATTCTTTATAATGGAGTTCACGGACAATCTATTCACCCTTATTAAATCATGAACTCGAATTAAGTATGATAATAATGTTTTTGATAAGTGCATAATTATATGTATGTTGGTGGATGAACCGTATAACGTTAACTATTTATGGACCATCTATCTATATACATATCTTTACAATGGAGTTTACGGACCATTAACGTGCATATTATATTATGGACACTAATTAAGTATGATAATAATGTTTTTGGTAAGTGAAAAATTATCATGTATAATAAAAAATATTTTGGGGTGGTAATTTAGGAAATTTGTATTAATAAAAACTAAAATAAGAATAAATAGGTAAATATACATAATTATTTAATGATATGACATATTTAGATAAACGACACGTAGAAGAAATAATTACGACTTTAGTAGTAGTATATAGATGTAGATGATAGATAATAGAGATATAGATGTCAAGAAAGTCTTGTGTAAGCTCTAAATATAAAATCACTTTTTACTATGGGCTTTGCCCTCGTTTCACACCAAAATAAAAAATAAAAGATCACTTTTTACTTCTGATATAACAGGAACTTAATACTCCATAAATTAACTTGGCTATGACCAAACAAAGACATCTTGTAATTTAACTAGAAATCAAAGCCCGTGCTTCGCACGGGCCATTTGTGTATATGTAGTGTCATAATATATAAAATAAGTTTGTAATACATGGATCGTTGTTCTGTTTTTTTTTAATGTTAGACATATATTATTTGATATTTATTTAAATGTAAGTATGCTAGGTATAAAATGTTATGATTGTACATAAGAAGCGGGTTATTTTATTTTTTATAATTTTGGTTAGAAGTATAATTTTAATTTTGAATTAAAGTGAAAGTTTATTTTTGTAGGGATGTGTTTATATTTTTATGAAAGTTTTTGTGAATATTTTAGAAATCTTCTATATCTAATATAAAATTTGCATTAAGTGTGTTCATTCAATATCATACAATTTTGAAAGTATTAAATCGGCTCTCACTCTAGCGGGTTGAGCAACCATTAATGTTTCCCCATCGAGCTTTTTGATCTTCTACGATCTATTGAACAAAAAATCTATGGAGGAAATGATACAAACCCTAAAAAGGTAACAATTGACGGAAAAGACAGGGGATATAGATATCAAAGAAGAACTCCAAAAAGGAGAAAAAATCTATACCGGATTATTTTTAATTTCATTATCTAAATTATGTTCTAGTTTTTTGTTCTTTGTTTTGAGAAAGTAAGGAATTCAAAATTTTGTTGCTTTTTATTTTGAAAAATTGAGGAGTTCACAAAGGTATTTCTTAAGAAAAAATATTTTCAGCATTTTAAAAGTTGTGTAAAAGTAAAATTTTCTACACATTTCTCTTAATTGTATTACATATATTTTTCTATTGATAAATACATTTTATCCAAGCAACTTTTAACAAGAAAATACATATTTCTATACAAGTAAATAGTCACATCAAACAAATCCTTCTAATCTAACCTATTAGATTGTCATTATCACGATGTAGAAAACTTGATAATATTTGTTGATTTGTCGTTAAAGGGTTCAGTTTGAATAGAATTGAAAAAAATAAGAGATGTAGAGTTGAATAAATATTGAATTCTTGATTGTTAAATACGAATTTTTTAATCATGATTATCTTTTTTTTATATATCTTTTTTTTTATATTTTTTAATTTTAACTTTTATCGATATATAACTTTTTTGCTATATAGTTTTTGAATTCTACCAAAGAGTTTCCTTAAAAAATACCATGATATGACCAATAATGTTTAAACTTCATAGTTCAATTTTTACATCAATATAACATTGAGGATTCAATCGATCATTTAAAATTTTATGGACATTTTTCGTAGTTTTCTATAGGGCACTCATTGCTTAGTTTAAAACATTTTGTAGAGTGAGAGCATGTTTTATGATAAAGAAATTTAAAATTTGGTTTTTAATCTGATAAGTATTTTAAAAATCCTTACAAAAAAAACTTTGCTAAATAAATGTGACTTTTGCCATTATTTTGTCCTACTTATCTACTTAAAAGTTAGCATTGAATGACAAGAAAGCCAACTTTTAAGTAGATATAGATTCAAGATGGCCCATAAAAAACAAGTTTATTAAGCTAGCTTACAAACTCAATTGGATGTGGATGCTAACAGAAGGTAACTTTTAAACAAAGGATGTGTCAATAACCCGCTAACGAGAACCATCCATAAATAATACTCATAAGTGCAGATTCGAGATGTTTACATTAAACGACCAGCTGATAGAGTTTTTCAAGCTCATATGGACCATGACAATACAAGTATATAAACACTCCATACAACTTTTATGCGAAACAAACGGAAAGCAACATGTCCAGCAGGACAAAGCAATGATCTCCAATCACCAAACTGTAGATGAAGCCTTCTAGTATGCGTATGAGGTCCTCCTCATCATCCTCATGAACTCTTCAAGGTCTACTTCTCCATCACCTGTTCAATTTTACAAGCCATTACATAGTTGTTGAACGTGGCAGGAGAATTTACAAAAAGAAAAAGCAAACCCAAAGAACACACCCCTTGTAAATTTAATGGGTTTTTAAGTCACTGCTCAACTTAGATGCCAATAAGACGAGAGGGTAAAGATGGCAAAATTTGAGCTTACCATCTTGATCAGCTGCATCAATCATTTCTTCAATCTCCCTGTCATTAAAGGGCTCGCCCAATTCTTTTGCAATACGATGAATATCAGCTACTGATATCTTTCCCTACAACAATGGGAGATATATGTCAGGAACATGAACACATAAATGATGTAAAGTATGTAGTAGAATACATTCTTATCGTGGTCAATCACATGGAATGCTTTCATGAGGTCTTCCTTGGTGTCCCTTTCCCCAATCTTGGCAGTCATCATTTGACAAAATTCGTTGAAATCAATAGCTCCACTGCCATCCTTGTCAACGTCTGCTATCATTTGTTCAATTTGCTGGAGAAAATTGTACATAAAGTTTTAGCAGCAAAAGACATGCATTCATTAAGGGCTGTTTTCTCTTCTACTGTTCTTAGTTTCTTTTCTTTTTCTTTTCGGAAATGGGTTGTATTTGGGCGTCGGGGATAAAAGAGCTCTAAATGGGATGTGAAACAAACTGCCAGTGATTGATAATATAGTAAATCTTTAACTAGGAGGTTAAAACTTAGAAAGCCACAATTCGTAGATATTCTGCAAATAATTTCACATTTATAAGAACAGGTTAATCCAGCCCAGTGATGACCATGCCGATACTGATGTGTGGAAAGCATCAAAGAGTACCTCTTCTGTCATTTCAAAACCCAATGCCCTGTAATGAAATTTAAATAACCTTCATGAGTCCCCATGCCATGATGTAATCTAGACATTACATTACAACAGCCATACCTCATTGCGACATTTAACTCCTTAGCATCAATAGTGCCTATGATAAGGAGAGTGAATATATCGATTAAATACACATCAGAAAGGGTTGATGGAGCAGTCACATAAGAAAGAAAATGATCACTGCACCTGATCCATCAGTGTCAAATAACTCAAAAGCTTCCTTAATCTCTTGCAGCTTCTGGGGAGCTAAACCATGATGTCGTGCTCGGCTTTTATCTTTTCTAGTGGTTGACTGCTTATATGAAGTTGACTGAAGATAAGAACCAAAAGAAAGAAGTTACAATTTTGAAGGATAAATAATTCCAGAAATTATGCGACCCTTAGTGATAAGTTGAGTAAGAAGATCAGTTCTCTTAAACAATCCTTCATATCGCTCAACTGTTTGATCCTCAGAGTTAACAATGAGCATAATATCATGACAGTATAAGATCATCCTAATCCAAACACAGATCAATATATACACATTTTGAGTGCCAGAAACAAAATACCCATGAAAGGAATTGTCAGAAAAAAACAGACATCATAGATAGCCCAATCCACTGGTCTCATTACATCAAAACAATACTGTACTGTATATTAGCTCTATGAGTTTGTGTTACAAAATTTATATTCTAAAATTTATATCCCTGTCATGAATAATAGTAAAAAAATAAAATCGGACAGATGCACACTTTGATTGGTAAAGCAGAACAGCAACAAAAAAGTGCTTCTTCTACAGGGTTTAATTTTGAAGCACATGGTTACTTGAACCCTAATAGATTTCCTTCCTTCATCAATCTCAGCATTTTGAAGTAACACCTTGTTCAGGAGGGAAATTAAAGGTGACTCTTGATTTCACTAACAGGCAAATCAAGCCTATTTCAGTGATAGGGAAGGCTGATCTATGACATTCTTCTTCAAGTTTACAGCCTTAACCATTTACACCCTTCAAGAACAAGCTTTGGACAGGGATATCACATTTCACACTAAGGAAATACACAAAACATACATACTGCAAACACTTCCACCAATTACGTCAATCCTAATCTCAACTCCCAAAGAGGAGGATCATCCACGATTCACTAGAAACGAACAGAAATTGGATTGGGGCCAAATAGCAAACCCTAAATCACAAAAATGTAACTGCGAAAAGTAGAGTCGTTAGATCTGAGAATTGAGAAACACGAACCATTTCGGAGTTATTGATGAGCTCCCCTCCTGATTCCTAAGAAAGATAGAATTTGGGATTTGGGTGTTTGATTATCGTAGTCTTCGATACACTTTTTTCAGTACCGAAGAATTGAGAAACAACGGCAATCCTGAACGTTGTTCGGTGTTTCTTCTTTCAACGCTTCTGGAGCTTATTGTTTGGGCATACTGTGATGGGCTTGGCCCAACACCATCATAACAAATTGTGGAAGTAGTAGCGCATAGGCCATTTTAAAAATATCTTTGTAAAAATATCTAGTTTTTTCAATATTATATAGCTATCTAAAATAATTAAATTTATACCAATTTAGTAGTAAATACTCAACTTCTAAAATTGGATTTTTTTTTAAAATAATAAATTCTAATTTCATTAATAATTAAATTCATTTAAAAAAATAAAAAAATAAAATAAAAAATACAAAAAGTAAAAGATTGCAAGTAGTTGCTTCGAACTAAAAAATATCGGAACAGAGAAGACATAAATACTACATGTAAAACAGAAAGACCGACATGATAGAATATGCAATATAACATGAACGAAACTTACCCATGTTGCCTCGCGAAAATTAAAGATGACGACTTCAGTGAAATAACGATGATGAACAAATGGAGTTGGTTAGGGCTAAATCAGAATACTGATGAGGGTGAGTAAAGATTGCAAAACAGTTGAGGTTTTTTAAGGAAAATTGTTTCCAAAAAGATCTCACAAAATCTTTTAATAACCTTAATTATAAGAGAGAGAATAAACGCGATTAGTGGTCAATATTTCGGGTTTTTTCCTTAAATATTTACTTTTTCCATTTTTAATATAATATCTGTTGACATGATAAATATTGAAGAGTGACAGGATAAAGGTGGAGGTCGACAATCTTATTCTTAAGGGCGTGAAACTTTACTCTTTCTGACACCACAATTGCTTCTGGTTTTTTGTGTCATTCATATGACCACTTATCTCCTGAAATCTTCCATTCACCATCGGTAATTAGCGTAAGTAAATAGTTACTTCAACCTAACAAATACACAAACACAACAACTTATGAATATTACGCCCACAGTAATATTGAAAAACGATTTGTCAGGACAATATATATAGTTGACAGGACCAAAACTTACCCATGGATGCTTCCATGGAGATTACAACACCCGACTTCGGGAAAAAAATAGTGAAAAAATATGATGAAATCAATGGTGTAGGAGGAACGAAGAGGAACAGATTAGGGTTGATTAGGGTTGAATCGATGATTGACAGGATTTAGGAAAAACGATGACAGGATCGTTACAAAATGTTTGATAAAGATTTCACTATACCTTTAGTTTCCATCTTTAATACTTTTTAGTTTCTATCTTTAATAAAAAAATGAAAACCAATTTTTACGATTTTGTTTACTACTTTATAATTTTTATTTGAGTTTCTTTTGATTAAAAAAAATTATTTTTCAGATTTTTTGTTTTAAAAGAAAAAGAAAAAAAAGATAGAATTTATGGCAAAAATACCCAAATATACATACTTTGCTATTTTGTAATTTATGGGGTATTTATACAAACTTTAAAAAAAAGTAGGGTATCCATGCAAATTCGCCTAACAAATTTTACTTCTTAAAATTGCAAGAACTAGTCTATCTTCCTGTACCTACGGATATAGATGTTTACGGTTCTGGAACCACCGGTTCCGCTTCTAAAAAATCATGAACCGAAACCGACCAAGTCCGGTTCCATCCGGTTTTGCCGATTCCGGTTTCGATTGCGGTTCTGGCTGGTTTCGGTTGTGAACCGGATAAAAATTAATATTTTTAATAAAAAATATCCAAAAAAATTTTGAATATAAAAAAATAAGAAAATATTAACATTAATCATTTAATCTTTATATTTTAATTATAAAATATATTCTTAAACTAAAAAATATGATAAGAATTTGTCTTTATACAAAATTATGAGGGAAAAAATTGGAAAAAGAAAGGGTTTGAACATAATTAAATTGCTTACGTGTTCTCTCCGGGTTAGAGAAATCAAAACCCACGTAGTTCTCTTACCTTTATTATGGAAATTCACTTAGCTAATAGGTTTGAAATTGGCGGTTCTGAAACGGTTTGAAACCGCCGGTTCCATGAAATCTTGAACCGAAACCGAAACCGGCCTCGAACGGTTTTAGTCAGTTCCGGTTTCGGTTCGATTACGGTTTCATACGGTTTTGGGCGGTTCCAGAACCGCCGGTTGAACGGTTCAAAGGAACCGCTGTACACCTCTACCTACAGATTAGACCTATACAAGTCCGGCCCGGACTTGTACAAGTCTAATCTGTAGGTAGAGGTGTACAACGGTCGCGGTTACGTATTCTGGGCACGGCTGGTTTTTCGACTTAGGTGACTCGACTGGATTGGCTTGGTATTTGACCGAACCGAACAGGGCCGAACCTGCCCACGCTTGAACCGGCATGAACCAGAGACATAGGGTTTGGTAAGACCAAACGGGTTTGAGCAATCCATGGTCTGTTTCGGTTTGACCGAGCTGGCTTGGACTCGCATGGCTCGCAAACTGAACTGGGTTCAGTTCGGGTGAAGCCAGCCGAGGGCTCGATAGGCTGGGCAGGTGGCTCGTGTTGGACTGATTCACGGTCTGACATGGTCCACATGGCTTGCTTTGGGTAAATTTTACAATAAAAGATTGTCCTAAAAAGAACTAGATAAGATCTTGGTTAACAAATTAGATAATATTCAATATTGTCTAAAATATATCTTCCTAAAAGTTGTCAGGAAATATTCCCACTTACTTAAATTAGGATATTTGATATTTTGCTTTAATTGATGCATATCTTATCCAATATTGTAATTTAATGATTAATTATGATTAATGCTACATATTAATTTCATTTGAATCAAGATAATAATATAATATTATTTTATCATGAGATGATTAATTTAACATTGGATGTTTTTAAATTGTCTATATAATATATGATATTATAATTGCATGTATATTTTATTTTGACATTATTGCATGCGGTGACTAGTATGGCCCACATTAGGATAGATAAATACGATCTGCGCATCGTTATGTTTTTCTTATACACGATCTGCGTATCGTTATGTATTTTTGTAATTTAAATTTTTGCAAGAGAGTTTATTTCAATTATATGTAAGACAAGAAGAAGAAGATCCTAAGAAGACCAAAGGATGGAGATCCATGGAGGATACTTAGGATGGAGATCCAAGAATAACAAGAGCCATGAAGATTAGATCTTTAATTTTGGATTTTTAGGGGCCATACTAGGATCACATTTAATTACTGCATTACTTGAATGCTTTATTATTTCCCACTTTGCATGCTTGTTTGTTTATTTATGCTATTTTATTCACTAGTAAATAAACAACCATTGTATGCTTAAGTCCCTTAACAGAATATTGAGATAATGCCTTTCCATATCATAACCATGAGGCCCTTGGAATTCGTTGGATAGTTTTTGCCCTAGTGAGGTGTCCTTCCTTGACCTTGGGATAGTGCGGGTATGTCTAATAGGGGCATGCTGCCTTGGTATGGTTACACTCAACAAGAGACCAAAAGGCTCAGTTTTGGATCTTGAGGCATAAGGATGAGTCTTACATAAGATATGGCCATCAACCAAGAATTATAAGGTGTTATAATTAGTAACGGGTTTACTTACCTTGATTACATGAGACTTGGAGAAGTGCCTTAGTACGCTCGAGTTTCATCTACGATAGGATCTTGGAATTATTTTACTCACAAGGAAAAAGATAATTGAGTAGAATGTGCAATAACTTACTGTTTATAGCTGATCTAAAATTTAAGTTCTTGCATGTCAAGCATAATTTATCTGCATGTTTTATTCCGTTTTGTAGTTACTAGCTTTGTCTTCTGAACACCTCAAATTCACTCTCCGCTCAATTGTTGAGAAAAACCGATTGAATGACACAAATTTCTTTGATTGGGAAAGGAATCTGAGAATCATTCTTAGGTCTGAGGGACAAGAGGATGTCCTTGAAACCCCCAATCCCAAAGCTGACTGCCACCTCATCTGATGAGGACTGATAAGTGTTATTTTGTAGCACATATCTAAGGGTTATTACCAGGTTTGAGGCGCCATTTGGTTGGATTTAGAGCACAATTGGAGATTATGGAGTTGGAGCAGAGAAGTGTGGTTTTGGTGGTCTGGAGGAGCTAATTGGAGACATCCAGAGGAAGAGGAGTTGACCACCTGAGGAGACGACGAAGATCCATGAAGGAACCACAATAAAGAGCAGAAGAGAAAGAGAAGGCGGGCAAAAGTCATCGCCCCGCGCCAGAGCCATCGCGACCCGGCGGTGGGTCTTAGAGAAGGATGCCACCCCACGGTGGAAATCACCGCCCCGCGGTGGGAGCTGGCGCCCCGCGGCCACGTGAGGCGAAGAAATTAATTAAGTGCAAGCGCGCGTGAGTGCTGGAATTTGGAAGAAATTAGGCCCAATGAAGGCCTCAGCCCAATTGAAGGATACCGCGTCAAATTGGACGCGTGAAGCGGAGCGGGAAAGTAAACTGAAGAAATGTGGGGATGACGCCGCATGACATGAACGGGAGATTGAGCTACTAGATGATGGGCCAAGGAGTTGGGCCGATCCGCTGATGCTTGGACGAGTAGTTGTTCAAGCGAGATTGCGGGATTAATCTCCCCGGGGTTTCGTTTGTTTATTTTTGGTTATTATTTTATTATTATTATTTTATTATTTTTATCACTTTTAGAATTAGGTTAAAAACTCTTTAGTTAACCTAGTTGCCAGGATTCAGTTTTACAAGTTCGTTCTTTCATTCCCAACTCTAGGGTTTGAACGAATGAAGAATTAAACACCTTTGTTCTGCTAGACGTTTGAAACAATACAGTTGATTCGGTTGTGAGATTTCTATTCCTTGTTCTTATTCTTATGTGTGTTGGTTTGATTCTCTTGGTTATATTGATTATTGATTTATCATTGTTCTTCATAGTCTGGCCAGCTAGGTTGAGTAATATTTATCAATTGCTAGGATTGCATATAGGGGTTCCGAGTGCATATCTAGTGGCATACACGATTGTGCGTATAGGGGTTCCGAGCGTACAATCATGAGTGAGAATCAGTTGCATGTTAAGTAGTAAGGTGTCTTTCTATTTGCATGTATCCTATATCCTTGTGTGTATTGCTATTGCTTTATTGGTGGTAAAGTATACTGACAACTGTGAGAATCGGAGGTACTTTACCAGTGACATAGTGATAAGTCTATCGACAACTGTGAGAATCGATAGTGCTTAAAATCAGGATGGGAACAACCATAAGAATAGTTAAAGAACTTGGATTGAATAGATTTCAGTGATCAACTTATATCTCTGTATTGTGGATCTCGTTCTAGTGGAACTACTTTCCCCATTCATATTCTCAAGTCAACTAAACCTGTTTACTTTGCTTTGTTTGATAACCAAAAACTCCCTTGTTAGTTTGCATGCTTATAAACACTTAGAAAGATCACTTCCTCCCTGTGGATTCGACCCTTACTTGCCCAGACTACTTGTTTAGATTTGTTAGGATTATTTTGTTTAGGTGTCACGACAACGCCCTATCAAGGACAAGGCACGCCACAAGACAATATGCGAACGGACAATGAACGTCACTTGCCTGATGCTGGCTGCTATGGAACCTTCTCTTCAACAAAGGTTTGAAGATAAGGATGCCTATACCATTATGAAGAATCTTAGAGATCTCTTCAAGGAGCAAGCCAGGATTGAGCGGTACTTGACCCTCAAGTCAGGATTGAGCGGTACTTGACCCTCAAGTCCATATTGCAGTGCAAGCTCGAGAAAGGGAAACCTGTTGGGCCACATGTTTACAACATGATAGACTTGTTTGACAAGGTGGCTCGACTGGGTAACCCTTACAATGTTGAGACGGCTACAAATATGATCTTATACTCCCTACATGATGGATTTGCCCACTTTAGGCAGATGTATCACATGGGAGCCATAAGTAAGACTCTCAACGAGCTACACGTGATGCTCAAAACGCATGAAGGAACTCCAAACAGTTGGTAGCCTAAAGTCATTTGATTTAGAATCATTTGAAACATGTGAGAAGATAAAGGCACTCCGATCAGATCGAGGGGGCGAATACCTGAGCCAAGAATTCGACCATCACTTGAGAAGTTGTGACATTGTTAGACATGGTCCGCTCAATGATTAGTTTTGCTGATCTTCCTACATCCTTTTGGGGATATGCCCTCACCAATGCTGCGTTCACACTAAACAGGACTCCGTCACAATTAGTTGACAAGAAACCACATGAGATATGGTATGGAAAAGTTCCTAGCTTGTCACTCCTGAAGGTCTGGGGATGCGAGGCTTATGTAAAGCGTTTACTACCTGATAAGCTAGCACCCAAATCAGACAAATGCTTCTTTATGGGTTATCCCAAGGAAACAAGGGGATATTAATTCTACAATCCCGCTGAGAACAAAGTGTTTGTTGTTCGGGATAGTGTCTTTTTGGAAAATGATTTATTTTCCAAGAAGCCAAGTGGGAGAAATGTTCAGCTTGATGAGATTCAAGCTGAGCAACAAACCCAACAACACGAGGACATAGATGATGTCACTAAGGAACTTGACTTTGGAGGCGTACCTTCTCAAAGGGAAACCGCCCAGATTCAAGATGCAATTCCTCAAGTTGATGAAGCACCTGAGGTCTCGTATACAGATGTGGTCAACCCAGCAACTGAAGTCTCTCCTATTGTTGGACCACTAGAGATCAGACAGGCTAAGGCAGTAGCCTAGACGTTATGAGGATTACGTCTTGACTGCTAGCATTGATGTTCTACTTTTAGAGAACGGTGAGCCTGCGACCTATAAGAAAGTGATGGTGGACCCCGACTCCGAGAAATGGCTGGTAGCCATGAGATCCGAAATGGAATCCATGTCTGAGAATCAAGTCTGGGACTCGATAGATTTGCCTGATGGGGTAAAACCTATTGGATGCAAATGGGTCTTTGAGATCAAAACAGACAAGGATGGAAACGTTTCTGTCTATAAGGCAAGACTAGTTGCCAAAGGATTTAGACAGGTTCATGGTACTGACTATGATGAAACGTTCGCACCGGTCATTATGATCAGGTCCATTAGGATACTCCTAGCAATTGTCGCTTATCATGATTATGAGATTTGGCAAATGGATGTCAAGACCGCTTTTCTAAATGGGTATTTAGAAGATGATGTATACATGATGCAACCAGAAGGTTTTGAGGATCTAGAAAACCCTAGGAGAATATGCAGGCTTAAGAAGTCCATTTATGGACTTAAGCAAGCATCCAGGAGTTGGAATCTTCGCTTTGATGAAGTGGTCAAAAAGTTTGACTTCGTCAGATGCGAAGAAAAGCCATGTGTTTACAAGAAGTTTAGTGGGAGCAAAGTGACCTTCCTAGTTCTATATATGGATGACATATTACTCATTGGGAATGACATTCATATGCTGGAGACAGTTAAGGAGTGGCTTAAGAAGTATTTCTCAATGAAGGACTTGGGAGAGGCTGAGTACATACTAGGCATTAAGAGACATTGGTCTAAGTAAGGGAACTTATGTAGATAAGGTCCTTGATAGATTCAATATGATGAACTCTAAGAAAGGGTTCCTTCCTATGCAGCATGGCTTATATCTCAGTAAGAGCTAGTGTTCTAAGACACCTAGTGAGACTGAAAGGATGAGCAGGATTCCCTATGCCTCAGCCATAGGATCCATCATGTATGCAATGACTTGTACTCGCCCAGATGTTGCATATGCTTTGAGTATGTGTAGTAGAGTATGTGTAGTAGGTACCAATCAAACCCGGGTGATGCACATTGGTGTGCAGCCAAGAACATCATGAAGTACTTACGAAGGACTAGGGATGATCTCTTGATATTTGGAGGTGGTGACGAGTTGGTCGTTAAGGGCTATACTGAGGCAAGTTTCAGACAGACAAATATGATTTTGAATCCCAGTCTGGATATGTCTTTATTCTGAATGGAGGAGCCGTCAGCTGGAAGAGTTCCAAATCCAGACATGTTTTACGGAAGTACCACATGATCGGACACTATGTTGATAGTGGAGATGTGAAGATGTGCAAAGTGCACACAGACGACAACATTGCAGATCCTTTTGACCAAGCCCATGTCTAGGCCCAAGCATGATAGTCACACTCGGGCCAAAGGACTCAAGCACCTTAGAGAGTTCTTTTGAGACATTGTTTGTTTTATGACAAACCTTGTTTATTGTTATCACAGACATTTATGCTTGACTTATATATGTGTTTCATATTATTATTTAATCATTGCTTGGGATTAGATAAAGTATCCAAACAGTTTAATAGTTATCAAATGGGCTCATCAAAACTGTTTTGGTGAATAAAACCCCATTAAGTGAACTGAAATTATAAAGTTGTTAGAAGTCCATGGTCTAAGTTGTTAACTTGGATACAAATGACTTAATCAAAGGACCATATGTGAGATTGATTGATAACACCGGGTTTCATGTGTTATAGGGACATGGAGATGTCTAATCGATTACATAGATGTGTATACCGATACGCATCAGACAGACCGATCTTAGGATTCCTCGGGACTTTACTGCGGAGTTCTAGGATTATTCATGATTAGTGAGTTCCTTAGACATGAGTATGATATAGTTATCATTTGACTACTGGTACGTCTTTGATACTGTCAAACGCTGACCATAACAGGCAGTTATAAAGGCAGTGATTGAGATTGCCAAAAGTTGAGTGGGAGCTGTAGTCTTACAAGATTGAATATGTCCTCCTATTCCATGTATACAACGATACATTTGGAAAGGATTGGTGTCTCGGCCACTTGAAGAGAGAGAACTGTGAAAACGCATGGCCATGCTCGGATGGATTATTAGTAATCATCCGTACTGACAGTTTGATCTCAAGAGTTCAAGAAACGTATTTGGCGGTAAAGATGAGTTTCATCATATAGTCAGATAAGACACTCTGTGACAAAGGAATTTTAACATTGCACACTTGTTTTAAGGACAAGTGGGAGATTGAAGGAATTGTGTCCTTTAATCAAAGGTGCAATTACTGATTATGAAGTGGGACCGTTTATGGAGATATTTAATTCGGTGATTTTAGGTAGTCATAGTGCTTTGTGCTAGAAGCCAACTATGATTTATAGACTATATGTTATAAAGTATATCATAAAGTCTATTGCTATTATTACCGGGTCCTACGAGGTCACACGCTTAGAGTTTGGACTGGATCAGTTTATTGGGAGACATTATATAAAGCATATAATATAAAGTTACATAAGATATAACTTGGGAGATAAGGCTTGTTAATAATAAAGTGTTATTATTCATAATAAAAGATATACTTATTTAGGAAATAAGATATCTACACCTGGTATTATAAAAGGAGGGCTTTCTAAGAGAAAACCCTAATCCAACATTTGCACAAGGCTGCCGCACCCCTCCTTGCTCTCCCTTCCCCGTTCGCCTTCGATCCTCGCTCTAGCAACCGAGTCCCAGGCGATCCAGATCCAAGCTCGGGTGGACCAAATAGAGGAGTCACACGTGAGGCTCTATTCTCTCCATTCCAGCAGACAGAAACACGCTTCAAAAGGTATTTGATTCTTCCTATCTATGATCTATTTGGTTTATGCATGAGATCCTTGATTATATGTTAGGAAATCATTTCCTAAAATTATGCTTTACACATCTAAAATCCCTACACAACCATCACCAACATCAATTTGAATTGATTGTTGGCTCGACCATTACATTACGTACTACGAACCACCCGAGACTAAAGCAGTTCCAGCTTTTTGAGAAATCTGTAACTCATTCGAATTGGCTTGACTCATACTCCGTATACCAAGACCTCCAAATTCCTTGGGCAACCTGACTTCCTCCCATCGAAGCAGACGAACATGCCTCCTTTATGAAGTCGATCCCCATATAAAAGTTTAGGACTTTTCCACTTTGTCACATATCGTGCTATGGAGTTGTGCAGTTTGCATATCATGATATGGTACGATTTCAATGGTAGACTTGGCGAGTGTGACCGGTCCCGCCATGGAGAGATACCAAGACTTCCAATCTGAAAGTTTGGTTGCAACTCCGCTCCAAAATATGAGCATACATTCCCATAGAGACCCTCAAGTTGGCTAAATTAACTCTCCCCAAATCATCTGTTAGAGGAATTCCGCTGAAATTTATAATCCCATTAGCAAGGTTAGAATTAGTGCTATTTAAAAAGCATAACCTAGACTTGCCAAAGTTGATTTTGCTTCCTGAAGCTTCACAAAAATTTGGAGACAAAACTGAATAAATCTCATATTGCTAACCCTAATTTGGAGACAAATAAAACCAGATTATCAACATAAAACATGTGTGACAACTCAAGACCATGATTGCTAACCCTAATCGGCTTACATGCTTTGTTAGAAATAGTTTCCTCAATTATGTGGCGACAACGGGTCACCTTGACGAAACCCCTTGATGGAGTATAACAATATCCTAAATCACCATTCCAGAGGACTCTTATACTGCATGACGAGATGCAATTCAAAGTGGTATAAACCGTAGGTGTTAGGAGACAAAGTTTATGTGAAGTATCTTCAATAAATGACCAACGGAGATGATCTTAGGCTATCTCAAGGTCTATTTTAATATCAATGAAACCAGATCCAGTCCTATTTCTCATCAAATGCATGACCTCCTAAGCAGTAACAATGTTGTTTGTAATCTATTTTCCCACAACAAAGCTAGACGAGTAAGAGCTACCACTTTCCTCAAGAACGGCATCAATCGGTTAACAATCACTTAGATGATGATCCTGAATGCGACAATAATTGCATAGACTGATGGGTCGAAGTTGGTTAACATCGACAAGACAATCAACTTTGGGTAATAAGATAAGTATAGTTTCATTCACTTTAGCAAGAATGGATTCACCAACAAGAATTCACACTACAAGAACCTTCACCTCCTTTTGAACGGTTTGCCAATTTACTTGATAGAAATAGCATGAGATCCTTCAGGGCCGGGGGATTTCTGAGGACCCATCCCATCAAGAGCAAATTTAATTTTTTGTCCACTGAATTGTTGAATGAACTTCTCATTGTCTTCATTCTGAAGCGTAGGAAAACGATCCAAGGGAGATCAATGTTGGGCCGGCGGTTTGAGGAGCTTGTTGGACCGGCCCAGTATCCCAAGGAGGATAGAAAATTTGAAGACCAAGGTAGAGACAAGGAGGAGGCTATGAGACGTTGAGGCCCGTAGAGAGGAATTCGGAAGACTAGTAAGACGCTAACGACTCCCGCGGATCTTGAAAGATTTTACTAAACTATTTGTGTAATTAATATAAGTATCATTTGATCTCTCATGTAAGAGACACATCAAACTCATTCTTGCAAAGTAAAGTACTATCATACTCTCTTTAAGCATTAATCAAAGCACAAAATTTTTCATCAAGTTTTACATCCGAACATCTAGACGACCGACGACGGAATTATTCGATTCAATAGTCTTCTTGCTCAAAGAAGATAAGATTGTTCTTGTATTTCTTTAATTTCATTCATTTCATTACTAGTCGATTTGGATTATTTTGATATCTCGATCTCTCTGTTGTCTAGTTACCCCATCTAAGGCAAGTTAAGTCGATTCGATCTTTTTGCCCCAAAACAATTTGGCGCCCACCGTGGGGCATCTAGCCAACTATTGATCCAATCAGCCTTTCCACATCACCATGACTGATTTTGGAATCCCTGTGACCATTGTCAACAACCAAACCCAAACCGACACCCTGGTCGGAAACCAAACTGAAACACACGTCAACCACCAAACCGAGGATCTGGTCACTAACCCTCCTATCCCAATCGACCAAATCCAAGAGCTAGCGAAAAACATGAGCGCTCTCCAAGAGGAACCGACCCAACAACGCCTGAGAACCGAAGCCCTAAGCACCCAATCTGAGGCCGAGATCGCGTGACTAACTCGTGAAAATGAGCTCTTGAAATCTCAGCTGTATTCGGCCGTATCGGCCCCAGGAGGATCGAGGCACGCAATCAATACCAAGGGCCTCCAGACGCATCTTAACATGGACGTAGCGATCGCAATGCGCATAGAACCGTTGACGCAAAGCGTCACTCATCCCACTAGTATGTTTCAAACTCCACCCGTTAACACATTTACAACTAACGTTCCTGTTATTACAACCGAGTCTAACGAGACTCGAGTAATCCCCCACAGTTCTCCGCACCAACAGATTTCCAAGCCCTCATACAACAAGCCGTCTACGAGCGCATAAAAACTCAAGACGATCGCATTGCCAGGATTCCAAGAGTCCCACAACCAATCGAAAAAGAAGTGGTCGACGGATACGAAGACTCGCCCTTCGTAGAGGCGATTGCACGCGTCGAAATCCCAAAGAAGTTCAACGTCCCTAACATGCCCAACTACAACGGGACTGGGGACCTCGACGACCACATTTCTGTTTACGAACAAAAAATAATGACTATCTCTATTCCAAGAGGGAACCGCAAAACGGTCATATGCAAGAGCTTTGGCACGACCCTCACGGGACCCGCACTAACCTGGCTCATGCATTTGCCTCAGGTTTCAATCGCGTCTTTCACTGATATGGTCAATTCATTCAAAATCCAATTCGCCAACAACAGAAGATTAGAAAAGTAGTCAAGTTACCTATACAGGATCGTACAAAGGTATGGCTCACCCTTAAGGGAGTACCTTAACAGGTACAACAAAGAGAAGGTTGCAATCCCGCATTGCGACGTTCCAACATCAATCGAGGCCTTCCGCCGAGGACTAATCAGAGGCAACAAACTTTACCGTGAGTTGACTAAGTACCCGTGCTGAAGCTTCGAAGACGTACAAGCAAAAACCATGGCCCAAGTCTGGCTAGAAGAAGATTAAGAACCTATAAAAGCAGACAAAAGCCCAGATTGAGTCGACCGAAGATCATCCTTTGATCATCGACGCGACAGACGACACCAACCATATCCCAAGGGACGAAACGATCAGGGTCAGGTAAACAACTCTTATGACAAGAACCAAGACTAGAAGAACAACCCGACTTTGCCTCCGAAGGTCCACTCTTATAACTTCAACATCTCTGTATCAGAATGTGTCAAGAGTTTCGATAGATATGGAAAAGACGTAAGATGGCCCTGAAAGAGCGACACGCCGGAATCCAAGAAAGACATGAGCTGATGGTGCAAGTTCCACGGAGATCACGACCACACAACGGATGAATGCATCGCACTACGCAAGAAGGTTGCAAGGCTCCTCGCACAAGGACTCCTGCACGACGTAATCTCCAACAAGGCAAAAGCCACCCTAGAATGAAGGGACCAGGTAATGACCGATCGACCTTCATCTCCAGTACATAAAAAAATCATTAACACCATTTCAGGAGGGTCAGACGTGTGTGGAAACACATACTCGACCGCTAAGAGATACGTCAAAGAAAGCAAGAGCGACATACCAGCCCGGTCGGAAGCGGGACGATCACAGACATGGGAGACGCCTATCATCACCTTTGACAACTCTGAATCCGAAGAACTAGGCAACCACCATGACGGTCTGGTAATCTCTTTGTCAGTTAGTAACTGTCTCATACGCTGAGTACTGATCGACACATGTAGCTCCACAAACTTGTTAACACTAGACGCCCTGAAAGGTATAGGTCTAAGCGAAGACGATCTAACCCGAAAGTCGACTCCACTGGTCGGCTTGAGCGGGGAAGTCAAACATAGCCTTGGCGAAATAGTGTTAACAACGTATGCTGGCGGTATCAACCAACAAGTAAAGTTCTTAGTGCTCGACTGCTCGTCACCTTATAATGCGATCATTGGTAGACCGTGGATACACGCCATTAAAGCTATACCATCCACTTATCATCAAACTATCAAGTTCCCGAGAAAGTGGGGGTACAAGAAATAAAAGGCGACCATCGAGCTGCCAAGGAATGTTATGTCACGTCAATGAAAGGGGCAGTCGAACGACAATCGGCATAGCAACTACAGGTCGACGAAGGGACCAAACGATACATTGAACTAGAAATGGAACAACTAGACGAGATCGTATTGGACCTTCAAACCCAAACCAGACAGTAAGAGTCGGGTCAGATTTAAACGACTCGACCAGAGCTAGCCTGGTGGAATTCTTACGATCCAATGTCGACTGCTTCGCATGGTCGCATGAGGATATGGTAGGAATCTCAGCCGACATTAGTATTCACAAGCTAAATATAGATCCAGCTTATCCTCTAGTCAAAAAGAAAAGAAGAAAATTCGCGCCAGAGCGAAACAAGATCGTAGACGATGAGGTCAAAAACTTGCTGGAAATAGATAAAATTCGAGAGGTCAAATACCCAGAATGGCTAGCAAATGTCATCGTGGTACAAAAGATGAATGACAAATGAAGGGTCTGCATCGACTTCACAGACCTAAATAAAGCATGTCCTAAAGATTCCTTCCCTTTGCCACATATCGACGCAATGGTCAACGCGACTGCAGGCCACGAGATGCTCACATTCATGGACGTGTTCAGTGGCTACAAATAGATCCTAATGGACCTAGGAGACCACAAAACAACGGCCTTCATAACAAGCCAATGTACGTATTGCTACAAAGTGATGCCTTTTAGACTAAAAAATGCAGGGGCAACATACCAACGATTAGTCAACAAGATGTTCAAAGACCAAATTGGGGACACCATGGAAGTATATATAGACGACATGATGGTCAAGTCGAAAGCAGCCCAGGATCATATCGAACACCTAAAAGAAGCATTTGAGGTATAAAATAGGTACAACATGAAACTAAAACCCACTAAATGCTCTTTTGGAGTGTCCTTTGGCAAATTCCTAGGATACATGGTAACCCAAAGAGGAATAGAGGCTAGTCCAGAACAAATCAAAGTGATCGTTGACTTGAGATCCCCTAGATGCGTGAAAGACGTTCAGAAGCTAACTGGACGGATAACAACGCTCAACAGATTCATATCTAAATCCTCAGACAAGTGCAAACTCTTCTATGAAGTCCTGAAGAAGAATAAGTCATTTGAATGGACGACATCACACAAACAAGCTTTTCAAGACCTGAAGACGTACCTGGCGAGCCCATTACTACTAGCAAAACCAAAAGACAACAAACCACTACCACTATACCTAGCAGTATCGAAGTCAACGATAAGTGCAGTCCTCACAAGAGAAGAAGACGAAAAACAATCTCCAATCTACTATGTAAGCCATTCCTTACTCCTAGCAGAAACCATGTATACATCACTTGAAAAATTAGTCATAGCCTTAGTAATGACATCAAACAAACTCAAACATTATTTTGAATCGCATGTTAATATTATACGGACTAACCATCCCATGAAAGCCATCATGAGGAAACCACAGTTCACAGATCGAATGGCAAAATGGGCAATACACTTGAGTTGTTTCGACGTCGAATATGAACCAAGAACAACAATGAATTCTCAAGCTTTGGCAGGCATTGTGGTTGATTTCAGTCCAATATTCGAACAAGAAGCCGCAAGGGAGGCCACTCAGCTGACGGCTGAAGAAGACAGGGGCACGTGGCAACTCCATACAGAGGAGCGTCGGACACAAGGGGAGTCAGCCTAGGGGTTGTACTAAAATCGACACAAAGGGACAAGATAGCCCAAGCTGTAAGATGTGAATGGGACGCGACCAATAACGAAGCAGAGTATGAGGCACTCATATTCGGACTAACGATTGCGCAAGACCTAGCAATCCAAAACATCAAAGTGGTATGCGACTCTCTTCTAATCGTCAATGAGGTACAAGGCTCATACGCCGCTAAAGACGAAATAATAATGGCCTACCTAGACATCGTCACAAAACTAGCAGAAAAATTCAAAATTTCACCATCAAGCAAGTCCCACGCGACCTCAATGCCCAAGCCGATGCCCTAGCAAACCTCGATTCGTCCTTACACCCTAACAACTTCCACAACACCCCCCTATCGCACGTCACGACTATAACAGTTCCCAAAGTTCACAGAGCAGCCAACAACGATGACACTCGAGAAACAGACGATCCACCCTTAGAGGAAGTAGTCTCAGTAGAAGTAGGCGACAACACCGAAGATGACGTCATAAACAATCAAGATGTCTGGACTGCACCCTACATCAAATGGCTAGAAGACGACACACTTCTAACAGACAAAGAAGAATCCAAAAGACTAAAGGTACAAGCACTAACCTTTGATCTAAAAGATAATGGCTTGTTCAAATGATCTATCATCGAATTATACTTGCAATGCTTAAAGACGATCGAAGGTTGAACGCATCCTACAATCCTTACACGATGGAGAATGCGACAACCACACCGGGGGAAACCTTTGAGGACGGGATACTACTGTCCGACAATGAACATAGACGCAATAGAATATGTAGAGAAATGCGACGCTTGTCAACGGCACGCGCCCATTGCACACCAACCATCAGAGTTACTCCATCCAACACTAGCACCCTGGCCATTCATGAGATATGGAATGGACATCGTCGAAAAGTTACCGCCAACATCAGGACAAAGCGTCTTCTTTCTTGCTATGACTGATTACTTTTCTAAATGGATCAAAGCTGAAGCATATCGAGAGGTAAAAGACAAACACGACATCTAGTTCATAAAATGTAATATCTTGTGTAAATTCGGCATACCATCAGAAATAGTATGCGACAATGGCTCCGAATTCATCAATAGCAGGATGCCATCCTTTTGCAAATAATGGAACATAGATTTGATCACGTCCATACCCCGATATCCACAATCTAATGGCCAGACCGAGTCCAGTAACAAAATGATCATAAATAACCTTAAGAAGCGTCTCACATGGGCAAAAGGAACATGGACAGCCCAACTTCCCCTAATACTTTGGTCCGACAGAACCACCCCAAAGAACGCGACCAAACAATCACCCTTCTCGTTAGTGTATGGAAGCGAAGCGGTCATACTCGCCGAACTACTCGTCCCGACAGTCAAGTATGGCCTACAAACCCCGGAACAAAACGACATCGAGCTGTCTCACAACTTAGACACGGCGGACGAGGTCAGGGAAAAAGCTAGGATACGAATGGTGAGGTATCAACAACAGGTCGCAAGAAGTTACAACAAGATCGTCCACTTCAAAGTCTTCAAAGTGGGAGATTGGGTCCCAAGGAAAGTATTCCAAAATACTAGAGGCCCAACCGACGGAAAACTCGCATCCCAATGGGAAGGACCATATCTCATTAAGGAGATCATCGATCAGGGAGAATACCGACTCGAGACAAAAGATGGTCAACCAATCCCACGAAACAAGTACACAACCCATCTAAAGTTGTATCACTTCTAAACCCTGTACTTTGCGTTTAGTCCAAATTCATTCAATTATATCTATTCGACCATTTACTGACTTAAGTATCGGAGGGCCGTTGGGCTCACACCCAACGGTCACCCCTTGATCTTTTCTTTTCTAAATGTTTTGGAGAGGAACGCAACAAGAGGCCTCAAGACAGAATCAAGTTGATCAACACACAAAAACACTATCATAAAAAGCTCTTACATATTACACGATCGATCGATACACATGGAGAGGAGAAACAATACAAACACATCCTTACAAGACTTGTCCTAACACTACAAAGTTACAAGTCCTCAAAAATACAAACACACTCCTCCCTGGGATTACATGACATGTCATATAAACTAACAATTACAAATACTGGTCGACACGACCAAAACCACAAGATTCAACCAATAAACGACTGACGAGTCCACCCGCAAACTGAAAATGACACATGAGGGTATCGTGGTGTGGGCATGACCAAGTTGATGTTCCATTAGATTATGGGTATCGTGGTGTGGGCATGACCAAGTTGATGTTCCATTGCTTGCAAAAGGATCGCGTCTTGTTTTCGATGAATTAGGAGCCATTGTCCCATACGATTTCTGATGGCACGACAAATCTGCATAGGATGTTACATTTTATAAATGAAATGATGTGCTTTTCTTTTACCTCTCGATATGCCTGAGCTTTAATCCACTTAGCAAAATAGTCATTCATAGCAAGGAAAAAGATGCGTTGTTCGGATGCTGGTGGCCGTTTTCCTATAATGTCCATTCCCCATCTCATGAATGGCCAGGGTGCTAACGTCGGGTGTAGCATTTCCGATGGTTGATGGGTGATGGGTGCATGTTGTTGGCAGGCATCACATTTTTTGACGTAATATGTCGCATCTTTGTTCATTGTCGACCAATAGTATCCTGTCCTGAGAGCTTTACCTGATATGCTACATCCTTCAGTGTGGTTTCCACATTCTCCATTGTGTAGGGATTGTAGGACGCGTCTGATTTTGGTTGTTTTTAGGCACCATAGGTATAAACCTGTGACAAATCGTTTGAACAAGTTATGTTTTTTTCTAGGTCAAAGGTTGTTGCTTGTACCTTAAGTTTCTTGGATTCTCCTTTGTCCGTTAGGAGTGTGCCGTCTTTTATCCATTTTATGTAAGATGTGGTCCAATCATCTTGAATGTTTATGACATCGTCTTCGGTGTTGTTGCCTACTTCCGCTGAGACTATTCTTCCAAGGGTAATTCGTCTACTGCTTGAGTATCATCTCAGTTGGTTGCTTTGTGGGTCTTGGGGATTGCTGGAGTTGTGACGCATGGTAGTGGGATGTTGCGAAAGTCATTAGGGTGTAGGGCTGACCCGAGGTTTGTTAGGGAATCCACTTGAGTGTGGAGGTCGCGTGGGACTTGCCTGATGGTGAAATTCTTGAATTTTTCAGTTAATCTTTTGACAACGTCCAAGTAGGCCATCATCCTATCATCTTTGGCGGCATACGACCCTTGTACCTGATTGACAATCAGGAGGGAGTCGCATATCACCTCGATGCTTTGGACTGTGAGGTCTTGCGCGAGCGTTAGTCCGAATATGAGTGTTTCATACTCTGCTTCGTTATTGGTCGCGTCCCATTCGCACCTCACAACTTGGGCTATATGGTCCCCTTGTGGTGATTTTAGTACAACTCCTAGCCCTACTCCTCTTACATTTGATGCTCCGTCTGTGTGGGGTTGACATGTGCCCCTGCCTTCTTTGGTCATTAGCTGTACGGCTTCCTTCGTGGCTTCCTGTTCCAATGTTGGGCTGAAATCGGCCGTAAAGTCTGCCAAATCTTGAGACTTAATTGTTGTCCTTGGCTCATATTCGATGTCAAAGCCACTCAAATGTATTGCCCATTTTGCCATTCGTCCTGTGAATTCTAGTTTCCTCAATATGGCTTTCATGGGATGGTTAGTTCGCACAATAATAACGTGTGATTCGAAATAGGGTCTCGGTTTGTTTGAGGCCATTACCAGAGCTAGGACCAACTTTTCGAGTGATGTGTACCTTGTTTCGGTCGGGAGTAGAGAGCGACTTACATAGTAGACTGGAGACTGCTTTCCGTCTTCTTCTCTTGTCAGGACTACACTTACCACCGACTCCGATACCGCCAGGTACAATGGTAGTGGTTCTTCATCCTTTGGTTTTTCTAGTAGAAGCGGACTTGCTAGATACGTTTTTAGGTCTTGGAAGGCTTGTTCGTATGCCGCCGTCCACTCGAATGACTTAGTCTTCTTTAGAGCTTCATATAAAAGCTTGCACTTATCGGAGGATTTTGATATGAATCTGTTGAGTGCTGCTATTCTCCCTGTTAATTTTTGGACGTCCTTGACACATCTGGGGGACTTTAAGTTGACGATCGCCTTAATTGTGTCCGGGCTTGCTTCTATCCCCCTTTGGGTCACCATGTACCCTAGGAATTTCCCTAAGGATACTTTAAAAGAGAATTTAGTGGGGTTTAGCTTCATGTTGTACCTCTTCAGCACTTTGAATGCTTCTTTTAGATGTCCAATGTGATCTTGGACTGCTTTGGATTTGACCAACATGTCATCTATATATACTTCCATGGTGTCCTCAATATGGTATTTGAACATCTTGTTGACGAGTCGTTGGTATGTGGCCCCTGCATGTTTTAGTCCAAAAGGCATAACTTTATAACAATATGTACATTGACTGTTATGAAAGCTGTTTTTTCTTGGTCGTCTGAATCCATCAAGATTTGTTTATACCCACTGAATGCATCCATGAATGTGAGCATTTGGTGGCCTGCGGTCGCGTCAACCATCGCGTCGATGTATGGCAGGGGAAAGGAATCTTTGGGACAAGCTTTGTTCAGGTCTGTGAAGTCGATGCAGACTCTCCATTTGCCATTTTTCTTATGCACCACGACGACGTTGGCTAGCCATTCAGGATATTTGACTTCCTTGATTTTACCTGTTTCTAGCAAGTTTTTGACTTCATCGTCCACGATCTTGTTTTGCTCTGGCGTGAATTTCCTTCTCTTTTGTTTGACTGGTGGGTAGGTTGGATCTGCAATTAACTTGTGAGTTATAATGTCGGGTGAAATTCCTACCATATTCTCATATGACCAAGCGCAGCAATCAACGTTAGATCGTAAAAGTTCTATTAGACTAGTTCTGGTCGGGTCGTCTAAATCTGACCTGACTCTTATTGTTTGTTTTGGCTTTGAGGGGTCTAACACGATTTCATCTAGTTGTTCCATTTCTAGTTCGACGCATTGTTTATTCCCCTCGCTGTCCTATAATTGCTACGCCGATTGTCGCTCGACTACCCTTTTCATTGACGTGACGTAGCATTCTTTGGCAGCCCGCTGGTCACCTTTTATTTCTTGTACCCCCCACTTGGTCGGAAACTTTACAATGGGATGGTACGTGGAGGGTACAACTTTCATTGTGTGTATCCAGGGTTTGCCAAGGATTGCGTTATATGGAGACGGGTAGTCGAGTATCAAGAATTTTACCTGTTGGTTGACTCCGCCAGCATACATTGTTAATACTATTTTGTCGAGGGTGTATTTGACTTCTCCACTGAACCCAACCAATGGAGTCGACTTTCGGGTCAAATCGTCCTTGTTTAGACCCATACCCTTTAAGGCGTCTAGTGTCAACAAGTTTGTGGAGCTACCTATGTCTATTAGTAAACTATTTGTAGCATTTCCGATGGTTGATGGGTGATGGGTGCATGTTGTTGGCAGGCATCACATTTTTTGACGTAATATGTCGCATCTTTGTTCATTGTCGACCAATAGTATCCTGTTCTGAGAGCTTTACCTGATATGCTACGTCCTTCAGTGTGGTTTCCACATTCTCCATTGTGTAGGGATTGTAGGACGCGTCTGATTTTGGTTGTTTTTAGGCACCATAGGTATAAACCTGTGACAAATAGTTTGAACAAGTTATGTTTTTTTCTAGGTCAAAGGTTGTTGCTTGTACCTTAAGTTTCTTGGATTCTCCTTTGTCCGTTAGGAGTGTGCCGTCTTTTATCCATTTTATGTAAGATGTGGTCCAATCATCTTGAATGTTTATGACATCGTCTTCGGTGTTGTTGCCTACTTCCGCTGAGACTATTCTTCCAAGGGTAATTCGTCTACTGCTTGAGTATCATCTCAGTTGGTTGCTTTGTGGGTCTTGGGGATTGCTGGAGTTGTGACGCATGGTAGTGGGATGTTGCGAAAGTCATTAGGGTGTAGGGCTGACCCGAGGTTTGTTAGGGAATCCACTTGAGTGTGGAGGTCGCGTGGGACTTGCCTGATGGTGAAATTCTTGAATTTTTCAGTTAATCTTTTGACAACGTCCAAGTAGGCCATCATCCTATCATCTTTGGCGGCATACGACCCTTGTACCTGATTGACAATCAGGAGGGAGTCGCATATCACCTCGATGCTTTGGACTGCGAGGTCTTGCGCGAGCGTTAGTCCGAATATGAGTGTTTCATACTCTGCTTCGTTATTGGTCGCGTCCCATTCGCACCTCACAACTTGGGCTATATGGTCCCCTTGTGGTGATTTTAGTACAACTCCTAGCCCTACTCCTCTTACATTTGATGCTCCGTCTGTGTGGGGTTGACATGTGCCCCTGCCTTCTTTGGTCATTAGCTGTACGGCTTCCTTCGTGGCTTCCTGTTCCAATGTTGGGCTGAAATCGGCCGTAAAGTCTGCCAAATCTTGAGACTTAATTGTTGTCCTTGGCTCATATTCGATGTCAAAGCCACTCAAATGTATTGCCCATTTTGCCATTCGTCCTGTGAATTCTAGTTTCCTCAATATGGCTTTCATGGGATGGTTAGTTCGCACAATAATAACGTGTGATTCGAAATAGGGTCTCGGTTTGTTTGAGGCCATTACCAGAGCTAGGACCAACTTTTCGAGTGATGTGTACCTTGTTTCGGTCGGGAGTAGAGAGCGACTTACATAGTAGACTGGAGACTGCTTTCCGTCTTCTTCTCTTGTCAGGACTACACTTACCACCGACTCCGATACCGCCAGGTACAATGGTAGTGGTTCTTCATCCTTTGGTTTTTCTAGTAGAAGCGGACTTGCTAGATACGTTTTTAGGTCTTGGAAGGCTTGTTCGTATGCCGCCGTCCACTCGAATGACTTAGTCTTCTTTAGAGCTTCATATAAAAGCTTGCACTTATCGGAGGATTTTGATATGAATCTGTTGAGTGCTGCTATTCTCCCTGTTAATTTTTGGACGTCCTTGACACATCTGGGGGACTTTAAGTTGACGATCGCCTTAATTGTGTCCGGGCTTGCTTCTATCCCCCTTTGGGTCACCATGTACCCTAGGAATTTCCCTAAGGATACTTTAAAAGAGAATTTAGTGGGGTTTAGCTTCATGTTGTACCTCTTCAGCACTTTGAATGCTTCTTTTAGATGTCCAATGTGATCTTGGACTGCTTTGGATTTGACCAACATGTCATCTATATATACTTCCATGGTGTCCTCAATATGGTATTTGAACATCTTGTTGACGAGTCGTTGGTATGTGGCCCCTGCATGTTTTAGTCCAAAAGGCATAACTTTATAACAATATGTACATTGACTGTTATGAAAGCTGTTTTTTCTTGGTCGTCTGAATCCATCAAGATTTGTTTATACCCACTGAATGCATCCATGAATGTGAGCATTTGGTGGCCTGCGGTCGCGTCAACCATCGCGTCGATGTGTGGCAGGGGAAAGGAATCTTTGGGACAAGCTTTGTTCAGGTCTGTGAAGTCGATGCAGACTCTCCATTTGCCATTTTTCTTATGCACCACGACGACGTTGGCTAGCCATTCAGGATATTTGACTTCCTTGATTTTACCTGTTTCTAGCAAGTTTTTGACTTCATCGTCCACGATCTTGTTTTGCTCTGGCGTGAATTTCCTTCTCTTTTGTTTGACTGGTGGGTAGGTTGGATCTGCAATTAACTTGTGAGTTATAATGTCGGGTGAAATTCCTACCATATTCTCATATGACCAAGCGCAGCAATCAACGTTAGATCGTAAAAGTTCTATTAGACTAGTTCTGGTCGGGTCGTCTAAATCTGACCTGACTCTTATTGTTTGTTTTGGCTTTGAGGGGTCTAACACGATTTCATCTAGTTGTTCCATTTCTAGTTCGACGCATTGTTTATTCCCCTCGCTGTCCTATAATTGCTACGCCGATTGTCGCTCGACTACCCTTTTCATTGACGTGACGTAGCATTCTTTGGCAGCCCGCTGGTCACCTTTTATTTCTTGTACCCCCCACTTGGTCGGAAACTTTACAATGGGATGGTACGTGGAGGGTACAACTTTCATTGTGTGTATCCAGGGTTTGCCAAGGATTGCGTTATATGGAGACGGGTAGTCGAGTATCAAGAATTTTACCTGTTGGTTGACTCCGCCAGCATACGTTGTTAATACTATTTTGTCGAGGGTGTATTTGACTTCTCCACTGAACCCAACCAATGGAGTCGACTTTCGGGTCAAATCGTCCTTGTTTAGACCCATACCCTTTAAGGCGTCTAGTGTCAACAAGTTTGTGGAGCTACCTGTGTCTATTAGTACCCAACGTATAAGACAATTGCCAATTGACAAAGAGATTACCAGAACTTTATGGTGGTCGCCTAATTCTTTGGCTTCGGAATCGTCGAAGGTGATGGTAGGCATGTCTGCTGCTTGTGGTCGTCGTGTCTCTGATCGGATTAGTCTGTCGCCTTTGCTTTCTCTAGCATATCTTTTTGCGGCAGAGTGAGTCTTCGTATCCATCGATCACTTCTTTTTTGATCGGCTGTGGGCATTCGAGCGATGCGATCATCCAAAGCTTTCATATGCTCGTTGATGGCTTGTTGTATGAAGGTTTGGAGATCTATCAGTGTGGCGACCTGTGGAAGGGCTACTCGAGTCTCGGTGGGCTCGGTCGCGGAAACTGGAGCATTAGTCATGAAAGCACTAATTGGGGGAGTTTGAAATGTACCGATGGGTTGAATGACGCTCTGAGTGATTGGTGCTATGGGCGTCGAGACCGCTCCGTCCATGTTGAGACGTGTTTGGAGGCCTTGGGTATTGACTATGCGCATTGATCCTTCGGAGGCCGATGCGGCCGAATTCACTTGCGATTTGAAAAGTTCATTTTCACGAGTTAGTCGTGCAATTTCTGCTTCAGATTGGGTGCTTAGGGTTTCGGTTATCTGGCGATGCTGAGCCAGTTCCTCTTGGAGGACACTCATGCTTTTTGCTAATTCTTGGATTTGGTTGTCCAAGATAAGTGGATTGGCAACGTCTTTGGCCTGAGCGTCAGTACATGTCTCAGTTTGATTTTCGAGCAGGGCATCGGTCTGGACTTGGTCTTCATTTATGGTCATGGGATTCCCGAAATTGGCCATGATTGAATGTTGGTTGGATCGTTGGTTGGCTAGATGCACCACGGTGGGCGCCAAATTGTTTTGGGGCGAAAAGATTGAACCGACCTAAATCGCTTTGAGAATGACAACTAAACAATAATAAAATTGAATATATCTAGATAATCCAAATTAACTATCAATTTAGATGAACAAGATTAAACAGACGTAAAAATAAGCTTATCTCTTTTAAATGGGAGACTAATCCAATCAAGAAATTTAGCCGTCGGTTGTTTCTATGTTTGAACAAGAGATTGAACCGGAGAACAATTCTTCGTAGCGAACAGAATAATGGTAGAATACTGTTTGTATTGAGTAAGACTGATATTGTGTCGCTACATGACAACTCTCCTCGTACTTATACTATTTCTATGCCTAAGTCGATTAAAAGATCGTCCGAGATTCGTAGAGGTCATCGCACTGCGTACTGGTCGCCCCGAGATCTTCTCTAACGTCTCCTAGTGTCAACGTTCTTATTTGTTTACCCCGCCCAGGCCTTCTAGAAGGCGGTCTGACTCAAGCTATTGGGCCGATCTAGTGGGTCGAATAAAAACGAGGCCCAACAGATGTCACATTTTCAGGGTATTGATTTTGAAGCTTAGAAATGATAGACATTGGCATCAATCTCATATCGGTTCACCTCATAACCAGGGTGATGCGACCCTGCCCTCCATGACGGCCACAGAGGAGGAACATGTCATGAGCTTACGCTCACAAGATCAGTGACAAGATCAAGAGCCAAGGCCATTGCTGACGCCGTACAATCTCTCATCGCTTGCGTCATCGCTGGCCAAGGCACACCTGAGACCAAGCCCAAGCTCAAAGTCCTCGCCACCATCGGCATCGCAGAATCAAGCCCATCGCATTCGGCAACAGACGCGCCCACTGATGAGCCCAGACAACCTTGACGTCGCCGCTGCTCCCAATGTCCGCGTCCCATGCCTCGCCGCCACCACGGCGCCTATCCTTAGTCATTTACAGGGTTTATTTGCTAAGTGTTAGACATTGCTATTTTGAGAACATTTCTATTTTTGGTATTTGCTTGTTTTAGTAGTTTACATTTATAGTTGTTTCTATTTTTAGGGTGTGTACCCTATGTGTGTTGCATGGGCTAGCACGCTAGGCAAGACTCGGCCTATCCGAGTCTCGCCTCTAGTATTTAAGTCAAACTTTGTCTATTGTTTTCTTTACGTCTAAATTTAATCAAAGCTTAAGTTGAGTGTTTATCCTCCTTCCTTTGATCGGACATCAACCATATCTCTAACTTCGCATACCCCTTCACTCTGTCGCCATAGCTACGGCAACGCTTGATATCCCTCGAGCAAAGTCTATCTTCGCATCCCATTCACTCCGCCGCCGACGCTACGACAAAGCTTGACCTTCAAGCCATCTATCCAAACCATCGTTCCATTGCCAACCACCCATCGCTTCCCATCGCACCCGCTATCGCACCTAGTCCACCGTTGTCGCCGTCGCTCGCCTCACCGCTTGCGTCATCGACTTTGCCTTTACCATCGCAGTCGTTATCGCCCTCGCCATTGCTGTCGTGACACTCGTCGTGACACTCACCATCACCACCGCCGCCGCTGTCGAGACATGATGAGTGCTATTTTGTAGCACATATCTAAGGGTTATTACCATGTTTGAGGCACCATTTGGTTGGATTTTATGCACAATTGGAGATTATAGAGTTAGAGTGGAGAAGTGTGGTTTTGGTGGTCTGGAGGAGCTAATTGGAGACATCCAGAGGAAGAGGAGTTGACCACCTGAAGAGACAAGGAAAATCTATGAAGGAACCACAATAAAGAGCAAAGGAGAGGGCAGAAGTTGATGCCCCGCGTCAGAGCCACCGTGACCCGGCGGTGGGTCTCAGAGAAGGATGCCGCCCCGCGGTGGAAATCACCGCCCCACGGTGGGAGCTGGCGCCCCGCGGCCACGTGAAGCGAAGAAATGTAATAAAGGCCGCGTGAAATCCAGAAATTGGAAGCGGGAAAGTGTGCTGGAATTAAAGATGAATTAGGCCCAAGAAGGAAGCTAGGCCCAATTGAGAAGAAAGGCCCACGAAGGAGATATCGGCCCACGTGAATTACGGGATTAATTTCCTTGTTCGTTTCCTTGTTTACTTTTGGTTATTATCTTATTATTATTTCCTTTTATTATTTTTATCACTTTTAGATTTAGGTTAAATACTCTTTTGTTAACCTAATTGCAAACATTACAATTCTCCTTGGGGAGACTTAGTTCGTAGTTTTTCATCCCCTTGGATGGAGAACTAAACACCTTTGTTCTACTAGACGTTTGAAGCAATACAGTTGATTCGGTTGTGAGATTTCTATTCCTTGTTCTTATTCTTATGTATGTTGGTTTGATTCTCTTGGATATATTGATTATTGATTTATCATTGTTCTTCATAGTCTGGCCAGCTAGGTTGAATACTATTTATCAATTGCTAGGATTTGCATATTCCGAGTGCTTATCTAGTGGCAAACACAATTGTGCGTATAGGGGTTCCGAGCGTATAATCGTGAGTGAGAATCTTATGCATGTTAAGTAGGGGAGTGAGTACTTGTACGTCTTTCTACTTACATGTATCCTATATCCTTGTGTGCATTGCTATTGCTTTGTTGGTGATAAAGTACCCCGGTCTGGTACCGCGTGACAGGCGTGACTGGTGGTATTTTATCATTGGCATAGTAATAAGTCTATCGACAACTGTGAGAATTGGTAGTACTTAAGATCAGGGTGGGAACAACCATAAGAATAGTAAAAGAACTTGGATTGAATAGATTTCTGTGATCAACTTATATCTCTGTATTGTGGATCTCGTTCTAGTGGAACTACTTTCCCCAACCATATTCTCAAGTCAATTAAACCTGTTTGCTTTGCTCTGCTTGATAATCAAAACCCCCCTTTGTTACTTTGCATGCTCATAAATACTTAGAAAGATCACTTCCTCCTTGTGGATTCGACCCTTACTTGCCCAGACTACTTGTTTAGGTTTGTTAGGATTATTTTGTTTAAGGTGTCACGACAACGCCCTATCAAATTGGCGCCGTTGCCGGGGAGGCAAGTTTTGATTTTTCTGTGTGTTTGTTTGTGTGCGTGTTACTTTGGTGTGTACCTATCTTACGGTCCACACCCGTGCTACTGATTTTTGTTTTCCCTTTTTGATTTTTGTTACAGATATGGATTCATGGGGAGAGCCGCGATATGACCCATACTCCTACACATACACTCCAGGGTGGAGAGATCACCCCAATTTGAGTTATGGGTACCATCAATACCATCCATATGGTTATGACCACTAGAAGTTCTACCCAGAGCCACAGTCATTCTATCAGCAAGGTGCTCCACAACAGTATAATCCTGCCTATGAGCATAGCCCACCAGTATCCAATCCAAATCCCTCAACTGAAGAGATGCTCATGACCTTGACTCAACATTTCACCACTCATGTGCATACTACTGAGTCAAGCATCAAGAATATGAAAAGGCAGGTGGACCAGATAGTGGAGTCAATTACACGGATCGATGCAAGGATATCGGGGAATCTACCATCTCAAACGGTAGTAAACCCGAGGGAAAACGTTCCTCCTAGTGCTGAAGAGGAGGACGAATATGAGATGGAGAACATCACCGACCGCCCCGCGTCACCTCTTACCGCGACCCGGCGTGAAGTCCTAGTTATCTCACCGCCCCGCGGCGAGACCGTCCGCGACCCGGCGGCGAGTCTCAGTTATCCATCCTCGTACCCACCGCTCCGCGGCGATGACCACCGCCCTGCGGTGGACGGAGTGCTTTCCTGTGAGATTTCGCCGCGACCCGGCATTCAAAATTCCTATTCTGCTGATGAGGTCTGCGTTGATACTGATGAGGAGTTAGGACTTCCAGATGATATTTTGGATCGCAAGGTGCTGACTGAAGAGGAGTACTTTTTGAGATTTGAGGAGGATTGGAGCGACGATGAGGAGTACCGCAATCACGGAAATACTCCCGAGACAACCGTTCCTCTCAAAGATGCCCCGGCAGTCCCCGATCCTCTGGAGGCTGCCTATGATGAGTTTGTGTGTCTCAACTCCGTCCCGCTCGTCGCGCTGCAACCCGTTACACCCTCCCCTAAGGCTCTGAAGGACACCCAAAAGGTGGGAAGCGACAAAGGCTTATTTGACACCTTCAGTAGTCCCAAGGCAACCATCCCTTTGGTCTATCTGGCAGACAACACCCCTCGTTGTAAGGAAATGTTAAAGGTGCTAGGCATGATAAAAAAAAAAACCAAAGGGGAAACACAAAAATGAGGCCTTGATACAAGTGGCTAATTTTTATATGCTGGATACGGGGCAAGATACACATGAAGCCCCTGAGATGCTGGGTAGACCGTTTCTAAAGATGGCAAGTGCATTCATAGATATGAACAGCGGTCCAACCATCATGAAGTGCACAAGCATGGGGGAAAGGCTCGACAAGGAGTATACAAAGAGGCATCCCCCTGATATAGATCCCAGGTGTTTAGTTGCTTTAAGCAACCCAAGTTGAGAGTTTGGAATAGGATGTCAAGCCATGACAATAACTAAGGCGCTGTCCGGGAGGCAACCCGAAGTATGTTTTACTTTCTTTGTTTTTCTTTCTTTATTTCCTGCATTAGTTTTGCTTTGTTTTTGCTTTGTTTTTGTTTTCTTTGTTTCCGACTAACCTGCAGGGAGGAGACCTATGCCTATCGAAGAAGGTGTTTCCACACCAATGTAAGTCTCTCCTGTCCCTGCACTAAGTCGCTCCCCGAAAAAACCTTAAACGGGGAGGCAAAAAAAAAAAAAGTGTATTCCCTCCGCCCTTCAACAAGGCTCAGAGGGACAGGCTGCGCAGTTCAGCCAGATTCTTTGTCTAGGATGACCCCTACCTATGGAAACATTGTTCTGACCAGGTAATTCGTAGGTGTATCCCGGAGAACGAGGTAAATTCTCTCCTTGCCTTTTGTCATTCAGCAGTATGTGGTGGGCATTTTGGGGTACAAAGAACCGCACGAAAGGTACTTGACGCAGGATTTTGGTGGCCGTCCATCTTTAAGGATGCGCACAACCATTGTAAATCCTGTGACAAGTGTCAACGGGTTGGAAATATATCTCATAGGGATGAGATGCCATAAACAGGGTTGATTTTCTGTGAAATCTTCGATGTTTGGGGTATTGACTTCATGGGACCGTTTCCTACCTCTTGCGGTAACATATATATTTTGCTTGCGGTGGACTACGTTTCCAAGTGGGTGGAAGCGAAGGCCACCAGGACTGATGATGCTAAAGTTGTTGCAGATTTCTTGAAGTCCAACATATTTACCAGGTTTGGAGTGCCAAAAGCTCTCATCAGTGATAGAGGAACTCACTTATGCAACAGGACAATCACTGCGCTGTTAAAGAAATATCATGTCACGCAGAGAGTTTCTACCGCCTATCACCCTCAAACGAACGGGCAAGCTGAAGTGTCCAATCGGGAGATAAAGTCCATCTTGGAGAAGACGGTGTCTCCCAATAGAAAAGACTGGAGTTTGAGGCTTGACGATGCACTGTGGGCATACATGACAGCTTACAAGACACCGATTGGTATGTCTCCCTTTCGGTTGGTGTTTGGTAAGGCTTGTCACCTTCCAGTAGAGCTAGAACACAAGGCATATTGGGCTGTCAAGAATTGTAGCATGAAATTGGATGATGCTGGAGAGCTTCGTAAGTTACAATTGCAAGAGCTAGAGGAAGCTAGGATCGAGGCTTATGACAATGCCACTCACTACAAGGAAAGGACTAAGGCCTGGCATGACAAGAACATAGTGCGGAAGGACTTCAAAATTGGAGACAAAGTCCTCTTATTTCAGTCACGCCTTAGACTTTTCCCAGGCAAGCTGAGATCGCGCTGGGCATGACCATATTATGTAGCCAAAGTCTTCCCACATGGTGCCATAGAGCTGTTTGATTCGGCAGCACAGACTTTGTTCAAGGTGAATGGGCAAAGAGTGAAGAAATACCATGAAGGTTTTACCAAGGACACCATTGAAGAGGCGTTCCTGAAGGAACCCGAAGCTGAAACGTGATTGAGCCAGAATGAGGTCGAGCCACGACGTTAACTACGGCGCTTCTCGGGAGGCAACCCGATGATTAGGTAGTTTCTTTCCCTTTCCCTTCATCACTTTTAGTTGTTTTCCTTTTGTTTTTGCATTTTGTGTCGAACTCACCTGCAGGGACGTGAGAAAAAATGAAGAAGGTGTTTACGGTGACCGCCGCTTCATTACGGCGAACGCCGTTAATTGCTCAACCAAGGGAGCTGTCTACGACATGAAAACGGCGACCGCCGCAATTACGGCGACCGCCGCCCTCTCCACGGCGCCCGCCGTTTGCTCCTTCCTCACTCACGTTGTATGCAGCAAAATGGCAGTGACCGCCGTTTTAATACAGCGATCGCCGCCGATTCAGGTTCGCCTACTATCCCTTTTTTTTTAAAAAAAAAAAGGGCCCCGAAAAAAAAAAAAAAACCTACACGGGACGCAAAAGACAAAAATAAAACTCCCGATAAGACCTTAAACGGGAAGAAAGAGTAAAAAATCAAATAAAAATGGACCCTGAGAAAACCTTAAACATGGTGCAAAAGACAGAAAAAGAAACCCGTTAAAACCAAACAGGGTAAGAGCCAAAAAAAAAAAATGGTATGCAAAAAAAACCCAACCCCCCGATCTGTAAAATAACCCTACCCCACCCCTACCTATCATTCTACCCCTACCCACTCTCTCTCCCCCTTACCGAACCTCTCAAACCCTAGCCCCCCCCAATTTCCAGCGACCGCCGCACCAGGAGCCCCCCGCCGCCAGCCCGCTGCAAGCCACAACACACCCGGCGACCGCCGCTGTCCAGATCTGACGTGTCTGCGAAATTTTGCTCACGGCGACCGCCGTATTCATTGCAGCGACCGCCATATTCATCCCAGCGACCGCCGCGCCTAGCAGCGACCGCCGTTTTCCCCGCAGCGACCGCCGTTTCCTCGCGTTCTGGTGATTTCTTTGCCCTGCTTCTGATTTTGATTGTGTTGCTGTCTATATTTGTGATGTCTGGACTGTTGAAACGCACATTCTCGTCTCGTAAGAAATCATCGGGGGGTGAGGCCTCTCGTAATAAATCATCGGGGGTTGAGGAGTCCCGTCGAAAGTTTATACTGGATAAGGAGTTCCAGTCTACATTATTCTTCGACCCAGAGACCATGCGGGAATTGAAGATTTATGAATGCAAGCAGCAGCTCTTTGTTAAAGGCGGGTTGGGTGGTTTCTACCACTTAGCGGCACCCACCTTCCCTGTCTGGACTGTGGAATTCCTGGCTAGTTTTGAGAATCATTGTGATACGAAAAGTATTACATTCAGTCTAGATGGCAGCAGGCATTCGATGTCCTATGCGGACCTTGACACAGCGCTTGGGATTACCAGGCCACCATCTTCTGAGAAGGCGTGGGCGGACGCCAACGAGTTCTTTACTTTCTGGTATCACTCTACAGGGACTGATATATTTGACCCACAAGGAGGAGAATATAACTATAAGTGGTCGCATCCGGGCTTGCGACTAGCTCACAAGGTAGTGCGGATGGCCTTCCATGGCCAGTCCGAGTTAAACAAGGTCCCATACGATGACTTGTACGCGGTGTGGAGTATGACCCCGGAGTGCCCCTTAGTGTGGAGTTGGCGCTCCCACTTTATTGTTTCCTGCAGGAAATTTCAGGAGAACAAGAAGCACAAGATTGTCATTGGGGGCATGATTACTCTGATCGGCCGCCACCTGGGCCTCGAGCAGCCCGACCCTTCCCAGCAGCTCTCTGCTGCCTTTAGATATGATTGGAGGCAGCTCAAGACGTCCACTGTTGTGTCTGGGACCGGGTCGAACCCGAAGTTCTGGCTGTATGGTTCGCGGGGCTGTTACCGGATCCCCATCACTTTCCCCTTTGAGGTGACCTGTGGCCCACGCTATAGGGATTTTGATGTGCGCCGACACCGTGTGGGAGCTGGTGGTGGTTCAGCTGCAGGCTGTTCAGCCGCTGGTTCTTCTGCTGTCCCTGTGGCACAGCCTGATGAGGGTGATGATGACAATGATGATGAGGATGATGATGAGGATACCTCTATGCCTGAGGTACAGGCTGCCGCTACTGTTGTGCTGCGTGGAGACTATCAGCGGCAGATGTGGGAGATGGTCCAGGGCATTGACACGCGCCAGCGGTCCATTCAGTCGGACCTCACTGGGTATCACCAGGAGTTCATTGACTTCCACCAGGAGTCAAGGGATCATTACGCGACGCAGGCCCAAGACATCCATGCAATGGAGGAGCAGATGAGGCAGTGGAACCTTTTCATGGGTTCCAAGTATCCAGACTTTCCACCGCAGCAGCAGTAGTGGTACATTCTTTCCTTTCCCTCTTTTATTATGTCTGATTTCATTGAGGACAATGCTCATTTTAAGTGTGGGGGAGGTGATTATGTACTTATGTATTGCTTTTATCTCATTCAAAAAAAAAAGAAAAAAAGAAAAGAAAAGAGCCACAAAATGAAAAAAGGCAAATAAAAATCCTGGGATGGACTGAAAACCCGAAAGGGCAGTCCAGGTAAAAAGCAGGTAATCCGACAGGCATTAGGCCTGGGCAAAAGTGGATTCAGAGTGATGTGAGGCGGTGAGTCCATCTATGATAACATGAAATGAGTGGCTAGGATGAAAACCCGAAAGGGCTCCTAGGCAAAATGAGTGAAAAGAAGATGAGTGTTTTCTAGGATCTCATTTTACCGGCGGGGCGACATAAGAAGAGGAGACAAAGAAGGATTGTCGGGTATGTCACTTTGGGAGACATAAGGAGTCATAGATGGAGGTTAGAACTAGTGGCTACTTACATTTTTGGATGACCGGGATAAGCTTGGGGGAAGTATTCTGTTTGCCCTTAAGCTGGGATGTGTGTCGTGTTTGCTGCTGAGGAGTATATTGTTATTGTTGTGTGCTTGTGTTGATGTTGTGCTGATTACGATGCTGGAGTTGAGGGTGTAATTGCGTTATGGTCGGTTGGTTGAGGGATTTTGAGCTTTCATGTAGATGCTTTTACTCTTAGTTGCAAGCTTCTTTACATGTTGATGATCTAGGTGCTTCATTGGTAATGGGTGATAGTTCTCTATCCACTCGAGACGAGTAGAGATTCAAGTGTGGGGGAGTTTGATACACACGATTATGTTGTGTGTATTGACGGAGTCTTGGCATGGTTTTAGTGTTGTTTTAGGATGCTTTGGAGGTGATTTGGAGACTTGGCGAGGAGGTGCGGAAGTTGCATTTTTGGAACCTTAGGAGCTGAGGAGCGAAGGATGAAGAAACAGAATTACGGCGACCGCCGCGGAAGAAACGGCGACCGCCGTTAATTGCCCTGGAGAGACCTTAGCTACGACCTGGAAACGGCGACCGCCGTTTAATTGCGGCGCCCGCCGCATTTACGGCGATCGTCGTGGGAGAAGCAGCGGCCGCCGCCGACGGAAGCATCGCCGAGCCGATTGCCTTTTCGGATGTATTTTGTATTACTTTATTAGTTTATTATTATTTCTTTTTAGGATAATTTCAGATTATTTTCCTTTGGTATTTAAGGGTTGAGAAAACTTGTTTCTATTATCTCTCGGAACCCTAATTTCTTATTCTACGTATTCTCTTGCTATGAAGAACTAAGCCTCTCTTGCTTAGTCAGACATTGAAGCTTTTCGTGTGATTCAGTTGTGAGATTCTTATTCCTAATCTATTGCATGGTTTTTATCTCTTCTCTTGTTTGATTTCTTAAGATTGATATTGATAATTTCTAGTCTGATCAACTAGGGTTTGTCGCTATTTATCTATTGCTAGGTTTAGATTGTTACTGGTTGAGCATATCTATTCCATAGTAGCAACTGCATCGTGTTAGTAATTGGTTGTGCTAATCTTATGCAGAAGAGAATTGATTTACATTCTAGGGTAAAAACTGATTGTTTTATTCTAGGATTGTATCTAACTATATTCCTATCCGTAAGGCTGCTGTTAAACTGAATCTTGATAGTTTCAGGGTTGTTTAATTAGTTAGTTCTAATAGTATCTGGTTGTGCTATTAGTTACATCTGAAAAGGAATTGGAATTACCATTGCATGCGATTTTGAGTAGTATCTATGATCAACTTGTCACTCGAATAGTGGATATTGTTTGACTGAGTGTTTTCCCAATAACTGATTTCATTACCTTTAATTGCTTTTTACCATTTGCATGATTGGCTACTAAAACAAACCTACAAAACCCCCCTTTGGTTGCTTTAAATTGACATACATATTGCATACTGCGATAGACTTTGTTTCCCTGCGGATTCGACCCTTACTTACCTAGGACTACGTTTTAGGGTTTGTTTGGATACTTTGCATAGTAGGAATTAGAACGGCAAATTCCTGTTATCAAACACTAGAGCCTCCACCAAGATCATATCTGGGCTCCACCATGTGTTCCTAGAAGGCCGTGCAATCCCGATATCATTGATATACCACTACTCACCAAAGTGGTTCCCTTTTGGTTGCACGGTAGGAGAAGACGATGGAGTTGATGAAGACACCCGCCCAACACCAACGACCTGGGCATTTATTGAGAAGACCGCCAGTAACAAAGAAAGTGTCCAAGCAGCTTGGCGATGTTTGTGAGTTATTTTTTTGCTTTTCCCTATGCTTCTATTCTTTTGTCTTTCATTACATTGAGGACAATGCAATGTTTAAGCATGGGGGAGGTTTTATACTTGCTACGTCACTGAGGAGAAAAATGAATATAAAGAGAAAAAGCCAAAAATTGAAAAAAGGCATACATTTGAAATCCTGGGATAGGTCGAAAACCCGAAAGGGCAGCCTAGGTAATAAGCAGATGGCTTGGACCAGCATTAGGCTGAGGTAATATGAGGTCAAGAATGACGTGAGCTTATGTGAGTACATCTATTGAAAAATGAAATGAGTGGCTTGGTGAAAACCCGAAAGGGCGCCTTGGCAAAATGAGCGAAAAATAAGAAGAGTGATTTTAGGATTTCTCATTATTCTTGGCGAGGCGTCATAAGAAGAGGAGTTATAAGGAGGATTCAGGTAGGTCACTCTGGAGGGATAAGAAGATAGATGGGAGATAGGATTAGAATTTATTCACTCTATGGTGTTTGAGATAAGCTTGGGGGAAGTACTCTGCTTTCCTTTTAGCTTGGTTGTGTGGGGTGTTGAGATTTTTGATTTGATGTTGTAGTTTATTGTGCTGAGCTTATTTGTATTGGCTGCCTGGAGTTTATTGTTGGGTATGATTCTTGGAGGTTGAGTTTTCTATGCTTCCTGAAGCCTTGGGGATTGATTGGAGGAGTAGGTTGACTTTAGCTTACTCGAGGACGAGCAAGGTTTAAGCATGAGGGATTTGATGAGTGCTATTTTGTAGCACATATCTAAGGGTTATTACCATGTTTGAGGCACCATTTGGTTGGATTTTATGCACAATTGGAGATTATAGAGTTAGAGTAGAGAAGTGTGGTTTTGGTGGTCTGGAGGAGCTAATTGGAGACATCCAGAGGAAGAGGAGTTGACCACCTGAAGAGACAAGGAAAATCTATGAAGGAACCACAATAAAGAGCAAAGGAGAGGGCAGAAGTTGACGCTTCACGTCAGAGCCACCGCGACCCGGCGGTGGGTCTCAGAGAAGGATGCCGCCCCGCGGTGGGAGCTGGCGCCCCGCGGCCACGTGAAGTGAAGAAATGTAATAAAGGCCGCATGAAATCCGGAAATTGGAAGCGGGAAAGTGTGCTGGAATTAAAGATGAATTAGGCCCAAGAAGGAAGCTAGGCCCAATTGAGAAGAAAGGCCCACGAAGGAGATATCGGCCCACGTGAATTGCTGAAGCCGCGCGCGCGAATTGAAGCTGCAGCTGGAAGCGGGAGAATTGGAAGATGATGCGGGCGATGATGTCAGCGAAGATGATTTGCTGGAGTTGGGCCACGCGCTTGTGGGCTGAGAGAGAGCGAGTTGGGCCGAGGATGAGATGCTTGCGAGAGAAGGCCGAGAACGAGCAGCTGGACGAGAATTACGGGATTAATTTCCTTGTTCGTTTCCTTGTTTACTTTTGGTTGATATCTTATTATTATTTCCTTTTATTATTTTTATCACTTTTAGATTTAGGTTAAATACTCTTTTGTTAACCTAGTTGCAAACATTACAATTCTCCTTGGGGAGACTTAGTTCGTAGTTTTTCATCCCCTTGGATGGAGAACTAAACACTTTTGTTCTACTAGACGTTTGAAGCAATACAGTTGATTCGGTTGTGAGATTTCTATTCCTTGTTCTTATTCTTATGTATGTTGGTTTGATTCTCTTGGATATATTGATTATTGATTTATCATTGTTCTTCATAGTCTGGCCAGCTAGGTTGAATACTATTTATCAATTGCTAGGATTTGCATATAGGGGTTCCGAGTGCTTATCTAGTGGCAAACACAATTGTGCGTATAGGGGTTCCGAGCGTACAATCGTGAGTGAGAATCTTATGCATGTTAAGTAGGGGAGTGAGTACTTGTACGTCTTTCTACTTGCATGTATCCTATATCCTTGTGTGCATTGCTATTGCTTTGTTAGTGATAAAGTACCCCGGTCTGGTACCGCGTGACAGGCGTGACTGGTGGTATTTTATCATTGGCATAGTAATAAGTCTATCGACAACTGTGAGAATCGGTAGTACTTAAGATCAGGGTGGGAACAACCATAAGAATAGTAAAAGAACTTGGATTGAATAGATTTCTGTGATCAACTTATATCTCTGTATTATGGATCTCGTTCTAGTGGAACTACTTTCCCCAACCATATTCTCAAGTCAATTAAACCTGTTTGCTTTGCTCTGCTTGATAATCAAAACCCCCCTTTGTTACTTTGCATGCTCATAAATACTTAGAAAGATCACTTCCTCCATATGGATTCGACCCTTACTTGCCCAGACTACTTGTTTAGGTTTGTTAGGATTATTTTGTTTAAGGTGTCACGACAACGTCTTATCAAGACACCCACTCCATCGCCACCGGGTTCACTTCCAGCCACCACCGTGTCAGTAAACCTCAAAAGTTATTGTTCACCTTGTCACCACTTTGTCAACCCTTCGTGCAATTCAACAAGGGTTTCCCCAAGGTTTCCACGACAAACTAGACAAACGAGACTTGTGACTTCTCGCCCAAGACTAGGTCCATCGCCGCCTTGACACTTGACCGTCATCGGAGGCAAGAACACATTAACTGGCATCAGAGCCCAGCCGTCTTGTAAGTCACTAACTCAAGTCATCATCTTGTTCACAACTTTTTTTTCTTGTCCATCATCCTTTGCTTCCGCATAATCATAATAAACAAAAAAATCCATATTTGCTTGTCCAATCGGTTTCACAAGGTAACACCTTGGCCGATTTTTTTTTTCTTGCCCTACAAGTTTGGTGTGTTTGGTAACTTCGGATATCTTGCATGCTAGAGTGATTGTTTCCTTATTTCTTGTGTGAATTTTGTTTCCATATCTTGCTTGATTTGCTTTTTAGGTTGTTAGACGAAATTTCCATCTATAAGAAGCAAATCTTATCTTCTTTTCTCTCTCCTATCTCTAAGATCTCGGTTGATCTTTTCTACTTAGGCCGTTATTTTTTGTTTTGTTTCCTTATCCGATATCACAAAAAGTCAAAGACAAGATATTTGGATATGAAAAAAAAAGCCAATCGATTATTCAAAACAATAATAATAATACAAGGCAACCGAGTTAGGAAAAGCCAAAATAAGGCAACCCTAACCCAATCGACTCGGCCTAGGCTCATCTTCTCAATCTCTCTGATGTCTAGGTTAAACCCTAGAAGGTAAGTCTTGCTAGTTTGGTTTATTGTTTACGTTTGGTTTAGGGTTCTAATTGCTCTTGTTCGTTTGATTGACGACTTGCTTCTCACACCACCTCTTGTGACTAGTCTTAGCCTCCCTCACGGCAAGCCAAACAAGCCCTCCCTTACATGAACATTGTTGACTTGACTAGTGATTGCTTGATTGTTGTTGTTCGTGTCTTTTGTTCGTTTTTACTCCTATGTCTGGTCATATTGTTATAGGTAGCATGACGGCCATTAATTCGAGTGGAGACAACACCGACGCCGACAACATCGACCCACAACACCCCCCTTTGGGTCCCCCATAAGATCCACCACCACAAGATCCACTCTTGGAGCTTTCCGAGGAGCAAAGAGAAATCCAAGCTCTTCGCCAACAAGTGGCTCACTTGCAAGCCATGCAGAGAGCGGCACCGATCGTGCCCACACCAACACCCGTGATCCCCATGGACGCATCGGCCGTGCCACGCAACACCGACGCCGGCCCTAGCCATGCACGCATGGACAAAGGGAAGGGATTGATGCCTTCAACCTCCAACCACGACTCCAAAGGATCCAATCGGTGATTGAGAGTCGCCAAGGCTACGTGTCACACCAAGATCGCTACGTGTCCAGAGCCACACCCGCTGGCAACGACACCGGCTCCGACCACGCCGACGACTCCCAAGGTGAATTTTCTGAACCCTATGATTTTGATGCTAGGTATGCCTCTAGACGCACCCAACGCCGTGAGCCCTACTCAGCGCCACGCGACAGCCGAGCCCGCCGCGACGAGCTTGCACTAGCGTGCCAAGAAGACCTAGTCGACGACCGCGATGCAATGATGCACCATTGAGAACACCTGCCCCCACATCCAGGCCATTCGACGTCCACGAGCATCTTGGCCACCAAAGCGCGCGAACCCCTCGCTATGGCTCCGATGGCTATGGCTCCTCGACGCAAACCATCCATGACGATTTTGAGGAGTTCGACGATGAAGAGATCGAGGACTTAGGTATGGTTAACCCTATTTTTTTCCATCCTCCTCTTGGCGATCCTATTGAGTTGCAGGATAGGCCTTCAGATTAGATACCACCACTGTGCCTACCAGCCCAAGGCGCCATTGATCATGACACTCGCGGCCAGCGCCGAGACGAGGTGCCACGAGACTTCCGTCGCCGAGCCGACTACGATGCCCAGCCGTGCCAACGCCGCCGCGAAGATAGCCACGGGCCAAGGGATAAGTTCACCCACGGCGATGCCCACCAAGGACGCGAAAGGCGATAGCTTGGACGTGTTCAACCCCCTGGATTGCGCGCCTACCAAAACCCTCTCTTTACAGCCGCGCCACACAATGCGCCCCAGCAAGCGCCCCAACCTCGCTACCAAAGACACGAAGTCAAGGTAAGATCGAACATTTTTATGGTGAATACGATCCCTCTATTTTTTTTGAATGGGTGCAGGCCACTGAGTACACCTTGAGGTATTGCCACATGCCGCCTGAGGAGCATGTAGATGCCACCACTTTGCACTTCCGAGGCATCGCCCGTGTATGGTGGCATCGCTTCGTCGACGACTGCATTCGACACCGTCTTTCTATGGTCATAGAGTGGCATCAGTTGGTCTACATTATGACAAAGAAGTATGTGCCTCCAGACTACCGAAATTAAATAAGAATGGAGATAGCCATGGCTCGCCAAGGCACCAAGACTCCTCTTGAGTTTTTCTCACAATTGGAGGACATGTACTACAAGGCCTCCATTAGTGTCGCGCCTTTGACGCTAAGGACCAAGTTTTTGAGTGGATTGAATGCCCCCATCCGAGACCAACTTGAGATCTTGCCTATCAAGGATCTCAACACATTGACCCACACGGCGATGCAAATCCACAATCAACTCAATCCTCGTAAGAACTACACTTGGCAATCTGGCCAACGCAGGTATGAATCTAACTCTAGTCCATCTCTTTCTACTAATGTGTGTGCCCATGCCTCAGCCCCCGCCGCGTCTAGCCAAGGCCCCCAGCCGAAGCCCGCGACGCAATCCACTACCAGCCGCGCGACCGCGCCCAGGACATCGACACCGTGTACCGATCGAGCTCGAGACCTCGAATGCTACAAGTGTAGAGGCAGGGGCCACTACAAGAAAGATTGCCCCAACTCGAAGAAGGTGCTCTTCTCCTCTGCCGCCGCCGGCTATGAGTCCTTCGAGGAGGATGAGCCCACACTCGAGCCCATTAAGGAAGGCATCGAGGACACCGAGGACGCCTACGACTGTGAGCCTGCTTCACTGCATGCGGGCATACCACTGAGCCTAGTGACAAGGCGCATCCTCACAATCAAGGAAGCTAGCCTAGTTGACCAACGCGAGAACTTGTTTCACACAAGGTGCCTTGTCAAAACGGCTTCCTTGAGTGTCATCATCGACGGAGGGAGTTGTTGCAACATTGTTAATGAGAAGGTGGTGAAGCACTTCGACTTGCCCACTACTCCACATCCCCAGCCATATGCACTCCAATGGATTTCTTCAAGTCCAGGTAACACAGTATCTAGACAATGCCTTATTGCCTTTTCTATTGGTCAATATTGTGATTCCATTCTTTGTGATGTCATTCTAATGGATGCCACACATCTTTTGCTTGGGCGCCCATGACAATTTGACAGGCGCGTGCTCCATGATGGCTATTTAAACACTTATGTGTTTACTTACCACGGGAAGCGCATCACTTTGCTACCGATGTCTTCCCATGAGATCTTGCAGAACCAGGTTGAGCGAGACCGCTAGAGGGCCATCGAGGCTGCCGCTATAAGGCCAGAAGAGACGCAAGCGGCATTCCAGAAGCAAAACTCCTCCAATTCTGGCAATTTCTTGTCTCTCCCAGGCACTGCATCCAAGAAGTCGAACGCCACATGTGGGCCACCCAGTGCCTCCCTGTACCATGATGGCGCCGCCAACACTGCTGCTAGGAAGGCCAAACAGAGGCCCACAGAGATCTGGCCAGGCACTCCGCATTCTGGCTTAAGCACTGGTGTCCACACCCCCAGTGCCTCACAAAAATCACCAAGTGCCTCGCTTCCTTTGCAGTTGGCCATTCGATCATCGCCGACGACTCCGTTGCAAGGCCGTTGTGAGCACAGACTGCTTCTTGCACGGCCCAGTGAGCTCACTGCAGCTTTGATGGGCAAGGCTCCATGTTTTCTGTTGGTGCCCATTCCTTGCATCCCTGAGACGCCGAGTCCATAGCCATTGCCGCCTGCCGTCGCCGCTTTGCTCGCCGACTTCGACGATGTGTTTCCAGAGGAGCTTCCACAGGGCTTACCACCTTTGCGAGGCATTGAGCACCAAATCGACTTGGTGCCGGGTGCCTCCCTGCCCAATCGAGCCGCCTACCGCGCCGGCCCTGAAGAGACCCAGGAGTTGCAGCGCCAGGTGCAAGAGCTCTTGGATCGTGCCTACATGAGGGAATCCCTAAGCCCTTGCGATGTGCCTGTGATCCTTGTGCCCAAAAAGGATGGTTCATGGCGCATGTGGGTTGATTGCCATGCCATCAATCAAATCACAGTGAAGTATAGGCACCCAATACCGCGCCTAAACGACATGCTAGATGAGCTCCATGGCGCGACCCTCTTCTCCAAGATTGACTTGAAGAACGGCTATCACCAAATTTGGATGAAGGAAGGTGATGAGTGGAAGACCGCCTTCAAGACCAAGTATGGGCTCTATGAGTGGCTCGTCATGCCTTTTGGGCTCACCAACGCCCCAAGCACATTCATGTGATTGATGAACCACGTGTTTAGAGCCTTTGTGGGAAAGTGTGTCGTCGTTTATTTCGATGACATTCTTATTTATTCTCGTAGCCTTGATGACCACGTCGAGCACCTTAGGCTTGTGTTAGAGTGCTTGTGATGTGAGAGCGTGTATGCCAACCTTGGCAAGTGTCACTTTTGTTCCGACACTACTAATTTCCTAGGCTACGTGGTGTCCAAAAATGGCTTGTGCGTCGACGAAGACAAGGTCAAGGCCATTAGCGAGTGGCCGACGCCGCCCACCATAGTGAGAAGCTTCCTTGGCCTCGCAGGTTTTGATAGGTTTCATTTCATGCACCTTTACTAGCAATTATTAGCATCATTTGGAGGAGTTTAGGATGATATTTGAGGCTAAGTCTGTGATCCAGAAGTTATGGAGAAAAGTGAAGATATCCAGGGATTTACAGCTTAGACGGAGAAGGAGATGAAGATGGATGAGGTTCTGCTAGAGTTTATTGGAGAAGGCTACCAACACTTGGTAGTAATGAAGAGCAGAAGAGAAGAAGAAGAAGAGCTGAAGAAGGAGTGGGCAATTTCACCGCCCCGCGCCAGATGCCACCGCGACCCGGCGGTGGGTCTCAGAGAAGAGTTGGCCGCGCCAGAAGAAGCCACTGCCCCGCGGTGAGGCACGTAACGCCCTGTGGCCAGAAGGATTTTATTTCCTTTTATGCATTTCAGATTTCCTTATTTCTTTTATTTTATTTCCTTTGTTATTTTCATTAGGTTAACTTATTTTTCCTAAGCCTATTTAAGCCCCTTTTTCTAGGTTAAGAAGAGACTACACTCTGAAATCACGAGACTACTTTTACATTACGTAGTTTTACTTTTTATTAGGGTTTCATTCACCTCTGAATGGAGCACTAATTTCCCTTTGTTCTACTAGACGTTTGAAGCAATACAGTTGATGTGTTTGTGAGATTTATATTCCTTGTTCCTATTCTTATAAGTGTTGGTTTGATTCTCTTGGTTATATTGAATATTGATTTATTGTTATTCCTCATAGCCTGATCAACTAGGTTGAATACTATTTATCAATTGCTAGGATTTGCATATAGTGGAATATGAGTGCATATCTAGTAGCATACACGATTGTTGCATATAGTGGAATACGAGTGCGCAATCGTGAGTGAGAATCATTTGCATGTTAAGTAGTAAGGTTTTCTTCTATTTACATGTATCCTATATCCTTGTGTGCATTGCTATTGCTTTATTAGTGGTAAGGTTTTCTTCCATTGATATTGTGATAAGTCTATCAACAATTGTGAGAATTGGTAGTACTTAAGATCAGGGTGGGAACAACCATAAGAATAGTGAAAGAACTTGGATTGAATAGATTTCAGTGATCAAATTATATCTCTGTATTGTGGATCTCATTCTAGTGGAACTCTTTTCCCCAATCATATTCTCAACTCAATCAAACTTGTTTGCTTTGTTCTCCTTGATAACTAAAACCCCCTTACTTGTCAATCATAATTGCATACTTCATCAGATCTTCCCTGTGGGTTCGACCCTTACTTGCTTACTATACATCCATTTAGTATGTCTGTTAGGACATTTACTTTGACTAGGCCATTCAACGATATTTGCATTGCATATTTCGGCCACGTCAAATTTGGCGCCGTTGCCGGGGAAGTTTTCTGTTTTGTTGTGTGTTTTTGTGATTGACTTTGGTGGAGACCTATCTTATGGTCGACACTCGTTCTACTGACTCTCCTCTAGCTGCTTTTGATCCAAAAATCGACAGATCGTTCCGTGCGAACCTACGCGATCAAGAAGAGAAGCCGAGGTTAAAACAGTTGAGACCGTTGAAACAGTTGACATCCCTGCTGTTGCAATGGCCGGAACTCTGAGAGAGCTGATTGAACTGAACATTGGGGCATAACCCTTGGCTGTCATCATCCCTGCGCTTGGCGAAGGGGTGAACTTTGAGCTGAAGTCTGGAGTTGTTGCTTATCTCCCGAAATTCCATGGTTTGAGTGGAGAGGACCCGATATCTCATCTGGGTAAATTCCACAATGTCTGCATGACTATGAAGCCAAGGAATGTGACGGAGGATCAAATCAAGATGAGAGCCTTTGGATTTTCTTTGCTAGACTCTGCTAGCGACTGGTATTATCACTTGCCACTAGGGACTATAGATACCTGGACTAAACTGCACAAGGCGTTTCTTGACAAGTACTTCTCAACGAAGAAGGCGAATGCTTTGAAAAAGGCAATTGCTAACATTGAGCAGGCTGGTGATGAGACGCTATATGACTATCTTGAGAGGTACAAGAGGCTTTGCTCTAGCTGCCCGTTCCACGGATACGCCAAGCAGGATCTTGTTCTCTACTTGCATAATGGTCTGCTAGATCAGGAAAGAAAGATGGTTGACGCTGCATGCGGTGGGAGTATTCTGAATCTGATATCGGACGCAGCCATGGAGAGATTGCAGGAGATGAGTGAGAGTACCAGGATCTTTGGAAAGATATATCAGAGAAAGGCAATCAATGTTGTGACTCCTGCAGGACCGAACCCAGTGCTGAATGAGTTAGCTGAGTTGAAGGAGATGGTAAAGAGAATGGCGAACCAAAACACTCCTCAACAAGTCAAGGCATGTGGAATTTGTTGTGATCAATTCCACCCTACCGATACTTGTCCTTAGCTGCAGGAGGAAGGTACTGCTGAAGTGAATGCTGTAGGAGGTTACGGACCCCCTAGACCGCAATTTGGTGGACAATCTAACTACAATCCGAGAGGGCGAGACCATCCGGGTTTCAGGTGGAGCGACCCCCAAGGTGGTCAACAGCCAGCACAACAGCAATACCAGCAGAGAGTCCCATACCAATAGAGGCCTCAAGGCCAAACCTCTGGTGCTACTACTGAAGAGATGCTAAAGACTCTGACTCAGCATTTCGCCACTCATGTTCAGGCTACTGAGTCAAGCATAAAGAATATGGAGAGGCAGATTGGCCAACTGGTTCATGTTGTAACCAAGATTGACCAGAGGACATCTAACTCTCTACCCTCTCAGACTACAGTGAATCCAAGGGAGAATGTGAGTGCCATCACCCTCAGAAGTGGAAAGAAGCTGGTCGTTCCTCCTATTGCTGAAGAGGAGAGCGAGTCTGAGAAGAAGAATATCGGTGACCGCCCCTCGGTGGACTCCACCGCGACCCGGCGACAAGTTGAGGCTGAGGCCAGGAAAGAAGGATGCCTGCCACCGCCCCGCGGCGACACTATCCGCGACTCGGCGGCAAGTCTCAGTAATCCCACCACGACCTCACCACCCCGCGGCGATAACCACCGCCCCGCGGTGAGCCTACCGTGACCCGGCCTCCAAAATCCTTGCTCTGCAGAAGAGATCTGTGTTGATGATTATGTTCATCCATTTTTTTCCCCTCTTGGTTCTGAGAAGCCACCAACACCTTTTCCCGAGGCGCTAAAGGCTAGAAGGGTCGCCGAGGACAGTGATCTTTTCGAGACGTTCCGAAACTGTGAGGTGAACATTCCTCTTTTCAAGCTTATTAAGGTTGTTCCTCGATATGCCAAGTTTTTGAAGGAGTTGTGCACCGTTAAGAGGACACAAAAGCTGAAGGTCTAGAAGAAGGTTTCGGTTGGTGAACATGTCTCGGCGATATTTCAAAGGCGTATGCCTAAGAAGTGCAAGGATCCAGGTACGTTCACTATTCCTATTGCTATAGGTGAGCATCGATTTGGGAAAGCCTTGCTAGACTTGGGTGCCTCTATTAATGTTTTGCCTTATTCATTGATTGAGGATTTAGGAGTCGGACCCTTGCATGATACCAAAATTGTGATACAACTTGCTGATGGTTCTTGTGTGTCTCCTAAGGGTATTGTGGAGGATGTTCTTGTTAAGATAGGTCCTTTGATTTTCCCTGCTGATTTCTTTGTTATGGATATGGACTATGATGAGCAGGTTGCTCCTGTTATGTTAGGTCGACCTTTTATGAAAACAGCCATGACAAAGATTGATGTAGATAGTGGAACTTTGACTATGGAATTTGATGGAATAATTTTTTAGCATAATATTCATAAGGCCAACTCCATTGAATTGCCCCCGCTTCGCTGCATTAGTGATATCGATAATCCTATTCAGGAAAATGTTAAGTCTAGTGTAGTGGAGACCATAGTTGAACTGTCTGCTATTGCTGAACCTTTTGATTCGCATGAGTATGATGTTTTACTTGATGACATAGGAGATTCAATTCCCTCTAATTTGGGCACTTGCCCCCCTGCACTAACCACACAAGGCTGTAAGCCTTCATCTAGTGTCGTGCAGCATGATCAAGTCAAGCCCTATCGGCCCCCACATCGCTCTAAGTATAGGGGAGATGCTCCAAAGGGAGCAATCAGGGAGTCATTGGCTAAGAGGGAACATGGTCTAAGGTCCAAGCCTTTGCATGGGAAGTCCCAACAGGAAGAGACGAGTAAGAGGATTCCGAGGGGATCCTATTTTAGGTGGTGATTGATCTGCAGTACATCGAGCCAACGACGTTAACTAAGGAGTTGTCCGGGAGGCAACCCGTGGTAGACTTCCTTGAGTTTTCTTTCTTTTAGATTAATTTCGTAATTTCTTTTGCTTTGTTTCGTTCGCCTATCACTAACATTTCAGGTACGAAAGTAAATGGAGAGAGACGGTGTTCCCAACCAATTCTCACCGCCCCGCGGTAGAGGCCACCGCCCCGCGGTAGAAGCCACCTCCCCGCGGTAGAGGCCACCGCCCCGCGGTGGAGGTCTGGTATGCCTTCTCAACTCCGGAAAAAAAAAGAGAATAAAGGGCGTCGAAAAAACCTTAAACGAGGAGTAAAATTTTTATTTCTTGAGTGGTAACTAAGGATTTGACGGTTTGGGCCCCCCTTTTTGGGCCGAGATTTCTCTTTGGGCCATTGTATATGACCGGCCCCATCAACCCCTTTTCTTCCTATTCTCTTTCCCTAACCTAGCCCCCACTCTCTCAAACCCTCCATATCTAATACCCCTCTCAAGTTCTCCAAGCCAAATCCCCCATTCTCCCCCCATTCCCTCTCGTTCTTGGTCCGATCCTAGCCTCTAAATACCTTAATCTTGAGTTTCCTTGACCAATTTGGAGTCTAGCCTCACAAACAAGCCAAACACATAACCCCACCGCGTCGCTGTCGTCCACCGCCCCGCATTGCCCCGCCTCGCATTGCCCCACCTTGCGTCGCCAGCCACCGCCCCGCGGCGACCCCCACCACGACCCGGTGTGAAGTTCCAATTATCTTACCGCGACCCGGCGACTCGTCCACCGCCCCACGTCGAGACTACCAGACTTCGTGTTTTCGCTCGTTTGTAAGTCTTCTTGGTTGCCCTCTGTTTTGAACATCTCAGTTCATTACTTATGGCACCTAGAGGTAGGAAGCAAGTATCTACGAGGGATGAGAATGAGGTCTACAATGTTGTGAAGGAGAGGAAGGTGTTGGCTACTAAATTCTTTGACAAGCCGACGTTGGCTGAGTTTGGTATGTTAGAGTGTGTATCCCTGTGTTTAGCAGAGTGTAGCCTGGGGACTTTCTTGAACAAGGCCGCTGATGCTTATCCCGAGCTGTGTTACCAGTTCATTGCCTCGTTTAAGAGGTATTCTGATGGCTCCGCCGACAAGAGATTGATGAAGGTCACGTTCACATACAATGGTCGTGATTATACTTTGTCTGCTGAGGAGATTCGTGGTGCCCTGGGCATTACAAAGGAGCCATCTGATGGGTGGTCTGGTGGCATCATTGAGACAGATATGATGGAGTTTTGGGAGGCTGCCACGCATAGGACGTTCAAGAAGGGCCAGGAGGTGAATTTGAAGTTGGTGAACCCTTGCCTAAGGTTGATTCACAAGGTGTTGATGAGAGATTTCTTTGGCCATGCTGATGATGGTAAGGTCCCTTTGAAGGATTTTCAGTGATTTTTGAGCATCTTGGAGCTTGTTACGTACACGCCGTGTTGGGCTACCCTCTTTCTGGTTCCCTGAAGAGGATTCGTGATGGTGAGCCACGTGATATTTATGGGGGTGGTTTGATCACCCTTCTTTGTGCTGACATTATAGCTACCGATCGGATTCCTCGACCTGTTGCTCACGCGGTGTATGATATGGCGCACATGAAAGTGTGCTCGATGCTGAAATCATTGGGCAGGGATGGTGATTTAGTTTGGTCTTCATATGAGGGTCATATTCTGATTCTTCCCCGAGTTTTCACTTATTCTCCTTCATTTGCGGATTGGTGGATTCCCAGTGATAGCAGAGTTATGGCCGACGCTACCCCTGCTGCTGCTCCTTCGGGTCCGTTTGGAGAGGGCCCTAGTGCTGGTGCTGGTGCTGCTGGTGCTGAGTTTGTGGGTGAGGATGCCCCTTTGCCTACCCAGTTTAATTCGCCCTCGTCTTCTTATGCTCCTGCCACACCTTGGCAAGAGTTGTATGCAAGATTTGATGCATTCTCGGTGTAGCAGACGCATTGGAACACCCGAGTAGAGACCGGTCTGCAGACTTGGCAGACCCAGTTTCGTGCTGATGTAGATGAGCGTCTGGACGCTATGGACGCTCATATGAGGGACTACTTCGGGAGGTTCCCACCACCACCGCCATCAGGCCCACAGTGAGTTTATTTCTCCTGCCCCTATTTTATTTGTTGTTCTCTTTTCTACATTGAGGACAATGTTCGGTTTAAGTATGGGGGAGGGATTTAGACTTGCTATCTGTCTATCTTTTGTATATAGCTTTGTTTTTCTGTAATTTCCATTCGAGTATTTCTTTAAAAAAAACGAAAAAGCCAAAAAGATGTAAAAAGACAATCAAAATCCAAGGATGAGCTGAAAACCCGAAAGGGCGGTTCAGGTAAGAAGCAGGTAGTCCAACTGGTATAGACCGGTGCAAAAGTGGACTGGAGTGATGCGAGTATTTGTGAGATATCTAGCAAAATGAAATGAGTGGCTAGGTGAAAACTCGAGAGGGCGCCTAGACAAGATGAGCGTAAAAAAAGAAGAGTGATTTTAGGATTTCTCATTATTTTTGGCGAGGCGTCATAAGAAGGGGAGTCATAAGGAGGACTCGGGTAGGCCACTCTTGGAGCGATAAGAAGCTAGATTGGAGTTAGGATTAGAATTATCTTTGCATCACTTATTTTGGTTGTCTGGAGCTAATTGTTGATATGTTGTAATTGTTGGTGTCATATTTTCTTGTACTTCCTGAGACCTTGGTGTTTGATTGAGAGAGTAGGTTTATCATTAGCTTACTCGGGACGAGTAAAGGTCTAAGTATGGGGGAATTTGATAGGTGTCATTTCATGCACCTTTACTAGCAATTATTAGCATCATTTGGAGGAGTTTAGGATGAGATTTGAGGCTAAGTCTGTGATCCAGAAGTTGTGGAGAAAAGTGAAGATATCCAGGGATTTATAGCTTAGACGGAGATGGAGATGAAGATGGATGAGGTTCGGCTAGAGTTTATTGGAGAAGGCTACCAACACTTGGTAGTAATGAAGAGCAGAAGAGAAGAAGAAGAGGAGCTGAAGAAGGAGTGGGCGATTTCACCGCCCCGCGCCAGATGCCACCGCGACCCGGCGGTGGGTCTCAGAGAAGAGTTGGCCGCGCCAGAAGAAGCCACCGCCCCGCGGTGAGGCACGTAACGCCCCGCGGGCAGAAGGATTTTATTTCCTTTTATGCATTTCGGATTTCCTTATTTCTTTTATTTTATTTCCTTTGTTATTTTCATTAGGTTAACTTATTTTTCCTAAGCCTATTTAAGCCCCTTTTTCTAGGTTAAGAAGATACTACACTCTGAAATCACGAGACTACTTTTACATTACACAGTTTTACTTTTTATTAGGGTTTCATTCACCTCTGAATGGAGCACTAATTTCCCTATATTCTACTAGACGTTTGAAGCAATACAGTTGATGTGTTTGTGAGATTTCTATTCCTTGTTCCTATTCTTATAAGTGTTGGTTTGATTCTCTTGGTTATATTGAATATTGATTTATTGTTATTCCTCATAGCCTGATCAACTAGGTTGAATACTATTTATCAATTGCTAGGATTTGCATATAGTGGAATACAAGTGCATATCTAGTAGCATACACGATTGTTGCATATAGTGGAATACGAGTGCGCAATCGTGAGTGAGAATCATTTGCATGTTAAGTAGTAAGGTTTTCTTCTATTTGCATGTATCCTATATCCTTGTGTGCATTGCTATTGCTTTATTGGTGGTAAGGTTTTCTTCCATTGATATTATGATAAGTCTATCAACAACTGTGAGAATTAGTAGTACTTAAGATCAGGGTGGGAACAACCATAAGAATAGTGAAAGAACTTGGATTGAATAGATTTCAGTGATCAAATTATATATCTGTATTGTGGATCTCGTTCTAGTGGAACTCTTTTCCCCAATCATATTCTCAACTCAATCAAACTTGTTTGCTTTGTTCTCCTTGATAACTAAAACCCCCTTACTTGTCAATCATAATTGCATACTTCATCAGATCTTCCTTGTGGGTTCGACCCTTACTTGCTTACTATACATCCATTTAGTGGGTCTGTTAGGACATTTACTTTGACTAGGCCATTCAATGATATTTGCATTGCATATTTCGGCCACGTCAGGTTTCTATAGGCGCTTTGTGAGAGACTTTAGCTCAATCGCCACGCCTTTGCATGAGCACCAAGAAGGGAGCCACGGTGACTTGGCTTGAGGCCCACAAGAAGGATTTCACAGCCTTGAAGGATGCCTTGTGTAATACCCCCAAATTTAACCCCATTTGGAAGCGCTACTGCCGATGACCCCGGGCGTAAACCCCGAAGTCACCCCAGGCTTTTCCGACGTCATAACTGACTTAAAACAGAGTTACAATACTAAAATCATAACTTTTATTAAACCACATGGTCGCGGAATTACACGATTCCAAAAACGACCCAATTAATCAGAAATACAAAATCAGAATTTACAACGGAAGACTTATAAACAAAATACAAAATAGCACAACGGAAATCGTTTTAAACACAAAGCGACAAAACAACTTGTCGAAAACAAAACACCGTCCATCCTCATAGTCGCTCTAGCCTTCTCAGAACTGCATGTGCCGAAACGGACGGACGACACCCCCATGACGTTACCGATAAATAAAATACAAGCGTTAGTCTAATGAATAGACTAAGCAAAGGCTCATGGCATACAATTCACACAAACACATCACAAACAGTTCCACATATCACAAATCACATCAAATCGCCAAGCGTTAACTTAACAGTTAAACATATTAACATATCACATCAGACATTGCATACGAGCGATCTACAACTAAGACGAGTTTTTCCTAGCTGCACTACTCGCCCAAGGTATTTTTAATTATGTGCGACAACGGCACTTATCTTATTTAAATGACCACACACGCACATCACGTTATAAGCCTTTAACATCTCTCTATAAGAGATAACACGGGGAATAAATCCCAGGGAATAAATCCCAACCGGTTGTACTTTAACAAAATAACGGGGAATAAATCCCAGGGAATAAATCCCAACAAGTTGCATTTCTGCGTGCACGTATCCTTTATTAGGATGGGGTCATGATGACCTAACAAAACTAACGGGGAATAAATCCCAGGGAATAAATTCCAACAAGTTGCATTTCTGCGTGTACGTATCCTTTATTAGGATAGGGTCATGATGACCTAACAAAACTAACGGGGAATAAATCCCAGGGAATAAATCCCAACAAGTTGCATTTCTGCGTGTACGTATCCTTTATTAGGATAGGGTCATGATGACCTAACAAAACTAACGGGGAATAAATCCCAGGGAATAAATCCCAACAAGTTGCATTTCTGCGTGTACGTATCCTTTATTAGGATAGGGTCATGATGACCTAACAAAACTAACGGGGAATAAATCCCAAGGAATAAATCCCAACAAGTTGCATTTCTGCGTGTACGTATCCTTTATTAGGATAGGGTCATGATGACCTAACAAAACTAACGGGGAATAAATCCCAGGGAATAAATCCCAACAAGTTGCATTCTACTCACGGACTGTACTAGCAGTCAAACACACAATCACAACACAGAGAACCATCACGGCTCACCCTGAACAACTAACACCCTAGATTTAATAATCTAAACACACATGATAAATCACATCAAAGACCCTTACGGCCTTCACCTGCACAAATCTAGAATAGACTAGCGTCGGTTCTAGCAAAATACACAACCTAGTATAATATCTTCTTTTAAACACATAACGTTATCAAAACAATTCCCAACATAATTAACAACAAAACAATTGATAAGTAATGAAACATGATTAAGCAAGAGCGAACCGCCACTTGCCTGGAATAGACGAGCTCAAACAAAGCCAAACCACAAAAACACAACTCGGACACACATATACCGCGATCGCGGCAGGTCGTGGTCGGTCGCGGTTCATCAACAGTGGCAAGCTTCGACAGCTTCCATGGCGGGGAGGGAATTTACCCGATCGATTCAAGCTTCGTCTTGCATTCAATTTGATCACAAAGCACCTCTAAGCTTCACCTAACACCTTGGCAACCTTCTCCAATCCACGAACCTTCTCGATTCAAGCCCAAAACCGAGCTCACAGCTTGTTCATCAATGGCGAGACAGGGAAGAACAGAGGAGAAGAGAGAAGAAGAAAAGAAGAAGAAGAGAAGAAGAAGAGTAGAAGAAGAGTTTGGTCTTCACCTCCTTTTATAGCACAAATCCGACACCTCCAAGGGGACAAAGGCGAAGGGCCACTTGGCCTGCCCAAAAATATCCCAACCGAGCTACAGTAACCGCCTTCGAGGAAGACAACCGCCTCTGAAAAAGGCATTACCGCGATCGCGGTCGATCGCGGTTGATCGCGGCATCTCGCGTCAGGTCGCGGTTGATCGCGGTTTCTGGCCGACTTCACTTATTCTTATCCAAACTCAACTTGGGTTAATTTCCTTAACTCCGGGTTAAATATATTCGTGCATCATCTAGCACAAACATCTCAAGCAATTACCTCGTACAATTACCGTGCACAAATATCTTATATAAATACCGTGCACAAATATCTTATATAAATATCTTGCACAAATCCTTTATATAATTATCCTGCAGATATTTGTGACACTCCCCAGGCCAACTAACACAGCTACCAAGCCACCCAACCATCTTACATGATGCCGGTGCCGGTACTGGTGCCGCCTGAGAGTCCACAATTATCCTACACGAATATCTTATATAAATATTTTACAACAATATCTTATATAATTATTTTGCAACGATATCTCATACAATTATTTTGCAACAATAACTCATACGAGTAAAGCTCAAAAATACCCTTAAAAATTACGGTGTGTTATATTACTACCCCCTTATTTTAAGTTTCGACCCCGAAACTTGCATTATCAAGGCCGATAACAAGTAGGGAAAGTATCTAAGTACACCCGTCTCAGTCTCCCAAGTAACCTCTCCGGTTTCTAACTTGGAGCACATAACTCGTACCAAAGGTACCACCTTGCTACGCAGCTGTCTCAAACTTCACCTTGAATGGTAATCGAGACATCTGACAAACGCTTGGTTTAAACCAAATATTTATATTAGCAAGAATATTTACAACAAAAGTTTTACAACCTTGCTGCATACTTAAACTTACTAACACAACCATTCAAATCAAAAGACTGGGTAACACCCAAATCTACAACCTACAACAAAAGTAGAAAGCTTTAAGCAAATGGAAAATCAGATCCATCCGCCTCACGCATCACGTAAAGACGTTGACCTTGACTTCCAGAAGCTATTGGAGCCTTCCCTTTATTCTGTGCAGTCGTCTGCATCGTAGGACTAGGAGTCTCCACCGGTTTAAACTCCAGCCGGTTGCTCTGAATAGCAGACCCTTGCTGAAACTCAAATCTTCTTTGCTTTCTCTGCAGGCAAAACCTCTGCATGTGACCTGTTCTTCCACAGTCGTAACATGTCCTTATCTCTCTTTGACACGCAAAGCTTTTGTGTCCAATGGCACCACAATTAAAACACTGGATCAGACCCTGGTCTTGACCCGATCGTTGTGTCGACCCTTCTTGAGTCATCTCTGTCTTTGCCTTGCTTGACTTAGCAAGTTTAGACGGTGGAGCAGGACGTTTAAATCCGCTCGTCTGAGACTGATCTTGCATCAACTTCTGCTGATCATGCTTCTTCGCCGACTCCTCTAGAGTCACTTCTACCTGATAAGCTGCATCCACGTACTGCTCCAAAGTAGAGCATCCGTGACGCACCATCCATGGTTTAATGTCTGGGCCCATCCACTCATGGAAGTGTCAGATCTTCTGCTCCTCGCTGGTTACATCTGACCCAGCGTATTGCAACAAATGATTGAACTTAGTGGCAAGCTCTGTCACCTTCAATCCTTCCATCTTCGGATACATGAACTCCTTGTGCTTCTCATCCCTCATAGCTCGGGAAAAGAAACGGTCGGTCATCTTGGCTTTGAACATTCCCCAGTTCAGCCCTGGATGATCTGCCAACCTGGTGCCTTCCCACCATTCACTGGCTTCCTCTTTCAGATGGAGAGAAGCAATATGCACCTTCTCAGCTTCAGTGCACTCAATGTTGCGGAATAACCGCTCCAGGTGTGAGAACCAATAGGCCACTCTGACCGGTTCTCCCTTTCCGTCATAGCTGTCAGGCCTCATAGAATTTATAGCCTTCAGTGCACGGATATAATTACCTCCATTCCTGATCACTTCTTCCTGATGTACCAGGACATTTGGTTCCACAACTCTAGGAACCACTTGAGAAATTGGCACCTCTTGTGCCTGAGGCGCAACTGGTCGCAGTATCTCAGCCACTACTTGCACAATCATTCCTCGAAATACTTCCATTGCAGCAGCATCTAAATTCATCGGAGCGTTAGCCTGAACTTGGACACCGCCTCCGGAATTATTGTGAGCAACAGACTCGTGCTCCTCCACAGGGTTTGGAACAACCCTTACATCCGGTCTCGGGTCATTGCTCGGCCCAGTACCAACATGAATAATATCTCTTGGGTCCACCATCTGATTACCGATCAAAGTCCAAGTACTTTACACATTAATATCTATTCATAATGTAATAAAAGTCAACTTGGATTTAGATCAACTTGGTAAACTTTCCTAGATGAACACCAAACCGGAATACTTAGGTTCTACAACCTCAAATTCTGACAAGAGAACTAAACTCGAGTCTAACTGGAGATGGCGAAACCATCTCGACTTCTTCTGAGTCCCTCTGAAGAGAACAGAATGCTCCCTCAACTACGGGTGACAAACAGAGAATCTTAGTCTTTCTAGACACAGAAGCAAACTTCCGTATCAGACTGTAGAAGGCACGACTATGAACGGCTTTTTATTTGAAAAATTCAGAGCTCTTGGAAAACATTTTAGCTCTGATACCATTTCTGTAACACCCCCAAATTTAACCCCATTTGGAAGCGCTACTGCCGATGACCCCGGGCGTAAACCCCGAAGTCACCCCAGGCTTTTCCGACGTCATAACTGACTTAAAACAGAGTTACAATACTAAAATCATAACTTTTATTAAACCACATGGTCGCGGAATTACACGATTCCAAAAACGACCCAATTAATCAGAAATACAAAATCAGAATTTACAACGGAAGACTTATAAACAAAATACAAAATAGCACAGCGGAAATCGTTTTAAACACAAAGCGACAAAACAACTTGTCGAAAACAAAACACCGTCCATCCTCATAGTCGCTCTAGCCTTCTCAGAACTGCATGTACCGAAACGGACGGACCACACCCCCATGACGTTACCGATAAATAAAATACAAGCGTTAGTCTAATGAATAGACTAAGCAAAGGCTCATGGCATACAATTCACACAAACACATCACAAACAGTTCCACATATCACAAATCACATCAAATCGTCAAGCGTTAACTTAACAGTTAAACATATTAACATATCACATCAGACATTGCATACGAGCGATCTACAACTAAGACGAGCTTTTCCTAGCTGCACTACTCGCCCAAGGTATTTTTAATTATGTGTGACAACGGCACTTATCTTATTTAAATGACCACACATGCACATCACGTTATAAGCCTTTAACATCTCTCTATAAGAGATAACACGGGGAATAAATCCCAGGGAATAAATCCCAACCGGTTGTACTTTAACAAAATAACGGGAATAAATCCCAGGGAATAAATCCCAACAAGTTGCGTTTCTGCGTGCACGTATCCTTTATTAGGATAGGGTCATGATGACCTAACAAAACTAACGGGGCATAAATCCTAGGGAATAAATCCCAACAAGTTGCATTTCTGCGTGTACGTATCCTTTATTAGGATAGGGTCATGATGACCTAACAAAACTAACGGGGAATAAATCACAGGGAATAAATCCCAACAAGTTGCATTTCTGCGTGTACGTATCCTTTATTAGGATAGGGTCATGATGACCTAACAAAACTAACGGGGAATAAATCCCAGGGAATGAATCCCAACAAGTTGCATTTCTGCATGTACGTATCCTTTATTAGGATAGGGTCATGATGACCTAACAAAACTAACGGGGAATAAATCCCAGGGAATAAATCCCAACAAGTTGCATTTCTGCGTGTACGTATCCTTTATTAGGATAGGGTCATGATGACCTAACAAAACTAACGGGGAATAAATCCCAAGGAATAAATCCCAACAAGTTGCATTCTACTCACGGACTGTACTAGCAGTCAAACACACAATCACAACACAGAGAACCATCACGGCTCACCCTGAACAACTAACACCCTAGATTTAATAATCTAAACACACATGATAAATCACATCAAAGACCCTTACGGCCTTCACCTGCACAAATCTAGAATAGACTAGCGTCGGTTCTAGCAAAATACACAACCTAGTATAATATCTTCTTTTAAACACATAACGTTATCAAAACAATTCCCAACATAATTAACAATAAAACAATTGATAAGTAATGAAACATGATTAAGCAAGAGCGAACCGCCACTTGCCTGGAATAGACGAGCTCAAACAAAGCCAAACCACAAAAACACAACTCGGACACACATATACCGCGATCGCGGCAGGTCGCGGTTCATCAACAGTGGCAAGCTTCGACAGCTTCCATGGCGGGGAGGGAATTTACCCGATCGATTCAAGCTTCGTCTTGCATTCAATTTGATCACAAAGCACCTCTAAGCTTCACCTAACACCTTGGCAACCTTCTCCAATCCACGAACCTTCTCGATTCAAGCCCAAAACCGAGCTCACAGCTCGTGCATCAATGGCGAGACAGGGAAGAACAGAGGAGAAGAGAGAAGAAGAAAAGAAGAAGAAGAGAAGAAGAAGAGTAGAAGAAGAGTTTGGTCTTCACCTCCTTTTATAGCACAAATCCGACACCTCCAAGGGGACAAAGGCGAAGGGCCACTTGGCCTGCCCAAAAATATCCCAACCGAGCTACAGTAACCGCCTTCGAGGAAGACGACCGCCTCTGAAAAAGGCATTACCGCGATCGCGGTTGATCGCGGCATCTCGTGTCAGGTCGCGGTTGATCGCGGTTTCTGGCCGACTTCACTTATTCTTATCCAAACTCAACTTGGGTTAATTTCCTTAACTCCGGGTTAAATATATTCGTGCATCATCTAGCACAAACATCTCAAGCAATTACCTCATACAATTACCGTGCACAAATATCTTATATAAATACCGTGCACAAATATCTTATATAAATATCTTGCACAAATCCTCTATATAATTATCCTGCATATATTTGTGACACTCCCCAGGCCAACTAACACAGCTACCAAGCCACCCAACCATCTTACATGATGCCGGTGCCGGTACTGGTGCCGCCTGAGAGTCCACAATTATCCTACACGAATATCTTATATAAATATTTTACAACAATATCTTATATAATTATTTTGCAACGATATCTCATACAATTATTTTGCAACAATAACTCATACGAGTAAAGCTCAAAAATACCCTTAAAAATTACGGGGTGTTACACCTTGTGCCACGCGCCTCTACTCCAGCTCCCTGACTTCGTCAAGCATTTTGAGGTGGAGTGTGATGCTTCCGACGTCGACATTGGAGGCGTCTTGCACCAAGCGAGGAGGCCCATAGCCTTTTTCAGTAAGAAGCTCACAGGGGCCACCCTCAACTACCCCACCTATGACAAGGAGTTATATGCCCTAGTTCGTGTGCTAAAGACGTGGCAACACTACCTTTGGCCACGTGAGTTTGTCATCCACACTGACCACGCCGCCCTGAGCTACTTGAAGAGCCAAGCCCACCTCAACCGACGCCATGCTCGTTGGGTGGAGTTCCTTGAGACATTTCCATACGTCGTGGTCCACAAGAAGGGCAAAGAGAATGTGGTAGCCGACGCCCTCTCTCACAGGTATGTTTTATTGACCCATGTTCAAACTAAGGTTCTTGGCTTTGCATTGATTAAGGAATTATATGTGCTTGATCCCTTCTTTAGCCCTATCTTTGCACATTGCCTTAAGGACCGTGAGTTTAAGACTTATTTTCTTTGTGATGGTTACTTGTACAAGGCTGGTCACCTATGCATCCCTAGGTCCTCTATTAGGCTCCTTCTCCTCCAGGAAGCCCATGATGGCTGTGGCCACTTTGGGATAGCCAAGACCCTAGCCGCGCTTAGAGAACACTTCTTTTGGCCACATATGACCCACCAAGTGACCCGCTACTGTAGGAGTTGTGTGACATGCCAGAGAGCCAAAGCCAAGTCTAGTCCACACGGCCTCTACACTCCTTTACCCATCCCCACCAGCCCTTGGGAAGACCTTTCCATGGATTTCATCACGGGTTTACCCCTCTCTCGTCGAGGTAAAGACTCTATCTTTGTGATTGTGGATAGGTTTTCTAAGATGGCCCATTTTGTAGCTTGTAAGACCACCCATAGTGCTAGTGAGATAACCGATTTATTCTTTGAGCATGTGGTGCGTCTTTATGGAGTCCCTCGTACTATTGTGAGTGATAGAGATTCTAAGTTTGTTGGTCATTTTTGGAGAACACTTTGGGGCAAGCTAGGTACTAAACTGCTCTTCTCCACTAGCTACCACCCCTAGACCGATGGCCAAACCGATGTGACAAATAGAACCCTAGGAGCCATCCTTCGCACCATGCTCAAGACCAACCCTAGGCATTGGGAGGACTTACTTTCTATTGTCGAGTTTTCTTATAATAGATGCAGGTACACGGCGACCAAGCTCACTCCTTCAATGTCGTCTATGGCAGAAACCCCTTGACGCCCCTCGACATGTTGTCGCAGCCACTACAGGACCCAGTGCACCTCACTGCCGCCAACCGCGCCGAGCAAGTACAAGCACTGCATCGGCGAACACGCGGGCAACTGGAGCGTCGTGCCTCGTAGTATGCCTTGTAACACAATCATGGCCGCCATCGCGTCGTATTTGCACCCGGTGACCTTGTCTGGGTGCATTTGCGAAAAGAAAGATTTCCCTCGCGGCGCAAGCACAAGCTGGCCCCTTGCGGAGATGGCCCATTCTGTAACACCCCTGACTTATGTCAGTAGCGTCACACGCCAGTGACCTCAGACGTTACTGTCCAAAGTCACCCTAGGCTTTAATCGGAATAATTATGCTTAAATAAGTATACGAAATAATGAAAGATTAATCAGCGGAAGACATTTTAAATGAAACTTAACCTTTTATTAAAATATCTCTCATTAAATGAAAGTGACGACTTTACAACAGGGTGAAATTACAGTGGAAGACTTTTACAATAAATCCTATTACATGACTCGTTTATAGGAATATACATTAAAGTAATACTTAATAACCTTACAACACTGTCACTTAATCTTCGACTGCAAGCCTCTTCTTCGATTTGTTACTTCAAGTCTTCGGGGACCAACCACTGATGTGCCGTATAGGACGGATGACACCAGCCAACCATGCAAGGAATAAAACCCGGTTGGTTAGTCTAATGAAAGACTATGCAAGGGTACAAACAGAATGGTTCAAGTGACCGTAACCGTTTACTATCATTGTCCCTCGAATAATAACTGAAGGAACGATACATAACCCGAAACTTTCACGGAATGATTAGAAAAAGAAATGCACTGAAAAGAAGACTCCAAAGGAATTGAGTCTTATGGGAAACGTATGACAAATGTTTGGGAACGTTAAGTTTACACACAAGTTTAAAACGACCTTGATTATTTGGGTCCACGACCAACCTCACCGCGTAATGCGAATCCAGATTGGAAAGAGGACTTACTCTAACAAGAGTCCGGACGGTTTCCACGTTGTACTCCTCGCCCGAGGGTTCATTAATTATGTGCATAACCGCACTTTATCTTATTTAATTACAAAACGTATATTAACGTTTGAAGCTTTTAATACAATCTCGAGTAACTACGAGAATAACACATGGTGACATTACGTCCAACCCACTTGCACTAGCAAGGTGCTTAAACACTTCTTATCCTTAACGGGTGGATAAGAAGCAATGGTCATGACCTTTAAAAGTATTAGAGAATTATTCCGACTAATACCGAGTTATAAAGAAATGACTAATCCTCGTAAGGAATTAGCGTTCCTACGAATACTCGTGCTAATCTAGCATTTTAAGTCCACGTATAAATCCACACAAAAATCCATTTACATTAATAACAGGTATAATAGCGTTGTTCTAGCAATATATACAACCTATTATAAAGTCATATTTTATCACATCATTTTATAAAATATGTTCCTAAACGAACACAACACTTCACCCCATTTTAATTAACAATCAAGTAATTGATAATTAAAGGAAATATGGAATGATAAGCAAGAGCGAACCGCCACTTGCCTTAATCTCGACGAACGAAGATGTCGGGGTCCGAGATCTGGAGACTGGAATCTGAGTATGGATTCCTACGACGACGGGTTAAACAACGGAACCCTAAGTTAGATACGATACAACACGAAATAACGGAACGAACGAAAACACGAAATGAATCGAAGGGAAACAAAAGCCTAAGCCATGGCCGTGGATGCCCAAGCCACGATCGTGCTTGCTAAGGCAAGCCGTGGTTGTGGTTTGCACATCCGCGGTCGCGGAAATCTGGGTAGAGCCGCGGTCGCGGAATTCATCCCCGCGGTTGCGGATCTCCCTTCCGACGCGACCCAACTCGACTTCGAGGCTTACCGATGACGCCGCCGCTTGCTTCACCACCACAGCAACCAAGGGCTTCACAAGCACCTCCAAGCGAACTCTGGTGAGCACCAAAACACCGGCGATGAGCACAACCTTTCCGGCGACGAACACTTTGAGAAGGAGAGAGAGATTGCGCTGTGAATGGTGATGGAAGAGCTCGGTTTTGGGCCCTATTTATAGGGTGAAGAGGCAGCTCCCCTACTAATTGTGAGGGAGACCAACCGGTCAGGCTCCCCCAACCCGCCGCTCAAAGAAAACGCAGAGCAACAGATCGTCGGCAAGTGGAAACGACGAGGAAGAAGACAAGAGAACTTCCGCGGTCGCGAAAAACAGATCCGCGGTCGCGGATTGGGCGCGATTGCGTTTCTTAGCCTTTGGTCGCGGGTCTCGATCGGGGACATGCTAAATTATATTTTTAGCATTCCCTAATTACTTTATGACCCAAAATCTTATTAACGTATAATATTTCGTTCAAAAAGATTATTACAGAGATTACAGAAATTGCCCATCACGTCATTCTTACAGAACGACAGTTTGGGACTTTTAGGGGTTATTACAATACCACCCCCTTAATAGAAGTTTCGACCCCGAAACTTGGCCTATAACAGCTCAGAGAAACGACCTTACTTTAAGTTACCCAACCTTATAAGTTTAACCATGCCTAACCCATTTAACACTTTGTAAATTGGTTCAAGCATTTCTAAGTTAAAGTTTATAAGTTGGTTCAAATTATAATTAACGTAAGGTTAACCATAATTTAGACCATTCATAACTTAAGGAGTTTTTATAACTTGTTTCCACCAATTATACATTTTACCATAATACCCTTATGGCAATCATGAGGGTTGTTACATTACTACCCCCTTAAAAATAGTTTCGACCCCGAAACTAACATCACTAAGGTAGAGGGACCGGTTTCACCATTAACCTCACTACCTGAACTTAGTATCCTTATTCATTTCATCCTTGAAATTGCTCATATGAAAACGATATGTTTCCTCAACCATACCATTATTTCGCATATCTTATCTCCATGTGCTACACCTGTAGTAACTCGTGACTATATCCACAAGGTCATAATTATCTTAGGGTAATAGTTTCCAAAATCATCGCAATAGACTTGCTATACCTTAAGCATGAGGACACACATTTCTCTTTCAACTTTTCTCTTTATAAACCTCTCTCAAAGTTCATACCTTATCTTCCTTAAGTTGAGATCCTTAAATAAATTGGTCTTCGTAACCTATAACACCAAAGTCGAACTATATATTCGATCATGATCCCACCTACTACATACTGCCTTCATTCCTTACATACACAGCTCACATATTTCATTGGTTACCTTAATTAAATTTCGCCCTTGTGCCATATCTTAACTCAAAATCTTTACGCATATGATCCCTAAATTTTTCCACAATTAATCACACCACATCCTATGTCTGTTTATCTCAACATGATTTAATAATCCATTCCACAAGATTATACTCTTGTTTTACCCAAACGTGCCATACGATCACCTTAATAGACGTAGGTCACCTTTTCCTCAAGTCCAGTTAATAACATCCACATACTTACTTTATGCCACACTATTGATCTTAAAAAAAATCATAACAAACTTTTACCGGTTGAGTTTGTTATTCACCCATAAATCCTTAAACAACCGGTTGTCCTCACACGACTTATTATCCCAAATCAAGCACCCTTTTGCTTTACTGATATTTACTATTCATCCAAGACTTAATCACCTTAACACTTCTCGTATCATCATCTCATTATATCATTTCCTTAAGAATACCTCACTACAAAACCTCAAACAGGTCTTCCAAAATAAATCTTATGATTTCGCACACTTAACTTTTCCAAAAAGCTTTTAATACTGGTCCCATAATGGACACACTGATTTATAAACCTCATCAACATAACTCTTCGGTTCTAAAGTTTACTCAAGATCGTATTAGAGTGCGATCATCTTAGAGAAACGACTCCTTATGAAATATATCTCTTTTACCTTTATTCACTTAAATATATAATTTATACAACTCCCCTCATCTAATGATCAGAGTATACACATGAGGAATAGCCTCAAACTCCACAGAGCATTACTACACACACCAAATCCTTCTAGCAAGGAATCCTTTCAGCATTATCCTCTCGAGGCAATGCTCATGACTTTGAGCAGAGGGAACAGATAATGTCAATGCCCAACCTGACATTATTTCAGGAAAATAGAGGGGTTCTTATAAATAGTTTCGACCTCGAAACTCACGCTAATAAGGTAGGGAATGATAAGCACTACTTTGTAGGGCTTAACTAAGAGTTATTAGAGGTTTTATTGGTGCCATTCGGGTAGATTTAGACACATTCTTGTGTATGGCGTTTGGAGGCGAAGTTGGTGTTTTTGGAGGTGTTTGAGCTACTTTGGAGATCATGAAGACACTGAGGCAGGAAGCCATCAAGAGAAGACGCCAAGGAGTGAAGAGGAGACGGGTTGGTGCAAGGCAAAGGACAAGAATGCCGAGCATTAACCGCGATCGCGGGCATGGGTGCCGCGATCGCGGGACTCGGAGCATGTCGAGAGTTTTCTGCGAGCGCGGAGAGATTGAAGGGCGCGGAGCCACATGGGCCGCGATCAAGGTCCACCACCCGCGATCGCGGGTCTGACACGGCAGAGGCTCGGACTTATTTCGAATTATCTTTTTAGTTTTCTTTTCCCTTTTTCTTATTTCTATTTCAGTTATTTTTCTTAATGGGCTAGGTCATTTGTTAGGACCCTATAAATACTCTCCTTATGCATTAGGGTTAGGGAACCAGACTTTAGTTGCAATTTCAATTCATCATTGTTTTCTTTTCCTTTGAAGTTTCTACCATGACTATGAGGAGCTAAGCCTCTTTGGCTTAGTCCGGTAATGGAAGCATGAGTTCGTTCATCTGGTTGTGAGGTTTTGTTCCTATCTATCTATCCTATTGAGTTATATCTTTTCTCTGAGCAAATTCATATTTGAATGTTTGTTGGTTTATCTAGACTGATCACCTAGGTTTATTGCTTTCATTCATATTGCTAATACTAGGGAACTGTTGGGCTAACGCTCTAGTATAAGTAGCAAGCATTGATTGTTATCTGCATCTGTGGATTATATCTATGTGGGAATTGATTACATGGTAAATGCATCTGAGCGAGCGTTCTGTGTATCCTGGTTAATTCTTATATGCATTGTTGCCTTTGGGTTGAACCTTTAGTGGTACTAGGGTTATTCATTGGTAAGGGTTCTTTGTGGAAGGTTTCCCTCTGAATTTACATAAGATCGGGACAAGAATAACCGAATAGGAAGATAGGACTTAATCTATGAATAACCTTTGAATGACTTATGTGGACATTACTTGGCTAAGTGTTTTTCCTTCTTGATATTTCATCCATTCTACTTTGCTTTGTTTTTTTCGTTTGTGACCAACCAACCATACAACCCCCCTTTGTGACATTGCATGCTACCACCATTGAATTTCTTCCTTCTCTGTGGGATCGACCCTGACTTGCTTATGTCACAAAGGGGGGTAGGCAACATGCGGAGCCAGAGGCACAGGCTCTACTATGAGACGTTCAGCGCGCGGAAGATCGCGGGTCCCTCCGGTACTCTTTCTGTTGTGCTTTCTCGCTCCTTTTTCCCACCATGGAAGCCTTCGTAGGCAACATGCGGAGCCAGAGGCACAGGCGCTACTACGAGACGTTCAGCGCGCGGAAGTTCGTCTAGACGAAGTTCTTCAATCGGCTGACGCTGCAACGACTCGGTTTGGAGGACTGCACATAACAGTTGCTGAGCCACAGAGGGCTCGGCAACTTCATTGACCTAGCCGCCCCGTCCTCGCACGAGCTGACCCTGGAGTTTCTGGCCACGCTGGAGCGCCACGACGACGGGATCACGTTCAACCTGCTGGGGCGGCAGAGGATGATGTCCTACCAAGGTCTGCGGGACCTGTTTGGCGTTACTGAGGCTCCCGCCGAGGATTGGGAGGCCGCAGGCTCCTTGCCAGAGCTCTTCTGGCATGATGCGACCCGGGAGGTACTCAACCCCAGTGCCGGCGAGTATAACTACAAGCTGACGCACCCCTGTCTGAGACTGGCGCACAAGGTGCTCGCCATGTCCTTCCTGGGACAGGGGGAGGTGAACAAGGTTCCGACGCTGGACCTTACAGTGCTCTGGTGTTTGACACCAGAGAGCCATAACACCCCCGACTGGGTCGATTTGTTCCTCTCCAGCTGTCTCGGGCTGAGGGAGAAGACGGGCGGCAAGATCTCCATGGGGGGCATGGTGACGCTTATCGCCCAGCAATACGAGAACATCGCAGACCATTGGGATTTCCCCGCTGACATCTACACCTACAACATCACACTGCTGCAGAGATCCCATCTGCTGGAGGTCCGTGGTGGAGAGTACACCTGGCTCTCCAAGAAGGAAAGGACCCACCGAATGAGGCTGCCTCGTCCGATGCCTTATGGGCCCCGGGTGAGGGATTTTTACCTCTATGCCGATAGAGAGCAGGGGTCGTCATCCGAAGACGAAGGGGACGACGACGACAACGAGGAGGAGGAGGAAGCAACTGTAGCGGTGGACATGGAGAGCGATGTGCCATCCCCGCTGCATTCCAGGGGCCCACCTGTTTACCCTGACTATACCTACCAGGCATCTAGGTCTGGTAGTGGATCTAGAGGGGCGCCCTGGGACCAGCTCCTGGACAGAATGGCCAACCTGCAGCTGAGGCAGGCCGAGAATATACGAAGGAGTGCCGAGTGGGAACGCGGCATCTCCCAGCGGCTAGAGGAGCATGAGAGGAGAAGCGTTCAGTTGGAACGCCTAGTCTCCACCCGCCTAGATGAGCAGGAGCGGCGGAGCGCTGAGTGACAGCGCAACATGGAGGTCAACCTTGCATACCACGCCAACCGTCTGGACAGTCACCTCACCACTGTTGAGGACCAGGTGGTTCAGATGCAGAGGAGAGCTGAGGCTTTCTTCAACGCTTATGGGTATTGGCCTCCACCCCAGTGAGTATTTCTATTTTCCCCTTATCTTTTTCTTGTCTTCCATACATTGAGGACAATGCATGATTTAAGCATGGGGGAGTAGAGTACTCACTATCTATCTTGTACATATTTCTTTTCCAGCATTGTACTTTGATTTTTAGCATTTTCGAATTTCAGCATTTCTTTTCAAAATAAATAAATAATAATAATAATTCAAAAATCCTGGGACAAGCTGAAAACCTGAAAGGACGGCTTGGGTAAAAAGCAGGTGACCCGGACCAGCGCTAGGCTGGGGTAAAAAGGTATCTGAGTGACGTGAGCATATGTGAGCACATCTATGAGAAAAATATTAGTGGCTAGGATGAAAACCCGAAAGGGCTCCTAGGCAAAATGAGTGAAAAGAAAAGGAGAGTTTCTAGGATCTCATTTTACCGATGGGGCGACATAAGAAGAGGAGACAAAGAAGGATTATCGGGTAGGTCACTCTGGGAGGCATAAGGAGTCATAGATGGAAGCTAGGATTAGAGGTCACTTTACACTATTGGATGTCCGGGTTGAGCTTGGGGGAAGTACTCTGCTTGCCCTCAAGTTTATTGAGTTGTGGATGTGTTGTAGATGAGATTGGTGCCAGGAGCTTTGGCATGGGTTAGGTAACTCTTAGTTGGAGGATATGCTTCCTGAGACCTTGGGTGCTACATTGGAGGAGTAGACTTTCTTTTAGTTTACTCGAGGACGAGCAAAGGTCTAAGCATGGGGGAGTTTGATAAGCACTACTTTGTAGGGCTTAACTAAGAGTTATTATAGGTTTTATTGGTGTCATTCGGGTAGATTTAGACACATTCTTGTGTATGGCGTTTGGAGGCGAAGTTGGTGTTTTTGGAGGTGTTTGAGCTACTTTGGAGATCATGAAGACACTGAGGAAGGAAGCCATCAAGAGAAGACGCCAAGGAGTGAAGAGGAGACGGGTTGGTGCAAGGCAAAGGACAAGAATGCCGAGCATTAACCGCGATCGCGGGCATGGGTGCCGCGATCGCGGGACTCGAAGCATGTCGAGAGTTTTCTGCGGGCGCGGAGAGATTGAAGGGTGCGGAGCCACATGGGCCGCGATCAAGGTCCACCACCCACGATCGCGGGTCTGACACGGCAGAGGCTCGGACTTATTCCGAATTATCTTTTTAGTTTTCTTTTCCCTTTTTCTTATTTCTATTTCAGTTATTTTTCTTAATGGGCTAGGTCATTTGTTAGGACCCTATAGATACTCTCCTTATGCATTAGGGTTAGGGAACCAGACTTTAGTTGCAATTTCAATTCATCGTTGTTTTCTTTTCCTTTGAAGTTTCTACCATGACTATGAGGAGCTAAGCCTTTTTGGCTTAGTCCGGTAATGGAAGCATGAGTTCGTTCATCTGGTTGTGAGGTTTTGTTCCTATCTATCTATCCTATTGAGTTATATCTTTTCTCTGAGCAAATTCATATTTGAATGTTTGTTGGTTTATCTAGACTGATCACCTAGGTTTATTGCTTTCATTCATATTGCTAATACTAGGGAACTGTTGGGCTAACGCTCTAGTATAAGTAGCAAGCATTGATTGTTATCTGCATCTGTGGATTATATCTATGTGGGAATTGATTATATGGTAAATGCATCTGAGCGAGCGTTCTGTGTATCCTAGTTAATTCTTATATGCATTGCTGCCTTTGGGTTGAACCTTTAGTGGTACTAGGGTTATTCATTGGTAAGGGTTCTTTGTGGAAGGTTTCCCTCTGAATTTACATAAGATCGGGACAGGAATAACCGAATAGGAAGATAGGACTTAATCTATGAATAACCTTTGAATGACTTATGTGGACATTACTTGGCTAAGTATTTTTCCTTCTTGATATTTCATCCATTCTACTTTGCTTTGTTTGTTTCGTTTGTGACCAACCAACCATACAACCCCCCTTTGTGACATTGCATGCTACCACCATTGAATTCCTTCCTTCTCTGTGGGATCGACCCTGACTTGCTTACTATACTTTGTTTAGTGAGAATTTTAGGATTTACTTTTGATTAGGGATACGACGACTATATTCCTCCGATCAGGGAACAACAACACATGTCCCAACCCAACACTGTCCTTTATGAGTCCAAACAGTCTTTATCAACACATGACATGTACTACTTTTGGCACTCAAGGATTCTTATATGCACGAACAACTTGCAATAGTAACGAATTTAGTAATTTCCGGAATAAGAAAATACTTCTTTATTATTCGAAACATTACATTAAAATAACTGATAGAAAGTCGAACAGACAGATTACTAAACTATGGAGACTATCGACACAAGTCATCGCTCCTTATTCTTAAAAAGGCCCAATAAAATACAACTATTCGTTCAGGGTCTCATTCTCATTGGAGTGACGAATCACAAAGAGTCGTTGCCCCTGACCCAAAGACTCCATAGGCGCCTTGCCTTTATTACGAGCAATAGATTGCTCGGGAATGGACACCTCTGGCTTTGGGTTCTGCCCATTGCCAACATTTGAGGCTTGATAAGACTGCGTTGGTCCTTGACCCTTCTGCCTATAGTATGTTTTCATGTGGCCTTCCTTCCTACAATTGTAACATACCCGCTTCTCCTTTTGGCAAATAAAACTTTTATGCCCAGCTTCACCACAGTTGTGGCATTGAATCACTCCGCTACTCCAACCTAAGCCTCTGGCGGAGTCAGACTGAGTCGTCTCGGTCTTAGCGCAACCAGACTTCTCAAACTTGGTGGGCGATGCCGGTCGCTTGAATGTACCAACCTGGTGATCTTATTGCCCACCCCTTCCTTTATTCTGCTTCTCCCACTTTCGGGCGGATTCTTCCAGTGTGGCCTCTATTTTGTAGGCCGCATCCACATATTTCTCTAGCGTAGAACAACTGTGACGCACCATCAGAGGTTTGATTTCTGGATTCATCCATCCATGGAAGTACCAGATCTTTTGTTCTTCACTCGACACTTTTGGTCCAGCATATTGCAATAGATGATTGAACTTAGTTGCAAGCTCAGTCACCTTCAACCCATCGGTCTTAGGGTAAAGGAACTCCTTATGCTTCTCCTCCCTCATAGCACGGGAAAAGAAACGGTCAGACATCTTTGTTTTGAACATACTCCAGTTCAACCCGGGATGATCAGCTAGACCAGTGCTCTCCCACCATTCGCTAGCCACATCCTTAAGTTGAAGGGAGACGATGTGCACTTTCTCAGCCTCAGTGCAATCCACGTTCCTGAACAACCGTTCCATATGCGAGAACCAATACACCACTCTGACTGTTCTTCGGTACTGTCATAACTGTCAGGCCTCATTGAGCTTATGGCCTTCAAGGCTCGACCGTAATATCCTCTGTTCCTGATGGCATCGACCCGAGGTACATGATCCACTGGCTCCTCAAATTCAGGAATAACTTGAGGAACTAGACCACCTTGTGCTTGTGGTGCCACTGGCCGAATTATATCGGTGATCGCCTGCATAACAATCCCACGAATGGCCTCTATGGCCGCAGCATCGAACACCACTTAAGGGTTAGCCTGAACTTGGCCAATGTCTGCGGGGTTATTGTGAGAGACAGACTCGCTCTCCTCCCCCTGATTAGCGGCGCTTCTCAGATTCAGCCTTGGGTTGTTACTCGACCCAGCTCTGGCACGGATTGTGTTTCTTGTGTTCACCATCTGTTGATGAACCATAACGTCAGTTTAGATTTTTTTCCGATTTATACATGACACTTAGTCAATTACGTTATGATACGAATTATAAGGGTCCAAACTAATAACTTTCTATCAGTCTGACTGACCCTCCACCATTAACCGCAAAACGATCTTCTTCCTTTTACTTGAGAATGGATACATTCGGAGAAATGTCAACCTTTAAATGAAATTAAACCTAAGGAGAGACACCATACCTAAGAATGGATCTAAGGAATAAGTAACAACTCGAAGCTTGCAGAAGTTTGAAAACCACTTATTTTTAAACCTTATACTTCATACATATAAATTCTATATACTTAACTTTGGAAAGAAAGTCAGTATTTACACAGTTATTTCCTTGAAATAAAGACATTATTAATTCTTGGTAAACCCTTACCAAAATCCAACCACATTTTTTTAAAAAGTTATATCACAACTTAATTTTTAAATGTTTATACTATTATTTTATGAAAGTACTATGAAAATTAAGGCTTAACACAAGAGAGTTCAAACATTACTTTTAACACCATTTTGAACCTCATTTTATTCAATCAATACTAGGAGCACGTTACTTTTAACTTTAAGAAACTTTTAAGAAATTTTAAAACCTTAATTTAACACTAACAATTTAGATTTACGAAATTCCTTTTTAAAGGAAACTAGTTTGAAAATAGTTTCGAAAATAGTATAGAGCAACTCTAGGGCTTAGAGAACTAAACTGCTAATGAAGTTACGTTCAGTTAGTGGTTAAGGTTTTTCTTCCTTGTTTGGTATCAGTGTTGATCAAAATCTTCTTTGTTCGGGTAGCGAGGCATTTTCCCAAATTTGAATTATTATAACCGAGGTACGAAGTGACTCGACTGAAAGGAGAGGGGGATGGCTCTCATGGAAATCTTTTCACTCTTGAACTTTATGGGAGCAGGAGTTGGGAACACCTTGTATAGTAAGGGCGAATCAATCCACGTGCTTGGTGGAGAAGAAGCGAACAAAGGTACGCTCGCTTGCTGTCTTGTTCTCTGCCGCGAACTGGGATCGCTCGCCAGCTAGGTCAGATTGGAGCAACATTGTATGAGAACATATTACCCATATTTGGGGACAAGGGGCAGAATGACCTCTCGATCTACTTACTGCAGCCCAGGAAGAAAAACATCGTCTAGGCCTTCTCTGTTGCTCTGATCTCCTCTACGCCTAGGACGTTGTCTGGGCCAAGAGCCATAGTTAGTTGCTGTTTCTATTTGGTTGTTTTTTTTTTCGTTGTTGATACCGGCAAGACCCAGCCAGATGATGTCTGTTGGTTGGTAGTGAGAGGATTCTTAGTACCTGCATACTCAAAAGAGAGCGCTGGTTAAAAAACAATCATTTGATTTTGTTTCTTGCTCTCTCTTAGCAGCGGGAAAGGGGTCTATCTATCTGCCTAGATTTGGTGGATTTCCCTCAACGCAATCTACAGAAATTCTACGAATCCCTTGGTGGATAAGTCTAACGACTCAGTAGCAGTGCGGAATTTACTTTCTCATCCGGTGGATCTAATCTATAGTTAGGGGCAATACATACCAAAAGGTTTGAAGAAAGAAGGCGCATAAGAGTATATAACCAACCCACCCTTCATAACCTATTCACATTAGTGAAACGGTGCATAAGGGAAGTGCACGTTTGTGAGACCTTAGTCAGGATGCATAGATGAGTCAACCTACAAGCACGGAAGAGCGTGGTACCGCTGCCTTTTTCTAAGTAAAGGTCATATTCTTAGCCCTGTTGATGACTCCATCTAAAATACAATAGGGGCAGTCGGCTGCTCGTTTGGTATCTTGAAGAAAGTAGGCCTGCCTTGTTTGTTGTGATAGGGGGCACGTCGAAGGCAGAAAACGAATTCAACATTGGGGCTTTTGTGACCTTTTCAGATCTTTAGATCTGTTGGTTTATAAGGTCTTTTAACGGGCTAATATAGTATTGAGCAACTCTAGGGCTTAGAGAACTAAACTGCTAGTGAAGTTACATTCAGTTAGTGGATAAGGTGTTTCTTCCTTGTTTGGTATCCAGTGTTGATCAAAATCTTTTTTGTTCGGGTAGCGAGGCCTTTTCCCAAATTTGAATTATTGTAACCGAGGTACGAAGTGACTCGACTGAAAGGAGAGGGGGATGGCTCTCATGGAAATATTTTCACTCTTGAACTTTATGGGAGCAGGAGCTGGGAACACCTCTTATCCTTAACGGGTGGATAAGAAGCAATGGTCGTGACCTTTAAAAGTATTAGAGAATTATTCCGACTAATACCGAGTTATAAAGAAACGACTAATCCTCGTAAGGAATTAGCGTTACTACGAATACTCGTGCTAATCTAGCATTTTAAGTCCACGTATAAATCCACACAAAAATCCATTTACATTAATAACAGGTATAATAGCATTGTTCTAGCAATATATACAACCTATTATAAAGTCATATTTTATCACATCGTTTTATAAAATCTGTTCCCAAACGAACACAACACTTCACCCCATTTTAATTAACAATCAAGTAATTGATAATTAAAGGAAATATGGAATGATAAGCAAGAGCGAACCGCCACTTGCCTTAATCTTAACGAATGAAGATGTCGGGGTCCGAGATCTGGAGACTGGAATCTGAGTATGGATTCCTACGACGACGACGGGTTAAACGACGGAATCCTAAGTTAGATACGATACAACATGTTGGATCGTTAGAGTTACGTCTGAGGGAACAAAAGCTTTGTTCCCACAGAAGATGCAGCGGATTAAAAACAGCAAGAAAGATAACGAACGAACTCACGGTGTATAGTGGAAACCCTGATTAGCAAAACTAGCTTCTCAAGGAAAAACCACTACCTTCAAGCTTCCGCTTGAGAGGATTTTGAAGCGTGTACTTGTCTTATTGATTTCTTGTTCGATTACACTTGTATCCTGGACTTCGACCTCTAAACAACCAGCTAGACTCGAAGACTCTTCTACAACGATGAATCGAACTCAACCCTCAAAGACTTACACACACCTCACTTCTTTTCTTTCTCTTTTTCGTTCTCTCAGTTTTTCGTCGTCCAAAGCCGTACATAAGAAATGAATCCTCACTTCACTTAAATACAACTCAGATAAACCCTAATCATAACAAGATAGGATATTCTAAAATCGGATTACAAAAGATATGATTTTGTTAGAAGAATAATATCCCAACCGATTATATTAATTAAGGAAGGAGTTCCTTAATTAATCCAATCGGAAGAATATTCTTCTTCTCTCTCCAATTGCCTTATCTTAGGAAAGATTTCTAAGATAACACAATCGGGTTTTCTCTCTCTATATCTTCGCGCAATCCGGCTTGATCCTTGGAGCCGAAGTCTTCATCCTTTACCGCGTGTGCTTTTTGATTTGTTTCCTTAATTCAACACGCTGGATTTCTTCTTTCCTTTTACAGCCTTGATCTGGTCCGTCACTTCAGTTCCTTGAGAGGTAACAAAGCACTTGACAGGACTTTGTTCCCTCTGAGATCCTTTGCTGCAAAGCTCCCTGGGATAACTTCTCGTGTCCCTGAAACACTTGGTACACATATTAGTTGAGTGTTTGTTACCATCAAAACCTAAGGAATTCAACAAATTCCCCCTTTTTGATGGTGACAAACACCCTTAACAAGAAAGCATATACCAACTAGAAAAAGACAAATATGACATGAAAGTTTCCCACTAAGACACAGTTAGTTCCCCCTTAGTTCAGCAATACTTTTTACCTGTTCTGTTCCCCCTCAACCAATGCTACCTGTCATATTCCCCCTTTTGGCATCATCAAAAACATCAGTAAAGAGTTAGAGAGGAAAAGTCAAGGCCAGATAAACACAAACACCCCTGGTCATTAATTAAAAAAGAACTTACAAACACCGCCAAGACAGACAAAACACCAAAACATAGTCAAAATGCCACACCGGGCACACAAACCAGATAACAAGAAAAACAACTACGAGGGAGTAGATGGGCAAGGGAACAAAAGAGGGGTAAGGACAGCAGGTAAGCGATTAGGCATCACTGTGACCAGCCGGTTGAGCCGATGCGTGATGAGAGATAAGCGCGCGCACATCTGCCATGAGACGTCTCACATCCTTGTAGAGACTTCTCACATCCCTCCCCAGAGACAAATTCTCGTTCAGTTCCCCCTCAGAGTTGTCGGCCTCAGAAACCTCCATTGCCTCGGAATCCTCTACTGCCTCAGAAGCTGCAGGGGCAGTCTCAACCTTCACCCAACCTTCATTATCTTGAAGAACGAACTGCATCTTGTGCAGGTTACTGGCGTCGAACGGGCGGGATAAGATGCACACGTCCTCCGACGGGTTATATACTTTATGGTACTCAAGGATTTTCTTGACAACCCGTGGGAAGGGAAAAGCGTGCTGGAGAGTGTTCTTGGCGTAGGCCATGTGCTGCATCAGAATCTTCGGCAGGCAAATGGGCTCTTTCTTCAGCATTAGGGACAGTAGGACAATGTCCAAGATTAGAAGCCGGTTTCTCTTATGTCCCCTTGGCGTGATGTTGCTGATGAGGAAGTGGTACAACACTTTGTTGACAACGGACATCTCTGAGATGTCGAGATCAGCACTCCCCTAAGAGTTCTCAATACCAGCAACAGCCAACACAGCCTCTGAGTAGGCAAAGTCCTCCAGCCACCATCCTTTTGGGTATTCCCCATACCCTTCATGTGGAACGCCCAAAGCAACACCAAGCTCAATGCTTGAGAACATGTGGACATGCCCTTCCATCTTGTAACTCCCCAGAACAGCGTGGGGGCGAACTTCCATCGCGTAGGTAGAGTAGAACTCCCTTAGCAGCACCTCATCCATCTCCTCTTCCTCCACAAATAGATTGCTCTATTTTTGGGTCTCCAACAGATCATGCACCCCTTCCAGATGGTTCTCCAGTAGGAACTCAGGGACGACTCGCAGCTCCTTGACCACCGACTTGTGGCTCATGTCTTTGACATCATCAGCCGCCACCTTTCCTTTGGCTTTGGCCGGCTGACGATGTTGGATTTGACGGACAGGAGCGGCAGACACCTTGGCTTTCTTTGCGTTGTTCCCCGAGAGGGGTACTGACTCCTTATCGGAGCTGACCGTTATCGCCTTCTCAGACTTCCTCTGAGAGCGTGTCTTCCGCTTGGAGGAGCAGGCAGTCTTCACCCTGCCAGAAGTCTTAGGAGCCTTTGGGGGCTCATCCTCATCAACTTCCTCCACCAGTTCCTTATTGAGGTTCCGCACAACCGACTGAATCTTCTCCTTCACAGCAAAGTGCTCCTCAGCTGTGACCAGGGTCTCTTGACGGGGCATCTCCTCCATCTCCTCATCAATGGGGTCGGGATGGGTTGGAGAGGAATGGACCTCCTCTATTTCAGTAGAGGAGATGGCGGTTGGGACGGCTGGAGAGGTTTTAGGGTTAGGGTTTTGTGGAGCGGGGTCTGTGTTTGGGGCTACGAAGGGGACCATGGCGAGTTGGTCCTGGGTTGGTGATGGTGGAGGGGTAACAGTGGTGGTTGTTGGAGTGGTGGAGGTGGAAGGTAGGGATTGGGTAATGGCGGCGAGGAGAGCGGGGTCGGTTCCCATGGAGGACAGTTTAGTGAGGAGGGTTTGGAGGTCTTGGGCGATGGTGTTGGGGAGGTTTGAGTTAAAGGCCATTTTTGTGAGAGAGGGAGAGTTCTGGGAAGATGAGAGACAGAGAGGAAGGGAGAGATTGCTTGAGGAAAATAAGGAAACAGTGAGGAGGAGACTTACCCGGAGACTCCAATTTATAATCTTCACCGAATCTTATAGTGTTTCCAAAGATAAATTCAAATCTTTTCAGTTTCCAACAGATAACAATTGCAATCTTCCAACTTCTCAAAATAAAATCAGAATCTCGTCCAAATCCGACTTAGCCAGCCGAATTACCCTTCCCAGCTCCTTTCCATCAAATCAGCCCTAAATACTCAATGCGGCCCAACACAGACTTCCATCATTACACCCTGCAAACACACGTCACCTCAACCTGTAAGTCACAGAAGCCGAATCGTTTTCCCGCCAAACCAAAAAGTAGTAGGGTGTGATGCTGGGGGTTAGTTACCAGAGAGGGTACAAAAGACCATCACACCAAAATATATGATATTTGCGATTGATTTTTACATCATGCCTGAGGGGTCTCCAGTTGTGGATGATAAGAGGGGCTCATAGGAGACTTCAAACATGGCGGTCTAGGTAAGCTGTAGAATCAACTATCATTTGGGCTTATGATGAGGGAACAAAACATCAAGTTGATTCTTTTGGGTTGAAATAAAGCTGATTCATGTGACAAATGATGACATAGAAGATCATGCACGACATTCAGTACATCAAGGAAGTAAAAGCACATATTCAAGTCGAATGTTTAATTAATACCCAAGGAAGAGAATGCATATCAAGACATGAAAGTTCATCTTTCACAATTTACCATGTAATCTAGCCAATCATTGAGGGAACACAACAAATAGACATGTAGTTAGGAGAACAAATCAGGCTTCGTATGGAACTGAATGTAGAGTTCCCCAACAGGTGTCCTAATGAGAAAACTGGCGTTTAATCCTTTGATCCACAAGTTTCCATGTATGCCAATCTTTCTCGACACAGTGATGTCTTTCCTAGATGTACATGGTACCTGAGTATTCAAACAAGGAACAATTTAGACATTAAGTCCTTATCCACATCTCCATTTCCTTTACCTTTGTTACCAGGCCTTTGAGTCTCAACCATTCCTGCAGGAGTGAGGTGAGACTCGCTTTGTTCCCTGTCAAGTAACTGACCCTTGTATGAATGAAATACCGGGAACTTTCCTCACTTTATTCTGCACAGAAAGAGTTAGTTCTTGTGAACCCAGATAAGCTTATGCTTTCTGGGCACAGGAGCAACATATCTAATCTTAGGAGGTTCAGCATTCATTTGCTCTCTAGTAGTGCGAGCAATCTCCTCATTGTGTTGCTTCAGAAGGCACTCTTGCTTGTAGTGACCATAGTGTCCGCAATACCAACAGACCCTATGGCACTTCAGATCTGCATACTTGCTCTTTCCAGGCCAAATTGTTTTGTTAGCAATCCTTGAATGAAAATCAATATTATTGGACTTACTGCTTTGAGATTGCTTCAACCAGATAGTGTGAGCCTTCTGTCCATGATACCAAGCCTTGCCCTCCTCAGTCGAGTTTGAACAATCTTTGCCTTTGTTCCCTCCGGAGGAACTGTCCCCTTTTCTTTTACAGACTGTTTTCCTTCGACTTTAGAGCCTTTTTGCTTGGTTCCATCAACAGGAAGTTTGGGTTGATAGCCAATCCCAAAGCGAGGTACTTCCTTTGACTTAGTCTTCTTTTCATTCTTGGCTGTAACAAAGACAATACCTTTTGACTTGTCCTTCTGTTCCTCACTGAGTTTGGTTAGATTGCTAGAAAGTTTTGCATTTCCTAGTTTCAACATTAATGACTCGGCCTCGAGTGAGGAAATAGAGGACTCTAGAGACACAATCTTTTCAGTGAGTTTAGGACACTCAGAGCAAGAGTTTGAAGGAGAGGATGAACCTTTCTCAAGATTGAGCACTTTGTCAGCCCAACCTTGATTTTCTTCGATCAAACTTTAGATCGATTCATCTTTCTCTTCAATTTGCTCACTAAAAAGACTATTCTCATGAACAAGTTTCTTAATGAGAGATATCAAGCTCTCTTTAGATTTGTCTTTTAAGCTTGATACTAGATCAGATTCAGTTACCTCATCGTTGAGTACCTCTCCCTTTGATTCATTTGGTTCTTCAATGGCCATCAAGCAGACATCCCAAGAGTGTGACGAATCTTCGTCATCTGAGTCTGAGTCTCCCCAGGTGGCTACCATTGCCTGCTTTCTTTCATTTACTGGAGGCATTCCTGCCTTTTTCTTGAAGCAGTTTCTGGCCATATGTCCCTTGTTCTGACAGTGGTAGCACACCACATCTCTTAGGTCTCTGTTCCCTTCGGAGGAACTCGACGAATCCTTGTTTCGAGACCATATCTTCCTCATGGCTCTTTTGATGAGCGCAACTGTGATACCCCGTAATTCTATAAGGATTATTTTGGGAATTTTTTGGAATTTTCCCGAACACCCGTTTAGTACGTCGGATTTAATTTAGAAAGTTGGAGGCATTCTGTGATGTGCTCTGTATCTGTAATATTTTTCTCAGTGAAATAAAATACAGATGACGTACTTTGGATTTTAATACTCATTCGTGTACGATTATTTTTATCCCGGTTTAAGATGACGTCGTCCAAAAGCTGAGGAGGGCGAAGCCACGGTGGCGGCGACCGCCGCAGTTAAGGCGGCGCCCGCCGTTAAGGGCTCGAGGCAAATAGTAGCCTCGTCTTCTAGCTGGGCGCGACGACCAGAAAACGGCACCCGCCGTAAGTGCCTGACGCAGGGTATTTGCAAGGCGGCGACCAAGGGAATTACGGCGCCTGCCGTTTCCTAGTGGGGGCGTAGCCCTGTGGTCGCCGGAGTCGTCTGACAATCGCCATTTTAGCCCCGCCACGACACCCTCCTAGCCATCATTGTGCTCCCTCGATCTGTGGCTATAAAAGGAGAGGCTTGGGGGTCGGATTCGAGCTAAAATCAGAAGCTTCAATCCCTCAAAATAGTCTCGCCGGAAAAGCTTGCCCTCGCCGGAGTTCTTTGGAGTGATCGCCGGTGTAGTGTGGTGTTGTTCCAGTGGCCCTTGTGAAGCTTTTGGGTAGCCTTTGAAGGTTAGAACCCAAATCAAGTCGAAAGGAGGCCAAGTCGCATGCCAATTGGTGAGTCTTTCTCGCCGTTCTGTTTCTGGGATCTTCACGGCGCCCGCTGTGTTCATGGCGGCGACCGCCGTGATGAACCCGGCGCCCGCCGCCAGAGGCCAGAATGCCTCTTTGGCTTTTGGCTTTGGTGGTCGTCGTCGAGGCGTGTTTCTTTCGATTTCTTTCGTCGTTTTTAGATTCATACTGTGTTTATGTCGGATCTAACTTAGGGTTTCTCTTGTGGGTCGACTCGGAGGTTGTTGTGCTGTCGGAGCTATACCCGTGTCGAGCCCGGTATTCCGTCATCGTTAGGCTTGTTCCAACTCTGTGGATTAAGGCAAGTGGCGGTTCGCTCTTGCCTAATCATTCCATGTTTCATTAATTATCAATTATTTAATTGTTAATTAAATTAGAGTGAACTGTTGTTTTGCTTGAGAACTAATTTCATAAATAAACGTGATTAAAGTAATGTTATGATAGGTTGTATATCTGTTAGAACAACGCTATCATATGTGATAATTACCGTGATGGTATTGTTGTGAAATTAATCTTAATACTAGAATAGCATGTGGGTTAATAGGAAAAACTAATCCAAGTAAGGATCAACCGTTTCTATTATCTCTATATTTAAGTTGATTGCCTGGATGGCTTTAATGTGAATAATTGTTGTGTTAGACTGTTTAGTTAACACAAGTGTTCGTAGGAACGCTAATCCAAGTAAGGATTAGTCGTTTCTTTATAACTTAATGTTCGTAGGAACGCTAATCCAAGTAAGGATTAGTCGTTTCTTTATAACTTAATGTTCGTAGGAACGCTAATCCAAGTATGGATTTGTCGTTTCTTTAAATCGTAATACTCCTCGGGTTAATTTCCGGATAATAATTTAAGGGTCATGACCTATGCTTTTTATCCACCGTTAAGGATCTGAAGTGTTTTAAGCGCCTTGCTAGCGCCAGTGGATGAGCTCAATAGCAGTCCTGTGTATTAAGCACTTAGCTAGTGCAATTGGGGTGGATATAACTGTCATCCTGTAAATTAAAGTGTAAGCACTGTGGCAGTGTAATCTGGGTGAACGTAAGATCACCATGTGTAATAATAACTCCGTTGTTCTCGGAATAATGTTAAGTCTCGTGTGTGCGTTTGTGTGTTGTGTTAATTTGGGTCGACATGATTGTCACCCTGAGAATTAAGCTTTGTGCCGCTCTTAATAACATTAACGTGTTTCAGTAAAGTGTGTTTGGTAATTAAATAAGATATGTGCCCGAGTGCACATGATTAATAAACCTTCGGCGAGTAGTGCAGCTAAGTTATAGTGCAGCTAGGAAAACTCGTCTCGACTTTGATCATAGTACGTTCTCTTTTCAATCTGGATTCGCTGTATGCGATGAGGTTGGTTGTGAACTGAAGCATCTCAGTCAACTTTTAAATCATTTATGTGTGTAACTTTAATGTTCCCTAGCAGTTGTCATAATTTCCTATAAGGCTCATTTCAGTTGGAGTCTTCTCTTCAGTGCATATCTTAATTGTTAAATCATTCTGTGAAAGTGACGGGTTATATATCGTTCCTTCGGTTTTTATTCAAGGGACAATGATAGTAAACGGTCACGATCAGTCGAACCACTCTGCTTTGTACCCTTACTAGTCTATTCAGTAGACTAACCCACTAACTTTGTTCTCTGCATGTGGGCTGGTGTCATCCATTCGATTCGGCACATCAGGAGTTGATTCTCGGAGTTTAAGTAACCTATTGAAGGATAAGAAGCTTGTAGACGAAGAATTAAAAGTCAGTGTTTTAAGTTGTTAAGTGTTTTAAGATTGTTAAAGTGTTACTTCAATGTATCTTCATAATTTAGCCATGTTATAAGTTGGCTCTTTAAAGTCTTCTGTTGTGTAATTTAAAGTCTTCCGCTGTTTAATCTTTCCATTATTATGTAATTATGTTATGTATTTAAGCTTAATTGTTCTGGAAAAGCCTGGGGTGACTTTGGACGGTAAAGTCTGAGGTCACTGGCATGTAATATCTCCGGTATAAATTGGGGGTGTTACAGTTATGGTATCAGAGCAATGGTTTTAAAATTATTGGCCTATTGTTAGGTTTGAGAATTTTCGAAAATTAATTTTGAAACTGTTTTCGAACCTAGTTTATATTTAAAAAGAAATTTTGAGAATTTCAATGTTAAGAGTTATAAGTAACTCGGTGATTTAATATTAAAGGATTTAGCATTTTGAATTTCAAATGCTATTCATAAATTGGTTTATAAAAGTGTTGTGTTATAAGCAAGTTTAAAGGTCTGAAGTTTGAAATAAGGTTGTTAATAAGTGTTGAATTTCTTAGGTTTTGATAGTGACAAACATTCAACTAATCTGGGTACTAAGTGTTTCATGAACAAAGACAGTTGTCTCAGGGAACCATTGCAGCGAAGGATCGAAGAGGGAACAAAGCTCTGTTCATGTGCTTTGTTACCTCTGAAGGACCAACAGCGTCGAACAAGATCGAAGCTGCGAATGGAAAGAAGAACCCAGCGTGCCATTTATGGAAACAAATCAAACGCAGAATCATGCACGCGGTCAAGGATGAATGACTTCGGCTCCAAGGATCAAGCCGATTCGAGAAGATATGGAGAGAGAAGCCCGATTGTGTTATCTTAGGAAAACCTTCCTAAGATAAGATAATTGGAGAGAGAGTACTCTATCTTATCCAAATATATTAATTTACGGAATCCTTCCTTCAAATTAATATAGACGGCTGGGATATTATTCCCTCTACAAAATCATATCTTCATGTTGCCTAATTTGGATAAATCTTATCTTGTTACACTTAGGGTTTGCCGAGTTGTATTTAATAGAGATGTGGATTCATTTCTATGTAACGACGACGACGGAAAATAGAGAGAACGAAAAGAAAAAAGAAAAGAAGTGAGGTGTGTGTAAGTCTTTGAGGGTTGAGTTTGATTCATTGTTGTAGAAGAGGTTTCGAGTCTAGCTGGTTGTTTATATGTCAAAGTCCAGGATACAAGTGTAATCAAGCAAGAAATCAATAAGACAAGTACACACTTCAAAATCCTCTCAAGCGAAAGCTTGAAGGTAGTGGTTTTTCCTTGAGAAGTTAGTTTTGCTAATCAGGATTTCCACTATATATCGTGAGTTCGTTCGTTATCTTTCCTGCTATATTTATCCGCTGCAACTTCTGTGGGAACAAAGATTTTGTTCCCTCAGACGTAACTCTAACGATCCAACAATTGGTATCAGAGCCTGGTGCTCTAGATTGTTTGTTTTAGTTACAGATTATGCAGGAAAGATGTCGTCAGGAAATGCCTTGGATAGAGACTCTCAAGAAGGTGATGTAGATGTGGCTCTCATCACTCAAGCCATGAAGAAGATATGGTCTCAAAGCAAAGGCACTAAAGGTTCGATCATGGTTCACAATGACATGAAGAAGGTTGTCTGCTCTCACTGCTATGACAACAGACACTTCGCAAAAAGGTGCCTCAACAAAGCGGTAGGTTCTTCTCAGGTCTTCAACGAGGAACAAACGAGGATTGCGAAGTGGCGTGACTGCAGCTCAGATGATGAAGCATCTCCTCTCTCAAAGGATATTTGCTTGATGAGCTCAAAAGGTCACAACGTATCAGAAGGTGGTTCTCATAAATCCGAGGAGGAAGCAAGGAAAGGCTCTTGGCACCTTGACAGTGCATGTTCAAGTCACATGACAGGGAACAGTGAATGGTTCACTTCTCTTCAGCCAGCCTCAGGGGCATCGATAACTTTTGGAAACAAGAGTAAGGGTGAGGTTTGTGGTATCGGTATGGTAAGACTCTCTAAACACATCATTGTGAATAATGTGAATCTAGTGAATAATCTCAAGTTTGATCTGTTTAGTATGGGTCAACTATGTCAAAACAGAAAAAATAGGGTAGTCTTTACCACTGATGATTGTCATGTTGAGTGTCTAAGTACATGGAAAATCTTACTCAAAGGGATATGCGACAACAATGTCTATAAGGTCGACCCTGCTTTCATCCCTGACAAGGACCTATGTCTGTCGTCTATTGCTGAGACGACAGACTTGTGGCACAAACGCTTTGGACATGCTAGCCTTCAACTCCTATCCAAACTTCATAGACAAGAGTTGGTGAATGGCCTTCCCAAGTTTGAAGCAATGAGAAGTGACGTGTGTGACGCATGCATTAAAGGAAAACAAGTGAGGTCTTCCTTCAAGTCAAAAAGGGATGTAAGTATAACACGTCCTCTGGAATTAGTCCACATGGATCTTTGTGGGCCTATGCACACGAAGAGCCGTGGGGGAAATGCATATGTCTTTGTTATTGTTGATGACTATTCCAGGTACACATGGACTCTATTTATCTCCACAAAGGATGAAGTGTTCGCGGAGTTTGAGTCCTGGCTTAAGGCAGCCGAAAGGAGCACTGGACATTCCTTGGGGTCTATTCTCACTGATCATGGAACTGAATTCGAGAACTCTCAGTTCCTATCCCTCTGTAGGAACAGAGGTATCAACCACAACTTCTCTGCTCCCAGGAACCCACAGCAAAACGGTGTTGTTGAAAGAAAGAACAGAACTCTGGAAGAAATGACGCGTACTCTTCTCATCTTAAATGGCCTTCCAAGGAGTTTCTGGGCCGAAGCCTTGAATGTTGCGTGCTACGTTCTGAACAGAGCAACCATCCGTCCTCTTCTGAACAAAACTGCCTATGAGCTTCTGAAGGGAAGGAAACCTAATGTGTCTCATTTGCGCACATTTGGTTGTAAGTGCTTCGTCCACAACAACGGGAAAGATTCTCTTGGGAAGTTTGATCCCAGAAGTGATGAAGGAACTTTTGTTGGATATTCACAGCAAAGCAAGGCCTACAAAGTTTTCAACAAGAGAACCAGAAAGGTAGAGGAAAGCGTTCATGTTGTATTTGATGAAACTGTTATGGCTGGTAACAATATGCAGGAACTATCAGGCAACATCGAGCTTTCCGAAGATGATTTCTTTCAGCTTGTAGATAGCAATGTCAGCGGTGGGACCTCTGAAGATCAAGAAACTCAAAATGATCCCTCTATACCAAGAACTCCCAATTCCGCCAACTCAGGGGGCAATGAAGAAAATGCTTACCCCCCTGATGTATCTCAGGCACCTCAGGGGGAACAAAGCCCAAGTCACGGCACAGCGGAGCCCTCTGAGGACTGCCCTTCTGCTGAAGGAACGAGGGATGTCAATCCTAACGCTAATGGCACAGGAGGTGAAGGCTCAAGTGCTGGGAACGCTGATTCAGAGGAATTCGACATCAACAATCTCCAAGTTCCAAACTACCAGCAAAAGTGGGCTCATCCAGTCAAGCTAATCATCACTGACTATAGAAAGGGAGCACCTCAGAGCACTCGTTCCTCCCTACAAAATTTATGTGCTTTTAATGCTTTTCTCTCTTTACAAGAACCCAAAACTGTAGGAGAAGCATTGAAGGATCCTGACTGGATAAACGCCATGCAAGAGGAACTTCACCAGTTCGAAAGAAACAAGGTTTGGCGGTTAGTTCCTCATCCAAGGAACAGAACAGTGATTGGAACCAAGTGGGTGTTCAGAAACAAGTTGGATGATCAAGGTCAGGTCACAAGGAACAAAGCTAGGCTGGTGGTGAAAGGTTACAACCAGCAGGAAGGCATCGACTATGATGAGACCTTTGCTCTTGTTGCCAGGTTAGAAGCAATAAGACTCCTAATTGCGTATTCTTCTTTCCATGGGTTCAAGCTGCAACAGATGGATGTCAAGACTGCCTTCTTGAATGGAGTTCTTAAGGAGGAAGTATACGTGGAGCAAACACCCGGCTTTGAGGACACCACTCAACCTGACCATGTCTACATTTTAGACAAAGCTCTGTATGGTCTCAAGCAAGCCCCGAGGGCCTGGTATGAAAGGCTCTCACAGTTCCTTCTGACACACGGATACGTTCGAGGAAAGGTCGATAAGACTCTATTCCTGTTGAAGGAAGGGAAGCATATTCTGGTGGTCCAAGTCTATGTGAATGATATCATCTTTGGATCCACTGATGATAAACTGGTTCAGAAATTCTCTAAGCTGATGGCCAGTGAATTCGAGATGAGCATGGTTGGAGAACTCATGTTCTTCCTAGGTCTGCAAGTCTCTCAGGGAGATGAGGGAACCAAAGTGCACCAACAGAAGTATCTCAGGGAGTGCGTCAAAAAGTTTGGTATGAATGATGCGAAACCCTTCACCACTCCCATATCTCCAAACAATCCAATGGGAAAAGACGAACATGAGCAAGGAATTGATCCATCTCTCTACCGAGGAATAATAGGTTCGCTTCTATTTCTCACTGCCAGTAGGCCTGATATTATGTATAGTGTATGTCTTTGTGCTCGTTTTCAGGCTGATCCCAAAGAGACACATCTCAAAGCAGTGAAGAGGATCCTGAGATATTTGAAAGGAACAGATGATCTTTGTCTGTGGTATCCAAGGGGAGGAAGCCTTGATCTTGTCGGATACACAGATGCTGACTTCACAGGGAACAAAGTGGACAGAAAATCTACCTCTGGAATGGCTCAGTTCCTTGGGCTGTGTCTGGTTTCCTAGGGGTCAAAGAAGCAGAACTCCGTGGCTCTCTCCACTGCGGAAGCTGAATACATAGCCGCTGCTGCATGTTGCACTCAACTCCTATGGCTCAAACAACAACTCAGCGACTACGGTATTCTTCTAAACTTCATTCCCATTCTCTGTGACAATACAAGTGCCATAAATATCTCCAAGAATCCGGTGCAACACTCACGTACCAAGCACATCGAGATAAGACATCACTTCTTACGTGACTGTGTGGAGAAAGGGTTGGTGACAATGGACTTCTGTGGAACTAAGGATCAAATCGCCGACATCTTCACCAAGGCACTAAACAGGGAACCATTCGAACAGTTTCGTATGGAACTAGGTATGATCTCTCTAAACTGACTGTCTACATGTTGTGTTCCCTCGATGATTGGCTAATGTTACATGGTAAAGTGTGAAGGATGAAACATCATGTCCCGGTCTGCATTTATTCTCTTGATCACTAGTTGAATGACCTGCCTAGACTCATGCTAATATTTCACTTATGTGTAACATTTCATGCATGCTCTCTATGCTATCTTGCTAATACATGAATCAGATTTCCTTCGGCCCAAAAGAGTCAACTTGATGCATTGATCCCTCATTATAAGCCCAAATGATTGTTGACTCTGCAGCTTACCTTAGCCATCATATTTGATGCTTCCTATGAGCCCCTCTAATCATTCACATCTGGGAGCCTCTCATTCATGATTACACATTATTAAAAAATTTCATATATGGTTTGTGTGATGCTCTTTGCACCCTCTCTGGTAACATTACCCCCGCATCACATTCTTTTACTTTTTCGGAAAGTCGAGATTACGAATTATCGCCACTGTGGTCTGTGGATAGGGTTCGACTGGTATGTGTGTGATGCTGGCTTACAACTGCCTAAGGAAGGTTCGTGCTCGAAAGCTAATGTTACGTGTGAGAGGTAGTGGGCTCTGAATGAATCCCTGGTGAAAGAAGGCAAGCTGAAGTTTGTGATGTTAAAAAAAAATATGAACATCACAAGACACACAAAGAAGGGAAAAGACGACACTACAAATTCACTCCTCTACAAGTTGAGGCTATGGTGGTTGCTGACGCCAATGAGGAGCAACAGCTCTGAGTGGGAACAAAAGATGAATTCCATTGCTAATCATACTTCTGCTCTAGCTGCTGGCCCTAGTGGTTCTTAATTCGTACTTCTCTGGCTAACCCACACCTCTTTTGTTCCCTGGCACATCTACTCCTCTCTTTTCGTACTTCCTTGTCTCTGATTCTTGTGTTTGCACTGACTGGCATGTTGATCATGAATGTTATCCTTGCATATCGTGTTGTCGTCTTAACATGCTGTCTGCGTTCGTGTGTTTCAATCTACTGCGATTGAGAATGATGTTCATCTGGCTGTTATCTTTCATCTCTAACTCTTCACTGTGTTTTTGATGATGCCAAAAGGGGGAAAATGACAGGTAGCTTTGGTTGAGGGGGAACAGCACATGGTTTCATATGTTGCTGTGTTGAGGGGGAACTATTATGGTCTTGTGTGGAGAACATTTCCCCATACAACTGTCTTTATCTCGTATGTATATGCTTTATTGTCAAGGATGTTTGTCACCATCAAAAAGGGGGAATTTGTTGAATTCCTTAGGTTTTGATAGTGACAAACATTCAACTAATCTGGGTACTAAGTGTTTCAGGAACAAAGACAATTGTCTCAGGGAACCATTACAGCGAAGGATCGAAGAGGGAACAAAGCTCTGTTCATGTGCTTTGTTACCTCTGAAGGACCAACAGCATCGAACAAGATCGAAGCTGCGAATGGAAAGAAGAATCCAGCGTGCCATTTATGGAAACAAATCAAACGCAGAATCATGCACGCGGTCAAGGATGAATGACTTCGGCTCTAAGGATCAAGCCGATTCGAGAAGATATTGAGAGAGAAGCCCGATTGTGTTATCTTAGGAAAACCTTCCTAAGATAAGATAATTGGAGAGAGAGTACTCTATCTTATCCAAATATATTAATTTATGGAATCCTTCCTTCAAATTAATATAGACAGCTGGGATATTATTCCCTCTACAAAATCATATCTTCATGTTGCCTTATTTGGATAAATCTTATCTTGTTACATTTAGGGTTTGCCGAGTTGTATTTAATAGAGATGTGGATTCATTTCTATGTAACGACGACGACGGAAAATAGAGAGAACGAAAAGAAAAAAGAAAAGAAGTGAGGTGTGTGTAAGTCTTTGAGGGTTGAGTTTGATTCATCGTTGTAGAAGAGGTTTCAAGTCTAGCTGGTTGTTTAGATGTCGAAGTCCAGGATACAAGTGTAATCAAGCAAGAAATCAATAAGACAAGTACACACTTCAAAATCCTCTCAAGCGAAAGCTTGAAGGTAGTGGTTTTTCCTTGAGAAGCTAGTTTTGCTAATCAGGGTTTCCACTATATATCGTGAGTTCGTTCGTTATCTTTCCTGCTATATTTATCCGCTGCAACTTCTGTGGGAACAAAACTTTTGTTCCCTCAGACGTAACTCTAACGATCCAACAATAAGTGGTTTCAAACTTCTGCAAGCTTCAAGTGTCACTTATTCCTTAGATCCATTCTTAGGAATATTGTCTATTCTAGGGATTGATGTCATTTAAAGGTTGACATTTCTCCCAGGTTCTCAGTCTTTAGTGAGCAGAAGAATGTCGTTCTTGCAGTTAACAGTGAAAGATAGTCAGACTAATATAAAGTTATTAGTTTGGACCCCTATAATCTGTATCATGACGTATTTGACTATAGTGTCATAATTAAGTTGGATAAGTTCTAAAGTAACGTTATGATTCACCAGAAGATGGTGAACACAAGGAACACAGCCCATGCTGGTGCTGAACCAAGGTTGATTCTGAGGAGCGCCGCTAATCAAGGGGAAGAGCGTGAGGCTACTTCTAACAATAACCAGGGAGGCAATGGCCAAGCTCAGGCCAACGCTCCGATGTTGTTTGATGCTGCAGCAATAGAGGCAATTCGAGGAATTGTCATGAAGGCAATCACAGATGTTATGCGACCAGTTGTACCACAAGCACAAGGTGGTCGAGTTCCTCAGGTTATTCCTGAAGTTGAGGAGTCAGTGAAGCAAGTACCTCAGATCATTGTTGCCAGGAACATGGGGACTTACGATCAAGCGTTAAAAGCCGTGAGTTCAATAAGACTCGACAGCTATGACGGTACTGGAGAACCAGTCAGGGTGACCTATTGGTTCTCACATATGGAACGGTTGCTCCGGAACATTAATTGCACTGAGGTTGGGAAAGTGCACATCGCCTCCCTTCAACTCAAGGATGTGGCTAGCGAATGGTGGGAGAGCACCGGTTTGGCTGACCATTTCGAGCTGAATTGGAGCATGTTTAAAACCAAGATGACTGATCGTTTCTTCTCTCGTGCTATGAGGGAGGAGAAGCATAAGGATCAAGCCTCTAATGTTGCGTCATGGTTGTTCTACGTTAGAACAATATGTGGATGCAGCCTTCCAGACAGAAGTCACATTGGAGGTGTCTGCCCTTAAGCGGGAGAAGCAAGTTAAGGGAAAAGGTGGGCAACAGGATCGCCAGGTTGGTTCATTCAAACGACCGGCATCGCCTACCAAGTTTGAGAAGTCTGGTCGTGCTAAGACCGAGACAATTCAGTCTGACTCTGCCAGAGGCTCAGGTTGGAGCAGCGGAGTAATTCAGTGTCATAACTGTGGTGAAGTTGGGCATAAAAGTTTTAATTGCCAAAAGGACAAGAGAGTATGTCATAATTGTGGAAGAGAAGGCCACATAAAAGCCTACTGCAGACTGAAGGGTCAGGGACCAATGCAGTCGTACCAGGCGTCAAATGTTGGAGGTGGGCAGAACCCAAGGCCAGAAGTATCTGCTCCTGAGCAATCTATGGCTCGTAATAAAGGCAAGGCGCCTATGGGGTCTTTAGGCCAAGGGCAACGACTCTTTGTAATGAGCCAAGCCGACGAAGAAGAAACCTGATCCATTAAGTTGTAATTGTGTTAAGTCTTTCTTTAAGATTAAGGAGTAACGACGTGTGTCGGTAATCTCCGTAGCATTGTGATCTGTCTGGGCAACTTTTGACAATTAATGTAATGTTTAATGACATGAAGTGTTTCTTTGTTTTGGAAATTTCTGAATGCGTTATCAGTATGGATTAGTTGTTCATACAAAACCCCGTAAGTGTCGAGAACAGCTTATGCCAAGTAAGGATAAAGAATGTCGGACTTATGGTGGTGGAGTATTATGGGCAACGTAGATGTTCGTCCCCTATAAGGTTAATCGGAAAGTCGACTCTGTTGTTTAAATCTAAATCCTTTCCTAAGATTCTTCTTCATACATAGAGTATGTCATCTACAAGGCTAGGTGCAACTCTTTGAGGAAGATTAAGTTGTGGAGTTGTTGTGCTAAGAAGAAAGGTTGCAGTTAAGGATGGGATATGTTGATGATCCCGATGTATTAAAGATTCAGTATGAAGGATTGTCTTTATACATCTAAAGAGTACAGTGGTAAGCGTTATCTCATACGCTGAGTTCTTCCGAGATTTCTTAAGGAAAGGGAATGAACTTGTAGAGCTTTGTTCGGAGAGATCAGGAGCTATCTCTCATGTGTGAGTTTGTGCCATAAGCTTTGAGGAGGATGAATCATTTTCAGTATGATGTCCTAAGGAATTAAGAGTAATATCTCATGTAATCCATTTCAAGGATGAAGTGATTGAAGATGTTGGATCCAGGTGGTAAGATTGGTTTCGAGGCAGTGTCCTCATTGGCTTCCTGCAAGTTTCGGGGTCGAAACTTCTTTTAAGGGGGAGGTGATGTGATACCCCGTAATTCTGTAAGGATTATTTTGGGAATTTTTGGAATTTTCCCGAACACCCGTTTAGTACGTCAGATTTAATTCAGAAAGTTGGAGGCATTCTGTGATGTGCTCTATATCTGTAATATTTTTCTCAGTGAAATAAAATACAGACGACGTACTTTGGATTTTAATACTCGTTCGTGTACGATTATTTTTATCCCGGTTTAAGACGACGTCGTCCAAAAGCTGAGGAGGGCGAAGCCACGGTGGTGGCGACCGCCGCAGTTAAGGCGGCGCCCGCCGTTAAGGGCTCGAGGCAAATAGTAGCCTCGTCTTCTAGCTGGGCGCGACGACCAGAAAACGGCGCCCGCCGCGCTTTTGCGGCGCCCGCCGTAAGTGCCCGCCGCAGGGTATTTGCAAGGCGGCGACCAAGGGAATTACGGCGCCCGCCGTTTCCTAGTGGGGGCGTAGCCCTGTGGTCGTCTGACAATCGCCGTTTTAGCCCCGCCACGACACCCTCCTAGCCATCATTGTGCTCCCTCGATCTGTGGCTATAAAAGGAGAGGCTTAGGGGTCGGATTCGAGCTAAAATCAGAAGCTTCAATCCCTCAAACTAGTCTCGTCGGAAAAGCTTGCCCTCGCCGGAGTTCTTTGGAGTGATCGCCGGTGTAGTGTGGTGTTGTTCTAGTGGCCCTTGTGAAGCTTTTGGGTAGCCTTTGAAGGTTAGAACCCAAAGCAAGTCGAAAGGAGGCCAAGTCGTGTGCCATTTGGTGAGTCTTTCTCGCCGTTCTGTTTCTGGGCTCTTCACGGCGCCCGCTGTGTTCATGGCGGCGACCGCCGTGATGAACACGGCGCCCGCCGCCAGAGGCCAGAATGCCTCTTTGGCTTTTGGCTTTGGTGGTCGTCGTCGAGGCATGTTTCTTTCGATTTCTTTCGTAGTTTTTAGATTCATATTGTGTTTATGTCGGATCTAACTTAGGGTTTCTCTTGTGGGTCGACTCGGAGGTTGTTGTGCTGTCGGAGCTATACCCGTGTCGAGCCCGGTATTCCGTCGTCGTTAGGCTTGTTCCAACTCTGTGGATTAAGGCAAGTGGCGGTTCGCTCTTGCTTAATCATTCCATGTTTCACTAATTATCAATTATTTAATTGTTAATTAAATTGGAGTGAACTGTTGTTTTGCTTGGGAACTAACTTCATAAATAAACGTGATTAAAGTAATGTTATGATAGGTTGTATATCTGTTAGAACAACGCTATCATATGTGATAATTACCGTGATGGTATTGTTGTGAAATTAATCTTAATACTAGAATAGCATGTGGGTTAATAGGAAAAACTAATCCAAGTAAGGATCAGCCGTTTCTATTGTCTCTATATTTAAGTTGATTGCCTGGATGGCTTTAATGTGAATAATTGTTGTGTTAGACTGTTTAGTTAACACGAGTGTTCGTAGGAACGCTAATCCAAGTAAGGATTAGTCGTTTCTTTATAACTTAATGTTCGTAGGAACGCTAATCCAAGTAAGGATTAGTCGTTTCTTTATAACTTAATGTTCGTAGGAACGCTAATCCAAGTAAGGATTTGTCGTTTCTTTAAATCGTAATACTCCTCGGGTTAATTTCCGGATAATAATTTAAGGGTCATGACCTATGCTTCTTATCCACCGTTAAGGATCTGAAGTGTTTTAAGCGCCTTGCTAGCGCTAGTGGATGAGCTCAATAGCAGTCCTGTGTATTAAGCACTTAGCTAGTGCAATTGGGGTGGACGTAACTGTCATCCTGTAAATTAAAGTGTAAGCATTGTGGCAGTGTAATCTGGGTGAACATAAGATCACCCTGTGTAATAATAACTCCGTTGTTCTCGGAATAATATTAAGTCTCGTGTGTGCGTTTGTGTGTTGTGTTAATTTGGGTCGACATGATTGTCACCCTGAGAATTAAGCTTTGTGCCGCTCTTAATAACATTAACGTGTTTCAGTAAAGTGTGTTTGGTAATTAAATAAGATATGTGCCCGAGTGCACATGATTAATAAACCTTCGGCGAGTAGTGCAGCTAAGTTATAGTGCAGCTAGGAAAACTCGTCTCGACTTTGATCATAGTACGTTCTCTTTTCAATCTGGATTCGCTGTATGCGATGAGGTTGGTTGTGAACTGAAGCATCTCAGTCAACTTTTAAATCATTTATGTGTGTAACTTTAATTTTCCCTAGCAGTTGTCATAATTTCCTATAAGGCTCATTTCAGTTGGAGTCTTCTCTTCAGTGCATATCTTAATTGTTAAATCATTCCGTGAAAGTATCGGGTTATATATCGTTCCTTCGGTTTTTATTCAAGGGACAATGATAGTAAACAATCACGATCACTCGAACCACTCTGCTTTGTACCCTTGCTAGTCTATTCAGTAGACTAACCCACGAACTTTATTCTCTGCATGTGAGCTAGTGTCATCCGTTCGATTCGGCACATCAGGAGTTGATTCCCGGAGTTTAAGTAACCTATTGAAGGATAAGAAGCTTGCAGACGAAGAATTAAAAGTCAGTGTTTTAAGCTGTTAAGTGTTTTAAGATTGTTAAAGTGTTACTTCAATGTATCTTCATAATTTAGCCATGTTATAAGTTGGCTCTTTAAAGTCTTCTGCTGTGTAATTTAAAGTCTTCCGCTGTTTAATCTTTCTATTATTATGTAATTATGTTATGTATTTAAGCTTAATTGTTCTGGAAAAGCCTGGGGTGACTTTGGACGGTAAAGTCTGAGGTCACTGGCATGTAATATCTCCGGTATAAATTGGGGGTGTTACAGCAACATCTTCATCACCATCTTCATCTTCATCTTCGACTTGGGACAAGTCAAATGCCTTTTCCACTTTTAAGGCAATGCTCTTCGCCTTCTCCTCTCCCTTCTTGTTCAGCTTGTGATTATAGACAGAGGCGTTGCTTTCCAGCTTAGCAACAACCTCTTCCATGGTAAGAGTTTTGACATCTGTCTGAGAGTAGAGAGCAAGAGCAATGGCATCCCACTGAGAGTTGAGGCCTTGCATGAAGTGGTGAGTCAGCTTCCAGTCTGGCATTGCTTCACCAAGGAACTGAAGTTGACCAATTAGCCCCTGGAATCTGGAGTAGTACTCCTGAATGTGTTCATCTTTTCCTTGAGAGACTTGGTCGTACTCCTTTATCAGAGAGAGAATCTTGTTCTTCTTGGCATCTTCATTTCCTTGATGAAGGCGTTTCAAGGCATCCCAGATCTCCTTGGCAGTCTTATAGCTCATGATTTTCTTGAGATCGGAGGGAAGAAGAGCCATGTGAAGGATCTTCTTGGCCCTGTTGTTTTTCTCCAACTTCTTCAAGTCATCATCGGTGTAGTCGACCTTTGGTTTTGGCTTCGTCTCATCCTTCTCATTTTTGATAGCCAAAGGTCCAACTTCAATGACTCTCCAGATTTGTCCATCAAGGGAACAAATGTGGGACTCAATTTGCTCCACTCACCAGTCATATTCACCGGCCTTCAGAATTGGTGGCTTCCAGAATGAATCACCGATTGCATTGCTTGACGACGACATCTTTCCTGCAAATTCTGTAACGAAAACAACGTAGAGCACCAGGCTCGGATACCAATTGTTGGATCGTTAGAGTTACGTCTGAGGGAACAAAAGCTTTGTTCCCACAGAAGATGCAGCGGATTAAAAACAGCAAGAAAGATAACGAACGAACTCACGATGTATAGTGGAAACCCTGATTAACAAAACTAGCTTCTCAAGAAAAAACCACTACCTTCAAGCTTCCGCTTGAGAGGATTTTGAAGCGTGTACTTGTCTTATTGATTTCTTGTTCGATTACACTTGTATCCTGGACTTCGACCTCTAAACAACCAGCTAGACTCGAAGAATCTTCTACAACGATGAATCGAACTCAACCCTCAAAGACTTACACACACCTCACTTCTTTTCTTTCTCTTTTTCGTTCTCTCAGTTTTTCGTCGTCCAAAGCCGTACATAAGAAATGAATCCTCACTTCACTTAAATACAACTCAGATAAACCCTAATCATAACAAGATAGGATATTCTAAAATCGGATTACAAAAGATATGATTTTGTTGGAAGAATAATATCACAACCGATTATATTAATTAAGGAAGGAGTTCCTTAATTAATCCAATCGGAAGGATATTCTTCTTCTCTCTCCAATTGCCTTATCTTAGGAAAGATTCCTAAGATAACACAATCGGGTTTTCTCTCTCCATATCTTCGCGCAATCCGGCTTGATCCTTGGAGCCGAAGTCTTCATCCTTTACCGCGTGTGCTTCTTGATTTGTTTTCTTAATTCAACACGCTGGATTTCTTCTTTCCTTTTGCAGCCTTGATCTGGTCTGTCACTTCAGTTCCTTGAGAGGTAACAAAGCACTTGACAGGACTTTGTTCCCTCTGAGATCTTTTGCTGCCAAGCTCCCTGGGATAACTTCCCTTGTCCCTGAAACACTTGGTACACATATTAGTTGAGTGTTTGTTACCATCAAAACCTAAGGAATTCAACACAACACGAAATAACGGAACGAACGAAAACACGAAACGAATCGAAGGGAAACAAAAGCCAAAGCCATGGCCGTGGATGCCCAAGACACGATCGCGCTTGCTAAGGCAAGCCGCGGTCGCGGTTTGCACATCCACGGTCGCGGAAATCTGGGCAGAGCCGCGGTCGCGGAATTCATCCCCGCGGTCGCGGATCTCCCTTCCGACGTTACCCAACTCGACTTCGAGGCTTACCGATGATGACGCCGCTTGATTCACCACCACAGCAACCAAGGGCTTCACAAGCACCTCCAAGCGAACTCCGGCGAGCACCAAAACACCGGCGACGAGCACAACCTTTCCGGAGACGAACACTTTGAGAGGGAGAGTGATGCGACCCTGGCTAGCCCTACGCCGCTCTACGACGAGCCCTAGACGCCCTAGACCTTGGCGTCACCCTTGGAGTTACTATTATTATATATTTCTATTTTATTAGTTTTCCATTTTGGCATGTTGCCATATTTAGCATTTCCTATTTTGTCTTATGCTTGATTTAGTACTTACTATTTATAGTTATTTCTATTTTGGGTGTGTGCTCCTCTTATGCTTAAGAGGGCCGGCCCATTAGTTAGAATAAGGCCCATTAGGCCAAATTCTTGGCTATATAAGCCTTGCTCTATGTTCTTTATTTGACACGTCAAAGTTAAATCCAAATTATCAAGTTGAGTTTCTCCTTCTTTGGATTCGACGTCAACATATCGCTGCTTCTTTTCCTTTCTTCTAACTTCTCAACCTCCCTTCACCCATTATTGTTCGAAAGAACTTGGTTACTATCAAAGAGACGGCATCAGGCTCGCCTTCTACCACAATCCTACAACAAACGTGGTCCAACCCCCCTGCGGATCGCATCAACTGGTATTCAGAACTCAGCGGTTCAAGGTGTAGTTTTCCATCTCTTCCCTATCAATCTATCCATTATTATCTCCCACCCACCCAACCCTTACATTTACATACACCTACTGTCGTTCCCAAATTGCAATCCACCATTACTGCATCACCGTACAATCATCATTCGGTCATCCCCCTCAACCTTCGTCTTGCAAATTGCCAATTTCCATCCCTGCGTCATCCTTGTTCATAGCATGCGTCATCCCCCACATTCAATCCCATACCTTACGTGACCCTTCCCCTGCCAATTTCCTTTCCGTAGCCGCAAGTTTAATTTCTTAAACCTAGTTAATTTAACCTACTTGCCTTAATTACCCTACACCTAGCCCTCGGCAAGTCAAAAAAAAAAACAGCCTTACATTATTCCATTACCATTTTTTCCCACCCATATCTTATCTTTCCTTATACAAAGCCAATCAAATCCCCCAATATCCAACTTACCATATCTTTCCCGGTGTTTTTGAATTTCAAAATTCAAATTCAAGATCTACCCCCTTCCTTGCCTTAACCGAACCCACTCTCGCCCCCGTGTCTGAGCCCAGCCGCACCCACACTCGGACCCATGCCCGAGCCCTAGTCGCACCCACTCTATGGCCCGATTGTACCCATACTTCGAGCCCAACGAGTGGGACTACGACCCTTGGTTTGGTGGGGTGAGCCCGTACGAGGCGGACCCGGATTGGATTCCGTCGCCTTGCATCCATGCACCACCCCGGCACCGCGTCTACGACTCCATTCCACCGCGCCGCGTCTATGACTCTCCGCCTAGGCACCGATGTGACCAGCCTCGGTACCGACGTGACCCACCTCGGCGCCTCGACTATGATTTCTACCGTGTCTCCGACTCACCGCCCCGACTTCACTACTACGACGCCCCTCTTCGGCACCGCCATGATCTGACGACATGCTATGCCTATGCCCCTGCGTCACCGCCTCTGTGCACCGTCGTCACGTCGGCACCAAGATCGGTGACTCTGCCTCCGGAATTGTCTCCCGCACCAGCGCCCGCGCCAGTTTCCCCACCCGTGGTCGCATACTCCGCTACTCCACCACCTATGGTCCCACCACCGGTCGAGCCACAGGCCCTCGTATGCGCGCCCGCTGTCGTCTATGCACCCGTTGTCTTTAGCGCGCCCACTGCCGTTAGCGCACCCGCTTCTGTCAGCGCGGTCCCTGACGTGCCCAACGCGCTCACCACCAGCGCGCCCCTAGAGGTGCACACCGCGCTTGTCTGCAGCGCGCCTTTGCCAATCGTCCCGCCCGCTCCCGCATCCGATCCACCACTGCTGATATTTGAGATGCCGAGCGTCGGATCGGTACACCTCCAGGATACAGTGCTCTTGTTTGCAGATCGCATGTTTTCCTTAGCCTCCACCAGCTCGAAGCGAGGACGCTTCGAATCCAAGGGAAGGAGAATGATGCGACCCTGGCTAGCCCTACGCCGCTCTACGACGAGCCCTAGACGCCCTAGACCTTGGCGCCCCCCTTGGAGTTACTATTATTATATATTTCTATTTTATTAGTTTTCCATTTTGGCATGTTTCCATATTTAGCATTTCATATTTTGTCTTATGCTTGATTTAGTACATACTATTTATAGTTATTTCTATTTTGGGCATGTGCTCCTCTTATGCTTAAGAGGGTCGGCCCATTAGTTAGAATAAGGCCCATTAGGCCGAATGCTTGGCTATATAAGCCTTGCCCTGTGTTCTTTATTTGACACGTCAAAGTTAAATCCAAATTGTCAAGTTGAGTTTCTCCTTCTTTGGATTCGACGTCAACATATATCTGCTTCTTTTCTTTTCTTCTCTTCTAACTTCTCAACCTCCCTTCACCCATTATTGTTCGAAAGAACTTGGGTAGTATCAAAGAGACGGCATCAGGCTCGCCTTCTACCACGATCCTACAACAAATGTGGTCCAACCCCCCCTGCAGATCGCATCAACTGGTATTCAGAGCTCAGCGGTTCAAGGTGTAGTTTTCCATCTCTTCCCTATCAATCTATCCATTATTATCTCTCACCCACCCAACCCTTACATTTACATACACCTACTGCCGTTCCCAAAGTGCAATCCACCATTACTGCATCACAGTACCATCATCATTCGGTCATCCCCCTTAACCTTCGTCTTGCAAATTGCCAATTTCCATCTCTGCGTCATCCTTGTTCATAGCCTGCGTCATCCCCCACATTCAATCCCATACCTTACGTGACCCTTCCTTTGCCAATTTCCTTTCCGCAGCCGCAAGTTTAATTTCTTAAACCTAGTCAATTTAACCTACTTGCCTTAATTACCCTACACCTAGCCCTCGGCAAGTAAAAAAAAAAACAGCCTTACATTATTCCATTACCATTTTTTTCCCACCCATATCTTATCTTTCCTTATACAAAGCCAATCAAATCCCCCAATATCCAACTTACCATATCTTTCCCAGTCTTTTTTTGAATTTCAAAATTCAAATTCAAGATCTATCCCCTTCCTTGCCTTAACCAAACCCACTCCTGCCCCCGCGTCTAAGCCCAGCCTCACCCACACCCGGACCCATGCCCGAGCCCTAGTCGCACCCACTCAATGGCCCGCTTGTACCCATACTTCGAGCCCCGACGAGTGGGACTATGACCCTTGGTTCGGTGGAGTGAGCCCGTACGAGGCGGACCCGGATTGGATTCCATTGCCTCGCATCCATGCACCACCCCGGCACCGCGTCTATGACTCTATTCCGCCGCGCCGTGTCTATGACTCTCCGCCTAGGCACCGACGTGACCAGCCTCGGTATCGATGTGACCCACCTCGGTACCGACGTGACCCACCTCGGCGCCTCGACTATGATTTCTACCGCATCTCCGACTCACCGCCCCGACGTCACTACTACGATGCCCCTCTTCGGCACCGCCATGATTCGACGACGCACTATGCCTACGCCCCCGCGTCACCAACTCTATGCACCGTCGTCACGCCAACACCAAGATCGGTGACTCCGCCTTCGGACTTGGCTCCCGCACCAGCGCGCGCGCCAGTTTCCCCGCCCATGGTCGCATACCCGCTACTCTACCACCTCCCGTCCCATCGCCAGTCGAGCCACAAGCCCTCGTCTGCGCGCCCGTTGTTGTCTACACACTCGTTGTCTTTAGCACGCCCGCTGCCGTTAGCGCACCCGCTTCTGTCTGCGTGGTCCCTGACGTGCCCAACGCGCTCACCACCAGCGCGCCCCTAGAGGTGCACACCGCGCTTGTCTGCAGCGCGCCTTTGCCAATCGTCCCGCCCGCTCCTGCATCCGATCCACCACTGTTGATATTTGAGATGCCGAGCGTCGGACCCGTACACCTCCAGGATACAGTGCTCTTGTTTACAGATCGCATGTTTTCCTTATCCTCCACCAGCTCGAAGCGGGGATGCTTCGAATCCAACCGAGGGAGAATGATACGACCCTGGCTAGCCCTACGCCGCTCTACGACGAGCCCTAGACGCCCTAGACCTTGGCGTTCCCCTTGGAGTTACTATTATTATATATTTCTATTTTATTAGTTTTCCATTTTGGCATGTTGCCATATTTAGCATTTCCTATTTTGTCTTATGCTTGATTTAGTACTTACTATTTATAGTTATTTCTATTTCGGGCGTGTGCTCCTCTTATGCTTAAGAGGGTCGGCCCATTAGTTAGAATAAAGCCCATTAGGCCGAATGCTTGGCTATATAATCCTTGCCCTATGTTCTTTATTTGACACGTCAAAGTTAAATCCAAATTATCAAGTTGAGTTTCTCCTTCTTTGGATTCGACGTCAACATATCTCTGCTTCTTTTCCTTTCTTCTAACTTCTCAACCTCCCTTCACCCATTATTGTTCGAAAGAACTTGGTTACTATCAAAAAGATGGCATCAGGCTCACCTTCTACCACGATCCTACAACAAACGTGGTCCGACCCCCCTACGGATCGCATCAGAGAGAGAGATTGATCTGTGAATGGTGATGGAAGAGCTCGATTTTGGGCCCTATTTATAGGGTGAGGAGGCAACTCCCCTACTAATTATGAGGGAGAGCAACCGGTCAGGCTCCCTTAACCCTCCGCTCGGAGAAAATGCGGAGCAACAGATCGTCGGCAAGTGGAAACGACGAGGAAGAAGATAGGAGAACTTCTGCAGTCGCGGATTGGGCGCGATTGCATTTCTTAGCCTTTGGTAGCGGGTCTCGATCGGGGACATGCTAAATTATATTTTTAGCATTCCCTAATTACTTTATGACCTAAAATCTTATTAACGTATAATATTTCGTTCAAAAAGATTATTACAGAGATTACAGAAATTGCCCATCACATCATTCTTATAGAACGACAGTTTGGGACTTTTAGGGGTTATTACACATTTTGCGTGATCAAGGCCATTGGAGATAATACCTATCAACTAGAGCTCACAGCCGACTATGGAGTCCATGTGTCTTTCAACGTGGCCAACTTGACACCTTATTTGGAGTCTGAGTTTGATGATGGTGAAGCGGGGACACTTCACATCCAAGTGGGAGAGGGTGATGCGACCCTGCCCTCCATGACGGCCACAGAGGAGGAACATGCCATAAGCCTACGCTCACAAGGTCCAGTGACAAGATTAAGAGCCAAGGCCATCGCCGACGCCGTGCAATCTCTCATCGCTCGTGTCATCGCTGGCCAAGGCACACCCGAGACCGAGCCCAAGGTCAAAGTCCTCGCCACCATCGGCATCGCAGAATCAAGCCCATCGCATTCGGCAACAGACGTGCCCACTGACGAGCCCAGACAACCTTGACGTCGCCGCTGCTCCCAGTGTCCGCGTCCCATACCTCGCCGCCACCACGGCGCCTATCCTTAGTTATTTAGAGGTTTATTTGCTAAGTGTTAGACATTGCTATTTTGAGAACATTTCTGTTTTTGGTATTTGCTTGTTGTAGTAGTTTCCATTTATAATTGTTTCTATTTTTAGGGTGTGTGCCCCATGTGTGTTGCATGGGCTAGCCCGCTAGGCAAGACTCGGCCCATCCGAGTCTCGCCTCTAGTATTTAAGTCAAACTTTGTCTATTGTTTTATTTACGTCTAAATTTAATCAAAGCTTAAGTTGAGTGTTTATCCTCCTTCCTTTGATCGGACGTCAACCCTATCTCTAACTTCACATCCCCCTTCACTCCGCCGCGACGCTACGGCAACGCTTGATATCCCTCGAGCAAAGTCTATCTTCGCATCCCCTTCACTCTGCCACCGACGCTACGGAAAAGCTTGACCTTCAAGCCATCTATCCAAACCATCGTTCCATCGCCAACCACCCATCGCTTCCCATCGCACCCGCTATAGCACCCAGTCCACCGTTGTCGCTGTCGCTCGCCTCACCGCTCGCGTCATCGACTTCGCCTTTACAATCGCAGTCTCTATCGAACCCGCCATCGAACCCACTCCATCGTCATCGCCCTCGCCATCGTTGTCGTGACACTCGTCGTGACACTCGCCGCCGCCACCGCTGTCGAGACACCCACTCCATCGCCACCGGGTTCGCTTCCAGCCACCACCGTGTCAGTAAACCTCAAAAGTTACTGTTTACCTCGTCACCTCTTTGTCAACCTTTCGTGCAATTCAACAAGGGTTTCCCCAAGGTTTCCACGGCAGACTAGACAAACGAGACTTGTGACTTCTCGCCCAAGACTAGGTCCATCGCCGCCTTGACACTTGACCGTCATCGGAGGGAAGAACACATCACAGGGCCTCTTGGTCTGGGTTCATTCGACCCATATATGCATGCCCAAGGAAACTAGTAGACAGGACATGGTTGTGGTGTCAGGTAATGACACTAAGCTCCCCTCATCTTTCTGTCTCTGTTTCAGTATCTATACTCACCTTAAACCCAACCACCAATAATGAGCAATTTCTCTTATTTGTGTTGGTTCTCATCCCATTGATGTTTCTAGGCTTATACTTACCAAAATACTCGTAACTCAGCTTTCACCCTTCTACAATTTGAGTTTTAAATGGCAATAACCATCATCAATTCCTGACCCTTTTGTCCCACACGAAGTCAACGAAAAAGTTATCTGAGTAATCTCTCGTGCGTACCTATTTATAATACGTTAAATTGTTTAGATAATTTAATAAAAAACTATTTAATTTAAAATAATACATACCTCTTGAGGTTCAATATGCTCAGCACCTAGAACCCTTCTCTTAAAAAAACCCCAAATTCACCACTTTAGGGTAACCCCCATCATCAGCACTAAGGATAAACCACCAACATCATCATCCTCATCAACCCGATCAACCACCATTATAATCAACCTCATCACCGCCAACACCTCCGGGCAAACCCCCCTAACACCTCCAGGCAAACCCCGCCAACACCTCCGAGGAAACCCAATATCACATTACACATCCAGTATGACAAACCAAATGATTTCGATGCTAGTCCAAATTAAGCCTAACACCGGAATGATTGTAGGTTTACTGGTGTGTACACCAAAACAATGAACTCCAAGAATCCATAACCCAAACCCATAGAAGTTGTGTCCAATTCATGCCGGGAATCTTCCATCTATCTTCATCATTTGTGACCTCTCTATGGGGACAAACCCCTAGGCATTCATATCCAGTTCTCCTAGATCTGGTTGTGCCGCACCGCATCCTCTCCGGCCCTGGCTCTATCGGGTCCTTTCAACCCACAATCGAACATATGGTGGCCTTGTTGGCTCCTCCGACCGCCATCGCATATCGGGCTTCAACTTCCAACTATACCACATCATTGTGGGTTAAATCAACAATTCCATGGTGATTTTCTCTCTTCTACTCCTATGTATACACTGCTTGTCCCATGGCAGTCGTGTGTACCCATTTGAGAATCCTGCATCACACCAGATGACCAAAAACTCTTTTGACAAAAGAGGATAAATAAAATAAATTCAAAACCAAGCAAATCACTTCAAGCTAGTGTCTCGACTTTGTGTTGCGCCGGTCCCGTCCTTGTGGCGCTCTGGCCCCACCTCATGTCACTCTGATCCTTCCCTATGTCCGGTCTCGACCTTGTGTCGGCGACCAAAAACTTTGGCTTCTTCTGCAAGCCTTGTCAACTAAAACAAAAAATTAAAACTTTTACTTGATCACTTCCGTTTATGACATTTGGGCCTATATGCCCAGTCTTGGACTTTGGACTTTTTTGGTCCAACTTGTTAATCTGGTTATTAAATGTTAAAAGGAATTTAGATTTTTTCTTTTTTCCTTTTATCAACCCATGTAATAAATTATTAGTTCAGTATTTCACAATATTTTGGATTAATTAAGCTTTTAATCAACCCTATCATAAAGTTATTTGTTTAGGCATATGGCTTCAAAACCAGTACAATCACTATTGCCAAATGACAAGACTAATTGATGTTCTCTTTTCACATTAATTTCCACTCTTGTTTATCTTTTGCGGTTTCGTTCGTTTCAAGTATGGGTGGCAAATTCCTTGTTGTATTTGTGGAGTTGATCTAGGGTAATGCATGAGTGTCTGGTCGTGGTCGTGGTCGTGGTCGTGGCTCAATGAAGATCCCTCTTGTACGAGGAAAACGTCATGGTTGAGGCTCCTGAAGATCCCTCTTTGAAAAGAGGGCAACGTCATGGTAGTTCGTTCAACACTTCCGTAGGAGTTCTCCTGTCTGACTTGTCTGTCGGTGGCGCTTTCTGTCTGATCGTGCTTGCTCACCACTCATTTTAGGTCATTTTAGCTCTATTTTTGTTTTGTTGTAATTTCCATGCTTGTTGTTTTGTTCTTTCTGTCCGGTTTTGACCGGCGCCGATTTATCGGCCTCTCGATCTACCCGACGTTTGTTGGGCCTAGATTCTCCAGAGAAGACGGATCTGTTGGATCGAGCTCAAGCCCACTGCAGATCGGAAGAACAGAGGAAAAGCCTGGAGGAGCCGATGAGACTTCTCTGGTCGAGTATCATCCGACAGAATCGCAAGGATCTCGCCACGCATTTAATGCCCGGATCGCGCAACGGCTGCAAACATTCAAACCACCATAAATCACGGAGGTTTAATGGTGTAATATTCGCCATCACTCCGAGCATTGAAGACGGAATATACGGCCAAGAAGCATAACGGCAACAAGGATTGAAGACTTACCATATGGGGACGACGAAGAAGATAAGAAGCAACACGCACGATTACGCAAAGGAACAAGCATTCTTACTCAGAAAACACACCAGAATAGCACGCTCGCTCTCGACCTAGCTCATTGACGGTTGCTTACGCCAGATCCCTGTCGGTCGCCACTCACAAGTCGCCGGTCGAGTCCCACTCGATCTCTGGTTTTATTATGATAAGTTGTATCACGATTCAGTCTGATTCACACGACATCTAATAAGATCATCACGTTGTTATATATTTATTCTGTGTTTATCTATTTTTGGCTTGGTTTGGATTGTTTTCTATCACCCGATCGACTAATTACCCCGTCTAAGGCGATTTAGCTCATCCGATCTTTTCGCCCCAAAACAATTTGGCGCCCACCGTGGGGCTACTTGCCGATCATCCTTTCGAGACTTTCCAACCATGACTATCGACCCTTCTACCGACAATCAAGAACCACGTCTCAGAGACGAAACCCAAACTACAGAAAACCCAACCGAAAATCCTACTCCAACCCAGTTCCAAGAACTCTCTCAAAAAATGGCCGCCCTTCAAGAGGAACTAGCCCAACAACGTCAAAAAACTAAAGCCCTAGCCGTTTTGTCAACCCAATCCGAAGCCTAGATCGATCTAGGAACGCGCCCGTCCACGGCGGCGTCCGAACACGCCTCGACATGGACAACATCGAGCCAACGCCTCCGAGCGTACGGCGTCCTGGACACACTGAGGGTACGTCTCGAACTCCTTTCGCTAATCCATTTTTGACTAACCATGTCACCTTTTCCACACCGATCGGGTCTGTCGGGCCCCGAATCGACGAACCACAGGTTGCCCATCCACCAGATATCATGGCTCTTTTCCAGCAGACACTCGACCGACATATGAAGACGATCGACGAACGCTTCAATAGGCTCCCAGGAGTCCCGCAACCGATCGAGAGAGAAGCGTCCGGCGGATTCGAAGAATCCCCGTTCATCGAAAAAATCGCAAGGGTCGAGATCCCCAAGAAGTTCCATCTCCCCAACATGGCGACGTTCGACGGCACCACCGATCCAGATGACCATATCTCTCTCTATAAACAAAAGCTAATGGCTGCATCTGTTTCAAGGGAGAGCCGCGAGGCCGTCATGTGCAAAAGCTTTGGCACAACCCTCGCGGGTCCCGTACTAACTTGGTTTATGCGTCTGCCTCAGGGAACGATCGCATCATTCGCGGATCTGGTCAACTCTTTTAAGAGTCAGTTTGCCATCAGTCGGAAGCACAAGAGACAATCGAGTGACCTCTACCGAGTCACGCAAAGGTACAACGAACCTCTCCGAAATTATCTTAACAGGTACAACAAAGAGAAAGTGGGAATTCCCCACTATGACATCACAACGTCTATCGAAGCCTTCCGACAAGGCTTAGTCAAAGACAGCAATCTCTACGACGAGATTACGAAGTACCCATGCAAAAGCTTCGAAGATATTCAGGCCAAAACTATGGCCGAGGTAAGATTGGAAGAGGACCGTGAGTCGCATAAAGCCTCACGCGGACCCGATCCATCAGATCGAAAACATTCCTCCGACAACCGTCGAGATAGACGTCCACATCCCTATTCTCGTACTCGAAACGAACCAAATCAGGTAAACTCTTTCCAAGACAGGTCACAGGAATGGAGAGGCGGTTCTGCGTTGCCTCCCAGAATCCAATCTTATAACTTCAACATTTCCGTATCGGAGCTCGTCAAGAGTTTCGACAAGTATGGAAAAGACGTAAGATGGCCCCGAAAGAGCGACCGACCGGACATGAAGAAGGACATGAGTCGATGGTGCGAATTCCACGGCGACCACAGTCATTCGACCGACGAGTGCATCGCCCTGTGAAAGGAGGTCGCTAGGCTGCTCTCACAGGGGCTCCTACGCGACATCATCTCGGAACGGGCAAAAGCCACCATGGAACGCCGAGATCAGGTAAAACAGAATAAACCCCCATCTCCGGTCCATACAAAAATTGTCAATACCATTTCAGGAGGATCGGACATGTGTGGGAACACGTACTCCGCGGCCAAGCGACACGCCAGAGAAAGCAAAGGCAACAAGCCCGAAGCGTCGGAATTCAAGCCGAGGAGAATTTCCGACCTTCCGACGGTCACTTTCGACGAGTCAGACTCCGACGGGTCGGACGGTCACCACGACGGTCTGGTAATCTCTTTGTCCATTGGAAATTGCTTAATACGGAGAATACTAATCGATACAGGGAGCTCGACAAATCTCTTGACCCTTGACGCTCTTAAGAAAATGGGTTTGACTGAGAACGACCTAATCAAGAAGTCGACCACACTGGTCGGGTTCAGCGGTGAGGTTAAACACACGACTGGTGAAATCATTCTGACCACATACGCTGGAGGAGTCAACCAACAGGTGAAGTTCTTAGTCTTAGACTGCCCGTCTCCTTATAATTGTATTCTTGGCAGGCCGTGGATACACGCTATAAAGGCAGTACCTTCAACATATCATCAAGTTATCAAATTCCCCACTGAATGGGGAGTTCAAGAAATCAAAGGAGATCAAAAGACCGCAAAGGAATGCTATGTCGCTTCCATGAAGAATGCAGTCGAACACAAGACCGCATAGCAATCACAGAACGGCGAAGGACCTAGTCGATACGTTGAACCGGAAATGGAGAAACTCGACGAGATCGCACTAGATCCTTCAAAGCCAAGCCAAACGGTAAGGGTCGGGTCGGATCTGGACGACTCGACCAGACAACAACTTCTCGATTTTCTCAGGACCAATGCCGACTATTTCGCATGGTCGCATGAGGATATGGTCGGAATATCTCCCAACGTTATTACTCATAAATTAAATGTGGATCCATCTCATCCCCCTGTTAAGCAAAAACGCAGGAAGTTCGCTCCCAAGCGGAACAAAATAGTCGACGACGAGGTCAAAAGCTTATTGGAAACAGGAAAAATCAGAGAAGTCCACTATCCTGAATGGCTAGCCAATGTGGTCATAGTCCAGAAGAAGAATGACAAATGGAGAGTTTGCATCGACTTCACAGACCTCAACAAGGCTTGCCCCAAAGACTCGTTTCCTCTACCCGATATCGACGCCATGGTCGACGCCACAGCGGGGCACGAAATGCTAACCTTCATGGACGCTTTCAGCGGCTACAATCATATCCTCATGGATCCTGACGACCAAGAAAAAACAGCATTCATCACCAGCCAAGGTATCTATTGTTACAAAGTAATGCCCTTTGGTCTGAAAAATGCAGGGGCCACATATCAACGACTAGTCAACAAAATGTTCAAAGATCAAATCGGAGACACGATGGAAGTCTACATCGACGACATGTTGGTCAAATCCAAAAAGAAAGAATATCACATAGACCACCTGCGCGACAACTTCGAGGTGCTCAAAAGGTACAACATGAAACTGAACCCTACTAAATGCTCCTTTGGAGTGTCGTCAGGGAAGTTCTTAGGATACATGGTGACACAAAGAGGAGTAGAGGCCAGCCTAGAACAGATCAAGGCTCTCCTCAACCTCTGATCCCCCCAATGTGTCAAAGACGTACAGAAGCTCACAGGTCAGATAGCAGCTCTGAACAGATTCATCTCCAAATCATCCGACAAATGCAAACCCTTCCACGACGCGCTCAAGAAGAACAAGTCCTTTCAATGGACGGAAGAGCATGAAGCAGCATTCCAGAACCTCAAAGAGTACCTAGCCAGTCCCATGTTACTGACCAAACCTAAAGAAGACGAGCCCTTATTCCTTTATCTTGCAGTGTCAGAGTCGACCGTAAGCGCTGTACTGGTCAGAGAGGAGGATGGCAAACAGTCGCCAATATACTACGTCAGTCGGACGCTATTATCAGCCGAAGCGAGGTATTCGTCACTTGAAAAGCTCGTGCTATCATTGGTAACGGCTTCAAATAAACTCAAACTATATTTTGAATCCCATACTATTACTGTTCGCACTAATCATCCCATGAGGAAACCCGAGTTCACAGGACAAATGACCAAATGGGCCATACACCTCAGTGGTTACGACATCGAGTACGAGCCAAGGACAGCGATCAAGTTGCAAGCTTTAGCCGACTTTATGGCTGATTTCAGTCCGACCCTAGAGCAAGAAGCCGCAAAAGAAGCAACTCAACTACTCGCGATAGACGAGACAGGTACATGGGAGCTCCACACAGATGGGGCATCGAACGCAGAGGATCGGGGCTTGGGGTCGTGCTGAAATCACCACAAGGGGACAAGATAGCTCAAGCTGTCAGATGTGAGTGGGATGCAACTAACAACGAAGCTGAATATGAAGCACTCATATTCGGACTCATCCTAGCCCGCGACCTAGGGGTCTGGGAGATCGAAGTCGTTTGCGATTCCTTGCTGGTCGTGAACCAAATACAGGGGTCGTACACTGCCAAAGATACCAGAATGATAGCCTACCTGGAGGTAGCCAAGAAGCTAATTGGACAATTCCAAACATTTAACATCCGACAGGTACCCAGGGACCTTAACTCCCAAGCTGACGCACTCGCCAATTTAGGATCCGTCCTAGACCCGAAAGAATTTCCACATATACCATTGGCCTACATCATGACGCCAGCCGTCCCAAGGACATCCGTCGAGTTAACAACATCACTTGAAGAACTCGTCGCCATGGAAATAGGCGACCGACCCGAAGAGAACATCATCAACGTCGATGATGACTGGATGCTACCTTACATCAGGTGGTTAAAAGACGGCATTCTACCCGACGACAAGACAGAAGCAAAAAGGCTCAAGGTACAAGCACTCTGTTACGATATCATTGATAACATTTTGTACAAAAGATCTGTTACAGGGCTACTCCTACGATGCCTTAAGACTCCAGAAGTCAGACGTATCTTGCAATCGTTATACGAAGGAGAGTGTGGCAACCACACTGGCGGGCGAAGCCTCTCAGGAAAGGCCCTATGAAATGGGTACTATTGGCCAACAATGAACAAAGACGCCATGGAATACACCAAGAAGTACGACGCCTGTCAGCGACACGCACCCGTCCATCGTCAGCCTTCAGAGCTCCTCCATCCGACCCTAGCTCCATGGCCCTTTATGAGATGGGGAATGGACATTGTCGGAAAGCTTCCTCCCGCATCGGGTCAAAGAGTTTTCTTCCTTGCCATGACGGACTACTTCTCTAAATGGATCGAAGCCGAAGCCTACAGAGAGGTAAAAGATCAACACGTTATTTCATTCATAAAACGCAATATCTTGTGCAGATTTGGCGTCCCATCAGAAATCATGTGCGACAACGGTTCCCAATTCATCAGTCATAAGACTCGAGCCTTCTGCGACCAATGGAACATCAAATTAGTCACATCCACACCCCGGTATCCGCAATCCAATGGACAAGCCGAATCCAGCAACAAGATCATTATCAACAACCTCAAAAGACGCCTCACAGGGGCTAAAGGCAAATGGGCAGACGAACTCCCACTTATTCTCTAGTCCGACAGGACTACTCCAAAGAATGCGACCGGGCAATCGCCTTTCTCTCTCGTCTACGGGAGTGAGGCAGTCATCCCGGCTGAGTTACTGGTTCCGACCGCTCGCTGTAACCTTCAGACAAGTGAACAGAACGACATCGAGCTAACACACAATCTTGACACAGCGGACGAGATCAGAGAGAAAGCCCGAGTCAGGATGGTTAAGTTCCAACAACAAGTCGCAAGGAGCTACAACAAGAACGTCTGAATCAAGGCATTCAAGGTCGGAGACTGGGTCCTAAGGAAGACATTCCAGAACACCAAGAACCCATCCGACGGGAAGCTAGCACCACAATGGGAAGGACCTTACTTGATCACCGAAGTGGTCGGACAAGGAGCGTATCAGTTAGAAGACAAAGACGGACAACCAATCCCGAGGAGTTGGAACGCAGCACATCTCATGCTATACCATTTCTGAACCGATAAGGTAAAAACATCACGCAAAACTCTATACATCGCATATATATTGCTACCTATCGCATGCTATCATATATACATTGCCATCTGTCGCATATATACCGCATGCCATCGCATATACATCGCTACTTTCTTTTACATGTCATCATCTGACACTAAGCGAGGATTTCCTCCTTACAAAAACACAAATGCAGAACAGCATTTACAATGGACCCATTCGTTCGCAAATGGATCCTGTCATCCGCATATAGCGCTTACATTTACACGATCGATCGGATTACGGGGAGATGACAACACAGGCACGTCGGCACACCGCCTGCCTTATACAAAACATAAGGTACAACACCTTATTACATTCACGCAATTAAACATAAGGAACAAACACCTTATTATATATTGCTTACCTCACCGGCATAATGTCATGACTAACACATACAAAAACACATCACAGGCCTGCTCTACATATATACATACGGTGAAACCCCACTCGACGGAGCACACGGGTGAAACCGACATACACGACATACTAAACGTCGTCGACAACTTCCTCGAAAGTTCGACGAACATGTACGAAACAAACTAGCATGCAATTCTACATGTAAAAACGCATTTGCAGCAAAATAAAAAGCATTTTTATAAATACGCGACCCACGATGGCGGACGGGTCGCCAAACCACATTGTCTGCCTACACATCTGTAGGACTTCATCAAACAGAAATATTCTGCGACCCGCGATGGTGGACGGGTCGCCAAAACATACATTATCCAAAGGCACCAAATGTCTAAACCCACACACAAGTGGGACAAACAAAGTCAAGCATCGGGAACAATAACGTTACCTTCGACAGAGGCTGGCCCCAATGGGGCTATCTCATCGGTCGGCTTAGCATCGCCAGAATGAGCTTCGTCCTCATCGGCACCTTCATCCACAGCCTCTTCTCCGACGCCGGCTAAGCAGAACAGCTCCTGACCAGGATCACCCTTTGGAAACATGGAGTCCAAAGTCTTCTTCTCTGCCTTCAGGTCCTAGAGCTCATGCTTGCCCTCGTTGAATTCTTCAATCATCTCGATGCGCGATTTCACCGCGTAGAAGGCCCCAACGTCGCCAGCGATTTGACCATCGGCAATCCGAGCCCGCTTCACTTCCTCCTCAACGCTTGCCTGACACTCTTCAAACTCCCTCTGACATGCGACCAACTCCCCTTGACAGCTCTTCAACTCCCTGGTGAGGCGACGCTCGATTTCACGGCAGTGACTCTCCGCTCCCTCTAATTTAGTCTTCAAGGACGCGAGGTCAGACTCTGACTTAGCAGCCCGCTCCTCGGCCTTGGCGACCATCGCCTTGATGCCAGAGTATGCCCCCAAAAGATACTGAAAAGACTGCAAACTCACATGACGACACAACAGACGATCAGAAAACGCGGTCGAACGAAAGAAAAAGAAAAAGGACACAAACAAAAAGACGATTCACCTTCCACGCGGAGCACCCCGCTTCACCAATGCAATCAAGGGGAGAGAAGACAAACACATACTGTCGATCCGCCACTCCGTCAATGGAAACGGACATCCCCCTTCCTTCTCCAGAGAAGAACGTTTGACAAAAAAGAATTTCGACCCCCATCCACGGTCGTTCACATCAGGAGTCAGCACCAAGGGCTTCCGACCACGTCGGATACGCAGTTGCACACGGGAAGAACTCTTCGACCCGATGAAGTAATTATACCACAAAACATCAAAATCAAAACCAGCTCCAGTTTGGACGTTCACGAGGTCTAAAACCCTAAGGACTCTCCACGCCTGAGGCATTACTTGACACGGCACTAACGCCAAAGTGGCCAGAAAATCTCTGACAAGAGAAGAAAAAGGAAATTTGTGCCCTATTCTAAACGGGTACACATAGAAGCAAATCCACCCTTCGTAACGCGCATCGGCCCTCTCGTCTAGATGAGGCAGCCTAGCGATTGTCTCCGAAGGAAAGCCCCCGACTTGGAGGACTTGATCCAGTTCCGCCTCTGACAAAGTGCTAACCAGCGCATCCGACTCCGTCAAGATAAAATGGGGAGGAACTTCACCTTCTCTAGCGTCGGAAAGAGTCTTCGACGACTCAGAAGCCTCAAGAGAAACCATTTCGAGAACAGAGAGGGAGGGGAATCGGAGAGCTATGGCTAGGAAAAATCAGTAAGCTATGACGAGAGAGACCAAGAAACTTACCAGAAGAAACTTGCAAAGGAAGGAGATGAAGACTAATCGTTTCTCCTGCTCAGAATTTATGGAAAGATATCATGACTTGCAGAGACGTCGCGTCATGCCCTAATCACAAGCCACGTCGACCTGTGCAACCGCGCCAGAAAGGATGGTGGAGATCGTGTCCAGAGAAGTTGCCATGGATTTCAGTCTACTTGCCTAAACCGTAAGCCCATAACAACTTGGGGCTATTGTTGGGCCTGGATTATCCAAAGAAGACGGATCAAGTGGATCGAGCTCAAGCCCACTGCAGATCGGAAGAACAGAGGAAAAGCCCGGAGGAGCCGACGAGACTTCTCTGGTCGAGTATCATCCGACAGAATCGCAAGGATCTCGCCACACATTTAATGCCCGAATCGCGCAACGGCTGCAAACATTCAAACCACCATAAATCACGGAGGTTTAATGGTGTAATCTTCGCCATCACTCCGAGCATTGAAGACGGAATATACGGCCAAGAAGCATAACGGCAACAAGGATTGAAGACTTACCATATGGGGACGACGAAGGAGATAAGAAGCAACACGCACGATTACGCAAAGGGGCAAGCATTCTTACTCAGAAAACACACCAGAATAGCACTCTCGCTCTCGACCTAGCTCACTGACGGTTGCTTACGCCAGATCCCTGTCGGTCGCCACTCACAAGTCGTCGGTCGAGTCTCACTCGATCTCTGGTTTTATTACGATAAGTTGTATCACGATTCAGTCTGATTCACACGACATCTAATAAGATCATCACGCTGTTATATATTTATTCTGTGTTTATCTATTTTTGGCTTGGTTTGGATTGTTTTCTATCACCCGATCGACTAGTTACCCCGTCTAAGGCGATTTAGGTCATCCGATCTTTTCGCCCCAAAACAACGTTGTTATGTCAAGTACTTCGAATTCTTTCCTCATCAAAAAATAATTAATATGCTCAGCACCTTCTCCTTGTACCAACTCTCCATCATTCTTTGACATTTTTTTCTTTCAAAAGTCTTTTCGGATGATTTAGATGAGAGTGTGGGGATTTTAAATGTGAGAAAAAATGAGAGTAATGTGGGTTTATATAGCCAAAAATTTCTTCCACATCACCAATCCAATGATAAGAAAATAAACGGTTAGATTGGAGAAAATGTCACACATACGCAAAGTGTAAGCATGCCTTTTTTTTACAGGCAAACAGAAGGCATACCCAAATCATCACAACGGATGATTTTTACAAAAGATTTACAAGATGAAGAAATACTAGAGCTCGAATCTAGAAATCGAATCCGAGATCGTTCCAACTGTGTGTAATCATGTTGAGACAGCAGGTATTCCAAAATAGTGTTGCGTAGGATAATAGGGGAGATGTTCGAATTAGCTAGGAAGTCAGCGGCTTTATTGAATTCTCGGTAACAGTGATGAACCTGGAAATAATCAAAACGGTATAAGTAAGCATGGCTTTTTTGTCCAATTTTCTTGTCCATTTTTCGGAAATCTGTGACATTGTTTCAAATGGTCACACTTGAATTTACCATAAAATCGTAACACCGTTTCATACTTATGTTGTTTGTACATGTAATGTTAGGAGTTTATTTAGCTAAAAAAAACAAGCGTAGCTACTAGCTAGCATTCTATGAGGTTCTTATTGAACCTTTTTTCGGATAAATGTATATTTACACAAGGTGTAAAAGACAAGATCCTATACTCCTAATGAATAACTAGTGTTAATAATAATTGTACTGGAATACATTAAGTACTATTAAATTAAAAACAAGATTCCAAAAGCAAATACTCCGTATATTATTTAATATTTGTCCATTTTAGTCTTTTTCTTTCTTTTCTTTCTGACACAAAAGCCTTTTCCTTTACCTTTTCATTTCTCTCTCCTCTCTCCCATGTCCCCACTTCTCTGCCCCTTCTCATTCTTTTACTCGTCTCTTTAGCTTTTCATGGCTCCACTTCTCTTCTTCTCATTGTGCACAGCCGACCCTCCTTCCGCCTGAATCCGGGGTCTGCGTCGGCAACTTCAGTCTCCCGCCGCCCGGCCGCCGTGAAGGAATTGTGTCATTTAATCAAAAGTGTAATTACTGATTATGAAATGGGACTATTTCTGGAGATATTTAATCCGATGATTTTAGGTAGTCATAGTGTTTTGCTAAAAGTCAACTATGATTTATAGACTATATGTTATAAAGTATGTCATAAAGTCTATTGCTATTATTATCGGATCCTACGAGGTCACACCCTTAGAGTTTGGACTGGATCAGGTTGTTGGGAGACATATTATATAAAGTATATGATATAAAGTTATATAGGATATAACTTGGGAGATAAGGATTGTTAATAATAAAGTGTTATTATTAATAATAAAAGAAATACTTATTTAGGAAATAAGATATCTACACATGGCAATATAAAGGAGGGCTTTTAGGAAAAGCCCATAACCCTAATTCACACCAAGAGTACGGTTTCCACCATCTCCCAAATCTCTCTTGTTCGCCTTGGATCCTCGCTCTAGCAACCGAGTCCTAGGTGATCCAGATTCAAGCTCGGGTGGACCAAATAGAGGAGTCACACGTGAGGCTCTATTCTCTCCATTCCAACAGATTGAAACACGCATCAAGAGGTATTTGATTCTTCCTATCTATGATCTATTTGGTTTATGCATGAGATCCTTGGTTAGATGTTAGGAAAACGTTTCCTGAAATTTCGCTTTACGTATCTAAAATCCCAACAGTGGTATCAGTTGCCTCTTGCATAAATTGATTAGATCAAGTTTAGAATTTTATGTTTTGATGCATGGTCATAATTGTCTTGATTCAAATTAAGTGGTAAATTGATATATAGGTTAATTTGCATGATTAAAATTCTGATTTTAATTGATTGGATTAAATAAGGTTGAAGAACTTTATGAACATATATGCATGTAAAATTGATCTACCCATACTTGATTCATGTGATTTAATTATGCAAGAGATATGATTTTTTGACATATTTTAAATCATTAGATGAAGATATGATTTTCATAAGATGAATCAACTACCCAAATTCTGATTTTTATCTAATTGTTCGGCATCTTCGATGGCTGATTTCATAAGATGATATTATGCTTTCAATTGTTCCTGCAGTGTTGGTCAGCTTTCCAGAATTGATTTTAATAAGATATCATATCTACTTGATTTTATAAGATATCTGCTTTCAATTGTTAAATGCGGCATGTTAACTGTTTTCAATAAGAAATCATATCTACTTTATTTCAATAAGATGATTTTATGCTTTCCACTGTTAACTGCGGCATGTCCCGCTTTAAGGAATTGTACGACTCTCCTACAGTGGCTGGTTCGGGCCGGACCCGGGTCGGCCCGCAGGGGCTGCGTGGTTCGGTGGGAGCGGGTTGGTCCGGGTTTGACTCGGGCGCGACTCGGTCCGGTTGGGTAGATTTGGCGTTTTAGGATTATTTCCTAAACTATAAGATAAGATCTTATTCACCTAATTGGATAATATTTGATATTATCTAAATTACATAATTTCCTAAAAGTTGTTAGGATAGATTCCCACTAGATTTAGACAAGATATTTGATATTTTATCTTGTTTATACATATCTTATCCAATAATGCATTTTAATAATTAATTATGATTACTTCTATATATTACTTTTAATTTGAATTAAGAATTTGATATTAAATTATTTATGTCATGAGATGATTTATTTCATTTAATATGGTTTTATTTAAATTAGTTAAATTGGTTATTACTATTAATTAGATTAATATTATTGATAATAATTGATATTATTATTGCATGCATGTGTTACTATATTATGATATTATTGCTTGCATGAGGTGACTAGTATGGCCCACATTAGGATAGATAAATACGGTCTGCGTACCGTTATGTTTTTCTTGTACACGATCTGCGTATCGTTATGTATTTTTGTAATTTAAATTTCTACAAGAGAGTTTATTGCAATTATATGTAAGACAAGAAGAAGAAGATCCTAAGAAAACAAAAGGATGGAGATCCATGGAGAATACTAAGGATGGAGATCCAAGAGTAACAAGAGCCATGAAGATTAGATCTATAATTTTGGTTTTTAGGGGCCATACTAGGGTCACATTTAATTATTGCATTACTTGAATGCTTTATTTCCCACTTTGCATGCTTGATTGTTTGTTTATGGTATTTTGTTCACTAGTAAATAAACAACCATTGCATGCTTAAGTCCCTTAACAGAATATTGAGATCATGCCTTTCTTCATAACCATGAGGCCCTTGGGATTCGTTGGATAGTTTTCGCCCTAGTGAGGTGTCCTTCCTTGACCTTGGGATAGTGCGGGTATGTCTAATAGGGGCATGCTGTCTTGGTATGGTTACACTCAACAAGAGACCAAAAGGATCAGTTTTGGATCTTGAGGCATAAGGATGAGTCTTACATAAGATGTGGCCATCAACCAAGAATTATAAGGTGTTATAATTAGTAACGGGCTTACTTACCTTGATTACATGAGACTTGGGGAAGTGCCTTAGTACGCTCGAGTTTCATCTAAGATAGGATCTTGGAATCATTTTACTCACAAGGGACAATATAATTGAGTAGAATGTGCAATAACTTACTGTTTATAGTTGGTCTAAATTTTAAGTTCTTGCATGTCAAGCATAATTTATCTGTATGTTTTATTCCGTTTTGTAGTTACTATGTCTTCTGAACACCTCAAATTCACTCTCCGCTCAATTGTTGAGAAAAACCGATTGAACGACAAGAATTTCCTTGATTGGGAAAGGAATCTGAGAATCATTCTCAAGTCTGAGGGCCAAGAGGATGTCCTTGAAACCCCTATCCCAGAGCTGACTGCCACCTCATCTGATGAGGACAAGGCACGTCACAAGAAAATATGCGAACGGCCAATGCCAGTCACTTGCCTGATGTTGGCTGCTATGGAACCTGCTCTTCAACAGAGGTTTGAAGAACAGGATGCCCATACCATTATGAAGAATCTTAGAGATCTCTTCAAGGAACAAGCCAGAATTGAGCGGTACTTGACCCTCAAGTCCATATTACAATGCAAGCTCGAGAAAGGGAAACCAGTTGGGCCACATGTTTACAACATGATAGGCTTGTTTGACAATATGACTCGACTGGGTAACCCTTATAATGTTGAGACAGCTACAGATATGATCGTATACTCCCTACATGATGGATTTGCCCACTTTAGGCAGATGTATCACAAGGGAGCCATGAGCAAGACTCTCAACGAGCTACACGTGATGCTCAAAACAGCCGAGCAAAACGTCATGGTTGACCCTTTGAAGGAAGTTCTAATGGTCAAGGGAAAAGGGTTTAAGAAAGGGCTCCAGAAGAAGCAACATCACCAAGGGAAGGGCAAGCAAGTTGCCCAACCCCAAGGGAACACCCCTAAGGTGAAAGTGGCTGCTGAGCACGATTGTTTCTACTGCAAAGCCAATGGGCACTGGAAGAGAAACTGCCCCAAGTACTTGGAAGACAAGAAGAGGGGAACAGTCTCCACTTCAGGTATTCATGTTACTGAAATCTTATCGACCAAGTCTCATTATTGGGTATTAGATACCGGATGTGGTTCTCACATTATTTTGAATGTGCAGGGACCAATAAATAAGAGACGGTTGCAGAAGGATGAGATAGATCTGCGCGTTGGAAATGGAGCAAGGGTTGCTGCACTTGCCATTGAAGATTATAGTCTACCTCCACCTTCTGGCTTAGTTTTAGAACTTTATAATTGTTATTTTGTTCCTTCTATTACTAAGTATTTGATTTCAATTTCAGTTTTGAACCTTCAGGGTTATGATTTTGTCATTAAGAATTGATTTTCATTTATAAGAATGACATTTTCCATGCTCGAGCCCATATAGATAGTAATGGACTATACATACTGGATATCAAATCTGAAAACTATAACGTTGATCTTCCTACATCCTTTTGGGGATATGCCCTCACCACTAATGCGTTCACACTAAACAGGACTCTGTCACGATCAGTTGACAAGACACCATATGAGATATGGTATGGAAAAGTTCCTAGCTTGTCACTTCTGAAGATCTGGGGATGCGAGGCTTATGTAAAGCATTTACTATCTGATAAGCTAGCACCCAAATCAGACAAATGCTTATTTATAGGTTATCCCAAGGAAACAAGGGGATATTAATTCTACAATTCCGCTGAGAACAAAATGTTTGTTGCTCGGGATAGTGTCTTTTTGGTAAAGGATTTATTTTCCAAGAAGCCAAGTGGGAGAAATGTTCAGCTTGATGAGATTCAAGCTGAGCAACAAACCCAATAACACGAGGACATAGATGATGTCACTAAGGAACTTGACTATGGAGGCATACCTTCTCAAAGGGAAACCGTCTAGATTCAAGATGCAATTCCTTAAGTTGATGAAGCACATGAGGTCCCGCATACAGATGTGGTCAACCCAGCAGCTGAAGTCTCTCATATTGTTGGACCACTTTGGAGATCAGACAGGCTAAGGCAGCAACCTAGACTTATGAGGATTACGTCTTGACTGCTAGCATTGACGTTCTACTTTTAGAGAACGGCGAGCCTGCGACCTATAAGCAAGTGATGGCGGACCCCGACTCCGAGAAATGGCTGGTTGCCATGAAATCTGAAATGGAATCCATGTCTGAGAATCAAGTATGGGACTTGATAGATTTGTCTGATGGGGTAAAACCTATTGGATGCAAATGAGTCTTTGAGATCAAGACAGACAAGGATGGAAACGTTTCTGTCTATAAGGCAAGACTAGTTGCCAAAGGATTTAGACAGGTTCATGGTACTGACTATGATGAAATGTTTGCACAGTCGTTGTGATCAGGTCCATTAGGATACTCCTAGCGATTGCCGCTTATTATAATTATGAGACTTGGCAAATCCTAGGAGAATATGCAAGCTCAAGAAGTCCATCTATGGACTTAAGCAAGCATCTAGGAGTTGGAATCTTCATTTTGATGAAATGGTCAAAAAGTTTGATTTTATCAGATGCGAAGAAGAGTCCTGTGTCTACAAGAAGTTTAGTGGGAGCAAAGTGGCCTTCCTAGTTCTATATGTGGATGACATATTACTCATTGGGAATGACATTCATATGCTGGAGATAGTTAAGGAGTGTGATACCCCGTATTTTTGTAAGGTTATTCTGGGAATTATGGAATTTTCCCGAGTACCCGTTGTGTACGTCGGATTTAATTCAGGTAGCTTGAGACATTCTGTAATGTGCTCTGTATCTGTAAGATTTTTCTCAGTGAAATAATATACAGACATCATGCCTTGGAGTTTAATTGTCGTTCGCGTACGATAATTTTTATCCCGGTTTAACGTCGGGTTCGTTCAAAGCTGAATGGGCGGGAAAAGGGGGAAACGGCGACCGCCGTGGTTGGGCCCGAGAAGTCAGCGTGTCAGCTTCTAGCTGGCCGCGACAGGCCTAGCGACGGCGACCGCCGCATGCCCGCCGCAGGCAAAATCACGGCGACCGTCGTGGTTGTCCAGTGGGCTTTGCCCGTCGGTCGCCGGCGTCGTTCGAGGCGCGCCGTTGCGTCGTTTGCCGCGTCTTAGGGTTTGCCGGGTACTCCTTGGGGTTTGCCTATATATAGAGGAGCTTGGGCATGGGTTTTGGGTCATCTACAACCCCGAATCGCTGCCAAAATTCTCCCTCAAAGTGAGTTGAGTTTCGTCGGTTTTCTTGTGCTCGCCGGAGGTGTTGTGGTGTGTTTCCAGAGTGCCTTTGTGAAGCTTTTGGTTAGCCTTGGAGGTTAGAAGCCAAAGCAAGTCGAGGAAGGCCGAACCGCTCGTGTTGGGGTGAGATTTCTCTCGTTTCAGTCGGCCGTGTTCTTCACGACGACCGCCGTGTTCTTCACGGCGACCGCCGTGATGAATACGACGACCGCCGCCAGAGCCCAGAACGCCTTCGTGGCTTTGGCTTGGTTGGTTGTCGTCGTGGCGTCTTTCCTTTCGTGTTCTTTCACCGTGTTTAGATTCGTACTGTTTATGTCGGATCTAACTTAGGGTTCCTTTTATGGGTCGACTCGAAGGTTGTTGTGCTGTCGGAACTATACCGTGTCGAGCCTGGAATCCAGTTGACGTCGTTAGACTATTCTGCGGATTAAGGCAAGTGGTGGTTCGCTCTTGCTCATTCGTTCCATATTTACATTAATTATCATTAGTTTATCTGAGTAATTAATTTGGAATGAATATTCTGTTTGTCTGGAAACGGTTTTGTTAAACTGTTTTGAAAATCATATAATAGGTTGTATATCTGTTAGAACAACGCTATTATCTGTGATTGCCTTTCGGGCCTTTATGTGGATTTATCCAGTAACCGTTGTTGTGCTGTACTGTTTAGTTAGCACTAGTGGCTAGGAACGCTATGTACCTTGAGGGGGTTTAGCTGTTTCTTTATAACTGGTACTTGGTGGTTTGTCCCCAGTACTTTCTCTTTGGTCATGACCATACCCTTTCACAGGGTAGGCGCACTTCGCTAGTGCCAAATCTTCCAGGGTTCATCCCTTCGATATCTCTTGTGAGGAGATCTGATATCTCTTGTGAGGAGATCCGATATCTCTTGTGAGGAGATCCGATATCTCTTGTGTGGAGATGTAAAAGCTTATAACGTAATGCTCGTTTTGGAATTAAATAAGATAAGTGCCCGAGTGCACATGATTAATATACCTTGGGCGAGTAGTGTAGCTAAGCTTTAGTGCAGCTAGGAAAGCTCGTCTTGACTTTTGATCAGAGTACGTTCTCTTTCCAATCTGGATTCGTGGTAAGCGATGAGGTTGGTCGTGAACTGAAACATCTTAGTCAGTTTTTAAATCGTTATGTGGTTCTGTAAGATCTAGACTTGAATGTAGTACGTTCTCTTTCCAATCTGGATTCGCTGTAGGCGATGAGGTTGGTCGTGAACCGAAGCATCTCAGTCAGTTTTAAATCATTGTTGTATGATCCTGTAATCATTCCAGATTTGTCATACTTCCTTAAAGACTCATTTCCGTTGGAGTCTTCTTTCGAGTCGATTTCTGTGAAGATTCAGTCTTCCAGAATCTTCTCTTGTGCATACCTCTTGTTTATTCCAGTAGGAATATGATGGTTGACTACCGTTATCGGTTATTATCCGAGAAGCGATGAGTCTAACCTAATATGACTGCTTCGAACCAGTCTGATTTGTACCCTTGCTAGTCTATTCCGTTAGACTAACCAACCAATGTTTTCCCTTGCATGGTTGGCTGGTGTCATCCGTTCGATTCGGCACATCAGATAGAGTGAAGATTTGAGGAGACTAGATTGACTATGAAGACGACGGTTGTTTTTGGATGTTTTAATAATTGCTTTTAATCAGGTTGAGATCCTTGGGCAGGTGATCATCACGATCACAACCCCATTTGTAAAATCTTTTATTTGTCTTCTGCTGTACTTTGTTTGAACTCTGTGTTTGGCCTATTCGGGATTGGGTTGTAATCCCGTAACTCATGTTTCATTTGATTGATGTTTTGATTTGGATACTTTGATCATTATGTATCATTGTATGCCTTAAATTGTATTTAATCCGATAAAGCCTTGGGTGATCTCGGTAACGAACACTGGGGTCACTGGCGATAATACCTTTCCAAATGGGTTAAGATTTAGGGGTGTTACAGTTGTGGTATCAGAGCCAAAGGTTTTAAAGCGGGTTTGGGATTTTATAAATCATTTATTCGTTTTTGAAAATGCTTTAAAAGGGCTCTAATTTTTTTTTTAAAAGTGAAAAGAATTTCATTTTCAAAACACCGTTCATAGTCATGTCTTCTGTACAGTCTGATATAGTAAGCTTGCTTCTATGTCTAGAAAGACTAATTCATTTCCCATTGCCCCGTTAGATATGGGTGCATTCTGTTCTTTTCAGAGAAACCCGGGAGAAGCCGAGGTGGTTTCACCATCTCTAGTTAGGCTTGATTCCCAGTTCGCTCGTTGTGAGTTGAGGTTGTAGAACCTAGTAACTCGGTTCGAGTCCATCAATAGAAATTACCAAGTTGATCTATTCTAAGTTGATTTTATTACAATAATTATATCAAAATGATACTAAAGTGATAAAATCCTTGGAATTTGATCGGTAAACAGATGGTGAACACGAGGAACACTATCCGTACTGGTGTTGGGCCAAGCAATGACCCCAGACTAAATCCGAGGAATGTTGCAGACCCATCAGAAGAGCGTGAGTCTGTCTTTCATAATAATCCTGGAGGCAACGACCCAGCTAGGGACAACGCTCCAAGGATATTTGATAAAGCAGCTGTTGCAGAAATTCGGGGAATCATCATGCAAGCGATTGCCGACGCGTTACGCCCGAATGTGCATCAGGCACAAGGAGTGCCAGTATCTCGAGAAGTTCCGAGGTTTGAGGAACAAGAGAACCATGTGCTACAGGGAGGGGTGATCAGGAATATAGGGGAGTATGGCCGAGCCCTGAAGGCTGTTAACTCCATGAGGCCTGACAGCTTCAATGGGAAAGGAGAGCCAGTCAAGGTGGCTCATTGGTTTTCCCACATGGAGCGGCTATTCCGCAATGTTGAGTGCACTGAAGCTGAGAAGGTGCATATAGCCTCTCTTCAGTTAAAGGAAGAAGCCAGCGAATGGTGGGAGAGTACCGGCTTAGCTTATAGCCCGGTATTGACCTGGTCTATGTTTAAGACCAAGATGACTGATCGTTTCTTCTCTCGTGCTATGAGGGAGGAGAAACACAAGAAGTTTCTGTATCCGCAAACGGATGGATTAAAGGTGACCGAGCTTGCAACCAAATTCAATCATCTAATGCAGTACGCTGGACCTGAGATATCCAGTAAAGCACAGAAGATCTTTGTATTTCCACGAGTGGATGAGTCCAGACATCAAGCCGATGATGGTGCACCACACATGCTCTACTCTGGAGCAGTATGTGGATACAGCCTACAAGCTAGAGGTGACTCTAGAGGAGTCGACCAAGAAGCGTAACAGCCAGAGGCAAGTGCAGTACCAGCCTCAGGCAAGTGGGTTCAAACGCCCCGCGCCACCATCAGATTTTGCCAAATCTGGCCGAGCAAGAACGGATAAGACTCATGATGAGTCTACGCAATGTTCTGGCCAAGGCAATAATCCGATTCAGTGCTACAACTACGGTACGCACGGACACAAGAGCAATGAATGTCTGAAGGACAAAAAGACATGCTTTGACTGCGGAAAGGATGGTCATATGCAGGCGTTCTGTCAGCGGAGGAATGTGAAAGGAGCTGAGTCACGGCAAGGGTCTGTTAATCAGAACAACCGACCCAAGTTCAGTCCGGTGGAAGCTCCTAGCCCTTCAATGCAGACGACTGCGCAGAACAAAGGGAAAGCCCCGATGGCTTCAGGAAGTCAAGGTCAACGCCTATACGTGATGCGTGAGGCGGATGGACCCTATGCTCCTAATGCTTAGAGTACTTTGTATCTGCATTACACTTTTGTTAATGTGTTGTTGATGTGGGTGCTACCCAGACTTTCATTTTTGGATGGTTGTAAGTTAAGTGGTGTGTGCAACGAGGTTGTGAACCTTTTGTTGTAACTCTTCTTATATATGAACCTTTGGTTTATACCAAGTTATGTTTCGTTGCTTGTTGATGGGGTAAGGTCTCGTGTTCGAGACTCACCAACAACCTCTGAGGAGATGGCTGCCTATTAATTAGGTGGAGCTACCAAGGATGGGTTGAGATATTTGGACAGCGGCTCATGGCAACAGAGGACGCTGGTAATGGCTGGGCCTGGACTCGGAGCCACTAGTGAGTCGTCTGTGAACCATGTAGTGGGCTGGTCCAAGATGGTGACCATTTAGTGGGAACCAATCGTCTGTCGGATTGTCGATTACCATTAAGGGTAAGAAATTCAAAGCGATTTGACCTAAATAACCATGGTCCCATACGATAATTATTCTCGGTATGGATTGACGGAAGCGTCACAAGGCAGTGATCGACTTCAGTTTTTGATATTTCTGTGGTTAGAGGATTTACGGGTGTCTTTCCAGAAGATATTCCTGGATACCCCGAATCGTGTCGCGGAATTTGCAATTGATCCCGAGCCGTGTACCACGCCGATCTCTGAGGCACCGTACCGGATGGCTCCTGTTGAGATGCAAGAGTTGAAGAAGCAACTCAACGATCTTCTTGACAAAAGTTATATAAAGCTGAGTGCATCACCTTGATTAGGAGTGCCCTAGTTTTATGTGTCAAAAAGAAAGATGGACCATTTCGACTTTATTTTGACTTTCGAGAGTTGAATAAAGTCACGATCAAGAGCAATAATTTGTTGCCAAGGAGTGATGATCTGTTGGATCAACTACAGGGAGCAAAAGTTTTCTCCAAGATCGACCTGAGATCTGGTTTTCATCAGCTCAGGATTCGTGAGGATGATATTCTGAGGATTGCATTCGGACGAGAGATGGTCACTACTAGTTTGTAGTCATGCCATCTGGGCTTACGAATGCTCCAGCAGTTTTCATGAACCTAGTGCATCGATGTTTTAGGCCAATACTTGAATAAGTTCATAGTGGTCTTCATCAATGGCATTTTGATATTTTCCCGAGCAAGGAAGCTCACAGGGAACATCTGTGGAGCTTTATCGGTCCTTAGACCAAATCGGTTGTACGCAAAGTGGGCTAAGTGCGATTGTTGGATCTAGAAGTGGCTTCTTAGGCCATGTGATCAATAAGAATGAGGTTATGGTTATTCCCCAGAAGAGTGAATCAGTAGTAGTTTGAAAGCGGCCTCAGGGTGTGAGCGAGGTGCGCAGTTTTCCAAAGCTTGCTGAGCATTATAGACGGTTCATGGAAGGATTTTTCTAAGATCACTCCACCTATGACCAGTCTGTTCCACAAGGGCAACAAGAAGTTGTCTGGGATGACAAGTGCAAGACCAGTTTTCAAGAAGTTGAAACAGTGTCTGACTTATGCACCAGTTTTGGCATTGTCGGAAAGAATGATGGCTATATGGTCTATAGTTAATGCTTCGAGAAATGGGTTGGGATGTGTCTTTGATGCAGAAAGGCAAGGATATTGCATACGCATCTAGACAATTGAAAACCTATGAAGCAAACTAACCAACACATGACCTAGAACTAGTAGCAGTAGTATTTGTATTGGAAACTGAGGTTACTTGGGTAACCCAGAGGTCAGCAGAAGTTTCCACCAGGAGATTGTCCGTTACATGGCATTCCTAAGACCATTGTATCGGATCGAGATGGCCGATTCATGTCAAGTTTATGGCAAGAACTTCACAAGGCCATGGGAACTGAATTATGATTCAGCAGCGTTTCATCCTCAGACAGATGGTCAGTCTGAAAGACCATCTAGACCCTGAAGGATATGCTAAGAAGCATACGTACTCGATCATCCGACTAGCTGGGAAGACAGCCTAAGTCTGATTGAGCTCGCGTACGATAATAGCTGGCATGCTACAATCAAGATGGCTCTGTTTGAAGCTTTGTATGGTCACAGAGGTAGATCTCAGATTTGTTGGGTTGAGTACACCGACAAGATTCTACTTGGACCAGAGTTGGTCGAAAGGACAACTTCGAACATTGCTCTGAGTAGACAGAGGTTGTTGACCGCTTAGAGTCGACAAAAGTTTTACGCAGATCAGAAGCGTTAAAGTGTTAAGTTCGAGGTTGGTGGCAAGGTACTTGTCACAGTATCGCCACCCAAGGATGTTTTCAGGTTTGGTAAGCGTGGAAAGCTTAACCCTCGCTACATGGGACCATTCAAGATTCTGGATAGAGTAAGATCTCTAACGTACCGTTTGGCATTGTCGCCATCGGCATACCCAGTGTATAATGTGTTCCACGTATCATTGCTAAGGATATTCGTACCAAGATGAGTCTCGTAGGCTGAGCTATAAGGATGTCGAGATCCAGGCAAATGGTTCTTGAGAGGAGATGCCAGTGTGCATTCTCAAACGTCGTGTGAAGCGACTGTGCAACGAGATCGTACTGTTGGTACGAGTTCTGTGGTCCAGGTATGGGACTGAGGAAGTTACTTGGGAAACCGAGGCAGAGATGCTCAGACACTTTCCCGAGTTGTTTTTCGGCCAAGTTTCGGGGTCGAAACTTCTTTTAAGGGGGAGGTGATGTGATACCCCGTATTTTTGTAAGGTTATTCTGGGAATTATGGAATTTTCCCGAGTACCCGTTGTGTACGTCGGATTTAATTCAGGTAGCTTGAGACATTCTGTAATGTGCTCTGTATCTGTAAGATTTTTCTCAGTGAAATAATATACAGACATCATGCCTTGGAGTTTAATTGTCGTTCGCGTACGATAATTTTTATCCCGGTTTAACATCAGGTTCGTTCAAAGCTGAATGGGCGGGAAAAGGGGGAAACGGCGACCGCCGTTCAGAAACGGCGACCGCCGTGGTTGGGCCCGAGAAGTCAGCGTGTTTATACATATCTTATCCAATAATGCATTTATACATATCTTATCCAATAATGCATTTTAATAATTAATTATGATTACTTCTATATATTACTTTTAATTTGAATTAAGAATTTGATATTAAATTATTTATGTCATGAGATGATTTATTTCATTTAATATGGTTTTATTTAAATTAGTTAAATTGGTTATTACTATTAATTAGATTAATATTATTGATAATAATTGATATTATTATTGCATGCATGTGTTACTATATTATGATATTATTGCTTGCATGAGGTGACTAGTATGGCCCACATTAGGATAGATAAATACGGTCTGCGTACCGTTATGTTTTTCTTGTACACGATCTGCGTATCGTTATGTATTTTTGTAATTTAAATTTCTACAAGAGAGTTTATTGCAATTATATGTAAGACAAGAAGAAGAAGATCCTAAGAAAACAAAAGGATGGAGATCCATGGAGAATACTAAGGATGGAGATCCAAGAGTAACAAGAGCCATGAAGATTAGATCTATAATTTTGGTTTTTAGGGGCCATACTAGGGTCACATTTAATTATTGCATTACTTGAATGCTTTATTTCCCACTTTGCATGCTTGATTGTTTGTTTATGGTATTTTGTTCACTAGTAAATAAACAACCATTGCATGCTTAAGTCCCTTAACAGAATATTGAGATCATGCCTTTCTTCATAACCATGAGGCCCTTGGGATTCGTTGGATAGTTTTCGCCCTAGTGAGGTGTCCTTCCTTGACCTTGGGATAGTGCGGGTATGTCTAATAGGGGCATGCTGTCTTGGTATGGTTACACTCAACAAGAGACCAAAAGGATCAGTTTTGGATCTTGAGGCATAAGGATGAGTCTTACATAAGATGTGGCCATCAACCAAGAATTATAAGGTGTTATAATTAGTAACGGGCTTACTTACCTTGATTACATGAGACTTGGGGAAGTGCCTTAGTACGCTCGAGTTTCATCTAAGATAGGATCTTGGAATCATTTTACTCACAAGGGACAATATAATTGAGTAGAATGTGCAATAACTTACTGTTTATAGTTGGTCTAAATTTTAAGTTCTTGCATGTCAAGCATAATTTATCTGTATGTTTTATTCCGTTTTGTAGTTACTATGTCTTCTGAACACCTCAAATTCACTCTCCGCTCAATTGTTGAGAAAAACCGATTGAACGACAAGAATTTCCTTGATTGGGAAAGGAATCTGAGAATCATTCTCAAGTCTGAGGGCCAAGAGGATGTCCTTGAAACCCCTATCCCAGAGCTGACTGCCACCTCATCTGATGAGGACAAGGCACGTCACAAGAAAATATGCGAACGGCCAATGCCAGTCACTTGCCTGATGTTGGCTGCTATGGAACCTGCTCTTCAACAGAGGTTTGAAGAACAGGATGCCCATACCATTATGAAGAATCTTAGAGATCTCTTCAAGGAACAAGCCAGAATTGAGCGGTACTTGACCCTCAAGTCCATATTACAATGCAAGCTCGAGAAAGGGAAACCAGTTGGGCCACATGTTTACAACATGATAGGCTTGTTTGACAATATGACTCGACTGGGTAACCCTTATAATGTTGAGACAGCTACAGATATGATCGTATACTCCCTACATGATGGATTTGCCCACTTTAGGCAGATGTATCACAAGGGAGCCATGAGCAAGACTCTCAACGAGCTACACGTGATGCTCAAAACAGCCGAGCAAAACGTCATGGTTGACCCTTTGAAGGAAGTTCTAATGGTCAAGGGAAAAGGGTTTAAGAAAGGGCTCCAGAAGAAGCAACATCACCAAGGGAAGGGCAAGCAAGTTGCCCAACCCCAAGGGAACACCCCTAAGGTGAAAGTGGCTGCTGAGCACGATTGTTTCTACTGCAAAGCCAATGGGCACTGGAAGAGAAACTGCCCCAAGTACTTGGAAGACAAGAAGAGGGGAACAGTCTCCACTTCAGGTATTCATGTTACTGAAATCTTATCGACCAAGTCTCATTATTGGGTATTAGATACCGGATGTGGTTCTCACATTATTTTGAATGTGCAGGGACCAATAAATAAGAGACGGTTGCAGAAGGATGAGATAGATCTGCGCGTTGGAAATGGAGCAAGGGTTGCTGCACTTGCCATTGAAGATTATAGTCTACCTCCACCTTCTGGCTTAGTTTTAGAACTTTATAATTGTTATTTTGTTCCTTCTATTACTAAGTATTTGATTTCAATTTCAGTTTTGAACCTTCAGGGTTATGATTTTGTCATTAAGAATTGATTTTCATTTATAAGAATGACATTTTCCATGCTCGAGCCCATATAGATAGTAATGGACTATACATACTGGATATCAAATCTGAAAACTATAACGTTGATCTTCCTACATCCTTTTGGGGATATGCCCTCACCACTAATGCGTTCACACTAAACAGGACTCTGTCACGATCAGTTGACAAGACACCATATGAGATATGGTATGGAAAAGTTCCTAGCTTGTCACTTCTGAAGATCTGGGGATGCGAGGCTTATGTAAAGCATTTACTATCTGATAAGCTAGCACCCAAATCAGACAAATGCTTATTTATAGGTTATCCCAAGGAAACAAGGGGATATTAATTCTACAATTCCGCTGAGAACAAAATGTTTGTTGCTCGGGATAGTGTCTTTTTGGTAAAGGATTTATTTTCCAAGAAGCCAAGTGGGAGAAATGTTCAGCTTGATGAGATTCAAGCTGAGCAACAAACCCAATAACACGAGGACATAGATGATGTCACTAAGGAACTTGACTATGGAGGCATACCTTCTCAAAGGGAAACCGTCTAGATTCAAGATGCAATTCCTTAAGTTGATGAAGCACATGAGGTCCCGCATACAGATGTGGTCAACCCAGCAGCTGAAGTCTCTCATATTGTTGGACCACTTTGGAGATCAGACAGGCTAAGGCAGCAACCTAGACTTATGAGGATTACGTCTTGACTGCTAGCATTGACGTTCTACTTTTAGAGAACGGCGAGCCTGCGACCTATAAGCAAGTGATGGCGGACCCCGACTCCGAGAAATGGCTGGTTGCCATGAAATCTGAAATGGAATCCATGTCTGAGAATCAAGTATGGGACTTGATAGATTTGTCTGATGGGGTAAAACCTATTGGATGCAAATGAGTCTTTGAGATCAAGACAGACAAGGATGGAAACGTTTCTGTCTATAAGGCAAGACTAGTTGCCAAAGGATTTAGACAGGTTCATGGTACTGACTATGATGAAATGTTTGCACAGTCGTTGTGATCAGGTCCATTAGGATACTCCTAGCGATTGCCGCTTATTATAATTATGAGACTTGGCAAATCCTAGGAGAATATGCAAGCTCAAGAAGTCCATCTATGGACTTAAGCAAGCATCTAGGAGTTGGAATCTTCATTTTGATGAAATGGTCAAAAAGTTTGATTTTATCAGATGCGAAGAAGAGTCCTGTGTCTACAAGAAGTTTAGTGGGAGCAAAGTGGCCTTCCTAGTTCTATATGTGGATGACATATTACTCATTGGGAATGACATTCATATGCTGGAGATAGTTAAGGAGTGTGATACCCCGTATTTTTGTAAGGTTATTCTGGGAATTATGGAATTTTCCCGAGTACCCGTTGTGTACGTCGGATTTAATTCAGGTAGCTTGAGACATTCTGTAATGTGCTCTGTATCTGTAAGATTTTTCTCAGTGAAATAATATACAGACATCATGCCTTGGAGTTTAATTGTCGTTCGCGTACGATAATTTTTATCCCGGTTTAACGTCGGGTTCGTTCAAAGCTGAATGGGCGGGAAAAGGGGGAAACGGCGACCGCCGTGGTTGGGCCCGAGAAGTCAGCGTGTCAGCTTCTAGCTGGCCGCGACAGGCCTAGCGACGGCGACCGCCGCATGCCCGCCGCAGGCAAAATCACGGCGACCGTCGTGGTTGTCCAGTGGGCTTTGCCCGTCGGTCGCCGGCGTCGTTCGAGGCGCGCCGTTGCGTCGTTTGCCGCGTCTTAGGGTTTGCCGGGTACTCCTTGGGGTTTGCCTATATATAGAGGAGCTTGGGCATGGGTTTTGGGTCATCTACAACCCCGAATCGCTGCCAAAATTCTCCCTCAAAGTGAGTTGAGTTTCGTCGGTTTTCTTGTGCTCGCCGGAGGTGTTGTGGTGTGTTTCCAGAGTGCCTTTGTGAAGCTTTTGGTTAGCCTTGGAGGTTAGAAGCCAAAGCAAGTCGAGGAAGGCCGAACCGCTCGTGTTGGGGTGAGATTTCTCTCGTTTCAGTCGGCCGTGTTCTTCACGACGACCGCCGTGTTCTTCACGGCGACCGCCGTGATGAATACGACGACCGCCGCCAGAGCCCAGAACGCCTTCGTGGCTTTGGCTTGGTTGGTTGTCGTCGTGGCGTCTTTCCTTTCGTGTTCTTTCACCGTGTTTAGATTCGTACTGTTTATGTCGGATCTAACTTAGGGTTCCTTTTATGGGTCGACTCGAAGGTTGTTGTGCTGTCGGAACTATACCGTGTCGAGCCTGGAATCCAGTTGACGTCGTTAGACTATTCTGCGGATTAAGGCAAGTGGTGGTTCGCTCTTGCTCATTCGTTCCATATTTACATTAATTATCATTAGTTTATCTGAGTAATTAATTTGGAATGAATATTCTGTTTGTCTGGAAACGGTTTTGTTAAACTGTTTTGAAAATCATATAATAGGTTGTATATCTGTTAGAACAACGCTATTATCTGTGATTGCCTTTCGGGCCTTTATGTGGATTTATCCAGTAACCGTTGTTGTGCTGTACTGTTTAGTTAGCACTAGTGGCTAGGAACGCTATGTACCTTGAGGGGGTTTAGCTGTTTCTTTATAACTGGTACTTGGTGGTTTGTCCCCAGTACTTTCTCTTTGGTCATGACCATACCCTTTCACAGGGTAGGCGCACTTCGCTAGTGCCAAATCTTCCAGGGTTCATCCCTTCGATATCTCTTGTGAGGAGATCTGATATCTCTTGTGAGGAGATCCGATATCTCTTGTGAGGAGATCCGATATCTCTTGTGTGGAGATGTAAAAGCTTATAACGTAATGCTCGTTTTGGAATTAAATAAGATAAGTGCCCGAGTGCACATGATTAATATACCTTGGGCGAGTAGTGTAGCTAAGCTTTAGTGCAGCTAGGAAAGCTCGTCTTGACTTTTGATCAGAGTACGTTCTCTTTCCAATCTGGATTCGTGGTAAGCGATGAGGTTGGTCGTGAACTGAAACATCTTAGTCAGTTTTTAAATCGTTATGTGGTTCTGTAAGATCTAGACTTGAATGTAGTACGTTCTCTTTCCAATCTGGATTCGCTGTAGGCGATGAGGTTGGTCGTGAACCGAAGCATCTCAGTCAGTTTTAAATCATTGTTGTATGATCCTGTAATCATTCCAGATTTGTCATACTTCCTTAAAGACTCATTTCCGTTGGAGTCTTCTTTCGAGTCGATTTCTGTGAAGATTCAGTCTTCCAGAATCTTCTCTTGTGCATACCTCTTGTTTATTCCAGTAGGAATATGATGGTTGACTACCGTTATCGGTTATTATCCGAGAAGCGATGAGTCTAACCTAATATGACTGCTTCGAACCAGTCTGATTTGTACCCTTGCTAGTCTATTCCGTTAGACTAACCAACCAATGTTTTCCCTTGCATGGTTGGCTGGTGTCATCCGTTCGATTCGGCACATCAGATAGAGTGAAGATTTGAGGAGACTAGATTGACTATGAAGACGACGGTTGTTTTTGGATGTTTTAATAATTGCTTTTAATCAGGTTGAGATCCTTGGGCAGGTGATCATCACGATCACAACCCCATTTGTAAAATCTTTTATTTGTCTTCTGCTGTACTTTGTTTGAACTCTGTGTTTGGCCTATTCGGGATTGGGTTGTAATCCCGTAACTCATGTTTCATTTGATTGATGTTTTGATTTGGATACTTTGATCATTATGTATCATTGTATGCCTTAAATTGTATTTAATCCGATAAAGCCTTGGGTGATCTCGGTAACGAACACTGGGGTCACTGGCGATAATACCTTTCCAAATGGGTTAAGATTTAGGGGTGTTACAGTTGTGGTATCAGAGCCAAAGGTTTTAAAGCGGGTTTGGGATTTTATAAATCATTTATTCGTTTTTGAAAATGCTTTAAAAGGGCTCTAATTTTTTTTTTAAAAGTGAAAAGAATTTCATTTTCAAAACACCGTTCATAGTCATGTCTTCTGTACAGTCTGATATAGTAAGCTTGCTTCTATGTCTAGAAAGACTAATTCATTTCCCATTGCCCCGTTAGATATGGGTGCATTCTGTTCTTTTCAGAGAAACCCGGGAGAAGCCGAGGTGGTTTCACCATCTCTAGTTAGGCTTGATTCCCAGTTCGCTCGTTGTGAGTTGAGGTTGTAGAACCTAGTAACTCGGTTCGAGTCCATCAATAGAAATTACCAAGTTGATCTATTCTAAGTTGATTTTATTACAATAATTATATCAAAATGATACTAAAGTGATAAAATCCTTGGAATTTGATCGGTAAACAGATGGTGAACACGAGGAACACTATCCGTACTGGTGTTGGGCCAAGCAATGACCCCAGACTAAATCCGAGGAATGTTGCAGACCCATCAGAAGAGCGTGAGTCTGTCTTTCATAATAATCCTGGAGGCAACGACCCAGCTAGGGACAACGCTCCAAGGATATTTGATAAAGCAGCTGTTGCAGAAATTCGGGGAATCATCATGCAAGCGATTGCCGACGCGTTACGCCCGAATGTGCATCAGGCACAAGGAGTGCCAGTATCTCGAGAAGTTCCGAGGTTTGAGGAACAAGAGAACCATGTGCTACAGGGAGGGGTGATCAGGAATATAGGGGAGTATGGCCGAGCCCTGAAGGCTGTTAACTCCATGAGGCCTGACAGCTTCAATGGGAAAGGAGAGCCAGTCAAGGTGGCTCATTGGTTTTCCCACATGGAGCGGCTATTCCGCAATGTTGAGTGCACTGAAGCTGAGAAGGTGCATATAGCCTCTCTTCAGTTAAAGGAAGAAGCCAGCGAATGGTGGGAGAGTACCGGCTTAGCTTATAGCCCGGTATTGACCTGGTCTATGTTTAAGACCAAGATGACTGATCGTTTCTTCTCTCGTGCTATGAGGGAGGAGAAACACAAGAAGTTTCTGTATCCGCAAACGGATGGATTAAAGGTGACCGAGCTTGCAACCAAATTCAATCATCTAATGCAGTACGCTGGACCTGAGATATCCAGTAAAGCACAGAAGATCTTTGTATTTCCACGAGTGGATGAGTCCAGACATCAAGCCGATGATGGTGCACCACACATGCTCTACTCTGGAGCAGTATGTGGATACAGCCTACAAGCTAGAGGTGACTCTAGAGGAGTCGACCAAGAAGCGTAACAGCCAGAGGCAAGTGCAGTACCAGCCTCAGGCAAGTGGGTTCAAACGCCCCGCGCCACCATCAGATTTTGCCAAATCTGGCCGAGCAAGAACGGATAAGACTCATGATGAGTCTACGCAATGTTCTGGCCAAGGCAATAATCCGATTCAGTGCTACAACTACGGTACGCACGGACACAAGAGCAATGAATGTCTGAAGGACAAAAAGACATGCTTTGACTGCGGAAAGGATGGTCATATGCAGGCGTTCTGTCAGCGGAGGAATGTGAAAGGAGCTGAGTCACGGCAAGGGTCTGTTAATCAGAACAACCGACCCAAGTTCAGTCCGGTGGAAGCTCCTAGCCCTTCAATGCAGACGACTGCGCAGAACAAAGGGAAAGCCCCGATGGCTTCAGGAAGTCAAGGTCAACGCCTATACGTGATGCGTGAGGCGGATGGACCCTATGCTCCTAATGCTTAGAGTACTTTGTATCTGCATTACACTTTTGTTAATGTGTTGTTGATGTGGGTGCTACCCAGACTTTCATTTTTGGATGGTTGTAAGTTAAGTGGTGTGTGCAACGAGGTTGTGAACCTTTTGTTGTAACTCTTCTTATATATGAACCTTTGGTTTATACCAAGTTATGTTTCGTTGCTTGTTGATGGGGTAAGGTCTCGTGTTCGAGACTCACCAACAACCTCTGAGGAGATGGCTGCCTATTAATTAGGTGGAGCTACCAAGGATGGGTTGAGATATTTGGACAGCGGCTCATGGCAACAGAGGACGCTGGTAATGGCTGGGCCTGGACTCGGAGCCACTAGTGAGTCGTCTGTGAACCATGTAGTGGGCTGGTCCAAGATGGTGACCATTTAGTGGGAACCAATCGTCTGTCGGATTGTCGATTACCATTAAGGGTAAGAAATTCAAAGCGATTTGACCTAAATAACCATGGTCCCATACGATAATTATTCTCGGTATGGATTGACGGAAGCGTCACAAGGCAGTGATCGACTTCAGTTTTTGATATTTCTGTGGTTAGAGGATTTACGGGTGTCTTTCCAGAAGATATTCCTGGATACCCCGAATCGTGTCGCGGAATTTGCAATTGATCCCGAGCCGTGTACCACGCCGATCTCTGAGGCACCGTACCGGATGGCTCCTGTTGAGATGCAAGAGTTGAAGAAGCAACTCAACGATCTTCTTGACAAAAGTTATATAAAGCTGAGTGCATCACCTTGATTAGGAGTGCCCTAGTTTTATGTGTCAAAAAGAAAGATGGACCATTTCGACTTTATTTTGACTTTCGAGAGTTGAATAAAGTCACGATCAAGAGCAATAATTTGTTGCCAAGGAGTGATGATCTGTTGGATCAACTACAGGGAGCAAAAGTTTTCTCCAAGATCGACCTGAGATCTGGTTTTCATCAGCTCAGGATTCGTGAGGATGATATTCTGAGGATTGCATTCGGACGAGAGATGGTCACTACTAGTTTGTAGTCATGCCATCTGGGCTTACGAATGCTCCAGCAGTTTTCATGAACCTAGTGCATCGATGTTTTAGGCCAATACTTGAATAAGTTCATAGTGGTCTTCATCAATGGCATTTTGATATTTTCCCGAGCAAGGAAGCTCACAGGGAACATCTGTGGAGCTTTATCGGTCCTTAGACCAAATCGGTTGTACGCAAAGTGGGCTAAGTGCGATTGTTGGATCTAGAAGTGGCTTCTTAGGCCATGTGATCAATAAGAATGAGGTTATGGTTATTCCCCAGAAGAGTGAATCAGTAGTAGTTTGAAAGCGGCCTCAGGGTGTGAGCGAGGTGCGCAGTTTTCCAAAGCTTGCTGAGCATTATAGACGGTTCATGGAAGGATTTTTCTAAGATCACTCCACCTATGACCAGTCTGTTCCACAAGGGCAACAAGAAGTTGTCTGGGATGACAAGTGCAAGACCAGTTTTCAAGAAGTTGAAACAGTGTCTGACTTATGCACCAGTTTTGGCATTGTCGGAAAGAATGATGGCTATATGGTCTATAGTTAATGCTTCGAGAAATGGGTTGGGATGTGTCTTTGATGCAGAAAGGCAAGGATATTGCATACGCATCTAGACAATTGAAAACCTATGAAGCAAACTAACCAACACATGACCTAGAACTAGTAGCAGTAGTATTTGTATTGGAAACTGAGGTTACTTGGGTAACCCAGAGGTCAGCAGAAGTTTCCACCAGGAGATTGTCCGTTACATGGCATTCCTAAGACCATTGTATCGGATCGAGATGGCCGATTCATGTCAAGTTTATGGCAAGAACTTCACAAGGCCATGGGAACTGAATTATGATTCAGCAGCGTTTCATCCTCAGACAGATGGTCAGTCTGAAAGACCATCTAGACCCTGAAGGATATGCTAAGAAGCATACGTACTCGATCATCCGACTAGCTGGGAAGACAGCCTAAGTCTGATTGAGCTCGCGTACGATAATAGCTGGCATGCTACAATCAAGATGGCTCTGTTTGAAGCTTTGTATGGTCACAGAGGTAGATCTCAGATTTGTTGGGTTGAGTACACCGACAAGATTCTACTTGGACCAGAGTTGGTCGAAAGGACAACTTCGAACATTGCTCTGAGTAGACAGAGGTTGTTGACCGCTTAGAGTCGACAAAAGTTTTACGCAGATCAGAAGCGTTAAAGTGTTAAGTTCGAGGTTGGTGGCAAGGTACTTGTCACAGTATCGCCACCCAAGGATGTTTTCAGGTTTGGTAAGCGTGGAAAGCTTAACCCTCGCTACATGGGACCATTCAAGATTCTGGATAGAGTAAGATCTCTAACGTACCGTTTGGCATTGTCGCCATCGGCATACCCAGTGTATAATGTGTTCCACGTATCATTGCTAAGGATATTCGTACCAAGATGAGTCTCGTAGGCTGAGCTATAAGGATGTCGAGATCCAGGCAAATGGTTCTTGAGAGGAGATGCCAGTGTGCATTCTCAAACGTCGTGTGAAGCGACTGTGCAACGAGATCGTACTGTTGGTACGAGTTCTGTGGTCCAGGTATGGGACTGAGGAAGTTACTTGGGAAACCGAGGCAGAGATGCTCAGACACTTTCCCGAGTTGTTTTTCGGCCAAGTTTCGGGGTCGAAACTTCTTTTAAGGGGGAGGTGATGTGATACCCCGTATTTTTGTAAGGTTATTCTGGGAATTATGGAATTTTCCCGAGTACCCGTTGTGTACGTCGGATTTAATTCAGGTAGCTTGAGACATTCTGTAATGTGCTCTGTATCTGTAAGATTTTTCTCAGTGAAATAATATACAGACATCATGCCTTGGAGTTTAATTGTCGTTCGCGTACGATAATTTTTATCCCGGTTTAACATCAGGTTCGTTCAAAGCTGAATGGGCGGGAAAAGGGGGAAACGGCGACCGCCGTTCAGAAACGGCGACCGCCGTGGTTGGGCCCGAGAAGTCAGCGTGTCAGCTTCTAGATGGCCGTGACAGGCCTAGCGACGGCGACCGCCGCGTGCCCGCCGCAGGCAAAATCACGGCGACCGCCGTGATTGTCCAGTGGGCTTTGCCCGTCGGTCGCCGGCGTCGTTCGAGGCGCGCCGTTGCGTCGTTTGCCGCATCTTAGGGTTTGCTGGGTACTCCTTGGGGTTTGCCTATATATAGAGGAGCTTGGGCATGGGTTTTGGGTCATCTACAACCCCGAATCGCTGCCAAAATTCTCCCTCAAAGTGAGTTGAGTTTCGTCGGTTTTCTTGTGCTCGTCGGAGGTGTTGTGGTGTGTTTCCAGAGTGCCTTTGTGAAGCTTTTGGTTAGCCTTGGAGGTTAGAAGCCAAAGCAAGTCGAGGGAGGCCGAACCGCTCGTGTTGGGGTGAGATTTCTCTCGTTTCAGTCGGCCGTGTTCTTCACGGCGACCGCCGCCAAGAACGGCGACCGCCGCCAGAGCCCAGAACGCCTTCGTGGCTTTGGCTTGGTTGGTTGTCGTCGTGGCGTCTTTCCTTTCGTGTTCTTTCACCGTGTTTAGATTCGTACTGTTTATGTCGGATCTAACTTAGGGTTCCTTTTATGGGTCGACTCGAAGGTTGTTGTGCTGTCGGAACTATACCGTGTCGAGCCCGGAATCCAGTTGACGTCGTTAGACTATTCTGCGGATTAAGGCAAGTGGCGGTTCGCTCTTGCTCATTCGTTCCATATTTACATTAATTATCAGTAGTTTATCTGAGTAATTAATTTGGAATGAATATTCTGTTTGTCTGGAAACGGTTTTATTAAACTGTTTTGAAAATCATATAATAGGTTGTATATTTGTTAGAACAACGCTATTATCTGTGATCGCCTTTCGGGCCTTTATGTGGATTTATCCAGTAACCGTTGTTGTGCTGTACTGTTTAGTTAGCACTAGTGGCTAGGAACGCTATGTACCTTGAGGGGGTTTAGCTGTTTCTTTATAACTGGTACTTGGTGGTTCGTCCCCAGTACTTTCTCTTTGGTCATGACCATACCCTTTCACAGGGTAGGCGCACTTCGCTAGTGCCAAATCTTCCAGGGTTCATCCCTTCGATATCTCTTGTGAGGAGATCTGATATCTCTTGTGAGGAGATCCGATATCTCTTGTGAGGAGATCCGATATCTCTTGTGTGGAGATGTAAAAGCTTATAACGTAATGCTCGTTTTGGAATTAAATAAGATAAGTGCCCGAGTGCACATGATTAATATACCTTGGGCGAGTAGTGCAGCTAGGAAAGCTCGTCTTGACTTTTGATCAGAGTACGTTCTCTTTCCAATCTGGATTCGTGGTAAGCGATGAGGTTGGTTGTGAACCGAAACATCTTAGTCAGTTTTTAAATCGTTATATGGTTCTGTAAGATCTAGACTTGAATGTAGTACGTTCTCTTTCCAATCTGGATTCGCTGTAGGCGATGAGGTTGGTCGTGAACCGAAGCATCTCAGTCAGTTTTAAATCATTGTTGTATGATCCTGTAATCATTCCAGATTTGTCATACTTCCTTAAAGACTCATTTCCGTTGGAGTCTTCTTTTGAGTCGATTTCTGTGAAGATTCAGTCTTCCAAAATCTTCTCTTGTGCATACCTCTTGTTTATTCCAGTAGGAATATGATGGTTGACTACCGTTATCGGTTATTATCCGAGAAGCGATGAGTCTAACCTAATATGACTGCTTCGAACCAGTCTGATTTGTACCCTTGCTAGTCTATTCAGTTAGACTAACCAACCAATGTTTTCCCTTGCATGGTTGGCTGGTGTCATCCGTTCGATTCGGCACATCAGATAGAGTGAAGATTTGAGGAGACTAGATTGACTATGAAGACGACGGTTGTTTTTGGATGTTTTAATAATTGATTTTAATCAGGTTGAGATCCTTGGGCAGGTGATCATCACGATCACAACCCCGTTTGTAAAATCTTTTATTTGTCTTCCGTTGTACTTTGTTTGAACTCTGTGTTTGGCCTATTCGGGATTGGGTTGTAATCCCGTAACTCATGTTTCATTTGATTGATGTTTTGATTTGGATACTTTGATCATTATGTATCATTGTATGCCTTAAATTGTATTTAATCCGATAAAGCCTTGGGTGATCTCGGTAAGGAACACTGGGGTCACTGGCGGTAATACATTTCCAAATGGGTTAAGATTTGGGGGTGTTACAAGGAGTGACTTAATAAGTATTTCTCAATAAAGGACTTGGGAGAGGCTGAGTACGTACTAGACATTAAGATCTATAGAGATAGATCTAAGAGACATTGGTCTAAGTCAGGGAACTTATGTAGATAAGGTCCTTGATAGATTCAATATGATGAACTCTAAGAAAGGGTTCCTGCCTATGCAGCATGACTTATATCTCAGCAAGAGCCAATGTTCTAAGACACCTGGTGAGGCTGAAAGGATGAGCAAGATTCCCTATGCCTCAGCCATAGGATCCATCATGTATGCAATAACTTGTACTCGCCCAGATGTTGCATATGCTTTGAGTATGCATAGCATATACCAATCAAACCCGGGTGATGCACATTGATGTGCAGCCAAGAAACATCCTAAAGTACTTACGAATGACTAGGGATGATCTCTTGATATTTAAGGAGGTGATGACGAGCTGGTCGTCAAGGGCTATACTGATGCGAGTTTCCAGACAGACAGATATGATTTTTTGAATCTTAGTCTGGATATGTCTTCATTCTGAATGAAGGAGCCGTCAGTTGGAAGAGTTCCAAATCTAGACATGTTCTACGGAAGTACCACATGATCAGACACTATGTTGATAGTGGAGATGTGAGGATGTGCAAGGTGCACACAGACGACAAAACTACAGATCCTTTGACCAAGACCATGTCTAGGCCCAAGTATGATAGTCACACTAGGGCCAAGGGACTCAGACACATTAGAGAGTTCTTTTGAGACATTGTTTGTTTTATGATAAACCTTGTTTATTGTTATTACAGACATTTATGCTTGACTTATATATATGAATTTCATTTTATTATTTAATCATTGCTTGGGATTAGATAAAGTATCCAAACAATTTAATAGTTATCAAATGGGCTCATCAAAACTGTTTTGGTGAATGAAACCCCATTAAGTGAACTGAAATTATAAAATTGTTAGAAGTCCATGGTCTAAGTTGTTAACTTGGATACAAATGACTTAATCAATAGACCATATGTGAGATTGATTGATAACACCAGGTTTCATGTGTTATAGGGACATGGAGATGTCTAATCGATTACATAGATGTGTATACCGATACGCATCGGACAGACCGATCTTATGATTCCTCGGGACTTTACTGTGGAGTTCTATGATTATTCATGATTAGTGAGTTCCTTAGACATGAGTATGATATAGTTATCATTTGACTGCTGGTATGTCTTTGACGCTGTCAAACGCTGACCGTAACAGGCAGTTATAAAGGCAGTGATTGGGATTGCCAAAGGTAGAGTGGGAGATTGTAACACCCCCAAATTTTAACCCATTTGGAAAGGTATTACCGCCAGTGACCTCAGTTTCCACACCGAAGCCACCTCAGGCTTTACCATTGAAACACAATTCATAAAGAATAATTATGATACAAAATTACCATAACTTTCATTTAAAACATAGTCGCGGAATTTCAACACAATTCCAAATACGACAAAATACAGAGTTATTACAATACAGCGAAAGACTTAAAATAATTTACAAGAGTATTGACTTCAGTAGTCAACGCCCAAAGATCGTAGCCTGATTAAAACATTTTCAAATACCGTTCATGTTCATAGTTGATCTAGCCTTCATGGGTCCTCGACTCATCTGATGTGCCGAATCGAACGGATGACACCAGCCAACCATGCAGAGAACATATACGGTTGGTTAGTCTAATGAAAGACTATGCAAGGGTACAAAGCAGAGTGGTTCGAAGTAGTCGTATTAGGTTTAGACTCGTCGTTTCTCGAATTAAAACCGATGACGATAGTCAACCACCATACTCCTACTGGAATATATCAAGCAGCATGATCAAGAGAAGATTCTGCAAGACCGAGTCTTACAGCAATCAACCCAAAAAAAGACTCCAATCAAAGTGAGTCTTAACAGAAATATGACAAATGTTGGGGAACATTAATAATTTCATACAAGCGTTCAAAAACGACTTGATGTTTCGGTTCACGACCAACCTCACCGCCCCAGGGCGAATCCAGATTGGAAAGAGAACGTACTCTGATCAAAGTCAAGACGAGCTTTCCTAGCTGCACTATTTCCTAGCTACACTACTCGCCTGAGGATATATTTAATTATGTGCGACAACGGCACTTATCTCATTTAATTCCAAAATGATCATCACGTTATAAGCTTTTAAATCTCCTCACAAGAGATATCGGATCTCCTCACAAGTGATATCAGATCTCCTCACAAGAGATATCAGAGGGAATAAATCCCGAAAGATTTGGCACTAGCGAAGTGCACCAACCCTGAGTAAGGGCATGGTCATGACCAGAGAGAGTACTGGGGAAAAATCCACCAAGTACTAGTTATAAAGAAACAGCTAAACCCCCACAAGGTACATAGCGTTCCTATGAATACTCGTTATAACTAAACAGTTACGAACGCAGTAATAATTCACATCAACGTTAAGAATACTTGTGCTAACTAAACAGTTAACGCACAGTAATAATCACATCAAAGCCATTAAGGCCAATAACAGATATAATAGCGTTGTTCTAGCAGATATACAACCTATTATAATATCTTTTAAAATCACAAACAGTTATCAAAACTGTTCCCAACAAAAACAGTAAATCATCCCAAATTAATTAACAACTAAACAATTGATAATTAATTGAAATATGGAATGATGAGCAAGAGCGAACCGCCACTTGCCTGGAATAGATTCGGCGATGAATCTAGACGAGACGACTACCGAAAATATCATTTCCAAGGATATGGCTTAAGCTTCAGATAGCTCCAACGGATTACGAGTCCACACGCGATCCAGCGAATCACGTTCTAACTAACAAATTAATTAACTATCAATTAATTTGCCTGGACGAACTTAAGGAATTAAATTTAATAAATTTTTATGATTATAAATCATAAAAATATTTATTAAATTTTCCTAAAGAAAAATACGGACGAAAGGGGATCAAAATTATACCGCTCGAATAATTTCGGGTTAAATTTGGACTGGAAGCTTAATGGGCTAATCGGCCCACAACAATCAAACAAAGGAGGGGGACCCACTCTACTGTTCATCATCTTCCATCTCCAATCTACGTAACAACAGAAGCAGAGCAACAACAGAGCACAGCAACAACAGGGGATCGACGGCAACGCAGCTCGGCGCTGGGCTTCGCCGGAGGAGCTTTGCCGTCTCGTCGCCGGGAAGAAGCGGCAGCAACCAGCAAACAGCAGCAACAACGGGCAGCAACTCATCGGCGATCTCAGCCACCACACGACCACAGCGGCCACGAACTGCACCCACACCAGCTCCGCGCAGCTCGACCACAACAACACCAGCAGACCCGCAACCAACACCGCTCGGCACCAGCAGCACCAGCCCGGAACAAGGGAGGGGCAGAGGAGCTCACCGAGAGGGATGACGAACCACCGAGCTGCACAGGAGGCGGAGCAGGGGATTGCATGGGTCTTCGATGCCGACGGGAAGAGGACCGAGAGGGGAGCCGGGAGAGAGAGCTCAAAGAGAGGAGATGGGATAACTGAGGTTTGGTGCCCATCATCCCCTTCAGATCGGCTCCATTTATAGTTGAAGGAGAGGCAGCTTGTTGTCAAAAGAATTGACATCTACCCAGACAATTTTACACCGCGGGAAGTATCGTGGCAGGAGGGGGAAATTCGTGGCAGTGCCATGGGAAATGGTATGGGTTTTAAACCCCGAAAATTATATGTTTGTATCCAAACAAATATTATAAGTCCCGAAAATACATCGAATGTATTTTATACCACTCAGGGAATTATTTCGGAGATCATGGATATTACTGAAAATCCAAACTCCACTGAAAGCGAAAAAAATTATTGAACGAAGGATGAGAAAATTACCCAAATACCCTTACTAAAATTAAGGGATATTACATTACTACCCTCTTAAGAAAAGTTTCGACCCCGAAACTTGCATTAAACCAATGAGGAACCTGCTTCTCTATCAAACTTATTATCTGAACTTAATATCCTTAATCATCACATCATCACACAACCTTATCTCCATACAACATACTAGGTAATAACTCTTACTACCTCCACAAGATCATGTCTACTTAGAATAATGGTCTTTCACAACCATCATTACGATATTAATGCACTTTCAATAGGAGAACACACATTTCTCCTCCAATCTTCTTATAAACAACCTCAAGGTTTACACATTATCTTCTTATAACTCAGATATTAAATCTTAGTAACCTCAAATCATAACTTCCTTAATTCCTTAAAGATATCTCCCACAATTCCATTATTTATCTTAAAGTAAGACTGGCTTTACGCCATCTCTAACTTAAAATCTTTACAAGAATAATTTAACACATCTCTTTAAACAATTTCTAACTTAACTCCTTTAAGATTCAAGAATAATCACAATATCTTATTCCTACGTTCCTCGAAACGTATTACATAAGATATTACTCTTATTTCCTCAAAGAGAGTGATATCACAAGCCTTATAGATGACATACTCACAAGATGTCAATCTTAGACAATTCCCAAGAGTCATAACTCTTCATCCTCTGGAAATTCCACTTATCGAGTCCAATGACTCGTACTGTCTTAAATGACTTATTTCTAACTTAAAATCCTTATATTCCTCACACAATCTACTATCCATCCAGGACGTAATTGCATCATTTCCTTATATTACCTCAAACGAATCTCAAATAGATCTCCCCAAAGGATACATATGATCTCGTACACTTCGCTTTTCCAAAAGCTTTAACCATTGGTCCTACATTAGCCATACTTACTTATAAATCCAATCACCATAATTCTTGATTCCACAATCTTACTCAAGATCGCAAAATAGGGAAAACGAGTTCTTATTGAACTATTCCCTTAATCAACTTATTCCTTCACAACACTTTATCCACATTAATGCCTACATCATGATTCCACAACTAGACATTCTGGACTTTGCACTAGTCCACCTTTATATACTTCTAGTGGAACACAAAAAAGATCTCAAGTACACAAGTGAGATATAACTCTTAATCTCATTAACTCCACATAACCTATACCTCCAAACACTAGGAATATGATGTCTCAAGAAAAAACAAATATTTCCATAACTTCTCTCAATATCCTTATTTTATAAAAGATACTCATAAATGAACACTTTAGGCATCAGACTCTTCTAGCCTTGCCTTACAAGGTCTTCCTCTGGGTTCTCATCGGAAGTTCCATCCGGATCTTCCCTCGGATCTTCCCCCTCTCGAGGATTTTCCTCAGGGTTTTCCTCTGGATCTTCCTCCTTCTAAGGATCTTCTGCAGGATCTTCCTCCTCTATCGGATCTTCCTTCTTCTGAGGATCTTCCTCTGGATCTCCCCCAGGATTTTCCTCTCCTTGAGGATCTTCCTCAGGATTTTCCTCGGGATTTTCCTTAGAGTTCCCTTGGAAATCGCTTCCATTTAAACATCGTTATTACAATATTTCGTTGGCCTACCTTAATGGCTCAACGAACTCTACCATAGGTTCATCCCACGAATTCTCATACGGAGGCAAATCTCGACTGCATCGAGCATTAATCCTTCGTATTCGTTTCCTCAACAATGAATGTCAACGACTATGACATCATACTTAGACATCAAAACTCCCAAGAGTGATTCCTTAATTATCCCATAAAATCACTTAGAATAGATCAACTTGGTAATTCTATAGATGAATTATGAACATAGAGCACAAGATTCATCTACACTAATCTCTCGAGCGTTCACACCAAATTACTCAGAGATTACAGCACTAGGATATTAATACTACTAGGAAGCACATACTTGATACCTTTGAGGAAACTACTAGGTCCTCCAACCTCGAAATATCTCTGAGAAACAGGGAAATCTAACCTTACTAGAGATGAAAGAATCATCTCGGCACCTTTCGAGTCCTTTCAAAAGAATAGACAAACACCTATGTCTTACAACAACAAGAATAGGTCAGTCTTTCTAGATATAGAGGTAACTCCCATACCTCTCATATCAGACTAAAGAAGGCACGACTATGAACGGTATTTATTTCAAATTCGTTTGGAAGACATTTTCCAGTTCAAAACGGGAAATAGTTTTAGAAGGATAAAACCTTTCAAAATACCCAACCTGTTTTAAAAACAAACTTTAGCTCTGATACCAAATCTGTAACACCCCCAAATTTTAACCCATTTGGAAAGGTATTACCGCCAGTGACCTCAGTTTCCACACCGAAGCCACCCTAGGCTTTACCATTGAAACACAATTCATAAAGAACAATTATGATACAAAATTACCATAACTTTCATTTAAAACATAGTCGCGGAATTTCAACACAATTCCAAATGCGACAAATACAGAGTTATTACAATACAGCGAAAGACTTAAAATAATTTACAAGAGTATTGACTTCAGTAGTCAAAGCCCAAATATCGTAGCCTGATTAAAACATTTTCAAATACCATTCATGTTCATAGTTGATCTAGCCTTCATGGGTCCTCGACTCATCTGATGTGCCGAATCGAACGGATGACACCAGCCAACCATGCAGAGAACAATTACGGTTGGTTAGTCTAATGAAAGACTATGCAAGGGTACAAAGCAGAGTGGTTCGAAGTAGTCGTATTAGGTTTAGACTCGTCGTTTCTCGAATTAAAACCGATGACGATAGTCAACCACCATACTCCTACTGGAATATATCAAGCAGCATGATCAAGAGAAGATTCTGCAAGACCGAGTCTTACAGCAATCAACCCAAAAGAAGACTCCAATGAAAGTGAGTCTTAACATAAATATGACAAATGTTGGGGAACATTAATAATTTCATACAAGCGTTCAAAAACGACTTGATGTTTCGGTTCATGACCAACCTCCCCGCCCCAGGGCGAATCCATATTGGAAAGAGAACGTACTCTGATCAAAGTCAAGACGAGCTTTCCTAGCTGCACTATTTCCTAGCTACACTACTCGCCTGAGGATATATTTAATTATGTGCGACAACGGCACTTATCTCATTTAATTCCAAAACGATCATCACGTTATAAGCTTTTAAATCTCCTCACAAGATATATCGGATCTCCTCACAAGAGATATCAGAGGGAATAAATCCCGAAAGATTTGGCACTAGCGAAGTGCACCAACCCTGAGTAAGGGCATGGTCATGACCAGAGAGAGTACTGGGGAAAAATCCACCAAGTACTAGTTATAAAGAAACAGCTAAACCCCCACAAGGTACATAGCGTTCCTACGAATACTCGTTCTAACTAAACAGTTACGAACGCAGTAATAATTCACATCAACGTTAAGAATACTTGGGCTAACTAAACAATTAACGCACAGTAATAATCACATCAAAGCCATTAAGGCCAATAACAGATATAATAGCGTTGTTCTAGCAGATATACAACCTATTATAATATCTTTTAAAATCACAAACAGTTATCAAAACTGTTCCCAACAAAAACAGTAAATCATCCCAAATTAATTAACAACTAAACAATTGATAATTAATTGAAATATGGAATGATGAGCAAGAGCGAACCGCCACTTGCCTGGAATAGATTCGGCGATGAATTTGGACGAGACGACTACCGAAAATATCATTTCCAAGGATATGGCTTAAGCTTCAGATAGCTCCAACGGATTACGAGTCCACACGCGATCCAGCGAATCACGTTCTAACTAACAAATTAATTAACTATCAATTAATTTGCCTGGACGAACTTAAGGAATTAAATTTAATAAATTTTTATGATTATAAATCATAAAAATATTTATTAAATTTTCCTAAAGAAAAATACGGACGAAAGGGGATCGAAATTATACCGCTCGAATAATTTCGGGTTAAATTTGGACTGGAAGCTTAATGGGCTAATCGGCCCACAACAATCAAACAAAGGAGGGGGACCCACTCTACTGTTCATCATCTTCCATCTCCAATCTACGTAACAACAGAAGCAGAGCAACAACAGAGCACAGCAACAACAGGGGATCGGCGGCAACGCAGCTCGACGCTGGGCTTCGCCGGAGGAGCTTCGCCGTCTCGTCGCCGGGAAGAAGCGGCATCAACCAGCAAACAACAGCAACAACGGGCAGCAGCTCATCGGCGATCTCAGCCACCACACGACCACAGCGGCCACGAACTGCACCCACACTAGCTCCGCACAGCTGGACCTCAACAACACCAGCAGACCCGCAACCAACACCGCTCGGCACCAGAAGAACCAGCCCGGAACAGGGGAGGGGCAGAGGAGCTCACCGAGAGGGATGACGAACCACTGAGCTGCACAGGAGGCAGAGCAGGGGATGGCATGGGTCTTCGATGCCGGCGGGAAAAGGACCGAGAGGGGAGCCGGGAGAGAGAGCTCAAAGAGAGGAGATGGGAGAAATGAGGTTTGGTGCCCATCATCCCCTTCAGATCGGCTCCATTTATAGTTGAAGGAGAGGCAGCTTACTGTCAAAAGAATTGACATCTGCCCAGACAATTTTACACCGCGGGAAGTATCGTGGCAGGAGGGGGAAATTCGTGGCAGTGCCATGGGAAATGGTATGGGTTTTAAACCCCGAAAATTATATGTTTGTATCCAAACAAATATTATAAGTCCCGAAAATACATTGAATGTATTTTATACCACTCAGGGAATTGTTTCGGAGATCATGGATATTACTGAAAATCCAAACTCCACTGAAAGCGAAAAAATTTATTGAACGAAGGATGGGAAAATTACCCAAATACCCTTACTAAAATTAAGGGATATTACATTACTACCCCCTTAAGAAAAGTTTCGACCCCGAAACTTGCATTAAACCAATGAGGAACCTGCTTCTCTATCAAACTTATTATCTGAACTTAATATCCTTAATCATCACATCATCACACAACCTTATCTCCATACAACATACTAGGTAATAACTCTTACTACCTCCACAAGATCATGTCTACTTAGAATAATGGTCTTTCACAACCATCATTACGATATTAATGCACTTTCAATAAGAGAACACACATTTCTCCTCCAATCTTCTTATAAACAACCTCAAGGTTTACACATTATCTTCTTATAACTCAGATATTAAATCTTAGTAACCTCAAATCATAACTTCCTTAATTCCTTAAAGATATCTCCCATAATTCCATTATTTATCTTAAAGTAAGACTGGCCTTACGCCATCTCTAACTTAAAATCTTTACAAGAATAATTTAACACATCTCTGTAAACAATTTCTAACTTAACTCCTTTAAGATTCAAGAATAATCACAATATCTTATTCCTACATTCCTCGAAACGTATTACATAAGATATTACTCTTATTTCCTCAAAGAGAGTGATATCACAAGCCTTATAGATGACATACTCACAAGATGTCAATCTTAGACAATTCCCAAGAGTCATAACTCTTCATCCTCTGGAAATTCCACTTATCGAGTCCAACGACTCGTACTGTCTTAAATGGCTTATTTCTAACTTAAAATCCTTATATTCCTCACACAATCTACTATCCATCCAGGACGTAATTGCATCATTTCATTATATTACCTCAAACGAATCTCAAATAGATCTCCCCAAAGGATACATATGATCTCGTACACTTCGCTTTTCCAAAAGCTTTAACCATTGGTCCTACATTGGCCATACTTACTTATAAATCCAATCACCATAATTCTTGATTCCACAATCTTACTCAAGATCGCAAAATAGGGAAAACGAGTTCTTATTGAACTATTCCCTTAATCAACTTATTCCTTCACAACACTTTATCCACATTAATGCCTACAGCATGATTCCACAACTAGACATTCCGGACGTTGCACTAGTCCACCTTTATATACTTCTAGTGGAACACAAAAAAGATCTCAAGTACACAAGTGAGATATAACTCTTAATCTCATTAACTCCACATAACCTATACCTCCAAACACTAGGAATATGATGTCTCAAGAAAAAACAAATATTTCCATAACTTCTCTCAATATCCTTATTTCCTAAAAGATACTCATAAATGAACACTTTAGGCATCAGACTCTTCTAGCCTTGCCTTACAAGGTCTTCCTCTGGGTTCTCATCGGAAGTTCCATCCGGATCTTCCCTCGGATCTTCCCCCTCTCGAGGATCTTCCTCAGGGTTTTCCTCTGGATCTTCCTCCTTCTAAGGATCTTCCGCAGGATCTTCCTCCTCTAGAGGATCTTCCTCGGATCTTCCTTCTACTGAGGATCTTCCTCTGGATCTCCCCCAGGATTTTCCTCTCCTTGAGGATCTTCCTCAGGATTTTCCTCGGGATTTTCCTTAGAGTTCCCTTGGAAATCGCTTCCATTTAAACATCGTTATTACAATATTTCGTTGGCCTACCTTAACGGCTCAACGAACTCTACCATAGGTTCATCCCATGAATTCTCATACGGAGGCAAATCTCGACTGCATCGAGCATTAATCCTTCGTATTTGTTTCCTCAACAATGAATGTCAACGACTATGACATCATACTTAGACATCAAAACTCCCAAGAGTGATTCCTTAATTATCCCATAAAATCACTTCGAATAGATCAACTTGGTAATTCTATAGATGAATTATGAACATAGAGCACAAGATTCATCTACACTAATCTCCCGAGCGTTCACACCAAATTACTCGGAGATTACAGCACTAGGATATTAATACTACTAGGAAGCACATACTTGATACCTTCGAGGGAACTACTAGGTCCTCCAACCTCGAAATATCTCTGAGAAATAGGGAAATCTAACCTTACTAGAGATTAAAGAATCATCTCGGCACCTTTCGAGTCCTTTCAAAAGAATAGACAAACACCTATGTCTTACAACAACAAGAATAGGTCAGTCTTTCTAGATATAGAGGTAACTCTCATACCTCTCATATCAGACTAAAGAAGGCACGACTATGAACGGTATTTATTTCAAATTCGTTTGGAAGACATTTTCCAGTTCAAAACGGGAAATAGTTTTAGAATGATAAAACCTTTCAAAATACCCAACCTGTTTTAAAAACAAACTTTTGCTCTGATACCAAATCTGTAACACCCCCAAATTTTAACCCATTTGGAAAGGTATTACCGCCAGTGACCTCAGTTTCCACACCGAAGCCACCCCAGGCTTTACCATTGAAACACAATTCATAAAGAACAATTATGATACAAAATTACCATAACTTTCATTTAAAACATAGTCGCGGAATTTCAACACAATTCCAAATGCGACAAAATACAGAGTTATTACAATACAGCGAAAGACTTAAAATAATTTACAAGAGTATTGACTTCAGTAGTCAACGCCCAAAGATCATAGCCTGATTAAAACATTTTCAAATATCGTTCATGTTCATAGTTGATCTAGCCTGCATGGGTCCTCGACTCATCTGATGTGCCGAATCGAACGGATGACACCAGCCAACCATGTAGAGAACAATTACGGTTGGTTAGTCTAATGAAAGACTATGCAAGGGTACAAAGCAGAGTGGTTCGAAGTAGTCGTATTAGGTTTAGACTCGTCGTTTCTCAAATTAAAACCGATGACGATAGTCAACCACCATACTCCTACTGGAATATATCAAGCAGCATGATCAAGAGAAGATTCTGGAAGACCGAGTCTTACAGCAATCAACCCAAAAGAAGACTCCAATGAAAGTGAGTCTTAACAGAAATATGACAAATGTTGGGGAACATTAATAATTTCATACAAGCGTTCAAAAACGACTTGATGTTTCGGTTCACGACCAACCTCACCGCCCCAGGGCGAATCCAGATTGGAAAGAGAACGTACTCTGATCAAAGTCAAGACGAGCTTTCCTAGCTGCACTATTTTCTAGCTACACTACTCGCCTGAGGATATATTTAAGGGAAATTCCTGTTGGTGCCCCTGAGTTTAGGGTTATTCCTGTTGGTGTCCCACGATTAAGTTTTTTCCGATTGGTGCCCCTAAGGTTTGAGTTTGTTTGCTTCGTAACCAAACTTTTTCATGTTTGTATCATTCAAGTTCAAATTGATTAAATCCAAGTCCACCATTGTGTTCATCTCCCTCAAATTAGTAAGATTTGACTCCTAAAATACCCAAATCCATGTCCGAACCATGTCGATTTGAATTCCGAAGCAACAACCCGTTCCGACCTTAAAAATTCAAATCGGAATGGTTTGAGTATGAATTTGATTGTTTTAGGAGTCGAATCCTACTAAGTTGAGGTCAATAAACATAATGATGATCTTCGATTTGATCAATTCGAACCGAAATAATACGGATATGGAAAATTTCGGTTACAAAGAGAACAAACCAAAACCTTAGGGGTATCAACTGGAAAAAACTTAATCGTGGGACACCAACAAGAATAACCCTAAACTCAGGGACACCAAGAGGAATTTCCCTATATTTAATTATGTGCGACAACGACACTTATCTCATTTAATTCCAAAATGATCATCACGTTATAAGCTTTTAAATCTCCTCACAAGATATATCGGATCTCCTCACAAGAGATATCAGATCTCCTCACAAGAGATATCAGAGGGAATAAATCTCGAAAGATTTGGCACTAGCGAAGTGCACCAACCCTGAGTAACGGCATGGTCATGACCAGAGAGAGTACTGGGGAAAAATCCACCAAGTACTAGTTATAAAGAAACAGCTAAACCCCCACAAGGTACATAGCGTTCCTATGAATACTCGTTCTAACTAAACAGTTACGAACGCAGTAATAATTCACATCAACGTTAAGAATACTTGTGCTAACTAAACAGTTAACGCATAGTAATAATCACATCAAAGCCATTAAGGCCAATAACAGATCTAATAGCGTTGTTCTAACAGATATACAACCTATTATAATATCTTTTAAAATCACAAATAGTTATCAAAACTGTTCCCAACGAAAACAGTAAATCATCCCAAATTAATTAACAACTAAACAATTGATAATTAATTGAAATATGGAATGATGAGCAAGAGCGAACCGCCACTTGCCTGGAATAGATTCGGCGATGAATCTGGATGAGACGCCTACCGAAAATATCCTTTCCAAGGATATGGCTTAAGCTTCAGATAGCTCTAACGGATTACGAGTCCACACGCGATCCAGCGAATCACGTTCTAACTAACAAATTAATTAACTATCAATTAATTTGCCTGGACGAACTTAAGGGATTAAATTTAATAAATTTTTATGATTATAAATCATAAAAATATTTCTTAAATTTTTCTAAAGAAAAATACGGACGAAAGGGGATCGAAATTATACCGCTCGAATAATTTCGGGTTAAATTTGGACTGAAAGCTTAATGGGCTAATCGGCCCACAACAATCAAACAAAGGAGGGGGACCCACTCTACTGTTCATCATCTTCCATCTCCAATCTACGTAACAACAGAAGCAGAGCAACAACAGAGCACAACAACAATAGGGGATCGGCGGCAACGCAGCTCGGCGCTGGGCTTCGCCGGAGGAGCTTCGCCGTCTCGTCGCCGGGAAGAAGCGGCAGCAACCAGCAAACAGCAGCAACAACGGGCAGCAGCTCATCGGCGATCTCAGCCACCACACGACCACAGCGGCCACGAACTGCACCCACACCAGCTCCGCGCAGCTCGACCACAACAACACCAGCAGACCCGCAACCAACACTGCTCGGCACCAGCAGCACCAGCCCGGAACAGGGGAGGGGCAGAGGAGCTCACCGAGAGGGATGACGAACCATTGAGCTGCACAGGAGGCGGAGCAGGGGATGGCATGGGTCTTCGATGCCGGCGGGAAAAGGACCGAGAGGGGAGCCGGGAGAGAGAGCTCAAAGAGAGGAGATGGGAGAAATGAGGTTTGGTGCCCATCATCCCCTTCAGATCGGCTCCATTTATAGTTGAAGGAGAGGCAGCTTGCTGTCAAAAGAATTGACATCTGCCCAGACAATTTTACACCGCGGGAAGTATCGTGGCAGGAGGGGGAAATTCGTGGCAGTGCCATGGGAAATGGTATGGGTTTTAAACCCCGAAAATTATATGTTTGTATCCAAACAAATATTATAAGTTCCGAAAATACATTGAATGTATTTTATACCACTCAGGGAATTATTTTGGAGATCATGGATATTACTGAAAATCCAAACTCCACTGAAAGCGAAAAAATTTATTGAACGAAGGATGGGAAAATTACCCAAATACCCTTACTAAAATTAAGGGATATTACAGAGCTGTAGTCTTACAAGATTGAATATGTCCTCCTATTCCGTGTATACTATGATACATTTGGAAAGGATTGGTGTCTCGGCCACTTGAAGAGAGAGAACTATGAAAAACGCATGGCCATGCTCGGATGGATTATTAGTAAGCATCCGTACTGACAGTTTGATCTCAAGATTTCAAGAAACGTATTTGGCGGTAAAGATGAGTTTCATCATATAGTCAGATAAGACACTTTGTGACAATGGAATTTTAACATTGCACACTTGTTTTAAGGACAAGTGGGAGATTGAAGGAATTGTGTCATTTAATCAAAGGTGCAATTACTGATCATGAAGTGGGACCATTTATGGAGATATTTAATCCGGTGATTTTAGGTAGTCATAGTGCTTTGCTAGAAGTCAACTATGATTTATAGACTATATGTTATAAAGTATGTCATAAAGTCTATTGCTATTATTACCGGGTCCTACGAGGTCACACCCTTAGAGTTTGGACTGGATCAGGTTGTTGGGAGACATATTATATAAAGTATATGATATAAAGTTATATAGGATATAACTTGGGAGATAAGGATTGTTAATAATAAAGTGTTATTATTAATAATAAAAGAAATACTTATTTAGGAAATAAGATATCTACACATGGCAATATAAAAGGAGGGCTTTTAGGAAAAGCCCATAACCCTAATTCACACCAAGAGTACGGTTGCCACCATCTCCCAAATCTCTCTTGTTCACCTTGGATCCTCGCTCTAGCAACCGAGTCCTAGGTGATCCAGATTCAAGCTCGGGTGGACCAAATAGAGGAGTCACACGTGAGGCTCTATTCTCTCCATTCCAGCAGATTGAAACACGCATCAAGAGGTATTTGATTCTTCCTATCTATGATCTATTTGGTTTATGCATGAGATCCTTGGTTAGATGTTAGGAAAACGTTTCCTGAAATTCCGCTTTACGCATCTAAAATCCCAACACGCCGTCACCACATCCTCCGACGAGACAAGCCATTCTCGTTACCACTCCGGCCCACCTTCCGCCACTCCCTCTATGACCTCGTCGGCCTTTAAAACGGAGGATGGTTGATGCCGATGTCTTCCTTACCACCGGCGGCCCGACGCTCGCATGTACTTTGCCTCCCTTGTCCCAACTCATCATCTCAACCTTTAACATTTTCTCAATTCTTTTAGCTCTTTCATTCAGGGTTTTGGCATAACTAAAATCCACGGATGCCACCACCGATGATCTTTACTCTTTGATATTAATTCCTTCTTTAACGATTTCTTCAGAAAACGTATGGATCTGATCGATTTGGACTCTCAATTGGTTTCTCGTATGGAGGCACTGGGGCGGCATCAAAGCTGGACTGATACAGAGAAAAAGGAGGAATATGGAGAGAAAACACCAAAAAGAATAGCTGAAGAGAAGAAGATGAAAAGATATGAAATGAATGAAAAAAATCAAATTACTTTTGTGCCGGAGGTACTCTAGAAAAATGCAGGAGGTACTTTTTCTGAGAACTACTCTAGAAAAATAGAAGCTAGATTTTGATTTTTCAGTAAATATAATTTTTTGTTGGAATCTTTTAACACATGTCAAGATGTATAGGATTTTAATTTTACACCTTGTGTAAATGTACAAATCTCCCTTTTATTTTATAATAAAAAGGAGGTACTCTGGTGTAGGTTAGTGGAAAGGGGGGGGAGGGAGGAGGGAGGAGAGAGGGGAAAGAAAAGGATTGAAAAGTGAGAATAACATTAGAATGAAAAGACAAAAATGGACATAGTACTCCCTCCGTTCCATAATGTTCGTCTTGTTTCCGTTTTGGGCGTCCCCTTTTGTTTGTCCTACTTTCCTTTTTTATCCATCTTTTCTTTTCAATATTATCCTTATTCAATCCATCTTTTACACCATTTTATCCCTCATCCAAAAACATTCAATCATTCACATCCAATCATTATCACCTACCATCTTCATCCATCTCAAACTCCATTAATATCCACCATTTTTATCAATAACCTAAAACTTAATAAACCATATTCCATTAACCTAATTAATCTAATTAATTAAAAATTTAATTAATTAATTAAACTAACAAAATTAACCAAACTACTCCTAAATCCATTAACTTAACCCAAATTATATTTTAAACCAAACTAACCCAAACCCATATTTTAACCTAACCCAATATCCCTAACCCATATTAACCTACCCCTAATCTACCCATTTAACCCGGCCTAATCTACCCAGCCCAATTAACCGAAACCCTAATCTACCCAGCCCAGCCCATTTCCCACCCTAACCCTAAATACCCTAATCTGAGCTCTCACCCCTCACTCTCTCGTCTCACTCTTCGCCGCTCTCTTCTCTTCTCCTCTCTCATTCTCTCTGAAACCCTAGATCTGAGCTCTCTCGTCTCCTCTCTCATATGAGCTCTCTTCACCTCTAGTTCTCCTTTGTGCTCTCATCTGACCTCTCACTCTCCTTGAAGGTGCCTCTCCTTCTCTACTCTCTCGTCTGAGCTCTCTCTCTCGTCTGAGCTCTCTCTGAAACCCTAACTCATCAAAAATGATCTCGATCTATTGCAGATCTGCTCGCCGGCGATTAATCTGCTCCGGCTGTCCCCAAAACACAGAAAAGGCTTGCTCCTCGTCTAGATCTACCCATATCTCCCAAAACCCGCCCAAAAAACCCTAAATCTCAGAAATCGTTGCTTTGAAAACCCCGGTCCCCTGGGTTCCCTTCTCTGTTTGCATAAAAAATGGGTGATTCGGACCTATTTAAGTCCGATGGGTCCTGGACTTCTGATGCACTTTTTGTTGCTTGCTCTCAAGCTCCACAGTGCGAGTGGGGTGGCGATTGTGTTGGGGATCACAACTTCACTCCTGTTGGTTCAGAGGAAACTGTGGAGGGGAAGCTGCGGGAAGAGCCCCCAGAGATCGTTGAGCTCCCTGCTACCCCTGAGTTCGTTGAGCTCTTTCCTACCCCTGAGATCGTCGTCCTCCCTGATTCCCCTGAGATTATCTTCATCCCTGATTCCTCTGACGATGAAGATGCGAGATGAATCATCCCCGGTTATGGTGATGTTGTCTCTAATTCTGATTTTTAGCTAAGTCTCACTCTTTTTTAGTTGTTTATGCATGGGTACTTTTGCTGAGATTATTGCTCTGAATTATGCATGTTGTTGAATGAGTTTGTTGTGCTGTTGACTGAGACATTGGTATTCTGTTTTGTTGTTGATGTTCTGATGACTAAGACATTGGTATTCTGTTTAAGTTGATTCTCTATTTTGGTGTGTTGGTGTTCTGTTTTGGTGTTGTTGTTCTGATGTTGGATTATGTTGTGTTGCCTCTGTGTTGTGATCGGTGATGATGCATGATAACTGAGATGCAAAACCTTTATGTTCACTGGACTTCTGATGTGCCATGGCAACACTGTGTCACATGTAATTGATTGATGCTTATGTGTATGTTAAGGTACTGTGATTGGTATTGTATCTATGAGGGTTATGGGGACATCCGAGATTATTTATGCATTTCAATGATGAAGTCTTGAAACTGAGATGCAATACATTTAATGTCACTGCCTTAATGTGCCATAGGAATACTTTTACATGTGGTTGATTGTTGCTTATGTGTATGTTGAGTCTTGTGATTGGTCTTGTGTCTATGATGGCTATGGGGACATCTGAGATTATTTGTGCATTTCAATGATGAAGTCTTTTTGCTGAGATGCAAGACCTTAATATCAATGTCTTAATGTGCCATAGGAACACTTTCACATGTGATTGACTGATGCCTATGTGTATGTTAAGGTCTTGTGATTGGTCTTGTGTCTATGATGGCTATGGGGACATCTGAGATTATTTATGCATTTCCCTTGTCTGTCCCAAAATGTTTGTCCTAAAGTTCTAAAAGCTCTTGTGATTGGTGGTGTTATTCTCCTTGAGTCTATCTATGATGAAGTCTTGAAACTGAGATGCATTCCCTGCATGTTCACTGTCTTAGTGTGCCATTGGAACACAGTCAAATGACTGATTGATGCTTATGTGTATGCTAAGGTATTGTGAATGGATTTGTGTCTATGATGGTATTAGGGACATCTGAGAAATGCATTGTCATTGTTGTGCCCTTACTTGTGCTTGTTTACAAAATTACAAAAGTTTTTGCTCTGTACACAAAATGTTCAATCTTTTGTCATATATTGCTAAATAAACTGACTGTCTTCAAGTGCTTCTTCAATGTCTTGATCTTCAACTTATGTTGTCCCTTGTTGACTTTTGTTGACCTACTATTGATGTTCCTGCTTGATCTGCTTGTTGTGCACCCCCATGCACTATGTCCCATGCTTCTATGATAGCCCACATAGGTGCCTTGATCTCTCTTGGTAGATTTCCTTGAGCCATTAATTTCTTCTTGTTTACATGTGGCAAATCATACTCATTGCCTCCCTTGCATTTAAGTATTTCATTCATAACAAATTGTAGTGTCATCCACACATCTCTTAGAGTTGTAGGGGCCAATTCAAAAAATGCTTCATGCACTGCTTCTATCATATGATCAATACTTTTTGGCATCTTCTTGTGCATGAGTAACTGAATGCTTCTGAAAAATCCTAGATCTAAGATGTTTACATCTGGACTATTAGCTGGCTGTTGTATTAAGATGAAAGTGAATCCATCCTGAATGTATACCTGTTGTCATTCTGGATCTCTTTGAGTTATATGGGCTTTTGCATTGTCTTGTTGTATGAATATAACTCTTTGAGCTCCATCTTGTGGCCACTTTGCCTTGATTGCTGGAATGATTTGGTTTATCAACATGTTCTTTGTCACTTGTTTGTTGACTGATTCAACTAGCTTTGTAACTAGTGTCCCCTTCTCTCTGTTTTTGGATGACCTTTTTGCTGCTTGTTGATATGTGAATGGAAAGATTCCTATCTTCCCATCAAAAATGCACTGTCCCTCTGCATCAAATCTAGGCCTTGCTACAACTGTAGTGAACATAACTTTGGGAATGAATTTAGATGAATTTGCAGCTCTATACTTGCCCCTTTCATTCTGTGCTAGATATACTCTCTGTGATTTCTTTGATAGAAAAAACCACTTCTCATCCAAGCGTACAAAATCAAACATTGGATAATACACTGATTTTTCTTCTATTGTATCCCCACAAAGTAACTTCAGTACCCAATCCAACCTAGCCTTCTTATGTCCCTCACTCAAACCAAGATGGATTGGATTTGTATGTGGCTTTATTGTACCTTGCCTGACCATCCTATGCACTTTGGTCTTTGAAAGACTAAGTTTGCTAGCTAAGTCTCTAATACATGACCTGTCTCCCATGCCCAGTGCTGTGATTGAATCCATCTCTACTTGAATTCATTTTCTACCACAGTTGTGATATTTTGTGCTTAGATTGTACCTCTGTTGTGCGTTATGTTGCTTCTTTGCTGTGTTCCAAAGTCTGCCTATGCACCTTGTTGACATTTTGAACTCTTCTGCAGCTTTCTTTATTGCACCATGTGGTAATTGTCTCTCTCTAGATATTGCTAGCAGAGCATTCAATATGTGTATTTTTTTATCACTGTTGAGCCTGGTATTATGTGTTGGCTGATGATGGTGTGTTGCCTCTGTGTTGTGCTCTGCTTCTGATGACTGTCCCTCTTCATCTCCTGGTTCCTGGTTGAGATCAAAGTTATGTTCACTATCTTGTTCCATGTCTCCTGATGACTGTCCCTCTTTGAACTCTTATCCATCATAAATGTACTGTTCATCTGGAAGTGGAGCTTCATTTAAGTCCCATAAAACTGATGCCATGACACCACCAGACTGTGATGCAGAGATTGTATTTTGTCCTTAATTTCTCTCTGTGATTTACTGAAGCTTTGAATGTAAATTCTGTAAATTTAGATGAGAATATTGTAATCCCCTTTTAGGTACTGTTTAGGGGCAATTTTGTCAGGGCAATTATGCCCTAAGTCCCCTTTTGTTTAGGGCAATTTTGTCCCCAAAATTTGTAAGTGATCTGTGTGCCCCTAAAATCAGTATTTCATTGGCTGAAATTTCATCTGTGGTAAATAACCATAGATTGCACTGTAGCAGGTCATGTCCCATTTTGCCTTAATGTTAATTTTCACCGTAACAGGTCATGTCCCCAATTATACTTTGTTAATTTTCTTAATCCAAGAGCTTTTTATACTTTATGACAAATATTTCGAGACAGAGGAAATATAAATTAATGTATTTTTTCTTAACCTTTTATTTTATAATAAAAAGTGCCACGTGTATGAAAAATACTGGAGAAAAAGTTTACACTAACCTACGCTAAGTGCCACGTGTATGAAATATAATGGACCCATTCAAAGTTTTCTCCTCCTCCTCCATTAATACATTTATTTTTCTTATTTTCAAGAATACACTATTTTAATTTTTTCAAAGTCAGACCCTTTTAGTTCCACAATGGGATACAACATCACCTCCTTCCCTGCGGTGACAAGCTCTCCCATAATCGTCTAACTCCAATTTTGAGGGGCATCGTTTTGTCCCGTCTTTGAAGAACTGGTGAACCGGTACAACTTTGAACTACCAACAAAATTAGTAGTCGAGATGTAAATGCCTTTGGATTGTTAGGTGGTGTCGTATCTAGCGTCGGGCGGTGGTTGACGGTGGGCTATGGTGGTGGATCTAGGATTTGGGGGGTTTTAATGGAGGAAAAAGAAAGGAAAGAGATCTGCAAATTTGATAAGGGAAGAGATCTTCAAATCTGGAAAGGGATGAGAGATAATTCGGAAGGAGAGAGAAGAAGGGAAATAAAATTTTGTTAGAACTGTGACAAGATGGAAATTGGGAACGATGGAGAATGAATTTTGTTCTGAAAATCTGTGAAAATGGGGAAGGATTTTTTTTTAAAGGTATATGAAAAGACAGGTAAGAAGAAAAATTAAATTAAGAAGAAGCAAAAAATGTGAAAAGCACTGTGCTATTACGATTTCCAATAAATAGATATTTACCATTATATCCATATACTTTAAAAAAGGTGTCAAATATATTCTTACACTTAGTGTACCTGTACTTTTTTCCCAACACCATATGAAAGTCGGCCACATTTTCTGACCAACTTGACTGTTTTTGGCTTGATTCCCCAACTACATATAATCAGACAAGGTCTTTTGTCGTTTCAGCAGAGAGCTTATATCATATTCTCCGTGTTCCCGAAAGTTTGTCCCATGGAGGAGGAATATATTTGTCGATGTATATTTTGTATCGTTAATATCTCTAATTACATATTAATAAAAATTATAATTTTTTGATATTATCAAAGTACTCGTTGAGACGAATCAAACATGACCCCACATGACTATGTTTTTTCTTATATATTGAAAGAAATCTTGAAAATTCTCTTTAACTATGAATAGTATCAAGATTGGCTATGGGACAAACATTTAGGTACGGAAAGAGTACTACACTTTTGTTTTTTGTTTCTTTTCATGACTTTTATAGGCTCATGCTATATGCCCGACGAAATTTCGTTGTACGCACGACATTGTGTACGCCAGATTCTGGCGTACGCAATGTCCTGGCGTATAGCATATTTTATCATATTTTTGTGGGATTTTGAATGTTTATGAATTTCTTTTATTTTGCCTGTACGCCAGACAATTGCGTACGCCAGCCCATGGCGTACAGAAGTAGCCGTTATTTTTGTGGGATTTTGAATGTTTATGAATTTCTTTTATTTTGCCTGTACGCCAGACAATTGCGTACGCCAGCCCATGGCGTACAGAAGTAGCCGTTATTTCAACGGCTATTCCAACGGCTTAATTTGTGCCTATAAATACATGTTTGTAGGTGGACGATCCAAAACAACAATCTTACAAAATCTTATAAAAAATGGCATATAATGAAAACACATATTGGAGTAGTGGAGAAGATGATGAAGATTATGACGATCAAGATTTCGACGATGACAATTTCGAGGTTAGTATGTATGCAATTTCGAGATTAGTTATAATTAATATAGCTTAAGTACGTAGAGGCCTATATTTATTATGTTAAAAGATAGATTAGTATTTAGTTGTAGTGGACAAGATTAGTAATTAATAGTAGTAGAGAAGTTGATAATTGTTGTGAATTTGATATATGTTAAAAGTCTTATGTTTAGTGAGATAAGCTATCAATTTGTTTTTCTGTAGTTTAATTTAGCTGTAGTGGACAAGATGCTGACGGTGTTACGGTAGATGCCTATATTTATTATGTTAACAGATAGATTAGTATTTAGTTGTAGTGGACAAGATGATGACGACTTAGCGGTAGAGGCCTATATTTGTTTTGATATATGTTAAAAGATTAGTAAGTAATAGTAGTGGAGAAGTTGATAATTGTTGTGAATTTGATATATGTTAAAAGTCTTTAGTTTAGTGAGATAAGCTATCAATTTGTTTTTCTGTAGTTTAGTTTTGTATTACAATTATAGTTTTATTTTACAATTACAGTTTAGTTATGTATTACAATTGCAATCCATATATTGTAACATTATTGATTATGTAAACATGTATAGGGGAAAGATTATGGAGATGAATTTCATAACAATCTGAACTGGGATAGCCGAGAGGAATTGATTGAGTGGGTTAGGAATAGGGGCAAAGATTTGATGATGGTTTTAGTCATTCATAAGTCAAATGTCAGAAGTGTTAGTTTGACGTGCAAGCATTTTGGTGAATATAGATCGGGGAGAAAGAAAGGTAGTGACTCAGAAGAGGAAGTTGAGGTAATTCGTAAATCCCATTCGAAGAAGTCCGGATGCACATTTGAGTTGTGTGGTGTTAGATTGAAGAAGAAGCCAGAGGAAGTGACTCATAAATGTGATAGATGGATGCCATAACCATAAGCTTCCGACTAGCTTTCTTGGGCATGCATACATGGGCAGAATGACCCCGGAAGAGGAGCGCATTGCCAAAGCTTTGGGCGAAGCGTTCGTGACGCCTAGGACTATTGTTGGGAAGTTGAGGAACTTCTTCCCCGGAAATGTTACATCCATGAAACAAGTTTCCAACTTTCTGCAGAAGGTGCATTATGAAGATCGTGGGGAATTGACGGTTACGCAATGGACTCTGAACTTTTTGAAAGAAAATAGTTACTGGGTATTTCCTCTTACAAAGTTGTCTACGAAAGAGACTGATATCCTATTTTTTGCTCACCCGAACTCGCTCCACTTATTGAAGATGTTTCCGTACGTGGTAATTATTGATGCCACATACAAGACAAATAGGTATGTGGTGGATTTGTGTTATATTTTCAACACAATATAATAGTAGTGATTTATATCATTGATTTGAATTATATCTAATATTCTATGACTTCTTACATTCATCCACAGGTATAACATGCCATTGGTGGAGATTGTCGGTTTCACTTGCACGCACAAGACCTTTAATTGCGTATGCATTTACACGGCAAGAAGAAGTGGTGCATTACAAGTTCATAATGGAGAAACGTTTGCGCTTGTTTAAAGATGCGGGTGTTATGCCAGCCGCCATCATGACTGATCGAGAAAAGGCCCTCATTAATGTAATTCGGATAGTTTTCAAAGATGGAGTAAAACACCTTTTGTGTTGGGTGCATATTAAGCACAACATAGAAGCATATGCTTCCCCAATATTGAAGGATAAAAAACAAGTGAAAAGGTTTTGCGGCCAATGTTGGGCACTTTGGTGTTCAACCACGGAGGAAATCTACGAAGAGAGGCTTGTGCAATTGAGGACATCGTGGAAGAGTGGCCTCGTTCGATACATTGAGAAGACGTGGACTAATCCTCACAAGGAAAGCATAGTGAGAGAGTGGACTGATCATCATCTTCACTTCTTCACGAGGACTTCAAACAGGTAACCCTTATACAATGTTCAGTAGTTTGCTTGTTCATGGCTCAATGTGGGAGTAATGCAATGCTTTTCATGTGTGTTGATAGGGTTGAGGGTATGCATCATGTGTTGAAGAAAATTCTGAATTCTAGCGTTGGTGGTTTTAATAGAATGGTAGTAAGGATACACCATGCGATCGAGGGTCAAATTGGGCAGGTACGTGCGACCATGGAGATGTCACGGACCAAAACACCAACAATGTTTGATGGTGTGCCGCCAGAAATAAGAGTGTTGTTTTCAAGGCTATTCTTCAAAGTGTCGGATAAGTGCTTGGGAATGTTGTTTGATCTGTATAAGCAGATAGAGGGGGAGGATTTCCCTGATGATTGTGATGATGATTGGATGAGAGACTGCTTCGGCCTGCCATGTGTCCACAGAATCGCAAATGCCATCATTAATAAGACGTCGATCATGCCGAGTGAGATACATCGCTTCTGGAAGCAATTACAATGGGATAGGGTTTACACTCAAGAAGATACAGTTGAGGACACAACACAGATGTATGTTCAAGAGTTGAGATGGAAGCAAATGGATGAAATGTGGCACGCTAAAACATTGAGCAAGGACCAAATAGACCAAATTACCGACTTGTTCTGGGACACGCAGCACCCGCATGAAACTTTGATGCAGGAGCCCACGAGAATCATTTCAAAAGGAAGGCCAAAGGGTTTGACAAAGTACGACACCAAGAGGGACCCGAGCTTGTTTGAGCATCGGAGGGCTGAGTTAGATGAGATTGAGAAGAACAAGGCCAGTGGAAGCCAAGGTAGAGGTCGGGGTCGTGGCAAGAAGGGACCAAGTGGAGCTTCACCGGGCATTGGGACCCAAGGGAGCCAATCCGAAGGGACAAGATCGCAGCAACTCCCTGAACAACCCATGCTTTATATGGGGGTGAACTTTGGGGTTAAGAATGTGGATTACTTTTGGTTTCCGTACATTAACGGGGCCAGAGATGTATGTCCAGACGGGCATTGTGGATATCGGACATTGGCTGTATTATTGGGATCAGAAGAGACTGCATACCCTATGGTTCGAATGCAGATGGCGGGCGAGTTGTTTGACAGCAGAGATGTGTACATGCCTATCTTGCCCGTACTACACCCGGGGATCACTTATGAGGACCTTATATTTCGGGTCAACTATGTCATCAGTCCTTGCAGCGAAGAGTACTGGCTCGACATGCCGATGATTGGTTTAGTGTTTGCCACGCTATACCAAGTTGCTCTTGTCCTATTATCCTGGGATGGCCCGTGCTTGTGCTTACCAATGAGGGCCTCTTACGAAAGCCTCGGCCCTCCAACACAGATATTGACGATGGCCCTCATCGGAAACCGAAACCACTTTGTACCGGTATAGTTATTGTTTTTAAATAACTAGTAATATTTGTGCTTACCCTAAAAGACATAACTCGATCATAATTTGTGTTTTCTATGTAGGTGTCGTTGAAGGATGGTTGTCCACTACCTCCCCCTCCGTACGCTTGGCGTTGATTCAAACACCCAAGTGTCGATGGTTGGGACTCTCAATTTCAGGAGAGGATTCAACAATTTCGGGATTATCGCATTAGATATAGTCGTCCTCCAGATCCTCCGGTGTAGTTTAAGATGTAGATTAATTTAAGATGTAGATTTACTGAAAATGAGAAATTAGGCCCAATGGGAATGATTGTAGAAGAAACGAGTGAGAAACTAAAGAAATGAGAAATTGGGCCCAATTATATAGGAAGGATTGTAGAAGAAACGGGGGAAAAACTAAAAAATGAGAAATTAGGCCCAAATAGGCCCAATAGAAAGGATTGTATAAGAAACGGGTGAAAAAATGAGAAATTGGGCCCATTTTGGCCCAATAGGAAGGATTGTAAAAGAAACGGGTGAAAAACTGAAAAATGAGAAATTGGGCACAAATAGGCCCAATATGAAGGATTGTATAAGAAACGGGTGAAAAAATGAGAAATTGGGCCCATTTGGGCCCAATAGGAAGGATTGTAGAAGAAACGGGTGAAAAACTGAAAAATGAGAAATTGGGCCCATCTGGGCTCAATAGGAAGGATTGTAGAAGAAACGGGTGAATGATATGTCCAAATCCTACCCCGCAAGTGTACGGGTTCGGTTGTAGTATCAAGGTGTCGAACTCTGGGACTATGTAATAGTACCAATTGTCAGAATCAACTAATAGATTAAGTCGTAAGCAAGAAAGGTTTGCAGTTCGGTTTCAATGGTAACAAATGTCAAAAGAATAATGGATTATCAGTTGGGGAAAAGCTTCCAAGGTTAGGATCCCCACAATGGTATTTCGGTAGATTCTAGACAATATCTGATTAGATTTCAATATGAATGTTATTTGAAGGACTCACTATCTAATGTCAACACTACCTCTTTTCAGACGAATAGTGCATGTACCTAGAATCGACTAGCAGTCACTTTCGCACAAAGCTAATCTCATTAAGGTCCATTAAGTTCTGTAAAGATCAATGAACAAATAGAAATAACATTCGCTTTCGCGCTCCGCGGAATCTACTCATTCAAAAATCAATTCGATAGTCAAGTACCACAAGAGGGATTAAGTCACTTTCGCACAAATAATCCTCAAGTTCTATCATAGGGATCTATCATGTATCAATCTTCTATTATCATTTTCTCCTTTCGGTCTCAAATTCCAATAGAAATCCTAATTACGAATCAATTAGGTCATTAAGCATCCTAGGATAGAATCAAATCTCATTCACATATTCATTCAATCAAATACCGCAATCAAACCTACCTAATTCACCATTGGGTTCACCCAACCCTAGAAAAGAAGGTTTAGCTAGACATGAGAGAAAGAGAAATCAAATTCATTGAAAGAGACAACATACCAATTGTATTCCAAAAGAGATTCGATTCTCAAACGATCCAATGTAGCAAAATCTCCAAAATCTTCCCCTAGGGTTTTTGAGATCTAGAAAAACGTAGATGCAGCTGCTCGGTCTCCCAAATAGAAGTTTTTACAAGTCTTTTATACCCCCTCGAAATAGAAAACGACCCAAGGAACAAAACAAGTCGGAGACAAAACAAGTAGCCCGACTCGGTCCAGAAACTCGGCCCGGTCACGGGCCGAGTTTCAGTCAACGTCGCTGACTCGAGCGACAACTCGGTCGGGTCATGACCGAGTTGTTCTCAGTTAACAACTCTTGGGCTGACTCGAGAGGCAACTCGGTCGGGTCTGGACCGAGTTGTTCTCAGTTAACTTCCTTGGGTGACTCGGGCACAAACTCGGTCGGGTCACGACCGAGTTGTTCCCAGTTGACGTCTTGAGGTGGCTCCTGACTCGGGCCGAAACTCGGCCGGGTCTCGACACCTCCATCTGCGACACTTCAGGAGAATTGTCATAACTTTCTGCTCACTCATTATTTTGGTCTAAAATTTTTAGGAGGAAAAGTAGACTCGTAGATATAACTCCTCGAGTTGGAATCATTGCATTTGGAGGTCTGAGAAGGGAGAACGAAGTTTTACAAGTTGGACCAACGCCCAGGAATTTCAGACGAGAGAGATTGATTCCTTAGTCTTGCCTCCTTGTCATCCGCACACTTGACATTGGCATCATCCCTTCGAGCCCACTACTCGAACATCTTCGTATTGAAGCTCACATTCTCCAAAAATGCCTCCTAAAGAACCTGAAATGAAACAGACGTAAGAGTAGACTCCGAACACTACAAATCTACTAAAACCAAATAAAACTAAAAGGAAAATGAACGAAACAAATCAAAATAGCAGAAATAAACGTGACCTAAACTAGCCTAAATGCATGCTATCAGTGAAAAAACTAAAAAATGAGAAATTGGGCCCAAATAGGCCCAATAGGAAGGATTGTATAAGAAACGGGTGAAAAAATGAGAAATTGGGCCCAATAGGAAGGATTGTAGAAGAAACAGGTGAAAAACAAAAAAATGAAAAATTGGGCTCATCTGGGCCCAATAGGAAGGATTATAGAAGAAACGGGTTAAAAACTGAAAAATGAGAAATTGGGTCCATCTGGGCCCAATAGGAAGGATTGTATAAGAAACGGGTGAAAAAATGAGAAATTGGGCCCATTTGGGCCCAATAGGAAGGATTGTAGAAGAAACGGGTGAAAAACTGAAAAATGATAAATTGGGCCCATTTGGGCCCAATAGGAAGGATTGTATAAGTATATTTCATGTAGTTATACTTATATACTATAGTATTTCGTTATATTTCATGTAGTTATACTTATATATTATAGTATTTCGTTATATTGGATGTAGTTATACTTATATACTATAGTATTTCGTTATATTTCATGTAGTTACACTTATATAATATAGTATTTCTCATTATTTCATGTAGTTATACTTGTATACTATAGTATTTCGTTATATTTCATATAGTTATACTTATATACTATAGTATTTCGTTATATTTCATGTAGTTACACTTATATACTATAGTATTTCTCATTATTTCATGTAGTTATACTTGTATACTATAGTATTTCGTTATATTTCATGTAGTTATACTTATATACTATAGTATTTCGTTATATTTCATATAGTTACACTTATATAATATAGTATTTCTCATTATTTCATGTAGTTATACTTGTATACTATATTATTTCGTTATATTTCATGTAGTTATACTTATATACTATAGTATTTCGTTATATTTCATATAGTTATAATTATATACTATAGTATTTCGTTATATTTCATATAGTTATACTTATATACTATAGTATTTCGTTATATTTCATGTAGTTATACTTATATACTATAGTATTTCGTTATATTTCATGTAGTTACACTTATATACTATAGTATTTCTCATTATTTCATGTAGTTATACTTGTATACTATAGTATTTTGTTATATTTCATATAATTACAATTATATACTATAGTATTTCTCATTATTTCATGTAGTTATACTTGTATACTATAGTATTTCGTTAAATTTCATATAGTTATACTTATATATTATAGTATTTCGTTATATTTCATGTAGTTACACTTATATACTATAGTATTTCTCATTATTTCATGTAGTTATACTTGTATACTATAGTATTTCGTTATATTTCATGTAGTAATACTTATATACTATAGTATTTCGTTATATTTCATATAGTTACAATTATATACTATAGTATTTCGTTATATTTCATATAGTTACAATTATATACTATAGTATTTCGTTATATTTCATGTAGTTATACTTATATACTATAGTATTTCGTTATATTTCATGTAGTTACACTTATATACTATAGTATTTCTCATTATTTCATGTAGTTATACTTATATACTATAGTATTTCGTTATATTTCATGTAGTTACACTTATATACTATAGTATTTCTCATTATTTCATGTAGTTACACTTATATACTATAGTATTTCTCATTATTTCATGTAGTTATACTTATATACTATAGTATTTCGTTATATTTCATATAGTTATACTTATATACTATAGTATTTCGTTATATTTCATGTACTTACACTTATATACTATAGTATTTCTCATTATTTCATGTAGTTATACTTGTATACTATAGTATTTCGTTATATTTCATATAGTTACAATTATATACTATAGTATTTCGTTATATTTCATGTAGTTACAATTATATACTATAGTATTTCGTTATATTTCATGTAGTTATACTTATATAGTATAGTATTTCGTTATATTTCATGTAGTTATACTTATATACTATAGTATTTCTCATTATTTCATATAGTTATACTTATATACTATAGTATTTCGTTATATTTCATATAGTTATACTTATTTACTATAGTATTTCGTTATATTTCATGTAGTTACACTTATATACTATAGTATTTCTCATTATTTCATGTAGTTATACTTGTATACTATAGTATTTCGTTATATTTCATGTAGTTATACTTATATACTATAGTATTTCTTTATATTTCATATAGTTACAATTATATACTATAGTATTTCGTTATATTTCATGTAGTTATACTTATATACTATAGTATTTCTCATTATTTCATGTAGTTATACTTGTATACTATAGTATTTCGTTATATTTCATATAGTTATAATTATATACTATAGTATTTCGTTATATTTCATATAGTTACAATTATATACTATAGTATTTCGTTATATACTATAGTATTTCGTTATATTTCATGTAGTTACACTTATATCCAAAACACAACTGTCTAATCCACATAAATACATGATCCTACAATCTAGTCATCATTGGGGACTCTACCGCTACCCTATCTTCTCTCGTGTTGTGAATCAGTAAATCTCTGGGAAGCACGCGTTAAGGGATCAACTATGGGCGCCTCGTGACCTATCAAATCATGAATCCACGAAATAATCGTAGCGGTAACATCTGGTGGAAGCTCGTCCCTCTCTTCTAAAAAACGCCGCATTCGACCGGCGATAATCTGGATCCGCTGAATACACGACAAAGATTTCCATTACAACTAAACCGATTTTAAGCACGTAAAAAATGATAAGCGATAAATAAAATGTATCATACCATGAGAGTAGACACGGGTGGAGCTGGAGGGACGACAGGAGCCAGACCTGGACGATCCTATCTAGGGGACCGTGCGTCCACATACGGATGTGACATCTGCTCCAGCCAGTCGATGTACGCATCGTCAGTGTCCCAGGCGAAGGTAGTATGGATCAGGTCCTGAAGCTCGATCGTCGGTCTAGGGTCGGCATCCCATGTGCACTGCTCGTCGTCGTACTTCAGAGCGTACGACCTCAAGTCGACCCGCCTCTTCACCTCGCGTGGCGCTGGTGGATCCTTAGGAACCCCCTGCTTGTAACCGAACTGACGGAGGACTCGGTCCGACATGTACGGCTCCTGTATCTCGAGGCACTCAATAATGCCTCGGTACAAAGAAGGAGCGTACTGGGGGGGTCGTAAAGTCTAACTGACCCCACGGTGTCCAGGCAACCTAAACCGTATATTTATAATTTTAATTTCCTAAATTCAAAATGTATATTCAAAATTTAAATTTCCTAAACGAAAGCAATAAAACAGTAAAGTATTACCTCGTCAAATCTCACGGCGTCTAAAATGCGGCGAATAGCAATCAGCCGCTCCGGATTCCGTCCCTGAGGAGCCTCCCTCCCGTCTCTCCGAGCAGCCCTCGTATCCGCCATGGCCTCCAGGTCAAGGACAGCGTGACCTCAGAAAGTAGGAAAGTACGCCCAAATCCAGGCCTATATATATATAAAAATCCGTTAGCATATAATATCATATATTATAAAAATAAAATAAAATAAATTAATAAATACCCTCAAAAGAAGTGTACACCCTGCAATGCCCTTCGCCCTGGCCCGTGACGCCTCACCCAAATTTCGATACAGGACAACCAATACGCCGACTCCCCAGGCATAACAACCGCTGCGGTCGTGGTCAAAGACTAGTGCCATGTACTCGTACTTGACGGCGTTCGTCGACTTGTCCGGGAAAACGGTACAGCCGAGGAGCATCATCAAGTACATGGACGCTATGCGTCGGTCATCCCTCTCTGGACTGGATAGCTGCTCAGTCGACCTCAGCAAGAAGGACTCTATCGGGATACCGCCACCACCGAACCACTGGGCCACCAACTCCAGGTTCGCCCCAGTAATAGTGCAGACGTGATCTCTGACGACGGGGTCCGCCATATCAGTGGTGACGCTCAAGCCGTCGATGGGAATCTCCAGGATGCGCGCGACATCGTGGAGCGTGATAGTGATCTCGCCCCACGGGAAATGGAACGAGCTCGTCTCTGGATGCCAGCGCTCGACGAACGCAGAAATAAGTACGTCGTCGATCCTCCTGAAGTCCACCTCCCTCATAGAGGTGATACGGCTCCGCTGCGCAAAATCCCACCAGGTGTCCGGAGCCGCTGTAATGTGCTGGTTCATCTTCCAATGCCACGGCTTCCTGGTGTACGTCTTCAGAACCTTCCTCATCTGAAAAATAAATAACAAAATTAGTATTACAGTTATAAATTAATATATCACATTTTCATATTTTTATTTACAAATCTTAAACTAAATCAAAGACGTACCGTATCATCCACGTGCGCAACGGGTGGTGGGGGGTCCGGAAGTGTCAACGCCAATGTCATGTCCCATAGGACCCTGGCGACGTGGGTCGTATACGTACCGAGGAGGTGAGGAACGAGAGGCCCTCCCGGCATCCAAGGCTCTGCGGGGCCCGCCTGCTCGAGAACCGGATCCGCCTGCTCCTGAGTCGGATCCGTCTGCTGTGGAGCCGGATCCGCATGCTGCGGAGCCAGATCCGCCTGCTGGGGAGACTCGTCCATCCCCAAGTCCTCTGCGGGTCCATCATAATAGTCGCGCTGGAAGGCCGCGTCGGCAACGACAACTGCCTCCTCCTCCAGATCCATGGACGAGGTCGATGACGAAGACGGAGACAGTGACGGGTCAGACCTGGTCACACCCACCTGTACTCCCGTCGCGACGTCATGTGTCGCGTCTAGGACGGGAAGCAGATCCACTGAAGCGGTCACCGAAGCGGCCCGACGATCCGATGCTGTGACCGGATTCCTCCGCGCGAGCTGACGGGACCCACGTCGGGGCCGTCTCACAGACAACATCGAGGCTTGCAAAGCCTTTTAATAACATATTACGTCGTCAATTCAAAATTTAATACTTATTATTTCTAAATTCAGTATCTATTTCTAAATTCAATAATTATTTTATTCTAAATTTTCATCAATTCAAAATAAATTTCTAAAATTCATAACTATAAATTTCTAAAATATAACTATTACTTTTTAGAAACAAATCTATAATTAAACACAGATAAACAATTTTTAAATGCAATACCTATTTCTAAATTTAATACTTATTACATTCTAAATTTTCTTAAATTCAAATAAATTTCTATAATTCATAACTATAAATTTCTAAAATATAACTATTAATTTTTAGAAACAAATCTATAATTAAATACAGATAAACAATTTCTAAATGCAATACCTATTTCTAAATTTAATACTTATTACATTCTAAATTTTCTTAAATTCAAATAAATTTCTAAAATTCATAACTATAAATTTCTAAAATATAACTATTAATTTTGAGAAACAAATCTATAATTAAATACAGATAAACAATTTCTAAATGCAATACCTATTTCTAAATTTAATACTTATTACATTCTAAATTTTCATAAATTCAAATAAATTTCTATTCCGTTCATACCTCTCGACTACCCCAGGTAGAAGTCTGACCGGGTGTCGCAAGAACGTCTCCGCGTCCGCGTCCGCCTCCTCGTCTGCACCGCCCTCGGATAAATCGGGTCCGGCAAGTACCTCGTCCTGCATCGCCATCCGGACCGCCGCCGGCCATATCTCTGTCGCCGGCCACCTCTCCGCCGCCACCGCCACCGGCCACCTCTGCAGCAACATGAGCACCGCCGCCAACCGCCAAGCTCTCCACGCCGCCTGGAACGCCATCATCGCCTCCTCTTCCGCCAATCGCGCCGCCACGAGCCTCGCCGGATGGGTCACCACCACCGCCACTGTTCGCCATCGTCGGAGATAAGAGGAGGAGGAGAATTAGAAGAAGAAGAATGGAGGAGGATGAGAAGGAATGAATGAATCGGAGGAGACGCCGCCGGAAGTTTTATGCCAGGAGACGGCGCAGGGAAGAAGAGAAGGAAGAAGAAGAGAAGAAGAAGAAGAAAAGGCCGTGCTCGGCCTCTTAACCTAAGTTGTACGCCAGAATATGGCGATTCTGGCGTACGCCATATTTTGGCGTACAGGTTTGGGCCGAGTTGGACCGGCCCAAGTTGGGCCATCCCAGTTATGATCTGTACACCAGGATATGGCGTACGACATATTCTGGCGTACTTGTTTATTTTTTATTAAAAAAAATACAAATACGTAATTTTTTATTTTTTTGGCTCATTTTGGCTCATTTTTGCTTATTTTTAATAGGTACGCCACGACATTGCGTACGCCAGATTCTGACGTACAAAATATCGTGCACAAAGGAAAAAAAATGAGGCGCATATAGTCGCCTCGCTTTTATATAGACAAATGTAGATTTACACGAGGTGTAAACAGAATATCTTATAATAAAAGGGTATAATTGTAAATTTCATATCTGCAATTGCATTATTCTTACCAGCTGTAAATGTTCTTTCCTTTTTTCATAATTGTAAATTTCATCTTCCTTTACCAATGCATTATTTTCCTTACTTTAATTTCATAATTGTAAATTTCATATCTGCAATGCAAATGTACGTTTACTTCTTTCCTTTTTTTCATCTTCCTACCACAGTTTTTCAGTCTTTTTTCTTCCTTTCCATCTATATACCAGATCTGAAATTTCAGATCTGAAATTTTTATTTATTTCCTTTTTTTGTTCTTTATTTGATTGGTGACGGAGAGAGAAGCCATGGGCGGCAGCGGGGAGAGAGGCGCCCCTGGACGGTGGCGCGGGGAGAGGCGCCCCTGGACGGTGGCGCGGGGAGAGGCGCTTGGGTGCCAGATTCTCAGTAGAGAAGACGTATTAATGTGTATATGTCTGCAAATTCAAGTTTTTGTTTTTCATCTTTCCCTAATTCATGTTCTTTGAGCTGGGAAGGGGAGGAATTTGTGTTGATTTCTGGTTTCAATAACTGCACAGGGTTGGAAATTTGGATCTATTTTTTCCAATTTGATCTAGCATTTTTACAAATTTGAGCTCTTATTTATGTCTCAAATTACTTGATAGGACTAGAAAATTTGAGCTCTGATTTCTGGTATCGGCGCGGGCGGTGAGGCCCTTGGGCAGCGACGCGGGGGACGAGGCTCTTGGGCGGCGGTGACTTTGGTCGGTGGCGTGTGGTCTGCTTTTTCCAAGCCAAGCTCTTTTGCATCCTTGCGCGCAAGTGAAGGTGGCAGATGCTTCTTTGTCGGCGACGCAGACTCGGAGAGAGGCGCCTTTGTCGGCGGCGCAGACTCGGAGAGAGGTGCCTTGGTCGGCGGTGCGGAGGGGATGCCTTGGTCGGCGGCACAGATGAAGGTGAATTGGAGAGAAGGAAGATAGATGAAGGTGAACTGAAGAGAAGGGAGATGGCTTTAATTGCAATAGGAGAGAGATGGACGTGAGTTCCAAGAGGGAGAGAGAAAAGAGTGAAAAAAGGTGTCAGATACTTTAGTAAAATGACTAAAATGGATAATATTATTTTTAATTATTATATACTTTTATAATATAAAATATTATGTATATAAATTTTATTGACCCAAAATCTTACACAACTTTACCCCTTGTGTATATGTACCAAGGTCCCTTTTATATCATACTAATGCTCAAGTTAATTATAGCAATTTCCATCGATTCGTTTGACTGGAGATTTTACTTCCTGTGAGATTTCCTGCAGTGCAAGGAAAAAAAGGTGGAGAGCATGCATCTCCATCCATGGACAAACTCACATACTTTATAATCCTACAAATCCATCTTTATAACGAAGCCAACTTTTATCCGTCACTTTGGGTTAATCGAATCTATACTACTTTAAAGTTACCCTTTTTATTTATTAGTGTAAATTTTTTATTATAAATGTAAAATAATATTTTATATGTATATTCTTCTCTCTTTTCACTCAAAACAACACAGTTAATGCATTTTCACTATTATTATTATCACAACAATAATATATATATTTATCATAAATGTATCGTAATATTTTTTATTAATAAATATTTTTATTTAATAGAAAAATATCAATTTTCATATAAGTAAGAAAATGGTCATATATTATCATCTTTGATTTTAAGTTTTTTTATCATAAAATAAACTATGGTCTAATTTATAAATTTTAAGTATTCTAATTTCATATTATAAAAAGTTCAACTCTTTTTGTCTTCTATCGTACAACGAAATACAATTACTCCTTATTTGAAGTACATAACATATATATCTAGCAAAACTATTAGAAATCTATCGATATAAAGATAAACCAATGTTTAACAAACAAAATTAAATACTCTATTCAATATTAGTCACATTCGCAAGTTAAATTACTCAATAACCAATCGTTAATAGAATATATTCTAAATCCATCGATATAAAGATAAACCAGTTTTTAACAAACAAAATTAACTATTCAATATTAGTCACAATTGCAAAACAAATTACATAATCACAAATCGTTAATAAAAGAGACCCTAAATCTTAGGGGACAAACGGATGGTTTCTTATGAAATAAAAAACAAATAGACACTAATACAAACTTAATATTTAAATATTATAAAAGAACAAAACAATAATATATTATTTTTAGTGCGAAACATGGGTTTAACCATCTAGTTTTTTGTACAGCTGTATGTTTTCTTATTAAAAAATATGATTATGAGATTTTTTTTTATAGGAGGTACAAAGCTATTACAATAAGAATGAGGTATATATGAACTCATGACTTCATGATTACAGAGTATCGTGTTTATCCGCTAAACTAAAAGCGCTTAGCTTTCAAAAACTACTATTGTATGTTCTTCATCTTGAGGTAGAAGATCTAAAATAACAATTTGTGGTTAATGATTATTGTTGACCTACAAGAATTTTGAATACTATTAACGAAATTGTTTCCTCTCTATGAATACTAGTGCGCCAACTCACTAAGTTAATACTTTAGGGTGCGTTTGTTAAAAATCGGGTATCAGATTGAGAAAGAATATAGTTGAAATGATATATTTTAATTTAGTGTTTGATTTATAACTGAGAATGAGATATCTATCCATAAATTCTTTTTCATTCTCATACTCACCCAACTTGAAAATATGGGGTTTAGAAACCCCATACTTTGAGGGGTTTGAGAATGGATATCTTACTCAAAATAAAATTATCAAAAAAAATGTATGAGATTGAAATTCCCCAACCCATCTCAATCACAAACCCAATTCCCCAACCCTCTTACAAAACACCCTCTTAGTCTCTTACATAAGAATGTTTAAGGGGTTCCATCCCAATCTCGTTCCGCCCCAGCTCCATCCTTGACGGGATATCCTATGTAGATCTCTAATGAGAATATTAAAGGTATATATGTTAAATATCATTACTTTTTTAACAAATAAATTTTGTAGGATCCTCAATCTCAAATATGATTTCCCAACCCTCTAACCAAGAACCTTAGTCTTTTAATTAAGTATGTTTAATGGAGACTGGAAATGGGTTCCATCCAATGTTATTAAATCGTGATCCGAGTCGTAGAATCGTACGATTCTACAATCCAAAACATACAAAACGACTCAAATCATATGGAAATAGTCGTACGTGGTAGAGTTGTACTAGGATCGTAATAGGATCGTTATAATCGGCCGAATCAGGATTCTACGTAGAATCGTTAGATCCTAGGGAAACTTGTTTTTTTTTGCTTAAATTTCTCATGTTTTGGGTTGTTCAATGAACTTGGGACAATTTTCCCATCTTATTGATAGACTATTAGACTCACTAAGACATTTACTTAGCCCATTTACATATTTTGTTTTATCAATTTTAAGCAAAAAAAAAAGTTAAAAAGTTGAAACTGGTTCGTCCTAATGTGCAGATGATTGCTCGTTGACGTAAAAAACCTTCTTCTTTCCATCAATGAGGGGTTTTTCAATGTTCTTAGAATTGATTAAAATGATGAGGATATATGTAATATAATTTTTTTAAATATTTCTTATTCATAAAGTATTTAAGTTTTGCATCACATAATACTTTAAGTAATCTTATATTACATAGTTTTTCAAGTAATCTTACATCACATAGTTTTTATTTGTCAAAACATCACATAGTTTTTAATAATAGTCTTTCATCACATAATTAATTATGAACATTAATTATGTATTTATAATAATATTTAGTTAATAGTATATCTTAATGAGTTAGTAGTTGCTTAGCTTTTATGTGAAATATATCTTACTAAGTGTTTGGATATTCTCTATAATGAATAATTTTGGATCTTAGATCTTCCAACTAATACTAATTTGTTTTTATTAATTTATCAAGCCTAAGATTTCACATTTTATTAATCAAGAGATTGATGGAAGTGTTTGATCCAATGAAATTGAGCATAAATGAATATGATATTAATATTACGTTAGATGATGTGTTCATTGGTGAAGACAACATTTGGATTAATTGTGATGACTCATCTTTCCTACATAACTTTATTGTTTTGAAATGTAATCATTCTAATACTATTACTTTATACTCAGTTTTGTTGTTGTTATGATGTAATTATGGATAAATTTATCATTTATGGATTATAATATGCGATAGTTGATTGTTAATGAGAATGTTTTTCTTTATATAACCTTACATTTGAGTAATATATGACATACTTAAATTAGAATTGCTATAATTCATTGATTCGGTAGGATCTTACGATCCTACGACCTGTTTTACAATCCAATTTTGCATCCCTTTTATAATCTGATCCAAGAATCCCGATTTTAACAACATTGGTTCCATCCCCTTCTCGTTTCATGCACCAGGTCCATCCTTTACGGAGAATTCTATGTAGATCATCAATGAGATTATTTTATGAAAAATATTAAATGTATATATATCTTTAAAAATATTACATTACTTTTCATAATGTTAATTAAATTTTTCATAGTCATAATGTTTTTGGGTTTTCATAGACTTTTTGGTTTAATTTAAAATTTGACCTAATTTAGGATAAATATATAATATAATATTATTATCAAACAGGTCAAATTGCATGATTTACCAAAATAAGTGCTTGTTTGGTTTGAAAGCAAATTCATGGGAATTTAAATATCCCAGGAAGTGGAATCAAATACATGTGTTTGGTTACCTTTTTTCTATCTAAAAAACCCATGTATTTAAATTCATGGGATTTCTAATTCCTCCATTATACAAGAAGTACACTTACCTATAAGGGGGTATGTAAGATTTTCTTCCCCTATTATTTTAATCCCCAAATCACCTAATTATCCTCTCTCAAAATATTACCCTCTCTCAAGATTTTCTTCCCCCATTATATTTATAGGGTTATAGTAGTAATTTTATATAAATTTCTGCAAACTTCCCACATCCAACCAAAATATAGTTTTCAATATCACATGATTAAAATATTAACCAAACATAATTTCTTAATTCCTAGGAATTATAAATCCCAGGAACTTACTTTATGGGAAGTAAATTCCAGAGAATTGCACTTCCTCTCTTTAACCAAACGAGCACTAATACTTATATTGAGGACCCATAATTAAGTATCAACCAACATCTAGTTGGTCTAGTGGGTATTGGCGCTAGGCTTCTTAAGCGTTCTATTCAGAGGTATCGAGTTCAAGTCCTTCTGACGGCGTGTATGGAACTATTAGTATTGGGAGGGTCTGCTCCATCGAAAGATGGTCAACCAGAATCCGATCCGGACATAGAGTGACAATGGTCATTCGAACCGGACGAATGATCTAAAAAAATAATTAAGTATCAAGAAGAAGCGTGTCATATCTTAACAATAGCTAGATCAAAGGAAAACATAAAAATGTATACGGCTATGTAAGAATTGGCACGAATAAACTTCGATTGAAACTAATACACGCGAAACGTCATTTGATCGATAATGTTATAAGAGCATTTTTAATGGAATCGTATAGAGAGGGACTTTTAGGTGAGTTTTATGGGATTTAATTACTATAAGACCCTAGGTGAAATGTGGTGTTTTATTGGGGGCTTTTAGAAAGAGTTTTTAACTTTAGTTTAAATTATAATTATACTCTTTCATTTTTATTAAATTATCAATATATTTTTGATTATACTAAATTATAATTATATCCATTATTATATATTAAATTAAAAAAATTAATAATTTTAAAAAATCATAAATAATTTTGTCAAAATTCATACATAATTTTTTTATCAAAAATCATACATAAATGGGGTATTTTATTGGATATCAAAATTTGTCAAAATTCATACATAAAAATTTTAAAACTTATTTAAAATGTAATTTTCATATAAAGAAAATAAATTAGTATTTATTTGATTTTAAAACACTAAAAAAATTATAAAATGATTTATTATTTCTTAATGATATCCAAAATAAATAAATAAATATTAGAATCTATCAAATATATCCAAAATGAGTGTCTATAGATAGAGAAAAATATAGTTAGAATTATGATATTTTTATTTATATTTTTTAACATATTAATAATTCAGAAATTAATTTTTTTATAAAAAAAGATGACAACTCGCACCACTCACATCGCGACACGTGATGCGCTGAGGCGTGTTTGGTTTTGCCCTCCAAACGACGTTGTTTTGTGCGTTCTATAACAAAATAAAATTAAGCAGCCAAACATGCCCTTATAACAATGTCCTATGGGATGGTCCCATGAATTAAGCTTTTTTTGGGACTCTCTATGGATCTTTTAACATTTGGGTATTATTTTAATCTAAAAAATATATAGGATCCATGTTAAAAGACCCCAATAAAAATGCCCTAAGTAATCATAATGTAAATATTATTAACATGAATATATGTTGAATGTGAAGACAACATCTCCATTGTCGCAACCTTAACCAATTGAATTATGAAAGGAAATACAAGCTAAAGAATTAGAAAGAACTACGTTAGACCTCAAGAAGATAACTCTTATGAGGAGGTAAAAATATGCTCAAGGGGTATAATAGGAATTACCCACTCATCTATTAGTTTTATGGTATTTAATAGCTTCGTTGTCTTTTAATATTCTAAAATAAGATACTATTTAGGGATTCTTAATTAATAACGAGGCTACAAAAGCTCACTAGTAGAGTTTAATGAAATGATACATGTCTCTCTCAGAAAAACTCTAGTCCAATTTTCTATGAAAAGGGTTTTGACATTGGGGTCGGAAGAAAAAACAAAGGATAAAAATCATACATTCAACTTTTTCTCTATTTTCATGGCATCAAAGGGGAGATTGCATGAGACTTACACGCGTTCGGATTTGCGAGTTCTCGTCATCAACAATCGTCAGATTATTGTTTGCTAACACAGTTTCGCCAACATTACTTCAATGGCTACAAACTTTGCTTATCTTAGCCACATTTCTTATTATTAGACTCGACCATAAAGATACTAGCACAGCCTACGTCAACGTGAGTGTGCTTCGGCCTAGTTGCTTTAAATAATTAATTTCAACAATTTAAGAGGTGTAAAAGTTAGACATAGGGAAGATCATAGCTAGGTGGTAGCTAGAAAGTAATGAGAATTAAATCATGCACGTGTTATTGGATTTTCTTTCAATACCTAGAAACAAGTTTTGCAGAGTTACGTTGCAGGCAAGTTTAAGTGGAAGGAACGTATGGAGGGAATATTATGTAAGTAAAATTGTAGCTTAAAGCACCTTATAAGTAAGATGTTAGCTAATTGATTTGTGTACGTAATTTATAAGTTTACACATGAGGATGTCAAAATCGGCGTCTCACACGTTGCCATTATCGACGACATTACTTGAAAATCCCTACAATGGATCACCTTTTGACAAGTAACGTACGACTATAAACCAGTCAACAAGACTATCAACAAACGATCACAATTGGTGTAGGGAAAGACAAGAGGAACGCGATAACATGAGGAACACGATGATACCACATGATCACCAACAAAGAGCTCTTAAAAGTTGTAATCTCAACCATCAGGTTCATCATGGAACATGATGAACACGGTGACATCATGAACATCATGGTCGAAACAATAGTCAACCAACAAATGACCAAATATGAGAAATCCAGACACGATGATCACGGTGACATCATGAACATCATGGCCGAGACAATAGTCCGAACACATAATCAGACAAGAGAATCCAGACACGATGAACATCATGAAATCATGATCAACACAATAATTAACCAACCTTTGAACATGATGAACGTCATTATTAGAAATCGATGTACCAACTGAACAAACCACCAAACTTCAATGATGAACCGCAAGGAATGTCACTTGTTAAAATCAAATCAAAGACAACCACGTGCGAGAGGACATGGAAAATCCGACAGATGGTGTGTCCATATGAGTGTGATCTGCATCTGTGTCCATACGAGAATGTCATTAATGGTGGCATGGTCTGATAGATACGAGAGTACAAGATGAAAAGTATATCGTACCCAAAAATATCGGGAAAGGATCGCCAGCCTATGCTCCTATACACCTACACCTTCATTGCTCATCCATGCTGACAGTACTCCCCTTCCCCTATAAAAGGCCGAAGCCATGGATTTTTGTTGGACTCTCTTTTCTCTTTCTAAAACTTTGGGAGGGAGAAATGGAATTTATGGGAGACTTCAAAAATCAAAGAGGGAGGATGATACTTCAAAGCATCCATTTCTTCATGTGTTCTTCAATTTAGTCAAGTTTCTTTAAGATTTCTTCAAAGAGCTCTATTTTTTCATAGATTTCTTTATGTGCTCATCCATTTCAAGAACACCAGTATCCTCATTACTCAAGCATCATCCAAGTTCTTCAAGCTCACCACCACTCGACCATCATCCAACTTCTTCAAATTCACCATTCTTCGAGCATCACATCAAGTTCTTCATATTCATCATCTTAAACATCTTTTTGAGTTTTTCAAAATTTCATAAATTTACTACATATATTTTCATCATGTTGAAGGCCCCAACTAAGTTTGCTTTCGTTGAGGGTTCTCTCAAGGGTTTGGGATTTTCAGATACAACATGGAGTGAATGGACGCAAATCATGAAGGCCATCATGATCATCAATGAACTCGATGAACGTTGATACGTCATGGAGCGAATGGGCGCAAATCATGAGGATGTCATCATCATGGATGAACCTCGTGAATGTTGGGATGACATGAAGCGAATGGACGCAATGTACATCATCGACACCATCATCGTCATCCAAGCACCTAAAGGGTGCGGGAACGCAACATCAAATGGATGTGTGATGAGACATCACCATTGTCGTCGATGAAGCCTGAGGTCCTTGGAATGCAAGTCGTGAAAGGAAAACACAACAACATAGGCAAGATAGGCAAGGGAGAACAAGAGGGGGTTCCACTCACGTATCAACGATTTAACATCAAGGGCCATGTTTCCACCCAAGTTTTCTAGTAGTTGTAAACTAATATTAACCTTTCAAGATAAAGCAACCAACTCCTTCTGAATCGTCTCAGACGGTGTTCCTATCCCTAGTTCCTTAGGTGCCTCTTGGTACTTCATTTTCCAAATGTTAATCATGTCTAGGTTCTGACCAATTAACTTTTCCATCTCAGGCTTGCAGAGCTCTTAGTCAGAATTTTCTTGACTAAGTCAGTGTAAGGAAAAGAGTGGCTACTCATCCCACATCACTTCTCCATGTGTTGCACAATTACCTTGGGGTGATCAATATTCTCCTTCATAAAAAAACCTGTCAGGCAACAACATGTTGTTGATGGTAATCGTTATCCTTTTCTCTGAAGGAATATGTCTATTAATCAAGATGACAATTACTAATAATAGAATAGGATTATAATGGAGATTAATAATTCGGATATTTTAGGTAGTCTTAGTGCTTTGCTAGAAGCCAACTATGACTTATGGGATAAATTAGATTTGACCCATTGCTATTATATCTGGATCCTATAAGGTCACACACAATAGAGTAATTGAGCTAGATCAAAGCAACCCGAGGCCCAAAGTGGGACTAGGGATTTCAGCCATATGTTTAAATTGGAAGATTGGATTATTCATCAAGTAATAATAAAGAGTTATCTATTTACTTGATGATATAAGGAAATTTATCTTTAGGAAAGTTAAGATATTGTATCAACCATAAATATCTTTTTTCTTTGTAACAAGGGCTTATCCATTATCTCATGTGTTGAGAAAAGCCCTCTCCCACAATTCACATCTAGGCCCGGCCGTGCATATACAAGGACAAGACTTGGAGTTTTCTCGTCTCGTTCTAGCAAACGAAAGGCAAGGCGATCTAGTACCGTGCTCGTGTGGACTAAGTAGAGGAGTCAAAATTGAGACTCTATTCTCCAGGGTGATCCCGGAAATAAGTTTTGCATCAAAATGTATGTTACTCTTTCATATATGATTCATATCAAATTTATGCATGAGATCCTAAGTTAGATGTTAGAAAACTATTTTCTGAAATTCCTCTTAAAGAATCTAAATCCCTATAGTGGTATCAGAGCTTCTTGCATAAATTGATATGATCATGATTAAAGTTGTTAATTTTGATGCATGTTCTTGATTATTTTGGTTCAATTTAGTGGTAAAAATGATATATGGATTAACTTGTATGACTAAACTTGTGATTTTAATTGATTGGATGTATATTATATTGTAGTGACTTTTATGAACATATTATACTAAAAAACCAGCCCCATAAAACCGTGATTTTGAGTGTTAAAAATAATGACTTTTTGCTTAATTTTGACCCTAAAATTGTATTGTATGTTTAATTTATGCAAGAGATATGATTTCTTGTATAAATCATAATCACACATAAAAATACTAGATTTTTTATGTTGGTGAAAATTGATTCAAACCCTAAGAATTTAGAATTTCATGTCTTGAATGCCCAAAGTTGATTAATTTTGTGTGAAATTAGTTCATACATTAATTTTTCAAAAAATGAATTTTCTGAAAATTACACCATATTTTTCTTAAAACCATGAAAATTTTGTAATTTTTACAAAATTTGAGTGGAGAAGGGTAAAAACCGTGGTTAGGTGGCCAAAAGTGGCTCACGACAGTGCATGGTGGCTGGCGGCAGGCCAGGGGTGGTACGGCGGCGGTCCGGGGTGGCGGCTGACCATGCGGGCTAACTGGGGTGGTGGCTGCATGGTGCGGATTGGGTGGGGGCTAAAATAGGGTTAGGGTTTCCTAAGGTATTTTACCTAAGATACTAATAACCTAAAATAGATAAGGATATAAGATATATTATCTCTAGAGTATATTTTATCCAATTATACACGATAATGATTAATAGTTGATATTAATTCCATATATGATTTTATTGAATTAAAATAATAAGAAGATTAGATAGAAATAAGATAGAAAATACACGATAATGATTAATAGTCTATTAATATGATTAATAGTCTATTACTGTCTTTTAATATTTGATATTATATTATGCATGTATGATTTAATATTATGATATTATTATTGCATGCGGTGACTGGTATGACCCAAAATAAGATAGAAAATACGATATGTGTATCGTTATTGTTTTCTTGTACACGATCTGCGTATCATTATGTATTTTTGTAATTTAATTTTTAAGTAATTAGATTAGATTTACATTATGTAATACAAGAGAAGAAGATCCTATGAAGATTCCAGGATGGAGATCCAAAAGAGAATCAAGGATGGAGATCCAAGAGACTAGAAGAATCTATGAAGATTAGGTCTTATGAGTTTGTAGGGTTCATACTAGGATCACATTTACTTTTCTTTAAATATCTCTATGTTTATGTTTGCTTGTTTATTTATGCTATTTAGTTCACTAGTAAATAGACTTGCATGATAAACCTAGTTCCCTTACAAGAAAATTGAAATTTTGTCTTTCCAAATCATAACCTATGAGGCCCTTGAAATTTGATGGATGAGTTTTGCCAAAGCAAGGTATCATTCTTTGACCTTGCGATAGTACGAGTAAATCTATATAAGGGGTTTACAACCTTGATTTGATTATACTCAGCAAAAGGCCAAAAGATAAAGTTTTGGATTTTGAGGCATGAGATAGATTTGACATACGATGTAATCTATCAACCAAGAGTTATAAATGTTATAACTAGTGAAAGTTACTTACCTTGATCACATAGGATTTAGGGAAGTGTCAAAGTACGCTTAAAGTCATATCTGAAATAGGATCTTGGAATCATTTTATTCAAAAGGAAAAAATTATGAATAAAATGTGCATTAGCTTATTTATGTTTAAAGTATGTTTAAATTTTTTAAGCTCTTGCATGACAAGCATGATTTATATTTTGCATGTTATTTCTATTGTAAATATCATGTCTAAAACCGATAACCCAACAATCATCAACCTACATTTGATTCATGAGAAGAATAAGTTGAACGGAAACAACTTCCTCGATTGGGAAAGAAATCTGATAATTGTTTTCAGGTCTGGAGGAAGAGAGAATGTCCTTGACACCCCTATCCCAAAACTGACTGCTATGTCTACTCTAGAGGAGATAGAAGAGGGGAAGCATATCTGATGAGATCATGGATCCCATCGAACACCTTTCAGAAGACGAGATCATCCAACAATCGGTGGAGCCTCATGCAAGGACGTGAAGATTGACTAGGAAGTGATATTCTATGTGTTTTTGCTAGTATTTCCCTTTTCATTAATTAATTAGGTAATTAGCTAGTTAATATGTGTTTACGCATTTTCTTTAGTTACCTAGTTAATTAGTTAGTTGTTTTTGTTGTTTACGTATTTTTCTTATTTTAGCTAGTTAGTTAGTGCTCTAAGTAGTGGTGTTAGTGCCCTACGTTAGTGCTAGGTTAGTGGAGTCAATTTATGTATTTTCCTATTTTTTTTGTATTGGTTCCTATTTATAGGTAGCCAAGTGCATTGTAATTGTTAGACTTGAATTGGAGATTATTAAAAAAATGTGAGCGTTTTGTTCATTTCAAGCCTCTTGGACGATGGCTTCAAGGTGTGTGATATCCTTGAGTGTCTTAGTCTTGTTTTGGTGAGTTACATCCAAAACACCCTTTGGTGTGTCGCATCCAAAGGTGATTGTTTGGTCATGGTGCGTTACATCCATGATCGATCAATCTCGTCTTGTGTTTCTTGGTGAGTTGTATCCAAGACTCATAAGATGCCTATCCCAAACTCTTCTCGAATCCTTCGTGAAGAGTTATATCCATTTCCCTTTTTAGTCCAATCTCCATCAAGCCAAAACCCAAAAACAACCCAAAACACATTAGAGTGTCGTCTTTGAGAGTCTAGCCAAGAAGTTCCTAAACTGAAGATCTTGGTGCCCTTCACCTTGTACTGATTTGGATCCTGGCATGTGCTTGAGCACAACATTTGGTATCAGAGCCATCTCAAGACGAAGGGATGATCATTCAAGCCGACTCAATGCCGAGGAGATTCGTGGTTCGACGCCAATGCCGCAGCCACATCGTCTCGGTCTAGGAGTCATCGGAAGCTTAATTAAGCGGAAGTTCTAACCATGAGGAGACCCAAGGAGGGCACGGGTCAGTCAAGAAGAGCAAAGGGCAGACCATGGCTAAGTGAGGCTTCTAGCTTGCGGCTAACCCACCCACCACCACTTCTAGCCTCCACTCCCCACGTCTAGCCATCATCACTACCCACCAGCTCCCACGTCCAAAGCCTTATTCCTACTTAATTAATTAGGATTAATTGGTTAAGTATGGAATACAAAAAAAAAAAAAAAAAGAGAGAGAGAAGAGAGCAAATAGGCTTGCGGTTTAAGGCTTGCGGTTGGGTGAGTCATATCCTAACCACCCACTAACCAATTCCCCTATTATTTCTCTCCTTTCAAATTCAGCACCCCCCGCCACACTTGCCCACCAACAACTTCCCATCTTTCATATCTCAGCCGAGTCCGTGAATTATGGAAGCTAGTTGCTGAATCCCTACATGATCTCCACCTCCAACAAATCCAACTCCCACACGTCCCATCCTTCCCTTGAGCTGCTGCAATTATGCTAATTAATTAGCCCTCTCCCAGATCCACCAAGCTGATGCACGACCACCACAGTCCAATCCGGCGACGCCAAGTGTAGCCCCGACGTGCCTTTCCGACGACCACCGTCTTCCTCGTCGTCAACTTCACCGCAACAAGCTAATCCTCCTAGCGTCCAGCCGAGAGGACGCACATGGAGCCTAAGTACGAGCCTTGTGAACTGTTGCACACATTCGAGGATCAACTCGAGATCGACCTCCTTAAAGAGGAGTTCCTCCAAGACATGCCCGAGATGACACTTGAGGATTGGGTCGACTTCGATCAACGTGAGATGGGCTGCCATCTTGAGTGTTTCATTGGTGGATGTCTCGAGCCATTCATAGCCTTAGTCGATACCGAAAGTGATCACAACATTCTAGCGGAGCATGTGGTCCAGCACCTCGGCCTCCCGACCCGAGCTTTGGTGCCAACCATTGAAATCGCTTGGATCAATGAAGGCCACCGTATTCAGGTGACTCAAGAAGTCAACATTGCTTGGTAATGCCGAGCCGAACCAACGCCGTTATCCTAGGAAGACCATGGCAGTTCGACCACAATGTGTTGCATGAAGGTCGACGAAACCGTTGCCACATAGTCAAGGATTTGATATTGTATACGTTGGATCCAATGAGTAGAGCTGAATTTTTCCGGGCCAAGGGATTGGCCCAACGGATGTTCCAACAAACCAGAGACTATGCAATGGGAATGAGCAAAGATTCGAGGTCGAATCTTCCTCAAGGAGAGGAGGATGATGAGATCATGGATCCCATCGAACACCTTTCAGAAGACGAGATCATCCAACAATCGGTGGAGCCTCATGCAAGGACGTGAAGATTGACTAGGAAGTGATATTCTATGTGTTTTTGCTAGTATTTCCCTTTTCATTAATTAATTAGGTAATTAGCTAGTTAATATGTGTTTACGTATTTTCTTTAGTTACCTAGTTAATTAGTTAGTTGTTTTTGTTGTTTACGTATTTTTCTTATTTTAGCTAGTTAGTTAGTGCTCTAAGTAGTGGTGTTAGTGCCCTACGTTAGTGCTAGGTTAGTGGAGTCAATTTATGTATTTTCCTATTTTTTTTGTATTGGTACCTATTTATAGGTAGCCAAGTGCATTGTAATTGTTAGACTTGAATTGGAGATTATTAAAAAAATGTGAGCGTTTTGTTCATTTCAAGCCTCTTGGACGATGGCTTCAAGGTGTGTGATATCCTTGAATGTCTTAGTCTTGTTTTGGTGAGTTACATCCAAAACACCCTTTGGTGTGTCGCATCCAAAGGTGATTGTTTGGTCATGGTGCATTACATCTATGATCGATCAATCTCGTCTTGTGTTTCTTGGTGAGTTGTATCCAAGACTCATAAGATGCCTATCCCAAACTCTTCTCGAATCCTTCGTGAAGAGTTATATCCATTTCCCTTTTTAGTCCAATCTCCATCAAGCCAAAACCCAAAACACATTAGAGTGTCGTCTTTTGAGAGTCTAGCCAAGGGTTCCCTATGACGACGAGAGAGACGGACTGATGTGACTATGGACATCGTCATTTTTGAAGAAGGTCAAAAGCTTGTCCCAAGAAAATGGTTCAAAACTTGGAAGGTGTCAAAATCAAAGAATCTGTCGCGTCGACACCTACTCAGTATTCTGGACATATCCGGAGCTACGAACGTCCAATGGAGGCCCATGAGTAGTCATTGGAAACCTAAGGAAAATATATACAACTATCATGTTAAGGTCTTCCTCAAATTCCCGGCAAAGAAACCCAGAAACTGTTGTCTTTACGATAGTTCAGCAAAAGGCTGGCCATTTTAGGGCCATTTATTTTAATCCTATTATTAATGAATTAGAGACATTTTAGTGGTTAATTTTAATTTCTGAAAATGCTCACTAGTGCCTTGTGTTAGTGGGTGAGTGTTTAGAGTTAGTGGTTAGTTTTAATTCCCTAAAATGCTCACTAGTGCTTTGTATTAGTGGGTAATTGTTAGTGGTTTATTTTTAAGCTTTTCTTTATTTTCCTTTGCAGCCTATTTAAAGGCTAGGTTGTTTCATTGTAAGGCACGTCCAAGACTAAATGAAAATGCAGAATTAGTTTGCACCATTGTGCTCTCTTCCTTCTTCAATTATGAGTTATATCAATTGATTGCGATTGTGTGTTACATCAATTATTCGGTAATTGTGTTTGAGTGAGTCAAATCTCAAATTCATTGCCTTGTCTTCCTTGGTCCAGTGTGTCATATCTTGGCTTAGGAAGATACCTATCCATCACCAGCAACGTCCATCTTCATTCACCATTCGGTCACCCACATCCACAACAACCATTTCGTTGAATTCCTTCCCGGAACTTTCAGCGACCCCTCAGTAAAAATACCATATCTTTTGCTTCACCACTCAGAAAATTCTAAAATTTGAAGGACAGAAACTAGACTTCACCATCTAACTACTGTCTCCGGAATCATCCAATTCCGAGTTCAGGTGAAGGAGAACGAGCCGGTTGAAATCAGGCCTATTTTTTTGGCCTTGGGTTGACGCTTCCACGGAGACCTTTTGAGCCTTTCCTTGCACCGCGTCATTCTCGATCCTTGATCTTCATCATTTGGTATCAGAGCCACACAAGGAGGTTTCTAAAGGAGTCATGTATCACCCCAACCCTTGGAAGAAGGTTGAGGAGATGATCCGTCAATATTTTTCACAACAGAAAATACAACTCAAAGAGGATGAATCGTCTAAGGAAGAAGTGTGTGAATCTTCCGTTGGCATTGTTGTTGAAAAACAAGTGCTTGATGATGAGCCAACCCTGAGAGTTGTGGAGGAGAAGCCACAACCGAAAGAAGAGGAGGTCGAGTCCACTAACCCAGGATCACTTGCCAAGACTACTCGTGCCATGCAAGAAAGGGAAGACAAGTCATCTCTCGTACCTCTTCATAAGAAATTTTTTCTTTATCATTTGGATTCGAGGACGAATCCTCTTAAAGGAGGAGAGGATGATGTGACTATGGACATCGTCATTTTTGAAGAAGGTCAAAAGCTTGTCCCAAGAAAATGGTTCGAAACTTGGAAGGTGTCAAAATCAAAGAATCTGTCGCGTCGACACCTACTCAGTATTCTGGCCATATCCGGAGCTACGAACGTCCAATGGAGGCCCATGAGTAGTCATTGGAAAACTAAGGAAAATATCTACAACTATCATGTTAAGGTCTTCCTCAAATTCCCGGCAAAGAAACCCAGAAACTGTTGTCTTTACGACAGTTCAGCAGAAGGCTGGCCATTTTAGGGCCATTTATTTTAATCCTATTATTAATGAATTTAAGACATTTTAGTGGTTAATTTTAATTTCCGAAAAATGCTCACTAGTGCCTTGTGTTAGTGGGTGAGTGTTTAGAGTTAGTGGTTAGTTTTAATTCCCTAAAATGCTCACTAGTGCTTTGTATTAGTGGGTAAGTGTTAGTGGTTTATTTTTAAGCTTTTCTTTATTTTCCTTTGCAGCCTATTTAAAGGCTAGGATGTTTCATTGTAAGGCACGTCCAAGACTAAATGAAAATGCAGAATTAGTTTGCACCATTGTGCTCTCTTCCTTCTTCAATTGTGAGTTATATCAATTGATTGCGATTGTGTGTTACATCAATTGTTCGGTAATTGTGTTTGAGTGAGTCAAATCTCAAATTCATTGCCTTGTCTTCCTTGGTCCAGTGTGTCATATCTTGTCTTAGGAAGATACCTATCCATCACCAACAACGTCCATCTTCATTCACCATTCGGTCACCCACATCCACAACAACCATTTCGTTGAATTCCTTCCCGGAACTTTCAGCGACCCCTCAGTAAAAATACCATATCTTTTGCTTCACCACTCAGAAAATTCTAAACTTTGGAGGACAGAAACTAGACTTCACCATCTAACTACTGTCGCCGGAATCATCCAATTCCGAGTTCAGGTGAAGGAGAACGAGCCGGTTGAAGTCAGGCCTATTTTTTTGGCCTTGGGTTGACGCTTCCACGGAGACCTTTTGAGCCTTTCCTTGCACCGCGTCATTCTCGATCCTTGATCTTCATCATTGATAATGTGCGTGAGCACATTCCAGGACCCGTACAGTACAAGATGAAGGGCGCCAAGAACTCCTTTTTAGGGAACCCTTGGCTAGACTCTCAAAAGACGACACTCTAATGTGTTTTGGGTTGTTTTTGGGTTTTTTGACTTGATGGAGATTGGACTACAAAGGAAAATGGATATAACTCGTCACGAAGGATTCGGGACGAGTTTGGGATAGGCATCTTATGAGTCTTGGATACAACTCACCAAGAAACACAAGACGAGATTGATTGATTGATCATGGATGGAACGCACCATGACCAAACAATCACCTCTGGATGTGACACACCAAAGGGTGTTTTGGATGTAACTCACCAAAACGTGACTAAGGATTCGAGGATACAACTCACCTCGGAAACCATTGTCATGAGACTTGAAATGTACTAAACACTCGTTTTTATCTCCATTCAAATCTAACAATTACAAAGCTCTCGGCTACCTATAAATAGGCACCGATACAAAATAGGAAAATACATAAATTAACTCCACTAACCTAACACTAACACCACGACTTAGATCACTAACTAACTACCTAATTAATGAATTACGAAAATTACAAAAACAACAACTAACTAGTTAATTACCTAGTTAATTAACGAAAAGGGAAATAATAGCAAAACACATAAAATATCATCCCATAGCTAATCTTCACGTCCTTGCATGAGGCTCCACCGATCTTTGGACGATCTCGTCTTTCGTGAGGTTCTTGAAGGGATCCGTGATCACATCATCCTCCTCTCCTTGAGGAAGATTCGACCTCGAATCTTTGTTGATTCTCCTCACCATTTCGATCATGTTGACGCTCTTCATTTGCTGTGGTGGAGTTGACGACGAGAGAGACGGACTGTCGTCGAAAGGCACGTCAGAGCTGCACTTGGCGTCGCCGGATTGGAGCTGTGGCGGTCGTGCAGCAGCTTAGTGTGAGCTGGGAGAGGGCTAATTAATTAGCACAAGGCAGCAGCTCAGGGGAAACGATGGGTACGTGGTGAGGTTGATTGGTTGGAGGTGGGGAGGCTTTGTAGGGATCGGTCAACTGGCTTCCACAAATCAAAGGTTCGGTTGGGGTGGGGAAGTGAGGGCTGGTAGTGGGGTGTGTGGGAGGGAAGGAGGCCGAATTTGAAAGGAGAGAAAATAGGGAGATTGGTTGTGGGTGGTTAGGATATGACTCACCCAATCGCAAGCCCTAAACCGCAAGCCTATTTGCTCTCTTCTCTCTTTTTTTTCCTTATGTATTCCATACTTAACCAATTAATACTAATTAATTAAGTAGGAATAAGGCCTTGGACGTGGGCTAGTGTGGGAGATGGTGGGTGGTGATGTGTTTAGACGTGGGGATGGAGGCTAAGGTGGGTGATTTTGGGTTTAACCGTAAGCTAGCTGCCCTTTCCTTAGCCATGGTTTGGCTCCTCCTCTCCTTGACTGGCCCTTACTCCCTTGGGTCTCCTCATGATTAGAGCATCCATACAAGTAAGCTTCCGAGGCCGAGACGATGTGGCTGCGGCGATGGCGGCGAACCAAGGATCTCCTCGGTGTCAACTCGGCTTCTTTGATGAGCAACGAGCAACCCTTTCGCCTTGAATGGCTCTGATACCAGATAATGTGCGTGAGCACATTCCAGGACCCGTACAGTACAAGACGAAGGGCGCCAATAACTCCTTTTTAGGGAACCCTTGGCTAGACTCTCAAAAGACGACACTCTAATGTGTTTTGGGTTGTTTTTGGGTTTTTTTACTTGATGGAGATTGGACTACAAAGAGAAATGGATATAACTCGTCACGAAGGATTCGGGACGAGTTTGGGATAGGCATCTTATGAGTCTTGGATACAACTCACCAAGAAACACAAGACGAGATTGATTGATTGATCATGGATGGAACGCACCATGACCAAACAATCACCTCTGGATGTGACACACCAAAGGGTGTTTTGGATGTAACACACCAAAACGCGACTAAGGATTCGAGGATACAACTCACCTCAGAAACCATTGTCATGAGACTTGAAATGTACTAAACACTCGTTTTTTATCTCCATTCAAATCTAACAATTACAAAGCTCTCGGCTACCTATAAATAGGCACCAATACAAAATAGGAAAATACATAAATTAACTCCACTAACCTAACACTAACACCATGACTTAGATCACTAACTAACTACCTAATTAATGAATTACGAAAATTACAAAAACAACAACTAACTAGTTAATTACCTAGTTAATTAACGAAAAGGGAAATAATAGCAAAACACATAAAATATCATCCCATAGCTAATCTTCACGTCCTTGCATGAGGCTCTACCGATCTTTGGACGATCTCGTCTTTCGTGAGGTTCTTGATGGGATCCGTGATCACATCATCCTCCTCTCCTTGAGGAAGATTCGACCTCGAATCTTTGTTGATTCTCCTCACCATTTCGATCATGTTGACGCTCTTCATTTGCTGCGGTGGAGTTGACGACGAGAGAGACGGACTGTCGTCGAAAGGCATGTCGGAGCTGCACTTGGCGTCGCCGGATTGGAGCTGTGGCGGTCGTGCAGCAGCTTAGGCCATGGAATTGGGAATATCTCCCATGGAATTGAGAATATGTCAAAGGTCAGGGGTTTGATCCCCCCCTGGCAACATCCTGCAATTAAAGCCTAATAGGCCCTTGCAGGTTGGGGTGTATGGGCTGCAGCCCATGGCGTTCTTGGTTGGGCTAGGCCTCGCCAGCCGGCGTGCTCCGACGGAGGGACTGGCTGGGTGGTTGACAGCCCACAGGACCCAGGTGAGTCCATGGCCTGTGGGGTCCACCAAGAATCGCATCATAATTGTTGTGCTCAAGCACATGCTAGGATCCAAATCAGTACAAGGTGAAGGGTGACGAGACTTTGTTTAGCAAGGTCCCGACAAAATGCTCAGAGTTGATATGTTTTGTGTTTCTTTTTGAAAAGAGAAAGATATAACTCTTCTAGACGGTTCTAGACGAGTTTGGGATATAACTCTTCAAGTATGATCTTGAAGAGTTTGGGATAGGCAACTCACAATCCTTGGATACAACTCACCAAGAAATATGAGAAGATATTGATTGACCATGGATGTAACGCACCAAGATCAAACAACCTTCTTTGGATATGTCGCACCAAAGGGCGTCTTGGATATGACACACCAAAACAAGAACTTAAGCATTCTAGGATATGACACACCAAGAAGCCATCATTCACACGAAGCTTGGAATTCAAACAAATCTGTTTTCTCTCAATTCAAGCTTACCTTATAAATGATGGGAAACATGCCTTAAATAGGCTACAAAAGTGAATTAAAGAAAATGCTAGAAAATGCTAATATTCTAGCACTAACTCTACCCACTAACTAATCCACTAACTTAGCTAATTTAATTAATAAAGAAAATGCTATTAATCTAGCACAACTTTACCCACTAACTTAACTAATTTAATTGATTTCTAAATTAAATAAATAACTAGAAACACTTAAAGCAACTTCAACTTCAGCCTTCTCGTCTTATGCACGAACCAAGCCATTGATGGGATTCATATTCACATCATCCTCTCCTCCTTTGAGAGGATTCGACCTCGAATCTTCATTGTTTTGTGCAAGGAAAGGCTTCGAAGTTCCTTCTTCAGCTCGGCCATCAGTTTCCAGAAAACAGGTCTGTCTTCAACTGGATCGTTCTCTCTCGTCCGGAATCGGAATTGAGTGATTCCAAAACCCGGAGTTAGATATTGAAGTCTAGTTTATTCCCTCAAAATTTGAGAATTTTCTGGGTGGGAAATAAAAAGATATGCCTGTTTTACTGAGATGCTGTTGAAAGATCCGGGATGTAAATCTTGGCTGGCCTTCTCTTGTTTCAATGACTTGGCTCTTGCTTCGACGCACCGACGAGGGTCCCTTCGCCTTGAATGGCTCTGATACCAATTGTTGTGCTCAAGCACATGCTAGGATCCAAATCAGTACAAGGTGAAGGGCGACGAGACTTTGTTTAGCAAGGTCCCGACAAAATGCTCAGAGTTGATATGTTTTGTGTTTCTTTTTGAAAAGAGAATGATATAACTCTTCTAGACGGTTCTAGACGAGTTTGGGATATAACTCTTCAAGTATGATCTTGAAGAGTTTGGGATAAGCAACTCACAATCCTCGGATACAACTCACCAAGAAATATGAGAAGATATTGATTGACCATGGATGTAACGCACCAAGATCAAACAATCTTCTTTGGATATGACGCACCAAAGGGCGTCTTGGATATGACACACCAAAACAAGAACTTAAGCATTCTAGGATATGACACACCAAGAAGCCATCATTCACGTGAAGCTTGAAATTCAAACAAATCTGTTTTCTCTCAATTCAAGCTTACCTTACAAATTATGGGAAACATGCCTTAAATAGGCTACAAAAGTGAATTAAAGAAAATGCTAATATTCTAGCACTAACTCTACCCACTAACTAATCCACTAACTTAGCTAATTTAATTAATAAAGAAAATGCTATTAATCTAGCACTACTTTACCCACTAACTTAGCTAATTTAATTGATTTCTAAATTAAATAAATAACTAGAAACACTTAAAGCAACTTCAACTTCAGCCTTCTCGTCTTATGCACGAACCGAGCCATTGATGGGATTCATATTCACATCAATATAAAAGATAAGTCAGTGATTGATAGGCGTTTAGTCGTGTATACCTAACAAATAACCTTAAAAACCTAACTAATGTAGTCGGTAAGTAAGGATCGATCCCACAGAGAGCCAAGTTATTCTTCATGTATGCAGAAATTGTATACCAATAGTAACAAAGGGGGGTTTTGATGATTGTAACAAGCAACAATAAAAACAAGTGAAAAGAGTTTGTAAACAATGGATGTGAAATAGCTTAGCCAGACAGATATCAACACTTCAGTTTGATTGGTCGATCCTTGATTATCTCCAGTTCCTTAGATCAGTGAATGTTCCTATTCCTTTTCTTAAGTTATTAACAGGACAACCAGACCCTGAGAATACTAACTATCAAATAACCAGGAAACTATCCAAATTCAATTTAACAACAACAGTAAGTTCAAGAATTCCAGCAGATACATGCACATAAAACAACCAGTTTTACTTAGCATGCAATCAATTCTCTTATATAATAAACTATTCCAACCAGTTCTAGAATATCGTAGTTGCTACTCTGAATTAGGTATTTCAACCAGAAACAATCTAACTCTAGCATAAGAATATTACCAATGACCACTAGTTGATCAGGCTAGTATAATCAGTAAAACTCAAAGGGATTAAGCACAAGAGAATTAATAACATTCAAAGGAATAGAACAAGAGTTTATAATCTCACAACCAAATCAAACGAAGGCTTTAATCGTCTGACTAAGCAAATGAAACTTAGTTCTTCATGGTCTTGCAAAAACTCCAAAAAACTCTAAAACGCCGTTATGAAAATATGCTAGAATCAATGATAAACCTAAAGGAAACTAAGTACTTATAACCTAAGTAAAAATCTTATAAAATAATAATATCCGAAATAACAAATTATAAAAAAAAGGAAAATAAAGTAAACAAGGAAATCCGCGTTGAAGATCCTCCACGTCGGCTTGACTTGCAAAACCGCGACCGCGACATCCATGGCCGCGACTGCGGCTTACCCTTCACGGCACTCTAGCGAGTTCTTCAAAAACCGCGATCGCGGGTCCAAAACCGCGACCGCGGTTTTGCCTTCTCCGCTTCCTAACAGTCTCTTCCTATGCCGCGGCTTGTGCATTCCTTAGCCCCTGATTGCGGCATCCTCTTCACAACTCATCAACGCCTTCAACACTTCACTAAAATCCTCATTTTCTCCACTTCTACTCTACTACTCCATCATTCTAAATTATCTCTTAAACCCATACAGATGGTACCTAATAACCTAGTAACAGCTCCTAGTTACGCACTACAAAGTAGAGCGTATCAGTGATTGTCACTTATCTTATGTTAGCTTCCATTGAATCGAACCTTCAAAAGTGGTTTGAGAGGATGGATGCACACCATCATTCGTCACCTGGAAGTTATGTTTCATGAGCAAGCAAGGATGGAGAGATATGAGACTCATAAGACAATTCTTGATTGCAAGCTTGAGAAAGACAAGCCAGTCAATGCTCATGTTTTCAATATGATTGGACAATTTGAGATCATGGCAAAACTTGGCTTCCTCTATATTCAAGAGTTGGCTACAGACATCATACACTATTCTCTGCATGATGGATTTGCTCAATTCAAACTGAACTTCAATATGAATAGAGTTGGAAAAACACTTGAAGAGCTACATGGGATGCTCAAAACAGCTGAGCAAAATCTCTATGTTGACATCAAGAAAGAGATTATGATGGTCAACAAGGGAAAACGGGTTCAAGAAAGGGGCACCTGGACAACAGAAGAAGAACGTGCAAGGGAAGGGCAAGCAAGTTGCATAACCCAAGCAGACTTCTGAAAAATCTAACGTAGCTTCTGACCATGATTGTTTCTATTGCCATGCCAAGGGGCATTGGAAGAGTAACTGCCCGAAATACCTGGAAGATAAGAAGAATGGAACTCTGAGTTCCAATTCAGGTATGGATGTTATAGAAGTCCTAGTAGCTAAAGATTCAACTTGGGTATTAGATACTGGTTATGGTTCTAACATTATTTCGAATGTGCAGGGACTAAGAAGAAGTAGAGGCTTAGCTAGGGGAGAGGTAGATATATGCATTGGAAATGGCTCAAGGGTTGTTGCAGTTGCCATTGGAGATTATAGTCTACCTTTACCTTCTGGTTTAGTATTAAAACTTAATAATTGTTACTTTGTCCCTTCTATCACTAGAAACCTTATTGTGGCTTGTGCTTTGGATATTGAAGGCTATGATGTTAGACTCAAGAATAGATGTTTTTCTATTTACAAGGATAACGTCTTTTATGCCAATGCACTACTGAGTATTGGACTCTATGGGGTGGAACAAGGATCCAGAATCTATAACATAAACACCAAAAAGCAAAAATCAACTAATTTTGACACTACTTATTTATGGCATTATCGAATAGGTCACATTGCTTAAATCGCATGAAGAATCTACAAAAGGGTGGACTTCTAACCTTAATTGATTGTTAATTATTTAAAACATGTGAATCTTGCCTAATGGGAAAAATGACAAGGTCACCTTTTACTGGGGTAAGTGAAAGGGCAACTGAGCTTTTGGCCTTAATACATACAGATGTATATGGACCAATGAGCGCATAAACTAGAGGTGGTTATAGATACTTCATAACTTTTACTGATGATTTACGTAGATATGGATACATATACTTAATAAAGCATAAGTCTGAATCTTTTACAAAGTTCAAAGAGTTTCAAAATGAAGTTGAAAATCAACTTGGCAAGAAAATTAAAGCACTACGATCTGATCGTGGTGGTGATTATTTGTGTCAAGAATTTGATCATCACTTAAAAAGTTATAGGATCCTCTCACAACTAACTCTACCAGGAATACCACAATTGAATGGTGTGTCTGAGATGAGGAATATGACCTTGTTGGACATGGTTCAGTCTATGATGAGTTTTGCTGATCTTCCAATATCTTTCTAGGGATATGCTCTCACAACTGCAGTGTTCACGCTAATTAGGACTCCGTCCAAAGCTGTAGATAAGACACCATATGAGTTATGGACTGGAAGAGTTTTGAGATTGTCTTTTCTAAAGATCTAGGGATGTGAAGCTTCTGTAAAACGTTTACTAGCAGATAAGCTTGGACCCAAATCACATAACTGCTTCTTTGTAGGGTATCCTAAGGAAACAAAAGGATACTACTTTTACAATCCTAGTGAGCACAAAGTGTTTGTTGCTAGGGATAGTATCTTTATGGAAAAAGAATTTATTTCTAAAAAGTCAAGTGGGGGAAATTTTGATCTCGAAGAAGTTCGAGAAGAGCAACAAACTAAGCAACAAGATGACATGGATTCCACCATGCCAGAGACTACGGTATTTGGGGACCTTATCCCGCAAGGGGAGGCAACCTATACACCGAGGCCGTGTAGTCGCAAGACCCCATTCCTATCGTTCCTCCAGAATATGATTCTAATGAGATTACACAAAATGTTGTGGAAAATTCTCTTGTTGTTCAGCCTACACGTAGATCAGATAGGCCCAAAACGCAGCCAAAAAAATACGTTGATTTCATATTGACTTCGGGTTTGGACATCATGCTTTTAGAAAGTGAGGAATGTACTACATACAAGCAAGATGTGGCGAGTCTAGACTTCGAGAAATTACGCATAGCCATGAAGTCTGAAATGGATTCCATGTATTAGAATCAAGTATGGGACTTGATAGATTTCCAGATGGGATAGTACCCATAGGGTTCAAATGGGTTTACAAAACTCATAACAGACAAAGATGAAAACGTAACAGTTTTCAAAGTGAGACTGGTTGCAAAAGGTTTTAGACAGATTCATGGTATTGACTATGATGAAACCTTCTCACCAGTTGTCATGATCAGATCCATTCGGATAATCCTAGCAATTGCAGCTCATTATGATTATGAGATCTGTCAAATGGATGTCGAGACCACTTTTCTAAATGGGTATTTAGAAGAGGATGTGTACATGACATAGCCTGAAGTATTTGAGGATCCACATAATCCTAGGAAAGTATGCAAGCTTAAGAAGTCCATTTATGGACTATATCAGACATCAAGGAGTTGAAACCTTCGATTTGATAAAGTAGTCAAGCAGTTTGACTTCATCAGATGTGAAGAAGAACCTTGTGTTTACAAGAAGTTTAGTGGATAAAAGTGGTCTTCCTAGTCTTGTATGTGGATGACATACTATTCATTGGAAATGATGTTCCTATGATGTAGTCCATTAAGGACTGACTTAAGAAGTATTTCTTAATGAAAGACATAGGGGAGGCCGAGTACATATTAGGCATCAAGATCCATAGAGATAGATATAAGAGACTTATTGGACTAAATCAAGGAAATTATATGGATAATGTTATTGATAGGTTCAATATGAAGAATTCCAAGAAGGGATTCTTGCCTATGCAACATGGCTTACATCTTAGGAAGAAGCAGTGTCCAGTGACACCTGCTGAGCTAGAGAGAATAAGTAGGATTCCTTATGCATCAGCAATATGATCCACCATGTATTCCATGGTCTGTATTCGCCCGGATATTGCATTTGCTTTGAGCATGTGCAGCAGATACCAATCGATTCCAGGTGAAGCACACTGGAATGCAGCTAAAAACATTCTTACGTACTTAAGAAGGACTAAGGATGATTTCTTAGCGTATGGAGGAGATGATGAGATGATTGTTAAAGGATATACTGATGCAAGCTTCTAGACAAATAAAGACGACTTCTAGTCCCAATCTAGATACATCTTCATTCTTAATGGAGGGGTTGTGAGCTGGAAAAGATCAAAGCAAGGAACGATAACTAATTCTATGACAGAAGCTGAGTACATTACCATTGTGGATGCAGTTAAAGAAGTTTTCCGGATAAGGAAGTTTGTTGCCAAACTTTGTGTGGTTCCCAGTTGTGCTACGTCAATTGACACAAATTGTGACAACAGTGGTGCCATTGCCCAATCCAAGGAACCAAGTTCTAACTCCAAATCCAAACACGTGCTCAAGAAATACCATGTCATTCGAGACTATGTCGAGAGAGGTGATGTGAGGTTATGCAAAGTACACACGGATGACAACATTGCAGATCCGTTGACTAAACCTCTACCCAAGCCCAAGCATGACAATCACACTAGGGCTAAGGGACTCAAGCACATTGGAGAATGGCTTTGAGATTGTATTGTTTTGAGATTATGGATGTTGATTTCATGATTGTTGAAACATTGCATCATGTTTGTTTTTGAAATAAAGTTTCATTATTATTTAATTGTGGTTTAGAATTAAATAAAATGTACTAATAATTTATAGTAATTAAATAGGATCATCATAAAAGTTATGGTGGATGAAACCTTATTAAGTGAACTGATATTACGAGTTATGAGTTGTCCTAGTCTAAGTCATTAAATTGGACATACATGACTCAATACATGCTATTATATAAGTTGATTGATATCGCCAAGTTTCATGGGCTATGGGGACATAGAGATGTCTAATCAATTACATGGATATGTATGGTGGATACGTATTGGGTAGACCTACCTTAAGATTCTTCAAATGAGTTGTAGAATTTTAAGTTGAACTATGATTAGTAAATTCCTCTTACATGAGTTCGATATACCTCTTGCTTGGTGAGTTGTAGTCTTTGACATTGTCAAACACCGTTGCGTAAAGGCAGATATAAAGGCAGTGATCAGGATTGCTGAAAATTGAGTGGGAGCTATAGACACACAAGATTGGAGAAGTCGTCCAATTTATATATCTATATATATACATGGATAGGAACGGTGTCTTGGCCACTTGAAGAGTAAGATCTGAAATCGCATGGCCGTGCTCAAATGGATTAATAGTAATCATTTGTTTTGACAGTTCAAGCTCAGAGTTCAAGAAACAATTTGAATATTGATATGGATTACATAATATGTTATCATATCATCAAATTAGACACTAAGTGACAAAGGACTTGATATTGCGTACTTGTTTAAGGACAAGTGGGAGATTGAAGAAATATGTCCTCTTATCAAGATGATAATTACTAATAATATAATAGGATTATAATGGAGATTAATAATTCGGATATTGTAGGTAGTCTTAGTGCTTTGCTAGAAGCCAACTATGACTTATGGGATAAATTAAATTTGACCCATTGTTATTATATATGGGTCCTATAAGGTCACACATAATAGAGTAATTGGGCTAAATCATAGCAACCTGAGGCCTAAAGTTGGACTAGGGATTTCATCCATTTGTGTAAATTGGAAGAGTGGATTATTCATCAAGTAATAATGAGTTATCTATTTACTTGATGATATAAGGAAATTTATCTTTGGGAAAGATAAGATATTATATCAACCATAAATATCCCTTTTCTTTGTAACAAGGGATTATCCATTATCTCATGTGTTGAGAAAAGCTCTCTCCACAATTCACGTCTAGGGCCGGTCGTGCATATACAAGGAGAAGACTTGGAGTTTTCTCGTCTCGTTCTAGCAAACGAAGGCAAGGCGATCTAGTACCGTGCTCGTGTGGACTAAGTAGAGGAGTCACAGTGAGGCTCTATTCTCCAAGGTGCTCCCGGAAACAAGTTTTGCATCAAAAGGTATGTTACTCTTTCATATATGATTTGTATAAAGTGTATGCACGAGATCCTAAGTTAGATGTTAGAAAATTGTTTTCTGAAATTCCGCTTAAAGCATCTAAATCCCTACATTCTCTTGGTGGAGAACCACAACTCTTGCAATATACTGGCGTGTTAACTTGCCCACCATTCTCAACTCATAGGTGGTCAGACTTCCCTTCTTCTCAAATCCATATAACCTTATCACATTCTCCTCCTTATCCTTTGGTCAGTTGCCTTGTAGAAGCTCACTAAATCCAACAGATCGAACCAATAGTAACTTCTTGATGGTTGCACTGGTAAAACTGAACTCTTCCCTACCATAATGGTTGTTCCCACAAGAACTGTTGTGTTAACAATCAAGAGGTTGGAGTAAAATTCTCTTGCCATGTCAAACTCAACTTTCACTTTGGCTTGACACAAGTTCTTCCATCCTTGGAATATAATCAAATCCAACAGCTCAGTCAGGTGATTATTCTTCAAGAAGGTAGGGGTAACCATCATGGGAATCACAAACTTTTTTGTGTGCTCCCGCAACACCAGTAGATGACCTAACTTTATTCCTTGGTGTCCCTTTTCTTCTTCTTCTTCTTCTTCTTCTTCTTCTTCTTCTTCTTCTTCTTCTTCTTCTTCTTCTTCTTCTTCTTCTTCTTCTTCTTCTTCTTCTTCTTCTTCTTCTTCTTCTTCTTCTTCTTCTTCTTCTTCTTCTTCTTCTTCTTCTTCTTCTTCTTCTTCTTCTTCTTCTTCTTCTTCTTCTTCTTCTTCTTCTTCTTCTTCTTCTTCTTCTTCTTCTTCTTCTTCTTCTTCTTCTTCTCCTTTGTAGCAGCACGAATGTGTGATTTCATATCATTTTCTAACAATAGAATGGGCTTCATAATTCTTCTTCTTGGAGGTAAGTGTTTCCTTTGTTGTTCCTCCTTATCTTCTCTTCCTCTTTTTCTACTTACTTCTCCACTTTATCCTCATCATTCTTCTCCAATTCCTCCACAACTCCCCTCTTAGTTAGTGACGAGACCTTTTCTAGTGTCTTTTTCTTCCTTGATAATAGTTCCATTTTTGCTGCTTCATTTTCTTGGGCAACCTCGTCTTTCTCCTTTGCCTCCTTAATCGGGGAGGACACTAATGTGAAACGGTCCATGTTAGGATAATTTCTAGGGTCAGTTCCATCTTCGACGCAAGTGCCTTTCTTCAAAACCTTCAAGAACCGAATAAGTAGGCAACCAACGTGTTGGCGCCTAGGATAAATTGATGGGAAAATCAACATGACGAGTCTTGATTGGTGGAAGAAAATGTTATTTCTTGATTGAATCGTAGGATAAAGGTTGAGTCTTTGACTCATTTAGGAAGCATAGTTGGCTTAAGAAGGAGATCACCCCGACTTTATGAATTCAACCAAGACTAAACTTCAATCTAAAATGAATAACAAAGGTTTATATAACCTAAATTTCGTGCCCTATAGGCTTGTAAAAGAAGAAAATTATCTAATGCTATGTAATACCCTGAATTTGTAATCCTTTATAAGGATTAGAGTGCTACACATGTCAACAAGAGCTCTTCCTTTTCATGGTTTAAGTGAGGACAAAGAACTATAAAGTTAAGCATACTAGGGTGAGAGTAGTACCAGGATGGGTGACCTCCTGAGAAGTCACCGGGTTGGCATGGGATGGCGCTTCTAAGGCCTCGGGCCTTATAGATGGTATCAGAGCCGACTCTGGGTTACAAGTGGACTTGGCCTGGATGGCAGTCACTCGACCCGGAGGGTGGTCTTTGGGCTTGACGAGGTCGTCAAGGGTTTAAGTGGGGGTGATTATAATACCCCGGATTTGTACTCCTTTGTAAGGATTAGAGTGCTACCCATGTCAACAAGAGCTCTTCCTTTTCATGGTTCAAGTGACTCATTGATGCACTTTTGTTGATGAACCTTCGTTCCCTTCTTGTCTTGTGAAACTTATAAGCCAAGAAATAAGGAAAGTTCTCCAATCATGCTCATCTCAAAATCACTGCTCATTAGATATTTGAAGCTATACACATAGGAAAAGTTAGTGGAACCAAATATAATATCATCAATATACACTTGTACCACTAGAATCTTCTAGAAGGAAAAGTATCTTGTCGATTGACCAATGTTTGTACCCATTGGAGAGAAGGAACAGTGTGAATAGATCATACCTATCTCTTGGTGCTTGCTTGAGTCCATACAAAGCCATGTCCAAAATGTACACATAGTCCGGATGAGTTGGATCTTCAAAACCTAGAGGTTGTTGTATGTACACTTCCTCTTGAATAAAGCCGTTCAAGAATGTCGTCTTCACATTCATATGGTAGAGCTTGAAGCCTTTGTGGGAAGTGTTTTGGGGCAAAAAGACCGAATCGATCTAAATCCCCTTGTATGGTGTAACCAGACAACGACAAGATCAATGTATCGAGACAATCCAAATGTAATAGTAACAAATCGAATGAAATTGAATGAATATAAAGACAAGCTTATCTCCTTCGAGTAAGGACTTGGGAATTGATGAACTTAGCCATCGAACGCTTAAATATTCAAATAAAGAGCTTGATTGAAGAAAGACTTCTCATTTAGAAAACTAGAAGAGAGTACAATTGTATTCTGGTTTCTTGATAATAGGCGTAGTGTATGATACATTAGAAATCTTATGGTATTTATACTAATTTCGCAAGTAATCTAGTAAAGCTTCCCCGCGATTCATGAGAGACATTGGCTCACCTACCGGTCGTCCGAGATCTTCTCCAACGTCTCGAAACGTCTTCTTTGCCTCCGCCCAAGTCCACGAGTTCTCCTACGTCTTCAAATGATTTGGGCCGATCCATTTGATTTAAAAAGTTGTTGCCCCAATAATTGCCCCAAAGTTAACTTGGCCAATGAAAACGGTTTCAACGGAGCGGTTAACTTTTCTCTCTCTCTTGACGCAATCTTTTTTGGCTGATTTCTCTACAGGCGAAGACGACGTGGCAGCTTCTTAGTGGACCATCATTTTGGCCATCACGTCAATCAGTTTCACTTCTTTCAATTGGAAGCTGGTGATCTTACTTTTTACTGCCACTTCTTCATGAAAAAAGCTCTCTCTTTTCCAAGGTAAAAATTCAAATTCTTACCGTTTCTTGCTTGCTTGCTCTTCCATGGAGTTTTCGAGATCTAAAAGGAGTTGGATCCCGTCCTGCAGCCCCAACGAGGAAGATAGCGACTTTGCCCCCTTAGAGCTTTTAAGTCTAAAGGACTCTTTGGCCGAGACTCTGACTCAACCGGAGTTGGAGAAGATCCTAGAAGTGGATAGTTTCCCGCCGGGACGGTGGCGCGTCTTCCATGTCCTTGCAAACGTGCTGAATGATGTCGGGAAGGTTGGGTCTATTTCTATGAGTATCCCTTTCGAATTGACCATTCTTTCCTTTTTCAAACCTTGTTCGGAACTTCTTAGCCGTTTTGAAACTTGCCCCTTATCAAGTCACGCCTCATGCATGGCGTCTTTTGAGAGTAATTGACCTGTTGGTTTCTAGTGTCGATGTTGGTTTTGACTTCGATGCTTTGTGGTACTCTTATATTTGAGTAGTCGAGGGTCTTCTAGGTTCCATTTATGCCTTCGGCAAGGCAGATCGCCTATTGCTTTGAACCTTAATGTCAACGATCGCGGCTGGAGATCTCGTTTCATCTTTGTGAAGCGGAAATCACTCGAGGGGGGTGTCAATTGTTCTTTCTTGCTGGGTGATTGGAGGACGCCATGTATTGTATTTGTCTTAATAGATTTTTGTTGGACGTCCTCTTAACTTTTGCTCACATGTGTCTTGTTTCAGTTCCTGATCCAGAGGAGCCTGAAGATTTCGATTTTCAGGCGGTGACCCAACTGTTGCTTTCTCTCCCTCAGGCTGAGAGATCTTTCAAGAATATCAATTTCCTGGCATCCAATCCTCTCAAGAATATCTACTTATGTGACCAAAGGCATCTGTTTGTTCCTACAAGTATGCATTTGGGTAGTTTTTGGACTAATTGTTTGCTTACTGTGTTGCGCTTTCCTGACAGCATCCCGTGGTGAATGATCGAGCGCGTGTGTCTCTAGGAAGAGTCTCTTGATACAAAAGATTTCGGCGGTGAAGGCATCAGCTTCGGCCAAGATCATCACTTTGGACCCGCCGTTGTCAAAGACTTCTGGAGCCAAAAGTAAGGCGATTGCGGCTGCTGAACTGACGACGTTTGAACTCAAGGATAGGACCTTGGGCAATTGTGTCCATACTTTAGACCCTACTGCTAGGAAGGAGATCAGAGATTTGCATCCGATCGACTGTAGTGATGAAGTCGGGGCATTGTCTTGGAAGGTATGTGTAAACGTAATTTTTTTGATTTTTTATATAGTGGAGGAATACATGACTTTATGTGTACACGCTCTCCAGTATTCCCTGGTGGCTTTTTTTACTATGCAAGAACTAAGCGATAGGGTGGAAAAACGTGCTGCCTAGGCTGAGACTGAGCTTGCTGCCGTCAACAGTCGTATGAAGTCATGCGAGAGCAAACTCGCCCATGATGAGAAGAAGCCGAAGGAAGCTCGTGCTTGTGTCAAAGAGCTCGAGAGCGACATCAAGGTACTCCAGGTGAAGGACGCGCAGATTGCAAGCGACGTCGGTGCCTACTTCTGTCTCAAGTCTCACATAGAGATGATGGAAAAGTATGCCGCAGGGGGGCATTCGACTTGGAGTGTGGAGGACGAGATGGCGAGCATGGAGCTCATGTATCCCAATGAACTCTTCAAAATCACCGGGTTGGGTGAAGAAGATCAGAAGGGCGAGGGTGACCTTGAGATGAACACGAGTGCTACTGAGGATGCGCCAGAGATGACTTCTTTCGTGCCGAAGGATCAAGTGGTCACCTCTATAAATGTCGTTGAGAAATCAGGTGAATCTTAATCATTTTATGGGTTATGTGGTGACATTGGTGTTTCTAGCGTCGTGTGTTGACGCTTAGACATTGTGATGTTTTGTGTCGTAAACGTTGTGCCCCATCGTGAAGATGGGATGGATAATGGTTTGGCGACTTGTCCACCATCGTGGGTCACGTACTTTAATGTGAATGTTTTGTTGCTTGCATACCTCGTCGATGTTTTCTGTTTTGCAGGTGGACTCGTCAGTTACTTCTTGGTTGAGTCGTGTGTTTTTGGTCGTGTAGACATGTGATTGTAATTGTTAGTTCGTATGACATGTCGTGTAATTCCATGGAGGAGTATAATTGTATTTCGATAAGACATGTACCTTTGTAGCATTTGGACAAGTCTTGTAAGGGTGCGTTTTGTATTGTTCCTCCACTCCCAGTGTACCAATCGATCGTGTAATGTGTAAGCACTTGTGTATGGTAATGTTCTTGTATGTTGATCAACTTGATTTTGTCTTGAGGCCTCTCATTGTGTCTCTGTTCAAAATTTTTAAAAAGAGAAAAAGATAAAGGGGTGACCGTTGGGTGTGAGCTCAACGGCCATCCGATGCTTAAGTCAGTAAAAGGTCGAATGAACATAATCGATTAAATTTGAACTGAATGCAAAGTGTTAGGTCTATAAATGATACAACTTTAGATGGATCGCGTTCCAGCTGCATGGTAGCGGTTGACCATTGATCAGCGCTACTTTGTAGGGTTTAACTAGGGGTTGTTACTGGAGTTTTGGGTACCATTTGTATGAGTTTAGAGTACAATTGTGGAGAATTGAGTTGAGGAGTAAAAGTGTTGAATTGGTGGTTTTGAAGAGCTTAAATGAAGACTTAAGAAGATGGAGGAGAAAACCACAAGTGAAGACCATGAATGAAGAAGAAGAGAAGTTACAGAAGACTTTCCGCGATCGCGGATTGAAGACCCAGCGACGAGCCACATAAAGATTTCCGCGATCGCGGATACTGTTCACTCACGCGGGAATTTATCTTCGTCCGAACTTTGTTATTTTATTTTATTTTTATTTCTTTTGTTTTATTTTCACTAGTTTCCTTTTAGATTTTGTTTCCTATCTTATGGAAATTAGGTTTAGCTAAGTCTATATATTCTTTCTTTAGAACATTAGTTTAGGAAGTTGGGTGCTCCCTAAGTTGGGTTCTACCCCAAGTTGGGTTGTACCTTTCTTCCTCGTTTTCCCTTTTCTTAGTTTAGTTCTTTGTTTTTGTTTTTGGCTAGACAATTGAAGCCTTGGTTTGAATTTGATATTGAGATTATTCATTTCTTTATTCTTGATTGTTATGATTCTCTTGTGCTTCATCCCATTGAGTTTTTATTGATTTCTCTAGCCTGATCACCTAGTTTTATTGGTATTTTTCATACTACAGGATTAGGGTTTTGAATTCTATTGGTTGATCTAGTTCATCAATTGTTGTGATTAGTATTATTAATATTGGTTTACCTAGCGTGACAAACTAGTTGAGATTAGTATTATCTATAGTGCTAGTTCCCCTAATCTGGTCAACTTGTTGAGATTAATATTGTTCATCCCTAATTCAGAGTAGCAACCACGATTTGCAGGAACGTGTTATGAATGTTTATTGTGAAGAGAATTGATTGCATGTCGAGTACTGACGGGTTGTTAAGTATTGCATGAGCCTATCTATTCCTGAGCTTACTGCTGCTGTTAGATTAAATCTTGATGGTTTCTTGATTGTTTAATAGTTAGGATTATCCGGACTGGTTGGACTGGTAATTAATTTAGAACAGGGATTAGGACATTTATGAGGATTGATAACTAGGGATAATCAATGATTCATCAACCAAACTAAAGGTGGATATTTGTCTAGCAAAGCTTTCTATATTTTATTTATCGTTTTCTTAGTTAGATACAACCACCCCCCCCCCCCCCCTTGTCTTTGTTATCAATTGGTGAATGATTTTGCAAACAGGATATATAACTTGATTCTCTGTGGGATTCGACCCTTACTTATCAGACTACATTAGTTAGGTGCATGCGACAAAACGCCTATCAACCATCTTTTGTTTCGAGTCGATATGCTCTTTCGCCGACTATTTCTTTGACGAGATATGGCCTTTCCCATTGTGGTACGAGTTTTTCGTCTGCTGGATCCCTAGTGTTTTGGAACACTTTCCTCAAGACCCAATCTCCTACTTTGAAGACTTTGTCGCGAACGTTCTTGTTCTAGCTTCTCGCGACTTGCTGTTGATATCTTACCATTTGTATCCTCGCGTTTTCCCTGATTTTGTCTGTTGTGTCTAGATTATGAGACAACTCGACGTCGCTTTGTTCTGGAGTTTGTAAGCCATATTTGGTTATTGGGACGAGGAGTTAAATGGGTATGAATGCTTCACTTCCATAGACTAGCGAGAAGGGCGATTGACCGGTCACGTTCTTTGGGGTGGTCCTGTCAGACCAAAGTATTAGGGGGAGCTCGTCTGCCCATCTTCCCTTTGCTCATATGAGACGCTTCTTGAGATTGTTTATGATTATCTTGTTACTGGACTCATCTTGGCCATTAGACTGTGGGTATCATGGTGTGGATGTGATCAAATTGATGTTCCATTGTCTGCAAAAGGATCGCGTCTTGTTGCCGATGAATTGGGAGCCATTGTCGCATACGATTTATGATGGTACGCCAAATCTGCATAGGATGTTAAGTTTTATAAATGAAATAATGTGCTTTTCTTTTACCTCTGGATATGCTTCAACTGCAATCCATTTAGAAAAAAACAATTAGTCATAGTGAGAAAGAAGACGCGTTGTCCTGATGTTGCTGGCAATTATCCAACAATGTCCATTCCTCATCTCATGAACAACCAAGGTGCTAGCATCGGGTGTAGCATCTCCGATGGTTGATGGGTTATGGGCGCATGCCGTTGACAGGCGTCGCATTTCTTGACATAATCTGTTGCGTCTTTGTTCATCGTTGGCTAGTTACTCATGTTCTGATAGCTTTACCTGATAGGTTGCGTCCTCTGGTATGGTTTTTGCATTCAATGTCGTGTAGGGATTGTAGGATCCGTTTGATTTCGGTTGTTTTTAGGCATCGCAAGTATAATCCTGTGATAGATCATTTGAACAAGATATCATCTTTTAGATCGAAGGTTAATGCTCGCACCTTTAGTTTCTTGGCCTCTCTTTTGTCTGCTGGAAGTATGCCATCTTTTAGCCATTTTGTGTAAGGTGTAGTCCAATCGTCTTGTTGTTTATGATATTGTGTTCGGTGTCATTGCCTACCTCTGCTGAGACTATTTCTTCTAAGGATAGCTCATTTACTATTCGAGCGTCGTCGTTGTTTGTCATTTTGTGGATTTTGGGGACTGTTGGAGTCGTGATGTGTGACAAAGGGATGTTGCGGAAGTCGTTAGGGTGTAAGGCCAACCCGAGGTTTGCTAGGGCGTCAGTTTGAGTGTTGATGGTGAAATTTTGGAATTTTTCTACGAATTTCATGACGACGCCTAGGTAGGCCATCATCCTGTCGTCTTTAGCGGCGTATGATCGTTGTACCTGGTTGACGATTAGAAGAGAGTCACATACCACTTTGATGTTTTGGATTGCGAGGTCTTGTGCAAGCGTCAGTCCAAATATGAGTGCCTCGTACTCTGCGTCGTTGTTGGTCGCGTCCCACTCATATCTCACGGCTTGGGATATATGGTCCCCTTGTGGCGATTTTTGTACAACTCCTAGTCTGACTCCCCTTATGTTCGACGCTCTATCTGTATGGAGTTGCCACGTGCCCCTGTCTTCTTCGATCATCAGTTGGGTGGCTTCCTTTGCAACTTCTTGTTCTAATGTTGGACTAAAATCAGCCACAAAGTCTGCTAAAGCTTGAGACTTGATTGTTGTCCTTGGCTCATTTTCGATGTCGAAATCGCTTAGGTGTATTGCCCACTTTGCCATTCGACCTGTGAACTTTGGGTTCCTCATGATGGCTTTCATGGGATTGTTAGTCCGTACAATAATAACATGTGATTCGAAATAAGGTCTTAGTTTACTTGATGCCTTTACTAGAGCTAGGACCAATTTTTCGAGTGGCGTGTAACTCGTCTCAACCGGGAGTAAAGAGCGACTTACATAGTAGTTTCGAGATTGCTTTCCGTCTTCTTCTCTTGTCAGGACCACACTTACTACTGACTCCGATACTACTAGGTATAATGGTTGTGATTCGTCGCCCTTTGGTTTTACTAGTAGTAACGGGCTTTCCATGTATGCCTTCAAGTCTTGAAAGGCTTGTTCGTGTACTACCGTCCATTCGAATGACTTGTTCTTCTTCAGGGCTTCGTTGAAGAGTTTGCACTTGTCTGATGATTTTGATATGAATCTGTTGAGTGCTGCTATTTGTCCTGTCAGTTTTTGGACGTCTTTGACGCATCTGGGGGATCTCAAGTTGACGATTGCTTTGATTTGGTCCGGGTTGGCCTCTATTCCTCTTTGGGTCACAATGTACCCTAGGAATTTGCCGGAGGACACTCCAAAAGAGAATTTAGTAGGATTTAATTTCATGTTGTACCTTTTTAATACTTCAGACGCTTCTTTAAGGTGTTCAATGTGATCTCGGGCTGCTTTCGATTTGACCAAATTGTCATCTATGTATACTTCCATTGTGTCCCTAATCTGGTCTTTGAACATCTTGTTGACTAGTCATTGGTATGTTGCCCCTGTGTTTTTCAGTCCAAATGGGCATATTGGTATGTTACATAACATTCCTTGGCAGCTTGCTATCATCTTTTATTTTCTGTACCCCCCACTTTGTCGGAAACTTGATAGTCTGATGATAAGTGTAAGGTAGAAATTTCATGGCGTGTATCTAGGGTCTGCCAAGGATATGTTGTTATGTTACGTAACATTCCTTGGATGATGCCGCCAGCATACGTTGTTAGCACTATTTCGCCGAGGGTATGTTTGACTTCTCCATTGAAACTGACCAGTGGAGTCGATTTTCGGGTTAAATCGTCTTCACTTAGACCCATACCTTCAGGGTGTCTAGTGTCAACAAGTTTGTGGAGCTACCTGTGTCGATCAGTACTCGACGTATAAGGCAGTTACCAATTGACAAAGAGATTACCAGACTGTCATGATTGTTGCCTAACTCTTTGGCTTCAGAGTCGTCGAAGGTGATGATAGGCGCATCTGCTATCTGTGGTCGTCTTACCTCTGATCGGGCTGGTCTATCACCCTTGCTTTCTTTGGTGTATCTTTTCGCGGCTGAGTGCATGCATCCACATACGTCCGGCCCTCCTGAGATGGTATTAAGAGCTTTAGTATGTACTAGAGATGAGGGTCGATCGGTTGTTACCTGGTCTCTTCGATCCAGAGTTGCTTTTGCTTTTTCAGATATGATGTCGCGTAAGAGTCCTTGCGCGAGGAGCCTTGCGACCTCTTTGCACAATGCGATGCATTCATCTGTCGTGTGACCATGATCTCCATGGAATTTGTACCATCGGCTCATGTCTTTCTTGGAGTCTGGCTTGTCGCTCTTCCGAGGCCATCTTACATCTTTTCCATACCTTTCGAAACTCTTGACGAGCTCCGACACAGAAATGTTAAAGTTATAAGAATGGACCTTCGTGAGTAGAGTCGGGTTGTTCTTCCCGTCTTGGTTCCTGTCATGAGAGTTATTTACCTGGCTTTGGTCGCTTCGTCCCTTGGGGTATGGTTGGTGTCGCCTGTCACGTCGATGGTCCGAGGACAACCTTCGGTCGACTCGATCAAGGCTCTTGTCTGCTTTTGAAGGTTCTTCATCTTCCTCCAGCCTGACTTGGGCCATGGTTTTGGCTTGCACGTCTTCGAAGCTTTGGCACGGGTATTTAGTCAACTCACGATAGAGTTCACTGCCCCTGATCAGTCACCGGCGGAAGGCTATAATGGATGTTGGGACATCACAGTGCGGGATTGCGACCTTCTCTTTGTTGTACCTGTTAAGATAATCTCTTAGGGGTTCGCCATACCTTTGCACGATCTTGTATAGGTCGCTTGATTATTTTCCCAATCTTTTGTTGCTAGTGAATTGGATTTTGAATGAATTGACCAGATCGACGAATGAAGCGATCGAACCTTGGGGTAAATGCATGAGCCATGTTAGTGCTTCCCACGAGGGTCATGCCAAAACTTTTGCACATGACCGCTTCGCGATTCCCTCTTGAAATAGAGATAGTCATTAAATTTTGTTTGTTGATGGAGATATAGTCATTGGGGTCCTTGGTCCCATCGTAGTTGGGCATGTTGGGGACGTTAAACTTCTTTGGGATCTCGACGCGTGCAATTGCTTCGACGAAGAGTGAGTCTTCGTATCCATCGATTGCCTCCTTTTCGATCGGCTGTGGGACTCTTGGAATCCGAGTGATGCGGTCGTCCAGAGTCTTCATGTGCTCATTGATGGCTTGTTGTATGAGGGATTGGAGATCCATTAGTGTGGCAACCTGCGGATGGACTACTCGAGTCTCGGTAGACTCGATTGCGGAAACTGGAATGTTAGTCGCAAAGGTAATAACTGGTGGAGTTTGAAACGTACCAATGGGTTGAGCAACGCTCTGGGTGATTGGTGCCATGGGCGTCATGATTGCCCATCCATGTTGAGGCGTGTTTGGAGGCCTTCGATATTGACTATGCGTCTCGATCCTCCTACGGCCGAGTATACCTGCGATTTCAAAAGTTTGTTTTCACAAGTTAGTCGTGCGATCTCGGCTTCAGATTGGGTGCTCAGGGTTTCAGTCCTCAGGCGTTGTTGGGTTAGTGCTTCCTGGAGGACACTCATGCTCTTTGCCAGTTCCTGGATTTGGTTGACCAGGATGGGAGGTTGGCGACGTCTTCGGTTTGATTGGCGGCGTGTGATTCAGTCTAACTTCCGACCAAGGTGTTGGTTTGGGCTTGATCGTCGATGATGGTCATGGGATTTCCGGAATCGACCATGATGACGTGGTAAATATGATTGGATCAACAATTGGCTAGATGTCCCACGGTAGGCGCCAAATTGTTTTGGGGCAAAAGGACCGAATCGATCTAAATCACCTTGAATAGGGTAACTAGATAACGACAAGATCAAAATATCGAGACAATCCAAATCTATTAAAAATGAATCGAATGAAATTGAATGAATATAAAGAGAAGCTTATCTTCTTCGAGTAAGAAGACTTGGGAATCGATGAATTTAGCCGTCGGACGCTTAAATACTCGAGTAAAGAGCTTGATTGAAGAAAGACTTCTAGTTTAGAACACTAGAAGAGAGTACACTTGTATTATGGTTTCTTGATAATAGGCGCAGTGTGTGTTAAATTATAAATCTTATGGTATTTATACTAATTTCGCAACTAATCCAGTAAAGCTTCCCCGAGATTCATGGGAGACGTTGAATCGCCTACCGGTCGTCTGAGATCCTCTCCAATGTCTCTCAACGTCTTGCAGCGTCTTCATCGCCTCCTCCCAAGTCCACTAGTTCTCATGTGTTTTCAAATGACTTGGGCCGATCCATTTGATTTAAAAAATTGCTGACCGAACAGGAAGCATAGGGTATGAGTAGACGAACAACCTCTATCCTCGCTATATGGGCATTTGTCTCATCATAATCTATGCCATCTTGTTGATTGTATCCTTTGGAAACAAGTATATATTTGTTCCCGATCACCATTCCTGTATCATCCAGCTTATTCCTAAACACCCAACTTGTCCCAATTGCAGATTTGTGCTTTGGTTTTGGGTTAAGTCTTTATACTTGATTCCTCACAAATTGGTGTAACTCTTGTAGAATTGCTATGACCTAATCGACATATTTGAGTGCCTCTCCAATGGTTTTTGGTTATACAAATAGAAGAACGGGTTTGTACATCCATTGTTCCTATCTCTCTCCCCCCTGAACGGTTAGCGTACTCGCAACATGTCCTCTATTGTAGGAGAGTCAAGCACTTCATCCACATACATACATTATGGGAACAGTGTTACTAGGGTTAGCAAGATCATCATCATTCCATCGTTTGGATTTTCAATACCTTTATTGGTATTTGAGGCATCATTCATGTACTTGAGTGTAACACTCCTAAATTACCTTAGGAATATTACTTCCAGTGACCTTGGATCACATCTAAAATCACCCAAGGCTTTACAGTATTGATCACAAATACATAATAATACATATAATAATAATATTAAGTCCAAAACTGTCTTACAAATGATGTTGCTATAAATTGCAACTAAATAATGTATCAAAGTATAGTGGAGGACTTTATTAAATGACAAACTACAAAACAGGATCATAACCTTGTTCGAACAATCAACACAATATCAAAAGAAAGGTCGGTTAGTCGAATTAAAGACTAAACAAGGGCATAAACAAAGTGGTTCTTGTGATTGTATCCAGTTACTATCATTCTCTCTCGAATAATAGTCGGTAGACGATATATAACTCGAATACTCTCACAGAAACGAAAGAAAATATATGCGACAAGAGAAGACTCCAAAGAGGTTGAGTCATATGGGAATATGTATGGTTGTTTGGGAACATTATAATTCTCACACAAGGTTTGAAAACTGGCCTTGAATATTTGGGTCATCGACCAACCTCACCGCATAATGTGAATCCATATTGGAAAGGGGACTGACTTTAGACAAGAGTTCGGGCGAGTTCCACGTTGTTCTCGCCCGAGTATATATTAATTATGTGCATCAAGGCACTTATCTTATTTAATTTCAAACTGTGCATTAACGTTAAGGCTTTTAATTTCCACAACCAATCTCACAATAAGATATAAAATAGGACGAATCCCGGATATTGGCACTAGCTAAGTGCATCACCACTTATATTCGAATAAGGGTAGGTTATGCATTCCGATTGGCTCGGAACTCGTCTAACGCCGGATCTAGGCAGGAAATGGTCTTGGATCCTTCGTGGCTCTCTTATGCTCACTTTGGGCGAGAGTGAAAGTTGTGTTTGTGAACCGTGACGTGGTTCAAGAGGGTCTAACCAGTTTTGTGATGCCAGGGCCTAAGGGAGGAGATTCACTCGACTACTACTTAGGCATTCAATTCCAACGTAAGAAACAAAGTACAAGACACGAGGCATTTTATAGAAGCCTGCGAGATGCGGCCATGGGCTTCTAAATATCCTAGTGGGCCAGGATCCTAAGCATAGGAGACCGCACACCCGAAAGAAGAAACTTGTCATAATTAGAAAGTGCTAAAAGAGGCAACAAGCCAAAATGGGAAATAACAGAAATAGGAAATAATATGATAAAATAGACTAAGTCCTATTCCAAGGGGGACGCCATGGCCTTGGTTGCCTTGGGCTCGCCATAGCCCGGCTTGGGTTGAGGCCGGAGCACATCATTCTCCGTCCCTTAGAATCGAAGCGTCCTCGCTTCGAGCTGGTTGGGGCAAGGGAAAATAGGCGCTCGGCAGCCGGCGAGAGTGCTGCATCGGAATAGGGCTCGGGACTGACTCTTGGCATTTCAAAGATCAGCAAGTATGGCTTGGATGCGAGAGCGGTCTTGGCGTCGGGTGCCTTGAACATCATCGCACGGGGGCCCGAATACGAAATAGACATCGGCGGAAGAGTCAGTGTAGGCGCATTAGGCAAGTCGGGCTCGTTTGCTGGCAGGGGCAATGGTGCACTGAAAGTGTGTGCCGACACTAGCGCGTGAGGCACATCTGGTATGCGTGCCGGTGGGGCCGCAATGGACAGTGGCGTTGGTGCGCTGCACTTCGAGATGGTGATGGGCTCGCTCGGCAAGATGGGTGCGCTGGTGCACTGAAGCGCATCAGCCGGTGACGGTGCCGCGGGGCTGACAGGGCACGCGAAAGGTACGGCAGCTTGCGGGGCGATGGGTTGCAAGGGAACCGGCCTGCGCGGAGCGGCCTGACTACGCGCAGCAGGTGCGTTACGCGACGACATGGGCACACTAAAGCTTGGAGGCGACGATGCGGGTGCAAAGTCGTAGCATGTCTTTGAGTCATGCCGGTGCCGAGGCGGGAAGTCGTGGTCGTGGCACCGGGGTGGTGCGTCGTAGGCGTGGTAGGAGTCGTAGTCTCGGCGCCAAAGGGGGTAGTTATGGTCGCGGCACCGGTGTGGCGACGACGCGTAGCGGTGTGGTGCCGAGTTGTAGGAGCGGCGCAGTGGCGGGGGACCATATTCTTGGCGCGGTGGAATGTAGTCCCGATCAGCCTCATATGGACTCACGCCATCGAACCACTCGTCGTCGCTCCACTCGTCGACGTCGAAGTAGGAGTCGACGAAGGACCACGTGGGGCGGCAGTAAGCCATGGACGAGCGCAGGTTCGGCTAGGAGCGGGCCAGCGTGATTGATGGATAAGGACGAGTTGGTTAAGGAAAGGCAATCGGGTGGGGAGATTTGGAATCCCTAAAATCAAGGGATGGGTTGGCTAAGGATAGATTGAAATCGAGATTGGAGAGAGAAAATCTCGGATTTGGCAGTTAGGAAAGATCTTGAATTTTGAAATTCAAAAACAGGATAGAAGGAAATTCGAGATTTGGAGAGAGAAAATCTCAGATTTGGTAGTTGCCGGATTTGGTGGGATTTTGTGAGGGATCGGATTTTGGGGAATTGGTTGGGTGCCGGATAAGGCAAGGGCAGCGGACGAGTTGTCGGGTTGGGGTGGTGCCGCTGGAGTGGTTCGTCAAATGCGTGGCTGGTGTCGACGATGAGGCGTCGGGGTCGCGTGCGGGTGAGGACGCCGCTGGGAAGGGGCGATCCGCGCGCGTTGATGATGGCGCCGGCGTGCAGATCTGGCGGTGGCGACGCCGGATCTGAAGACGTCGGAGAAGGAAAGACACACTTTGTATACCTTGCTCTCTGATACCAGTTGATGCGTTCTGATCGGCTCGGAACTCGTCTGAAGCCGAACCTAGATAGGAAATGGTCTCGGATCCTTCTCTTGGTAGTCGGATAAGTACAAACCAGCGGGAATGATGGTTCGCGGCTCTCTTATGCTCGCTTAGGGCGAGGGTGGGGCGAGAGTGAAGGTTGTGTTTGTGAACCGTGACGTGGTTCAAGTGGGTCTAACCAGTTTTGTGACGTCGGGGCCTAAGGGAAGAGATTCACTCGACTACTACTTAGGCATTCAATTCAAACGTAAGAAACAAAGTACAAGACGTGAGGCATTTTATAGAAGCCTGCGAGATGCGGCCGGCCTCTAAATATCCTAGTGGGCCGAGTTCCTAAGCATAGGAGGCCGCACACCCGAAAGTAGAAACTTGCCATAATTAGAAAGTTCTAAAAGAGGCAACAAGCCAAAATGGGAAATAACAGAAATAGGAAATAATATGATAAAATAGACTAAGTCCTATGCCAAGGGGGACGCCATGGTCTTGGTCGCCTTGGGCTCGCCGTAGCCCGGCTTGGGTTGAGGTCGGAGCGCATCAGTAGGTCATGACCAAAAGTATTAGGGCAATAATCCTCCTAATACCAGTTATAAAGAAACAGCTAAACCTCACAAGGTAAATAACATTCCTATGAATAATCGTGCTAACTAGCATATAAGTCCACACCAATGCACAACAAGGCGGAATTGCAAAATATACCAACTTTTGAAAGGGTGTTTGCAAAATATCAGATTTTGAAAAGTATTGCAAAAATGTAATAAAGCTGCAAAACTTTATTTTTAGAAAAAGATAAATTCATATTTCTTTTTACCTTTTCTTTTGATTAAAACTCTACTTTTAAGAAATCATAATTATGCTTATTAATTAATAAGCTGGTTTAACCAAACGGCGACAACTCTTCGTCGTAATTCTCTCAGCCTTTCTATTCGTTCTCCCTCGCCGGTGCTTCTTCGTTGTCGCCCCCTCAACAATGTATGCTTCTCTCTAATCGTTCTCACATTTTCTCTTTTTGATTTCTTTCCATTTCGTTCTTAGCTGCTCGATTTTAGCTAGGTCAAGACTATTCTGTTGGATTCTGACTCAGTTTGTTGACGATGTATCGATTGGTGTTTGATGGTTTCTGACTATGTAGCTATGAGTCCCTAAAATTTCTGAAGTTGGTGTTTCCGGCTGATGGTTAAGGGAATTTGGTGTATGGCCCAATATCTGATATCCAGACAACAGCACATATCTGGCTTGAAATATATCTAGATCTACACAACTCTTGTCAACTATCTCAGGGTTTGTTGTTAGCTACTTTCTCATGTCTTTGCTTAAGCCATTTAGTTTTTTGTTTTTATGAAAAACAGTAGCAGATTTTTCTTCCTTGCAGACCATTCTGGTAATCATGAGTTAAACATTAGCCTTCAAACTGGCTTGACGTGGCTAAAATATGTAATGCAAATATCGTTGAATAGCCTAATCAAAGTAAAAGTCCTAACAAACCTACTAAACAGATGTATAGCAAGCAATCAAGGATCGAATCCACATGGAGGAAGTAATCAATCTATGTGTTTATAAGCATGCAAAGTAACAAGGGGGGTTTTGATTATCAAACACAGTAAAGTAAACAACTTTGGTTGATTTGATAATATGATTGGGGAAAGTAGTTCCACTAGAACGAGATCCACAATACAGAGATATAAGTCGATCACTGAAATCTTATAAATCCAAGTTCTTTTACTATTCTTATGGTTGTTCCCACCCTGATCGTTATTAACTACCAATTCAGAAAGTTGTTGATAGTACTTACTACAGTATTAATGGAAGAAAACCTTACCACTAATAAAGCAATAGCAATGCATGCAATGATATATGATACATGCGAATAGAAGAAAACCTTACTACTCAACATGCAAATAATTCTCACTCACAATTAAACACTCGTATTCCACTATATGTTTAATCATGTATGCTACTAGATATGCACTCGTATTCCACTATATGCAATCCTAGCAATTGATAAATATTACTCAACCTAGTTGGCCAGGCTATGAAGAATAACAATAAATCAATACTCAATATAACCAAGAGAATTACACCAACACATATAAGAATAAGAACAAGGAATAGAAATCTCACAAACGAATCAACTGTATTGCTTCAAACGTCTAGTAGAACAAGGGAAAATTAGTGCTCCATTGAGATGCAAATGAAACCCTAATTGAGAAAAAACTACGATGATAAAAGTGTCTCCTTACTCAAGACCTGGAAAAGGTCTTAAATAGGCTAGGGAAAATAAGCTAAACCTAGAAATAATACTAAAGGAAATAAGAAAATAAAAATAGGAAATCCGGAAATGCAAATTAGGAAATAATGTCTTCGCTGGCCGCGAGGCGCTTAACAAGTCCACCGCGGGGCGGTGGCTATCCTCTGGCGCGACCAGTTCTTCTCTGAGGTCCACCGCCGGGTCGTGGTGGCTTCTGGCGCGGGGCATCAACTTCTGCCCTCTCCTTCCTTCAACTCTTCACTCCTTCTCTTCTGCTCTTAATTACTACCAAGTGTTGGTAGTCTTCTCCAATTAATCTCCAGCAGATCCTCATCCATCTTCATCTTCTTCAAATAAGCTGTAAATCCCTTGATATCTTCAATTCTCTCTACATCTTCTGGATTACAGACTTAACCCTAAATCTAGTCATAAACTCCTCTAAGTAATGCTAATACTTGTTAGTTAAGGTGTATGAAATGACACCTATCCTGGCTCCTTGAAGAGGAAATTAGATGTTCTTGTTCAACTCAAGACTTGCAGACTCCTGGATTTGACATATTTTTCCCCCTAGAAAACAACAACTGGAAGATACCTTAAGTGTACTGGGAAGACTTAATGGCTTCTAAGCATTCTGATATGAGCATGTTGGATTGGGGTAAGTAAGATGGATGTTCAACTTTCAGTGTCACAGAAAAGAATTTGGTGAACAAATTGAACGAGTTAATTAACTTTCAGAACAGATTTTGATAATAATTTGTATTTGTGCGGCAAATCAGAAGATTGTACCTAGTACTTCACTGCAAAATAGTCATAACTATGCATCTTGCTTCCACTGTTAGCTTTTGGAATTAGTTGCAATAATTAGTGGGTAGTTTGATTAATTCAAACAAGTCTTATAAGTTTTATTTTCTTACTACGGTTGTGCAGTTCTTTTCTTTTATGAAATTTCATACCATGTGTCAAGTTTCCACTACGTTAGGGTTGATTGCTTCATAGGTCTCATTACATTAAACCTTTGTTATCTACATCTTATTTGCAACCTATATGAAGTTGACTGGCTTTTATCTGTGACTGATCAGATTAACTGCAAAAGGACAGGATACGTATACCGAAGTTCTGGTTTGGCCTCTCATTTCTTAAATTTTGATTGCTAGCTAGCTGATTGATGAACCTATCTAGTTTTGGGTTGTGAATATATTCATAACTTGATTTTGCTTGAGACTGGATGTTTGTGTGTGTTTATAAGACACGGTTGCATTACCTTCAAATTTCATGTTTATTAATCTGTTGGATCTTGGAGATATATTGTAACCACTATGATTGATGTTTGTTTTCTGAACATTAAAGATGAACAAAAGGCTCAAACTTTGCATCAATGGTTCCAAAAGAAATTTCAAGGCCGGAGTCAGGACTTGAAAAATCTATTCCAAGAAAGTGGAATAACACTACTACAAAATTGGTTTGAGTTAATTCATTGTGGGCATATTAGTTATATTAGTATAAATTTGTCTATTATTATAGTAGAATTGTTTAATTATAAACAGGGGGTTAATTGTCAAAAGCAAAGTCAGGGCAATGCTTTGTTATATCTTAAAATTTGTCTATTATTATGGTAGAATTGTTTATAATTGTCTCGGGCACAACCAATTCAACTAGCCATATTAGGAGGTATTACAGACTTGTTAGGAGGTATTACGGACTTCGTGTAAATATAAGATTTCAGAGACAATATGAACATTTCAAGTCACATATTTCATAAAAAGTAAAAGCTAGATTTCAGAGCATTATGTACTTTATCAGGTCACATTTATATGAAGTCAGGACACATTTATACGAAGTCAGGGCAATGCTCTGTTATATCACTAAATTTCAAATGTTAGCCAATTTCGAATTTTAGAGCAATATTTACTTTATCAGGCCACATTTGTACGTAGTCAGGTAATTACTATGTTATATTAACTTTAAATTTAAAACAAATGTTCGTTGGTTCCGTAATGAGCAACCGACTGTGGGAAGAAGAGGTTTAATAGTTTGTAAAGATTATATCATCTACTATATCTTAAATAGGGTCATTTACTGATAAAACTATGAAATATGAAACTCCTTAACCTTTGAAATTTCATTTCGATAAATTTTGTGATATAACACATCATTGACATGCTTTTGTATAAATGTGGTCCGATAAAGTGAACATTGCTCTAACATTTAAAACCACCTAACATTTAAAACTTCATTTTCATAAATTTTGTTACATAACAGAGCATTATGTACTTTATCAGGCCACATTTGTACAACGTCAGGCCACATTTGTACGAAATCAGGTCAATGCTTTGTTTTACCAAAAAAATTCAAATGTTAGCCGATTTCAAATTTCAGAGCAATATTCCCTTTATCAGGCCACATTTGTACGTAGTCAGGTCATTACTCTGTTATATTAACTTTAAATTTGAAACAATAGTACTGCAAAGAGCATTGACCTGAACTTTGTTATATTAACTTTAAATTTCAAGCCACATTTATATGAACATATATACATCACCACCAAGCCTTGTTCGACCCCAAGAAAAACACGTTTCGATTCATTAAATTCAAAATCTGACCACACCATCGTCTTCGCCATGCTCAAGTTACTTAAACCCGCCTCTTGAATCATTTGAAATCATCTCCGAACGACATCGAATCACCTCCGTATCGGCCCGCTTTGTGCATAGAAAACCTAAACTCTTAAATCATATATCTCTCCCACATTTATGTACTTTATCAGGCCACATTTATACGAAGTCAGGTCAATGCTCTTTATATCACAAAATTTTAAATGTTAGCCGATTTCAAATTTCAGAGCAATATTCACTTTATCAGCTATATTTATACGTAGTCAGGTCAATGCTTTGTTATATCACAAAATTTCAAATGTTAGCCAATTTCAAATGTCAGAGCAATGTTCATTTTATCAGGCCACATTTGTACATAGTCAGGTCATTTTTTTGTTATATTGACTTTAAATTTTAAACTAATTTTTCCTATCTCTTACAATAATCCTGTGTATATTTATAAATTGAAAGAAATAACTTTCTATCAAAAACCATATAATTTCACATTTCAGTTACGTAATTGCAAGCATTATAGCATAGATCTTCATTCTACTCATCCCATGGAGAGATAAAGTGAATATTGCTCTAAAATTTTGTGATATAATAGAGCATTGACCTGACTACGTATAAATGTGGCCTGATAAAGTGAATATTGCTTTGAAATTTGAAATCGGCTAACATTTGAAATTTTGTGATATAATAGATGGGCAAAAATATACAATACTATTATCTCCTAGACGGATATTCACAATCTCCTGATATTTGGGTCCCTACACAACAAAAGCATAGAAGTTTCAAAAGAAGATTATAGAAACCTACGGATATGGAGAACAAACAAGAAGTTCAAAGCTACCTTGACTTTCTCAAGTATAACCAGTGGCCCAACAACTCCAGAAACAGTTCGATATTTTGTGCACATACATTAAGAAGGTTAGCCATTCATTGCCCTATATATAGTTCACAGATCAATAAGGGTCCACTTCAACATTAACAGAATAACCCATACCATGAAAAATAATTTCAAGTGGACACTGAAATTATAGAGAGAGAATGCTCGAGATGCAAGAACAATAAGATAGTTCTATAGTATCATAACTGCTTTTATAATCACCAAGAAAGAACAAAACCAAATAAATATAACACGAATTTTTAATTCAATGAATTGGCATCCTGTGTCTCAGAGATTTAGAAGCACACCCCCACCCAAAATACCCATAAAAGGGAAATTACTGATGCCACATCTAATAGATGAATCCAATTTCTACAGACCACAAACTTAATCACAAGAACTTCCAACTTTAACATAGATCTTATTATATGCAAGAATATTCGTCTAAGAGATAAAAGGGACCCAAATCGGACCCAAATATCAGGAGATCGAAAAACCCAAGTGACAACATAGTATTGTATATTTCTGCTCATTGCTATTTTTTCTTGCAAGGAAATAATAGGCAACTATGAGGAAAGCCCCTTGTCAGCTGCAAGGTATTTGAGCCATTTCGTGCCTTTTGTTTCAGTTACAGTCGGCGTGGAGTGGAGTGCGAGGGGGCGACGTTGGTGGGAGAAGGAGGTGCACGCTGGGTCTCAGAGGGGGCAGGAGAAGAGCTCATAGTCGTCGATGGAGCGGTGGAGGAGGGTGTCCTGGAGTCCGGGGAGGGTTTGGGAGACGGCGGTTTTGAACCCTTATTAATCTGATAGTTTTGCAATCCAAGAAATTTTATGTACTTTATCTGTGAAGTCAAGTCAATGCTCTGTTATATCACAAAACTTCAAATGTTAGCCGATTTCAAATTTCAGAGCAATATTCACTTTATCAGGCCATATTTATACGTAGTTAGGCCAATGCTCTGTTATATCACAAAATTTCAAATGTTAGTCGATTTTAAATGTCAGAGCAATATTCACTTTATCAGGCCACATTTGTACGTAAGCAGGTCATTTTTTTTTGTTATATTAACTTTAAATTTTAAACTAATTTCCATGTCTCTTACAATAGTCATGTGTATATTTATAAATTGAAAGAAATAATTTTCTATTAAAAACCATATAATTTCACAATTATATACACTGGACTATTGTAAGAGAAAGGGAAAATTAGTTTAAAATTTAAAGTTAATATAACTAAAAAATGATATGACTACGCACAAATGTGGCCTAATAAAGTGAATATTGCTTTGACATGTAAAATCGGCTAACATTTGAAATTTTGTGATATAACAGAGCATAGACTTGACTTCGTATAAATGTGGCCTGATAAAGTACATAAATGTGGGAGGGATCTATGATTTAAGAGTTCAGGTTTTCCATCCACAAAGCGGGCCGATACGGAGGTGATTCGATGTCGTTCGGAGATGATTTCAAATGATTCAAGAGGCGGGTTTAAGTAACTTGAGCATGGCGAAGACGATGGTGTGGTCAGATTTTGAATTTAATGAATCGAAATGTGATTTACTTGGGGTCGAACAAGGCCTGGTGGTGATGTATATATGTTCGTATAAATGTGACTTGAAATGAAGTTAACCTTCCTTGTATCAGGCCACATGTTTCCGCCCACATTTATGTAATCCATCTACCACAAGCATAATTGATGCAGGATCAAAACTGTATCTCTTTTCTATCAGATTTTGGAGAGCATGACTTGCATCTTCCAATGTTGGTTGGTTCCGTAATGCAAATTTAAGTGTATCACAAGCATAATGTTATGAAATTTTAAACCTCCTAACATTTGAAACATCATACAATTTACTAGTCGACCGAGTATGATATTATGTACTTTATCAGACCACATTTATACGAAGTCAGGCCACAGTTAGACGAAGTCAGGTCAATGCTCTGTTATATCACAAAATTTCAAATGTTAGCCGATTTCAAATTTCAGAGCAATATTCATTTTATCAGGTCACATTTGTACGTAGTCAGGTAATTATTCTGTTATATTGAATTTAAATTTAAAACGAACGTTGGTTAGTTCCGTAATGCAAATTTAAGTGTATCTTTGCTTGATGTTTTGTCTTGGAAAATTACTTAAAAGCCTTTTAGCTCAAAAGGAAGAGAAATGTGTTTGTTGCACATGATGTGGGTTCGAATCCCATATAGGTTGATCAAAATTTCTTTAATCAATTTGTCTTGGAAAATTACTTAAAAGCCTATTCCTGTATCTTATTTCCAAGAGGACATCCAGAGTTCTCCTGCAGATTCGTGATAAGATGAATAAGCAAACTCTAAAATATGCTTCTAAACTGCAGTTGTCGAAAAGCATCACAATAAAAACCAGTTACAGGTAAGACATGAGAGGGAAAACCATATTATGTACTTTATCAGGCCACATTTGTACGGAGTCAGGCCACATTTATACAATGTCAAGTCAATGCTCTGTTAAATCACAGAATTTCAAATGTTAGCCGGTTTCAAAATTCAGAGCAATATTCACTCTATCAGGTCACATTTGTACGTAGTCAGGTCATTACTCTGTTAAATGACTTACACTGGTAATTCACGAGTTAAACCCTCAAACATCAATTGATTTGTACCAACTATAAAATTGATCAACTTCCAAGGCCTAGATATCTTCCATTGATTTTACAGATACTTCTTCTTTTGTCATAACCTGCCAGATATATAACTATGATCAGATGATGTATGGCACATTTTGTAACAGATAAAAGTGTCAACAGAACGAAGTTCGCTAAGAGGACAAATCAGAAATTTGCAACATGCATAAGCAAATATATTTAGTTCAAACCAAGATGTACTAGGAAGAATCTAACAATTAGAGAAAACATATGAGGACAAATACATATAATCATTTTGTGTCGTAAGAAACCAAGAAGCAATAATCAAAGTTTCAGATTAAAGGTCAAAACAAAAGCATATAATCCTGGGACAATTTCTGTAAGTTGTGACAATAGATGATTCAGAGATAATTTCACTCATTTACATTACTAGTGAAAATCCAAAACAAGTCTCAGCATGCAATAGAAAATTGTTGCAAACTGCATTGTCCATATTTGTGTTTTAGGATTTGATGACTTATCAGCAAGGAAAGAACGCTAACAACACAAGATATACCTAACTGAATCGCTGGCAAACTATACATGACTGAAATCAAATTCAAATGTGTGTGCTATAGTAGGAAAAGTTGGTGATCAGTCCATGAAACAACTTTTGTCCTTTCTCCGATTTCCCTCACAAGATCCCCAATATAAAATTTCCACAAGTCCCAACAACACTTCATTATTCCAACAGCAGGTATACAAGCCTAATCACAAAGAGCAATCATCACCCCAAATTGCACAGATTCATCCCTTTTTTCCTTCTTATAGGCATTTCATCGAACACATAGAGGGCAATGGGGACAACAGGGATTCTGGCACACACCCTTGTTCTGATGGCATCAATGTGAACAGGGTCCTCGGCACATACATCCTCGAGTTGCAACAACGTGCTGATAAGCAAGTCGCCGTGCTTGAACTACATAACGGGGATGAGGAACACGAAGACGGCCACGAGCCCGACGCCGGCGAAACCCAAAAGTTCAAGTCGGTCTTGCTCGCGTCGTCCCCCGCCGCGTGCCCGATGTCGGCCGCGAACCCGATGAGGAACACGAAGACGGCCACGAGCCCGACGTCGGCAAAACCCCTATACTTCAAGAGGTCACCGCGTGCATCTCTGGCCCTCGCTACGCCTCCTTCATCGTCGGCACCGTCCGCGGTCGGAAGGGAGCACAACGGTGGCGGTGGTCGGAAGAAACGGCTGCCTTCGGGGAAGAAGGAAGCAGAGGAGAGAGACGAGGAAGGGTTTAGGATTTGGGATTGATTAGGTAACATATTTGGGATTGATTAATAAGATTAAGATTTTTTTTACCTTTTCTTTTCAAAAGTTTTAATGATTTATCTGATTTTTCTATTTAAAAGAAAAGTTAATTTCACCCTTAATAATAGCAAAAATACCAGAAAAAGTACAAAAAGTTGGTATTTTTGCAATACTTTTCAAAAGATGGGTTTTTTACAAGTTGTCTTTGAAAATCTGGTATTCTTGCTAATGCGCCGCACAACAATCCACACCAAAGTCCATCTAGCACCCTAACTTGTGGTGGTTCCAGCGGTCTGAATGGTGGTGTTGAGGTGCCCGGCGGTGGTGGTTCTAGCCATGGTGGTGCTGAGGTGCCCAACGGTGGTGGTTTTGGCAGTGGCTACGCAGATCCGGCGGTAGGACCTCATGCAGAGGCGGTTGCAGCGGTGATGGCACCGGTGGGAACTCGTGTGGGTTCTGGGCAGGGCGTGGGTGGGAAGGCCGTCGGTGGTGGCCCGGCGGTGGTTTGGGTGTCGATGGAGGAGGAGGAGGAGGCGGAGAGTTTTTCCCGACGACCGACGAGCGGTGGTGCTAAACAACGGGTGATCCGATCGAGTGTGTCGGTCGACGTTACTCTTGCTCCCGCACCAGGCATCCATCAGGTAAGTAATGCGTTTTAATTTCGTAATAATAATTTCGTTTTGAAATTAAATTGTATTCGTTAGATTTGTTAGATTTAGTTAAATTGTATTCGTTTTGAAATTAAATTAAATTGTATTCGTTATGAAATTAGAAATTAGATTCGTAAGATTTAGTTATGAATATTATGAAATTAGATAGTACGGATATTTTAGAATTGAATGAATATTATGAAATTAGAATAAATATTTTAGATCGAAATTTAGATTCTTTAGTTACAATATGAAATTTGAATTGAACAATATTGTGAAATTAGAATATGAAATTTGGAAATAGGATATGAATTTTAGATTATTTAGATATGAAATATGAAATTAGATGATTTAGAAATTGAAGTTAATATGAATTTTAGATTATTTAGATATGAAATTACAATTGAACTATATTAAATTAGAATTGATCGAATATAAATTAGATTTCATTATTAGAAATTTTAATTTGTAATAATGAAATCTAAATATAAATACAAAAGTAATTTGATTGGAATTTGGATTTCTTTAATTACTAATGGAAGTACTGGTAAAGTTAACGCACTCTTATTGGGCCGATTGGGGCTTATTGGGTTGATTTGGCTTTATTGGGGTCTTATTGGACCCCGATTGGGCCTTATTTCGCCTTATTGGGCCTTGTAGGGTCAATTGGGACCTATTGGGCCCAATTTGGTCTTATTGGGCTCGATTGTGGATTATTGGGCCCGATTGGGCCGTATAGTGCTCGATTGCGCCCTATTGGGCCGATTGAACTAGGATTGGGCCTTATTGTAATATTGAAATGTAAATATAATGAAATCATATTTTATTAGAGTTAGAAAATAGAAATTATTATATAATTAGATTTCATTATTCAAAATTAAATTTCTAATAATGAAATGTAAGTTATAATGAAATCAAATTAGAACTTAGATTTTCTTCTAAATTCTAATTAGATTTCTTCAAATGTAGTTGGATTGAGATTATCAATCCAATTACATTTGAATAAATCTAATTAGAATTTAAATTTGTAATGAATTTAAATTTTGTTATAATGAAATATATTAATCAAATGTGATTGTCAAATAAATAACGTTTATAATAAATTACCAAATAAAAAAGTTTAGGTGGTATGGGACGCCTTGGGAGGTTCTGAGGGACTCACACATCCGGCTCCAGTAGCCGACCGACGTGTCGTGCCTCGAAGGCACATCTCATATACCGTTCGTCGTTGCGCTACGCAGATACGAGCAGACTTATTAGGTGCAGCGACACCAGTTCCACATTCTGGTCCGACAGAGGATGCGAGCATGGAGGACGCCTATGTCACATCTGGTGACGATATGGCGGTTGATGAGGCGGCGAGGGAGATGTCAGACAATGATGGCGACCTGGAGGGAGAGTTTAGGGTTTCCTTTGAGCCGATTCTGCCGACCGAGAACCTGAGGACGAATGAGACCGGCCCTCCACTGGCTCGTTATGTCCCCTCTGTGCCCTCCCCCGTTCCCTCCCCGGTCTAGACCGCTACTTTTGTCCCCTCCCCTGTTCCTTCCCCTCCACACGCCCCTTACCATGCACCGGCTCCAACTCTTGGGCCCGTTCTAGGGCAGGCTTCTTGGATGCCAGGAGGGCCACGCATCCATCTCCTCCTTCCCAGCTACACCACACACATCGCCAGGGAAATTTATGATCTGACCCCTATGGGCCCTCCTCCCCCTCTCGATATTCGTGCCCTCATCCTTCCACGACAGTGACGCAGGAGAGGTAGAGGAGAGGCCACTCCAGAGGCTGCTCTAGAGGAGGCTGCAGAGGCTGCTCAGGCTCCCCGTCTTTCGGGGCGTCAGCGGTGCCAACAGACTCAAGAATTGGTATGTATTTATGATACATTCCCGTTTTAGGTGAAGTATAATTTTTATTTGTTAATTTCATAACTAATATTAATTATCGAACATTAAGACTCGTAAGGTCTTGAGGGTCCACTTGCACGTCGGCATCATCACTCGGCTGGAGGAGTTCATCAGACCCGAGCCAGAGTCATGGTTTTGGCTGGCAGAGCGTAGCGCTCTCACACATCTTCGCATTCTTGGCACCGGGACAGTTGATCGCGTCTTGGTCTCGACTTTTGTGAAGAGATGGTACCCTGAGACGTCATCGTTCCTTTTCCCATGGGGCGAGATGACGATTACACTTCACGATGTTTATGAGATACTCTGGGTGCCCATTGAGGGGAGGAGTTGTACGACACCTGGCATGATTGATCCAGAGCTTAGACGGAGGATTACGCTGGAGCTTTTTGGGTTTGAGCACAGTAGTCAGGTGGACAAGTGGTACTCCAGTGGTGGCATTCCTATCCAGACGATGCAGGGCGATTTGGTACAACGGATGGAGAGCGGGCACAGGGACGAGAGCGTCTTGGCTTTACTTTATCTGTTCCTGATACTCGGCTCTATAGTCTTGGTCGACAAGTCTAGCATGAAGATCAAGCACAAGTGGTTGGCACTGTTGTTCGACCACGAGGCCACTGGCCGGTATGCATGGGGGCAGGCATCTTGGCGTTCTTGTATCGGAACTTAAAACAGGCGTCGAGACGAGAGGCGCAGGGCATTGCCAGTTGTGGCATACTTTTGAGGGTAAGAAATTTGATTTTAATTAATAAATTTTAAATTTACGTTATAATTGTTTATTTTCTAATACGATCTTGTTCTACAGTCATGGATATGGGCGTATTTTCCCCATTTCCGTGAACATTATGCCATGGACCCTCCTTCCATTGCTGCCAATGTTGCTGCCATCAAAGACAGCCAGAAGATCCCACATGGCAAGGATCATGGCTGTTTGGTCTGTATGCGCCAAATGTTGGACAACATCAGATTTGAGGAGTTAATATATTTCGTTATATTAATATTTTATTTTATAATATGTATTGACGCAAATACTAACTTGATATTAATTATTTGTTACAAGTACAGTGGTTCCCTTTTGTGGGGGTATCATTCGACCGACCAGAGTACGCTCATTCCCTGTTCAGAGGCATAATCCAGATCATGGATATATAGGAGCCGTATATGCTGAACCGCATCCTCCGACAATTTAGGCATGTACAGGGGATCCCAGACTTACCTCCAGAGCTGAAATCAGTCACCCGCCAAAACGACCTCATCCACTACTCGGTCACATTCAAGGGTCATCTGTTGGGGGCGTGGGATGAGGATCTGAGGCCTCTGATCCAAATTGAGCATCCACCAGCCACATTATATTGGGCCGTGATGGATGACTATCTGGATTGGTTGGACGAGTATTCTCATGTGCTGGTGGATCCCAGATCCACTAGACAAGATCGTCCTGCGGGCCCTGTCCACCCCACACCTTCGGTGGACACTGTTGCGGTATGTTTGATTCGTTTAATTCAATAAATGTTTATTATTAATTTGTCATATATAAATTCTAATGGGTATTATCATTACGAACACAACGGAACTAGTTGGTTGCTGGTGAGATCCGTACATATTTAGAGACGTCGAGGGATAGGAGCGCTATTCCCGTTGAGGATGTTAAGGAGCTCATGAGTCGTCTACTGCATATGCTGACTGATGAGACTCCTCCGATGGCCCCCCCTCTACCTCGTGCATCACAGGTTTTTCGAGATTCTATACACGAGCACGGGGAGGGTAGTGGGAGTCAGTCGGGTGGAGATTAGGGATGTTGTGTATTTTTTGTTATGTATGTATGTCTTTTTGTTATGTATGTATTTTTTGTTATTTTTCGTACTTTTCATGAAATGGGCCAAAAACTAACAGCATCCGAATAATTACAGCATTGAGTTGGAGTCATTGCCTTGTGGCCATTATCCCCTTCACCGGCTCAAGAATCCTAAAATAGGGTGAGGCTCCTATTACCAAGTCAAACGCGTCGAACCTGCTGATTTGCCCCTTATCCTGGCAGCAGCACAAAAATACTTGGAATCCATAAACTCTGGTTCTATCTCTCGCTTCTCATATTGATATTGAACCGGAGTTTGTGGATTCCAAGTATTTATGTGCTGATGCCAGGAAAAGGGGCAAATCAGCAAGTTCGACGGGTTTGACTTGGTAATAGGAGCCTCACCCTGTTGTAGGATTCTTGAGCCGATGAACGAGATAATCTGCACAACGCAATGACACCAACTCAATCATGTAGTTATTTGGATGTTGTTAGTTTTTTGTGCTTCCCGGTGTTTGTAGGCCTTGACATGTATTTGTAGGCATGTAATCGTGTGGATTTGTAATGCAATATAATTTTAGATGTGAGTATATTTTGGTTATGATTTTTGCATTGGTAGGTTGCAGAGTAATCATGAAATGGGTCAAAACCACACAAAAAAAGCATAATGGGCCAAACTAGGCCCATTTGTAAGGATTAATCATGAAATGGCCCAAAATCACAAAAAAAAATATAATTGGCCAAAACTATGCCTATTTGTAAGGATTAATCATGAAATGGCCCAAAACCACTTGTGAATGCAAAATGGGCCCAAACTAGGCCCAATAGTAAGGATTAGTCATGAAATGGGGCAAAACTACAAAAAAAACTTAATGGACCAAAACTAGGCCCAATATTAAGGATTAATCATGAAATGGGCCAAAAACACAAAAAATGCATAATGGGCACAAACTATGCCCAATAGTAAGGATTAGTCATGAAATGAGTGAAAACCACAAAAAAAAGAATAGTGGGCCAAAACTAGGCCCAATATTAAGGATTATTCATGAAATGGACCAAAATCCCAAAAAAATGTAAGAATTTAAGGTACAAATGGCCAAAAACGCAAAACTACTAAAGTATAAATTTCATATACGTCATAAAAGTAATAATTTGATAAGAAATCATAATATTTCATTAGTATAAACTTTAATTCTTTGACTTCTTCAAGTTATAACTTACAATTATCGACTTCTTCATACTTCATGTTCTAGCGTAAGTATAAATTTCAAGTTATAACTTCATAACACTTCGTTATATCACATTAGTATATAGTACAAGTCATAACTTCTTAAGAAATCATTATATTACATTAGTATAAACTTTAATTAGCGACTTCTTCATACTTCATGCTATAGCGTAAGTATAAAGTTCAAGTTATAACTTCATAACACTTCGTCATATCACATTATAACTTCATAACACTTCGTCATATCACATTAGTATATAATACAAGTGGTAACTTCTTAAGAAATAATAATAATACATTAGTACAAACTACAATTATCGACTTCTTCATACTTCATGCTATAACGTAAGTATAAAGTTCAAGTTATAACTTCATAACACTTCGTCATATCACATTAGTATATAGTACATGTGATAACTCTTAAGAAATAATAATAATACATTAGTATAAACTACAATTATCGACTTCTTCATACTTCATGCTATAGCGTAAGTATAAAGTTCAAGTTATAACTTCATAACACTTCGTCATATCACATTAGTATATAGTACAAGTCATAACTTCTTAAGAAATCATTATTTTACATTAGTATAAACTATAATTGATGAATATTGTATAAGTATAAAGTATAATAATCTAAAATTAACAATTAACATTATCATAAAAATATTAAAATGCCTTAAATCACAAAAATAAAAAAATTAACCACTGTGCGTTAAAATTAAACGCACTGTTGTATGCGTTTAAATTTAACGCATAAAGTGGGCTCCAATAGAGGCCCATACAGTGTTGGGCTCAAATTCAGACCCAACACAATGCGTTAAGGTTAAACACACAAATCTGTGTGGTTAACCTTAACGCATAGCGCTGGGCCTGAATTTGGGCCCAATACTGTATGGGCCTCTATCTATAAAAAGGTAATCCGACCGTTTGTGCGTTAATTGTTAACGCACAAACGGTCATTTTTCTAACGGCCTAATTTGCAGTCTATATATACACACGCCAATTTCCTTTCTCTTCCATATCCAAACACAACATTCAACTCATTCTTTTGGCTTTAATTGTCAACGATCATTTTTCTGCGTTCACGAGCTCCAGATCCGCCGTGCAGAGGAGAAAACTCGAGCTCGCGAGGGATTATTCAGCTTTTCGGTAACATTATTCATCTTTTTTGGCTTTAGTTTCTGCAAGAGTTTATAGCTTGTGATACAATAATTCATATTCCATATCTGAGATATCAAGTTCATATATAGGAGATGATGGCTTCATCGTCCAGCAGTGCACAGGCTCCGTTTACAATGTGCCAATGCAATTTCCCGGTCGTCATGTACACTTGCGACAAACCTAATCACTACAAAAGAAGGTATCTCGCATGCAAGGATTACATCCCAATGGAGCGGGATGATACAATGAGAGGGTGTCGTACCTTTAAGTGGCTTGATCCATCGTATGACGATAATGTTGCCAAGATTATCAGAGAATTGGTCCTAGAAAGAAATGAGCTTAAACAGCTAAACCAGACCCTTTCAAATTCAAACGTGAAGTTAAGGAAGATATATTATCGGGGTTATGATTACACATAAGTTTATGATGTCTTTTTCATTACATAAATTTGCAAATGTATGAATCTTAAGATAATGATCTGGTTCAATATCGTATAAGAACGGAGAGATTGTATCCCAAACTCCTTTAGGAGCAAGAGCAAGAACAACATTATCGGGGTTATGATTACACATAAGTTTATGATGTCTTTTATGAATTCTAGGGTTATGATTGCATAAGTTTGATGTCTTTTTCATTACATAAGTTTGCAAATGTATGAATTCCAGGGTTTGAAAAAATTTGGATTTCTCTGAAACCCACCAAAAGCAAAAATTATGAGCAAATAACCAAAACATACCCACATCTAAAATTATATTGCATTACAAATCACACGATTATTACATCAACTACTGGTAATGTCGATCAACTACAAATAATCTGGATTATGACCGGCTGCCATGCGACATTCCTTAAACTCCTGCAATTTCGAAGCATACAATCCATCCCACCACATGATTCTTCGATCGCAATGTCTTCGCCATGCATCCGTAATGGGTGGTAATGGAGAGTCGGTACTGAGCGTCACCTATACGAATACAAACAAAAAATATGCAATTAGCATACCCGATATTGCAAATGAAACATCGAAGTACAAGTAGAGATACAAAGCATTACCGGTATCCAGTGGTTGTGATCCCCTACGTGTGTTATCCCTGAAATTTGTAAGTGAGGTACGAGGCTTGGTACAAAAGGCCTTATTGGTAAGCACAATGAAGGGTACTGAGATAAGACGACGACAACAACGTTATACACCGTGGTAAACACTAAACCCATGAATGGCATGTCAAGACAATAATCTGGGCCGCAAGGGGTCTTCACATTGTTAATTTGAACCATTAGATCATCCCATGACCCTGGTCATATAAGTTCTCGTATCGGCTCCCACATTTGTCGGTTGGCACGCAACTCCTTTGCCAGCGCACTACGGATCAAGGGATATTGACCCTGACTCATCCCCATAAGCACATCCAAAGATCGATAACCACAGTGTCTGTTTGAACGTACATCCATAGCATTGTTAATGTACCCAAACCAGAAGTAATCGATATTCTGAACCCCAAAGTCCACCCCACAGTGAAGCATGGGTTCTTCAGGCCACTCCGAGGGACGGACTCCCACATGGTCGGTCTGGACGTATATCTCCTCAAATTGTGATTCTTCTGGTTGCGGTTGGGATTGCATGTCATCAGCGTCGATCACCACAAAACTTGCTTGCTTTCTGGGACGGCCTGGCCCTTTCACCTTCTCCTTTGCCTTCTCCTTTCCCTTTCCATTTGCCTTCGCCTTCTCAGACTTTAGTAAGTCTTCTCTTACGTGCTCATGCATGCTCTTTTCCCTAGTCGGCGACCCCTTTGCCTTGTTCTTCGCACCACTTGGCCTTCCCTTTCTACAGATGTATGTCGGCTCCATAAACGTACTCTATTCCGGATGCTCTAAGGCCATGTACAAATCACTCACTTGCCATAACGTGGCTTGGTTCAAAGTTTGGCATTGCACTCTCGACCACATCTCACGCAATCTCAACTCTGGAACGGACATCGGAACACTGTCGTCAGCAAGCACAAATGTTGCTGGATCCTCTTCCCAATGCAAGTCCTTCCAGAAGTCGTGAATGTCGTCTGGAGTAAGAGTTGTCCTCGTAATGATGGCTTTTGTAATATCGTGGACGCACGGCAACCCAAGGCAGTCTCTCACCCAATGATTGTTGCATACTTCTGAATAGTCCTCCTTGACTATCTGATCATACATGGCCAACAATAAATCAAAACACCTATCCGACACTCTGTTGAAGAGCCTTGAAAAGACCATTCAGGCAAGCTTCGAAAACCCTAGATCGTTGAACTCCATTGGTCGTGTAGACAGTGAGTTGTTCATGGTCGCCCTAATCGTGTCGATTTTAAGAATGATTGCATGGTGGATCCTCACGATCACTCTATTAAAGCCGCCTCTGCTAGACCCCATAATATCTTTCAACACACGATGCATCCCCTCAACCCTATCAAAACAAAAACATTTATTGCCTTAGTAAGACTTTCAAACCCAATAGTAAAAACAATCAACTACACAATGTTCAAAGGATACATGTTTGAAGTCCTCGTGAAGAAGTGAAGGGTGTAATCCGTCCACTCTCTTACTATGCTTTCCTTGTAAGGAGTCAACCATTCCCTCTCAACGTATCCAACAAGGCCGCTCTTCCACAACGTCCTTAATGCTCTGAGCCTCTCCTCGTACCTTTCCTTGGTGGTCGAGCAAAAAAGTCCCCAGCACTGGTTTGTAAACATATTGACCTTGGCATTGTCTTTTATAACCTTGTCGGCATGTGCCTTGATGTTGTTTTTAATATGGACCCAGCACAAGAGCTGTTTTACCGGGACGTCTTCGAAAACTACCTTAATAGCTTTGATGAGAGCCTTTTCACAATCAGTCATTATAGCCTTTGGCATTACTCCCAACGGCTCACACAAGTTCCGAAGGGCCCTCACTATCCATCGGTAATGGAAAACCTTTTTCGTTCGGGTGAATGCATACGCAATGTTGAACGTCTTGTGAGTGCAGGTAAAACCAACAATCTCCACCAAAGGAATATCATACATATTCATAGACATAAGAAATAAACGTACCAATACTTAGTGAATATAACTAATTAAAATGTAGCACATAGAAAAATAACTAACTATTATTAAAATGTATTACATACTTATTTGTCTTGTATATGGCGTCAATGATCACCATGTGCGGGAACTTCTTCAACAACCGTAGCGACTCCGGGTGAGTAAAAAATAGGATCTCCACCTCGTCTCCTTTCTTCACATTCCTAAAAGGATAGAAAAGATACCCGTTCTCTTTCAAAAAATGAAGGGACCACTGGATAACCGTCAATTCCCCACGATCCTCGTAATGGAGCTTCTGTAAAAAGTTGGCAACCTGCTTCGTTGATGTTACATTTCCCGGAAAGTTTTTCCTCAACTCCGAAACAATCTCTTTCGGAGTCTTCCGACCATCGCCCCATCTCCTAGCCATGACCTCCTCCTCTTGGGTCATTCGACCCATGAATGCATTCCCATGAAAGCTAGCCTGAACCATGTGGTTGTGGGTGCCATGTATAACATCCAAGACCCATCTTTCAGTGAGAGACCCTAGCTCGTTTTTCAAACGGCACCCATATAGCTCGAATCTACAACCGCACTTCTTCGATCTGCGTTTTCGACTCCTCGAAATCGACAACTCCGGATTTACTTCATTAACTTTCGGCCTCCCAGATCTCGGTTCACCATATCTATCGCATGTCAAACTAACTACGTACGGATTTGAGGTACGTTTCACCAAAACTATCATCAACTCTTTTTCTCTAGCTCTCGCCCATTCAACCATTTCAGCCATACTCTCCGAAACTAGGCCAGTACGAAATTGTTCTCCATGATCTTCTCCCTATAATTAATTTTATTTATGGATTATTATAGTGTCTACAATTATAACAAACTAATAATACAACAAATTTGCAAAGTCATTAATTCATAACCTAAACTTTTGCTCAACTAGGGAAACTACTACTTCTTCATACCTAATATCAATTGTTAATGGATACAACAAAATTGCAATATCATTTGGAATTCATAACCTAAATCATATTAATGGCTAAAATTCATAATAACTACTTCATACAAAATTAATTATATGCGATATTTATACGTATAACTAAGACAAGAATCATTACTCAAACAGAAATTAATTTAACACTAATTGTGAATAAATCGCCGCTCGAATCCCAATCATCTCCTTCATCTTCGCAACCCGACATCCAAGAGTCATTCCATTCTTCGTATGCTTCTTCATCTTCTTGTGCTTGTACCCAATCGCAATCTTTATCTTTTCGACTTTGTTTCCAATTGTTTTCCTCACTTTCATCATTAGAATAATACATGTTGAATGTTGTGTTTTGGTGTGCAAGAGAAAAGAAATGGGAGTTGTACTGCTAATTTAAATGCACGAAATGTACTGGGATTGGGCCGCGTTACATGCCCAACTGCTATAGTTCTTGTACTGCTAATATAAACGCACAAGTGCTGGGCTTTTTTCAATTTTTTTCCGCTTTTGCCCCTTTTGTTGCTAACCTTAACGCACCAATCTGTACTAGTTTTAACGCACCAAATAGTGTGCATTTAGACACTATTTTATACAACTTGTTTGGATGACCATAAATTGTTTTTCACACAAACACTTTTTACCCTTTTCTCTTATCAGGCACCAGTCTCCTCTCAAAGTTAGGGTTTTCGCCGCCTCCTACCGACAACCCACACAATCCTACACCGGCCACCGTCTCGCCGCAATTTACCACCACTACCAACAAACTTTTTGTTCGACCATTGGTCCTGCTGAAATCAAACTGGTGATTGAAGAATGAGAAATTGGGGAGGTTGAATGAAGGTTGTCGACCATTCCCTGCATTTGTTTCAAGCCACCACCTGAATACGAAGGTCGACGACAATTTCCTCCACCACTGTACTCCAATTCTCTGCCAGCCACGTCTTTGGTAAGGTCCAATATAGATAAATCGGGGGTGACAGTGGCGCGAAGAGGGCATCAAAATTTCAAGCACAGAGGTAAAATTTGAGGTTTGGGAGTGGTGGATCTGGGAGTTAAGTGAGCTATGATGGTGAACGGTGGCAAATTGGGCGATAACAGCGGTAGTGCTTCCTGTATATGGGCGTCAAGATGGTCGGGAGGGAGAAACAGTGGAGAGAGAGAGGGGTGGGTGGGAGAAATATTTGTTATAAGTATTTCACAACAAACACACTTTATGTACAACTCACCGTGGATCAATGTTAACAAAGCCAAGTACATCAGAGATGGTCGCAGCTCCAATGTCGGGTCCCATGTCTGGTGTAGCATCCGTTTGGGGGTGAATGATGTGGTGATCCCGGGTTCCCGTTGGCTCATCGGCGATGGTCGGACTATCCGATTTTGGAGTGATACTTGGTTAATGGAGTGTTGTTTGATTGACATGGCTACTGGGGCGGTGTCGGATGCCCAAAAATTGCTGTCTGTGCGGTCCTTTTGGTGCGAGTCGGGTTGGCATTGGGACCTCCTCTCCAATCTTCTCCCTGCCTTGGTGTTGACTCGCCTTGCTGCCGTGGCGGTGTCTTCAAATCCGGATGCGCTTAGTTGGAGCTTGACCCCTAATGTCGACGGTTGGGTCACCTCCTATGTCTCTCATACGCGTCCCATTAGACATGTGTCTCTTGTGTGCTGGGAGAAACCTGCGGGCGGTTGGGTCAAGCTAAATACGGATGGGTCGGTTAACGAGGGTCGGATGGCTTGTGCGGGTGGGGTTCTCCGCGACGTTGATGGGTGCTGGTTGGGAGGTTTTGTTCACAATATCGGCTATTGTTATGTGCCTGCTGCTGAGCTCTGGGGCATCTTACAGGGTTTGTGCCTTGCTTAGGAGTGCTGTTTCCGCCACGTGATTCTCGAATCTGATTCCAAGCGGGCGGTCTCCCTCCTTTCCCGGTACCTGAATCGTTGTCACCCCCTGTGTAGCCTAGTTTCTCAATGCCAAGGCTTTCTCAAAAGGAATTGGCATGTCCAAATCCGTCATATCTTTCGGGAAGCGAACTCCGTTGCGGATCATTTGGCTTCTCTTGCTTTCTCTTTCCCTCTTGGTTTTCATATTTTGTCTGACATTCCTGCTAGTGTTGACTCTTTTCTTTTGGATGATGTTAGGGGGCGGGTTACCCCCCGTTTGATTTGCTAAGTAACCCCTTTTTATTTTTTATTTTTTTTGAAGAGTGCCGTCTCTTCTTCGATCAAAAAAAAAATTATAATAATGGTAATCCAAACGAGGCCTAGATTTTTGAAATAAAGTGTTTATAAACAAAAATTAATGAGGTCAAACAAGGCCATCGTAACAAAATTCAAATATTACAATTTTTTTTCTATGTAAAACGTGAAATCGGTCCGAGATGGACCGTAACAAAATTTTCAATCCAATCATCGATCCTTACTTTTGAAAATTTGATACAGTCCAATTTGATCTGCTTTGATATTGGACCTATTGGGCCTCGATTTTTCGGCCCATTAGATCGGTCTAATGGCCTGAACCAAAGCTACCTTCCGACGAGGTCCGGTCCGTTCAGCCTCCAGAAATCCTAGTCCAGTCAGAAACAACCTCATGAGATCTCGGTCTAGTCGGTATACGGGAAGCGACGTCCATTGATTTCGGTCTCAACCGATATGAGGAGTTATTGAGCAAAGATCTCAGCCACAAAGAGAATCGTGGAGCATTAAACCAATGGAGGAAATCAAGGGAGCATTAACTCCCTAGAGAAAATCAATGACACGATTAGATCTTCCAATGACCATTTCTTACCAAGATCTTAGCATTAAATTCATTATTATAAATACATCCCCAATAAGCACATTGTAGGGGATCTCTCATGACTCCATTTTACTGATATTCGGAGCTCTCATTGTAATTCAAAGCACGATCTTTCTAAGCAAGGCAAAGTCCGATTGTTCTGAGCATCCGTTTGACATTAGTCATTCGACTCATTCTCATTCGACCCACTACAATCCTTTGTAGCTAAGCTTTATTATTACTATTTTGTCTCATCATTTTGATTCTCTGGTTTATTTGAAGTTATAATTTGATTCGTTCGACTAATAGCACCACATCGAAGGCAATTTAGGTTTGATATCTTTTTGCCCAAAACAATTTGGCGCCCACCGTGGGGCCGTTAGCTGATTCGCATTCAAAAACTTCATCAAAAATCATCCAAAGATGGTGAACGACGTTCCTCTCAGCACCATTGGAGAAAGGCCGACCTTGGGAGCAACCGCTAACGATGCCGTCGTCAGTACAGTGGAGGTTTCTACTCAAGAGCAGATCCGTCAAATGGCACAAACCCTGTCGTCCCTTCAGGAAGAGTTAGCCGACCAGCGTCGGACTAACGAGTCAATCCGTTCTACTTCCGTTACTGCAATTAATCATTTGACTAATGAAAATGAACTTCTCAAAGCACAAGTCCAATCCGCCGCATCCGCACCGGCTGGAAGCAGGCGACCAATCGACCTCGAAGGGATCTGAACTCGATTGGACATGGAGGATGTAGTCGTAACACCAGCGAACGAGCGAAACCAAATCCATGCGACCGGTATTCCTGAAACCTCTCGTGTTAACCCTATTATGACTAACAATGTTTCTTTTGTCACTCCGACCGGTTCCGAAAGGACCCGAGTAACCAATCCACAAGTTACGACGACGCCGAGCATCCAGACGCTCATCCAACAGGCTATCAACGAGCATATGAAGTCTCTCGACGAACGTCTCGCGAAGGTCTCGGGCGTTCCCCGACCCATCGAGAAAGAGGCATTGGACGGCTTCGAAGAATCTCCGTTCGTCGATGATATCGCACGGGTCGAGATCCCAAAGAAGCTCCACCTCCCAAGCATGACTAGCTACGATGGGACGAGCGATCCAGACGACCATATCTCCCTCTACAAACAAAAGCTCATGACAATTTCCGTCTCCAGGACCAATCGCGAGGCGGTTATGTGTAAAAGTTTCGGCACCTCCCTCGCAGGGCCGGCACTTAGTTGGTTTATGCGTCTGTCACAAGGACCGATCGCATCCTTCGTAGAATTAGTCAACGCTTTTAAAATTCAATTCGCTAGTAGTAGAAGACTAGAGAAGCAATCTAGCGACCTATATCATATTGTCCAAAAGCATAACAAACCTCTGCGTACTTATCTTAACAGATACAATAAAGAAAAGGTCGCCATACCCCACTGCGACATCCCTACATCTATCGAAGCCTTCCGACGAGGTCTGGTCTGGGGCAGCGAGTTGGGTCGGTAATTGACGAAATATCCTGGCCGAAGCTTCGAAGATGTCCAAGCCAAGGCAATGGCTCAAGTCAGACTGGAAGAGGACGAAGAACCCTTCAAGACCAAGCCAAGTCCAGATCGAATCAACCACAGATCGGCGTCCGATGATCGCAGGGACATGCGTCATCAGCCCTACTCCCGGGGACGCAACGACCAAAGTCGATACAGGGGACAAGATAGCCCAAGCCGTAAGATGTGAATGGAACGCGACATACCTAAAGCAGTGTCATTTCTAAAAAATCTTTTGTCATTTGTTAGATTATCTATTACATTTGTTCAGTCCATTATTATTTCATCGGACGCGTTTACTGACTTAAGCATCTGAGGACCGTTGGACTCACACCAACGGTCACCCTTTGATCTTTTCTATACTTTTCAAGTATCTTCAACAGGAACATAACAAGAGGCCTCAAGGACGAAACATGACATTCAAGCCCGAAACGGATATCCTTATCACATACAAAACAGCGCTTACAATACACATTACACGATCGATCGGTACACGGGGAGTAGAGAAACGACATACTACAAACTACTTACAAGACTTGTCTTGCCCAAGGCACACGTCTTTTCCTACAATACATACAACTCCTCCCCGGACACACAAAGCATGCTACATTACAGGTCATCACGACCAAACATTTCGCGTCACTGCCAAGGCGCGATTGACAAAATCAAGTTGATCAACATACACGAAACAAAATCACACATAGCGCTTACACATTACATGATCGACCGGTATACAGGGAATAGAGGAACAAAAACATGACACATGTTTACAAGACACGTCCCCATTAAGGTACACGCCTTATACAAACACTACAATGCTCTTCCCTGGAACTACACGACATGTCACACTCAACTACAGGTCTACATGACCAACGTCACACGACTTGACCAGGAAGCGACTGACGAGTCCACCTGCAAAACAAAACAAACGACAAACAAGGAGCGGTCTCCTGACCCTTCGTCGTCACAAGAAATGCCCTCAGTCGTCTTCACACGATTATTGGTTGTATTAAGCTGACTCTCAGTTTGAGCAATACACATGTCAGCCCTGTCGCCAGAACGCCTGTAACACAATCAAGATCACGCCAGAAGAAAGAGAAGTTATAAAATCAAACCGTCTCATCACTCGATGCTCTGACCCAGTTTAATTTTAGGGCAATTGTTAGGCCTCGATTTTTCGGCCCATTAGATTGGTCCAATGGCCTGAACCAAAGCTTCCTTCCGACGAGGTCCGGTCCGTTCAGCCTCCATAAATATGTAACACCCCCAAATATCTCCTTGAAAGCATTACCGCCAGTGACCTCAGATTCCACATCTGAAGCCACCCAAGGCTTAACCAGTTTATACAAAACATAAAACAACATTTATAATACGAAATATCATAACATTTCGTATTAAATCAAAGTCTTGGAGTTACATCCATAATCCAAAAACAACAGAAATACAGAGTAGTCTTAACATAAGACATGTTTAATACAGCAGAAGTCCTTTTTAAAATAAATGACACAAAAGTCTTGATCTAGCGATCACATGCCTAGGATCTCAACCTTGGTAAAACACTTCAAAATTCCATCTGCCTTCACCGTCGTTTCTAGCCTTCATGGAACTGCAGTTTATCTGATGTGCCATATGAGACGGATGACACCAGCCAACCATGCAAGGGAATCTAACCGGTTGGTTAGTCTAATGAAAGACTATGCAAGAGTTAAACAGAAAGGTTCTAAGTAGTCGTATTAGGTTAGACTCATCGCTTCTCTAAAAGTCGATGACGATAGTCAACCACCATACTCCTACTAAACTAAAATACGAAAAGGTATGATCAAGAGAAAAGACTCTGAAAGAATGAGTCTTACGGAAACATATGAAGAGAAAACTCCAACGAATTGAGTCTTATCGGAAAGTATGACAAGTGTTTGGGAACATTAAAGTTTCACACAAACGTTTAAAAATGACTTGACTATTTGGATCCACGACCAACCTCACCGCATAATGCGAATTCAGATTCGGAAGGTGGACTTACTCTAATCGAAGTCCCGAACGAATTTCCAAGTTGTACTTCTCGCCCTAAGGTTCATTAATTATGTGCATAACAACACTTATCTTATTTAATTCCAAATTGTATATTCAAGTTATAAGCTTTTATCATAATCATCTCATCCCTCAGGATATAGAGATATATAGTCGGGAATAAATCCCTAAAGGTTTGACGCCGGCTAAGCGCACCTCCCCTATACTCGGATAGAGGATAGTCATGACTAGAGAAACGGTGTTAGGGCTTGAACATCCTATCCACCGGGTTATAAAGAAATGGCTACCTCTCAAGGTAAGCAACGCTCCTATGAATACTCGTGCTAACTATATCTCAAGTGCACATAAAATCCATTGCTAACTGCTTTGGGGCGAAAGGATCGGATGACCTAAATCGCCTTAGACGGGGTAACTAGTCGATCGGGTGATAGAGAACAATCCAAACCAAGCAGATAATTGACAAGCAAAGAATAAATGTAGAATAGTGAGATGATTTTATTAGATAATGTATTGATCGGATCGAATCGAGATACAACTTATCGTAGTTTAGACCGAGTGGTCGTGTAGGACTCGACCGATGACTTTTAGGTGGCGACCGGTGGAGAGTAAGCGCAGATGATTGCTGGAGAGCTAAGCGGGCAGCGTAAGTGTTGTTCTGATTCGTTTGTGAGCCAGGATTCTTGTGTGTCTAGCGTTAATGTGTTCGTATCCTCTTATCTTCTTCGTCGTCCAAATATGGTAAGTTCTTTTCCATTGTGACCGTTATGTTTTTCTAATATCTTCGTCTTTAATGCCGGGAGCAATGGCAAGGATTATGCCATTTAATTGCTACAATTATAGTGGTTTGAATGTTGTGGACATTGCGTGATCTGGGCATTAAATGTATGGCGAGATTCTCGCGATCCTGTCGGAGGGCATTTGACCAGAGAAGTCTTGTCGCCTCCTCTGGGCCTTCTCCTTTGTTCTTCCGATCTGCAATGGGCTTGGGCTCGATTCACTTGATCCACCTTCTCCGGGGATGCCAGGCCCAACAATAGCCCCAAGTTGCCTTGGGTTTTCGGTTTAGGCAAATAAAACGGAATCCGTGGCAACTTCTCTAGATACGATCTTCACCATCCTTTTTTGGCGCGTTTGCTCAGGGCTACGTGGCGCGTGATCGGGGCATGATGCAACGCCTCTGCAAATCTTCGCTTCCCTCCATAAATTCAGAGCAGAGGGAATCGATTAGTCTTCATCCCATCTTCCTTTGCAAGTTTCTTCTGGTAAGCTTCTCGGTCTCTTTCGCCATAGTTTTCTGATTTATCTAGTCATAGCTCTTTGATCTCTCTCTCTTTCCATTCTCGAAATGGTTTCCATCGAGGCTTCCGAGTCGTCAAAGACTCTTTTCGATTCTCGTGAAGACGAAACTCCTCCTCGTTTCATTTTGAAGGAGTCGGATGCATTGACTAGAACTTTGTCCCAGGCGGAGCTGGATCAAGTTCTCCAAGTCGGAGGCTTTCCACCGGAGACGGTCGCCAGGTTGCCTCATCCAGACGAGAGGGCCGATGCGCGTTACGAAGGATGGATTTGCTTCTACGCATACCCGTTTAGAATAGGGCACAAATCTCCTTTCTCTCCCCTTGTCAGGGATTTTTTAGCCACTTTGGCGCTGGCGCCATGTCAAGTAATGCCTCAGGCGTGGAGAGTTCTTAGGGTTTTAGACCTTGTGAATGTTCAAACTGGGGCCGATTTTGATTTTGACGCTCTGTGGTATAACTACTTTATTGGGTCGAAGAGTTCCTATCGCGTTCAGTTGCGTATCCGACATGGTCGGAAGCCCTTGGTGCAAATCCCTGATGTCAACGACCGCAGATGGGGGTCGAAGTACTTTTTCGTGGAACGTTCTTCTTTGGAGAAGGAGGGAGAGTGTCTGTTTTTGTTGACGGAGTGGCGAATCGATAGTATGTACTTGTCTTCTCTTTCACGTATTTTATGTGTCTTAACTCTTGCCTTAACTTTTCTTTTTTGTAGTCCCCGAACCAGAAGATCTAGAAGTGAGTAGCCGGTCGGAAGGCTTGTCGAAGATTGTCCTTGAAATTCCCGCGTCTGAAAGAAAGTTTGTGAACGTCAACCTGCTGTCGACGACTCCTGCCTCTCAAGACGACATGTCGAATGTCTCATCGTCTTGTGCAAAAGGTAGATTCTTGACTCCAGGCGTCTTTTACTGTTTTTTGTTTTGTCGTGTACTTTAGGATTTCTCCCTTTTTTGTTGTTCTGTCGTATCAGGTTCCCCTGGTGGTCGATCGAGTGCTCGTTTGAGGGTGGCGTCAGGGAAAAGTCTGATCGAGCAGAGGAAGGCGGCAGCCAAAGCCGCGTCAAGTAAACCGGATCTGGTGGATCTGACGGTTCCAGTCAAGACTGGCTCTAAGAGGAAGGCGAGCGCTTGCCCTGAAGACGTCAAGGTGGAGGACATCCCTAGGAAAAAGAGTGCGACTGCTGAGGGGGTCGGCAAGATCGGTGCCGTCGGACAGTCGATCGCTGACCTTTTTCGCGCTCAGGACCCGACTTTGAAGTCGGAAGTTAAGGATGTCTCCCCTATAGACTGCATTGGTGAAGCGGGATGCTCTGCGTGGAGGGTGGGTTGCCCTTTGTTCTTGTTTTTATGTTTCTTTTTGCTCGACTGTGTTTCTTGATTGTGTTTTTGTGTTGTCGTGTGTCTTTCTGTCAGGCCTTCCAATATTTCTTGGGAGCTTACTCCGGTGTTCAGGCGATGCTTGTCAAGGCCGAGGACAGGGCTGCTAGGTCAGAGTCCGACCTTGCGTCTTTGAGGACCAAGCTAGAGGGAGCGGAGAGTCGCTACCGTGAGACTGAGTGTCGCCTCACCAGGGAGCTGAAGAGCAGTCAAGAAGAGTTGGTCGCAAGTCAGAGGGAGTTTGAAGAGTACCGATCAGGCGTTGAGGAGGAGGTGAGGCGGGCTCGCATTGCCGATGGCCAAATTGTTGGTGACGTTGGGGCCTTTTATGCGGTGAAGTCGCGCATCGAAATGATCGAGGAGTTCAACGAGGGCAAGCATGAGCTCTGGGACCTAAAAGAGGAGAAGGAGACTCTGGACTCCATGTTCCCAAAGGGCGATCCTGGTCAAGAGTTGTTTTGCTTAGCCGGCGTCGGAGAGGAGGCCGTGGATGAAGGCGCCGATGAGGACGAGGCCCATCTTGGTGATGTCGAGCCGACTGATGAGATAGCTTCTCTGGAGCCAGCCCCTGCAGAAGGTAATGCCATTGCTCCTGACGCTTGATTTTTTTTCTCTGCGTAGTATGACTTTCTTTGCCCCACCTGTGTGTGGGTTTGAATATTATGTGTTTTGGCGACCCGTCCACCATCGCGGGTCACAGGATATTTCTGAATGATTGTCGTTAAAAGTCCTACAGATGTGTAGGCAGACAATGTGTTTTGGCGACCCGTCCACCATCGCGGGTCGCGTATTTGTATAAAGATGCTTTTATTTCGATGCAATTGTATTTTTACATATAGAGTCGTATGCTAGTTCATTTCGTACATGTTCGTCGGACCTTCAAGGAAGTTGTCGACGATGTTTTGTATTTCGTGTATGTTGGTTTCACCCGTATGCTCCGTCGAGTGGGGTTTCACCGTGTGTATGTATGTAGAGCAGACCTGCGATGTGTTTGTGTATGTGTTGGTCATGACATTATGCCAGGGAGGTAAGCAATATGTTTTATTGCGTAAATGTAATAAGGTGGTATACCTTATGTTTTGTGTAAGGCAGACGGTGTGCCGACGTGCCTGTGTTGTCATCTCCCCGTGTTCCGATCGATTGTATAATGTAATGTAAGCGCTTTTTTGCGGATGACATGATCCAATGTAAATGTTGTTCTGCATTTGTGTTTTTGTAAGGAGGAAGTCTTCGCTTCGTGTCAGATGATGATATATAAAAGGAGATAGCGATGTACATGCGACAGCATGCGGTATGTATGCGACAGGTAGCAATGTATATGCGATAGCATGCGATTTGTATACGACAGATAGCAATGTATATGCGATAGCATGCGATTTGTATGCGACAGATAGTAATGTATATGCGATAGCATGCGATTTGTATGCGATTTGTATGCGACAGATAGCAATGTATATGCGAGGTATAAGATTTGTGTGATGTTTTACCTCATTGGTTCAGAAATGGTAGAGTTTTAGATGTGCTGCGTTCCAACTCCTCGGGATCGGTTGTCCGTCTTTATCCTTTAGCTGATATGCTCCCTGTCCGACCACTTAGGTGATCAAGTAAGGTCCTTCCCACTGTGGTGCTAGCTTTCCGTCGGATAGGTTCTTAGTGTTCTGAAAAGTTTTCCTGAGGACCCAGTCTCCGACGTTGAATGCCTTGATTCGGACGTTCTTGTTGTAGCTCCTTGCGACTTGTTGTTGGAACCTGACCATCCTGATTCGGGCTTTCTCTCTGATTTCGTCCGTTGTGTCCAGATTGTGTGCTAGTTCGATGTCGTTTTGTTCATTTGTCTGAAGGTTGCAGCGAGCGGTCGGAACCAGTAACTCAGCCGGGATGACCGTCTCACTCCCATAGACGAGAGATAAAGGCGATTTCCCGGTCGCATTCTTTGGAGTAGTCCTGTCGAACTAGAGAATAAGTGGGAGTTCGTCTGCCCATTTGCCTTTAGCCCCTGTGAGGCGTTTCTTGAGGTTGTTGATAATGATCTTGTTGCTGGATTCGGCTTGTCCATTGGATTGCGAATACCGAGGTGTGGATGTGACCAACTTGATGTTCCACTGGTCGCAGAAGGTTCGAGTCTTATGACTGATGAATTGGGAGCCATTGTCGCACACGATTTCTGATGGGATGCCAAATCTACACAAGATATTGCGTTTTACGAATGAAATGACGTGTTGATCTTTTACCTCTCTGTAGGCTTCGGCTTCGATCCATTTAGAGAAGTAGTCTGTCATGGCAAGGAAGAAGACTCTTTGACCCGACGCGGGGGGGAGGGGAAGCTTTCCGACGATGTCCATTCCCCATCTCATAAAGGGCCATGGAGCTAGGGTCGGATGGAGGAGCTCCGAAGGCTGATGATGGACGGGTGCGTGCCACTGACAGGCGTCGCATCTCTTGGTGTATTCCATGGCGTCTTTGTTCATTGTTGGCCAATAGTACCCGTTTCGTAGGGCTTTTCCCGAGAGGCTTCGTCCGCCGGTGTGATTGCCACACTCCCCTTCGTGCAACGATTGTAAGATACGTCCGACTTCTGGAGTCTTGAGGCATCGTAGGAGTAGTCCTGTAACAAATCTTTTGTACAAGATGTTATCTACGATATCGTAAGAGAGTGCTTGTACCTTGAGCCTTTTTGCTTCTGTCTTGTCGTGGGGTAGGATGTCGTCTTTTAACCATCTAATGTAAGGTAGCATCCAGTCGTCATTGGTGTCGACGATATCTTCTTCTGATCGGTCGCCTATTTCCATGGAGACGAGTTCTTCAAGCGATGTTGTTGACTCGACGGATGTCCTTGGGACGGCTGGCGTGGTGATGTGGGCCAATGGTATGTGTGGAAATTCCTTCGGGTCTAGGACGGATCCCAGATTAGCGAGTGCGTCAGCTTGGGAGTTAAGATCCCTGGGCACCTGTCTGATGTTGAATGGAATTGCCCGATCAGTTTCTTGGCTACCTCCAGGTAGGCTATCATTCTGGTATCCTTCGCACTGTACGACCCTTGTATCTGGTTTACGACCAGCAGAGAGTTGCAAACGACTTCGATCTCTCGGACCCCTAGGTCGCGAGCTAGGATGAGTCCGAATATGAGTGCCTCGTATTCAGCTTCGTTGTTAGTCACATCCCACTCACATCTGACAGCTTGAGCTATCTTGTCCCCTTGTGGCGATTTTAGCACGATCCCTAGCCCCGATCCTCTGGCATTCGATGCCCCGTCTGTGTGGAGCTCCCATGTACCTGCCTCATCCGTCACGAGTAATTGTGTTGCTTCTTTTGTGGCTTCTTGCTCTCGGGTCGAACTGAAATCGGCCACAAAGTTGGCTAAGGCTTGCGACTTGATCGTTGTCCTGGGCTCGTACTCGATATCGTAACCACTGAGGTGTATGGCCCATTTGGTCATTCGTCCTGTGAACTCAGGTTTCCTCATGATAGCTCTCATGGGATGATTAGTGCGAATAGTAATAGTATGGGATTCGAAATATGGTTTGAGTTTGTTCGAAGCCATTACTAGTGATAGCACGAGCTTTTCAAGTGAAGAATACCTTGTTTCGGCCGGTAACAGCGTCCGACTGACGTAATATATTGGCGACTGTTTGCCATCCTCCTCCCTGATCAGTACTGCGCTTACGGCTGATTCTGACACTGCAAGATAAAGAAATAAGGGCTCGTCGCCTTTAGGTTTGGTTAGTAATATGGGACTGGCCAGGTACTCTTTGAGGTTTTGGAACGCTGCTTCGTGTTCTTCCATCCATTGAAAGGACTTGTTCTTCTTGAGTGCGTCGTGGAAGGGTTTGCATTTGTCGGATGATTTGGAGATGAATCTGCTCAGAGCTGCTATCCGACCTGTGAGCTTCTGTACATCTTTGACGCATCGGGGGGATCGAAGGTTGATGAGAGCCTTGATCTATTCTGGGCTAGCCTCTACTCCTCTTTGTGTCACCATGTATCCTAAGAACTTCCCTGACGACACTCCGAAGGAGCATTTAGTAGGGTTTAGTTTCATGTTGTACCTTTTGAGCACCTCGAAGTTGTCGCGTAGGTGGTCTATGTGATCTTCTTTCTTTTTGGACTTGACCAAAATGTCGTCGATGTACACTTCCATCGTGTCTCCGATTTGGTCTTTGAACATTTTGTTGACTAGTCGTTGATACGTAGCCCCTGCATTTTTCATACCAAAGGGCATTACTCGGTAACAATAGATACCTTGGCTGGTGATGAATGCTTTTTTTTCTTGATCGTCGGGTTCCATAAGGATTTGATTGTAACCGCTGAAAGCGTCCATGAAGGTAAGCATTTCGTGCCCCGCTGTGGCATCGACCATGGCATCGATATGGGGTAGAGGGAACGAGTCCTTGGGACAAGCCTTGTTGAGGTCTGTGAAGTCAATGCAGACTCTCCATTTGCCGTTCTTTTTCTGGACTATGACCACGTTGGCTAGCCATTCAGGATAGTGGACCTCCCTGATCTTTCATGTTTCCAATAAGCTTTTGACTTCGTCGTCGACTATCTTGTTCCGCTCGGGGGCGAACTTCTTGCGTTTTTGCTTGACAGGGGGATGAGATGGATCCACATTTAATTTATGAGTAATAACGTTTGGAGATATTCCGACCATATCCTCATGCGACCATGCGAAACAGTCAGCATTGGCCCTGAGAAAGTCAAGAAGTTGTTGTCTGGTCGAATCGTTCAAGTCCGACCCAACCCTTATCGTTTGGTTTGGCTTTGAAGGGTCTAGTGCGATTTCATCGAGTTTTTCCATTTCTGGTTCGACGTACCGACTAGGCCCTTCGCCGCTCTGTGGTTGCTATGCGGTCTTGTGTTTGACTGCGCTCTTCATGGAAGCGACGTAGCATTCTTTTACGGTCCTTTGATCTCTTGGACTCCCCATTCAGTGGGGAATTTGATGACTTGATGATACGTTGAAGGTACTGCCTTCATAGCGTGTATCCATGGCCTGCCAAGAATACAATTATAGGGAGACGGACAGTCTAGGACTAAGAATTTCACATGTTGGTTGATTCCTCCAGCGTATGTGGTTAGAATAATTTCACCAGTCGTATGCTTAACCTCACCACTGAACCCGACCAGTGGGGTCGACTTCTTGATTAGGTTGTTCTCAGTCAGACCCATTTCTTTAAGAGCGTCAAGGGTCAAGAGGTTTGTCGAACTCCCTGTATCGATTAGTACTCTCTGTATTAAACAATTACCAATAGAAAAAGAGATTACCAGACCATCGTGGTGACTATCCGACCCGTCGGAATCGGATTCGTCGAATGTGACCGTCGGAAGGTCAGATGTCCTCCTTGGCTTGAATTCCGATGCCTCGGGCTTGTCGCCCTTGCTTTCCCTAGCGTGTCGCTTAGCCGCGGAGTATGTGTTTCCACATATATCCGATCCACCTGAAATGGTATTGACAACTTTTTTATGGACGGGAGATGGGGGTTTGTTCTGTTTTACCTGATCTCGACGTTCCATGGTGGCCTTTGCCCGCTCCGAGATTACGTCGCACAGGAGCCCCTATGAGAGCAGCCTAGCGACTTCCTTCCGCAGGGCGATGCACTCGTCGGTCGAATGACCGTGGTCGCCGTGGAATTCGCACCATCGACTCATGTCCTTCTTGACATCCGGTCGGTCGCTCTTTCGGGGCCATCTTACCTCTTTTCCGTATTTGTCAAAACTCTTGACGAGCTCCGACACGAAAACATTGAAATTATAAGACTGGACCCTAGGAGGCAACGTCAGACCGTCTCTCCATTCCTGTGACCTGTCTTGGAAAGAGTTTACCTGATTTGGTTCGTTTCGATTACGAGAATAGGGATGAGATCGTCTGTCTCGACGGTTGTCGGGGGGATTTTTACGGTCGGATGGATCGGGTCTGCGTGAGGCTTTACGCGACTCTCGGTCTTCTTCCAATCTTACCTTGGCCATGGTTTTGGCTTGGACATCTTCAAAACTTTTACACGGGTACTTGGTAATCTCGTCGTAGAGATTGCTGTCTTTGACCAGACCTTGTCGGAAGGCCTCAATGGAGGTTGTGACGTCGCAGTGGGGGATCGCCACTTTTTCCTTATTGTACCTGTTAAGATAATTCCGAAGGGGTTCGTTATACCTTTGTGTGACTCGGTAGAGGTCACGTGATTGTCTTTCGAGCCTTCGACTGCTAGAAAATTGACTCTTGAAAGAGTTGACCAGATCCGCAAAGGATGTAATCATTCCCTGAGGCAAACGCATAAACCACGTTAGTGCGGGACCCGCGAGGGTTGTGCCAAAGCTTTTGCACATGACAGCCTCGCGGCTCTCCCTTGAAACAGATGCGGCCATTAGTTTTTGTTTATAGAGAGAGATATGGTCATCTGGATCGGTGGTGCCGTCGAACGTCGCCATGTTGGGGAGATGGAACTTCTTAGGGATCTCGACCCTTGCGATTTCTTCGACGAACGGGGATTCTTCGAATCCGTCGGACGTTTCCCTCTCGATTGGTTGCGGGACTCCTGGGAGCCTGTTGAAGTGATCGTCGATTGTCTTCATGTGTCTGTCGAGCGTCTGCTGGAAAAGAGCCAGGACATCTGGCGGATTGGTAACCTGAGGTTCGTCGATTCGGGCCCTAGTAGGCCCGATCGGTGTGGAAAAGGTGACATGGTTAGTCAAAAATGGACTAGCGAAAGGAGTTCGAGACGTACCCTCAGTGTGTCCGGGACGTCATATGCTCGGAGGCGTCGGCTCGATGTTGTCCATGTCGAGGCGTGTTCAGACGCCGCCGTGGATGGGCACGTTCCTAGATCCTGAAGCCACTGACTGTACCTGCGACTTAAGAGACTCATTTTCACGGGTTAGTTGCGCGATCTCGGCTTCGGATTGGGTTGACAAAGCGGCTAGGGCCTCGGTATTTTGGCATTGCTGGGCTAGTTCCTCTTGAAGGGTGGCCATTTTTTGGGAAAGTTCTTGGAACTGGGTTAGAGTAGGATTTTCGGTTGTGATTACTACATCTTGGGTTCCGTCTTCGAGACGTGGTTCTTGTTTGTCGGTAGGTGGGTCAATAGTCATGGTTGGAAAGTTTCGGAAGGGTGATCGGCAAGTTGCCCCACGGTGGGCGCCAAATTATTTTGGGGCAAAAGGATCGGACGACCTAAATCGCCTTAGACGGGGTAACTAGTCGATCGGGTGATAGAGAACAATCCAAACCAAGCAGATAATTGACAAGCAAAGAATAAATGTAGAATAGTGAGATGATTTTATTAGATAATGTATTGATCGGATCGAATCGAGATACAACTTATCGTAGTTTAGACCGAGTGGTCGTGTAGGACTCGACCGATGACTTTTAGGTGGCGACCGGTGGAGAGTAAGCGCAGATGATTGCTGGAGAGCTAAGCGGGCAGCGTAAGTGTTGTTCTGATTCGTTTGTGAGCCAGGATGCTTGTGTGTCTAGCGTTAATGTGTTCGTATCCTCTTATCTTCTTCGTCGTCCAAATATGGTAAGTTCTTTTCCATTGTGACCGTTATGTTTTTCTAATATCTTCGTCTTCAATGCCGGGAGCAATGGCAAGGATTATGCCATTTAATTGCTGCAATTATAGTGGTTTGAATGTTGTGGACGTTGCGTGATCTGGGCATTAAATGTATGGCGAGATTCTCGCGATCCTGTCGGAGGGCATTCGACCAGAGAAGTCTTGTCGCCTCTTCTGGGCCTTCTCCTTTGTTCTTCCGATCTGCAACGGGCTTGGGCTCGATTCACTTGATCCACCTTCTCCGGGGATGCCAGGCCCAACACTAACTATATTTCAAGTTTGCATAAAAATCCACAACAATACCATCACGGTAATAACAGATATAATAGCATTGTTTCTAGCAATATATACAACCTATTATAATATTCATTTTTAATCGTATCATTTTAAGAAAACTGTTCCCAATGAAACCAGTAATTCATCCCAATTTAATTAACAATTAAACAATTGATAATTAATAGAAATATGGAATGATAAGCAAGAGCGAACCGCCACTTGCCTTAGATTAGACGAAGCTTGAACAAAGCTTAGAGATGACGAGTTTCTGGGTCCGAAGCAGGGACAGATCTGTGATACCCCGTATTTCTATAAGGTTATTTTGGGAATTTTGGGGATTTTCCCGAACACCCATTTTGTACGTCGGATTTAATTCAGGAAGTTTGATAAATTCTGTAATGTGCTCAATATTTGTAATATTTTTCTAAGTGAAATAAAATACAGACGACGTACTTTGGATCTTGATACTCGTTCGTGTACGATTATTTTTATCCCGGGGTAAGCCAACGTCATCCAAAAACCAATCGGAGGAGGGTGACCTAGCGGCGCCCGCCGCAGTTATGACGGCGACCTCCGTTCGTGGCTCGAGGCAGCCATCCCTTCTTTGTCTAGCTGGGCACCAGGGCTAGGAACGGCGACCGTCGCCGAAGAAGCAGCGACCGCCGCAAGAGGCCCGTCAAAGCGGCGACCTCTTGCCGACAGCGGCGACCGCCGCCCTAGTTGCAGGCGTAGCCCTGTGGTCGTCGGCAAGCGTCTGACGACGCCGATTTAGCCCCTCCATGTCTCCATGTAGCCATCATGGTGGTTCCTAGAGCTTGGGCTTTAAATTGGAAGGTTTGGGGATCGGATGGAGTATCAAAAACAAGCTCGAATCCTCTCAAATTCTTGTCGCCGGAGTTGTGTGCCTCGCCGGAGTTTGGAAGTGATCGTCGGTGCCCCTTTTTGGTGTTGTTTCCAGTGCCATTGTGAAGCCTTGGAGGCCCTCAGACGCCTAGAATCCAAAGCAAGTCTAAAGGAGGCCAATCCGATCGTCGTTGGTGAGTGTTCTCGCCGTTTTTGTTTTCTGGGTTCATCGCGGCGCCCACCGTGTTGATGGCGGCGACCGCCGTGATGAACAGCAGCGCCCGCTGCCAAGAGCAGCGGCGACCACCGCCAGAGGGTTGTGGCCTCTTTTGGCCTCGGCCCTGGGTGGTCGTCTTTCGGGCGTCGTTCCTCTCGATTTCTTTCGTTTGTCCTTAGATTCGTACTAGCTATTGTCGAATCTAACTTAAGGTTTCTATATGGGTCAATCCGAAGGAATCTGTGTGCCAGATCTGTTCCTGTGTCGAGCCCGGAATCCCATCGTCGTTAGGCTTCGTTCAAACTCTGCGGATTAAGGCAAGTGGCGGTTCGCTCTTGCTCATCGTTCCATATTTATATTAATTATCAGTTGTTTATCTGAGTAATTAATTTGGAATGATTATTGTGTTTGTCTGGAAATGGTTTTATAAACTGTTTTGGAAACTGTAATAATGACATTATCATAGGTTGTATATCTGTTAGAACAACGCCATATATGTGATAATTACCGTGATGTATTGTTGTTAATTTAATCTTAATGCTAGAATAGCATGTGGGTTAATAGGAAAACTAATCCAGGTAAGGATTAGCCGTTTCTATTACCTCTATGTTTAAGTTGATTGTCGGCTTTAATGTGAATAATTGATGTGTTAGACTGTTTAGTTAGCACGAGTGTTCGTAGGAACGCTAATCCAAGTAAGGATTAGTCGTTTCTTTATAACTTAATGTTCGTAGGAACGCTAATCCAAGTAAGGATTTGTCGTTTCTTTAAATCGTAATACTCCTCGGGTTAATTTCCGAATAATAATTTAAGGGTCATGACCTATGCTTCCTATCCACCTTTAAGGATCTGAAGTGTTTAAGCGCCTTGCTAGCGCAATTGGGTGAACATAATTGTCACCCTGTGTATTAAGCACCTAGCTAGTGCAATTGGGGTGGACGTAACTGTCACCCTGTAAATTAAAGTGTAAGCACTGTGGCAGTGTAATCTGGGTGAACGTAAGGTCACCCTGTGTAATAATAACTTCCGTTGTTCTCGGAATAATATTAAGACTCGTGTGTGCGTGTGTGTGTGTATTTGTGTGTTGTTTTACTTTGGGTCGACATTATGGTCACCCTGAGTTTTAAAACTTTGTTGCCGCGCTTAATAATATTAATGTACTTCAGTGTCGTGTGTTTTATAATTAAATAAGATATGTGCCCGAGTGCACATAATTAATAAACATTTGGCGAGTAGTGCAGCTAAGTAAATAGTGCAGCTAGGAAAGCTCGTCTCGACTTTTGATCAGAGTACGTTCTCTTTCCAATCTGGATTCGCTGTAAGCGGTGAGGTTGGTTGTGAACCGAAACATCTAAGTCAGCTTTTAAATCACTGATGTCTGATTCTTTAAACGTTCCAGATTTGTCATATTTCCTTAAGACTCACTTCCATTGGAGTATTCTTTCGGGTCAATTTCTGTGAAGATTCAGTCTTCCAGAATCTTCTCTTGTGCATGCCTTTTGTTATATTCAAGTATAGTATGGTGGTTGACTAACTTACTCGACCTTTATTCGAGAGACGAGGAGTCTAACCTAATACGACTACTTTGAATCTTCTGCTTTGTACCTGTTGGGCCTGGCATCCCAGGAGAAAGACGGATCAAGTGGATCGAACTCAAGCCCACTGCAGATCGGAAGAACAGAGGAAAAGCCCAGAGGAGCCGACGAGACTTCTCTGGTCGAGTATCATCTGACAGGATCGCAAGGATCTCGCCACGCATTTAATGCCCAGATCACGCAACGGCCATAACATTAAAACCAACGTAATCACAGAGATTCAATGGCGCAATCTTCGCCATTACTCTCAACATTGAAGATGAAATATTCGGCAAGAAATGCAAAACGGTAACAAGGGTGAAAGACTTACCATATCGGGACGACAAAGAGGATAAGAAACAACACGCACAATGACACAAGGGACACGAGCATTCTTACTCAGAAAACACACCAGAATAGCACTCTCGCTCTCAATCTAGCTCTCTAACGGCTTCCTACGCCTGACCCCCGCCGGTCGCCACTCACAAGTCACTGGTCGAGTCCCACTCGATCTCTGGTTTTATCACGATAAGTTGTATCACGATTCAGTCTGATTAAACACGACATCTAATAAAACCATCACGCTATTACATATTTATTCTTTGTTTATCTATTGCTTGCTTGGTTTGGATTGTTTTTTATCATTCGATCGACTAGTTACCCCGTCTAAGGCGATTTAGGTCGTCCAATCTTTTCGCCCCAAAACAGTACCCTTACATAGTCTATTCAGTAGACTAACCAACCGCAATTGTTCTCTGCATGGTTGGCCGGTGTCATCCGTTCGATTCGGCACATCAGATAGAGCGAAGATATGAGGAGACTAGATTGACTATGAAGATGACGGTTGTTTTTGGATGTTTTAATAATTATCTTTTAATCAGGTTGATATCCTTAGGCAGATGATCATTACAATCATAACCCTTTTTGTAAGATTTCAAGAAAGACTTCCGCTGTAACTTATTTACTCTGTTATATATTTAAAAAGACTTCCGATGCACTTTGTTTAAACTATGTATTTGTCCTATTCGGGATTGGGATGTAATCCCGGGACTCATGTTTTATATGAATAAAGTTATCATTTTGTATCCTTTGTATCTCATAATTGTATTTAAACGGTAAAGCCTTGGGTGATCTCGATAAGGAACATTGAGGTCACTGGCGGTAATACCTTTCCAAATGGGTTAAGATTTGGGGGTGTTACAAGATCTTGGGTAACAAATCCCTACGGAATGACCCATAACGAGACCCTAAGTTAGATTCGATAACCAAATATATGAATCTAAGAAGAGACGAAAGGAATCAAAGGAACAAAGCCTCGCTCGAGACCACAAGACCCAAAGCCACACCACGAGCCCAGCCCACCGCGGGTGCGCCGGCCTTGACCGCGGGTGCGGTGGCGTGACAGTGGCGAGACGACGACGACGAGAACTCACCGTGATCAACGCGTTTGGATTCGATTAGGATGGGCTTCGACTTCCCAACTCCTTGCACTTCCAAACACCACTTGGAGAGTACCTTCTCCTCCTATGGTAGCTCCGGCGACACTCCGGCGAAAGCTTGAGCTTTCCGGTAACAATGGAAATGAGAGAGTTTGAGAGCTGTGATTCAACTCCACTCCAGCTCCTTTCCTTTTATAGCCCAAGCAAGGAGGTCAAGCAACCAAGTGACTCATGGTAGGCGCCTACAACGACCGGATGGGATAGTTGCAGAGGCGAAGACGACGCGACGTCTGAAGTCCGGCGCTGCAGAGAAGAAATGATGACACTGCGGGGTACGGTGGCCTCACCGCGGGTGCGGCGAGCCTCCCCAGACCGCCTTACAGAATTGGCCTTCACCGCGGGGTGCGCCCACTTGACCGCGGGTGCGGTCAAGGCCAAATCTGGGCCCTTTTGTCCGAGTTAAGTACGGGTACGAGTTTTTAACCCCGGGTTAAATATATTCGTACTCGGTTAACATCTTTGCACCCGAATGAGTATTCTAAACCCCGAAAATACATCGAATGTATTTTATACCACTCAGGAAAATATTACAGAGATCAAACAAATTACAGAGTGTCTGAACTTCTCTGAAATTAATCCGGTTTGTGATATGGGAGTTAGGAAAATTATCAAAATACTCTTTATTAAAATGAGGGGTATTACAAAATCCTAGTCCAGTCAGAAACAACCTCATGAGATCTCGGTCTAGTCGGTATACGGGAAGCGATGTCCGCTGATTTCGGTCTCAACCGATATGAGGAGTTATTGAGCAAAGATCTCAGCCACAAAGAGAATCGTGGAGCATTAAACCAATGGAGGAAATCAAGGGAGCATTAACTCCCTAGAGAAAATCAATGACACGATCAGATCTTCCAATGACCATTTCTTACCAAGATCTTAGCATTAAATTCATTATTATAAATACATCCTCAATAAGCACATTGTAGGGGATCTCTCATGACTCCATTTTACTGATATTCGGAGCTCTCATTGTAATTCGAAATACGATCTTTCTAAGCAAGGCAAAGTTTGATTGTTCTGAGCATCCGTTCGACATTAGTCATTCGACTCATTCTCATTCGATCCACTGCAATCCTTTGTAGCTAAGCTTTATTATTACTATTTCGTCTCATCATTTTGATTCTCTGATTTATTTGAAGTTATAATTTGATTCGTTCAACTAATAGCACCACATCGAAGGCAATTTAGGTTTGATATCTTTTTGCCCAAAACAGGACCGATAATCACCCCTAACTAATTTATCAGTAATGTTTTTAGAAGCCGACGTACCTACACGACTACACTAGTTGTTCTTTTTTTATACAAGGTAAACATTAGGACCAACATTCAGTTGGTCTAGTGGTTTGGCACTAGGCTCCCTTAAGCGTTCGATTCATGCTGGAGGCGTGTATGGAGACACTAATGTTGGAAGAGGTCTATCACTTCGTGTGCCAACAGTAGCCTAGTCTGGACGTAGAGAGGCTTTGGCCGATCGAACCAGGTGATCAAGACCAAAAAAAACATTAGGCCTCCTAACAAGGAATAGACATGCCTAGATCATCACAATGGATTATTTTTTACAAAATTAAGTAACAAATGCTCAAGACTAGTGTTGTAGCAAAAGATGGCCTGTCGAGCTAAATGTATATCTTGAGCCGAAGAAACGCTTCCATTAATCAATCTGAGAATATTCATCATGGTTGGATGACTGATGCTGTGAGTGGCTAAGAAGTCTTCTGCCCGATTTGCTAGTTACTAGAGTAGAGTTTGGATCATATGCGGAGCACTCTTCCCGTGCGGACGTGCGGAGCATGCACTTTTGAGTCTTATTTGTGCACTTTAACGTCTTATTTGTGCACTTTTTCAAAAAAAAATAAAAAAAATTTTTCTTTTCCAAATTTTTTTCCAAGTATTTTTTAAAATTTTTGCAAAAGTACACAAATAAGGCCCAAAAGTGCACAAATAAGGCCCTATAGTGCATGTCCGCACGTCCGCACGGGAAGAGTGCTCCGCACCGGAACCGCACTCTACTAGAGTATTCTTTGTCTTCTCATTTTGGTTGTCTTTTTTTTTTAGATTGGTTTGAGAAAAGATTAGATATACAATGAGTGATTTTTTTTTGTATAATGATGTTTGTTTATTTAGTTTTATGGTTGTGTATATGGACACGAATTAAAAAACTAAAATTGAAAATTGTTGATAATGATTTATTGATAATTTATGGTGTTTATTATTAAAAACTACACATGCTATTTTAAAATAAAATTATTGCCTAAAATGAGATGATCGTTTAATAATGATAAGTTTTAGAGAGAAAAAAAATGTTATTTTAATTTATTTATTTTTCGTAAGAGACACTTACACTTTTAAGGAGAGAGTGAAGTTTTTTTTTTGTGTAAACGAAAGAGGGAAGCTAAACTCGTGACATTCTGGTGTGGATATCATATTTAATAGGGAGTGATTTAGATACCCTTAGGGTAGGCTACCCCCATGCCACGTCATACAAATTTTGCCAACATGTTTAAATTTCTTTTGTTGGTTGGATAACTGATTTAAAATTTTCTTATAAATCCATTTTTTTTTTAAAAAGTATTTTTTTGAATTAGAGTGACTATTCATCTTCTTCTTGTACTTTCTTTCCTCCATTTTTTCACCTTCCCCTTTTCACTCATAACTCCCCCAACTTCAAAAACTTAATACATCTAAACCCACCAGCATCACCACCTAACATTCTTCATTTCACTTCAGGAACTGGATTCGGTCTACCATATATTGAGAGGTTAGTATATTTTTTTCTTTGTTTTGCCAACCTGGTGATCCTGATGTTGCTTTTAGAACAGGATAGTTGCTGGAATTAAAAGTTTATGCATATGTTTGTTTTACAAAGTGGAACTAAATTTCCACAACAGGATAACTTTGTTGTTGTTGGAATTAAAAGTTTATGCATATATTTGTTTTACACAGTTTTTTCCAACCTGATGTTGTTGTTGGAATTAAAATTTAGGTCTTGTTTTAGGCATATATTTGTTGCTTTATGTTTTACAAAGTTTAGCTCGTGCTGCTTCCAACATGATAGCTTTGTTTTACAAGTTTTAGCTTGTTTGCAAAGTGGATTGGTTTTGTAAATACTCTTTCCATTTGAAAAGTGGATTGGTTTTGTAAATACTCTTGCCATTTGTAAATACTCTTGCCATTTGTAAATACTCCTGAGAATAGGATCGCCGGTGGGAGAAGAAAACGTCGGTGGGAGGAACGTCAGTGGAGGAGCAAAGAGCGCCAGTAGGAGGAGTAAAGACCGTCGATGAGAGGAGGAAACGCCGGTGGGAGGAACGAGCATGCCGATGGAAGGATCAAGGAGCGACGTCGGTGGAAGGAGGCAACACCGGTGGGTGGAGGAGCGAGCAACGGAGCAAGTGTTAAGTGGCGGTGGAGGACCTTAAAAACCTAATCGATTTTAAGGGGAATGGAATATTGCTTTTGGAAAGATGACAAGAAAAAAGATGATTTTTTCTTTAAAAAAATGAATAAATTGTAATTGGACAAAAGTAAAACACATGGATCTAATTCCTAACCGTTAGATGTAAGATTACATGGTTGTGATTGAATATCTTGTTTTATTAGTATTTTATAATTTTAGTTATTGGATATTGAGTAATATTACAAAAAAAAACAATTTAAATAGTGAATGGAAAATTAGAAAGATAATAATTTTTAGTAGCAAAATTAGAAAAACTTTGAGATTTTATTTTGTCCTATATTCATAAAATCATTTATATAATTTTTACTCATTCATGACATAAAAGAGTGAAGAATAATGTATATATATATTGGATATATGGTATATCATATTGTAACACCCCCAAATCTTAACCCATTTGGAAAGGTATTACCGCTAGTGACCTCAGTGTTCCTTACCGAGATTACCCAAGGCTTTACAAATCATGAAATACAATGATACAAAATGATAACCTTATTTATATAAAACATAAGTCCCGGGATTACATCCCAATCCCGAATAGGACAAACACAGAGTTTAAATAAATTACAGCGGAAATCTTAAACAAAGTACAGCGGAAGTCTTGATAAACAAATAACAGAGTAAATAAGTTACAGCGGAAGTCTTTTAAATGTATTACAAACAAGGATCTTGACCACAATGGTCATCTCCCAATGATCTCAACCTGATTAAAAGAAATTATTAAAAACATCCAAAAATAACCGTCGTCTTCATAGTCAATCTAGTCTCCTCATCTTCGCTCTATCTGATGTGCCAAATCGAACGGATGACACCAACCAACCATGCAGAGAACAATTGCGGTTGGTTAGTCTACTGAATAGACTATGCAAGGGTAAAAAGCAGAGTGGTTCGAATGATCATAATCGTTTACTATCATTGTCCCTCGAATAATAACCGAAGGAACGATACATAACCCGGCACTTTCACGGAATAACAACAAGAGGTATGCACAAGAGAAGATTCTGGAAGACTTAATCTTCACAGAAATCGACCCGAAAAGAGACTCCAAGAGATTGAGTCTTTAAGGAAATATGACAAATCTGGAACGTTTAAAGAATCAGACAATCAGTGATTTAAAAGCTGACTTAGATGTTTCGGTTCACGACCAACCTCATCGCTTACAGCGAATCCAGATTAGAAAGAGAACGTACTCTGATCAAAAGTCGAGACGAGCTTTCCTAGCTACACTATTTACTTAGATGTACTACTCGCCAAAGGTATATTAATTATGTGCACTCGGGCACTTTATCTTATTAAATTCAAAAACCCACATGACATTATAAGCTTTTAAACATCCCTCGGGAACTAAATCCCTAAGGCAGAGTTGACTCGGGAACTAAATCCCAAGAGTCAAATCGAGAACTAAATCCCGCGGGAACTAAATCCCTAAGGCAGAGTTGACTCGGGAACTAAATCCCAAGAGTCGAATCGAGAACTAAATCTCGCGGGAACTAAATCCCTCAGGCGGAATCAGGAACGAAATCCTTACAACGGCACTAAAGAAGAATGGTAGGAACTAAATCCTAACCACCAGGTTATCAAGAAACGACTAGCACTCGTACTGAGATACACAGTAGCGTTCCTACGAATACTCGTTCTAACTAAACAGTTACAAACGCAGCAATAACTCATCTCAATGCCCTCAAGGCCAGTTACAGATAAAATAGCGTTGTTCTAACAATATACAACCTATAATAATATCTGTATTAATTCACATATATATATATATATAATAGCGTTGTTCTAACATATATACAACCTATTATAACATCATATTTTAGTTTTCCAAAACAGTTACCAAAACCGTTTCCAGATTAACACAATAATCATTCCAAATTAATTACTCAGATAAACAACTGATAATTAATGTAAATATGGAACGATGAGCAAGAGCGAACCGCCACTTGCCTAATCCGCAGAATAGAAACAAGCCTAACGACAACGACGAGATTCCGGGCTCGACACGGGTATAGCTCCGACAGCACAACGACCTTCGAGTCGACCCATAAAAGGAACCCTAAGTTAGATCCGACATAACAACAGTACGAATCTAAGAACGGTGAAAGAAATCGAAAGGAAAGACGCCACGACGACAACCAACCAAGCCAAAGCCACGAAGGCATTCTGGGCACTGGCGGCGGTCGCCGTTCTTGGCGGCGGTCACCGCATTCATCACGGCGGGCGCCGTAAAGAACACGGTGGTCGCCGTGAAGAACTCCGACGACAGAACGAGAGAAAAACTCACCCAAATGATGCGCGTTTCGACCCTTTTTTGCCTTGCCTGGGTTCCAACCTCCAAAGGCAACCAAAAGGCTTCACAAGGGCTTCTGGAAACACCACCAACCGACACCAACGAAGCTTCTGAAAACCGGTGAAACTAACACTCCGACGAGGCGAAATTTTGGCAGAGATTCGGTGCTGGGATGGCTCAAAACCCTTCCCCCAACACCTCCTTTTATAGCCAAAGCAATGGGAACATCATCATCACCCTAGACGAGGCCGAGCAGGGCTAGATCGGCACGGCCAGAGCTCGCCGGGGACCAACGGGTAATGACCTCTGGGTAATCACGGCGGGCGCCGTAACTTTGCCTACGGCGGGCCGCGGCGGGCGTCGTAATTATGGCGGTCGCCGTTCCTAGCCCTGGCGAGCCCAGAGTAGGAGACGATGGCCTGACACCTCGGGCCCAGCGACGGCGGGCGCTGTTACTGTACGGCGGTCGCCGTTTTTGTCTTTTCCCGCCCATTCAGCTTTTGAACGAGCAAGACATTAACCCGGGATAAAAATTATCGTACGTGAACGCGTATAAACATCCGAAGCACGTCGTCTGTATTCTATTTCACTGAGAAAAATATTACAGATATAGAGCACATTACAGAATGTCTCAAGCCACCTGAATTAAATCCGACGTACAAAACGGGTACTCGGGAAAATTCTCAAAATCCCCAAAATAACCTTACAGAATTACGGGGTATCACACATATACGAAATATGTAGTTATTATAAATAAAGTTAGATTTAAAATTGTGCAATCTAAAGGTAAGTCCCATATATTGTTATTTCAAACTTAAGAATTATGAGTTATGTACATTAAGAACTATGAGTTATGTACTATCATATTATACTGATAAATTACTTATATTGTTATTTTAAACTTAAGAATTATGAGTTATGTACATTAAGAACTATGAGTTATGTACTATCATATTGTATTGATAAATCACTAGTATTGTTATTTCAAACTTAAGAATTAAGAGTTATGTACATTAAGAACTATGAGTTATGTACTATCACATTATATTGATAAATCACTTATGTTCTTATTTCGAACATAAAATTAAGAGGTATGTACATTAAGAACTATGAGTTATTGATCGGCACTATTTTGTAGTGCATTTCTAGGGGTTGTTACCAGGTTTGAGGTGTCATTTGGATGGATTTAGTGCACAACTGTGGATTATGGAGTTATAGAGGAGAAGTGTGGATTTGGTGGTCTGGAGAAGCAAATTGAAGATATCCAGAGGAAGAGGAGTTGACCACTGAGGAGACGAAGAAGAACCAAGGAGAGAGTCCACACGAGAGTAGAAGAACAATATGCTGAATTCAATTGATTCGTTCTCTTTACTTAGGCGTCCAAATGGAGTGATACGAATTCGAGGAGTTAGCTCTTGAAGTCTACTGCACGTCCTCAACATATGAGCACAATCCGAGTTGGGAATCAAAAGTTATGGCGTTTTTACGGAAGTGTCGCAGGAGCTGAACCGAAGAAATCTCAACAAGTGTTCTGGCGGCGACCGCCGCCGCCGTCGGAAGTGAATCCGGGCTTTTATTTCCTTATTTCGTTATTTTATTATTATTAAGTATTTTTATGTAATTTTGTTTTGGATTATTTTTAGAGACTTATTATCTTTAGTATTTAAGGTTAGAGGGAAGGCTTGTTTTCCGGGCGAACCCTACTTTCATCTTTTCTCTATTCTACGTACTTTGTTATGAAGAACTAAGCCTTCCTTGCTTAGTCAGACAACTGAAGCTTTCGTTTTGATTAAGTTGTGAGATTTTCGTTCCTTATCTATCGCATGGAAATTATCTATTCTCTTGCTTGAATTGCTTATGATTAATATCGACAGTTTCTAGCCTGCGCAACTAGATATTGTCTCTATTGATTGATTGCTAGATTTAGATTGTTACTGGTTGAGCATATCTTTATCGGAGTAGCAACTGCATCGTACTAGTATCTGATTGTGCTAGTCTTATGTATAAGAGAATTGATTTACATTCTAGGATAAAAGCTGGTTGTTTTATGCTAGATTGTATCCTAATTATATTCCTAGGATTAATGCTGCTGTTGAACTGAATCTTGATGGTTTCATGGTTGTTTAACTAGTTAGTGCTATAAGTATTTGGTTGTGCTTGTAGTTACTTTAGAAAAGGAATAGGAATTTCCATTGCATGAGATATTGAATGACTGTCTAGGATCAACTTGTCATACGAATAGTGGATGTTTGTTTGGCTGAGCTCTTTCCCCAATTACTGAATTCATAATCTTTAGTTTGTTTGCCTTCGCAGCTTAGATCTTCTAAAACATACAAAAAACCCCTCTGGTTACTTAAGATTGACATAGAAATTGCATATAAAGATAGAATATGTCTCCCTGAGGACTCGACCCTTACTTGCCTAGGACTATGTATTAGGTTTGTTTGGATAACTTGCATAGCAGTAATTAGCACGACAAATTACTGTTATCAAATTGGCGCCGTTGTCGGGGAGGCAATAATCTATTTTGTGTGCGATTTGTGTGTCAACTTTTGTGTGGACCTATCTTACGGTCCACACCCGTGCTACTGATTTTTCCCTTCTTTTTTTGTGTGACTTTGATACAGAGATGGAGAGATCTCCCCAATTCCAGCAGGAGCCGCGATATGACCCATACTCCTACGCATATACTCCAGGGTGGGGATATCACCCCGATTCGAGTTATGGGAACTAGCAATACCCTCCCTATGGTCATGACTACCAGGAGTTTTACCCACAGTCGTTCTATCAGCAGGGTACCCCACAACAGTTTTACCCAGCCTACGAGCATAGCCCACCAGTGCCCAATCCAAATTACTATGTCTCCCAGTCTACTGCGGATTTAGTCCGGAACTTGGAGAATCAGATGGGGCACAATCCAAGTCCCTCCATGTCATTGGAGGACATGTTTCGATCTTTCAATCAGAGAACGATCCAACTTGAACAACAAACGAAGTCCAATATCTAGAACTTTGAGAGGCAGATGGAGCAAATGGTGCAAGCAGTGGGCAGGATGGAGGCCATGACGTCGGCAGAACCACTATCTCACCCAGTGGTGCACCAGGAAGAGAATGTCTTCTCGATGACCCTACAAAGTACTGAGCAGCTGCATGTCGCCCCCTTAGCTGAAAGGGAAGAACAAATTTGTGAGACGGGTGCAGAATACAGTGAGATATCTATGGAAGAGAACCCGAACATTCATAACTCCAGTGCAGTAACTTTGAGAAGTGGGAAAAGGCTCGAAGAGGACAATGCTGAGGTTAACAAGGAAGAAGATCCGGATTTGGAGCAGAATGTTGGCGGCGACCGCCGTCCAGAGAACGGCGACCGCCGTGACGGTGATCCAATTTCCGAAAATTCTGACGATGTCAGCGGTGACCGCCGCTAGGCTTACAACGACCGCCGCCTACCTGTTCCGGAAATAGAAGTTAAGGAGTCGACAACTCCGAGACCGCGAGAGGTATACCTCGACCTCGGTTCACCCACTGAGGAGATGGGTATTCCAAACGATATTTTGGACTGGGTTGTGCTTTCTGAAAAAGATTATTTTTTTGGACTGGAGGAATTCAGCGACCAAGAGGAGGAAAACCGCGATCGCGGAAACGATCCTGCGACGCTCGTTCCTCTCAAAAACGCCCCAGCAGCCCCCGACCCTCTCGAGGCTGCCTATGATGAGTATGTGCGTCTAAACTCCTCCCCGCTCGTTGCGCTGCAACCCGTTGCACCCTTCCCTGAGGCATTACAAGATACTCGAAGGCTGAAGAACAACAATGAAATCTATGAGGCCTTCCGTAACTGTGCAGAAACCGTTCCTTTGGTCACATTGACAAACAGTATCCCTCGCTGCACATACTTTTTAAGGGCGTTGGGCAATATCAAAAAGAAACCAAAGGGGAAGCACAAGAAGGAGGCCTTGTTTCAAGTGGTGGATTTTTACATGCTGGATACGGGGCAGGACAAACATACAGCCCCTGAGATGTTGGGTAGGCCATTTCTGAAAATGACAAGTGCAATCATAGATGTAAAAAGTGGTCCAACCATCAACAAGGGCACAAGCATGGGGGAAAGGCTCAACATGGAGCACACAAAGAGGCATCCCTATGATATAGACCTCAGGAGTTCAAGTGATAGGAGCAATCCGAGTTGAAGAGGTTGAGCACTATGTCGAGCCAAGGACAGTAAACAAGGCGCTTCTCGAGAGGCAACCCGATGTTAGGTAGTTTAATTCTATTCCCTTAGTTAATTTCAATTGATTTTATTTTAGTTTTTGCAGTTCTGTGTCGATGTAAGCGGTGAGGTTGGTTGTGAACCGAAACATCTAAGTCAGCTTTTAAATCACTGATGTCTGATTCTTTAAACGTTCCAGATTTGTCATATTTCCTTAAGACTCACTTCCATTGGAGTATTCTTTCGGGTCAATTTCTGTAAAGATTCAGTCTTCCAGAATCTTCTCTTGTGCATGCCTTTTGTCATATTCAAGTATAGTATGGTGGTTGACTAACTTACTCGACTTTTATTCGAGAGACGAGGAGTCTAACCTAATACGACTACTTTGAACCTTCTGCTTTGTACCTGTTGGGTCTGGCATCCCAGGAGAAAGACGGATCAAGTGGATCGAACTCAAGCCCACTGCAGATCGGAAGAACAGAGGAAAAGCCCAGAGGAGCCGACGAGACTTCTCTGGTCGAGTATCATCTGACAGGATCGCAAGGATCTCGCCACGCATTTAATGCCCAGATCACGCAACGGCCATAACATTAAAACCAACGTAATCACAAAGATTCAATGGCGCAATCTTCGCCATTACTCTCAACATTGAAGATGAAATATTCGGCAAGAAATGCAAAACGGTAACAAGGGTGAAAGACTTACCATATCGGGACGACAAAGAGGATAAGAAACAACACGCACAATGACGCAATGGACACGAGCATTCTTACTCAGAAAACACACCAGAATAGCACTCTCGCTCTCAATCTAGCTCTCTAACGGCTTCCTACGCCTGACCCCCGCCGGTCGCCACTCACAAGTCACTGGTCGAGTCCCACTCGATCTCTGGTTTTATCACGATAAGTTGTATCACGATTCAGTCTGATTAAACACGACATCTAATAAAACCATCACGCTATTACATATTTATTCTTTGTTTATCTATTGCTTGCTTGGTTTGGATTGTTTTTTATCATTCGATCGACTAGTTACCCCGTCTAAGGCGATTTAGGTCGTCCAATCTTTTCGCCCCAAAACAGTACCCTTACATAGTCTATTCAGTAGACTAACCAACCGCAATTGTTCTCTGCATGGTTGGCCGGTGTCATCCGTTCGATTCGGCACATCAGATAGAGCGAAGATATGAGGAGACTAGATTGACTATGAAGATGACGGTTGTTTTTGGATGTTTTAATAATTATCTTTTAATCAGGTTGATATCCTTGGGCAGATGATCATTACAATCATAACCCTTTTTGTAAGATTTCAAGAAAGACTTCCGCTGTAACTTATTTACTCTGTTATATATTTAAAAAGACTTCCGATGCACTTTGTTTAAACTATGTATTTGTCCTATTCGGGATTGGGATGTAATCCCGGGACTCATGTTTTATATGAATAAAGTTATCATTTTGTATCCTTTGTATCTCATAATTGTATTTAAACGGTAAAGCCTTGGGTGATCTCGATAAGGAACATTGAGGTCACTGGCGGTAATACCTTTCCAAATGGGTTAAGATTTGGGGGTGTTACAAGATCTTGGGTAACAAATCCCTACGGAATGACCCATAACGAGACCCTAAGTTAGATTCGATAACCAAATATATGAATCTAAGAAGAGACGAAAGGAATCGAAGGAACAAAGCCTCGCTCGAGACCACAAGACCCAAAGCCACACCACGAGCCCAGCCCACCGCGGGTGCGCCGGCCTTGACCGCGGGTGCGGTGGCGTGACAGTGGCGAGACGACGACGATGAGAACTCACCGTGATCAACGCGTTTGGATTCGATTAGGATGGGCTTCGACTTCCCAACTCCTTGCACTTCCAAACACCACTTGGAGAGTACCTTCTCCTCCTATGGTAGCTCCGGCGACACTCCGGCGAAAGCTTGAGCTTTCCGGTAACAATGGAAATGAGAGATTTGAGAGAGAGAGTTTGAGAGCTGTGATTCAACTCCACTCCAGCTCCTTTCCTTTTATAGCCCAAGCAAGGAGGTCAAGCAACCAAGTGACTCATGGTAGGCGCCTACAACGACCGGATGGGACAGTTGCAGAGGCGAAGACGACGCGACGTCTGAAGTCCGGCGCTGCAGAGAAGAAATGATGACACTGCGGGGTACGGTGGCCTCACCGCGGGTGCGGCGAGCCTCCCCAGACCGCCTTACAGAATTGGCCTTCACCGCGGGGTGCGCCCACTTGACCGCGGGTGCGGTCAAGGCCAAATCTGGGCCCTTTTGTCCGAGTTAAGTACGGGTACGAGTTTTTAACCCCGGGTTAAATATATTCGTACTCGGTTAACATCTTTGCACCCGAATGAGTATTCTAAACCCCGAAAATACATCGAATGTATTTTATACCACTCAGGAAAATATTACAGAGATCAAACAAATTACAGAGTGTCTGAACTTCTCTGAAATTAATCCGGTTTGTGATACGGGAGTTAGGAAAATTATCAAAATACTCTTTATTAAAATGAGGGGTATTACAAAATCCTAGTCCAGTCAGAAACAACCTCATGAGATCTCGGTCTAGTCGGTATACGGGAAGCGACGTCCGTTGATTTCGGTCTCAACCGATATGAGGAGTTATTGAGCAAAGATCTCAGCCACAAAGAGAATCGTGGAGCATTAAACCAATGGAGGAAATCAAGGGAGCATTAACTCCCTAGAGAAAATCAATGACACGATCAGATCTTCCAATGACCATTTCTTACCAAGATCTTAGCATTAAATTCATTATTATAAATACATCCTCAATAAGCACATTGTAGGGGATCTCTCATGACTCCATTTTACTGATATTCGGAGCTCTCATTGTAATTCAAAATACGATCTTTCTAAGCAAGGCAAAGTTTGATTGTTCTGAGCATCCGTTCGACATTAGTCATTCGACTCATTCTCATTCGATCCACTGCAATCCTTTGTAGCTAAGCTTTATTATTACTATTTCGTCTCATCATTTTGATTCTCTGATTTATTTGAAGTTATAATTTGATTCGTTCAACTAATAGCACCACATCGAAGGCAATTTAGGTTTGATATCTTTTTGCCCAAAACAGGACCGATAATCACCCCTAACTAATTTATCAGTAATGTTTTTAGAAGCCGACGTACCTACACGACTACACTAGTTGTTCTTTTTTTATACAAGGTAAACATTAGGACCAACATTCAGTTGGTCTAGTGGTTTGGCACTGGGCTCCCTTAAGCGTTCGATTCATGCTGGAGGCGTGTATGGAGACACTAATGTTGGAAGAGGTCTATCACTTCGTGTGCCAACAGTAGCCTAGTCTGGACGTAGAGAGGCTTTGGCCGATCGAACCAGGTGATCAAGACCAAAAAAAACATTAGGCCTCCTAACAAGGAATAGACATGCCTAGATCATCACAATGGATTATTTTTTACAAAATTAAGTAACAAATGCTCAAGACTAGTGTTGTAGCAAAAGATGGCCTGCCGAGCTAAATGTATATCTTGAGCCGAAGAAACGCTTCCATTAATCAATCTGAGAATATTCATCATGGTTGGATGACTGATGTTGTGAGTGGCTAAGAAGTCTTCTGCCCGATTTGCTAGTTACTAGAGTAGAGTTTGGATCATATGCGGAGCACTCTTCCCGTGTGGACGTGCGGAGCATGCACTTTTGAGTCTTATTTGTGCACTTTAACGTCTTATTTGTGCACTTTTTCAAAAAAAAATAAAAAAAATTTTTCTTTTCCAAATTTTTTTCCTAGCATTTTTTAAAATTTTTGCAAAAGTGCACAAATAAGGCCCAAAAGTGCACAAATAAGGCCCTATAGTGCATGTCCGCACGTCCGCACGGGAAGAGTGCTCCGCACCGGAACCGCACTCTACTAGAGTATTCTTTGTCTTCTCATTTTGGTAGTCTTTTTTTTTTTAGATTGGTTTGAGAAAAGATTAGATATACAATGAGTGATTTTTTTTTGTATAATGATGTTTGTTTATTTAGTTTTATGGTTGTGTATATGGACACGAATTAAAAAACTAAAATTGAAAATTGTTGATAATGATTTATTGATAATTTATGGTGTTTATTATTAAAAATTACACATGCTATTTTAAAATAAAATTATTGCCTAAAATGAGATGATCGTTTAATAATGATAAGTTTTAGAGAGAAAAAAAATGTTATTTTAATTTTTTTTATTTCGTAAGAGACACTTACACTTTTAAGGAGAGAGTGAAGTTTTTTTTTTTGTGTAAACGAAAGAGGGAAGCTAAACTCGTGACATTCTGGTGTGGATATCATATTTAATGGGGAGTGATTTAGATACCCTTAGGGTAGGCTACCCCCATGCCACGTCATACAAATTTTGCCAACATGTTTAAATTTCTTTGTTGGTTGGATAACTGATTTAAAATTTACTTATAAATCCAATTTTTTTTTAAAGTATTTTTTTTGAATTAGAGTGACTATTCATCTTCTTCTTGTACTTTCTTTCCTCCATTTTTTCACCTTCCCCTTTTCACTCATAACTCCCCCAACTTCAAAAACTTAATACATCTAAACCCACCAGCATCACCACCTAACATTCTTCATTTCACTTCAGGAACTGGATTCGGTCTACCATATATTGAGAGGTTAGTATATTTTTTTCTTTGTTTTGCCAACCTGGTGATCCTGATGTTGCTTTTAGAACAGGATAGTTGCTGGAATTAAAAGTTTATGCATATGTTTGTTTTACAAAGTGGAACTAAATTTCCACAACAGGATAGCTTTGTTGTTGTTGGAATTAAAAGTTTATGCATATATTTGTTTTACACAGTTTTTTCCAACCTGATGTTGTTGTTGGAATTAAAATTTAGGTCTTGTTTTAGGCATATATTTGTTGCTTTATGTTTTACAAAGTTTAGCTCGTGCTGCTTCCAACATGATAGCTTTGTTTTACAAGTTTTAGCTTGTTTGCAAAGTGGATTGGTTTTGTAAATACTCTTTCCATTTGAAAATTGGATTGGTTTTGTAAATACTCTTGCCATTTGTAAATACTCTTGCCATTTGTAAATACTCCTGAGAATAGGATCGCCGGTGGGAGAAGAAAACGTCGGTGGGAGGAACGTCAGTGGAGGAGCAAAGAGCGCCAGTAGGAGGAGTAAAGACCGTCGATGAGAGGAGGAAACGCCGGTGGGAGGAACGAGCATGCTGATGGAAGGATCAAGGAGCGACGTCGGTGGAAGGAGGCAACACCGGTGGGTGGAGGAGCGAGCAACGGAGCAAGTGTTAAGTGGCGGTGGAGGACCTTAAAAACCTAATCGATTTTAAGGGGAATGGAATATTGCTTTTGGAAAGATGACAAGAAAAAAGATGATTTTTTCTTTAAAAAAATGAATAAATTGTAATTGGACAAAAGTAAAACACATGGATCTAATTCCTAACCGTTAGATGTAAGATTACATGGTTGTGATTGAATATCTTGTTTTATTAGTATTTTATAATTTTAGCTATTGGATATTGAGTAATATTACAAAAAAAAAAACAATTTAAATAGTGAATGGAAAATTAGAAAGATAATAATTTTTAGTAGCAAAATTAGAAAAACTTTGAGATTTTATTTTGTCCTATATTCATAAAATCATTTATATAATTTTTACTCATTCATGACATAAAAGAGTGAAGAATAATGTATATATATATTGGATATATGGTATATCATATTGTAACACCCCCAAATCTTAACCCATTTGGAAAGGTATTACCGCTAGTGACCTCAGTGTTCCTTACCGAGATTACCCAAGGCTTTACAAATCATGAAATACAATGATACAAAATGATAACCTTATTTATATAAAACATAAGTCCCGGGATTACATCCCAATCCCGAATAGGACAAACACAGAGTTTAAATAAATTACAGCGGAAATCTTAAACAAAGTACAGCGGAAGTCTTGATAAACAAATAACAGAGTAAATAAGTTACAGCGGAAGTCTTTTAAATGTATTACAAACAAGGATCTTGACCACAATGGTCATCTCCCAATGATCTCAACCTGATTAAAAGAAATTATTAAAAACATCCAAAAATAACCGTCGTCTTCTAAGTCAATCTAGTCTCCTCATCTTCGCTCTATCTGATGTGCCAAATCGAACGGATGACACCAACCAACCATGCAGAGAACAATTGCGGTTGGTTAGTCTACTGAATAGACTATGCAAGGGTAAAAAGCAGAGTGGTTCGAATGATCGTAACCGTTTACTATCATTGTCCCTCGAATAATAACCGAAGGAACGATACATAACCCGGCACTTTCACGGAATAACAACAAGAGGTATGCACAAGAGAAGATTCTGGAAGACTTAATCTTCACAGAAATCGACCCGAAAAGAGACTCCAAGAGATTGAGTCTTTAAGGAAATATGACAAATCTGGAACGTTTAAAGAATCAGACAATCAGTGATTTAAAAGCTGACTTAGATGTTTCGGTTCACGACCAACCTCATCGCTTACAGCGAATCCAGATTAGAAAGAGAACGTACTCTGATCAAAAGTCGAGACAAGCTTTCCTAGCTACACTATTTACTTAGATGTACTACTCGCCAAAGGTATATTAATTATGTGCACTCGGGCACTTTATCTTATTAAATTCAAAAACCCACATGACATTATAAGCTTTTAAACATCCCTCGGGAACTAAATCCCTAAGGCAGAGTTGACTCGGGAACTAAATCCCAAGAGTCAAATCGAGAACTAAATCCCGCGGGAACTAAATCCCTAAGGCAGAGTTGACTCGGGAACTAAATCCCAAGAGTCGAATCGAGAACTAAATCTCGCGGGAACTAAATCCCTCAGGCGGAATCAGGAACGAAATCCTTACAACGGCACTAAAGAAGAATGGTAGGAACTAAATCCTAACCACCAGGTTATCAAGAAACGACTAGCACTCGTACTGAGATACACAGTAGCGTTCCTACGAATACTCGTTCTAACTAAACAGTTACAAACGCAGCAATCACTCATCTCAATGCCCTCAAGGCCAGTTACAGATAAAATAGCATTGTTCTAACAATATACAACCTATAATAATATCTGTATTAATTCACATATATATATATATAATAGCGTTGTTCTAACATATATGCAACCTATTATAACATCATATTTTAGTTTTCCAAAACAGTTAACAAAACCGTTTCCAGATGAACACAATAATCATTCCAAATTAATTACTCAGATAAACAACTGATAATTAATGTAAATATGGAACGATGAGCAAGAGCGAACCGCCACTTGCCTAATCCGCAGATTAGAAACAAGCCTAACGACAACGACGAGATTCCGGGCTCGACACGGGTATAGCTCCGACAGCACAACGACCTTCGAGTCGACCCATAAAAGGAACCCTAAGTTAGATCCGACATAACAAAAGTACGAATCTAAGAATGGTGAAAGAAATCGAAAGGAAAGACGCCACGACGACAACCAACCAAGACAAAGCCACGAAGGCATTCTGGGCACTGGCGGCGGTCGCCGTTCTTGGCGGCGGTCATCGCATTCATCACGGCGGGCGCCGTAAAGAACACGGTGGTCGCCGTGAAGAACTCCGACGACAGAACGAGAGAAAAACTCACCCAAATGATGCGCGTTTCGACCCTTTTTTGCCTTGCCTGGGTTCCAACCTCCAAAGGCAACCAAAAGGCTTCACAAGGGCTTCTGGAAACACCACCAACCGACACCAACGAAGCTTCTGAAAACCGGTGAAACTAACACTCCGACGAGGCAAAATTTTGGCAGAGATTCGGTGCTGGGATGGCTCCAAACCCTTCCCCCAACACCTCCTTTTATAGCCAAAGCAATGGGAACATCATCATCACCCTAGACGAGGCCGAGCAGGGCTAGATCGGCGCGGCCAGAGCTCGCCGGGGACCAACGGGTAATGACCTCTGGGTAATCACGGCGGGCGTCGTAACTTTGCCTACGGCGGGCCGCGGCGGGCGCCGTAATTACGGCGGTCGCCGTTCCTAGCCCTGGCGAGCCCAGAGTAGGAGACGACGGCCTGACACCTCGGGCCCAGCGACGGCGGGCGCTGTTACTGTACGGCGGTCGCCGTTTTTGTCTTTTCCCGCCCATTCAGCTTTTGAACGAGCAAGACATTAACCCGGGATAAAAATTATCGTACGTGAACGCGTATAAACATCCGAAGCACGTCGTCTGTATTCTATTTCACTGAGAAAAATATTACAGATATAGAGCACATTACAGAATGTCTCAAGCCACCTGAATTAAATCCGACGTACAAAACGGGTACTCGGGAAAATTCTCAAAATCCCCAAAATAACCTTACAGAATTACGGGGTATCACACATATACGAAATATGTAGTTATTATAAATAAAGTTAGATTTAAAATTGTGCAATCTAAAGGTAAGTCCCATATATTGTTATTTCAAACTTAAGAATTAGGAGTTATGTACATTAAGAACTATGAGTTATGTACTATCATATTATACTGATAAATTACTTATATTGTTATTTTAAACTTAAGAATTATGAGTTATGTACATTAAGAACTATGAGTTATGTACTATCACATTGTATTGATAAATCACTAGTATTGTTATTTCAAACTTAAGAATTAAGAGTTATGTACATTAAGAACTATGAGTTATGTACTATCACATTATATTGATAAATCACTTATGTTCTTATTTCGAACATAAAATTAAGAGGTATGTACATTAAGAACTATGAGTTATTGATCGGCACTATTTTGTAGTGCATTTCTAGGGGTTGTTACCAGGTTTGAGGTGTCATTTGGATGGATTTAGTGCACAATTGTGGATTATGGAGTTACAGAGGAGAAGTGTGGATTTGGTGGTCTGGAGAAGCAAATTGAAGATATCCAGAGGAAGAGGAGTTGACCACTGAGGAGACGAAGAAGAACCAAGGAGAGAGTCCACACGAGAGTAGAAGAACAATATGCTGAATTCAATTGATTCGTTCTCTTTACTTAGACGTCCAAATGAAGTGATTCGAATTCGAGGAGTTAGCTCTTGAAGTCTACTGCACATCCTCAACATATGAGCACAATCCGAGTTGGGAATCAAAAGTTATGGCGTTTTTACGGAAGTGTCGCAGGAGCTGAACCGAAGAAATCTCAACAAGTGTTCTGGCGGCGACCGCCGCCAGGCTTACGGCGACCGCCGCCGCCGTCGGAAGTGAATCCGGGCTTTTATTTCCTTATTTCGTTATTTTATTATTATTAAGTATTTTTATGTAATTTTGTTTTGGATTATTTTTAGAGACTTATTATCTTTAGTATTTAAGGTTAGAGGGAAGGCTTGTTTTTCGAGCGAACCCTACTTTCATCTTTTCTCTATTCTACGTACTTTGTTATGAAGAACTAAGCCTTCCTTGCTTAGTCAGACAACTGAAGCTTTCGTTTTGATTAAGTTGTGAGATTTTCGTTCCTTATCTATCGCATGGAAATTATCTATTCTCTTGCTTGAATTGCTTATGATTAATATCGACAGTTTCTAGCCTGCGCAACTAGATATTGTCTCTATTGATTGATTGCTAGATTTAGATTGTTACTGGTTGAGCATATCTTTATCGGAGTAGCAACTGCATCGTACTAGTATCTGGTTGTGCTAGTCTTATGTAGAAGAGAATTGATTTACATTCTAGGATAAAAGCTGGTTGTTTTATGCTAGATTGTATCCTAATTATATTCCTAGGATTAATGCTGCTGTTAAACTGAATCTTGATGGTTTCATGGTTGCTTAACTAGTTAGTGCTATAAGTATCTGGTTGTGCTTGTAGTTACTTTAGAAAAGGAATAGGAATTTCCATTGCATGAGATATTGAATGACTGTCTAGGATCAACTTGTCATACGAATAGTGGATGTTTGTTTGGTGAGCTCTTTCCCCAATTACTGAATTCATAATCTTTAGTTTGTTTGCCTTCGCATGCTTAGATCTTCTAAAACATACAAAAAACCCCTCTGGTTACTTAAGATTGACATAGAAATTGCATATAAAGATAGAATTTGTCTCCCTGAGGACTCGACCCTTACTTGCCTAGGACTATGTATTAGGTTTGTTTGGATAACTTGCATAGCAGTAATTAGCACGACAAATTACTGTTATCAAATTGGCGCCGTTGTCGGGGAGGCAATAATCTATTTTGTGTGCGATTTGTGTGTCAACTTTTGTGTGGACCTATCTTACGGTCCACACCCGTGCTACTGATTTTTCCCTTCTTCTTTTTTTGTGACTTTGATACAGAGATGGAGAGATCTCTCCAATTCCAGCAGGAGCCGCGATATGACCCATACTCCTACGCATATACTCCAGGGTGGGGATATCACCCCCATTCGAGTTATGGGAACTAGCAATACCCTCCCTATGGTCATGACTACCAGGAGTTTTACCCACAGTCGTTCTATCAGCAGGGTACCCCACAGCAGTTTTACCCAGCCTACGAGCATAGCCCACCAGTGCCCAATCCAAATTACTATGTCTCCCAGTCTACTGCGGATTTAGTCCGGAACTTGGAGAATCAGATGGGGCACAATCCAAGTCCCTCCATGTCATTGGAGGACATGTTTCGATCTTTCAATCAGAGAACGATCCAACTTGAACAACAAACGAAGTCCAATATCTAGAACTTTGAGAGGCAGATGGAGCAAATGGTGCAAGCAGTGGGCAGGATGGAGGCCATGACGTCGGCAGAACCACTATCTCACCCAGTGGTGCACCAGAAAGAGAATGTCTTCTCGATGACCCTACAAAGTACTGAGCAGCTGCATGTCGCCCCCTTAGCTGAAAGGGAAGAACAAATTTGTGAGACGGGTGCAGAATACAGTGAGATATCTGTGGAAGAGAACCCGAACATTCATAACTGCAGTGCAGTAACTTTGAGAAGTGGGAAAAGGCTCGAAGAGGACAATGCTGAGGTTAACAAGGAAGAAGATCCGGATTTGGAGCAGAATGTCGGCGGCGACCGCCGTCCAGAGAACGGCGACCGCCGTGACGGTGATCCAATTTCCGAAAATTCTGACGATGTCAGCGGTGACCGCCGCCAGGCTTACAACGACCGCCGCCTACCTGTTCCGGAAATAGAAGTTAAGGAGTCGACAACTCCGAGACCGCGAGAGGTATACCTCGACCTCGGTTCACCCACTGAGGAGATGGGTATTCCAAACGATATTTTGGACTGTGTTGTGCTTTCTGAAAAAGATTATTTTTTTGGACTGGAGGAATTCAGCGACCAAGAGGAGGAAAACCGCAATCGCGGAAACGATCCTGCGACCCTCGTTCCTCTCAAAAATGCCCCAGCAGCCCCCGACCCTCTCGAGGCTGCCTATGATGAGTATGTGCGTCTAAACTCCTCCCCGCTCGTTGCGCAGCAACCCGTTGCACCCTTCCCTGAGGCATTACAAGATACTCGAAGGCTGAAGAACAACAATGAAATCTATGAGGCCTTCCGTAACTGTGCAGAAACCGTTCCTTTGGTCACATTGACAAACAGTATCCCTCGCTGCACATACTTTTTAAGGGCGTTGGGCAATATCAAAAAGAAACCAAAGGGGAAGCACAAGAAGGAGGCCTTGTTTCAAGTGGTGGATTTTTACATGCTGGATACGGGGCAGGACAAACATACAGCCCCTGAGATGTTGGGTAGGCCATTTCTGAAAATGACAAGTGCAATCATAGATGTAAAAAGTGGTCCAACCATCAGCAAGCGCACAAGCATGGGGGAAAGGCTCAACATGGAGCACACAAAGAGGCATCCCTCTGATATAGACCTCAGGAGTTCAAGTGATAGGAGCAATCCGAGTTGAAGAGGTTGAGCACTATGTCGAGCCAAGGACAGTAAACAAGGCGCTTCTCGAGAGGCAACCCGATGTTAGGTAGTTTAATTCTATTCCCTTAGTTAATTTCAATTGATTTTATTTTAGTTTTTGCAGTTCGTCGAACTAACCTGCATGAAGTGTGAAAAGGACGAACACAGGGGCGGCGCCCGCCGTTTTAGCAAGCTGGCTTCGAAGTGCCCAAAGTAAATGGCGGCGACCGCCATTTAAATATGGCGACCGCCATTTAAATATGGCGATCGATGCATTTTCAGAAGAATTTTTGGAAAACATCGTGGCGGCGACCGCCGCCACGAAACGGCGCCCGCCGTTTTGGCCCCACCAGCTTCGTAAAGTTCGCACAAATGGCAGCGACCGCTGCTTAATTGCGGCGATCGCCGCAATTTCTCAGGTATAAATCGACTTCCCTAAAAAAATAAAAAAAGTTTCGACCAAGGCCAGCTGTCCAGAGTTCCCCACGGAGATGGTGCGCATCATGTTGTCATGGAGGAGACATTAGACCTACACTTTTAATTGACAACGATGATGGTCCTACAATTGGCAGCTAAGGAGGAGGAACACTAGGGCCCACACCACGATTACATCTGGGCCCCATTTTTGTGTTCGTTGAAGGCCATGCAACCCCGCCATACTTGTTATACCACTATTCACCAGAGTGGTTCCTTTTGGTTGCATGGTAGGAGTTGAAGGCCGTGCAGCCCTGATTTCCTTAATGATCACCATACCTTACAATGGTTCCCTATGGTTGCACGGTAGAGTTGAGATGAAGACACCCGCCCAACACTAGAGACCTGGGCATATATTGTGAAGACTGCCAGCGACACCTTCAGTGTCCAAGCAGCTTGGCGACGTTTGTGATCCCATTCTTTGTCTTCCCTGTGCTTTATTCTTTTTGTCTTTCATTACATTGAGGACAATGCAATGTTTAAGCATGGGGAGAATTTTGTACTTATTGCGTCGTTGAGGAAAAGAAAAAAATGAAAAAGAGCCAAAAATTTGAAAAAAGGCTAAAATTGAAATCCTGGGATAGGTCGAAAACCTGAAAAGGCGGCCTGGGTAATAAACAGGTGGCTTGGACCAGCATTAGGCTGGGGTAATAATTGGTCAAGAGTGATGTGAGTATATTGGGAGCCCATCTATTGAAAAATGAAATGAGTGGCTTGGTGAAAACCCGAAAGGGCGCCTTGGAAAAATGAGTGAAAAGAAGAAGAGTGATTTATAGGAATCATCATTTTTGCTGGCGTGGCGACATAAGAAGAGGTGATATAAGGAGAATTCGGGTAGGTCACTCTGGAGGTATAAGAAGATAGATGGGAGATAGGATTAGATTTTTATTCACTCTATGGTGTTTGGGATAAGCATGGGGGAAGTACTCTGCTTTCCTTTTAGCTTGGATGTGTGTGGTGTTGTGAGTTATTATATGTTATGCTCTGCTTATTGTATGGGTGTCTGCAGTTTATTGTTAGGTGTGATTCTTGGAGGGGTTGAGTTTTCTATGCTTACTGAAACCTTGGGGATTGATTGGAGGAGTAGGTTTACTTTAGCTTACTCGAGGACGAGCAAGGTTTAAGCATGGGGGATTTGATCGGCACTATTTTGTAGTGCATTTCTACGGGTTGTTACCAGGTTTGAGGTGTCATTTGGATGGATTTAGTGCACAACTGTGGATTATGGAGTTAGAGAGGAGAAGTGTGGATTTGGTGGTCTGGAGAAGAAAATTAAAGATATCCAGAGGAAGAGGAGTTGACCACTGAGGAGACGAAGAAGAACCAAGGAGAGAGTCCACACGAGAGTAGAAGAACAATGCGCTGAATTCAATTGATTCGTTCTCTTTACTCAGACGTCCAAATGGAGTGATTCCAATTCGAGGAGTTAGCTCTTGAAGTCTACTGCAAGTCCTCAAAATATGAGCTCAATCCGAGTTGGGAATCAAAAGTTATGACGTTTTTACGAAAGTGTCGCAGGAGCTGAACCGAAGAAATCTCAACAAGTGTTCTGGAGGCGACCGCCGCCGTCGGAAGTGAATCCGGGCTTTTATTTCCTTATTTCGTTATTTTATTATTATTAAGTATTTTTATGTAATTTCGTTTTGGATTATTTTTAGAGACTTTTTATCTTTAGTATTTAAGGTTAGAGGGAATGCTTGTTTTCCGGGCGAACCCTACTTTCATCTTTTCTCTATTCTACGTACTTTGTTATGAAGAACTAAGCCTTCCTTGCTTAGTCAGACAACTGAAGCTTTCGTTTTGATTAAGTTGTGAGATTTTCGTTCCTTATCTATCGCATGGAAATTATCTATTCTCTTGCTTGAATTGCTTATGATTAATATCGACAGTTTCTAGCCTGCGCAACTAGATATTGTCTCTATTGATTGATCGCTAGATTTAGATTGTTACTGGTTGAGCATATCTTTATCGGAGTAGCAACTGCATCGTACTAGTATCTGGTTGTGCTAGTCTTATGTAGAAGAGAATTGATTTACATTCTAGGATAAAAGCTGGTTGTTTTATGCTAGATTGTATCCTAATTATATTCTTAGGCTTAATGCTGCTGTTAAATTGAATCTTGATGGTTTCATAGTTGTTTAACTAGTTAGTGTTATAAGTATCTGGTTGTGCTTGTAGTTACTTTAGAAAAGGAATAGGAATTTCCATTGCATGAGATATTGAATGACTGTTTAGGATCAACTTGTCATACGAATAGTGGATGTTTGTTTGGCTGAGCTTTTTCCCCAATTACTGAATTCATAATCTTTAGTTTGTTTGTCTTCGCATGCTTAGATCTTCTAAAACATACACAACCCCCCTCTGGTTACTTAAGATTGACATAGAAATTGCATATAAAGATAGAATCTGTATCCCTGAGGACTCGACCCTTACTTACCTAGGACTACGTATTAGGTTTGTTTGGATAACTTGCATAGCAATAATTAGCACGACAAATTGTTGTTATCAGTTATGTATTATCACATTATATTGATAAATCACTAGTATTGTTATTTCAAACATAAGAATTATGAGTTATATATATTAAGAACTATGAGGTATGTACTATCACATTATATTGATAAATCACTTATGTTGCTATTTCAAATTTAAGAATTAGGAGTTATGTACATTAAGAACTATGAGTTATGTATTATCCCATTATATTAATAAATCACTAGTATTGTTATTTCAAACTTAAGAATTAAGAGTTATGTACATTAAGAACTATGAGTTATGTATTACCACATTATATTGATAAATCACTTATATTGTTATTTCAAACTTAAAAATTAGGAGTTATGTACATTAAGAACTATGAGTTATGTACTATCACATTATATTGATAAATCACTTATATTGTTATTTCAAACTTAAAAATTAGGAGTTATGTACATTAAGAACTATGAGTTTTGTACTATCACATTATATTTTTTTATTATTTTTTTTGATGAGGAAAGAATTCGAATTACCCGACATAACAACGTCGGGTAAATCGAGAAGCCGATAAATCGGCGCCGGTCAAAACCGGACAATAAGACAACAAAACAATTATAGAGCTAAACGATCTAGAGCGAGTGATGAGCAAATCACAATCAGACAAAAATATCATCGGACAACGTGTCAGGTAATTCTTTTCCACGTCATATTTGACAAGTACCCTGTGGTAGCACAAACATTTTGGCCGATAAACCGCGCAGTCGATTTTTTTTAGCCGCGCACTTCCTCCTGGGCGGCTCTACATGCCGCCCAGAATACCTTTCCCAAAACCCGGTTTGCACATGGGCGGCACCTAATGCCGCCCATCCAAACCGTTTTTTTATGAACCCGATTTGGACCTGGGCGGCATTATGGGCCGCCCAGTTTTATTGGTTTTTTTAGAACCCGGTTTTATAATTTAATTTATTTATTTATTAAAAAAAATATGGTTTTCTGGAAACCGGGTTAAACCTCGGCGGGACTGTAAGCCTCCGAGTGTAAACCCTAAATTGTGGGCGGCTCAACAGGCCGCCGAAAGTGGAATTTGAAATTAAAATGTGGGCGGCTTAGTAGGCCGCCCAGACCCTAAACCGCCAAAAAATTCGAAACGTCGCCGTTATAGAAGGCCGCCCAGGGTCGTCTTCTCCGGATGCGATTTCCAGCGTTCGAAATACACAAAAATGGAGTCGGGCCAATATTCAGTGGATGACCTATTTGCGATATTGGACGAGCAAGAGGCGTTGGAGGCGGCGGCGGGAGTGCTAGGCGGAGACGGCGGCGATTCGACGGCCGATTCGACGTTGGCGGCGGCGGCGGCGTCGGCCAATCTCTGTGTGACGGGGGGAAGCAGCGACGATTCTGGGGACAAAACTAATGAGTAAATATGACATTTATATTAACTTGTTATTATTTTAAATGTGGACAGTAATTGAGGCAAATATCAAATTATATATTAGTATAGATTTCTTTTTTAACAAAATTAATTTGAGTAAATATGATATTTATAATCACTTGTTATTCTTTTAAATGGGGACATTAATTGAGATAATATGTCAACTTTTATAAGAGTATAAATTTGAGAATGTAAGTAGAAAAACACAAATTTCAAATTGCTTAGATCTAACTATCAAACTTGCTTCCAGATCGACATGGCAAAAAATACAAGTAATAAATTTTAAAATAGCTCAAATACAATGCATGTGTATGGCCGTATGTTAATATTACACCCAATTTCTTGTGACTTTTTTAAAATATTTATATTTTAATTATCTATCTATGTATCATAACTCAAAAAAAACGTGAATAAAGAAGATTAATTAATTAAAGGGAGATAACAAATACCTTGACATTAAATTTTGAACAATCCTTTAGCTCTAATACTCGGCACCATAGCCCACCGAGCTCAACTCCATTACAATCAATCAAGATGTCTGCAAATACAAAAGAGGACCGGCCGGGAGTCATATCATTAATTAGTATCAACAGAGTTATTTCATATACGTAAACATGAAAAAATCATACAATTAATAGCATATATTATGATGATCAATGTTTTAATAGAGAAAGGACTACATAATAAATATGTTTTAATATTATAAATAAATTAAGCAAAGAATGTAATTAGTTAAAAATTATTACCTTACCGAGATAAAATAACAAAAACAATATGTACTGAGTTTGATAAAAGGTGGGATGGGTTATCATCAAGTTATATAGAGAGGCAGCTGGGAGTTGTTGGTTGAGAGAGTACTGTTGTGGTTGGGCGGGCCTTCTTTATGAGGCATGCAGACTACTCTACTAGAGTAGAATACTCCCTATAGTGAGGCATGCATGCGCAGACAGACTACTCTAGTAGAAAAATTGATGTTGAAATAAGATGGATGAGCAAAACTTGTCAAAGTATTGACCCAAAAACAATGTTCAGGACAAATGCAAAACTTAAACAAGAATTATAACTTATTGACAACTAGGTGGGTTAAGACTGCCATTTCATTTGATTTTACTTGTCCTTTTTACACTAAAATTTTGTTCAATAAATAATTTGAACAAATTTTACCACATTTATCCTTAAATTTGTTAATTTCATTCTTTTTTAGGTGAATAATAAAATTGAAATAATAAAATAATATCATTCAATTCAAACACCAAATAAAATTAAAGACGTGCAAAATAGCAAAAACAATGCTTTTTCCTTGTGCAGTACGTAGTGTCAGGTGTAATGCATGCATATACTATGTAGATTAATTAAAGTAGACCTGTCAAACAAATTTGATTGATGTGAAAATAGACCGGTCAAACAAATTTGATTGATGTGAAAATAGACCGGTCAAAATAGCAAAAACAATGGTTGTTTTTAGTATTAATTAATGACCCAAAACAATACAGAACGTTATATAACCGTACATTCATATAAATACGGCCCCAAAACCCCTCGAAATACACACAATTTCCACTCCTCACAAACTTTTCTTCGGTTCTATTTAAGGTAATGGCGCCTTTGGTTCTCGAAGTTTACGAAAATGGGCGAATCACCTACAATCGAATGATTTTGCTTAACAAGATCTTGTAAAAGTTTTTGATCTTGCTTAACAAGATCTTGTTTCTCCTTAAAAAGATCTTGTTTTTCCCGTCACTGTTGTCGAATAACCGCGTGTGCCCTATCCTCGTACATAGGATCAATATACTTCCTGTATAAACACTGCTTCCTCGGGCATCCCCAATACCTCATTCCGTAGTTCCACTGCAAATCCCAAGTACAGACAACGGGTTTCAAATTACACTCGCATAGTTGATGTGGGGGGTTTGTTGATGATTCAGAAGAAGATGTCATTATTTGTTTTAGTGTTTGGTTTCCTACGAATGTAATGAATCTATCAACAAAAGTTATCCTTATATAGTAAAAAAGCTGTCTAGGCGGCTCATAGTGTCGCCCAAAGGGTCCATAATTTCACAAGTACCCTATTGGGCGGCACACAGTGCCGCCCATTACCCTCATGGGCTGCTCTGTGTGCCGCCCAGTGAACCCTCATGGGCTGCTCTGTGGGCCGCCCACAACGGTCCTATTTTAGCCTATAAATACGGCCCCAAAACCCCTCGAAATACACACAATTTCCACTCCTCACAAACTTTTCTTCGGTTCTATTTAAGGTAATGGTGCCTTTGGTTCTCGAAGTTTACGAAAATGGGCGAATCACCTACAATCGAATGATACGCCAACGAAGTGGGATGGACATGTTTTTCCATGGCTACAAAGGTGGCGAGGTCCGCACGTTGCGGATGGGGGATCTCGAGCCTGGAGAGGGGGGGTTGTCATTAGGTTTCTTGTACTTGGCGTTATTTTACCATCTCGAGCCTGGAGACGGGGTTCCCCTTGGTCGGATCTTTTACTTTCCAGCAGGCGTGGATCCTCCACGACTCTGTGAGGTGGTACACGAGGATCAGATAGCTAAAATTATGGCTCTTTACAGACCTGGTGTTCTAGTTCCCATTTACACAGAGTCTGCACACCCGAGACGCCATATCCTCGGTCTTTTAGAAGATCCGGAATCTGTGGTGGACAACGGCAGCTATGATGATGGCGGGGAGGCCGATTCGGACGAGGATTAGATAGTTTTTTTATGTTTCATGTTAAACTAGTGTACGCTTTAATGTTTTCGTGAACGTGTTTTTGTTAATGATTAGTAATATTGTTGTCTCGTATAGCATTTTCCCGATTTTTTTCAATTCTCAAAAACAAATGATTAAAAACACAATATACGATCAATCTCAATCAAACTTTCACACAAAAAGAAATACAATATCATATATAAAGTCGATTATAATCCAAAAAACCTAGGTAAGTATGTCAGGTCGCCCATGATATGCTCGCTCCTCTACATAATTCTTGAACCTATCCTTGAAGCGCTCATGACTATCCCATCCATCAACACTTGGATCCTTGTAAATGTGCCACTGTCTTGGAGGCGGTGGAATGGGACAATGGTCATTAACAAGCCAAATCTGTACACGTAAACAATACAGTTACTAAAAAAATTATGAAAGAATAAGTAAATACGAGAGAGTAGGACTCCACGTACCGGTACGTAATGGTCTCTCCTGCCTACATGTGCTATCGCATAAACCTTTGTCGGAGGCTCGGCACCCGGGGGGGCCTACAATGGAAGACATGTGTGCGGTCCGAACCATGATAAGACAACAACAGCCACTTGGTGTTCCGTTGCAAACGCCAACCCAGTAATAGGCATTATACACCAGAAGTTTGCCGTGCACGGTGAAGGAATATAATTCAATTTCCTAACAAATTCTTCCAACGTCAACGCTTCCTCCGCAAGCATCGCTACGTAGTTCGCTCCATGTGCCTGGACGTGCTTCGAAAGCCCTAATCGGACATCAATGTACTCGTCTTCTTGGCGACACAGCAAAACGGCAAGAGAACGGAACCCACAATGACCATCACCTTTGACATTTTGAACTCCAGAAATGTAGGCGAGCATGAAATGATCAATATTCTCGTGCCCCCAGTTGAAGCTGAGATACTTGACCGGCTTGTTTGAACCCGACTTGGACTTGGTTGAAGCAGATTTCGGCTTTGCAGGTTTAGTGGCACTCCCCTTTGCTGTTGAAACTCCACTGTGAGGTCGTCCGCTAGAAGCGCATCCTTTCGATCCCGGGGATCCAACGGACGATTTCACATTGGTCGTCTCTTTCTCTGCAGGCTCATCCTCCTCATCCACTCCCAGCTCCTCATCCTCCATCTTCATCTTTTGCTTCTCCTTCTTCATGTTTGCATCCACATGCTCGTCCCAACACATTTTCCTCTTCGTACCGGTCTTTCTCGCATTCATCCTAGGCCTCCCCTTCTTGGTCTCACCACGTGGCGGGTCTTGAATATCACACGATGTAGGGTCCTTTGACTCACGCCACTTTTCCGCCATCTTCTTCAAATCAAATCCCTCAACTGTCCCACATAAGTACTCTTCAACGAAGTCATCCACTGTGACATTGTCCGCTGTCAGTGAAACACTATCATCGACATCAAGATCCTTAGCATCCACCCCTTCCCATCGGATCTGCTTCCAGAAAATATCAACCTCTTCAGGCACTAACGGGTAACCCGTCTCTACGTAGACCTTAATTGTGTGTGGGCAAGGCAGCCCCAGTGTGGACCTCCACCAAAAATCAGCACATTTGTTCCCAATTTTCCCCTCCTTTGCTAACACAGCTTGGGCATACAACATCCTCAGGCATTTTTCAGAGCATTTTTCAAGGATGCGCTTGAAGAACACCTTAACCCACTCAGGGCCTTTCACTATCTCCATGGGAAAGGCAGTGCAGTTCTTGGTCATCTCATATCGGATCTTCCGATGCTGATCAACAAACATGTTGTCGATGTGCTGCACAAGTGTGTCGAACCCTCCGACGGATGTCTCAATCATGTCCTTAAGCATAGAGTGCTGACCCTCAACCCTGAAAATAATATATTCGTATACAATTAACTAAATAAATTTTATAACCCAATTTAATTGTAAATGTTTGTATGAAAGTTATCTGTTTGATGTTCTTGTGGCAAAATGGAGAACATCATCACACCATGCCGCAACCAGCTTCTTCTTATGCTCATTAAACCAAGTTTGCTCCACATATCGCACCAAGCCTTCACTCCATATCCCCTTAAAGTGAGCAAGCCGCTCTCTGTACTCCTCCTTTGTGTGAGACCTCATCACCCGACGAACACTTCCCGAGAATTTCTTCTCGTCAATCTTCATCGTCTTAGCATATGCCTTCACATTACGGTCTACATGGACCTGACACAAGTGATGACGAACCTTCGGAAACACCAGTTTGGCAGCCTTGATCAGTCCTAGCTCTCGATCAGACATGATGCATACGGGATTTTTCTCCCCGTACAACCACTTCAATCGTCTCAGCGCCCATGCATAGTGGTTTGTCGTCTCCCTTTCCATGAACACAAGAGTAATGCAATATGTGTAGTTGGTGCAAGTAAACCCAACAATCTGGAACAGAGGCATACCGTACCTATAAATGCAACACACACAAAAATTAAAACCCGCAGAAAATACCATTATCTACACATAATACAAAAAAGACTAAGGTTTACCTGTTGGTTTTGTAGGTCGAATCCATAATGACGACATTAGGAAACATGCACAACAAATATCGAGCGTCTGGATGAGAAATAAACAAGCACGCCAAAACCTCCTTCCCATCTTCCCTCGTCTTAGTAGCAGTGTCCAACAAATAGCCTTTCTCATTCAAAAATCTCAATGACCATTGTGTCACATTCAGATTGCCCAGGGATTTCAACCTCTCCTTAGCCCTAACAGTGTACACCTGATTCCTCGAACTCGTTGCACTCGAATATTCATTCCTAAGCTGTGTAGAAATAACCTTGGGTCTTGCACCCGCCGCAGTATCAATCATCACTTTCTTACGCTGCTCCTTCGTAAGTCGGGTAGCAAATGCATGGCCGGTCAAGGTGGTAGAAAGCATATGGTTATGGGATCCACTAACAACCGATAAGGTCCACCCAAGATCTCTAATAACATTTTCTTCCCTAAAAATACCATGCAGCAAAAAAGGGATAACCCTTCTTTTTTGACCTAGTTTTATTCACTCGTATCGGGCTGACCTTTATACCATCGACTAACACATTCTTCTTGCCGGACCTAGGTAACCCGGATCTCTCACAGTGAAGTATAATCTTTTTAGGATTTGATGATTTAGTAGTGATCACCATAAAAAGACTAAAACCTACTCTTTGTACCCAATCTCTCAATCCTTCCTTATTAGGAAATATCTCAGTAGTAGTAAAATGGGATGAGAAGTCGATAGCTATAAATTCATCATCACTAGAATCACCCTATTTATATACAAAAATTACCACATTAGAAACTAATTAATAATTAAATTTCTAAAAACTAATATCAACAAATTAAATATTATTTCAAAACAGTTTAACATTTCAAAGACTAAGTACATTTAAGATCTAATTATTTTATACAGTAAAAATTACAATATTACATACCTTGAAGTACTCGGGAGAAATTGACGCCTGTAAATCACCCTCATCATCTACAGATGTGTTAGCACTCGAAGATGACTCCGACAATCCCCTCCAACCAGAACCGCTTGACGACGACATTTATTATGAAAATGAGTTTCTAGATTTGGATACAATACAATACCACCATCCCTAATTTATATAACCGGCTACACCTGTACTGGGCGGCCCTACGTGCAGCCCACATCGACCGTTGGGAGTGAAACGTATACTCATTGGGCGGCACCACGTGCCGTCCATGAACCCTAGGCGGCAGGAAGTGCCGCCTATGAACCATGTCCCCCCAAAAAATCCGGTTCACTGACCCAGTTTCTTGGGCGGCATTTCGTGCCGCCCACAACCTCGGTTTCAATGAACCGGTTTTTAAAAACACATTTTTATTTATTTCAAAAAAAAATCCCTAAACTGAACCCATCATGGACGGCTCGTAGAGCCGTCCATGGAACTCGGATTTTCTCGATGACATGTCGAGTCGCCCATGAAAAAATATGCGGCTAAAAAAAAACGACTGCGCGGTTTTACACCGAACATTTTCCATATAGCTTAGTTAAAAGTTATGAAAGACTCCATAAACGATTGAAGTTTATACAGTATCTTTTAATGATTAAGAAATAAAGGAAGATAGTGACTCCAAATTCCCATGCGATTACCTCATCATCTGCCAAGTGCCAATCCACATCCCAATACTCCTGCCTTCAAACTCCACAAAATCCAAAATCTTTCAATTCCCACAACAATTTACAACTTGCAACTATCAAGCAATCTACTTTTCATTATCTAGCAATTTGCAAATTGCAAGTTGCAATCCCAGCTCAGCTCAACCAAAGATTTTCCAAGTTCAGAACCATGGATTCATTGAACCTATTTATCCCCAGAATCCCATGCATCAATTCCTTCCTTCAACCCCAAACTCTTCCCCCTTATAAATCCCTAATCCCCAAATCCATCTCCTCCAAGATTAAATTCACAACAATGTCCTTGATCTTACCGTTCATGACTTCTCAGATCGCCAGCGCTTCCCCTCCTCCCTCTTCCGACTCCGAATCCTTCCCCAAATTCTTCGAGCAATGGATCGCCGACCAAAATCAACTCCTCGAACAGCTAATTCCCGCCGCCGAATCGCCGGACCGGACCGAACCGGAGCTCCGGTCCCTCACGAACCGCGTCCTCCGCCACTACGAGCAATACTACCGGGGGAAATCCCGATCGGCGCGCCGCGACGTCCTATCCGTGCTCACGCCGCCGTGGCTGTCTCGGCTCGAGGACGCCTTCCTCTGGATCGGCGGCTGGCGTCCTAGCACGGCATTTCACCTCCTCTACTCCAAATCCGGCCTCCAATTCGAGGCTCGGCTCGAGGAGCTGCTCCGCGGCGCCGCCACGGGCGACCTCGGGGATCTCTCGCCGAGTCAACTCGCTAGGGTTGACGAGTTGCAGAGGGAGACGTTGAGTGAGGAGAAGGCGCTTACGGAGGCGATGGCACAGCAGCAGGAGACAGTGGCGGATTCCTCCATGGTGGCGCTGTCGGAGGCGCTGGGGGAGGTGATGAGGAGCGGCGCCGAGCTGGATGCGATGGAGGAGCGGGTTGACTCGGCGCTGGCGCCAAAGGAGGACGGTTTTAGGGAGATTTTGTGGAGGGCGGATGATCTACGGATGAGAACGCTCAGGAGCGTGATTGACGTGTTGACTCCGATCCAAGCCGTTCATTTCTTGATCGCAGCTGCGGAGCTCCACATCTGGATCCATGAGTGGGGCAAGAAGAGGGATGCTGGCGCCCCAAGTGAGGCCCAGGTCCAAGATGAAGTCCAGCCTCAACAACCACATTCTAGAATTATAAGTAGTGTTAATTAGCAAATGACTATGGAAAAAGGGACACAAAAAATCGAGACAACAAAAGAAACAGTTATGCTTGGAAAATGGAACTTGGATCCCCTTCTTAAACTTGGCTATGACATATTAATCTACTATATAAATACTAAAACAAAATACTAACTATATCACATGACGCTCCGAAAATGAACCAAACTCATCTGATGTCACATGACATCACGATATTAAATTTGCCACGTGTCAAACTCTTATTTTTTCGATTGATTTTTCGAAAATCTAATAAAATCATTATCCATATTAGCCGGATATGTATACAATATGAATATTTTATATACTCTAATCTTTCCAAAAATATAGCAAATAATATTTCCATCCATATATTTTTTAACGTAATCTATATTTATATACTATTACTAAATATCTCATTTACTTAATAGATCTCATTTTATATTATAAATGAAAATTTTGAAAATGATATACATCTAGCAGATATCCTCCTTCCAAATTAGCATAATATCTTTTTCATTAGCAGTGTCTTACTTCATATATAAAAATCGAGTTACCTTTTTTACAAGGGAGAATAAATTTTTTGACCAAAAAAAAAGAGAGATTAACTTTTCTATTTGATAATTACCATATATTTATGTAGTTATTAGTTTAAGATTTTTTCTAGAAACATTTGTATGATCTTTTTTTTGGTATTAAAAAAATTGTTCATAAATACGATTTTGGTTAGAAAGAGATGCATATATGATAGATTAAAAATTTTACATTCTCGACAGATAAGATATAAATTAATTATCTAAAATATTTTACTTTTTTACCTCCTTTTTATTTAAATAAGGAAAATTATACATCGTTATTTCATAAGTCAAACAACAATTGTAGACTTTTTATTGACAAATTCTAATCTAGAATTATACACTTGATGTATACTAACCGAAGTCGTCATGAAATCTTGAATAAATGTCCAAATTATTGTAGAATTCTATCACGAGTTGCAAGAAAATCAGATATCTTTATAAAAGATTTAGGTGAAATATATATTCGTATTTATAGTCACCATATATAGAATTATATATATTTTTACATATATTAATTTATGATTTTTTCCCTATTTAAAAAATAGTTTCTAAATACGATTTAGATTAATATAAATTAATTATGTATACAATATTTACTGTTTAACTCTTATTTTATTTGTAGAAGGTAAAATCTACTATATATCTACTAAAGCAAAATACATACTACGCCACGTGGCGCCTCCAAAATGAACCAAACCTTTCTACTGTCACGTGACATCACACCATTGATTTTGCCACGTGACAAACTCTCCTTTTTTTCGTTGTTTTTTTCAAAAATAAAATAAAATAAAATGTATGCCCATATTAACACGATATGCATACAATATGAATATTTTTATAATCTATTATTTCCAAAATGTAGCAAACAATATTATCAGCCATATATTTATTTTGTACGTAAATATATCTGTAATCATAAATTATCAGCCATAAATTTATTTTGTAATCTATTCTTTCCAAAACCACCCAAGAATCTACTATATATCTACTAAAGCAGAATATTTACTACGTCACGTGGCACCCCCAAAATGAACCAAACTTTTCTACTGCCACGTGGCATCACGCCATTGATTTTTCCACGTGGAAAGCTCTCTTTTTTTCGTTGTTTTTTCAAAAATAAAATAAAATAAAATATCTGCCCATATTATTATGATATGCATACAATATGAATATTTTTGTAATTATTCTTTTCAAAACATAGCAAACAATATTTCAGCCATATATTTATTTGTACGTAAATATATCTGCAATCATAAATTACCAGCCATATATTTATTTTGTAATCTATTCTTTCCCAAACGCACCCAAGAATATACTATATATCTACTAAAGCAGAATACCTATTACGCCACGTGGCGTCCCCAAAATGAGCCAAACCTTTCTACTGCCACGTGGCATCACGCCATTGATTTTGCCACGTGACAAGCTCTCCTTTTTTTCTTTGTTTTTTTCTAAAATAAAATAAAATCTATGCCCATATTAAGAGGATATGCATACAATATGAATATTTTTATAATCTATTCTTTCCAAAACATAGCAAACAATATTATCAACCATATATTTATTTTATACGTAAATATATTTGTAATCATAAATTATCAGTCATATATTTATTTTGTAATCTATTCTTTCTAAAACGCACACAAGAATCTACTATATATCTACACCCCTCCGTCAATTGAATTACAAAAAACTAGAATCATAGCAAAAGTGAAGTGATCAGGTTCAATAATTTTGAAGGTAAATGGTTTGTATTTGCACAGAACTAAATTGGTTCATAGTTTTGTAGGTAAATGCATTTTTAAATAGTGTTTTTCTCTTTGATTGTGTGTGCAAAGACTAAAGTGTATATGGTTTGTTTTTGCACAGGATCATAGCAAAACTGAAGTGATCGGGTTCAATAATTTTGCAGGTAAATACATTTTTAAATAGTTTTTTTTTCTCTTAAAGATTCTGGAGGCTGAAAAGCTCTTTGCTTTCTAGGACAGTTGGTTTATGTGTGATTCTAGGACAATTTGTACATATTGATCGTATTTCTGCAAAGGAGTACACTCATTTAATCTTCAATGTTGATCGTATTTCTGCAAAGGAGTACACTCATTTAATCTTCAATTGTGTGTATGTGTGATTCTAGGACAGTTTGTACTTTTGTATTTTTTATAATTATTTACACAATCGAATTCCAGAAGCGTGGTTTACCTCATGCCCATATTTTGTTGTTTCTAGATAAGGAATCTAAGTTGCCAACTACTTCAGATATCGATAGGGTCATCTCGGTTGAAATTTCACACCCAACAGATGATGCTGATTTATACAAGGTGGTGACAAATTTCATGATTGATGGTCCATGTGGAGCTTCTAATCGATCTTCTCCGTGTATGGCAGACGGAAAGTGTATAAAATACTTTCCAAAACCATTTTTTCAACAGACTTTTGTTGATGAAGATGGCTACTTTATTTACAAATGACGTGATGATGGTAGAACAATTGAAAAGAATGGAGTTCCCCTAGATAATCAGTATGTGGTTCCTTATAATGCATTTCTTCTCCTAAAATACAATGCATATATAAACGTTGAATGGTGTAATCGATTAAGCTCTATCAAGTATCCGTTCAAGTACATAAATAAAGAGCATGATCGTGTCACTGTTGCAATTTCAAGCTCTGATGCAAACAATCTCGGTGATGATGGAATAGATGAAATAAAAAAAAATACTACAATTGTCGCTATATATCGGCGTGTGAAGCGGTTTGGAGGATTTTCGGCTTTGATATTCATTACAAGACTCCTGTTGTTCAATGATTGAATTTTCACCTTCCTGGTGAAGAAACGTTTTATTTGATGATGATGATCCTATTGACGTCGTCTTAAATAATCATGAAAGTGAGAAATCAATATTTCTGCAATGGATGGAGTGTAACAAAAAGTTTGCAGAAGGTAAGGATTTGACATACTCTGAATATCCAGAGCAATTTGTTTGGGTAGCTTCATCTAGACAATGGAAAAAAAAACATGAAAAGTGTGGTTCAGTTGGAAATATTTATCACGTACCTCCAGGTAGTGGCGAGAAGTACTATCTTAGAATTTTGTTGAATCATATTAAAGGGCCAACATGCTACGAAGATTTAAGGATTGTTGAAGGTAGATTTTATCCTACATTTAAAGAAGCTTTCTATGCATTAAGGTAATTAGATGATGACAGAGAATATATTGACGGGATAACTGAAGCAAGTTTTTGGGAATCGGCACACTACATTAGGAGTCTATTTGTATTTCTTTTGTTGTCTGATAGCATGTCAAGGTCAAAGTTTGTTTGAGAACGAACATGGAGGCTTATAGCAGATGATATTGTCAACAAACAGAAGAGAATTCTCCGAATTGAGGGTATGCATTTCATTATCGATGTTTACATGATCATAATCTTAACTCTATTTGATTTACTTTTTCATGCAGATATTTTACTCATGTAATTGTACTAACATGTGCATGCTATATATATGTAGACTTGCATCTAATAGATGATCAATTACAAAACTGTACTCTTGATGAAATTGACAAGTTATTACAACGAAATGGTAATAGTTTGAGACACTACAACACCATGTCTCTTGTAGATTCAAGTCTCATATCTAAAGGTGTCAACAAGCTTATACAAGATGAACTTCGATGTGACACAACATGTCTAGTTGAGGAGCATACACAATTAATTTCTAGATTTACAATGGAGCAGAAGCCATAAATGGGTGTATGATGAGATCATAAATGTTGTTTTATCAAATAACAGAGGCGTCTTCTTTTTATATGGTTATGGATATGGCTATCCCCATTTCAAAAACTGTTTAGCCAATTTTTACTATTAATAAAGTTATGGATAGTTCCGCATGCCTCTATTTATGGTGATTTTTTAATATCTTGAATATTTTTATTCAATTATTCATTTTCTATATAAGAATTTATCTACTTCTATAACATTCATTAACTACATATTTCTATATCAATTAATATATAAATTTAGTATACTATTTTTTTAAATGTAAGAAAAAATAAACAGATCTCGTGCAAGGCACGGGTACTACACTAGTTTTTACAAACGCAAGTCGTGACAATATGTTTTTCATTAAATATCTCATTGATGACTTCTCTCTTAAGTCTGGATTTTCCATTAATTACCACAAAAGCACATTTCAAACTTCTTGCAATATCTCGAGACAATAATCTCTCTCTTGTAAGTATTCTTAATTTACAGGTGACTCAATCTATGAAAAGATACTTAGGCATACCTATTATTCGATGACGTGTTAAAAATGAAATTTTCGCTGATGCAATTTCGAAGTTACAAAAACAGCTTGGAAAAAAGAAAGCTAATTCGTTGTATCAAGCAGGTCGTTCTATTCTCATTCAATCTAACTTACAGTCTCAGTTTAATTATTTAATGCAGAGTTTCATTCTTCCTAAGGGCATTTGCCAAGAAATTGATAAGATTCACAAAAAGTTTTTCTGGAATCACGCTAATCCTAATCACCATTCCCTCATTAGTTGGGATTCGGTTTGTCAACCTAAGTGTTGTGGCGGCCTTGACATTGAACTATCTTATAACATCAATATAACAATGCAAATGAAGTTACTCTGGAAACTTATTACGGATCCTCAATCAGTTTGGGTTCGAATTATCTCAGAAAAATATTTACATAACTCAGACATTTTTTTCTACAAAAAAAACCCTTCAGATTCCTGGCAATTTTCCAGGCTTTTGCAAATACGAGAACAATTTCAAAAAGGGCTTTTCTGGGAACTTGTCAATGGTACTCATATTAAGTTCTGGGAAGACCATTGGATTCCGAACCTCACCCTTTTTGAGTATGCTGACAACCATGACCGTGGGACCACTGCATCTCAAATTAGAACTCCGAATAAGAAATGGAATTTGGGAGCTCTTCAACAGATTCTCCCGCATCACTTTATTCCCAAAATTTTGGGTACCTTCATACCCACGACTTACACATCAGACAAACTTATTTGGTTCCCCTCGTCTGATGGTACCTTCACAGTTAAGAGTGCTCGCTCTTTACTTACTCGTACGCCTACCTCCCCATGCTTTCCTACTTGGTTCTGGAAACTGGAAATTCCACCCAAAAAAAAAAATGGAAATGTTTTTCTGACTCGTTACCCACAATGGAGCGTCTTAATAGGCACTACTCAAGGGTTCCATCTCATTGCGTCCTTTGTAATTTTCCTACTGAGGACTCCAACCATCTGTTTTTTTGCTGTACTTTTACTTTTACGTCTGTTCAACTATTACAAAATCTTATCGGTCTTACTTTTAATTTTTATGTCACTAATGACTTCTATACTAATATGGAATCCTTCCACTCCACAAACAAATATATTATACCTATACTTTTCCTTTGGTGACATATCTGGAAAGATCAAAATGCTTTAATTTTTTGACAAGTTCCTATTCAAATTCAGCAAACTGTAAATCGTACATACGTCTCCTACAAAGACTGAATTGCAAGCTTGTCACAAGCGCATCACTCTACTATACTAAAAGGAAACACTCCAATTATTTTTCACAATGGCGAAAACCACATCATGACTGCATAAAATTAAATTTTGATGCATCCGTTAAACAAAACGGTTCTACACGTATCAGATATGTTTTCCGAAACCACTGCGGTGAGGTGGTCTTCTTAGACCATAGGCAGATCCTCTGCTCCTCACCTATTAAAGCTGAAGCGCTTGCCGCTCTTGAATGACTTCGTAGGGCTATTTCGCAAGGCTATAGGCGGATAGTTCTTGAAGGAGATAATCTCGCTGTTATTAATTCTATTCGTACAATTTGGGAAAATCCCCTGGGAAATCTCAACAATAATCCGAGAAATTCGCACATTGTTATATGGTTTGGATTATTTTCAGATTTATCACTGTTATCGAGAATCCAATAAAGCTGATGACTTCCTGGCAAATTCAAATATCTCCCCTACTATCCTACGGAACGCTATTTTGGACTACATGCAGCCTCAACATGATTACATATAGTTACAAAGTTCTCGAATGCGATATCTAGATTCGAGCTCTAGTATTTTTTCATCTTGTAAATCCTTTGTAAAAAGCATCCGTTGTGATGATTTGGGTATGCCTTCTGGTTTGTAAGGATACCCTCTGTTTGCTTATATAAAAAAAAATAGATTTAATTATTATTATTACTATTATTATTATTATTATTATTATTATTATTATGAAGGAAGTGGAAAATGAAATGAATGAGGAAAAATATGCTATCTCTCTTTTTCATTACCAATCCCATTTAATCGCTTGTTTCAAACTGTTGGCATGGTTGTAACTTGTAACATGTGGTCGATGTTCTTAATACAAAAATCAATATATTTGTGTACTCGTATATTAACGTCTTGATTCATCAACCAAGCCCCACTGATGTATTGAAATCGGTTTACACTAAAGTTGAGAGTTAAAATGTGCAAGTTCATAGTTATTCATATCTTTTTTTGGGGTCTAAATGCAGGTAAAAAATGGGTACTGGAAAGCTGGAAACAAAGATAAGACATGTCATTTTATTAACATAAATAACAAAAAACAAGATTCATAGCGCCAAAACACATGAAGCAGCCAATTGAAAAGTTGAAAACATAAACTTCCGAAGCATGAAAGACTCAAAGCTCATCTTTCCTGTCAAAATCCTCTGTAGTGGAAGCCTTGACAACATCACCATTCTTCTTCTTCTTATCATCCCTGTGCTCCTCGACGAACTTGATAAAGTCTTCCTTGGCCCTTCCGCCATCGTATTGCACAATCTCTCCAGACGCAGACTTGAAGTACAATGTCGGGAACCCTTTAACACTGAAGTAATCGCTTGGATAATCGTTTGCAGTCGAATCCTACAACACACAAAAACAAAGTAATTAACCATATCAACAAATAAAATGTGCAAAACAACAATGATGAGCCAAGAGGATTACAATCTTTGCTATGAGGACATTGGCGTCGTCTTTGAAGAAGGCCGCGACTTCATCCAAGATGGGCGCCAGACTCTTGCAGTGTCCACACCATGGCGCGTAGAACTCCAACAGAACTGTCAAATTTCATGGCCTTGTAAAAATGTATGTTCAAGTTCTTAACCATATACTCCGTATAATGTTTTATTAACACCAAAACGCACCGTTTTTGGGTGAGTTGAGAACCATTTCCTTGATGTTGTCATAAACAACCACCTTCACAGGCTCGTCATTGGTCTCGGGTATGGGTTCGGATCTCGTAAAGCGCTCCAATTTGCCATCCTGGATAACATAAATGAGTTTGATCATAGTATTAGCGACATACTACACTTAGTGTGAGCTAAGATTGGTTAAGAAGTCAGAATTTACAAGGTATTTCTTGAACCAAAGAACAAGCTCATTGGATTGCACATTCGACTTGATGTACTTCTCATCTTCCTTCTTCTGAATGAATATCACCGGGGCTTGGCTTAATTCAATCGAGAAATACTGTCGACGAAAACAAAACAGAGAATTAATCAGATGGTTTTGCAGTAGAAACTAAGGTAAGGTAATTAATAGTGAGAGATATGATAAGCTGAGCTCACATTCAAGATAGATTTGCTCTGCTCAAGATCACCCAACAAGAAGCTGGAGTTGGTGCCTTTGAATAGCACCGCTATATCTTGAAACTTGGACTTAAGAACACCGAACTCCTCACTGCTGAAGTTCACATACAACATAACCTGCATATTCCCATTTACCAAATCAAATCAAATCAAATCAAATGTTACAACTAATTAATTAGAAAAGCCAAATTAATAAATGAATTTGTTATCGACCTTGGCGTTTTCGGAGTTGAAGAAGGCCATGGCATAAGCTTGGTTCGACGGGTTATCGTCCAAGACGACGAGCGAAGGAACAGTGGATTCTTTGATGAACTTCTCCACGGCATCCAAGTCGAAGTTCTGAATTACAAAGAGTTTGATTAATTTTGTTTGTTTCTTAATTTGTTCCGTAAGGCAGTGAGAAATTGAGGTTGAGTGAACCTGGAAATCAACAAAGAGCTCGTCGAAGGGTTTGAGGAGGCGTATGGTAGGCCTGTCAACGGAGGCGTCGCCGCGTTTGAGAAGGGTGGCGTCGGAGGTGTGGCCGAAATCGTAGTCGGCTCGAAGCTTCTCCGCCAACTTAGTGAAGTTGTTGAACTCTTCCCCGGAGAATTCTTTGAACACTCCAGCCTATTTACACATTTTGAACAACCAAGAAAATATTAGTAGCAATTGTCGAAAACGTTGAATTACAATGGAGATGATTAAGCAATTAACTTACAATGAAGATGGCATCGTCAGGAATGAGGAGATCAGCGACGACGGGAAACTTGATCTCCACAGAAGCAGGGCCGTACTGCCTCTTGATGTAGCTCTCGATGCCCAAGGCGTCGCGCGGGCCCTTGTACTCCTGCTTCGTCTTCCCCCCGCCTCTCACGATTTTAATGGTGGGGAATCCCTGCACTTCGAACTTGGCTGCCAGATCCCTGTTCGACTCCTCGCTCGCGTCCACCTTCGCCAACGTGATAGCTGGATCATGCTTCTTTAGCTCCGCCGCCGCTTTCTCGTACTATATATATATATGAATATTTCAAAACACAACGTACATATACATACTATTAGCTAGGGACAGACGAAATGCACATTGAGTGAGTTGTAATTACCTCTGGAGCCAGATTTTTACAGTGTCCACACCTGTAAGATTGGGAAAAGATTTCTGAGTTAGAAACTGAAGCAACCTAGACCAGTCTCCGATTTCACGTCCCTAGCTTGGAAAATCTATTGATTAATGACTTATTAATGTAAATTTTGAAACGCTCAAAACTATCTACATTTCAAACAAGAATTTAACCATTAGTATCCCAATATCCTCTTTGAATTACTTATAAAGATACAGTACTTTTATAAAAATATAATGCATTAATTTTTAGTAATATCAAATTTCTAGTTTTCAAGTATATGTTAAAGAGAAATTGTTGTGTTAATTATTGAGGAGGTGAAGTGATTCGATAATATAATTAATATTGCTCTTAGTTAGTGGTCGTTATTTCACTTTAAAATATGTATGCGAGTTTCCTTGGATATTTGGACCTACTTGGCTTGAAGTATGCTAGAAAAATAAAATATTGTAATTAAGAATATTATCAATTACACTTGTTTTTGATGATCAATTTGAAATCTTTTTAATGTGTTAATAATATTAATGTCAATAAAAACATAGAAGATTGTAGTTAAATGGACAAAAATCTATTTCATCTTTTCTTTTAAACATAAATCATAATCAAAATGTGATAAAAAAAATTAAACACTTGAAAATAAAAGGGGTTAATTAAGAATTACCAAGGAGCATAGAACTCAACGACTATGTAGTCATGCTTGCTAACAAACTCGGTGAAGTTGGAGTGATCCAACACCACCACGTGTTCTTCCACTACCCCACCGTCTTCTGCACGGCCGCCGCCTAGCACCGCCGAGACCGCCACCGCGAAACACAACCACCCCAACACTCTGAACTCCATTTCCGTTCTATCTACGCTCGCTGATGAGAAAGAATAGAGAAACAGCTGGCAACTACTTCCGTCTTCCGGTGATCGATCTCCCACTCTGGTGAATTTATAGCGGAAAATCGCACGTGATTTGCGCGTGACTGGAGGACTTTCGTGGCGTCATGGACGTGGCAACCCCTCATTGGCTGCAACGTTTATACTCTTCGGAATTAATTCGCGGTGTTATTACAGTAACTGTATTCCTAGAATAGGAAATTTTGGATCTAGGGGTAGATAATTCAGCATATTATTTCTTTCTGACTCTTAATTGCGTGTCTTTTTTTCTTGGTAACTTGCAATTTTTCCCTCTTGTAGAGCAAGAAAAATATTATGTGATCTAGATTTTAATGGATAGAGATATACGTAAGAGGTCATAATTTTTCCTTGTCTAAATAGGAGATAGCTTTGCTGATTTGTATTTTTAGATACTTACTGAAAATGTATGAATTTTTATTCAAATCTGAAGTTGGAGAGTTTTATGGGTGACATTATTACCAGTATATAACTATGTGATACACAATCCTATTGATGTGATTCGATCACATACCTTAAGGGATTGCTTCGAATGAATATAATGTATTGTTGTTGAAATATATATGATCGATCATATATTTGTGCGGTAGGTAAGAAATGCAATTGGTTCATGGGGAAACCGCGCGCAAAGCAAAATCACAACATCAAAACTGTGTGAGATTGGGATTGGGTGTTTTCATTCAGTCACATTTTTATTTTATTTCAGAGTCATATTTAAATAAGAGCTTTTACTAGGCTATATATGATAGAAATGTACCTTTAATCCACGTTTATTTTTAATCATCCACACTTAATTCATAGTTCATACACTAGCTAGCTAGGCTGCATGTATATGTACGTGTGAGCATATATATGCAAAAACTGTAAATCAAAGAGAATTCATGGAAAGCCAAGCAAAGCTTGGAGAAAACGAAAAGGGAGAAAAGTTTGTTACTGTGAAGACTCTAGATCCAATTCTAGAGTCAAGCTAGAACACAAAATGAAGAACAATCAAAAGAAGAACAGAGATGAATACGAGAGAATCATGCTTCACATAAGCTGGAAAAGATGTTTACAAAAGGTTACCAAAACACTACTGCTAATCATCTATATATACATCTACAACTACTCAACAAGTCTAACAAACACAAACTAACTACCGGAACCACCTAACCACCTAGAATGCCACATCAGCAGCTAACTTAATCACCACATTCCCATACACTCCCCTCAAGCTGGACTTGGGAGAGCAAGACCAAGCTTGCGAGAAAGAAAATAATGCTGCTGAGCACCCAAGGCCTTAGTCAAAACATCAGCAACTTGAAGGTGAGAACTAACATGCACAGTGGAGATGAAGCCAGATTGGACAAGATCACGGATGTAATGGCAATCAATCTGAAGGTGTTTAGTGCGTTCATGGAACACTGGATTAGCCGCGAGTTGCTGTGCAGTCGTGTTGTCACAATGCAACGGAATGAGCAGAGGAATAGACACTTCAAGATCTTTCAACAAGCCTTCTAGCCAAACAAGTTCGGTGGCAGTTTGTGACATGCTGCGGTATTCACTTCCAGCCGAAGATTTGGACACCGTTTTCTGCTTCTTTGTCTTCCAAGAGACCAAGGAGTTGCCCAGAAAAATGCAATAGCCAGTAAGGGATCGAGAAGTGAAGGCACAGCTATCCCAATCCGCATCAGAATAAGCACGCAAAGAGAGATCAGGAGAGCATGGATAAAACAAGGAACAATTAATCGTGCCTTTGAGATAGCACAAGAGGTACAGAGCAGCCTGCATATGAGGGATACGAGGGGAAGCTAAGAACTGACTTAATTGCTGAACACTATAAGAAATGTCAGGACGCGACAATGTCAAGTAGAGAAGACGGCCAATCAACCGACGATATGACTCAGGATCTGAAATAGCTTCCCCAACATCAGGCTGGAGATGTAAATTGCGCTGCATAGGAAAAGGAGCAGCTTTGCACTCTAATAAGCCAGCTTATGTCAAAAGATCAAGAACATACTTACGTTGATTAAGACGAATACCTTCTGAAGTCCTAGCGATTTCCAAACCAAGAAAGTATCGCACAAAACCCAAGTCCTTGATAGTAAAGGCACGATCTAAAGAAGCTTTAGTGGCCAAAATGTTAGCTGAATTGTCACCAGTAAGCAACATGTCGTCCATATAGACCAAAGCAATTGTGAGAAGACCAGAAGACTGCTTAATGAAGAGCGAATAGTCTTGCTTGGACTGAGTAAAAACCAGGTGAAGTAAGTGCTTTGTCAATTCAATGTTCCATTGTCTGCTAGCCTGTTTCAAGCCATATAAAGAACGTTTAAAACGACATACCTGACCAGGCAAAGCCTTTGAATAGCCTAGTGGAGGAATCATGTACACCTCCTCATCAAGATAACCATGGAGAAATGCGTTGTTGATGTCCAGTTGATGCAAAGGCCAAGAACGAGCAGCAGCTAAAGCAAGAAGCACCCGAACAGTGGTGAATTTAGCGATTGTGGAAAAGGTGTGCTTATAATCTTTGTTTTTGATTTGGTTGTAACCTTTAGCGACTAATCGAGCCTTGAACCTTTCCACCTGACCATTGGGTTTAAACTTCACCTTGTAAACCCACTTGGAACCAATAGCTTGCTGTCCAGGAGGCAAAGATGTTAAGTCCTAGGTATGATTGGAGTCCATAGCAGTAAGTTCAGCATCCATAGCAGAGATCCATGCTGGATCAAGCTTGGCTTTAGCATAGGAAGATGGCTCAGGGACAGAAAAAATATTGAAAAGAGATTGAACATATTCTGCAGAATAATCATGGAAATCTTGAAGAGAGACAACATGAAAAGCCTGAGAAAAGGAATCATCAGAAACCAAAGCACGAGAAGGAAGATGTCCAAGAACAAAATCATCCAGTAGAGGAGGGATTTTTGTTGGTCGAGAAGACCTGCGAGGCTGTGGGGCAGCAGGAACTTCAATAGGAACAGAGGCAGGAGATGCAACATTAGAAGAAGGAGCAGGGGATGCAGGTGAAGAAGAAGGAGAAGAATTAGGAATGATAGAGGGAAGAGAAGAGGTAATAGGAAGATAAGAGGATGAAATATTGGCGGGTGAAGGATGAACAGGTGAAGAGGGAAGAGTAGAATCACCTGAGAGAAATGGCAAAGTAGAAGAGTCACCAACCTCACCTGTGACTAAGGGAAGAGGAGGTGAAAGATTGTGACTAATAGGAGTGGATGATTGTGTATGAAAGGGAAAACAATCCTCACGAAACACCACATGTCTAGCAACAGAAATTTTCTTGGTAAGAAGATCATAAACTTTGTAAGCCTTCTGACCTGAAGGATAACCGAGGAAGATGCACTTGCGAGCAGTGGCATCAAGCTTTGACCGCTGTGACTGAGGAGATAAAACATAACAAAGGCAGCCAAAAACCTTCAAGAAGTCGTAGTCAGGCGCCTTGCCATGGAGAGAGAAATAAGGAGTCTCCCACTGTCTGACAGAAGAAGGCAGCAAATTAATCAAATGAGTAGCAGTCAAGACACAGTATCCCCAAAACATAGGTGGCAAAGCAGCTTGCAACTTCAAGGTACGAGCAATTTCAATCAGATGTCGATGCTTGCGCTCTACGCGCCCATTCTGTTCAGGAACATAAGGAGCAGATCTATGATGAAGGATTCCCTTACTAAGCAAAAGATCAGTGACAGCTTTCTGCACAAATTCAGTCCCATTATCAGATCGAATAATCTTCACCTTGACTCCAAATTGAGTTTCTACATAGCTCAAGAAGTGAACAATGGTCCTGTAAACTTGTTCCTTATTATTAAGAAGGAATGTCCAGGTAGCACGTGAATGATCATCCACGATTGTCAAGAAATACCTGGCCCCATCATAAGTACGAGTCCTGTATGGACCCCAAAGATCCATATGTAAAAGCTCAAAATTACTGGAAGCCAAAGAAACACTCCGAGAGAATGGAAGTTTATGATGCTTAGCAAGCAAACAAATATCACAGTCATGGTGATTCAAACTAGAGCAATCAAAACAAGACATATGTTTCATCTTGGACAAAGATACATGACCCAGTCGAGCATGAAGCAAATCCAGTTTACTCGTCTTATTACAAACAATATTCATGGTGGATGAAGAAACAACATCATTATCAAATCCAAAAGCAGAATGATGGGATGCAACAGTAGAATGACACATGTATAGACCACCTGCCATGTGTCCAGTGGCCACAACCTTCTTAGTTGTAAGGTCCTGTAAGGCACATCCAGCAGCCCCAAAGATAAACACACAAGACTCATCAGTGAGCAGCCGAGGAACATAAATCAAATTATGCTTGAAGGCAGGCATGAATAATACATTTGTAAGCTGTAAATCTGATGACAAATTCACAGTTCCTTGATACTCGACCAATTGAGTAGAACCATCGGGTAAGCCTATTCTAATAGGCTTAATCAACTTTCTTATATCATACAAAATATCCTTATTGTATGTGACATGATCAGTAGCTCCAGAATCTACTATCCAAGTACACTGGGATCCCAATAAAGCAGAATCATGTGAAAGAAGTGCAAGGTTACCTGCAAAGTTGAGGTTATTCAGATGACCACTAATAGGTGAGTGAGCACCTTCATCAGCAACTCCTTTCCCTTTCATCATCTTGAGCACCTCCTGAAACACAACATTAACTAATGAACTGTCAAGCTTGCTCCCAGAACAATCTTTGTCCTCCAGCTCAAGAGGATCACCATACTGGCCATTACTACCATCATGTACAGCAGCCATGAGTTTACCACTAGCAGGTGCCTTAGGTCCTTTCCACCATTCAGGATACCCAACTAACTTGAAACAAGTTTCTTTAACATGTCCATTTTGTTGACAAAAATCACACTTTATGTCAAGCTTCATTCGCTTGTAGTCCATGTTATAGCTTTGTCGACCACCATTGTTGTTGTTACTTACATTTTGAGTGAAAGTTTGTCCAAAACTCCTTTGTTGAGATTGATATTGTCCTCCTTGCCTGTTTACTGCCAAGGCATCATGACTCTGAGACATTCCCCTAGTAATGTCTTTCTGGCGCTCGATTTGGAGAACCATATGAAAGGACTTGTTTAAAGGTGAAAGAGGATCAGTTGACAATATAGTGCTACGCACAGTCTCATAAGCATCAGACAATCCCATCAAGAATTGTAAGACTTTAGCATTAGACTCACGATCCATGATAACATCCATTTTGTACATATTTTAGGAGTCTAGTTGCATATTAGAATAGGTCATTTGCATGCATATTTTATATTTTTATTAATTAAATTTGCATTATTTTGTATTCGGAGTCTACACTCGTGCTTTTATATATTTCAGGCATTTTAGGTCTATTTTAATGGAAGAATTGGCCAAGGCTCAAATTGTGCAAATGTCAACTCTCGGCTACATGAATGCATGCATGTGAAATGGACTGGTTTGGACCACGGCCCAAGCTACCAGCTCTCAATTTAGAATTTCAAATGGGTCGGCCCACCACAAGCGCACAGCCACGAGGGAGTTACGTAGCTTTAGGGGGGGAGAGTTTCATTTCTTTTTCTTACGTAGCCGTAGTTTAGGTTTTCTTTAGTTTTGAGCTTTGCTTTAGTTTTGTTTTTTGAGCTTCACAGCTGTACGTACAGGATTGAAATTCAAGAGGGAGTTTGAACCCTAGCTTGATTCGAAGATTGGTATTATCGTTCTAGTCTTTTGTCAATTTGGATTATTTTGTTATTGAGATTCAATTTTATCTCCAGTGTTTATTGCATAATCCATATATGTTGATGACTAGTTTAAATCTATTGATGTCTTCGATCATGTTTGGCTAATTCCTAGTTCTAAGGTTATGGTGATCCAATCGATGTGTATGTGAATAAAGTTATTATCTTTGCCTTAATTGAAATAGTATTTGATTTGTTCCTATATGCTTTATGCCCATAGTAGCTTAGGCGAATTGGATCTTATTTGGGTTTGAGACCGAGAGGTGAAAACACTAGTAAGTAATCAGGTAGAGTTTGAGACCGAGAGGTGATAATTTCTACTAGATCCATAGGAATCGAACCTGAGTGTTATTTGTGCGAGAGCAACTTAATTACTCTTGAGGATACTAAGTCGTCATAGATGTTCTAGGTTTGAGTTGATTTAGCGGAGCGCGAGAGCGGATGTTATCTCAATTTATCTCTAGACTCTAAGTGCGTTAATGGGTTTGAATGAGATTAGCTCTGCGCGAGAGCGATTGTTAGTTTAGTTCAGACACGTCTATCATCGTCTGAGAGGAATTAGTAGATTACCTTAGATGACTTACCTTCAAATAGTTGGACTAGATTCAGGTAGAGTTTGATTTTATTTACTGAAGCATTATTGCGGTGATCCTTAACCTTAGACACATTTATCCCATAGATTTTTATTTGTTTTCTTTATCAATATTTGTTAGCTTAGTTATAGTTTTACCTAATCTCATATCTTTCCGGCCTAGTTCACTGATAGCGTTTTCAATTAATATTACATTAGTCTCTGTGGGATCGACACTTGACTACTACAACTGACCCCGTACACTTGCGGGTAGGTTTTAGCCACATCAATCCACAACTTTCTTGAGTAAAGCACAAGAACAGCGTGTATAAGCTCCATAGTTACAACCTGGAATTGGATCAATTGTTTGTAATTCATCCCAGAATTTCTTCAACTTAGCATAATATGCAGCAACTGTAATATTTTCTTGCCTAGTATTGCAAATTTCCCTTCGTAATTGATAAATCAAAGGTGCATCGGAATCTGCAAATCTTTCAACAATTTCGCGCCATAATTCCTCTACAGTATTAGCACATAAGAAAGTCTGTGAAATATCATCTGTAATCGAGTTGAGGATCCAACTCATCACCATGTTATCACATCTTTCCCAATCCTCATATTCTTCCGAATCAGTTTCTGGTTTCTCAATCAATCCATTAATGAAACCTAGCTTTTTCTTTGATCCTAAAGCCAATTTCACACTACGACTCCAACTAGCAAAATTAGAGCCATTAAAGCGTGCCGACACAAGCTGCATTCCTGGATGATCAGAATTGGCCAATGTAAAAGGATCAAATCGATTACCTGTAGCTCCAAGTCCATATTGAGTTCTATATAAATCGCAATCTCTGTCGCGACCTAAAACAACATCATCTCGCCTTCTCCGATCACGATCTCTATCACGATCCAACATATCTGCATCTTCTTGTGCTCGCCGATCACGATTTCTATCGCGATTAAACAAATCAGGTATTATCTCTTCTTCATCTTGTCATCTTCGAGAATTTCGATCCCAATCGCGATCGCGATCTCTTCTAGTGGCTGACAATCTATCATCCTCCATATCAAAAATCAACTGAAAACAAAAGAATCAATCGAGGTAGGATCGACCTACAGCTCTGATACCATGTGAAGACTCTATATCCAATTCTAGAGTCAAGCTAGAACACAAAATGAAGAACAATCAAAAGAATAACAGAGATGAAAACGAGAGAATTATGCTTCACATAAGCTAGAAAAGATGTTTACAAAAGGTTACCAAAACACTACTGCTACTCATCTATATATACATCTACAGCTACTCAACAAGTCTAACAAACACAAACTAACTACCGGAACCACCTAACCACCTAGAATGCCACATCAGCAGCTAACTTAATCACCACATTCCCATAGTTACACAGACTGTTGCATTCATTTTTTGTTTGTTATGGAGAGAGTACATGTATATATACTAGCCACATAGACCACGAGCCTAGTACATGTTACCCTCCTATATTAGTCTAACACTCCCCTCAAGATAGAGCGGGATCTTTCATGCCCATCTTGGAAAACAAAGACTGCAAACGCGTGCCAGGTAAAGACTTGGTAAGAAAGTCTGCCAATTGTGAGTGTGTGGGTACATGTGAGAGACTAATAAGACCCTCGAGCAATTTTTCTCGAGCATAATCACAATCCAACTCGATATGTTTGGTCTTCTCATGGAAGACGGGGTTACAAGCAATGTAAATGGCTGCTTGATTGTCGCATTTGACCTGGATAAGAGTGATATTGTCGACACCCAACTCAACCAATAGCCTGCTGATCCGAGCCAATTCTGCACACACTCTGCGAAGGGAGCGATACTTTGCCTCTGCTGAAGAGAGTGACACACTCTGCTGTTTCTTTGACTTCCAGGAGATCAAGTTTCCACCAAAGAAGACAACGTAACCACTAACGGATCGTCTAGAGAACGAACATGTAGCCCAATCGGCATCACAATATGCAAGAAGTTTCATGTCAGTGGTGTTGTTAAGAAGCAAGGCTTTGGACAGAGTACCTCTGAGGTATGACACTACATGAAGCGATGCATCAAAATGTGGTCTCCTGGGAGCTTGGTTGAACTAGCTGAGAAACTGGATGGAGAATGCCAAATCAGAACGTGTGTTGATGAGGAAATTAAGTTTTCCAATCAACTGTCTATATGGAAAAGGGTCTGGCAACAATTCTCCTTCATCATGCAATAATTGTTGTCGCAAATCAAGAGGGTTGGTTGCGTCCCGTGTCCCTTCCACTGGAAATGCCCAAGTCTTTGATCTTGAACTTGGTGTCCATGATCCCTTTCAAAGCAGTAATCTCATCAAGATCATTGCATGTTATCAAAATGTCGTTGACATAGACGGCAACATAAACCACTGAATCTTGCTCCTTCTTATAGAACAAGGAGTAGTCATTCAGGGATCGATTGTTGAAAACCTTTAGTTTTCAAGGAATGTGACAATCTTGCGTACCACTGTCGAGAGGCCTACTTAAGTCCCTATAAGCTTTTCTTGAGTTTACACACTTGATTAGTTGCATCAACCAGCAAACCTGGAGGCACCTTCATGAAGACTTTCTTATCTAAGTCCCCATGGAGAAAAGCGTTGTTAACATCAAATTGAAAAACCTGCCAATTGTGCTTCAAAGCAACTAAGATTAATGACCTGACAGTAGTCATTTTGATGACTGGTAAAAATGTTTTTGTATAGTCGACTCCCTCCCTCTAAGTAAAACCCTTGACCACTAATCGAGCTTTGTACTTGTCAATTGTGTCATCAGCCTTGCGTTTAACCTTATATAGCCATTTGCAGCCTATTGCTTTCTTTCCCTTGGGTAAGTCCACCACTTCCCAAGTATGATTAAGTTCTAGTGCAAAGAATTCATCATGAATTGCTTGCTACCATACTGCATATTTGCAAGCTTAATCATAACTGAGAGGCTCAGTTTCTGGCAAAGAAGTGGAGGGAAAAGTGTGATCAGGAAAATGGATTGTGGAGGTGAGTGTGTGACCACAAAAACATGCACTACTGTCAATTGTGTTGCACACATAATCATTCAAGTAAGATGGTTGAGTATGGGGCTTGGAAGATCGTCTAGGAGGAGTTGGAGTAGTAGAAGTAGAAGGGGCATCACAAACAGTGGGCAAAGAACTAGGAGGATAAGAGGGGGGCCTGAGCTGTGAAGGGAGAGAATGACTATGGAAAGGAAAAATATGCTCGTGGAAAATGACATCTCTAGACAACAGAGGATGATGTGTTTCCAAATTAAGCAATTTGTAGGCCTTTTTTGCCAAAAGGGTATCCTAAGAAAATGCAAGCCATAACCCTTGCTTGGAACTTTTCTCTGCTTGCTTGCAGAGTGGATGCAAAGCATAAGCATCCAAAGCTTCTCATGTGAGCATAAGAAGGTTGTTTGTGGTACAACACTTCATATGGTGTCTTGTTATGCAGCAATCGAGATGGCAGTCTATTGATGACATAAGTTGCAGTGAGAACACTCTCTCCCCAAAATTTCATAGACAATTTTAAGGTGAACATAAGTGCTCTAGCTATTTCTAGCAGATGCATGTGCTTCCTCTCTACCACTCCATTCTGTTGTGAAGTTGCCACACAAGAAATTTGATGTTCAATGCCCTGAGCTGCCAGAAACTTTGATGACTCTTTGTCGCTGCCCAACTCTAAAGCATTGTCACTTCTCAAAACCTGAACCTGTCGACCAAACTGCCTTGAAACCATATCAATAAAGCTTTTGATCATGGCAAAAGCATTGCTTTTAGCTGAAGGAAAGTGCACCCAAGTAGATCTAGCATAGTCATCTACAATAGTGAGAAAATACTTATAGCCATTATAAGTCAAGGTATGGTAGGGTCCTCAAACATCCACATGCACAAGTTGAAAAAGGAAACTGAGTTGTAATACTACTAGTAGGAAAACTGAGTCTAGACTATCTTGACTTGGCACAAATGTCACAAGGTACAACTTTTGTCTTATCTGATAAAAAGGTTCTAGCTATGGACAAGGTCTTCAGTTTGTAAAAAGGCAAATGCCCCAATCTAATATGCCAAAGATGAGTATCCTCTGTGCACTAAACGTGTGCTGCCAAATCTGTTGTCACACCATCATGTTGCTCAGTAGCTGACATCAGTAAGTACGAATCCTTGAACACCTTACCAATCTCCAGAGGAGTCTTCATAAAAGGAGCCTGTAATATACACCTTGGAGTAAATCAAACTGCACAGCTCATATCCTTGATCAACTGTCCCACTGACAACAAATTGCATTTGAACATGGGAACAAACAACACATTCTGCAAGCACAATTCTGGCAGCACACAAACAGATCCCACAATATCAATATTAGCATTATCTCCATTAGGAAAAGTGATAATCAATGGCTTAGACAACACTCGTGTCGTCTAAAAAATGCTCAAATCACAACACATATGACAGCTTGCAATTAAATCACCACCAAACATTGAGATTGAGATTGAGCGCATGATCTATTTGTGTGCTGCCAGAATTGGCTCCCTTCCCTTTTTCACATCCAGCAAGCTGAGAAACTTATGTATCTGACCAGGTGTCAATTCAATTGTATTTCCTTTAGACTCTACCTTAGCTGAGCCAACAAACTTGTTCTCTGGAGCCTGCTTTTTTTATGCGAAATCGATGGCTCGGATCTCTTCTGATGCCGGATCTAGGTAGAAAGCGGTCTCAGATCCTTCTCTTGGTAACCGGATAAGTACAAACCACCGAAATGGAGGTCTGCGACTCTCTTGTGCTTGCTTGGGCGAGGCAAGGGCGAGAGAAAGACGAGGGATTGGAAGATTTGTGACGTCGAGGCCTAAGGGGAGGAGTCCAACTCAACTACAAAGCTTAGGCATAATATTCAACGTAACTAAAACGATTACAAGATAAGGTTATATATAGCCAAGAGTGCATGGCCTTGATGGGCCTAAATAAACTAATGGGCCGAGTCCATACGCAGATGGGCTCGCACACCAAAACAGGAAATAAGCTAAAACTAGCAACTACTAATTAAGTAACTACTAAAAACGGAAAGTACTGAAATACATAGAAAAGCTAATTAAATAGGTTATGTCGGGTGCCACGAGAGACGCTACGGTCTTGGTCTTTCGGGGCTCGTCGAAGCCTGGTTCAGGACTAGCCAGGAGCAAATCATTTTTGTTCCTGTCTTGGTAGTTCTCAGGGAAACCATGGAGAAAGAAGCATCTATCGCGTGGTAAAGAAAAGAAAGTATGAAGGAATAGATCGTATGGTTCGTTTTTATGTAGTTGGAACAAAAAAGAGGTTTACGCTCACCATTTCCCTTTTGTTGTTGGGATGGAGAGGTTTTTGGAGGCTTGGTACCTTGTTTGGCCACAACATTCATAGATGCATATTCACTGTGAATCTGTGAGTCGTTTTTAATTTCTCTATGTTTCTCTTCTTGCAGAATTAAAGAGTAAGTGTGAGCAACACTAGGCAAGGGTTTCATCATGAGTATTGTACCTCTTATGGTGGTATAAGCATCGTTAAGCCCCATAAGAAAGTGCACAAGACGTTCATCGTCTTCAAATTTAATACTCTTTCAACACACCACATGTGCACACAGGCAACCTTCGCAAGCTGTTGAGTTCACCCCACAACGTTTTCATCTTAGTGTAATAGCTAGAAATAGAATCTGAACCTTGCGTTAAGCTGTTGAGCTCCTTCTTTACTGCATACAGTTGTGCTCCACTCAGTTGGCCGAAGCGGATACCTAGCTCCTCCCAAATCCCATACGTCGATACCTAGCTCCTCCCAAATCCCCTACGCCGTCTCTGTGTAAATCACACTTCTCCTTATTTCATTGAGGCCATTCAACAGCCATGAACGGACCATGTCGTTGCATCTCTCCCAACGATCAAAGGTGGGATCGATCTTCTCAGGTCGAGCGAGAGATCCGGTGATAAAATAGGTTTTGTTTTTTGCCGAGAGAGCGATTTTCATTGAAATCTTCCACTCTCCAATATTCTGGCCATCAAACACTTCTGGTACCAGTGATAATCCTATATGATCACTAGAAAGCATATGCAAAGGGTCATTGTGATCGCTTCTTGGCTGTTTGTCTAGATTCGCCATAGGAGAGCAAATCGAAGCTCAAAAAGGGCAAAATCGAGAATCTGATGAAAAATGTATTTGAGAAAAACGGATCTATACCATGTTAGCATATGCGGAAGCTGTAAATCAAAGAGAATCCATGAAAAGCCAAGCAAAGCTTGGAGAAGACGAAAATGGAAAAAAGTTTATTACGCATACTGCTGCATTTATTTTTTGTTTATTATGGAGATAATACATGTATATATACTAGCCACATAGACCACCCAACACCGTCACCCTCCTGTAAAGGGATATCACAACACATATGACAGCTTGCAATTAAATCACCACCAACCAGATCCCGCGCTCAATCTCAGTGTATGTGTATGGTAGCTTAATTATACGGGCAAATTCAGTGATATATATTTATATGTACCAAATGAATGACTCCTAGATATCAACTACTAAATCACGTACTTCACATTTAGATTTAGATTTAGATTTAGATTATGCTCTCTTTTTTTTTTTTTTTTGTATGGAGTATACTGTAAGGAACGAAAAAGTTGTCTATGCATGTGTGTGCGTGAAATTGATTGAGCATATGTAGATTTTCTGGATCAACTAAGCACGTAGCTAGGCATTAATGAAATATGATGAAATTCTTGCAGTATGCGCGCGCATGTCCTGCATCTTTTTATTCTGTGTGTTGGCCTTTTCTTTGCTCTAGCTCGAGTGACTGACCCTTTTGAAAACATAAGCAACTCCGCAACCTCCTCTGTTGTCAAGTGCTCTCAGCTCCCCTACGTTCCTTTTCGATCAGAAATCATAATATACTGTATATTACTAGTTCGTTTACATCGGATGTCATTCAAGGTTGTATATCGGTGGAAGTGGTCGTCCAAAAAAAAAATCAAGATTATTTTGCTCTTGTTGAGAGTCGAACTCAAGACCTCCCGCTTACTAAACGGGTGCTCTAACCAACTGAGCTACAAGAGCACGTTGTCATGCTTTCCCGTTTTATGTACATATCCCTTTATTCCCTTTTATGTGCAATTAAATCACCACCAATCATTGAGCGCGGGATCTGGTTGGCGGTAAAGGCCCGCCTAATTAATGCGGATGTTATTCGGTCGGGTCGGGTATCTTGTTATTGGATATTGGCTGAAAAACCGCACACTCTTTTTTTTTCAACCTCGCACTCTCTCCTGGGCGGCACGTATTGTAGTCCAGAAAATCCGATTTTTTTGGACTGCATTAGGTGTCGTTCAAAATGGGTTTAATTTTTTTTAAGAAAAAAAGTATGATTTTTAAATAATCTGGTTCACTGAATCGGATTTTTTTGGGAAAAAGGGTTTAGGGGCGGCATTATGTACAGCCCAGAAAACCGGTTCACTGAAATCGGATTTCTGAATGGCACTATGTGCAGCCTAGGGAGTATACGATCGAAATTTAACGGTCAATTTGGGCTGCACATAGTGCCGCCCAAAATTGACCTGTTTCAGTCTTAACGGTCATGTGGCCGGATATATATATGAGAGATGTAATAGTAGTTGTACCACCATTGAAATACAACGAAAAAAAACTTCAAACCCATTGTAATTTTTCGGCTATATATATGTCGTCGTCAAGCGATCCTTGTTGGAGGGGGTTGTCGGAGTCGTCTTCGAGCGCGCCCACGTCTCTAGATGATGAGGATGATTTTCAGTCGCCGATTTCTCCTCAGTACTTCAGGGTACGTAATATTTTTATTTTTATTTGTATAAAATGATTAGATATTAACTGTACTAAGTCTTTGAAATGTTGACTGTTTAGAAATAATGCATAATTTTTGTATATTAATTTGTGTAAATTTAATTATTAATTAGTCTCTAATGTACTTTTTTTTGTATATAAATAGGGTGATTCTAGTGATTATGAATTTATAGCAATCGACTTCTCATCCCATTTTACTACTAATGAAATATTTCCGAGTATGGAGGGATTGAGGGAGTGGGTGCAAAAGGTCGATTGTAGTCTTTTTATGGTGATCACTACTAAATTATCAAAGTCTAGAAAGATTATATTTCATTGTAAGAGATCCGGGTTATCTAGGTCCGGCAAGAAAAAGAAGTTAGTTGATGGTAAAAAGGTCAGTCCGATACGAGTGAATAAAGCTAGGTCAAAGAAGAAGGGTTGTCCCTTTTTGTTGCATGTTATTTTTAGGGAAGGAAATGTTATTAGAGATCCTGGGTGGACCATATCGGTTGTTAGAGGATGTCATAACCATATGCTTTCGACCACCTTGATTGGACATGCATTTGCTTCCCGACTTACGAAGGAACAGCGTAGAAAAGTGATGATTGATACTGCGATGGGTGCAAGACCCAAGGTTATTTCTACACAGATTAGGAATGAATATACAGCTTCAACGGTATCGAGGAGGCAAGTGTACACTGTTAGGGCTAAGGAGAGGTTGAAATCCCTGGGCAATCTGAATGTGACACAATGGTCATTGGGGTTTTTTAAGGACAAAGGCTATTGGTTGGACACCGCTACTAAAACGAGGGAAGATGGGAAGGAGGTATTGTTGTGCTTGTTTGTTTCTCATCCAGACGCTCGACATTTGTTGTGCATGTTCCCTAATGTCGTTATCATGGATTCGACGTACAAAACCAACAGGTAAACCTTACTCGTTTTAGTATTATGAGTAGATAATGGTATTTTTGGCGGGTTTGAAGTATTTTTTGTGTTGCATTTATAGGTACGGTATGCCATTGTTCCAGATTGTTGGGTTTACTTGCACCAACTTCACATATTGCATTGCTCTTGCGTTCATGGAAAGGGAGACGGCAAACCACTATGCATGGGCATTGACACGATTGAAGTGGTTGTTCGGGGGAAAAGTCTCGTATGCATCATGTCTGATCGAGAGCTAGGACTGATCAAGGCTGCCGATAAGGTGTTTCCGAAGGTTCGGCATCATTTGTGTCAGGTCCATGTAGACCGTAATGTGAAGGCATATGCTAAAAAAAGGAACATTGACGAGAAGAAATTCTCGGGAAGTGTTCGTCGGGTGATGAGGTCTCACACAAAGGAGGAGTATGGAGAGCGACTTGCTCACTTTAAGGAGACATGGAATCAAGGCCTTGTGAATTATGTGGAGGAAACTTGGTTTAATCACCATAAGAAAAAGCTAGTTACGGCATGGTGTGATGATGTTCTCCATTTTGCCACAAGAACATCAAACATGTAACTTTCATACAAACATTTGCAATCAAATTGGGTTTTAAAGTTCATTTAGTAAATTGTAAACGATTATATTATTTTCAGGGTTGAGGGTCAGCACTCTATACTTAAGGACATGATTGAGACATACGTTGGAGGGTTCAACACAATTGTGCAACACATCGACAACATGTTTGTTGATCAGCATCGAAAGATCCGATTTGAGATGACCAAGAACTGCACTGCCTTTTCCATGGAGATAGTAAATGGCCTTGAGTGGGTTAAGGTCTTCTTCAAGCGCATCCTTGAAAAGTGCTATGAGAAATGCTTGAGAATGCTGTATGCCCAAGCTGTTTTAGCAAAGGAGGGGAAAATTGGGGACAAATGTGATGATTTTTGGTGGAAGTCCACACTAGGACTGCCTTGCCCACACACAATTAAGGTCTATGTGGAGACGGGTTACCCGTTAGTGCCTGAAGAAGTTGATATTTTCTGGAAGCAGATCAGATGGGAAGGGGTTGATGCTAAGGATCTTGATGTCGATGATGGTGTTGCAATCACAGCGGATAATGTCACGGTGCAGGACTTCTTTGAAGAGTTCTTTTGTGGGAAAGTTGATGGATTTAGGTTGAAGAAGATGGCGGAAAAGTGGCGTGAGATTGATGACCCTACATCGTGCCAGATTGAAGACCCGCCACGTGGTGAGACCAAGAAGGGGAGGCCTAGGATGAATGAGAGAAAGACCGGCACCAAGAGGAATATGGGTTGGGACGAGCATGTAGATGCCAAGAGTAAGAAGATGAAGGAGAAGCAGAATATGAAGAATATGGATGAGGAGCTGGGAGTGGAAGAGGAGGATGCGGATGCAGAGAAAGAGACGACCAATGTGAAATCGTCCATGGGATCAAAATCGTCTTTAGGATCGAAAGGATGTCCTTCTAGCGGAAGACCTCGCAGTGGAGTCTCAACATCAAAGGGGAGTGCCACTAAACCTGCAAAGTCCAAATCTGCTTCAAACAAGTCCAAATCGGCTTCAAACAAGTCGTTCAAGTATCTCGGCTTCAATTGGGGACGTGAGAATATTGATCATTTCATGCTCGCATACATTTCTAGTGTACAAAGTGTCAAAGGCGATGGTCATTGCGGGTTTTGTTCCCTTTCCGTTTTACTAGGTCGCCGAGAAGAGGAGTACGTTGATGTCTGGTTAGAGCTTTCGAAGCATGTCCAGACACATCGAGCCAACTACATAGCGATGCTTGGGGAGGAAGAGTTGACGGTGGAAGCATTTGTTAGGAGATTGAATTATATTGATTCACCGTGCACAATGAACTTCTGGTGTATAATACCTATTACTGGTTTGGTGTTTGCCACGGAATACCAAGTGGCGGTTGTTGTCTTATCATGGTTTGGACCGCACACATGTCTTCCATTGTGCCCCCCCCCCCCCCCCCCCCCCGGGTGCTGAGCCTCCGACAAAGGTTTATGCGATAGCACATGTAGGCAAGAGAGACCATTATGTACCGGTACGTGCAGCGCTACTCTCTGGTATTTACTTATTCTTTCATAAATTGTTATAATTTTATTGTTTATGTTTACAGATTTGGCTTGTTGATGATCGTTGTCCAATTCCACCGCCTCCGAGGCAGTGGCTCATTTACAAGGACCCAAGTGTTGATGGATGGGATAGTCATGGGCGCTTTAAGGATAGGTTCAAGAATTATGTAGAGGAGCGAGCGGAACAAGGGCGACCTGACATACTTACCTAGGCTTTTTGTATTGTAATTGACTCTATATATGTCATTGTATTTCGTTTTGTGGGAAAGTTTGATTGATATTGACCGTATATTGTGTTTATAATCGCTTGTTTTTATTCGAATTGTTGTTGATTCGGGAAAATGCAATACGAGACAATAATATTACTTGAGAATCATTAACAAATACATGCACACATAAACGTTAAAGCGTACACTAGTTGAACATGAATCATAAAAAGCTATCTAATTCTCATCAGAGCTACCGTTGTCCACCTTAGATTCTGAATCTTCTAAAAGACTCGGGATATGACGTTGCGGGTGTGCAGCCTCGGTGTAAAGGGTGACTGGAACACCAGGTCTATAAAGAGCTATAATTTTAGCTACGTGTTCCTCATCTACCACCTCACGGAGTTGGGGAGGATCCACACCCGGTGGAAAGTAAAAAATTCGACTAGGGCGAACCCCGGTTGTTGGATTGTAAAATAACGCCATGAACAAGTAACCTAAAGATAACCCCCCCCCCCCCCTCTCCAGGCGAGACATCCCTCATACGCAACATGCGGACCTCGCCACCTTTGTAGCCATGGAAAAACATGTCCATCCCACTTCGTTGGAGTATCATTCGATTGTAGGTGATTCTCCCATTTTCGTAAACTTTGAGAACCGAAGACGCCATTAGAATAAATAGAACACACGAGAAGTTTGTGAGAAGTTATGGAGTGGGAATTGTGTGGATTTGTAGATGATTTTGTTGCGTATTTATAAGGGTTTATTATAGGCAAAATATGACCGTTGTGGGCAACACATAGGATACAATCATGGAATACTAGGATACAATCATATATTATAACACTATAAGATATAAATATGATACAATCATATGTTATGTTATAACACTATAGGGTTATATGTTATAACACTATAATATATAAATATGATACAATCATATGTTATAACACTATAGGATACAATCATATGGTATAACACTATAAGATATAAATATGATACAGTCATATGTTATAACACTATAAGATCCAATCATATGTTATAACACTATAATATATAAATATGATACAATCATATGTTATAACACTATAGGATACAATCATGTGTTATAACACTATAAGATACAATCATATGTTATAACACTATAGGATACAATCATATGTTATATAACCATAGTAATCATATGTTATATAACTATACTAATCATATGTTATAATACTATAGGATATAACCATATGTTATAACACTATAGGATACAATCATATGTTATAACACTATAATATATAAATATGATACAATCATATGTTATAACACTAGAAGATACAATCATATGTTATAACACTATAGGATACAATCATATGTTATATAACCATAGTAATCATATGTTATATAACTATACTAATCAAGTGTGGTTGGGCTGCACCAGTTGCCGTCCAGATGTGGCAGATCACCATATGTGTGGGTTGTACCATGTGCCGCCCAGAATAGTTATTTGGGCTGCACCTCGTGCCGTCCAGCATGCCTATAAATATGACAACCAACTTCATCTCTTCCACATCCAAGGTGCCACATCCAAGGTGCCATTCAACTTCGTGGGGTGGTTTGGCTTCGTCGTCCAGCACGTCCAACAGTTCATTAGCTCTGGGTTCAATGTGCCAATGCAATTTCCCGGTCGTTTTGTACACTTGCGACATGCCCATTCACTATAAAAGAAGGTACCTCGCATGCAAGGTGTAACACCCTCAAATCTTAACCCATTTCGAAATGTATTACCGCCAGGGACCCCAGTGTTCCTTACCGAGATCACCCAAGGCTTTACCGGTTTAAATACAATTCATGGAATACAATTGATACATAATGATCAAAGTATTCAAATCAAAACATCAATCAAATGAAACATGAGTTACGGGATTACATCCCAATCCCGAATAGGACAAATACAGAGTTTAAACAAAGTACAGCGGAAGTCTTATAAAAGATATTACAAAAAGGGTTGTGATCGTAGTGATCACCTGCCCAAGGATCTCAACCTGATTAAAAGAAATTATTAAAACATCCAAAAACAACTGTCGTCTTCATAGTCAATCTAGTCTCCTCATATCTTCGCTCTATCTGATGTGCCGAATCGAACGGATGACACCAGTCCACATGCAGAGAACAATGTTTGTGGGTTAGTCTACTTGAATAGACTAGCAAGGGTAAAAAGCAGAATGGTTCGAATGATCGTAACCGTTTACTATCAGTGTCCCTTGAATAATAACCGAAGGGACGATACATAACCCGACACTTTCACGGAATAACAACAAGAGGTATGCACAAGAGAAGATTCTGGAAGACTTAATCTTCACAGAAATCGACTCGAAAGAAGACTCCAACGGAAATGAGTCTTTAAGGAAATATGACAAATCTGGAAAGTTTACAGAATCAAACAACAGCGATTAAAAGCTTACTGAGATGCTTCGGCTCACAACCAACCTCACCGCTTACAGTGAATCTAGATTGGAAAGAGAACGTACTACATTCAAGTCTGGATCTTACAGAACCACATAACGATGATTTAAAAACTGACTAAGATGCTTCGGTTCACGACCAACCTCACCGCTTACAACGATTCCAGATCGGAAAGAGAACGTACTATGATCAAAGTCGAGACGAGCTTTCCTAGTTGCACTATTTACTTAGATGCACTACTCGCCGAAGATTTATTAATTAAGTGCTCTCGGGCACCTTATCTTATTTAATTCCAAAACTATTAACACGTTGTAAGTTTTTAATTATACATGCCCTGTTACACAGAACACATATCTAAGGAATGAACTTCTCAGAGTCCAAACCACCACTATCGTTGGGTCTTGCTCGCCCTTTAAAAGAATGAACCTCACAGAATTCAAACTTCAAATATCGTTGGGTCTTCATCGCCCTTACAGTTATAAAGGAACGCGCATGGAACTCTCAGGATCCAGGCGTTCCTACAAATACTCGTGCTAACTTACAGTTACAACACAACCACGGTACAGGATAAATCCACATAAATGCCCGGAAGGCGATCACAGATAATAGCGTCGTTCTAACAGATATACAACTTATTATATGATTTTCCAAAACAGTTTATAAAACCAATTCCAAACAAACACAGTAATCATTCCAAATTAATTACTCGGATAAACAACTGATAATTAATGTAAATGTGGAACGATGAGCAAGAGCGAACCGCCACTTGCCTGGAATAGATTCGGCGATGAATCTGGACGAGACGACTGCCGAAAATATCATTTCCGAGGATATGGCTTAAGCTTCAGAATATTTCTACTAGAGTACGAGTCCACACGCAATCCAGCCGATCACGTTCTAACTGACAAATTAATTATCTATCAATTAATATGACTGGACAAATTTAAGGAATTATATTTAATAAATTTCTATGATATTAAATCATAAATAATTTATTAAATTTTCCTAAGAAAAAATACGGACGAAAGGGGATCGAAATTATACCGCTCGAATAATTTCGGGTTGAATTTGGACTGGAAACGAATTGGGCTTCTCGGCCCAATACCGAAACAAAGCAAGGGGGGGGGGGCCCACTTGGGCACTTTTCCCCTTCTTCTTCCTCGGTTCAACACCAACAACAGTATAACAACGGAGCAACAATGGCAACACGCAGCCATGCTCCACGCACAGCTCGCTGGGAAGGGACTCGCCACCGGACTGGCCTGCGTCGCCGGGGAGGAGCACCAACGGCAGACGGCAACACCAACAGGGGCGGAACTCGACAGATGGCAGCACTGCAGAACGACGTCTTCACCGTGGAGGAGGCTCGTTGACGGGTCTAGCTTGCTCGTCGCCGGCGACCACTAGCAGCAGCAACTCCAGCGGCAGAGAACACCCAGTGCGGAGCAACAGTAGCTTGACGCGGTTCTGAGTTGTGGCTCGCCGGAGAAGACGGAGGAGGCTCGCCGGCGGAAAGACGACCGAGAGCAGGAGAGACGGGAGAGAGATCGGATATCCCCTCAACTCTTCATCTGGCTTCTTTTAAAGGCCAAGGAGGAGGGCAGCTCCCCCTACCAATCTCTTGAGCGGTGTGCCCCGACAGCACGTGGCTCGAGGTGGGAGACAATAGAGAGAGCACGCGGGGAGACAAGGAGGAGTGGGGTTTAAGAATATAAAAATGGGGATGGGCATTTAATCCCGGGAATTATCTGTTTGTCTTCAAACAAATATTCTAAATTCCGAAAATACATCGAATATATTTTATACCACTCAGGGAATTATTTGGGATATCATGGATATTTCAGAAAATCCAAACTTCACTGAAAGCGAAATAATTAATTAGTGAAGGTTGAGAAAAATTACCCGAATATCCTTACTAAAAATTAAGGGATATTACATCACCTCCCCCTTAAAAGAAGTTTCGACCCCGAAACTTGGCCGAAAACAACTCGGGAAAGCGTCTAAGCATATCTGCCTCAGTTTCTCAGGTTTCCCAAGTAACTTCTTCTGTCCCAGACTTGGACCACATAATTTGTACCAACAGTACGATCTTGTTGCACAGTTGCTACACACGGCGTTCGAGAATACGCACTGACATCTCCTCTCAAGTACCATTTTTCTGAATCTCGATGTCCTTATAGCTTAGCACATGAGACTCATCTGGCACGTATATCCTTAGCAATGATACGTGGAACACATTATACACTGGGTGTGCCGATGGCGACAATGTCAAACGGTACGTTAGAGATCTTACTCTATCAAGAATCTCGAATGATCCCATGTAGCGAGGGTTAAGTTTCTCACGCTTACCAAACCTGAAAACTTCATTTGATGGTGATACTCTGACAAGTACCTTGCCACCAACCTTGAACTTGACACTTCTACGCTTCTTATCTGCGTACGACTTTTGTCGACCCTAAGCGGTCAACATCCTCTGTCTAATCAAAGCAATGTCCGAAGCTGTCCTTTCGACCAACTCTGGTCCAAGCAGAATCTTGTCGGCATTATCATCCCAACAAATCGGAGATCTGCATCTGTGACCATACAAAGCTTCGAACTGAGCCATCTTGACCGTAGCATGCCAGCTATTATCGTACGTGAGCTCAATCAGACTTAGGCTGTCTTCCCAGCTAGTCGGATGATCGAGTACGTATGCTTCTTAGCATATCCTCTAGGGTCTAGATGGTCTTTTCAGACTGACCATCTGTCTGAGGATGAAACGCTGCTGAATCTCAATTCAGTTCCCATGGCCTTGTGAAGTTCTTGCTATAAACTTGACATGAATCGGTCATCTCGATCCGATATAATGGTCTTAGGAATGCCATGTAAACGGATAATCTCCTGGTGGAACACTTCTGCTGACCTCTGGGTCACCCAAGTAACCCCAGTTTCCAATGCAAACACTATTACTGCTAGTTTTAGGTCATGTGTTGGTTAGTTTGCTTCATAGGTTTTCAATTATCTAGATGTGTATGCAATAACCTTGCCCCTCTGCATCAAAGACACATCCCAACCCATTTCTCGAAGCATTAACTATAGACCATATAGCCATCATTCTTTCCGACAACGTCAAAACTGGTGCATAAGTCAGACATTGTTTCAACTTCTTGAACACTGGTCTTGCACTTGTCATCCCAGACAACTTCTTGTTGACCTTGCGGAATAGACTGGTCATAGGTGGAGTGATCTTAGAAAAATCCTTCCATGAACCGTCTATAATGCTCAGCAAGCTCTGGGAAACTGCGCACCTCGCTCACACCCTGAGGCCGCTTCCAAACAACTACTGATTCACTCTTCTGGGGAATAACCATAACCTCATTCTCATAAATCGGATGGCCTAAGAAAGTCACTTCTAGATCCAACAATCGCACTTAACCCACTTTGCGTACAATCGACTTGGTCTAAGGACCGATAAAGCAATCCGCAGATGTTCCCGGTGAGCTTCCTTGCTCGGGAAAATATCAAAATGCCATTGATGAAGACCACTATGAACTTATTCAAGTACTGGTCTAAAACATCGATGCACTAGGTTCATGAAAACTGCTGGAGCATTCGAAGCCCAGATGGCATGACTACAATCTCGTAATGACCATCTCTCGTCCGAACGCAATCCTCGGAATATCATCCTCACGAATCCTGAGCTGATAAAAACCAGACCTCCGGTCGATCTTGGAGAAAACTTTTGCTCCCTGTAGTTGATTTAACAGATCATCACTCCTTGGCAACAAATACTTGCTCTTGATCGTGACTTTATTCAACTCTCGAAAGTCAAAACAAAGTCGAAACGGTCCATCTTTCTTTTTGACACATAAAACTAGGGCACTCCTACTCAAGGTGATGCACTCAGCTTTATATAACTTTTGTCAAGAAGATCCTTGAGTTGCTTCTTCAACTCTTGCATCTCAACAGGAGCCATCCGGTACGGTGCCTCAGAGATCGGCGTGGTACTCGGCTCGAGATCAATTGCAAACTCCACGACACGATTCGGGGTATCCAGGAATATCTTCTGGAAAGACACCCGGAAATCCTCTAACCACATGAATATCAAAACTGAAGTCGATCACGGGCTTATGACGCTTCCGTCAATCCATACCGAGAATAATTATCGTATGGGACCATGGTTATTTAGGTCAAATCGCTTTGAATTTCTTACCCTTGATGGTAATCGACAATTCCGACAGATGATTGGTTCCCACTAAATGGTCACCATCTTGGACCAGCCCACTACATGGTTCACAGATGACTCACTAGTGGCTCCGAGCCCAGGCCCAGCCATTACCAGCGTCCACTGTTGCCATGAGCCGTTGTCCATACATCTCAACCCATCCTTGGTAGCTCCACCTAATTAATAGGCAGCCATCTCCTAAGAGGTTGTTGGTGAGTCTCGAACACGAGACCTTACCCCATACCAAGCAACGAAACATTAACTTGGTATAAACCAAAGGTTCATATATAAGAAGAGTTACAACAAAAGGTTCACAACCTCGTTGCACACACAACTTAACTTACAACCATCCAAAATGAAAGTCTGGGTAGCACCCACATCAACAACACATTAACAAAAGTAGAACGCAGATACAAAGTACTCTAAGCATTTGGAGCATAGGGTCCATCCGCCTCACGCATCACGTAAAGGCGTTGACCCTGACTTCCAGAAGTCATTGGGGCTTTCCCTTTATTCTGCGCAGTTGTCTGCATCGAAGGATTGGAAGTCTCTGCTGGTTTAAACCTAGGTCTGTTGTTTGGATTAACAGACCCTTGTTGTGACTCCGCTCCTTTCTGCATTCCCTGCCGACAGAACCTCTGCATATGTCCTTCCTTCCCACAACCAAAACATGCCTTCCTCTCATTCCGACATGCAAAACTTGTGTGCCCAGATGCACCACAATTGTGACACTGAATCACTCCGCTGCTCCAACCTGAGCCCCTGGCAGAGTCAGACTGAGTTGTCTCGGTCTTAGCACGACCAGACTTCTCAAACTTGGTAGGCGATGCCGGTCGTTTGAATGAACCAACCTGGCGATCCTGTTGCCCACTCTTTCCCTTAACTTGATTCTCCCGCTTATGAGCGGACTCCTCCAGTGTGACTTCCAACTTGTAGGCCGCATCCACGTACTGCTCCAGAGTAGAGCATGTATGGTACACCATCCATGGCTTAATATATGGGTTCATCCATTCATGGAAGTACCAGATCTTCTATGTCTCACTGGATATCTCTGGTTCAGCATACTGTAGCAAATGATTGAATTTAGTGGCCAGCTCGGTCACCTTCAATCCACCCGTCTTAGGATACAAGAACTCCTTGTGTTTCTCCTCTCTCATAGCTCGAGAGAAGAAACGATCCGTCATCTTGGTCTTAAACATTGACCAGTTCAAAACCGGGCTATCGGCTAAGCCGGTACTCTCCCACCATTCACTGGCTTCTTCCTTCAACTGTAGAGAAGCTATGTGCACTTTCTCCGCTTTAGTGCACTCAACATTACGAAACAACCGTTCCATATGTGAGAACCAATGAGCCACTCTGACTGGCTCTCATTTTCCATCATAGCTATAAGGTCTCATAGAGTTAATGGCCTTCAGTGCTCGGCCATAATCACCTCTATTCCTGACCGCTCCTTCTTGGTGTTCATAGACAGATGGCTCCTCATATCTAGGAACCACTAGAGGAATTGACACACCTTGTGCCTGTGGTGCGGCAGGTTGCCTAGCATCGGCGATTGCTTGCATCACAATTCCCCGAATAGCTGTAACAATTGTTGCATCGAGCACTACTGGAGCGTCGGCCTGAGCTTGGCCATTGCCTCTTGGATTATTATTGAAGACAGACTCACGCTCTCCTGATGGGTCTGCAACATTCCTCGGGTTTGGTCTGGGGTCATTACTCGGCCCAGCACCAGCACGGATAACGTTCCTCGTGTTCACCATCTGTTTACCGATCAAATTCCAAGGATTTTATCACATTAATATCATTCTGATATATTTATCATAATAAAATCAACTTAGAATAGATCAACTTGGTAATTTCTATTGATGAACTCAAACCGAGTTACTAGGTTCTACAACCTCAACTCACAACGAGCGAACTGGGAATCAAGCCTAACTGGAGATGGCGAAACCACATCGGCTTCTCTCGGGTTCCTCTGAAGAGAACAGAATGCACCCATATCTAACGGGGCAACGGGGAAGGAATTAGTCTTTCTAGACATAGAAGCAAGCTTACTATATCAGACTGTACAGAAGACATGACTATGAACGGTTGAAAATGAAAACACCGTTTTTATTTTTAAACTCAGAGCCTTTTGAAAATACCTTTCAATCGAAAACGAGTAAATGGTTTTCAAATACCCAACCCGTTTTAAAAACTTTAGCTCTGATACCACAACTGTAACACCCCCAAATCTTAACCCATTTGGAAATGTATTACCGCTAGTGATCCCAGTGTTCCTTACCGAGATCACCCAAGGCTTTATCGGTTTAAATACAATTCATGGAATACAATTGATACATAATGATCAAAGTATTCAAATCAAAACATCAATCAAATGAAACATGAGTTACGGGATTACATCCCAATCCCGAATATGACAAATACAGAGTTTAAACAAAGTACAGCGGAAGTCTTATAAAAGATATTACAAAAAGGGTTGTGATCGTAGTGATCACCTGCCCAAGGATCTCAACCTGATTAAAAGAAATTATTAAAACATCCAAAAACAACCGTCGTCTTCATAGTCAATCTAGTCTCCTCATATCTTCGCTCTATCTGATGTGCCGAATCGAACGGATGACACCAGCCCACATGCAAAGAACAATGTTCGTGGGTTAGTCTACTTGAATAGACTAGCAAGGGTAAAAAGCAGAATGGTTCGAATGATCGTAACCGTTTACTATCATTGTCTCTTGAATAATAACCGAAGGGACGATACATAACCCGGTACTTTCACGGAATAACAACAAGAGGTATGCACAAGAGAAGATTCTGGAAGACTTAATCTTTACAGAAATCGACTCGAAAGAAGACTCCAACGGAAATGAGTCTTTAAGGAAATATGACAAATCTGGAAAGTTTACAGAATCAAACAACAGCGATTAAAAGCTGACTGAGATGCTTCGGCTCACAACCAACCTCACCGCTTACAGCGAATCTAGATTGGAAAGAGAACGTACTACATTCAAGTCTGGATCTTACAGAACCATATAACGATGATTTAAAAATTGACTAAGATGCTTCGGTTCACGACCAACCTCACCGCTTACAACGATTCCAGATCGGAAAGAGAACATACTATGATCAAAGTCGAGACGAGCTTTCCTAGTTGCACTATTTACTTAGCTGCACTACTCGCCGAAGATTTATTAATTAAGTGCTCTCGGGCACCTTATCTTATTTAATTCCAAAACGATTAACACGTTGTAAGCTTTTAATTATACATGCCCTGTTACACAGAACACATATCTAAGGAATGAACTTCTCAGAGTCCAAACCACCACTATCGTTGGGTCTTGCTCGCCCTTTAAAAGAATGAACCTCACAGAATTCAAACTTCAACTATCGTTGGGTCTTCATCGCCCTTACAGTTATAAAGGAACGCGCATGGAACTCTCAGGATCCAGGCGTTCCTATAAATACTCGTGCTAACTTACAGTTACAACACAACCACAGTACAGGATAAATCCACATAAATGCCCGGAAGGCGATCACAGATAATAGCGTTGTTCTAACAGATATACAACCTATTATATGATTTTCCAAAACAGTTTATAAAGCCAATTCCAGACAAACACAGTAATCATTCCAAATTAATTACTCAGATAAACAACTGATAATTAATGTAAATATGGAACGATGAGCAAGAGCGAACCGCCACTTGCCTGGAATAGATTCGGCGATGAATCTGGACGAGACGACTACCGAAAATATCATTTCCGAGGATATGGCTTAAGCTTCAGAATATTTCTACCAGAGTACGAGTCCACACGCAATCTAGCCGATCACGTTCTAATTGACAAATTAATTATCTATCAATTAATATGACTGGATGAATTTAAGGAATTACATTTAATAAATTTTTATGATATTAAATCATAAAATATTTATTAAATTTTCCTAAGAAAAAATACGGACGAAAGGGGATCGAAATTATACCGCTCGAATAATTTCGGGTTGAATTTGGACTGGAAACGAATTGGGCTTCTCGGCCTAATACCGAAACAAAGCAAGGGGGGGCCCACTTGGGCACTTTTCCCCTTCTTCTTCCTCGGTTCAACACCAACAACAGTACAACGGAGCAACAATGGCAACATGCAGCCACGCTCCACGCACAACTCGCTGGGAAGGGACTCGCCACCGGACTGGCCTGCGTCACCGGGGAGGAGCACCAGCGGCGGACGGCAACACCAGCAGGGGCGGAGCTCGACAGATGGCAGCACTGCAGAACGACGTCTTCACCGGGGAGGAGGCTCGTTGACGGCTCTAGCTTGCTCGTCGCCGGCGACCACTAGCAGCAGCAACTCCAGCGGCAGAGAACACCTAGTGCGGAGCAACAGTAGCTTGACGCAGTTCTGAGTTGCGGCTCGCCGGAGAAGATGGAGGAGGCTCGCCGACGGAAAGATGACCGAGAGCAGGAGAGACGGGAGAGAGATCGGATGTCCCCTCAACTCTTCATCTGGCTTCTTTTAAAGGCCAAGGAGGAGGGCAGCTCCCCCTACCAATCTCTTGAGCGGTGTGCCCCGATAGCACGTGGCTCGAGGTGGGAGACAACAGAGAGAGCACGCGGGGAGACAGGGAGGAATGGGGTTTAAGAATATAAAAATGGGGATGGGCATTTAATCCCGGGAATTATTTGTTTGTCTTCAAACAAATATTCTAAATTCCAAAAATACATCGAATGTATTTTATACCACTCAGGGAATTATTTGGGATATCATAGATATTTCAGAAAATCCAAACTTCACTGAAAGCGAAATAATTAATTAATGAAGGTTGGGAAAAATTACCCGAGTATCCTTACTAAAAATTGAGGGATATTACACAAGGATTATATCCCAATGGAGCGAGATGGGGAAGAAAAAGGTTGTCGTAGCTTCAAGTGGGTTGATCCACCATACGACGATAATGCTGCCAAGATTATCAGAGAATTGGTGCGGGAAAGAGATAAGCTTTAGAAGCTGTGCGAGACGCTTTCAGATTCAAATTGGAAGTTGAAGAGGAAGATATATTATCGAGGTTACGATATAACAAAATAAGTTATAATTATGTTTTTTTATTAGATAAGTCGTCAATTGTTAACATAATGTTATTATTACAGCATTGAGTTGGTGTCATTGTCTTGTGTCCATTATACTCTTGACCGAGTCAAGAGGTCTAAAGAAGGATGAGCATTCGATGACCAGGTCGAACATGTTGATCTGCTCCTTTTCCTTGTTGCAGCGCAAAAAAACATGGAATCTTCAAATTTCGGAATTTAAAGATTTCAAGTTGAATCTTCAAATTTCAAAATTTGAAGATTTCAAGTTTTTCTGCGATGCAGCTAGGAGAAGGAGCATATCAGCATGTTGGACTTGGTAATCGAATGCTCATCATTATTTAGAACTCTTGACTGTCAGTGTGGATAATGGCCACAAGACAATAACACAACCTCAATGCAATAATAATAACAGTATTGCTATTAGTTATTAAATAAGCCTTCAAATGTATGAATAATGTTATTGTTACAGCATTGAGTTGGAGCCATTGCCTGGTGGCCATTATCCCGTTTACGGCTTGAAGAATTCTAAAGGAGGGTGAGCCTACAATGACCAAGGGTGTCCCCATCGAACTTTCTAATTTGACCCTTTTTCTGACAGCAGCACATAAATACTTGAAATCCACAAACCCCGGTTCAACACCATATAAGGAGATCCTTATACGATTTGTGGATTTCAAGTATTTATGTGCTGCTGCTAGAAAAAAGGGTCAATTTATAAGGTTCGATGGGGATGACCTTGGTCATTGTAGGCTCACCCTCCTTTACGATTTTCCAGGCCGTCAACGGGATAATCTGCACAATCCAATGACACCAACTCAATCATGTAGTTATTTGGATGTAATCGTGTGGATTTGTAATGATATATTATATTTCATGGTTTTAATAAAGTAATCTATTATTGAGTCATAGTAACATATACCCTAACTCGGCTGCACCATGTGCCGCCCATATAGCCCATAACTCGGCTGCACCATGTGCCGCCCATATAGCCCAGAAAATTGACTATGCTGGGCTGCACCATGTGCCGCCCATAATAGTCAAATTTGTCACGAACGGCCATATGAAATGGCTATAAATAGAAACTCCATTATTGTTGCTCATCCTTCATATTACTATAAAAAGAAACCTCGTATTACCCTCTATGTCATCACCAAGTCCAAGTCTATGAAGTAATTGATCATCGATTTGTTGTAGAAATAACAGAACGAAAATCTAAAAAAACCAATACAGATGAACAAAGAAGTCGAACTAGAAATAAATATTTTACAAACTCTCAGATTCACTATCCAAGGACACATCTAAAGTCTCAGAATTACTACCCAAGGACACACCTAAACCCGAATCCACGCCCAGTGCCCAATCTGGAGGATCCACCGGCATAGGTTGAGACGCTGTCTGTTGAGCTGCTGCACGCTCTTCTTCCATCCTAGATGATTCGGCCTTCTCCATATCAAATATAGTATCGCCTGTACTAGAGGGATGAGAAGACATCTGTGATGCTCGTACAAGCGGAGGAGCTACAGGGATGACGTCACTGGCAAGTATGTCATATATATGTTGAAAGTGTCGCAAACACCCTAAACCACCTGCCTCTATAACCTCCTGAAGAAAGGCCTTGCCCATCGCCACACGCTGCAAATGAAAACAAACATTTTAAATACATAGACTTCCCTAAAATAATTAATAAGAATAAAAAGAGGTAGCAACGTAGTCCTCAGCTCGTTGGTCGACTTGTCAACGAAAATACTAGCCGACATGGTATGCCACAAGAAACCAGCCGCTATATCCTCTGGGTATGCACCCTCCTCAATCATCCTCAACACATGCCTCCCTAACTGAAATTGCTTGACCCAGCCCTTCCTAAGGTCACAGACCATGTCAGCATCATCCTCATCTAAATTGTACTCCGAATCAATACCAAAGAGATAACCAAACAACGCCTCACACTCTGCCAGCTCGATATCCTGACCGGTCCATGGTGACGTCACCTCAAATCCCTCAATCGACAGCCCTAGAATCATCATAACGTCATGTAGCGTAGGACCTATCTCGCCGAAGGGAAAGTGGAAGGTGTTCGTCTCTGGATGCCATCGCTCAACGAACGTTGAAATGAGGGTGTGATCAGCATTGCCGAACTGAAAATCAAGCAAACCGGTCAACCCCGTCTGCTGAGCAATCCAAAACCAGGAACCCTCCTCAGGGACCCCTCTGGGAATACGATCCCTCCAAAACGCAAACTGTATAGGGCGTGTCTGAACCCTCACAGTCCTAACAACGTCCTCTGGAGGGTCCAATAACGCCTTCCTCCATATCAGCACCGCAATGTGCGTATCAAAGTTCCTCAACACAGAAGGAAACTGTTGAGCTGGCTCAGACGGAGGTGGGTCCTGCTGAGCTGGCTCAGGCGGAGGTGGGTCCTGCTGAGGTGGGTCCTGCTAAGTTGGCTCAGACGGAGGTGGGTCCTGCTGAGATGGCTCAGACGGAGGTGGGTCCTGCTAAGCTGGCTCAGGCGGAGGTGGGTCCTACTGAGGTGGTTGATGCTGAGGTGGGTCCTCCTGAGATGTTTGCTGCTCTGGTGGATCCTGCTCTGGTGGGCCGGTAGTAAAGTCCGGATCCTCAGAGATAGTAAAGTCCTCCTGAGGTGAGTCCTGCTGAGGTGGGTCCTCCATAACCACGACCTCATCTGAACGGACGGGACCAACATCGTCCTCACTAAGCACCTCTGTGTCCTGGGATACCCCACAACCCTCCTCTTGCGAGCAGATGCAGTAGTAGGGCGACTGTCTCGATCCGACCGTTTGATTTTACCCAATACATCCTATTTTGCCACAAGAAATATAACTATTTTCATTTTACCCAATACATCCTAGTTACATATACCTTAATAATTGTTAAAGACAATTATTTTCTTATAAAATCAATATATTAAATACTTTCATTACGGCAATATATTTAATCTTATTTAACAATAAAATTGAGCCTATTACATATATTGTCATTTTTAATTATGATTAAATACAATAAAAACTAACTTTACAAGTCTATAATTACAGTAAAAAATTTATTAAATAAATTAGATTTAACAAATTAAAACTAATGAGAAAAACATACATTTTCGATCGGCCTCCGTTCATATTTCCGCTTTTGACGAACGGGATTTTCCGCCAAATCATCCAACGCCTCCATAGCAACCGCTAAAGCCACGTCGAAAGCATTGTCCGCCCCGATATCCACCTCCTCGGTCCTAGCCGGCAATCTATCATCCTCGCCCAAAACCACCGCGCCGCCGCCGAAAACCTTGATGTTCGCCGGCAATCTGGGTGGCACCTCGTGCAGCCCAGAAACCCCCTCGCCCCCGGTCCTGGGCGGCACCTCGTGCAGCCCAGAACGCCCCTCGTCCCCGGATCTGGGCGGCACCTCGTGCAGCCCAGATCCCTCTGCCGCGTCGACTCTGCTCCGCCCCGATGAGTCTCCTCCGCCCCGACTACTCACCCTACCCCCGCCAGCAAAACAAAGCCGGAATGACGCCGCCGTCGAGACAGCTGTCGACTTTGCTGGCGCGACCGTCGTCGATTTCGTTGTCGAGTCCAGTGGATCGTCGTTGCCGCCGAGCTCTCCCGCCGCCGCCATCTCCCTTTCCTCCTTATCAACCACCGCCCATATATCGTCCATGGATATCATTTCGCCGGAATCCGACATGTCCCTTTCAACTCTTTTTTCTCTTCAAAAATTTTTGCCGGATTTCTGAATCTCCCTCGGAGAAGACGAGCTCGGCGGCCCTAAATACCGCCGAGATCAAAAAAATTTCCTGTCAAAGATGGGCGGCAATAGGTGCCGCCCACGTTCAAATTTTAAAATAAATTTTGGGCGGCAATAATTGCTGCCCACGTTCAAAATTTGAAATTAATTGTGGGCGGCAATTATTGCCGCCCATAATAAAACCGGGTTCGATAAAAAAAATCTAATTTTATTTAAAAAAATTCCTAAACCGGGTTCGATAAGAAGAAAAAAAATGTGGGCGGCAATATGTGCAGCCCAGCTTCTGAACCGGGTTTTCGAAAATCCGATTTGTCTGGACTGCACATATTGTCGTTCAGGTATCAGACCGATTTTTTTGAATGTTCTATAAGCGGCACCTATTGCCGCCCAGAATGGAGTGCGAGGTTGAAAATTTGGGAGTACGCGATTTGTCGCCGTTATTATTTGAAGGGGTTTTCCATTTCCTAGGAGATTTTGCGTATTAGGCGCTGATGATTAATGTTTAACAAGCCTTGCAATATCTCCTCCCCTAGTTTACACTCCATGTGCTGAGATTGGTAGGCACTAGCACCAAATACTTACGGAAATTTGTGTCCATGACTCATGTTTTTATGTTATTTTTAGTACTCTGTTAGTCTGTTTCAAGTTTCATAAAACTAATACAAATTTTTTATATTTTTTTGAGTTAATCAGATTGAATGTTTAGTTAATTAATAATAAAACACTTATTATCTGTACTAGACCATCGATGCATGACAGGATTCTCCGCCAATTAATCATATAATACATCTACATAGACATATAGTTGCTGCAATGTACAGAAATTTTAAGTAACTGAAGAAGTTTCAATGTGTTAACTTTTCAAGAACGACTAATCTGACGTTTTCTCTATTTAAAAATATGACCGTCAAGCAGAAACGCCGTCGTTTTGGAATGAGGTCATAAATCACTACCTTGCAACTCCAAGTAAAGTGAGCCCACAGCTGTATCTCATCTGTAACCCGCAAATATCTTCACTGTCTATAGATAATCTGATATCAATCAGGGCTGATCTGGATTCTGAATACTCCAATTTCATCTCTAAACCCTAAAAATCTATCTCTTCACTCTTTCACTGTGTGAAGGTGAAGTGAAGATATTAGGTGGTCATGGTGTGTCTGGTCGATCTCGATTCTGGACACCTACACTGGACACATACATGTGAATTATGGGATTGTGTCCTTGTATCTATTTCTTTATTCCAATTTTATTTGGTTTCTTGTGGAAAATGTTTCCTGCGCCAGTTTTGCTTAATTTGTGGTAACGGATTTCTTCATAAATCAGTCAGTGGGAGTTAATTAAAGATTACAAATTTACCATCTCTGACGTATATGTTGATTTGAGTACTGCTCAAACATTAATTGAAAAATGGTATCTTGTAACACTGGGTTTAATTACATATTTAAGCTTGCAAGAAAGAGTTAAAAATCGCATCTTTAAATTTATCTCATTCATCGGTAATGACGGCGAACCTTCCCTTTTTTCGCGGTGGGTTGGCCTATAAAACACCTCACGTTTCCGAGGAGCTCCATCACAGCCATGATTGAAGCTCCTCACTAATTCCCACTTTTTCTTCTTCTTCAACACTACTACTACTACTACACAAGAACAAACAAAGATGGGCTTCTTTGTTTCAGCACGCCTCTTGTTCTTTCTACTGTCGGTAATGGCGTTTTCTCAATGGGCTAAACCAGTTCAAGCAGCCTACAACGTGTCGTACGATCATCGCTCTCTCATAATCGACGGCCAGCGCAAGCTTCTCATCTCCTCTTCAATTCATTATCCTCGCAGTGTCCCTGCTGTAAGTCTCAAAATCCCTCTTTTGAGCTGTTGTGCTTTTTGGGTATTCTTGCAAAACCCAGAAAAGTGTCTTTCTGCGTCTAGTTTTTGAGCTGCTTCCCTTGCTTTTCTATACCCATTTGTCTCAATTTTTTGGGCCTGATTTTCCCGTATTTTTATGATGAGCACAATTTGAACTTGTGATAGCCTTCTGATTGATGTGTGAATTGGGTATGAATAGATGTGGCCTGGGTTGGTCCAGCTTGCAAAGGAAGGAGGTGCCAATGTGATTGAGTCCTATGTTTTCTGGAATGGCCATGAAATGTCTCCTGACAATGTAGGTTCAAAAACTTAGTATGATTTGTATTTAGTACCATTTTGGTGTTCAGCTTCATTACTGTTTTTAATTGATTCTGTATTCTTAATCAATTCTATATGATCAGTATTACTTCGGTGGACGATATGATTTGGTCAAGTTTGTGAAGATTGTCCAGCAGGCTGGGATGTATATGATACTTCGAATTGGCCCTTTTGTAGCTGCCGAGTGGAATTATGGGTATGAATGTCTTATAAGGGTATCAAGTATTATTGTCCTGGTTATTGAGCATGTTTTGATGGCAAAATTATTGTGTGCTCTTTTGCAGAGGAATACCTGCTTGGCTTCATTATATTCCTGGAACTGTGTTTAGAACTGACAATGAACCCTTCAAGGTGAATACATATACATGTGGAAGATTATTACCTGCAATTGAAAAGAATAAATTCAATTTTCTGAATAGGAAGCTTTGGTTGACTGAATAAAGGCAAAAGATCTGGATAGAAATTCATATAGAACTATATCAGGAAATAGTTGATGATGCATCCATCCTTCAATATGCTTGGTTTGGTTTTTCTTGGCATGGATTTTATAATGTATTTAATGTCTTCTACTGATGGTGTTTCAATGCAGCATTATATGGAGAAGTTCACAACATATATAGTGAACCTCATGAAGAAGGAGAAGCTTTTTGCATCACAAGGGGGTCCTATTATTTTGGCCCAGGTATACAATCCTGAACTTCAGTGCACCAAATCTCTTATTCTTTTCAGCATCTTTTTTGTGTGTAGATAATTCCATCTTTCTGTGGTAGTTTGAGAATATGCAATCGTGGGTCTCACGTAATATATATGGCATATCGGCTTTAAGCGTTGAACTTGAAGTTAGTTGATACCCTGCTTATACTGGGTGTCTGGGTTTGGATACAAGGCCTCCATCTTGGATCTTTGGCTTTGATATTTTATCATATTTTCTTTATGAATCTTCAGTTATGTTTGGCCAACAAGCTTAAATGTAGGTGTTTTTTCCTTGCGAGGACAAAATAAGTTCCTAAAAGAAACTAAAACTCCCAAATAAGCTTGTTAGCAAACATAGTTTTTGTCTATACGGGTTCTTCATAGACAAGGTTATCCAGTTAAGCTAATATAAAAACACTCCTCTTTGCTGCAGGTAGAAAACGAATACGGATACTATGAAACATCATACGGAGAAGGAGGAAAGAGATATGCATTATGGTCAGCCAAAATGGCTCTTTCACAGAACATTGGTGTTCCCTGGATCATGTGCCAACAGTGGGATGCTCCTTACCCTGTGGTAAGACATTCGTTTTCTCCACATTGTATTCCCCGACACAGGAAACGAATTAGTTTGAGAAATTCAGTACAAAATGAAATGATCCTATCAAAGTTTGAGATGTTTCGTTGTCTGTCTCTAATTTCATATTGCATTCTGATCAAGTCACGTGTCATCTCTAAAGTTGCAACTTCTTAATTTGCAGATCAATACTTGTAATTCATTCTATTGTCACGATTTTACTCCTATTTCTCCGAACTATCCAAAGATGTGGACTGAGAACTGGCCTGGATGGTAATCATCAAAACATTCCTTACATGAAGCTGAATCAGTTTTTCCCTATAACAAGTTAAAAATGTACAATATGTTGTAAATCATGTACATTTCGGGTTTCTCAGGTTCAAGACATTTGGATCAAGAGATCCTCACAGGCCAGTTGAAGATGTTGCCTATGCAGTTGCCCTTTTCTATCAAAAAGGTGGCAGCTTACAGAACTATTACATGGTATTTTAGCTCTCATGTACTAACGTTTCTATGTAATAATGAAGAATGATCAGTCCTTAAGACTAGACTAACCCATGATATGTATTTGGCTTTGGTTTCAGTATCATGGAGGGACAAACTTTGGTCGGACTGCAGGAGGACCGTTTATCACTACAAGCTATGACTATGATGCACCAATTGATGAATATGGTTAGTACTTTGTTTGAAACTCCAACCATTTTGTCGTGGCACACTTCTTTTTATTAGCTTTTGCCGGTGATAAGCCTTCTTTTCTTGTTTCTCTTATTGGTTCAGGTTTAGCAAGGCTTCCAAAATGGGGGCATCTCAAGGAGCTGCATGAGGCTATTATGCAATGTGAGCAAGTCATGCTCAGCAGTGATCCTACACCGTTGAAACTTGGCTCATTGCAAGAGGTAATGATCTTCACTTGTTTGTTTCTCAAGTGCAAATTGAAACTTTGGTCTAAGCTATGCTCATTTTGTCCTTGTTTCTGCACAGGCTGATGTTTATACAGACTCTTCAGGAGGGTGTGTCGCGTTCCTTGCTAATACTGACGACAAAAATGATGCCACGGTGCAATTCAGGAATACCACTTATAATCTCCCAGCATGGTCTGTCAGCATTCTGCCTGACTGCAAGAACGTCGTCTTTAACACGGCAAAGGTTGGTTTACTGAATCCTGAAGATTCTAACAGCACATATTAAGCATTATTTTGAGAACAGAATCTTGATTTTAGCATTAAAAGGAAAAACCAATCATGGGTTTATTTTCTCTTCTTCAGTTTATGCCTTGAAGATCTGGCTTTTCAACACAATTAAACATCAAATCTCATGTCACTAAAAAGCTTCGTTCATAGATTTTTAAAAAGATATATCACAACAGTATCACTATCATTCTCCTTGGTCCATTTGGTTAACTGAAAGTCTAATCTATGATTAGAAGAAAAAAAATGACACAGAAGAACAAGGTATTCAACAATTATCTTTATACTGTTGGTTTATGTCTAATGCTATCCTATCATGGTTCACTTAACACAAGTTTTTAACAGGTTGGGTCGCAAAGTTCAGTAGTCGAAATGGTACCTGAGGCTCTACAGACATCATCAGCATTACCAGAAAGAGACTTAAAAGCTCTTCAATGGCAAGTGTTTGCTGAGAAACCGGGGCTTTGGGCACAACCTGATTTCACCAAGGCTAGTCTTGTGGATCACATAAATACAACAAAAGATACAACTGATTACCTTTGGTATACAACGAGGTTCGTATTTCGATTGAAGTATGCTTTGTTAAAGCAAAACAAGGTAAAACCAAAAAAAAGTTAGAAACTTTCAAAAAGGTCGAATTCACCTCTTTATCACTTGTGTTTCAGCATCAATGTCGATGAAAATGACGTATCCTTAAAACATGGAAGCCTGCCTACATTGTCAATCGAGTCCAAGGGCCACGGTGTCCATATTTTCATCAATCAGAAGTATCAAGGAAGTGGATACGGGAACGGGTCGGTCTTCTCTTTCAAATCTGAGACTCCTATTTCACTCAAGGCAGGGAAGAATGACATTGATCTTCTCGGCATAACAGTTGGCCTACAAGTTAGTCAGAGCACAATAAGAGTTTGTCAAGCTCATGATCAAACTTCTATTGCTCACAACTGGTTACTAAATGATCTTCTCCCTTTCCAGACTGCAGGACCGCACTACGAATGGATTGGAGCAGGCCTAACAAGTGTAAAGATCAATGGCTTGAGTGGTGGAATTGTCGACTTGTCTAATACGTCATGGGTGTACAAGGTAGCTCACTTCATCCCTACCATCTCAATTTTGTCCTGTTTTGAAGTAGAAAGATTGTTATATATCCATAATCCATTATTACTTTTTTGGTGTCACAGATTGGATTGCAAGGAGAACACTTAAATGTGTACAAGGGAGATGGTTTAAACAGTGCAAACTGGGTTTCAGCAATCGAATTACCGAAGCATCAGTCTCTGACGTGGTACAAAGTAAGCTCATTGAGAGTGAAACATGTTATATAATTGCCTGCTTGGCAACTTCTTGAGCCATTCTAGCAGCTTTTATGCTATGTGCTTAGTTTTGGCTAAACTTTGTAGGCTTTGATTGATCCTCCATCTGGGAACGAGCCTGTTGGGCTCGACATGATACACATGGGGAAAGGCCTAGCGTGGCTGAACGGAGAAGAGATAGGAAGATATTGGCCGAGGAAGAGCTCTAAAAAGGACAAGTGTGTCGATAAATGTGACTACAGAGGCAAATTTAACCCGGATAAGTGCGACACTGGCTGCGGGGACCCAACTCAAAGATGGTAAACCACACATACATCTTCACATCCACCAATCTTGATATAGAAAGCGAGAAAATAACAAAACCTTGTCATGCAAAAAAGAGTGCATCTTTAGAGATGTCAATCTTATTTAAGTAATTGGGTCAAATCAGGTACCATGTTCCGAGGTCGTGGTTCAAGCCTTCCGGTAACGTTCTTGTGATGTTTGAGGAAGTGGGTGGAGACCCGACCCAGATCAGATTCTCAAAGCGAATCGCCTCCAGATTCTGTGCATCCATGTCAGAGGACCACCCCTCATTTAACATCAAATCTTTGAGTTCAGCTTCAAGCAAGGATAGCAATGGCAGAGCTGCCACTGCACGCTTGAGCTGCCCTGAGAGAACCTCCATTTCAGCTGTCAAGTTTGCGAGTTTTGGCAACCCAATGGGATCTTGTGGGTCTTACAGCACTGGAGATTGCCATGATCCCAATTCTGCTTCAGTAGTTGAAAAGGTAAAAGATCAAACAGCACATTTTTGGCAACTAGGGTTTTGTGGGTGTTCTTAATGAGGTGCATTTCTTGTTGCTGTACAGGTTTGTTTGAACAGAAAGGAATGTGCCATTGAACTGAGCGACAAGTTTGACCACGGGTTGTGTAAAGGTACCGTTAGGCAACTTGTTGTCGAAGTCGAGTGCAGCTGAAGCAACTAGTGCAAACTATAGACAACAAGAAAGAACAAGAACTCAAAATGTCTTCAATTTTGTGAGTTTTATGGTCAAAGAATGAAAAAAGAGAAGAGTGCAAAGGGAAGAAAGAGTGAAATGTATCATAGATGTGTTTCATTTGTAATGTTCAGTGTACGTATGCATTTACATATGGAGAATTGGATTTGACCAAATAGGTCAATTCAATATCATCGATAAATTCTATGCGCACGCCCTTTTCTTTTCTCTTTTTTTTCCCCTTTTGGTACACACTTTGGTGCGCGGGGTACGCCTCTATCAGGCATACGATTATTCTAATAAAAAAACACAATTATTTTTCGGCGTATAGGTAAAATTGTCTTTCAACGCATAGGGTTCACACGTAACGTGTGGTTAAGTTTCATACGTTACGTGTGGTTATTTTAATATATTATAATGCTGTGAATGTTGTATAAATATTATTGTTTATTTTTAGTATTTATTTGTGTTTCAATGTTGTGTATGAATCATATTATAATGTTGTGTATGATTTGTAAATAGGCATTAGGGAAGGGTTATCTCCATTGTACAACTTTTATCTAATATTAATAAAAAAACAATATAAAATAATGAACCTAGAAGACAAAAACAAATTGTTCATTACGCTGGTTGACTATAACCACACTTAACACAAAATACAGGAAATAACAGAAGTTGTTTATAAACTTAGAAAAAATAAGAGAAAATATATGACATTACTTTAGCGTTTGAAGAAATTAGGATAGTCTCTGATAAACGTTCGCTTCATATGATATCTCTGGTTTGCGATGGTTTGGATGAAGATGTCATTCTTTGTTATAGTGTTTGGTTGCTACAAATATCATGAATCCATTAATATAAAAAATTAGGGTTAATAAATCGAAAGAAACTGGAAGAAGAAGCTTACCAAAAAATGTATTTTCGAGCGCCGCTTGTGTTGGAATTGTTGTAGTGAACAAACAACCTTAATGCTTCTTATATAGTGAAAAGACAATGTGTTTGACAGCTAATAATCAGCCTCAAAAAGAAGAAATCTGATTGACAGCTAATAACCAACTGTAGTATATAGCCATATACAACTGTAGTCATGAGCCTTTTATCCTAAACCCTATACCCTAAACCCTAAATCATAAACCTTAAACCCTAAATAATATACTCTAAATCCTAAATAATATACCCTATACCCTAAACCCTAAACACTCCCAAAAACCCTAACCCTTAACCATAACCCTGATGCCCACACGTTACGTGTGGATGATGCTCACACGTTACGTGTAGATGATGCTCACATGTAACGTGTGGTTCGGTCTATTGCAAAACGCATTGAATTAACCGTCTTGTCCTCACCTAACTGAATTAATGGTCCCCTTCATCTTCCCCGGCTAACCCACCATTTCGAGCCTAAACCTTCATTTGAAACACTCCAAAATTTGTTTTTACACTCTCAATTTATGCAAAAAAAATGGACAATACGAACAACAACGAGTATTGGAACAACAATGTCGAAGATATTCCACTTTTGAATGAGGTAATTTCCGTTATTTAAAGTTAAAATGAAGCATTTTTTTTTGTTTCAAACATGTTCAAAGTTTTTAGCTTTATGTTTAGGGTTTAGAAAACTAGACATTGTTTAGGGTTTAACCAAGATTCACATGCTAGATTTTGTAAGTTTTGAACTTGACTTTTATTGTTTAGGAATTACAAACAAAGTTTTAGATACTAGATTTTATTTCTAGGATTTAGGGTTTAGAATGCGAGATGCTCGTTACATTGAAGAACAGTTCCACGCGTTTTGTGACAAGATTGTTCACACGTAACGTGTGGGACTCTTCAACACGTAACGTGTGGGGATGTTCCACACGTTACGTGTGAAATATCCCCACACGTTACGTGTGAACCCACAACCAGATACTGGTTGTTAAGTCCCTTCTGTAAAATGGCACGGGTTAGTGCACGGTTTGTCACAAACCGTGTCATTTAGCAGAATCTGCTTTCTTAAAGGAAATTATGGTTTTACAGTTTATAATTAGTTCACTACTTGATGAGATGATTCCATGTGTATGCAGACGAACTATTATGTGTACGAGGGGTTAAACAATATTTCCCTCGATGACTGGAGCACCCCACAAAAGACATTTTCTGTTTGGGAAATACCTCATCAACCGCTGCCGGAATGGAACACAGATATACCATCCTTCTCACTTGGATCGTTTGACTATAGTGTTCCGCCTCCAGAAGCATCTTTATCTCATGCTACCCCACAATTTTGCTTTCCATCCCTACACACACAGCCTCAGTTTAGTGTTCCACCAGAAGAGGATGTTTTCGTCTCTGTTGATTATTCAAAGTTCTTCACAACTGATCAAATCTGGGAGTCTAGAGAAGAAGCATTTATGTGGGCGCGGGAGATTGCTATATGTCACAACTTCTGCATCAAAAAGTGGAGGAATAAACCTTCTACCCCTTCGGCCCTTGGGGGGACTTGGTTACCGTGTGATAGGCATGGACAAAACGTGCCTAAACAAGCTGACCAAGTGAGAGACATCACAAGGTCGAAGAAGTGTGGGTGTCCCTTTATGTTGAGGCTGAAAGAAGGGCCGAAGGGATCGTGGAAGATCAGTGTACAACATGGAACTCACAATCATGTGATAAAAGAGAATTTGTATGGTCATGCATTAGTTGGGCGATCAAGCGCTGAAGAGAAGGAGATTATTAGGGTGATGACAGTCATTCATTGCAAGCCTCAAAAGATTCATACTACAATCAGGTCGTCCCCAGGAAACTTGACTAAGATAAGATGAGATTTGTAACGAGGCGACTACGTAGATGCGTAACGTAGGGAGAAAATTGAGAGTGCAGCGGCGTAAATGGAGGAAGGAGGAGAACCTAAGGCTTTTAAAGCCGGGGAGGCGCCACACGTTACGTGTGGAGCCTGTTCCCACGTAACGTGTGGATTCTTCTCCCACGTAACGTGTGGCGCCTCCTGCCACGTTACGTGTGGAGCCTCTCCTCACGTAACGTGGCGACCCTATGCGCTGAAAGGCAAAATTGCCTATGCGCCGAATAGTAAGGGCCTAAAAAAAACATATCTAGATACGGCAATTGTGGGCATACCAGCACAAAAATTAAAATGAAACAAAATTGAAATGTGTATGAAGTTTCGATAGGGAGATCCCTTTTCGCCCTTCTTGTTTATTTTAGGATCTGAAATCTTTGCTAGAAAACTCCAAAATGTCGCAGATCGAACTCGAAATCCCCTTAGATTTCAAATCAAAAACAAGGAACACGAATCCCGTTTCTGGCCTTTGCGGATGACATTGTGATATTCTCAAAAGCTAAATAGGAGAACTGTAAAGAAATCAAAGATATTATTGATGACTACTGTAAGATCTCAGGACAAAAAGTAAATTTCCATAAATCGGCCTTTCAAGTTACAAAAAAGGTCAACAACCAAAAGAAACTAGCTCTACAAGGCATTCTAACAATCACAAACATGGTATCTCTCGAAAAATATCTGGGTTGCCCTATCATCAATGGTAGAGTTAACTCGAATACCTTTGCTGACCTTCTAGTTAGCACCCAACATCAATTATCTAAGTGGAAAGCAAATTCCTTTTCCCAAGCAGGAAGAACAACACTAATAAAAACTAATCTGGCTTCTAGACCAAATTATCTTATGCAAAGTTTCATGTTACATACACATACACACAATGAACTTGATAAACTAAACAGAAATTTTTTTTGGAACAAAGACAACTCTGATAAACCTCTTATAGGTTGGGAAAAAAATTGTAAACCAACTCATCAAGGAGGCCTTGGCTTGAGAAAAGCTAAAGACATGAACAGAGCCTTTCAATTCAAATTACTATGGAAAATCCTAGCTGAACCAAATAACTTCTGGGTGGGAGTTATTACGGATAAATACCTGAAAACGAACCATATACTTCATTACGAGAAAAAAGGAACCTGCTCTTGGCAATGGTCCAAAATAATTGAACTTATGCCTGAGTTCAAATCTGGACTAATTTGACAAGTTGGTAATGGAAAAACTATCAAATTCTGGACAGATAACTGGGTTCTGAACACCCCCTTATGTGATAACATAAACTCACAGCCAATCCTGAATAAGGATACCCTGGTAGCTGATTTTATGTTGCCAAATAAAACTTGGAATAAGGTCTTACTTGAACAATACATACCAAATGATTTAACCGAAAAAGTAACCTCGATCTCAATTCCCTTAAATGAGATCCATGATAGAATGTACTGAAAAACTAGCAAAAACGGCTGGTTCTCTACAAATTCTGCTATGGAACTAATTAACAAAAATAAGAACTACACTGCCTATGATTCCTCTTGGATCTGGAAAATGGACACGTATCCCAAAGTTAAAAACTTTGTCTGGAAAATAATGAAAAATGGAATCCCAACAAAAGCTAGATTAGCATAAAAAGGAGTAGCAACCCCCTCGGGTTGTATACGCTGCAATACTCAGTTGGAAGATTTAAACCACATCCTCTTCCAATACAAGCATACCTTAAAAACTATCAAAAAATTGAATCATGACACTTTTGGCATAATCATATCCCTAAACATAGGAAATAAAAAAAATTACTGAAATCATTGAAGAAATTCGACAAAAAACTGATAGATCACAATTCTCAGAACTAATGGTCTCTTGGTGGAGCATTTGGTTCTATAGAAACCAACTGAGCTTTGGTAGAGCAAATGATGATGTCGGACTCATTAAGGACGTACCAATGTACACTAAGAAACAAATTGAAAACTGGAATAAAACGAAAATCTAGAACTCGGACTGTCTTACAGAAGACAATAAAAAAACTTGTAAAATGAACATTGTAAAACGACCAATAAAGAAATGGAAAAAGCCTCTGGATAACATAATTAAAATCAACACAGATGGATCCACCAAAACCAATGGTGAATCTAGTTTTGGCTATATTTTCAAGAACAACAAGGGAAAACCACTTTTCCTCTATGGGGAGAAATGTGGTATTTCAACCCCGCTTAAAACAAAAACTCTGGCAGTACGAAATGCCTTGGTAAAGGCTTATGAATTAGGCATTACTAACATTCATCTTGAATGTGATAATCTTACCATCGTGAATGTCCTTAACCAAATCTGGCACTGCCCATGGGATATAGAAATGCTTATTTCTGATATCCTGTGTATTTTACAACTGTTTTCTTCAGTGCAGATTTCTCACGTCTTTCGAGAAACCAACGTAGTGGCCGATTTCATCGCGAAGAAGGTACAACAGGTTGCCTTGGAAGACTTTAGAGATTGTCTAGAATTTGTAATTCTCATCCGCAAGGATGCTATAGATTGAGAAACAGACTCTTTTGTGGTTTCCAATCTAATTTTTACCTTATCAAAAAAAAAAAATCCTGGAGCAAATTTGTAATATATTTTTATTTCATTTAAGCTCATATTGTTTTAAAATTAACCGATTGTCAATGAACTAAGATGATTTCTTTGACTCTTAATAAAATATTTTATGAGGCGGTTTCAGGTACAAATGCATGTTAATGTAAAAAGTGCGAAGTGTCTACAACCGTTAGATGTGTATCATGGACGGGTGAGATCAAAAGAAGAAAGAAAAAAAAAACTGAAGGGTGTGCGGCTTGTTCAACAACAAAAAATGGCATTTTTATAAATTTTGGTAAAAGACAAGTTTTCTTCCAAAAACACCATTTTTTACTTCTACTTTATCTGAACTCGATTTTCGCACAACTTTCTTTTCCTCTCCCTTTTCTCTCTCTCATACCTCCATTGTTGCACCTCCATCTTCCTCTTCCGAGATCTCTATTGAAGCTTCACCAAAAGCTTCAATATGGAGACCAATGGACCGCTCGACAATTAGTGGCGCAAAACAAGGTAGAAATTTGTCTTCTACTACTTCGTTTTTTTATTTTTAATGGTTTTAGTTTTGCGATTTGCTTGAAATAACTTGAATTTGTGTGAGTATAGATATTTTGGAGTTCATAGTCAAGTTGAAAAATCAAGAACTTGTAATGAACTAATGTGGGTGAAAAAATGCATTAATGTAGTATTTTTATGGACCATGTACATTGAATCTGATTTGTTACACAAACTTTGGGATTTCCTGGATTCAAATTATTCTAGTGTTTATTTGACGATAAATAGACTGTACGAATGATTGGGTTCATGTAAGGGTGTTCAAATCTTGCCTGGATCGGAAAACCGGACCGGTGAAATTACGGTCCGGTCTAGGTTTTTCCCTTAATCCGATTCCGGTCCAGTCCGGTCCAAACCCGAAAAAAAACCGGTCTGGACCGGTTGGACCGTTTTTTTTTAAATAAAATAATAATAATAATAATAAGTTAGGAGTTTAAATGTTATTTTTTTATAGATATTTTCCTTAAGTTAATAAGTTAGTAGTATAAATGTTTTTTCAGATATTAAATAAGAATTTGATAAAAAAATTTTAAAAAATAAATTACGGTCTAAATTCGGTCCGGTCCGGTCTTCGGTCCACACTTTTGAAAAAATCCGACCCGGTTTGGACCGGATGAACACCCCTAGGTTCATGTCTTAAGTATGAATGTTCATATATAATCGGCTAAGGTTTTAGTCATTTGAAAATGTTCATGTTTATTTCCATATTTTGTGCATCATAAAAAAAACTCAGCGTTCATGTGCTATATGTGAATGTTCATATCTAGTTTTCTAATGTTCATATTTAGTCTTTTGAAAATGCTTATGTGTTACATGCCCAAATAGTTGACTTTGTCAAAGTCTATTAGCTCAAATGGTAGAGCAATGTGTTAGTACACATGAATGTGAGTTCAAATTTCTCATAGGTTACATATTGTGTTTGTGAAAAGTGTCACTTCATGTCGCGTTCACGTATACCATGTTCAAGGTCATATATAATTCCTAAAAGTTCATATTTTTTGTATCATACTTTAAGAGCAATAGAAACCTAACGGTTCATATCTAGCATGTCAATGTTCCTATATAGTCATCTTATATTCATACTTATATTTCTGAAAACTTTATATTATTTTCCATACTTCGTGCACTATAGAAATAAAGTAGGGGTTCATATTTTACGTTTCAAGGTTCATATATAGTCATATCAGGTTCATATATAAACACGTCGATGTTCATATTAATCTAATGTGTTTCATTTTATTTTTTATCTTTATCATGACTTTCTCAGGTTCTTCTTGTCAAATGTCAAAAGAAAATGTTAAAACAAATTGGTTTATCCTCCTATAGGATATTCATGCATGTCCGACTCTCAATATCTCATTCAGGCATTTCATCGAACACCTTGTGGTCCAAAGAATAATCACTACAAGGAAAAGAATTGAATAGAACGAAAGCAAGGAGAAAGGGGTGAGGAAAAATTGAATAGAATGAAAGCAATGATGAAGACGAAGGCAAATTGAGTAGAACAAAAGGAAAGCCCCAAAAATTCCCTTTTGACCATGGAAGAATCACCAATTACCATTACAAATGGGAAAAATTTCAGAAAACAAAAGAAATGAAAAGAACTTGATTTGGACTGTACAAGAATCCACAAGAACAACCACGAATAAGGATGAGTCGATTGTAGATGAGCTTGAGAAAGACCGATAGCCATAGGAGAAGCAAAAAAAATCAAGCGATACAAGAAGAGAATAGGGATATCAGGTGTGTTTTGGGAGAGAATGATTTTAGGATATAAACTGACAAAAATACCCCTAATTCATTAAAGTATCCCTTGAATCCATTGTATAATAGCCACATGATGAAACTGATCTGACGGTCGTGGTCATTTCATACCTTTCACGGGAAACAGGTTTCGTATCTGATCCCACATCAATATTTTATTATTACATTTTGAACCTTAGGATATGTTTGATAAGAGGGATTGAGGTATAGGATTTGGGATTAGGAGGATTTAAGGAATTCAAATCGAATTATTATTGTTTGTTTGATGATTTTTGATTGGGGTTGGAAATCCCAAATCCTCTAGGAATGGGGTTGAGAGGACAAATCTACTCTTACAGTTCGTGTAAAAAGTATCCTTTACACCTTCAGAAAAATAAAAGATTAAAAGTGTAATTTCATCTGCTACTTTTTTGAAAATGTAATTCAATTTAATGTCAGACCTTTCTTCTTCTTTACGTGTTCATTTTCTTCTCTAAACTTGTGCTTTCTTTCTGCTACTTTTTTTTTACTGGAAACCATACTTGCCCATATTCAACCTTGTTAGCTTTTTTCCACTGTCAAAATTAGTGCCAATGCCAACACAATTTGGGTTTAATTTTTCAAGCGCCAATGTCAACACACTTTTCCCCTTATCTCATGCCCTAAATATCAACCATGAAAAAAGAAGGATCTTGCTCGGCTTTTTTAGTGCAATTTTGAGTTTCTTGCAACAGAATTTGGTTGTTTTCTGGGTAGGATTTTTGACGATGAGAATTCCAAATTCAAACACAGGGAAAATAAAGAGAGGGGTCTTCTTCTTTCGCTGAAAGCTCGCTCGATTTATGTCATGGTTTTGCTCTGAATTTGGATTTCTGAAGAGTTGTGATTTCGGAGGCGAAGAGGCCTTATTGGTCGTAGAGCGGGTGATCGTGATGTCAGCGACAGCGGTAGAGGGCGCCGCCTACGAGGCAGAGGTGGAAGAAAACAATGACTAAGATTCCAACGAAGACGAAGAAGAGGGAGAGGGAGATGAAGAAGACGAGCGTCATTATGAAGTCGGTGGAAGGAGGGGAGCTTTGGGTTAGGCTATGGCAGAATCTAAGTCAGTTACACATAGATTTTGGCTATTGGTGGCAGAACGATAGTGAAGGGTAGAGAAGTAATAAGATCTCAAATATTGGGTTATGGCGGTGGACGGGTGGGTTTACTTTTTTGGTTCTCTTGAGTGGCGTGAAAGAGGAGTGAGTAGAATGAAAAAATAAATTAATGAAGAAGCAAAATGAATAAAATTGGGAGGTTTTCCAACTAGGACATTGATACACCTTACAAAGTGTAGGATTTATCTCCAATAAATATTATATACGTGATATTTAATAATTTAAAATATTAAAAATATATTATCTTGACATCATATACCTTTTAGTCTAAAAGTATATAATGTCAATATAATATATTTTTAGTATTTTAAATCATTAAATGTCACGTGTATAACATTTATTGGAGATAAATCCTACACTTGCTTACACCAAGTGTAGGTGTATCACTGTCCTAGTTGGGAAATCTCTCAATTTTATTGGGTTTGGGTGTGTTGCAATAAAAGGTTGAAATATAGTAGTGGGTAGACTTAATTATGAATATTAGTTTTAATTCCAAAATTGTACCAAATGCACAACTTGAAATATAGGATTTGAAATTCATACCTCTCCAACCTTATACCTTAGCCCAATCCAAACCCAAGTTTCTACCAAACTCACCCTTAATACTTTATTTGAAAACCATATATAATAGTACAATATTTTATTAAGAGTCAAATAAACTTCACCGCACACGTATTGTGCAAATTCATATTGGAAAGATGACTTACTTTAACATGAACAAGATTATTTTCCAAGTTGTACTACATGCCTTGGTTCATTAATTATGTGCTCTCAACACTTATCTTATTTAATTTCAAAACACCACACCTTATCTTAAAACTTTTAACACATTCTCGAAAACCGAGATCAGAAAGGATGACTCATTTTCAACTCATACATTGCACTAGCTAGGTGTCTCGAACACTTCTCATTCCACTATGAATAAGAAACATGATCATGACAAAAAGTATTAGGACATTAATCCTCATAATACCAAATTATAAAGAGATTGTTACACCTCGCAAGGTCATAATATCTCTGACAAACATGATTATAAAATCCACACTTAACACACAAAGTCCATAATCAATATCTTCATTAAGACGATAACAATATTAATCATATATAACCAATACACTGATAATGACTATGAACCTAGATACAAAATTTATTTAAAGCACACAAGTGTTCCAAACATTTAATCAGGTTTTAGACATTATCCAATTAATTAACAATTAACTTTAATACTATTTGTCAGTCAAAGACGGACTGAAATGACAAGAGTAAACCACAACTTGCCTTATTTGCGAAGAACTTACGGATACAGCACGCACATGTTGACCATTGATCAGCGCTACTTTGTAGGGTTTAACTAGGGGTTGTTACCGGAGTTTTGAGTGTCATTTGTATGGATTTAGAGCACAACTGTGGAATATGGAGTTGAGGAGAAGAAGTATGGATATGGTGGTTTGGAGGAGCTTAAATGAAGACATCCAGAAAATGAGGAGAAGACCACTCGAGGAAGACGAAGAAAGAAGCCACACAAGCGAAGAAGGAGGTGTCGCGACCGCGGATGAGCACGAAGGGCGATCGCGGAGAAGTCGAGGCAACGGAGCAGAAAAGTCCATTTTCCGCGACCGCGGAAAAATCCTTCAGCGATGCGCCAGGTCGAGAGCGAGGTTGAATTTTTCGCGACCGCGGAATTCTTTTTGCGATCGCGAAAATGCACGGCAGCGAACCCGGAGTCCCACTCCGGAATTTTCGCCCGGAGTCTCACTCCGGAATTTTCGTCTGAAGTCTATTTTATTTTATTTCTTTTCTCTTTTATTTCTTTTATTCCGGTTAATTTAATTTAATTTATTTTTAGATTTTATTTTCTATCTTATGGAAATTAGGTTTAGCTAAGTCTATATATTCTTTCTTTAGAACATTAGTTTGGTAAGTTGGTTGCTCCCCAAGTTGGGTTCTACCTTTCTTCATCTTTTCCCTTTTCTTAGTTTAGTTCTTTGTTTTTTTTTTTGCTAGACAATTGAAGCCTTGGTTTGAATTTGATATTGAGATTATTCCTTTACTCTTTCTATGATTGTTTTAATTTTCTCTCGTGCTTAATCTCATTGATCGTATATCGATTCCCCTTGATTTGTTGATTAGGATACCAAATAGATTGTTAATAGTAGTTCCCTCTAACCTGACAACCTAGAGAAGATTAGTATTATGCTATTAGTTCCCATTTTCTATACAACCTGTTGAGATTGTTATTGATCATACTACTAAGGATTGGAGGAGACTGGTTGAGAATCTTGATCCCTTAGTTTGTGTAGAGAATTGATTGTATGTTAAATGTTGACGGGTTGTTGAGTATTGCATACACCTATCTATTCATGAATTCATTGCTGTTGTTAGATTTATCTTGATTGTTTAATAGTTAGGGTTATCAGGACTAATTGGACTGGTAACTAATTTAGAACATGGATTAGGACATCCATAAGGATTGAGAATTAGGAATAATCAATGATTGATCAACCAAACTAAAGGTGGATATTTGTCTGTCAAGCTTTCTATGTTTTATTTATTGTTTTCTTAGTTAGATTCATACAAAACCCCCCCTTTTGTCTTTGTTATAGATTGGTGAATAATTTTGCAAACATGATATATGACTTGATTCTCTGTGGAATTCGACACTTGCTTACCAGACTACATTAGTTAGGTTTTTAAGGATTATTTTGTTTAGGTGTCACGACAACGCCTATCAACCACCATGGATCCTTTTTTAGCACACCCCACTCACATCACAAACGACCACCATAGTGATGCACGTAGACCATCAAGCGTGCGAGACCAAGACAATGCTTGGTTGTTGAGTGTCGAGGCGACGCCAGCGCTCCCCGTATCTTAGTAGTCAATATTTTTCTTAGATACTTCATTATATTGTCACGATTTATATTAATTGTTTTAAATAATCACTAGTTTGATTTTTAAAAGTATTATTTAACTATAGAAATTTCTATATAATTTTTTCTAAATATAAAATTGATAAATACTTTATAATTATAAAAAGGAAAAGTGTCAGGTGCGAAAGACTCTTAAAATACAAAATACGAAAACTTTTTAGCCGTTCGATTTGCTCCAGCTTTTTATTTCATACATGCGCTTTTTTTTTCGCTCCATCCTTCTTTTTTTCGCTCAAGCTTTTCTAATTCTTTTTTGTTTGTTTTTTTGATGAATTTCACACACTATACTTGAATTTCACAATGTAATTTGATTGTTGTTTCATCTCTTGCACTTTCGTTCTATTCGCTTGCACTTATTCATTATTTTGATGTACTTTCTGTTCGCTTGCTTGCATTTTAAATATTTTCTAATCTCATATTTGCTTGCACTTTCTGTTCACTTGCTTGCACTTTACTCTGTATTTCCATGCACTTTCTTCCTATTGGCTTGCACTTTCTGTTGTTTAATCCCTTGCACTTTTTTTATTCATTTGCACTTTTGTTTAATAGCTTGCACTTTCGTTCTATTCGCTTGCACTTATTCGTTATTTTGATACACTTTCTGTTCGCTTGCTTGCATTTTAAATATTTTCTAATCTCATATTTGCTTGCACTTTCTGTTCACTTGCTTGCACTTTACTCTGTATTTTCATGCACTTTCTTCCTATTGGCTTGCACTTTCTGTTGTTTAATCCCTTGCACTTTTTTTTATTCATTTGCACTTCTGTTTTACAGCTTACACTTTTGTTCTATTTGCTTGCACTTATTCATTATTCTGATGTACTTTCTGTTCGCTTGCTTACATTTTAAATATTTTTTAATCTCATATTTGCTTGCACTTTCTGTTCACTTGCTTGCACTTTACTCTGTATTTCCCTGCACTTTCTTTCTATTGGCTTGCACTTTCTGTTGTTTAATCCCTTGAACCTATCATAATGTGCAAGCAAATAAACATAAAGTGCAAGCAAATAAACATAAAATGCATTCGAATATACACAATGTGCAAGAAGAAAATCATTGTTGGCAAGCATATAAGAATAAAATGCAAGCAAACAAACATAATGTGCATGCGAATATACACAACGTGCAACCAGATAAACAAAAGTGCAAGCAGGAAAACATAAAGTGCAAGCATATAAGAAAAAGTGCAAGCAAAAAAATATAAAGTGCAAGCAAATAAACACTAAGTGAAAGCGAACAAAAATAAAGTGCAAGCAAATAAACGTAAAATGCAAGCATATAAACATAAGGTGCATTTGAAGGCGAGCGAATAACACAATGAGCGAATAAAGCTCGTGTGAATAAATAAAGGTTCTTTTTCCTAGGCTGATGCTATATGCCCGACAAACTTTTCCTACTCGCACGACATTCTGTACGCTAGAAAATGGCGTACGCCATATTCTAGCGTACAGAATAAAATATGTATAAATTATAAGATTATATGTATTTTTTTTTTTTAAAGAAGTATAAATCTGTACGCCAGAATATGGCGTACGCCATATTCTAGCGTACAGAATAAAATATGTATAAATTATAAGATTATATGTATTTTGAACTTAAAAAAAAAAGTATAAATCTGTATGCCAAAATCTGGCGTACAGATTATAAAAAAAATTAAACTTTTTAATCATGTAGAGAATTTCAATACGAGTCCGTACATATAAAATTCGCCCAAAACGAACATCGTTTGCCCCTCCAAAAGCCCAAAACACGAAGCTTTCCTACCTATTTTTTTTATTTGGTGCCCGACATATAGCGCATTATAGTGAATTTTTTTGTATTTTTTTGAATTTTTCTACTATAATTTTGTATAAGATTTTAATACGAGTCCGTACATATAAAATTCATTCAAAACGGATATCGTTTTCCCCTCCAAAAACGATATTCAAAACGGATATCGTTTTCTCCTCCAAAAAGCCCTCTTTTGAGTTGGGGCTTAGACGGATATCGTTTTCCCCTCCAAAAAGCCCCTCCATTAAACCCCTCTTTTGAGTTAGGGCTTAAAGATGGGGCTTAAATGGGGGCTTTTTGAGTTTAAGCGTCCATTTAAGCCCCAACTCAAAAGAGGGGTTTAATGGAGGGACTTTTGATCCCAAATTATATTTATATTAAATTATAATTATGTCATTATATTAAGTTATCAAAATATCATTTATATTAAATTACTAAATATACCCTTTATATTAAATTATAAAAAAAATGAATTTATATTAAATTTCAATTACATGTTGCATTTTAGGTGAATTGAAAGAAAGGAAAAAAACCGCGGGCGCGGCCTTGGAAGAACTCAGCTAAGATGCCAAGAAGCAAAGCCGCGATCGTATATAAGTGTAACTATATGAAATATAATAAAATACTATAGTATATAACTGTAATTATGTGAAATATAATGAAATGATATAGTATATAAGTCTAAGTATACTAGATTTAATGAAATACTATAGTATATAAGTGTTATTATATGAAATATAATAAAATACTACAGTATATAAGTCTAAGTATACTAGATCTAATGAAATACTATAATACATAAGTGTAACTATATGAAATATAATGAAATACTATGGTACATAAGTGTAGCTATATGAAATATAATGAAATACTATAGTATATAAGTGTAACTATATGAAATATAATGAAATACTATAGTATATAAGTGTAACTATATGAAATATAATGAAATACTATAGTATATAAGTGTAACTATATGAAATTTAATAAAATAGTATAGTATATAAGTGTAACTATATGAAATATAATGAAATACTTATGGTACATAAGTGTAACTACATGAAATATAATGAAATACTATAGTATATAAGTGTAACTATATGAAATATAATGAAATACTATGATACATAAATGTAATTATATGAAATACTATGATACATAAGTATAACTATATGAAATTTAATGAAATACTATGGTATATAAGTATAACTATATGAAATTTAATGAAATACTATAGTATATAAGTGTAACTATATGAAGTTTAATGAAATACTATAGTATATAAGTATAACTATATGAAATATAATGAAATATTGTAGTATATAATGAAAATACTATAGTATATAATGAAATACTATAGTATATAAGTGTAACTATATGAAATTTAATGAAATACTATAGTATATAAGTATAAGTATATGAAATATAATGAAATACTATAGTATATAATGAAAATACTATAGTATATAAGTATAACTATATGAAATACTATAGTATATTAGTATATTCACATTAAATATAAAGGAAAACTATAATATATAAGTATAACTATATAGTAAACTTATATACTATAGTATTTCATTAGATCTAGTATACTTAGACTTATATACTATAGTATTTCATTACATCTAGTATACTTAGACTTATATATTATAGTATTTCATTATATTTCATATAGTTATACTTATATACTATGGTATTTTATTATATTTCATATAGTTACACTAATATACTATAGTATTTCATTATATTTCATATAGTTACACTTATATATTATAGTATTTCATTATATACTATAGTATTTCATTATATTTCATATACTATAGTACACTTATGTACTATCGTATTTTATTAGATCTAGTATACTTAGACTTATATATTATAGTATTTCATTAAATTTTATATAGTTACATTTATATACTATAGTATTTCATTATATTTCATATAGTTACACTTATGTATCATAGTATTTTATTATATTTCATATAGTTACATTTATATATTATAGTATTTCATTATATTTCATATAGTTACACTTATGTATCATAGTATTTCATTATATTTCATATAGTTACACTTATGTATTATAGTATTTCATTAGATCTAGTATACTTAGACTTATATACTATAGTATTTTATTATATTTCATATAGTTATACTTATATACTATAGTATTTCATTAAATCTAGTATACTTACACTTATATATACTATATCATTTCATTATATTTCATGTAGTTACACTGATATATTATAGTATTTTATTATATTTCATATAGTTACACTTATGTACCATAGTATTTCATTATATTTCATATAGTTATACTTATATACTATAGTATTTCATTAAACTTTATATAGTTACACTTATATACTATAGTATTTCATTAAATGTCATATAGTTATACTTATATATCATAGTATTTCATTATATTTCATATACTATAGTACACTTATGTACTATCGTATTTTATTAGATCTAGTATACTTAGACTTATATATTATAGTATTTCATTAAATTTTATATAGTTACATTTATATACTATAGTATTTCATTATATTTCATATAGTTACACTTATGTATCATAGTATTTTATTATATTTCATATAGTTACATTTATATACTATAGTATTTCATTATATTTCATATAGTTACACTTATATATTATAGTATTTCATTATATTCATATAGTTACACTTATATATTATAATATTTCATTATATTTCATATAGTTACACTTATGTACCATAGTATTTCATTATATTTCATATAGTTACACTTATGTATTATAGTATTTTATTAGATCTAGTATACTTAGACTTATATACTATAGTATTTCATTAAACCTAGTATACTTAGACTTATATATTATAGTGTTTCATTTAATCTAGTATACTTAGACTTATATACTATAGTATTTCATTAAATCTAGTATACTTAGACTTATATACTATATCATTTTATTATATTTCACATAGTTACAGTTATATACTATAGTATTTTATTATATTTCATATAGTTACACTTATATATGATTGCGACTTTGCTTCTTGGCATCTTAGTTGAGTTCTTCCAAGGCCACGCCCGCGTTTTTTTTCCTTTATTTCAATTCACCTAAAATGGAACATGTAATTGAAATTTAATATAAATTCAATTTTTTTATAATTTAATATAAAGGATATATTTAGTAATTTAATATAAATGATATTTTGATAACTTAATATAATGACATAATTATAATTTAATATAAATATAATTTGGGATCAAAAGCCCCTCCATTAAACCCTTCTTTTGAGTTTGGGCTTAAATGGACGCTTAAACTCAAAAAGCCCCCATTTAAGCCCCATCTTTAAGCCCTAACTCAAAAGAGGGGTTTAATGGAGGGGCTTTTTAGAGGGGAAAACGATATCCGTCTAAGCCCCAACTCAAAAGAGGGCTTTTTGGAGGGGAAAACGATATCCGTTTTGGATATCGTTTTTGGAGGGGAAAACGATATCCGTTTTGAATGAATTTTATATGTACGGACTCGTATTAAAATTTTATACAAAATTATAGTAGAAAAATTCAAAAAATACCAAAAAAATTCACTATATTGCGCTATATGTCGGGCACCAAATAAAAAAAATAGGTAGGAATGCTTCGTGTTTTGGGCTTTTGGATGGGCAAACGATGTCCGTTTTGGGCGAATTTTATATGTACGGATTCGTATTGAAATTCTCTACATGATTAAAACTTTAATTTTTTTTATAATATGTACGCCAGATTCTGGCGTACAGATTTATACTTATTTTTTTTAAAAAAAGTTCAAAATACGTATAATCTTATAATTTACGCATATTTTATTCTGTACGCTAGAATATGGCGTACGCCATATTCTGGCGTACAAATTTATACTTTTTTTTTTTTTTAAAAGTCAAAATACATATAATCTTATAATTTATACATATTTTATTCTGTACGCTAGAATATGACGTACACCATTTTCTAGCGTACAGAATGTCGTGCAAATAGGAAAATTTTGTCGGACATATAGTCGCCTCGTTTTCCTATTATCTCCAGTCATAGATCTGGCTATCGTGAACGTCTAAAAATCTTTCGTATTTTATATTTTAAGAGTCTTTCGCACCCGAATCGCATCCTTATAAAAATACGTTTCATACTCACCCAAATCCATACAAAACACGCACTAAGCCAGTGATGTTGTGAATTCATATTCTTTTGAGGCAATTTTTATACTGTAAATTCACATTTGTCCTACTAAAATACTTTGTTAAATTAATTAATAAAAGTGGCAAAGCTGGGCTGGGCTCCGTAAGTCCGGGCCGGAGCCAATAGCCCGCCCGAAAGCGGTTTTTTTTTTCGCCTGCAGAAACTGAAACTCCCTTTTTTTGGCAGAAACTCTATAGTCTACACCACAAGCCGTAGAAGAATAATTTTCATAAGCCCTCTCTCAATTCGTCTCTCTTCTTCTTTCCGAAGGCATCGACAATAATGTCTACACTTGAAATTGAAGCCAGAGAGTAAGCAATGCGCAGAATTTCTCCCCGTTAATGTTGATGTGTTTTCGGTTTATCTTCAATTTGAGCTTCAATCTGATTTTCTTACGCTCCGCAGTGTGATTAAGATAGTACTTCAATTCTGCAAAGAGAATTCGTTGCAGCAGACGTTCCAGACTCTACAGAACGAATGCCAGGTGTCTCTCAACACCGTCGACAGCCTCGAGACCTTCGTCTCCGATATCAACAGTGGGAGGTGGGATGCCATCTTGCCCCAGGTTGCTCAGCTCAAGCTTCCAAGGAAGGAACTTGAAGATTTATACGAGCAGGTTTTGTGGTTGTTTTTTTTCTCTTGGAAAAATGTTTATAGCTATCCAGTTGTTTGTTTCACTGGTAGACCGTTTATGGAGATGTACATTCTACATTCTACTGGAGTTGTGTTGAATCCTTTTTTTTTATGGGCTATTGTAATTTTATAGGCAAACTTATGGATGAAAACTGTTGTTTTAGCATTTCAATTTTCTAATGTTGGCCGTATATTATACCTTCTACTTTTCAAAGGTGTATTCAGCTGAGTGAATTGAGTCATGGCATACGTTTTTCACTATTTACTTTGTTGATTTATCTTTGTACTGTTGATTTGGGCTATTGCAGATTGTTCTAGAGATGATTGAACTACGTGAATTAGACACTGCACGTGCAATTCTGAGGCAAACTCAAGTTATGGGTGTGATGAAGCAAGAGCAGCCGGAACGATACCTCCGCCTAGAGCGTCTTCTTGTTCGGACTTATTTTGATCCACATGAGGTTCTAATGCTTATAAATCACTTCTCTCTTTCAATAAGCGCATCCCATATTCTTTTTTTATTAATTGTTGTTAATTGCATTTCATCATTGGATGCCATTTGGAAAAAAACTGAAAAATGGAAGCTAAAATATCTCTGTTGTATGCTTTAAAGAATGAACATGCTAAAAGGATTAGTACCAGAGAAAGATATCTGAAGAGGCCGAAAGGTGGTTAGAGTCCATTATTTGGGTTAAGCTTTATGTAATCAAATAGCTTAATACTTTCATGTGAATTCGAATGATTTTGCAATATTGAAATACAAATGTTGGATGGCTTGAGTAAATGTATCTTATAAGTAATAATGTGGGTTTTTCTGCTATAGTAGCCCATATTCTTTTTGCATACGAAGGTGTTATTGGGACAGTAGTTGGAAAGTTCTTAGGTGAGCTAGCTTAGTAGATAATGTTCTGCAAAATTGAATATCAAGAAGGTTCCATGAGAATCTAGCAGTCTCGAAGTTAATCGTTTTTTTTGTTTGATGCTGGTGTCTTTGTGGATATAATTGTCACAGAGTTTGTACACTCTCATGACTCATCTAGTCATCTTCGAATTTCTTCTTATAGGCTTATCAAGATTCTACAAAAGAAAAGCGTCGATCACAGATTGCCCAAGGTTAATAGGTTATTGCTCTTTATTTCCCATTTTTTATCCACATAGCTGTATTCACTCTCAACATTTATATGGACATCATCTTTTGTCCAAACTTTCTTAAACATGGTATTTCTTGTTGTGGACAGCTGTAGGTGCAGAAGTCTCTGTGGTGCCACCGTCAAGGTTAATGGCTTTAATTGGGCAAGCCTTGAAGTGGCAACAGCACCAAGGTCAACTTTATACAACATTACTCTATTTTGTCTATAAAGTACTATCAAGAATGTTCTGTTCAATAATATTTTCCTAGAATCACTAGTAATTCCCCTCCCCCCCCTGTTTTCCTCACTAAAAGTTTCATGGGAAAGCTGAATCATCTGCTTTTACTAGTTTATTGTCATATTGTGGAAGTGCAATGCGTGGAATTTGCTTCTTGTCTTTTTTCCTTCTCTATTGCAAATAAGGTACACCGAACTTTCTTTCCTTTTTTTGGGGTGTGAACAAAGCTCTAAGAGGTGTTTTAGAAAGTGGTTCAGATGCACTGTCCCAGTCAGCTTTGTTCATTTCTGGTGCATTTTTTAGAAAAGTGGATTTGAATTTAAGTATGGGCTTGTAATGGATGATATTCCAATAACGCACTTAGCAAAGATTGGTGAACAAAGCTCTTAGAGGTGTTTTAGAAAGTGGTTCAGATGCATTGCCCCAGTCAGGTTTGTTCATTTGTGGTGTATTTTTTAATGAGTGGATTTGAATTTTAGTATGGGTTGTAAACGTGTAATGGATGATATTCCAGTTACGCTCTTAGCAAAGGTTGGTTTCTGAATAATCCCTGTTTGACTACTTCAGGTTTACTTCCACCTGGAACACAGTTTGACTTATTCAGAGGAACTGCTGCGATGAAGCAAGATGTAGAAGATATGTATCCTACCACTCTTACGCATGCTATAAAGGTGAGGTGCCAAAAAAAAAGATAGTCTACTGTTAGTGTTTGATGATGAGTTGTTGGATGTTATGGTATTGGGTTTCGTGTGAGACACAAAGCATCATAGCACTTAATTACTTGTTCTAGGTAAGGCACTTTAGGCTCTTAGATGTTAGAAATCATTAACTTCCACTAGGAATTTTTTTTCCTTGTATGAATATGCATCAGAAATGTAATGTTGTATGTAGAATCTGAGTATTCTCTGAAAAATTCATTCAAAGAACATAATCAGTAGAAGTCATCCTCTCAAAAAGGCCTTAAGAATATTAAACTCTATCCTGGTTCGATAGGATCTTGGAAACTATTGACCAGATAGTATTTGTCATTGCTGACCAGTCGTCTTATTGTATCCTGGCCATCACTTGATGTCGTGTTCTTGTGCTGTAGTTTGGGAAAAACTGTCACCCAGAATGTTCCAGGTTCTCACCAGATGGGCAATTTCTTGTTTCATCCTCTGTTGATGGACTAATTGAGGTGAATTTCACGACAAATTTTAATTTCTTTATCAGCGTGATTTATGTACTATTTACCTATATTGTGAAGATTTCAGGTCTGGGACCATATTAGTGGGAAGCTGAAGAAAGACCTTCAGTACCAGGCGGATGTGAGTGTCTTATTTTGATCTCTTCTAGCACTAAAATAAAGTATTTAGCTCGTTTACTTACTTTCCTATCATACTGGATCCCTTCTCCTGCCTTATGTGGTTCTTCCTTTTCCCTGATGTTAACCACTTAACCTTGTCATGAAATGAATGATTATTAATGTCTCATTTATTTTATTGGCAGTCTTAACTGTTTAAAAAATCCTTTAATGCGCTTTCATTGATCATTTGCAGGAGGCGTTTATGATGCATGATGATGCTGTGCTTTGTGTTGATTTTAGCAGAGATTCTGAAATGCTTGTTTCTGGTTCCCAAGATGGAAAGATCAAAGTGAGGCTGGTTACATTTATTACCTTAAGTAAATTTAATCATTGCTGTCTATGGCCCTTGTGGTCATCTTGAGATTTGTTGAGGGCAAGTGCGTCCCAACAATCACATTTGGGATTTTATATACCCTCTTTCTCCTATATAGTTTTAGCAATTCATTCATTTCTTTTGTCAGTTCTAGCTAGCAACTCATTGATAGGATCTAAACACTCTTTTCCTCATACTCATTATATTAAAGGTTCCAATACATATATAATATTGGTGTCTGCCTGTCTGGGTAGATAAAAATTGTGAAATTTTTAAAGAAACTGGAAAAAATCCAAACAGAAAAAGAAAAGGAAAAATAAATAGGTGGAGGATGAGATATACGTGTGCTGTTAGTAGCAACTAGCAACAACCCCTCTATTCCTAAAGATATGAATTGGTTTTTTATAGTGTGGACATGCTAAGTCAGCACATAGATACTTGCAATGCCAATGCTCGCCAGTTCCACGTCCCAACATCAATTTGGCCCTTGAATCTCACCAAATCACCCAAAAAAGAAGTAGCAGAATATGGTGCAAAATGGTGAAATTTCTCTTTATTGACAATCTGCCAATGCTTTTGTAACTTATGAGAAAGTGTTTTAGGTGTGGCGTGTAAGGACAGGTCAGTGCCTGCGACGCTTTGAAAGAGCACATGGTCAGGAAGTCAGATCTTGAGTACGTCCTTCGATGGCACTGCAATATATCACTCCTTTGGATTCCATAAGCTGTCAAACGAACTGACTATGTCTTCTGATGAATGCAACTATCTTTGTTAGGCATGTATGACTGTCTTGCAGCTATATCTGTTTTCTCGGATTTGGTCTTGCCAATTATCGTGACTTGTAATAGCTGAGTTTGCTGTCATAATGCAGAATCCATGGTCTGAAGTCTGGGAAGTTACTCAAAGAATTTCGAGGTCAAACATCTTATGTGAATAATGCAATATTCACCAACGATTGTACAGTCAAGGTGAGTATTCTGACATTTGCTTACATGGCATCCGTTTTATGAGGTTTGATTATTTTGGCTATTCATTTAACAGGTTTGGGATTCCAAAACCACAGATTGTCTGGGTACATTGTTTTTTTCATGTATATATATATGGGGTATGGATAAATTGCTAATTCTCCTCTTCTAAGCTCACCCTCACCTCCAAAATATTTCTAGGGCGGTGACGCATCAGTCAACTCCGTTCATCTTTTTCCGAAAAATATGGATCATATTGTTGTTTGCAACAGGACATCGTCAATATACATAATGACCCTTCAAGGCCAGGTTCAGTACTTTCTGCGCCTTTTTCGTTCTATATTGCTTGATCATGTAAGCGTTTTTCTAGCTAGCATTTTCTGTTCGTTGGTATGATTTACAGGTCGTGAAGAGTTTCTCCTCTGGTAAAAGAGAAGGCGGAGACTTCGTTTCAGCCTGTTTATCACCTAAAGGGGAATGGATTTACTGTGTTGGGGAAGACAGGTACGATAGATATATCTAACAAATTAACCATCAATCACTCAATACGCTGTTATTGATTAGCCATCTCTAAGGAAAAACTTGTTTTTGCTGCAGGAACTTGTACTGCTTCAGTTACCAATCTGGAAAACTGGAGCATCTGATGAAGGTATTTTGGTTCCATAGCTCAAACTAACCCTGGACTTGTGTGGGGTTAAAAAGAAAGAGAAGAAACGGTCATGCTTACTCTGATTTTTTACTTGTATTTTTTGTTGGGCAGGTACATGACAAGGATGTTGTAGGGGTAACTCACCATCCCCACATACATATTAATAAAAATTATAATTTTTTAATATTATCAAAGTATTCGTTGAGACGAATTCTATAATATCCCACATTACTATGTTTTTTTTTATATATTAAAAAAAAATTTAAAAATTATTTTCAATTATAAATAGTATATAAAAGAGAAACAAATACATCAACGGAGGGAGCATAATTAATTTTCATTTGTAAGAGAAAAGAACCAAGTGAGACGCAAGCGCGTGAGCCGTGAGGGGACTTGCTGTCAATTAGTAGGGGCACTAGGTCCTTTACCTTATTGTGTGGTGTGGGAACGCAACACGCTAACACTCCCAAATATCCATTTAATTATCTTCAGTTGACCCTACGCATTTTGAACGTTTACTTCAACTCTCACTTTATTTGCTATCAAATCAAAATCACTCTTTAGTTTTCCAACAAATTACACAAAAACACTCTTAATTTTTTTACTTTTCAATAAACCGCCCTATAAAATAAAACTACACAAAATCAAAATCTTGATGTGTTTGAACTTTGAATTCCTTCATTTAATGCAATAAGTTATATTAACATGCATTAAAATTTAAATAGAAATCCAAATACAATCGTAATACCGTCTATTTTTAATTAAACTAATGAACTTGCCCCTGCTACACACATGCAATATGATTTTGTTTTATTAATATTTTATTTCTACTCTTTATATGAAGATTAAAAAATTATAATTGATTTTACGTGTGAATTAGTTTTAAAGTTTTACAAATCAATTCTACTATTCTAGTCATCTTTATAAAAAAAACTAACATGTGTTCCCGTACAAGGCACGGGTAAGACCATATATTTTAAGAATTAATTTAAATTTGTTTATAGTATATAAAATATAAAAGAAAATTATATAGGAAAATTAACATGATGTATTGGAAATATAATTTCTTGATTGGAATAATTTATAAGGTGTATTGTATGATGAAAATTGAAGGTAAATGTGTGAATTTATATTAATAGAGAAAATATAAATTAGGAATTTTATATAATTATTAAAAATAAAACTGCATATTGTATTCTTTATAATGGAGTTTACGGACAATCTATTCACCCTTATTAAATCATGAACACTAATTAGGTATGATAATAATATTTTTGGTAAGTGCATAATTATATGTATGTTGGTGGATGAACCGTATAATGTTAACTATTTACGGACTATCTATCTATATACATATCTTTATAATGGAGTTTACGGACCATTAACGTACATATTATATTATAGACACTAATTAAGTATGATAATAATGTTTTTGATAAGTGTAGAGTTAACATGTACAATGAGAAATATTTTGGGATGGTAATTTATGAAATTTGTATAAATAAAAGATAAAATAAATTATAAATAGAATAAGGGTGAATAGGTAAATGTACATAATTATTTGATGACGTGGCATACTTAGATGAACGACACGTAGGAGAGATAATTGCGGCTTTAGTAGTAGTATATAGATTATATTTCAAGAGTTTCTTTTTTATTTTATCATATGTGTATCAATATCACAAAAATGCACATAGGATAATGAGAGATTGTGCGCCAATGACTTACAAAATGAGTCTTCAATACATCTATTGGATTCAATTATTTGAGTAAATTGGGTTCGAATATAATGGTCAAGTACTTGTATAGTAAACTACATAAAGGAGAAATGTTTGTGTAGAAAAAATCATGGAATAATAAAACCAAGATGACAGGTTAATTTGTATCATTGTTTATAATTATTAATCATATATTGTATGATCTTGTTTATTTTAAGGGATTTTTTTCCCTCTAATTTCTCCTTTGAATTTAGCAAATGTCATTTCAATCTATTAGTTGAATTTATTATTGTAAGCTATAAAGCTATTAGGAAAGTGAAGTAATTATTTTTTTCCTTAAATGGGGAATAAATAAATTTCAATTGAATTCTTTTTTTTTTTTTGAAATTTCTCACAGATAGTGCATACAAAATTATATTTTCAATTTCATAATGTGAAAATTATCAAATTATACGATATATATATATTCTATCAAAAAATTGATGAAAAATACGTTAAAAAATACATCTAACTTGATTACAATCAACATCGTTCATACCGAAATTCATAGCACAAAAAATCGGAGATCGAGAAGAGAATAGTAATGATCCAATTCAAGTTTGAGCTATAGTCTCGGTTGTAGAGTACTTCTGGAAATAAGCATAAATAAGGATTAGTTTATTAAAATTAATCAGAAAATGGAGTACAAACTTGCCAAATGTTGGTTTATTCAGTAAAACATCAACAATTTGGACATGACTTTCAAATTAGAACAAAATATATGAAAATAGGAAGGAGAAGCAAAATGATGAATTCGAAAGGAACATGGGGCAAGAGATATGTCGATATGGGAATGGAGGGCATAGATGAAAAAATACTTCCCAGATTTATATGAAATATTATGCATTTGATTTGAAATTGTTCATGAATGTAATGGTGTCTAGAGATTCTCGTAACAATATACTATATAGTTATCAATCAATCTTATTAAATGGGCTAATATATAGAATGAAAACACATGAAGCGTTTTGAACATATGAACAAATTAAACTCTAGTATTTTAATCGATCAAAATGAAACGTTTTCTATCTAAATTATTAAGGACCGTTATTATTATTATCAACTAATTGATTATAGTACGTCTAATTCTAACCAATATTAAGTTGATTAAAAATTTCAATTATGTTTCTTGAACCGGACTTAGATATACTAACATATGATGAATGACCCAAACTTAGATATACAAACTTTGACCCAAAATGTGTCTTCATATTCTTCTATTGGATTCATCTATATGAAATGACTATTTTAATTTATGTCCTAATTGTTAATCATATATTGCATGATGTTGTTTATTCCGAGGCTTTAGTTAATTTTGAGCATTGTATATGTATAATATTATATATTATACTAACTGAAATAGTTTAATACTAACTAAAATTCTACTTTATAATTATGTTTGTAGTTTTTTGGCATACTGATTAAAATTGTTTAATTTATAGGCTAAGTAAATGATCATTCATTGCTAAAAAACTCTATTATATATAGATATACTAGAGGACATACCCGTGCTACGCACGGGTCATAGGTTATATATATATATTAATTTTATTAGTTTTTTCTGTTTTAAATGAGAAAAGAAATTAAAAAATTTATTTTAAATATTTTCAGCTTTAACAACACAAACATTCACATAAATTTGAATATTTTAGTATCGCATGTACACAAATAACAATTCACTTTTGTTCACCAAACTAAGCTGGAGAATTTGTCATTTTTATGGACAAAGACACACTTAAATGCTACTGTAGAGAATAAATAACAATTTAGAATATATTACCTTCTTATTTTGTCAATCACCGTGTTTAAAACGTTTTTAAGTAGATCAAACATCTTATCTGCAACTCTTAGATGGATCACAAATATCGTATGAAACTAAGAAATTTATTTACTCGTGATAGCATTGTCTCACTTTGATTGTACATAGTAATAATCTTTAGTAGGTCATGATCTATCATATTTGATTTTGTATGTCTTCATTTTGTCCACACCATTTACAAAATAATATATTTTTTTAGATATGATCATGCGTTTGAAAGGGTTATCGAACGGTTAAGTTATACGACAATTAATTGACATATAGAATGTTGTTAAGAAGTTATGATCATAGTTTTTATTAATTATATCTATTTATTAAAAGAGGTCATATGTTTCAAAAGTAACAAAGGAGTCACAAAGATAGAGGATATTACAAAAATCATTGATGATCAATTATGTATATATACAAATACAAACTTGTACTCCTATGGAGTATGTAGTAAATGGTGTGGACAAAATGAAGACATACGAATACAAAGTTGCTTAAGCTATTATTCAATGAATCTCTTATTTTGCATCAAAATTTTAGATAATTAAATAATATTTTGATATAAGTTAAATTTAACTTTTTTATAGTACATATATTGTAAAATAAAACTTCATTTGTAGTGGACAATACCATCGACCACGATAATCATATATATACTCATGATCTCAACTATTTCTGTCAATTTAGTAAATTAATTATAGTTATAGCATGTAGCCATGTAAATAATTCAGCGATGAGTTAAAACTTTCTCATTTACGGATATAAACATATTGTTCTTTTCTTTACTAATAGAAGTTTACCAATTTATCACATATACAACTTTCTGATATCGGTAGAAAATTACCTCAAGGAATGCAAAACCATCCAAAAATCTACATTTGACAAATGTATTTTTTTTAGTTTTAAAATTGTTAAAGAGTAGTAATAATTGGCTTAGTTATTATTATACAATAAATAAATAAAAAATTAAATATTATCACTGTGGCTTGAGGCTAAAGAATTTATGGGAAAAAAGTGTTTTGAAAAAAGAACGAAGCTAATAAAATAGCTTAAGCTTTCAATTTGGCTCATGTGAATGGGCATAGTAGTTCAAGAGGATTGTGATAATGTGCTCAAGAGATCGAGATTATACTTGCCACTGAACAAAATATCAACAAAAAAAATACACAAATATCAATTCAAATTCCAATTCATAAAATGAAAAACAACAAAACATACAAAATGTCAATTACAACTCATAAAATAGATACCATATAAAAATCTAATCCAAGCAATTATAGGAATAAGGTGTAAGAAAATCATAAGAAAATGGAGATGTGGATTGAGATATTTTATTTTTTGGAATGGATGTCTTGTATCCGTATGGCTTTTATATAGAGGTAAAATTTCTCTTTATGGTGACATTCATTTGTCATCTACATTAAACCAGACTCTAATCAATTAGGAGTTTGAAATATGAAAAGAAGAAGTTACGATCTATAATTTAAATGTGATTAATTGACATTAGAAACATGTAATGAAGATGTAACAGTCACAACAAATTATATTACTATAAATTAAAATGATGTTTTAATCTAATATTTTAAATGAATTCATTTCTTTAAAAAATGAAATAAATTTCCGTATAAAAGCTATATGCAAGTGAGTTTGAATGACCATGCAAGCGTTTTTAAATATAATTTTCCCCGTCAAAGTTGATGTCCAAGTGAGTTTGAATGACCCGAACGTTACTAAGGTTGACATAATTATCGTTGATATAAGTATATCACCAATTAGTATAATAAACTTTTCAATTTCTTGATGTTGTAATTCGATGGTAATTTTTTCATGTTCTATTCCTCTTCTTAATTACTTCTTCCAAAATGTATACTTTTATTGATAATATTTTTTCTTATGTGACACATTAATTATTATTTATTACAAACAATTTAATAGGGGAATATGTTACACATTTTCCAAATCAGTTACATTTCTAAGATAATGTTTGCGACAAACTTATTATGCAAAATAATCTTCTATTAACTTGGTTTTCTCCCTATATTGAATTTGATACTTGATGACAATTCGTTGATTTTAATTTTATATATTCTTCCAATTTACACAAAAACAATTGAAGGGTTTTAGAACTAAATTGGGTTTGTAACGTCAAAACTGAAAAGTAGTCGTTTAGAGTTATGAAAAAAAAACATTACAATAAGTATGAAAAATTCAATATATGCATTAAAATTAGGTGTTTAAGTTTGAATATTGGTAGTGGATTTGAAAGTTTTATGAAAATTATATTGGTCTGTTTTAACTTGAATGAGGTAAGTAGTATTGTAATTTTTAAGTGATTAGTTAAATTATTACATTAAAATATTTTGTAATTTAATCTTGATAAGGTGGATACTTGTTTTGGTACTCAAGTGGATACAATTTTTTATATTCAAATTATGTTATTTGTATTTGTAATGTCTTAATTTTGATATATTGTTTTACATTTAATTATGTATTTTTATGTTATATAGAGATTTTGATTTATATATGTAACTATGAGTAGTAAAAAAAGAAATTGTTTAGCTAGGCATGATGAAGGCCATAAAACAAATAAAAAAAATATTCTAATCGTGATTTGAATTTTTCAATTGTATTTACCAAACTACCTCAAATTGTATATTTTTTGGTAGAAATCTCACATTGTTTCCTTAGGTATAGAGAAGACAATAAATGTATTTGTATTTCTTTTTTAAGTTTGTTTTATCTTTTTTTGGTTTTTTAATGTTACTTTTAAGTTTACTATTGAGATAATTGTCAAGTACTATAGATTTTAGTGGCCGATTTAAAAAATTAAATAACTCCTTAGGTTTAGGAAAAAATATCAAAAATCAAATTGTTTCTAAGAAAATTTGAACTTTCAACCTTTTATTTTATGAAGTCCCTTCACTAAACCATTGAGATATAATAGAATATTTGACCTCTAGTGGAATGTAAAAATAAAATGAGATGAAATTTATGAGGCATTAAATGGACAAAAAGTCTACTTTATATATTTATAGATATATATATAGAGAGAGAGAGAAAAAAAATAACATGAATAAATTATACCAGACGAAAAAATGTATCAAAATTTAAATTCGAATCAAAATTATGATTTAAGTTATCAACGTAAAAAAAATTATGTACGTGATAACATTTCCATCTATGATATGAGTATTATAATGGTATTTATGCTGATAATGTTGGTTGTGGCATCGATTTAATAATTAAAAAGGTTTGTATATAAGAGAAGATATAGATTATAATGGAATGTAAATAATCGTATAGCCAATACTCTTTTTTGGAAATAAATTTGATTTTTCGTGTGATACTTTTAAGGTGTAAGTGAGTAAATATTTACCAAAAATCTTATATTTATACATATATATAATTAGAGAGATTATATTAGAATTAGGAGTATATCATTTTATATTTTATATGTTGTTATTTAGACAAAACTCTTTCTTCTATGTGTTGACTTTATGTGTGATACTTCATACTTCTAAGGTGTAGTCAAGAGGAGAGAGTAAAAAATCTATTTTATATTATATATAGATTCTTATTACATGTTAAGAATTTCCACATGAATAATGTTAGTTTTGGATTTTATCTACATTTGAATACTAATTTTGTATTAGTTCTACTCTATTTTTGTGATAAAATGTAGTTTTGTGATAAAATGAAGCCATGAGTAGATTTATTAAAAGAAAAGAAAAAATAAATTTTCTATCATTAAAAAGGATAAGCATTAATGGTCTAAAATTGCATTTTATATTATACTAGAATATATGCCCGTGCTACACACGAGTTTTTTTATTTTTTTTTCTAACATTTATATTAACTAAATAAATAAATTTTATTATTTGTTGTATACATGTTATGAATGTGATATGGTTATCCCAACCACCATTATTTTCAAAAAAAAATCTGTTAAAAGTTGAATAAAACTGGTCGATTTTAATACTATAGTTAAACATTCTTATGACTTTCCATAATACAATACACTTTTCTTATCTTATATTTGTTTTGATATCAATAATTAAAAAGAGTTTTATTATAAAACAGTTTTAACAATTTTGAACTAAAATATTTATATTTAATTTTATTTAGTATTCACCATTTTTGCGATTTTGTAGGTTTCTAGCTAATTTTAGATCAATTGATTTACCTCTTTTCATTTTTTATTAAATTTGTTTTTTGTTCTTTTAAACAATCAAGTAATCAATTGCAAAATATTTGAAAATACAATTGTTAATATATCACTATATAGTATATATTCTATGATAATTAAACGCACTTTATTATTTTTCAGTACTAATTTGTTATCTTGTCATCTTTTGATCAATTACCCATTAAGCTCAATGTTTGGGGTACTATGTCATATTTTATTCAAATATAATAAAAATTATAGGAAAATCCATGGTTTTACTTGGAAATTTGACTGAAACTTTATTAGGCAATCAACTGAATATGTAGCATACTTTTGCATTGCAAGACACAATTAGCTATCATGCTTATACGAACAATTGCCATCTTAACAAAGAAATTAAATCCTAGAGAAATAAACCCCAATTGCCAGCTTAACAAATGATTGATCATAAATTGATGAATGTCCATACGTATGGTCCATATCTATATTTTAAAAGAAAACAGCTCAAGCATTAAAGGCTAAAAATAGTTTCAAATTTCAATCCATGCATTCTCGTAAATATAAGTATGTTTAGGTTTTTTTGTTCAGAATATATAAGTATATAGGTGCATTACTATTTATAATACGGTTTGTCAAATGTGTGTCCATGGACACATGTTAAGAGCCTAAATTTTGAAACTTTTTCCAAAATATTTCCTAAAGTAGAAAGGGTGAACCCCTAGAAAAAAATTAAATTATTGTCTAAAAGGAATTGTTACTAAATTTTAGAAAAATCACGCGTTCAACGCGTTGAAAGAGGCCTTGTGCAACGCGTCATTGCTTCAACTACCAGACTTCACCAAGCACTTTGAAGTGGAATATGACGCGTCCAATGTGGGAATTGGTGGAGTCCTCCAGCAAGAGAAGAGGCCCATCGCGTTCTTCAGCGAGAAGCTCACAGGGGCAACTTTGAATTACCCCACCTACGACAAGGAGCTCTACGCTCTTGTTCGCGTACTCAAGACATGACAACACTACCTCTGGCCACGCGAGTTCGTGATCCACTCGGACCACGCAGCCATCAGCTATCTGAAGAGTCAAGCCCACCTCAGCCGCCGCCATGCTCGTTGGGTAGAATTCATGGAGATGTTTTCCTACGTCGTTGTGCATAAAAAAGGTAAGGAGAATGTGGTCGCCGACACCCTTTCTCGCATGTATGTTCTCCTTACTCATCTTCAATCTAAACTCATTGGCTTCGCGTTGATTAAAGATCTATATTTGATTGATCCATTCTTTAAGCCAATTGTAGAACACTGCCTTAGGGACCGCGAGTTTGAGACGTATTTCTTTCATGAGGGGTATCTTTACAAAGCCGGGCGCATGTGCATTCCTAGCTCACCCGTTAGGAAACTCCTCATCCAAAAAGCCCATGAAGGACGCGGTCATTTTAGGGTTACCAAGACTCTAGCTGCTCTTCGCGAGCATTTCTTTTGGCCGCGCATGACCACTCAGGTGACGCGATATTGCACAAATTGTGTCACGTGTCAACGCGCAAAATCTAGTTCCCATCCCTATGGTCTTTACACGCCATTACCCATTCCGTTAGGCCCTTGGGAAGATTTGTCCATGGACTTCATCACATGTTTGCCTCTCTCTCGTAAGGGTAAAGATTCAATCTTTGTAGTTGTGGACATGTTTTAAAAAATGACCCATTTCATCGCGTGTAAGACCACACATACTGCTAGTGAAATCTCCGTGTTGTTCTTTGACAACGTGGTCCGTTTACATGGGATACCTAGGTTTGTCGTGAGTGATCGCGATACAAAATTCGTTGGCCTTTTCTGGAGAACACTCTGGGGGAAGTTGGGTACCAAACTTTTGTTTTCAACTAGCTACCACCCACAAACAGATGGCCAAACTGAGGTGACCAATCAAACCCTAGGAGCCCTCCTTAGAACCATGCTCAAATCCAACCTAAAGCATTGGGAAGACTTACTTGCAATTGTTGAGTTTTCTTACAACAGGTCCAGGCACTCCGCGACAAAGCTCACTCCGTTTGAGGTGGTATATGGAAGAAACCCAATGACTCCGCTAGACATGCTGCCGCGGCCTCTGAAGGACAATGAGCACCCTAGCGTGGCCAACCGTGCCACGATGATCAAAGAACGCGGGAGCAGCTGGAACGCCGCGCTGATCAATATGCCACACAACACAACTGTGGGTGACGCCGCATTATATTTACCCCTGGGGACTTGGTATGGGTGCATCTTCGCAAAGGCCATTTTCCAGCTAAGCGAAAATCCAAGCTGGCCCAACGCGGGGATGGCCCTTTCCGTGTTGTGAAGTCCATTGGAGACAATGCATACGAGATCGAGCTCCCACCAGACTACGGTGTCCACGCGACCTTTAACGTTGCCGACTTGGAGCCATATGTGGAGCCAAAGTTCGATGATGGTGAAGCGGGGACACTTCACAGCCAAGTGGGAGAGGGTGATGCGCTCCTACCCACCATGACTGCCACAGAGGAAGATATGAGCATTCGCTCAGAAGGTCCAATAACAAGATCGCGTGCAAAAGCAATCGCCAACGCGACACAATCCATGGTTGTCTGCGTCGTCGCAAGCCAAGGGACGCAGGAGACCACATTCTCCCTCAGAAGCCTCCAACCAAGTCTAGAGAACGCGTTCTCTATCAAGATACTCTCCACGATCAAGTGAACGCGATCTTTCAGTGTTTTGTCATTTTAGAACATTAATGTTTAATTAGTTATTTCTTTTTGGGGCGTGTGTCCACGCGTGTCGCATGGGCTGGCCCATTTGGCGAAACTCGGACCATCTGAGTCCCGCTATGTCCTATAAAAGGTCATCTCGACTTTCTGTACTAGGTTACGCTTCATTTTAATCTAAGACTATTTGTCGGAAGCTTTTTCCTCAAATCTCTTAGATCAGCGTCACCTCAAACTCTTACTTCTCATCCCCATTCCTCCGCTGCGGACGCTACGGCCTCCACTCGATCCCCATCGAGTTTATCCAACTCCGTTGCTGACGCTACGGCCATTCACTCGATCTTTTCGAGTCTACCCCTCCGCTGCCGACGCTACGGCTTCGCTCATCTCTCGAGCCACCATCAACATCGCACTCCACTCATCCAACCACAAAAGCATCTCGCGCGACTTCCCACCAAGATCATCGATCCGGCATTCACAAGCAGAAATGCATCAGTGACTAGGCTCAATGGTGTGCCTGCATGGAGCGCAGCAACCTCACAAGTGTAGGCCTCCTCGGTGTCGCCCTTGAATCCTTCTTCGATTGTCTCAAGCGGCGCGTTCTCTTCCTCATAAGACTCATATCCTGCGAAAATGGTGGAGAAGAGGACCTTCTTGTTGTTTGGACAATCCCTTTGGTAATGGCCTCGCCCTCCACACTTGAAACATTCAAGGTCACGCGCGCGCCCAGTGCCCTGTGAGGAGCCCTTTGGTGTGGTTGCGTGAGCGGCATTGGGGTTGGACATCGCGGTCTTTCCTGTGAAAGGGGCGCGCACATTAGTACTAAGGGAAGGACCAGGGTTAGAATCATACTTGCTTTGGCCTGTTTGCCAAGAGGATTGCTTGCGACGCGCGAGCTGGTTGTAAAGCCGCATCTCCGTGTGGGTCAACGTGTTGAGATCCTTGATGGGCAAGATCTCAAGCTAGTCACGGATTGGGGCGTTCAAGCCACTTAGAAACTTCGTCCTCTGCGTGGACTGGGCGACGCTAATGCTTGCCTTGTAATACATGTCCTCCAATTGTGAAAAGAACTCCAGAGGCGTCTTGGTGCCTTGGCGAACCATGGCAATCTCCATACGCATATGGTTCCTATAGTCGGCTGGAACATACTTCTTTGTCATCACGTAGACAAGTTGGTGCCAATCTGTGATGGGCGCGAGATGGCGGCGAACACGATCATCCACGAACATGTGCCACCATACGCGTGCCGCGCCGCGGAAATGTAGGGTGGCCGCGAGAACATGCTCCTCAGGCGGCACGTGGCAATACCTCAACGTGTATTCTGTGGCATGCACCCATTCAAGAAATATAGCGGGATCATATTCATCCAAAAAGTGCTCAATTTTTACCTTTACTTCATGGTGTTGGTAGCGGGGCACGATCGGGGCTTGCGGGGGCGTGTAGGGGCGTGCGGTAGCAAACTGGGCTTCCATGTAAGGGTGTGCTGCAGGATGTGGAGTGCAGCCTAAGTGGAGAAGATCGCGGTCTGCTTGGACATTGCGAGGGGCGAACTCACCATGGAGCGCGTTGGCATCGTCTCGGCGTCGGCATCGCGGTTGGTCATCTCTCTCGCCGTGGTGACGATAGTCGCGCGGCTTGTCCTCGCGGCGCTGGCCGCGTGTGTCACGTTCCATGTGGCCCCTGAAATGCTGAGGTGGTTGGACCTAGAGCCGCAGTGGCGGAACTCAATCCGCCGGTCGTTCCTGCAACTCAATAGCATCACCAAGAGGGGGGGTGATAAGAACCGAGATCTATCATACCTGAGTCTCCGAATTCCTCATCGTCGAACTCCTGAAAGTCATCATGGATCGTCGGCGTCGTGGAGCCATAGCCATCGGAGCCATAGCGCGGTGTGCGCGCACTCTGGTGGGCAAGGTGGTCGCGGATGTCGAACGGTATGGGTGTCGGTGGAGGTGTCCTCAAGCGTGGTTCTTCGCGTTGTGGGCGTCGACTTGGTCGTCGCGGTGCACTAGCTTCTCGCGCGTTGTGGCGCGCTCTGTTGTCTCGCGGCATGGAGGGTGGTTCATCGCGTTGAACTTGCCTGGAGGCATACCTGTCATTGAAGTCATAAGGCTCATAATACTCACCGTGGGAGGCGATGTCGCGTTCTGATCCGCTGTTGTAACCAGCTGGTGTAGCGCACGACGCATAGTGTACGCGCTGCGACACATATCCTTGTCGACTCTCTATCACTGATTGAATCCGTTGGAGGCGTGGTTGGAGGTTGAGGGCATCAACCCCTTACCCTTGTCCACGCGTTGTTGGTTTGGGCCAACGTCAGGGGAGCGCGGTACGTTCGCCGCATCCATCGGGATCAATTGTGTCGGCGTGACCACCACGGGTGCGACGCGTTGCATGGCTTGCAGGTGAGCAGCTTGGCTTCTTAGCTCTTGTATCTCGCGTTGTTCAGCGGAGAGCTCCAGAATGGGATCTTCAAGGTTGGGGTCATGCTGGGGAACCAAGGAAGGGTTTGACGCGTTGTTGGGGTCGTTGTCGTCTCCTTGATTATGAGTCGGGGCCGTCATGCTTCCTATCACAATGTGACCAGACGTGGGAAGTAAAAACTAACAATAACAACAAAACCAATGAACCAAACAAGCACTTAACAAGGCACAAGTGTTCACTTAGGTAGGCTTGGACTTTAGGCCGTGAGGGCGGCTAAGGAAAACACAAAATAAGTATGATATGCAAGCACAAACTCAAACGAAACCAAGTAATTAAAGTCTTAACCTCTTACGTAAACACACAAGAACCAACCTTAAGGTGATAACCTAGACGGTGGAGGGGTTAAAGAAGATGAGCCAAGCCGTTGGTGGTAGAGGGTTGCCTTATTTTGGCTTTCCCTCTTTTAAAAAAAAATTAAGTCGAGTCTTTTTTTTTAATTCGACTTTGACTTTTGACTTTTGAATTTCAAATCCGAGATCTTAGTCTTTGACTTTTGATTGAAGATCGGATAAGAATAACACAAATAAAATGAAAATAAACGGCTTAGTAACTAAGGAAAGAAATCACTTGATTTTCGGTGATATGAGAGAGAAGATCTTCAAGATTTGTAACGGCCACAACAAGAAGATATGGCAAGATATGATATGCGAAATTCACGTAATCAATTAAGCAGATTAAGCAATCAATTTCGGAAGATTCTAAGCAAGCAAATCACACAAATTTCGGAGGGAATCAATCACGGATTCGGTCAAGGGCTTGCCTTGTGCAACCGATGGACATGCAAGGAAGAAAAGAGAAAAAAAATTGTGACAATGGCGGAAGCAAGATGATGAAAAAGAAAAATTGTGAACAAATGAACTTGACAAGCGACTTACAAGATCAAAGGCTTTGATGCCAGTTGATGCGTTCCTGTCTTCGGATGCCGGATCGAGATCTTGGTGGTGAGTCGCTAGGGTCGTATCCAAGTGGGGATGGGTGGAACGCAGTGTCTGTGACTGCACGCGAGCAAGCGAGCGCGGTGAAGATGATGATGCGATGAAGTGAATGTGACTCGCAACCTCAGGGTTAGGCGCGACGGGTGATGGCTCGGTGGATCGAGCGAGGCCATAGCGTCGGCAGCGGAGGGATAGACTCGGAGAATTCGAGTGGGGTGCTGTAGCGTCGGCGGCGGAGGAAGGGAGATGAGAAGTAAGAGGGGTGACGCTGATCTAAGAGATTGGAGGCAAAAGCTCTCGACAAATAGTCTTAGATTAAAATGTAGCGTAACCTAATACAGAAGGTTGAGATGGCCTTTTATAGGAGTAGCGGGACTCGGATGGGTCGAGTCTCGCTTAATGGGCTAGCCCACGCGACACGCGTAGAACACACACCCAAAAGAAATAACTGAAAATAATAATGTCAAAAATAACAAACAATCTCTAAATGAACGTGTTGCCAATGGTAGCGAGTACAATGAGAGGGAACGCGCTCTTTGGACTAGGCGCGATGAGTTTGAGGGATAACGCGTTCTCTGGCTTGCCTTGGCTAGCGATGATGCATGCGTTGAAGCATTGCGCGGCGTTTGCACGCGTTCTTGTCACGGTCCCTTCTGAGCGCAAGCTCATGGCTTCTTCTTCCTCTGTGGCTGTCATGGAGGGCAGGGTCGCATCACTTTTAGTGCTAGGACTAACCCAAGGGAACCCAACTTTGTTTGGGTGCCCAAGAACAAAACTTAGCTTGTTTTGTAGGTAGGTGTAAGGGAGCAGTCTAGGAAGATGCATTTCATGGAGATTAATCCCTCACAACCTATAGGAACAGTGAGTTGGAAACTCACTTGTGGTTTGGTAGGAAGTGCTGAAGCTTAGGGAGAGCGATTCCCAATTCAGAGAACACGAGACAACTAGTTCAGGGGGAACGATTCCCAGGAATGGTGAGGTCAAAGCGATTGGGAACTGTCCCATGGAACCAATGAATGAGATAAGTATCTTTTTTCACAAGCATGCATGTTTACTTCGTGTTTACTTCATGTTTATGTTGATCCCTTGGAATGTATCTAGGAATGAAGTTCTTATACTAACTTGTTTGGACTACTTGCATAAGTACCCCGATGATTGGCTAGAGAAGATGAGCTAACTAAGAAGGAATTGTTACCTCATGTTGCCATGTGTTATGTGATTTCGTTTTGATGTTTTATCCTCTGAGTTATTATTCATTCTTGTGTGTGTGAATGTATGATAGCATGATTCATGATTTAATGTCAACCGTTTGGTCAGCCTTTGTTAAGGTGGTCCCGGTGTTTGGTCCCACTGTTATGAGCCCTAGGTCAAACTATATCTAGTAAAACTTCAACTACAGTAATGAAATCATGACTGAAAACATAAGAAGACTGTTTAGGCGTGGTTTCGGTAGTAATTCCGGCCAGGTGATCCATAGCAATGAAAACATGTTCACCTTAGACCCTGATAATATAGAAGACTGGACTATTCCAGACAATTCTCAATCAATCTATAGAACCAGAATTTTAGATATGTTCCATGCATGTTGCATTAAACATCAAGAGGAAACCATTAGTCTGACTAAAGAACAACAGTCTTTGAAACTTCTCAATCCTTTAACCATCAAGAGCTACCTGAGAAAATGGTACAGATTCATGCATCTTGGATTAATCCAAATAGCATTAAAACCCTTACATAGAAAGAGATTTGATTCTCCTGTCTTTCTAGCTCTTAGAGATGACAGATTCATTACCTACAAAGACTCTATTTTAGCTTTAATTCAATCAAACATTTGCAATGGTCCGTTATTCTTCAACTGTTCTCCTAACTTCACAGTTGACATGACCGACCCTAGGATATGTCAAACTCTGATTTTAGACATCAAGATGCTCAATAATAACTGCAAGCAATTCACTAAGAACTTCGCGGTTATCTATAGACTCCATTTCAAGTTAATGAGTTCTTTGACAGACCCAAAGTGTACAATTTCTCCTCTACCACAAGGAGAAACCATCTTGCTTCAGCTTGAAGCAGAAAAGTCTTGTACCTTTACCCCAAAGACCATTAAATGGAAGGACATAACCATTCCTGAAACCTTAGAAGTCGAAAATGACAACCCTCCTAGGAATATGGAACAACAAGAGTTTTATCAAATTATAGAAGAAACTGATGGCAGGATTCTCATCAGATTTAATTCTACTAGAGAAACTTCTACTGATAGACCAACCTTTATTCCCGGGAGAAACTCTATCCATGACCCCTTCTATTCCATTAGAAGCAAGTTTTCAAGAGCCCTAAGAAATGATCATGTCAATTTTGAAGCTCCTTTACCTAGAGTCATCCCTCCAAATGATGTTGAGTCAACCGGTGGTCACTCACCAACCTCCAATGATATGCATAGCTATTCTACTATCAATGTATTATCTAAAGAAGATTTTACTATTGATAAAGAATATTTGAGAAAAGACTTTTACAGTTCCAAGAACGATAAGAAGAAAAAATGGTTTATGAGCATAGACAAAGTCTGTAGAGACCAAATCCAAAAAGAATATTATGAAGAGATGAATAAACTTCAAACCAATATATTCTTTTTTAAATGGTTCTCTATATACTTATCTAGAAAAGATATAGAAGACCCTTTCCATCTTTCTTATCTGGAAGTTCAGAATAGAATCACTAGAACCTGGAAGCACCATCCAACAGGTACTAGTACGTCGGTCCATCCACCTCTCAAAGGCATAATTCTCAGTGATGAGATAAAGGCCGAACCTTTCAAAAGGGGAAGATCTGATATTGACAATAGTCAGGTAAATCTTGGAGACATAAAAAAGATTTACAATCAGAATAATTACTCTAACCAGATTCTCCACACCATTGCCGAACAGATAGACCAAGTTCACTTGGGAATCGACAATGGATTTAATCCACCTAAATTTCCTAGGGATATTTCCAGACCACACTTTCAATCTGAAAGCATTCATAGCAATCTGTTGAGAAATATAAATCTCAATCCTCCCATAGTCTTGGAGAAAATCTCTCAAAGAATAGACGCAATCCAAGCCTCTACCTCTCAAAGACTCGATGCAATTCAAGCATCAAACTCTAGGATAACCCCTTCTACTCATTCCAATCCCGCAAATATAAACTGCTTAAAAGCAAAATGCAAAAGCAGTTGCAATGATGGGTCCAGCCTTGATCAAAGCAGTCCCAGTACTAAAGATACTAGTACTGAAAATGAGTCAGTTGAAGAAATTAATCACATAGAATCTGTCTTACCAGAGATCAATAAACTCAGAAAAAGAGGTAACAGATCTCAACACCATACCAAAAGGTTTGGTAATTCAGACACCAGAAGTTACTACAATAGACTCACTCCTCCTGATCTTCAGTATGAAGAAAGAGCAAAGTTTAGATCCACAGATTACAATGGCACATCCATCTACGAATGGAACATAGATGGTAAGTCAGAAGGAGAAATCATGAATACTCTCCAAGAAATGGGCATGGCCAAAGTTGCCTATAGAACCCAAAGTCAGTCAGACAAAACTGCAGCATGCCTTATAATCCAAGGATTCACAAGGCAATTAAAATACTGGTGGGATAACACTACCAATATTCAGCAAAAAATGGAGATCCTGGATGCAACCATCTCTACTGAAGATGAGACAGGTAGAATTACCACTGAGCAAAACGCCTCAGGTCAGCTTATCTATGCAATCAGCATGTATTTCGTGGGCAATCCCCAAGAAGAATTACAAGCTAATAAGATTACCTTGACCAACCTAAATTGTCCAACCTTAAGTGACTACAGGTGGTACAAAGATGTATTTTTAACCTATGTCCTTAAGAGACCAGACTGCAATGAATCTTTTTGGAAGGAAAGATTCGTTGCCGGCTTACCTTCCCTTTTCGCCAAACGTATCTCAACCAAGCTCAAAGAAACCATTGGAACAGAAGAAATTCCATGGAAAGATATTACTTATGGTCAGCTTGGAGCCTTTATTAAAAAGGAAGGTCTAGCATTATGCACTGAACTTCAAATTCAGGCAAAATACGGGGGGGGGGGGAGGGTAGATCCAGAAGAGAGATGAGAAACTTCTGCGAAGCCTTTGGAATGGAAAAGATCCAAGCCCCTTCAAGAGCTGACAGGGAAAAATTTCATAAAAAGAGAAATTTCTCTAGAACCTGGAAAAGCTCTAGAAAACATAGACCTAGCCAAACCAAGTTTGACAGATCCAATAGACCTAGTCTTAGTAAAAAGATCATCTGCTATAAGTGTCGCAAGCCAGGGCATAAAGCAAATAGTTGTCCTTTAAAGCAAAAGGTCAACGAGTTATTCAAGGATAACCCAGATCTTAGAGAAGGTCTAAAAATGATTCTTAATTTGTCTGATCATTCTGATGACGATGGAATCTACGAAGTAGACTACAGCTCCTCTGATTCAGAAAATAATCAACCACAGCAATGTTGCAATGTCATCACTAAAGCCGATAGAGATGAAGCTCTTTTCGAGCTTGTTAACCAAATTCCAGATCCACAAGTTAAACATGAATATTTCATGAAACTTAAGGACCTCATATTCAAAGAACAAAGAACCGCTTTCAACGAGCCTTTTAGCATTTCTAAACTCTTTGAGAACAGACCCTCTTCTAGCCTCTTTGGCTCACCAGTTACAACCAAAGACCTTCAGTCAGAGGTCAATAAACTCAAAAAGGAAATTAGAGATCTTCAAGAGTATGTCAGGCTTAAAGATCCTTTAGATCTTGAGATCGAAACTAGACTCGCTATACTTGAATCTAAAATTGACCCAAGTAGCAGTTCTAGCAGCAAACCTACTCATAGATCTCGAAGTAGTTCCAAACATTCTAAAACTACTTCCAAAAGCATTCAAGAAGACCCCTTTCCTGCCTATGACGATCTATTTCTTACAGTCCTAAACAAAATGAACTTTCAGAAATGGAATTGCCCTGTTAAGATTAAAATTGCCGATGAAGTTATCAACACTATCACTCTCATAGACAGTGGAGCTGACCTCAATTGCATCAGAGAAGGATTGGTTCCTTCCATCCATTTTGAAAAGACTAATGAAAGATTACACAATGCCAATGGCGTCCGTATGCAATTAAACTTTAAAATTCCCGAAGCGTCTGTCTGCAATAATGGATGGTGCCTCCTGAATTCTTTTGTTTTAGTCAAAGATCTATCCCAAGATGTTATTCTGGGATCTCTTTTCCTCACCCAAATCTATCCTTTCACCGTTGACCATAACGACATTCATGTAGACATCCTTGGCAAAAAATTAGATTTCAATTTTCTTGATCCCATCAAAAGCAGAGATCTTGATATCCTCCAATCTGTCTCAATCAAAAGGCAATTAAATCTCATTGATCACAAAAAGATTTTTATTAAAGATCTGACCGATGAAATTGCTTTCTTAAAGATTGAAGAAAAACTTCAAAGTCCTTATCTGCAAACCAAAATCCTTGATCTTGAAAAGCTTTTCAAATGCCAGGTTTGTTCTGACATCCCTAATGCTTTTTGGGATCGAAAGAAACATCAAGTCTCTCTTTCCTATGAAAAGACCTTTAGCGAAAAAGACATTCCTACCAAAGCCAGACCCATTCAAATGAATAGGGAACTATTAGAAGTCTGTAAAAAGGAAATAGACTCTTTATTAACCAAGCAGTTAATAAGGAAGTCCCAGTCTCCTTGGAGCTGTGCAGCCTTCTATGTTATGAATGCAGCAGAGAAAGAAAGAGGGATTCCCAGGTTGGTCATCAACTATAAACCCCTCAATAACGTCTTAACTACATCTCTGATTTCTTTCCTGGTCTCAGACAACTTTGCATACCTTTGTTTCTTAGACTTAAGAAGAATCCTCCTCCTTGGGGTATTAAGCAAACTGAAGTCGTCTGTATCATTAAGAAAGAGGTTAAAACCCTCCCTTGCATTGGTATCCCTCAACCAAAGGCTTTTATGATTGTGGAAACAGATGCCTCTGATATAGGTTTCAGTGGCATTCTAAAACAAAGATTAGAGACTAGCAGTCCTGAGCAACTTGTTAGATTTTACTTTGGTTGTTGGACTGGCCCCCAAAAGAACTATAGCACAGTAAAGAAAGAAATCCTTTCCATTGTAGCTTGCATTTCTAAATTTCAGGATGATTTGTACAATAAATCATTCCTTCTCAGAGTCAATTGCAAATCTGCCAAAGAAATTTTGCAGAAAGATGTTCAAAACATTGTTTCCAAACAAATTTTGCCAGATGGCAGGCAATCCTTTCGGTTTTCGATTTTGAAATAGAATTCATTAAAGGAGAGAAAAACTCCTTACCTGATTTCCTTACTAGAGAATTTTTGCAGGGTAAAACAGCAAATTAAAGAATTTTCAGAGGGAGAGTAAAAGTCAAAAACGGATACCCCTCTTCCGTCTATTTAAATGGCTCATTTCCCGCATTTCAAAGTCTTTCAAGACATCAAAAGACATTGCTACAATTATTATGGTGTTCCTTCTAGTCAAAAGGATTTCAAAAACATTTTAGCAACATCCTATGATTTTGAAGATGCAAAAACACTTGACCTTCACATTACAAGGATGACACTTCTCAGAAAGCAAAACGCAACAAATAGAAGGATTGCTTCGCAGGTAAAGATCCCGTACCACCCTTTCTAACCATATTATTTGCATTTTCAGGAATGGCGGGGAGAGGGAATCCCCCTCGAAAACAAACTCCTGCAGACTACCTTCCACAAAAAGTCCAAATACAGTACCTACTCAAAATCAATTCTCCTTGTTGTCTCAATTTCCTCTCCTCTCCTCTCAAATACTCAAAGTCCAAAGACCCCTCAAAAGAAAGAATCACAAAAGTCCAAAGTCTACCACAAATACATCATCAAACAGTCATCCCTTCAAGAAATATGTCTAACCAGAAAACTTGAGACCCATGAACCAAAATAATTCGATCCATTCATCAAAAGCCTCTTTACAAAAGACTTTCAATGGTTCCCCACAGAACCAGCAAAGACCCAGAAATTCTATGAATTCATCCTGATAGATTCCTTATCTGCCGAAATCTTTCATACAAAAGATGAAAAAGACCCAGACCTTATCCTCTTATCCAAATGTAAGATCCTAAAGGTAATCTCTCGAGAAGAGTGGGGTGATCCTAGCTTACAAAAACAATTCACCATTCCATTCTACCCAAAAGGATATTCCTATTTTGACTATCGTAAAGCATGGTAAAAAACCTTCCTTATAAGACCCTTCAACCATTCATGGTTCTTCTTCTTTGCAAAAAACTGCTCTGACAAAATTCCAATCTGGTTCTACTCTTGGTGGAACATTTTCGGCCCAGTCCCAGACATCTACCCAGAACCTGCAAAACAAGCCTTTGACTACTTCTGCAAACATTGTTTCTGGCCAGAATATGTCAAACTTGTCCAGTTCCATAAAAATACCGGAGTTGCCTGGATCCTCTGCTGGATCTATGACCTTCAACAAATTCTTCCTAAACCACTACTCTTATCCCTCTGCAGAAAATATAAGGTTAGATGGTGGGAAACGATTGACCTTGACTCCCTGACCATTGACAAGATAAAGCTCATTATCGAGTCAAAAAGGTCAACCCAAAGTCCACAAAAGACCCCAGTTGTCCACCCTACAGGCATTCCTGTAGCATCATCCTCTCAAGTCCCTTCACCATTCAATATGGCACAACAAAAAGAATGGCAAGAGTTTCAAGAATGGAAGAAATATCAAGAACTTTTGACTACCCAATCAGGCCATAAACAGAACAAATTCATTGTAATAAAAGAAGACCAAGAATTGTCCAAGACCGGTGCAAAGAAATCATGATTCGACAAAGTCCAAGAAGAAGAACAAGCCAGTTCTTCTAATCAAGCCCAAGATGAAGACTTTGACCCTTTTGAACAGTTCGCTCAAGACCCATATGAGTAAAGTCCAAGAAATACCAAGGCCAAAACTCTCTTCAAGCCCAGCAAGAAGTTCAGGCCCAATACAGCATAGACGTCGGCAGAAGATCCAAATCAACCAACAGACAAAGCTTATGGCCGACAAAGACCATCAGCAAAAGACAAAGACCACCCAGCAAAGCAAAACTCACGAGTAGGGGTAAGCAAATATATCCGATCCGGCTGATCCGATCCGAAAATCCGTCGATCCGTATCTTAAAAATCCGTATCCGAAAATATCCTTTAAGTTTTTATCCGTATCCGATCCGATCCGGGTGATTTTGCCGGATACTTGAACCGGATACGGATCGAGATATTTAGCTTACCGGATATCCGAAAATATCCGATACTATTCATATAATATTTATAATCATAAATTTGTTTATTATAACTAATATATTGAGTAATATATTAATAAATTTTACATCCTTAATCACATATTTATATTGTTGTCCAAGTAAAATATTGTAAATACATTTTCATATGAATAATAAGTGTGTATATAATTTAAATCGTACGAACAAATTAAGAAACAACCTACAAATTTTATTTCTTAATTTACAAATTTATTACTTTTGAATTTAAAAAATGAATATATTGATTTATTTTTAATAGATTTGTAGCAACCGGATAATTCGGATATCCGGCTTAGATATCCGATCCGATCCGGGTCCTTTTTACCGGATATCCGTTTCAAAACGGACCGGATACGGATCGGGGTTTTGTAAATTTTTTGAATCGGATATCCGGTATAACGGATCGGATCGATCCGTTTGCTCACCCCTACTCACGAGTCAACAGTAACAACGCACTACTCCCCTACTGTACACAAGAACAGCTGTACGGCACTGTAATAGTGTGTTTTCAATAGAATTTTAATTTCCTATATAAACCATAGTCTCTCGGTTGTAGAGAACACGCTTTTTAGAATCATTTTTCTCTTTCTTTTGTAATTAAAAAACCTCTGTATTCTGCTTCCCTGGATCCCGATCGGAGAACAAGACCAGGATCCAGTCTATCAATAAAAGTAAATTTTCTTATCTTTGTTATAGTCCCAGTCCATATTTATTTTTGTAATTTTTAATTCAGCTATTTTTCAGTTTTCAAACCCAGGCTCCGGTGAAACGGATGCTTACGGTGAAACGCGAGGAGAAATAAGAGCCAACCATTTGGGCACAATGGAAGGCTATGATGGAACATCCATCATAGCAAACATACACCCTCTCACACTCAATCATACCCTATGGTCAATATCTGATCATTGACCGGTCAAACTGACTTTTTGTCCAGTTTTTTTTTAAAATAATTTTATTCTTGTTTTTATATACATTTTCATCATAAAAGTGTTTCTAAAAAAATGAACAATTTTCTATTAAATTTGAACAATTGTATATTAAAATTTGAATAATTTTTTTTGAACAATACATAAAGTTGAACAATTATATCTGAAAAGTTGAACAATTGTATCTTAAAGCTGAACAATTTTATTTTTAAGGTTAGACGACTATTTCACTAAGCAAACTTTAGTTTTTTTTTCCCGGGCAATTTTTTTCCTTCCTTTTTTCTTGTTTTCCTACACGTTTTTATCATAAAATTGTAATTAAAAAAGTTGAACAATCCCCTATTAAACTTGAACAATTGTATGTTAAAAGTTGAATAATGTTTTTTAAACAATATATAAAGTTGAACAATTATACCAAAAAAGTTGCACATTTGTATCTTAAAGTTGAACAATTTTATTTTTATAGTTAGAAATTTGTTTTCACTATGCAACAGCCAGTTTTTTTTTTGGTCAATTTTCTTTTCAGGATAAAATATATATTTTTATTCTTGTTTTCCTACACGCTTTCCTCACAAAATTGTTTCTAAAAAATTGAACAATTCTCTCTTGAATTTGAACAATTGTATCTTACAAGCTGAACAACTTTTTTAACAATATATAAAGTTGAACAAATGAACCAGAAAAGTTGAACAATTTAAATTGCATGAAAATTCAAACTTATAACAAAAGATAGATTGAACAATACTTCATTAAAATTTTAACAATTGTCCAATAAATTAGAAGTTTTGTTTATAATGTACTATAAACATAATACAACTCAAAATGTTCAAAACATAAACCCTAAATGTGTAGGAAAATAAAATTAGTAAAGACGAAAAAAACGGCCAGGCCAAAAAAATTATTAAAAAAATAAAATTATTCAACATTAAGATACAATTGTTCAAATTTATATACTTAGCGAACACAATTGTCTAACTATAAAAATGAAATTGTTCAACTTTAAGATACACTTGTTCAACTTTTCAGATACAATTGTTCAACTTTAATATTGTTCAAGTTTTAATTGTTTAACTTTTAACATATAATTGTTCAACTTTAAGAACTAATTGTTCAATTTTTTTCATCAATAGTTTATAATGAAAACATGTAGAAAAACAAAAATAAAAAACCAAAGTAATAAAAAAAAGAAAAAAAATGGGTGTTAACTGGTCAACGGTCGGTCAACGCTGACCGTTGACCGGTCAACGGTCGGTCAATGCTGACTGTTGACCAAGATTGAGTGTGGTAGGTTGTATGGTAATATTAAAATGAATGGCCTAGAATGCTCATCACTTTTCACCCTAAGGGTGCTCCTCACATGAAGCTAATCCATATATATATAGAGAGTCAGACTCCGGTGAAACGGATGCTTACGGTGAAACGTGAGGAGGAATAAGAGCCAACCATTTGGGGACAATGAAAGGATATGATGGAACATCCATCATAGTAAACATACACCCTCTCACACTCAATCACACCCTATGGTCAATATCTGACCATTGACCGGTCAAACTCACTTTTTGTCCAGAATTTTTTTAATTTTTTTTTAAAAAAAATGCATTTTTTATTCTTGTTTTTATACACATTTTCATCATAAAAGTGTTTCTAAAAAAATGAACAATTTTCTATTAAATTTGAACAATTGTATATTAAAATTTGAACAATACATAAAGTTGAACAATCGTATCTAAAAAGTTGAACAATTGTATCTTAAAGTTGAACAATTTTACTTTTAATGTTAGACGACTATTTCACTAAGCAAAATTTTTTTTTTTTGGGCAATTTTTTTTTTCGGACAACTTTTTTTCCCGGGCAAATTTTTTCTTCCTTTTTTTCTAGTTTTTCTACACGTTTTTATCATAAATTTTTAATTAAAAAAAGTTGAACAACTCCCTATTAAACTTGAACAACTGTATGTTAAAAGTTGAACAATGTTTTTTAAACAATATATAAAGTTGAACAATTATACCAAAAAAGTTGAACAATTGTATCTTAAAGTTGAACAATTTTGTTTTTATAGTTAGACATCTGTTTTCACTATGCAACGGTCAGTTTTTTTTTTGGCCAATTTACTTTTCAGGATAAAATATATATTTTTATTCTTGTTTTCCTACACGCTTTCCTCATAAAATTGTTTCTAAAAAAGTTGAACAATTCTTTCTTGAATTTGAACAATTGTATCTTACAAGCTGAACAACATTTTTAACAATATATAAAGTTGAACAAATGAACCAGAAAAATTGAACAATTTAAATTGCATGAAAATTCAACTCAATAATACAACTCAAAATGTACTATAAACAATACTTCATTAAAATTTTAACATAAACCCTAAATTAGAAGTTTTGTTTATAATGTACTATAAATTAAAATTTTAACAACTCAAAATGAACAATACTTCATTAAAATTTTAGCAATTGTCCAATAAATTATAAGTTTTGTTTATAATGTACTATAAACATAATACAACTCAAAATGTTCAAAACATAAACCCTAAATCCTAAATGTGTAGGAAAATAAGAATAGTAAAGATGAAAAAAACGGCCAGCCCAAAAAATTATTAAAAAATAAAATTGTTCAACATTAAGATACAATTGTTCAAATTTATATATATATAGCAAAGACAATTGTCTAACTATAAAAATGAAACTGTTCAACTTTAAGATACAATTGTTTAACTTTTCAGATACGATTGTTCAATTTTAATATTGTTCAAGTTTTAATTGTTCAACTTTTAACATATAATTGTTCAACTTTAAGAACTAATTGTTCAATTTTTTCATCAATAGTTTATAATGGAAACATGTAGGAAAACAAAAAATCAAAGTAAAAAAAAAAAAAAACCTGGGTGTTGACCGTTAACCAAGATTGAATGTGATAGAGTATATGATAATATTAAAATAAATAATCTAGAATGCTCTTCACTTTTCACCCTAAGGGTGCTCCTAATATGAAGTTAATCATATATAGATATATATATAAATCTGATAAAAGAAACTCTTTTTATTTTATTATTCAAACCACCATTATATTTTCTTTTTTTTTGGGGGTCAAAACCATTTTTTTTCTTACATCTAATAATACTACCAAACTCAAAGTCCAAGTTGCCCAAAGCTACGGCCCCCACTGGACCCACACCCAATTTTCTGTTTGTTTTAAAATTCATTTTTGTTTGTGTGTACTATTATGCTGGTTTGATGATTGAAGCAACCCCCAACTCCACCTCCACCTCCACCTCAACCATGATTGAGATTTGAGACCTCCGAAAACCACCAGCAGCAGCAGCAGCAGCACTACCACCGGCTGCGCCGCCCACTATCTGAAGTGGGTTCCTTGCAAAAATATCCTCCAATTAAAATACCCATCGAAAAGCACAAGAAGAAGGGGAAGCAAAGAAAGAAAAATAGAGAGAGAGGCTGAATATTCAAACATGGAAGCCGAAGTTTCCCTGTAAGTTTCTTCTCACCCCCCAAACCCAACCCAGAATATGAATTCTGACCAAAACTTTCCCCCTTTTTTTATTTTATCTTTTTTTCATAACTACTTGCTACTCATCTTGGAAAATTTTGCCTGCTTTCAAAACTTGAAAAGCCTATCTAATCTATCATTACTATTATTAATCCCTAATTTCAAGTCACTAGACAGAGCTCACCAAATCTCAAGAAAACCAATCTTTGATTTTGGGTGTTGACTTTCGTTGCTCAATTCGTATTGCAAATGAAATTGGTGCAGGTTTGAGACAAGTGAAACCATGGCGAGTTTCCTGGGGTCCTCCGGCCTTTTGATGGACTCCTGGAGGCTCTGCAGCACCGCCAACGCCACCCTGGCGCCGCCATCCGGGCCGGGCTTCTTCGTCACCAAAGTGGGGCCCGTCGGGTACATAGCCTTCTCCGGTGCCCAGATCATCTCCGGGTCGGATCTCTATGTGGAGGATCTTGTGCCGGTAAAGGGAGTTGGCGGCGGGATCTTCACGGCGTTAGATTGTCACGGCGCAGGTGACGGAGATGAGGAGGAAGAGCCTGTTATGGTGCACAAAGGGCTGTTACATCTGTTTCTCAACATCTATTCAAATCCCAATTTCCAGATCCAAGTAAGCTTCAATTAATTAATTTTTCAATGTGTAATTCGGATCGATCTACTCCGTATTAATTATTTTTGAGTTCGTAACAACTAACAAGTTGTTGTATGACTAATTTACTAGGAATGGTTTCTTCACAACCAGATTTTTTTAATTAATTTTTTTCTCTGGATTTATGGGTAAATTGACTAGGTGCAGAATTGAAGTCATGATAAAGGTAAATAAAGTTCTTAATGTCACCCTTCACAATGTTATCTTGAATCATGTAATAATGGGTAGATTAACTGAATCTTGTGTAATGGTTATCTAGAATCATCATGTTAGTTTTAATTAGTAATTTGTGGGTAATTGGTTCAATCATATGCATCAGCATATATGTCACCTTCACAAAAGAGAAAGGCATATTCTTTTTAGTGGGATGGCCTAGTGCTAGTGTACCAGTAGATGCATTTTGTCTAACCTTTCAGCACATACATTCACACCAAAATAAAGCAAAAAGGTTAGAAAGAGAGATATCAAATCAAGGTTTAACCACATGGCTAGTCAAAAGAATCACGCTTAATTAACAAACACATTACACAACAGTATGATGGACTAAAAACTTGGAATTTAGTGAAGATAACTTAGCAAAGCTACTAACTGAGTTCTAAATGTGATATACAAGACAACATTTGACTAAGATGACCCAATTTCAGGTGAAGGCAATCATGGAGCAAAGCAAGTCGATTGTACTGACAGGGCACTCCATTGGAGGATCCATTGCTTCTTTGATGGCTTTATCATGGCTGTGCTATCTGGATACGGTTCCTCCGCCTCCAGCAACGCAAATCCTCTGCATCACGTTCGGTTCCCCTCTTCTCGGCAACAAGTCCCTCTCCAGAGCTCTCCTCAGGCAGAGATGGGCGGGTAGCTTCTGCCACGTCGTCTCCAAACACGACATCGTCCCGAGGCTTCTCTTTGCTCCGCTCGGCTCCTTCAACGCCCAGCTGCATTGCCTTCTGCACTACTGGCAACTCTCCATCACGTCTCCTCGTTTCGGGTCGGCTGCTTTTCAGATACCGGACGAGGACAAATCCCGGCTGCTTGGGATCGTCCTGGCTTACACCGAGAGCCAGGCGAATGCGCCGGAGGAGCCCGGGAGGGGCTCGTTCTGGCCCTGTGGGAGCTACGTGTTCTGCTCGGAGGAAGGGGCCATTTGCGTTGATAATGCGGCTGCGGTGGTGAAGCTGTTGCATCTGATGCTGGCTACCGCTACTCCAATGTCGTGTGTGGAGGATCACCTCAAGTATGGAGAGCATGTGGAGAGAGTGTCTTTGCAGTTCTTGCATAGCAAGGACGTCGTTCGGGGGAACCTTCCGGAGCCTAGCTATGAAGCCGGGATGCTTATGGCATTGGAGTCAATGGGATTGGATAGCCAGGTACACAAAATCACAATATATTAGCCTCTTTTAACATCCATATTTTGTTAGTTATTCAACATACACAAGTACTAGTCTTGAATTGTACTACTAAAGCTTTAGTAAGTCTTAGTCTTGAATTGTACTACTAAAGTATGAGCAACATGTGACTTTGCTTATAATTAAGTGGTACTTTCCTTGCAGGAATCGATTTCAGAGTCGGCAATAGACTGTCTGAAAATGGCGAAACAGATGGGCCTGACACCCAACCCGAACAGCGCGAAACTGGCCATCAGTCTCTCGAGGATAACTCCGTACCGAGCCCAAATCGAATGGTACAAAGCGTCGTGCGACAAGTCGGACGATCAAATGGGGTACTACGACTCGTTCAAGCAAAGGCAGGCGTCGAAGCGCGACTCCCAAGTGAACATGTTCAGGCTGAAGCTGGCGACGTTCTGGAACGGGGTGATAGCCATGATGGACGACAACAAGCTCCCGCACGACTTCCACACGCGCGCAAAGTGGGTGAATGCCTCGCACTTCTACCAGCTGCTGGTGGAGCCGCTGGACATCGCGGAGTACTACCGGAGCGGGGCCCACCTGAGCAGAGGCCACTACCTGGAGCACGGGAGGGAAAGGCGGCACCAGATCATCGACAAGTGGTGGCGCGGGAGGAAGCTGGCCAGCGGGAGTAGCAGGGAAGGGGTTGCTGCGAAGAGGAGCAAGTTCGCGGGGCGGACGGAGGACTCGTGCTTCTGGGCGAAGCTGGAGGAGGCGAGGGAGCTGCTCGAGAAGGTTAGCAGGGAGAGGAGCTCGGCCGAGCTGTGGATGGGGATCGAGTCGTTCGAGCGGTATTCGAGGGAGATGGTCGAGAGTAAGGAGGTTTCCAAGGATGTTCTGGCAAAGAACTCAAGCTACAGTTTGTGGGTGGAGGAGTTGGGGGAGTTGAGATCACAGGCTCAGCAGTTCCCTTCCCGGGTTCCGGGTTTCTTGGATGGTAAAATCGTCCCGTGATTATCATCATAAGTAGCTGCAGAATGAAGAAAGATGTTGTGTTTGGATTTCAATCTGTATCTGTATCTGTACCGTAGAGACCAGGCCACTAAGATAGAATGGAAATGGCATAAAAATGCGTGTGTATATATATATATATATAGCTTAAGACGTTTCATGTAGCTTTTATCGATTTTTTTCTCAAAATGGGCACTTTTTTTTAAATTTATTCCGATTATAGGCTTTGAACGAAACTTATTACGAGAATAGACTGGCTGAGGGAGGGTTGGGATAAGTCGTTGTACGGACAAGCGACTCACCTGAATAAAGTCGTTGTACGGACATGCGACTCTACCCGAACCACTATGTTTTTTTGTTTTTTTTTTTAAAAAGGAAGAGTCGCTGACTCATATATAAAAAAAAATTATTTTTTTTTTCTGCGAGGGACAAAAAATAAAAATAAAAATTGAGTCGCTGTATAGTGTCGCGACTCATATATAATTTTTTTTACTTTTTTTTGTTACCATATATAAGTTAAATACTAAAAAAATAAATTATATGAGTCGCTGTATTGTGCAGTGACTCGATTTTTTTTTTTTTAGAAAATTAATTATTTGATATAGTTTTTACTCATTTGAAGGAGTCTATTTTGCGCAGCTCGTTGATGAATCAAATGAGGTCCAAATGGGATATGATCAGCGGCTATGGGTTCGTGTCGTTGCAAGAATTCATCGAATGTGAGTCGCAGAAGCTGTACCCTTTCTCTGGAAGCACGCGGGTCGCGCGAACATGGTTCAAGGGTGCTTTGTTTTATGTATTTCCAGCATGCGCCTTGAACCATGTTCGCGCGACCCGCGTGCTTCCAGAGAAAGGGTACAGCTTTTGCGACTCACATTCGATGAATCCTTGCAACGACACGAACCCATAGCCGCTGATCATATCCCATTTGGACCTCATTTGATCCATCAACGAGCTGCGCAAAGTAGACTCCTTCAAAGGAGTACAAACTACATCAAATAATTATCCTAAAAAAAACAATTTTTCACTGCACAATGTAGCGACTCATATATATATATATTTTTTACTTTTTTAGTATTTAACTTATGTTCACGCAGAAAAAAATGATAACAATTTTTTTATATATGAGTCGCTGCATAGTACAACGACTCTTTATTTAAAAAAAAATTTAAAAAACATAGTGGTTCGGGTAGAGTCGTAGATCGGTACAGCGACTTTATTCAGGTGAGTCGTTTGTCCGTACAGCGACTTACCCCAATTCTCCCTCAGTCAGCCTATTCTCGTAATAAGTTTAGTTTCAAGCCTATAACCGGAATAAATTTTAAAAAAATCCCCATTTTGAAAAAAATTTAGCTTTTATCCCATCTTTTTCCAATATATCAATCGTGAATTTGACTAAGCCAGGGTTAGTGTATGGATTTACCTTTGCACAAAAGTACTAGTGAGTTTTGGAATCAACAAAAGCTAGTGTACTCCAGTTTGCAAGTGTCTTTTTATAATAAATCAACCCAAAATAGTTAGGTGATCAGTTGACTTTAAAATATACTTGTAGTGTGGTCCTTATTTTGATGAGTTTATTTTAAAATATGTTATATTTTGATAATCATTTTAATTTAAAATATTGAACATTTTTCAAATAACACGTGAAAAAAGATATCTTCCAAAATGTGATTTTAGTCTTGATGGAAAGTGCACAAAACAAGCTTAAATGTTGAGATATTATCCCACGTCAGATTATCAGAACTAAATTATCTAATATATTTAATAGATTATTTCTCCTATTACCAATTAATTTTAAAATTTAATTTAACCGGACTTATGTACATACGCGCTCTTACACACATGATCTTCAATCAACCTATCTACTAATGGTCCACGGACTTAACATCAAAGTAAGATTTTCAGTATGATAAATAGAGTATCTTTTCTTATGGATGCTAATAGGGCCGTGAATCATATAGCCTCTATAGTAGACCTATATAAGTCTGGATTAGTCCGACCGGTCCGCCCGCCCAGTTAAAAAACCGGGCCTGGACAATAATATTGACCCGGTCGGGCCGGACCAGCCCGGTATAGTAACGGGTCGGGCACGGACGGTCCTCTAGGCCCGATCGGGCCTAGAAGCCCGGGCCGGTATCCGTTACTGTTTATATAATTAATATTTGTTTATAATTATATTTATAATTTTATATATATATTTATAATTATATATATATTTATAATTACTGTTTATAATTTTATATATATATATTTATAATTTTACCCGACCGGACCAGCCCACCAGATAACCCGACCCGGTTGACCGGACTAAGTCCGACCCGGTCAACCGGGCAAAAAAAAAAAAATCCGATCCGAACCCGGATTTGTACATGTCTACTCCATAGCTATTGATTTTCATATTTCTAGTCATTTGCTTGATTGTATTTTAAATATTATTAAAAAGAATGTAAGGGGTGTCGTTATATCCCACCTTATTCCAATTTAGTCCTTTAATATTTTTTGCGCTAGAGTTTCGTATTTTCTTTAACAAAAAAGAAATTTTTTTTATTATAGATTTACAGTGCTATGAGTCTATGACTCGTTCAATTCGATCGGCTAGTAACAATCCACCGTTAATATCACTTTAACCTTGTAAATTGGGCATCTTTAAAATCTAAAAGAGTCGATCTTAAGGGTTTTGTTTAATAGGAGCATGATATAATCTTAATTCATGATCGAGTCCAACTAATGTTTTTTTTTTTGGATGACGAGGAACTCACCCGTACCTCCGGAATCGTGATCCAGCCGACAAACGCCACGATCCAGATAAACCGGCTTGCGTCGATCGGCTCAACCCAGCGACAAGGGACACAATAAATCTCTGGAGATTGCACCCAGAGAAAAGGGAGACAGGCAGGGATTGAACCCGGAACCTGCCCTTACCCTTTCCGTGCCCTTACCACCAAGCCACCATCGAAGTGGCTCGAGTCCAACTAATGTTACTAATTGCTTTGAAGTGAGACATTTGTAAATCACCCCTTACCCCCTCCGTGCCCTTACCACTAAGCCACCATCGAAGTGGCTCGAGTCCAACTAATGTTACTAATTGCTTTGAAGTGATACATTTGTAAATCACCTTTAGCGGTAGAATTCGATTATACAAATCTTCAACTCTTTTTAATAAATCTATCTATATATATATATATTAAAATAAAGGAATTTAGAGCCATCATATTGATTTTGGCCCCACAAATCCTATGTGTTAATTTGTGATTAATCTACTTTTTTTTTAAATTAATAATTATATTCAATTTAAATTACAATATCTAATTACAACTAACTTCAAATATTTAAAAATTTAAATCACAATATCTAATCACAACTAACTTCAAATATATAAAAACTATATACAATTTTTTTATAAACTTTGATTTCTACAAATTACACATGCAATAAGCTTATAATATTAAAATAATATATGATAGATTTTCTACTAAACTTATATATAAAATACATCTTATATTCATTTATGTAATTAGTAATATTATTTTCATGTGTTTACATATATAATTTGACTTATATAAAATCATACAATATATACAATTTTCGACTCATAGGACATGTACTTTTATAATGAAGCACACTATATTATATTATTACACATACAAATTTTATGGCTCATTTAGAGTAAAATGATCCGAATTTTTTTTATGGCCGATCATATATATGTTAAAGTTATTGAATTTCGAGCCACCAGAATGCTTCTGCCCCTACAAATCATATGTGTCATTTTGTTACTAATCCATTTTTTTATATTATATTTCAATTTAAATCACAATATATAATTACACCTAACTTCAAACATATAAAAACTATATACAACTTTGTTGAATGCTTATATACATTTTTTATAAATTTTGATTTCTACAAATTGTAAAAAATAAGCTTATATTCGTCAAACTAATATATGATATATTTCTTACTAAACTTATATATAAAATACATCTTATATTCATTTATCTAATTAGTAATATTATTTTTATGACTTTGCATATATAATTTATGAGCCAAAATCATACAATATATACAATTTCCAACTCATAATACATGTGCTTTTATAATTCAACCCATTATATTATATTATTACACATACATGATTTATTAACGATTTAGTGAAATTTCAAACAAATGTGTCTTAACAAAATTAATTTATATACTCTTGGGATTGTCTTCCAAACCTTTCAATTTTAACAACTCATCTTAACAACAATTATATCATATCAAATTTTTTAAAAATTTGGTATATTGTATGTTCCCATTTAACAATTTCTATTTGATTATAATTTTTTATAAAAAATACATGGTCTCCATTTTCTGATTTTATAATGTTTCTTTGAGCTTATTACTTATCATTTTACTAAATATAATTTTCAGTTTTAAAAAAATAAATTGAGTTTGTTAATCACCAAGAAAATATTCACTAACCAACCATGAAATATCAATTATAATTACCAAGAAAATTTTGTTAAATCAAACAAAAAGTTTAACTACAAAATCCAGGTAAATCTTTGCCATAACAAATTTTCAATTTCATATGATTTTTTACCATCAAAAAAAAAATCATATGATTTTTAAAACTATCAAAATTAAATTAAAATGTAGTACGTATATAAATTTTAAAAGTATTTGAATTTAAGATAACTTTACATCTACATAAATCAGCCACTACTAATTAATTAATTATTCAAATAACTTTTTAATTATCGTTTTCTAGAAGTAAGGATATAAATTAAAATTAAAATTTTAAATGGGTCCATTATGTAATTAGAAAAAACTAAAAAATGTGATTTATCTGGTTGATTTGTAATGATTTTTTAAATATTTTTTTGAATTATTTCATATATTTATTTTAACAAAAAGTTAAAATATCAAAGATATCATTAGACTGAATCCTTTTTAAATTTTAAATATCCTTAATAAACTGAATTACAAATTTCTAAATTACACTCCCTCTTAATTATTTTAAAAAATAAAATCCTGAATAATTTGCACGAGGCTATAAATTTTGTGTCTTCGTCTCTCAATACTATGCCCATGCCCATTCGAGATAAGCAATTTCTTTCATTTTGTACCTAAGTTGTTAACTGTGATACCCCGTAATTTTTGTAAGGTTATATTGAGAATTATGGAATTTCCCGAGTACCCGTTGTGTACGTCGGATTTCATTCAGGTAGCTTGAGATATTCTGTAATGTGCTCTGTATCTGTAATATTTTTCTCAGTGAAATAATATACAGACATCATGCCTTGGAGTTTAATTGTCGTTCACGTACGATAATTTTTATCCCGGTTTAATGTCTTATCCGTTCAAAGCTGAACGGGCGGGAAAAAGGGTCACGGTGACCGCCGTAAAGTCACGGCGACCGCCGTCGTGAGACCCAAGCACGACGACCGCCGTAAAGATACAGCGCCCGCCGTTCCAACACCCGAGGAGGCAGCTGATGTGTCATGCCGCGACGACCGCCGTAAGTGCCGTCATCGTTGCCCATCAGTCGTTGCCCGTTGGTCGTCGGCGTTGTTTCTGGCGAGCGCCGCAGTAGCTCTAGGCCCTCGTCTTCGAACTCCAGATGTGTTGGCTATAAAAGGAGGTGCTGAGGGAGAGGTTTTGAGCCATCCAAGCACCAAACCTCTGCCAAATTCGCCTCTCGCCGGAGTTGTGCCTTCGCCGGAAATTTCGAAGCTTTCGTCGGTGTTGTTAGTGGTGTTTCCAGCAGCCTTTGTGAAGCCTTGTGGTTGCCTTGGAAGGTCAGAAACCAAGCCAGGCTGAAAGGGGTCGAAACGCGCTCGTGTTTTGGGGTGAGATTTCTCTCGTTCTGCGTCGTCTGAGTTCGTCACGGCGACCGCCGTGTTCTTCGCGACGACCGCCGTGATGAAGACGGCGACCGCCGTGATGAATACGGCGACCGTCGCCAAGAACGGCGACCGCCGCCAGTGCCCAGAATGCCTTCGTGGCTTTGGCTTGGTCGGTTGTCGTCGTGGCGTCTTTCCTTTCGTGTTCTTTCGCCGTGTTTAGATTCGTACTGTTTATGTCAGATCTAACTTAGGGTTCCTTTTATGGGTCGACTCGAAGGTTGTTGTGCTGTCAGAACTATACCGTGTCGAGCCCGGAATCCAGTGACGTCTTTAGACTATTCTGCGGAGTAAGGCAAGTGGCGGTTCGCTCTTGCTCATTCGTTCCATATTTACATTAATTATCAGTAGTTATCTGAGTAATTAATTTGGAATGAATATTCTGTTTGTCTGGAAACGGTTTTGATAAACTGTTTTGAAAATCATATAATAGGTTGTATATCTGTTAGAACAACGCTATTATCTGTGATCGCCTTTCGGGCCTTTATGTGGATTTATCCTGTAAATGTTGTGGTGCTGTAACTGTTTAGTTAGCACTGTTAAATAGGAACGTTACTCGGACTCTGTCCAGTCGTTTCTTTATAATCTGGTATCGGGGTGGCTCGTCCCCATCTGATACTATTCTATGATCATGATCGGTCTCTTACACATGTGTGTAGAGACATGACACTTAGCTGGTGTCACAAACCTTTCGGTATACGTCACTCTCGACGAAACGTATACTAAGATGTGTCGTCCCATTGGTGGGGTACACATGTAAAAGTCTATAATGTGATGTGTGTTTTTGAAACATAATCAGATAAGTGCTACCTTGACGCACATAATTAATACACCTTGGACGAGTAGTGCAGCTAAGTTATAGTGCAGCTAGGAAAACTCGTCTTGACTTGAATGTAGTATGTTCTCTTTCCAATCTGGATTCGCTGTAGGCGATGAGGTTGGTCGTGAACCGAAGCATCTCAGTCAGTTTTAAATCATTGTTGAATGATTCTGTAACTCTCCAGATTTGTCATACTTCCTTAAAGACTCATTTCAGTTGGAGTCTTCTTTCGAGTCGATTTCTGTGAAGATTCAGTCTTCCAGAATCTTCTCTTGTGCATACCTCTTGTTTGTTCCAGTAGGAGTATGGTGGTTGACAAGCGTACTCGATTATTATTCGAGGGACGAAGAGTCTAACCTAATACAACTACTTCGAACCAGTCTGCTTTATACCCTTGATAGTCTATTCATTTAGACTAACCAACCAATATTTTTCCCTTGCATGGTTGGCTGGTGTCATCCGTTTGATTCGGCACATCAGTTATGAAGTAGCTCAGAAGATTAGAAGGACTATGGAGTCGGCGGTGGTTTTTGAATGTTTTAATCATTTCTTTAATCAGGTTATGATCCTTTGGACAATAACTCCGATTATAATTTACTTTCTTAGTCTTCCGCTGTGTTTGGTTTAAACTATGTTTTGACCTATTCGGGATTGGGTTGTAATCCCGTAACTCTTGTTTCCTTGACAATGTTATGTTTTGGAATTTAATGCTTGATCATTGTGTATCAATCGCATTTCATAAATTGTATTTATATGGTAAAGCCTTGGGTGATCTCGGTAAGGAACACTGGGGTCACTGGCGGTAATACCTTTCCAAAAGGGTTAAGTTTTGGGGGTGTTACAGTTGTGGTATCAGAGCCAAAGGTTTTAAAACGGGTTCGGGATTTTATAAATCATTTATCCGTTTTTGAAAATGCTTTAAAAATGGCTCTGAATTTTCATTCTGAAAAGAATTTAAAAACACCGTTCATAGTCGTGTCTTCTTTATAGTCTGATATAGTAAGCTTGCTTCTATGTCTAGAAAGACTAATTCTTTCCTTATTATTCGATAGGATGGGTGTCTGCTTTTCTATTGGTAGGGGGTCGGAAGACGCCAAGTCGGATCAGCCGAGGCTAGATTTTCTGTTACCTCAGCGATGTTTCGAGGTTGGAGGCCCGAGTAGCCCACCCGAAGACGTAAAACACGTTCACCCCGAGTCAGTTGTCCTTGTAGCCAGGAATGCTATGGTCCCTAGACCTGCACCTGTGCCGCCACGAAGGGTGGAGGAAGTACAGGAATGGGAGCCAGAAGATGAGTTATCAAGGTATGAACAAGGGGTTTACCAAGACGACTTTCTGCTGGGACCAATTCCCGAGGAGATCGAGTACGAGGAGGAGGAAGAGGAGATGCTTGAGCAAGATCCTGTCGAGGACGAGGATATGATCGAGGATGATTCCGAGGATGAGGATCCCATCGAGGATGATCCCGAGGATGAGGATCCCATCGAGGATGATCCCGAGGATGAGGATCCCATAGAGGATGATCCAGAAGAGGATCCAAAGTTGGACCTTGGAGGGCAGAATCAGGAGCCCGGTACAGGATTGTCACCAGTGCCAGAGTACACACCCATGTCAGAAGCTGATTGGGAGGCACTGTATACCGAGTACGGTATTAGGAGAAGTGATAGGGAATTTCAACCTATCCCTACTCCAAGAAGATGGAGGTCGGAATCCGAGCTGCAAGAGATCCTCCACCAGAGCGAGGTAATCTCCGCAGAACAGCAGCGTCAGAGGGATGAGTTGACCGCCAGTACTCAGAGGAGGGATGAAATAGGAGGACTAGTCATGGACGACCCATACTTTACTATGACTGAGCTAGGACTATGTGCTTCAGGGTCAAGCAGGGTGCGAAACCCATCGCCAGAGCTCGATGGTGAGCCTAGCCCGAAGAGACTATGCACGAGTAGCCAGTCGTATGGGAGACATTTTGGAACGCCTTGAGGAGGAGTGGCGTTGCCTATCGTAGTAGTTTCGTTTCTTAGTATTCCAAGTTGTACTTTGTGTAATATTTCAGTATTGCGGCAAGTACTCTGAGAAACACTTATATCTTCGAGCAATGTTGTCCAAACGCTCGAATGATAAACTTATGTGTAACTTGTGTAAGAATTCGAAGGTTCATCTATAAAATACCAAGTTGATCTATTTTGAGTAATTTATTTACGTTGGTATATTGCATAAGTATATTGCATAATATTAATGTATTGAATGCTTGGAATTTGATCGGTAAATAGATGGTGAACCCAAGAAGCACGAGGAATTCGACTCGAGCCGGTGCTGGGACTAGCCAAAATCCCAGACCAGCAGAAAGAGGTGTTCAGGATGAACACGAGTCTGAGTCTCGCGTCCAGCAGAGGCGTGAAGGTCAGGATCAGACCCAGGCGCCGACACTATTTGACGCCGCAGCTGTTGAGGCAATCCGTGGGATCGTGATGCAGGCTATTGCAGATGTCTTGAGACCAAGTGCGCCTCAAGCACAAGAAGTGCCTACTCACGCAGCGGTTCCTGATGTTGTGGAACCCAAAATCCCCGTGATACAGGAGACTGCCGTTAGGGCGAGGGACAGCTATGGTCGCGCTCTTAAGACCATTACTTCCATGAGACTCGACTGCTATAACGGGAAAGGGGAGCCAGTGGCAGTGACTCATTGGTTCTCCCATATGGAGAGGTTGTTTAGGAACGTGGAGTGTACGGAGGCTGAGAAGGTCCATATCGCTTCTCTTCAGCTAAAGGAGGAGGCTAGCGAGTGGTGGGAGAGCACTGGTTTGGCTGAGAGCCCAGTGTTGACTTGGTCGATGTTCAAGACCAAGATGGTTGATCGATTTTTCTCTCGTGCTATGAGAGAGAAGAAGCATAAAGAGTTCTTGTACCCTCAGACTGATGGTCTGAGAGTGACCGAGTTGGCATCTAAGTTCAACCATCTTCTACAATACGCCACTGCCGAGATCACCAGCGAGGCTCAAAAGATCTGGTACTTCCACGAGTGGATGAACCCAGATATCAAGCCATTAATGGTGCACCACACATGCTCTACCTTGGAGCAGTATGTGGATTGTGCTTATAAGCTAGAGGTAACTCTCGAGGAGTCGACCAAGAGGCGCAACCGACAGAAGTCGATGCAGAATCAGAACCAGAGATGTGGTTTTAAGCGCCCTGCGCCACCGTCTAACTTCGCCAAGTCCGGCCGAGCTAAGACGGAGATGACGCAAGGAGGATCGACTCAGCAGTCAGGGCAGACCAGGAGTACAGTTCAGTGTTATAACTGCGGTACTGCTGGGCACGAGAGCACTGAGTGTCGGAAGGAGAAGAGGCCATGCTTTGGGTGTGGACGTGATGGTCATCTGCAAAAGTTCTGCAAGCAGGGGAAGCAGAAGGGAGTAGAGTCGCAGCAAGGGTCAGTTCATCAGAGCAACCGACCTAGGTTTAAGCCTGCCGAGACTCCTAGCCCTTCAGTGCAGACGACTGCTTAGAACAGGGGAAAGGCCCCAACTGTTTCTGGAAGTCAGGGCCAACGCTTGTACGAGATGCGTGAGGCAGATGGACCCAACGCTCCGATTGCTCAAGGTACTCTATACCTTCACTCTACTTCAGTGTGCATTCTGTTTGATTCTGGTGCTACGCATTCCTTTATTTCGGATAGCTGTGTTAGCAAGTTAGATTTAGTGTGCAACGATTCGTGCGACCCTTTCGTCGTTAATCTTCCTAATGGAGAACGTTTGGTGGGAACCAAGCATTTGTCCGACTTTCCGATTACCATTAAGGGTAAGGAATTTGAGGCAGATTTAATCTGTATAGCCATGGCTCCATACGACATTATCCTCGGTATGGATTGGCTGACGCATCACAAGGCGGTGATCGACTTCAGTTCAAGAACGGTGACGGTGTCATCCGGGGGCCAATTCGTGTGCAAGTTCAAAGGTCGAAATGACGCTGATAACGGCAAGCTGATCAATGCGATGGCTGCGTTTAAGCTACTACGACAAGGATGTGTCGGGTACCTTTGCTACTTGGATTCGCCCGCGAAGGATGAACCTGAGGTTCTTGATATTCCTGTAGTTAGGGAGTTTTCGGATGTCTTTCCGGAAGAAATTCCTGGATTACCCCCGAACCGTGACGTAGAGTTTTCAATTGATCTCGAGCCTGGTACGGCGCCGATTTCCAAATCACCGTATCGGATGGCTCCGGCTGAGATGCAAGAATTGAAGAATCAACTTGAAGATCTTCTTGATAAAGGTTATGTCAGACCGAGTGCATCGCCGTGGGGTGCCCCGGTTTTATTCGTCAAAAAGAAGGACGGATCGTTCCGACTTTGTATCGACTACCGAGAGTTGAACAAGGTGACGATCAAGAACAAGTATCCTTTGCCTAGGATTGATGACTTGTTGGACCAATTGCAGGGAGCAAAGGTTTTCTCCAAGATCGACTTAAGATCTGGATATCATCAACTTAGGATTCGGGAGCAGGACATTCCTAGAACTGCGTTTAGGACCAGATATGGTCATTACGAGTTCGTAGTGATGCCTTTTGGGCTTACAAATGCTCCAGCTATCTTTATGGACTTGATGAACCGATGTTTTCACCAGTACTTGGATAAGTTCGTGGTGGTCTTCATAGACGACATCCTGATTTATTCTCCGAATGAAGAAGTCCACGATGAACATCTACGGATTTCCTTGTCGATCCTTAGACAACATCAGTTTTTTGCTAAACTGTCTAAATGTGAATTCTGGATGAAGGAAGTGTCTCTCTTAGGCCACGTGATCAATAAAAATGGGGTTATGGTCGATCCCTAAAAGATAGAAGCGGTGGCTAATTGGACACAGCCCCAGAGCGTGAAGGAGGTACGCAGTTTTCTTGGACTTGCCGGGTATTATAGAAGGTTCGTAGAAGGATTTTCAAAGATCGCTCTACCTATGACCAATCTACTCCGCAAGGTCCACAAGAAGTTTGTCTGGAATGACAAGTGCGAGGTCAGTTTCCAGGAGTTGAAGCGACGGTTGACCTCAGCACCCGTGTTAGCACTCCCAAAGGGGAATGACGATTATGTGGTCTATAGTGATGCTTCCAAGTGTGGCCTTGGTTGTGTTTTGATGCAAAGGGGCAAAGTCATTGCTTACGCATCTAGACAACTCAAGACTTACGAAGAAAACTATCCGACCCATGATCTTGAGTTAGCAGCGGTTGTCTTTGCGCTGAAGATTTGGAGGCATTACCTCTACGGTATAAGATGCCAAGTCTTCACCGACCACAAAAGTCTCAAGTATATATTTACTCAGAAGGAGTTAAGTATGAGACAACGCCGCTGGCTAGAGTTGTTCAAGGACTACGACATGGAGTTGCTGTATCATCCGAGCAAGGCTAATGTAGTAGCTGATGCGCTAAGCCGGAAGACAACGCACGAGGCTGTGGTTGCGTTGCTTACTGCTCAGACCAAGCTAAACCGAGAGTCATGCGACGTTGAAGTCTTATATGACCAGCGTAGAGGGTACTTGAGTATGATGGAGATTCAGGCTACACTGCTGGATCAAATCAAAGAAAAGCAAGTCGATGACATCATCTTGGTAAAGTTAAGCAGTGAAGTGATGGATGGGAAAGCTCCCAGTTTTGTGGTTCAGGATGATGGATCACTTTGGTTTTAGGATCGGATCTGTGTGCCTGACACAGAAGGTCTTCGTCAGTTGGTGATGAGAGAAGCTCATTCATCTACTTATTCTGTGCATCCTGGCTCTAGCAAGATGTACAAGGATCTCAGGAAGAAGTTTTGGTGGCCAAACATGAAGTGGGACGTAGCAAACTTTGTGGCAAAGTGCTTAACTTGCCAAAAAGTCAAGATCGAACACCACAGGCCAGGTGGTGAGATGCTACCTCTCCCCGTGCCAGAATGGAAATGGGAGGACATTTCCATGGACTTCGTCACTGGGCTACCCAAGACTCGAAGTCAGAGAGATGCTATCTGGGTAATTGTGGATAGGCTTACGAAGAGTGCTCATTTCATAGCCATCAAGACCACATGGGAAACCCAGAAGCTAGCCGAAGTTTACCAGAAGGAGATTGTCCGCTTACATGACATTCCTAAGACCATTGTATCGGACCGAGATGGCCGTTTCATGTCAAGATTCTGGAAGGAACTTCATAAGGCTATGGGAACCGAGTTGAGGTTCAGTACAACATTTCATCCTCAGACAGATGACCAGTCTGAAAGGACCATCCAGACTCTGGAGGATATGCTTAGAGCTTGTGTGCTCGATCGTTCGACTAGCTGGGAGGACAACTTGAGTCTGATTGAGTTCACGTACAACAATAGCTGGCATGCTACAATCAAGATGGCTCCGTTTGAAGCTTTGTATGGTCGCAGATGCAGATCTCCGATTTGTTGGGATGATAATGCCGACAAAATTCTGCTTGGACCAGAGTTGGTCGAAAGGACGGCTTCAGACATTACTTTGATCAGACAAAGGATGTTGACCGCTCAGAGTCGACAGAAGTCCTACGCAGATCGGAAGCGCAGGACTGTCGAGTTCGAGGTCGGTGACAAAGTTTTTGTCAAGGTATCGCCTTCCAAAGGAGTTTTCAGATTTGGTAAGCGTGGGAAGCTTAACCCTCGCTACGTGGGACCATTCGAAATTCTGGATAGAGTGGGATCTCTAGCGCACCGTTTGGCGTTGCCACCATCGGCTCACCCGGTGCATAACGTGTTCCACGTGTCTTTACTCAGAAGGTATGTACCAGATGAGTCTCATGTACTTAGTTACGAGGACATCGAGATTCAAGCTAATGGTACTTATGAAGAGTTGCCCGTGCGCATTTTGGAGCGTCGGGAGAAGCATTTGCGTAACAAGATCGTACCTGTGGTACGAGTGCTGTGGTCCAAGTCAGGGACCGAAGAAGTTACTTGGGAGACGTGGGAAACCGAGTCAGATATGCTCAGGCGTTTTCCCGAGTTATTCTCGACCTAAGTTTCGGGGTCGAAACTTCTTGTAAGGGGGAGGAGATGTGATACCCCGTAATTTTTGTAAGGTTATATTGGGAATTATGGAATTTCCCGAGTACCTGTTGTGTACGTCGGATTTCATTCAGGTAGCTTGAGACATTCTGTAATGTGCTCTGTATCTGTAATATTTTTCTCAGTGAAATAATATACAGACATCATGCCTTGGAGTTTAATTGTCGTTCACGTACGATAATTTTATCCCGGTTTAATGTCTTATCCGTTCAAAGCTGAACGGGCGGGAAAAAGGGTCACGGCGACCGCCGTAAAGTCGCGGCGACTGCCGTCGTGAGACCCAAGCACGGCGACCGCCGTAAAGATACGGCGCCCGCCGTTCCAACACCCGAGGAGGCAGCTGATGTGTCATGCCGCGGCGACCGCCGTAAATTACGGCGACCGCCGTAAGTGCCGTCATCGTTGCCCAGCAGTCGTTGCCCGTTGGTCGCCGGTGTTGTTTCTGGCGAGCGCCGCAGTAGCTCTAGGCCCTCGTCTTCGAACTCCAGATGTGTTGGCTATAAAAGGAGGTGCTGGGGGAGAGGTTTTGAGCCATCCAAGCACCAAACCTCTGCCAAATTCGCCTCTCGCCGGAGTTGTGCCTTTGCCGGAAATTTCGAAGCTTTCGTCGGTGTTGTTAGTGGTGTTTCCAGCAGCCTTTGTGAAGCCTTGTGGTTGCCTTGGAAGGTCAGAAACCAAGCCAGGCTGAAAGGGGTCCTATTGGTGGGGTACACATGTAAAAGTCTATAATGTGATGTGTGTTTTTGAAACATAATCAGATAAGTGCTACCTTGACGCACATAATTAATACACCTTGGGCGAGTAGTGCAGCTAAGTTATAGTGTAGCTAGGAAAACTCGTCTTGACTTGAATATAGTACGTTCTCTTTCCAATCTGGATTCGCTGTAGGCGATGAGGTTGGTCGTAAACCGAAGCATCTCAGTCAGTTTTAAATCTTTGTTGAATGATTCTGTAACTCTCCAGATTTGTCATACTTCCTTAAAGACTCATTTCAGTTGGAGTCTTCTTTCGAGTCGATTTCTGTGAAGATTCAGTCTTCCAGAATCTTCTCTTGTGCATACCTCTTGTTTATTCCAGTAGGAGTATGATGGTTGACAAGCGTACTCGATTATTATTCGAGGGACGAAGAGTCTAACCTAATACAACTGATTCGAACCAGTCTGCTTTATACCCTTGATAGTCTATTCATTTAGACTAACCAACCAATATTTTTCCCTTGCATGGTTGGCTGGTGTCATCCGTTTGATTCGGCACATCAGTTATGAAGTAGCTCAGAAGATTAGAAGGACTATGGAGTCGGCGGTGGTTTTTGAATGTTTTAATCATTTCTTTAATCAGGTTATGATCCTTTGGACAATAACTCCGATTGTAATTTACTTTCTTAGTCTTCCGATGTGTTTGGTTTAAACTATGTTTTGACCTATTCGGGATTGGGTTGTAATCCCGTAACTCTTGTTTCCTTGACAATGTTATGTTTTGGAATTTAATGCTTGATCATTGTGTATCAGTCGCATTTCATAAATTGTATTTATATGGTAAAGCCTTGGGTGATCTCGGTAAGGAACACTGGGTCACTGGCGATAATACCTTTCCAAAAGGGTTAAGTTTTGGGGGTGTTACATTAACCATCATTTTTTTTGCTTTATTAAATTTTTTAATTTTTAATTTTTCGTTATTAATTTTATTTGTGTTATAATTTTTTCTGTAACCATTACCTAAAAATCATGTGAAGCAATCCTACTATTTAAGAGTGATGACCATTTTACAAGAGAAAGTAATCTTTTTCGTCTCCATTCATCAAACGTAGGTCATTGAAATTTGCATCTCATTTTTAATCCATTCATGAAATATCAAATATTATTTTGTTGCTTTTCCATTTGTTTGATCTCATATCCCCTTAATATCATGAAATATTTATTATAGCTTGCTATGATAAATATTGGTTTCGTAACTGATTTTTAGTATATTATTATTTTTGTAAATATTAAGAAATAATTGTTTTATATTGTGATTTTTACAAGTATCATTGATGGTGTAACAACAATTTCGGATCCCCATTGTTTACCTATATATATTATGTTGAAAAATATAAATCTTATTTTAATATAATTTGTTTTTTAAAAATTTATATTGGCCTTATTCATTAATTATACATATATAATTTTAATTTTTATAATTTTAAAATATTCACCTCACTTTATTTTCACTTGATTTGTATCCATGTTTAACCAAAAACTTGATTTGAAGGTATAATATAGTAGGTAAGATTTGAAAATTTGATTATGAATTGTTCAAATATCAAACTAAAAAAAATAAAAAATAAAGATTTTGTTATAATACTTACTATTCAACATAAAGAGAATCGTGTTCACGATTTTGTCATGTGTTATACATATTATGAATATTTTTGGCTTTCTTATTCAAAAGATATAATTACTAATCTAATAGTTTTTGTCTGAACCATGCATTAATTATTTGTTTGAAATTTGTTTAAATTGTTTTAAAAACCATTTATTATATTTTTCACATATAAATAATTTGTAAATCGGGAATAATTTTATCGTGATTTTTAGATTAATAATCATTATAATATTTCTATAGTAACTATTCTCTAAATGAGTCTATATAAATTCCTATATATCATAGCATATTATTTCAATGATCCAACAAAATTATATTTTTCTAAAAATACTTCGATATAACATTAATTTAATTTAATCATAAGCATTTTTTTTATTTTCTCAAATTACATTTATCCGTACAAGGTACGAGTTCTACACTAATTAATATTAACTCCATTGAAAATTTGTTTGGAGATAAGCGGATATTCATGACCTTAGGGCAACCAAATCAAAACCTTACTAGTTAGGAGGTGAATAGATTAAATTGTAACTAGTTTAAACCCTCGTGCCATGCACGAGCCGACTTATATTTATGAAAGAAAAATTTAGTATACAAATAAACTCCACATGAATACAAATTAATGAGTACGTGATTATAAAATATAAGATATACATGAAATGAGAATATACTGACATGTAGTTATATTAAATTTTTTTCAAACATTTACATACTAATAGAAAGAAAGTAATTGGATTTATATATATAACATTATAGGAAAAAATTCACTCGAAATATATGTTAAAACTATGATTGTACATGTTACTTAACCAATTCTCAAGAACATTTTTTGTATATTTAGAGTGAAATAGTATCCGAGATTGAATTTATGAATCAAAATATACTATTTTTTTCATCAATTCAATAGGTTAGTACGATGTTATTTGTCAATCTTTCAACAATATGTTACTGATGATATGTTTAGATCTATATTATTTTTAAAACTTCTTAAGTTTGTTGATAGAATATTACTTTTATTAGTTTTTTTTTTACCTTTTGTAATATTCAATTCATGTTTTAGACATTGAGATGATATTATTGAAAATAAAATCATATTAATTTACTCATTGTTTTATTATTATATATATGTTTGGCATTTATATTATCGTAATTATTAATAAACTAAATTAACCCAATTGGAGAATAAAAAAACCAATTGAATTATATTTCAAGTATGTATATTGATATTTTCATACATATTTTTTATTCATCATCAATTATTTCAAGTTCATAAATAATTTTTAATTAAATCTTGAAAATGTGAAATCTATCAAGTGGATTTTATTTCTATCAAATTTAAGTGGGTTTATTTAAAATTCAAAATGTGAATGCATTGTAAGTAAATAAAAAATAATTAAAATATATGTTATCTAAAGGCTATTACTAATTAACTTAAGTGGGTTCACTAATCTTGTTGCTATGTCAATATACTAATTAACTTACATGGGTTCATTTAATTTGCTAATAGTTTGTCACTAATTCGTGACATTTACCAAATAAATTATTAAAATATATGGTACCTAAAGTTAAGTATATAACCTAACCTTATACAATATTTAATATTTAAATTAATTAATTAAATATTTTTTTGATGATGTTAAATGCCAATTAATATTATTGTTGCATTAACAAAAATATATGTATCACATTTACATTTCCATCAAATAGAAAATTACGTTAACATTTATTGTAAAAATAAGTTAGTTTGATGAGATTTTGGTCAAGATTTGATAAGATTTAAAAATGTAGAGCTAATTAATTTGAAAATCTTGTTAAGGTCTTTTTGTTAATTTATATTTTGCTGATTATTTAATATAATAATAATAAATAGGAAAAAAAAACCTTAACAATTTGAGCCTAAAAACACTCCGGTGACTTAAAAAGAGCCACCTTTAATATAGATATATAGATATATAAATAAATCTTAACAAAATATGAATCACCAAATCTTCAAAATTTAATGATTTATGTGCGATCTAATATATTAGTGTTACCAATTATTTTATAAATCATTAAAATTTTGAAGATTTGTTGATTCATATTTTGCTAAGATTTGTTAATTTAATGTTTGCTAAATTATTGCTATAAAAAATTAAGAAAACGAAAAAACAATACTCTAACATATTAGTTTCTCAAGAATGGGTGTTTTTGGATACAAATGATATAACTTCGTGTACGTAAACCATTGTTAAGATACTTTGTTAAAAATTCAAAGGTGAGAAGAAAGTGATTTATTATAGATTTTTTTTTATAGATCTGTTACTTTAAAATTTTCTAAATTATTGGTACAATAACGACATAGTGATTTTGATGAAGATTTTTTTTTTAAAAAATCTAAGTAAATTCAATCAATGAAAATTATATCGCTTTACCAATATGGGCCTGAAAATAGTGACTAAAAAATAATAGATTTAATATATATAGATAGATTGATAAAATTTCACCTACCAACAAATTTGTAACACAATATAATATTTATTATTTGTTGAAATATTATACAAAGCTGTTTTGAAAAAGACTAAAAAAACCCAAATATAAATCATATAATTAAAAGAGATCAACTCAATTTATGTTTGGATTTAATATATAATTCTTTAAAAGAGATCAATCCATCGGGAAAAAATCCATTATATATATTTGAATTTGCTCTTTATTTTAAAATTACATATTTAGTCAAAAGCTTCATTTATCAAATCAAAAAGTTATTAAAAGATTAATATTAATGTTAAAATCTCCAAGTTTGTTAGATAAGATTTTATTTAAAATCTTTTTGGGTTAAAATAAATTAATCTTAAAAAATTAAAAAAAAAAATCCATAAATTGACACATAAACATGGTGGGGTCAGAATCGTTCTAAGAGCTCAAAAGGAGAGAGCTTTAATATATAGTAATAGATAAGGACCGATAATGCTATAATCGGAACCCTCGATATCGACATGGAGTCCGTAATAACTAATAAATAACCGCCATGGAGGAAGATTATAAATTCTAACTAATAAATAACCGCCATGGAAGAAGATTATAAATTCATCCCGCGCTATGTTTCTTTCCATATCCCTTCGTATTATGAATTTTTTCTCAAACTGGGCACTTTTTCTAAACTTATACAGGATATACGCTTCGATTGAAACTTATTACGAGAATAGGCTGGCTGAGAGAGGATTGGGGTAAGTCGCTATACGGACAAGCGACTCACTTGAAGAAAGACGTTGAACGGACAAGCGACTCTACCCGAAGCACATTCTGTTTATTTATTTTTTTTTAAAAAGGAAGAGTCGCTGGCTAGACCAGCAACTTTATTTTTTTAAATATTTGCTGGTCTAACTTCGGAAAAAAAAATTCAAATAATTAATCGTTGGCTAGATCAGCGACTTTATTTTTAAATATTTGTTCATCAGCGACTCACAGGAGTTACCCTACATCTCTCCCAACAATAGAGTATATCAGCTATTGAACAAAAAATTGAACAGGAGGAGAAGAAGCCAGAAGGTGAGTCGGCGCCAACGGTGGCAGAAGAGGAGAAGAAAACAGAGCAAGAGCAGCCGGCTGCAGAAGGTGAAAAGAAGGATTCAGAATTAGAGGAGAAGCAAAAGGAGGAAACGAAGAAAGAGGATCCTCCGACGGCGGAGACACCTCAGCCACCGCCACCACCGGAGTTGGCGCAAGAGGAAGCTCCGGCGATCGCCCAGCAAGCAGAGAAGAAGCCAATAGAGGAGATTGCTACCACTAGTAGCAAGATCAGCAACGACCTAGAGCTTCGATCTGGTCACGGAGCGTATGTAATATCCCGTATATTTGTACGAATAAATTTCGAATTTTCTTAAGCCCGTATTGCAAGTCGGATTAAATTCAGGGAAGTACGAACATTCGGTGTAATGTTTGGTCTCTGTAATATTTTTCTGAGCAATATAAAATACAGTTAACGTATTTTTGGGTTAAGAGATCGTTCGTGTACAAATATATTTAACCCGGGGTTAAGTAAAATTTACCACCTAAGGTAAATACTGACAAAAGAGGAGGAGTCGGCCTATGCCTTAGCCCACACCAGCAAACAACATCAGCAACTTGCAAGCAAGTTGGCACAGCTGGCAACTAGCCTTGATGACTCATCGGGGCTACTTGGCCTAGCTTGGACACCTCTTGGGGTACTTGTCTTCAGGATGGTCTTCGTGGTTTGCCTATAAAAGGAGAGGAGAAGTCGTGGGAGAAGCCAGAAGATAGCTCCTCACCATCTTTTGCTGTCAAAAACCCAGAAATCAGCATCCTGAGCTGAACTTTGAGCCCCGTTTGTGGACGATTCTGACATTCGTTCGATCAAGTAAAAGTTGAATCTTGGAGGCGGTATGTAGCTTAAGAGGGTGAGAAGATCAACCAAGCTCGATTCGAAGTAGAAGTCGATCGAAAATTGGTAAGAAAAACCCTTGAAGCTCACTGATTTTCCCTCTGAAATTCATGACTTTTGCTGAACTTTGAACCCAAATTGCGTGGTCGTCCGGCCTTGTTTTGATCCGTTTTCAGGAGGTTCTTAGAGCTGGTTTGTAGCTTAACAAGGTGGGAATCAAAACCAAGAAAGAATCGAAGCCTAAGGGATCGATTTGGGTGAGTTTTCCCTCATTGTCGCTCTCGAATCCCCGCCTCTGTGCAGGTACCGCACCCTGCGGTAAACGTAGTACATGGTGCCGAGGGTTTGTTTTGGGTATTTGGACATAGATCGAGGCTCGGATTTTTGATTTGTTTCCTATTCCTTTAGATTCGTATGTGTAGATATTGAATCTAAATTGAAGTCTTGTTATGGGTCGTTCCATATGGATTTATTATCCAGGATCTGTTCCCGTTCCAGACTCGGAAACCCTTTAATTCTAAGCGTGCGAAGCTTTCGTCGGATCTAAGGCAAGTGGCGGTTCGCTCTTGCTCATCATTCCATATTTCCATTAATTATCAATTGCTTAATTGTTAATTAATTTGGATTGATTATCGTTCATGTCTGGAATAGTTTTATGAAATTACTTTTGGAAGATAAAATGAATATTATAATATGTTGTATATCTGTTAGAACAACGCTATTATATATATATGATCTAGATTGAAATATATCTAGGATGTTGGCCTTAATGGCTTTATTATGATTGACTGTTCTGAACTGCTTAGTTAGAACGAGTATTCGTAGGAACGCTACTCGGTATCTCTCAATGAGTACTAGTCGTTTCTTTATAACCAAGTGGATGGGATGTCCAGGCCCCAACACTTTTCTTTGGTCATGACCTTCTCCTATCCGAGTATAGGGGATGTGCACAACAGCTAGTGCCAATCTCTGGGATTTAGTCCCAACTCTCTATATCTCAATATCCGCCGAGGATGAGATTCTAAAAGCTTGAAACGTGAATGATCGTTTTGGAATTATATAAGATAAGTGCCCGAGTGCACATAATTAATATACCTTTGGCGGGTAGTACAGCTAAGTTATAGTGCAGTTAGGAAACTCGCCCTGACTTGAATGCAGTACGTTCTCTTTTCAATATGGATTCGTATCATGCGGTGATTCGCATTATGCGGTGAGGTTGGTCGTGAACCGAAGCATCTCAGTCAGTTTTTAACGTTATGAATATACATATGAAACTAAAGGTTCCAGACATTTGTCATGCTTCCGATAAGACTCACTCTTTTGGAGTCTTCTCTTGGATTAATTCCTATAAGACTCATTTCCGTTGGAGTCTTCTCTTGATCATGTCTTTTGAGATATTCCAGTAGAAGTATGGTGGTTGGCTATCGTTATCGATTATTATCCGAGAAACGATGAGTCTAACCTAATACGACTACTTAGAACCACTCTGCTTTGTACCCTTGCTAGTCTTTCATTAGACTAACCCACGAACATTGTTCTCTGCATGTGGGCTGGTGTAATCCGTTCGATTCGGCACATCAGATAAGTTGCCACCCAGTGAAGGCTAAAGAACGACTATGACGAGAAGTGTTTTTGACAAGTTTATCCAGGTTGAGATCCGTGGCGTTGATCGCCATGGTCAAGACTTGCTTTATCTTTAAAAGACTTCTGCTATGTTATTTACTCTGAAAACAATGTTTTAACCTACGGGGATTGGGTTGTAATCCCCTGACTTATGTTTTAATGGATGGTTTGTGGATTACATAAATGTTATTTATGATTTGAATAATCCGGTTTAGCCTTGGGTGGTTTCGGAGGTGAAATCCGGGATCACTGGCGGTAATGCCTTTCCAAAGGGGTTATGAATTTGGGGGTGTTACAGCGTATGATCTAGTCGATCGGATGCCATTTTTGTACGTTTGTGTGGTGAAGGCGAAGCGTCCGACTCCGGATCCGGATTCCTCCGTGTTCGCCAAGCTCCTGATCGGAACTCACACCGTGAAGACGAAACCGCAATCGGATAACAAAGATTGGGATTAGGTCTTCGCATTTGACAAGGAAGGCTTGAATTCAACCTCCCTGGAGATTTCAGTTTGGACGGAGAAGACGCAGGAAGTCAAAAAAGAAGAAGCAAATAAAGTCGTTGGTCTAGCCAGCGACTTCGGGTAGAGTCGCTTGTCCGTACATCATCTTTCTTCAAGTGAGTCGCTTGTCCGTACAACGACTTACCCCAATCCTCCCTCAGCCAGCCTATTCTCGTAATAAGTTTCAATCGAAGAGTATATCCGGTATAAGTTTAGAAAAAGTGCCCAGTTTGGGAAAAAAATTCTCGTATTCTCTCTCTTAAAGTTCTTCTTCGGGGCGCAATGTTGAGGCGAGGAAAGCGCAAGGATTCCGAGATCAATGGCTCCGGCGACGAATCCGACAACGGAGCTCCTCCAAAAAAGGCCCCAAAGAACCATTTTGACGATATTGGCTCCATCGTCGTGTGCGAGGTATAAACCTCTCTCCGTCGTCTTACTCCTTTCTCTCTCTTGTGGTTAAAACCTAATTAGCTTTGGGGTGAACTTGTTTGCTTTGATTGAATCGCCTTTTACGTTGACGGACTTCACAGATTTCGAACAATCGGAGGGTTTCAGTGAGGAGTTGGCAGGGGAAGATCGTGGTCGATATTCGAGAGTTCTATGTCAAGGACGACAAACAAATGCATGGCAAGAAAGGTATTCTTGAATCCACCATCACTGGTTTAACCTAACCCTAAAGGCTAGAATCTATAACACCCTCGACTTATGTCGGTAGTGCCACACGCCAGTGACCTCAGACGTTATCGTCCAAAGTCACTCTAGGCTTTAATCGGAACAATTAAGCTTAAATAAATACATAAATATTAAATAACGAAAGAATAATCAGCGGAAGACATTTTAAATGAATAAGACTTAATCTTTTTATTAAGATTCCTCTCGTAAAATGAGAAGGACGGTTTTACAACAAAGTATAATGACAACGAAAGACTTTTAAATTACAGCGGAAGACTTTTAAACATAGTCCTAATTACAAGACTATGCATTACATCTATTTCAAATTAGACAGACACGCCTTGGAAATATTACTTCTTAAAATACAAACTTTAACTGCAAGCCTTATCTTCGATTGATTACTTCAAATCGCCGGGGATCAACCACTGATGTGCCATATAAGACGGATGACACCAGTCAACCATGCAAAGGAATAAAACCGGTTGGTTAGTCTAATGAAAGACTAGCTATGCAATGGTGAAAACAGAATGGTTCAAGTGATCGTAATCGTTTACTATCATTGTCCCTCGAATAATAACCGAAGGAACGATACATAACCCGAAACTTTCACAGAATTATAGAAAAAGACATGCAATGAAAAAAAGACTCCAACGAAATTGAGTCTTATAGGAAAATATGAAGAATTGTTTGGGAACATTAAGTTTTCACACAAGTTTATAAAACACGACCTTGATTATTTGGGTCCGCGACCAACCTCACCGCACAATGCGAATCCAGATTGGAAAGAGGACTTACTCTAACAAGAGTCTGGACGATTTCCACGTTATACTCCTCGCCCGATGGTATATTAATTATGTGCGTAACAACACTTATCTTATTTACTTTCAAAACACACATTCACGTTAAGGCTTTTAATTTCCACAACAGATCTCGCAATGAGATATGTGAATAAATCCCGAAGATTAGCACTAGCTAAGTGCACCACCACCTATATTCGGATAGGGGTAGGTCATGATCAAAGGCATTAGGGAAATAATCCTCCTAACGCAAAGTTATAAAGAAACGACTAAACCTCGTAAGGAAATAGCGTTCCTACGAATACTCGTGCTAAACTAGCATTTAAGTTCACATATAAATCCACACCAAGACCATTACGGTAATATCATATGTAAATATATAATAGTGTTGTTTCTAACACTATATACAACCTATTATAATTCATATTTTAACACATTGTTTTATTAAATCTGTTCCCAAACATAAAAACAACAACTTTTATCCCATCTTAATTAACAATCAAATAATTGATAATCAAGGGAAATATGGAATAATGAGCAAGAGCGAACCACCACTTGCCTTAGCTAGACGAACGAGAGGTTGGGTTCCGAGATCTGGAAACTTGCACTTGAGCACGATTTCCTACGACGACGAGTTTTAAGACGAAACCCTAAGTTAGATACGATACGAAAAGACAAAGCAAACGAAGGAAAGAAGCCAGTACCGCGGTCGCGGATGGCATAACCGCGATCGCGGCCTTGCTGGGCAAAACCGCGCCCGCGGTTTCGCGCCCAGCCGAGATCGCAGGCCTCTGCCCGGCCGCGGTCGTGGTGGATGGAGCCGCGGTCGCGGGACTCCATCCCGACGCGAGCTTAAATCGAACTTTCGAGGCCATACCGACGACGACGAGGCTTCGTACTTCGCTTCTGAACCAATGAGCACCACCACCACTCCAAGGACTCCCCAACGGCGACGACTTCGGCTCCGACGACGACAACTCCGACGATAAACACAAACTTTATTTGAGAGGAAGAGAGAGTTGCGAATGGTGGAGAAGAAGCCAAATCCGAGCCCCTTTTATAGGCTAGAATTGGAGCTCAACCTCAACGCCAAGGAAACCTAAATGCTCCAGCTCCCGCTGTTCGGCCCACGTGAAAGAAAAGCCAAACGCCGGCCTTCTGGAAGCTGAGGAAGAAGACGATGCAGCAGTGCCCGCGATCGCGGTTGCCCATAGGCAAAACCGCGCCCGCGGCAGCTTAGCCGCGGTCGTGGCCTTGACCGGCTCCCGGGCCTTGATCGCGGTTATGCTTAATCTTTGGTTTTAGCACTCCCGAAATATTTTAGGACCCAATAACTTATCAAACGTATATTATCACGCTCAAAAGGTTCTTATTGAGTTTACAGAAAATGCCTAATTCGTTTTGTTTACAAAACGAAAGTTTAAAAATTACCCAAATATCCCTATTCAAAATTGAGGGTTATTACAGAATCACTGGTTTAAAATCAGGTGCAAAATGCGTTAGAACTCGTTTACAATGGCATGCACTATTACATTGGCTATGCGCATTATCAATCCAGACCTATCTTTATTGTAATTGAAAACAGTTATTGGTTTCTAAGCAACCAATCTAACCATGAATAACTGGTTGAATTGCAGAGCAAGTGGAATATGAGTAATTAAATGTCATCCTATAAATGGTTTTATTTAATAAGTTTGGAATCGAAGAATCTCCCTTACATTGTCTATGCAAGATGTTTCACACCTGATCTATACTTTATTCCTATAGAATACACTTTTCAACCTTTGTTGATCGCGTTGTGGTTGCAAATTATATTTACATCAGTTGTCAGATTAAAAGAGTTTAGGGGCTAATAATGTTCTTACTACACTACCCCAAATTCATCACATTTGATTTTTGGTTTCTCCACACAAGATTTAGGATGTGTAATAGGTAACATATATCTGCTTGTAAACTGAACATATATAGGGGCCGGGGACACTTTCTCATTTGAAGCTTTTGAAAAGCCACATGAATTACACAGTGTATTCGCCTCTATTACCCACTAAAGTTTTCATATGATCAATTAATAATTATGGTTCATAGGTTAATCCCTCTATCTTGGACCTTGGCGGTGTGAATGTTGTCATTTTAGTGGGCTGCAGACTTGAAACAGTCACAGATTATGTACTAGATCGAATTTGTTGCTGTAATCCGTTGATAAGATTTTTCCATGTCTATTGCAGGTATTTCATTGACCATGGATCAGGTATACATACACCCCATTTCCTTCCATTCTCTTGAAATGTCTGTCTTGATCTTGATCTTTTTGCAATGTGCTTATCTGCATTTGGTTTGGTAACTTTGGTTCTTCAAGTGGAAGGTGCTGATAATGCTTAATAGCTAGTAAAAGACAAATACTGATGTCTTTTGTAGGTTATAACTGTTTTGTGTATTACGGACTATCGCAATTGATCAACTTAGACATAATCAATGTGTATATGAAATATTTTAGTAGATTCGCGTATGTGTTGATAGATTTCTTTTGTATTCTTCAATGCTTGCAAAAGTTTGTTCATTAGTGTTACATTTATGACATTGAGATCACATATTCGAATTTAACTCAGTTTTTTTTCGAAAATTTGGAGTACCTCATTCAACTAAAGTATCTTTTATACAAGGAAAACTGATTTTAAAAATCAAAGCTACGACGGACAAACCCGATTTATAGTAGACGGAGTGGAGTGCCCAAAAACAGTCTAGATTTTTTGTTAACAATTTTTATATTAACTGCTAGAAAGTAATACAATCCCAAAAAATAAAAAAGGATAAAACGCCGCGTCTTGAAGAAGTAGCTGTGGAACGCTTCGTTTGGTGGATATTACGGTTCTTTCTTGGAGTATTTCTCTTTTCTCCCTGCGCCTTTCGACCCTCTCTCTCCACCAGGCAGCAAGGACACCCAAGTCCTCTGCGGTGCGCTGCTTTCCTTTCTCTCCTTCTTTGATCTTGTTGTTTCCAACTTTTTTCTCTCGATTGTCAAACGATTCTTCGAATTTTGAATCTCAGCTATCTACTCTTCAATTTGCTAATCTGTGGTGTCTTCCTACCGGAATGTCGACTGTCAACTCGAAGCTGCCTCCGCCGGTGAGTCTTTCGCTCGCTTACTTGTGCGAGTTATTTTCATTCAAGGACTTGCTATTGTCACAGTCCCTTGATTAGTTCTTGCGAAAGTTTTAGAATTTCGGGCCTATTGTGTTGAAATTGCAGAATTAGGGTTTGTTCGCTCTTCTGTTCCATTCTGTACTTTTTTTTTTTATATTTGCTTCTACATATAGCCTCGTTGATTTTATATCCGTTTTCCCCCATCTCAGTAGCTTCGATTTCTTGGTTTCATCTCGTGAATTGCTGAAATTGCATCTAATTGATGGATAGACGTGCGTACCGATGTACCTTTGATTAATGTTGAGACTTTGGAACAAAATTGTAACTTTCGATCTGTGGGAGTTGTAATTCTGGCTCTTCTAACTTAGGTTGCAGGTTACTTGGTATGAAATTATGTTTGTTCTGCTTTGATTCTCAAAAACGAAAAGGCAGTTTTTGTTAAGCTTCATATTGTGCTGGCCTGTTGGGTGCAATATGTTAAAGTGGAGGCAAAATTCATAGAATGTAAAGAGATTTATTTAAGTATAATAGGGTAATTTCTTGTTTTCCGTTTTTATTGTAAATGCTGTAAGGTAAAGAATGTTTATGCTCAATGAAGGCTGTATACTCCATCCCTAAATTCTTAGGCTGTGAAAGCTAGATTCTATTGTAAAGTTTTGTTTATTCAGGTCCCTTCAATTCGTAAATACTAGGTGTGTTAAGTGAAGAATGTCTTTATTTATTCCACTTTGTACCCATCAACTAGTTTCCTTGATCAATTTGTGGCTTGTTAGAAGTTGATGAAACAAGAAGATTGAGAAGCTCTACTTGCGAATTTAGCTGTGACTTCCACATTAGAATCTCTACAGTATTTCCTATTTACACATTGCGCTGCTCGATCTCTCCCCCGGATGAACCATATAGCCATTAGCAGCTCCAAAACTGTCTTGGTTTCAAGACGTGGTCATGCACTCATGCTTATTGCTTATACATACTGATTATCTTGAAAGATTACGGGCTGTTCACCTTCGAGAATTCACAAATAGAATTGTTGTATCTTAAATTTTATGTTAAAGATAGGTATGGTTCAGCCCTTATATCTAATATTTGATTTACATTTCTCTGATCACTTGATGCAAGAATTCCCCATCTTCCATATAACATTATCACACAGTAACGACTGCCAACTGCAAGCTGGGTTAATACTATTACCAGATTAACTAGAACAAAAGGCAAGAATGAAATCTACATGTCATTTGGAATTATCTTTTAGTCAAGAGGGTTTTATATTATCATCTCAATTTCTAATTGAAAGTGAGCATGCGATATAGTTGGTATTTGTGCACTCTAGTTATAAGGTTGTGTCTGTTCTAGAAATATATGTTGAAATATGTACTATGGTTGTGTTGCTTCCTGGTTATTCTACATAGCTTGGAGCTCATGAAGATGGTCTTACAATTGTCTCAGGAGGATCTTGAGGACGGCGGTCGTTGGTACTTTTCAAGGAAAGAAATTGAAGAAAACTCTCCATCTAGAAAAGATGGTATTGACTTGAAGAAAGAAGCCTATTTACGGAAAGCCTATTGTACGTTTCTACAAGATCTGGGGATGAAGCTTAAAGTGTAAGTATTTTCTGATTAGGCAGTACTATCTTCTAACTCTTATTGTCTGGAGGCTTCTCTATTGTCCAAGTAAAATGGAGCAAAAAAAAGTTATTGCATCCTGTAATTTTTTTTTCTTTCACTGTATGGTTACAGTTTAATTATGAGGAAAATTTCTGACTGGTGTCTTGTTTCATGTTCTGCAGTGATTTTGGTATGATTAACTGCTAGAGTCAACTTTACTTCCAGAATGATTTTGTTATTTTGATGCAGGCCACAGGTTACAATCGCTACTGCAATTATTTTTTGCCACCGCTTCTATCTTCGTCAATCCCATGCGAAGAATGATAGAAAGGTAAGTAGTTTTTCTCTAATGAAATTATTGTCCTTCTCTCGCCTCCCATGGCCCCATATTGGGGTTGGGGCCGTGGGGAATAAATTTATGAGTCAGTAGGCATCTTTTGTAAGTGCTTATAACTAGTAGTATGTTAGAAGAACTTTCTGCTAATGATCTTTGATTTATAACAATTAACCTGATTGGCAATTTAAGGTAATTTAGGCGATGGTCAATTACATCTTGTAACTCCATGTTAGTTGTCTGCAGACGGTTGCAACAGCTTGTATGTTTCTTGCTGGAAAGGTTGAAGAAACTCCTCGTCCATTGAAAGATGTCATCCTTGTTTCTTTTGAGATCATTAATAAAAAAGATCCAGCTGCTGCACAGAAGATAAAACAAAAAGTAATGAGTATTTTTCAGTTCTTATAGTTTGTAGTTTGTACTTGTCCATCTTTTCGCAGATTCTGTCCTGTCTTTGTCTGCCTAAGTTAATAGCTTGTTATTTCTCATGCTAGTTAGTAGTATTTTGTTTTGCATACATGCATAACATTTATCCAATACATTGTTAAATTATCCTCTTCTTTCACGTTTTAGAATGTTCCAGAAGCATTGTCGGTAATCTAGTTCTTACAACTCCATCATCTGATATGGCTTTTGAAAGACTGATTTTGCATTGTAAAAGACAAATACCCATCTTTTTCGGAAAGATTGATATATGCGTGCATAGATAATGTTTCCACCCTACTAAGACATTAGAGTAGTTATCTTTATGCATGTGTTCTATTGACTTAGAGACTCGTTTTGGATGGTGTGTGTGTGTGCTTATGAATGCAACCATTTTGGTGCTAAGTGTATTGAAGTTCTGTGATGCTAAAACCTCTATGATGTCCTGCATCATTTAAGGTTTCCCATCTGTTATATGCACACACATTTGCTCAGGTTATGCAAATGGAAATTTGCTTGCTGGTAGAAAATAAGATGGAGCCTGTGGTGACAAGCCTGTTGAATTGTCCTATTTTTGTATACATGTAAAAGTGGCAGGCGATTATGTTAAAATCCATTCCATGCATCTATAACACAAGTTTCTGACTTCGATTACAGGAGGTGTATGAACAACAGAAAGAGCTCATTCTACTTGCAGAAAGGGTTGTGCTTGCAACGCTGGGTTTCGATCTGAATGTACAACATCCATATAAGCCGTTAGTTGAGGCAATTAAGAAATTCAAAGTTGCTCAAAATGCACTTGCTCAAGTTGCATGGAACTTTGTGAATGATGGGTAATGCTGCTTTGCATCAGCTAAGTACAAGGAGGAGCTCTCTTTTTGTACTCACTTGACGTTTGAAAGTTGACATGTAGGTTGCGGACATCTCTCTGCTTGCAATTTAAGACCCACCATATTGCAGCTGGTGCAATTTTCCTTGCTGCCAAATTCCTGAAGGTGAAGCTTCCATCAGATGGTGAAAAGGTCTGGTGGCAAGAGTTTGATGTCACCCCACGTCAATTAGAGGGTTAGTCCTTGATTTTCGCTGGCCATTAATGTCAGCAGGTTTGACTAAAAGGTCCTCCTTTTATTCTAGTTAAACTTCTGTATAAAATCACTTGCCTGCTCCATAGGGCACAGGCAGGGGTTTGTGGGGGCCCTTACGGTGGTGCGGCTTCTAAAAAAGCTAGAGTCTGTCAGAGGAAAGGAACTTTAATAAAAGGAAGTATGAGCATGATAAGATCAAATTTATACCATAATTTTACAAATAATATCTTCAAAACTTGTGCAGAGGGTATGTTATATTGTGGGGGGAGTGCACTATTGTATAATCAATATTCTAGATGGACTTCTTGTAACTTCAAACATTCATCTGACCATATATTACCATTGCTTATTCCTGACAACTGGCAGAGGTTAGCAATCAAATGTTGGAACTTTATGAGCAGAACAGAGTTCCACCTTCACAAGCTAGTGAAGCTGATGGTAGCACTGTTGGAGGGGCTACCAACCGGGGGATGCTAAAAGGTTCAAATGAAGATCAGGGAGCACATGCAAGTTCGTCCCATGCTGGTGTTTCATCTAGGTCAGGAATATCAAAACCACCATCAGCTCATAATGTGGGTCCTGATCTAGTCGATAACGGGCCTCCAAGGAGCAACCAAAACTGCAGCAATGATAATGGTAACTCAATTATAAATACCTCAAGCAATAACGAAGATGGAGAATGTAGAGTATTAGGGCCTTCCTCCCATCGTGGTGATGTGGAGGGTGTTCATGATGTGACATCTGGTTCAGATTGGCATGGCACTGAAGATGATAAAGAGAGAGGAGGATACAGTGGGAAGCAAGTAAGGGAAGGTCTTGAATCAAAGGATAAATATCATAACCGTAACATGGAAGGCAAGGAATCTGGAACCATGCAGTCAACACCGGAGGTTCCCAAGAAGTTTGATGAAGACAAGTTGAAGCAGTTGCGGGAGAAGCGGAAAAAGTCTCTTGGGGATGCCACCCGAAGAATTGACACAATGGATGAGTTTGATCCCATTGTGAAAGAGTTGGAAGAGGGTGTTGAGCTAGCTGCTGCTGAAAATGAGAAATCCAAGCAGGAGAAGAAGCAGAATTCACGTCATAGTGAAGCTGTTGGAGATCAGCACCAGCTAGAGAAAAAGGGCCAACAAGTACATGAGCCAGAGATGGAGAATGTGGAAGAAGGGGAGGTATCAGCATTTGAGAACTCTAATTGGGGACATCAGTCTCCTAAGACAGCTGACCGCAAAAGAAAGACTAGGAGTCCCCCTGAAAAGTCTAGTGATGGAAGGCATTGGCATGACAGCACGCCTGGGTCCACCAGGCATGATCAGAACGACTTTCCTGAAGAAAAGAATAGGTTGGGTCGACATGGTTACTCAGATAGGGACCACAAGAGGCATGTCCCAGAAAATCATGCCTGAGATTTTGAATATATCCGAACATAGTTTTGTTTGTCCTCCATTTCCCGGTTTCTTTACAACATAGTCCAACTGAGTGCTGAGTAACAGTCCAGGTATGATTAATAATTTTATAATACTAGCATCTATGGCTTTTCATTTTAATCATGACATGCACTTCATATCTTATGCCTATCCTTTATCATACTGTAAGGAAAAGGCATCTGTGCGTCACAGATTCACTGTTTGAGCTTTCTTTCTTAAGGAATGTTGTGAGGTCCACGATCATTAGCTCTGAGTCTATTAATTAAGAAGTTGCAAGTGTATAGCAAGAGTCCATTTCTGGACGGGCCTTAATTTGAATGAGGAAACATTTGAAAGAGGATTGGAGTGAAGAAAGTGGAAATCATTTTATCGAGATTGGGAAGAAAAGAGTGAAAAGAGAATGAAATGAGACGGGGGTTCATTTGGCATGAGGTCATTGTTACTTATAACGGCTTTATAAACATCATCCTTTTTTCTTGAATATTTTTGACTGAGAAGTGAAAACTCAGGGCAAGCAGAGTGTTGTCTCTGGGGTGGTTGGTGCAAGTGTTGGATTTTCTTTTATTATCAGGATTTGTGCTTTTCTGATATCTGAAATGAAAACACGATTTGCACTTGTATCCCCCAACATTCTTATTCCCCAAACTGCTGCTGCTGACGATATTAATAGGTTGAACCTTTTGCCCCACAGAGACGTCTGTCAAGCGTAAAGCTACTTGCAGAGGCATCTCTTCTTGGTCAAGCACTGCACACCGGACCAACAAAACACGGTTTCTGTTTCATTGTTGTAATGCGCAACTTGCAAAGTGTGAAATTAACTGGGGGAGTGGGTAGAGTACTCCCAATCCCAGCAGAAACTGAAAGATTATGCAAAACTCTATGGTAGACGGTAACTTATATTGAATTTTTTCCTTTCCTTTTCATTATTTTTATCAACTACCTACGTTAGTATTCAATGTCAACGCACTTGCAGGGTATGCAAGCTTGAATGCTTAAGTTATATCTTGTTTGTTTCATGTTAGTTGTTTTGTTGCTGATCGTCTCATGTTGTCAATGTTTGTTTACCATCTAGGAGACTTGTCTATATGCATTTTCTGTGGTAATTAATCCATATGCATCCTTAGTTTGAGAAGCGTTGTACGTGGATGCGAGGCCACTGATTTCCCCCTCCTGTCACGCAATCTTTAAAAGTATTACTAGCATAGGACTTGTTTTGGTGTAAATGTTCGTCCTGTTTTTTCAATTTCTGTTTATCAGATACTGTTTTATTGTCCTATAGAGAAGGTGAATTTGGAATTCGCAATGAGCCCTTTTTGGTCGAAGATGGCAAGATAGTGAAATCTGTCGACAACTCGAGATCTATACCACAGAATACTCAATTCAATTGACGCCAGCCTTGTTAAAATACAAGCTGCTCGACATGACATTTTTTACATACAAACATGTACAACTATGCAAAATGCGCACCCTGTCTACTGTCAAATTGAACAATTCAGACGTTTTTCTAATCAACTACTCAGTCTACTCATCTTGATCTCGATCCGCATCATGGACTGGAAAAGAATGTTTTTCAATTTTAAATATTCTTTTCACAAGGATTATTTTTAACATTTAGCAGAAATGGACATGTTTGTCAAAGAAATCCGAACAATGCTTTTATAACCTCAAAATAATAACGCAACCATGAACCATTCATGTGCACTCATTTTCCACTTTACTTCGGAGCCCACTTTTCACCCGCTTAATACATGGAGCAATATCCATTTTCCAAAGATCTTGCACCATAAAAGAACAGAAGTAATAAAAGCTACAATATAGCACGGAACCACGGTTGCAACTGAGTTCAGTTCTAACATTCAAATTTCAAGAATTAAAACTGAACCCAGGTTGAAGAACAACCAATGTAGTGACCAAATCGAAAGGAACAACAATGCAGCAATGATGTCAAGTTAAACCCATGTATTTGTTTTCATATGACAAGTGGGTTTTCTTTGATCCTCAATTGTAATGCTACATTTCACTTGTAGAGAACACGATAAACTAATGCTCTGCTACCTCTCCTTTTTCCTTGCTAATAAAAACACAAGGAAGAAGGAAATAACTCACTTGCAAGGAGCAGGATTTTATCAACTGCATGTTTTTACATTTCAGCAATGGACTAGTGAACACCTTCCCTGGTTGCTAGGACCCTCCTCCGTTTATATACATACTTGATTGAACACGAATTTCTGTTAGAAACTTGTTTTGTCATTCTCTGTTTACCAACAGCTTCAGCTCGTCTTCTCCTTGTGTAATACAAGCCCTGTTCTGACACTTTCTCCTTATCACAGGTTTCAGGTCTTTTTCTACATCTGTTGTAATTTAAGCATGGTATTGCCCTTTGATCTTTAGTAATAATTCCATCCCTTCGATTTCTCTTGTAGCATGAGCCAAACCTCCTATCATAGTCATTCTCACATTCCTGCAAAGAGATGACCAAACTATTGAAGCTCATATAGTTGGGGGTCAAAGCAGACAAGGTAGTAATATGCATCATACATAAATGATATAAAGTATAAACCCAAAGCCAGCAGTCAATTCCTTTTCTATCAGGAGATCAGAAAGTGGAGGGATTACTTGAAATTAGTCAAATCAATATCAATGAAGCAACAGTTCAATAGCCTACACGGCTACACCATCATGACTCCACAATAGCAGTGAAAAGATCTGTATGGATGCGTTGCTCTAGGGATGTAGTATAACAATGCATGTCAGGTATCAAGAAAATGCAGTTCGCACTGGTAAAGCATCCGGTTTAAAAAAACCTATATATTTGAATAGTACGAGTCATTGCCAATGTGAAAAAAAAGGGCAGACATCTGGCATGATATTAAACAAATGTAACCAAGAAAGCAAAATTAAAAAAAGGCTGTACACACCTGAGAAACTCCAGCTGAAGTGCTTTTATTTCCTCTTTGTCCATGTGAAGGATCTAGATCAATTTTGAAAATAATAATAATATGAGAAACAAGAAGAAACTTTCATTATACACTTTCTTTACTTTCAAAGTTCGTAGTCGAAAGGACTTACATTTTGTTAAAGTTGATTCAGATAGAACTTTGTGGAACATTGTAGTTCCAGAAAAGACCAAAAACGGGTAACCTGAGAACTCTTGCCTCAGAGGAGCTGGCATCTCTTCAAAATCAAAGACATTTACCCAGGTTTCCCTAAGCTGAGAAATAGCTGGTAAGACCAATCTCTCAACACCTAGCTCTATCAGCATCTGCAGAGAAAATTTTCATGTCTGGTTAATCATATGGCACAGTTAAGAGTTAATCCTCCCAAGTCCAAACCCAATCGTCAACTCCAACACACATAGAGAGTTGATAGGGAGAAAGGAAGCAACAATCATCAGGACAAACACACAATTGTAATGTCACTATACACCGATTAAGCACCACAAACCAACTGACAACAAATGGTATAGATTTATGAATAACAAATCAGACAGAAGTGACAGCTCCCTATTGCATATTATTTTCTTCTTGTTTTGGGTCAAATTGTATAGTCCCTTTCTTAATTCTCCATGAATACCATAACCATAATAAGCATCTTAGTACCAAGAAGAAGATGACATAACTACGTAGCAAGATATAAGAAAAACAGACAAAATATCCTCTTCAGTTAGTTAATGATATAAAAGAGGAGCCAAACAAATTATATTTTAAAGAAAAGTACCTTCTCCATTTCCCGCATAAGAAGTCGGCACATGCCCTTTCGACGATATTTAAAAGGTGTTGCAATTAGAGGCATCTCTGCAACCTTGTGTCCATGGACTCTAAATATGAAATGCAAAAGTTGTAGGTGAGACAATACAGCATTTAAGAAATCGAATAAGACGAGAGAATAGTAAAAAACATCAATTACCTCAGTGTAGCAACACATGCAAGTTCTTCTCCATTTTGTAAAACCATGACATAGAACCCATGAAAATCCAACCTTTTGAACTTTGAACTGCATGGAAACAGACAATGTCAAACTAATTGAACTTTCTAGATTTATAAATTTGTTAGACTCTACATAGAAAAGCAGGTTGGTATCAAATCCTCTAAGTATTAACCCAAACCTTTAACCTAGGGTCGTACATGGATGAACTCGTGACATTAACTTATATCCCATTTTCCCTAAAAAGGCCATTATATATCATTATTCAATTATAACTGTCTATCCCACTAAAACTCTAATTAGAAAAATCACTCACGGTGCATTTAAGGGGCCATAACTTCAAGGCAAGTTGAAATCCTCTAAACATAATTGTTAGGCTAAGCCAAATGAAATGTCATAACAATAAAACATAGCAATATTTAGAGGCAGCAGCTGCAGTTTTGATCTCCTTTCCACTTAGGATTAGCAAATTACTATATGCTATGGATGATCTCTTCTTTTCCCTTTCTATTTCACAATGGATGATCTACATTCTCACTGCCACATGAACTATGATCATCAGAGTGCAAGGTAGAAAACCATAATTCTCACATACATGTTGTCTGTCATATGAAACTGTGATTTATGATCTCAGCAGTTGTAAGCTACTCACTATTTGATACTACAACAACAACAACAACAATCGACCCAGTATAGTCCCACCAACGGCGGGGTCTGGGGGGTCCAGATGTACGCACCCATACCCCGAAGCAATTTGATGAGTATTCTTAATTCTGGGTTCAAAGTATCATCAAATGTTAGCAGGTTCCTGTAGTACTATTTTAAACCTCTCATTTTCCAAGTTGCTTCAAGTAGAAACTCAATATATAATCATGGATATATAAAGGGGTGTAAAATCCAAAATTTTAAACAGAATCAACATCATGAATTTAGAACAGCATCAACATCATGGAAAGATCACTTCAATCTAAATCAATACATAATTTCATCTTAAAACAGACCTGCAATAGAATGTCATACAAAATCAAACAGGGTACTTCTAACATACAACAAAGAATGGGACAAAGATCACAATGTCACCAACTACAACTTGAGAGTGGAAGGTGGCTCACCTTGAATTATACACAACCTCAGCAACTAGATCCTTTTTAGTGTGAGGTTCAATTGTAGGTTCAAAACACTCATGCAGAACTTTCATGACTTGAGAGAGTTGCACACGTGGGTGAATTCTTTCATCGTGGATGTTGTAATCATTCCTTCTAGATCTGGTGATAGTCCAAGATAATCCTTCCACAGGTACTGGATGTAAAGTTTGTAAATGTTCATGAAGCCGGATACATATCTGAAGTTAATAACAAAGTTAAATAAATTCATATCGAACTTCCATAGAGGGCAAATCAATTAAAAAAATAACAAATGCATTCATACAAAGAACTGGATAACACTCCCACAGAAAATACTAAGAACAAAACTAGAAGTATATCAGAAAGGAGATCTATGCTCTTCCAAATGTGGCTTCTGCAAAAGCCTTACTTCATCTTTCATCAGTTAAACAGCAGCTTGAACTTCTTCTACTTTATTGAACTTCAGCTAATAGCTATAACAACTTTTTTCTGAAAAAAAAGCTACAACTTTTTCATTTCTTAATTGCTCCATCTACCAGCAATCAGTTGAAACAGAATTTATATTTGATACTCAATCAAATATCTGAACTTATTTGCTTGAAAATGAATTATCCTTAGCTCAAAGTAGTACATAACAGAAGTTTTTAAGACAACAATCATGATGAAGATACCTGAAAACACCTCTGGCTGCAAAACTTTTCCGGGAGAGAGTCCTCCGAACTTGAGATATGTGTGCTGCTTAAGCATTCCCGATGATCTACAAATTAGAAAGAGCATTAAGCAAGTAAATATGGACAGTAATCTGACTTTCAAAGAGATTAGAGCAAATACACACATTGACGGCTGCACTGATAACAAACTTCAGTAAATAATTCATCTTCATTTGAATTTCTTAGCCCACATAAGCCACATCTACAGGATGGACAAAACCATATTACACCAGGAAGCTCCTGAAACAAGGAAGATATATGTAAGAGATGCCCAAATTGACAGGAAGGGACATGGAAATGAAAAAAATAGGAAGAACTGCTGTCATCATACACAATTACACATAAATATTTTATTTATAAGAAGCAAATTTAAATGCATGGCTACCATCTCTATGAGACTTGCTGCACAATCCGAGCCAGGTATCCTAATTAGTTCAAAGTGAATTGGGTTTTTTGGAGAATAGGGGGTGGAGGGGACCTCACATGTTGAAATGATTAGATCAACACTACGTCACTACCAAATTTTCAAGATTGTTGTAGAATATAGAATCCTCAAACCCAGTACCAGTGTTTGTGCATAGGTGTCACACTAACCATAGACTGTATCAAGAATGGTTGAGCATGCTTTAGCTTTACAAAATGTCTCTGATTACTGAATGTTTCTAGCAATAAACCATTTTCAGGTGAAATTTCAATTTTCCACTAAAGTAACTAAACAATGGAAGGAAAAAAAAAATTCACCTCAAGGCCAATGCAAGTTTTATGGTAAGATGACGTGCAGTTATCACAAGAAAGTAGATCATCTCCATACTGACAAACAAAGCAAACAGGGTCATTTCTTCTGCTCTTCTTACTCCTTTGCTTTTCAACTGGCACTGCCTCATTAGATTCAAACTCTTGTTGAGATGTTGCCTTTGTATCTAAGCTATTATAATCTTTCTGTGATAGTTCTGAGACGGACCCTTCTTTTGAACATGTCAGCTTGTTCTTAGCATTAGATCTTTGAATCTTCTTCGGAAATCTCTTTTTCACTTTCAAGCAACTTCTTTTTTTCCTTAAGCTAAAGGATAGCATTCTAAGGTTGCATTTGGGAAATCTCGTAACAAGGTTTTCCTCCATTTGCCTCTGTATGAAGTGTTGAGTGTTATTGACATGACCATGGGAACGCAGACCAGCAACAACATTCTTTTGCTTTCTGGGGCTATTACTTTGAAATCTTCTCAGCTGCTGCTGCTGAGCTAAAAAGGGCTTTCTTTTCTGAAGTGCCAGATTATTCTCAACCTGTTGCATTTTTCTTCTAGAAAGAACAATTTGAGATTGTCTTTTGTTCTTTTGAGCTAAACGACCACTTGTAGTTGCAACATCTTCCACCCTTTCACTCATCCTGACAGAGCAAGCATTTGAGGTCTCACCACACTGGTTATTGCTAGCTCGTCTCAAATCTATTTGATAAGTCTTCTTTGAGGAAGCATCAGTCTGGGTGCTGTTGCCGTTGGCTCCACCATTGACACAACTGTCCATCTTCTTTGATTCACTTGGGTAATGATGCTTTGACTCAAATAACTGAATACATTTACTTCTAGTCTTACTCGTCACAATAACATCTTTGTCAGGCGATTGATACCTCTTGAAAGCATTTCCTTTCTGTCTCGCAGCAGCAGCTGGACAAGTGATGGGATAACCAAGAGCTCTCCGAACAGATTTAGTAGAAATTATGCTAACAACTTCTGTAAAATACGTTTTCCACACAGAATGAGCACCACATGTCCACTCAGAAATCATCTTCTGAAAACCATAATTGGTTCGCAAATGAGACCAGATAAACTTAGTATATTTGGCCAAAGAAATGCTAGTTGTACACTCTTCAATCAGTTTCACTAAAGTCCAGACACCTCTTTCCCTCCAGGCACCTGAGAACTCGTCCCATTCATGAGTTACACGCAAATTAGACACTTTGAAACAGCGTTCATCACCTTCATCAGGGAAAAATATAGATCGCTCATCTGAGCCATCATTGCTATCAAAAATAATTCCCTCCCACCATGCATCCTCAAACAAAACATCAACACAAAATCCATAGCTCAACCCAGCCTTCACTGAAAAAGATTCACAACTAAAAGGAAGTGGCCGGATACGCCCACGGTGATTAGTTTTGACACAGGGTCGTTGATAAACACCCTCAATTTCCCCGGTGACAGGTATAGACTCAACAAGCTTAGAGTCCTCTGTCTCACACAAGAGTTCATCATATTCAACTTCACGGCTCATGTCTGAGACACCAACCACCACTGCAGAGTACCATGAGCCTTGCAGCCCTTCCTCAATTTGCCGGACCTAAAACCATTGAACAAGATAAATTCTAATCACCTTGCTGTCAAAGAAAAGCAAGTACCCTTGCCATATATCCAGAAAAAACGTAAGTAATATTCTTGTTTAATGAATTTGCTGCCACTGGGCTCATTGAGGATTGCGGTTTTTACAGAATCGAAAATTAAAGTGTCCTGTTTGATACTATCCCCTCTAACAAAATGTAAAATTTAACTTCTTGGGCCCCTTATCTAGACGAGAGGAATCAAAGAATTCAATTGGAGAGTGCTTCTGTTTCTGTTCTCCAGCACAGAAAAATTTGACCGCGTTTAATAAAAAGAAGTTAGGAATTCACACGACAGCCTAATTTTATTCCATAGCACTCTATTAATCGATCATACAAGAAAGGCGCAATTGGGGCATACAATATTTTTCCAGATTAAACTGCGCTACTAACCAACCCCATAGAGAAGAATGTGGAGCGGAGAAGAAAATCTACCATACTATTGTTCAATTTATATCGCCAATTAAATTGAAAACACTTGAATCCTAAAAATAAGAAGAAAACAGGCGAAAAACTAAGCAACTCTCCCTCTCACTGCTCTGTAGTTGACCAATTGTGATAGAGTAGAAAGAATAAAATACACGGATCAAAACTTGCAATTCCAATTGCCATCTTCGCGCGGATCAATCAAAATTGAAAGCATCAAGCGCTATAAAATCGAGTAAAAAGGTAGAAGTTTGCACCAACGTACGTACCTCGACTTTCTCATTGAAGAGCAGCTTCCTCGCATTCATCTAGGGATCGAAGAAATTTGAAAGAGAGAGGATTCTCAGAGAAATTCTGAATTTGAAATTTGGTTGTTTGAGAGAGAAACGAGTTAGTTTCCTTGCGGTAGGATTCAATTCGGTCACCGGAGCTAGGGCATGTACTTTTGAAGATGTCGAGGCGATCGTGAGAGGGAAAGAACACGCTTCTCTCGTGTCCGTAAGTGATCTGCAATCGCTGCCGTTGGATCTACATGACGGACAACGATAAACGGCTCGGAGTTTCATCGTCTGGATCTAACGGCTGAAGTGGTTTTCATGGAGCGCGTGAGTACGGTAAAGTCAATAGAGTTGTTGTAGCGTAGTACAAAGTGGTAGTATGAAGTATCGTGACACGTGGTCGTATGACGATTAGCTCTTTTTGTTTTCTTTTTTTCCTTCTATTTTTAACTGTAGCACTGTAGCAGTAGACGATATCATATTCCTCTTGACTTGAAGTGGTACATAGATGTCAGCAAATTGAAGGCATTCTTTTCTTTAATTATTATATTTATTAAGAGATTAATTCATTAATCCTATGTGTATTAGTATGAACCCGCTATATTTTGAATGACAATACGGTTTCCCGCGCTGTACTCCACGTGCCATCGGCCTATGATCCATCTATGTGTAACAGTATGTCCATCACTCTCGAAGGTATTATAATAAAGTTAGGTTAAAGTATTTAACCAAACGTCCAGTTAGACTTTCTTAAGCATTCTATTAAAAAATTTTAAATTCGATTTTGACTAGAAACATTGACGTTAAGATCACTTAAATTCCAATTCTCAGATTAAGGATGTGATTTTCTTACCAACTAGACTTGATTCTATAAGCTATCACTATTTCATTTCTAATTATGAATGTGATGTATGGGTTAAGGATGTGATTCTCTTACCAACTAGACTCGGTTCTATAAGGCTATCACTATTTCATTTCTAATTATAAATTCTAGTTCTTAGGTTAATGATGTGATTCTCTTACCAACTAGACTTGGTTCTATAAGCTATCACTATTTCATTTCTAATTATGAATTTGATGTATGGGTTAAATATAATTTTCAAGAGCAATCTTTACAGCTCAATGATAAAATATCACTTAAAATATTCAAATAATGATTATTGATTAACAAATTTTGAAGCTTAGAATGACAAGTAAGCCTATATTTCGTATATTATTGAATAAAACGAAGGAAGATAATAACGTATAAAATTGTATGACATAATAATATATGCAATTAAGATAATTGTTCTTACAACATAAAATGCATACGAAATATAGAAGCATATTTTTGAAAATTGAAATATATAAAAAATTGTCATAAAAGAGGTACAAATAAACACAATATAATTATTATATTACAAAAGTATAATAAATGATGTGGAAAATTATGAAAATGACTTGTGTTATAGATGATGCGGCTTTATGAGGGGGACATATGACCTTAGACCGTAAATATTTCAGTATTATAAAATTTAGATTTAGATTATAAAATATAAATTACGGAAATTCCATGAGGTAACCTTGAGGTTTTGCAAATTCCGCGAGGCGTCCACATGTTTCAACTATTCCGCGTGGTAACCCTCAACTCTTTAAAAATTCTGCCAAATAACGCTCAGTTACTTCAATCGGTAAAAGATATGTTAAATTATTAGTTTTTAAGGCAAAAAAGCTATTATTTGATTATTTTATTAAAAGGAAAAAGATAAACAAATGTTAATAATTAATATTGCACACAAAAACGGAAAAACAAAATAAACAAAGGTTATGAAACGAGTACAAACTTTATGAGATAGAAGAATATGCACGACCAGGTTCTAGATTAACATTTGTTTCTTTTGTCTTTCTTTTTTTATGTGTGAAATTGATAATTAACATTTGTTTTTGTTTTTCCTTTAAAAAAAAAAACAAATAACAACTTTTTTACCTTAAAAAATATTAATTTAACAGCCCTTTTAACGATTCAAGTAATAGAGGGTTATTTGGCAGAATATGTAAAGAGTTGAGGGTTACCACACGGAATAGTTGAAACATGTGGGCGCCTCGTGGAATTTGCAAAACCTCAGGGTTACCTCGCAAAATTCCCGTAAAAATTATGATATATATACATTTAAGTAGGTAGAGAAATAAATCATATTATACATAACATTATTTCGATAAACAAAAATAATTTATTAAGAGCATAATCACACTAAAAATTGATATAAAAATCTTATACGAAATAATGTCATATATATATATGAAAAATGTTCATGTGAGAATGGACGCTTAGGTGAGAATGTGAGAATACCGGATGTGCATGGATTTATGATTATGGGTTCATGACTTTGGTAAGTGGAAACTCATGCACATACGGGCAAAAATTCATGCATACCTCAAGATGTGCATGTATTTTTGTCTGTATGTACATAAATTTGTACTATATGGTGACTATGTGTAATTGAAAATTCATGCACATGCAGACAAAAAATCATGCACATCACAATATGTGCATGAATTTTTTCATGTATATGCATATATTTTTTACCATGTGTGTGAATATGTGTAAGTTAAAACTTATGCACATACAAGCAAAATTTCATGAACACCTCAAGATGTGTATGATTTTTTGCCTGTACGTGCATATATTTTTGACTATATATGTGATTATGTGTAAGTGAAAACCACAAAACGTGCAGGGATTTTTGCATGTATGTGCGTATTCTCACGTTCTCACCTAAGCGTCCTTTCTCACCGAATCCACATCCTATATATATACTAAATAGACAATTAATAAGGAGTCTAGAAAATGGAAGTAAAGGATTGGATTATGTGAGATTGTAATACTTAGGGTTGTCTAGATAACTTTTGCAAAAACTCTTCACATCAGAATGAAAACATATTTCATTAAAGAAAAAAAGTAAGATTATGACAAATATAATCATATAATTAGACTAAAATCTATATAAAATTATAATTTATATTATCATATGATGACAAATGATGGATTGCGGAAACAAATTGTACTGAAAGACGACTTGGCTCAACGTGGAGATGCCAAGTGATATCAATCACTTCTACTTTAGTTAGGTATGGTAAGAGAGCGGATCCGAAAGAGGGAGTGCCCTCTCCATCCATGTCCCCGTTTACCCCCTTTTTTCCTAGTCATTGTCCTCGTCCCCATCGAGGCCGTGTTCCTCGTCACAAATCCCCACCATCATTCTTCATAAGAAAAAACCTTAATTTTTTTTTAGTATAGTATATATTAGGGTTTAGGTTGTATAAGGTTTGAGATTTAAGGTTTACCATCTAGAATGTATGAGATTTAGGATTAAAGGGTGTGAAATTTAGGATTTAGGCTAGGGATACGAAAATTAGGAAAATTATATATTTAGCGGGAATACCCACGGGTTTTTCGGTCTCCGTGTCGTGATTAAAAAATTTCCCCGACCCTGCCCCGTTGTGTGGAATCTGCATGATGATAATCACCACCCATTACCATCCGTAACTTTACTATTGTATATAGATAATAGATTAAAGGAAAAATATTAGTTAATTAAATTAACTAAAATTAATCAATCAAATCTTATTAGAAAATGTCTAAAAAAACTCTTATCATGAAATCATCAATTCATATATACATTGTTAATTCGTATATATAATATATCTTACTTATTCTAAAAGTCTAGCTCGCGTAAATGAACAGTAGCCCGTATCACGTGTAGGTCGCATGCTTCGTATCACGTGTAGGTCGCGTGCTTCTATTGCCTACTCTCAGTGTCGTTTTCCTTTGCCTCTCTATTCCCTACTCTCCGTCTCTTCCCGGTTCTCCTCCCTCGACACTCTCTTGCTTCCATTCTCGAATCCTCTATCGTGTTCATCTCTATCTGCGAATTCCTCTTTCGCCATTTTTGTCTGTGAATTTGGTTTCTCTGTTTGGCCATCTCTATCTATGAAGTTGGTTTCTGATCGGCTTTGGGCCCTTTAGTTGGCTTTGGAGGTTAGGGTTTACGCTTGCTGCTTCCGTGTCATTTTCCTTTGCCTCTTTCTTGCCTACTCTCCATCTCTTCCCGGTTCTCATCTCTCGACACTCTTGCTTCCATTCTCGAATCCTCTATCTCGTTCATCTCTATTTGCGAATTCCTCTTTCGCCATTTCCGTCTGTGAATTTGGTTTCTCTGTTTGGCCATCTCCATCTGTGAAGTTGGTTTCTGATTCCTCTATCTTGTTCATCTCTATCCGCGAATTCCTCTTTCGCCATTTCCGTCCGTGAATTTGGTTTCTGATCTTCGTTCATTTCTATTGTCTTTTTTCTACTAACCCTAATATCTGACTTTGTTTCTTTCGGCTTTTTGTCTGGGATTCCCTTTGTTTCCACATTTCTTATCTTAGATTTCTTGCGTTTGTCTTGTGCCGTCGTGGTCATTATACATGTACTTCTTAAGTTTGTCTTTTAATTATAACAAGATTGTTTGTCCATTATGTTGTTTTGTATTTTTTGGTGATTGTGAGTTACATGTTTGCATGTATTGGGTGATTTGGGTCGCATATTAAATTGTTGATCTAGGTTTATAGTTATGGTGTCAATTTTTTTGCCTGCCATTTAGAAACAATGCTTGTTTCTCCTCTCTCGACACTCTTGCTTCCATTCTCGAATCCTCTATCTTGTTCATCTCTATCTGCAAATTCCTCTTTCTCCATTTCCGTCTGTGAATTTGGTTTCTGATCTTCGTTCATTTCTATCGTCTTTTTTCTACTAACCCTAATCTCCGATTTTGTTTCTTTCGGCTTTTTGTCTGGGATTTCTTTGTTTCCACAGTTCTTATCTTAGATTTCTTGCGTTTGTCTTGTGCCGTCGCGGTCATTATACATGTACTTCTTAAGTTTGTCTTTTAGTTATAACAAGATTGTTTGTGCATTGTGTTGTTGTTTTGTATTTTTTGGTGATTGTGAGTTACATGTTTCCATGTATTGGGTTGCATATTAAATTGTTGATCTAGGTTTATAGTTGTGGTGTTAATTTTCGGCCCTGCCATTTAGTTATGATGCTTGTTTCATATGTTATTTTTGGTTGGTCGTTCGTTTTGTGTTTAAGTTTTTCCTCTCTTTATTTTGGTGGAGTAGTGCAGAGGCAAAATAATTATGGTTTGATTACAACTTCATGTAATTATGATTGTATTTTGTGTATATTCTACTTGCTGATATTGATTTTGGTTGTGTTTCATGTATATTCTGGTTGCTGATATTGTATAAATTATATGTATATTGTTTTTGAATTCTCAATTATTGGAAGACCGGTGGTGGAAGAGCTGAATAACATTTGATAGAGCCTGTGCTGAATAACATCCTAAGCAAAGTTGAGGTATGTAGAGGTGTTCAAAGATCATTATTATGTGTGCATTTTAAATCACTATCTTTGCATTTCACACACTAATTGGACTCATTGCCTTCTTATTCTTTTAAAGTTGAGGTATGTAGAGGTCTTCAGAGATCATTATTACTGTCATGAGTTTTTCCCTTGTTGCTGGTATCATGATACTCGTGCTTTGGCTATACTAAATATGCACCCTATTTTTCAATGGTCAACTCGAATAAGAGCACTGCAAGCTAGGAAGCAGTTGTAACATTGTGATATGTTATTATGGTGGTTTGTGTTAATAAGTTTCTTCCTTCTTTGGTTGTGTTAAATGTTGAGTTTTCTTTTGTTGCAGTATTCTAATGCTAATAACTTTGCACTATGACAAGCCATATGAACTTCTTTTGGTCGTGACGGCGACTCTGCTGCTAGCTTCTAAACAATTTTGTATGAAGCTCTATCGATCTCAGGGCAGGTTAATGTTAATAAGTTTCTTCCTTCTTTGGTTGTGTTAAATGTTGAGTTTCCTTTTGTTGTAGTGTTCTAATGCTAATAACTTTGCACTATGGCAGGCCATCTAAACTTCTTTTGGTCGTGACGGCGACTTTGCTGCTAGCTTATAAACAATTTCGTATGAAGTTCTATCGATCTCATGGCAGGATTAATATGTTATTATGGTGGTTAGTGTTAATAAGTTTTTTTTTGTTGTGTTAAATGTTAAGTTTCCTTTTGTTCGAGTGTTCTAATGCTAATAACTTTGCACTATGGCAGGTCATCTAAATTTCTTTTGGTGGTGACGGCGACTCTACCATTATCTTCTAAACAATTTTGTATGAAGCTCTATCAATCTCAGGACAAGATTAAGCTAAATTTGTTTCTTGGGATTTTTCAAATTCATTGATAGGATATCGAGTCTTTGACAAATTTGTGATTACTTGTGCTTCTGCTTTATTGAATATGCATTTTTTTTCAATGGTCAATTGGAATCCTTGTGTTAATCTGTTGATTTCTATATTGGAAGAGATTCAGTGAAGACATTATGTATAAGCTAGGAAGCAGTTTTACCATTGTCATATGTTATTCTCATGGTTAGTGTTAATAAGTTTCTTCCTGACATTATGTATAAGCTAGGAAGCAGTTTTACCATTGTCATATGTTATTCTGGTGGTTAGTGTTGATAAGTTTCTTCCTTATTTGGTTGTGTTAAATATTGATTTTTCAAATTCATTGATAGGATATCGAGTCTTTGACTAATTTGCAGTACTTGTGCTCTTGCTGTACTGAATATGTTTTTTTTTTTCAATGGTCAATCTTCTTTTTCTGGTTTGTTTGCATCGAATCCTTGACTATTCGTGTCCTTTGATTGCTGCAATTTTGTCTGATGGATGACTTTCTTCTAATCTGACTACGTGGAGTTTGTCTATTACAATGTCAGGTGCATTGGCAACTACTAGGGCGTTACTGTTGGCTTAATAAGTTTCAGATAAGGTCAGAAGCTAATGCGAGCCTGTGTAGTCTTTCAAGGTGCTACGATAGCACCTATGGTGGGGACGGCCTCATACTATGGAGATCGATTCCCAAAATTCTTCACCTTTTGAGTCAGGTGATGTAATCTGCATAACTATCAGTTCAATCTTCATGGTGTCAGGTTTAGTCAATTTAATGTTTGATACTGGGCCTTCTCAATCTTCTTTTTCTGGTTTGTTTGCATCGAATCCTTGATAATTTATGTCGTTTGATTGCTGCAATTTTGTCTGATGGATGACTTTCTTCTAACCTTATATAGTATGGTAGGTAGACTACTACTAATTGTTTACCTGTTTATTATGTAAGATGCATACATGGGAGAGCTTGTGAATTTCTTTTTCTGGATGGTGTGCAATATAGTATTGTTAGTTGTAGCTCATTTGAAGGCAATTCTTTTCCAAGTCAAGATTGTGACTTTATTATAGTTCATTGCAATGACAGGTGATCAACGCTACTTTGTAGTGTTTAACTAGGAGTTGTTACCAGAGTTTTAGGTACCGTTTGTATGGGTTTAGAGCATAAGTTAGGAGAATGGAGTTGAGGAGAAGGAATGTTGATTTGGTGGTGTTGAAGTGCTTAAAAGAAGACTATAGAAGATGGAAGGAAGCCACCACGAGACAGAAACCGAGAAGAGCTACAAAAGGATTTCCGCGGACGCGGAAAATGCCACAAACAGCGAAGACAACAGAGAGTTATCCGCGGTCGCGGAAATCTGTCCGCGGTCGCGGATACTGTTCACACGCGGGTCCGAAGATTTTGTTTCGTCCGAGTTTACTTTATTTTATTTCTTTTTATTTTATTTCTTTTATTTCCGTTAGTTTATTTTATTTCCTTTTAGATCTTATTTCTTATCTTTTTTTAGTATTAGGTTTTGCTAGGGTTATAACCTAGTTTGGTTAGGAGCCTTTTCATTCATTCTAGATTATTCATTATCGTTCAATTTTTCCCTTTGAGTTTTATGCTTTGAAGACTATGAAGAACTAAACAACTTTTGCTTAGTCCGACGATTGAAGCCTTCATTTGTATTTGGTTGTGAGATTATAATTCTATTTCTTTTCCTTTGAATGTATTGATTCTCTTGTGCTTAGTCCCATTGATTCTTGCTGATTTGACTGGCCTGATCATCTAGTTGATATTGGTAATTATCTATTGCTAGAGTTTGGTTATTTCTGTTTGAAATACCTAATTCAGAGTAGCACCTGTGATATTCTAAGAACTGTTTGGACTGGTTTATTATAGAGAGAATTGATTGCATGCATAGTAAGACTGTTTGTTGCACTTGCATGTATCTATTGAAATTCCTGTGCTTATTGCTGCTATTGAATTGAATCTGGAGGTTTTCCTGGTTATTTGATAGTTAATATTTTCAGGGTCTGTTTGTCCTGTTTATAACTTAAGAAAAGGAATAAGAACATTCATTGGTAGGAATTAGAGATAATCTAGGATCAACCAATCAAACTGAATAGTGGATATTTGTCTGGCTTAGTTACTTCTCACCCTTTGATTACACATTTTGCTTTTATTTACTTTGTTACATTGATTACAAACCAAAACCCCCCTTTAGTTACCTTTGGCATACAACCTTTTGCACTTAGAAAGATTGCTACCTCCCTGTGGGATTCGACCCTTACTTGCCTACTATACTTAGTTAGGTTTTTGAGGATTACTTTGATAGGCATAACGACTTTAGCCTCGTCAAATTTGGCGTTGTTGCCGGGGAGGCAAGTTTTAATTTTTCTTTGTGTTGGTTTGTGTGCCAACTATTGTGTGGACCTATCTTATGGTCCACACCCGTGTTACTGACTCTCCACTTTTAGATTGTGATACAGAAATTGAAAGAACACTTTCCAGAAACAGTATAGCAGCCCGTACACAAAGAGAGATGGCTGAAGAAGAACCGACTTTGAGGCAGTTGACTGTCCCGAATCTAGAGTAGCAACCGCTCGCTGTGCAATTCCCTGAGTTGGCGGATGACGTGAATTTTGAGATCAAATCTGGGCTGATCCATTTACTACGCCACTTCCATGGGATGAGTGGAGAAGACCCCAATAAACATCTTTCTGAATTCCACGCTGTCTGCAGCAGTATGAAGCCACAGAACATTACTGAGGACCAGATCAAGCTGAGGGCCTTTCCTTTCTCTTTGAAGGATTCGGCCAATGATTGGTTCTACTATTTGGCCCCAGGAAGCATAGACACATGGGCTAAAATGAAGAAAGCTTTCCTGGAGAAGTACTTCCCTGCGACGAAGCTCAATAGCCTGAAGAGGAATATTAGCAACATTGAGTATCACGCTACTGAGACGTTGTATGAGTAGGGATGCACAACCGGGTCGACCCGGACCGACCCGGACCGGAGATCTTCGGCCCGGGTCGGACCGGTGGACCGGTTTTTTATAAAAAAGTGACTCGTGGACCGGACCGGACCCGATCTATCCGGTCCGGTCCTTTTCCGGTCCGGTCCATGGCCCGGACCGAAAACCCGTATTGTCATTTTTAGGGTATAATGGTCCATCGTGTTGACGGTTCGGCCGGGTTCGGTTCTATTACAACGAGTCTACGATATACTTGTTTGAAACTTTAAATTAAATAATTGATTATTTGTATTGTATATTAAGCTAAACGTTCATCATAATCTCATTACAATTAATAATGTAATATAAATAGTCTAAATAGATAATGTATTAGTGGGAAAAACTTTTAAAATCCTTCAACAAAATAGTGTATTAAACGAAAACACAAAGATAATCAAAAGTACAATAAGTGTTTAGTAGTCTTAAACTAGGTATATATATATATATTTTTAAAGATCCGGTCCAATCCGGTCCGGACCGGAATTTTCCGGTCCGACCCGTACCCGACCCGGAACCCGGTTTTATGAAAAATCATGACCCGTGGACCGGACCGATAATAAACCGGTCCTGGACCGACCCGGAAAATTCCGGTCCGGTCCGGTCCGGGTTTCCGGTCCGGTCCATTTTTGTGCATCCCTATGTATGAGTACTACGAGAGGTTCAAGAGGTTGATTTCAAGCTGTCCCTACCATGGGTATTCTGACCAAGACCTCGTACTTTATTTGTATGGTGGTCTTCTTGATGATGAGAGAAGAATGGTAAACGCAGCCTGTGGCGGTAATATTCTGAACAAGACACCAGCTGCGGCATTTGAAATTTTCTTTGAGCTATCTGAGGGCTCAAGACAGTTTAGCAAGAGGGCGAGCGCCCAAGCAGTCAAGGCCGCAGATTCTCAGCCATCGTCCTCACTAATTTCTGAGATGGCTGAGATGAAGGAGATGATGAGGAGATTTATGACGAAGGGCAACCAACAGCAAGTCAAGTCTTATGGAATCTGCTATGACACGATGGACCCTACTGATGCGTGTCCAACGCTGCAGGAGCCCATTGCTGAAGTAAACGCTATTGGAGGTTTCGGCCCTCCAAGGCCGAGATATGACCCGTACTCCAACACTTATAATCCAGGGTGGAGAGATCATCCCAATTTGAGGTACGAGAACCAACAAAATCCGCCTCGGGGTCATGACAATCAGGAGTTCCACCAGAGGCCACCACAATTCTTACAACAACAACAACAATTTCAGCGGCCTGGGGAACAACAACAACAATTCAGAGCTCCATATGACCCCAGACCTCAAGGCCAGAGCGCAAGTTCATCTATTTCCAGTGATGACATGATCAAGTCTCTCACTCAGAGTGTTTCGACTTTGGCAAACACTATGGTTCAACAACATAAGTCTCTCGCTAAGAGCGTGTCGACGTTGGCAAACACTATGGCCCAACAAAATCAAGAGATGAAGTCTAGCATTCAGAACTTGGAGAAGCAAGTGAGGCAAATTTCCCTAGCAGTGAGCAAACTGGAGGCCCGGGATTCGAGAAAACTACCATCTCAAACGGTAGCAAATCCGAGGGAGAATGTATGTGCGATGACGCTGAGGAGAGGAACACAAATGGAGGAAGTTCGAAGGCAACATAAAGAATTCCGCGACCGCAGAATTATACCTGAAGGCGGTGATTTTTTCCGAGAATTTTCCGCGACCGTGACCAGATTTCCGCGACCGCGGAAAAGTCTCTGGAGAAGACGAAGATTTTGAAGCAATTCCGCGATCGCAGAATGTCATCCGCAACCGCAAAAAAGACGCTGGCACCGAAGAATCATTTGCTCAAGGTTGTGCCTTAAACGTCGAAGACGATTACGTTCGTCCATCTTTTCCTCCGCTCAGTTCGCTAAAACCACATGCGCCCTTCCCTGAGGCACTGAAGGATACCAGAAGGCTGGAGAATGACAAGGAACTATTCGAGACCTTTAGCAATTGCGAGGTAAACATTCCTTTGATTAAGCTGGTTAAGAGCATCCCTCGTTATGCAAAATTTTTGAAGGAATTGTGCAAGATTAAGAGGAAGAAAGCTATGAAGGAAAATAAGAAGGTCCAGGTGAGCGAGAATGTCTCCGCTATGCTGCAAAAGCGGTTGCCAAAGAAGTGCAGTGACCCAGGCATGCTTAGTATTCCCTGCAAGATAGGTGACACCACGTTCGATAAAGCCATGCTGGATTTGGGTGCATCTATCAATGTGTTGCCTCTCTCACTATACGAGTCTTTGGAGCTTGGGCCATTACAGAAGACAGGGACGGTGATCCAATTGGTGGATATGTCCTATGTGTATCCCAAGAGAGTCGTGCATGATGTTCTGGTAGAAGTAGACAAGCTTATTTTCCCTACGGATTTCTTTGTGATGGATACGGGGCAAGACAAACATGCAGCCCCTGTGATGCTGGGAAGGCCGTTCATGAACACGGCAAATACAAAAATTGATGTGAGTATGGGTTCACTCGCAATGGAGTTTGACGGGGTGAGGGTCGGATTCAACATTGACGATGCAAAGAGACACCCTCCTGATTGTAGCCTCAAGTGTTCGGTTGATGTGAGCAACCCAAGTTGATCTGGAGAGCACCATGTAGAGCCACGACAATAACCAAGGCGCTGCTCGGGAGGCAACCCGAGGTACGAACATCTTTTCTTGTCTTTTCCTTTCTAGTTTTCATTATTGTTGTTTCGTTTTTGTTTTAGACTAATCTGCAGGTAGGAGACCCGAAGCCATATTTGAAGACGGTGTTTAACTCACACCAGAAGCTTTTCCGCGACTGCGGAAAAACCACTGTAAGTCCCCTTACCTGAAAATAAAAAAAATAAAAAAAATAATGGCACTGAAGACCCAGCTGTCCGAGTTCTACTTTGAGAGATGGTGCGCATCATGCTGCCAAGGAGGAGACAATAACCCGACACATTTGTATTTGGCATCGTTGATGGCCCGACATTCGACAACTGACGAGGAGGAACACCAGAGCCCACAACATGATTACAATCGGGCTCTCATTCTGTGTTCGTTGAAGGCCCGTGCAACCCCGTTTCTGTGATGTACCACTACATCTTACAGTGGATTTATTTGGTTTCCCGTGGAGTTTGTTTGAGTAGGACCGCGCAACACCAGCGACATGTGTTTTCATTGATTTACCGCCAACACCGTCATCCACATCCAGGCCACCTCGGCAACGGTTGTGAGTACCTTTTTTGCTCTTCCCTGTGCTTCATCTTGTTGTCTTTCATTACATTGAGGACAATGCAATGTTTAAGCATGAGGGAGTGATCTATACTTGCTGGTCGTCTGAGAAAGAAAATAAAAAAATTGAAAAAGTCAAAAATATGAAAAAAAGACATAAAAGAAAATCCTGGGATAAGTCGAAAACCCAAAAGGGCGGCTTAGGTAATAAGCAGGTGGCTTGGACCAGCATTAGGCTGGGGTAACAATTGGTCAAGAGCGATGTGAGTTTTTGTGAGCCCATCTATTGAAAAATGAAATGAGTGGCTTGGTGAAAACCCGAAAGGGCGCCTTGGCAAAATGAGTGAAAAGAAGAAGAGTGATTATTAGGATTCCTCATTTTTCCTGGCGTGATGACATAAGAAGATGTGATATAAGGAGGATTCGGGTAGGTCACTCTGGGAGGTATAAGAAGATAGATGAAGGCTAGGATTAGATATTTTTATTCACTCTATGGTGTTCGGGTTAAGTTTGGGGGAAGTACTCTGCTTTTCTTTAAGCTTGTATGTTGTGTGTGTTGTGTTGATTGTTTGGTGCCTTGGAGATTCATGTTTAGGTGCAGTTCTTAGTGGAGATAGTTTTGTTGTGCTTCCTGAGACCTTGGGTATTTCATTGGAGGAGTAGGTTTCTATTAGCTTACTCGAGGACGAGCAAGGTTTAAGCATGGGGGAATTTGATCAGTGCTACTTTGTAGTATTTAACTAGGAGTTGTTACCGGACTCTTAGGTACCGTTTGTATGGGTTTAGAGCATAAGTTAGGAGAATGGAGTTGAGGAGAAGGAATGTTGATTTGGTGGTGTTGAAGTGCTTAAAAGAAGACTATAGAAGATGGAAGGAAGCCACCACGAGACAGAAGCCGAGAAGAGCTACAAAAGGATTTCCGCGGGCGCGGAAAATGCCACAAATAGCGAGGACAACAGAGAGTTATCCGCTGTCGCGGAAATCTGTCCGCGGTCGCGGATACTGTTCACACGCGGGTCCGAAGATTTCGTTTCGTCCGAGTTTACTTTATTTTATTGCTTTTTCTTTTATTTCTTTTATTTCCGTTAGTTTATTTTACTTCCTTTTAGATCTTATTTCTTATCTTTTTTTAGTATTAGGTTTTGCTAGGGTTATAACCTAGTTTGGTTAGGCGCCTTTTCATTCATTCTAGATTATTCATTATCGTTCAGTTTTTCCCTTTGAGTTTTATGCTTTGAAGACTATGAAGAACTAAGCAACTTTTGCTTAGTCCGACGATTGAAGCCTTCGTTTGTATTTGGTTATGAGATTATAATTCTATTTCTTTTCCTTTGAATGTATTGATTTTATTATGCTTAATCCCATTGATTCTTGTTGATTTGACTGGCCTGATCATCTAGTTGATATTGGTAATTATCTATTGCTAGGGTTTGGTTATTTCTGTTTGAAATACCTAATTCAGAGTAGCAACTGTGATATTCTAAGAACTGTTTGGACTGGTTTATGGTAGAGAGAATTGATTGCATGCATAGTAAGACTGTTTGTTGCACTTGCATGTATCTATTGAAATTCCTGTGCTTATTGCTGCTATTGAATTGAATCTGGAGGTTTTCCTGGTTATTTGATAGTTAGTATTTTCAGGGTCTGTTTGCCCTGTTTATAACTTCAGAAAAGAAATAGGAACATTCATTGGTAGGAATTAGAGATAATCTAGGATCAACCAATCAAACTGAATGTTGGATATTTGTCTGGCTAAGTTACTTCTCACCCTTTGATTACACCTTTTGCTTTTATTTACTTTGTTACATTGATTACAAACCAAAACCCCCCTTTAGTTACCTTTGGCATACAACCTTTTGCACTTAGAAAGATTGCTACCTCCCTGTGGTATTCGACCATTGCTTGCCTACTATACTTAGTTAGGTTTTTGAGGATTACTTTGATAGACATAACGACTTTAGCCTCATCAACAAGAAATTAAAAATCTTATAGCAAATGTTTTCATTATTTTATATATGTCAGTAGTCTACATTTGAGTGGTAATTTCCTTCATTCTCAAAGTGAGTACATTAATATGTGTATTATTTAGCGTCCATTTACACTTTTGTGAATGTTTATACTCTTTTCTGTTACATTCTGTTCTACAAAATAGCTTATCCATTTTCATTGTAGGTTGTGAAATTCAGAGAACAGTGATAGAGACGCTAAACCAATTAGTTGGTTTTGAAATTCAGAGAATTGTGATAGAGTCAGGTGATGTAATCTACATGATCGATGAATTTTTTTTGTCTTTAATCTTGATCATGTATAATTATCGGTTCAGTGTTCATGTTGCCACCTTTAGTCAATTTAATGTGTTGCTACTGGGCCTTTTCTGGCTATTGGGCCTTTTTTTTCTAAAAATGGGCTTTTGTTATTTAAATATCATTTTTGTTCTTTGATTTTCTGACCGATGCTAAAAAAAATTCCTATTGGTTTTTGCTACTGGGCTTTTTTTGGCTAATGGGCTTCTGTTATTTAAATATGGCTTTCTTGTTCTTTGATTTTCTGACATATGCTATTTTTTTTCCTATTGGTTTTTGCTATTGGGCCTTTTCTGGCTAATGAGCCTTTTTCTAAAGGGGCTTGTGTTATTTAAATATGACTTTCTTGTTCTTTGATTTTCTGACCGATACTAAAAAAAATTCCTATTGGTTTTTACTTATGATCTAATTGTACATTATTTGTAGTGGGTTACATGTGGCAACTGAATGGTGCTTCACTGTTTCTTTATAAGGAAATTCCTGCATTTATTTTTGCTTTCGGTTGTTTTCTTTTTTACTTTGATCAACTTCTGGTTCTCCCTACAGTTAAAGCATTCTCCAAGTTTCTTGTTTTTTTATAGTTTCTTTTATTCTTTCTAAACATTCCTCTTTGTCTTGATTTTTGGTGTGTTTTAAATTGTTTTAATGCTACACCCAGTGTTTTATATCTGGAAAAACTTTCTTTCTATTTTCTTCTCTGATTGGGTGTGCTTTCAGTTTCTTTTATGGTATGTTTTTTATGTTTTGTGTTGCATGTACCGATGATCCTTTTTTTTCCGTTAAAGCGTTGTCATGTGGTCCAGTTTTTATGCTTTGTTTTAAGAGCATTCTAGGTTGCATGTTTAGTTTGCATGTGCCCTGCCGTATTTGTTTTACTCTCTCGTTGTCATATGATACTATTTCATGCTTTTTTCGAAAGTTTTTGAGTTGTATGCTAAATGTCCATGTGTTTTTTTAATATTGTTGTATTTTGTTTTGACTGATTTTCTGCATCTCTCTTTTCTGGTTGGATGTCCTTTCTTTTTTCTTTTCCTTATTTCGTGAGACATTCCCCCCCCCCCCTCTCCCCCCGAGTTCTGCATGCAGAGTTAACTTTGAGTTCTGGTTGTTTTTGTTTTTTTTCTGATGGGCTTTTTCTTCGTTTTTATGTGATATGTTATTGTTTTGTGTACTTTTGTTGTTGTGTATGCCACTAATTTTTTTTATAAATGTTACGTTTTGTTTAATTTTGTGCATGCAAATTTTGTTCAGCATGTGTTATTTCAGGTCTGTTTGTGATCATGCATGCATTGTGTTCTTGTAGGACGAGTCCAAAAAAAGGTGTATCTTGACTCGATGATTACAAAATCTAAGGATCACATTGTGCGTGTTAAGGTGATCAATAAAGGTACTTTTTCTAACAAGCCAGGAAAACAGAAGTTCCAACGTCTATATCTTGTTGATGAAAATGTTTGACTTTAATGTTTATCTAATGCTTAGTCCATGTTTGTTTGCTTACATTTTTTTCCCTTTGCAGGGCATTACTATGAGAGCCGCACTGTTTGGTAACAATGTTGATTACTTCGATGATATCATTAAGGAGGATCAATGTTATGACATTAGCAATGTTGTGGTGTCACTTGTGGGTGAAGATTATAAGCGCTTCTCAGACGAAAAACAGATCCATATCAATAGTTCCTCTTCTGTTAAAGTAGTTGATTCGCATGAATGGTCATTTGAGTTCAAGAAAGAGTTTGTTTGGATTTCTGATATACTTCATGAAACAAGTCCTTGCAATGCAGTATTTGGTACATTTTTGTTAAAAGTATTTATTATGTTTCACTCATGTACACAAATAGAAGCATGATTGTATAATTGACTTTATTCCTTATTTCTTTTAGATATGATAGTTGTGGTTCTCCATTGCACACCACCTCAAAAGGTGGTGAATAGGTTCTCACCTAATCTATCTGATCTATGTGAGCTACACGTTACTGACGACATATATAGTTTGTTAAATATGTTGCATATTTTCTCTCTCGTGTGCTATAACTAAGTTAATTTTTATATGCAATTGGTTTAAGATGTTCTGAGGTTACACTTATTTCAGCATGGAATCAACTCACATTTACTTTTGTCAAACCTGATTGTGTTGATCCTTGCAGTTCTGTTATTTTACTTATTGGGTTGAAGACATCAACTTTTAATGGTTAGTTTTCAAATACTATGTTTCTACCATTTTGCGTCTCATAAATATATCTGCATTTTTTTTGGCTTTATTTATTTCACTAACTTTAGCTCCTAAATTTTTATTCGGACAAAATTCTCATTGTCTACAAACTGCCATAGCAAGATTGTAATCAACCCTGATGGGGTCAGGGCAAATGAGCTTCATAAATGGTATGTGTTATTCTATGTTATATAATATAAGAAGTCTGTTGTGATCTAATTTAGTCTATAAGTAATTGCTCATAGTAGATACGTATTGATGATTTGGTATTAATGGTTTTAAACGAAAAAAACGATGTTTATCACTATAAAATAGTCAGCGAGAGGTTTGTTAATGACTTAGTTAAGAGAAGTACATATATATGGACAATGATATTTATGGTTGTTCCTTCTGAAACTAGCGGCATTGGTACATTCTTTCTTACAATTCACCACTGCTTGTAATGTTTTCAGGTTTGAAGAGAACAAAGAATTGGTGCTGGCAAGAGATATTACTATTATCAAGAAGGAGGATGGAGGAGTTGGTACCCCGATTGTTACGATTGAACATGCGTTAGGAATAAAGGTTTTGACTAGCTATTTTTCTCTTCACATTATTATAACAATCAATTATCTATGTATTTTATAAAATATATTTTGTTTTGTTGGTGTATATGTAGGCATCTGATATAACTTCCAGTGGTATGGTTAAGATCAATGCCTATATTCTTGATTTCACTCTGAATTCTTACGCATGTCAGTTAGTTGTAATTGGTGTGGCAAGGGTTGTGATGTTCCTCCCAACACTTCTTATGTGTGTGACTTCTGTCAATAATATTCAGTGTCGAAAGAAAAGTAAGGAAACTATAATGTAATGCTTTCTTACTTTGATTAGACCAACCATATATTAATCTTGTATAATTACCTTTGTGTAGGGTGTTTTTTGATTTCACGGCTACAGATGGTACTGGAATCTTGAAGTTGATTGCACATACTCGCACTGCAGAACAATTGTTGAAACTTAAACCATCCGAGATATGTTCTATGAATGACGAGGTAATTGGTTGTAGATAAATTTACGCTTATTTTTTTTGCTTCAGGTTCTTTGATTAAATCTCGAGCATCTATATACTTTGTTGTATTTGTATGCACGTATATTATTTATACGGTTTGCAACTCTTAAACATTTTATAATTGTTATTGCTAGAACATATATTTATCTTTTCTGCTCACCTTGTCTACACTTATTTGAGTGAACTCATTGTCTTCCACATTCTTAGCTTTTTCCTTTGTGTTTGTATTGTGGCAAATGCTTGTGTAACATGAGCGTGCTTCGTTTGTAGACAAACTGAGCATGGCACTTTGTAGCAAGAAGACTGAAATGTTGTTGTGTTTTGTGGCGACTTTGCTTGAGGATCACAAGACTGTAAGGTGGATGCTGAAAGATGTAGCATAAAATGTGTTCTCTCTGCAACTATATATGCAGTCTAGACTGTAGGTGAAATGCTCCTTCTGAAAATGAACATATCATATATATGTGATATGCTGCTTTTCAGACAGTTTAGTGTTGTTATGGTGTAAGTTCATGCTCCTCCATGTAGTAGCAGTGTTTTTTGTAATGAATCATACTATAGTTACTTTTGGGTGTTCTTTTTGTATGTAGTAGGTGATTTTATGTGGTTGAAGATGCTAAAAAAAGCTTTCTTTTGTGTGTATAGGATATGGGATTACTATGACCAATGTTGTATCCCTGATTTTGTGTTTATATAGGGATAGTAATTATGTTTGCTAAGGTTATATATATATATATGGATTACTACTTATTGTTTTTTGCAAAAAAAGTATTAAATTAACACATTATTTTTTGTAGAATTTGAGATCATGGTTATGCATAATCTAGATACTTCTTTCCTTCATGCCTATGCTCTTACTCATACACAAGCATAATCAGTTTTCCATGTTCTTTATTAGCAAATTTATATAGAATATGCTTAAAATTTTTATTTCAGTTTAAATTACTTGCAGTTTTAACATGTTTATTTTAATTTTGATTTCGATCTTATTACATTGATCTGAAGAGCGACGAAGATCTGCCTTTGGGTGGAGGAATTTTAGTTAGTTGTTTAGTACATGATGTATTTATGCTGTTATTTCGTTGTAGTCTAATTTGATTGTGTATACTGTTACGCAATATATGAGTGTAAGAGATTGAAGAAAGGCATTACATTAACATATGTCATTTCCTCTAAAATTTGCGCTTGCTTTTTTCTTATATGTTCAAATAAGATTTGTTTGATATAAATTCCAGATCAGTGGTCCTTTTTTTGTGTCTCTTGATGTCATTTATTGTGTTTGTCATATGTTGTAGGTTACATGTTGATGAATATAAATAATATGTTATGCTATTGTTGGATTGCGTGATGGATGCCACACAGTTTTGTTCTCCACGTCAGCAAACTACAAATAATATATGCTTCATTTTCGTATGAACCAGTCTTTGCAACACTTGGTATGGAACATGTGCCAACAACAACAATTGTGCTACCGAGTTCAACAACATGCAAAAAATACAATGCAGTGAAATTTGCATATGAATTTCCAACACTTTGTTGTTTTAATGGGGAAATTCGGCTTGCTACAAATGAAACTCCATAGAAGCTTGTTGATTTATTTACGAAGGAGGATGATCGTGGGATATATTTTAGAAAATATGCTAGACTATATAACAATTTCTTTGCTTTCACTTCAATTGGTGGAAAGTTTGGGAAAGAGTCAAAGAATGATATATACACTTTGGTTCTAGAAGGACAAATCTACCACTTCATTTCTGATTTGTTACCTACTGGAGACAATCCGAATTATCTCCAAATGTATGTCTATGATGGTGCTTCTGAAAAACCAAAAAAAAGTGTTATATATGAGCTCTAGAGATGGCTCGATTCCTTTATAAAATTTGATTTTTACATAGATTTGCTCAAGGATCCATCCATCACTAGATCTTATATATACGTATAGCTACATATACAAAGAGTTAATGGAAAAATATGTACTTCTTAACAAGGTGAGTAATATCTTACTTCAAATTATTTACCATATTAGTTAATATACTAAATCCGATCAAATGAAAATAAAAGCGTCTTCTCGCTCTACTCAAAATGTGTTGGCATAATGCTCTAATGTATCATTGACATACATAAATTTAAATTCGGAACCTTTTGAATTTTCTGAGAACGCTTGTATATCTCACGAGCATCCTTCTTCCATTCATGCTCGAAACGGTCGACACGATATCCATGTATGTTCATGTGTTCTTCAATGCAAAACAGGATGGAACCAGCACAATCAAGTCCCTGAATAAAAAGTCCACTTAATCGTATATGGAAATACACAAAAGTGAAGACATGAAGACATGAGAAAGTGACAAGGGACCACCCGATTTTAGAGAGGGATATTGAGGTCTGGATGTGTAAGAAAGAACAGTAAAAAGAGCAGCAGATGGAAGAGAAGAAGGAAAAAGAGAGGTGGTGAGAGCTAAACCCCAAAAATCCAACACGTGAATGACACATGATAATAACAGCTAGGCCAAGCCCGATCCACATTTTCTCTTTGGGTCAATTATTGGGGCTTAATTTTCAAACGAGACCAAGCTAACCATGGATTCTCAGTCAGATTGTTCATACTTGACTTTTGTCTATGCAAGTCGACACGATCAACGGTGAACCCAGCAAGGTTGGTAACCAGTCCACTACACGAAATGTGCTTCCAGTTGAAAGACTATCATAAAGTGGTTGTATCTCGCCTCGCAAAGCAATGTTCACAAGAATGGAAGTCGGGATTTATCACAAATTAACTTAACTTCAAACACGTCTATTTAAACAGTGGGGAAAACACACAAAGACACACAGTCTTTTGCACTCTTATTACATGATAGTTTCAACTGAAATAAAATCTATGTGATCACAAACAACATCAAACAAAGTCATCAAATACAAACCATAGCTTTCTAATCTATATTTATCACATCAATTCTAAGACGTATCCATGTGTTCCCATTCTAATGAAGATGAACTCTGAGATCATGCCCACTCACAATAACATTGTTGTAATTGAAATAAGAGAAATTAATTTCATACATATCAACATAGTGAATTCTTATTATAGTACCATACCATCACCCCTCTCTTGTCCATAGATCTACATGCTCTCCTATCTCATACATAACTCGAGTTCTAATAGGAGGAATAGGGCGTAGCAATCCAAAAGATATGATTTCTTGAAGACGGCCTAGACAGCCATGACACGATAATCTGTCATATGTAATACGATAAAATCCTACTAATGATGAAATTTCAAATATTATTGCAGAATAATAAGAACCGATCAATCTTTCTTCGGATCCTATGCCTTTAACATTTTCCTCCAATTGAAAGTGTGTAGTCATGTTGATGCTCTTGAATCCCACAAAAAAAAAAGAATATTACATATGTAATTAGTATAAAAATGTATTGATATTTGAAGTTCATATAGAAAAAAAAGGAGGAAAAAAACAACAACATAGTACATACACGTTTTAACGCTCCTTTTTTGTTCAATACATATTTGAAAACACAATATAAATAGTTAACAAAGTACTTAGTATATATAGCTATAAATAGATATGTAGTATATAGTTGTACAACAAGATACAAACAAATGGAGTTTAGTTTGGCTTCAGGTTCCAATGTTAGTCAAATTTGCGTTTCAAATGGAGTTTATGCATGCCCAGATAAAAAAAAAACAAGAAAAAAGAAATGCCTATAGCAATTCATAAAAGAAAAAACGATTTTAATGAAAAGCATTGCATGCTAGAAGATAGGGTACACATTGTACTCCATTCATGTGAATATGTACAAATTCACGTGAACCTACAAAACTCAAGCATTCGCGGTCTTTGAAATACCTGCAAGGCAAGATAAGGTCAACTGTTTTAATTGGTTGCATGCATTTATAACGTTTTAGACAAATCTTTAAAAGTAAACGTTCCATTAAAGTGATGAAGATTATTTTATTTTTGTTGAAAAATGATCGTTTTATGGATTTGATCAAATCTAAATTGATTACACCTTTGAAACTTGATACTACGTATTTAAGTTAGGACCACCCACAATGATGGTTTTTTAGCATTAAAATATAATAAGTTTTTTAGCTACAATGTATTTTTGCTAAAAAAAACTTATATATGGTTTCTTACTAAGAAACTGTTAAAAAACTCATTTGAGCTGAAAAGTTGGATTTTACAGCTATTTTAGTCATTTTCAACTCAAATTTAGTTTTGTTTGTTTTAAAAAATATATCCAATACTCATAATTGATTTTTATCTATCCATAGACACCCATTTATATATGTTTTTCATAAAATTTATAAAAGTGAAAAAAAATTGGTTGAAAAATTATGAGTATGGAAAAAAGTAAAAGAATTTTTTAGATGATGTGGCGGAGAGAGAGAGAGTTGAAAAGTTGGCTAAAAAACTTTGTTAAAAAAACAACTATTGTGCATGCTTAGAGTTTTTCCCAATGTTCTCTACAGAGTAATTAAATTGTATTGTTCATTTTAAAACGATTGTCAGACTGTAATTTTTTCTTTTCTTTTTTTGGCTAGACAACTACCAAACTTGTTTTGAGAACACCATTTGAGTGGGCTTTTTTTTTTGCCCAATGGACTCACCAAGAGTTAAACCAAAATCCAGTATTTATATGTATGTATGATCTGAAGTAGTCACATACATACATTGCTTACTAAATTTGAAGGAGCCTTATCATGCAGAGAAAATCATTTCAATTTAAGCGAGTGAAACAAAACAATACCACGAATTTTTACATGTAAGTGAAATCCACCTTATGCTTTTGATTTGTTCTTATACCTTCATTATATTATCGATTAAATTGTAGATTTATAAAAAAATTCTCTACTATCTTCTAGATAAAATGTACTTTCACAAATCTGGTAGTTCTACAAATTTCACATTACTTACTTTTATGTGCTCACATTTTTTCAGGGATTTCTACTCAAAGCAGAAAATGAGGTGGCACATCATAGTCCAGTATCTGTTTACTCAACATTGTTTGAAGATCTTAGTGACTCAAAAAGAGTCCTCACCCAAAAAACATAAGCAACAAGGAATCAAGCCATCTCTAGAATATTTCACTATCCAATTTGGTATCACGAATTGGGAAGAAATTAGACCACCAATCTGCACCCCTTCGAGTAGTTCAAATTGAGTTACCATTCCTACCTTGTGTGGTCTTAGATCAGACATTGGGCCATGCACATCCATATATCACGATAAGGCAAGATGGGTAATTCAAAAAATAACCTTGCAACCAAGGGGAGCATTATTTGCTTTTGGATGAGGAGATTGGTATTATTTGCAAAGTATGCGGTCACATGCGAGAAGAGATCAAACATGTCGTGCCATCGTTTGTAAGTCATGAATCTAACATCCAATCCACACAATCTGTCGAATTGATTTACGTTTTTGATGAATATATTGTTTTCCATTTTGAAGCATGAGAACTCGTTTGGAGTTTCGGATAGGAGCGACTACTACACCCAATGTAACACCCCCAAAATACCTTTGGAAATATTACCGCCAGTAACCTCAGAATATACACCTGGGGTCACCCAAAGCTTACCGATTTTATAACACATGATATAATATTGTAAACTTTATTAAATAACATGAAAGTTGATCAAATAATATTCAAACCAATGTCGTAAGTTACAACTGATGACAAAACCAAATACAGAAATTGTTTATTATAGCAGAAGTCTTTGAAATAAATAAACGCCATAAAGGGGTTTTGAACTGAGCGATCTCACGCCAGAATCTTCAACCTTAGGGAAAACACTTAAAACGTCAACCTCGCGCATCTTATACAGCCGCTGACCCTGACCCACTGGAGCAGCTGGGGCCTTTCCCTTGTTCTGAGCAGTTGTCTGCATCGAGGTACTAGGAGCTCCTACAAGCTTAAATCGGGGTCGGTAGTTATGGCTAACTGACCCTTGTTGCGACTCAGCCTCCTTCTGCCTCCTCTGAGGACAAAAAGTCTACAAATGCCCCTCCTTTCCGCATGCAAAGCACGTCCTCTTACCCTTCGTGCACTCATTGCTCTTGTGCCCCGGCGTTCCGCGGTTATAGCACTGAATCGAGTTCTTGCCCTGGCCCGAGCGTTGAGTAGGACCTGACTGTTTCACCTCAGTTCTAGCCCGACCAGACTTGGCAAAGTGTGACGGCGGTGTGGGTCACTTAAACCCACTAGCGTGAGGCTGGCGATTATGCTTCTTTGCCGACTCCTCTAGAGTCATCTCAAGCTTGTAGGCGGCATCCACATACTACTCCAGAGTAGAGCAGCCGTGGCGCACCATCAACGACTTAATATCCGGGTTCATCCACTCATGGAAATGCCAGATTTTTTGCTCCTCACTCGACACTTCCGGTCCAGCATATTGCAATAGATGGTTAAACTTTGTTGCAAGCTCAGTCACCTTCAACCCATCCGTCTTGGGGTAAAGGAACTCCTTATGTTTCTCCTCCCTCATAGCACGGGAAAAGAAACGATCAGTCATCTTTGTCTTGAACATACCCCAGTTCAACGCTGGATGCTCAGCTAATCCAGTGCTCTCCCACCATTCGCTAGCCACATCCTTAAGTTGAAGGGAGGCAATGTGCACTTTCTCAGCCTTAGTGCAATCGACGTTCCTGAATAACCGCTCCATATTCGAGAACCAATAAGCCACCCTGACTGGTTCTCCAGTACCGTCATAGCTATCCGACCTCATCGAACTTATGGCCTTCAAGGCCCGATCGTAGTTCCCTCTATTTCTGACAGTATCGACCTGAGGTACCGGGTCCACCGGCTCCTCAAATTCAGGGACAACCTGAGGGACTGGGACACCTTGTACTTGCGGTATAGCGGGCCAAACTATCTCGGTGACCGCCTGTACAACAATCCTACGAATGGCCTCAACGGCCGCAGCATCAAAGACAACTTGAGGGTTAGCCTGAACATGGCTATTGCATGCGGGGTTATTGTGAGAGGCCAATTCGCTCTCATCCCCCTGATTAGCGGCACTTCTCAGGTTCAATCTTGGGTTGTTACTTGGCCCAACACCAGCACGGGTTGTGTTTCTTGTATTCACCATCTGTTTGCCGATCAATTATTAAAGTACTCATAAAATTAATATCACACTTAAAGACGCACAATAGCTGTAATTGATTCAGAGTGGAATAAACTGGCAAACTTTATTGATAGAAAAACTGGAACCATGTTTTATAAGTCTTACAATAACCTTCCTAAGCGACAAGACAAAACTGTTAGGAGGCTAATGCTCTAAAACAACAAAAACAAAACAACGAGAAAAGGTCACTCAGACATGCTATTGCCCCCCTCGAGGTGCCTTGAAGAGATTCCTGTACTCATCAGACCTTCGACACCTCTTCAGAGGTAATCTATCCTCGGGTTTCGGTGTCGGCCTCCTCGAGTTACTAGGACCCGGAACACTTGGCTCCTCCCTAGGAACGCTTGGCCCCTCACCAGGCACAGGTGGATAGCAAAACCGATCTAAGAACCCTGGGTGAAAATCTGCCATATCAAACCGATAGTGCGGGTTGATCAGCTGTCTGGCTTGCCTGATGTTCCCCTGAAGCTCGTGGACATCATTCAACATGAGAGAGAGAATGGACTCAACGTTGTAAGCCCGCTCCTCCATAGTGTCTAGCGAGTCCATCCACTCATCCATGTGCTCAACTAGCACACGGGGCCTGACCCTTGCCTGCTGAGCGAGAACATCCATAGGAGCCTCCCACGGTCTTGCTCGCCTACGAGCTTGCTCCGTCATCTCCTCTATTTCGCGACGAGCCTCGGTGGAAGCCATCTCACTCTGATGGTGCACGTGACGAGACGCAGGGCTCATCACTGGCTCTCTAGGTGCGTGGACAGGATGCAGACCCATTGGTGCATCTAATGGCTCGTACTCCACCCGGTCAGTATCGGACACCCCAAGTGCCTCCCAAGCAGCAGGGGACAAGGGTGCGTACCCCTGAAACGGTGGAATCTCCAGGCTAGGGAAGATGAATTGCATCCCCGAATCTTCACCATCCACAAGCAGGTGCTCCAGACCATCAGTATCGTACTCCTCGAGGTACTCCTCAGGGTCCTCCTCAGGATCCTCTTCGGGGTCCTCTTCTGGGTCTTTCTCAAGATCCTCCTCGGGATCTTCCTCAGGATCCTCCTCGAGGTCTTCATCGGGATCCTCCGTCTTATCAGATATGAGAACCATCGACTCCTCGAGAACGGTCTTCTCCTCCTCATGAGGACTAACCATCTCCCCGACTAGAGCACACTCTGGAAGAATAGGGGACTCAAGCTCGGCCTTAGGTGGCGGAGCTACCTCAGCGTCCCTCCTTCCCTTCAGTTGTGACACGACAACACCCATTTCCTGCGATGACGAGAGAGAATTAGAACTTTTTAAATATAGAAGCTAACTTTCTATATTAGACGGAAGAAGAAGGCACAACTAGAATGGCAGAGGTTTCAAAATATAAAATTTTACTCAGAAGTATAATCTTGTTAAATATTTTGACTTGACCTTTTGAAATACCCAATAAATTTCTTTACCATAAACGAAGAACGGGTTATAAAATTTTGTTTTAAATAAAACGATTTGAAAACTTAAATCATTTTAAAAACTTTTAGCTCTGATACCAAATCTGTAACACCCCCAAAATACCTATGGAAATATTACCGCCAGTGACCTCAGAACATACACCCGGGGTCATCCAAGGCTTACCGATTTTATAACACATGATATAATATTGTAAACTTTATTAAATAACATGAAAGTTGATCAAATAATATTCAAACCAATGTCGTAAGTTACAACTGATGACAAAACCAAATACAGAAATTGTTTATTACAGCGGAAGTCTTTGAAATAAATAAACGCCATAAAGGGTTTTGAACTGAGCGATCTCACGCCAGGATCTTCAACCTTAGGGAAAACACTTAAAATGTCAACTGCCTTTGACGTCGGAATCTGGCCTTCACGGATGAGGAAATTTACCTGATGTGCCGTATGAGACGGATGACACCAGCCAACCATGCAAGGAATAAAAACCGGTTGGTTAGTCTAATGAAAGACTATGCAAGGGTACAAATAAAAAGGTTCGAAGTAGTCGTATCAAGTTACACCCATCGCTTCTCGAATAATAGCCGATAAACGATAGTGAACTCCAACACTTCTACGGAAACACAAGAAAAGGCATGATCAAGAGAAGACTCCAAAGGAAGTGAGTCTTATGGGAAACGTATGAAGAGAAGACTCCAAAGGAATTGAGTCTTATGGGAAACATATGACAATTGTTTGGGAATGTTAAGTTTTCACACAAGTTTAAAACATGACCTTGATTATTTGGGTCCACGACCAACCTCACCGCGCAATGCGAATTCAGATTGGAAAGAAGACTTACTCTAACAAGAGTCCAGGCGGTTTCCACGTTGTACTCCTCGCCCGAGGGTATATTAATTATGTGCGTAAAAGCACTTATCTTATTTAATTCCAAAACATACATTCACGTTACAACTTTTAATTCACATCATCTTGATACGAGAGATATTTTTGGGAATGAATCCCGAACGTTGGCACCAGCTAAGTGCACCTACCCTGAAATAGGGTACGGTCATGACCAAAAGTACTAGGGCAAAATCCTCCTAATACCAGTTATAAAGAAACGACTAGACCTCGCAAGGTACATAACGTTCCTATGAATACTCGTTCTAACTACACATGTAAGTTCATACATAAATCCACACCAAAACCATTACGGTAATATCATATGTAAATATATAATAGCGTTGTTTCTAACAATATATACAACCTATTATAATTCATATTTTAACACATTATTAAATCTGTTCCCAAACATTAAAACAACAACTTTTATTCCATCTTAATTAACAATCAATTAATTGATAATCAAGGAAAACATGGAATAATGAGCAAGAGCAAACCGCCACTTGCCTTAGTTTAGACGAACGGAAATTTGATTAGAGAATCGGGAATCTGAACACGTGCATGACTGCCTACTGAAATCCCCGCTGTATTCCATCGTCGTTCCGAAGGGTCGGATCCCGATCCGCACCACCAGCCATAGCGACGAGCATAGACCAATCCCGATGATGCGCACGAAGACGAGTTTACGAAAAGAACCCTAATTAGTTTCGATACGACAAGAAAACGAAACCAAACCAAACGAAACGAACAGGACGAGACCGCGGTCGCGGGAACATGGCCGCGATCACGGTTTCCTGGGCAAGCCGCGGTCGCGCCAGAGGGTGCCGCGATCATGGTCAACATGACCGTGGTTGCGGTTTTCTGGGCAAACCGCAGTCGCGGGGGATGGGGCCGCGGTCGCGGTTGCCCATCCAGACAACATCTCAGAGACGAAATCGGGCTTACCGACGACAAGGGCTTGGCTCCTTCACTCCTTGGATGAATGCGCACTACTACCACGCTGCCAACGACCACTAAAACTCTGGCGACGAACAACTACGGCGACAATGAATTTAAACGAGAGAGAGAGAGATAGAAGCAGATAGATGATGGAGAAGAGCCACACCGAGCCCCTTTTATAGGCTCGGAGGAGAGGGAGTTCACCCCAACCTGGCACTCCAATCGATCCAGCTCACCCGGCGTTCGGAGCACGAGGGGAAAACCAGACGTTCGCCTTCTGGAAGCAGACGAAGAAGATGAACAGAGGTTCCCGCGATCGCGGTTTGCCCCTGGGCAAAACCACGACGATCTGAGTTTCCCCGCGGTCGCGGTTTCAGGACCGTGATCGCGGTATTCCCGCGCTCGCACTCTGGGTCCTAGGTCGCGGTCTTTGATCGCGGTCATGCTAATTTATGCTTTTAGCATTCCATAATTAATTTAAGACCCCAAATTTTAATAAACGTATATCAACACGTTAAAAAGGGTCTTACAGAGGTTGTAGAATTTTCCCAACACGTCTTGCTTACAAAACGACAGTTGGGACTTTTAGGGGTTATTACACCCAAGACCGTGAAAAGTTGTAACGTTTTGAAAATCCGAGCATCGAGTACCAGCATTTCATGGACTCTGAAAAATTCAACACCACCAGAATCGTTTCGAAGATAATTCCAAGGTTGAGACAAAACACTCTTTTACTAAGTCCTAATTTTATTTTGTCTTAAATGAGATCATTAGATTGTACTATACATATATGACAAATAGCTTTAAATTCTTTTATATAATTAGAGGTTCACATATTGCTAATGTGTGGAAAGATCATCAAATGTAATGATTTAGGATTGCCTTCATTTTTGAAAGGGTCTTAGTATTTACCTTGTACCAGAAAGGGATAAAAGTTATAACAAAAAGCAATGTTACTTGATTTTCTTTTTACTTATTAATAAAGGAAAAAAAACAATAGAAGCATGCATTGTGAATAATAAAGTCATACATTATTGTAACATATTAACCAACATCACGAAAATATAAACAAGGGAAACCATCACTATTTTCATGAAGTTTAAAATGAGAAGATTAACATATTAACCAACATCAAGAAAATATAAACAAGGGAAACCATCACTATTTTCACGAAGTTCAAAAATGAGAGGATTAACATCAGGCGTAGTTTATAAAATTGCACAATTAATATCTGATGTCCTTGATTAATCAACAATACGGATGTTATCCCTATTGTTGATTAATTAAGTGCTCTGATATTGATTTTTTCCAGGTAATATAGTATTTTCAGGTTATATTGCACAATTCATTCATAGTGCTCTAACCATCAAAACAATTGAATTTTGTTTCCACAACACAACATTAAATTCAATAATGGTGTAACTTAGGAATTGATGATGAATTAGATCTCCAATTACTTAAACATGTGTAATTGTGCACATATCATTATGTTGTCTATTAGGTTTGGTTTACCAATAGTGTCCTAATCCGTATGAATTCCATTGTTTCACTATGTTTGTACTGTTTCTGATAGGTGTTATTTCATACACTTTTTCTAGCATCTATTAGCATGATTTGGAGGAGTTTTGGAGTTGTTTTAGTGCTAAGTCTGCGATCCAGATATTATGGAGAGAAGTGAAGAAATCCAAGGATTGACAGCTTAGTTGGAGCTTAGAGATGGAGATGGAGCTGCTGGAACATCTATGGAGAAGGCTACCAACACTTGGTAGTATTTGGAGAGCAGCTGGAGAAGAGAAGAAGATGAGAGTTGAAGTCTGGAGTTCACCGCCCCGCGTTAGCAGTGACGCCCCACGGTGATGACTCCCAGTGATGATGAAACCCCGCGTGAGAGGAGGCCACCGCCCAGCGGTGGAGAGCAGAAGCCCCGCGGTGGATCTTTACCGCCCCGCGGTGGACATGTTTATTGCCTCGCGCCAGATTATATTTATTTCCTTTTATTTCTATTTCAGACTTTGTTATTTTATTTGTTTCCTTTTGGATTGGTTTTGTGATCTTGGGCTTTAGGTTAACTCTATTTAACCTAATGTTCCACAACCTCCAAGCCAGTCTGCGAACACTTAGACACATCTTGTTATCGAACTACTTTTGATCGTTATTTCATATTATAGTTTTTCATCCCCTTTGATGGAGAACTAACTTTCCTTTGTTCTGTTAGATGATTGAAGCAGTACTTTGATGTGTTTGTGAGATTTCTATTCCTTGTTCTTATCCTTATAATTGTTGGATTGATTCTCTTGCTTACCACGTCTACGATTTCTAGTTGTTCTTCTTAGCCTGATCCCCTAGGTTGAATGCTTGTTATCAATTGCTAGGATTGTATATAGGGGTTCCGAGTGCATATCTAGTGGCAAACACGTTTGTGCGTATAGGGGTTCCGAGCGTACACTTGTGTGTGAGAATCAATTGCATGTTAAGTAGGGGAGTGAGTACTTGTACGTCTTTCTACTTGCATGTATCCTGAATCCTTGTGTGCATCGATATTGCTGTGTTGGTGCTAAAGTACGCTGACAACTGTGACAATCAGTTGTACTTTATCATTGGCATAGTGATAAGTCTATTGACAACTGTGAGAATCAATAGTACTTACGATTAAGGTGGGAACGACTATAAGGATAAATAATTGAACTTGGATTGAATAGATTTCAGGGATCAAACTCTATCTTTGTACTGTGGATTTCGCTCTAACAGGACTACTTCCCCTTATATTATTCTCTCGATTTTGCTCAATCTGCATGCTTGTTTGCTTCGTTCTCTTGACTACAAAACCCCCAGTTGCTTGTTACTTGTCATTCACGATTGCATATTACATCATACCTTCTCTGTGGGATTCGACCCTTACTTGTCTGCTATACTTTGTTTAGTAGGTTGGTTAGGATAATTTATTTTGATAAGGCTAATCAACGATATTTGCTTGTGCATCTTTAGCCCCGTCAAAATTTGGCGCCGTTGTCGGGGAAGGTTTTTGTTTGTTGTGTGTTTTCGTGTTTGATTTTTGATTGGAGACCTATCTTATGGTCGATACCCGTGCTACTGACTCCCCACTCTTAGCTTTTGATCCAGAGATTGAAAGATCGTTCCTTGGACGTCTGCGCGATCGAAGGGAAGAAACCGAGATTGAGACTGTGTTGGCCGCTGAGACTGACACGACCGAGAACGTTGAGACTGAAACCGCTGAAGTTGCTACTACCCCAACTGCTGCTATGGCTGGAAACGGAACTCTACGAGAGCTTACGACACCGAATATTGGGGCTGAACCCCTAGCTGTGATCATCCCTGCGCTAGATCAAGGGGTGAACTTCGAATTGAAGACTGGAATTGTTAACTACCTGCCTAAGTTCCACGGTCTGAGTGGAGAGGATCCGATTTCTCACCTGGGCAAGTTCCACAATGTCTGTATGACGATGAAGCCCAGGAACGTGACTGAAGAACAGTTCAAGATGAGAGCTTTTGGCTTTTCTTTACTCGACAATGCGAGTGACTAGTACTATCACATGCCACCAGGAACCATAGATACATGGGCGAAATTGCACAAGGCGTTCTTGGATAAGTATTTTCCGACGAAGAAGGCGAATGCTTTGAAGAAAGCAATTGCCAACATTGAGCAGGCTTGTGATGAGACACTGTATGATTATTTGGAGAGGTTCAAGAGGCTCTGCTCCAGCTGTCTATTCCATGGATACGCCCAGCAGGATCTTGTCCTTTATTTACACAACGGTCTACAGGTCCAAGAGAGGAGGATGGTCGATGCTGCATGCGGTGGCAGTATTCTGAATCTGACACCGAAGGAAGCCATGGACCGAATCCAAGAGATGAGTGAAAGCACCCGGAACTTCGGAAAAACTTACCAAAGAAAGGCGGTCAATGCTGTGACCCCTGCAGGACCGAGTCCGGTATTATCTGAGTTAGCCGAGTTGAAGGAGATAGTCATGAAGATGGCGAATCAGAATGCTCCTCAACAAGCCAGACCGTGTGGCCTTTGTCCTAGCCAGGCCCACCACACAGATACCTGTCCTCAGCTGCAAGAGGATGGTGTTGCTGAAGTTAATGCTGTAGGAGGCTATGGAGCCCCTAGACAACAGTATGGTGGCCAGCCCAATTACAACTAGAGAGGGCGTGACCATCCAGGATTTAGATGGAGTGACCCTCAAGGTGGTCAGCAGCCGGCACAACAACAATATCAGCCGGCTCAGCAACAACAATACCAACAACCAGCTCAGTACCAACAGAGGCCCCAAGGCCAAACTTCTGGAGCCTCTACTGAGGATATGCTGAAGACCTTGACTCAGCACTTTGCTACGCATGTGCAGGCTACTGAGTCGAGTATCAAGAATATAGAGAGGCAGATTGGCCAGTTATCCGACGAGGTGACTAAAATCAACCAGAGGACCTCAAACTCCCTACCGTCCCAGACCACTGTGAATCCCAGAGAGAACGTGAGTGCTATCACGCTGAGAAGTGGTAAAGAAGTTATGTCTCCTATTGCTGAAGAGGAGAAAGAAATTTCCGAGAAAAAGGAACTCACCGCACCGCCCCGCGGCAATTCCCACCGCGACCCGGTGCCTATGCCCAGTAATGTCAACGCGACCCCACCGCCCCGCGGTGACAATTTACGCCCCGCGGTGGGCTCGCCGCGAGCTGCTCCTCAGAAATATGTTCCTACTGACGATGTCTATGTTGATACCTACGTTCGTCCAGTGTTTCCTCCCCTACGTTCAGAGAAGCCCCCAGTACCTTTTCCAGAGGCGCTAAAGGCTAAAAGAGTTGTCGATGACAGAGACCTGTTCGACACGTTCCAAAACTGTGAGGTGAATATTCCCCTGCTGAAGCTTATCAAGGCTATCCCACGATATGCCAAGTTCTTAAAGGAGCTCTGCACGGTGAAGAAAGCTCAAAGGCAGAAGACCCAGAAGAAGAGTCTAGTAGGCGAACAAGTGTCAGCTGTGGTTCAGAAGCGTCTACCCGCGAAGTGCAAGGATCCAGGTACGTTTACTATTCCTATTACTATAGGTGAGCATGTTTTTGAGAAGGCCCTACTTGATTTGGGTGCCTCAATTAATGTTTTACCCTATTCTTTACTTGAGAAATTGGAATTAGGACCCTTGCGTGAGTCTAGTATTGTGATACAACTTGTTGATGGATCGTGTGTACCCCCTAAGGGTGTTGTAGAAGATGTCCTTGTTAGGATAGGTCCTTTGATATTTCCTGCTGATTTCTTTGTTATGGATATGGATTATGATGAGCAAGTTGCCCCGATTATGCTAGGGCGACCTTTTATGAAGACTTCCATGACTAAGATAGATGTTGATAGTGGTACCCTGACTATGGAGTTTGATGGAATAATTTTTCAGCATGATATTCATAAAGCTAATTCCATTAAGTCTCCTCCTCCTTTCTGCATTAATGACTTTGATGATTCTGTGCATGATAATGTTAAGATTGATACAGTAGAGGCCGTAGTTGAGTGTTCCACTAGTGATGGACCCATTGAGTTGCATGATTTTCATGATTTACCTGTGGATGATGTCTTATTAGCTGATATAGGAGATTCCTCTACTTTGGGCACTTGCCCCCCTGCACTAACCACACAAGGCTGCAAGCCTTTATCTAGTGATGCACAGCATGTTCAGGTTGAGCCAGATCGGCCCCCGCATCGTTCTAAGTATGGGGGCGACACTCCGAAGAGACTGCACATGGAGTGGGTGGTGAAGAAAGACCATGGCCTAAGGTTCAAACCTTTCCATGAGAGGTCTCACCAGGAAGAGACAAGTTGGAGGATTCCGAAAGAATCCTACCCAAAATGGTAGTTGATCTGCAATACGTCGAGCCGACGACGATAACCAAGGCGCTGTCCGGGAGGCAACCCGTGTTTGTATTTCTTTGATCTCTTTTTCTTTTTATTAGATTATTTTCGCAGTTTATTTTGCTTTGTTTCGTTCGCCTATTACTCACATTTCAGGTACGAAAGTAAACCCGAGAAGAGATGAAGTGCCCAGCCTTTCTCACCGCCCCGCGGCACTTTCCTACCGCCTCGCGGTGGAGCTGCCGCCCCGCGGTGACGGTCAGGTATCGATTCTCAACTTAAAAAAAAAGCAAGAATAATGGGCCCCGAAAAAACCTTAAACGGGTGAGTAAAAGCTTATTTCTTAAGTGGTTACTAAGGTTTTGACGGATTGGGCTTCATCTTTGGGCCAAGATTTCTCATATGGGCCATGGTACATGACCAGCCCATCAACCCTTTCTTTTCACCTTACCCTACCTTGACCTAGCCCCACATAAAATTTCCACCGCCCCCCCTCAATTCTCCTTCTCCTATTTCCCATTCACTCTCCCTGAATCCCCTCTCGACCTTGAGCATTTCCTAGCCCCCATACCCCCATTTGGAGTCTAGCCTCACAACCCAGCCCAAACACAACCCCCACCGCGCCGCTGTTGTCTCGCCTCGCTTTAGCTCCGCCTCGCGCTGCCACCGCTTCGCGTCTCTGTTGCTACCGCCCCGCGCCGACCTCACCGCGACCCGGTGACCTGTTGTCAGTTTCTCGCCGCGATGCTATCGCCCCGCGTTGAGTCTCTGCAGAACCTGTGTTTGCTTGATTGTGAGTATTCTTTGCTGTCTTCTGATTTGAGCATTTTAATTCTTCACTTATGGATCCCAAAGGCAAGAAGAACGCGTCGACGAGTAGGGATGAGAGTGAGCTGTACGATATTGTGAAGGGGAGAAAAGTGGTGCCTTCAAAATTTTTCCACACACCGACTCTGGAGCAGATGGGAATGCTCGCGTGTGTGACGATGTGCCTAACGCAGTGTGGGCTGGGAGGATTTCTGGGCAAGGCAGCCCCCGCATATCCTGAGCTATGCTTCCAGTTCATTTCTTCTTTTCGGTGGTTCAACCGCGAGGAGGGTGATGATAGCTTCCTGCGCAAGATCGCGTTCTCCTACAATGGACGTGAGCATTCTCTGTCGAGGAGGGCGATCCACGAGGCCCTGGGCATTACGAAGAAGCCGACCCCTGGATGGTCGAATGGGCTTCAGGAGGACGAGATGTTTGCTTTCTGGCGGGCTGCTACTAGGAGGACTTTCAAGATGGGGCATGAGGTGAATTCGAAGTTGGTGAACCCGTGTCTGCGGTTGATCCACAAGGTGTTGATGATAGATTTCTTTGGCCATGCTGACGATGGGAAGGTGCCCATGAAGGACTTCCAGTGGTTTTTGAGCATCCTGTGAACGGTTGAGCTTACTCCGTGTTGGGCAACTCTTTTCCTGAGTTCCCTGCGGGGGATTTGTGAGGGCGAGCCTAGAGATATTTGTGGGGATAGCTTGATTACTCTCCTCTGCGCTGATGTGATTGCTTGCGATCAGATTGCTCGGCCGATTCCCTGTGTTTTATATGATGCCGCCCACATGAGGGTGTGCTCTATGGTGAAGCCGCTGGGGCAGGATGGTGATGTGGCTTGGACGGCTTACGAGGGCCATATTTTGAGTGTTCCGCGAGAGTTCACTTACTCGCCTTCATACGCGGGCTGGTGGATTGATAGCGATGGCCAGACGCCTGCTGCTGATGCCGCTGCCGTTGTTTCTTCGGGTCCATATGGAGAGGGCCCTAGTGGTGGATATGCTGCTGCTGATCGCGAGGAGGGGGACGACCCCAGTGCTTCACAGTTTGAGGAGTCCTCATCTGTGTACGGACATGTCGCACCATGGCAGGAGATGTATGCTAGATGGGATAACTTCTCTACGCGCCATGATCAGTGGACTTCCAGAGTAGAGACCGGTCTGCAAACTTGGCAGACCCAACTTCACAATGAGATAGATGAGCGTCTGGAAACTATAGACACTCATCTGCAGGACTACTTTGGGATGTACCCACCACCACCTTCCGGTCCACAGTGAGTTTATTTCTCTCTTCCCCTATCATTTGACGTTCTCTTTTCACATTGAGGACAATGTTCGGTTTAAGTATGGGGGAGGGATATAGACTTGCTATTCTTGCTAGCTAGTGTACATAGCTTTATTTTTGCATTCGTTTTCTGCAATGTTGATTTTATTTTCTAAAAAAAAATAAAAAAAAAGCCAAAAAAAAGTAAAAAGGCAATCAAAATCCTGGGATGGACCGAAAACCCGAAAGGGCGGTTCAGGTAAAAAGCAGGTAGTCCGGCTGGTATTAGACCAGGGCAAAATTGGACTAGAGTGATGCGAGCTTATGTGAGAACGTCTATTGGAAAATGAAATGAGTGCTTGGTGAAAACCCGAAAGGGCGCCTTGGCAAAATGAGTGAAAAAGAAGAAGAGTGATTTTAGGATTTCTCTTATCTTTCGGCGAGGAGTCATAAGGAGGGTGACATAGAAGGATTGTCGGGTAGGCCACTCATGGAGCGATAAGGAGATAGACGAGAGTTAGGTTAGATTGTTCTTGCATCACTTGTTTTGGTTGTCTTGGGCGTATGGTTGATGTGTTGTAGTTGTTGGAGTCACGTTTTCTTGTACTTCCTGAGTCCTTGGTATTGATTGAGAGGGTGAGCTTTTCTTTAGCTTACTCGGGATGAGTAAAGGTCTAAGTATGGGGGAATTTGATAGGTGTTATTTCATACACCTTTTCTAGCATCTATTAGCATGATTTGGAGGAGTTTTGGAGTTGTTTTAGTGCTAAGTCTGCGATCCAGATATTATAGAGAGAAGTGAAGAAATCCAAGGATTGGCAGCTTAGTTGGAGCTTAGAGATGGAGATGGAGTTGCTGGAACATCTATGGAGAAGGCTACCAACACTTGGTAGTATTTGGAGAGCAGCTGGAGAAGAGAAGAAGATGAGAGTTGAAGTCTGGAGTTCACCGCCCCGCGTTAGCAGTGACGCCCCGCGGTGATGACTCCCAGTGATGATGAAACCCCGCGTGAGAGGAGGCCACCGCCCAGCGGTGGAGAGCAGAAGCCCCGCGGTGGATCTTTACCGCCCCGCGATGGACGTGTTTATTGCCTCGTGCCAGATTATATTTATTTCCTTTTATTTCTATTTCAGACTTTGTTATTTTATTTGTTTCCTTTTGGATTGGTTTTGTGATCTTGGGCTTTAGGTTAACTCTATTTAACCTAATGTTCCACAGCCTCCAAGCCAGTCTGCGAACACTTAGTCACATCTTGTTATCGAACTACTTTTGATCGTTATTTCATATTATAGTTTTTCATCCCCTTTGATGGAGAACTAACTTTCCTTTGTTCTGTTAGACGATTGAAGCAGTACTTTGATGTGTTTGTGAGATTTCTATTCCTTGTTCTTATCCTTATAATTGTTGGATTGATTCTCTTGCTTACCACGTCTACGATTTCTAGTTGTTCTTCTTAGCCTGATCACCTAGGTTGAATGCTTGTTATCAATTGCTAGGATTGCATATAGGGGTTCCGAGTGCATATCTAGTGGCAAACACGTTTGTGCGTATAGGGATTCCGAGCGTACACTTGTGTGTGAGAATCAATTGCATGTTAAGTAGGGGAGTGAGTACTTGTACGTCTTTCTACTTGCATGTATCCTGAATCCTTGTGTGCATCGCTATTGCTGTGTTGGTGCTAAAGTACGCTGACAACTGTGAGAATCAATTGTACTTTATCATTGGCATAGTGATAAGTCTATTGACAACTGTGAGAATCAATAGTACTTACGATTAAGGTGGGAACGACTATAAGGATAAATAATTGAACTTGGATTGAATAGATTTCAGGGATCAAACTCTATCTTTGTACTGTGGATTTCGCTCTAACAGGACTACTTCCCCTTATATTATTCTCTCAATTTTGCTCAATCTGCATGCTTGTTTGCTTCGTTCTCTTGACTACAAAACCCCCAGTTGCTTGTTACTTGTCATTCACGATTGCATATTACATCATACCTTCTTTGTGGGATTCGACCCTTACTTGTCTGCTATACTTTGTTTAGTAGGTTGGTTAGGATAATTTATTTTGATAAGGCTAATCAACGACATTTGCTTGTGCATCTTTAGCCCCGTCAGTTTCTATTTAAAATTCGTCATCATTTTATAATATGCCAAATTCACTCAATGACTTTTAGATTGTAAGTTGATCATGATATGATGTAGGTTCATACCAAATGGTTGGCAACCACGATGAGTCCAGACCCACGATCCTCGCATTTGCCGAGCTGTGGGATATGCTCCAAACTTGTAATAACCCTAAAAGTCCCAAACTGTCGTTTTGTAAGAAAGACGTATCGGGCAATTTCTATAATAATCTTTTGAACGTATTATTGTACGTTTAATAAGATTTTGGGTCATAAAGAATTTGGGAATGCTAAAAATAATAAAATTTAGCATGTCCTCAAACGAGACCCGCGACCAAAGGCCAAGTGACGCGATCGTGGCAGTTCCGCGACCGCGGATTGAATCTGCGGGCGCGGATTCGCCCAGAGCCAAACCGCGATCGCGGCCCTATTTCCGCGACCGCGGATATCTGGTTCGTCTTCTTCTTCCTCTGTTTCGAACGCCGACGCTCGATATTTCCCTCGTTTATTCAACGCTCGCCGGTGAGGGGAGGGCAACCGGTTGAGTTGCCAGTGTGGGGGTGAACGGCTCCTCCTCCTTGGCTATAAATAGGAGCCCGGATCAGCCTTCTTCTCCATCCACAGTTCTCTCATCTCTCTCTCGTTAAAGCTTTGTCGCTAGAGTTTTCTAGTCGTCATCGGAGTTGTTGGTGGTCGCCGGAAGTGCCTTGGGAAGCCTTGGAGTGATGGTGTTCGCTACCGAAGAAAGTCGTCATCGTCGTCGTTTTGGGTAAGCTCGAGCCCGCCTCTAAGCTGTCGTCGGGATGGGCATCCGCGACCGCGGTTATGCCCACCGTGACCGCGGCTTGAGCCCAGGAAACCGCGACCGCGGATATGCCAATCGCGGCCTTGCCCAGCAAGCGCGATCGGAGCTTTGGCAACCACAGTCGTGGCTTAGGCTTCCTTTTTCCTTTCGTTCATTTCGTTTATTCGTGTCGTATCGTATCTAACTTAGGGTTCCGTCTTTTATCTCGTCGTCGTCGTAGGAATCCGTACTCAGATTCCAGTCTCGAGATCTCGGAACCCGACATCTTCGATTCGTCTAGACTAAGGCAAGTGGCGGTTCGCTCTTGCTCATTATTCCATGTTTCCCTTGATTATCAATTAATTGATTATTAATTAAGATGGGATAAAAGTTGTTGTTTTCTGTTTGGGAACAGATTTAATAATGATGTGTTAAAATGTGAATCTATAATAGGTTGTATATATTGCTAGAAACAACGCTATTATACATGATATTACCGTGATGGTTTTGGTATGGATATCTGTGTGAACTTAAATATGTAGTTAGAACGAGTATTCATAAGAACGAGTATTCGTAGGAACGCTATGTACCTTACGAGGTCTAGTCGTTTCTTTATAACTTGGTGCTTAGGAAGATAAATGGCCTAACACTTTCTGGTCATGCCTATACCCTTACTCAGGGTAGGTGCACTCAGCTGGTGCCAATCTTTGGGATTTAATCACATTCTATCTCCTTGCGAGATCTGGTGTGGAAATTAAAAGCTTCAACGTAAATGCGTGTTTTGAAAATAAATAAGATAAGTGCTTTTACGCACATAATTAATATACCCTCGGGCGAGGAGTACAACGTGGAAACCGCCCGGACTCTTGTTAGAGTAAGTCCCCTTTTCAATATGGATTCGCATTGCGCGGTGAGGTTGGTCGTGGACCCAAATAATCATGGTTGTGTTTTAAAACTTGTGTGAAAACTTAACGTTCCCAAACATTTGTCATACGTTTCCAATAAGACTCAATTCATTTGGAGTCTTCTTTTCATTGCATACCTTCTTTTATAATTCCGGGAAAGTTTCGGGTTATGTATCGTTCCTTCGGTTATTATTTGAGGGACAATGATAGTAAACAGTTACGATCACTTGAACCATTCTGTTTGTACCCTTGCATAATCTTTCATTAGACTAACCAACCGGGTTTTATTCCTTGCATGGTTGGCTGGTGTCATCCGTCCTATACGGCACATCAGTGGTTGGTCCCCGAAGACTTGAAGTAACCAATCGAAGAAGATGTTTGCAGTTGAAGATTTAAGTGACAGTGTTTTAAGGTTGTTAAGTATTACTTTAATATATATTCATATAACCAAGTCATGTAATAGGGTTTATTATAAAATTCTTCCGCTATAATTTCACTGTATTGTAAAATCGTCATTCTCATTTAATGAGAGATCTTTTAATAAAAGGTTGAGTTTCATTTAAAATGTCTTCCGCTGATTAATCTTTTGTTATTTAATATATATTTATTTAAGCTTAATAGTTTCGATTAAAGCCTGGGGTGACTTTGGGCATTAACGTCTGAGGTCACTGGCGTGTGACACTATCGACATAAGTCGGGGGGTGTTACAATTATGGTATCAGAGCGAGGTTTTAAAATTCTTGGCCTATTGTTAGGTTTGAGAATTTTTGAAAATTAATTTTGAGACTATTTTCTTTTAAAAAGGAATTTCGAGAGTTTAATGTTAGTATTAAATTTAGGGTTTTATTACCTCTTAGAATGTAATTTAAAATAATGGTTTAACTATTAGGACGTTAATTGTTATTTTATAGTCCTTATTAAAATGACGTTATAACGGTTGAAATTAAATTTATTTCCTATTATTTTAAAAGTATAGCTTTGAGAGTTGTTAAAAGTACTTAAAGGAGTGATAACTTTGTGTTCTAAGTATAAAAGAGACTTATAACATTTTACTTTATATAATAATTGTGTTTAAACGAGTAAGTTAAATTCATTTAATGATTTTAAAGTGCAGTTTTAAAGGTGGTTGTGGTCTTGTGGATATTAAGGGACGATGTTGGTAATTTAATTATAAAAGTATTAAGTTTATAAATAATTTGTATTGTAAAACGATAAGAGAATGAAGAGTTAACTAAAAGTGTGATTTAAAGTATTTTAAGTGGTTTTCAAACTTCTGCAAGCTTCGAGTTGTTACTTATTCCTTAGATCCATTCTTAGGAATAGTGTCTCTCCTTAGGGTTAATGTCATTTAAAGGTTGACATTTCTCCTAATGTATCCATTCTCAAGTAAAGGGAAGAAGATCGCCTTGCGGTTAATGGCGGAGGGTCAGTCAGACTGATATAAAGTTATTAGTTTGGACCCTTATAATTCGTATCATAACGTAATTGACTAAGTGTCATGTATAAGTTGGAAAAGTTCTAAACTGACGTTATGGTTCATCAACAAATGGTGAACACCCGATCCACCTACCAAGCAGCTAATGACGGTCCTAACAACGGTTCCCGAATTCAGCTGAGGAGTGCCACTCAGCAAGGGGATGACGCGAGATCTGGCTCGCATAGCAATGACCCGACCCTGGGGCAATGGGCTCATCAAGGACAAGTGGACCCTCAAGCTGCGAGGGAAGTTCCACCTCATGCCCCGATCGTGTTGGATGCGACGGTTATTGGGCAAATAGTGAGGCAAGTGGTCGAAGTACTAACGGCCCAAGGGATGGCTCCCAACCCTCAAGTTGCAACCAATGTAGAGGAACGAGAAGGTCCTGCACATCCGGTGGCTCCCGAGAGAAATAACAGGAATTACAATCGGGCATTAAAGACGATCAATTCGATGCGCCCGGATAGCTACGATGGGACCGGGAAACCCATCAAGGTTGCCTATTGGTTTTCCCATATGGAGCGAATATTTCGGAATGTGGTCTGCACCGAGGCTGAGGAAGTGCACATTGCTTCGTTACAACTGAAGAATGGGGCCAGTGAATGGTGGGAAAACACGGGGTTAGCAGATCATCCCGAGTTGTCTTGGTCAATGTTTAAGACCAAGATGACTGGTCGTTTCTTCTCTCAGGCCGTGTGGGAGGAGAAACACAAGGAGTTTCTATACCCAAAAACTGTCGGATAAAGGTGACAGAGCTGGCGACCAAGTTTAACCACCTACTGCATACGCTGGGAGTGAGGTGGCATCGGAAGAGCAGAAAATCTGGAAGTTCCACGAATGGATGAATCCTGACATCAAGCCGTTGATGGTGCGTCATGGTTGTACCACTCTGGAGCAGTATGTGGACGCTGCTTATAGGCTGAAAGTGGCTTTGGAGGAAGCATCCAAGAAGCCCAACCGACAGAGGTCGGGGGGAAATTATGGCAATCAACGGCAGAGTGGTGGATTCAAACGTCCAGCTCCGTCTTCAGACTTTTCCAAGTCTAATCGGCCTAAGACCGAGGTGACCCAGTCTGGTTCTACTCAACGCTCAAGTCAGAATAAGGGTCCTATCCAATGTTACAACTATATGGCACCTGGGCATAAGAACAATGAGTGTAAGAGAGGGAAGCGGTCATGCTTTACCTGTGGAAAGGAAGGGCATCAGCAAGCGTTCTGTCCCAGCAAGAGGAATCAGGAAGCTGAGTTCCAACAAGGATCGGGTAGCCATATCAATCGACTCCAGCGAGGGCCTATAGGAAGTGCTTCTATGCAGTCTACTGTTCAGAACAAGGGGAAAGCCCCGATGACATCAGGCAGTCAAGGGCAACGACTTTTGTAGCGAGTCAGTTCGGTAAGCGAGACACCCTGGACGATTAGTTAACCTTAGGTCTACCTTAGAATAAGGAGCTACGACACGTGTGTGTATAGTCTCCGTAGTTGTTAGATTTGTTCGTTTGAACATCTCCCATGTTGGTGTTAACTCGAGTTTCAGATAATAAAGAAGTATTCCTTCGTTTTGGGAAATTACTAAATTCAGTACTATCTTGAGTTATGTGTTCATGTGAGAATCCTCGAGTGCCAAAAACAGTACATGTCATGTGTTGATAAAGACTGGTTGGACTCATAAAGGATGGTGTGGGTCGGGACAGGTGCGATTGTTCCCTACCTTGGTAACGCTAGTTTTAGGGTCATAGCTATTCGTAAGAACCCCTCTATGTTCCGAAATAATGTCAAGTTGGGCATTGACATTATTTGTTTCCTTTGCTCGAAGTCATGAGCATTATCTCGAGAGGATAATGTTGTAAGAATCCCTTGCTATAAGAATTTGGTGTGTGTAGTAGTACTCTATGGAGTTAGATGGGGTGAGTTGTATAAATTATACATTTAAGTGAATAAATGTATACGAGAGATATTTCATAAGGAGTTCGTTTTCTCTAAAAAGATCGTACTATATTACGATCTTGGGTAAAGTTTAGAACCCAAGGGTTATGGTTATGTAGTTTATAGGTGAGTGTTCTCATTGTGGGACCAGTGGTTAAAGCTTTCGGAAAAGCTAAGGGTGTGAAATCATAAGTATTTATTTGGAAGATTTATCTGAGGTTTCATTACGAGGCATTCTTAAGGAAATGATATAAGGATAGGAGGAATATTAAGATGATTATGTCTTGGATAAATACTAAATTCCGATAAAGCAAAAGGTCGCTTGATTTGGGATAATAAATCGTATGAGGACGATTAAGTGCTTAAGGATTTATGGGTGATTAACAAACTCAGTCGGTAAAAGTTTGTTTTAATTCATAAGGATTAAAAGTACGTGATAACTTAAGTGTATGGATTTTTGTCTAAAGGATTGGATGAAAAGTGATCTATGTCTATTAAGGCGATCTTATGTCACGTTTAGGGAAAAAAAGTGATTGATCACAATCGTGTTAATTGATTTATCAAGATCTTGTTTGAGGAAACTAAGGGTCTTAAGTTAGAGATGAGTTATTCAAGATAGTGTATTAATCTTTGGGATTTGAGTTAGAAATGGGCATAAGGGCCAAATTTAATTGGGCCAAATAATTGAATTTGTAAGTTGTACCTTCAAGGAATATGGAGTTAGGATACTTAGAAATTTACAAGGTTTGATATTTGGATTTTAAGTGAGTGTGTCGTTTATAAGGCTGATGGTATAACACTTTTTGGGAAGATTAAGTTGCGAAACGATTGTATTAGGAAAAAGCTCACTTAAATTTACAGGTTATAGTGTAAGGATAGGTCATCCTGGAGATTTCGATAAACTAAAGGACGTGGTAAAGAGATGGTCTTGTGTGCGCTTTAGGGGTAAGGTAATAAATGCTACCCGTGTATATCTATGGAAGAATTATGACAGAAGTGATTGATTTTGTTGGTAATGAATTATTTATCAATACGATATTTTGAGGAAATAAGAGTAATATCTTATGTGGTTCGTTTTGAGTAATGGTTTAAAGGAACCTTAAAGGTTTTAAGTTAGAGATTGAATAATGGAATACGTTAAGTTAGTCTTGGAAGGATTTTTAGGTTAGAAATGGCGTAAGGAACAAATTGGTTTAAAGATAAGTAATGGAATTGTGTGTATCTTTAAGGGAATTAGAGAATGTAATGTCTCGAGGATTACTAAGATCCGATATTTTGATTATAGGGAAATAATTTATGAACTTTGAATTCGATTATGAAGAGGAAATTGTGAGGAATGTGTGTTCTCATGCTTAAGATATAGCAAGACTATTGCGATGATTTTGGAGACTATTATCCTAAGATAATTATGACCTTGTGGATATAGTCACAAGTTATTACAGGTGTAGCACATGGAGATAAGATATGCGAGATACTGGTATGATTGAGGAAACATATCGTTTTCCTAGGAGCAATTTCAAGGATGAAATGATTAAGGATACTAAGTTCAGGTAGTGAGGTTAATGGTGAAATTGGTCCCTCTACCTTAGTGATGCTAGTTTCGGGGTCGAAACTATTTTTAAGGGGGTAGTAATGTAATAACCCTCATAATTGCCATAAGGGCAATATGGTAAAATGTATAATTGGTGAAAACAAAAGTTATAAAATTCCTTAAGTTATGAAGGGTCTAAATTATGGTTAACCTTACGTTAACTGTAATTTGAACCAACTTATAAATTTTAACTTAGAAATGCTTGAACCAACTTACAAAGTGTTAAATGGGTTAGGCATGGTTAAACTTATAAGGTTGGGTAACTTAAAATAAGGTCGCTTCTCCGAGCTGTTATCGGCCAAGTTTCGGGGTCGAAACTTCTTTTAAGGGGGTAGTATTGTAATAACCCTAAAAGTCTCAAACTGTCATTTTGTAAGAAAGACGTATCGGGCAATTTCTGTAATAATCTTTTGAACGTATTATTGTACGTTTAATAAGATTTTGGGTCATAAAGTATTTGGGAATGCTAAAAATAATAAAATTTAGCATGTCCTCAAACGAGACCCGCGACCAAAGGCCAATTGACGCGATCACGGCAGTTTCGCGACCGCGGATTGAATCTGCGGGCGCGGATTCGCCCAGAGCCAAACCGCGATCGCGGCCCTGTTTCTGCGACCGCGGATATCTGGTTCGTCTTCTTCTTTTTCTGTTTCGAACGTCGATGCTCGATATTTCCCTCGTTTATTCAACGCTCGCCGATGAGGGGAGGGCAACCGGTTGAGTTGCCAATGTGGGGGTGAACGGCTCCTCCTCCTTGGCTATAAATAGAAGCCCGAATCAGCCTTCTTCTCCATCCACATTTCTCTCATCTCTCTCTCATTAAATCTTTGTCGCCGGAGTTTTCTAGTCGTCGCCGGAGTTGTTGGTGGTCGCCGGAAGTGCCTTGGGAAGCCTTGGAGTGATGATGTTTGCGGTGGTGAAGGAAGTCGTCGTCGTCGTGGGTAAGCTCGAGCCCGCCTCCAAGTCGTCGTCGGGATGGGCATCCGCGACCGTGGTTATGCCCACCGCGACCGTGGCTTGAGCCCAGGAAACCGCGACCGCGAATATGCCAGCCGCGACTACGGCCTTGCCCAGCAAGCGCGATCGGGGCTTTGGCAACCATGGCCGTGGCTTAGGCTTCCTTTTTCCTTTCGTTCATTTCGTTTATTCGTGTCGTATCGTATCTAACTTAGGGTTCCGTCTTTTATCTCGTCATCGTCATAGGAATCCGTACTCAGATTCCAGTCTCCAAATCTCGGAACCCGACATCTTCGATTCGTCTAGACTAAGGCAAGTGGCGGTTCGCTCTTGCTCATTATTCCATGTTTCCCTTGATTATCAATTAATTGATTGTTAATTAAGATGGGATAAAAGTTGTTGTTTTCTGTTTGGGAACAAATTTAATAAAACCATGTGTTAAAATGTGAATCTATAATAGGTTGTATATATTGCTAGAAACAACGCTATTATACATGATATTACCGTAATGGTTTTGGTGTGGATATCTGTGTGAACTTAAATGTGTAGTTAGAACGAGTATTCGTAGGAACGCTATGTACCTTACGAGGTCTAGTCGTTTCTTTATAACTTGGTGCTTAGGAAGATAAATGCCCTAACACTTTCTGGTCATGACTATACCCTTACTCAGGGTAGGTGCACTCAGCTGGTGCCAATCTTTGGGATTTAATTCCATTCTATCTCCTTGCGAGATCTGGTGTGGAAATTAAAAGCTTTAACGTAAATGCGCGTTTTGAAATTAAATAAGATAAGTGCTTTTACGCACATAATTAATATACCATCGGGCGAGAAGTACAATGTGGAAACCGCCCGGACTCTTGTTAGAGTAAGTCCCCTTTCCAATCTGGATTCGCATTGCGCGGTGAGGTTGGTCGTGGACCCAAATAATCAAGGTCGTGTTTTAAAACTTGTGTGAAAACTTAACGTTCCCAAACAATTGTCATACGTTTCCAATAAGACTCAATTCCTTTGGAGTCTTCTTTTCATTGCATACCTTCTTTTATAATTCTGTGAAAGTTTCGGGTTATGTATCGTTCCTTCGGTTATTATTCGAGGGACAATGATAGTAAACAGTTACGATCACTTGAACCATTCTGTTTATACCCTTGCATAGTCTTTCATTAGACTAACCAACCGGGTTTTATTCGTTGCATGGTTGGCTGGTGTCATCCGTCCTATACGGCACATCAGTGGTTGGTCCCCGAAGACTTGAAGTAACCAATCGAAGAAGAGGCTTGCAGTTGAAAATTTAAGTGACAGTGTTTTAAGGTTGTTAAGTATTACTTTAATATATATATTCCTATAACCAAGTCATGTAATAGGGTTTATTATAAAAGTCTTCCGCTGTAATTTCACTATGTTGTAAAATCGTCATTCTCATTTAATGAGAGATCTTTTAATAAAAGGTTGAGTTTCATTTAAAATGTCTTTCGCTGATTAATCTTTCGTTATTTAATATACTTATTTAAGCTTAATTGTTCCGATTAAAGCCTGGGGTGACTTTGGGCATTAACGTCTGAGGTCACTGGCGTGTGACACTACCGACATAAGTCGAGGGGTGTTACAAAACTGTACGGGGCATGAATCAGGATCGTGGTAATAATGAAACACCTTTGTTTACTAACCCTGTCAAATATACTTATGAAATTGATTGGTGGTTATTATGGTCTGATTTTTGTTATATTCTTGTGTACACTTTAGGGCAAAGAATGGATAATGATGTGTATTCCACTTACATGCGGTCTATCAAGAACCGTGAAGTTTATAAGGGTATTTGGGGAGCTTGCTTTGTTTTATGATTATTGTTGATGAATCTGGTTGTGTAATGACAATATGATGCCTATCGATTTTAAGATTGTGGTTGTAATATTGTCAATATTACTTTTTGTTTGATGAAGAAACAACGAATGCTTAGCGATTGTGACCCGCTTGTTTTGGATGTACTTAATCAAGTCTTTTTGTTTTTCGTAAATTATCATGTTATTCATGTCATGTATGATGTAATGTCTATACTTACAAAATTAATAAATTATTTCATTTAAACAATATATCAACACATGATTTTTTATATGAATTTATTTAATTATGTTAAAATGTTTCGAAACCATTTGATCATACACTATAAACAAAATCAAATTAGAATTTAATAAACGACGACTTTACTTTAGAGGATATTTTTGTTTAGAAATATTGTATCTTATTCATAACAACAAAATATATGTACTATATGCATCTAAGAAATGGTTGTAGCTAATTTTATATAACTAGAGGTTCAGTTATTGCTAATGTGTGAAAGCATTTAATAAAATTATTTGAAATAAAGCCATAATATATTAAATCCTATTTTATTTTTGTATATTTTAAATGTGTACATTCATTTTATAGCATATATATGTGTAAAACAATTTAATTACAGTTCATATTTTACGTACCTTATTTTTTACAAAAATTGTAAAGTCTTGTCCCCCAACTTCGTAAAGCATAGAAACTTATTATGGAAATCCAAAAGTCAAACAAGTCCATCACATCATCCCTGGTGTCTCCCCTTAAGCACGGTTCTCTTTTCTTCGTTCTCTACAAGTGCACCGATCTCATCTCCGCCTTCCAAATCCAAGACCAAACCTTCAAATTCGTTCTTCACAATGACACCTTTTTTCTTTCCCAGACTCATATGGGTTTTCACCCTCTCTTACTTTCAAATAATCTTAAGGTACGTTATTAAGTAGGCGATTGGTATCAACATAACTTTCGATTTTACCCGTTTTCTACTCTATTACTCTGTTCGAACACTATAAGTTTCTTTTTGCATATATCTAATTTCTTCATGACTGCACAATATTGGATTTAGTTTCAGATTTCAAGAAATTATGGGTTTGTGGTCCATTGATGTGTGATAACTAAGTGTTTCAGAATTTGCGACATTCGAATTGATAAATGCCTATAAGGATATGAGAATAGAGACTACCTCAACGTGTTCATGGAATGCCGGTCTAAAAATGCTTATTTGGTTAATTAGGGTTTAATTGCTTCATTTATACAATATTATTCTTAAATCATTTTCTTCTTACTGGAAAAAAGAAGTTGGAATAACTTTTTTTTTGTAAACCATTTAACTACTACTAGTTAGTTATATTATTAACCACCTCTTAAACTCTCATCCTCCTCCTATTACTACTATATAAATGGTTACATTGTGTAAACCTTTCCCTGGCATTTGGTATCCATCACCGGTTGTCTTCTTAAGGTTGTTAATTATGGACAATGAAGTCCACTTTTCTAATACAGGACATCTAAGACAACTGAATAGCAATTGTTAACTATGGCATTTCGTATCCCTTGCGCTTCTGTTATTCTGTTGAATCAGTATTTTGTTTCGTATTTGCCTATTATGTGACTCTAAACTCATTGCTTGTATTAGAAATTTATCTTTGCCCTTCTCTAAAACTGGAGGAACGACTATTGTAAATATATAATGTAATTGCGGGTGTTAATTAATCCTTTGAAATCTTAATCATTTCAGTACGACAAAGTGGGTAAAAAATGTCGTGTTTCAGGACAATTTGCATATTCTTGGCTTTATTTCATTACATTGATGTTATAACTTCAACTACTATGACAATTGAATATGGGTGAAACACTACTGACATCATGCAATTTATATCAATAGTTTGTATGTAAATCATGACACCTTATAACTCTAAACCGTTTGAACACTACTTCAGATTCTATGGCAGCCACTACAAGTGTTGGTTATAGACCCCAAAACGCAATGTGTCAAGAATTATGGGACCTACTTCAAACTGCCAGGAGGACAACTAGACCTAATGGCAGTAATCAGTCGTATTTTTCTTCATACATACTCACAATAAATTTAATGTCATACTTACTTCAAAACAACAAAAAACTGTTACTAGAGCGGGCAATGAGCTTTGAAAGGATTGTCGAATATATGCTGAGCATACAAAATCAAGATCGGAAAATCACCAGACTGTTGGCAGAGAAAGAGAGGGTCAACCAAAAAATAACTGAAGTTCTCAACCGTAACCCCCAAACACCGTATGAGATTTTCGCTAACCAAAATGAACAGCACACGGTAATTTTCACTTCATGTTGATTTATCAATATTCGCATATCATATTTAACTTCATGTTGTGTTCTTTGCAGCTTGAAATAGAACTTTTTCACATTGAGTTCTCACTTGAAGATACGGAAGATATGGCAATGGTTCTAAGATCTTCTCTGCGCCTGGCCACTCGAGCATGAATCAAAACAATTTTTAATGATAATATTATGTTAACTTATGTTTGTTAGTGACATTTGGTAATACATTTTGTTTGAATGTATGTTAGTGACATTTTTAACATTGTTCAAGTGTTCCATTAAACAACCCATGTTTTTATCTTTAATCATATACGATGTTGGATGATTTGCTTAATTATTACATCTACTTCATTATTATTCTCATGAATTAATTGCGTTACTTCTCGCGTGCGCTTGCGCACGCGAACCCTACTAGTATGATTAAAGGGAGAAGGAAATCACTTCAATATACACACAACAATATATAAGGAAATATTAAATATACACAATCAAAGATTTTCATAAAAAAATTATTAATAGCTAGCGGGGTAGGGAGGGTGTGGTACACCAATACAACACAGTAAACAAATATATAAATACGTGTGTAGTGACGTACACACGTATATAGAAATATAAACTGATTTTTATGCAAAATTAAACGAAGAAGATATTAGTGATAAGTTTCAAGTTAAACTAACATATGTCCCCATGCCCTGCTCGGGCTTGGCTAATAAAATTTGAAATTAAATATTTTACGAAAACTAATATGGTAAATTAAAAGCTTAATCTCTGGAATGAAGTGGATTATTTTGGTCCGGTCTTCGGTCTAGGTTTTGAAAGAATTTTGGGTCCATTACGGTTTGCACCGTGACATCTCTTGATTTGGGGTGTTTATCTTGTTTGCATGAGATTACACAAAAATGATAAACAAAATGTTTAAAATATTAAGTTTATTTTGATATTTTAGTATATGTAATATGATAATTAAAAAATTAATGATATGGGTGGTTGTTTAAAACAAAATATGAATAAGGGATGGTTTTATGCAAAAAAATTTTTTATAAAGAGTGGCTTGTTGCAAACAAGTGCAAATAAATGGTGGTTTTATTACAACTGTTTTCTTCAATGCAAATTTGTCACGTCTTTCGAAAAACTAACGTTGTTGCGGACTGTATTGTGAAGCTGGCACAACGAAGTCCATTTGAAGACTTTAGAGATAATTTAGAACTTGTAATTCTCATCCGCGAGAATGTTATAGACTGAGAAATCGTCCCTTCTATGATTTCCTGTCTAATTTTTGCCTTATAAAAAAAAAGGTGGTTTTATGCATTTAGTACAGAATATTTTCCACCGAAATAAAAAAGAGTAGAAATGTGATGCGTAATAGCCACGTGGTGAAGCAACCTCGTTGAGGTGCCACGTTTATTGCTATAGGTATCCACGTAAGATATGGTGGCATGACTACCACGCACCCGGCACACCTACCCTTCATAACTGCACGCTCTCTCTATACATACACCACGCCTTCACTCATGATTTCACTCCAATTCAATTCCGAAGACACGTGTACACCAAAAAATCAAAGAGATGGCAAGAGGGTCTTCATGCGTTGAATTGGAGCCTATAACTCTCAACTTCCAACAAATTCAATTTGCTAGGGTGTGCATATATTCACGTTTCCCTCATCATCATAATTTATTTCATCTCTTTGCTAATGTTATTTTGTTGAATTATGATTTGGGCAGGAGGCAGCTTTGTATATTTTGAACACCAAGAGCGTGGAAGAGGCCTTCCAAATATTCACCCAAGGATTGGAGCCAGTTACAAGTCTGCAGGGAAGAGGGCACAATGAAGCCCAAGAAACAGCAACGGAATCGGAAGAGGCTGATTTCGATGAAGAAGATGAAGAATGATGTTTCATCATCGCCCTTGTAGAGCACTTGGTAATCCATCTAGTTAAGCGAAGCCTAAGCTCGTAATCAGCCAAATGTAAGGAGAGCACCAACCTTTTGTCTCTTATTAGATGTTGTTTTTTATAGTGTACGAGCGTATTTGGTGTTATTCTATCCTTCCTAGGAACTAAAAACAAACCAATGTTTGTTCTGTGACTGATCTGTCAGGGCAAACCAGTCTGAATATTTATTCATACATCAAGCTAAACTGCCTCAAATTATGTTTCTATTTACATGGAAACATTCTTTCAAGACCGCCTTATGAAAGAGACAAAACTCTGAAGAAAGCCCTACTTTTTCTGCCTTTTGTTCTAGAACTCACAGAGATCATCTATTTTTTGCTTTCAAAAGCTTATGCCATGGATCAAAAGTAGCGAGAAACCAATCACATATGAAACAAAAGCAAACTGACACTAGTACACACAGAATAAAACAAACCAGAAATTGTAAAACACGCGCAGTTAACTATGTGAAATCTTAGGACATTGTAATTGAAACCTGAGATAGATAGTGTCAAAGTTTAAACTTACTAATTAAGGACCCAATAGTTCCATGAGCTCGTCTAATTCCATACCTAGATCCTCAAATTTATCACATTTTCCTCTGAAATCAGCAGGGGCACACCACATAGCATCCACGTGATGTGGCACATCCCCAAAATTATCATATAATCCTCTGAAATCATCAACACACCACACATCATCCGCGTAATTTGGCACAGGGTCCTGCGAAGTCGACGCAAGATGAGTAGCAGCCTTCGGGATTGCATCAGGCGCCAGATCTGCAGCTTCATCATGGTCTGGAACAGCAGCCTTGGAAGTGGAGGCAACATTTGCAGCATCGGATGTTGGAGTAGGAGCTTGATCTACTCCTGATACTGATACATCACAAGAGTAAATCTGCTCAGGAGGAGAAACCAAGTCCTTGATCATAGCAGAATTAGTCACACCAGAAGCAGTTTGATCCTGAGCAGCAACAGGCGTTGTCGGTGCATCGTTTGGGATCTCCTCCTCTTCCATGTTCCACTCCTCTTCATTGTAGGGAGCTCCGTATTGCTCCCCGTTTCTGGGCCCCCAACCGCCCTTCTTGAATATCTTACACAGCACAAATGCATCAGAAACACCTTTGTTGGCCAATTCCGCGTCTTCGAGTCTATATTCATGCATGACCCAGTCAGTTCTTTCGCCCTTTGGAGGTTTACCCAGATGGAACACCAGGGTTTTGACCTTGCCAACAGTTCTCTCTCGGTATAAAACAGCCCTATCTTTCCCAGTCGCCTTCCAGTACCCGGATTGTGTGGCCCTGTTCGTCCTGTCACCGCTGCCATATTTCTTCCCTCTAGCACAAAAGAAATACCAGTTCAGATCCTTGTTCAGACAAGCCCTTTCACGAAGATCTGCAGGATGAAACTGGTAGATGTCAACGTCTGCTACAAGTTCGGGTTCCAGTCGCTTCCCCAGCAGCTTTCTCTTAAGATAATGCATTAGCAGCTCAACGTCCGTCGGATGGAACCTGAAACCGGGCGGAAGACGCCCATTTGCCGCAGACACAAGTAACTCCATTCGTATAATTCTCAGACACAAGTAACTCCAAGTTCAAGATCACAACTTTAATTGATGACTTAAGCAACTGCACAAGAGATGCAAATAGGCCACTTTCTGGTTCACTTCAATGAAATCTGGATCGAGGGAAAAGTAGAAGAGTAGAAGAAATACCAGTTCAGATCCTTGTTCAAACGTTCCTGGCGAATCCTTGATTGATTCCAGAAATTGGACCTCCAACGCCTTAGATGAAAACTATATCACCAAACTCAAACCAAAGATATTTCTTCGTATCGTAAAATCTCATCTGAATCTGCACCACATCATCCCATATAGTGAAAATAAGACTACATTTATGATCCAATGACAAGAAAACCCCAAAACTACACGAGCAAAAGAGTAGTTCAACGTGCTACACATCACTAATATCAACCAGGGTAACCAAAATTACAACTTTAAGAATCAAAACCCCCAACCCCAACAGAGAAACTCCGAAATCAGTGGACTGATCACGGAACCACAATTTGAAACAAAAAAAAAAAACCCTAAATCGATATCAATGTTACACAAGATCAAATCCGAAACCGATTCAACGCAAGTCAAATTCTATATAAATTGCAGCAATTGCGACACAATAACGCGAGTGAAGTCGAAGAAATACCACGAGACGATCGGGGGAATCGGCGGGGATGAGCGTAAGAAATCGGAGAGAAGGCGTAGAAATTTCGCAGGAGATAGAGTAGCGCGAAGAGAGCTCTGTTGACTGTTTTGTTTTAGGGAGTTCTAGGTAGCTTGGGCCGGAAGGAGTGTTTATTGATTTCTCTTAATGCAAGAATGGCACATGATTTTCAATGTATTTGCAATTTTTAGCCGCAAGGTTTTGGAATTTGTAAACTCTCCACTTTTGCCGGCTTCTTCTCAACTGATTTTTCTCCGAGACATTCCGTTTTTTTTAAAAAAAAATTGTAATCAAAAATGAAAAACTAATTATTTCGTAAAAATTTAGGGTGATGATATATATATAGGGGTCCGTTTTACAATGTCTTTATTTGGATATTTTTACTTATTATATTTTTAATTAGTTTTTAAATTTTGAAATTTAAGTGATATGGAAAAACGTGATAAGAAAATAAAAATATTTAAAAAAAAGGTGTTTATAAGTATTGTACTATGCCAAACAAACCTTAAGTCAATTTAAGATGGAAGAGCTTGAGACTCGAATTGAATAAATATGTTTTTAATTAAAATTTTCAATAAATATATTAAGAAAAAGTACCATGTAATTATTACGGATGGAAATAGATCGGGTGATGGATGGGTGAATCACTTTCATAAGCCGTGAAATAATTTATCCATCCAATCTATTCGTCACCCGCAAAACTTATCATCCGTATCCAACCCATCATCATCCGTTGGATTTTCGGATGGATCAGGTGAAATAAACGGGTGTGCTATAATATTTGTAATTTTTTGGTCCAAACTTGTAGTAATCATATAAAAGATATATGTTTATACAAAATGATGTAATATAAAAAATTACTACAAACACAAGCATAAAAAGTAGATAATCTAAATGAAACTACCATACCTCCAATGATGGATGGGGGTTCAGAAAGTCAAAATACATGAACGAAGCTCTCTAAATGAAACTGTTATGGAAAATTATGACCGAACAAGATAATCTAAGGTAAAAATCATAAATGAAAAGTATCTAAAGAACTTGCATGTTCTTGATTATCCGAAAAAATCTAATAACTCATGGCAATGGGGTAAATTAATGAATCTTAAAGATGAATTCAAGAAATGGTGATTGCAAAACCATAAAATTATGGACTAACTATTGGGCCCTAGCTTCTATCAAAGCTAATGGATGTTGTTGGGTATATCCCAAACTCAAAGTTACAAAAAAATGTTAGTGAGTATATTAATGATAATAAGACATGGAAGACCCATGTGTTAAGGAGTGTCCTACCTCCCAACATTGCTTCATCAATCGAAGAGAACTGGTGGTTTTCCACTAAGTCGACTTTTGAATTAGTAACTAATAAAAATATAAACAACCAAGATAATTGTGTATAGATCTGGAAAATGAATACCCCACCGAAAGTTAAAAAAAAGTGTGTGGAAATCATTAATAATGGACTCCCTAGTAAAGATAGATTAAACAACAAAGGTGTTGCAATCCCTTTACAATGTAAATCATGTGATAATTTACATGAAGATTTAACTCATTTTCTTATGAACTGCACACACTCTATGAGTATTGTGGAAAAAAATGAATACTAAAATATACCAAACCCTTAGAAGTATTAACCCGATAAACAAAAGACCAATTCAACTCATCAATGATATTATTGTAAGCATGAACAAACATGAATTCTCAAAAACTCGATGTTATCTAGGGGGTCTTTATGGTACCAATTAACGTAACCAGAAAATCTCCAGTCAAAACCCAAATGATTTAATCTTTGATATTGTCGGATTCATCAAATTACATATTCAAAACTAGAAAAAACTAAATAATCTTTAGATAATGAAAAAATTACTTTAAAACCAAGAGGAATCCAAACAAGGAAAACTAGAAGAGTTAAATGACAAAAAGCTGGCAACTAACATCAACAAGACTAATCTCGACAAATCTAAATTACAAAATGGTGAAGCCTCGGTGGAGTTTATAATCAGGAATGAAAACTAATATTTATAGAATCTAACAGATGTGGTAAAAACTCTATTTTTATGGCTGATACTATCGCTCTTTGCCAAAGCATTGAAATGGCTAAACAACTAGGGCTTAAACTTCTTGATGTCGAAGAGGACAACCTGTGTGTTATTAATGTTCTTACATATATTTGGTTCTGTCCATGGGAGATTGAGATGATTGTTTCGAAATAGCCTGTTTTTCTTCTCGAATGTGCGATTTAGCCACGTATTCAGAGAGGTGAATCATGTTGCTGATCAGATTGCGTTTCTAGGACACTCCTCTTCGTCGACTACTATTCAGAATGATTCAAAACTGTAGGTTCTCATCCTCAAAGATGTTTTAAGCTAGTTCTCTAACAAATATTAGGGTCCAATCTAATTTTTCCTATATTCAAAAAAAAAGTTGTGACCATTTTTAATCTTTTTTTACAAACAGTTTCGATCTATAAATTTTATTTATCACGCTTTTTCCATCTTTCTATTTCAGGAATTAAGCTAACTAGCTAGATTGCATATACTGTTGTTTTTTCATGGAACCCCCCCCCCCCCTAAATATAAGGAACTTGACTAGTTAATCTTCATAATTTACTTTTTTACTTAAAAAAAAAAAGCAGGCTAATCCCTAACAACGGTTGGTTCTCCATCTCTGTCTTCCCTTCTTGAGAGAGAAATCGAAACAGCCCTGCCTAACAACTTCGAGCAACTCCCGCCAACACCTTCGTAGAACAGCCTCACCTAAATTCAGAAATTATGTTATGCATGTTGTCTCCTGTAAATTTACATAAATATCTATTATCACACTCTATTCTAATATACAACACATTTACTTTTAGTTTGACATTAATACTTTTTTTCCTCAATTCGCATGGCCTAAAAAAGGAGATCGTAAAAAGTCTACGCTCACCAAAATTAGGAGGTTACTACGTATACACCCGGTGTAGAATATTCCCATTTTACACCTTTTGTCATTTTGTCCACCTGGCAAATCTGCTGAGTTGGAAGTGGCTGAGCGAAAGGGAGACTGAGCGGGAACGAGCGGGAAGGCGTCGAAGGAGCGGGAACGAGCGGGAAGACCTGCAAAGCTGGAAGGTATGGTGTGTTGGGACCCATCCTCCTCGGAATGGCATGCTGATTTCCCGACGTATGCCGTACCTCTCTTCCTCGACGCCGGCTTCCGCCATCTTCCTCGACGCCTTCCTCGGAGAAATCGAAGCCACCCCGCCGGCTTCCGCCATCTTCCTCGACGCCTTCCCCGGAGAAATCGAAGCCACCAGTCGAAGAACCAGCCATCTTCCTCGACGCCTTCCCCGGAGAAATCGAAGCCACCCCGCCGGCTTCCGCCATCTTCCTCGACGCCTTCCCCGGAGAGAAATCGAAGCCACCCCACCGGCTTCCGCCATCTTCCTCGACGCCTTCCCCGGAGAAATCGAAGCCACCAGTCGAAGGACCAGCCATCTTCCTCGACGCCTTCCCCGGAGAAATCGAAGCCATCCCGCCGGCTTCCGCCATCTTCCTCAACGCCTTCCCCCAGAGAAATCGAAGCCACCAGTCGCGGTCCCCATCTTACTCGGAGCCAGCAGAAACCACCGCCACCAGTCGAAGCCAGCAGAAAGCCCCTGAGCCACCAGACAGTCACCATCTTCCTCAGCGGTCCCCAAGCCACCCCGCCGACTTCCGCCATCTTCCTGGGACCAAAAATTGGGTTCGAATTTCAAATCTGCAAATTTTGTTCAAATTTGAAATTTGAGTCAAATTGAAAATTTTGGGTCAAATTTTTTATTTTAGTCAAACTCCATCATTTAATTTGTACAGATTCTTTACCAAATTCTTTTAATTTTAAATCATCTAAATTTGTGATTGGCTGGGGACAAGAAGTGTAAGAATATTCCCATTTACACTGGGTGTAAATGGGTTCTTGTCTCCAAAATTATGTTTCTCATCGTCTACAATCATCAATTTATTGTAGAAGATTTTTGTTGCTACAGTAAACCTTAACAAGCCAGGGGGTACATGTACATTTAGTCTTCATTGAAAATTGTGCTTTGACTATCAAAAACCTATGTACAGTTTTATGTACAGTTTCATAACTTTTACTGAAAAATTCATCTTAGGCCTTGTTTGGCCGCGTCTTTGTAAAAACTTCATCCATAAAAAGTATATTTTTTCTCTTCCTTCACACTTTTCTATACCACCTAAATTTCAGAAATTACTTTTCACAAAAAGTACATTATAAGTAAAAAAATCTTTATAAATACATCTATCAAACAAATCCTTTGTAGATTTTGTATTTAGTCCAATTTTGGCATATCTCTTCAGTGGTAGGTAGACTTGTCAAAAACCGACCCGACCCGAATTTTCTAGGTTGAGACTCGACCCGAACGTCATTGGATCAAGAAGGATCCGAACCCAAACCCAACTCGAGCCGAACGCGAATATGAGCTCTTGGGCCCCCGTTATTTCGCATATTTTATTTTATTTATATTAAATATTTTAATATACTTTATTAAATAATTAAATAATATTTTATATTATTATAATTATAGTTAAAAATCATAATAATAATCATAAAAAAAGACATATTCGACACGCGGATCAACCCGACCCGAAAATTTTTATCGACCCGAACTCGACATGATCCGACCCGTCCCATCCAATTGACAGGTCTAGTGGTAGGGGATCGATGGAGATTAGTTGAAACTTTCACCACCACCATTTTGGAGACCTAGCTCAAACGCTCATATTTGGAATCGACTTACTAATTTGGAGGAACAAGTATCAATCAAAGATAAATGGTAATATCGGTGTGATGATATGCACCTCCTTAAATCTATTGTTGAATTTTGTATGAGAAAATTTGTTAAATTAAATCAACCGAGATAAATTAATTCAAGTGAGAGAAAAATCGTAGGTTGGTGGCTTGTCATATATTCGTTAAACGAATGATAAATCTATATATAATACTTAAATAGTATTTAAATAAGATCACTTGACATCCCTATGTTGCGCTACAACAATTGTACATGTCTGTTTCATGTGACGCCATGTCCACTAATTTGTCAATTCTTAATTATTACACTAGTCAGGGTTGGCCCATCCGGTGTCCAAAATGTCATCTTGAATAGGGCCTCCAGTTTTTATGGACCTCCATATTTAGTAAATGGAGTAGTATGACAAATTTGCATAATTGCTCGTGGTTAACATGGAGTGTTGTAACTGTTGTTAGCGGAGGTTGTGAGTTCGAAACCTACATAAACAAAAAAAAATAAAAAATTGGAGTTTCTTTAATCTCAGTGTCTTAATAAGCAATTTGTTATAAACTAAAAGAAAGGGAGAGATTTGAGAGAAGAAAAGAGAGCAAAGAGAGAGTAAATTTGTGTTTATTAGGCTTCCAATAAGAGCCTTATATAGGGTTTACAATGCTTGGAGAATAAGTCAACTTTAGGGTTTAGAGAAGTCTATCTTATGTACATCCATGAATATAATATTATAACACTCCCCCTTGGATGTACATCACTAATTGTCTCATTAAAAACTTTGTCTGGAAAAACTCAATGGGATAAAAACCAAGACTAAGGGAAAAAGAGTACAGTTGTAATTCTCCCCCTCAATTTAACATTGCTTGACTGAATCGGCTAAACTTGTCCTCCTTTCGACTCAAAGCTCATGAGTGTAGAGATATCGTCAATATGTAAGTGATATTGAGTGTGGAGTGATGCATGACCTTCATATATCTCCATTTGTCTTCGTGCACATAAATCTTGGTTCTTCGAGAACTTGCATGTACAATCCTGTATCAAAAATATAAATACAAAGCAATACAGATAATCATTTCCAAATAATGATTTACATATGTAATTGGTCCAAACATATCACTTTTGATACACAAAATCAAACTTTGCTTGAATCGCCATTCTCAGCTCTACCAATCATCATTGTCGACGTATTTCCATTGATCAAGAATCATTAACCTTCTCGTATGTCACTTCTGGTGCAAGTACTTATTCAAACAGCATCATCAAAGACAAGCGCATTTCGAGTCCTTCCGAAATGTATTGTAACAAAAATTTCGTACTTGTCCTTTAAAGTCCTTGCTTATGATGTGTAATCTGAGATACAATTTTCTTGAAGAACTTATCTCAAGAAACGTCACGTGTCAACAATTAACAGCTTGTTAAGCTGCAATATATCATTCCTCTTCAGGAAAACTGAGCTTCAGATATAGTCTAATAGTCTCCCACGCTTCTGGCATAATTAAGACTCTCTTGTAGTGGATTGGTCTGGAGTTACTATAAGAACCTCCAAATGAGCTAGGCGTTTCAATTGGTATATGTGAATCCGTCACTTTCTTGGCTTTTAGTAAATGCAATTTATAGCGTCCTAGCTATATCATTATGTATACGATCCGTTGAACTTCTAGTTCATGTTCGTTTAACCAAGGATATAAAATTATCGAGAATTTGCATTCTTTGCAATCTCTTATACATATTAGTCTCAGTTTCCGCTCCCCCTAAAGTTGGGATTTTATCTCTTCAAAATGATAATCTTGATACCGAGCGATCACCCAATATAAGCTCTAGGTATTTAATAATCTATAGGGACTCCTGCCCTCGTAGAATCCCAACTTTCCTTGTGGCATTAATTTAGTTCATTTAGGGTGAGAATGGGACATACACCGCATATCTATATACTTTCAGTTCTCTTCCGGAGAAAAGTTTCAATTAGGGGAATATATCATGGTTAGTCAAACTTAATTCTCAACATTCAAATTTTATATGACCCCTTATGGTCAACGATTCTTCTAGATCGTTTCATGTATTAGCTTTAACCCAGCTATGATTGATGACCATATAAATAACGATTGTACCATGTCGTCCTATTAAATAGTGTAAGCTACCCGATTCTCGACCGTTACACTACTTGATTGATTTCTTTCTTCCACTTTATGTTTTGTTTTTTACCAATGTGTTGAGGCATCTATCAAGATAATAAAATATATAAACAATTAGCATTGGTCCATATGACGGTGTTATTAGTCCACATATGTATTCTTGAATATGTCAAGAAACATAGAGACTATGCATTTACTCTTTACATAATCGACATTGTTACCAAGAAAACAAGTCGTGTATTTACGATCACTCTAAGACAAGGACTCCATATCCTAGGATCCTCCGGTCCTTTAGTAGATGTTTGAGTGAATTTATAATGATCATGCACATCATTACTTCACTTAGGTGATCGAATTCATTTTTGCCACAAAGAAATAATTTTGCCATTAACTAACTTTTGGTTAGAAATATTATATGATTTAATGAGTTGTCGTATATACCTAGTGTGTAAAGTTTCTTATGAACTTTTAGATAGATATTCGATATTTTCCTCATTCATGAATTCTGCATGATAACCAATTTGTCGAATATCTTTTCAAATGATCAACAAGTTTGTCCTGATCTTGTAAACATAGAGTGTTACTCATTTAATATATTATTCTTTCCAATAACAAGATAGACCTCTTCTGGAGTCATAAAATGAGACACTCTTTCTAAACCTTATATTTCACACTTGGTTTTTGCCATTTTGCAGGATAAAGAAACTTCTGATTTATCAAAATGGTATAAGTAATAATGGCATTATCGACAATAGTTCCCATCATTGAAATTTCCATATGGGTGATCCTTTAATATTTGGGATATCATCAACTCAAAATTAGATAAATCATTACCTTGACATCTAACTTTCGAATAAAAATAGATGCCTTAAAATATGTACTACTACCATAGTACAAAATTGACATATGATCATGAAACTCTTCGGGATTATATAGTGATCTCCACATTGTCAAAATATTTAGTCTTAATACTCTCATCGAGTTGAGGATGATATGATCAAATCATTAGTTTAGCACAATTTCATAGGAATTCCAAGTGCTAATTCTTATCCCAAATTCGTATAGCGAAATGAATTTTAACACTTAAACCACGTGTTAAATTATTTCTTCTGGAAACCCTTAAAAATTTGGCGTTGCAATCATATCCAAAATAAATTAGAGAAGTAAAACACTATTAAAAGAAGATAAATTCATCATTCTTTCATTTCGAGGAATTATGTCACTTCAGGGACAATTTGATTTTATGTGTACATCCACTCCCAAAGGATGAAATTATTATTTTACTATAAATACATAAAATATGTAAAAGTAAACATAATTAATGAAACAAAAAAAACACAAACAACATTACTTAAATAAAGAGGATCGTTGTCAACTTCGGGTGACAAGAAATTAAACACCAAATTTATTGACACTTTTATAACCTATTAGAAGAGGTTATTTCTAATATATCTTTTTATTATCTCCTTCAGGAGATGATATTTTCTATAGTTGCTCACTACAAGGAGTAATATAACTTATTGTTTCATCTACTTTGGGAGATTGAGCTTATCACTATGGGGATGATTTTGGATTTGTCTGTACCTTGACAAATATATTATGTGTACATCCTCTTCAGGGAATGTCAATTATCAAATTAATATAAGAACTATATAAAAGAACACATAAAACATAAATTACAATCAACAATGAAATAAACAAACTAGTATATGACAAGAATAAGTTAATTTGAGTCTTTTTATTTCTATCCACTTTCAGGAATAATATACGTCACTACAGGGACGTCCGTTTGACTCACAATGTATATCCACTTCAAGGGATAAAGTAAAGTTATAAAATAATGTCTCTTCAGGGATCATGCATACATAATTATCACTTCAGGGATTGAAAAGTTGATCACTTCAGTGATTGAAAGTTATCGCTTCAGGAATTAGGATTGAAATTATCATTTCAGTGATTATGATTGAAATTATCACTTCACAACTATCACTTCAGGGATTAAAAATTCTCACTTCAGGGAATTATCACTTCACAATTATCACTTTAGGGATTGTAAATTATCACTTCAGGGACTGAGAACCGTCGTTTCAAAACTATCGCTTCAGGGATTGAAAACTATCGTTTCAAAACTATCACTTCAGGGATTGAAAACTATCATTTCACAAATAACTGTATATGTATATCACTATTATTAATCAAAACACATCACATGTACATATATGATGGTAGTCATGAATACATATATGTCATGTATATAGATGATACTGAATAGTACGTATATGTAAATGTTATGACATGCAGTAACATAATATATAACATATATGATATGCCATATGAACATCGAACAGTATATATGTATACATGCCATATATAAATATCAAACAATATGTCTAACTTAATATCTAACAATATATGTATATATGCTGGAGTAAGAAAACACGTATATGTATATTAACAATACTAAAAGAAAGAAAACAGTAGCATATAGGAGAAATGAAAAAATCGTATGTAGGTTAGTATTTTCTGCCCAAGATGTGCTAATGTTTCACGTTGTTTAATTATCACTTCAGGGATTGAAGATTATCACTTCAGGGACTAAATAATTACCGCTTCAGGGACTAAAGATTATCGCTTACTAAAAATTATCGCTTCAGAGACTAAAAATTATCGCTTTAGGGACTAATCAATTATCGCTCCAGGGACTAAAGATGTATGCTAATGTTTCACATTGTTTAATTATCACTTCAGGGATTGAATATTATCACTTCATCGCTTCAGGAACTAAAGATTATCACAATTGAAAATTCTCGCTCACTTTAGGGACTGAAAGTTGTCGCTTCAGGGACTGAAAGCTAATCACTTCAGGGAGCTTCAGGGACTAAAGATTATCGTAATTGAAAATTCCCGCTCACTTCAGGGACTGAAAGTTGTCGCTTCAGCTTTAGGGAATGAAAGTTGTCGCTTTAGGGACTGAAAGTTATCGCTTCAGGGACTGAAAGTTATCGCTTCAGGGAAAGTTGTCGCTTCAGGGACTGAAAGTTGTCGCTTTAGGGACTGAAAGTTGTCGCTTCAGGGAAAGTTGTCGTTTCGGGGAAAGTTGTCGTTTCAGGAAAAAATGTCACTTCAGGGAAAATTGTCACTTCAGGGACTGAAAGCTAATCACTTTATGGACTGAAAGCTATTACGGATTGAAAATCTTGAATCATTTTCAAGAGATGAATTTCATCACTAGTGGAATGGTATGTAACATATAACATATGAAAATACATGTACATAATAAGCAGATCTTATATCTTCTGGGAAACCGAAAGAGTGCAGATGCAGGAATCAATGAAAGAGTATAATTAATGACGCAAGCTAATGGTTTGATGAAGTTGACGGCTATTTCAATGGAAGCAGATCTTATATATATAAAAAAAAACAAAGTACGCATGTATGGATAGATTTAAGTGTCAAAGCAAACAATAAAATCAAGTATAATTGATTAGCAATAGATAGGGGAAGCATAGAAAAGAATATAAAAACAAGTGGACAAACCGACGATGTGCAAGGACGAGTTTATGAGAGCCGCTTCAAGAATGAGTATAATATTAGAGTAATTGGGCTGATAACGTGATATAAACTAAGAGAAAGGGAGAGATTTGAGAGAAGAGAGTAAAAAGAGAGTAAATTTGTATTTATTAGGTTTTCAATAAGAGCCTTATATAAGATTTATAATGCTTGGGGAATAAGTCAACTCTAGAATTTAGAGAAGTCTATCTTATGTACATCCATGAATATAATATTATAACACAATTTCATTTTTTCCATCCCCCTTTGTAACATTCTCCTATTATTAATATTTCACAACTTTTATTGTTATACGTTTTCTTTGTTTTGCTTAGGTTTTTTGAAATAGTATTACATAAAGGGTAAGTGTCATGTGAGAATATATATTATGATGAGAAATGAAAATAAATCATATTCTTTGGATTATAAATAAACCAAATGCTAGAATTAAACTTTCATTAAAAGGTCATGTGCATGGCACATGACCTCATTTTTTAGAGTTTGATCGGTCAACATGACTGGTCAAACCAGTCACCGGCGGTCAACGCCGGAGCTCCGGCGTTGACCGGTCAAAGTTTTTTTTTTAGTTTTTTTTTCAAGCACAATTTTTTGCTTGCGATTGTATGGGCATTGATTTTTGCTTGTATGTGCATCGATATTGACTTGTATGTGCATTGATATTGCATAAAATCTGTATAGGATTTTTTACTATATGTGTGACTTTGTGTATATGAAAACTCATGTACTTCTCAGCATGTGTATATGTTTTAGATTGTGTATGCATAGATTTTGACATATATTTGCATCTAAATTCTACTTGTGTGTATTATTTTATTGGGTTGAAATATCGTACATGAGTTTTGGCTTGTATGTGCACCTAAATTACATAAATTTTGCATAGCATTTTGATTATATGTGTGACTTTGTGTATGTGAAAACTCATACACATACATGCAAAAACTTATGCATGCATTTCAGAAAATGTGCATATATTTTGGCATATGTGTGCATAAATTTTGACTTGTATGTGCATTTAAATTCTACTTGTGTGCGTTGTTTTCTTGGGTTAAAATGTGCATGAGTTTTGGCTTGTATGTGCATACCCATTAGAGTGTATGTCTTTTTGCTTATATGTGCATGTAAATTAAACTAGATGTGCATAGGGTTTGACTATATGTGTGACTTTTTGTAAGTGAAAACTTATGCACACATGTAAAATCTTAAATACTTTACAGAATGTGTATAGGTTTTGTCTTGTAAGTGCATGAATTTTGAATTGTATGTGCATCTAAATTTTACTTGTATGCATCGTTTTTTTGGCTTGATATTCGCATGGGTTTTTGACTTGTATGTGTATATCATTTGAAATACACGTCTTTTTGCTTGAATGTGCACATGTCAAAACTTATGCACATATAGTGTACAACTCATGCACATTTTTTCTAGAAAACAATGCATATTTTTTACAATCTTTAGATTCACATACATGTCAATATTGATGCACATACAAGCCAAATTTATGCACATACAAGCCAAAATATATGCACATGCCATCTCAAGCAAAAAAATAGTCTTGGAACTTAGTTGGGCTGCGGAAAATTCAATGGAAAAAAATGGTCGGACAACACCTTATAAAAGTTTAATGCACATACAAGTCAATATTGATGCACATACAAGTAACAAATGGTGCACATGCCAACGCAAGCAAACAGTGGACCTGTAAAAAAATGGGCCGGAAAGAAAAAAAACACTTAGGCCGGACAACGCCTTATAAAACTTTGATGCACATATAGGACAATATAGATGCACACAAGCCAAAATGTATTCACATGCCATCTTTAGTAAAAAACTGACCCGGAAAAAAAGAAAAAAAGACCGGTGCCGGTGTTGACCGGCTGATAACCGGTTTGACCGGTTAATTATCCACTTAATTGGTCATGTGCATGTAGTCTAATCCTAGCCTTTGAATTTTTTCAAATCCAAAGACTATGAGCTATTCTCATTTCTCACTATAATGTTCATTTTCACCGGATCCGCACCCTTATATAAATACTTACTTTTCGTATTTTTATTTATACTTGAATTGATGTATATAATTGTAGTAATTCTATTTATATGTTATTTAAACAAATAATTATTAACTTAATATTTTTTATTTGGGTATTCAAAAAAGTTAATGAGTGTAAAAGCATAATAAAAACTTTGATTAAGTGAAATTAGTTAACTAAGAGTTAATGTTATATTATAGCTAAACAAAAATTTAATTGAAAAATTGAGTGAAATTATGGTTATTTAACTTTGAACATTTTTAATTATTATAGAGGTCTAATATTTGATTTAGTACATGCCCCTAAAATGTTTGGGACGGCCCACACAAGTTATCCTACAAATGATCTTGATTTCCTTGTTATAAATGTCATGATTATATCTTTCCGTTATAAAAAAAGAATAAGCTAGTTTTAAATCTTACAGCTTGTAAACTATATTATTATTTAAAAAGTAACATCAACGTCACAAACCGTGCCTAATCTGGCTGGAGGATAATGTGTGATAAACAAATTAATTCTTAAGTGCACATGATAAAGAAATCATCATAAAATTTGTCAAATTTATTTATAAATACAAAAAATGACAAACAAAAATATGTAAAACCCTCGCTGATATAATTCTACAACGTGAACGGCCACGGCTTCGGCGTTGTTTGCCGGAACTGTACATGTCATGTACGGATGATTATACGAATAGATAAATTTGATAATATAAATAAAATAATATCTAACAGATAAATTTGATGAAAGAATTTAAAATACATTAGGCTATGAAGTTGCAAATAATATAGACATTATATATTTTGGAGAACTTTTTTATACATAATATTGGTGGTCTCATATTATGCAGTCCAAATCTTGTCTAAAATCAACACCTTTAAATTTTTCATACTTATAATCCGAGATAAATCAACATAAAACTGGTCATGGATAAATAGAGACCTAAGAAGATACAAGCGTATTTGAGATAATGTAATAGCCCTTTTAAACGGTCATAGATAGACATTTTCTCATTGTTTAATAACTTTCTACATATCATTATTTTTTTAAATTTTTTTTATTTACATGTGGTTTTGGATCCACATGGACGTTGCACCCCATCAGGTAAATGCGCAGTGGTCATTCGTTGGTTTCGAACCTGAGACCTCAAGACTTTGCCTTGAGGCCTTAATCAGCTCATCCACCAGGGGATGATTACTTTCTACGTATCATTATTTTTTTTATTTACATGTGATTCCGGACCCCGACCACTTTGTGGGACCCGACTATCCACATGGACGCTGCACCCCATCAGGTAAATGCACAGTGATCATCCGTTGATTTTGAACCCGAGACCTCAAGACAAAGTCTTGAGGCCTTAACCAGTTCAACCACCAGGGGATGGTTTACTTTCTACATATCATTATTGCTTTCCCATTAGGTTGTTTATGGTGCATAGAAAAAAACGTTTTATATGGTGCATCTACCAGGTAAGGAGGTATTCTTGGATGTTGATAATTATGATTATTTATTTCTTATGGCTAACCACCTAAAGATGATGACACATATTTTTTTAGGATATTTAAATCTCTTATGTACAACTAGTACGTAATTGTATCCTTTGTCTTGGCAGTTTGCCATCAATTAAACTGCATAATAGACTTACATTTTCTTTATTCACAGTGTTGACAAGAGTTTTGAGCATAAACCATGAGGTAAGACAACAATCATTAAGAAATTAGAATTGACAAATATACTATAATTTATCAAATTACATTATAAATCACCAAATTACATTTATTATTTCTCAAAAAATTAACACTTGGTGAATGTCAAGTGAGTCCCTCAAAACTTGATTGACAACGACTCTAAATATCTATACAGACACGATAAAATGAATGGAGAAAGCACAAGTAATCGTTAAGCATTGACCATATATACACAGAGATATGATGAACAATTTAGTAAGGAATGTAAAACCAAAATATCTTATCACCTCATAATCATATCAGGTATAGTAGTGTAGTGTCGACCACAATTCTTCCGGTGTTTACGGACAATATCCTCAACAGTCAGAGCCTCGATTTAAGAACATTATACAATTATTATGGTCTAACAATACCTATTTGAGAATTCCATAGAAAGGTAAGAAAACAAAGTTAACCTCACATACCTGCTCTATAGCTTTCTTCACCACAAACGGAACACATTCCAGCATCCATTAAATTACCAAAATAATTCCATTCAGTGGTCAGTTTGAAATTGTTCCATTGTCTGTTAAAATTGGCTAAAGAGAAGGAAAAGAAAAGATGAAAATTCAAATTTAATGGTAAACAAAAAACATCAAATTAAGATGTTTTGCAACAACGTCAAGCATTGATGATGTTTACTTCCTCCTGAACATGAAATTAGGAGCAATATTAGCATCATTAGAAGTGTGAGACTATGGATATAAAATTAACCATACATGAAGAAGTAAGAAGCAAGAAAATCAATCATATTCATACCTTGCAACTCCCTTTAAGACAACAACAAAAAAAGAAAAAAGGAATGGATTCAACAACATTTGCAACAATGGTAACAACTGAGTTTGATGGAGTCACACAAAATCTAGTCATGAATGTAGTTTGATTCGGTAATTGACAAAAAGATGGAGTTCTGATAAATGACCAAGTAATTTTACATTTTACCAAGGACCATGTTGCGATTAATATCGATCACCATCAGCAACAACACCAAACTCCAGTGGATGAGTTTGAGAACTTGAATTACCTAATCTCATGCACTCAACTAATTCCATTGCATAGGTCAAATTAGAATCATGATGCCCTCCTTCAAAATCTTCATATAATTTGGAGTTGAAAATCAAAGGTGGATTCAAAATATTAAAAAAATAATATATTTGCTAAAAAAAATTGATCTAACAGACTTTGGTACACAATTCAACATTGATTTCCTGTCTGCACCAAGTTCTTCCACAGACATACGTTCAGCATAAGCACCAGCAACTCCATGAAGTGCCTCATAACTTTAGAATGAAAAAAAAGATGGAGCATAATGAATAATAAGTACACACCATGTGATGCTAAAAGAATAGGTTGGGGATGCAACGTGAGAAACTGAAGCTATACCCCAATGTGAACTTCTGAATAGATGGGAAGTGATATATTCATTCAAAAGAAACAAAAAATGTTTCAAGGAGAATGGAAGTGAGTGTATGTTTGTGTGCTTTCATTGAAGAACTTGGGTTAATTGGTTACTAAGAAAGCTACTTAATTCCAGCATATTGTTTACTTTACAAATCATGAAGAAGAAATCAACCTTACAACTCTTTGCACGAATGAATTTATCATATTTTACTGTCAGTTGGAGCAATCAACTTACCGTCTACTCCACTCAAACTAATATGATACTAAGCCTACATAAAAATCTAGCATATAAGCCCTTGTCAATAACATAATTATATTTGAGCAAAAGAAGCTTACTTGGAAAGTTGATAGAAGCTTTGAATCATGCATGTTCAACCTTGAGTGAAGAACAACATAAACTTTCCAAAAGTATCCCTCACTCAAAAGAGTAGGACATAGCTCGATTCAGAGAGCTTTTAACCTTGGTTTCAGGCATTCAATGGCAAAGGCATGCATGCTTCTTCCGGGATTCTGACATGTCAAAATCTAAACAAAAGAAGAACGTGATAAGATTTAGTGGAGTTCACTAAAAAGTATCATCCTTTCTAGTGGTTCTTTGTCCCAAAAGAAGAGGACGACATCACTACGGTGCTGTTTCATACACAACAAAAGCTAATCCTTTCTAAGGGTTGCCTTCTTCTTTGTTCCATCCTTGACTCGAGTCTCTGACGGCAAGCGCATCACCAGCACACGGCACCCCGGCCATCTGCCTCTCCTTTCCCAAAATGCAACTAACTACTGAAACCCTAGCCGCAACTCGTCTACCGCCGACCCAATCGTCGTGTCTCCCGCCGGTCGCTGAACCGTCTCTACCTGTTGCGATTGCGAGCGTACGACCCACTTGGTCATGTACGTAAAGAAATAAGTCTCATTACACTTATGTGTTTCCCTAAAATTTCTTCTTGATATTTTTGGTAAAAAATTAATTAGCATATAGGCAAATATTTAGTTTGAAACTGAAAGGGGAACAAATGAAAAAAACGGTTGAGTTTCGCACCACAAAATTTATGCCCCGCACCATGTTTTAAACGCTAAGAGGTAGCGCAAAAAATGAAACGGTTTTTATACGCTATGTCTTAGCGCAAAAGAACCGTTTCATTTAAAAAAAAAATCAAAGTATTTCAAAAAACATAAAATAGAATCGTTTCAAACCGGTTTATCTTTTATGTGCTACATTATAGCGCATTAAAAAATCCTTTATACGCTGCTATGTAGTGCATAAAGGGTTTCAGTATGTAGCAACGCATAAAGCCTTGCATCTCGTGAGGAGCCTCGTGTCGATATTTTTGGGGGTTTAGGGTCTTATACATTATACTTGATAACAAGTTTTTGTCGTTCTAAAAACTGATATGTAAAATATCCAAACAAACCCTAAACCGTAGTCCTAGGTAAGTAAGGGTCGAATCCACAGGGAGGCGAATTCTATCTTAGTATGCAATTCGTATGTCAATCAGAAGTAACCAAAGGGTTTTTTTGTTTGTTTTAAGTTATCTAGCATGCAAAGGCAAAGTAGACTAAAGATGATGAATTCAGTAATGGGGAAAAGGCACTTAGTCAAATAACATCCACTAATCGTATGATAAGTTGATCATAGATACTCACTCAAAATCGCATGCAATGGAAATTCCAATTCCTTTTCAGGTATAACTAATAGCACAACCAGATACTATTAGCACTAACTAATCAAACAACCCTGAAACTATCAAGATTCAGTTCAATAACAGCGTTACGGATAGGAATATAGTTGGATACAATTCTAGCATAAAACAACCAGCTTTTATCCTAGAATGTAAATCAATTCTCTTCTGCATAAGATTAGCACAACCAGATACTGATATGATGCAGTTGCTACTCTGAAATAGATATGCTCAACCAGTAACAATCTAGATCTAGCACTAGACCGATAACAACAAACCCTAGTTGATCAGACTAAAGATTATCAATATCAATCATAAGAATCAAGCAAGAGAAGAGATAAAATCCATGCAATAGATTAAGAGTAAGAGTCTCACAACTAAATCACAACGAAAAGTTTCAGCGTCTGACTAAGCAAGAGAGGCTTAGTTCTTCATAGTAGGAAAAATACGTAGAATGAAAATTAGGGTTTCGAGACTGATGAAATAAGTTTTCTCTACCCTTAAATACTAAAGGAAATAATTCTGAAATTATCCTAAAAAGAAAAAAAAAAAAAAACGTAATAAAGTAATATAAAATAAATCCGAAAAGGAAATCGGCTCGGCGGTGCTTCCATCAGCGGCGGCGGCCGCTGCATCTCCCACGGCGGGCGCCGTAATCGCGGCGGTCGCCGCATTTAAACGGCGGTCGCCGTTTCCAAGTCGTAGTCATCGTCTCTCAGAAGGAATTAACGGCGGTCGCCGCAATTCTCACGGCGGTCGCCGTGACACTGATTCTTCATCCTCGCTCTTCAGCTCCTAAGACTCCAAATGCGCAACTTCCGCACCTCCTCGCCAAGCCTCCAAATCATCTCCAAAGCATCCTAAAACACCACTACAATCATGCTAAAACTTCGTCAATACACACAACATAATCGTGTGTATCAATACTATAGTGTATAAGATGTGTGCACTTATAATGTTTAAATGACATCCAATAGCTATATATGACCCGAATGTTTTTTTTAATTTTCAACTTTCAACCTTTCAGACCGATTCAAAGAAGAAATTGATGACTTGTTGCTTGCGTGTTAGTTTCTCATATTATATGATGTAATACGTACGATTATAGTTCAAGGGAGTCACAACTTTCATTTATTACACATGGTGTAATATGTATGGTTATATACTATAGGGTATAATATGTATGTAGTTATAATGTTTATTACACATGGTTTCGTAATGAAGTTTCATTTTTGGAATTAAACAAAGTGAAGAACCAATCCTTGAAACCTTGTAAGCCCTAAAAACCATATAAGTGTTAGTTTCTTAAAGGGTTTCAATCCTGAAATAGATAAATACCGAAACCTTGTATGGAGAAAATGATTATTACTCTGATGATAAAAAACCTCCAACTGAACTCATAATTTGCTCAAAACATCAGGGCCATATTTAGCTATTGGATGTCCCTAAACCAACTTAAACCCCTAAGTCTCATACCCTGTACTATAATAAATAAGAACCTAAACCCTAAAAAACCTTACTGTACTTTATGTGCTACATAATAGTGCATAAAGGGTTATTTTGGAAACCCTCCATGCGCTACATAGTAGTGCATTAAGGGTTTCCAAAATTTTTAAGGTTTTTTTGCCTTGAAACCCTATGCAATACCTAATAGGTTATATAGGGTTTTGGACTCTAAAATAGGGTTTCGTTGTTGCTACATCGTAGCAACGACCGAGATTAAATGACGAGGCTTATTAATTACATGATGAGGAGGAGGACAAAGACTATAAATTGCTCAAACATTCGGGCCATATTTAACTATTGGATGTCCTTAAACCAACTTAAACCCATAAATTTCATACCTTGTACTATAACGTATAGACCCTAAACCCTAAATCCTAAAAAACCTGACCTTAGCCACCTCATGTACTTTATGCGCTACATAGTAGCACATAAATGATTATTTTAGAAACCCTCTATGCGCTACATAGTAGTGAATAGAGGGTTTCCAAAAATTTTATGGTCTTCTTCCTTGAAACCCTATGCGCTACATAAAAGGTTACGTAGGGTTTTGGATTCTAAAATTGGGTTCTGTAGTTGCTGCATAGTATCGACGATCGAGGAGAAATGACGGGGTTTATTAATTACATGATGAGGATGAGAACAAACACTATAAATTGCTTAAGGCTCTATTCGATAAATCCAGCTGAAATGGGAGTTGGAGCTGAATAAGTAGCTAAAGCTGGAGTTAAAGCTGAATGACTAGCTGGAGCTGAATTTATTAGCTTAATTATTTAAAAATTATAGTTGGTGTTCGGTATTACAAGCTGAAATGAGATAAATGTAAAATTCAGCTTGTTAATCTTCAACAATCTAGGGGGGGGGGGGGGGGGGGGGCACATTAGAAAAAATGGAAAAATTAAGCTACGTTAATCTACTATAAGCTCCATAAGCTTGATTGACATTTTTTTACCGAACACTCATTAACTAGATTAAAAAGAAAATCAAGCTTCGTTAATCTCAAAAAAGCTTTGCCGAACGGAGCCTAAAACATTCGGGCCATATTTAACTATTGGATGTCTCTAAACCAAACTAAACCCATAAATCTCATATATTGTACTATAACGTATAAGACCTAAACCATAAACCCTAAAAAATCCCGACCTCAGCCTCCACACGTAATATATACACTACAAAGCAACGCATTTTGGATTTAACCCTAACCCTTTGTGTTCCACTATGTAATGCACAAAGAATTAATAGTTCAGCCTTCAGCGTTATCCGGTAGCACATAAGGTAAACCCGAAATTGTTAAATCATGTTCACCCTTATTCGCCACTATGTAACGCATAAAGGTGAACCCCATTTAGCAATTTTGGGTTCACCTTACTGCATATGCAGTATGATGCGTTCCTGCTTGTGGTGCCGGATCTATGATCTTGGTGGGAAGTCGCACGCGCCGAAAGTGGAGTTGAGGAGGTAGAACACGTTGTTGGAATGGTGGCTCGAGATGGAGAGCGAAGCCGTAGCGTCGACAGCGGAGAAGATAGACTCGAAAGATCGAGTGAGGGCCGTAGCGTCGGCAGCGGATGGGATAGACTCGAAGAAGATCGAGTGGTGGCCGTAGCGTCGGCGGCGGAGTGAAAGAGATGAGAAGACAGAATTTGAGGGTGACACAGATCTAAGAGGATGGAGGCAAAAGCTCTCGACAAGTAATCTTAGATTAAAATTATGCATAACCTAATACAGAAGGTCAAGTTGACCTTTTATAAGAGATAGCGGGACTCGGATGGGCCGAGTCTCGCTTAATGGGTCGGCCCACGCGACACGCATGGAACACACGCCCTAAAAGAAATAACTTAAAATAATATTGTTCTGAAATCACACAATACAAAGATCGCATTCAGCTAAGGGTTGAGAGAATGACAACAGAGAACGCGTTCTCTAGACTGTGTTGAAGGCTTCTGAGGGAGAACGCGGTCTCTTGCGTTCCTTGGCTTGCGACGACGCGGGCAATCATTGATTGTGTCGCATCGGCAATTGCTTTGGCACGCGCTCGTGTTATTGGCCCTTCTGAACGAATGCTCATAGCTTCCTCTTCCTCTATAGCAGTCATGATGGGCAGGGGCGCATCACAGTACATAGGGGCGTATAGAGCCTAAAGACAACTTAACAACTCCGCGTTGAATGATCTAGTTCTAATACAATCAACTATTTGTAGGTCTCGATCCATGAGAGTATTCCTTCTACATAAGCAAAATTTTGTTTCCCTTCGTATCTTCTGATATTTGTAAGGGTTTCCTGATCTAGTCTTTGTACTAGTTCTCATTTACTCCTTCCTTGTTCACCTACCTTCTCTCTTCTATTCTCTTTCTACCATGGATTCTATAAACTCTACCCCTGGGGACATATACCTAACTACAGCTGAACGAACTTCTGTTGTTGGTAAACTTATTTCTACAGACCTTATTCATAGGAAGGGTTCGCTGAATCTTCTAGGGAAATTGTTTACTATAAAATCTTTCAATCTGCATGCAATAAGAAACACCCTCAAACTGGTATGGAAGCTCCAACAAGGTTTTGTGGTTTGGGAAATTCAAACTAATTCGATGTCCTTCTAGTTTGCATGCTTGGAAGACTTTGACAAAGTCCTCAACAAGGGGCCATGGTCCTTTGATAGACATTTGTTGATCTTGAAAGATGTAGGCAGTCAACAACCTTCCAAAGTTCCTTTCGACTCTGAATGGTTCTGGATCTGTGTCCAGAACATGCCTTTCAACGCCATGACAGTTGAAACTGCTACTGCTATAGGGGGTTTACTTAAAGAATTTCACTGTATCTTAGAGGATCAGTTGGCGGATTGCTCAGGTTTCATGAGATTGCATGTTCATGTTGATCTATCTATTCCTCTACATCGTGGTGCTCTGTTAAATCTTGCGGATTTAGGTAAAGTTTGGGTTTAATTCCAATATGAGAAGCTTCCTAATTTCTGTTATATTTGCGGGAGACTGGGCCATGTTCAACTGGATTGTGATGACATTGACGCCCGACAATTTGATAATCAATACGGAGCTTGGCTTCAGGCTCCTCCAATTACGCGTGCTCTCTCAGCTACTGGCGATGCAAAATTTGTTGAAAATGCAGTAAATAAAGACACAAAGAAAGGGGACCACTGCTTACTTGATGCTATTCTTCAAGGTATTGAAGAGGAGGAAGAACTTCCTTCTCAAAATAGGGTTAATGAGCAAGGAGTGGACTCCATCACTGAACAAGTGCAGACTTGTGCTGTCACCCTGAATCAAAATAATTCCCCTGGTACTGGTCAACTGCCTACCTACTCTTCAGTGAGCACTTTACTTTCTGATGTTTCAGAAAGTATTAATTCTTCGGCACATAATTTAAAGCAGCCTTATGAATTTAATAGTGGTGTGCAGCATAATGTTTCATTGACACCTATTACAGATGCTCCTTTGTCTGCTTTTGGGAATAAAAAATCAGTTTCACATAAAAAGTGGGCTAGAAAGCCAAAAGTGCAGGGTTCTTCTATGGATGTGCTTCTTCTTGAAGGCCTTCATCAGGATAAGGGCAAGAGAGCTCTCCTTGCTTCCTTTTCTAATCCCAACTCTACTAAGAAACAATGCTTATTAGAGAACCTCGTTTCTAATGTTACCATCATTGTTACTCCCATGATATCGGCGGAAGGGAAGCCAATCCCTTTTGTCCGGAAGCAATGAAAATTCTCAACTTCCACTGCCGAGGCATGGGAAGTCCTCGCGCAGTTTCTCGGGTCCAAAAGTTAATTAGAAAAGAGCTTCCCAATGTTTTATTCCTTATGGAAACAAAATCTAATTCAGCTTATATGGCTTATGTAGCTTCTAAGCTCTGTTTTGATGGTTATTTTGTTATTAATAGCCTGGGTCTTTCTGGTGGATTATGCCTATTTTGGGATACTTTTGTACAGCTAGTGATCTCTACATATACTAATCATCACATTGATGCAATTTTCCTTTCTTCTACTGGCCTTGCTCAGTGGAGATGTACCTTCTTCTATGGTTGGCCAGAACTTTATAACAAGCACCTTTCATGGACTTTGTCGAACATGCTCTCTCATGACAATGATCTCCTTTGGCTTTGCGTAGGAGATTTCAATTAAATCCTATATTCCTTTGAGAAGTATGGTGGTTTGGCTCCAAATGTCCTAGCTATGACTGCTTTTCACTCTGTAATTTCTGGTTGTGGGCTTTTTGATGTGCTCTGGAAGGGTGGTCTTTTCACTTGGTTTAACGGCAGATCTGGCTCTTGTTGCATTCAAGAGAAATTAGACAGAGCACTTGCTTCTCAATCCTGGATCTCTATGTTTCCTTTTGCTAGATGCTCGAACCTTACTTACTGGGGATCTGATCACTCCCCCCTTGCAATTTGTTTATCTACTCTTGATATGGGCTATGGTGTAGGTTCAAGGAAGAATCCATTCAGATTTGAGGTTGTGGCTTGGTGCTCATGGTTATGAAGAGCTTATTGATTCAATCTGGAAAGCTTCCATTGTCTCGCAGTCAATCTGTGTTAGACTCCTTTCAATTCAAAAGGCTCTTGTTAGATGGAATATGACAATTTTGGAAATATTGATAGTAGTTTGAGGATCATATAGGATAAGATTAGTGGTTGTTATTCATCTCCTCTTTCTGCTACTGATTCTTGTATTATGCATGATCTCAGAAGGCATGAAGATTATCTCTTACTTAAGTAGGAAATTATGTGGTACCAAAGATCCAGAGTGAATGAGTTGTGTTGGGGGGACAGAAATACTAAGTTCTTCCATGCTAAAGCGTCAGGTAGGAAAAGGAAAAAAAATTATTCAGAGGTTGCAATGTCTTGATGGTTCAATGGTTTCAAGCCACTGTCAGATGGAGGAAGTAGTGACTGACTACTTTTCTACTCTTTATTCCTCTAGCTTGATAGAAGTTCCTCATCAGTTGCTGAGTGGTATTTCTCCAAGCATCACAGTTGAACAAAATGCAGCTCTTTCTGCAAACTTTTCTGCAACAAAGGTCCTACATGCCCTTAAAAACATGCACCCTTCAAAGTCACCTGGTCCAGATGGTTTGCCTGTGCTCTTCTACAAATCTCACTGGGTCAACATTGGTAAGGATGTAACATATACAGTCCTGAATATCCTTAATGGTGCTTAGATGCCCCCGTTGTTAAATCACACCTACTTGACTTTGGCGCATAAGATTTCAAATCCTACAAAGATGATTGATCTTAGACCTATTAGTTTATGTAATGTGATTTACAAATTAGTTTCTAAATGCATAGCCAACAGATTAAAGCCTCTTCTTGATGAAATTATCAGTAGTAACCAGAGTGCGTTCATTTCTGGAAGAGCAATTACTGACAATGATATAGCTGCAGCTGAACTTTTTCATTACATCAAGAAAAAGAAAATAGGGAGAAAAGGCTACATGGCTATCAAGATTGATATATCAAAGGCTTTTGATAGAGTTGAGTGGGGTTTCTTGCTTGATGTTATGCAAAGGATGGATTTTGCTCAGAGATGGATTGATTTAGTTATGAAATGCATATCTTCGGTCACTTTCTCTGCTCTCCTCAATGGATATCCTACACCAACAATTTATCCTTCAAGAGGTCTTCGACAAGGGGATCATTTGTCCCCTTATCTTTTCCTCTTTACTATGGAAGGCTTATCTAGTTTATTCAAAAGCTTTGAATCCAAGGGATTGATTCATGGTATCAAAATTGCTCCTTCAGCACCTATTCTCTCCCATCTATTGTTTGCAGATGATTGCATTATCTTTGCAAGAGCTAACTATGTTGAATGCAATCACATTAAGAAGTTGTTGTCCATTTTCAGTCAAGGCACTGGACAGATGATTAATGCAAGCAAATCACAAATTTCTTTCACTCCAAACTTATCTAGAACACAAAGAGATGTATTTCTCCAGTTTTTTTGAGTTTCCTGAAGTTGATGCTTATGATAAATACTTGGGGCTTCCTGCTGTTATTGGTCGATCAAAGAGAACTGTTTTTGCTCAGATAGTTGACAGAGTTAGAAAAAAGGCTTCAGGTTGGATTGTTTCTTCTTTGTCACAGGCTGGAAGAGAGGTACTCTTCAAAGCAATTCTTCAAGCTATTCCTTCATATGTCATGAGTTGTTATAAACTTCCTGCTACAGTCTTTCATGAACTGGATAGAATCATGGCTAGTTTTTTTTGTGGGGCTCACAAGATCAGAAGAAGGTTCATTGGGCTAAGTGGTCTTCTTTGTGTATCTCCAAAGACCATGGTGGTATGGGCTTCAGAAACTTTAAAGCATTCAATCTGGCCTTGTTGGCTAAACAGGTTTGGAGGATACTTGACTTCCCAGACATTTATTCTTCCAGATTACTCAAAGCTAGATACTTTCCCACCACTGATATTTTTCACTCTTCACTTGGTTCAAGGCCCAACTTTATTTGGAGAAGTCTTTCTCAAGCTATATGGGTAATCAAGAAGGGTATGTTTTGGGAAATTGGTAATGGAGAGTCTGTAAAATTCCGGGGAGATCCTTGGATACCTAGGCCACATACCTTCTCGTTGATCTCTCATGCTTTCCCAAATGAAGAAAATTTGCGGGTTAGTGATTTCTTTGATTGGGACTCTTTTGATTGGAAGATTAATGATATTAGACACATAGTCTTATATTTGGATGCTTCGGAGATTGTTAAACTTCATCTCGTTTCTCGTTCATCTTCGGACTTCATAAGATGGTATTACTCCAAAGACGGGAATTTCTCAGTCAAATCTGCTTATAAAGTGGTGGTACAATCCCTTGCAAGTGGTGAGCCTTCTTCTTCTTACCTTCTGGATGATTTCTCATCTCACTGGAGGTATGTCTGGGCTCTGAATATTATTCCAAAGGCAAAGAATTTCCTATGGAGATCTCTTAAAGGTTTTATTCATTGCCTTACAAATTTAGAGAAGAGAAGAGTTGTGCCTTCAAGCTACTGCCCTGTGTGCCCTTCCAAGCATGAGAATGAGCTCCATGTTCTCAAGAATTGTAGTACAGCTAGATCATATTGGGATCTCCTGCCTGAGTTGCATCAAGCTTTGTCTCTTAATCATGTTTCTTTGTGGGATTGGTGGTGCTCTATTCATTATGTTCTTTCCCACAATTTGACAGAATTATGGTGTATCTCTATTTGGGCCATGTGGATTAATAGGAATGCAAGGCTCTTCAATGAATCTATCAGGAATTCTGCTCAACTGCTGCAATTCGTCTTCATGCATTCCTCTCGCACTCGGACTCGGATTTGTTCTACTCGTATGCTTAGTTTCAATACTGATTATCAACTTCCTACAACTTCTATCCAGCCTCTACCTGTCTCTCCCTGCTTGTAGTTATTCTGTGATGCCAGTCTTTCTTCTTCAGGGTCTACTGGTCTTGGTTTTGTTCTTTTGGATTCCAATAGATCTTTAGTCTTACTTGGGAGTAAGAGATCAAAACCAAGTATGTCTATTGATCTTCTGGAAGCTAAAGTTGTGTTTTGGGGTCTTTCTTCCTCTCTGCAGTTCTGAGCTAACAAAATTCAGGTCTTCACAGATTGCATTGCTATCTCCAATGGATGCTCATCTGGAATTTTGGACAGAACCTCCACAACCATGTACATTAGGCTTATTAAGAGTGTTTCAGGTTCTTTAGAATGGTGCTCCTTTTCTTTCATTTCTAGATTAGCTAATGTAATTGCACACATTGTTGCTCAGTATGTCTTGTCTCTGCCTTCCGAGACCCCTGCTTTCTTTTCACGTGTTTCTGTATTACCTCCTAGTTTAGCTTTTGTAATATTCCCTACTCTTTTAATGTAGTTGGTCCTTTTCATCAAAAAAAAAAAAAACTCCGCGTTGAGCATTAACCTACTAGCGCACGAAAAAAATACGGGACATAGTATTTCGTGTTGAGAAAATGATATCCGATAAAAAAAAAAAAAAGAGTAAGATAACAAGATAATGAACTTATCCATTCGGATGAAATTTATATATGATCAGTTAAGGTGCAAAATTGGCGTAACTGAGAGCATATTGGTTTTTTTTTTTTTTTTTTTGTCAAAACTGAAAGCATGTTGTATTTTGGCTATAATTGCAACGAGAACTGCCACGGCTTCGGCGTTGATTTCAAATGGTCCGAAATAAGCATATTGTTTGTTACTTACAGAACATCTAAACTTTATCTTCTCAATAAGAAAACTAATTACAATTATCAGACCAAAAAAAAAATTACAATTTGAATTTAGTATCAATATTTTCATCCATTCTTCGCAAATAAATTGATTACAGTACTGCTTTTACTTTGATGATTAATTACAGTACGCTAATCTCAAATAAAGTAAATTTTGGATTTGATTCATAAATTCTACATAGTTTTTTTCTTTAGATATAATTTAATTAGTTATCCTGTGTTTTAATGTTGAATTCTCTTAAGTATTTCATTCATAAATTTTGGATTTTATTTATACTCAGAGGCGTGTGGAGACGTTAAGGGACTCTAATCGATTTAAGCATGTAGTCAAGGCCAATAAAAATATAAAGTAAACGCAAGCAAAACTCTACATATTTTGAAAACTAATTAAATTATATCTAAAGAAAAAATAATAATTTCAATCACCATATATAAGATATAAAGTAATTAAGATATCTAAAAAAAAGAAATATATCTTAATCAATCCGATAGAGTAACCAATACACAAAGCTATATAAACTAATTAAGGACTCTCATATATAATCAAGGGTAAAAATCCTCCACTCTAGTTACAAACAAAAACTTACCCGCCATTCTTGAGCTAATTATATTAATTCCAAAGCCATGGCCTTCTCAAACCTTACAAAGTGCCTCATACCTCTTATGCTTGCAGCATTAGCCCACTCTCGCAACCTCAACGATGACCCCAACAACATGAACTCCATAGACTCCTGCTGGAGACCCGACCCGGATTGGGCATCCGACCGCTTCGCCCTAGCGGACTGCGCCAAGGGCTTCGGCCGCGACGCCCTGGGCGGGAAAAACGGCACCCTATACGTGGTGACGGACCCGTCGGACGACCCGGCCCACCCGAAGCCCGGGACGCTCCGCTACGGGGCGGTCCAAGACGGCCCGGTGTGGATCACGTTCGAGAGGGACATGGTGATCACCCTGAAGCACAACCTGATCATGACAAGCTACAAGACCATTGACGGGAGAGGGGCCAAGGTGGAGATTGCCAAGGGGCCGTGCATTAGGGTTGTCGGCGTGGAGCACGTGATCATACATGGGATCCGCCTCCATGATTGCATGCCTTCCAAGCGTGGGCTGGTGAGGAAGGACTGGTCCCACCCGCCCGAGGAAGAGGACGGCCAAGACGGCGACGCCATCGCCGTTGAGCGCTCCAGCCACGTTTGGATTGACCATTGCTACTTGGCTAATGCTGATGATGGGCTCATTGATATAACCCATGCTTCTACCTCTGTCACGGTTTCGAATAACTACTTTACCGAACATGACAAGGTAACTTTTTTTAATTGTTTACTCGATCGCTATGTTGAGTTTTCCAATAAGTATCCAAATTCAAAAACCGTGTGTATATCACATCAAATTTTTTACATTCTAATTGTGCATTCTTCCATATATTTTTTAAATTTTGCTTGCTTATTTTATATTTTAAACCTTGAATTAGGGTTAATAATTAAGGTTTATAGTTTAAGATTTAGGGTTTATAATTTAAGGGTTAGGGTTTAAGATTTAGGATATAAGATTTATGGTGTAAAATAAACAAATTTAAGTTATAGGGTACATAAAAGGAATATAAAAAGGGTACAGAAGATTTAATCTCTGTATATATAGTGTTACATACGTCATATGTGTGTGTGGAAAGTTGATGGAATTGATGCATTTTTGTGTACCTTGTTAAGGTGATGCTTTTAGGGCATAGTGACAAGAGCACGAGAGACAAGAGCATGAAAGTTACAATAATCTATAACCACTTTGGACCGGGTCTGGTCCAGAGAATGCCAAGGTACGTACAATAAAAAAAAACTTACCAAAGAATATATAGATGATACACTAAAATGTACGTTCCATTACTACTAGCTAGCTCTTATTAATTTTGGTTGTGTATAGGGTGAGGTACGGATACGCGCACGTGGCAAACAACAAGTACGATGGATGGGGGAAGTACGCGATAGGAGGAAGCTCGAACCCTACGATCCTGAGCGAGGGGAACTACTTTGTGGCGCCGAAGAGCAAGAAGCAGGTGACGTGGAGGAAGCCCCAGGGCCATTCAAACACGTGGAAGGCCTGGGAATGGAGAAGCTCCAGGGATGCATTTCTTAACCAGGCCTACTTTGTGGCGTCCGGGAAAGGCGTGAGCCTCCCCAAACCAAACTACTCTTCGTCGCAATCGTTTAGGGTTCTTGATGGCTCGTTTGCTCCCAGTCTAACTGTCGATGCAGGGCCCTTGAGATGTTCTCTCAATAAAACTTGTTAGCTTTATTTTTGAAGTTTCACATACCAAACAAATATAATTAGTTTATCGTACGTAGTTAGTTACATATATGTAGGCCTTGATTTCCACATCATTGTTTGTTAGTTTGATTAATTAGGTTAGGAGCTGCCAAATGCTAACCTCCTATTTGATTATATATTTTGTCAAGTTTTTATTTAGATTCTTGTACGTTATATATATATATATATATAGTTAATTACTCTATTCTTGAATTGCGTTTAACAGATTATTTGTTTCTCTAGTTTACTTGAGAGTTGGTGCAGATATGAGGATTTATGTTGACATAAATGGATAATACCGGATTGGAGCATTTCTAGTAAACCATGAGCCACAATCCACCCCTTTGCGAACACTAGATGTTGAGCTCTGAAAGTCTCTATTGCAAGTCAATCGCAATGAGTGTTACCTTCCCAAGTTATGTTATTGGAATATTGTGCGTCTTCGATCTTTGGTTAAACTTTGAAGTGTCGCCAAGATTCTTCTAGGCCCCTTATTTCCATGGGAGGCACCGGGCTTTTACAATGGGCCTGATTTCACTAATAGGAGGTCATAAAACACACTAGGTTAGGCAGTTAGTTTAAGCCCCTTTCCTTTGTTAAGTATTTGGCTGTGTTTATATCTTTCATATGTAGACTCTTTCATTAATAGATAGGAGCAGTTTGTCAGTTACGACCAACAGAGGTAACGTAAAGAGGGATCAAAAATTGACTTTCAGCAAAAAGCTAAGTTATTGGGCCGAGAAACAACCCAAATTATATAATAATTGGGCCGAACAACGGCCCAAATCAAAATTAAAACTAGAATTGGGAAGGGGCCGCGCGAACGCAGGCCCCCGCTGTCACAAATTATGACGTACACTCTCCCACTTGGGGAGATGTTGGGCCGGCGCCCCTCCTCAGTGTGCAATGGAGGTTACCGTCCCAGGCCACGAGCCTTGATGATCGCTCGTAGACCCCGTCCAGGTAAGTATGTAATCCAATGCCTCTCGGTTTGCTCTTATACACACGTCTACCGCTCTCTCTCTGAGTTTATTCCGATGTGGGAAACAGAAAAATTTAAAACAAAGAACATGAACACACTTTGCACCACGCTTAATTAGGATGACCACCACTGACGTCTCCAGATTTCAGATTTTAATACTCGTAACAGATATGATAGTGGGAATTTGTGGCTTATGATGGAATTAATTGGGAAGGAGAATCCTTCTGGGAGCATCAAAAATTGGTTGTTTATTCGATTTGCCCAGAATAAATCATACAAATAGTTAGAACTCCTCGGCTGAATTGGAGCCTCGGAATCCCGACTTTGAGCAATTTCAATTTCTGTAGCTCTACACTTCTCTCTCTCTCTCACTGCTAATTCTTCTTTTCTCGGGGATTTAGTTTGTTCGGTTACACATGAAACTTGTTAAATTTTTTGTTCTCAATCCAAAAGAAAATTACAAGGACACAAAAAATTGCTGCAGGAGTACTACATACTGGATATACAAATTTGTGACATGTAACGCTGTAACACCTTTGGTGCATATTTGATCAAGTCATCGAGGAATAGAAGTGAAAAAACATATAATGTACGATCGTTGATTTTTTAACAAAGTTTTTTAGTCAACTTGTTAACTTTTTTTTTTCTCCCACATCATTTAAAAATTTCATTTTTTTTCTCCATAATTATAATTTTTTAATCCAGATTTTTTCACTCTATAATTTAATGAAAAACATATATATATCTTTTTTTATTTTTTTGATCAGGTAAAAATTAGACTGTAAATCACATAAGAGTCGGTTTCTCAGTCTATAGCATCCTTACGGATGAAAATTACAAATTCTAGATTAGCTCGAATATCTTCCAAGGAACTCTGCTGGACCTTCTTTGCGATGAAGTCGGCCACCACGTTTGTTTATCGGAAGACATGAAAAATCTGCACTGAGGAGAAAAGTTGTAAAACACACAGGATATCAGAAATTAACATTTCAATATCCCATGGACAGTGCCAGATTTGATTCAGAACATTCACAATAGTAAGATTATCGCATTCAAGTTGAATGTCGGTAATGCCTAATTCATAGGCCTTGACCAAGGCATTTCTTACTGCAAGTGTTTCTGTTTTTAAAGGGGTTGAGATACCACATTTATCCCCAAAGAGAAAAATTGGTTTACCCGTGTTGTTCCTGAAAATATAGCCAAAGCTAGATTATCCATTAGTTTTGGTGGATCCATCTGTATTGATTTTAATCATATTATCAGGTGGTTTTTTCCATTTCTTTGTTGGTCGTCTAACAATGTTCGTTCTATGAGTTTTTTGTTTGTCTTCTGCTAAACAGTCAAGGTTCCAGTTCTTCGTCTTATTCCAGTTCTCAATTTGTTTCTTAATATAGATTGGTACATCCTTTATGGAATCGACATCATCGTTTGTTCTTCCAAAGCTTTGTTGGTTTCTATAAAACCAAATGCCCCACCAAGAAACCATTAATTCTATGAATTGTGATCTATCAGTTTTTTGTCGAATTTCATCAATGATCTCACTAATTCTTTGGTTTCCTATGTTTAGGGATGTGATTATGCCAAAAGTGTCATGATTCAATTTTTCGATTGTTCTTAAGGTATGCTTGTATTGGAAGAGGAGGTGGTTCAAATCTTCCAACAGAGCATTGCAGCGTATACAACCCAGGGGGGTTGCAACGCCTTTTTCTGCTAATCTAGCTTTAGTTGGGATTTTGTTTTTCATTATTTTCCAGACAAAGTTTTTAACTTTGGGATACGTGTCCATTTTCCAAATCCAAGAGGAATCATAGGCAGTATAACTTTTATTTTTGTTGATTAGTTCCATAGCAGAGTTAGTAGAAAACCAACCGTTTTTGCTCGTTTTCCAGTACATTCTATCATGGATCTCATTTAAAGGTATTGTGATCGAGGTTAATTTTTTGGTTAAATCGTTTGGTAAGTATTGTTCAAGTAAAGCCTTATTCCAGGTTTTATTTGGCAGCATAAAATCAGCTACCAGGGCATCCTTATTCAGGATTGACTGTGGATTTATGTTATCACATAAGGGGTGTTCAGAGCCCAGTTGTCCGTCCAAAATTTGATAGTTTTTCCATTACCAACTTGCCAAATTAGTCCAGATTTGCACTCAGGCATAAGTTCAATCATTTTGGACCATTGTCAGGAGCAGTTTCCTTTTTTTCTTGTAGTGAAGTATATGTTGTGTTTTCAGATATTTATCCACAATAACTCTAACCCAGAAGTTGTTTGGTTCGGCTAGGATTTTCCATAGTAATTTGAATTGAAGAGCTTTGTTTATGTCTTTAGCTTTTCTCAAGCCAAGACCTCCTTGATGAGTTGGTTTACAAAAAATTTTCCAGCCTATAAGAGGTTTATAGGAGTTGTCCTTGTTCCAAAAAAAGGATATGTTTAGCTTATCAAGTTCATTGTGTGTGTAGGTAACATGAAACTTTGCATAAGATAATTGGGTCTTGAAGCTAGGTTGGTTTTTATAAGTGTTGTTCTTCCTGCTCGGGAAAGGGAATTTGCTTTCCATTTAGATAATTGTTGTTGGGTGCTAACTAAAAGGTCAGCAAAGATGTTCGAGTTAACTCTACCATTGATGATAGGGCAACCCAGGTATTTTTCGAGAGATATCATATTTGTGATTGTGAGAATGCCTTGTCTAGCTAATTTCTTTTGGTTGGTGACCTTTTTTGTAACTTGAAAGGCCGATTTATGGAAATTTACCTTTTGTCCTGAGATCTTGCAGTAGTCATCAATGATAACTTTGATTTCTTTACAGTTTTCCTGCTTAGCTTTTGAGAATATCACAATGTCATCCTCAAAGGCAAGAAACGGGATTCATGTTCCTTGTTGATTGAATTGAAATCCTAAGGGATTTCGAAGTCGATCTGAAGCTTTTTGGAGTTTTCTAACAATGATTTCAGATCCTAAAATAAACAGAAAGGGCGAGAGGGGGTCTCCCTGTCGAAGTCCTCTTGAAGGTTTGAATATTTATGTGGGTCCATTGTTAACAAGTACCGAGAAAGATACCGTTGTAATGCATTCTTTTATCCAGTTGATAAATTTTTCATGGAATCCATACTTTTCCATTATTTTTATAATGAAACCCCATTCGATTCTATCATAAGCTTTTTTCATATCTAGTTTTAAGGCAATAAATCCTTCAGTTCCTTTTTTCGATTTAAAAGAGTGGAAAATTTCATGTGCAATCAAGATATTATCTTGAATGGCTCTGTTAGCAACAAAGGCATTCTGAAGGGGGTGTATCAATTTTTCCATGGTTTTTTTGAGTCTAGTTGTTATAATCTTCGAGATGATCTTATAAATGGTAGAGCACAGACTTATGGGTCTGTAGTGATTTGTAGAGTTAGGATTGTCACATTTCGGGATTAAGGATATGAATGTTCGATTTATTTGTTTAAGCAGTTTCCCAGAAAGGAAAAAGCTTTTAACTGCTTGAGTCACAGAGGGGCCTACAATGTCCCGATATTTTTGATAAAATTCTGCAGTCATGCCATTCGGCCCCGGAGATTTATCTGAGCCAATGTTAAAGACCGCCTTTTTAATTTCTTCGTTAGATACATTTTTTATTAATTCCAGATTATCCTCTGAAGATATTTCAGGTTGGATTAATTCAAGGTTTTCCTATAACAGTCTCTGGTTTATGTCCTCACTTCTGAATCTTTTGATGAAATCATTTCTAATTTCATTTCTGATGTTTTCTTCCCCAGTGATGCTTGTGCCTTCTTGATGTGATCTGAGCCCACCTAGGTCCGCCTTCCCATGGTCTGCCTCGATCGGCGGTCTGACCCAGCGGCCCAGCCCACGGTCTGCCTCAATCAGCGGTCTGACCGCTGGCGCCCTGATCACATAGCAGGGCTGCAGCCCCTGCACCCTAACCCGGAGGGAGGCTTGCGCCTGTTAATCCTCCAGGATGTTGGTGGGGGGACTCGAACCCCCGACCCTTTGATATGAGGGCAGTGGAATGCCCATCATATCACTAATTACACTGCAGTGTAGTTGGTGATATGATGGGCATTCCACTGCCCTCATATCAAAGGGTCGGGGGTTCGAGTCCCCCTACCAATATCCTGGAGGATTAACAGGCGCAAGCCTCCCTCCAGGTTGGGGTGCAGGGGCTGCAGCCCTGCTATGTGATCAGGGCGCCAGCGGTCAGACCGCTGATTGAGGCAGACCGTGGGCTGGGCCGCTGGGTCAGACCGCCGATCGAGGCAGACCATGGGAAGGCGGACCCAGGTGGGCTCGGATCACATCACTTCTTGTGTTTTGATTTCTTTTATAATTTTTCTATTTCTTTTTCCACTTGCTATTTTATGAAAATAACTAGCATTCGTGTCATTATATTTGATGTGTTTCACCTTAGCTCTTTGGTTCCAGTAAATTTTCTGGAAACACGGAAGTTTTTCCTTTTTTTCTATGATTCTAGTTTGTTTTTTAATAAGGTCATTTGTAGGGTGATTACAGATCTCAGTTTGAATTTCAGAAAGTTGTTTTTCTATAGTTTGTAATTGTGTGAAGACATTTCCGAAGGTACTTTTATTCCAGATCTTAGCATGTTTTTTGAGTAGTTTTGTTTTGGATACCAGATTGTACAATCTAGATCCATGGTAGTTAGTTCTACATGCTTGTTTTACCACGTTTCTAAAATCCTTTCTAGTCATCCAATTTTTTTCAAATTTAAACGGTTGATTTTTAAAAGGCACAGCTGAATCTAGCTCGATGGAGATTGGGCAATGGTCTGAGCTGGAAAAAGCATGATGCTTAGTACAGATATCAGGATACCATTGAAGGATCTGGTGGTGGATAAGAACCCTATCCAGTTTTCCATGGATGTTTTCTATTTTTGTGTTGTTCTTTCGCCAAGTATAGGAATTTCCCTGGAAATGAGTATCCAAGAGTTCGCATTCATTTTTAAAATGACGGAGTCTAGCAAATTTTGATATTGGCGGTATAATCCCGCCTAATTTTTCAGAAGGGTTTTGAATTTCGTTCAGATCTCCCATAATAATACATGGAAGAGAACAAGTTTTAATGTAGGAGATAAATTCGTTCCAGAACACATTTTTTGCAGATTCATTTGGAGGGGCGTAAGTAAGGATTAGCGTAAGTTTTTTGTTCGTGAGCAAGTTTATATACTTAATACTAATAAATCTTGTGTCAATTTGTTCAATTTCAAGGATTTCGTTTGTAAGTTGGTAAGTCTTCCACATTACGCAAATGCCTCCTGCAAAACCTGTAGCAGGGACACAGTAGAATTGATCAAATTCTGCTTTTTTCCAATCTTTTTCATTTGATTCTTTGTTTGTTCTTGTTTCAAAAAATACAAGAAGTTGTATTCGTTCGATTTTACAGAAAGACTCAACATAAATGGATGTCTATGGATAGATTTTTAGCAATTTCTTGATAAGAAACCATAAAAAATATTTTTTAGCAAAAGTATACTATAACTAAAAAACTTATTACAGTTTCTTGGTCTAAGGAAGCTTGAGGGGGACATTAGATTTTTCACACACTAGTGGATGGGGCCCGTGCGGCAAACAGAAATCTGAACAATTGAAATATCTCTTAGAACCAATTTGATAATTTCATTGTAAAGCTACTTTTTTGATGAATTATAACGTTTTGGGTGAATTATTAAAGTTATGTATGTGTATTAATTAGTATTGCTATAAAAACCCTGATTGTTACTTGATTTCTTATTCTACTATAAATCAGAATATGCAAAGGCACTTTGTTGTTCAATTCATAACCAACGTCAGCTTCTTATCTGTGTACGGAGTTTCGGACCCAACTCCGACGGTAGACTAGTCTTGCCAGGCAGGAAGGGATCACCGTCTTCTCAAATTTAAGTAAGGAGAGGAGGTGTCTAGCAATTGTGATGAAGTCTTAGAAGCATTGTGAATTTATTATTAAATGGTACGTTACTCTGGATCTACTGTCACTCTGTGAGACACTGAGACTTGAATAAAATTCGATAGTCAGAGATGATGGAATCTAAATTTCAATCATGTAATATTTTATTCATTAATCATATTACCAATGCTGTTGAGTTGAGTTGAGTTGAATATAGATGGACCTGTTGGTGACAGAAAAATTAAAACTGGAATAGGGAAGGGGCCGCGCGAACGCAAGCCCCCGCTACCAGAAATTATGACGTACAGTCTCCCACTTGGGGAGATGTTGGGTCGGTACCCCTCCTCTGTGTGCAATGGAGGTCACCGTCCCAGGCCACGAACCTTCTTGATCGCCCGTTGACCCCGTCCAGGTATGTAAGTTTTTACGGTCTACCTCCACTTACTCTTATACCCACGCCTACCTCTATCTCTCTTATTTCCCTCCGATGTGGGATGGGACCCCGACTGGATTCACGACAAAAAAAGAAGAAGGCATACCCAGATTGATTGGGATGCTGGAGGATTTGTGGTTCATGGTGGAATTTTATGGGAGCATCAGAATTTGGCTCTCTGAGTTTGATTTTCCCAGAAGAAGAAACCACATAAGAGTTTCAACAAATTCAATTTGCTAGGGTATGTTTCCTTCTCCGTAATTTGTTTGCCTTTTATTTATTTTTTGCCATTCTATTTAGTTTCTTCACCTACACATAGTAATTATTATATCATATATGGTCCATGTCGATCTATCAGAAAGGAAAGGGGGAAAATTGAATAAATTGGGTTTTCAAACTCAGGATTTAGGATGCAGCTTTGTATATATGCTTTGTCACTGTTCAGGGTTGGCTTTACCAGCTCTGCTTAATTTACATGCCTTGTTGATATCTAATGAAGTTGTTTAATGTGGGAAGAAGGTCTAATGAAGAAACAGCAATGAAATAGGAAGACGCGGATTTCATTGAAGAAGAATCCTATACCAACCAACTCTTTGGATTGTGTGAATAAATTCAGATATGACTCAGCATTGCCCTTTTAGAACACAATGTCTACAAACATCAGTGTTAACTAGTGTTGACTGTGTACTCAGTAGGGAACTTTCTTGCAAGATTATCATATGAAAGAGACAAAATTCAGATGCTCATGCCTGTGACTGTGAATCAAACATAGCAAGAAAGACAGAAGTATATCATCTATCGGTAGAATTCAGAATCACAAACCACTTTTTATACAGATACAAGGATGTACACAGTACATGTCAATCTTTTACATAAATAAAAGGCCAAACTGAAACAATATTTCACAACATAACAAACACACAACCCAACCAGAAATTATGAAACACACAAGTGTAATCTTAGGACAGTACATTTAAACGCAGCATGATCTAGAGAGAGATGATCTCAAACATATTAGTATTTAGCCCTCCAATTAAGGAAACAATGGTCTGTCGAGATCGTCCAAGACGATAACATCATCAAGGTTATCAAATATTCCTGCGAAATCAGCAGCACAGCACATATCATCGACGTGATTTGGAACTGAACCCATATCAGAAGCAGCTTCGGGGTTTGTATCAGGCATCCTATCCGCAGCTTCATTGTAGTCTGGAATAACACCCTTTGAAGTTGAGGCAACATTAGCACCGTCAGATGTCGGAGTAGGAGCTTGATAAACTCCTGATACTGATACGGCGCCAGAATAGACTTGCTCAGGAGTATGATGAGGGTTTGCATTTGCAGAAACCGAGTCATTCATCACAGCAGAAGCACTTTGGTCCTGAACAGCAGCAGGTACCAATGCATTGTTGGGGATCTCGTCGTCCTCCCACTCCTCTTCATTGTAGGGAGCACCATATTGCTCCCCATTTCTAGGCCCCAAACCGCCCTTCTTGAATATCTTACAGAGCACAACAGCAGCAGAAGTGCTCTTGTTTGCTAACTCACCATCTTCGAGCCTATATTCGTACATGACCCAGTCAGTTCTTTCGCCTTTTGCAGGTTTACCCTCATGGAACACCAGGGTTTTGACCTTCCCAACGGTCCTCCCTCGGTATAGAACAACCCTATCATTCCCAGTTGGCTTCCAGTATCCACATCGTGTAGATCTGTTCTTTCTTTCACCACTGCCATACTTTTTCCCTGTTGCACAAAAGAAATACCAATTCAGATCCTTGTTAAAACAAGCCATTTCTCGAAGATCCGCGGGATGAAACTGATAGATGTCAGCTTCTGCTACGAGTCCCGCTTCCAGTGGCTTCCCCAACACCTTTCTCTTAAGGTAATGCATAACCAGCTCAATGTCAGTTGGGTGGAACCTGACACCAGGCGGAAGCTTCCCATTCTCTGCAGGGAACTCCATTCGTATAATTCTCAGACACAAGTAACTTCAAGTTCAATATCAACTATAACCGATTCAGATAAGCAACAACACAAGAGATGCAGATAGAGAGCTTTCTAGTTCACTTTGAAGAAATCTGGGTCATAACAGAACGAGAATACAGTAGAGGAGTAGGCTACACTAGCCTAAGCAAATCATTGCTCACGAGCCCTTGCTTAGTACCACATATTTGAACCTCCAACGCCTTATAAAAACTATTTCACCAACCAGAAACCAGTGATGTTTCTTCGTGTTGTATAAATACATCTGCAATCTGCATAAACATAATCGAAATTGATGGAAGAAGTACATAAGTTATAATCAGATCACATGAAAACCCAAAACTATAGGAGCAAAACAGCAGTTTAACATGCTTCACATAATCCACAGAGAAGATCGTAGCTTTATCAACCAGGGTAAAGAAAATTACGAATCCAGCTATCGAATGCTTTAATAAAGAAACAAATCAACGAATCGAGAACAAACATAATCCACAGAGATGTTCCTTCGTATTGTAAAAATACATTTGAGATCTGCACAAACATCGCAATTGGCGGAAAAAAATTAGAATAAAATAATAATCCGATGACATGAAAACCAACACCACACGAGCAAAAGAGGAGTTTAACATGTTTCACATAATCCACCAAGAAAAGTATAAATCGTCAAAAGTATATAAAATTTTTAAATTCAGCTATCGAAGCTCTAACAGAGAAACGAATTAACGAATAGAGAATGAAGGAGCATCAATGATACATAGCGATGAACACAAAAGAGAATTTCAATTAGGGAAAACCCCAATTCAGTTGAACACCAATAGCTTGTTACCTCAATCGGATATCCCCAATCCCTGCAATGAAACCCCGTAATCAATCAGCCGATCACTCAATAAAAAACTGCTAAGACATTTAACGAGAAACCCTAAATCGACCGAAAAATCTGCCAATACTCAAAACCCAAACCAAGTCAATGCAAGTCAACGTGGAGATAAACATAGTAAAGTGAGCGAAGTCGAAGAAACGGGAGATGCAAGCTCACCTGAGAAACCACGGAGACGATCGGAGCAACCGGCGGGGGATGGCGGTGGGCGGCGCGTGGAAAAGGGGAAGTGGAAGAGAGAGATCGAATAGAGCGTGTATGATTTTTTGTGGAAGATGAGGCCTGAAGTGAGCCTTTTATAGAAGAGTGAGAGAAGCGGGAAGTTAGCAGTTTGTTTCCAAATGGTAATTAAAGGGAGCAATTAGGGTTATCTATGTCATTATATTTTGACTTATGTTTGTTTGGTGAATTGTGATCGGTCACATTACTAGTTGCGCATACAATTTAAGAATATGGTTTACGTTAATATCCTCACGGTTAGAAGACGACTGTGAGATGACGGTTTGGACCGTGTTGTGTTGGCCCGCGGCTCTGTTTTTTGGGTTTTATTTATATAAGTTTTGGGGGATTTTAGGGTCCGTTCGGCTTGTAGGAAGAGGCGTTAGAAGTGAGTTGAAGCTGAAACTTCAACTGGCTTCATCTCCTTCAAGGGGTGTTCGGTTATTTTTAGAGAGTGAGTGAAAGTGGATGGTTGAAGCTATAAAGGGATTGAAGATGAAGCAAATTCTTAATGCTGGGGGGCAAGGGTAAGCAGTAAGTGGGAGATGAAGCAAGCAAAGATTACACAATTTGCCCTCAGTTTGTACTTGTCTTCATCAAAAACTCTCCTCTTCGTATCAGGTAATATTCGCACCCCTTCCACTTGATTTTTTTGGTGATTGTAGGATATTTTTGTTATGTTTGTTGCACCTTCAATGCAATTCCAATGTTATTTTGCTTATTTTGGTCTTAAATTGAAGTTGGATTTGTGTATTGAATAATTTGTGTATCCATTTATGTTTGACTGCTTATGCACTCAAGGTGTTTGATAAAATTTTGACTGCTTATGCACTCAAGGTGTTTGATAAAATGCATCTGTTTTTTACTATGTACTGAAGTGGGAGATGAAATTGAGATTATGGTAGTTCATGGATATATTTTACTTGGAATGACTATATGCACAAGATTAGTATAATACTCTGTAATTTGTATCATAAACTATGTTCTCTACATTATATGCATTCAAATTAGTTATTTATTTACAAGAGCTAGCATCATATATTGTTTACCCTCTTGTGATGATTGAGTTCAATTGTTTGTTTTAATTGGGCAAGATTCTAAGGTTGATTTTTTTGAATTGCTTGATTTAAGTGTGATATTGGTTTGTTTGGTTGTCCTAAATTTGTTTGTGTCAATTTGGGTCGAATTTGAGTCGAAATTGGTTGCACTAAATTTGTTTGTGTCGATTTTGGGTCATATTTTGGGAGATTCATGTCTGGTGTTCGGGTGCCCTTTGATTGCTTCCAGGTGTTATACTTAGAGTGCATAAAGGCAAAGCAATTAGTCCTATTATCTCTTGATTCATGATCAAGAGAGGAATTTAAAACCCTAGTTTTGTTACCATGTCTAGCATTGTTAATTTTTTCTCCAGTTGGTCCAAAAGGAATTTAAGTATTCTATTCACTATAAATTCCCTTTTACTATGTTTTCAGTTGTTCGATTCTAATTGTATTATTGTTTGCTTGTATTATAAGGTTGTGTGGAGCTTCTACTTGATATGATCCAACCTTTCCTTTTAGGCTCTTCACCGTTACTTGCCCATGCTTTGAGAATTGTTGAGGTTCTAGGTGCATAGAGGTTGGTAATTTAGTTCTTGCATCTGTAAACTTTTTCATACAAAAAGGAAGAATTGAACTATAATTTAGGCTATCACTTCTTCCAGTTAAGAATCAACATATACTGATATACTTGTGCTTGTCTGCTTTAATTTTTCTCTAATCCCTCATGTCTTCTTTCATGAATTTTTTGTGTGAATGAAGTTATTCTCTTGATGTAGCCCTATTGCTATTTTCTAGCCATTGATGGTTACAAGTGTGGTGAGTTGAGAGTTGGATGCCTCTATGTTCTGTTGGGGAAAGTACAAAAAGTCGACAACAACATGATGATAATGATGATGAAGGGTGGACTGTGTGGAGTTGGGTTCTTGGTATGCAAACAACAGTGGACTGTGTGGATTTGGGTTCTTGTCATTGATAGCATGCTCTCCCTAGTTTTGCAGTTGTGCCTTGCAAAGCTGTTGAGAGCCAACAAAGATTCGTATCATATGTATATATGAAGAACAAGTCACAAGTATCTAAGAAAGTCCACAAACAAATAAATATTTCAAGGCTCCAAGTTTTGTGCTCGGTAATTAAAATGCATAAATGAATGTGAGACTGTCAGTCAAATTAGCAAATGTTACAATGTATATGCATATGATTTATAAAGTGCTTGTTTTCTTGAATTTATACTTTTTTAATATAATTTATATGCCTAATATATATATTTAATTTGTTGGAGAATAATATATATAGCTGTTGAATTTAATACATTAAAGTCTTGTGTTTATAATTTTTTTAATATGCATTTTTTATTTTTATATATTAAATAATATTTTTTGATATAAAATTTGATTTATAAATGCAATAATTAAATATTGTATGGACAAAATTTAATTAATAACACATTAAACAATTCTAACCTATAATCCAATTACAAAATTACATTCATACCCATTTTGGTCATTTAACACTCCAAGTTTTATAATTTCAACTCCCATAAGCTTTGTTTACCGAACACACCTTTTGTACTTCAACTACTAAACTTCAGCTTCAGCTCCTACTTCCACTTCAACTCATATTTTCACTTCAGCTCACTTCAACTCACTTCAACTTCCTATTTACCGAACAAGCCCTTAGAGTAACTTGCGCCGGAAGGAGTACGAAGTATACATGTTTTACTTCTCAGGAGTTTCTCACAGTTTTCAGGTATTTGCAATTTTAGCCCCAAGGATTTGGAATCTGGAAGCTTCTTCGTGTTGTTGGGCTGTTTAGTAGAGGGCAGTACTTGGAAAACCGAAAGGCTTGGCAGTTGGGCCTCAATCACTAGTGAGCTTTGTGATATTTTATATATTTCTTTCACAAATATTTTGTGAGATATTTTCAGCTATATTGAGCTTGATTGAATCTTTCACAAAGAAATACGTAATAAGAGCAAGTTTAACGCAGGTCTTAAAGTGGGGCTTTTAGAATTGTTTCATTAAAATAATACAATTTGGCTAAGAGACCCAAGAGGGGTCCCTTCTTTTGGGATTTACATGGAACCGTCCCATATGTCTATGGATAGAGGGCTCTTTGGCTTGTAAAAAAAATTTGCCTCCGCACGGACCAAAACGATGTCGTTCACATGCCCTCTCCAAACACATGCTTTTTTGCTGTAAAATGAGATTGCCACGTGGCGCGTGCTGATGCACGTTGATGCACGCCACGTGACAATCAACGGACGACCAGGAATAATTTTTTATATATTTAAAAATTGGTTGCTTAAAAATAAATAAAAAAAGACCATAATTCTAATTATATTTTACTCTATCCATAGACATCCATTTTGTATATGTTTGGTAGATTTTAATATTTTTTTTGTATTATAGGTATCATTAAGTGAAAATAAATTATTTTATTTTAGTATTGGTGTTTTAAAATAAAATAAATACCAATTTAATTTCTTTATATGAAAGTTACATTGTAAATAAATTTTAGATATTTTATGTATTTTTTTACAAATTTTAATATAATTAAGTCCAAATCAATCATGTTATTATTATTTAAGATACTTTTAAATTATAAATATATACTAACTAAAATCATTGATACTAATTTTATAGTGGGAGAGTAAAGGGTAGGTATGGTTTTAGAGTTGTCTTAATTTTAAATAAATAATATAATTAAATAATTAAATTAAAATAACATTAATAAATTTAATGTATGGTTTTTTTTAATTTAATATATAATAAGGGGTATAATTATAATTTAATATAATAAAAGATATATTGGTAATTCAATATAAATAAAAGGATATAATTATAATTTAAACTAAACATAAAAGCCCCTCCTAAAAGCCCCCAATAAAAGTCACAATACACCATGGGTCTTTTAGCAAATAATTTCCCCAAAAACCCCCTAAAAGACCCTCTCTAAAAGACTCCATTAAATATGCCCTAAGGATAATATACTGTCATAAGACATTTTGACAAATGAGCTCGGGCAAAATTATTATTTATTTATTTATATCTATCTATATTTTATATATACTAAATAATATATCTAAATTCTATGTGTCGATCTCACGTTCAATTCGCCTACGTGTTGTCACCACATTCAATTCATCTACGTGTCGATCTCTAAGTTATGCTACATTATCCATCACATCATCCAACACACCCAAAAAATATTATAATAGTGGATCCTTAAATATTATATATTAAATACTCCAATATCTCCACTTAAGATAAATTTAAATTCAAAATTTTCTATCTTCTAAACCAATGGAACCATAATCTATCATTAATTATTATATATTAAATTAAATACTCTAATTATCTCCACTTAAGATAAATTTAAATTCAAAAAATTTATATCTTCTAAATCAATGAAACCATAAAAAATGGTATGAATGTTATGTACAACTAAATTATATGAAATGTGGGGATATAAAAATCAAATATATATATATATATTGACAACGAAATAGTTCAATTGTCAACTTTACCAATAATTATATTATATTGATCCATCAAAGAAATAAATGAATCGGTAACTATGGACCAGATTAGAGGCATGCATGTGTATAAGTTATATCAAAAAAATAAATGCATGCAATGTCATTAGTTATTTCTATAATCCTCTGCATACATTATATAAAATTGTTTAACATTTGTAAGTGGAAAATATTCACTGATATCAATAATTCTTTGTATAGATTTTAAAAATAATTACCTTTAGAATACCATTCGTTTGTGAATTGATTTTTATATGTTTTTTTTAAATAACATATAATACCATAACAAATTATCCTCCTATATTGAGCATATGAAAACTAACATATTATCTTTCTATGGCATAAATATTGGTTAATATCAATTATTTTTATTAGTTAAAGATATCAGTTAACTAATTAAGTTTACTAGCATTTTGATTTACCTCAATTATGAGATATATATAAATTACCTTAATTTCAAAAACAATAGCAATAGTGTGGGAAAAATAATTATATTATCACAACATAAAAAATTATAAATATATAGTAGATTTTATTTACATAATTTTGTTTTTTGGAAAAATAGTTGTAATCTTAAATTTTATATTGAGTTCCTTTGAGCTCAAATCATAATTGTTTATTGTTCTTACTATTATTATTATTATAAGAATTTATTATTTTGTTAAACCCGTGCAAATCACATTTATGTCGCCTACGTGTCACTATTACATTCATTCCACTTACGTGTCAGCTTGTGAGATATGCCACATCATATGGTTTGTTAAAAGCAATCAAATAGTAAATCTCGCTTAATTATAAATTATCATTGATTTATATAACTTTTGTTTAAATAACCAAATTGAGCCTTAATTATAAATTAATATTTCTTTATATAAATTTTGTTTACATAAATAATTTTGATTCAATTATAAAAATATATAATTTGTACGCTTAATTATAGATTAAGCTATTTGCCAATTCCATCACCATCTCCCACCTCCTCCTTCAGGTCTTTTCCGACACTCTTTCCTAACTCCTCAGATTCTTCGATATCCAATCCTCTTTAAGGTCCTTATAGCGAGGCGCGGGTTCACCTTCATTTCATCACCTAACACATCTCCCTCCCTTGACATGTTGATTAATTTCTCCCGCCTTCATGTGTTACAAAGAATACCAATGCGACACTGCCATCAAAGCCTATAGTCATAAACATCACTTATAAGCGAATTTTAGGCTTAGTTCTTTGACTCTAGCGACAACCGATACATCTAGTTTCAATATCAACACCAATATAATTCCTTAACTTTACAAAATAAAAAAACCCTTAACAAAAATTAGCAACCATCTGAACATCTCGAAGTGAATTCCTAACTAGGTTAAAGTGATACTGTAATCCTTGACAAACTATATGATTTGCATGTTTTTATTTTTTTTATAAATCATGCTAATTAAATAATAAATATATAGTTGATCTAAATCTATTATTTTCTACTTATTTTATGTTGTGTTAGTAATATTTAATTGTTCTTTCAACAAAAAGTATTGTTTAGTAGTTTTATTAAATTCCTACAATTTATTTATATCGATCTTTCGAGCGATGATTTTATTTTGTAGCATATAATTTTAATATCCTTGGAATTTTTACATTTATGATGTAATTTTATTTAATTATATTTAACACAAAAACCACTTTCAATAGTGTATTTTCTAAATCAAAAAATAATTAACATTAACTTAGATATGCTAAATAAAAAAGATACTAACCAGAAAACAAGATTTAGATAATTAATTATTATATTTAACATAATAATAAAACAAGAAAGATACTAACCACCAATATTATTTTATTTTATTTTATTTTATTTTTTAAGATCTATACGGTTATAGGTCCCTAAATTTGAACATAAAGTCCCATATTTTATTTTTATTTTTATTTCTACAATTATAAGAGCCTCAATCCAAATTAAGTTAAATCCGTGCTTTTAAATATCATATATCTTTTATAATTATGCTTGATAAAAAATAAAATTTTATTTTTATAACTTATTATTTTTTAAGGGCCTTACTATTCGGCGCATGGCACGGGCACTATACTAGTATATATATATATTAAGGGCCTTACTATTCGGCGCAAAGGCAAAATTGTCTTTCAGCGCATAGGCTCCACACGTAACGTGGGGTAATTTTTTTTTTTTTTTAATCCACACGTTACGTGTGGAGCCACTCCACACGTAACGTGTGGTAATTTTTTTTTTAAACATCACGTCAAAAAAAATTTAAAACTTATATTTTTTTTATCAATGTTAAAATGTTAGGAAATTAGTCCTAACTGGATGGAGGATGCTGGTTTGAGAACGTGAGCTGATTTTTTTGTCTCCATGAAGGTTCAAGCTAGCGTACTTTTTTATCTGACATTTGATCATTTCAAGGCTTAATACATCATTGTTTATACGCCCTGCTTATTGATGTGCACATCTTAAGCATTCATTTTTGTTCATGTATGTAGTATTGGGTAAGTCTGACACTGATCAAGCTTGGAGTATTAAAAATTTGAGGTTATAGAAAGAAAACTTCTTAGTAAAATATATATATTTTTGTTTAGAATTGACTCTTAATTTTTCAGCTAAGATACTTCATATTACAATAATTGCTCATACCACTTTTTGTCTTTTTTGGGGTCCTGTGATACCCTAAATCCCATGCCCTAGAAAACCCTAGAGTAAGTAGGGTTTCATATTTAGGGTTTTCAAAACCATATTATTTTCATACCCTATCATGCTTGTAGCACATAGAGAGTTCATACCCCATTTTGTCTTTTTTGGGGTCCTGTGACACCCTAAATCCCATGCCCTAGAAAACCCTAGGGTAAGTAGGGTTTTAGATTTAGGGTTTTTAAAACCATATTATTTTCATACCCTATCATGCTTGTAGCACATAGGGAGTTTATACCACTTTTTGTCTTTTTTGGGGTCCTGTGACACCCTAAATCCCATGCCCTAGAAAACCCTAGGGTAAGTAGGGTTTCAGATTTAGGGTTTTCAAAACCATATTATTTTCATACCCTATCATGCTTGTAGCACATAGGGAGTTCATACCACTTTTTGTCTTTTTTGGGGTCCTGTGACACCCTAAATCCCATGCCCTAGAAAACCCTAGGGTAAGTAGGATTTCGGATTTAGGGTGTCACAAGACCGCAAAACAAGACAAAAAGTGGTATGACCTCCATATGTGCTACAAGCGTGATAGGGTATGAAAATAATATGGTTTTGAAAACCCTAAATCTGAAACCCTACTTACCCTAGGGTTTTCTAGGGCATGGGATTTAGGGTGTCACAGGACCCCAAAAAAGACAAAATGTGGTATGAACTCCCTATGTGCTACAAGCATGATAGGGTATGAAAATAATATGGTTTTAAAAACCCTAAATCTGAAACCCTACTTATCCTAGGGTTTTCTAGGGCATGGGATTTAGGGTGTCACAGGACCCCAAAAAAGACAAAATGGGGTATGAACTCCCTATGTGCTACAAGCATGATAGGGTATGAAAATAATATGGTTTTGAAAACCCTAAATCTGAAACCCTACTTACCCTAGGGTTTTCTAGGGCATGGGATTTAGGGTGTCACAGGACCCCAAAAAAGACAAAATGTGGTATGAGCAATGATTGTAATATAAAGTATCTTAGCTGGAAAATTAAGAGTCAATTCTAAACAAAAATATATATATTTTACTAAGAAGTTTTCTTTCTATAACCTCAAATTTTTAATACTCCAAGCTTGACCAGTGTCAGACTTACCCAATACTACATACATGAACAAAAAATGAATGCTTAAGATGTGCACAACAATAAGCAGGGCGTATAAGTAATGATGTATTAAGCCTTGAAATGATCAAATGTCAGATAAAAAAGTACGCTAGCTTGAACCTTCATGGAGACAAAAAAAATCAGCTCACGTTCTCAAACCAGCATCCTCCATCCAGTTAGGACTAATTTCCTAATATTTTAACATTGATAAAAAAAATATAAGTTTTAGACATTTTTTTACGTGATGTTTAATTTTTTTTTTTTTATAAAAAAAATACCACACGTTACGTGTGGAGCCACTCCACACGTAACGTGTGGATTAAAAAAAAAAAAAAATTACCCCACGTCACGTGTGGAGCCACTCCACACGTAACGTGACGACCCTATGCGCTGAAAGGCAATTTTGCCTATGTGCCGAATAGTAATCGTGTATATTAAAGTTCTCCCCTTTAGAGTCATGAGAGTGTTTTTAAGAGGTTGTTGAGGCTATATTTTTTAGTTTTTTTAATTTTTTTAATTTATTATTATGTGAAATGTTCAGCAAAATCTATATTTATATTTATATATATTAAAGCTACCATATAAAAAGCCATCAAAATGATTGTGCGTTTTCAAATTGTGGGGTTTTTAAATTTATAATTTATTATTATATCACTAATTTAGTAAATTTCAAATCTAACAAATTTTAATAAAAGTTAAACCAACAAATCTTAACAAATTAAGTATTTACTTCATTCTAATTATTAGCATAGGACTCCTACACATTTATTGGATGAATTATATTTTTATCAATGATAAGTGTACAATAGAATCTCAACATTTTCTTTTCTTCTTATGATATAGTTTGACAATAATATTTCAACACGTATTATATATATCATGCAATCTCTCTTCCACTTTAATTATTATTTAACTTTTTTTGTAATATTATATTTAATTAGCAACACTATATAAACAACACATTGTTTTTATTTAATCAAAAATTTCACCTGGTAACCCTGAGTTTTTGACTTTTTCGCGAAATCCCCCCAGGTTTTGACAATTTCATTTAGTAACCCTGAGTTTTTGACCTTTTCGCGAAATTCCCTCAAGTTTTAACAATTTTGTGTGGTAACCCTGAGTTTCTAATTTTTTCACCGGATACACCTCCATCCATTTCACTTAAAAAACGTTAAGTTTATTTTTTTCGAGAAATACCCAAATCGTTAAATACAAACGGTTTTATATAAAAAAAATCCTAAGCCCTAAAAACGTTTTTAGGGTTAAGGGTTAAGGGCTTAGGGATTTAGGGTTTATATTTATTTTAAGTGAAATGGATGGATGGGTATCCTGCGAGAAAAATGAAAAACTCGAGGTTACCACACAAAATTGTCAAAACACAAGGGTATTTCGCGAAAAAGTCAAAAACTCAGGGTTATCAAGCAAAATTGTCAAACCTGAGGGAATTTGGCGAAGGAAAAGGTTCATGTGAGAATGGGCGCTTAGGTGAGAATGCCGGATGTGCATGGATTTATAATCGTATGTGACTTTGGTAGATAGAAACTCATGCACATACAAGCAAAAAATCATACACACCTCAAGATGTGCATGGATTTTTGTCTGTATGTGCATAAATTTGTGACTATATGGTGACAATGTATAAGTGAAAACTCATGCACGTACAAGCAAAAATTCATACACATCACAATATGTGCATAGATTTTTGCTTGTATGTGCATATTTTTTTTTACTATGTGTAAGTTAAAACTCATGCACATATAGGTAAAAATCCATGCACATCCTGTATGTGCATATATTTTTTATTATATATGTGACTATGTATAAGTGAAAACTCATGCACATACAGACAAAATTTCATGCACGTCTTGTGATGTGCATGAATTTTTGCATGTATGTGTTAATCTCACATTCTCACCTAAGCGTCCTTTCTCACCGGATCCGCATCCTTTCGCAAAAAAAGTAAAAAACTCAGGGTTATCAAGCAAAATTTTCATTATATAATTGTATACATCTATCCGGAGAAAATCTAACCTCACATGGGCCGAATATTATATATGTAATATCTATATATCTATATTAAAACTCTTTCATTCACAGTCATCGGAACAATTTTTTAGCCCACATTTTATAATTTTTTCACTTTTTTTAAATTATAAATACAATTGTTATTGAATAATTTGTAATCTAACAAATCTTAACAAACAGTTTTAACATTTTTTTATCATTTTTTGGCACAACTTTTTTAAAATTCTAAAAAGGAATCTAATTTTGAATAATTTATCTAACAAAATTTTACAAGTACTATATGTATTTTGACCTGATTTACATCAACAAGAGTAGAAATATTTAGAGTGATATTTGTTATTATACAAACAAACTATATATTCTAAAGCATAAAGTGGTGTTTTTTATTATTTATAAAAAATGGTATATAAAAATTCGAAATAAGAGTAAAGCATTCTTAAGGAGAAAAAATGACTAAACAATCTAAATTTTAGTTGACTAAAAAAATATTTTCAATTTTTTAAGATAAAATATGTAAATTTTGAAGTCTTTTGTTGTTAAGAGTTATTATTATAATATTAACTTTTCATTATCATTTGATTTAAGTAAATTAATTTTGGAAGTTGAACTAACTAAATTTGACTGTAATTTTTTTTGCATCTTAGATATTACCTACTAATTATTTACAATTTATAAGATAATTTTTTTTGTTAATATTTTATTTGGTCTGATCGAATTATATTTTTGACTTTATTAAATTTATTTTCTCACTAATTTTTGTTTGCTTAAGATTTTCAATTATATAGTTATTACATTAATACTTTTCTTTAAATATAACTATATATTCATCTATCTAATTCGTGTAGATAGATAGCATCTCACTAATGTGACTAGATAAATAGTATGAATTATACTCATTAATCAAAATTTGAATTTTTGAAGCAAAATGCATTGCATTCTCTCTCTATATATTGATTTACAACAATGTGTTTCGTCCAACTTGATTGATGATGAGCATCATTAATATGGAAATGAGAGAAAAGATAATAGTATAGATGTAGCCAATATACATTAAAGAGTCAATACTTTTTGTTCCAAATAAGTTTGTAAATGACTCATTGATGAATTATTACCTTGTACTCACGTGAGGATGGGTTAGTAGGGTAGGAATGAGGATGAATCAAGGCCATTCGTTCTTTTCCCTCTCCATCTAATCTTGGCCGTTTGTTCGTTTTTCCCTGTTCGCTCGTTCGCTCGCTCGATAAAACAGATTTGAGGTTGCTCGCTGGTTCGTTTTCCTTGTTCCCTCTCTTCTTCGTGGTAATTTGTTCTTCTTCGTGATAAAACTAATTCTTCGTGGTAATCCGTTCGCTCGTTCTATCGGCCGATCGTTTCCGTCTTGCCGCCGGTGTGCTTTCTCTTCTTTGTGTTTGCTGTTTTCGTTTTATTCTCGTCGTTCTTAGTCGACATGGTTACTCCTTCTACTGATTCAGGTACAGATCTGTAATTTGTTATTGATTTGTTTGTTGTTTAGGTATTTAGGCATTTAGGTATGTGCGTTTCAACAGAATTTCTCTGTTTTTGGGATTTAGGTATGTGCTTGGTTGAATTTTAGGTATGTGCTTGGTTGAAATTAAGATATGTGTATTGCAATTTAATCAGATTCAAAATTCACTAAATTCAGTGCCTCATGCACTTTCTTACTAGTTCATGCATTTTGTCCATTGGTTCATGCACCTTTATTCTTTATTCCATGCACTTTATTCTAGTCAGTGATGCACATAACCTAACCATTGTTGACTGTGTGACTATTGCATAGAACTAACTACCTCATGCACTTTACTCCATTTGTTCATGCACCTTTATTCATTGGGTCATGGACTTTCTTACAGTCAGTCATGCACTTATAAGCTCATGCACTTTACACCATTGGTTCATGCACCTTTATTCATTGGGCCATGCACTTTCTTCCCGTCATTCATGCACTTATAAGCTCATGCTCTATTATTAATTTCACTTTTTCTTTTATCAGGAGATGAACATCAAATGAAGCATAATATTATATCTGTTTCCCCAAGCATTACCGCTGAATATATTATTCCTGAGTGCAATGATGCATTGAAGCCGTATCTTGGGCAGCTTTTCCCGACTCTTAATGACACTATTGCTTTTTACGAAGCTTATGCAGCGGCATGTGGTTTTACTGTTCGTGTTTGTTCTACCAAGAAAAACAAGGATGTACCGCCGACTGTTATTTGGAAGCACCTTTGTTATAACAGATAAGGATACAAAGTTGTATCTCCATATTCTGAGTTCAACCAGGCTGTCCCGACAGATGGAGATGTTGTGAAAAGGAGGAGAATATCTAATATATGTGGTTGTGAAGCTAAGTGTTGGCTCAAGTATGAAGGTAATGATGGTTACCGTGTTACAAAATTGGAGTATGGTCATACACATGCTATGTTGGAGTTGTCTCATATGGTTTTCTCAAAAGGGAACAAGCAAGTGACTCCATTTCATCAAGAAATTATGATAAACTGTATTAAATCCAATATTGGTGTCACTAAGAGTTACAAAGTGTACAAGAATCTAGTGGGTTCATATGCTAACGTAGGCGCCACTGTTGTTGACTTCAAGAACTTTATGAGGGGTTTGAACTCATACATGGAAGGCAGTGACGCTCAAATGGTCATCAATGACTTTTTGAAGAAGAAAGAATGTTGTAATGCATATTACTTTGATTATGACGTAAACAAGGAGGGCCAGCTATGCCGTTTGTTTTGGTGTGATCCTATCAATCGGAAGAGTTTCTCTTATTTCGGTGATGTAGTGTCGGCTGATGCTACATACCAATTGATTAGATAATTTTATTTTCATGCATTTACTTATGTAATCTAATTTATGTATTTCAAATGGTTTCCCCATGTACCTTGAGTAACTCATGCACTTATAATGAGTAACTCATGCACCTATACTCATCAACTCATGCAGTTATAATGAGTAATGCATGCACTTATAATGAGTAACTCATGCACCTATACCTAGTAACTCATGCACCTTTACTGAATCACTCATGCACTAACATGCTCAAACTCTTGCACCCCATATTGCAGATATAATATGGTGTTCATACCATTTACTGGAGTGGACAATCATAAGAGGTCTATTACATTTGCTGCTGCTTTGCTTTTGCATGAAGACATTGAGTCTTATGTGTGGTTATTTGAGAATTTCAAGAAGGCAATGGGCCATGAACCTCATGTCATTATAACTGATCAAGCTGCATCTATCAAGGCTGTTGTTGAACGAGTGTTTACTCATTCTGTCCACCGGTTGTGCATGTGGCATATAATGATGAAGGTTGCTAACAAGGTTAAGTTCCCTCCAAATACAAATCCTTCTATCATTGATTCGTTCCAAAAGAAGTTCAAGAAGATTGTTTGGAGTGATGAACTCACTCCAATTGAGTTTGAAAATTAGTGGTTCTCGGTTCTTGAAGAATTTGGTTTCCAAGGGCATGAGTGGCTAGGAGTAATGTTTGAACTACGACGTTATTAGATCCCTGCATTTTTTCATGATGTGAGAATGTCGTCCCTACTGAGGACGACATCAAGGTCTGAGAGTCAAAACAGTTCTTTTGGAAATTTCATAGGGTCTCAATCAAGCCTAGTGGTGTTCATGATGCAGTATAGCAGTGCAATTGAATCACAACGGCATAATCAGAAGAAGTGTGATATAGATTCCGCTACCTGCACTCCACGGATGAAGACGCCTTACCAGTTTGAAAAGAACCTAGCATCTATTTACACTATCAACGCATTTTATGATGTCCAGGAGGCGTTTGTTAGTGATACGTATCATTGCAGCCTTGATGAACTGAAAAAAGATGTTGATATCCATCACTTTAGGATTGAAGACGAATTTGGTAGAATCTGTGTTGTTCAGAAAGTGGTTGCAAGTAATGAGTATCATTGTTCTTGCAATAATTTCCTCACTCTGGGCTTTTCTTGCCGACATATTTTCTTTGCTTTAAAGAATACTCATGCAACTGTCTTGCCTCCTACCCTCATCAACACTCGTTGGACGAAGAAAGCGATTCTACAACCAATTTTTGAAGTGGATGATGCAGTGTATGATGCGAGTGCTCAAATTGATGAAAAGAAGAGGCTGTTGGCTGAAGTGATGACATAAATGTACTCTTGTGTCGACATTGTTGGTGATGACATGGACAAATTGAAAGACTTTTTAGCTATTTTAAAGGAACAAAAGGCTGCACTCACAAGGTCACAAGTAGTTGATCCTTCTGCCTCAACATCAGCTAGCAACTATAAGTTTGAGAAATTTGTAGGCCCGTTACCGGATCAAGTGAATGTTCATCCTCCTGAAATGGCAAAGAACAAGTTCAGGAAGATGCGCATTAGAACTGGCCAAGAGGTTGAAATGGAAAATTCCAGGAAGAAGACAAGATTATGTACTCTTTGTAAAAGGTCGGGACACAACATCACGACTTGTCCTCAATATGTTAATTAGGTGTTTCAAATTTTATATATATTCAGATATTAAGAAATGCACTTATATATACTCAACCATGTACCAAAATACAGTGACTCATGCACTTTCCAAATAACTACTGTTTCTTTCCAGAAAAACTCATATACTTACAAATAACTATTGTTTCAAACCAAATTCATACAACCATTACCTAAACTGTTCACTAGATTAGCCAAATTACATTGAAACATTCTTTTTCCCACGCCCACGCCCACGACCACGCATAGCTACTACATTTCCAGCTTTCTTCTCTTGAATAATTTGTTCAACTCTAGCCTTCCTTTCATTAAACTCGCTGGTTAGAAGGGCATAACAATACTTGATCCTAAGCTTTGTCAACTGGCGTTTGTCTCCCGTATTCAGTTTAGAATTCCAGCTTGACAGTCCATTGCCCATATATGTCTCCATGTGTCTTAGTAGAAAGACCCCACAGTCAACTTTGTTTTTTCCATCCCTCCATTTCATTTGCAGCCTTTCACATGGGACATTTACAATGTCTTCAATTGCTTTAGCTTTGGCTTCCATATCATTATTCATGAAGAAATTGACCATCATATGTCTCTGCACAAATAAAGCGGTTAAATTCTATCACATTTCTGTATATGAAAACTTTTAATTGTTATAAAATCATTATACTCAATGTCTACTCACTAGAGTAGATGGTACTTTTCCATACTTGTCATCGCCCCCACTTGATGAGTTGTCTATGATATGGAAACTTGGGTTCTTGACATTTATTGCAATCAAATAGTAATGCCCATGGTTAAGAATTGGGCAAAAGAACTGTACAAGTAAAAGAAAAACAGATTGTAAGTTATCTAATAACAACATGGACTTACTCATGCACATTAATGCAGTTATCATGCACATATATCCACCCCCTCATGCACTCACAACTATTCCTTCAAATTAACTCACTGATTCACCCAGAAATAATAGTTCATGCACTCTACAAACAATACATCATGCACCTGCAAGCATTGGTCCATGTACTTTTGAGCATTGTCTCATGCACCAATATACAAAACACTGTCTTATGCACCAACATACAATCACACAATCACTCATGAACTTTAACCTACTAACTCATGCACCAATAATAAAAACCTCATGCAGTTTGATAAACATACTCATGCACAAGTAAAAGCTGAGTGTAAGATAATTACCACATCAACATTTTTAATTGTGTAGTTTTTGTTCTTAAAACCCTTGACAGCAGCAAATGTTTCTAGCATTGTATCTGTGAATAGGCTAGATCTCTCCTCCATTGTGTATAATGTGTCATCACAAGCAAAAGTCTGTGAATACAAAAAAATGAAAATTAATAAATTAGAGAACCAATTAACATAATATTGTTGCAAAGATGTGACTTACCATAGCTATTGACGGTAGAAAGAATCTCAACGGTGACATATGACTCCTATATGTTTCATTTTCATTTAACATGACCGTAAAAACATCAATTAACAGACTGCCTACTTTAGCATTTTCAGCCAATGTAATCAAGTCCTTTTTTCTTAAGAGTGGTATCTTCCATTCGGAAAACTTCCTCACTGCAACACATAAAAAAAAATCAATTCGTAAACTAGCTACATGTTATTAAATTTTATAACCAAATTCATATAATTAAATATGTACTTACTTTTCCCCTCCTTCTTCAACAGTTATCCAGTTGTAAATGATCCTTTCATCGGCTGTTGTTCTTTCTGAAATGTTTACTTCTCTCTCTTTAAATGGCGAAATTGTGTTTTCAGAAGGAAAAATGTTCCTTTTTCTCTACTGGTGTAGCTTCAGCTATACCTTTTGGATCAGAACTGCACACAAATTTCACCTGACAAATCCCACATTCACAAGTTTTTTAATTAGGAAATTGTTTAAAATCGATACCACTTAGTTACACAATGAATAATTCACATATAAACATCTTGTTTTCTATACCTTTTTTGGTTGTTTATTTACATTATCCTCTTGGACTTTTTGCTTGGTGATGTTCTCCTACAACACATACATAAAAAAAAAGTTATTAACAGATGCACCAAAAAGCATTCATTCATGTACTCACAGTTATTAACTAATATTCATTAACTCATGGATTCATTGATGCACCAATAAGTATTCATTCATGCACTAATATTCATTGACTCATGCACCCACAGTCTTTTGTTTTACAATATCTTCAACATCCTTGTGCTCTTGAGCTACAATATCTTCCATCCCTTTGTCTGTCCCCATCCCTTCCTTGTCAGCAACGTGATCCTTCACGATCTCTTTCTCTTGATCTACCTCCTGTTGTTGTACACTCTCTCCAGCCTCCTTGTACTTGTTCTCTGTATCCATTCCTACTTTATCATCAATGTCTTTATCAGCAACGATATCCTTCTCCGTCTCCTCTATGTCTCTTTCATTTTTGTTATCCTTGTCCTTGTCAACAACTTCCTTCACATCAACAGCCTCCAATTGGTGTTCCAATTCCACCTTCAAAAAATAGTATTTTTGTTAACTATATTACATGTAACCTAGAAACATATTTACTCATGCACTCAGTGGCCTTTAATAATGCACTCATATTCTCTGACTCATGCACACAGATATATTCATGCATCTAGAAACAAATTTACTTATGCACCAACGCTCATTAGCTTATGCACCTATAAACACTTACTCATGCACCAATCAATTTTCAGTCATGCACCTATATAAATAGGTTCATGCATCTACACCATCCTCAACAATAATTTTAAAGGCGATTTACCTGTATTGGTGATAGGCCCAAGTCAAAACTAGGGATTTCTGGATCCATCTGCAATAATAAAGAAAAAGCATCGGTATCATACACTAAAGCTTAATGTCATTCATGGAGAATCATGTACCAAATAATTTCGTAGAGTCACTTACCCCCCTATTTTCTGCCTCCTCTGTATCTTTTTCTTTGTTGTCCTTGTCCTTACCCTCCTCGTGCTTCTCAACAACATCCTCCACAACCACTTCTCCAGCAACGTCCTTCTCAACAACGTCTTCCACAGCCACTTCTCCAGCAACGACCTTGTCAGAAACCACCACTTCTTCATCAACCTCCATGTTAACAACATTCTCAATAGCATCTTGCACATCATTCTCAGCATTTTCTTTTGTGATTGTATGAATAAGATCTGAAAATCCGAGAATAAACATGTTCTCGCTGTGTTCTTTCTGTTCAGTAATTGTCTTCTCAACCTCCTCCATGCATTTCACAGCTAAATCCCAGAACTCAGTATCTTGGGTTGCTTGTTCCTCAAACACCTCATCTTCAATCGTTGAGGTAAGCCTTACATTGATAATTTTTCCAGCTTGGTTGTTGACTGTCTGCAAGACACTGTTTCTTTTCAACTGTGGGGGATTTGTTTCTTCTTCATTAAAACAACTCGTACACTTCGAGCCATGCCTTCTATCTCTTTCAAGTATTCCTCCATGAAAGCCTTCATCTGCTCGTCTGTTTCAACTACATTTGCTGGTTGAGTTGGAACTTTAAGCTCTGCTTCTTCAGCTTCATTCACATCCCTGCTCGCGCTTGCTTCTACATGGTCAGTGAAGGTTGGTCTACCCAGCAGAAATCCATTCCCAAAACCACCATGCAAGATCTTCTGATCGTCCCTATCCTTCAACATCCTGGTGGTCCAGTTCCTGATTATCGGGAATTTTCTCTGTACATTAAGACCTTTCCACTTCAGTCTGTCCACGTAAATCAGCTGGAAAACATAATTCAAAAAGAAATTAGTTATAGAATAGTTGTAAAGCAAACACATATATTACTAGATAATATTTGACTCATGCACTCAATGACCCTTACTAATGCACTCATATTCTCTGACTCATGCACACAGATATATTCATGCATCTAGAAACAAATTTACTTATGTACTCATTAGCTTATGCACATATAAACACTTACTCATGCACCAATCCATTTTCAGTCATGCACCTGTACAAATAGACTCATGCATCTACACACCACTAACTCTAGCACCTACATACACAGACCAAGGCACATAGACATATAGTTACTCATGTACCATCACAAACTAAGTCATGCACCTAGAAATACTTACTCATGCACTCATATTCTCTGACTCATGCACACAAATATATTCTATCATACATCTAGAAGCAAATTCACTTATGCACCAACGTGTATAAGCTTATGCACCTATATACAATGTCTCATGCACCAATTCATTTTCAGTCATACACATATACAAATAGGCTCATGCATATACACACTCTTAACCCTTGCACCTACACACATAATTACTCATGCACTATCACACACTAAGTGATGCACCAACACTCTTTTCAGTCATGCATATACACACATTAACTCATGAAGTTATCAAAACACCAAAATGAGAATATTTACCTGTAGTAAAAGCAAGCTCCCATTGAAAGTCTTTTGTTGTTTACTTGCCCATGCAACAAAGCAATTGATAAGTGTCTTGTAAAGAAAAGAGCTCCAATTGAAGTTCCTTATTACATCAACATTGTCCAGCAATTGAAGAATCTTCAGGTTTATTTTCCCACTAGAATAAGATTCAACAATTGTGTTGACAAACAGCAGGATGAAATATCTCTTAAACCATGGCCCTCCATCATACTGTTTCATGTTCTTCAAGATGTCGGTGGCTGTCAAATTCCTGATATCCTTCCCTTCAAAATAATCTTTCAGTCTCCGCAGAACCTCCTCATTTGTGAGTGATTTAGGTAAGTCAATCTCAACCTCTCCCTTTGGAATGCCAAGATAATCATAGCCATCAGTATCCGTAACAGGTATCTTCCTCCCATCAGTAAGTTTTATTGTAGAATTGAGAGGGTGAAACCTGCTGCAGACATAATGCCCTAGCCTCATAGGCATGTCTTTTATATCCCAGTGGACCACACTTTCAAAGCCAATTTCCATTAGAGCATTTCTCTGGTTGGGTGTGAAATCAGATTGGGAAAGCACGTAGGTGGAAATAACAGAGGGGGATGTTCTACACACCAGCATTGTGTAGTCCTTCCTTAATTCTAGAATTCCTCTTTTGTTCCCCAGTTTTGGGATCTTGGATTCTAAAACAAACACATTCTCCACCTTCTCTTTATCGCCCCTCACCTGTTTATTTGTTTTCTTTGTCTTCTTCTCCTCATCAATCTCCATCCTGGCCTTCCCTTTTCTGTCTGCAACAACCTTTTTACCAACAGACTTCCTTTCTTCTGCAGCTTTCCTCTCTATTTTCACAAGCATCTCAGCAATAGGTACATTCTCACTATCACTGTGATCTTCATCCAAGACCCTTGGCCTTTTTGATTTTTGAGGGCCTTTTCCCTAGCTCTTTCTTCTCTTCCATGTGTTCAAAGTTCAAAGGCATTAGATATTGATTAACAAATCCATGGTGATTAAAATTTAAAGAGATATGATGAGCATTAGCTTACCAGCCAAAGGAAAGGGAGGGGGTGCATCTCCATGCATTGTCGCTGGTTGCACATTTTGTTCTTCACTCTCTGTTAATTCATGGTGCACAAGAATTTGTTCATGCACACATTTTTAAACACAAGCACAAGCACTTATTCATGCACTTTTGCAAACATACTTATGCATGAGTGCTTGTTTATTGGTGCATAAGTGTGTTTGTAAACCTGCACATATAAGTGCTTTTGCTTGTGACTATACTGTTAAAGTGCACGAGTGGTTGTTTATTGGTGCACAAACATACTCATGCACCAACAAGTAATTACTCATGCAATATCAGATATTAAGTCATGCACTAACATACCAACTCATGCACCAACAAGAAATTACAAAGAAATAACTCATGCACCAATAAGAAATAACTCATGCACTTTCAGTTATTAATTACTCATGCATTTGTATTTCTACTTGACTCATGCATTTATATTTCTATTTGACTTACCAGTGTCTATATATTTTTGTGATCTTGTTACTCTTTTTGTTATTGATGGTGATGGCGAAGTTGTATTTGTAGTAACTTGATCTAGTTGTTTTGTTTTAGCTTGAGATCTGGATTTTCTTTGAGTTTTGCTTGGTGATGTAAGCTGGACTGGTGTTTGACTAATGATTAATGTACCATATCTTAACTCCTTCACTATATGGGGTGGATTTTTGTCATCACCATGCTTGCTTTTTCCTACATATTATACACATATATCATTCATAATGGACAATATTATTCACATAACCACATGTTAGGCTGATGCATCTACACACTCTTAACTCAAGCACTTGCATACAAAGACGAAGGCACATACACATATAGTTACTCATACACCATCACAAACTAAGTCATGCACCTAGAAACACTTACTCATGCACTCATATTCTCTGACTCATGCACACAGATATATTCATTCATGCATCAAGAAACTAATTTACTTATTCACCAACGTTCATTAGCTTATGCACCTATAAACACTGTCTCATGCACCAATCCATTTTCAGTCATGCACCTATACAAATAGGCTCATGCATCTACACACTCTTAACTCTTGCATCTACACACATAGTTACTCATGCACCAACACACACTAAGTCATGCACATAGAAACACTTACTCATGCACTCATATTCTCTAACTCATGCACACAGATATATTCATGCATCTAGATTCAAATTTACTTATGCACAACGTTTATTAGTTGATGCACCTATAAACACTTACTCATGCACCAATTCATTTTCAGTCATGCACCTATATAAATACGCTCATGAACTCTTGCATCTACACACATAGTTACTCATACACCATCACACACTAAGTCATGCACCTACAAACACTTACTCATGCACCAACACTCTTCAGTCATGCATCTACACACACATGTTAGAGCAAAAGCAGCGAGTCATGCACTTTTTAATGATCTATTATGTACAGACTTATATCCGGTCACATATATAGAAGCAAGTTCAATTCAGAGTATGTATTTAGTGAGAAATCTCTACATCTACCTTTTGCAATTATGTATTTAGCGAGAAATCTCTACATCTACCTTTGCATACTATATAAAATGCATACCGAAATCGTGACGATTCATCAACTGAACAACTGAAAATATACCTTGTGTTCCACTGGCAATCTTTGACCTCATTTTGTTGTTATTTGCTATTGATTCTTCTTCTTTCTGTGTTTGATGTTGTTGCCGAAATCGCGACGATTCTTCTTCTTTTGCTGGTAATCGCCTTTTCTAGGGTTTAGGGTTTCGAATCGCTGAAAATCGCCTCGAAAATGCTTGAGTGCACAGCGGAAGTTCGATTTGAGAAATTGAAAGAGAGAATCGAGAAGAGAGCGAACGGTTTGTGGTTTGATTTGAGGAATTGAAGGAGAGAATCGAAAAGGAAGAGAGCGAACGTTTTTTTTGGGAGCTCGCTATTTTTCAATCCCAAAACCTTGATATTGCACGCGCGGGCCCACCTAGCTTCTGGCCTTTGGATGGACTCCATCCTACGGATGGAGTCCATCCTTATTCCTTCTCTAAGAGGCCTTCCTCACCAGAATTTCACCCCTCATTTTCTTCCTTACTTCCCCACCCTCTCTTCCTTTCTTCCATTTCCCATCTCACAAACCACAAAAAATCAGCCATTTTCTTCCTCATTTAGCCACTAAATCGCCATCAATTTGGATCAAGAATGTTCCACACTTGAACAATCAATCAACCATTCCAAGAAAATGCAAGTTTGTCAACTAATTTTTGTAATTTTGTAATTAGGGTTTAAACAAATTTTCAAGATTGAATTTTGGATATAATAGACTAATTTGTGTCATAGATTCAAAGTCTATAGATGAATAAAATGTGTAATGTATATCATTTAGATAGATTTTGGGTTGATTTCTTGTCGCTCGTTGAAATATTTCATTGCTCGTTAATGGTTGATTGTGCTCGATGAACACACAGTCGCGTCTTCTGATGAAGAAGACGACGTTCCACCATCACGGATGGAACGCGTTCCTCCGTGGTCAATTCACGGGGTAGAGTGAGCGCTAAAAAGAAATATAGGGTGTGCGTTAAATAGCAACCATGTTATTTTAACTTGATATAAGGGTCTTATATAGTATTCACAATCAATATAGAAATAGACGGATTGTTTTTTATACAAAAAACGATGACACCTAAGGTAATTTTAATAAATTATTAAGATTATGTTATTTCGAAACCGTAAATTATTAATATGATTTATTTTCATACTCTGACAAACTTTACTTTTTTTTTACTTATTTTATCATTACTGATACAAAATTTTTCATAAATGTCGATGTGATTAGTTTAAATTAATCTATTATCTCTATATATATGTTAAAGTTGGCTCTTTTTAAGCACTAGAGTGTTTTTAGGCCCAAGTTGTTAAGGTTTTGATTTTTCCTTTTTTCTATTTATTATTATATTAAATAATCAGCAAAATATAAATTGACAAAAAAAACTTAACAATATTTTCAAATTAATTAGCTCTAAACTTTAAAATCTTATCAAATCTTCACCAAAATCTCATCAAACTAACTTATTTTTGCAATAAATATTAGCGTAATTGTCTATTTGACGGAATTGTAAATGTGATACATATATTTTTGTGTAACACATCAATAATATTAACTAACATTTAACATCATCAAAAACAAAATTTAATTAATTATTTTTAAATATTAAGTATTATACAAGGTTAGGTTATATACTCAACTTTAGATAGCATATCTTTTAATGATTTTGTTTGGTAAATATCACGAATTAATGACAAACTATTAGCAAATTAAATAAACTCATGTAAGTTAATTAGTATATTGACATAGCAACAAAATTAGTGAATCCACGTAAGTTAATTAGTAACAACATGTACATAGCATATCCTTTTAATGATTTTTATTTACTTAAAATGCATTCACATTTTGAAATTTAAATAAACCCACATAAATATGATAGCAATAAAATTTTCTCTTGATAAATTTCACATTTTCAAGATTTAATTACAAATTATTTATGAACTTGAAATAATTGATGATGAATAAAAAATATGTATGAAAATATCAATATACTATTTGAAATATAAGTGAATTGAGTTTTATTTGATTCACCAATTGAGTTAATTTAGTATATCAATAATTACGAATAAATATAAGTGCCCAACATATTTATATATATAATATAAAATAATGAGTAAACTAATATGATTTTATTTGCAATAATATCATCTCAATGTCTAAAACCTGAATCGAATATTACAAAAAAAAGCTAATAGAAGTAATATTCTATCAACAAACTTAAAAAGTTTTAAAAAGAATATAGATCTAAACATATTATCAGTAACATGTTATTGGAAGATTGATAAATAACATCGTACTAACCTATTAAATTGAAGAAAAAATAGTATATTCCATTTCATAACTTCAATCTTAGATACTATTTCACTCTAAATATACAAAAAAGTGTGCTTGAGAATTGGTTAAGTAACATGTATAATCGTAATTTTTATATATATTTAGAGTGCATTTTATTTCCTATAATGTTTTTATATATAAATTTAATCACTTTCTTTCTATTAGTATGTATATGTTTGGAAAAAATCTAATATAACTACATGTCAATATATTATCATTTCTTGTATATCTTATATTTTATAATCACGTAGTCATTGATATGTACTCATGTAACGTTTATTCGTATACTAAAATTTTCTTTCATAAATATAATCTTAAAATAGTCGGCTCGCGCATGGCACGAGGGTTTGAACTAGTATATATTAAAGTTGGCTCATTTTAAGCCTCTAGAGTGTTTTTAGATCAAGTAGTTAAGGTGTTATTTTATATTTTTGTTATTATTTATTACTATATTAAATAATCAACAAAATATAAATTTACAAGACCTTAACAAGATTTGCACCAACAAATACAAATATTTCTAATTGTTACTTTTTTACATGAATACAAATTATTTCTATCAAAAATAAATTTTTGGACATAAAACTGAAACTCACAACATTATAAGCAAAACCTATAGTTTTTCACTCAACGTATCCAATATTAATTTATAAAAATAAGTTTACTTAACTCAAAAGTCTAATTTAATTTTCTAGGTATCTTGGTTGTCGATTTAATAAAAAAATAATTACTTGAATACATTTATAACAATGTAAATGAGTTACTTTAAAACTACTTTTTGGTAGAATAAAATATGAAATCAATATACAAAGTAATTTAAATTTGTTAATAAGTTAATATACGTTATATGTAACTTTATATATTATATGGATTGATTTGTACCTATCCATAAAAATTAGTTTTTTTTTGGGTATATTGTCACAAAATATCTTACAAAATTGTTGTTTTTGTCAAACGCAAAATTTGAGTTATTTTAATTTTTTGCATTTTATAATATTCCAAATAGTATAGTTTAGATTTGGAGATTTTATAAATATTTATACAAATAGAAATAAAAATAATAACATATTATATCATTTTTTTTATAAAATTGTATGTAATAAGTATAGATTCCAGTTAAATATTTTAAAAAGCAGAAAAACCTTGACACGTATTGATTTTAACTCAACCAATCCAATACTAATTTATTCAAAATATATATTTTAAAAATCACACTTTATCCTATATATAAAATCCTAAATACATCAAGAAATTAGCAAACCCTTTTAAAAAATCTTCAATTGTCATTTGTCATAGATTGGATATTGTAAAAACTTGATTCCACTAATGCAATAAATATAGCTTCTATGTATTCTCATCATATTCCTCCGCTTTTGTCCAAAGATATTAACCTCCATAATAGCTTTATTTTTTAGTTTATTTAGAAATAATAAATTTAAATACCATCCTAAATATCTCAATTTTGTTAAGTGCAAAGATTCAAATCACTAAAACATATGAAGGTTATATATGAAATTTGTACACCGTCATACGTCAATATTTTAGTTTAACATCTTGATTTGTTAAACTTTTAGAAATATTTACTATACTAAAAAGCAAATATTTAAGTACCAAAAGAAGCAAATTTTAATAAGAAAACTTTATTAGCCTAATGTTTTATCACCAATTATGTGGCCTTTGAATTTATTTATTTTATGGAAATTTATGAGTCCATAGTAATATAAGGAACTATATACTTCTTTTACCAAAAAACAAGAGATATATACTTCTCATACTAGCCCAATGTTTCTGTAACACCCCCGACTTATGTCGGTAGTGTCACACGCCAATGACCTCAGACATTACTGTCCAAAGTTACCCTAGGCTTTAATCGGAACAATTAAGCTTAAATAAGTATATTAAATAACGAAAGATTTAACAACGGAAGACATTTTAAACAAAACTCAACCTTTTATTAAAAGATCTCTCATTAAATGAGGATGACGATTTTACAACAGAGTGAAATTACAGCGGAAGACTTTTATAATAAATCCTATTACATGACTAGGTTATAGGGATATATATTAAAGTAATACTTAACAACCTTAAAACACTGTCACTTAAATCTTTAACTGCAAGCCTCTTCTTCGATTGGTTACTTCAAGTCTTCGGGGACCAACCACTGATGTGCCGTATAGGACGGATGACACCAGCCAACAATGCAAGGAATAAAACCCGGTTGGTTAGTCTAATGAAAGACTATGCAAGGGTGAACACAGAATTGTTCAAGTGATCGTAACCGTTTACTATCATTGTCCCTCGAATAATAACCGAAGGAACGATACATAACCCGAAACTTTCACAGAATTATAAAAGAAGGTATGCAATGAAAAGAAGACTCCAAAGGAAATGAGTCTTATAGGAAACGTATGACCAATGTTTGGGAACGTTATGTTTACACACACAAGTTTTAAAACACGACCTTGATTATTGGGGTCCATGACCAACCTCACCGCGTAATGCGAATCCAGATTGGAAAGAGGACTTACTCTAATAAGAGTCCGGGCGGTTTCCACGTTGTACTCCTCACCGCATAACCGCACTTATCTTATTTACTTCCAAAACACACTTTAACGTTGAAGCTTTTAATTTCACATCTCGTAATGAGACATTGGGAATAAATCCCTTAAGATTGGGAATACCTCCCGAAGATTGGCACCAGCTGAGTGCACCATCCCTATATTCGGATAGGGGTAGGTCATGACCAAAAGAGTGTTAGGACACTTACTTCCTAACACCAAAGTTATAAAGAAACGACTAATCCTCGTAAGGAATTAACGTTCCTACGAATACTCGTGCTAAACTAGCATTTAAGTTCACATTTAAATCCACACCAAAATTCATTACAGTAATATCATACCAAACTATATAATAGCGTTGTTTCTAGAAATATATACAACCTATTATAAAGTCATATTTTAACACATCGTTTAATTAAATCTGTTCCCAAACAAAAAGCAATAACTTTTATCCCATCTTAATTAACAATCAATTAATTGATAATCAAGGAAAACATGGAATAATGAGCAAGAGCGAACCGCCACTTGCCTTAATCTAGACGAATCGAAGATGTCGGGTTCCGAGATCTGGAAACTGGAATCTGAATACGGATTCCTACGACGACGTCGAGACAACAGACAGAACCCTAAGTTAGATTCGGTACGAACAAATAAATTATACGAACGAAAGGGGAAAATAGCCAAAGCAGTGGATGCCCAAGCCACGATCGCGCTTGCTAGAGCAAGCCGTGGTCGCGGATCTCTCTTCCGATGCGGCTCCAACTCGGCTTCGAGGCTTACCGACGACGAAGACGACAACTTCTTGACTCGGACGAAGGCTCACTACGACCACCACCACTCCAAGCTTCCCAAGGCACCTCCGGCGACCACCACAACTCCGGCGAGGCTCCGACGAACACAATAACTCCGGCGAAAACACAAAACGAGAGGGAGAGAGATTGCTAGAGCTGAGGATGAAGAATCAAGCTGACCCCGACCTCCTTTTATAGGGGAAGGAGAGCTTTAACGTCGGGCAAGCCAAACGCTCAAGCTTCCTCACCGGTCAAACGTGCAAAATTTGAACCGGCAAAACGCGGAAAGAATTGAAGACAACGATGAACAATGTTTCCGCGGTCGCGGAATTGCCGCGATCGCGTCTCTTGGCCTTTGGTCGCGGGTCTCGTTCGAGGATATGCTAAATTATATTTTTAGCATTCCCAATTACATTATGACCCAAAATCTTATTAAACGTATAATATTTCTTTCAAAAGATTATTACAGAGATTACAAAAATTGTCCGTCACGTCTTTCTTACAAAACGACAGTTCGAGACTTTTAGGGGTTATTACAATACTACCCCATTAAAAGAAGTTTTGACCCCGAAACTTGGCCGAAAACTTGGCCGATCACAACTCAGAGAAGTGACCTTATTTTAAGTTACCCAACCTTATAAGTTTAACCATGCCTAACCCATTTAACACTTTGTAAATTGGTTCAAGCAATTCTAAGTTCAATTTTATAAGTTGGTTCAAATTACAGTTAACGTAAGGTTAACCATAATTTAGACCCTTCATAACTTAAGGGAAATTTTATAACTTTTGTTTTCACCAAAATACATTTTACCATATTACCCTTATGACAATAATGAGGGTTATTACATTACTACCTCCTTAAAAATAGTTTCGACCCCGAAACTAACATCACTAAGGTAGAGGGATTGGTTTCACCATTAACCTCACTACCTGAACTTAATATCCTTAATCATTTCATCCTTGAAATTGCTCATAGGAAAACGATATGTTTTCTCAACCATACCATTATCTCGCATATCTTATCTCCATGTGCTACACCTGTAATAACTCGTGACTATCTCCACAAGGTCATAATTATCTTAGGATAATAGTCTCCAAAATTATCGCAATAGTCTTTGATGTGTTCTTGCCTCCGATGACAAGCCAATTGTCAAAAGGTGTCGCCTTGGATCTAGTCTTGGGTGAGAAGTCATGTCTGAACGTCACAATGGTGAAGATGATGGGGGACGCGTCGAAGAACGCAATGATGAACACAATGGTGGTGCGGTGGAAGCGGTTGATAAAGCGTAGTGGTAGCGTTGGCGGAAGCGATTGAAGGGAGGGATATGTGACTTGAAAAGACAAGTCTTGGGTGTCGTAGCGTCGACTGCGGAGGAAGGGAGATGCGAAGGAAGATTTGGCTTGAAAGATCAAGCTATTGCCGTAGCGTCGGTGGTGGAGGAAGGGGATGCGAAGATAGAGGGGTTTGACGTCCGATCAAGGGAAGGAGGATAAACACTCGACTTTAAACCTTGAATTAAATTGAACGGTGTCAACATGGTCGCCGTGTGCCTGCATTTTAGGCCAAAAGAAATGCTCTTTTAACGCGGCCAAGGTCTTACTAATCCCAAAGTGTCCACGACTCTCGTGTGCTTCCTGAATCAAAAGGAGCCTAATGGAAGACCTAGGGATGCAAAGGCGACTAGCCTTGAATAAATAACCCTCAGAAAGGAAATATGACTCAAACTCACGTGATCTTAGGCAATGCTCTAAAATAGGGGCAAAGAAAGGATCACTAGCATATAATTCTTTAATCAAAGCAAAACCCAAAACTTTAGTTTGCACATGAGTCAAGAGAACATACCTTCGAGATAACGCATCAGCAACAATGTTCTCTTTTCCTTTCTTGCGAACCACGACATAAGGAAATGTCTCCAGAAACTCCACCCAGCGAGCATGGCGTCGATTGAGGTGGGCTTGACTCTTCAAGTAGCTCAACACGGCGTGGTCGCTGTGGATGACAAATTCAAGCAGCCAAAGGTAATGTTGCCAAGTCTTGAGCACGCGTATGAGGGCATACAACTCTTTGTCATAGGTGGGGTAATTGAGTGTGGCCCCTGTGAGCTTCTCACTGAAGTATGCAATGGGCCTCTTCTCCTGGTGTAGCACACCACCAATGCCTATGTCTGAGGCATCACATTCCACCTCGAAGTGTTTGTTGAAATCGGGAAGCTGGAGCAAAGGTGCTTGGCACAAGGCCTTCTTCAAAGCCGATAAGGCTTTTTCATGGGACTCAAGCCATAAAATTGTGCTTCCTTTCTTGGTCAGCTCATGTAGTGGCGCGACAATGGAGGAGAAGTCTCGAACAAAACGTCTATAAAATCCAGCGAGGCCGAGAAAGCTTCTCACCTGAGTCAGCGTCGTCGGAGTTGGCCACTCTTTGTTGGCCGCGATCTTCTCTTCGTCTACGCGTAAACCATCACTACTCACAATGTAGCCCAAAAAATTTGTTGACGCGGAGCAGAAACTGCACTTGGCTAGATTGGCATACAGGCTCTCGCGGCAAAGGCATTCGAGCATAAGTCGAAGGTGATCGACATGCTCTTCTAGACTCCGGGAATACACAAGGATGTCATCGAAATAAACGACGACAAACTTGCCAAGGAATGCTCTCAGGACGTGGTTCATCACGCGCATGAAGGTGCTTGGCGCGTTCGTTAGCCCAAATGGCATGACAAGCCACTCGTAGAGCCCATACTTTGTCTTGAACACGGTCTTCCACTCATCACCTTCTTTCATTCTGATCTGGTGATAACCACTCTTCAAATCTATCTTGGAGAATAGTGTGGCGCCATGAAGTTCATCAAGCATATCATCAAGGCGTGGATAGGATGCCTATACTTGACGGTGATCTGGTTTATCGCTCAACAATCAACACAGATTCTCCATGTGCCATCTTTCTTGGGCACTAGGATCACATGCACAGCACAAGGGGAGAGATATTCCCTTATGTAGCCTCGATCCAACAACTCTTGCACTTGGCGTTGTAGTTCTTTGGTCTCTTCTGGGCCAGTTCTATATGCAGCGCAATTGGGCAAAGATGCACCTGGCACAAGGTCAATCTGGTGCTCAATGCCTCCCAGTGGAGGTAAACCTTATGGCTACTCATCAGGAAATACATCGTCGAACGCGGCGAGCAAGGTCGCGATGACTGGTGGCAAAGACACGGTGTTCGATGACTCAGGGAGGCATGGAGTTGGCACAAGCAAAAAACATGGAGATTTTCCAGTCAAACACGCAGTGAGGTCACTGGGCCTGGCTAAAAGAACGCGTTGCTCACATTTGCCTTGCAAAGGACGCGTTTGTGGCAACGGATCGGCAAATTTGGTCGATGGCGAGGCGCTGCTCGAAATCTGTGGGGAACTAGGTGTCCCAGCTGTGGCGTTGTGTTTCTTCTTACCAATGCCTGGAGGAGACGAAGTGTTGCCCGATTTGGAGGAGTTTTGCCTCTAGAGTGCCTCGGGACACTCGTGTGACCTAGTAGACGCGGCCTCTATGGCTTTCTGGCGATCGTGTTCAACCTAGTCCTGCAGGATCTCATGGGGAGACATTGGATGCAATGTGATGCGCTTCCCGTGGTAATTGAACACATAAGTGTTCAAATACCCATCATGGAGCACGCGCATGTTGAATTGCCATGGGCGCCCAAGCAAAATATGGGTGGCGTCCATTGCAATGACATCACAAAATATAGAATCACAGTATTGCCCTATGGAAAAAGAAATTAGACATTGGCGAGATATTGTGTTACCTGGACTTGAAGAAATCCATTGGAGGGCATAAGGTTGTGGATGAGGCGTCGTAGGCAATTTGAAGTGGTTGACGACCTTCTCATTCACAATATTAGCACATGATCCTCCATCAACAATAACACTTAAGGAAGCTGTCTATACGAGAGCTCTTGTGTGGAACAAGTTCTCGCGTTGATCGCGTAAGCAGGCTTCCTTGACTGTGAGAAGACGACGCGTCACCAAGCTCAATGGTGTGCCCGCGTGCAGTGAAGCTGGTTCACAGTCGTATGTGTCTTCCTCTTCTTCGATGCCTTCATCGATGGCCTCGAGGGTTTGGTCCTCGTCGTCACAAGACTCGTAGCCGGCGGCTGTGGTGGAGAACAAAACCTTTCGAGTGTTTGGGCAATCTTTCTTATAGTGGCCTCTTCCACCACATTTGTAACATTCAACGTCGCGCATGCGATCTGTGCTCACTGGAGCCTGTCGTGGCGTGGTCTGGCGCGGCGCGGTGCTTGGCGGCAGTGGCTTGGCCTTGGGGGCTTGGCTTGACACGGCTGTGGTAGAGGCACTATGGCGAACATTAGTAGAAGGTAATCCACTAGGGTTAAAAGAATACCTGGATTGGCCACTTGGAAAAGTGTAAGACTTGCGGCGAGAGATTTGTGCATGGATTTGCATCACCAAGTGGGTGAGTGTGTTCAAGTCTTTGATGGGCAAAATCTTGAGTTGATCACGGATGTTGTTGTTTAAGCCACTCAAGAATTTCGTCCTCAAAGTAGATGGTGCAACGGAGATGTTGGCCTTGTAATACATGTCTTCAAGCTTGGAAAAGAACTCGAGTGGAGTCATCGACCCTTGGCGAGCCATGGCAATCTCCAATCTCATTTGATTCCTGTAGTTTGGAGGCACGTATTTCTTGGTCATCACGTAGACTAGTTGATGCCATTCTGTGACTCGTGTCCTGTGGTGACGAACGTAGTCATCTTCGAATCTATGCCACCAAACGCGGGCGGCTCCTCGAAAGTTAAGCATCGCGGCGTCGACATGCTCCTCAGGTGGCACTCGATAATATCTAAGGGTGTACTCTGTAGCCTGCACCCATTCAAGAAAAACAGAGGGATTGTATTCACCAAAGAAATGCTCAATTTTTACCTTGACTTGGTGTCATTGGAATCGAGGCTGGGCAGGTGCTTGGTTGAACGCGTTGTTTGGTGTGGCGTCGTAGAGAGGGTTCTCAAAGGCGCACAGTCCATGTGGTCTATCGCGTCCAACCTGGCGTCTATCGCGGTCTTGGCGATCATCGCGGACATACTCATCCCTGGGCACATAGGCGTCATCGTGTTGACGTCTTCACGGTTGGGCATCGTAGTTGTTGCGTCGAATGTCTCTTTGCATAACATCACGGCGCTCGCCGCCAATGTCACGAACGCGTTCTCCTTGGGGCTGGAGACGCAGTGTAGGTATCCAATCCGATGGGTGATCCTGCAATTCAAGTGGATCTCCAAGAGGAGGTGAAAAAAATTAGGGTTGACCATACATGAGTCCTCGATCTCTTCGTCGTCATACTCGTCGAAGTCATCGTGGACATTGGGTGTGATCAATGCGTAGCCATCAGATCCGTAATGCGGCGTTCGAACACTCTGGTGTCGAAGGTGATCACATACATCATGGCTTCGTGGCTGGGTAAATGGTGTCCTCAATGGATCATCGCGTCGCGTATGCCCACTTGGTCTGCGACTGGGTCTCCTTGGCATCGCGTCGGCTTGCTTGGCTCGGCGAGGGTGGCCTTCGCGTGGTGTTGAGTCCGGTATGCGTCTCTGGGTTCTCCTAGAGGCATAACGATCATCAAAGTTGTAGGGTTCAGAATACTCACCTTGAGTGTCCTCGGCGTCGCGGTCGTAGTCAGAGCCGTTGTCGAAGCCAGCAGTGGTGGCTCTGGGGACGTAGCGGTCCGTGTGCGAGACGAAACCTTGGCGACTCTCGATGACACTCTGCATACGATTGAGTTGTGGTTGATGTTGAGAAGAGGACGGCATAACTCCTTTGCCTTTGTCTACTCTCGTCTTTGATGGACCCGCGTCAGTGACTCTAGGTGGAGGCGGCGCGTCCATAGCACTCAGTGGAGTTGGAGTTGGCAGGAGTTGTGATGCTTGTGATGCACGTTCTCTGGCTTTGTAGGTTGCGTTCTCCTGTCGAAGAGCTTGGATCTCTCTTTGCTCCTCGGACAACTCCAAGATTGGATCTTGTGGTGTAGGGTTGAGAGGTGGTTGGTTTTGTGGCACCAACGGCGGCTGTGGGATGTTGGTGTTGTCGACGTCGCATTGGTCTTCACTGTGGCCAACCGACATGGTACCTATAACAATATGGCTAGACATGGGAGTAAAACGAACCAAAAGACAACAAAGAACAACAACCAAGCAAATCACTAGTCAAGTCACAAAGTTCACGTAGGTAGGGCTTGTTTGGCTTGCCGTGAGGGCGGCTTGGCTTGCACAAGTGATGGTGTATCAAGCAAGTTGCAATCAAACACACAAGAACAAACTGAAACCCTAAAACAAACGTAAACAAAGCAACCTAATTAGCAAGAAAGTACCTTCTAGGAAGCTTGACCTAGACGGCGGAGAGATATAGAAGATGAGCTTAGACCGATTGTGGGTTAGGGTTGCCTTATTTTGGCTTTTCCTAACTTTGTAAACTTTTTTTTTTAAATATCTTTTCGATATATTTTTTTATCCGAGATCTTATCTTTTGATCTTTTCGGACTTGAAAAGGAAACAAAATAAAAAAGGTCTAAGTAACAAGAATATCACAAGTGTGATCTTAGATATAGGAGAGAGAAGATAAGATTTGATATATATCTTATAGAAGGAAATTCGGTTAACAACCTAAAAAGTAATATCTAACAAACAAGGAAACTCTATCCACGCAAGAAATAAGGAAACAAAATATTCTAGCATGTAAGATAACAAATTACTTAACACACCAAAACTTAGGGAACAAGAAAAAAAAAATCGGCCAAGATAGGATCTTGTAGAAACCGAAGGTGTTGCAAAGATGGTAACTTTGTGGTTTTTCTCTTCTTTTTCTCGCGAGATTATACGAAAGCAAACGATAGGAGGAAGAAAAAATTTCGTGAACAAAATGTAAACTTGAGTTCGTGACTTACAAGACTGCTGGGCTCTGATGCCAGTTGATGTGTTCTTGCCTCCGATGACAAGCCAATTGTGAAAATGTGGCACCTTGGATCTAGTATTGGGTGAGAAGTCACGTCTGAACATCACAATGGTGAAGATGATGGGGGACGCGTTGAAGAACGCGATGATGAACACGATGGTGGTGTGGTGGAAGCGGTTGATGGAGCGTAGTGGTAGCGTTGGCGGAAGCGATTGAAGGGAGGGATAGGTGACTTGAAAAGACAAGTCTTGGGTGTCGTAGCGTCGACTGCGGAGGAAGGGAGATGTGAAGGAAGATTTGGCTTGAAAGATCAAGCTATTGCCGTAGCGTCGGCGGCGGAGGAAGGGGATGCGAAGATAGAGGGGTTTGACGTCCGATCAAGGGAAGGAGGATAAACACTCGACTTTAAACCTTGAATTAAATTGAACGTAACAAATAACAATAACAAGGGAGGCTTTAAATAGCCAATGTATCTCGGCCAAGACCTAATGGGCTTGGGCCGAAACAAGCCTAAGGGCTAGCCCATGCAAGCATGCAAAAAGGCACAAACCCTAAAAGATAGGAAGACTATAAAAGGAAACTATCTAAAACAAAGCTGGAAATATCAAATATAGAAATCGTCTTAAAAGAACGCGTTAAATTCCTAACTTGGTGAAGGCATGCGGTCAAACATTGCGATAGACGACGACGAAGGGTCGATCGACTCATGGGTGTGTGCACGCGATGCTGGCGGAGGAGAACGCATTGTTTCGATGTCGATGGTTGCGAGGACGACGAGTCTTGGATTGATGTTTGGGCTTCCTTGGCCAGCGACGACGCGTGTGACAAGTGACGCGACGGCGGAGGCGATGGCTTTGGACCTAGACCTTGTTATTGGGCCCTCTGAGCGATGGCTCATGGCTTCTTCCTCGTCTTGGGCCATCATGGGAGGCAGGGTCACATCAGTCTTGCCATCCCTTAAGCATGAGAACACACATTTCTCTTTCAACTTTTCTCTTTATAAACCTCTCTCAAAGTTCATACCTTATCTTCCTTAAGTTGATATCCTTAAATAAATTTGGTCTTCGTAACCTATATCACCAAAGTCGAACTATTTATTCGATCATGAATCCACCTACTACATACTGCCTTCGTTCCTTACCCTCGATAGAATCGATATGATCATCCACACGATTATGATTACCTTAATACGAGTATCCATTATAGTCCCAATACAATCTCGCTATTACGCCCTATTCGTCATAAAGATCTTGATGTCCTCAAGCAGAAGAATACACATTTTTCTACCAACTTCCTTTCGATGATCAGATCCTCAAAGTACATACATAAAACTCACTTATACCTCAAACTTAGTGCCTCCAATTGTCATATCGGCTTACTCTTTTACATATGCACCTTATCTATCTCATTATTTACTTTAATTAAATTTGGCCCTTATACCATCTTCTTAACCCACCATTTTTTTCCCATAAATTAGGCTCATAACATAAGACTTTTAGAATCCCTAAATTTTCCTCAATTAATCACACGACATTGTTTCCATTAACTAACCACACAACAACTTATTCATGTTTTTGCCCAAACATGAACTTAATAATTCGTTTTATATGACCATAATCTTCCACTTTGTTCACCCGACACATCTCATAAGATCACCTTAACACTTCTCGTATCATCATCTCATTATATCATTTCCTTAATAACACCTCATAAACACAACTCTTGGGTTCTAAAGTTTACTCAGGATCGTATTAGAGTACGATTATCTTAGAGAAAACGACTCCTTAAGAAATATCTCTCTTATACATTTATCCACTTAAATATATAATTTATACAACTCACCCCATCTAATGCTCAGAGTATACACATGAGGAATAGCCTCAAACCCCATAGAGCATTACTACATATACCAAATCCGTCTAGCAAGGAATCCTTACAGCATTACCCTCTCGAGACAATGCTCATGACTTCGAGCAAAGGGAACAGATAATGTCAATGCCCAACTTGACATTATTTCAGGAAAATAGAGGAGTTCTCACGAGTAGTTCGACCTCGAAACTAGCGCTAACAAGGTAGGGAACAATCACACATGTCTCAACCCACACTATCCTTTATGAGTCCAGACAGTCTTTATCAACACATGACATGTACTACTTTTGGCACTCAAGGATTCTCGTAAGAACGAACAACTTGCAATAGTAACGAATTTAGTAATTTCCGGAACAAGGAAACACTTCTTTATCATTTGAAACATTACATTAAAACAATTGACAGAACGTCGAACAGACAGATTACTAAACTATGGAGACTATCGACACAAGTCATCGCTCCTTATTCTTAAAAAAAAAACTCAACAAAAATACGACTACTCGTTCAGGGTCTCATTCTCATTGGAGTGACGAATCACAAAGAGTCATTGCCCCTGACCCAAAGACTCCATAGGCGCCTTGCCTTTATTACGAGCAATAGATTGCTCAGGAGCGGACACCTCTGGCTTTGGGTTCTGCCCATTGCCAACATTTGAGGCTTGATATGATTGTGTTGGCCCTTGACCCCTCTGCATGCAGTATGTTTTCATGTGGCCTTCCTTTCCACAATTGTAACATACCCGCTTCTCCTTTTGACAATTAAAACTTGTATGCCCAGCTTCACCACAGTTGTGGCATTGAATTACTCTGCTACTCCAACCTGAGCCTCTGGCGGAGTCAGACTGAGTCGTCTCGGTCTTAGCACGCCCAGACTTCTCAAACTTGGTGGGCGATGCCGGTCGCTTGAATGTACCAACCTGGCGATTATGTTGCCCACCCCTTCCTTTATTCTGTTTCTCTCGCTTTCGGGTGGATTCTTCCAGTGTGGCCTCTATTTTGTAGGCCGCATCCACATATTGCTCTAACGTAGAACAACCGTGATGCACCATCAGAGGTTTGATTTCTGGATTCATCCATCCATGGAAGTACCAGATCTTTTGTTCTTCACTCGACACTTCCGATCCAGCATATTGCAATAGGTGATTGAACTTAGATGCAAGCTCAGTCACCTTCAACCCATCGGTATTAGGGTAAAGGAACTCCTTATGCTTCTCCTCCCTCATAGCACGGGAAAAGAAACGGTCATTCACCTTTGTTTTGAACATACCCCAGTTCAGCCCGGGATGATCAGCTAAACCCGCGCTCTCCCACCATTCGCTAGCCACATCCTTAAGCTGAAGGGAGGTGATGTGCACTTTCTGAGCCTCAGTGCACCCGACATTCCTAAACAACCGCTCCATATGCGAGAACCAATACACCACTCTGACTGGTTCTCCAGTACCGTCATAACTGTCAGGCCTCATTGAGCTTATGGCCTTCAAGGCTCGACCGTAATTTGCTCTGTTCCTGACGGCATCGACCTGAGGTATATGATCCACTGGCTCCTCAAATTCAGGAATAACCTGAGGAACTAGACCAGTAGACCACCTTGTGCTTGCGGTGCAACTGGCCGAATTATATCGGTGACCGCCTGCATAACAATCCCACAAATGGCCTCTATGGCCGCAGCATCGAACACCACCTGAGGGTTAGCCTGAACTTGGCCAATGCCTGCGGGGTTATTGTGAGAGACAGACTCGCTCCCCTCCCCCTGATTAGCGGCGCCTCTCAGATTCAGCCTTGGGTTGATACTCTGCCCAGCTCCGGCACAATTTGTGTTTCTTGTGTTCACCATCTGTTGATGAACCATAACGTCAGTTTAGAAATTTTCCGACTTGTACATGACACTTAGTCAATTACGTTATGATACGAATTATAAGGGTCCAAACTAATAACTTTATATCAGTCTGACTGACCCTCCACCATTAACCGCAAAATCGATCTCCTTTCCTTTACTTGAGAATGAGTACATTAGAAGAAATATCAACCTTTAAATGACATTAAACCTAAGGAGAGACACTATCCCTAAGAATGGATCTAAGGAATAAGTAACAACTCGAAGCTTGCAGAAGTTTGAAAACCACTTATTATTAAACCTTATACTTCATACATATAGATCCTTTATACTTAACTTGGAAAAAAAATTCATTATTTATACAGTTATTTCCTTGAAATAAAGACATTATTATTTCTTTGCAAACTCTTACCAAAATCCAAACCACCCTTTTTAAAGTTATAACACAACTTAATTTTTAAACGTTTATAATATTATTTTATAAAAGTACTATGAAAATTAATGCTTAACACAAGAGAGTTTAAACATTACTTTTAACACCAATTTGAACCTCATTTTTATTCTATCAATGTTAGGAGAACGTTACTTTTAACTTTCATAAACTTTTAAGAAATTTTAAAACCTAAGTTTTAACACTAACAATTTAGATTTACGAAATTCCTTTTAAAAAGGAACTAGTTTGAAAATAGTTTCGAAATTAATTTTTCAAAAATCCTCAAACCTAACAATAGGCCAAGAATTTTAAAACCATTGCTCTGATACCGTAATTGTAACACCCCCGACTTATGTCGGTAGTGCCACACGCCAGTGACCTCAGACGTTACTGTCCAAAGTCACCATAGGCTTTAATCGGAACAATTAAGCTTAAATAAATATATTAAATAACGAAAGATTTAACAACGGAAGACATTTTAAACGAAACTCAATCTTTTATTAAAAGATCTCTCATTAAATGAGGATGACGACTTTACAACAGAGTGAAATTATAGCGGAAGACTTTTACAATAAATCATATTACATGACTAGGTTATAGGGATATATATTAAAGTAATACTTAACAACCTTAAAACACTGTCACTTAAATCTTCAACTGCAAGCCTCTTCTTCGATTGGTTACTTCAAGTCTTCGGGGACCAACCACTGATGTGCTGTATAGGACGGATGACACCAGCCAACCATGCAAGGAATAAAACCCGGTTGGTTAGTCTAAGGAAAGACTATGCAAGGGTGAACACATAATGGTTCAAGTGATCGTCACCGTTTACTATCATTGTCCCTCGAATAATAACCGAAGGAACGATACATAACCCGAAACTTTCACAGAATTATAAAAGAAGGTATGCAATGAAAAGAAGACTCCAAAGGAAATGAGTCTTATAGGAAACGTATGACCAATGTTTGGGAACGTTATGTTTACACACACAAGTTTTAAAACACGGCCTTGATTATTGGGGTCCACGACCAACCTCACCGCGTAATGCGAATCCAGATTGGAAAGAGGACTTACTCTAACAAGAGTCCGGGCGGTTTCCACGTTATACTCCTCGCCCGAGGGTATATTAATTATGTGCATAACCGCACTTATCTTATTTACTTCCAAAACGCACTTTAACGTTAAAGCTTTTAATTTCACATCTCGTAATGAGACATTGGGAATAAATCCCTTAAGATTGGGAATACCTCCTGAAGATTGGCACCAGCTGAGTGCACCACCCCTATATTCGGATAGGGGTAGGTCATGACCAAAAGAGTGTTAGGGCACTTACTTCCTAACACCAAAGTTTCAAACAAACAACTAATCCTCGTAAGGAATTAACGTTCCTACGAATACTCGTGCTAAACTAGCATTTAAGTTCACATTTAAATCCACACCAAAACTCATTACAGTAATATCATACCAAACTATATAATAGCGTTGTTTCTAGCAATATATACAACCTATTATAAAGTCATATTTTAACACATCGTTTAATTAAATTTGTTCCCAAACAGAAAGCAATAACTTTTATCCCATCTTAATTAACAATCAATTAATTGATAATCAAGGAAAACATGGAATAATGAGCAAGAGCGAACCGCCACTTGTCTTAATCTAGACGAATCGAAGATGTCGGGTTCCGAGATCTGGAAACTGGAATCTGAATACGGATTCCTATGACGACGTCGAGACAACAGACGGAACCCTAAGTTAGATTCGGTACGAACGAATAAATGATACGAATGAAAGGGAAAAAAAGCCAAAGTCGTGGTCGTGGATGCCAAAGCCACGATCGCGCTTGCTAGAGCAAGCCGCGGTCGCGGTTTGTACATCCGCGGTCGCGGAATTCTGGGCAGAGCCGCGGTCGCGGAATTCATCCCCGCGGTCGCGGATCTCCCTTCCGACGCGGCTCCAACTCGGCTTCGAGGCTTACCGATGACGAGAACGACAACTTCTTGACTCGGACGAAGGCTCACTACGACCACCACCACTCCAAGCTTCCCAAGGCACCTCCGACGACCACCACAACTCCGGCGAGGCTCCGACGAACGCAAGAACTCCGGCAAAAACACAAAACGAGAGGAAGAGAGATTGCTAGAGCTGAGGATGAAGAATCAAGCTGCCCCCGACCTCCTTTTATAGGGGAAGGAGAGCTTCAACGCCGGGCAAGCCAAACGCTCAAGCTTCCTCACCGGCCAAACGTGCAAAATTCGAACCGACGAAACGCAGAAAGAATTGAAGACAACGATGAACAGTGTTTCCGCGGTCGCGGAATTGCCGCGATCGCGTCTCTTGGCCTTTGGTCGCGGGTCTCATTCGAGGATATGCTAAATTATATTTTTTGCATTCCCAATTACATTATGACCCAAAATCTTATTAAACGTATAATATTTCTTTCAAAAGATTATTACAGAGATTACAAAAATTGTCCGTCACGTCTTTCTTACAAAACGACAGTTCGAGACTTTTAGGGGTTATTACAGTTTCATCATCATTTGTATGACCTTTGAATTTGTTTATTTTCTTTTTTAAGGTCGTAGTAATACAAGAAAATATATACTTCTCATTTTAGCCTAATATTTTATCACCAATTTTATGGCGTTTGAATTTATTTATTTTATGGAAATTTGTTGAGTTCATCGTAATACAAGGAAATATATACTTCTCATTTTCATAAGAAAAAAATTAAAAAATGCAAAACAAAGAAAATGTTGAAATCATATTGAAAATATGTCAAAATCGATTATAAAGTTACAAACAATGTTGAGTTTAAAAAAATTACAATTCGTGAATGATTTTATATATAGCTATCAAGATATCACTTTTATTTTAAAAAATGCTATAATGCGTGTAAATAGTATTTTCATCTAGGGTTATACTATGCAAGTTTTTTTTTATTAGTATGCAATTTTTATTTTATTAAAAATTACAAAACTAGCCCGAAACTTATTTTCTCTCTTCAGAGCTCTCCCGTCTCCACGCTCTCGCATAGACAGGTTTGACATGCACAGACGGGCTTGATGTGCAAAACCAAAATGCACGGACACACATGATGTGCAAAACCAACATGCACGGACACGCTTGATGTGCAAAACCAATATGCAAAACACATGTGAACGTGCTTTTCAAATACCCTTAGATAAGGCGTACGAGCTTTTTACCGCTTCATTCGAAGTGATTAAACCAATAAATACTTGACATTCATACTTTCATATCGAAACATACCATGTGATGTATATTACGCAGCTCATCCACCATGTTTCTATCACTATCGCTTGACATTGTTTCCCATGACACTTTAATAACATAAAGATTTGAAGAGTGAGTTAAAACCCGATTTCTAAGTTTTGTTGTGATATTAGGGTTTATGTGATTGAGAATAAATAAAGGCATACATCACTTTTATCGTTCGGTCTATTATAACCTATAATCTTCATACGATATTAGGGTTAATAATGACTATCATTTTTTATCCAACCTGATAATTTTGTAATTGTTGTATGAACAATAAGTGATAAATAACTTACTTGAATGTATTTAAAATAAACCGATTTAACCCATGCACGTCAAAACCTACTATGGGTTGTTGATTTGCTTAGACAGGGTTGATGAGCATGTTGGCTTTGCTCATGTACATTGTCTATGCTTTTATGATTTGCGCATCCGTAGAGTCTATACATCTATAGCTTGCACATCCAACACGTATGTGCATTTGTGTATTGCACATACAATACTGATGGAGACCGTTTTTGTAATTTTTAACATTTGAAAAGCTGTATACTAATTATAAAAACCTGCATAATACACATGTTCATCTATTATTCTTTTTTACTAATATTGTGATTTGTGAGTGATATTTCTAATATGAAATAGACACGTAATTTGAATATCTTTTGTAATATGATATCTAGATTTATTAAAAATGCATGAGGAATTAAATTAATACTAAACTAAAAAAATTATAAATATATACCGTAAGGTGAACCAGTCATTCTTCAATAACCAAAAACCCGATACATCGTATCTGCAGCTCCTTCCTTTCTCCCATACATTGTAAATTGAAGTTTGTCAACTCCGGTAAACAACATTCCAATGGCCTCCAAACCGAAGCCTACGCCGACGACCCTTCCATCCGCTTTCTCTCGTCGCAAGCCCCTTCTGCCGCCGCCGCAGTGCCACCTCCGGCCTAGGGTTTCGTCCAGCAAGCCGCGAGAATGAGAGATATGATGGAGGGAAGATGAAAATCACTGCCAGGCCACACCATTGCTTCGGATCTCAGTAGATGAGTGAAATTGGGGTTGAAGATGGCTGAAATGGGTTGAAGATGCTGCAAAGGATTGAAGATGGGTGAAATTGGGGTTGAAGATGGGTGAAATTAGGTTGAACAGAGGCGGACAAAGGGTTTTTTTGGGGTTAAAAATTGGGACGAATTGATGGTGTTTTTTTGCTATTAATTTTGTTAATCCATCATAATTTTGTTTGCTTGTTATTTGTAGAAGAAAGAACGTGTATAAGAAAGAAATTGTAGCTTGTACATTTACAAATTAATGGGTTTTTTGTTTGCCTTAATTTTGATACATAATTTTAATCTGGGTGTAATTTGGTCATTTCACTTACTACTTTTACAATTCCAGCTTGTACCTACCGAACACCAATTTTACTTCCAGTTATTTATTCCATCTCCAGCTTCCAACAACTCTTGCCAGCTTCATCCAGTTACAACGACTAAATCCACCTCCATCTCGTAAAAGGACCAGCTATATCGAACAAAGCCTAAATGAGTAGCTAAAGCTATACTTTTCAACTTAATTATCTAGAAAAGTTCGTTAGTTGTTCGGTAATACTAGATGAAATACGATTAAAATAAGTTTGGACAAATGCGAACTGGCCCATGTGGCTCGGATCACCTGTCCGACTAATAATGGACAATGATCAAAGTCCAATCGAGCCGCTTTGGTCAATCCAAATTAATATATTATATATATTTAACGGAAATTTCGCGAGGTAACCCTCAGATTTTACAAATTTCGCGAGGTGTTCACAAGTTTCGACTATTCCGCGCGGTAACCCTGGATTTTTTAAAAAGTCCGCCAAATGACCCTCCGTTATCTCCATCGTTAAAATTCAGTTAAATCAATTTTTTTTTTAAATATAAAAATTGTTGTCATTTAATTTTTTTCTCCCATTCTACATAATATAAATCAAAACAAGAAACATAAGTTTAACAATCAGTTTGGTTACAGTTTTTCTGATTAACCACACCCAAAATCATGACCCGTAATCGACTAATTTAATTGGAAAAAAAAATTGGTTCAGTAAACCATACAAAAAATTTGATTGTTGACCAAAAATTTCATCAACTTTTCAGTTTGGCTTCTAACACATAAACAATAGTTCTCAAAGAAAATGCCAATTGAAAACTCCGAATTAGAACCTCAGTACTTGAGTTCTGCATATTTCCCTCTCCACAAATTCTTTTGCTGATTATTTAGTAAATTTATCATTGGCACATGTTAGAGGCTTGTTAGTTTACAATAGTTCCCCCGCTAACCTAATAAACCATCTTGTTGTTGATTTGGCGAACACCCCCATCAAACCCCCAAATTACATGAACCCTAAATATCAAAAAATCACAAAAATCATGAAATTTGTACCTGGCCTTGGAGTGGATCCGACGAACTGCCCTTCTCGTTCACGGAGCAGCCCTCCACCACCCTCGTCGCAAGCAACAGCCGTCGTCGCAAGCAACCGCAGTTGCGCGCCTGGCGTCTCTTTCCCAGCGTCGTCCCTCTCCGCGCCGTCCCTCTCTGCCTCTTTCCAATCCCGGCGCTCGCTGAAGTCGGTGAGGTCTCCTCGCTCAGGTCGGACTTGCTGAAGTCGTGTGAAGCATTGTTCACTGTTCGAAGACTCCAAACAGCAAAGAATGAAAGAGGTAGACTTTTTTGTGTTGTTTTTATTTATTTATTTAATTACTAATTAGTGGCTGATGTCATGTATTTTTTCCCCTCTTCTATTAAAAATTAAATGACAATAATTTTTATATATATTTGTTAAAATAATAGATTTAACTGGATTTTAACGGTTGAGATAACGGAGGGTCGTTTGACGGACTTTTTAAAAAACTCAGGATTATCGCGCGGAATAGTCAAAACCTGTGGACACCTCGCGGAATTTGCAAAACCTGAGGATTACCTCGCGAAACTCCCGTATATTTAATTTAAAAAATAAACACCTAGCTAGCCTCCCTACACTCAAATCTCACCCTCTCATTTTCCAACTTACAACCTATTCCTCTCTCGCCTAACTAGTTCCTTTGACCTTCAAGTAAATTCCTTCATCTCATTAGTAATCTATTGCAATCACTTGTCCAACTCATTACTTGGAGGCATGTGATTTAGACCTGTATAAGTTTGGATTAGCCCGTCCGGTCCGAACCGACCACCCGATTTAAAAACCGGGCTTGGACAACAATATTGGTTCGGTCGGGCCGGGCCAACCCGGTACAGTAACGGGTTGGGCATGGACACATCTCTAGGCCCGATACCTGTTACTGTTCATATAAATAATGTTTATTTATACTTTTATATATAAATATAAATAATATTTATTTATACTTTTATATATAAATATAAATAATAAAACTAAGTAACCCTAACTTTTCCTTCACTCTCTTCTTTTCCTTTCTGCCTCCATTCTCCAATCAGTCCACACTCCATCTCGAATCTCCAATTCTCCATCTCCATCCTCCTCCTGACCTCCTCCGTCTCCATCCTCCTCCTGACCTCTTTCATCTCCATCGTTATTGTGTTCTTTTTGTTTGGTTTGCCCTGTGGATTTGTATTTGCATAAGGATGTATTTTCAGATTTTTGCATGGATTTGTATTTTATAATGTTGCCTTATTGGCACTCTTGTTTACTTTGCAGGATTGTTGTTTGCACAAGGAGATGTGTTCTTATGTTGTATCAATGTATTTGCACTTTTGCAGGATTGTTGAATTGTTGTACACTTATACGTTTTGTTTTGCTTTGCTTTGGATTTTGCAATTTGCATAAGGATAGTTTGCTTCTATATTTTTGACATATGTTGTGATTCTATGAAGCATTTAGGTATCCAATGGCATAAATCAACCATATTAAAAAAAAACATGTTAATAATTCATATTTTGTATTTATGTGTTCCAAAAAATGTAAAAATCTGAAACAGGCTAGCCTGCCGAATAACCCGGTTCAGTTGACCGGACGAGCCTGGACAAAAAATCCAGCCCGGTTAGACCGGACAGGGTAAGTCCGGCCCAGTCAACCGGACAAAAAATTGCAAAAAACCCGGCTCGGGCCCGGACTTGTACATGTCTAATGTGATTCATGCCTCCAAGTAAATCGTTTGTCCAACTCAGTTATAGACAATAATAACCCACTTTTAATGATTTGTCATGAATTTGGAAATTAGACACATCTCCAAAAGTGAAATATTTCATATGGATAATCTGACATAATAGTCTACCAACTAAGGCAAGACTTAACCAAAAACATGTTCCAATGCCTTCAGCATGTGAATTATGCAATCACTTCTATGAAGACATGTACCACTTTTTACTACAATGCCCACACACATTAAACCTAAAAAAAAAAACTGTAGACCCAAAGTTGGAATACATAATCAAAAACCTAACAAACAACAACATGAAACTTAAGGGTGTAATGTATGATCTTTATAATCTCCTAACTAAAAAAGAATTCACAAATATAGTAGTTACCTGGTGGGGTGTATGGATTAATATAAACCAAATCATTTTCAACACGAATCCCTCTGATAAAATAAAAAATCTAACACATTATATAATAACCCTATTAAATCATTGGGAAAAAACAAAGACATTTGTTATAGATGATTGCATACAACCAAAACATAGTCATCCATAAATAAGGAAAACGAGAAACATCAAACGGATGAGACCAAAAAATTAATTTTGATGGATCAAAGCAAAAAATGGTGAAGCATGCATTGACTTCATTATTAGAAATGATAAAGTATAAACCATTTACATGAACAAAGATGTGGCAAAAGCTCTATCTTGACAACCGAAGGTATTGCTCTTAGGGAAAGTAGCCTTAACATCACACAACTTGAAATTGAAGGTGACAATGTTTCCCTAATTAACTCTATTAAATACATTTGGACTTTCCCTCGGAAAACTGAAATGACCATCAATGTCATGTTGTTTACAAACTATTTATAAATAATATTTATTTATACTTTTATATATAAATATAAATAATATTTATTTATACTTTTAATATTATTTATACTTTTATATATAAATATAAATAATATTTATTTATACTTTTATATATAAATATAAATAATAAAAATAAGTAACCCTAACTTTCCCTTCACTCTCTTCTTTTCCTTTCCGCCTCCATTCTCCAATCAGTCCACACTCCATCTCGAATCTCCAATTCTCCATCTCCATCCTCCTCCTGACCTCCTCCATCTCCATCCTCCTCCTGACCTCTTCCATCTCCATCGTTATTGTGTTCCTTTTGTTTGGTTTGTAATGTGGATTTGTATTTGTATAAGGATGTATTTTCAGTTTTTTGCATGGATTTGTATTTTTATAATGTTGCCTTATTGGCACTCTTGTTTGCTTTGCAGTTTGCAGGATTGTTGTTTGCACAAGGAGATGTGTTTTTATGTTGTATCAATGTATTTGCACTTTTGCAGGATTGTTGAATTGTTGTACACTTGTACGTTTTGTTTTGCTTTGGATTTTGCAATTTGCATAAGGATAGTTTGCTTCTATATTTTTGACATATGTTGTGATTCTATGAAGCATTTAGGTATCCAATGGCATAAATCAACCATATTAAAAAAAACAGGTTAATAATTCATATTTTGTATTTATGTGTTCCAAAAAATGTAAAAATCTGAAACGGGCCAGCCCGTCGGGTAATCCGGCCCAGTTGACTGGACGGGCCTGGACAAAAAATCCATCCCGGTTAGACCGGACGGGCTAAGCCCGGTCCGGTCAATCGGACAAAAAATTGCAAAAAACCATGCCCGAGCCCGGACTTGTACATGTCTAATGTGATTCATGTAGAGGTGACCACGGTTCATGAACCGCTGGTTCAAGGTTCAAGGGAACCTTGAACCAGAACCTGAATCGGCTACCTCCCAGAATCGACGGTCCGGTTCAGGTTCGGCCGATTTCACGCCGGTTCGGAACCTGATTAAAAAAAAATCAAATCATTTTTTAAAATTTTCAAAAAAAAAGATATCGGGTTCCTGCCGGTTCAGAACCCGGTTCAAAATTTTATTTAAAAAAAATAAAAACATTTTAAAAAATTTTAAAAAAATAAAAAAAGGGCTAGGTTTTGTAGCTTTTTTAAGATTTAAATTTTAAAGGGTATTGTAACATTATATGATTTAGGTTAGGGTTTATAGTTTAGGGTTTGTATGTTAAAGTTTTGTATAGTTTATGGTTAGGTTTTTTTATATATAATTATTTTGTTGTTTTTTATTGTATTTATGATTTTTGTAGTTTTTTTAAGATTTAATCATTTAAAGGGTAATGTAGGATTTATGACTCTAGGTTAGGGTTTGTATTTTAAGGGTTTGTATTGTTTATGGTTTATGGTTAGGTTTTATTTTAAATTTAATTATTTGAACGTTTTTATTGTGTTTATGTTTTTGTAGCTTTTTTTAAATTTAAAGGGTAATGTAGGATTTAGGACTCTAAGTTAGGGATTATAGTTTAGGGTTAAGGGTTTGTATTTTAAGGTTTTGTATTGTTTATGGTTAGGTTTTATTTTAAATTTAATTATTTGAACGTTTTTAATGTGTTTATGTTTTTTGTAGCTTTTTTAAGATTTAAAGGGTAATGTAGGATTTAGGACTCTAGGTTAGGGTTTATAGTTTAGGGTTAATGGTTTGTATTTTTAAGGTTTTGTATTGTTTATGGTTTATGGTTAGGTTTTATTTTAAATTTAATTATTTGAACGTTTTTAATGTGTTTATGTTTTTTGTAGCTTTTTTAAGATTTAAAGGGTAATGTAGGATTTAGGACTCTAGGGTTTATAGTTTAGGGTTAAGGGTTTGTATTTTAAGGTTTTGTATTGTTTATGGCTTATGATTAAGTTTTATTTTAAATTTAATTATATGAACGTTTTTAATGTGTTTATGTTTTTTTTAGCTTTTTTAAGATTTAAATGGTAATGTAGGATTTAGGACTCTAGGTTAGGGTTTATAGTTTAGGGTTAAGGTTTTGTATTGTTTATGGTTTATGGTTAGGTTTTATTTTAAATTTAATTATTTGAACGTTTTTAATGTGTTTATGTTTTTTGTAGCTTTTTTAAGATTTAAAGGGTAATGAAGGATTTAAGAATCTAGGTTAGGGTGTATAGTTTAGGGTTAAGGGTTTGTGTTTTAAGGTTTTGTATAGTTTATGGGTTATGGTTAGTTTTTTATATTTAATTATTTGAACATTTTTTAATGTGTTTATGGTTTTTGTAGATTTTTTAAGATTTAAAGGGTAATGTAACATTATATGATTTAGGTTAGGATTTATAGTTTTAGGGTTAAGGGTTTGTATTTTAAGATTTTGTATAACTATATGGTTATGATTTTTTATATTTAATTATTTAAATGTTTTTTAATGTGTTTACGATTTTCGTAGTTTTTTTAGATTTAAAGGGTAATGTAATTATGTAACATTATATTATTTAGGTTAGAGTTTATAGACATTAGACATAGTTTTAGGGTTAAGGGTTTGTATTTTAAGGTTTTGTTACTTTGTAGAGTATGGTTTATGTTTTTTTAATATGTAATTTTTTGAACGTTTTTTATTGTGTTTATGATTTTTTTTATTTTTTTAAGATTTAAAGGGATTAGTAGGATGTAGGACTTTAGGGTTTAGGGTTTTAGGGGTGTTTTGGATTTTAGGGTAATTGTAATGGATATTTCTGTTTTAAAAATATTTATATTTCGCCCGAACCGCCGGTTCGACGGTTCAACTATGCCTTGAACCAGTCGGGACCTTGAAACGCCGGTCCGGTTCCGGTCCGATTCCGATTCAGGGTTTGATCGGGTTTGACCTGGTCTGGTTCGCCGGTTCCGATTCAGGATTGTTCAACTCTAGATTCATGCCTCCAAGTAAATTGTTTGTCCAACTCAGTTATAGATAATAATAACCCACTTCTAATGATTTGTCATGAATTTTGAAATTAGACACATACCCAAAAGTAAAAAAAATCATATGGAGAATCTGACATAATAGTCTATCAACTAAGGCAAGACTTAACCAAAAACATGTTCCAATGCCTTCAGCATGTGATTTATGCAATCACTTCTATGAAGACATGTACCACTTTTTACTACAATGCCCACACACATTAAACCAAAAAAAAACTGTAGACCCAAAGTTGGAATACATAATAAAAAACCTAACAAACAACAACAGGAAACTTAAGGGTGTAATGTATGAGCTTCATAATCTCCCAACTAAAAAAGAATTCACAAATAAATTAGTTACCTGGTGGGGTGTATGGATTAATATAAACCAAATCATTTTCAACACGAATCCCTCTGATAAAATAAAAAATCTAACACATTAAATAATAACCCTATTAAATCATTGGGAAAAAACAAAGACATTTGTTATAGATGATTGCATACAACCAAAACATAGTCATCCACAAATAAGGAAGACGAGAAACATCAAACGGATAAGACCAAAAAATTAATTTTGATGGATCAAAGCAAAAAATGGTGAAGCATGCATTGACTTCATTATTAGAAATGATAAAGTATAAACCATTTACATGAACAAAGATGTGGCAAAAGCTCTATCTTAACAACCGAAGGTATTGCTCTTAGGGAAAGTAGTCTTAACATCACACAACTTGAAATTGAAGATGACAATGTTTTCCTAATTAACTCTATTAAAGACATTTGGACTTTCCTTGGAAAACTGAAATGACCATCGTTGTCATTTTAACTGACCTTCAATCTTTTTTCGAAAGTCCAGATTAAGCACATTTTCTGAGAGGTGAACCGTTCTATTGACAAACTTGCATTCCTTAGAATTTCACTCTATGTATCTAACTTTTATTCTAATTCAGAGCTTTAGACTCTCGTTGTAGATGTTTTAGGCTGATTTTCGAATAGATTATGAGATCAGCTTAATTCTTTCCTTAAAAAAGTTGAATTGGTTGCACTGGAGGCGGAGCCCATGCCTCACTCGTATTACTCTTTCTTTCAATTTTTCTATTCTTTTTTTTAAAAATAATCTCAATGTACGCCCAAAATTTGTATTGTTTTACTGTTTTTTTACCAAATGTTTCTATTTTTTATTTTTGTCCAAAAAAATTACGAAATGGGTTATAAATTGCAAAATAGATTAAATTAACCTTTCAGAGATTTTCATATTATATCTATATTTAAAATTTAACATGTTATTTCTCACCGTTGTACTTTAATTTTCCATTTCACCCAAATTATCATCCAAAATAATTTTGGTTAAAATTTGTAAAAATTATCATAGAGTACTTAGAAAAATAACTCACATACTTTTTATTATGTTTGTCAAGAGTAAGTTACAAAAAATATCAATCATAACAATTTGTTTAATTATCGTCATTGCGGAAATATATATACTAGGAGATAACATGTTAAGAAACGATTATTGTTAACCAATGTTGCAATTGCATGATTTTTCACGAAACAATTTGTGACACTCTTTTAATATGTTCTTGCTCCGTCACTAGGTTGCACTCAATGACACGTTGTTAAGAACATAAAATCTATATATATATATATATATATAGATTAAAGCAAAGGAATTTAGAGCCATCATATTGATTTTGGCCCCACAAATCATATGTGTCAATTTGTGATTAATTCATATTTTTATTAATATTTCTATTCAATTTAAATCACAATATCTAATCATAACTAATCTCAAATATTTCAAATTTTAAATCACAATATCTAATCACAACTAACTTCAAATATATATAAAAACTATATACAACTTTTTTATAAAATTTGATTTCTACAAATTACATATACAATAAGCTTATAATATATGTCAAAATAATATATGATAAATTTCCTACTAAACTTATATATAAAATACATCTTATATTCGTTATGTAATTAGTAATATTATTTTCATGAGTTTGCATATATAATTTGACATATATAAATTTATGGGATAAAATCATACAATATATACAATTTTCAACTCATAGTACATGTGCTTTTATAATTCAGCCCACTATATTATATTATTAAACATACATATTTCATGGTCCATCTATATATATATATATATATATTAAAGCTTTTAAATACTTATCAACTATAATTTTGCTATTTGTTACCGGATTTAATCTATATATATATATTAAAGCAAAAGAATTTAGAGCCACCATATTCATTCCGGCCCCACAAATCCGATGTGTCAATTTGTGGTTAATACACTTTGTTTATTAACAATATATTTCAATTTATTTATATTAATATTAAAACAACCATATCAAATCTTAACAAAACAAATCTCAACAAAACAAAATTTCCAATTTAACGTAATTATTAATTAGTATATAAAAATATTTTCATTTGGATGCAAATGTTGCATACTACATATATATGTACGTTTTTCTCCAAATTTTGTCTTTAAAATTATTGTTAACACTTTCCCAAATTTTGTTTTCAAAATTATTGTTAAGATTTATTTAACTTTATAGTTCAAACTTATAAATTTATCATTTTTATTAAAAAAATATATTACAACAAATATATATATTTATTAATAATCATGTAAACATATTACATATTTTAAATATCTAATTTGTTATAAAAAAATATTGCTACAAATCAGTTAAAACACCACTCTTTTAATATAAATAATTATGTTCTTTATAAAAATAAAATTAATTAAAATTTTAGTTCTTCAATATTGAATTGATTTATTTTTTAAAAAAGATTAACTTTTAGTTATGAGAGTAACAAAATATTAAGTTTGATCATGTTTTTCACACTCTAATATATATTAAAAACGCTAACAAATCGAACCAAATAATCGTATACTATTTTTGTGGAACTGATCAATAATATTCGTAACAAAGCTCTAATATTAACATTGAGCCAAAATCATAGATTTTTAAATTATAATTTCATCATTCAATGATTGTTCATGATCATATGATAATTAATATAGTTTCAAGTATGAGCATATGAAAATTTTCTAGAAAAGTTTTATGGGTTACATGAAATTCTTAAAAAAGTCAAAATTGAAATTATACAAGATTAGTTATCTAATTTTGTCTTTTTTTTTAAAATTTTTATTTATTAGGTTTGTTTTCGACTAATCAATAATATCTTTTGTGTTTAGTGAAAGAATGTATGTAAAATTCTTTCAATAATATGTTGCAGCTCAAGAACCATAACATCTATAACTATATATTAAACCTTACTCTTTTTGAGTTACTAGAGCGTTTTTAGGCTTAGGTTGTTGAAGTTTGATTTTTTTATTTTTCCATCTATTATTATCCTCTTTATTAATTTTATTTTATTTTTTAAATTAATCAAATTTAAACTCTAAAGTTCTATAAAATCTTAACCAAATCTCATCAAATTGACTTTATTCTTTAAAATAAATTAGCTTATTTCTTTTAAAAACATGTATGAACTAATCTAAACCTTATATTTGTTTGTATATTAAATTTCAAATTTATTTTCTACCATGAAGATAATAATATATAATTATTTTAACTTGATACAATAGTCATACATAGTATTCATAGTCAATATAAAAATAGACGTTTTTTTACAAGAACGGAGACACCTAAGATAATTTTAATAATTTATAATGATTATGTTATTTCTTAACCGCAGATTATTAATATGAATTATTTTGATACACTTAACAACTTTACTTTTTTTTTAATACTTATTTTACCATTACTGATACAAAATCCTTCATAAATATCGATGTGTTATTTTACACTAATAAGTTTCAAATTCTTAATTTATTGAACTCATCAAATCCTACGAGATCTTCCTAACATTATCTTATAATTTTACTTCTCTAGAACCTTTGTGCTAACAAATCTATGGAGTTGTTATCATATACAATTAAATTTAAGATATCTCAATTAATTTTTAATTGTTAACTTATCTATCAAAATTTGAAATTAATTTAATATCTTCAAAAGTTCAACTCAACTTAAAATTTAAAAATAAATAATATTATTCGTGGATTGAATTAACTGATATTTATAATCATAAATATATATTTTGAATTAATAAGAAAATATGAGCTATAATAGACATGACGTAAAATACTATTCAAAAACATAAAAAAAACATAATTAATTTATTTTGAAGCAAATGTAATACACCAATAAGTCAATTTTAAAGATATAAGATAAGGAAGTGAAACAACTTTAATAATATTTTGAAACTGAGCCCAATTTATGGAATAGTATAAACAAATTAATAAATTCATTAAGTTTTTTAATGCAAAGTGAAAAACATATTTATAATAACAATCTATATTTTTAGTCATAAAATAGAATATAAATTAAGGTAGTTAAGAAAATAATTATACAGTAAAATCATATCGAATTTATTTTGTATTTACTTACAATGTACTTCATCTATGTATTTTAAAAGTTATTTTGAAAATAAAACTTATACTCTTATATATTAGTTCATATATCCTTTCAAATTTTATGATACTAGCATTTAGAAATAAAAAATACTAAAATTTTGTAATTTGAAAATTTCTCTAAATTGTTTTCTATGCACTTTCAAATCGAAATTTACGGTCTATTATTTCTTTTCTTTTGTATCTATTTTTGAACTTTTATTATTACTCATTTTAGAGCTCTTAAAGGAGAGGCCTTTCGCTGACCTTTCGGCCTCACATTGAATTTGTCTACACGTCAGACTCTAAAATTGTCACATCATCCAACCTTTACAAAAATTAAAGCAATAGATATCACCTTAATCTTTTACTACATCGTAAGCTATCATATATTTCTTATATTTCATATCTTTAAGCAAATAAAAAATAGGTATATATTGAGGCAATCATTTTACATATATTTAATATATTAATATTTGTTAGCAAAGATCTTAATTAACAATTATTGATGGAGATATTTGGAATCAAATTTAGAAATTGCATATATTTGTTTAAAAGATCTTAATATTTGTAGTATAATTTACAACTATATCACATCTCTCAATTTAATATTGTTGATAAAAAAAACTATGTTAATTTAAATTTAAAAAGTTGTGATTTATTTTTTTATTTTTTTTTCAAAAAGAGGGTATAAAACTCAAGTAAATACTAAAGAGCTAAGAAAAAATTCCCTAAAAGGATATTAGTATATTTTGAAATCTATGAGGAGGCTCATCAAAATCAATATAATCTATATACATATTAAATTCATCATCTTTCGAGTCACCAGAACACTTTTCGACCCACTTTATTTATGTGTAAGAGTATGTTTTTTTTTAAAATTTGTTATTATATCAAATTACATAGAAATTTTTTAATAAATAAATCTTAACAAAATCCGTGCCAACAAATTATAACAAAATGACTTTTTACTTACATTGTAATATTATTTATTTAATTAAGCAAAATATTTTGATTTGTGATCAGTGCTATTTTGTAGCACATTTCTAGGGATTATTACCAGGTTTGAGGCGCCATTTGGTGGGATTTTATGCACAATTAGAGATTATGGAGTTGGAGCAGAGAAGTGTGGTTTTGGTGGTCTGGAGGAGCTTATTGGAGACATCCAGAAGAAGAGAAATTGACCACCTGAGGAGACAAGCAAGATCCATGAAGAAACCACGTGAGAAGGCGGTGAAGTGAAGAAACCGCGACCAAGCCGCGGGGAGCAGAAGGCCGCGACAAGATTTCCGAAGGAGATGGGCGATAGCGAGGAGGCCGCGCCCGTGGCCCGAAGGCCGCGCCCGCGACCGAATTATCGGAAATTAATTATGCACTTCGAGAGCAAACCGCGACCGCGGCCAAAAGGCCGCGACCGCGGCCAAAAGCGGGAGTCAGCCCGACGCGCTCCGAACTTCTGTTTTCTTTTTCTGTTTTTCCTTTTTCGTTGTTTTATTTAATTCCGAATATTAGTATTTTTCCTTTTTAGGGATGATGTTTGTGATCTTGGGCTTTAGGTTAACTTATTTAACTTAACTCTCACAGCCTCCATTCGGGATCCCACATAGATGAACCCCGGATTATGTATGTTCAGTATTCAGAGTTTTTCCCTTTCAACAATTATGTCTTTCAGTACTATGAGTAGCTAAGCACCCATTGCTTAGCCCGACATGTGAAGCTTTTTCTATGGTTTGATTGCGAGGTTAATTCTCTATTTCCTATTTCCTTTGGGTTTATATCTTTCTTCTTGCACTTATTCATATGGATTGTTATTGATTTGACTAGACTGATCACCTAGTTAGGTTTAGTAATTATCTATTGCTAGGATTTGGAATTGACCGGTCGGTGATTCCTTATCTAGAGTAGCATCCATAATGATCTAGGACTGGTAGGACTAGATTATTATGAAAGAAGATTGATTGCATGTTAAATTATTACGGGTTGTGATTATTTGACATGTATCCTGGTTTGATCCTATGCCCAATGCTATTATTGTTCTAAATCTTGATTGTTTCTTGTGCGTTCAATAATAAGAGTTGCTAGGACTGGTAGGACTAGTAACTATACAAGATAGGGATAGGAATAAACAAAGGAAAGGAATAGAGAGAACCTAGGACCAATCTACCATAGGAAAAGTGGATCTTGTTTGGCTAAGTGTTTTTCCCACATTTGATTACACTATTTGCTTATTTGCTTTGTTTACTTTCTTGATTACAAAACCAACCAAAAACTCCCCCCTCTTGTTACTATTGCATGCGAACAACACATAGATTAATCCATTCCTCCATGTGGATTCGATCCTTACTTGCCCTAACTACTTGTTTAGGTTTGTCTAGGTTTATTTTGATTTAGTGGTATACGACAATCACTTGTCAAAATTGACATCGTTGCCGGGGAGTGCAAGTGTTGATTTTTCTGTGTGTTTGTGTGTGTGTGTGTTCCTTTGGTGTGGATCTAACTTATGGTCCACACCCGTGCTACTAACTCCCCTCTACTTGGTGTTGATTCAGAGATTGAGAGGACTCTTTCCCAGGGTCGCAGAGTAAATCGTGCTTTGGTTTTTGATAATCCTGTGTTCGAGATGGCTGAAGAAGAACAGACGTTGAGGCAGTTGACTGCGCCCAACCTGCAGCAGCAACCGCTGGCTGTGCGGTTTCCTGAGTTGGCTGAGGGCGTAAATTTCGAGTTGAAGTCTGGATTAATCCACTTACTCCCCCACTTCCATGGGATGAGTGGTGAAGACCCCAATAAGCATCTTGCTGAGTTTCATTCGGTGTGTAGCAGTATGAAGCCGAAGAATGTGACTGAGGACCAGATTAAGCTGAGGGCCTTTCCTTTTTCACTGAAGGATGTGGCCAATGACTGGTTCTACTATCTAACTCCAGGGAGCATTGACACATGGGTCAAGATGAAGAAAGCCTTCCTGGAGAAGTACTTTCCGGCTACAAAACTGAACAGCCTGAAGCGAGCTATCAGCAACATCGAGCAGCAGTATGGTGAATCGCTCTACGAGTATTACGAGCGGTTCAAGAAGATGATATCCATCTGCCCCTTCCACGGCTATTCTGAGCAGGACCTCGTACTTTATTTATACGGTGGTCTTCTTGATGAAGAGAGAAGGATGGTGAACGCTGCTTGTGGAGGGAACATCCTTAACAAGACTCTTGCTACAGCTTTTGAGACCTTCTTTGAGCTATCTGAGGGCTCAAGACAGTTCAGTAAAATGGCGGGCGCCCAATCCGTGAAAGCTGCAGAGTCTCAGCCCAATTCTACTCTTCTTGCTGAAGTGGCTGAGATGAAGGAGATGATGAAAAGATGCATGATGAGAGGTGGCTTACAGCAAGTCAAATCATGTGGGATATGCTATGAGAATACACATCCAACTGATGCATGTCCCACCCTACAAGAACCAACTGCTGAGGTAAACGCTATTGGCGGATATGGCCCTCAAAGGCCAAAATATGACCCGTACTCCAGCACCTACAATCCCGGGTGGAGAGATCACCCAAATTTGAGGTACGGGAACCAGCAGAACACTCATCAGGGGCAGGAGACCCAAGACTATCAGCAGAGGCCCCCACAGTTTCTCCAGCGTCCGTAACAATACCAGCAGCCTGGGGGTCAGCAACAATTTAGAGCTCCTTATGAACAAAGACCCCAGGGCCAGAGTTCCAGTGTCTCTACATCCGTCGACGACCAGATAAAAGCTCTCAACCAAGGCATACTATTAATGTCAAATGCTATGGTCCAAACAAATAAAGAGATGGGAGCACATATCCAAGCGCTAGCAAATACGGTGGCCCAGAATCAGCAGGAACATAAATCCAGTATTCAAAACCTGGAGAAGCAGATGGGTCAACTGTCTATGGCGGTGAGCAGGCTAGAGGCTCGTGCGTCGGGGAAACTACCCTCTCAAACGGTAGTCAACCCGAAGGAGAATGTGTGTGCCATGATGCTGAGAAGTGGTGCTGAGATAGAGGCCAGGAAGGCTGCTGAGAAGGAGGTCCAGGTGACCAAGGAGGAAAGCCACCAAGAAAACGAGGTCGAAGGCGAGTTCGGCAAGGGAGAGAAGGAGCCGCGACCGCGGCACGAAGGCCGCGACCGCGGCCTATTTGCTGAGAAGATTTCTGAAGTTCTGAAGCAACCGCGACCGCGGTCCCCAAACCGCGGCCGCGGCTAGGCCCCTGTGTACGTGGACGACTACGTACGACCTGATTTTCCTCCCCTCTTCTCCGAGAAGCCTCCCGCGCCATTCCCAGAGGCTCTAGCGGACACCAGGAAGCCTGCCAGGGATAAGGATATGTTCGACTGGGTGAGCAACTGCGAGGTAAATGTCCATTTGCTTAAACTTTTGACTAGTGTCCCTCGTTATGCTAAATTTTTGAAGGAGATCTGCACACAAAAGAGGAAGCGCTCAGTGAAGGAGAAGAAGAAGGTGGTGGTGAGTGAGAACGTGTCCGCTATACTGCAAAAGCGGATACCCAAGAAGGCAGATGATCCAGGGATGTTCACCATTCCCTGCAAGATTGGAGGTACCCTGTTCGACAGGGCATTACTTGACTTGGGTGCCTCCATCAATGTGCTGCCACTCGCTCACTATGAGTCCTTAGACGTGGGGCCACTTGAGAAGACGGGGATTGTCATCCAACTGGCGGACAATTCAATTGTCAATCCAAAGGGAATTCTACAGGATGTGCTGGTACAGGTGGACCACTTAGTGTTCCCTGTAGACTTCTTCGTCATGGACACTGGGCAAGACAAGGATTCACTTGTGATGCTGGGAAGGCCGTTTATGAACACGGCCAGTACAAAGATTGATGTGAGTAGCGGTTCGCTCACAATGGAGTTTGATGGGGAGACGGTCAGGTTCAGCATAGACGACCATAAGAGACACCCTCCTGATGGGGACCCTGAGCGCTCATTGGAGGTGAGCGAACCAAGTTGAGGACGAGGAAGCGGTATGTCATGCCATGACAATAACTAAGGCTCTGTCCGGGAGGCAACCCGAGGTATGTATTATTTTCTTTGCTTTTCTTTCTTTATTTTTGCATTAGTTTTGTTTGTTTTTGCCTTGTTTTTGTTTTTGTTTCCGACTAACCTGCAGGAAAGAGACCCATGCTTATTGAAGAAGGTAATTACCACCATTGTAAGTCTCTCATGTCCCTGCACTAGTCAACCCCCCGAAAAAACCTTAAACGGGGGGCAAAAAAAAAAATGAAAAAAAACGAAAAAAGAAGAAGTTGTACGAGTACGAGCTGTCCAGTATTACCATGGAGAGGGGTGCGCATGTTGCCAACAGAGTAAATTTTCGCTACACAATTTATTGGCAACGATGGCGGCCCCACAGTCGACAGCCGCGAAGGAAGACCACTCATGGCCCACACCACGATCATATTTGGGCCCATTTTTTGTGGTATTTGAAGGCCGTGCAACCCCATCATCATTGGTTTACCACTACTCACCAAGTGGTACATTTTGGTTGCACGGTAGGAGAAGATGCTGGAGTTGATGATGACACCCACCCAACACCAGCGATCGGTGCATATTATGCGGACTGCCAGCAACAACGGAAGTGTCCAAGCCAACTCGACGACATTTGTGAGCTTATTCCTTCTTTTCCCTATGCTTATATTCTTTTGTCTTTCATTACATTGAGGACAATGCAATGTTTAAGCATGGGGGAGGGTTTTATATTTCTATGTCGCTGAGGAGAAGAAAAAAAAAAAAGAGCCACAAAATTTGAAAAAGGCTAAAATTAAAATCCTGGGATAGGTGGAAAACCCAAAAGGACGGCCTAGGTAATAAGTAGGTGGCTTGGACCAGCATTAGGCTGGGGTAATAAGAGGTCAAGAGTGATGTGAGCATACTGTGAGCCCATCTATGAAAAATGAAATGAGTGGCTTGGTGAAAACCCGAAAGGGCGCCTTGGCAAAATAAGCGAAAAGAAGAAGAACGATTTCTAGGAATCCCTATTTTACTTGGCGAGGCGTCATAAGAAGAAGAGTCATAAGGAGGTTTCGGGTAGGTCACTCTGGAGGAATAAGAAGATAGATGGGAGATAGGATTAGAATTTTTTTCCACTCTATGGTGTTTGAGATAAGCTTGGGGGAAGTACTCTGCTTTCCTTTTAGCTTGACTGTGTGGGGTGTTGATTTGATGTTGTAGTTATTGTGCTGAGCTTATTTTGTATGGTTGCCTGGAGTTTATTGTTTGGTGTAATTCTTAGAGGTTGAGTTTTCTATGCTTCCTGAAGCCTTGGGGATTTGATTGGAGGAGTAGGTTTACTTTAGCTTACTCGAGGACGAGCAAGGTTTAAACATGGGGGATTTGATCAGTGTTATTTTATAGCACATTTCTAGGGATTATTACCAGGTTTGAGGCGCCATTTGGTGGGATTTTATGCACAGTTGGAGATTATGGAGTTGGAGCAGAGAAGTGTGGTTTTGGTGGTCTGGAGGAGCTTATTGGAGACATCCAGAAGAAGAGAAATTGACCACCTGAGGAGACAAGCAAGATCCATGAAGAAACCACGTGAGAAGGCGGTGAAGTGAAGAAACCGTGACCAAGCCGCGAGGAGCAGAAGGCCGCGACAAGATTTCCGAAGGAGATGGGCGATAGCGAGGAGGCCGCGCCCGTGGCCCGAAGGCCGCGCCCGTGGCCGAATTATCGGAAATTAATTATGCACTTCGATAGCAAACCGCGACCGTAGCCATCAGCGGGAGTCAGCCCGACGCGCTCCGAACTTCTGTTTTCTTTTTCTGTTTTTCCTTTTTCGTTGTTTTATTTAATTCCAAATATTAGTATTTTTCCTTTTTAGGGATGATGTTTGTGATCTTGGGCTTTAGGTTAACTTATTTAACCTAACTCTCACAGCCTCCATTCGGGATCCCACATAGATGAACCCCGGATTATCGTATGTTCAGTATTCAGAGTTTTTCCCTTTCAACAATTATGTCTTTCAGTACTATGAGTAGCTAAGCACCCATTGCTTAGCCCGGCATGTGAAGCTTTTTCTATGGTTTGATTGCGAGGTTAATTCTCTATTTCCTATTTCCTTTGGGTTTATATCTTTCTTCTTGCACTTATTCATATGGATTGTTATTGATTTGACTAGACTGATCACCTAGTTAGGTTTAGTAATTATCTATTGCTAGGATTTGGAATTGACCGGTCGGTGATTCCTTATCTAGAGTAGCATCCATAATGATCTAGGACTGGTAGGACTAGATTATTATGAAAGAAGATTGATTGCATGTTAAATTATTGCGGGTTGTGATTATTTGACATGTATCCTGGTTTGATCTTATGCCCAATGCTATTATTGTTCTAAATCTTGATTGTTTCTTGTGCATTCAATAATAAGAGTTGCTAGGACTGGTAGGACTAGTAACTATACAAGAATAGGGACATGAATAAACAAAGGAATGGAATAGAGAGAACCTAGGACCAATCTACCATAGGAAAAGTGGATCTTGTTTGGCTAAGTGTTTTTCCCACATTTGATTACACTATTTGCTTATTTGCTTTGTTTACTTTCTTGATTACAAAACCAACCAAAAACTCCCCCCTCTTGTTACTATTGCATGCGAACAACACATAGATTAATCCCTTCCTCCCTGTGGATTTGATCCTTACTTGCCCTAACTACTTGTTTAGGTTTGTCTAGGTTTATTTTGATTTAGTGGTATACGACAATTGCTTGTGTCAATTTGATTAGTTGAGATCTCATTATTAATTATTAATACATTACTATTTAATTAGCTTTTTTATACGACTACAATTTCACGCTCTTTATCAAGTCATATGCCGAGCTTCAAATAACGTTATGGAAATTAAATTTTGCGCGTTCAAATAAATTTAAACCAAGCTAACTATAAAATAACTTAAACAATATTGTTCAATTTTTCTTCATTTTACTAATATTATGAGTATATGATTAATATTTTTTAATAAAATATATACAAATTTTGTATGGTTTATATTAATATAATATAATTTTATTAGATATATACGTAAAATTAATATTATAACTATATTAAAATAACACTTTAATAGAAATATGCCGTGCCATGCACGGGTTATGGACTAGTTCCTCTAAAATCTAGAGCTTTTCTTTCCCAAACCACCGCGTTGGTGTTTAGTAGTCCAACTTCAATGGTTTTTTTTTTGATAAGGTAAGAATTCGAGTTACCGACATAAAATGTCGGACAACTCGAGAGGCCGATAAATCGGCAACTGGAAAAATCAGTTAAGAACAACATAGACAAGCAAAAGGAAGTACAATAAAGCAAAAGCGAGCTATAAGACCAGGGAGAGAAGTGAGTCCAACACAAAAACAGTGCCACCAGACGACGGGTCAAACAGGAAAAACAATCCTAGGAAGTGTTGAAAGGACAATCATGACGTTGCCCCCACTCATGATGGGGGATCTTCAGGAGTCTCGACCACCCTGACGTTGCCTTTTGGATCTTCAGGAGCCTCAACACAACCGCGACCACAACTGGAACAACTCGATCTCCACCCTCAATCAGCTCAAAAAAGCAAAGAAGCACCACACACAAGCTTGCACACAAAACACAGTTTATTGTTTTGACTTTAATTGTTTATAAAATAGGTGGTGTCAAGATAGAGGACGTACCCCTAAAACTTGAAACCTAGTTTATTCAAAGTATAGTTTTACTGTTTAATTATCCTTTATGGGATACAAGTTTGTAGTCGAGATTAGGGAGTTTGTTGCATGGAGATCCATTTTGTTATTGTATTGGTCCTTATTAAATTTGAATTTGGCCTTTCAATGAAAAGGGCCGATTCAACTTAAACTAAAGAGTTGGAGTAGTCATTTCGGGTGTTAAGGCGTGCTGAACCAAAATCAAACGGGTCCCACTAATTTTGCTCGGTTTTGTGTGTTTTTTCCTAGCTTGTTGTGCAAGCTGTCATAAGAGTTGGTCAACTTGTACTACTTGCTAGTCTTACACGAAAAGGAGTTTTATTTATTTTTAATATTTTTTCAGTCCCATTTCAAAGCTTCCATGGACAACATAGAAGAAGAAACATGGGATAAGGAATTTGCTTTGCCAGAAGAAGGAACATGGGCGGAGGAGCCGGCGAAGGTGGTCGGAGGAGTCGGAGTACGATGGTTTATTTTCTCCAAATTGGTTTATTTTTGACAGAGAGTAGTACGATGGTAGTCGGAGGAGCCGGCGAATGTTCACGATGGGGTCGGTTGTGGTTGAGGCTCGACGAGTATACAACGTCGACGGAAACATGTGGAGCGGTCTGATTGGCTCCAGGATTTCCAGATCTGGCTACAAGAGTTCCAGATCTGATGTTGTACCTTCAATATGGCTTGTGCTTGTCAAGCCAGCTTGAACAAGTTGGAGGATCTAGGCTTCGATTTGGTCAGATCTATACGGATCACGTTGGGTATGACCGGATAGAAATCCAGGGACGAAAAGTGGCTCGAGATTGAAAGTTGTGGGTCGATTGTGGCTCATATATAGGAGGCATGGATTATCATGATTCAATCGAAAGGTTTGGGTATGGTCAAAATTTTCAATTCTTCCTTCATTTAATATTGTGTGAATGACTTGTTTGTTCAAAACTTGCAAGCAAGCGCAGAACCGAGGTGGGTCAGGCTCTCAAAGATTGTTTCTATAATACCCCTCATTTTTAGTAAGGGCATTTTTGTAATTTTTCCAAACACTCGTACTGAAGTCGAATTAATTTCAGAGAAGTTCAGACATTCTGTTAAATGCTTGATCTCTGTAATAATTCCATGAGTGGAATAAAATACATTCGACGTATTTTTGGTGTTTAGAATATTTGTTCGGATACGAATATATTTAATCCGGGGTTAAAACCCATACCCATTATTCTTCCCGGGCAAAAGTGGGCAAAAGGCACAAGATTGGCCTTGACCGCACCCGCGGTCATACCCACCGCACCCGGGGTCAGAAAGTGGCCTTCACCGCACCCCGCGGTGAGACCCACCGCACCCACGCCGTCATGATTACCTTTTCTTCCCCGCCGAACTTCGCCTGAGTTGCTTGCCGATCTTGTCGGAGCTGAAGCGGTGGCGGTGGGGGAGCCAGCTGGAGCTCCTTGCTTGGCCTATATAAGGAGGGGACTTGGAGGAGGAAGGCATCCCAAGCTCTCTCTCTCAAATCTCTCTCTCATTCCATTGTCGCCGGAGTTGCAAGCTTTCGCCGGAGTTCTTCAAGATCATCGCCGGAGCTACCATAGGAGGAGGAGGTGCTTTCAAGGTGGTCCTTTGGAAGTCCAAGGAATCCAGAAGTCAGAGCCACCACGAGTCGAACCCCCGTCGTCTTCCCCGATGAGTTTTCGTCGTCGTCGTCGTCTCGCCGCTGTCGCTTGACCGCACCCGCGGTCAAGGCCGCCGCACCCGCGGTGTGCCTAGGCACTCGTGGTTGTGGCTTAGGCTTTGTGATCTCGATTAGGACTTTCGTTCCTTCGATTTCGTTCATCTTTCTTTAGATTTGTATATTTTATTATCGAATCTAACTTAGGGTTTCGTTATGGGTCGCTCCATAGGGATATGAAATCCGAGTTCTGTCCTCGTTCCGGACCCGGAAACCCATTGTCTTTGAGCTTCGTTGAGCTTCGTCTAATCTAAAGCAAGTGTCGATTTGTTCTTGCTGATCATTCCATATTTCTATTAATTATCAATTGTTTAATTGTTAATTAAATTGGGATGAATTACTGGTTTCGTCGGGAACAATTTTCTTAAAATGATAAGATTAAAATGAATATTATGATAGGTTATATATATTGCTAGAAACAACGCTATCATATCTGTTATTACCGTGATGGTATTGTTGTGGATTTTTATGCGAACTTGAAATATAGTTAGCAGTGGATTTTATGTGCACTTCAGATATAGTTAGCACGAGTATTCATAGGAGCACTGCTTACCTTGAGAGGTAGCCGTTTCTTTATAACCCGGTGGATAGGATGTTCAAGCCCTAACACCGTTTCTCTAGTCATGACTATCCCCTATCCGAATATAGGGGAGGTGCGCTTAGCCGGCGTCAAACCTTTAGGGATTTATTCCCGACTATATATCTCTATATCCTGAGGGATGAGATGATTATGATAAAAGCTTATAACGTGAATATACGTTTTGGAATTAAATAAGATAAGTGCCGTTATGCACATAATTAACGAACCTTAGGGCGAGAAGTACAACTTGGAAACTCGTCCGGGACTTCGATTAGAGTAAGTCCACCTTCCAAATCTGAATTCGCATTGTGCGGTGAGATTGGTCGTGGACCCAAATAGTCAAGTCAGTTTTAAAACGCTTGTGTGAATTATAATGTTCCCAAACATTGTCATACTTTCCGATAAGACTCAATTCGTTGGAGTCTTCTCTTCATATGTGTCCTTAAGACTCAATCTTTCAGAGTCTTCTCTTGATCATACCTTTTCGTATTTTTCAGTAGGAGTATGGTGGTTGACTATCGTCATTGACTTTTATTCGAGAAGCGATGAGTCTAACCTAATACAACTACTTAGAACCTTTCTGTTTTACCCTTGCATAGTCTTTCATTAGACTAACCAATTGGTTATATTCCCTTGCATGGTTGGCTGGTGTCATCCGTCTCATACGGCACATCAGATAAACTGTAGTTCCATGAATGCTAGAAACGACGAGGAAGGCAGATGGAATTTTAAAGAGTTTTATCAGGTTGAGATCATAGGCGTGTGATTGCTAGATCAAGACTTTTGTGTCATTTATTTTAAAAAGACTTCCGCTGTAATATATTTTGGTTGTATTTGGATTATGGATATAATTCCGAAACTTTGATTTAATCCAATACTATGACATTTCGTATTATAAATGTTGTTTTATAATTTGTATAAACTGGTTAAGCCTTGGGTGGCTTCGGATGTGGAATCTGAGGTCATTGGCGGTGATACCTTTCAAGGATATATTTGGGGGTGTTACAGATCTGGTATCAGAGCCGAAATTTTTATCGGGTTGGGTTTTAAAATGTTTTGCGGGAAACAAAACTTTTATAAACCGTTTACTCGTTTTGAAACTGAGAAATATTTTCGAAGGATATGAATTTCCAAATAAAATTTTCTTGACTAAAACGTGTCTGTTGTTCAAGTCGTGCCTTCTTTAGTCTGATATAGAAGCAAGCTTCTATATTTAGAAAGACTAAACTCTCTTCTCGTCACCCGCAGATTATGGGTGCATGCTTTTCTCTTCAGAGGGACCCGGAAGAAGCCGAGGTGGCTCCGCCATCTCCAATGAGGCTTGAGTCTCCAGTTCCCCTGCGATGCTTTGAGATCGGAGAATCTAGTAGTCCACCCGAGGAGGTGAAGACCGTACTCCCTGAGTCGGTAGTGCTAGTGTCCAATAAAACCGAGGTTCCTGTGATAGAGCCCGAAGAGGAGCCAAGGGAGGACACTGAGGATGAGGGTTATCCGTCAGAGTACGCAAGAGGGTACTACGACGATGACTTTATGATCGAGTCAATTCCCGAGGAGGATCCAGAGGAGGATCTTGAGGAGGAGGACCCCGAAGAGGACCTCGAGGATCAGGGCCACGAGTCCGATGGCTTAAAGCGCTTATTGATGGGCAACGAGGACCCGAGGATGGAATTTATCTATCCAAGTCCGGAGTTGCCACCTGAGCGAGAGTACTCGCCATTGACTCCGGCCGATTGGGAGACACTCTATGATGAGTTTGGCATCAGAAGAAGGAGTGATCCACAAAATGCATCTGAGGACTCACAGCCTATTCCTGCTCAGAGGAGGCTGAGGTTGAGCCCTGACTCGCGAGAGGCACTTCGCCTGAGTCAGATGATTTCCCCTGAAGAGCGCCGTCAGATGGATGAGGCGGTTGAGCATGCTCGAAAAAGGGCAAGGCCAAGGAATGAGCCATGTGCTCTAGGACCGAGCAGGGTGAGAAGTCCATCACCAGATTCCGATGGTAAACCCCGTTCGAAGAAGCCATGTATGAGGAGCTGTGATTACAGGAAACGTTTTAGGGCGCCATGATTGGGCCAATGCTGATTAGCAGTTTCTTTTCTTATAATTCAGTGTTCATTTTGTTAAGAACCTAAGTCTCCGAGCAATTTTGTCTTGACGCTTGGGAGATCCCTTTTGTAGAACTTATTAGCTCAGTTTGAGCTTATCAATAAAAATTACCAAGTTTGATCTATTCTAAGTGATTTTATTACATTGAGTATATTGGAATGATATTAATGTTATAAAATACTTGGAATTTGATCGGTAAACAGATGGTGAACACAAGGAACACCATTCGTGCTGGTGCTGGGCCAAACAATGACCCCAGACCAAATGTGAGGAACACTGCAAACCCTGTAGATGAACACGAGACTGCTTCTAATAACAATCCAGGGGGCAATGACCAAGCTCCGGTCAACGCTCCAATGGTATTTGATGCAGTAGCAATAGAGGCTATTCGGGGAATTGTGATGCAAGCATTCACAGACATTATGCGACCAAACGCGCCTCAGGCACAAGCTGTGCCAATTCCCCCAGCGGTTCCTAGATTTGAGGAGTCTAATATCCATGTACCCCAAGAGGAAGAGGTTAGGAATAGAGGCGACTATGGCCGAGTACTGAAGGCCATAAGCTCTATGAGGCCTGATAGCTATGATGGGAAAGGAGAGCCAGTCAGGGTGGCACATTGGTTCTCGCACATGGAGCGATTGTTCCGCAACGTTGAGTGCACTGAAGCTGAAAAGGTGCACATTGCTTCCCTTCAGCTGAAGGAAGTAGCCAGTGAATGGTGGGAAGGTACAGGTCTTGCTGATCACCCTGGTTTGAACTGGGGGATATTCAAGGCAAAGATGACAGATCGTTTCTTCTCCCGAGCTATGAGGGAAGAGAAACACAAGGAATTCCTCTATCCGAAGACGGATGGATTAAAAGTGACCGAGCTTGCGACCAAGTTCAATCATCTATTACAGTATGCTGGGCCGGAGGTGTCCAACGAAGAGCAAAATATCTGGCATTTCCACGAGTGGATGAACCCAAATATTAAGCCGTTGATGGTACGTCATGTATGCTCTACTTTGGAGCAATACGTGGACGATGCTTACAAGTTGGAAGTGACTCTGGAGGAGTCAACGAAGAAGCGCAATCGCCAGAGGTCAATGTAGAACCAGTCTCAGGCGAGTGGATTCAAGCGTCCCACGCCACCGTCTAATTTTGCCAAGTCTGGCAAAGCAAAAACGGATATGACTCATGGAGGGTCTACGCAACAGTTGGGTCAAGGCAAGAATCCGATCCAGTGCTACAATTGTGGTACACCCGGGCACAAGAGTAATGCGTGTCCGAAGGAAAATAAGATGTGCTATGGCTATGGAAAGGAGGGCCATGTACAGACGTTCTATCCGTAGAGAAGGCAGAAAGAGGCTGAATCACAACAAGGGTCTGTTAGTCAGAACAATCGACCCAGGTTTAGACCAGTGGAGGCTCCTAGTCCTTCAATGCAGACGACTGCACAAAACAAGGGGAAAGCCCCAGCTGCTTCTGGAGGTCAAGGTCAACGCCTTTACGAGATGTGTGAGGCGGATGGACCCAATGCTCCAATTGCTCAAGGTACTATATACCTTCATTCTACTTCTGTATGTATGATGTTTGATTCGGGTGCTACCCATTCCTTTATTTCGGAGAGTTGTGTCAGTAAGTTAGACTTAGTATGCAACGAGGTTTGTGAACCTTTCGTTGTAAATCTTCCTAATGGTGAACATTTGGTTGGAACCAAGCGTCTGTCAGAATTTCCGATTACCATCCAGGGTAAGAAATTCGAAGCAGATTTGATTTGTATAGCCATGGCTCCATACGATATTATTCTCGGTATGGATTGGCTGACGCGTCATGGGGCGGTAATCGATTTTAGCTCAAGGACTGTGATGGTGTCATCTGGGGGCCAGTATGTATGCAAGTTCAAGGGTCGGAATGACGCTGATAACGACAGGCTTATCAATGCGATGGCTGCGTTTAAGCTACTTCGACAAGGATGTGTCGGGTACCTGTGCTATCTGGACAAGCCCAAGAAAGATGAACCTTCAATTCCTGATATTCCGGTCATCCGTGAATTTCTGGATGTCTTTCCGGAGGAGATTCCTGGTTTACCCCCGTATCATGACGTAGAATTTACCATTGATCTCTAGCCTGGTACCGCGCCGATCTCTAAGGCACCGTACCGGATGGCTCCTCCTGAGATGCAAGAGTTGAAGAAGCAACTCGAGGATCTTCTTGAGAAAGGATATATAAGACCGAGTGCATCACCTTGGGGCGCTCCGGTCTTGTTTGTCAAGAAGAAGGATGGATCGTTCCGACTTTGTATCGACTATCGAGAGTTGAATAAAGTCACGATCAAGAATAAGTATCCGTTGTCGAGGATTGATGATATGTTGGATCAACTACAGGGAGCAAATGTCTTTTCCAAAATCGATCTGAGGTCTGGTTACCATCAGCTCAGGATTCGTGAGGAGGATATTCCGAGGACTGCGTTCCGAACGAGATATGGTCACTACGAGTTCGTAGTCATGCCATTTGGACTTACCAATGCTCCAGCAGTTTTCATGGATCTAATGCATCGATGTTTCCACCAATACTTGGATAAGTTCGTAGTGGTCTTCATCGATGACATTTTGATTTATTCCCCGAGCGTGGAAGCTCACGAGGAACATCTTCGGATTACTTTGTCAGTCCTTAGACAGAATCAGCTATATGCAAAGTTGTCTAAGTGTGACTTTTGGATCAAGGAAGTGGCTTTCTTAGGACATGTGATCAATGAGAATGGGGTTATGGTTGATCCCCAGAAGATTGAAACGGTAGCCAATTGGAAGCGGCCTCAGAATGTGAAGGAGGTGCGCAGTTTTCTAGGACTCGCTGGATATTACAGACGGTTCGTGGAGGGATTTTCTAAGATCGCTCTACCCATGACCGGTCTGCTCCGCAAAGTCCATAAGAAGTTTGTCTGGGATGACAAGTGCGAGACCAGTTTTCAAAAGCTGAAGCAATGTCTGACCTCTGCACCAGTATTAGTGCTACCGGAAGGGATTGATGGTTATGTGGTCTATAGTGATGCTTCGAAGAGTGGTTTGGGATGTGTGCTGATGCAGAGGGGCAAAGTTATTGCATACGCATCCCGACAGTTGAAGACTTATGAGGCAAACTATCCGACGCATGATCTAGAATTAGCAGCGGTAGTTTTTGCGCTGAAGATTTGGAGACACTATCTTTATGGTGTAAGGTGTCAAGTCTTCATCGGTCATAAGAGACTAAAGTACGTGTTCACTCAGAAGGAGTTGAATATGAGACAACATCGCTGGTTAGAGCTACTCAAAGACTACGATATCGAATTGATGTATCATCTGGGCAAGGCTAATGTAGTAGCCGATGCATTGAGCCGGAAGACGCCGCACGAGACTATAATGGCTCTACTTACTGCTCAGACCAAGCTGAACCAAAGGTTGTGCGAGATGAAAGTCTTGTACGATCAACATCAAGGATACCTGAGTATGCTTGAGATTCAAGCTACGCTACTTGATCAAATCAGGGAGAAGCAAGTTGATGATGTAGTCATGGTGAAGCTAAGCAGTGAAGTGATGGACGGGAAAGCTCCCGGTTTTGTGATTCAGGAAGATGGATCGCTCTGGTTTTAGGACCGGATTTGTGTGCCTAACGTTGATGGTCTTCGCCAGTTGGTGATGAAGGAGGCTCATTCGTCAGCTTATTCTGTACATCCAGGCTCTAGCAAGATATACAAAAACCTCAGAAAGAAATTCTGGTGGCCCAACATGAAGTGGGATGTAGCAGAGTTTGTGGCGAAATGCTTGACTTGTCAGAAGGTTAAGATAGAACACCGCAGACCAGGTGGTGAGTTGCTACCTCTTCCAGTGCCAGAATGGAAATGAGAGGATATTGTTATGGATTTCGTCACGGGGCTGCCAAAGACTCAAAGCCAGAAGGATGCTATATGGGTAATCATTGACAAGCTCACGAAGAGTGCTCACTTCGTGGCTATCAAGTCAACATGGGGAACCCAGAAGCTATCAGAAGTATGTTTACACGAGATTATCCGTTTGCATGGTACTCCAAAGACCATTGTATCGGATCGAGATGGCCGATTCATGTCAAGATTATGGAAAGAATTACACAAGGCCATGGGAACCGAGTTGAGATTCAGTATTGCGTTTCATCCTCAGACGGATGGACAATCTGAGAGGACCATCCAGACCTTGGAAGATATGCTAAGAGCTTGTGTACTCGATCGTCCGACTAGTTGGGAGAACAGTCTGAGTCTGATTGAGTTCACGTACAACAACAGTTGGCATGCTACCATAAAGATGGCTCCATTCGAGGCTTTGTACGGTCGAAGGTACAGATCTTCGATTTGTTGGGATGAGAATGCCGACAAGGTTCTGCTCGGACCGGAGCTAGTCGAAAGGACTGTCTCAGACATTGCTTTGATAAGACAAAGGATGTTGACCGCTCAGAGTCTACAAAAGTCTTATGCAGATCTGAAGCGCAGGAATGTCGAGTTTGAGGTTGGTGACAAAATATTTGTTAGAGTATCGCCATCAAAGGGTGTGTTTAGATTTGGTAAGCGTGGGAAGCTTAACCATCGCTACGTGAGACCATTTGAGATCCTTGATAGGGTAGGGTCTCTAGCGTATCGTTTGGCATTGCCTCCATCGGCGCATCCAGTGCATAACATGTTCCACGTATCCTTGCTAAGGAAGTACGTGCCTGATGAGTCTCATGTGCTGAGTTATGAAGACATCGAGATTCAGACAAATGGTACCTACGAGGAGATACCGGTGTGTATTCTCGAACGCCGTGAGAAGCAGTTACGGAACAAGGTGGTACCATTGGTACGTATTTTTTGGTCCAAGTCAGGAACTGAGGAGGTTACTTGGGAAACCTGGGAGACTGAGGAGGATATGCTTAGACGCTTTCCCGAGCTGTTTTCGGCCTAGTTTCGCGGTCGAAACCTTTTTAAGGGGGTAGTGTTGTAACGCCTCACTTTTTTTTAGGTTATTCGGCCAAGTTTCGGGTCGAAACTTCTTTTAAGGGGAAAGTGATGTAATACCCCTCATTTTTAGTAAGGACATTTTTGTAATTTTTCCAAACACTCGTACTGAAGTCGAATTAATTTCAGAGAAGTTCAGACATTCTGTTAAATGCTTGATCTCTGTAATAATTCCCTGAGTGGAATAAAATACATTCGACGTATTTTTGGGGTTTAGAATATTTGTTCGGATACGAATATATTTAATCCGGGGTTAAAACCCATACCCATTATTCTTCCCGGGCAAAAGTGGGCAAAAGGCACAAGATTGGCCTTGACCGCACCCGCGGTCATACACACCGCACCCCGCGGTCAGAAAGTGGCCTTCACCGTACCCCGCGGTGAGACCCACCGCACCCGCGCCTTCATGATTACCTTTTCTGCCCCGCCGAACTTCGCCTGAGCTGCTTGCCGATCTTGTTAGAGCTGAAGCGGTGGCGGTGGGGGAGCCAGCTGAAGCTCCTTGCTTGGCCTATATAAGGAGGGGACTTGGAGGAGGAAGGCATCCCAAGCTCTCTCTCTCAAATCTCTCTCTCGTTCCATTGTCGCCGGAGTTACAAGCTTTCGCCGGAGTTCTTCAAGATCATCGCCGTAGCTACCATAGGAGGAGGAGGTGCTCTCAAGGTGGTCCTTTGGAAGTCCAAAGAATCCAGAAGTCGGAGCCACCACGAGTCAAACCCCCGTCGTCTTCCCCGATGAGTTTTCATCATCGTCGTCTCGCCGATGTGGCTTGACCGCACCCGCGGTCAAGGCCGCCGCACCCGCGGTGTGCCTGGGCACTCGTGGTTGTGGCTTGGGCTTTGTGATCTCGATTAGGACTTCCGTTCCTTCGATTTCGTTCGTCTTTCTTTAGATTCGTATATTTTATTATCGAATCTAACTTAGGGTTTCGTTCTGGGTCGTTCCGTAGGGATCTGAAATCCGAGTTTTGTCCTCGTTTCGGACCCAGAAACCCGTTGTCTTTGAGCTTCATTGAGCTTCGTCTAATCTAAGGCAAGTGTCGGTTCGCTCTTGCTGATCATTCCATATTTCTATTAATTATCAATTGTTTAATTGTTAATTAAATTGGGATGAATTACTGGTTTCGTTGGGAACAGTTTTCTTAAAATGATAAGATTAAAATGAATATTATGATAGGTTGTATATATTGCTAGAAACAACGCTATCATATCTGTTATTACCGTGATGGTATTATTGTGGATTTTTATGCGAACTTGAAATATAGTTAGCAGTGGATTTTATGTGCACTTGAGATATAGTTAGCACGAGTATTCGTAGGAGCGCTGCTTACCTTGAGAGGTAGCCGTTTCTTTATAACCCGGTGGATAGGATGTTCAAGCCCTAACACCGTTTCTCTAGTCATGACTATCCCCTATCCGAATATAGGGGAGGTGCGCTTAGCCGGCGTCAAACCTTGAGGGATTTATTCCCGACTATATATCTCTATATCCTGAGGGATGAGATGATTATGATAAAAGCTTATAACGTGAATATATGTTTTGGAATTAAATAAGACAAGTGCCGTTATGCACATAACTAATGAACCTTAGGGCGAGAAGTACAACTTGGAAACTCGTCCGGGACTTCGATTAGAGTAAGTCCACCTTCCAAATCTGAATTCGCATTGTGCGGTGAGGTTGGTCGTGGACCCAAATAGTCAAGTCAGTTTTAAAACGCTTGTGTGAATTATAATGTTCCCAAACATTGTCATACTTTCCGATAAGACTCAATTCGTTGGAGTCTTCTCTTCATATGTGTCCTTAAGACTCAATTTTTCAGAGTCTTCTCTTGATCATACCTTTTCGTATTTTTCAGTAGGAGTATGGTGGTTGACTATCGTCATCGACTTTTATTCGAGAAGCGATGAGTCTAACCTAATACGACTACTTAGAACCTTTATGTTTTACCCTTGCATAGTCTTTCATTAGACTAACCAACCGGTTATATTCCCTTGCATGGTTGGCTGGTGTCATCCGTCTCATACGGCACATCAGATAAACTGCAGTTCCATGAAGGCTAGAAACGACGAGGAAGGCATATGGAATTTTAAAGAGTTTTATCAGGTTGAGATCCTAGGCGTGTGATCGCTAGATCAAGACTTTTGTGTCATTTATTTTAAAAAGACTTCCGTTGTAATATATTTTGGTTGTATTTGGATTATGGATATAATTCCGAAACTTTGATTTAATCCAATACTATGATATTTCATATTATAAATGTTGTTTTATGATTTGTATAAACTGGTTAAGCCTTGGGTGACTTCGGATGTGGAATCTGAGGTCACTGGCGGTGATACCTTTCAAGGATATATTTGGGGGTGTTACAGATCTGGTATCAGAGCCGGAATTTTTTTCGGGTTGGGTTTTAAAATGTTTTGCGGGAAACAAAACTTTTATAAACCGTTTACTCGTTTTAAAACTGAGAAATATTTTCGAAGGCTCTGAATTTCCAAATAAAATTTTCTTGACTAAAACGTGTCTGTTGTTCAAGTCGTTCCTTCTTTAGTCTGATATAGAAGCAAACTTCTATATGTTTAAGTTTGTTTCCAGTAATATTTTGATATTGTTTGGTAGTAGTAGTAGTTGTTATTGATGTTGTTAGTGGTGGTGATGGATAGGTGGTAGTGGTGGTGGAGGTGTGCTGGTGGTGGTAGATTGGTGTTTTTGGTTTATTGTTGATGGGGGTTGTTTTTGGGGTTTTTTTTTGATTAACTTCAATGGTATTTGAAAATATCGTTGTCCCATAGAACGCGGGAGATGAAGGGATGCGATGGAGGGGGGAGAAACATCTAATATATTTCGTAAAATTACTAAATGATGATTTACGTTATCAGGGGGTTTTCAATTGCTTATGGCTCTTGACGTATATTGACACATCACACATAGGGGCGTATTTTTAATTTTCGTTTTTTTTCAATCACATGAACACAATGTATAATTATACTTGGGTTTTACTAATTTTATATTAGAGGTTTACCAATTATAATTATGTTCACAATGCGTTATTTTCCATTTGTCTCGAACACATTTCCTCCTTAACACAATGTATTAAGATACTTAGATCACAAACTTTATATAAGAGAATTCTAAACTTATACTTAGGTTCACAATACATTATTAAGATACATGTTTGCTTTGTTTATTAAATGTGAACATTTTGTATGTTAAGTATGAATCTGTAGTGTACTACATAGGAACCTCTAGTGTATTAACTACGAACCTCAAGCATGATTTATAATTAGGGGTAAATGCATAAAATCATCCCTTATTTGCACTTATTTGTAACAAATTACCATTTATAAAAAAGTTTGCACTAAACCATCCTTTATTCATAATTTGTTGCAAACAACCACTCCAACCCTTATTTTATCAAATAATTCAATTTAGCTATAATTTTAGTTCATAGTTTATCCACTTAAACAATTATGCAAATACAATGTAAAATATATACACATTTAGGCAATAAAATTATACACTTTAAAACACATATATATTTGCATAAATTCCTCTAGTTTATAAATTTTGTCCTAAATCCGCGTATATATTTTACGCCGTATGTGAATCGTTCACACGAGAGTGACTGTTATCACATGATCCATTCCACAATTTTAATTATATTAATATTCTCTACTTAAAAGGTAAATATGACTTAATTAGAATTTAATAATATTATTATTTTTACATCATCAAAATCGTAAAGAGAATGAATAAAAAAATAAAAAATAATCACACGGACCATAATCGAGACCAAAGTGGTTTGGACCAAATCGTAACTAGAACGAAGTGGATTATTTTGGTTCGGTCTTCGGTCTAGGTTTTGGAAGAATTTTGGATCAATTACAATTTGCACCGATGACATCCCTTAATTTGGGGTGTACATTTATCTTGTTTGGATGAAAGTACACAAAACATAATAAAAAACAAATAAAAATGATAAGTTTTAGCGTTGTGCATCTGGTCCAGACCGGACCGGAATTTTTACAATTCTTGGACCGGAGACAGGACCAGAATAGACCGATAAACGTTTTTTTTATATAAATTAAAAGTTTAATTATTTTTCCTATTTTTATAACTATTGTGTATAATATTAGACAATATATTTTGTTATTAATTTATATTCATAGTAGAAACTAATTTTTAATTAGTGTTATGAGACATAATAAGACATTAATATCTAAAATAAAATTAAAAACAATAAAAAACCATTCCATCCGGTCCGGACCGGAAACCGGTCGGTTTTGGACCGGACCGGACCGGAATTTTAGAAATATCTGGACCGGGGACCGGACCTTAATTCGCCCGGTCCGGGCATTTGTAATAACCCTCAATTTTAGCAGGGGAGTTTGGGATGATGAAATTGTGTGAGAACAATTAATTAAGTGTTTAAGGATTTATGTGTGAATAACAAACTCAGTCGGTAAAAGTTTGTTTTGATTTTTTTTTTGGATCAACAGTACGGGGATGACGTAAGTGTATGGATTTATGGACTTGATGAAAAAGTGATCTATGTCTATTAAGGTGATCATATGACACGTTTCAGGTAAACAAAGTGGTTGATTATGGTCGTGTAAAACGAATTATTAAGATCATGTTTGGGCAAAAACATGAATAAGATGTTACGCGGTTAATTGTAAAAAGATTAAGGAATCTTAAAAGTCTTATGTTAGAGCTTGATTAATGGAAAGATTTTGGGTTAAGAAATGGCATAAGGGCCAAATTTAATTAAGGTAAATAATAAAATAGATGAGATGCATATGTAAGGAGTAAGACGGTATGACAATTGGGGGTACTAAGTTAGGTTATAAGGAGATAAGGTATGAACTTTGAGAGTCGTTTATAAAGAGAAAAAGTGTGTTCTCAAGCTTTAGGTGTATTAAGATCGTGTGATGATTGTGGATACTATGATTCTAAGGTAATCATGACCTTGTGAGTATATTAAGAGTTGGCACATGAGTTAATATATGGAAGCAAGACATATGAGGGATGTCATGGTTGAGGAAACATATCGACTTTCCTAGGATTAAATTTGAGTACGAAATAATTGAGGATACTAAACTCAAGTAGCGAGGTTGGTGTGTAAATCGATCCTTCTAACTTGGTAGTGTTAGTTTCGGGGTCGAAACTATTTTTAAGGGGGTAGTAATGTAATAACCCTCAATTTTAGTAGGGGTATTTGTGTAAATTTCCCAACTTTCGTTTTGTAAGCAAGACGTGTTAGGCATGTTCGAGACCTCTGTAAGAACCATTTGAATGTGATGATATACATTTAATGACATATATGGATTCTAATCATTGGAGGGTTGCTAAAATCGGAATTAGCAAGACCCGCGATCGCAGCTCTCTGCTTCGTCTTCTTCCTCCTCTTTCCCGAACGTCGACGATCGGCATTTCCCACGTTAAGCCGAGCGGCGGGAGTTGGATTGGTTGGCCTCCTCTGCATTGAGTGCGGAGCTCCATTTATGGACCTATAAATAGGGCTCAGATCCACCATTCTCCTCCACCATCCTCATTCCTCTCTTCCTCTCGTTAGTTGCATTGTTGTGGTGTTTGTCGTCGAAATTGTCGTCGCCGGAAGCCGAGGTCGTCTCCGTTGTGAAGTTTCTGGAGTGGTGGTAGTGCGCAAGTGTCCAGAAAGCAAAGATTCGTGCCTCATCGTCGTCGGTAAGGCTCCGAGGCTCGATCTAAGCTCGTGTCGGGATGGAGGCCTACGACTGCGGCTCTATCTACCGCGACCGTGGCTGGGCAGAGGCCCGCGATCTCGGCCAAGGCTGGCCCGCGATCGCGGCCGCGGCTTTGCTCAGCAAGCCGCGATCGCGGCTATGCTAACCGCGACCGCGGCACTGCCTCTTTCCTTCGTTTTGTTTCGTCTTTTCGTTCCTTCGTACCCGTAACTAATTAGGGTTTTGTTTCGTCGGTGTTGGATTGTGCTCGTCTCCATGGCTGATTGTACGGATTGAGATCCGACCCTACTGAATGATGATAAATTCCAACGAGAATTTTAGTAGGCAGCCGTGCACAAGTTCAAGTTCCGGATTTCGGACCCAACTCTTCGTTCGTCCAGACTAAGGCAAGTGGCGGTTCGCTCTTGTTGATTTATTCCATATTCTTCTTGATTATCAATTACTTAATTGTTTAATTAAGTTGGAATAAAGTTGTTGATTTGTGTTTGGGAACTTAAACGATAAAATGTTGTGTTAAAAATATGAATTTATAATAGGTTGTATATATTGCTAGAAACAACATTATTATATATTATTCTATATGACATTACCATAAAGTGATAAATGGATTTTGGTGTGGATTTATATGTGGACTTACATGCTTAGTTAGCACGAGTATTCGTAGAAATGCTATGTACCTTACGAGGTCTAGTCGTTTCTTTATAACAAGTATTAGGAGATTGTTGCCCTAGTACTCCTTGTCATGACCGTATCCTTATTCGGATATAAGTGGTAGGTGCACTTAGCTAGTGCCAACATTCGGGATTAATCCCAAAGATATCTCTCGTATCGAGATGATGTGAATTAAAAGCCTTAACGTGAATGTACGTTTTGAAAGTAAATAAGATAAGTGCTTTTGCGCACATAATTAATATCCCCTCGGGCGAGAAGTACAACGTGGAACCCGCCCGAACTCTTGTTAGAGTAAGTCCTCTTTCCAATCTGAATTCGCATTACGCGGTGAGGTTGGTCGTGGGCCCAAATAATCAAGGTCGTTTTTATAAACTTGTGTGAAAACTTAACGTTCCCAAACAATTGCATACGTTACGTTTCCTATAAGACTCGATTCCATTGGAGTCTTCTTTTCGATGCATATCTTCTTCTATCATTTCGTGAAAGTTCCGGGTTATGTATCGTTCCTTCGGTTATTATTCGAGGGACAATGATAGTAAACGGTTACGATCACTAGAACCATTATGCTTGTACCCTTGCATAGTCTTTCATTAGACTAACCAACCAGATTTTATTCCTTGCATGGTTGGCTGGTGTCATCCGTCCTATACGGCACATCAATGGTTGGTCCACGGCGATTTGAAGTAACCAATCGAAGAGAAGGCTTGCAGTTGAAGTTTGCGTTTTAAGAAGTAATATTTCCAAGGCATGTATGTTTAATTTGAAATAACGGTAATACATAGTCATGTAATTAGGACTACTTTAAAAGAGTCTTCCGTTATAATTTAAAAGTCTTCTGTTGTCACTATACTTTGTTGTAAAACCGTCCCTCTCATTTTACGAGAGGAATCTTAATAAAAAGGTTGAGTCTTCCGCTGATTATTCTTTCGTTATTTAATATTTATGTATTTATTTAAGCTTAATTGTTCCGATTAAAGCCTAGGGTGACTTTGGGCATTAACGTCTGAGGTCACTGGCCTGTGGCACTACCGACATAAGTCGGGGGTGTTACAATTATGGTATCAGAGCAATGGTTTTAAAATACTTGGCCTATTGTTAGGTGTGAGAATTTTCAAAAATTAATTTCGAAACTTTTTTCAAACTAGTTTCTTTTAAAAAGGAATTTCGAGAGTCTAAATGTTGGTATCAAACTTAAAATTCAATGATTTCTTAAAGTTTAATTTAAAAAAATAATAGTTTAGCTATTAGGAATTTAATAGTTATTTTATAGTTGCCTTATAAATGGTGCGTTACAAACGTTTAAACATTTATTTCGCGCTATAACTTTAAAAGTGTGATTTTTGGTCTTAGTAAGGGTTTTAAGTGATAACGGTGTCATTAGTTTGAGAAACTAACTTTATAAATACTTATTTTATTAAGTAAAATATATAAGGTTTAAAAGTATAAAGTATAAAGTTTGAAAGCATAAGGTTTAATAATAAGTGGTTTTTTAAACTTCTGCAAGCTTCGGGTTGTTACTTATTTCTTAGATCCATTCTTAAGGATATCATCTTTTCTTAGGCTTAATGTCATTTAAAGATTGACATTTCTCCTAATTGATCCATTCTCAAGTAAGAGAAGAAGATCGTTCTAAGGGTAATGGTGGAGGGTCAGTCAAACTAATATAGGTTATTGGTTTGGACCCTTACAATTCGTATCATAACGTAATTGATTAAGTATCATGTACAAGTTGGAAAAGTTCTAAACTGACGTTATGGTTCATCAACAGATGGTGAACACTTGATCCACCAACCAAGCAGCTAATGAAAGTCCTAGCGACGGTTCCCGAATTCAGATGAGGAGTGCTACTCAGCAAGGGGAAGACGCGGGATCTGGCTCGCGTAATAATGACCCGACCCTGCGGCAATATGTTCATCAGGGACAAGTGGACCCCCAAGCTGCGAGGGAAGTTCCACCTCTTGCCCCGATCGTGTTGGATGCGACGGTCATTGGGCAAATAGTGAGGCAGGTGGTCGAGGTACTGACGATCCAAGGGATACCGCGAGCTCAAGCGGCTCCCATTCCTCAAGTTGTAACTAATGTGGAGGGACGTGTAGGTCTTGCACATCCGATGGTTCCCGAGAGAAATGACGGGAATTACAACCGGGCATTGAAGACGATCAATTCGATGCGCTCGGATAGCTACGATGGGACCGGGGAACCAGTCAAGGTTGCCTATTGGTTTTCCCATATGGAGCGACTATTTCGGAATGTGGTCTGCACCGAGACTGAACAGGTGCACATTGCTTCGTTACATTTGAAAGACGGAGCAAGTGAGTGGTGAGAAGGAACTGGTTTGGACGACCACCCAAATCTGAGTTGGGCAATGTTCAAGGCCAAGCTCACTGATATGTTCTTCTCTCGTGCTATGAGGGAAGAGAAGCTGAAGGAGTTCCTCTACCCAGAGACTGAAGGGCTAAAAGTGTCTGAGTTGGCGGCAAAGTTTAATCACTTGCTGGCTGCTGCATTACGCTGGTTCTGAAGTGCATACTGAAGAACAAAATATCTGATACTTCCATGGATGGATGAATTCAAAAATCAAACCTCTGATGGTGCGTCACAGTTGCTCTACTTTGGAGCAATATGTTGATGCGGCCTACAGAATAGAGGTCACGCTGGAGGAATTCGCCCGAAAGCGGGAGGAACATAATAAGGGAAAGGGTGGGCACCAAAACCAAAAGGCTATGACCTTCAAGCGGCCGGCATCGCCCACCAAGTTTGAGAAGTCTAGTCGTGCTAAGACCGAGACGACTCAGTCTGACTGAAACACCCCCAAATAATCCCTTGAAAGTATTACTACCAATGACCTCAGATTACACATCTGGGGTCACCAAAGGCTAAATCATTTTATAACAACCATATAATAACACAAACTTTATTAAATGGCAATAAATATGCCCCAAATATTATTCAAAACAACGTCATGATCTTACAACTTTTTGTCAAACCAAATACAAACCGAATACAGAATTGTTTAATACAGCGGAAGTCTTGAAATTTAATAAATGCCATACAAGGAGTTTTGATTTGAGCGATCTCATGCCTAGGATCTTCAACCTTGGAAAAACTCTTAAATCACCATCTACCCTTATCATCGAATTCTGGCCTTCACGGAAAGGGAAGTTTACCTGATGTGCCATATGAGACGGATGACACCAGCCAACCATGCAAAGGAATAAAACCGATTGGTTAGTCTAATGAAATACTATGCAAGGGTGCAAATAAAAAGGTTCTAAGTAGTCGTGTTAGGCTACACCCATCGCTTCTCGAATAATAGCCGATGACGACAGTGAACCTCAACACTTCTACAGAAACAAAAGAAGAGGCATGAACAAGAGAAGACTCCAAAGAAGGTGAGTGTTATGGAAACACATGAAGAGAAGACTCCAAAGAAGTTGAGTCTTACGGAAATGTATGACAAGTGTTTGGGAACGTTATAGTTTTCACACAAGCGTTTAAAAACGACTTGATCATTTGGGTCCATGACCAACCTCACCGCGTAATGCGAATCCAAATTGGAAAGAAGACTTACTATAACCGAAGTCCGGGCGGGTTCCAAGTTGTACTTCTCACCCGAAGGTTCATTAATTATGTGCACAACCGCACTTATCTTATTTAGTTACAAAACGTATATTCACGTTAAAGCTTTTAATATATCGTCTCGACACGAGAGATATCTTGGGAATAAATCCCGATTGTTGGCACCAGCTGTGTGCACCTACCCTGAGTAAGGGTATAGTCATGACCAGATAGCACTAGGGAAAAATCCTCCTAATACCAGTTATAAAGAAACGACTAGACCTCGCAAGGTACATAGCGTTCCTACGAATACTCGTTCTAACTACACATTTAAGTCCACACATAAATCCACACCAATACCATCACGGTAACAACATGTATAATAGCGTTGTTTCTAGCAATATATACAACCTATTATAGAATCATATTTTAACACATTATTTAAATCTGTTCCCAAACGAAAACAACACTTCATTCCAATTTAATTAACAATTAAGTAATTGATAACTAAAAGAAATATGGAATGATAAGCAAGAGCGAACCGCCACTTGCCTTAATCTAGTCGAACGTGGATTTCAGATTCCGAGTATCTGGAGACTGGAATCTGAGTACGGATTCCTACGATGACGACACAACAACGACGAAACCCTAGGTTAGATTCGATACGAACAGAACAAGGATACGAAACGAATAAACGATATGAATCGAAAGGAAACAAAGCCTAAGCCGTGACCATGGTTGTCTAAGCCATGATTGCGCTCGCTAGGGCAAGCCGCGGTCATAGTTTGGACATCCGCGGTCGCGGAATTCTGCGGTCGCGGAATTCATCCCCGTGGTCGCGGTTCCCCCTTCCGACGACGGCTCCAACTCGGCTTCAAAGCTTACTGACGACAAAGATGACAACTTCTTGACTCAGACGAAGGCTCACTATGACTACCACCACTTCAAGCTTCCAAGGACTCCCGACGACCTCCAACAATTCTGGCGACGCTCCGACGAACACAAGAACTCCGACAAAGCCACAAAATGAGAGAAAGAGAGGGATTTGAGGGTTGTGGATGAAGGTTGAAGCTGCCCCCGACCTCCTTTTATAGGGGAAGGAGAGCTCAACGCCGGGGCACTCCAACCGATCGGCCTCCCTCCATCGGCGAAACGCCGACAAGCCAAACGTCGTAACGCGGGGAGAATTGAAGACGAAAGACGAACCAACAATCCGCGGTCGCGGAAATAGAGCCGCGATCGCGGATTGGCTCCTAGGCGAATCCGTGCCCGCGGGTTCAATCCGCGCCCGCGGGTTCAATCCGCGGTCGCGGAAATGCCGCGATTGCGTTCCTTGGCCTCTGATCGCGGGTCTCGTTCGAGAACATGCCAAATCTTTATTTTTAGCACTTCTAAAAATATTCTAAGACCCAATACACTTTAAACGTATATTATTATGTTCAAATAATCTTTCTGAGATTATAGAAATTGCCCATTATGTCCTTCTTACAAAATGACAGTTCGGGACTTTTAGGGGTTTTTACATTACCTCCCCCTTAAAAAAAAAGTTTCGACCCCGAAACTAGGCCGAAAATAGCTCGGGAAAACGACTAAGTATATCAGCCTCAGTCTCCCAGGTTTCCCAAGTTACCTCCTCAGATCCCGACTTGGACCAGATGATCCGCACCAATGGTACCACCTTGCTTCTCACGGCATTCGAGAATACGTACAGGTCTCTCCTCATAGGTACCATTTGCCTGGATCTCGATGTCCTCATAAGTCAGCACATGAGACACATATGGCACGTACTTCCTTAGCAGAGACACGTGGAACACGTTATGCACTGGATGGGCCGATGACGGTAATGCTAAACGATACGCTAGAGATCCCACTCTGTCAAGGATCTCAAACGGTCCCACGTAGCGAGGGTTGAGCTTCCCACGCTTGCTGAACCTGAACACGCCCTTGGATGGCGACACCCTGACTGTAATATCCCACCTTTTTGTAAGGGTAAATTTTGAAATTTCTTAAGCCCATATTACAAGTCAGATTAAATTCAGAGAAATACGGACATTCTATGAGATGTTTGGTCTCTGTAATATTTTTCTGAGTAATATAAAATACAGTTAAGGTATTTTTGGGTTAAAAGGCCGTTCGTGTACAAATATATTTAACCCGGAGTTAAAGATATTTTACCACTTAAGGTAAAAACGACAAAGGAGACGGAGGGGGCAATTTTGGCCTTGACCGCACCCCTGCCGCACCCACACCGCACCCCGCGGTGGGCTGTTGTCACTCGACAGTTGCAGTGCAACTTGGCAAGGCTATTGCATAGCCTCGGTGAGTCGACTTGGCTACGCCTATAGGCCAGACCACCTCCTCCTTGCTTCCTCCAGCTCATGAGCAGCTTGCTTGGGCTATTTATAGAGGAGAAGCGGATGGAAATTGGGCTCAAAAGCAGCTGCAAATCCATCTCCTTCCTCAGAAAAGCCATTGTTGTTCAAGCTTGGAAGCTTTGTTTGAGATCGATCCGAATCCTTTCGAGTGTTGAAGAAGGTGATCTTAGGTGTTAAGCAAAGGACTAAGGTGTAGGGAAGCCAAACCAAGATCAAATCGAAGTCGAATCGATCGATTTGGGTGAGTGTTTCTTCCCGAAAATCTTGCTGAACTTCGCCCCTGTTGTCTCGCCGCACCCGCGGTCAAGCGCCACCGCACCCCGCGGCCAGGCACCGCACCCCGCGGTGAGGACCTACCACACCCGCGGCAAGCCTGTGTCTGTGGTGTGTGTTCTTGGGTGTTGGCTCTTGGGCGAGGCTTGGACCCTTTGATTCTTACCTTATTCTTATAGATTCATATATGTAGATATTGAATCTAACTTAAAGTCTTATTATGGGTCGTTCCAGAAGGATTTGAGATCCAAAATCTGTCCCTGTTCAGACCCGGAAATCGTCATCTTTAGAGCTCGCTAAGCTTTCTTTAATCTAAGACAAGTGGCGGTTCGCTCTTGTTCATCATTCCATACTTCAATTAATTATCAATTGTTTAGTTGTTAATTAATTTGGGATGATTCTTGTTTATGTTGGGAACAGTTGTGTTAATTGATATGATTAAAATCTGATATTATAATAGGTTGTATTTCTGCTAGAATCAACGCTATTATAGATATATTGTGTAGATGTGGGCCTTGATGGCTTTGGTGTGATTTATTGTTGTGTTGAACTGTTTAGTTAGCACGAGTATTCGTAGGGACGATGGGCTCTATGTGAGGTCCAGTCGTTTCTTGATAATTATTGGTAAAAGGGCAGTGGAGACCCTGACACCAACGGATGTGGATCGGATATGGATACGGACGATGGGCTCTATGTGAGGTCCAGTCGTTCTTGATCGTGTTGTGGATATCTAAAAGCTTATAACGTGATGTGGTTTGTTTTGGAATCAAATAAGATAAGTGCCGATGAGTATGCACATGATTAATATACCCTCGACGAGTAGCGTAGCTAAGTAATAGTGCGGCTAGGAAAACTCATTTAGACTTGATCAGAGTACGTTCTCTTTCCAATCTGGATTCGCCCTGGGGCGGTGAGGTTGGTTGTGAACCGAAACATCTCGTCAGATTTTGAACGCTTATGTGTGATGCGTTAAACGTTCCAGACTTTGTCATATTTCCTATAAGACTCATTCCCGTTGGAGTCTTCTCTTCGGGTTGATTTCTGGGAAGACTCGGTCTTCCAGAATCTTCTCTTGTGCATACCTCTTGTTATATTCAGTAGAAGTATGGTGGTTGACTATCGTTATCGGTTATTATTCGAGAAACGATGAGTCTAACCTAATACGACTACTCGAATCATTTGCTTTGTACCCTTGCATAGTCTTTCATTAGACTAACCAACCACAATTGTTCTCTGCATGGTTGGCTGGTGTCATCCGTTCGATTCGGCACATCAGATAAGAGTCTGAGGAAAGAGGGCTAGAACGACTATACAAGCAAACGGTGTTTTAAAGATTTATCAGGCTACGATCCTTGGCAGGTGATCCTTATGATCGAGAACCATTGTATTTAATTTTGAAAAGACTTCCGCTGATTACTCTGTTTTGTCCTACGGGGATTGGGATGTAATCCCCGGACATATGCTTTAACCAAAGGTTTTGGTGTTTATATCATAATTGTTATTTATAAATTGTGTTTAAACCGGTAAAGTCTGGGGTGGCTTCGGTGTGGAAATCGAGGTCACTGGCGGTTAATACCTTTCCAAACGGATTGAAATTTGGGGGTGTTACACTGACAAACACCTTGTCACCAACCACAAACTCGACATTCCTGCGCTTCAAATCTGCGTAAGACTTCTGTCGACTCTGAGCTGTGAGCATCCTCTGTCTGATCAAGGCAATCCTTTCGACTAACTCTGGTCCGAGCAGAATCTTGTCGGTATTCTCATCCTAACAAATTGGAGATCTGCACTTCCGACCGTACAAAGCCTCGAATGGAGCCATCTTGATGGTAGAATGCCAGCTATTGTTGTACGTGAATTCAATCAAACTTAAGTTGTTCTCCCAGCTGGTTGGACGATCTAGTACACAAGCTCTCAGCATATCCTCCAGTGTCTGGATGGTCTTCTCAGACTGTCCATCCGTCTGAGGATGAAACGCAGTACTAAACCTCAACTCAGTTCACATGGCCTTGTGGAGTTCCTTCCAGAATCTCGACATGAATCGGACGTCACGATTTGATACAATGGTTTTTGGCGTACCATGCAAACGGACAATCTCATGTAGGAAAACTTCTAATAGTCTCTGGGTTCCCCAAGTTGACTTGATGGCCACGAAATGAGCACTCTTCGTGAGCCTGTCAATGATCACCCATATGGCATCCTTTTGACTCTGAGTCTTCGGCAACCCCGTGACGAAGTCCATCGCAATATCCTTCCACTTCCATTCTGGCACTAGGAGAGGTTGCAATTCCCCACCTGGTTTGGGGTGTTCTATCTTGACCTTCTGATAAGTCAAGCATTTCGCCACAAATTCTACTACGTCCCACTTTATGTTGGGCCACCAGAATTTCTTTCTGAGATCCTTGTACATCTTACTGGATCCTGGATGTATAAAATAAGCTGACGAATGGGCCTCTTTCATTACCAACTGGCGAAGGCCATCTATGTCAGGCACACAGATCCGATCCTAAAACCAGAGTGATCCATCATCTTGAATCACGAATCCGGGAGCTTTCCCATCCATCACTTCACTGCTTAACTTCACCAAGATCACATCATCAATCTGCTTCTCCTTGACCTGGTCTAATAGCGTAGCCTGAATCTCCAACATACTCAAGCATCCTCGACGCTGATCGTAAAAGACATCAATCTCGCACAATCCTTGGTGCAGTTTGGTCTGAGCAGTGATCAGAGCTACTACGGTCTCGTGCAGCGTCTTCCGGCTAAATGCATCGGCTACCACGTTACCCTTGCCTGGATGATACAGCAACTCGATGTCGTAGTCCTTGAGTAGCTCCAACCAGCGACGTTGTCTCATATTCAACTCCTTCTGAGTAAACACATATTTGAGACTCTTGTGGTCGGTAAAGATCTGGCACCTAACACCATAGAGGTAGTGCCTCCAAATCTTCAGCGCGAAAACCACAGCCGCTAACTCCAGATCATGCGTCGGATAGTTTGCTTCATAGGTCTTCAATTGCCGAGATGCGTATGCAATAACCTTTCCCTTTTGCATCAATACACATCATAACACATGCTTTGAAGCGTCACTATAGACCACATAACCATCAGTTCCCTCCGGTAGCGCCAAAACTGGTGCGGACGTTAGGCACTTTTTCAACTTCTGGAAACTTGCCTCGCACTTGTCGTCCCATATAAACTTCTTATGGACTTTGCAGAGCAACCCAGTCATGGGTAGAGCGATCTTTGAAAATCCATCCACGAACCGTCTGTAGTAACCTGTAAGTCCCAAGAAACTATGCACCTCCTTCACGTTCTGAGGTCGCTTCCAATTGGCTACCGCTTCGATCTTCTGAGGGTCAACCATTACCCCCTCTTCATTAATCACATGGCCTAAGAAAGCCATTTTCTTGATCCAGAAGTCACATTTAGACAACTTTGCATACAACTGATTTTGTCTAAGGACTGACAAGGTGATTCGAAGATGCTCCTCGTGAGCCTCTTCGCTCGGAGAATAGATCAGAATATCATCGATGAAGACCACCACGAACTTATCCAGGTACTGGTGGAAACATCTATGCATCAGATCCATGAAAACTGCCGGAGCATTAGTAAGCCCAAATGGCATGACTACGAACTCGTAGTGCCCATACCTCGTCCGGAATGCAGTCCTCGGAATATCTTCCTCACGAATCCTGAGCTGATGGTAACCAGATCTCAGATCGATCTTGGAAAAGACTTTTGCTCCCTGCAGTTGATCCAACAGATCATCTATCCTAGGCAACGGGTACTTATTCTTGATAGTGACCTTGTTTAACTCTTGGTAGTCGATACAAAGTCGAAACGAACCATCCTTCTTCTTGACAAACAAGACCGGAGCGCCCCAAGGCGATGCACTCGGCCTTATATACCCTTTCTCAAGAAGGTCCTCGAGTTGTTTCTTCAACTCTTGCATCTCCGCTGGAGCCATCCGATAAGGTGCCTTGGAAATCGGCGAGGTACCGGGCTCCAGGTCAATGGTAAACTCAACGTCACAATTCGGGGGTAATCCGGGGATCTCATCAGGAAAAACGTCTGGATACTCGCATATGACGAGCTCGCTCAGTCATCACCTCCACATGGTGACGAGCCTCGGCGGAAGCCATCTCGCTCTGGTTGTGCGCATGACGAGACGCAGGGCTCATCATAAGCTCTCTAGGCACATGAGTAGAATGCGGACCCATTGGCGCATCCAAAGGCTCGTACTCCACCCTCTCATCACCGGGCACACCAAGTGCCTCCCATGCTGCAGGGGACAACGGTGCGTACTCCAGAAATGGTGGAATCTCCGGAATCGGGATAATGAACTGTATTCCCGGGTCTTCACTATCATCAAGCAGGTACTCCATGTAACATCCCCCATATCTGGGCCGACCCTTTACAGGGCTGCATCCCATACACCACAACCCTTCCTTGGTGGCTCCACCTAATTAATAGGCAGCCATCTCCAAGAGGTTGTTCATGAGTCTCGAACTCGAGACCTCACGCTTTAACAAGAAGCTTAACGCTCTCTTGTCACCAATTGTGATTCCTCGCACCCCAATTGCTCCTCCCGGCGCTTCAAAATGACAATCGAAGGTCGCTTGCAGTCGTCGCCCATGTTGCCGCTCTCGCTGTCGTTCCCGGCGGGGAAGAGGCCGTCGGGGCCCGCGAGGTACAGGGAGTGCCTAAAGAACCACGCGGTGGGGCTCGGCGACCACGCCGTGGACGGCTGCTACGAGTTCATGTCGGCGGGGTACCTCGTCGAAGAAGACGAGAGACAGACGAAAGGTTTTTTTGATTTTTTTTTTTTAAAACGGATCTGTTAAATATGGCAGTTTCTTTGTACACTACAAAAATTGTCTTCGTACAACGGTACACTACATTTTGAAACGCAAAAAATTTGCTTAAGCTATATACCCGTGTTTGAATCTAAATTGTACCCAGAAACTGAGTTTTTGTACTAGAACGAAACGCAGGTATTTTGCTTAAGTAAAATACCTGCGTTTCAGTTTTTTTTTTTGAAAGCGAAACGCAGGATCCTTGCTTAAGCAAGGATCTTGTGTTTCACTAAATTTTTTTTCTTCAAAATTGCACTTTTTTCGATAATCATGTAGAGAATTTCAATACGAGTCTGTACATATAAAATTCGTCCAAAACGGACATCGTTTGCCCTTTCAAAAGCCGAAAAAACGAAGTCTTCCTATCTTTTTTTTTTACAATTTGGTGCCCAGCATATAGCGCATTGTAGTGAAAATTTTGGGTACTTTCGGCATTTTTCTACTATAATTTTGTATAAGATTTTAATACGAGTATATAACTATACGTTAGAACCATAATATATAATTATAGTATATAGCAATAGTATATAACTATACAATATAACAATAGTAAATAACTATACGATATAACAATAGCATATAGCTATAGTATATAACAATACGATATAACAATAGTATATAACTATAGTATGAAACTATACGATATAACCATAATATATAATTATAGTATATAACCATAGTATATAACTATACGATATAACAATAGTATATAACTATAGTATATAACTATACGATATAAAATTTGTATATAACCATAGTACGTTAGAACCATAATATATAATTATAGTATATAACTATACGATATAACCATGGTATATAACTATAGTATATAAATGAACGATATATCAATAGTATATATATAACTATACGATATAACAATAGTATATAACTATACGATATAACCATAGTATATAACTATACGATATAACAATGGTATATAGCTATAGTATATAACAATACGATATAACAATAGTATATAGCTATAGTATATAACTATACGATATAACCATAGGATATAACTATAGGATATAACTATAAGATATAACCAAATTGGATATAACCATAACATATAACCAAATTGGATATAACTATAAGATATAATCATAGTATATAACTATAGGATATAACCAAATTGGATATAACTATAAGATATAATCATAATATATAATTATATGATATAACGATATGATATAATCAAATTGGATACAACTATAAGATATAACCATAGTATATAACTATAGGATATAACCATAAGATATAACCAAATTGGATATAACTATAAGATATAACCATAGTATATAACTATAGGATATAACCATAAGATATAACCAAATTGGATATAACTATAAGATATAACCATAGTATATAACTAAAGGATATAACTGAAATATATAACCATAGTATATAACTATAGGATATAACCAAATTATATAACTATAGGATATAACGATATGATATAACCAAATTGGATATAACTATACGATATAACCATAGTATATAATTATAGGATATACGCATAAGATATAACCAAACTGGATATAACTATACGATATAACCATAATATATAACTATAAGATATAACCATAGTATATAACTAAAGGATATAATCATAGGATATAACTATAAGATATAACCATAAGATATAACCAAATTGGATATAACTATAGGATATAACCATAGTATATAACTAAAGGATATGACTATAGTATATAACTATAGGATATAACCATAATATATAACTAAAAGATATAACCATAGGATATAACTATAGGATATAACCATAAGATATAACCAAATTGGATATAACCATAGTATATAATTATAGGATATAACGATATGATATAACCTAATTGGATATAACTATAAGATATAACCATAATATATAACTATAGGATATAACCATAAGATATAACCAAATTGGATATAACTATAAGATATAACCAAATTGGATATAACTATAAGATATAACTATAGGATATAACCATAAGAAATAACCAAATTGGATATAACTATAAGATATAACCATAGTATATAACTATAGGATATAACCATAGTATATAACTAAAGGATATAACCATAGGATATAACTATAGGATATAACCATAAGATATAACCAAATTGGATATAACTATAAGATATAACCATAGTATATAATTATAGGATATAACGATATGATATAACCTAATTGGATATAACTATAAGATATAACCATAATATATAACTATAGGATATAACCATAAGATATAACCAAATTAGATATAACTATAAGATATAACCAAATTGGATATAACTATAGGATATAACCATAAGAAATAACCAAATTGGATATAACTATAAGATATAACCATAGTATATAACTATAGGATATAACCATAGTATATAACTAAATGATATAACCATAGGATATAACTATCGGATATAATCATAAGATATAATCAAATTGGATATAACTATAAGATATAATCATAATATATAATTATAAGATATAACGATATGATATAATCAAATTGGATATAACTATAAGATATAACCATAGTATATAATTATAGGATATAACGATATGATATAACCAAATTGTATATAACTATAGGATATAACCATAGTATATAACTATAGGATATAACCATAGTATATAACTAAAGGATATAACTATAATATATAACCATAGTATATAACTATAGGATATAACCATAGTATATAACTAAAGGATATAACCATAGGATATAACTATAGGATATAACCATAAGATATAACCAAATTGGATATAACTATAAGATATAATCATAATATATAATTATATGATATAACGATATCATATAATCAAATTGGATATAACTATAAGATATAACCATAGTATATAATTATAGGATATAACGATACGATATAACCAAATTGGATATAACTATAAGATATAACCATAGTATATAACTATAGGATATAACCATAAGATATAACCAAATTGGATATAACTATAAGATATAATCATAATCTATAACTATATACTATGGTTATATCGTATAGTTATATACTATTGTTATATCGTATAGTTATATATATATACTATTGCTATATCGTTCATTTATATACTATAGTTATATACCATGGTTATATCGTATAGTTATATACTATAATTATATATTATGGTTCTAACGTACTATGGTTATATACAAATTTTATATCATATAGTTATATACTATAGTTATATACTATTATTATATCGTATAGTTATATACTATGGTTATATACTATAATTATATATTATGGTTCTAACGAATAGTTATATACTATGGTTATATCGTATAGTTATATACTATTGTTATATTGTATAGTTATATACTATTGCTATATACTATATTATATACTATAATTATATATTATGGTTCTAACATATAGTTATATACTCGTATTAAAATCTTATACAAAATTATAGTAGAAAAATGCCAAAAATATCAAAAAATTTCACTACAATGCGCTATATGTTGGGCACCAAATTGTAAAAGAAAAAAGGGTAAGAAGACTTCGTTTTTTGGGCTTTTGGAGGGGCAAATGATGTCCGTTTTGGACGAATTTTATATGTACGGACTCGTATTGAAATTCTCTACATGATTATGGAAAAAAGTGCAATTTTGAAGAAAAAAAATTAGTGAAATGCAAGATCCTTGCTTAAGCAAGGATCCTGCATTTCGCTTTCAAAAAAAAAAACTGAAACGCAGGTATTTTGCTTAGGCAAAATACCTGCATTTCGTTCTAGTACAAAAACTCAATTTCTGGGTACAATTTAGACTCAAACGCGGGTATATAGCTTAAGCAAAATTTATGCGTTTCAAAGTAGGGTTGAGCACGGGCCGGAACCCGACCCGAACCGAACCCGAAAAGCCCGAAACCCGAACGGCCAAAAATCCTGGACCGAAGACCGAACCGAAGACATCGGTTCGGGTTCGGGTCGGGTTCGGGCTAAACAACACTTTTCGTTAAAAAACATGCTAAATTACACTAAAAACCCGAACCCGACCCGAACCCGAACCGAACTCGAACCGAACCGAAACCCGAAATTCTGATTTGGTCGGACCGAAACCCGAACCGAAGGCATGTCGGTTCAGGTTCGGTTCGGGTTTTTCGGGTTGGGTTCGGTTCGGGCTTCGGTTTTCTCGGCCCGTGCTCACCCCTATTTCAAAGTGTAGTGTACGAAGACAATTTTTATAGTATACAAAGAGCCTTCGTTAATTATTTAACAGATGAGTATTTGGCGAAAACAAAACAAAATTTAAAGGTACTACGCGAAATAGATACAATTTTGGGGTATTTTATGAATTTCGTCATATCTCAGGAATACTAGACGACGAAAAAACGGTTATTTTACTCTGTGTTCGATTTATTTTGCGTCACAAATACAATAACAATAACGTGGTACGAGTTTGTACTGAGAGGACTTACGGGTGACACCGAAATTTGGTATTCTATACTCGGGATGTAAATACAATAACAATAACGTGGTAGTGTGGTACGAGTTTAGATTCTTTAATTGTCTTCAGTTCAAAGCAAGGGTAAAAAGGCTATACAGCATAGCAATCTGCTTTTCAAACACAATCTTATAAACAGAAAACACCCGGCTAATCAAATAAACTGCCAATTTCATATTGTATACTGATTTTATTTTATTTATCTCTTCCCTGTTCAAAACAAGTAGAAGTGACCAAGCCAGAAAAGATTGATTCTGCACTAGAACAAGAGGAAGAAAATTTAACAAACAAAGAAAGATGATATAGTGAAGGTGGAGAATAATCCGGCTATGCTACATCTGGATTAATCAGTGCCCGAAGCTGCTCACACAAGATGGAAGAGCAGCGTCAGCAGCCGAAGAAGCCATCGACGGTGGAGCAAGAAGAACAGGTGAATGTAGATATTGTTGATGAAATGCCAGAGGAAGCGGTTGAGGCGTCAGATTCATTGGAAGCCAACCCGGTTGAGGAAGTAGAAGAGAAGCAACTGGAAAAACCTGTCAAAGACGTTGAGGTGATGATAGAAGCTCCCCGAACAGAGATCACAGAAGCTCAAGTAAAGCAGCAAGAAGCGGTGGAGAAGACAGGAGCTCCACAAGTAAAGGTAACAATGCCGAACAAGTTAGAAGCTGGCCAAGAGCAAGTAGAGAAAGGCATTGAACAGAAAGCTAGGGACAGTTCCAATATAGTTGCTAAATACGTCAGGCAATCAACTGTCTCTGAGGCTGCAGACGAGGTCACAAAAGAGTTAGCACCAGAGGTCAAGAAAGTTGAAGATAAGCACTGAAGAAGACAAATTCAGAAAGGATTTTGTACGCAGTGATTCAATTCAACAAAATAAAGAAGAGAAAGCTCCAGGTGAACCAATCAAGGAGAGGGAAGTAGAACAAGTAATGAAGCCTGAAGAAAAGATTACCAATGATGCAGATGAGACAAAGGATACCCAGTATCAGCCAAAAGAAGCTGTAGGTGAAGCACTCACTGAGAAAGGCAAAGAAGGCCATTATTAGGAAATCCCCAAGCTCTAGAATCTAGATCGGTTTCCAATGACATGAAGGTGATATCAAGGTGAAGTAGAGCAGTGGCACCTTGAAGAAAATGCCACTAGCCATACAATTCTGTTACTTATATTCATGTGATTGCATATTGCATTTCATTCATATGTAGTATGTGTGAATTTGGTAGCACATTTGTGCCCAAAGGCGATAAAGGGAAGTCAATATTTATGTGTTTTTCTTCTTCATTGTTCATTAAGGAGTTGAATCTTCTATTTTCAATACAATTGTCACAACTGCATCTAATGATTATCTCAGAGCATACATCTTTCTGACCAGAGTTTTGAGTATCAACCCTAAAAACTGAAGCAAAAAAAAACAGTATTACCTCATGAATGGATTTCAGTCAAATATGACATACAGTCACCAGTAGTCTCCACAAGAACAAGAACCATTAGCAAAGTGGTGAAACCTGTTGATATCCCTCACAATGATCTCCCTATCGAAAATCTCTGAAGCAAACTTCATTACATTATGACAGTCTCCGCAAGTTCTCAGATTCTTTTTAATCCTAATTGGAGCCTTAGCAGGAAGAGCCAGCAACCCAAATGCAAGCGCTAGCTTCTCACTGTGATACCACAAGCTCTGCTCCTTGTACTCCTCTGCATCATTCACTGCAAATTGGGTGTCTGGCATGTATCCCTTCTTAGTAACCAACTCCTTCATCTTTGTCAACATCTCATAAATCTCATCTGTCCTAGGGTGTGATCTATCATTGGCAGTAAACACAAACGTGGAGTTCTTCATATCGATCCAGCTACATCCAGGCTCCTTGCGTACACCATTTTTCCCCATCAACCTCCTTATCTCGTCCGCTTCTTTCAGCTTGCCGTCTCGCGCATACATGTTAGCAAGCATCACATAGTTTCCTGAGTTAGTAGGTTCAAGTTCAAAAAGCTTTTCCGCTGCTACCCTCCCCATCTCAAGGTTCCTGTGATTCCTACAAGCAGCAAGTAGAGAACCCCATACCGACGGGCCAGGTTTCATCGGCATCGACTCAATGAATTTAATAGCCTGTTCCAGTCGACCAGCACGACCAAGAAGGTCAACCATACAAGCATAATGTTCAGGACCAGGCTCAAGATGGTGCAAGGCAGTCATGGAATTGAAGTAAGAATACCCTTCTTCCACCTTTCCAGTATGCCCACAAGCTGACAGAACACACACAAATGTTATGTATTCTGGTTCAATTCCTTGTTGCAGCATACGCTCAAAAAGTTGGACCGCTTGGTTCGCACATCCATGTTGTTGGTAGGCAGCAATCATGGCTGTCCAGCATATTACATTACAATTGACAATCTCTTCAAACACCCTGTGAGCATCTACCAAACTCCCACATTTACCATACATGGTTACCAGTGCACTGGATATGCAAACATTTGTTAGAAACCCAGTTTTTATCACCTGATTATGAATCAGAACCCCCTGGTTTAGTGCTGCAACATTAGCACAGGCATGAAGGGCAGTGGAAAACGACACTTCATCAGGAGACACCCCCTTCTTCCTCGCCATCCAGAAGTACTCACAAGCTTTTTCAAAGTTCTCACTCTGAACAAACCCCATAATCATAACATTCCATGTTACTACATCTCTATCGCTAATCATTGTAAATAACTTAATCGCATCTTCAACTGAACCGCACTTGCTGTACATGTCCATGAGGGTGTTTTTCACATAAGCCATAGCCACCAAACCACGCTTGATCACAAGCCCATGAATTTGCTTTCCAGTAACCAACCTATCACCTCCCATGTTAGCACAAGCATTCAACACACTCGAACAGCTGACATCATCTGGACTTAGGGACACCTCCCTGAGCACCCCCTTAAAGCTTAAAACCGCGTTGTCATACAACTTGTTCTCCAAGTATCCTACAATCATCGAATTCCAAGACACTAAGTTTCTCTCAGACAATTCATCGAACACCTTCTCAGCAGACATCATATCAAAGCACTTAGCGTACATGTCAATCATCGCACTTCCTACATAAACATCGTCCTCAAATCCATGTTTACTTACAAGGCCGTGAATCTGTCTACCGATCAAAGGATTCGAAGTGCTCGCGCAAGCCGGCAGTACAGCGGAGAAGGTGAAGTGATTTGGGTACACCCCAGAACACCTCATTTTCTCAAAAGCAGCAAGGGCTTCAAGAGACATTGAATGGCGAGATAGCTGGTTAATTAGAGTGGTCCAGGAAACAATAGTTTTGTCATCATGAGACATTTTTGAGAACAAAAATATGGTTTTTCCGATTTGCCCACATTGGGCGTACAGCTTGAGCAGCGAGTTGAGAAGGAAAGGGAAACTGATAAAGCCATTAACGATAATTTGGCCATGGATTTGACCCGCATGCTTGATTGTCTTCCTTTTAGTTTGCGAGATGATGTTGAGCACATTGTTGAGATCGGTAGGAGTGATGGTGCTTGGAAGAGATGAAATTCGACGGTATGAATTGGGGATCGATCCGGAGAAACTCTGACAATGAATTGGCAGGAAATGAAATTTCATGGGAAATTGGAGAAACTTTCATGGATTGGTTATTCAATTGTGTAGATGTTGTGCCAAGAAGAGGGTTTAGGGTTTTAAATTACAGAAACCAATCATCCAATTTGGGAATTCATCACCTGAAACTGAGTGGAAGTTTATTTCCCGCCCTTTTGATGTTCGGAGGTTTCATTTTTAAGAGAAAATTGGGCACGAAAGATCTCTTAGGAATTTTTTTCCAGCAAATTTAGACTCATTTTTTAAAATTGTAAGTATGATTCCCTATTACGATATATATGGCCCAAAGGGATGAAAGTGTTTTTTTTAGGGTTTGGTTTTTAAAGACTTAGGAGGTCAATGAACTAATTTATTTAATTAGGAATCCAAACTTACTATTTGACTCTCTTAAGGGGTCAAAAATCCTAAGGATCGCATTTTTAATTGGAAAATATGGAATTCGATGGGCTGGACTAGCCCACTAAATAGGGGCCCATAAAAAAGGTAAGAATTTTGGGCTTCGTGATCCACGGCTCTACGCTCAGTTAAAACTAGGAGATAGTACTATTTACGTTGCTACAATTACAAAAAAAACTCACAAGGAATCCTCGACCAAAAAAAACTCACAAGGAATCCTTTACTTGATTTAATTTACGTTTAACGACTTAATGAGTGATTAATCAATGCTTCATTGTGACATTGATGACTGTTGGACCGTGAATTATTCAGATTGGATCGGCCCACGAACGATTAGGCAAGGAGGCCCATGGCGGAGTAAGAACCTGATCTGACTTGCTTGAAGACTCCGTCCAACGTCCACTTCGGGCTTGTTGTAACGCCTTCCGAAAATCAAGGGGACGATCGGATCTTCTAACGGCCATTTCTCACCAAGATCTCAACTTAAGTTTCTTATTATAAATAGATCCTCAATAAGCGCATTGTAATTGACCTCTTACTACTGCATTTACTAGCATTTGGAGCTTTCATTGTAATCCGAAGCACGATCTTTCTAAGCAAGGCAGAGTCCGATTGTTCTGAGCATCCATTCGACATTAGTCATCTTCATTCGACCCACTGCAGTCCTTTGTAGCTAAGCTTTGTTATTATTATTTTGTCTCATCATTTTGATTCTCTGATTTATTTGAAGTTATAATTTGATTCGTTCGACTAATAGCACCACATCGAAGGCAATTTAGGTTTGATATCTTTTTGTCCAAAACAATTTGGCGCCCACCGTGGGGCCGTTAGCCGATTCGCATTCAGAAACTTCATCAAAAATCATCCAAAATGGTGAACGACGTTCCTCCCAGCGCCTCCGGAGAAAGGCCGACCTTGGGGGCAACCACTGACGACACAGTCGTCAATACAGCGGAGGTTTCCACCCAAGAACAGATCCGTCAAATGGCGCAAATCATGTCGTCTCTCCAGGAAGAACTAGCCAACCAGCGTCGGACTAACGAATCGATCCGCGATACTTTTGTTGCTACAATTAATCATTTGACTAACGAAAATAAGCTTCTTAAAGCGCATGTGCAATCCACCGCATCCGCACCGGCTGGAAGTAGGCGACCAATCGACCTCGAAGGGATCCGAACTCGATTGGACATGGAGGATGTAGTCGTAACACCAGCGAATGAGCGAAACCAAATCCATGCGACCGGTATTCCTGAAACCTCTCGTGTCAACCCTATTGTGACTAACAACGTTTCTTTTGTCACCCCGACCGGTTCCGAAAGGACCCGAGTAACCAATCCGCAGGTTACGATGACGCTGAGCATCCAGACGCTCATCCAACATGCTATCAACGAGCATATGAAGTCTCTCGACGAACGTCTCGCGAAGATCCCGGGCGTTCCCCAACCCATCGAGAAAGAGGCGTTGGACGGCTTCAAAGAATCCCCGTTTGTCAATGATATCGCACAAGTCGAGATCCCAAAGAAGTTCCATCTCCCGAGTATGGCCAGTTACGATGGGACGAGCGATCCAGACGACCATATCTCCCTCTACAAACAAAAGCTCATGACGATTTCCGTCTCCAGGACCAGTCGCGAGGCGGTTATGTGTAAAAGTTTCGGCACCTCCCTCGCGGGGCCGGCGCTTACTTGGTTTATGCATCTGCCACAAGGATCAATCGCATCCTTCGCAGAATTAGTCAACGCTTTTAAAATTCAATTCGCTAGTAGTAGAAGACTAGAGAAGCAATCTAGCGACCTATATCGTATTGTCCAAAAGCATAACGAACCTTTGCGTACTTATCTTAACAGGTACAATAAGGAAAAGGTCACCATACCCCACTGCAACATCCCTACATCTGTCGAAGCCTTCCGACGAGGTCTGGTCTGGGGCAGCGAGTTGTGTCAGGAATTGACGAAATATCCCTGTCGAAGCTTCGAAGATGTCCAAGCCAAGGCGATGGCTCAAGTCAGACTGGAAGAGGACGAAGAACCCTTCAAGACCGAGCCAAGTCCAGGTCGAATCAACCACAGATCGACATCCGATAATCGCAGGGACAGGCGTCATCAGCCATAATCACGGGGACGCGATGACCAAAGTCAAGACAGGAGACAAGATAGCCCAAGCCGTAAGATGTGAATGGGACGCGACCAACAACGAGGCAGAATACGAGGCACTCGTATTCGACCTCAACCTAGCTCGAGATTTCGCAATCGACAACATAAAAGTAATTTGCGACTCTCTACTGATTGTAAACCAGGTCCAATGATTGTACGTTGCCAAAGACGATAGAATGGCTGCCTATCTAAGCGTCGTCCAAAGATTGGTCGCACAATTCAAGACATTCGGCATCAACCAGAGCAACAAGATGAATTGGAAGAGGTCATCACCATAACACAAGGCAACTCCGAAACTCATTCGACAGACGACTCCGAAGATTGGACAAAACCACTCGTCGATTGGATAGCACACGGCACCCTACCTAATCGCAGAAGTTGTTGGACAAGGCGCCTACAGATTGCAAGATATGGAAGGACGCGTCATCCCAAGAAGTTGGAATGTGACATACCTAAAGCAGTATCGTTTCTAAAAACCTTTTGTCATTTGTTAGCTTGTCTATTACATTTGTTCAGTCCATTATTATTTCATCGGACGCGTTTACTGACTCAAGCATCGGAGGGCCGTTGGGTTTGCCCCCAACGGTCATTTCCTAGCAATCATTTACTTTGTTTCATCCGACACATGCACAACAAATTCAAACAAATCAGTGGATCCACTCAAGACAAACAAAAGCGCTTACATCTTACACAACACGATCGATCGATACACATGGAACAAAGGAACAAAAACATGACACATGTTTACAAGACATGTCCCCATTAAGGTACGCGCCTTATACAAACACTACAATGCTCTTCCCTGGAACTACATGACATGTCACATACAATTACAGGTCTACTCGACCAACGTCACACGACTTGACCAGGAAGCGACTGACGAGTCCACCTGCAAAACAAAGTAAATAACAAACAAGGAGCGGTCTCCTGACCCTTCGCCAAAACACAGAGTCTGCTCACACAACGGAGGGACTTTCAACACAACTAGTTCGAATATCCAAACGACAAATCAACAGACTAAGGCGTAAGGAGCTTCGAACTTCGACATCCTTACCTGGGGCAGCGTCAGGGACAGGGTCGGGTGTCACTTATGTTCGACGAGAACTCACCTCAACTCCTTCTCCAAGTACCCACGATCCACAGGGAAAGGAAACCGCCCAAGTCTGATTGTTTACTCGTCTGATTTCCTTTGGGGCAATTGTTGGACCGTGAATTATTCAGATTGGGCCGGCCCACGAACGATTAGGCAATGAGGCCCATGGCAGAGTAGGAACCTGATCTGACTTGCTTGAAGACTTCGTCCAACGTCCACTTCGGGCTTGTTGTAACGCCTTCCGAAAATCAAGGGGACGATCGGATCTTCTAACGGTCATTTCTCACCAAGATCTTAACTTAAGTTTCTTATTATAAATAGATCCTCAATAAGCGCATTGTAATCGACCTCTTACTATTGCATTTACTAGCATTTGGAGCTTTCATTGTAATCCGAAGCACGATCTTTCTAAGCAAGGCAGAGTCCGATTGTTCTGAGCATCCATTCGACATTAGTCATCCTCATTCGACCCACTGCAGTCCTTTGTAGCTAAGCTTTGTTATTACTATTTCGTCTCATCATTTTGATTCTCTGATTTATTTGAAGTTATAATTTGATTCGTTCGACTAATAGCACCACATCGAAGACAATTTAAGTTTGATATATTTTTGCCCAAAATAATGACAAACTCAAAAGAAGGGGTTTAGTTTCAATAGAGTTTCAAAAATTAACTCTACCTAGAGTTGGAAGCATTTTGACCTTCAAAAAAGATTTTAATGGTTTAGATCAATTTAATCTCTCTCCAAATCTTTATTAATTTTTTCCTTTTTTAATTTTTGTTGTGATGGATTAATTATTTTACCTTAGGGAATAAAAATCTAACCATAGAGTTTCTCAACAAATCCACCGGAACAAGACGGGAAAGGCAAACTGTGCAATTCTGATAATCAAGTTTAATTCTTCGATTGGTTTATTGCATCTCAGTCTTGTTTCTATAATCAAGTTTAATTAACTATAAACAGTTTAACTCACATAAGTTTGTAAATCACGCGATTGGGACTTTGGGAGTGCCAGTGGCTATCTATCATTAAATGCAAATTGGCAATCAAACAGATCTAAGTACAATGAATAGTTCAATGACATCAGTTCTAAATACATCTTGGTTATATGGTTTTATTATAATTAATCTGTTATTACCATTTTTAGTTTATCTTTGTCGGCTGTAAATATCAACAGTATGCTTTGAATTTGTAATAAAAATTATGACATGGAAGTATAAAATGGCGCCTATACAATCAACCGTTACTATTTATATCAATTCTAATTAGGAAAAGTTAACATTTTCATAAAAAAAACTATCTATTTTTTTTTTAAATAAATAAATGAATAAATACAATAGTAGAATGTGGACATGACAACTCATGCGTAGGATTTATAGCCTAATATGTCCCTCATCATCACTTTTAACTTTGCATAGAATGTCCATAATGCCCTCGTCGGATGTTCATAAAATGTCTTATGAATATAAATACGGGTGATATTATTATACTTTTTAAGATTTATACTAATGTTAGGATGTACCGAATATTAGATCTGGGTATGATTCTCATCCATATATGTACATGAATTTGATATTCGGATATTAATACCAAACGATCCTTAATTCATAATCCACTGTACAATAAGGACATTTGTGTCAATTTCTAATTAAATGTAACATTAAAAATAAATTAAATAATGACTCCCAAAGCAATTCATGCCATTTTAATCTCAATCTAAAATTTCAAATTTCAAACTAGTTTTTTTTCCTATTTATTTCAAATATCTCCCAAATAAAACATTGAATTCCTTACTAAATTATCCTCACCAAAACCTCTATAAAAACCATTTTCCTCACACCGTCCCTAAACACCCACAATAAGAAGGAAAAATTGCATGCAAAATAGATTTTCTTTGCCTTCCCTAACGCTTTGTTTTCAGAAGCATGACGAGGAAGAAGGTGCAACTGGCGTACATCGCGTGCGACTCGGCGAGGAAGTCAACGTTCAAGAAGAGGAAGAAAGGGTTGCTGAAGAAGATCGACGAGCTCACGACGTTGTGTGGCGTGGAGGCGTGTGCGGTGTTGTACAGCCCGTATGACCCCGAGCCGGTGGTGTGGCCCGAAAGGGAGCAGGCCCGGAAGGTGGTCGAGGAGTTCAGGCAGCTGCCGGAGATGGACCAGCATCGAAAGATGTATGACCACCCCACGTACCTCAAGCAGCGCGTGGCCAAGGCCACCCAACAGCTGACGCGCCTCCAGCGCGACAACCGCGAGAGGGAGGTGACCCTGGCCATGTACGGCTGCATCGGAGGTAGGCGCACCCTCGACGGCCTCAACCTCATGGACCTCAACGACCTCGGATGGATGATTGAGCGTACTCTTAAGGAGATCAGCGTTAGGCTTGAAAATCTAAGACGCGACAATAATGACAATGAGAATGATAATCCCCAAAACAACGCCCTTGTTGTTGTCCAGCAGCAAGAGGCGCCGGTTCAAGAAGTGGCTCAAGATCCGGCCTTTTTGATGGGCCCGCCACCACCTCCTCTCTCGCTCGGGTTCTTTGGGATGCAGGGTGAGGAGGTGGTCCCAGGACTAGGGCAATATTTGGGGCTAGGGTTTGGGAATGCTATTGATATGCAGATGGGCCCCCCTATGTGGCCTATGGGCCAGTACTATCAGATGGGGCCGAGTGGGTTTGCTGGTGCTAGTGGTAGCGGAAGCGGCAGCGGTGGCGTTCCCGACGGCATGCCCACGCAGTTTGGTGGTTTCTATCCTTAATGAACTCATTTCATCCATTCATGTGTCATTTTCCTTTTCTAATAATGCCAGATGGATTTTTCTTGGCGATGTGCTAGAATGTTAGTGTCATGTTTTGGGCGGGCCGGAGGGGGCTGCATTTTTTCTATTTTTTATTTTATTTTTCGTGTCCGAGTCCGCCCACTTTGGCCGGGCTTGCATTGTTGTTTGGGTTTGCAGCAGTTTTATCGCCTTTATTTTGTTTTTTACTTGAACTTCGATCTTATGATAGTAATATCATGAGACGTGTGTTTGTTGTGCTATTTGGTTTAAATAAAGATAGTAATTGTGCTTATTTATCTTGTCTTAATTTGTTAAATTGGTATGTTTAGTAGCTAGAGTTCTGTTAGAACTCTCTCATAAGGATTAAAGAACGTAGTTTTATATGATATGAAAATTAAGATGGTAGAAATGAAAACATTGAATTGTAGTAAAAATATAAATAATCAAATCAATTGGTACAGTTTATATCTGAATTAAATCAATTAGTTTTGTGGAATGTTGGTGTGGCATTGTTCAATTCCATGTATTGCTGGAACTATATCATAGTTTTTTTTAGCAAACTAATTAGAAGGTTTGAGGTATGTACGTATCTTTTTTTGTTTATGTTAGCCTTAAATTTTTTCATGCTCAATAGGATTCAGACTTTCACAATTTTATACATATATATATTCTTAATTTGATTTAAGATCGGTCTTCAAAATTAGTTTTAAAACTTTAGTGTAGAATTTTTTTCCTTTATTTTGGATGAGGATTTCACATAAAGAAAACATTACCGACATAAATTCACAAACGAAAAGGATGATATTTATGTAAATTTACAAAAATAGATAAAAAAAAGACGGGGAGATGTTTAACAAGAGATATGATAAAAAAAATCGACCAAAAAAAAAAGAGATGACAAAAAAAAAAACGAGTGGTACTTATAATAAGAGATACAGCAAAAAGACACGGAGACATATTAGTAGTCATGCAATTATATCAATATATTCATCTATCTAGATTTACCTTATTTGGTAAAAGTAATGCATTTTTTAATTATTTATTACCATAATAATAAATATTATGAATATTCATTAATTTACTTTGTAATAATAAAAATAAATATATCAATATATATATATATATCTCATTAGATGACCTTTTTACAATTATATATTTTTTTATAAAGAATAAAGAAAGTGTCAGGTGCGTAAAATTATTAACGTGAGAATGTGTGAATGGGTATGTGCACACGTATGTGCATATGTTTTTGAATGTATGTGAATGAGTTTGTGTACGTGCAACTCATACACATACAAATATAAATTTATGGCCTTTTAAAATGTGCACAAATTTATACATGTATGTGCATATATTTTTGTATGTATGTGTCCATTAATTCATTTGCGCGCGCACGTTTATAATTTTTTGCACATGATTAAAACTTTTTGTTACAATCATTTAATAACTTTGCCTTCGTTTTAAGAGGCATCACACGACTCAAACCCAATTTATGTGTGGAGAATTCGAGGAATAAAAGGATAATGACGACATAGATTCTCATATATATTTCACAAATTATCACAAACCCAGGTTATTAACTCATGAGGGTATACCGACAAAAATTCACAAATGGAGAAACGACAAAAAAACACGAAGGTATAAGACATATATACTTAATTTGTACCATTTCCCTCAAACCTAACATGTGGTGAACCCAGGGGAAAATAGGAAAATACCAACATAGATTTTACTCATGGAGGATATGCCGACATAAATCCACATAGAGAAGCAATTAACACTACTACAATTATGAGCTAGTGGACCGGTTAAATGTAGCGATTTATCTTATGTGGCGGTTGGTTGCAACGATATGGCTAATGAAGCGGAACTTTTGGCTGTTTTAGGTATTGTGGAGGTGTAGTGACGGTTGTTTGTATGCTCAAGTATGAAATATGTTCATTAATTTATGCAGCGGTTCACGTACATCTATTGAGGCAGTTTTTGGATCTATTGTTGGTAAAAATAATGTGTTGAAGCGATTTTTAAGATATCACCGCACACCCACTTATTGGTAAATGTATATTCAATATTTGGTATCCATCAACTGACGATATTTTTTCTGTCAAAAGCGTCCGTTCTTTAACTACTCACACCGCTACCTCATCAAGTTTTCCAACTTGGTTCTAGAAATTGCACATTTCTCTAAAAAATAAATTTTTTCTTTGGAAATGCTTCACCGACTCTTTGCCTACAACAAAACGCCTAAATAGGTACTTCTTTAGGGTTCCATCTCACTGTGTCCTTTCGAGGACTCCAACCACTTATTTTTTGACTGTCCGTTCACTTTACAATCCCTACAATTACTTCAAAACATCACTGGTCACACATATAGCTTTGACTTCGACAATGACTTCTACACTAATTTGGAATTCTTCCGTTCCAGAAACAAAGATATAATTCCGATGCTTTTTCTTTGGTGGACTATCTGCAAAGACCGTAATGCTTCAATTTTTAGAAAGGTTCCTTTTAATATTCAGACAACAGTCAACAATGCTTTCATTTCTTACAAGGATTGGACTCGGTCTTTTTCGCAAGAAACTTCCTTTTCCAGCAAAAAGAAGGGCTCCAGACAATTTTTCCGATGGCAAAAACCTCCTCCTAACTGTATTAAATTAAATTTTGACGCATCGGTCAAACAAAATGGTTCTACACATATTGGATATGTATTCCATAACCATTCCGGTGAGGTGGTCTTCTTAGACCATAGGCAGATTCTCTGCTCATCACCTATTAAAGTTGAGGTGTTCGCTCTTGAGTGCCTTCGTAGGGCTATTTTGCTTCGGTTTACGCGAATAGTTCTTGAAGGAGATAATCTTTCAGTTATTAACTCCATCCGTGGAATTGAATATGGAAAATTCTATGGGAAATTTCTCCTATAATTACGGAAATAGATCACTATTAGATGGTTTGGATTATTTTCAGGTTCATCACTACTTCCGAGAGTCTAACAAAACCGCTGATTTTCTAGCTACTTCTAACATCCCTTCTACTATTCTTCGCAGTGCTATTTAAGAGAGAGAGAGAGAGAGAGAGAGAGAGAGAGAGAGAGAGAGAGAGAGTTAACTTGGCTTACATAATATTACATCATAGTAGAAGTAACAAACACTCGTTCCCTAATGATATATGTTTTTTTCACACCTTCCCTCTTAGCTTGTCTTTGAAATATAAATATAGATATATAGTGTTGCCGTAAGATCAATGTCACGAGATCAATGCCTTCTATTTGTATTTCTCAAAGTTAGCTTGCCAACTTAAGGAATCTATTAGCAATAACTTGGTCACTAATGGTAGTGTTGAGAGATGTCTTTGTTGTGTACTTTTGTTTTATACTTGACGATGCTCAATTTGGTTGATTTGCTTGTAGCTAATTATTTTCTTACAGCTTCGCTAATTTATTTCTTATATATATAGGTGGATTTGGTATGATTACAGATCTCCAAGGCGTGATATCTAAGTGGAGTACTTGCGTGCAGCTGGTAGCTTATTTTAGGTTGATTAAATTAGAGAAATGCCATTTTGAATTTTGAGAATAACTATTCAATGTGATCCATGCTTACCTTTGAGTTTAGGCAACTATGATTAAACCTTATTTAGCTTAATGCTATTTTTGTAATATATATATTGTAAACTCATGATTGTTCATTTCTTTAGGTATAAATATAAAATATATTATACTTTACTCCTAATTATATGTTTACGAAGCACCATTCTTTTATTAATGATATTAATAATATTATAATGAAAGGTTTTTAAAATTATATATTGAAATAATTCGCGAAAACAAACCATGCACAATCGTTGCGAAAACTAAAATAAACACACCTTAAGAACTAATGCAACCGTCACAATAGACTTAAAAAAGCGATTAGAAAAACCGCTTCAAAAGGTACAACATGAAGTGGCTATATAGCGTTTTGCAGCAGTTACATGTCATACCTAACAACTGCCACAATTGGCTCGATAACCACTACAATAGAGCTAATGCAGCGCCAACAAATAAAGCGGGCCAACAACCGCCACATTAATTAGGTCTATAGGAGCGGTTTTATACTTTATTGAGCGGTTTTTAACCACTTCATTATATCGTAATTGTAGTAATTAACAATGAAACAAGAAGATATAACTAAGTTATACTTAATTTGTACAATTTCTCTTTCATTAAATGACTATTTTTCATCTTTATAATTTTGTTATAATCATTAAATAATTTCCCATCGTTTTGGATGGTCATGATCACACGACACTCAAACCCAACATGTTGTGAATCTAAGAAGAAAAAAGGATAATACATTAATATCGATATAGATTCACTCACATAAAGGATATACCGACATAAATTTACACATGGAGGATATGCTAACATAAATTCACAAGTGGAGATGCGATAAAAAAACACGGAAAATAAGAAAAATATGCTTACTAACATTATAATGAAAGGTTTTTAAAACTATATATTGAAATAATTCACGAAAACAAACCATGCACAACCGTTGCGAAAACTAAAAGAAACCCATCTTAAGAACTAAAACAACCGCCACAATAGACTTAGAAAAGCGATTAGAAAACCCGCTTCAAAAGGCACAACATGAAGCGTCTATATAGCATTTTGGAGCGGTTACATGTCCTACCTAACAACCACCACAATTGGCTCAATAACCGCTACAATAGAGCTAATACAACACCATCAAATGAAGCGGGCCAAAAACCGCCACATTAGGTCTATAGGAGCGTTTTTTAAATGCTTCATTAGATCGTAATTGTAGTAGTTAACAATTAAACAATAAGATATAACTGAATTATACTTAATTTGTACAATTTATCTTTCATTAAATGACTATTTTTCATCTTTATAGTTTTGTTATAATCATTAAATAATTTCCCATCGTTTTGGATGGTCATGATCACACGACACTCAAACCTAACATGTTGTGAATCTAAGAAGAAAAAAGGATAATACCAATATAGATTCACTCACATAAAGGATATACCGACATAAATTCACACATGGAGGATATGCTAACATAAATTCACAAGTGGAGACGGGACAAAAAAAACGCGGAAAATAAGAAAAATATGTTTGATTTATATAATTTCCTCTTATTTAATGATATTTTTTCATCTTTATAGATTTCTTATAACCATTCAATAGTTTTTTCCTTTGTTCTGGATCAAACCCAACATGTGTTAAATCTGGGTTGAAAAAGGATATTATAACTTACAAAGATTCACTCATAGAGGATAATCGACATAGATTCACTCATGACATATATACTACATAAATTTAGAAATGAAGAAGCCACAAAAGCGTTGAGATATAAGAAAAATATACTTAATTTGTACCAATTATCTCTCAATATGTGATATTTTTTCATCGTTAAAGTTTTCGTAATAATATTGTGCGTCATTTGGGATGACCATCACATGGCTCTTAGACCCAACATGTGGTGAATAAAGGAAGTACAATATAAATAACGACATAGATTCACTCATGGAGGATATACCAACATAAATCCACAAATGGAGAAGCGACAAAAAGACGAAGAGACATATGAAAAATGTACTTAATTAATGTGTACATATATCTCTCTTTAAATGACCTTTTCCATGCTTATAGTTTTGTTATAATCATTGAATAATCTAACATTGTTGTGGATAACAATGATCACACGAAGGGATAAAAATGCAATCAAGAAGCTCAAGGATGACATCGGCCTAATTAAAACCAAAGAGGTGGAGATCTAGGGAATTGCCATCAACTACTTCAGGACCCTCTTCCAAAAAACTCCATTACTTGACATGATCGAGTGATTGAATCGGTGGAGCAATTGGTGACTGAGGATATGAATGTCATGCTTTGTGAACCTTTTAGAAGGGAAGAAGTCCTGAAGGCCATTAAACAAATCCATCCTCTTAAGGCCCTAGGCCTTGACCGTATATGTGCTATGTTTTTCCACTCCTACTGGGATCTAGTAGGAAGATGTGATGAAGGAGGTGCCTCAGGGTCCTTAATGGAGGAGATACCAAGACATAAATGAATGAAGCTTTCTTGGTCCTCATCGCAAAGAAGAGCAAGCCTATTTCTATGGATGAATTCCGATCGATAAGCCTCTGTAGTGTCCTCTATAAGATTATGTCTAGGATGGTTGCAAATAGACTTAAAGAGTTCCTCGACTCAATCATTGATCCCACTTAAAGTGTCTTCGTTCCTAGAAGGATGATTTCTTACAATATTGTGATTGCTTTCGAACTCTTCCACCATATGAGAACTGCGGGGGACTCCCCAAAGCATCTAGCACTTAACTGGACATGCCCAAGGCCTATAACATGTTTGACTGGGATTACTTGTGAGTTGTCATGCACAAGATGGGATTTCATGATAAATGGGTGGAATGTGTTATGAAATGTGTTTACTCCGCGAGCTTCTCTATCCTCATCAATGGGAAACCAACTGAGAGCTTCATGTCTAGTAGGGGGCTCCGCCAAGGAGACCCACTATCCCCATATATGTTCATTATCTGCAGCCAGGGCCTTAGTGCTCTTATTAAGCAGGCAGAGTCATCGACCATACAAGGAATCAAAATTGCACTAGCTGCACCGAAAGTCTCCCACCTTCTGTACGTTTTATGATAATGTCCTCTTCATTGAGGCAAATGTTGCACAAGAGGGGGCCGCTAAGGAGTTGTTGGACCTCTAGCAAAGGTGCATTGGTCAGAGGATAAACCTGGATAAAACAAAGGTTTCATTTGGCAGAGGAGTCAGGCCTAACAACAAAGTTGAAGTGCTCCAAATCCTTGGTATCTCAAGGAAACCTATGAAGAGGTATCTGGGGCTCCCCACCTCTATAGGGAGATCTAAACGAGAGATTTTCAATGCTGTTAGAAACAAGGTGAAGAAGAGATTATCTGGATGGAAATCCCTTTTCCTCTCAAAGGCAGAGAGAGAAGTTATGATTAAGGCAGTAGCCCAATCTATCCCTACATACTCCATGATTTTATTCAAAATATCGGATTCCTTATGTGATGAATTGCAGGCCTCAGTTAATAGATATTGACGGGGGACAAAGGAACAATGAACGCAAAATCCACTGGTGCAGAGCTAGCAACTTGTTTGAGCCAAAAGGGCAGGTGGATTGGGGTTTAGGGATCTGAAGCTTTTCAACTGGGTGCTGCTAGGAAGACATGGATGGAGAATCCTAAACAATGAGACTTCTCTTATGGCTAGAATTCTAAGGGCCAGGTACTTTCCCCACAATGACTATCTGCATGCTGAACTTGGTTCACGTTCCAACTATTTGTAGAGATCAGTTTGGGAGGCCAAATGGGTGATTGAGAAAGAAATGAGATGGTAGGTGGGTAACGGGAGATCCATTAACATTTGGAAAGACCCATGGGTGATCACTAACTGCAACTACAAGGTTATTAGCCCTCATGTCACTCTCAATGCACACATGAAAGTGAGTGACTTGTTGATTACTGATGATGGCCAGTGGGATGCACAAAAGGTGGATCAATTTTTCCTCTTGTTTGAAGCAGAGAGAATCCTCTCCATTTCGATTAGACCATCAATGCCCGAGGACAAACTGATTTGGAGATGGAGCAAATGGGGAGATTACATCGTAAGATCCGCACATCATGGGATCAAGGGGTTGGAGACGTTGATATAACTCCAAGCAGCAGATCCTCCAACACTAGAATCTGGAATAGAATCTGGTCGGCTGGCACTACTCCCTATGTTAAAATGTTTGCTTGGACTGTGTGCAATGAGGCCCTGCCTACGAACTCGAGACTCTAGAGGAGAATGCAAAATCACGATCAGAGATGCCCAATCTGTAACTTCGCCCATGAACACGATCTTTATATCTTCAGGGACTGTAAGGAGTCGAAGAAAGTATGGAAAATGCTAGGGTTGAGCATTGACATTACTGCTAGCTCTATGCTGGAGTGGATTGAGAACATGGAGATGGGACTTGACCAGAGAAGTTTTGCTCTGTTGATCACCACTCTTTGTGCTATCTGGGACAGGAGAAATGTCTGGGTATTTAAAGGGCTGTTCAAAAGCACAAAGGCTCTGGTGACAAGTGCCCTTGGATTGCTTGACTGTTCCCAGAAACAAGAGAAGCGACCACTGCCCACGACCAAGACTGATATCGCTAAATGGAAGCCCCCACAGGCCGGATGGCAAACCCTGAATACAGATGTTGCTATTTTTTAAGAAAAAGGGACATCTCTTGGTGCTTGTATTAGAGATGAGAAAGGGGCGTGTATTGAGAAGTTGCAGCCGAGTTTTGATCCACTAGTGGCGGAAGCAAAGGCCCTCTTTAGAGGAATGCAATTTGCAACTATGCTCGAATGCAACAAATTAGTGGTGGTGAATGAATGTCTGTCTCTCGTCAAAGCTCTTAATGGCAACAAAAAGGAATGGCCTTCAATCATCAGCATGTTGATACATGATGCAATTACTTTAGCAAATTTTTGTTATGAGATTAAATGGGTGTATATTTCTAGGAAAGCTAACACGGTGGCTCACGAATTGGCTCGTTGTGATTCAGAGTCCTTTGGTCTTAGGGTGTGAGATTCCTCCCCTCCCTTGTCTATAAAAAAAAGTTTTGATGGAGCAAGTAGTTAATGAATGAGACCAGCGGTTGTGTTGGTGGTTTCAAAAAAAAAAAAATGATCACACGGTTTTTAAACATGAAATGTTTCTTCTACCCAAGAGGTAGTCTACCCTTATTAAATAACTGTTCAAGTCATCATTCTATTTATTAAAGAGAAAATGGGTAAATGTGTACTCCATTAATTAATTATAGATGACATGAGGGGGATTTAGAGCAATTGAATTGGGATATTATTGGGTGCTAGCTGCTAGGAGTGGGTAAATTTATTTTATTACTTTGTATTTGAAAAAAAGTCCTTAATACTTCATATTTAACTTTTAATTTAAAATTTATATTTATTAACTTTTAATCAGCATGATAAGTATAGTATAAATGGTAAACATATTTTTTACTATTATTATTTAGTGATAGTTTACTATATTTATATGTTACTTTGTATAATGTAGGTACAATACGCGCACATAATTAATTTAAGAATAAAACAAAGATAAAAGTGGTTATATATTAGGGTCAATTACCGAAAACCACCCGTCCAATAGGCCATATTGTCCAAAACCATCCCTTTAATTCGATATTATCGGAAACCACCCGTGTATCACATGCCGTTAAACACTCGCCACCCGACGTCTAACTCCGTTTCAATTATGTTAATTCTGATTTTTTTTTAATTTAAAAGTAATTAAAAAAAGAGTAAAAAAAGAGTAACAAATTGGGTCTTCTTCCCCATTGCTCCTCGCTCGCCTCTGCTTCCTGGCACTACCGGTGGCTCCGGGGATAACGGCCGGATTTCGGTCTCCGGTGGATGACTTTACTGACCGACGTCTTCTCTCATTCGTTGCTTTCGCCGGAGGGTTTCCGTGGCTTCGATAATGTTGATTTCAAATCCAAATTATGTGCAAAATCAATCGAAATTGTGAACCGCTGTTTGTGCCACAACCTCGCCGGACCTTCACCGTTTCCTCCTTTCATATACACAGACCACCGGAGCATCACCGGCGCCACAGCCTCGCCGTCTCCGCGGCTCGTCCGTGTCTCTTTCACTGACTTCGACGCTACTGACTCCTCCAGCGACGATGACGACAACAGAAGAAGCTATGCCGACCCCGGGTGAAGAAGCACATCACTGAGATCAGGATCGGGATAGATCGGGAGAAAAGAGAGCGGCCAAAACCGAATACAAAAGAGAGGGCTTTTCCGGCGGGGGATTTGTGTTGTGGCAAAACAGGGGAGGATCTGACTCCGGCGAGGGAGAGGAAGTTCCAGGGAGTCAGGTGGAGGAAGTGAGGGCGGTGGGCGGCGAAAATTAGGGATCCGTCGAAGGGGGCTAGGATTTGGCTTGGGACTTACAACACGGCGGGGGATTCGTTGCTCGCCTCGCTCCCTCCATTCGATTCGGAGGTGAAGAGGTGGACGGGGGAGTGGCCGACAAAGACGAGGTCGGAGGGGAACATAGGGGAATCAGAGAAGAAGAGGAGGAAGAGGGAGAGGAGGAAAAGGAAGAGGACGAAGGAGGACTCGAGGGAGGCGAATAGGTGGACGGGGGAGCGGCCGGCGACGAGGGGGTCAGGGGTGGCGGCGGAGATGAGTTGCAGGGATATGGGCTGCAGGGGACAAGTTGCAGGGATGTGGTTAGGGGTGGAATTACGGTTAATTAATTTTCTTTTTTGTTTTATAATTTTCTTTTTCATTTTACTTTAAAAAAATTCAAAAATAGGGATGTGGGCCCGGATTAAACAGATCTTAAACGGAAGTGAAGGATGAGTGGCGAGTGTTTAACGGCACGTGATATACGGGTGGTTTCCGATAATATCAAATTAAAGGGGTGATTTTGGGTAATATGGCCTATTGAACGGGTGATTTTCGATAATTGACCCTATATATTAAGTTTAAAGTATAGATTTGACATGGTGCAAAATGGGATAGAAATAAACATTTTGTTTATTTTTTATTTTCAATTTTATCTTTTATAAAATTTATTAGGGTAAAATTTCTCCTCCTCTTACATTTTCATTTTAGCACACACAGAGATTATTATATTGTAATATAGTTCACTGAGTTGAAAAATAATGAAAAATCTTTTTCATATAAGTTTCTTTTTATGAAAGTATTAACAGATCTTATAAGAATAATTTAATCTACTGAAATGTAAATGGTCTCATACGAGATCAATTTACGCACTGATTTACAATGAAAACATTATGCTTCTTTTATATAATAAAATATAAGTTACAACTATTCATCTTTTTTATCAACTTTTGTCTACAATGGAAGTAAAAATTAAATGGATTAATTGTAAATTGTTATTATTCATTATTTATCTGCCTTATTCAAGGAGCAAGAGAAAAACCCATTAAGAGATTTCCAAAAAAAATGTATTTATTCTCCTAAAAAACTTTAGCCTTCATTATTCACTCTCATTCAATTTTTCTCATTGAGTAAGATTAAGAGGTGACTTGAGTGTCAAATAATATTATGGGAGACAAAGCCCCACCCTTTGTTGCTCGTTATTTACAGGAGTCAACGTAAATCAGTTTGTTTGTCTTCTATGGGATTTCAGTAAATCATCGTCAATCTTTATTATTGTGGTGCAGTATTTTACGCTCTTAATTAATATTGCTTATTATCATAACTAAAACTACATAGTATGTTGTATAGTATGTTGTATGATACTACACCTTTTATCTCTCATTAGATAAATTGTACCATTCATCTCGATCTCATTAGATAATATTTTTTCATCCTTATAGTTTTGATATAATAATTACAGTTTTTCCGTCGTTTGGGATGACTATCACACGATTTGTAACACTAGTGTTACATGCCAGTGACCTCAGATTTTAATATCCAAAGTCACCCTAGGTTTTAATCGGAACAATTACGCTTAAATAAATAAATAAGTATTAAATAAAGACAGAGTAGCGGAAGAATTTTGTAGTGAACACTCAATACTTTTATTAAAATTTCCTCTCATAAATTGAGAAGAACGGTAATACAAACAAAGTGAAATTACAACGGAAGACTTTCTAAAAAAAACCCTAATTACATGACTAATTTATATAAGTAATACATTTACTTCAAAACACACACACCTTTTAAATATTACTACTTAAGACACAACCTTCAACTGCAAGCCTTCGTCTTCGATTGGTTACTTCAAAGCGTCGGGGACCAACCTCTGATGTGCCGTATAGAACGGATGGCACCAGTCAATCATGCAAGGAATAGAAACCATTGGTTAGTCTAATGAAAGACTATGCAAGGGTGAAAACAGATTGGTTCTCGTAGTCGTTTATAGTCACTGCCTTTAATTCTCTAATAAAACTCGATAAACGGTATATGACTAATTGACTATAGACTTCTATCGAAAAAAAAATGAAGATGTATGATTAAAGAGAAGACTCCAATGAATTGAGTTTTATGGGAACTTACATGAATTTGTTTGGTAACATTATATTATCACACAATGTTTTAAAAACATCTCGTTGAATATTTGAGTCATCGACCAACCTCACCGCGTAATGCGAATCCATACTGGAAAGGGGACTTACTTTAGACAATAGACCGGGCGGGTTTCACATTGTACTTCTCGCCCGAGGGTATATTAATTATGTGCAAAACGACACTTATCTTATTTAATTCCAAAACGTGCAATTATGTTAAAGTTTTTAATCCACACCAATCTCGCAATGAGATATATAACATGAGACGAATCCCGAATTTCGGCACTAGCTAAGTGCACCACCACTTATATAAAATAAGGGTAGGTCATGACCAAAAGTATTAGGGTAATTATTCTCCTAATACCAAGTTATAAAAAAACAGTTAAACCTCGTAAGGTACATAGCGTTCCTACGAATACTCATGCTAACTAGCATAATTATCCATACCAAATGCACAACAATCCACACCAATATTATCTAGTACCCTATAATAATATATATAAGGGTTATAGATAGCATATATACAACCTAATAATAAGGTTTATTTTACATAATATTTTTAACACACAAGTTCTCAAACGAGAAATTAAGAATATTTATCCCAACTTAATTAAGACAACAAATGAATTGTCAATTAAGGAAATATGTAATAAAATAGCAAGAGCGAACCACCACTTGCCTTGGATCACGAAGAAGATGAACGGCGTTTCGGAGATGGTTGCTTTCGACAAGCAAAATGGTTCCCTGCTTTAATAGTCGTTCCAAACGCAATTCCGAAACGTACCCAAATCATACAAAATGAATAAATTATATTAGATAATTTATTCAATATCACAATTTGAAGAATACAATGTCTCGGTTTCTAATTGATTTTATTTAACTCATAAATAAATCAATTTCAAGGCTTTTTGATAAAATGATTATTTATACGATTAAAAATTAATTAGTCGTATATTATAAATAATCATATCGTAAATAAATTAATAACATAATTTATTTTTAATCCTAAAATTTTCTAAGTCAAAATATTATCTACATGAATAGCCATAAATTACCCATTTATAATATAAGATAATATTATAAAAATATAAATAATTCAATATTAATTTCCATAAGATAAAATTAATCCTAAAATATTGTTTTATTAATCTAGATTAATTAAATTACTTAAGATTAAGCCAAAAATTAATCTAAATAAAACCCAAATCGCAAATTCGGATCCAAACAAGCTCACTGAAATCGTCCTTTGACACCACGTCGGAAAACCTCAAAATTGAATGGCGGTGGTTGATCTCCAGCGATGGAAAGAGAGGGATTTAGAAGTGGACTTAAAGACGAATCTAAGGGTGTATCCAATTGCCAAAACAAAGCTCAAACGAGATTGAATTTTTGGGGAAGAACACGAATGGCACAAATTAGGGTTCTTGAGGAGATCGAGTGAAATTGGATTAGTTGGGGGATCAATTGGGAGGGTATTTTGAGCCTGATTAATTCCTCAACACGCTCCCATGGTTAATGCCCTCTAATTGATGCTGATAAGATCGAATTTTTTATTTGAATTAATCGGACCTAAAAACGACACCGAATACATTAGGGACAAATCCCGTCAAATTCGTCGTCATTGAACCCAATTGAATGAGGGATTACGTGGAGATAGGGTCGTCTTCAATGCCCAGCGATCAATTGAATTAATCAGGCTCAAAATTTGCCCAGAAACGCTATTAAAAAGCTCAAAGTTGCGCGTCCATGGAGATGGCTGGACGTAGGAGATATTCCTGGAAATTGCACATGGCCTCCCTAATTTTAGCCTATTTGCACATTTTACCCCAACTTTCTTAAGTTGTGGCAAAAATGCACTTATTTTATCTTTTAAAAATTACAAAACTTACCCAAACTTATTTATTTTAATATTCTAAGTTTATAATATTATTTTATCCCAAAATCAAAGTATAGAAAAATTTAACTTAGGTTAAGATAAGTTTAAGTTATTATTTTTATGAATTTGACCATACTTAAATCCTTAACAAAAATTTGTTATACTTAATTTAAATATTCTAGGTCAAATTTTGAAACTTAACACTTGTTGGGTGTGTATTTCGTTGTTGTGTGTTGTAAAGAGGTTGTATTTGCTAGTTATGTTGGTATAAATGCATTTTGGTTGTTGGCTAGGGTGGTTGTAGCATGTAGAAGTTGAGTGTGTGCGTGTGCATCAGGGCCGTCCAATAAATTCGGGAGGCTCGGTGTAAAAATATTCTAATTATATCTCCAATTAGAGTAAATTAAGTATAATATTAAATATTATTTTAATAATATAGAAATTAAATATTTGGATATTTTCCCCTAAGATTCATAATTTAAGAAATGTATGATTTTTTAATCTTGAAAAGGAAAAAATAAATTATTATTTTTTTCCTTGTATAAAAAGGGAAGTGGGAACAAATTAATTTCATTAACAACTAATTTACAATTTTATAAAATAAATATTAGATGAAAATAATTATAATAATTGGATAAAACAAAACCATTATTGTCCAACTAACAATCTAAATAAAGTTCTGCTCAAAAAAAAAAATCTAAATAAAAAATATAGTATTGATTTTTAATTACTAAAAGAGAAAGAAAGAAAGAAAATATTGGATAGAAGAATAAGGAAAGAGTAGAAAATGAAAGGAGGATGCTTTCAAGAAAAAATTGTAAGGAGAATAGGCTCCGCGTGATTTAGGTTGATATAGTATTGATTTTCAATTATTAAAAAAGAAAGGAATAAAGAAAGAGTAGAAAATGAAATGAGGATGCTTTCAAAAAAAAGAAAGGAATAAAGAAAGAGTAGAAAATCCAACTGGTAAACCCTATCCCAAAGAACGCGTTTACCCTCTTGCCCACGCACCACCAATTCTTTTTCTTCCTTAAGACTGCACCGCCACCACAAAACCCGATCTCCCTCCAATCTGCTGTCCTCCGACGATGGTTTCCGTCGACGAGATGGCGGCGACCAAACGGTTAGGCGATCACCTCTCTCGCAGCCCTATCTATTCGCATCTCCCCCTAAAACTTTCTGCTCATAGACAAACAAACCCTAAGAAACAATCTCTTTGTTTTCTTTCGGCGATTCTCGTCGTGCTCGGGGTCGAGTTGGCAAAGGCCTGTTTGAGCTCACTCTCTTTACATCACACCAGATGGATCCAATCTCATTCTTCTCTGACTGAATCTAGGAGGCGAGTTCCGGTCTTCTGTCGCCGTCCATTGCATCCTAAGATCTACATCATCCCGGGTAGCCGGCGCTTCACTTGCTCCTCCGTCTTGAAGATTGGGAAGATAGATGATGTAGTAAACCAAAAAATACTTCCTTTCATATGGTTCCTGCTTACAGATCTTATGTTGCTAAGTGGGTTGGTGGAGCCTCCCTCGTTGAGGTGTGCTTTTCTTTTTACTAAATGTGGTTTACTGTATGTTAGCATCACCTCCAACAACTATCCTTTATCTCTCGGTACAGACAAAAATCATTATGATGAAATCAACCAAATTATGGCTTCACAAGCCAAAATACACAATAGTATAAAAAAAAAGGGACGTAGACCTCGCTTTTATTAAACTGGGGTAATACAAATATCCGGATCCCGATTATTACTAAAACCGAGGTAACAAAGGTATCGGACCACGGTTTATGACTAATAACCGCGGTCCGAGTATAAATAATTTTTTTTTTGATATCCCGGACCGCGGTTTCTTAAAAAACCGGGATACCGTGAATATGTCGGACCGCGGTTAGTCAGAAATAACCGGGGTCCGAGTATAATTTTTATTTTTTATACAAATACCCCGGACCACGGTTATTTGGTATAACCGGGGTCCCGTGTTTTTTATTTTGCCCGCGGCTCGTTCTTCATCCTCCATCTTCGTTATGTCGCCGCTGAGTAAGCTTGCCGCCCCTTCTCCGCGCCGCGTAAGCTTGCCTCCCCTTCTTGGCCAACTCGCCGCGCGCTCCGGGTACTCGCTCCCGCCAGTCCAACCACCAGGAGCTCCGCCGGTGAGTCCCCCCCTCTCTCCCTCTTTCAACTCCCTAAATTAGGGTTCTTGTTGTCTAATTTTTGATTTTACAATGACCAGAACGCGTCGTTTCTTCGCCGTGTTGCCCGGAGTTTTACGATAATTTTCGAGGCTTTTGAGAGAGCCAATTGAAGCATTGCTGGTTCAAATCGAAGATCTTGGGACCGAGAGAGTAGGTGGAGCTAGGGCTGAAGATTTGGGGGTCGTTGTTGTTCGGGTCCCCTGCCGGTTCAATATGGGCGATGATCTGCTTGGTTTCTTCGATGAGGGAGTGCTGCTCGGTGTCGGTGGAGAAGGATCACCTGATTCCGCAAATGCACTTCGTTGAAAGCTTAAAACCCTAACGCCATTGCTCAGCTTCCGTTTTCTGCAGCCTTACGACGACGGAGAACACTCTCATTGGGCAAGCATTCGCTTGAAGCTCCTCCGACTCGCAACCATGGTGGCCGCTAAGAAGACTGTAAGATCTCGCTATGTCTATCGATCACGTTGTTTTTTCGCGTTTCATTGTTTTCTGATCCACTATCATTTGCGTTGGACTCATGAGAGCATTAACAACAGGCTCTCCCTGGTGATGAAGAGTGGGAAGTACACGTTGGGCTACACGACCGTACTCAAGTAGTTCATCATGGCTTCTTTTTCTAATCATTAAAACTGGTTACAATTTGCAGGTGATTCTGATATTATCAAGAACTAAAGGTTTGATACTTAGCTGCGTAAACTAGTGGGTTGAATGCCTATTACATGTTTGCACTAAAGGTTTAGTAGCTGAGAAGAACGTTGTATTATGTGATAAATGAATGAACTCAGTATCTTCGTTAGTGCCATTAGGTACTGATTTGTGATGGCATGCTCTACTAGCTAGATTTTGGATTGAAAATTGGGAGATTCAGCTATTAATATATAGGACTGCTGCTGCCATTGTAGGCCCTGGCAACATATGACATCTTCATTATGATTGATCCCAGTGCACGTAATTCGTTATCATATGACATCTTCATTCTATCATCCATTTCATTGTGAGTTGTAGTTGTTTAGGCATCATGGTGGATATATATTTTTGCCTCTTCTTCTAGTAACATACCACAGAGCATTCTGTAAGTTTCAAAGTTACATTATTTCTCATCTTTGCATCCAAATAACAGTCAGATGGTGTTCTTTGCTAATACAAGAATAATTCTTGCAGTGCAGATATTCCAATGACTTTTGAAGACCGTGTTGCAGCTGTTGGCATTGCAACACAGTTTCAGCAAGATAGTAGTGGGGTTGTTAAAATGGTTAAGGAAGATATGGAAGATGCAAAGACACAAGTAAGTGATCGTCTTCTAGGCATAATTTCGTATTGTACTTTGACTGGTAAGTTTAACATCGGTACACTTTATTCATGTCAGATCATTTTGGCTAGGGAGTATCTGAAGGAGGTCAGTATCAGCAGTGAACAAATAAAATACTTGGTCATCGAAGCATTACGTGGCGGTTGCCAGGTTCAGAATTTATACTTCTTTGTTTGTGTTTTTTCTTGGTGCTAGATGCATCTGAATCTGATTTGGAGTAATTGTTTCATTTTTTTAGGTCTGTCTCTAACAATTTTCTTTTTCTAACTCCTGGGAGCTGTTTGGAATATATCTTGTAGCTTCCTCATTTGTTCTTTTAATATTACTACATTGTATAACACATGCTTCTAGATTATATCCCGTCACTGGTTCTGATCCAAGATAACGGTACCCTAATTTCTAATGCAGGGTCACAGAGCTGAACTATATGCTGCTCGTGTTGCCAAGTGCTTAGCTCTGGAAGCACGTGAGAAAGTCAATGTGGATGACCTAAAAAAAGCTGTTAAGTATCAACTTGCTCAGCTGGCTACCTTTATAATTGAGTATCAGAAGGCTTATACAAAATGGAGTTGCTTGTTTTTTCTATTACTTCTCAGTGGATAGCTGTGCATTAAACTTCTTATGTTTCTTCTCCTACAGGTTGAACTAGTCATTCTTCCTCGCTCTATCATCAATGATTCTCCACCGGATCAGCAGAACCAGCAGCCACCACCTCCCCAACAAAATCAAGATTCAAAAGAGGAACAGAAAGAAGAGGATGAGCAAGAGGTTTTTTTGCGAGATTACTGCTGATGTTTACACTTTGGTTTGAGGGTTTTATATAAAGTTTTCTTATTGTGGGGACAACTTCGATACAGGAGGAGAATGATGAAGAAAATGAACAGCAGAAGGATCAACTACCAGCAGGATCAACTTTCGACACAGGATCAACTCCTTTCTCAACTATGATCAGGATGAGATTCTGGTGATGATAGAGTGCACTATGTTTGAAGAGGATTTGCAGCTTCATTTCATATTTTTTAAATAAAAATATTGGGCCAGCCGGGTCCCATTTTTTTTATTTTAAAAAAGAAACCGGATCCCGGTATTTAGTAAAAACCGGGGTCCGGATTTTTTATTTTTTAAAAAAGGTATTTTACCCCGGTTTTGGTAAAAACCGGAGTCCAGATCTCGGACCCCGGTTACAAAAAACCGGGGTCCGGATCTCAGACCTCGCCGAGAACAACCACGGTATTTGAACCGCGGTTTGGAGAGGAAGAAAATCGGGGTCCGAGCCCTAGTTCTGTACTAGTGACAGGATCTATCCTACCAACCCTAACGTTGTTATCAACGATGTTAACACCACATCCTTATCGGAAGATGTATTTGCTATTGCAGAGTCTATGGGGTCAAATCCCCCCAAAACTGACTCGATGAACCTATCTATCTCGATTAGCTACCACTATTCAGAAGCTACAACTGATAGAAATAATACCAGATGTGTTATGCATTACAGTGCTCTAGTCTGGCATTCAAGGGCTATTTGTTTACATTACCACATGATCCATACATTTTCCAAGACACCTAACAAACAGGAAAAGTGTAGACTTAGCATTCACATGATTTCAAAAAGCAACTCTTGCACCAATCTATCCAAGGCTACAAAATTACAAACAACATTAACCCTTGGTTTCATAAAAGCCAAGACAAAAAAAAAGAAAAAAGAAAAAGAAATCATCAATAAAAATCAAATGGAAAACCATCAAACTTATGTATCAAACTGTATACCAAATTTCAAACAAAAGAAACCAACCTTTGGCAAGACCAAATTCACTTGCAAAACCCTTACCCAATTTTTTATGAAGATTAGCCTCTAGAATTGTCAAGGTGTCAGTCGAAAAAACCTATGGACTGATATTGACACTCTTTGCAAAATCGAAAAGATTCAAATCATGGCCCTTGTTGAAACAAGAACTAACCAAGAACCAGAAAAATGTCTTTGGCTAAAAGTCGGGTTTGACACTTTCCATTTCTCGCTCGCTATTGGATTCTCGGGTGGTATTTGCGTCATGTGGAAATCCTACCAATTTCAAAACGAACTATGTGAACTAACACACATTGACAAGAGATTCATAGCTGTCAAATACAAAATAATTGACAAAAATTACTATATGATGCTTATCTTTACATATGCACCACCAAAAGAAAATGAAAAAAATGAATTCTGGAATCTCCTTACAAAATTTATTCTTCAAACTCATATTCCTTGTATCATCATTGGTGATCTAAACGAAATTGAATCACACTCGGAAAAGAAGGGTGGTAGTAGTAACACCCATTCCAGATTCCAAAGACTCTACAACTTCAGAAATAACTGTGACCTGCTTAATATCCCAACACAAGGTGGAGAATTCACCTGGCGAAAGAACATAACAGAAATAAATAACATATATGAAAAATTAGACCGGGTTCTTATCCACGATCAAATTCTTCAATGGTTTTCCGAAATCTTCACTAAAAACCATGCCTTTACCTCATCTGACCACTGCCCCATTTCAGTGGAACTTGAAAACCCTAACCCCTTAAAGGCACAACCCTTCAAATTTGAAAAAATATGGACAACAAGAAGAGACTTTGAAAATCTGGTTAAACAAGCTTGGAGAATTGAAACTCAAGGATCACATATGTACAACCTTGTTAAAAAAACCTTTGCTCTTAAAATTAGTGCAAAGAATTGGAACAAAACTACATTTGGCAATATCGTTAACCAAATCAAAGAAACAGAGGTAGAACTCACTAAGATTAAAAAAGATATCATTCTCAACCCAAATCAAGCCTTAATCAACAAACAAAATAGACTCATTAATAAAAAAAGATTGCCTACTATCTTTTCATAAAAAAATATTGGAGCCAGAGAGCCAAACCAAGCATATCAAATCAATTGACTCAAATACAAACTATTTCCACAGAATTGCGAATGGAAAAAGAAGCCGCAAAATCATTCGGGAAATTAGAACACAAGAAGGAACGATCATTATTGGTCTAGAAAACATCCGAAATGAAATCAGATCAGATTTTGAAAAAAAGGTTCAAAAAAGGAACAATAAATAACAACAACCTTCAAAACTTGTTGTGTAACATATCAAAAGAGGTTACAGACCAAGATAATACCAGTCTAACCAGAAATGTTACTAATGATGAAGTTAAAATTGCTGTCTTCAACATTAGTAGCGACAAATCACCAGGGGCTGATGGAATGTCAACGCTATTTTATCAAAAATATTGGCACATTGTGGGTCCACTAGTTACGAAAGCAGTTAAAAGCTTCTTTCATTCTGGCAAACTCCTCAAACAGATCAATCACACCTTCATTACCCTAATACCCAAATGTGATCCTGATAGCTCATGGAATCTTCCACTCCTACAAGGTGCTTTCGTTGCTGATCGCGCCATTCAAGATGGTATCCTGATAGCTCATGGAATCTTCCACTCCTTTCGAGTTAAAAAAGGCAAAGAGGGATGGACCGCTATCAAACTAGATATGGAAAAAAAGCATATGACAAAATTGAATGGGTATTCATTCTAAATGTCCTTAACAAATTCGGGTTCTCACCAAAATTCATTGATTGGATCAAAGAATGCATTGAAACCATCTCATTCTCAGTGCTTGTAAATAATGGCCCAACCGACGTCTTTTATCCAAAGAGAGGGCTTCATCAGGGAGACCCCCTATCGCCCTTCCTTTTTATCCTTGGAGCTGAAGTACTTGCTAGAAAACTACAACACGAAGCAAACATCAATACTGATGTGTCCTTGCCTCCTATGACAAGTCGAATTGTCAAATGTGATGCCTTTGGATCTAGTCTTGGTTGGGAAGTCACTCGGTGTGGTGATTCTGCTGTGGAACGTGATGATGTAGTTGATCGCGAACAAAAGAACGCGATGAATGGTGGTGATGGAAGTGAGTTGATGGGAGATGGATAGCGGTGGTGGAAGCGATTGAATGGAGGGGTAAGCGACTTGAAGGGACAAGTCGTTGGGTGTTGTAGCGTCGACTGCGGAGAGGATAATCTCGATGGAGATCAAGTGGTTGCCGTAGCGTCGGCGGCGGAGTGAATGTGGATGAGAGGGATAAGGGTGACGTTCGATCAAGGGAAGGAGGAATTTAACACTCGACTTAAAACCTTGAACTTTAACTTGAACGTGAGAAATAACAAGAACATATGAGGCTTTAAATAGCCAAGGTATCTCGACCAAGACCTAATGGGCTTGGGTCGAAAAGAACCTAAGGGCTAGCCCATGCAAGCATGCAAAAGGCACTCGCCCTAAAAGATAGAACGACTAAAAAGGAAACTATCTAAAACGCTATAAATAAGGAAACTATCTAAAACGCTATAAATAAGGAAACTATCTAAAAAGAATGCAATCTTCAGAAAGAACACGTGAAGTGATGAAGGTGGTTGAGCCGCTTGAGGGAGATCGCGTTCAACATGGAGTCGCTTGAAGGAAGACGCGTTGAGGCACGCAATCTTTGGACTTGGATGAAGACGCTTGATGAAGATCGCGGTCTTCATACTTGGCTCTTCTGAGCTCACAGTCATCGCGTTCTTCCTCGTCTTGAACCAAGGTGGTCTCCAAGGTCTTGGACGCGTGGGGCTCGCTTGAGCCCGGCTTGGGTCGATGCAGGGTCGTATCATTCTCCTCCCCTTAAAATCGAAGCATCCTCGCTTCGAACTGGGTGGGGCCAAGGAGAAGACACGCTCGTCGGGTAGCAGGAAGACGGCGTCGGGCTTGTTTCCGACTCGGAGGACCTCAAAGAAGATCAAGGAAGACTCTGGTTCAGGAGCAGGCTCGAGGGCTGGGGCGGACGCGCCAAAGCAGAAAATCGCAACCATGTGCACAGCTGCATGTTCGATGGAGCACGGACCTGCATCCATGGGCACGGGTACAAACGTCGTCGGACTCGATGGTGCGGCAACAAGCTTCTCAGTCAGTGAAAGGCCTAAATTCGTATACCCAATCAAAGAAATCCTAAAATACCTACTAAAGAGTATAGCAAGCAAGTCAGGGTCGATTCCACAGGGAGTCAGGTTATCTATTTCTGTAATTCGCAATCACCAACTAGAAACTAGGGGGGGGGGGGGTGTAGTGTTTTCTTGGTAAACAAGTAGCAAGTAAGCAAGTAAGCAAGTAAAGGTTGTGAATATAATGGGGAAAAGCGCCACACTTAACAAAGATCCACACAACAAAAGATATGGTTGATCACTGAATTCTATTAATCTCAAGTTCTTATCTTTCCTTTAGTTGTTCTTATCCCGATCTTAGGTAACTATTAGTTCTACCAGCCCTAATAGTACTTATTACTAAATCAAACCCGAAAACCTTCAAGATTCAATAAAGCAATAGCATTCAACCAAGGATTCAACAAGATACATGCAATAGAAACAACCCGTTACTATAACATGCAATTAACTCTCTCTCACGATGAACACTCACAACCCGCTTATGTAAATCGTGTGTACTACTAGATATGCAACCCGAACCCGGAATCACAAGTCCTAGCTATTAGGAAGATATCAATAAACCTAGGTGATCAGTCTAGATAAATCAACATAAACCAATAAACAATCAAGCGCAAGAGAATTAATCCAACTAGATAGGAAAACGAACAAGAGTAGAAAACTCACAACCAATCAATTGCTGGCTTCAAACTGTCAAGTGCAACAATGGAGGTTTAGTTCTCCATAGGGTTTGTGAGAGCAAAAACGTAGAAAGGTGGCAACTAGGGTTAGAGAATGGATCCTCCTAAAAGAGTCTTAAACTTAACTTAAATACTAAGGAAATAATTCAGAAATAAAGAAAAGAAAATAACAAACTTGGAAACAAAGTCTCGAAAATAAAATAAAAGGAAATAAGAAATCTCGGAAATAAATCCGGAAAATGTCTTCAGCGCGTCTCTACCGCGGGTGCGATGATACCCACCGCGGGTACGGTGATAACCACCGCGGGGTGCGGTGGTCTTCCAGAATCTAGATCCTCGCTTCTGTTGTGCTCGCCGCGGGTGCGGCCATCCCACCGCGGGGTGCGGTGACGGTGTCTTCTTCAGCTTTTGCGACACTTTCGTAAAAATGCCATAACGTTTGATTCCCAACTCGTATTGCGCTCATATTTTGAGGACTTGCAGTAGACTTCAAGATCTAACTCCTCGAATTAGAATCACTCCATTTGGACATCTGAGTAAAGAGAACGAACTATTTGAATTCAGCCCACTGTTCTTCTACTCTTCAATGCACTTCAAACCTCTGTAAATCCCATGATTTCTTTACTTCTAGTCTCTAACTCTCAACTCCACAATTGTGCTCTAAACCCATCCAAATGGCACCTCAAAACTGATAACAACCCCTAGAAATACACTATAAAATAGTGTCGATCAAATCCCTCATGCTTAAACCTTGCTCGTCCTCGAGTAAGCTAAAGTCAACCTACTCCTCCAATCAATCCCCAAGGTTTCAGGAAGCACAGAAAAATCAATCCCTCCAAGAATTTCACCTAACAATAAACTCCAAGTACCAACACAATAAGCACAGCACAACACAACATACAATAATACAACACCACACACCAAAGCTAAAAGGAAAGCATAGTACTTCCCCCAAGCTTATCCCGAACACCATAGAGTGAATAAAATCTAATCCTAATCTCCCATCTATCTTCTTATGACTCCCAGAGTGACCTACCCGAATCCTCCTTATATCACCTCTTCTTATGTCGCCACGCCAGGTAAAATGATGATTCCTAAAAATCACTCTTATTCTTTTCACTCATTTTGCCAAGGCGCCCTTTCGGGTTTTCACCAAGCCACTCATTTCATTTTTCAATAGATGTGCTCACAATATACTCACATCACTCTTGACCAATTATTACCCCAGCCTAATGCTGGTCCAAGCCACCTGCTTATTACCTAAGCCGCCCTTTCGGGTTTTCGACTTATCCCAGGATTTTGAATTTTTGCCTTTTTTCAATTTTTTTGGCCTTTTCTCTTTATATTCATTTTTCTCCTCAACGACATAGCAAGTATAGAACTCTCCCCCATACTTAAACATTGCATTGTCCTCAATGTAATGAAAGACAAAAAGAATAGAAGCACAGGGAAAAGCAAAAAATAACTCACAGACGCCGCTGAGTTGGCTTGGACACTGAAATTGTTGCTGGCGGTGAAACAAGGAACGCCCAGGTCTCCAGTGTTGCGCGGGATCTTCTTAATCAATAATCTTCTCCTACCGTGCAACCAAAAGGAAACCACTTTGGTGAATAGTGGTATATCAAAGAATTTGGGGCTGTACGGCCTTCAATGAACACAAAAAATGGGCCCAGATGTGTTCGTGGTGTGGGCCCTGGTGTTCCTCCTCTTCAACTGTCGATTGTAGGGCCATCATCGTTGTCAACCAATGTGTGGGGCTAATGTCTCCTCCTTGACAACATGATGCGCACCTTCTCCATGGGCAACTCCGGACAGCTGGCCTACGGTAGAACTCTTTTTTGTTGTTTTTTCGATTTTTTTATCCCCGTTTAAGGTTTTTTTGGGGATTTTATTTTCAGTGCAGGGCAAAAGAAGACTTACAATGGTGGTAAACACCTTCTTCAATAGGCATAGGGTCTCCTCCATGCAGATTAGTCGGAAACAAAAAAAAAACAAAAACAAAGCAAGAACACACTAAAAACAAATACAAAAACAAAGAAGGAAAAGCAAAGAAAGAAAAACATACCTCGGGTTGCCTCCCGGATAGCGCCTTAGTTATTGTCGTGGCTCGACTTGGTATTCTCCCACTTAACTTGGGTTGCTCAAAGCAATTGAACTCTTGGGGTCTATATCAGGGGAATGCCTCTTTGTGTGCTCCATGTTGAGTCTTTCCCCCATGCTTGTGCACTTGCTGATGGTTGGACCGTTGTTCATATTCATGAATGCACTTGCCATCTTCAGAAACGGTCTATCCAACATCCCAGGGGCTGTATGCTTATTCTGCCCCGTATCCAGCTTATAGAAATTTGTCTTTGGAATCACGGTTTCCTTCTTGTGTTTCCCTTTTGGTTTCTTTTTTATCTTGCGCAGCGCCCTTAAAACTTCTGTGCAGTGAGGGATACTGTTTGCCAGTTTGAACAAAGGAGTGTTTGCCTCGCAGGTTCTGAAGGTTTCAAATGGATCCTTGTCGTTCTCCACATTTTTGGTGTCCTTCAGAGCCTCGGGACAAGGTGTAGGAAGTTTCAATGAACTGAGCGGAGAAAAATTGGGGAGCACATATGTGTCATATACAGTTGCAGGAGGGTCTTGGGCACTACGGTCTTTTCCACGGTCGCGGCCCTCTTTACCGCGGTCATGGCATTCTTTCAGTTCCCAAAAATAATCGTCTTCAGAGAGCACAACTTGGTTCAAAACATCATCTGGAATGCCCATCTCCTCAGTGGGTGGACCGAGGTCGTAGTTTTCTTCTGCAGATATCCCGCTGTATTCTACATCTGTCTCGCTGATTTGCTCTTTCCTTTCAGCTAAGGGAGCGACATGTTGCTGCTCAGTACTATGGAGGGTCATTGAAAAGACATCCTCTCTCTGGTGCACTACTGGGTGAAATAGCTATTTTGCCGACATCGTGGTCTCTATTCTGCTAATTTCTTGAGTCAAGTGCTCCATTTGATTCCCCAAATTCTGGAACCTGGAATCCATCTCTTGTTCATGTTGGATCATGCTTTGCGTAAGAGATTGAAGTAAATCCTCAGTCGACATATGGGAACTTGGATCGGACACTGGTAGTCTATGCTCATAGGCCGGATTGTACTACCGTGGAGTACCCTGCTGGTAGAACGATTGTGGCTCCGGGTAGAACTCCTGGTAGTCATGACCATATGAAGGGTATTGTTGGTACCTATAACTCGAATTGGGGTGATCTCTCCACCCTATAGTGTATGAGTAGGAGTATGGGTCATATCGCGACTCTCTCCATAACTCCATTTCTGTATCAAACTCTCCCCATAACTCCATTTCTGTATCAAAGAAAAAAAAGAAATCAGTAGCACGAGTGTGGACCGTAAGATAGGTCCACACGAAAGTTGGTAACAAACAAAAACACAAAAACAAAAATTTTGACTCCCCGGCAACGGCGCCAAATTTGACAGACCTAAAGTCGTATACCCAATCAAAGAAATCCTAAAATACCTACTAAAGAGTATAGCAAGCAAGTGAGAGTCGATCCCACAGGGAGTCAGATTATCTATTTTTGTAATTCGCAATCACCAACTAGAAACTAGGGGGGGGGGGGGGGGGGGGGGTTGTAGTGTTTTCTTGGTAAACAAGTAACAAGTAAGCAAGTAAAGGTTGTGAATATAATGGGGAAAAGCGCCACACTTAACAAAGATCCACACAACAAAAGATATGGTTGATCACTGAATTCTATTAATCTCAAGTTCTTATCTTTCCTTTAGTTGTTCTTATCCCGATCTTAGGTAACTATTAGTTCTACCAGCCCTAATAGTACTTATTACTAAATCAAACCCGAAAACCTTCAAGATTCAATAAAGCAATAGCATTCAACCAAGGATTCAACAAGATACATGCAATAGAAACAACCCGTTACTATAACATGCAATTAACTCTCTCTCACGATGAACACTCGCAACCCGCTTATGTAAATCGTGTGTACTACTAGATATGCAACCCGAACCCGGAATCACAAGTCCTAGCTATTAGGAAGATATCAATAAACCTAGGTGATCAGTCTAGATAAATCAACATAAACCAATAAACAATCAAGTGCAAGAGAATTAATCCAACTAGATAGGAAAACGAACAAGAGTAGAAAACTCACAACCAATCAATTGCTGGCTTCAAACTGTCAAGTGCAACAATGGAGGTTTAGTTCTCCATAGGGTTTGTGAGAGCAAAAACGTAGAAAGGTGGCAACTAGGGTTAGAGAATGGATCCTCCTAAAAGAGTCTTAAACTTAACTTAAATACTAAGGAAATAATTCAGAAATAAAGAAAAGAAAATAACAAACTTGGAAACAAAGTCTCGGAAATAAAATAAAAGGAAATAAGAAATCTCGGAAATAAATCCGGAAAAGGTCTTCAGCGCGTCTCCACCGCGGGTGCGGTGATACCCACCGCGGGTGCGGTGATACCCACCGCGGGGTGCGGTGGTCTTCCAGAATCTAGATCCTCGCTTCTGTTGTGCTCGCCGCGGGTGCGGCCATCCCACCGCGGGGTGCGGTGACGGTGTCTTCTTCAGCTTTTGCGACACTTTCGTAAAAATGCCATAACTTTTGATTCCCAACTCGTATTGCGCTCATATTTTGAGGACTTGCAGTAGACTTCAAGATCTAACTCCTCGAATTAGAATCACTCCATTTGGACATCTGAGTAAAGAGAACGAACTATTTGAATTCAGCCCACTGTTCTTCTACTCTTCAATGCACTTCAAACCTCTGTAAATCCCATGATTTCTTTACTTCTAGTCTCTAACTCTCAACTCCACAATTGTGCTCTAAACCCATCCAAATTGCACCTCAAAACTGATAACAACCCCTAGAAATATACTATAAAATAGTGCATTTGGGGCGTCTGCAGGCAGTGTTGTCGCAGTAGCAGGCGCCGGTCTTGGTTCATTGATGTTCGGATCCGAATGCGCGGTAACAGGCACAGAAACGGGTTCACTGAAGAACGGATCCGCTGACACGACAGGTGGTTCGTCAAGTGACGCACCGGATGTCGGCTCGATGGGCGGAGGCGATGCGGTCAACTCGGCTCTAAGGCGGGCAATCTCGCGCCGTAGCTGTTGGATTTCGCGTTGTGCGGGTGTGAGCTCAGGGACGGTGGCAACGGGTCGCCGCTCAATGTTGGTGCTAGACCGGGTACATATGCAGTCTCTGTCGGGGGTCCGGCGTCGTGCGTTGATGTGGGTGTCATACATGGTCCGCTCGCATTGGCGGTCGTGCGTGCATACCTATTGTCGGAGCCGAGGGGGAGGAATCCAGTCGGGGTCATCGTCGCGGTGCTGGGTGCGACGTCGCGACTGGGGCGCGTCTGTGCGTGGACGCGACGGGGCACGTAGTCGTGGCGGCGGGACCCATTACGGGTTCACACCACCGAACCAAGGGCCACGGTTCCACTTGTCGGGCTCGAAGTAAGGGTACAAACGGGCCATGGAAGAGGGGTCTACGGCTCGGTCATGGATCCGGGTTGGGTGTTGGGTTCGACCGTGGTTAATGACGGGTGTGTTAGGGAGTGGGTTTGTGCCGGGGGGGGGGGGGCTAGGGTTGTTCGGATATGAAAAAGGAATTGGAAACGGCAGCGTAGAAAACCGCGGTCGTGGTTTGTGAACCGCGGTCGCGGCAGCTAGGGTTTTGGCGGCAGGTGGTTCGTGTTTTGGACTTTTGAGGGGTCAAACGATGTCCATTTTGGGCGAATTTTATATTCCCGGACTCGTATCGAGATGCTCTATAGGGATATGGAAGAAAATTTTAAGAAAACAGAAAAACATTTGGGCGAAATCTGGACAGAAGTCGAGGGGAATTTCTTGTGGTGGTGGAGGGGTGGTGGAGGGTAAACTTGAGTTCGTGACTTACAAGACTGTTGGGCTCTGATACCAGTTGATGTGTCCTTGCCTCCTGTGATAAGTCGAATTGTCAAATGTGATGCCTTTGGATCTAGTCTTGGTTGAGAAGTCACTCGATGTGGTGATTCTGCTGTGGAGCGTGATGATGTAGTTGATCGCGAATAGAAGAACGCAATGAATGGTGGTGATGGAAGCGAGGTGATGGGAGATGGATAGCGGTGGTGGAAGCGATTGAATGGAGGGGTAAGCGACTTGAAGGGACAAGTCGTTGGGTGTCGTAGCGTCGACTGCGGAGAGGATAATCTCGATGGAGATCGAGTGGTTGCCGTAGCGTCAACGGCGGAGTGAATGAGGATGAGAGGGATAAGGGTGACGTCCGATCAAGGGAAGGAGGAATTTAACACTCGACTTAAAACCTTGAACTTTAACTTGAACGTGAGAAATAACAAGAACATAGGAGGCTTTAAATAGTCAAGGTATCTCGACCAAGACCTAATGGGCTTGGGTCGAAAAGAACCTAAGGGCTAGCCCATGCAAGCATGCAAAATGCACTCGCCCTAAAAGATAGAACGACTAAAAAGGAAACTATCTAAAACGCTATAAATAAGGAAACTATCTAAAACTCTATAAATAAGGAAACTATCTAAAAAGAACGCAATCTTCAGAAAGAACGCGTGAAGTGATGAAGGTGGTTGAGCGGCTAGAGGGAGATCGCGTTCAACATGGAGTCGCTTGAAGGAAGATGCGTTGAGGCATGCGATCTTTGGACTTGGATGAAGACGCTTGATGAAGATTGTGGTCTTCATACTTGGCTCTTCTGAGCTCACAGTCATCGCGTTCTTCCTCGTCTTGAACCAAGGTGGTCTCCAAGGTCTTGGATGCGTGGGGCTCGCTTGAGCCCGGCTTGGGTCGATGTAGGGTCGCATCAAATACCAAACAACTAGGGTTTAAAATCAACCGAATGGGATCAAATATCCCCTTTTTAGCCTTCACAGATGATATCCTCATTTTTTCTAAAGAAACCAAACATCCTGCCAGAAAGTCAAATCAATAATTGAAGATTACTGCTCCATATCAGGACAATGTGTTAACTATCACAAATCTGCCTTTCAGACAACACCCAACACACCAAATAATACAAAAACTTTAATCTAGTAAATCCTCAATATTCCTAGTTTTGTATCCTTAGATAAATATCTAGGATGTCTAATTATTAATGGAAAAGTTAACGAAAATACCTTCCAAGACACTGTTCAAGCAACTACTACACAATTATCAAAATGGAAAGCTAGCGCTCTTTCCCTTGAAGGGAGAGCAACCCCCATCAAAGCAAATTTGGTTGCCAAACCAAACTACATTATGCAATGCCTTATGCTACCAGCATTTGTACACAACACACTAGATAAAGTTAATAGAAATTTCTTATGGAATAAAGAACAAACGTATAAACCTTTAATCGGTTGTGATAAAATCTGCAAGAACAAATCAAATGGAGGGATTGGTATTCGAAAAATAGAAGATATGAATAAAGCTCTCCAAATAAAGCTCATCTGGAAACTCTTTGCTGAACCAAACAACATCTGGGTTAAAATCATAAATGAAAAATATCTAAAGAATTCTAATATTCTTAACTATACAAGGAAAACTAATCATTCTTGGCAATGGGGACAACTCCTTAAACTCCGCAATGAATCAAATATGGCCTGCAATGGCTCATTGGGGATGGCTGCTCTATCAACTTCTAGGAGGATTCCTGGACTCCTAACCTTAAACTCAAAGACTATATCCTCCCACACACCATCATCAACCCAGAGGCCAAAGTTGGTGATTTTATCACAAACAAAGAATGAAATTCAACTAAGCTCAAAAGGATACTTCATGATGAGGTTGTTGATATTATTACCAATATCCATTTACCTCAACATAGTATACCTGACCGACTCTATTGGGCTCCCAATAGGAATGGTTGGTTTTCTACTAAAACCGCATTCGAAGTTATCACCAAACATACTAACCCCACAACTAACAAATTTTCATGGTTATGGAAACTGGATACCTACCCGAAAGTCAAAAACTTCTTATGGAAAATATGCCATGACGGACTACCCACTAAAGCTAGACTAGCTAGCCCAAAAACATGTTGTGGTTCCCCTTGCATGTGATTCTTGCAATAACCCGTATGAAGACTTAAACCACTTCCTATTCAAGTGCCCTAATACACTTAACCAAATCAAAAACCAAAGTCCATCCATTGAAAATTACATTAAAAGTTTAAATACTAATAATAATAAACCAATTGAAATAATTTGTGAACTACAATCATTACTTACCAAAAGTGATTGGGTATGCCTTGCCACCACTTGGTGGGGCACCTGGATTAATAGAAACCAAATAATTTTCCAAACACCAAGCCCGGACAAAATAAAAGATCTTACCATATACATCAAAACCCTTATTCATAATTGGAACATAACCAAACAACTAGAAGTTGATGATTCTAAACAACAAAAACCTAATCCAGCTCAAAGGCGTAAAACCAAAAATATCAAGTGGGATAAACCTCGCTCTGGATTTTGTAAACTAAACTTTGACGGTTCTAAAATACCAAATGGAAAAACAGGAACAAGATTTATTATCAGAAATGAACATGCTGAGATAATTCATATGTCCAACCAAAAGTATGGATGCCAGTCTATCCTCATGGTGGATACCATGGCGTTAAAAAACAGTATTAAAAAAGCCATTTCACTAAACCTCAACAAAATCGAAATTGAAGGAGATAACTTATGCCTTATTAACTCTGTCTTAGGCATTTGGACTTGCCCTTGGGAAATTGAAATGGTCATCGCTGATATTCTTATCGATCTCCGTTCTTTTTAGAAAGTCCTTATTAGGCACATTTTTCAGGAGGTGAACCGTTCTGCTGACCAAATTGCTAAATTCAGCTTCTCACCTTCGAGATTTGCCTTAAATTCCAATCCAAAACTCCGTGTTCTCATCCACAAGGATGATCTAGGCCGGACCTTGCACCGCTGCTAGGTCCCGTCTAATTCTTTCCTCATCAAAAAAAAAAATGAAAGGAAAATAGGCTCTATGTGATTTAGGTTGAAGAAAAAAGATCAAAATGTTCAGGACTAGACTCGAACACGGAGCCGTTTATATAAACTGCATATCACTTACCATCTGAGCTACATTATTTTTGTGTCTACATACAGTTCTACTGATATATATTGGGCTCCTAAATTTTGGGGGCCCTGTTCGATCGCCCTTTTTGAACATGTCCATGGATGGGCCTGCATATTTGCTATCTTGTGCATTTGTGTTCTTAAATCTCCTTATGTGCACTAATGCTTGTTGTGTCTTCTGAAAGTGTAAAAACCAAAAGAGAGTGGAGCGTTCAGATGACAATACTGGAAAGTACCTGAAAAAATCTTATCCAAATTGAAAAATGGGACAAGAAATAAGGATGCCCATGAAGCTTTATGATATTGATTCATGTTAGGCGAATAAGCTTTCTATTTTTCAACCTTCGAAGCTCAACACTTGCCATGTAAGATTGATCACTATTGCATCAGATTGGAGAGGGTGGTAAGTGTTTTTCCTTCTGTTTTCGATTGTCTCATTCTTCGCATGGAAGATTCTCATTTACAACATTGAAAACTGTCTTGTTTGGAAATTATCAACAAATAAAAACTTTACTGTCAAATCTGCACGAAATATGATATAGTTCTCCAATATTCATCCCTCATAGTATTTTCCATCTTGGATTTGGAAATTGCCAATCCCACCTAATATACAAAACTTCCTATGGGAAGCCGTTATTGACTGCTTGCCCACAACGAAACGTCTGAATCATCATTACTCTAGAGTCCTCTCACAATGTAGTCTCTACATAAGTGCATATCATATTTTGAAGATACATCTCACATTTTCTTTACATTCTGTACACTAAACAAATGATACGTGAGATTGAAATTATGATAGGACACAAATTTGTCTTTCAACATACTTCAGACTTCTGTACTAACCTCCAATTTTTCAAAACATCTAACATATCACCTGAAATCATTTATTTTCTCTGGTGGACGATATGGAAACACCATAATTGTATTATATTTCGCAAGGACAATGAACGACAAATCTCTAAACCTTTGGATCTTGCCATACTTCAGTTCCAACTTCTACACAACACAATTCTTCGAAAAACAAAAGACTTGTTCACAAAAGTTTCATTTGGAAAAAACCACTTCCACACAGGATAAACCTTAATTTCGATGGCTTCAAGAGAAACAACCACTCCTCTCATATTGGATCCATTCTTTGCAATCATCAAGGAGAAGTCATCTACCTAAACAAAAAACAAATTCCATATATGCCCATTCCACAAACTGAAACTCTCGCAACTTTAAGTGTTTGCAAAGCAATTTCTTTAGGTGTTAACAATCTCACTATTGACAGTATAAATTTAACAATAATCAGTTCCATCAAATCTACATGGAAAATACCATGGGAAATTCGTACAATTATTATAGATATTCAATTCCTACTAAATTATTTTGCTTCAATACAAATTTCCATGGCTATAGGGAGTGCAATAAAGCAACCGACTATCTCACCAAATATGATATTAACCCCACCACATTCATGAACTTCTTTCAGACTTCTAGAATGACAAGAGTTTCAGCGTCTGATATGTATACTCAAGGTCGTCCAATCAATTTTGAAGGCCTTGTGCTAAATAGAAAAATTAATATATCATTATATAAGTTTTTAATAATTGAAGATAATGTTTCATACGCGATGAGTTAGAATTAAGTCAATATTGTTGCATAACCAACATCATACAAAATATTTACAACAAAATATGACATGTAATAATCATAGAAGTATAATGTTATTTATAAAAATATAGTTTTGAAATATATGATGTTTGACAAACCACTTCTTCACTTTATAATTATATAAGTCACCTTTTAAAAAATCCGATATAAGAAAACTACCCAATATTTGTAAAAAACTATCTGCTAAATATAACTCATACATGCATTGGGCAAAAAAGTTGAGATCTAAAGTTAATATTTAATGGTCATCACTCATCAATATATAAGACTTTATCAAAATATCCAAATTATATTAAATTAATGTTTTTAAGTCTCTTTAGCTAGTGATCTGATTAATAAACCTCCTACAAACTTTTATAATTTTCTATAGCTTAGATAACATTTTTGTTAGAAATTATACTAATCGTATACGGTTTGATATATAATTAAATTAAGAATAAATTATTAAAATAACATATTTTAGGATGATTTGTAAATAAATAAAAACTAAATGGAGCAATGGAGGCCTCATCTTATTATGAGGCCCTGTGCAGTCGAGCACCTCGCACATGCCTAGGGCCGACATGCAGTGTATATATTGCTAGACAATAGTTCATATATTTTAACTTTATATCTGAGGTTGTTTGTAAATTTTTTGTAAATATTATAATAATCTAGGTATATCCTTTATCTGAAAGGGAGTCTAATGTTTGTTTTGTAAAAAAGAAGAAGAAATATTTAATTTTTAAAGTGTGCCCCAATGGACAAATTAATATTTTATATCATCCGATGTTGAAATGGTCCGAATAGCAATTTTCCAAACCGGTTTAGAATTAATTGAAGCTATCGATCCCGCATACATAGAATGACAAGCTCGGGATCAACTTGTCATGGCAATATTAACCTCATCCCTTACAGAGAATGTGCTGGTCTAGGTCATTGATTGTCAAACCGCCTCCGACATTTGGCGGACCCTTCATGAGCTCTATGTTGCCCGCTCCAGTGCTCAGGTGGTTTTCACCCGTCTCCAACTCACCTTACTCAAGAAAGGGGCTGAGTCCGTAACTGACTTCTTCAACAAAGCCAAGGCGCTCGTCTCGACCCTCTCCGCCGCCGGCTAGTTGGTTTATGATGCGGAGTTTGTTATCCATCTCCTTGTCGGGCTTGGTCAGGACTATGAATCCTTGGTGACCTCCCTCTCCACCCAACCCACTCTTACTTCTTTAAGCCATGTACTCTCTCATCTTCTTGTCCATGAAAACAAACTCACCCATACCACAAACACTAACTCCAACTCTATCTCTGTCAATAACACCCAAAATACCCCATAAAACACCAAACCTGAAGCACATATCACTCGGGTTCCAAAGGCCGAGGTCGTGGATATTCAAACCGGGGTCATGGACGTGGTCGCTCCAATGGTCGCACCACCAACATTAACCGTTATTTCTCCGGCGAACCCGACACATGTTCCCGCTGCTAAGTGTGCACCAAGCCCGGCCACACTGCTTTGACTTGTTGGCACCGGTTCGATAATGCATATCAAGCTCCTCCTCCCAACAATTTTCAAGCCAACATGACGACAAACTCCTAGTATCCAGACACCGCAACTACTCATCGTTATACACCAGCTATGAAGCACAGTCACAAACACATGACATGAAAATGGCAGGACATGGGGAAGCGGCAAACCCAAAAAATAAAAAAACGGACACGGCGGGACACGGGAATATAAATTGAATTATATATCATTTTAAAGCTATTGTAAATAGGAATATATTGACATTAATAAGAGATACATAAATAATATCCAATGGCATAAAAATGGTTAGTATTCTTAACAATAAAGAGGTGGGCAGGTTGGACGGCAGCGACATCGGTGATGAGAGACGACTGGTGGTGGTGAGAAGCGACTACTGGTGGGTGGTGAGGAGCGAAGGGAGTAAAGAACAAAGAGAAGAGCGGTTGGCTGCTGTTAGCTAGGGTTAAAATTAAGAAGAGGAATTTTTATTTTTCACTTATCAAAACACTGCGTTTTGAAGTCCTAGTGTGTCTTGACCGTGTCCAAGACGTGTCCAAAATATTGACCATGTCTTGACGTGTCCAGCCGCTTCCTAGCCGTGTCCTGGCTCTTGCCCGCGTCCGACACTAGAATGAGCCCTTCCAAGTCGTGTCCGTGCTTCACAGTACACCAGACCTCATTAATTTACGATTCAACTATTCTCCATACAATGGCACTATATAAGCAGGTTTCCTTGGGCGATGGATCCACTATACTAATTCAGAATCATGGTTCTTCATCCATCTATACTAGACATATACAACTCCGGGCTAGCCCGTCCGAACCGAGCCTGGCCAACAATATTGGCCCAGTCGGGCTGGGCCAGCCCGGTACAGTAATGGGTCGGGCATGGACACCTCTCTAGGCCCGACCCGATACTCGTTACTGTTTTAATAAATAATATAAAATATTATATATTTATATAATATATACATATTAAAAAAAGGCTAACCCTAAATTTCCCTAATTCTCTATTCGCAAACTCCAATCGTCCTTCGTCCTCCTCCATTCTCCTTTCCTCCTCCATATCCAATTCTCCATTCTCCTCCTCCATCATTTCCATTCTTCTCTCGCATGGCCGCCTTTACTCACCCGCTTGGTCGCCTTCATCTTTTGTCCTTCACTCGCCTCCCACTTCGACCGGCGGCCACCTCCATCTACTGCTTCGATTTGCACCTCCATCTCTTCTCCACTCTGACCGCTTGGCCGCCTCTCACTTCTTCATCGGACTCCACCGAACCATCCAACCACCTGCTGCTTCGATTTGCGCCAGCTAACGAGTCATCCAGCCAGTTGCTTCGATCTCCTTTAACTGTCGACCGCCTCCCACTTCGAAGCAGCAGGTGGTTGACCGACAATATCTATGTTCTAATAAAGAATCAGTTGGACGGTGTGTCGGTGTCACATATCAAAACGAAACGCGTGCAGTCTCATGACCGCCCCACTCCCGCCTCTTCCGCAGCTTTCGCCTGGTGCTCAGACTTCTCCCCGGCCATCGGATAAGCCGCCTGATCCTCCATTGTCTTGGAGCGAACGTGTCAGTGGTGAAAGGAGGAATTATCACCCTCCTCTTGCTAGAGACGACTTATGGAAATCGGGGAAAATCAAGGTCTCTTACCCTGATGGTGATGATGAGATTCCTCACGTCTCTATTGCCCCGGATGTTATGCATGCTCTTTATGTTGCTTGGAGCAACTCAGTGGTGCTTAAGGTCTTAGGACGGCCTGTCTCTCATGCGGTGATGGATCGACGTGTTCGACAAATATGGAATCTGAAAGGAAAGATGACACTCATGGACATCCCCAATGGATATTTTGTTGCTCGGTTCGAACTTGAGATGGACTTCCTCCATGTACTCACTGTTGGTCCTTGGATGATCTTTGGTAATTACATTGTTGTTCGACAATGGGATCCCCTGTTCAAACCTAAGACTGATGTTATTCATTCCACCTATGCTTAGGTCCGACTGTCTGGTCTCTCCATGATTCTGTATGAAGAGCAAGTTCTGTTCGGAATTGCGGCTGCGTTGGGGAATCCAATTCGTGTTGATTTGAACACCCTGAACGCGGCTCGTGGTAAGTTTGCTCGTGTTTGCGTAGAGATTGATATTACGAAGCCTCTAGTTGGGTCGATAATGGTAAATAGTGATAAGGTTTTCTTGGAATACGAAGGTCTTCATATGATTTGTTTCAACTGTGGCTTATATGGCCATCTTGTTGGAAAGTGCCCCACACCAGCGCCTACTGCTCGTTCGACTGATACGAACGACAATGTTTCTCGTCCTACGGCGGGTGGTTCGGCTGATGCTCGGGCGGCGACTCGGCCGGCAAGGGACCTTGGTAGCTGGAGTGTTGTTGACTACAATCGTGGTCGAAGGAAAGAATCTTCGAAATTTCCGGATTTGGTGGTAGATTCTTCGTCAAAAAATAGATACGCGGGGATTGAAGATTTGGATGAAGATTTGGAAAGAATCATGGCTGAGGATATGGAAGGTGAGGAAGATATGGTGGATGATTTGGCTGATTTGGAACAAAATCGAGATTCTGTCGTTATCAAGGGAAAGAGTGTGGCTAAAAGTGTGAAAGGTGGATCGATGAATAAGAGGAATAATATCCGAGAGGAGAAAGTCTCTGGCCCAATCGATTCGGCCCAAATCTCTGGCCCAAATAAGACCAAACCCATGAAGAAGAAGGCTGCAAATTCAGCGAAATGGGCCAAGACCGATGTTGACCCGGGGAAGCGGGTGGGCCAAATTATTCTTGCTCGGCCCAATTCTCAAGCTGTCCAACAGGAGCGGAATTTGCCTGCAGATAATGCTATTGTGCAAGATTCCAGAACAATTCAGTTGATGCACCAAACAAATCAGACGATGGATGTTGATGGTGCTCTGGCGTTTCAACATGCGATGCGTAGTCAGGATTTGGACTTGCTAGTGAAACCGCTGGATCCTGGAGATCCTAATAAGTACGTAGACTTGGATGATATGGACAAAGATGTGGATATGAACGATTCTGCTGCTATGGTGAATCGGGGGGCTGCTACTGGATCTATTGGGCATGTTACTTCTTCCTCTCATCGGTCCTTATGAATTCCACAATCTGGAATGCTCAGGGTGCGAGAAGTAAGGGGTTTCGTAGAGCTTGTCGTTATTTGCTTAATAAGAACAGTATCGATGTGCTCGCACTTATGGAAACACGAGTGTCGGGGACTGAGGCGCAAGAGGCGTGTGACGCTCTTGGTTTTTCACATTGTTTTAGGGTTGAGGCTATCGGTTTCTCCGGTGGTATTTGGATTTTGTGGAATGCGGCGGTTACGTCGGTCAACGTCGTGCGGGGTTATCCGCATTTCATCCATGCTCGGGTCCTTGTTGGTGTGGACTGGGTCCATTTAATTATTGTTTATGGACCACCTACGCCTGCTAGACGTCGTTTGTTTTGGAGAGACTTGGAACAAGTTATTGCTAGCATTCACGAGCCCTTATTCATGGGTGGCGATTTTAATTGCATTTTAAGTACGAACGAACATAGTGGGGGTTCAGGGGCTCTTTCCCCGGATTCGGGTGCTTTTGCGGAGTTGGTGGGTCGTCAGGATCTGATTGATTTGGGGTATAGTGGTTCTCGTTTTACTTGGAGTCGGGGGACGCAGGGGAGTACGGTTGTTGCTAAGCGGCTTGATCGTGTGTTTACAAATATTAGGGGGCGTTTGAAATGGGATGGCGCTGTTGTCCGACATCTACCTGCCACTAGATCGGATCACAACCCTCTGTATCTCTCATTAGTTCCGCAGGCTCACGCTGATCGTCGCCGTCGTCCATTTCGGTTCGAGGCTATGTGGACCACGCACCCAAATTTCATGCACCTTATTTCTAACTCATAGTCTAGTTTTGTGGATGTTCCTGAATCTTTGAAGAATCTGCGGGATGTTTTGTTGACGTGGAACCGTGAGGTTTTCGGTAATGTCCATTTCAGGAGAGATAAGCTGCTTGCTAGATTGCAGGATATTGAACTCGCCTTGAATAATGGGGGAACTGCTCGTCTTATTGAGTTGCGTGCTTCCCTCAAGAAGGATCTGGATGAGGTCCTCGCTCAAGAGGAACTCCTTTGGTACCAAAAGTCGCGTGTGAAATGGATTGAATGCGGTGACCGGAATACTAGCTTCTTCCATACTAGTACTATTGTTCGTCGACGGCGGAAGCATGTGACGGCGTTGAAGGACGCGGCTAACAATTGGGTCATGGACAAGCAGGGGCTTGAGAATATGGTTGTGAACTATTTTTCTGATCTTTATGCTCAGTCAGTGGTGGATGATGTTGATTTTCGGCTTCCTAGAGGTGGTTTCCCGCCTATCCCTCACTCTGATCTGAATCCCTGATGGTTCCTTTTACAGATGAGGAAATTTGGCTTGCGATGAGACGTATGGGTGCTTATAAGGCGCCAGAAAATTGATGGCTTCCAACCGATTTTCTACCATAAGTGTTGGGCTACGATTAGCCCAACGGTCTATTCCTTCATTAGGTTTTTTTTGCTAGTGGTTCCCTTCCGCCGGAGGTGAATGACACGATTATCAGTCTGATTGGGAAGGTCGCATCCCCGAATCAGGTTTCTCAGTTTAGACCGATCAGTCTATACAATGTCCTTTACAAAATTATTACCAAAGTCCTCTCTAATAGACTTCAGCCTTTGATGTCGAAGGTTGTGGGGCCTACCCAGAGTAGCTTCATTCTGGGGCGCGTTATAACGGATAATGTGATTCTTGCTCAAGATTTGGTACACTCGATGTAGCAGAAGAAAGGGAAGAAGGGTTGGATGGTGCTGAAGCTCGATCTTGAGAAAGCCTATGATCGACTTCGATGGGATTTTGTTGAGGATACCCTTCGTGATTTGGGTCTGCCTGAGATGTGGGTTCGTTGGGTGATGGAGTGTATGTCTACGGCCACTATGAAAGTCCTTCGGAATGGGGAGCTTACTGAGCAATTTACCCCCTCTAGAGGTGTTCGTCAAGGCAATTCCATTTCTCCGTACCTGTTTGTGCTTTGTCTTGAGCGTTTGAGTCATTTGATCTGTCATGAGGTGGCCATTGGTGCGTGGCATCCGGTTGTGGTGTGTCACAATGCGTCGGCCTTGTCTCACGTTTTCTTTGTAGATGATATCTTAATTATGTCGGAGGCGTCGGAAGCTCAAATGCACATTATAATGTCGGTTTTGAACAGATTATGTTCTGCCTCGGGACAGAAAGTGAGTAGCTCAAAGTCTAAGATTTTTGTCTCTCCAAACACTTTCCCTGATCTGGTCACTCGCCTTGAACAAATTAGCGGTTTTCAGGCCACGAAGAATTTGGGAACGTACTTGGGGATGCCAATTCTACATAAGCCTGTGACGAAGGAAACCTTTTCTGCCTTGCTTACCAAGGCGAAGACTCGGTTAGCAGGATGGAAATGTCGTACTCTTAGTCTTGTTGGTAGAGTTACGCTTGCTCGGTCTATTCTATCCTCAATTCCTTCTTATACTATGAATTCGGTGCAGCTCTCGAAGTCAACTTGTGAGGATTTGGACAAGATTAGTCGGGGTTTTATATGGGGAAGAATTGAGGGGCGCAAGAAGTTACATCTAGTGAATTGGAATAATGTCTGCCTTCCTAAGACTCTTGGCGGCCTGGGTATGAGAGGCATGCTTGATGCTAATATGGTTTTCTTAGGCAAGCTTGGATGGAGGTTGCTGAACGATAACGCGGGTCTTTGGGGTGAGATATTGAAAGCTAAATATGGTTTAACTATTTGTGATGGTCAGATTCATAAGGCCAGACGGTCTAAGGAGTCGTACATTTGGCGGAGTTTATCTTGGGCTTTGGAGGGCATTGTGCAGCAGGGGGTTCGATGGAACATTGGCGACGGGCGCAAGGTGAGATTTTGGATGGATTGGTGGATTGATGAGGGGCCACTAATTAACTTTGTGACTTGCCCCATTGATTCAACTCTTAAGGAGAAGAAGATCAAGGAGTTCTGGTTGGTTGGTGGTGGATGGAATTGGCCCCTGATAAGTCATCACCTCCCCCCTACTCTCTTGATGAAAATTTCGGCGATTGGTATCGGCCTGGATGAAGGCATCTTTGATTCCATACATTGGGGATTTACTTCTACTGGTGAGTATTCTGCTAAATCTGCTTACTGTCTTCTTCGTCCAAGTGCTACTCTGGATGAGAGGTTGATGACTCTTTATAAAAGCATTTGGCGACTTGCTGTCACTGAACGGATCCGACATTTTTTGTGGCTTGGTGTGCATGGCTGTCTGCTGACCAACGCAGAGAGGTTCAGACGGCATCTCACGGCAGATCCGGGGTGCACTGTTTCTGGGATGGGTGACGAGACACTGTCTCACCTCTTTCGAGATTGCTCAAAGGCTCGTGAGGTGTGGCTTTTATTTATGCAAGAAGAGACTGTTGTTGCTGGAAGTTTCTCTTGTGCTAATCCTGATGTATGGGTGTTTGATGGCCTTATGGGAAAATTTGACTTGGCTGATGGGGTGAGGAATGATGTCCTCTTTGTAGTGATTTTGTGGTGGCTATGGAAGTGGCGGTGCAAGAGAGTCTTTGGGGAGTCTATGACCCAGGGGGTGTGCGTGACTTCCTGCTGTAGCAAACTATGGAGTTCTCGGGGCTTGCCGCTGGGCGTCCTGCCAACTGTGCGAGACAGGGTCATTCGGAGAGGCTCGTCAGCTGGTGTAGGCCAGCGAGTGGGTGGGTGACCGTTAACACTGATGGTGCTATGCTTCGCCCCCTTGGTTTAGCTACTGCTGGTGGGGTTCTTCGCAATGATGAGGGTCGGTGGATCGGCGGATTTGTGAAGAATATTGGTATTTGCACGGTGCCTCTCGCCGAGCTATGGGGTATATACCATGGGCTGGATTTAGCTTGGAGCCGTGGGCATCGTCGTGTTATTCTTGAGTCGGATGCTGAGCTGGTCATTGGCCTTCTTCGCAAGGGTGTTTCTCCCCGACATTCCCTTGCTAGCCTGATACGCGCGTGTCAGAGCTTCCTTCGTAGAGATTGGTTGATCCAATTTCGTCATGTGTTCCGTGAAGCTAACCGTGTCGCGGACCATCTTGCTACTATTGCTTTCGATTTTTCTGCTGGTTGTCATGTTTTGAATGAACCTCCTGATAGTATTGTTTCTTTACTTCTAGATGATGTGAGGGGTGTGGCTCTGCCCCGTATGATTAGACAGTAGCCTTTTATTTTGGAATAAGCGTGCGAGAGTGCCGCCTCTCTTTTAATAAAAAAAAAAATCAGTTGGGTTTTTCTTTCTCTAGTGCGGGTGGGGGCAACCGAGTGGAATAAATAAGCAAGGTTATAATATCATATTTGAACTGATGTATTTTTTATCTACAAATTTGACTCTTTGAAGTTTGAATTATAGTAACGATAATATCATGTTTGAACTTTGAATTCAACTAACTGATTAACTAAATTTAATGATTTTGCAAACAGAAATACAAAATTATGAGTAAAGAACTATCCATGAAATTGTCTACGAAACTTTCTTACAGCGTAAGTTGGTGGATTTTTTTTTGTATGTTGTTATATGTGATAAATGATTATTTGTCCTTGCGATAAAGTAACGTTTCTTTTGTTTGATCATTGACGGACATATTATGGCACGCACTAGATCAGCTAGAGGTCCTGCCCCTACGGAAGAGGAAACTGAGCAAAGCTACGATTCTCAAGAAAATTTTGAAGAAGTCAATGTTGAAGAGGTTGAAGAGCAACCTGGCGGAGGCTCCTCACAACAAAGAAGTGTTCGAGAACATGTTAAGAAGAGGAGAAAGACCACAACTGAATATTGGATTGCATATGAAGAATATTTTGATTAAAACAATGTTCGAAGGGCAAAGGTGCAAATATTGTGGAGCTACTTACGCATGTGATTCTAACAAGAATGGCGCAAAGAATATGAAGAATCATTTTGAAAACTGCAAGAACAATCCAGCGAATAAGGGAAAAGGTACACAAACTCAACTTGTCCTTGAAAATTTGGGTGAAAATGGCATGAAAATGAAAAATTGGAGCTTTGATTCTAATGTGGTGAGAAAGGCTATTGTTGAAATGGTGATTAGAGATGAGATGCCTTATAGATCCATAAAGAAGGATGGCTTGAAAAATGCATTTTTTGTTGCTTGTCTTCATTTTAATATGCCTTCGTGTCGTACAATTCAATGTGATTGCTTTAAGCTTTATACTAGAGAAAGATAAAAGTTGAAGGAGTTTTTTACAAATTCATGTCAGCGGGTATGTGTGACTATGGATACTTAGACACCTCACAAAGGGATAGTTATATGTGTGTCACTGCCCATTTCATTGATAATGACTGGAATTCGCAAAAGAAGGTCATTAATTTTTGTCTCATTTCTAGTCATAAAGGACATGATATTGGTAGGGATCTTGATGATTGCTTAACCTATTGGGGTTTGGATAAGAAGCTTTTTACTGTGACGGTTGATAATGCTTCTTCAAATGATGTTGCTTGTGCTTACATGACTGGAATGACAAAAGAAAAGGGTTGCATTAGTGCGGGCAAGTTTTTGCAAATGAGATGCATGACACACATTTTAAATTTGATTGTTCAGGATGGTATTGAGGAGTGTGGTCCATATGTTGATAAGCTTTGAGTTATGGTTAAGTATGTTAAAGTTTCTCCTGCTAGAAAGCTTGCTTTCAAACAACTAGTTGAGAAATGCAAGATTGATTGCGACATTGCTTTGAAGCCTAATGTGTGTACCAGGTGGAATTCATCATATGAGATGTTGAGCAGTGCCCTTTCTTATAAAGTTGTATTATCTCGAATGGAAATTCCACATTTGGATGATTCAGATTTGGGTCCTTTGAGCTCTTCTAATTGGAGTAAGATTGAAGTGCTTATCTCTTACTTAAAGGAGTTTTATGATTTGACAAATTGTATTTCAGGCTCCTTATATGTTACAAGTAACTACTTGATTTTCCATATAGCTCGAGCTGTGAAGGTGCTAGATAAATTGACTGCTAGTGAGGACACTACTCTGAAAAAGATGGCGAGTGAGATGAAAAAGAAGTGTGACAAGTATTGGGGTTCTTTTGATAAGTTGAATGTGGTGATATTTATTCTTGCCATTCTTGATCCTTTTTATAAGCTTCGTGTGGTGAATGTTGCTCTGATGTTTGGGTGAGATAATGTGGAACAGTTGGTCTCCTCAGTCAAGGATGCTGCTTATGAGTTGTTTTATCGTTATGCAAACTGTTATGCTGCCTCAGAAAGTCAAGATGTTGGGTCGAGATTAAATCCTTTGCTTGATGAAGATGAAAGTTCAAGTTGGATGCAAGAATTTAATGAAGGAATGACAAGAGATAATTTAGATCGAGATGATGCTTCAATATCTGAGTTTGATTTATACTTGCATGAAAGAAATGAACCAAAAGAGGGTGATGTATTAAAATGGTAGAGACACAATGGGATTAGATATCCTATCCTTTCACGTATGGCTAGTGATGTTCTATCCATTTCCATAACTACAGTTCCATCTGAATCTACATTTAGCACGGGAGGATGTCACCTCACGAAGTATAGAAGTCGTTTGTCTTCCAAAGTAAGCTCATTTTTTTAAGTCCTTTTTCTTAATACTTAGATGTACTACACTATTATGTACTAAATACTAATAATATGTTATTATTGACAAAAGAATGTCCAGGCACTTGTATGCACTCAAGATTGATTACGACTACGCACAAGGACAAAGAAAAGTAAAGATGATGATGAATCAGAAGATGACGTTGATGAAGGTAAACATGTTTTTGATTATAATAGTTTATATATATATTGAACCTTGTTATTTCATTTGATATACTTAAAATGGAAGTTCATGTCTTTTATTAATTGCTAGATGAGAATGATGATGGCACATTCTATGTTTGATGAGACCATATTCTTTTCTTGATGTATAGCCATATAGGTATGAGACTTTTGCTACACAGTTTTTGTTTAAAATGATCCTATTTGATTTGTAATTCTTAGTAATTGAATGAGTTTGTTAACTTTGTTATACTTCGTCAATTGTAGGCGGGGCGCATAGCATGGGATTGAAAGAGCTACGCTAGTTATCAAACAAGTCACCCCTCAAGTCATGAAGTTTTATTGCTTTTATGGACATTACTAAAAATTTAGACACTATTGTTGTTTTTTGTTTAGTCGAATCCTTTCAGTATTTTTGTTCTATGTGAATGTGACTATGGAATTTTGGACTTTGAGTGTAATTTATAAACTTCGTAGTTTTTTTTTTCAATTACGGTCTGGTCCGATCGGTCCGGACCGTAATCAAACAATTAAATTTAAAACGGTGAATGACATGGGCTAAAGTCGTGATGCCCAATCAAAGTAAATCCTTAAAAACCTAACTGAGTAGAATAGGCAAGCAAGGGTCGAATCTCACACGGAGGAGTTATCTTTCTTAGTGCACAAGTGTATGTCAAAGTAACAAAGGGGGGTTTGTTGGTTGTTTTCAAGTAAACAAAGTAAAACAAAACAAAGGTTGTAATCAATTGGGGAAAAAGAACTTAGCCAAACAAATATCCACTATTTATTTGATTGATTGGTCTTAGATTATCTCTATTCCTTCCTATGATTATTCATGTCCCTATTCTGAAATAGTTACCACTCCAACTAGTCCTGGCAACCCTTACTATCGAACGCACGAGAAACTATCAAGATTTAGAACAATAGCAGCAAGGAGCATAAGAATTAACCAGGATACATGCAACACCACAACTCGCAGCATTTAACACATAATCAATTCTCTTTCATAATAAACTAGTCCAACTAGTCCTAGAATATCATGGTTGCTACACAAGATAAGGGATTTTAACTCGAAATATCCAAACCCTAGCAATAGACAATTACTAATATCAACTAGGTGATCAATCCAGTCAAATCAATAAGAATCAATAGGAATAAGCTCAAGAGAAAAGATATAATCCAAAGGAATAGAAATAGAATTATAACCTCACAATCATATATCAAATGAAGGCTTCAATTGTCGGACTAAGAAAAGGATGCTTAGTTCTTCATAGTCTTGAAACAAAAACTCAAAGGGAAAAACAATGTTGAATAATAGTCTGAATGAATGAATAGAGGCTATTGGAACTAGGTTTAAATAATCTAGCTAAACCTAAAAACCAAAGATCACAAACATAATCTAAAAGGAAACTAAAATAAAGTAACCAGAATAAAAGAAATAAAAAGAAAAGGAAATAAAATAAATTAAAAATAATAAATCTTCGGACGAAAGGAAACTCGACGCGTCTGATGATGTAATTTCCGCGACCGCGGAAAGAGATTCCGCGACCGCGGAAATATCAATTTCTCTCTCGCTGCTCTCGACTTTTCCGCGACCGCGGATTCTCGGTTTTGCTCTTCTCCGTCTCTTCTCTTCTCCGCGACCGCGGAAAACTTCCTGTAGCTCCCTCTTCATCTCTTCCTTCCTCTTCTCTTGTGGTTTTCTTCTCATCTTCTTAATGTCTACTTTTAAGCTCCTCCAAACCACCAAATCTACACTTCTTCTCCTCAACTCCAATCTCTACAATTGTGCTCTAAACTCATCCAAATGGTACCCAAAACACCGGTAACAACTCCTAGTTAAACCCTACAAAGTAGCGCTATCAAATTCCCCCATGCTTAAACCTTGCTCATCCTCGAGTAAGCTAATAGAAACCTACTCTTCCAATCAAATCCCCAAGGTCTCAGGAAGCACAAGAAAAACTCTCTCCACTAAGAACTGCACCTAAACATGAATCTCCCAGGCATCAACACAATAAGCACAACATACAAGCTTAAAGGAAAGCAGAGTACTTCCCTCAAGCTTAACCCGAACACCATAGAGTGACTAAACATCTAATCCTAGCCTCCATCTATCTCCTTATCGCTCTAGAGTAACCTACCCGAATCCTCCTTATATCACCTCTTCTTATGTCACCACGCCAGGAAAAAATGAGGAATCCTAATAATCACTCTTCTTCTTTTCACTCATTTTGCCAAGGCATCCTTTCGGGTTTTCACCAAGCCACTCATTTCATTTTTCAATAGATGGGCTCACATAAAACTCACATCACTCTTGACCAAGTATTACCCCAGCCTAATGCTGGTCCAAGCCTGATGTGACCCTACCTCCCATGATGGCCCAAGACGAGGAAGAAGCCATGAGCCTATGCTCAGAGGGCCCAGTGACAAGGTCTAGGTCCAAGGCCATCGCCGCTGCCGTCGTGTCACTTATCGCACGCGCCATCGCCAGCCAAGGAAGCCCACACGACAACCCAAGACTCGTCGTCCTCGCCACCATCGAGAGTGAAACAACACGTTCTTCAGAGCCAACATCGCGTGCACCCACCCGCGAGGCCATCGACCCTTAGTCGCTGTTCCTCGCGGTGTTTCTACCCATTTAACGCATTCTTTTAAGACAATTTCTATATTTGGTATTTCCAGCTTTGTTTAGATAGTTTCATTTTATGTCTTTCTATCTTTTAGGGTTTGTGCCTTTTGCATGCTTGCATGGGCTAGCCCTTAGGCTCGTTTCGGCCCAAGCCCATTAGGTCTTGGCCGAGATACATTGGCTATTTAAAGCCTCCCTTGTTCTTGTTATTTCTTACGTTCAATTTTAATCAAGGTTTCAAGTAGAGTGTTTATCCTCCTTCCCTTGATCGGACGTCACCCTCTATATTCGCATCCCCTTCCCTCCGCCGCCGACGCTACGGCAATTGCTTGATCTTTCAAGCCAAGTCTTTCTTCGCATCTCCCTTCCTCCGCAGTCGACGCTACGACACCAAAGGCTTGTCTTTCAAGTCACCTATCCCTCATCAAATCGCTTCCGCCATCACTATCCATTCACTCCATCAATCGCTTCCATCGCCTCATACATCGCGATCTCTCCCTCGCGAATCGTCACCAACACCGCCGTTTGACAAAGATCAAGTGACTTCTCACCCAAGACTAGATCCAAGGCGCCACCTTTTTACAATTGGCTTGTCATCGGAGGCAAGGACACATCAACTGGTATCAGAGCCCAGCAGTCTTGTAAGTCACGAACTCAAGTGTGCATTTTGTTCACAATTTTTTCTTGACCCCCATCGTTTGCTTTCGTAAGATATCGCGAGAAGAGAAGGGAAAAACCAAAAAAAATCCATCTTTGCTCACCTTCGGTTTCTACAAGGTAATACCTTGGCCGAAATTTTTTTCCTTGTTCCCCAAGTTTTGGTGTGTTCGGTAATTTTGTTATCTTGCATGCTAGAATATTTTGTTTTCTTATTTCTTGCGTGGATAGAGTTTCCTTATTTGCTAGATATTACTTTTTAGGTTGTTAACCGAATTTCCTTATATAAGATATCATCAAAATCTTATCTTCTCTCTCCTATCTCTAACATCACACTTGTGATATTCTTGTTACTTAGACCTTTTTATTTTATTTCCTTTTGCAAATCCGAAAGATCAAAAGATAAGATCTCGGATATTTATAAAAAAAAATTATATATCGAAAAGATATTAAAAAAAAAAACTTTCCAAAGTTAGGTAAAGCCAAAATAAGGCAACCCTAACCCACTCTCGGTCTAAGCTCATCTTCTCAACCTCTCCACCGTCTAGGTCAATCTTCCTAGAAGGTACTTTCTTGCTTATTAGGTTGTTTTGTTTACGTTTGTTTTAGGGTTTCAATTTGTTCTTGTTTGTTTGATTGCAACTTGCTTGATACACCATCTCTTGTCAAGCCAAGCCGCCCTCACGACAAACCCAAACTAGCCCTACCTACGTGAACTTTGTGAATTGACTAGTGATTTGCTTGGTTGTTGTTCTTTGTTGTCTTTTGGCTCGTTTTTACTCCCATGTATGGCCGTCTTGTTATAGGTACCATGCCGATTGGACACAGTGAAGACAAACGCGACGTTGACAACACCAACCCCCAACCACCGCTGTTGGTGTAACAAGACCAACCACCTCTCAACCCCACACCACAAGATCCAATTTTGGAGTTGTCCGAAGAGCAACGAGAGATCCAAGCTCTTCGACAAGAGAACGCAACTTACAAAGCCAGAGAACGCGCTGCACAACTCGTGCCAACTCCAAGTCCTCTGAGTGCCATGGATGCGCCGACTCAACCTGGAGCCACCGACGCAGGTCCATCAAAGACAAGGATCGACAAAGGCAAAGGAATCATGCCGTCGACGTCTCATCACCAACCGCAACTCAATCGTATGCAGAGTGTCATCGAGAGTCTCCAAGGCTTCGCCTCGCACGCGGACCGCTACGTCCCTAGAGCCACACCCGCTGGCTTCAACAACGGCTCCGACTATGACCGCGACGCCGAGGACACTCAAGGTGAGTATTCTGAACCATACAACTTTGATGAACACTATGCCTCTAGGAGAACCCAGAGACGCGTACCGGACTCAGCACCACGTGAAGGCCGCCCTCGCCGAGCCGAGCAAGCCGACGCGACGCCAAGGAGACCCAGTCGCAGACCAAGTGGGCATACGCGACGCGATGATCACTTGAGGACACCACCTACACAGCCATGGAGCCATGATGTACGCGACCACCTTCGACACCAAAGTGTTCGGACACCGCACTATGGATCGGATGGCTACGCGTCGATCACTCCCAATGTCCAAGACGACTTCGACGAGTATGACGACGAAGAGATCAAGGACTCAGGTATGGTCAACCCTATTTTTTTTTCACCCCCCTCTTGGAGATCCACTTGAATTGCAGGATCACCCATCGGATTGGATACCTCCACCGCGTCTCCAGCCACAAGGAGAATGAGTACGTGACATTGGCGGCGAGCGCCGCGATGTTGTGCACAGGGATATTCACCGCGACAACTATGATGCCCAGCCGTGAAGACGTCAACGTGATGACGCCTATGTGCCCGGGGATGAGTATGTATGCGAAGATCGCCAAGAACGCGATAGACGCCAGGTTGGACGCGATAGACCACATGGATTGTGCGCCTTTGAGAACCCTCTCTACGACGCCGCGCCAAACAACGCGTTCCACCAAGCACCTCCACAGCCTCGATTCCAACGACACCAAGTCAAGGTAAAAATCGAGCATTTCTTTGGTGAATACAATCCATCTGTTTTTTCTTGAATGGGTGCAGGCTACGGAGTACACCCTTAGATATTGTCGAGTGCCACCTGAGGAGCATGTCGACGCCGCGACGCTTAACTTTTGAGGAGCCGCCCGCGTTTGGTGGCATAGATTCGAAGATGACTTCGTTCGTCGCCACAGGACACGAGTCATAGAATGGCATCAACTAGTCTACGTGATGACCAAGAAATACATGCCTCCAGACTACAGGAATCAAATGAGATTGGAGATCGCCATGGCTCACCAACGGTCAATGACTCCACTCGAGTTCTTTTCCAAGCTTGAAGACATGTATTACAAGGCCAACATCTCTGTTGCACCATCGACTTTGAGGATGAAATTCTTGAGTGGCTTGAACACCAACATCCGTGATCAACTCGAGATTTTGCCCATCAAAGATTTGAACACACTCACACATACGGCGATGCAAATTCATGCACAAATCTCTCGCCGAAAGTCTTACACTTATCCAAGAGGCCAACAAAGGTACTCTTCTAACTCTAGTGGTTTACCTTCTACTAATGTTCGCCCTAGTGCCTCTACCACACCCGCATCAAGCCAAGCCCCCAAGGGCAAGCCACTGCCGCCAAGCACCATGCCGTGCCAGAACACACCATGACAGGCTCCAGTGAGCACAGATCGCGTGCGCGACGTCGAGTGTTACAAGTGTGGTGGACGAGGCCACTACAAGAAAGATTGCCCCAATGCTCGCAAGGTGTTGTTCTCCGCCGCCGCCGGCTACGAGTCCTGTGATGACGAGGAGGCCACACTTGACGCGATCAATGAAGGCAACGCAGAAGAGGACGAAGACGCTTATGACTGCAAACCAGCTTCTCTACACACGGGCACACCATTGAGCTTGGTGACGCGTCGTCTCCTCACAGTCAAGGAAGCCAGCTTACGCGATCAACGCGAGAACTTGTTTCACACAAGAGCTCTCGTCCAGACAGCTTCCTTGAGTGTTATTGTTGATGGAGGATCATGTGCTAATATTGTGAATGAGAAGGTCGTCAACCACTTCAAGTTGCCTACGACGCCTCATCCACAACCTTATGCCCTCCAATGGATTTCTTTAAGTCCAGGTAACACAATATCTCGCCAATGTTTAATTTCTTTTTCCATAGGGCAATACTGTGATTCTATACTTTGTGATATCATTGCAATGGATGTCACCCATATTTTGCTTGGGCGTCCATGGAAATTCGACATGCGCGTGCTCCATGATGGCTATTTGAACACTTATGTGTTCAATTACCACGGGAAGCGCGTTACTTTGCATCCAATGTGTCCCTATGAGATCTTGCAGGACCAGGTTGAACGCGATCGCCAGAAAGCCATAGAGGCCGCTTCTACTAGGTCAAACGAGTGTCCAGAGGCACTCCAAAGGCAAAACTCCTCCAAGTCTGGCAACACTTCGTCTTCTCCAGGCATTGGCAAGAAGAAACACAACGCCACAGCTGGGACACCAAGTGCCCCACAGATTTCGCGCAGCGCCTCGCCATCGACAAAGTTTGCCGATCCGTTGCCACAACCGCGTCCTTTGCAAGGCACATGTGAGCAACACGTGCTTTTAGCCAGGCCCAGTGACCTCACTGCGTGTTTGACTGGCAAAGTTCCATGTTTTCTGCTTGTGCCAACTCCATGCATCCCTGAGTCACCGAACAATGCGTCCTGAGTCACCGAACAATGCGTCCGTGCCACCAGTCATCGCGACCTTGCTCGCTGCGTTCGACGATGTATTTCCTAATGAGTTGCCACACGGTTTACCTCCCCTGAGAGGCATTGAGAACCAGATTGACCTTGTGCCAGGTGCCTCCTTGCCCAATCGCGTTGCGTATAGAGCTGGCCCAGAAGAGACCCACGAGCTATAGCGCCAAGTGCAAGAGTTGTTGGATCGAGGCTACGTAAGGGAATCTCTTTCCCCATGTGTTGTGCCTGTGATCCTAGTGCCCAAGAAAGATGGCACATGGAGAATGTGTGTTGATTGTCGCGCGATAAACCAGATCACAGTCAAGTATAGGCATCCTATTCCATGCCTTGACGATATGCTTGATGAACTTCATGACGCCACACTTTTCTCCAAGATTGATTTGAAGAGTGGTTATCACCAGATCAGGATGAAAGAAGGTGATGAGTGGAAGACCGCGTTCAAGACAAAGTATGGGCTCTACGAGTGGCTTGTTATGCCATTTGGGCTCACGAACGCGCCCAGCACCTTCATGCGCGTGATGAACCACGTCTTGAGGACATTCCTTGGCAAGTTTGTTGTTGTTTATTTCGATGACATCCTTGTGTATTCATGGAGCCTAGAAGAGCATGTCGACCACCTTCGACTTGTGCTAGAATGCCTTCGACGCGAGAGCCTATTCGCCAATCTGGCCAAGTGCTCATTTTGCTCCGCGTCAACCAACTTTATGGGCTACATTGTGAGTAGTGATGGTTTATGCGTCGACGAAGAGAAGATCGCGACCATCAAAGAATGGCCAACGCCTACGACACCAAACAGGTGCGAAGCTTTCTCGGCCTCGCAGGATTTTATAGGCGTTTTGTTCGCGACTTTTCCTCCATTGCCGCGCCATTGCATGAGTTGACAAAGAAGGGAAGCACTGTCTTGTGGCTTACGCCCCATGAAAAGGCCTTCTCGGCTTTGAAAAGGGCCTTGTGCCAAGCACCTTTGCTCCAGCTTCCAGATTTCAACAAACACTTCGAGGTGGAGTGTGATGCCTCAGACATAGGCATTGGTGGTGTGCTACACCAAGAAAAGAGGCCCATTGCATATTTCAGTGAGAAGCTCACATGGGCCACACTCAATTACCCCACCTACGACAAAGAGTTGTATGCCCTCATACGCGTGCTAAAGACTTGGCAACATTACCTTTGGCCGCGTGAATTTGTCATCCACAGCGACCACGCCGCGTTGAGCTACTTGAAGAGTCAAGCCCACCTCAATCGACGCCATGCTCGCTGGGTGGAGTTTCTGGGGACATTTCCTTATGTCGTAGTTCATAAGAAAGGAAAGGAGAACGTTGTTGCTGACGCGTTATCTCGCAGGTATGTTCTCTTGACTCATGTGCAAACTAAAGTTTTGGGTTTTGCTTTGATTAAAGATTTATATGCTAGTGATCCTTTCTTTGCCCCTATTTTAGAGCATTGCCTGAGATCGCGTGAGATTGAGACCTATTTCCTTTCTGAGGGTTATTTATACAATGCTAGTCGCATTTGCATCCCTAGGTCTTCCATTAGGCTCCTTTTGATTCAGGAAGCACACGAGAGTCGTGGACACTTTGGGATTAGTAAGACCTTGGCCGCGTTAAGAGAACATTTCTTTTGGCCTAAGATGACCCACCAAGTGACTAGATTTTGTAGAAGTTGTGTGACTTGCCAGAGAGCCAAAGCTAGATCTAGTCCTCACGGCCTCTACACTCCTCTGTCCATTCCTAGTGCCCCCTGGGAAGATTTGTATATGGATTTCATCACGGGTTTCCCCCTCTCTAGACGAGGTAAAGACTCTATTTTTGTGGTCGTAGATAGATTTTCTAAGATGGCCCATTTTATAGCTTGTAAGACAACCCATAGTGCTAGTGAGATTGCCGATCTATTCTTTGAGCATGTGGTGCGTCTTCATGGAGTCCCACGTACCATAGTTAGTGATCGGGATTCTAAGTTCGTTGGTCATTTTTGGAGAACACTTTGGGGTAAGCTAGGAACTAAACTCCTATTTTCCACTAGCTACCACCCCCAAACCGATGGCCAAACGGAGGTCACGAATAGAACTCTAGGAGCCCTCCTTCGCACGATGCTCAAAGTCAACCCTAGGCATTGAGAGGACTTACTATCACTTGTCGAGTTTTGTTACAATAGATGCAGGCACACGGCGACCAAGTTGACACCGTTCGAGGTGGTGTATGGCATGAACCCCTTGACACCGCTAGATTTGTCACCACGACCACTGCTAGACCCAGTACATGTCTCCGCCGCCAACCGCGCTGAGCAGGTCCAAGAGCTCCACCGACGGACCAAAGACCAATTGGAGAGAAGGGCCGCGCAGTATGCCTCCCAGAAGAACACTGGCCGACGCCGCGTCGTTTTTGCACCTGGAGATCTCGTTTCGGTACACATGTGAAAAGACAGGTTCCCCTCGCGGCGTAAGCACAAGTTGGCACCACGTGGAGATGGCCCATTCCGCGTGATAAAAGTCATCGGGGACAATGCATATCAACTCAAGCTCCCACCAGATTTTGGAGTCCACGCGTCCTTCAACGTGGCGGACTTGACTCCATATGTTGAACCAGAGTTTGATGATGGTGAAGCGGTGACGCTTCACAGCCAAGTGGGGGAGGGTGATGTGACCCTGCCTCCCATGACAGCTCAAGATGAGGAAGAAGCCATGAGCCTACGCTCAGAGGGCCCAGTGACAAGGTCTAGGTCCAAGGCTATCGACGCCGCCGTCGCGTCACTTATCGCATGCGCTGTCGCCAGCCAAGGAAGCCCAGACGACAACCCAAGACTCGTCGTCCTCGCCACCATCGAGAGTGAAACAACGCGTTCTTCAGAGCCAACATCGCGTGCACCCACTCGCGAGGCCATCGACCCTTAGTCGTTGTTCCTCGCGATGTTTGTACCCATTTAACGCGTTCTTTTAAGACAATTTCTATATTTGGTATTTCCATCTTTGTTTAGATAGTTTCCTTTTATGTCTTTCTATCTTTTAGGGTTTGTTCCTTTTGCATGCTTGCATGGGCTAGCCCTTAGGCTCGTTTCGGCCCAAGCCCATTAGGTCTTGGCCGAGATACATTGACTATTTAAAGCCTCCCTTGTTCTTGTTATTTCTTACGTTCAATTTTAATCAAGGTTTCAAGTAGAGTGTTTATCCTCCTTCCCTTGATCGGACGTCACCCTCTATATTTGCATCCCCTTCCCTCCGCCGCCGACGCTACGGCAATTGCTTGATCTTTCAAGCCAAGTCTTTCTTTGCATCTCCCTTCCTCCGCAGTCGACGCTACGACACCAAAGGCTTGTCTTTCAAGTCACCTATCCCTCATCAAATCGCTTCCGCCATCACTATCCATTCACTCCATCAATCGCTTCCATCGCCTCATTCATCGCGATCTCTCGCTCGCGAATCGTCACCAACACCGCCGTTTGACAAAGATCGAGTGACTTCTCACCCAAGACTAGATCCAAGGCGCCACCTTTTGACAATTGGCTTATCATCGGAGGCAAGGACACATCAAAGCCACCTGCTTATTACCTAAGCCTCCCTTTCGGGTTTTCGACTTATCCCAGAGTTTCTATTTTTGTCTTTTTTCAATATTTTTGACTTTTTTCTTTTTCATTATTTTTTCTTTCTCCTCAACGACTAGCAAGTATAGAACACTCTCCCATGCTTAAACATTGCATTGTCCTCAATGTAATGTAAGACAAAAAAAATTGAAGCACAGGGAAAGGCAAAAAATAACTCACAAACGTCGTTGAGTTGGCTTGGACTGAAAAGTTGCTGCTGGCGATATATCAATATAAGCACATATCACTGGTGTTGTGCCGGTCTTCAAACTCAAACTCTACCGTGCAACCATATAGATCCACTGTAATGTGTAGTGGAATATCAAAGAGATTGGGGTTGCACAGCCTTCAATGAACACAAAAATGGAGCCCAGATGTAATCGTGGTGTGGGCTCTGGTGTTCCTCCTCCTCAGCTGTCGAATGTTGGGCCATCATCGTTGCCGAATAAAAATGTGGGGCGAATGTCTCCTCCTTGGCAGCATGATGCACACCATCTCTCAATGTAAAGTCTGACAGTAGGCTTCGGTAGAACTTTTTTTTTCGATTTTTTTTTTCGAGCAGGGATTAGGAGACTTACAGTAACTTTTCCGCAATCGCGGAAAAGACTCTGGTGTGGTTCACCATATTCAATGTGGTTTCGGGTCTCCTACCTGCAGTTTAGTCTAAACGCAAAAGCAAAAACGAAATAACACAAAAACAACTAAAGACATGGAATGAAAAGACAAGAAAAGAAGTACATACCTCGGGTTGCCTCCCAGACAACGCCTTAGTTATTGTCGGGGCTCGACATAGTGCTCTCCCACTCAACTTGGCTTGCTCACATCAATTGAGCCCTCGGGGTTTCCATCCGAAGGGTGTCGCTTTGAATCATCTATGCTAAATCCGACCCTCATCCCGTCAAATTCCATTGTGAGCAAACCGTTGCTCACATCAATCTTCGTACCTGCCGTGTTCATAAGCGGCCTTCCTAGCATCACGGGGGCTGTAGTTTTATCTTGCCCCGTATCCATCACTAAGAAGTCCACAGGGAAAATCAGCTTGTCAACTTCTACCAGCACATCCTGCACCACTCCCTTGGGATACACATAGGAATTGTCCGCCAGCTGGATCACAATCCCCGTCTTCTCTAATTGCCCGACCTCTAAAGACTCGTACAGTGAAAGAGGTAAAACGTTAATAGAGGCACCTAAATCCAACATAGCTTTTTCAAACATGGTGCCTCCTATCTTGCAGGGAATAGTGAACATGCCCGGATCACTGCATTTCTTTGGTAACCGCTTTTGCAGCATAGCGGAAACATTCTCATTGACCTGGACCTTCTTTTTCTCCTTAACCGCTTTCTTCCTTTTTATTTTGCACAGCTCCTTCAAGAATTTTGCATAGCGAGGAATGCTGTTGACGAGTTTGAGCAAAGGAATATTTACCTCGCAGTTGCTGAAGGTCTCAAATAATTCCTTGTCGTTTTCCACCCTTCTGGTGTCCTTCAGTGCCTCAAGAAAGGGAGCGGGAGGCTTCACTGTACTGAGCGGAGGGAGGTTGGGGCGCACATAATTATCACGGACAACTTCGACATCGTCTGGGGCTCCAAAAGCTTTTCCGCGGTCGCGGACTTCCTCTCCGCGATCGCAGAAATCATCAATTAAATCCTCTTCAGCAGAGACTTTTCCGCGATCGCGGAAATCTGTCTGCGGTCGCGGAAAAGCGCCAATTTTTGCCTCGTCTCCAGAAACAATTCCGCGATCGCAGCCTTCTTCTCCGCGGTCGCGGAAAACCTTATGTTGGTCTCGACTGGCCTCCACTTGGACTCCGCTCCTCAGCGTCATGGCGCATACGTTCTCCCTCGTGTTTACTACCGTTTGAGATGGTAGTTTTCCCGAGTCCCGGGCTTCCAGCTTGCTCACTGCGATGGAGATTTGTCCCACTTGCGTCTCCAAGTTCTGAATGCTAGACCGCATCTCTTGATTTTGCTGGATCATTTTGTCGGCCAACATTGTTATATGTTGTGCGAGAGTCTCCTGGTGCTTGACTGTTGGGCCTAGCATCCCCCTTGGAAGATGGATTGAGCAAAACGGGCCCAGGCCCAAGACAAATCGGAGGAATAGGGGAGAGTCCAGAGGAGGCGTCGAACACTATCCGACAGGTCACGAAGATCCCGCAGAGCATTAAATGCTTAGATTGAGCAACGACCACAACATTCAAACACCACCGTACTAGCAGCAATTAATGGCAGAATCCCTGCAATCATTCCCGACGTTGAAGATACGATAGGATTAAATCATAAACGGTAAAAAGGAGAAGGACTTACCATATATGGGGGAGGAGAAGATAAAGAAGGGACACTCATATGATTACGTTACACACTCACTCGAACTTGCTCTGAAAGAAAACGGAGACACACTTGCTCTAGCCTAGCTCACCAGGAGTCAATCACTCCTGTTTTCCGCCGGTCGAAACCTAGAAGTCACCGGTCGTGATCAATAAAATCCCTTGTCTTACTACGATAAGTTGTACCTCCATTCGATTCGATCAATACTATATCTAATAAAATCATCTCGCTAATTCATATTTTCTTTTTACTCGTTGATTATCTACTTGGTTTGGATTGATTTCTATCACCTGATCGACTAGTTACCCCGTCTAAGGCGATTTAGGTCGTCTGATCTTTTCGCCCCAAAACAAATTGGCGCCCACCGTGGGGCAACTTGCCGATCACCCTTTCGAAACTTTCCAACCATGACTATCGACCCACCTACCAACACTGAAGATCCGCATCTCGAAGACGAAACCCAAGCTCCAGGAAACACGACCGAAAATCCTACTCCAACCCAATTCCAAGAGCTTTCCCAGAAAATGACCGCCCTCCAAGAGGAACTAGCCCAGCAACGCCAAAAGACCGAAACCATAGCCGCCCTATCGACCCAATCCGAGGCCGAAATCGCACAGCTAACTTGTGAAAATGAGTCTCTTAAGTCGCAGGTACAATCAATGGCCTCAGGGTCTAGGAACATGCCCATCCACAGCAGCGTCCGAACACGCCTCGATATGGATAGCATCGAGCCGACACCTGCGAGCATACGACGGCCCGGACACACAGAGGGTACATCTCGAATTCCTTTTGCTAATCCATTTTCGACTAACAATGTCACCTTTTCCACACCGATCGGGTCGGCAGGGGCCCGAATCGACGAACCGCAGGTTACCAATCCGCCAGATGTCCTAGCTCTTTTCCAGCAGACGCTCGACCGACACATGAAGACGATCGACGATCGCTTCAACAGACTTCCAGGAGTCCCACAACCAATCGAGAGAGAAGCTTCCGGCGGATTCGAAGAATCCCCGTTCGTCGAAGAAATTGCTAGGGTCGAGATCCCCAAGAAGTTTCATCTCCCCAACATGGCGACATTCGACGGCACCAGCGACCCATATGACAATATCTCTCTCTATAAACAAAAACTAATGGCTGCATCTGTTTCAAGGGAGAGCCACGAGGCCGTCATGTGCAAAAGCTTTGGCACGACCCTCGCGGGTCCCGCACTAACTTGGTTTATGCGTTTGCCTCAGGGAATGATTGCATCATTTGCGGATCTGGTCAACTCTTTCAAGAGTCAGTTCGCCAGCAGTCGGAGGCTCGAGAGACAATCGAGTGACCTCTACCGAGTCACACAAAGGTATAACGAACCTCTCCAAAATTACCTCAACAGGTACAATAAAGAGAAAGTGGTGATCCCCCATTGCGACGTCACCACCTCCATTGAAGCCTTCCGACAAGGTCTGGTCAAAGACAGTAATCTCTACAACGAGATCACCAAGTACCCGTGTAGAAGTTTCGAAGATGTCCAGGCCAAGACCATGGCCAAGGTAAGATTGGAAGAAGACCGTGAGTCGCGTAAAGCCTCACACGGACCCGATCCGTCTTATCGTAAAAATCCCTCCGACAACCGTCGAGACAGATATCCTCACCCCTATTCTCGTAATCGAAACGAGCCGAACCAGGTAAACTCTTTCCAAGACAGGTCACAGAATTGGAGAGACGGTATGGCGTTGCCTCCTAGGGTCCAATCTTATAACTTCAACGTTTCCGTGTCGGAGCTCGTCAAGAGTTTCGACAAGTATGGAAAAGAGGTAAGATGGCCCCGAAAGAGCGATCGACCGGACGTCAAGAAGGACATGAGTCTATGGTGCGAGTTCCATGGTGACCACGGTCATTCGACCGACGAGTGCATCGCCCTACGAAAGGAAGTCGCTAGGCTGCTCGCACAGGGGCTCCTACGCGACGTAATCTCGGAGCGGGCAAAAGCCACCATGGAACGACGAGATCAGGTAAAACAAAACAAACCCCCATCTCCCATCCATACAAAAGTTGTCAATACTATTTCAGGTGGTTCAAACATATGTGGAAACACATACTCTGTGGCTAAACGGCATGCAAAGGAAAGCAAGGGTGATAAACCCGAAGCGTCATGATTCAAGCTAAGAATAATCTCCGACCTTCCGACGGTCACGTTCGACGAGTCCGATGGGTCGGATAGCCATCACGATGGTCTGGTAATCTCTTTGTCCATTGTTAATTGCTTAATACGAAGAGTACTAATCGATACAGGGAGTTCAACCAATCTTTTAACCCTCGACGCCCTTAAAGAAATGGGTCTGACTGAGAACGACTTAATCAAAAAGTCGACCCCACTGGTCGGGTTTAGCGGTGAGGTTAAGCATACGACCGGCGAAATCATTCTAACCACCTATGCTGGAGGAGTCAACCAACAGGTGAAATTCTTAGTCATGGATTGTCCGTCTCCCAATATTTGTATTCTTGGCAGGCCATGGATACACGCTATGAAGGCGGTACCCTCGACGTATCATCAAGTCATCAAGTTCCCCACTGAATGGGGAGTCCAAGAAATCAAAGGAGATCAAAGGACCGCTAAGGAGTGCTACGTCGCTTCTATGAAGAGTGCAGTCGAACACAAGACCGCATAGCAACCACAGAGCGGCGAAGGACCTAGTCTGTACGTTGAACCAGAAATGGAAAAGCTCGATGAGATCGTACTAGATCCTTCAAAGCCAAACCAAACGGTAAGGGTCGGGTCGGACCTGGACGACTCGACCAGACAACAACTCCTAGATTTTCTCAAGACCAATGCCGACTGTTTTGCATGGTCGCATGAGGACATGGTCGGAATATCTCCAAATATTATTACTCATAAATTAAATGTAGATCCATCTCATCCCCCTGTCAAGCAGAAACGCAGGAAGTTCGCCCCCGAGCGGAACAAGATAGTCGACGATAAAGTCAAAAGCTTATTAGAAACAGGGAAGATAAGGGAGGTCCACTACCCCGAGTGGCTGGCCAACGTAGTCGTAATCCAGAAGAAGAATGGCAAGTGGAGAGTTTGCATCGACTTCACAGATCTCAACAAAGCTTGCCCTAAAGACTCGTTCCCACTTCCCCACATTGACGCCATGGTCGACGCTACGGCAGGACATGAAATGCTTACCTTCATGGACGCTTTCAGTGGCTACAACCAAATCCTCATGGAACCCGAAGATCAAGAAAAAACGGCATTCGTCACTACTCAAGGTATCTATTGTTACAAAGTAATGCCTTTTGGTCTAAAAAATGCAGGGGCTACCTATCAACGACTAGTCAACAAGATGTTCAAAGACCGGATTGGGGACACGATGGAAGTCTACATAGACGACATGTTGGTCAAGTCAAAAAAGAAAGAAGATCATATAGACCATCTTCGCGACAGCTTCGATGTGCTAAAAAGGTACAACATGAAACTAAACCCTACTAAGTGTTCCTTCGGAGTGTTGTCAGGAAAGTTCTTGGGGTACATGGTGACACAAAGAGGAATAGAAGCCAGCCCAGAATAGATCAAGGCTCTCATCAACCTTCGATCCCCCCGATGCATCAAGGACGTACAGAAACTTACAGGTCGGATAGCAGCCCTGAATAGATTCATTTCAAAGTCGTCCGACAAGTGCAAACCCTTCCACGACGCTCTCAAGAAGAACAAGTCCTTTCAGTGGACAGAAGAACACGAGGCAGTGTTCCAGAACTTGAAGGAATACCTAGCCAGTCCCATGCTACTAACCAAACCTAAAGACGATGAGCCCTTATTTCTATATCTAGCAGTGTCAGAATCAGCCGTAAGCGCAGTACTGGTCAGAGAAGAAGATGGCAAACAGTCATCGATATACTACGTTAGTCGGACACTGTTACCAGCAGAAACGAGGTATTCGTCACTTGAAAAGTTCGTACTATCATTGGTGATGGCCTCGAACAAACTCAAACCTTATTTCGAATTCCATACTATTACTGTTCACACTAATCATCCCATGAGAGCCATCATGAGGAAACCCGAGTTCACAGGACGAATGACCAAATGGGCTATACACCTCAGCGGTTACGACATCGAGTATGAGCCCAGGACAACGATCAAGTCGCAAGCCTTAGCCGACTTTGTGGCCGATTTCAGTCCGACCCTAGAGCAAGAAGCCACAAGAGAGGCGACACAACTGCTCGTGACAGAAGAAACAGGCACATGGGAACTCCACACAGATGGTGCGTCAAACGCCAGAGGATCAGGGCTAGGGATCGTGCTGAAATCGCCACAAGGGGACAAGATAACTCATGCCGTAAGATGTGAGTGGGACGCTACTAACAACGAAGCTGAGTATGAAGCGCTCATATTCGGACTCATCCTAGCTCGCGACCTAGGGGTCCGAGAGATCGAAGTCGTTTGCGACTCCCTGCTGGTCGTGAACCAGATACAAGGGTCGTACAGCGCTAAGGACGTCAGAATGATAGCCTACCTGGAGGTAGCCAAGAAGCTGATCGGACAATTCCAAACATTCGACATCAGACAGGTACCCAGGGATCTTAACTCCCAAGCTGACGCACTTTCCAACCTAGGATCCGTCTTGGACCCGAAATAATTTCCATACATACCATTAGCACACATCATGATGCCAGCCGTCCCAAGAACACCTGTCGAATCTACTACACCACTAGAAGAGCTCGTCGCCATAGAGATAGGTGATCGACCAGAAGAAGACATCGTCAACACCGACGACGACTGGATGCTACCCTACATCAGGTGGTTAAAGGACGGCAACCTGCCTGACGACAAAACGGAAGCAAAAAGGCTCAAGGTACAAGCACTCTCTTTCGATATCATAGATAACATCTTGTACAAAAGGTCTGTCACAGGGATACTCCTACGATGCCTTAAGACTCCAGAAGTCGGACGCATCTTGCAATCGCTACACGAAGGAGAATGTGGAAACCATACCGGTGGACGAAGCCTCTCGGGGAAAGCCCTACGAAACGGATACTACTGGCCCACGATGAACAAAGACGCTATGGAATACACCAATAAGTGTGACGCATGTCAGCGGCATGCACCCGTCCATCATCAACCTTCATAGCTCCTCCACCCGACTCTAGCTCCATGGCCCTTTATGAGGTGGGGAATGGACATCGTCGGGAAGCTCCCGCCCGCGTCGGGTCAAAGAGTCTTCTTCTTGGCCATGACGGATTACTTTTCCAAGTGGATCAAAGCCGAAGCCTACAGAGAGGTAAAAGATCAACACGTCATTTCATTCATAAAACGCAATATCCTGTGCAGATTTGGCGTCCCATCAGAAATCGTGTGCGACAATGGCTCCTAATTCATCAGTCATAAGACTCGAGCCTTCTGCGATCGATGGAACATCAAGTTGGTCACATCCATATCTCGGTATCCGCAATCCAATGGACAAGCCGAATCCAGCAACAAAATCATCATCAACAACCTCAAGAAACGCCTCACTGGGGCTAAGGGCAAATGAGCAAACGAACTCCCATTCATTCTCTGGTCCGACAGGACTACTCCTAAAAATGCGACCGAACAATCACCTTTCTCTCTCATCTACGGGAGTGAGGCAGTCATTCCGGCCGAGTTACTGGTCCCGACCGCCCGTTGCAACCTTCAGACAAACGAGCAAAATGACATCGAATTGACACACAACCTGGACACAGTGGACGAGATCAGAGAAAGAGCCCGAATTAGGATGGTCAAGTCCCAACAACAGGTTGCAAGGAGTTACAACAAGAACGTCTGGATCAAGGCATTCAAAGTCGGAGATTGGGTCCTCAGGAAAACTTTCCAGAATACCAAGAATCCATCCAACGGAAAGCTCGCACCACAATGGGAAGGACCCTACCTAATCACCGAAGTGGTCGGACAGGGAGCATATCAGTTGGAAGATAAAGACGGACAACCAATCCCGAGAAGTTGGAACGCGGCACACCTAAAGCTATACCATTTCTGAGCCAACAAGGTAAAACATTACATAACTTCATACATCGCTCATTATCGCATATGCATCTCTATTCTTTAAACAACTAGCATGTGACACTAAGTGAGGACTTCCTCCTTACAAAAACACGAATGCAGAACAGCATTGACGTATACATTGGATCCAGTCATCCACAAAAAGTGCTTACATTACATCTACACGATTGATCGGAACACGGGGAGATGAACAACACAGGCACGTCGGCACACCGCCTGCCTTATACAAAACATAAGGTACGACACCTTATTACATTTATACAATAGAAACATATTGCTTACCTCCCCGGCATAAAGTCATGACTAACACATACACCAACATTTACAGGCCTTCTCTACACACATACATACGGCGAGCCCCACTCGACGGAGCACACGGGTGAAACCGACATATAAAATATGCAACGTCATCGACGATCTCCATGAAAGTCTGACGACATAAACGAAACAAACGGACATACAATTCTATATGTAAAAGCAGATCGCATCAAATAAAAGCACGGACATTTTTATACAAATGCGCGACCCGCGATGGTAGACGGGTCACCAAAACATATTGTCTGCCTATATACCTGTAGGACTTCATCAACATTCACTTAAAAATATTCTGCGACCCGCGATGGTGGACGGGTCGCCAAAAACACCAAATATCCAAACCCACACACAAGTGGGACAACAAGTCAAACTATGCAAGAAAAATAAGTCAGGCATCAGGGATGACGGCACTACCTTCAACAGGGGCTGGCTCTAGAGAAGCTACGCCATCAACAGGCTCGACATCGCCGAAATGGGCCTCGTCCTCGCCAACGCCCCCATCCGCAGCTTCCTCTCCGACGCCAGCCAAGCGGAAGAGCTCCTGACCAGGATTTCCCTTCGGAAACATGGAGTCTAAAGTCTCCTTCTCTGCCTTCAAATCCCAGAGCTCGTGCTTGCCATCGTCAAACTCTTCTATCATTTCGACACGCGACTTCAATGCATAAAAAGCACCGACGTCGCCTGCGATCTGGCCAGCTGCGATTTGAGCCTGTTTCACCTCTTCCTCGACGCCTGATCGGCTCTCTTCAAACTCTTTCCGGCTTGCGACCAACTCCTCTTGACAAATCTTCAGCTCCCTGGTAAGGCGGCGTTCAGTCTCTCGACAACGACTCTCTGCTCCCTCTAGCTTGGTCCTGAAGGGCGCAAGGGCGGACTCCGACCTGGCAGCCCTTTCCTCGGCCTTGACGACCATCGTCTTGACACCGGAGTATGCTCCCAAGAGGTACTAAAAAGTCTAAAGCAAGAAAATATAACACGATCAGAAAACACAGTCGACGAAAGAGAAAGAGAAACACAAACGGAGACAACTCACCCTCCATGCGGAACACCCCGCTTCACCAATGCAGTCCAGGGAAGAGATGTCGTCGACCTCCGATTTCAAAGACGGATCCTGGGTGTGAAAGAGGTCGGCAATCGATTGACCGACCGCGCCGATTTTGTCGATCCCTTCAGCGATCGCCTCTTTCTTCCTAGGAGGCTCTCCTGCTTTGGCATCACCAGGGGAAACGCCCGCTTTCCTCTTTAAGCAACCTTTGACTGGAGGCGCCGAATCCGTCGGAACTGACTTACTCGATGCGATTTTGGCTGCCGCCTTCCTCTGCTCGATCAGGCCCTTCCCAGACACTCCCTTCAAACGAGCACTTGCTCGACCACCAGGGGAAGCTAACACGACAGACATAAAAAGATCATAAAGCATGCGACAAAGTGAAAAAGTACAGAGAAAACTCCCAAGGTCGAAAGCTTACCCTTGACGCGAGATGATGAAACAGTCGACATGTCGTCTTGAGCGGCAGGGGATGTTGACAACATGTTAACGTTGACAAAACTCTTCTCCGACGCTGGAACATCAAGAACAATTCTGGACAAACCCTCCGACCGAGCGCTCACCTACAAATCTTCTGCCTCAGGAACTACAAAAAAGAAAAGTTAAAGCAAAGAGTTAAGACGCATAAACAAGCAAAGGAGAGAACAAACACATACTCTCTACTCGCCACTCCGTCAACAAGAACGAACACTCTCCCCCCTTCTCCAGAGATGAACGCTCGACAAAAAAGAACTTCGACCCCCATCCGCGGTCGTTGACATCAAGATTCTGCACCAAAGGCTTCCGACCCTGTCGAATGCGTAACTGGACACGGGAAGAACTCTTCGACCCAAGGAAATAATTGTACCACAAGGCATCAAAATCAAAACCAGCCCCAAATCGGACGTTCACAAGGTCCAAGACCCTGAGAACCCTCCATGCCTGTGGCATCACCTGACATGGCGCCAGCGCCAAAGTGGCCAAAAAATCCCTAACAAGGGGAGAAAAGGGGAACCTGTGACCAATCTGAAATGGATACGCGTAAAAACAAACCCAACCCCCATATCGGGCATCGGCCCTCTCATCCGGGTGAGGCAATCTGGCGACCATTTCCGGGGGAAAGCCTCCAACTTGAAGTATTTGCTCGAGCTCCGCCTAGGACAAAGTACTTATCAAAGCATCAAACTCCTTCAGAATGAAGAGGGGAGGAGCTTCGCCCTCGCGCGAGTCAGAGAGAGTCTTCGACGACTCAGAGGCTTCACTAGAAACCATCTCAAGAACAGAAAGAGAAGGAAATCGAAGAGCTATGGCGAAAAGGGTTGAGAAACCTACCAGAGAAGCTTGCAAGAGAAGAAGTAAAGTCAAATCGCCAAGCGTCCGCTCCGAATTTATGGAGGGAGATGATGATCTGCAGAGATGTCGCATCGTGCTCCAATCTCCCGCCACGTATCCCTGGACAACCGCGCCAAAAAAGGATGGTGGAAATCATGGCTAAAGAAGTTGCCTCGGATTTCACCTGCTCGCCTAGCCGAAAGCCCAAAGCAACTTGGGGCTATTGTTGGGCCTAGCATCCCCCTTGGAAGATGGATCGAGCAAAATGGGCCCAGGCCCAAGACAGATCGGAGGAACAGGGGAGAGTCCAGAGGAGGCGTCGAAGCTTCTCTGGTCGAACACTATCCGACAGGTCGCGAAGATCCCGCAGAGCATTAAATGCTTAGATTGAGCAACGGCCACAGCATTCAAACACCACCGTAATAGCAGTAATTAATGGCAGAATCCCTGCAATCACTCCCGACGTTGAAGATACGATAGGATTAAATCATAAACGGTAAAAAGGAGAAGGACTTACCATATATGGGGGAGGAGAAGATAAAGAAGGGACACTCATATGATTACGTTACACACTCACTCGAACTTGCTCTGAAAGAAAACGGAGACACACTTGCTCTAGCCTAGCTCACCAGGAGTCAATCACGCCTGTTTTCCGCCAGTCGAAACCTAGAAGTCACCGATCGAGTTCAATAAAATCCCCTGTCTTACTACGATAAGTTGTACCTCCATTCGATTCGATCAATACTATATCTAATAAAATCATCTCGCTATTTCATATTTTCTTTTTACTCGTTGATTATCTACTTGGTTTGGATTGATTTCTATCACCCGATCGACTAGTTACCCCGTCTAAGGCGATTTAGGTCGTCTGATCTTTTCGCCCCAAAACATTGACCACCGCTTGAATTTGTTGGGCTGTAATGCTTGCCAACGTTGAAACGCTCTGGGTGAGAGATCAGATCATGTCATCGCTGGACATAGATGAATTGGAGCTCTGGCCTTGGAGTCTTGAGTCATATGGAGCTCTATATTGTTGTTGTTGTTGATCCTCAGGCTGTTGATATTGTTGTGGGCGCTGTAAAAACTGTGGTGGCCTCTGTTGATACTCTTGATTTTCCTGGCCTTGAGGAGTACTTTGTTGATTCCCGTATCTCAGATTTGGGTGATCTCTCCACCCTGGATTGTACGTGTTGGAGTACGGGTCATATCTTGGCCTTGAAGAGCCGTATCATCCAATAGCGTTCACATCAGCAGTGGGCTCCTGTAGCGTGGGACATGCATCGGTTGGATGCATCGTGTCATAGCATATCCCACATATTTGACTTGCTGCTGGCCACCCTTCATCATGTACCTCCTCCTCATCATCTCCTTCATCTCCGCTATGTCAGATAGTATTGAGGGATTGGGTTGAGAGTCTGCAGCCTTGACTGATTGGGCGCTCGCCCTCCTACTGAACTGTCTTGAGCCCTCAGATAGCTCAAAGAAGACCTCATACGCTTCAGCTGGCGTCTTGTTCAAGATGTTTCCCCCGCATGCTGCATTCACCATTCGACGCTCCTCGTCAAGAAGTCCACCGTACAAATAAAGTACGAGGTCTTGGTCTGAATACCCATGGTAGGGGCAGCTAGAAGTCAGCCTTTTGAACCTCTCGTAGTACTCGTACAATGACTCAGCAGCCTGATGTTCAATGTTGTTGATGCTCCTCTTCAGGTTGTTGAGCTTTGTCGCAGGGAAGTACTTCTCCAGGAAGGCTTTCGTCATCTTAGCCCATGTATCTATGCTTCCTGGAGCCAAATAGTAAAACCAATCATTGGCCGAATCCTTTAGAGAGAAAGAAAAGGCCCTTAGCTTGATCTGGTCCTCAATCACGCCTTTTGGCTTCATGCTGGTGCAGACGGAATGGAACTCCGAAATATATTTGTTGGGGTCTTCTCCACTCATCCCATAGAAGTGAGGGAGTAAGTGGATTAACACGGATTTCAGCTCAAAGTTTACGCCATCTGCCAACTCATGGAACTGCACAGCCAGCGGTTGCTGCTGCAGATTTGGGGCAGTCAACTGCCTCAAAGTGGGTGCTTCGTCAGCCATCTCTAGTTGCGTATGGGCTACTACACGACTTTTGGAAATTGTCCTCTCAATCTCCGAATCAAAATCTAACAATGGAATGTCAGTAGCACGGGTGTGGACCATAAGATAGGTCCACACAAAAATTGACACACAAACACACACAAAGAAAAAAACAAAACTTGCCTCCCCGGCAACGGCGCCAATTTGACAGGGGCTAAAGTCGTGATGCCCAATCAAAGTAAATCCTTAAAAACCTAACTAAGTAGAATAGGCAAGCAAGGGTCGAATCCCACAGGGAGGAGTTATCTTTCTTAGTGCACAAGTGTATGTCAAAGTAACAAAGGGGGGTTTGTTGGTTGTTTTCAAGTAAACAAAGTAAATCAAAACAAAGGTTGTAATCAATTGGGGGAAAAACACTTAGCCAAACAAATATCCACCATTCATTTGATTGATTGGTCCTAGATTATCTCTCTTCCTTCCTATGATTATTCTTGTCCCTATTGTGAAATAGTTATCAGTCCAACTAGTCCTGGCAACCCTTACTATCGAACGCACGAGAAACTATCAAGATTTAGAACAATAGCAGCAATGAGCATAGGAATTAACCAGGATACATGCAACACCACAACTCGTAGCATTTAACACATAATCAATTCTCTTTCATAATAAACTAGTCCAACTAGTCCTAGAATATCATGGTTGCTACACAAGATAAGGGATTTCAACTCAAAATATACAAACCCTAGCAATAGACAATTATTAATATCAACTAGGTGATCAATCCAGTCAAATCAATAAGAATCAATAGGAATAAGCTCAAGAGAAAGGATATAATCCAAAGGAATAGGAATAGAATTATAACCTCACAATCATATATCAAATGAAGGCTTCAATTGTCGGACTAAGCAAAGGGTGCTTAATTCTTCATAGTCTTGAAACAAAAACTCAAAGGGAAAAACAATGTTGAATAATAGTCTAAATGAATGAATGGAGGCTATTGGAACTAGGTTTAAATAATCTAGCTAAACCTAAAAACCAAAGATCACAAACATAATCTAAAAGGAAACTAAAATAAAGTAACCCAAATAAAAGAAATAAAAAGAAAAGGAAATAAAAGAAAATTAATAAATCTTCGGACGAAAGGAAACTCGGCGCGTCTGACGATGTGATTTCCGCGACCGCGGAAAGAGCTTCCGCGACCGCGAAAATATCAATTTCTCTCTCGTTGCTCTTGACTTTTCCGCGACCGCGGCAAAAGCATCCGCGACCGCGGATTCTCGGTTTTGCTCTTCTCCGTTTCTTCTCTTTTCCGCGACCGCGGAAAACTTCCTATAGCTCCCTCTTCATCTCTTCCTTCGTCTTCTCTTGTGGTTTTCTTTGCATCTTCTTAATGTCTACTTTTAAGCTCCTCCAAACCACCAAATCTACACTTCTTCTCCTCAACTCCAATCTCTACAATTGTGCTCTAAACTCATCCAAATTATAACACCCCCAAATCGTAACCCATTTGGAAAGGTATTACCGCCAGTGACCTCGGTGTTCCTTACCGAAGCCACCCAAGGCTTTACCGGAAATACACAAATCATGAAATACAAATGATATAAAATCATTGTAATATTTAATTAAATCATGAATCCCGGGATTACATCCCAATCCCAAATAGGACAAATACAGAGTAAATAAGTACAACGGAAGTCTTTTAAATATATTACAAACAAGGATCTTGACCATAATTGTCATCTCCCAAAGATCTCAAACTGATTAAAAGAAATTATTAACACATCCAAAACATTTAAAAACCACTGTCGTCTTCATAGTCATTCTAATCTCTTCAATTACACTCAATCTGATGTGCCGAATCGAACGGATGACACCAGCCCACATGCAGAGAACAATGTTCGTGTGTTAGTCTACTGAATAGACTAGCAAGGGTACAAAGTAGAAGGTTCGAGTAGTCGTATTAGGTTAGACTCATCGTTTCTCGAATAACAGCCGATAACGATAGTCAACCTTCATACTTCTACTGGAATGAATATATATCCAAAAGATATGATCAAGAGAAGACTCCAACTGAACTGAGTCTTATGGGAAAATCCAAGAGAAGACTCCAAAGGAACGAGTCTTATCGGAAGCATGACAATGTCTGGAACATTAAAGAATCATATAACAATGATTTAAAAACTGACTGAGATGCTTCGGTTCACAACCAACCTCACCGCTTACAGCGAATCCAGATTGGAAAGAGAACGTACTACATTCAAGCCGAGACGAGCTTTCCTAGCTGCACTATTTACTTAGATGCACTACTCGCCGAAGGTTTATTAATCATGTGCTCTCGGGCACTTATCTTATTTAATTCCAAAACGCTCATTCACGTTTCAAGCTTTTAAATATATATGCCATATCACGCAAGACATATATCAAAGGAATGAACCTCACAGAGTCCAAACCCCTGGATTATATCGAAAGAATGGACCTCGCAGAGTCCAAACTTCTACTATCGCTGGGTCTTGCTTGCCCTTAAAAAGAATGAACCTCTCAGAGTCTAAACTTTTACTATCGCAGGGTCTTAATCGCCCTTTACAATTATAAAGAAATGCGCATGGAACTCTCAGGATCCAGGCGTTCCTACGAATACGCGTGCTAACTAACAGTCATAGCACAATAATAATTTAGGATAAATCCACATAAAGGCCCGAAAGGCGATCATCAATAATAGCGTCGTTCTAGCAGATATACAACCTATTATATGATTTTCCAAAATAGTTTATAAAACATTTTCCAGACATGAACAGTAATCAATCCAAATTAATTAACAATTAAGCAATTGATAATTAATGGAAATATGGAATGATAAACAAGAGCGAACCGCCACTTGCCTTAGATCTGATGAAGGCTGACGAACTCTAAAGACGATGGTCCCGGGGTCTGATCAGGGACAGATCTCGGATCTCAAATCCTTCTGGAACGACCCATAACAAGACCCTAAATTAGATTCAATATCTACATATATGAATCTAAAATAATGAAGATCAAAGGGCCTAAGAAAGCCAAGTCTCAACCAAGCCAACACCCAAGACACACACACACACAACACGAACCACGCCTGCCGCGGGTGCGGTCGTGGTCTGCCGCGGGGTGCGGTGCATGGACAGGGGCAGAATTCAGCAAGGTTCGAGAGGGGTTTCCTTACCAAATTCGATCGATTCCACTTCGATTCGATCTTTTTTTGGCTTCCCACCCTCTTAAGTTACACACCACCTCAAGGAATCACCTTTCGGCTGATCGAAACGAGGCTCGAAGTTGCTCTCAAACCGAGCTCAAATCCAGTCCAACAATGGAGTTTTGATAGAGGAAGAAGATGGTGAAGAAGCTGTCTTCGAGCTCAATTTTCGTCCACCTCTCCTCTATATAAAGCTCCTCCAAGGCTTCTACCTTCTTAAGCTACAAACCAACTCCAAGGAACCACTTCAACTCAGAACGAAGCTTGAATCTGCTCACGAACAGAGCTTGAAGTTCAGCAAAAACCAGGATTTATGACAGAAGGGAGGAAGAAGATGGTGATGAGGCTTACTTCTGGCCTCTCCTCAGCCTCTCTCTCTCCTTATATAGGCCAACCAAGACGTCTACAAGCAAGCCACGCATGCATAGAGGTGGCACAACCAGAAGAAGAACCGTGGGGAGCAAGGATCGGCCAAGCATGACGCGGACAAAACCTTATCACGATGACGACGACAGTGACGTCTACCGCGGGGTGCGGCACTCTTCTCACCGCGGGGTGCGGTAGTGCCCATCAGGAAATCGTCCTGACTTTGACGGGGCCGTTCTCTCAGCTCCGAACTCAAAATGAGGTGATTCTAAATCGAGGAGTTAGATCTAGAAGTCTATTTTAATCCTTCCAAATTTCACATCGTATGGATTATGGAATCAAGAGTTATGACGATTTTGCTACAAGGTCGCAATTGTATGACCGAGGAAAGTATGGGTACGGGTTCTTTTAACCCCGGGTTAAATATATTCGTACCCGAATATCCTTTTACCCCAAAAATACTTTAAATGTATTTTATATAGCTCAGAAAAATATTACAGAGATCAAACATTATACAGAATGTCTGTACTTCCCTGTATTTAATCTGACTCGCAACATGGGCTTAAGAAAGTTCAAAATTTACCCATAAAAATGAGGGATATTACACAAATGGTACCCAAAACACCGGTAACAACTCCTAGTTAAACCCTACAAAGTAGCACTGATCAGCGAAATATATGAAATGCGGTCCTTCCTGGTCCAAACTGTGGACCGGACAATAACGGTCTGGTCCGTTCCACGGTCCGGACCTTTAAAGTTTTACGGTCTGCCGGTCTGGACCGGCCGTGTCCGTACCGGTTGTCCATCCTTTGGCAGCATGTAACTTTCAGCCTTCTCTGATGCCGATTGATCGAAGGTCTACTAGTTCCTACTGCATATTCCTTGGTCCAAGCTGATCTCTTGGAGTTCGTCTCGCCATGAATCCAGTTCTTCACCACAGGATCAAACATCTCTCACTTGACTACCACTTCGTTCGAAAAAGAGTACAATCCAAGAATTTTCAGGTTGCATTTGTCTCCTCTAAAGACCAACTAGTTGATCTCCTTATAAAGCATTTGTCCACGACTCACACAAGTTTGGTTCACGGGGGGATAGCATTGCACCTATGGAAAACTATTCAAAATGACAGTCGTTGTGTATTTGGCCTTATCTGCTAAAGACTTGTCCCATTCTAGAACTGACCTATCCTAGACAACTGGCAACAGCCTAGCACTACACCTATTCTATAAATATTGTATATGTTCCCACAAGGAATACAAGGGCAAATTTCACTAGTATTATTTTCTCTCTTCACCGCTACTAACAACCCAACCCAACAATAGTTTAGATATACCTCCCAAAACTCCAACCCCTCAGAACAAGCCTGGATTCTTTATCGAGATTGGACATTATCTAATGACTCCGCAAAACATGTAATCATCAGACGAAATCGTACACTAACTACAAATCACATATGGAAGAAACCACCACAGACATGGATCAAACTAAATTTTTACGGTTCGAGAAAATTTGACAACACGTCACACATTGGATACATTCTCCGAGACCACAATGCAAAAACTCTATTTTTCTATCGGGAACAAATTCCTTCAACTTCTATACTCCATACTGAAGCTCTATCAACTTTATTAGGTATCCAATATGCTGCTAGGCATAATATTACACAACTAATTATCGAAGGAGATCATTTGTTGGTCATTAATTCCATCCGACGCACATGGAAAATTCCATGGGAATCCATTCCATTATTATGGACATTTTGACTCTTTTGTCTTCCTTTTCCTCTTTGCAGGTATTTCACTGTTTTTGTGAAGCTAACCGGGCAACTGACTTCCTAGAAACACATCATATTCCGACACATGCACTCCAACAATTTTGACGTTTTCTATGTCCCACTAACGACCATACTCCTGCGATTACTGGTGACAAATATGAGTTCAATTGAACTCTACTTTTCATTCTTTTGGAACACAACTTGTAAAAATCATCCATTCAGATGATTTAGGGCAGCCATCTGTTTAGTTGGGCCCTAATGTTTGTCTTGTATAAAAAAAACAATAGTTCAGATTGGAGCAACTTGTGCAATCAAGCAACATGAAATTAATTGATCGATCTAATCAAACTAAGAAATCGAGTGACTGAGCTTATACCTCAAATAATGAATCTGTATATATACGTGTAAATGTGTGATTCCACGTGTTAGTACACTCAAGATCAACTAAGAGGTATAAATATTTAGAGTAATTACTACTTAGTAATATATGTAAGGGAGGTTTCAGTGAGAACTATTAGTTAAGTGGGAACGGAAAACGTATAAAAAAAACAGTCTCACATGCGTTTGTACTTGTGTCGCCAGTGAATACAGATGTTCACCACATTTGTACGTAAATGTTCACCACAGTATATAAGCGATGTTCACTAAATTATAACTAAAATAATACAGAGTTTGCTAGTGTTTCTATTCTTGTGTGTTTGTTTTCTACTATCACAAATCTTATAAAATATTCAGTTAATGTTCATTGCATGTTTATATGACACAATATTTGTAATCTTTAATATGAAATCAAGTTTAAAGTAAGTAAAATGTATGTTTTTTCAATGCGTTTTGTACGTGATGCACATATAGGCATAAAGTGGTTCACATATATGCCTAATCAAGTGATACACATAAATACATGAAAATAATGAACAAATAAGCATAAAGAGTGATGAACATATAAGAAAAAAGTGATAAACATGCATGTATAAAAACATGATGAACATCTGGCCATAAGGTGATGAACATCTGTGCATCGATGTGGTGAACATCTATGTACAAAAGTGATGGACATCATGTTCACAGCTAAAAGTGATGAACATATACGAGAAAAATGATGAAGATGCTTGCATAAAAAGTAATGAATATCTAGGTACAAAATTGGTGAACTTTTGAGTATAAAAATAATGAACATCAAAACATGTTCACACACAAAGTGATGAACATATAGGAGAAAATCGATGAGGATGCATGCACGGGAGAACTCAAGATTGTAGTCGAGTGGGGCTAAATCCGGAAGAGCAAAAGTCTTCCGTCTACCTTAAACAAGCAACCCTAATTTTAAAATCTATTGGCTACCTAAGTCTACCGTGTACCTTAAACAAGTAACCCCCATTTCAAACAAAAAACCCCATATTCGAACTCCAAATCGATTTTGCTCAAAATTGATAAAAAAAAATTGCATTTTTTATACAACTTTCATCATTACTTATTACTTTTTATGCGTAATTTCAATAAATTTATATAAAAAATTGATTTTAAAATTTGCAAACCCATAAACCCTAAATTTTGAAAATTCAAACACAAATAAGGATGGATATAGAGGAGATAATGTATTTTCTTACCGAAGGTTTTATGTGCAAATTGGATAAAGTTGTGTTTTTTTAGTATTTTTTAGAATCATGCATAAAAAATCCTAAATAAAATTTTAAATTACATTATAAATTTTGAATATATTTAAAAAATTAAGAAATAATTTTTTTTTAAATTCCATTGGGGGCCCATAATGGTCCACCTATGCATAAAAAAACGGGGGTATTAAACACACCCATAATTTTTTATTATTCACACCCACGTATGCGGAATGCGCATACATTTGTTTATGCATTCGAAAACCATACGCATATGTATCCGCAGTGCGCATACATACGCATATGTATCTGCAGTGCGCATACATACGTGTATGTATCCGCATTGCGCATACATATGTGTATGTGCGGATACATACGCATATGTATGTGCACTGCAGATACATCTGCGTATGTATGCGCAATGCGGATACATACACATATGTATGCGCACTGTGGATACATACACATATGTATGCGCACTGCGGATACATACGCATTCAAAATTAACGGCAAGATTCTGTTTGAACGACAAATTTTGGATCATTTTATAATATCCCTCATTTTGTTAGCAAGGGTAATTGGGTAATTTCCCAAACCCTCGTCAATTATTTTAGGACGCGTTAGGCAAAGTTCGGAATTTCTGTATCAAGTTGGATCTCTGTAAAATTCCCTGAGTGATTTAAAATACATTCGACGTTCTTTTCGGGGCTTAGAATATTTGCTCGGGTATAAATATATTTAACCCAGGGTTGAAAACCCGCGCCAAACCTTTCCTCGGGCAAGAAGACACGGAAAAGGACCTTCCGCGACCGCGGCGTGTCCACCACGACCGCGGAATAACAGCTCTCAGAAGAGCTGGGAGAGGGAATTTACCGCGACTGCGGCGTGTCCACCGCGACCGTGGCGTGTCCACCGCGACCGCGGTAAATGCCCCAGCGTCTTCCTTCTTTCGCGTGGCGTCCATGCAATGGTGTATGGGGGGTGCCCCGGATCCTTCTTTCCCTATATAAGGGGGAGAGGTGAGCCTCCATTTTTGCACTCCATCCCGATCGCTCTCTCCCTAGGTGCTTGTCGCCGGAGATCGAGTTTTCGCCGGAAAGTTTGAAGTTGTCGCCGGAGCTCCCATTGGAGGTGGTGGTGCTCATAGGGTGGTGCCTTGGAGGTGCAAGGAAGGTTGGAGTCGAAGCCCTCGCGAATAGAGCCCTTCCAAGTCGTCGCCGGAATCTGTAATCCGAGTTCCGTTCCCGTTTCGGACCCAGAAACCCGTCGTCGCTCTATCGTTCGTCTAGTCTAAGGCAAGTGGCGGTTCGCTCTTGCTTATCATTCCATATTTCCAGTAATTATGAATTGTTTAATTGTTAATTAAATTGGGATGAATTATTGTTTTCGTTTGGGAACAGATTTGATAAATGATATGATTAAAATACAGATATTATAATAGGTTGTATATATTGCTAGAAACAACGCTATTATATATGTTATTGCCTCGATGGCATTGATGTGGACTATGATGTGGTTTTAACTGTTTAGTTAGAACGAGTATTCATAGGAACGCTATGTACCTTGCGAGGTCTAGTTGTTTCTTTATAACTGGTGCTAGGAGGATTATTTCCCTAGTACTCTCTTTGGTCATGACCATACCCTTACTCAGGGTTTGTGCACACAGCTGGTGCCGATTCTCAGGATTTATTCCCTTCAATATCTCTCGTGATGAGATGATATATTAAAAGCTTATAACGTAAATGTACGCGTTGTCACTAAGATAAGATAAGTGCCGCTATGCACATAATTAATGAACCTTCGGGGGAGAAGTACAACTTGGAAACTCGCTCAGACTTCGACTAAAGTAAGTCCTCCTTCCAAATCTGAATTCGCATTACGCGGTGAGGTTGGTCGTGGACCCAAATGGGCAAGTCTTTTCAAACGCTTGTGTGAAACTATATTGTTCCCGAACACTTGTCATACTTTCCGATAAGACTCAATCTCTTGGAGTATTCTCTTCATATGTTTCCATTAGACTCGATCTTTAGGAGTCTTCTCTTGATCATTCTGTTGTGTATCTTTCCGTAGAAGTATTGAGGTTTACTATCGTCATCGATTTTCATTCGAGAAGCGATGTGTCTAACCTAATACGACTATTTCTTAAATCATTCCGTGAAAGTTCTGGGTTATATATCGTTCCTTCGGTTGTTATTCGAGGGACAATGATAGTAAACGGTTACGATCACTAGAACCATTATGTTTTCTACCCTTGCATAGTCTTTCATTAGACTAACCAACCGGGTTTTATTCCTTGCATGGTTGGCTGGTGTCATCCGTCCTATACGGCACATCAGTGGTTGGTCCTAGAAGTCCGAAGTAACCGTTGAAGAAGAGACTTGCAGTTGCAGATTTCGGTGCCGGTATTTCAAAGTCGTTAAGTATTACTTTAAATGTATTTTTATAACCTAGTCATGTATTAGGTTTATTTTTGAAGTCTTCCGCTGTGTAATTTAAAGTCTTCGCCTGTAATTTCACTCTGTTGTAAAAACGCTTCTCTCGTTTGTTGAGAGATCTTTTAATATAAAAGGATTGAGTTTCATATACAAATGTCTTCCGCTGTTTAACCTTCCGTAATTTAATTGTGTTTATTTAAGATTAATTGTTCCGATTAAAGCCTTGGGTGACATCGGACATCAACGTCTGAGGTCACTGGCGTGTGGCACTACCGACAATAAGTTGGGGGTGTTACACATTTATCATATATTACTAATTATACCAACTATATAAATTGAAATATAATTTTAGTATTTGGCCCTATATTTTAATTTTAAAATAATTTTAACGTAATTTTTAATTTATAGTTTTACACATATATATTATAAAAAAAATTATAAATAATATAACTAAAAAGGTAAAAATATATTAAAAAAACTTTGAAATAATGTAGAGCACACACTAGAAAAACCGTAGAATATATAACAAACTATATGATATATAGAAGTAACTAATTTAACATAAAATTATATAATAATAGGTATAGTAAACTTAACTCGTTCGAATTAAAAAAATCTAAAACATAATAAGATCATTAACGTTAATTAACAGCAGGAAAAACGCATATGTATCCGCACTGCGGATACATATGCATATGTATGCGCAGTGCGGATACACACGCATATGTATGCGCAGTGCGGATACACACGCATATGTATGCGCACTGCGGATACATATGCGTGTGTATTTCTAATTAACATACATAAGTATACGTGTTCCGCATGCGTAGATCAATCTATATGTATCCGTATTCCGCATACATATAGTGGGTGTAAATAATAAAAAGTTATGGGTGCGTTTAACAATACCCTAAAAAAAGGGTGTTGTTAAAGAACTGATGAACATCTAGCTACAAAAGTAGTAAACATCTGGGCATGAAAGTAGTGAACATCGAAAATATGTTACAACGAGGCACGCATGAATTCTCCCTCCCCAAAAAAAAGTGTCTTTTAATGAAAGTCTAATTTAAACCCTTCTTTTTCTAAAATCTAACAGTCCAAAATAATTCTCATTTATTTCCAAAATAATTATTCTCATTTAATCCCTTCTCTATATATACTAGGAGGCGTAGCCCATGCTTCGCACGGTCCGATGGAAAATATTTGTTTATGTATATATGAAGTTGTGAGCGTACATATCAAGTAGTAACACATTTAATTATGTGTGTGTTTTTTATCTTTGTTATGAACATTTCAAATTCATTACAATTGTTTTGAACCATAGGGGAGATTTATATAAATTTATTATATATTTTTTGTACATATATTAATGTGTGATTATAAGTGCGACGTTAGAATAAATTAGTTTGTGTATGGTTGAATTATTGTTAACTACACGAACGTGTTTTACTGTTTTTTTGTAGTTATGTATTTTTATGTAGCGTCTCTAATGTCATTTATCCTTGTAATGATAATTATTCAAAGTTTCTATTCGACCTCAATATAGCACAAAACTTGCTAAACATGCCATAATTGCAATTTGGATTTGAGTCACTGATCGTGATCCTGAATACCTCATGAAAGCAATTTCTGATTCCAAACTCGGTCTCTAGTGGGCTTCATATATGAAACAGATACAAGACAAATACTACACTGCGGATACATATGCGTGTGTATTTCTAATTAACATACATAAGTATACGTGTTCCGCATGCGTAGATCAATCTATATGTATCCGTATTCCGCATACATATAGTGGGTGTAAATAATAAAAAGTTATGGGTGCGTTTAACAACACCCTAAAAAAAGGGTGTTGTTAAAGAACTGATGAACATCTAGCTACAAAAGTAGTAAACATCTGGGCATGAAAGTAGTGAACATCGAAAATATGTTACAACGAGGCACGCATGAATTCTCCCTCCCCAAAAAAAAATATCTTTTAATGAAAGTCTAATTTAAACCCTTATTTTTCTAAAATCTAACAGTCCAAAATAATTCTCATTTATTTCCAAAATAATTATTCTCATTTAATCCCTTCTCTATATATACTAGGAGGCGTAGCCCGTGCTTCGCACAGTCCGATGGAAAATATTTGTTTATGTATATATGAAGTTGTGAGCGTACATATCAAGTAGTAACACATTTAATTATGTGTGTGTTTTTTATCTTTGTTATGAACATTTGAAATTCATTACAATTGTTTTGAACCATAGGGGAGATTTATATAAATTTATTATATATTTTTTGTACATATATTAATGTGTGATTGTAAGTGCGACGTTAGAATAGATTAGTTTGTGTATGGTTGAATTATTGTTAACTACACGAACGTGTTTTACTGTTTTTTTGTAGTTATGTATTTTTATGTAGCGTCTCTAATGTCATTTATCCTTGTAATGATAATTATTCAAAGTTTCTATTCGACCTCAATATAGCACAAAACTTGCTAAACATGCCATAATTGCAATTTGGATTTGAGTCACTGAATGTGATCCTCAATACCTCATGAAAGCAATTTCTGATTCCAAACTCGGTCTCTAGTGGGCTTCATATATGAAACAGATACAAGACAAATACTACACTGCGGATACATATGCGTGTGTATTTCTAATTAACATACATAAGTATACGTGTTCCGCATGCGTAGATCAATCTATATATATCCGTATTCCGCATACATATAGTGGGTGTAAATAATAAAAAGTTATGGGTGCGTTTAACAACACCCTAAAAAAAGGGTGTTGTTAAAGAACTGATGAACATCTAGCTATAAAAGTAGTAAACATCTGGGCATGAAAGTAGTGAACATCGAAAATATGTTACAACGAGGCACGCATGAATTCTCCCTCCCCAAAAAAAAGTGTCTTTTAATGAAAGTCTAATTTAAACCCTTCTTTTTCTAAAATCTAACAGTCCAAAATAATTCTCATTTATTTCCAAAATAATTATTCTCATTTAATCCCTTCTCTATATATACTAGGAGGCGTAGCCCGTGCTTCGCACGGTCCGATGGAAAATATTTGTGTATGTATATATGAAGTTGTGAGCGTACATATCAAGTAGTAACACATTTAATTATGTGTGTGTTTTTTATCTTTGTTATGAACATTTGAAATTCATTACAATTGTTTTGAACCATAGGGGAGATTTATATAAATTTATTATATATTTTTTGTACATATATTAATGTGTGATTGTAAGTGCGACGTTAGAATAGATTAGTTTGTGTATGGTTGAATTATTGTTAACTACACGAACGTGTTTTACTGTTTTTTTATAGTTATGTATTTTTATGTAGCGTCTCTAATGTCATTTATCCTTGTAATGATAATTATTCAAAGTTTCTATTCGACCTCAATATAGCACAAAACTTGCTAAACATGCCATAATTGCAATTTGGATTTGAGTCACTGAATGTGATCCTCAATACCTCATGAAAGCAATTTCTGATTCCAAACTCGGTCTCTAGTGGGCTTCATATATGAAACAGATACAAGACAAATACTACACTGCGGATACATATGCGTGTGTATTTCTAATTAACATACATAAGTATATGTGTTCCGCATGCGTAGATCAATCTATATGTATCCGTATTCCGCATACATATAGTGGGTGTAAATAATAAAAAGTTATGGGTGCGTTTAACAACACCCTAAAAAAAGGGTGTTGTTAAGGAACTGATGAACATCTAGCTACAAAAGTAGTAAACATCTGGGCATGAAAGTAGTGAACATCGAAAATATGTTACAACGAGGCACGCATGAATTCTCCCTCCCCAAAAAAAAGTGTCTTTTAATGAAAGTCTAATTTAAACCCTTCTTTTTCTAAAATCTAACAGTCCAAAATAATTCTCATTTATTTCCAAAATAATTATTCTCATTTAATCCCTTCTCTATATATACTAGGAGGCGTAGCCCGTGCTTCGCACGGTCCGATGGAAAATATTTGTTTATGTATATATGAAGTTGTGAGCGTACATATCAAGTAGTAACACATTTAATTATGTGTGTGTTTTTTTTCTTTGTTATGAACATTTGAAATTCATTACAATTGTTTTGAACCATAGGGGAGATTTATATAAATTTATTATATATTTTTTGTACATATATTAATGTGTGATTGTAAGTGCGACGTTAGAATAGATTAGTTTGTGTATGGTTGAATTATTGTTAACTACACGAACGTGTTTTACTGTTTTTTTGTAGTTATGTATTTTTATGTAGCGTCTCTAATGTCATTTATCCTGGTAATGATAATTATTCAAAGTTTCTATTCGACCTCAATATAGCACAAAACTTGCTAAACATGTCATAATTGCAATTTGGATTTGAGTCACTGAATGTGATCCTCAATACCTCATGAAAGCAATTTCTGATTCCAAACTCGGTCTCTAGTGGGCTTCATATATGAAACAGATACAAGACAAATACTACACCTCTTTTTTTACATTAGTTGAAGTTGACCATAAACAAATTTTAAAGGACTTGCAGTATAACATTGTCACCAACACTGCCCGTATCCGCTTTAGCCAATCACATAGAGATTTGCAGCATAGAATGTGCAATTGTAGCATTTCACAAAATACAACAACAAAAAACCAAAACATCAGCAAAATGATATATCAAATCCTTCTGATGTACATGTGCATGTAATCCACTGGCAGCAAAATTAACATAAGATCTGCATCATGGAAAAGGCTTTAGGTCATCTGCAAATCATCATGTACACGGTATACTAACATTCATTGGAATATACCAACACTACGCAAGTTGTTAGACTTGATAGATTCCAAACTTAAACCCTCAAAAAAGTAAGTTCAGCATTATGATCAGTTCAACCGAAATAAACAACAAAGTATGTAATTTTACAAAGATCTAAAGACGACTACTTTCAAGTGAAAGAGAGAGTGTATACAAGTAACATGAGTGAGAGCAATAACAATATTGATTTCATTTCCTTTGTAGAAAGTAAAACTAATCAAAGCCAGAAGGGAATCACTTTTTAGGATGCAGGCTGAACATATTTATCTGATGACAACCATAAGCTACTTTACAAAATAAGATCCAAACCATTTTTTTTAATGTAAAACCAAACTAAGAAACTATTCATTTCACAAATACATAAAATGTAGTCCATCAATACTAAAGATTCTGATTCAGGGACTCGCTCGCTAAAGAGTATGGGTGTGCAAATTCGGACCGGACCGGAAAATTGGACCGGACCAGACCGAAAATGCCCGGACCGGACCGGACCGGGGGAATTACGGTCCGGTCCCCGGTCCACATATTTGTAAAATTCCGGTTCCGGTCCGGTCCTGTAACACCCCGGGCTAGAGGTGCTACAGTGCCATAGTCCCGAAGGACTATAAGGCGGTTTTAAAAGAAAAGAAATCCAAAAACTCTTCCAATTACATAAAAATCATCAATAATAATCCCTGTTCAAGATTGAATCAATACGTAAACCTGTCATCCAGTTTAAATACATCAATTTATATCCAAAACACGGAAGCGAATACAACATTTTCAAATCCGATGCAAAACTAAATCTTTAACTGTGAAGACCAATCAGTGATCCAGAACCCGCTTGTTGCTACCAACCTGCAAAGACCAGTTGACTGGTGGACCCGATACACCAGCCAATCGCGGCACGTAAACCGAAGCTGGTCAGTCTCGCGAAAGACTGGCAAGACTCCTCAAGCCAAAATAGTTTCAAAACACATATATATATATCCCCAATCAACTCATATCAAAAGACAACACACACAATATATACATATATATATATATATATAATATCATAATTACACTTAATCATATCAATCAACCAATATCGACCGCACATTAAGACATAAACACACACTATCACATAATCATTCATTCCTCACTCTTATCCAACTCTTCACTATGCTAACCTCATTCAATCCAACCTCAACATCACCACAAGTATAAACGAATAAAACAATCCAATCAATCTTTCTCTCTATTACTAATACCTCAATCATCAACCCTATGAAACATATACACATATCTTACTATTGACTTACAACCAAGGCTAACCAATCATACCGAACTCACTACTGTACTAACACATTCCAACCAACCTTCGCATCAACAAACACTTAAGCATAAGCAAGACAATCATCACATAATATAAACATGACAAAATAACGACCCAGGCCAGCCACCCTTCTGGTGCCGCCTGTTCGTTAACATGGGTCGTAACCCATACACCTCAACCTAACTCATATTGGCCCACACCCTCAAGATGGGAAACCAACCTTCACAAACATCCACATAACCAACCTTCTCAAACAATTCACACCAAGATCCAACAACCACTACCAATGGACAACAATAGCCCACAACCACCACTAACAACAATCAACAAACGACTACTAACTACAACCAACCGACAACCAAAGTCTAACACAAAACCAATAATCAAACACCCCACCAATATCCGCAAACAAAACCATTAACTAAGCACACAACCAATAATCAAGCACACAACCTAAAACCGAGCACACAACCACTTAATCAAGTACACAACCAATATTCAACACAACCACTAACACCTCCAATTCAATTCCAATCCTTGGCCCTTAACGACGTAGGCGTATACCCTATGCGGTTTGGTGAGGCTATCATCACCTGGCCCTGAATCACCACTCTTCCGGATGGGACTTTCACCATCCAACCCTTGGCCCTTAACGACGTAGGCGTACACCCTACGCGGTTTGGTGAGACTATCATCACCTGACCCTTTGAGTCTGAATTAACACTGGCCCTTAATAACGTAGGCGACACTCGGTCCCTACGATGTTTGGTGAGGCTATCATCACCTGGCCCTTGGACTCTCAATCGACAACAATCCATCACCACACCGACACTCAATCAAATAGCACAAACAACAATCAAAATCACATAATCACACATTATCACATATCATCACACCTCAACACACATCAACACACATTTCAACCAAGCAATAATATAGTCAATTAGTCCAATTTAACCAACAACAATCCACCATCACACCCGTACTCAATCAATCAACAATCAATCATACTTAGTCACAATTGACTACCACGTCAACATTTAATCAGACACAACCCGAGACAAATACGAACACACGCACACACACACACACGTATTCACACACTTTCAAACAATCACAAATACTAACACACACATTCAACCAAGTAACTCCACAATCGATATTCCAAATTAACATAATCAGACAAGGATAAAATCAATTACTGAATCAAGATAGGAACAAAAGTACTTTTACAAAAATATACGAAGGGTTAGCAAGAATCATCTTGCCTCAAACTCGACAACCACGACTTCAAAAGCTCAAATCCAACTCGGACGAACCTGTGAAATCAATCCGAGCAAATCCCTGGCGTTAATTACTCATACAATCCACTACTAACAAAACCCCCAAATTCAAACCCTAAAATTATACCTCCAATTAATCCACTTCAGCAAACCCCCACAATTAACCCAATTGCTCCAAAAACAAAGTGTGGCTGCACAAATCCAACAAAACCAGTCAACAATTATAAATCGTTGTCCAAAACCCCTGCAAATCAGCCAAATCTGCACACACAAAGGTTCAATAGTACTCGGTTGCCCTAAAAATTCAAATCGAAGGAAAGAAAACTCTTCCCGTCAAAATACCTTGTCGTCTGCTGAACTCGCCACCGGTTTGAGCTTCCCGCTCGCCGGAAAATCAGCCCACCAGCAGCAGCAACTCCGGCAACAGCAGTAGCGGTCGATCTTCAGCTCAGCAGCTCCGCCCTTCGGCGGTGGTTCGCACAACAGCAGCAATAACCCACGCAACAGCAGCAACGGCTCGCCTTCGTCGTCGTCCACCTTGCTCTTGCGTCGGGATGAGGCTTCTCGGCACCAGCAACTTCAGCCACCAGCAGCAACACGCGACAACAGCAGCGGACAACGAACAACACCAGTTCGCAGCTTCACCCTCCAGTAGCAACAGCAGTTCGCGTCCAGTTCCGGGGAAGGAGTGGCGGCCACAGTCGTGTCGAGCTCACCGGCAGAACTCCGAGCAGATGAAGGGAAATCAGAGGGCGGAAGAGGCAGATGCTCTGCTGTGGTACTCTCCCCAATGAAGACAAGGGTTTTCTCCCTTTAATTTACCCATTTGTTTATTTAAGAAGTCCAAAAAAAATTTATTTACCATTTTGCCATTTCTATAACCTTTGGGGTATTTCAGGTCCGGTCCAAACCCGGCCGATTTTCAGTCCGGACCGGATGGACCGGTTTTTTATTGTTTTTAATTTAATTTTATATATTAATATCTCATAATATTATTAAAAATTAATTTTTACTATAAATATAAATAAATAACAAAATATATTATCTAATATTATACCCAATAGTTATAAAAATAGAAAAAAATAATCAATTTTTCATTTATATAAAACTAAAAAATATAAAATTATATTTACCGGTCCAAGACCGGACCCGAACCGGACCGGACCGGACCGAATCATACCGGTCCGGTCCGGTCTCCGGTCCAAGGTTTGAAAAAATTCTGGTCCGATCTAGACCGGATGCACAGCCCTACTAAAGAGGCCTACCCTCATATCCATCTGCTTTAATTTCTTCTTTTTCTTCAATACCGGCAGTACGTCTAGGAACTTTGTTGCATCCCTGCCATTTGGATTCACACACAGCAGCATCATATCCAGAATATCTGAGAAACTTTGCCAAAGCAAACTTGCATTACATAGACCAAGCTTCATAACAGATCCCTCTCATACTGATCCTGTAACACCCCCAAATATATATCCTTGAAAGGTATCACCGCCAGTGACCTCAGATTCCACATCCGAAGCCACCCAAGGCTTAACCAGTTTATACAAATCATAAAACAATATTTATAATACGAAATGTCATAGTATTGGATTAAATCAAAGTTTCGGAATTACATCCATAATCCAAATACAACCAAAATATATTACAGCGGAAGTCTTTTTAAAATAAATGACACAAAAGTCTTGATCTAGCGATCACACGCCTAGGATCTTAACCTTGATAAAAACTCTTCAAAATTCCATTTGCCTCCATTGTCGTTTCTAGCCTTCATGGAACGGACGTTTATCTGATGTGCCGTATGAGACGGATGACACCAGCCAACCATGCAAGGGAATATAACCGGTTGGTTAGTCTAATGAAAGACTATGCAAGGGTAAAACAGAAAGGTTCTAAATAGTCGTATTAGGTTAGACTCATCGCTTCTCGAATAAAAGTCGATGACGATAGTCAACCACCATACTCCTACTGAAAAATACGAAAAGGTATGATCAAGAGAAGACTCTAAAAGATTGAGTCTTAAGGACACATATGAAGAGAAGACTCCAACGAATTGAGTCTTATCGAAAAGTATGACAATGTTTGGGAACATTATAATTCACACAAGCGTTTTAAAACTGACTTGACTATTTGGGTCCACGACCAACCTCACCGCACAATGCGAATTCAGATTTGGAAGGTGGACTTACTCTAATCGAAGTCCCGGACGAGTTTCCAAGTTGTACTTCTCGCCGTAAGGTTCATTAATTATGTGCATAACGACACTTATCTTATTTGATTCCAAAACGTATATTCACGTTATAAGCTTTTATCATAATTATCTCATCTCTCAGGATATAGAGATATATATAGTCGGGAATAAATCCCAAAAGGTTTGATGCCGGCTAAGCACACCTCCCCTATATTCGGATAGGGGATAGTCATGACTAGAGAAACGGTGTTAGGGCTTGGACATCCTATCCACCGGGTTATAAAGAAATGGCTACCTCTCAAGGTAAGCAGCGTTCCTACGAATACTCGTGCTAACTATATCTCAAGTGCACATAAAATCCACTGCTAACTATATTTCAAGTTCGCATAAAAATCCACAACAATACCATCACGGTAATAACAGATATAATAGTGTTGTTTCTAGCAATATATACAACCTATTATAATATTCATTTTAATCGTATCATTTTAAGAAAACTGTTCCCAACGAAACCAGTAATTCATCCCAATTTAATTAACAATTAAACAATTGATAATTAATAGAAATATGGAATGATAAGCAAGAGTGAATCACCACTTGCCTTAGATTTAAACAAAGCTCAAAGACAACGGGTTTTCGGGTCCGGAACGAGGACAGAACTCGGATTTCAGATCCCTACGGAACGACCCATAACGAAACCTTAAGTTAGATTCGATAATAAAATATACGAATCTAAGGAAAGACGAACGAAATCGAAAGAACGAAAATCCCAAACGAGATCACAAAGCCCAAGCCACAACCATGAGTGCCCAGGTACACCACGAGTGCGGCGGCCTTGACCGCGGGTACGGTCAAGCCACAACGGCGAGACGACGACGACAAAAACTCACCGGGGAAGACGACGGGGGTTCGACTCGTGGTGGCTCCGACTTTTGAATTCCTTGGACCACCTAAGCACCACCTTGAGAGCACCTCCTCCTCCTATGGTAGCTCCGGCGACAACTCCGGCGAAAGCTTGCAAATCCGGCGACAATGGAACGAGAGAGAGATTTGAGAGAGAGAGAGAGAGAGAGAGAGAGAGAGAGAGAGAGAGAGAGAGAGAGAGAGAGAGAGAGAGAGAGAGAGAGAGAGATGGCTTCCTCCTCCAAGTCCCCTCCTTATATAGGCCAAGCAAGGAGCTCAAGCAACCAGCTCCCCCACCGCCTCAGCTTTGACAGGGGCGAAGCAGCTCAGGCGCACGACGGTCAAAGTTCGGCGAAGCAGAAAAGTAATGATGACGGCGCGGGTGCGGTGGGTCTCACCGCGGGGTGCGGTGAAGGCCATTTCTGACCGCGGGTGCGGTGGGTATGACCACGGGCGCGGTGGAGGCCAAATCTTGCCTCTTTCACCCTCTTTCGTCCGGGAAGAATTATGGGTATGGGTCTTAACCCCGGATTAAATATATTCGTATCCGAACAAATATTCTAAACCCTAAAAATACGTCGAATGTATTTTATTCCACTCAGGGAATTATTACAGAGATCAAGCATTTAACAGAATGTCTGAACTTCTCTGAAATTAATTCGACTTTAGTACGAGAGTTTGGAAATTTACAAAAATGCCCTTACTAAAAATGAGGGGTATTACAGATCCACTGTACACTTGTAGAACTGTCAAAAGCACGAGAAGAAAGCAGATATGTAAATAATATGACAAAATTTGAGACATCATCCCTTTTGCAAGGTTATTCAGAGAGCGAAATGGAGAGGTTCAGCACATTTATATAGACATGACATAACAGAATCCATCACTGGCATCCGACTTTTAACAAATTCAAACAAAGCAAGCATGATATAAGTTGAGAGAGACGTTGGGCTGATTTTAGAAACTTGTGTGAGAACTGGAGAAAGTCCAAAGATAAATTCTACTGATGCAAGTTGTTAGTCATGTGGAAAAGAAAATAGAAAAGACCTTTACTCTTAAATCAGGTCTCTTGCATCTTTTAGTTGTTACAAGACTCTTCTATAAAGAAAGTAATACTTCAGAGTTCTTTGCAGTTCAGACTGTAAAATCAAGATCCAACACTAAAGAAACTTATAGTTTTCAAAAGAGCTTCTTCCAATGTTTGTTCAGCACAATATTGTTAGATTAATGCATAATGTTAGAAGAGAGACTGTTGAGGGAAATGGGAACCAGATTCTGGGAAATGGAAACCAGATTTCAAGGCAAACCTCTCTTAATTTGGAACTTCTTGCAGTACAGACCAACAGATCCAAATAGGTTAAGATTATTCATCCAGTAAGGACAATAACACCAAGAGTTCTACCCACTTTGTAATAAACCTCATTTTATCATAGAAGGGTCAGGTGATAGAAGGTATGTCTGGTGAAAGCAAGTTATAGAATTCTCGTAGGTAGTGAATAGTCTAATTACGGTTAACCTGACGTTAACTGTAATTCGAACCAACTTATGAATTTTAACTTAGAAATGCCTGAACCAATTTACAAAGTGTTATATGGGTTAGGTATGGTTAAACTTATACAGTTTGGTTAGCTTAGTATAAGGTAGCATTTCCGAGTTGTTACCAGTCAAGTTTCGGGGTCGAAACTTTTCTTTAGGGGCTAATGATGTAATACCCCTCATTTTTTAGTAAGGGTAATTGGGTAATTTCCCAAACCCTCGTCAATTATTCGGGACGCGTTAGGCGAAGTTCGGATTTTCTGTATCACGTATGATCTCTGTAATATTTCCCTGAGTGGTATAAAATACATTCAACGTATTGTCGAGGCTTAGAATATTTGTTCGGGTACAAATATTTAAAATCTGGGGTTTAAACCCATGGCAAACTTTTTTCTCGGGCAAATAGACGCGAAAAGGGCAATTCCGCGACCGCGGAAGCAATTCCGCTACCGCGGAATAATAATGCTCAGCGAAGCTGGGCACAGGAATTTTCCACGACCACGGTGCTTTTTCCGCGATCGCGGAAAACTGCAACACGCCAGCGTCGCTTCGTCTTTTGAGTCTCGTCGTCCGTGCCGCCGTTGATCGCCTGTTCCTCCGTCGATCTTGTCGGGACTGGCCTCCTCTCCTTGGCTATATATAGTGGCGAGTTTGGAGGGTTTAGGGGCACCCAAATCTGATATCTCTCTCTCTCTCTCGTTTGCTTGCTCGCCGGAGTTTCAAGCCCTCGCCGGAATTTTTGAAGTGTCGCCGAAGGCCTCGCCGGGAGTTGTAGCAGCCTTGGAGTGGTGCATTGGAGGCACAAGGAAGGTTGGAGTCGAAGCCCCCTCGAATCGAGCCCTCTCGCGACGTCGCCGGTGAGTTTTCTTCGTTTTAGGGTCGCCGGAGTTCATGGCCGCGACCGTAGAGATGAACTGCCACGGCAGTGACAAGGTCGACCGTGTCCGCGGCTGCTGTTTTTGACACTCGTGGACGAAGTCCTCTATGGCCGCAACCGCGGAATCCCTACCGCGACCGCGGATTGCTTTGGCAATCGCGATCGTGGCCTTGGACGATCCGGTCTCGGGTGGGACTTTCGTTCTTTCGATCTCGTTCGTTTTTTCCTTAGATTCCTATTATTTGATTGTCGAATCTAACCTAGGGTTTCGTTGTGGGTCGTCGTCATAGGAATCTGTAATCCGGTTTCCATTCCCGTTCCGGACCCAGAAACCCGTCGTCACTCAATCGTTCGTCTAGACTAAGGCAAGTGGCGGTTCGCTCTTGCTTATCATTCCATGTTTCCGTTAGTTATCAATTATTTCAAATTGTTAATTAAATTGGGATGAATTGTTGTTTTTATTTGGGAATAGATTTTTATAAATAATATGATTTAAAATGTGATATTATAATAGGTTGTATATATTGCTAGAAACAACGCTATCATATCTGTTATTACCATGATGGTATTGGTGTGGATTTTATGTGTGAACTTATACATTATAGTTAGAACGTGTATTCGTAGGAACGCTATGTACCTTGCGAGGTCTAGTCGTTTCTTTATAACTGGTATTAGGAGTATTTTTCCCTAATACTCTCTCTGGTCATGACTATACCCTTACTCAGGGTAGGTGCACACAACTGGTGCTGCCATTCGGAATTTATTCCCTCTGATATCTCTCATGATGAGATGATATATCTTAAAAGCTTATAACGTAAATGTGCGTTTTGGAATTAAATAACATAAGTGCGATTATGCACATAATTAATATACCCTCGGGCGAGGAGTACAACATAGAAACCGCCCGGACTTCGATTAGAGTAAGTCCTCCTTCCAAATCTGAATTCGCATTACGCGGTGAGGTTGGTCGTGGACCCAAATGGTCAAGTCTTTTTAAACGCTTGTGTGAAATTATAACGTTCCCAAACATTTGTCATACTTTCCCGTAAGACTCAATCTTTTGGAGTCCTCTCTTCATATGTTTCCCATAAGGCTCATTTCCTTTTTAGTGCATGTCTAAACTTTAATCATTCCGTAAAAGTTCTGGGTTATATATCGTTCCTTCGGTTGTTATTCGAGAGACAATGATAGTAAACGGTTATGATCACTAGAACCATTTGTTTTCACCCTTGCATAGTCTTTCATTAGACTAACCAACCGGGTTTTATTCTTTGCATGGTTGGCTGGTGTCATCCGTCCTATACGGCACATCAGTGGTTGGTTCCCGAAGACTTGAAGTAACCAATTGGAGAAGAGACTTGCAGTTGAAGGTTCAAGTGTTAATGTTTTAAGATTGACAAATATTATTGTAATATATTCTTATCACTAAGTCATGTAATAGGTTTATTCTTAAAGTCTTCCGCTGTGTAATTTATAAGTCTTCCGCTGTGATTTCACTCTGTTGTAAAAATACTTCTCTCGTTTGATGAGAGATCTTTTAATATAAATGGTTGAGTTTCATTTAAAAATGTCTTCCGCTGTTTAATCTTTCGTTATTTAACATGTTTAATTAAGATTAATTGTTCTGATTAAAGCCTTGGGTGACATCGGACAGCAACGTCTGAGGTCACTGGCGTGTGGCACTACCGACGTAAGTCGGAGGTGTTACAATTATGGTATCAGAGAAACGGTTTTAAAAATTTTGGCCTATTGTTAGGTTTGAGAATTTTTGGAAATTAATTTTGAAACTATTTTCAACCTATTTTCTATTAAAAAGGAATTTCGAGAATTCAAATGTTAAATTTAAAAGTTTTAATTATTTCTTGGAATTTAAAATAATGATTTAGCTATTTGAACTTCAAAAGCTATTTATAATTGATTTATAAAATGTCGTGTTATAAGCGATTAAATTAACTTTATGATTGTAACTTAAAAGTGTGATTTTGGTCTTGGTAAAAGTTTGTGATAATCATACCACTGGTTGAGAAACTAACTTTATAATAATTATTTTTATATAAAAGGGTTAGTAGTATAAATTATGAAGTTTGAAAGTATGAAGTTTTATAATGAGTGGTTTTCAAACTTCTGCAAGATTCAAGTTGTTACTCATTCCTTAGATCTATTCTTAAGAATATCGTTCCTCCTTAGGTTAAAGTCATTTAAAGGTTGACATTTCTCCTAGAGTCCCCATTTTCAAGAAAAAGAGATGAAGGTCGTTCTGCGGTTAGTGGTGGTGGGCCAGTCAGACTAATATAGAGTTATTAGTTTGGACCCTTATAAATCGTATCATAACGTAATTGACTCAGTGTCAAGTACCAGTTGGAGAAGTTCTAAACTAACGTTATGGTTCATCAATAGGTGATGGACACCTGATCCACCAACCAAGCAGCTAGCGAGAGTCTTAGCAGTGATTCTCGAATTCAGCTGAGGAGTGCTACTCCACCAGGGGAAGACGCGGGATCTGGATCACGTAGCAATGACCCGACCCTGCAACAGGATGTTCTTCATGGACAAGCGGACCCCCAAGCTGCAAGGGGATTTCCACCTCCTGCCCCGATCGTGCTAAATGCGACGACCATTAGACAGATAGTGGGGCTAGTGGTCGAAGTATTAACGACCCAGATGATACTGCAAGTCCAAGCAGCCCCCATACCTCAAGACGCAGCTAGTGTGGAGGCATAAAATAAGGCAAAGAATGGGCAACAGAATCGCAGGACTGGCTCGCTCAAGCGGTCGGCGTCGCCCACCAAGTTCGAGAAGTCTGGTCGTACTAAGACCAAGGCGACTCAGTCCGGCCCCGCCAAAGGCTCAGATTGGAGTAACGGCGTGATTCAATTCCACAACTGTGGTAAGGCCGGGCACCAGAGCCCTAGTTGCCAAAAGATGAAGCGGGTATGTTACAACTTACAAATGTGGGAGGGAAGGCCACATGAAGGCATACTGTAGGAAGAACGGCCTAAGGCCAACTCAAGCAAATCAGGCCTCAAAAATTGGCAGTGGACAGAACCCAAGGTCGGAAGTATCTGTCCCAGGGCAGTCTGCTACTTGTGATAAAGGCAAGGCGCCTAATTTTCAGGTCAAGAGCAGCAACTCTTTGTGATACGTCACCCCGATGGGAGGAAATCTTTGTACAAGTGGTAGTATTTTGTAAGGTTTTTAGAATAAGGAGCGACGACTTGTGTCGATAGTTTCCATAGTTTAGTAATCTGTCTATTCGACGTTCTATCAGTTGTTTTATGTAATGTTTCGAACAATAAAGAAGTGTTTCCTTGTTCCGAAAATTACTAAATTCGTTACTATTGCAAATTGTTCGTTCAAACGAGACTCTGTGAGTGCCAAAAAAACAGTTATGTCACGTATGGATAAGGGCTGCCAGGACTCACAAAGGAGGAGTAACGTATGGAGCAGAGGCGTTCGTTCCCTACATGGTTGACACCAGGGGCGACTCCATTACTGAATTACTAGATCCATTATTAGGAATCTCTCTTTGTTCTTGGAGTAATGTCACAACGGTATGACATTAATTACTCTCTTCGTTGAGTGGACGAGCGTTATCTCATAAGCTGAGTTTTCCAAAATTTCTTAGGGTGTAGGAACAAATGTGTGTGGTTAATGCTCTATGAGATTTAAGAACTAAATCTCATACGTGTACCCTGAACATTTGCTCTGGTAAAAGTATGTAGAGATGCACTAAGGCGAAGTCCAGAATGCCTAGTTATGAGGTCATGCTGTAGGCATTGATGTGGATAGATTGTTGAGAAGGGAATGAATGTATAAGAGGGATAGTTCATAGGGAACTCGTTTCCTCTATTATGACCTTGAGTAAGACTTTAGAGTCTAGAGTTATGGTTATGAGATTTATAAGTGGGTACGATCAGTGTAGGACCAATGGTTAAAACTTTTCGAAAACCCGAGTGTACAAAGTCATAGGTATTATTTTGGAAGATCTATTCGAAGTTTCGTTTTGAGGCCCATCAGGAAATGATGTGATTAAGTCTTGGAGAGATAGTAAGTATTCGTAATGCAAAAGGGGTTGATTTAATTGGGATAGTAGATTGTGTGAGGAGTATAAGGATCTTAAGTTAGAGATAAGTTATTTGAGTTAGTTAAACAAACCTTTGGGATGCGAGTCAGGAAAAGGGCGGCTGAGCCAAATCTAAGTGGACCAAATGATTGAAATGGGTAGGTTGTACGATCAGGGAATAAGGAGTTATGATACTTGTAAGGTTGTAAGGTTTGATATTTGGATTTTATGTGAGTTTGTCAGTTAGAAGGCTTATGGTGCAATTCTTTGGAGAAGACTAAGTTGTAGAGTTACTGTGTTAGAAGGAGGCCACTTAAATGGAAAGATTACAGTTTAAGGATAGGTTATGTTGATGATTCCGATAAATTAAAAGGATTTAGTGGAGAGAATTGTCTATGTGCGCCTAAGGAGTAAGGTAGCAAGCGTTAATCATATAAAGCTATTAAAGGATTCTGATAGAAGTGACTGATACGGTTGGTAATGAATCATTTATCAGGATGATACCTTAAGGAAATAGGAGTAATATCTCAAGGGATTTTGGTTATGGAAGTTGTAAGTGAGTATGTTCATTGTGGACCAGAGGGTTACACTTTCGGAAAGGCTAAGGGTGTGAAGCCATAAGTATTATTTTGGAAGATTTATCTGAAGTTTCGTTAGGAGGCCTTCTTAAGAGAAACGACATAAGGATTGGATGGAGAGTGATTGATGTCTATTAAGGCGATTTGATGTCACGTTTAGGAAAATAACGTGATTAGCCGTAATTGTGCTAATTGATTTATTACGATCTTGTTTTGAGGAAACTAGAGGTTTTGAGTTGAAAGTGAGCTTTTGGGTCAGTTTTAATAGGGGCCAAAGAACTGAATCAGGGAATTGTACTTTCAGGGAATAGAGAGTTATGATACTTGGGAATTTGCAAAGTTTGATACTTGGATTTTAAGTGAGTGTGTCGTCTAGCTTATGGTATAACACTTTTTGGAAGAATTAAGTTGTGAACGATTGTATTGGGAGAAAGCCCGCTTGAAATTGAAAGATTATGGTGTAGGGCCTAGATATTCAGAGGATATCGATAAACCAAAAGGATATAGCGTGGAAAATGGTCGTATGTACGTTTAAGGAGTGAAGTGACAGTGTTACTTGTATGTACTCATTGAAGGATTAGGACGTAAAGTGAGTTATTTTGATGGCAAGGCATCGTTCATCAATATGGTATTTTTGAGTAAATAGAATTGAAGAACCTTAAAGGCTTAAGTTAGAGACTGAATAATGGAATACGTTAGGTTAATCTTGGATATACGGTAAATATCCGTAAAGCAAAAGGGTGCTCGATTTGGGATATTAAATCGCATGAGGACAACTGATTGCCTAAGGATTTTTGGGTGAATAGCAAACTCGATCGATAAAAGTTGTTACGGTTTTGAAGGTCAATAGTGTGACATAAAGTAAGTATATAGATGATACCAAGTGGACTTGAGGAAAAGGTGACCCACGTTTATTAGGGTGATCGTATGACACGTTTGGGTAAGACGAGAGTATAATCCTATGGAGAGGATTAGTAAATCATGTTGAGGTAATCGGACATAGGCTATGGTGTGAGTAATTGTGGGATCACAGGAGTGAAGATTTTGAGTTAACGATATGGCACAAGGGCCAAATGTGAGTAAGGTAACCAATGTAATATGTGAGTCGTGTATGTAAGAAGTAAGGTATATATGACAAGAGAGGTACTAAGTTGAGGTATAGTTGAATTCTACGTATGTACTCAAGGATCGGATTGTCGAAAGGAAATTAGTAGAAAGATGTTGTACTCTTCTATGTAAGGACATTAAGGCCTTTAGGAGGAAAAGGGCATAACAGCAAGGACATATCGGAGATTATAATGGATACTCTGAGCGAGACAATGGTAATCTTGTGAATGATCACATCTGTTCTAGCAAGAGTAAGGAATGTAGGCCGTATGTTGTAAGTGGAATCATGATCGAGTAAATAGTTTGATTTTTTGTGGTACATGTTTCGGAAACCAAATTTATTCAAGGATATCGACTTAAGGAAGATAAGGTACATACTTTAGGAGAAGTTTAGAGAAAGGTGAAAGAGAAATATGTATAATCTCATGCTTAAGGTATAGCGAGACTAGTGCGATGATTTTAGGAGACAATTATCCTAAGATAATTATGACTTTGAGGATGGTCACGAGTTAGTACAAGAATAGTACATGGAAGTAGGCTATGCGAGATAGTGGTATGGTTGAGGAAACAGATCGTTTTCTAGGAGCAAGTACTTGATGCAATGATTAAGGAAGTTAAGATCAGGTAGTGAGATTATGGTGAAACAGGTCCCATTAGTTAACAATGCTAGTTTCGGGGTCGAAACTATATTAAGGGGGTAGTAATGTAATAATCCTCATTTTATCATAGAAGGGTCAGGTGATAGAAGGTATGTCTGGTGAAAGCAAGTTATAGAATTCTCGTAGGTAGTGAATAGTCTAAATTACGGTTAACCTGACGTTAATTGTAATTTGAACCAACTTATGAATTTTAACTTAGAAATGCCTGAACCAATTTACAAAGTGTTATATGGGTTAGGTATGGTTAAACTTATACAGTTTGGTTAGCTTAGTATAAGGTAGCATCTCCGAGTTGTTACCAGCCAAGTTTCGGGGTCGAAACTTTTCTTTAGGGGGTAATGATGTAATACCCCTCATTTTTTTAGTAAGGGTAATTGGGTAATTTCCCAAACCCTCGTCAATTATTCCGGATGCGTTAGGCGAAGTTTGAATTTTCTGTATCATGTATGATCTCTGTAATATTTCCCTGAGTGGTATAAAATACATTCGACGTATTGTCGAGGCTTAGAATATTTGTTTGGGTACAAATATTTAAAATCCGGGGTTTAAACCCATGCCAAACCTTTTCCCGGGCAAATAGACGCGAAAAGGGCAATTCTGCGACCGCGGAATAATAATGCTCAGTGAAGCTGGGCACAGGAATTTTCCGCGACCGTGGTGCTTTTTCCGCGATCGCGGAAAACTGCAACACGCCAGCGTCGCTTCGTCTTCCGAGCCTCGTCGTCCGTGCCACCGTTGATCGTCTGCTCCTCCGTCGATCTTGTCGGGGCTGGCCTCCTCTCCTTGGCTATATATAGTGGCGAGTTTGGAGGGTTTAGGGGAACCCAAATCTGATATCTCTCTCTTGTTTGCTTGCTCGCCGGAGTTCCAAGCTCTCGCCGGAATTTTCGAAGTGTCACCGGAGGCCTCGCCGGGAGTTGTAGCAGCCTTGGAGTGGTGCATTGGAGGCACAAGGAAGGTTGGAGTCGAAGCCCCCTCGAATCGAGCCCTCTCGCGACGTCGTCGGTGAGTTTTCTCCGTTTTAGGGTCGCCGGAGTTCATGGCCGCGACCGCGGACATGAACTGCCGCGACCACGGCAGTGACAAGGTCGGTCGCATCCGCGGCCACTGTCTTTGACACTCGCGGACGAAGTCCTCGACGATCGCGACCGCGGAATCCCTGTCGTGACCGCGGATTGCTTTGGCAATCGCGATCGTGGCCTTGGACGATCCGGTCTCGGGCGGGACTTTCGTTCTTTCGATCTCGTTCGTTTTTTCCTTAGATTCGTATTATTTGATTGTCGAATCTAACCTAGGGTTTCGTTGTGGGTCGTCGTCATAAGAATCTGTAATCCGGTTTCCATTCCCGCTCCGGACCCAGAAACCCGTCGTCACTCAATCGTTTGTCTAGACTAAGGCAAGTGGCGGTTCGCTCTTGCTTATCATTCCATGTTTCCGTTAGTTATCAATTATTTCGAATTGTTAATTAAATTGGGATGAATTGTTGTTTTTATTTGGGAACAGATTTTTATAAATAATATGATTTAAAATGTGATATTATAATAGGTTGTATATATTGCTAGAAACAACGCTATTATATCTGTTATTACCATGATGGTATTGGTGTGGATTTTATGTGTGAACTTATACATTATAGTTAGAACGAGTATTCGTAGGAACGCTATGTACCTTGCGAGGTCTAGTCGTTTCTTTATAACTGGTATTAGGATGATTTTTCCCTAACTCTCTCTGGTCATGACTATACTCTTACTCTGATATCTCTCATGATGAGATGATATATCTTAAAAGCTTATAACGTAAATGTGCGTTTTGGAATTAAATAAGATAAGTGCGATTATGCACATAATTAATATACCCTCGGGCGAAGAGTACAACGTGGAAACCGCCCGGACTTCGATTAGAGTAAGTCCTCCTTCCAAATCTGAATTCGCATTGCGCGGTGAGGTTGGTCGTGGACCCAAATGGTCAAGTCTTTTTAAACGCTTGTGTGAAATTATAACGTTCCCAAATATTTGTCATACTTTCCCGTAAGACTCAATCTTTTGGAGTCCTCTCTTCATACGTTTCCCATAAGGCTCCGAAGCCTCAACAAGTGTTTACTTATTGAGGCGGGCCTCCGAAGCCCGCCTCAACAAGTCCCTCATTTTGGCGCCAAAGTGAGGGACTTGTTGAGGCGGGCTTCGGAGGCCCGCCTCAATAAGTAAACACTTGTTGAGGCGGGCCTCTATAGGCCCGCCTCAACAAGTCGCGATGACTCGGCCGAGAGCTCGGCCGAGTCAGCGTCTATGTACTTATAGAGGCGGACATACAAGTCCGCCTCTATAAGTCCCTTCTTTTGCGCTTCTTTTGGATGTTTTTTGGATTTATGATGCACCATACACACATTGCAGAATAGGTTCCTGATTTTATTCACAGAATAAAAACAAGTTTACATGACAAGTAAAAACAAGTTCAATCCGAGTACAGTCAGGTTCTCAACAACAGTTTACGTGACAAGTAAAAACAAGTTCAATCCGATAATAAATACTTTGATGTAAAATACTGTGCTCATTGCTCACGAACAACATCCATTTCTTCATAAGTATACGATGTCTTCCTCTTAGGATATAGCTTCATAAAAAACACAGAAATTATTGACAAAAAACACAAATACTATCAATATATAGTTAGTTTACATACCTTGATACTATCAACGTCTTACGTTTTCCTATTAATTTCTCGCACTTCCCACCTTGATACTCTCAACGTCTTAGGTTCCTGATTTTTTTCGCAGCGTACATATCAACGAAAAAGCATATGAGTACATATCACAAAAAAAAATCCAAGGAAGACAATTTATAATGCAATTAAATCTACTTGTCAATAAATTACCTCATCTTATTCATTTATGATTTGTAACCCATATTCCTTCCCTATGATCTGTACGGATATGATTAGTATTATTTGTATCTTTCTCCTCCGGTAATGGTTGAACAACAGTTGATAACAAGGGTGTGTCATCATACTCGTCATACTCATCTTCATCCACAACATCATCAATACCCAGAATATGTCTTTTGCCTTGGGCAACTGCACGCCATCTAGGATCAACATTGTCTACTACATAAAAAATCTGCTTAGCTTGTGATGCTAGGATGAATGGCTCGTCACTATCACTTAATCGGTCAAAGTTTACCAATGTCAAACCCGGATAAATTTCATCTTGCTTCACCCCGTTAGGGTTGTTGACCCACTTGCACCAGAAAACAGGGATTGTAAAATTGTTATAATCAAGCTCCCATATTTCTTCGATAACACCATAATACGATTGTGTCGCATCAACCGGTCTTTTGTCCTTAGCGCTCGCATAGACCCTAGATAATGCAACTACCTTCACTCCACTATTCTGCACCACACTCTTTTCATCTTGTCTTCTAGTGTAGAATGTGAACCCATTGATATCATACCCTTCGTAAGACCGAACACATAGTCGAGGACCTCGAGATAACCACTTGACCGTATCAGAAACGTCATGTTCTTTCCTTAGTTCCTCAGCTACTTCCTTCTTAAACCAATCAATAAATGTGCAATTATGTTCCCGCATCAAAGCTCTTTCATTCAATTTAGCATTATTGTGTTGCAATTCAAGGCAATGCTTTTCTATGTAAGGATTGACCTCTGTAAGATGCTGTAACACACAAAGATGTGCCTTAATCTTCCTTTCAGATGGAGGAGATATCACATTTTTACCAATTACTCCCTCTCCTTCAAGCCTCCCTACATGATGAGATTTTGGAAGACCTATTGGATGAAGCCTTGACAAAAACTCAGCTGCGTATTGAGATATCTCTTCATGAAGGACTCCACGAATGATACTACCCACTGGATTCGCCCGATTCTTTGCTTTGTCCTTTAAACTGCCAAAAAATCTCTCAAAAGGATACATCCATCTTAAGAACACCGGACCACATAACTTGATTTCTCGAACCAAATGAACAATTAAGTGCACCATTATGTCAAAGAAAGACGGCGGAAAGTACATTTCAAATCGACACAAAGTTTCAACAATATCATCGTGGAGAGCATCCAATATTTCCGGATCAATAACCTTAGCACATATGGAACTGAAAAACACGCAAAGTTTTGTTATAACATGTCTCACGTGTTTCGGCAATATCCCACGAAGTGCGATCGGCAAGAAAACATTAATCAATACATGACAATCATGAGACTTCATACCAATCAACCGAAGGTCCGAAAGAGAAACTAGACGTTTTACATTTGGCGAATATCCCGATGGAACCTTAATGCCATGTAAGAACTCACAAAACACTTTTTTCTCCTTTCTTGACATTGTGTAACACGCCGGAGGCAGAAAAGTCTTTTTACCATCCGGTTTTACCACGGGCCACAAATCTGGTCGAATATTCCTCTCTTTCATATCAAAACGAACTTTCTGATTGTCTTTCGTCTTTCCGGGTATATTTAGCAAAGTCCCAATTATAGCATCACAAACATTTTTTTCAATGTGCATCACATCGAGACAATGCCTAACCGACAAATCTTTCCAATAAGGAAGATCCCATAGTATAGACACTTTCTTCCATAAAACACCCTTTTTAGAGACGGACTTGAAGCCCTTGCCGTATTTGGTGTCAACATTTTTAATCCGTTCATAAACCTGTGATCCTGTCAAAGGTGTATGAGCTACTCCTTCCTCGGTGTACCCATTGAACTCCTTCTTTTTACGATAAGGGTGATATTGATTAAGGAACTTCCGGTACTCTAGATACACATTTTTCCTGTAATTTTTCAAGTAGGCGGGTTTCATGTCTTCTTCACATATAGGGCATGCTTGTTCTCCTTTGGTTTTGTACCCAGACAAGTTTCCATATGCCGGGAAATCATTTATGGTACAAAAAACCATAGCTCGCAAGGTAAAGTTTGAGTTGGTGTATGCATCGAACATTGGAACACCTTCATTCCACAGTAATTTCAAATCATCAACAAGTGGAGCCAGATACACATCTATGTCATTCCCAGGTTGCTTAGGCCCGAAGATGAGGAGTGATAACATGATATACTTGCGCTTCATACACAACCATGGAGGAAGATTATAAATCGCTAGAAGAACCGGCCATGTGCTATGTTGATTGCTTAGAGTGCCATACGGATTCACACCATCTGTACATAAAGCAAGTCTCAGATTCCTAACCTCCTCACCAAATTCAGAATATTTCTTATCAATATTTCTCCATTCAGGAGAATCAGCAGGATGTCTAAGGAGTCCATCTTTCTTCCTCCCTTCCACATGTCACCTCAGACTTTTTGCTTCCTTCTTTATCGAAAACAAATGCTGAAACCTAGGTATTATCGGAAGATACCACATAACCTTAGCTGATGGGCCCCTCTTAGCCGAATTTACCCCTTTACGCTTGTAACGAGATGCACCGCACTTTGGACACTCATCCAAATTTTCATGTTCGTTTCTGTAAAGCATACAATCATTTGGGCAAGCATCTATCTTGACGGCCTCTAAGCCTAAAGGACACATCAATTTCCTGGCATAATAAGTAGAGATAGGCATCTCATTGCCTTCTGGTAAAAATTCACCTAACCATTCCAATAAGGTGTTGAAACTTTCATCAGTCCAACCAGAAGCACATTTCAAGTTGTAAAGTATTGACACACCCTCTAACTTGCTAAATTTTGTACACCCGGGATACAAGGGAGTCTCTGCAACCTTTGATACTTGTTCGAACATCTGAAGTCGTTCGTTCAAGTGATCTCTCACCCCATCCATCATCCCATTTATTTCATCATCTTCTTGGTCATCATCATCATCCATCTCATTATTCTCAGCAATATCATCATCACTATCATCAGTGTCTACCCGAACATCAAACTCATTGACACTAGAACTTGGACGATCAGGTATTTTCTCACCATGCCAAAATCAAACATGGTAATCTTGTTTGAAACCACGACAAAATAAATGATCCTCAATCTCATCAATATCATCTAACCGCCTTATATTCTTACAATCACGGCATGGACAATAGATTTTTTCGGCTTTCGTACCCCGTTGGTGTGCTAAAGCACATCTAATGAACTCCTCAACCCCACTCAAGTATTGTGTCGTAGTATGGTCACCGTACATCCAAGGATGACTCATTTCTAGTAATACATGCAAAATAACATGCAAGGAAGATTAAATACTCATTTCTAGTAACTATCCCGCCAAGGGCCTAAATAGATAATAATACGCAACCAAGCAAGAAAAAATACAAACTCAACTATCCCACCAAGGGCCTAAATTATGAATTCTATCCCGCCAAGGGCCTAAGGAATTAGGGTAGAAATCTGAAATAATACCTGACTTGGCTTCGAGTGCGTTGAAGGGAGCTCGTTTTGGTGAAACCTCGAGTGCGTTGTTGATACTTGTTGAAGGGAGTATTAGAGGGAGCTCGGCGAAGGGAGATGAAGTCGGAGCTCGGGAAGACGGAGCTCGGCGAAGACGGAGGAGATCGATGAAGTCGGGAAGACGGAGGAGATCGATGAAGTAGGGAAGAAGGAGGAGATCGATGAAGTCAGAGCTCGGGACGAACGAATTGAAGACGAAGAGGAAAATGAAGGCGCTCGCAGCTGTTTTTTTTTTTTAATTAGGGTTGAGCTTATAGAGGCGGGCCTAACACGCCCGCCTCTATAAGTATTACAACTCGGCCGAGTAATGGTCTAATAGAGGCGGGCCTTACATGCCCGCCTCTATTGGACATACTTTTTGAGGCGGGCTTTAAGAGGCCCGCCTCAACAAGCTTTAATTGAGGCGGGCTACTTGGCCCGCCTCAATTAGTTAGCATTAGATGCGGGCCTTACCCTGGCCCGCCTCTAATACTTTAGCGGGAAATGTTTTTTTGGATACTTGTTGAGGCGTATATTAATTTGCCCACCTCAAAAGATGTTTTTGAGGCGTATAAATTAATTATCCGCCTCAAAAACCAAAAAAAGTGATTGCCTAAGTCGTTGTTGAGGCATTTTGAACTATGTACGCCTCTAAAAGGGAGCAACAAAAAGTGTTTTTTCCACTAGTGCTAAATCCACAAAAGATTGTAAATATGATCCAATAGTATAAGCAATGAGAACTATATCGTTGAAGGATCAGGGTCTAGGATTTGCATGATCAATTTCTTTCCACTTGCTGATAGCCATGTCGATTACTTCGGTTGCAATCGATTACTTCGGTTGGAGGAAAGTAATCGCCGTCTACTTTGATGACGACTTTAGGAGGCCTCCTACCAAAGGCATATCTGTTGAAACCTTGAGGCCAAGCCTTCTTTGCAGGGCTTCCTTGGCGGCTCGTTTCCCATCAGTAACATTTTCAGAGGTGTAAGGTACCTGAAATATCATACATACATAGAATAAGCTTACACAAATGTACAGGGGGGATGGAGAAATTCAGTCGGCTTGAAAGAAGATATGATGACTTACAGGAATGAATTTGTCATTGTATGGATCCCATATAACTGGATCAATCCCGTTTATTATACCATGAAATTTGTAAAGATTAGGAGCAATTGCAAGATTTGCAGCAACTTCCGTTGAATAAGTTTCAGAGACCTGTTAAGAGTAAGAAAATGATCAAAATTGTCCATTGCAAATTTGCAATACATTCATGATTTCACAAGAATAGTGTTTTAGGCTTACAGTTGTAGCCTTGTCTGAATGTGTCATGGCTTTTGCAATGAAGTGAACACCAAACTCAAGATTGTGAATGGTGAAGACAATATGAGTCTTACTCAGACCATACTGTTGTGATACCCCGTAATTTTGTAAGGCTATTTTGGGAATTATGGATTTTTCCCGAACGTCCGTTTGGTACATCGGATTTAATTCTGAGAGCTTAAGACATTCTGTAATGTGCTCTGTATTTGTTATATTTTTCTCAGTGAAGAATTATACAATCGAGGTGTGTTGGGAGTTTATACTCGTTCGTGTACGACTTTCGTTAACACAGATTAAGATTGGTACAAGTTTATTGCCCAAGAGTTGTTATCTAATGGGCAATAGTACAAGATTATTTATCCAAAGGTTTTTGTCCAAGAGCCATTGTCCAAGGGGAAAAAGGGTTTCGATATTGTCCAAGAGGCAAGGACCCTAATTTCTTCTATAAATAGAGGTGTTGGGTGAGGGTGGAAGAGGGTGCGAAAGACGCGGAAGCGCTCTCAGATTCTCGACTCTCAAAAACGCTCTCAAAGAAAACGCTCTCTCTCGAGAAGGCTCTAAGTGGATCGTTGGAGCTCGTTTAGTGTCGTTCTCGGTGGCCAAGGGGAAGCTTGGGAGGCCCTTAGAAGCCTAGAAACCAAGCAAGGCAAAAGACGAGCCAAATCGATCGTCGAGGGTGAGTTTTCTCCTCTCGTATTTCTGTTTTCGTTCGCGACGACGATCGCCGCGAGGATCACGGCGACCGCCGGCTCGAAGGCGGCGACCGCCGGCATGAGACGGCGCCCACCGTGAGGAACACGGCGACCGCCGGCATGAGACGGCGCCCGCCGTGAGGAACACGGCGACCGCCGACATGAGACGACGCCCGCCGTGGTGAACGGCGACCGCCGTGATGAAGGAGGCCAGCCGCCGTGGTTGAGCGGCGCCCGCCGTGGTTGAGACGGCGCCCGCCGTGAATTGGGCGGCGCCCGCCGTGATTGTTGTGGCGCCCGCCGGCGAGTTGTTGTTGGCCGGGTTGTTGGTGTTGGCTTCCGTAGCCTTCGTTCGGGTTTCGTTTCCTTCGATTCCTTTCGTTCTTTCGTAGTTCGATATTGTTGTTTGTCGAATCTAACTTAGGGTTTCTGTATGGGTCGATCCGAAGGTACCGGAGTTGGCAGATTCATCTCTGTGTCGAGCCCGGAATCCCGTCGTTAGACTTCGTTCAAACTCTGCGGATTAAGGCAAGTGGCGGTTCGCTCTTGCTCATTCGTTCCATATTTACATTAATTATCAGTAGTTTATCTGAGTAATTAATTTGGAATGAATATTCTGTTTGTCTGGAAACGATTTTGTTAAACTGTTTTAAAAATCATATAATAGGTTGTATATTTGTTAGAACAACGCTATTATCTGTGATCGCCTTTCGGGCCTTTATGTGGATTTATCCAGTAACTGTTGTTGTGCTATACTGTTTAGTTAGCACTAGTGGCTAGGAACGCTATGTACCTTGAGGGGATTTAGCTGTTTCTTTATAACTGGTACTTGGTGGTTCATCCCCAGTACTTTCTCTTTGGTCATGACCATACCCTTTCACAGGATAGGCGCACTTCGCTAGTGCCAAATCTTCCAGGGTTCATCCCTTCGATATCTCTTGTGAGGAGATCTGATATCTCTTGTGAGGAGATCCGATATCTCTTGTGAGGAGATCCGATATCTCTTGTGTGGAGATGTAAAAGCTTATAACGTAATGCTCGTTTTGGAATTAAATAAGATAAGTGCCCGAGTGCACATGATTAATATACCTTGGGCGAGTAGTGCAGCTAAGTTCAGTGCAGCTAGGAAAACTCGTCTTGACTTGAATGTAGTACGTTCTCTTTCCAATCTGGATTCGCTGTAGGCGATGAGGTTGGTCATGAACCGAAGCATCTCAGTCAACTTTTAAATCATTGTTGTATGATCCTGTAATCATTCCAGATTTGTCATTTTTCCTTAAAGACTCAATCTCTTGGAGTCTCTTTTCGAGTCGATTTCTGTGAAGATGAAGTCTTCCAGAATCTTCTCTCATGCATACCTCTTGTTGTTATTCCGTGAAAGTGTCGGGTTATGTATCGTCCCTTCGGTTATTATTCGAGGGACAATGATAGTAAACGGTTACGATCACTCGAACCATTCTGCTTTTTACCCTTGCTAGTCTATTCAAGTAGACTAACCCATGAACTTTGTTCTCCGCATGTGGACTGGTGTCATCCGTTCGATTCGGCACATCAGATAGAGTGAAGGTTTGAGGAGACTAGATTGACTATGAAGACAACGGTTGTTTTTGGATGTTTTAATAATTGCTTTTAATCAGGTTGAGATCCTTGGGCAGGTGATCATCACGATCACAACCCCGTTTGTAAAATCTTTTATTTGTCTTCCGTTGTACTTTGTTTGAACTCTGTGTTTGGCCTATTCGGGATTGGGTTGTAATCCCGTAACTCTTGTTTCCTCAACAATGTTATGTTTTGGAATTTATTGCTTGATCTTTGTGTATCAATTGCATTTCATAAATTGTATTTATTTGGTAAAGCCTTGGGTGATCTCGGTAAGGAACACTAGGGTCACTGGCGGTAATACATTTCGAAAAGGGTTAAGTTTTGGGGGTGTTACAGTTGTGGTATCAGAGCCAAAGGTTTTAAAACGGGTTTGGAATTTTATAAATCATTTATCCATTTTTGAAAATGCTTCAAAAGGGCTCTGAATTTTCAAAGTGAAAAGAATTTCAAAACACCGTTCATAGTCATGTCTTCTGTACAGTCTGATATAGTAAGCTTGCTTCTATGTCTAGAAAGACTAATTCCTTTCCCGTTGCCCCGTTTGATATGGGTGCATTCTGTTCTCTTCAGAGGAACCCGGGAGAAGCCGAGGTGGTTTCACCATCTCTAGCTAGGCTTGATTCCCAGTTCGCTCGTTGTGAGTTGAGGTTGTAGAACCTAGTAACTCGGTTCGAGTCCATCAATAGAAATTACCAAGTTGATCTATTCTAAGTTGATTTTATTACAATAATTATATCAAAATGATACTAAAGTGATAAAATCCTTGGAATTTGATCGATAAACAGATGGTGAACACGAGGAACACTATCCGTACTAGTGCTGGGCCAAGCAATGACCCCAGACTAAATCCGATGAATGTTACAGACCCATCAGAAGAGTGTGAGTCTGTCTTTCATAATAATCCTAGAGGCAACGACCCAGCTAGGGACAACGCTCCAAGGATATTTGATAAAGCAGCTGTTGCAGAAATTCGGGGAATCGTCATGCAAGCGATTGTCGACGCGTTACGCCCGAATGTGCATCAGGCACAAGGAGTGCAAGTATCTCGAGAAGTTCCGAGGTTTGAGGAACAAGAGAACCATGTGCTGCAGGGAGGGGTGATCAGGAATAGAGGGGAGTATGGCCGAGCCCTGAAGGCTGTTAACTCCATGAGGCCTGACAGCTTCGATGGGAAAGGAGAGCCAGTCAAGGTGGCTCATTGGTTTTCCCACATGGAGCGGCTTTTCCGTAATGTTGAGTGCACTGAAGCGGAGAGAGTGCATATAGCCTCTCTTAAGTTAAAGGAAGAAGCCAGTGAATGGTGGGAGAGTACCGGCTTAGCTGATAGCCCGGTATTGACTTGGTCTATGTTTAAGACCAAGATGACTGATCGTTTCTTCTCTCGTGCTATGAGGGAGGAGAAACACAAGGAGTTTCTGTATCCGCAAATGGATGGATTGAAGGTGACCGAGCTTGCAACCAAATTCAATCATCTAATGCAGTACGCTGGACCTGAGATATCCAATCAGGCACAGAAGATCTGGTATTTCCACGAATGGATGAGTCCAGACATCAAGCCGATGATGGTGCACCACACATGCTCTACTCTGGAGCAGTATGTGGATACAGCCTACAAGCTGGAGGTGACTCTGGAGGAGTCGACCAAGAAGCATAACAGCCAGAGGCAAGTACAGTACCAGCCTCAGGCAAGTGGGTTCAAACGCCCCGCGCCACCATCAGATTTTGCCAAATCTGGCCGAGCAAGAACGAATAAGACTCATGATGAGTCTACGCAACGTTCTGGCCAAGGCAATAATCCGATTCAGTGCTACAACTGCGGTACGCACGGGCACAGGAGCAATGAATGTCTGAAGGACAAAAAGACATGCTTTGACTGCGGAAAGGAGGGTCATATGCAGGCGTTCTGTCAGCGGAGGAATGTGAAAGGAGCTAAGTCACGGCAAGGGTCTGTTAATCAGAACAACCGACCCAAGTTCAGTCCGGTGGAAGCTCCTAGCCCTTCAATGCAGACGACTGCGCAGAACAAAGGGAAAGCCCCGATGGCTTCAGGAAGCCAAGGTCAACGCCTATACGTGATACGTGAGGCGGATGGACCCTATGCTCCTAATGCTTAGAGTACCTTGTATCTGCATTACACTTTTGTTAATGTGTTGTTGATGTGGGTGCTACCCAGACTTTTATTTTGGATGGTTGTAGTTAAGTTGCGTGTGCAACGAGGTTGTGAACCTTTTGTTGTAACTCTTCTTATATACGAACCTTGGTTTATACCAAGTTATGTTTCGTTGCTTGTTGATGGGGTAAGGTCTCATGTTCGAGACTCACCAACAACCTCTGAGGAGATGGCTGCCTATTAATTAGGTGGAGCTACCAAGGATGGGTTGAGATGTATGGACAGCGGCTCATAACAACAGAGGACGCTGGTAATGGTTGGGCCTGGACTCGGAGCCACTAGTGAGTCGTTTGTGAACCATGTAGTGGGCTGGTCCAAGATGGTGACCAATTAGTGGGAACCAATCGTTTGTCGAATTGTCAATTACCATCAAGGGTAAGAAATTCAAAGCGATTTGACCTAAATAACCATGGTCCCATACGATAATTATTCTCGGTATGGATTGATGGAAGCGTCATAAGGCAGTGATCGACTTTAGTTTTTGATATTCATGTGGTTAGAGGATTTACGGGTGTCTTTTCAGAAGATATTCCTGGATACCCCAAACTGTGTCGTGCAGTTTGCAATTGATCTCGAGCCGTGTACCACGCCGATCTCTGAGGCACCGTACCGGATGGCTCCTGTTGAGATGTAAGAGTTGAAGAAGCAACTCAAGGATCTTCTTGACAAAAGTTATATAAAGCTGAGTGCATCACCTTAAGTAGGAGTGCCCTAGTTTATTTGTCAAAATAAAAGATGGACCGTTTCGACTTTGTTTTGACTTTCGAGAGTTGAATAAAGTCACGATCAAAAGCAAGTATCTGTTGCCAAGGAGTGATGATCTGTTGGATCAACTACATGGAGCAAAAGTTTTCTCCAAGATCGACATGAGATCTGGGTATCATCAGCTCAGGATTCGTGAGGATGATATTCCGAGGATTGCGTTTCGGACAAGAGATGGTTACTACGAGTTTGTAGTCATGCCATCTGAGCTTACGAATGCTCTAGGAGTTTTCATGAACCTAGTGCATCGATGTTTTAGACCAGTACTTGAATAAGTTCATAGTGGTCTTCATCAATGGCATTTTGATTTTTCCCGAGCAAGGAAGCTCACAGGGAACGTCTGCGGATTGCTTTATTGGTCCTTAGACCAAGTCGGTTGTACGCAAAGTGGGCTAAGTGTGATTGTTGGATCTAGAAGTGGCTTTCTTAGGCCATGTGATCAATAAGAATGAGGTTATGGTTATTCCCCAGAAGAGTGAATCAGTAGTTGTTTGGAAGCGGCCTCAGGGTGTGAGCGAGGTGCGCAGTTTCCCAGAGCTTGCAGGACATTATAGACGGTTCATGAAAGGATTTTTTCTAAGATCTCTCCACCTATGACCAGTCTGTTCCACAAGGTCAACAAGAAGTTGTCTGGGATGACAAGTGCAAGACCAGTTTTCAAGAAGTTGAAACAGTGTCTGACTTTTACACCAGTTTTGGCGTTGTCAGAAAGAATGATGGCTATATGGTCTATAGTTAATGCTTCGAGAAATGGGTTGGGATGTGTCTTTGATGCAGAAAGGCAAGGATATTGCATACGCATCTAGACAATTGAAAACCTATGAAGCAAACTAACCAACACATGACCTAGAACTAGCAGCAATAGTGTTTGCATTGGAAACTGAGGTTACTTGGGTAATTCAGAGGTCAGCAGAAGTTTCCACCAGGAGATTGTCCGTTATGGCATTCTTAAGACCATTGTATCGGATCGAGATGGCCGATTTATATCAAGTTTATAGCAAGAACTTCACAAGGCCATGGGAATTGAATTGAGATTCAGCAGCGTTTCATCCTCAGACAGATGGTCAGTCTGAAAGACCATCTAGACCCTGGAGGATATGCTAAGAAGTATACGTACTCGATCATCCGACTAGCTGGGAAGACAGCCTAAGTCTGATTGAGCTCACATACGATAATAGTTGGCATGCTACAATCAAGATGGCTCCGTTTGAAGCTTTGTATGGGCATAGATGTAGATCTCATATTTGTTCGGTTGAGTACGCCAACAAGATTCTACTTGGACCAGAGTTGGTCGAAAGGACAACTTCGAACATTGCTCTGAGTAGACAGAGGTTGTTGACCGCTCAGAGTCGACAAAAGTTTTACGCAGATCAGAAGTGTTAAAGTGTTGAGTTCAAGGTTGGTGTCAAGGTACTTGTCACAGTATCGCCACCCAAGGATGTTTTCAGGTTTGGTAAGCGTGGGAAGCTTAACCCTCGCTACATGGGACCATTCAAAATTCTGGATAGAGTAAGATCTCTAACGTACCGTTTGGCATTGTCGCCATCGGCATACCCAGTGTATAATGTGTTCCACGTATCATTGCTAAGGATATTCGTGCCAAGATGAGTCTCATAGGCCGAGCTATAAGGACGTCGAGATTCAGGCAAATGGTACTTGAGAGGAGATGCCAGTGTGCATTCTCGAACGTCGTGTGAAGCGACTGTGCAACGAGATCGTACTGTTGGTACGAGTTATGTGGTCCAGGTCTGGGACTGAGGAAGTTACTTGGGAAACCGAGGCAGAGATGCTCAGATACTTTCCCGAGTTGTTTTTTTTGGCCAAGTTTCGGGGTCGAAACTTCTTTTAAGGGGGAGGTGATGTGATACCCCGTAATTTTGTAAGGCTATTTTGGGAATTATGGATTTTTCCCGAACGTCCGTTTGGTACGTCGGATTTAATTCTGAGAGCTTAAGACATTCTGTAATGTGCTCTGTATTTGTTATATTTTTCTCAGTGAAGAATTATACAGTCGAGGTGTGTTGGGAGTTTATACTCGTTCGTGTACGACTTTCGTTAACGCGGATTAAGATTGGTACAAGTTTATTGCCCAAGAGTTGTTATCTAATGGGAAATAGTACAAGATTCTTTATCCAAAGGTTTTTGTCCAAGAGCCATTGTCCAAGGGGCAAAAGGGTTTGGATATTGTCCAAGAGGCAAGGACCCTAATTTCTTCTATAAATAGAGGTGTTGGGTGAGGGTGGAAGAGGGTGCGAAAGACGCGGAAGCGCTCTCAGATTCTCGACTCTCAAAAACGCTCTCAAAGAAAACGCTCTCTCTCGAGAAGGCTCTAAGTGGATCGTCGGAGCTCGTTTAGTGTCGTTCTCGGTGGCCAAGGGGAAGCTTGGGAGGCCCTTAGAAGCCTAGAAACCAAGCAAGGCGAAAGACGAGCCAAATCGATCGTTGAGGGTGAGTTTTCTCCTCTCGTATTTCTGTTTTCGTTCGCGACGGCGACCGCCGCGAGGATCACGGCGACCGCCGGCTCGAAGGCGGCGACCGCCGGCATGAGACGGTGCCCGCCGTGAGGAACACGGCGACCGCCGGGATGAGACGGCGCCCGCTGTGAGGAACACGGCGACCGCCGGCATGAGACGGCGCCCGCCGTGAGGAACACGGCGACCGCCGGCATGAGACGGCGCCCGCCGTGGTGAACGGCGACCGCCGTGATGAAGGAGGCCAGCCGCCGTGGTTGAGCGGTGCCCGCCGTGGTTGAGACGGCGCCCGCCGTGAATTGGGCGGCGCCCGCCATGATTGTTGTGGCGCCCGCCGGCGAGTTGTTGTTGGCCGGGTTGTTGGTGTTGGCTTCCGTAGCCTTCGTTCGGGTTTCGTTTCCTTCGATTCCTTTCGTTCTTTCGTAGTTCGGTATTGTTGTTTGTCGAATCTAACTTAGGGTTTCTGTATGGGTCGATCCGAAGGTACCGGAGTTGGCAGATTCGTCTCTGTGTCGAGCCCGGAATCTCATCGTTAGACTTCGTTCAAACTCTGCGGATTAAGGCAAGTGGCGGTTCACTCTTGCTCATTCGTTCCATATTTACATTAATTATCAGTAGTTTATCTGAGTAATTAATTTGGAATGAATATTCTGTTTGTCTGGAAAAGGTTTTGTTAAACTGTTTTGAAAATCATATAATAGGTTGTATATCTGTTAGAACAACGCTATTATCTGTGATCGCCTTTCGGGCCTTTATGTGGATTTATCCAGTAACTGTTGTTGTGCTATACTGTTTAGTTAGCACTAGTGGCTAGGAACGCTATGTACCTTGAGGGGGTTTAGCTGTTTCTTTATAACTGGTACTTGGTAGTTCATCCCCAGTACTTTCTCTTTGGTCATGACCATACCCTTTCACAGGGTAGGCGCACTTCGCTAGTGCCAAATCTTCCAGGGTTCATCCCTTCGATATCTCTTGTGAGGAGATCTGATATCTCTTGTGAGGAGATCCGATATCTCTTGTGAGGAGATCCGATATCTCTTGTGTGGAGATGTAAAAGCTTATAACGTAATGCTCGTTTTGGAATTAAATAAGATAAGTGTCCGAGTGCACATGATTAATATACCTTGGGCGAGTAGTGCAGCTAAGTTCAGTGCAGCTAGGAAAACTCGTCTTGACTTGAATGTAGTACGTTCTCTTTCCAATCTGGATTCGCTGTAGGCGATGAGGTTGGTCGTGAACCGAAGCATCTCAGTCAACTTTTAAATCATTGTTGTATGATCCTGTAATCATTCCAGATTTGTCATTTTTCCTTAAAGACTCAATCTCTTGGAGTCTCTTTTCGAGTCGATTTCTGTGAAGATGAAGTCTTCCAGAATCTTCTCTCATGCATACCTCTTGTTGTTATTCCGTGAAAGTGCCGGGTTATGTATCGTCCCTTCGGTTATTATTCGAGGGACAATGATAGTAAACGGTTACGATCACTCGAACCATTCTGCTTTTTACCCTTGCTAGTCTATTCAAGTAGACTAACCCACGAACTTTGTTCTCCGCATGTGGGCTGGTGTCATCCGTTCGATTCGGCACATCAGATAGAGTGAAGATTTGAGGAGACTAGATTGACTATGAAGACGACGGTTGTTTTTGGATGTTTTAATAATTGCTTTTAATCAGGTTGAGATCCTTGGGCAGGTGATCATCACGATCACAACCCCGTTTGTAAAATCTTTTATTTGTCTTCCGCTGTACTTTGTTTGAACTCTGTGTTTGGCCTATTCGGGATTGGGTTGTAATCCCGTAACTCTTGTTTCCTCAACAATGTTATGTTTTGGAATTTATTGCTTGATCTTTGTGTATCAATTGCATTTCATAAATTGTATTTATTTGGTAAAGCCTTGGGTGATCTCGGTAAGGAACACTGGGGTCACTGGCGGTAATACATTTCCAAAAGGGTTAAGTTTTGGGGGTGTTACAACTGTTGGTAGTGCTCCTTAAACAGCCATACAACAGGAGCACTTGACCAATCATGACAATGAATTATATCCTGTAAGTATACCAATTATGGAAAACCATAGCTCATTAATAGGAGAATCATATGGAAAGGTGCATTGGACTAAAAAAAATAGAACTTACAGGATGAGATCCATTTTGTTTTAAGAATTCAAGTGCCGTATGGCAAAAGAAAAGAAATATGTCTACATCATTCATGCAGCCATATATGCAACCAGTCCAAAAGAATCTGGGAGAGAATTGCAATTAGGATTGATGGCCTTTAAAATAAGCAGATTAACAGAATCATAAATATATACAATTAATTAGATTACCCATTGGAAGGCTCCAAAAAGTGGACAGATAGGCCTTCAACTTTCCCAAACCAAACTTTAATCTCCGTCCCACCCCAGTGATAGCTCCTTTTATAGTGCAACTCCTTAACATGCAGTTTCATAGCAAATCCTCAACAAAAGTTTTGCAGAATCTAGAATGGTGATCCAATAGTATAAGCAATGAGAACTATACCGTTGAAGGATCAGGGTCTAAGATTTGCGTGATCAATTTCTTTCCACTTGCTGATAGCCATGTCGATTACTTCGGTTGCAATCGATTACTTCGGTTGGAGGGAAGTATTCGCCGTCTACTTTGATTACGACTTTGGGAGGAACGACATTGCCTCCTTGGGGATAAACTGGCCGAGAAACGGTGTAGTACGTATAAAGCTGGCCTTGTGTATCTGCGACCAATTAGAGTGATATAGATGGTTTCAGCAAATGAACTGACATAACTAATTGAAAGTGGATGCATATTCAAACCAAAGTTTGTAATTTGCAATCCACAATGAACAAATATGACTCACACCAAAACCTTCATTGCAGCACATGAGCAAGACAATGTTCTCTTACAACACATAAGATGCATTATAAAGTTTGCAGTATGACCAAACTAAAAAAAAACTCTAAAGACTTAACCAAGATAGTTTGACATCACCTTTTTATACAATGTGATGAGGTTTGAATCTTGGAAAGGTAAATATCCCGCCATCAGAACAAACAAAATTATACCACAGGACCACAAATCTGATTTAGCTCCATCATACCCTTTGTTGTTAATGACCTACTCATAGATGAAAAGGTTAAGAGAAGAAATTAAGTGTAAATCCAAAGGCTTAATTCCAAAAAGAAAGGATCAATATATACCTCTGGAGCAACATAATTTGGAGTTCCACATGTCGTGTGCAAAAACCCCATCTTCCTGGAGAAGATCATTTACAAATCACATAATTTGAAGAATGTATTACAAGTCATGTACAGAAACCCATTTTATGTGCTTTTAAAAAGAAGAAGAATGTATTACATAATAGATTCCACAACATCAAAGGCACAAATATTATAAAGCCTTTCAAAATGTCAGTTGTTATAATGGTCATCAAACTTAACCGAACTTGTTGAGCTAAGGCACTCAATTCAAAATCATCAACTTTAAGGGACCCATTTGCATCCAACAGTAAGTTCTCTGGCTGTTTAAAGGAGTAACAAAAGGATGAAATACAAATATCACTAACTTCTCTTTCACAGGGGAAAAAAACCTTTTTCAAAGAGGAAATGGAGAAAGGTGGCATAAATTATCTATATAGACCAATAGACAAAATAATTAATTCCATGTTCCGAGGCTGCTATTTGAATGCCTCTAACCAATACATGTATACCCAATTCCTACCCACTTATACAAACCTTCTATAGGAAGATGAGATAGATACTTGCTCAGATTCTGCCAAGCTAACAATTTCATTTAATAACTCTATCAAAGGCAATCTATTCATATGATGGCTTTCATTTGTGCAGTATCTATAAGGAAAAGTATAGGTGCGTTGACAACTAAATTACCATTCAAATATAATCAACTTATCAACAACTTTTTGACCCTAGGAAGAACCGACTCTAGAAGAGTATACTGAAAACAAACTTGAGATGAATGGGCTTACAATATAATTTTAGGGGATTATGTGTGTATATTGAGCGAACCCTAGCCGCTACATAGAGACGCCCTCGCCATTTTTCCCACCGATGTCTCCAATGAGGCACGAAAGACAGAGAGAGAGAGATGGACGGTACAGAAATGGAGGTGGAGGAACTATCTCCGCCCCAAGCCTCTGTTTCTTCCAAACGCTTTGCTCTCAACAACGCCATCCAGACTAACTTCGGCGACGATTGTTGTTGTGATGCTGGTTGCAAGCTTAAGTTCCTAAATCCTAAACCATCCACACTTGATTGCAAAGGAAGGTGGGAAGACATGAAGTTAAGGAAGCTAACATATTTATAGGATTAGGATTTTGGGCCAATTTTACCTAAGGCTGCTAACATATTTTGGGCCAATATTTTGGGCCAACTGCAAACCTAAGTGGAGTGGTACGTTGTACATGCTAAAAGGTTGATTTCTCCTATTTTTATCTTGCTTATGTATTTAAAAGTTAGCTTTCAATACACCAGAAAGCTAACTTTTAAATAGATATTGATGATTGATTCTATTGTATTTCAAGTTAACTTGTATAATATGAATTCTAATATCGCAAGCGAATACGTTATATAAATCCAACATGCATTCCATAATAATTCTTGTGTTTCTAGTTACTCCTCTCTCTCAATACTCTCATAATTTCTGGCTTCAATTAATATAGACATGTGCAAACACGGGTTGCCCGTCCACCCGATCTATCCGGCATAAATGAGTGGATATGGTTATTATATTTAGTTAATTTTGTCCGGATAGCCCGACCCGCCCGTATAAACAGGCGAGATTCAATCACTGATAATATCCATTTAACCCGGATAGCCCATTCGGAAGCCCGAATTAATTTTTAAAAATAAATATATTTTTATATCAAATAAAATTCATAAAATTATATATACAAATAAATAAGTATTTAAGCCCTAAATAAACCTAATTCTCGGCATCATTCTTTTCTACTTTCTAGAATAACGCCACTTATGATGAGTTTGAGGACGAAGAAGATTCAACTAAGGTGTGGTGGAGGCAACAAAAAGAGACAGTCAATACTATTTTCTTTTGAAATTCGCTTAATTGTGTAATGTTGTGTTATTTTGTGGAAAATTTGTTATGACAAGTTTGTAACAATAACTATGTCCACCGTTTGTAATAAAATACACTTTTTTATGGGTATCGTGTGTTAAATTATATTGCTATGTTTCATTTTTTGACATGTTTGCCTTGTCTCGTTAGCTATATGGGACCCGTGGGCTATCCGGGTCTGGATATCCGAGTGGTTCCGAAAAGCCTCTCTAGCCTGTTTCTTTGGCTTGTCTGAATTCGACCCGCCCATCCAGACATGATTTTTGTCCAAAGCCCGGCCCAAATCCCGCCCATATCCGGATTTGATAAGGTCTAATTAATAAATAGTAATTGAAAATGCACGCATGTGGCTGAATGAAGAAAAATAAAGGATGGTTGATAGATAGTGAATGGAAAATTGGATTTAAGAGATTGAGGGTGGCTTCGTTTTTTTTATTAATTAGTTAATTCAATTAATTTCAAATCGGTTTAAAAGTCTGTAAATATTTAATAGGACAATTTCAACCTCCGACGAGAAGTACACTTCAAATATTTAATTGTCCCGTGCATTTTTTAATATCACTAGGTCTTTAAGTCTGCGTTTCGCACGGATCATGATAAATGCATTAGAGTAAGTTTTTTAGCTATATTTTATATAAAAAAAATTGTTATTTTAATTATTATTAATTTATACAAATTTTGAAGGTGATTGACTCTTTTTTCGCGAATAGTTAATAAATCGTATAATTCATTTTTATTATGTAAGCAATACTCAATATAGAGTAAGTACCATAATTTTTTATCATAATATATTAATATGAGTTTATATGATTGCGTAGAATTCAGGCTTTGTCGATCCATAATGTATTTTTTTATTATGGAAATATCGGTGTATTTATAACCATTTTTTATTGTAAAATATTATAGTTTAGTTCATATGAAAGCTATATAGTTCTATACGTGATTCGAACGGGCTGAAAATGTTATTAGTTTGTGTTTATATAATACGTAACATTCCATTAGTTGTGTTAGAATCTTATAATAAACAGTAAATCACAATTATTTAAAGAAGACGGATCGCTTTGCACGGGTCGGTACAAATGTTATCATGGTTTGCTTGATATGTAAATGAATATAATATGTCAGTATTTTAGCTATGTTAAGGTATGATTGTACGTATGAAGCGATAACACATTTAAGTTTTTTATATTAAGGTCACACATTTTTTTTGTTTGGTATTATTTGATTTGAATAAAATCCTCCCACAATAACAACATAAATAGATTCAGCAGGTTTAAAGAAACTTTTATAAATTTATATACGACAATAAAACATATACACAATATACATGTGCAATATATTATTATTTTACAAAATATGATTTTTTTTAAATAATTAAATGAACCATTTCTCCAAAATGAAATAAGAAACTCACGAAATTCATCATGTATAGCTATAAAATGGTTGAAAACGTATCTCTAGCATGTTTGTAAACATATTTGTAAAAATATTGGCCCAATCATTGGTCCATTTAAGCATATCATAAAAGGTCTTTAGGCCCATTTAAACATAAAGTTGGTTTTATAAAGTTGATTTTGTCTTTTAAAATTAGCATTTAATGACATAGAATGATACATTTTAAATATATATTGTGTTTCAAGGTCGCTTGATATATACCTATTTGTTTTTTGTTTTTATAAAAAGGTAGCATAGATCGATAAAAATAATCGGTTCCCAGGCTCACTCTGAGAGCAAATGCATATGAGACAGTAAAAATGTCACTATAAAAACACATCAAAGTGACAAAAGAGTTGGCGCATAATGTAAAATTTTAAAGTATATGCCACCTTTTTAATATTCTGACAGAATACAGGGCTAACTTGGCAATTACACGTACATGATATATAATGCAATATTGGAGTGCATACTGCATACTCGTCGAAACTTAAAACGCCGAAACGGTTTCTCGGGGGCGAAGACAGAGAGAAAGCAAGTGCGAGCTCTTTAACCTCAATCTGGTAACTATTTCAAACTTTACTTATATTTCGAATGATTAAATTGGATCTCGTTTTAATTTGATTGAGTAATTGGTTTCTGTCCAATACTTAAAATTTTGAGCTGTCAAATTTAAAATCAGGTCAATGTATCAAATTAGGGTTTATGAATGGCGCAAAACCGCACAGTCGCTTTTTTTTAGCCGCGCACTTTCCCATGGGCGGCTCGACATGTCGCCGAGAAAACCCGAGTTTCATGGGCGGCTCTACGAGCCGTCCATGATGGGTTCAGTTTAGGGATTTTTTTTTGAAATAAATAAAAATGTGTTTTTAAAAACCGGTTCATTGAAACCGGGGTTGTGGGCGGCATTTCGTGCCGCCCACGAAACTGGGTCAGTGAATCGGGTTTTTTAGGGGACAGGGTTCATAGGCGGCACTTCCTGCCGTCCAGGGTTCATGGACGGCACGTGGTGCCGCCTAGGGTTCATGGACGGTACGTGGTGCCGCCCAGTGAGTATACGTTTCACTCCCAACGGTCGATGTGGGCTGCACGTAGGGCCGCACAGTACAGGTGTAGCCGGCTATATAAATTATGGATGTATTGTATTGTATCCAAATCTAGAAACTCATTTTCATAATAAATGTCGTCGTCAAGCGGTTCTGGTTGGAGGGGATTGTCGGAGTCCTCTTCGAGCGCTAACACATCTATAGATGATGAGGGTGATTTGCAGGCGCCAATTTCTCCCGAGTACTTCAAGGTATGTAATATTGTAATTTTTACTGTATAAAATAATTAGATCTTAAATATACTTAGTCTTTGAAATGTTAAACTGTTTTGAAATAATATTTAATTTGTTGATATTAGTTTTTAGAAATTTAATTATTAATTAGTCTCTAATGTGGTAATTTTTGTACATAAATAGGGTGATTCTAGTGATGATGGATTTATAGCTATCGACTTCTCATCCCATTTTACTACTACTGAGATATTTCCTAGTAAGGAAGGATTGCGAGATTGGGTGCAAAGGGTAGGTTTTAGTCTTTTTATGGTGATCACTACTAAATCATCAAATCCTAAAAAGATTATACTTCACTGTGAGAGATCCGGGTTACCTAGGTCCGGCAAGAAGAAGGTGGTAGTCGATGGTATAAAGGTCAGCCCGATACGAGTGAATAAAACTAGGTCAAAAAAGAAGGGTTGTCCCTTTTTGCTGCATGGTACTTTTAGGGAAGGAAATGTTATTAGAGATCCTGGGTGGACCTTATCGGTTGTTAGTGGATCCCATAACCATATGCTTTCTACCACCTTGACCGGCCATGCATTTGCTACCCGACTTACGAAGGAGCAGCGTAGGAAAGTGATGATTGATACTGCGGCGGGTGCAAGACCCAAGGTTATTTCTACATAGCTTAGGAATGAATATTCGAGTGCAACGAGTTCGAGGAATCAGGTGTACACTGTTAGGGCTAAGGAGAGGTTGAAATCCCTGGGCAATCTGAATGTGACACAATGGTCATTGGGATTTTTGAATGAGAAATGCTATTTGTTGGACACTGCTACTAAGACGAGGGAAGATGGGAAGGAGGTTTTGGCGTGCTTGTTTATTTCTCATCCAGACGCTCGACATTTGTTGTGCATGTTTCCTAATGTCGTCATTATGGATTCGACCTACAAAACCAACAGGTAAACCTTAGTCTTTTTTGTATTATGTGTAGATAATGGTATTTTCTACAAAACCAACAGGCTCAATGATATCCATCGGCCTGCTCTGTCGATAACCGAACTGGCGTGTAAGCCGATCTGGCATGTATGGCTCCTCTACACCGAGAAAACGAATAATCCCTCGATAAGTGGAGGACCTGTGACGACCTCGAAAATCAAGACCCTCGTACGGCATCCACCGTATCTGCAATTAACAAAACACGATGGACCATAAATTAATTCATTAAGCTATCTTACTGTAAATTAAAATTGAAAAACAATACGTACATCCTCTGGCCTATACTCGTCCAGAATTCGTCTGTAGTGTGACTGGTCACGGGAGGACCGGAGAGGTGTCCGGCCAATGCAGTATCGTCCAGCGCGTCGGAGGTCGTCGTCCGCACCTTCCTTGAGGTTAGGGTTGCCCGGAAAGTATACAAAGTACGTCCAAATCCAAACCTGCGTACAGAGAAAGAAAACCATTAGTTATAAACAATTCAATAATGTATATTAATAATCTAAATTATAATTTAACTATATTAAAGGACTACCTCCAAAAGACGTGCACAGCCGGCGAACTGTGCAGCTCCGCGCCGAGAACCCTCTCCGAGGTTCCTATAAAGGAGAGCCAGAACCCCGGTACCCCAAGCAGTATGAACAACACGCTCCCAGTCCACAAAAAGAGGTAGCAGTGTGGTCTTCAGCTCGTTCGTTGACTTGTCAACGAAGATGCTAGCCGACATGGCGTGCCATAAGAAACCGGCTGTTATATCCTCTGGGTAGGCACCCTCCTCAATCATCCGCATCACATGCCTCCCAAGCTGGAATTGCTTGACCCAACCCTTCCTAAGGTCGCGGACCATGTCAGCATCATCCTCATCATAGCTGTAGTCCGAATCTATCCCAAACAAATAGCCGAACAAAGCCTCACACTCCGCCATCTCCCTATCATGACCGGTCCATGGTGACGTCACCTCAAATCCCTCGATCGGCAGGCCTAAAATCATCAGCACGTCATGTAGAGTAGGAGCTATCTCGCCCCAAGGAAAGTGAAAGGTGTTCGTCTCTGGATGCCATCTCTCAATGAATGCTGAAATGAGGTTGTGATCAACATTGCCGAACTGCAAATCAAGTAAACCTGTCAACCCCGTCTGCTGCGCAATCCAAAACCAGGAACCCTCCACAGGGACCCCTCTAGGAATACGATCCCTCTAAAATGCAAACTGCATAGGGCGTGTCTGAACCCTCAAACTCCTAACAACGTCCTCGGGTGGGTCCAACGATGCCTTCGTCCATATCAGCTCTGCAATGTGCGTATCAAAGTTCCTCAACAAAGATACAAGCTGCTCAGCTGGCTCATGCGGAGATGGGGCCTGTGTGGCTGGCTCAGACTGAGACGGGGCATGCTGAGATGGCTCATGATGTGGAGATGGGGTATGCTGAGATGGACATGGGCCATACTGAGTCTCCTGTGTGGCTGGCTCAGGCTGAGACAGGGCCTGCTGAGATGCCTCACACGGAGATGGGACATGCTGCTCATGTGACTCCTCCAGAGATAGCCGCTGCTGAGGTGAGTCATCAAGATGTGGGTCCTCCTGATGTGACTGCTGAGGTGGGTCCTCCATAATCACGTCCTCAACTGAGCGGACGGGACCAACATCGTCCTCACTAGCGCCCTCACTATCGGCCTCAATATGGCCCTGCGATACACCGCCAACCCTCCTCTTGCGAGCAGATGCAGTAGTAGGGCGACTATCTCGATCGGACCGTGCGATCTTACCCAAAACTTCCTATTTTCGCATAAAAAATATAGAAAATTGTTTTCTTACAAACAAAATCAATATATTAAAATTTTCATAACAATGACATATTTAATATTACAGTATAATTATCGCGATTTACCTATACTATTTTTTATAATGATTAAATACAATAAAATAATATATTAAATTTTATTTTCTTACAAACAAAATAATATATTAAATTTTCATTACAATGATATATTTAATATTATTTAACACTATAATTGAGTTTATTACCTATACTATTTTTTATCAGATAATGATTTAATAATCTAAAATCCAAGTATATATAAATCTACAAGTGCAGTAACAATTTAATTAAATAAATTAGATTTAACGATTACAAATTTAAAAAACACCATACCTTTTCAGTTGGCCTCCGTTCATATTTTCGCTTTTGGCGAACGGGAATTTCACCCAAGTCTGACATAGCTTGATGAGCAACCGCGCACGCGACGTCAAAGGCATTCTCCGCCGCAATATCGCCCTCCTCGCCCAAAAACCCCCCAATATCGCCCTCCTCGACATCGGTTATGGGCGGCACCACGAGCGGCCCAGATTCCTCCATAGTGGGCGGCACGCTGTGCAGCCCAGCCTCGCCTCCCTCCTCGGCCCCTGCTTCGCCTCCTTCCTCCGCCAGCCTCGCTTCCTCCACCGCGTCCCTTGCTTCAGCCGCCTCCTCCGCCGCGTCGCCACCCCTCTCCCCTAGCCTCGCCTCCTCCAACGCCTCGTCGCTGCTGCCCCCCGTCAAACATAGATTGGCCACCGACGCCGCCAACGTCGAATCGGCCGTCGATTCTGGTACATCGTCGCCGTCTCCGCCAAGAACTCCTGCCGCAGCCATCTGATTTTCCGTCCGTTCTTCCTCCGCCAAGAACTCCCATATGTCGTCAACCGAAAATTCGCCACCGGGATCCATTTTCGCTCTCGAACTCTGGAAATCGCGATCGGAGAAGACGACCCTGGGCGGCTTTTACTAACGCCGAGAAGACGACCCTGGGCGGCAAGATGTGCCGCCCACGTTTCAATTTCAAATTCGCCCTTTGGCGGGAAGCTGTGCCGCCCACAATTTTGGGTTTACACTTGGCGGCTTACCGTGCCGCCGAGTTTTAACCCGGTTTCCAAAAAACCATATTTTTAATTTTAAAATAAATAAATTAAATTACAAAATCGGGTTCTACAAAAACCTAAAAATCTGGGCGGCAATATGTGCCGCCCAGGTACAATTCGGGTTCATAAAAAACCGGTTTGTATGGGCGACATTAGGTGCCGCCCATGTGCAAACCGGGTTTTTGAAAGGGTATTCTGGGCGACATATAGAGTCGCCCAAGAGAAAGTACGCGGCTAAAAAAAATCGACTGCGCGATTTATCGGCCTTTATGAATCTGCATCCCGATCAACGGGCTTTTGAAACCTTCTATACTTGGATCAGGAAATTCTCTTCGTGTGATATTATCATCTTTTGATCGCTCTTTCGTGTTATCAGGGGCGGACCCACATAGGGACCAGTGTGGACACGGGCCCCACTGAAAAAAATAAAATAAAAAAATCGAACCCTACCTCCTTGTTACTCAGCCCGCCGTCTCCTCACTCGTTCGCATCTGAGTCATCTCTAATCTCTATCTCCTCTAATCTCTCTCTCTCCACAGCCCGCCGTCTGCCCGTCTCCTTGGCCCTTGTTGGTGAGTGGTCGGCTTCGGCGCTTCGCTGCTGCGGGACGACCGGACGAGGGCGCGCGACTTGCAGAGTTGCAGTGGTCCGGCACAGGCTGCACAGCACTTCGGCGCTTCATCTCCGTCTTCGCCTCTTCAGTCCGCCGCTTCATCTCCGTCTTCGCCTCTTCGGTCGGCCGTCGGCGAGATTGCGAGAAAGGTTTGGCTTCTGAGTTCTGCCTCTTCCCCAGTTCCCCTCACATTCAGAAATCAGAAGTTAGGGTTTTTGTTTAATTGTTTAGAGTAGTGATTGTGAATTTGTGATGGTCTGATGGATGATATTGGCCTGGAAATTTAGAACTGAATTTGTTGGATATTGGCTTGGAAATTTAGAACTGAATTTGTGCATTGTTGGATTTGTTGATAGTTGGCTTCAAATCCTTCAATTCAGTTTTCTATGAACAATGTAAAAGCCAAAATTAGAACTGAATTTGAATTTTGAACCAAATAATTGTTTGATTACATTCACTGTTGTTTGTAGTATTTTATTAATATTTGTAGTGTTTTATTAATGCAGTTATTTGACTGAATCTGAAGATTATTGATAATTTGATATCGAGCAATTTCAAAGGGTTTGTGATTTGAAATAACAGGTAACTATACAATCCTCATTGGTTTTATATTCAATTTAGGTAGAAAATGATTGATTATTCATGTTATATCTATATGTTGATTTAGTTATATTAAATTTAATTTTAGCCACGCGGGATTGTGCCCCCACAACGCGGAAATCCTGCGTCCGCCCCTGGTATGGTACCTAAATGTTGCTTTTGTCTTGAAGGTGTTTGGAAATGGACTACCGACGGAGAGGTGGTGGAGCTGAGCCGAGTAGTCGGGAGAGACAACCATATAAAAGAGCAGAGGTCTTCTGCAAATATTATCTTGAAAATAGTTGTATTGGTGAACTTTGCTCTTTTTTCATGAAAAAATATAGTATTTAATATCAGGATTGCTGAACTTTGTTGGACAGGGCGCATTGCTAATTTAACATTAACATATAGCTGATAATCAAGATGTTGGAATTAAAAAAATCACTATTTGAGGTTCTTATAGTTGCATAGTTTTGAATTAACGTCTTGCACTTGTCCCTTATGTTGTCTTGCAATCTCATTTATTGAGTGGGTGACTTCGACAAGTCTGTTCTTCCTAAAGAATTCTCAATACTCATAGCTGCGACATTACCATGTTTTTGTCCTGAAGTCTTCAGGAATTGTTTTGATCAAGTTACTAATTATTTTTCCAATTTCGATACAGGCATACTCAAATATGTCCGATGATGATGAATTGAGTGGGGATTTTCGTCTCCCTATAAACCAAAGGCCTACAGAGAACGTTGATTTGGATAATGTTGAACAAGCATCTTTGGACACTCAATTGACTTCATCAAATATAGGTTTCAGGCTTCTCCTGAAAATGGGGTGGAAAGGAAAGGGGCTTGGAAAAGATGAGCAAGGTAAGGTTGCTTATGCTTATGCAATATTCGGCATATCTCCAACGAGTTTATTATTTCATATCTTCAAGTTATTTTTTTCATGGTTCAATGTTTGTATGGAAGTAGAATCTACTTGAATTCTTCGTGGATAGGAAGTCTTAACTTAAGTAAAATAATAAAATTATTAAGGTCCTTTCTTTCTTTTGCTTGAGTTTTACCAAATCTTTTGGACATTAATTTGATCCTAGCTTCACGATAGGCAGTGAGCTTGTCGCTGCAGTTATTTTGTCAGGTCTTTGAAACTGCAATATGGCAAGTGTGGCAGATTAAGTGGTGATTAATTTGATCTTGGCCCAATTAGTCCCATGGGCCCTTGACTTATGGTCTTCGGTGTGCTGGGTAAATATCCAGTGGCCACCGATGAGGGGGCTAGGACTGGCGACCCTAGTGACCCGCCATTTTGGCATTTTTGTCCTGGGTTCGAACAACCTGAGTCACCTCGTGGTGGTTATTAACACTGTATCTTTCTAACATAATGATTATTGAGTGTAATCAGTGATTTTTCTGGTTTGTTTCCAGCAGCGGTGATTCAAAATTTACTCTTTTGCAGGAATAACTGAACCTATAAAGTCTGGAATTAGAGATCCTAAACTTGGCATCGGGAAGCAGGAAGAAGAAGACTATTACACATCAGGAGACAATATTCAGCGAAGAAAACTTGAAATCGAGGTGGAAGAAACTGAGGAAGTCGCAAAGAAGAGAGAGGTACTCCTATAACCTTCACACTATAGATAATTAAATTTACGAGCAAGTATAAAATGTTAAAGTGAGGTTGATACTTCTACTTTTTCTGAAACCTATATCTAATAGCAGAAGGCAGCATATTGCATATATGCATGTCTTTTGAGGGGAATGGTATATCATAAGCGAACATCAACTTTGGAAGATCTTGAGAATTTCGTGCAGTTTTTATTACCTGGTGGCTTCTACTGCCTGCTTCGTGCACATTATGAAAATCCAGGTAATGGCAGAGCGTGAGCAGAAGATTCAAACTGAGGTGAAAGAGATACGGAAAGTGTTTTTCTGTGAGCTCTGCAACAAGCAATATAAATTGGCTATGGAATTTGAAGCCCATTTGAGTTCTTATGATCACAATCACAGAAAGGTAATGGGTTGAAGTGCTCAGTATATCCATACTGAAAACTGTTATTTGGTTCTCCCTTAATCCGTAAAGGTTGTTAATGTCTTTGTTTATTGCTTACAGCGCTTTAAGGAAATGAGAGAAATGCATGGTACCAGTAACAGAGATGACCGGCAAAAGCGTGAACAACAACGTCAAGAGAGGGAAATGGCGAAGTTTGCCCAGATGTAAGTTCATGGATTTACTATACATCTCCTTATTTCATTTTAAGCGGAGTGATCAAATGTACTCGAATTTTTCATGTAGTGCTGATGCTCGCAAGCAACAACAACAGCAGCAGCAGGAACAAGAGGAATCTGGAAAGATTCCAGTGTCCAATGTAACAAGAACGGCTACAGCTCTTGCTGAAGGGGATCAAAGGAAGACATTAAAGTTTGGCTTTTCAGCAAAACCTGGTCCATCTAAGGTATTATCCATAAGAATCTATAATGCTTCCAAATTATTATTATTTTTGTGAAAAATGCTTTTGATTCGCTATTTGTAGCACGGTATCTATATGTAAAGTATCAACCCTGATATTTGGTTAAGCAAGATCTCTTTTGTTTGGGGTTTGTATAGAATTCTAAGATTCGTAGGATATTCATTTCCTGTAAGGCTATAACTGCTTGCTGAACTGAATAGAAGCATCTAATGTCAAAGAAATTAAGCAAGTCAATATATTAATGGACGATAGCATCTCTCTTTACAAATGAGCTCTCCTAGTCCTTGATCTAAATCTTCATAGCATTTTTTTGTGAGGTATGAATCTTTGGTTGATCAAAATCTTACAAAGTTTGTTCTTCCTCTGCTCTTCAGATTTCACTAGGCAGTGCTGCAAAGAAGCAAAAGGTGCCCGTGGCTTCAGTTTTTGGCAATGACAGTGACGAAGACCAGTGACGTGGAGCGTTACAGTTAGCACTGTGAAAAACTTTGAGGCTTTCGCAAGAAACATCTTAAATTTCCTTTTTTGTGCAATTGAGTTGTTATCATTTTAGTGATCTATCGTGTTCTTGCCTGAAATATGTTTATAACGATAACTATAACATTTACTATACACAGTCTACCCTTGAAACCTGGACATCAGAGGTCTGAGAAATGGCATGTGATTTTTCTTCATGTTATGCTGCACAAACAATGCATAGTGCAGCTACATATGATTAATATAGTAGTGGTTGATTGCTTAAATATAGAGATGGTGTTTGATGATTTATCAAAATTTAAGTCAAGTATTCGACGGGTAACAAGAAAATTAACCCTTATACGAGTTTTAGGACTTTCTTGCCACTTCAAATTACCAAGTCACCGAGGGATGACAAATGGGATTCATTGCAGCCGGCTAAGGATCTTCAGTTGGGCCTGTCTAGCCCAATAACGCAAGTAGAATTTAGGCTTCTGTTGCTAATGATCAAGGCCCAATTGTCCCAATACATACCTACTTCTACTGGTTGCTACCCGCTGAATTTTCTCCCTCCACTCTGCCTCGGCGACGTCCATGGTCGATCTTTAGTCGTTACAATTCCTTCTGAGTTCTGTCGCTGAAATCGAAGCCCGTGCTTCTCACGGGCTTTATATATATATATATGTAGTGTCACGATTTAAATTTGAGTTTCTAATATATGAATTATTGTTTCATGTTTTATCTTAAACGATATATTGTTTGATATGTATTTAAATATAATATCTATGTCTTGACAAAAAATATAATATCTAAGTATTTTAGGTATAAAATGCTATGATTGTACGAAGTACAATTTTATTTATTAATTTTGGTCAGAAGTTCAATTTAAATTTTGAATTAAGGTGGTATAAATGAGATATTAGGTTGCTTACGATATAAATAATCATTTATTAGGTCGCTCGTTATAACCAACATCGTCAATTTTAAGTGTCTTGTTGGTATAAATATTAGGTTGCTTACGCTATAAATAAATATTTATTTTATATGAATTTTATTATATATAAGAATTTATTTATTTTATTTATTTTTAAAAATTAATTCGGGCTTTCGGGCGGGCTATCCGGGCTAAATGGGATATTATCAGTGACCGTATACCGCCCATATAAACGGGCGGGGCGGGCTATCCGGGCAAAATGGGCTAAATATAATAACCATATCCGCCCATTTATACCGGGCGGACCAGGCGAGCGGGTCGGCCCGCGTTTGCTTAGGTCTAGGTGTTGCCCACTATCTCTCAAGCTTCACTATATGGTTTTCTAAAGCTAATTTCCATGTAGAAGAATGAGATGATGGATGCCCAGAGCAAATGAACGGAATACCACCGTTTTCGCCCTTTTATAGATGAAAATGTTACTTGGAAAGTGAAGTCATTTTGACATATAACCGTTTAGACATTTTGACTATAATTTGTTTTCAACCATTCACTGTGTACTAAATACGGGAGTTACGTGTAGTAATTGGATAATATTAAAATATGAGTAAATGAGAGCAAAATATAACGTATACAGTATGTAGTAACTATCACTAATTGAGATTTAGGTTAAAAAATGAGTCATAACCTAAAGAGTAGTCTGTACATTGAGGGAAGATTTAGCTGAAAAAAGTGTGTGAGGGGAGGGAATAATTACTTATAAATAGTGCTCATTTTTATATATACACATAATTATGCTATGGTATATTAAAATAAACGAAGAAAAATTAATTACTTAAATTACAAAGTAGCCTATAATTATACTTATGTATTTTATATTGGTTTATAAACCCTATAGTAAAAACCGATCGGAAAATCTAACATATTATATACTAAGGGTGATAAACTAATCTTACAAGCAAACTATAACTTTAGGCCTATTTAAGCCTTTGACTTTGTCTTTAAAAGTTAGCATTCAATGACCTAGAATGCTAACTTTTAAATATATATATATATAGATATAGATATAGATGGTTGTTTTTCATGCTTAATAGAAATATAAATTGAACTATGTTGAAAATTTAACGTGAAGATATAAGAGTTATACAACGATATGAAAATGGGGACTTTTTAAATGATTAATATGTAGTAATTGTATATAATTGTGAATAAAAAACTTTGTATATTATATAGACGATTATAGATTATTAATATAATTGTTAATATATGAAATTGTCAATTTAGTACTTTTTGGATTTGAGAAATTGTTTAAATTTTGTGCTAAATAAATAAGGCATGAAATGAAGAAAAAAAAAACTAATTCATCTTTAAAAGTTAGCATTCAATGACCTAGAATGCTAACTTTTAAATATATATAGATAGATGGTTGTTTTTCATGCTTAATAGAAATATAAATTGAACTATGTTAAAAACTTAACGTGAAGATATAAGAGTTATACAACGATATGAAAATGAGGACCTTTTAATTGATTAATATGTAGTAATTTTACATAATTGTGAATCAAAAACTTTGTTTTTTATATAGAAGATTATAGATTATTAATATAATTATCAATATATGAAATTGTCACTTTAGTACTTTTTGGATTTGAGAAATTGTTTAAATTTTGGGATAAATAAATAAGAGATGCAATGAAAAAAAAAACTAATTCATCTTTAAAAGTTAGCATTCAATGACCTAGAATGCTAACTTTTAAATATATATATAGATGGTTGTTTTTCATGCTTAATAGAAATATAAATTGAACTATGTTGAAAATTTAACGTGAAGATATAAGAGTTATATATGAAAATGAAAACTTTTTAATTGATTAATATGTAATAATTGTATATAATTTTGAATCAAAACTTTTTATATTATATAGAAGATTATAGATTATCAATATAATTGTTAATATATGAAATTGTCACTTTAGTACTTTTTGGATTTGAAAAATTGTTTAAATTTTGGGCAAAATAAATAAAGCATGAAATGAAAAAATATCTAATTCATCTTTAAAAGTTAGCATTGAATGACCTAAAATGCTAACTTTTAAATATATATAGATTACAGTATTAAAAAACTTGGAGATTGATTACATTATACTTGATTAGTGAAGTTTAAAAATAGGAAATAGGGATTTCTCATTTCATAACATTACATAATTAAATAACTTCTCCAAGTTCTGTTGCTTAACTTTCTTTTTCAAGTTGCAAGAAGTAGGGTAGGGATGACAAATTGATAATGGTCACTGGTCAGGTCATCCATCCGAAGTCCGAACTTCTATCTGTGAATTGGTGATAATGTTGATTTGGGATATGACTCATACTAGTCCACGACAGAAGCAAAAAAAAACAAAGTCTTGAAAATTAATTGGTATTTGGCATACTACAGAAGCAAAAAAGAGCGAAAAACCGCGCACGCCTTTTTTTTTTCGCCTCGCACTCTCCTATGGGCGGCACTCATTGCCGTCCAGAAAACCCGAGTTTCTTGGGCGGCACGAATTGCCGCTCATGATGGGCTCAGTTTTGGGTATATTTTTAAAAATAAATTAAAATGTGTTTTAAAAAACCGGTTCATTGAAACCGGGGTTGTGGGCGGCAACAAGTGTCGTCCAAGAAACTGGTTCAGTGAACCGGGTTTTTTGGGGGGACAGGGTTCATGGACGGCAAGACGTGCCGCCCAGTTTACTTTAAAAAGAGAGTCCTGGACGGCACTACGTGCCGCCCAATTCACTCCCAACGGTAAATGTGGGCTGCACATAGGGCCGTCCAGGACAGGTGTAGCCGTCAATATATATTGGGGAGGCCGGTATTGTATTGTATCAAAATCTTGAAACTCCTTTTCATAAAAAATGTCGTCGTCAAGCGATTCTGGATGGAGGGGGTTGTCGGAGTCGTCTTCGAGCGTGCACACATCTGTAGATGATGAGGGTGATTTGCAGGCGCCAATTTCTCCCGAGTACTTCAAGGTATGTAATATTGTAATTTTTATTGTATAAAATAATTAGATCTTAAATGTACTTAGTCTTTGAACTGTTTTGAAATATGTTTAATTTTTTGATATTAGTTTGTAGAAATTTAATTATTAATTAGTCTCTAATGTAATAATTTTTGTATATAAATAGGGTGATTCTAGTGATGATGAATTTATAGCAATCGACTTCTCATCCCATTTTACTACTACTGAGATATTTCCTAGTAAGGAAGGATTGAGAGATTGGGTGCAAAGGGTAGGTTTTAGTCTTTTTATGGTGATCACTACTAAATCATCAAAGCCTAAAAAGATTATATTTCATTGTGAGAGATCCGGGTTACCTAGGTCCGGCAAGAAGAAGGTGTTAGTCGATGGTAAAAAGGTCAGCCCGATACGAGTGAATAAAACTAGGTCAAAAAAGAAGAGTTGTCCCTTTTTGCTGCATGGTACTTTTAGGGAATGAAATGCTATTAGAGATCCTGGGTGGACCATATCGGTTGTTAGTGGATCCCATAACCATATGCTTTCGAGCACCTTGATCGGCCATGCATTTGCTTCCCGACTTACGAAGGAGCAGCGTAGGAAAGTGATGATTGATACTGCGGCGGGTGCAAGACCCAATGTTATTTCTACACAGCTTAGGAATGAATATACGGGTTCAACGATTTCGAGGAAGCAGGTGTACACTGTTAGGGCTAAGGAGAGGTTGAAATCTCTGGGCAATCTGAATGTGACACAATGGTCATTGGGATATTTGAATGAGAAAGGCTATTTGTTGGACACTGCTACTAAGACGAGCGAAGATGGGAAGGAGGTTTTGGCGTGCTTGTTTATTTCTCATCCAGACGCTCGACATTTGTTGTGCATGTTCCTTAATGTCGTCATCATGGATTCGACATACAAAACCAACAAGTAAACCTTACTCTTTTTTGTATTATGTATAGATAATGGTATTTTCTGCGTGTTTAAAGTATTTTTTGTGTTGCATTTATAGGTACGGTATGCCTCTATTCCAGATTGTTGGGTTTACTTGCACCAACTACACATATTGCATTGCTCTTGTGTTCATGGAAAGGGAGACGACAAACCACTATGCATGGGCGCTGAGACGATTGAAGTGGTTGTACGGGGAGAAAAATCACGTATGCATCATGTCTGATCGAGAGCTAGGACTGATCAAGGCTGCCAAACTGGTGTTTCCGAAGGTTCGTCATCACTTGTGTCAGGTCCATGTAGACCGTAATGTGAAGGCATATGCTAAGACGATGAAGATTGACGAGAAGAAATTCTCGGGAAGTGTTCGTCGGGTGATGAGGTCTCACACAAAGGGGGAGTACAGAGAGCGGCTTGCTCACTTTAAGGAGATATGGAGTGAAGGCTTGGTGAGATATGTGGAGCAAACTTGGTTTAATGAGCATAAGAAGAAGTTGGTTGCGGCATGGTGTGATGATGTTCTCCATTTTGCCACAAGAACATCAAACAGGTAACTTTCATACAAATATTTGCAATCAAATTGGGTTATAAAATTGATTTAGTTAATTGTATACGAATATATTATTGTCAGGGTTGAGGGTCAGCATTCTATGCTTAAGGACATGATTGAGACATCCGTCGGAGGGTTCGACATAATTGTGCAGCACATCGATAACATGTTTGTTGATCAGCATCGGAAGATCCGATTTGAGATGACCAAGAACTGCACTGCCTTTCCCATGGAGATAGTGAATGACCCTGAGTGGGTTAAGGTGTTCTTTAAGCGCATCCTTGAAAAGTGCTCTGAAAAATGCCTGAGAATGTTGTATGCCCAAGCTGTGTTAGCAAAGGAGGGAAAAATTGGGAACAAATGTGATGATTTTTGGTGGAGGTCCACACTAGGGCTGCCTTGCCCACACACAATTAAGGTCTACGTGGAGACGGGTTACCCGTTAGTGCCTGAAGAGGTTGATATTTTCTGGAAGCAGATCCGGTGGGAAGGGGTGGATGCTAAGGATCTTGATGTCGATGATGGTGTTTCACTGACAGCAGACAATGTCACGGTGGATGACTTCGTTGAAGAGTACTTATGTGGGACAGTTGAGGGATTTGATTTGAAGAAGATGGCGGAAAAGTGGCGTGAGTCAAAGGACCCTACATCGTGCGATATTCAAGACCCGCCACGTGGTGAGACCAAGAAGGGGAGGCCTAGGATGAATGCGAGAAAGACCGGTACCAAGAGGAAAATGGGTTGGGACGAGCATGTGGATGCAAAAATGAAGAAGATGAAGGAGAAGCAGAAGATGAAGATGGAGGGTGAGGAGCTGGGAGTGGATGAGGAGGATGAACTTGCAGAGAAAGAGACGGCCAATGTGAAATCGTATGTGGGATCAAAGGGATCGAAAGGATGCCCTTCTAGCGGACGACCTCACAGTGGAGTTTCAACAGCAAAGGGGAGTGCCACTAAACCTGCAAAGCCGAAATCTGCTTCAAGCAAGTCCAAGTCGGCTTCAAACAAGCCGGTCAAGTATCTCGGCTTCAACTGGGGACACGAGAATATTGATCATTTCATGCTCGCCTACATTTCTAGAGTTCAAAATGTCAAAGGTGATGGTCATTGTGGGTTCCGTTCTCTTGCCGTTTTGCTGTGTCGCCAAGAAGACGAGTACATTGATGTCCGGTTAGGGCTTTCGAAGCACGTCCAGGCACATGGAGCCAACTACGTAGCGATGCTTGCGGAGGAAGCGTTGACGTTGGAAGAATTTGTTAGGAAATTGAATTATATTCCTTCACCGTGCACGGCAAACTTCTAGTGTGTAATGCCTATTACTGGGTTGGCGTTTGCCACGGAACACCAAGTGGTTATTGTTGTCTTATCATGGTTCGGACCGCACACATGTCTTCCATTGTGGGCCCCCCCGGGTGCCGAGCTTCCGACAAAGGTTTATGCGATAACACATGTAGGCAGGATAGACCATTACGTATCGGTACGTGGAGTCATACTCTCTCGTATTTACTTATTCTTTCATAATTTTTTTTTATAACTGTATTGTTTACGTGTACAGATTTGGCTTGTTAATGACCATTGTCCCATTCCACCGCCTCCAAGACAGTGGCACATTTACAAGGATCCAAGTGTTGATGGATGTGATAGTCATGAGCGCTTTAAGGATAGGTTCAAGAATTATGTAGAGGAGCGAGCATATCATGGGCGACCTGACATACTTACCTAGGTTTTTTGGATTGTAATCGACTTTATATATGATATTGTATTTCCTTTTGTGTGAAAGTTTGATTGAGATTGATCGTATATTGTGTTTTGAATCATTTGTTTTTTCAAATTGAAAAAAATTGGGAAAATACGATACGCGACAACAATATTACTAATCATTAACAAAAACACGTTCACGAAAACATTAAAGCGTACACTAGTTGTGGGCGGGTGCGTATTAATAGGGTAAAAAAGCTGGCTAGGCGGCTCACAGTGCCGCCCAAAGGGTCTAGAATCTCACAAGTACCCTTCTGGGCGGCACTGTGTGCCGCCCAGTAGGGTTCACTGGGCGGCATGTGCCGCCCAGAAGGGTACTTGTGAGATTCTGGACCCTTTGGGCGACACTGTGAGCCGCCTAGCCAGTTTTTTTACTATATATAAGGAGAACTTCTGTTGATAGATTCATGACATTCGTAGGAAACCAAACACTACAACAAATAATGGCATCTTCCTCTGAATCATCAACAAACCCCCCACATCGGCTATGCGAGTGTAATTTGAAAGCCGTTGTCCGTACTTGGGATTTGCAGTGGAACTACGGGCGATATGATATGCCGCGAACTTTTACCAGAGACTATCCTAATTTCTTCAAACGCAACTAGGCGATGTCATTTATATGCGAGTCAAGCGTCCTAGGACGAACCTCCTTGGGCCATGGCGTACATGCTGATCTGCTCTTTTTTCCTCGCTGCAGCACAGATAAAAACATGGGATCTTCAAATTTCGGTATTTGTAGGATTTCAAGTTTTTCTGTGATGCAACTAGGAGAAAGATCATATCAGCATGAACGCCGTGGTCCTAGGAGGTTCATCCCTGGGCTCTTGATTCGGTCAAGATGATAATGGCCACAGGGCAAGAGTTGTGTATGTCATTTGTTCCAGTGTGTATGTATTTTTTGTAGTGTGTAAGCCATCAGTGAATGTATATGTGTTTTTAGAATTTGTATGTGTTTTTAGTATGTGTATGTATTTTAAGAATATGCATGTGTTTTTTTGAAATAACGGACGAAAATCCAAAAATCCAATAAACAAAGAACTCAAACTAGAAACGACGGAACAAATATCTAAAAACAACCAATAAAGCCAAAAGTCAAATTAGAAACGACGGAACAAATATCTAAATACAACCAATAAAGCCAAAAGTCATACTAGGAATTACTGGAATGTCAATCCCAATGTGAAATCGAATAAACACAAAAGTCAAAAGTCATACTACAAACTCTCCGTCTCACTATCCGATGACTCATCTAAATGTGGAGTAGAATCACTAGCCAAGGACACACCTACACCCGAATCCACGCCCGGTGCCCATACTGGAGGAACCATCGGCGTCGGCTGAGACGCTGTCTGCCGAGCTGATGCCTGCTGAGCTGTTGCACGCTCTTCCGCCATCCTAGATGATTCGGCTCTATCAAATATAGTAGAGTCTGCACTATATGCATGGGAAGGCATCTGTGAAGCCCGTACAAGCGGTGGAGCTACAGGAATGACGTCACTGAAAAGGATGTCATGCATATGCTGAAAGTGCTCCCTACACCCTAAACAACCTCCAGACATAAGCTCCTGAAGATAGGCCTTGCTCATCGCCACACGCTGCAAATGAAAACAAACATTTTAATTTAAAAACATAGACTTTCATAAAATAATTTAGAAGAATAAAATGGGACAAAAAACATACCCTTTGCAAGTTGATAGCCGGAGGTGGTCCTCTACTGATACAAGGATGCACTGGTGCACTCGGACTCACGTAAGGATGCGACACCTGTAGATACCAGTCCAGGTACGTGTCGTGGACATCCCAAGACATCGTCGCAGGAGGACTCGTCAAGATGTGGGGGCAAAGATGATGCTCAAGCTGGTCCCACCTGTGCCAACGCGGGTCAAAGTGCAACTGGTATCGCCTCGTCCCCCTGAAATCATGAGGACGCACTGCAACCAGAGGCTCTATGATATCCATCGGCATGCTCTGTCGATAACCGAACTGGCGTGTAAGCCGATCTGGCATGTATGGCTCCTCTACACCGAGAAAACGAATAGTCCCTCGATAAGTGGAGGACCTATGGGCACCTCGAAAATCAAGACCCTCGTACGGCATCCACTGTATCTGCAATTAACAAAACACGATGGAACATAAATTAATTCATTAAGCTATCTTACTGTAAATTAAAATTGAAAAAGAATACGTACATCTTCTGGCCTATACTCGTCCAGAATTCGTCTGTAGTGTGACTGGTCACGGAGGGACCGGAGAGGTGTCCGGCCAATGCAGTATCGTCTAGCGCGTCGGAGGTCGTCGTCCGCACCTTCCTTGAGGTTAGGGTTGCCCGAGAAGTATACGAAGTACGTCCAAATCCAAACCTGCGTACAGAGAAAGACAACCATTATTAAAAACAATTCAATAATGTATATTAATAATTTAAATTATAAGTTAACTATATTAAAGGCCTATCTCCAAAAGACGTGCGCAGCCGGCAAACTGTGCAGCTCCGCGCCGAGAACCCTCTCTGAGGTTCCTATAAAGGAGAGCCAGAATCCCAGTACCCTAAGCAGTATGAACGACACGCTCCCAGTCCACAAAAAGAGGTAGCAGTGTTGTCTTCAGCTCGTTCGTTGACTTGTCAACGAAGATGCTAGCCGACATGACGTGCCATAAGAAACCGGCTGCTATATCCTCTGGGTAGGCACCCTCCTCAATCATCCTCATCACATGCCTCCCAAGCTGGAATTGCTTGACCCAACCCTTCCTAAGGTCGCGGACCATGTCAGCATCATCCTCATCAAAGTTGTAGTCCGAATCTATCCCAAACAAATAGCCGAACAAAGCCTCACACTCCGCCAGCTCGCTATCATGACCGGTCCATGGTGACGTCACCTCAAATCCCTCGATCGGCAGCCCTAAAATCATCAACACGCCATGTAGAGTAGGAGCTATCTCGCCCCAGGGAAAGTGGAAGGTGTTCGTCTCTGGATGCCATCTCTCAACGAATGCTGAAATGAGGTTGTGATCAGCATTGCCGAACTGCAAATCAAGTAAACCGGTCAACCCCGTCTGCTGCGCAATCCAAAACCAGGACCCCTCCACAGGGACCCCTCTAGGAATACGATCCCTCCAAAATGCAAACTGCGTAGGGCGTGTCTGGACCCTCAAACTCCTAACAACGTCCTCGGGTGGGTCCAACGACGCCTTCCTCCATATCAGCTCTGCAATGTGCGTATCAAAGTTCCTCAACAAAGAAGGAAGCTGCTCAGCTGGCTCATGCGGAGATGGGGCATGTGTGGCTGGCTCAGACTGAGACGGGGCCTGCTGAGATGGCTCATGATGTGGAGATGGGGCATGCTGAGATGGAGATGGACCATACTGAGTCTCCTGATGTGGCTCAATCGGAGATAGGGCCTGTGTGGCTGGCTAAGGCTGAGACGGAGCCTGCTGAGATGGCTCATGATGTGGAGATGGGGCATGCTGAGATGGAGATGGGCCATACTGAGTCTCCTGATGTGGCTCAATCGGAGATAGGGCCTGTGTGGCTGGCTCAGGCTGAGACGGGGCCTGCTGAGATGCCTCACGTGGAGATGGGGCATGGTGCTCATGTGACTCCTCCAGAGGTAGCCGCTGTTGAGGTGAGTCATCAAGATATGGGTCCTCCTGATGTGACTGCTGAGGTGGGTCCTCCATAATCACGTCCTCATCTGAGCGGACGGGACCAACATCGTCCTCACTAGCGCCCTCACTATCGGCCTCAATATGGCCCTGCGATACACCGCCAACCCTCCTCTTGCGAGCAGATGCAGTAGTAGGGAGACTATCTCGATCGGACCGTGCGATCTTACCCAAAACTTCCTATTTTTCCATAAAAAATATAGAAAATTGTTTTCTTACAAACAAAATCAATATACTAAAATTTGCATTACAATGACATATTTAATATTACAGTATAATTGAGCTTATTACCTATACTATTTTTTATAATGATTAAATACAATAAAAACCAAATTTACAAATATAACTATATTCATTTTACCCACTATAACATATTTACATATGCCCAAATATTGTTTTCTTACAAACAAAATCAATATATTAAAATTTTCATTACAATGATATATTTAATATTATTTAACAGTATAATTGAGCCTATTACCTATACTATTTTTTATAAGATAATGATTAAATAATCTAAAATCCAAGTATATAAATCTACAAGTGCAGTAACAATTTAATTAAATAAATTAGATTTAACGATTACAAATTTAAAAAACATCATACCTTTTCAGTTGGCCTCCGTTCATATTTTTGCTTTTGGTGAACGGGAATTTCACCCAAGTCTAACATAGCCTGCTGAGCAACCGCGCACGCGACGTCGAAGGCATTCTCCGCCGCGATGTCGCCCTCCTCGCCCAAAAAAGCCCCGATATCGCCCTCCTCGCCCTCGGTCCTGGGCGGCACCACGTGCAGCCCAGATTCCCCCATAGTGGGCGGCACGTAGTGCAGCCCAGCCTCGCCTCCCTCCTCGGCCTCGCCCAGCCTCGCTTCGCCTCCTTCCTCCGCCAGCCTCGCTTCCTCCGCCGCGTCGCTACCCCTCTCCCCCAGCCTCGCTTCCGCCGCCTCCTCCGCCGCCTCGTCGCTGCCCCCCGTGAAACAGAGATTGGCCGCCGCCGCCGCCACCGTCGAATCTGCCGTCGATTCTAGTACATCGCCGCCGTCTCCGCCAAGAACTCCCGCCGCCGCCATCTGATGGTCCCTCGGTTCTTCCTCCGCCAAGAACTCCCATATGTCGTCAACCGAATAATCGCCGCCGGGATCCATTTTCGCTCTCGAACTCTACAAATCGCTCTCGGAGAAGACGACCCTAGGCGGCATTTAATAACGCCGAAGTTTCAATTTTTGGGTGGTTTGCACATGGGCGGCAATAGTTGCCGCCCAAGTTTCAATTTCAAATTCGCCATTGGGCGGCATGTTTTGCCGCCCAGAATTTTGGGTTTAGACTCGGCGGCTTTCAGTGCCGCCGAATTTTAACCCGGTTTCCAGCAAATCCCTTTTTAATTTTTAAAATAAATAAATTAAATTTCAAAACCGGGTTCTACAAAACCAAAAACACTGGGCGGCAATACGTGCCGCCCAGGTCCAAATCGGGTTATAAAAAAACCGGTTTGCATGGGCTGCACCTAATGCCGCCCAGGTGCAAATCGGTTTTTTGGAAGGGTTTTCTGGGCGGCTCTACGTGCCGCCCAGAGGAGAGTACGAGGCGAAAAAAATCGGCGTGCGCGGTTTATCGGCCAAAAAAAACAAGGGGTCGTTTGCTTCTGTATCGGAATTGGTTTGGGAATGGGTCAAACTGATTGGTATTTGGGAGATGTAAGTATGAGAACGAGATTGATTTGGGATATGACTCATACTAGTCCACGACACTATATTTCATATCCATAAAAAAATAAAAGTATGACGTAAATTTAATTTTATTCTCTCTTTCATCTTTCCAAAATTATATCAAACACAAAGTCTTGAAAATTAATTTACGATTTTTCTAACGTTAAGCACCTTATGGAAAGATTTTGTAAAATTATATTATTTAGGAATTTTAATATTTTTTAAAAAGGGTTTAAAGTTTAAACATTCCTCTTTAGCGTGTACCTTAAACAAGTAACCCCCATTTCAAACAAACAAAAACCCATATTCGAACTCCAAATCGATTTTGCTCAAAATTGATCCAAAAATTGAATTTTTTAAACAATTTTCATCATTACTTACTACTTTATATGTGTAATTTCAATAAATTTATATAAAAAATTGATTTCAAAATTTACAAACTCATAAATCCTAAAATTTGAAAATTCTAACACAAATAAGGATGGATATAGAGAAGATAATGCATTTTCTTACTGAAGGATTTATGTGCAAATTGGATAAAGTTGTGTTTTTAAGTATTTTATTAGAATCATGCATAAAAAAATCCTAAATAAAATTTAATTTAATTATTAATTTTGATGAATATCTTGGTACAAAAGTGGTGAAAATCGAAAATATTATTCACAGCGAAAAATGATAAATATATAAGAGAAAAACGAAGAACATACATGTATAAAGAACTGATGAACATCTAGCTACAAAAGTAGTAAATATTTGGACATGAAAGTAGTGAACATCGAAATTATGTTACAACGAGGCACACACGAATTCCCCCTCCCCAAAAAATGTGTCTTTTAATGAAAGTCTAATCTATACTCTTCTTTTTCTAAAATCTAACTGTCCTAAATAATTCTCATTTATTTTTAAAATAATATTCTCATTTAATCCCTTCTGTATATATATTCTATTGTTTTTCAAGCTAACTTGTATAATATGAATTCTAATATCGCAAGCGAATACGTTATATAAATCCAACATGCATTCCATAATAATTCTTGTGTTTCTAGTTACTTCATCTCTCTCAATACTCTCATTGATTGAAGCCAGAATTTATGAGAGTATTGAGAGAGATGGAGTAATTAGAAACTAGACATGTACAAAAGCGGGTCAGCCCGCCCGTATACCCGATTCGCCCAACATAAATGGGCGGATATGGTTATTATATTTAGTCCATTTTATCTGGATAGTCCAGTCCGTCCGTATAAACAGGCCGGATTCAATCACTGATAATATCCATTTAGTCCGGATAGTCCGCCCGGAAATCCGAATTAATTTTTAAAAATAAATAAATATATTTTTATATCAAATAAAATTCATAAAATTATATATACAAATAAATAAGTATTTAAACCCTAAACAAACCTAATTCTCGTCACCATTATTTTCTACTTTCTAGAGTAGCGCCACTTATGATGAGTTTGAGGACGAAGAAAATTCAACTAAGGTGTGATTGTGTGATGTATGTACTACGATTGAGGCAACAAAAAGAGACAGTCAACTATGTTTTCTTTTGAAATTTGCTTAATTGTGTAATGTTGTGTTATTTTGTGGGGAATTTGTTATGACAAGTTTGTAACAATAACTATGTCCACCATTTGTAACAAAAAGATATTTTTTTATGGGTATTGTGCGTTAAATTATATTTGCTATGTTTCGTTTTTTGACAGGTTTGTCTTGTCTCGTGGGCTATATAGGACCCGCGGGCTACCCGGATACGGATGTCCGAGCGGATCCGAAAAAACTCCCTAGCCCGTTTCTTTGGCTTGTCCGAATTCGGCCCGCCCATCCGGACATGATTTTTGTCCAAAGCCCGCCCCGAATCCGGGTTTGATTAATAGTAATTGAAAATGCACGCATGTGGCTGAATGAAGAAAAATAAAGGATGGTATGATAGATAGTGAATGGAAAATTGGATTTAAGAGATTGAGGGTGGCTTCGTTTTTTTTTATTAATTAGTTAATTCAATTAACTTCAAATCAGTTTAAAAGTCTGTAAATCCGACAATTTCAACCTCCGACGAGAAGTACATTTCAAATATTTAATCACGATTACTTTTTGGCGCATATGCATTTTTGTCGTTTAGCGCATAGGGCTCGAGCGTAACGTGTGGTCCCTTACCACACGTTACGTGTGACAGTGATCCACACGTAACATGTGGGCTCATTTCACACGTTACGTGTGGTTTGTACTCACACGTTACGTGTGGTGTTATAGTGTATATTATATTGTATGATTATATTATACTTTAGGGTATTTGTGTATGTCATATTATTGTATTTTTTTAGTATTTATTTGTGGTTTAATGTTGAATTATTAATTATTTATATATATTATAATGTTATGTGTATGAATGTTGTATCATATTATTGTTTATTTGTAGTATTCATTTGTTTATCTAAAAACCCTAAAAAAAACACCCCAAAATAATCAACATAGAAGATAGAATAGAATTGTTCATTACGTTGGATGACTACAACCACATTTAGCTCACAATACAAGAAATAATACAAGTTCTTCATAAACTTAGAAAACCTAGCACAAAATAAATGACATCGCCTAGTTGCGTTTGAAGAAATTAGGATAGTTTCTGGTAAAACTTCGCGACATATCATGTCTCTGCTTTGATAAAATTGTTTGCTCCCTACAAAGGTTGATAGTACGTAAACAACATTACACAATAGATACGACATCAAGGCAGTATACGATGTACATCATTATATTGTTTGAGATTATACCTACGCATCTTATCCAGATCTTGTAAAAGTTCTTGATTTTGCTTAACAAGATCTTGATTCTCCTTAACAAGATCTTGTTTTTCCCGCCATTGTTGTCGAATAACCGCGTGTGCCCTGTCCTCGTACATAGAATCAATATTCTTCCTGTATAAACACCCCAGTCTTGGGCATCCCCAATACCTCCTTCCGTAGTTCCACTGCAAATCCCAAGTACGGACAATGGTTTTCAAATTACACTCGCATTGTGGAGCACTTATTTGTTGATGGTGCCTATTTGGGTTTGATGATGATTCAGATGAAGATGTCATTATTTGTTGTAGTGTTTGGTTTCCTACAAATCCATTAATATGAAAAGGCCAATTAGGGTTACTAAATCGAAAGAAACTGAAAGAAGAAGTTTACCCACAAATGAATCTTCAAGCCCCACATGTGTTGGACTTGTTGTAGTGAACAAACAACCCTAATGCATCTTAAATCAAAAGAAACTGGAAGAAGAAGCTTACCCACAAATGAATATTCAAAACCCGCTTGTGTTGGACTTGTTGTAGTGAACAAACAACCCTAATGCCTCTTATATAGTGAAATGATATGTGTTTGACAGCTAATCTATAGCTATATACAACTGTATACAGTTGTAGTATATATAATGACCTCAACCACTAGCATTAAAGACCTCAACCACTCTTACCCTAATAACCCTAAACCCTAGACCCTAAACCATAAACCTCAACCACTCTCACAAACAATGTAACTCGCATACCCAAATTCACCCTTATTAATTAAAGATAAACCCTAAACCCTAAATCCTAAACCGTAAAATCTAACCCTAACCCTAAACCCTAAGCCTAAGCCTAACCCTAACCTCATTAGCCTAAACGCTACCCCAATACCATAACCCTAAACCCCCAAACACTAACGAAACCCTAAACCCTACCCTACCTACGCCTAAACCCTATGCTACACGTTACGTGTGGAAGAGGCTCACACGTAACGTGCCAAGCTTCCAAACTCGTTACGTTTGCAATGGGTTGACCCGTAACGTGTGGTGCAGTCTGTAAAAAAAACGCATTGAATTAACCGTCTTGTCCCCACCTAACTGTAATAATGACCCATCTTCTTCTCGGCTAACACCCATTTCGAGCCTAAACCCTCATTTGAAACACTCACAAATTCTTGTTTTGCACTCTCAATATTTGTAAAAAAAATGGACAATCCGAACAACAACGAGTATTGGAGCAACAATGGGGAAGATATTGATATACCGAACGAGGTAAATTCTATTACGTAACCCTAAAGTTCTCTTTTTGTTGTTGTTTTGAGCATGTTTAAAGTTTTTAGCTTGATGGTTAGGATTTTGAGAGCTATGATAGTTGTTGTTTAGGGTGTTAGACATGATATTTATTGTTTAATATTAAGGATCTCATTTTATTATTTAAGGGATTAGAAACAAAGATTGAGCATTGTTTAGGGTTTATGGTTGCAAAGTTGTTGTTACATTGAAGAACACACGTTACGGGTGAATAGTGTTCATACGTTACGTGTGGATGTCTTCCACACATAACGTGTGAAAGACTCCCACACGTTACGTGTGAAATCACCACCAGAAACCAGTGTCATTCTGTAATATGGCACAGTTTGTCACTAACAGTGCCATTTTATAATTAGTGCACTATACTGATGAGATGATTTCATGTGTATGCAGACGAACTATTATTTATATGAGGGGTTAAACAATATCTCCCTCAATGACTGGAGCACCCCGGAGAAGACATTTCCAGTTTGGGAAATGCCTCAAAAGCTTCAGAATTGGAACACGTTTCCTCCAAAAGCATCTTCATCTTATGCTACCCCACAGTTTTGCTTTCCATCACTACACACACAGCCTCAGTTTAGTGTACCACCGGAGGAGGATGTTTATGTCTCTGCGGATTATTCGAGCTTCTTTACAACGGATAAAATCTGTGAGTCTAGAGAAGAAGCATTTTTGTGGGCGCGGGAGAAGGCTATGTGTAAACACTTCTGCATCAAAAAGTGGAGGAATAAACCTTCCACCCCTTCGACCCTTGGGGGGACTTGGTTACCGTGTGATAGGCATGGACAAAACGTGCCTAAAGGAGCTGACCAAGTGAGAGACATCACAAGGTCGAAGAAGTGTGGGTGTCCTTTCATGTTGAGGCTGAAAGAAGGGCCGAAGGGATTGTGGAGGATCAATGTACAACATGGAACTCACAATCATGTCATAGCAGATAATTTGTATGGTAGTGCACTAGCTGGGCGACCAAACGCTGAAGAGAAGGAGATTATTAGGGTGATGACGTTCAACCATTGCAAGCCGCAAAAGATTCATACTACAATCCATTCGTCCCCTGGCAATTTGACCAAGATGAAGCAAGTATACAACATAATGCATGAGATAAGAAAGAAGGGCATGGAAGGAAGAACAGTTATGCAACAGTTCTTCTATGAGTGCAATGAGAAGGGATATTTCATGGAGCATAGATTCAACAAGGAGACCAACAAGATAACGGATATCTTCTTCGCAAGCCAGGATCAGTTGTCGTTGCTGAAGGCATTTCCGTACATTGTGCTGCTGGACTCTACATATGCAACTAACTGGTTAGTAACATACATATGTATTATACTCTTCATTTGTTCATGTCAAGGGTAGGATGCCATAATATTTTATATATGATTATGTGTGCAGCTATAATTTGCCCTTCCTTGAAATTGTCGGCATCACATCTGTTTGGAAAAACTATAATATTGTCGGGGCGTTTTTGGAGAAGGAGGACGAAGACAGTTATAAGTGAGCCATAGAGCAACTTGCAAAGATGTTTGTCAAGGTGCAACGAGCACCCATATGTTTAGTAACTGATCGGGAGAAGGCGTTGATGAACGCCTTAGAGAAGCAGTTTCCAGAAGCCAAATTCCTCCTATGTAGGCGGCATGTGAGGAAGAATATTGAAGACTTCGGGAATAAGGCCATGGATAAGTTTAGGGGCACAACGTTTTCCAACGACTGCATGAAACTCTTCAAGGAAACAACCATACAAGGGTACGAAGCATCACTCTGGAAGCTGAAGTGTGATTGGAAGAAATCTCCAAAATGTCTCCAATACCTACAAAAAAACTGGCTTGACCCCTACAAGGAAAGAATCACCTCCGTATGGACAGATACAGTGTTCACACTTGGTACTACCACCACTAACAGGTTTGTGCATCAACATTTTTTCTAAATTTAGCTAGTTATTTGAACTTAGTTAGACCTTTACAGCAACATACTGATTTCGGATTCTTGATTGTAATACAGGGTTGAAGGGGCCCATTCTAGTCTGAAAAGCTTCTTCACAAGCAACGATGGCAACCTTTGCACTGTGTTCGATCAATATCATACACGGTTGCGCAGTCATATTGGTGAGATAAGGGGGGCATTGAATGAGAGCATTGGAAAGAGATATACGCTGCTAACGAACGCACATCTTTTCTCCAAGCTGCACTTCAAGGTCTCTGCGGTTGCACTGACTCGTTTGATTGAGGAATACAGGAAAGGAGAAGCTCCATTGTGGAGCACTATATGCAGATGCCAGATGAGGGTCAGAGATGGCTTGCCTTGCGTGCATGACATGGCGCAAAACGTGAGGAGCGAGACCCCAATTGAACCTAGCTCATTGCATCCGTTCTGGAGGCAATTGACCTTGTCAGAAGTGAAGACAGAAGAAGAGGAAGAAGCCTGCACACACAGAGTGAATAGATCGTTGCTTGACGAATTTTCCCAAAGCGTCTTCCCCACATTGTCAGTTGAGGTTCAACAAAGAGCCGTCTCCACGCTTAGAAGTATAGCACATCCTGAGCAGACTACTCTACAAGAGCCAGCCAAAGTCAGGCATAAGGGTCGGCCTCAAGGAGCTCTGAACTTTGCCACCAAAAGACAACCGTCATCATGGGAGCACACTGACCAACAGATGGACGGAACACCTCCGAAAAAGCAAAAAGAAAGACCGCCGAAGACGGGCCTACCCTTACCATGTGGTGCCACGTCATTGATCAAGAACCCGTGGCGATATGAAACCCAGTTCCCCAAGTGTATGAGACCACACTTTGGAGGACGGTATGAGATAGAGGGTGATGGAAACTGCGGGTACAGAGCAATTGCGCATGGTCTGGGCTTATGGCAAGATCAGTGGCAATTTGTTCGACGTACCATGATCGCTACGTTGAGAAAAGAGTATGAGCTACTTGTAACACCCCCAAATCTTAACCCATTTGGAAAGGTATTACCGCCAGTGACCTCAGTGTTCCTTACCGAGATCACCCAAGGCTTTACCGTTTAAATACAAATCATGAAATACAATGATACAAAATGATAACCTTATTTATATAAAACATGAGTCCCGGGATTACATCCCAATCCCGAATAGGACAAACACAGAGTTTAAATAAATTACAGCGGAAGTCTTAAACAAAGTACAGCGGAAGTCTTATAAAAGATATTACAAAAAGGGTTGTGATCGTAATGATCACCTACCCAAGGATCTCAACCTGATTAAAAGAAATTATTAAAACATCCAAAAACAACCGTCGTCTTCATAGTCAATCTAGTCTCCTCATATCTTCGCTCTATCTGATGTGCCGAATCGAACGGATGACACCAGCCCACATGCGGAGAACAATGTTCGTGGGTTAGTCTACTTGAATAGACTAGCAAGGGTAAAAAGCATAGTGGTTTGAGTGATCGTAACCGTTTACTATCATTGTCCCTCGAATAATAACCGAAGGGACAATACATAACCCGGCACTTTCACGGAATAACAACAAGAGGTATGTACAAGAGAAGATTCTGAAAGACTTAATCTTCACAGAAATCGACCCGAAAAGAGACTCCAAGAGATTGAGTCTTTAAGGAAATATGACAAATCTGGAACGTTTAACAGAATTACACATCAGTGATTTAAAGGTTGACTTAGATGTTTCGGTTCACGACCAACCTCATCGCTTACAGCGAATCCAGATTGGAAAGAGAACGTACTCTGATCAAAAGTCGAGACGAGCTTTCCTAGCTGCACTATTTACTTAGCTGCACTACTCGCCAAAGGTATATTAAATATGTGCACTCGGGCACTTTATCTTATTTAATTCCAAAACCCACATCACGTTATAATCTTTTTAGATCCCTCGGGAACTAAATCCCTCAGGCAGAGTTGACTCGGGAACTAAATCCCAAGAGTCGAATCGAGAACTAAATCTCGCGGGAACTATATCCCTCAGGCAGAATCAGGAACTAAATCCTTACAACGGCACTAAAGAAGAATGGTAGGAACTAAATCCTAACCACCCGGTTATCAAGAAACGACTAGCACTCGTACTGAGATACACAGTAGCGTTCCTACAAATACTCGTTCTAACTAAACAGTTACAAACGCAACAATAACTCATATCAATGCCCTCAAGGCCAGTTATAGATAAAATAGCGTTGTTCTAACAATATACAACCTATAATAATATCTGTATTAATTCACATATATATATAATAGCGTTGTTCTAACAGATAAACAACCTATTATAACATCATATTTTAGTTTTCCAAAACAGTTAACAAAACCGTTTCCAGATGAACACAATAATCATTCCAAATTAATTACTCAGATAAACAACTGATAATTAATGTAAATATAGAACGATGAGCAAGAGCGAACCGCCACTTGCCTTAATCCGCAGAGTTTGAACGAAGTCTAACGACGAGATTTCGGGCTCGACACAGAGACGAATCTGCCAACTCCAGTACCTTCGGATCAACCCATACAGAAACCCTAAGTTAGATTCGACAAACAACAATACAGAAACTACGAAAGGACGAAAGGAATCGACGGAAACGAAACCCGAACGAAGGCCTCGGAAGCCAACCACAACAACTCACGGCCACCACCTCTCGCCGGCGGGCGCCACCCAAATCACGGCGGGCGCCGCCTTAAATTCGGCGGGCGCCGCCTCACACGCGGCGGGCGCCACTCATCCACGGCGGGCGCCGCCCATCTGTGGCGGGCGCCGCTCCTTGGCCACACATCACGGCGGCTGGACAACCTCCTCACGACGGGCGTCGTTCTCCACGGCGGGCGCCGTCTCCCTGGCGGCGGTCGCCGTCGTGAACGAAAACAGAAATACGAGAGGGAAAAACTTACCCTCGATGATCGGTTTGGCTCATCCTCCGCCTTGATTGGTTTCTAGGCGTCCGAGAGCCTCCAATGCTCCTCTTGGCCACCAGAAACGACACTAAACGAGCTCCGACGATCCACTAGAGCCTTCCCGAGAGTGAGCATTTTTGAGAGACGAGAGCTTGACAGCGTTTCCGCGTTTTTCAGCCCCTTTCACTCTCACCCAATGCTCTCTATTTATAGGCAAAATTAGGGTTGGAAGGGAGCTTGGGTAATAACCCTTGGTTAACCAACTTGTACTTTTGCCTCATGGATAATAGCTCTTGGACAATAACCTTTGGATAAAGAATCTTATACTATTGCCCATTAGATAACAACTCTTGGGCAATAAACTTGTACCAATCTTAACCCGCATTAACAAAAGTCGTACACGAACGAGTACGAACTTCCAAAACATCTCGATTGTATAATTCTTCACTGAGAAAAATATTACAGATACATAGCACATTACAAAATGTCTCAAACCTTCAGAATTAAATCGGACGTACCGAACGGATGTTTGGGAAAAATCCATAATTCCCAAAATAGCCTTACAAAATTACGGGGTATCACATCACCTCCCCCTTAAAAGAAGTTTCGACCCCGAAACTTAGGTCGCCAATAACTTGGAAAGATGTCTGAGCATCTTTGCTTCGGTTTCCCAAGTAACTTCCTCTTTCCCAAACTTGGACCACAGAATCCGTACCAACAGTACGATCTTGTTGCACAGTCGCTTCACACTGCGTTCGAGAATGCGCACTGGCATCTCCTCTCAAGTACCATTTGCCTGAATCTCGATGTCCTTATAGCTCAGCATACGAGACTCATCTTGGCACGAACTTCCTTAGCAGGGATACATGAAACACATTATACACTGGGTGTGTCGATGGCGACAACGCCAAACGGTACGCTAGAGATCTTACTCTAACCAGAATCTCTAATGGTACCACGTAGCGAGGGTTAAGCTTCTCACGCTTACCAAACCTGAAAACTTCCTTGGATGGCGATACTCTGACAAGTACCTTGCCACCAACCTCGAACTTGACAGTTCTACGCTTCTGGTCTGCGTAAGACTTTTGTCGACTCTGAGCGGTCAACAACCTCTGTCTAATCAAAGCAATGTCCGAAACTGTCCTTTTTTACTAGCTTTGGTCTGAGCAGAATCTTGTCGGCGTTCTCATCCTAACGAATCGGAGATCTGCACTTTCGATCATACAAAGCCTCGAATGAAGCCATCTTGATAGCAGCATGTCAGTTATTATTGTATTGTGAACTCAATCAGACTCAGGCTGTCCTCCCAACTAGTCGGACGATCGAGTACACAGGCTCTCAGCATAACCTCTCTCCATACACTATACTTGTACTAACTCGTGACCATTCTCAAAGTCATGATCACCACCAAAGACTCGCTATACTTAATTCATGAGAATACATATGCTCTTACCTCTAAACTTCTCTTGATGTATATACCTAAACCTCCTTAGGTCGGTATCCTTAACCAATTAGGTCTTCGCAACTTATATTGCCAACATCGAACTTCCTATTCACTTTTGTAATCGCTTACAACATATAGTCTAACATCCTTACTTTCGTTAGAATAGATGTAATCATCCACAAGATTACCATTGCCTTAACCAGAGTATCTATTACAAAAATCTCCAATGAATCTTCGCTGATATGCCTTATTACTCCTAAAGACCTTAATAATCTTACATAGAAGAATACAACATCTTTCTACTAACCTCCTTTCGACAATCCGGTCCTTGAATATATACTTAGAAATCAACAGTACTACCACTTAGTACCTCCACCTGTCATACAAACCTCACATAAACGATTCACTTGGTACCTTAATCATATCCGGCCCTTATGCCATATTTTTATCTCACAATCTTTACTCATGAGTTCCCACAATCAGTAATACTACAATCTATGTCTGATTACCTCAACATAATTCACTAATCCATTCCATAGGATTATACTCTTGTCTCACCTGAACGTGATATATGCTTATCTTAACCAACGTGGGTTACCTTTTTCCTCAAGTCCACTTGGTATCATCCGTAACTTTATCTCTATAAATTTTACCATATAATCATTCTCACTATATCCACAAGGCTCTGACCATTAAATACTAACGGTCCTTAAAATTGTCATAACGACATTATTGCATCTTTAATAGGAGAATACGCATCTCCCTCACTATTTCCTTATACACATTTTCCCAAAGTTCACATCGTAATTCCTTACCATCCAAAAATCAACTCTTAGTAACCTCGAAACATTACATCATCAATTTCCTTAAAGGTACCTCTTACAATTCCATCATTGGAAGTAAGTCTGACCTTATGCCATTCTAACTTAAATCCTTTAAGATTTTTATACTTTCTCCAAGAATAAACACAGTACTTATTCGTATGCTCTTCAAATCAATCACATGAGAGCTTACTCCTATAACCTCAAAGTATCATATTGCCAAATGATTCATTCTCAACCGAATCAAACACTTGTGTCTTAATCCTTTTATACGAGTAACATGGTTACCTTACTCCTCAAGAATACATAAACTTAATCTATGTACCAAATTCTTCAGTGTATCGAAATCATCAAGAACTGAAGGTTCATCTTTCATGGGCGGATCCAAGTAGCAAAGGTACCTGACACAACCTTGTCGAAGTAGCTTAAACGCAGCTATTGCCTTGATAAACCTGTCGTTATCAGTGTCATTCAGACCTTTAAATTTGCATAAATACTGGCCCCCTGATGCCACCGTCACAATCTTCGAACTAAAATCAATTATCATCCCATGACGCGTCAGCCACTTCATACCGAGAAAATTATCGCATGGAACCATGGCTATCCAGATCGAATTCTCTTCGAATTTCTTACTAATTGAAAATTTCGAGAGACGATTGGTTCTCAACCAACATTTATATTAGAAAGAATATTTACAACAAAGGTTTATAAACCTTTTTGCATACTTAAACTTACTAACATAACTTATCCAAAACAAAAGACTGGGTAACACCCAAATCCACAACATACCAATAGAAGTAGTACAAAATACTTTAAGCAAATGGAGCATCGGGTCCATCCGCCTCACGCATCACGTAGGCGTTGACCTTGGCTTCCTGAAGCCACTGGGCTTTCCCTTTGTTTCTCGCAGTTGTCTGCATTGAAGGACTAGGGGCTTCCACCGGACTGAACCTGGGTTGGTTGTTCTGATTAACAGATCCCTGCTGTGACTCAGTCCCTTTCTGTCTCCTCTGCGGACAAAATAACTGCAAGTGTCCTTCCTTTCCACAGGCATATCACGTTTTCTTCTCCTTCGGACACACATTACTCTTGTGCCCGTAGGTACCATAGTTGTAGCACTGGATCAGGCTATTGTCCTGACCTGAACGTTGCATAGACCCATCCTGAGTCATATTCATTTTTGCTCGACCAGATTTGGAAAAATCAGATGGTGGAGTGAGACGTTTAAACCCACTTGCCTTAGGCTGGTTCTCCCCTTGCCTCTGGCTATCACGCTTCTTGGTCGACTCTTCCAGAGTCACCTCTAACTTGTAGGTTGCATCCACGTACTGCTCCAAAGTCGAGCATCCATGACGCACCATCAGTGGCTTAATATCTAGGCCCATCCACTCATGGAAATACCAGATTTTCTGTGCCTCACTGGATATCTCAGGTCCAGAATACTGTAGCAAATGACTGAATTTGGTTGCCAGCTCAGTCACCTTCAATCCATCAGTCTTAGGGTATAGGAACTCCTTGTGTTTCTCCTCCCTCATAGCACGAGAGAAGAAACGGTCTGTCATCTTTGTCTTGAACATCTCTCAGTTCAAAACATGGCTATCAGCTAAGTCGGTACTCTCCCATCACTCACTAGCATCATTCTTTAACTGAAGAGAAGCTATATGTACTTTCTCAGCTTCAGTACAATCAATGTTACAGAACAACCGCTTCATGTGGGAGAACCAATGGATCACCCCGACTGGTTCCCGTTTCCCGTTATAGCTGTCAGGCCTCATGGAATTAATGGTCTTCAGAGCACGACCATAGTTGTCTCGAGTCCTGACTATATTCTCCTGGAATATACGGTTTTCTGGCTCCTCAAATCTGGGAACCGGTGGGGGAATTTGCACACCTTGTGCTTGCGGCATACTCGGTTGCAGTATATCAGTCACTACTTGCATGACCATTCCCCGTATTGCCTCTAATGTTGCAGCATCAAATGCCATTGGAGCGTTGGTCTGCTCTTGACCATTGCCTCTAGGATTATTGTTGAAGACAGACTCACGCTCTCCTGTTGGGTCTGCAGCATTCCTCGCATTTGGTATGGGGTCATTACTCGGCCCATCACCAGCACAGATAATGCTCCTTGTGTTCACCATCTGTTTACCGATCAAATTCCAAGGATTTTATCCCATTAGTATCATTCTGATATACTTAGTGTAATAAAATCAACTTAGAATAGATCAACTTGGTAATTTCTATTGATGGACTCGAACCGAGTTACTAGGTTCTACAACCTTAACTCAAAATGAGGGAACTGGGAATTCAAGCCTTATTGGGTATAGCGAAACCACCTTGGCTTCTCCCGGGTTCCTCTGAAGAGAACAGAATGCACCCATATCTAACGGGGCAACGGGGAAGGAATTAGTCTTTCTAGACATAGAAGCAAGCTTACTATATCAGACTATACAGAAGACATGACTATGAACGGTTGAAAATGAAAACACCGTTTTTATTTTTAAACTCAGAGCCTTTTGAAAATACCTTTCAATCAAAAACGAGTAAATGGTTTTCAAATACCCAACCCGTTTTAAAAACCTGGCTCTGATACCACAACTGTAACACCCCCAAATCTTAACCCATTTGGAAAGGTATTACCGCCAGTGACCTCAGTGTTCCTTACCGAGATCACCCAAGGCTTTACCGTTTAAATACAAATCATGAAATACAATGATACAAAATGATAACCTTATTTATATAAAACATGAGTTTCGGGATTACATCTCAATCCCGAATAGGACAAACACAGAGTTTAAATAAATTACAGCGGAAGTCTTAAACAAAGTACATCGAAAGTCTTATAAAAGATATTACAAAAAGGGTTGTGATCGTAATGATCATCTGCCCAAGGATCTCAACCTGATTAAAAGAAATTATTAAAACATCCAAAAACAACCGTCGTCTTCATAGTCAATCTAGTCTCCTCATATCTTCGCTTTATCTGATGTGCTGAATCGAACGGATGACACCAGCCCACATGCGGAGAACAATGTTCGTGGGTTAGTCTACTTGAATAGACTAGCAAAGGTAAAAAGCATAGTGGTTCGAGTGATCGTAACTGTTTACTATCATTGTCCCTCGAATAATAACCGAAGGGACGATACATAACCCGGCACTTTCACGGAATAACAACAAGAGGTATGCACAAGAGAAGATTCTGGAAGACTTAATCTTCACAGAAATCGACCCGAAAAGAGACTCCAAGAGATTGAGTCTTTAAGGAAATATGACAAATCTGGAACGTTTAACAGAATTACACATCAGTGATTTAAAGGCTGACTTAGGTGTTTCGGTTCACGACCAACCTCATCGCTTATAGCGAATCTAGATTGGAAAGAGAACGTACTCTGATCAAAAGTCGAGACGAGCTTTCCTAGCTGCACTATTTACTTAGCTGCACTACTCGCCAAAGGTATATTAATTATGTGCACTCGGGCACTTTATCTTATTTAATTCCAAAACCCATATCACGTTATAATCTTTTTAGATCCATCGGAAACTAAATCCCTCGGGCAGAGTTGACTCGGGAACTAAATCCCAAGAGTCGAATCGAGAACTAAATCTCGCGGGAACTATATCCCTCAGGCGGAATCAGGAACTAAATCCTTACAACGGCACTAAAGAAGAATGGTAGGAACTAAATCCTAACCACCCAGTTATCAAGAAACGACTAGCACTCGTACTGAGATACACAGTAGCGTTCCTACGAATACTCGTTCTAACTAAACAGTTACAAACGCAACAATAACTCATATCAATGCCCTCAAGGCCAGTTACAGATAAAATAGCATTGTTCTAACAGTATACAACCTATAATAATATCTGTATTAATTCACATATATATATAATAGCGTTGTTCTAACAGATATACAACCTATTATAACATCATATTTTAGTTTTCCAAAACAGTTAACAAAACCGTTTCCAGATGAACACAATAATCATTCCAAATTAATTACTCAGATAAACAACTAATAATTAATGTAAATATGGAACGATGAGCAAGAGCGAACCGCCACTTGCCTTAATCCGCAGAGTTTGAACGAAGTCTAACGACGGGATTCCGGGCTCGACACAGAGACGAATCTGCCAACTCCGGTACCTTCGGATCGACCCATACAGAAACCCTAAGTTAGATTCGACAAACAACAATACAGAAACTACGAAAGGATGAAAGGAATCGACGGAAACGAAACCCGAACGAAGGCCTCGGAAGCCAACCACAACAACTCACGGCCACCACCTCTCGCCGGCGGGCGCCGCCCAAATCACGGCGGGCGCCGCCTTAAATGCGGCGGGCGCCGCTTATCCACGGCGGGCGCCACCCATCTGCGGCAGGCTCCGCTCCTTGGCCACACATCACGGCGGCTGTGCAACCTCATCACGGCGGGCGCCGTCTCCCTAGCGGCGGTCGTCGTCGCGAACGAAAACAGAAATACGAGAGGGAAAAACTTACCCTCGACGATCGGTTTGGCTCGTCCTCTGCCTTGCTTGGTTTCTAGGCGTCCGATAGCCTCCAATGCTCCTCTTGGCCACCGGAAACGACACTAAACGAGCTCCGACGATCCACTAGAGCCTTCCCGAGAGAGAGCGTTTTGAGAGCATTTTTGAGAGACGAGAGCTTGACAGCGCTTCCGCATTTTTCAGCCCCTTTCACTCTCACCCAATGCTCTCTATTTATAGGCAAAATTAGGGTTGGAAGGGAGCTTGGGTAATAACCCTTGGTTAACCAACTTGTACTTTTGCCTCATGGATAATAGCTCTTGGACAATAACCTTTGGATAAAGAATCTTATACTATTGTCCATTAGATAACAACTCTTGGGCAATAAACTTGTACCAATCTTAACCCGCATTAACAAAAGTCGTACACGAACGAGTACGAACTTCCAAAACATCTCGATAGTATAATTCTTCATTGAGAAAAATATTACAGATATAGAGCACATTACAGAATGTCTCAAACCTTCAGAATTAAATCCGACGTACCAAACGGACGTTCGGGAAAAATCCATAATTCCCAAAATAGCCTTACAAAATTACAGGGTATCACACTACTCGCGCCACTTTGGGTGTCTACGATGACACTTGAGGCAATGGAGGCGAAGCTTGATTGGTTTCCTTCGCCGAACAGGCCGACCCCACCGGAGACGTGGTTGGAGCTCCCGGATATGGGATGTTTGGTGGCAACGGCATTCACATGTGTGTTCGTTACCGTCGGTGGTGGCGTGGGGACGACATATCTGCCTATGAGGGGGAAGACAAACGAAGCATCGACTGGCGAGATTCTGAAGACGGTATGCATTTGCCATGTCGAGAAAGAGCAACATTTTATTGCGGTACGTTAATACAATCACAATTGTTTATACTATCTTGTGTTAAAACATATGTATGATGCATTGATTTTGATGTAGATTGGGATGGCCGCAACTTCGCCCTTGCCTCCTATTTACTCGGGGTGGCTATATCATCATGACCCGTCTGCGGGTGATTACGTAGATCAAAGGCTGTGTGATCGAACGTTGGAGTACGAAGCAGACAATGCCGAAAAGAAGACAAGACGAAAGAAGAAGGTTGAAACGATCGATTTATATAATGAATGATATGTATGTATGAATTATGATGCAATGAGTTCGACGTTTATATTCCAAAAACAATCTCCAATCGTCAACAATCTTCAAGAAAACTCGACAACTTAAACAAAACATTCAAACCCAACAAGATAACATTCAGTGTTGTCATAATCCAAACAACTTAAACAAAACATTCAAACTCAAGTCTGGTGCCTTCATTGGTTAGAACGGTAGGGATACATTTGCTCCAATGATTGCCTTAACGCCTCAGCTATGTCTTCACATTAGTCATCTCCATGGTGGTGATCACGATATGGATCCAGACGTCCGTAGCAACTATCGAGGCACTGCACACAAGATAAGTGGATACGATTAGTAAACATGTTGTACACAAGATAAGTGGATAAGATATAATTACATGATTACTTACCTGCTGCTGAGTGTTATGATCGTCTTGAGGGATGATGAATGGATGAGTATGCAGGAGGTACCACTGCATGTAATCATTGCTACACTGGTGGGGTTGACGGACTGGAGGACCCATGGCTTGTAGGCTAATGGAATGTTCATTTCGGGCATCCCATGCATGTAAGGATCTATCGTATTCCACCGTGTAGCTGCTAATCTTCATGCCCCTCCATGCCTTAATTGGAACAATCGGTGGCCTTGGACACTGTTGTGCACGCCCAAACTGCCTAGCTACTCGATCCGGCATGTAAGGTTCGGTGACCCACAAACAGGATATGACTCCATGGAATCGCGATGAAGCAAACATCCCATTGTTTAAGTCAATCGGGACGTATGGCATCCACTCAACCTAAACACAATTGTATTTCAAACAACTTATCATGCATATAATTTCATATTTTAACATACTAGATAAGGACCGTATATGCACTTACACTCTCAACACGCATCCCATCCAGCTCCTCCCTATAATTCCTGGTCCGATTGGGTTGAATCGACATGTCCCATTTTCTGGCGTACGGGATCGGCTGTTGGGGGTCTCAGTATACACTCTGTGCAGGTCTAAACATGGGAAAGTATTGATATATCCATGCCTACAAAACAATTACATGTAAGTCAATTCCCTAAATAACAAATATATAATATATCTATAACAAAAATTCAGATATAATTATTCAAGCCATGTAATACCTGAATCAGAGTGAAACATGTGGACATGACCCGCACCTCCTTCCTTGTGCACTCGCCCAAGCTGCGGTACACATGGGCAAGAACACCGGTACCCCATGCATAGTCCGTGACCTTCGAGAGATCAGTCACGAACAGAGTGTAATAAACGGGCAACCGTTGCTGAGACTTGTTATGAAAGAGGGAAGACCCGACCAAGTACAACAAGAACCCAGCCGCATGCTTCTTGTCAACCAAATCCTGGCAATGACCCCTAAATTCTGCCGCATGCACGTTACCGGCGACGATAGCACCATCCTCCAGCTCAAAAAACTCATGCGCCTGCTCCATCAACGCCTTCTTCAAATCATTGCGTGTGAGCTGTTCGTGCCATTTCTTTGGGGGACCCATGTCTTTTCCTTGTATTTTCAGCCCAAGGATCATCCACACATCATGGAGAGTTATAGTCATCTCTCCCCATGGCATGTGGAATGAGTTGGTTTCCGGTTGCCAACGCTCGACAAAGGCACCAATCAGCGTCTCATCCACATGCTCGTGCATGATGTCCGGTAGATGACATAGCCTGGACGCAAACGCCATGTTACCCCACGCGTCTTCCGTTGTGCAACGCCATGAGCGTAACTGTTTGCCTCGCTGCTGGAACCTCAAGGGCTACACCGACTGTATATGAACATATTTAAGCAATCCTTCAGACTTACTTAAAACAAGATTAATAATTAAAAGAAATAAAATTACATGCAACTTACAATGCGCTGGTACAAGAGGTATGCCATGTGGTTCACATAACTCTTCAGGAGTTCAGGGCTATCCGGACCTCCAGGAACGCTCACCCCCAGTTCCGGGTCATATCTCACATTCTTCTTTGACCGGGGTGGCCTTGCCCGCGAAGAAGAGGCTTCCTGAGGCTCCTCGTCCATGTACGGAGCGTCATTTCTTGGCATCCAGGCATTGCTGGACTGGTCCTGAGTCCCCCATGTATTGCCCTGATCCTACATTTATTAAATAGATCAGTTACAATAACAAATTGTAAACAAATTCATGTTAGACTAAATGTACTTACCATAGGCTGATGATAGGGAGCGTTCGGGTATACTGCCGGGTTCTCCCACGGGTTGGCCTGCTCCTCATCCCCCTGGTAATAATCCCTCGGGCTATGACGAGGGCTCACATGCGACGGTAGTGCCGACGGACTAAAATTTCGCCCGTAGTAGTTATTCTGATCTATTGTATCAGAATAACCATGCAGCGGGCTCCCTTGATAGTCCGGGTCCCTCGGAGGCTCAGAGCCTGCTCTACCCCCAATAAACGACGGCACTGCCATTAGGCTCTGCACTCCTATCATGCCAGGATTGCCAGCATCCTAACTACTGCTACCGGCTCCAGTTTGAAATCCTAAACCAGCCCCACTACTGCTACCGGCTCTAGTCTGGTATGTGTCAGTCTCATCATCCCAGTAGCACACATCCATCCGTTGCCTCCTCTCCGACCTGTTGACCTCTTCGCCAGTCATATACGACTGTTGGCGTACAAGGTTGCGGCGTCTCCTACGTTCAGTTCTTTCCCCAGGCTCCATCTGCGGTTACATATCAACACATCTTAATCAAAAAAAAATTACGTTCAAGATATTAACACACAGGCAACAACTCGGTCAATAACTCGGCCGAGTTGTTGACCGAGTTGTAAAAACTGACGCTGACTCGGTCGACAACTCGGTCGAGTTTTCGACCGAGTTGTTCTCTGTTGGTTTCCAGAAGCTCCAAAATCACATCAGTTCACACGTTACGTGTGAACTGATCTCACACGTAACGTGTGGTGCACATTCACACGTTACGTGTGAATGTGCACATCCGACAATTCGCCGGTGAGTCGTCGGTGAAATTCCGGCGACTCTCCGGTCATCTTCTCTGGCGAGCATTCATTTAATCCGGCGGGTTTTTTTCATCAAAAAATACATGCAATTCATCCAAAATTGCACAATTTTTACAATTCTATCAATACTATCACTTTCACTTCCATACTTTCACACAAAATTCAACATAAATCCTCATGCAAACAATTACTTCAAAATTACCCAAAAAATCAAAAACAACCACAAAAGCTTCCCCAAAACATAGATCTACCACCCTAAACATCAAAATAACATAGATCTACAATATGGATCTACAATTACTAACAAAAAAACTTCAAATGTAACAAAACTAAACCAAACAACAATTTCTACTAACTAACCTTTCAAAGATCTTGAACGTAACGCGCGGAGTCGATCGATTCGTCACGAGGAGAGCAAAGAGACGCGTAACGAGTAGAAATTGTTGTGGTGCGATTCGGATGAATGAAAGGAAAGGAGGAGCAAGATCTGGATTTTAAAGCCAGATCCACTCCACATGTTACGTGTGGAGTGATCCCACACGTAACGTGTGGAGGTGCTCCACGCATAACGTGTGGGGCAGTCTCACACGTTACGTGTGGGTCTTGAACGGGTGCCTTCCCGCGCGTAACGCGGGATGCCTATTCCCACGTTACGCGCGAGCCCTATGCACCAAAAGGCAAAAATGCCTATGCGCCGAATAGTATGGCCCTATTTAATTGTCCCGTGCAATTTTTAGATATCACTAGGTCTTTTAGGCCCGTGTTTTGCATGGGTCGTGATGGATGTGTTAGGATAAGTTTTTTAGCTATGTTTTATAATATATTTTTTTGTTATTTTAGTTATTATTAATTTATATAAATTTTGAAGGTGATTGACTATTTTTTCGCGAATAGTAAATAAATCGTATAATTCATTTTATTATGTAAGCAATACTCAATATAGAGTAAGTACCACATTTTTTTATCATAATATATTAATATGAGTTTATATGATTGCGTAGAATTCAGGTTTTGTCGATCCATAATGTATTTTTTTATTATGGAAACATCAGTGTATTTATAACCGTTTTTCATTGTAAAATATTATAGTTTAGTTCATATGAAAGCTATATAGTTCTACACGTGATTCGAACGGGCTGAAAATGTTATTAGTTTGTGTTTATATAATACGTAACATTTCGTTAGTTGTGTTAGAATCTTATAACAAACAATAAATCACAATTATTTAAAGAAGACGGATCATGCGCTTTGCACGGGTCGGTACAAATGTTATCATGGTTTGCTTGATATGTAAATGAATATAATATGTCAGTGTGTTAGCTATGTTAAGGTATGATTGTACGTATGCAACGATAACACATTTAAGTTTTTTATATTAAGGTTGCACATTTTTTTTGTTTGGAATTGTTTGATTTGAATAAAATCCCCCCACAATAAAAACATAAATAGATTCAGCATGTTTAAAGAAACTTTTATAAATTTATATACGACAATAAAACATATATACAATATACATGTGCAATATATCATTCTTTTACAAAATAGGATTTTTTTAAAATAATTGAATGAACCATATCTCTAATATAAAATAAGAAACTCATGAAATTCATCATATATAGTTACAAAATGGTTGAAAACATATCTCTAGCATGTTTGTAAACATATTTGTAAAAATATTAGCCCAACCATTGGCCCATTTAAACATATCATAGAAAGCCTTTGGCCCATTTAAGCATAAAGTTGGTTTTATTTTTAAAAATTCAATGGTCTAGAATGCTAACTTTTAAATATATATAGATTGTGTTTCAAGGTCGATTGATATACACTTATTTGTCTTCTTTTTTATAAAAAAAGGTAGCATAGATCGATAAAAATAATCGATTCTCATGCTCACTCTGAGAGAAAATGTATATGAGACAGTAAAAAAGACTAAAACCTTGTCAGTTGTCACTATAAAAGTGACAAAAGAGCTGGCACATAATGTAAAATTTTAAAGTATATGCCATCTTTTTAATATTCTGACAGAATACAGGGCTAACTTGACAATTACACCTACATGATATATAATGCAATACTGGAGTACATACTGCATACTCGTCGAAACTTAAAACGCCGAAACGCTTGCTCGGGGACGAAGACAGAGGGAAAGCAAGTGCGAGCTCTTTAACCTCAATCTGGTAACTATTTCAAACTTTACTTATATTTCGAATGATTAAATTGGATCTCATTTTAATTTGATTGAGTAATTGGTTTCTGTCCAATACTTAAAATTTTGAGCTGTCAAATTTAAAATCAGGTCAATGTATCAAATTAGGGTTTATGAATCTGCATCCCGGTCAACGGGCTTTTGAAACCTTCTATACTTGGATCAGGAAATTCTCTTCGTGTGATGTTATCATCTTTTGATCGCTCTTTCGTGTTATCAGGGGCGGACCCACATAGGGACCAGTGTGGACACGGGCCCCACTGAAAAATAAAAAATAAAAAAAAATCGAACCCTACCTCCTTGTTACTCAGCCCGCTGTCTCCTCACTCGTTCGCATCTGAGTCATCTCTAATCTCTATCTCCTCTAATCTCTATCTCTCCACAGCCCGCCGTCTGCCCGTCTCCTTGGCCCTTGCTGGTGAGTGGTTGGCTTCGGCGCTTCGCTGCTGCGGGACGACCGGACGAGGGCGCGCGATTTGCAGAGTTGCAGTGGTCCGGCACAGGCTGCACAGCACTTCGGCGCTTCATCTCCGTCTTCGCCTCTTCAGTCCGCCGCTTCATCTCCGTCTTCGCTTCTTCGGTCGGCCGTCGGCGATATTGCGAGAAAGGTTTGGCTTCTGAGTTCTGCTTCTTCCCCAGTTCCCCTCACATTCAGAAATCAGAAGTTAGGGTTTTTGTTTAATTGTTTAGAGTAGTGATTGTGAATTTGTGAATCTGTGATGGTCTGATGGATGATATTGGCCTGGAAATTTAGAACTGAATTTGTTGGATATTGGCTTGGAAATTTAGAACTGAATTTGTGCATTGTTGGATTTGTTGATAGTTGGCTTCAAATCCTTCAATTCAGTTTTCTATGAACAATGTAAAAGCCAAAATTAGAACTGAATTTGAATTTTGAACCAAATAATTGTTTGATTACATTCACTGTTGTTTGTAGTATTTTATTAATATCTGTAGTGTTTTATTAATGCAGCTATTTGACTGAATCTGAAGATTATTGATAATTTGATATCGAGCAATTTCAAAGGGTTCATGATTTAAAATAACAGGTAACTATACAATCCTCATTGGTTTTATATTCAATTTAGGCAGAAAATGATTGATTATTCATATTATATCTATATGTTGATTTAGTTATATTAAATTTAATTTTAGCCACGCGAGAGTGTGCCCCCACAACGCAGAAATCCTGCGTCCGCCCCTGCGTGTTATAAAGTTGGTTTAGCATTGCAAAGTAGACTCACTCTTTGAGGACCTTTCATTGACGATTTCTACTTATTTGCTCTTCTGGTGATCTTTCTTCTATTCGATTGTTGATTTTGTTCGAAAATTCATTTGGAATTGACGTATGCTCGGCTGATTGGCTTGCTCAGCTGGCTGAACTATTGAGCTGGAAAATTTCCGTGACCTAGATAAAAGTTAGGTTGACTTAGAGGGCTTTTGGGGCTTATCCTCTTACATGTATTTTGTTTGAGCTTCATGGAAACTTTCTTCTATTCCAAATAGGTGTGAAAAACTTGGAGGCTTTCGCAAGAAACATCTTAAATTTCCTTTTTTGTGCAATTGACTTGTTATCATTTTAGTTATCTATCGTGTTCTTGCCTGAAATATGTTTATAACGATTGACGATAACTATAACATTTACTATACACAGTCTACCCTTGAAACCTGGATATCAGAGATCTGAGAAATGACGTGTGATTTTTCTTCATGTTATACTGCAGAAACAATGCATAGTGCAGCTACATATCATTAATATAGTAGTGGTTGATTGCTTAAATGTAGAGATGGTGTTTGATGATTTATCAAAATTCGAGTCAAGTTTTCGACGAGTAACAAGAAAATTAACCCTTATACGAGTTTTATGACTTTCTTGCCACTTCAAATTACCAAGTCACCGAGGGATGACAAATGGGATTCATTACAGCCGGCTAAGGATCTTCAATTGGGCCTGTCTAGCCCAATAACCCAAGTAAAATTGGGCTTCTGTTGCTAATGATCAAGGCCCAATTGTCCCAATACATACCTACTTCTACTTGTTGCTACCCGCTGAATTTTCTCCCTCTCTACTCTGCCTCGGCGACGTCGATGGTCGATCTTCATCACTTGCAGGTGAAAAACCTAAACTAGACTTCTACGCTAGTTCGGTCTAGCTGCTCAACATATTATCGCGTTTCATTTTGGTTTTTAGTTGAATCTCACGTTGTTCTGGCGAGGTAATTTGGTTTTTAGTTGCTGTATTTGCTCTTTCTTTTGCCTATTTCTCTGTGTTTTGGGGAGAATTTCAAATCGCTTGCATTATTTGTATTCTAGATTTAGTCGTTACAATTCCTTCTTCTCTTCCAAACTGATTAAGCTCCGTATTGCACTGCTTGAGCTAGAACCCTACTAAACCCCAGGCGCTTGCAATTCTTCATGGTTTTAGCAGGTGTCGAATTTGGGCCAAATTCATAGGTGGGTGTCCTTCCTTCCAGTTTCTGTGAGCTGATTCAATGGCGTTGAGGCGCATGCTTGGTTTCTCCGATGGAGAATTGATGAGATCGGATGCAAAGCCTTGCTCCAGGCTAGTGAGACAGACGGCTGTCGTTTTTGCTGTTGGTGGGTCATTTGGATTCTGGATTTTGTGTAGATTGCATTACGGTATGTTTCTACATTCCTTTGCCTTCTAGTATTTAACGTTTCTCGTTCGTATGCTGTAGAAATTTGGTTCTATGAGTGAGCCGGAAAGTAGTCATGGATTCTTGGTAGCTGTTAAGCCCTAAAAACCGGTAACTTGAAGAATGTTTTCTTGTAAATGGATTCGGAGTATGTGTTTCATAGCGCCTATGGTGATAATTTCCTGGTATGACTAGTTGCTATTCTAAAGGAAAGCTAATTTTGGATGATTTCCTTGGTCAAAATTACTTATAAAGTGTGCTATCTTATTGGGATCATCAGAATCTTCAATACTGATATAATTTGTGTTGTCATAGCTTTCCTGGTTTACTTGCTTCAGTTATATATCTTCTCATTGTGACTTGGTGTTTATGCTCATCTTTCATGTATTGATGCTTGGTTTGAACATATTCTTTTTGTTTCCTGATTTTTAATTGGCTATCTTAAGGTCAGCAAAAGCGTCTTGAGTTTGTTCGAAGTTGCACTATGCGTCTTCCTGTGATTCTTTGTGATATTTGAGATTAAAATTAAAATAGTACCATAAACATTTGAGCTACACAGTCCAACTTTTTTGTGTGTATTCAAATCTCAGCGGAATCCAGGACCTCCAAAGAGTGTCTACAAAAACATCCTTAGTGGATGCTGTAATATCTTTCCATATCTTATATGAATGGAAGGATTCCTTAGATAGCCTATCATCTTAATCACTTCAATCGATATGAAGTTGTCTTATATTCATGTTATCCTCTGTGTCGAACATATTATGCGGTGAAATTGATTATGGTGGTGGAGCTGGATTACCAATAATGAAACAATAAAGCTGTGTTGTAACCCACCATTAAAATTTGTTGGTTGATTAGATTGAAAAATTCGATAGCTTGTCGAGATTAACACCCTTCTTGATCACATTTTACTATGTTAGCAGTAACATTCTGATGTCATAAACTCTCTATTGTCAATCTGCCTTGCCAATAAAGTATGAGCAATTATCTCAAATGTCAACACTCACTTGTGCAATTTGTTTCCCTTGGAGAGCCTGAATTCCAAGCGTTCCTATAAGCTCTTTCTTTGTTCATTCCAGGTCCAAGAATTACCGTTCCAAGGACTTTGCGCTGGGCATCATGTGGAGCTGTGACCGTTAGCACGACAACTGCTATTTTGGTTCGTCTTTTCAGTCCTGAATGTGAACCACAGAACATTGCTGCCTATGACAACAAAAAATGACAAGGTGTGTCCATTTTCCAATTCCACTTGATGTCTGTAGGCATACATTCTTCTTTAGTTTTAGTGTTTAGGAGAAGCCTGGTGATTGCCACCAGTGTAATGTTTCTTGTGACCTCTTCTTGTGAAAATGTAGTTGGGGGCAGAAAAGGAATGGATCCTGCCAAAATGGCATCGAACATCACGAGACGGGCTTGCTCTTGCTGAATACGGTTGAGGAAGAAAGACAAAATGAGCCGGAGGAATAAGCTCAGATTTCTGTGTCATTTGTGTTTGATAAACCACATTGTCATTTGACCCGTCTTGCTACAGTTCATGTGTTTCGAATTCATCCAAGCGAGCAATACATTCTGGTACAAGGGTAACGTATGAAGGTGTATGTCAAAATATGACTGGTATGGATTACATGATAGTTGATCATTCAAGCGTAAAATGGAAAAATAGGGAGTTCTCTATTCATTACATTACAGTATTAAAAAACTTGGAGATTGATTACATTATACTTGATTAGTGAAGTTTAAAAATAGGAAATAGGGATTTCTCATTTCATAACAATACATAATTAAATTGCTTCTCCAAGTTCTGTTGCTTAACTTTTTTTTTCAAGTTGCAAGAAGTAGGGTAGGGATGACAAGTTGATAATGGTCACTGGTCAGGTCATCCATCCGAACTTCTATCTGTGAATTGATGATAATGTTGATGTTTGGCAAAAAAACCAAGGGGTCGTTTGTTTCTGTATCGGAATTGGTTTGGAAATGGGTCAAACTGATTGGTATTTTGGGAGATGCAAGTATGAGAACGAAATTAATTTGGGATATGACTCGTACTAGTCCACGACACTATTTCATATTCATAAAAAAATGAGGGTTTTGGGCCCATTGACCCATTAAGAATTTTCAATTAATAAAATTACCCCCCACTTTGACCATGCAATTGCACCCATCCCCTTACCAAACTATGTGCTTGGAAAAAAGCAAAAAACGCTCTCAAGGGAGCAGGGAGCCCAGCCGGCCCTAGCTTTTTGCTGGGTTGACTGTGGTTGCCCTTCCCCTTCCCCGTCGCTCCGACCGAGCCCTAACCCCCGCAGCTTCGACCGAGTTCTAACCTCGCCGCTCCGACCGAGCCTCCGCCGACGCCGCTCCGACCGAGCCTATGCCGACGCCGCCAAGGACAAGGATGGTCCGAGCTGCTCCAAGCCCAGATCCGCCGTCGTCCGAACATTTCCCACCCGCTCCGACCGAGCCCGGTTCTGCTCTGAGTTTTCCGCTCCGACCGAACCCCGACGCCACCGCCGGTGAAGTGTTGGCGCAGGAGGGAGGTACCGTCGGTGAAGCGTTTTACTGGGCTCCCTACTCCTATGACCAAATCTCCCGTCACTCCTTCCCCACTCTCCTCGGAGAGGCACTATGATAGAGTCGCCGTCGAAGAAGACGATCGGGAAGGAAGTTTCGAATCCGCAGCCGGCGTTCCCGCAGCCGGTCTCCGTCGCTTCCCACCCCCTACCTCCTCCAGATCCGCCGGACCCCTTCTTCTCCCACCCGGTCTTCCCCGCCGAGAGGTTCCCCCCCCCCCCCCCCCCCCCCTCCTTCAACCTCCAGTTCTGCCATCTCCTTCGCCACCTACCCCGCCCCCCTCTCCTTCTGACCCCCTTCCTCCTCCGCCCTCTCCCTTGAGTTCTTCGAGCTCGCTTGCTTGTCTCTTTGCTTTTGTTTTTTGTTCTATTTTGTTTCCGGTTGTTGGAAGACACTCTTTGGATGATGAAACTTGCCTTGTTGATGAATCGAGTTGTAGTTCCGGGTTGATAGAGGATGACATCCTTCCGACGGCGCAGCGTCTTGTTTGTGCTTTACTCACCTCATTTCTGGGCTTTTTGCTTTATCATGTTTAGTTTGTTTCGCTTGTTGTTTTTTGTTTTGTTCCTTGTAGTTGTTGTTGTATTACCGGTTAGGCCGGTTGTCAGTTTTCTGGCCTCTTGAAGTTTCACTTCGAATTCTTACTGTTTCAAAAAAAAAAATATTACCCCTTACTAGTTTTTATGTATTTTTTCTACCTCCATTAGCTTATTTTATTATTTTTTTTCTTTCATCTTCTTTGTTTTTTCTCTCTAAAATATTATTTTTTGGGGTTTAGGGTATAGGATTTAGAGGAAGGGGGAGAGGGTTAATTTCCTAGGGGGTTAGTTTCTTAATAAAAACGCCACACATAGGTCATTTACCCAACTCATCCTCAAAAAATAGAGGTATGATGCAAATTTAATTTTATTCTCTCTTTCATCTTTCCAAAATTATATCAAACACAAAGTCTTGGAAATTAATTTACGATTTTTCTAACGTTAAGCACCTTCTTATGGAAAGATTTTGTTAAATTATATTATTTAGAAAATTTAATATTTTTTAAAAGGGTTTAAGCATTCCACTTTAGAGAATATATTCTTAAAATGAAAGTCTTAAACAGGTTAAAAAAACCGAATTATTTAAACCCACTTTTAATAATTAATCTGATTTTTTTCATTCTAACCTGATTGTTATTCTTAAAAGTCATGTTTTCTCCCTCTTTTTGTAGCAGTTTGGGACCATATTCTATTTTGTCAAATTTAATCATTTTATTACATGGAGGATGGAGCCTTTAGTTTGCTTTGCCTAAAAATAAAAATAAAAGTAATCTTTTTTTTTATTTTACGGTTGACACACAAGCATTTCAATTATATCTGGATTTTGTTACAATCTTTCTACAGAAAATTGTCAATTTTTAAAGGGTAGGGGTTTAGATGTTTTAAGCGAAATTTCATAAAATAATTTTCTAACATCTAAATTAGAATTTCATGTATAAACTTGATATGAATCATATATGAAAGAGTAACATATATTTTGATGTAAAATTTATTTTCGGGATTACCCTGAAGAATAAAGCCTCAAGTTTGACTCTTCTACTTCGTCCACACGAGTACGATACTAGTCTACTAAATCGTCTTGTCTTCGTTTGTTAGAACGAACGAACGAGAATAAACAAACAAAGCTCCACACCTTGGAGGTTCGGTTGTCTATCGTATCGTGATTCAACTTTCACGTCCAATTGCTTCACAATTGGGAAGAAGCATAAATATCTTATCTTTCACGAAAAGTTGATAAGATCTTATCTTATTTCTTTGTTTTATTATCTTATAATAATAGGAAAGTATATATAATAATTATATATTATCTTATCATACGGAGTATCATATATCTCATAAGATCAATATCCTTTTATCTAGTTACAATTTCTCCAAAACCATAAACGCTCTCCGTACAAATGGAGAAACAGCCGGCCCTAAAGCCAACATCAACATATCCACCATCCACCCTCACCATTACCAAACACGAGCCATACCACCTGCTCGCAACCTCCGCCAAACCGCGCCTCACCTCACTCGCCTTGTTCCCGCACCAGTGCCGCCCAGATCTGTCATGGCCGTGCCCAGATTCGAGCTAGTCTCTCCTGGCGCGAACCGTGCCAAGGAACCCACACCATCTCTGGTTTGCACCTGCTGCTCGCAACTCCACCGCGTGTCGCTGCTCGATCCGCCAGCAGATCTCGTGCCATCGCTAACACTCGCGCACCAGCAAGACCCGGTTTCGACCTTGTCTCTGATTTTTGTTGATGAGTCAGAGTGAAGGCGAGATTTGGGGATAAAATCCAGATCTGAACCAACGCAGCCGCTCCCAACGAGCCTTATGCAGCTGTCACCCCCTTCTTGGCCTCATATCTAGATCTGGATCTGAAATTCGAGCAGGTTACGGTGGCCACCCCCGAACTGAGTAGCTCCGGCCACTCTCCCGAGCGAGAAGCTCCATCGTTTTTTTTTTCTGTTCCTGTTGTGAGACTCTCTTTGGTTGATGGAGTTTGCCTTGACGATGAATCGAGTTGTAGTTCCGGCTTCGTAGAGGATGATCATCCTTCCGGCGGCGCAGCTTTCGTTGTGCTTTACTCACCTCATATCTTGGCTTGTATGCTTTATCATGCTTTAGTTTGTTTCGCTTTTGTTTGTTTTTTATTTCGTTGTTGTTCATTTCTTGTTTTTTCTTTGTTGTTGTTGTGTTACCGGTTAGTCCGGTTGCCAGTTTTTGGCCTCTCGAAGTTGTACACTTCGAATTCTTACTGAATCAAAAAAAAATCCTTTTATCTAGAAAGAAATATTTATGGTTGATACAATATCTTATCTTTCCTAAAGATATATTTTCTTATATCATCAAATAAATAGATAACTCTTTATTATTACTTGATGAACAATCCACTCTTCCAACAATATACACAGATAGAAATTCTCAGTCCCACAATGGGCCTCGGATTGCTTTGATCTAACCCAACTTCTCTATTTTGTGTGACCTTATAAGACCCAGATATAATAGCAATGAGTCAAATCTAATTTATCTCATAAGTCATAGTTGACTTCTAACAAAGTACTAAGATTACCTAAAATATTCAGATTATTAATCTTCATTATAACATATTTTATCATTAGTAATTGCCATGAACATTTTACTTCATAAAGATCACTACTAACATTTTTGTGGTCGAAATTATCAATACTAACTTTTCTGAGCTTAAAGTGTATAATTTGTCTTTCTTTAACGAGCCTGCTACATACACGTCTTTTTTCTCCAATCCGCACGACATTCTGTACGCAATGAATTGGCGTACGCCAATTCATTGCGTACACATTAAAAAAGGACAAAAAAAGTATATTTTTTGTATGTTGTATTCTAGCGTACAAAAAAGTACAATTTGTGTACACTGTATTCTAGCGTACAAGAATTATACAAATACGTATTTTTTTTGTTTTTCTAAAATTAATAAAATAGACATGTACGCCAGAAGAGTGCATACGCACTTTTCTGGCATACAGATTGCTGGGCCGACCATAATTGGGCCGGCCCAAACCTGTACGCCAGAATAGGGTGTATGCCATATTCTGGCGTACATGCTAGGTTAAGAGGCCGCGTCGACGCGGCCGCTTAACCTTTTCCCTGTACGCGGCCTCTTAACCTTCTTCTTCTCCCTTTCCCCTTTTCCCTGTACGCGAGACCGATGGCGGCTGCGATCTTTGCTCCTTCTTCCTTCTCCTCCTCCATTTCGCTCATTCTTCCTTCTCCTCCTCCATTTCGGTCTTCTTCATTCTCCTTCTCCGACGATGGCGAACAGTGGCGGTGGCGACCACGCCGGTGAGGCTCCTGGCGGCGAGATTGGCGGTAGACGAGGAGACGACGGTCCTCCAGGCGGCGTGGAGAGCGCGGCGGCTGGCGGCGGTGCTCCTGGTGCAACTGCAGAACCGGCCGGCGAGTTTGTCGGCGGCGGAAAGGTGGCCGTGGAAGTGGCCGGCGGCGGTGCAGATGGCGGCGAGGCGGCGGCACCTAGTTCTCCGTCCAGCGGTGGCGGGGTTGAGGGTGAACGAGGTAGTGTCCGGACCCGATTTATCTGAGCCTGTGACAGACGAGGAGGCGAACGCGAAAACGTTCCTGCGACACCTGGTCAGACTTCTACCTGGGGTAGTCGAGAGGTATGAACGGAATAGAAATTTATTTGAATTTATGAAAATTTAGAATGAAATAAGTATTGAATTTAGAAATAGGTATTGCATTTAGAAATTGTTGGTATGTATTTAATTTTAGATTTTTTGTAAAAAAAAAAGGTATTGAAATTTATATTTATGTTACAAAAATTGAATTTGAATTTAGGTATTGAATTTTGAATTTTAGTTATAATAATTAAACTTGAATTTAGAAAAACAAAGGAGTCTACTCTTCCACGTTGAATTTAGGATATGAAACTAAATTTGAAAATTTTAGATATTAATATTAAAATTTAGAAATTAAGGAATTTATGTTTTTATTAAATTCGGATTGAATTTAAAGAATTATATTTGAAATTAGCAAATTAAGATGACAAATTAGGTCTATATTAATTTGAAATTGGCATATAATATAGGTATTGAATTATGAAATTTATATTATAATGTTGTAGTTGTTTATGAATTTAAAATTTTGATTAATATGTTATAAAAAGGCTTTACAAGCCTCGATGTTGTCTGTGAGACGGCCCCGACGTGGGTCCTGTCAGCTGGCGTGGAGGAATCCGGTCACAACATCGGCTCGTCGGGCCGCTTCGGTGGATCTGCTTCCCATCCTAGAGGAAACACAAGACGTCGCGACGGGAGTGCAGGTGGGCGCGACCAGGTCTGACCCGTCGCTGTCTTAGTCTTCCTCATCGACCTCGTCCATGGATCTGGAGGAGGAGGCAGTTGACGCTTCCCTCCACCGCGACTATTATGAGGGATTTGAGGAGTCTCTCGGACCCGTAGCGGACTTGGGGATGGATGAGGCTCCCCAGCAGGCGGACGAGGCTCCCCAGTAGGCGGATCCGACTCCCCGGCAGAGGGATTCGGTTCCCTAGCAAGCGGGCCCCGCAGAGCCTTGGATGCCAGGAGGGCCCCTCGTTCCTTACCTCCTCGCTACGTATACGACCCACATCGCCAGGGTCCTATGGGACATGACATTGGCGTTGACACTTCCGGATCCCCCACCACCCGTTGCGCGTGTGGATGATACGGTGCGTCTTTGGTTTAGTTTAAGATTTTTTAAATAAAAATATCGAAACGTTATATATTAATTTATATTTATAAGTATAAAACTAATTTTGTTATTTCTTTTTCAGATGAGGAAGGTTCTGAAGACGTACACCAGGAAGCCATGGCATTGGGAGATGAACACACCCATTACAGCGGCTTTGGACACCTGGTGGGATTTTGCTCAACGGAGCCGTATCACCTCCATGAGGGAGGTGGACTTCAGGAGGATCGACGACGTGCTTATTTCTGCGTTCGTCGAGCGCTGGCATCCGGAGACCAGCTCGTTCCATTTCCCGTGGGGCGAGATCACTATCACGCTCCACGTAGTCGCGCACATCCTGGAGATCCCCATCGACGGGTTAAGCGTCACCACTGATATGGCAGACCCCGTCGTCAGAGAGCACGTTTGCGCCATTACTGGGGCAAACCTGGAGTTGGTGGCCCAGTGGTTCGGTGGTGGCGGTATCCCGATGGAGTCCCTCTTGCTGAGGTCGACTGAGCAGTTGTCCAGTCCAGAGAGGGACGACCGGCGCATAGCGTCCATGTACTTGATGATGCTCCTCGGCTGTACCGTTTTCCTGGACAAGTCGACGAACGCCGTCAAGTACAAGTACATGGCGCTAGTCGTTGACCACGACTGCACCGGTTGTTATGCCTGGGGAGTCGGCGTATTGGCTGTCCTCTACCGAAATATGGGTGAGGCGTCAAGGGCCAGGGCGAAGGGCATTGCAGGCTGCACACTTCTTTTGAGGGTAATTATTTATTTAATTTTTTTTGTAATATATGATATTATATGCTAACGGGTTATATATATATGTAGGCTTGGATTTGAGCGTACTTTCCTATTTTCCGAGGTCACGCTGTCCTTGACCTGGAGGCCATGGCGGATACGAGGGCCGCTCGGAGAGACGGGAGGGAGGCTCCTCAGGGACGGGATCCGGAGCGGCTGATTACTATTTGCCGCATTTTAGACGTCGTGAGATTTGATGAGGTAATACTTTACTGCTTTATTGCGTTTCGTTTAGGAAATTAAAATTATGAATATACGTTTTGAATTTAGGAAATTAAAATTATGAATATACGTTTTGACATTTTAGGTTGCCTGGACACCGTGGGGTCAGTTAGACTTTACGACCCCTCAGTACACTCCTTCTTTGTACAGAGGCATTATTGAGTGCTTCGAGGTACATGAGCCGTACATGCCGGACTGAGTCCTCCGCCAGTTCGGTTACAGGCAGGGGGTTCCTGAGGATCCACCAGAGCCACGCGAGGTGAAGAGGCGGGTCGACTTGAAGTCGTATGTTTTGAAATACGACGACGAGCAGTGTACATGGAATGCCGACCCTAGACCGACGATCGAGCTTTGGGACATGATCCATACCACCTTCGCATGGGACACTGACGATGCGTACATCGATTGGCTGGAGCAGATGTCACATCCGTATGTGGACGCACGGTCCCCTAGACAGGATCGTCCAGGTCTGGCTCTTGTCGTCCCTCCAGCTCCACCGGTGTCTACTCTCATGGTATGATACATTTTATTTATCGCTTATCATTTTTTATGTTTTAAAATCGATTTTCTTGTAATGGAAATCTTTGTCCTTTATTCAACGGACCCAGATTCTCGCCGGTCGGATGCGGCGTTTTTTGGAAGAGAGGGACGGGCTTCCACCAGATATTACCGCTACGATTATTTCGTGGATTCAGGATTTGATAGGTGATGAGGCGCCCATTGCTGATCCCCTACCGCGTGCCTCCCAGAGATTTACTGATTCACAGCATGAGAGAGGAGAGGGCAACGGTAGAGTCCCCGACGATGACTAGATTATAGGACTTACATTATGCCGATTAGACAGTTGTGTTTTGGATCATGTATTTATATTTTGGTTGTATATAAGTGTAATTATATGAAATATAATTAAATACTATAGTATATAAGGGTAACTATATGAAATATAATGAAATACTATAGTATATAAGAATAACTATATGAAATATAATGAAAACTATAGTATATAAGGGTAACTATATGAAATATAATGAAATACTATAGTATATAATTATATCACATGAAATATAAAGAAAACTATTGTATATAATCATATATCACATGAAATATAAAGAAAACTATAGTATATAATCATATATCACATGAAATATAAAGGAAAACTATAGTATATAAGCTTATATCACATGAAATATAAAGGAAACTATAGTATATAAGCTTATATCACATGAAATATAAAGAAAACTATAGTATATAAGCATATATCACATGAAATATAAAGAAAACTATAGTATATAATCATATATCACATGAAATATAAAGAAAACTATAGTATATAAGCATATATCACATGAAATATAAAGAAAACTATAGTATATAATCATATATCACATGAAATATAAAGGAAAACTATAGTATATAATCATATACCACATGAAATATAAAGAAAACTATAGTACATAAGCATATATCACATGAAATATAAAGAAAACTATAGTATATAATCATATATCACATGAAATATAAAGAAAACTATAGTATATAAGCATATATCACATGAAATATAAAGGAAACTATATTATATAATCATATATCACATGAAATATAAAGGAAACTATAGTATATAAAGGAAACTAAAGTATATAATCATATATCACATGAAATATAAAGAAAACTATAGTATATAATCATATATCACATGAAATATAGAGAAAACTATAGTATATAATCATATATCACATGAAATATAAAGAAAACTATAGTATATAATCATATATCACATGAAATATAAAGAAAACTATAGTATATAAGCATATATCACATGAAATAAAAAGGAAACTATAGTATATAAGCATATATCACATGAAATATAAATAAAACTATAGTATATAATCATATATCACATGAAATATAAAGAAAACTATAGTATATAATATAAGCATATATCATATGAAATATAAAGGAAACTATAGTATATAATCATATATCACATCAAATATAAAGAAAACTATAGTATATAAGCATATATCACATGAAATATAAAGGAAAACTATAGTATATAATCATATATCACATAAAATATAAAGAAAACTATAGTATATAAGCATATATCACATGAAATATAAAGAAAACTATAGTATATAATCATATATCACATGAAATATAAAGAAAACTATAGTATATAAGCATATATCACATGAAATAAAAAGGAAACTATAGTATATAAGCATATATCACATGAAATATAAATAAAACTATAGTATATAATCATATATCACATGAAATATAAAGAAAACTATAGTATATAATATAAGCATATATCATATGAAATATAAAGGAAACTATAGTATATAATCATATATCACATGAAATATAAAGAAAACTATAGTATATAAGCATATATCACATGAAATATAAAGGAAAACTATAGTATATAATCATATATCACATAAAATATAAAGAAAACTATAGTATATAAGCATATATCACATGAAATATAAAGAAAACTATAGTATATAATCATATATCACATGAAATATAAAGGAAAACTATAGTATATAATCATATACCACATGAAATATAAAGAAAACTATAGTACATAAGCATATATCACATGAAATATAAAGAAAACTATAGTATATAATCATATATCACATGAAATATAAAGAAAACTATAGTATATAAGCATATATCACATGAAATATAAAGGAAACTATATTATATAATCATATATCACATGAAATATAAAGGAAACTATAGTATATAAAGGAAACTAAAGTATATAATCATATATCACATGAAATATAAAGAAAACTATAGTATATAATCATATATCACATGAAATATAGAGAAAACTATAGTATATAATCATATATCACATGAAATATAAAGAAAACTATAGTATATAAGCATATATCACATGAAATATAAAGGAAACTATAGTATATAAGCATATATCACATGAAATATAAATAAAACTATAGTATATAATCATATATCACATGAAATATAAAGAAAACTATAGTATATAATATAAGCATATATCATATGAAATATAAAGGAAACTATAGTATATAATCATATATCACATGAAATATAAAGAAAACTATAGTATATAAGCATATATCACATGAAATATAAAGGAAACTATAGTATATAATCATATATCACATGAAATATAAAGGAAACTATAGTATATAAAGGAAACTAAAGTATATAATCATATATCACATGAAATATAAAGAAAACTATAGTATATAATCATATATCACATGAAGTATAAAGAAAACTATAGTATATAATCATATATCACATGAAATATAAAGAAAACTATAGTATATAAGTATATATCACATGAAATATAAAGGAAACTATAGTATATAAGCATATATCACATGAAATATAAATAAAACTATAGTATATAATCATATATCACATGAAATATAAAGAAAACTATAGTATATAATATAAGCATATATCACATGAAATATAAAGGAAACTATAGTATATAATCATATATCACATGAAATATAAAGAAAATTATAGTATATAATATAAGCATATATCACATGAAATATAAAGGAAAACTATAGTATATAATCATATATCACATGAAATATAAAGAAAACTATAGTATATAATCATATATCACATGAAATATAAAGAAAACTATAGTATATAATCATATATCACATGAAATATAAAGAAAACTATAGTATATAAGCATATATCACATGAAATATAAAGGAAACTATAGTATATAATCATATATCACATGAAATATAAAGAAAACTATAGTATATAAGCATATATCACATGAAATATAAAGGAAACTATAGTATATAATCATATATCACATGAAATATAAAGAAAACTATAGTATATAAAGGAAACTAAAGTATATAGTCATATATCACATGAAATATAAATAAAACTATAGTATATAATCATATATCACATGAAATATAAAGAAAACTATAGTATATAAGCATATATCACATGAAATATAAAGGAAACTATAGTATATAAGCATATATCACATGAAATATAAATAAAACTATAGTATATAATCATATATCACATGAAATATAAAGAAAACTATAGTATATAATATAAGCATATATCACATGAAATATAAAGGAAACTATAGTATATAATCATATATCACATGAAATATAAAGAAAACTATAGTATATAAGCATATATCACATGAAATATAAAGGAAACTATAGTATATAATCATATATCACATGAAATATAAAGAAAACTATAGTATATAATCATATATCACATGAAATATAAAGAAAACTATAGTATATAAGCTATATCACATGAAATATAAACGAAACTATAGTGTATAAGCATATATCACATGAAATATAAAAGAAACTATAGTATATAATCATATATCACATGAAATATAAAGGAAACTATAGTATATAATCATAAATCACATGAAATATAAAGGAAACTATAGTATATAATCATATATCACATGAAATATAAAGGAAACTAAAGTATATAATCAAATATCACATGAAATATAAAGAAAACTATAGTATATAATCATATATCACATGAAATATAAAGAAAACTATAGTCTATAATCATATATCACATGAAATATAAAGAAAACTATAGTATATAATCATATATCACATGAAATATAAAGAAAACTATAGTATATAAAGGAAACTAAAGTATATAATCAGATATCACATGAAATATACAGAAAACTATAGTATATAAGCATACATCACATGAAATATAAAGGAAACTAAAGTATATAATCATATATCACATGAAATATAAAAAAAAACTATAGTATATAATCATATATCACATGAAATATAAAGAAAACTATAGTATATAATCATATATCACATGAAATATAAAGAAAACTATAGTATATAATCATATATCACATGAAATATAAAGAAAACTATAGTATATAAAGGAAACTAAAGTATATAATCATATATCACATGAAATATAAAGAAAACTATAGTATATAATCATATATCACATGAAATATAAAGAAAACTATAGTATATAATCATATATCACATGAAATATAAAGAAAACTATAATATATAAGCATATATCAGATGAAATATAAATAAAACTATAATATATAATCATATATCACATGAAATATAAAGAAAACTAAAGTATATAAGCATATATCACATGAAATATAAAGAAAACTATAGTATATAATCATCAATCACATGAAATATAAAGAAAACTATAGTATATAAGCATATATCACATGAAATATAAAGGAATTAAACTATAGTATATAATCATATATCACATGAAATATAAAAAAAACTATAGTATACACTAGTACAAAATTTTTCATAGATGACACTAAAATTAAGGCGCTATTAAAAATAAAAACTCTTAGCGGTTTTTTCAAAAAAAAAACACTAAGAAGTATTAAACTTTTTTTAAATTTAGAATTTTCAAACTCTTAGCGGTTTTTATATAAAAGCGCTAAGAAATTTATCAATTTCATAAAATAAAAAAAATCCGATAAAAGTTTATAGCGGTTTTTTATAAAAAAACGCTATGAGTTGTCTTCTGCTTTTTATTGATAAAATTTTATAGCGTTTTTTTTGTAAAAACCGCTATTAAATTTATCAATTTCATAAAATTTAAAAAATCCGATAAAAGTTTATAGCGGTTTTTTATAAAAAAAACGCTAAGAGTTGTCTTCTGCTTTTTTTTGATAAAATTTTAAAATTCTGATAAAATTTTATAGCGGTTTTTTGTAAAAACCGCTATGAAATTTATCAATTTCATAAAATAAAAAAAAATCCGATAAAAGTTTATAACGGTTTTTTATAAAAAAACCGCTAAGAGTTGTCTTCTGCTTTTTATTGATAAAATTTTATAGCGGTTTTTTGTAAAAACCGCTATTAAATTTATCAATTTCATAAAATTAAAAAAAATCCGATATAAGTTCAGAGCGGTTTTTTATAAAAAACCGGTAAGAGTTGTCTTCTGCTTTTTATTGATAAAATTTTATAGCGTTTTTTTGTAAAAACCGCTATGAAATTAATCAATTTCATAAAATTAAAAAAATCCGATAAAAGTTTATAGCGGTTTGTTGTAAAAACCGCTATTAAATTTATCAATTTCATAAAATTAAAAAAACCGATAAAAGTTTATAGCGGTTTTTATAAAAAAACCCGCTATGATTTGTCTTCTGCTTTTTTATTTTAGACTTTCTACTTTTTTTCTTTATTCATATTTTATAGTTAAACAAAACCATTTACAAAAAATCTACCTTTTATTTTAAAAGTTGATAAAATTTTATAGCGCTTTTTTTTTATAAAAAACCGCTATAAAATTTTATCAATTTTTAAAATAAAAATGTTTATGTGTATGTATAACTGATTATCCAAAGATGGAAGACATTATTAGTTTACTCATCCGAAATGTGTATGTATAACTGATTATAATAATATAAAATCAACGGAATAGACGAATAGTCACACCTACCAAATCCATGAAATAAACGAGTAGTCACACCTACTAAACCCACAGAATAAACAAGGTAGCCTCGAAATTATAAGTTAATAAACAAAAATAAATAAACTCGAGCCAGAATTCCTATACGTATGACCATTCATCTCAAAAAAGCTAATAACGTTTATTTTCATGCTTTACAATGAATAAATGGATATATGTTTGGAGAAATCTATATATAAGAATAAATGGATATACGCAAACTAAAGCCCAAAAAAATAGTAACATTTGTTTTCATGCTTTACAACGAATAAATGCCAATCTGTTTGGAGAAAGCCAGAATTCCTATACGTACGACCATTCGTTTCGAAGATCTCATCCCAAACCACCATTTGTATAATTCGTATGCATGTATTGCATCAATACCGTCTGTCAATTTGGAAAAACCCGTGTCCAACAAAAAGTCATCTTTGACCTGCTATTCGGCTTATAAACGCAGATTTGGACGCTCAAACGACCTTTTTTTACGAAACCAGCCCGGTTAGGCTCTTTGGGCCAAATGATAATTGCGTCTTCGAAAGAGCTTCGAAACCGTGTATCACACGCTCCGATCCAATGTCGGACCGCAAAGTTACGCGCGTTTCAAATTCGGCACGCGTTTAGTTCAACTGCTTAATTATACGGCCGTTTCTTCCATAGAAACTTTAACTCGGATACTGACACTATAGTTCGCGTCGAGACCTTCGAAACGAGTGCTCATATGACCTCTAAAGATCATCCAATCAAAAGTTATGCCATTTCTAAGTTTTTTCCCGACGTTACACAGCCATCCAGAATAGCAGAGCACAAGCCAGTTTATGAAGGCGGGTTACAGGTTATTTATTAAATGTGGCATCCAATTTCATTAAAGCACTTTGTCTCGGTGGTTTTCAGCTATGTGCCCCCACTCCCCATAGCCCCAGGTTCGAGCCTTTCTCTTTGCGCTTTATTTTTAAAAAATTGATGACTATTTATAGCGCTTTTTTATAAAAAACCGCTATAAAATATTTTCCATATTCTCCGTCCTTCGATTTACCCCATTCCCATCTGTCTCTCTGTAATACCCCTCATTTTAGTAAAGAGTATTTTGATAAGTTTTCCAAACACTCGTATTGTAGTCGAATTATTTTCAGAGAAGTTCAGACTTTCTGTTAAATACTTGATCTCCGTAATAATTCCTTGAGTGGAATAAAATACATTCGACGTATTTTTGGGGTTTAGAATAATTGTTCGGGTACGAATATATTTAATACGGGGTTAAAACCCATACCCATAATTCTTCCCGGTCAAAAGTGGGCTTCCCGGTCAAAGAATGGGCAAAAGGCACAAAAATTGCCTTGACCGCACCCGCGATCATACCCACCACACCCAGCGGTCAGGAATTGGTCGCCACCGCACCCCGCGGTAAGACCCACCGCACCCGCGCCGTCATGATTTCTTTTCTACTCCGCCGAACGTCGCCTGAGCTGCTTGCCGTTTCGGTCGGCTTTGAGGCGGTGGGGAGGTGCCAGCTGGGCTCCTGGCTTGGCCTATAAAAGGAGGAGGCTTGGAGGAGGAAGACAGCTCCAATCTCTCTCTCTCTCTCCAATCTCTCTCTCTCGTTCCATTGTTGCCGGAGTTGCAAGCTTTCGCCGGAGTTCTTCAAGGTCGTCGTCGGAGCTACCAAAGGAAGAGGAGGTGCTCTCAAGGTGGTGCTTGGGTGGTCCAGGGAATCCAGAAGTCAGAGCCCCCATCGTCTTCCCCGATGAGTTGTCATCGTCGTTGTCTCGCCTCTGTAGCTTTGCCGCACCCGCGGTCAAGCCGCCACACCCGCGGTGGGCCTGGGCGTGTGTGGTTGTGGCTTGGGCTTTGTGATCTCGTTTGGGACTTTCGTTCCTTCTATTTCGTTCGTTTTTCTTTAGATTCGTACTATTTATTGTCGAATCTAACTTAGGGTTTCGTTATGGGTCGTTCCGTAGGAAATCATAATCTGAGTTCTTCCTTGTTTCGGACCCGGAAACCTGTTGTCTCGAGCTTTGTTGAGCTTCGTCTAAATCTAAGGCAAGTGGCGGTTCGCTCTTGCTTATCATTCCATATTTATATTGATTATCAATTGTTTAATTGTTAATTAATTTGGGATGAATATTGTTTTCGTCTGGGAACAGTTTTGATAACTGTATGTGATTTAAAAAGAGATATTATAATAGGTTATATATATTGCTAGAAACAACGCTATTATATATATATATGATTGAAATACTGATATTATAATAGGTTGTATATATTGCTAGAAACAACGCTATTATATCTGTTATTGGCCTCGATGGCTTTGATGTGAATTATGGCTCTTATGTTTTAACTATTTAGTTAGAATGAGTATTCGTAGGAATACTATGTACCTTGCGAGGTTTAGTGGTTTCTTGATAATGGTGCTAGGAGGATTTTCCCTAGTATCTTCGATCATGACCTTACCCTTACTCAGGGTATGTGCACACAGTTGGTGCCGCCATTTGGGATGTATTCCCTTTGATATCTCTTGTGAGGAGATCCGATATCTCTTGTGAAGAGATCTTAAAAGCTTATAACGTAAAATGTACGTTTTGGAATTAAATAAGATAAGTGCTTTAGTACACATAATTAATGAACCTTGGGTGAGAAGTACAACGTGGAAACTCGTCTGGGCTTCGATTAGAGTAAGTCCACCTTCCGAATATGAATTCGCATTATGCGGTGAGGTTGGTCGTGGACCCAAATAGTCAAGTCGCTTTTAAACGTTTGCGTGAAACTTTAATGTTCCCAAACATTGTCATACTTTCCGATAAGACTCAATTCGTTGGAGTCTTCTCTTCATATGTTTCCTGAAGACTCATTCTTTCAGAGTCCTTTCTCTTGATCATACATTTTCGTATATTTCAGTAGGAGTATGGTGGTTGACTATCGTCATCGACTTTTATTCGAGAAGCGATGAGTCTAACCTAATACGACTACTTAGAACCTTTTTGTTTTACCCTTGCATAGTCTTTCATTAGACTAACCAACCGGTTATATTCCCTTGCATGGTTGACTGGTGTCATCCGTCTCATACGGCACATCAGATAAACTGCAGTTTCGATGAAGGCTAGAAACGACAATGATGGCAGTTGGAATTTTGAAGAGTTTTACCAGGTTGAGATTCCTTGGCGGGTGATCGTTTAGATCAAGACCCTTGTGTCCTTTATGTATTAAGACTTCCGATGTAATATATTTGATTATGTATTTTGAATCATGGATGTAATTCCGAAACATTTGCTTTAATCAAAAGTTATGTTATTTTGTATTATAACTGTTGTTTTATAATTTATATAAACGGGTTAAGCTTGGGGTGGCTTCGGATGTGAAGTCCGAGGTCACTGGCGGTAATACCTTTCAAGGATATATATTTGGGGGTGTTATAGATTTGGTATTAGAGCCTTTTTTTTTTAAACGGGTGGATTTTAAAACATTTTCTTGGAACGAAATTTTTTATAAACCGTTTACTCGTTTGAAACTGAGAAATGTGTTCGAAGGATTTGAATTTCCAATTAAAATTTTTATTCTGCCGATCTAGTCGTGCCTTTTTCTTTAGTCTGATATGGAAGTGAACTTCTATATTTAGAAAGACTAACTCTTTTCTCGTCACCCGTAGGTTATGGGTGCATGCTTTTCTCTTCGAAGGGACTCGGCCGAGGTGGCTCCGCCATCTCCAATGAGGCTTGAGTTTCCAGTTCCCCTGCGATGCTTCGAGGTCGGAGAATCTAGTAGTCCACCCGAGGAGGTGAAGACTGTACTACTCGAGTCAGTAGTACTAGTGTCCGATAGGACCAAGGTTCCAGTGGCAGAACCTACAGAGGAGCCAAGGGAGGACACGGAAAATGAAGAGGAGTGGTCAAGGTATGCAAGAGGGCATTACAACGACGACTTCATGTCTGAGATGATTCCCGAGGAGGATCTAGATGAAGAGGATCCTGAAGAAGACCCGGAAGAGGATCCAGAAGAAGAGGAGGACCCCGAGGAGGACATCCAGAGAAAGAGGAGTTGACCACTTGAGAAGACGTTGAAAATCCATGAAGAAACCACAACGAAGAGAGAAGGATGCCGCCCCGCGGTAGAAATCACCGCCCCACGGTGGGAGATGGCGCCCCGCGGCCATCACATGAGGCAATGTGGCGAAGTAATTAATTTATTTCGAGCCCGTGATGCTGGAATTGAATAAATTCGGCCCAGGAAGATGAGAGGCCCATGACGGCTGGGCCCAATTGAAGAGAAGATGTCGCGTGAAGGAAAGCCGAAGAATTGAAGCTGGAAGATTGACGGAGGATGACGTCAGCCATGTGCTGATTGGCGTGCCGCTGCTGAATTGTTGTTGGGCCAAGCACGAGAAGGTTGGGCCGTGTTGATGCTGATGGGCCGAGAGCAGCTGCAATTGGTGATGGCTCGAGAGAGAAGCCGAGAGACGGGATTAATTCCCAGTTTTATTTACTTTCCTATTATTATTTTATTGTTATTTTATTTCCTTGTAAATTAGGGTTTGTGATCTTGGGCTTTAGGTTAACTCTATTTAACCTAATTCCCACAGCCTCCATTCCCTATCATCGAATAATATTCTAGTTCGTTCCCTTCTCCGGGGTTCCAACCCGTGGAGAGCTAAACACCTTTGTTCTGCTAGACGGTTGAAGCAATACAGTTGATTATGTTGTGAGATTTCTATTCCTTGTTCTTATTCTTATGTGTGTTGGTTTGATTCTCTTGGTTATATTGATTATTGATTTATCGTTATTCTTCATAGTCTGGCCAGCTAGGTTGAATATTTTTTATCAATTGCTAGGATTGCATATAGGGGTTCCGAGTGCATATCTAGTGGCAAACACAATTGTGCGTATAGGGGTTCCGAGCGTACAATTGTGTGTGAGAATCAATTGCATGTTAAGTAGGGGAGTGAGTACTTGTATGTCTTTCTACTTGCATGTATCCTATATCCTTGTGTGCATTGCTATTGCTGTGTTGGTGCTAAAGTACGCTGACAACTGTGAGAATCAATGGTACTTTATCATTGGCATAGTAATAAGTCTATCGACAACTGTGAGAATCGGTAGTACTTAAGATCAGGGTGGGAACAACCATAAGAATAATTAAAGAACTTGGATTTATAGATTTCAGTGATCGACTTATCTCTGTATTGTGGATCTCGTTCTAGTAGAACTACTTTCCCCATTCTTATTTTCTCATCAATTACACTTATTTGCTTTGCTCTGCTTGATAATCAAAACCCCCCTTTTGTCACTTTGCATGCTTACAAACACATGAATTGATCACTTCCTTCCTGTGGATTCGACCCTTGCTTGCCTCTACTACTTGTTTAGGTTTGTTAGGATTATTTTATTTGTTTAGGTGTCACGACGACAAACGCCTATCAAATTGGCGCCATTGCCGGGGAGGCAAGATTTGATCTTTCTTTCTGTTTGTTCGTGTGCGTGTTACTTTGGTGTGGACCTATCTTACGGTCCACACCTGTGCTACTGACTTTTGTTTTTTCTTTTTGATTTTTTGTCACAGATATGGATTTCTGGGGAGAGCCGCGCGATAACTCATACCCTTGCTCTTTCTCTCTAGAGAGGGGATACGACCCAACTCCCAGTGCAGCAAGGCCAGCTAATGCATGTAGAATCTGTCGCGATACGCTGCACACCACTGACGAATGTCCAGGACTTCCCGCATTAAGAGCAGCAGTAAAAGCACGTCGAGATGCAAACTCGCAGGGACCGAGCCAGGATCCATATCCGGACACTTACAGCTCAGGGTTAAGGGAGCACTATAACCCAGTTCCATATGGAAATCAACCACAGTGCTCGCCTGCACCCAATGCTGATGTACTCAAGACCCTGATGCAAAGTATAGCAACTGTGGCCCAAAACGTGATCTCAATGCATACAACCATGGCCCAGAACGTGTCCTCACTGCAAGCAACCATGGCCCAGAGTGTCCAACAACAACAAGAGGCAATTTCCAGTCTCCAAAGCCAAGTTGACCAACTGAGTCAAGCGTTGATTGAGTCGAAGTCTGCTGAAAAGGAGAGCGACCGTGAGATGGAGAACATCACCCACCGCCCCGCGTCACCCGTCACCGCGACCCGGCGTGAAATCCCAGTTATCTCACCGCCCCGCGGCGAGACTGACCGCGACCCGGCGGCGTGCCTCAGTATCTCCACCGCGACCTCACCGCCCTGCGGTAATGAATGTCGCCCCGCGGTGGACGAAGTACCTCCTAGCGCGACCTCGCCGCGGCCCGGTGTCCAAAATTTCAGATATGTTGGTGAGGTTTGGGTAGATCCTTACGGGGTTGCACGGCAGGTGCTTTATGAGGAGGAGAACTTCTTTGGAGATGAGTGGAGCGACGATGAGGAGAAGTGTTGTGATCGCGAAAATACTCCAGAGACAACCGCCCCGACAGTCCCCGATCCTCTAGAGGCTGCCTATGATGAGTTTGTGCATCTCAACTCCTTCCCGCTTGTTTCGCTGCAACCCGTCGTGCCCCCTCCTTGAGGCTTCCCGAGTTACTCAAAGGCCGAAGAACAATGAGGATATCTATGAGGCCTTCAGTAACTGCATAAAAACCGTCCCCTTGGTCACACTGGCGGACAGCACCCCTCGTAGCAAGGAAATGTTAAAGGTACTGGGTATGATCAAGAAGAAACCGAAGGGGAGGCACAAGAAGGAGAACTTGACTCAAGTGGTGAATTCTTATATGCTGGATACGGGGCAGGACATACATATAGCCCCTGAGGTGCTGGGTAGACCATTTTTGAAAGATGGCATGTGCGTTCATGGATACGACGAGTGATCCAGCCATCAACAATTGCACAAGCATGAGGGCAATGCTCAACATGGAGTATACAAAGAGGCATCCCCCTGATATAGATCTCAGGGGCTCAAAAGCTAGGACCAACCCGAGTTGAGAAGGCTGGAGTAGTATGTCATGCCATGACAATAACTAAGGCGTTGTCCGGGAGGCAACCCGAGGTATGTTTTACTTTCTTTGTTTTTCTTTCTTTATTTCTTGCATTAGTTTTGCTTGTTTTTGCTTTGTTTTTGTTTTGGTTTTTGTTTCCGACTCACCTGCAGGAAAGAGACCCATGCCTATTGAAGAAGGTGTTTCCACACCAATGTAAGTCTCTTCCTTCCCTGCACTAAGTCACCCCCCGAAAAAACCTTAAACGGGGAGTAAAAAAAAAAAGGTTCTACCGAAGGCCAGCTGTCTAGAGTTCCCTATGGAGATGGTGCACATCATGTTGTCAAAGAGGATACATTAGCCCACACATTATTTGACAACGATGATGGCCCTACATTCGACAGCTGAAGAGGAGGAACACTAGAGCCCCCACCATGATTACATTTGGACTCCACCATGTGTTCCTAGAAGGCCGTGCAATCCTACTATCATTGTTTTACCACTATTCACCAAAGTGGTTCCATTATGGTTGCACGGTAGGAGAAGACGATAGAGTTGATGAAGACACCCGTCCAACACCAGAGACTTGGGCATTTATTGAGAAGACCGCCAGCGACACCTACAGTGTCCAAGCAGCTTGGCAACGTTTATGAGTTATTTTTTTGCTTTTCCCTCTGCTTCTATTCTTTTGTCTTTCATTACATTGAGGACAATGCAATGTTTAAGCATGGGGGAGAGTTCTATACTTGCTACGTTGTTGAGGAGAAAAATTAAAAAAAAAATGAAAAAAAAGCCAAAAAAATTGAAAAAAGGCATACATTAAAAATCCTGGGATAGGTCGAAAACCCGAAAGGGCGGCCTAGGTAATAAGCATCTGGCTTGGACCAGCATTAGACTGGGGTAATATGTGGTCAAGAGTGACGTGAGCTTATGTGAGTACATCTATTGAAAAATAAAATGAGTGGCTTGGTGAAAACCCGAAAGGGCGCCTTGGCAAAATGAGCGAAAAAGAAGAAGAGTGATTTTAGGATTTCTCATTATTCTTGGCGAGGCGTCATAAGAAGAGGAGTTATAAGGAGGATTCGGGTAGGTCACTCTGGGAGGCATAAGAAGATAGATGGGAGATAGGATTATAATTTATTCACTCTTTGGTGTTTGGGATAAGCTTGGGGGAAGTACTCTGCTTTTGGCTTGATTGTGTGGGGTGTTGAGATTTTTTATTTAATGTTGTTGTGTTGTGCTGAGCTTATTTGTATGGCTGTTTGGAGTTTATTGTTGGGTATGATTCTTGGAGGTTGAGTTTTCTATGCTTCCTGAAGCCTTGGGGATTGATTGGAGGAGTAGGTTGACTTTAGCTTACTCGAGGACGAGCAAGGTTTAAGCATGGGGGATTTGATAAATGCTATTTTGTACCACTTATCTAAGGATTATTATCAGATTTGAGGCGCCATTTGGTTGGATTTAGAGCACAATTGGAGATTATGGAGTTAGAGTGGAGAAGTGTGGTTTTGGTGGTCTGGAGGAGCTAATTGAAGACATCCAGAGAAAGAGGAGTTGACCACTTGAGAAGACGTTGAAAATCCATGAAGAAACCACAACGAAGAGAGAAGGATGCCGCCCCGCGGTGGGAGATGGCGCCCCGCGGCCATCACGTGAGGCAATGTGGCGAAGTAATTAATTTATTTCGAGCCCGTGATGCTGGAATTGAATAAATTCGGCCCAGGAAGATGAGAGGCCCATGAAGGCTGGGCCCAATTGAAGAGAAGATGCCGCGTGAAGGAAAGCCGAAGAATTGAAGTTGGAAGATTGACGGAGGATGACGTCAGCCATGTGCTGATTGGCGTGCCGTTGCTGAATTGTTGTTGGGCCAAGCACGAGAAGGTTGGGCCGTGTTGATGCTGATGGGCCGAGAGCAGCTGAAATTGGTGATGGCTCGAGAGAGAAGCCGAGAGACGGGATTAATTCCCAGTTTTATTTACTTTCCTATTATTATTTTATTGTTATTTTATTTCCTTGTAAATTAGGGTTTGTGATCTTGGGCTTTAGGTTAACTCTATTTAACCTAATTCCCACAGCCTCCATTCCCTATCATCGAATAATATTCTAGTTCGTTCCCTTCTCCGGGGTTCCAACCCGTGGAGAGCTAAACACCTTTGTTCTGCTAGACGGTTGAAGCAATACAGTTGATTATGTTGTGAGATTTCTATTCCTTGTTCTTATTCTTATGTGTGTTGGTTTGATTCTCTTGGTTATATTGATTATTGATTTATCGTTATTCTTCATAGTCTGGCCAGCTAGGTTGAATACTTTTTATCAATTGCTAGGATTGCATATAGGGGTTCCGAGTGCATATCTAGTGGCAAACACAATTGTGCGTATAGGGGTTCCGAGCGTACAATTGTGTGTGAGAATCAATTGCATGTTAAGTAGGAGAGTGAGTACTTGTACGTCTTTCTACTTGCATGTATCCTATATCCTTGTGTGCATTGCTATTGCTGTATTGGTGCTAAAGTACGCTGACAACTGTGAGAATTAGTGGTACTTTATCATTGGCATAGTAATAAGTCTATCGACAACTGTGAGAATCGGTAGTACTTAAGATCAGGGTGGGAACAACCATAAGAATAGTTAAAGAACTTGGATTTATAGATTTCAGTGATCGACTTATCTTTGTATTGTGGATCTCGTTCTAGTAGAACTACTTTCCCCATTCTTATTTTCTCATCAATTACACTTATTTGCTTTGCTCTGCTTGATAATCAAAACCCCCCTTTTGTCACTTTGCATGCTTACAAACACATGAATTGATCACTTTCTCCCTGTGGATTCGACCCTTGCTTGCCTCTACTACTTGTTTAGGTTTGTTAGGATTATTTTATTTGTTTAGGTGTCACGACGACAAATGCCTATCAAAGATGTACAAGGACCTCATGAAGAAGTTCTGGTGGCCCAACATGAAGTGGGATGTAGTAGAGTTTGTGGCGAAATACTTGACTTGTCAGAAGGTCAAGATAGAATATCGTAGACCAGGTGGTGAGTTGCTACCTCTTCCAGTGCCAGAATGGAAAAGGGAAGATATTGCTATGGATTTTGTCACTGGGCTGCCAAAGACTCAAAGCCAGAAAGATGCTATATGGGTAATCATTGACAGGCTCACGAAGAGTGCTCATTCTGTGGCTATCAAGTCAACATGGGGAACCCAGAAGTTATCAGAAGTGTTTTTACACGAAATCATCCGTTTGCATGGTACTCCAAAGACCATTGTATCGGATCGTAATGGCCGATTCATGTCAAGATTCTGGAAAGAACTACATAAGGCCATGGGAACCAAGTTGAGATTCAGCACTGCGTTTCATCCTCAGACGGATGGACAGTCTGAGAGAACCATCCAGACCTTGGAAGATATGCTAAGAGCTTGTATACTCGATCGTCCGACTAGCTGGGAGAACAGCCTGAGTCTGATTGAGTTCACATACAACAACAGTTGGCATGCTACCATAAAGATGGCTCCATTCGAGGCTTTGTACGGTCGAAGGTGCAAATCTCCAATTTGTTGGGTTGAAAATACCGACAAGGTTCTGCTCGGACCGGAGTTAGTCGAAAGGACTGCCTCGGACATTGCTTTGATAAGACAAAGGATGTTGACAGCTCAGAGTCGACAGAAGTCTTACGCAGATCTGAAGAGTAGAAATGTTGAGTTTGAGGTTGGTGACAAAGTGTTTGTCAAAGTGTCGCCATCCAAAGGTGTGTTTAGGTTTGGTAAGCGTGGAAAGCTTAACCCTCGCTACGTGGGACCGTTTAAGATCCTTGATAGAGTGGGGTCTCTAGCGAATCGTTTGGCATTGCCGCCATTGGCACATCCAGTGCATAATGTGTTCCACGTATCTTTGTTGAGGAAGTACGTGCATGATGAGTCTCATGTGCTGAGTTATGAAGACATCGAGATTCAGACAAATGGTACCTACGAGGAGATACCGGTGCGTATTCTCGAAAGTCGTGTGAAGCAGTTACGGAATAAGGTGGTACCATTGGTACGGATTTTGTGGTCCAAGTCAGGAACTGAAGAAGTTACTTGGGAAACCTGGGAAACGGAGGCGGACATGCCTAGACGTTTTCCTGAGCTATTTTCGGCCTAGTTTCGGGGTCGAAACCTTTTTAAGGGGGTAGTGTTGTAACGCCTCGCTTTTCTTTGGTTTATTCGGCCAAGTTTCGGGGTCGAAACTTTTTGTAAGGGGGGGGTAATGTAATACCCCTCATTTTAGTAAAGAGTATTTTGGTAAGTTTTCCAAACACTCGTATTGTAGTCGAATTATTTTCAGAGAAGTTCAGACTTTCTGTTAAATACTTGATCTCCGTAATAATTCCTTGAGTGGAATAAAATACATTCGACGTATTTTTGGGGTTTAGAATAATTGTTCGGGTATGAATATATTTAACATGGGGTTAAAACCCATACCCATAATTCTTCCCGGTCAAAAGTGGGCTTCCCGGTCAAAGAATGGGCAAAAGGCACAAAAATTGCCTTGACCGCACCCGCGGTCATACCCACCGCACCCAACGGTCAGGAATTGGTCGCCACCGCACCCCGCGGTAAGACCCACCGCACCCGCGCCGTCATGATTTCTTTTCTGCTCCGTCGAACGTCGCCTGAGCTGCTTGCCGTTTCGGTCGGCTTTGAGGCGGTGGGGAGGTGCCAGCTGGGCTCCTTGCTTGGCCTATAAAAGGAGGAGGCTTGGAGGAGGAAGACAGCTCCAATCTCTCTCTCTCTCTCATTCCATTGTTGCCGGAGTTGCAAGCTTTCGTCGGAGTTCTTCAAGGTCGTCACTGGAGCTACCAAAGGAAGAGGAGGTGCTCTCAAGGTGGTGCTTGGGTGGTCCAGGGAATCCAGAAGTCGGAGCCACCACGAGTCGAGCCCCCATCGTCTTCCCCGGTGAGTTGTCATCGTCGTCGTCTCGCCTCTGTAGCTTTGCCGCACCCGCGGTGGGCCTGGGCGTGTGTGGTTGTGGCTTGGGCTTTGTGATCTCGTTTGGGACTTTCGTTCCTTCGATTTCGTTCGTTTTTCTTTAGATTCGTACTATTTATTGTCGAATCTAACTTAGGGTTTCGTTATGAGTCGTTCCGTACGAAATCATAATCTGAGTTCTTCCTCGTTTCGGACCCGGAAACCTGTCGTCTCGAGCTTCGTTGAGCTTCATCTAAATCTAAGGCAAGTGGCGGTTCGCTCTTGCTTATCATTCCATATTTATATTGATTATCAATTGTTTAATTGTTAATTAATTTGGGATGAATATTATTTTCGTCTGGGAACAGTTTTGATAACTGTATGTGATTTAAAAAGAGATATTATAATAGGTTGTATATATTGCTAGAAACAACGCTATTATATATATATATGATTGAAATACTGATATTATAATAGGTTGTATATATTGCTAGAAACAACGCTATTATATATGTTATTGGCCTCGATGGCTTTGATGTGAATTATGGCTCTTATGTTTTAACTGTTTAGTTAGAAAGAGTATTCGTAGGAATACTATGTACCTTGCGAGGTTTAGTGGTTTCTTGATAATGGTGCTAGGAGGATTTTCCCTAGTATCTTCGGTCATGACCTTACCCTTACTCAGGGTATGTGCACACAGCTGGTGCCGCCATTTGGGATGTATTTCCTGGGATGTATTCCCTTTGATATCTCTTGTGAGGAGATCCGATATCTCTTGTGAAGAGATCTTAAAAGCTTATAACGTAAAATGTACGTTTTGGAATTAAATAAGATAAGTGCTTTAGTGCACATAATTAATGAACCTTGGGTGAGAAGTACAACGTGGAAACTCGTCTGGGCTTCGATTAGAGTAAGTCCACCTTTCGAATTTGAATTCGCATTATGCGGTGAGGTTGGTCGTGGACCCAAATAGTCAAGTCGCTTTTAAACGTTTGCGTGAAACTTTAATGTTCCCAAACATTGTCATACTTTCCGATAAGACTCAATTCGTTGGAGTCTTCTCTTCATATGTTTCCTTAAGACTCATTCTTTCAGAGTCCTATCTCTTGATCATACCTTTTCGTATATTTCAGTAGGAGTATGGTGGTTGACTATCGTCATCGACTTTTATTCGAAAAATGATGAGTCTAACCTAATACGACTACTTAGAACCTTTCTGTTTTACCCTTGTATAGTCTTTCATTAGACTAACCAACCGGTTATATTCCCTTGTATGGTTGGCTGGTGTCATCCGTCTCATACGGCACATCAGATAAACTGCAATTCCGATGAAGGCTAGAAACGACAATGATGGCAGTTGGAATTTTGAAGAGTTTTACCAGGTTGAGATTCCTTGGCGGGTGATCGTTTAGATCAAGACCCTTGTGTCCTTTATGTATTAAGACTTCCGATGTAATATATTTGATTATGTATTTTGAATCATGGATGCAATTCCGAAACATTTGCTTTAATCAAAAGTTATGATATTTTGTATTATAACTGTTGTTTTATAATTTATATAAACGGGTTAAGCCTGGGGTGGCTTCGGATGTGAAGTCCGAGGTCACTGGCAGTAATACCTTTCATGGATATATATTTGGGGGTGTTACACTCTCGAGCCCTAGCCGCATTTCCTCTATCTCCGTACTTCGATTGGTCTCTCCCGACGATGCTCTCTCGGTGTGGTTTCTAGCGGCCCTATTCTCCCAGTGGCGTCTCCGGCGGCCGTATTGTCTCGGTGGCTCTGACTTCTTCGCATTCCATCGTCTCCGATGACGTTCTCCTAGTTTCTCGCGCCGTCACCAGAATCATCCTGCCCTCCGCCGCTCCCCGCGTTGTCTTCTCCTCCCTCGACGCTGACATCCACATCTCCGATATTAACGGCGGGCTCCAGCCAATGCGTAGGGCTCAATTGGGCGACATCGTTAACGACGGAACCCTAGTTTACTTCATCGGTTGCAACGGAACCATTCGCCCCCTTTCAATGGCTTCACAGGACTCCAATGATGTTCGGATTCAGAAGATTAACTCCACCATTCGAGTCATCCCCGAATTCCCCAAGCCAGGTTTTCCGCTTCGTTTTCGTGGCCTGATTTCGTATCTCGAGTTGAAAATTTCGTGTTTTGAAATTTCTAGGGTTTCTGTTTTGTAGGGGTTATGTTTCAGGATATCACTACTATGCTTCTGGATCACAAGGCTTTCAGAGACACCATTGATCTCTTTGTGTAGAGATACATGGATATGAACATCGTTGTCGTTGCCGGTAAAATTAACTCCACCATTCCATGCAGTTAGAAGTTGGTGATACTGGTACTGACTCGATCATATTGTAGCTTAAAATCTTTCTATATAGTAACAATACTCTGGTTGCATGCAAGTCTAGTAGCTCTGTTTGTGATATGCTTGTTTAGTAGTTCCAAAGTATATGGTAGACACGGTTTTGGAGGAGACAGGTCCAAGGTTTTGTAAATAATGCTCATATCCATTTTTTAGTTTAGTTTAGTGTAGCTGTAGGGCATACCCAATATTTAAGTTGCCCATCAAGACATTCATGTGTTATAAATGAGAGGGCTGAGAACTGGTTCTGAGGTGATTCAATTGCTACCCTGGTTTGGTAGAGAAAAAATGACGAGGATGTTACATTGTAATGTGATTTGCTGTTATTTGTCTAGTTGGTGTATAGTGGCTGTAAGAAATGGTATATTTTATGCAATAGTACAACATGGTAGGGAATAGGGATAAGGTATCTTTAGATGTATCGAAGCCTAAACAAAAATATCAGCATCTTGTTGTTATATCAATCAAATGTATGATGAAAAACTCATGGCAGACTCCTGAATTTATTGTTGCTAGGGTTTCTGAGATCTCTTTGGTTCCTGATACAAATGTGGCAGTGAAGGATGAAGATAGGACTGTTTTATTGGAAGGTGGATGAGGTGTGCAATCAGCTTCTCCTGGAGCTGAGAGTTGGTCCATGACATCCCAAATTTCAAGGTTAAACCAATATTATTCTATATCATGATCAATTAGATCTATGATGATATTTGTGTTACTAAGAGATCGTCAACTTTCTTTCAGGTTTCTTCTCATGGACAAATCATTTTTGATAGACAACCGATTGGTACTAAGAGCCATGTGAGTGATAAACTTGCTAACACAGAATTATTACCTGTAAAACTCTCTTCGTTTGTTTCCATTAAAGAGGTAATCTTACTCTTGCTCCACTTCCTTCCTATTTCCTTTTCAGGTCTGAGTTTGGCATTCTTATGGCTTACTTCTATCTATATGACCGGACAAATTTCTTTGGAGATTCAAAAAAGGTACATATGCGCTATATCAAATTCCCTTCTTCAGAGCTCTTATCTTTTCATTGTTGTTATTGAGAATGTCATGTAAATTAGTATAGGTTGGAGGCCACAAATCTTGTCTTTGCAGATGTCTCCATGCTTTTCACCTTGTATCATTATTCCTGTCTCTCTTTTGGTGTTGGAATATTCATATGAGTACTTGGTTTTTTGTAAAAAAAATTCTAATGGTAGGCAATTTTCTTAAGAAATATTTAAGTTGCCCAGAGAGTTATTTTCTAAAATGGTTCCATTCAGAATCCAGAAGAAAACCACTGTAAGATATATAATAGTGCACTAAATGTGATATTTAATAAACTTTGCTTTGCTTTCTTGATGTAGCCCTATTGGTTGTATAACATTGGATTTGGCTTACATGAAATATAAAGGAAACTATAGTATATAATCCATCACGTACCTATTTGTCTTGTATGTGGCGTCGATAATTACCACGTACGGGAACATCTTCAATAGGTGGAGCGAGTCCGGGTGAGCAAAAAATAGGATATCAGTCTCTTTCGTAGACAACTTTCTAAGAGGAAATACCCGGTAACTATTTTGTTGCAAAAAGTTCAGAGTCCATTGCGTAACCGTCAATTCCCCACGATCTTCATAATGCATCTTCTGCAAAAAGTTGGAAACTTGTTTCATGGATGTAACATTTCCGGGGAAGAAGGTCCTCAACTCCGCAACAATAGTCCTAGGCGTCACGAACGCATCGCCCAAACTTTTGGCAAGGCGCTCCTCATCCGGGGTCATTCTGCCCGTATGCATGCCCAAGAAAGCTAGTTGAAAGCTTATGGTTGTGGCATCCATCTATCACATTCATGATCCATTTATGAGTCACTTCCCCTGGCTTCTTTTTCAATCTAACACCACACAATTCAAATGTGCATCCGGACTTCTTCGACTTTGTTTTACGAATTACCTCAACATCCTCTTCTGAGTCACTACCTTTCTTTCTCCCCGATCTATATTCACCAAAATGCTCGCACGTCAAACTAACACTTCTGACATTTGAGTTACGAATGACTAAAACCATCATCAAATCTTTGCCCCTATTCTTAACCCACTCAATCAATTCCTCTCGGCTATCCCACTTCAGATTGTTACGAAATTCATCTCCGTAATCTTTCCCCTATACATGTTTACATAATCAATAATGTTATAATATATGGATTGCGATTTGTGAAATTTATATGTTTGTAGCTAACCAATATTAACTATAAAACAAAACTACAATTGTAATACATAACTAAACTAAAGAAAAACAAATTGATAGCTTATCTCACTAAATCATCATAATCATCTTCTCCATTACCATGTTCTTTTAACATATATGAAAATAAATATAGGACTTTTAACATATATCAAATTCACAACAATTATCAACTTCTCCACTACTACTAAATACTAATCTTTTAACATATATCAAAACAAATATAGGCCTCTACCGCTAAATCGTCATCATCTTGTCCATTACAACTAAATACTAATCTTTTAACATAATAAATATAGGCCTCTACCGCAACATCGTCATCATCTTCTCCACTAATTTCAATTCTAATCATTCCATTATTAACTATACGTACTTAAGCTATATTAATTATAACTAATTTCAATCTTAATCATTCCATAATTACTAACATCGAAATTGCCATCGTCGTCCACTACTACTAAATACTAATCTTTTTAACATATATCAAAACAAATATAGGCCTCTACCGCTAAATCGTCATCATCTTGTCCACTACAACTAAATACTAATCTTTTAACATAATAAATATTGGCCTCTACCGCAACATCGTCATCATCTTCTCCACTAATTTCAATTCTAATCATTCCATTATTAACTATACGTACTTAAGCTATATTAATTATAACTAATTTCAATCTTAATCATTCCATAATTACTAACATCGAAATTGCCATCGTCGTCCACTACTACTAAATACTAATCTTTTTAACATATATCAAAACAAATATAGGCATCTACCGCTAAATCGTCATCATCTTGTCCACTATAACTAAATACTAATCTTTTAACATAATAAATATAGGCCTCTACCGCAACATCGTCATCATCTTCTCCACTAATTTCAATTCTAATCATTCCATTATTAACTATACGTACTTAAGCTATATTAATTATAACTAATTTCAATCTTAATCATTCCATAATTACTAACCTCGAAATTGTCATCGTCGAAATCTTAATCGTCGTAATCTTCATTCTCTTCTCCACTACTCCAATATGTGTTTTCATTATATGCCATTTTTTGTAAGATTTGTTGTTTTGGATTTTTAGAAAACGAGGGATTTGGCTTGCTATTTATAGGGCATAAAATAGCCGTTGGAATAACGGCTAATTCTGTACGCCATATATTGGCATACGCAATGGTCTGACGTACAGGCCATTTTCAACGGCTATTTTACTGTATGCTGTATTTTAGCATACGCTAAAATACAGCGTACAAGTATACGTATTGAAGTTCAAAAAAAATCACAAAATAGACTGTTTTCATGCTGTACGCCAATACATTACGTACGCCAATTTCTGACGTACATAATGTCGTGCGTATAGGTAAATTTTATCGCGTATATAGTAGCAACTTCTTTAATCGACTTTTCATTTAAAAATAGAAGAATATTATATTACTATCATCTACTCCTACTCCTCAACACTTTGTGAGAAAAAACTGTGTCGTTCTCTACTAGGAGATAATCGTGATACCTTTTTTGATGTCCTGACGTGGCGCACTCACTCAAATCTCGCCCCGTTTTAATTTTAGGGGTTGTCACTTTTTGTCCCCTTTTTGCACTCTTCCCCTCATTTTCACACTCCTCTTCACTCCCTCCGCCGCCGCAACCGCTATGGCTTCCGACGACCACTCCGCCGAGAACGGCACCGCCAACAACAACCACAACAGCGACCACCACGACCTCCCTGCCTCCAAGAAGCCCAAGCTCTCCACCCCAATCACCACCGCCGAGATCGTCGACGAGTTCTCCCACCACGACCCCGTCGTCGCCCGCGTCAACAACGGAAGCTTCGGCTGCTGTCCCGCCGCCGTCCTCTCTGCTCAGCACAGCTGGCAGCTCCGCTTCCTCCGCCAGCCCGATCTCTTCTACTTCCGCCTCCTCCGCCCCGGTATCGACCGCTCCCGCCTCCTCCTCCTCCCCCTCATCAACGCCGCGCACCTCCACGAGATCTCACTCGTCGACAACGCCACTACTGCTACCGCAATCGTCCTCCAGCACGTCTCTAGATCCTTCCACGAGAACAGGTTCCAGCGCGGCGACGCTGCCGTCATGCTCCACTACGCTTACGGCGCCGTCAAGAAGTCCGTTCAGGCATACGTCTCCCGCGCGGGAGGGCATGTAATTGAGGTTCCTCTTCCTTTCCCAGTCTACTCCGACGAAGAGATTATTGCCGAGTTCCGAAATTCGTTAAATAAGGCGAAATTGGAGAATCGTAGGGTTAGGTTAGCCGTCATCGATCATATCACTTCGATGCCTAGCGTGGTTCTCCCTGTGAAGGAATTGGTTAGTATTTGTAGAGAAGAAGGGGTCGATCAGGTTTTTATTGACGGCGCGCATGCGATTGGGTGCACTAGGGTTGATATGAAGGAAATTGGGGCTGATTTCTACACCAGTAATCTCCACAAGTGGCTCTTCTGTCCACCTTCTGTTGCATTCTTGTACGTCCGCGATGGCCATAAATTAGATGACGTGCATCATCCGGTGGTCTCTCATGAGTACGGCAATGGCTTACCAGTCGAGAGTGCATGGATCGGAACTAGGGATTATAGCTCCCAGTTGGTTGTTCCTGATGCTTTGGAGTTTGTTAATCGGCTCGAGGGTGGAGTTGAAGGGATAATGAAGAGAAACCATGAGAAGGTGATTGAGAAGGGGAAGATGTTGGCTGAGGCATGGAAAACACATCTTGGATGCTCTCCTGATATGTGTGCCAGTATGATCATGGTTGGATTGCCAGCTTGCCTCAGAATTGAGAATGAGGAGGATACTTTGAATTTGAGGGCGCATCTCAGGGACAAATTTGATGTTGAGGTTCCCATATATTATCGTCCACCCAAGGAAGGAGAAGCTGATTGTTTAACGGGGTATGCTCGAATTTCGCATCAAATTTACAATAAGGATGCTGACTATGAAATGTTCAGGGATGCAGTCAACCAACTTGTTCATGATGGGTTCACTTGTGCCAGTCTCACTGACTAGGGAAGGTATGCTTTTGATTAATGTGAAATTAGCACAGGCAATCATCTATAGCATTTGTGTAACAGATGAAAGTTTTCGCCTTTGGAGTCAGCTAGGCTTTAGCATTATATTTTCGTCAGCAACAACATTTTTTTTATCTTGTGATGTTTGACTTGTTAGCCACTTTTGCAAGTTTATAGTACTGTGGAGTGAATGTGTGCATAGCTAATTGATTATGTTGGATCTTGTTTTTCAAGATTCCTAACAGTGGGCGGTTTCTGAAATTGGATGAAACTACATATTTTATACATTCATGGATCTCTGAATGCTTGGTGATGTGATAGTCCATGACATTAAGACAATGGTTCTTTTTATGAGGAAGCGGAAGTAGGAAAATGAAAATGCTTGATTTTCAGTAGAATAACTAACCGTTGAATAACTTGGATCTCTCGGATAAATATAGATACATTTGAAGATAGTGGTGACCATACAGGTTTATGTTCATCCCATCTGCATTAGTGCATCTTAGTTAATCACGTCATACTTATTAGAGAACAATACTCCCAACTCTCATATAGTTTAGATCATTTCAATCTTTGCTTCATAATGCAGTGAATGGTGCTCTCTGCAAATGCAGAACTACTATATCTGACATTACTACCGAAGTAGCCTGCAACTATTGTCCAGAACAATTGTTTTTGGATGGTAGAGGCTGTTGGAGTAGATTTGTTGTGTACAATGGTGCTGCTACATGAAAGCAGATAAGATTGTTCATGCTGGATTTTGAATTGACCTGGCCCTGGACATGGACTTATCAATTTGGCCTAAAAAATCATTCGTCCATCCTTCCTTGCTCATCATCTACAAATAAACTTCGTTTGTTACATGTGCTTAGCTTCTTTTGATTTTTGAATTGACCTGGCCCTGGACATGAACTTGTCAATTTGGCCTGAAAAATCCTTCATCCATCCTTCCTTGCTCATCACTCATCAGTTACAAACATACTTCTTTTCTTATATGTGCTTTCAGAAATAAAAACTTATTTTCTTATTACTTTTTAATATTATCAACTCCATTTTTTGAAAAGCAAATAAAAACTTCTTTTCTAATTACTTTTTAATATTATCAACTCCATTTTTTGAAAAGCTAAAATCATATAAATCATGCTTATCTAGTTTTTTAACTTTTTCGGTGCTGAAGTGCTTTGAAGTTGATCACCGGGCACTTTCGCACTTGAATTAGATTACTGAACCACAAGTGTCTACTTTCTTTCTTTCTTCTCTATATTCACTGAAATGTTACCCATGCCTGGCATTTGTGCCATGGATCCCATTTACTTTTGTGCTTTATTTTCAATGTTCACACAGTCTGTTTCTATTACAATAAAACTAGAACAAATACCCTCTACTATCTTGTGCTACATCCTGACTGCTATTAATCCAGTTCTCTAAACTGCGCTGTTAGATACTTATGTTTCCTTCATTTGTAGACCATAGCTGCCAAGTTTACTGATAGTTTTGTTATAGAAGAAAACTAAATGCTTTGTGAAAGTAGTCCTTTAAAAAACAGTTAAAAGAAATGAAAATATATAACCAGGATAACGATGAAACAAGGCTTTGAATTTGGACTAAAATCCTGCATGTAATTTATTGCTAACCCAATTGAATTTCCGTTCCATGTAGGCCAAGGAGACCATCAGAAGCATCCAAACAAATAATAGTTCTTGCTGGTTGAATTGCATCCTTGTATGAACTAATTTCGGAGCTCAGCTTCTCATGGATCCGGAACCCAAGTTCCCAACAATGGACGAAACCCAGATTGATGATGAACATCATGGAATGTACAAGTTGCAGCTGAGACCTGCCTTTTACTAAATGTAAGTCCAGCTTTGGTTAGGGATCTCTTTTCTCTCAACTGATGTTGTAAATTGAACCCGCAGAGGCCTAAATGTACACCCGGTAGCCGTAGTTTGGGTGTACGGCAAACCTTAACTGGTTTTTGGGGATGAAGAGATAATAATCAGGGATTAGTGCATGATGTTTCTGTATGTTGATTTTGCTTTGGATCTAGATCTTACCAACTTTGAAGCTTTTTATCTTGTTCCTTCATATTATCTTAATGTGACATTTCAATGCTCAGCTCCTTGGCTCTTCCCAAATCCCAACTGTGCCTACAAACTGGATGATGAGCCACTTCTCAGGTTTGCAAGTATAGTTTGGAATGGAGTGAGTTAAAAAGAAGTAGATCCGACATTGGTAACAAAAGAAACCCTCCAGGGTTCGTGGCTCTTGTCGGTAGGGTCACGAACTGGGTACGGTAAGGTGTTTTAAGTGTCAGGTTTACTGTAAACCTGTCAACTGGGTAGATCCGACATTTTTGGGTTGGGTCGGGTCGGGTAGGTTAGTTTTAACAGGTTTAAGAGAAGCCCATAAGTGGAGCCTCTCTCTCTCCAAAGGGCCCAAAGCTTAAGTTTCATTTATAAATGCATCTTCCTTTTCATACTTTTTGCAAACTGCAAGATTTACATTTTGCATCATGTGTGTTAGTGTGTTACTATGGCAAATCGTTTATCACCAAACAGTCCATTGATGGATTTTGGGCACGTATCCTTTTAGAAGATGAATAAATATGTATATACACCTTATCTTCTCTTCATTTACCTTAAAAAAGGGTTTATATTGTCTTAAGCTTCAATGTGTGGTTGACTTAGTTTGCATTATTACGTAGGTGAATGGTAGTTGAACAATCCCATGTTCACATGCATAATGCTATGTCATTTATTATATAATAATGCATATGTATATTACGTACATGTTTCGCAAAGTATCGTGACGATAACATTATCAAACTAGTATATTTTGTTGTATTTAATTCCAATGCGAATGTTTCAAAACCATGCAATTGGAATGCAACAACCAACGACCGTGTATGATATAAAACACATGATGTTGATTTAATTAATTATCTGGACCATACTGTTAAGGTAAATAAACAACTAAGTAAATTAAATCCAACGGGTCAGCCGTTAGCGCAATGGTGTAAGACCCTTGCATTCATACGAAAAGAGTGTTCTATTTAATAGGGAGTCTCATGTTCAATTTCTTTCGTATGTAAGAAAAAAATTGAACTAGCGGCAGTCACACACACACCGTGAACAGATTATACATAAACCAGAAAAACAAACAAATTGATCTATATTACCAAACATAAGAAGTATTACTTACAAGATATATGCACTCAAGAATTCTAAAATAAATTATAGGTTCAAATTGAAAATGAATTAGGTACACGGTACACCATATTCACATTAGAAATTTCGTTCAAGCGTCTTCATATATCTCCTATAAACTTTCCTGAAACTACGAGTACGCAAGTTTTTATCAAGGAGGAAAATAAACATCTTCTTTTTATCATTTAAAAATAGCTAGTTGTATTGTTGTCATATACATTATCAATGCAGAAACCAGGGAGTAATTGTAGTTGACACTGGAGAAACAATATATAATAGATTTTATGCTGTAATAAAAAAAAGTAAAATATGCAATTTTAGACTGTATTGTATAGTTAATTGTCAAATGGATCACATGTATAATAGATTTTATTTTATAAATCTATCTATATACACATAAGTGTCATGTGAGAATATATATTAGGGTGAGAAATGAGAATAAATCATACTCTTTGGATTATAAATAAATCAAAGGCTAAGATTAAACTTTCATTAAAATGTCATGTATATGGCACATGACCACATTTTTGAGAGTTTGATCGGTCAACATGACTGGTCAAACCAGTCACCGACGGTCAACGCCGGAGCGCCGGTGTTGACCGGTCAATTTTTATTTTTTATTTTTTTCTGGCCAGCTTTTTTTTTTCAGGCACAATTTTTTGTTTGCGACTGTATGTGTATTGATTTTTGCTTGTATGTGCATTGATATTGCATAAAATCTGTATAGGATTTTTTACTATATGTGTGACTTTCTATATGTGAAAACGCATGCACTTCTCAGCATGTGCATATGTTTTGGCTTGTGTGTGCATAGATTTTGACATATATTTGCATCTAAATTCTACTTGTGTGTATTATTTTCTTGGGTTGAAATATTGTGTATGAGTTTTGGCTTGTATGTGCACCTAAATTACATAAATTTTGCATAGGATTTTGATTATATGTGTGACTTTGTGTATGTGAAAACTCATGCACATACATGCAAAAACTTATACATGTATTTCAGAGAATGTGCATATGTTTTGGCATGTGTGCATAAATTTTGACTTGTACATGCATCTAAATTCTACTTGTATGCATTGTTTTCTTGAGTTAAAATGTGCATGAGTTTTGGCTTGTATGTGCATACTCATTGAAGTGCATATCTTTTTGCTTGTATGTGCATGTAAATTGAACTAGATGTGCATAGGGTTTGACTATATGTGTGACTTTTTGTAAGTGAAAACTTATACACACACATGTAAAATCTTAAATACTTTACAGAATGTGTATAGGTTTTGTCTTGTAAGTGTATGAATTTTGAATTGTCTGTGCATCTAAATTTTACTTGTATGCATCGTTTTCTTGGCTTGATGTGCATGAGTTTTTGACTTGTATGTCCATACCATTTGAAATACACGTCTTTTTGTTTGAATGTGCACATGTCAAAACTTATGCACATACAATGTACAATTCATGCACATTTTCTCTAGAAAACAATGCATATTTTTTACAATCTTTAGATGCACATACATGTCAATATTGATGCACATACAAGCCAAATTTATGCACATACAAGCCAAAATGTATGCACATGCCATCTCAAGCAAAAAACTAGTCTTGGAAAAAAGTTGGGCTGTGAAAAATTCAATGGAAAAAAATGGTCGGACAACACCTTATAAAATTTTAATGCACATACAAGTCAATATTGATGCACACACAAATAACAAATGGTGCACATGCCAGCTCAAGCAAACAGTGGACCCGGAAAAAAATGGGCCGGAATGAAAAAAAAAAACTTAGACTGGACAACGCCTTATAAAATTTTGATGCACATATAGGACAATATAGATGCACACACAACCCAAAATGTATGCACATGTCATCTTTAGTAAAAAAAAACAAAACTGGTCCGAAAAAGAAAAAAAGAAAAATTGACCGTTAACGTCGGAGCTCCGACGTTGATCACCGGAGCTCCGATGTTGACCGCCGGTGTTGACCAGTTGGTAACCGGTTAATTATCCACTTAAGTGGTCATGTGCCATGCACATGACCACTTAAATGATAGTCTAATCCTAGCCTTTAGATTTTTTCAAATCCAAAAACTATGAATTATTCTCATTTCTCACCATAATGTTCATTCTCACCGGATCCGCATCCTATATATATATATATATATATATATTAAAGTTCTCCTATATATATATTAAAGCTCTCCCTTTTAGAGCCATTAGAGTGTTTTTAGGAGGTTGTTGAGGCTATATTTTTTAGTTTTTTCATTTATTATTATGTGAAATATTCATAAAATATATATATATATATATTAAAGCTATCATATAAAAACATCAAAATTATTCTAATTCTTCAAATTGTGGGGTTTTTAAATTTATAATTATATCACTAATTTAGCAAATTTTAAATCTAACAAATTTTAATACAAATTAAAACCAACAAATCTTAACAAATTAATTATGTACTTCATTCTTATTAGCATACAAATGGACTCTTACACATTTATTGGATGAATTATACTTTTATCAGTGATAACTGATAAGTGCACAATAGAATCTCAACATTTTCTTTTCTTCTTATGATATAGTTTGACAATAATATTTCAACACATATTATATATATCATGCAATCTCTCTCCCACCTTAATTATAATTTAACTTTTTTATAATATTATATTTAACTAACAACACTATATAAACCTTGTATTGTTTTGATCTAATTATATCCATCTATCCAGAGAAAATTTAACCTTACATGGGCCAAATATTATGTATATAATATCTATATCTATATTAAAACTCTTTCATTTACAATCATAAGAATATTTTTGAGCCCACATTTTATAATTTTCTTACTTTTTTATATTGTAAATGCAATTGTTATTGAATAATTTGTAAAGTAACAAATCTTAACAGACAATTTTAACAATTTTATCATTTTTTTGAATAAATTATTCAACAAAATTTTACAAGTACTATATGTATTTTGACTTGATTTACATCAACAAGACAATATTTAGAGTGATATTTGTTATTATACAAACAAACTATATATTCTAAAACATAACTTGGTGTTTTTTTATTATTTATAAAAATGGTATATAAAAATTCGGAATAAGAGTGAAGCATTCTTAAAGAAAAAAAGTGAATAAACAATCAAAATTTAGTTGACTAAGAAAGTATTTAATTTTTTTAAAAGATAAAATATGTAAATTTTGAAGTCTTTTGTTGTTAAGAGCTATTATTACAATATTAAATTTTTATTATCATTTGTTCTAAGTTAATTATTTTTGGTAGTTGAACTAACTAAATTTGATCGTGATTCTTTTGGCATCTTCTTACTTTTTTTTTTAAATCGTTTTGGCATCTTCTTATTTATTACCTATTAATTATTTACAATTTATAAGATACAATTTTTTGTTAAGATTTTATTTGGTCCGATCGAACTATATTTTGACTTTATTTTATATTTTCTCACTAATTGTTGTTTGCTTAAGATTTTCAATTAATAATTTCCTTTAAATATAACTAACTATCCATCTATCTAATTTGTCTAGATAAATAGCATCTCACCAATGTGACTAGATAAATAGTATGAATTACACTAATTAATTAAAATTTGAATTTTTGAAGCAAATTACATTTCATTCTCTCTATATAATATTAATTTACGATAACGTTCGTCCAACTTGATTGATGATGATCATCATCAATATGGAAAGAAGAGAAAATATAATAGTATAGATGAAGGTGACATACATTAAGGAGTCAATACTTTTTATTCCAAATAAGTTTGTAAATGACTCATTGATGAATAATACCTTATAGTCATTAAATTGAAAATTATGTTTATTTATTCTTCATCAAAATTATTTTGTATCACATTTTATTGATTAAACGATATCACATTTGTCATTTTGCGAGTACATAACATTTTACCAATATAATTAACAAGGATGATAATATGTATCAATAAAATATAATATATTTACGAGTTATATAATTAACAATAAAATGTTGAACATATTGTTTTTAAACAACAAATTTATTATTATTTCAATCTTCCATTTATATAATTCTTAAACAATAAACTACTTAAATACGTTCACCCGTACAGGGTACGGGTACTACACTAGTTTGATTTATTCCTCTACCTACTTCAATTGATTATTTACATTATAATCTAAATTAATATTTTATAATACGAAAAAATTAATATTTTATAATACGAAAAAATTAATATTTTATAATACGAAAGTAATTATCAACTAGTATCGCATGACCCCCATTAAGCCACATTATCTATGACACTTTTTGTTTATATATTTTACCACGTCATCTAATATCCTATTATAATATAATCATATTATTTTTATGTACAACTTTTTGATGTCAAATTTTTTTAATTTCATTTTCAAATACATGTTTCCGTAGTGTTGTCTAATTATAAATATTGTATAATATATTAATGAAAAAATAGTTTAAATTCTTTTTATATTAATTATGCCACAAAATTGTATGTCTTAGTATTAATATACGTATGATTTATAAAAATAATTACGCTAGTTAAGACTAAAAAACTAGAAAGAAATTAAGATATTTGATTTATTTTATGAAGCATTAGCATGGATGCCAAAAAATCTTTGTTACGTGGTTTTGATTATTTTCAGGTTCATCACTACTGCCGAGAATTTAACAAAGTCGCAGATTTCCTAGCTACTTCTAACATCTCCTCCACTCTTCTACGTAATGCCATTACGGATTACCTTTCGCCGCATCGTGGGTGTACACAGCTGCATCGATCTCGTCTTCGGTTTTTAGATTCGAGCTCTCCTATTTCATCAGCTTGTAAAACATTTATAAAAAGGGAGGTGCTATATACATTTTCTAAATATACAGTGCATAGGCACGTATATATAACACGTGCCCGTGCCAAGTTGGCACGTAAATATAACACGTGCCCGTGCCATTTAACTACTCGTCGTGTATCCGATTTTGGCACGGGCATGTTATATGTGCACGTGCCTCTTTTTTCATTTAAACTTATTGTTTTTATTTTATTTAAAAAAAAAATTGTAGCACGGGCACGTATCCCGTGCACATGCTACAGTAAATATATATATTTTTTAAATCAAACTATGTGTAATGCTTCTAACTTGATTGTTGTATTATTCGAATATCGATTCTACTAGGTGTAACGTAATCCTAACTTCATTATCATATAATTTGAATATCGGTTACTAATTATATTGTAATACTAACTTCATTATCGTATTATTTGAATAACGATTACACTAAGTATAATGTAATCATGAATTCATTAAATTATTATTCGTTATCATTCAAATATCGGTTATACTAATTATATTTTAATCCTAACTTCATTATCGTATTATTCGAATAACGATTATACTAAATGTAATGTAATCCTAACTTCATTATCATACCCTAGAAACCCTAGGGTAAGCAGGGTTTGAGATTTAGAGATATCAAATCCCGTTGATTTTCATAACCTATATTGCTTGTATAACCGGTATTTGAATAATAATGTAATGAATGAAGTTAGGATAATGAAGTTAGGATTACATTATATCGTATTATTCGAATATCGATTATACAAACTATATTGTAATCCTAAGTTCATTATCCTATTACTCGAATATCGGTCACGCTAAGTGTAATGTAATCCTAGCTTCATTAACGCGTTATTCAAAGAATGGTTATATTAAGTGTTATGTAATCATAACTTCATTATAGTATTATTCAAATAACGATTATATTAAATATACTGTAATCCTAACTTCATTACCGTATTAATCGAATAACGGTTATACTAAGTTAGGATGACATAACACTTAGTATAACCGTTATTCGATTAATACGACAATGAAGTTATGATTGCATTACACTTGGATTAACCAATGTTCATATGTTAGGATAATGAAACTTGGATCACAGTATAGTTAGTATAACCGATATTCGAGTAATATGATAATGAAGTTAGGATTATATTACATTTAGTATAACCGATATTCGAGTAATATGATAATGAAGTTAGGATTATATTACACTTAGTATAACCGTTATTCGATTAATACAATAATAAAGTTAGAATTGCAGTATATTTAGTATAACCGTTATTTGAATAATTATAATGAAGTTAGGATTACATAACACTTAGTATAACCGTTCTTTGAATAACACGATAATGAAGTTATGATTACATTACACTTAGCGTGACCGATATTCGAGTAATATGATGATAAACTTAGGATTACAATATAGTTTGTATAACCGATATTCGAATAATATGATATAATGTAATCCTAACTTCATTCATTACATTATTATTCAAATACCGGTTATACAAGCAACTAGAAATCGAAGCTCGTGCTTCGCACGGGCCATTTGTGTATATGTAGTGACACGATATACAAAATAAGTTTGTAATACATGGATCGTTGTTCTGTTTTTTTATGTTAGGCATATATTATTTGATATTTATTTAAATGTAAGTATGTTAGGTATAAAATGTTATGATTGTACATAAGAAGCGGGTTATTTTATTTTTTATAATTTTGGTTAGAAGTATAATATTAATTTTGAACTAAAGTGGAAGTTTGTTTTTGTAGGGATGTGTTTATATTTTGATGAAAGTTTTTGTAAATATTTTAGAAATCTTCTATATCTAATATAAAGTTTTCATTTTTGTGCATTAAGTGTGTTCATTCAATACCATACAATTTTGAAAGTATTAAATTGGCTCTGGCTCTAGCGGGTGGAGCAACCATGAATGTTTCCCCATCGAGCTTTTTGATCTTCTACGATCCATTGAACAAAAAATCTACGGAGAAAATGATACGAACCCTAAAAAGGTAACAGTTGACGGAAAAGACAGGGGATATAGATATCAAAGAAGAACTCCCAAAATGAGAAAAAATCTATACCGGATTATTTTGAAAATAAAATTAAAAATAATAACATTATCTAAATTGTGTTCTAGTTTTTTGTTCTTTGTTTTGAGAAAGTAAGGAATTCAAAATTTTGTTGCTTTTTATTTTGAAAAATTGAGGAGTTCACAAAGGTATTTCTTAAGAAAAAATATTTTCAGCGTTTTAAAAGTTGTGTAAAAATAAAGTTTTCTACACATTTCTCTTAATTGTACTACATATTTTTTCTATTGATAAATACATTTTATCCAAGCAACTTTTAATAAGAAAATACATATTTCTATAAAAGTCTTTATAAATAGTCACATCAAACAAATCCTTCTAATCTAACCTATTAGATTGTCATTATCACGATGTAGAGAACTTGATAATATTTGTTGATTTGTCGTTAAATGGTTCAGTTTGAATAGAATTGAAAAAAATAAGAGAGGTAGAGTTGAATAAATCTTTAATTCTTGATTGTTAAATAAGAATTTTTTAATCATGATTATCTTTTTTATATATCTATTTATATTTTTTAATTTTAACTTTTATCGACATATAACTTTTTTGCTATATAGTTTTTGAATTCTACCAAAGAGTTTCCTTGAAAAATACCATAATATGACCAATAATGTTTAAACTTCATAGTTGAATTTTTACATCAATATGACATTGAGGATTCAATCGATTATTTAAAATTTTATGGACATTTTTCTATAGGGCACTCATTGCTTAGTTTAAAACATTTTATAGAGTGAGGGCATGTTTTATGATAAAGAAATTTAAAATTTTGTTTTTAATCTGATAAGTATTTTGAAAATCCTTACAATTTTTTTTTTGCTAAACAAAGATGGCTTTTGCCATTGTTTTGTCCTACTTATCTACTTAAAAGCTAGCATTGAATGACAAGAAAGCCAACTTTTAAGTAGATATAGATATAGGTTATGAAAATCAACGGGGTTTGATATCTCTAAATCTCAAACCCTGCTTACCCTATGGTTTCTAGGGTATGATAATGAAGTTAGGATTACATTACATTTAGTATAATTGTTATTTGAATAATACGATAATGAAGTTAAGATTAAAATATAATTAGTATAACCGATATTTGAATGATAACGAATAATAATTTAATGAATTCATGATTACATTATACTTAGTGTAATCGTTATTCAAATAATACGATAATGAAGCTAGTATTACAATATATTTAGTATAACCGATATTCGAATTATACGATAATGAAGTTAGGATTACGTTACACCTAGTAGAATCGATATTCGAATAATACAACAATCAAGTTATGAGCATTACACATAGTTTGATTAAAAAAAATAAAATATTTTTACTGTAGCACGTGCACGGGATACGTGTCCGTGCTACAATTATTTTTTTTATATAAAATAAAAACAATAAGTTTAAATGAAAAAAAGAGGCACGTGCACATATAACGTGCCCGTGCCAAAATCGGATACCCGCCGAGTAGTTAAATGGCACGGGCACGTGTTATATTTACTTGCCAACTTGGCACAGGCACGTGTTATATATATGTGCCTATGCACTGTATATTTAGCAAATGTATTTAGCCGTGGCGTATAAAAATCATCCGTTGTGATGATTTAGGTATGTCTTTTTGTTTGTAAGAATACATTCTGTTTACCTGTATAAAAAAAATGCCCAAAGGGTATTAAATATTACTCAACTAACTCCTTATAACTATTCAATTCACCAAAAAATTTGTTATATAATTTTGATTAAAACACTTTATATTATTTACGGAAATTTCGCCTGGTGTACTTCAGTTTTGGTCTTTTTCGCGAAATCCCCACAGGTTTTGACATTTTCGTCCGGTAACCCTGAGCTTTTGACCCATTTCGCCATATACCCTTCCGTTATCAACCGTTAAAAACACTGTTAAATTTATTTAGAAGAAACAAATTAAAAGAAAAGACTTAAAAGGGTAATAGACTTATATCGTCTTCTTCCTCAGTTCGCGACACAACCATTAACGAGGGCCAGACGCCGGCGACGCGGGCTAGACGACGGCGCGAAGGGCTGGGCTGGACTGGACGAGGGCACAAAAGGATTGGGCTGCGCGAAGGGAAGGGGCTGGACGGGTTGCGCGAAGGGAATGGGCTGCCACCGACGATTTGAAGCTTCAAGGTTGGACGACGGTGCGACGAGGCTGGACGACGGCGCGGCTGGACGACTACCGACGGTTTGAGGTACGAATCTCTCCACTTCTGAAATTCCCTTTTCGTTTGGATTTGTGCTGACTGATTTAGGGATTTGGATTTGTTAAATCCATTAACCTAATTCTGAGTTATATCCTTTGCTAGGATGCAATTTACCAAATAGTCAAAGTTAGATAAAATGTTGAAAGGATTAGCCTGAACAGAATGCAATTCACCAAATAGTCAAAGTTAGACAAAATATTGAAAGGATTAGTTTGGAAGGTCGTTGAATTGAATTGCACACAAACTGTTTGAGTTTTTGCCTCAATGACCGTAAATAAAACTGCGTCTGAACAAAATGCAATTAGGTTAATTCTGAGTTATATCCTTTGCTAGTAGTAAAGGTAGATATAGCTTCAAGAAGAGCAATTTATTTCTGCAAACATCAAAGAAGTCATTTTTGTATTTTGCATTAATCTTGACATGCTCAAGTTTTTGTCATGCTAACAATGTGAAAGACACTTTGTTCTTTGGCCTGTACAACTCATACCAACTGGCTAAACATTAAGAGAATGAGAGTTTGACCTTCGTTATGGTTATACTTGCGAACTTGAACACCCTTGTTTATTAATATGCTCTGTTTTTATTATTAGATAGTGATCTATTTTAGTATATTATACTTGTTTTCATGTATTAACATTTAAGCCTATTAGCTCAATGGTAGAGCAACGTGCTTTCAAGTACATGGATGTGGGTTCGAGTCCCACATAGGCTAATTTATATCTTGACAATATCGTGATTAGTTGTTCTGCAATCTTATACTCAGAAGGAGCCAATGAAGTCAGTTTCCTTCAAGGCTCTTCATCATAATTTTAATCACTGAATGCAAGCCTCTTATCAGATTTACTGTTGAGAATTTTGCAATGAGAAGTGCAGAGTGATTGTTAATTTTTGTGAATCTTGGCATGTCATTGCTGCAAAATTCTCGTGTGAGCTGTTGAACACAAACCTCAGTGGCTCAATCATTAACATATCAAGCTATCCATCTTGGCATGTTTCTCCATTTGATTCAATTTTCTGTAGTAGCCTATACAGGAGTCGAACCCATATCTTGTGCATAGGCACATGCTCTACCATTTGAGCTAATAGGCTTTATAATTAAGCTTCCATTTATAGTCATAACATAGTGTAATTTCATCCTCATTATAAATCATCATAATGTACTTAGTAAATGTCATCTAAAGAGATGAATTCTTTTACAATGTTACCAATTATAAAGATGACTACTTGAAGAAGAACATGTGAGAACAAAAAATGATCAAGGTATAAGGGATTTGATCATAGCAAGGATAAGGGATTTGATCAAGGTATGGTGATTGAAAGGAATGATAAAGAACTAAAGCATGAATTGGTTCACAAAACACAAACAAAATGAATAGTATTCAAGTCAAGGAGAGAATTATGTGTATACTTCTCATGCTTTAGTTTCTCTTACACTTACCAATCATATATGCAAGATGTATGTTAAGTAGAGGGAGTTTCATAGACTGATAAACCATTAGACACGGAAGCTATATATGATAATCATGGGAACTCAAAGTTCAGACATTAACAACTCAATTATTTGGCCCACAAAACAAGATAGAAAGGCTGAAATTGAAGCTCTCCATTAATGTTCTCTTGTTTCTTTTATAAAGTACTTAGCAAATATGTCAGCTGAACTCTAACCTTCCTAATAAGTCAAAATGAAAAATATAGTTTTAGACAACTATGACAGATTCAGACATAAACATGTCCTGTATCACTAGTTTTCTTGAAGTTTCACTTTTAACTAGACATCTACTTCATACTAGCAGCACAGACTCGGATCAACAAAGCAACCATATGTGAAAAGAGAGAGAACTGAGAAGTACATGTCATGACTCACGAAACATTATATGAGATGCTAATTAGTTACTCTTGCAGAAAATAAGTGCTCAAATATCCTATGAGTATAGTGGCAGTTCAGTTGATTTGTACCAGTAGTTATTTTTGAGAAATATAGGGTCTCTTCCTTTCATCATGAGAAAATTGTACATGCCCCTTCTTCTGTTGAGAATTCAACCATTCTCTGTATATTCCACGGCGACTCCATAACTCTTCCATGTCTTCAGGAGATGCTCGAGAATCCCAATATATTTGGCTACCATCTTTTTCCCACACATTAAAGAAATAATTCAGTACATGAAGAACTTTTTGCAGCTAAAAAAAGTTATAATAATATGCTTAGTTGAATAACCTGTGAAATCATGGGAGAGATGCTATTACCTTGTGTTTTTTAGGAATGTGCAGGTCGACCATGAACTTGATCTGTCACAGGATCCTTTTCAGCTGAAGCAGAAGCAGAACTTTGATCCTTCAAGGGAACATTCTCAGTTTTGTTTCTGTTCAATCATTCAAAAAGTGCAAAAAAAACTTATAACCTTTGCAGTCAGCATTAGTAGCTAATTGGTCCATAACGAAAAATGACATTGATCATATATATGATGCAGAGGACATCAAGAAAGATAAATCATAAACACCTAGATTGGAGGCTTTCTTTGACTGATAGATAACGCTTCCAATATGGCAAAGTGGACTTGTGTGTAGCCTTCTTTGGTCCACCTTTAAAAGCTCTAACAACAAACTCTTCACTTCTTTTACTGCAGATAGAAAATCAATTTTACAGAATGAAGTTTCACTTACTTGTTTCCAAAAGATACGTGATTTGAGAATTTTCAGCAACTATCTCAACCCACAACATATTGATCTCAGCTACATAATTCAACATTTATGGGGTTTGAAAACATGGATCAATTACCAAGAAGAGCCAAATCTAGCATATTGGGTCCAATAATAGAAAACAATGTTAAATCACAAGCCTAATATGCAAAATCCCAGACACTGGACACACCATATTTCCATTCAAACAAAGTTGAATGTAAATAACAAGAAATTGGGGCAAAAAATCCTACTTATACAATTACATTTTCAGCTGATTAACAGTGTAAAATAGACCTAGAGGGATGAAATTTAAACACCAAAATTCATAAATGGAGTAACGAATTTCGTACCCGTAATCCCCATTGTCGGTCGTCGTCCAAGCTTTCGTCCTCGTCTAGCCAGGAGAAGAGAGCAACCTTCGTGATAGCCACCGAGACACGAGTCACCCAGCTTCGTGGTCGCCGCCAATTCGTTGTCGCCGGCGTCCAACTGCCCAGCTTCAAGGTCGCTCGCCGGCGTCGTCCCGGAGTGCACGTGAAGGTGAATTCTCTGATTTCAGAGAGTCAGGGAAAGAGAAAGGGAGAATCAAAGTTTTTTTTCCCTTTTTTTTATTAAGTTAACGTTGATTTAACGAGAATACTAACAGAGGGTATTTCGCAGAAAAAAAATAAAAATTCAGAATTATCACACGAAATATCAAAATTTGAGAGAATTTTACAAAAAAATCAAAAATTCAGAATTAACATACGAAATTTCCGTATTATTTAATACAATGAGAATTGACCAAAACTACTACTATAAAACCCAAAACTCAAAAAAAAAAAAGAAAAAAAAGCGGGTCCTTCAGACCAAAAAAACAAACAAAAAAGCGGGTCCCAAATCTTTGACGTCCACGTGGACAGCCGAGAAACCACTCACCGTCCAATTGTCTTCCAAAATTTGTATTTGCCGCGCTGTGCACCGTCGACCCGGTTCAGGTTTTGTCTTTACCCTGAAAACCCGAACCGCAATTCCCAGCTACGGAAGTGCCCGTACCTACTGGCAACTACACATCACAACTGGCCCCTTCTCTTCAATTAATTTCTTCCGCCTTCTTCGTCTTTCCGCATTCATCTCTTGTTTCTCTCTAGATCGTTGCAAGTAGTCCCGTGGAATCTCCGTGTGTGGTTCTAGTTCGTTTTGCCGCGATTTTAGTTCGAGCTCCTCCCATGGCGAAATGATGAAGATTACCAGATCATGTTGTTCTGTAAGTTTTTCCTCCCTTTGTGAGTTGTTTCTCTTGATTCGTAGTTATGGATTCAAGTTCTGCTTGTTGATTTCTGCGTCTAAGGGCCTGTTTTTGCTTCTCTTTAACGGAGATGTGATATGTCGCTTCTCTCTCCGGCCATGGCCGTTTATTCTTCCCGAAAGTTCCTTTCAGCTATGAGAGAGACCGCTGCTTTACATTAATTGCTCGCATGGAATCCTAAGCCGTTCCATCTGTAACTTCTCAGTTAATTAAAGTAGTCTTTTCCTTTTTGAATTTCAATTTTGTTTTCTGGTTAGATCTTGTAAACCTTTGGAATTTGCTTTTGAGTCTTAAACCTAATTCAAAACTAATTTTGATAGTTAGCCATAGAATTGGATAAATTTAAGCTATGTACTTGCTATAAACTACGGTAACCTCATTTTTTAATGAATATTGACTTGCAGATTTTGTCAATATTAAATGCCCGCATCTACCTCCAGTCACATGCACATGTTGATTGAATGAGTTTCTACATTGCCTTGGACGCCTCTTCAATACTATCCTCCCAAAATTAGATGCAGACTCTCCATACCTTCTATCAACCAAATTCACTGGTTCTTTGTTTGATCTTCGGATGAAAAATCTTTTTTTACTGTTAGACTAAGCAGAGTTGGGTGATCACTCAAGAAGAGTAATGGTTACACCGAGCGCAGAAAGATTGACATCGTCAAGCGACGTTGATCCTCTGTTGAAGGATCTGAGTGAAAAGAAGCAAAGTTTTAGGAGAAACGTGGTGTCCTTGGCGGCGGAGTTGAAGGAGGTTCGGAGCCGCCTTGCTTTGCAGGAACAAACATTTGTTAAAGAAACCCTAACTAGGCAGGTACGAGATCTGGGTCATGTGTAAAGTACCACCCTAATTTTGGAATTGTGTTTGAAAGTTTGAATTGTATAATTTGTAATTATTGGTAGTGCTTTTTGTCTATCTTCTTTTCAAAATTGCGGGTCCCTTGATCTTCAGTTTTTTTAGCTGGATGATCTGAGTTTGGAATTTGATGGGTGTTTAACAGGAAGCAGAAGCCAAGGCTAAGAACTTGGCAGATGAGATTGGTAATTTGAAGAGCAGCTTGGAGGAGAAAAATGGGCAATTGCAAGCATCAACATCCAATGCCCAAAAGGTAAAGGTCCCACTATTTTAGGTCCTTGCTTGTGCGTTTTCTCTAAGCTGTTATTTGTTTAGATTTTTATTTGTTGAAGTTCAGTTTTTCAATTATCTGTCTTGATCTTTGGGTTTTCTCTTGTTAAGCTGGTTTGGTCCACATTTACAGTGTATGCTCAAATACGCAATCATATTTGCTAGTTACCTTTTTGGCTTTTATTCTTTGGTTTTTGGTGCAGACAGGCTGAGTTCCAATCCCCCATGCTAGGAGGGATATTGTTCTTTCCCTATTTCCTAGGACATTCGAAATTTGAAAAAATATCTGAGATTTGACCCTTTCTATGCTTGGAAAATTTCGAGCTCATGTTTTTCCTGCTTTCCCCTTTTCTGAAGGTTTCCCATCTTTGCACTATTTCAAAAATGGGGAAATTATTTAGATTACAACAAAGTAACAAACATTTAAGGATATGGAGTGCAGTTAGTGATGAACTAATTTTTAAGCTTACCCATACTTAATATGGATGCTTGAACACTAATATAAATATTATCATCAGTGGCAAGTGGCAACCAATTATGACTATCTAGTATCTACTCCACCGTAATGTATTAACATGAGTTTGGTAAAATCAGTTTGACAATTACTTCATAATATAAATGGTTGACACATGATGGGGAATTACTTGAATTTATAGCTTCTAATGAGTCTTATGCTGGTATTCAAACCTCCATATAAAGTAAATCTCAATTTTTAGACTTAGGCATAGTTCATATCATTGGATGCACATCCATTAAAAGCTTGCGTTACTTTAATTAATATCCACAAAGCAAATCCATCTTTATACTTAAAATGTGATAGGGTTTAGGGGCTTTGAAGATTCCAATTGGGACATGGAAGAGCTAGATATATAATGAATGTGAGTGAAAAGTGTGATTACTGCTACGCAATTTCTGTTTGGTCTCTCTCTATCACACTACTTACCACTTCTGTTTCTTTTGTATTCACTTTCTTTTTGGTCTCCCTTTGTTCATTGCCTATGAGGGAAAGTGAGAACTGATCAGGGAAATGGTTCTAGTAATCTTTTGTTTGGCCATTGAGCTTTCCTTCCGATTCTCCATTTTTTCGGGAGTCTTGGTCAAATATGGGGTCGGGTCAATTCTAGTCATAGGCCTCATAGGCCAAGTTCAGGTTGAGTCATTACAGGTTGAGTGCAGGATGAGTCATGTTTTTACAGCTTCAAGTACAATGAAACTACAATGGAATCTTAATCAACTCTTCCCTGAGTCTCTTACGCAACTAACATTTGAGTCGGAAGGGGTATTTAGGCTGTTCAGGTTGGCAGATTACTACATCAACTAAATACATGTTTTCTTTTATGTTGCAGTACCTGATGGAGTTGGATAACCTCAGATCTCAGCTTACACTTACTCAGGCGACAGCAGATGCAAGTGCTGCTTCGGCTGAATCAGCACAGCTTCAGTGCTTTGCTCTTCTCGAGGAGCTAGATGTGAAGAGCAACTCCTTGAAAGAACAAGAGGACCGTGTCAAAAGAATGGAAGAGCAGTTAGATAATCTGCAGAAGGATCTGGAAGCAAGGGAATCTACACAGAAGCAACTGAAAGATGAGGTTGCTAGAGTCGAGCATGACATAATGCAAACTATTGCCAAGGCCGGTTCAAACAAAGAGTGTGAACTGATGAAAATACTGGATGAAGTTTCTCCAAAGAATCTTGAGAAGATGAATAGGCTTTTGACAGCCAAAGATGAGGAAATTGGCCGTCTCAGAGACGAGATAAAGGTTCTGTCTGCTCACTGGAGGTTCAAAACAATGGAATTGGAATCCCAGGTATACATACAACTGGTTACTGCTTTAATTGCTGTTTTTTTGTAATCGAATCCACTGTGATCATGACATTACTATCATTCTTTCGCCGTATAGCTTGAAAAGAACAGGAAGGCAGATCAGGAGCTGAAGAAAAGGGTGCTGAAGCTGGAATTCTGCCTCCAGGAAGCTCGGTCTCAGACAAGAAAGCTTGCAAGAGTAATAATGCTTTTGACCATTTCCACACACTCATCAATCAATTTTCCGCTTTTCTCTTACATTTAATCTAACCCATGTGTCATTGTAGATGGGGGAGCGACGAGACAAGGCAATAAAAGAACTCAGGGATCAGCTGGCTACAAAGCAACTACCGGTCGCTTGCGAGTGTGGCGAGAAACAGAATTTCTGGGAGAGCTCCAGCTTCAAGGTTCTGGTTTCCATGTCCATGCTCATCTTGGTGGTTTTCTCAAAGAGGTAACTCTATCTGTCGACACATTTCTTTCTCGTTGCTGGAAACGATCCGGTGAATATGTATAGTAGCAACGGTTGAGTAGGAAACTTGTTCCCATGATAATCAGGGATGTAATCATTATAGTTGTAGAAGCTCAGGTCTCTGTATAAAGTATCCTTGTAGCTCTTGCTTTTCTCTTTGAATACAGGTATTAGTAGGGGAGACTAGACAAAACCCTAAAATTTTCTTCGCCTGCTTATTCTTGTAGGAACTACAAACGATGAACATTAGAAAGAAGGTTTATAGAAAACCATATATGCTTATTTATGTCACCCTCTGCCCAGATCATGAAAACTTCATCTCAATAATTTTTTTTGCCATCAGATTTATGTGTTGAGTGAAGCACTTTAAATCCAGGGTCATGTTATGTTAAACAACAAAACAAATTTAGTGTTTGTAGGTGGTGGATTTCGCTGAATCCTGATCGTTCTGTAGTTTGTAGAATTTCATGTGGAGTGAACTAGAATAAGAGCAGATAAATCCATGTACAATACCAACAAATTGCAACGGTCAATTGCTTGTTGTGAGAGTAGAAGATGATGAGGCCACCATATCCACACAAGCAACTAAGAAAGAGTACAGAAATTGGCACGCTCTTGAAAGTGACTGGTACAACAATACAACGGCACCCTTTGAATAAAACAGATTGGTTTGAAAGGGTCTCTGAATAATTGAATCCCCATTCACAAAGGCGATCTTTTTCAGGATAGAGTCGTATTTTTGGGAAGCATAAGTTTGTTTTCTAGAAAGTGATTATGCCTACTGTTATTTGATGATCTGGTCCATTATATAATTAAAGGCCAGGATAAACTATAAAAATCACTCGCAAAAGCTTTTTTAAAAATAAATAAATTATCCGTCAAATGAGTTGTATAAAATTATCCTTGGCCTTGAGATAACCTTTATGAAAATTGTTAGAAATAATTTTTTATGTAATCTATTTTTTTATTATTCCAAAATCATCTCAATCGACGTATAGTGGTATTGATATCATGTAATCTCCTATATATATTTAAGATAAGACAATTCTAATGGCAATTATCTAAACATACACGGTATCATCAGCCTCTCTTAAATAGTTATCTCCCCTCTTCAACATCCTTCCTCAAAATGTCCACAGACACCGGAAACAATACAAAGACATTTTGAAAATATTGTTAGTTTAGGTTACTGAAACCACTTTTAGTGAACTTGATCTAATTAGGCCGAATCGAATTTGGCCCGAATTAAATCGAGTTGGACCGAATCGAATAAGGATTTACTAGTTTAATTAGAAATCTAGGGTTTTATTTTTATTTTAAAAAATAATCGGTTTAGGCTGAACCAAAAACCGAACCGATTATCGATTCAGTCTAAAAAACCGAAAACTGAACCCGATGAACAACCCTAATCTTGATACCGAAAACTGAAGAGAAAGACAGTAAATTGGTTTGAAACTCTCGCCCCTTCATTCATTGAAATTCTGTATATATAGTGGTTATACAAGTCTATCCTTCTATCTTTACTGAAATATCTTATATCCTTCTAATAAGATAACAGAGGTAGAACTCTATCTAATATGGAGAAATATTCTATCTAATACCCCCCCTCAAGCTGGCGCGTGGATGTCAAGAACGCCCAGTTTGCGAAGTAAGGTGTCAAAATGAGCCGCGGCAAGTGGCTTAGTCAAGATGTCGGCAGGTTGATGAGTAGTGCTGATGTGCTCCAGTTGAATGCTGCCTTTAGTAACCTCGTCCCGAACAATATGACAGTCGACTTCAATGTGTTTGGTGCGCTCATGGAACACCGGATTTTTGGCAATGTGAATGGCTGATTGATTGTCACAAAAGAGGGACATGGGCTGTTGATGGTGGACACCTAGAGAATATAATAGACGGCGTAGCCATTTAAGCTCGCAAGTGGCAGAAGCCATTGCTCTATACTCCGCCTCGGTCGAAGATCGCGACACCGTGGTCTGCTTTTTAGTACGCCATGAGATTGGTGATGGACCCAGAAAAATGCAGTAGGCCGTTAAGGATCGTCTCGAGATTGGACAGGCAGCCCAATCAGAGTCGCAGTAACCTGTGAGGGCGAGATCTGACGACGCAGAAAGAATTATACCTCGTCCAGGCGAGCCTTTTAGGTACCGAACGACGCGAAGAGCAGCAAGCCAGTGTTCTTGTCGTGGCGCTTGCATAAATTGGGATAGGATGTGAACAAAATACGAAAGTTCAGGTCGGGTGATTGTTAAATAAATCAGTCGACCCACAAGTCGACAGTAAGAGCTGGGGTTGTCAGAGAGCACCCCGGAGGCTGCATCAAGGTTGTGTTTTTGCTCCATGGGGACAGCTGCCGGCTTTGCGCCTAAGAGACCAGTTTCTGTTATTATGTCTAAAGCATACTTGCGTTGACATAACACCAACCCTTGATTGTTTCAAGCGACCTCTATCCCAAGAAAGTATCGTAATTTCCCGAGGTCCTTCATGTGAAAGCATGAGCCCAAGTAATTTTTAAAGTCTTGAATAGACGCCCCATCATTTCCGGTGATGACGAGATCATCGACATAGACCAAAACTGACAGACACCGATTGCCTTTGCGTAAGGTGAAGAGTGAGTAGTCTGCTGGGGATTGGTGGAACCCATATTTGATAAGAGCGTTGGAGAGCTTGGCAAACCAACACCTAGGAGCTTGTTTAAGACCGTACAACGATTTTCGAAGTCGACAAACTTTAGCTGGAGAGTGTGGAGCAAACCCGGGTGGTGGTTTCATGTAGACTTCTTCTTTAAGGTTGCCATGAAGGAAGGCGTTGTGTACGTCCATTTGTTGAAGGTCCCAATGTCGAGCGGCAGCAACTGCCAAGAATGTGCGCACCGTCGTCATTTTGGCAGTGGGAGCAAATGTTTCGCTGTAGTCTATCCCTTCAACTTGACGGTTGCCGTTGATGACTAAGCGGGCTTTATAACGCTCCAGACTGCCGTCGGCGTTATATTTGAGCTTAAATATCCATTGGCTGCCGATTGCTTTCTTGCCTGGAGGAAGTTCAGTAACCTCCCAAGTGCAACGACGGACACAGGTGGGGCCCAGTGGGGGCTGTAGCCCCCACTGGGATTTTGAAGAATTTTTTTTTTTCAAACATTTTTATAATTTTTTCTTAAAAATTTCTTTAAAAGTTTTCAAAATAATATATATATTTTCTAATTTTTTTAATATAATTTTTATATAGGATTTGTTATGCATAATCCTAAAAAATACAAATAAAACACAACTTATTCAAATTTGCACACAAATTATTCAATAAAACTGTAATACTTTCTTTATATCTAGTCTTATTTGTTAATTTTTTTTAAATTTAGGGTTTATAGATTTGTAATTTTAAATTCAATTTTTATACAAATTTGTTGAAATTACACAGTAAAAGTAGTAAGTAATGATGAAATTTGTTTTAGATTTGTGTAATTTTTTTTTTCAATTTTAAATAAAATTTCATATGAGATTCGAATATAGTGTTTGTTGTTTGAAATTAAATTTGTCTTTGTAAGGTAGACATTAGACTTAAATAGATGATACACTTTGAAATTAAGCCTTTATTTAAGATAAACGATATATTTTTTTCTCTTCAGGATTTTAGCCCCCACTGGACTAAAATCCTGCATCCGCCCCTGCCCAAGTGCCATTATCTTCAAGGGCACGAATTTCTACCTGCATGGCTTTACGCCAATTGGTATCTTGGATGGCTTCGCGGAAGGTGTTAGGCTCAACTCCAGCTGAAACCGAAGCAAGGAAACACCGAAACGAGGCAAATAATTTGTTACTGGTTATAAAGTCAGCAAGGGGATAGGGAGTACCTTGCGACGTAGATGGTGGGTCGGTGGAGAGCGAGGGGGAAGCGCGTAAGGTGTTAGTGACATAGTCACGTAGCCGAGCCGGGGGTTGACGAATTCGCTGACCACGACCCAGTTCTGTAGAATCAGTGGTGGTGTTTGATGGAGTAGCCGACTCTGTTACTGGTAGAATAGGGTTGGGCTGGGCAGGGCTGTCTGTGACAGATTCCATGGTGGGAGGCACAGCAGGCGGGATCACCGGGGCAGGTAAACCACACACAATTTCACCATCATCTGTTATAGGCGGGGGCGAGGTAGGATGTGTAGCAGTAGAGGAGTCATGGGGCACCGAGTACGGGAAATCGGTCTCAATAAACTTCACGTCGCGAGAAACAAATGTTTCTTGAGTATCTAAGTCTTGCACCAGCCAACCTCTTTTCCCGAATGGATAGCCAAGAAATATGCACCGCCTACTTCTGCTTGCAAATTTGTCACCTCCTCTGTTGAGGTTATGAGCATAACATAAGCAGCCAAAAACATGGATATGTGAGTACTCTGGGGTTGTCTGAAAGAGGATGTCATACGGAGTCTTTCCGTGGAGTATTTGAGTGGGTGTACGATTAATCAAGTACACGACAGTGAGGATGCACTCGCCCCAAAATTCAGTTGGAAGAGAGGCCTGAAAACGCAAAGCCCTTGCGACGTTCAAGATATGTCGATGTTTGCGCTCTACTCTACCATTTTGTTGCGGAGTTCCGGGCACCGAGGTTTGATGTAAGATACCTTGGGAGCGAAGGTAGGAACGCATGCACATGAATTCCATTCCATTATCACTGCGAACCACCTTCACCTGTTTGCCAAATTGACGACTAACTAGAGCAAAGAAACTTTTCAAAGTAGTGAAGACAAGTGTCTTGTCCTTCAATAAATAGACCCATACAGCCCTTGAACAATCATCAACAATAGTTAGAAAGTACCGAGAACCACACGAGGCGGGTAGGCGATATGGCCCCCAAAGGTCACAGTGAATTAGGTCGAAACAATCACTACTTGTATTATTGCTTAGTGGAAAAGAATCTCTGGTTTGTTTTGCTTTGAAACAAGTATCACAATTTCTGGGGACTAAAGGTTTAGAAGTGCTATGAAAATAAGGTAATAACTGAACTAGGGAGGGAGACGGATGTCCGAGCCGTTGATGCCACAAGTCAAGTGTGTTCAACTGTGTAGATCTCGCAGCCCGATCATGCATTACCCCCGACAAGCTGTAGAGCCCCTCGCTCTTCTCACACGTCCCAATCGGCGTCGTCTGGTTGAGGTCCTGTATGAGACAAATATGTTTAGTAAAGAGGACACTTCCATCCTGATACGGGGCTAGCCGTGTAGAGGAAGGATCTAGGCAACGGATCTCAAAACAGAAGAAAACACGAAGATTAGAAAGTGGCGGACGTGAAACAAATGACAAGGATAATAGAAAGAACCAATAGAAACGACGAGAAAACCCGCTTGCGTTGATAGCAAGGAACCTTGTCGAACGATCTACCAACCCGATCTCTACAACGCCACACAACCAAGAATCGCTAATGAACTTGGAGCACGGAGAGGATTGCTTATGATGTACAAAATCACCAACTCCAGAGGGACTTGATAAAGACGAAAACAACTAAGCAGGAAAGCAACAATCGATTGAGACTCTCACGGGGAGCCAAGTTTCAAAGCAAAACCGAGCTCTGTTTTTGTGTTTTAACAATATCAGGAATCTCCCCAAGGAAGAAGACAAGGGAGCCCTTAAATACTCTAAGAGGGCCGGCCCTAGCTTCCCAAAAACGGGTTACAATTAATCCCGAAATATTCGAAAATAGAGAGCTTAAAACAATTAAATAATAGTCCTAAAAATATCCAATGCAGAAATTAATAAGACTATTAAACATAGGTAATGTTGACCAATAAAGTCAACGCCTTGACTTTGGACTTGTCCTCTTCGTATGTGATAGTGCATGTGCCATAAACGTCTCCAGCTCTTGACGCAGTTCCTTCAATCTTGACCTAGTGATCGGTCCATCAAAGGTTGGCACTAATGGTGGGGATGATTCCTCATCATTCTCCCCTTCTTGAAAAGGACTCGTCCGCGAGTCATCAACATCAGCGGCTGCGTAAGGAGTAAGATCACCGACATTGAAAATCTGGCTCACTGTAACACCCCGTAATTTTAAGGGTATTTTGAATTATTTTTAAATTTTTCTTATGCCCGAATTGCTAGACGGATTTAATTCAGTGAGTCTCGGACCTTCTGAAGAGGGATCTAAGCTCTGTAGAATTTTCCGAGCATTATATAATACAGTTGAGGTGTTTTCGGGGTTAATGTATCGTTAAAGTACGAATATATTTAACCCGGAGTTAAGAAATTTAATCCAAACCAAGTTCGGATAAGAATAAACGAAGTCGGCCAGAAACCGCGATCAACCGCGATTGACCGCGATGAACCGCGACTCACCGCGATCGGCCGCGATCGCGGTAATGCCTTTTGCAGAGGCGGTCGTCTTCCTCGCGTGGCAGTTACTGTAGCTCTGTTTTTGGGATATTTTTGGGCAGGCCAAGTGCGCAGCCAACTGGCCCTTCGCCTTTGTCCCCTTGTTCCCTTGGAGGTGGTCGGATTGGGCTATAAAAGGAGGTGAAACCCGGAGCCAAGAGCTCTCTTCTTCTTCCTTCTTCTTCCTCCTCTGTTTTCCTCTGTTTTCTCCATTAAAACCGAGCTTGTGAGCTTCGTGTGTGGGAGATTTCGAGTGTCTCTTGAGTTGAGAAGGTGCTCTTGAGTGTTGTGTGAAGCTTTGTGGTGTTGGGAGATCTAACCATAGACAAATCGAAGGCAAACAAATCGGTTTGGATAAGAAATTCTCCATTGTTGTCTCGCGAGCTAGCCACTGTCACAGCACGAAAACCGCGACCGACCGCGACCTGCCGCGATCGCGGTATGTGTGTGTCCGAGTTGTGTGTTTTGTGGTTTGGCTTTGGGCTTTGCTCGTTTCCTTTGATTTCTTCTTGTATTCTTTTAGATTCATATATAAGTGTATTGAATCTAACTTAGGGTCTTGTTATGGGCCATTTCTTAGGGATTTAATATCCAAGATCTGCTCTAGTTTCAGACCCAGGAACTAGACGTTACTCTGCTTGGTTCGAGCTTGTCGGATTTAAGGCAAGTGGTTTTTAATTAATTTGAGATAATTAAAATATGATATTATACTAGGTTGTATATTTTGCTAGAACCGACGCTAGTCTATTCTAGATTTGTGCAGGTGAAGGCCGTAAGGGTCCTTGATATGATTTATTGTGTGTGGCTTAGATTATTAAATCTAGGATGATAGTTGTTCAGGTTGAGCCGTGATGGTTCTCTGTGTGATGTGTTTGTGTGTTTAACTGTTAGTTAGCACGAGTATTCGTAGGAGCGCCTGGATCCGGTGTGTTCCATGGGCGTTTCTTTATAACTGTTAAGGGTAATTAAAAAACCCAATGCAATAGTAGAAAGTTTGGACTCTGTGAGGTTCATTCTTTATAAGGGCAATCAAGACCCAATGCGATAGTGAAAGTTTGGACTCTGCGAGGTTCATTCTTTATAAGGGCAATTAAGACCCAATGCGATAGTGAAAGTTTGGACTCTGTGAGGTTCATTCTTTATAAGGGCAATCAAGACCCAATGCGATAGTGAAAGTTTGGACTCTGTGAGGTTCATTCTTTATAAGGGCAATTAAGACCCAATGCGATAGTTAGAGAATTGGATCCTGTGAGGTCCAGTTAAAAGTTTATAACGTGATATGTGTGTGTGGTCATTTAATACAGATAAGTGCTTGTCGCACCTAATTAATGAACGTTGGCGAGTAGTGCGACGTAGCGCTAGTGTAGCTAAGAAAAGCTCGTCTTTCCAGGCAAGTGGTTTTTAATTAATTTGAGATAATTGAAATTTGATATTATATTAGGTTGTATTTCTGCTAGAATCAACGCTAATATAAAAGATATACTGTAATCATGTGACCTGAGATTGTGATGTGATTTGTGATAAGTGGAACTGATTTGATGTGATTTGTGATATGTGGAACTGCTTGTGATGTGTTTGTGTGAATTGTATGCCATGAGCCTTTGCTTAGTCTATTTATTAGACTAACGCTTGTATTTTATTTATTGGTAACGTCATGGGGGTGTCGTCCGTCCGTTTCGGCACATGCAGATATGTTGCTGTTCAGTGAAGGCTAGAGCGACTATGAATATGAACGGTGTTTTGTTTTCGACAAGTTGTTTTGTCGCTTTGTGTTTAAAACGATTTCCGCTGTGCTATTTTGTATTTTGTTTATAAGTCTTCCGTTGTAAATTTTGATTTTTGTATTGATGATGTATTTGGGTCGTTTTAGGAATCGTGTAATTCCGCGACCATGTGGTTTAATAAAAGTTACGATTTTAGTATCGTAACTGTGTTTTAAGTCAGTTATGACGTCGGAAAAGCCTGGGGTGACTTCGGGGTTTACGCCCGGGGTCATCGACAGTAGCGCTTCCAAATGGGGTTAAATTTGGGGATGTTACAGAAATGGTATCAGAGCTAAAACGTTTTCCAAGAGCTCTGAATTTTTCAAATAAAAAGCCGTTCATAGTCGTGCCTTCTACAGTCTGATACGGAAGTTGCTTCTGTGTCTAGAAAGACTAAGACTTTCTGTTTGTCACCCATAGTTGAGGGTGCATTCTGTTCTCTTCAGAAGGACTCGGAAGAAGTCGAGATGGTTTCGCCATCTCCAGTTAGACTTGAGTTCTCAGTTTGCTTGTCGTGATTTGAGGTTGTAGGACCTAGTTGTTCCCCTGGGAAGTGAAGACTGTACTCTCTGAGTCAGTAGTGTTAAGTGTCTGATAAGACCAAGGTTCCTGAGGTGGAACCGAGGGAAGACACTAAGGAAAATCGACTGATCTCTCTAGTAGTAATCTAGAGGATAAAGTGATGAAGGATGTTGAGTTCAGGTGGTAAGTTTTGTGCTCCAAGTTAGAAACTGAAGAGGTTACTTGGGAGACTGAGACGGGTGTACTTAGATACTTTCCCTACTTGTTGTCGGCCTTGATTGATGCAAGTTTCGGGGTCGAAACTTAAAATAAGGGGGTAGTAATGTAACACCCCGTAATTTTAAGGGTATTTTGAATTATTTTTAAATTTTTCTTATGCCCGAATTGCTAGACGGATTTAATTCAGTGAGTCTCGGACCTTCTGAAGAGGGATCTAAGCTCTATAGAATTTTCCGAGCATTATATAATACAGTTGAGGTGTTTTCGGGGTTAATGTATCGTTAAAGTACGAATATATTTAACCCGGAGTTAAGAAATTTAATCCAAACCAAGTTCGGATAAGAATAAACGAAGTCGGCCAGAAACCGCGATCAACCGCGATTGACCGCGATGAACCGCGACTCACCGCGATCGGCCGCGATCGCGGTAATGCCTTTTGCAGAGGCGGTCGTCTTCCTTGCGTGGCAGTTACTGTAGCTCTGTTTTTGGGATATTTTTGGGCAGGCCAAGTGGGCAGCCAACTGGCCCTTCGCCTTTGTCCCCTTGTTCCCTTGGAGGTGGTCGGATTGGGCTATAAAAGGAGGTGAAACCCGGAGCCAAGAGCTCTCTTCTTCTTCCTTCTTCTTCCTCCTCTGTTTTCCTCTGTTTTCTCCATTAAAACAGAGCTTGTGAGCTTCGTGTGTGGGAGATTTCGAGTGTCTCTTGAGTTGAGAAGGTGCTCTTGAGTGTTGTGTGAAGCTTTGTGGTGTTGGGAGATCTAACCATAGACAAATCGAAGGCAAACAAATCGGTTTGGGTAAGAAATTCTCCATTGTTGTCTCGCGAGCTAGCCACTGTCACAGCACGAAAACCGCGACCGACCGCGACCTGCCGCGATCGCGGTATGTGTGTGTCCGAATTGTGTGTTTTGTGGTTTGGCTTTGGGCTTTGCTCGTTTCCTTTGATTTCTTCTTGTATTCTTTTAGATTCATATATAAGTGTATTGAATCTAACTTAGGGTCTTGTTATGGGCCATTTCTTAGGGATTTAATATCCAAGATCTGCTCCAGTTTCAGACCCAGGAACTAGACGTTGCTCTGCTTGGTTCGAGCTTGTCGGATTTAAGGCAAGTGGTTTTTAATTAATTTGAGATAATTAAAATCTGATATTATACTAGGTTGTATATTTTGCTAGAACTGACGCTAGTCTATTCTAGATTTGTGCAGGTGAAGGCCGTAAGGGTCCTTGATATGATTTATTGTGTGTGGCTTAGATTATTAAATCTAGGATGATAGTTGTTCAGGTTGAGCCGTGATGGTTCTCTGTGTGATGTGTTTGCGTGTTTAACTGTTAGTTAGCACGAGTATTCGTAGGAGCGCCTGGATCCGGTGTGTTCCATGGGCGTTTCTTTATAACTGTTAAGGGTAATTAAAAAACCCAATGCGATAGTAGAAAGTTTGGACTCTGTGAGGTTCATTCTTTATAAGGGCAATCAAGACCCAATGCGATAGTGAAAGTTTGGACTCTGCGAGGTTCATTCTTTATAAGGGCAATTAAGACCCAATGCGATAGTGAAAGTTTGGACTCTGTGAGGTTCATTCTTTATAAGGGCAATCAAGACCCAATGCGATAGTGAAAGTTTGGACTCTGTGAGGTTCATTCTTTATAAGGGCAATTAAGACCCAATGCGATAGTTAGAGAATTGGATCCTGTGAGGTCCAGTTAAAAGTTTATAACGTGATATGTGTGTGTGTGGTCATTTAATACAGATAAGTGCTTGTCGCACCTAATTAATGAACATTGGCGAGTAGTGCGACGTAGCGCTAGTGTAGCTAAGAAAAGCTCGTCTTTCCAGGCAAGTGGTTTTTAATTAATTTGAGATAATTGAAATTTGATATTATATTAGGTTGTATTTCTGCTAGAATCAACGCTAATATAAAAGATATACTGTAATCATGTGACTTGAGATTGTGATGTGATTTGTGATATGTGGAACTGATTTGATGTGATTTGTGATATGTGGAACTGCTTGTGATGTGTTTGTGTGAATTGTATGCCATGAGCCTTTGCTTAGTCTATTTATTAGACTAACGCTTGTATTTTATTTATTGGTAACGTCATGGGGGTGTCGTCCGTCCGTTTCGGCACATGCAGATATGTTGCTGTTCAGTGAAGGCTAGAGCGACTATGAATATGAACGGTGTTTTGTTTTCGACAAGTTGTTTTGTCGCTTTGTGTTTAAAACGATTTCCGCTGTGCTATTTTGTATTTTGTTTATAAGTCTTCCGTTGTAAATTCTGATTTTTGTATTGATGATGTATTTGGGTCGTTTTAGGAATCGTGTAATTCCGCGACCATGTGGTTTAATAAAAGTTACGATTTTAGTATCGTAACTGTGTTTTAAGTTAGTTATGACGTCGGAAAAGCCTGGGGTGACTTCGGGGTTTACGCCCGGGGTCATCGGCAGTAGCGCTTCCAAATGGGGTTAAATTTGGGGATGTTACAGAAATGGTATCAGAGCTAAAACGTTTTCCAAGAGCTCTGAATTTTTCAAATAAAAAGCCGTTCATAGTCGTGCCTTCTACAGTCTGATACGGAAGTTGCTTCTGTGTCTAGAAAGACTAAGACTTTCTGTTTGTCACCCATAGTTGAGGGTGCATTCTGTTCTCTTCAGAAGGACTCGGAAGAAGTCGAGATGGTTTCGCCATCTCCAGTTAGACTTGAGTTCTCAGTTTGCTTGTCGTGATTTGAGGTTGTAGGACCTAGTTGTTCCCCTGGGAAGTGAAGACTGTACTCTCTGAGTCAGTAGTGTTAAGTGTCTGATAAGACCAAGGTTCCTGAGGTGGAACCGAGGGAAGACACTAAGGAAAATCGACTGATCTCTCTAGTAGTAATCTAGAGGATAAAGTGATGAAGGATGTTGAGTTCAGGTGGTAAGTTTTGTGCTCCAAGTTAGAAACCGAAGAGGTTACTTGGGAGACTGAGACGGGTGTACTTAGATACTTTCCCTACTTGTTGTCGGCCTTGATTGATGCAAGTTTCGGGGTCGAAACTTAAAATAAGGGGGTAGTAATGTAACACCCCGTAATTTTAAGGGTATTTTGAATTATTTTTAAATTTTTCTTATGCCCGAATTGCTAGACGGATTTAATTCAGTGAGTCTCGGACCTTCTGAAGAGGGATCTAAGCTCTGTAGAATTTTCCGAGCATTATATAATACAGTTGAGGTGTTTTCGGGGTTAATGTATCGTTAAAGTATGAATATATTTAACCCAGAGTTAAGAAATTTAATGCAAACCAAGTTCGGATAAGAATAAACGAAGTCGGCCAGAAACCGCGATCAACCGCGATTGACCGCGATGAACCGCGACTCACCGCGATCGGCCGCGATCGCGGTAATGCCTTTTGCAGAGGCGGTCGTCTTCCTCGCGTGGCAGTTACTGTAGCTATGTTTTTGGGATATTTTTGGGCAGGCCAAGTGCGCAGCCAACTGGCCCTTCGCCTTTGTCCCCTTGTTCCCTTGGAGGTGGTCGGATTGGGCTATAAAAGGAGGTGGAACCCGGAGCCAAGAGCTCTCTTCTTCTTCCTTCTTCTTCCTCCTCTGTTTTCCTCTGTTTTCTCCATTAAAACCGAGCTTGTGAGCTTCGTGTGTGGGAGATTTCGAGTGTCTCTTGAGTTGAGAAGGTGCTCTTGAGTGTTGTGTGAAGCTTTGTGGTGTTGGGAGATCTAACCATAGACAAATCGAAGGCAAACAAATCGGTTTGGGTAAGAAATTCTCCATTGTTGTCTCGCGAGCTAGCCACTGTCATAGCACGAAAACCGCGACCGACCGCGACCTGCCGCGATCGCGGTATGTGTGTGTCCGAGTTGTGTGTTTTGTGGTTTGGCTTTGGGCTTTGCTCGTTTCCTTTGATTTCTTCTTGTATTCTTTTAGATTCATATATAAGTGTATTGAATCTAACTTAGGGTCTTGTTATGGGCCATTTCTTAGGGATTTAATATCCAAGATCTGCTCCAGTTTCAGACCCAGGAACTAGACGTTGCTCTGCTTGGTTCGAGCTTGTCGGATTTAAGGCAAGTGGTTTTTAATTAATTTGAGATAATTAAAATCTGATATTATACTAGGTTGTATATTTTGCTAGAACCGACGCTAGTCTATTCTAGATTTGTGCAGGTGAAGGCCGTAAGGGTCCTTGATATGATTTATTGTGTGTGGCTTAGATTATTAAATCTAGGATGATAGTTGTTCAGGTTGAGCCGTGATGGTTCTCTGTGTGATGTTTTTGCGTGTTTAACTGTTAGTTAGCACGAGTATTCGTAGGAGCGCCTGGATCCGGTGTGTTCCATGGGCGTTTCTTTATAACTGTTAAGGGTAATTAAAAAACCCAATGCGATAGTAGAAAGTTTGGACTCTGTGAGGTTCATTCTTTATAAGGGCAATCAAGACCCAATGCGATAGTGAAAGTTTGGACTCTGCGAGGTTCATTCTTTATAAGGGCAATTAAGACCCAATGCGATAGTGAAAGTTTGGACTCTGTGAGGTTCATTCTTTATAAGGGCAATCAAGACCCAATGCGATAGTGAAAGTTTGGACTCTGTGAGGTTCATTCTTTATAAGGGCAATTAAGACCCAATGCGATAGTTAGAGAATTGGATCCTGTGAGGTCCAGTTAAAAGTTTATAACGTGATATGTGTGTGTGTGGTCATTTAATACAGATAAGTGCTTGTCGTACCTAATTAATGAACGTTGGCGAGTAGTGCGACGTAGCGCTAGTGTAGCTAAGAAAAGCTCGTCTTTCCAGGCAAGTGGTTTTTAATTAATTTGAGATAATTGAAATTTGATATTACATTAGGTTGTATTTCTGCTAGAATCAACGCTAATATAAAAGATATACTGTAATCATGTGACTTGAGATTTTGATGTGATTTGTGATATGTGGAACTGATTTGATGTGATTTGTGATATGTGGAACTGCTTGTGATGTGTTTGTGTGAATTGTATGCCATGAGCCTTTGCTTAGTCTATTTATTAGACTAACACTTGTATTTTATTTATTGGTAACGTCATGGGGGTGTCGTCCGTCCGTTTCGGCACATGCAGATATGTTGCTGTTCAGTGAAGGCTAGATCGACTATGAATATGAACGGTGTTTTGTTTTCGACAAGTTGTTTTGTCGCTTTGTGTTTAAAACGATTTTCGCTGTGCTATTTTGTATTTTGTTTATAAGTCTTCCGTTGTAAATTCTGATTTTTGTATTGATGATGTATTTGGGTCGTTTTAGGAATCGTGTAATTCCGCGACCATGTGGTTTAATAAAAGTTACGATTTTAGTATCGTAACTGTGTTTTAAGTCAGTTATGACGTCGGAAAAGCCTGGGGTGACTTCGGGGTTTACGCCCGGGGTCATCGGCAGTAGCGCTTCCAAATGGGGTTAAATTTGGGGGTGTTACACTCACTCCATAGTCGTCGGGCAGCTCCAACACGTAGGCATTGTCGCCTACTCTCTTCAGCACCTTGAACGGTCCATCACCTCTGGGAGACAGCTTCGAGATCCGCTGCTCCGGGAACCGGTCCTTGCACAGGTGTAGCCACACCAAGTCGCCGGGCTCGAACAACACTTGACGCCGTCCGTGATTAGCCCGGGCTGCGGTCTTCGCCGCAGTAGCTTCCAAACGAGCCTTAGTCCGCTCGGGCAGCTCCTTCATGAACTCAACCTGTCTATCAGCATCAAAGTCTGCTCGTTCCGGTAAAGGCAACGGCTTAAGATCCAAAGGGGTTAGGGGATTCAAACCATACACACACTCAAAAGTGGACATATTAGTAGAAGAATGAATAGTCCGATTATAAGCAAACTCAACATGTGGTAAGGCTTCCTCCCAACTTTTCAGATTAGATTTAATAACAGCCCTAAGGATAGTACCCAATGTCCGGTTAGTGACCTCAGTTTGTCCATCTGTCTGGGGGTGACTAGCAGTAGAGAACAACAACTTAGTACCTAGTTTACCCCACAATGTCTTCCAAAAGTAACTCAGAAATTTAACATCCCTATCACTAATAATAGTTCGAGGGACACCATGCAACCGAACAATCTCTCTAAAGAACAAATCAGCAACATTCCTAGCATCATCAGTTTTATGGCATGCAATAAAGTGAGCCATCTTAGAGAACCTATCCACAACCACAAATATAGAATCTCTCCCCTTCTTAGTCCTGGGCAATCCAACAATAAAATCCATACTAATATCAACCCAAGGATAGCAAGGAATAGGCAAGGGAGTATAAAGACCATGTGGTTTCGCCTTAGATTTAGCCTGTAAGCACTCAACACAGCGTTTGAGAAAATTCTCTACATCCCTAAGCATGTGTGGCCAAAAGAAATGAGTATGCAACATGTTATAAGTCTTATCTCTACCAAAATGACCCATCAATCCACCCCTATGGGACTCATCAACAAGTAATAATCGTAGAGAACAAACAGGAATGCACACTTTATCAACTCGAAACAAGAATCCATCAAACAAGAAAAACTTATCAAATGAACCCTTTTCCACACAATGCTTATAAATCACACCAAAATCAGCATCCATATCATACAACTCCTTAATATAAACGAATCCAAGGACTCGAGCATCCAAAGTGGTCAAGAGTGTATGTCTCCTAGAAAGGGCATCAGCAACTACATTATCTTTTCCTTTCTTATACTTAATCACGTAGGGAAATGTTTCTATGAATTCCATCCACCTACCATGCCTCCTATCCAACTTATCTTGACTCCTAAAATGCTTTAAGGATTCATGATCAGTTTTAAGCACAAATTCTCTAGGCCAAAGGTAGTGTTGCCAAGTTTTCAACACTCTAAACAAGGCATATAATTCCCTATCGTAAGTAGAATAATTCAAGCATGCACCTTTCAACTTTTCAGAAAAGAAGGCAATAGGCTTACCTTCCTGCATGAGGACTCCTCCAATACCAATGCCAGAGGCGTCACACTCCACCTCAAAGGGGCGAGTGAAGTCAGGCAGAACCAGCAATGGCGCGTGTGTCAAACGATCCTTGAGAGTCTGGAATGCCTTTTCTTGAGCTTCACCCCATCTGAATGGAGTATTCTTCTTAGTGATCTCTGTCAGCGTGGCTGCAATTGTGCTAAAATCTCTAACGAACCGCCTGTAGAAGCCAGCCAGGCCGTGGAAACTGCGCACGTCACCTAGGTTCTTCGGGGGCGGCCAATCGCGGATGGCTTGCACCTTCTCCTGATCGACTTGCAGTCCATGATCACTCACTACAAAACCAAGAAACACAACTCTGTTAGTGCAAAAATCACACTTCTTCAGATTTCCATACAACTGTACAGCTCTGAGAGTGGATAAAACTTCCCTGAGGTGCTCAGCATGTGCTTCCAGAGATTTGCTGTAAACCAGAATATCATTAAAGTAAACTACAACAAATCTACCAATAAATGACCTCAAGACATGATTCATAAGACGCATAAAAGTAGAGGGGGCATTAGTCAAACCGAAAGGCATAACAAGCCACTCATACAAACCAAACTTCGTCTTGAATGCTGTCTTCCACTCGTCTCCCTCCTTCATCCGGATTTGATGGTAGCCACTGCGAAGATCTATCTTGGAGAAGGTGGAGGCGCCATGGAGCTCATCCAACATGTCATCGAGCCTCAGAATTGGGTGCCTATACTTGATTGTAATGTTATTAATAGCCCTGCAATCAACACACATACGCCAAGTATTGTCCTTTTTGGGGACGAGTAAGACAGGTACATCACACTGGGAATGACTCTCTCTAACATACCCTTTATCCAAAAGGTCCTGGACTTGGTTCTGGATTTCCTGGGTCTCAGTAGGGTTCATCCTATAAGCAGGCCGGTTGGGTAGGGTAGCACCGGGAATCAGGTCTATCTGGTGCTCAATGCCTCTAATAGGGGGTAGGCCAGGGGGTATCTCATCCGGGAATACATCAAGGAACTCATCTAAAAGGGTCCGGACAGGAGCTGGGAGTGTAGCTCGGTCGTCGTCACCTAACAGGGTATAGGCCTGACAAAGGGACATGAGGGCGACGTCCGGGGGAAGGTAATCTACCAGGTGGGCTCGGCTGGAGGCTAGGAGCACTCGGCTAGGGGAAGAGGCGAGGGTGAGGTCAGTCCGCGGGGTGCCATGGGAAGGGTCTGCTGGGGACTTACCCTTATGTTCAGCCTATCTTTTCTTATCATAAGCCTCAGCCACTTGAAGCGGCGTCATCGGTTTCAACACCACTTTCCTACCACGAAACTCAAAGGCATGTTGGTTAGTACATCCATCATGAATAACATGTCTATCAAATTGCCAAGGACGACCCAACAAAATATGACAAGCTTGCATAGGAACAACATCACATAAAATTTCATCCTCATAAGTTCCTAGCTTAATAGTAATCTTAGCTTGCTTATTCACCTTGAGTTCACCACAGTCATTCATCCAATGAAGTCTATAAGGTCTAGGATGCAGAAAAGTAGGGAGTTGCAGTTTATTAACCAATTCAACACTAGTAATATTACAACAACTACCACCATCAATAATCATGTTGCACACTTTTCCTTTAACAAGACATCTGGTATGAAATAAATTCTCACGCTGATTATCATCACAAGGAGCCTGATTAACATGCAAAGTCCTCCTAACAATCAATGAATCACCATGCTCATATTCAATAAAATCCAAAACATCATCATCGGCATGCTCATTCATATCATTGCTAGCAACTAAATTATCATGCTCAGTGTCAGACTCAGACTCCAACTCACCCAAATGATTAATCATCAAAACACGAGTATTAGGACAATCCTTCATGTAATGACTCTTTCCTTGACATTTAAAGCAAGTGATATCTCTAGCTCTAGGAGGAGGGTCAGTAGGGTTACCTCGTGTAGCTGTAGGGTTAGGACGGGTGGGCTGCTGCGGTGCGGTGGAGGTAGAGGGGTGCGCACCACGAGAATTGGGCTCGTTGCCATGAGGGTGACCGGCGGCGGGGCGGGTTCGCTGGTGGCTGGTGCGGCCCTGCTGCTGGTCGGGACGCCAGCTTTGGCGTTGTGGCACCGGGCGGTGTTGTTGGCTGTAGCTTGACTTGAATTGTCTCTCCACTTTAATTGCTTGGTGTAGCAAATCTGTCATGGTAGAATAAGGATACAATTCGATAGTGTCAGCTAAATGAGGATGCAAAATACGAAGATACCTGGACATAGTGGCCTCTTCATCCTCGACGACGTTGCCGCGTGCCATGGCGATCTGCATATTGTTATAGACCTCTTCAACACCCAAGGAGCCTTGCCTCATAGTCTCCAAACGGTTTCGGAGAACTCTATTGTGGTGGTGGGGCACGAAGCGGGCCCTCATCATAGCTCGCATCTGGTTCCATGTGGCGACCGGAGGGTCCATGGCTTGTCTTCGAGCCTTCACAACAGAATCCCACCAAACCAAAGCATAACCAACAAATTCAAGAGTAGCGAGTTGTACCTTTTTATTTTCGGGAATATTGTGGCAACTCCAAATCTGCTCAATCTTCGTCTCCCATTCAAGATAGACGTCTGGATCACACTTTCCATCAAAAGCCGGGATCTTCACTTTGATCCGTCCAATGCCGTCTGGTTCGGCTTCACGTCGCCGAGGCGGCTCGCGGTCATTCCGGGGACGGTAAGGACGCCACTCATTACGCTCCTCGCGCTCAGTGTCCTGCATATCATCATCACTCCATAAACTAGAACGAATAGACAGAGGAGGTGAATCAAACCTATCGCGAGGTGCGGGATGCTGAGTCCGACGGGCGGCCACAGGACGTATACGGTTGGTGCCATGTGCTCTCGGTGGCTGACGCTCGTCCATCGCCGCTTGGTAGGCCGTGGCTTGGTCTACAAGGGGCTCGGTGGCCGGGAGAGGTGCGCCATTTGATGGACCAATGTGTTCCTGCGCAGCCGGTTGTGGAGTGGGGCGATTCTCCAAAGCGTCAAATTTCGTCGACAGTTGGGCGACCGTAGAAGACAACTATTGCAGCATGGCTTGCAGATCGACAAGGGAACCATTCGCGGTAACCTGTTCATCACCGGAACCTGTCATGATCACCACTTAGACGAACACAGAAAGACGTTAAGGTTAGGAAAACCAAAAACTCTCAAGTGTTTGCACTCGGCGATTGAACAACCTGCGAAGTTAGGCTCGTAAATGTCAAGGTCTCTATGTGCCCAATATACGCAACAAATCAAGGTCAAGCAGTGATGTAGTAGACAAGACAAGTAGATGCACGACGAAAATGACTCAAACAAAAGTGAGACTAGAGAACGACGCAACAAGAAAGCGACACAACTATAGTTACAAGAATGAAATGCAACTAAAGATGAGGCTATATATGTGTTTCGAACGCAAGAAATGCGAATTGCAAGTCAGAAAGACGTACCTTTGTCGACTCGGAACAAAGCCAATTGGAGCCGAGAGTGACCAGAGGGGGGCGGACGGGTAGAAAGGGTGCGGACAAGGGAGGGGACGGTGGCGCCGAGTATACTGCGGTGCCGGTCGAGAGGGTGGGCGGGTGCGGACAAGAGGGGGCAGCGGCGAAGCTTCTGCCGATCGGGGCTGGAGCAGAAGGCGGCGGCGACACCGGGGCACGAGGAAGGACGCGCGGCGGCGGGGGGTTTTATGGAGACGCAGAACTGGGTCGGAGAAGACGCCTGCGGTGGCGGGGGTTTCTGTGGAGATGCAGCGGCGATGGGGGGAAGATGGCGAGGGCGAGGCGGTCGACCGGAAGGAAAACCGGTGGAGACAAGGACGATGGTGAGGCTTGCGAGTCGGCGGGCACCGAGAGGGATCCGGCGGGCGGGGAGAGGACACCGATGGGCTGCTGAGATGGTGCAGCGGCAGGGGCGAATTTTTTTTGTTTGAATTCGAACCCTAATTTTTTTTTTACAACTTGTTTTTCCTGGGATATTACACCATAGAATTAAAAGAAGATCTCTAGAAAATCAAGCAAGTATCTTGAAGGTTACCAAAATTGTAGCAACCGGATCTCTTACGCTAGCACGAACCTGGACGCCTCGGTTGTCTTGCTCGCCAAGCTAGGGCACGTTCAACAATGGAGGGAGGGGACCAGAAAAAAAAATTTGTGGTTTGGGACGGTTTTTGGTACTGTTTTTATGGATCCTCGTAGTCACAATCAACCACAACGAACTCCTTTCCAAGACAAACAAAAGCAAACAATCAGTCAGACTAATCAATTCACTAATGTGACTCAAACAAAGAAATTCAATTGACGATTGAGAAACAGGAAGATCCAATTTTTAATGATGAATCTGGTAACCGTCAAAGGCGATCCGAAGCCGCAAAGCTCTTGATACCAATTGATACGGGGCTAGCCGTGTAGAGGAAGGATCTAGGCAACAGATCTCAAAACAGAAGAAAACACGAAGATTAGAAAGTGGCGGACGTGAAACAAATGACAAGGATAATAGAAAGAACCAATAGAAACGACGAGAAAACCCGCTTGCGTTGATAGCAAGGAACCTTGTCGAACGATCTACCAACCCGATCTCTACAACGCCACACAACCAAGAATCGCTAACGAACTTGGAGCACGGAGATGATTGCTTATGATGTACGAAATCACCAACTCCAGAGGGACTTGATAAAGACGAAAACAACTAAGCAGGAAAGCAACAATCGATTGAGACTCTCACGGGGAGCCAAGTTTCAAAGCAAAACCGAGCTCTGTTTTTGTGTTTTAACAATATCATGAATCTCCCCAAGGAAGAAGACAAGGGAGCCCTTAAATACTCTAAGAGGGCCGGCCCTAGCTTCCCAAAAACGGGTTATAATTAATCCCGAAATATCCAAAAATAGAGAGCTTAAAACAATTAAATAATAGTCATAAAAATATCCAATGCAGAAATTAATAAGACTATTAAACATAGGTAACGTTGACCAATAAAGTCAACGCCTTGACTTTGGACTTGTCCTCTTCGTCATGTGATAGTGCATGTGCCATAAACGTCTCCAGCTCTTGACGCAGTTCCTTCAATCTTGACCTAGTGATCGGTCCATCAAAGGTTGGCACTAATGGTGGGGATGATTCCTTATCACATCCTGATCATCTAACAATTGAGGTACAGATAGTAAATTGCAATCCAAATCAGGGACGTATAGAACGTTTTTAAGAACTAGATTGTCGTTTATAATACTACGACCCATTTTGATGGCGTGGGAATATGCCCCGTTCGGCAACCGAACCGGGCATGATTGAATATCAAAGAGATCATGCAGGAAGCTGATGCAACCTGTCATGTGATGTGTGGCGCCCGTGTCAATAATCCAGCGAGAGTTAAGTCCCTTACCATTGAGCCGCTGCGGGTTTCCAAAATTTTGATTGTTTATCAAATTGAGAAGAGAGCTCCACTGATCCTGCGTAAATCCAGGAGGTGGGTCGGTTTTAGAAGTCGACGACTCGTTAGAACTGGTGTTGTTGACCCGAGGTTGCCCTCGACCGTGTCTATTCGTTGTCGAGGAGTTGGTGGAGTCACTATCTTTGGATTTGGTAGTAGACCCATCACTACGGTCCCATGTCTTGGGTCGGTCACCCCACCAATCAGGGAAGCCCACAAGCTGAAAACACCCAGATTTATCGTGACCGCGATGACCACAATGAGAACACAAGAGATTCGGATCCCGGCGTGGACGTTCTGAATTGGTATTCCGAGAAGTTGATCCGGTTCGAGTGGAAAACGCCATTGGGTCAGGTTGACTGGACTGAGAGCGTGTTATAGAGCGGACCCTTTCCTCTTGTATGACCAGAGAATATGCACGATTGACATTAGAGAGAGGGTCAGTGTTAAGAATTTGCGATCGCACAGCCCCGAACGCCTCGTCTAGGCCCATTAGAAACTGATGCAGTTGCTCCTCTTCGCGTTTCTTATTAATTTTCGCAGAAACATCACATGTGCACTTCGTACATGAACAGGAAGGAACATTCTCAATCTCATTGAGCTCGTCCCATATCTTCTTTAGTCGTCCAAAATATTGTACCACCATATCTCCATTGATCTTGCAGGCAGCAAGACTTGATTTAAGTTGATGAGCACGAGGTCCGTTTCCAACAGAGAAACGCTGAGAAATATCATCCCATACATCTTTCGCCACCTCTTTGTGTGAGATTGTGGACCGAAGGCTGCTCTCAATTGTGTTGAATATCCATGACACAATCATGGAGTTTACAGTCCACCAGTCCTCATAGTCGGGGGAGTCATCTTTTGGTTCCTTGATGCTGCCGTCAATGAACCCAAATTTCTTCTTTGCTCGAAGAGAGGTCCGAATTGCACGAGACCATTCATCAAAGTTGTCGCCTTTGAGTTGAACTTGTGTAATTATGTTTCCCGGATTGTCATGGGAGGTTAAAAGAAACGGAGATACTTTCCGACGCTCTCCGTCTCCTGTTGTGTCACTGCCTGTCATGTTTAATTAAGGCAAAGGGTTCAGGTTGAGAAAAGAAGGGGTTGTGTTTGGTCTGGGTTTAGAAAAGAAGCTAGGGGGGTGAGCCACAGGTTGATGAGCTGATTGGCTCTGATACCATGAAGAGAAAGACAGTAAATTGGTTTGAAACTCTCGCCCCTTCATTCATTGAAATTCTGTATATATAGTGGTTACACAAGTCTATCCTTCTATCTTTACTGAAATATCTTCTATTCTTCTAATAAGATAACAGAGGTAGAACTCTATCTAATATGGAGAAATATTCTATCTAATAGCTCCACCCACAAATTTTTGAAATTTTGGTTCCTGCCACATTCGTCCCTCTTTCCCTCATTCATGGGACCACTCAGTCAGCTCCTGAGATTGTGGATGATCCTCCCCTTCGCTAGTCTAGTCGTGTTCACAAATCCACTAAGCTTTCTAATTTTGCTTATTCGTCTTACTCTACTTTCTTCGCTTCATTTCTTGTTTCTATTAACCATCTGTCTAAGCTTTTGTCCTATAGACAAGTTGTTCGTGATCCTCTTTGGCAGATTGCTATGGTTGAGGAACTTATTGCACTATATCAAACACACACTTGGGATTTGGTACCTTTGCCTCATGGACACCATACCATTGGTTTTCATTGGGTCTATAAGATTAAGACTAAATTCGAAGGCTCGGTTAAACGATGCAAGGCCCTTCTTGTTGCTAAAGGATACTCCTAGTGAGTACGGTCTGGACTATGAAGCAACATTTGCACTAGTAGCAAAGATGACTACTATTCGCACCTTGATCGTTGTTGCTTCTGTTTGCCGAAGAAAAATCTTTCAGATGGATGTTAAGAATGCAGTCTTGTATGGTGATCTTCAAGAAGAAGTTTATATGACACCTCCCCTATGTAATACCCCTCATTTTTAGTAAGAGAATTTGAGTAATTTCCCCAACCCTCGTTTTGTAATCGTGTCGCTTTCGGAGAAGTTCGGATTTTCTGTAACGTGTATGATCTCTGTAATAATTTCCTGAGTGGTATAAAATACATTCGATGTATTTTCGCGGCTTAGAATATTTGTTTGGATACAAATATATAATTTCCGGGACTCAAACCCGTACTAAATCCTTCCCTGAGCAAGCGGACGCGGAAAAGGGCATTTCCGCGACCGCGGATAAATGGCACTCAGAGACGCTGGGCAATGGAATTTTCCGTGACCGCGGAATAATGCATGCGTGTGACGCCTCGTCTTCCTCCATGCCTCGTCGAACGCGTCGCCGTCGATCCTCTGAGCTGTCGTCGATCTGGTCGGGGGGCTGATCCTCCTTTGGCTATAAATGGGGGCCGAGTTGGAGGGTTTTAGGCATCCGAAAATCAGATCTCCCCTCTCTCTCTCTCGTGTTCTTCGTCGCCGGAAATTTGTGGTGTCGCCGGAGCTCTCGCCGGAAGTTGTGGTGGCCGTGGGGTGGTGCATTGGAAGCGCGGTGAGGATAGGAGTCAAAGCCCTCTCGCCTCGAGCCCCGTTGTGTTGGCTGGTGAGAATTTAGCCGATTTGGGGTCGCCGAGTTCACGGCCGCGACCGCGGACATGAACTGCCGCGACCGCGGACGATGTCTAGTCGGCCGTGACCGCGGACATGAACTGCCGTGACCGCGGACGATGTCCAGACGTCCGCGGAATCCAAGCCGCGACCGCGGTTTGCCTTAGCAAACGCGATCGTGGCCTTGGACAAATCGGTCTCAGATGGGACCCTCGTTCTTTCGGTTCCGTTCATTTTTCCTTAGATTCATATTATTAATTGTCGAATCTAACCTAGGGTTTCGTCATGGGTCATTGTCGTAGGAATCTATAATCCGATTTCCGTTCCCGTTCCGGACCTAGAAACCCGTCGTCGCTCAATCGTTCGTCTAGACTAAGGCAAGTGGCGGTTCGCTCTTGCTTATCATTCCATGTTTCCATTAATTATCAATTGTTTTTAATTGTTAATTAAATTGGGATGAATGTTGTTTTCATTTGGGAAGAGTTTTGATAAACGTATGTGATATAAAAAGTGATATTATAATAGGTTGTATATACTGCTAGAAACAACGTTATTATATATGTTATTGCCATAATGGTATTGATGTGGACTATTGTGTGGTTTTAACTGTTTAGTTAGAACGAGTATTCGTAGGAACGCTATGTACCTTGCGAGGTCTAGTCGTTTCTTTATAACTGGTATTAGAAGGATTTTTCCCTAGTACTTTCTCTGGTCATGACTGTACCCTTACTCAGGGTAGGTGCACACAGCTGGTGCCGACACTCGGGATTTATCCCCTCCGATATCTCTCGTGTTGAGATGATATATCTTAAAAGCTTATAACGTAATTGTGCGTTTTGGAATTAAATAAGATAAGTGCGATTATGCACATAATTAATATACCCTCGGGCGAGGAGTACAATGTGGAAACCGCCCAGACTTCGATTAAAGTAAGTCCGCCTTCCAAATCTGAATTCGCATTGCGCGGTGAGGTTAGTCGTGGACCCAAATGGTCAAGTCTTTTTAAAAACGCTTGTGCGAAATTATAACGTTCCCGAACACTTGTCATACTTTCCGATAAGACTCAATCCTTTGGAGTCTTCTCTTCACACGTTTCCCATAAGACTCAATCTTCCAGAGTCTTCTCGTGATCTTTCTGTTTCGTATATTCCTGTAGAAGTATCAAGGTTTACTATTGTCATCGGCTTTCATTCGAGAAACGATGGGTCTAACCTAATACGACTACTTAGAACCTTTTTGAAAAACCCTTGCATAGTCTTTCATTAGACTAACCAACCGGTTATTTTCCCTTGCATGGTTGGTTGGTGTCATCCGTCTCATACGACACATCAGGTAAACTCCCGTTCCGTGAAGGCTAGAATCCGACAATGAAGGCAAATGAAGTTTTTAAGAGTTTTATCAAGGTTGAAGATCCTAGGCGTGCGATCGCGTGATCAAGACCCTTATGTTATTTATTTAAGACTTCCGCGGTCTTAAACATATTCTGTATTTCTGTTGTATTTGGAATTTACGGATGTAATCCTGAGACTTTGGTTTCAATAAAGATTATGATAATTCATATTATCAATGTATTTTATGTTTTGTATAAAGTAGTTAAGCCTTGGGTGGCTTCAGATGTGAAATCTGAGGTCACTGGCGGTAATACTTTCAAGGTGATATTTGGGGGTGTTACAGATTTGGTATCAGAACCGATTTTTTTTTTAAAAAAATGGGTTGGGTTTCAAATCGTCTTACTGAAAGCAAAGATTTTATCAACCGTTTATCCGTTTTTGAACTGAGAAAGTTGTTTAAATTCAAAAATTTTGAATTTCCGAATAAAACCATACTTGACTAGAAAATGTGTTGTTTTGAAATCTCTGCCATTCTAGTCGTGCCTTCTCTCCAGTCTGATATAGTAAGTTCGCTTCTATATTTAGAAAGACTAACTCTTTCTCGTCGCCCCGTAAGATATGGGCGCAAACATCTCTCAACTGAGGAACCCGAAGGAAGCCGAGGTGCCCCCACCATCTTCAGTTAGGCTCGAGTTCCCGGTTTCCCCATCGTGCTTTGAGGTCGGGGAGCCCAGTAGTCCACCCGAGGAGGTGAAGACCGTAATCGAGGAGTCGGTGGTGTTAGTGTCCGACAAGGTTCCCGAGGCAGAGCCTGAAGCGGATCCTTGGGAGGACACTGAGGAAGAAGAGTCGGCGGAGTACACATGAGGGTACTTCGACGAGGACTTTAAGGTCGAAGAGGTTCCTGAGGAGGACCCAGAAGAGGACCCTGAAGAAGACCCGGAGGAGGATCCAGAGGAGGACCCCGAGGAGGACCTCGAGGGGCAGGGCTACGAGTCTGATAGCTTGGCGCACTTGCTGGTGGACTGCGAGGATCCGGGGATGGAATTCATCTTCCCGAGTCCGGCGTCGCCACCTGAGCGGGAGTATTCACCATTGTCTCCTGCCACTTGGGAGGCACTTGGTGTTGAAGGTATCGTCAGGTGGAGGAGTGAGCCGGTGATGAGTCCTGACTCGCGACAGGTGTTTCGCTAGAGTCAGATGGCTTCATCTGAGGTGCATCGCCAGATGGATGAGGTGGTTGAGCATGCTCGAGGAAGGGCAAGGTCGTGGGAGTCGATGGGTACACCAGTTGTGGTCCCGACTCAAAAGGCCAGGCCAAGGCCCCGAGTACTGGAGGAGCGACTGGAGGAGTGGTCGAACGCCCTATACGACATGGAGGAGAGGACATACGAGACTGAGCTCGGTCTCTCCCGAATGCTTGGGGACGTCCACGAGCTCCAGGAGTATATCCGCCAAGCAAGGTTGCTACTCGACCCTTTGTATGAGGTGAACAGGGCAGACTTCCAACCAGGATTTCTAGAGGAGTTTTGCTACCCATCGGGATCCGATAGGACTATACCGAGTGTTTCCGCACCTAGGGAAAGGCCGAGGGAACAAAGGCCGAGGAATGAGCCGTGTGCTCCAGAGCCGAGTAAGGCAAGGAGTCCGCCGCCAGACCCCGATGATAGACCCCGTTCGAAGAAGTTGTGCATGAGAGCTCCTGATTATAAGAAGCTTTTCAAGGCACCATGATGGGGGCCGGTGTTGAGCGCTTAGCATTTTCTTTTCTAGTGTTTTGTCATTTCGTTTTGGTAGAATTGTAGTCTCCAGGCAATTTTGTCTTGTCGCTTGAGAGAGCTTTTCTATGTAGCCCCTTTTCAAACTCAGTTTCAAAGTTCATCAATAAAAGTTTACCACGTCTATTCTAAGTCGATTTCATATGTCGTGCATGTTGAAATGATATTAATGTTGCGAAATACTTGGAATTTGATCGGTAAACAGATGGTGAACACAAGGAACACCATTTGTGCTGGTGCTGGGCCAAGCAACAACCCCATACTGAATTTAGAGAATGCCGCGAACCCAGTGGATGCGAACGAGTCAGTTTCTCACAAAAATCCTGTGGGCAGTGACCAAGTTCCGGTCCACGCTCCAGTGGTATTCGATGCTGCGGCAATTGAGGCCATTCGGGGGATTGTGATGCAAGCAGTCACCGATATTATACGACCGATCACGCCTCAGGCACAAGGTGTGCCAATTCCTCCTGTGGTTCCTAGATTCGAGGAGCCAGATATCCATGTACCCCATGAGGATGCGGCCAGGAACAAAGGCAATTATGGTCGAGCACTGAAGGCCATTAGCTCTATGAGACCTGACAGCTATGATGGGAAGGGAGAGCCAGTCAGAGTGACGTATTGGTTCTCGCACATGGAACGACTGTTCAAAAACGTCGAGTGCACAGAAGCTGAGAAGGTGCACATCGCTTCCCTTCAACTTGAGGAGGTGGCTAGTGAATGGTGGGAAAGCACCGGTCTAGCTGATCATCCTGGTTTGAACTGGGAAATGTTCAAGACGAAAATGACTGATCGTTTCTTTTCCCGGGCTATGAGGAAAGAGAAGCATAAGGAGTTTCTCTATCCGAAGACGGATGGATTGAAGGTGACTGAGCTTGCGGCTAAGTTCAATCATCTGTTGCAGTATGTTGGGCCGGAAGTGTCCAGTGAAGAGCAGAAAATCTGGCATTTCTACGAGTGGATGAATCCAGACATTAAGGTGTGTCAATTCCTCCTGTGATTCCTAGATTCGAGGAACCAGATATCCATATACCCCATGAGGATGCGGCCAAGAACAAAGGCAATTATGGTCGAGCACTGAAGGCCATTAGCTCTATAAGGCCTGACAGCTATGATGGGAAGGGAGAGCCAGTCAGAGTGGCGTATTGGTTCTCGCACATGGAACGACTGTTCAGAAACGTCGAGTGCACAGAAGCTGAGAAGGTGCACATCGCTTCTCTTTAACTGAAGGAGGTGGCTAGTAAATGGTGGGAAAGCACCGGTCTAGCTGATCATCCTGGTTTGAACTGGGGAATGTTCAAGACGAAAATGACGGATCGTTTCTTTTCCCGGGCTATGAGGGAAGATAAGCATAAGGAGTTCCTCTATCCGAAGACGGATGGATTGAAGGTGACTGAGCTTGCGGCCAAGTTCAATCATCTGTTGCAGTACGCTGGGCCAGAATTGTCCAGTGAAGAGCAGAAAATCTGGCATTTCCACGAGTGGATGAATCCAGACATTAAGCCACTGATGGTGCGCCACGAATGCTCTACTCTGGAACAGTACGTGGACGCTGCCTACAAGTTGGAGGTGACTCTGGAGGAGTCGACGGAAAAGTGCAATCGCCAGAGACCGGCACAGAGCCAGCCTCAAGCAAGTGGGTTCAAGCGACCCGCGCCACCGTCAAACTTTGCCAAGTCGGGCCGGGCAAGAACGGAGATGACTCATGGAGGGTCTATGCAACGTTCGGGTCAGGGCAAGAATCCGATCTAGTGCTACAACTGTGGTACACCCGGGCACAAGAGCAATGAATGTCCGAAGGAAAGGAATACGTGCTTTGCCTGCGGGAAGGAGGGGCACTTGTAGACATTTTGTCCGCAGAGGAGACAGAAAGGAGCTGAGTCACAGTAAGGGTCCGTTAGTCATAACAACCGACCTAGATTCAGATCAGTGGAGGCTCCTAGTCCTTTGACGCAGACAACTGCCCAGAACAAGGGGAAAGCCCTAGCTGCTTCAGGAGGTCAAGGTCAGCGACTCTACGAGATGCGTGAGGCTGATGGACCAAATGCTCCTACTGTTCAAGGTACTCTTTACCTCCATTCTACTTCTGTGTGTATACTTTTTGATTCAGGTGCTACTCATTCTTTCATCTCGGAAAGTTGCGTAAGTAAGCTAGGCTTAGTATGCAACGAGGCTTGTGAGCCTTTTATTGTGAATCTTCCCAATGGTGAATATTTGGTTAGAACCAAGCGTCTGTCAGAATTTCTGATTACCATTCAGGGTAGGAAGTTCGAAGCAGATTTGATCTGTATAGCCATGGCTCCATACGATATTATTCTCGGGATGGACTGGTTGACGCGTCATGGGGCGGTGATCGATTTCAGTTCAAGGACTGTGACAGTTTCATCCGGGGGCCAGTTTGTATGCAAGTTCAAGGGTCGTAATGACGCTGATAACGGCAAGCTCATCAATGTGATGGCTGCGTGTAAGCTACTTCGACAAGGTTGTGTCGGATACCTGTGCTATCTGGATAAGCCCAAGAGAGATGAGCCTTCAGTTCTTGATATTCCGGTCATTCGCGAATTTCCGGATGTCTTTCCGAAGGAGATTCCCGGTTTACCCCCGAATCATGACGTGGAGTTTACCATTGATCTCGAGCCTGGTACCGCGCCGATCTCTAAGGCACCATACTGGATGGCTCTAGCTGAGATGCAAGAGTTGAAAAAGCAACTCAAGGACCTTCTTGAGAAAGGATACATAAGGCCGAGTGCATCGCCTTGGGGCACTCCGGTTTTGTTCGTCAAGAAGAAGGACGGATCATTCCGACTTTGTATCGACTATCGAGAGTTGAATAAGGTCACGATCAAGAATAAATATCCGTTGTCGAGGATTGATGATCTGTTGGATCAACTACAGGGAGCAAAAGTCTTTTCCAAGATCGATCTGAGATCTGGTTACCATCATCTTAGGATTCGTGAGGAAGACATTCCGAGGACTGCTTTCCGGACGAGGTATGGCCACTATGAGTTCGTAGTCATGCCATTTGGCCTTACTAACGCTCCGGCGGTCTTCATGGATCTGATGCATCGATGTTTCCACCAATACCTGGATAAGTTCGTGGTGGTCTTCATCGACGATATTTTGATCTATTCCCCGAGTGAGGAGGCTCACGAGGAACATCTTCGGATCACCTTGTCAGTCCTTAGACAAAATCAGTTGTACGCAAAGTTGTCTAAGTGTGACTTCTGGATCAAAGAAGTGGCTTTCTTAGGCCATGTGATCAATGAGGATGGGGTTATGGTTGATCCCCAGAAGATTGAAGCGGTAGCCAACTGGAAGCGGCCTCAGAATGTGAAGGAGGTGCGCAGTTTCTTGAGACTCGCTGGATATTACAGACGGTTCGTGGAGGGATTTTCTAAGATCGCTCTACCTATGACCGGTTTGCTCCGCAAGGTCCATAAGAAGTTTGTCTGGGATGACAAGTGTGAGGCTAGTTTTCAGAAGTTAAAGCAGTGTCTGACCTCCACACCAGTTTTGGCGCTATCGGAAGGGAACGATGGTTATGTAGTTTATAGTGATGCTTCGAAGAATGGGTTGGGATGTGTACTGATGCAGGTTATTGCATACGCATCTCGATAATTGAAAACCTATGAGGCAAACTATCCGACGCATGATCTGGAGTTAGCAGCTATAGTATTTGCGTTGAAGATTTGGAGGCACTATTTCTATGGTGTGAGGTGCCAAATCTTCACCGATCATAAGAGTCTCAAGTACATGTTCACTCAGAAGGAGCTGATTATGAGACAACGTCGCTGGTTAGAGCTACTCAAAGACTACGACATCGAGTTGCTGTATCATCCGGGCAAGGCTAATGTAGTAGCCGATGCATTGAGTCAGAAAACACCGCACGAGACTGTAGTGGTTCTACTCACTGCTCAGACCAAGCTGAACCAAGGGTTGTGCGAGATTGAAGTCTTGTACGATCAGCGTCGAGGATACCTGAGTATGCTAGAGATTCAGGCTACGCTACTTGATCAGATCAGGGAGAAACAGGTTGATGACGTGGTCTTGGTAAAGCTAAGCAGTGAAGTGATGGACGAGAAAGCTCCCGGATTTGTGATTCAGGAGGATGGATCACTTTGATTTCAGGACCGGATTTGTGTGCCTGACGTTGATGGCCTTCGCCAGTTGGTGATGAAGGAGGCCCATTCGTCAGCTTATTCTGTACATCCAGGCTCTAGCAAGATGTACAAGGACCTCAGGAAGAAATTCTGGTGGCCCAACATGAAGTGGGACGTAGCAGAATTTGTGGCGAAATGCTTGACGTGTCAGAAGGTCAAGATAGAACACCGTAGACCAGGTGGTAAATTGCTACCTCTTCCAGTGCTAGAGTGGAAATGGGAGGATATCGCTATGGATTTCGTCACAGGGTTGCCAAAGACTCAGAGTCAAAAGGATGCGATATGGGTAATCATTGACAGACTCACGAAGAGTGCTCACTTCGTGGCTATCAAGTCAACATGGGGAACCCAAAAGCTATCATAAGTGTTCCTACACGAGATTGTCCGTTTGCATGGTACACCAAAGACCATTGTATCGGATCGTGATGGCCGATTCATGTCGAGATTCTGGAAGGAACTCCACAAGGCCATGAGAACCGAGTTGAGGTTCAGTACTGCGTTTCATCCCCAGACGGATGGACAGTCTGAGAGGACCATTGATAGACGTTGTCGTGACACCTATACAAAATAATCCTAAACAAACCCAACTAATGTAGTCTGGTAAGTAAGGGTCGAATCCCACAGAGAATCAAATACTATCCCAACGATGTAATTGTATACCAACAAGTAACCAATGGGGGTTTATGATTAAAAACAAAATAAATAAAATAAGTAAATAAAAACAAAGACTTGAAATCAAATAGGGAAAATAACTGAGCCAAACAAATATCCACACTTCAGATTGATAGATCGATCATTGATTATTCCTAGTCCTCAATACTCATGAAAGTCCTAATCCTTGTTCTGAATTAGTTATCAGTCCAACCAGTCTTGATAACCCTAACTATTAAACAAATCCCTACTAACCTTCACGATTTAATTCAATAGCAGCAGGAAGTTCAGGAATAGATAGGTACATGCAAGTGTAGCAACCAGTCATACAATTGCATGCAATTAATTCTATACACAAACTAAGGGATTTAGATTCTCAACCAGTATCCTCTAATCCTTAGTAGTATGATCAATAACAATCTCAACAGATTGTATGGAAAAGGGGAACCAATAGCATAATACTAATTTCTCTAGGTTGTCAGACTAGAGGGAACTACTATTAACAATCTAATTGATTTCCTAATCAACAAATCAAGGGGAATCGATATATAATCAATGAGATTAAGCACGAGAGAAAATTAATACAATCATAGAAAGAGTAAAGGAATAACCTCACAATCCAATCAATCCAAAGGCTTCAATTGTCTGCCTGAGCAAAAGGGAAAAACAACGATGAATGAAACTAGGTCTAACTATTGATTACGGCAACTAGGTTAACTAAAAGTTGTTTTAACCTAATTCTAAAAGTGTGTAAAAATAATAATTAAAACAATAATAAAATAATAACGAAATTAAACAAGTCAAATCCGGGTAATTAATCCCGTAATTTCGCTCCATCTTCTCGTCCAGCAGCTGCCCAACTTCGTTGCAGCTTTCTCGGCACAGCAAAAGCGTCACCGGCCCACTCCAGCACATGCATCTCAGCCCAACTCAAAGGCAGCACAGTCCAGCAATTCATCCTCTCGGCCCAATGCAAGCAGCGGTCCACCAGCTTCAGCAAATCGCTCGCCTACGTCATGGTGACGTCATGCCTCCATCTTTTCCAGCTTCAAATCCCGCTTTCCGCTTTTCACGCGGCATTCTTTGTTTCACGGTGGGCCGGACTTCATTTATTTTGGGCCTTTCCTCCCTGGGCCTTATTTCCTCCGAATTGGCCCATCACTTGGCTTGTTTAATTAATCTGGCTTTGCTTCGCGTGATGGCCGCGGTCGCGGTTTGTTCTCGAATTGACCCATATTAATTCCTGAAATTAGCCATCTCCTCAGGTGGTCAACTCCTCTTCCTCTAGATGTCTCCAATTAGCTCTTTCAGACCATCAAAATCACACTTCTCCGCTCCAACTCCATAATCTCCAATTGTGCTCTAAATCCAACCAAATGACACCTCAAACCCGATAACAACCCCTAGAAATGCACTACCAAATAGTGCCGATCAAATCCCCCATGCTTAAACCTTGCTCGTCCTCGAGTAAGCTAAAGTAAACCTACTCCTCCAATTCAATCCCCAAGGTTTCAGGAAGCATAGAAAAATCAATCCCTCTAAGAATCACACCCAACAATAAACTCCAGGCAACCATACAAATAAGCATAGCACAACACAACATCAAATCAAGAAAATCTCAACACCCCACACAACCAAGCTAAAAGGAAAGCAGAGTACTTCCCCCAAGCTTATCCCAAACACCATAGAGTGAAAACAATTCTAATCCTATCTCCCATCTATCTTCTTATCCCTCCGGAGTGACCTACCCGACAATCCTTCTTTGACTCCTCTTCTTATGACGCCTCGCCAAGAATAATGAGAAATCCTAAAATCACTCTTCTTCTTTTTCGCTCATTTTGCCAAGGCGCCCTTTCGGGTTTTCACCAAGCCACTCATATTTTTTCATAGATGTGCTCACATATGCTCACATCACTCTTGACCTCATATTACCCCAGCCTAATGCTGGTCCAAGCCACTTGCTTATTACCTAGGCCGCCCTTTCGGGTTTTCGACCTATCCCAGGATTTCTATGTATGCCTTTTTTCAATTTTTGGCTTTTTCAATTTTTTTTTTCTCCTCAACAACGTAGCAAGTATAGAACTCTCCCCCATGCTTAAACATTGCATTGTCCTCAATGTAATGAAAGACAAACGAATAAAACATAGGGAAAAGCAAAAAATAACTCACAAACGTCGCCAAGCTGCTTGGACACTGTAGGTGTCGCTGACGGTCTTCTCAATAAATGCCCAAGTCTCTGGTGTTGGGCGGGTGTCTTCATCAACTCTATAATCTTCTCCTACCGTGCAATCAAAAGGGAACCACTGTGGTGAGTAGTGGTATATCAATGATATTAGGATTGCACGGCCGTCTAGGAACACATGGTGGAGCCCAGATGTAATCATGGTGTGGGCTCTAGTATTCCTCCTCCTCAGCTGTCAATTGTAGGGTCATCATCGTTGCCAAATCAAGTGTAGGGCAATGTATCCTCCTTGACAACATGATGCGCACCTTCTCCATGGGAAACTCTGGACAACTGGCCTTCGGTAAAACTTTTTTTTTTTTCGTTTTTTTTTTTTCGCCCCCCGTTTAAGATTTTTTCGGAGGGTGACTTAGTGCAGGGAAGGAAAGACTTACAATGGTGATAAACACCTTCTTCAATAGGCATGGGGTCTCCTCCCTGCAGGTTAGTCGGAAACAAAAACAAGAACAAAAACACACCAAAACAAATGCAAAAATAAGGAAAGAAAAACAAGAAAAGAAAAGCATACCTCGGGTTGCCTCCCGGATAGCGCCTTAGTTATTGTCATGGCTTGACATTGTGCTACTATGATCATGTGACATCACTCAATCCAGAACACAGCACAGACTTACTATCAGGAGGGTGTTTCTTATGATCAAATATCTTAAATGTCACCCTATCACCCCCATACTTCACAGACACAATACATCTACTCATAATGATTCGGATGTTAGCAGTCTTAAGAAAAGGCCTACCTAACAGTATAGGGGGCACATGCATATCATAACCAATGTCTAACACCACAAAATCCACAGGAAAAATCATCTTATTAACCTTCACAAGAACATCCTCAACTATTCCTTTCGAAAAAACTTTGGATCCATTCGCAAATTGAATAACTAAATCAGATTCAAGCAAAGGTCCAAGATTTAGCAATTTATACACAGAGTAGGGTAACACATTAATAGATGAGCCCAAGTCTATCATGCAATGATCAAACCTGGAGTAACCTATATCACAAGGAATACTAAACATGTCAGGGTCACTACACTTTTCAGGCAAATGTCTTCCGAATGCAGCAGACACATGTTCATTCAAATTAATTACTCCTGTCAATTTCTTCCTCTTCCTAGGCCAGCATAAGCATTTCATGTATTTAGCAAATTTAGGCACAACATGCATCAGATCAAGTAAAGGGAGATTTACCTCATGCTCACCTATGGAGTTGCGCGGCTCCATATTGAGCTCCAGCTTCTTCTTCACTTTTAGCATCTTAGGAAGGTGAGGAGGTGGCTTCCTAGGATCACGAGGTGGAGGAGTGTAATCAACAGGAATCGCTTCCAAAGGGTATACTCCAAGAACTGATCCGCAGAATTTTGTCCAAACTTGCGGACGCTGGTTCTCGACTTTCTCCTTTGTCTTTTCTCCTTTCAGTTGTGATATGCCACTCACATTAGCCACTGGGGTCGGTTGGGGTGGTGGCTTTTCAAAATCCTTCTTCATATTTGCCACAACTTGAGCCAACCTTCCAAGCTGAGTTGCCAAACTTCCAACTTGAGTTGTTAGAAGTTGGATGTTGGAGTTTGTCGCCTGATGAATAGTTATCATGCTCTGCACAAGTGACTTGAAGCCCTCCTCCATTGACGTATATGAACTTTGGCTCGTCTCTTGAGGCTCAGGATAGTAATGGGGCCAGCCTTGCTGCTGATAGTAAAAATCAAATACTGCCATCTGTCTGGATTGAGATCTCAATGAAAACAATTAGTAACACAGGTGTGGACCGTAAGATAGGTCCACACAACAGTTGGTAAACAAACACACAATTAGAATAGTAAAATTGATTCCCCGGCAATGGCGCCAATTTGATAGACGTTGTCGTGACACCTATACAAAATAATCCTAAACAAACCCAACTAATGTAGTCTGGTAAGTAAGGGTCGAATCCCACAGAGAATCAAATACTATCCCAACGATGTAATTGTATACCAACAAGTAACCAAGGGGGGTTTATGATTAAAAACAAAATAAATAAAATAAGTAAATAAAAACAAAGACTTGAAATCAAATAGGGAAAATAACCGAGCCAAACAAATATCCATACTTCAGATTGATAGATCGATCATTGATTATTCCTAGTCCTCAATACTCATGAAAGTCCTAATCCTTGTTCTGAATTAGTTACCAGTCCAACCAGTCTTGATAACCCTAACTATTAAACAAATCCCTACTAACCTTCACGATTTAATTCAATAGCAGCAGGAAGTTCAGGAATAGATAGGTACATGCAAGTGTAGCAACCAGTCATACAATTGCATGCAATTAATTCTCTACACAAACTAAGGGATTTAGATTCTCAACCAGTATCCTCTAATCCTTAGTAGTATGATCAATAACAATCTCAACATGTTGTATGGAAAAGGGGAACCAATAGCATAATACTAATTTCTCTAGGTTGTCAGACTAGAGGGAACTACTATTAACAATCTAATTGATTTCCTAATCAACAAATCAAGGGGAATCGATATATGATCAATGAGATTAAGCACGAGAGAAAATTAATACAATCATAGAAAGAGTAAAGGAATAACCTCACAATCCAATCAATCCAAAGGCTTCAATTGTCTGCCTGAGCAAAAGGGAAAAACAACGATGAATGAAACTAGGTCTAACTATTGATTACGGCAACTAGGTTAACTAAAAGTTGTTTTAACCTAATTCTAAAAGTGTGTAAAAATAATAATTAAAACAATAATAAAATAATAACGAAATTAAACAAGTCAAATCCGGGTAATTAATCCCGCAATTTCCCTCCATGTTCTCGTCCAGCAGCTGCCCAACTTCGTTGCAGCTTTCTCGGCACAGCAAAAGCGTCACCGGCCCACTCCAGCACATGCATCTCGGCCCAACTCAAAGGCAGCACATTCCAGCAATTCATCCTCTCGGCCCAATGCAAGCAGCGGTCCACCAGCTTCAGCAAATCGCTCGCCTACGTCATGGTGACGTCACGCCTCCATCTTTTCCAGCTTCAAATCCCGCTTTCCGCTTTTCACGCGGCATTCTTTGTTTCACGATGGGCCGGACTTCATTTATTTTGGGCCTTTCCTCCCTGGGCCTTATTTCCTCCGAATTGGCCCATCACGTGGCTTGTTTAATTAATCTGGCTTTGCTTCGCGTGATGGCCGCGGTCGCGGTTTGTTCTCGAATTGACCCATATTAATTCCTGAAATTAGCCATCTCCTCAGGTGGTCAACTCCTCTTCCTCTGGATGTCTCCAATTAGCTCTTTCAGACCATCAAAATCACACTTCTCCGCTCCAACTCCATAATCTCCAATTGTGCTCTAAATCCAACCAAATGACACCTCAAACCTGATAACAATCCCTAGAAATGCACTACCAAATAGTGCCGATCAACCATCCAGACATTGGAAGATATGTTGAGAGCTTGTGTACTCGATTGTCCGACTAGTTGGGAGAACATCCTGAGTCTGATTGAATTCACGTACAACAACAGTTGGCATGCTACCATTAAGATGGCTCCATTCGAGGCTTTGTACGGTCGAAAGTGCAGATCTCTGATTTGTTGGGATGAGAATGCCGACAAGGTTCTGCTTGGACCGGAGTTAGTCGAAAGGACTGCCTCGGACATTGCTTTGATCAGACAGAGGATGTTGACAACTCAGAGTCGACAAAAGTCTTACGCAGATCTGAAGCACAGGATTTTCGAGTTCGAGGTTGGTGACAAGGTGTTTGTCAGGGTGTCGCCATCCAAGGGTGTGTTCAGGTTCGGCAAGCGTGGGAAGCTTAACCCTCGCTATGTGGGACCGTTTGAGATCCTTGACATGGTAGGGTCTCTAGCGTATCGTTTGGCATTGCGGCCATCGGCGCATCCAGTGCATAACGTGTTCCACGTGTCCTTGTTGAGAAAGTACATGCCAGATGCGTCTCATGTGCTGAGCTATGAAGACATCGAGATTCAGGCAAATGGTACCTACGAAGAGATACCTGTGCGTATTCTCGAACGTCGCGAGAAGCAATTGCGGAACAAGGTAGTACCATTGGTACAAATTCTTTGGTCCAAGGCTGGATCTGAAGAGGTTACTTGGGAAACCTGGGAGACTGAGGCAGATATGCGTAATCGCTGTCCCGATCTGTTTTCGGCCTAGTTTCGGGGTCGAAACCTTATTAAGGGGGTAGTGATGTAACGCTTCATTTTTTTGGGTTATTCGACCGCGGACATGAACTGTCGTGACCGCGGACGATGTCCAGACGTTCGCGACCGCGGAATCCAAGCCGCGACCGCGGTTTGCCTTAGCAAACGCGATCGTGGCCTTGGACAAACCGGTCTCGGACGGGACCCTCGTTCTTTCGGTTCCATTCGTTTTTCCTTATTAATTGTCGAATCTAACCTAGGGTTTCGTCGTGGGTCGTTGTCGTAGGAATCTGTAATCCGATTTCCGTTCCCGTTCCGGACCCAGAAACCCGTCGTCGCTCAATCGTTCGTCTAGACTAAGGCAAGTGGCGGTTCGCTCTTGCTTATCATTCCATGTTTCCATTAATTATCAATTGTTTTTAATTATTAATTAAATTGGGATGAATGTTGTTTTCGTTTGGGAACAATTTTGATAAACGTATGTGATATAAAAAGTGATATTATAATAGGTTGTATATACTGCTAGAAACAACGCTATTATATATGTTATTGCCATAATGGTATTGATGTGGACTATTGTGTGGTTTTAACTGTTTAGTTAGAACGAGTATTCGTAGGAACGCTATGTACCTTGCGAGGTCTAGTCGTTTCTTTATAATTGGTATTAGGAGGATTTTTCCCTAGTACTTTCTCTGGTCATGACTGTTGCCTAATCAAAGAAATCCTAATATACCTACTAAACAGAGTATAGCAAGCAAGTCAGGGTCAAAACCCAAGGAAATCAGGTTATCTATTCTTGTGTTTCTCAAGTCACCAACTAGGAACTAGGGGGGGTTTTGTATCGGTTTCTTAGTGACCAAGTAACAAGTAAACAAGTTCGCAAGTAAATGTTGTGAATATAATGGGGAAAAACGTCACACCTGACAAAGATCCACACAATAAGAGATATGGTTGATCACTGAATTCTATTAGCCTCAAGTTCTTATCTTTCCTATAGGTGTCCTTATCCCGATCTTAGGTAACTATTAGTTCTACCAGTCCTAATAGTACTTACTACTAGGTCAAATCCGAAAACCTTCAAGACTCAACAAAGCAATAGCATTCAACCAAGGATTTAACAAGATACATGCAATAGAAACAACCCGTTACTATAACATGCAATTAACTCTCTCTCACGATGAACACTCGCAACCCGCTCATGTAAATCGTGTTTGCTACTAGATATGCAACCCGAACCCGGAATCACAAGTCCTAGCTATATGGATAATATCAATAAACCTAGGTGATCAGTCTAGATAAATCAATAAGATTCAATAAACATTCAAGCACAAGAGAATTAATCCAACTAGATAGGAAAACGAACAAGAGTAGAAAACTCACAACCAATCAATTGCTGGCTTCAAACTGTCAAGTGCAACAATGGAGGTTTAGTTCTCCATTAGGGTTTGTGAGAGAAAAACGATGAAAGGTGGCAACTAGGGTTCTCTAAACAAAGTCTTAGAAATAACCTTCAATACTAGGACAAATAATTCAGAAATAAAGAAAAGAAAATATCAAACTTGGAAACAAAGTTTCAGAATTAAAATAAAAAGGAAATAAAAGATCTCGGAAATAAGCCGAGAAAAGTCTTCAGCGCGTCGTCACTGCTGGGTGCGGTGACACCCACCGCGGGGTGTGATGGTCTTCCAGAATCACGGCCTCTTCTCTGTAAGGTTCACCGCGGGGTGCGGTCATCCCACCGCGGGGTGCGGTGACGGTGTCTTCTTCAGCTTCTGCGACACTTTAGTAAAAATGCCATAACTTTTGATTCTCAACTCGGATTGCGCTCATATTTTGAGGACTTGCAGTAGACTTCAAGATCTAACTCCTAGAATTGGAATCACTCCATTTGGACATCTGAGTAAAGAGAACGAACCATTTGAATTCAGCCCACTGTTCTTCTACTCTTCAATGCACTTCAAACCTCTGTAAATCCCATGATTTCTTCACTTCTAGTCTCTAACTCTCAACTCCACAATTGTGCTCTAAATCCATCCAAATGGCACCTCAAAACTGGTAACAACTCTTAGAAATACACTATAAAATAGTGCCGATCAACTGTACCCTTACTCAGGGTAGGTGCACACAGCTAGTGCCGACACTCGGGATTTATCCCCTCCGATATCTCTCGTGTTGAGATGATATATCTTAAAAGCTTATAACGTAATTGTGCGTTTTGGAATTAAATAAGATAAGTGCGATTATGCACATAATTAATATACCCTCGGGCGAGGAGTACACTGTGGAAACCGCCCGAACTTCGATTAAAGTAAGTCCTCCTTTCAAATCTGAATTCGCATTGCGCGGTGAGGTTGGTCGTGGACCCAAATGGTCAAGTCTTTTTAAAAACGCTTGTGCGAAATTATAACGTTCCCGAACACTTGTCATACTTTCCGATAAGACTCAATCCTTTGGAGTCTTCTCTTCACACGTTTCCCATAAGACTCAATCTTCCAGAGTCTTCTCGTGATCTTTCTGTTTCGTATATTCCTGTAGAAGTATCAAGGTTTATTATCGTCACCGGCTTTCATTCGAGAAGCGATGGGTCTAACCTAATATGACTACTTAGAACCTTTCTGTTTTACCCTTGCATAGTCTTTCATTAGACTAACCAACCGGTTATTTTCCCTTGCATGGTTGGCTGGTGTCATCCGTCTCATACAACACATCAGGTAAACTCCCATTCTGTGAAGGCTAGAATCCGACAATGAAGGCAGATGAAGTTTTTAAGAGTTTTATCAAGGTTGAAGATCCTAGGCGTGCGATCGCGTGATCAAGACCCTTATGTTATTTATTTACGACTTCCGCTATATTAAACATATTCTGTATTTCTGTTGTATTTGGAATTTACGAATGTAATCCCGAGACTTTGGTTTCAATAAAGATTATGATATTTCATATTATCAATGTATTTTATGTTTTGTATAAAGTAGTTAATCCTTGGGTGGCTTCGGATGTGAAATCTGAGGTCATTGACGGTAATACTTTCAAGGTGATATTTGGGGTGTTACTGTTTGTCAAGCGTACAAGTGCATGTCGTATCCTCTTATCCTTTTATGTTGATGACATGATTATTACTGGTGATGATACTGATAGGATTGAACTCTTAAAGAGTAACTTGGCTCATTGTTTTGCTATGAAAGACTTGGGGTTTCCTTCGCTACTTTCTAGGAATTGAGGTTGCTTACTCTCCGAAAGGCTATCTCTTATCTCAGTCAACGTATATAGCTGATCTGTTTGCGTGTGTTTGTCTCACTGATAACATAACTATTGATACTCCCCTTGAACGCTCGATGCTCTCCTTCTGATGGTCTCTGTTTGTCTGATCCCAATCTCTATCGTACAATTGTGGGTAGCCTGGTTTATCTCATTGTTACTCGCCCAAATATTGCACATGTTGTTTATGTGTGTTGTCAGTTTGGTCATGCTCCTACCATAGTTCATTGGGTTGTTGTTCTTTGTATTCTCATGTATCTTCGTGGTACTCAGTTTCAGAGTATCTTGTTCCCCTCTACGTCATCTTTGGAGTTGTGTGCTTACTCTGATGCTGATTGGGCCAGTGATCATATGGATCGTAAGTCCACCACTGGATTTTGTATTTTCCTTAGTGATTCTCTTATCTCATGGAAGAGTCAGAAACAAAGTCATTTCTCGATCCTTCACAAAAGTTGAGTATCGTGCCATGACGTCTACTACTTGTGATATTGTTTGGTTGCGCTCGTTACTTGTTGATATGGGTGTTCACCTTGGTTGTCCTACATCGTTACAGTGTGATAACCAAAGTGCTAATCAGATTGCTCATAATTCCGCCTTTCACGAGCAAACTAAGCATATTAAAATTGATTGTCATGTCACTCACCATCATCTTCAGCTTGGTACCATAACATTACATTTTCTCTCATCATCACTTCAAATTACTGATCTATTTACTAAGGCCATCCCACTTCGCGCTTCCGTTTCTTGTCTGACAAACTCTTAATGCTTATTGTTGTAGCATCATGAGTTTGAGGGGATATTAGTCTCTATTATTATTATTGTATTAAAGATGGTTTAATCTTTTTGCTAACTCATTTTGTTTGCCCTAACTATAAACTCTCTCAGATGTGTACTCTCTTTCAATATAATGTTCATATTGTGTACCTCTTGTTCTCTCTAGATCAACACATGTGTATCACTTATGAGCATCTATTTCTCTTTCTGTATAAAGTTCTGGTGTAACTTGTAACAAAATATTATATAGTGAAATGACAGATTTGCTTCTTCTTCCCTCTCTTCTCTCTATCGTTTCCTCTTGTGCTCTTCATCTTGTTTCATGGAGTTTGCTTTTAACTCTACTTCCACATAGTGCTTTCATATAGAGAGGACCAAATATTATAAATAAAATGGTTTAACTTAAAAGATCAAATATCGTACAATAAAAGAAATGACTAAAATTATAATGAATTTATGGTTACTTATGCTGAAACCCTCGGACTCATGGTTCATAGTTTTATTGATTTAAGGGAATCGACCTTCTATTACTTCTAATAGGCCATCAATTAGATCAAAATCCATCTAAACGAGAAAAGTCTGGGCAAAAATCCCATTACGTTATTTAAAATTTCAGATTAAAATCTTAGAAATAAAACATTCTTACATACTCGACACTAGGAAAAAAAAAACAAAAACAAATCAATCATTGTGTTCCCTGTATATCTCCTTCAGAATAAAATTGTTTCCTATTTTACTATTATTTAACCGTCAAAAAGTATCAACCAACCATTATATATTTATATGTATTAAAAAACCGAAAACCAATGGCAATTATGTACAAATCAAATAACAATATAACACACCCGATCGATCTACAAGTCCAAATCCAGTGAACCTTCAAACTAAAGCCACATTGCTCATAATTGGCCTTGTCGTCATTTAGTTAAAAAAACTAAAAAAATATAATTACCCATATGAAATATTAGTAGCAGAACACTACCGGCCAGGTCAATTAGGAATTTGACTATATTATGACACATTGACACTAGATTGCAAAACAAATACATAAGCTAAAGATCAACTAAATGTGCTTTTATTATTTCTCTTCTTCTTCTCCTGAAAATTCAAGATATGAGGCTGTTATAATACAAAGGACATGCAACGAAACTCTTGACCATTATATTATATACTTACGAGTTAAATTGAAAAAGTAAAATAGTTAAATTTGCGTTAACTATTTCAGTAGTTCAGTTCGATCACAATTGGAAGCATGGTCAATGAAAAAAAGAAAATATTATCTGATTTATTATATAAATATTGGAGAAAATTAAAGAATTGAAGTGATGGATAAATGATATTTGATTTATTATATGTCCAACATAAAAGCTCCGAAGAATATTGCTCTTTACGTTTGATAGGTTTCATGACTATTTTTAAGCTATCATCCAAACTTTAAGTATGCTTGATGTTGATTTTATAAACACATATGGTATATATATGATTTTTTTCTCCCTAAATTTCTCCCTTGAATATATATATATATATATATATATATATATATATATAATTTCTTTTATCTTATGCATTCATAATTGAATAAATGTTATCGCCGATTACATCGCGAAACTTGACAAACAGTATTCCTTAAAATACTTATAAAAAAAATTAAAACTTTTAACTCTTTCGAAAAGATGATATATACTGAGAATCCGTTTCTTCTGTCATTTCTAATCAATTATTACCTTTATCAAAAAAAAATATAAATAAATAATTTCTTATACATGTACCGTGTTTTAGATGAGCTTTGATTTCCATAAAAAAAGATGAGATTTGAAATTTCAATACATATATAAATATTTTATTTTGAAATGATTTGAATACACATTATAGCAATATTGTATGATTTTTATGACGGGTTTTACATTTAACACATGTCCACTGCACAATAAAAGTTTTATCCTTGGTTGTAAGCCGCATCATCATGGTTAATGACACTGCATGTTTAATAGGCCCCCAATTAGGCAATCACTTTAATGTTATTACTCCAGTATACATACTGAATAATTAGATTAGTACTGATCCTTTTACTATTATTACATGAAAATACTAATCCCATTAATTTTACCCTGATGATAACTAAACATCCTCTTGTAATATCAAGAGAAAAAAAAGGGAAAAGAAAAAAGAACACTTCCGATTCACTTTGTTTTTCACTGTTTTTAGATTTTGCAAATTGTCTCATTCGCTGCGTCGTCTTGGTAACTCCTCACCCACCACTCCCATCTCTTTCTCTCTCCTAATACCCCCAAACTTTGAGATCTGTCAAAAATTACAGGTCAATCTTTTCCAGCGTCATTGTTTTGCTCATGTGTACTTAGGGTTTTTTATGAGAGCCCAGGTGTGCTCTGACAAGGCTTTGTTCCAGCTTAGATTTGGCCTTCCATTTGCCCTCCAACCGCAAAATACCCAAGAAACCAAATCTATTTATGTTCACCATATAACCCTCTGCTTCTGCCAATTTGGGTTTCTCTGGAGATGGGTACACTGATGATATTCAGAGATCTTGCTTCTGCTCTTCTCCATTTGTGTTCTGACTTTTGAGGTATCTGAGATCTGGGTATTCTGGAGGTGTTTTCCGTGCCCTCCATTTTAAGAGGTAAGCAAATTGACATGATTTTGAAGCTCATTCAAATGTTTTTTTAGCTATTGGGTTGCTCCTTGTAATTTGCTTTCTCTCCTAACTTGATTTTATTGCATTTTTCTGGGTTTCTGTCATATGTTAAAACTTGATATTATCTGTCAACGAATTGGTCATACTTGTACTGTTGTGGGAAGGGATTGGGAGTTGGAGTTCTAGGTCTTGAGCCTGCAAAATGTTTGTCCTTTATGATTATCTGACCTATTAACTTGGAAAGTGTATGAAACTTGTTTGAATTTGACCAGTTGTTGTTTATGGATGCAATTAGTTTGCATATGCTAGAAACTACATTAGCTGTTGTTGGGTTAGAAAAGCTGAGCTGTCATCTGGTTGTATGTGCGCAGTACAGCATTAGGCTTGAGAAGTTTGCAGGATTAGATTATCTTTGCTGATGTGTGATATGCATATTTTGAAGCCACGAGCTTTGCCGAGCAATCTAAGAAATCTAGTCGTCCCTCATTTACGTTTTACTTGTCTTTTAGGTATCATTGCGGTCGAGAAAGATGGCCAATAATCTCAATTCTGGGTTGTCAAAGAAGTCCATATTGGGGCTTCAAATCTGGGAGCTAATTGCTATTATTATTGGAGTGTTAATTATTTTTTGCTTTGGTTTAGCCATCCTGTGTCTTACTAAGCTGAAGAGAGCTAGAAAAATCAACAACAGACTTCCTTCAAGTCAAATTCCTGCAGAATCCAAGGAAATTAAAGAAGTAAGGGTGCAACAGGTGCCTACAAATCATTTTGCTACACATGATAGAAACCTTCCTTCCATTCAGGACAAATTCGGTGACATTGAGTCGAATAGTTCCCTGTCGATTGAAGATAAAGGAAAATTGAGAAATGGAGATATGAGTAGGTCTGGTTCGTTTCGTCGTACAGATGGGGCCGGGTCCCAGTCAGGAGAGGATGGTGGTTCTGGTACATTTGGAGCATACAAACCGGCTTCCTCATATCCTTTAACTGCTCCTTCTCCTCTCAGTGGTCTGCCTGAATTTTCACATTTGGGTTGGGGTCATTGGTTCACATTGAGAGATCTCGAAATTGCAACAAATCGGTTTTCAAAGGAGAACGTCCTTGGTGAAGGTGGTTATGGAGTAGTTTACCGTGGACAGCTGATCAATGGAAATCCTGTGGCAGTTAAAAGAATCCTTAACAATCTGTGAGTTTCAGACTTGTGTCATATGGTTTATATATATATCTCGAGATCTCCCCTACTTGCTATAGTTACTTTTTATTCAGACTTCGGTAATTCTTCCATATAGTGGACAGGCTGAGAAGGAATTCCGAGTGGAAGTTGAAGCAATTGGACACGTGCGCCACAAGAATTTGGTTCGCCTTTTTGGATATTGTGTTGAAGGAACTCAAAGGTACCTTATTTCTAGCAACCCATCCAATACTTGGCTATAGCAAGTTAGCAACTAGCAAAAGGATTTATTGGTGTAAAGCCAATTGTTGGTTATGTTATTAATATGGCTATACTGTATACCATATCTTATGATCAGTATGAGAATGCCGAATTGCCAATTTCTAAACCCTTGTTTTTGATTTCAGAATGTTGGTTTATGAGTATGTCAACAATGGAAACTTAGAGCAGTGGCTTCATGGTGCTATGCGCCAACATGGATATTTGACCTGGGAAGCTCGAATAAAAGTTCTGCTTGGCACTGCAAAGGCGTAAGTTTACTTATGTGTGTTAACTGATAAGATACATATGTGGTAGAATCTAATCAATTTTATTTCCATTGATGAGAAAATAACTGTACCTGTGTTCTTGCTAATCCAAACCATCTTTTCTGGCTGTCAGTTGATATTTCTAATTCAAAGGTTGCCATACTTCGTTTCTTCTTCATTTTTTTTGCTCTAGCATGTGCAAGACTGCAAATTATACATACACTTGCATATGACTTATTTTGAAGTGAATCCAAAGGTCACTATACAATTTTCATAAGTGTGTCTGTTATTTCTGAAGTGTGCTGGTGTGTGTCCATTTATTTATTCGAAGTTGTTCTGATGATCCATTCTCCCAGACTTGCTTATTTGCACGAGGCGATAGAGCCAAAGGTGGTGCATCGAGATATCAAGTCGAGCAACATTTTAATTGATGATAAGTTCAATGCAAAGGTTTCAGATTTTGGCTTGGCAAAGCTTCTAGGTGCTTCGCAGAGCCATGTGACAACAAGAGTCATGGGAACTTTTGGGTACGTGAAGACTGTTTTTCTGTTGATCTTGTTCCTTCCAAATATGTTCTCTCTTGCTATGAAATACATAACACGTATCATAACTTGTTTCTTCTACATCATACAGATATGTGGCACCTGAGTATGCAAATACCGGGCTTTTGAATGAAAAGAGTGACGTCTACAGCTTTGGGGTTGTCCTTTTAGAAGCTATTACAGGAAGAGATCCTGTAGACTATGGTCGCGCACCAGAAGAGGTATTCGTGATTTATCTGCATAAACTTCATCTCTTAGCAATTAGAAGAATTGTGTAACGTTTGTATCATCTTTATTTGAAAATATTTTCCCTTAAAGCATGTTTCTTTATCCTCAAATTATGTTCTCGCTTTGCATTTGACTTGATTAATCTTGCCTCCTCGATCTTCTGTGCCAGTGACTATGTTCTCTCTTCGCATTTGACTTGCCCTTCAAATCTACCTTTATCCATAAAACTAAGCTGAATTATAATTTGCCCTTTCCTTCATCATATTCATAGCAGAGCCATTGCACAATAAGGTTACTGTGAGTGCTATGGATTCTAATTTATGGTCATGCTTGCAGGTAAACCTGGTTGATTGGCTGAAAATGATGGTTGGGAGCAGGCAATTTGAGGAAGTGGTGGACCCAAACATAGAGACAAAGCCGTCAATAAAAGCCCTGAAACGAGCTCTCTTGACTGCTTTGAGGTGTATAGATCCAGACTCCGATAAGAGACCTAAGATGAGCCAGGTTGCACGGATGCTTGAGTCCGAGGAATACCCCTTGCCTAAAGAGGTAACTTTACCATTTACTACCATCAACTTCTGTTACTCGTGTGATGGCTGATCCGAATGATCAAATCTTGTATGACGCAGGACCGAAGGCAAAGAAGAAACAGAGCAGGCAACACAGAGATCGAATCCCAGAAGGAGTGCTCGGACACAGACAAGAGCGATATGCCTGATACGAGCTCAGACCACAAAAGGGCCACTAAAACCTAGCAGAAGGGTTCTAATCTTTCAAGAGGTCACCTATAGCTATATGATCATCTTCGGCTTTTCCTTTTTCTTGTTCTTGTTGTGGATGATAGGTGCTTTGATCTTTGTTTTTTATCCAAATTTGATTTGTGGGTTTTGATCTCCCCTAGTTTGCAGGCAGATTTGTTGTGTATGAAAATGGAATTGGGAACAACAACTCGGAGGATATTCCTAGGTGCTATGTACAGTTTATTCTTGTTATTTTTTTATTCAATCTTTCTTTCCTACCTGATCCATCCATATGTTTATTCCAACCTAACTCTTACAACAAAATTCGGTGCAATGGTTTGATGGTTGACTGTGGAGATCCTCTTCCACCTTTATGTACCACTTCATTTTGCTATTCATTTTAAGTTTTCTCAATTTTTAAAACGGGTATAAATGTATAATCCTTAAAACGTGTTAAATTCAATTCCTTTCACTAGTTCCTTTACATTTGAGATCGCATAACCTTACGCATTATTACCGATTCACTTTCATAGTCCAACGAATCCATGCGATACAAACATGAAACTTTCATAGGAATTATGAAAAATCTCACTGCACTGTCTCTAAAATTATATAACATGAGGATCACCTAGCGTAAGTTTCATCATCTATTTCAAGATAAGTTTTGACCTCTAGAATTATTTATTGTAGGTAAATTATTGAGATACAAACATGAAACATTAATAGGATAATTCCTCAATTTTATAAAAGCGATATTTTTTCATACCTGGGTTCAGCAAAAGTCAAAAGGATATGATGCCTATCCTAACAATTTGTAAATATTTACTAATTGCTGGCAGAGGCAACTCAGAAATTTTCTGTACATTCTTTTATTCCATGAAATTGAGTCTACCATTTTGATCCACACCCCTGTTTCCTTGACATATCTCTTGATATTGGGTGGAAGTTATGAATTTTATGTTTTAACAGTTTGCAAAACACTCACTATTAAAAGAGTTAATTTTGTTGTAGTTCTACCTGATTATATGTAGAGCAGGCATAAAATTACCTTCTATTGAGGTGAGGTATAACAATCTTTGTGTGGAAGCCAAGTGCAAGGTAGTTGATGGAAAGCCTCTTCCAACTCTTTGGAATTCTCTAAAGTTTATGTTGTACATTTTCACATTCAATATAGCTTTTGCAATCAGTTTTAGCTTATGTACTTGTTTTTATGCATATTAGACGAAAAAAACATTAGCTTGCCTACCAAATTCTTGGCTTTGAACTTACTGTATAAGTTTCTGCACGGTGATCACTAGGGATAAAGCCTGGAAGGTCTATTATTAAAGCTATCTGAATTAGTTGATGAACTAAACAAGTTTTTATGTGGCTAGCTACTGTCTCCTTCCATTCCAACTATAATGATTTTATATCACATTGTCAGATTGATCAGCAACAGGGGGAAAAAGTATGTTAAATTTACTTCTGGTTGCTGTGTTTAGGAATTGTACTTGTGTAGTTAGCTTATGCTCATATGAAATGATCACTAATATCACAGACTAAAATGATAAAGTTTCAGACATAGGTCAATATACTTTCAACTAGAAGATCGACCATACCATTTGACAAGTCCAAAGTTGCAGAATATCACTGTACAAACCGTCAGCTTCTCGCATTCGACCATCACAGGCACAAGCAGTAACAAACCTAACAAGTTAATTGTGAAGAACGTGCTCATTTCAATAATCAGCAGTTAATCGGTCTCTCCCGTTGATGCATCTAGCTCTCCCACTCTTCCTTGTGATTTCATCCTGAAAACAAGTCATTGCAAATATAACTCATCCACCTTCATATAATGCTCACAACACACTGAGAGAAGCCAAACATTGGCCATCAAAGCCCTAAGAAAGCCCCTAACTAGATCAAGAACAAGGAGTAAACTTACATAACGCCTTGATGTGTGCCATTTACTGGGTTTTACCAGAAGAGAAATCACAGTGGGAGTTCGAGGAAATATTCATGGCATGCATCTTCTGGCGAAGCTCTTTAACTCTTCTATAGTCCTTTTGAGCAGCAAAGCCACTAATCAATGTATTAAAGGTAACGACATTAGGAGAACAACCCTTGGCTTCCATTTCAAGTAGCAAATTATTTGCATCCTCAAGCATACCTGCTTTACAATACCCATTAATCAATGTATTATAAGTAACGACATTTGGGTAACAGCCCTTGGCTTCCATTTCAAGAAGCAAATTGTGTGCATCATCAAGCATTCTTGCTCTACAATAACAATTTATCAGTGTGTTATACATTATAACACCACACTCGTATCCGTAGGTAAAAGCATCGGCAGAGAATCCACTACCCTGCATTTCCAAGAAAAGCTCTTCGGCCATACTTTCACGCCCTTCTTTACCTAGCCCGTCAATCATAATGGCATAAGTAAATTCATCTGGTCTGCAAGCACGATTTACCACCATCTTTTTCATGTTGTTGAATAAACTTATAGCATCTTCAACTCTCTTCACGTGAAAAAGACCTTTCAGCAAGTTGTTCATAGTCATACTGTCTGCAAAAAATCCCCTGAAGCTCATATCACGGAACAAACCCAAAGCCTCATCTATCTTTCCGATTCTACAGTAACCATACACTATCGTGGTATATGTAACAGTGTCAGGGAGCAAGCCTCTCAGTAACATCATTTCCAATACGTCCATGGCTTGGTCCATCATGCCTCTCTGGCATAGTCGATTTATAAGAATGCTAAAAGTCACCGAATCCGGGTGAATATCATGATTTGACATTTCAATGAGGAGAGACTTAGCCTCTTCTGCCATCCCTGTCTTGTACATACCATCAATCATTGTGCTGTAAGTAACGACATCAGGAGCATAGCCCAACCGAGTCATCTTTGAAAACAAATTAAGAGCCTCAACCACTTTCTCCTCCAAAACCAATGCTTTGAGCAACGAATTAAAACTGATGATACTCGGGCAATATCCATTCTTTAGAATGAGGCCAAAGGCAGAATATATTCAAGATGATAAAATCTGACCCCAGCTCAAGAACACCAGAAATATGCAACTTCTTGTAGAAAGTTATGGCGAGAGAGAAATGCCCACACTTAACTAAACCACCCAATAGCGTGCTAAAACATGAAATTGAGGGTGAAGGTCTCATAGAAAGCATGTGGTTGAAGAACAAATGGGCGTCACTCACATCAATTTTGCCGGATTTACAAGCAATATCCAAAAACTTGTCAAGTGCACTCCTACCACCAAAACTATAGGAAGTAAAAGAAGAGAGCCTTCTTATGATACCTCTCGAGGACATTCTGTGCTGCTGTTGTAGAAATTGAAGGCAGATCGAAGACTCGACTGGTGTCGGCGAGTGCCCTCACGGTGGCGACAGCTGCCGGTGAGAGGAGAGGGCGGCGTCGCAGCGTCTGTTGGGGGTTAGGGGTTGAGAAGGGAATACGTGTAACGCGTCTATTCCATTCTCTACAAATATGTAACTGTAAGCAACTAAAACATGCATGGACTATCCGCAAAGAGAATTAGGTTGAAGTGAATAAATATAGATTTTTTAATACGATTTTTTTAACCTAGAATTCCTATTAAAAAATATAAATCCTAAAAAAAAAAATATGAACCTATTTATAAAAATTAATATATAATTAAATTTTTTTACATATATAATTTTAACCTATATCCTTAAGACATAAATTAAAAAATAATTTTTAATATAGATGACAAGCATGCGTGAACTATATGCAAATAAATATAGATTATTTAATTATTTTGATTGGAGATACTAGATTTAGCATTTGGTACATCCATCTTATAGGATTAAAAGGCAAATGCTTTACGGAAAAAAAGTGATAATTATGATTTTTCATAAATAGTGTAAATTTTTACGAGAGTTTTCGTTGATATTCCTTAATCGAATACATTAAATTTTGTTAAACATCTCGAGTTCAATGAAAACATACATAGTTTTTAGGCGCAATTGCAAGAATATCAGATTTTCAATAGCAACTTCCAAAATATTCATATTTTAAAAAGTATTGTAAAAGTATTATCTTTTTGTATTTTTTGTGGTATTTTTACTATTGTTGAGGGTTGAATTTAATTTTTTTTTTAATGAAATATCTTTAAAAATTGACTAATATTTTCTTCAAAAAAGATAAAAGAAATCCCTAATCTCCCCTTAATCTTTCTCCCTCCCGGTAGCAGCCCCATCCCATCAACCTGCTATGGCATCAAGCTACCTCCTAGAACTGTACCTTTATTAAAAATGGCGGGCAAGTTTCTCTCCAAAAGAAAATTAATCATCTCCTTCAACCCTTAATCCCTCCATCGGAACATCACTCTACCTGACAACAATCCCTGAATATTCCTGAAGAACTTCAAAGCGGCCTGACTCTAGCATTTACTCCACATGAGATATTTTGCACCTGACGCCCTCCATTAAAGCTTGAATGAGTAAGTAAACTTTCCTGAAAAACATTCGATTTTCCCCCTCTGTATACGTGAAGTTCAAAAACCTTCTTTATTTGTAGGTACGAAAGTAGTGTATGTGAAGTTCATCAGTGGTGGAGAATGGAAACAACAAGGGAAAAGGTGGTTGTATGAGGGTGATAGAACAGTGAAAGCCATGTTGCTTTCCCTTGACATGGACTTGGCTACACTGCGCAACAAATGGATTGCGAAGAATCCATTTGATGAAGAGAAGTTGTTTGTGCAGATGCAATACGTTTATCAAAATAAACAAGAACTTTCACCGATCGTTATAAATGATGACGGCGATCTTGATGCGTTCAAGTTCTTGAACAACTGTGGAGAAAATGCATCAGAGTGGAATATTGAGCTGTACACCAACCTTTTAAAGAAGGAAGAGATTTGAAGTGAAAGGGGTGAACATCATACTCTTCCTTCTCCAACAGCTCCACCACCAACTCAGAGCCAAGACAATAAAGACTTTTTCAGGTCATTTTTTCAAAAAGTCAGAGCACCCGACACTGATGTCAGGTCAGTCGATGAAATTATTAAAGCTGACAATGAAGCAGAGTTAAAGAGATTAAAAAGGGAAGAAGTGAGGGGGGAAAACAAGAGAAAGTGTCCCATGATACTGTAAGACATTATATCATTGAGCATCAATGATGAGGACATTGAAGCTGCTACATCAAGAAACAAAGGAAAGGAGAAAATGACTGATTATGCCAATTGTGGAGATTCTTCGGAGGATGAAATAGGAGATGGTTTTGATTACGAGGACTGTTATCAATCAGGTGATGATGATCGTGTTGATGGTGGTGATGGTTTAGGGTATGCTTCAGGTGATGATGTAAATATTGTTGGTCTTGATGATGTATGGGAGGAAATAAATGGCAAAGAGGGAACATACAATGAGGAGCAAACAGAGAAGGACCAAGAATAAGAGATTGATGTTGATGAAGACATGCTTAGAGAGATTGAAAAGAGGTACTATCCAGCGGAGAGGGACATGCAACACATGTTAGTTGAAGACGAGAAAACAAGTGAAAACAAGTCCTCATATCCAATACTGAAGGTTGGTCAGATCTTCAATTCTAAGGAAGAGTTCAAAACTGCACTATTTTCCCTAGCAATGGAAAATTTCTATGAGATGCGTGTGAAGAGGTCCGACAAGTCCAATTATGATGTTGAGTGTGTTGACGACAAATGCACCTTCGTTGGTCGTGGCTCATTGTATCAAAAAACATCCTTGTTTAAGGTGCGACAATATGTGGCGGATCGTACATGTGGCATGAGAGTAAACCACAATCATCACAAATGAGCAACTTCTCGACTGATTGCCAAGAAAGTACTTCACAAGTATGTTTTTCTTGCCTTTGAACATTTTTTCTTATCAAAGGCCAATATGAATGCATTTATAGATTCACTTCGTGACATCTCAGGTTTTTAAACGGCCGTAAAGGCCTCCGTGCTTCAGAAATTCAGGATTTCATGTTAGAGCGTGGGATAAGGACAAGCTACTACAAAGCCAATCGAACGGCTCTTCGCCCAGGATATGGCACATGGTACAGATGAGGATAGCTATACGGCAATGTACTCTTACATGCACATGTTAGAGAAATCTAATCCGGGAACATACACGAGAATAGTCAGAGATGTTGACCAACGCTTCAAGTATGTCTTCTGGACTTTAGGTCCATGGATAAGGGCAACGCCATATCTGAAAAAGGTTAGTACACGACTTTAAATTCAGTCCCATTATTGTCAATGTCAGGGCAACAAATTTCACTGTCAGGTCAAAAGCCTATATGACTGCATGTGTGACAAACATAACAAGCATCATAAGTCAGACCATATATGGTTGTTTTCAAAGCATATCATCACCTTGTCAGGGCAACTATTGACATCATAGTTTTGCGTATGTAGGTAATATCAGTTGACGACACTCACCTGACAGCCATGTTCAATGGGATACTTCTCCTGACTACGGCACAAGATGGAAACGATCAAATATATCCACTTGTTGTTGCCGTTGTTAACAGTGAGAACAATGATGCATGGTCATTTTTCTTCAGTGAATTGAGGGTTGTTGTTCTTGATCATCCCGAGTTGTATTTCGTGTCTGACCGTCATGTTAGCATTGGGAAGGCTCTGAGAAATAGCTATCGCGCGTTTCGCCAAGCATGGATATTGCATATATCACATATACCAAAACTTCAAGAGGAAGTTTGGCAGGCAAGACCTCTTCGACATATTCAAAAAAGCTGCCCAGGCTTACACAGTAGCTGAGTTCAATCAGCAGTTTGCTCAAATAACAGATGCATCTCCAAAGATGGGTCAATATCTAAAAGAATCTGGAGTTATAAACTGGACGAGGGCGCATTTTCATGGGAACATGCTTAACATCATGACAAGCAACAACGTCGAGTGTCTTAATGGCCTGTGGAAAACACAACATCAGTGGCTTATTCTTGCTCTGTTTGATGCGATTCTTGAGACCATTTCTAAATGGTTTTGTCAAAGAAGGGAAACGGCTTCAAAATGGGACCAATATTTGTCACCCTCTGTGTATACGCTGGTAGAAGTGAACTACAAAAGATCAGCTAAGATGAGTGTTCAAAGACTTAGCAGTTTGAAGCAGATGTTATGCAAGGAACTATCAGATACTTTGTGAACCTTAATGCTCGTACATGTGATTGTAACATGTTTTAGATTGATAAAGTTCCATGTGCTCATGCCATAGCGGTTGCAAGTGATAGAGGAGTGCGACTCACTGATCTCGTCCATCCCATGTTCAAGAACGACTGCGTGAGAGAAGTGTATAAGGAAACTGTGCATCTTGTTCCTCCCACAAACCGATGGTCAGTTCCTGAAGTTGTGTCATCCATCAGATGCTATGCCCCAAAGGTAAAACGTCCTCCTGGAAGACCACGTATTAACCGATACAGGGCAACGTGGGAGACGAACTATTCTAGGAAGAGGCGGTGTTCTTATTGCGGCAACCTAGGACACAACAAGCAGTACTGTAGGAGGAGAAGGACTGACGAAGGATTAAAGGAAGAGAATGTGTTAGTTTTTTTTTGTTTAGAATTGTCACCAGGTTGGTGTTTTTTGGGCGTTTATGCTGGAAAACATCGTCGTGTAAATATTGAGTCTGTTGTTGTTGGGTGCTTGAGAAGATGTATGGTTTAAGTCTCTATAGTCTTAAACCATACCTCTTTTTGTGGGGATTCTCCTTTTGGCTGGGATATAAACTTGATAAGTTCAATCTTTGCTTAAGAGTTGCTCGTATTACTTCTTATTTTTGTAAAACTCACAAGAACAAACTGTAAAACTCTAGGACGCCCTGTAAAACTACGTATATGTCTTGACATGATCATCTGCGTGACGAAAAAATCACTGTAAAAGTAAAACACGACCTGTAAACCTTCAAGACGTCCTAACAACCTACATCTATAAACTTAATACATAAACACCTTCCTTCCTCCCTCTTAGGCACGTCACTTGCACATAGGAAGAAAATATACAAGAAAACCCTTATCAGTCTAAACTTGAACTTTATCCGGCTTAGCTCTTCATGGGTCTGAGCACCTGCCGCATTCAGCGAAGCAAGTTCCCGCCTCAACCGGACCAAATCCTTCACCAGGGCATCCAAATCCAAATCCCTCGCGACAACGTCGCTCAAGTAGCTCTGAAAGACGGCGTCACTCATCTTCTTTCCTGCAACAACCAAAAAGTACGTCAAACACAGTACAAAAAAGGCTGCGGGATAACTCGATACCGACCACAAACCAATGACCCACCTCCAAGAGGATCCACAACATCCCTTGCAGCTTGCATCAGGTCATACACCTCTGCGTACACGGCACTGGCAAATTGATGCTCGACGGCCATGGCTTCAGAATATTGAGTCTGTAGAGAAGCAAGAGAGTGTGGGAGTATTTGAAGAACCAAGAGAGCGTGAGAGTATTTGAAGAACCTTGGTAGAGAGCATGAGAGTATTTGAAGAACCTTGGTAGGAAAGATTTGGGAAAGTAAGGGTTAAGGGTCTTTCAGTGAAAATTAAGAGGGGTCAAATCGGATATGCATTGAAAATGATCTGACTTAATTCAATATGGCATGACAAACTTGAATACTTATTGTAAGACTTAAATATGGTATGAGAAACTTGAATATTTATTGCAAGACTTCAATTAAGAGGGGTTATCTCCCTTTGTCATCCACCTTCCTTCCTCCCTCTTCTGAAATGTGCATATATGGAATGATATGGGCATATATGGACTGAAATGTGCATATATCGAGAAATAGGCTACGTTTGAAATGTGTATATATGGACTGAAATGTGCATATATAAACTTAAAAAGTTTGGCATACCTCATCAGACTCTCCCTCTTTGGAAGACCACGTATTAACCGATACATGGCATACCTCATGAGAGGATTTAAGTGTATGAAGTAATAAGTATTTACAAATTCGATTTTGTTATGTTAGTGTGGTTTGTTCTGCATATATGTTGTTATTGCTCTGATATATAACAATGTTTGTCCTGAAAACGTTACATTTGTCCTGAAAATGCATGTTGACATATTCGATGTTGTTATTGCTGTGAAATATAACAGCGTTTGCCCTGAAAATCAGTTCATACATTATGAAAACGTTACATTTGTCCTGAACACACATGAATATAGTCAAAACTCATAAACGCATGAATAATGACAAAGGATCATACTTTTTACCATTCCAAAACAACACATAACCTTACAAACTTCCCTTTCCATGACAAAGTTTCCATGGAACCTAATAAGTAGACACCCAAACACAAAAGAAACAACATTAAAACTACTAAGGAACACCATTAAAACTACAGAAACAACCCTTTCCACGCCCACGCAAATCATGGCATCCCGACGGGCATCACTGGGACAGCACAACATCGCTTTCATCACGAACCACGTAGACTTTGACTCCGGCTACCTTCTTGCCGAGGCGGACGAGATCTGCAACGTCGTCTGTCTACAGTGGTTGAAGGTATCGCTGCTCGGAGTCTGGGACCTGTTAAAAAAAATCGACGTATTACTTGCATACCTGGACATGCTGCTGATCATCCCATGTAAGGACCAAATCTCCATCTTGTTTTTGGGCACCTTGATGAGTCTAGTGCGCTCCCCGTGTAGACATGGGTCGTTAACAAGGCCATTTCGCCGGTGGTAGGGGATAATTCCCCATCCCAGTATACCTGTAGTCCGACATTTTGCGAAAGAGTTTTTGGAGTTTGAGAGAGGAGTTTTAGAGAGATTTGGGACTTTGAGAGTAAGGGAGGATTTGTGATGGATTTGCACAAGGCATGCACGGTATTTATACACAAAGATGCGTGGAGAGTAGAGTTAATGACGGGTAGTTGAGAAAGTAAGGGTTAAGGGTCTTCCATTGAAAATTAAGAGGGTCAAATCAGATATGCATTGGAAAAGATCACTTTGGAGAAGATTTATTCAAAAGCTTAGGTTTATGTATTTAAAATGACTTGACAAATCTGAATATTTATTGTAAGACTTCAATATGGCCTGACTTAATTCAAAATTTTGCAAAGATTTGGTTTTATTCGAGAACTAACCCCGCTATTTTAAACGGTTTTATGCACTTTTTAAACCGTTTTAAAGGATATTTTTTCGGTTTAAAAACCGTTTAAATGTAGGAAATATTAGGTTAATGTTGAAGTTTTTAAACCATTTTTAAACCGTTTTAAAAACGGTTAAAAAAAGTCTGATGTTTGTTTCAATTCCGCCCTAACTCCTAATCCTCCTTATGGTGTATCCTGCTCTGGCTATGCAAAAGTAAAGTTGGAGAGTATTGACTCAAATCTACATGTAAGAAAATGATTGCTTGAAAGAACTTTTGTTTATGTACTAAAAACTGATAAAGATGATGACCTGACACACATCACATCAGCATTGAAATTTCATTTCATTTCTTTAATAAAAACCAAAAAAACAAGTAAAAAATCATATTTGCACAGAAGAAAGAACATCGAAGAGGAGAAAGAGGTATAACACCCTCTTCTAAAAGAGAGGAATCAAGAGTAACATCTTATAGGAAACAAGAGGAAATTATGATGACAAAAGGCTGGACACAAGGAAGCTCATCTGCCAATTCAAATTCGTGGATGAGAGGGCACGCAGCCGGTGAATCATCAACTCGAAGATGTTTTCATGGCCTCCCTACAACAATACAAACTTGCAAATACACTCAATTAGGGTATAATTGGGGTTTTTTGAATTTGATGCAAAATTTAGACTAACGATGTATTATTATGAGAGATGATTTAGACTTTCACTTGATAAATCAATTGGGATTTCATTTAGACTTAAACTAAGTTCAAGGACGATTTCACTGATAGTTGATTGGTTTAATTTTGTATTCAACCATAGGCAGGTCAGGATTGCAAATACTTCAAATGGGTGAATGATCAAGCTTATGATTTTAGATCCAATGAGACTACTGAAAGCGTAAGGGTTGTTGAAGATCACGGGACAACCTCTACGCTTATTTACCCGCATCATTCGACTTCAAGCAATGATATTATGAATATCAAAACAGAAAATTTAGTGTTAAAAGTTGTACTTGGTGTGGTGGTACTTGTGGTGTTAGTTATTGTGCTGGTTGTCCAATTTGTAACCTTGTTGGTTAAAATATGATAATTAGTCATAAGCTTATGTTTAGCAAGACAATGTATTTTGTAGGGTCCGTCATAAGGCTATGTACTTGGTGTGGTGGTACTGTCCTCCTTATGGTGTATCCAACTCTTGACTGAAATGTGCATACCTGCAAATTGCTTGAAAAGCTTAGGTTTATGAGCTGAAAAATGACCTGACAAACCGGGTTCCTTGCTTGTAAAACGAGAATATGTCATGACTTAAGAACCATGTTGCTTGAAAAGCTTAGGTTTACGTACTGAAAATGACCTGACAAACTGGGTTTTTTGCATGTAAAATGAGAATATGTCATGACAAACTGGGTTTTTTGCATGTAAAACAACAATGTTAATGTATCTTGTAAATTGTCATCACAAGTTTGTAAACATCCTGAAAACACGAGCTTCCAAATTAAAATACAATTATCACATGTCTTCCTTGCCGAATGGTTCCCAACAAACTTAATGTCTTTAAACAAATGTCTTTAAACACCATCCCAACGACATCTAAAAATACTATGAGCCATTTGACTTCTGTGTCCATCTACGAATTTGTCGGACGCAAGATCCAAGTTTATCATGCAAAGCATCAACAACTCAATGTGCTTCAAGGTGTAGACCCCACAATATCCTCTACAAGATGTACAAAAACAGTTAGAATGCATATCAATTGTAGTTTGATAAGGATTTATCATTGCGATAATACACATATACTTACCCGCGGTTTTTCTGCTTAATGTTATCACGACGAGACACCAACATTGGCTTGTCCAATAATGGTTCACATCTCTTTGCCAATGGCTCGTACATCTTGACATATATTTGAACAGTTTGAATGACGGGCTGGATCATCTCAAAAATTTCCTTGTCTGAGTACAGATCCACATTGCAGTCACACCGTCACACCCCAGTCGCATAGTTCATTTTCTAAGGCAAACCAGTGGGACTCTGTGATGTTGAAGGGCACATATATGCGTTCCGCATCATCCCATCTCTTGCCATAATCGGCCGGACATGCACCCATCATGTAGTTAATCACTGCATCCTCACCTTTACATGGAAAGTCCTTCTAGAAGAGATTGAACTCAAAGGTGACCAAGGTTTGCCAAAATGTGTCAAGCACAACCACCTTCAAAAACCGCTCCGGATCCTCTGAAATCCTTTGACGATAAAGGAACGTCATTTGCTCCAGATGCTATAATGGTGCAACAATGTTAATGTATCCACTGAAAACGATGTTACAAATGCATAATATTTTGAAATGATGCATTGAAATATTACCTCACTGACCAACCAGTCCTTTGGGGCAAACAATTTCTCAAAGAACTTCTTATCCAATGCTTACCCACTCGGTCCAATTAGGGGTTCAATACTATAGGATGGTACATATTCATTTGAATAATAAACAAGGCAATATATCAGTTTGTCAGTCCATAAGAAATCATTTTAGTACATATACAGGCAATATATAAGTTTGTCAGTCCATAATGAATCATTTTCCGATCATATTACTTACAGTCAGGTCATATAACATTTTGACATTCAATTCATTATTAAGTTGAGTAGAATGGTTAAGTCACTAACCTCTCACTTTGCATCCACTTTACTAGGTTTGTCATCCCTTCCACCTTGCTATTTTTGGTAATCTTTTTCGCCAATTTCTGCTCATCATATTGCGGAAGGGTGATTTTGCCGCCGCAACAAGCTCACGAGTGCGACTTGGATATTTCTTTTTTTGCACTTGGCGACCCTTCCTTGGTCTCCCCTTCCTCGGCACATTCCCTTCCTTGGTCTCCCCTTCATCATCCCCCACGTCATCACAATCAGCATGTGATACCTTCTCACCTTTTATTTCAGTCCCAACCTCAACACCTCGCTCATCATCCTTGGTCCCTCCCTCCACAACATCTCCCTTTGATTCCTCCATAACTCCTTCACCAACCTTGTTGAGTCCCTCCATATCTCCCGTTGATTCCTCCACAACTTGGTCATCAACCTTGGTCCCTCCCTCCACATCATCTCCCTTTGCTACCTCATCAGCATCCACATCTCCGTCATCAATCTTGCTTCCTCCCTCCACAACATCTTCCTTTGGTTCCTCCACAATTCTGTCATCAACCTTGTTGAGTCCCTCCATAACTCCGTCATGCACACCCTCATCAGACACTACTTTTGTTGCCACCTCATCTTGTGTTATCACCACAGTCCCATCATTAACCAACTCCTCATTAACCAACTCCTTGTTGAGTCCCTCCTCATCTTGTGGTGTTGCCTCATTAACCAACTCCTCATTTGTCTCATTTACCCCCTCCTCAGTTGTTAGCCCCCGTAGTATTGTAGCCGTCCGGATAAGAATTGACAGTGAATCTGTTGCATCCCCTTGAACTTCTTGCTCATTTACCATTGCAACATCTTCACCCGCCTCTTCCTGACAACCTACATTATCTGCAGCATAAACATATAGGGACGATCCAACCTTCTTCACCTCCCATTGTCCACCAGTTAACACAATTGCACCATCATCTTGCTCTCCATTCATTGTCTCCTGAAACGATGATATATGGTCTTAAATAAGCAAATATTTTTTTAAATGTGCACAAATAGACTGAAATGTGCATATATGGACTGAACTGTGCATATATGGACTGAACTGTGCATATATGGACTGAATTGTCTCCTAAAACGATGATATATGGTCTGAAATAAGCAAATATTTTTTGAAATGTGCACAAATGGACTGAAATGTGCATATACTGAACTGTGCATATATAAACTGAAAAAGTTGGGCATACCTCATCAGACTCTCCATGTTTGGACTCATTCCCTTCGGACTCATTCTCTTCGTCATCTTCAGACTCTGACTTTTCCTCTTCTTCATCTTCATGCTCTGACTCATCACTCTGATCTGTTAACTTCACCTCCCTCACGCTCTTCTAGTGTTGTGTAATTTTGGGTTCATCATCACTTTAAACCTCCCTAGACTCTGGCTCCTGGTGTTCTCTAATGTCTTGATCACTTTCATCACTAGATGAAGAGGCCACTGTTCTAGGAGCTTTTTCTCTTATGAACTTCTTTAACTCAAGGACTTCCTCCCTTAACAGATCATGCTTTTCATTCAGAGTATGCATCATTTCAAGCAATTCATTCAAACAACACATCAATTGCCTTTAGTCCAAACCCTCAATGTTTTCAGCTTGCCCTCCCTTACCAACTCCCTTGTCCTTTTTACCAGCCCTTTTTCTTTTTGGCTTCAACTGCTTAACAATCTGATCCAAGGATTTGTGTCCTTCCTCCTCCGGGAAGTAACAACTTTCTCCCAAGTCCTCTCCGTCCTCCTCAACAAGGATCTGTTTAGCAGCGAAAGTTCCCTCTAGGGCATCGGAAATCAAATCCAAGCTTGGCCTACTCGTTTTAAGCCACCTCACACCCCGAGACTGCACAACTTTATTCAACTTTTGGGCAAACGGTCTGCCAATATGGGGCACTGCCTCATACAACCATATATGAAACAAATAGAATTGGAATTAAACCACATGCATAACCTTTCTCAGTTTTACATATTCAACTACTAACACATTACCTGAAATACCATCGGGAAACCCCTTATGGTGTATCCTGCTCTGGTATTGTCTGAACTTGCAAGTGCAACTTTAATTGACTCCATTCTCGTGTCCAAAGCAGAAGCCAGACTTTGATGGAGGTCAATATATGCACTCCCACCCCATGAGAAATTATTGAAACGATCCAAGTCTTGGGTCAATTTCACATGTAGGGGTCTGACCTTCCTCTTCTTATCACCCCCCAGTACAACACCCTCAAGAATTAACAACAAGACCATCTTCAGCTTGAATACATTTTCCTCCCGATACGATAAGAACTTGGTTAAAAGGTTAGTAATGGTAATATTCCTCACACCAAAAAAATCAAAGACTCCCTTCTTATCCTCCTCAGTGTCCTTCTTATCGGACATCCCACAATTCAGTCTTGTTATTAGCCTAAACTCCTCTATTGAAACCTATATGGTTGTCCACCAAGATCATACCATGTCTCAAAGACTCAAACTGCTTTTTTGTGTCCAGTTGCCTAAACAACACATGGTGAATCAGTTGTGCAGACAGTTTCAAGTTTTTCATAATTTCTATAATTGGGCCAAAGGGGCCCTGCAGAATTGTCTGCTAGTCTGTTCGAGTTAGGGTGTTCTCGATACAATTCAGATACTGAAGCCTTGAGTTCTGATTTATCCGACCATAAAACAACTCATCAGAATGCCACTTGTACATTATTTGTAAAGAATGACATTCACAAATACATGACAGGTAAGAATGACTTTCATATTCACATAAAAGAAAGAAAGGCATCATCTTACTTTGTCAGGTAAAGATATATGTTTTTCAGGATAAAAAATATTTTATCAGACTACATTTTGGTTTGTCAGGCCAAATGAAAGTTATTCAGGACAAGTCTTTACCCTAGACTATAACTTACAATTTTGTATCAACATGAATCAGGCTACTATGACATTCTAACATTCTAACCACACAACAAATACATGACATTCATATTCACATAAACCCAAAAACTTACTTTGTCAGGTAAGATAATTCATTTTGTCATAATACATTTTGGTTTGTCAGGCCATATGGATGTCAAGAGTTTAGGCTAGTATGACTTTTCCAGACCTCTCCATGCTCTGTTTTTTACAGAGTACATCATGCTCTGTTTTTTACATAATTTTAGCATGAAGTTTATCCAAACCCTAAACCTAGCATGCATCACAAATTTCAGACAAAATATTGCTTTTTTCAGGTAAGTCAAGAGTTAGAGAAGACAACTAACCCCGCCAACCGACTTTGATGGCTCCTTTCTCGACCTCTTGGCTTTTGGTTCTTAAGCCTCCGAGATTCTCGGTTTCCTCTTCTGCACCAAAACGACTGAACTCGGTGATTCTTTTTCCTCCGACGAGATGTAGGCTCTCTTCATTCGGCCACTCGCCACAGTAGATGCCTTCGCATTCGCTGAATGTTCTTCGCTTTCTTCAACCCTCTTTCTCCTCGAAAGTGTAGAAGCCTTCACCTTTGCCTTCTCGACTCTGGCTTTCGCAGACTGCAAACCTCTTGTCTTCACCATTCTTGATCCGGGGATTTAGTAAGGGTGACAGGGCTAAAGTCGTGATGCCTATCAAAGAAATCCTAAGGTACCTACTAAAGAGTATAGCAAGCAAGTCATGGTCGATCCCACAGAGAGTCAGGTTATCTATTCTTGTAATTCACGTCACCAACTAGGAACTAGGGGGGGGGGGGGGTTGTAGAAATCTCGAAACAAAGTAACAAGTAAGCAAGTAAACAAGTTTGCAAGTAAAGGTTGTGAATATGACGAGGAAAAGCGCCACACTTAACAAAGACCCACACAACAAGAGAATGGTCGATCACGGAATTCTATCAATCTCAAGTTCTTAACTTTCCTATAGTTGTTCTTATCCCGATCATATGTAACTATTAGTTCTACCAGCCCTAATAGTACTTATTACTAAATCAAATCCGAAAACCTTCAAGACTCAATAAAGCAATAGCAATCAAACAAGGATTCAACAAGATACATGCAATAGAAACAACCCGTTATTATAAGCATGCAATTAACTCTCTCTCACGATGAACACTCGCAACCCGCTTATGTAAATCATGCTTGCCACTAGATATGCAACCCGAACCCGGAATCACAAGTCCTAGCAATCAGGAAGATATCAATAGACCTAGGTAGCTACTCTAGATAAATCAACATAAACCAATATACAATCAAGCACAAGAGAATTAATCCAACTAGATAGGAAATCGAACAAGAGTAGAAAACTCACAACCAATCAATTGCTGGCTTCAAACTGTCAAGTGTAACAATGGAGGTTTAGTTCTCCATTAGGGTTTGTGAGAGGAAAAATATGAAAAATGGCAACTAGGGTAAAGAGTAGATGATGCTCTAAAAGAGTCTTAAACCTAACTTAAATACTAAAGTAATAATTCAGAAATAAAGAAAATAAAATAACAAACTAGGAAACTAAGTCTCGGAAATAAAATAGAACGAAATAAAAACTCGGAAATAAATCTCGTCAGCGCGTTGCCACCGCGGGGTGCAGTGGCCTTCATGCCGCGGGGTGCGGCAAACTTCATTGGCCTTCAGCATCTGCGACACTTCAGGCAAAACGCCATAACTTTTGATTCTCAACTCGGATTACGCTCATATTTTGAGGACTTGCAGTAGACTTCAAGATCTAACTCCTCGAATTGGAATCACTCCATTTGGACATCTGAGTAGAGATAACGAACCAATTGAATTCAGCCCACTGTTCTTCTACTCTTCAATGCACTTCAAACCTCTGTAAATCCCATGATTTCTTCACTTCTAGTCTCTAACTCTCAACTCCACAATTGTGCTCTAAATCCATCCAAATGGCACCTCAAAACTGGTAATAACCCCTAGAAATACACTATAAAATAGTGCCGATCAAATCCCCCATGCTTAAACCTTGCTCGTCCTCGAGTAAGCTAAAGTCAACCTACTCCTTCAATCAATCCCCAAGGTTTTAGGAAGCATAGAAAAATCAATCCCTCCAAGAATTTCACCTAACAATAAACTCCAGGTACCAACACAATAAGCACAGCACAACACAACATACAATAATACAACACCACACACCAAAGCTAAAAGGAAAGCAGAGTACTTCCCCCAAGCTTATCCCAAACACCATAGAGTGAATAAATTCTAATCCTAGTCTCCCATCTATCTTCTTATGCCTCCCAGAGTGACCTACCCGAATCCTCCTTATATCACCTCTTCTTATGTCACCACGCCAGGTAAAATGATGATTCCTAAAAATCACTCTTCTTCTTTTCACTCATTTTGCCAAGGCGCCCTTTCGGGTTTTCACCAAGCCACTCATTTCATTTTTCAATAGATGGGCTCACATAAACTCACATCACTCTTGACCTCATATTACCCCAGCCTAATGCTGGTCCAAGCCACCTGCTTATTACCTAGGCTGCCCTTTCGGGTTTTCGACCTATCCCAGGATTTCAATTTTTGCATTTTTTCAAAATTTTGGCTTTTTCAATTTTTTATTTTTCTCCTCAACAACGTAGCAAGTATAGAACTCTCCCCCATGCTTAAACATTGCATTGTCCTCAATGTAATGAAAGACAAAAAGAATAGAAGCATAGGGAAAAGCAAAAAAAATAACTCACAATGTCGTCGAGCTGCTTGGACACTTTCGTTGTTGCTGGCGGTATACTCAGTAACGCCCAGGTCTCCAGTGTTGGGAGGGTGTCTTCAATTCATCTCTACCGTGCAACCAAATAATCCATTGTGGTGAGTAGTGGTCATCAAGGAAATCAGGGTTGCACGGCCTTCAACGAACACAAAAAATGGGCCCAAATGTCATCGTGGTGTGGGCCATAGTGTTCCTCCTCTCCAGCTGTCGATTGTAGGGCCATCATCGTTGCCAAATAATATGTGGGGCGAATGTCTCCTCCTTGACAACATGATGCGCACATTCTCCATGGGGAACTCCAGACAGCTGGCCTATGGTAGAACTCTTTTTTTTTTTTTTTAAATTCGTTTAAGGTTTTTTCGGATTTTTTTTTTAAGAACAAGAGAAAATGAAGGGGTGCCCACCGCGGGGTGCGGTGAGCTCTCCAGAACCTCCTTTTGCTCCTTTAATTTCGTACCTGCATGTCAGAGTACAAGCGAAACGAAACAAAAACAAACTACCTAGCTATGTTATGCTATGAAAACACAAAGACAGGAGAAAGAAAGAAAAAAACAATACCCCGGGTTGCCTCCCGAGCAGCGCCTTGGTTAATGTCATGGCTTGACTTGGTATTCTCCCACTTAACTTGGGTTGCTCAAAGCAATTGAACTCTTGGGGTCTATATCAGGGGGATGCCTCTTTGTATACTCCCTGTTGAGCTTTTCTCCCATGCTTGTGCACTTCATGATGGTTGGGCCGCTGTTCATATCTATGAATGCACTTGCCATCTTCAAAAATGGTCTACCCAGCATCTCAGGGGCTGCATATATGTCCTGCCCCGTATCTAGCATATAAAAATCCGCCACTTGAATCAGGGTCTCCTTCTTGTGCTTCCCCTTTGATTTCTTCTTGATCTTGCGCAACACCCCTAAAAATTCTGTGCAGCGAGGGATGATGTTCGCCAGCGTGACCAAGGGAACGGTTTCTGCACAGTCACTGAAGGTTTCAAATAAATTTTTGTCGTTCTCCACCATTCTGGTGTCCTTCAGAGCCTCAGGGAAGGGTGTAGCGGGGTGCAGCGAGACAAGCGAGAAGGAGTTTAGATGCACATACTCATAAGAAGGCAGCCTCGAGAGGGTCGGGGGCTGCCGGGGCGTTTTCGAGAGGGGCGGGCGTCGCAGGATCGTTTCCGCAATCGCGGCTCTCCTCCTCTTGGTCGCTGAATTCCTCCAATCCCAAAAAATATTCTTCCTCAGAAAGTACCTTGCAGTCCCAAATATCGTCTGGAAGGCCCAACTCCTTGAGTGAACCGCTGGCGTGGTCAGATTCCACCGTGGGTGCGGTCATGTTCGCAGAGGAATTCTCGGAAAATCCCACAACGCCTCCGCGGGTGCGGTCAGATGACCGCGAGTGCTGTGAAGATGCAGGACTCTCAGTTTGTTCCACCGCTGGGTGCGGTGAGAGTGGCGCGGGGTGCGGTCGGTCTTCTAGAGTCCTATCGCGGGTGCGGTCCGCCTGCCGCAGGTGCGGTGAACTCGATAGAGAGTTCTCGTCTTCTGTGTCGCCCTCTTCAGCACTAGGAGCGACGTTCAGCCGCTTACCACTTCTAAGCGTCACGACACTAACATTTTCTCTCGGGTTAACTACCGTTTGAGATGGTAGAAGTCCCAAAATCTTTGCATCGGTCTTTGTGATAGCTTCAACCATTTGTCTCATCTGCTTTTCTAGATTCTTGATGCTTGACTCCCTAGTTTCAACACTAGTGCTGAAATGTTTATCCAGAGCTTGTAGCATATCTTCAGTTGACATGGAGGAACTAGGATTGGACACTGGCGGGCTATGCTCATAGGCCGGATTGTACTGTCGTGGAGTACCCTGCTGGTAGAACGATTGTGGCTCCGGGTAGAACTCCTGGTAGTTATGACCATATGGAGGGTATTGTTGGTACCCATAACTCGAATTGGGGCGATCTCTCCACCCTGGAGTGTATGCGTAGGAGTATGGGTCATATCGCGGCTCTCCCCAGAAATCCATATCTGTATCAAAATCAAAAAAGAAAATACAAAAATCAGTAGCACGGGTGTGGACCGTAAGAGAGGTCCACACCAAAGTTGGTAACAAACAAAAACAGAAATTTTGACTCCCCGGCAACGACGCCAAATTTGACAGGGATAAAGTCGTGATGCCTATCAAAGAAATCCTAAGGTACCTACTAAAGAGTATAGCAAGCAAGTCAGGGTCGATCCCACAGAGAGTTAGGTTATCTATTCTTGTAATTCACGTCACCAACTAGGAACTAGGGAGGGGGGGGGGGTTGTAGAAATCTCGAAACAAAGTAACAAGTAGGCAAGTAAACAAGTTTGCAAGTAAATGTTGTGAATATGATGAGGAAAAGCGCCACACTTAACAAAGATCCACACAACAAGAGAATGGTCGATCACGGAATTCTATCAATCTCAAGTTCTTAACTTTCCTATAGTTGTTCTTATCCCGATCATATGTAACTATTAGTTCTACCAGCCCTAATAGTACTTATTACTAAATCAAATTCGAAAACCTTCAAGACTCAATAAAGCAATAGCAATCAAACAAGGATTCAACAAGATACATGCAATAGAAACAATCCGTTACTATAAGCATGCAATTAACTCTCTCTCACGATGAACACTCGCAACCCGCTTATGTAAATCGTGCTTGCCACTAGATATGCAACCCGAACCCGGAATCACAAGTCCTAGCAATCAGGAAGATATCAATAGACCTAGGTAGCTACTCTAGATAAATCAACATAAACCAATAGACAATCAAGCACAAGAGAATTAATCCAACTAGATAGGAAATCGAACAAGAGTAGAAAACTCACAACCAATCAATTGCTGGCTTTAAACTGTCAAGTGTAACAATGGAGGTTTAGTTCTCCATTAGGGTTTGTGAGAGGAAAAATATGAAAAATGGCAACTAGGGTAAAGAGTAGATGATGCTCTAAAAGAGTCTTAAACCTAACTTAAATACTAAAGTAATAATTCAGAAATAAAGAAAATAAAATAACAAACTAGGAAACTAAGTCTCGGAAATAAAATAGAACGAAATAAAAACTCGGAAATAAATCTCGTCAGCGCGTTGCCACCGCGGGGTGCGGTGGCCTTCATGCCGCGGGGTGCGGCAAACTTCATTGGCCTTCAGCATCTGCGACACTTCAGGCAAAACACCATAACGTTTGATTCCCAACTCGGATTGCGCTCATATTTTGAGGACTTGCAGTAGACTTCAAGATCTAACTCCTAGAATTGGAATCACTCCATTTGGACATCTGAGTAGAGAGAACGAACCAATTGAATTCAGCCCACTGTTCTTCTACTCTTCAATACACTTCAAACCTCTGTAAATCCCATGATTTCTTCACTTCTAGTCTCTAACTCTCAACTCCATAATTGTGCTCTAAATCCATCCAAATGACACCTCAAAACTGGTAACAACCCCTAGAAATACACTATAAAATAGTGCCGATCAAAGGGCTTCAGAAATGGCTTCACAAAGGGCTTCACAAAGGGCTTCGCCTTCTCGGCTTTAGGGATTTAGGATTTGGTTTCACGAATACTTGATTCGGGGATGAGAGGAATATCGAGATTAATTAGGTTCTTGAGAGCCGAAAAGATTTTGGGAAAGAAACGGATGCAAATGATGAATTGCTACTGGTTGAACAGGTACTTGATTACGCGACTGATACAATAGTTTAAAATTAACTGCTTCTTTAAACCTTTCCAAAACACTTTTATGTTTTTTGAAATTTTTTTATTCATAATTCATTTTACCTTTTCATTTTTGAAAAGTTTTGCAGCTTTTAGTACTTTTGCAATACTTTTTAAAACTTGGTATTTTTGCAAAGAGCTATGCAAAAGTTGATATTTTTTGCAATTCCGCCTAGTTTTTATGCTAAATACATTTCATTTGAGTATCGGTTTTTAAACTAAATATTGAAATTAATTAAATTGGACATGAACATAGATTTCTCACAAGTTTTTGGTTTTATAGATTTTAATTTTGCATTCATTCACCTGCCTTTGTGTTCTATTTCAGAATAATAATTAGATTTTGGTTTTATATGATATGAATATATGTTCGAAATATTCATATGCATATATCACCTGAATATTAATTAGTTTAAACTAGTGTAATTCACGTGCCAAGCACGGGTTTTTACGTCATATATCTTGAATTAAAAATATTAATAATTATTAAAATCAATATATATATTTAGATAATATTGATATTAAAGTCAATTTAGGATCAATAATTTCGTATCTCAATCATCCACATAAATATGAAATTTTGGATTTGTATATAATTAAGAAATATTGGATTTGTATATAATTAGAAAATTTTGGATTTGCATATAATTAGAAAATTTTGGATTTGTATATAATTAGGACATTTTGGAATTTTAATCTTTGTGATTAACTTGTAATCTTTGTGCTTGATTTTATTTAAATTAGAAAAAAAAGAGTGATAAATTTAGGATAATAATCTTTGATTTATAAATAGATTTATTTTAAAAAATTAAAAAAAGTAGAAAATGACATGTGGCGGTTTTAATGAGGGGGTGCCATGTGACATAATTGGGTTCTAGTTTAGTAGATATACTAGTGTAGTACACGTGCCTTGCACGGGATTTGTTTATTTTTCCTTACATTTAAAAAAATAGTATATCAAAGTTATATATTTAATCGATGTAGAACTGTTATAGAAGTAGATGAATGATAATATAAAAAAGAACTAATTGAATAAAAAAATATTAGAGAGATTGACAAAATATTATCGAAAGAGAGGCGAAACTATCCATAAACTTTATATATAGTAAAAATTAGCTAATTAATTTTGAAGTGGGGGGATAGCCACATCCCTAACATTAATATTACTAAAACGATAAAGCATAATCAAAATGTTCATCTAATACATGAAAATAAAACCCTAAAAAATAAAATCTCGTAAGATGTTCAAAATTGCTACAAATTATGAAAAGCTTCCTTGTATACTCATTGGTTGTAGTATTAGATTTTTGTTTATTTTTTGTCGCATATTAAAATCTCCAAACCTTTTTTGCTGGTAACTCTTGATGATGCAACATAAAACTGACCATGAGTGAAAACAAGGCGTGGAAGACACAAACAAACATTTGCAAGTGATTGACCCTGGCTCTTGTTTAACGTCATAGCAAAATAGACCCTCAAGGGAAATTGACTTCATTGAAACATTAAAAGATATGAAGTGTTTGATGGTGACATGAGCACGCGAGGAATCAAAACTTGTCCGATACTGTTGCCTGAAATATTCTTCCTTGTTTGACATAACTATCGAGCTGCATGATTATCAATCTTGTCCTATTATATAAACCTGAAGACTGATCAATATTTCAAAGCAACATAATAAGGACTCCAACCTTAAGTTTAAGTACATGATTTGGGATACCAAAATATCTAATATTGTTTAAGTAGTCAGATGTATAAACACTTGCATCGTTGTCTGCAATAAAACTTGTCTTGCACATGATATCCAAATTGAGATAAACTTTCTCATCACCAAGTAACAAAGACTATAGTCATTAACTCTATCTACATCTTCATGTGTTGGTATAAGAATTGCCCGTTTTTCAAAGTATTTCGAAAACAACTTATTGTCCAAAAGAGAGTAATAAACACACTTAACAATTGCTGGAATCAGATCTAAGTCATAATCTTTCACCAATAGTTCATCAGGAATTTGTATTTGTGTTTCTCCATCATTGTCATCACCTACAATACCATCACCCATGCTTAATACCTATTCAAAAAAATCATTGTTTCTTGGATATCATAATCAAATGTACCTTATTGAATCAACGTGTTTCTTGTCAAATTAAGAACTTTACAATATTTTCACAAATAAGAGGGATTAATGGTGGCGATTTTTTTTAGTAACACGACATTAGAGTTTATAGAGTCAAATATGGTGGTACTTATAGATGATTAATTTTTATATATCAATACTCAAAAAAAATATCATACTATAGGAAAAAAATAACAATCAAAACCAGTATCGAACCACTATAGTTCTCCAAACCAAAGTTGAATGTTAAATAGAAGTCATATTATGTTATCCGAGCGGAAAAAAAATGACTTGTTTCTATAATAAATTTTATAAAAAACTAATTTTATATAAAAATCTATATGATACTACATAATAGTTTTAATCAAAGTGAAATGTTTCTTGTCTTTAACTAACTTCTTAGCTTAACGGAATACAAGTTGGTTCTTTAAATTTATGTCTAAGAATATTGTTTGCTACGTTTTTGAAAGAATAGATTATACAAAATATTCATATTGTAAGCATATCCGGCTAATATGGGCATATATTTTATTTTCTTTAATTTTATTTGATTTTCGAAAAACCAACAAAAAAAATGAGAGCTTGACACGTGGCAAATTCAATATCGTGATGCCACATGACAACAGAAAATTTTGGTTCATTTTGGGGGCGCCACGTGGCGTAGTAGGTATTATACTTTAGTAGATATATAGTAGATTACATACAAAAAATATATGGTCGAGAATATCGTTTGCTACATTTTTGGAAAGAATAGATTATACAAAATATTCATATCGTATGCATATTCGGCTAATATGGGCAGAGATTTTATTTGATTTCCGAAAAACCAACGAAAAAATGAGAGCTTGACACGTGGCAAATTCAATACCGTGATGCCACGTGGCAGCAGAAAATTTTGGTTCATTTTGGGGGCGCCACGTGGCGTATTAGGTATTCTACTTTAGTAGATATATAGTAGATTACGTACGAAAAATATATGGTCGAGAATATTGTTTTCTACATTTTTGGAAAGAATAGATTATACAAAATATTCATATTGTATGCATATCCGGCTAATATGGGCAGATATTTTATTTTCTTTGATTTTTGAAAAACCAATGAAAAAAATGAGAGCTTGACGCGTGGCAAATTCAATACCGTGATGCCACGTGACAACCGAAAATTTTGGTTCATTTTGGGGGCGCCACGTGGCGTAGTAGGTATTCTACTTTAGTAGATATATATAGTAGATTACAACAAAAAATATATGGTCGAGAATATCGTTTGCTACGTTTTTTGGAAATAATAGATTATACAAAATATTCATATTGTATGCATATCCGTCTAATATGGGCATATATTTTATTTTCTTTGATTTTATTTGATTTTTGAAAAATCAACGAAAAAAATGAGAGCTTGACACGTGGTAAATTCAATACCGTGATGCCACGTGACATCATAAAATTTTGGTTCATTTTGGGGGCGCCAAGTGGCATAGTAGGTATTCTACTTTAGTAGATATATAGTAGATTACGTACAAAAAATATATGGTCGAGAATATCATTTGCTACATTTTTGGAAATATTAGATTATACAAAATATTCATATTGTAACACCCCAGATTTGTAATCCTTTATAAGGATTAGAGTGTTATCCATGTCAACAAGAGCTCGTCCTTTTTAGGGTTCAAGTGAGGACAAAGAACTCTGAAGTTAAACGTGCTAGGGCGGGAGTAGTACCAGGATGGGTGACCTCCTGGGAAGTTCCCGGGCTAGCATGGGCTAACACTTCTAAGGCCTTGGGCCTTACACATATTGTATGCATATACGACTAATATGGGCATATATTTTATTTTCTTTGATTTTTGAAAAACCAACGAAAAAAATGAGAGCTTGACACGTGGCAAATTCAATACCGCGATGCCACATGGTAGCAACAAATTTTGGTTCATTTTGGGGGCGTCACGTGGCATAATAGGTATTGTACTTTAGTAGATATATAGTAGATAGTAGATTAGGAAATTTTGAATTTGTATATGATTAGAAAATTTTGGATTTGTATATAATTAAGAAATTTTGGATTTGTAATCTTTATGATTAACTTGTAATCTTTGTGCTTGATTTGTATTTAAATTAGGAAAAAATGAGTAATAGGTTTAGGATAATAATATTTTATTTAAATTTAGATTTATTTTCAAAAATTGAAAAAAGCAGAAAATGACATGTGGTGGTTTTAATGAGGGAACACCATATGGCGGTTTTAATGAGAGTGTGTCATGTGGCGTAATTAGGTTCTAGTTTAGTAGATTAGGAAATTTTGGATTTGTATATACTTAGAAAATTTTGGATTTGTAATTTTTGTGATTAACTTGTAATCTTTGTGCTTGATTTGTATTTAAATTAGGGAAAAAATGAGTGATAGATTTAGGATAATAATCTTTGATTTATAATTAGATTTATTTAAAAAAAATGACATATGCCGGTTTTAAAAAAGGAGTGCCATGTGGCGGTTTTAATGAGGGAGTACCATGTGACATAATTAGGTTCTAGTTTAGTAGATATATAGTGTATTCTTGGGAGCGTTTTAGAAATGATAGATTACAAAATAATTATATGGCTGATAATTTATGATTACAGATACATTTATGTACAAAATAAATATATGGCTGATAATGTTGTTTGCTACGTTTTGGAAATAATAGATTACAAAAATATTCATATTGTATCATATCTTGTTGATATGGACAAAGATTTTATTTTATTTTATTTTTGAAAAAACAACGAAAAAAGGAGAGCTTGCCATGTGGACAAATCAATAGTGTGATGTCACGTGGTAGTAGAAAGGTATGATTCATTTTAGGGGCGCCACGTGGCGTAGTAAGTATTCTGCTTTAGTAGATATATAATAGATTGCAGCTAGGGATTTCAAAATGAAAGATGGAAGGATTTAACAACTCATATCATTATATCAAAGTTTACACGAACTCATTATATTTTTATCCATAGTATTAGGTAATACGGAGTATTTATTCTAATCAAAACATTTTGATCCATTTATCATGATAATGCCATATTGGTGCAAATTCTTAGGTTAATAATTAAAAAAAGTGATTTGGTGGATTTCTAGTAATATATAGTTTGAAGATATGCTTATCGTATTGATATATTAGTTGAAATAAAGAGTTATAAATGAAAGTGATGAAAATATATTATGCTAATTTGGAAGGAGGATATTTGCTAGATGGATATCATTTTCAAAATTTTCATTTACAATATAAAATGAGATCTATTAAGTAAATGAGATATTTAGTAATAGTATATAGATATAGATTACGTACAAAAAATATATGGCTGAGAATATTATTTGCTACATTTTTGGAAATGTTAGAGTATAAAAAATATTCATATTGTATGCATATCCGACTAATATGGGTAGTGATTTTATTTTCTTTGATTTTATTAGATTTTTGAAAAAACAACCGAAAAAATGAGAGCTTGACACATGGTAAATTCAATGTCGTGATGCCACGTGACAACAGAGAGGTTTGATTCATTTTCAGAGCGTCATGTGACACAGTTGGTATTCTGCTTTAGTAATTATATAGTAGATTCTATCTAAACTTCCTTCTTGTTATTTTGATATAATCCTACTGTTTTTTCTAGCGTGTCAAGACACATGGTAAGAGTTTAAGTTTGAAAATTATTTTCAAAATAATTTCTAAAGTAAAAAAAGGTAAACTCCTAAAAAAAATAGTGACAAAATAATATTATTATTAAATATGAAGTTTTTATTGTGTTTCTATAGACACATTAGAAAAACCATAATCCTATCTGTTAGAGATGTTTATTTGCAGATGACTATTTCCTTTTACAACTGTGATAGTTATAGATAGTTTGATAACTTCTTTTGGGCACGGAGGAGATATTTTGATAACTTGGTGTGTGAGTTGACCAAAACATTTGATGCTATGTGAATTCTGAAAACTCTTGCACGGTTATTTCACTGCTGAGCTAAGCACTGTTGTCAGCATCCTATTAGTTTGACATCATTGATTAATTGATTACTTCGTTTTAGCTCTATCAAAGCTTTATGCCTACTATTTAAAAGATATACGTGAACACCATGCACTTATCCTGTTAATGATTTTGGTCAGTCAAATGATTTTGGTCAGTCGTTTTCTCTATGAATATTTTTTGTAAAACATTTTTGACTTCTTAGATGGCAACACAAAACAATTGCTAAATGGTGTATTAGATGAATGCAGCTATCATTTGTAATTGGTTTGGTATCCAAGAAATCCAAGTTTTTTCACCCTTTGATTTTTTTATGTGTGTTTGTGAGGTAAGTATTCGCATAAGTTGCAGCGAAGCATCTTATACTTTTGGTGAATGATAATTTTTTCGGTCTCTAATGGGATGCACAATCTCTAAAATCTCTCAATTTCATAAAAAGTAGTCCTTTATCATAACTGAGTTGCAGTAAATCATACCTTGTTTTCATGTGTGGCAAAAGTTGTTACTTCTGTGTTGGTAGTTAATTTGTCTAATGACATCATTACAACGTTCACTTGAGTTTTAAATCTCTATGTCAAATGTATATGCCTATTCAAAGTCAAACTTCTCTTCCTCTTGGAATGTCTATAATTATTCCCAAGTATTTATGCATTTTTCATCTCGAAGAAGAAATGATGGCATGGAAACAACTTTAAAATCTCTCCCGCTTGTTGTTGTTATATATTGTAATGATCCAGCATTGCACTTCCAACTACAAAACAATTATCCTGCAGAAGAACACGTCTTTTTCTGTATCTGTATGCTTACTTTGGATTGCTGAATCTCTTCTAATTCTCTGAGTATGTCTCAGCTGGTTGGTGCAGATGAAATAGAAGCTTTACGAACCGAGTTGGGTGATGTAGGACGAAGCTTGAGAACATCATTCAGACTTCACAACTCTAGTGTTCGGAGCAATTCTTCTTTCGGTTCTTCAAAGGGTGCTCTTGATGAGGAGTTTATTCAACAATGGGCAGAACTTCAGAGATTGCCAACATATCAAAGATCAAGGGAAAAAACATGCTGAATACATTTCTGGTTGCAGAGTTCAGGAATTGTAATTGTGTGGTTAGCTCATGCTCATATGAAATGACAGAATATATTTCATTAGATCCTTGTATCAAAAGACTAAAATATAAATGTGGACTTTTGAGTAATAGAGGCACAAAATATTCATGGAAATTGCAAATTTGTGCAGGCTGACTCTGTTGCTTGGACCACCAGGATGTGGAAAGACATCCCTTTTGTTGGCACTTTCTGGAAACATGAGCAAGTCTCTCAAGGTTACCACTGAATAGAGATGCTCTTTGATCAAATCATGCATATGTTTGTAAGCAATTGACGCGTATTCTACTGTTGACAGGTATCAGGAGACGTTACTTACAACGGTTACAAGCTTAATGAACTTGTTCCACAGAAGAATTCTGTTTATGTCAGCCAGTATGACCTGCACATTCCTGAGATCACCGTCAGAGAGACGCTGGAATTTTCTGCTCGTTGTCAGGGTGTAGGAAGCCGTGCAGGTAGCATTTCTAGTCGTTACTTGTTATAGTGAATCTGTTTGTGACACCTGTTACATTATGCTGTCAGTAGTAACAAGATGTTCTTACATGATTTTTGTAAGAGATTATGATTGAGCTCTGCAGAAGGGAGAAACAGGCAGGCATTATCCCGGATCCTGATATTGATGCCTACATGAAGGTAACTCCCTCTCATCATTCTCTATTCAGCAGTGTAGAAAGTTTTTCGGTTTGGGTTTATAATGTGATTCACACTGTTACATTTTCTTATGTTTGTAGCTAGGATAAGCTGTCCTTATTTGATATGTTATGTTTTTTAGGGGTTTGATCAGGTGAGAATGATTATTAACGTGTAAAATGAGAATGATGCACATATAAGAAAAAAATTATGCACATGTAGGTAAAAACTTATGCACTTTAGAAACTCACGCACATACAGACAAAAATTTATACACCTTAGAATGTGCACAAGTTTTTGCTTGCATGTGCATAAGTTTTTTACTGTGTGAGCGTGAATTTGTGCACATTTGAAAAGTGCATAAAATTTTGCTTATATGTGTATGAGAGCATGAGTGCTAAAAGTGCGCAAGTTTTTGCATGTATGTGCGTAAGTTTTTGCTTGTATGTGCGTAAGTTTTTATTAAATTAATAAAGTTTTTCCCATGGAGCAGGCGATATCTGCTGAAGGGCTGAAGAGTACACTACAAACAGATTATATATTGAAGGTATTGATACTCTCTAAATACAACTGTCATTCAGTCTTATGCTCATCATACCGGTATCTGCAGATTCTTGGTCTTGATGTGTGTGCTGACACCATTGTTGGAGACGCTATGAGAAGAGGTATATCCGGTGGTCAGAAGAAGAGACTGACATCAGGTTAGTAATATGCTAAATTCTTGTGAATACATTTTATGTCAGCTATACTATAAATTGAGTTCTACTATTTAATATACACAAGTTGAATTATGCAGGGGAGATGATTGTTGGTCCAAATAAAGCATTACTAATGGATGAGATAACAAATGGGTTGGACAGTTCCACTGCTTTTCAGATAGTTGCCTACATTCAACAGCTGGTCCATATAACTGATGCTACTGCTCTAATTGCATTACTTCAGCCAGCTCCCGAGACTTTCGATCTGTTTGATGACATTATCTTGATGGCTGAGGGGAAGATCATTTATCATGGACCGCGTTCTTGTGTGCTCGATTTCTTTGAGGAATGCGGATTTAGGTGTCCCCACAGGAAGGGCGTAGCGGACTTTCTTCAAGAGGTAATATCAAGAAAGGATCAACAACAGTACTGGTGCCATGATGATCATCAACTTTACAACTATGTCTCTGTCGATGTGTTGTGTGAGAAATTCAAGGAATCTAGTGTTGGGAGGAAACTTTACGACCAAGTCTCACAACCATATGTTAAATCAGAGAGTGAAGAAAATGACATCTCCTTCAATGTGTACTCTTTGTCCAAGTGGGAGCTCCTTAAAGCTTGTATGTCCAGGGAATATCTTTTGATGAAGAGGAACTCATTCGTATACGTATTCAAAATCATTCAGGTGAATGATTCTTAGAACACTTTTTCTTTTTCTTTTTGTAAATGGAGGTGCAGTGCAACTACTGATGCAGTAATTAATACTAATACTAATGATGGATTGGCAGCTAGTCATTGTTGCATTGATATCAATGACTCTGTTCTTACGAACTCGGTTGGGTGTGGATGTTGTCAATTCAAACTACTACTTGGGCGCCTTGTTCTATACACTCATCATATTTCTTGTTGACGGGTTCCCGGAGGCTGGACTCACTGTGATGAGGCTTCCAGTATTCTTCAAACAAAGAGATCTGTACTTCTACCCAGCCTGGGCCTGTACAATCCCAGCCTCCATTATGAAGATTCCGTTATCTGTCGTGGAATCTCTTGTTTGGACATCTATAACTTACTATGTCATTGGATATAGTCCTGAAGTTGGCAGGTCAGCTTTACATTAGCTTGATTCTTGGATCTGCATTGATATCAAGATTCACAATTTGCAAGATTCATTGGTTTCCCATCAGGATCTTTCTTTTTGTTCAATTTAAGTGAAATTTCACTATTATTTGGTGTAATATATAGGTTCTTTCGCCAGTTTCTTTTGCTGAGCGCAGTGCACTTCACATCACTGTCCTTGTTTCGTTTCTTCGCTGCTCTATTCCAAACCATGGTTGCTGCAATGTCAGCTGGAAGTTTCTTTATGCTATTTGTTTTCATATTCAGCGGCTTTATAATCCCAAGATGTAAGGATTAGTCTTGATAAGCTTTTAACAAATTCTTGAATATAACATATTTGTTTACTTACTTATCTGTTGATTTTGTACAGCTTCAATGCCAGCATGGTTGAAATGGGGATTTTGGGTGTCTCCACTTTCGTATGGCGAGATTGGTGTTTCTGTCAATGAATTTCTTGCTCCCAGATGGCAGAAGGTGAGCACTTCTTAGCCATCAAATTCAATGCAAATATGTTTCCATCAGAAATCCTGGAAAAAAACTGTTGGAATTGCAATAGTCCTAATCTGTTTAATTTGCAACATGATTTGCCATTATCTTGGATCTTCTTGCATTTATTGACATCTTGGTTGGGAGCGAATCTGGTCTTTGAATCACAATACGGATGGTGGATAAAACTGTTTGTTCATTTCATGTTGTTACTAAGCAGTGGTATACTGGTATTTAAGGCACCTTGAATGTGAGATAGAGATATACAACAATGATCTGAAATATGGTGATTTTCAAATCTTCTTTGTAGACAGTACTTCCCAACACGACTATAGGGCGACAGATACTTGAAGCCCGCGGACTAGACTTTGCTGATTACTATTACTGGATTTCATTCGGGGCCTTGCTTGGATTCGCCTTACTTGCCAACATTGGTTATACTTTAGCCTTGACATTTCTCAAGGGTAACAAGTCCTTTTTTCATGTTAAAATCTTTCAAGTTAAGGAGAAATATCTATTTTACTGACTCTTTTCTTCTGGTCTGAATTGACTATCTTACGTCTAGCTCCGGGGGCACCTGCTGCTATTATCTCGCGCGAAAAGCTTGCTCAGTTACAAGGAGTTCAAGATCCAAACAAGACTTGTACTGAAACTAAATTGGGACCTGGTAAAGCTTAGTGAATTTTGTAGTGATCATGAAGAAAAAGTAAAATTGTTGTTAGCTTCTTAAATCATGGATTCTGTGACATGACTTGTATTTGGCAGGGAGAATGGTATTGCCTTTTCTGCCTCTCACAGTAGCATTTAGAAATGTGAACTACTATGTTGACACCCCCATGGTAATCTAATATACATTTTAAGTGGCAGGCATCATATCATGGTGTAGTTGACATTTGCAAGCTGTTGTGGTTGCAGGAAATGAAGGAGCACGGATTCACTGAGAAGAAGCTGCGGCTTCTGAGTGATATCACGGGTGCGTTTAGGTCTGGTATTCTCACTGCGCTAATGGGTGTTAGCGGAGCTGGAAAGACTACTCTTCTGGATGTTCTATCTGGAAGAAAAACTAGTGGCTACATTGAAGGAGACATACGAATCTCGGGGTTTCCTAAGGTTCAAGAGACGTTCGCACGAGTATCTGGCTACTGTGAACAAGCTGACATACACTCACCACAGATTACTGTGGAGGAATCAATTGTTTTCTCTGCTTGGCTAAGACTTCCTGACAGCATTGATTCAGAGACCAGGAAAGTATGTTGCATTCGTCGGTTTATAGCAGTTTCTCGATCACTATGCACAGTTACTTATCCTTGCATGAATTAATGTGCAGGAGTTCGTCAACCAAGTTCTTGAAACTATTGAGCTGGATGAGATCAGAGACGCGTTGGTCGGTATACCTGGTGCGAGTGGCCTATCAACAGAGCAGAGGAAGCGGCTTACCATAGCTGTGGAGCTCGTCTCGAACCCATCCATCATCTTTATGGATGAACCCACAACAGGATTGGATGCAAGGGCAGCTGCTATTGTGATGAGAGCAGTCAAGAATGTCGCTGCTACCGGAAGGACGGTTGTTTGCACCATCCACCAACCAAGCATTCACATTTTTGAAGCTTTTGATGAGGTTGGTTAATTCATGCCTAATAGATCAACATAACTTTGCCTAAACTCATCAAAGTTGTTTTTCAACTGTCAAACTTTTATGGTTTTGATGTGTGTATTAGTTAATCACCACTTGGTTTTGATCTGTTGTGAGGAGTTCTAAAGAGTTGGGATCTGAAAAACAATGTTAATTACTGCACTTCACTTGCATATGACTCATAACTTTGTTAATAAACTTTACAAATTTCTGTTATGTTCTTCTTCTTCTTCCTTTTTCTTTTTGGCAATGAGATAAAGATGGAGACTATTTCTTGCAGTTGATTCTCTTAAAAACTGGCGGGAAAATTATCTATTCTGGATCACTGGGCCAGCATTCTCAACAGGTTATTAAATATTTCGAGGTTAGTAAACTACTATTTTGTGTGTTTTCTATGTTTGGCCGCATACATGGAAGGTCTTTTTTCAGATGGCAACTATCAAAACAGGGTATTTCTGGAGTGGCAAAGATTAGAGATAATTACAATCCTTCAACATGGATGTTGGAGGTCACTTCCACATCAGCAGAAGCTGAAGTTGGACTTGATTTCGCCCAAGTTTATCAGAATTCTACTCCATACATGTGAGATAAGTTGATTAATTGTTAATTCTGACTTCCATTAGCTTCCAAATATCTACTTTATGAAGTTCATTGCTGAGCAATAAAAGTAGAAGTTGCCTTTTTTGTGTGTGTCCTGTTTCCAGGGACACTGAAGAGCTAGTGAAGCAACTAAGCACTCCGCCTTCAGGTTCGGAAGATCTCCATTTCCGGACGCGTTTTTCACGAAACGGATGGGAGCAGTTCAAATCTTGTCTATGGAAACTACACTTGTCTTACTGGAGAAGCCCCTCATACAATCTGATGCGCATGGTGCATACTCTTGTCTCGTCTCTCGTTTTCGGGCTTCTCTTCTGGCAGCAAGGGAGAAACATGTAAGTATGTTAGTTTTGAAATGTGCAATGCAACAATTCTCTTATGGAAGTTTGTTTTCCAAAATCCAAATGGCAGAGAAAACCAGCAAACATTGTTCACGGTACTTGGCTCAATGTTTGGGGCCGTGATCTTCTTGGGCATCAACAACTGCACAAATGTACTGCCATTTGTGACAACGGAAAGAGCAGTTGTGTACCGAGAGAGATTCGCGGGGATGTACTCGCCATGGGCTTATTCGTTCGCACAAGTGGCGGTTGAGCTTCCGTACCTGTTGGCACAAGCAGTCATGTTCACAATCATCACATACCCAATGATTGGATACTACTCATCAGCTTACAAGATCTTCTGGTACTGCTACTCCATCTTCTCTACTCTCATGTACTTCAACTACATGGGTATGATGCTCGTCTCCCTCACGCCCAACTACCAAGTTGCCGCCATCATAGCTTCCCCCTTCTTCGCAATGTTCAGTCTTTTTGCAGGATTCTACATACCTGCACCAGTAAGTTAGCATACTACTTAGTTAATAAATAGGTTTTTACTACTGCTAATCCTGAGGTTATAGCTGTTGTTTGTTACTTATTGGCCTTTGTTTGTTGTTGCAGAGGATTCCCAAGTGGTGGATTTGGTTATACTATCTGAGCCCCACATCCTGGACGCTCAACGGTATGCTTAATTCACAGTATGGAGACATACAGACGCTGACGACGGTGTTTGATCAGACCAAAACAGTCTCTGGATTCCTGGAGGATTACTTTGGGTTTCACCGTGATCAGCTGGGTCTCGTCGGGTTCATGCTGATTGCTTATCCTCTGGTGTTTGCTTCCCTCTTTGCAGTTTTCATGGGCAAATTGAATTTCCAGAGAAGGTGAACAAGATTTGCCTAGATGTACTGCCGTGTAGTTGTATATGCATTTAAGTTAAAACTCTCTTATGGTTTAGAGGTTTTAATGGCTACTCTGCAACTTTTGGTGCGTCTTGGAACTAATTATGATGAATGTACAAAAGTTGTGGTTCAATAATGGTTTAGCAAACTTGCACTATTGTGGTGACCTTTCGCCAATTTCATCTTGATATGTTAAAGAGTCTTCCTCATTTTTATCTTCAATTTCCCTCGAGATATAACTTATGTACATATATGATGGTTGTAATTTATCAATGTAAGAATGCTTAATTATGTGATTTGGATCTGGAGCTTCAATCTTGTGCTCCTGCTTTCAACAAGTACTAATTCTTCTTCCTTTATTTTGTTCTTATTTGGCTTATATGAAACAAACTGGAATTTCATTTCTGTTCGTTTTAAGTCTCTGTTTCTGTTTGAATTAATTCCTGCCTCTGGATGAACAGATTACGCTAAAGCCACATTATCTATATAACGCTGAAGAGCTTAGACCTAAAACTTTACCTCAGATTTCCAATTAATCTAGCTAAAAGTGGCTTTTTGAACAAGAAAATTGTCATGTTTTAGAATTGTTTATTTTGATATATTTCACCTTGACCTGATACTTGAGTTTTGATGGCTGTCAAATAAAATTAGAAAGGCAAACCGCCAAGATATTAATTTCCAAATATAAAAATAGACCGTTTACTCATTCCCCAGAGAAAGGCATGCAAAAATATAATGTTACACTCCTTGGAGTGCAGGCCAAGCACATAGTTTCAACATCAACTCCATCTGTCACCAAAAAAAAAAACATCAACTCCATCACAATGTAGCTTGGGGCTTGCTCCTCAAGTAAGCCTCATTCAACTTTGAAGTTTGACGCCATTAAAATAATTTTAAGTTTCAAAAGATTAGCAAGAATTAATGCCGCCCCTGCTCAATATAAATTAAGGCTGTAAATGACTCCTTTATCTCAAACATCCTAACATCTGGTAACAACCAAAGAAAAACTCCATGGCTGACAAACTGGAGTCACAAGAGTTGGAATCCAAACACATCTTCATGAAACCTAATCATCCCATTACCCTCAAGGTATTAGTCAAACATGTGTTAATATATATATATATATATAGTTGTTTAGATCACAGGGTCAGCTTTAGGGTTTTGGTTCTAGAATTTTTGGGCTTAGGGCTACGTTGTATAGTCTAGGATTTAGGGATCAGGGTATATTGCTTTTCGATGTTTCCTTGCTGTGTGTGTTCTTTTTATGTGGGTTTCCTATCTGTCTTTGTTATCTGGGTAGATGATGATGTTGTTGTTATTGTTACATTTTGAATGCGCAATTGATTCAATTCAATGCTGATTGGATTAGATGATACAACTTCTGTGTTTCATTTGCTTACTACATGTGGAATTCAATTGAATGTTTGCAGTTTGAGGAAGTGGTTTACAAGATCAAGGTGAAGTCAACACAAGGAGGGCTCTCCAAGAAGAAAGAAGCATCAACAGAAAGAGAGATCCTGAAGGGGGTTTCAGGAATTGTGACACCAGGTGAAATGCTTGCAATTCTAGGCCCATCAGGCAGCGGCAAAACCACACTCCTCACCGCGCTAGGCGGCCGCCTAGGTGGCCGTCTAGCTGGCGACATAACATACAACAACAAGCCCTTCTCCAACAACCTCAAAAGAAGCATAGGATTCGTGACTCAAGACGACGTCCACTACGCCAACCTAACAGTTACCGAAACTCTGGTTTACACTGCACTCTTGAGGCTTCCAAACACTTTAACCACAGCCCAAAAGATGAAGCAAGCCGAATCCGTGATCGCCCAACTCGGCCTTGCAAAGTGCAAGGACAGTATGATTGGCGGCCCGTTCTTGAGAGGCGTTTCGGGTGGGGAAAGAAAGAGGGTGAGCATTGGACAAGAAATGCTTATCAACCCAAGCTTGTTGTTCCTTGATGAGCCTACTTCAGGGCTTGATTCCACCACCGCTCAGAAGATTGTGTCGTCTTTGGCTGAGCTGGCGAGAGGCGGGAGGACGGTATTGGTGACGATTCATCAGCCTTCCAGCAAGCTGTTTTATATGTTCAACAAGGTGCTGTTGTTGTCTGATGGCAACCCTTTGTATTTCGGGAAAGGGGATGCGGTCATGGACTACTTTCGGAGCGTCGGCTTTGCTCCTCCTTTGCTTGCTATGAACCCTGCTGATTTCTTGGTTGATCTTGCAAATGGTAATGTTCTAATTAAGGATATGCATATGATGTTCAATTTGCTAATGTTTTGTTCATGACATGGTTTTGAACTGGTGTTGTCCTTTTAATCAGGTGTTTCTCCAGATGATTCGGTAGAAGACCAATCAGCCGTCAAATCAACACTTGTCTCAGCGTATAAGAGTGATCTGATGAGCAAAGTGAAGTTAGAATGTGAAGAGTTGAGCTCAGATTTGATCACAGAGAAATCAAATGACAAGGAAGAAGTGGCAAAATGGGCAACTACATGGTATCAACAATTCTCAATATTGCTTCAAAGAGGCCTAAAAGAAAGGAAGCACCAAGCCTTCAGTAAGCTGAAAATCATTCAGATCCTAGCAATCACTCTTCTTTCAGGGCTCTTATGGTGGAAATCTAAAGACCTACAAGATCAGGTATCTCACTCCCCTGTTTCGACTCTGACCCGAAAAACAAGTTCCTCTGTTCTAACATTTCATTAATAACTAACATCTGTTTTAAAATTTCAGATTGGACTAGTGTTCTTCTATTCATCCTTCTGGAGTTTCTTCCCCATGTTCCAAGCCATCTTCGCGTTCCCTCCCGAAAGATCAATGCTTACAAAGGAAAGATCCTCCGGAACATACAGACTTTCACCTTACTTCATAGCCCAAATTGTGAGCGATCTTCCGATCGAGCTTCTCCTGCCTACAGCATATCTGATCATAGTCTACTTCATGGCAGGCCTAAAGCACACACCAGCTGCCTTCTTCTTCAACCTATTTGTCCTACTCCTCAACGTGATGGTCTCACAAGGCCTAGGCCTGGCCTTGGGCGCCGTTTTCATGGACCAAAAGAAGGCGACCGTCCTTGGCACAGTCTTGGCACTCGGGTTTCAGCTAGCCGGTGGCTTCTACGTCCAACACGTGCCTTCTTTCATTAGTTGGATCAAGTACCTGTCCATCATGCAGTACACATACAAGCTCATGCTCGGTTCACAGTACGACCGGGATGACACTTATCCTTGTGATTCAGGCACGTGTTTGGTCAAGGATTTCCCCTCTATAAAGTCGGTTGGACTCGGGATGCAGCTCTTTTCCGCGCTTATGCTGTTGGCTATGTTCTTCCTGTACCGGGGCATTGCTTATGTTGCGCTTATGCGGATTGGAGCTCCTCCTAAGTAGTGGCTGCATCTTCTTGATTTGTTAATTTGTCTATCAAATTTATGCAGGTTTGTGTTAACTTGATGTCCAGAAGCTGTTTAAGAATGTAGGTAGAAACAATTCAGAACATTTTTGTATAATGTGATTATGATGAATAATATCAGCGATTGTTGCTTGTACTTTCCCCTTCAATCCCAGATTTCACCATATCAATGATCTGCTTGCTGCGCACTCATTAATGAAAAAATGTCATTATTAATTGTATCAGTTATCGTCAAGAAAATGGATTTAACTCGTAACCTCTCAATACGAGGGCTATTTCTGGTATGAGATCAGAGAATTTTGATCACCTATGACATATTGCCATGACAAAATTTGCAAGAGAATTGATGTTACATATCAAGCATTAAAGATCACCAATGCCATGACCGTTTTTGCAGCCTGTTAAAAAAATTTGTAAGAAAATCAGTGTAACAGATTAAGCATCTTTAATGTAACACAAGAGAAATTAGTGCTCAGTATCAATTAATTCAACATAAAAGTAACAGTACGCAACACATAACGACACAATAAAACTGTTATACTCTGTCACCAAATCTCACAATTCTCAAGACTAGAACAAAATAAAAAAAGTTGAAACTTATCCCTATCCGCCCACAAATCTGGACAAAATTGATTATGTAATTATCAACCATATATATAATACGAGAATGGATCATATACGGCACGGCTGGATTTTTTTCAGTATGATACGCGTTTTTTAAAAATAATCGTCGGTACCATAATCGTGGGTTATGAAAGTATTTTCATCACTTTTATCCTATACGTTGAACATGTTTTAAATGTTCGTCCCTTTTGTCTATAAATATTCATGTTTTAGATGTTCGTTACTTTTGTCTATAAACTAGAAATCGAAGCTCGTGCTTCGCACGGGCCTTTTGTGTATATGTAGTATCACAATTTAAATTTGAGTTTCTAATATATGGATTGTTGTTTCATGTTTTATCTTAGACGATATATTGTTTGATATGGATTTAAATGTAATATCTAAGTCTTGACAAAAGAAATGTAATATCTAAGTATTTTAGGTATAAAATGCTATGATTGTACGAAGTACAATTTTTTTTTTTTTTTTTGGTCAGAAGTTTAATCTAAATAATTGGTGATTAAAATGCTATGATATATATCATTTTAATTAATAAATATTATTCATTACTTCCTATTCTTTTTAAATAGGAGTAATATAAATAATTGATGACTCTGCATATTCTTAAACCTTATTACATTTTATATAAAAGTACATTAGTTATTTTATCGGTACATGCTTACTCTTCTTAGCGAAATTATAATTCATAACTTCTTCTTTGTACATTTCATATGTGAGAGTGAGTACATATCTATTATTTCGGCTTCCATCCTTGATTAATTCCTCTAGACCAACACAAATGAGGCCAGCTTTAGTATATATACATGACGAGTGTAAAATGAATATGTATAAAATAGAACAGTAAAAATCATCTTTAACCAAAATAACAACACACCTACCTAAATCGATTTAGTATAAAAAAGGAACTAAAAATACAAACCTAATTGAATTTATGCTACCAATAGTTGAAGGGTTTACATCGTCCATAAAATAGTTTGCTTTATTCGTTACTAACAATCAGTCATCATAAATCGATTGTCTTTGTCCTCCTTCTAGTGAAAGTTATCGGTGTATGATGTAAACAATCGATGCCTCAATAGTGATATTAGATTATCCAATTCTCTGACATCTTCACATAAAATTAACCTATCTCGATCAAAAGACAATTATATTAATAAATTTAAACCGATATATGTAAGTATTGTAGACCACAAAAGAGATCCAAATACATATAATCAAGGATAGTTTACCGTGAGGTGGATATATACTTGCATCATCGATAATGGGGAATCCTCATTCACATCTTTAACTTAATAATTATGCTTACTTCAGTGACCATGTCTTTTTAAGGTGTTGCCCACTATCTCCCAAGCTTCACTATATGGCTTTCTAAAGGTAATTTCCATGTAGAAGAATGAGATGATGGATGCCCAGAGCAAATGAACGGAATACCACCGTTTTTGCCCTTTTATAGATGAAAAATGTTACTTGGAAAGTGAAGCCATTTTGACATATAACCGGTTAGATATCTTGACTATAATTTATTTCCAACCATTCACTGTGTACTAAATACGGGAGTTACATGTAGTAATTGGATAATATTAAAATATGAGTAAATGAGAGCAAAATATAACGTATACAGTATGTAGTAACTATCACTAATTGAGATTTAGGTTAAAAAATGAGTCATAACCTAAAGAGTAGTCCGTACGTAGAGACAAGATTTAACAGAAAAAAGAGTGTGTGGGGAGAGAACAATTACTTATAAATAGTGCTCATTTTTATATATACACATAATTATGCTATGATATATTAAAATAAACAAAAAAAAATAATTACTTGGATTACAAAGTGACCTATAATTATACTTATGTATTTTATATTGTTTTATAAACCCTATAGTAAAAACCGATCGGAAAATCTAACATATTATATACATATTATATACTAAGGGTGATAAACTAACCCTATATGCAAACTATACCTTTAGGCCTATTTAAGCCTTTGATTTTGTCTTTAAAAGTTAACATTAAATGACCTAAAATGCTAACTTTTAAATATATATAGATATTTACCTACTAGACATTCATCAAGTTTTATGTTAATGGATTTTCTCTTATACATTCATCAAAAATATATGCCTTATATTAAAAACAACGACAATCAACCCACTGTAGTCTGTAGTCTGTAGTCCCACGCAAGCAAGGGACTCATAATAAGTAACTTAAAAAATGCGCACCATTTTCAGTCTGCATACAGAAACACATCAGGTTCATTGAAAACAAACATTCAAACAAGTCCAGTGAAGGAGCGCCTACACTCAAGCAACCTCAGTGCCGCCCGCCCGCCCGTATGTTCATTTTTTACCTTCTCTGAAAATTCAACTTGTCCATAAAAATAGCAAAAAGCAAAGCAAAAACACCATGGTCGAGCTGCCACGAGTCCCAGCTGATTAGCCTCGAAATCAAAGTAATCTTTCAAGAAGCCAGAGACTGCGTTGGCCTGACCAAACACCATGGTCGAGCTCTGTATTGCGAAGTAAGCATAGCCCGAAGTGCCCAGGCTGGGGGGCACAGATAATGCAACCAGATCCACCACTTGGGAATCCGCTGCAACTAAGCTTAATGATATTATTACTAAAGCAATATATATAGCCTAGCCAAGCCAAGCCAAGTGGAGAGGAGAGGCAGCTAGCTTACGGGCGGAGGAATAAAAAACCCGTTGAATAGATTGAACAATGCGTAGAGTGCCGGAGATATGATTGCAGCCACTTGGAAGCTGGGCGTCATCGAGACGAGCACCATACCCATCAAGTTGTAGGACAACAGATTGCACAACATAGCAAAACAGTACCAGAAGACCTTGTAGGCTGACGAGTGATACCCGATCATAGGGTATGTTATGATTGTGAACAGCACTGCTTCGATCAAGAGGTATGGAAGCTCAACTACAACCTTGGTGAGTAGGAACCATTAGGTTCAAAATCATTTGCAATCATGGTTATTACTTATTAAGATGTATGTAGACGTCCAAGTGTGGTACCTGAGCGAATGAATAAGCCCATGATCCCGATACACAACCTCTCTCTCCACTGCAACAATTGCTAATAAGTTTGAGCAATTGTTTGCTCCCAGGAACACAACACCCGTTCTCATTTAATCAATTTCCTATATGGAGTACAGAACTAATATATTCTCACATACTTACATATCTCTCCCTTGCTGCCAGAACAGAAGCCCCAAAATGAGAGATGAGACTAGATTACGTATAAGGCGCATCAGACTGTAGGAGGGGGTTCTCCAGTAAGACAAATGCAGTTTCCACAGGCAAGATTTGAATTGGTCCCATCCATTTTGTGAGAAACGGGATCGGAAATGGACATCTTCTGAACCTGGAGGTGGAGTGTTTAGTTGCTTCACTAGCTCTTCAATGTTCCTGCACTTGAAATAATACAAGCTATTTTAATTATGCAGTTGAAAGAATAAAAACTAGTGAAAGCATGAATTGCAATTTTATACTCGTGTAACATAGAATTGCTGTAAACTTGGGCGAAATCAAGTCCGAGATGAGCTCCAACATCCATGTTGCAGGATTGTAGTTATCTCTGACCTTTGGCACCCCGGATATCCCCTATTTAAACATTGCAGAATGAAGATTAAACAAAAATCAGTTTCAGTACATGTGATCTAAAACGGACAAAACACAGTAATGAAAAAAGGAGGAACTCTTTATGCTAGTCTGCTGACCTCAATAACCTTGTGAGAGTGTTGACCCAGTGGACCATAATATATTATTCGTCCACCAGTTTTCAAGAGGATCAACTGTAGCAAATTTATACGATATGATGCACTTAATTATTTAGTTTCTAATGTACTGAAATAGCAGGTTCATTGATCTGTTAACCGACCTCATCAAAAGCTTCAAAAATATGAATGCTTGGTTGGTGGATGGTGCAAATAACTGTCCTTCCAGTAGAAGCCACATTCTTGACTGCTCTCATAACAATAGCAGCTGTTCTTGCATCTAATCCTGTTGTGGGTTCATCATCCATAAAGATAATGGACGGGTTGGAGACAAGCTCCACAGCTATCGTGAGCCGCTTTCGTAGCCCTGTCGATAGGCCACCGCCACCGGGTATGCCGACCAACGCGTCCTTGATTCCATCAAGCTCAATAGTTTCAAGAACTTGGTTGACAAATCCCTGCAACAATTCTTGATGAGTTGTGTGCTATATTAGGCTGTGTTCAGCGCGGGTTTTTGAAAATACCCTTTTGGTGTCCGAGTCTATGCTGCCAGGAAGCCGTAGCCAAGCAGAGTAAACTAGTGATTCTTCTACTGTAATTTGAGGGGAGTGTACGTCAGTTTGTTCACAGTAGCCGGATACTCGCGCAAACGTCTCTTGAACCTTAGGAAACCCCGAAATTCGAATATCTCCGGTTATGTAGCCGCTAGTTTTTCTTCCGGCCAAGACATCCAGAAGAGTAGTCTTTCCAGCTCCAGTGGCGCCCATTAGTGCTGTTGAGTATGCTTGAATTGTCAATTGAAAGTTGCCGCCGGGTCGCGGTGGAACTAGACGCCCCGCGGTGGGCAACTGAGAGTTGCCGCCGGGTCGCGGTGGAAGTCGCCGCCCCGCGTTGGGAGTCACCGCCCCGCGGTGGGCAACTGAGAGTTGCCGCCGGGTCGCGGTGAAAGTCACCGCCCCGCGGTGGGAGTCACCGCCCCGCGGTGGGACATGGGTTTACTTGGGCCGATGTCTTGAGGCCCAAGTCTGTCAGGGTAGAACCTTAGCACTATTTATAGTCGCTTATTGTAAACCTTAATGTAATCCGAAATCCAAAACCTGTAATTCTGCCTCCTAATACAATCTGATCTCACTCTGTTCGTGGATGTAGCCAATTTTGGTGAACCACGTAAATCTGTGTTCATTTGTTCTTGTTCTTTTTTGTTTGTTTGTCTCTCTCTCAATCCGCACAACAAACTGGTATCAGAGCTTTGGTTAATCGGTGTTTGTTTTCTGGAGAGAAAGATGTCAGCTTTGAACATCAAGATCGACAAGTTGACGGGGAGGAACATTTTCAGTCTGTGACAGATAAAGATGCGAGCCTTGTTGAAACAACAAGGCTTGTGGGCGCCGCTGTCAAAGGACAAGAAGGGCAGCGCTGCTGAGATGGCTACTCTGGAGGAGAAGGCACATTCAACGCTCATGTTGTGTCTCGCAGATGATGTCATCACTGAGGTCTCAGACGAAGAGACCGCCACTGGTCTGTGGTTGAAGTTGGAGAGTTTGTACATGACAAAATCTCTAACTAACAAGTTGCTTATGAAACAACGCCTGTTCGGATTGCGAATGCATGAAGGTATGCAACTCAGGGATCACTTAGATCAACCGAACACAATATTATTAGAATTGCGTAATATTGATGTTAAAATTGAAGATGAGGATGTTGCTTTGATTCTGTTGGTGTCCCTACCACCTTCATACGAGAACTTTGTGCAATCATTTACTGTTGGGAAAGATACTGTTACTCTGGAAGAAGTTAGGTCATCTCTTCATAGCAGGGAGTTACGTCACAAGGCAATTGGTGTAGGAACAGATAACCAAGCCTTTGGGTTAGTCGCTAGTGGCGGTAAGAGACATGGAAACGGTAACAAGAAGTCATCTTTTAAGGGTCCTAAGCCAGATGATGTCTGTAACTACTGCAAAGAGAAAGGGCATTGGAAGACTGATTGCTCAAAGAAGAAGAAGCAACAAGAAAAGAATTCGGGGTCTGCAGCTGTAGCAGAAGGTGACACCAACTCTGAAGATGATATTGCCCTAGTTGCTGATGGACACACTCATCACTCTGATGTATGGGTTCTAGATTCCGGAGCATCTTATCATATTTGTCCAAGGAGAGAGTGGTTTTCAACTTATGAGCAAGAAGACGGTGAAAGCATTTCGATGGCTAATAGTTCTGTCTGCAAGGCGGTTGGAAAAGGCTCGATCAAGATCCGGACACATGATGGTAGATTCATCACACTGAACGAAGTCAGACATGTTCCACTTATGACGAAGAACCTGATATCTCTGAGTCTGCTGGACAGTAAGGGGCTCTGTTTCAAGGATGAAGGTGGAGTTCTGAATGTCTGCAAGGGTTCTGAAGTGATTCTGAAAGGTGTCAAGCAGGGTACTTTGTATCTTGTATAGGGCTCTACGAGAAATTTAGTTTACCCAAAGGGGCCAATCTGAGACAGGGGTGAAGTCTGTTCATCTGGCAATGGCATAGTGCGTCTGGTACATCTGTCTGAAGTCTGGTACATCTGGCACTGTCATAGTGCGTCTGGTACATCTGTCTGAAGTCTGGTACATCTAGCACTGTCATGGTGCGTCTGGTACATCTGGCACATTCATGGTGCGTCTGGTACATCTGTTTGAAGTCTGGTACATCTGGCACTGTCATAAGTGCGTCTGGTACATCTGTCTGAAAAATTCAATTAGTTTGCCCCGTGGGACAAATCTGAGGCATGGGAGAAGTCTGTACATCTGACACCGTCATGGTACATCTGAGAGAATTCAAGTCAAGGTGGAGATTGTTGAGTATGCTTGAATTGTCAACTGAAAGTTGCCGCCGGGTCGCGGTGGAGCTGGACGCCCCGCGGTGGGCAACTGAGAGTTGCCGCCGGGTCGCGGTGGAAGTCGCCGCCCCGCGTTGGGAGTCACCGCCCCGCGGTGGGACATGGGTTTACTTGGGCCGATGTCTTGAGGCCCAAGTCTGTCAGGGTAGAACCTTAGCACTATTTATAGTCGCTTATTGTAAACCCTAATGTAATCCGAAATCCAAAAATCTGTAATTATGCCTCTTAATACAATTTGATCTCACTCTGTTCATGGACGTAGCCAATTTTGGTGAACCACGTAAATCTGTGTTCGTTTGTTCTTGTTCTTTCTTGTTTGTTTGTTTGTCTCTCTCTCAATCCGTACAACAAGTGCAGTGAGAACACCAGGCCTGAATGCGCCTGTGATATCGCTCAGCAGCTGCAGCTTCTTCTCAGTGAACCCACGCTTTCTCATCTCCTGCAACCAGGAAAAACTTGCACTCTCATTGTCGATGAATGCTAGCTTGTATATATGCACTTGAAAGTCGAAACAAAGCATTCAAATTACCACAGAGGTGTCAACATAGTAGTTCAGATTTCCAAATGTTATAGTGAGAGGTTGAACAGGCAAAAACATTCTCCCTGCCAAACAGACGGTACAAGGTCAACAACAATAACAAAAAGTTATGACAGCAAGTCCAAAAATGGTCACTTAACCTTTATCAGGTGTCCATGTCGTTGTAGTCTTGGCTTTTTCACTAGTGTGAGCATCTCTTAAGTGACCTTCTACTCCTTGTAAATGAGTGATTTTCTCACGTGATATTATAGCACCAGATGTTCCCGGAGCTAGACAACGGAGAAATTTATTATTGATCATTGGAAAAGGATCAGGTTTGAACAGGCACCCAGGTAAGAAATGAGAGCGATACACTTGTAGATAAAAACTTATGATTACCTTTAAGAAACGTCAAGGCTAAAGTAAAACCAATGTTGGCGAGTATTGCAAATCCAATCAAAGCACCAACTGATATCCAATAATAATATCCAGCAAAATCTAGTCCGCGTGATTCAAGTACCCAATCCCCAACAGTTGTGTTGGGAAGCAGCAGCATCTACAATTGTATAGATTAAACGTACAAAGTGCAGATACTACTGAAAGAATTGTGTCCTTTAATCAAAGGTGTAATTACTGAACATGGAATAAGATAATTAATGGAGATTTACAATCCGGAAATTTTAGGGATCGTAGTGCTTTGCTAAAAGCTAACTACGATCAATGGACTTAATCGGGTTAAGCCCATGTCTATAATAACCAGGTCCTATGAGGTCACACACATAGAGTTATCGGGCTGAATCAAATCGAACCGGAAGCCCATGTGGGATATGGATTTCGGCCCATTGACTTTAATTGGGATATTGACTTTAATTATTAATGGGTAAAAAGTTACCATTCATAATTACTTGATAAAGAGGTATCTTATTAGAAGATATATGAAAATAATATAAAGATATTGTATCCATGACTAAAGGTAATATATATATGATATTACATATGACACGTACAGAAAATATAAGATAAGTTTGAAATTATGTTTTGGAAACATACGTACAAATTACTCCTCCTCCAAGAAAGGTGTGCGGCCATATATGCGAAGGAGTTCACAATAGAGAAAGTATCTCCTTACTAATGAGTATGACAGACTAATCCCACGTTGAAGGCACATTCGTTTTCATTCGTTCGTTCGTCCTAGCAGACGACGTCAAGGCGATTCAGATTTCAGACTCGTGTGGACCAATTAGAGAAGTCACACTTGAGGCTTTCGATCTCCGCTGAAATCCTGCAGGAACGTTTCAGACTTGCATCAAACGGTATGTAACTTTACCTCCTTATTGATCCGTATCAATTCATGCATGAGATCCTTGTTAGATGTAAGAAAATAGTTTCCTGCAATTCCGCTTTAAGCATCTAAATTCCCTACAGTGGTATCAGAGCCTCTTGCATAAATTGATAGGATCAAAATATTAAAAGAGTTAATTTTGATGCATGTCTTGATTCAAATTAAGTGGTAAATTGCTATATAGGTTAATTTGCATGATTAAAATTATGATTTTGATTGATTGGATTAGTAAAGTTGTAGAACTTTATAAACAAATATGCATGTAAAATTGATCTACCCATACTTGATTCATATGATTTAATTATGCAAGAGATGTGATTTTTCGACATGTTTAAATCATTAGATGAAGATCTTGATTTTCATAAGATGGATCAAATACCAAAAAAAAAAATGATTAAAAAAAAAATGGATTGGATCGGATCGGATCCAATTAAAGCGACCGCATCCCAGCTCGCACGGTTGTCGGGCCTGCAGAACTACATTTAGTTCACGCGAAGGTCGCGTGCAGGCCCGCGCCCAATCCACGAGCCGAACTTTTCATGAGTGATTAATCTCAATTAAGAACAGGTTCTTATATATGTTATCTTGGTTTGAAATTCTTGAATTTTCCAAGATGGAGAAAGCTGCGCATGAATATGCGATTATTATATACCACGTCTTGGTTCGTCCGGCTCATGGGCCGCGCCAAACCGCGAAATGGTTCGCGCCACTGGGCAGCTCGGGTGCGTCTTGATGGGCGTGTAGGTGACTGGTTCGGGCTGGGCCCGGGTCGGTCCGCAGAGGGTGCGTGGTATGGTGGGCATGGGTTGGTCCGGGTTTGACTCGAGCGCGACTCGGTCCAGTTGGGTAGATTTAACGTTTTAGGATAATTTATTAAACTATAAGATGAGATCTTATTTATTTAATTGGATAATATTTGATATCATCTAAATTATATAATTTCCTAAAAGTTGTTAGGATAGATTCCCACTTGATTAAGATACGGATATTTGATATTTTATCTTGTTTATACATATCTTATCCAATAATGCATTTTAATGATTAATTATGATTAATGCTATATATTGATTTTAATTTGAATTAAGAATTTGATATTAAATTATTTATGTCATGAGATGATTTATTTATTTTAATATGGTTTTAATTAAATTATTTAAATTGGTCATTTTTATTAATTAGATTAATATAATTGATAATATTTGATATTATGAATGCATGCATGTTTTATAATATTATGATATTATTGCCAGCATGAGGTGACTAGTATGGCCCACATCTTAGGATAGAATATACGATCTGCGTATCGTTATGTATTTTTGTACACGATCTGCATATCGTTATGTATTTTTGTAATTTAAATTTCAGTAATTAGATTATTAGAAATTTTGTATTACAAGAAGATTTCAAGAAGACCAAGAAGATCCATGGAGGGTACCAAGGATGGAGATCCATGGAGAGAAGACCCATAAAGATTAGATCTTTGGTTTTTTGGTTTTAGGGGTCATACTAGGATCACATTTAATTATTGCATTTTGAATGCCTTATTATTTAAAGCTTTGCATGATTGTTTACTTATGCTATTTTGTTCACTAATAAATAGACAACCATTGCATGCTAAAGTCCCTAAAGAAATATTGAGATAATGCCTTCCCATGTCATAACCCATGATGCCCTAGGAATAAGTTGGATAGGTTTTGCCAAAGCAAGGTGTCCTTCTTTGACCTTGGGATAGTGAGGGTGGATCTATATAAGGGATTCATAAACCTTGATATGGTTATACTCAATAAGAGACCAAAAGACAAAATTTTGGATTTTGAGGCATAAGGATGAGTCCAAATAGGATGTGGTCCATCAACCAAGAATTATAAGGAGTTATAATTAGTAAATGTTACTTACCTAGATCACATGAGACTTAGGGCAGTGCCAAAGTACGCTAAGATCTTATCTGAAATAGGATCTTGGAATCATTTTATTCGCCGGGGACAAACTTGTTTGAATAAAATGTGCATTTGCTTAATTTTTGAAGCATGTTTAAATTTTAAGCTTTTGCATGTCAAGCATAAACTTATCTGCATGTTACTTCCTTTGTAGATATCATGTCTAATAACGATAACTTGAAATTCACCATGTACTCAAATGTTGAGCAACACAAAACTTTGATTGAACTCCCTAACATGCTCAAAACGGTTGAGCACAATATCCAAGTTGATAATAAGAAATAAGTTCTTAAGGTCAAAAGGAAAGGATACAAGAAAGAAAAGAATGGAACTGTGAGTTTCACTTTAGGTATTCATGTTATTGAAGTCTTAACAACCAAAGCTACTACTTGGGTATTAGATACCGGATGTGGTGCTCATATTATTTCGAATGTGCAAGGACTAAGAAGTAGGAGACAGTTGGAAAATGAGAGATAGACCTACGCGTTGAAAATGGAGCAAGAGTTGTTGCATTAGCTGTAGGAAATTATAATCTATCTTTACCTTCAGGCTTAGTTCTGGAACTGAATAATTGTTATTTCGTTCCTTCAATTACTAAGAACCTTGTTTCGATTTCAGTTCTGTTCCGTGAGGGATTTTAATTTATCATTAAAGATAGAGGTCTGTCTATTTTTAAGAATGATATTTTCTATGCCAAGGCTCCTGAGAGTAATGGACTCTTTGTGTTGGACCTCAAGACAGAATTATATAACATCAATACTAAAAAACAAAAATCGAATGATTTGAGTGAAGCCTATCTATGACACTGTCGCTTGGGTCACATTAGCTTGAACCGCATGAAGAGACTCCATAGAGATGGAATTCTCAAATCAATAGATTATGAATCTTTTGAGACATGCGAGTCATGCCTAATGGGCAAGATGACAAGGTCACCTTTCACGGGGTCAAGTGAAAGAGCTACTGAGCTATTGGCCCTAATACATACAGATGTTTGTGGTCCAAAGAGAACAGAAGCTAGAGGAGGCTATCGATACTTCATCACATTTACTGACGACATGAGTAGATATGGGTATATATATTTAATGTCGCATAAATCTGAATCTTTTGAAAAGTTCAAAGAGTTTCAAAATGAAGTAGAGACTCAAACTGACAAGAAGATAAAGACACTTCGATCGGATCGTGGTGGTGAATATCTGAGCCAAGAGTTCGATCGTCATCTGAGAAGTTGTGGGATCGTAACACAACTAACCCCACCGGGTACACCACAATTGAATGGTGTGTCTGAAAGGAGAAACAGGACCATGTTGGACATGGTCAGATCAATGATGAGTTTTGCCAGTCTTACAACATCCTTCTGGGGATACGCCCTCACAACCGCTGCATTCACACTAAACAGAACCCCGTCTAGGACTGTAGACAAGACACCATATGAGATATGGACTGGAAGAGTTCTAAGCTTGTCCTTCATGAAGATCTGGGGGTGTGAAGCTTATGTAAAACGTTTACTGTCAGAAAAGCTTGTACCCAGATCAGATAAATGCTTCTTCATAGGATATCCCAAAGAAACCAAGGGATACTACTTCTACAACCCCACTGAGCACAAAGTGTTTGTTGTAAGGGATAGTGCCTTCTTGGAAAGAGAATTCATTTCCAAGAAGTCAAATGGGAGAAATGTTCATCTTGAAGAAGTTCAAGAAGAGCAACAAACCCAACAACAAACCGACATAGATGATGTCGATGATGGTACCTGGAGACGCACATTCCCAAGAGGAAGCTATCCAGGAATCGGCACCAGCACCTCAAGAACCGAATGAGGAACCACAAACAGTTGTGGAAAATGCTCCAGTTGTTGAACCCACACGTAGATCAAACAGGCCGAGGATGCAACCAAGGCGATATGATGATTTCGTCTTGAATGTAAGCCCTGACGTCATGCTTTTAGAAAGCGGAGAGCCTGAAACCTATAAGCAAGCAATGACGGGTCCAGACTCTGGGAAATGGCTTCAAGCCATGCATTCTGAAATGGATTCCATGTCTGAGAATCAAGTATGGGACTTGATAGATTTGCCAGATGGGATAAAACCCATAGGATGCAAATGGGTTTTTAAACTCAAAACAGACAAGGATGGAAATGTATCTGTTTACAAGGCAAGGTTGGTTGCCAAAGGTTTTTAACAAATTCATGGTCAAGACTATGAAGAGACATTTGCACCGGTCGTAATGATCAGATCCATCAGAATACTCTTAGCCATTGTCGCTTATTATGATTATGAGATTTGGCAAATGAATGTCAAACCGCTTTTCTAAATGGATACTTAGAAGATGATGTGTACATGACACAACCTGAGGGTTTTGAGGATCTAGCAGGCGCTAAGAAAGTATGCAAGCTTAAGAAGTCTATCTATGGACTTAAGCAAGCATCTCGGAGCTGGAATATTCACTTTGATGAAGCTGTCAAAGAGTTTGACTTCATTAGATGCGAAGAAGAACCTTGTGTTTACAAGAAGTTTAGTGGGAGTAAAGTGGTCTTCTTAGTCTTGTATGTGGATGACATACTGCTCATTGGAAATGACATTCCGATGCTAGAGTCCGTTAAGGGATGGCTGGAGAAATGTTTTTCAATTAAGGACTTAGGAGAAGCAGAATACATATTGGGTATCAAGATCTATAGAGATAGATCTAGGAGACTGCTTGGACTAAGTTAAGGAGCTTATATAGATAAGGTTTTTGACAGGTTCAAAATGCAGGAGTCCAAGAAATGATTTCTACCCAGGCAACATGGCATATACCTCAGCAAGAAGCAGTGTCCTAAGACACCTGCTGAGCTAGAGAAGATGAGCAAGGTCCCTTATGCTTCAGCTATAGGATGTATCATGTATGCCATGATATGTACACGCCCTGATGTTGCATTTGCTCTGAGCATGTATAGCAGATACCAATCGAATCCCGAAGAGGCACATTGGTGTGCAGCCAAGAACATTCTAAAGTACTTGAGAAGAACTAAGGATGACTTCTTGGTATTTGAGGGTGATGATGAGTTAGTCGTTCGAGGATACACTGATGCAAGTTTTCAGACATACATAGATGATTTTGAATCTTAGTCTGGATATGTCTTCATTCTGAATGGAGGAGCCGTCAGCTGGAAGAGTTCCAAATCCAGACATGTTCTACGGAAGTAACCACATGATGTGACACTATATTGATAGTGGAGATGTGAGCATGTGCAAGATGCACACAGATGACAACATTGCAGATCCGTTGACCAAGCCTATGCCTAGGCCCAAACATGAAAGTCACACTAGGGCTAAAGGCCTCAAGCACATTGGAGAATGACTTTGAGATTTGACTGTCTTACATTATGAACTTTGTATTATGGATGTTAGACACAATTTATGCTTGATTACATGATATACACTGTCATTCTTATTTGATTTTGCTTGGAATTGAATAAAATGTCCAAATAATTCATGATTCGCAAATGGGCTCATCAATAAGTGTTATGGTGAATGAAACCCCATTAAGTGAACTGAAGTCATGAGTTATTTAAAGTCCATGGTCTTAGTCATTAACTTGGACATAAATGACCACCATTAAAGACCACATTGTAAGTTGACTGATAGCGCCACATTTCATGGGCTATAGGGACATTGAGATGTCTAGTCGATTACATAGATATGTATGGATGATACGTATGGGACTGACCTACCTTAAAGGTTTTCATAAAAGACTTGAAGAATCTTTAAGTTAAACCATGATTGGTAGATTCCTCAGACATGAGTATGATATGGTTTCTCTTGATGATTGGTATGTCTTTGACGCTGTTAAACGCTGACCGTAACAGATAGTTATAAAGACAGTGATTGAGATTGCCAAAAGTTGAGTGGGAGCTATAGTCATACAAGACTGGAGAAGTCCTCCTGCTTCATGTATACTGTGATACATTGGACAGGAATGGTGTCTCGGCCACTTGAAGAGCGAGAACTGAAAAATGCATGGCGATGCTCGGATGGATTATATGTAATCATCCGTTATTTGACAGTTCAAACTCAGGAGTCAAGAAACACATTTGATGAGAGATATAAATGTCAACATATCATCAAATAAGACACTAAGAGACAAAGGGATTTAACATTGCACACTTGTTTTAAGGACAAGTGGGAGATTGAAGGAATTGTGTCCTTTAATCAAATGTGCAATTACCGAACATGGAATAGGACAATTAATGGAGATTTACAATCCGAGAATTTTAGGGGTCGTAGTGCTTTGCTAGAAGCCAACTACGATCAATGGGCTTAATCGGGTTAGGCCCATGTCTATAATAACCGGGTCCTATGAGGTCACACACATAGAGTTATCGGGCTGGATCAAATCGAACCGGAAGCCCATGTGGGACATGGATTTCGGCCCTTTGACTTTAATTGGGATATTGGCTTTAATTGGGATATTGGCTTTTATTATTAATGAGTAAAAAGTTATCATTCATAATTACTTGATAAGGAGGTATCTTATTAAAAGATATATGGAAATAATATAAAGATATTGTATCCATGACTAAATGTAATATATATGATATTACATATGACACGTACAGAAAATATAAGATAAGTTTGAAATTGTGTTTTGGAAACATACGTACAAATTACTCCTCCTCCAAAAAAGGTGTACGGCCATATATGCGAAGGAGTTCACAATAGAGAAAGTCTCTCCTACTAATGAGTACGACAGACTAATCCCACATTGAAGGCACGTTCGTTTTCCTTCGTTCGTTCGTCCTAGAAGACGACGTCAAGGCGATTCAGATTCCAGACTCGTGTGGACCAATTAGAGAAGTCACACTTGGGGCTTTTCAGACGACGTCAAGACTAATCCCACATCCTGCAGGAACGTTTCAGACTTGCATCAAACGGTATGTAACTTTACCTCCTTATTGATCCGTATCAATTCATGTATGAGATCCTTGTTAGATGTAAGGAAATAGTTTCCTGTAATTCCGCTTTAAGTATCTAAATTCCCTACAACTAACTTAAGAATAACTTTGGCAGCTAAGTGATACTAACCATTTGCCATCTAGGAGCCATAAACTCATTTCCAGAAAGACCAATCTCGCCATATGAGAGTGGATCAGCCCAAAATACCCACTTCAACCATGATGGCATTGAAGCTGTACATAAACGACGGCCAAATGAGTAACAGCGAATGTATGACAGTTGAAAATTCTGTTACAAATTTCTTCATGGACCTTACATAGCGGAATTACGAAGCCAGCATATATGAAGGACGAGGATAGAAAAGTACTGCATGCTGTCAAAGCGGCGACCCTAGTTTGGAACAGAGCAATGAGGAAACGGTAGAAGGATATTGATGTGAAGTGTACTAAGCTCAGCAAGAGGAACTGACGAAAGAACCTGAATATAGGAAACAATCATCTCAAAGAGCAAGCAACTCATTCTCTTGAATACATGCATTTTAGGTGAAACCGACCTCCCAATTTCAGGAGTATATCCAGTAACATAGTAAGTTAGAGATGTCCAAACAAGAGAATAGGTAAGTGAGAAAGGAGTGGTCAGAAGTGAGGCCGGAATTATGTAGGCCCAGGCAGGATAAAAGTACAAGTCTCTTTGCTTGAACAAAACTGGAAGCCTCATGATCATCAATCCTGCTTCAGCTAAACCATCAGCTAGAAATACAGTTAGTCCATAGAATAAGGCACCCAAATAGTAGTTTGCATGAACAACATCCACGGCCAGCTGAGTTCGTAAGAACACCGTCATTGTTATGAATGCAAGAATGACTAGCTGCCACAATGATATTCAGTGGATCAGTCACTGTACATCCATCTGAAATTGAACTCGGTAGACAAAATTAAAACTCATATTAATTCACCTGAGTCATTCTGAGTACATAAAAAAAAGAGTTCCTCTTGGTCAAAAGATATTCCCTGCACAAACAAGCCTTGAAAAGCTCCCACATGGACAAAGAATAAGGACTGAAGGATATTGCAGTTTCATCCCTCTGTGACTTCACATGTGGTTGTGAGACTTCTTCATACAGTTTCCTCCCAATTGAAGAGGCCTGAAATTTCTCACAGAACGTATCGACTGAGACATAATTATATGGCCGGTTATTAAGGAACCAGTACTGCCATTGATCCTTTCTTGAAATAACCTAAGTAAAATGTAAGATAAAGTGAATGAGATTATCTGAAAGGCAGTCGAACTGTCCAAGCCATTTGTTATCTCATCCATGAATAATGCTTTTGTAGGGCCCACAATCATCTCACCTGAATAATGCAGCAAAAACTGTTAGTTATATAAGAGGAAATTTTTTTAGTCATGACTCATGAATGATACGGAACAGATTTCCACAGGAATTAAATTGTACAACCTGTTGTTAGCCTCTTCTTTTGACCACCAGATATACCTCTTCTCATAGCATCCCCAATCATGGTGTCAGCACACACATCAAGACCCAGAATCTGCAAGCATGAATTTGATGAGCTGCATACACACACAACCAGTGTTACTTGTATTTAACAAGTTATTACCTTTAAGATATAATCTGTAAGTAGGGTGCTCTCCAACCCTTCAGCAGCTATTGCCTGCTCAAGAATACATCATATCATAGAAGGCAAAATTTGTTGATCTGATAGAAACATCAAAGGAGGACAAGTTATCCTAGATTCAAAAAGATGACACGATTTTTGAATGACAACACTCAAGGATGTAAGGTGAAACTCAAGCTGTACCTTCATGTAGGCATCTATATCAGGATCCGGAACAATCCCAGCTTGCTTCTCCTTTCTACAGAGCTCCATCATAATCTCTTCAAAACGCAAATTGTAAATTGTCATCATTGACAGAATAAATCAATACAGTATCACAACAAAGTCACTATAACAGATGCTGTAATATGAAGTCACCTGAACGTCTTCCAACACCCTGACAACGAGCTGAAAAATCCAGAGTTTCCCTAACCGTGATCTCTGGACTGTGCAGGTCATACTGGCTAACATAAGCACAAGTTTTCTGTGGGACAAATTCGTTAAGCTTGCAGCCATTGTAGGTAACATCTCCTGAAACCTGTTAAAATATATCACTCCAATTATATACTGTGCCTCACTTGGTGCAAGCAAGACAAGAAATTGGAATACAATGAAGGCAGAAGCTTTAGCATTGAAATCAAATGATAATACTATTAGTAAAAACTTGTTGACTCACAACAACAAACCTTGAGAAATTTATTGAGACTCCCAGAAAGTGCCATCAATAGAGAGGTCTTCCCACATCCAGGTGGTCCAAGTAACAGAGTCAGCCTTCAAATGAAAGGATGCAATCACCATAAATCTTTAGCTTGAGTTGTTTCTTTTTCAATTTCTTACGCCTAGCTATATTTTCATTATTTTGATATATATTGATATACATTCCATCACTTGATATGCTTAGATGAAGTTAACTTTAATTGCACAGCTTTTTGTGTTGGCGTATAATTAGTACTTCCAAATTAGCTGATATGGTTTGGACCAAATGAAAAGAAGAAGAATGGGCTTGGAAGTTGGAAGGGATTAAGCCCAAAATAATGGAAGTGGAGCCTAGATAGTTCTAGAATTAATTAAGGAAATGAGAGATTAAAGGAGAAGTCTAGAATTGTGGATGTTAGGATGATGTAGGTCATTCTAGAATAAGTTAGATGTGTGTAAACCTAAAATATTCTAAGGAATGTTGTGTGTCAACCAACCTTGTAAGCCTATAATTAGGCATGTGTAATAGCATCTTGGACATCGAGCAATCGAGCTAGAGAGAGTCGAGTGAGCTCGTGTGAGGTGTGAAGTTGAGTGTGAGTGAGGGTGTCCCGTAAAATATATATTAGACTTGGATATTAAGTTATCCCATATTATCTTATTTCCATATATGTTATCTTGTAGATATCGTGTTACCATATCTCTCTTTGGAGATCTATCTTGTAATCCATATATATTCAGCCCAAGAGAGGCATAATACACAGAGAGAAATTCCCCAAATTCTCATCGTTTCATGGTATCGGAGCAGGTTTCTATAACCTAATTTTTTTTCAGCCGTTTTTTTTCTTCCTTCCTTCGTTGACCTCGATCTGCATCGATCATGGTCATTACCGAAGATTCCACGAGCACCACCGACCAGTCTGGGCTGACCGATCACCGCCCCAAGCGTCTCATCAACGACCTTGATTCACCCTATTATCTGCATCCCTCGGATCATACGGGTCTCCAGATCTGCACCGTCGTCTTGAAAGGCGAAAACTTTCAGGAGTGGCTCGTCGCCATCAAGAACACGTTTCACGCCAAAGGCAAGCTACGGTTCCTGGATGGCCGTATCCCTAAGCCGACCGACCCCGAACACGAGGACGATTGGTACCGCATCAACTCTATGCTCATTGGATGGATTATTCGCTCGATTGATCCAGCCTTAAGCTCTTCGATCACCTACGGTGACACCGTCTCCAAATTGTGGGAACAACTGCATCAACGATTCTCGGTCGGTAACGGACCCGGAATCATGCAGATTCGTTCAGATATTGCTCAGTGTCGTCAACAAGGTCAGAACGTTGACGCGTATTTCAGTAAAATCAAGAAGCTGTGGACGAAGCTTGAAACGTATCTCCCGCCTCGCTCTTGCAACTGTTGCACCGCGTGGACTCTTACCACAGTGCTTGCTTGCGATCAGGAGGAAGAACGCGTTCACCGCTTTCTTATGGGCCTCGACGATGCTCAGTTCAACACGGTTCGGTCCAACATCATGGCGCATGACCCTCTTCCACCCTTGGATCGCGTTTACGCTCTTGTTATTCAGGAAGAGCGACAGCGCACTATCGTCAAAGAACGCGACACCCCAACAGATGCTCTCGCACTCGCCGCCTACAAGCCGCCTCTAGAGACACCATACCAGCCCCGGTCCGGCACTAAACCACAGTGCACTCACTGCGGACGAACCGATCATGACGTGACCGTTTGCTATCGCCTTCATGGATTTCCAGAAGGTTGGACACCAAGGCCGCGTCGCCCTACGGACCCCTCCGACAACACGCAGTCTCGCGATTCGGGGGGGACAGGCCGCGGTGATGGCGGCCTTGGTCGCGGCAGAGGACGAGGTCGTGCGAACGCGGCCCAACAACCGAGTGGAGGCCGAAGCGGGGGCTTTCAGCTGAACACGCAAGATCGCGCGACTCTCGGCAACTCCATCAACCAGGAACAGTGGCAGTCGGTTTTGAATCTCTTTGCTTCCATCAACCCTAATTCAGGCTCCAGTAATCAGTCCTCTGGTACGTTCTCTGGCTGGATTCTGGACACAGGTGCTTCCTTTCACATGACGGGTGATAGGAAGTTATTACAGGACCTCGTTTCTATCCCTTCTGTTTCCATTAAATTGCCTGACAACAGATTTGCAACAGCCTCTGAAGCAGGGACTCTCGTTCTGGCTGGTTCCCGCAAGTTACTGCATGTTCTGTTGATTCCTCAATTAGATTGCCATTTGATATCTTTTGCTCATCTTTGTAAAGATCTAAATTGCCTTGTTCTGTTGACTGATCGTCTCTGCGTGCTATAGGACCACAATACGAGGACGGTGATTGGAGTCGGTGAGCAACGGGGTGAGGTCTATTGGCTGCACGGCATTCGAGGTGATTCTGGCTTTGGGTCGGCTTCGGCAGCTTCTTCTACAAATCCTTCTGTCTTGTGGCATCAACGATTAGGACATCCCTCGTCGTCTGTCTTATCTTCTATTTCCAGTTTAGATTCTTGTGTTAATTCTAATAAACCGCCAGACCCTTGTGATGTATGCTTCCAGGCAAAGCAAACACGTAGTGTTTTTCCGTCGAGTTTTAATAAAGCAGACAATTTGTTTCAGTTAGTTCATTGTGATGTTTGGGGGCCTTACAGTGTGAAGTCTACTTCAGGCGCCTCTTATTTTTTAACTATAGTTGATGATTTTTCCAGAGCTACTTGGGTCTATCTTTTAGTCAGCAAAACCGAAGTCGTCAAGTTCTTTGTGGAATTCTGCACTCTCGTACGGAATCAGTTTCGCAAGCAGATTCAAGGGTGCGTATTGTCAATGGTACGGAATTTCTGCCTCTTCGCCCAATTTTTACCACGCAGGGCATCCTGGTTGAGACCTCTTGTGCCTACACACCTCAACAAAATGGCCGTGTTGAACGCAAGCACATGCATATTCTTAACGTGGCTAGAGCTCTTCGGTTCCAGGCCTCCCTCCCGGTTGATTTTTGGGGCGAATGCGTCTTAACCGCTTGCTATATAATCAATCGCACTCCAACTCCGCTATTAGGCAACAAGAGCCCATTCCAGATGCTCTTCGGCCATGCCCCGTCATACATGCATCTTCGTGTCTTTAGATGCCTATGCTACGCGTCCAAATTACCCTGGGACAAGGACAAATTTGCTTCGCGTAGTCGGAAGTGTTTGTTTCTGGGCTACCTTGCGGGTCAACGTGGATCGCGTCTTTATGATCTAGACACTCACCAGGTATTTACATCTCGCGATGTTGTTTTCTTTGAGGATCGTTTTCCTTCGCTGTCGTCTATCTCCGAGAACGCGTCACAGCCCGAGCACGAACCACCGTCTCCTGCTATCTATGATCGCGTCCCAAAGACCGCGTCCCATAGATCGCATCCCATAGATCGCCTCCCAGAGATCGCGTCCCGCGAAAGGGGGAGCTCGCCACTGTCAACGCGCGATGTCGCTCCTCCTTCGGATAAGCACGATCAGGCTTCGGATCAGCGCGTGAGCCGGCCTTTCCGCGCTCGTCAGCCATCAGTTCTGCTCAGGGATTTTGTCTGTCACACCATGCAGCAGCCCATTGACCCCCCTCTACTTCACTCACCGATCCTCCGACATCATCGTCCTCAGGTAGTGTCTATCCTATCACTGCCTTCGTTTCTTGTGCTAAATTTTCTGCATAGCATACGCACTTTCTTACAGCTATTACGGCCGGGCACGAGCCTAACACGTACAGGGAGGCAGCGCAACACGCTCATTGGCGTGCAGTTGGAACTTGACGCCTTGGAGCGGAATCGCACATGGACTACGTCGGATCTCCCACCTGGCAAAACCGCCATTGGTTGCAAATGGGTTTTCCGCATCAAGTATAATGCCAACGGCTCTATTGAGCGCTACAAGGCTCGTCTTGTTGTTCTCGGAAATCGGCAAGTTGAAGGAGTCGACTTTACAGAGACGTTCGCACCAGTAGCCAAGATGGGAACCGTCCGCGTCTTTCTGTCTGTTGCTGCTATTCGAGGGTGGGAACTCCATCAAATGGATGTGCACAATGCGTTTCTTCATGGTCATTTAGATGAAGAAGTATACATGCGCCCACCGCAGGGATACACCTCTATTCTTCCCGGGCGCGTCTGCAGGCTACGGAAATCTTTATATGGTCTCCGTCAGGCACCGCGCAATTGGTTCTCTAAGCTGGCCACGACACTTACGCATTTCGGCTTCACCCAGAGTCGTGCAAACTACTCGCTATTTTCTATGGAGCGGAATGGCACTCTTCTGCATGTCCTCGTCTATGTTGATGACTTGATCATTATCGGGAATGATGCCTCTACCATTTTGGCGTTCAAGCGGTATCTAAGTTCATGCTTTCACATGAAGGATTTGGGCGTTCTCAAGTATTTTCTTGGCTTAGAGATCGCGCGTAACTCCTCCGGCCTCTTCGTCTCTCAACGTAAATATGCTTTAGAGATTATTGCCGAAACAGGTTTACTGGGCACCAAGCCGTGCGACTTCCCCATGGACTCGCATCATCAGCTCGCGACTTCCGAAGGGCCCAGAATCCAGAGCGCTATCGTCGATTAATCGGCCGTCTTGTGTATCTTACCATCACGCGTCCAGAGTTAAGTTATGCTGTTCATACCCTGTCTCAGTTTATGCAATCTCCCAAGGATTCTCATTGGCAGGCCGCTATTCGTGTTGTGCGCTATCTCAAGTGTCACCCCGGTCAAGGCCTTCATCTGTCTGGTGCTAGCGCTCTTGGCTTGATCGATTACTGTGACTCAGATTGGGCCTCCTGTCCTCTTACTCGTCGTTCCATTACTGGTTATTTCATCACCTTGGGTGACTCGCCTATATCTTGGAAGACGAAGAAGCAATCGACGGTATCCAAATCATCAGCAGAAGCGGAATACAGGGCAATGGCATCCGCTTGTAGCGAGATCATTTGGCTTCGCTCTCTTCTTCTCTCTCTCGGCGTTAAGCATGACACGCCAGTTCAGTTAATGTGTGATAGTCAAGCTGCTCTTCACATCGCTGCAAATCCGGTTTTTCATGAGAGAACGAAGCATATAGAGATTGATTGTCATTTTGTGCGTGATTTGGTGGTTGCTAGCACGGTGCAGCTGTCGCACATACCTACCTCCCAGCAACCTGCGGATATCTTCACCAAAGCTTTAGGAAAGACACCGTTTCAGTTTCTTCTTGACAAGTTGGGCATTGTTGATCCACATGCTCCAACTTAAGGGGGAGTATTAGACTTCGATATTAAGTTATCCCATATTATCTTATTTCCATATATGTTATCTTGTAGATATCATGTTACCATATCTCTCTTTGGAGATCTATCTTGTAATCCATATATATTCAGCCCAAGAGAGGCATAATACACAGAGAGAAATTCCCCAAACTCTCACCGTTTCAATATATCTTTCACATTTCACTGTATAATACAAAGTCGCTTTTGTATATTGCGACTTTGTCTCAGTGGGTGTCGGGTGAGTGTACAAGGGTCATGGGAGGGTCGATTCCCTAACAATTTGCGAGTAACATGTTTTCCCTTGCTAAAAAAGAGAATATAAATATGTCACCATTTATAAGATTCATAAAGCAAAATGTAATTAAAAGCTTCTACATATGGCTTACCTTCCAGGCTTTATTATACCACTGACATCTTGGACAATGCTTATTTTAGCTTCTTGTGATTGTGATTGGCATCCTACCACTTCGCTTATCACCTACATATGCAGAACATTATGCGGTGAGTCATATCTAAAATATAACGAGAGGAAGAAGCTCAAGTGCTACATATAGGCTGCTACACCAAAAGGCAACATCCCAAATTACCCAAGCATTGACATATACTTACCCAAATCAAGGATTTCAAAGACTTCCAGAGATTGGGGAGGGGCTTTCCATCAACTACTCTGCACTTGGCTTCAACACAAAGCTTCTTATATCTCACCTCTACACTCGGTGATTTTATGCGAACTCTACATGAAAGAGAGAGCAGGACATAAGTGTGAAAAGCATGAAACATCAAACAATAGCTGCCCAAATAAGTTTAAGGATTCACCTCTCCATTCTGTTTTTGATTTTCTACAAAAGCTGAAGATTATCAACCTCAATCTGTTTAATAAGCAGTTCTATATAGCGACGGCGATCCAAAGATCCAAGTTGTTTGACATCAATCACCCGTTTTCCTTTGCCATCGGCATTTTGATCATTATGTTCGTCAAATAGACAAGCTCTTGACCTTTGATACGTGGGTATGTTGGAAAAACCTTTGTGATGACACCTTTAAGTGCTCGATTTTGTGATGGAAAACAGATTGAATTGAAATGGGAGTTTTGAGGAATATATTGAAGCAAATACTTTCTGCATTCAATAAGGAAAAACAATACAATCGAGAATAAAAAAAATGACTACTCTACCTCCTACTTATACATCTTGAGAGTAGAGTTTGTTACATGATTCCAACAACTAAAAACCTCCTAAAAATGTGCATCATGGACGACTACTTCAATCCACAATCACACGACTTATTCTGCATAAAAACAACTTCTAACAGAATCCTAAAACTTAGCTAAGACTCAAAACAGAATTTGACCAAGTAAAACAAGTTTAACTTTCACATTCACCCCCTTAAACTTGTTTACCTTTGATGATGTTCATACCAATCTTATCCCTCAGCTTGATGAATCTCTGTCTTCCAAGTGGCTTTGTCAGGACATCAGCCAGTTGAGTTTCTGTTTTGGTATACTCCAGTTTAACATCACCATTCTCAACACACTCTCGGATGAAATGATACCTTGTATCAATATGTTTGCTTCTTTCATGATGAACTGGATTCTTTGCAAGAGCAATTGCAGACTTGTTGTCAACCTTCAGTATTGGCTTCACCTGCTCATCTCCTCTTAAGCTTTCCATCAGCCTTGTGAGCCAAATTCCTTGACAAGCACTCCCTGTTGCTGCAATATACTCTGCTTCACACGATGAAAGTGCCACTATCCTTTGTTTCTGTGACACCCAAGTGATAGGACTTTATCCAAGGAAGAATACAATTCCAGTTGTGCTCTTCCTATCATCAGTATCTCCTGCAAGATCACTATCACTATAGCCAACCAAGTCTTCATTTGCTTGACCCTTCCTGTACACACATCCCAAATCAAGAGTCCCTCTTACATACCTCAGAATCAGCTTGACAACTCTCATGTGTACAGTGGTTGGAGCCTCCATATATCTACTAACAACTCCAACTGAATAAGCAAGATTAGGACGAGTATTTACCAAGTATCTCAGGCTTCCAATGATGCTCCTATACATGGTTGCATCCACTGGTGGCTCTCCATCATGCTTGCTCAATTTGCTTCTTGGCTCCATTGGAATGTGGAAGATGTTACAATCTGTCATCCCCATCTTTTCAAGAATCTTCCTTGCATAGCTTGATTGACACAGTGTTATAGCATCTTCATCTTGCTTTACTTCTATCCCCAAGTAGTAACTGAGAAGCCCCAGATCACTCATCTCAAACCTCTGTATCATTTCCTTCTTGAATTTCTTGATGAGTTCAGTACTTGAGCCAGTGAGGATGAGATCATCCACATACACCCCCACAACTGTGACTTCTTCTCTTGTCTTCTTCATGTACACAGCATGCTCAAACGGACATCTCTTAAAACTCAGGGACTTCATACACTCATCTAGCTTGATGTTCTAATCTCTTGGTGCTTGCTTTAAGCCATACAAGGCTTTGTGCAGCCTTAACACCGTGTTTGGATTGTTCTTGTCAACAAACCCTTCAGGCTGCACCACATACACCTCTTCTTTCAACTCTCCATTGAGAAAGGCTATTTTGACATCCATGTGATGGACTTCCCACTTTCTTTGTGCTGAGTATGCAAGCAAAGTTCTTACTGTCTCTAACCTTGCTACTGGAGCAAACACTTCCTTGTAGTCGACTCCATATTTCTGTACATACCCTTTTGCAACTAACCTGGCCTTGTGCTTGATTATCTTCCCTTCTGGATCCTTCTTCAACTTGAAGACCCACTTCAAACCAATGGCCTTTTGATTCCTTGGCAAATCAGAGAGTTCCCAGGTCCCATTTTCCTGTATGGAACCAATCTCCAATCCCATAGCTTCTCTCCAGTTTTCATTCTTTGCTGCTTCTTCATAGTTTGATGGTTCTTCAATGGACAAGAAACACAGACCTGCCTCCTCATCTATCTCTCTGGTTGTATCATAGATCTCTTGCAAAGATCTGAAGTTTCGAGCTCCTTCACTTGAGCTTGAGCTAATGCTTGAACTTGTAGTTGATCCTGGTGTACTCAGAGGAGAAGCTTGAGCAGTTTGAGGTGGTGATGCAATGCTCCCTTCAGCCTGAGAATCAGGTATTGATGCTGCCTCACTCCCTTCATTTTCTTCTTGACTCACTTAGACTGTGAAGGTTCCACCACATTCTGACTTCTCCTTTTCTTGATTGACCTGCCATGACCAGCCCTTTTCTTCTTCAAACACTACATCCCTGCTCACCACAACCTTTTCTTTGCTTGGATCCAACAACCTGTAAGCCTTAGAGCCCTCCTCATATCCAAGCAAAATGGTCTTAGTGCTTCTGTCTGCCAGCTTGTTGAGATGAGGTGACACCACTTTGGCATGAGCAAGGCACCCAAACACACGCAAGTGTTGCACATTTGGAGCCTTCCCACACCATGCTTGATAAGGTGTCATTCCCTCCACACTCCTTGTTGGAGCTCTGTTCAGAATATACACTGAAGTCTTCACTGCCTCACCCCAGAACTTAGCTGGTACGTTCTTGCTCTTCATGATGCTTCTTGCCATCTCCATAACAGTCTGGTTTCTCCTCTCAACAACACCATTTTGTTGAGGAGAATATGGTGCAGTGAGGTGTCTTCTCACACCCTCATCATCACAGTACTTCTTGAATTCAAGAGAGGTGAACTCACCCCCTCGATCTGTCCTAAAGCACTTCAGTTTTCCTGCAACTTCATTCTCCACCAGGCTCTTGAACTTTTTGAAAGCCTCAAAGGCTTCGCTTTTGCTTTTCAACAGAGTTATCCACATAAAGCGTGAGTAATCATCAACAAGGAGCATGAAGTACCTGTTACCTCCTGGTGTAGCTGGTGTGATTGGCCCACACAAATCTCCATGGACCAGTTCAAGTTGTTGCTTTGCCCTGAACATTGCTTTCTGTGGAAATGCAGCCATGTGTTGCTTCCCCACCATACATCCATCACACACTTGGTTTGATTGAGCAATCTCTGGCATTCCTTCCACCATCTTCTGGCTTGTTAGCCTTATCAAGGCTTGGAAATTCAGATGCCCATACCTGGCATGCCATAGCCAAGCTTTGTCTGCCATACTTGCTACTAGACAGATCTTTTTTGTGGTCTGCAGGCTTGCAATGAACGGTTTGTTCTGCTGCCTTCTCACCTTGATTATGAGTCTATTAACACTATCATAGACCCTCAAGGTTCCTTCTTCAATGATCACTCGACTCCCATTCTCATCAAGTTGGCCAAGGCTAATAATGTTGCTCTTCAACTTTGGTATGTAATACACATTGGATATAATCAAGTGTTCTCCATTTTTGCATTGAAATAACACTGATCCTAGTCCATGTATATTAATAACTGAACCATCGCCAAACCTTACCTTGCCATTTACTGAGTGATCAATGTCAGTGAAGCAGCTCTTGTCTCCTGTCATGTGGTTGCTTGCACCAGTATCAAGGTACCATCCAGACTCCTTCTTGACTTCTCCATTTGTAGTTGGCACTCCTGCCTTGTTATGTGAGACTTGTGACTTTGTCAATTCACAGGTCTCAATTATTAACAAAGCAGGTTCATCATTCCTTTCTGCCAAATTTGCTTGCTCATCTTTCTCCTTTGATGAACACTCAAAGGCAAAATGCCCCATCTTTCCGTAGCCATAGCATTTGATCTTTGACTTATCAAATTTCCTCTTCTGTTGCTGTGGTTCCTCTTCTTTCCTTTGAGAAACACCACTTTGTCTTCCTCTTCCACGGCCTCTGCCTCTTCCACCTCTGTTGTTCCATTGATCTCTGGAGTTCTTCTTCTGAGATTTGTTGTCTTCTCTTGCCTTCCATTCTGCTCGAGTGAGAAGAGCAGTTTCATCTCCTTTTGCTCCATATCCTTGCATCCTCTCCTCGTGAGCTTTGAGTGATCCAATAACCTCATCAGTGGTCTTGGTTTTTAGATCACCAAACTCCTCAATTATAGATGCAATCTGCAAGAACTTTGGTGAGGTTGATCTCAACAACTTCTTCACCACAAGCTCTTCTTCTATCGTGTTGCCTAGCCCTCTTAGCTTGTTGACAACAATTTGGAGTTTTCCAGAGAAATCATCAATGCTATCTCCATCACTCATCTTCATGGCTTCAAACTCTCTCCAAAGTGATTGAGTTCTCACCTCTTTCACCTTCTCAGCCCCAAGATTCATGGTTTTGAGCATGTTCCATGCCTCCTTGGCTGTCTTCTTGGCGCCCAGTTGAAGCAGTGTGTCTTCACTTATGCCTTGGTAGATAGCCGCCAAGGCCATCTTGTCTTTCCTAGTTTCCACAGTCTCCTGAGCCTCCACAGCATCCCAAACACCCTGAGCCATCATGAATACCTCCATCTTGATGGCCCATGCTGCATAATTACTTCTTGTCAGCATAGGATACTTCAATGTCACAGATCCTTCCTTGTCTTGGATCCGTATATCATCTCTTCCAGTGTTGTTGTTGCCTGTGGTTCTCCATGTGGTGTTACTCGACTCACTATCTCTCAGCCTTGCACTCTCCAAGTCAAGATGAGACATTTTTTGTGAATGTGATCACCTTGCTCTGATACCAGATGTTGGAAAAACCTTTGTGATGACACCTTTAAGTGCTCGATTTTGTGATGGAAAACAGATTGAATTGAAATGGGAGTTTTGAGGAATATATTGAAGCAAATACTTTCTGCATTCAATAAGGAAAAACAATACACACTAGTGGAAAAAAACACTTTTTGAGGCTCCCTTTTAGAGGCGTACATATTTCAAAACGCCTCAACAACGACCTACGTAATCAATTTTTCAGGTTTTTGAGGCGGATAATTATTTTATACGCCTCAAATAAATCTATTGAGGCGGGCAAATAATTATACGCCTAAAAAAGTTTCCGAAAAAATATTCCCGCTAAAGTATTAGAGGCGGGCCAAATGTAGGCCCGCCTCTAATGGTACATAATTGAGGCGGGCGAAAAAGCCCGCCTCTATTAACTTTTGTTGAGGCGGGCATATTATAGCCCGCCTCAACAAATGTATGCAATAGAGGCGGGCATAAAGAGGCCCGCCTCTATTGCCTCATTACATTCACCTTATAGAGGCGGGCATATTAGGCCCGCCTCTATAAGTCTAGCCTAATTAAATTAAAAACATTCAGCTCCGCGCGCCTTCGTTCATATCTTCGTATCGTCGTCTTCGCCGAGCTCCGACTTCCTCTCCTTTTGCCGAGCACTCGGTTTCACCAGAGTTCCGACTTTCTCACCCGATTCCGCTGGCCGGTAAGCACATCTAACACCCTATTTTACTTTAATTTCATCAAACACATTTACAATTTTATTTAGGTTCATACCGAATTGGAGAAGTAATTGGAGAAGTAAAATCATAAGTACTGAAGCTTGTACGGATTTGGATAAGTAAAATACGAGCAAATCCTAATGTACTGATTTCGAATTTGTGTATTTTGTGTTTAAAGCTTGTACGAATTTGTGTATTTTTGTGTGTAAAGCTCGTGCATTGAAGGTGTTTGATGAAATGCCCATATGAATATGCGTTTCTCTAATAGGCGGGCCTAATACTGATTTCAAATTTGTGTATTTTGTGTTTAAAGCTTGTACAAATTTGTGTATTTTTTGTGTTTAAAGCTCGTGCATTGAAGGCAATGAGGATGTAATATACTAGAGGATCACATTTTTACAGTTTATTTAATTGGGGAAATTACATTCTGCAGGTTGATAGAGGCATTGTCTTGAAGGATTGATATTGGGGCAAGGTAATACTTCTACCCTAATTCCTTAGGCCCTTGGCGGGATAGAATTCATAATTTAGGCCCTTGGCGGGATAGTTGAGTTTGTATTTTTTCTTGCTTAGTTGCGTATTATTATCTATTTAGGCCCTTGGCGGGATAGAATTCATAATTTAGGCCCTTGGCGGGATAGTTATTAGAAATGATATTAAATCTTCCTTGTTTTGCATTTATTACTAGAAATGAGTCGTCCTTGGATGTACGGTGATCATACTACGACACAATACTTGAGTGGGGTTGAGGAGTTCATTAGATGTGCTTTAGCACACCCTTGTTATCAACTGTTGTTCAACCATTACCCGAGGAGGAAGATACAAATAATACTAATCACATCCGTACAGATCATAGAGAGGGAATATGGGTTACAAATCACAAATGAATAAGATGAGGTAATTTATTGACAAGTAGATTTAATTGCATTATGAATTGTCTTCCTTGGATTTTTTATTTTTATATGTACTCATATGCTTTTTTTTTTTATATGTACTCATGAAATTATGATCTAGTTTTTTGTGTATGAGCAATGCTGAAGCAAATGAGTCTTTATTACATAGACGTTAATTATACCTTGTTCTCCTCTTAGGAAGTTCATTTTCATGTGACAATGCAGAAGCTTTATGTTACAATAAGTAATTTTTTGTGTGTGCTTGTTGCAGGAATTCTAGCCACTATGTCTAACGAAAGTGGAAATGCTATTTTCCCTACCCAAGGTGATCCTGAATCACAAGGTGTTAGCGCGATTACACAGATCGCTAAAGGGCGTGGTCCGTCAAAAGGCGTTCAAGTAAAAAAGCCTATGCACCTTGAGTTTAATGAGTTTAATGTCCCTGATGGCGAGTGGTCGAAACAATACGGAAAGCAAGTTGGGTGTTGTGCTCAAAGAATTAATATTAACGTGAAAGAATACCGAAGGATAGATGAGCAGACGAGGCAAGGGTTTTGGGAGGAGACCAAGGTATAATGTCTTTTTAAATTGTTTTAAATATATACTATATTAACTATCATTCTAACTTATTGTAAAAATCCACAGCTTATGTTCCACATCATTGAGGATGTCAATAAATCAAGGGAAAAATACTTCCATTCTCGTGTGGCAAAACGATTTAGAGATTTCAAGAGCAAGTTGGTAGCTCGATGGATAACTAAGACGCAAAAGCCGTCGAAGTATCCTAGAAACAAGATGCCTTGGGAAATCTACCACCACATTACAGAGGCTGATTGGTCAGTTTTTCTTCAAGAATATTACAGGCCAGAGTCATTGGTAATAATGCTATTTCTTTTTAGTATTAAAGATTTCTAGTCAGCTAGCGGAAATCATTGGTAATAATGCAATTGACTTTTGACAGGCTCATAGTGAGAAAGCAAAGGCAAGTGCAGCCCACCACAAGAATCCTCATCGCACCGGCCAAGCGGGTTATATTAGAAAACGACACGAGTGGATAAAAGAAGGACGACTCCCAGAGGAAGCATCTTTATCTCTGTCAAGTAGCTCCTCAGTGAACTCATCGGTTCCTAGAGCTAGAAAATACAGATCAAAGGAGTGGGTTTTGGCTCATCAAGTTTGAATTGAGGATGGAAAGTGGGAAGTTAGCCCGAACGATAAGGATGCCGTAGAAATTGCAAGAAAAGTTGTAAGTAGTGCTTTTTAATGAATATTTACTTAAATTTACTTGGAAATATGAACTAATCTATACTTTCCTAATTGACATTATAGGAGGAGTATATCGAAGAAGAAGAAAAAGGAAACCTTACTTTCGAGGATGATGAGGATGCCCTCACCAAAGCCATTGGGAAAAAAGATCATCGTGGCCGTGTCAAGGCAATAGGTGGAAATGTGGGTTATAGAGTTGCTTTCGGTCCAAGAGAACGACAGAGAAGATGTTCTAGTGAAGCTTCATCAGATCTGATCAAATCGATCAGAGCTGAAGTTAGAAAGGAGTTTGAAGGTGAGTTAGATAAAAGGGTTGCTGAGGCCCTCCAAAAGCAACTACGCTCCATGTTACACATAAATCAACCAAACTTCACTTCTACTCCCGTTCTTGAACTTAATATTGATGCACCCTATACCACTTGTCCTGATTCCACACCGCAACCACGTGAGCTAAAGGTATGATTGAGTTTGAGTATTATCATGAACTCTTTATGTCCAAATACCTCTTATAACATCAATTAAAATACCTCTTATGCAGGAAAGGACTCTATGCCATCTTGCCCTTGAGGATAAAGATTCTGGTAACAAAGTGCTCGTAACGGATGGTATGGTACAACCCTCAAACGGTGCATCGTCCCAACACTTTACACCGATGAAGCCTGATCACTACAAAGTCCAAGTTGATTTTGTTTATGATGGACATCATGATGATATTCTTCCGGTGCCTACGGGTGATGGTTTCACTAACTTAGGCGGTGCTCAGGGTAGTTTCGTGCAATGGCCGATCCGCTTAGTGATTTTCGAAGACGACGAGGTAAGAAATCTAGGCTCAATAATAATGTACACATTACTTACTCTTGCTCATCTATAATTCTAATATATATAGGACTATACTACTCCACGCCCAACAAAGAAGTCCAAGTCATTTCTCTCTAAAAAGGTGGATGACAGCGCCAAAAATACAAAGGTAAGTCATTTCTCTCTAAAAAGGTGGATAGAATTCATAATTTAGGCCCTTGGCGGGATAGTTATTAGAAATGATATTAAATCTTCCTTGTTTGTGCTCAATAATACAAATGTTACTTCATTATTATTGTTTGGAAATTTCATGTCAAAATAACTCTTAAGTCTCAGTCCAACAAAGAGGTGGTTGGTAGCTGTGATCGTAAAACAGAAGAATCAGCCGCCAAAAGGAAGAAAGCAGAAAACGAAGAAATTCAAGGTCATGGCTAGTCATGCAAGTGGTTGCAATTTGTTATGTCTTCGGCGCCGGGTGGTATATATGATAGTACTCCCATCCCATTGGATGCCTCGGTTTGGAATTATGTGACAGATCAAGAAACATACGTCACTGCATCCGATGTAGAAGAGTTCCTTAAGGGGGCGTGCTTAAACATTTCTGTGATTCAAGTCTACATGATGTAAATGTTTTGATTAGTCTTTATCTTCTAATTGTCAACTATCATTCTTAATCGTTTTTTCTTTAATTGATTAACTATCATTCTTAATCATTTTTTCTTTAAATGTGCAGGTATTTATTGGACAATCACACATATGCATTTGAAAATTCTCGAATTGGGTTCATTTGTCCTGAGATGGTGTCAAGCACTAGAATCAAGGCCGATCCATCTGTTCCAGCAAATTACTTGCAACGTGTGTTCAATGCTAACATTGCCAAATTGTTTTTGCTCCCATATAATCAAGAGTAAGTGTTTTCAATAAGTTTCATATATAATTAGTATTTTAAGCAATCATTAATGTTTATCAATTTACGTTTAAATGATGCAGCAATCATTGGACTCTGTACGTGATAGACCTATTTAAAGCACAGGTCTATCTTTTCGATTCTCTAAAAGGTCCAGACAACAGAACGACTGATGCATCTAGAATCATGAATTTGTAAGTTATTTTGCTTACGAACTAGTTTTTTTTTGGAATATTAACAATATCAGTTTCGTGACTGTATTATGTTGATTTTCTAGGGCATTTCAAGTGTTTAAGTATCAAGGTGGGAAGTGCGATAAATCAATAGGAAAACGTAAGACGTTGAGAGTCTGCAATATAGAGGTACATATAGCATTTTAAACGCTTTAGGTTTGTTTATTTATAATCAAAGGCCTTGTATCTAAGACAGCCCCCTTATGTTGTGTAATTAGTGCGCTCAATAAAGCAGCGGAACCGAGTGTGGCTATTATGTCATGAAGTTCATGTTAGAGATAGTCACGGGACTCGAGGACTCTGATGAGCGACTAGATAAGGTATGTAACTTAACTAACTATATATTGATAGTATTTGTGTTTTGTGTCAATAATTTCTGTATTTTTTATGAAGCTATATCCTAAGAGGAAGACAACGTATACTTATGAAGAAATGGATGTTGTTCGTGAGCAATGGGCACAATATTTTACATCGAAGTATTTATTATCGGATTGAACTTGTTTGTACTTGTCATGTAAACTGTTGTTGAGAACCTGACTGTACTCTGGTGAAATCTGTTGTGTTGTTGTATATTATTCTGTGAATAAAATCAGGAATCTATTCTGCAAATTTAATGTGTGTATGGTGCATCATAAATCTGTTGCGTTGTTGTACTCGAATTGTTGAAATAACTTTTAGAGGCGGGTCTCCAAGCCACTTGTTGAGGCGGGTCTCTATAGGCCCGCCTCAACAAGTGCCTCACTATGGCGCCAAAGTGAGGCACTTGTTGAGGCGGGCATATAGAGGCCCGCCTCAACAAGTGGACTTTTAGAGGCGGGCCTACATAGGCCCGCCTCTAAAAGTGCCTCACTTTGGCGCCATAGTGAGGCACTTGTTGAGGCGGGCCTATAGAGGCCCGCCTCAACAAGTGGCTTTTAGAGGCGTATATTGTCCGCCTCAAAAAGGGTCTCCACTTGTTGTAGCCCCCTCATTTGAAGCGAACGGTGTTCGCCTCAATAAGTGTCCAAATGCCCGCCTCTATTAGGGTTTTTTCCACTATTGACAATCGAGAATAAAAAAAACCACTACTCCACCTCCTACTTATACATCTTGAGAGTGGAGTTTGTTACATGATTCCAGCAACTAAAAACCTCCTAAAAATGTGCATCATGGACGACTACTTCAATCCACAATCACACGACTTATTCTGCATAAAAACAACTTCTAACAGAATCCTAAAACTTAGCTAAGACTCAAAACAGAATTTGACCAAGTAAAACAAGTTTAACTTTCACAGGGTAATCTTTGAATTTCTGCCCATTGTCGAATAAACTCCTCATCATTTGAAGAATTGCTCTCAACAGTGGAGTTGTGAAGTATGGATGATGTTCTCAGAGCTTCTATTTCATCAGCACCACAAACCAGCTGAGGCATAATCAAGAATTATAAGAGATTCAGCAATCCAAAGTAGGCATACAGATACAGCTGTGTTCTTCTGCAGGATAATTGCCTTTTTTTCATTCCATCACACTTCTTCAAGATGAAAAATAAATAAATACTCATAGCATCAAGGACTACTTCCAGATTGGAAATGGTAATGATGGAGAGCTACTGATTACCAAAAAAATAAATCTAAAAAAATGTTATTTATATTTGCTGGGTATAAAATGAATTTTCATCAATGAATCACATCAAAAGCCAGGTCGGAATATACACTATTTTCTGTATATATTGTATACTTTTAGTGATCATATTGCTCATATTGCTTGTCACGACATGGTATAGTGTATATCCATCACAATAAAACGTGTCTCGTTCAACCTTTTATATAGTAGAAAGTAGAAAACAATTCTCCTACATTCCCTATAAACTTAGGCATTGATAAATTTCATGATGAAGGTGAGATATATCAGACCAGGACATAATGAGTAAAGGAAACTAAAACACCAACACAGAACTTTGTTTCAAAGGAGCGGCTGCTGAGAGTCGAGACAAGTTTTGAGCCGAAAACCGTTGGCAATGGCTATTTTATAGTCTCAATGAAAGGCTTCATTCACTCTTGTGGCTTGTCCCAGTTAAGTGGCTTCACCACCTCCCATGTGAAGTCAGGGTCATCTGTTAGGAAGTGAACTTTTGGAAACTCCAGTTCCCTACCTAGTTCTCTTCCTCAGTTTTCCTAGTTTTGATAATGACAAACATCATTGCTATTAATATTTTCATGAGTGTGATAAACAGGGAACTCTGGATTCGGAAAGCACAAGACAGAGATGAAGACGCCAGATTTGGGAACTAGCGTAAGGAACTGAAGCTTGCTGACGCTGGAAACACTTGGAACAAGACGTGAAGAGCGGCGGCGAGCTGATTATGGTAGATCTTCAGTTGGAGAGAGAACGTGAAGATCTTATCCTGTTTCCATATATCTTAGGAGTCAAAAGTATATATTTATGGAAACAACACATGTAAAATCATGGAAGATTATATTTGGTAACAAATATTATTTTTTACGATTACTTTTTGATTATTTTATTTATGTAATCTGGTTGTTGAAGATTCACTTCTTTCATCAACTACGTTACATAAATAGAGTAGTTAAATCATTCTCTCGAACTACGCATTCACGGATAACGATTGCTGAGAAGAAAACGTGTCAAGTTCTTTGAAGAAGAACTGAGTAAGTTGCTTGCTTGTTGTTTGCTTGATTAGATCGAACTAGGTAGAGAGTCTTAAGTCTTTAATCTGTGTGTTCTATTCCAGTTGATTGTAATCGAAGCATTAATACAAGAAGTAGACTTTGAAATCCTCTTGCAAGAGAGGTAGTGAGTTTTATCCTGGATAACTAGTTGGTTATCAAAGGTTCCCACTCTAAGGAACTTGTCTTGATTCTGTTATTGTTTACTTATTCCGCTGCTAAGGAACTGGACTCCCAGTTCCCTTTGATTGCTAACACGTACGATCCTACAATTGGTATCAGAGCAGGCGCTCTAGATTTGTGTTAGTTTACAGACTTCAAGATGACTAGTTCAAGCGACTTCAGTTTGGGAATATCCATCAACAAGCCCCACATCCGTAAGAAGGGAGAAAAAGAATGGTAGGAGAAATGTATGACCAACCACATCCAAACCATAGACTATCAGTGCTGGCGTGTGGTTGAAAATGGTGATGGAGTTATTCCTAAGGACTTGGTTGAAGCTGACTGGAAGCCTGAGTACTATACCATCAAAGAGAAGAATGCCAAAGCTCGTCAACTCATTCTCAATGGATTAACAAGGGAGGACATGGACAAGGTGATTGGAATCCCAACTGCTAAGGGCATCTGGACTGCCCTAAAGGAGATGCATGAAGGAAGTGACGAACTGAAGCAAAGCAGAAAATTCTCTCTGGAAGGAGAATACCACACTTTCGAGATGCCGAAAACTGAGAATATCTCTCAATACTACTCTCGATTCACCAGACTCGTCACCAAACTCACAAATGCTAAAGTAACGCTCAATGAATGGTCCAAATCCCTTGTCATCATCAATGGACTCAACTCCAAATTCAATCTTATCAAAAGAGTACTAAAGACTACTCCTGGTATTCAAGGTCTTCCCTTAACTTAAATCATAGGGAAACTTGAAGTTGACGAAAGGGAGGCACTCAAAACAAGTTCTGCCAAGAAGATGGAGAAATGAATTGCCTTAAAAATATCAAAGGCATTTTCCAGGCTGGAAATGGAGGAAGAAAACTCTGATCTTGAAGAAGAAGATGATGAGATGACAGCCTTGGTTACCAAACACATCAGGAAGCACTTCATCAAAGGAAAGTTCAAGAAAAACTTTCAGAAAAAGGATCTCTCTAAATACTCTTGCTATCAATGCAAGGAAAGAGGACACCTGGCGAGGAACTGTCCTAAGAACACTAATGAAGATGACAAGCCTCTGCAGAAGAAGGCCCTCTTTGCTACCTTTGGAGATGACTCAGAAGACTCTGAAGGGGAACTGGATACAAATGGAACTTCTAGAGGAAGATGCTTAATGGCCAAGGAAGATTCAACTGAATCAGATGACTCCGAGGTATCTTCTTCTGACTTTACCAAGTCTCTTCTTGAATATGATAAAAAACAATTGATCAAGATAATTAAGAAACTTGGAAAAGAAACTAGTTCCCTCCAAGAGAAACTGGAAGAATATGAAGATGAGATTTCATGCTTAACCACTGAAAACTCTGTATGGAGTAAGAAACTTGAGGAAACTGAAAAATTGCTTGCTAATCCTCTTAGAAAGCGTGATTCCTGCATCAATGTTAAAAAGGAACCCATGCATGATGACAATTCTACTGTTCCTTCCACAGATCATGAAAATCAAAATTCATCTATGCTTACTGAAATAATGAACAAACTTGATCATCTCACTCACTCTATAAATGAGAAAACTCTGAATCAAACTGTTTTTGTTAAGCAACGATATGGTCTCGGTTACTCTAGTAAAAATGATTCTGAGGAAACATGCTCTGCTGAGAACGAGAAACTTCGAAGGAAACTGGTTGAGAAAAATGAAACCCTTAATTGCGCTCTACAAAATTCTCGTGACAAAACCCAGTTCCTAGAAGAAAAGGTAAAAGTGCTTGAACAGAAGCCAAAAGAGAGTCAAACTTGGTTCAATGGACATAATGCTCACAAGATGTATATCGATCAAGCTCAAGGGACTAAAGGTAAGAAAGTCAATTTTGAGTAGAGAAAGCAAGAAAGACCATTCCGACCAGGTCATGGTAAGTATGGTCATGTTGTCTACAATCGGGTATGCTGACATTGTGGCAAAAATGGTCACTGTATTCATGAATGCATTCACAAGAAAAGACAAATGGAGGAAAATGCTAGGAAAAGGAACCAGAAAACACATCATAAGAAAAAGATGCATACTATAAATGATGTGAATGATCCTTATTACTTTATTTCTACTTCTAACCCACAGATAAGATACCAACCTCATTCTCCCAGAAAAGCTAAGCTTAGCTGGGTTCCAAAAGTTTGAGTTCCCTTGTGCAGGACGAAGTGCGACAACAAGACAAATGGTACATAGACAGTGGCTGCTCATGTCACATGACCGGAAATAGAAGAAGAATGTCGTCACTTCAGCAACACCAAGGAGGTACCATTTCCTTCGGAGATAAGAGAAAGGGAAAAATCTGTGGAATTGGCAGTGTGAATCTCACTGATCACATCAAGGTAAGCAATGTTAACCTTGTTGAAAATTTAGGTTTTGATCTAATTAGTGTGTCACAGCTGTGTGATCAAGGGGGAAATGAGGTTCGCTTTACCTCTAAAGAATGCCTTGTGGAAGATAGAAAGGGAACTGTAATCCTGAAAGGCAAAAGGTTCAATAACGTCTATATCATTGATCCAAATTTTGTTCCCAAAGAAAAGCTATGTCTATCTTCCATTGACGATCAAACGACTCTCTGGCATCAACGACTTGGTCATGCAAGCATCAAGCTCATTCATAAGCTACATCAAAAGGAACTCGTTCATGGTCTTCCCAAAATAAACGCTGATAAGTCAGAGATCTGTTCTGACTGTGTTCAAGGGAAACAGGTCCGTAGTTCCTTCAAGTCCAAAACACTGGTAAGCTCTTCTAAACCTCTGGAACTCATTCACATGGATCTCTGTGATCCTATGCGAGTTCAAAGCATTGGTGGTAACAGGTATATTCTGGTACTTGTTGATGATTACTCTAGATTCACTTGGACATTATTTATTAAATCTAAAAGTGAAGTTTTTGATAGGTTTAGTGAGCTAGTTCCCTTGCTTGAGAAATCATTGAATGTATCTCTTCGATCCATTCGTTCCGATCATGGAACTGAGTTCGAAAATGGAGATTTTCTAACCTTTTGTAGGGAACATGAAGTTGATCACAATTTCTCAGCTCCCTACACCCCACAACAGAATGGAGTTGTTGAAAGGAAGAACATAACTTTGGAAGATATGGCTCGCACCATGCTTATATCAAGTGGGCTATCTCAATTCTTCTGGGCAGAAGCGGTTAATGCAACATGCTACATCCTAAATCGGGCTATGCTACGCCCCATGATTGAGAAGACTTCTTATGAGCTACTTCGAGGACGAGCTCCCAACATCGCTCATCTACGAGTCTTCGGCTGCAAATGCTTTGTTCACAATAATGGGAAGGACAATCTAGGAAAGTTTGATCCACGAAGTGATGAAGGGATCTTCATCAGATATGTTTCCAGTAGCAAAGCATATAAGTGTAACACCCCCAAAACTTAACCCTTTTGGAAAGGTATTACCGCCAGTGACCCCAGTGTTCTTTACCGAGATCACCCAAGGCTTTACCGTTTAAATACAATTCATGAAATATAATGATACAAAATGATAACCTTATTTATATAAAACATGAGTCCCGGGATTATATCCCAATCCCGAATAGGACAAACACAGAGTTTAAATAAATTACAACGGAAGTCTTAAACAAAGTACAGCGGAAGTCTTTTAAATGCATTACAAACAAGGATCTTGACCACAATGGTCATCTCCCAAGAATCTCAACCTGATTAAAAGAAATTATTAACAACGTCGAAAAACCACCGTCGACTCCATAGTCCTTCTAGTCTTCTCATCTACACTCTATCTGATGTGCCGAATCGAACGGATGACACCAACCCACATGCAGAGAATAAAGTTCGTGGGTTAGTCTACTTGAATAGACTAGCAAGGGTAAAAAGCAGAATGGTTTGAAGCAGTCGTATTAGGTTAGACTCATCGCTTCTCGAATAATAATCGATGACGATAGTCAACCATCATACTCCTACTGAATAAACAAGAGGTATGCACAAGAGAAGATTCTGGAAGACTGAATCTTCACAGAAATCGACTCGAAAAGAGACTCCAAGAGATTGAGTCTTTAAGGAAATATGACAAATCTGGAAAGTTTAAGAATCAAACAACAATGATTAAAAGCTGATTGAGATGCTTCGGTTCACGACCAACCTCACCGCTTACAACGAATCTAGATTGGAAAGAGAACGTACTACATTCAAGTCTGGATCTTACAGAACCACATAACGACGATTTAAAAACTGACTAAGATGCTTCGGTTCACGACCAACCTCACCGCTTACAGCGATTCCAGATCGGAAAGAGAACATACTATGATCAAAGTCGAGACGAGCTTTCCTAGCTGCACTATTTACTTAGCTGCACTACTCGCCAAACGTTTATTAATTATGTGCACTCGGGCACATATCTTATTTAATTATAAAACACACATTACTGAAGTATATTAATATTATTAAGCGCGACACAAAGTTTAAATCACAGGGTGACAATTATGTCGACCCAAATTAGTACAACACACAAACACACACACACACGCACACACGAGGCTTAATATTATTCCGAGAACAACGGAAGTTATTGTTACACAGGGTGATCTTATGTTCACCCAGATTGCACTGCCACAGCGCTTACACTTTAATTTACAGGGTGACAGTTACGTCCACCCCAATTGCACTAGCTAGGTGCTTAATACACAAGACTGCTATTAAGCTCATCCACTGGCGCTAGCAAGGCACTTAAACACTTCAGATCCTTAAAGGTGGATAAGAAGCATAGGTCATGACCCTTAAATTATTATTCGGAAATTATCCCGAGGAATATTACAATTTAAAGAAACGACAAATCCTTACTTGGATCAGCGTTCCTATGAACATTAAGTTATAAAGAAACGACTAATCCTTACTTGGATTAACGTTCCCACAAACACTCGTGTTAACTAAACAGTCAAACACAACAATTATTCACATTAAAGCCGTCCAGGCAATCAACTTAAACACAGAGATAATAGAAACAGCTAATCCTTACTTGGATTAGTTTTCCTATTAACCCACATGCTATTCTAGCATTAAGATTAATTTCACAACAATACCATCACGGTAATTATCACATATGATAGCGTTGTTCTAACAGATATACAACCTATTATAACATTATTTTAATCACGTTTATTTATGAAATTAGTTCCCAAACAAAACAACAGTTCTGGATAAATCCACATAAATGCCCGAAAGGCGATCATAAATAATAGCGTCGTTCTAACAGATATACAACCTATTATATGATTTTCCAAAACAGTTTATAAAACCAATTCCAGACAAACACAGTAATCATTCCAAATTAATTACTCAGATAAACAACTGATAATTAATGTAAATATGGAACGATGAGCAAGAGCGAACCGCCACTTGCCTTAGTCCGTAGATCTGGAATAAAGCAGAGACAACGGGATTCCGGGCACGACACAGGTATAGCTCCGACAGCACAACGACCTTCGAGTCGACCAATAAGGAAACCCCAAGTTAGATTCGACATAAACTAGTACGAATCTAAGGAAAGACGAAAGGAATCGAAAGAAATGACGCCACGATGACAACCCACCAAGCCAAAGCCACGAAGGCATTCTGGGCACTGGCGGCGATCGCCGTTCTTGGCGGCGGTCGCCGCATTCGTCACGACGGGCGCCGTAAAGAACACGGCGGTCGCCGTGAAGAACTCCGACGACAGAACGAGAGAAATCTCACCCAAATGATGCGCGTTTTGACCCCTTTTTGCCTTGTCTGGGTTCCAACCTCCAAAGGCAACCAAAAGACTTCACAAGGGCTTCTGGAAACACCACCAAACGACACCGGCGAAAGCTTCAGAAATCCGGCGAGGGCACCAAACTCCGGCGAGAGAGATTTTGAGACTTGAGCTTCTGATTTTGTGTGAAATCTGATCCCCAAGCCTCTCCTTTTATAGCCAGATCACAAGGGAGCATAATGATGGCCTAAATGGAGGCGTGGCGGGGCTAGTTCGGCGTCGTCAGACGCTCTCCGACGACCATCAGGCAAAGACCTCCAGACAACAACGACGGCGGGCACCGTCATAAATACGGCGGGCGCCGCCATCAATGCGGCGTGCGCCGTCATCAATGCGGCGGGCGCCGCTATAGGCCTGGCGTCCCCAGCTAGGAGAAGACCCGGCTGCTCCTCGAGCCTTGTGACGGCGGGCGCCGCCATACCCACGGCGGGCGCCGCCATACCCACGGCGGGCGCCGCCACCTTGGCTTCGCCGCCTCCTCAGCTCTTAGATGAAAACGATGTTAACCCGGGATAAAATTATCGTACGCGAACGAGTATTAACATCCAAAGCACGTCGTCTGTATATTATTTCACTGAGAAAAATATTATAGATACAGAGCACATTACAGAATGCCTCCAACTTTCTGAATTAAATCCGACGTACTAAACGGGTGTTCGGGAAAATTCCAAAAATTCCCAAAATAATCCTTATAGAATTACGGGGTATCACAACAAGGTCTTCAACAAACGGACTAAAAAGGTAGAGGAAAGCATTCACGTTGTTTTCAATGAAAAATTGCCCTCAAAGCATGTGCAGGATCTCTCAGGTCCCTCAGTGGATCCATTTCAATGACCAAGTGAAGACTCTGATGATGAAGCTCCACCCAAGTGTCACTCCCATCCCAACCTCTACGGCTCACCCACAGTTCCCAAGGAATCAACTTCCACAGATAGCTCCCCAGCTCCCCCCACTCCTCAGGTTGCTCTTGCTCCAGTTCCCTCCAATCCATCGAATGAAGTTAACACCACCTCTCAGGGAACGGAACTTGATCCAGTAGTCGATCCAAACATTGCCTCTTCTTCGGCTACTGATCCCACAGACGAGGAGGCTCCGGGAACTGATCTTCTCGTTCCCAACAGAGACAAACGAACCACCAAACATCCAGTCAGGTATGGTTTTGAAGATATGTCCTATTGTGCATTCAATGCCTTTCTGTCTCTTATAGAACCCAAGAACATCACGAATGCGCTGAAGGATGCTGATTGGATCATTGCCATGCAAGAAGAACTTCACCAATTCGAGAGGAATAAGGTCTGGCGACTAGTTCCTCGTCCTCAAAACAAACACATCATAGGAACTCGATGGGTCTTTCGCAACAAGCTGGATGATTCTGGTACAGTATCTAGGGGGACGAGGCGATACCAATTATACTTTGACCCGCATTGGCACAGGTGGGACCAACTTTAGCATCATCTTTGCCCCTACATCTTGACGAGTCCTCTTGCCACGATGGCTTGGGATGTCGACGACGCATACCTGGACTGGTATCTATAGGTGTCGCATCCTTATGTGAGTCCGCATGCGCCAGTCCAGCCTCGTATTTATAGAGGCCCACCTCCGGCTATCAACTTGCAAAGGGTATGTTTTTTGTCCCATTTTATTCTTATTAATTATTTTAGGGAAGTCCGTGTATTTAAAATGTTTGTTTTCATTTGCAGCGTGTGGCGATGGGCAAGGCCTTTCTTCAGGAGATTATAGAGGCATGTGGTGGCGATTTGCGACACTTTCAACATATATATGACATACTTGCCAGCGACGTCATCCCTGTAGCTCCTCCGCTTGTACGGGCATCACAGATGTCTTCCCAACCCTCTAGTGCAGGCGAGTCTATAATTAATAGAGAGAAGGCCGAATCATCTAGGATGGCAGAAGAGCGTACAACAGCTCAGCATGCAACGTCTCAACCTATGCCGGTGGATCCTCCAGATTGGGCACCGGGCGTGGATTCGGGTTTAGGTGTGTCCTTGGGTAGTTATTCTGAGAGTTTAGATGTGGAGGAGTGACTTTTGTAGTGACTTTTGTAAAATATTTATTTCTAGTTTGACTTCTTTGTTCATCCATATTGTTTTTTTTAGATTTTCGTTCGGTTATTTCTACAATAAATCGATGATCAATTACTTCATAGAATACAATACAACATTCGGAATAAAAAAACACATAAACATTCTAAAAATTAATAAATAGTACAATATTAGAAACAACTTTCATACAAGGAGTCGTGAAGGTCCTACTCCATGCGAAAGACAATGTCGCCCACCACGTACAAAGAAACCTCCTCACGATTGGTAAGGTAATTTATCGCTGCTATGTCTTCGGCCCCTACAACTTTCTTCAACACACGAGGTAATGTGGCGGAGTACGGGTAATAAAAGACCCTTCTCACAACGGGCCACTCCTCTCCAACAATTAACTTCACGAACTCCAAGGACTCTAACCCAGCGGTAACGATGCCTTCTATCACCTCTACGGTCCCCCCTTCATAACGGTGTGAATAGCCCACCTCTTGGGCCCCGTCAACCTAGACCAATTGTCCACCCCGATAGATTTTCAAAGGCATAGCGTGGCGGTAAGTAATATAACGACTTGGATTTGGTGATGACATAGAGGGTAATACGAGGTTTCTTTTTATAGTCATATGAAGGATGAGCAACAACAATAAGGTTTCTATTTATAGCCATTTCATATGACCGTTTGTGACAAATTTGACTATTATGGGCGGCACATTGTGCAACCGAAATTTTTTAACATATGAGTTATGGGCAGCAACAGGTGCAGCCCACACATAATTATTGGGCGGCTATATGTGCCGTCCAGCTGGTTCATTTTTGGGGTATATGTTACTATGACTTCTTTGTTTATACAATATTGCTTTTTGTAGATTTTTGTTCTGTTATTTTCGTCCAAAATCGATAACAGATTACTTCATTAAAACCATGAAATATAATACATCATTACAAATCCACACGATTACATCCAAATAACTACAGGATTGAGTTGGTGTCATTGCGTTGTGCATATTATCCCGTTGACCGCCTGAATAATCCTAAAGGAGGCTGAGCCTACAATGACCAAGTCAAATTCGTCGAACCTTCTGATTTGGCCCTTCTTCTGGCAACAACACATAAACACTTGAATTTCACAAACCCCGATTCAGTACCATATAAGGAGCTCCTTATATGGTGTTGAAAAGAGGTTTATGGATTTCAAGTATTTCTGTGCCGCTGCCAGAAAAAGGGTCAAATCAGAAGGTTCGACGGGGTCTACCTTGGTCATTGTAGGCTCACCCTCCTTTAGGATTCTTCAGGCGGTGAACGGGATAATGGCCACCAGGCAATGACTCCAACTCAATGCTGTAACAATAACATTATTCATACATTTGAAGACTTATTTAATAACTAACAAGAATAATGTTATTATTACAACATTGAGTTGGTGTCATTGCCTTGTGGCCATTATCCTCTTGACCGCGTCAAGAGGATAAAAAAGGATGAGCATTCGATGACCAGGTCGAACATGCTGATCTGCTCCTTTTCCTCGCTGCAGCACATAAATACTTGGAATCTCCAAATTTTGGAATTTGTAGATTCCAAGTATTTATGTGCTGCAGCGAGGAAAAGGAGAAGATCAACATGTTCGACCTGGTCATCGAATGCTCATCCTTCTTTACCCTCTTGACGCGGTCAAGAGGATAATGGCCACAAGGCAATGGCACCAATTCAATGCTGTAATAATAATATTATTCATACAATTGAAGACTTATCTAATAAAAAAACATAGTTATAACTTATTTTGTTATATCATAACCCCGATAAAATATCTTCCTCTTTAACTTCCAGTTTGAATCTGAAAGGGTCTCGCATAGCTTTTTAAGCTCATCTCTTTCCCGCACCAAATCTCTAATAATCTTGGCAGCATTGTCGTCGTATGGTGGATCAACCCACTTGAAGGTACGACAACCTCTCATCTCCCCATCCCGCTCCATTGGGATATAATCCCTGCATGTGAGGTACCTTCTTTTATAGTGAATGGGCATGTCGCAAGTGTACAAAACGATTGGAAAATTGCATTGGCACATTGAATCCAGAGCCAATGCAGTGTTGGACGTGCTGGACGACGAAACCATACTACCCCACAATCTTGATTTCTTGGATCTCATTTTTTTTGTAATCGCAATGTATACACCCTGAAAAAATAAATAAAGCCAAAAAAAGATGAATAATGTTACCGATAATGAAATTTGCTGATCTTGAGGAGGGTTTTTCTTCACCACCGAACTTGAATGGCTCCTTGGGTGTGGAAGAGATGAATTTGGATGTGATATTTATAGGCATGCTGGATGGAACGAGGTGCAGCCCAAATAACTATTCTGGGCGGCACAAGGTGCAGCCCACTCATATGATTTATATCACATCTGGACGGCACCTGGTGCAGCCCAACCACACTTGGGTCCTTGTATGGGCAGCACATGGTGCAGCCCACACATATGATTATATCTAATTTCGTTATATACTACAATTATATCATAATGTTATAACATATGATTATACCCTATTTATATCATATAGTTATATAACATATGATTATACCCTATTTATATCCTATAGTTATATAACATATGATTATATCCTATAGTTATATAACATATGGTTATACCCTATTTATATCCTATAGTTATATAACATATGATTGTATCATATCGTTATATAACATATGGTTATACCCTATTTATATCCTATAGTTATATAACATATGATTGTATCATATCGTTAAATAACATATGGTTATACCCTATTTATATCTTATAGTTAACATATGATTGTATCATATCGTTATAATATATGATTGTATCCTATAGTTCATTATAACATATGATTGTATCCTATAGTTCGTTATAACATATGATTGTATCATATCGTTATAACATATGATTGTATCCTATAGTTTGTTATAACATATGATTGTATCATATCGTTATAAAACATATGATTATATCCTATAGTTATATAACATATGATTATATCCTATAGTTACATAACATATGATTATACCCTATTTATAGTATCCTATAGTTATATAACATACGATTATATCCTATAGTTATATAACATATGATTATATCCTATAGTTATATAACATATGTTTATATCATATAGTTACATAACATATGATTATACCCTATTTATATCCTATAGTTATATAACATATGATTATATCCTATAGTTATATAACATATGGTTATACACAAACTCAACCAACAGTCCCATCTCACAGGTACCCTCGTGGACGACACCTAGTGCAGCCCAAAGGTACCCTTTTGGACGACACCTGTTGCCGACCAAGTAAACCACCCTGGGCTGCACAATGTGCCGCCCAAAACGGTCATATTTTGCCTGTCATGAACCCATTATAAATACACAACGAACTCATCTACTCATTCACACAATTCCCACTCCATAACTTCTCATAAACTTCTCGTGTGTTCTATTTGTTCTAATGGCACCTTTGGTTCTCAAAATTTACCAAAATGGGCGAATCACCTACAATCGAATGAAACGCCAACGAAGTGGGATGGACATGTTTTTCCATGGCTATGAAGGTGGCGAGGTCCGCATGTTGCATATGAGGGATGTCTCGCCTGGAGAGGGGGGGGGGGGGGAAGGGGGGGGGGGGGGGGGGTTATCATTAGGTTACTTGTTCATGGCGTTATTTTACAATCCAACAACCGGGGTTCGCCTTGGTCGGATTTTTTACTTTCCACCGGATGTGGATCCTCCCCGACTCCGTGAGGTGGTAGATGAGGAACACGTAGCTAAAATTATAGCTCTTTACAGAGCTGGTGTTCCAGTCACCCTTTACACCGAGGCTGCACACCCAAAACGTCATATCCTGGGTCTTTTAGAAGATCCGGAATCTGAGATGGACAACGGTAGCTTTGATGATGGCGGGGAGACCGATTCTGATGAGAATTAGATAGCTTTTTATGATTTATGTTCAACTAGTGTACGCTTTAACGTTTATGTGTGCGTGTATTTGTTAATGATTCCCAAGTAATATTATTGTCTCGTATTGCATTTTCCCGAATCAACAACAATTCGAATCAAAACAAACGATTATAAACACAATATACGGTCAATCTCAATCAAACTAAGCAAATTGAAATACAATGACATATATAGAGTCAATTACAATCCAAAAAGCCTAGGTAAGTATGTCGGGTCGACCTTGTTCCGCCCGCTCCTCTACATAATTCTTGAACCTATCCTTAAAGTGCTCATGACTATCTTATCCATAAACACTTGGGTCCTTGTAAATGAACCACTGCCTCAGAGGCGGTGGAATTGGACAACGATCATCAACAAGACAAACCTGTAAACATAAACAATAAAATTATAACAATTTATGAAAGAATAAGTAAATACCAGAGAGTAGCGCTCCACGTACCGGTACGTAATGGTCTCTCTTGCCTACATGTGCTATCGCATAAACCTTTGTCGGAGGCTCAGCACCCGGGGGGCCCACAATGGAAGACATGTGTGTGGTCCAAACCATGATAAGACAACAACCGCCACTTGGTGTTCCGTGGCAAACATCAAACCAGTAATAGGCATTATACACCAGAAGTTCCTTGTGCACGGTGAAGCAATCTAATTCAAATTTCTAACAAATGCTTCCACCGTGAACTCTTCCTCCCCAAGCAGCGCTATGTAGTTGGCTCGATGTGTCTGGAGGTGCTTCGAAAGCTCTAACCGGACATCAACATACTCCTCTTCTCGATGACCTAGTAAAATGGCAAGGGAACGAAACACGCAATGACCATCACCTTTGACACTTTGTACCCTAGAAATGTATGCGAGCATGAAAAGGTCAATATTCTCATGTCCCCACTTGAAGCCGAGATACTTGAGCGACTTGTTTGAAGCCGATTTGGACTTGTTTGAAGCAGATCTGCACTTTCTCCACTGCGAGGTCTTCCGCTAGAAGGACATCCTTTCGATCCTACAGACGATTTTGATCCCATAGAGGATTTCACATTGGTCGTCTCTTTCTCTGCAGCTGCATCCTCCTCTTCCACTCCCAGCTCCTCATCCATATCCTTTATATTCTGCTTCTCCTTCATCTTCTTACTTTTCGCATCCACATGCTCGTCCCAACCCATATTCCTCTTGGTGCCGGTCTTTCTCGCATTCATCCTAGGCCTCCCCTTCTTGGTCTCACCATGTGGCGGGTCTTCAATCTGGCACGATGTAGGGTCATTAATCTCACTCCACTTTTCCGCCATCTTCTTCAACCTAAATCCATCAACTTTCCCACAAAAGAACTCTTCAAAGAAGTCTTGAACCGTGACATTATCCGTTGTGATTGCAACACCATCATCGACATCAATATCCTTAGCATCCACCCCTTCCCAACTTTCACGGATGCGCTTGAAGAAGACCTTAACCCACTCTTGGCCATTTACTATCTCCATGGGAAAGGCAGTGCAGTTCTTGGTCATCTCAAATCGGATCTTTCGATGCTGATCAACAAACATGTTGTCGATGTGTTGCACAATTGTGTCGAATCCTCCAACGGATGTCTCAATCATGTCCTTAAGCATAGAGTGCTGATCCTCAACCCTGAAAATAATACAATCGTTTACGTTTTACTAAATGAATTTTAAAACCCATTTGATTGTAAATGTTTGTATGAAAGTTACCTGTTTGATGTTCTTGTGGCAAAATGAAGAACATCATCGCACCATGCCACAACTAGCTTTTCCTTATGGTGATTAAACCAAGTTTCCTCGACATATTTCACATGGCCTTTATTCCATATCTCCTTAAAGTGAGCAAGTCGCTCTCCATAATCCTCCTTTGTGTGCGACCTCATCACCCGACGAACACTTCCCGATAATTTCTTCTCGTCAATGTTCATCAGCTTAGCATATGCCTTCATATTACGGTGTACATGGACCTGACACAAATGATGCCGAACCTTTGGAAACACCTTATCGGCGGCCTTGATCAGGCCTAGCTCTCGATCAGACATGATGCATACGGGACTTTTCCCCCCGAACAACCACTTCAATCGTGCCAATGCCCATGCATAGTGGCTTGCCGTCTCCCTTTCCATGAACGCCAGAGCAATGCAATATGTGAAGTTGGTGCAAGTAAACCCAACAATCTGGGAATGTGGCATACCGTACCTATAAATGCAACACAAAAAATACTTCAAACCCGCCCAAAAATACCATTATCTACTCATAATACTAAAACAAGTAAAGTTTACATGTTGGTTTTGTACGTCGAATCCATGATGACGACATTAGGGAACATGCACAACAAATGTCGAGCGTCTGGATGAGAAACAAACAAGCATGACAATACCTCCTTCCCATCTGCCCTCGTTTTAGTAGCGGTGTCCAACAAATAGCCTTTGTCCTTCAAAAAACCCAATGACCATTGTGTCACATTCAGATTGCCCAGGGATTTCAACCTCTCCTTAGCCCTAACAGTGTACACTTGCCTCCTCGATACCGTTGAACCCGTATATTCATTCCTAATCTATAAAAATAACCTTGGGTCTTGCACTCGCCGCAGTATCAATCATCACTTTTCTACGTTGCTCCTTCGTAAGTCGGGAAGCAAATGCATGACCAATCAAGGTGGTCGAAAGCATATGGTTATGGCATCCTCTAACAACCGATATGGTCCACCCAGGAGCTCTAATAGCATTTCCTTCCCTAAAAAAATCCATGTAATAAAAAGGGACAACCCTTCTTCTTTGACCTAGCTTTATTCACTTGTATCGGGCTGACCTTTTTACCATCGACTAACTTCTTTTTCTTGCCGGACCTAGGTAACCCGGATCTCTCACAATGAAATATAATCCTTCTAGGCTTTGATGATTTAGTAGTGATCACCATAAAAAGACTAAAACCGACATTTTGCACCCACTCCCTCAATCCCTCCATACTCGGAAATATCTCATTAGTATTAAAATGGGATGAGAAGTCGATTGCTATAAATTCATCATCACTAGAATCACCCTATTTATATACAAAAATTAGTACATTAGAGACTAATTAATAATTAAATTTATACAAATTAATATACAAAAATTATGCATTATTTCTAAACATTATACATACATAAATCTATGTTATTTCTAGACATTATACATACATGCATATAGTTTATTACGAAAACAGTCAATATTTCAAAGACTTAGTATTTACATTTATTATGAACAAACAATCATTTTATTTCTACATTTATCTAAATAATATATGTACAATTAATATCTAATCACTTTATACTGTAAAAAATAAAAAAAAATATTACGTATCCTGAAGTACTGAGGAGAAATCGGCGACTGAAAATCAACTTCATCATCTAGAGACGTGGGCGCGCTCGAAGACGACTCCGACAACCCCCTCCAACAAGGATCGCTTGACGACGACATATATATAGTCGGAAAATTACAATGGGTTTGAAGTTTTTTTTCGTTGTATTTCAATGGTGGTACAACTACTATTACATCTCCCATATATATAGTCGGTCACATGACCGTTTACACTAAACCGGGATAATTCTGGGCGGCACTATGTGCAGCCCAAATTGACCGTTAAATTTCAATCGTACACTCCTTGGGCTGCACCTAGTGTCGTCCAGAAACCGGTTCTAGTGAACCGGTTTTCTGGACGACAATTCGTGCCGCCCAGAAACCCTTTTTCCCACAAAAATCCGGTTCAGTGAACCGGTTTTGTGGACAGCACGTATTGCCTTTCACAAAACCGGTTCACTGAAATGGATTATTTATAAATTAAATTAAATCATAATTTTAATTTAAAAAAAATGAACCCATCTTGGACGGCACCTAGTACAGCCCAAAAAAATCGGATTTTCTGGACTGCACTAGGTGCCGCCCATGATGGAGTGCGGAATTTAATAAAACGGAGTGCGGTTTTTTCGCGCATATATATATATAGGAGGGCGTGATCCGTGAGTCAAGAGCAGTGGTGATACACTCCCATTTACTGCCATTCACAGTTCCACACTCTCTCGCTTCTTGACGGTTGGAGGCTAGAAAACTGGGCGGTAAAAGTGGGTCTACTATGAGCAGGAAAGGAAGAATATGAGGCCTTGGATGTGGATGTGTTTGGATCCAACGGACAAGGATTGAAGAACAGTCAATGGTTCAATCCTTGTGGTTGACAAGCAACGAATCCTCTTTTCTTACAATCACATTCAACCATTAATTAAAAATTTCTTCATTGGCACAAACTCACATTCCTTATAGGAAAATATGTATATTTATGAATATGGACTAACTAGTTGATTTACGTATGAGTTAATTATCTCTTTCAATTCATTGATATTAGAAGAATACATATAAATTATACAAATTATTGTATATCAACAAAAAATAATATGAACTTCATATATTGTATATTAGTTGTCAAATTATAGACATCTATCTATAAAGCATCATTAATCACTTAATACTATTTAAATTAATTTTGAAATAATATTGTTCCACATACAATAAATATTTACTTAAACTTTTTGAGATATTTGAATACTATTGATTAAAGCATCATTAAATCCTATTATATATAATATATCATTTAGATGAAATATTTATGATTAGATTGAATTTCAAATCTAGAGAAAATAATCAAAATAACAAAAATGAATTTTGATTTAGATATTGTACTAACAAAAAAATATTAATTTAAAAAAACACATGATTTTTTATATGAGTTTACATGTGGCAACTTTAATGAGGGGTGTCATGTGGTGTAGTTAGGTTGTAGTTTAGTTTATATATATAGTAGATTTATAAATAGAAAAGATGAATTAAACCTTGAGATCATGGTAGGGAGAATAGCCATAAATCCAGAACTCCAAAAATTATAATCATATCTAAATTTACAAAGAGTCAAAACTAAACGACGCCAAAGAGACAAATACCTGTTCACGATTGAAATGGTGATGTTGTAAACTCTCTTCAGTCTATGGTGTTGGTGTTGGGGAGTCTGACACGTTGAAGAATGCATTTATAATCATAATATAATAATGAAAAACCTAAGTGTAGTGAAAATATAATACCGAATAAAAAATTGTCTAAAAATATACAAAATGATCTTAATGATTATATATAATATTCTCTTAACCTTTTCTTTACGAATAAGTTATTCAAACGTGTTGCGTAATGTTTTGTGAATACATCTCTATCGACCACTGAATTCCGGTGCTGAGTGTTCTGTTTCAAATTTAATTCTCATTGTAGAAATATTATCATAACACATTCAGAGTATGAGAAACTACAATACATACTCCTTAGTAGATGTTTGTATTTACATCTTGAGTTCTCTTCAATCATTCGTTTAAACTCAATTCTCATTGCATGAATATTTTTATTATGACCATTTTATTTTCTTAGTTCAATTCAATAATTTTTATAAACCTACTATTCGAGTTGGTCTATAGATTATAAGTTGAGAATGATCTGAACGAAATATGTTATAATTTTGAGAAAAACTTGTTTTGTAATTATAATTTTTAAAATTTAGCAGAACAATGTGTTACTTGCTATATTGTTGAATGTGTATATCATCCGTTGTAACACCCCTAAATTACCTTAGGAATATTACCGCCAGTGACCTCAGATCTCGTATCAAAAACCACCCAAGTCTTACAATATTAATCGCAAAATAATAATTTAAAACGAACAATAACATATATATATATATATGAAAATCAAGATTGTATTATAAATGGTGTTGCAAAAATGACAACCCAATATTGTATACCAAGATATTAGAGGAAGACTTAAATATTCAAAACACACAGGATCTAAATCTTGTTTAAAATAATCAAATGACAAAGAAAATGAAGTTGCCTTCAACGTCTTCTTCCCGCGTCTTCAATTTGGTAAGTTGTACCTGATGTGCCGTATAGGACGAATGACACCAGCCAACAATGCAAGGAAAAGAAAGGTTGGTTAGTCTAATGAAAGACTAAACAAGGGCTCAAACATAATGGTTTTGTGATTGTATTTGGTTATTATCATTGTCTCTCGAATAAAAGCCGAAAGACGATATGTAACCCATATACTCTCACTGAAACTAGAATAGGAATGCAACAAGAGAAAACTCCAAAGAATGTGAGTCTTATAGAAAAACGTATGTTTGTTTGTGAACATCATATTTCACACAGAGTTTGAAAATGACCTTGAATATTTGGGTCCATGACCAACCTCATCACATAATGTGAATCCAGATTGGAAAGAGGGCTTACTTTAAACAAGAGTTCGGACGGGTTCCACGTTGTACTTCTCGCCCGATGGTATATTAATTATGTGCAACAAGACAATTATCTTATTTAATTTCAAAACGTGCATTAACGTTATAGCTTTTTGTTTGGTGGTAAAATTTCATGAATATTTCATGATTCAATATCATTATATATACATATCATATATATATATATGTATGTTGCTAATGGATCAATTGAAAGTCATAACAAAACAAGTGGGTAAAATTTGGACCATGCATATGGCCTACATATAAGCCCAAACTAAAACAAACTTTCACTTGTTAAAATCTTTCAAACTACAAAAAATGTGACCTTACTCCATCATTTTCTTCCTGTCTCTATATAGCAGCCCTTTTAATTAATTCTTAAGCCTTAACTACAAAGTCAACAGAAGCATAGTCCGACTACGCTATCTTTCTCTAACCCTAACCTGCTCCATGAAAACCTAAAATCATAGTGGCCACCGCCGCATTTGCTCACTGAAATCTTTCCTCTGATATGTCCCCCCAATCTTTGCTCTACTATCCTTGACCACCATGATACCACCAACTCTCAACCACTACAGATATTTGCTTCTTGTTCTTGCTCTAAAAAGAAGAGGACGTTTAAGGCGGAATTTGGGGGTAATCTTTCCCTTTCTTTCATCAGAGAAGGTTACCACCTAACCCCAAAATCACGACTATAAGATCTTCCGCCTCAACGCCGATCTGAGACCCCCTTCATAGGTTTTCCCTTGATGCCGATGTAGGATCCGGGCCTTCTAGGATGGCTGGTCAAAGGGTGGGTTGAGGCTAAGCAACGACGAGATGGCTCGTACTCCTTTGTGTACGCCATATTTCTCGGGGAGCAGGACCTCCAAGGTGGTGCTGATGATAAGGACCGTCTCCTCTACCATCTCAATATTGCTCCTGATGTTGCTCATTAGGGCATTTTTGGAAGAAATTCCAGTGTGGGATATCTCTCTGACATGACCATGAAGCTTTCTGGAATCAAGCTTGACTATTATACCCGAAGTCCTTCCAGGTTATGTTGTTCTGAAACTCTCCTTCTTGATATTCGTCTCATTTTTTCTGTTTGTTATCTGCTATCTGGGTTGTGCTTTTATTTTATTTTGACTATGATCTTGACCCTGATGCTGAAACCTGTTACTCCATTATAATGACTTGTTACCATCTGAACCCTTATCTCTTTGTCACGTTGATGAATTTTTGCCTTTGGTTGTGGATCTATAAATCTCACACCCAGATCTTCATCCTCGTTTCTGAACCTTTCTTTGTGAACCCTTGTCTAGATGAACCTTGTTACTTTGTCTATGTTGTTTGGTGTTATATGTTGCTAGTTGCTGATCTCCATAAATTGAACCCTAAGCTGAAACTTACTACTTACTTCTTATTGAACTGACCTTTTTGATCCGGAGAAGTTGCCATTGTTTGACTACTGCTTCCGTCCTTATGGCTAAAGGTAATAATACTTTGATTGAGATCCTTTGTTATTTGGATTCCAGTGTGAACCTTAACAATCTTAACCATTCTGAAACTAAGAGTGCTCTTGTTTATGCTCTCTGCTACTATTTACCACTGGATATTGATTTTAATAGTTTTCAATATATACAGTAACTTAGCTATTGTGAAAATATTGTATTACTCCAATTACAATCCATGAAAATTTGAAAATCGTGACTATTTATGGGATTCTCTTTCCCATGTGTGTGTGTCCTGTACAAATATATTGATGATAATCATTGGAACATATCCTTATACCAGGATGCTTTGGATTGGATTTCATGGCTCGACTTGGCCAGCAACAATGGAGGTAAAAATCAGAAAAAGAAGCCAAGGAGCAAAAGAGGAATAATACCAAAAATGAACCATAAACTCATGAACAAATTATGGAGTTCAAACTCCACGAACAATCTCTCTCTGAACCATTTGAGTGTGTTACTCATTCTCCTCACTCTGTATGATACAATAGGAGCTTTTAAATGTACCTTCTCCAAGATTCTGAAATTCTTTTGTTACACGGGAGGGCACTTAATCTATATAGATTGTGCTACTCGTTGTGTACTAAGCAATTAAATGATGAACATATTAACATAAACCATGTTGAAAAATTCAAAACAATAAGTCCTTTAACCTATGAAAGTTACTCTTATCATTATGTTCGCAAACTGAGGATTACTATTCCCTGCATCTTATGGCTCTCCTTACACAGAGATGGAGACTTAGAATTGGACAATCTAACCATAAAACAAGTCAATAGAAAACAATTGGTTGTGTATTTATGTTACAAATGCCAACAAAAAAAAGGATAAAGACCCCTAACTGTCTTAGGATATGGGGCAGTTTCTCGTTGGGTTTTTTATGAAGATTACAACTTGGAATCGTCATGGTATTGGAAAAAAACAATTTGGATGGATGTTGAATCCTTCTATAAAATTGAACGGGTTTTGATCAATTTCACTTCGTCCCAGCTAGTGAAAAAACATACCAACTCATCGTCTTCATGGAAAAAGCGGGTTTTGATCAATTTCACTTCGTCCCAGCTACCAACTTTTCAGGTGGTATATGCGTCATGTGGAAAACTTACCAACTCACAAATGAAATAATTGAAACCGACAAAATTGAATCTAGATTTTTTAGTATTAAGTACACCAATCTGTGTACTAATATTAAAGTTCTTCTTATCCTCACTTATGCCCCCCGCATGAATCTGGTAAAAATGAATTTTGGGAGACTATTATTTCATTTATCAAAAATAGTACCTACCCGTGTATTGTTATGGGTGATCTTAATGAAATACAAGATCCTACTGAAAAACTAGGTGCGTCTGATCCACCATTATCCAAATTTACTAGACTAAGACACTTCAAAAATGTATGTGAATTATTGGATATACCAATAAAAGAAAATACGTATACCTAGCGAAAGAATAAAACAAAGATTGATAACATATATGAAAAACTGGATCGAGTTCTGATTCTGTAACACCCCCAAATCTTAACCCATTTGGAAATGTATTACCGCCAGTGACCCTAGTGTTCCTTACCGAGATCACCCAAGGCTTTACCGGTTTAAATACAATTTAAGGCATACAATGATACATAATGATCAAAGTATCCAAATCAAAACATCAATCAAATGAAACATGAGTTACGGAATTACAACCCAATCCCGAATAGGCCAAACACAGAGTTTAAACAAAGTACAGCGGAAGACTTATAAAAGATATTACAAAAAGGGTTGTGATCGTAATGATCACCTGCCCAAGGATCTCAACCTGATTAAAAGTAATTATTAAAACATCCAAAAACAACCATCGTCTTCATAGTCAATCTAGTCTCCTCATATCTTCGCTCTATCTGATGTGCCGAATCGAACGGATGACACCAGCCCACATGCGGAGAACAATGTTCGTGGGTTAGTCTACTTGAATAGCCTAGCAAGGGTAAAAAGCAGAGTGATTCGAGTGATCGTAACCGTTTACTATCATTGTCCCTCGAATAATAACCGAAGGGACGATACATAACCCGACACTTTCACGGAATAACAACAAGAGGTATGCATGAGAGAAGATTCTGGAAGACTTCATCTTCACAGAAATCGACTCGAAAAGAGACTCCAAGAGATTGAGTCTTTAAGGAAATATGACAAATCTGGAACGTTTACAGCATCATACAACAATGATTTAAAAGTTGACTGAGATGCTTCGGTTCACGACCAACCTCATCGCATACATCGAATCCAGATTGGAAAGAGAACGTACTATGATCAAAGTCGAGACGAGTTTTCCTAGCTGCACTATAACTTAGCTGCACTACTCACCAAAGGTATATTAATTATGTGCACTCGGGCACTTTATCTTATTTAATTCCAAAACGCACATCACGTTATAGGCTTTTAAATCATCTCATCCATTGGGATAAAGAGATACCGTCGGGAACTAAATCCATGGACGGAGTTGACTCGGGAACTAAATCCCAAGAGTCGAATCGAGAACTAAGTCTCGCGGGAACTAAATCCCTAGGAGCGGAGTTGACTCGGGAACTAAATCCCAAGAGTCGAATCAGGAACTAAATCCCGCGGGAACTAAATCCCTCAAGGCGGAGTCGGGAACTAAATCCCTACAAACGGCATTAGAGAAGGATGGTAGGAACTAAATCCTAACCACCAGGTTATCAAGAAACGACTAGCACTCGCAATGAGATACACAGTAGCGTTCCTACGAATACTCGTGCTAACTAAACAGTTCAACACAACAATAACTCATAACAATGCCCTCAAGGCCCGTTACAGATAAAATAGCGTTGTTCTAACAATATACAACCCATTATAATATCTGTATTAATTCACATATATATATAATAGCGTTGTTCTAACAGATATACAACCTATTATAATATCATATTTTAGTTTTCCAAAATAGTTAACAAAACCGTTTCCAGATGAACACAATAATCATTCCAAATTAATTACTCAGATAACCAACTGATAATTAATGTAAATATGGAACGATGAGCAAGAGCGAACCGCCACTTGCCCGGAATAGATTCGGCGATGAATCTGGACGAGACGACTACCGAAAATATCCTTTCCGAGGATATGGCTTAAGCTTCAGAATATTTCTACCAGAGTACGAGTCCACACGCAATCCAGCCGATCACGTTCTAATTGACAAATTAATTATCTATCAATTAATTTGACTGAACGAATTTAAGAATTTATATTTAATAAATTTCTATGATATTAAATCATAAAATAATTTATTAAATTTTCCTTAAAAAAAAACGGATGAAAGGGAATCAAAATTATACCGCTCGAATAATTTCGGGTTGAAAATGGACTGGATGAGCTTTGGGCCTATCGGCCCAACAACAACTAATTAACCAGGAAGGGCCCACTCCACTCCAATCCTTTCCTTCGTCTTCTACCTCACAACAACGAACAACAACAACTTCAACGTGGAGCAGAGCTCGGTGCTCCGTCTTCACCCCCCCCTCGTCGCCGGCGTGAGCAGCAGCCAGCAGAGGAGCAACGACGGCAGGGACACCACGTAGCAGCTCGTCGATGCCGGGAAGAAGCAGCAACGCATGGCGGCGGCAGCAACGACATCGCGAACAGCTCCGACAAGCAACAACGCGCCCAGATCTGGCGTCCTTTTTACCGGAGATGACATCCACCAGCAGCACCGCAGCTCTGCCAACCTCAGCAATAGTCCAACGATCGAACGCAGCAGCTCGCTGACGGGGAAGAAGGTTCACGACGCCGGCGTGAGAGATGCCGAGCAGAGGAACGGGAGTTGGAGAGTAATTGGGTGCGGTGATGCTGCATCCATTGAGCTCCATTTATAGCTATGGAAGGGGCATAGATCCGACCACCAACCTCGAGCCAAGCAACGAAGCACTTTCGGCGATACTTTCGGCGAGTGCGTCGCCAACCTCGAGCCAAGCAACGAAGCACTTTCGGCGATACTTCTGGCAGTACGTGAAGTAATATGGAAATTGGTATAGGTATTAAACCCCGAAAATTATATGTTTGTATCCAAACAAATATTCTAAGTCCCGAAAATACATTGAATGTATTTTATACCACTCAGGGAATTATTTCGGATATCATGGATATTTCAGAAAATCCAAACTCCACTGAAAGCGAAATAATTAATTAGTGAATGTTGAGAAAAATTACCCGAATATCCTTACTAAAAATTGAGGGATATTACATCACCTCCCCCTTAAAAGAAGTTTCGACCCCGAAACTTGGCCAAAAACAACTCGGAAAAGCGTCTAAGCATATCCGCCTCAGTTTCTCAGGTTTCCCAAGTAACTTCTTCTGTCCCAGACTTGGACCACAAAACTCGTACCAACAATACGATCTTGTTGCACAGCTACTTCACACGGCGTTCGAGAATGCACACTGGCATCTCCTCTCAAGCATCATTGCCTGAATCTCGATGTCCTTAAAGCTTAGCACATGAGACTCATCTTGGCACAAATTTCCTTAGCAAGGATACGTGAAACACATTATACACTGGGTATGCCGATGGCGACAATGCCAAACGGTACGTTAGAGATCTTACTCTATCCAGAATCTTGAATGGTCCCACGTAGCGAGGGTTAAGCTTCCCACGCTTACCAAACCTGAAAACACCTTGGATGGCGATACTCTGACAAGTACTTTGCCACCAACCTCGAACTCAACACTTTAACGCTTCTGATCTGCGTAAGACTTTTGTCGACCCTGAGCGGTCAACATCTCTGTCTAATCAAGCAATGTTCGAAGCTGTCCTTTCGACCAACTCTGGTCCAAGTAGAATCTTGTCGGCGTACTCAACCCAACAAATCGGAGATCTGCATCTGAGACTAAACAAAGCTTCAAACTGAGCCATCTTGACTGTAGCATGCCAGCTATTATCGTACGTGAGCTCAATCAGACTTAGACTGTCTTCCCAGCTAGTCGGATGATCGAGTACGTATGCTTCTTAGTATATCCTCCAGGGTCTAGATGGTCTTTTCAGACTGACCATCTGTCTGAGGATGAAACGCTGCTGAATCTCAATTCAGTTCTCATGGCCTTGTGAAGTTCTTGCTATAAACTTGACATGAATCGGCCATCTCGATCCGATACAATGGTCTTAGGAATGCCATGTAAATGAACAATCTTCTAGAGAAAAACTTCTGCTGACCTCTGGGTCACCCAAGTAACCTCAGTTTCCAATGCAAATACTATTGCTGCTAGTTCTAGGTCATGTGTTGGTTAGTTTGCTTCATAGGTTTTCAATTGTCTAGATGCGTATGCAATAACCTTGCCCCTCTGCATCAAAGACACATCCCAACCCATTTCTCGAAGCATTACTATAGACCATATAACCATCATTCCTTCCGACAATGCCAAAACTGGTGCATAAGTCAGATACTGGTTCAACTTCTTAAAAACTGGTCTTGTACTTGTCATCCCAGACAAACTTCTGGTGAACCTTGTGGACAGACTGGTCATAGGTGGAGAGATCTTAGAAAAAAAATCCTTTCATGAACCGTCTATAATGTCCTGCAACCTCTAGGAAACTGCGCACCTCGCTCACCCTCTGAGGCCGCTTCCAAACCACTACTGATTCACTCTTCTGGGGAATAACCATAACCTCATTCTTATTGATCACATGGCCTAAGAAAGCCACTTCTAGATCCAACAATCACACTTAACCCACTTTGCGTACAACCGACTTGGTCTAAGGACCGATAAAGCAATCCGCAGATGTTCCCTGTGAGCTTCCTTGCTCGGGAAAAAAAAATCAAAATGCCATTGATGAAGACTACTATGAACTTATTCAAGTACTGGTCTAAAACATCGATGCACTAGGTTCATGAAAACTCCTGGAGCATTCGTAGATCCAGATGACATGACTACAAACTCGTAGTGACTATCTCTTGTCCGAAATGCAATCCTTGGAATATCATCCTCACGAATCCTGAGTTGATGAAAACCAGATCTCCGGTCGATCTTGGAGAAAACATTTGCTCCCTGTAGTTGCTCCAACAGATCATCACTCTTTGGCAACAAATACTTGCTCTTGATCGTGACTTTATTCAACTCTTGAAAGTCAAAATAAAGTCGAAACGGTCCATCTTTCTATTTTGACAAATAAAACTAGGGCACTCCTACTCAAGGTGATGCACTCAGCTTTATATAGCTTTTGTCAGGAAGATTCTTGAGTTGCTTCTTCAACTCTTGCATCTCAACAGGAGCCATCCGGTACGGTGCCTCAGAGATCGGCGTGGTACTCGGCTCGAGATCAATTGCAAACTCCACGACACGATTCAGGGTATCTAGGAATATCTTCTGGAAAGACACCCGTAAATCCTCTAACCACAGAAATATCAAAAACTGAAGTGGATCACTGCCTTGTGACGCTTCTGTCAATCCATATCGAGAGTAATTATCGTATGGGACCATGGTTATTTAGGTCAAATCGTTTTGAATTTCTTACCCTTGATGGTAATCGACAATCCGACAGACGATTGGTTCCCACTAAATGGTCACCATCTTGGACCAGCCCACTACATGGTTCACAGACGACTCACTAGTGGCTCTGAGCCCAGGCCCAGCCATTACCAGCGTCCACTGTTTCCATGAGCCGCTGTCCATACATCTCAACCCATCCTTGGTAGCTCCACCTAATTAATGGGCAGCCATCTCCTAAGAGGTTGTTGGTGAGTCTCGAACACGAGACCTTACCCCATACCAAGCAACGAAAGATTAACTTGGTATAAACCAAAGGTTCATATATAAGAAGAGTTACAACAAAAGGTTCACAACCTCGTTGCACACACAACTTAACTTACAACCATCCAAAATGAAAGTCTGGGTAGCACCCACATCAACAACACATTAACAAAAGTGTAATGCTGATACAAAGTACTCTAAGCATTAGGAGCATAGGGTCCATCCACCTCACGCATCACGTAAAGGCGTTGATCTTGGCTTCCTGAAGTCACCGGGGCTTTCCCTTTGTTTCTCGCACTTGTCTGCATTGAAGGACTAGGGGCTTCCATCGGACTGAACCTGGGTTGGTTGTTCTGATTAACAAATCCCTGCTGTGACTCAGCCCCTTTCTGTCTCCTCTGCGGACAAAATAACTGCAAGTGTCCTTCCTTTCCACAGGCATAGCACGTTTTCTCCTCCTTCGGACACACATTACTCTTGTGCCCGTAGGTACCACAGTTGTAGCACTGGATCAGGCTATTGCCCTGACCCGAACGTTACGTAGACCCATCTTGAGTCGTATTCATTTTTGCTCGGCCAAATTTGGCAAAATCAGATGGTGGAGCGGGATGTTTAAACCCACTTGCCTTAGGCTGGTTCTCCCCTTGCCTCTGGCTATCACGCTTCTTGGTCGACTCTTCCAGAGTCACCTCTAACTTATAGGCTGCATCTACGTACTGCTCCAAAGTCGAGCATCCGTGACGCACCATCAGTGGCTTAATATCTGGGCCCATCCACTCATGGAAATACCAGATTTTCTGTGCCTCACTGGATATCTCAGGTCCAGCATACTGTAGCAAATGATTGAACTTGGTGGCGAGCTCTGTCACCTTCAATCCTTCAGTCTTAGGGTATAGGAACTCCTTGTGTTTCTCCTCCCTCATAGCACGAGAGAAGAAACGATCCGTCATCTTGGTCTTAAACATTGACCAGGTCAACACCGGGCTATCAGCTAAGCCGGTACTCTCCCACCATTCACTGGCTTCCTCCTTCAATTGTAGAGAAGCTATGTGCACTCTCTCCGCTTCAGTGCACTCAACATTACGAAACAACCGTTCCATATGTGAGAACCAATGAGCCATTCTGACTGGCTCTCCTTTTCCATCATAGCTGTCAGGTCTCATAGAGTTAATGGCCTTCAGCGCTCGGCCATACTCCCCTCTATTCCTGATCACGCCTCCCTGTAGTACCTGGTTCTCTTGTTCCTCAAACCTCGAAACTTCTGGAGGTACTGGCACTCCTTGTGCCTGAGGTGCGATTGGCCTCATTATCTCGGTGATTGCTTGCAGAAAAATCCCCCGAATTGCTGCGACTGTTGCTGCATCGAGCACTACTGGAGCGTCGGCCTGAGCTTGGCCATTGCCTCCTGGATTATTATTGAAGACAGACTCACGCTCTCCTGACGGGTCTGCATCAATCCTCGGGTTTGGTCTGGGGTCATTACTCGGCCCAGCACCAGCACGGATAACGTTCCTTGTGTTCACCATCTGTTTACCGATCAAATTCCAAGGATTTTATCACATTAATATCATTCTGATATACTTATTGTAATAAAATCAACTTAGAATAGATCAACTTGGTAATTTCTATCGATGGACTCAAACCGAGTTACTAGGTTCTACAACCTCAACTCACAACGAGCGAACTGGGAATCAAGCCTAACTGGAGATGGCGAAACCACCTCGGCTTCTCCCGGGTTCCTCTGAAGAGAACAGAATGCACCCATATCTAACGGGGCAACGGGGAAAGAATTAGTCTTTCTAGACATAGAAGCAAGCTTACTATATCAGACTGTACAGAATCTGGACGAGACGACTACCGAAAATATCCTTTCCGAGGATATGGCTTAAGCTTCAGAATATTTCTACCAGAGTACGAGTCCACACGCAATCCAGCCGATCACGTTCTAATTGGCAAATTAATTATCTATCAATTAATTTGACTGGACGAATTTAAGAATTTATATTTAATAAATTTCTATGATATTAAATCATAAAATAATTTATTAAATTTTCCTTAAAAAAAATGGACGAAAGGGAATCGAAATTATACCGCTCGAATAATTTCGGGTTGAAAATGGACTGGATGAGCTTTGGGCCTATCGGCCCAACAACAACTAATTAACCAGGAAGGGCCCACTCCAATCCTTTCCTTCGTCTTCTACCTCACAACAACGAACAGCAACAACTTCAACGTGGAGTAGAGCTCGGTGCTCCGTCTTCACCCCCCCTCGTTGCCGGCGTGAGCAACAGCCAGCAGAGGAGCAACGACGGCAGGGACACCACGCAGCAGCTCGTCGATGCCGGGAAGAAGCAGCAACGCATGGCGGCGGCAGCAATGGCACCGCGAACAGCTCCGACAAGCAACAACGCGCCCAGATCTGGCGTCCTTTTTACCGGAGATGACATCCACTAGCAGCACCGCAGCTCTGCCAACCTCAGCAACAGTCCAACGATCGAACGCAGCAGCTCGCTGATGGGGAAGAAGGTTCACGACGCCGGCGTGAGAGATGCCGAGCAGAGGAACGGGAGTTGGAGAGTAATTGGGTGCGGTGATGCTGCATCCATCGAGCTCCATTTATAGCTATGGAAGGGGCATAGATCCGACCACCAACCTCGAGCCAAGCAACGAAGCACTTTCGGCGATACTTTCGGCGAGTGCGTCGCCAACCTCGAGCCAAGCAACGAAGCACTTTCGGCGATACTTCTGGCAGTACGTGAAGTAATATGGAAATTAGTATGGGTATTAAACCCCGAAAATTATATGTTTGTATCCAAACAAATATTCTAAGTCCCGAAAATACATTGAATGTATTTTATACCACTCAGGGAATTATTTCGGATATCATGGATATTTCAGAAAATCCAAACTCCACTGAAAGCGAAATAATTAATTAGTGAAGGTTGAGAAAAATTACCCGAATATCCTTACTAAAAATTGAGGGATATTACATCAGTACAATTGGTATCAAGGTGCTTAGGCACTTGATAAAGGGTGGGGAGGTTGCGTGTTCGACTCTCACCAACAACCTACCCATTTGGGGGGAAGGGTTGGGGTACACGGCCTGCAGGCCTGTTAAGGATGGCAGTGCCAGGGTGTCTGTCAGGCCCGTTGTCGGCAAGGTCAGGCACCAACATAAAGTGTACTTTTTTGTAACATCCCAGGCCAAGCTACCCCAGCCACCAAGCCTCCCAGCCACCCAACGGTGTCGGCGCCGGTACTGGTGCCGCCTGGTTGTCCAAGGGCATGCAACCCACACACCCAACCCTTCCCCCATTTAAATGGGTAGGTTGTTGCCCATGGGGATCGAACCCGGGACCTTTAGATACAAGGGCAATGCCTTACCACTTGTATCACCAATTGTGCTGCAACGCAATTGGTGATACAAGTGGTAAGGCATTGCCCTTGTATCTAAAGGTCCCGGGTTCGATCCCCGTGGGCAACAACCTACCCATTTAAATGGGGGAAGGGTTGGGTGTGTGGGTTGCATGCCCTTGGACAACCAGGCGGCACCAGTATCGGCGCCGACACCGTTGGGTGGCTGGGCGGCTTGGTGGCTGGGGTAGCTTGGCCTGGGATATTACAGATTCATCATCAAATCTTGCAATGGTATCCTGATATCTGTACCAAACATTATGTCTTCACTAGCTCTGACCACTGTCCTATTTCTATTGAACTAGCATCTACTAAACCTTTAAAAACTCCTTAGCTTCCAAAAAACATTTTGGAACCAGAGAGCAAAAGTAAAACATATAAAGCTTAATGATACGAATGCTAGCTATTTTCATAAAATAGCTAGCGGAAGAAGAAACAGGAAGATAATAAAGGAAATCAAAACCCTAGAAGGAACTAGCATCATTGGAGAAGATAATATAAGAAACGAAAATCAGAAATGAATTCATGAAGAGATTTAAAAGTGAAGAAATAAACGAAGGATTATTAAGGAAAAGCCTTGAATTAATTCAAAATGGAATCTCAACAGAAGATAATTGTGATTTAATAAGAAATGTCTCTAATAAAGAGATTAATAAGGTTGTATTTCACATTGGTTTGGATAAATCACCAATCCTGATGGAATGACAACATAATTCTATCAAAAATATTGGGACATTATAGGTCCATATGTGAACCAAGCAGTGAAAAGTTGTTTCCTGTCGGGGAAACTACTTAAGCAAATCAACCATACATTCATATCTTTAATCCCTAAATATGACAATCCCAATTCCACAAACCACTATAGACCCATAAGTCTATATTTCACAATTTATAAAATTATTTCAAAAATCTTAACAACAAGGCTAAAAAAAACTATGGAAAAATTAATTCATCCATTACAAGGAGCTTTTGTGGAAAGTAGAGCCATTCAAGACAATATTTTAATAGCTCATGAAAATTTCCATGCTTTCAAAGGAATCATGAATCTGAAGGATTCATAGCCCTTAAATTGGATATGGAAAAAGCATATGATAGAATTGAATGAAATTTCATTATTAAAATTATGAATTTTTTTGGTTTTCATGCGAAATTTATCAAATGCATTAAAGAATGCATTACAACTGTTTCCTTCTCGGTGCTAGTCAATAATGGCCCTACGGAAATCTTTAAACCAACCATTACAACTGTTTCCTTCTCGGTACAAGCTCATGCTCGGTTCACAGTACGACCGGGATGACACTTATCCTTGTGATTCAGGCACGTGTTTGGTCAAGTATTTCGTCTCTATAAAGTCGGTTGGACTCAGGATGCAGCTCTTTTCCGCGCTTATGTTGTTGGCCATGTTCTTCCTATACCGGGCATTGCTTATGTTGCGCTTATGCAGATTGGAGCTCCTCCTAAGTAGTGGCTACATCTTCTTAATTTGTTTGTCTAAGATATTTATACAAGTTTGAGTTAATTCAGATCATTTTTGTATATTGTTCTTATCATGAATAATATCAGGGATTGTTGCTTGTACTTTTCCCTTAAATCCCAGTTTTCACCATTGTTGAATTCTGGTTCAACACGCGTGAAAGTGCCAAAGGTCAGCACACCCTTGGCCCAGATGTTTCTGGGATTTGTTTGTCCGGGGATGTCCTCTGCAATTTCTTGGCCTCGTGTTTCACGTGGATCGAGATCTGCGAGTTATGGCTTCACTTCTGGCACCTGTGATCTTCGTGCTTGGCTTGGCTTTGTATGGGGTCCTCGACTTCAATCTCTGATCTCCATCTATGGGGGTCTTCTCTTGCTCTTTGCTCCAGGATATCGACCACCTCTTCCTCGCCGCAGATACTCCTCCGAGGGCTGTATCCACCTGAAAAAGTCTCGGAGATGGCTTCCCCGGGAGAAGGCTCTCCGACGCCCAAGTCAACTAAGAGTTCACGAATGAGAGGGAATTGTAAAAGACAGCAAAGGAAAAGAAGAAACAAAGCTCTCTCTGATTCAGATCTCTCACAATTTCTCTATGTTTTTGTACTTAGATTGCTTGGAGAAGAAGAAAGAGGGAGCCATAATGGAGTACACTCACTCGTTTTCTCTCTCCTCTAACCGAATTGCCAACAGATCCCTTCTCTCTCCAAATTCCATGGCTTTTATAGAGGTGGTCTTCCCCCTCCCTTGCTGCCATGTGTCCCCTCTACAGCTGGCTTTCCTTGCCTTCTTCATGGGCCTTTTCCACCGTCTAATGGGCCTTCCTTTCACCCATAGCGGCCCAAGGTTATGGCAGAGCTCGGCGGTTGGCAGCTGGCTCTCCGCATAGACGTCGCTCGTTTGAGACTGATTCCCAGATTGCAGCTGAATTTACACGAGAGAAACACTTATTCAGTTCTTGCTCCCACAACCAGCCCCCCAAGCTCTTCATGAAGTATGAGCGAAGGCTTGGATTACTAGTATGGTCGTAATCGTTTAATGAAGGAGTTACGCGTGGAACATTTTACGCGACGTTTACCCACGAGCTTCTCTTACAGCGTTCTATTTACAAGCTGTTTCTTTTCTCCCAGGCCTTTTCTTTTGAATTTCAAAATTTTCCCCTTGGCTTCTCCTTTGCCGCGCGTCACGTTTGACGCTTGCCACGTTGAACCCTAGGACGATGTTTTGGCTCCCGCTATAATTCCCTAGGCCTATAAAGGTCCCTCCTTGTAACTCCTCCTTCATTATCGTCCTCCTGCTTCTCTTTGCCGACGCTTTTCAGAAATTCTCACTAACGAGATCCACGGTGGATTTCTCCTTCCAATCTCGTATCTCCGGCAACTGGTATTCTTCGATAGGTAGAGGCTCTCTTTCGCTCTTCTTTATTTTTTGTTCTGCTTTCTTTTAATTTTCTTCGATCGAGAGGAGGTTGCGTGGTGCGGTATTTTTAGAAGACTTTTGCTCGCCCGGTGAGGATTAATCCTCACCGGGCGAGCAAAAGTCTCCTTCTGACTTTCCTTGCGTGATTTCCTAAGGCAGTTGCTCAATTTTGCTTCAATCGTACGTTTGATGCATTCTGCCAACTCTTCTATATTCTAGGGCTTGTAGTGGGGGCGAAAAACTCATTAACTTGCTCTTCTCTTATTGCACACACTTCTTTTTTTTTTTCCAACTTTCTGCTTTTCGATCCTCTTTTAGCCCCAAAGTGACTCTAATCATTTGTCACTTTGTCTTCTTTATTTTGTTTTGTTCAGAGCCTGGCTCGTTGCAAAAAATAAGAGATGAACTTTAAACACCAAGTGTCAGAGAGTTCGAGCGAGCGAACCCAATCACCTTCGCCAGAAACTCTCCCTAGAAAAAGACTTGTCCTCCCCGAGGCTCGTTACAAAGCCATACATGATAGAGCATCATCGTGCAACGAGGACAACCCTTGCAACAAATCTTCCCCATTGCCATCTAACGAGGGCAACCCTTGCGAAGAAGATTCTCCATCGCCATCCCCTTCGCGAATTATGCCAAAAGTACCCAGGCCATGGATTCTGAAAAAGCGGGTGAGGCGATTACCTTTCTCTGAAGATGCTGTCTTTCGGGAGGATGATGAGGATGAATCCGTTCTTACCTTCGAGTATCTGGAAGGGATAGATAGATCTTATCCCTTCCCTAAAGGATCCATACTGGCGATTCCCGAAGAGGGTTCACGAACACTACATCATTACCCTAACTTTATGGATGTGTGCCTTCCGGCTTTAGCGGTTGGGTTTCGCATACCCATCCATCCACTCTTCAAGGAGATATTAAACGCTCAAGACACCAGCCCCATCCAACTACATCCAAGTTCTTGGAGGAACTTCTGCTGGTTATTTCTTCACTGCCGCGAATTAAAAGTGGAGCCGATGTTAGAGGTGGTAAAGGCTCTGATTTCCACGCGTGATATTTCCGATGGATACTGGTCATGGAAGACCGAGTACACGCATAAGGTCACTAAGCCTACTAACCTGGGCTCGTGGAAGAATGAATGGTTCTTGCTCAGGATCCCGGGCTCTTTTGGGGTCAATACTCGCCCTGGGAGGGCACTTCATTTCTCCTGCCTTGCATCTAGCCCCGCGAAAAAGGACCAGCAGCGAGAAAAAAAGGCTTTGATAGCTAGGTTCAATCAAACACAACGCTACGAGTATGATCAACTGATAACCGCGGAGAGGCTCGAGGAGCTTGGATTGAGTTCCCCTCACCTACGCAGGGGTGAGCAATTCTTGTCAGCTCATGGCCGATATCACGCAGATTTGCCTCATGACCTCTACGCGGAGGCACACCCATACTTGTTTCTTTTCTTGCCTTTGTTTGTTGCTAACTTGTTTTTGCTTCACTCCTCAGATTCTTTCTCCACAAAGATGCTCGACTACTTGGATAACCTAGACGACTTGGTGAACGCCGAAGAGGAGAATCTTGAGAGCTACATGGATCAAGAGCATGGTGGAGCTCGACAAGGTTCTCCCCTCGTTCCAGAGAAACCAATGGATCCGCATGATCTTGAGGGGGCAGCCGGCGAAGGTGTAGGGGACACTACCGATGCGGTTTCCAAAAGGACAAAAGCTTCTGTCGTAGACGTAGACGACAACCCCGAGCGCACTTTAGCCTCCATGAATAAGAAAACTTCGTGGGTGAAGAAACCAAAAGTCCCTGCCAGGGCCCCAACGAGTCCTTTGAGCCTCGCGTCCGACAACTTGAATATTGTATGATTCGCCTTCCTTCTTACTCTTGTTTTAAGTGGTTCTTTTGCCTTTGCTCTAATTGCCCTCTTTTCTCTTTTAGACTGGGAAGTGCTATCGCAAAACTTTAGTTGCGATTGATAGACACGTTGAGGATGTGAGCAGAGAAAGGCAAGAACTCAGGTCGTGCAGGAAGGAGTTACCTGTTATCCAGGAGGAAAATTCGCGGATGAAGGAGGAGAGAGTCTCCTTCATCGAGGAGAGAGCTTCCTTCATGGAGAAGGAGAAAACACTGCTCAAGGAGATTGAAGAGCTTCACGGGCTTCGGGGTCTTGCTAAGGAAAACGGGGAGCTGCGAGGGAGAGTGCTTACTCTGACGGAAGATTGCAAGAAAGCCAAGCAAAAAGGCATGGAGGAGTACGCGGGTGGTTATCGTTTCAAGGCGCGCTACAACTATCATGCTGATGCGGAGTACTATTTTGGAGGAAAAGTGGGCATCAAGCAGATGGCCGATCATTACAAGGTTGTTCCCATTCAGTTTTCTCCTAGAGTTGCTCAAGGGGTGACTTACAGAGAGACCTCCCTACCCGATCCCTCCCATTGGGGCAGTCAAGGAAGATCATGATGGGGTCCTGGAAGCTTGGACAGTTAGGACCCTAAAAGAAGGCAATCCCCTCGTAAAGGAGGCAGCCCCAAGTGTATCAACTTCTGCCTCAGGACTTAAGCGTTCTCGGAAGTAATCCCCGCGAAAGGAGCCCGCAAGCGCTACCACCCTTCACTCCTAGTTTGGCTTTCATTGCTTTGCTCGCATGTAATGTTTTATCTTTCTTCGTGTTGTCCTTATGGTACTTCTATCTGTGGTTCAGTTGTTTAAACAACCGTCAAATCAACACTAATCTCAGTGTATAAGAGTGATCTGATGAACAAAGGATATGCATATGATGTTCAGTTTGCTAATGTTTTGTTCGACATGGTTTTAAACTGGTGTGGTCCTTTTAATCAAGTGTTTCTCCAGATGATTCGGTAGAAGACTAATCAGCCATCAAATTAACACTAATCTCAGTGTATAAGAGTGATCTGATGAACAAAGTGAAGTTAGAATGTGAAGAGTTGAGCTCAGATTTGATCACAGAGAAATCAAATGATAAGGAAGAAGTGGCAAAATGGGCAACTACATGGTATCAACAATTCTCAATATTGCTTCAAAGAGGCCTAAAAGAAAGGAAGCACCAAGCCTTCAATAAGCTTAAAATCATTCAAATCCTAGCAATCACACTTCTTTCAAGGCTCTTATGGTGAAATCTAAAGACCTACAAGATCAGGTATCACACTCCCCTGTTTCGACTCTGACCCGAAAAACAAGTTCCTCTGTTCTAACATTTCATTAGTAACTAACATCTGTTTTAAATCTATAAAAATTTAGATTGGATTAGTATTCTTCTATTCATCCTTCTGGAGTTTCTTCCCCATGTTCCACGCCATCTTCGTGTTCCCTCCCGAAAGATCAATGCTTACAAAGGAAAGATCCTCTGGAACATACAGACTTTCACCTTACTTCATAGCCCAAATTGTGAGCGATCTTCCGATCGAGCTTCTCCTGCCTACAACATATCTGATCATAGTCTACTTCATGGCAGGCCTAAACCACACACCAACTTCCTTCTTCTTCAACCTATTTGTCCTACTCCTCAATGTGATGGTCTCACAAGGCCTAGGCCTGGCCTTGGGCGCCGTTTTCATGGACCAAAAGAAGGCGAGCGTCCTTAGCACAGTCTTGACACTCGGGTTTCAGCTAGCCAGTGACTTGTACGTCCAACACGTGCCTTCTTTCATTAGTTGGATCAAGTACTTGTCCATCATGCACTACACATACAAGCTTATGCTCGGTTCACAGTACGACCAGGATGATACTTATCCTTGTGATTCAGGCACATGTTTGGTCAAGGATTTCACCTCTATAAAGTCGGTTGGACTCATGATACAACTCTTTTCCGCGCTTATGTTGTTGGCTATGTTCCTCATGTATCGGGGCATTGCTTATGTTGCACTTATGCGGATTGGAGCTCCTCCTAAGTAGTGGATTTGTTGCCGGGAGACTCTCAAAAGGCTTCATCTTCTTAATCTATTTGTCTAAGATATTTATGCAGGTTTGTGTTATTTTTTTATACAGGCAAACAAAGGGTATCCTTACAAATCAGAAGGCATACCCAAATCATCGTTGTGATGATTTTTACAAAAGATTTACAAGATGAAGAAATACTAGAGTTGGAATCTAGAAATCGAATCCGAGATCATTGCAACTGTGTGTAATCATGTTGAGGCAGCATGTAGTCCAAAATAGCGTTGCGTAGGATAGTAGGGGAGAAGTTTTGAATTAGCCAAGAAGTCAGCGGCTTTATTGGATTCTTGGTAGCAGTGATGAACCTGAAAATAATCCAAACCATATAACAATGAGCGAATTTCTTGAATTATGGTTGAAATTTCCCAAGGGATTTTCCAAATTCCACAAATAGAATTAATGAAAGAGAGATTATCTCCTTGAAGAACTATCCGCCTAAAACCTTGCGAAATAGCCCTACGAAGGCATTCTAGAGCAGCAAGCGCTTCAACTTTAATAGGTGAGGAGTAGAGGATCTGCCTATGGTCTAAGAAGACCACCTCACCAGAGTGGTTTCAGAAAACATATCCGATATGTGTAGAATCGTTTCGTTTAATGGATGCGTAAAAAAATAATTTTATGCAGTTAGGAGGATGTTTTCGCCATTGGGAAAAATAATTAGAGCGTTTCCTTTTATTGACAGTCGAGTGATGCTGTTGTGACAAGCTTGCAATCCAGTCTTTGTATGAGATATACACACGGTTAACAATTTGCTGAATTTGAATATGAGCTTTTCAAAAAATTAAAGCATTTCGATCTTTCCAGATATGCCACCAAAGAAAACTTATAGGTATAATATCTCGGTTTGTGGAGTGGAAGAACTCCATATTAGTATAGAAAACATTAGTGACATTAAAATTAAAAGTAAGATCAATAATGCTTTGAAGTAGTTGAACAGACGTAGAAGTGAACGAACAACCAAAAAATAGATGGTTAGTGTCCTCTGTAGGAATATTACAGAGGACACAATGAGATGGAACCCTTGAGTAGTACCTATTAAGATGCTCCGTTGTGGGTAAGGAATCAGAAAAGCCATTCCATAATTTTTTTTATAGTTTTGGTGGAATTTCCAATTTCCAAAACCAAGTGGGAAAGCATAGGGAGGTAGGGGTACAAGTAAGTATAGAACGAGCACTCTTAACTGTGAAGGTACCATTAGACGACGGGAACCAAATAAGTATGTTTGATGTGTAAGTCATGGGTATGAAAATACCCAAAATTTTAGGGATAATTTGAGGCGGAAGGACCATCTGAAGAGCTCCCAGATTCAATTTCTTGTCCAGAGTTATAAATTGAGAAACAGTGGACCCACGGTCATGGTCACCTGTGTACTGATAAAGGGTGAAGTTTGGAATCTAATGGTCATCCCAAAACTTAATATGAGTTCCATCGCCAAGTTGCCAGAAAGTCCTTTGCGGAATTCTTGTCGTATTTGCAGAAGCCTGGAAAATTGCCAGGAAGCTGAAGGTTTCTTTTTGTAGAAAAAAATGTCAGAGTTATGTAAATATTTTCCCGAGATAATTCGAACCCAAACGGATTGAGGTTCCAAAAGTAGTTTCCAGAGTAACTTCATTTGCATTGTTATATTGATATTATACGATAGTTCAATGTCTAGACCGCCATAACACTTAGGTTGGCAAATTGAATTCCAACTAATGAGGGAATGGTAATTAGGATTGGCGTGATTCCAGAAAAAACTTTTTGTTAATGTTATCAATTTCTTGGCAAATGCCCTTGGGAAGGAGGAAACTATGCATTAAATAATTAGATTGAGACTGTAAATTCGATTGAATGAGAATAGTACGACCTGCCTGAGATAGTGAATTAGCTTTCCATTTTCCAAGCTGTTTTTGTAATTTCGAAATTGAATTAGCGAAAATTTCCTTTTTAACACGTCCTCGAATAATAGGTATGCCTAAGTATCTTTCCATAGATCGAGTAACCTGTAAATTAATAATACTTGCAAGAGTGAGAGATTGTTGTCTCGAAATATTGCAAGAAGTTTGGAATGTACTTTTGTGGTAATTAATCGAAAGTCCAGACTTAAGAGAGAAGTCATCAAGGAGAGATTTAATGAAGAGCATATTGTCATGACTTGCGTTTGCAAAAATTAAAGTGTCATCAGCAAAGTTTAAGAAGGGAATGCAAGTTCCATGCTTTGTTATTTGAATTCCAACTTTTCTGTGGGAAGAGCCTAATTCATGAGTAAGTTTTCGTGCCAGATATTCCATCGCAAGAATGAAGATAAAAGGGGCTATAGGGTCGCCTTGTCGTAATCCGCACTGAGGGTGGAATACATCACCAGGTTCGTTGTTGACAAGAACTGATGATGAGTTGCTTGGAATACAAGTCATAACCCGCTGGATCCATAAGTCACAAAATCCAAACTTGGCGAGGACATGGGTAATAAAGTTCCAGTTCAGTTTATCATATGCATTTTTCATGTCTAGTTTGAGGGCCATCCATCCCTGTTTACCCTTTTTTCTCTTATGGAAGGAATGAAAAATTCCATGAGCAATTAAAATATTGTCCTGAATAAGACGTCCAAGAACAAACGCTCCTTGAAGTGGACTGATTAATTTATGGAGAAGTGGTGAAAGTCTGATAGACATAATTTTAGTTATAATTTTGTAGGAGGTATTACAGAGGGTAATAGGTCTGTAGTGATTTATTGTACAAAGGTTTTCTATTTTGGGAACTAAGGTGATAAAAGGCTGAGCAGATTCACAAAGTAGCTGTCCTGAATGAAAAAAATATTGAATAGCAAAAATGAGTGAATTTCCAATTGTGTTCCAGTATTTTTGATAGAATTCAGCAGTTAAACCATCAAGTCCTGGTGTTTTGTTCGCTGCTAGATTGAAAACAATCTTTTTAATTTCCGTTGTTGTTGGAGGACAACAGAGCCGACGGTTATCATGTTAAAAAATTAGAGGAGGTATGGTTGTGAAATCCATATCTGTTAAAGGGGCAGAATGTAATGGTTTAAAACGAGTTGCTAGTTCATCCGTAATTGTATTTCTAATTAAAAAGTCGTCAAACAAATGAGTTCCTTTTTGAGAAGTGAAAGAAGTTATTTTTTGTTTGTAACTTCTTATTTTTGAAATTGTCTGAAAGTATCGTGTATTCATATCTGCATTAAGGTTATGTTTTATTTTAGCACGTTGTTTCCAGTAATCATGTTGAAATTTTAACAGTTTGTTATATCTAATGAGACGATTGTTGTACATATGTTGAGTTCGAGAATTTATAGGATCATTAAGAAGTTGAGTTTGGAAACTGGATAATTTTTATTGTGTCATTTTTAGCCTATAAAGTGTATTAGCACAATTATTTTGTTTCCAAGATTTAGAATAAGATTTCAGTAATTTTTGTTTCATATAAAATTTGAACATGTAGGATCCTTTATGCTTGTAGTTCCAGACTTTGGATACTAATTTAGCGAAGGAAGGTTCATCCAGCCAAGCATTTTCTAGTCAAAAGGGTGTTTTTTTAAAAGACTGCACATTATCTAACGTTAATGTAATAAGGCAATGATCTGAAGTGGTGAAGGGATGATTTTGAACGATGACATTATTGTAGTGTTGTAAAATATACGGGTGAATAAGCACTTTGTCAAGCCTTTCAAACGTAGTGTTAGTTGAAGTGGTTGATCGACACTAGGTGAAAGGAAATCCAGAGAAGGGAGTGTCTAGTATGTCAAATTCAGCGGTGAACGTTAAAAGTCTGTGAAATCGATTGTACAATGTAGTGGAACCGCCTATTTTGTCTGAGAGTGATAAAAGATCATTGAAATCCCCTATAAGAATGACTGATAAATTATAATTCGTAATCAGCATTCGAATATTTTCCCAGAAGCAGAATTTATTTTCCTCACGGGACGGGGCATAAATGAAAAAAAGGAGAAAGTGAATATTCAGACGTTCATATTCCAAAATAATTGTATTGTCATTGTTGTAAAAGATTTTAGTATGCGGTAGAAAAGTTGAATTTGTGCATAGCAACCAAAGGCCGCCTTTCGTGCCAAGCGAGGGGCACATAATGAGTGATTTAAGTCCTGCTTTGTGGTAGACGGCCGAAGGTGGTATTACATTCGATTTAGTTTCGGACAAACATAGAAAATCAAGATGGTTAATATGTCATATAAATCCAATTTCAGTCTAGAAGTTAGGTCTTCTAGAACCCCGACAGTTCCAATATTCAATTTTCATGAATCCATTGAATTTATAAGAATGGTAAAAATAATATTAATGTTATAATTCCCAGTGATATAAGATGGTAGACGTAAAAGTTTTGCCTGACAGTAATATATACACATGAAATTAAAGTGTTCAGAGAATGGTTCATATTGAGTGTTCATGATAGGTTCATATGGCAAACCAAAGAGGTTACCTGGTTGAGACAAAAAATGAGAATAACATGAAATATAACATGACAACATAAATAGCAGAAATCGAAAACAACTTTCCAAAAATAAAACGAAGACAAAGCCATGATAAATTTGACAATAAAAATGAAACTTTGCATACATATTAATTGAAGTGCAGGAAAAACAAAGTTTTGCATACATATTAAAAGGAGGGGAAGAAATGATTGGGAATATAAGGAGTGGGTGTAGGGGTGTTCAAGATCGGCACGAACCGGAAAATCGGATTAGACCGGTGAAATTACGGTCCGGTTTCCGGTCCAAGGTTTTCCCTTAATCCGGTCCGGTCCGGTCCAAACCCGGAAAAAAACCGATCCGGACCGGTTGGACCAGTTTTTTTGTTTTTAAATAAAATAAATAAATAAAAATAAATTAGGAGTTTAAATGTTATTTTTTATAGATATTTCCCTTAAGTTAATAAGTTAGGAGTATATATATTTTTTAAATATTAAATAAGAATTTGATTATTTTTTTTTAAAAAAATAATATCCGGTCTAAATTGGATATTAATCGGTCCGGTTTGGTCTCCGATCCACACTTTTTGAAAAAATCCAGTCCATCGGACCGGATGAACACCCCTAGGTGGCTCGAGAATGAGGGAAAGGGAAAGTGGTAGAGTTCATAAAAGAGCTGGGATTTTGAAAATAGTGGGTAAAAAAACAATAGAGGTAAAGAGAAGAAAAATAATAGTAAAAAGAAAGAAACCATAGGAATAAGATATTAAGTGCTGGGAAGACTAATGGGTGGACACACGTAGAATTAGGGGTGAGCACGGGCCAGAACCCGAAAAGCCCGAAACCCCAAAAACACGGGACCAAAGACTGAACCGAAGTCTTCGCGTTCGGGTCGGATTCGGGCTAAACAACCCTCGAAAAAGACAAAACTAGGCTAAAACCCGAAACTCGAACCGAACCCGAACCGACCCGAAACACTAAAAAGGTCAGACCGAAACCCGAACCGAAGTAATGTGGATTCGGTTCGGATTTTTTGGGTCTGGTCGGGTTCTGGTTCGGTCGGCCCGTGCTCAGCCCTACGTAGAAGAGCAGAGTGTATTGTATTGCCAGGTATTAAGAACTAGTGAATAAGTGTCGGAATTATGAAGCCGTTGGAGTATATCCATATTAAATATGGGACAAATATAAAAAAGGTTAATCTAATGAAAAAGATGCTAAACAGAGTATGTTGGGGATAATGAAAGTGACACACAAGCTGATTGAACCGTAAGCAAAGAATACGAAGAGGAGAAGATGGGGGGATGCACATATATGTTGGGAAGAGTTGGAATAACTGGCTTGGTGGTGATGGATACAATAATATAGTTGTTCAAAGTATGATATTTAATGTAACAGAAAGCATGGAGATGACAAGTAAATAACATAAAAGTATGCATGTATAGAAGATTATATATAGTCATAGATCGTTGATATATAAGAATGGTGGTTGAAGTACTGTTAGACCTTATATATTGATAGATTTGACAGCATAATCGATGTTGGACATTTAAAAAAAAAAAAAATTGAGTTAAGTAGAAATCGTAAAGTAAGAGGATGAAGTTCTGGTTTGGGGAAGTGGAAGGATCATTAAAAAGTTCATAGTTAATTAGGGTCATAATAAGGTTTCAAGATAACAGTTAGAAAACTAAAACAAGCTATACAGAAAAGGAGAAGAAGATGAATACTTACATGGAGAACCAAGAGGGAAGAAGAAACAAAAGCAGGCAGCAAAACAAGACTAGAGAGGGAAGCTCCCACATCTCTCTAGCCCCTCATGTGGCATCTACCATACAGGTTTGTGTAAATTTGATATCAGTAATTGTGTAAGAATGTACATAGAAACAATTCAGATCATTTTTGTATAATGTACTTGTGATGAATAATCCGATATATCACCATATCAGTGATTTGCTTGATGTGCACTCTTTAAGGAATCACCGGCTTTATTTTTGAATATATTGTCATTGATAATTGTATTAGCTATTCTTTTTTTTTCTAACACGTCAAGTAATTGTATTACCATGTATTATTTCTAAATAACATCCACCCTATTTTAATTTTTAATATCCAGCCTATACATATATATAACATTTTACCCAAATTTATACATACGTGGTTGACTAAAAAAAAATCTTCCTTTCTTTTCTTCCTCATCTCTTAAACAAAAATCATGTAGGAGAGAGCTCACATTCATACATTTTGGTTGAAGTTCGTCCAAATCCGTTCAAGACTATATTCGTTCAAGGTAATTTCTGATGTTATTTCATCAAATTCGTCCAAATTAATGCATTTTGTTTAGGGTAGGATTATGGTTTAATCAAATTCATTCAAATTTTGGTTGAACTTATTTAATTTGTTCAAGTTGTAGATGGTTTATGTTAATTCTCCATCATTGTCGATCCGCCTATGTTAATTTCGGTTGAAGTTATTGAATTCATTCCGCCATTGTTGATCTCGTCAACGAAGAAGACGACACTCGTCCGTCACAGAAGAGGCGTACCCGTCCGTGACGATTTTTTTTTGTTTTTCCCTTTTGTATTTCCGTGGTCATTCCATGGACGAATTGAACCCTTCAGTGATGGTTGAAATTATACATGTATTTTGATATTTTTGTTGCAGTTGGAAGATACCAGATTAGGTCGTACACGTAGGAGAGATACAGATCGTCAATATGTGAGAACACGTCAACGTAAGCCAAAAGGCCCAAACCCATACCCAGTAGTTGGTGCTTGCACTGGTTGAGCCGGCATCTCCCGATCCAACAACAAGCGAGCCTGATCCGACACCGTACGAGTGACTTATATCATACAAGCCATCCGTGACGAACGAGTTACTGACACCGTACGTGTCAAAGACACGAGATGACACAAACGAAGAGGAATCGGCTCCTTTTGCACACGATGATCCTCCAGCCATTGCCCCGCAACCGCAACACGTCGACCACGAAGACAAGTTAGAGGAGGAGGCTCGTTGATCGACCCGTTTTTTACTGGGCCTTGTCGAGGAGGTCCCATGAGCCATGCCTTCTGCATTGTTTCAAAGCCCGTGTTGCACACTTTATTTATGAGGGCACGATAAGTAAATTGATAAATTTGTAATTGATTTTACCACTATTTAATTAATTTTATTGCTTATATAACTAATAATTTGTTTCATATGACCTGAAAACAGTTATGGTTCAGTAAAGGAATGAACAGTTGAAAGCATGAAAGCTAGATGGCATAACTCCATGGAGTGTTCTCCCTAGAAACAACAGCTTGACCCACCTTCATGACATCATATATGATCATATCAATGTGTCGTTGATTTATACTATTATTGAGAGATGTCAGCCATACACCAACTCTTTTCACATGCCATGTGGAGAGATGATGGTTACTCTCCATGATGTGTGTCTTATCCTTGGTATCAGCATAGATGGAGATCCACTTATACAGTTGCTTTCTGATATGATGCTAGACATGCAAATTTCGAGACACCAACAAGGGGCACGTGTAAAGGAGTTCTTTAAGATGACACCATAAATGATACTACCTTAAGTGTTGAGAGCTAGAATTCCCACACGATGCACTCACATTGCTTAGGTCGTCTCTTTAAGTTATTTGTTATACTTGATTGGCTCCACACTGTTTCCTGAAAAGTCCCAACACCGAAGTCCTGTGGCATATTTGGGCCTCGCGACTCTTCAGAGTAGTTCTTGGGGTTCAGTTGTTCTCGCACATCTTTACTGAGCGCTAGGCGAGTGTTCACATTTCAACTGTCGAGGGATGTGCACATGTAATACTTTATTGGAGGTAACAATTTATTGTATTAGTTTGTTATGTTTGTGTATCATTTATTTATTTTCCTTCTTGAAGGACTTGTGACTATAGATACATACATATATATGTACAAACATGGATCTTTCAATATTTTCCCCCATTTCGTCCTATACAAAATCATTTGTGGGATGATAAGGTGCCATTTGCTGTGCGATTGAGTAGTACATCTAGAGCAAATAATATACCTATTGAGAACCAGAATTACAGAAGATAGCTTGATTTTATGTTTGTGACCGCTATAAGTACATTACTAGTTTTTGTTTCACATCTATATCAAAAAACACCCGTCTGTTGGGTTAAAAATTCGACATTTTTTTGTTTAGGTTGATTGGGCACCTTATGGAGAGCTTGATTTCAGTTCATGCCTAGCCGCTTCCCAATTTCATGGTTTGATATCATTCATGTCCAAATCTGAACCATATATGCCAGATCGTGTCGCGAGGCAGTTTGGCAGTGTACATGGGGTACTAGGAAAAGTTATAGATCAATTGAGAGCAATTAGACCCATCGAGGTGAGGAGTTACGTACTTGAGTATGACACGTATTCTTGGATTTGGGACGCAAGGAACTTACACTCCATTAGCCTCGACATGATGGGCTCTCATGTGATACTTGGGTTAGAGTGTAGCGGAGATTACATGGCTTGGTATGAGCTGATAGCATACATTTAGACTAGTTAGGTCACGTTTATTTCCGTCATTTTGGTTTGTTTTGCTCCCTTTCCTTTTAGTTTTATTTGGTTTTAGTAGATTAGTAGTGTTCGGGGTCTACTCTTGCATTTGTCTCATTTCAGGATCTTTTGGAGGCGTTTTTGGAGAATGGTGGCTTTGATATGAAGATGTTCGAGTGGATGGCTCGAAGGAATGACGCCAACGTCGAGGGCGCGGATGATAAGAAGAAGCCGGGACCGAGGCCGATCAAGGAGAGAGTCCGAGACAAGAGCTGAAGGAGAAAGCTGGGCCAAGCCCGGCCATGCCCCGGCCGGATCTCACCCCTGCCGCGAGCCAGCACTGCAAGCTTCAACTGAACCTCACCCGGCCGTGACCCGGCCGGGATTATGACCGGGTCAACAGCCGAATTTCGCCCGGGTTACACACCGGATCATCTCGACTGAACCTCACCCGGTCTTGACCCGACCGGGCTTCACACCGGGTCAGCATGTGGCGCGGAGACGGCTCGTTACCTGAGCGTAACCCGGGCGCGACCCGGCCGGGCTTCGGGCCGGGTCGGGACGCCGTTTCGTTTCTGACTCGTTTTATCCCGAGCGTTTTGCCTTCTATTCGTAGGGGGTTAAAAAGCCAAATGGAAACTGCTATTCCATGGATCTGGCAACTGCATTCCACGTTTCTAAACTCTCAAAAACCCTAGGGAAAACTTGGAGATTTGGCTAGATTGGATTGTTGGAATTTCGAATATCTCTTTGGAGAAGACAATTGGTATGTTGTTTCTTTCAATGAAATTGATTTCTCTTTCTCTCATGTCTAGCTAAATCCTCTTTTCTAAGGTTGGGTGAACCCAATGGTGATTTGGTAGGTTTGATTGGCGGTATTTGATTGTATGGATATGTAAATGTGAATTGATTCTATCCTAGGTTGCTTAATGACCTAATTGCTTTGTAATTGGGATTTCTAATTAGAATTTGAGACCGACCAGAGATAACGATAATTGGAGATTGATGCTAAATAGATCCCTAGGATAGAACTTGTGGGTTATTTGCGTGACCATCGATTTAACCCCTTGTGGTACTTGACTATCGATTAGATCTTTGGATGAGTAGATTCCGCTGAGCACCAAAGGTGGATGTTGTTTCTACTTGTCCATTGATCTATGTAGAACTTAATGGACCTAAATGAGATTAGCTTTGTGCGAAAGTGATTGCTAATCGAATTTAGGTACATACACTATTGTCTGACCATGAAGTAGTGTTGACATTGGATAGTGAGACCTTCAATTTACTTTTGCATTGAAATCTAATCGAATATTGCCTAGGATCCATCGTATCACCATTGTGGGGAGCCTAACCTTGGAAGCTTTTTCCCCTTAATTGACAATCTTGTTTTGCTTGATAATTGTTACCATTGAAACCAAACCGAACTGCAACTTTTCTTGTCTACGACTTAATCTATTAGTTGAATTGACAATTGGTACTACATAGTCCCAGAGTTCGACACCTTGGTACTACAACCGAACCCGTACACTTGCGGGGTGGGATTTGGACCTATCAAGTTTTTGGCGCCGTTGCCGGGGACTATTGCTAGTATTGGTTGTTACACGCAACCGATAGATTAGGTCTCATTTTTGTTTTTGACTTTGTTTCCTTTTGTCTTTGGTTTCAGATTTGTCCTCATTCATATGCGAAGAGCCCTGAGCGCCGGTGAACTACAACACGATCCCGAACCCGAGCGTGCTTTTCACAGAAGAAGAAGAGAGCAAAGAGAAGCAAGAACCCGAGCAATGGATGAGGCTGCACAAGTGCAACAGCAACAACAAGAGTTGCTGCAACAACAACAGCTACAGTCGCAAGAGTTGCAACAACGATTACTGGATCAGCAACAGGAGATGCAACAGCTGTTGAATGCGCCTCCGCCTATGACACTGGGTGACTATGTGCTGCCACGTCACCAAGGGCCCACATCTGGTGTGGTCCGACCTCCTGTTCAGGCTAGGAACTTTGAGCTGAAGCCGTCTTTGATTAATATGGTTCAGCAGAATCAGTTTGGAGGTCTACCGTCTGAGAATCCTCACCTACATCTCAACACCTTTCTGGAGCTTATGGACACGGTGAAGATTCATGACGTCTCTAATGACGCGCTTTATTTGCGCGCCTTCTCATTCTCTTTGAGAGACAGGGCTAAGGCTTGGTTCAAGGCTCTACCTCAAGGCACTATCACGACGTGGGATGAGTTGGCTAAGGCCTTCCTAACCAAGTACTTTCCCCCAAAGAAGACTGCTGAGATGAGGAATCAGATCAGTTCATTTCAGATGAAAGATGGGGAGTCTCTGTATGAAGGTTGGGAGAGATTCAAGGAGCTTTTGCTGTTGTGTCCTCACCATGGACAAGATAAGTGGGTATTGCTGCACACCTTCTACAATGCTATGGACATCACTAATAGAATGCTCATTGATGCCTCATCTGGAGGCACGATCATGGATATGCATGTTGATGTGGCCTGGGAAAAGATTGAGAGCATTGCCCAACACAACCACTACTATAATGATGCTCGATCGACTCCAAGCACTAAGAGGACAGCTGGTCTTTATGAGGTTGATAATGAGGTCTCACAACAGGCAAGGATGGAGGCTATGGCTCATGAGATTAAGCAACTGAAGTTGAGTATGAACAGAGCTAAGCTGAAGAATGAAGAGAGTCCTGCTCAGGTTGTTTCAAATGTGGTTTGTCAGTTCTATGGGGAAGGTGATCACACTATATCAACTTGCCAATTATTTGCTGCACAGGATGAGCCACAAGAGGGAGATGTGAACTACATGAACAATTTCAATCGGGGTCCTAGGAATGATCCTTATTCCAACACCTATAACCCCGGTTGGAGGAATCACCCTAACTTCTCCTATGCCAACAACCAAGCTGCTCAAAGACCACCTCCTGGCTTTCAACAAAGAGCTCCTCAACCCCAAGGCCAAGAGCGTGCCCAAACATCCGGGGAGTCCAAGTTTGACTTGATCATCAAAGAGCTTCAGAACATCAACAAAGTATTGAAGAGCCATGATAGCTTGCATGCTCAGTACGCTTTGAATGCTCCTAGGCCCCAAGGTCAACTTCCCGGTCAAACTGAGGCGAATCCAAAAGGACAAATCAATGCTGTGTCCTTGAGGAGTGGTAAACAACTTGAAGATCCAAAAGGTGTTGATCTCAAGCAAAAGGGCAAAGCTGCTGAAGAGCCCGAAGAAGTTGTGATCAAGGAGAAAGTGGCTCCATACGTCCCACCTCCACCCTACAAGCCTCCTCTTCCCTTCCCACAGAGGAAAGCTCAAGCTCAGTTGGATCAACAATATGGCAAGTTTGTGGAGGTGCTGAAAAAACTCTACATCAACATCCCCTTCACCGATGCTCTCAAGCAAATGCCATCTTATGTGAAGTTTTTGAAGGAGATCTTGTCCAACAAAAGGAAGCTGGATGATTGCCAATCAGTTTCTTTGAGCCAGGAGTGCAGTGCTTTAATTCAAAACAAGTTGCCTCCAAAGCTTAGGGATCCTGGTAGTTTCAACGTCCCCATGGTGATTGGTGATTGCACATATGATGCTTTGTGTGATTTGGGGGCTAGTGTGAGCATCATCCCGCTCTCTATTTGCAAGGACTTGGACTTGGGAGAGCCGAGACCTGTGAGGATGACTTTGTATATGGTTGACCGGTCCGCCACTCGCCCCATAGGTATTTTGGAGGACATACCCATCCAAATAGGTAAGTTCTTCATTCCTGTTGACTTCATTGTTTTGGATATTGATGCTAACTCCCCTGTCCCTATTATTTTGGGAAGACCCTTCTTAGCCACTGCAGGTACACTAATTGATGTGAAACAGGGTATTCTTTCCTTTACTATTGGGGATGAGAGGATTGAGTTTAATTTGTCCAGGGCTATTAAGCGACCTTCTTTTGAGGATGATGTATCCAGGATTGATGTGGTTGCTCATGAAGTTCAAGAGTCCGTGATGTCTCTCATGATTGAGGACCCCTCAGAGCGTTACTTGATGGAGAGTGCGACCCAAGCTGAGAATCTGGAGCTACTTGCTGATGTGCTCTTTGATTTGGAGTCCACTGAGGAGATGCCTGAGGCCGTTGTGGAAGCCCTTACAAGAGAAGATCTTACTCCTAAGGAGGAGACCAAAGAGGCACCAAAGGTGGAGTTGAAGTCACTTCCATCTAATTTGAGGTATGAGTTCCTTGGACCCGATTCTACTTATTCGGTGATTGTCAATGCTAGTTTAAGTGATTGTGAAGTTGAGAAATTGTTGCATGAACTTAAATTGCATAGAAAAGCCATTGGATATTCCATTGATGATTTGAAAGGAATTAGTCCCTCCATGTGCATGCATAGGATTTTAATGGAAGATGACCATAAACCCTCCATTGAGCATCAAAGAAGACTTAATCCTATCATGAAAGAAGTAGTAAAAAAAGAAGTGCTGAAATTGTTAGATGCATGCATTATTTATCCTATTTCTGATAGTGCATGGGTTAGTCCTGTTCATGTTGTGCCTAAGAAGGGGGGAATGACTGTGGTTAAAAATGACAAGAATGAATTGATCCCTACTAGGACGGTCACTGGTTGGAGAATGTGCATTGACTATAGAAAATTGAACAAAGCCACTAGAAAAGACCATTTTCCACTACCCTTCATAGATCAAATGCTAGAGAGGTTGGCCAAGCATTCACACTTTTGTTATTTGGATGGTTATAGTGGATTCTTTCAAATCCCTATTCATCCGGATGACCAAGAGAAAACCACTTTCACATGCCCCTATGGCACATTTGCCTATAGGAGAATGCCATTTGGTTTGTGTAATGCTCCGGGCACCTTTCAAAGATGCATGATGGCTATTTTTTCTGATTTGATTGAGGATATCATGGAGGTTTTCATGGATGATTTCTCCGTGTATGGTACTTCTTTTGATGCTTGCTTGTCTAACTTGTCTCGAGTTTTACAGCGGTGTGAGGAAGTAAACCTTGTATTAAATTGGGAAAAGTGCCATTTCATGGTAAGTGAAGGAATTGTGTTAGGGCATTTGGTTTCTAACCGTGGGATTGAGGTTGACAGGGCCAAGATTGAGATCATAGAGAAGATGCCGCCTCCAACCTCGGTTAAGGGCATAAGAAGTTTTCTAGGACATGCCGGGTTCTATAGGAGGTTCATTCAGGATTTTTCAAAAATCTCCAAACCTCTCACTAACTTGCTCTTGAAGGATGCCTCCTTTGAATTTTCGAAGGAGTGTCTAGATGCTTTTTGCAGGTTGAAGGAGGCCTTGATTTCAGCACCTATTATGCAACCCCCGGATTGGGACCTTCCATTTGAGCTTATGTGTGATGCCAGCGACTATGCTGTAGGGGCTGTTCTAGGCCAAAGGAAGGACAAGAAGCTGCATGCTATCTACTATGCTAGTAGAACTCTTGATGATGCCCAAGTGAATTATGCCACGACTGAGAAAGAGTTGCTCGCTATTGTCTTTGCCTTTGAGAAGTTCAGGTCTTATTTGGTGGGTGCCAAAGTTATTGTCTACACTGATCATGCTGCTATCCGGTACCTCTTGAGTAAGAAGGAAGCCAAGCCTAGACTGATTCGCTGGATTCTTCTTCTTCAAGAGTTTGATTTAGAGATTAGAGACAAAAAGGGCACAGAGAATTTGGTTGCTGATCATCTATCTAGGTTGACTCAAGAGCAGTTGGAGTGCACAAAAGATGAGCCACCTATTGATGATTCGTTCCCTGATGATCATCTTTTCAGGATTGCCAATGAAGTCTTGACTCTTGCAAGTTCAAGAATGCCATGGTATGCTGATTTTGTCAACTACTTGGTTTGCAACGAGTTGCCTCCTAAGCTCTCATTCCAATAGAAGAAGAAATTCATGTCTGATGTTCGGCATTATTTTTGGGATGAGCCACTGCTTTTCAAGAGATGTGCTGATGGAGTTATTAGGAGATGTGTCCCTGAGGAGGAGGTAGAGAGTGTCATCACTCATTGTCATTCTCTACCATGTGGAGGACATGCTGGGTCCTCAAAGACAACCACCAAGATATTGAATTCAGCCCTCTATTGGCCTTCTATGTTCAAGGATGTGCACCGTTTCATTGCTTCATGTGATGCATGTCAACGTACGGGGAACATTTCTAGGAGGAACGAAATGCCTCTTAACAACATTCAGGAGGTTGAGATCTTTGATGTGTGGGGAATAGATTTCATGGGACCTTTTCCGCCGTCGTGCTCTAACAAGTATAATCTTGTGGCGGTGGATTATGTGTCCAAGTGGGTGGAAGCCATTGCCTCACCGACAAATGATTCAAGAGTGGTGTCCAAGTTCTTTAACAAGGTGATCTTTCCAAGGTTTGGGACTCCAAGAGTTGTCATAAGTGATGGAGGATCACACTTTATTGAGAAGAAGTTTGAGGCTTTGCTGAAGAAGTATGGAGTTACGCACCGGATTGCAACTCCATATCATCCTCAAACTAGTGGACAGGTTGAGGTCTCTAACCGGGAGATCAAGGCTATTTTAGAGAAGACCGTGTCCCGATCCCGGAAAGATTGGGCAATGAAGCTAGATGATGCTCTTTGGGCTTATAGGACAGCATTCAAGACTCCCATTGGCACAACTCCTTACCGATTGATTTATGGGAAGTCTTGTCATCTATCGGTGGAACTTGAACACAAGGCGTATTGGGCAATCAAGTTGTTCAATTATGACATGAAGGAAGCCGGTGAGAAAAGGATGCTGCAATTACAAGAGCTTGAGGAGTTGAGGTTGGATGCTTATGAGAATGCCCGGATTTATAAGGAGAGGACCAAGAGATGGCATGACAAGCACATTGTCCCTAGAGAATTTCATGAAGGTGATCTCGTCTTGTTGTACAACTCTAGGTTGAGACTTTTTCCGGGAAAGCTGAAATCCCGATGGTATGGTCCGTTCCAAGTGCGGAAAGTGTACCCTCATGGTGCAATTGAGATATGGAGCGAAGGAACGGGTCAATTCAAGGTGAACGGGCAGCGGGTAAAGAAGTACATCGCGGGTGCCCCAATCGAGATGACCGTTTCCGCCCTCCTTCTCAACCCGGTTCCTTGAAAGACGAGGTAAGGTCAAGCTAATGACCGTAAACAAGCGCTGGATGGGAGGCAACCCATCAGGTACGTTTTCTTTCTCCTTTAAATAAAGAGGTCGATAATGCTCAACTGAGCGAAACCCGGCCATGACCCGACCGGGTTCCGACCGGGTTTCGTTCAGCTAGTCGAGAGTCAACCCTCGTAGGGGCTTCTCTGAGGCTAACCCGGCCTCGACCCAACCGGGTTTCGGGCCGGGTTTCCTTCAGTTTTCTCTTTCTCTCAAACAAAAAAAAAAAAAATGGTGTGAGGAACAACTGAGCGTCACCCGGCCACAACCCAACCGGGTTGCGACCGGGTTCCACCCAGTTTTTCTATCCCTCTTTATTTCCCAAACCCGACCACAACCCACCCCACCATCTATCTCTTTCTCGCTCCCCTCTTTCACCGCCTCTCTCGCACCAGCCCTCGTCTCCCTCTCTTCCGACCGGCCGACGCCCAGCGACCCATCGGAGCACCAACCGAGCCGTCTGCGCACCACCAGTCACCGCCCCTCTCCTTCAATTTCCCCCTCATCCATTCTTAAGACCTCAAGGTATGAATTCTAAACCTAGATCTAGTTTGAATTATTGGATTTTGGGTATTTGTATGCTTGTCTTGTTGAATTGGATGGTAGCTCATTCGGATTTGACGAATATTTAAGTCTAAATTGCGAGCTTGTTGATTTCCGCCCATTGTTAGGTTAATTTCAAGCTTTTGTAATTTGGGGGTAAATTTGGGTGCAATTGCTAGTGGTTGGTGGTTTGGGTGAATTTTTGTGATGTGCTCATGGTTTATTCTTGCTAATATGTGATCCTTGTTGGTTGGTTGATTCATGTGTTTCTTGTGAGCAAATTGTTGCTTGTTCTTGCAAGAATGCCCTCTTTGTTGCTTGGTGGCTCATGTCAATTTTTGGCTTATGCTTGTGGATTGTGCACATATGCTATTGGGGATTAGGCTTGTTTGCCCATTTGTGCTAAAATTGTGAGTCGTTCTTGCCGGAACGACAATTATGTGGGTATGCATTACCTTGGTTTTGTTTGTTTTGTTGTGTGTCTAGGAACTCCGAAACCGCAATGTCTTCCAAAAGACAAAGGCCAGCAGCCGCGAGCTCTTCTAGATCCCGCGCCCAGCCTAGAAGGGGTGCGGATGCCGCTGCTAGCGCGATGGGAATCATCCTCGCTTCTGATGATCACCGCAAGGAATTCCTGAAGATTAAGGATCGACCATTCATGCCCACGCGCTTCTTGGACTTTCGGATGCTCACCACTCTTGGGGTAGCTGAGGACGTTGAGTGGTTAGCCGCACGGTTAGGGTGGCAACAGTTCATCCACTTTGAGCAGCCCACCTACCAGCACCTCACTCTGGAGTTCATGTGTAGTGTGGAGTGTGACCTCATCAATGGAGACAACCGCGAGGTGGGGCTTTGCACTTTCCGGTTGGGGAACGTCGACAGGGCTCTCACCCTGGCCGAAGTGAGCACCATCTTCGGCTTTCCAGTTGCTAGTCGAGAGGCCCCCCGCGCTGAGTGCAAGGTCTACTTTTGTGATTATCTGCGCTTCTGGCAGGAAATTGCGGCCTCTCGAAGGTATGACCCCGCCAAGACCAAGGCCTCTTGCATAACCAATCCGGCCATCCGCCTATTTCACCGATTCATGGCCCACACCATCTTTGGGCGCGAAGATGGATCCGAGAACAGCGCTTCCAAGAAAGAGACGCTCGTCCTTTGCGCTGCTCTCCACAACCATGAGATCAACTCAGCTGCTTTCTTGATGGGACACTTGCGCTTCGTGGGGCATAAGAGCACCGGGACCATTGCTATTGGGGGGCTGGTGACTGCCTTGGCTAGGCATTTTGGCATCCCTTTGGCGGGACGGCGCGACTACCAACCCTCCTGTCCCATTGATTTCTCCACGCTCACCAGTATGAGGGTGGCGGTCCAGCGCGATACCTCTTAGTATTGGGTGCTCCCGACGGTCTACGACGGGAAGCGGCTTCTCCCGCTCCCCCACCCAGCGCGCACTTCCCTCCAGCAGCGGGCCAACTGGAATATCCATCCTCTACCGTCTGACCCTACTCACTCCAGCGGCAAGCAAGCTAGGGCCACCCCAATGGAAGCAGAAGAGCACGAGAAATATGGGGACGACGCGGATGCTGGTACTGGTGCGTCCGGTTCCGCTGCTGCGAGCTCACAGGGCTTCGATCCCCGCTTCTACTCCATGCTAGAGGCCATGAACCAGAACGTGACGGGTGGATTTTCTGCAATCAACACACGCCTGGACACTATCCATGATGAGGTCCACCAGTTGCGTGATGAGTTCCACAGCTGGCGTTTCCCCGGCGATCCTCCACAAGAGTAGACTCCTCCTCCAGCCTTGTACAACAGTAGTAGCTTAATTGTGAGTACTCCCTTTTCCTTACGCCTTCTTTTCTACATTGGGGACAATGTCGGATTCAAGCTTGGGGGCGGGGTGTATTTTCATTTTGCATTGCATATAGTTTGCATGATTAGTTGCATTTTTGGTTTAGTTTCATTTTTCATTTTTTTGGTTTTATTTTTCCATTTTGCATTGTTAAAATCATAAAATTCAAAAAAAAAAAAAATAAATAAATAAATATAAAAAAAAAAAAATAATAAAAAAAAAAATTAGTGCATGAAGGAGCTATCTTCCCCTTTGTTCCCTTTGTCCTCTAAAAGGTTTCAATTCTATCCCATGGACTTGCTTGAAGTGTTTGAAGTCTTGATGATGTCTAGCTTGGTTTTGGACTTGTTTGATGATTAGATGAGCATGCATATTCTTCGAGATTTAAGTTGGCATTGAAATTCTAGACAACAAGCCACGTGAGATTCTTTTGGCCATAATAGGACTACTATACTTTCATGAGTCCTTTCTCTTGATGTGTGATGCTCACTCTTGATTGCTTGCTCTAGAACTTGCATTTGTACTGTTTTTCAAGACCACATCATGACTTTTGTACATGCACAAAAATGATTGAGGCAACTAGATTGATACCCCATTTACCCATGACTACCTTTTACATTAATTCCCCTTAGGTCAGCCCCTTTGAGCCTTTATTCTCTGATTTGATTGATAAGCTTCACAAATTTGACCAAGCCTCATTTTATGAGCCTTTCTCCCATCCGTGGAGCTAGGAATATTCTATATCGACTTGTGTGAGTGCTTGGGAAGTAAGCTTGGGGGAGTTTTTGTATGTATTGAAATTGTAAAGTTCTTGGGTATATGGTTCAAAAAAAAAAAAAAAAAAAAAGGAAAAATGTTTAAAGAGAGAGAAAAAGATTTGAAGAGTGAAGTCGTTCTCCACATTACTTAGTGTTCGAGTGCATTCACAAATGCTTGTATCTCGATAAATCATTGGTGGAAACGATTTTAGTTTGTTGGGGTCGATAAAAATCAAGTGAAGCATAGTGGTTGGGAATGATTGTTGTGTTCTTCAATTTCGGTGCACTCTTTTGTAATGTCGAGATAGAATATTTCCGATGTTCCTCGGATTAGCACCACATGGCCAAACAATTCCCCTACCCACTTGTCATTACCTTGGCCCCATTACAACCTGACAAAAGACCTCTTGATTTGTGTATTGTGCAAGGTCTTCGTGGTGGAGATTTAAGTCTTATGCAAGCTTATGGTAGTCAAGTTTTCATTAGTGAGCTTTGAGCGTTAAATGTCCAATTTTAAACACTTGAGAGAGAGAGAAAACACATTGTCCTATGTGAGGTTTAGAATGGATATGCCTGCTTAGTCTCTTTGATGTTACACATGCATGTTATGACTTCTATTGTCAAGCCTTGTTCCATAATTTTTGCCTAGACCATTGTTGAGATGAATGCACAGCTTGCTCGTTTTGTGGTGTGTCAGATCGATTTCTTACTTGAGGACAAGCAAGGTTCAAGCTTGGGGGAATTTGATAGCATACATTTAGACTAGTTAGGTCACGTTTATTTCCGTCATTTTGGTTTGTTTTGCTCCCTTTCCTTTTAGTTTTATTTGGTTTTAGTAGATTAGTAGTGTTCGGGGTCTACTCTTGCATTTGTCTCATTTTAGGATCTTTTGGAGGCGTTTTTGGAGAATGGTGGCTTTGATATGAAGATGTTCGAGTGGATGGCTCGAAGGAATGACGCCAACGTCGAGGGCGCGGATGATAAGAAGAAGCCGGGACCGAGGCCGATCAAGGAGAGAGTCCGAGACAAGAGCTGAAGGAGAAAGCTGGGCCAAGCCCGGCCATGCCCCGGCCGGATCTCACCCCTACCGCGAGCCAGCACTGCAAGCTTCAACTGAACCTCACCCGGCCGTGACCCGGCCGGGATTGTGACCGGGTCAGCAGCCGGATTTCGCCCGGGTTACACACCGGATCATCTCGACTGAACCTCACCCGGTCTTGACCCGACCGGGCTTCACACCGGGTCAGCATGTGGCGCGGAGACGGCTCGTTACCTGAGCGTAACCCGGGCGCGACCCGGCCGGGCTTCGGGCCGGGTCGGGACGCCGTTTCGTTTCTGACTCGTTTTATCCCGAGCGTTTTGCCTTCTATTCGTAGGGGGTATAAAAGCCAAATGGAAACTGCTATTCCATGGATCTGGCAACTGCATTCCACGTTTCTAAACTCTCAAAAACCCTAGGGAAAACTTGGAGATTTGGCTAGATTGGATTGTTGGAATTTCGAATATCTCTTTGGAGAAGACAATTGGTATGTTGTTTCTTTCAATGCAATTGATTTCTCTTTCTCTCATGTCTAGCTAAATCCTCTTTTCTAAGGTTGGGTGAACCCAATGGTGATTTGGTAGGTTTGATTGGCGGTATTTGATTGTATGGATATGTAAATGTGAATTGATTCTATCCTAGGTTGCTTAATGACCTAATTGCTTTGTAATTGGGATTTCTAATTAGAATTTGAGACCGACCGGAGATAACGATAATTGGAGATTGATGCTAAATAGATCCCTAGGATAGAACTTGTGGGTTATTTGCGTGACCATCGATTTAACCCCTTGTGGTACTTGACTATCGATTAGATCTTTGGATGAGTAGATTCCGCTGAGCACCAAAGGTGGATGTTGTTTCTACTTGTCCATTGATCTATGTAGAACTTAATGGACCTAAATGAGATTAGCTTTGTGCGAAAGTGATTGCTAATCGAATTTAGGTACATACACTATTGTCTGACCATGAAGTAGTGTTGACATTGGATAGTGAGACCTTCAATTTACTTTTGCATTGAAATCTAATCGAATATTACCTAGGATCCATCGTATCACCATTGTGGGGAGCCTAACCTTGGAAGCTTTTTCCCCTTAATTGACAATCTTGTTTTGCTTGATAATTGTTACCATTGAAACCAAACCGAACTGCAACTTTTCTTGTCTACGACTTAATCTATTAGTTGAATTGACAATTGGTACTACATAGTCCCAGAGTTCGACACCTTGGTACTACAACCGAACCCGTACACTTGCGGGGTAGGATTTGGACCTATCATGAGCCTCACACACTGATAGGGGAGGATAGTCGTCGTATCCCCAATCAAAAGTAAATCCTAAAATCCTCACTAAACAAAGTATAGTAAGCAAGTCAGGGTCGATCCCACAGAGAAGGAAGGAATTCAATGGTGGTAGCATGCAATGTCACAAAGAAGGGGTTGTATGCATGGTTGGTTGGTCACAAACAAAACAAACAAAACAAAGTAGAATGGATGAAATATCAATAGAGAAAAACACTTAGCCAAGTAATGTCAACATAAGTCATTCAAAGGTTGTTCATAGATTAAGTCCTATCTTCCTATTCGGTTATTCCTGTCCCGATCTTATGTAAATTCAAAGGGAAACCTTCCACAAAGAACCCTTACCAATGAATAACCCTAGTACCACTAAATGTTCAACCCAAAGGCAGCAATGCGTATAAGAATTAACCAGGATACACAGAATGCTCGCTCAGATGCATTTACCATGTAATCAATTCCCACATAGATATAATCCAAAGATGCAGATAACAATCAATGCTTGCTACTTATACTAGAGCGTTAGCCCAACAGTTCCCTAGTATTAGCAATATGAATGAAAGCAATAAACCTAGGTGATCAGTCTAGATAAACCAACAAACATTCAAATATGAATTTGCTCAGAGAAAATATATAACTCAATAGGATAGATAGATAGGAACAAAACCTCACAACCAGATGAACGAACTCATGCTTCCATTACCGGACTAAGCCAAAGAGGCTTAGCTCCTCATAGTCATGGTAGAAACTTCAAAGGAATAGAAAACAACGATGAATTGAAATTGCAACTAAAGTCTGGATAAGAGTCTTCTAACCCTAATGCATAAGGAGAGTATTTATAGGGCCCTAACAAATGACCTAGCCCATTAAGAAAAATAACTGAAATAGAAATAAGAAAAAGGGAAAAGAAAAATAAAAAGATAATTCGGAATAAGTTCGAGCCTCTGCTGTGTCAGACCCGCGATCGCGGGTGGTGGACCTTGATCGCGGCCCATGTGGCTCCGCACCCTTCAATTTCTCCGCGCCCGCAGAAAACTCTCGACATGCTCCGAGGTCCGCGATCGCGGCACCCATGCCCGCGATCGCGGCACCCATGCCCGCGATCGCGGTTAATGCTCGGCATTCTTGTCCTTTGCCTTGCACCAACCCGTCTCCTCTTCACTCCTTGGCGTCTTCTCTTGATGGCTTCCTTCCTCAGTGTCTTCATGATCTCCAAAGTAGCTCAAACACCTCCAAAAACACCAACTTCGCCTCCAAACGCCATACACAAGAATGTGTCTAAATCTACCCGAATGGCACGAATAAAACCTCTAATAACTCTTAGTTAAGCCCTACAAAGTAGTGCTTATCAAACTCCCCATGCTTAGACCTTTGCTCGTCCTCGAGTAAACTGAAAGAAAGTCTACTCCTCCAATGTTGCACCCAAGGTCTCAGGAAGCATATCCTCCAACTAAGAGTTACCTAACCCATGCCAAGCTCCTGGCACCAATCTCATCTACAACACATCCACAACTCAACAAGCTTGAGGGCAAGCAGAGTACTTCCCCCAAGCTCAACCCGGACATCCAATGGTGTAAAGTGACCTCTAATCCTAGCCTCCATCTATGACTCCTTATGCCTCCCAGAGTGACCTACCCGACAATCCTTCTTTGTCTCCTCTTCTTATGTCGCCCCTCCAGGTAAAATGAGATCCTAAAAGCACTCCCATTCTTTTCACTCATTTTGCCTAGGAGCCCTTTCGGGTTTTCATCCTAGCCGCTCATATTTTTTTCATAGATGTGCTCACATATGCTCACGTCACTCAGACACCTTTTTACCCCAGCCTAGCGCTGGTCCGGGCCACCTACTTATTACCCAAGCCGCCCTTTCGGGTTTTCGACTTGTCCCAGGATTTTCATGTATGTCTTTTTTGCTTTTTTGACTTTTTCTAATTTTTTTTTTCAAAAGGGAATGCGAACAATGGATAATGCTGAATGGAAATAACAATGCTGAAATCGAAACTAAGTTACAAGATAGATAGCAAGTACTTTCTACTCCCCCATGCTTGAATCATGCATTGTCCTCAATGTATGGAAGACAAAGAAAAATATGAGGGGAAGAAAGAAAGAACTCACTGAGCGTACGCCGGGGTGGTAGTCTTCGTCAATAGGAAGGTACTCAGGGATGTAGGAATCCCATAAACTTCATCACCACTTCAACAGTCGAACTTCCCAAGAGATAGATCATGGAATGCTGGAACTCCGAGCTCAGTATGCACAGGTGGTGACGCACAGGTGAAGACGTACCGCAGGGAACAACAACAATTGATGGATCAAGGGTACACCGGTTGTTGCTCACGAACATGATGAAGAAAGACCGCCTCAGAACCGCCATGAATGAACCGCTGTGGAAAAATCGCCATGGAAGGAGCACCGTGGAGGAACCGCGATCGCGGCAGTGAAGGCTGCGATCGCGGGTAACGTACGACTTTTTTTTTTTACCGATGCGCAGTAACCCAGCGATCGCGGGTGAACAGTACCCGCGATCGCGTTTTTTTTTTTGGGGCTAAACCCTAATTCGCGGCGTGCCATGGACCCACGATCGCGGGTGTTATGCCGCGGTCGCGGTTTCTTCTCGGCTTTCCTGCGTGGTTTAGTCGAAAACAAAAACAAAAACAAAAACAAAGCAAAAACACACCAAAATAATGCGAGAACAAAGAAAGAAAGACAAAGGAAAAAAAAATACATACCTCGGGTTGCCTCCCGGACAATGCCTTAGTTATTGTCATGGCATGACATACCGCTTCATCCCTCTCAATCTGGGTTGCCTCCTGCAACCGCACTCTTCACTCTTGAGTCTGGAGGGTGTTCTTGAATGCTCTTCAGGCTGTGCTCTATCCTCCTCTGGTCAAACCCCATGCTGACCGTGCCTCTGCCCACGTCGATCTTTGTGTTGGAGGTCTTCATGAAAGGCCTCCCTAACATTACTCGTCCTCCTTGTTCTCTTGTATTCATCACAAAGAAGTCTGCAGGGAAAACAAGGGTATCGACGCTTACCAGTACGTCCTTCACAACGCCCTCGGGAATGATGATGGAGTTGTCAGCCAGTTGGATGACGATTTCCGTGCTCTCTAATGGTCCAATGTCGAGGTTGTTGTAGACGGACAGTGGCAAGACATTGATTGAAGCTCCCAAATCCAACAATGTCTCGCTGAATTCAGTCTCCCCAATCTTGCAGGGCACGCTGAACATTCCAGGATCCTCACACTTCTTGGGAATCCTCTTCTGCACCACAGCCGAGACATCCTTCTTGACCTTTGGCTTCTTCTTAGATCGCTCCTTTTGCTCCGCTATGGTCTTGCGTAGCTCTCTCAAGAAGGGGCTCTCCGGGTAGCCCTGGTATATCTCGCAATATATTCCCGTATTCCCTTCATCTTCTAATGCTGCAGGGAATGGCACCGGGATGTCAAAATATCCCTCCGGATAGTCATACTTGTTCATGAAAGTCTTGCGAGGCGGAGCACTTTCCGAGAGTTGATCGCGGGTGTCAACCCGCGATCGCGGTTCTAGCACTGGTGACCCGCGATCGCGGCTGTCATGCCCGCGGTCGCGGTTAATGCTCGAATTTATGCTCAAGTTTTTCTCGGCTTTTGGCTCCGTAAACCCGCGATCGCGACTGTCGCCCCACGATCGCGGTTTTGCCTCGTACTTCTCTTTTAATTCCAGCTTCTCTTCTTCATTCTCCCATCTTGGCCTTGACGTCATGCAGTTGACGTTTTGTCTTGGATTAATCTCAGTTTGAGATGGGGGTGCTCGTGACTCCCTAGCTTCAAGCTTGCTAACCGCCTGGGAGATCTGCCCCACCTGCCTCTCTAGGTTCTGTATGCTGGACTTGGTCTCGTGTTGAAACTGAACCATGTTTTGATTCATGGTTCCCACGGTCTGCGCTAGAGTAGACATATGCTGCGTCAGTGTTTTGACCTCGTCCTCAAGCTTGGTGATGCGGGCATCTCCCCGTTCTTGTGGTCTTTGATCAGCTTGGCCTCCTTGAAACTGCCTCTGGGGGTACTGCTGAAGATCTTGGGTCTCATATCCTTGATGAGTGTTCTGCTGATTCCCATATCTCAGATTTGGGTGATCTCTCCACCCTGGATTGTAGGTGCTGGAGTACGGGTCATATTTTGGCCTTTGAGGGCCATATCCGCCAATGGTGTTCACCTCAGCAGTTGGTTCTTGCAGGGTGGGGCATGCATTAGTTGGATGTGTCGTTGCATAGCATAACACACATGAATTGACTTACTGCAAGCCACCTCTCATCATACATCTTCTCATCATCTCCTTCATCTCAGCCATCTCAGCAAGAAGAGTAGAATTGGGCTGAGATTCTGCAGCTCTCACAGAATGGGTGCCCGCCCTTCTGCTGAATTGCCTTGAGCCTTCCGACAACTCGCTGAATATCTCAAATGCAGCGGTGTGGGTCTTGTTCAGTATGTTTCCCCCACACGCCGCGTTCACCATTCGTCGCTCTTCATCCAGCAATCCCCCATACAGATATAAGACCAAATCCTGGTCTGAATACCCGTGATAGGGACAACTGGAGCACAATCTCTTGAAACGCTCTTAGTACTCGTAGAGCATTTCCGTCCCATGCTGCTCTATGTTGCTCAGTTGGCGCTTGAGATTGTTCAGCATCGTTGCTGGAAAGTACTTCTCTAGGAACGCCTTCTTCATCTTCTCCCAGGTATCGATGCTTCCTGGGGGGAGGTAGTAAAACCAGTCGTTGGCTGAATCCTTAAGTGAAAAAGGAAAAGCCCTCAACGTGATTTGATCCTCAGTGACATTCTGTGGCTTCATGGAACTGCACACGGCGTGAAACTCCGAGAGGTTCTTGTTTGGGTCCTCTCCAGCTAGCCCATGGAACTGAGGCAAAAGATGGATAAGACCAGACTTGAGCTCAAAGTTCACTCCCGTTCCTAGCTCAGGGAACTGAACGTGGCTGCTGCGTCAAGTTAGGCGCAGTCAGCTGCCTCAACGTAGGTGGTGGGACCTCGTCCGCCATCTCAAAAGTGGGATTCTCAAAGACCAAAGCTCGATTTACTCTGCGTTCTTGGGAGAAAGTTCTCTCAATCTCTGGATCAAGATCTAAAGGTGGAGAGTCAGCAGTACGGGTGTGGACCATAAGATAGGTCCACACACACAAGCAAACACACGAAAATCACAAAGAAAAATTCGAAAACACACAAAGCATGCAAAACACCAAAAAATCGCAATTGCCTTCCCCGACAACGGCGCCAAAATTGATAGGGGAGGATAGTCGTCGTATCCCCAATCAAAAGTAAATCCTAAAATCCTCACTAAACAAAGTATAGTAAGCAAGTCAGGGTCGATCCCACAGAGAAGGAAGAAATTCAATGGTGGTAGCATGCAATGTCACAAAGGGGGGGTTGTATGGTTGGTTGGTCACAAACGAAACAAACAAAACAAAGTAGAATGGATGAAATATCAATAGAGAAAAACACTTAGCCAAGTAATGTCAACATAAGTCATTCAAAGGTTGTTCATAGATTAAGTCCTATCTTCCTATTCGGTTATTCCTGTCCCGATCTTATGTAAATTCAGAGGGAAACCTTCCACAAAGAACCCTTACCAATGAATAACCCTAGTACCACTAAAGGTTCAACCCAAAGGCAGCAATGCATATAAGAATTAACCAGGATACACAGAACGCTCGATCAGATGCATTTACCATGTAATCAATTCCCACATAGATATAATCCACAGATGCAGATAACAATCAATGCTTGCTACTTATACTAGAGCGTTAGCCCAACAGTTCCCTAGTATTAGCAATATGAATGAAAGCAATAAACCTAGGTGATCAGTCTAGATAAACCAACAAACATTCAAATATGAATTTGCTAAGAGAAAAGATATAACTCAATAGGATAGATAGATAGGAACAAAACCTCACAACCAGATGAACGAACTCATGCTTCCATTACCGGACTAAGCCAAAGAGGCTTAGCTCCTCATAGTCATGGTAGAAACTTCAAAGGAATAGAAAACAACGATGAATTGAAATTGCAACTAAAGTTTGGATAAGAGTCTTCTAACCCTAATGCATAAGGAGAGTATTTATAGGGCCCTAACAAATGACCTAGCCCATTAAGAAAAATAACTGAAATAGAAATAAGAAAAAGGGAAAAGAAAACTAAAAAGATAATTCGGAATAAGTCCGAGCCTCTGCCGTGTCAGACCCGCGATCGCGGGTGGTGGACCTTGATCGCGGCCCATGTGGCTCCGCGCCCTTCAATTTCTCCGCGCCCGCAGAAAACTCTCGACATGCTCCGAGGCCCGCGATCGCGGCACCCATGCTCGCGATCGCGGTTAATGCTCGGCATTCTTGTCCTTTGCCTTGCACCAACCCGTATCCTCTTCACTCCTTGGCGTCTTCTCTTAATGGCTTCCTTCCTCAGTGTCTTCATGATCTCCAAAGTAGCTCAAACACCTCCAAAAACACCAACTTCGCCTCCAAACGTCATACACAAGAATGTGTCTAAATCTATCCGAATGGCACCAATAAAACCTCTAATAACTCTTAGTTAAGCCCTATAAAGTAGTGCTTATCACACACATATGTATGTCATTCCCCCTCTCGGTGTTGACGTCGAACCCACACATCATAACCGAAGAGATGCACATTCTGAGGTGATAATATGTCTTATGTGCTCGTTTTTACATAACAAATAAAATTGATACATATATTTATTATTTCAAATATGTGTAGAGCATTGAGTGGGTCGTGGATTGGCTTACCTTATTTGAAAAGGTAGATAGATCACCCCTTGATATTCGCGGAGCCATCACGTGATCTTACGTGAAAGTTAGGAGGTGATATATCTTTCTCAGACCCATCAACCTTTGAGGTTGGTTCTGATAGTCGTCGAGTTCCCGATGATGATGATGATACTTAGTGGATGTGGTAGTTTATTTGAAACAAACTTTTTATTGGATGTTTAAGTTTGATTAAACCTTTCTCAAACCTTTTTGATTTGTCTACGTCGTAGACTACTTTTGGTGTTTTTTTGTTTGATGACACTGATGGTACTTTTGTAAATGCTAAGTAATTTATATTACAAAATGTGAGCAATATTTTGGATAATGCACTAACGAGAATCTCACACATTCTTAATTGACTTATGACCACATTGAACTTTGGTATCAACCTTGTATATCTCAAAACGCAAAAGAAACTAATCGAGGAGATGAGACTAAGAATCCTAATGATGACGAGCCACAAAGTATATAGATCCGGCAATAGTGAATTCCCAGACAGGGACGCCTACAAAACAAAAATCATGTACTTGTATTTAATAATAAAATATAAACTCCAAAGTTATTAAAAGGTTAGTAATATACTGAAATGAAATTATGCTCCTTTGTCAATAGGAAGATACAAAACATCAAAATCTCTTTAGTCTTCACAACTGTTGGTTCTTGCATACTACTCCTCTCGGGATGAGCTAACTCAAAAACTGCACTGACACATTTATGTTGTTAATCAAGTGACAAATTGGGGAAGTCAATACTATAAAATTCATCCATCAGTGATCTGGCAACTTTGCGCTTCCACCTTTCATCTTCATCATTTTGCACAACTTTCATGTCCAATTATCGCCAAAACTATGCACAACTCTAGGTGGGATATGTACGTATCCAACGCCAAACACATACAGTGAATTTGTCATGTACAATGTAGAAGATGTCTCATCATATGCAAACCACTCATTAAAATTTAGGTCGTTAAAACAAATATAAATCTCATTCTCCTCATGTTCATAAAGTAAAACAAATTAAGTGAGTTATATAACCTATTACAAATTAAATGGTGTTTGTTACAGAGCACCATCCGTCACGGAGGGAGCGACCTTGTCCTTCACAGAGAATGTGTCCCCGTCCGTCACGAAGGAAGCGACCCTGTCCGCCAAGGAGGAAGCGACCCCGTCCGTCACGACTCACGAGGGAGCGACCCCATCTGTAATGGAGGGTGCAACACTCTCCATCACGGACGGAGCGATAGTGTTCTTTCTTACGTTTTTTTGGAAAGGTCAAGTGGTCGCACCCCGCGGTCAAGTGGCCGCACCCCGCAGTCAAGTGGCCGCACCTGCGGCGAAAGCCAAACAAGTGAGTCGGTCACTGGGCACCACCGCACCTTGCCGCACCCTTTCCGCACCCCGCGGTGAACGTCATCTTCTTCGTCATCACGATAAGTCTCGGCTGACTTCGCCGGGGATGTCAGGCCTAGGCCGCCCAAGTTGGCACCTAGCCTTGCCCCCTGGTCTCCTTGCTTGTTCCCTCAGAGGAGGCTCGTTTTGGGCTATAAAAGGGGTCGAAATCAGAAAGGGAAGGAGCGTCATCTTCCTCCTCTGTTTTCTCCATTGAAGCACCAAGCTTTGAGCTTTGTTGTGAAGGTGTTCGAATCCCTTTGAGTGTTGGAAAAAGTACTCCTAAGTGGTGTTAGAAGGTCTAATGTGTTGGGAGATCGAACCATAATCAAATCGAAAGCAAACGAAGTGATTGGGTGAGTTTTCTCCATTAAAACACTGTCGCGAGCTCGCCACTGTAACACCACCGCACCCCGCGGTAAGAGCTCCACCGCACCCGCGGCGAGCCTTGTCCGAGTGTGTGTTCTTGGGTGTTTGGCTTGGGGCGAGGCTTGATTCCTTTGATTCTTTTCCTATTCTTTTAGATTCAATTATGTAGATATTGAATCTAACTTAGGATTTCTTTATGGGTCGATCCGAAGGAATCTGTGTTGCCAGATCTGTCCCTGTTTCGAGCCCGGAAATCCCATCGTCGTCTTTAAGCTTCTGCGGATCTAAGGAAAGTGGCGGTTCGCTCTTGCTCATCATTCCATATTTCAATTAATTATCAATTGTTTAGTTGTTAATTAATTTGGGATGATTTACTGATTTATTGTTCTTTGGGAACAACTTTGTTAATAATTGATTAAAAGATGATATTTTAATAGGTTGTATATCTGCTAGAACAACGCTATTGTAGATATAATTGATTAAAAGATGATATTATAATAGGTTGTATATCTGCTAGAACAACGCTAGTATAAATATATGTTTATGATGTTGGCCATGTTGGCTTGGATGTGGACTATTACTGTGTTGAACTGTTAGTTAGCACGAGTATTCGTAGGAACGCTTGGACTTTACGAGGTCCATTCGTTTCTTTATAACTTGGCAAATAACACGGCGATCAAGACCCTATGCCAAACTTTCTGGTCATGACCAACCGTGATGTGGATATAGAGGCTTGGACTCTGCGATGTGGATATAAAAGCTTATAACGTGATGTGAGTTTTGGAATTAAATAAGATAAGTGCTCTTGACGCACATAATTAATATACCTTCGGCGAGTAGTGCAACTAGGCGATAGTGCAGCTAGGAAAACTCGTCTTAACTTTTAAATCGCTCGTATGCGATACTGTGATTCTATGATTATTTTAGTTTCCCAACATTTGTCATATTTCCGATAAGACTCAATTCGTTGGAGTCTTCTTTTGGGATTGATTGTTGTAAGACTCGGTCTTCCAGAATCTTCTCTTGATCATGCCTTTTCATATAATTCAGTAGAAGTATGGTGGTTGACTATCATGATCGGTTGTTATTCGAGAGACGATGAGTCTAACCTAATACGACTACTCGAACCACTTTGCTTTGTACCCCTTTCTTGGTCTTTCATTAGACTAACCAACCGTAATTGTTCTCTGCATGGTTGGCTGGTGTCATCCGTTCGATTCGGCACATCAGATAAATTGCGGATCCGAGAAGGCTAGAACGACTATAAAGGCGAACGATGTTTTGTTGTTATTTTAAGACTTCCACTGTGTTAATTATGTTTTGTATTTAAGACTTCCGCTGTAATAATTATGATAATGTATTTTGATGTATTTGGAATTATGTTGTAATTCCGAGACTTGGTTTTAATGGAAGTTATGATATGTTGCATCATAACTGTGGTTTAATGATTTATATCAACTGGAAAAGCCTTGGGTGACATCGGAAAGTACGTCTGAGGTCACTGGCGGTAATACTTTCAAGAGGTTATTTGGGGGTGTTACAATGGATTTGAAAATTTTGAAATTAATTATTTTATACAAATTTATTGAAATTACGCCGTGAAACTAGTATGTAATAATGAAATTTGTTTAAATTGTGTATTTATATAAATTATGAGTAAAATTTCATTGGGGGGTTCGATTATAGGGTTTGTTGTTTGAAATTGAGATTGTTTGTGTAAGGTAGATGATATACTTAAATAGACGATAGATTTTGAAATTTGGATTTTTTGTAAGGTAGACAAAAAAAAATTCTTCTCAAGATTTTAGCCCCCACTGGACTAAAATCATGTTCCGTCCGTAGACCCAAAGAATGTGAATAAAGAACCAAATAAAGCAAATTCCTATAAAAGTTTGAGTAGATAATGATTTACGAAAAAATACCTTACTTTTTATTTTAAATAAGTCTTCAGAGCGACAACACCATATTAGCTTTTAAAGTAAGACTGAGTGAGTTTGAAGGAGACGTTGACAATGATAGGCATACTAACTAATGTAAAAGAAGTATCTTCCAACATTATTTCGGTCTCGTCTTTGGCAAGCTTAGGAAACTAATGATGAAGGTTGCAAACTTGATCCAAGAACACGATCTTAGGATCTTGAGAAGACCAAGATGAACATGACAACCCTAGGGTTTCACTAGAACACATGTGTCTTGACGAACACACGAGTGTTTTCACGCTGGATTTCTAGAACCGTGATCTCAAGAGCACAACTCGAACTAATTATGATTCACGAATGCAAGTAAGAAAAAATAGAATGTTTTGGATATGAATAATTATGTCAAGTTATTCTTAAGTTCAAATGTAATTTTTTATTAAGTAAAACAAGAGTATAAGTAGACAAAATGTAAAGTAAGGGGCAAGGAAGAGAGGTGTGAGCCCAACATGGCCGGTCTCTTTCTCTAACCTAATTCTAAAAGATAGCAATAATAGTCTAATAAACAAAACTATGGTATTATCACCATTAGGGTAATAATGACCAACATATCACAACTTAACTTAAGCGAACATACTAAATCCGACCCTCATAAATTAAATTATATCATGAATCTAAATAAGTAAAGTTTCTAATGAAAGGAAGAAAGATATGCATGCAAGCAACCCTTGTATGTGGATGATAAAACTCACCCAAGTCTCCAAATTAGTGCGTGATTAACGAGGCTTTAACCTTTTCCTTGGTGGCCTTGAATGTCTTCCATGGTGTAGTTTATGTAGCCTTGATAACATATTATATTCCCCCGCACTTGTCCCCGACTTCCTTTTTATAACAACTTGTGCAACTTAAACGGGCACTCGGACTTTGTCCTCGACAACCATTTGGCTTTAGGGGTTGCCTCAGGACCCTTGGTCACTTTCTTCTCCACCGGTTTGTATGATCCAGACTTCTCACACGATAATACGATCTTATGAGCCCATGATTTCTTTTATGACAATACCCATGTACATACTCCGACCCACCAAACGAACCCATATAATCATAGTGTCTTTATCATTCCATTCTTCATCACTAGTAAAGTGAGAAGAATAATCAACTATCACAAAGTCGTTATCACTAGAATGATCCTAATTATTTTTGAAAAATATGTATAAATTATGATTTTAAATGATCACCACTCTATCATCAACATCACCATAAATTAACACATTACAACTAAGATAAAAATTGGGAATTTATTCATAATTATAACACTAAAATAATATTACACTAACATAATGTTCTACACTATCTAAGTCCATGTCATACCCAATTAACTAACATAAGATCTACACTAACATCGAACTTTGAATTAACACATTGCAATTACATAAATACAACTTTTATCTTCAAAACCATCATAAATTAACATATGACTAAGATCAAAATTGGACTTTATTCATAATTATAACACTAACATATATGGAACTTTGAATTAACACATTGGAATTACATAAATAACACTATATCACCAAAATCATCGTAAATTAACACATTATAAAGATAACAACTTGAATTTATTAACCCTTAAATATAAAACCAACTAGGGTTGTGCAAATTCGGACCGGACCGGAAAACCGGACCGGACCGAAAATGCCCGGACCGGACCGCACCGGGGAAATTACGGTCCAGTCCACATATTTCTAAAATTCCGGTCCGGTCCAAACCCGGTCGGTTTCCGGTCCGGACCGGATGGACCGGTTTTTTATTGTTTTTAATTTTATTTTATGTATTAATATCTCATAACACTATTAAAAATTAATTTCTACTATAAATATAAATTAATAACAAAATATATTGCCTAATATTATACATAAAAGGTATAAAAATAGGAAAAATTATTAAAATTTAATTTATATAAAACAAAAAAATAAAAAAATACGTATACCGGTCCATTCCGGTCCAAGACCAGACCGGACCGGAACCGGACCGGACCGAATCATATCGGTCCGGTCTCCAGTCCAAAGATTGTAAAAATTCCGGTCCGGTCTGGACCGGATACACAACCCTAAAACCAACATATTTTTTACACTAACATAAGGTACTAACACAATTACATAACAAATTAAACTTAATAGACTATATTTAGAAAACATACCCGTACATATAGCAGGATCGCTATCATCATCAATATTCAATACCATCAATATCCACATCATCAAGCTTCCATATAGTTTTCATGATCGAGATCATCAATAACTATATTCAACATGCATTAATCGAATCAAGCCCTAGTATATCATCTTCACATTGTGACAACATTTTCTTAATTTTGTGATTTCAAATTTGGTGAGTTATTATTGCGTTTTTTTACCATTTAAACTTATGCGCTACACACTAGAGTGTAAACGCAATCGCTCTATTAAACTGGTTCAACATTTTAAAACAACTTATTTTTAGAAAAAAAATTGATTCTTATATGCGACATATTAACGCATAAGAATTGTTTTTTTTTATGCTCCACATAATAGCACATAAAAAATGTTTTTTTTGTACACTACATTGTAATAGTGCATATATGCGGTGTGAAAATAATTTTTTAACGTGCAAAACCCAACGACTTAAAATTTAAACTATAAACTGAATCACGTATTAATTCAAATTATTTTTTATGTTTTTGTATTCAACTTATACTTCAAATTTGAATTAGTACGTAATTCAATTTTTACTCGAAATTTTATAAATGAAAGAAGTTGAATTAAAAAACATAAGAAATAATTTGAATACAAAAGCATAAGATATAATTTGAATCCGTACGTGATTCAATTTATACTCCAAATTTTATACATGGGAACATATATATTACAAAAGATACAATAAAAAGGGTTAGACATCAAAGAAAGAAGATGTGCACAAACTTGAAGGTGAAAGATCTTTATAGATTTGTTCCCTACTAATTGTTTCGACTGAACCATGTTCAATTTCTTGACAAATTCTCCCCAACGACCAAGGTTGTTGACATCTTATCCCTGCTGGGCCTGAAAGGATCTAAAGGAACCGACTCAAACAAATTGAGCCAACCTCAGTTGAAACAGTAACGGTCAAGGAAAAAAGTCCATAAATAGATCATGAAGAAGCTGGGCAGGGGACGATCGACACTAGACATGTTTATCAAACAACATTCATCAATTCAGCTCTTGCGAAGCTTACTAACTCACTGGTTCTCGTTTAGTTCTTTTGGTACATCATCCGACTGCGGACAGTCGAGTCACCAGAATAGTTGGTCGGACACGACCTGATCTTCTATTCCTTGAGGATAAGTTGTATTTCGATTCATTTCTGTTATCACTTGATCAATACATCATAATATAATCTTGCTCCTATTTCATACGTAGTTGATTGTTTATTTGATTTGGATTTACCGCATTCTACTCGATCGACTCGTTACCCCGTCTAAGGCGATTTAGGTTGATTGATCTTTTCGCCCCAAAACAATTTGGCGCCCTGTAACACCCTCGACTTATGTCGGTAGTGTCACATGCCAGTGACCTCAGACGTTACTGTCCAAAGTCACCCTAGGCTTTAATCGGAACAATTAAGCTTAAATAAGTATATTAAATAACAAAAAATTAATCAACGGAAGACATTTTAAATGAAACTTAACCTTTTAATAAAAGATCTCTCATTAAATGAGAGATGACGATTTTACAACAGAGTGAATTTACAGCGGAAGACTTTTATAATAAACCCTATTACATGACTCGTTTATATGAATAGATATTAAAAAAATACTTAATAACCTTAAAACACTGTCCCTTAAATCTTCAACTACAAGCCTCTCCTTCGATTGGTTACTTCAAGTCTTCGGGGACCAACCACTAATGTTCCGTATAGGACGGATGACACCACCAACCATGCAAGGAATAAAACCCGGTTGGTTAGTCTAATGAAAGACTATGCAAGGGTACAAACAGAATGGTTCAAGTGATCATAACCGTTTACTATCATTGTCCCTCGAATAATAACCGAAGGAACGATACATAACCCGGAACTTTCACGGAATGATTAGAAAAAGACATGCACTGAAAAGAAGATTCCAAAGGAATTGAGTCTTTATAGGATACGTATGACAAATGTTTGGGAATGTTAAGCTTTCACACACAAGTTTTAAAAACACGACCTTGATTATTTGGGTCCACGACCAACCTCACAGCGTAATGCGAATCTAGATTGGAAAGAGAACTTACTCTAACAAGAGTCCGAGCGGTTTCCACGTTGTACTCCTCGCCCGAGGGTATATTAATTATGTGCATAACCGCACTTATCTTATTTATTTCCAAAACACACTTTAACGTTGAAGTTTTTAATTTCACATCTCGTAATGAGACATTGGGAATAAATCCCTTAAGATTGGGAATACCTCCCGAAGATTGGCACCAACTGTGTGCACCTACCCTGAATAAGGGTACAATCATGACCAGAAGAGTGTTTAGGGCACTTACTTCCTAATCACCTAAAGTTATACAGAAACGACTAATCCTCGTAAGGAATTAGCGTTGCTATGAATACTCATGCTAAACTATCATTTAAGTTCACATTTAAATCCATACCAAAATTCATTACAGTAATAACATATAAGACTATATAATAGCGTTGTTTATAGCAATATATACAACCTATTACAAGTCATATTTTAAACATATTATTTTATTAAATCTGTTCTCAAACAGAAAACAACAACTTTTATCCCATCTTAATTAACAATCAATTAATTGATAATCAAGGGAACATGGAATAATGAGCAAGAGCGAACCACCACTTGCCTTAATGTAGACGAACGAAGATGTCGGGTTCCGGGATCTGGAAACTGGAATCTTAATACGGATTCCTACAATGACGTCGAGACAAAAGACGGAACCCTAAGTTAGATTTGGTACGAACGAATAAACAATACGAACGAAAGGGAACAAAGCCTAAGCCGTGGCTGTGGATGCCCATGCCACGATCGCGCTTGCTAAGGCAAGCCACGGTCGCGGTTTGCACATCCGCGGTCGCGGAAATCTAGGCAGAGCCGCGGTCGCGGAATTCATCCCCGCGGTCGCGGATCTCACTTCCGACGCGACTCCAACTCGGCTTCGAGGCTTACCGACGACGAAGACGACAACTCCTTGACTCGGACGAAGGCTCACTACTGTAACATCCCAGGCCAAGCTACCCCAGCCACCAAGCCGCCCAACCATCCAACGGTGCCGGCGTCGGTACTGGTGCTGCCTGGTTGTCCAAGGGCATGCAGCCCACACGCCCAACCCTTCCCCCATTTAAATGGGGGAATGGTTGGGTGTGTGGGCTGCATGCCCTTGGACAACTAGGCGGCACCAGTACCGATGCCGGCACCGTTGGGTGGCTGGGCGGCTTGGTGGCTGGGGTAGCTTGGCCTGGGATGTTACAAAAAAGTACACTTTTATGTGAGTGCTCAAGCCACGGGCCTAGCCCAACATGAGACACTCCATGAGCCGCAGTCCATGTACCCCAACCCTTCCTTGGTGGCTCCAAGCCCCAAGGCCCAGCCATTTCCAAAAGGTTGTTGGTGAGAGTCGAACACGCGACCTCTCCACCCTTTATCCACTCCCCACAAGGAGTGAATACCAATTGCGCTGAGCACTCACATAAAAGTGTACTTTTTTGTAACATCCCAGGCCAAGCTACCCCAGCCACCAAGCCGCCCAGCCACCCAACGGTGCCGGCGTCGGTACTGGTGCCACCTGGTTGTCCAAGGGCATGCATCCCACACACCCAACCCTTCCCCCATTTAAATGGGTAGGTTGTTGCCCACGGGGATCGAACCCGGGACCTTTAGATACAAGGGCAATGCCTTACCACTTGTATCACTAATTGCGCTCCTTGGACAACCAGGCGGCACCAGTACCGGCACCGGCACCGTTGGGTGGCTGGGCGGCTTGGTGGCTGGGGTAGCTTGGCCTGGGATGTTACAACTACGACCACCACCACTCCAAGCTTCCCAAGGCACCTCCGGTGACCACCACAACTCCGGCCAGGCTCCGACGAACGCAAGAACTCCGGCGAGGGCACAAAACGAGAGAAAGAGAGGGATTTGATGGTTGTGGATAAAGGTTGAAGTTGCTCCCGACCTCCTTTTATAAGGAAAAGGAGAGCTCAACGCCGGCATACCAAATGCTCGGCATCCCCCTTCGGCGAAACGCCGACACACGAACCGGCGAAACGCGAAAAGAATTGAAGACGACGATGAACTGTGTTTCCGCGGTCGCAGATTTGCCGCGATCGCGTCTCGTGGCCTCTGGTCACGGGTCTCGTTCGAGGACATGCCAAATCTTTATTTTTAGCACTTCTAAAAATATTCTAAGACCCAATACACTTAAACGTATATTATTATGTTCGAATAATCTTTCTGAGATTACCGAAATTGCCCATTATGTCCTTCTTACAAAACGACAGTTTGGGACTTTTAGGGGTTATTACACGCCCACCATGGGGCAACTTGCAGATCATCATCTAAAAAATCCTCCAACCATGACTGTCAACCTACCTACCGATACTGAGGAGCCATGCCTCGAAGACGACTCCCAAACTCAAGGAAACACAACCAAAAACCCGACTCTGAACCAACTCCAAGAGCTTGCCCAAAAAATGACCACCCTCCAAGATTACCTCGCCCATCAACGTCAGAAGACCGAAGCTCTGGCTGCCTTGTCCACCCAATCCAAAGCCGAGATCGCGCAACTAACTCATGAAAATGAGTCTCTTAAATCGTAGGTACAGTCGATGGCTTCTAGATCCAGACAAGCGCCCGTCCATAGCAGCGTCCAGACATGTCTTAACATGGACAACGTCGAGCTGACTCCCCCAAGCGTCCGACGTCCCAGATATGTTGATGGTACGTCTCGGACTCCTTTGGTCAATCCATTTTCGACTAATAATGTTACTTTCCCTATACCGATCGGGTCAGCAGGAGTCCGAATCGACGAACCACAAGTTACCAATCCCCTCGATATCCTGGCTCTCGTCCAGCAGACGCTCAGCCAGCATATGAAGGCGCTTGACGATCGCATCGCTAGAATTCCCAGAGTTCCGCAGCCGATCGAGAAGGAAGCATCGGACGGATACGAGGAATCCCCGTTCATCAAAGAAATCGCCAGAGTCGAGATCCCTAAGAAGTTCAACCTTCCTAGCATGACGACTTTCGACGGAACTAATAATCCAGACGATCATATCTCTCTCTATAAACAAAAATTAATGACTGCATCTGTTCCAAGGGAAAGCATCGAGGCTGTTGTTGGGCCTGGATTCTCCAGAGAAGACAGATCGAGAGGACCGAGCCCAAGCCCACTGCAAATCGGGAGAATGGAAGACGAGTTCAGAAGAGTCGACAAGGCTTCTCTGGTCGAGCGACACCCGACAAAACCTCTCCAGTCAAGAGTCATCCGACAAGATCGCGGAGATCTCGCCACGCATTTAATGCTCAGATCATGCAACATCTGCAACGTTCAAACACCTTAATTGCCAGTAATTCAACGGCGAAATCCTTGCCATTACACTCGGTATTGAAGATAAAAACATAAAAACGGTGCAACGGCCACAGGAGTAAAGGGACTTACCATATTTGGAACGACGAAGAAGATAAGATCAGGGAACTCACAACTACGCAAAACACACGCATTCTCACTTAGCAAACTCACCAGAATAGCACTCTCGCTCTCCATCTAGCTCTCCAAACGGATGCTTACGCCTGACCCCTGCCGGTCGCCACTCACAAGTCACCGGTCGAGTCCCACTCGATCTCTGATTTTATTACGATAAGTTGTATTGCGATCTAATCCGATTCACACGATATCTAATAAAATCATCTTGCTATTATATATTTATTTCTTGTTTACCTATTATTTGCTTGGTTTGGATTATTTCCCATCGTCCGATCGACTAGTTACCCCGTCTAAGGCGATTTAGGTCGTCCGATCTTTTCGCCCCAAAACAATTTGGCGCCCACCGTGGGGCAACTTGCTGATCACCTTTCCGGAATCTTCCAACCATGGCTATTGATCCCCCTATTGATAACCAAGAATCACGTTTCGAAGACGAAACCCAAACCACAGAAAACCCAATCGAAAATCCTACTCCAACCCAGTTCCAAGAACTCTCTCAAAAAATGGCCGCCCTTCAAGAGGAACTAGCCCAACAACGTCAGAAAACCGAAGCCCTAGCCGCTTTGTCAACCCAATTGGAAGCCGAGATCGCGCAACTAACCCGTGAGAACGAGTCTCTTAAGTCATAGGTACAATCAGTGGCCTCAGGATCTCGGAACGCGCCCGTCCACGGCGGCGCCCGAACGTGCCTCGACAAGGACAATATCGAGCCAATGCCCCCCAGCATACGACATCCCGGACACACTGAGGGTACGTCTCGAACTCCTTTCGCTAGGCCATTCTCGACTAACCATGTCACCTTTCCTACACCGATCGGGTCTGTTGGGGCCCGAATCGACGAAACACAGGTTGCCAATCCGCCAGATGTCATGGCCCTTTTTCAGCAAACGCTCGACCGACACATGAAGGCAATCGACGATCGTTTCAATAGGCTCCCAGGAGTCCCGCAACCGATCGAGAGAGAAGCGTCCGGCGGATTCAAAGAATCTCCGTTCGTCAAAGAAATCGCAAGGGTCGAGATCCCCAAGAAGTTCCATCTCCCCAACATGGCGACATTCGACGGCACCACCGATCCAGATGACCATATCTCTCTCTATAAACAAAAACTATTGGCTGCATCTGTTTCAAGGGAGAGTCGCGAGGCTGTCATGTGCAAAAGCTTTGGCACGACCCTCGCGGGCCCCGCACTAACTTGGTTTATGCGTTTGCCTCAGGGAACGATCACATCATTTGCGGATCTGGTCAACTCTTTTAAGAGCCAGTTCGCCAGCAGTCGGAAGCATGAGAAACAATCGAGTGACCTCTACCGAGTCACACAAAGGTACAATGAACCGCTCCGAAATTATCTTAACAGGTACAACAAAGAGAAAGTGGGAATCCCCCACTGTGACATCACAACGTCTATCAAAGCATTCCGACAAGGCTTGGTCAAAGACGGAAATCTCTACGATGAGATTACCAAGTATCCCTGCAAAAGTTTCGAAGATGTTCAGGCCAAAACTATGGCCGAGGTAAGGCTGGAAGAGGATTGTGAGTCGCGTAAAGCCTCGCGTAGACCCGATCCATCCGATCGCAAACATTCCTCCGACAATCGTCGGGACAGACGTCCACATCCCTATTCTCGTAATCGAAACGAAGCAAAATTGGTAAATTCTTTCCAAGACAGGTCACAAGAATGGAGAGACGGTTCTGTGTTGCCTCCTAGGGTCCAGTCTTATAACTTCAACGTTTTCGTGTTGGAGCTCGTCAAGAGTTTCGACAAGTATGGAAAAGACGTAAGATTTCCCCGAAAGAGCGACCGACCGGACGTCAAGAAGGACATGAGTCGATGGTGTGAATTCCACGGTGACCATGGTCATTCGACCGACGAGTGCATCGCCCTGCGAAAGGAGGTCGCTAGGCTGCTATCACAGGGGCTGTTACGCGACGTCATCTCGGAACGGGCAAAAGCCACCATAGAACGCCGAGATCAGGTAAAACAGAACAAACCCCCATCTCCTATCCATACGAAAGTTGTCAATACCATTTCAGGTGGATCCGACATATGCGGGAACACGTACTCCGCGGCTAAGCGACACGCCAAGGAAAGCAAAGGCGACAAACCCGAAGCATCGGAATTCAAACCAAGGAGGGCATCTAACCTTCCGACAGTCACATTCGACGAATCCGACTCCGACGGGTCGGATAGTCACCATGACGGTCTGGTAATCTCTTTGTCCATTGGTATTTGCTTAATCCGGAGAGTACTAATCGATACAGGAAGTTCGACAAACCTCTTGACCCTCGACGCTCTCAAAGAAATGGGTCTGACTGAGAATGACCTAATCAAGAAATCGACCCCACTGGTCGGGTTCAACGGTGAGGTTAAGCACACGACTGGCGAAATCATTCTGACCACATACGCTGGAGGAATCAACCGACAGGTTAAATTCTTAGTCCTAGACTGTCCGTCTCCCTACAATTGTATTCTTGGCAGGCCGTGGATACACGCTATGAAGGCAGTACCTTCAACATATCATCAAGTCATCAAATTCCCCACCGAGTGGGGAGTCCAAGAAATCAAAGGAGATCAAAGGACCGCAAAGGAATGCTATGTCGCTTCCATGAAGAACGCGGTCGAACACAAGATCGCATAGTAACCACAGATTGGCGAAGGACCTAGTCGATACGTTGAACCAGAAATGGAGAAACTCGACGAGATCGCACTAGACCCTTCAAAGCCAAACCAAACGGTAAGGGTCGGGTCGGACTTGGATGACTCGACCAGACAACAGCTTCTCGACTTTCTCAGGACCAATGCCGACTGTTTCGCATGGTCACATGAGGATATGGTCGGGATATCTCCCAACTTTATTACTCATAAATTAAATGTGGATCCATCTCATCCCCCTGTCAAGCAAAAATGCAGTAAATTCGCCCCCGAGCGAAACAAAATAATCAACAACGAAGTCAAAAGCTTATTGGAAACCAGAAAAATCAGGGAAGTCCACTACCCTGAATGGCTGGCCAACGTGGTCATGGTCCAGAAGAAGAACGACAAATGGAGAGTCTGCATCGACTTCATAGACCTCAACAAGGCTTGTCCCAAAGATTCATTTCCTCTACCTCACATCGACGCAATGGTCGACGCCACAGCAGGGCATGAAATGCTCACGTTCATGGACGCCTTCAGTGGCTACAATCAAATCCTTATGGATCCCGACGATCAAGAAAAAACAGCATTCACCACCAGTCAAGGTATCTATTGCTACAAAGTAATGCCCTTTGGTCTGAAAAATGCAGGGGCTACATACCAACGATTGGTCAACAAAATGTTCAAAGACCAAATCGGAGACACAATGGAAGTCTATATCGACGACATGTTGGTCAAGTCCAAAAAGAAAGAAGATCACATCGACCACCTACGCGACAGCTTCGAGGTACTCAAAAGGTACAATATGAAACTAAACCCTACTAAGTGCTCCTTCGGAGTATCGTCAGGGAAGTTCTTAGGATATATGGTGACACAAAGAGGAATAGAGGCCAGCCCGGAACAGATCAAGGCTCTCATCAACCTCCGATCCCCTCGATGCATCAAAGACGTATAGAAGCTCACAGGTCGGATAACAGCTCTGAACAAGTTCATCTCCAAATCATCCGACAAGTGCAAACCATTCCACGAAGCGCTCAAGAAAAATAAGTCCTGTCAATGGACGGAGGAACATGAAGCAGCATTTCAGAACCTCAAGGACTATCTAGCCAGTCCTATGTTACTAACCAAACCTAAAGGCGACGAGCCCTTATTTCTTTATCTTGCAGTGTTGGAATCGGCCGTAAGCGGTGTACTGGTCAGAGAAGAAGATGGAAAATAGTCGCCAATATACTATGTCAGTCGGACGCTATTATCAGCCGAAACGAGGTATTCGTCACTTGAAAAACTCGTATTATCATTAGTAATGGCTTCGAACAAGCTCAAACCATACTTTGAATCCCATACTATCACTGTGCGCACTAATCATCCCATGAGGGCTATCATGAGGAAACCCGAGTTCACAGGAAGAATGACAAAATGGGCCATACACCTCTTTGGTTACGACATCGAGTACGAGCCGAGGACAGCGATCAAGTCGCAAGCATTAGCCGACTTTGTGGCCGATTTCAGTCCGACCCTAGAGCAAGAAGCCGCAAAAGAAGCAAATCAACTACTCGCGACAGACGAGACAGGTACATGGGAGCTCCACACAGATGGGGCATCGAACGCTAGAGGATCGGGGCTTGGGGTCGTACTGAAATCGCCACAGGGGGACAAGATAGCCCAGGCTGTCAGATGTGAGTGGGATGCGACTAACAACGAGGCTGAGTACGAAGCACTCATATTCGGACTCATCTTGGCTCGCGATCTGGGAGTCCAAGAGATCGAAGTCGTTTACGACTCCTTACTGGTCGTAAACCAAATACAGGGATCGTACAATGCCAAAGACACCAGAATGATAGCCTACCTGGAGGTAGCCAAGAAACTGATCGGACAATTCCAAACATTCAACATCCGACAGGTGCCCAGGGATCTTAACTCCCAAGCCGACGCGCTCGCCAATCTGGGATCCGTCCTAGACCCAAAAGAATTTCCACACATACCATTGGCCCACGTTATGACGCCGGCCGTCCCAAATACATCCGTCGAGTTGACAACACCACTTGAAGAACTCGTCGCCATGGAGATAGGCGATCAACCAGAAGAAGACATCGTCGACACCAATGACGACTGGATGCTACCTTACATCAAGTGGCTAAAAGATGGTATTTTACCAGACGACAAGACAGAAGCAAAAAAGCTTAAGGTACAAGCACTCTCTTACAATATTATTGACGACATCTTGTACAAAAGATCTGTTACAGGGCTACTCCTACGATGCCTTAAGACTCCAGAAGTCGGACGTATCTTACAATCATTACACGAAGGAGAGTGTGGCAACCACACCGGCGGACGAAGCCTCTCGGGAAAGGCCCTACGAAATGGGTACTATTGGCCAACGATGAACAAAGACGCCATGGAGTACACCAAGAGGTGCGACGCCTGTCAGCGGCACGCACCCGTACGTCATCAACCATCGGAGCTCCTCCATCCGACCCTAGCTCCATGGCCCTTTATGAGATGGGGAATGGACATCGTCGGAAAGCTCCCTCCCGCGTCAGGTCAAAGAGTCTTCTTCCTCGCTATGACAGACTACTTCTCTAAATGGATCGAAGCCGAAGCCTACAGAGAGGTAAAAGATCAACACGTCATTTCATTCATAAAACGCAACATCTTGTGCAGATTTGGCGTCCCATCCGAAATCGTGTGCGACAACGGCTCCCAATTCATCAGTCATAAGACTCGAACCTTTTGCGACCAATGGAACATCAAATTGGTTATATCTACACCTCGGTATCCGCAATCCAACGGACAGGCCGAATCCAGCAACAAGATCATTATCAACAACCTCAAGAAACGCCTCACAGGGGCTAAAGGCAAATGGGCAGACGAGCTCCCACTCATTCTCTGGTCCGACAGGACCACTCCAAAGAATGCGACTGGGAAATCGCCTTTCTCTCTCATCTACGGGAGCGAAGCAGCCATCCCAGTTGAGCTACTGGTTCCGACCGCTCGCTGCAACCTCCAAACAAACGAACAAAACGACATCGAACTAGCACATAATCTCGACACTGTGGACGAAATCAGGGAGAAAGCTCGAATCAGAATGGTCAAGTTCCAACAACAAGTCGCAAGGAGCTACAACAAGAACGTCTGGATCAAGGCATTCAAGGTCGGAGACTGGGTCCTAAGGAAGACATTCCAGAACACCAAGAACCCATCCGACGGAAAGCTAGCACCACAATGGGAAGGACCTTACTTGATCACCGAAGTGGTCGGACAAGGAGCATATCAACTAGAAGACAAAGACGGACAACCAATCCCGAGGAGTTGGAACGCAGCACATCTTAAGCTCTACCATTTCTGAACCAATAAGGTAAAAACATCACATAAAACTCTATGCATCGCATACATATCGCATGTTATCGCATGTACATTTCCACCTGTCGCATACATATCGCATGTTATCGCATGTACATTGCCACCTGTCGTATACATATCGCATGTACATTGCCATCTGTCGCATACATATCGCACGTTATCGCATGTACTTTGCCATCTATCGCATATGTATCGCATGCTATCGCATATACATCGCCACTTTCCTTTATATATCATTGCCTTGACACCAAGCGAGGACTTCCTCCTTACAAAAATACAAATGCAGAACAACATTTACATTGGACCCAGTCGTCCGCAAATGGATCCTGTCATCCGCATATAGCGCTTACATTACACGATCGATCGAATTACGGGGAGATGACAACACAGGCACGTCGGCACACCGCCTGCCTTATACAAAACATAAGGTACAACACCTTATTACATTCACGCAATTAAACATAAGGAACAAACACCTTATTATATATTGCTTACCTCCCCGGCATAACGTCATGACTAACACATACACAAACACATCGCAGGCCTGCTCTACATACATACATACGGTGAAACCCCACTCGACGGAGCGCACGGGCGAAACCGACATACACGACATACTAAACGTTGTCGACAACTTGCTATCTATCGCAAACATGTACGAAACACGCTAGTATACAATTCTATGTGTAAAAACACATTTTTGCATCGAAATAAGAAGCATTTTCTATAAATACGCGACCCGCGATGGTGGACGGGTCGCCAAACCATAATTGTCTACCTACACATCTGTAGGACTTCATTAAATAGAAACATCTTGCGACCCGCGATGGTGGACGGGTCGCCAAAACATACAGACACCAAATGTTTAAAAACCCAACACAAAGGGGACAAATAAGTCAAGCATCAGACACACCAACATTATCTTCGACGGGGGCTGGCTCCAATGGGGCTGTCTTGTCGGCCGGCTTGGCATCGTCAGAATGAGCTTCGTCCTCATCGACACCTTCATCCACCGCCTCCTCTTCGACGCCAGCTAAGCAGAACAACTCTTGACCAGGGTCGCCTTTTGGGAACATGGAGTCCAAAGTCTCCCTCTCCGCCTTCAGGTCCCAGAGCTCATGCTTGCCCTCATTGAATTCTTCAATCATCTCAATGCGCGACTTCACAACATAGAAGGCCCCCACATCGCCAGCAATCTGACCGTCGGCAATCCTAGCTCGCTTCACTTCCTCCTCAATGCTTGCCCTGCACTCCTCAAACTCCCTCTGACATGCAGACAACTCCCCTTGGCAGCTCTTCAGCTCCCTGGTGAGACGACGCTCTGTCTCTCGACAGCGACTCTCAGCTCCCTCCAGCTTGGTCCTTAAAGAGGCGAGGTCGGACTCTGACCTAGCAGCCCTGTCCTCAGCCTTAACAAGCATTGCTTGGACACCGGAATAAGCTCCCAAGAAATACTGAAAAGCCTGACAAAAAGGCATACGACAACGCAAATACACAACTCAGAAAGCGAAGTCGAAACAAAAGAAATACAAAAACGCACAAGACAAGGGCCAACGTACCCTCCACGCGGAACTGCCTGCTTCGCCAATGCAGTCCAGGGGAGAAACATCCTTAACCTCCGACTTCAAAGTCGGATCTTGAGCACGGAAGAGATCAACGATCGATGGCCCAACGACACCAATCTTGTCAACCCCCTCGGCAGTCACACCTTTCTTCTTAGGGATGTCCTCCACCTTAGCATCGTCGGAACGAGCGCTCATTTTTCTCTTAGAGCCAGGTTTCGTCGCAGTCGACAGGTCAGTCAGGACCGGCTTACTCGACGCCGCTTTAGCTGCAGCTTTCCTTTGCTCGATCAAACCTTTTCCAGACGCCACTCTCAGTCGAGCACTCGACCGACCACCAGGGGAACCTGACACGACAGAGCATCAAAAAGGGAGAAATCCTAAAATACACGACAAAGCGAAAAACAACAAAAAGGTTCCTAAAGCCGAAAGTCTACCTTTTGCACGGGATGGAAACATTCGACATATCTTCCTGTGGGGGAGGAGTTGGCGCCAGCAAATTGACGTTGACGAATTTCCCCTCAGACGCGGGAACTTCAAGCACAATCTTTGACAAAGCCTCCGATTGGCTGATAACTTCCAATTCCTCCGGTTCAGGGACTACAAAAAGGGAAAGTTAAAAACAGAGTGTTAAAAACGCATAAACGCGTGAAAGAGAAAACAAAGTACATACTGTCGATCCGCCACTCCGACAACAGAAAAGGACATTCTCCTTCCTTCTCCAGAGAAGATCGTTTGACAAAAAAGTATTTCAACCCCCATCCACGGTCGTTCACATCGGGAGTTTGCACCAAAGGCTTCCGACCTCGTCAGGCACGCAGTTGCACACGGGAAGAACTCTTCGACCCGATGAAGTAATTATACCACAAGGCGTCAAAATCAAAACCAGCACCAGTTTGCTCATTCACTAAGTCTAAAACCCTAAGGACTCTCCAAGCTTGAGGCATCACTTGACACGGCGCTAACGCTAAGGTAGCTAGAAAATCTCTAACAAGAGGAGAGAATGGGAACTTATGCCCTATCCTAAACGGGTACACATAGAAGCAAATCCACCCTTCGTAGCGCGCGTCGTCCCTCTCGTCCGGCTCAGGCAGCGTAGTAATCGTCTCTGGAGGAAAGCCCCCGACTTCGAGGACTTGGACCAGGTCTGCCTCCGACAAATTGCTAACCAGCGCGTCCGACTCCGTTAGGAGGAAATGAGGAGAAGTATCGCCCTCTCCGGCATCGGAAAGAGTCTTCGACGACTCAGAAGCCTCGAGAGAGACCATGTCGAGAATAGAGAGGGGAGGAAATCGGAGAGCTATGGCTAAGAAAATCAGAAAGCAAAATGGCAAGAGAGACCGAAAGGCTTACCAGAAACTTGCAAAGGAAGGAGATGAAGACTAATCGCTCCCCCTGCTCAGAATTTATAGAAGGAAATCATGATCTACAGAAGACGTCGCATCGTGCCCTAATCGCGCGCCACGTCGACTTGTGCAACCGTGCCAAAAAGGACGGTGAAGATCGTGTCCAAGGAAGTTGCCATGGATCCCGGTCTACTTGCCTAAACCGTATGCCCATAGCAACTTGGGGCTATTGTTGGGCCTAGATTCTCCAGAGAAGACAGATCGAGAGGACCGAGCCCAAGCCTACTGTAAATCGGGAGAATGGAAGACGAGTTCAGAAGAGTCGACAAGGCTTCTCTGGTCGAGCAACACCCGACAAAACCTCTCCAGTCAAGAGTCATCCGACAAGATCGCGGAGATCTCACCACACATTTAATGCTCAGATCATGCAACATCTGCAACGTTCAAACACCTTAATTGCCAGTAATTCAATGGCGAAATCCTTGCCATTACACTCGGTATTGAAGATAAAAACATAAAAACGGTGCAACGGCCACAGGAGTAAAGGGACTTACCATATTTGGAACGACGAAGAAGATAAGATCAGGGAACTCACAACTACGCAAAACACACGCATTCTCACTTAGCAAACTCATCAGAATAGCACTCTCGCTCTCCATCTAGCTCTCCAAACGACTGCCTACACCTGACCCCTGCCGGTCGCCACTCACAAGTCACCGGTCGAGTCCCACTCGATCTCTGATTTTATTACGATAAGTTGTATTGCGATCTAATCCGATTCACACGATATCTAATAAAATCATCTTGCTATTATATATTTATTTCTTGTTTACCTATTATTTGCTTGGTTTGGATTATTTCCCATCGTCCGATCGACTAGTTACCCCGTCTAAGGCAATTTAGGTCGTCCGATCTTTTCGCCCCAAAACAGTTGTCATGTGCAAAAGCTTTGGCACTACCCTCGCGGGTCCCATACTAACTTGGTTTATGCGTCTGCCTCAGGGCACGATCGCCTCGTTTGCAGATCTGGTCAATTCCTTTAAGGTCCAGTTCGTCAGCAGTCGGAGGCTCGAGAGACAATCAAGCGATCTATATCGAATCACCCAAAAATATAATGAACCTCTCCGAAGTTATCTTAACAGGTACAACAAGGAAAAGGTCGCGATCCCCCATTGCGATGTCACCACCTCCATCGAAGCCTTCAGACAAGGTTTGATCAAAGATAGCAACCTCTATAACGAGATCACCAAGTACCCGTGCAGAAGCTTCGAAGACGTCCAAGCCAAGACCATGGTTGAGGTACATTTAGAAGAAGATCGCAAGTCGCGAAAGGCATCCCATGGACCCGATCATTCCGATCGCAAATCCTCTTTTGACAGTCGCCGAGACATACGCCATCATCCATACCCTCGTGGTCGGAGCGAGCAAAGTCAGGTAAACTTCTTGCAGGACAGGTCTCAAGACTAGAAAAACGGTCCGACGCTGCCTCCCAGGGTTCAATCTTACAACTTCAATGTTTTCGTGTCGGAGCTCGTCAAGAGTTTCGACAAATATGGGAAAGAAGTAAGATGGCCCCGAAAGAGCGACCGACCAGACGTCAAGAAGGACATGAGCAGATGGTGCGAATTCCATGGTGACCACGGTCACTCGATGGACGAATGCATCGCATTGTGCAAAGCGGTCGCTAGGTTGCTTGCACAAGGCCTCTTACGCGACGTAATCTCGGAACGAGCCAAAGCCACCATGGAACGACGAGACCAGGTAAAGCCCGATAAACCCCCATCTCCTGTCCATACAAAAATTATCAATACTATTTCAGGAGGCTCAGACGTATGTGGAAACACGTACTCCGTAGCAAAAAGACATGCGAGAAAAGCAAAGGCAACAAGCCCGAGGTACCAGAGTTCAGACGACCCAAGGTCTCTAACCTCCCAACGGTCACATTCGACGAATCCGACGTTGACGAGTCGGAAAACCATCATGACGGCCTGGTAATCTTTTTGTCTATTGGAAACTGTTTGATACGTAGAGTACTAATCGATACAGGAAGTTTGACCAACCTCCTGACCTTCGACGCCCTCAAAGGGATGGGTCTGGGTGAAGATTACCTTGTCAAGAAATCGACTCCACTAGTTGGGTTCAACGGCGAAGTCAAACACACTATTGGCGAAATCGTTCTTACGACATATCCCAGAGGAATAAACCAACAGGTAAAATTCCTAGTCTTGGACTGTCCGTCTCCCTACAACTGTATTTTTGGCAGGCCTTGGATACACACGATGAAGGCGATACCCTCAACGTACCATCACACCATCAAGTTCCCAACCAAATGGGGAGTTCAAGAGATCAGAGGCGACCAAAAGATGGCCAAGGAATGCTATGTCGCCTCCATGAAAAGCGCGGTCGAACCAAAGATCGCATAGCAATTACAGCTCAGTGAAGGATCCAGTCGATACGTCGAGCCAGAGATGGAAAAACTCAACGAGATTGCACTAGATCCTTCAAAGCCAAACCAAACGATAAGGGTCGGGTCGGACCTGGACGACTCGACCAGGCAACGAATATTGGACTCCCTTCAGTCTAATGCTGACTGCTTCGCATGGTCACATGAAGACATTGTCGGGATATCTCCAAACATTATTACTCATAAATTAAACGTAGATCCATCTCACCCTCCTGTGAAGCAAAAGCGCAGGAAATTCGCCCCCGAGCGGAATAAGATCATGGACGACGAAGTCAGGAGCCTTCTAGAAACAGGAAAGATAAGAGAAGTCGACTACCCCGATTGGCTAGCCAACGTGGTTGTGGTTCAAAAGAAAAACGGCAAGTGGAGAGTCTGCATCGACTTCACCGACCTTAACAAAGCATGTCCCAAGGACTCCTTCCCAATCCCCCATATCGATGCCATGGTCGACGCGACAACAGGACACGAAATGCTATTCTTCATGAATGCGTTCAGTGGATACAATTAGATCCTCATGGAACCAAAAGACCAAGAAAAAACGGCGTTCGTCACAAGTCAAGGTATTTATTGTTACAAAGTGATGCCCTTCGGACTAAAAAATGCAGGGGCTACTTATCAACGACTAGTCAACAAGATGTTCAAAGACCAGATTGGGGACAAAATGGAAGTCTACATAGATGACATGCTGGTCAAGTCGAAAAAGAAGAAGGATCACGTCGATCACCTCCGCGACGGCTTTGAGGTACTGAAAAGATATAATATGAAACTAAATCCTATGAAATGTGATAGGTGCCATTTCATGCACCTTAACTAGTGATTATTAACATGATTTAGATGGAGTTTCGGTATAGATTTAGGCTAAGTCTGTAATCCAGAAGAAGGGTTGAGAAGTGAAGATATCATAGGATTTACAGCTTAATGAAGGATGGAGAAGATGAAGGAGAAGATCTGCTTAAGACTCATGGAGGAAGGTTACCATCACTTGGTAGTACAGAAGAGCAGAAGATGAAGACTTGAAGAAGCTGTACTTTGCCGCCCCGTGCCAAAAGCCACCGCGACCCGGCTGTGGATATCAGAGAAGGCAAATGAGCGTAGCCGCCACCCCGCGGTGGAACTCACCGCCCTGCGGTGGACACGTAGACGCCTCGCGGCCAGCGGAGATTCGTTTCCTATTTTGCATTTTCGGATCTCCTATTTTTATTATTTTATTTCCTTTATTATTATTGTTAGGTTTAGCTTATTTTCCTTTGCCTATTTAAGATCCTTTCCAGGTCTTAGATAGGGGACTCTCGTTTCTTTCTATCTCTAGGTTTTTAGCCAATGAAGAACTAAACGCGTTTGTTTCGCTAGATGATTGAAGCATTGCAATGTATTGGTTGTGAGATTTCTATTCCTTGTTCTATATCTTATTAAGTTGGTTTAATTCTCTTGAGCATATTGTCTATTGGTTTGTATTGATTTATCTAGAGTAGCTAACTAGGTTTATCGATATTTATCATAGTGCTAGGATTTTGCATATAGCGGAATGCGAGTGCATTTCTAGTAGCAAACACAATTGTTACATATAGTGGAATACGAGTGTGCAATTGTGAGAGAGAGTTATTTGCATGTTAAGTAGTAAAGTTTTCTTCTATTTGCATGTATTCTATATCCTTGTTTGAATGCTATTGCTTTATTGATAGTAAGGTTTTCTTCTATTGATATTGTGGTAAGTGTTGCCAACAACTGTCTGAATTGGTAGTGAATTACGATCAGGATGGGAACAACTATAAGGTTGTGAAAAGAACTTGGAACAATAGTTTTCAGTGATCAACCAGTTTTATCTGCAGTGTGGATATTTGTCTAGTGGAATACTTCCACACATCATACTTATTCTTTCTCTAAAAGCTTGCATCATTGTTCCTCTGCGATCATACAAAACCCCCCGTGTTACTTGTCAGTCACACGTCTTTTGCATACAGATAACCGACTCCCTGTGGGATCGACCCTGACTTGCTTGCTATACTCTTTAGTAGGTGAATTAGGATTTCTTTGACAGGAAAACGACACCGGTTTCTGACCCTGTCAAATTTGGCACCGTTGCCGGGGAGTCAAATACTCTGTTTGTGATTATTTGTGATTGACTGCGGTGTGGATCTATCTTATGGTCTGCACCTTTGCTACTGATTCACTACGTGTTGAAGTTGATACAGAGACAGGTACGAATGGCTCAGACACTCCGACAGCTGACTGCGCCAGATCTGATACAGCAGCCATTGGCTGTAATCATTCCACCCCTTGCGGATGGTGTGATATTTGAGCTCAGAACAGGAGTGATACGGTTGCTCCCAAGATACCATGGACGAAGTGGAGAGGACCCCATCCAACACTTGGGTAAATTCCACAACGTCATTATGAGCATTAAACCAGCTAACGTCACTGAAGATCAAATTAAAATGAGAGCCTTCGGGTTCACTCTTAAGGACGATGCTGAAGACTGGTACTATCATTTGCCTGGCGGAAGCATAGATTCATGGGCTAAGCTACATAAGGCATTCCTCGCACAATACTTCCCAACCAAGATGGCGAATGCCTTGAAAAGGGCGATTGCCAGTATTGAACAAGGAGAGGAGGAGACCCTTTTTGACTATTGTGAGCGGTTCAAATGGCTTTGTTCTAGTTGCCCGTTCCATGGTTTCGACTATATGTAACAGCTCTAGTACTCTATGTTTACAATGGGCTGCTGGATGATGAAAGAAGAATCATAGATGCTACTTGTGGTGGTAGTATCTTGAATATTACCCCAGATGCAGCCATGATTAGACTTCATGATATGGCTGAGAGCACAAGGGATTTCGATGAAGCCCCAAAGACCAGAGGAGTTAATGCTGTCAACTCCAATGATGCACATTTATTGCAAGAAATTGCTTCATTGAAAGACATAATTGCGAAGATGGGTAAACAAGAAGCACCTCAACAGCACAATGTTTGTGGAATTTGCGTTGATCCATTTCACAACACCAATGCTTGTCCCCAACTTCAGGATGCCACTACTGCTGAAGTATACGCTGCTGGAGGTTACGGACCTATTAGACCTCGACATGATCAACAACAGCTACAACAACCACCATAACCTCACTTTGATGGGCTACCAGTTGCTCCCCAAGCTAGTAGCTCCCCTTCAACTAACGACTTGCTCACGGCCTTAACAATGCACTTCATAACTCATGTGCAAACAACTAAGGCAAGCATCAAGAGCATGGAAAAGAAAGTGGGTCAGTTAACAGATGTGGTCACTAGGTTGGACAAAAGGGTCTCGCAAGAAAGTATAAGTGCTGTGACCCTCCGAAGTGGCAAGCAATTGCAAGTCGCTCCTACTGCTGAAAAGGATGACAAAGCTGAAATTGAAGATGGGCGAATCTTACCGCCCCGCGGTGCTTCCGACCGCGACCCGACGCAAACTCTCAGTTCTCCTGAGTTACCACCGCCGCCCCGCGGCCAAGTACACCGCCCCGCGGTGAAACCACCGCCCCGCGGTGAAAGCCCAGATCTGGATTTTGATCATGACGAAGAAGAGGACCCCTATGTTCGTCCAAATTTTCCTCCTCTTGGTTCTGAAAAGCCCCCTGCCCCCTTTCCGGAGGCACTAAAGGAAAGGAGAATAATCGACGACAAGGATCTCTTCGACACCTTCAGTAAGTGTGAGGTAAACATCCCCCTCCTTAAGCTTGTAAAGAGTGTACCTAGGTACGCTAAGTTTTTAAAGGAGCTATGCACCATCAAGAGAAATTAGAAGCTGAAGGGAAAGGAAAAAGTCAAGGTCAGCGAACGCGTATCCGCTGTATTCAAGAGGTGTATGCCAAAGAGGTGCGGCGATCCAGGTATGTGGAGCATTCCTTGTATTATTGGTGACACTAAATTTGAAAGAGCTATGCTTGATCTTGGTGCCTCCATTAATGTTTTGCCATATTCCCTCTATGAATCTCTTAGACTTGGACCTCTGCAGAAAACAGGAATTGTAATTCAATTAGCTGATAGGTCTAGTGTCTATCCTAGAGGAGTAGTAGAGGATGTTCTTGTTATGGTTGATAAATTGATATTCCCTGCAGATTTTTATGTCTTAGATATGGATACAGATACAAAGGTGACTCCTATACTGTTAGGTAGACCATTTTTGAAAACTGCTAAGACTAAACTTGATTTGCAAAGTGGGACACTTTCTATGGAATTCGATGGGGAGAAGGTGGAATATAACATATATGAAGCTATGAAACACCCCAATGAAGACCATTCTTTATGCTCCATTGATGTGATTGATTCTATTGCGCAAGATATATTTAATATATCTGGTCCTGATGAGTTGATGTCCATTGTTGAGAATAATTTGGATTTGTCCCATAAGGAATAGTCTTTACCAACTAACATGCAGGAAATCATAGCTCAGATGGATGCATATGGTAAGTTTCCTATAGATCCTTTGGGCGTTGGCGTCAATTTACTAAACCCGAGCGAAAAGCTTGTTCCCTCTGTTGTACAGGCTCCCGAGATTGAATTGAAGCCGTTGCCGGATCACCTCAAGTACGCCTTTCTTGGAGCCAATGACACTCTGCCAGTCATTGTGTCTAATAAGCTTTCTGAAGACCAAGAAATGAAGCTATTAGGCGTGTTCAGGGAGTACAAGACTGCGCTCGGATGGACCATTACAGACATAAAAGGGATAAGTCCCTCGACTTGTATGCATAGGATTCTACTTGAAGATGGAGCCAAACCATCTAGGCAGCCACAGAGAAGACTCAATCCTCCAATGATGGAAGTGGTCAAGAAGGAGGTGCTGAAACTCCTTAAAGTTGATATGATCTTCCCTATTTCCGATAGCCAATGGGTAAGTCCAACTCAGGTTGTCCCTAAGAAAGGAGGTATCACTATAGTAGAGAATCAACAAGGGGATTTGGTTCCTACAAGGACCACTACAGGATGGAGGGTGTACATTGACTACCGTAAGCTGAATGCGGTAACTCGAAAAGACCATTTTCCCTTACCTTTTATTGATCAAATGCTAGAACGCCTTGCTGGGCGCCCCTATTACTATTTTCTCGATGGGTATTCAGGATACTTTCAGGTGGCTATAGCGCCAGAGGACCAGGAGAAAACCACCTTTACATGCCCCTTTGGCACCTTTGCATACCGCAGAATGCCATTCGGTTTGTGTAACGCACCCGGTACATTTCAACGATGTATGGTTAGTATCTTCTCTGAATATGTTGAGAAATTTATTGAGGTATTCATGGATGACTTCACATTGCATGGGACTAGCTTTGATTCATGTTTGAACCATTTGGCACTTGGACTTAAAAAATGTGTTGAAACCAATTTGGTTTTGAATTTTGAAAAGTGTCATTTCATGGTAGAACAAGGTATAGTACTTGGTCATATTGTTTCTGCTAGGGATATTGAGGTCGATAAGGCGAAGATTGATGTGATTCAGTCTTTGCCTTATCCTACTAATGTGCGTGAAGTGCGCTCCTTTTTAGGTCATGCAGGTTTTTACCGAAGGTTTATCAAGGACTTCTCTAAGATCTCTTCACCTCTATGCGAGCTACTGAAGAAGGAGGTGACCTATAATTTCACCGACGAGTGCAAGAAGGCGTTTGATTGCTTGAGAGAACGCCTAACAAGTGCACCTATCATTCAGGCACCTGACTGGTCTCGCCCATTTGAGATCATGTGCGATGCCAGTGACTATGCGGTTTGAACGGTTCTAGGCCAGAAAATGGGACGTGCCTCCCATGTAATTCATTATGCCTCACTGACTCTAAATGGAGCTCAGAGGAACTACTCCACCACTGAGAAGGAAATGTTGGAAGTTGTGTTTGCCTTGGAAAAATTTAGGCAGTATCTCTTGGGAGTAAAGGTGATCATCTACACAGATCATGCTGCCCTTCGTTACCTAATGACGAAGAAGGAAGCAAAGCCAAGATTAATCCGATGGGTTCTCCTACTCACTGAATTTGATGTTGAGATACGACATAAAGAGGGAGCGGAGAACCTAGTAGCTGATCACTTCAGTAGGCTTGTACATGAAGAAGATAAGCCCGGAGTGTAGAGCCCCATTTACGGAACTTTTCCAGATGACACACTCTTTATGATCAAAGGAACTTCGGGTAACTCCTACCGCCCCGCGGTCTGCACTACCGCGACCCGGCGGTCTGTAGAAATTGTGGAACTGGAGACTCCACCGCCCCGCGGCGACACCTACCGCGACCCAGAGGCATGTTCAACTGAGAGCCAGCAAAACTCACCGCTGCCCGCGGTGACATCACCGCCCCGCGGCAACATCTCCGGACTCACACTTTGCTCTGTAAGTACTTATGTACCCTCTCTTCACATAGCCGAAGCCGTCTTCAGGCTCCGTTCTTTTAGACCATGGTACGCAGATATCGTGAACTATTTGGTTCGAGAGGCATTACCCCCGGATTACACTAGAGCTCAAAAGGAGAAGGTACGAAGAGAAGCCCGTCACTATGTTTGGGATGATCCTTACCTATGGAAACATTGTGTCGATCAGGTAGTACGCCGATGTCTTCCGGATAATGAGGTACAATATGTCCTTAACTTTTGTCATTCTCAAGCATGTGGGGGTCATTTTGGGGCAAATAAGATTGCTAGGAAAGTATTGGATGCAGGATTTTATTGGCCACACATCTTTCGGGATGCTTACGTCTTTTGTAAATCTTGTGACCGATGCCAAAGGATTGGAAATATCTTCAAGAGGAATGAGATGCCGCAATCATCATTAATCTTTTGCGAGGTCTTTGATGTTTGGGGTATTGACTTTATGGGACCCTTTCCTAGCTCTCATGGGAATCTCTATATATTACTTGCAGTGGACTACGTTTCCAAGTGGGTGGAAGCAAAGGCCACCAGGACTGATGATTCTAAAGTTGTGGCAGGTTTTCTTAAGGAGAACATTTTCTCAAGATTTGGAATACCCAAAGCTTTAATTAGTGATCGGGGAACCCATTTCTGCAACAAGACAGTGACTGCCCTGCTGAAGAAGTATCACGTCACCCAAAGAGTCTCCATAGCCTATCATCCTCAAACTAATGGGCAAGCCGAAGTTTCCAATAGAGAGATTAAATCTATCTTGGAGAAAACGGTTGCAGCTAATCGAAAGGATTGGAGTTCTAAACTTAATGATGCACTGTGGGCATACCGAACAGCTTTCAAAACTCCAATAGGAATGTCCCATTTCCGGTTAGTATTCGGAAAAGCATGCCACCTCCATGTAGAGTTTGAACATAAAGCATGGTGGGCAATAAAGAAATGCAACATGCAATTGGATGAAGTGGGAGATTTCCGGAAGCTGCAGCTGCAAGAACTAGAGGAGTTATGCCTTGAGTCATATGAGAACTCTGTTAGTTATAAGGCGAAAACCAAGCAATGGCATGACAAGCACATCTTGAGAAGAGATTTCAAGCCAGGGGATAAGGTCCTTCTATTTCAATCTCGGCTTAAGCTTTTTGCTGGGCAGCTGAAATCTAAGTGGACAAGTCCTTATGTAATTGCTTAAGTATACCCCCATGGCGCCATTGGCTTGCTTGACCACAAGACGCACAAAGTTTTCAAAGTGAATGGCCAAAGATTGAAGCCTTACCATGAAGGTTTCAACCCAAACCAGCTTGATGAAGTGAGTTTTGAGGTCCTTGAAGCTGAAAAACGATAGACCATAGCCTACGTCGAGCCAACGACGTTAACCAAGGCGCTTATCGGGAGGCAACCCGAGGTATTTTTCTTTTCTTTTCTTTTGATTTTTCTTTCCTTAGACCTTTTTCGTAGTTCTTTTGCTTTGTTTCGTTCACCTGCTACTAACGTTTCAGGTACGAAAGTAAATGAAGGCGAGTTTATTTTTCCAGGAAATCCATCACCACCCCACGGTGAACCACACCGCCCCGCGGTGAAGTCTGGGTACTTTTACTCAACTCTGATTTCAAAATAAAGGGCCCTGAAAAAAAAATGTTTTGTTTTCAAAATCATTTTCTAAGTTAGATATGAAGGATTTGACGGTGTTATTTGGATCGCCCCGCGGTCCGGTACTTGGTATTCACCCCATTACTCTCCCATGAACTCAAATAAAAACCCATTAAACACTTCCCGCCAAACCCTAACCTCCTCACCCTCTTCTTTCTCTCTTTTTTACCGCGCCGCGGCCCCTTTCTCCTCTCAAGCCCTCACCCAAAATCTCACAAATCCCTGCCTTTCCCTTGTTCTAAGCTAGATTGTGGAGATCCTTGAACCCAATCTCAGTTTCCCATAACCAAGCCGCCACATTGCACCCGTCTGACCGCTCCGCGGTGTTTATAGGAGGAAGGGAGGTATTGTGAGGCTTTGGAAGAGTAATTGGAGGGACGTTGAGCCTTATCTAGGCTCATTGGAAGTTGAGGTAGTACAGATCGCACAGTCGCCGCCTCGCTTTGGAGCTCCACCGCCTCGCGCGACTCAGAAATTTCTTTTGATTCGGAGAAAAAGATTGAACAGTCCACCGCCCCGCGTCAGTCCACACCGCGACCCGGCGGAAGCTTTCAGTAGAAAAACCTGGTTCTCACCACCGCCCCGCGGCAAGACCCTGGTGAATGTCTGTCTTTGGTTTGTAAGTCGTCTTTGCCCAGCTCTTTGATTCCAACGCATTCACATACTTTAATTATGCCAAGAGCTAGGAAGGTTGGTATGAATGTGGAGGAGAATGAGGCCTATAATGTGGTTGCGGAGAGAGCTGTGCTCCCGTCTTGATTCTTTGATAGAGGGACATTGGCCCAATTGGGAATGTTGGAGATGGTCCAGTTGTGTTTGGATAGGTTAGGGTTGAGTAATTTTCTTGACAAGTGTGCCCCTGTTTTTCCCGAGCTCTGTTATCAATTTATTGCCACTATGATAAGATATACAGATAGACGTATTATTAATGGTGAGGTGCGCAAGGTGCTTGCTGGCATACAGTTTAAGTATGAGGGATGAGCCTATGAGATGCCGGTGGAGGAAGTCAGGGAGGTGTTGGGAGTGACTAGACCACCTACGGCTTGGTGGAAGAAGGGATCTGACGAGACGGAAATTAATGAGTTCTGGACTACTGCTATAGGAATGCCTGATTTTCAGAAAGGTAGGGCGTCTAGTAACAAACTAGTACACCCTTGTCTGCGCTTAGTTCATAGAGTGCTGGTGCGAGCGTTTTGTGGGAGTGGGGAAGATAGGAAGGTTTCTCTGAGACACCTTGGTTTGCTTCTTCCGATGCTTGACCCTTTGGATGAGGAGACTCCATGTTGGGTTCTAGTGTGGGCTCACAACCTTACGAGGATTCATGATGGTGAGGTGCGTGACATTGTGTAGGGTAGTCTGATCACCTTGGTTGCTGCTGTCAGGATTCAGACTGACACTATTCCTCAACCGATCATGCATGTTCGCTACGATATTCCATTTCTGCGACGGTGTGGTATGTTGAGCAACTCCCAGGAGCAATTCATTTGGTGTTCTTTTGGAGGTCATATGCTGCGTCTTCCTCGTCATTTTACCTATCCGTGGGATTTCACACAGTGGTTCATTCCTTCTGACGCTGAGGTCATTCGTCCCGTCTCTGAGGGTCGATTCCAAGCTGCTGTTCCTATGGATATTGATCCTCCTGCGTATACTGCTGCTTCTTCTTCTGCATCTACTTCTGAGGTTCCTTGGGATGAGGTGTTTGCTCGTTTTGATGCTTTCACGCTGGGTCAACACGTTACAAATGAGGGGATGCTGACTCGCATGCAGACTTTGCAGACTGATATTGAGAGTGATATTACGAGCCGGTTGAGTTCAGTTGAGACGTCCATGCAGGAGCACTATTTTGGGCGGTACCCATATCCGCCAGGCTATCCACCATATCCACCCTACCAGTGAGTTTATTTTCTCTTTCCCCCTATTTAGTTATGTCTTCTTTTCTACATTGAGGACAATGTGTGATTCAAGTGTGGGGGAGGGATTTAGACTTGTTGCCTATCATAGTTAGTATACATAGTTTTTTTATGCATTTCAATTTTGCATCTCAGATTCGAGCTTTTTATTTTCTAAAAAAAAAAGTCATAAATATGAGAAAAAGGCAATCAAAATCCTGGGATGAGCTGAAAACCCGAAAGGGCGGTTCAGGTAATATGCAGGTAGTCCGACTGGTATAGACCGGTGTAAAAATGGACTGGAGTGATGTGAGTACATGTGAGATGTCTAGCAAAATGAAATGAGTGGCTAGGTGAAAATCCGAGAGGGCGCCTAGCCAAAATGAACGTAAAAAAAAAAAAAGAGTGAATTTTAGGATCATTCTGGAGGTTGGCGTCATAAGCTGAGGTGATATAAGGAGATCAGGTAGGTCACTCTGGAGCGATAAGGAGCTAGACATGTGTTAGGAATAGATTTATCTCGCATCACTTGTTTTGGTTGTCTGGAGCTGATTGTTGAGATGTTGTAATTACTGGTATCATGTCTGCTCGCACTTCCTGAGGCCTTGGTATTAGATGGTTGGAGTAGGATTAGTTTTAATTTACTCGGGACGAATAAAGGTCTAAGTGTGGGGGAATTTGATAGGTGCCATTTCATGCACCTTAACTAGTGATTATTAACATGATTTAGATGGAGTTTCGATATAGATTTAGGCTAAGTCTGTAATCCAGAAGAAGGGTTGAGAAGTGAAGATATCATAGGATTTACAGCTTAATGAAGGATGGAGAAGATGAAGGAGAAGATCTGCTTAAGACTCATGGAGGAAGGCTACCATCACTTGGTAGTACAGAAGAGCAGAAGATGAAAACTTGAAGAAGATGTACTTTGCCGCCCCGCGCCAAAAGCCACCGCGACCCGGCGGTGGATCTCAGAGAAGGAAAATGAGCGTAGCCGCCGCCCCGCGGTGGACACGTAGACGCCTCGCGGCCAGCGGAGATTCGTTTCCTATTTTGCATTTTCGGATCTCCTATTTTTATTATTTTATTTCCTTTATTATTATTGTTAGGTTTAGCTTATTTTCCTTTGCCTATTTAAGATCCTTTGCAGGTCTTAGATAGGGGACTCTCGTTTCTTTCTATCTCTAGGTTTTTAGCCAATGAAGAACTAAACGTGTTTGTTTCGCTAGACGATTGAAGCATTGCAATGGATTGGTTATGAGATTTCTATTCCTTGTTCTATATCTTATTAAGTTGGTTTAATTCTCTTGAGCATATTGTCTATTGGTTTGTATTGATTTATCTAGAGTAGCTAACTAGGTTTATCGATATTTATCATAGTGCTAGGATTTTGCATATAGCGGAATGCGAGTGCATTTCTAGTAGCAAACACAATTGTTACATATAGTGGAATACGAGTGTGCAATTGTGAGAGAGAGTTGTTTGCATGTTAAGTAGTAAGGTTTTCTTCTATTTGCATGTTGATAAGGCGTTGTCGTGACACCTAAACAAAATAATCCTAAACAAACCTAACTAATGTAGTCTGGTAAGCAAGGGTCGAATCCCACAGAGAATCAAGTTATATTTCCTATTTGCAAAATCATTCACCAATTGATAACAAAGACAAAGGGGTTTTTTTTTGTAATAAAACTAACTAAGAAAACGATAAACAAAACATAGAAAGCTTGGCTAGACAAATATCCACCTTTAGTTTGGTTGATCAATCATTGATTATTCCTAGTCCTCAATCCTCATGAATGTCCTAATCCATGTTCTGAATTAGTTAATAGTCCAACCAGTCCTAATAACTCTAACTATCAAACAAATCCCTACTAACCTTCAAGATCTAATTCAATAACAGCAAGAAGTTCATGAATAGATAGGTACATGCAAGTGTAGCAACCAGTCATACAATTGCATGCAATTAATTCTCTACACAAACTAAGGGATTTAGATTCTCAACCAGTATCCTCCAATCCTTAGTAATATGATCAATAACAATCTCAACAGGTTGTATGGAAAAGGGGAACCAATAGCATAATACTAATTTCTCTAGGTTGTCAATCTAGAGGGAACTACTATTAATAATCTATTTGATGTCCTAATCAACAAATCAAGGGGAATCGATATATGATCAATGAGATTAAGCACGAGAGAAAATTAATACAATCATAGAAAGAGTAAAAGAATAATCTCAATATCAAATTCAAACCAAGGCTTCAATTGTCTAGCCAAAAACACAAAACAAAACAAAGAACTAAACTAAGAAAAGGGAAAAACAATACTGAATGGAAAACTAGGTCTAACGTGATCTGAAGATAGTGAATGAAGGCTGTGGGAATTAGGTTAAATAAAGTTAACCTAAAGCCCAAGATCACAAACCCCATCTTACAAGAAAATAAAGTATAATATTCAAATTAAATAAAATAAAGAAAAAGGAACGAAAGAAAGGGAACAAGAACAAAAAAATACGGAAACTGCCGCTTGACTCCCATCTCGTTCAGCACTCTCGCAAGGCATCTCGCTCGGCCCCACTCCAAGCAGCTCATCAGCGCGGCCCACTTCAATTCCAGCAGCTTCATTCTCGGCCCAGCACAGCACATCAATTTTGGCCCATTCTCTCGGCCCAATACAAGCAAGCAGCAGCACGACGCATCCAAGGCAGCATCATCAGCGCTGATGTCATGCGGCGTCATCACTCCAATTCAATCCGCGCTTTCCGCTGCTTCTCGACTTCAATTCGACGCGGTATTCAATTCTTCATTTCAATTGGGTCGAGGCCTTCATGTGCCTTTTCTCACCTTCTTCCAAATTGGCCCACGTGAATTTGCTTAATTAATCTTGCTTCGCCTCCCAACAGATGGCCGCGGTCGCGATTTGCTCTCGAATTGGCTTTTTTAATTCCCGAATTTAGCCGCGGTCGCGGCCTTCGTGCCGCGGTCGCGGCCTCTTCTCTTCACCGTCATTTTCTTCGGAAATCATGCTCCTTCTCAGGTGGTCAACTCCTCTTCCTCTGGATATCTTCAATTAGCTCCTCCAGACCACCAAAATCACATTTATCCGCTTTAACTCCATAATCCCCAATTGTGCTCTATCCAACCAAATGGCGCCTCAAACCTGGTAATAACCCCTAGAAATACACTATAAAATAGCACCGATCACATGTATTCTATATCCTTGTTTGAATGTTATTGCTTTATTGATAGTAAGGTTTTCTTCTATTGATATTGTGGTAAGTGCTGCCAACAACTATCTGAATTGGTAGTGAATTACGATCAGGCTGGGAACAACTATATGGTTGTGAAAAGAACTTGGAACAATAGTTTTCAGTGATCAACCAGTTTTATCTGCAGTGTGGATATTTGTCTAGTGGAATACTTCCACACATCATACTTATTCTTTCTCTAAAAGCTTGCATCATTGTTACTCTGCGATCATACAAAACCCCCCTTGTTACTTGTCAGTCACATATCTTTTGCATACAGATAACCGACTCCCTGTGGGATCGACCCAGACTTGCTTGCTATACTCTTTAGTAGGTGAATTAGGATTTCTTTGATAGGAAAACGACACCGGTTTCCGGCCCTATCAAAATGCTATTTTGGAGTTTCGTCAGAGAAATTCTTGGGGTATATGGTGACACAAAGAGGAATAGAGGCCAGCCTGGAGCAGGTCAAAGCCATCATCAACCTCCGATCTCCTCCATGCGTCAAGGACATACAAAAGCTGACAGGTCGAATATCAGCCCTAAACAGGTTTATCTTAAAGTCGTCGGACAAGTGCAAACCCTTCCACGACGCTCTCAGAAAGAACAAGTCCTTTCAATGGACGGAAGAACATGAAGTCGCATTTCAAGATCTGAAGAAGTACCTGGCCGGCCCCCTACTGTTAGCAAAACCTAAAGACGACGAGCCACTACTATTGTACCTAGCAGTGTTAGAATATGTTGTAAGCGCATTGCTGGTCAAAGAAGAAGACGGCAAGCAATCTCCGATCTACTACGTCAGTCGAACGCTACTCCCAACAGAAACGAGGTATTCGTCACTGGAAAAACTCATCCTAGCATTGGTAATGTCATCGAACAAACTTAAACCCTACTTCGAATCTCATACTATAATTGTTCGCACTAACCATCCCATGAGAGCAATCATGAGGAAACCAGAATTCATAGGACGAAATGGGCAATACACCTCAGTGGTTATGAGATCGATAACGAGCCCAGGACGGCGATCAAGTCCCAGGCGTTGGCTGATTTTGTGGCAGATTTCAGTCCGACCCTTGAACAGGAAGCCATCAAAGAAGCAACACAATTGCTCGCAACAGAAGAAACAGGTAAATGGGAGCTCCACACAAACGGCGCGTCGAATGCTAGAGGATTAAGGCTGGGGATCGTGCTAAAATCGCCACAAGGGGACAAGATAGCCCAAGCCGTAATATGCGAATGGGATGCGACTAACAACGAAGCCGAACACGAAGCACTCGTATTTGGGCTCATTCTAGCACGCGACCTAGGAGTCCAAGAAATCAAAGTCATTTGCGACTCCCTCCTAGTTGTGAATCAAATTCAAGGGTCTTACAACGCCAAGGACAACATAATGATAGCTTATCTGGACGTGGTCAAGAAACTGATCGACCAATTCCGAAAGTTCGACATCAGACAGGCTCCTAGAGATCTCAACACTCAGGCCGACGCACTAGCCAACCTAGGGTCCGTCTTGGATCCGAAGGAATTCCCAAACATCCCACTGGCACACGTCACGACACCAGCTGTTCCAAAAACACCCAAGAATCTGAGCACACCGCTGGAAGAACTTGTCTCATTGGAAATAGGCGACCTACCAGAAGAAGACATCGTCAACGGTCATGATGACTGGACGCTATCTTACGTCAAATGGCTAAAAGATGGCATCCTGCCCAATGACAAAACGGAAGCAAAAAGGATAAAGGTACGAGCTCTTTCCTTCGACATTATAAGTGATGTCTTGTTCAAAAGATCTGTCACAGGGATACTCCTACGATGCCTCAAGACTCCAGAAGTCAAACGCATCCTACAATCATTACATGAAAGAGAATGCGGCAACCATACCAGAGGACGAAGCCTCTCGAGAAAAGCCCTACGAACAGGATACTACTGGCCCACCATGAATAGAGACGCGATGGAGTATACCAAGAAATGCGACGCCTTTCAACGACACGCACCCGTTCCATATCAACCTTCAGAACTCCTCCATCCAACTTTAGCACCATGGCCCTTCATGAGGTGGGGGATGGACATCGTCGGAAAAACTCCCACCGGCATCGGGCCAACGAGTCTTCTTCTGACAGACTATTTTTCCAAATGGGTCGAAGCTGAAGCCTATCGAGAGGTAAAAGATCAACATGTCATTTCATTTATAAAACGCAATATCCTGTGCAGATTTGGCGTCCCGTCAGAAATCGTGTGCGACAATGGCTCCCAGTTCATCAGTCATAAGACTCGAGCCTTCTGCGACCAGTGGAACATCAAACTGGTCACATTCACTCCTCGATACCCGCAATCCAACGGGCAAGCTGAGTCTAGCAACAAAATCATCATCAACAACCTCAAGAAACGCCTCACAGGGGCTAAGGGAAAATGGGCAGACGAACTTCCCCTCATCCTCTAGTCCGACAGGACCACTCCAAAGAACGCAACCGAACAATCACCGTTCTTACTCATCTACGAAAGCGAAGCGGTCATTCCCGCCGAACTGCTAGTTCCGACCGCTCGTTACGGTCTCTAGACGAACGAACAAAACGATGTTGAACTATCACACAATTTAGACACGATCGATGAGACTAGGGAAAAAGGTAGAATTAGAATGGTCATGTTCCAGCAGCAAGTTGCAAGAAGTTACAACAAGAACGTTCGGACCAAGGTCTTCAAAGTTGGCGATTGGGTCCTTAGAAAGACATTCCAGAACACAAAGGATTCGACCGACGGCAAGCTCGCACTGCAGTGGAAAGGTCCCTACCTCATCAAATAAGTAGTCGGACAGGGAGCATATCGACTGGAAGATAAAGACGGACAACCGATCCCAAGAAGCTGAAACGCTACACATCTAAAGTTGTATCACTTCTGACCTCATCTGGTAAGACACTAGAACCCTCTCACTTTTCGTATGTTATTCGTTGTTATGAACTCGATTCTATTTCATGAACCTAACACTTACATCTAGCAAGGATACGTTCTTGTGACCATAAGTACAGGACAACACAAAAACAAGCTGGATCCAGTCACACACAAAAGCGTTTACATTACATTTACACGATCGATCGGAACACGAGGAGATAAATACCAGAGGTACACCGGCACACCGCCCGCCTTATACAATACATAAGGTCGAACACCTTATTACATTTATGCAATAAAAACATATTGCTTTCCTCCTCGGCATAACACTAAGTCATGACTAAACATAAACGTATACACTTGCAGGCCTCCCTTTTCTTACATGACGCGGAAAGCCCTACTCGATGGATCATACAGGCAAATCTGACACAAATCAAAGGCGTCACGACTATCTTCTCTAAAAGAGTCCGACAAATATTTAGACATAGAACGAGGTCGACCCTTTGTAGAACAGACTACGTCAATAAAAAAAAGAGTCTAATTCTTTTTACATCCATACGACCCGCGATGATGGACGGGTTGCCAAAACATATTGTCTGCCTACACACATGTAGGACTTCAAACATTCTTAAAAACATATTCTATGACCCGCGATGATAGACGGGTCGCCAAAACCAGAAAATATTTCACCCACACAGGTGGGACCACAAGTCATTCACGAAAAAATCAAGGGTCAAGAGTCGTAGTATTATCTTCATTAGGAGTCGGGTCGGGAGAAGGCTGGGGCTCGATCGGCACGGTGTCGCCGAAGTGAACCTCGTCTTTATCGGCGCTTTCGTCCGGATACTCTTCTTCGATGCCGACCAGCTGGAACAACTCTGAACCTAGATTCCCCTTGGGAAACAGGGTATCCATGGTCTCCCTCTCTGCCTTCAGATCCCAGGCCTCATGCTTGCTCTCCTCAAACTCCTCAATCATTTCAACACGCGACTTCAACGCATAAACAGCGCCCACGTCGCTTGCAATCCGACCAGCATCAATTTTGGCCTGCTTGACCCTCTCTTCGACGCTAGTCTAACTCTCGTTGAGCTTTTTCCGACAAATCTCCAACTCATCTTGGCAAGTCTTCAACTCTCTAGTGAAGCGGCGCTCGGCTTCCTTTAAGCGACTTTCAGCCCCTTTCACATTGGACTTTAAAGATGCCAAGTCGGACTCTGACTTAACAGCCCTGTCCTCGGCTTTGGCGACCATCTCCTTAACCCCAGAATAAGCACCCAAGAGAAACTGAAAAGTCTGAAAGACGAAACAAAATAAAAATTCAATCCACCAGTTTTTCGAAAAAGAAAAGCATGTATATATAAGACGCGACGAGACATTTTACCTTCCATGCAGAGCAGCCCGCCTTGCCGATACAGTCCAAAGGCGAAACACCGTCAACCTCAAACTTTAAAGTCGGGTCTTGAGCATGGAACACGTCGGCAATTGACCGTCCGACCAAGTCGATCTTCTCAGTTCCAGGGGTGACCACCGACCTCTTCTTTGAGGCGTCCGCGACAACCTTTCCGACATCGGAAGAAACGCCCACTTTCCTTTTCGTGCCGACTTTGGCTGGCAGAGACGACTCGGCCGGCGTCGATTTACTCGATGAGGCCCTAGCCGCTATCAACCTCTGCTCAATCAGACCCTTCCAAGATACTCCCTTCAAGCGAGTACTTGACCGACCAGCAAGAGACGCTGACATACCAGACAAGACATAAGATACAAAATACAACGCACGACGGAAGACACATGACTCAAACGAAAAACTTACACTTAGCCCGAGATGACGATAGAGTCGAGATGACGATAGAATCGACATGACGTCTTGAGTAGTGGGAGCGACATACAACAAATTGACATTCATAAACTTCCGCTCCGACAAAGGGATCACGAGAATGATGTTGGTCAGGCCTTCCGACTGAGCATCCACTTCCAAATCTTCAGCTTTAGGGACTACAAAAGAGAAGAGGTAAGCAAAAAGTTAAACACATGACTGATAAGCGGAAATCAAAGAAAAATACATACTCTCGACCAACCACTCCGACAGAAAAAATGAACAGTCACCCCCCTTCTCCAGAGACGATCGCTCGACGAAGAAAAACTTTGACCCCATCCGCGGTCGTTCACATCAAGATTAGCCACCATAGGCTTCCGACTCTGATGAATGCGCAACTGGACCCGAGAAGAGCTTTTCGATCTGAGAGAGTAGTTATACCACAAGGCATCAAAATTAAAACTAGCCCCCGACTGTAAGTTCAACAGATCCAAAACTCTGAGGATCCGCCATGCCTGTGGCATAACCTGACACGGCGCAAGAGCTAGAGTCGCAAAAAAATCTCTGACAAGGGAAGAGAACGGAAACTTATGCCATATCCGAAATGGATAGGCATAAAAACAAATTCACCCCTCATAACGAGCATCGGCCCTCTCGTCCGGGTACGGCAGCCTCATGACTGTCTTAGGAGGAAAGCCTCCGACTTGGAGGATCTACTCAAGTTCTGCCTCTGTCAGCGTCCCCGTCAGAGCATCGGCCTCCTTTAGCAGGAAAAGGGGGGGAGCCTCGTTCTTTCTCGAGTTTGAGGTAGTAGCAGATGGCTTGGAGGAATCACTAGAAACCATATCCAAGACAGAAAGAGAGGGAAATCGGAGAGCAATTTTTTGAAAATCTTGAGAACCTACCAAGATAGAAAGCAAAGAGAGAACGTGAAGATAGATCGTCAGAGCCTGCTTCGGATTTATGGAGGGAATAATGGAAGAATAGAAGTGTCCCATTGCGCCGCGCAATCGTTGCCACGTTAGTCCTCGCCTGTCACGCCCGAATCGGATGGTGGAGGTCGTGCAGAGTGGAAGTCGTTTGGGCTCCCGCTCATGGCTGCCTTGAGCCCAAAACAACTTGGGGCTATTATTGGGCAAAAAATGCTCTAAAGGAACCGACTCAAACAATTTGGGCCAACCTCAGTTGAAGGAGTGGGCCGAGAAGATTGAAGAAAGGCGTCGGACGCACCTCAAACGCATAAGATCCGACCAATCCCGAGAATCTCGCCTAAAGCCTTAACTACTCAATCCTGAGCAAACGACAGCCAACTCAAGTACAAGATTAGGGGTGTCATTAAGAGGAAGATCCCAGAGATTATGCTCGGCAATAAATGGAGAGATCTCACAAAAAAACAGTAACGGTCAAGGGAAAAAGTCCATAAATAGATCATGAAGAAGCTGGGCAGGGGACGATCAACACTAGACACGTTTACCAAACAACATTCATCAATTCAGCTCTTGCGAAGCTTACTAACTCACTGGTTCTTGTTTAGTTCTTTTGGTACATCATCCGACTGCGGACAGTCGAGTCACCAGAATAGCCGGTCGGACACGACCTGATCTTCTATTCCTTGAGGATAAGTTGTATTTCGATTCATTTATGTTATCACTTGATCAATACATCATAATATAATCTTGCTCCTATTTCATACGTAGTTGATTGTTTATTTGATTTGGATTTACCGCATTCTACCTGATCGACTCGTTACCCCGTCTAAGGCGATTTAGGTTGATTGATCTTTTCGCCCCAAAACAATCCCTTCTAAAGTCATGGCAACCTCTTTCATTGTGGGTCTATCATTTCCAATCATGCTCAAGCATCTACTTGCAAGATTAGCTACTCCAAGCAATTCCTCTTCGCTCTCTTCTAAAATATATGGATCTAAAATATCAACCAAGCTAGAGCTTTCCATGTACTCCAAGAATTGCACAGCCAAACTATTTTTCTCATCACACTCAACTGCCAAAATCAGCTTCTTTCCTGTTATAAGCTCTGCAAGCACTACCCCAAAGCTATACACATCACTTTTCTCGGTAAATTGGTTGGAATGAAAGTATTCCAGATCCAAGTACCCAAAAGTACCAACCACATTGGTAGTCAAGTGAGTTTGATCAATGGAAATCAATCTTGATATCCTAAAATCCACAATCTTTGCCCTATATTTCTCATCTACTAGAATATTGGAAGACTTGATGTCTCTGTGATATGTAGATGACGAGGAATATAGGTACGCCAATGCCCCTGCTATTTCCATCGCAATTTGTAAGCACATTTGCCAAGTTATATGAAAATCTTTACGTGGGTTATGGATGTGTTGTGAAAGCATCCCGTTAGGCACGTACTCGTAAACAAGTAATGGTAATTTCGTCTCAAGACAACATCTGAGTAACTTGACCACATTTCTGTGATTTATGTTTGAAAGAATGACTACCTCATTAATAAATTGTTGAGATTGCTTTGCATCTACCCTCTTAGCTTTCTTGATCGCCACAATTCTTCCGTCTATCAACATGCCTATATATACTGCACCCGTGAGCGTCAGCCCTCTTCTCGCCTGCGTGACATCGTTTGTCGCACAGTGCTGCACTTAGACCCCCTTGCTACCACCATCTCACTCACTCCATCACCGCTGTCCTCAGGTACTCCCTTTCGATCCCATCGTTGCATTTGTTAATTGTGCTACTTTTTTTGTTGCCCATACTCGCTTCCTAGCAGCTGTTACGACCGGCACTGAACCTCTGTCATTCACTGAGGTCGTGCATCACTCTTAGTGGTGTGAGGCTATGGCACTGAAACTACAAGCACTTGAACGCAATGGCACTTGGACACTCTCTACTCTACCTCCAGGGAAGAAACCGATAGGCTGCAAATGGGTTTACCGAATTAAGTACAAGCCTGATGGCTCCATTAAGCGGTATAAGGCCGGCCTGGTTGTCCTTGGCAATCGTCAGGTCGAAGGGGTCGATTTGAAGGAGACTTTTGCCCCCGTAGCCTGATGGCTCCATTTTGGGTTTTACCAAAAGAAAGTAGATCTTGGGGCGACCGTTGGGGGTGACCCAACGGCCCTCCGATGCTTAAGTCAATGATCGTTATATAAGCAAATATGATTTGAATGAACGCAAAAAAGTATAGAGTAAGGAAGAAGGTTTAGAAGTGATACAACTTTAAGTGGACTGCATTCCAACTTCGAGGAATGCGCTGTCCATCTTTCATTTCTAGTCGGTATGCTCCTTGTCCGACGACTTCTTTGATGAGGTAGGGTCTTTCCCACAAGGGTGCCAATTTTTCATCGGTCGGGTTTCTGGTATTTTGAAAAGTCTTCCTTAGAACCCAGTCTCCTCGTCTGAAGACTTTGATTCAGACGTTCTTGTTGTAGCTTCAGGCGACTTGCTGTTGATAATGGACCATTCGGATTCAGGCTTTCTCTCTTGTTTCGTCGATGGTGTCGAGGTTGTGAGCTAACTCGACATCGTTTTGTTCTGGAGTCTGGAGTCCGTATCGGGCAGTCGGGACGAGTAACTCAGCGGGGATAACCGCCTTGCATTCGTATACCAACGAGAAAGGACTTTGACCTGTTGCATTTTTCGACGTTGTCCTGTCGGACCATAGTATCAAGGGGAGCTCGTTCGCCCATTTCCCTTTTGCCCCAGTGAGGCATTTTTTGAGATTATTGATGATGATTTTGTTGTTGGACTCTGCTTGGCCGTTGGATTGTGGATATCTTGGTGTGGATGTGACCAATGTAATGTTCCATTGTGTGCAGAAAGATCGTGTTTTGCTACCGATGAATTGGAAGCCATTGTCGCATACGATTTCTGAAGGGACGCCAAATCTGCATAGAATGTTACGTTTTATAAATGAGATGACGTGTTTTTCTTTTACCTCACGATATGCTTCGACTTCTATCCATTTAGAGAAGTAATCAGTCATGGCTAGGAAGAAGACGCGTTGTCCTGACGCTAGTGACAATTTTCCGACGATGTCCATTCCTCATCGCATGAAAGGACAAGGAGCTAGGGTCGGATGGAGCATCTCGGACGACTGATGTGTGATTGGCGCGTGTCATTGGCAGGCGTCGCACTTCTTGACGTAATCGGTTGTATCCTTGTTCATTGTGGGCTAATAGTAGCCCGCTCTGACGGCTTTGCCAGACAGGTTACGCCCTCCGGTGTGGTTTCCACATTCCCCGTCGTGTAGGGATTGTAAGATGCGAGGTACTTCCGTTGTTTTGAGGCAACGTAGTAGTAGGCCTGTAGCAGATCGTTTGAATAGGACATTATCTTTTAAATCAAAAGTTATTACTTGTACCTTGAGTCTTTTACCTTTTGCCTTGTCTGTTGGGAGTGTGCCGTCCCTAAGCCATTTGATTTAGGGGCTGGTCCAGTCATCTGTCGAATGGTTGCTTGCTTCTGGTGAGACGGCTTCGTCTAGGGTTGGTTCGTCTATTGCTTGGATGTCGTCTGGATTGGAAGTTTTGAAGATTATGGGCATGGCTGGAGTGGTAATATGTGCTAGAGGAATGTTGCGGAAGTCTTTGGGATGTAGGGTTGAGCCGAGGTTTGCTAGGGCATCTGCCTGTGTGTTAAGGTCGCATGGGACCTGTCGGATAGTGAAATTCTGGAATTTGCTTGCCAGTTTTTTAACGACGTCTAGATATGCCATCATTCTATCGTCTTTGGCAGCGTATGATCCTTGTACCTAGTTGATAATTAAGAGGGAGTCGCATGTTACCTCTATGCTTAGGAATGCGAGGTCATGTGCCAGGGTGAGTCCAAACACGAGAGCCTCGTATTCTTCTTCGTTGTTGGTTGCATCCCATTCGCATCTCACAGCTTGGGCTATATGGTCCCCTTATGGTGATTTTAACACGACACTTAGGCCAAGTCCTCTTACATTTGAGGCCCCATCCGTATGGAGTTGCCATATGCCTTAGTCGTCTTCGACTTTTAGTTGTTCGGCTTCTTTTGTGGCTTCTTGTTCTAGTGTCGGGCTGAAATCGACCACAAAGTCAGCTAAAGCTTGAGATTTGATTGCTGTCTTTGGTTTGTACTCGATGTCGAATCTACTGAGGTGTATGGCCCACTTGGCCATTCGTCTTGTGAATTCTGGTTTCCTCATGATTGCTTTCATGGGATGGTTAGTTCTTACAATAATAGCATGCGATTCAAAGTAAGGTCGTAATTTATTTGAGGCCATAACTAGTGCTAAGACTAATTTTTCAAGTGACGTGTACCTTGTTTATGCTGGGAGTAGTGAACGACTTACGTAGTAGATGGGCGACTGTTTGTCGTCTTCTTCCCTTATGAGGACCGCACTGACGGATGATTCTGACACCGCTAGGTATAGCGGCAGTGGTTCATCGTCTCTTGGTTTGGCTAGTAGGAGCGGGCTTGCTAAATATGCTTTTATATCTTGGAAGGCCTGCTCGTGTGTAGCTATCCAGTCGAATGATTTATTTTTCTTCAAGGCTTCGTAAAAGAGTTTGCACTTATCCGACGACTTAGATATGAATCTATTCAGCGCTGCTATTCGTCCTGTTAGCTTCTGAACGTCTTTGACGCATCGAGGGGATCTGAGGTTGATGATGGCCTTGATTTGGTCGGGGCTAGCTTCTATCCCTCTTTGAGTGACCATGTACCCTAAAAGTTTTCCTGAAGACACTCCAAAAGAGCACTTAGTCGGATTCAGTTTCATATTGTACCTTTCTAACACCTCGAAGGTTTCTTTTAGGTGTTCGATGTGATCCCCTACTTTTTTGGATTTGACGAGCATGTCATCGATGTAGACTTCCATTGTATCTCCGATTAGGTCTTTGAACATTTTGTTCACTAGTCTTTGGTATGTGGCTCCTGCATTTTTTAGTCCGAACGGCATTATGATAGGTGTTATTTCATACACCTTTTCTAGCATCTATTAGCATGGTTTGGAGGAGTTTTGGATGTGTTTTGGTGCTAAGTCTGCGATCCAGATGTTATGGAGAGAAGTGAAGAAATCCAAGGATTTGCAGCTTAAATGGAGTTTAGAGATGAAGATGGAGCTGCTTGGTAGTATTTGGAGAGCAGCAGAAGAAGAGAAGAAGACGAGAGCTGAAGTCTGGAGTTCACCGCCCCGCGTCAGCAATGCCGCGGCCCGGCGATGACTCCCAGTGAAGGATGGAGCCCGCGTGAGAGGAGACCACCGCCCAGCGGTGGAGAGCTGAAGCCACACGGTGGATCTTCACCGCCCCACGGTGGATGTGTTTATTGCCTCGCGCCAGATTATATTTATTTCCTATTTCGTTTATGACTTTGCTTTATTAGTTTATTCGGTTTCCTTATTTATTTGTTTTAGTTTAACCTAGTTTCCTAAGACTATTTAAGCCTCTTTTTCTAGGTTAAGAGGAGGGACGGAGACACTTCGTTATTGAGACTTAACTTTGATCGTTATTTGATATTAGAGTTTTTCATCCCCGTTGATGGAGAACTAACTTCCCTTTGTTCTGTTAGACGATTGAAGCATTGCATTGATGTGTTTGTGAGATTTCTACTCCTTGTTCTTATCCTTATAAGTGTTGGAGTGATTCTCTTGATTATATCAAACTTGATTTCTTGTTGTTCTTCTTAGCCTGATCACCTAGGTTGAATGCTTGTTATCAATTGCTAGGATTGCATATAGGGGTTCCGAGTGCATATCTAGTGGCAAATACAATTGTGCGTATAGGGGTTCCGAGCGTACAATTGTGTGTGAGAATCAATTGCGTGTTAAGTAGGGGAGTTAGTACTTGTACGTCTTTCTACTTGCATGTATCCTATATCCTTGTGTGCATTGCTATTGCTGTGTTGGTGCTAAAGTACGCTGACAACTGTGAGAATCAGTTGTACTTTATCATTGGCATAGTGATAAGTCTATTGACAACTGTGAGAATCAATAGTACTTACGAGCAGGGTGGGAACGACTATAAGGATAAATAATTGAACTTGGATTGAATAGATTTCAGTGATCAAACTCTATCTTTGTACTGTGGATTTCGCTCTAACAGGACTACTTTCCCTCATATTATTTTCTCGATTTTACTCAATCTACTTGCTTGCTTGCTTTGTGTTCTCTTGATTACAAACCCCCCAGTTGCTTGTTACTTGTCATTTACGGTTGCATACTACATCATACCTTCTCTGTGGGATTCGACCCTTACTTGTCTGCTATACTCTGTTTAGTAGGTTGGTTAGGATAATTACTTTGATAGGGCTAATCAACGACATTTGATGTGCATCTTTAGCCTCCGTCAAATTTGGCACCGTTGCCGGAGAGGGTTTTTGTTTGTTGTGTGTTTTCGTGATTGATTGTTGGTGGTGACCTATCTTATGGTCACCCGTAGTACTGACTCCCCCCTTCTAGATCTTGATCCAGAGATTGAAAGATCTTTCCTTGGAGGCCTGCGAGCTCGAAGAGGAGAGGAAGAAGAGGCCGAGATTGAGACAGTGTTGAACGTTGAGACTGACACAACCGAGAACGTCGAGACTGAAACCACCGAGATTGCTACTACTCCAGCCGCTGCTATGGCTGGAAACGGAACTCTGAGACAGCTTACTGCACCGAATATTGGGGCACAACCCCTAGCTGTAATCATCCCTGCGCTAGATCAAGGGGTGAACTTTGAATTGAAGTCGGGAGTTGTTGCTTACCTCCCTAAATTCCACGGTCTGAGTGGAGAGGTTCCGATTTCTCACCTGGGCAAGTTCCACAATGTCTGCATGACTATGAAGCCCAGGAACGTGACCGAAGACCAAATCAAGATGAGAGCTTTTGGTTTTTCTCTACTCGACTCTGCGAGTGATTGGTACTATCACCTGCCGCCAGGAACCATAGATACATGGACGAAGCTGCACAAAGCGTTCCTGGATAAATATTTTCCCACGAAGAAGGCGAATGCTTTAAAAAAGGCAATTGCCAACATCGAGCAGGTTGGTGATGAGACACTATATGATTACTTAGAGAGGTACAAGAGGCTTTGCTCTAGCTGTCCGTTCCATGGATACGCCCAGCAGGATCTTGTTCTCTATTTACACAACGGTCTGCAGGACCAAGAGAGAAGAATGGTTGATGCTGCATGCGGTGGAAGTATTCTGAACCTGACACCGGTGGAAGCTATGGACCGACTCGAGGAGATGAGTGAGAGCACCCGGAATTTCGGGAAGACATACCAGAGGAAGGCGGTCAACGCTGTGACCCCTGCCGGACCGAGTCCTGTGTTATCTGAGTTAGCCGAGTTGAAGGAGATAGTCATGAAGATTGCAAATCAGAGTGCTCCTCTACAAGCCAGACCGTGCGGTCTTTGTTCTAATCAGGCCCATCACACCGACACCTGTCCTTAGCTGCAAGAGGACGGTGTTGCTGAAGTCAATGCTGTAGGAGGCTACGAAGCTCCTAGACAACAATATGGTGGATAGCCTAATTACAACCAGAGAGGCCGTGATCACCCAGGGTTTAGATGGAGTGACCCTCAGGGTGGTCAACAGCCGACACAACAACAATATCAGCCGACTCAGCAACAACAGTACCAGCAATGAGCTCAGTACCAACAGAGGCCTCAGGGCCAAACTTCTGGAGCCTCTACTGAGGATATGCTGAAGACTTTGACTCAGCACTTTGCTACATATGTGCAGGCTACTGAGTCGAGTATCAAGAACATGGAGAGGCAGATTGGCCAGTTAGCTGATGAGGTGACCAAGATCAACCAGAGGGCCTCAAACTCCCTGCCATCCCAGACCACTGTGAATCCCAGAGAAAACGTGAGTGCTATCACGCTGAGAAGTGGTAAGAAGGTTATTTCTCCCATTGCTGAAGAGGAGAACGAAATTCCCGAGAAAAAGGAAATCACCGACACGCCCCGCGGCGACTCTCGCCGCGACCCGGCACCTGTGCCCAGTAATGACACCGCGACCCCGCCGCCCCGCGGTGATGATTTACGCCCCGCGGTGGGCTTGCCGCGACCTGATTCTCGAAAGTCTGCTCCTGCTGAAGACACCTATGTTGATAACTACGTTCGTCCAGTGTTCCCTCCTCTAGGTTCAGAGAAGCCCCCGGCACCTTTTCCTGAGGCGCTAAAGGCTAGAAGAGTTGTCGACGACAGAGACCTATTCGAGACATTCCAGAACTGTGAGGTGAACATTCCCCTGCTGAAGCTTATTAAGGCTATCCCGCGATATGCCAAGTTCTTAAAGGAGCTATGCACGGTGAAGAAGGCCCAAAGGCAAAAGACTCGGAAGAAGAGTCCAGTGGGTGAACAAGTGTCAGCGGTAGTTCAGAAGCGTCTACCTGCAAAGTGCAAGGATCCAAGTACGTTTACTATTCCTATCACTATAGGTGAGCAGGTTTTTGAGAAGGCCCTGCTTGATTTGGGTGCCTCAATTAATGTCTTACCTTATTCTTTACTTGAGAAATTGGAATTAGGACCCTTGCGTGAGTCTAACATTGTGATACAACTTGCTGATGGTTCTTGTGTACCCCTTAAGGGTGTTGTAGAAGATGTCCTTGTTAGGATAGGTCCCTTGATTTTCCCTGCTGATTTCTTTGTTATGGATATGGATTATGATGAGCACGTTGCCCCGGTCATGCTAGGGCGACCTTTTATGAAAACTTCCATGACTAAGATTGATGTTGATAGTGGTACTCTGACTATGGAATTTGATGGAATAATTTTTAAACATGACATTCATAATGCCAATTCCATTAAATCACCTCCTCTCTGCATTAATGACTTTGATGATTCAGTGCATGAAAATGTAAAAATTGATGTCGTAGAGACCGTAGTTGAGTATTCCACTACTGACGGACCTATTGAATTGCATGATTTGCATGATTTGCCTGTTGATGATATTTTGTTAGATGACATAGGAGACTCCTCTACTTTGGGAACTTGCCCCCCTGCACTAACCATACAAGGCAGCAAGCCTTTATCTAATGATGTGCAACATATCCATGTTGAGCCATATCGGCCCCCGCATCGTTCTAAGTATGGAGGCGACACTCCAAAGAGAATGAACATGGAGTGGGTGGTGAAGACGGAACATGGTCTAAGGTTCAAACCTTTCCATGAGAGGTCTCCACAGGAAGAGACGAGTTGGAGGATTCCGAAAGGATCCTATTCGAGATGGTAGTTGATCTGCAATACGTTGCGCCAACAACGATAACCAAGGCGCTGTCCGGGAGGCAACCCGTGTTAGTTTTTCTTTGATTCTTCTTTTTATTAGATTATTTTCGTAGTTTATTTTGCTTTGTTTCGTTCGCCTGTTACTCACATTTCAGGTACAGAAGTAAACCGAGAAGAGATGAGGTGCCCAGCCATTCTCACCGCCCCGCGGCGCCTTCCTACCGCCTCGCGGTGGAGTTCACCGCCCCGCGGTGAAGGTCAGGTATCGATTCTCAACTTCTTTTAAAAAAAAAAAAAGAAGCAAGAATTATGGGGCCCAAAAAAACCTTAAACGGGTGAGTAAAAGCTTTATTCTTAAGAGGTCACTAAGGTTTTGACGGATTGGGCTTCTTTATGGGCCAAGATTTCTCTTATGGGCCATGGTACATGACCGGCCCATCATCCCTTTCTCTTCACCTTACCCTTCCTTGACCTAACCCCACTTCACCCCACACTTATAATTCCCAGCGCCCCCTCATCCCTTTCTCTTCACCTTACCCTTCCTTGACCTAACCCCACACTTATAATTCCCAGCGCCCCCTCAAACTCCTATTCTACTTTCCCCTCTCGACCTTGAGCATACTCTAGCCCCAAATCCCCCATTTGGAGTCTAGCCTCACAACCAAGCCCAAACACAACCCCACCGCGTCGCTGTAGTCCCGCCTTGCTTTAGCTCCACCTCGCGCTGCCACCGCTTCGTGTTCCTGTTGCTACCGCCCCGCGTCGACCTCGCCGCGACCCGGTGCCTGTTCTCAGTTTCTCACCGCGACGCCGCCGCCCCGCGATGAGTCTCTCCAGAACATTGTGTTTGCTTGATTGTGAGTATTCTTTGCTGCCTTTTGATTTGAGCATTCCCATTCTTCACTTATGGCTTCGAAAGGCAAGAAGAAAGCGTCAACGAGTAGGGATGAGAGTGAGCTATACGACATTGTGAAGGAGAGAAGGGTGGTGGCTTCCAAATTTTTCCACAAGCCGACTCTGGAGCAGATGGGATTGCTCGCTTGTGTGATGCTGTGTTTGACACAGTGTGGGCTGGGGAATTTCATGAACATGGCAGCCCCCGCGTATCCTGAGCTGTGCTTCCAATTCATTGCCTCGTTCAGGTGGTTCACCCGCGAGGAGTCTGATGACAAAATTCTGCGCAAGATCACGTTCACCTACAATGGGCGTGATTATTCTTTGTCGCGGAAGGTGATCGACGAGGCCCTGGGCATTACAAAGAACCCCACCGCTGGGTGGGCGAATGGGCTTAATGAGGCCGAGATGATGGATTTCTGGCGGGCTGCCACAGGGAGGACATTCAAGAAGGGTCATGAGGTGAACTCCAAGTTGGTGAATCCGTGTCTGCGGTTGATCCACAAGGTGATGATGAGGGATTTCTTTGGCCATGCTGACGATGGGAAGGTGCCCATGAAGGACTTCCAGTGGTTTATGAGCATCCTGGGGACGGTAGAGCTTACGCCGTGTTGGGCAACTCTTTTCTTGAGTTCCCTGCGGAGGATTCGTGATGGCGAGCTGAGAGATATTTATGGGGGTGGTCTTATTACACTCCTATGTGCCAGCGTGATTGATTGCGATCAGATTCCTCGGCCGGTCCCCTGCGCCGTATATGATTTAGCACACATGAGGGTGTGCTCCATGATGAAGCCACTGGGGCAGGATGGTGATTTGGTTTGGGCATCTTATGAGGGCCATATTTTGGTTGTTCCGCGAGAGTTCGCTTACTCGCCTTCATACGCGGGTTGGTGGATTGATAGCGATAGCTGGATGCCGACCGATGATGCCCCTGCCGTTACTCCTTCGGGTCCGTATGGAGAGGGCCCTAGTGGTGGTTTTGCTGTTGATCCTGTAGAGGGGGACGACCCCGGTTCTTTACAGTTTGAGGAGTCTTCGTCTGTGTACGGACCTGTCGCACCTTGGCAGGAGATGTACTCTAGATGGGATACTTTCTCTACGCGCCAGGATCGGTGGACTTCCAGAGTAGAGACCGGTCTGCAGACTTGGCAGACCCAGCTTCATTCAGAGATAGATGAGCGTCTGGACACTATAGACACTCATATGAGGGACTACTTTGGGTTGTACCCACCACCACCTTCCGGTCCACAGTGAGTTTATTTCTCTCTTCCCCTAACATTTGATGTTCTCTTTTCACATTGAGGACAATGTTCGGTTTAAGTATGGGGGAGGGATATAGACTTGCTATTCTTGCTAGCTAGTGTACAAAGCTTTATGTCTGCATTTGTTTCTGCATTGTTGTTTCCATTCTGTTTAAAAAATAAATAAAAAATCAAAAAAGCCAAAAAGAAGTAAAAAGGCAATCAAAATCCTGGGATGGACTGAAAACCCGAAAGGGCGGTTCAGGTAAAAAGCAGGTAGTCCGGCTGGTATTAGACTAGGGCAAGATTGGATTGGAGTGATGTGAGTATTTGTGAGATATCTAGCAAAATGAAATGAGTGGCTAGGTGAAAACCCGAAAGGGCGCCTAGGCAAGATGAGCGTAAAAGAATAAGAGTGATTCTAGGATTTCTCTTTATATCTTAGTGGAGGCGTCATAAGAAGGGAGTCATAGAAGGACTGTCGGGTAGGCCACTCGTGGAGCGATAAGGAGCTAGATTGGAGTTAGGTTAGATTATTTTTGCATCACTTGTTTTGGTTGTCTTGGGCGTATTGTTGATATGTTGTAGTTTGCTGGTGTCACGTTTTCTTGTACTTCCTGAGACCTTGGTGTTGATTGAGAGGGTGAACTTTTTTTAGCTTACTCGGGACAAGTGAAGGTCTAAGTATGGGGGAATTTGATAGGTATTATTTCATACACCTTTTCTAGCATCTATTAGCATGGTTTGGAGGAGTTTTGGATGTGTTTTGGTGCTAAGTCTGCGATCCATATGTTATGGAGAGAAGTGAAGAAATCCAAGGATTTGCAGCTTAAATGGAGTTTAGAGATGAAGATGGAGCTGCTTGGTAGTATTTGGAGAGCAGCAGAAGAAGAGAAGAAGACGAGAGCTGAAGTCTGGAGTTCACCGCCCCGCGTCAGCAATGCCGCGGCCCGGCGATGACTCCCAGTGAAGGATGGAGCCCGCGTGAGAGGAGACCACCGCCCAGCGGTGGAGAGCTGAAGCCCAGCGGTGGATCTTCACCGCCCCGCGGTGGATGTGTTTATTGCCTCACGCCAGATTATATTTATTTCCTATTTCGTTTATGACTTTGCTTTATTAGTTTATTCGGTTTCCTTATTTATTTGTTTTAGTTTAACCTAGTTTCCTAAGACTATTTAAGCCTCTTTTTCTAGGTTAAGAGGAGGGACGGAGACACTTCGTTATTGAGACTTAACTTTGATCGTTATTTGATATTAGAGTTTTTCATCCCCGTTGATGGAGAACTAACTTTCCTTTGTTCTGTTAGACGATTGAAGCAGTGCATTGATGTGTTTATGAGATTTCTATTCCTTGTTCTTATCCTTATAAGTGTTGGAGTGATTCTCTTGATTATATCGAACTTGATTTCTTGTTGTTCTTCTTAGCCTGATCACCTAGGTTGAATGCTTGTTATCAATTGCTAGGATTGCATATAGGGGTTCCGAGTGCATATCTAGTGGCAAATACAATTGTGCGTATAGGGGTTCCGAGTGTACAATTGTGTGTGAGAATCAATTGCGTGTTAAGTAGGGAGTGAGTACTTGTACGTCTTTCTACTTGCATGTATCCTATATCCTTGTCTGCATTGCTATTGCTGTGTTGGTGCTAAAGTACGCTGACAACTGTGAGAATTAGTTGTACTTTATCATTGGCATAGTGATAAGTCTATTGACAACTGTGAGAATCAATAGTACTTACGAGCAGGGTGGGAACGACTATAAGGATAAATAATTGAACTTGGATTGAATAGATTTCAGTGATCATACTCTATCTTTGTACTGTGGATTTCGCTCTAACAGGACTACTTTCCCTCATATTATTTTCTCGATTTTACTCAATCTACTTGCTTTCTTGCTTTGTGTTCTCTTGATTACAAACCCCCCAGTTGCTTGTTACTTGTCATTTACGATTGCATACTACATCATACCTTCTCTGTGGGATTCGACCATTACTTGTCTGCTATACTCTGTTTAGTAGGTTGGTTAGGATAATTACTTTGATAGGGCTAATCAACGACATTTGTTGTGCATCTTTAGCCTCCGTCAAATTACTTTGTAACAATACGTACCTTGACTTGTTATGAAAGCCATTTTTTCTTGATCGTCTGGATCCATGAGAATTTGATTGTATCCACTGAACGCGTCGACCATAGCGTCGATGTGTGGTAGGGGGAAAGAGTCTTTTGGGCAGGCCTTGTTTAAGTCTGTGAAATTGATGCATACCCTCCATTTCCCGTTCTTCTTCTGAACCACCACGACGATTGCTAGCCAATCTGGGTATTTGACTTCCTTTATCTTGCCTGTTTCAAGTAGATTTTTTACCTCGTCGTCTACGATCTTGTTGCATTCTGGTGCGAACTTTCTTCTTTTTTGTTTGACGGGGGGATGTGTGGGATCTACATTCAATTTGTGAGTAATAATAACTGGAGAGATCCCTACCATGTCTTCGTGTGACCAAGCAAAACAGTTAGAGTGAGATCGTAAAAAAGAGATTAAATCTGCTCTGGTCGAGTCACTTAGATCTGACCTGACCCTTACCGTCTGTGTCAGCTCTGAAGGATCCAGTGCGATTTCGTCGAGTTGCTCCATTTCTGGCTCGACGTATCGTGTGGTCCCTTCGCCGCATTGTGATTGCTATGCTGAAGATTTGTCGATTCCCCTTTCATTGAAGTGACGTAGCATTCCTTAGCAGCCCGTTGGTCACCTTTTATCTCCTGTACCCCCCACTTAGTAGGAAATTTTATCGTCTGGTGATAAGTGGAAGGTACAGCTTTCATGGAGTGAATCCAAGGCTTGCCAAGGATTGCATTGTACGGGGATGGACAGTCGAGAATTAGGAACTTTACCTGTTGGTTGATTCCACCTGCATACGTTGTTAAAACGATTTCGCCTTGGGTATACTTAACTTCCCCACTGAACCCGACTAAAGGGGTGGAATTTCTGGTTAAGTTATACTCGCTTAAACCCATGCCTTTTATGGCGTCCAATGTTAACAAATTGGTGGAACTGCCTGTATCAATTAGTACGCGGCGAATAAGGAAATTACCAATTGAGAGCGAGATTACCAGACCGTCGTGGTGGTCGCCTAATTTTTGAGCCTCTGAATCGTCGAAGGTAATGGCTAGGGCATTAGAGATCCTTGGTTGTCTTATTTCCGTTGGGATCGATTTGTCGCCTTTGCTTTCCCGAGTGTGCCTCTTGGCGGCCGAATACGTGTTTCCACATATGTCTGATCCTCCTGAAATGGTGCTAACAATCTTAGTGGGAACTAGAGGAGGTGGTTTGTGTGACGATACCTGATCCCTTTGATCGAGGGTTACTTTGGCACTATCTGAAATGATGTCGCGCAATAGTCCCTGTGCGAGGAGTCTTGTGACCTCTTTGCGGAGGGCTATGCATTCGTCCGTCGAGTGTCTGTGATCTCCATGGAACTCGCACCACCGATTCATGTCCTTTTTGGCGTCCGGTTTGTCGTTCTTCCGAGGCCATCTTACTTCTTTCCCATATTTGTCAAAACTCTTTACGAGTTCCGATATGGATATATTGAAGTTGTAAGAGTGGAGCTTCGGAGGAAGAATGGGGTTGTTTCGCCAATCTTGATTCCTGTCACAAGAATTGTTTACCTGACCGGGATCATTCCGTCCCTTGGGATATGGTTGATGTCGTCGATCGCGTCGGTAATCCGAAGAGGTCTTTCGGTCGATTCGATCGGGACTCTTATTTGCTTTGAAGGGTTCTTCATCTTCTTCGAGCCTTACTTGTGCCATGGTCTTGGCTTGGACGTCTTCTAAACTTTGACATGGGTGTAATACCCCTCATTTTAGTAAAGAGTATTTTGGTAATTTTCCAAACTCCCGTACTGTAGTCGGATTATTTTCAGAGAAGTTCAGACATTCTGTAAAATGCTTGATCTCTATAATAATTCCCTGAGTGGAATAAAATACATTCGACGTATTTTTCCCGGACAAAAAGGCACAGAATTCTGTAAAATGCTTGATCTCTGTAATATATTTAACCCGGGGTTAAATACCCAAGCCCATACTTTTCCTGGACAAAAAGGCACAGAATTGGCCTCCACCGCACCCGCGGTCAGAATTGGCCTCCACCGCACCCCGCGGTTAGACCCACCGTACTCGCGCTGTCATCATACCTTTTCTGCTTCGTCGGACTTCGGCTGTCGTGTCGCCTGAGCTGCTTGTCCCATCTGGTCGGAGTTGAGGCGGTGAGGCGGTTTGGGGAGGTGCTTGCTTGGCCTATAAAAGGAGGAGACCTGGAGGCTTGGAAGGCATCCCAATCTCTCTCTCAAATCTCTCTCTTGTTTCCGTTGTCGCCGGAAAGTTCAAGCTTTCGCCGGAGTTGTCGCCGGAGCTACCATAGGAGGAGGAGGTGCTCTCAAGGTGGTGTTTGGTGGTCCAAGGAGTCTGGAAGTCGACCCCCATCCAAATCAAACCCCATCGCGTCGATCCCGGAAAGATTTCGTCTTCGTCGTATCGCCGCTGTATCGTGACCGTACCCGCGGTAGAGCCACCGCACCCGCGGCAGGGCTGCCGCACCTGCGGTGTGCCTGGGCATTTGCGATGTGGTTTTGGGCTTTGTGGTCTCGATCGAGACTTCGTTCCTTCATTCTCGTTCATCTTTCTTTAGATTCGTATATTTTATTATCGAATCTAACTTAGGTTTCATTATGGGTCGTTCCGTAGGAAATTGTAACCCGAGTTCTGTCCCTGTTTCGGACCCGGAAACCCGTTGTCTTTGAGATTCGTCAAGAGTTCGTCTAATCCGAGGCAAGTGGCGGTTCGCTCTTGCTTATCATTCCATATTTCTATTAATTATCAATTGTTTAATTATTAATTAAATTGGGATGAATTACTGTTTTCATTGGGAACAGATTTTATAAATGATACGATTAAAATGAATATTATAATAGGTTGTATATATTGCTAGAAATAACGCTATTATATCTGTTATTACCGTGATGGTATTGTTGTGGATTTTATGCGAACTTGAAATATAGTTAGCACGAGTATTCGTAGGAACGCTACATACCTTGCGAGGTCTAGTTGTTTCTTTATAACCATGGTGGATAGGATGTCCAAGCCCTAACACCTTTCTCTGGTCATGACTATCCCCTATCCGAATATAGGGGAGGTGCACTTAGCTGGCGTCAAACCTTTCGGGATACGCTCCCAAGATATCTCTCGTATCGAGATGATATATTTATATGATAAAAGCTTATAACGTGAATATACGTTTTGGAATTAAATAAGATAAGTGCCGCTATGCACATAATTAATGAACCTTGGGCGAGAAGTACAACGTGGAAACTCGTCTGGGCTTCGATTAGAGTAAGTCCACCTTCCTAATCTGAATTCGCATTACGCGGTGAGGTTGGTTGTGGACCCAAATAGTCAAGTCGCTTTTAAACTCTTGTGTGAAATTATAATGTTCTCAAACATTTGTCATGCTTTCCGATAAGACTCAATTCGTTGGAGTCTTCTCTTCATAAGTTTCTATAAGACTCAATCTTTTAGAGTCTTCTTTCGATCATTTTGTTTCGTATATTTCTGTAGAAGTGTTGAGGTTGACTATCGTCATCGGCTTTCATTCGAAAAGCGATGGGTCTAACCTAATACGACTACTTAGAACCTTTTTGTTTGACCTTTGCATAGTCTTTCATTAGACTAACCAACCGGTTAATTTCCCTTGCATGGTTGGCTGGTGTCATCCGTCTCATACGGCACATCAGATAAACTTATGTTCCATGAAGGCTAGAAACGACGAGGAAGGCAGAAGGAATTTTAAAGAGTTTTATCAGGTTGATATCCTAGGCGTGTGATCGCTCGATCAAGACACTTGTGTCCTTTATTTAAAAGACTTCCGCTGTATCAAAATATATTATGTACTAAGACTACTCTGTAGTTCTGTATTTTGGTTGTATTTGGAATTCTAGATGTAATTCTGAGACGTTGATTTAAATGAATGTTATGATATTTCATATTATGAATCTCGTTTTATGACTTGTATAAATTGGTTAAGCCTTGGGTGGCTTCGGATGTGGAATCCGAGGTCACTGCCGGTAATGCTTTCCAGTATATATTTAGGGTGTTACAGATTTGGTATCAGAGCCGAAAAAATTTTCGGGTATGGATTTAAAAAACTTTTGTAAACCGTCTACTCGTTTTGGACTGAAAAATGTTTTCAAAGGATTGGAATTTCCAAATAAAATTTTCTTGACTAAAATGTGTTTGTTGTTCAAGTCGTGCCTTCTTTAGTCTAATATAGTAAGTTCGCTTCTATATTTAGAAAGACTAACTCTCTTTTTGTCGCACGTAGGTTATGGGTGCATGTTTTTATCTTCAGAGGAACTCGGAAGAAGCCGAGGTGGCTCCGCCATCTCCAGTAAGGCTAGAGTTCCCGGTTCCCCCTCGATGCTTTGAGATCGGGGAATCTAGTAGTCCACCCGAGGAGGTGAAGACCGTACTCCCTGAGTCGGTAGTATTAGTGTCCGATAATGCCGAGGTTCCTGAGACAGAGCCCGAAGATGAGCCAAGGGAGGACACTGAGGATGAAAGGGAGCCGTCAGAGTACGCAAGAGGGTACTACGACGACGACTTCATGATCGAGTCAATTCCCGAGGAGGATCCAGAGGAGGATCCGGAAGAGGAAGAGAATCCCGAGGAGGACCTCGAGGAGCAAGGCTATGAGTCCAATGGCCTAGAACACTTACTAATGGATTGTGAGGACCCAGGGGTGCAGTTCATTCCCCCTAGTCCGGATTTGCCACCTGAGCGGGAGTATTCACCTTTGTCTCCTGCCGCTTGGGAAATGCTTTACGAGGTAGTATTCGCTAGGAGAAGGAGTGATCCACAAGATACATCTGAGAACTCACAGCCTATTCCCGTTCAGAGGAGAATGATGTTGAGTCCTGACTCGCGAGAGGTGCTTCGCCAGAGTCAGATGGCTTCCTCTGAAGCTTGTCGCCAAGTGGATGAGGCGGTTGAGCATGCTCGAAGGAGGGCGAGGCCAGGGGAGTCAGATGAGGTTGGTCAGGATGTTTTCGCGCCTAGAGTAAGGCCGAGGGCACCAGGACCGAGGATTGAGCCATGTGCTCCAGGGCCGAGCAGGGTGAGAAGTCCATCGCCAGACTTCGATGGTGAACCCCGTTCGAAGAAGCCATGTATGAGGAGTGGTGATTACAGGAAATGTTTCAGGGCGCCATGATTAGGGCCAGTGTTGACTTTAGCAGTTTCTTTTCTAGTTTTTCAGTGTTCGTTTTGTTATGAAACTATAATCTCTGAGCAATTTTGTCTTGTCGCTCGGGAGATCCCTTTTGTATAACCTAGTAACTCATTTTGAGTTTATCAATGAAAATTTACCAAGTTTGATCTATTCTAAGTTGATTTTATTACATTGAGTACATTGGAATGATATTAATGTTATAAAATACTTGGAATTTGATCAGTAAACAGATGATGAACACAAGGAACACCATTCGTGTTGGTGCTGGGCCAAGCAATGACCCCAGACCAAATGTGAGGAACACTGCAAACCCGTGGATGAACACGAGTCTGCTTCTAATAACAATCCAGTGGGCAATGACCAAGTTCCGCCTAATGCTCCAGTAGTGTTTAACGCTGCAGCAATAGAGGCTATTCGGGAAATTGTGATGCAAGCATTCACCGATATCATGCGACCAATCGCACCCCAGGCACAAGCGGTGCCAATTCCCCCAGCGGTTCCTAGGTTTGAGGAGCCTAATATCCATGTACCCCAAGAAGATGCGGTCAGGAACATAGGCGACTATGGCCGAGCACTAAAGGCCATAAGCTCTATGAGGCCTGATAGCTATGACGGGAAAGGAGAGCCAGTCAGGGTGGCATATTGGTTCTCGCACATGGAGAGATTGTTCCGCAATGTCGAGTGCACAGAAGCTGAGAAGGTGCACATTGCTTCCCTTCAGCTGAAGGAAGTGGCTAGTGAATGGTGGGAAGGCACCGGTCTAGCTGATCATCCTGGTTTGAACTGGGGCATGTTCAAAGCCAAGATGACTGATCGTTTCTTTTCCTGAGCTATGAGGGAAGAGAAGCATGAGGAGTTTCTCTATCCGAAGACGAATGGATTGAAAGTGACTGAGCTTGCGGCCAAGTTCAATCACTTGTTGCAGTACGCTGGGCCGGAAGTGTCCAGTGATGAGCAAAAGATCTGGCATTTCCATGAATGGATGAACCCAGACATTAAGCCACTGATGGTACGTCACGGATGCTCTACTTTGGAGCAGTACGTGGACGATGCTTACAAATTGGAGGTGACTCTGGAGAAGTCAACGAAGAAGCGTAATCGCCAGAGGTCAATGCAGAACCAGCCTCAGGCGAGTGGGTTCAAGCGTCCCGTGCCACCGTCTAATTTTGCCAAGTCTGGCAGGGCAAAAATGGATATGACTCATGGAGGGTCTACACAGCAGTCGGGTCAAGGCAAGAATCCGATCCAGTGCTACAACTGTGGTACACCCGGGCACAAGAGCAATGCGTGTCTGAAGGAGAAGAAGACGTGCTATGGCTGTGGAAAAGAGGGACATGTGCAGACGTTCTGTCCGTAGAGAAGGCAGAAAGGAGCTGAATCACAGCAAGGATCTATTAGTCAGAACAATCGACCCGGGTTCAGACCAGTAGAGGCTCCTAGTCCTTCGACGCAGACAACTGCACAGAACAAGGGAAAAGCCCCAGCTGCTTCTGGAGGTCAAGGTCATCGCCTTTACGATATGCGTGAGGCTGATGGACCCAATGCTCCAATTGCTCAAGGTACTCTATACCTTCATTCTACTTCTGTGTGTATGCTTTTTGATTCGGGTGCTACCCATTCTTTCATCTCTAAAAGTTGTGTCAATAAGCTAGGCTTAGTATGCAACGAGGTTTGTGAACCTTTCATTGTAAATCTTCCTAATGATGAACAATTAGTTGGAACCAAGTGTCTGTCAGAATTTCCGATTACCATCCAGGGTAAGAAGTTCGAAGCAGATTTGATCTGTATAGCCATGGCTCCATACGACATTATTCTCGGTATGGATTGGCTGATGCGTCATGGGGCGGTAATCGATTTTAGCTCAAGGACTGTGACAGTGTCATTTGGGGGCCAGTTTGTATGCAAGTTCAAGGGTCGGAATGACGCTGATAACGGCAGGCTCATCAATGCGATGGCTGCGTTTAAGCTACTTCCATAAGGTTGTTGACGTGGCCTAAGGTCGTTATGCCAAATCAAAGTAAACCTCAACTTTCAGACTAGTATAGTAAGCAAGCAAGGGTCGAAATCCCAAGAGAATCACAAGCGTCTATTTTCTTATCACAAATCGAATAGCAGTAACAAGGGGGGTTTGTGAGGTTTAAATCAAGTAAGAAATAAAACAGAATAAATAATATGCAATCAAATGTGAGAAAACACTTAGCCAGGCAATTTCCACTTAAGTTTTGGTTGGTTGATCCTAGATTACTTCCAATTCCTTCCTATGATTATTCCTGTCCCGATCTTGTGTAGATTCAGAGGGAAACCTTCCACAAAGAACCCTTACCAATGAATAACCCTAGTACCACTAAAGGTTCAACCCAAAGGCAGCAATGCATATAAGAATTAACCAGGATACACAGAACGCTCACTCAGATGCATTTACCATGTAATTATCTCTCCCTACAATAGAACAATTTCAACCAGAGCATGTAAATTGTAGTTGCTACAGCGGAATAGGACGTTAGCCCAACAGTTTCCTAATCCTAGCAATATGAAAATCACCAACAACAACTAGTTGCACGGGCTAGTGCAATTAATGAAATCCAATGGAATAAGCTTAGAAGAGATAATATAATCCAACAGGAATTAAGAAAGGGAACATAACCTCACAAACAATAATCAAAACTTAAGCTTCCATTGCCAGACTAAGCCAAAGAGGCTTAGCTCCTCATAGACATGGTGAAACTTCAAAGGAAAAGTAAACAACGATGAAAATTGCAACTAAAGTGTGGAAGCTTTTTAACCCTAATGCTAAAAGAAAGTATTTATAGGGCTCTAACAAATGACCTAGCCCATTAAGAAAATAACTAAATTAAAATAAGAAAAAGGAGAAAAAGAAATATGAAAAGATAAGCTCAGGAAAGGATGCAGCTTTCGGCGCTGATGACCCGCGATCGCGCGCCAAGACCCGCGATCGCGGTTACTTCTCGATTTTCAGCATCTGCGACACTTTCGTAAAAACATCATAACGTTTGATTCCCAATTCGGATTGCGCTCAAATTTTGAGGACTTGTAGTAGACTTCAAGATCTAACTCCTCGAATTGGAATCACTGCATTTGGACATCTGAGTAGAGAGAAAGAATCAATTGAATTCAGCACATTGTTCTTCTACTCTCGTGTGGACTCTCTCCTTGGTTCTTCTTCGTCTCCTCAGTGGTCAACTTCTCTTCCTCTGGATATCTTCAATTTGCTTCTCCAGACCACCAAATCCACACTTCTCCTCTCTAACTCCATACTCTTTGGTGGCTCCATATCCCGAATCTTCAAATGTACTCCAATAAGCTCAAAACACCACCAAAACACCAATCTTCGCCCCCAAACACCATGCACATGAATGTGTCTAAATATACCCGAATGGCACCAATAAAACCCTCTAATAAATCTTAGTTAAGCCCTATAAAGTAGTGCTTATCAGTTGTGTCGGGTACTTGTGATATCTGGACAAGCCCAAGAAAGATGAACCTTCAGTTCCTGATATTCCAGTCATCTGCGAGTTCCCGGATGTCTTTCTAGAGGAGATTCCTGGTTTACCCCCGTATCGTGATGTAGAGTTTACCATTGATCTCGAGCCTGGTACCGCGCCAATCTATAAGGCACCATACCGGATGGCTCCTGCTGAGATGCAAGAGTTGAAGAAGCAACTCGAGGACCTTCTTGAGAAAGGATATATAAGGCCGAGCGCATCACCTTGGGGCGCTCCGGTTTTGTTCATCAAGAAGAAGGATGGATCGTTTCGACTTTGTATCGACTATCGAGAGTTGAATAAAGCCACGATCAAGAACAAGTATCCATTGCCAAGGATTGATGATCTGTTGGATCAACTACAGGGAGCCAAAGTCTTTTCCAAAATCGATATGAGATCTGGTTACCATTAGCTCAGGATTCGTGAGGAAGATATTCCGAGGACTGCGTTCCGGACGAGATATGGTCACTACGAGTTTGTAGTCATGCCATTTGGACTTACCAATGCTCCAGCGGTCTTCATGGACCTGATGCATCGATGTTTCCACCAATATCTGGACAAGTTCATGGTGGTCTTCATCGATGACATTTTGATCTATTCCCCGAGTGAGGAAGCTCACGAGGAACATCTTCGGATCGCTTTGTCAGTCCTTAGACAGAATCAGTTGTACGCGAAGTTGTCTAAGTGTGACTTTTGGATCAAAGAAGTGGCTTTCTTAGGCCATGTGATCAATGAGAATGGGGTTATGGTGGATCCCTAGAAGATTGAAGGTAGCCAATTGGAAGCAGCCTCAGAACGTGAAAGAGGTGTGCAGTTTCTTAGGACTTGCTGGATATTACAGACGGTTCATGGAGGGATTTTCTAAGATCGCTCTACCTATGACCATTTTACTCTGCAAAGTCCACAAGAAGTTTGTCTGGGATGACAAGTACGAGGCCAGTTTTCAGAAGCTGAAACAGTGTCTGACCTCCGCACCAGTGTTAGCGCTACCGGAAGGAAATGATGGTTATGTAGTCTATAGTGATGCTTCGAAGCATGGGTTAGGATGCGTACTAATGTAGAAAGGAAAAGTTATTGCATACGCATCCCGACAGTTGAAGACTTATGAAGCAAACTATCCGACTCATGATCTGGAACTAGCAGCCGTTGTTTTTGCGCTGAAGATTTGGAGGCACTATCTCTATGGTGTGAGGTGCCAAGTCTTCACTGATCACAAGAGTCTCAAGTACGTGTTCACTCAGAAGGAGCTGAATATGAGACAACGTCGCTGGTTAGAGCTACTCAAAGACTACGACATCGAGTTGTTGTATCATCCGGGCAAGGCTAATGTAGTAGCCGATGCATTGAGCCGGAAGACACCGCACGAGACTGTAGTAGCTCTACTCATTGCTCAGACCAAGTTGAACCAAGGGTTATGCAAGATTGAAGTCTTGTACGATCAGCGTCGAGGATACCTGAGTATGCTTGAAATTCAGGCTACGCTACTTGATCAGATCAGGTAGAAGCAGGTTAATGATGTAGTTATGGTGAAGCTAAGCAGCGAAGTGATGAACGGGAAAGCTCTCGGTTTCGTGATTCAGGAAGATGGATCACTCTGGTTTCAGGACCGGGTCTGTGTGCCTAACGTTGATGGCCTTCGCCAGTTGGTGATGAAGGAGGCCCATTCGTCAGCCTATTCTGTACATCCAGGCTCTAGCAAGATGTACAAGGACCTCAGGAAGAAATTATGGTGGCCCAACATGAAGTGGGATGTAGCAGGGTTTGTGGCGAAATGCTTGACTTGTCAGAAGGTCAAGATAGAACACCGTAGACCAGGTGGTGAGTTGCTACCTCTTCCAGTGTCAGAATGGAAATGGGAGGACATTGCTATGGATTTCGTTACGGGGCTGCCAAAGACTCAAAGTCAAAAGGATGCTATATGGTTAATCATTGACAGGCTCACGAAGAGTGCTCACTTCGTGGCTATCAAGTCAACATGGGGAACCCAGAAGCTATCAGAAGTGTTCCTACACGAGATTGTCCATTTGCATGGTACTCCAAAGACCATTGTATCGAATCGTGATGGCCGATTCATTTCAAGATTCTGGAAAGAACTCCACAAGGCCATGGGAACCGAGTTGAGGTTCAGTATTGCGTTTCATCCTCAGACGGATGGACAGTCTGAGAGAACCATCCAAACCTTGGAAGATATGCTAAGAGCTTGTGTACTCGATCGTTCGACTAGCTGGGAGAACAGCCTGAGTCTGATTGAGTTCACATACAATAACCGTTGGCATGCTACCATCAAGATGACTCCATTCGAGGCTTTGTACGGTCGAAGGTGCAGATCTCCAATTTGTTGGGATGAGAATGCTGACAAGGTTCTGCTCGGACCGGAATTAGTCGAAAGGACTGCCTCGGACATTACTTTGATAAGACAGAGGATGTTGACCGCTCAGAGTCGACAAAAGTCTTATGCAGATCTGAAGCGCAGGAATGTCGAGTTTGAGGTTGGTGACAAAGTGTTTGTCAAAGTGTCACCATCCAAGGGTGTGTTTAGATTCGACAAGCATGGGAAGCTTAACCCTCGCTACGTGGGACCATTTGAGATCCTTGACAGAGTGGGGTCTCTAGTGTATCGTTTGACATTGCCGCCATCGATGCATCCAGTGCATAACGTGTTCCACGTATCCTTGTTGAGAAAGTATGTGCCAGATGAGTCTCATGTGCTGAGTTATGAAGACATCAAAATTTAGACAAATGGTACCTACGAGGAGATACCTGTGTGTATTCTCGAACGCCGTGAGAAGCAATTACGGAACAAAGTGGTACCATTGGTACGGATTTTGTGGTCCAAGTCAGGAACTGAAGAGGTTACTTGGGAAACCTGGGAGACTGAGGAGGATATGCTTGTCCCATCTGGTCGGAGTTGAGGCGGTGAGGCAGTTTGGGGAGGTGCTTGCTTGGCCTATAAAAGGAGGAGACCTGGAGGCTTGGAAGGCATCCCAATCTCTCTCTCAAATCTCTCTTTTGTTTCCATTGTCGCCGGAAAGTTCAAGCTTTCGCCGGAGTTGTCGCCGGAGCTACCATAGGAGGAGGAGGTGCTCTCAAGGTGGTGTTTGGTGGTCCAAGGAGTCTGGAAGTCGACCCCCATCCAAATCAAACCCCATCGCATCAATCCCGGTAGGATTTCGTCTTCGTCGTATCGCCGTTGTATCGTGACCGCACCCGCGGTGTGCCTGGGCATTTGCGATGTGGTTTTGGGCTTTGTGGTCTCGATCGAGACTTCGTTCTTTCGTTCTCGTTCATCTTTCTTTATATTCGTATATTTTATTATCGAATCTAACTTAGGGTTTCGTTATGGATCGTTCCGTAGAAAATTGTAACCCGAGTTTTGTCCCCGTTTCGGACCCGGAAACCCGTTGTCTTTGAGATTCGTCAAGAGTTCGTCTAATCCGAGGCAAGTGGCGGTTCGCTCTTGCTAGAAACAACGCTATTATATCAATTGTTAATTATCAATTGTTTAATTGTTAATTAAATTGGGATGAATTATTGTTTTCATTGGGAACAGATTTTATAAATGATACGATTAAAATGAATATTATAATAGGTTGTATATATTGCTAGAAACAACGCTATTATATCTGTTATTACCGTGATGGTATTGTTGTGGATTTTATGCGAACTTGAAATATAGTTAGCACGAGTATTCGTAGGAACGCTACATACCTTGCGAGGTCTAGCTGTTTCTTTATAACCATGGTGGATAGGATGTCCAAGTCCTAACACCTTTCTCTGGTCATGACTATCCCCTATCCGAATATAGGGGAGGTGCGCTTAGCTGGCGTCAAACCTTTCGGGATACGCTCCCAAGATATCTCTCGTATCGAGATGATATATTTATATGATAAAAGCTTATAACGTGAATATACGTTTTGGAATTAAATAAGATAAGTGCCGCTATGCACATAATTAATGAACCTTGGGCGAGAAGTACAACGTGGAAACTCGTCTGGACTTCGATTAGAGTAAGTCCACCTTCCTAATCTGAATTCGCATTACGCGGTGAGGTTGGTTGTGGACCCAAATAGTCAAGTCGCTTTTAAACTCTTGTGTGAAATTATAATGTTCCCAAACATTTGTCATGCTTTCCGATAAGACTCAATTCGTTGGAGTCTTCTCTTCATAAGTTTCTATAAGACCCAATCTTTTAGAGTCTTCTTTCGATCATTTTGTTTCGTATATTTCTGTAGAAGTGTTGAGGTTGACTATCGTCATCGGCTTTCATTCGAGAAGCGATGGGTCTAACCTAATACGACTATTTAGAACTTTTTTGTTTGACCCTTGCATAGTCTTTCATTAGACTAACCAACCGGTTAATTTCCCTTGCATGGTTGGCTGGTGTCATCCGTCTCATACGGCACATCAGATAAACTTACGTTCCATGAAGGCTAGAAACGACGAGGAAGGCAGATGGAATTTTAAAGAGTTTTATCAGGTTGAGATTCTAGGCGTGTGATCGCTCGATCAAGACACGTGTGTCCTTTATTTAAAAGACTTCCGTTGTATCAAAATATATTATGTACTAAGACTACTCTGTAGTTTTGTATTTTGGTTGTATTTGGAATTCTGGATGTAATTCCAAGACGTTGATTTAAATGAATGTCATGATATTTCATATTATGAATGTCGTTTTATGACTTGTATAAATTGGTTAGGCCTTGGGTGGCTTCGGATGTGGAATCCGAGGTCACTGGCGGTAATGCTTTCAAGTATATATCTGGGGGTGTTACAATGGGTACTTGGTCAATTCACGGTAGAGTTCGCTGCCCCTGACCAAGCCCCGGCAAAACGCTTTGATCGATGTCGGGATGTCGTAATGTGGGATCGTGACCTTTTCTTTATTGTACCTATTAAGATAATCCCTTAGAGGTTCGCCATACCTTTGCACGATCCTGTACAGGTCGCTCGATTGTTTTTCCAATATTCGACTACTAGCGAATTGGATTTTGAACGAGTTGATCAAGTCGGCGAAAGAAGCGATGTATCCCTGTGGTAAGTGCATAAGCCAAGTTAGTGCAGGTCCCGTGAGGGTCGTGCCAAAACTTTTGCACATGACTGCCTCACGGTTCCCTCTTGGGATCGAAATAGTCATTAATTTCTGATTATAAATTGAAACATGATCGTCCGGGTCCCCAGTCCCATCATAATTGGGCATGTTGGGGACGTGGAACTTTTTATGGATTTCGATGCGCGCGATTGCTTCCGTGAAAGGTGAGTCTTCGTATCCATCCATCGCCTCTTTCTCGATCGGTTGGGGGACTCCCGGGATTCGCGCGATACGATCGTCTAAAGCCTTGATGTGCTCGTTGATAGCTTGTTGTATGAGGGTCTGGATGTCGATTGGAGCCGTTACCTGCGGAAGGGTTGCTCGAGCTCCTGGGGGCTCGGCTACAAGATTTGGCATGTTAGTTGTGGTGAAAGTGACTTGGGGAGTTTGAAATATACCAAGAGGTATAGATGCATGAGTTCCTGTTGTGGGAGTCACATCTATCCCATCCATGTCGAATCGAGTATATAATCCTTCAGTGTTGACTACGCGTCTCGAGCCTCCGGGGTTTGATGTGGCCGAGTGTACCTGAGATTTCAACAATTTGTTCTCACGAGTTAGTCGAGTAATTTCTTATTCAGATTGGGTACTTAGCGTTTCGGTTCTAGCGCGTTGTCGGGCTAGTTCTTCTTGGAGGACGCTCATGGCCTTCGCGAGTTCTTGGATTTGTGGGTTTACGACTGGTTGGGCATTGGCGTCCTCTGCTTGGTTTGCGACTAGGATGTCGACTTGGAATTGGTATTCAGTGGCGATCATGGGATTTCTGGAATCGACCATGATTGGATGTGGGCTGGATCGTTGATTGGCTAGATGCCCCACGGTGGGCGCCAAATTGTTTTGGGGTGAAAAGACCTAACCGACCTAGATCGCCTTAAGCAGGGCAACTAGACAATTATAAGGCAGATTATATCTGAAAGATCCAAATCAAGAAAAGAACTAGACGAAATAAGGTTAATCGAACGAAATAGATAAGCTTATCTCCCTCGATTTACAGGTTGATCGGGTAAGATAATTTGGACGTCGATCACTTCAATACTGTAAAGAAGAATCGAACTTATAACTGAGGTAGTAGAGCTGTAAGATGATATCAGAAGATGAGTAATATTGATAGTGATCTGTGTCCATATTTGTTGACATAATCGTGCTTTTATACATAAATTACGTAATCATTCCTAAGGTAGCCGTTATCCCCGGATATTGTGGAACCGTCGAACAAATCCCTGAGATTCTTGCCATGATCTCTCGCATATGGGTCGAGTCCGTTATGTCTTCAACTGATCTGATCTCCACTTGATTCTACGTTCATGAGCCAAGCGTCTTAGGCTCTAAGAATTCTCCGGCCCAACAATGTTCAATTCAACTATCTTATGGATAAATTGGACATTATCGATCTACATACTCAACCTTGAGGGAGAGTATTAGATAATCTATCTTTAGAGATCTTTTAAAGATTTGTGTATATCTTTATTTACCTGATTTACTCTATCTCTTAGATAGAATTGTATCTATTTGTAACTGTAAATACCCAATTAAATCAATGATATCAACACAAATATTTTTCCATCAAATTATCTCTATTTAAAGTTTATCGAGTTCCTTGTCCTCCATGACCGAGTATTCTGTTCTTATTGAAATTGTCAGTCGCTTTCTCCAATTCCTCAATTTTGAAAATCATAGACTTCTCCATAACGCCATGGTTATTAGAAGCCAATTGTTGTTGTAGCAACAAACCACCATTTTGCCTAAAATTATTTGCTTTTCTCCTTTTCTCCTTTTCTCCTTTATTCTCTTAATCATTTGGTACGGCAAAAATCCACCTAAGCGAAGAACCATTGATCCTATGGCTGTACATAATCCTGTAAACAACAAGTTTTGGATATGTACGTCAGAACATACATCGAATTGTGGACACTTAAGTAACCATGATTTTTTTTTATTTCATGAAAAAATGCACAGCTACTCTATGTAGTGATTAATTTAGTATTACAACATATATACTAGCTAGCAAGTTTCACATACATTTTGGTCTTAAGTAACCATGATTTTTTCTTATTTCCTGAAAAAAGCAATCTTTACTTTTTCTATATGCTAACATAGTTTTTTCTCGAAATCGTTTGTTTAGAAACCAATTTATAGGTCGGTAGCACATGATTTACTAACCAATCATGCAAGCCAACATATTTACTAAATTGAAATACTAAATGATCAACACTAATAAATTCAGATAAAACATAAATACTACGATAATAATTTGTTAAAGTAAATTAGGAGAATTAGAAGAAAAAGATACAAACTCAGCTAATCGTGTTTGTCCTCGTATTAATCCCAACTTGTCTTGGTGTTTCTTCTCAATATGATTCGACAAAGTTTCATAGCCTCCTCCCTCGGCCCAAGTGTACTTGGTGCTACAATAGCTACAAAAAACGTCATATTTACCATTAGGATGCAAAGTTCCCTTTTCAAAATATTTGTATAAAAATCGGAACTAAGAACTCATTCTCCTCCCACTTGACTCATTTGGGACGAGCCTACTTCATCCATATTTCCGTGGCTGGAATTTGTGAGAATAAGTTGACTTCGACTCTCTTATATTCCAAAAATATTTTCAATATGCTTCAGTTTTGAATATAAATAACAAAGCTTGTAATAGACAATTAACTAAATGAATGTAGTAGAGAAGTTGTAATAAACAATTAAATAAACAATAATAGAATAATAGATATAAATAACTGATGAACAATGTAATTGCAATATAAGACAAATAAATTCTTATAAGTATTTATTATGTAAATACTTTAAGAATTAATAACAAATGTAAATAATGAGATTAGTAGAGAATTTGAGAGAATCGTAGATTTTATAAAGCTTACTAGTGAGAGTTAAGAGAGAATGAAAATAATGTGAAGAGAAATAAAGGTGTTACTGATTAGGTATTTATAGGATGGGATGAGTAGTTTTAAAAAATATGGCTTCTTTTACCAAAATAAAATTCAAAAAAGCACCCTGCCAGCTTGAACGCTAGCCGTTGTGGCCCGGTTCAAACCCGTCAGTCCTTTTAATCTTTGTAAAAAAAATCAAATGTTTTTTTCAAAAAATGGTATTGGCGGTTCCGATAGTTGGAATCCCCGATAAACCCTTTTTTGGGCGGTTTTGAAAGAAGAATAAAAGGAAATTGCCGATTTTTCGGTTTTCATAGATTTGGAACCGAAACCTATTGGCCTTGCCAGGTTCCCCTAGGTATTTGAGGGGCGATTTCAACCCGAACTTATTAATTAACCCTTGGAAATTTAAGAGGACCCTATCCTACACGTAATTCCTCAATCAATTGGTATTAAGAGAGGCTAATTCACCGGGATAATGTCCGAGTTTCAAACGTGGCAATCGGTTGGAGCGAATTCAATTTCGCAAAATTGGATCAAATCAGATTAAATTGGAGGGAGGAATCCAAGGGATTATGTTGGAGGCATTAACATCTTCAAAAACCCTATAAATAGGCCCCCGATTTCAAACCCAATCCATCCAATTTCATCCATCTCTCCTCAAGAACCCTATAAATTGGAGGGAGGAATCCAAGAAATTATGTCGTGTTCTTGCTCAAAATTCGACCTCGTGTGAGCTTTGTTTTGTCAATTGGTTACATGCCTAGCTTCGTCTACAAGTCCCCTTCCAAATCCCTATCAAACCGCCGTTGTGCATCCACCACCGCCCCTCAATTTGGCGTTTTTTTCCGGCGGGTGTCAAGGTTGAATCCGGCGAGGTGGTTTCTTTTTATCCAATTCGCGATTTGTGATTTAATTTTGATTAGTTTGGCTTAATCTTGGTTAAATAAATTAATATAGATTATTGAAAAAATATTTTAGGATTAATTTGATTTTATGAAAATTAATATTTATTTTTTGTAATATTATCTAATATTATGAACGAGTAATTTATGACTATTTATTTAGATAATATTTTGACTTAGAAAATTTTAGGGTTATAAATAAACTATTTTTTTAATTTATTTATGTCATGTTTATTTAGAATATACGACAAAGTAATTTTTAATTGTATAGATAATTGTTTAATCAAAAAACCTTGAAATTGATTTATTTATGAGTAAATAAATTCAATTAAAATTCGAGACGTCGTCCACCTTAAGTTTTGTTATTAAATGAATTATATAATATAATTTATTTATTATGATTTGGGAACGTCTCGGATTGGCTTTTGGAACGGAATTGAAACAAGAGGTTAAGTGCTATCCGCAAGCGATCGCTCCCGTTTACTGTTTGATTTTCTTCTTAATCCAAGGCAAGTAGCAGTTCACTCTTTTTATTGTATTCATTTTTTCCTTAATTGACAATGAATCGGTTATCTTAATTTAGTTGGGATAAAAATCTAAAAGTTGATATTTGGGAACTTATGTGTATAAAAATGTTGTAAAAATGAACCTTATTATTAGGTTGTATGTATGCTAGTTATGACCTTATATATATATATATTATTATATGTTGATATATATCATTGGTGTGGTTGTGGTGAATTGGTGTGAAATATTATTGCTAGATAGCACGAGTATTCGTAGGAACGTTAATTACCTTGCGAGGTGTAGTCGTTTTTTTATAATTCGTATTAAGAGGATTTTGCCTTAATACCTTTGGTCATGACCTACCCTTATATGATATAAGTTATGGTGCACTTAGCTAGTGCCAAATCTTCGGGATTTATCCCATTCTTTATCTCTTTATGAGATTGGTTGTGGAAATAAAAGTATTAACGTGAATGTACGTTTTCAAACTAAATAAGATAAGTGCCTCATCGCACATAATTAATGTACCATCGGGCGAGAAGTAGAACGTGGAACCCGCTCGAGCTTCTGTCTATGAAGGTCCTCTTACCAATCTGAATTTGCACAACACGCATGTGGTGAGGTTGGTTAAGGACCCGATTATTCAAAGAAGTCGTTTTTATAAAAAAAAACATTGTGTGATAAAACTAAATGTTTCCAAACAATTATTCATACTTTCTAAGACTCAATTCCTTTGGAGTTTCCTTTTTATTCATATATTTTCCTTCTATTCCGTGAGAATTTTCGGGTTATATATCGCTCTTCTCGGTTATTATTCGAGAGACAATGATAGTAAACTGTTTAATCACAAAACCACTTTGCTTGAACCCTTATTTAGTCTTTCATTAGACTAACCAACCTTCTATTTTTCTTGCATGGTTGACTGATGTTATCCGTCCCTTACGGCACATCAAAAATAGATTCTCAAGTCGAGGACATGGGAAGACGGCGTTGAAGGCGGCTGCATTTTGTTCTAAGATAGTTGTTATTTAATTTTTTAATAAAGGTTAAGGATCCTGTTGTTAGTTTGAATAAAGTCTTCCGCTGTACTTTTGATATATTGTAAGGTTGCCTTGTTTTGCAACGTCATTTTATTATAAGACATTTTTAATTTAAATGTTATTGTTATTGTTCTACTTTGTCTTTTGCGATCAATATTGTAATGCTTTGGGTGATTTCAGATATGCGTTTTGGGGTCACTGGCGGTAATATTCATAAGATAATTTAGGGGTGTTACAGTAGGGACTCGTCCTCGTATTAGGATGACTAGACTATCCCAGGTAAGATCAACGCGTTCTTCTCAACAGGTGAGATCCCCCAAGCTCGCTTGGGGTTGCCACTGTGCTCTTCTCAACGGGTGAGATCCCCCAAGCGAGCTTGGGGCTGTCACCGTGCTCTTCTCAGCGGGTGAGATCCCCTAACCTCGCTTAGGACTGCCATCGCGCTCTTCTCAGCGAGAAAGGCCATCAAAACCACTCGAGGTTGACGCGGTAATTCAATGCTTATCTATTGAGTAATAAATAAGACAACTTCTAAAAGTTTCGTCCTTCACTCATTACATATTCGATTAAAAAATGGTTTAAATGAAGCCGCGCAAGGCAAAAAGCTCTACAAAAGTTTGCAAACCCTTTCCGTCGTGGTGTCCGCATCAACGTCAATCGTCTGATAATCATCCTTAACAGGGTCCTGAAGTGAAGGTTCACCAAATAAGTATGTGTACACATGGGTAAAGTAAGTAATACTGGAGTCAATACTGTCAAACTTCGCAACTGCCTGCCCAACTCCAACCCTTATCACATGCTCCCAATGAGGCCCTACCTCGTCCACTACTTTCGTCTGGTATTCCTCAAAGTTAAGGTATTCGGGAATAGCACACTCAGCCCTCTCACGCTGTCTTTCCACTTCAAGATTGGACATATCACGTTGTGTTCCGAGCCCTGCTATCTCTTCATCTTTTTCAGACGTGCCTTCTGCAACTCTTCTACCATCTTCTTGAGTGAAGCGTTCTCTTTTTGAAGCTTTACTAGGTTTGCCATGGCTTTGTCGCGCTCCGTCGCGGACTGCTCAGCTTCCTTTGTCAGTGTCGCCACCTTCGCACATGCTTCCTTTTCTTCGCAAATCCCCTTGCATCTTGTCTCCAACGCAGTGTGTAATGAATGAGATTATAATAGGATTAGTGGTATCTGATCTAGTATAAATAGTAGAAGTTATTGTAATTGAGGGGTATCAATAAACAATCATCAAAATGCCCCTTTTACTCTAATCTCTCTCTTTTCCCATGAACCCCCTTTTCTCTGACTCTTTCTCTGCGTTCTTTCTTTCCCTTAATGTAATGAATGGGATTATAATAGGATTAGTGGTATTTGATCTAGTATAAATAGTAGAAGTTATTGTAATTGAGGGGTATCAATAAACAATCATCAAAATGCCCATTTTACTCTAATTAATCTCTCTCTTTTCCCCTGAACCCCCTTTTCTCTGACTCTTTCTCTGCGTTCTTTCTTTCCCTTAATGTAATGAATGGGATTATAATAGGATTAGTGATATCTGATCTAGTATAAATAGTAAAAGTTATTATAATTGAGGTGTATCAATAAACAATCATCAAAATGCCCCTTTTACTCTAATCTCTCTCTTTGGTGTTAGCCTCTGATGAGGAAGGAATTCTGTATGCTACAACACAAAGGCGTTTGAATTTTCCATCATTGATTGGCCATTGCAATAGCTCCTTTGTCTTTGATCTAGGGGGAGTGGCCTACATAGTACAATGGTCAGAGGCAAACATTGGCATCATGGTGTTAAGTTTGAAATTTAGTAACCTTTAGATACAATTGGTGTGCTGAATTTTTTGGTTACCTTGCTCACAATTGCTACTGATGTTGGAGTTATTGTGGACTGCATTTTTTTGCTTCAGTTGAGGAATACTGACAAATTACATGCTATTGAAAAACAAATGCACTGTCTTATCACTTCTTGGAAGCATGTTGGTGGTGTGAGCTTGGTAATTCAGTAGTGATGTGGGCTGTACTTTTGTGGACTGCATCAATGGCTGAATTTTCTGTGTTTGGTGGCTACTGAACGTCTGCACTAGCTACTGAGCTTGGTATCATTGGCTGAATTTTGTAAAGTTGCTTCTGGTTTTTGGCTACATCTTCCCATTGTCAATTTAGTGGTTATCCCACTTTTGTAATAAGCTTTGAGGACAAAGCTTTTATAAGAGAAGAGTAATGTAATGAATGAGATTATAATAGGATTAGTGGTATCTATTCTAGTATAAATAGTAGAAGTTATTGTAATTGAGGGGTATTAATAAACAATCATCAAAATGCCCATTTTACTCTAATCTCTCTCTTTTCCCCTGAACCCCCTTTTCTCTGACTCTTTCTCTGCGTTCTTTTTTTCCCTTCTTTCCTTCTCAATCTACTTCTTCTATTCCTAATCACTCAATTTCTATCTTGATCCAGTCAATTCGGCTATGATCTCATCCGGGACATAACACGGTGCAGTATGAAGTTGTGGCCAACATGTTGAGACGTGCCTGCACGGTTCATCAAAATTTAAGAAGGTCAAATTTTAAAATTGACGCAACAAAATTTCCAAAGCAAATTAAAGGTAATGTACCATATCCATATATTCATTTCCTCAAACAGAAGAAATGGGACGGGCAAGGACGTCAACCATTCTTTTTTCTCCAACGCACGTGTCCTTTAGGATGGATAATTTGTGCATGTCCACCACAGAAGGCCTAGGTGAGGCAAACTGTTTCATCACCTCTTTATCGGTTCCTCCGTGGAACGAAGAAGATCAGGGTCGACGATACTTTTTGATCTCACCTTCTTGGCCTCATGACTAGCATGAGAGGTATTGTGACGTCTCTTGCCGCACGGCTCTATTTTAACTTGGCTGGCTAAAGGCCGCCGAGAAGTTGTGGTTTCGCATACGGCCACCGCGTCAGAGGTGGAGACTGGTGCATGCTCCACCCCAACCAAGTCATCGATTGTTCCCGCTGATGAAGTTGATCACGATGAAGCTCCCACAATCTTTTTAGCACTCTTCAACAAGAAGTCTGATTTTACCATCCCTGAAAACACGAGTTAACACAACGTTTGGGGGTGGAAGATGAAGAAAACAAATAATCACCTGACTCAGTGCGTTCGATGGAACGCAGTAAACTCAACCCCACTTTCTCTAAGTTCTCCTGAGTAATCAATTGTTTGAAATCGGGGGCATCTCCTTCATTGCTAAATCGAGCTTTGTGTGTGTCAATCTCCTTTTGATCCGGTTTGTCGGGGCGCATAAAGGGACCAGGGAATGGCTGATAATTAAAGATTGAGTGTGAGGTACATCGTGCCAAAAACCATATATCCTTCCACATGCCCACGTTGGAAGGTTTGCTGATCATGTTTAGGGTAGGAAAGGCAGGGTTACAAAAGCCTCTATCATACTTCATTGTGAAAAGGCATAGCATATGTTGCGCATCAGGTGTGATATCGGTTTGATAGCAACGTATCGTGTATCCACTGAGGTATCTCCATGAGTTGGGAAACAACTGGGCAGGGCTAAGGTTGAGATTACTCAAAAAATTGCAGTAAAAATCAGGAAAGGAAAGACGAAATCCCTCCACGACACTAGCCACGTAAACGACCAAACAGTTCTCGTACCGCGCCATGGAAGTTCCCCCCTTTTCTGGAAGACACAACTCTACTCCACGCGGCCAAGGAATTGAACGCGCTAAGTCTTCTAAGGTAGAAAGCGAAACACTTGTAGCCACCCTAAGACCTTGCATGTCTTTCCCTAGATGGCTCACTACCATGGGAATCTCGTTTAGAATCACTGCGGGAATAGGAGGAGGATCATCATTCACGCGATGACTCACAAAACTAGTCGTACTCCGCACCCCCTCATCTTGAGGTTGACTCTGAGAAAGTTAGTCACGGGAGAATAGGACACCACACCGTTGCCCTTTTCTCCTTTAGCCTTCATTACTCGCCCCTTGCGAAAAACTTGTCCTACAGATTGACGCGATGAATCGCCAAAAGACGAAGTTGTCGATTCAGATTCTAAGCTTGAAGCTGGTTCACTCACTTTTTACGCGTTCCCAACCTCCCTGCCAAAGGCGTCGTCACTCCCGAAATTGGTCACGTTGGACATGGTTAAAAGAGGTTGAAAGACGATTGCGCGCGTTAGACAAATCCCTTCTGAAAAGAAGAAGATAGAATTTAGTAACAAGGAATGAGGTAGGAAGCATGTGCGCAATCGAGACGAAGCTAATGGAGGTTTCTCAAAAGCAGAACGCGCTCATCAACAAAGGGACAAGGGAAAAGAACACGACCAACAAAGTCAAAATGCACAAGGATACCGAAAGATCCTGACTGGCGATTTGAAGAGTTAAAAAGAGAAGAGGAAAAGAACAATCAAAAGTAAAACAGAGAAACGACCATCCACCTTCTCAACCTGTGTAGCTTCGCCATTTTGCATCAATTAATTCCACCCCCCCCCCCCCCCCCCCGCCCTCTTTTTTTCATTCCACCTTCTCTTGTCCAGAAAAACCCTATCCACCCCATCACCACCCGCTAGAACTAGAGAAACCTGAAGGGAAGGAGTTCAACCTAACTTCGTACCCCCAGATGATTGCAAACACTGAAAGCGCCAGAAAATAAAACGAAGAACAACACACAGTGAAAATAAGAAAACAAGGAGAGTCGGTTTACCTGGACGATCTTGAGGAGGAAGATGAAGAAGAAGTTTCCGAACAGAGTAGCAATGGAGGAATTCCGATCGTCCCGAGACACTCTGTTTGAAGGGTTGAATAAGAGAAGGTAAAGTGAAGTTCCTCCCGCCCTTACACCCCTTATATAAGAAGCTTACTGGGCCGAAATATTTAAGGCCCATTAGACGAAGCCCATCATCTTTAAGCTGAAACGTCCTTGCCTAAGGCCGTCTTGGAGAATGCAATAAATGAATGCAATAATGCAACGCGTTCTCCATGTGTTGCCTTGATGACTTCACACGTTCATCATCAAGCACTACTACATAAGAGGGCAAATAACTCGGGAATTTAAGGGTATATAACCCGGATCAGGTCTGGGTTAAAGAGCTACGCTGCATTTGCTCGGGATCAAATAACCCGGACCTAAAATTGGCACGCCCGGGTTATTTGCCTTCCCAAAATTGACACCATGCAGTATTTTACACATGAGTATAGCAGAAGAGTAAAGAACAAACGCCACCTCGATCTCTCCCTCACTGCTTTGTTCTTGTCCCTCACACAATCTTATCTCAAATTTACTACACACAATGTTATGTCAAATGTACTATTAACCGGATGAAATTGGAATTGGACTTCAAGAACTTGCAAAGGTAAAATATATAATGGCTGTCATATGTATTGTTAACCGGATGAAATTGGAATTGGACTTCAAAAACTGCACTAGCACAAAGATAACAGAAAATTGCATGTTGTGTACACAACTATTTGCTAATCATTTTAAGCCTACAATATATCATGGTTGTCAAATATCCAAAGAACTCAAAGCAATTGATCCTCTAAACAAGACAATTTGTCTTAAAGTGAAAGGATGAACATTAACTTATAGTGAAAGGATGAACATTAACTTATAGTGAAATGAAACCCCTTTTTAATACTAATATAACACTCATTCGTATTAATGTTGTGTATGAAAACAGAAGCAGAATGAAACATGATGGTCTTTTTGTTAGAGTAGACTGCAGACATGTACAAATTAAATTGAACAACAACATGTTTTTTGTTTTGAAACAAAGAAAGAGTGAGAGTGAAGAGAAAGCAGTGGAAGAAAGGAATATAAATAAAGTTCAGATTAGAGTTCCAAATCAGATGAAACAGGTTGATCAGAGAGAGAAAAAAAGAACATGTAGAGATGAAGGATTGGGTTGATGAAAAAATTAAGGGTCATTTACCGGAAACCACCCGTTGAATAGGCCATATTGTCCAAAACCACCCCTTTAAATCGATATTACCGGAAATCACCTGTATTTCATACACCGTTAAACAATCACCACCCTACCCATGACTCCGTCAGAATTGTCGTCGACACGCGTGCACGCGCTATTTAAGGGGTTATATAACCCTCTTATTCTAAATTCAAATAAAAGGATAAAAAGTAAACAAAATAAAAAATGAAATAAAAAATTGTACAGTTGTTCGTCTTCTTCCCCAACCAATCTCACAATCAACCCACTCCAGTAATCCACAATCCACCAACCCACACCGCCGAACAAGCATCTTCAAGATCGCGCCGCCACCTTTTCTGTCTTGGAGTCGTTCCCGTTTTCGTGCGAGTCACCCTCGTCTCCTTGTCCTCCGTCCGCTGCCCAAGCTCCTCCTCATCCACTGCTACAGTACACCTCCTTCTCAACTGCTATGGTGTCGCTCACCGAGAGCCCATCTCGTCTCCTCTCTCGCTGAGCTACTGAGTATATTAGGTGTGTTTGGGAAAAACCCAATTGAATTTCCAGATCTAAGACCTAAATTTTTTGCTCACACAAATCAACTCGTTTGATAAATTAGGTCAAATTGATGTTTAGTGGTTCTAATTTTGTTACTTTTTTGCGAATTAGTGCTCAGTGGTTCGAATTTTGTTAGTTTATGCCATTGATGAAGCTTGAACTGGATGAATTTTGTTATTTTCTCCATTGATGAAGCTTAGGGAGGAATTAGTGTTCAATGGTTCGAATTTTTGTTACTTTCTGCTACTGATTGGCTAAAATTTGGAGGATTTCCATTTCAATGTGCTAATGCCCCTTGAATTTTACATTTCGATTGAATCTTGGGTTGAATTTGGCAGCTCTATTAATTTGAGGTGATTTTTTGTTAATATGTGCTGGAACCATGAATTGGGAAAAAAAGACCCAAATTTTAAGTTTTTTAATTTTACTTTACTTTAATTTCTTTGAAATTTTATTCACATTTAATATTCAGAACAAAGACTTGTGGGATCAGAATTAACGGATTTCAAACGGAGTCAGGGGTAGGGTGGCGATTGTTTAACGGCGTGTGAAATACGGGTGGTTTTCGGTAATATCGATTTAAAGGGGTGGTTTTGGGCAATATGGCCCATTCAACGGATGGTTTTCGGTAATTGATCCAAAAATTAAAAAGGAAGCAAAAGGGTTTAGTAGTGTACTCATTTGATCTCTACTACAGAGAGCCAAATCAAGAAGCCTTCTTTGGAACGCCAGCATTCATTGATTACATTCATCCCATTCAAGATTTTCATTGGCACTATAGCGGAAATATTTTAGGAATATGTATAAAGGGAGACTAAGCCTCTTCGATATTCTTATTAATTAATAGCATGAACCACCCAAGGGGGAGCAACAAAAAAGTTAAAGAATACAAGTGGGAGGGGTAGAAAATTCAGTAAAAAGGGAGTTTAATTCAAGAGCACAAATCAGCAATGGTGTTGGCACTTCTACGGACATGAATAATGCGAACATCCCAAACAACACAACCCAACAAACTATAACAAGAATCCATTAAGTAGTAGTCTTGAGCAGCAACCAGATGGGGGGGGTAGTCAACAACTTGCAAAAAATTTCAATAACCAGTGGGGAGATGGTTTCCACTTCGGAGGGTTACAACACTAACATTTGCTCGTGGGTTCACTACCGTTTGAGATGGTAGATTTCCCGAAATCTTTGCATCGATCCTTGTGATGGCTTCAGCCATTTGGCTCATCTGATTCTCTAAATTCTTTATGCTCGACCCCGTAGCTTGAACATGAGTAGTGAAATGTTTCGTCAAAGCTTGAAGCATATCTTCAGTTGAGGCAGACGTATCCGGTTGTTGATCTTGCGACCTTTGTAGAAATTGAGGTCTTGGCTGCTGTTGTTGTTGAAACTGAGGCTGCTGTTGTTGATTCGGTTGATCCCTCCATCTGAAATTTGGGTGGTCTCTCCATCCCGGATTATAAGTGCTAGAGTAGGGATCGTTCCGAGGTCTTGGAGGTCCATAACCTCCTACATGGTTCACCTCAACATTCGGATCATCTTGCAATTGAGGACATGCATCGGTGGGGTGGAATTGATCAGCACAAATCCCACATGCTTTGAGTTGTTGAGGAGTTCCTTGCAGCGTTAGTCTCCTCACCATGTCCTTCAATTCAGCAATATCTCTTGCAAACTCAGGGCGGTTGGAGTCCACAACATTGACTCCTCTTTTGGTAGAAGTTCTACCGAAGTTTCTTGTCCCCTCTGCCATCTCCTGAATCTTTTCCATGGCTGCTACCGGCGTTGTGTTGAGAATGTTACCACCACATGCAGCGTCAACGATCCTTCTCTCATGATCCAGCAAACCATTGTAGAGATGAAGCACTAGATCTTGAGTAGTGTACCCGTGGAATGGACAGCTTGAGCAAAGTCTCTTGAACCTCTCATAATACTCGTACAGAGTCTCGTCAGTTTCTTGCTCAATGTTGCTTATAGCCTTCTTCAAGCTGTTCGCTTTCTTGGCAAGAAAGTATTTTTTTCCAGAAAGGCCTTGTGAAGCTTGTTCCACGTGTCTATGCTTCCAGTGGGGAGATGGTAATACCAATCATCAGCTGCGTCCTTGAGGGTGAACCCGAAGGCTCTCATCTTGATTTGTTCCTCCGTGACGTTCGCCGGTTTCATGCTCATGCAGACAGTGTGGAATTTACCCATATGCTTGATTGGGTCTTCACCACTTAGTCCATGGAATGACGGGAGCAAATGAATCAGCCCCGACTTCAGTTCAAAGTCCACGCCATCTCTTATGGCTGGGATGGTCACAGCCAGTGGTTGCATGGTCAGATTTGGTGCAGTCAATTGCCGAAGCGTTTGGTCACCCATTGCAGCTTGTGGTGTGGTGTGTTCTCTATGGTTCATGTGGAACGTCCTGTCGAACGTCCTGTCGATCTCTGGATCTAAATCAACAAGTGGATTGTCAATAGCACGAGTGTGGACCATAAGATAGATCCACACCAAAGTCGGTAACAAACAAAAACAGAAAATTTGACTCCCCGGCAACGGTGCCAAATTTGATAGGCTTAAAGTCGTATGCCTAATCAAAGAAATCCTAAAGTACCTACTAAAGAGTATAGCAAGCAAGTCAGGGTCGAACCCAAGGGAATCAGGTTATCAATTCTTGTGTTTTTCAAGTCACCAACTAGGAATTGGGGGGAGTTTGTATGATTTTCGTAACTAAGTAACAAGTAAATAAGTAAACAAGTTTGCAGGCAAAGGTTGTGAATATGATTGGGAAAAGCGTTACACCTGACAAAGATCCACACAACAAGAGATATGGTTGATCACTGAATTCTATTAGTCTCAAGTTCTTATCTTTCCTATAGTGACATCACATGTTGTGATGTCACTCGCCCAATTAAAACAGTCCACGACCCAACCTCCATTCATAGCCGCCTCGCCTATGTGCGACACGTAATCTAAAGTAGTCGACCACAAGATGACACATCTCGATTTGCTCTTTGCCAGTAATCACAAGCAGGACTCGAAGACTATAAATAGGCTTGAGGTTTCATATTTTAAGGATATTTTGTCCAATCACCCATTTTTGGGAGGAAAGAATAGGAGATCTGTGGTTGGTTCTCATGTAAAGAATTGTTAAAGTGTAATCACCGGTAGAATTATCACGTTGATATCCAATAAAAAAGGTTGTTCGTTAAGTTTCTTGCCCAACATTTGAAAGATCGCGTCAATTTGTGGAATAGTCTATATCACGGTAGATTTATGTTTTAACAGCTCAAATACATGAGAACCATCAACCTCTACATGTAATGGGTTTCTCTGGCGAGGAAAGTCCAAACTACCTAGAGACATATGAGTACGTACTCTTACCTATAGTGCTACTATGATAGTTCAATAATTATTGCATACGTATTTATAATCTATTTTAGTTACACTAGTGCAAAAAACACTTTTTGAGGCTCCCTTTTAGAGGCGTACATAGTACAAAACGCCTCAATAATGACTTAGGCAATCACTTTTTTTGGTTTTTGAGGCGGATAATTAATTTATACGCCTCAAAAACATTTTTTGAGGTGGACAAATTAATATACGCCTCAACAAGTATCCGAAAAAACATTTTTCGCTAAAGTATTAGAGGCGGGCCAAGGTAAGGCCCGCCTCTAATACTTTCTAATTGAGGCGGGCCAAGTAGCTCGCCTCAATTAAATCTTGTTGAGGCGGGCCTCTTAAAGCCCGCCTCAACAAGTATGTCCAGTAGAGGCGGGCATGTAAGGCCCGCCTCTATTAGACCATTATCGTAATACTTATAGAGGCGGGCATGTTAGGCCCGCCTCTATAAGCTCAACCCTAATTAAAAAAAAAATAGCTGTTGCTTTCCTTCATTTTCCTCTTCGTATCCTCCTCTTCTCGTCCCGAGCTCCGACGACGATCTCCAACTTCATCGATCTCCTCCGCCTTCCCTACTTCATCGATCTCCTTCTTCCCGACTTCATCGATCTCCTCCGTCTTCGCCGAGCTCCGTCTTCCCGAGCTCCGACTTCATCTCCCTTCGCCGAGCTCCCTCCCTTCTCCGAGCTCCCTCTAATACTTCAATGCACTCGAATCCAAGTCAGGTATCAACATCCTTTGCGCCCTCGACGTTCACATCCCCTTTCCTTGTCCATTCGCTTCTCAATGCTTTAGTTTTTCAGTTTTAGGTTCTTACTTCAGTATTTTAAATGATGGATGCATGCTTCTTTTGCTTTGAACTAATGCAAACGAGTATGACTGTTCTGGCGATCTTGCTAATTTTGCATGTGAAGTAGTTTCAATGATGGTAGAGTTTTGGGAAGACTGATTGTATTTGGACATGCTCTTGTGGTTTTGGATATTTATGATAGTCGGGTAGGCAATAAAAGTAAATGAATAAGGCTACAATAATATCCAGTTAGGGTGACATGGATTAATATTTTTTAGCTCCTACAAATACATAGCAGTTTTGATGAGTGAAGCTTCTTACTAGTCTTAGAAAAGCTATATAAATAAAGCAAAACTGAAAAGAATCACATTCTTTATTTAATTGGTGAAATGACATTCTGCATGCTGATAAGGGCATTGACTTGAAGGATCGATATTGGGTCAAGGTAATACTTCTACCCTAATTCCTTAGGCCCTTGGCGGGATAGAATTCATAATTTAGGCCCTTGGCGGGATAGAATTCATAATTTAGGCCCTTGGCAGGATAGTTGAGTTTGTATTTTTTCTTGCTTGGTTGCGTATTATTATCTATTTAGGCCCTTGGCGGGATAGTTACTAGAAATGAGTATTTAATCTTAATTCCTTGCATGTTATTTTGCATTTATTACTAGAAATGAGTCATCCTTGGATGTACGGTGACCATACTACGACACAATACTTGAGTGGGGTTGAGGAGTTCATTAGATATGCTTTAGCACACCAACGGAGTACGAAAGCCAAAAAAATCTATTGTCCATGCCGTGATTGTAAGAATATAAGGCGGTTTGCTGATATTGATGAGATTGAGGATCATTTATTTCGTCGTGGTTTCAAAGAAGATTACCATGTTTGGTTTTGGCATGGTGAGAAAATACCTGATCGTCCAAGTTCTAGTGTCAATGAGTTTGATGTTCGGGTAGACACTGATGATAATGATGATGATATTGCTGAGAATAATGAGATGGATGATGATGATGACCAAGAAGATGATGAAATGAATGGGATGATGGATGGGGTGAGAGATCACTTGAACGAACGACCTCAGATGTTCGAACAGGTATCAAAGGCTGCAGAGACTCCCTTGTATCCCGGGTGTACAAAATTTAGCAAGTTAGAGGGTGTGTCAATACTTTACAACTTGAAATGTGCTTCTGGTTGGACTGATGGAAGTTTCAACACCTTATTGGAATGGTTAGGTGAATTTTTACCAGAAGGCAATGAGATGCCTATCTCTACTTATTATGCCAGGAAATTGATGTGTCCCTTAGGCTTAGAGGTTGTCAAGATAGATGCTTGCCCAAATGATTGTATGCTTTACAGAAACGAACATGAAAATTTGGATGAGTGTCCAAAGTGCGGTGCATCTCGTTACAAGCGTAAAGGGGTAAATTCGGCTAAGAGGGGCCCATCAGCTAAGGTTATGTGGTATCTTCCTATAATACCTAGGTTTCAGCGTTTGTTTTCGATAAAGAAGGAAGCAAAAAGTCTGAGGTGGCATGCGGAAGGGAGGAAGAAAGATGGACTCCTTAGACATCCTGCTGATTCTCCTCAATGGAGAAATATTGATAAGAAATATTCTGAATTTGGTGAGGAGGTTAGGAATCTGAGACTTGCTTTATGTACAGATGGTGTGAATCCGTATGGCACTCTAAGCAGGCAACATAGCACATGGCCGGTTCTTCTAGCGATTTATAATCTTCCTCCATGGTTGTGTATGAAGCACAAGTATATCATGTTATCACTCCTCATCTCCGGGCCTAAGCAACCTGGGAATGACATAGATGTGTATCTGGCTCCACTTGTTGATGATTTGAAATTACTGTGGAATGAAGGTGTTCCAATGTTCGATGCATACACCAACTCAAACTTTATCTTGCGAGCTATGGTTTTTTGTACCATAAATGATTTCCCGGCATATGGAAACTTGTCTGGGTACAAAACCAAAGGAGAACAAGCATGCCCTATATGTGAAGAAGACATGAAACCTGCCTACTTGAAAAATTACAGGAAAAATGTGTATCTAGGGTACCGGAAGTTCCTTAGTCGATATCACCCTTACCGTAAAAAGAAGAAGGAGTTCAATGGGTACACCGAGGAAGGAGTAGCTCGTACACCTTTGACAGGATCACAGGTTTATGAACGTATTAAAAATGTTGACACCAAATACGGCAAGGGCTTCAAATCCGTCTCTAAAAAGGGTGTTTTATGGAAGAAAGTGTCTATACTATGGGATCTTCCTTATTGGAAAGATTTGTCGGTTAGGCATTGTCTCGATGTGATGCACATTGAAAAAAATGTTTGTGATGCTATAATTGGGACTTTGCTAAATATACCCGGAAAGACGAAAGACAATCAGAAAGTTCGTTTTGATATGAAAGAGAGGAAATTCGACCAGATTTGTGGCCCGTGGTAAAACCGGATGGTAAAAAGACTTTTCTGCCTCCGGCGTGTTACACAATGTCAAGAAAGGAGAAAAAGGTGTTTTATGAGTGCTTACATGGCATTAAGGTTCCATCGGGATATTCGTCAAATGTAAAACGTCTAGTTTCTCTTTCGGACCTTCGGTTGATTGGTATGAAGTCTCATGATTGTCATGTATTGATTAATGTTTTCTTGCCGATCGCACTTCGTGGGATATTGCCGAAACACGTGAGACATGTTATAACAAAACTTTGCGTGTTTTTCAGTTCCATATATGCTAAGGTTATTGATCCAGAAATATTGGATGCTCTCCAATATGATATTGTTGAAACTTTGTGTCGATTTGAAATGTACTTTCCGTCGTCTTTCTTTGACATAATGGTGCACTTAATTGTTCATTTGGTTCGAGAAATCAAGTTATGTGGTCCGGTGTTCTTAAGATGGATGTATCCTTTTGAGAGATTTTTTGGCAGTTTAAAGGACAAAGCAAAGAATCGGGCGAATCCAGAGGGTAGTATCATTCGTGGAGTCCTTCATGAAGAGATATCTCAATACGCAGCTGAGTTTTTGTCAAGGCTTCATCCAATAGGTCTTCCAAAATCTCGTCATGTAGGGAGGCTTGAAGGAGAGGGAGTAATTGGTAAAAATGTGATATCTCCTCCATCTGAAAGGAAGATTAAGGCACATCTTTGTGTGTTGCAGCATCTTACAGAGGTCAATCCTTACATAGAAAAGCATTGCCTTGAATTGCAACACAATAATGCTAAATTGAATGAAAGAGCTTTGATGCGGGAACATAATCGCACATTTGTTGATTGGTTTAAGAAGGAAGTAGCTGAGGAACTAAGGAAAGAACATGACATTTCTGATATGGTCAAGTGGTTATCTCGAGGTCCTCGACTATGTGTTCGGTCTTACGAAGGGTATGATATCAATGGGTTCACATTCTACACTAGATGACAAGATGAAAAGAGTGTGGTGCAGAATAGTGGAGTGAAGGTAGTTGCATCATCTACGGTCTATGCGAGCGCTAAGGACAAAATACTGGTTGATGCGACACAATCGTATTATGGTGTTATCGAAGAAATATGGGAGCTTGATTATAACAATTTTACAATCCCTGTTTTTCGGTGCAAGTGGGTCAACAACCCTAACGGGGTGAAGCAAGATGAAATTTATCCGGGTTTGACATTGGTAAACTTTGACCGATTAAGTGATAGTGACGAGCCATTCATCCTAGCATCACAAGCTAAGCAGATTTTTTATGTGGTAGACAATGTTGATCCTAGATGGCGTGCAGTTGCCCAAGGCAAAAGACATATTCTGGGTATTGATGATGTTGTGGATGAAGATGAGTATGACGAGTATGATGACACACCCTTGTTATCAACTGTTGTTCAACCATTACCGGAGGAGGAAGATACAAATAATACTAATCATATTCGTACAGATCATAGGGAAGGAATATGGGTTACAAATCCTAAATGAATAAGATGAGGTAAGTTATTTTGCTTACGAATTAGTTTTTTTGGAATATTAACAATATCAGTTTCATGAGTGTATTATGTTGATTTTCTAGGGCATTTCAAGTGTACAAGTATCAAGGTGGGAAGTATTTGTGTTTCATGACCGACTAGATATCGGTTTCATGACCGACTAGATAAGGTATGTAACTTAACTAACTATATATTGATAGTATTTGTGTTTTTTGTCAATAATTTCTGTGTTTTTTATGCAGCTATATCCTAAGAGGAAGACATCGTATACTTATGAAGAAATGGATGTTGTTCGTGAGCAATGGGCACAGTATTTTACATCGAAGTATTTATTATCGGATTGAACTTGTTTTTACTTGTCATGTAAACTGTTGTTGAGAACCTGACTGTACTCTGATGAAATCTGTTATTGTTTTTTTTTGGTCAAATGAAATCTGTTATTTGTTGTATATTATTCTGTGAATAAAATCAGAAACCTGACTGATTCGGCCGAGAACTCGGGCGAGTTCTGGACCGAGTCAGCGTCTACTTGTTAAGGCGGGCTTGTATACGCCCGCCTCTATAAGTATATACGAGCGACTTGTTGAGGCGGGCCTATAGAGGCCCGCCTCAACAAGTGTTTACTTATTGAGGCGGGCCTCCTAAGCCCGCCTCAACAAGTCCCTCATTTTGGCGCCAAAGTGAGGGACTTGTTGAGGCGGGCTTAGGAGGCCCGCCTCAATAATGTTCTTTTAGAGGCGTAAAATGCTCGCCTCAAAAAGTGTCTCTACTTGTTGCAGCCCCCTTAGTTGAAGCGAACGATGTTCGCCTCAATAAGTGTCCAAAGGCCCGCCTCTATAAGGATTTTTTCCACTAGTGTTAGGATTAGAGACTAAAACTAGCATATGTTTATGTGCCCTGCACAGGTCTGATTGATAAAACTCGTATTTAAAATATTATTGAATATTTATAAAAATTAAACTGGTAATTATAAGTTTAATCTCTTGAACTTATGGTGATTATATTTTTATATGATTAGAATTGAAAGTATATATACAAATTTGTATACACATAAAGGAAAATAATTTAGGAATTTCATACAAGTAACTGAATAAGAAAATATACAAATTAGATTTAAGTAATGAGAATATTAAATAATTAATTAAAAGGGAAAATGGTTAAGTTATATCATATATTTATTTCAATTATTTTAATATATGTTACCACTTTTGCATCATGAATCATACATTACCAATTACATTTTTAAATAATTCATGTTATCAATTATATTCATTTAAGTATTAAAACAATAAAAACATTATGTTTTATGTATATAACTTTTTAAAAAAATGTAACTTTGACATGGTGGAAATGTATATTTTAATTTATAACTAATTTTAACATAGTTGCCAATTTTATTTTATGCACATATATATTTATTAATAAATTTGATAAAAAAAGAGAAGTAATGTAATTAATTAGATAAAGTAGAGTAGGATTCAAGTGCATAATGCTCTTAGGGTGTAAAGTAAAGAGTAATTAGGACCATAAGATCTAAGGGATTAATGGATAAGATTAAAGTGGCATAATTATAAATATCATTATTTTCATAATATTTGTTATTAAATTTATTTATTTTCGGAAATATTTTTTTTTTCGAATTTGTTTTTTAAAAAAAAAAATTGAATTTTTTTCGCATTTTTCTCAAAAAATATTTTTATTATTGTATATCAAGTGCATAAATAATTACCAAAAGTGCATCTATAATGAATTCAAAGTGCATATATAAGTACATTTTTAATGCTCACAGAGAGTGCATCTTTAATATGATAAAGTGCATGCTATAATATGTAAATGTACATGTTTAACATGTATATTAAAAGTACACATTTTAGCTAGTGTATGTTTATTATTTTAAAGTGCATATGTTTGTATGTTAAAGTGCATGCCTAATATTCCAAGTTAAGTGCATGCATGTGTAAGTATATTAAAGTACATGTTTAGTAATCTAAAATTAAGTATATATGTAAATATATTAAAGTGCATGAGTAATATGTTAAAGTGCATGAGTAATATTTTAAAGTGCACGATTAAAATGCTAAAGTACATGGTACTAATTTTTTTAAGGAAAATATTCATGAAAAAAAATAAAATATTTTTGGGGGAAAAAATATTTTTCGAAAAACAAATTTGAAAAAAATATATTTTTCGGATAAAATAATTTTTTATTGAAAAAAATTAAAAAATTTGGTTATATTTACAAGTTTACCACTCAATGTGTTTTAATCATAACTCTCCAATCTTACAATCTAGTGGCTAAGATGAATTCTCATTTTACACCCTAAACATTCTTCTCATATAATCCTTACTCATATAGAAGTATATATCATAAATAATTTTATTTTACAAGAGTAGGGTTCAAGTGCATACTGATCTTAGAGTGTAAAGTGATGAATAATTAGGACCATAAGATCTAAGAAATTGATGGATAAGATTGGAGTAACAAAAGTGTAAATATTATTATTTTTATTATTAAAAAAGATTTTTTTTGAAATTAAAATTTCGTTTTACGATTTTTTTTTTCAGAAACTTTTTTTTGATTTTTTTCCAAAAAAAGTAATTTTTTTTCAAAAATATTTTATTTAATTGTATTGTATATCAAGTGCATCTATAATGAATTCAAAGTGCATATATAATCACATTTTTAATGCTCACATAGAGTGCATCTTAATATGATAAAATGCATGATGTAATATGTAAATGTGCATGTTTAACATGTATATTAAAAGTACACATTTTAGCTAGTGTATGTTTCTTATATTAAAAGTGCATATGTTAGTATGTTAAAGTGCATATTTATCATATTAAAGTACATACTTAATATGTTAAAAAGTACATATGTAATTATGTTAAAGTGGATGTTCAATATTCCAAGTTAAGTGCATGCATGTGTAAGTATGTTAAGGTGCATGTTTAGTGATTTAAAATTAAATATATATGTAATATATTAAAGTGCATGAGTAGTATGTTAAAGTGCATGATTAAAATAATAAAGTACATGATACTAATTTTTTTAGGATAATGTTCATGAAAAATAGAAAATAAAAATATTTTTTTGGGGAAAAACTTAATTTTCGAGAAAAAAATATTTTTTCCCCCAAAAAATTATTTTTATAAGTAATACTTAAAAAATAAATTTAAATTTTAAAAAATTGATTATATTTACAAGTTTGCCACTCCATGTGTTTTAATCCTAACTCTTCATTCCTACAATCTAATGGCTAAGATTAATCCTCATTTTATACCCTAAACACTCTTCTCATATGATCTTTATTCTTATTTACAAATAAGAAGAAATTAATAAGGTAAAAAGAAATAAATAATCTTTTAAATGATGATATCCGTATAATTGAGATAAGTTATTTTAGATAAAAAATAAAATATATAAGTATTAAAATTAGAAAATATAAAATTAGAATTATATAATGATAACTTACGTGACATAAGCAGTATTTGTCCTTAAAAAATTATTATGCTTTATTAATTAAGTACATACATTTGACAATGCAAAAAAATAAGCTCGTGTAAAATACGAATCAATGAACTAATAATTTATTGAAGATGATAAGCTAAAGTAATTAATTATTTAGAACTAAATTCCACGTTAAACTTTTTCTTCTTTTTGGTGTGAATAAACCGCGTCAACCTTTTCTGGGGTATGTGGTGCAAATCCGGTGAGGACATGTCTACACGTTAGGACTAAGGACAACTAATAACACTAGATTGAAATCCATCCAACGGGTACAAACGCGCGCGTATTGCTAGATGAGAAACATCCACGCTCTCGGCCTCGCTTGCAGACACGCGCTTTTTAAATAAAAGGAATTCCAATCGACAAAATCAGAAAACAGAGCGCGAGACGAGACAGTTAACGGGAGCGAAGGAGATCAAAGCTAGGGCGATTTCAGATTTCGAGCGAAGCTAGGGCGATTTCGAGCGATTTCAAGAGAAACTTCCAAAAGCAAGGTAATGTATCGATTTCATCCTGTTTTGTAGTACATCTACGCGATTTCAACCGCTTCATCTCAGCTGTTTTCAGTTTTTTTTCGCTCGAATTTCAGTTTTTTCCATGTTTGTTCCGCGCGATTTCGACTCCTTCAAGCAAATTTCGTGTTCATCTTCTAAGATTTCTAGTGGATTTTTCAGGTACCGGTCGAAGAAAGAACAAAAACAAGACAAAAATGCGGTCGAAGAACGAGAAATAACCACAAGTATGGAGAAAACTGCAAAAACCTATATAAATCTTCTAATTTAAACTGCTTCCTACAAACTTCATGTACTTCTATTCTTTAGATAGTGTTTTAAAATGGTTTAGAGTTGTGTGCATACATAAATAACATGTGTGTGCATATGGTTGTAAGATGCATATGCATATCATTAAACTTCGCTATTATCTGTAGTGAAATATATTGTTATGAAATGTTATAGTGTTGTGTGTATATCATAAAAACATGTGTGTGCATATGGTTGTAACATGAGTGTGATGATGATTTAATTATATTATTGTCTGTAAACTGTTAAAAGTGTTGTAAACTGTTAAAGTGTTGTATGCATATGACAAATAGGATGTGCCTCATATGATAAAAACATATTTGTGCATATGGTTGAAACATGTGTGTGCATATGATTTGATTAAAACTTTTGTGTGCATACAATAATAATGTTTGTGTTCATATACTATGAGTTAATGTGTGTTCAAATTGTGTGTGCAAACAGTTAGGCAAGTGTATATGTTGTGTGCATGTGATATACCTTATGTGTGCATTAAATAAAATACAGGTTGTGCATATGAAAATAAAATTTAAAATCTTGTGTACTATAATATTCTAATTATATTTATGGGCTCTTGTTTTTATTGCTTGAATTCCAAAGGTGACAGAATTAAGATATGGAACAATGACAATTGATCCAGATCAAAGCCCAACACCATCTATGACAGATAGGGAGTTGAGGACAAAGCGAAGGAATGATAGATCTACACGGAACAAAACACCAACTTCATCACTAACACAAGGTATATTGTACATATGTGTGCATTTGAAAACATATTTATCTTTGAATATCTCTAACTTAATAGGTATGCATATGAAATGTACGTTTTGAATATATGTACTTAATAGGTGTGAAGGGAACAAACAATAAGAGAAAAAAAAGGTTGGCTGTCAGACAAGTACAACATTGTAGTCCAAAATTTGAAGAAGAAGAAGAAGAAGAGAGAGACTCCACAGATCTGAGATGGATAGATCCATCAGATTCTATGATGATGGTTCTGTATGAAGAAGGACAACCATCTACACAACAACAAGATTCTAGTTGTGAATTCACTACCCCAACAAACACTCCCCCTGGTTAGTAGAATAGCTTTCCGTGTACAGATGTCTTATAGCTGTGTGTGCATATGTGTTTAACTTGTGTGTGCATATGTGTTTAACTTGTGTGTGCATATGCAAATCTGTGGATGAGTCTTGTGTGTGCATATGCACACATGTACATGTGATTTTTAATTGTGTGCACATGACTTTTCATTGTGTGTGCATATGTGTTTAACTTGTATGTGCATGTTTATTAATACTTGTGTGTGCACACACTTGTGTGTGCATGTTTGAAGATGAACAGAATTTGCAAACACATGTGTGTGCATATGATTTAACTGAAGCTTTTGTGTGCATACAATGATAATGTTTGTCTTCATATACTATGAGTTAGACAAGTGTATATGTTGTGTACACCGTGTACAACACTTTAATACTTATGTGTTCATATGTTAAATATTATTGTGTTTCTTTTATTTTGCGCACAGAAACAAAGAGGAAGAAACAAAGAGAAGGAACAAGAAAATCCCCCAGATATACAAACAAGTCAAAGCCAGCACAAACTGAGCCATACACTGAGCCAAAAGAGAAGGAAGTTACTGAAAAAATACAAACAAAAAGGCAAGAGGAAGAAAAGCCCTACAGAACCAGAGGTATCTAGACAAAAGAAACAGAAAAAAGAGGACAAGGACACTGAAAAGGTGTCAAAGAGAGGGAAAAAGGAGGAGAAGGACACTAAGAAAGTATCAAAGAGAGGGAAAATGGAGGAGAAGGACACTGGGAAGGTACCAAAGCAACATTTGAACGTGAAGAAGGGGATAACTGAAGCTAGGAATGATAACCCTCGGTTGTTATGTAGAAAATCCCCAAGAACACTAGTTTGAATGTTTGCTGATGAACAGAATTTCAGTGCTGCTCAGAGACAAGCTATTATAGACATGGGATTTGGAGCATTGCTTGCCTGGAAGGTCGAAGACTTGCCAGGGAGGCTAGGCCTATATGTTGCTAGCAAATTTGATAAATGTAAATGCACCATCAAGTTAAATCGTTCTGCAGAGATTTTGGTTACTGAGAATGATGCACATGACTATCTCGGCATTCCGAAGGGCAGCATCAGAATTGTGGCTCCCGATAAATTGCACAACAAAGAAATCCTTGCCAAGTTAGCTGACGACTTCCCAAAAAAGACAACGAGGAGTATTGTGCTCGGTAATATCAAAGACAAGATGCTGACATATCAAGGGGATATTTGGTTCAAGAGATACTTCATCCTCTTTTTTGTCAATTCGGTGGTGGATGGGCACGCCAAAGGGAAGTTGAAGTTTGAGATACTTGATCTCCTAGATGATGTTGACAAGATAAGCCAATATAATTGGAGTGCCTTTGTCTTTGACAAGCTTGTTGAGTGTGGAGGTAATTGGGAACCTAGTACAACAAAACCATACACGGGACCTTTGTTGCTACTACTGGTAAGAATAAAACTTTCATTTCTTTGAATTCATTATTTCTGAAATTTGTGTGCATATATGATAACTTATTTGTGCATAGCCAGACACATGTGTGTGCACTTCACACACAAGTGTGTGCATGTTCACACATCACTTGTGTGTGCACACTGCAGATAAATGGGTGTGTGTACATGCGCATTGCAAATGCACATGCACATAAATGGGTGTGTGTGCATGTGCACACACAAGTGATGTGTGTGTGCATTTGCACATGGACATAAATGGGTGTGCATTTGCACACACATTTGCACACACATGTGTGTGTGCATTGCACATGCACATAAATTGGTGTGTGTGCATGTGCATTGCAAATGCACAATGACATAAATGGGTGTGTATGCATGTGCACACACAAGTGATGTGTGTGCATGTGCACACACTTGTGTGTGCATTGCACATGCACATAAATTGGTGTGTGTGCATGTGCACACACAAGTGATGTGTGTATGCATTGCAAATGCACAATGACATAAATGGGTGTGTGTGTGCATGTGCACACACAAGTGATGTGTGTGCATGTGCACACACTTGTGTGTGTGCATTGAAAAAGCACATGCACATAAATGGGTGTGTGTGCATGTGCACACACAAGTGATGTTTGTGTGCATTTGCACATGGACATAAATGGGTGTGCATTTTCACACTCATGCACACACATTTGCACACACATATGTGTGCATTGCACATGCACATAAATTGGTGTGTGTGCATGTGCACACACAAGTGATGTGTGTGCATTGCAAATTCACAATGACATAAATGGGTGTGTGTGCATTTGCACACACATGTGTGTGCATGTGCACACACTTGTGTGTGTGCATTGTAAATGCACATGCACATAAATGGGTATGTGTGCATGTGCACACACAAGGCACATGGACATAAATGGGTGCATATATGTGTGCACACACATGTCTCGTGATGTGTGCATATGATTATGGTGTTGAGTGCATATGCTTATAGTGTTGTGTGCATATGTCTCCTACTATGTGTTTACCTCTTTGTTCACATCTTAATGTGTCCATAACACTTCTTTGCAGTTGATATATGTTGACCAAATGGTGTTTAAAGGAAAGCCTTCTGAGAGGAAATTTCCAATAATCAAGAACTGGAACACAAAGACACTAAAGGAAAGAGAAGACGAAGAGTTAATCCATGGTGGATTTGGGAGAGGGTTTGTTAGGGAAAGGCCTCAGTTTCACGATCAAGATGAATCAACAAGGCAAGGAGAGACAACTTCTGCCCAAGATAAACAGAATGATGCTGCTCCAAATGACGACGAACTCAAGACATTCATGAAGGGCTATCTACATGATGCTGAAGAAATGGTTGTAAGGATTAGAAAGTTTGTGAATATGAACAAGGGGACACCACCACAGCTTGCTCACAATGGTTTACTGAACAAGGTCAACATTGGTTGTGAGAAGATTATAAATGTTAAGCTGAGATCGGAGTCCTTGTCACAAACTGAAGATAACGACTTTGACAACCAATCTGAATTCTGGGATGAAGCTGTAAAGTGCTTTAATGAAATTGATAAAACTTTGAAGGAAAAGGAGAAGCATGAGGGATCTATGTGGGTACCTGGACTGTCGGATTTTGTTCAACAAGTATCAAGGGATTACGGTGAAGTAAGTTAATAATGTGTATTTGTTTGCTATATATTTTGTTACAATATAACGAGTACTAATCCATGTGTTTACCTTCTAATGAAGAAGACCATGGATGAAGAAAACATGCACGAATCCCATATTGTTGGCAGTGATGATGATAGGGAAGAACGAGGAAACATGGAAGAGCCACACACTTATGAAGAAAACATGGAGGAGGCCAGCAGAGTTGAAAAGGGAGAAGAAATTCTACATGACAAGGAAAAAGAAAATAAGGAAGAACATAACCAGGTAAATATACAGGAGCCTCATAATGAAGAAGAAATCATGGAGGAGGAAAATACTAATGACAAGGAAGAAGATGATGAAAATCAGGTAAGAAAATGTTTTAACAATAAATCTGTGTGCATATGTTGAGTCATTGCGTGTGCATATAAATAACTCATGTGTGTGCATATGTTGTAGTTTAAGGGTCCAAGTGAAATGCCTAGCCAAAACATCGAAGAGCAAGATAAAGAGTCATCAGGGGAGAAACAGGTAAAAATAAAAAAAATCATTTGTGTGCATATGTTGATACTTGTGTGTGCATACTAATAACTATTGTTTGTGCATACCTCATAATTCTTGTATGTGCATATGTTGAAGGTTGGTGGTTCAAGTACAATACTTGTCCAAATCATTGACGACAAAGATAAGGAGGCTTCAACAGACAAAGAGGTAAAAACCATGTGCATATCTTAAAACTTTTGTGTGCTTATAAAATGTTATTTGTGTGCATGTGTTGATACTTTTGTGTGCATATAAATATCTATTGTGTGTGCATATATTGAAGGTTGGTGGTTTAAGGGAGATGTCATCCCAAATAATTGACGGGGGAGTTAAGGAGCCATTAGGAGAGAAAGAGGTAAAAACCAGAGTAGAACCTAATGTCTGCATATCTTGAAACTTGCGTGTGCATATGTTAAAACTTGTTTGTGCATATGTTGAAGGTTGTGTGCAAGGACAAATGCAAGGACAAATGAATGAGGAAGAGGACGCATCAGGAAAGAAAGAGGTAAAAGTCAGAGAAAACCTACTGTGTGCATGTCGTAAAACTTGTGTGTGCATATAAAATGATATGTGTGTGCAAATAATAATCATTATGTGTGCATATTGAAGGTTGATGGTTCTAGTGAAATGCAAGGCCAAATAAATGAGGAGGGAGATAAGGAAGCATCGGGAGAGAAAGTGGTAAAAATCAGAATACCTACTGTGTGCATATCTTAAAACTTGTGTGTGCATATGATACTTGTGTATGCATATAAATAACTCTTTGTGTGCATATGTTGAAGGTTGAGAGTCCAAGGGAGATGTCTTGTCAAATAATTGAGGAGGCCCAAATAATTGAGGATGCTGGAAAGGCAGGAGAAGAAAAAACTGCTGAAAATAAAAAGGTAAAATATGAATAGAATTTTTTGTGTGTGCATATGATAAAACTTGGGTGTTCATATGATAGTTAATATATGTGCATATCTTGTTTCTTGTGTGTGCATATAATAAATCTTTTGTGTTCATATAACAATGTTTTTGTATGCATACTGCAGATCAGAATGGATTTTCATGAAGTTCCATCATTTGACTTGGGGGTCTCACCAATTTCTACTCAGGAGAAGGAAATATTGAGGAAACTGGAATCGAAGGAATCGACACCAGTTGAGGCAACAGAATCAACCATTCGAAAGAAGGTACATAGAAAGAAAATTTGGTTGAATTAGAACCTTTTATAATTTGCAAGACTACAACGGTTTGTGTGTATTATTAGGTAACATTTGTGGTTGGAAACTCTAATGTGACACCGGTGCAGAACGTACAGAAAAGGATAACTAATCCTTCAGAATATGTGAAATCTCCATTCAAAGCAAGAGAGGTTGATATTAATGAGCATGTAACTACAGAGGAGAAAAATATCTACGATTGGCTGATGAACACAAGAATAAAAAATTGGTAAGTTGATATAAATTTATTTTCAAATATTATGTGTTCATATGATAGTTAGTGTGTGTGCATATATTAAAGCTTGTGTGTGCGTATACTAAATCATGTTTGTGCATATTAGAACTTGTGTGCATATATGATTCTTGTGTGTGCATATTTTGATTATTATGTGTACATATTTTGATTTTTATGTGTGTGTATCTAATTTGATTATGTAAGTATGTTAAATCATATTTCTAATGAAAATAAGTTTCATGCAGCGATATGATTTTCAAAGTGAATGAATTCTCATACTACAAAAGTGACTTCTCCTCATTAAAGGAAGGACAATGCCTAGACAGTGGTCTATTTGATGGATACACTGCAATATTAAATGAAAATGAAATATACAAAGATGCAGCGTCTCCATTGAGATTCTTCCTACCAACAGTGCATATGGTACATACTAAATACTGTAATAAATTATATCATTATTAACGAATTACATTTTCTAACTTCATTTTTCTTTAACATGCAGATGTTTACTGTGTTGGCAAAAGAAGTTGCAATGGAGGAAAGAGCAATATTGTTCAACAAATGCTTAATGGAGAGTTTTAACTATGTTCAAGGTTTCAAGAAAAAGAATTTGAAGATCCAAAACGTTGACCTAGTAAGTTGAAATTGTTCAACCATATACACATTGCATATTTGTCCATAATTCTTTTGTGTGCATATGATTAACACTGTTGTGTGCCTATGTGTACACTTATGTGTGCATATATATGTCTTGTCTTACATATGAAGACTTGTGTGCATGTGTGTGCATATGCACACACAGACAAAAGTACAGGATGCATAATTGTCGTCATATTTTCTGGGTGCATATGCACACATAAGTGTTGATATGTTCTAACATACATTATTTTTATTGATTAAACAGTTCTTTTTCCCAATTACTGTCCATGCACACTATTATGTGATTGCAATCAATGTCAAGACACCAGTTGTCCACATAATTGACAACTCTTCCAACGGAGGTGATGACAAATATGGAGAAGTTCCCTGCGCATTGGTGAGTATAACTTGACTATAAATGATAAATTTATTACTATTGAATTGGAAAATTATTACTAACTTATGTTTGTTTGTTTTTTACACAGAGAACTTTATTTGTGAATTTTCTCTTGGAAAGTCAGATGTCAACGAAAGCTCAAATCATAATGGATGTAAACAAAGTTCCGACTGAGAGACTATAGATGAGCTGGAGGGATGCAAATAACAAGATAGACTGTGGCATTTTTGCAATGAGACACATGGAAACGTACAAAGGAAATGGATTGTCAGAATGGCGCAGCGGTCTGCTGAAGGAAAACCAAAAGCAGTTGAACAACTTAAGGGTGAAGTACTGCTCAACTTTCCTCAAATGTGAGCACAAGAAAAAGTTTGAGCAGTTACTTGAAGGCTATCTAAAGAGGAGAAGTTATGCAGCCAATAAGAAAAAGCCATGAATGTTGTAATGTTACACTGTGTTTGGAACAAAACAATTTAACATTGTTGTAGCTTGAATGTTAGTATGACATGTACGGTAGAAGACAATTGAAGGTTTTATTTTGTTTTGTAGTGAATAACAATGTACTGCTTGTGTGAGTGAATGTATAAAATGCTAATATTTTTTGTGCATTTATTCAGTGTCTCGTGTGCAAATGCTAAGCTTACCGTGTGCATATATATAGCTAGTGTGTGCATATGTTGAATTCTTGTGTGTGCATATATGTATTCTTGTTTGTGCATATAAAGAAAGTCTTCGAATGGTGTAATATTTTGTGTGCATATGTTGAAAGACAGTGTGTGCATATGATGAGGTGCGCATATGATGGATTATTCTGTGTGCATATGTTGAGTTCTTGTGTGGACATGTGATTATTGTTGTGTGTGCATATCATGAAAGCTCTTGTGAGCAAATGGTGAGAGCCAGTGTGTGCATATGACATACCTACTGTGTTCATATAATATATCTAGTTTCTGCACATGAAAACAAAAAGTGTGTAAAAGTTTCAATAACAAAAGAAAACACAGAATGTTTGAATACGAAAAGCTACCGAAAAAAAAATACAACTTGAATCAATATTCCATTGAAATTTTGAATCTATAATAAGTGTTCCCTAATCCTCATATTGAGGGCAAGTCTTGTAATTGTGTCCAGATTTTTTGCAAATCACACATGTTCTCTTTTGCTTCTTTGAGTTTTCTATCCCAATCTCTTGTCCACTCCTAATGCGTCTCTTACTGCCCTTGTTGTTTGCTCATGGAGGAGGATGAACATTAACTTGATCTGGTAAACCACCTACATATTTTGAATAATTTCTTGTTGAGGTGGAATCAGATGTCTCAGTTGTTGCTACACTCATAAAAGCTGCCTTTTGCTCCTTTATCACACACAGAAACTCCTTCATTTTGTCAACATTGTCACCCAAAATATTAACACAATAATGCATCTCTGACAAAAGTTCAGTCACCAATTGCTTCTTCTCATCAATCTGAGCACTACCATCGTCAACTGAACCATCTACTTCGAAAAGAGGCTGTAAAATTGCTTGCTTCGTCCAACGAGTATTAATGAACTTTGTAGGTAATGACTTGATACCAAGGTTTTTAAATACCATGAAGATGTGGCAGCAAGGAATACCTATACTGAGGAACTTATTGCAGGAACAGTGGTAGTCATCACTAGCAATCACATGTTGAACTGTATGATTTTTCCCAACTGGGAAACTAACTTCATAGTGATGAATAACGGTTTCCTTCCTCAGATCAGCAAGCGAACACTGGTAAGTGCACCACAAATCTCTTCTTGCACATCATAGAACATGTTGATGGTGTAGATTGAAGCACAATGCCTTTCTATCTCCAACGGCGTCTTCAGGCATGGAGAGCAAGTGGAAGAATCCAAATCCAACTTCTTCTGATTATGCCTTTGTGACTCAATTGCACTATTAAACTGCATCATGAACACAATAAGAGTTGACTGTGACCCAAGAAAATTACCAAAGAAACTGTTTTGGCTTTCAGATCGAGACGTTGTCCTCAACAGGCCAGCCATCTTAACATCATGGAAGAATGAAGGTATCCAGTAACATCTTAGATCAAACATAACTCCCAACCACTCATTCATCTCTAGACCATATTCAGAAATAATAGTAGACCACTTCTCTTCAAACTGAATAGGAGTAAGTTCCTCGCTCCAAACAATGTCATTAAACTTCTTATGGAATCCATCAATAGTAGTGGGACATGTCGTATGAGGGAATCTCACTTTCAGATTGACCTTCTTCATGATATGCCACATGCATAACCGATGAACATAACCACTAAAAACTTGCTCAACAACAGATTTTACAGCAGCATCTTGGTCAGTTATAATCACATACGGCTCACGGCCCATTGCCCTTTTCAAATTATCAAATAACCACACATAAGAAGGTATATCTTCATTCAACAGCAAACCAGCAGCAAACGTTATAGACTTTTTATGATTATCAACACCAGTAAATGGAACGAAAACCATGTTATACCTACAACATCAATAAAAAGTAAACACATCAATACTGTGTGCATTAAGTATTGATAATTTGTTCATATCAAATGCATTAATGTGTGCAGATGATATACAAATGTGTTCATGTGCAATGAAGAAATTTACAATTCAGTGTGTTCATATCATATACCTAGTGTGCATATCCCACGTCTCATGTGTGCATGTGTTAAATCATATATTTGCATATGTAATTGATTACTGTGTTCATATGTCTTCCTATTTCAGTGTGCATATGTAATAAACAGATTTAAAGGGTGATGGAAGAAAGTACATACGAATTCAGTTGATAGGTAGCATCAGCTGAAACAATGTCGCCAAAATAAGAGAAGCTCTTCCTACTAATAGCATCACACCAAAACAAGCGGCATAGTTGGTCCTCCTTGTTAACAAAATAGTCAAAGTAGAACGAATCAGATCGTTCCTTCCTCTTGTAGAAGTCATCAAGGACCATTTGTGCATTAGAGCCTACCATGTATGAATTGAGACCTCTCAGAAAATTCTTGAAATCAACAACAGTAGCACCTACATTAGCATATGAACCAACTAAATTCTTGTAGACTTTGTAACTCTTGCTAACACCGACATTTGATTTAATGCAGTTCATGATGAAGTCTTGGTGAAATGGTGTGACTTTCCTGCTGCTTTTAGAAAACTGCATTTCAGACTTCCATAGCATGGGATGTGTATGTTCACTAACAAAATATGTCACTCGGTAGCCATCATTTTCAGCGAATCTGAACCACATTTTAGCATCACATCCGCACTTGTTTGACACCGTCCTTCTTTTAACAAGATCTCCTTCAGCAGGATTGAACTCAACATAAGGAGATACATGCTTGAACCCTTCTCTATTGCAAACTAGATACTTCCATATGATAACATTTGATCCATCATTTGCTTTCTTTTATGAATTCACACGTATAGAAAAACCACATATATATGCTTCTGCATAGATTCGATAAAACTGAATGGCAGCTTCAACCGAAGGGAAAATTTGTCCAACATGTGGCTTCAATTCATCATCACACACAGGAGAATGATACTAAATAGTACTGCATGGAGAAACAGTACCCTTCTTCTCCTCCATTTCACCCTTTCCTGAAAAAATGTGTCCAACATAATACAAAAATATAAGTTGCAGAATGTTGTGTGCATATATTATAACTCATGTGTGCATATTATTAACACTGTTGTGTGCAACTTAACTTCCACTGTGTGCATAGATAATATATGAAAGACTACCTAAATGGAAAGATGAATTAATATTGTATTCATGCCAGGTAAACACATGTGTGCATAGATAATATATAATTAACACTGTTGTGTGCACACCTCAACTTCCAGTGTGTGCATATATAATATATGAAGCACTAAAACTACATGGAAAGATGAAATTAAGATGTGTTCATAAGCTAACACACATGTGTTCATATGCTAAACACATTTGTGTGCATATGATTAACACTATTGTGTGCATACATCAACTTACACTTTGTGCATATACAGTATATGAAACACTAAAACTTTATTGTGTGCATATGCAAAATGTACAGATAATATATAAAAGACTAAACACATGGAAAGATGAATTAATAATGTATTAATGACAGGTAAACACATGTGTGCATACATATAAAAAGATGTGTTCATATGCGAAAGCCAAGAGAATGTACGTAAACCTAAAACACAAAGAGAATATGTTCATATGAACCAGAAAACATGTTCATATATGAAATACAAAGAGAATGTGTTCATATGTTAAAACAACAAGAAAAACAACAGAAACTATAGAGATTTAAAGCAATACGAAGAAAAATACGATATAATAAACTAAACAACAACACCGAGAACTTACCTAAATCCATCGAAAACGAGAAAGAAAAACCCCAATTTCAAGGGATCTATAGGCGAGACTAATTTTGCACGTCAAAATCAGTTGAAGCAAGTAATCAAAAACAAATTTATAGGGAATCAAAGGAAGAAGATGAATGCCAGATCAAAGAGGTGAATGCGCAATCAAACAGAAGACGATTTCATCAAATCGATGGAGTGTAGAAGACGGCGGCAACGATTTCAGCAACTCGAGAAGAGCCATACTGTTGGATTGGAGAACAAGAAAGAAAAAGAAAGGGGCATGCGCCAAGGAACGCGCCGGAAAGAAACTTTAATGAAGAAGGGTGAAACGGACAGCCGAGATCCATCCTTATTCCTAACGGCCAATCACGTCCTCACAAGATCTTTTCCCATGAAAACAGTCAAAACACCGCATAAATTAACTTAACGCATGCACTTTGGTACGCCATAATTGAACGTGTAGGCTAAGGGGTATTTTTTGGCAATATAATGAAAAAATTGGAACACCATAATAAAGCGTTTGGTACGCCATAATATGGCATACCAGATGGGCCTGTTAAAGGCCCATCTGATGATGCGCCAGCGGGAGGCGCATGACGCGCCCCGATAAGACGCGTCATGCGCCTCTCGCTGGAGCATACCCTTAGGGTAAATGCTAGCGCGCGAGGCGCATCGTCTTCCTCTCCTTCCTTCCTTCCTTTCTTTCTTTCTTTCTTTCTTTCTTTCTTTCTTTCTTTCTTTTCTCTCCCCTTTGACGGCGACCCCAGTTTCCGACACAGCAGCGGCGGTGACGACAATGGACAGCGGCGGCGGCGACCTTGGTGGTGGTGGTGGCGATGGCGGCGAGATTACGAGACCAGTGGTGGTGGTAGGCGCGAATCCGGTGGAGGAGGTTTGCGGCGGCGACGACGTGGTGGTTGAGGAGGCTGGCGGCGCCGGCGCTTCATTGTTGTGTAGAGAGGCGGTGGAGGAGGTTTGCGGCAGCGACGACGTGGTGGTTGAGGAGGTCGGCGGCGTGGTGGTGGTGACCGGCGACGAGGAGGTTTTCGGCGGCCTTGTGGTGGCCGGCGACAAGGAGCCCGCGATTCCTGTGGTGGCGGAGGCGGTGGCCCGGAGGAGGTGGCGGTTGTTGGTGGCGGTGGAGGAGAAGGGAATGGTGGCGTGGAGGAGGAGGTGGGGTTTTACCGAGGCGGAGGCAGACTTCGCAGAAGGGGACGCAGGATCGTATTACTGGGCGAATTTCAGACACTAGCTGGGGCACGAGTTCGAGGCACGCCAGCTAGTTCTGTCGTCGACGACACCACGAGTACTGCATCGAGAGTGGTTGCGGAGGATCTCGAGACGCTACCAGTTACGCGTATGTGGGGAAGCCAGACGGTATGTAATTTATGAAATTCATATTTTTTTATTTAATAGTGCATATTTGTATTTCATATTTATTTAGATTTGTAATTAGGTTAGAAATTTGATTTTGTTGACAAATTAGATGAATTAGAACGAATTCTAAAATAATAGAACAAATTTGAACTAATGTGTATAAAAGAAAACAAATTAGAACAATCTAGCATAAATTAGAATAAATTAGTAGAAATAGAATGAAAAGAAAAAATAGAACAAATTTAAACAAATTAGAATAAAAAAAGTAGAATAAATTAGATTACATTATAAATGAATATAATAATATTTAATTTTAGGTTGTACGAGATTTCTTTTCTTCGTTGTCGGTGAGACGTCGGAGGCCGAAGCGACGTTCGAGGGGGAGACATGGTGTGACTGAGTCGGCCCGTCAGCGCGCGGCACTCGTTAGTAGCGAGATTTTAGATGCCGCGCAGCCGTCCTCAACACTCGTCCACGATGATGTTGTTATGGAGGACGTCTACATCACGACTGCTGGTTCCCCGTCGGATGATGATGATGATGAGGAGATGGATCGGGATTATGTGGAGTCTTTCGATCCCATTATGACGGCTGAAGATAATCCTATTTTGATGACCGAGGATTTGGGGAGGGATGACGCACCCCCAGTTGGCTCTCCCCCTCCCGTTCCAGAGCCGGTTTCGGTTCCCGCTCCTGTACCGGAGGCCGAACCAGCTACTGCACCAGATATTACAACAGGTCCTATTTTAGGCACCGCTCCGTGGATGCCGGGAGGGCCACGTAGACCTACCCTCCTTGCTAGCTACCCGACCCATATCGCCTTCGCGATATGGGAGCTGACTGATGTCGAGCCGGCTGCTGCTCCGGCTGTTGGTCCGGCTGCTCCTCCGGCTAGGGGACGCGGGCGCGGACGCGGCCAGGGATGCGGGAGGGGGCGTGGAGGACGGGCTCCTGTGGAGGATGCTGTTGTCGAGGATGCTCCTCTTAGAGGGATTAGGCGCCGCCAGGCAGAGCAGGATTTGGTACGTTGATCGATACTATTTTGTAGTGCATTTCTAGGGGTTGTTACCAGGTTTGAGGTGCCATTTGGATGGATTTAGTGCACAACTGTGGATTATGGAGTTAGAGAGGAGAAGTGTGGATTTGGTGGTCTGGAGAAGCAAATTGAAGATATCCAGAGGAAGAGGAGTTGACCACTGAGGAGACGAAGAAGAACCAAGGAGAGAGTCCACACGAGAGTAGAAGAACAATGTGCTGAATTCAATTGATTCGTTCTCTTTACTCAGACGTGAAAATGGAGTGATTCCAATTCGAGGAGTTAGCTCTTGAAGTCTACTGCAAGTCCTCAAAATATGAGCGCAATCCGAGTTGGAAATCAATAGTTTTGGCGTTTTTACGGAAGTGTCGCCGAAGCTGAACCGAAGAAATCTCAACAAGTGTTCTGGCGGCGACCGCCGCCAGGCTTACGGCGACCGCCGCCGCTGTCGGAAGTGAATCCGAGTTTAATTTCCTTATTTCCTTATTTTATTATTATTAAGTATTTTTATGTAATTTCGTTTTGGATTATTTTTAGAGACTTATTATCTTTAGTATTTAAGGTTAGAGGGAAGGCTTGTTTCCTCTCGAACCCTACTTTCATCTTTTCTCTATTCTACGTACTTTGATATGAATAACTAAGCCTTCCTTGCTTAGTCAGACAACTGAAGCTTTCGTTTTGATTAAGTTGTGAGATTTTCATTCCTTATCTATCGCATGGATTTTATCTATTCTCTTGCTTGAATTGCTTATGATTAATATTGACAGTTTCTAGCCTACGCAACTAGGTATTTTCTCTATTGATTGATTGCTAGATTTAGATTGTTACTGGTTGAGCATATCTTTATCGGAGTAGCAACTGTATCGTACTAGTATCTGGTTGTGCTAGTCTTATGTAGAAGAGAATTGATTTACATTCTAGGATAAAAGCTGGTTGTTTTATGCTAGATTGTATCCTAATTATATTCCTAGGCTTAATGCTGCTGTTAAACTGAATCTTGATGGTTTCATGGTTGTTTAACTAGTTAGTTCTATAAGTATCTGGTTGTGCTTGTAGTTACTTTAGAAAAGGAATAGGAATTTCCATTGCATGAGATATTGAATGACTGTCTAGGATCAACTTGTCATACGAATAGTGGATGTTTGTTTGGCTGAGCTTTTTCCCCAATAACTGAATTCAATCATCTTTCGTCTGTTTGCTTTTGCATGCTTATATCTTCTACAACATACAAAACCCCCCTCTGGTTACTTAAGATTGACATAGAAATTGCATATAAAGATAGAATCTGTCTCCATGAGCACTCGACCCTTACTTGCCTAGGAATACGTATTAGGTTTGTTTGGATAACTTGCATAGCAGTAATTAGCACGACAAATTGCTGTTATCAAATTGGCGCCGTTGCCGGGGAGGCAATAATCTATTTTGTGTGCGATTTGTGTGTCAACTTTTGTGTGGACCTATCTTACGGTCCACACCCGTGCTACTGATTTTTCCCTTTCTTTTTTTGTGATTTTGATACAGAGATGGAGAGATCTCCCCACTTCCAGCAGGAGCCGCGATATGACCCATACTCCTACGCATATACTCCAGGGTGGGGATATCACCCCAATTCGAGTTATGGGAACCAACAATACCCTCCCTATGGTCATGACTACCAGGAGTTTTACCCGGGACCACAGTCGTTCTATCAGCAGGGTACCCCACAGCAGTACTACCCAGCCTACGAGCATAGCCCACCAGTGCCCAATCCAAATTACTATGTCTCCCAGTCTATTGCGGATTTATTCCGAAACTTGGAGAATCAGATGGGTCACAATCCAAGTCCCTCCATGTCATTGGAAGACATGTTTCGATCTTTCAATCAGAGAACGATCCAACTTGAACAACAAACGAAGTCCAATATCTAGAACTTTGAGAGGCAGATGGAGCAAATGGTGCAAGCAGTGGGCAGGATGGAGGCCATGACGTCGGCAGAACCACTATCTCACCCAGTGGTGCACCAGGAAGAGAATGTCTTCTCGATGACCCTACAAAGTACTGAGCAGCTGCATGTCGCCCCCTTAGCTGAAAGGGAAGAACAAATTTGTGAGACGGGTGCAAAATAAAGCGAGATATCTGCGGAAGAGAACCCGAACATTCGTAACTACAGTGCAGTAACTTTGAGAAGTGGGAAAAGGCTCGAAGAGGACAATGCTGAGGTTAACAAGGAAGAAGATCCGGATTTGGAGCAGAATGTCGGCGGCGACCGTTGTCAAGCTCACGGCGACCGCTGCCCAGAGGACGGCGACCGCCGTTCAGAGAACGGCGACCGCCGTGACGGTGATCCAATTTCCGAAAATTCTGACGATGTTAGCGGTGACCGCCGCCAGGCTTACGGCGACCGCCGCCTACCTGTTCCGGAAATAGAAGCTAAGGAGTCGACAACTCCGAGACCGTGGGAGGTATACCTCAACCTCGGTTCACCCACTGAGGAGATGGGTATTCCAGACGATATTTTGGACCGCGTTGTGCTTTCTGAAGAAGATTATTTTTTGGGACTGGAGGAATTCAGCGACCAAGAGGAGGAAAACCGCAATCGCGGAAATGATCATGCGACCCTCGTTCCTCTCGAAAACACCCCAGCAGCCCCCGACCCTCTCGAGGCTGCCTATGATGAGTATGTGCGTCTAAACGCCTCCCCGCTCGTTGCACTGCAACCCGTTGCACCCTTCCCTGAGGCATTACAAGATACTCGAAGGCTGAAGAACAACAATGAAATCTATGAGGCCTTCCGTAACTGTGCAGAAACCGTTCCTTTGGTCACATTGACAAACAGTATCCCTCGCTGCACAGAATTTTTAAGGGCGCTGGGCAATATCAAAAAGAAACCAAAGGGGAAGCACAAGAAGGAGGCCTTGTTTCAAATGGTGGATTTTTACATGTTGGATATGGGGCAGGACAAACATGCAGCTGACAGGCTTAAAGCCGTATGCCTAATCAAAGAAATCCTAAAGTACCTACTAAAGAGTATAGCAAACAAGTCAGGGTCGAACCCAAGGGAATCAGGTTATCAGTTCTTGTGTTTTTCAAGTCACCAACTAGGAACTGGGGGGAGTTTGTATGATTTTCGTAACTAAGTAACAAGTAAATAAGTAAACAAGTTCGCAGGCAAAGGTTGTGAATATGATTGGGAAAAGCGTTACACCTGACAAAGATCCACACAACAAGAGATATGGTTGATCACTGAATTCTATTAGTCTCAAGTTCTTATCTTTCCTATAGTTGTCCTTAACCCGATATTAGGTAACTATTAGTTCTACCAGCCCTAATAGTACTTATTACCAAATCAAATCCGAAAACCTTCAAGACTCAATAAAGCAATAGCATTCAACCAAGGATTCAACAAGATACATGCAATAGAAACAACCCGTTACTATAACATGCAATTAACTCTCTCTCACAATGAACACTCGCAACCCGCTTATGTAAATCGTGTGTGCTACTAGATATGCAACCCGAATCCGGAATCACAAGTCCTAGCAATTAGGAAGATATCAATAGACCTAGGTAGCTACTCTAGATAAATCAACATAAACCAATAAACATTCAAGCATAAGAGAATTAATACAACTATATAGGAAATCGAACAAGAGTAGAAAACTCACAACCAATCAATTGAAGGCTTCACAACGTCAAGTGCAACAATGGAGGTTTAGTTCTTCATAGGGTTTGTGAGAGAAAAAAAAACTATGAAAGGTGGCAACTAGGGTTCTTTTAAACAAAGTCTTAGAAATAACTTTAAATATTAGGGTAAATAATCCAGAAATAAATAAAAGGAAATAACAAACTTGGAAACAAAGTTTCAGAAATAAAATAAAAACAGATAAAAGATCTCGGAAATAAGCCGAGAAAAGTCTTCAGCGCGTCGTCACCGCGGGTGCGGCAACAACCACCGCGGGGTGCGGTGGTCTTCCAGAACTTCGGCAGCTTCAGCCTTCTTCTCTGCTGGCTCACCGCAGGGTGCGGTGATGTTGCCGCGGGTGCGGTGGTACTCCAGTAGATGCGACACTTCAGTACAAACGTCATAACTTTTGGTTCCCAACTCGGATTGCGCTCATATTTTGAGGATTTGCAGTAGACTTCAAGATATAACTCCTCGAATTGGAATCACTCCATTTGGACATCTAAGTAAAGAGAACGAACCAATTGAATTCAGCACACTGTTCTTCTACTCTTCAATGCACTTCAAATCTCTGTAAATCCCATGATTTCTTCACTTCTAGTCTTCTCTTCCGGATTACATAATTACCATCAAATAATATCCAAACATCACCTAAATCATGCTAATAACCACTAGATACGCTATACAATATATCGCATATCAAATTCCCCCATACTTAGACCTTTACTCGTCCCGAGTAAGCTAAAAACTGAACTCACTCCATCAATCATGCTCCAAGGCCTCAGGAAGTACAAGAAAATATGAAACTAGTGGTTACAACACATCAACAATAAGCTCCAAGACAACCAAAACAAGTGATGCAAAACTCATCTAATCCTAACTTCATCTAATCACCTTATTCCTCCAAAAGTGGCCTACCCGATTCCTCCTTATAACTTCTCTTCTTATGTCGCCACGCCAGGAAAAATGAGGAATCCTAAAAATCACTCTTATTCTTTTCACTCATTTTGCCAAGGCGCCCTTTTGGGTTTTCACCAAGCCACTCATTTCATTTTTCAATAGATGGGCTCACATATGCTCACATCACTCTTGACCAATTATTACCCCAGCCTAATGTTGGTCCAAGCCACCTACTTATTACCTAGGCCTCCCTTTCGGGTTTTCGACCTATCCCGGGATTTCTATTTTAGCCTTTTTTCAAATTTTTGGCTTTTTTTTTTTCTCAATGACTTAGCAAGTATAGAACCCTCCCCCATGCTTAAACATTGCATTGTCCTCAATATAATGAAAGACAAAAGAATAGAAGCACAGGGAAGAGCAAAAAATAACTCACAGATGCCGCTGAGTTGGCTTGGAGACGTACGTTGTTGCTGGCGGTAAAACAATGAACGCTCAGGTCTCTAGTGTTGCACGGGATCTTCTTAATCAATAATCTTCTCCTACCGTGCAACCAAAAGGAAACCACTTTGGTGAATAGTGGTATATCAAAGAATTCGGGGCTGCACGGTCTTCAATGAACAAAAAAAATGGGCCCAGATGTCATTGTGGTGTGGGCCCTGGTATTCCTCCTCTTCGGCTGTCGACTTTAGGGCCATCATCGTTGCCAAATTATGTGTGCGGCGAATGTCTCCTCCTGGACAACATGATGCGCACCTTCTCCATGGGGAACTCCGGACAGCTGGCCTTCGGTAAATTTTGTTTTTGTTTTTGTTTTTATTATTATTATTTTTTATCCCCGTTTAAGGTTTTTTCCGAGTCTTTTTTTTTTTAGAAAAGCATAAAGTAAAGGGGTGCCCACCGCGGGTGCGGTGGGCTGCTCACCGCGGGTGCGGTGGGCTGCTCACCGCGGGTGCGGTGGGCTGCTCACCGCAGGGTGCGGTGAGCTCTCCAAAACCCTCCATTGAACCTTTTCTTTCGTACCTGTGTGTTAGTGCACAGGCGAAACGAAACAAAAAAAAACTACCTAGCTATGAAACCACAAAGATAAGAGAAAGAAAGAACTCGGGTTGCCTCCCGAGCAGCGCCATAGTTAATGTCGTTGGCTCGACATGGGACTCAGACAATCTCAATCCACAGCATCAGGTTCCTTAGGAACTCTCTCATTCAGCACCTCCTTTCTGAACCAATCATGGAAAGGTTTGAACCTTAGACCATTCCTCTTCTTCAGCGGCTCCTCCACCTTGACCTTCTTAGTCGCCTTTTTCCCATACTTAGATCGATCAGGGGGGCGTTTAACCTCCGACTGTTCATTCTGCACAACAAAAGGAAAAGGCTTCTTGCCCTGTGGAGTCAGTAAAGTGGGGCAACTGCCCAAAAGAGAAGTGGGAGAATCACCCTTCTCATCCAATAAAGCCGTGACTTCCTGCAGATTAGAATATACAGGAATATCGACAGGCAAGTCAACTATAGGATCCTCTATTATAGGTTGTAATTCATCCAAAGGGTTAGGACTCATTACATCAACAAAGTTTAAAGAGGTGTTAATGACATGTTTCATATCATATATGTTATATTCAACTCCATCCCCATCAAATTCCATAGTTAATTTCCCACTTCTGACATCAATTATGGTGTTTGCGGTTTTCATGAATGGTCTACCTAACAGCATATGTGCACCTGTACCCCCACCCATATCGAGCACAAAAAAATCAGTGGGAAAAATCAGCTTATCTACCATAACAAGGACATCTTCAACAACCCCTTTCGGGTAGACATTGGTTCCATCAACTAATTGAATAACTAGCCTAGTGTCCTATAATGGTGGCAGACCAAGAGACTCATAAAATGACAATGGTAAGACATTAATAGTTGCACCAAGATCTAACATAGCTTTATCAATCTTTGTCTCACCAATGACGCAGGGGATAGAAAATATACCTGGATCACTGCACTTCTTGGGCAGGCGCCTTTGAAACACAGCAGATACTTGCTCGCTCACCTGGACCTGCTTCTTTTGCTTATGCTTCTGTTTCCTCTTGATTGTGCAAAGTTCCTTCAAGAAACGAGCATATTTGGGAATACTTTTAACAAGTTTAAGTAAAGGGATGTTTACCTCATACTTGCTAAACGTCTCGAAGAGGTCCTTGTCTTCGATAATTCTCCTCTCCTTAAGCGCCTCTGGGAATGGGGCGGGTGGTTTCTCAGAACCGAGAGGATGGAAGTACGGACGAACATAGGTGTCGATGTATGGCTCTTTGGTAGCTCTAGGAGACCCGCCACGGGTACGGTCAGCCTCCACCACGGGGTGCGGTGTGTCCCCAGAATTTTCTCGAGAAACAGCATCGTCACCGCGGGGTGCGGCAGGTCCCACCGCTGGGTGCGGTAGCTTCAACAGAATGTTCTGGTCCTCTTCTGTAGTCTCACCGTGGGTGCGGTCCTCTTGCCGCTGGGTGCGGTGGTCCTCCAGAAACTCCCCTTTTCTTGAATCGTCCTTCTCAACAATAGGAGCGACAGGCAATTGCTTTCCACTTCGGAGGGTTACAACACTAACATTTGCTCGTGGGTTCACTACCGTTTGAGATGGTAGATTTCCCGAAATCTTTGCATCGATCCTTGTTAACCTTCTCGAGTAACTACGAGAAGGTTAACAAGCTTTTAATATTATCTCGAGTAACTACGAGGATTTTAATACACAGGGTGACAATTATGCCAACCCAAATTGCACTAGCAGAGTGCTTAACACCTCCTACCTTAACGGTGGATAGGAAGCAATGGGTCATGACCTTTAAGAGCATTAGGAAATTATTCCGACTAGTACCAAGTTATAAAGAAACGACTAATCCTTATCCGGAATTAGCGTTCCTACGAATACTCGTGCTAATCTAGCATTTAAAGTTTACATTTAAAATCCACAACAAAACCATTACGGTAATTAACAAGTATAATAGCGTTGTTTCTAGCAATATATACAACCTATTATAATATCACATTTAAATCACGTTATTTATAAGATATGTTCCCAAACGAAAACAAAGTTCAATCCAATTTAATTAACAATTAAAAGCAACTGATAATTAATAGAACATGGAATGATTAAGCAAGAGCGAATCGCCACTTGCCTTAGATTAGACGAAGCTCAACGAAGCTCAAAGACAACGGGTTTCCGGGTCCGAAACGAGGGCAGAACTCGGATTATAATTTCCTACGGAATGACCCATAACAAAACCCTAACTTAGATTCGACAATAAATAGTACGAATCTAAAGAAAGACGAACGAAATCGAAGGAACGAAGCCTCGATCGAAACCACAAAGCCCAAACCACAACCATGCGTGCCCAGGCACACCACGGGTGCGGCGCCCTTGACCGCGGGTGCGGTCGTCGGGGACGAAGAACTCCGACGACACGACGAGAGGGAAAACTCACCGGGGAAGACGACGGGGCTCAATTCGTGGTGGCTCCGACTTCTGGATTCCTTGGACCTCCAAAGAACCTCCTTGAGAGCACCACCAACACCAACGAGAGCTCCGGCGACGACCTTGAAGAACTCCGGCGAGAGCTTGCACTTTCCGGCGACAATGGAAGTAAGAGGGAGAGAGAGAGATTGGATTGGAGTGCCCAACACCTCAGATCTTCCTCCTTAAATAGGGCCCAAGCAAGCAAGAGAGTCACCCCGACCAAGGAGCAGGAGACCGCCACGACGAAGGACACGCGACACCCATGTCGGCGAGCCTCGTCCAGCACACGACCGCCACCGCGGGTGCGGTCAAGGCCAATTTCGGCCTCTTTTGCCCATTTTTGTCCGGGAACATGTATGGGCATGATTTTAACCCCGGAAATTATATGTTTGTACCCAAAAAAATATTCTAAGTCCCGAAAATACATCGAATGTATTTTATACCACTCAATGAATTATTTCGGATCTCATAAACATTACGGAAAATCCTAACTTCTCCGAAAACGAAATAATTACCGAACGAAGGTTAGGAAAAATTACCCAAATATCCTTATAGAACTGAGGGGTATTACAAGGGTATTTATGTGAGGTTCTGTGTAGTCGTATATAGTTATTATCCTTGTTTTTCGAATAATACTTGATCAACGATATATAACTACTATACTTCCAGCGAAACATAAGAAAATGTATGATTCAAGAGAAGACTCCAATGAAATTGAGTTTTATGGGAATTATATGTATTTATTTGGGAATAATTAATATTATCACAACAAGATTTTAAAAATGACTCCTTTGACTATTTGGGTCTTCAACCAACTTCACCGCATAATGCAAATTCATATTAGAAAAAGGAGACTTACTTTAGACAGGAGCCCGAGTGGTTTCCACGTTGTACTTCTCGTCCGAAGTATATTATTTATGTGCATAAAAGCATTATATTATTAATTCCAAAACACGCACTTTCGTTAAAGCTTTTAGTCTACATCATCTCAATACGAGAATATCATGGGACAAATCTCGAATACGGCACTAGCTAAGTGTACCACCAATTATATTCGAATAAGGGTAGTTAATGACCAAAAGTATTAGGGCAATAATCCTTCTAATACCAAGTTTTAAATAAACAACTAAACCTCGCAAGGTATACAACGTTCCTACGAATACTCGTGCTAACTAAGCATACAAGTCCACACCAATTTTCACACCAAAGTCCAACTAGCATCCTATGATAATAATAATATATACAAGGGTCATTGCTAGCAATATATTTAACCTAATATATGATTCATTTTTCCACACGATTATATCACATAAGTTCCCAAACACAATAATATAATTTGAACAATTAATTAATTGTCAATTAAGAAAACTATGGAATAAATTGCAAGAGTGAACCGCCACTTGCCTTAAGTCGTTTTATCGGAAGACGACGTGTCGACGTTCGAGAGAAGATCGATTCTAGTCGACGGATTGGATTCCTAATTTGTTTTCGTTCCCAAAAGCGATTCCGAGACGTACCCAATTCACACACAAATAAATTATAATAAGATAAATTATTCAATAACGGAAACTAAATGATACTTGTCCGAGTTTCTAACTGGATTTATTTAAATCTAAATAAATCAATTATTGAGGCTACACAATACAACGATTATTTATACGATACTAAAATCTTTTAGTTGTATATTCTAAATCATCATATTAAAAATTAATTATTTAATTTATTTACAATACCAATTAATTATTTACCCAGATATATTATCTAATTGAAATGTTAAAGATTAGCATTTTACAACCTAAGATAATACCAAATAAAATATGCTGATTTAGAATATACAACTAAAGGATTTGGGATTTTAATTAGACATTTAATCAAGATTAAACTTATAAAAAAATACAAAAATTGGATTTGGGATTTACCCAAAAATAGGGGACGAACAACCGGTGCGACTCGATTCGGGCTTGATTGACCACCAATTGGCTCGTAGTTGGTGTAGTTGTATTCGTGACTTCGAGACAAAGATTTGGACACTTGAATCGTGAGTACAGATGCTCCAAGGAGGGAGAATTTCTCCAAACACCGCCGGAAACCTCTGAAATTTAATCAAACCCTAAAGCTTGAAGTTTGGTGAAATTGGTGGACGGTTGAAAGGGTATTTATAGGGTTATTGTAGATTAGAATGCCCACGACACAATCGCGCAAGTCACACGATTTAATTGATCCCAATCTATGCTAATTTCCAAAAAATACGACAACCACGTAATTTCGATGTGTCTTCATTCCCGGCTCAAATTCGAGCAAATCAGGAGGAATTACTACCCAATAATTGCGGGATTAGATGTGTGTCGACCCTATCAACAAATCCCATGAGTTAATTTGAACAAACGAGCAAAAAATCGGGTCCAAATCTGCCATTGAAGACACGACAAAACCGCAAGCTAGAGGTTGAAGAAGTGGCTCTGTTTCACGATTGGCCTCCCACTTTTTAAGCTTAATTACATTATTGTGCCCAAAATTTTAAGTTGTGGCAAAAATACCCCTAATTTAAATTTCAAAAATTACAAAAATTACCTAAACTTATTTATAATATTATCTTAAGTTTATGTATACATTCTAACCCAAATTTATGATGAAAGAAAAATTAAATTAGGTTAAACTTAAGCTTAAGTCACATTTTCTCATAAACTTAACCATATTTAAATCTTAATTAATTGTTAATCTTAGTTTAAATAATTTTGGTTAAATTGATAAGTTTATTTCATTTTAAATTAACATAATGTTAAAATTAATTTAAATAAATCATGACTTAAAGATATAACATATCCTTTATTATTAAAAAAATTATTACACTAATATCCTTATGTAGAAATGAGAGTTATTACAATACTACCCCCTTAAAAATAGTTTCGATCCCGAAACTAGCACTTAATAGGATAGGGAATAATCACACTTGTTCCAACACATTACACCGTCCTTTATGAGTCCAATTCGTTCTTATCAACACGCGACTTGTACCGTTTTGGCACTCAAGGATTCCCGTATGAACGCAGAACTCGAAATAATAATGAATCTAGTAATTTTCAAAATAAGAAAGTACTTCTTTATTATTCGAAAAATTGAATTGAAGTCAACTGAATAAATGGCAAACGAAAAATTTACTCAACTATGGAGACCATAGACACACACGCCATAGATCCTTATTCTTAGAAAGATTTAAAAGACATAACTAATTATTCAGGGTGTCCTGCTCGTCGGACTAATGCATCGCAAATATTCGTTGTCCTTGAGTAGAAGATCTGGTAGGCACCTTGCCTTTATTCTGAGCAGCGGACTGATCAAAATGGGACACTTCCGGCATTGGGTTTGGCCTATTACTGGCAGTAGATGCCTGGTATGGTTGTGTCGACCCTTGGTCTTTCTGTCGACAGTAAGTTTGCATGTGTCCTTCTTTCCCACAAGCATAGCATACTCGCTTCTCTTTTTGGCAATTGAAGCTCTTATGCCCACCACAATTGTGGCATTGAATTACACCACCACTCCATCATGAACCTTTGGTGGAGTCAGACTGAGTTGTGTCAGTCTTAGAACGACCAGACTTATCAAACTGATAGGCGATGACGACCGCTTAAAGCCATTAAACTTACGATTTTGTTGCCCACCTTTTGCCTTATTCTTCTCCTCCAACTTCTGGGTGGATTCTTCTAACGTAAGCTCTATTTTGTATGTTGCATCCATATATTGTTCTAAAGTAGAGCAACCGTGATGCACCATTAGAGGTTTTATTTATGGACTCATCCATCCATGGGAGTACCAAATTTTACGCTCTTTAGAGTGCACCTCAGAACCAGCATACTGTAGCAAATGAATGAACTTTGCCGCCAGCCCGATCACCTTCAATCCCTCAGTCTCTAGGTAGAGGAATTCTTTCAGCTTCTCCTCTCTCATAGAACGAGAGAAGAAACGATCAGTGAGTTTGCCTTAAACATTTCCCAATTCAAATTCGGGTGATCATCCAGTCCAGTTCCTTTCCACCACTCACTAGCTCCATGTTTTAGATGCAACGAAGCTATGTGCAGGTGTTTAGCCTTGGTGCAGACAACGTTTTGAAATACCTGCTCCATATGAGAGAACCAATAGGCAACCTTGATTGGTTCTCCGGTTTCGCCATAGCTATCCGGAAGCTCATCTTCAATGCTCGGTTATAGTTCCCTTCGTTTCTCTCGAGATGCACTGGAGGTGCAAGGTCTTCATGCCCCCCAATATCAGCTGCAACCTGAGGAATGGGAGCCGCTTGAGCTTGCGGTATTCCTTGGGCTGTCATTATCTCTACAACCTCTCAATATCTTCCCTATGCCAGTAGCATTCAACACGATCGGGGAATGAGGTGGATTAAGTGGAACTTTCCCCTCAACTTGAGGGTCCACTTGTTCTTGACGAACATTTTCCCATGGTGGCGGGTTATTGTTATGGGAGCCAAATCACGTGTCGTCCCCTTGCTGAGCAACACTCCTCAGCTGAATTCGAAAACCATTGTTAGGACCTTCATTGACCACTCGGTTGGAGGATCGGGCATTTACCATTTGTTGATGAACCATAACTCTAATTTAGAATTTTCCAACTTGTATCATATGATGCTTAAATCAACTCCGTCATGATAGGAAGTACATGTAACCAAACTAATAGTTCATATTAATTTGACTGACCCACGACAATTATTCTTAAAACGATATTATCTTCTTACTTGAGAATAAGACAAACTTATGAAATGTCAACATTCGAATGACATGAATCTTAAAGATATAGACAGTCTAATTAATAGACCTAATAAATAAAATTATTAAAAATACATAATAAATAATATTAGAATATATAATACGAAATATTCCGTGCTATACTAGCTATGATATTATTTATTCACTTACGTTTCAGATTGTATCTATTTTTGTTTATTTTGTTAAAAAACTCCATGAATGCAAGTGTTGATTTCTTTTCAAACACTTCAATTTTAAATTGGATTTTCGTTTCGGATTGAGTTTTGATTGCTTACATATTGTCACGTTTTTGTAATAGACTCTCAAAATCTGTTGATATTTTGCATCAAAAAATCAGTTTTTAATGTGTTGGATTGTGACATTAGTTCGTGTAAATTATTCTTTATATTTGTACATGGTTGCATAGACTATTTGCTTGTTGAACGTTTGCATCAAAGGAGTTTTTGTAGTTGGATAATCTAAATAAATGCTTGATACTTCAACCAGTTTTCAAGTATGCACAAATGTAAATGGTTGAATTGTTGTCTTAGTTGTGCTGATTCTTTCCATTGGTCAATTTAAATTTGGCATCTTTGTGTTGATCCAATAGGTTGATTTGATGTTTTTTTTTGTTTTTTATGGTCTTCGCTCTTTTTTTTTCTTTTGTGTTTTGAGTTAAGTCCACAAGATGTTCTATGAAATGCTTCAGAGTGATGTTGTGAATTGGACATGGATGAACATCCTCTAGGGTGGATAAATGAATTTATGTTTAGACATTTAACATGAAAAACATAAGAAAATCATGGTAGGACAAAAAAAATGAAATGAACCACAATGACTTAATATCAACATAGGCATTATATTATATGAACATTGAAATATAACATATGAAGACAATTTATTGATAGACCATCAGGTGCACGATACTATCGAGTAGTATAAGATATACGGATCCAAGGGAGTACTCGTTGATAATCAATATTACACAAATAGTCTAGTTCTAACAAGAGATGTGGAGTTTTTGGTTTTTGAACTAATAAAACTAACAAGAAACACAAAGTCTAGAGCTAACTAAAATGATAATTGGAAGATTTGGGTTACTTGAATGATGAAAAACTAGGATTAGAGTTCACCATAAATGATATCATGAAATGATAAGCAAGTAAATATCTAAGGTTGCAAGTAATGGTCTACAATGACCAAATGTCCTAATATTTCACTTATCATCTTTCAAGGTATAATAAAACTAGCATAAACTTCATTAACTCCTACTTTTGTGTTAATTAACTCAAGATTAGGAGCATTAAGATTTATGACAATTTAAACGATGACTAGAAAAATAGGCATACTTTCATGTTCCTAAAAGTCCTAGCTCAAATCTTGAAGTCCAATATAAATACCACCTTTCAATGCATATCTAATATTTAATATATGTAAAAAATACTAGTCAGGTGTTTTCACAGACACTTGATGTGCAAGATTTGAGTAGTAAGTCAAAACTCATACGGCCAAAGAGATTACTTCACCAAATCATCGTATAAACACCATTGGGCCACTCCCAATCCTAACATAACAAACTACTTGTTAGGCCAACGATTTAACAACCCTGATGGATCGGCCCAACAGCCCAAGGATGGCAGGAAGCTTGAAGACTGCGACGGAGACGACGAGGAAAACAAAGAGACGTTAAAGTCGTTGGAGGAGAATACGGAAGACGTCAACAACACCCGTAAATTTCGGGATACTTTTACTGGATTAGTTATAAAATTAGTATAAATATCAATAGATCTCTCATGTAACACACAACGCCTGCTATCAAAAACTTGAATACCATTGTACTCCTTTCCCTAGTAATTTAAGCAAGAAGTTTCTCTTCCATCAAGTTCTTTATTCAAGTATTTAAGCGTCCGACGGCTAAGTTCTTCGATTCATCAGTCCTTTTATTCAAAGGAGATAAGCTTATTTTTGTATTCAATCAATTTCTTCCGTTTCATTATTATTTGATTTGGATTATCTCGATATCTTGATCTTGTCGTTGTCTAGTTACCCCATTAAAGGAGATTTAGGTTGGTTCAGTCTTTTCGCCCCAAAATAATTTGACGCCCACCGTGGGGCATCAAGCCAACTTCTGATCCAATTATCCTTTCCATGTCATCATGGCCGATTTCGGAAATCCCATGACCATCTTCGATGACCAAACCCAAACCGGTGCCCTTGTCGGAAATCAGACTGAAGCACACAGCGCCAATCAAGTCGAGGACGTCACCAATCCTCCCATCCTGGTCAACCAAATCCAAGAGATGGCGAAGAACATGAACTTCCGCCAAGAGGAACTGAGCCAACAACACATGAGGACCGAAACCCTGAGCGCTCAATCTGAAGCTGAAATCGCGCGGCTAACCCGTGAAAGTGAGCTTTTAAAATCACAGGTATACTCGGCCGCATCGACCCTAGGAGGATCAAGATGCATAGTCAATACCGAAGGCTTCCAAACACGCCTCAACATGATTGGGGCAGTCACAACGCCCATGGCACCATTCACCCCCCATTGGTACATTTCAAACTCCCAATGTTGGCACCTTCAAAACTAACATTCTAGTTATTGCAACCGAGTCCATCGAGACTCGATTAGTCCCTCCGCAGATTGCCACACCAAAGGATCTCCAAGCCCTTATACAACAAGCCATCAACGAGCGCATGAAGACTTTGACAACCGCATGCGTCAAGATCCCGAAGAAGTTTAACGTCCCTAACATGCCCAACTACGATGGGACCGGGGACCCGACGATCATATCTTCATTTACAGACAAAAATCAATGACTATCTCTATTCCAAGAGGGAATCACGAAGCGGTCATGTGCAAAAGCTTTGGTATGACCCTCGCGAGACCCGCACTAAACTGGCTCATGCATTTGCCTCAGGGTTCGATCGCGTCATTCGCTGATCTGGTCAATTCATTCAAAACCCAGTTCGCCAGCAGCAGAAGATTGGAAAAACAATCAAGTGACCTATACATGATCATACAAAGGTACGACGAGCCCTTAAGGGATTATCTTAACAGGTACAAAAAAGAGAAGGTCGCAATCCCGCACTGTGATATCCCAACATCCATTGTGATGTCCCAACATCCATTGAAGCCTTCCGTGGGGCTGATCAAAGGCAGTGAACTCTATTACGAGTTGATTAAATACTCGTGCCAAATCTTCAAAGACGTGCATGCTAAAACCATGGTCCAGGTTAGACTGGAAGAAGATGAAGAACCTACAAAAGCGGACAAGATCCTTGATCGAGTCGACCGAAGGTCATCCTCGAACCATCGACATGACATGCAACACCAACCATACCCCAAGGGACAAAGAGACCAACGTCAGGTAAACAACTCTTATGACAAGAACCAAGGCCTTGTTTGGCATGTTCATGATAAATACTTTTTTACAAAAAGGTACTTTTTTTACTACTTTCACAATTCCCTATAACACCCAAATTTTAAATTTCAAAAACTACTTATCTCAAAAAAGTACGTTTTAACCAAAAAAGTCTTTATAAATATACTTACCAAACAAACCCCGAAACAGGAAGAACAACCCGGCTCTGCCCTCGAAGTTCCATTCTTATAACTTTAACATTTCCGTGTCGGAGCTCGTCAAGAGTTTCGACAGATATGGAAAAGACGTAAGATGGCCCCGGAAGAGCAACAATCCAGACTCCAAGAAAGACATGAGTCGATGGTGCGAATTCCACGGAGATCATGGTCACACAACAAACGAGTGCATCGCACTGCGCAAGGAGGTTGCAAGGCTCATCATGCAAGGACTTTTACGCGACGTCATCTCCGATAAAGCAAAAGCAACTCTGGATTGAAGAGACCAAGTAACAACCGATTGACCTTCATCTCCAGTGCATACCAAAATTATTAACATTATCTCAGGAGGGTCGGATGTGTGTGGAAAAACATACTTGGCCACAAAAAAGATATGCCAAAGAAAGAAAGGGCGACAGGCCAGCCCGATCGGAGGCGAGACGACCACGGATAGAGGATGTGCCTGTCATCACCTTTATCGACTCTGAAGCCGAAGAATTGGGCGACCATCATGAAGGTCTGGTAATCTCTTTGTCAATTGGTAACTGTCTCATACGTCGAGTACTGATGAATAGGTAGCTCCACAAAGTTGTTAACACTAGACTCCCTGAAGGGTATGGGTCTAAGCGAGGACGATTTAACCCGAAAATCGACTCCATTGGTCGGTTTCAATGTGGAAGTCAAACACACCATCGACAAAATAGTGTTAACAACGTACGTTGGCGGCATCAACCAACAGGTAAAGTTCTTAATACTCAACTGCCCGTCACCTTATAATGCAATCCTTGGTAGACCCTAGATACACGCCATGAAAGTTATACCTTCCACTTATCATCAAACCATCAAGTTTCCAACAAAGTGGGGGGTACATGAAATAAAAGGTGATCAGCGAGCTGCCAAGGAATGCTACGTTACATCAATAAAAGGGGCAGTCAAACGACAATCAGTATAGCAACTACATGCCGACGAAGGGACCAAACGATACGTCGAGCCAGAAATGGAACAACTAGACGAGATCATATTAGACCCTTAAAAGCCAAATCAAATGGTAAGGGTCGGGTCAGATTTAAACGACTCGACCAGAGCTAGCCTAGTGGAATTTTTACGATCTAACGCCGACTGCTTCGCGTGGTCACATGAGGATATGGTAGGAATCTCGCCCGACATTATTATTCATAAACTAAATGTAGATCAAACTTATCCTCTAGACAAACGGAAAAGAAGGAAATTCGCACCAGAGCGGAACAAGATCGTAGATGACAAAGTCAAGAATTTACTGGAAACATGTAAAATCACGGAAGTCAAATACCCAGAATGGATAGCATACGTCGTCATAGTACATAAGAAAAATGGCAAGTGGAGAGTCTGCATCGACTTCACATATTTGAACAAGGCATGTCGCAAGGACTTCTTCCTCTTGCCACACATCAACGCGATGGTCAACGCGATGGTCAACGCGATGGTCAACGCGATGGTCGACGCGACCACAGGCCACGAAATGCTCACATTCATGAACGCGTTTAGTGGATACAATCAAATCCTAATGGACCCGGAAGACCAAGAAAAAACAGCCTTCATAACCAACCAATGTGTGTATTGCTACAAAGTTATGCCCTTTGGACTAAAAAACATAGGGGCTACATACCAACGACTAGTCAACAAGATGTTCAAAGACCAGATTGGGGACACCATAGAAATATACATAGACGACATGCTGGTCAAGTCAAAAGAAGCCCAAGATCACATCGAATGCCTACAAAAAGCATTCGAAGTGTTAAAAAGGTATAACATGAAATTAAATCCTACTAAATTCTCTTTTGGAGTGTCCTCATGAAGAGGATACATTGTAACCCAAAGAGGAATAGAGGCCAGCCCAAACTAAATCAAAACAATCGTCAACTTGAGATCCTCCAGATGCATCAAAGACGTCCAGAAACTGACAGGACGAATAGCAGTATTCAACGGATTCATATCAAAATCCTCAGACAAGTGCAAACTCTTCTACGGAGCCATGAAGAAGAATAGGTCATTCGAATGGACGGCGGCACACGAACAAGCTTTTCAAGACCTGAAGGTATACATGGCTAGCCCATTACTACTAGCAAAACCAAAGGACAATGAGTCACTACCATTATACCTAGCAGTATCGGAGTCAGCAGTAAGTGCAATCCTGACAAGAGAAGAAGACGGAAAATAATCTCCAATCTACTATGTAAGTCTCTCTATACTATCGGCTAAAATGATGTGCATGTCGCTCAAAAAATTGGTCCTAGCCCTAGTAATGGCGTCAAACAATCTTAGACCTTACTTCGAACCACATGTTATTATTGTACGAATGACCATCCCATGAAAGCCATCATGAGGAAATCATAATTTACAAGTCGAATGGAGAAATGGGCAATACACTTAAGCAATTTCGATATCAAATACGAACCAAGGACAACAATCAAATCTCAAGCTTTGGCAGACTTTGTGACTGATTTCAGTCTAACATTGGAACAAGAGGCCGCAAAAGAAGCCACCCAACTGACTACCGAAGAAGACAGGAATACATGGCAACTCCATACAGACGGAGCATCAAACGTAAGAGGAGTCGACCTAGGGGTTGTGCTAAAATCGCCACAAGGGGACCATATAGCCCAAGCCGTGAGATGCGAGTGGGATGCGACCAATAATGAAGCAGAGTACGAGGCACTCATATTCGGACTAACACTTGTACAAGACCTCGCGATCCAAAACATTGAAGTGGTATGCAACTTTCTTCTAATTGTCAATCAGGTATAAGGATCATACGTTGGCAAAGACAACAGAATGATGGCCTACCTAGACGTCGCCAAGAAATTGGCAGAAAAAATCCAAAATTTCACCATCAGGCAAGTCCCACGCGACCTCAACACTCAAGCCGACGCCCTGGCAAACCTTGGGTCGGCCTTACACCCTAACGACTTCCGCAACATCTCCCTAGCACACATCACGATTCCAACAGTCCCTAAAATCCACAAAACGACCAACAACGATGACGCTCGAATAGTAGACGAGCTACCCTTAGAAGAAGTAGTATCAACAAAGGTAGGCGACGACACCGAAGACGATATCATAAACAATCAAGACGACTGGACTACACCCTACATCAAAAGGCTAAGATACAGTGTGCTCCCAACAGACAAAGAAGAAGCCAAGAAACTAAATATATGAGCACTAACCTTCGATCTAAAAGATGATATCTTGTTCAAACATTCTGTCACAGGATTATACTTGTGATGCTTAAAAACAACCGAAATCAAACATGTCCTACAATCCCTACACGACGAGGAATGCGGCAACCACACTGGAGGATGTAGCGTGTTTGGTAAAGCTCTCAAGACAGGGTACTATTGGCCGACGATGAACAAAGACGAAACATATTATGTCAAGAAATGCAATGCCTGTCAGCGGCACACGCCAATAACCCATCAACCATCAGGGTTGTTGCACCCGACACTATCACCTTGGCCATTCATGAGATGAGGAATGGACATCGTTGGAAAATTGCCACCAACATCGGGGCAACGCGTCTTCTTTCTCGCTATGACCGATTATTTTTCTAAATGGATCGAAGTTGAAGCATATCGAGAGATAAAAGAAAAACACGTCATTTCATTATAATACGTAACATCCTATGCAAATTTGGCGTACCATCAGAAATCGTATGCGACAATGGCTCCCAATTCATCGATAGCAAGACACGATCCTTCTACAAACAATGGAACATCAATCTGATCACATCCACACCACGATACCCACAATCTAATGGCCAAGCTGAGTCCAGTAACAAGATCATCATAAACAATCTCAAGAAGCGTCTCATAGGAGCAAAAGGAAGATGGGCGGATGAGCTTCCCCTAATACTTTGGTTCGACAGGACCACCCCAAAAAACGTGACCGGTCAATCGCCCTTCTCATTAGTCTATGGAAGAGAAGCAGTCATACCCGCTGAACTTCTCATCCCAACAACCAGATATGGCTTACAAACTCCAGAACAAAACGACGTCGAGCTGTCTCATAATTTAGACACATACAACAGACGAAATCAGGGAAAAATCTAGGATACTAATGGTAAGATATCAACAATAAGTCGCAAGAAGTTACAATAAGAATGTTCGCGTCAAAGTCTTCAAAGTGGAATATCTCGTCAAAGAGGTTACAATAAGATTTTTCCCTGTTTCTGTTATCTGCATAAGTGGTTCATCACGTATGGATTCACATCTATGGAAGTAAAACTTGCACCACAATAGGAGGGGCCATATCTCGTCAAAGAAGTAATCGGCCAAGGGCATATCGACTCGAGACAAAAGATGGTCAATCGCTCCCACGAAGTTGGAATGCGACCCATTTAAAGTTGTATCACTTCTAAAACATACACTTTGCGTTCAATTCAAATTTATTCGATTATATTCATTCGAACTTTTACTAACTTAAGCATCGGAGGGCCGTTGGGCTCACACCATGCGGTCACCCCTTGATCTTTTTCCTTTTTTAGAACATTTTGAACAGAAACACGATGAGACGCCTCAAGACAAAATCGAGTTGATCAACATACAAAAACACTATCATACACAACGCTTACATATTACACGATCGATTGATACACAAGAAGTGGAGGAAGAATACAAAACACATCCTTACACAATTTGTCCTAACACTACAAAGGTACATGTCCTATTGAAATACAATTACACTCCTCCCTGGAATTACACGACATGTCATACAAACTAATGATTACAATTACAGGTCTACGCGACCAAAATCACACGACTCAACCAAGAAGCGACTAATGAGTACACCCGCAAAACAGAAAATAACAACGAGGTATGCAAACAACAAAACATTCATATTAAAGTATGCGTCCTGCGATGGTGAACAGCTCGCCAAAACCATTATCCATCCCATCTTCGCGATGGGGCACAACGTTTATGACATAAAATATTACAACGCTTATGCATCAACACATGACACAAGAAACACCAATGCCGTCACATAACCTATAAAACAGTCAAGATTCACCTAATTTCTCGACGGCATTTACAGGGGCAGCCACTTGATCCTTTGGAACCAAGGAAGTCGTTTCTGGCACATCCTCAATAGCGCCCTTGTTTATCTCAAGATCATCCTCACCCTTCTGTTCTTCTTCGCCCAAGCCAATGATTTTGAAGAGTCCAACACCAAGATTTCTGTTGGGATAAAAGAGCTTCATGCTCGCCCTCTCATCCTCCACACTCCAAGTCGAATGCCCCCCTTCCCCCCCTCCCCCCCCCCCCCCCCCCCCGCGGCATATTCTTCCATCATCTCTATACAAGACTTGAGACAAAAGTAGGCACCGACATCGCTTGCAATATGTGCATCCTTCACCTGGAGCACCTCGACATCGCTCTCGAGCTCTTCGACGCGAGCTTGAGCCTCTCGTCTTCTCATCTCTTCATTCTTCTTCCAGATGTAAAATTGTCATCTCCTTCTTCATTCTTATCCATTCTCACCATCTTTGCAACTTCTCTCTACCATGGCTTTCGCTTCCAAAAATTTCCCAATGTCTAAATCACACCAATCCGACGAGAGCAACCCCTCTTCCTTCCAACTCATATCCTCCCTTCTCACCATGAACGAGCCTCTTCAATCTCCAATCCCCACCCTTTCATTAGGATTATTGGCTTCCCCAACGACGTTGTCATTATTGTGATGGACAAATTTGTTTTTTCCGACTTCCAAAGTCGGGGTTGGATCTCGATGTAAAGAATTGATCATCGTCTTCCCTTCTCGCCTCTAGTCATATCCTTCTGGTCCAATCTCAAAATTGGTGTTGGCCAATTCTTCCCATATACATGGATGATTTTCCTTTCCCTAGACCAGATTATTCAGGCCCATGACATGCCTTATATGGTGCAAGATCTCCTATACTCTTATTCTTTTACCTTGTGTAGTCAAGGGAGAGTAACATGCAAGTTGAGATTCAGTAGGCCTTGTCTGATGATTGACGCGACCAAGAATGATATGGATTGGTTTGAGAAGTTCTTCTTCATGAAGAAGTCTTCACTGAGGCCAAAGTGTAATTTCTTGCGCCATTCATGGCGATAATAGGGTAAAGCTTCATTTGGATACTTCTTATTTTATCCATCATGTTTTAACGCAAATCTCACTCTTGTAGTTTTTTATAGTGAATCGAGAGCCATCCACTCTAGGAAAGAACCGGAGGAAATTACCAAGCAGATCATTGCCCTTTCAGCGCAAGAGATGACGTTTGTCGAAGTTTCTTTTGAAGAACACTCGGTTGAAAAAGCTAAGCCAACGCCTTCCCCAAAAATGTGTAAGTCTTTGAATCTTCATTTTGTTGACGCGTTTCAAATTTCTCATCGCGATAATCATTTAACATCGCGTTCTGAATTCTTGCAATCACATCGACAAGATATGGACGCTCATGCTCTACTACTAACAATATGGCCGCAAAGAAGAGGAAGTTGCTAGGAGAAGGCTCATCTGCTGCTGCGCAGATCTCGATCACTAAAGACCTTCCCAAGGTGCCTAAGGCCACCCCTATTCCATAAAATCAAGAGGAGACGAACTCAAAGAAGGTGTCGCGTTCCTCGAACAAGTCGGGTCTCCTAGGGAACCTCACCTCCACGACCGACTTGCAAGAACGGGCCCTCCGAGAAGTTCATACCATCTGGTCACCCCTAGCGAAGGACCACTATGTTGGGGTCAACACGTTGGAGATGTTTGGAGAGACCCTTGTTATGCAATGGCATGTAAGATTTGTCGACTTCATGTTTGTTTCATTTCCAATGCAAGAAGGCTTATTTTGACAGCTTCATTGATAGGGACTTCAACCGACACTATGTGTGTGGGAATATGTCAAGGGCATCTCTGCGCAAATGGACGACATGGAGAGTAAGGCTGAGCTGGATAGGAACACGATGGACTCCCTTTCGTTAAAGAATTTTGAACTTTCACAGAGTGTGATAGGTGTTATTTCATACACCTTTACTAGCAATTATTAGCATGATTCGGAGAGGTTTTAGATGAGTTTTGGTGCTAAGTCTGCAATCCAGATGTTATGGAGAGAAGTGAAGAAATTCAAGGATTTGCAGCTTAGATGAAGCATGAGGATGGATGGAGTTGCTAGAGCATTCATGGAGAAGACCACCAACACTTGGTAGGATTTAAGGGCAACAGGAGTAGAGAAGAAGAGAGCTGGAGAATTGAGCTTACCGCCCCGCGTCAGAAGTACAGCGGCCCGGCGGTGACTCTCAGTGAAGATGGAGCCCGCGCCAGAGGATGCCACCGCCCCGCGGTGGAAGTTCGACGCCTCGCGGTGGAATTCGCCGCCCCGCGGTGGCTGTGCTTAATGACCTCGCGCCAGAGACGATTTTCTTTCCTTTTATGTTTGAGACTTTATTTTATTATTATTCTATTTCCTTTAAATTCCGCTTTAGTTTAACCTAGTTTGTTAAGACTATTTAAGCCCTCTTTCTAGGTTAAGAGGAGGACACACTACGACAGACACACTATTACGGAGACTTGGACTATTTGTTATCATCGTTTTTACTTTTCTTAGTTTTTCATCCCCTTTGATGGAGAACTAACTTCACCTTTGTTCTGCTAGACGATTGAAGCAGTACAGTTGATGTGTTTGTGAGATTTCTCTTCCTTGTTCTTATCCTTATTTGTATCGGATTGATTCTCTTGGTTATATTGATCTTGATTTCTTGTTATTCTTCTTAGCCTGGTCAACTAGGTTAAATACGTTTTATCAATTGCTAGGATTGCATATAGGGGTCCCGAGTGCATATCTAGTGGCAAACACAATTGTGCGTATAGGGGTTCCGAGCGTACAGTTGTGAGTGAGAATCGATTGCATGTTAAGTAGGGGAGTGAGTACTTGTACGTCTTTCTACTTGCATGTATCCTATATCTTTGTGTGCATTGCTATTGTTGTGTTGGTGCTAAAGTACGCTGACAACTGTGAAAATCAGTGGTACTTTATCATTAGCGTAGTAATAAGTCTATTGACAACTGTGAGAATCAATAGTACTCAAGATCAGGGTGGGAACGACTATCAGGATAATTAAAAGAACTTGGACGAAATAGATTTCAGTGATCAAACTCTATCTCTGTATTGTGGATTTCGCTCTAGTGGAACTACTTTCCCTCATTATATTTTCTTCCTACATAAACCAGACTTGTTTGCTTTACTTGTTTACTTTCTTGATAACTAAACCCCTGTTTGTGTTACTTGTCATTCACGGATGCATACTACATCAAACCTTATCTGTGGGATCGACCCTTACTTGTCTACTATACTTCTGTTTAGTGGGTTTGTTAGGATAATTTACTTTGATAAGGCTAATTAACGACATTTGCTTGTGCATCTTTAGCCACGTCAAATTTGGCGCCGTTGTCGGGGAGGGTTTTTGTCTGTTGTGTGTGTTCGTGATTGACTTTTGGTAGAGACCTATCTTATGGTCGACACCCGTAGTACTGACCCTATTCTAGCTCCTTTTGATCCAGAGGTTGACAGATCTTTCCTTAGGGACATGCGCAATCAAAGGGAAGACGAAGAAGAAGGAATAGAGACAGTTGAGACTGAAACCGTTGAGACTGCCAACACCCCAGCCGTTGCAATGGCTGGAACTGGAACCCTGAGAGAGCTTACTGAGCCGAATATAGGGGCGCAGCCTCTGGCTGTCGTCATCCCTGCGCTAGGATAAGGGGTGAACTTTGAATTGAAGTCGAGAGTTGTTGCTTATCTCCCTAAATTCCACGGGCTGAGTGGAGAGGATCCGATCTCTCACTTGGGCAAGTTCCACAATGTCTGTATGACGATGAAGCCTAGGAATGTGACGGAAGACCAGATCAAGATGAGAGCTTTTGGTTTTTCCCTACTCGACTCTGCGAGCGACTGGTATTATCACCTGCCACCAGGGACCATAGATACATGGACTAAACTGCATAAAGCATTCCTGGACAAATATTTTCCCACGAAGAAGGCGAATGCTTTGAAAAAAGCAATTGCCAATATTGAGCAGGCTGGTGATGAAACGCTATATGATTATCTGGAGAGGTACAAGAGGCTCTGTTCCAGCTGCCCATTCCACGGGTATGCCAAGCAGGATCTTGTTCTTTATATGCACAACGGTCTGCTGGACCAAGAGAGGAGAATGGTTGATGCCGCATACGGTGGAAGTATTCTAAACTTGACACCGGATGCAGCCATGGAGAGATTCCAGGAGATGAGTGAGAGTATCAGGAGCTTTGGGAAGACGTACCAGAGAAAAGTGGTCAATGCTGTGACCCCTACAGGACCAAGCCCGGTCTTGACCGAGTTGGCCGAGCTAAAAGAGTTGGTGCTGAGGATGGCGAATCAGAATGCCCCTCAACAAGTTAAAGCGTGTGGACTTTGCTCTAACCAGTCCCACCATACCGACACTTGTCCCCAACTACAAGAGGAAAGTGTTGCTGAAGTAAACGTTGTAGGAGGTTACGGACCCCCTAGACCACAATACGGTGGACAGGCCAATTACAATCAGAGAGGGCGTGACCACCCAGGCTTTAGATGGAGTGACCCTCAAGGTGGTCAACAGCCAGTGCAGCAACAGCAGTACCAGTCGGCGCAACAACAGCACCAGCAGAGAGCCCCTTATCAACAGAGGCCACAGGGCCAAACATCTGGAGCTTCTACTGAGGACATGCTAAAGACTCTGACTCAGCACTTTGCCACACATGTGCAGGCTACTGAGTCGAGTATCAAGAACATGGAGAGGCAGATTGGTCAGTTAGCCGATGAGATGACCAAGATTAACCAAAGGGCATCAAATTCCCTACCATCCCAGACCACGGTGAACCCCATAGAGAACGTGAGTGCCATCACGCTCAGAAGTGGTAAGAAGTTAATCGTTGCTCCCAATGCTGAAGTGGAGAACGAGTTTGAGAATGAAGAAATCACCGACCGCCCCGCGGTAGACTCCACCGCGACCCGGCCAGAAACGGGGGAGGAAGCCAGTAAAGTAATGCCATTGACACCGCCCCGCGGCGACCCTCGCCGCGACCCGGCGCCTGAACCCAGTAAAGCCACCGTGACCCCACCGCCCCGCGGCGTTGACTCACGCCCCGCGGTGGGCTCGCCACAACCTGGCCCACAAAAATCTGTCTCCGCTGAAGAGACTTATGATGATTACATTTGCCCCGCGTTCCCGCCTCTCGGTTCGGAGAAACCCCCAGTGCCTTTTCCCGAGGCGCTGAAGGCAAAGAGAGTTGTCGACGACAGTGACCTGTTCGAGACATTTCATAACTATGAGGTGAACATTCCCCTTCTCAAGCTTATAAAGGCTATCCCGAGATATGCCAAGTTCTTAAAGGAGCTATGCACGGTGAAGAGGACTCAAAAGCAGAAGACCCAGAAGAAGAGTCCAGTGGGTGCACAAGTTTCAGCGGTAGTTCAGAAGCGTCTGCCCGCAAAATGCAAGGATTCAGGTACTTTTACGATTCCTATCACCATAGGTGGGCAACTTTTTGAGAAAGCACTGCTAGACTTGGGTGCCTCAATTAACGTGCTACCCTATTCATTGATTGAAAAATTGGAATTAGGACCCTGGAATTAGGACCCTTGGAATTAGGACTTTTTGAGAAAGCACTGCTAGATGTTCTTGTCAGGATAGGTTCTTTGATTTTTCATGCTGATTTCTTAGTTATGGACATGGATTATGATGAACAAGTTGCCCCTGTTATGCTCGGATGACCTTTTATGAAGACTTCCATGACAAAGATTGATGTAGATAATGGAACTTTGACTATGGAATTTGATGGAATTATATTTGAACATAATATTCATACAGCCAACTCCATTGAATTGACCACTCCTCTCTGCCTTAGTGATGTTGATAATTCTGTGCATGAAAATGTTAAAACTGGTGTAGTTGAGACCGTAGTTGAGTGTTCCGCTAATAAAGGACCTATTGAGTTGTACGAAATGCGTGTTGGTGATGTCCTGCTAGAAGATGTAGGAAGTTCTATTCCCTCTACTATGGGCGCTAGCCCCCCTGCACTACCTATACAAGGATGTAAGCCTCTTTCTAGTGACATGCAGCATATTCAGGTCAAGCCATATCAGCCCCCACATCATTCTAAGTATGGGGGAAACACTCGAAAGGAAGCACAGATGGAGTCAATGGCAAAGAGGGAACATGGTCTAAGGTTCAAACCTTTCCATGAGAGGTCTCCACAGGAAGAGACGAGTAGGAGGATTCCAAGGGGACCCTATTCTAAATGGTGAAGGATCTGCACTACGTCGAGCCAACGACGATAACCAAGGCATTGCCCGGGAGGCAACCCGTGTTAGTCCTTCTTTGATTTCTTTCCTTTAATTAGATTATTTTCATAGTTTATTTTCCCTTGTTTAGTTCGCCTGTTACTCACATTACAGGTGCGAAAGTAAACCCGAGAAGAGATGTGGTACCCAGCCAGTCTCACCGCTCCGCGGCGTCCTTTACCGCCCCGCGGTGGAGTTCACCGCCCCGCGGTGGAGGTCAGGTATAACCTCTCGACTCTTTAAAAAAAAAACAAGAATAATGGGCCCCGAAAAAACCTTAAACGGGTGAGTAAAAGCTTATTTCTTAAGTGGTAACTAAGGTTTTGACGGATTGAGTTCCCTCTGGTGGGCCAAGATTTCTCTTTTGGGCCATGGTGTATGACCGGCCCATCATCCCTTTTTCCTTTCTCTTTCCCTGACCTAACCCCACAATCTAACCTCCCGTATTCCAACGCCTCCCTCAAGCTCCCACATCTATCCCCCTCTATCTCCCCCAAATCCCTGTCGACCTTGAGCCAAATCTAGCCCCAAGTCCCCAATTTGGAGTCTAGCCTCACAAACAAGCCCAAACACAACCCCACCGCGTCGCGTTAATCCCGCCTCGCCGTCGCTCCGCCTCGCGCTGCCCCCGCTTCGCGTCGCTGCTGCTACCGCCCCGCGCCGACTTCGCCGTGACCCGGCCATAGCTCACAATTTCTCACCGCGACCCTATCGCCCCGTGCTGAGACTCTCCAGGCTGCGTGTTTGCTTGTTTGTAAGTTCTCTAGTTTGCCTTGCTTTGAGCACCTCAATTTCCTACTTATGGCATCTAGAGGCAAGAAGAAAGTGTCGACTAGGGATGGGAGTGAGGTTTATAATGTGGGGAAGGAGAGGAAGGTGTTGGCTTTGAAGTTTTTCCATAAACCGACTTTGGAGCAATTGGGACTGTTGGCATGTGTGTCCATGTGCTTGACACAGTGTGGGTTAGGAAATTTTCTGGACAAGGCGGCCCCTGCGTATCCAGAGCTGTGCTACCAGTTTATTGCCTCTTTCAGGAGGCTCACCAATGACTCGGACGATAGGCATCTGCGCAAGATCATGTTCACCTACAATGGGCGTGATTACTCCTTATCTCTGAAGTTGGTGCATGAAGCCTTGGGTATCACGAAGAACCCAACCGATGGGTGGTCTGGTGGTATTCACGAGTCCGAGATGATGGAGTTCTGGCGGGCTGCTACGGGCAGAAGTTTCAGGAAGGGTCAGGAAGTGAATTCCAAGTTGGTGAACCCGTGTCTGCGGTTGATCCACAAGGTGATGATGAGAGATTTCTTTGGCCATGCAGACGATGGGAAGGTCCCTTTGAAGGACTTCCAGTGGTTTATGAGCATCTTGGGGACTGTCGAGTATACGCCGTGTTGGGCTATCCTTTTCTTGGGTTCCTTGAAGAGGATTCGTGATGGCGAGCCACGTGATATTTGTGGGGGTGGTCTGATTACACTCCTTTGTGCTAACATGATTGCTTGCGATCAGATTTCTCGGCCTGTTGGCTACGTGATGTATGATTTAGCGCACATGAAGGTGTGCTCCATGATGAAACCACTGGGACAGGATGGCGATTTGGTCTGGTCGTCCTATGAGGGCCACATTTTGATTGTTCCACGGGATTTTGCCTACTCGCCTTCATACACGGGTTGGTGGATTCCCAGTGATAGCCGGATGCCGACCGATGATGCCCCTGCTATCGCGCCTCCAGGTCCGTTTGGGGAGGGCCCTAGTGGTGGTTGTGATGTTGTTGTCGCTGATTCCATGGGTGGGGACGACCCCATGTCTACCCAGTTTGAGGCACCTTCATCTTCATACGGTCCTGTCGCACCCTGGCAGGAGTTGTATTCTAGATGGGATGCATTCTCAATGCGCCAGGATCAGTGGAACTCCCAGATAGCGACCGGTCTGCACACTTGGCAGACCCAATTCCGTGCTGATGTAGATGGGCGTCTGGACACCATGGATGCCAATATGAGAGACTATTTTGGGATGTACCCACCACCTCCATTAGGTCCACAGTGAGTTTATCTTTTCTTCTCCTATTTCATTTGATGTTCTCTTTTCTACATTGAGGACAATGTTCGGTTTAAGTATGGGGGAGGGATATAGACTTGCTATCTTGTTTTCCATCTAGCTAGTGTAAATAATTTTGTTTCTGCATTTGTCGTTGTTTGTTTCTGCATTGTAAAAAAAAAAACGAAAAAGCCAAAAAGAGGTAAAAAGGCAACCAAAATCCTGGGATGGACTGAAAACCCGAAAGGGCGGTCCAGGTAAAAAGCAGGTAATCCGGCTGGTATAGACCAGGGAAAAATTGGACTGGAGTGATGCAAGTATATGTGAGATATCTAGCAAAATGAAATGAGTGGCTAGGTGAAAACCCGAAAGGGCGCCTAGGCAAGATGAGCGTAAAAGAAGAAGAGTGATTCTAGGATTTCTCTATATTTCTTGGCAAGGCGTCATAAGAAGAGGAGCCATAAGGAGGACTCGGGTAGGCCACTTTGGAGCAATAAGGAGCCTAGATTGGAGTTAGGATTAGTTTATCTTTGCATCACCTGCTTTGGTTGTCTGGAGCTTATTGTTGATATGCTGTAATTGCTAGTGTCATATTGTCTTATACTTCCTGAGGCCTTGGTGTTGATTTAGAGAGTGAACTTTTCTTTAGTTTACTCGGGACGAGTAAAGGTCTAAGTATGGGGGAATTTGATAGGTGTTATTTCATACACCTTTACTAGCAATTATTAGCATGATTTGGAGAGGTTTTAGATGAGTTTTGGTGCTAAGTCTGCAATCCAGATGTTATGGAGAGAAGTGAAGAAATTCAAGGATTTGCAGCTTAGATGAAGCATGAGGATGGATGGAGTTGCTGGAGCATTCATGGAGAAGACCACCAACACTTGGTAAGATTGAAGGGCAGCAGGAGCAGAGAAGAAGAGAGCTGGAGAATTGAGCTTACCGCCCCGCGTCAGAAGTACATCGGCCCGGCGGTGACTCTCAGTGAAGATGGAGCCCGCGCCAGAGGATGCCACCGCCCCGCGGTGGAAGTTCGACGCCTCGCGGTGGAATTCGCCGCCCCGCGGTGGCTGTGCTTAATGACCTCGCGCCAGAGACGATTTTCTTTCCTTTTATGTTTGAGACTTTATTTTATTATTATTCTGTTTCCTTTAAATTCCGCTTTAGTTTAACCTAGTTTGTTAAGACTATTTAAGCCCTCTTTCTAGGTTAAGAGGAGGACACACTACGACAGACACACTATTACGGAGACTTGGACTATTTGTTATCATCGTTTTTACTTTTCTTAGTTTTTCATCCCTTTTGATGGAGAACTAACTTCACCTTTGTTCTGCTAGACGATTGAAGCAGTACAGTTCATGTATTTGTGAGATTTCTATTCCTTGTTCTTATCCTTATTTGTATCGGATTGATTCTCTTGGTTATATTGATCTTGATTTCTTGTTATTCTTCTTAGCCTGATCAACTAGGTTGAATACGTTTTATCAATTGCTAGGATTGCATATAGGGGTTCGAGTACATATCTAGTGGCAAACACAATTGTGCGTATAGGGGTTCCGAGCGTACAATTGTGAGTGAGAATCGATTGCATGTTAAGTAGGGGAGTGAGTACTTGTACGTCTTTCTACTTGCATGTATCATATATCTTTGTGTGCATTGCTATTGCTGTGTTGGTGCTAAAGTACGCTGACAACTGTGAGAATCAGTGGTACTTTATCATTAGCGTAGTAATAAGTCTATTGACAACTGTGAGAATCAATAGTACTCAAGATCAGGGTGGGAACGACTATCAGGATAATTAAAAGAACTTGGACGAAATAGATTTCAGTGATCAAACTCTATCTCTGTATTGTGGATTTCGCTCTAGTGGAACTACTTTCCCTCATTATATTTTCTTCCTACATAAATCAGACTTGTTTGCTTTACTTGTTTACTTTCTTGATAACTAAACCCCCGTTTGTGTTACTTGTCATTCACGGCTGCATACTACATCAAACCTTCTCTGTGGGATCGACCCTTACTTGTCTACTATACTTCTGTTTAGTGGGTTTGTTAGGATAATTTACTTTGATAAGGCTAATTAACGACATTTGCTTGTGCATCTTTAGCCACGTCAGAGTGATAGGTGTCATTTCATACACCTTAACTAGAAAGTATTAGCATTACTTAGAGGAGTTTATGACTAGATTTAGGGTTAAGTCTATAATCCAGAAGATGTGGAGAGAATTGAAGATATCAAGGGATTTACAGCTTATTTGAAGAAGATGAAGATGGATGAGGATCTGCTGGAGATTAATTAGAGAAGACTACCAACACTTGGTAGTAATGAAGAGCAGAAGAGAAGGAGTGAAGAGTTGAAGGAAGGAGAGGGCAGAAGTTGACGCCCCGCGCCAGAAGCCACCGCGATCCGGCGGTGGACCTTAGAGAAGAACTGGTCGCGCCAGAGGATAGCCACCGAGGTCACCGCCTCGCGGTGGGAGTCACCGCCCCGCGGTGGACTTGTTAAGCGCCTCGCGGCCAGCGAAGACATTATTTCCTAATTTGCATTTCCGGATTTCCTATTTTTATTTTCTTATTTCCTTTAGTATTATTTCTAGGTTTAGCTTATTTTCCCTAGCCTATTTAAGACCTTTTCCAGGTCTTGAGTAAGGAGACACTTTTATCATCATAGTTTTTCTCAATTAGGGTTTCATTTGCATCTCAATGGAGCACTAATTTCCCCTTGTTCTACTAGACGTTTGAAGCAATACAGTTGATTCATTTGTGAGATTTCTATTCCTTGTTCTTATTCTTATATGTGTTGGTTTAATTCTCTTGGTTTTATTGAGTATTGATTTATTGTTATTCTTCATAGCCTGGCCAATTAGGTTGAGTAATATTTATCAATTGCTAGGATTGCATATAGTGGAATACGAGTGCATATCTAGTAGCATACATGATTAAACATATAGTGGAATACGAGTGTTTAATTGTGAGTGAGAATTATTTGCATGTTGAGTAGTAAGGTTTTCTTCTATTCGCATGTATCCTATATCCTTGCATGCATTGCTATTGTTTTATTAGTGGTAAGGTTTTCTTCCATTGATACTGTAGTAAGTAATATCAACAACTTTCTGAATTGGTAGTTAATAACGATCAAGGTGGGAACAACCATAAGAATAGTAAAAGAACTTGGATTTATAAGATTTCAGTGATCGATTTATATCTCTGTATTGTGGATCTCGTTCTAGTGGAACCACTTTCCCCAATCATATTCTCAAATCAACCAAAACTGTTTACTTTACTGTGTTTGATAATCAAAACCCCCCTTGTTACTTTGCGTGCTTATAAACACATAGATTGATTACTTCTTCCATGTGGGTTCGACCCTTACTTGCTTGCTATACATCTGTTTAGTAGGTTTGTTAGGACTTTTACTTTGATTAGGCTATTCAACGATATTTACATTGCATATTTTAGCCACATCACAGAGCGTCAAGGCTAAAAAAGAAAAGATCAAAATGCTCGAAGATGAGTCGTTCCGGCTGAAGATGAGAAGAAGAAGAAGAAGAAGAAAAAGAAGAAGAATGAGCATAATTGATTGGTGGTTGAGCTTGATGAGGAGGAGACAAATTATTCCAGGATGGCTCGTGTTGAAGCCATGGAGGATTAAGCCGCCGAAAAGCATTTTGAGTGAGACGTCATGGCTGAGAGAGCGGCGTTTCACACTATCTACTCATCTCCCCCAGTGTATACCAACATGACCCCCAAGAAGATAAAGGTGGTCGATGATGCTGACAAGGAGGAGGCTGGTCTAGTGGCAGATGACGACATGCATGACCCTCCAGTTTCTTCTTAGATAATGATGTCTTCTAAAACATTAGTTTTTGAACGCTACTCGTGGAGGGGTTTTTTGGGGCGAAAAGATCAATCAACCTAAATTGCCTTAGACGAGGTAACGAGTCGATCGGATAGTACAGAATAAATCCAAACCAAATAAACAATCAACCAAGTCTAAAATAGAAGCGAAATTGTAGTATGATGTATTGATCAGATGATAACATAAATGAATCGAAGTACAACTTATCCTTGAGGAATAAGGGATCAGATTTTGTCCGACCGGCTATTCCGATGGTTCGACCGGTTGTAATCGGATAATGCCCCAGGGGAATTGAACGAGAATCGATATGCTGGCAGGCTTTTTCGAGAGCTGAGTAGATGAGTGTTGTTCGTAGACGTCTCGTGTCTCGATCTTTCTTCCATGGTCTATTTATGGTCTTCTTTCCTTCGTCCATTACAATTTTTATGAGATTCTCCATTTACTCCTGTACGTGATCTCCGGGATTCTTCTTTAATGGCATCCTAATCTTGTGTTTGATTGGGTTACCGTTGGCCTTGAATCGAGCAGTTAATGCTTTGGGCGAAATTCTCGGGGTTGGTCAGATCCCATGCATTCGAGGAACGTCTGACGCCTCTCTTCAGTCTTCTCGGCCTGCTCCTTTGCTTGAGTCTTGGCCCAATCCGCTTGCACTGGCTCTATTGGAACAAGTTGGGCCCAACAAGGGGTAGCGATGGATATTTGGGCCCACCCTTCGTGGTGGTTTGACATTGTTTTGCCCCGTTCATGGGAACGAGTTTTATGTAGATTTTCTACAAGACATGCTTGTCTATGTATATTGAATGGATATCCCTTTTTTCTTTGTAGGTTCATCAAGACTAGATCCCTCTGATCAGATAGGAGCGAAGCACGACCGCATTCCAGAGAAGGTGGTGATAATCATGATGGCGACTTTGCGAACATGGCGACGGTGGCGAGACCAATGCATTAGAGATCACATTCACGAAGACATCGACGCCATACGCGGCGGAAATAATATATATAAAAGACTGTGTACACCATTTAAGGCACATAATGTAATAAGATGTATGCTTCTGAAAGCAAATAAAAATATATGCACCGTTGTGACCAAAGGTGGCATCTTTCTATCCGCTATGCCTTCTGAAAAATAAGATGCCATATAATTAGGTAAGCCTTCTGGGAGAAGTAATATCCTCTCAACTAAGTATTAGCGTATCGCTTCGAGTAGGACTGTCAATCTTGATATGTCAAGGGCTTTCTTTTAAACACAATGGAAGCGTGCGTGTCGTTTAGATAAAAGGTTGCTCAATGACGAGAAAGGTGCCATGAGAGCATAAACAATTGCAAGCGTTCTTCTTTAAAATGATTAATGTTATAAAAGAAAACATGTTACTTGAGATAATCGTAGTCGTGTCAAATAAAGACAAAAGTGGTTGTGGTGATTGCATCGTTGATGACGATAATGATCATGATGCGCATGAAAGTAGAAGTTTTGAAGAAGGCAAAGATAGTCGAAATAATTGCAGTGATAGAGGCAAAGATGGTCGAAATAATTGCTATGATAGAGGAAAAGATGATCGAGATGATCATGTCGATAGAGACGAAAGGGATCATAGAGATCGAGTCGATCAAGATAAAGGTGATCGTAGAGATCGTGTCAATTGAGACGAATGTGATCGCATAGATCGCATTGATAGAGACAAAGGTGATCGTAGAGATTGAGTCGATAGAGATGAAGGTGATCGTAGAGATCGAGTCGATAGAGACGAAGATGATCGTAGAGATTGCATCGATAGAGATGAAGGTGGTCGTAGAGATCGCGTCGATAGAGACGAAGGTGATCATAGAGATTGCATCGACAAGGACGATGGTGATTGTAGAGATCGTGTCAACAAGAACAAAGGTGATCATAGAGATCACGTCGATAGAGACGAAGATGATCATGGAGATCGTGTCGACAAGGACAAAGGTGATCGTAGAGATCGCGTCGATAAGGAAGAAAGTGATTGTAGAGATGGCATCGACAAGGAAGAACATGATCGTAGAGATCGCCTCAACAAGGACAAAGGTGATCGTAGAGATCGCATTGACAAGGATGAAGGTAGTGTCATGACAAAACTCGCATCGAGCATAGTCTATATAGCTAATGGTGCGATGTAGCTTGACCAGGAGTTGTCGCATGGACAACTTTTTCAAGTCGACTTGGTAAGTGTAACGATTGCGTTTGGAGCAGTTGCAACGTTGTATACCAATTGGACAAAAAGATAGATCATTTTTCCATTTGGAGAGTGCGTTACAACATGGCCCCTTTTGGGGCATAGTCGTGCTAGCACAAGTAAGATGTAGCTCGTTTGGGCGTCATGTCAGGTTTTAAGTGTAGATCGATCATTAGCGAGAAGGTCGCTTGCGAGCAGGTCACATTGCGAGTAGAACGCATTTCACCAAAGGGGCTGGCGATGTAATTCCGTATAACTGGATAGGATGCACAGGGTACTCCCTAATTTATTTACCGACGGTAGGCCATGGGACTTTCCTTTGGGTGCAACGTGTCAGAGTAAGTCGTGGGTTTTGGGAAGTAACATGTAAGAACTAGATTAAGAGTAGTACTTCTTCAGATGCGTCGCATTCAGGCTTTGAATGATGGGAAGGGCATCCGGTGTGGCTAACTCATAAGCTCCTTAGCTGACTACTTTGGTGAATAGATACGATCATTCCCATGTGGGTCCCAACTTCCTGGCGTTCTCTTCCTTGTGTTCGGGAACACTTTTTGCAACACCCAATCACCAACTTGGAACACCTTAATCCTCACATTTTAATTGTAGTTTCTGGTGACCCCTTGATGGTACGCTGCCATCCTGGAGGCGACGTCATCTCGCAATTCGTCGACAGTGTCGAGCATAAATGTCATAATTGATGTATTTCTTTCTTCAGTGAGGAGGCGGTAGCGCACTGTAGGGATTTGGGCCACGATGGGAAAGATGGCTTCTTTGCCAAATGAGAGAAAGGTGTCTTATTTATTGCAGTTTTTGGAGTTGTGTGGTCAGACCACAAGATAGAAGGTAAATTGTCTGCCCATAGACCCTTTGCCTTCTTAATCCTTTTCTTCAAATTGTTGATGATGACTTTGTTGCTAGACTCGGCATGGCCATTAGCTTGCGCCTAGCGAGGTGTCAATGTGACCAGTTTGATGCCTAGTTCTTGGCGAATTCATACATCTTGTTGTTGATGAAGTGCGATCTATTATCGCAAACTATGGTGTCTGGAACGACAAAATGTGCATGTTTCTCCTGATGAATGAGATCACATGTGTATCTTTGATTTCTTTGAATGCATCTGCTTCGATCCACTTCGAGAAGTAGTCCATCATGGCAAGCCTAAAGACACATTGACCTGAAACTACGGGCAGCTTCTCGACGATATCCAACCCCCACTTCATGAAATGCCAAGGGGACGAGATTGAATGTAGCGCTTCATATGGTTGATGGGACATTGGGTCGTGTCTATTGTAGGATCGTGATTGTTAGATAAAAGCTTAAGGAACTCAGAATAACGATTCTTAGTTCCTTTCGCAGCGGAAGATAAACAATCAAACAAATGACAAGTTCCTTATAGTGGAAACCTTTGATTGCCAACTAGCAATCCAGGATAAAAACCACTACCTTTCTTTCGAAAGGATTTCAAAGTCTACTCCTTGATTTCTTATCTCTTTTGGTTACAGCTTATCCTAGGAACGAACATACAGTTCCTTTGCCTTACACACAGTTAGACAATCCTAGATAACTTAACACAATCAATAATCAATCCAAGAAACAGACTTTCGCACCTAGGAACTATCACTTACAGTCACAGGAACTTAGCACTCAGCTCTTCTTCCTTGACTGGTTCCTCTTGATCTTGGTTTGCTTTGATGATCTTTGTTTTGAGGTTCACACTAGATATTTGCTAATGAGTGTGAGTTCTTGTTTTAGTGCATGAAGATAACCCTTGGGTTAGTCTTCCTTTTATAGAGGATTCTTCGCAGCTCGATCCTCTCTTGGTTCCCACGGATTGAGCTTGCCCTAGGATTAGTGGTTCTCCTTGATCCACGTTGTTCTTGGCATGTGCAAACAATCTAGGCAGCTCAGAATCTCTCTTGGTTGGTCAACTACCTCAGACGAGCCTTGTGGTGTCGTTGTCAAAACGCTTTCGTCCGAGGTTGAGTAAGCTGGCCGCTTGGGAACCGTCTGTTGGACAGCGACGTCTTCATGTGATGTCGCTTTCATCGTCTCTGTCCGAGGTAGAGGTTCTCTAGGCATCTTGTTCTTTAGCTCTTGGACCTTGGCAGACTTTTGGAAGCTTCGGACAAGTCGTTTTCGACACCTTTTGTCCGAGGTTGTGTGTTCCCAGATTTCTCGGGAATCGCAATGTCGCAAGCTCTATTTCTGGGCACACCTGGCTTCCTCTGGATTCCTTCAGCTGTCTTGTTCCTTTGGTTCCCTTGTTCTGTTTGGCTTTCCTGCCTTAGGTAATTTCCTGTGGTTTCTTAAAACACATCTTTGAGATAAAACATTAGTATCATAATATTTGTCATCTTCAAAAGTAGAGAAACTGAGGAACGGAACTCTCAGGGGAACCTAAGTTCCAGAGTTCCGTTTCCTAACAATTTCCCTCTTTTTGATGATGACAAATACAAGGAACCTGACAACATAATAGGACTTTGAATCTTATGAGACCATATTGAGATAACGGGATTTACAACATTACAGATTAGTGATAGAACATTCAATGGTTGCAAATTCCCCCTAAGCAAGTGAACAAGTTTATTTCAAATTCCCCCTTAGAAATAGAACTAGTTCAGAGTTCCTATTAATTCAGTAGTCTCCAAAGTTCAGGGTTCCTATCCTTTTCTTCCCCCTTTTGACATCATCGAAAAGATCAAGTTACTTATCAAGTATAGGATATCAATGTGAAATAAACAATTTGCGTTAAACCCATGACAGTGACCATAATAGAAACTTAAGGCAAAGACAAATGATGCATTAGAAACATTACCATAAGAGTTCATTAATCATTAAAGTCAAGAACATTGCCCAGAGATGCATAGTGGAAAGAGAAACACAAGAGCACAACCAACTTGACATTTAGACAAAATAAGGATAGAAGAGGGGAGTAGGACCCTAGGGAACTACTAGCACACTGTGATGTTATAGCACTGGGAACTAGGAGAGACGTTCCTATGGCAGCGTAGTGGCCTCCTCTTCAGTTTCCTTCTTTTATGCAGTTCCTTCATCTTGGCCTGTTGTCATCTTATCGGCCTGATTACCTCCAGTTGAGCAAGGTTAAGATTGAGGTTTTTCTTGGCCATTTAAGGAGCTTTGTGTTTTGAGAGAGACAGGTGAACATGAGATTGAGAGAAGGCGTGAGAGAACAGAGTGCTCGGCTCAATCAAACAGGAAACCTTAAATAACCCTTGAGCAATTATGGAGCCGTTGAGAATCAAGCCATTGGAGAAATTTCTGGGAACTCTGAAGAGTTGAAACGGCTAATTTTCTTGAAGCTTTTGTGCCTTTGCAACGGTCACAAATTCAAAGATTAGATGCTCAAAAATGGCAATTGATCAAGGCTGAGAAGATGTCTCTGACGCTGTGAGATTTGCCATAAATACTGTCTTGGGAGGAGCAATTCTCTTACTAGCCGTTTAAGGGGTAGCCCATCCTAGTTCCTTTCTGGCGATATTTTCAGTGTGCTAGAGGGATATATGGGAACCTTTGATGTGGGGTTTTAAGACATAGGACCTGAAAGTACGTTCCCATAAAATAAATCGGGGAAGGCCATTTATCGCATTGCACAATAATTCTCAGAGAGGGTTTAGAGATGGATCATAGAGAATTAAATTGAGCAATGAGGCAAGGGTAGGTCTTAGTACACAATCATCATCTCGGCTTGTAATGTTGGGTTAGAAATATGATCAGATTGTGACTTTTGGGCCATCAAAAAATTTGAACAATGAGGAGTTGAAAAAGTAATGAGGACCAAAAGGAAACGAACCAGAAAAATTTATCTAAGCCCTTTTAAGAAACCATTATGACAAGAAGGGTTTGTGGCAAAAGATATAACACAAGGACATCAAGACTCAACAAGTTAAATATCTTAAACTAGTCAATTAGGGGAACTGGAAAGAATTCTCAGAACTAAGGTCACTACTGAGTAATAGGAATCATTCCTAGTTCCAATCTGAGGTTCTCGAAAGGAACTCTATTCAATGCCTTGGTGAATATATCTGCAATTTGATCTTCAGTTCTACAAAATTTCATAATGATGTTTCCCTTCTCAATATGATCTCTAAGAAAATGATGTCTAATGTCAATATGCTTGGTCCTAGTATGATGCACAGGATTCTTAGAAATGTTTATGGCACTAGTGTTATCACAAAGAATAGTGAGAGGGCCATAAGACATACCAAAGTCTGCGAGTTGTTGCTTTAGCCAGAGAAGTTGGGAACAACAAGAGGCAGTCGTAATGTACTCGGATTCTGTGGTGGAGAGAGAGACTGAAACTTGTTTCTTTGATCCCCATGACACAAGGCAAGGGCCTAGGAACTGTGCCATTCCAGAAGTGCTCTTCCTATCCACCAAGGATCCGTCATAATCAGCATCAGTGAAACCCATGAGCTCAAAGGGACATTCTTTAGGGTACCAAATGCAGAGATCGTCAGTTCCTTTGAGGTATCGAAGTATTCTCTTCACAGCGGCCAAGTGGGTTTCTCTTGGACAAGATTGGAACCTAGCACACAAGCCAATAGCAAAGACAATGTCTGGTCGACTAGCGGTTAGGTACATGAGTGAGCCTATCATACCTCTATAGAGCTTCTCCTCCACTAGAGGACTCGAATGATCCTTATCCAGATGGGCAATGGTGGATATGGGAGTGGAGAGAGGCTTGCATGAATCCAATTTGAACTTCTTCAGTAGTTCCCTGACATACTTCTGTTGATGGATTTGAATGCCATATTCCTTTTGAGTGATTTGTAATCCGAGGAAGAAAGTGAGTTCCCCAATTAGACTCATTTCAAATTCATTGCTCATCAAGTCTTTGAACTTGTCTACAAGGGACAGGTTAGTGGAACCAAAAATGATATCATCAACATAGATTTGAACCACTAAGATGTTACCTTCTTCTTCTAGGATGAAGAGGGTCTTATCAATAATTCCACGCCTGTAGCCGTTAGAAAGTAGGAACTGGGCAAGACGATCATACCATGCTCTGGGAGCTTGCTTGAGTCCATACAATGCCTTGTCTAGGAAGTAGACATGATCTGGATGATCGTCGTCTTCGAAACCAGGAGGTTGCTTGACATAGACTTCTTCTTGAAGAATTCCATTGAGGAAGGTTGTCTTCACATCCATTTGGAACAACTTGAACCCTTTGTGAGATGCGAAGGCAATCAACAACCTTATTGCTTCGATCCTTGCCACTGGAGCATAGGTTTCATCATAGTCAATTCCTTCTTGTTGATTGTATCCTTGAGCCATAAGTCTTGCTTTGTTCCTTATCACAGCTCCTGTATCATCTAGCTTGTTTCTGAAAACCCATCTGGTTCCTATGATGTGCTTATCCTTGGGGCGAGGAACCAGATGCCAGACTTTGTTCCTTTCAAATTGATGAAGCTCTTCTTGCATGGCTTGGATCCAGTCCGCATCCTTCAGTGCCTCACCTATGTTCTTTGGTTCCACAATAGACAAAAAGGCATTAAAGGCAAAGAAAGTTAGATGTTCGTACCTGACTGGAGGCTTGACGACTCTTCTTTCTCTGTTGGAAGCCAAAGTATTTGATGTGGAGACATTCTGAGTTGAGCATTCAGCTTCCTGGTTGGGGTCACCTTCTCCATTGAAGAACATGTGGGAAGATGAATCATTGAGGTCTCCACAGATGTTGTCGTCATGCTCATGGTTCCCAGAAATGGATTGTTGTTCATTATCCATGGGAACTGGTGGAGGAGCCATTGGAGGGTTTCGAGCAGCAGGACAAGAACTGGGTGGAGTGACATCTTCATCTGGATCTTCTTGATATGACTTGGGAAAGGGGTCTTCAAAGGAATTGGTGATGTTCTGCACAATCTTTCCAAGTGATTTTTCATTAAAAATAACATGAACACTTTCTTCTACCTTTTTAGTCCTTTTGTTGAAGATTTTGTATGCCTTGCTGCCTGAGGCATATCCAATGAAGATTCCTTCATCACTTCTTGGGTCGAACTTGCCAAGATTGTCCTTCCCATTGTTGTGCACAAAGCACTTGCATCCGAACACCCTTAGATGAGAAATGTTGGAAACTCTTCCTCTTAGGAGTTCATAGGGTGTCTTCTCTGTGATAGGGCGAAGCATGGCTCTGTTGATGATGTAGCATGATGTGTTGATCGCCTCAGCCCAAAAGGATTGGGAGAGTCCACTTGAGATCAACATAGTTCGAGCCATGTCTTCCAAGGTCCTATTCTTTCTCTCCACTACTCCATTCTGTTGAGGAGTATATGGTGCAGAGAAGTTGTGATCAATGCCATGCTCACTGCAAAAGGTTAGAAATTCTCCATTTTCGAATTCGGTACCATGGTCAGACCGAATAGCATTGAGTGAGCAATCAAGAGATTTTTCTAACAAGGGAACCAGATCTTTAAAGCGGTCAATGACTTCACTTTTAGATTTAATGAAAATGGTCCAAGTAAAGCGAGAGAAGTCATCGACAATAACAAAAATATACATGTTCCCTCCTAGGCTTTGAACTCTCATGGGTCCACAAAGATCCATGTGGATGAGCTCAAGAGGCCTTGAGGTGCTTACCATGTTTTTGGATTTGAAGGAACTACGAGTCTGTTTTCCTTTTACACAGTCAGAGCATGGTTCCTTAGATGTGCCACTCAGCTTTGGCAATCCTCTGACTAGTTCATTTGAGTGTAGCTTTTGAATCAGCTTAGTGCTAGCATGACCGAGGCGTTGGTGCCACAACTCAGCTTGGTCATTCACGGTTGAGAGACACAGTTTCTCCTTGGGGACGAAGGATGGATCAACAATGTAAACATTGTTGAATCTCTTTCCTTTTAGGATGATTTGTCCCGAGGAGTCAAGAACTGAGCATTCGTTTGATCTAAATCTGACTTCATTGTCTCCTTGATCACACAGCTGTGACACACTTATTAGATCAAAACCAAGACTATCAACAAGGTGAACTTTGTTTACCTGAATGTGATCGTTGAGTTTCACAGTTCCTATTCCACAGATTTTCCCTTTGCTTTTGTCTCCAAAGGATATGTTCCCTCCTTGGAGAAGTTGAAGAGAGGTCATTTGATTTCTTCTTCCGGTCATATGGCATGAGCAACCACTGTCAATGTACCATAGTTGGGGTTGCCTCTCTTCTTTCTGCACACAAGGGAACTAAGATTTCTGAACCCAGCGAAGCTTGGCTTTACTGGGGGGATTAGCATTCCGAGTTTGTGAATAACCAGGGAACTAGTTCCTTTCATGGTAATGAGTACTTTTCTCCTTTTCAAAGTTCCTTTTCTTAGCACAATCAGTGTTGTAATGACCATTCTTACCACAGTAGGTACACAAACGATTGTAAACAACATGTCCATATTTTCCTTTTCCTGGCCTAAAAGGTTTTTCAGTTTTCCTTTTGTTAAAATCAACATTGTTTCTAACCTTGCTATGGGCCATGTCAATATATTTTTTGTGAGCAAAGGAATTGGTGAACCATTGGTTTTCAGGAACCATCTTTTCTTTTCCCTTTGGTTCCTTCTTAGGACTTTGAGAACCTTCATTGAGACGTTTGGCAACCTCAGCCTTGTTCTCAAGGACCATGATTCTCTGATAGGAATTGATTCCTATCACGAGAAGTGGCCAGAGCAATACTGAGGTTCTCATTCATCTCAACAAGTTCTCGCCTAGCCTTTTCTTCTTCAGCATCATTGTTCCCTTTATTATTGACATATCCTATTCCATGTCGTTGTCTCACAAAAATAGTTTGATTTATCGTTTTTTCATTAATGGAATTAGTGAGAATGTCTAACCTATCCATTATGGATTGAAGCATGTCATTTCCAGGTGGATTAGCATGAAAGGGAACTTTGACAGAATCTATGCTAGTTTCATCACAAGATTTGCAAGTTTTAAGGTGACTAGCATGCACATTCCTAATATCAATGAGTTTGGAGTGAGTTTCAGCTAGGTCTTTCTCAGTTTCATCAAGTTTCTTACTCCAAACAGAATTCTCAACAGTCAAGCAAGCAATTTCATCTTCACAGTCATCTAGTTTCTATTGAAGGGAACTGGTTTCCTTTCCTAGTTTCTTTATTATCTTAAGAAGTTGTTTCTTATCACAATCAACTAGGGATTTTAAGAGATCGTCAGAAGTTACCTCAAGGTCTTCTGAGTCGCTTGAGTCTCCTTTTGCCATGAGACATCTCCCTCCAGAGAAGCCACTCAGATCTAGTTCCTCATCTGAGTCTTCTCCCCATGATGCTACGAGAGCCTTCTTTCTTTGAGGTCTTTCCTCTTCCTTGGACTCTTCTTTGTTGGGACAGTTCTTAGCGTAGTGTCCCTTCTCCTTGCACTCATAACAGGAGACTTTCTTGAGATCTCTTCTTGGTCCATTGTGAGAGGAACTGCCCTTTTGGAACCTTCCCTTCACAAAGAATTTTTTGATGTTCTTTGTGAAGAGGGTTGTTAGTTCGTCCTCCTCTTCTTCAAGGTCTGAGTTCTCTTCCTCCATCTCGAGCCTAGAGAAGGCTTTGGAGATCTTGAGGGTGATTCCTTTCTCTAGTTTCTTATCGGCATTGGAACAAGACGTGTTTATTTTTCCAGGAGGTTGACCGTCCACTATGTCATTCTTAAACATGATTATTTTTCAAAAATTATTAAATTTCTTCTTGAAGAATTCCATTGAGGAAGGCTGTCTTCACATCCATCTTAAGCGGCTAGTGGACGGTCAACCTAAGCGGACGGTCAACCTAAACGGCTACGACATACATTACATCTTCACAATGTCGTAGAAAGTTACTATTGGCCCATTGTGAAGATGTAATGTATGTCGTAGCCGCTTAGGTTGACCGTCCACTATGTCATTCTTAAACATGATTATTTTTCAAAAATTATTAAATTTTTTAATGCACTTTGGGTTCTTTATAGATGCACTTTTGAAGTAGACTAAACATGATTATTATTAAAATAAATATTTTTCTGAAAAATTATTTATTATTTGAAAAAAATCTTTTTTTTTGAAATGTATTATATTTCAAGTGCATCTATAAGCACCAAAAGTGTATCTGTAAAGAACTCAAAGTGCATATATAATCACATTTTTTAATGCTCACATGGAGTGCATCTTTAATATGCTAAAGTGTAAATCATATAAGCACAGAAGATCAAAAGTTCACATTTTAGTTCTTTACAGATACACTTTTGGTGCTTGTTTCAACCCCATTAGGCAAGTGACACTGAACGATGCATTTCGTAAATCATATAAGCACAGAAGATCTCGGCGTCCTGGGCTGTTAGGATATTATCACAACTTGTTATGTTTAGCTAGCCTACGTGGCATTGTATTAGGCTTCTATAAAGCCATTTTGTAACAACTTGTCAGGTAGTGAAAACATAAAGCAAAAAACAAACTTTCCCGCTCTCTCCAATTTCTCTTTGTTCCTCTTCTCTTATTTGGCTGTGGCTTCTTCATGATTTCACACTTCCGCATCATGTTTTCATGGTATCAGAGCTTTAGGTTCCATATCTAAGGTTTACGTTTGATCCTAATCACATATTGTAGTTTCCTTCTTGCAAATCGGAGAAGCTATGACAAATACGGAGAAACTAGCTGGAGAAGATCACAACGATCTGCTTTACTTGCATCCAAGCGATCATCCAGGTCTATCTCTCGTCCATGAGATCTTCGACGGCCAGAACTTTGGAGATTGGAAAATTTCCATGTGAATCGCTCTATCAGCAAGGAACAAGACGTGTTTCATTATATTATTGTTTCTAGAGCCTTTGAAGGACGATCTGAAACACGAATGGTGGGAGGGATGCAATGACATGGTCTGTTCTTGGTTGTTGAATGGATTGAGAAAGGAAATCAGGAGAAGTGTGCTCCACACTTCGACTGCGAAAGGAATTGGGGAAAAATTAGGGATTCATTTTGGTCAATTGAGCGGAGCTCAGTTGTACGCAGTAAAGAAAAAATTGAATGGCTTAGTTCAAGGTTCCGATTCGATTTCTGGCTACTACACCAAAATAAAGATTCTATGGGATGAATTAGGGAGCCTTCGTCGATTTCCACGGTGCACATGTGGTGTTGTCCAGTAGTTCATCAGATTCAAGGACGTTGAGCACCTAGTTCACTTTCTCATGGGACTCAATGATGTCTATGGCATTGTTAGGAGCACAATCCTAATGATGAATCTACTGCCAACTGTGACACGCGCTTATGCTTTGCTTCTGCAAGATGAGAAGCATCTAGAGATAAAAAGTACATCCTCTTTTAATGAGGAATCTGCATCTATGAATGCAGTTGGAAGCAAACCTTCTCTGAAGCCTGGAAATGGAGAGAAAAGGACTTTCTACTGCACAAATTGCAAGAAAACAAATCATAACATTGATCGATGTTATTTTATTCATGATTTTCCTGCAAATTACAAGGATAGAAACAAGAAAACCACACTGGACAACAAAGGCAAAGAGACTGACAAGAAGTTTGCAAGTTCTGCTTCTACTGGTGGCAAACCAGAGTTAACTTCAGAGCAAATACAAAAGTTATTGAGTTTACTAGAAACAAATTTTAACAAAGGCGCAACTGCTGACACAGACGACTTTGCAGGATTTATAGGTACTACTTTTGCTTCTAAAGTTTTTAATAAAGTTTCCTGGATATTGAACAGTGGGGCTAGTTGCCATATGTGTTGTGACTTGAGTTTGTTTGAGACAATGTCCTTGCTGACAAAGCCTTTTGAGATCACCTTGCCTAATGGAAACAATGCTAAAGTGGACACAGTGGGGACAATCTGTATTCTGCCTGAGTTGTTGCTCAAAGATGTGATTTTTGTGCATGTGTTTAGATGTAATCTGCTTTTAGTGGGGAATTTGATCAAGGATTTGAATTGCAAAGTTTTATTTACTCCTACAAGATGTATATTGCAGGCTCCTTTTATTAGGATACCACTGAAGATTGATAGAGCTTTCAAGGACTTGTATCTGCTGGAGTTAAAGTAGGAGTCACATTTTGATGGGAAAAGAGCAGTTGCAGCCTCTGTTGATTGTTCAGTTGATCCTAATACGTGGCATGTGCGTCTAGGACATATACCTTTTTACAAATTGCAGACCTTAGCATTTACTCATGCTAGTTTGTCAAAGAAAGCTGACACTATGCCTTGTGACATTTGTGCTAAGTCCAGACAATCCAGACTATCATTTCCTTTAAGCACCATTACTATAAGTTGTCCTTTCCAACTTATTCATGTAGATGTTTGGAGACCCTATCATAACCCTACTTTTAATGGCTATAAGTACTTTCTTACTATTGTGGATGATCATACTAGATCTACTTGGGTGCATTTATTGTCAACTAAAAGAAATGCTTTTGATATATTCAAAAGCTTTATAGCCATGGTGTCTACACAGTTTGGCAGAAAGGTGCAAACATTAAGAAGTGACAATGCACTTGAATTGGGAACAAGCAGAGAAGCTTCAGAGTTTCTGGCTTCACATGGTATAGTACATCAAACCTCTTGTGTGGCAAGCAAAATGGAATAGTAGAGAGGAAGGACATACATCTTTTGGAGCTAGCTAGAGCCATGATGTTTCATTCTAAGCTGCCTTTGAAATTCTGTGGAGAAAGTATCCTTATATCAGTTTATGTTATTTACCGCCTGCCTTCCAACGTGCTCAAGTACAAGACACCTTTTGAGATGCTTTATGATAGAAAACCTTATTATACACACTTGCGTGTGTTTGGATGTTTGTGTTTTGCATCAACATTGAAAGGGGGAAGAGATAAATTTCAGGCCAGAGTTGTGCCTTGTCTCTTACTAGGCTATCCATTTGGGGAAAAGGCCTACAAAGTTTACAATATGGAGACACATCAGGTTCTGGTTTCCAGAGATGTTGTATTCCATGAAGCACTCTTTCCGTATCATGCTTCTTCTTTGCATATCTCTCCATCTCCCTCGCTTTATCCAACCATACCCTTACCCATTGATGATCATCCTTCTTCTTCTGTTATTACACCTTCTTCCCCAACAGTTTTTGTCCCAAGGAGGTCTACTAGATCTCATGTGCCAACATCCTATCTGTCAGATTATGTTCGCAATTCAGTTGAAGTTGATGCTTGCTTCTGTGGGTATACTCTCACTTCTACAATTACATTTCCACACCACACTTTTCCATCAACTTCTCACCTAGAAACTGAGCCTTTCTCTTATGATCAGGCTTACAAGTATGTAGTTTGGCAACAGGCTATGACAGATGAATTTTATGCACTTGATTTGAATCACACTTGGGACATTATTGATCTTCCAGTGGGAAAGAAAGCTATAAGTTGCAAATGGGTTTATAATGTGAAGAGAAAAGTTGATGGGACAGTGGATAGATACAAAGCAAGGTTGGTGGTTTGAGGTTTCACTCAACAAGAGGGGATGGATTACAATGAAACATTCTCTCTAGTCATTAAGATGACAATTGTGAGGGCTCTTGTTTCAATGGCTTTGAAGAACAAGTGGGAGATTTTCCAATTTGACGTAAACATTGCTTTCTTACATGGAGATCTACATGAAGAGGTATATATGATATTGCCTCCTGGATTGTCTGTTGACAATGCTTCTAAGGTTTGTTTACTGAAGAAATATTTATATGGGCTTATACAAGCCTCTAGGCAGCGGTATGCCAAGTTGTCCAGTGCTCTAAGATCCAGGGGGTACACACAGTCTCTTAATGACTATTCCTTGTTTCACAAGAAGGAAAACTCTTCAATCATCTTTGTTGCAGTATATGTAGATGATATCCTAGTGACAGGAAATGATTTGAGTGAGATCAGTGCTTTGAAGTCTTTCCTAGATGTAGAATTCAAGATCAAAGATCTAGGCAATTCATATAATGTTGCAAGTCCTCTTGATTTGAGGTTGAAGTTATTGCAAGATTCAGGGCAGTTGCTTGAGGATCCTCTTGCCTATAGACAATTGAAAGGCAAATTGAAATTTCTTGTTAATACAAGACCTGACTTGGCATTCTTCGTCCGATTTCTCAGTCAATTCAATCAAGCACCACGACAACCACACTTTGATGCAGCTCTACATGTCCTTTCCTATGTGAGAGGTACTCAGTCTAAATCCATTCTGCTCAACGTATAATTCTACATCTTTACAGCTACAGGCTTATTGTGATGCCGGTTGGGCTACTTGTCTATATTCATGTTGATCTGTTAGTGGTCATGTGGTATTCTTTGGTGGGAAAATAATATCATGAAAGTCTAAGAAACAACAAAGTGTATCTCTCTCTTCAACTGAAGCAGAGTATAGATCACTACGACGTGTTTGTGTAGAATTGGCGTGGCTTAGCCGGTTGTTGAGTGAATTAGAGGTACCTGATATCACACCTATTTCAGTTAAGTGTGATAATCAAGTTGCGGTTTACATTGCATGTAATCTCGTCTTCCATGAGAGGACAAAACATATCAAATTGGATTGTCATTATGCGCGAGAGAAGCTTCTTGAAGGCTTGATTTCACTGACTCGTGTTTCTACTCATTCCCAGCTAGCAGATTTTCTCACGAAATCTATTCATGGAGTTCGTTTGCAATCTGTATTTTCCAAGATTGGTATGGTTGAACCATCTCCATCTTGAGAGGAGGTGTTAGGATATTATCACAACTTGTTATGTTTAGCTAGCCTATGTTGCATTGTATTAGGCTTCTATAAAGCCATTCTGTAACAACTTGTCAGTCAAAGAAAACAGAAAGCAAAAACAAACTTTCCCGCTATCTCCAATTTCTCTTTGTTCCTCTTCTCTGTCCATGACTTCTACATGATTTCACACTTCCGCACCATGTTTTCATGGACATATATAGTCGAACCTGATTAGGTTTTTCGATCTAATTTTGTGACAATATTTTAATTCGCTCATTTATGAATATATCGAAATTAAACTCAATGCAAACATAAAATTAAGATGGACATATAATGGAGTTACGTACATCGATCTCATGTAATTATGAAGAACGATATGGAAGAACCTTATTCAATTAAATTAATTCGTTACATTGAAATTGTAGACTAAACATAATCAATATATAAAGTTGGTGAGTTAGTAATTCTGTTGAAACAAGGTTCTCTCAAGGAATCTTAGGTGTTTTGATGATGATAAATATCATGTATTTGATGGTTTGTTTTTAAGTATTGCTTCAGAAAACAATAAAAAACATGAGAGCTATTTAGAGAAGTTCTAGGAAACAATGGTTGTGACCAATGAATATGTCATCCTAGGGAACAGTCTGAACAAGAACATCAGAGCTCAAGAAGAAGAGAAAGAATGAAGATTCCTGGGAACAAGGAAAGCAGAGCAAAGAAAGTTGTCAACGTTCCAACGAAGAGACAAATCACGAGATATTGCGTATAGGGTTTCGAATGTTTGCTTGGAGCACAAGGAGACGTTCAAACAAGGAAAGTGAAGATTATATCTTGCAGATAATGGGTCAGAATTATTATGGAGAGATAAAATTTATTTATGGAAACCAGATAATGTCAAGTTGAAAGATATTGTTTGTGATATTTTAGGATATTGTTTGATGAAAAGATATAATCTTATTTATGGGATAATATATCAGATTAGATCATAAATAAATTATATTTTCGTCATCCTTTGGATGCCTATAATACAAGGCATTATCAACCTAATTTGACATGCTTCCAAGAGAGAAATAGAAGCATCCAAGAGAGAAACATCATTAGAAGCTTTGGAGGTTTCTAAGTAGCCATTGGAGAGCAAGAACACAGTTTGGAGTTCAAGAGACGGGTTTCAAGGCTGTTGGCTCAAGGGAACGTCCGAACCGTTCCTACATCAAGGGAGTTGCGATCTTTAGGAGCTTCGTAGGGGAAGTTTCTGAGGTGAAGATGGTAACTTTTCAGTGATTTTGAGTTTGATGTGAGTTGATAATACGTGCTAAGGGTTGCTAAGCTTAGAGAGTATTCTAGTAGGGAAATCTAGTTTACGTTGGATCTTTGCTTGACTTGTGTATCTCGTGTTTATTAATAAAAGAAATAGACTTTGAAATCCTACTAGGGTAACACCTAGAGGTAGAGGTTTTTCCTTGTCAATAAGTTGGTTAATTTGGTTTTCCTCTCTACGTAATTCTTTTGCTATTTGTGATATTCCGCTGTGAAAATGTATCGTTTTCCCTATATAGGAACAGTATTTTACTTTGTTAGTAACACTTGGTTTCGATCCAACACATTCTATTGTCAATTAATTTTGACATAGAATCTCATTAGATTTATGAATTTGTTTAGGTCTTGATCGTCTGGTTCGACCGCTCAGAATCGTTCTACATCCAAACCGGGGTATTGTTGTCATCTGACTTTACATTATCTCATCATAAATGTTAATTTTCATGAGTATTTTCCTAATTAAGCGGCAATCGATCATAATACTATATTATCCACACAATCAAACTCTCATTCAAGCTCAACATCATACAACAGTCAAGTTTTTTCTCAATGCAACACCCACAGAGCACGTTTATACAACCAATCAAAGCCTCATTCAAGCTCAACATCACACAACCATCATACACATAGTCATAACATCATTACCAACCAATCAAAGTCTCATTCAAGCTCAAAAGGGGACAATAGTCAAGTACACATAGTAATTCCATAAGCAGAAATAAAATTAAGAGGATTAGGGGACTTAGCTATGCAGTTTCTGTAGAATCGAGTCTAACAACATCCTCTGAATCACCAACAACTCCATCTTCAACAGGATCAACAACACCATTAGGGGACTGAGATGGACCTTTCCCAGAATCATCATCATCAATCAACTCAGCCAGATCTACCAAGCTTCCCTCCACAGACAACTCCTCACTTCGACGTGGGTTGTATGTGTGTCGCCCTTTGCATTCACCGGCTCACTCACAATGTGGATTTTGGGAGGAGGAGTAGCTACCGGATTCAACCGATTCAGGGGAACTTTGGGAATCTTTGAAGATTTCATCGGCACTCATCTTGAACAAAGCAGGACCAACTCAAGAGACAGAGAAGATGAAGAGACAAAGAACTGGAGGGGACAAAGATCGAAGAAACCAAAACCAAGAGACAGAGAAGATGAAGAGACAAAGAGCCGGAGGGGACAGAGATCGAAGAAAGCGAAACCAAGAAACAGAGAAGATGAAAAGACAAAGAGTCGGATTATACAGAGATCGAAGAAACCGAAACCAAGAGACAGACACCCGTATATGAGGGGACAGAGATCGAAGAAACCCAAATATGAGGGGAAATAGATCTTACACGAAGATTAGGGGACAAAGAACGATCGAGAGAGGCTTGAATCTGGAACAAACGCAGATCTGGTTTTAGGGTTCTTTGAGGGGAGTTGAAGGGACCCGAGAGCCTACATGCAAGATCGAGAGAGACTTGAATCAAACGAGTGAGATTAGCATGGATTGAGAGAGAACAATCGAGAGAGTTTGAGAGAACAATCGAGAGAGCTTGAGCAATTGAGAGAGTTTCAATCAAACTCAGTTTTAGGGTTCTTGGGGAGGGGAGGGGTTTTCAGAAGAACAATCGAGAGAGTTTGAGAGAGTGAGGGGGCAGAGAGAATGAGAGGGTTTTTGTGTGAGGCTGAGAGGAGTAATTTCAGGAGGGTATTAGTGGGTAATTTCCAAAGTTCCATGAGGTTATTTTGGTACATTTTGCACCACCAAATCTGGAAAAAATCAGAAATGGGAATATGATTTTGGGACACCTTAAATGAAAAGTGGGAAGATAAATAAGAGACGGAGGGAGTATATTTTAGTGACAAAGCAATCAAGTTTGCGGGTCGCCTGCAGTGTAGGTAAGACTATACTTTAATCTGTCATTCTAGGACCGAAGCGCGCAAATTATCATGAGGACCGGGCAACTGCCAAATTAAATAATTGTATCAAATTTATTTTATTTTACGTGGTGCAAGATAATTTATCACATGCGCTTAATATCGAGAAATACATTGTGATTAATGTTATGTATTCAAGAATAAATTGCCTTTGTTAATATATTTGATTCCTAATTTAATATTGCTCTACGTGCAAAGCAAATAGGAGATGGAACACATGAATTATAAATACATTTGGAACGTATGTATTTATCAGGTGTCAGCTAAAATGGAGGAGCTTCTTGAACAATGGGCAAAAATAGAGAGATTGCCAACCTTTGAAAGAGCAAGGGTTTGCCTATTTGATGAGTACCATCATAGTGATGATGAAAATGGCGAAGCCAGTGGCAAACGGGTCATCGATGTCAGGCGGCTTGGAGCTTTAGATCGGCGTCGCTTCGTCGAAAAGCTCATTAAGCAGATTGAGGCTGATAATCTTCAGCTTCTGCACAAAATCAGAAACAGAATGAACAGGTAATTAAGTTGGCTGTACCTAACTTATTGCAACTTGTTAATTGGCTCTGACACTCTGATATATGTATGGTTGTTTGTAGAGCTGGCATAAAATCACCGAGTGTGGAGGTGAGATACGAGAAGCTTTGTGTTGAAGCCAAGTGCAAAGTGGTTGATGGAAAGCCCCTCCCAACTCTCTGGAAGTCTTTGAAATCCTTGCTGTTGGTACGCGAGTATAGTGCGCTTGTTCCTCTTGCTATGCTGTAGGCCGCATGACTTATCACGTAATGTTGTGTGCATATATAGGTGATTACCAAGTTGGTAGGATGCCAAGAAGCAAACATATGCATTGTCCAAGATGTCAGTGGTATATTAAAGCCTGGAAGGTATGTAAGCCGTATAATATTTATGTCAAAATAGTGAATGAAGCTATTGAGGAGTAAAAGAAACTTAGGCTAAAGATTTATGATGACTGCATCATTTTTTGAAGGCTGACTCTGTTACTTGGACCACCTGGATGTGGGAAGACTTCTCTTTTGATGGCACTTTCTGGGAGTCTCAACAAATCTCTCAAGGTTGGTTGTTGTGAGTCAACAACTTTTTCTTTGTCTTTCAATTTTTCTGATTAGTGAGACACGGTAAATGGAATGGTGTAACAATGTTATTGAGCTCATGTTATGTACATTCTATTTCTTAACAGGTTTCAGGAGATGTTACCTACAATGGATACAAGCTTAATGAATTTGTGCCACAGAAAACTTGTGCTTATGTTAGCCAGTATGACCTCCACATTCCTGAGATCACCGTCAGAGAAACTCTGGATTTTTCTGCTCGTTGTCAGGGTGTTGGAAAACGTTCAGGTGACAATTCACTACGACATCTGTAACAATGATTTTTTTCAATTGATTTATTCTGTCAATGATGACATTTACAATTTACAATTTCCGTTTTGAAGAGATTATGATCGAGCTCTGTCGAAAGGAGAAGATATCTGGGATTGTTCCAGATCCTGATATAGATGCCTACATGAAGGTAAGATTTATTATATCTAATAACTGATCTTGGTACAAGTTTCTGCTTCACTTCCCTATAATACACCTTACTTCCTTGAAGTTATCCATAATTTTTTGTCTAGTATAAGTTGTCCTCCTTTGGTGTTTTTTATCAGATTAACAAATTTGGCCTTCTATACTGAATTCTCGAACAGGCAATAGCGGCTGAAGGGTTGGAGAGCACCCTACTTACAGATTATGTCTTAAAGGTAACAAGTTTGTGTTAGTACAACTGACACTAGTTGTGTCTATGCGGCCTTTGGCTCATCAAATTCACGCTTGCAGATTCTGGGTCTTGATGTATGTGCTGACACCACGATTGGGGATGCTATGAGAAGCGGTATATCTGGTGGTCAAAAGAAGAGGTTAACAACAGGTTTGTACAACTGATTCTTGTTCCACATCATTCATGATGAATTTTGCTGTATTATTCATGACTTGACTTTTGCTGTATTCTTCATCAGGTGAGATGATTGTTGGCCCTACAAAAGCATTATTTATGGATGAAATAACAAATGGCTTGGACAGCTCCAGATAGTCTCATGCATTCAACAGCTGGCTCATATGACCGATGCCACTACTCTTGTTGCGCTACTACAGCCAGCACCGGAAATCTTTGATCTGTTTGATGATATTGTCTTGATGGCTGAGGGTAAGATCGTTTACCATGGACCGCGTTCTTCTGTCTTGGACTTGTTCGAGGAATGTGGATTTAGGTGTCCCCAGAGGAAAGGTGTAGCTGACTTCCTTCAGGAGGTAACTTCTTCATGTCTTTACTCTCTCTGTCTCACAAATAAGTGATCATCTGATTCACTTTAATTAGGTTATTTCAAGAAAGGATCAATGGCAGTACTGGTTTCTTGATAACCAGCCTTACAAATATGTATCAGTCGACATGTTCCTTGAGAAATTCAAGGCCTCTCCAGTTGGGAGGAAACTGTATGAGCAAGTCTCACAGCCCCATGTGAAGTCACAGAGTGATGAAACTGCAATATCCTTCAGTCCTTATTCTTTGTCCATGTGGGAGCTTTTCAAGGCTTGTTTGTGCAGGGAATATCTTTTGACCAAGAGGAACTCTTTCTTTTATGTACTCAGAGTGACACAGGTGAATTGAAATTTCCCAATAGATCAACTTTTGAAGCTCCAGAATATGACTTTTTCTTACACTTGAATTCATTACGGCAGATGATCATTGTTGCATTTATATCAATGACCGTGTTTCTACGAACTCGGTTGGGAGTGGATGTTGTTCATTCAAACTACTATTTGGGTGCCTTGTTCTACGGACTTATCGTGTTTCTAGCCGATGGCTTAGCTGAGGCAGGATTGATGATCATGCGGCTTCCCGTCTTCTTCAAGCAAAGAGACTTGTACTTGTACCCTGCCTGGGCCTACGTAGTTCCGGCCTCACTTCTGATGATTCCTTTCTCTGCTATCAATTCTCTTGTTTGGACATCACTAACTTACTACGTCACTGGATATAGTCCTGAAATTGGGAGGTGAGTTAGATTCTTCTCTCTGGTGTCATTGATATCTAATCTGATTAAGTGAGGATTCTAATCTGTGATTATATGTTTCAGGTTCTTTTGTCAGTTCCTTTTGCTGAGCTTAGTGCACTTCACATCAATATCCTTCTACCGTTTCCTCGCTGCTCTGTTCCAAACTAGTGTGGCCGCTATGTCAGCATGCAGTTTCTTTCTATCCTTCACCTTCATATTCGCTGGCTTTGTAATTCCGCAACGTAAGGCCTAAAACCACTTTGTAACAGAATTTTCAACTGTCATATCTCTATATGTGTGTGTGTGTGTGCTGCTACTCATCTGGCCGTCTGTTTACGTACAGCTTCAATGCCATCATGGTTGAAGTGGGTATTTTGGGCTGATCCACTCTCATACGGCGAGATTGGTCTTTCTGTCAATGAGTTTTTGGCTCCTAGATGGCAAAAGGTTAGCTGCCGAAATTATTCTTTTCATAAAATCTGTTACATTACAATCTGCACTTTGTACATGTAATTTATGCAACTGTAGATGATGGTGCTTCCCAACACAACTGTTGGGGATTGGGTACTTGAATCACGCGGACTAGATTTTGCTGGATACTATTATTGGATATCAGTTGGGGCTTTGATTGGATTTGCATTACTTGCCAACATTGGTTTTACTTTAGCCTTGACGTTTCTCAAAGGTAATTAGTTACAATTGTCTGGGTTACTTTCCTCGTTTCTTCGTGTCAAAATGGAACAACTTTCTTGTGCAGCTCCGGGAATATCTGATGCAATTATATCACGCGAGAAACTCGCTCAATTACAAGATCCAATCGACAATGCTCGTGCTAGTGAGCAAAACAAGACTTGTCTTGCAACTAAAGGTAAACATGACAGTACCTTTGGAGTACTGAAATTCATGTATCTCGTTTGTGCCTTGACACTCTTACCATCTACTTGGCAGGGAAAATGATTTTGCCTTTTCGACCTCTCACTATAGCGTTTAGAGATCTGAGTTACTGCGTTGACACATCCGGGGTAACAACTTATTCACACTAATGAAATGAAATCATGTTTAGCTAACATTAATAGTGCAAGTTGTTTCGATGGTTGCAGGGAAGCCAAAAACACGGAGTCGGTGAGAAGAAGCTGCAGCTGCTGACAGATATCACAGGCGCATTCAGGCCTGGTGTTCTGACTGCACTAATGGGCGCCACTGGAGCTGGAAAAACAACTCTCCTAGATGTCCTAGCTGGAAGAAAAACTAGCGGCTACATAACCGGAGACATTCGAATTTCCGGGTTTCCTAAGGTCCAAGAGACGTTTGCGCGAGTATCTGGCTACTGTGAACAAGCTGACGTACATTCACCGCAGATTACTGTTGAAGAATCCGTACTCTTCTCTGCTTGGCTACGGCTGCCCAACAGCATAGACTCAGACACCAAAAAAGTAATCTTTCAACTTTCCATTCTTGTTTATGAAGTAGTGCTCTGATCAATATATACCAAACAACTTATCCTTGCATGAATTAATGTGCAGGAGTTCGTCAACCAAGTTCTTGAAACTATTGAGCTGGATGAGATCAGAGACGCGTTGGTGGGTGTACCTGGAGCGAGTGGCCTATCAACAGAGCAGAGGAAGCGGCTTACAATAGCTGTGGAGCTCGTCTCGAACCCATCCATCATCTTTATGGATGAACCCACAACAGGATTGGATGCAAGGGCAGCTGCTATTGTGATGAGAGCAGTCAAGAATGTCGCTGCTACCGGAAGGACGGTTGTTTGCACCATCCACCAACCAAGCATTCACATTTTTGAAGCTTTTGATGAGGTTCGTTCATTGGTCAATCAATCTGCAATATCAGTACATTAGAGACTGAAAAAACCAATTAATAATGAAGAGTATGATATATCACAGTTGATTCTCTTGAAAACTGGTGGGCGAATAATATATTGTGGTCCACTGGGTCAACACTCTCACAAGGTCATTGACTATTTTGAGGTTAGCAGATTCCTTTTTCCATTACTATGTTTTGTCCCCTTTAGATCACATGTGTTGAAACTGTTGTTTGCTTGATTTTCACTTTGCAATGTTTGAATAGGGGATATCTGGGGTGCCAAAGATCAGAGATAACTACAATCCTGCAACCTGGATGTTGGAGGTGACTTTGGGATCAGCAGAAGCTCAACTTGGAGTCGATTTTGCCCAAGTTTACCTTAATTCTGTGATATACAAGTAAGCTCAACTAGGCATGCTAATATTACTATTTCAATTTTCAAGTGCATTAGCAGAGCTAGCTTGTTTTATTTGCAGGAACACTGAAGAGGTAGTGAAGCAACTAAGCAGTCCAGCATCAGGCTCAGAAGATGTCCATTTTGGATCCCGGTTTTCAAAAAATGGATGGGAACAATATAAATGTTGCCTGTGGAAACTGCACTTGTCTTACTGGAGAAGCCCATCCTACAATCTCATGCGCCTTGTGCGCAATCTAGTCTCATCTCTCGTCTTGGGGCTTCTCTTCTGGCAGAAAGGGACAGATCTGTAAGTATGTTTAATTTTGTACTTCCTTGAGAATATGTTACATCCTAATAGAGAGTTAGTTTGTTGCAATTGGCAGGAAAAATCAGCAGAGCTTGCTGACTGTATTTGGTTCGATGATGGCGCCTGTTCTGTTCCTGGGAGTGAACAACTGCTCAAACGTACTGCCAATTGTTGCAACGGAGAGAGAGGTTGTGTATCGGGAGAGGTTTGCAGGGATGTACTCTTCATGGGCTTATTCATTCGCGCAGGTACAAGGCTAGTAGCTAGTAGCTAGTGCAGTTAAATTTGAATGCTGGTAACTAATCCTGGCCTGATGATGATTGATGAAATTGAAGGTTACCGTTGAGCTTCCGTACCTCTTGATCGAAGCAGTGATGTTCACAATGATCACGTACCCGATGATCGGGTATTACCCGTCAGCATACAAGGTTTGTTGGTACTGTTTCGCCATGTTCTGTAATCTCATGTCCTACAACTTCCTGGGTATGATGCTCGTCTCCGTGACACCCAACTTCCAAGTGGCCGCCATTGTATCTCCAGCCTTCTACGCGCTCTTCAGTCTGTTTGCCGGATTCTATATTCCTGCCCCGGTAATAATTAACCTACCTTTAATAGCTAATTAAGGATGCAATATCATATTGGTTGTTTCGTTTGTTGCAGCGGATTCCCAAGTGGTGGATCTGGTTACATTATGTGTGCCCCCCAGCCTGGGCACTTCGCGCTATGCTTACTTCGCAATACGGAGACGTACAGAGCTCCACGGCCGTGTTTGGTCAGACCAACACAGTCTCTGCCTTCTTGAAAGACTACTTTGATTTCGAGTCGAATCAGCTGCCTCTAGTGGCAGCTGTCCTCATTTCTTTTCCTCTAGTTTTTGCTTCGCTCTTTGCAATTTTCATGGAGAAGTTGAACTTCCAGAGAAGGTGAAATGAACTCATCCACCTCAATAGTCTACGTACGGGCTCCTTCACCGCCGGACTTGTTAAAAGAAGTTTACTCAAACTCAAGCAGCCTTAATTAACCATGTACTAGCTGCCACTATTTCCATGAGACTCACTTCCAAACATTCTTATGTTTTCTTCATTCCAAAAAGTCAAAACAAAGCTTTCTACTAACATACAACGGCATCAACTACTCATAAAAGTAGTATAGTGCAATTCAAAGCACATCAGATCAGGACACAATTGAGTATAAGAAACTAATTAAACACCAACACGGAAATTTGTCTCAAAGCAGCGCCTGCCGACAGACGAGACGAGACGACACGGATCATGGATTCAGTCTTGTGGCTTGTCCCAGTTAAGTGGCTTCACCACCTCCCATGTGAAGTCAGGGTCATCCCTTCCAAAGTGACCATAAGCCGCCGTCTTCAAGTACCTTCCACTTCCACCCCTCTTCAGATCAAGGTTGATAGTGATCATCCCTGGCCTGAAATCAAAGTCCTCCTTCACAATCTTGAGGATTTCCTTGTCCGGGATCTTCCCGGTTCCATAAGTGTCAACAAACACAGACAGTGGATCAGGGACACCAATTGCATAGGAGATTTGGACAACGCACCTACGAGCAAGCCCGCTTGCAACAATGCTCTTAGCTGCCTGCCTGGCAATGTAGGCTCCACTTCGGTCCACCTTGGTCGGGTCCTTCCCGGAGAAGGCGCCGCCACCATGAGCACCCCAACCACCATAAGTGTCAACTATGATCTTCCGACCAGTGAGACCCGCATCACCATGGGGACCGCCGATGACAAACCTGCCTGACGGATTGAGGTGAAAGATGGTCTTCTCGTCAAGGTACTTCTCGGGTATGACAGGCTTAATCACATGCTCCTTCAGATCCATAGCGATCTCATCATTTGTGACAGTCTCGTCGTGCTGGGTAGAGATGAGAACGGTGTGGACACGGATAGGGACCATGGCGCCATTCTCATTGTAGTACTCAACAGTGACCTGAGTCTTACCATCAGGTCTCAGCCAGGGACAAGTACCGTCCTTGCGAACATCAGTAAGACGAGCACCAAGCTTGGTTGCAAGGACGTGGCTAAAAGGCATGAACTCAGGGGTTTCATCAGTGGCGTAGCCAAACATGTGACCCTGATCACCCGCACCAACATCCTCGGGGCGCTTGGTGAAGTTGCCATGGACACTGAGGGCGATTTCAGGGCTCTGTTGCTCAATGTAGACCAGGACCTTGCAGTTGTCAGCGTCAAGACCGACATCCTCAGAGACGAATCCAATGTTCCTGCAAGTGTCGCGAACGATCTTCTCGTAGTCTACCTCGGCCTTGGTGGTGATCTCACCAAAGACCATCACAAGGTTGGTCTTGGAGCAGGTCTCACAAGCAACCTTGCTTTCGGGATCCTGCTCAAGGCAAGCATCCAGCACAGCATCGGAAATCTGGTCGCATAGCTTGTCCGGATGGCCCTCGTTCACAGACTCAGAGGTGAACAAGAAGGTGTTCATTTCTCTCTCCATCTGCAGAGCATGGAATTGTATCCACAGATCAGTAATTGAGGAGTAAAGATTTTTGGTCTTCTACTTTTCTTAGCTAACAAAAGCAAAGGGAAGGGCAATATAAATGTGTAAATGACATCATACAAGAACATTGTTCGGTAGTATAAGATTCCTGGAGAAAAAGCTAATCGATCTATCTGTTGTCAAGTGACCTCTGATTCCCAAGCATCAATCAATCAGAATGTAAATTAAACCAATCAGAATGTAAATTAAACCAATATCAGAATAAACTCCTGCTCACACTTGCTTTGGGGGACCTAGGTCATCTCAAGAATAATTCTGCCAAACAAACATGCAAATTACAGCTACGATTCAACGGAGAAAAGGCACAAAATTACAGAAACCGCCTCCGAAAACGCATGAACAAGCAGATATGCAACTAATCTTCACAAATTAGAAGCCGACTTTTTCAGTAAACAGTCCAAACTATCAACTTCCGCATGCAAATAATATTTTCCTCCATGGAAATCGTAGCAAATTAAGCTCAGAAGATACAGCCGGAAAACCACAATCAGAAAAGACACAGATGTGCGAAGCAAGACACGAATCAATCAACTCCAGAACACCAAAAGAGAAATCGAAATAAACGAGATCCGCAACGTTACCTGGAGAATCGGAAGTGCAAATCCCCAGAAATCAAAGGCGGTATAGAGAGATTCTTGTGGAAGGAGACCAACTGGGGCGACTTTAGAGGAGAAAAATGAGTTACATATATATATATATGGTCTCCATATATGCACACGAAAAATGCACACGAATTGGTACGTTTAATGTAAGCGCATAGCTTATATGTGTTTAATTTAAGCATATAAAGGCATAATCGGCAATAAAATAAAAAATGATCATCAGATCTATGCGCTTATTACAACTATATGATATAATCAAATTGGATATAACTATAAGGATATAACCAATTAGGTTATATCTTATGGTTATATTCTATAGTTATATACTATGGTTATATCATATATTATATTTTATTGTTATATCTTATTGTTATATTCTATAATTATATACTATGGTTATATCCAATTTGGTTATATCATATCGTTATATCCTATAGTTGTATACTTTGCTAGAAATAATGACAATTTCTATTTGAAAATAACATTAGATTTAATTAGCCATATACATATGAATGAATTAAAGTGAAACTCTATCCATAAACACCAAATTTTGGTATATTTGATAGATTTTAATTTTTATTTATTTTGTATATTATTAAATCCAAAATAAGCCATATTATTATTTATGGTAGTTTCAATTATAAATATGTACTAATTTAATTTCTTTATATTAAATTGTCATTAGGGAGAAACGTTATACATTTTGTGTGAATTTTGATATAATTAGGTCCAAATAAACCATATATGAAAGTTTAATATGGACATTTCTTTCTCTCAAATCTAACCGTCCAAAATGGTTCTTATTTATTTTATACATAATTGTTCTTATATAATCCATCTTTTATTAAATTAGACTAAAATACTCTTATCTACCCATTTACCTGTTTCACTACAAATAGAAGAATCTCATTATATCATATATTATATTTTATAGTTATATATTATTGTTATATCTGTGATACCCCGTATTTTTATAAGGTTATTTTGAGAATTTTGGAATTTTCCCGAGTACCCATTTAGTACGTCGGATTTAATTCAGGTAGCTTAAGACATTCTGTAATATGCTCTGTATCTGTAATATTTTTCTCAGTGAAATAAAATACACACGACGTGCTTCGAATGTTTATACGCGTTCGCGTACGATAATTTTTATTCCAGGTTAATGTCTTGCTCATCCAAAAAGATGAATGGGCGGGAAAAGGCAAAACGGCGACTGCCGTACAGTCACGGCGCCCGCCGTCGCTGGGCCCGATGTGTCAGGCCGTCGTCTCCTACGCTGGGCTCGCCAGAGCTAGGAACGGCGACCGCCGTAATTACGGCGCCCGCCGTATGCCCGCCGTAGGCAAAGTTGCGGCGCCCGCCGTAATTACCCAGAGGTCTTTAACTGATGGTCGCCGACGTGGTTCTGGCAAGCGCCGAACTAGCTTTCGTAGGCCCATCTTCGTGCTCCCGGTGCTTTGGCTATAAAAGGAGGTGTTGGGGAAGGGATTTGAGCCATCCCAAACACCGAACCTCTGCCAAATTTCCGTGTCGTCGGAGTTGTGTTTCGCCGGAGTTCGGAAGCTCTCATCGGTGTCGTTTGGTGGTGTTTCCAGAAGCCCTTTAAAAGCCTTTTGGTTGTCTTTGGAGGTCAGAACCCAGGCAAGGCATAAAGGGGTCGAAACGCGCATCATTTGGGTGAGTTTTCTCGCCGCTTCTGTCGTTTGAGTTCTTCACGGCGACCGCCGCGTTCTTCACGGCGACCGCCGTGATGAACTGCGGCGACCGCCGCCAAGAACAGCGACCGCCGCCAGTGCCCAGAATGCCTTCGTGGCTTTGGCTTGGTTGGTTGTGGTCGTGGCGTCTTTCCTTTCGTTCTCTTTCATCGTTTTTAGATTCGTACTGTGGTTATGTCGGATCTAACTTATGGTTCCTTTTATGGGTCGACTCGAAGGTGTTTGTGCTAGCGGAGCTATAACCGTGTCGAGCCCGGAATCCCGTCGTTGTCGTAAGGCTTGTTTCTATTCTGCGGATTAAGGCAAGTGGCGGTTCGCTCTTGCTCATTCGTTCCATATTTACATTAATTATCAGTAGTTTATCTGAGTAATTAATTTGGAATGAATACTCTGTTTGTCTGGAAACGGCTTTGATAAACTGTTTTGAAAATCATATAATAGGTTGTATATCTGTTAGAACAACGCTATTATCTGTAATCGCCTTTCGGGCCTTTATGTGGATTTATCATGTAACTGTTATTGTGTTATAACTGTTTAGTTAGCACTGTTAGATAGGAACGTTACTCGGACTCTGTCCAGTTGTTTGTTTATAATCTGGTATCGGGGTGGCTCGTCTCCATCTGGTACTATTCTAAGATCATGATCGGTCTCTTTCACAAGTGTGTAGAGACAGGACACTTAGCTGGTGTCACAAACCTTCCGGTGTACGTTACTCTCGACGAAACGTATACTAAGATGTGTCGTCCCAATGATGGGGTACACATGTAAAAGTCTAATAGTGTGATGTGTGGTTTGTAATATAAATCAGATAAGTGCTACTCGACGCACATAACTAATAAACCTTTGGCGAGTAGTGCAGCTAAGTTATAGTGCAGCTAGGAAAACTCGTCTCGACTTTGATCATAGTACGTTCTCTTTCCAATCTGGATTCGCTGTATGCGATGAGGTTGGTCGTGAACCGAAGCATCTCAGTCAACTTTTAAATCATTGTTGTATGATTCTGTAAACATTCCAGATTTGTCATAATTCCTTAAAGACTCATTTTCGTTGGAGTCTTCTTTCGAGTCGATTTCTGTGAAGATTCAGTCTTCCAGAATCTTCTCTTGTGCATACCTCTTGTCTATCCCAGTAGGAGTATGATGGTTGACTATCGTCATCGATTATTATTCGAGAAGCGATGAGTCTAACCTAATACGACTGCTTCGAACCATTCTGCTTTGTACCCTTGCTAGTCTATTCAAGTAGACTAACCCACGAACTTTGTTCTCTGCATATGGACTGGTGTCATCCGTTCGATTCGGCACATCAGATAGAAAGTAGCTCAGAAGAATAGAAGGACTATGGAGTCGACGGTGGTTTTTGAACGTTTTAATTATTTCTTTAATCAGGTTGAGATCTTTTGGACAATGACTTTGGTTGTAATGTGCTTTATAAGACTTCCGCTGTTTTTGGTTTAAACTCTGTGTTAGCCTATTCGGGATTGGGTTGTAACCTCGTAACTCTTGTTTCCTTGACAATGTTATGTTTTGGAATTGAATGCTTTGATCATTATGTATCATTTGTATTTCATAAATTGTATTTAAACGGTAAAGCTTTGGGTGATCTCGGTAAGGAACACTGGGGTCACTGGCGGTAATACATTTCCAAAAGGGTTAAGTTTTGGGGGTGTTACAGTTGTGGTATCAGATCCAAAGGTTTTAAAACGAGTTTAGGATTTTTATAAACCATTTATCCGTTTTCGAAAATGCTTTAAAAAGGGCTCTGAATTTTCAAAGTAAAAAGAATTTAAAAACACCGTTCATAGTCATGTCTTCTGGATAGTCTGATATAGTAAGCTTGCTTCTATGTCTAGAAAGACTAATTCCTTCATCGTTATCCTATAGGAGATGGGTGCATGTATATCTCTGAAGAAGGGGTCGGAAAATGCCGAGATGGATTCACCGTCTACCGAGAGGCTAGACTTCCCTATACCCCAGAGGTGCTTCAAGATTGGAGGCCCGAGCAGCCCATCTGAGGAGATCAAGCATGTGCTTCCTGAGTCGGTAGTTCCGGTGTCAAGGAATGCTGTAGTTCCTGTGACAGCACCAATGGAGCCACCAAGGGAGGAAGCAATGCAAGATGATGAATCGTCTAGGTACGCGAGAGGGTACTACAATGACGATTACCTGATGGATGTGATTATTGAAGGGAGCGAGAAGGAAGATGAAGAAGAGGACCCCATAGAGGATGACCCCGAAGAGGAAGAGGACCCCATCGAGGATGATCCCGAGGAGGATACCGAGATGGACCTCAGCGGACAAAACCAGGAGTCCGGTGACTTGAGGCACTTGCTGGTGGATAGTCAGGAAACGGGGATGCAATTTATTCACCCCAGTACAGAGTTACCACCTATGCAAGAGTTGCCACCAGTGCCAGAGTACGCACCCATGTCAGAAGCTGATTGGGAGGCACTGTATACCGAGTACGGTATTAGGAGAAGTGACAGGGAATCTCAGCCTATCCCTACTCCAAGAAGAAGGAGGTCAGAATCCGAGCTGCAGGAGATCCTCCGCCAGAGCGAGGTAATCTCTGCAGAACAGTAGCGTTGGAGGGATGAGCTGATCGCCAGTACTCAGAGGAGGACTGGGATAGGAGGGCCAGTCATGGACGACCCATACCTTACCAGGACTGAGGTAGGACCATGTGCTTCAGGGTCAAGCCGGGTGCGAAACCCATCGCCAGAGCTCGATTGTGAGCCTAGTCCGAAGAGACCTTGCACGAGTAGCCAGTCTTATGGGAGACGTTTTGGAACGCCTTGATGAGAATTGGCGTTGCCTATCGCAGTAGTTTCATTTCTTAGTACTCCAAGTTTGTACTATGTGTAATATTTCAGTATTGCGGCAAGTACTCTGGGAAACACTTTTATCTTCGAGCAATGTTGTCCTAGCGCTCGGATGATAGACTTATGTGTAGCTTGTGTAACAGTTCGAAGGTTCATCTATAAAATGCCAAGTTGATCTATTCTGAGTAATTTCTTTACGTTGGTATATTGCATAAGAATATTGCATAATATTAATGTATTGAATGCTTGGATTTGGATCGGTAAACAGATGGTGAACCCAAGAAGCACGAGGAACTCGATTCGAGCCGGTGCTGGGACTAGCCAAGATCCCAGGCCAGCAGGAAGAGATGTTCAGGATGAGCACGAGTCAGAGTCTCGCGTCCAGCATAGGCGTGAAGGTCAAGATCAGACCCAAGCGTCGGCGCTGTTTGATGCCGCAGCTGTTGAGGCGATTCGCAGGATTGTGATGCAGGCAATTGCAGACGTATTGAGACCCAGTGCGCCTCAAGCGCAAGAAGTGCCTACTCACCCAGCGGTTCCTGATGTTGTGGAGCCTAGAAACCTTGTGGTTCAAGAGAATGCCGTCAGGGCTAGAGACAGCTATGGTCGCGCTCTTAAGACCATCACTTCCATGAGGCCCGATTGCTATAACGGGAAAGGGGAGCCAGTAGCAGTGACTCATTGGTTCTCCCATATGGAGAGGCTGTTTCGGAACGTGGAGTGTACTGAGGCCGAGAAGGTCCATATCGCTTCTCTTCAGCTGAAGGAGGAGGCTAGCGAGTGGTGGGAGAACACAGGTTTGGCTGAGAGCCCAGTGTTGACTTGGTCGATGTTCAAGACCAAGATGGTTGATCGCTTTTTCTCTCGTGCTATGAGAGAGGAGAAGCATAAAGAGTTCTTGTACCCAAAGACGGATGGTCTGAAAGTGACCGAGTTGGCGTCTAAGTTCAATCATCTTTTACAGTACGCCCCTGCCGAGATCACCAGCGAGGCCCAAAAGATCTGGTACTTCCACGAGTGGATGAGCCCGGATATCAAGCCGTTAATGGTGCACCACACATGCTCTACCTTGGAGCAGTATGTGGATTGTGCCTATAAGCTGGAGGTAACTCTAGAGGAGTCGACCAAAAGGGGCAACCGACAGAAGTCGATGCAGAACCAGAACCAGGGAGGTGGTTTTAAGCGCCCTGCGCCACCGTTTAACTTTGCCAAGTCCGGCCGAGCTAAGACGAAGATGACGCAGGGAGGATCGACTCAGCAGTCAGGGCAGACCCGGAGTTCAGTTCAGTGTTATAACTGTGGTACGGCTGGGCACAAGAGCAATGAGTGTCAGAAGGAGAAGAGGTCGTGCTTTGGGTGTGGACGTGATGGTCATCTGCAAAAGTTCTGCAAGCAGGGGAAGCAGAAGGGAGTAGAGTCGCAGCAAGGGCCAGTTCATCAGAGCAACTGACCTAGGTTTAAGCCTGCCGAGACTCCTAGCCCGTCAGTGCAGACGACTGCGCAGAACAGGGGAAAGGCCCCAGCTGTTTCTGGAAGTCAGGGCCAACGCTTGTACGAGATGCGTGAAGCAGATGGACCCAATGCTCCAATTGCTCAAGGTACTCTATACCTTCACTCTACTTCAGTGTGCATTCTGTTTGATTCTGGTGCTACGCATTCCTTTATTTCGGATAGCTGTGTTAGCAAGTTAGATTTAGTGTGCAACGATTCGTGTGACCCTTTCGTCGTTAATCTTCCTAATGGAGAACGTTTGGTGGGAACCAAGCATATGTCCGACTTTCCGATTACCATTCAAGGTAAGGAATTTGAGGCAGATTTAATCTGCATAGCCATGACTCCATACGACATTATTCTCAGTATGGATTGGCTGACGCATCACAAGGCGGTGATCGACTTCAGTTCAAGAACGGTGACGGTGTCATCCGGGGGCCAGTTTGTGTGCAAGTTCAAAGGTCGAAATGACGCTGATAACGGCAAGATGATCAATGCGATGGCTGCGTTTAAGCTACTACGACAAGGATGTGTCGGGTACCTTTGCTACTTGGATTCGCCTGCGAAGAATGGACCTGAGGTTCTTGATATTCCTGTAGTTAGGGAGTTTTCGGATGTCTTTCCGGAAGAAATTCTTGGATTACCCCCGAACCGTGACGTAGAGTTTTCAATTGACCTTGAGCCTGGTACGGCACCGATTTCCAAATCACCGTATCGGATGGCTCCAGCTGAGATGCAAGAATTGAAGAATCAACTTGAAGGTCTTCTTGACAAAGGTTATGTCAGGCCGAGTGCATCTCCGTGGGGTGCTCCGGTATTATTCGTCAAAAATAAGGACGTATCGTTCCGACTTTGTATCGACTACCGAGAGTTGAACAAGGTGAAGATCAAGAACAAGTATCCTTTGCCTAGGATTGATGACCTGTTGGACCAGTTGCAGGGAGCAAAGATTTTCTCCAAGATCGATCTGAGATCTGGATATCATCAACTCAGGATTCGTGAGCAGGACATTCCTAGAACTGCGTTTAGGACCAGATATGGTCATTATGAGTTCGTAGTGATGCCTTTTGGGCTTACAAATGCTCTAGCTGTCTTTAGGAATTTGATGAACCGATGTTTTCACCAGTACTTGGATAAGTTCGTGGTGGTCTTCATCGACGACATTCTGATCTATTCTCCGAATGAAGAAGTCCACGAGGAACATCTGCGGATTGCCTTGTCAATCCTTAGACAACATCAGCTTTTTGCTAAATTGTCTAAATGTGAATTCTGGATAAAGGAAGTGGCTTTCTTAGGCGACGTAATCAATAAAAATGGGGTTATGGTTGATCCCCAAAAGATTGAAGCGGTGGCTAATTGGACACAGCCCCAGAACATGAAGGAGGTGCGTAGTTTTCTTGGACTTGCCGGGTATTACAGAAGGTTCGTAGAAGGATTTTCAAAGATCTCTCTACCTATGACCAATCTACTCCGCAAGGTTCACAAGAAGTTTGTCTGGAATGACAAGTGCGAGGCCAGTTTCCAAGAGTTGAAGCGACGGCTGACCTCGACACCCGTGTTAGCACTCCCAGAAGGGAATGACGATTATGTGGTCTATAGTGATGCTTCAAAGTGTGGTTTGGGTTGTGTACTGATGCAGAGAGGCAGAGTTATTGCTTACGCATCTAGACAACTCAAGACTTACGAAGAAAACTATCTGACCCATGATCTTGAGTTAGCAGCGGTTGTCTTTGCGCTAAAGATTTGGAGGCATTACCTCTACGGTATAAGATGCCAAGTCTTCACTGACCACAAAAGTCTCAAGTATATATTTACTCAAAAGGAGCTAAATATGAGACAACGCCGCTGGCTAGAGTTGCTCAAAGACTACGACATGGAGTTGCTGTATCATCCGGACAAGGCTAATGTAGTAGCTGATGCACTAAGTCGGAAGACAACGCACGAGACTGTAGTTGCTCTACTTACTGCTCAGACCAAGCTAAACCAAGAGTCATGCGACATTGAAGTCCTGTATGACCAGCGTAGAGGGTACTTGAGTATGATGGAAATTCAGGCTACACTGCTGGATCAGATCAAAGAAAAGCAAGTCGATGACATCATCTTGGTGAAGTTAAGCAGTGAAGTGATGGATGGGAAAGCTCCCAGTTTTGTGGTTCAGGATGATGGATCACTTTGGTTTCAGGATCGGATCTGTGTGCCTGACACAGAAGGTCTTCGTCAGTTGGTGATGAGAGAAGCTCATTCATCCGCTTATTCTGTGCATCCTGGCTCTAGCAAGATGTACAAGGACCTCAGGAAGAAGTTTTGGTGGCCAAACATGAAGTGGGACGTAGCAGACTTTGTGGCAAAGTGCTTAACTTGCCAGAAGGTCAAGATCGAACACCGTAGGCTAGGTGGTGAGTTGCTACCTCTCCCAGTGCCAGAATGGAAATGGGAGGACATCGCCATGGACTTCGTCACTGGGCTACCAAAGACTCGAAGTCAGAGGGATGCTATCTGGGTAATTGTGGATAGGCTTACGAAGAGTGCTCATTTCATAGCCATCAAGACCACATGGGAAGCCCAGAAGTTAGCAGAAGTCTACCAGAAGGAGATTGTCCGCTTACATGGCATTCCTAAGACCATTGTATCGGACCAAGATGGCTGTTTCATGTCAAGGTTCTGGCAGGAACTTCATAAGGCTATGGGAATCGAGTTGAGGTTTAGCACCGCGTTTCATCCTCAGACAGATGGCCAGTCTGAAAGGACCATCCAGACCCTGGAGGATATGCTTAGAGCTTGTGTACTCGATCGTCCGACTAGCTGGGAGGACAGCTTGAGTCTGATTGAGTTCACGTACAACAATAGCTGGCATGCTACAATCAAGATGGCTCCGTTCGAAGCTTTGTATGGTCGCAGATGCAGATCTCCGATTTGTTGGGATGATAATGCCGACAAAATTCTGCTTGGACCAGAGTTGGTCGAAAGGACGGCCTCAGACATTCTTTGATCAGACAAAGGATGTTGACCACTCAGAGTCGACAGAAGTCCTACGCAGATCGGAAGCGCAGGACTGTCGAGTTCGAGGTCGGTGACAAGGTTTTTGTCAAGGTATCGACATCCAAAGGAGTTTTCAGATTTGGTAAGCGTGGAAAGCTTAACCCTCGCTACGTGGGACCATTCGAGATTCTGGATAGAGTAGGATCTCTAGCGTACCGCTTGGCGTTGCCGCCATCGGCTCACCCGGTGCATAACATGTTCCATGTATCTTTGCTCAGAAAGTATGTGCCAGATGAGTCTCATGTCCTTAGTTATGAGGACATCGAGATTCAAACTAATGATACTTATGAAGAGTTGCTCGTGCGCATTTTGGAGCGTCGGGAGAAGCGTTTGCGCAACAAGATCGTGCCGTTGGTAAGAGTGCTGTGGTCCAAGTCAGGGACCGAAGAAGTTACTTGGGAGACGTGGGAAACCGAGTCAGATATGCTCAGGCGTTTTCCCGAGTTATTTTCGACCTAAGTTTCGGGGTCGAAACTTCTTTTAAGGGGGAGGAGATGTGATACCCCGTATTTTTGTAAGGTTATTTTGGGAATTTTGGAATTTTCCCGAGTACTCGTTTAGTACGTCGGATTTAATTCAGGTAGCTTGAGACATTCTGTAATGTGCTCTGTATCTGTAATATTTTTCTCAGTGAAATAAAATACAGACGACGTGCTTCGAATGTTTATACGCGTTCGCGTACGATAATTTTTATTCCGGGTTAATGTCTTGCTCATCCAAAAAGCTGAATGGGCGGGAAAAGGCAAAACGGCGACCGCCGTACAGTCACGGCGCCCGCCGTCGCTGGGCCCGATGTGTCAGGTCGTCGTCTCCTACGCTGGGCTTGCCAGAGCTAGGAACGGCGACCGCCGTAATTACGGCGCCCGCCGTATGCCCGCCGTAGGCAAAGTTACGGCGCCCGCCGTGATTACCCAGAGGTCTTTAACTGATGGTCGCCGGCGTGGTTCTGGCAAGCGCTGAACTAGCTTTCGTAGGCCCATCTTCATGTTCCCGATGCTTTGGCTATAAAAGGAGGTGTTGGGGAAGAGATTTGAGCCATCCCAAACACCGAACCTCTGCCAAATTTCCATGTCGTCGGAGTTGTGTTTCGCCGGAGTTCGAAAGCTCTCGTCGGTGTCGTTTAGTGGTGTTTCCAAAAGCCCTTTAGAAGCCTTTTGGTTGCCTTTGGAGGTCAGAACCCAGGCAAGGCATAAAGGGGTCGAAACACGCATCATTTGGGTGAGTTTTCTCGCCGCTTTTGTCGTCTGAGTTCTTCACGGTGACCGCCGCGTTCTTCACGGCGACCGCCGTGATGAACTGCGGCGACCGCCGCCAAGAACGGCGACCGCCGCCAAGAACAGCGACCGCCGCCAGTGCCCAGAATGCCTTCGTGGCTTTGGCTTGGTTGGTTGTGGTCGTGGCGTCTTTCCTTTCGTTCTCTTTCGTCGTTTTTAGATTCGTACTGTGGTTATGTCGGATCTAACTTAGGGTTCCTTTTATGGGTCGACTCGAAGGTGTTTGTGCTAGCGGAGCTATAACCGTGTCGAGCCCGGAATCCCGTCGTTGTCGTAAGGCTTGTTTCTATTATGCGGATTAAGGCAAGTGGCGATTTGCTCTTGCTCATTCGTTCCATATTTACATTAATTATCAGTAGTTTATCTGAGTAATTAATTTGGAATGAATACTCTGTTTGTCTGAAAACGGATTTGATAAACTGTTTTGAAAATCATATAATAGGTTGTATATCTGTTAGAACAATGCTATTATCTGTAATCGCCTTTCGGGCCTTTATATGGATTTATCCTGTAACTGTTATTGTGTTGTAACTGTTTAGTTAGCACTGTTAGATAGGAACGTTACTCGGACTCTGTCCAGTCGTTTCTTTATAATCTGGTATCGGGGTGGCTCGTCTCCATCTGGTACTATTCTAAGATCATGATCGGTCTCTTTCACAAGTGTGTAGAGACAGGACACTTAGCTGGTGTCACAAACCTTCCGGTGTACGTCACTCTCGACGAAACGTATACTAAGATGTGTCGTCCCAATGATGGGGTACACATGTAAAAGTCTAATAATGTGATGTGTGGTTTGTAATATAAATCAGATAAGTGTTACTCGACGCACATAACTAATAAACTTTCGGCGAGTAGTGCAGCTAAGTTATAGTGCAGCTAGGAAAACTCGTCTCGACTTTGATCATAGTACGTTCTCTTTCCAATCTGGATTCGCTGTATGCGATGAGGTTGGTCGTGAACCGAAGCATCTCAGTCAACTTTTAAATCATTGTTGTATGATTTTGTAAACATTCCAGATTTGTCATAATTCCTTAAAGACTCATTTCCGTTGGAGTCTTCTTTCGAGTCAATTTCTGTGAAGATTCAGTCTTCCAGAATCTTCTCTTGTCTATCCCAGTAGGAGTATGATGGTTGACTATCATCATCGATTATTATTCGAGAAGCGATGAGTCTAACCTAATACGACTGCTTCAAACCATTCTGCTTTGTACCCTTGCTAGTTTATTCAAGTAGACTAACCCAAAAACTTTGTTCTCTGCATGTGGGCTGGTGTCATTCGTTCGATTCGGCACATCAGATAGAAAGTAGCTCAGAAGAATAGAAGGACCATGGAGTCGCCGGTGGTTTTTGAACGTTTTAATTATTTCTTTAATCAGGTTGAGATCTTTTGGACAATGACTTTGGTTGTAATGTGCTTTATAAGACTTCCGCTGTTTTTGGTTTAAACTCTGTGTTAGCCTATTCGGGATTGGGTTGTAATCCCGTAACTCTTGTTTCCTTGACAATGTTATGTTTTGGAATTGAATGCTTTGATCATTATGTATCATTTGTATTTCATAAATTGTATTTAAACGGTAAAGCCTTGGGTGATCTCGGTAAGGAACACTGGGGTCACTGGCGGTAATACCTTTCCAAAAGGGTTAAGTTTTGGGGGTGTTACAATATCCTATAGTTATATTATATAGTTATATACTATGGTTATATCATATCGTTATATCATATAGTTGTATACTATGATTATATCTTATATTATATTCTATAGTTATATAATATGGTTATATCATATAATATATATACTATGGTTATATCATATAGGATATAACCATATATGATATAACCATAGTATACAACTATAGGATATAACGATATGATATAACCAAATTGGATATAACCATACTATATAACTATAGAATATAATATATGATATAACCATAGTATATATAATTATAGGATATAGCGATATGATATAACCAGATTGGATATAACTATAAGATATAATCATAGTATATATAACTATCTGATATAACCATAGTATATAACTATAGGATATAACGATTATAACTATAAAATTATAACCATAGTATATAACTATAAAATTATACTATGGTTATATCATATAGTTATATACTATGATTATATCTTATAGTTATATCCAATTTGGTTTTATATATCTTTATAGTTATATCCAATTTGGTTATATCATATAGTTATATAACTATAAGATATATGATATAATTATAGTATATAACTATAAAGTATAAACAAATTGGATATAACTATAAGATATAATCATAGTATATACTATGATATAACTATAAGATATAATAATGGTTATATCCTATATTATATCCTATAGTTATATACTATGGTTATATCATGTAGTTATATAATATGTTTATTATCTTATAGTTATATCCAATTTGGTTATATCTTATGGTTATATTCTATAGTTATATAACTATGTTTATATCCTTTATTATATTCTATAGTTATATTCTATAGTTATATACTATGGTTATATCCAATTTGGTTATATCATCGTTATATACTATGGTTATATCCTATATTACATCCTATAGTTATGTACTATGGTTATTGTTGAATTTTTTAGGTTTTGATGGTAACAAACATTCAACTAATCTGGTAACTAAGTGTTTCAGGAACCACACAGTTGTCACATGAAACCACTAGCAGCGAAGGATCGTAGAGGGAACAAAGCATTCTCCACATGCTTTGTTACCTCTCCAGGAATATCAATGACGAACAACTCAAGCTGTGAATGGAGTGAAGGATATTTAGCGTGAAGATTATGGGAAATATCTTGGAAGATCACGCGGTCAAGGAAGAAGGATTTCGGCTGGAAGGATCTCGCCGATGGGAAGATTTGGAGAGAGAATCCGATTATGTTATCTTAGAAAATCTTTCCTAAGATAATATATTTGGAGAGAGAAGGATTTTATCTTAATCCGATTATGTTATCTTAGGAATTCCTTCCTTAGATAATATCGGTTGTTAAGATAATATTCTTCAGAATCATTTAATATCTTCTTGTTACCAAGTTTAGAAATATTTTATCTTGTTACGATTAGGTTTTAGTCGTGGTGTATTTAATAGAAGTGTGGATTCATTTCTATGTACCAATCGACGACGACGAACTGAGAGCAAATTGAGAAGAAAAAGAGAGTGAAGTTGTTTGTGAGTCTTTGAGGGTTGAATTTGTATTCACCGTTGTAGAAGAGAGTTTCAAATCTAGGTGGGAAGTCTAGGGTTTGGAGTCCATGCTATAAGTGTAATCGAACAAGAAATCAATAAGACAAGTAGACGCTTCAAAATCCTCTCAAGCGAGAAGCTTGAAGGTAGTGGTTTTTCTTTGATTAGCTAGTTGGCTAATTAGGTTTCCACTATACATCGTGAGTTCGTTCCTTATCTTTCTTGCTATATTATTCCGATGCACCTTCTGTGAGAACAAAGCCTTTGTTCCCTCAGACGTAACTCTAACGATCCAACAGTTATATCATATAGTTATATACTATGATTATATTTTATAGTTATATCCAATTTGGTTATATCTTATGGTTATATTCTATAGTTATATACTATGTTTATATCCTATATTATATTCTATAGTTATATTATATCCTATAGTTATATTCTATAGTTATATACTATGGTTATATCCAATTTGGTTATATCATATCATTATATACTATGGTTATATCCTATATTACATCCTATAGTTATATATTATGGTTATATCATATAGTTATATACTATGATTTTATCTTATAGTTATATCCAAATTGGTTATATATATCCTTATAGTTATATCTAATTTGGTTATATCATATATTATAATTTATAGTTATATACTATATGTGGTTATAACCATAATATATAACTATATGATATAACAATAGTATATATATACTATATGATATAACCATATTCTATAACTATAGAATATAATATAGGATATAACCATAGTATATACTACGATTATATCTTATAGTTATATCCATATTGGTTATATCTTATGGTTATATTCTATAGTTATATACTATGTTTATATCCTATATTATATTCTATAGTTATATACTATAGTTATATCCTATAGTTATATCCAATTTGGTTATATCATATCGTTATATATTATAGTTATATACTATAGTTATATCCTATAGTTATATTCTATAGTTATATACTATGATTATATCTTATAGTTATATCCAATTTGATTATATATATCCTTATAGTTACATCCAATTTGGTTATATCATATATTATAATTTGTAGTTATATACTATGGTTATAACCATAGTATATAACTATATGATATAACAATAGTATATATATAATATATGATATAACTGTTGAAACCCGATTCAACCGTTCGTGAAGACGTCGAGGGTCAACACACCTTCGACTCAGATTTGTTGAGGACTTGTTTGTTTGGGGGACGTCCTCAGCAACTTCCTGGTCACTTGCTTCGCGTAAGGTAGGACCTCCGACTCCGGTTCAATTCTGATGTTGATATTATTCCTTCACACCCCTCTAGATTACATGTAGTTGTTCTCGAGCTTCAGCGACCTTCTCCTACGCGAGATTCACCTGAAAACACCCTGGAGATGGCTTTCCCCGGGGCGGGCTCTCCGACGCTCAAGTCAGTTTTCTATGCGAAGAGCATGTATATATATGTAGAAAAGCTATAGTTGAGAGATTTACTAACCCGTCGAATTACCTTGACCAAGTACACACACCCTTTAGTTCATTAGTCAAGTATTCTAGCATTAAGTCTTTCATCAAAGACTCATCTATGAGAGGTCCGAATAATATAATACATGAGGCATCAGTCAAATATCTCGAAGAAGTGAAGTAAACATAGCATAGAGCATCATGTCATCAAGTAATTAGGAGCAGATTTGCATCGTAATGGAACGCAGATGCATCATTAGAGAGCCACATGGCTAGAGCTTGGCCAAAGGTCATCTAAAAACCTTAGTATCACCTTTCTACTTATTCAGATTGCATATCAAATATTGCACAGAGAAGCAATTAGGAGCAGAGAATTGGCATTGCACATCACACATTGCACACAGAGAAGCACTATTATCGGATCAAGCGAGAGAAAGAGAGATCGAGATCGATACGCACCTTGGAAGTTCGACCGACGAGATTGGCTATAGAAAGGGGCCAGGGAAGGAGAAGCGGGCTTCGAGAGCCATCGACCGCTTAACACAGCCACCGACGGGCACCACCAACTGCGTGGAAGCGAGGGCTGCTGGCCACTGTTGGTTTGCAGAACGTTGGAGGATGAGAGAGAGCGAAGAAGGCGATGAGGAGAGGCGGTGAAGATGAAGACTGCGGCAGAGCAGAGGTGGAGCTTCATTCTCGTTTCCATGGCGGATCCGATCGGACCTCGGAGAGGTCCCACGCATCGCCTCCCGTTCTCCCTCCTCTCTCACTCAGATTGCAGCCAAGGTCTCGGAGAGATCTGGCCTCTCTCCCCCTTGTCTCCCATCGTTTCTCTACTGAAGGTTCTTTCTATTTTCTTGTGGCCACCGAACCCTTCCCATGGAGTTTCAGAGAACTCTTTCTCTCTCCCTGTAGCTGCCCTCGCACCCTCGAGCTTCGTTCTCGTTCCCTCCTCTAAAATCGCAGCCCCTGAGCCCCCTTTGTCTCACTTTCCCTTTTCACCATAAAATAAGGATTTGGGCCTCTTTTATTCTATGGGCCTTGAGTCCAATCAAATCTAACACCCACAATAACCATATTCTATAACTATAGAATATAATATAGAATATAACCATAGTATATACTATGATTATATCTTATGATTATATCCAATTTGGTTATATCTTATGATTATATTCTATAGTTATATGCTATGTTTATATCTTATATTATATTCTATAGTTATATGTTATGTTTATATCTTATATTATATTCTATAATTATATACTATAATTATATCTTATAGTTATATATTATGATTATATCCAATTTAATTATATTATTGTTATATACTATTTTATATCCAACCAAATTGGTATCAGATTCTTTTCGATCATTGGCGATGGCAGAAGGTACACGATTGAAGCAAATGGAGGAGACTCTTCGTCGCACGAATGCACAGCTTCAAGAATTCCGGGAATTCATGAATTCTACACAACAATTTGTTTCGGAAGCCAAATTACAGCAAGAGGAAAACAAGCGTTTGTTTGCGGAGGTGGATAAGAACGCTGATCGGAGGTATGAACAACTTGCGGAGTTGATGCGCTCTCTCCTGTTGAAGGCTTCCACCGAATCTTCGCGTCGCGAGGAGATTCCTGCTCCAGGTCAGATTCGCGTCGCGAGGAGATTCTTCGCGGCGCGACATTGCATCTGGATAAAGGAGTTCTTGGTCCAGGTCAGATTCAATCACGTATTCGCGATCCAGGTATTGATCGAGCTCTTCTTGGCAATTCAGGCGTCAATTCACCGAATGGCAATGGTGGTCCTGCGGGATCTTAGGGTGCTGATTCTAGGGGAATTCAAAATCGTCCTCCTAAATTGGAATTCCCTAGTTTTGATGGATTAAAGCCACGTAGTTGGATTCGTAAGAGCGAACGATACTTTGTGATTTTCTCCATTCCAGAATGGCAGAAAATGGAGATTGTAAGCATGTACGTGGTTGGCAAAGAGGATAATTGGTTCCAAGGGTATTTGATGCAGATACCGGGCGTTTCTTGCTCAGAATTCAAGTTAGCAGTATGCGATCGATTTGGAGATCAACAAAAATCATTGATTGTCGAGCAATTCAACAAATTAGTTCAAAAAGACGATCTGGGAGAGTATATTGAGGCATTTGAAGAATTGCGCATTGGAATGTTGACCATTGATCCAAGATTACCAGAATCGTATTTTGTTTCAAGCTTTATCAGTGGGTTACGCGATGAGATTAAATCACATGTTAAGCTCATCAGACCATCATCGTTGTCTATGGTATATGAGCAAGCAAGGTTGCATAATAAAACGGTGCATGCAATTGTTCAATTAAGAAAACCTCCCTGGCGGTCAGGTTATACTTCTGTTCAGAGAGTAAATACTGGAGACATCAAGAACTACTCAAAACTTGTGAATTCGGGGGCGAGTTCTTCTTCAACTGTTTCTGCTACCAAACCACAGAATGCGAACCCAGGAGAAGTCAGGGAACATCGAAGATCTGCAAGTGTGGAGAGAAGTATTTCGTTGGCCATTGCTATAAGCTACAATCCTTACATAGTTTGTTAGCTTCCGAGGTTGATGAATTGCATACTAATGAGTTCACTAGCATGGACAACTTGGAGGAAGGAGTGGATCCTATTACTGAGGAAGTGGAACCTGAAATTTATGTCCATGCCTTGATGGGTAGCAGTCATTTAACAACAATCAAAATTAAAGGGCGTGCTAATGGTAAGCATATTACTATCTTGATTGATAGCGGTGCTACGCATAGTTTTCTAGATCCCCGTATTGCTGATGAAGCTGGTTTTGAGTTGCAAGATACTTCAGTGATGGAAGTTGCCATTGCTAATGGTTCCAAGATGTTCAGTTATCAGTTGTGTCGTGGCTTTAGCTGGGTTATGCAGGGTACCACATTATCCTTCTGTCCTCGGATATTAAAGTTGGGTGGTTGTGATATGGTGCTTGGTGGCGATTGGTTGCGGGAATATAGTCCGGTGCTATTGGATCTTAAGCAGCTTAAGATATCTTTCATGAAAGATGGTAAACAGGTTGAGATTGCTGGAGTTACTGAGCAGGCTACACTTAAAGCCATGAGTGGCTTGAAGTTGAGAAAGTGGTTCAGAAGAGATTATCCAATGCTGGTCACGCAAGCAACTCACTTATTCTCTTTGTCTGTACAAGCATCATCTGAACCAACAAAGATTAGCCAGTTGTTGTCTCAATTTGGAGATATTTTCGCAGAACCTAAGGAACTTCCTCCTAATCGTGGGCATGAGCACACAATTACCTTGAAACAGGGTGCTCTACCTGTTTGCACTCGTCCCTATCGCTACCCTTTTCTGCAGAAGAATGAAATTGAGCGTCAGGTTAAAAATATGTTGCAAGCCTCGATCATTCACCCTAGTCAAAGTCCGTTTGCGTCTCCTACATTACTTGTTAAGAAGAAAGACAAATCGTGGCATTTATGTGTCGACTATCGACAGCTCAATGACATTACAGTGAAAGACAAGTTTCCCATACCTCATATAGAGGAGCTCTTAGACGAATTACAAGGTTCCGTTTTGTTTTCAAAACTTGACCTTCGTGCTGGCTACCATCAAGTCCAGATGGTAGAGGAAGACATTTCCAAGACGGTGTTTCGCACACACCATGGCCATTACGAGTTTAAGGTGATATGCCCTTTGGCCTCACTAATGCACCGGCAACATTCCAATCCTTGATGAACTCTGTTTTTCAGCCTTACCTCAGGAAGTTTGTTCTCGTATTCTTAAACAATATTCTGGTATATAGCAATTCTTTGTCTGCTCATGTGCAACACTTAGAGCTGGTCTTGTCGTTGCTACGTCAGCACAGTCTGTTTGCCAAACGCTCTAAATGTGCGTTTGCTCAGCCGTCAGTGGAATATTTGGGTCATATAATCTCTATTGAGGGTGTGTCCACTGACCCTGCTAAAGTTGAAGTTGTGATGAATTGGCCTCTTCCTCAGTCATTCAAATGTTTGCGCGGGTTCTTGGGCTTAATTGGGTACTATAGGCGATTTGTACAGAATTATGGTGTCATTGCGAAGCCCTTGAATGATTTGCTCAAGTTGGAGAAGTTTTCTTGGCCCTTAGATGCTCAGAATGCTTTTGACAGGTGAAAGAGTATTCTGTCGTCTACTCATGTGTTGAAACTTCCAGATTTTGATTCAACTTTTGTTATGGAGACAGACGCTTGTGACACAGGTGTGGGTGTCGTACTGATGCAACAGGGTCGGCCAATTTCTTATATTAGTAGGGGTATTGGCAGCTCTCACGCGCACATGTCAACTTATGAAAAAGAGCTTATGGCCATTCTCCTTGCAGTCGACAAATGGAGGCACTATTTAGAGCCTTCCCATTTCTTTATCAAGACTGACCATCAGTCTCTTCGCCATTTGCTGGACCAGAAACTGACTATTCACCTCTAGAAGAAAGCCATTAGAAAGTTGATTGGCTCATCTTATACTATTTTGTATAAGAAGGGAGTAGAGAACAAGGTAGTGGATGCTCTATCACGTCGTGATGACCCTGGTTCTTTGTTCAGCTTGTCTACTGCTGAACCTCAGTGGCTTACAGAGGTTGTTGCCAGTTATTCCTCCGACCCCATTGCACTTCAATTATTAGCTGCTAATTCAGTCGCTCCAGCAGGTCATTATAAGGTGACACAAGGATTGCTTCGTTTCAAAAACAGGATTTACATTGGGCAGGTTAGGGAGTTACAACTTAAACTCATTAGTACCTTACATGAGTCCCCATTGGGTGGCCATTCTGGTATCCAAGGTACATATCAACGCTTGAAATCTCTATTTTATTGGCCTGGAATGAAACAAATGGTGACTCTGTTTGTGCAAGAATGCTCCAACTGTCAGCGCAATAAAGCCGAGCACATTAAAAGTCTTGGATTGTTACAGCCCTTGCCCATCCCGGATATTCCTTGGAGCCATATATCCATGGATTTTATTGAAGGGCTCCCTAAATCGGCTGACAAGGATACAATCCTGGTGGTTGTAGACCGCTTCACCAAGTTTGCTCACTTCTTGCCCTTGACACATCCATTTACTGCTTCCAAGGTGGCTCAGGAGTTCATGCATTCCATTTTCAGGTTACATGGTCTTCCTAAGAGTATTGTATCTGATCGTGACAAGATTTTTCGTAGTCACTTTTGGAAGGAACTCTTCCATTCATTGGGTATTGCACTTCACTTCTCCACAGCCTATCATCCTCAATCTGATGGTCAGACAGAGCGGGTAAATCAGTGCCTTGAGAATTACTTGAGAGGTATGACTTTTTCTAAACCAAATTGTTGGGCGAGATGGTTATCATTGGCGGAATGGTGGTATAATACCAATTACCACACATCTCTGCGTCTTACTCCTTTTCAATCCTTGTATGGTTTTCCTCCTCCTCAACTTAGTACTGATGTTTCAGCCATTACTACTGCTTCGGTGGGAGATTGGTTGAAGGATAGAGAGTTGGCATTATCTCAGTTGAAGGATAATCTGCGGCAAGCTCAGGATTGCATGAAGTCGATGGCTGATAAACGTCGTTCGGAACGCACTTTTGACGTAGGGGATATGGTGTATTTAAAGCTCCAACCTTACAAACAGACTTCAGTTGCTATTCGCCGCCATTTGAAGCTTTGCTCCATGTTTTATGGTCCCTATAAGGTGTTACAGTGTATTGGTTCTGTGGCCTATCACCTTGATCTTCCTGCAGGATCACGCATTCACCCAGTATTTCACATATCGCAACTAAAGCGACATGTTGGTTCTACTGTCCTGCCTCTATCTTCACCTCCCGAGTTGTCTGCAAGTGGTGATGTTCTTGTGGCTCCGGAGGCAATCCTGGATACCAGAGTCACTTATCTTGCCAATGGTGCACCGGTATCGGAGTGGCTTATCTTATGGAAGAATTTATGTTATTCCATTTTTATCTTAATTGTCAATGAATCGGTTCTGCTATTAAGCTTAGCAGTATGAGGGTTGTTGCCAGAGGGCACTGTCACGTGCTCCTTTGTATATAGTGGTTGACATTGTATTGAGCAGGGTATGCAAATCATAACAGAAATTCTATACTTCTCTTTCTCTTCTATTTCTTCCCTCTCTTCTTCTCTGTCTTCCTTTCTCAAATTTCCTTTTTCTTTCGGTCTTAATGACCTTTTCCTGATTCACTGTTAGTTTATATCCTAGTGACAACTAGGGATATAACATTAAGTTGTGATAAATAATTATTTTCTTGTTTGGGAACGTATGTGAATAAATGGTGTGATTAATTGAACCTTATTATTAGGTTGTATATTATGCTAGCTACGACCCTTATATATATTATTATTATTATAGGGCGCTAGATATACTTAGTATGGATTTGGTTTGCATTGGTGTGGATATATAAATGCTAGTTTAACACGAGTATTCGTAGGAACGCTATTTCCTTGCGAAGTTTAGTCGTTTTTTTATAACTTTGTGTTAGGAGGTTAAATGCCCTAACACTTTTGGTCATGACCTACCCTTATTCTATATAAGTGGTGGTGAACTTATATAGTGTCAATCTTCGAGATTTATTCTCATTCGATATCTCATTGCGAGAACTGTTGTGGTAATTAAAAGTTTCAACGTAAATGCACGTTTTGAAATTAAATAAGATAAGTACCTCGTCGCACATAATTAATATATCCTCGGGCAAGAAGTACAACGTGGAACCCTCTCAGACTCTTGTTTTAAAGTAAGTCCTCTTTCCAATCTAGATTCGCATTATGCGGTGAGGTTGGTCGGGGACCCAAATAATCAAGGTCGTTTTCAAACTTTGTGTGAAATATAATGTTCCCAGACAAATATAAGTATTCCAATAAGACTCATTCCGTTAGAGTGTTCTCTTGTTGCATTCCTTTTCTATCATTTCAGTGATGATATCTGGGTTATGTATCGTCTATCGGTTTTCATTCGAGAGACAATGATAGTAACTGGATACAATCACCAGAATCATTCTGTTTGAGCCCTTGTTTAGTCTTTCATTAGACTAACCAACCTTTATTTTCTTTGCATGGTTGGCTGGTGCCATCTGTCCTATACAGTATATCAGGTACAACTTCTCAGATCGAAGCCACGGAACGAAGATGTTGAAGGCAACTGCATTTTCTTTGTTATTTGATTATTTTGAACAAGGTTTAGATCCTGTTTGTGTTTTGAATATTTAAGTCTTCCACTGATATTTTGGTATACATTATTGGGTTGCCGTTTTTGCAACGTCATTTATAATAAAATCTTGATTTCGGTTCATATATATATTATTGTTCATTTAAATTATTATTTTGTGATCAATACTGTAAGCCTTGGTTGATTTCGGATATGCGTTTCGAGGTCATTGACGGTAATATTCCTAAGGTAATTTAGGGGTGTTACAATTACATCTGTTTGGTTGTGTGTTTGATATGTCGGGAATCATATTTAAGTGCCCACTTTTATCAATACAAAATTGAATCATTTTAATTATCGAATGGAATTTAAGTGTCCACTTGATTCTCAACTTCTGCAAATAAAGATCTAAAACATGTGGAGTCTCCATAGGAAAAAAACTCAAACATTGTTCTACCACTTATATTTCGTTGAAGAACACACATGCAATGTAGTCCATTTTTTTAGATTTATAATCTTTTGCATTTTTTTAATCTTGCTAATTGATTTTTAATATTCCTAATTGATTGATTTGTAATCTTTCTAATTGATTTGTATTTAAATAAGGAAATACTGGTAATAGTATTAGAATATAAAATTTCAATATATAATTAAATTTATTTAAAAAAAAGAAAGAAAAAAAAATGACATATGACAAATTGAACGTGTGCAATGTGATATTAGTATATTTTGCTTTAATATATATAGAAGATTTGAGGTTTTAAAAAAGTAAAATTTTAAGAAAATGACATATGGCTAGTTTATTGTAGGGGTGTCATGTGGCAAAATGTATTAGGGCATATGGAAGCTTGTGAAGCACAAGGTACTGCCACTCAGGCCACGGAACTCAAAGGGGGCATGCCCAAACAACAATGGTGGCACCAAGGACGGCCAATGGCGTTGAGGCTACTTCACAGACTCAGTGACCCCAAGGGCGTGGCAGAGATATCGGGGCCCCGCAAGCGAGCCCAGGACCCGATCGTCAAGTACTGGTGCGCAGGGGCTGGCCGAGGGAAAGAGCCCATTGTGGTTGACATTAATGAAGAGTTGATAAGAATCAAGGCCACCGAGGGAGGCAGTGATCGTGTTGTTACACCTGCCTCTAGTCGTGGTTGCTCATCGGCAAGAGATGCGATAAAAAAAAAAAAAAAGGTACGATCGAGATCCCTCTCCTTGCATGAAACATGCTCATACTGAAAGCATTCCCATTGAGGAGAGGCGATCGCAAGTGGAAACAAAGTTTTCCATCTTGTTTGGGGTCCGGCGCCCAACATAAGAGGGGATGAAGTGATTGAAGCCACCCAACGATGTAAGTGTGAATCTAAGGCAAACAATGAAGGGGTTAGAACATAAAACGTGGAATACAAAGGAGCCAGGAGCGTTGACAATGGCATTCTCCTTCCTTCAGAATGCAATTTGGTTCCTTGCTTGATTTTTCTAGTTTTTTCATTTGGCTACACAAATCTACTTTTATAACATATGCATCTGTAACCAAGGACCGATCTAGTTGAAGTTTTGTCGATCCTCCGCAAGACAATAGGGAGGAGAGGCTTCCCGCAGAAACCGTGATTCTATCGCCTACCTCATCGGCACCTGACTCTGCGGATCCCAATGTGGCACAGCAACCTACATCGGCTCTCACACCAACTTCTAATGCTGAGGTTCCTTCGGCCCCTAAAGGGGTTTAAGTTACATATTAGTGTTTTTCTTTGAACTTTTGTCGGACAATTATTTGACCTCCAAGATGGGGCTGTAATAAAATTGGAGTATCTCTCACTTTTTGCGGTTGTTATCTTCACAAGTCTGATGTTTGTTTTTCTCTTTGTAATATGCTTTAATCAATCGCAAGTAGAGCTGCCAAAATTTGACCCGATCCGATTCGACCCGTGTTTTCTGGGTCGAGACCCGACCCGAAAAATATTGGATCAAAAGTGACCCGACCCGTTCGACCCAAAAATTTTTGGGTTGGGTCATTGACCCGTTGGGTCATTATAAATGTGTATTTATTTTATATATTAAATATTATAATATATTTTGTTATTAAAATATTATATAATTATTATTTTGATTTTTTGTTTTAATTAAAATATTATTTTAATAATCATTTTATAAAATTTTGACATGGCGCTCTCGACCCGCTGGGTCGACCCGAACCCGTACCTGACCCGCAACGACTCGACCCATAATCGACCCGCAAATTCTGACCCGCAATCGACCTGACCCGAACCCGACCCAACCCGACGTGCTTAAACCCGAACCCGGCCCGTTTGACAGGTCTAATCGCAAGTCTTATTGTTTCTAATCCACTTAAGGAGATCCAGCACAATGGCAACTTCAAGCTTAGCTTAAGGGATTTTATCCGCTCATGGGAGATAGAGTGTGATGGCAGTCCCAAGCGAAGCTTGAGAATCTCACCCGTTTAATAAAATCTAGCGCAATGGCAGCCCCAAGCGTAGCTTGAGGTATCTCATCCTCTTAAAGAGATTGAGCGTGATGGATAAATTGCAACTCCATGAGTTTAACTCCATCCTTGCCTCATTGAGACCTCATTCGAGCCACAAATAAGTCGTCCAAAGTAGGCCTGTCGGAAGGATTATTTTGGGAATTTATGGGTTGAGAGAGTACAGTTCGTACCTCCAACCGCTTTTTCTGCCACCGTGATGTGGGGTCGTTCTTGCGTTGCCACCGCTCTAGCACTGTGTTGCCTCTAGAAGCCACCATAGTGGTGTTGTTCGTTGTTGCTCATTGTTGTGTTTGCAGCCATGAGCCGATTCCTCAGAAGCAAGTCAACATCAAGCTTTGTGTCGTCTTTCGTTTTAAACGAAATTAAGACAAGTGGTGGTTCGCTCTTGTCATCTCAGTTCATCTTTGACCGACAATTAATATTGAAATTAACTGGGTAATTCTAAAACCAAATTAATGTATGGGAACAATTGGGTGTTTTAAATAAATTTCATATCTATACTGATAGTTATTATCAATATATATAGGGAAATTCTTGTTGGTGCCCCTGAGGTTAGGGTTATTCCTGTTGGTGTCCCACGATTAAGTTTTTTCCTGTTAGTACCCCTAAGGTTTTGGTTTGTTCGCTTTGTAACCAAAATTTTTCATATCCGTATCATTTCGGTTCAAATTGATCAAATCGAAGCTCATCATTATGTTTATTGACATCAACTTAGTAGGATTCGACTCCTAAAACAATCAAATCCATACCCAAACCATTTCGATTTGAATTCTTAAGGTCAAAACGGGTTGTTGCTTCGAAATTCAAATCGACATGGTTCGGACATGGATTTGGGTATTTTAGGAGTCAAATCTTACTAATTTTAGGGCGAGGAACACAATGGTAGACTTGGATTTAATCAATTTGAACTAGAATAGTATAAACATGAAAACGTTTGGTTACGAAGCAAACAAACCCAAACCTTAGGGGCACCAACAGGAAAAAACTTAATCGTGGGACACCAACAGGAATAACCCTAAACGCAGGGGTACCAACAGGAATTTCCCATATATATATGCATAGATTTAGGTTCTGGTGAAACAGAGTGTTACGGTAAAAACGAATGCACTACTCACATTCATTTGATGAGATATAATGGACGATCTGGATTGAACTATTTTTGGTTGCGTATTAGAATTAATGGTGCCACACTTGATTACTTCCATATCCCTATTTTGTGGGATTTGTTAATTTATTTTCCTATTATTTACCTCCCCAAATCAATTTTGTTCCAAAATTATCTCCCCCATAAATAAAGTGATATATTTCCCCCTAATTAAGAAACTCGTCTTTCTCTCTCTCATATTCTACTAAGCAACCCCCAAATCTCCATTACAGTAGTTTATTCAACCTTCCTCAAATCTTTGGTTTGAAGCTCTCATGTCTCCCTTAAGCTCTCACGTTTGTCGTTTCTCTCTCGCGCGACGAACGTGGGAGTATCCACAACCCACCCTCCCCTCATCTGGACGAACTCATGACATAATCAACTAATCTACGGTGTTAATTGTTCAATCGCCTCCGTCAAGTTTTAGGGTTGGATTTTTCGGCCGTTCTTACTATGGTTAGTATCCTTGAACTCTTACTTTTGGAGATTATTATGTATATAATCTCTTATTTATATTTGTTCCACTTGACTAGCATTGGGCATAGACGATGAGTGGCATTTGATATCTAGAAATGAATAGTATGTTTGATGATGTAGAGATATTCAAAATATCAATTTTTGTTGTTGTGATGGTATATGTATTTGGACATGCGTACTTATAGGTTCACCACGCATTTGGTTAATATGCATTTGTACTAGGGGTGAGCAAATATATCCGATCCGGCTGATCCGATCCGGCTGATCCGCCGATCCGTATCCTAAAAATCCGTATCCGAAAATATCCTTTAAGTTTTTATCCGTATCCGATCCAATCCGGGTGATTTTGCCGGATACTTAAACCGGATACGGATCGAGATATTTAGCTTACCGGATATCCGAAAATATCCGGTACTATTCATATAATATTTATAATCATAAATTTGTTTACTATAACTAATATATTGAGTAATATATTAATAAATTTTACATCTTTAATCACATATTTATATTGTTGTTCAAGTAAAATATTGTAAATACATTTTCATATGAATAATAAGTGTGTATATAATTTAAATCGTACGAACAAATTAAGAAACAACCTACAAATTTTATTTCTTAATTTACAAATTTATTACTTTTGAATTTAAAAAATGAATATATTGATTTATTTTTAATAGATTTGTAGTAACCGGATAATTCGGATATTCGGCTCAGATATCCGATCCGATCCGGGTCCTTTTTACCGGATATCCGTTTCAAAACGGACCGGATACAGATCGGGGTTTTGTAAATTTTTTGAACCGGATATCCGATATAACGGATCGGATCGGATCGGATCGATCCGTTTGCTCACCCCTAATTTGTACATATGACAAATACATCATAATTTTACCTTTTTAATATCATGACCTTGGTTTTAGCAGAATATCAGATAATTTGAAGCCATCCATATCTAGTTTCACTTGTTCGATTGCAATTTATTAAAGGTTGATTGATATTTATGCTGATTTGTTCAATGTATTTATTGGACATTAATTAATATTCACGATGATGCATTTGTTATTAATGATTCATAGTTATGTGATGGTTGAAGAGTATAAGAAACTTGACCGCACTAGCTGCACGACTGTGTGAAGCCATATTTGGCACGACAACACCATTGTTAACCACCATGAATTGAAGCTTCAAAAAAGTCTACTAAAGGATGATATTCGGGATAATATAGAGTGATATTCACGATTTTGGATGGTGATATTCGTGTAATTAAGTAATGATATTCATGTAATTGGGTGGTGATCGATATTCATGATTTGAATAGTGATATTCATGTAATCGAGTGTGATATTCATGTAATTGAGTGTAATTTTCATGTGATTAAGTGTGATATTCACGTAATTGAGTTTGATATTCATGTAATTGAGTATGAAACTCATATTATCAAGTGGTGATATTCATGTTTTTAGTGGTGATGTTCATACTTACAAGTGTTGATATTCATGTTTTGAAATTAAAATATTCACAAATTAGATAGAAATATTCTTATAAATATGGACGATATTTAAGAAACAATGGAAGAAGTAACAAGAACAAATTTACAGATCTGCAAATTCACATATAAAAAATCCATAATAATCTCTCATAAATTAGCATAATTCTCTCATAAGATCCTTTCTTCTTTCCTTTTTTTTTGTAAATCAATAATCACCTCTTTAATTTTAGGAAATTATATTCCACAATCATAATGTCATGTGATTCACCATATACACCTTTATTTCAACTTTAAATCTTACCATTGATTTTCCTTGGCACTCCTTATTAGTACTTCAGTTTTACCACAAGATCTGTTTTACCTTAACCCGCCTCAATACTTGTTAGGTCATGACCATGCTTCTTATTTATCGTGGAATAATAAGTGTTTAGGGAAGCTAGAAAGTGAAATGTGTGGATTGGCATTAAGAAATCCATTCTGGTCTCGAGTTTCGAGAATGTGTTAAAAGCTTTAAGATAAGGTGTGGTGTTTTGGAGTTAAATAAGATTAAGTGTTGTGAGCAAATAATCAATGAATCAAAGCAAGAAGTACAACTTGGAAATCTCTCGATGCGTCCTTGGTCTCGGTGGATATCAAGGATGCCGTCGGGCGCGAGATCTAGACCGAGTGCTAAGCCCCCTCTTGGAACTTAGAGGTTTACGCGGCAAAGGATGAACTTTGGATGACTCGAGCACGGTGGAAGCGATTGGGATGACAGAGCAGACGAGACACCAACGGAGATGGCGACAAGCCCAAGTGACACTTGCGAAAACGAGCGATTGCGGCGAGGAGTCTTGCGAGAGTCTCGGCGATGGCGGCGGTGAGTATGTGTTTTGAGAAATTTGAGGGAGAAGGAGACGTAGAGAAGAGAGGGAGAGATAATTGACGCTCGTCTAAGAGAGGAGATAAATTCAACAATCACTTAGCATTAAAAATGGAACGTAAACTTTACATCATTGGCCGCGATGGCCTTATAAAGAGGATGGCTCGACAATGGGCCGAGATAACCCATGGACTAGCCTACTCACATGAGTGGAGCGCGCGCCCAAAATAGAAAAGACATAAAAGAAAATACTAAAATAGAAATGTCTATAAATAGCAAATAAACCTCTAAATGCAAAACTAAGGTTGGATAGGCATCGGTCTTCAAAGATGGCGGCAAGGCGTCGCGGACATGGCGATGAGGCGCCGATGCTGGGCTTGGATGCAGACGGCTAGGCCAAGGCTGGAGGCGTTGGCACGGTGGCGTTAGGCTGCATGTGTGTGGCCTCTAGTGTCACAAGGAGTAGTGCCGCGGTGGCGGCGTCATGGAAGCTAGTGCTAGCGAAGGCCTAGGCGATGAAGGACTGTGTGGCTTGGGTGATGGCCTTGGCACGAGCCCGAGTCACGGGGCCCTCAGACTTGATGCTCATAGCTTCTTCCTCCTCTGCGGAAGTCATGGCAGGCAAGGGCGCGTCACTCTCCCCCCCTCCCCTTGGCTGTGAGAGGTCCGCGTTTCACCATTAGCAATCTATGGGGCAATGTATGGAGACAGATCTGCGACGTTAAAAGTGGGATGCACACCATAGTCATCGGGAAGCTCAACCTGGTAGGCATTGTCCTCGAAAGCTCGGAAAATCTTGAATGGTCTGTCACCACAGTCATCCAGTTTGGACTTGCGCTTGGAAGGAAAACGCTCGCGGCGCAAGTGAACCCAAACCAAATCACATGGGGCAAACACCATCTTGCTCCTGCCCTTGTTATGTTGTCGGGCATATTGCTCTGCGCGGCGCTGCAGCTGGGCACGAGTGCGGCGGTGAAGCTCTTGGACAAAGGCAACACTGGGCAGCTGGCAAGTGCTCGTGGTCTCCAAGCGGGCGCGGTGCCATGTCCAGTGGCGTCAGTAGATTCCGTCCATACACCACTTCAAGTGGTGTTAGCTTCGTGGCTGAGTGCCTGGACCTGTTATAGGAAAACTCAACGAAACACAGTAACTCCTCCCAACGGTGAGGGTTGGACCTAAGCATGGTTCTAAGGAGAGCTCCTAGGGTTCGGTTAGTCACCTCTGTCTGGCCATCGGTCTGTGGGTGATAGCTAGTGGAGAATAACAAATGGGTGCCTAGCTTACCCCACAAAGTCTTCCAAAAATGGCTCACAAACGTAGAATCCCTATCACTCACAATATTGTTAGGAATGCTGTGTAACTTCACCACATGCTCAAAAAAGAGGTTAGCCATGTCCGTAGCATTGTGTGTAGTCCTACAAGCAATGAAGTGGGCCATCTTAGAAAATCTATCTACGACCACAAAAATTGAGTCCTTGCCCCTCTTAGACATAGGCAATCCTGTAATGAAATCCATAGACAAGTCCTCACAGGGTGCCTCGGGTATGGGTAAAAGGGTGTATAAACCAAAAGGACTCGATCTAGCCATGGCTCGTTGGCATGCGACACAACTCCGACAAAATCTGGTTACATGCTTGGTCATTTGGGGCCAAAAGAAATGCTCCCTAAGAGCTACTAAGGTTTTGGTGAATCCAAAATGTCCACGACCTTCATAGGCCTCCTTAATGAGTAGATGCCTAATGGAAGAGCTAGGGATGCACAATCGCCCAACCTTGTATAGGAAACCCTCATTCACAAAGAAACTCTCAAACTCCCCCTTGGCTAAGCATGTCTAAAAAATGGGCTTGAAAAATGTGTCAACCAAATACAACTCCTTAATAAGCGAAAATCCAAGAACTTTAGCCTGAAGGTGAGTAAGAAGCAAATACATGCGAGAAATAGCGTCGGCTATCACATTCTCCTTACCTTTCTTATGGACCACAACGTATGGGAAAGTCTCCATGAATTCCACCCATCTTGCATGGCTCCGGCCAAAAGTGGCTTGGCTCTTCAAGTAGGCTAGGGCGGCGTGGTCCGAGTGTATGACAAACTGCTTTGGCCAGAGGTAGTGCTGCCAAGTCTTCAAAACTCTGATGAGGGTGTAGATCTCCTTGTCATATGTAGGATAGCCAGGCAGCACCGGTGAGCTTTTTTGATGCATTCCTGCTTGTGATGTCGGATCTCTGATCTTGGTGGGAAGTCACACGCGTCGTGTTTGAGGGTGAGAAGATGGAACGCGGTGTTTAGAATACGGATCGAGGGGGAGACTGAAGTTGTAGTGTCTACAGCGGAGGAGATCGACTCGAAAGAGATCGAGTGCTTGGCCGTAGCGTCGGCAGCGGGGTTGGATAATCTTGATGACGATCGAGTGGAGGCCGTAGCGTCGGCAGCGGCTGAATGGAGATGAGAAGAAAGATTAGGGTTTGACGCTCGATCAAAGGGGAGGAGGCAATTAGCTCTCAATACTCAGGCTTTGATTAAAAATGAACGTAACCTAATACAGAAGGACGAGTTATCCTTTTATACTAGATAGCGGGACTCGGATGGGCCGAGTCTCGCTTAATGGGCCGGCCCATGCGACATGCGTGGAACACATGCCCCAAAAAGAAATAACTAAAATAATAATGTTCTGATACTCCAAATAATACAAAGAATGCGTTCAATTGATGGTAGAGAGGATGTTAATAGAGAACGTGTTCTCTAGTGTGGGTTGAAGGCTTCTGAGGAAGAACGCGCTCTCTTGAGTCCCTTGGCTTGCGACGACGCGAACAACCATGGATTGTGTCACGTTGGCGATTGATTTGGCACGTGATCGCGTTATTGGCCCTTCTGAGCGAATGCTCATAGCTTGCTCTTCCTCTGTGGCAGTCATGGTGGGCAGGGGCGCATCACCCTCCCCCACTTGGCTGTGAAGCATCCCCGCTTCACCATCATCGAATTCGGGCTCCACATATGGTTCCAAGTCGGCGACGTTAAAGGTCGCGTGGACATCGTAGTCCGGTGGAAGCTCGATCTCGTAAGCGTTGTCTCCCATGGCCTTCACAATACGAAAAGGTCCATCACCGCGTTGAGCCAGCTTTGATTTGCGCCTTGCTGGAAAACGGCCCTTACGGAGATGTACCCAGACCAAATCCCCTGGTGCAAATATAACACGGTGGCGCCCACGGTTGTGCTGTGTGGCATATTGGTCAGCGCATCGTTCGAGCTATGTCCGCGTTCTTTGATGCAATTCCTGGATCATCGCGGCGCGGTTGGCCGCGTTTGGGTGCTCCCTATCATTCAGAGGACGCGGCATCATGTCCAGCGGAGTCAGTGGGTTTCTTCCATAGACCACTTCGAACGGCATGAGCTTTGTCGCGGAGTGCATGGACCTGTTGTAAGAAAACTCAACAATGGCAAGTAAGTCCTCCCAACGTTTTGGGTTGGATTTGAGCATGGTCCTAAGTAGGGCTCCTAGGGTTCGATTGGTCACCTTAGTTTGACCATCAGTTTGGGGGTGGGAGCTAGTAGAATACAAAAGTTTGGTGCCCAACTTCTCCCAAAGTGTTCTCCAGAAAATACCCACAAATTTGGTATCGCGATCACTCACGACAGATCGAGGTATCCCATGTAAACGGACCACGTTGTCAAAGAACAACGCGGCGATCTCACTGGCAGTGTGTGTGGTCTTACACGCGGTAAAGTGGGCCATTTTGGAAAACTTGTCCACAACTACAAAGATCGAATCTTTACCCTTACGAGAGAGAGGCAAACCTGTGATAAAGTCCATGGAAAAATCTTCCCAAGGGCCTAATGGGATGGGCAGAGGCGTGTAGAGACCATAGGGATGGGATGTTGATTTTGCGCGTTGACATGTGACACAACTGGTGCAATAGCGCGTCACTTGAGTTGTCATGCGCGGCCAAAAGAAATGCTCGCGAAGAGCATCAAGAGTCTTGGTAACTCCAAAATGACCGCGTCCTTCGTGGGCTTCTTGGATGAGGAGTTTCCTAATTGGTGAACTAGGAATGCACAAGCGGCCGACTTTGTAAAGGTAACCCTCGTGGAAGAAGTAAGTTTCGAACTCGCGGTCCCTAAGGCATTGTTCTACAATGGGCTTAAAGAAGGGATCAATCAGATATAAATCTTTAATCAACGCGAAGCCAAGAAGTTTAGACTGAAGATGAGTAAGGAGAACATACCTGCGAGAAAGGGCGTCGGCTACCACATTCTCCTTACCTTGTTTATGCACGACGACGTAAGGAAACGTCTCCATAAATTCCACCCAACGAGCATGGCGGCGGCTTAGATGTGCTTGGCTCTTGAGATAGCTGATGGCCGCGTGGTCTGAGAGGATCACGAACTCGCGAGGCCACAGGTAGTGCTGCCATGTCTTGAGTACACGAATAAGAGCGTAGAGCTCCTTGTCGTATGTGGGGTAATTCAAAGTGGCTCCAGTGAGCTTCTCGCTGAAGTACGCGATGGGCCTCTTCTCTTGGTGGAGCACTCCTCCAATCCCCACATTTGACGCGTCACATTCCACTTCAAAGTGCTTGTTGAAGTCGGGAAGTTGTAGGAGTGGCGCGTTGCACAGGGTGTCTTTCAACTCGTTGAACGAGTTGTTGTGCGTCTCCTTCCAAATCACCGTGGAGCCTTTCTTCGTGAGTTCATGTAATGGCGCGGAGATTGAGCTGAAGTCGCGAACAAATCGCCTGTAGAAGCCTGCCAAGCCAAGGAAGCTTCTAACCATTGTTGGCGTTGTGGGTGTTGGCCAATCTCGGATGGCCTGCACTTTGTCCTCATCGACGCGGAGTCCCTCCTTGGAGACCACATAGCCCAGAAAGGTTGTAGTGTCGGTTGCAAATCGACACTTGCCAAGGTTGGTATACAATTCTTCGCGTCTCAAGCACTCTAACACAAGCCTAAGGTGCTGTACATGAGTTTCAAGACTACGTGAATACACCAGAATGTCATCAAAGTAAACCACAACAAATTTCCCCAAAAATTCTCTCAACACATGGTTCATGAGCCTGATGAAGGTGCTCGGCGCGTTGGTGAGACCAAATGGAATGACTAGCCATTCATACAGACCATATTTGGTTTTGAACGCGGTCTTCCATTCATCACCCTCTTTCATGCGAATCTGGTGATATCCGCTCTTCAAGTCAATCTTGTTGAAGTGGGTCGCGCCATGCAACTCATCGAGCATGTCATCAAGGCGCGGTATGGGGTGTCTGTACTTGACTGTGATTTGATTGATGGCGCGGCAGTCGACACATATTCTCCACGAGCCATCTTTCTTTGGAACCAGGATCACTGGGACCGCGCAAGGGCTTAGGGATTCCCTCACGTAGCCGCGATCCAGAAGTTCTTGGACCTGGCGTTGTAGCTCCTTTGTTTCATCTGGGCCAGCGCGATAGGCAACACGATTGGGGAGGGAGGCACCGGGTGATGCGAACAACCCCTAAAGTGTTGTCTGCAACGCAAGATCTTTGATTCCTCAAGCGTGGATTCGATTCTTCTCTTCCGTAGCCAAAGTGATGGCTTTCCTAGGGCTAATGAGATAGCCTTCAAACGCGTCAAAGAGATGACGGAGAGATCAAAGAGATGATCTTGAAACACCGAAGAGACGATGTATGAATTGCTCGAAGCGACGAGCTACGGGATAGACGATATGTGGGATCGAAGAGTTGACGTTAGAACTCAAGGGAAAGAGCGTACTCAACTTTACTACTCAAATTCAACGTAAGTTTACAAACTAGGGTTTTCCAAGTTTAAATACCAACAAAATATAATAATAAAGTAATAAGAATTGTTCGGAAACAAGGACGAAACGTTGCGCGCTCGGCCCATTTCCGCGGTCGCGGAGAGACTTCCGCGATCGCGGAAAATGTTTGGAATTAAAAAGTCGAGGCAAATCCGCGATCGCGGAAAAAACCGCCGCGATCGCGGAGAAGAAACACAATTTTCTAAGAAAAGCAAAAACGTTCCGCGGTCGCGGATATTATTCCGCGGTCGCGGAAGACAGGCACATCTCACAGTAAAACTTGATTTTGACCATCTTCTTGTTGGAATCTTGATTCGACGTAAACTATGAAATTGTAGATCTTTGAATCAGTTTTCCAACGCATCTTGAATCATCTCGAGGTCAAGTTTGTAGCCACAGTTATGGCCGTTTTACCGAAGACTGTCCAGAACCAAACGAAATATCAATGTCAAACTTACACAAGACTTCACCATTTGCTTGAGCCTCTTCCTTGGAGGTCTTTGATTAAGTCTCTCATGCATGTTGCTATCAATCTCCCCTTCTTGGCTGCGAAGCGTCCCCGCTTCATCCTCGTCGTCAAAAGCAGGAGGCGTATAAGGAGAAAGATCAACGACGTTGAACGTAGGATGCGCACCATAGTGATCGGGTATAGGGGGCAATCCCTCGGACAACTCCTCGGGCATCACATCCCCAAGTTCCTGCAAAATAGAAGTCATGGTAGATGGGAAAATTAACAAGATCTTTAACAGTTAGAGGACACGTGAAAGGAGCAAGTAAAAAGCATGGATGACGTCCCTGAATTATTGGAGAGACATCCCGGGACCGGGCTAAGAGAAGTCGGTTCTCGCATTTGCCTTGAATGCCAGGTTGTGAAGGCGTCTCAAACTTGAAGTGTTGGATCACCTTTTCATTGATGATGTTGCAGCAATACCCACCATCTATGATCACACTCAAAGAAGCACCCTAGACCGCACACTTAGTATGAAACAAATTGTCACGTTGGTCAAGTAAGGTACCTTCTTTGGCGTTAAGAACGCGGCGTGTAACCAAGCTAAGAGGCATGTTGCCTTGCTCATCCATAGAGCTGCATATGTAGCTGTCCATCTCCTCCTCCTCCTCATCGTTATAGGTGTCAAATATCGGTCCGGCGTCGGGGTGTCCTCATCAAAAGACTCGTAGCCGGAGGTGTTCAAGAAGAGGACATTGAGAAGGGGACCCTTGCGGTCCATTGGCCGGCTAGTTGTGACCGGAGGGTTCAACATTGGGTCAGCCGTGGGCCACTTCATTCCCCCTATGAGGGAATTAAATCGAACAACTAATCTAGCAATTAATCCAAATATGAAGCAAAACTTGATCAACAAGAAACAAGGAAATCAAAATATGCAAATAAGGAAACAAGATTTGCTAGAGGATAGAGTTTAGGGCTGTTGGAAAAGGAACCAAAACCTAAGGAAATTAGGGTTTCAGCCGTGAGAGGGAGAGGGAGTGGCGGACAGAGTGGTGGTGGCGGACGATGGTGGTGGTGGCGAACGGTGGTGGTGGGGTGGTGGTGGGAAATCCGGTAATGGTGGTGGTAAGAAAAAATTTCCAGGGTTTGCGAGCGGAACATTTCAAAGAATCACAATAAGAGAGAAGAAAAAACTTACCTTGGATAGGCTCTGATGCCAATTGGTGCGAACAACCCCCGAAGTGTTGTCTGCAACGCAGGATCTTTGATTTCTCAAGCGTGGATTCGATTCTTCTCTTCCGTAGCCAAAGTGATGGCTTTCCTAGGGCTAAAGAGATAGCCTTCAAACACGTCAAAGAGATGACGAAGAGATCAAAGAGATGATCTTGAAACACCTAAGAGACGATGTATGAATTGCTCGAAGCGACGAGCTACGGGATAGACGATCCGTGGGATCGAAGAGTTGACGTTAGAACTCAAGGAAAGGAGCGTACTCAACTTTACTACTCACATTCAACGTAAGTTTACAAACTAGGGTTTTCCAAGTTTAAATACCAACAAAAGATAATAATAAAGTAATAAGAAATGTTCGGAAACAAGGACAAAACGTTGCGCGCTCGGCCCATTTCCGCGGTCGCGGAGAGACTTCCGCGATCGTGGAAAATGTTTGAAATTAAAAAGTCGAGGCAAATCCACGATCGCGAAAAATACCGCCGCGATCGCGGAGAAGCAACACAATTTTCCGAGAAAAGCAACAACGTTCCGCGGTCGCGGATATTATTCCGCGGTCGCGGAAGACAGACACAGCTCACAGTAAAACTCGATTTTGACCATCTTCTTGTTGGAATCTTGATTCGACGTAAACTATGAAGTTGTAGATCTTTGAATCAGCTTTCCAACGCATCTTGAATCATCTCGAGATCAATTTTCTAGCCACAGTTATGGTCGTTTTACCGAAGACTGTCCAGAACCAAACGAAATATCAATGTCAAACTTGCACAAGACTTCACCATTTGCTTGAGCCTCTTCCTTGGAGGTCTTTGATTAAGTCTCTCATGCATGTTGCTATCAATCTCCCCTTCTTGGCTGCGAAGCGTCCCCGCTTCGTCCTCGTCGTCAAAAGCAGGAGGCGTATAAGGAGAAAGATCAGCGACGTTGAACGTAGGATGCGCACCATAGTGATCGGGTATAGGGGGCAATCCCTCGGACAGCTCCTCGGGCATCACATCCCCAAGGTCCTGCAAAAGAGAAGTCATGGTAGGGGGTAAATCAACAAGATCTTTAACAGTTAGAAGACACGCGAAAGGAGCAATTAAAAAGCAAGGACGACGTCCCTGAATTATTGGAGAGACATCTCGGGACCGGGCTAAGAGAAGTCGGTTCTCGCATTTGCCTTGAATGCTGGGTTGTGAAGGCGTCTCAAACTTGAAGTGCTGGATCACCTTTTCATTGATGATGTTGCAGCAACTCCCACCATCTATGATCACACTCAAAGAAGCACCCTAGACCGCACACTTAGTATGAAATAAATTGTCACGTTGGTCAAGTAAGGTACCTTCTTTGGCGTTAAGAACGCGGCGTGTAACCAAGCTAAGAGGCATGTTGCCTTGCTCATCCATAGAGCTGCATATGTAGCTGTACATCTCCTCCTCCTCCTCATCGTTGTAGGTGTCAAATATCGGTCCGGCGTCGGGGGTGTCCTCGTCAAAAGACTCGTAGCCGGAGGTGTTCGAGAAGAGGACATTGAGAAGGGGACCCTTGCGGTCCATTGGCCGGCTAGTTATGACCGGAGGGTTCAACATTGGGTCAGCCGTGGGCTACTTCATTCCACTCATGGCCCGACGAAGGTGCTCATTCTCAGCAGTCAACTCGGCCAGTTGGCGGTGAAGTGTGTCAATGTGTTCATAAACGAAGTCCATGTGTCCGGGGCTTCGGTTGCCCATAGAAGGAGAGTGGCTTGTCGTAGGAACCTCCATAGTACCTATACAAAGCATATAACACAAGGAGTAAGGTGCCCCAAGCAAAAGAACAAGTCCAAGCCAAGTCCTTGTCTCAAAAGTGAACCAAGAAATTTTCCGCTGGGCGTACTAATTTTGGTTGTTCGTGAGGAGGGAGAGGCTTGAACGGAAGGCAACAAAGCAAAAACTAGCAAATCAAATCCCAAACAACACACAAAATTTCCAAGGTCAAGTAGATCAAAACAAGTTTCTCAGAATTAATCACAAGAGAGTTGAAAATTTTTCTTTGCCCTTTTCAAAGAGAGTTGCATAGAGACATGAAAGAAGAGAAGATGTAGTATGACTGTATGGTGCGTTCTCTGCCTTTTCTTTTGTTTCTTTGTGTTTTTGAGGCTTCCGTCTTCCCTAACCTTTTGTTTTGTTTGATGGGAGGTGAGAATAGTATATTTGTTTTTGTTTATACGGTCACACTGTGTTTTTGTTTTTGTTTTGAGATGATGGCGAATCAAGCAAGAAAGAACCACACAAGCAAGTGTAGGAGAAGAAAGAAGAGACAAAGCAACTATGAGGGAATTAAATCGAACAACTAATCTAGCAATTAATCCAAAGATGAAGCAAAACTTGATCAACAAGAAACAAGGAAATCAAAATATGCAAATAAGGAAACAAGATTTGCTAGAGGATAGAGTTTAGGGCTGTTGGAAAAGGAACCAAAACCTAATGAAATTAGGGTTTTAGCCGTGAGAGGGAGAGGGAGTGGCGGACAGAGTGGTGGTGGCGGACGATGGTGGTGGTGGCGAACGGTGGTGGTGGTGGGAAATCCGGTAATGGTGGTGGTAAGAAAAATTTTCCAGGGTTTGCGAGCGGAAAATTTCAAAGAATCACAATAAGAGAGAAGAACAAATTTAGCTTGGTAGGCTCTGATGCCAGTTGGTTGGAACAACCCCCGAAGTGTTGTCTGCAACGCAGGATCTTTGATTCCTCAAGCGTGGATTTGATTCTTCTCTTCCGTAGCCAAAGTGATGGCTTTCCTAGGGCTAAAGAGATAGCCTTCAAACGCGTCAAAGAGATGACGGAGAGATCAAAGAGATGATCTTGAAACACCTAAGAGACGATGTATGAATTGCTCGAAGCGACGAGCTACGGGATAGACGATCCGTGGGATCGAAGAGTTGACGTTAGAACTCAAGGGAATGAGCATACTCAACTTTACTACTCAAATTCAATGTAAGTTTACAAACTAAGGTTTTCTAAGTTTAAATACCAACAAAAGATAATAATAAAGTAATAAGAATTGTTCGAAAACAAGGACGAAACGTTGTGCGCTCGGCCCATTTATGTGGTCGCGGAGAGACTTCCGCGATCGCGGAAAATGTTTGGAATTAAAAAGTCGAGGCAAATCCGCGATCGCGGAAAATACCACCGCGATCGCGGAGAAGCAACACAATTTTCCGAGAAAAGCAACAACGTTCCGCGGTCGCGGAAGACAGGCACAGCTCACAGTAAAACTCGATTTTGACCATATTCTTGTTGGAATCATGATTCGATGTAAACTATGAAGTTGTAGATCTTTGAATCAGCTTTCCAACGCATCTTGAATCATCTCGAGATCAATTTTCTAGCCACAGTTATGGCCGTTTTACCGAAGACTGTCCAGAACCAAACGAAGTATCAATGTCAAACTTGCACAAGACTTCACCATTTGCTTGAGCCTCTTCCTTGGAGGTCTTTGATTAAGTCTCTCATGCATGTTGCTATCACCAGGCACCAAGTCAATTTGGTGCTCAATGCCTCGTAAAGGTGGAAGGCCTTGGGGAAGCTCCTCTGGAAATAAGTCGTTGAACTCTTCGAGCAGCTCAGAGATCACGCTCGGCAGGGCTTCCATTATGGGGGCCTCTTGGGTGCAAGGCGTGGGCACTAAGAGGAAACAGGGTGCCTTGCCACTCAAGGGGGTAGTGAGGTCGCTTGGCCGCGCTAGGAGCAGCCTGTGCTCACAGGTGCCTTTCAACGTGGTGTTTTTTGGCGCGGGCTTTGACCCTTATTTGGGACGCGTTCGATCACTTGACGTGTTGTCGGTGCTAGCGTCTTTGTTCCCAGATGATGAACCCGTGCTACTGGGAGTCTGGTTCTTTGACGCTTCAATTGCCTTCTGTCTATCACGCTCAACCTGGTCCTGTAAAATCTCATGAGGCGACATAGGTAAGAGTGTGACGCGTTTCCCGTGGTAAGTAAACACATAAGTGTTTAAATAGCCTTCGTGAAGAACGCGCCTGTCAAATTGACATGGGCGCCCCAACAAAAGATGTGTGGCATCCATGGTAATGACATCACATAGGACAGAATCTGTATATTGACCAATGGAAAATGAAATGAGACATTGACGAGTTACAATGTTACCAGAACTCGATGAAATCCATTGTAGGCCGTATGGTTGTGGGTGAGGAGTGGTTGGCAGGTTGACATGAGTGACCACCTTTTCGTTAATGATGTTGCAACAGCTGCCTCCATCAATGATGATGCTCAAGGATGCGGTCTTGACCAAGCAACGCGTGTGGAACAGATTCTCGCGTTGATCACCAAGAGTGGCTTCCTTGACAGTGAGGAGACGTCGCGTGACAAGGCTCAGAGCTGTGCCTTCATGCAGCGCGGTGGCTTCAAGGGGTGTGTTCTCCTCCTCATAAGATTCATACCACGCGGAGATGGTGGAGAAGAGGACTTTCTTGTTGTTTGGGCAATTTCGCTGGATATGCCCTCTACCTCCACACTTGTAACATTCCAAGTCACGCGTGCGTTCCTGACTTGGTGGTGTACCCTTTGGTGGCGGCGCGCGAGGAACATTGCTGGGTATTGTCGCGATCTTCCCTTGCCTGTTGGGATTTGACGCGGTGGATCCTGGGGATGGACCACGCACATTAGTGGAAGGGAATTGACCAGAGTTCGAGTCATACCTTCGTTGGCCATAGGGTTGGTAGGGTCCTTGACGCTTTCGCATGATTTGCTGGTGGAGTTGCATCGCGGTGTGCGTGAGCGTGTTCAGGTCCTTGATTGGAAGGATCTCCAATTGGTCTCGGATGTTGGTGTTGAGACCACTCAAAAATTTCGTCCTCATCGTGGATGGAGCCACGCTAATGGACGCCTTGTAGTACATATCCTCAAGTTGCGAGAAGAACTCAAGGGGAGTCTGCGAACCTTGTTTCGCCATGGCAATGTCCAGGCGCATTTGGTTCTTGTAATATTGGGGCATGTACTTGAGTGTCATCACATACTTGAGCTGGTGCCATTCAGTGAGAGGCACCAAGTTTCTCCTTATTCGATCATCCACAAATCGGTGCCACCAAACCCTCGCAGTGCCACGGAAGTGTACCGTGGCGGCGGCCACGTAGTCCTCTTCAGGAACTTGGTAATAGATCAAGGTATACTCCGTAGCCTGCAACCATTCAAGAAAAACTGCATAGTTGTATTCACCAAAAAAGAATTCAATTTTTACCTTAATTTCGTGGCGATTGAGCCTGGGAGCATTGGCTTCTGGCCTTCGTTGCAAGAGCGGCGCTGGAATGTCCAAGGGAGCATATTGATGGCCTTGGGCCTGTGGAAACTGGGCATGCCCTAGTTGGTGCCTTCGCGCGCCATTGTTGCCACGATCGTTGCCAAACGGAGCCTGTTGCTCCATCCCCTAGGCGCGTCGGCGGTGCTGGTGCCCTTGGTGGGCCGCGTCGCGGCGAGCATCATAAGGCATGTCATGCCTCCTCTGTATTTCATCGCGCCTGTCGTAGGGCGTGTTGGCCATGTTGGCGCCTTGGGGAAGCCTAGGTGGAGGGATCCAATCGACGGGGCGGTCTTGCAACTCCATGGGGTCGCCGAGTGGGGGATGGAAATTTCCTGGATTGATCATCCCCGCGTCCTCCATTTCTTCGTCATCAAACTCCTCGAACTCGTCTTGGTGGAGAGGAGTGTGGGAGAAGTAGTCATCCGAGCCATAGTGAGGCGTCCTCGCACTTTGGTGGCCCGGGTGGTCCTCCACGTTGAATGGGACTGGTGTGGGGGCATGGAGACGCTGACGCGGCACAACATCTGGAGCGCGATTGGATCGTCACGGCAGACCTGTGTCGCGTTCTTCTCTTCGGGCTCTGCCAGCAAGCGGGGTAGATGCGATCTCACGTTGGCGTCTTGTGCCTCTGGCTGCATACCTGTCATTGAAATCGTAAGGTTCAGAGTACTCACCATGGGACACCTCATCGCGGTCGGAGTCGCTGTCGTAGCCGGTTGGAGTAGGCCGCGGTGCATAGCGGTCGCGATGCGACTCATAGCCTTGTCTGCTTTCGATCACGGATTGGATCCTTTGAAAATGCGGTTGCAAGTTGGAGGTCGAGGGCATCACTCATTTGCCCTTGTCAACGCGTTGTTTACTTGGCCTGGCTTCAGTTTGGCGCGGCGCGCCCAGAGTGTCCATTGGGACCATCAAGGTTGGTGTGGGTTGTGCCAGCGCAGCGCGTTCCTTGGTCTGGAATTCGGCAACTTGGCACCGAAGTTCTTGTATCTCGCGTTGTTCCTCTGAGAGCTCCAGAATTGGATCTTGTTGGGGAGGGTTGGCGAGAGGGACCACTTCATGTTGCACAATATTTTGCTGTTGTGGGTGGTTGTTGCCTTCTCCTTGGACATTCCCATCGGTGGGTGCCGTGAGGCTACCTATCACAATATGACCAGACATCGCGAGTAAAACGAACAAAAGACAATATAAAACCAAAGAACAAGTAACAAGTGTTCACGTTGGAGGGCGCGTTCTTTGGCCATGAGGGCGGTTAAAGGCAAGCAAAACAAGTGTGATATGCAAGCACAAGAGCAACGAAACCAAAAGAAAGAAGTCTTAACCTCTTGCGTAAACAACGCGCACACACAAGACACACTAGCAAATGTGACACTAGACGATGGAGAGATTAAGGAAATGAGCCTAGCCGTTGAGGGAAGAAGGTTGCCTTATTTTGGCTTTATTTCTTGTTTTTTTTTTTGAATGTCGCAGTCTTTTTTTCTTTTTTAATGTGACTTGCCTTTTTTTTTGTATTTGAAATTCAAATCCGAGATCTTAGTCTTAATTGAAGATCGGATAAGAATTAAATGAAACAAAATAAAAATAAACGGCTAAGTAACTTAAGGAAAGAAATCACGAGATTTACGCGATAGGAGAGAGAAACTTTAATGCAGATTTATGATGGTCAACACAAGCAAATATGGCAAGATATGCAAGCGAGATTCACGTGATTAATTAAGGAAATCTTTGAATTAATTACGCAGATTTCATGCAAACAAATCACACAATTTTCGCAAGGTGATCAAGCAATTATCGACCAAGAGATTCTCTTCTAGAAACCGATGTGACAAGCATGTGTATGAGAAAGAAAAAAAATTAGTGATTATGGCGGAAGCAAGGATGATGGGGGAGAAAAAAAAATCGTGAACAACTGGAAACTTGACAAGCGACTTACAAGATCAAAGACTCTGATGCCAGTTGATGCGTTCCTGCTTGTGATGCCGGATCTCTGATCTTGGTGGGAAGTCGCACGCGTCGTGTTTGAGGGTGAGAAGGTGGAACACGGTGTTTAGAATACGGATCGAGGGGGAGACTGAAGTTGTAGTGTCTGCAGCGGAGGAGATCGACTCGAAAGAGATCGAGTGCTTGGTCGTATCGTCGGCGCAGGGCGCTGGGCTTGGTTACGGACGACTAGGCCAAGGCTGGAGGCGCTGGCGCGGTGGCGTCAGGCTGCATGTGTGGGGCCTCTAGTGTCACAAGGAGCAGTGTTGTGGGGGCAGCGTCATGGAAGTTGGCATTGGCGAAGGCTCGGGCGATGAAGGACTTTGTGGCTTAGGTGATGGCCTTGGCACGAGCCCGAGTCACGGGGCCCTCAGACTTGATGTTCATAGCTTTCTCCTCCTCTGTGGAAGTCGTGGCAGGCAAGGGCACATCATTGCTCTTGCTCCAGTCTAAGTAGGTTGTTGACGGGGCTAGAAATGCGCAATGCAAATATCGTTGATTAGCCTAGTCAAAATAAAAGTCCTAACAAACCTACTAAACAAATGTATAGTAAGCAAGTAAGGGTCGAACCCACAGGGAAGATCTGATACAGTATGCAATTGTGATTGACAAGTAACAATAAAGGGGGGTTTTAGTAATCAAGCAGAGCAAAGCAAACAAGTTTAATTGATGAGAAAATATGATTGGGAAAGTAGTTCTACTAGAACGAGATCCACAATACAGAGATATAATTTGATCGCAGAAATCTATTCAATCCAAGTTCTTTTACTATTCTTATAGTTGTTCCCACCCTGATCTTAAGTACTACCAATTCTCACAGTTGTTGATAGACTTATTACTATATCAATGGAAGAGTACTACCAATTATCACAGTTGTTGATAGACTTTACCACTAACAAAGCAATAGCAATGCACACAAGGATATAGGATACATGCAAATAGAAGAAAACCTTACTACTTAAATGATTCTCACTCACGATTGCGCGCTCGTATTCCACTATACGCAACAATCGTGTATGCTACTAGATATGCACTCGTATTCCACTATATGCAAATCCTAGCAATTGATAAAAAGTATTCAACCTAGTTGATCAGGCTAAGAGGAATAACAATAAATCAGTATTCAGTATAACCAAGAGAATCAAACCAACGCTTATAAGAATAAGAACAAGGAATAGAAATCTCACAAACACATCAACTGTATTGCTTCAAACGTCTAGTAGAACAAAGAGAAGTTAGTTCTCCATTCAGATGAGAATGAAAAACTAATGAAAAGTAAACTGCGTAATGTAAAAGTAGTCTCTCTGGGGCGTGTTGTGATACCCCGTAATTTTATAAGGTTATTTTGGGAATTTTGAGAATTTTCCCGAGTACCCGTTTTGTACGTCGGATTTAATTCAGATAGGTTGAGACATTCTGTAATGTGCTCTATCTCTGTAATATTTTTCTCAGTCAAATAAGATACAGACGACGTACTTTGGATTTTAATACTCGTTCGTGTACGATTATTTTTATCCCGGTTTAAGTTGTCATCATCCAAAAGCTGAGAGGGGAAAAGCCACGGTGGTGGCGCCCGCCGCATTTATTACGGCGCCCGCCGCGAAGGGCTCGAGGCTATAGTGCCCTCGTCTTCTAGCTGGGCGCGATGACCAGAAAACGGCGCCCGCCGCGCTTTTGCGGCGCCCGCCGTAGTGCAATTTGTGAAGCGGCGACCAAGGGAATTACGGCGCCCGCCGTTTCCTAGCGGGGGCGTAGCCCTGTGATCGCCGGAGACGTCTGACAAGGCGCCGATTTAGCCTCGCCACGTCTCGCTTAGACCATTGCGGTGTCCACATGTCCTATGGCTATAAAAGGAAGAAGATTGGGGTCAGATTCATGCACACATCAAGCTGAAATCCTCAAATCTTCCTCTCGTCGGAGTTTGTGCCCCTCGCCGGATTTCTAGAGCGATCGCCGGTGGCCTTTGGTGTTGTTCCAGTAGCCCTTCGAGAAGCTTTTGGTTGCCTTTGGAGGTCAGAACCCAAAGCAAGGAGGAAGGGAGTCACTTCGCTCGTGTGTGGGTGAGATTTTCTTCTCGCCTCTGTTGTCAGAGTTCTTCACGGCGACCGCCGCCAAGAACACGGCGACCGCCGCCAGTGGCCAGAAGCCTCTTTTGGCTTTGGTCTTGGTGGTCGTCGATGTGGCGTCGGTCCTTTCAATTTCTTTCGTCTTCTTTAGATCTGTACCGTTGTTCTGTCGAATCTAACTTAGGGTTTCTCTTGGGTCGACTCGAAGGTTGTTGTGCTGTCGGAGCTATACCCGTGTCGAGCCCGGAATCCCGTCGTCGTTAGGCTTGTTCCAGTTTCTGCGGACTAAGGCAAGTGGCGGTTCGCTCTTGCTCATCGTTCCATATTTACATTAATTATCAGTAGTTTATCTGAGTAATTAATTTGGAATGATTCATGTGTTTGTCTGGAAATGGTTTTATAAACTGTTTTGGAAAATCATATAATAGGTTGTATATCTGTTAGAACAACGCTATTATTAATGATCGCCTTCCGGGCATTTATGTGTATTTATCCTGAACTGTTGTTGTGCTGGAACTGTTTAGTTAGCACTAGTAGCAGGAACGTTACTCGGACTCTGTCCAGTCGTTTCTTTATAATCAGGTAGAGGGGTGGCTCGTCCCCACCCAATACCATTTTAAGGTCATGACCGGTCTCTTATACAAGAGTATAGAGGCAGGACACTTAGCTGGTGTCATAATTCTTGGTATTTCATCCCTTCGGTGTGAGATCTTTTGGACAATGACTTTGGTTGTAATGTGTTTTTGTAAGACTTTCGTTGTACCCTACTTTATAAGACTTCTGTTGTATTTGGTTTAAACTCTGTGTTAGCCTATTTGGGATTGGGTTGTAATCCCGTAACTCATGTTTCCTTGACAATGTTATGTTTTGGAATTGAATGCTTTGATCATTATGTATCATTTGTATTTCATAAATTGTATTCAAATGGTAAAGCCTTGGGTGATCTCGGTAAGGAAAACTGGGGTCACTGGCGGTAATACCTTTCCAAAAGGGTTAAGTTTTGGGGGTGTTACACGTGTCTCCTTTCTCAAGACCTAGGAAGAAGTCTTATATAGGTTTTTTGGAAAACTAGGTTAAAACTAACGAGAATAACAAAGGAAACAAAATAATAAAACTAAGGAAATCTGAAAATGCATAAAAGGAAATAAATGTCTTCTGGCCGCGAGGCGTTGAACACGGCCACCGCGGGGCGTCATGCTCCCACCCTCAATCTTCTCTGAGAACCACCGTCGGGTCGCGGTGGCTCTGGCGCGGGGCGTCGAAACTCGCCCGCCTTCTTCAGCTCTTCTTCTCTTCTGCTCTTCCTTACTACCAAGTATTGGTAGTCTTCTCCAAGTAAACTCTAGCAGATCCTCATCTTCATCATCTCCATCTAAGCTGTAAATCCCTGGATATCTTCACTTCTCTCCACAACTTCTGGGTTACAGACTTAGCCACAAAACTCATCCTGAACTCCTCCAAATCATGTTAATAACTGCTAGTAAAGGTGCATGAAATGACACCTATCAAATTCCCCCATACTTAGACCTTTACTCGTCCAGAGTAAGCTAAAGAAAAACCTACTCTCTCAATCAAACACCAAGGTCTCAGGAAGTACAAGAAAATATGACACCAGCAATTACAACATATCAACAATAAGCTCCAGACAACCAAAACAAGTGATGCACAAATAATTCTAATCCTAACTCCAATCTAGCTCATTATCGCTCCAGAGTGGCCTACCCGAGTCCTCCTTATGACTCCTCTTCTTATGACGCCTCGCCAAGAATAATGAGAAATCCTAGAATCACTCTTCTTCTTTTACGCTCATCTTGCCTAGGCGCCCTCTCGGGTTTTCACATAGCCACTCATTTCATTTTGCTAGATATCTCACATATACTCGCATCACTCCAGTCCATTTTTGCATCGGTCTATACCAATCGGACTACCTGCTTTTTACCTGAACCGCCCTTTCGGGTTTTCAGCTCATCCCAGGATTTTGATTGCCTTTTTCACATCTTTTTGGCTTTTTTTTTAAATAAAATACTCGAACGGAAATTACAGAACACAAAACAAAACAACGCTATATACACTAGCTAGATAGATAGCAAGTCTAAATCCCTCCCCCATACTTAAACCGAACATTGTCCTCAATGTAGAAAAGAGAACAAGCAAATGAAATAGGGGAAGGAGAAATAAACTCACTGTGGGCCTGATGGCGGCGGTGGTGGGAACCTCCCAAAGTAGTCCCTCATATGAGCGTCCACAGCGTCCAGATGCTCATCTACATCAGCGCGGAACTGGGTCTGCCAAGTCTGCAGACCGGTCTCTACTCGGGTGTTCCAGTGAGTCTGCTGCACTGAGAATGCATCAAATCTTGCATACAACTCCTGCCAAGGTGTGGCAGGACCGTACGAAGATGAAGGCGCATCAAACTGGGTAGGCATAGGATCATCCCCACCCACAGAATCAGCAGCAATAGCCTCAAAACCAGCACTAGGGCCCTCTCCAAACGGACCCGAAGGAGCAACAGCAGGGGTATCATCAGCCATAACTCTGCTATCACTGGGAATCCACCAATCCGCAAATGAAGGGGAATAGGCAAACTCCCGGGGAAGAATCAGAATGTGACCGTCGTATGAAGACCAAACTAAATCGCCATCCCTGCCCAATGGCTTCAGCATCGAGCACACCTTCATGTGTGCCATATCATACACCGCGTGAGCAATAGGTCGAGGAATCCGATCGGTAGCTATAATGTTAGCACAAAGAAGGGTGATCAAACCACCCCCACAAATATCACGTGGCTCACCATCACGAATCCTCTTCAAGGAACCCAGAAAGAGGGTAGCCTAACACGGTGTGTACGTAACAATCTCCAAGATGCTCAAAAACCACTGGAAGTCCTTCAAAGGAACCTTGCCATCATCAGCATGGCCAAAGAAACTCTCATCATCACCTTGTGGATCAACCTTAGGCAAGGGTTCACCATCTTCGAATTTACTTCCTGGCCCTTCTTGAACGTCCTATGCGTGGCAGCCTCCCAAAACTCCATCATATTCGTTTCAATGATGCCACCAGACCACCCATCAGATGGCTCCTTTGTAATGCCCAGGGCACCACAAATCTCCTCAGCAGACAAAGCATAATCACGACCATTATATGTGAACGTGACCTTCATCAATCTCTTGTCGGCGGAGCCATCAGAATACCTCTTAAACGAGGCAATGAACTGGTAACACAGCTCGGGAAAAGCATCAGCGGCCTTGTTCAAGAAGGTCCCCAGACCACACTCTGCTAAACACAGGGATACACACTCCAACATACCGAATTCAACCAACGTCGGCTTGTCAAAGAATTTAGTAGCCAACACCTTCCTCTCCTTCACAACATTGTACACCTCATTCTCATCCCTCGTAGATACTTGCTTCCTACCTCTAGGTGCCATAAGTAATGAATGGAGAAACTCAAAACAAAGGGCAGTCAAGAGGACACTTACAAACGAGCGAAAACACAGCCTGGGCAATCTCGATGCGGGGCGGTGGACGAGTCGCCGGGTCGCGGTGAGACAACTAGGGGTTCTGGCCGGGTCGCGGTGGGGTCGCCGCGGGGCGGTGGCTGCAACGACGCGGGGCAGAGCGGCGCGAGGCGGAGCGACAACGACGCGATGGGGTTGTGTTTGGCTAGTTTGTGAGGCTAAATTCCAAACTGGGCAAAGAAATTCAAGGTTAGGCAGTTTGGAGGCTAGATCGGACCAAGGACAAGAGGGATTTGTGGGAGAATGGGGGATTTGGCTTGGAGAGCTTGAGAGGGGTGTTGGGAATGGAGGGCTTTTGTGAGAGTGGGGGCTGAGTTAGGGAAAGGGAAAATGAAGCAAAGGGGATGATGGGGCCGGCTGGTACAATGTCCCATAGAGAAGTCTTGGCCCAAAAAGGGGGCCCAAACCGTCAAATCCAAAGTTACCACTCAAGAAATAAAAATTTTACTCCCCGTTTAAGGTTTTTTTCGGGGCCCTTTATTCTTGCCTTTTTTTTTAGGGGAGAGGATATACCAGGCATCCACCGCGGGGCGGTGAGGATCGCCGCGGGGCGGTGGGGGAACTGGGAACACCGTCTCCTCTCCATTTACTTGCGTACCTGAAATGTTAGTGACAGGCGGACGAAACAAAGCAAAAGAAATTACGAAATTAAACTAAGAGAAAGAAAAATCAAGGAAAAACTACCTCGGGTTGCCTCCCGGACAGCGCCTTGGTTAACGTCGTTGGCTCGACGTACTGCAGATCAATCACCACCTAGAATAGGATCCCCTCGGAATCCTCTCAACCGTCTTTTCCTACTGGAACCTTCCATGGAAAGGCTTAAACCTTAGATCATGTTCCCTCTTAGCCAATGCCTCCATAATTGCTTCCTTTGGAGCATCTCCCCTATACTTAGAGCGATGTGGGGGCCAATATGGCTCAACCTGATCATGCTGCACGACACTAGATGAAGGCTTACAACCTTGTATGGTTAGTGCATGGGGGCAAGTGCCCAAATTAGAGGGAGTCGACTCTCCTATGTCATCAAGCAAGACATCATACTCATGCAATGCAAAGGATTCAGCAATAGAAGAAAGATCAATTATGGTCTCCACTACACTAGGCTTAACATTTTCCTGAATAGGATTATCATTATCACTAATGCAGCAAGGAGGAGGCAATTTAATAGAGTTGGCCTTATGAATATTATGCTCAAAAATTATTCCATCGAATTCCATAGTCAAAGTTTCACTATACATCAATCTTTGTCATGGATGTTTTCATAAAAGGCCGACCTAGCATAACAGGAGCAACCTGCTCATCATAGTCCATATCCATAACAAAGAAATCAGCAGGGAAAATCAAAGGACCTATCTTAACAAGAACATCCTCCACAATACCCTTAGGAGGCACACAAGAACCATCAGCAAGTTGAATCACAATATTGGTATCATGCAAGGGTCCCACTCCTAAATCTTCAATCAATGAATAAGGCAAAACATTAATAGAGGCACCCAAGTCTAGCAAGGCTTTCTCAAATCGATGTTCACCTATAGCAATAGGGATAGTGAATGTACCTGGATCCTGGCACTTCTCAGGCATGCGCCTTTGAAATACCGCCGAGACATGCTTACCAACTGGAACCTTCTTCTGAACCTTCAGCTTTTGTGTCCTCTTAACGGTGCATAGCTCCTTCAAAAACTTGGTATATCGAGGGATAGCCTTAATAAGCTTGAGCAGAGGAATGTTCACCTCACAGTTCCGGAAAGTCTCAAACAAATCGCTGTCGTCGGCTACTCTTTCTAGCCTTTAGCGCCTCGGGAAAAGGTGTTGGTGGCTTCTCAGATGTAACACCCCCAATTTATACCGGAGATATTACATGCCAGTGACCTCAGACTTTACCATCCAAAGTCACCCCAGGCTTTTCCAGAACGATTAAGCTTAAAAATGTAACATAATTACATATTAATTGAAAGATTAAACAGCGGAAGACTTTAAATTACACAGCGGAAGACTTTAAAGAACCAACTTAAAACATGGCTAAATTATGAAGATACATTGAAGTAACACTTTAACAATCTTAAAACACTTAACAGCTTAAAACACTGACTTTTAAATCTTCGTCTGCAAGCTTCTTATCCTTCAATAGGTTACTTAAACTCCGGGAATCAACTCCTGATGTGCCGAATCGAACGGATGACACCAGCCCACATGCAGAGAACAAAATTCGTGGGTTAGTCTACTTGAATAGACTAGCAAGGGTATAAAGCAGAGTGGTTCGATTGATCGTGACCGTTTACTATCATTGTCCCTCGAATAATAACCGAAGGAACGATATATAACCCGACACTTTCACGGAATGATTTAACAATTAAGATATGCACTGAAGAGAAGACTCCAACTGAAATGAGCCTTATAGGAAATTATGACAATTGCTAGGGAACATTAAAGTTACACACACCAATGATTTAAAAGTTGACTGAGATGCTTCGATTCACAACCAACCTCATCGCATACAGCGAATCCAGATTGGAAAGAGAACGTACTACATTCAAGTCGAGACGAACTTTCCTAGCTACACTATTACTTAGCTGCACTACTCGCCATGGGTTTATTAATCATGTGCACTCGGGCACATATCTTATTTAATTACAAAACACACATTACTGAAACACGTTAATGTTATTAAGAGCGACAACAAGGCTTAAATCTTAAGGCGACCATTACGTCAACCCAAATTAAAACACACACGCGGGACTTAACATTATTATGCCGAGTAACAACGGCGTTATTATTACACCGGGTGACCTTACGTTCACCCTGATTGCACTATTATAGTGCTTACACTTATTAATTATGTGCTTAACTGCACTTATCTTATTAAATTACAACACACACACTACTGTTGAGGCTTTTAATATTATTCCGAGAACACGGAAGTTATTATTACACCGGGTGACCTTACGTTCACCCTGATTGCACTGCCATAGTGCTTACACTTTAATTTACAGGGTAACAGTCGCGACAACCCCAATGCACTAGCTAAGTGCTTAATACACAGGACTGCAATTAAGCTCATCCAATGGCGCTTGCAAGGCGCTTAAACACTTCAAATCCTTAACGGTGGATAAGAAGCATAGGTCATGACCCTTAAATTATTCAAAATTAATCCGAGGAATATTATGATTTAAAGAAACGATAAATCCTTACTTGGATTAACGTTCCTACGAAAATTAAGTTATAAAGAAACGAGTAACCCTTACTTGGATTAGCGTTCCTACGAACACTCGTGTTAACTAAACAGTCTAACACAGTAATTAATCACATTAAAGCCATCCATGCAATCAACTTAAACATAGAGATAATAGAAACGGCTAATCCTTACTTGGATTAGTTTTCCTATTAACCCACATGCTATTCTAGCATTAAGATTAATTTCACAACAATATCATTACGATAATTATCACATATAATAGCGTTGTTCTAACAGATATACAACCTATTATAACATTACTTTAATCACGTTTATTTATGAACTTAGTTCCCAAACGAAACAACAGTTCAATCCAATTTAATTAACAATTAAACAATTGATAATTAAATAAACATGGAATGATTAAGCAAGAGCGAACCGCCACTTGCCTTAATCCGCAGATCTGGAACAAAGCAGAGACAACGGGATTCCGGGCTCGACACAAGTATAGCTCCGACAGCACAACGACCTTCGAGTCGACCCATAAGGAAACCCTAAGTTAGATCCGACATAAACTAGTACGAATCTAAGGAAAGACAAAAGAAATCGAAAGGAACGATGCCACAACGACGACCACCAAGACCAAGCCAACAAAGAGGCTTCTGGCCACTGGCGGCGGTCGCCGTGTTCATCACGGCGGGCGCCGTGATGAACGGCGGTCGCCGTGAAGAACCTTCGACAACATAATGGCGAGAAGACTCACCAAAACGATTCGCGTTTCGACCCCTTTTTGCCTTGCTTGGGTTCTGATCTCCAAGGGCAACCAAAAGGCTTAAAAAAGGCTTCTGGAAACACCACCAAATGACACCGGCGAGCACCTCAGAACTCCGGCGAGGCACAAAAATTCCGGCGAGGCAAAGTTTGGGAGAGTTTGGCTGTGGAATCCCTCAAATCCGACCTCCAAACCCCTCCTTAAATAGCCAAAACCCTGGGAGACACAATGATGGCCTAACTGGAGGCGTGGCGAGGCTAGTTTGGCGTCGTCAGACATTCGCCGGCGACCTTCGGGCAAGGACCTCCGGACAACATCGACGGCGGGTGCCGTCATAACTGCGGCGGGCGACGCCATCAATGCGGCGGGCGCCGCCATTAATACGGCGGGCGCCGCCATAGACCTGGCGTCCCCAGCTAGGAGGAGACTCGGCTGCTCCTCGAGCCTTGCGACGGCGGGCGCCGCCATACCCACGGCGGGCGCCACCAATCTCACGGCGGGCGCCGCCCCTTGGCTCGGCCGCTTCCTTTGCTCTTAGACGAAACGATGTTAACCCGGGATAAAATTATCGTACGCGAACGAGTAATTAACATCCAAAGTACGTCGTCTGTATTTTATTTCACTGAGAAAAAATAATACAGAGATATAGCACATTACAGAATGTCTTAAACTCTCTGTATTAAATCCGACGTACAAAATGGGTGTTCGGGAAAATTCCCAAAATAACCTTATAAAATACGGGGTATCACATCAGAACCAAGAGGAGGGAAAACCGGACGAACGTAGTCATCAACACAGACTTCATCTGCAGAGCTGAGGCTTAGGAGACCGGGTTGCGGTAGGCTCACCGCAGGGCGGTGGTCATCGCCGCGGGGCGGTGGGGTCTCGGTGGGATTACTGAGATCAGCCGCCGGGTCGCGGTCAGAGTCGCCGCGGGGCAGTGACAACAGTGTTTCCTTCCTGGCCTCAGCCTCAACTTTTCGCCGGGTCGTTGTGGGGTCCACCGCGGGGCGGTCAGCAGTTTTCTCCTTTACAGCTTCGTTCTCCTCTTCAGTACTAGGAGTAACGACCAACTTTTTACCACTTCTAAGGGTGATGGCACTCACATTCTCCCTTGGATTCACTGTAGTCTGAGATGGCAGGGAGTTTGATGTTCTCTGGTCTATCTTGGTCACAACATCAGCAGTTGGCCAATCTGCCTCTCCATATTCTTTATGCTTGACTTAGTAGCCTGAACATGAGTGGCGAAATGCTGAGTCAGAGTCTTTAGCATCTCTTCAGTAGAAGCACCAGAGGTTTGGCCTTGAGCCCTCTGTTGGTACGGGACTCGCTGTTGGTACTGTTGTTGTGCAGGTTGTTGACCACCTTGTGGGTCACTCCATCTGAAACCTGGGTGGTCTCGCCCTCTCGGATTATAGTTGGGTTGTCCACCAAACTGCGATCTAGGGGGTCCGTAACCTCCTACAGCATTCACTTCAGCAGTACCTTCCTCCTGCAGCTGAGGACAAGTATCGGTAGGGTGGAACTGATCAGAACAAAGTCCACATGCATTGACCTGTTGAGGAGTGTTTTGATTTGTCATTCTCTTCACCATCTCCTTCAACTCAGCTAGCTCAGTCAGCACTGGGCTAGGTCCTGCAGGGGTCACAGCATTGACCGCCTTCCTCTGGTATGTCTTTCCAAAGCTCCTGGTACTCTCACTCATCTCCTGGAATCTCTCCATGGCTGCGTCCGATGTCAGATTCAGAATGCTTCCACCGCATGCAGCGTCAACCATCCTTCTCTCTTGATCTAGCAGACCATTGTGTAGGTAGAGAACAAGGTCCTGCTTGGCGTATCCGTGGAATGGGCAGCTGGAGCAAAGCCTCTTGTACCTCTCGAGATAATCATACAACGTCTCATCACCAGCTTGCTCAATGTTAGTGATTGCCTTTTTCAAAGCATTCGCCTTCTTCGTTGGGAAGTACTTGTCCAGAAACACCTTGTGCAGTTTATTCCAGGTATCTATGGTTCCTGGCGGCAAGTGATAATACCAGTCGCTAGCAGAGTCTAGCAAGGAGAAACCAAAAGCTCTCATCTTGATTTGATCCTCCGTCACATTCTCCTCCGTCACATTCCTGGGCTTCATAGTCATGCAGACATTGTGGAATTTACCCAGATGAGATATCGGGTCCTCTCCATTCAACCCATGGAATTTCGGGAGATAAGCAACAACTCTAGATTTCAGCTCAAAGTTCACCCCTTCTACAAGCGCAGGGATGATGACAGCCAAGGGTTGTGCTCCAATATTCGATTCAGTCAGCTCTCTCAGAGTTCTGGCCATTGCAACAGCAACAATCTCAACTGTCTCAACGATCTCAACCTCTACTTCTTCTTCTCTTTGATCGCGTAGGTTCGAACGGAATGTTCGATCGACTTCTGGATCAAAAGCAGCTAGAGGGGAGTCAGTAATACGGGTGTTGACCATAAGATAGGTCTCTACCAAAAATCAATCACAAAAACACACAACAAAAACAGAAAACTTCCCCGGCAACGGCGCCAAACTTGACGGGGCTAGAAATGCGCAATGCAAATATCGTTGATTAGCCTAGTCAAAATAAAAGTCCTAACAGACCTACTAAACAGATGTATAGTAAGCAAGTAAGGGTCGAACTCACAGGGAAGATCTGATGTAGTATGCAATTGTGATTGACAAGTAACAATAAAGGGGGGTTTTAGTAATCAAGCAGAGCAAAGCAAACAAGTTTAATTGATGAGAAAATATGATTGGGAAAGTAGTCCTACTAGAACGAGATCCACAATACAGAGATATAATTTGATCACAGAAATCTATTCAATCCAAGTTCTTTTACTATTCTTATAGTTGTTCCCACCCTGATCTTAAGTACTACCAATTCTCACAGTTGTTGATAGACTTATTACTATATCAATGGAAGAGTACTACCAATTCTCACAGTTGTTGATAGACTTTACCACTAACAAAGCAATAGCAATGCACACAAGGATATAGGATACATGCAAATAGAAGAAAACCTTACTACTTAACATGCAAATGATTCTCACTCACGATTGCGTGCTCGTACTCCACTATACGCAACAATCGTGTATGCTACTAGATATGCACTCGTATTCCACTATATGCAAATCCTAGCAATTGATAAAAAAGTATTCAACCTAGTTGATCAGGCTAAGAGGAATAACAATAAATCAGTATTCAGTATAACCAAGAGAATCAAACCAATGCTTATAAGAATAAGAACAAGGAATAGAAATCTCACAAACACATCAACTGTATTGCTTCAAACGTCTAGTAGAATAAATGGAAGTTAGTTCAGATGAGAATGAAAAACTAATGAAAAGTAAACTGCGTAATGTAAAAGTAGTCTCTCTGGGGCGTGTCTCCTTTCTCAAGACCTAGGAAGAAGTCTTATATAGGTTTTTTGGAAAACTAGGTTAAAACTAACGAGAATAACAAAGGAAACAAAATAATAAAACTAAGGAAATCCGAAAATACATAAAAGGAAATAAATGTCTTCTGGCCGCGAGGCGTTGAACACGGCCACCGCGGGGCGGTGAGATCCACCGCGGGGCGTCAGGCTCCCACCCTCAATCTTCTCTAAGAACCACCGCCGGGTCGCGGTGGCTCTGGCGCGGGGCGTCGAAACTCGCCCGCCTTCTTCAGCTCTTCTTCTCTTCTGCTCTTCCTTACTACCAAGTATTGGTAGTCTTCTCCAAGTAAACTCTAGCAGATCCTCATCTTCATCATCTCCATCTAAGCTGTAAATCCCTGGATATCTTCACTTCTCTCCACAACTTCTGGGTTACAGACTTAGCCATAAAACTCATCCTGAACTCCTCCAAATCATGCTAATAACTGCTAGTAAAGGTGCATGAAATGACACCTATCAGTTGTCTTTCAAATTTGAATTCCCACATCACGTATGTGATGAGGTTGGTCGAATCCAATTATTCAATGGGGTTTTTATATATTTGTATGATGCTTTAAAACGTTCCTAAACAAAATCATATTTTCTTCCCATAACACCCACATTCATTTCGGGTATTCTCTTGATGCATATCATTTGTTCCACCTTTTGTATCAGTGGAAGTATTTTAGTTACCTATCATCTATCACTTTTTATTCAAGAAACGAGGGTAGTCACTAGATATGATCACACATAACCTCGCATAAAATACCCCTTGCTAGTCTTTCACTAAACTAAACAACCACCATTTTTTCTTTGAATAGTTGGTTGGTGTCATTTGTCCCATACGCACATCAGTCAACTTATAGAGTTCAAATTGAAATAAAACCAAATCAGGGTTGACTAACACAAATCTATCTCTAAGGGAAAAAGCGAAGGTGAAGTGCAACATCAGAAATCAACAATGGAGAATGAGAAAGAAATTCATTGTATGTTGTGTAGAGAAGGGCTCAACAATGGCAAAATCGACCGACAAACGAGAGCGCGATGTGCATGAGAGAGAGCTCTAGGAGGATGAAAATCTCAAAGGCAAAAATGACAATAATGCCCTTTGCATTTAAAAACCCCTAACACAAGGATATAACATAGGCCATGCGATTAGGGGTGTTCATCGGGTTCGGTTTTTCGGTTTTTTGGACCGAACCGAACCCGAACCGATTATATTCGGTTCGGTTTTCGATTCTTATAAAAATAATATTCGGTTCTGTCAAAACTGATTATTTTTAAAAATAATTAAAAAAAACCTAGATTTCAAGATAAATTAGTCCAACCTTATTCGGTCCGGTCCAGTTCGGTCCAAGTTCTGTCCAAGTTCGGTCCAGTTCGCTCCATGTTCGGTCCGGTTCGGTCCAGTTCGGTCCAAGTTCGGTTCGGTCTAATTCGGTTTTGTGCACTAAAACCTACTTCAATAACCTAAATTAACATAATTTCAAAATATTCGGTTATTTCGGGCCAAAACCGAACCGAGTATGTTCGGTTCGGTTTTCAGTCCACAAAATTCCAAAATTCGGTTTCGGTTCGGTTTTGGCCCGATGAACAGTCCTACATGCGATGAAGACAGCTTAAAATCGACTCATAGTGATAAAAGTAATATATAAATATGGTTATAATTGATATAAAGTATAGGGAAGGGATCAAATGAAAGCAAATATGTAGAAGAGAAATAAGAACCATTTTGGACCATTAGATTTGAGAGAAAGATGGGCCCATATTAGACTTTTATTAAAAGGGTAAAGATTCGGTCATGTCGAATTTTTCCCGTATTATATGCGTTTTTTTTTTTGGAAAATTTTGTTTGTACCTCGTTGTGAACACATTTACCACTTTTGTACCTAGATATTCATCAGTTTTTTAAATATGCATGTTCATCGTTTTTCTCTTATACATCACTTTTTACAGCAAATATATTTTTGATGTTCATCACTTTTGTCTGTAGATGTTCATCACTTCTTTATGCACATGCATGTTCATCACTTTTCTCCTATACGTTCATCATTGTTCGCGTTAACATGTTTTTAAATGTTCATCAGTTTTGCCTTTGATGTTCATCACTTTCATGTCCATATGCTCACTACTTTGTATCTAGATGTTCATCATTTTTTATGCATGCATCTTCAGCAATTTTCTCATTTACGTTCATTATTTTTCGTTGTGAACATGTCTTAGATGTTCATCACATTATGCCTAGATGTTCATCGTGTTTTTATGCATGCATGTTTATCACATTTTTCATATATGTTCATCACTCTTTATTTCTAGATATGTTCGTTTCTTTCATGTTTATATGTGTATCATTTGTTTAGGCATACATGTAAACCACTAATCTTACATGTGCATTATTGCATCATATAAACATGCAATTAACAATAATAATTTTTTAAAAATTTGAGAGTTTAGAAAATACAAAAAATAAAGGTAAAAACACCAATAAATTCTTTATTTTTAGTTATAAAGTGATAAACATTACTTATACTATATGATGAACATGTATCTACGATATGGTAAACAACCATCATTGCAATAAACACAAGCGTGTATGTGACTAATGTGAGCCAGAAAGCTCCATTTGCATTCTCAATTCTCACACAAATAATTGTTCTCACAGTAAGTCCCCCATAAAATACATATTCAAATTCACCAGTCTCATTATTATACGGAGTATAAAGAAAGGAAAAGTTTCATACCGAAAAAAAGAAAGGAAAAGTTGGTTAACAAACTTCCAAACTTTTGTACTAAAGTATAATTTATGTTCACGTAGCGCCCGTTTGGTATTGATATCAGGATATCAGGTATGGGTATGAGATATCAGTCATATCCATATTAGTGTTTGGTATATCCTGATATCGATATCAAACTGATATCTGCTGTTTGATATATGTAGATATTGATATCAGTGATATCAAAGTGATATCAGAGTGGTATTGGAGTGTTATTTTGATATCTTCCAGAAAATTGGTATATCAAACATATCACTCATACACATACTCATATCCGGTATCTTGATATCACTCATACCCATATCGTGATATCCATACCGATACCAATACCCGATATCTCATATCTTTGATATCGATACCAAACGAGCCCGTAGTTCGTAATGTACGAGATTAATGAATTAATTAATAATAATTATAGTCCAGAAACTTAATTTGGGACAAGAACGTTTATTATCCTTTTGCTTCAGCGATGTGTCCTAAGCAGTGTTTTAAAAATTCTCGTCTAGGACCGCCTATGCGAGAAAAAGTCTCAGATGTTATGAAAGCAACAACATCTTAGAAAATGACTGATGCATAGAACATAGTTTTGAGTGAGGCTTTATAAAATAAGGCCCATGATTAACTATCTAACTTCATCCCAACATAGTTTTATAAACATTAATAGATTTTGGAACATAATCAAATAATTACATGAATCATACATTAATTTTTAATCCGCTTAGGTTCCCGCCTAATCGCCTAGGCGCTAGACCCTCCTCAACGTTCAACTCCCGCCTAATGACTTTTAGAAGATTGGTTCTAAGTTCATTGCTATAGCGTATAATCTCATTAGATTGTACATTGAAATTATGACGATTCTCATCGTAATGGGATTAAGGATTACCTAACCCGATCAACTAGTATTTTAGAAGGTAAAAACTACATTTCAATTATCATCATTACGAGTATAAATCAATCTCGGTGGCCTATTGCTTAATTTAATAAATTGATTAGTGTAAAAGAAACGTCCAACCAATTAAGGAATGGATTACCTTTCTCTACTTCTTTTTCTCCGAGACCATTCTTTTGTATTGTAGATCTGCAATACATTAATGCTAGCCACAGTAGTATAGTAGTAATTTAGTATAGTTGTGAAGTGTAGTTAAATTGAGTATCTGCATACTTGTCTAGAAGATTTTGATCACGTACACACCAGTACTTTTTTGCAGAAACAACTATAGTACACAGATCTTTACATTTGGTAAGACCAACTTCTTAGCAATTTTCCCCAAAACACAAGTCTGATACTTCGTTGTACAATACGGAGTAAGAATTTCTATTACAAATTTCTGAAGTGCGGTCACCGTCTGGAACCTGAAGGTTGTGGCTTCGCCATTGCCATGACCAACCTCCGACCTCCACCATTCTGCCAAACTCCACCACCAGGCAATCCGGTGAGCCCTCCACTCCGACCGGAACTTACTTTGGTTCGATCGGGGCCTGATTTGGGTTCGCCGGGATCTGAAACAACTGAACCCGAGCCTTCACCCAAACGCGCTCTTAGGAATTTCGGGGCCTTCTTTTGCTTCGCCATGCTTCCTGTCTTTGTGCTTATAGACCTGCTTATACCATCACCAGCATCAAAGGTTACCGTTGATTCACTCTTTGACTCGGCCGAGCTCGGTTTCCCATCAAAATCTGAAACCTTGTACTTTTCTTTCCCTTTCCTGGAGATGTGGGAAGCTTCTATATTACTACTCTTGTCTCTTTCTCTCTGAAAATCTGCTGCAGAGCTACTCTGATGATCTATGCATTTTCCCTTTCCTTTCTTGGAACCATTACCTTCCAAGGCAGTTTTCACACTGTCGCTCCCTCCGGAACTGCTATTGTGAACTTGTAAAAGTTCCATTTGTTTCTCTGGATCAGGACAGATTCTAGCCAGATCAACAACAAGATGTGACAGGCCAAATTGGTGCACGTATGCAAGATATTCCCTAGCACTAATCACACCGTGTCGGTATTCTTTTGATACAAGTTTAAAAGCCGCATATTTATCTTTGTCGAATCCTAACTCGGCACAAATTCTCCCAACCAAAGGCTCCACAGTCTGCATTTCTTCCATTTTCAGATTACCTCCTCCACTTGCGGCTGCAGGCAGTTCATTTGTGCTCGGACCAGAATTTAGACTGATCTCTCTAATATCATTTCGTTTGCTTAATGATTGTGCAGAACTGGAGGATGAATTAGATCTAACAGTATTCAAACTTGTACCGACAGTTAAATTCTCACATCTGTTCAGTAAAGAGCTTTGAGAAGAAACTGTGGGATCCAACAGGGAAGCCAGACCTGAAATTGAAGTGTTCATAGCCCGAGAAGAACTACTTGTTGAAGACGATGAAGGTTGAGCATTTGCTGCAGGTGGACCGGGAGAAGAATTTACCACAGTTAAACTTCCATCATAACGACGATGAAGCTGAGGAGCCTTGGCTATTCCTGCAGACGTATTTCTGGATTTACGACGCCTCCTGTTTGAGGAAGAAGGCAGTGGAGGAAATGCAGCATCTTCTAGAACCCCGTTGCTGGAGTTTGGCCCTGAAGGCTGAGAATGACCTGATGCATGCTCAGCAGAACTCACAACATTTATATTGGTTATACTAGAGCCTCCATTAACTCGTCGAGTGCTAGAAGAATTACCTTGTAACAATTCAGCATTGGCTGTCCGACCCATTGCCCTACTTCTAGAATTATCTCCCTCGTTTCTTTCCCGGTGCCCAAAGCATGCAGATATCTGACAGAATAAATACACAAGTACCCAGGTTCAAAAGTCTAGCAGATATTTCTGAAAACCGTTCATTTGTCAAAGAAATGACATAATATCAACTCAAAAGTCAACATAAGAAATCACAAGACAAAGCCTTACTGCCTTAGCACTTAGCAGAAACCTGCAATACCTGCAGAGAAGCATTACATTCTGAAAGAGATGTGTTCCCTCCATGTTCCAAAGTGCGGTGCCTCTAATATACCAGGTGCAAGTGATCACACAAGATTACAGATAATATTATATCAGAGGTTAAATTAAACACTCAAAAATTTTACAAAACCGTCAATTTCGCAAACTCCAGTTCTTAGGCTTTAGATGGCACCTTCATTTCAGCAGCAGTGGAGAAGACTGTGAACTTCTTTTCAAGGCATGAGTAGTCCTCGCATAAATAGTGAGTAAGACGGAAATGTTTCTGATCATGGATATTAATTTTGTTAGTCGAACTCACAACCAAAATTGACAAAAGGAATCAATGAGAGCACACGTCTCAAACAAATAAGATGACAAATTAACAAGTCGTGCAAAAAGTTCCACCAACCTCCAAGTCATCATAGTCCCTGTAATATTGATGCAAACCTGGATGCTGCCTGTGTGGGAAAAAAACAAATGTTAAAGTCCATAAAACTCATCCAGTCGAACAATAGAAGCGAAAAATAGAAATAAAAACTTCTCACGGAAGAGAAAGGGCATCATTTTACCTCTGACATATGTGGCAAGTGAAATGGTCAGTAGACAAATGAAAGTAGAGCTCATAATCCCCGTAAAAACTTAGCTGACAGAACTCACACAAGGGATGTCCAGAAAAACCACATCTTTCACTTTCATCTCCATCAACCTCTAGATCACCCTTCTCAAAATGACGTTCTAATTGTGCTCTATTATATAACTTCTGTTCAGAAAAAAACACCTGGCCCAAAAAAAAAAAAAATTAGACATTTTTTCCCTCAAGTAGAATACAAAGCATCTATATTCTCTGAAGTACTAACCTCAGGAGACTACTAAAGGAAGTGGAGAAAAAAACAATAGTTAACAGTCAGACAGATCACAAACAGAATATAAGGAGGAAAACACCATGTACAAGGTTTTATGTCAGTGGAATTTCAGCATAAGCAAAGTTTCTGAGCAAGAATTTTAAGATTTGAAGACAACAGATTCGTGTCAGCGGGTCTCACCTTCCGTCCTTCCAGGCACAGGCTGCACATGAATAAATCGTGTCGATTAGATACGTGACTACGCAGATGATCAATGCTCTTGAACTTCCCTTTTCTTTTAGAACCTTCTTTGCCTTTGCCATCAGACTTATCACAAATGATGCACGACAACTTGGACATTGCTCTGATAGCTTTATATTGATTGAAATCATCAAAAAATGCTTGTATGCCTTCATGGTACCAGAAAGACCCAGCTTTTCCCTCTTTTACATCATCCGGAAATGTTGAGAAGTCATTTATGGTTCTTGTATATGCTCCTAAAGCCTGAGGAATTAATAATCGCAAATAAACAAATTAAAAATAGCTAAACATTATCAAAAGTAAACCCACTATTAAGTTACTCTGCCAAAATTCTGAGGTTCCATGACTAGTATAACCGTACAAATTATCAACTCACAAACCAGGAGACCAATACATGCTAACAAAAAATTAGAATCAAAACTTACTGCAGTGTATAATCAATATATCCTGACAAAAAAAGACCAGTACATGCTGACAAGAAAGACCAGTTAACTGTGGTTCGGTATCTTGCTTTCTGTTTATAGATAGGTCATAGGCGAAGTGGTCCATGTATGAGATACAGTTGTTATCATTAAGCTTTTTTTCTATTTCACCTCTTTCACACTTATCTTTGGCGTTTACGTGATCGTATTCTCTGAGTCTTATATCAATTTTCTAGTTTCAAATCCATGGATTGCATAGTTTAACACATTTCGTCATAAACTTATTATGTGAAGTCGCAAAAAAATATACCGATTTCTAACGTATTAACATCAATCACTGACAGGGAACACTGATCCAAACTTCCAACTGCCTTAGACCGATCAAAACCAAAACAAACTCTTCGCACACTGCTCGAACGTAGATAAATCAAGTACCAAGTATAAATCACGAAGATGAAAGAAAAATAACAAATTCAAAATAAAACAACGAAATGCGAGGAAAGAAAGAAAGTAGGGAAGTGCCTTGGTGACGAACACAACGGCGGAATCGGTTTGACAGAGACAGCAACGGCGATCTTTGCAGACGACGCGGAGGCGAGCGACGCAGGTTGCGCAGACCTCGCGGTGGCCGCACGGCCCGTACGCCACCCATTCCAGTTCCTCAGCGCACACTGCGCAACTGTCATCCATCGTCTTCTTCTTCTTTCTTCTACTCTACTCTACTCTGTGAACTTCGATCCCTCTCTTCTCTCTCTATTTCTTCTGGAAATGGGAAGGAACAAAATGCCTCACCAGGAACTCAGGAAGTGTGAAGGTCAAAACGAGTAAAGTGGACGTCGCCATCGCCTTCGTGGACGTCGTGGTTTTCAATTTATTATTTGATTTTGTTTTACTAATTTCCACGCCTGGTTTGGTGAATATGGGCCACTTTGGGCCCGATTCCAAATTAAGCTAGAACAAATGAGGTCCATAACGCTCCACATGATAACTATGGCTGTAAATTGACTCCTTAGCTTATACGGCGAGTTAGGTAAATGATCATTTAATATAAAAAATTTAAAATTAATGGACCCTTAACAAAAATAGACCCCTCATCCCAAAACAATTGTTCCTCTCTCTCCTCGCCACCTTCTCCGTCTGTATCCCTCCCCGATCTCAATCTCGACCTTAATCCCCGAAACGCCGCGTTTTGCTACTCCTCTTCCCGCGCACAGATCAAGGCGCTCGATTTTGCCCTCTCTCTCTCCTTAGACAGATCCCCGACGTCGCAGCAGCGCATGAGCGAGCCTCCGATCTCGAACTCTCTCATGGCGGCGATTAAACGATCGCAGGAGAATCAGAGGTGGCAGCCTGATAGCTTCGGGTACAAGCAAGAACAGGCGAAGGAGCAGCTCGGTGCTTCGGGGATTAAGGTCGAGATTCAGAACCTGATTGTTGCGATTCTCGATGATCCGATTGTTAGCCGGGTCTTCAATGAAGCCGGATTTAGCAGCTTCGATCTCAAATTGGCTATGGTGAGGCTCGGATGTTGATCTAGTCTCCTCCGGAACAACAAACTTCTGCACAACACTCGAGGCATCCGAAGCAAGCAAACGCAGTGCAGAGCTGTGCGAGAACAATTGCGCATTGATTGTTGACTTTGTTGCAACACTCTATGCAGCACATGCAGCAGCAGCACCCAACGAGTTTGGCGCAGCAGTTTTCATAAGCTAGAATTTTGTTCGCAAATTATCTGTTGCAGTTCAGAATCTTAGTGCTTGATTTGTGGATTATCTGAAATAGATATGTTGTTGTGTGACTTGAACTTAGTCGTGCAAATTGATTTTCGCAATGCTGGTGCATAAAATTCTTGTTTACTGATTTATGTAGCCATTAACGGGGAAGTCTGGACCGTATATGATGATTTGGATTGTTCAGTTTTTGTGGAATCGGTGCTCTTAATTTGATCATGATCCCGTTGTGAAATGTGTTTGATGCGAATATAATGTATTGATCTGAAGTTTTTAAATTTTTCAATATTCTTCATATCTGAGTAGTGAGTACTACTTTGCGTTTTACTGAAGATCAAATGTTGAATCATGAATTTCTAATGACTCAGGACATATAAAAATGAGAACTTGTAGTCAGATCAAAATAATCTTCCTAATGACACTTTAGATGTGAAAAATAATCATAATGACACTTTGTCCGAATGACACTTTAGAGGTGAAAAAAAATCTAATGACATTCTGTCCTGATGTAAAAAGTAATTCTAATGACACTTTGTCAGAATGACACTTTAGATGTGAAAAAATAATATTAATGACACTTTGTGAAAAAAAAACTAATGACATTCTGTCCTAATGACACTTTAGATGTGAAAAGTAGTTTTAATGACACTTTGTCTGAATGACACTTTAGAGGTGAAAAAAAAATCTAATGACATTCTGTCCTAATGACACTTTAGATGTGAAAAGTAATTTTAATGACACTTTGTCTGAATGACACTTTAGAGATGAAAATCATCCTAATGACACTTTAGATGTGAAAAATAATCATAATGACACTTTGTCTGAATGACACTTTAGATGTGAAAAACTAATCTTAATGTCACTTTAGAGGTGAAAAAAAATCTAATGACATTCTGTCCTAATGACACTTTAGATGTGAAAAGTAATTCTAATGATACTTTGTCAGAATGACACTTTAGATGTGAAAAAATAATCTTAATGACATTTTAGAGGTGAAAAAAAAATCTAATGACATTCTGTCCTAATGACACTTTAGATGTGAAAAATAATTCTAATGACACTTTGTCAGAATGACACTTTAGAGGTGAAAAATAATATTAATGACACTTTAGAGGTAAAAAAAATCTAATGACATTCTGTCCTAATGACACTTTAGATGTGAAAAGTAATTCTAATAACACTTTGTCAGAATGACACTTTAGAGGTGAAAAATAATCTTAATGATAATTTGTCCTAATGACATTTTAGATGTGAAAAGTTATTCTAATGACACTTTGGTCTCACCTTCAACAATTATGCTTATCAATATACCAGTAAAGAAACATTAAATTATCAACTCATCAATATACCAGCAAAGAAACATTATATATTCCATCATAACATAAAATTAATTTGAACAATCTGGGAACTAAGAACAAAATGAATCAATTGGTGGCCTTGGAAGGAGACTTAATTAGCCTCTTCATTCTCTTTATAAATATGTCTTGCATCACTACCACCACTTTCATTCGCTATACAATATTCGTTTGATTTTTTGGAGTCTTCGTCTTCTTCTTGCTAATAGATTGTTGTTGCTCAAGGCCTTTTTTTCCAACTTCTGCTGCTTTTCATGGGTGTAAGTTGATCAAATCCCATTTGAGTTTGCCTTCCTCCCATACACACAGGAGGGATTTCTCTTCATCCTGGACCACATTGTGAATGGCTTCTTTGCAGTTGATATCATCATGACTTTCTTTGTAGCGTATGTCAACAAGCGCTCTTATCTACTGGTGGACAATCCCAAGAAGATAGCAATCAGGTCAGTCAGATGATGTGTTTGATTAGTGCTTCTTCTGTCATTACTAGAGAAAACTCATCAGATGATTCAGTGTGAAAAAATAATGGCTTGATGATAGGTACCTGTCAACTTGGTTCATCTTTGATGTATGCTCTACAGCGCCTCTTCAATCCCTCAGCATCCTCTTCACTGCTCATAATGGAGGACTTGGGTTTAAAGCACTCAATATGCTCAGGCTATGGCGTAATTAAGGCTAAAAGAAGTGTTGCAACTTCCATGTTCATTACAAGCCTAAGTCACAAACTAACAGAGCCATTAGAAACCACACAACCACCTCTTGTTTACCCAGCCCCACCGACGAACAACTAAAATTCAGCAGATATCCCCACAAGTTGATCTTACCCCAAACCACACAATCCTTGATTCAGATTACCTCACAATGGCATCCTCTGATTGCCCAAAACAGAATCCACAGCACAGATAATCTAATCACTCACCACTAAATGCCTGAACACAAAAACTGCATACAACAACACATGAATAACTAACTTCTGCCTCCTAAACTCCACACACATGTGATTGCAGAGACAAGAAATCCATTGTTCCTCACCTGAATGTCCAACTTGACCTTCCCTTTGGACACAATCCTTGATCCAAAATTAAGCTCACTATGGCATCCTCTGATTGCCCAAAACAGAAGTTACAGAATCTATAGCACATATATATCCTAATACACTCACCACTAAACTCCCTAACACACACAAACTGCATAAAGCAACACATGAACAACCAACTTCTACCTCCAAATGTGAGTGCAGAGACACGAATACCATATTCCCTCCACTGACATTGCAACTTCACTTTCTCATTCAAACTAAAGCTACCAGCTTCTCGGACAACAATGACATGATAGGGCTCAATGCAGCAATCCTAGTTACTTCAACTATAAATCACATGCTACACTTCGCAAATTAAATTTATGGAATAAGAAAACATATCCAATTGAACAAGTTACCTGTAACCAGGACCACGACCGCTAGGGTTCGGAACATCAACGATATTGCCATCAATATCGGTCATCTTTGCGGAGCCTTTGGTGTAATTAGGACCACCAAGCTCAACAATCTGGCATAATTAGGACCATCAAGATTGGTCGGAGGAGTAGACGAGGAGGTTGACGAAGCGGGGGCTGCGGAGGTGGGAGAGGATGAGGAGTTCGTTGTCGAACTCGGAGGAGGGGGAGGAGGAGGGGGTGCGGCGGAGGGAGGGCTTCTTGACGGCGACGAGGTGGCCGGAGGGGAGGAGGGCCTTGTAGACGAGGCTGTAGATGTCGCGGCCGAGGAGCTTGTGGTCGGAGAAGTGGTCGATGGCGAGCTCGAGATCCCTGTAATGGAACATCAGAGGATGAAGAAAGGAGAGGAAAGGAAAGGA